>JAUMIR010000002.1:203237808-213237808 GCA_030847615.1 Gambelia wislizenii | reverse complement strand
AGGAGAGTGACTTGGCCAAGCAAGTTTCCATGGCAGGTTTTGAACCTAGTCTCCAGAGTTGTAGCCCGGCACTCAAACCACTACGTGAGTCATGTTCACAGTGTAACAGGCTTGATTTGCTCTAAGACCCACTGATTTTGTCTTTATAGCAGTCTACAGTATCTGTAGGACTCTTCTCCAGCACCACAGTTCAAAGGAGTTGATTTTCTTCCTGTCAGCTTTCTTCACTGCCCAGATTTCACAACCATACATAGAAGATGGAAATATGATGGGATGGATAATCCTAACTTTCACATTCATTGATATACATTTACATTTCAGGGTCTCATTAAGTTCTTGCATAGCTGCCCTTCCAAGTTAAACAGATAGGGTGATAAAATGCAGCCTTGCCTGACTCCCTTGCCAATTGGAAACCAATCAATTTCTCTGTATTTTGTCCCAACAGTAGCCTCTTGTCCTGCGTGCAGGTTATACATCAGGGCAATTACTTGTTGTGGCACAACCATTTCTTTTAGAGTGATCCATAGTTTTGCACGATCTACACAATCAAAGGAATTGCTATCATTTATAAAGCAGAGGCTGATTTTCTTCTGAAATTCTTTGGTGCGCTCCATTATCGAATGTATGTTTGCAATATGATCCCTAATGACTCTTACTTTCCTGAACCCATTTTGAACATCTGCATGTCTCACTCCATTATTTTGAGCATCAATGCAATGGTCCTGTGGTTACTGCAATACCTGGTGTCCTCTTTCTTGGAGATTGCAATATATATTGGACGTTTGCAATCTGTGGGCCACTGTTTTGTTTTCCATATTTTTTGACAGATTTAGTTAAAACTCAAGTAGATTCTGTCTCTGTAGCTTGAGGCAGTTCAATTGGTATGCCAACTGTTCCTGGTTATTTCTTTCTTCCAAGTGCTCTGAGTGCAGCTTCCACTTTGCTTTCTAAGGATTTTATCTTTTGCCAGCATATTTTGTGGCATTTTTATGCCAGCAAAAGAACCCTCCTACCACACCTATTTTGAGTAGTGGCAATGAGGCATCTCTGGCATAAATGGAGCACAAACAAAGCTCTGTTTACTTCCAGGGTTGAGATCGTGCCAATTTTCGCAAGAAGACACAAGGAAACACACTTCAGAAGTCCCAAGTGTACGGGGGGGGGGTGTTTCATAAAAAGAGCATCCCCTACCTGGCTGTTGCAATCTCAACTGGAGGTGTTCTGCCAATTGAAGCTGTAGTCACTGAGCACAAGTTTCAAATGCTGGCAATGCTGGCACAAAAGCACCACAGGAGATCAATTGATGGCTTGGCCAATCAATACAAAGTAATGGGTTTTGGACAATGTATGATCGCAAAAGGACAATGTCATCTGGTATGTGTGACCTTTGTGATCATTAGGCGCTGTTATGATGCCATATTTGCCTGGTCTGATAAAGTTCTAAAACTGTAGGTTCATCTTCAAATGGTTCCTCCTTTAATGCATCTGTCAGGTTTTCAAAAGGAACAAATTTCTTGTGATCCATGTGAACCCTTCTTGAGAAGAATGAGGAGAATGAGGAACTTAAAGACAAGAATAGGATTTGCCAAATATTCCTGTTCCCTGAATACCACAGAACCAGGCCTTTCTGTTTAAAGCTGAAAGAAAAGGTCAGAATTATCCCATGAGTTTTGCTGGTGTTTGTCCACATTTATACAGTCGTCCCTTCACATTCGTGGGGGTTCCGTTCCGCGGACCCCTGCGAATGTGAAAAATCCGCGAATAACGACTCCCCTCCCCCTCCCTCCCCAGGCCTTCGCGGGGCCTTGCTAGGCCCCGCGGAGGTCTCCCCGGCCCTCCCTCCCCCCTCCCCAGGCCTTCGCGGGGCCTTGCTAGGCCCCGCGGACGTCTCCCCAGCCCTCCCTCCCTCCCTCTCCTGGCCTTCGCGGGGCCTTGCTAGGCCCCATGGAGGTCTCCCCAGCCCTCCCTCCCTCCCTCTCCAGGCCTTCGCGGGGCCTTCCTAGGCTTCGCGGAGGTCTCCCCGGCCCTCCCTCCCCCCTCCCCAGGCCTTCGCGGGGCCTTGCTAGGCCCCGCGGAGGTTTCCCCAGCCCTCCCTCCCTCCCTCTCCAGGCCTTCGCGGGGCGTTCCTAGGCCCCGCGGAGGTCTCCCCGGCCCTCCCTCCCTCCCTCCCCAGGCCTTCGCGGGGCCTCCGGAGGGCCTCCGGGCATCCCGCGAAGGCCTCCCCACCCCTCCCCAAGCCTTCGCGGGGCCTCTGGAGGGCCTCCGGGGGACCCGCGAAGGCCTCCCCACCCCTCCCCAGGCCTTCATGGGGCCTACGGAGCACCTCCGGGGGCCCCGTGGAGGCCTCCCCGGGCCTCCCCGCTCCCTCCAGGTCTTTTCACAGGGCCTCTGGAGGCCCCGTTTCGCGGTTTTGGGGGGGCCCGGGGGGCCCTCCCAAAACCGCGAATAACCAAAACCGCGAATGTCAAGTTCGCGAATGTGGAGGGACAACTGTAATCCGGAAATCCTGCAGGCATAGTAAGGCAAGGCACCTCCATCTGCACAAACCACACAGATTATGTCAAAGTATGGCATAGGGTAAATACATGCACAGTTGTTTGGCTGATTCTAGCAATCCTTTCAACTTGTAGGGATAAGATAATGTTTGGATGCACATACCCCTAGCATCACTTGCCATATAAAGTACTTAGAGGAGATTATCAGACATGACAAATATGGTGTTATAATTATGTGAGGAAACCACAAAAGGGCTTTGCTACCACATGATGTACTCTTGTGTTCCACTGCCATGAAGAAGGCACTCTTTTTTATAGGTAGGCGAAAACCACAAATCGCTCTCCCATGGCATTTTTTTTCACAGTACTGCTTGTGTCCGCATCCTGTTGTGCTGGAATGATTACATTGTCAATGGGCGGACCCTACCAGAACACTTCTGGGTCAGAATGTGAAACTAGGTACGGCACGCTCTTTTTCTGTACCTCCCCATTTTGCTGGTAAGTTTTTAAGTGTCTTTCAGTGCTTGCGTGTTCATTTTGTTTGTTCATTGAGGTGTTTTTAGACTGTTAAGTGTGCTCATGTCTTCTCACAAGAACCATTGAGATCACATGCCCTGGGAACACAGAAGTAAACAGCGCTGGCAATCATGCTCTGATAATGCTGGGGCAGCTATTTCTTGTGATTACAGCAGTGTGTTATAAGAAGTGTTTTTATGCCAGGATACTTAAATTTTAAAATATAGTGTGTGTGGGGGGGCATTTTTAGAAGCTTGTCTGATAATCTCCAGAGACTCACTGTCCCACCTGATAGTTGCAGTGCTTACCAAATATAAACATATGAACAGTCTACAGAATTTCTGTAAGAATGATTGTACATGACTGAGTATCCTTTAAGACTGGTAGGGAAGCATCCTCTAACTCATGCACAGGGAAGCATGCAGTGGGTGCCAATTTTCACTTCCATGCCTCCTTCATGGACTCATTTTCTGTTTTCCACCTCAAAATTGGCCATAATGTGACTCAGAAGTCACTGGAAGTTACCTACTATTACTACTTCCTGTTTCCTCTCCTTTGGCCATTTTCCAGCATGTTTCCAAGAAGGTGGGGAGTTGAGAGATGTTTCAAGGCCAACCACTGCTCTTGGTATTTGGAGGGATTTAGAGGCATAGGGATGTCTGAAAAAAATAAGGGGCTGGGGCTAGGGGCATTGGGCAAGCTCAGGGAGAATTTAGGGATTGTATAAAGAGTGGGGCCACATGTTCCCACTCCTGCTATAATTTAAGGGATATTTCACTGACAGGTGCAAGAATGCATCTGTGTGCACCCAAATCCTTTGAAACTCTCTCTCTCTCTAGAAGGATCTACATATGCCCAATCCTTTTAGACTTAATAGAATCTTTCTCTCTCTCTCTCTTTCTTTCTCTCTCTCTCTCACACACATACACACACACCACCATGGTGTAATGATTTGAGTGTTGGACTACAACTCTGGAGACCAAGGTTTGAATCCCTGTTTGGGAAAGTCACACTCTCTCAGCCTCAGAGGAAGGCAAAGGCAAATCTCTTCTGAACAAACCTTTCCAAGAAAACTGTATGATAGTGTTGCCTCAGGAGCCCAATAAGTCAGAAATAACTTAAAGACACACAATAACATATAACACACACATATATACACATACATACATACATGGAGAGGGAGTGAGAGTTATGTAATATAGTGTAGGACTAGACATTATCAGATGAACATCTAAAAACATTGTAATTCTGTGAATGTGGATAGCAGAAACATCATAGCATTATTACACTTATTATTACACATTGTTGTAATCATGCAAAAGAAATGCCATGGAATTATTGCACAATGACCACTAGCACTTTAAGAAGGGGAGTTTACTTCCACGATTTAGCATGGATGAGATTTTAGCGGTTCTCACGAGAAGGCGCAAGCACAGTTAAAACTCCAAAAACACCTTAATTAACAAAGTAAATGGACACACAAGCACTGAAACAAACATAAAAATGTTGAAACTAAATGGGACAGTTCATAAAAAGAGAGTCCTGTGCTTTGTTTTTGCGTTTTTACCTGGATGTTTTCTCACTGAGGACCAGCCATTCATGCTGTAATCTCGCGATTACAATGGGATGTGGTTTCTCATGGCATCAATACCACGAAAATAGCACCAATGATGAACTATTGATGGCTTGTACCGTGAATTAGAAATATCGACTTTTTTGTGGCTGGAGCACGGATTAACCATGCCAAGATGATGACACTGTGTGATAGCGGGGTCTATTCACACTAGCATGATGTCATAATCCCACAATTTTTGCTGCGTCTGATAATATCCTATGACTCTGGAGAGCAGGGTTTGAATCACTGTACAGCCACGGAAACCCACTCTCTCAGCAAGTCACAATCTCTCAGCCTCAGACAAAGCAGTGGCAAACCTCTGCTGAATGAATCTTGCCAAGAAAACCTGAAGAGAGTTGCCATAAGAGACATGGATTTTGACTTAAAAGCACAGAAGAAAGATTTAACAATTGTTATTAAAACTGTTATATATTAAAACATGTATTTCAGTACTGTCTCAAGATTACTTGTTTCGAATTCACAGAAGTATTAAATAGAGTTATGGTTTTAAAACATGGAAATAGACAAATTCAGCATGCTTCACTAGCTACCACATCCTTTCTACCAAAAAACAAAACAAAAACACACACACACCCAAAAAACCACACAACAGGAGATGTGGGTAAGAGATGTGGAAGGCAGAATTGTGGAAGGGAGTGCTGAGAAAATCCAACAAAAGTTTTGATAAGTCAGAGTCAATCTGAAGACATAGAACAACAGATATGTATATGAGGTGGGCCCTTCCCATCTGTGGGAATTTGGTTCCAGGACCCAGCATGGACAGGAAAAAAAATGTGGATAGGAGCTTAAGCCCCATATTAATCAATGGTGGAGCTTGCACATGGCTGCATGCATGCACTGACATCGACTAATATGGGATCTGGCAGTCCGTGGGAGTTCCAATCAGTGGATGGCATGCCTGCTGATATGGCGGGCACACTGTATATACAGAGAGAGAGAGAGAGAGAGAGAGAGAGAGAGAGAGAGAGAGAGAGAGGGAATGGTGAAGAGCATGTATGTCAGGGAAGATATTTAAATTAGCCTTTTTTTAAAAAAAAATTAAAGCTGTTCTGTTGATTTTGATTTCTTGTGGTAAAGATGTTTAAATTATTTTACTTTTTATTATTGTTTAATGGTATATGTTTTTATAACTATCTCTCTCAACCCCCACCTTTTCACCATGTCTATGTGTGTGTGTGTGTGTGTGTATATATATATATATATATATATATAGCTCAAGTGTGTGAATATACACAGAGAGATTATGTAAGAACCCAAAGTCAAATAAAAGAGAGTTTGTGACTGATACGTTGTTATTCCCAAAAAAGCTGTGACCTAGACCAAAGGTTTCCTTATAAACGCAAATCAAGCAATCAGAATCGCTGTACACACAGTCTTCTCCTGAGCCATGTCTGTCTCACTACTGTTCCAGAACCAAAATAAATGTTGATGAGAGGGGGTTTTGTGACTTAGGCTTTTGTTATTTTTATGCCTTGCTTCTTAATCCAATAGGGTTTATAAATCTTTAATTGCTCTAAATGCTTAATGATGACACGATGTTTGAAAGGCTGCTGAAAGTACTGTATTTGCAAACACGATAGCGTGGAGAATGATGTAAATAAACCAGGGTTAGGAAAAATCTGTGTGGGATTGCTGTAGGATCATAACATCTGCAGCTTTAATTCTTGCGATATCATAGTCTGTATGTTTGTGTGCGCAAAATGTGTGTGTGGGGTATAGGGGGTGTGAGTTTGTGTTCTTGCAGTTGTGCAACAGTAGCTCTCAGGAGGAGTTGGAGATAATCTGAGAGAGAGGAGATCCATATTTTGAAAAAATGTGGTACATTCATCCACAAGAAATGTGTTTTTGTTTTTTTAATTAAACCTTAAAATATTCAGCAGGAAGTATCAGAATAAGGTCAACAGGGTGCACCTCCTTATTTGACTGTGAGGGATTCTTCAGCACACTATCACCCAATGCCAGGACAGCATCTCAGAAAAGCAACAGTATTTACCCATCTTTCTAGCCAAAGTGGGGGAGAGCTGATCAGACCAAGAATGGGCTTATCTGAACCAGCTTTCATCAAGGCAGAGTGTTGCTACTTACTTTTAGTGCAAGGGCTCCACTCTGGAATATGATGGAGAAGGATACATATGGTTTTGCTTTCTGCTAGCCTCTTTTCTGACATTGCTGCTCCTATGATAGGTGGGTCTATGCCTTCAAGTCACTGTTGACTTATGACAGCCTCATGAATTTCCTAGGGTTTTTGTAGGCAAGAAATACTCAGCGGTGGTTTGCCATTGCCTTCCTCTGAAATTTAGCTATAGCATCTGGTATTCCCTGGCAGTCTTCCATCCAAATAGTAACCAGGGCTGACCCTGCTTAGCTTCCAAAATCAGATGGGGTCAAGGTATTTAGGCCTGAAGGTTGATATAGAATGCTTATTGATGCTTTTCGTTAGAACATGTTTATACTTCCTCCCATCTAATCAGATCTCAGGGTAGTATCTAGTATGACTCATTTAATTTTACTTAATTTAATTCCCTGCTTTCTCCAGGTAGGGGACTGCAGGTAGCTGCACAGGAGTCAAGGTGTCATGAGGCCCAAATATAAAATAACATGAAAATGATGGACAGAACATTAAAGATGAAACTGGATTTCATTCCTTAAAAAAAATCATCCCATGGGCTCACATGTGCATCTTCCAGCAAAACTGGTAGCCATACAAACCAGAGAATTCTAGGGGTTGTCTATATGAGGCAATAAAAGGTGGATTGGTGTGCAGTAACAGCAATTCACAGCAGCATCCATTTGTCTCCACAGTTTTTTTGCAACAACACAGGTATGCGAAGCTGTTCGTGTTTGACGTTCACACGGGCATGCCTGTGAATCAAGATGGCAGGCGCTAATGAATTACTCGTGTTTTTATTCTCCCCAAGTTGCTTCTGCCAAACAGTATTTTTTTTAAAAGTAAACCCAAGGTACAGAAGTGCAGCCTTCCACTTAAACAAGCTTTAAAAAAACCCGTTTCATCACCTTAGTGCATGATCGCTTCTGCGAACATTCAACATGGAGGTTCCAACTACTTCATTGCTGGCAAGCTCTACCCCCCGTGCATGTCCAACCAATCAGCAATCCACTTCCATCCTCACTGACAGTGCACCTGCAATCTGAATCGGCTGTCCGATTCAGGAATGCACATTTCTCTCACAGTTTTTTATTAAAAAAAAAACTTCAGGAAAAGCTGTGAAGGTTTTTCTAGCACAGTATATGGCATTTTTGGGCCCCCTTCTTCTGAATAAGGTGAATCACCACAGGATCCCATTTAGACTAAAGGTATTCTCCTCAAATCCTATGAGGAGTATTTTCACAACTAATTAAATTAATTTAACAATCTATTTGCCATCTTTTCACACTTCAGTAACTTGCAAGTCACAACTTTGTTCCACGGATTTTGTTAGCTTCATACTAAACCTATTAGCGAACACACATTGGAAACTGTTTAATATAGTGTAGATGTGTAAATTGCTATTGCTTAAAACAATTTGTAAGCCGCTCTGATAGCCTTGTGGCTGAAGAGCGGGGTATAAATAAATAAATAAATACATAAATACATAAATATAATAAATATAATAAATGTAATAAAAATAAACCTTTGCATAACAAACCTTAGGTTTGTACCATTTTGCAGTGGTAACACCATTGACAAAGGAGAGGTTAACAAATACTGTACATGAGCTACTGGAGGCCCAGCTATTCTACTTTTGCCAAAAGGAGAACATTTTTATGAAGGCAAGAAAGAATGAGGTAGGACAGAATAGCTGTGTCAGGAAGGCTGAGGATAAGTTCAGAGATGGGCAGAGCAGCAAAGCATTTGGGAAATAACAAGAACACAATCTGGAAGAGTAATAATAATAATAATAATAATAATATTTATTTATTTATTTGTACCCTACCCCTCTGTTAAAAACAATCGCGGTGGCTTGCAAAAATTAAAATACAAATACAGATTAAAATCCCTAAACACCACCCACCCCACCCTCCCCCATAAAAAGATATTAATCAATATAAGTTAAAAACAACTAATCTAAAATCACATTAGAAAAATAATAAATAGCCAGCAGACTAAAAGAGGCCAGGAGCTCCTGAGGCCGGGATCTAATCAGGAAAGGCCTGCCGAAAGAGATCCGTCTTTAGTGCTTTTTAAAAGCTACTCAGGCTTGTCATCTGACAGATCTCGTTTAGCAGGTCATTCCACAATTTGGAGGTGATTACTGAAAAGGCCCTCTGGGAGGTTGCAGACAGCCTAGATTTATGTGGCTGAAGCAAATTCCTCCCAGAGGACCGGAGTGCGCGGGGAGGATTGTATGGGAGGAGGCAGTTCTGAAGATAAGTTGGACCCAAGCCATTTAGGGCTTTAAAGGTAATAACCAACACCTTATACTGGGCCTGGAAACTGATAGGCAACCAGTGGAGAGATTTTAATACTGGAGTTATATGGTCTCTCCGAGATGTTCCCGAGACCACTCTGGCTGCCATATTTTGTACCAACTGAAGTTTCCAGACTAAGCATGAGGGTAGCCCCACGTAGAGCTCATTGCAGAAATCTAGATGAGAGGTTACCACCACAATCTCGAGGTCCCTTACTTCCAGGAAAGGGTGCAGCTGGCATATCAGCCGAAGCTGATAACAGGCGCTCCTACCGTCACATTCACCTGACTAGTCATCTGAAGCAATGAATCAAGGAGCACCCCCAGACTGTGAACACAGTCCTTAATGGAGAGCATGACCCCATCCAGGAATGGAGGTTGCAACCCAACTCCAGGCTATGGGGCCGCTACTGTGAGCACCTCTGTTTTGTCTGGATTTAATCTCAATCTGTGTTTCCTCATCCAGCCCATCACTGCTTTAAGACAATCATTAAGAGGAGAGACGCCATCGGAATTCGAGGCCGATGATTGGGACAAGGAGAAATAGATCTGGGTGTCATCAGCGTACTGATAACACCCAGCCCCATAACTCCGAACAATCTCACCAACGGCTTCATATAGATGTTAAACAGCATCAGGGACAGGATGGTGCCTTGCGGAACGCCACAAGTAAACTCCTTTTTGCTGGAGCAGCTGTCCCTGAGCAGCACCCTCTGGGACCTGCCCGAGAGGAAGGACCGGAACCACTGGAGCACAGTGCCTCCAATTTCTAACCCACTCAAGCGATCCAAGAGGATGCTATGATCTATCGTATCAAAAGCCACTGAGAGGTCTAAAAGCACCAACAGGGTCACACTACCCCTGTCGATGCTTAGACACAGGTCGTTGGTCAAGGCAACCATGGCAGTCTCAACTCCAAATCCCATTTTAAAGCCAGTTTGAAATGGGTCTAGATAATCGGTTTCACCCAAGACCACTTGGAGTTTAAGCGCAACTACCTTCTTGATCACTTTGGTCAAGAATGGTAACATAGAAACCAGCCTATAGTTGTTCATGTCCAGGGGGTCCAGGAAAGGTTTTTTTCAGGAGCGGCCTAATGGCCGCTTCCTTTAAACAGGATGGAACACACCCTTCTCTGAGGGATGCATTGATGATGTCCTTAAGGAACACAATCAAGGCACACACACACACCCCACTGGCTGGCCAGCCATGAAGGGCAAGGATTGAGAAGGCAGGTCGTCTTCCTCACCCTACCAAGTAGCTTGTCCACATCCTTGGTACTCACGGATTGAAATTGATCCAGTAAACTTACATCAGTGGAGTTGCTGGACACCTCATCAATTGTTTCTGTCAAAACACTGGCATCTAAGTTGGCTCTTATCCGAGAGATTTTATCTGCAAAGAAGTTGTTAAACATGTCACAGCAGCCTGTTGTTGGGTTAAGTAATGGGTTCTGCACAGGTATAACCTGCATCATCTCCCTTACCACCCTAAACAGCTCTGCTGGACGGGACTCTGCAGACTCAATACATGCAGAGGAGAAGGATCTCTGCGCTGCACGTATTGCCTCTCGATAGGACCAAAGAAAGTTCCTATGACAAGTCCTGCCTGTTTTCCGCCAGTTGCGCTCTAGTCGTTGTTCAACCTGCTTCATTCAGAAGACTAGATACTGTTAGATTAATAGAGGAGAATGCGTCAAACCTAGTAGGAGCTTGAGTGTAGTGTGGTTAGTGATGGATGAAAAATTGTTTGCTTCCTTTCTTTAAAATAAAATCTTCTAAAAAATCTGGATTTCTTTTAAAAAAACTGAATGTAGGAGGTGGGGAAGATATTAGACTAATCCATCCAGGCTGAGAGTTTTGGCTGAGATCCAAAATAATGCTGGTGAACCACAAAGACCCGTCAGCACAGATGTCCTAGAGTCCAGGAAGAGAGAAGAATCCAGCAGCAACCAGAAGAGCAGTGGGTTGTTTTAGCATCCACAGAGCCAGCTGGGAGGTTCTTGAGCCTTCCTCTGAACCAATCAATGGCCATCTGAGCTCATGAAGGGGATGTGCTGGAGATGTGTACAACCAGCTCAAAGAACAGGGCAGTTCCACACTTACTCTTGCAAAAGGAGGTAAGAAATGGTTCCTTGTGCAATATTTTAAAAGGTTTAAATGTTCATACATCTAGGAAGCCAGCATGGCATAGTGTTGGACTATGACTCTGAAGACCAGAATTTGAATCCCTGCTCAGCCATGACAACCCACTGAGTGACCTTGGGGAAGTCACACATACTCAGCCTCAGAAAGCCCCATGATAGGTTTTCCTTAGGGTCACCAAAAGTGGGAAAAGACGAAGGCACACAAAAACAAATAATCCAACTAGATCTTGATTTAGATCTTTAGAAGCCATGTGTTGAATCTCTGTCTGTTTAGCAAAGTGATGCATTGTTGAAAGAGGGTTGGTACAGTGTGCTCTCTGTATCCACAGGGGGTTGGTTCTGACCCTCCCCTGTGGATACGAAAAAACGCAGATGATTGAATCCTATATAAATGAGTGGTTACCACCATTTTTGTTATGGCTGCTGCCATTTTAGGTATGGATGCCACCATTTTAGCTATCCAACAAGATGAACTGTTGTTACTGGAATATGCAGATACTGAACCCACGGATAAGGAGGACCCACTGTATTTCTTTTTTCTTTTATTCTTATCTAGGCTCCTCACCTTTAATAGCTGTGTAGTAGGCATGTAGAACTTCATGCTGCAAAGAGCTGGACCTGTTGATTTTTTTAAAAAAATAAGAACATACCAAACTTGTACATTTAATTTAAGATTATCAGATGCAGCAAAACCCACATCAGAAGATCACAAGAAGAACAGGAATGGATGAGATTATCAGATGATGTCATCTTTCAATGTCTCTGGGGTGAAGTGGGGTCGTGAGTAAGGCATCCCTTTTTATTAGTGGGTTGTCACTGTAAATACAAAAAGGAAACCTCATCCATGGCAGTGCTACCCCACCACACTGGAATGGTTGAAGGACACAGGCATCTGATAATAGCTCCCTTTCTGTTCCCATCACATTCTTCTGACGTAGTTTGGAATGCAGTTTTTGCTGCGTGCCACCACGTCTGATAATCTCCATAAACATAATGAAAGGAACATGACATTTATAACACTTTGAATGTGAAATTCAAAATAAAACTGATTGATTTGTCCACCCTAATAATGGTGGTAATGGAAAGGTAGTCCCTCTTCTGAATTTTTATCCCAAATCACCCATGCTCAAGATGGTAGCATGAGCCACAATATCCTCCACCTTTTTACTCACTTCCTTGAAACTTCTCTGAAAGGAATAAAAAGACACTGGGAAGTAATTGTTCTTCCTTCTTATCTTTTAAGCCCTGGAGCTGGCATCTTCACATGTAATCCACAGTGCTGTGTTTAAGCTTGCCTGGATTAATACATCCTTGTGGCAAAAAGCTTGTTTCCTGGACTCTGATCAGCTTTTTTTTTTAAAGGGGGGAAAATCCCAGCCCTTTTCTTATGTCATCTGTGGCGAGGCAGGGGAAGCCAAAGGGTCTCAGATATACAGTCGGTGCTACCCACGTGCTTCCCTTGCATTACTACTTCCCATGAGGACAAATCCAGTTTGGGAGTTGGGGGGGGGGTTCATTACTTTGCCTTCCCGTTTGTTCACAGATGAAGTCCTGTTAGGCACTAGCAGATTCTTTTTGTAATTGTACTCAGGCATAAAAAGAATCAAATTCCCAATAAATACAAAATGAGTAGGATTGGGTAATGCTATTAGCAGACAGGCAATATTTTCTGCTTGATGTTTATGTTATTTCAATGGCAGATTCCTGCAGAACTAAAGTCTACCACTGGAATGAGTGGATTAATTCTGGAAAGTAAAATTAGAATCCAATTAAAGTCAAGAGTGTTCACACACACACGTGTGTGTATGATGCATTTATGCACACCCACTCACACACCACACTGGAGATTATCAGACGGACTGAATAACCTGGGTCAGGGATGCCACAGGATCAGGAAAGGATTTCCCTTTCAGAGGTTGTAGTCCCTGTCCCATTCTTCCCCTGTGCTGCCTCCATTCTGTCCCATTTTTTCTTATTGATGGGGAAAAGTCGTTAATAGATTGCCTGTTCTGTTCCAGTAACGGAATCATGGGCGTCTGAACAGGAGCCCCGTTCTTCTGGCATGAGGCCAATGTCATAGTGAGGGCACAGGGAGGTCCATGCTGAACACTTCTGGGTTCAGTCGGGACATCCAGGTAAGTGACACCCTTCCTCACCCCTCCCCAGGTTACTTGGGCTTTTTTAAGTGTGTGTATGTGCTTGGTGTAATTTTTAACATAAAAAAAAACATTTTAAAATTTCCTGTGTGATCATTCTCTTGCGAAAACAGCTGAGATTTGCTTTATGGGCCGTGAATGCAGCTTTGTGATGGCTGCATTCACTCCCTGCCTGCTGAGGGGAGGGGGAGCAGTTTCTGTCTCACTACAAGGTAGGTGTTTGAAAAGTTTTCTTTTCTTTTGTTGCAGGGACGCGAGTGGGATGGCAGTGGGGTGGGTGGAGGGTAGCAAGACAGAGACAGTTTTTAGGGACCCGTGTGATAATATTCACTGTCTCCAACCAAACCCACCCACTATTCATCTATGGCTTTTTGTAATATAGTAAATCCAATCTCTACACAGAAATGAGATCTGTACAGCCTGTGGTCCATGTATGGCGAAAAACTGACTCCAGAGGTGTTGTTGGGGGCAAAAAAAAAGTGTCAAAAAGTGACTGGGACTGAATTTTGCTTGATGGGAATGTTACTTCCACCCACCACTGATGTGTTACACTGAAGACCCTTGGCAAGTACCCATCCTTGCTTTACACAAAGCACACTTCCATGTGGTTTGGTTTCAGAAAGTTACTTTTTTATTACTATAATTCTGAAAACTCCCCTGTCAGCATGACCTGGATAGACTGGAGAGCTGGGCCAAAGCTAACAAAATGAAATTCAATACGGAGAAATGTAAAGTACTGCATTTAGGGTGGAAAAATGAAATGCATAAATATAGGATGGGAGAGACCTGGCTGAATGAGACTACGTGCGAAAGGGATCTAGGAGTCCTAGTAGACCACAAGTTGAACATGAGCCAACAGTATGATGCGGCAGCTAAAAAGACCAATGCGATTTTGGGCTGTATCAATAGAAGTATAGTGTCTAGATCAAGGGAAGTAATAGTGCCACTCTATTCTGCCTTGGTCAGACCTCACTTAGAATACTGTGTCCAGTTCTGGGCACCACAATTCAAAAAGGATATTGACAAATTGGAGCGTGTCCAGAGAAGGGCAACTAAAATGGTGAAAGGTCTGGAAATGATGCCTTATGAGGAGAGACTTAGGGAGCTGGGTATGTTTAGCCTGAAAAAAGACGGTTAAGAGGTGATATGATAGCCCTGTTTAAGTATTTGAGGGGATGTCACGCTGAGGATGGAACAGGCTTGTTTTCTGCTGCTCCAGAGACTGGAACACGGAGCAATGGATGCAAGCTCCAGGAACAGAGATTCTACCTCAACATGAGGAGGAACTTTTTGACAGTAAGAGCTGTTCGGCAGTGGAACACGCTCCCTCGGAGCGTGGTGGGGTCCCCTTCCTTGGAGGTCTTTAAACAGAGGCTGGATGGCCATCTGTCGGGGATGCTTTGATCAAGATTTCCTGCGTGGCAGGGGGGTTGGACTGGATGGCCCTTGTGGTCTCTTCCAACTCTGCAATTCTATGATTCTATGATTCTATGGCCATGGGCTGGATGATGGGGAGGGGGTTGGACTGATACAGTCCAAAAAGCAAACACCAAGAATTTGTTTTGCTTCTCCTATGTTGCACCATCTCTAGTTCACAAACATTATTGAAGGGTGACTCCACATGAGGTGCATTAAACTAATCTATGCAGCATCACATGTTTATCATTATTTTCTTCACCAGCCCATGGGGGGGAGTGGGGAGAGAAGTTCTGTTGGGGGTTACATTAAGGGAGGATAGCTTGCTGGGCAAGGAGCTCTAGGATTCTTATTCACCTATGTAACCAACAAAGTGTTGTTGTTGTTGTTGTTGTTGTTGTTGTGTGCCTTTAAGTCATTTCCGACTTATGGCAACCCTAACGCAAACCTATCACATGGTTTTCTGAGGCTAGGAATGTGTGACTTGCCCAAGGTCACCCAGTGAGATTTCCTGGATGAGCAGGGATTTCAACCCTGCATGTGGCAAAATCTCACTAATTTTCCATATATTGAAGATATATGTCTCTGCAGACCCAGTTTTACAAATTCAACAAGTGAAAACAAGGTAAAGCTTAAATAGCAAAGACAATGTGTGATTGCCTAAAGAAACAGGAGCCATATGAAACACACATTCTTCATTTTCACAATTTTTTAAAAAGTCTGGATAGCTTAGGAAATAATGTGTGGCCTTGTTATATAACCCATTTCACTGGAATTAAAGCTTAATCACAAAGTGTACAAATAATGAGGACTTCCTTATGGCAATAGGAATGCCAGGCAGAAAGGCAGTTCCTTATAGCAGTACTGTGGCAGGCATAATTGGTGGATTTTTTTTTTAATTTAACTTAAGCTGCCATGTAAAATTATTCAGGCTGCCAGTTTCAGCTCTCCTGCAAAGCTGTTAGTGGCTGTCTTGAATAAATTAAGTTTCATGCCTGACCTTTCATAAATACATAGAGATTTGTGTAGGAATTACTTGTAAATAGGTAGACTTACATGGGATTTCTTTTTAAATAGGTACACATGGTCACATCAATAATGAACTTACACCCAAGTTTTCTGAGGGGAAAAGTGATATAAAAGTAGGACATGAATTTAACAAGATGACTGGGTGAATAGTGGAATAGATATTTCTTGGACATAAGGTAGTAGTATAAATCTTAGTGAAATGCTTTAGGGCAGGGGCAAGCACTGGGGTTTCATACATTTTGACTTGCGTTTTAAGCATATTTATGAAAAAGCATGTGCTGATTTGCTTTGTTAAGAGAAGTTACTTTGTTACTTGCTGTGATCACAGGAACTGGATCATTTAACATTTCTACCACAGGCAGGAGCTGCATTATAAGATGAGTTGAGGGTCTACCTGTACCAGGGATGGGAAACTGCCAGAGGTTGGGCAGCCACATTGCTCCTCAGTGGGACCAAAGAGGGCTACCCCCCCGCCACATCTCACATCTCTGTACGTTTTTAACGTTTTTTGAATCTCCTCCCTAATGCTCACTGTGGCCCTTAAGGGTCACTGGGGACCATCTCTGCTATTCCCCCCCCCAAAAAAAAACTGGAGAAGAAAATCCATAATGGGCTTATGGGTGAGCATTGGGGTCTCAAAAATGCCCTTGTGGAAATGCCCAATGCACATAGGGCAAACTTTACCCACCCCTAATCTAGTCAAACAGGCTGCAAATTGCCTCTGCAAAGTCCACAAGTGAGGTATGAAGGGAACTCTCCTCTCCCAGTTCTCTTCAGTTTCTAGTATTCAGAGATGTGTTACATTTCTGTATTAGGTTCCATTGAAATTTCATGGCCAACCTGTTCATGAATCTATCCTCCATGAATTTGTCTAATCCTTTTCATAAGCATAGTATCCTCTATCATCTGGCTGGGTTGGGCTTCAGAAATATGTTATTACAATGGCTTGAGGGGAGGCAGTCCCAAAAGGTGATGTAGACATCTATTCTGCCCTCGGGGTTTTGACATGTGGGATGCTTCAGGATTTCATTTTGTGCCCCCCCCCTGCTCTTTAACATCTATATCATACCTCTGATGGAAGTCATGTGGAAATGTGTGTTCCCACACTCTGGGGAGAGGAAATTTTCTTCAACGGTTTGTTGGGTAAAGAGCTTGTTATTAGCAGTACCAGCACTTCTTTCCTTTTCTCTGAAGGATTTCCCCTCCTTTTAGTTCCACTACAAATGGTACTACTAGCAACTGATTATAACTCAAAATTACAGCCACTATTGTTCTTTCTCAGTGAATTCAGTATTATACTGCAAAGTAAGGTATATCCACAGAAAGAGTTCAGTTCCCATTTTTTCCTTTTCTTGGGCTCATGAACAATGTTTCATTTGTACATGATATAACCTTCAGTAATTATGCTGGTTCACAGATATAAAATGCTAGATCACACAGATGGACCTCTGTTGTTCACAAAAGCATTCAGTGCTTCCCAGGAGATCAAGACATTACACTGATTCATGACTAGTGCTTTCCCACAGTAAACAAACAAAGCAACACAGATCTCATTCCCCCATGGACAACAAGAAAAAGCATCAAGGTAGAAGAGCAGAAGGAACCATTGCATATTGCTTTGCTGCTTCCTCCTGCCTCCCTCTCCCCTAAGTTTCCTCTATCTGTATCTTACTCTCCAAAACTTTCTCCTATACATTATTCATTTTACTTTCTTGTTATGGAAGCACTTGTTATATCACTTTTTGGCCATATGGTTTACAAAACAGAACAAAACTAAATTTGAAAAAGACGTTCGTATGACAAACATGAGAGCCAGACCTTTAAGTCAAAGGACCAAAGTTAAAATGTCATACATTAAAAACCAGTGTGTGTGTGGCAAGGGGGGGGTGCCATCAGAAAGGGATGTAGATGGGTGTTAAGCTGGAGCACCAATACAAAGTGAGAATACAAATAACTAAAGATCACACCAGCTACAAACCAAAAACAACAAAAATGAAAGGTGATGCGTACATCAGAATACACATTTGAACCAAGGTAGGTCCCTTACCAAATACCACTAGGACAGAGGACGTTATCACATAAGGCTGGTATTTCTCAATTACAGTGAAATGTAAGTGTATTTGTCTAGTATTTATCACACAACACTGTGTCTATCCTGTTGCTGCTTTACATTTTATCCATTTCTGTAGTGCAACTTTTCATTGATGGGGGAAACCTGTCAATGGTACCCAGTTTTGCTGCTATTCCATTAGTCCCCCTGGTGCAATCCATTAGTCCTCCTGATCTATTCCACTGCAGTAATAATATGATGACAGTCACGTGGCATGAGGGGGCAAGATTCTCCTCCTCCTCCCCTCTCTCCCCCTTCCCCCTTTCTATTCCCAGGCAGGCCAAAGTTGTTGTTACTCCATGCCTTTCAGGCTTTTTATTTATTTTTATTTTTAGCTGTGATTGCATAATTATGGCAAAATGATAAAATATTTTTTATTGTTTCCCCATATTTATGGAATCGTGGTGAAAATAAAAATTAAAAAAATGAAAGGCACTGAGTAGGGCATACAGTGGAGTTACGGAGCTGGTGTGAAAGGGACCATGAATTGCCAAAGCAGCACACTCACAGCACACTCTCACAATAGCAGAGAAATGTGATACTGAATGTTTTCAAACTGGTATGTTCCTGTTTACTTCACTGACATGATTACTGTGAGAAAATAGTCTGGCATGACAAAGTCCAGAGGGAGGGAGGGAGGGAGGGAGGGAGGGAGGGAGGACATCTCATCATGTCCTGCGGGATGAGGAGAAATCATCATCATCATCATTATCATCATCATCCACCTGTCCCATTAGATCGAGGTGGGGAAGGATAACAGGCTGACATACAACATCAGTTAAAATGAGAAGAGCCCCAATGATGGCTAGGGAAACTCCAAATAATCCCCCCCCCAAAGTATGATTATATTACTTGATATGCCTAACCAAATAAAAATATTTAAGAGAAGAACCATTCATTTGATTTGATTCTTTTCTCCTGCTTTTCTCCCAAATGGGACTCAAAGCAGCTTAAAAATTAAATTAAAACAGAACAGCTGAGACAATACGGAGTACAAAGGTTTAAAAAGCATTAAACCCTGTTGTTGTTGTTGTTGTTGTTGTTGTTTTTAACTGCCTTCAAGTCAACTTCAATTTATGGTGACCCATTGAATGAGACATCTCCAAATCACTTTATCCTCAGGTCTTGCAGAGTCAGGGCTGTGGCTTCCTTGATTGAGTCCATCCATCTGGAATGCAGTCTTTTCCTACTGCCTTCTACCTTCCCAAGCATTATTGTCTTTTCTAGTGAGTCATAACTTCTCATGATGTGGCCAAAGTATGACAGCCTCAGTTTAGTCATTCTGGCTTCTAGGGAGAGGTCATGCTTGATTTGTTCTAGGACCAAATTTCTTGTAAATTTATGTAAAACATCTGTAGCGTATTTTAGGACTTCATATTTTTTCCCGTCTTTTTAAAAAAGAACCGAAAAGTCTCGCTAAACCGATGATGTGAACTACCTTTGCGTTTTTAAATCGATTCCTAAAAAAGTACTGGAACCGCATAGCTTTGCCATGATTGGTTGAACTCACCAGGGAGGGGTTTGGACAAGGAGGGGATGGAGGAAAGATCCATCCACTGTTGTTTCCAGCCACGGAAAAGACTGTGAGAGCTGTGTGTGTGTCTTTCCTCCCTCACTCCTTGGTCTCTTCGAGCTTGGCTGCAGCAAGCTGAAGAATTCCTTTCAGTCTCTGTGTGAATGTTCTTCGTCTCCCTCCCTCCCTCCTCCCTCTCTCTCCCTGTATGCCCCACCAGCTGATCTATCGACAGATCGTTGTTTTGTGTGTGCATGTTTGTGCACGCGCATGAGAGAGGGAGAAAAAACAGTCTACTGACATAGGAGAAATGCACAGCAAAGAGAATTCTTTTCCTACCATCCTTTGTCATTAATCCTTCCCACTCCCTGCTTTTTAGTTGCTTTCTGGTTTTCTCATTGAGATCAAGCTGTGAAAGGTGATACTGTTGCTTTGTATACAAATCCCTTCTGAGGAACGCCTGCAATTAAAGCCCTTTCAGAGGAACTATTCCCCCCAACAAGCCCCTCCTGCTTCAACTGTGTGTGTTTTCAGTGAGTGGCTTTAAGAGGCAGGCAGGCAGGCAGGCACGCCCCCTGCACCTTTGCCATCTGAACTGAGAAGCGAAAAAATAAACAACACAACCGAATCCCCTATAAATCATATGAACTATCCGTCACTGCTGCGAAAAAGCGCTAAACCGCAAATTGCCGCATTAAAAACTGTCGTTTAACTGACACCCAAGTCTTTTTTTATTATCTGCCAGTAGTATGGTGTCATCTGCATATCTTATGATGTTCTTTCCTCTGAGTCTTATCTTGACTTGCATATGATATTTTTGGCATCCAAGTGGAACAGGTAGGGTGACAGAATGCCGTTTCACCTGACCCCCTTTCTGATTGAGAACCGTTCCACATGTGACAGCAACCTTCCCTTTCAGAATGAGCACTACTGTATTAATCAGGCTGCTGGACTTACCTGGTGGCTGTTTTGCAGTCCTGGCAGGTGCCCACATGGACTCTCATCATGATCATGGCCGCTGCCATGCCTCCATCTCCTTTGCAACAGCCTCTGTGCCAGCTTGGAGGGTGACAGAGTGGCAGCTAATTGGAGTAAAGCTTGGCTTGTTCCGATTGGCTGGATCATTTGCTGACAGCCAATCAGAGGTGAGTGTCTGGGCTCAAATCTGATTGGCTGGTGGAGGAGGAGCAAGCCACCTCTTTAAGTAGGCTTCCCTCTGGTCTGGTGGCTGGGAATAAATTCCTGGTTGCTGTGCTGGCTTGCTCAGTCACTCTCTTAGAGTTGACCCACCCACCCACTCTCTAGGTAGGGATTTATTCATGGGCTTTTTAGAAATCCTTTGGTCACAACATTGGGGGTGGTTGGCATGGGTCCTGGACCCAAAGTCATCGGAATTGGGGTCTCCGTCACTGGCAGGTCATATATTCCCTCTGGGGTATAGGGGTTATTGGCAGAGAGGACATGCCAGCTCAGGGCATGCACCTCAAGGATGCCCCCCCCTCATTTGGGCAGAGGGGGAAGAGGTTGGTCAACAGGCACTTGGGCCTGCAGGGATTCCTCCCCTTCCTGGGTTTTCACATGTCAGCATGTAGGCCGACAACAGGTTCATTGATCAACAGGCGGGTTGGTCGATACCTAGATCTGGACCCATGTGTTTGAGCCAATCAGTTGCAGCTGTCATCATAGAATCACAGAATTGTAGAGTTGGAAGAGACCACAAGGGCCATCCAGTCTAACCCCCTGCCACGCAGTAAATCACAATAAATCAATAAATCAATAAAGTTGTGGCCATTTATTGCCAATACTGTCAATATTTGTTTTTGGATTTTTTTTTCGGGGGGGGGGAATGGGCATATCACTTGGACATGCAAAAGAAAGTGCCAAGAAGGTATGATTTGATAGCACTTCCAGCCTCAAAACACAGTGCTTACTCCATGTATCCATTGTTTTAAAGTTGAAGGTCTCATTTTGAAGAGCTTTTGGTTCATCTTACACTGAAATTCAGTGGCAATGCAGGAAATTAAAAACTAAGTTGGTGCTTGCCTTTTTAAAAATGTATCTCTACTATCTCTTTCTCTTACCCCCATGGCAGCAAAACTGAGCAGGAGTGGGGATCCTTGTACAAATATGGCTGTGGAAGGAGAAGGTTGCAAGTGGCCCATCCCTGCTTTATAGCACAAGTGCTTTGAGATGGACCTTCTGAAACAAATCAAATGCCAGTATACTGAAGACTGATAAGAATACTCAAAGGATTGAAACATGGGGAAGAAAAGTTCATTGGGGAAGTATAAAGCTGGAATGGCAGAAACCTGAAGACCAAGTTTGGTTTCACATGGGGTGCTTCACAGCTCTAATCAATATTTTTACTAAATGGATAAACCAAACTGCTACAAACATCAGTCAAAACCAAAATATATAATTACTTGTTTGGCTGATGCCATCATGGCACAGGACAAAGTATCAGACAACATGATCCTTCAGGAAATGAATAAAGGTAAGGGAGATTAATAAAAGCCAGATAAAACAGTGGAACAGTCCAATGCAACAGGTTATGCCAGGAATGTTATTCCTCTACCCACCACAATCCTGCCCTCGAGAATTATCATTGGTCTCCAATGGCTTTTAACATCCTTTGAAATTCATCATATCTTTCAACTGAGGAGGAATCTCTGAATTTCTTCCAAATTTAACTTTATTTTAGGTAAACAACCTAGGGTATGTGCAGAGCCTTATTGAAACTCTTTTCATTTTAGTCAAAATTCCTCAGCTGTTTTACCTAAGGAAGAATTCCCAAATTCACTTGAAAGGAAATTTTGTATGCCACTGCAGTATTACCAAAGGCTTAGAAAATGAAAAACATGATTCAGGTTCAGCTGATGAATACATTCCTTTGAGCATTCTTTGCCACAAACAGACAGATGTACTGAACTCAAAGGAATGTGGTCATCAATGTACCACAATTTTCTGTTTTGATTACTTTGCATCAGAGTCTTGCAGATCTATCCACTTGAGAACAATATAAAATAAAAGCCATTGCAGTGATGTTTATTATGCATATGTATGGTGTCTTTTTGTAGGCAATAGACAGTGTTAGAATAAGCTAATTTTGTTACCCTTAAATCAGAATTAATAGATTTTCTAGTAATTTCTGTGAAACCCCTATCACTTTACAGTAATCATCTCATTCAGTCAGGCTGAAAATATTTCTGTTGAAGTAGATTGTAAATGTCACCCTGCTTTTTAACATTTTTACTAGCACTCTCAGTTTTATGTTGTAGCTTAGCAATTCTATGGAAATGTTTATTTCAGTTGTTGCAACAAAGTTGTTTTATGGCGGACCAAATTAGATATGAGGATGGCATGTTTAAGCATTTCTAACTGGATTTCCCACAAACATGAAGAAAGGAGAACATGATCTCCTCTACTGTGTTGAGTAGCTGGCATGGGCAGTCGTGTAGGTGGATCTGAGAGCAAAAGAGATATGTGGGTGAGGACTGCAGAATTCTCTCCCTGCCCAAGCCTCACCTCCCTGAAGTTAGTCTCCTGCCACCACTTTTCTCCCATATGGACCATGCCCAGGGTAAAGACTTAGCAAGCTTCACTTGGTGCCCACTGCCGCCATGCTGATTGACCCCCTCCACAGCCGCTGGCATGGATCCCCACCTCCAGTACTGTGAAAGAACTATTCCAGCCACCATCTCCTTTCTCATGCTCATCTACAAAGTGGTGTATTTCATGGAAGCAATGGAATTGGCTGAGGAGCAGAGCAGCTTTTGGGCTCTTGGCTCATTACACAGCTACTACCAGTTCTGGCCACTTGTGAGTGGAATGGTGGCTACAAGAGGCCTGAATGCTAGTAAACACTGTGATGATGGCGGTAGGCAAAAGTCACTTGCCATGACCCAACTGAATGTCCCAGTGTGTTCAGTGATAACATCAAGCCTGACAGACTGCTAGGCACCAAATGAAAGCCCAATCAGGAGAATGGAGATGGAAGACAAGGCTGTTGAGAGGTGAGCTGTCATTGCTCAATGGGTTCTGAACTACTCTCTTGCTTTTGCTCCTAAAATCTGACCCCTCTCCACTCTTTCATTGTGATCCATGTGACAGACCTGCCACTATAATGTCCTGTATGGTCCTGATGACAGAAAGTATCAGGATTGGACATTCTCCTGATTCCACAACTCTCAGAGAGTGGTGGGTATGCAAGACAGACCATCCTTGATGGTTGCTCCCAGGCTGTGGAACTTCCTCCCAAGGGTTGCTAAGCTAGTTCTCTCCTTGTTCTCCTTCGCCAGCAGACCTGCTGGCATGTGATGGGCAACTGAGAGGCTGCTGAGGAAGGGCCTTTTAATGGATGGGTGCTGTACTTTATTGATGTGCCTTTAAATTACTTTTAATCCAGTGTTGGTTTTAATATTGTAATCTGTTTAACTTTGCCTTAGTATTATCACTTTTCATGGTTTTGTTGGGATTTTTTTAAAACAAAGAAACTTTTTGTAAGCTGTTTTGAATTTCATTTTTTTTTTTTGAGGGGAGAGGATATAAAAATGCATGCATGCATGTATGCATACACACACACAAACATACATATTTGCATTCTGTTCCTTCCCCCAAATGCAATAATTCTGAGTGTGCTTGCTACCAATAGCAAGATCTAAGAAAGAACAACACTGCCAAAAAAAAAAATATTAATCTTTGAAGGATGGCTTTCTTCACTGTTGCTGTATTCAACTATGATCTCCTCTACTGTGTTGAGTAGCTGGCATGGGCTGTTTCTGTCCTTAAAACTGTAGAGCTCTGGATACTGAGGCTACAAAGGAAGAATGTGTATACCCAAACTCAGCTTAAAGCACTCTCCTTTCCTCACAGCATCTGGCCTTTTTCCAATCGCAAAATATCCAGACAAACAGCCAGGATAAAACCTGTTTTCCAAGCAGGGATGGATATATTCAAAATATATGTGAAAAATTGCTAAGCCTACTCATTGCTCCCATAAGGAATGAAATTAGTGAGGAATTACATCCCTAGTCTCTAGTTCCAAATGCAATCTCTGGATTCCCTGGTAGGTAGCTCTCAAATATGAAGAGATCATGAAAGAGCTACATTTTTCTCTCATCCTGATAGCAAGGGAAACTTGCCTATTTGGATGGATGGATAGTTGGTTGGCTGGCTGGCTGTATATTCCACCAGCCTCTCAAAATAGGCATTCAACATAGCTTACAAATAAATTAAAAACACAATGAAAAACTCTAGAAGAAAAGATGTACCCAGCACCAAACTGGTCAGGTTCAGTAGCAGACCATAATACAGTCCTAAGTCCTGCCTGAATAATCAAGGAGAAGGAGGAGGAGGAAGAAGAAGAGGAGGAGGACGAGGAGGAAAAGGAAGAGGAGGAGTAGTAATCTTTGCATCCTGGCAGAACAGCAACCTATTCTCCCTCAGCAGGAAATGAGAGATCCTGGAATAGGCCACCAAGAAGGTCCTCTCTTAGATACTCACCAACCAGACGTGCTTCCAATGCCAGCAGGACTGAGAGAAAAGCCTGGAGGCAATTTTTACTTACCATAGTAGTAGGCCATGAGAGCAGCAAGCTGCAGGCTTACAACAGCATCTTTCTCACGTCATTTCCTTAGAACACTGATTTAGACTAATTCGCGTAAGAGTTTCAAGTACCTCTCTCTTAGTTACAGCTTTCTCTTTAGAGCTTCATTGCTGCATTCATGAAAAGGAACACTCCTTTTGCTTTTGTATTCATTGTTCTTGAACATAACAGTGCCATATGTGAGGTGGGATTCAACATGACTCAAAAGGGCATGGTATTAGAGGAAGTGTGTGATGCAAAGCGTGCTGCACATGCCTTACAATATAGCTGGGTTTTCTGTTTGGTTTTTAAACCCCACAGATGGTGACATCAGAAATGGGTACTGACAGTGCTGAAATGTGATTAGAAAGCTATTTTTAGTTATTTGAATGAGTATGTCTACAGAAACAAAAACAAGAAAAGTTCAAATCCAACAAGTTTATGTCATGTCTACAGTGCTGGATTTTCCCTGCTCTGTTCTGTACAGCAGGGGTGGTTCCATCCTGTATTCGCATTATATGACTGCTCTTTCGTAGAAATAATACTTATTTCTAAGGCTTTTCTTATGGCCTGTATTTCCTCTCTCCAGAAGAAGACCCATACCTTAAGATGTACAGGTAGTGTTGGCTATCCTCTTGTAATCTGGATATAAGACAAAGTCTAAATCAGGGGTGGGAAACTTCTTATATTCCAGATCCTTTGGCCTCCTATCAGACCCACCCCATTTAGTTACAGATTAAGTTGGTGGGATCTGTAATCTAAAACATCTGGAGGGTCAAAGACTTTCCAAATGGCTTTGGCTAAATTTAAGATGTTGCTACACATTGGTGCGAGAAGTGGCTGCCATATAAGTTGTTTACACTAGATATATCTCCTGTGATGTGTGACATTTCTTTCCTTTGTTATCCAAAAGGTGCTTGGGAAGCATCTGGTGAGCTTCATGGCTGGGGAGATAGAACTCCAGAAAGCATCCCCATTTCTAGACCAGCACTGCCATTGCTATACCATGTGCCAGTTCCCCAGGGGTTTAATACAAGTGTACGTTTCAAATTATATATGAACCCTGCTTCCAATCAACACAAAGTACTGTATCAGACCAGTCAAATACAGGGTCATAAGGACACCTAATGATTGTGAAAGGGCATGCATACCAGATGACATCGCCCTTTCGCAATCATATATTGTTTAAAAACCATCCTATTTTATTGACAGGGCAAACCATCAATTGATCTCCTATGGCGATTTTCTGCTGGCATTGCCATTGTTTGAATCCACATGCCATTGTACTCACGTGAATGCAGCATCAATGGGCAAACACATCTGGGTGAAATCAGGACAGCCAGGTAGGGTATGCTCTTTTTATGAACCACCCCTGCCCCCCCCCCGTTTACTTGGAACTTTTAAAGCATGTTTTGGTGCTTTTCTGAATGTTTAGTGTCTTTATTTTGTTTTTGTTTTTTTAATTCCTGCACAAGCATCTTCTCGTGAGAATCAGTGAGATTTGAAACCAGGAAGTGAACAGAGCTCCATTCACTCCCTGTTAGTGCCTGGGAAACCTCTTTCACATGAGCAAGGTAATGTCTGGTGTGGGGAGTTATTTTGCCAGCATAAAAATGCCACAATTTATGCTGACAAAAGAACTTTTGAGGAGGGTGGTCAGATAAAGCCTAAGTCCCAGCCATTCAAATAAAAGCCATTATACTTGGACTTACCATACTCCAAAAAAATAAATAAAATGGCAGCACAGTAGGAACATTCAGTCTTCCATATTGCTTTACGCCATGATGCTGTTGTTCTTTTGTTCCAGTTCCAGTCCCCTGGGGGACCACAGTAAAACTGCATCTTTTTGCTAACCAGAAAAACCCAGAAGAACAATGATGTCATGAGATAAGGTGGAACAGAAGATGGAATATTCCTGCTGCACTGCCACTCTTCTTTGGATTGTGGTAAGCCCTTAAGTAAATGTATTCAGGGATAGCCATGTTGGCCATACAGCAAAATAAAACAAAATCCAAAATCCACAAAAGAGTGATATATTTATTGGCCAACCAAAATGCACAAAAACATAATGAAAACTTTTGAAGTTGTGCTGGGTTCTTCACCAGACAAAAGATGTTAAAAAATCATATAAGACAAGTAAGAGTGCTGGAATCACAGACCTACATTTTGGGCTTGCTAGATGGTGAGAATACTCCTCATAGAATTTGAGAAGAATATCTTTTGTCCCAATGTGATCCCATAGCAATTCAACATATTCAGAAAGTGGGGGACATAAAATACTCCCCGGGAAAGCCTTCGTGGCTTTCCCTGAACTTTAAAAAAAAAAACCTTGAAGGAAATGTGCATTCCTGCTCATTGAGAAAACCAATGTAATTTTTTCCGCAGTCCAGAGAGGGCGAAGCTGAACATCTGATTGGTTGGATGTGCACGGGGGTGGGCTTGCTGTCAAGCTCCTGGAAGCACTAGTGAATGTGCACTTTCACTTTTTTTTATTGTCAAAAAACAAGGGAACCCAACAGTGCCCAGAGATGATGAGGAGGACAGCCACCATGAAGAAGAGGAGGAGAGGTAAAGGTAGAAAACACCATGGGAACAAAATGATGCTGCTGTGAATTGGGAATAATGCACAGGTAGGAATAGTATTTCTTCTCATTTAGATGAGCCCTTTGTATGAAATGTTATTTCTGTTGTTGTTCAGTTGGTTTGGAGGGATCTCAATGCAATCAGAGGCCACTCCCCTTTTTTGGCCTTGTAGGGAACAAGACAAAGGATACTAAAATTTAAACTGCATTAGCAGCAGTAAAGTAGCTCCTCTTGGGATCCAGGGTGTCTCTGGAGATTATCAGACAGCAACACAAAAAGTGGTCCTGTCGTACAATCTCCAGACCTGCCCCTGTCCTGACACAATAACCCTCCCCATCAGACTTACCTTCTCTTGCATCCAAAGGCAGCCTAGGCATGAACGGAGATCTGTCCACTTCTTGGATCAAAATCTCACCCGTTCTCACGAGAAGACTTGAGTGTAGGAAATTCAAAAATAAAATGAAAAATAACAAGAAAAAAGTTTACACAAGAATATAAACACACTAAAAAAAAACAACACACACCACGTAACCAGGGGAGATTCATAAAAAGAGGGTTACCTACCTTGTTTTTGTGATCCCACCCAGAAGTGTTCTGGCAGGACCGCCCATTGACGCTGTATTCACGGCAGGACAATGGTGTGAGGTTTCAAACGCAGGCAATGCCAGCACAGAAACAGAACAGGCGATCTATTGATGGCTTGGCCCATCAATTAAATAGAACACCATGGTAACGCTGGCAGAACGCAAAAGGATTATGTCGTCCGATATTGATGTCCTTTTGTGTTTCACTGGTGTGGTTATGGTGCCACATTAGCTGTGTCTGATAATCTCCTCTGTCTTTTGTGAAGCCACTGGCCTCTTTTTTAGGCAGAGAACACTGAATTTCTCAAGAAGTCTTTGTACTGCCACATCTAGAAGATGAGCCAATTATAGTCCAAAAGAAAAAAAGTTTTACCTTTGTTGGAGGTAGAAACCTCCAAGAGTTACGTCCCCATCCTTAGTCCCCTCTTTTTTTAGCATTCCCCTGTTGCAACTAAATTTGGTATTTCCAAATCCAGGAAACATATTCAGGAATAGCCATGTTGGCCATAAAGCAAAATAAAACAAAAGCCAAAAGCCACAAAAAAGATACCTTTATTGCACAAAGCACATCATGCAAGCATGATTTTTTAAACACTTTTTGCATGATGAAGAAGCCAGTGGAGTTTTGAATGCTCGTATGATGTATTTTGTGCTTTTCAGTTGGCCAATAAAGGTATCATTCCTTTATGGATTTTGGAATTTATTTTATTGTACTTTAAGTAAGCCTAACAAGATTTGTATCTGTGTAGAATCCAATGCAGTTTTTAATATCTCTGCAGTCTAACTACAAGTGTGTTCCACTTTAGAAGAAAGGCAGCATATAAATGAAACAAACAAACAAAATAAATAAATAAATAAATAAGAAGAATTGACAACTTGGGACTTTTTCAAATGCCCCCCCCCGATGGAGGTCGGGAGGAGGATGGTTCTGTCCTGCTTACAGCACTCCATTTCGGATGATGCTGTCCTCCTCCTGATCTTCCCCCATGCTTCCTCCGTGCCGCAGGTATGAGAAACATGCCACTTTTATTAATGGAAAACCCCCGTTTCTTGTGCCTGCAGCATGGAGGAAGCACACGGGAAGGTCGGGAGGAGGACGGTATCATCCCAAATGGAGTGCTGTAAGCGGGACAGCGCTGTCCTCCTCCTGAACTCCACGGGTTTTTTCCCCCCTCTGTTTGGAAAAGTTCTTGAACTGAGTTTTGACTCTTGACCTGACAAAGGCTGCTGCCACACTACAGAAATAATGCAGTTTGATAGCACTTCAACTATCATGGATCCATCCTATAGAATCCTGGGATTTTTAGTTTGTTGTAGCACTAGAGATCTCAAACAGAGAATGCTAAATGCAAATCCCAGAATTCTATAGCATTGAGCTATGGCAGTCAAAGCAGTGTCAACCTGCATTATTTCTGCAGTGTGGCATTAGCCTAAGAAATCAGTTGGTTCAGTGACCTTAAGGCTCACCACTGTCCCTCACACTCAGTTTTCTGGAATGTCTCCTTTGGAGTAATATTTACAACTGGGATTGCAAGCAAATATCTCAGTGTGGAGTGCTCCTGTTCGTGGCTGGCTGAAACTCTCTCCTCTTGCAGGAAGCTCCATTCTTTTCTCCTCCTCCTTGTTTTTAATTTCACCCTGCCTTCTGTCAATCAGCATGCCATGGTCACTGGGCATGGTGAGTCTTCACTGCGCTGCTTTTAGGGGTTCTTCACTATGTATAAGTTCTATTTCCTTCTGCAAAGGGTCCCTTATGCCTACTGATTTACCTCTCTCGCCTGTACAGATGGCACTATCTGTGTGTGCAGATGACACTACAGAAAAACTGGCATATGGAGAAATTAGATCAGTTCATATCAGGATGAGAATGGTGCATTCTGCGAGATATTGTTGGACTGCAACTTCCAGCATTACTCACCATTGGCTATGCTGGCTAGGCCTGCTGGATGGCCACACTTTGCCAACCTGTGGTATATATGGTCTTCGCAGCACTGTGTGAACCTGTAGGTGAGATGTCGCAGAGCTAGTTCTGTTAGAGAAGAATTCCACTGCTGATTTAGCATTATAAATAGCTGACATTTTACACTATGGTGAACATCATAGGGAATACCTGTATAATAATAAACCACCCACCTGACTTGGTGACATAGGTAAATGGCAAACCTGTGGGCAACCACTCAACAGAAGGGCAGGTATGCCATTTAGCCACCATGTTCGAAGTTTGGTTATGGCTGTGGTTCACTATCCCCACCCCTATATACCTCATAGTTAATAGCAGCATAGGACTTTATCAGACTAGCCACTTTAAACATTCTTTTTGCCAGCATAAAATAACTGTTCTTTTATCTTTTACCAGCATTTTTAAAAAAAATTAATGCCGGCAAAAAAACACTCCCCCCGCACTTATTTCCTCTCCTGCCAAAGGCGGCCCCGGCAATAAAGAGGAAATGAATGGAGCCCCGTTCACATCCTCATTTGATATCCCATGAGATTTTGTCACACGGGAAATGCAAAAATAAAAACTTAGAACTAACACATTAAGAGTTTTAAAAAGCACTTAAACACACTTTAGAAGTCCCGGGTAACACAGAGAGGGTCATAAAAAGAGGGAAACTTATGTGGATGACCTGCTCTCATTTGGAAGTGTTCGTGCCAGACTGGCTGTTCTCACTGCAGTGATGAGATAAATGGCCCAAGGTTTTGCACACTGGCAATGCTGGCACTAAAGCGCCATGGGGATCTATTGATGGCTTCAGTCATAAAAAAAAAAAAAAGGTAGAGGATTCTGACATGACATAAATGCAAAAGGGCAACACTGTCTGATCTGCGTGCCCTTTTGCGTTTATGTGGTGGCATTATGACACTGTATTTAGTGCATCTGATAAAGTCCATAATATTTAGGCCTAAGGGAAGCAAAGACATCAAGATGAACAAACCTTGAGAATTTTGTTGGGGGCTGCAGTTAGGAAAGAAGGAATCTGCCTGGGACATAACATGTCAAGTGTCTCAGCTGTCATCTTCCCTTCTTGTGGCTGAAATAGGTATCTTGAAAGCACCACAGCAGCAAACAACTGTGCTGGCTAGCAGTTCAGAATTGTAAAAGAGACGATCACCTTCTATTCAAAAGCGATGGAGATAAGGCAAATGCCAATGATTAGTGTCAGTGGTAGTATGCTTTTATGCTGGTTGTGTTGATTAGAATGTTCTAAGTTGCACTTGCAAATGACTTCTTGCAAATAAAATTTGATATGACCCTCTGAAAGGTCTGGAAACCATGCCTTATGAGGAGAGACTTAGGGAGCTGGGTATGTTTAGCCTGGAAAAAAGACGGTCAAGAGGCGATATGATAGCCCTGTTTAAGTATTTGAAGGGGTGTCACACTGAGGATGGAGCAGGCTTGTTTTCTGCTGCTCCAGAGACTGGAACACGGAGCAATGGATGCAAGCTCCAGGAACAGAGATTCCACCTCAACATTAGGAGGAACTTTTTGACAGTAAGAGCTGTTCGGCAGTGGAACACACTCCTTCGGAGCATGGTGGGGTCTCCTTCCTTGGAGGTCCTTAAACAGATGCTGGATTCCCATCTGTCAGGGATGCTTTGATCAAGATTTCCTGCATGGCAGGGAGTTGGACTGGATGGCCCTCGTGGTCTCTTCCAACTCTACAATTCTATGATTCTACGATTCCATGATTCCATTATTAGAACAGAGAGCTATCAAGAAAGTGTGGGGTGGTGCCACTCATATTTTCTTGTATTGAGTGCCACAGTAGGATTCTTTCCTAACCATGTGTGTTCAGACCCTCTGGGGTTTTGTCTTTCAGGTGACAGTTTGGGTGGAAAGCATCACCAGAGAATGAGGTTAAAAGAACAGATCCTGATTCAAAGGGAAGAGTGCCCCCTGCTGAATTTGCCAGTGTCACATCCTTGCTGATGAGGGATCAGTGGATGTGAGCAGGCCTCTGCTGCATACAGGGAAAAGGCAAGACCCATCAGAAAGGGTTAAACAACAGTGCAGAGATTAAGTACATTTCAAAAGGCTATTCGAAATAAGCTCCCTTCTCTACAGATCAGCTTTCACTTCAGGTTCCTGTGTTACCAGCTGTTCTGACCTTACTGAAGACGTTATTGCTCTTAGAGTGAACAAGCCAGAAGGCAAGATTCCAGCTAGCAAAACTCCAGCCCCAAACCAAGCTAACAGTTTCAGTATTTCCTCCCCAGAATTAACAGAATGTTAAGTAGTGTTTCACTTTTCTAGCCATTGCTGGATTGGAAGACTGAAACCAGAGGCTGGAGGGTAAAAGAATGAGTTGCCACTAATTATTCCTTTTGCAGCAACATAGGTGTAACTAAGTTACACTGTGATTATAATGTAAAGGAATAACGCCACTCTTTTTGTGGTATATGTAACTATTTTTTTTTTAAAAAAACTGGTCATTTCTATCATCAAAGGGTATATATAGCATCATTACTTAGATGCACTTTGTACCATAGGCCAGTGCCTTTTAATATTTTCTACTATGTGACTCCCCAGCAATTTTAAACTGTGTAATTGTTTTAAAATGTCTTGGTCTTGTTTTTTAAATTGCTAAGGTTTAACTGATATGTGTTTTTAACTAATATTATGTTTATGTGTTGATGTGTTGTTCCCTGCCTCGATCCACAGGGAGAGGTGGGTAAATAATAATAATAATAATAATAATAGTTTATATTATTAGAAGCAGAGAGAGAATGTGTGGTGTAGTGGTTTGAGTGTTAGACTATGAATCTGGGAGACCAGGTTTTGAATCCTCACTCAGCCATGGAAAACCACTGGGTGACCTTGGGTAAGTCACACTCTCACAGCCTCACAAGAAGACATTCCTCTGAATACATCTTGCCAAGAAAACCCCACACAACAGCAATAAAACTAGAAGTAATTTATTACTTTGTAATATTTAGAAAGTGATGAGTTACAATAAAATGCAACTACATTGGTAAATAGTTATGTCTAGGGATCATGCAATGATAACTGATTACCATTAACTTTAATTAGTTTGAACAAGTGAATTTCTCTGTTCTGCTTAAAACATACAAACCTACATCATTTGCAAATTGGCTTGTTTGCGACTCTCTGAAGAAGAGTAAAATGGGGTGCAGGAGTTTTCATAGTAAGATGCAAACCACTGCATGAATGATGTGAGCACATGTAGCAGACCAATCACAGCACCACAGGCCAGGCGGACATGCCATCTCAGATATTTAAGATCAGAATGTTCTCTGTGACTCTGTTTACTGTCGACTCAGTTCTCACTATTCAGAGCTGAGAATTAGTAGAGATGGGAGTATGTCCACTCTTTTAGTTTTGATTGGCTGTTAGCTTAAATCAAGGGTGAGTCTTTAGTGTCAATCCAAGTTTAAGATTTGTTTAGCAACTGCAGGCTGCTAGATGTTGCAAAAATCAGTATGCACAGGGCATAATCCCTGCACACATTTTCTAATAACTGGATATGACAGAAATGAGATGCAGGAGAGGTCAGGGTTGCTTTGCATTGTTAAATTACTTGAGATTTTAATGGGAGAAACTGGGAGTGGCAAGCAAAGATGCCAGGAGCTAGTAATTCTGGATTAATGGCCTAGTGGCTCTTTTCCACCTGTACTAGCTGTTTAGTTTTTACACCATGCTGTGACTTAATTGTGAATTTCACAAAGGAATCTGGCTTCACTTTGGAAGAGAGAGGTTTGGACTACTTGGAACTCGCCTAGTGTGGTAAGCCACCCACACTCAGTGAAGGGCAATTTTATCTGTATGTTCATTTAATAGAATGACCATGGGAAACTGAGCAATGGCCACACACACAAACACACACACTCGCACACCACCCAAAGTGGAAAAGGTAGAAGGACAATTGAATCTACCCAAAGCAACAAATCATTCAATTGCTCTTCAACATTTTTATTTCTAGGCAAAATAAAGACTGAACTGTTCTCCTGGGGAAAATAAATAAATAAACATAATTCATATTCTCCCAGGCAACTAGTGATGTCATTTCCTGGTTGCTGTGATTATAAGTTATAAAATCTGCTGGGGCTTCATTAAAAATAGCAGCTTAATACATCTGCCAATCCTTTTAATTAGAAAATGAAGACAAAAGAGCATGTTTGCCTTGTGTTTGTTAATGAAACCAATATATCCTGAACACAAATGAAGCAGCCTCCCAACAGCATTCTAAGAGGACCAGGTAATATTTATTTCAGGTATAACAGGAATGCAGGGAAATAAGTACAGCAGGACTTCCTGATCTGCAGGCTCCCAATCCATGGTTTCATCCACTCATGGATTGTCAAGTCCCATACCTAAATTGGCGGTGATGCTCATGAGGTGCACTGATGCATCCATGCACACATCACCGCCATTTAATAATACAGGGCACAGCCATCCACATTTTTTTTTTGCCATCTGTGGGTTCTCAGAACCGAACCCCCATGGATCCAGAGGGCCTACTATATATTAAAAAGAACAATGCAAGAATATTTCTGAAAGACAGTGCAATATTGCCTACGGAGTAGTACAAGGGGATCTGCAATGCAGCATTGCAGTTTAGAGTGCTCCTTTTCAACATTTCAATTGATCCACCAGCTTCCCCACCCCCAATCCATTCCCACTCACTCCTTGACCTTTTCCTCCCAGCAGCCACTCTGCATTCCACAGCCACTAAGTATGTTCAATTGTCTGTAGGCTGTTTCCTACCTATTAGAGTTCTTCCCTAATTTCCTTTACTTCTGCAGCTCTTTGAGGGTTTTTTTTAGTCTTCTCCTATCATGTTAGGGGGTACTGCTGTTAAGGATACCTCTTTCCACTTACCCTCCCTCCAGGTTTTCCACTCCTGCCCCTGGATAGTCTGTCAGTATTACACATGCTTCGTATCCATTGGTCTTTCTTTAAGCCCCGTCACCCTGAGGTGTGTAGGGTCCCCCTCCCCATGACTTTCTTTGAATTTCTGCAGACTTAGAATAATAGAATCATAGAGTTGGAAGAGACCACAAGGACCATCTAGTCCAACCCCCTGCCATGCAGGAACACACAATCAAAGCACACTTAACAAATGGCCATGCAGCCTCTGTTTAAAAACCTCCAAAGAAGGAGACTCCACCACACTCCCAGGCAGTGCATTCCACTGCCAACAGCTCTTACCATCAGGAAGTTCCTCCTAATGTTTAGGTGGGATCTCTTTTCCTGTAGTTTGAACCCATTGCTCCATGTCCTAGGACTTCATCAGACATGGGGAAACATGGCAAAAAACCATGTCCCAGACCGCATCATAAGGACAGGATGAGAACAGAAAAGGTGACATTATCAGATGCCCACATCCTCAGCCATTCCTAGGTTGTGCAGACAAGGCATCACTTTTGTATTGATGGGCTAAGCCATCAGTAAAAAGGGACATGTTATTCACACCCGTGCTACGCCCCTGGAATGGCTGAACAATGTTGTTGTATGATAATGTTACCTGTTTCTGTTCTCATCCCATCCCATCTATTCTCATCCCATCCTTATGACATGGTTTTTGCCACGTCTGATAAAGTCCTTAGTCTCTGGAGCCACAGAAAACAAACTTGCTTCATCCTCAATATGACATTCCTTCAAATGTTTAAACATGGCCATCATGTCCTTCCACCATTTTGATTGCTCCCCTCTGGAAAACTTAAGTGTTCTCACAAGTGTTCAGATGCCTCCTTCTTATGCATGGCTGTTCTGGATATGTAAGTGCAGACAACCTTTCTTGAAGATGTGATGGCAACTATAGTCTAGTCATGGCCCCCACATCCTGAAGTGGGCCCCCAGGCCAAGATCTTTGGGAGGCCCTCTACCTACTGCTAAGGTTAAGGGCAGTGAGATGCTCTATAAGCTTTAGGATAGAAATTAAAATAAGTCAGTTTAAATGATGACACCAAAGTAATATTTATATTTATTAAAAAAACCTAAATAGATTTATATAATAAAAACTTACAAAAATTTCTTGGCAGGCCCCCTTCCTAATCCCAGGCCTCCAGGTTAGAGCCCTGTCAGCTCCCCCCACCATTGTGGGGGCCATGAGTCTAGTGTAGTCTAGTAACTTAAGAGCTAGCAATACACACAGTGATTTTGGAGAACAGTTATTCAGCTTCCCAGTAAGTGAGGCCTTCACTTAAAGAGAAGCAGGTATTAGGTGTATTTTGTATTGTTAATAGTACTTCAAGATGGTACCAGTGATGCCACATCTTGTCTACATAATTATTTGCTGAATTCTTTTGTTAAATATGTCAACTTTTCTTTACCCATAATTCCTCCAAGCACACTTGCTGACATTTGTTTTGGAAGCTGTAATTGACATGACTTGCAGTTTGCAGTGAAACTATATGAGGCATTAAATGTGTCTTTTTTTGTTTAATGAGCACAATGGAAATAGCAGATGCCTGGGGTGGGGAGAGGGGTCACAGAAGGGGATAGGGAGAGTTTAACACTTTCCTTCAATGCTGCACTCCTGAGAAAGACTGCAAGAGATCATAGAATCATAGAATCATAGAATTGTAGAGTTGGAAGAGACCACGAGGGCCATCCAGTCCAACCCCCTGCCATGCAGGAAATCTTGATCAAAGCATCCCTGACAGATGGCAATCCAGCCTCTGTTTAAAGACCTCCAAGGAAGGAGACCCCACCACACTCCGAGGGAGTGTGTTCCTCTGCCAAACAGCTCTTAGAGAGGGAGTGTGTTCCACTGCTGAATGGCTAGAGAGACCAATGGTGTCTGACTCAGCATAAGGGGCCTTCTTATGTACCTACAGGTCAACAATATTGAGGAACAAAGGGGGCCACATTAATACTCTCTGAATCTCTTTCAGTCACCCTCCCCCCCAAAAATTTGTAGCACTCGTAGCAAACACCTAGTAGTTTACCTTGAAAGGGATGGTGCTTCTGCATTTGCATTATGTGCCAAATCACAGAGGTATCTGTTGACCAGGATGCTGCTCTTTAAGACAGCATTTTTTAATGTTTTCACCATGTTCACTTGCTCCAGAGATAAGACAGATGCAAAGCAAAACAGCCCATGGGAGTAATCACCATTAAAATCAAACCAGTTCTGGTCTGAGGTTAAATTGGCTGATCATAAGGCTTCAGCACTTTTGGACCTTCAGAAGGGTGCCTTGAACTTCTCTTCTACCTCCTAGTGTGATTAATTTTTTTAAGTTCTCTTCAAATGGAAAATCCCAGCACAAAAGAAGTAGGAGGCAGAGGAGGGTGGGTGACTGAGAAGCCTGTGACTGATAGCTTTAATTTCCAATCAGGGGATAGCTTAGCCACATGGCTGAACTAAGCAGAACAATGTATCACTGAAGCTGTTTCAGTCATTATTTTCCAATGTGTTCATTGCCTGCCTATTTATTATGCGATGCAAAAGAGTAATTTTCCCCAAAATGATTCTTTGAAGTTGGTAGTTGCTTTTTGTTCATGCGACTTCCTTTGTTCTTTCTATTGCTTCCTTCAAGACCAATCCTTTTCTTGGGGCATATCTAGATGAGAAGATATAATGTGGATTGCTGCACATTAATGCAAATTCACAGCAGCATTCATTTGTCTCCACAGTCCTTTGGCAAAATCACTGGTATACAAAGCTATCCGTGTTTGAAGTGTACATGCAGCCATGTCTGCGAATCAAGATGGTGGCTGAGAGTGGATACTTGCATTATTATTCTCTACAAGTTGTCACCATGCCACAGTATTTTTTTAAAAAACTGCAAATCAAAGTGCAACTGTCCACTTAAAAAAGCTTTTTGGTTGCCTCAGCACAGCACAGCAAAACAAAAAACAAACAAACAAAAACCAACAAAAACTTCCCCCGCAAGCTCGGCAACGCAAAAGTCCAAAATAGTGCTTCCAGCCACTTCTTTGCTGGCAATCCTACCCCACACATCTCCAACCAATCAGCTTTTCACTTCTACCCTTGCTAGAAAGTGCTGTGTTGTGAATAGGTTGTCCCAACAAGTGATAATGCCCATTTCCACACTTTATTTTAAAACCCCCGAAAAAGCCACAAAGGCTTCCCCTTCCCCAGGTTTTGGAGTTTTGCCCCCCTTCTTCTGAATAAGGTGAATCACCATGGAATCTGATTGGGACAAAAGGTATTCCCTGTGAATTCTGTTAGGACTATTTTCACCATCTAGACAACCCCTAAGATCCAATTCAATCCATGTGTTTTGACACAGAGAATGTGATAAATTTTCATTACTGTTCAGTCCTGTGAAGACAGAATTCAACTTCTGACATAAAAAATAGCAGTATTTTTTAAAAAAGTTGGAGAACACTTCAGATTCCAGGACACTCTGACACTGACTTTAAAGTTTCCGGGCCCAGTACAAGGTGTTGGTTATTACCTTTAAAGCCCTAAATGGCTTGGGTCCAACCTATATTTGGGACCGCTTCCTTCCATATAATCCTCCCCATGCACTTGGATCCTCTGGGAGGAATTTGCTACAACCTTTAAAAACAGGGCTTTCTGCAACGGCCCGGAGGACCTTTTTGGCTATTGCTCCCAGATTACGGAATGGCCTGCCAGATGAGATCCATCATATTACCACCCTAAATAGCTTTTTAAAATCTCTTAAGATGGATCTCTTCCGGCAGGACTTTCCTGAATAGACACCTCGCTACAGCCGCTGTCTATTGCTTATTTTTGATATTTTAAAGTATGTTTTAAATTGTGAACTATCTAATTGCATTTTAAGGGGTGGTGGGCTTGAGGATTTTGGATGTATATTTTAAATGTTGTAAGCCACCCCAACTGCATTCCATAGAGGGGCAGGAAATAAATAAATTTTATTATTATTATTATTATTATTATTATTATTATTAAAGTAGCTATTGCAATGCAAAGAAATTTCCAGAGGCAGATTAGAGCAAGAAACCTACCTTGAAGCAGATGGTAATTGTATGTTAAAAGAAAATTTTAAACAAGACAGCACACCACTGGCACTGATGAGATATTGAATTTCCCCTTGCCCCCATTAAAAGATGCTGAAATGCCACCCTGTTTTTTGCAACCTTGAAGTTGGGGGGATGTGCAAAATTGGGAGGGGATTCTACTCCCACCTCTAAAATTTCTTCTGCTCTTGTAGATTTCCTTTAACTCATGTAACAGGATGAAGAGCAATGCATAGTGCTTTAGATTGCTCAGAGCATGAAGTAATACACATTACCTTGTTGCTATCATTACAACAACCCTGTAAGTTAGGCTGGAATTGTTATTGCCCTACTGCTGATGCAGAAATTATGATGTTGAAGCAATAGCAGAATGAGATACATATGATTGCAAAGAACTATATATAGCAGTGGGAGAATAACTCTAAAAATCTCACTTTCACCTTTAAGCATTTTGAGAACAACAATTTGGTACAGCCTTGTAGATAAACTTGCTTCTAATCCTTTAAGAAATGCCTCTTGACTCTTTGCAGAAGTTTTGCTTTCATGTGATACCAATAGTCTGAGGGTAATAAACTATGGGTAAATTCTTGCTATTAATGCCAGTGGCAGATAAGAAGCAAATCTACCCCCAAGCTTCATTCCATGAGGTTCTGAGAGGCATGGAAGATTGATGCCTTTTTGAAAGCAACTTCTTCTCATTCTTTACTTCACCTTGTGGTTGTAAAACAGTCATTTAATCCATACATATTTTGGCATATTCGCTTATGAAAACCTCAGTGTATCTTGCAGCCATCAACCATGCCTCCAGGCTTGTCTAGATGGGCTATTTACCCCATCTTGGAGCCTTGTTGTCCATGCAGTGCAGGGATTTTGCCCCCGAGCAGTCCTGATGACACCCAGGGCAAAGATGCAGGGGAAGAAGGGGTAAAACCCATTAAAACATTATCTTTGAACACCGGAAAAACTAACTCATTTAAGAAAAACTGGATCTGGCCCCACGAGAACACATGAGTCAATACCAGCACGTCAGCCCATATTTGCAGCCACCTCTGCTGCTGTCCACGTTCAGATGACAGTGGAGGCAGCTGCAGATATGGGCTGGTGTGTCCAGGTGGACATCCTCCCATTTCATTCAGGTAACAGTGTGTGTGTGTGTGGGGGGGAATGGACCTGATCCAGGTCCAGAGTACATCAGCAGGAAGTCTGTGTATTCCGGCCAGTGTAGACAAGGCCTCCATATTATCACAATAATCACACTATGCAAACCCTAGTCCCCCCCCCCGTTGCATAGATAATTTTGCAGGCTCTCCTCAGGTGCCTCTGCCATGGGAGGTAAGGCAAGTGCCAACCCAGGAAAGACTCACTTCACTGATAATGCATTGCTTGTGGACGTCTCAGCATTTTGCAGATATCAATATATTAAACACTCCACCTGAAGAAAGAATAGCAAGCAATCCATGGCTCTCAAGATTTCAAATAAGCACATAACAACCTGTAGCCAAGACTGTACAGATTTATGTCATGTAGCCGTTGTAGTCTAAGGACATATCAGACATGGCAAAAATCATGGGATTACGATGTCATGGTAGTGTGAACAGGCCCCGCTATCACACGACATGGTTACTCTGTGCTCCAGCCACAAAAAAGGTGTTTCTTCTAATAGACGAGACAAGCCAAAAACAAATCATCAATACAGCTTTTTCATGCTATTGATGGCATGCAAAACCATGTCCCATTGTAATCGTGAGATTACAGTGTGAATAGGCAGTCCTCAGTGAGAAAACATCCAGATGAGAATGCAAAAATGAAGCACAGGACACTCTATGAACTGTCCCATTTAGTTTCAGTGTTTTTGGGGGTGCGGCTATACGATCATAAAAAAATCCGTATGGGGGGCAAAAAATACAAACAGCCTGTCATTCGTATGCATACGAACCGGCTATATGATTTTTTAAACCCCCTAAACTCCATATGACTCCCTCTTCCCAAAGCTGGCTGGAGCGAGCAAGCCAAGCAGCAGTTTTAAATCTCCTGCTGCTTTTTTTTTTTTTTTAAAAGGTTCCTGGTTTGCGGACATTCGGTTTTCTGTATTTACAATATAAAATAAAAATAAATAAACATATAAATTCATGGACTTACCAGACGCTCACTAACCGGGAAACCAACATGGCGGCCGCTCCCAAGTTCCCTCCGTGCTAGCCCTGCCCCCTCTACTCGGCCAGCCAATCAGATTACACAGCCTGTTCATATGTGTGCGAACGGACCGTACAGACCCATCGGCCATCCGAACGGCGTACGGATTTCTCTTCGCGATCCGCTTTCCCTCCCGAACGCCGCGTGTGCGTATTTCAGGGTGGAAAACCGCCCCCCCTCTTTTGCATTCGTGTGCATCCGAACGGCCGTTTCTACGGAAGTGCGAACTTTCGCATGCCGTACGTATTATTTAAATCGTGTAGACGGGACCTAGGTTTGTTTCATGTTTGTGTGTTCATTTACTTTGTCAATTAAGGTGTTTTTTGGAGTTTTAAGCATGCTTGCATCTTCTCGCAGGAACCGCCAAAATCTTGCCCATGCTAAATTAGGAAGTAAACTCCTGTTCTTAAAGCACCAGTGGTCTTTGCATGATAATTCCATGGTGGTTCTTTTGCGTGATTACAACTATATGCAATAGTGTTATAAAGCCATGATGTTTCTGCTATTCTCATTCACAGAACTACAATGTTTTTAGATGCTTTTCTGATAATGACCTAAAAACAGGAGCCAGAAGACTCAAAATTAGAAGCCCAGGGCAATATCTAATGGTGTGCTTTTGTCAGCCAAAGGACAAGGGGGCAGCTTCCTCTCTCCTGTAGCCCAGCCCTCAAAACCAGGTTTGGAAGAGCTAGAAAAACCTCTGAAGAGGGCTGCAGGGGAGAGGCGGAGGAGAAAAAATGCTCAACCTTGCCACTAGTGTCATGTTGGATTTAGATCCCTGATCTAAAGGTAATCCCAAATCTGCTCCTACCTATTCACTGGACAGGAAAAACAACAGCCCTCTGCACGTTCACTGTTGGTCTCTCTTTCATGTTGCCATTGTTCTTGTGAGTAGGGTTTTACTGGAAGACAGTGTCATTCCCATCCTTAGTAGTTCAGATAGTTATTGCCCACCCCTTTCCTTTCTGAGGGAGAAGAGGTGTTTAACAAGTTTTCTGCCACATAAGTTTTGTTCCCAAGTCTGTCTGTTAGCTGCACACCACTTTCTCAAGTTTTTGGATAGGCAACTTATTCTCCTGCCCATGCCAGTGTGGGAAGGGCAAGAGAATGGACTGATAGCTTCTTGGTCTCAACAGTGGAGGACAGGCTTCATAGCAAGCCCTGGGATGAAATTAAGCCTTGAATGCAACAATGCCTTATGCAACATTATTTTTAATGCAGGCTTTGTGTTAGGCAAAATAACAGAGACCTCTTCCTAATATGTTGGATGGACTAGGTACACCATAACAACTTCCTTAATTTGAAAGTAAATTTAATAAAACTGGGTTAAGTAGTTCCGTCATTGTAGGAACATTTATTCCTAAATGAACGTTAAAAGCAACCATATCTGGACACTTCATGCTGCTGTGTTCCAAGGTAGAAAAGCAGATGTGTTTATTTGTCAAGTGGGCTTTTAAGTTATTATGTACTAGTCCTGCAGCATCATTCATGGTAGAAAATGCCTTACAAGCTTTGTTTCCTTCTATTCTGCTTTTGATCAGGAAGAAAGAAAGGTCCATCTTGTTGCAGTGGCCCTTCCTGATGAGGTGTAACCTCTCTTCCCAAATCTTTAAGTGTCAGAGGCTAGGACACACATTTTGCCTCAACAGTAACTCCACAGAACTATTAAAAAGGGTCAAGTACAGAACTATTTTACTATAGAAATTACTGGACCTTGTTCATATACATAACAGAAAGCAAAAGGTTGGCTCACTGGGTTGGGGAGGGGGTCTATTCCTGTTCCCTGCAACTACTCATCATGATTTCCAGAAGTCAAATTTTGCCAGTCTTTCTGGCTGGGGCCAATTCTATCATTAGGCAGAGTGAAGAAAACACTTCAGTCGGTAGATACAGAAGGTGCAAAGGCAGCTCTCAGACTATTCCTACTGAGTGCCCTAGGTGTTCCTCCATACTGTAGCACAAAGAAGTGTGTGCCATGTGGCCTTTTCTGAATCCCCCCAAAACTAACCAGATGGCTCAGGGATAGTGAAGGATGTCATCACATCAACTGGCAATCTCAGCCTTGTTCGCTTGTGTACCGAGTGTGTTGAATCAACACACAAAGAGGGGAGCATCCTAGGGCTATCTCCCTCTTTCTACAGTTCTGTCAGTTTCCTTGGTGATGAATCTGAACAGGAGAGCTTCCCCTGCATGTGGGTTCTCTCCACCTGTTTGGAAATTACCATTTTCTAGGCTTCATGATTATGTAGGGGGTGCTCACATGTATGGGATGCCCTCCTGTTCAAAGTTATCACTTTACATGGAGAATATAGGTGCAGGGCAAGATTGCTACTCAGGGCTTGTCTAGATGGGCTATTTACCCTATCTTGCCCCCATCTTGGAGCCCTGAAGTCCAAACAATGAGCAGTCCTCACGACTCCTGGAGAAAAGATAGAGCCAAGAAGACAGGGTAAGGCCCATTACACCATTAATTAAAAAAACTGGTAAAATACATTCCAGCCAAAATAAAACAGATCAGGCCCCCACATGACCGCAGGAGCCCAGACCACCACACCAGCCCTGTTGCTGCAACTGCCATCAGCCTCACTTTTCTGTAGCCAGGAAGGAGTCCCTCAGCACGTGACCAAGGCTGGTCACATGCTGGGGGCCTTGCTCACTTGCTGCGGCCTGGCTTCTTGGCTACAGAGATAGAGCAACATTGATGGTGGTGGCAGCAGCTGCAGAGTCCAGCCAGCATGCAAGTCTGGACTCCATCCCATTCTGTGCAGGTCAATGAGAGAGCAATGGGCCAGATCCATGGGTGGAATATGGGAGTTAGGAACCAGCATATTCTAGGCCATGTAGATGAGCAGTTAATTTTCTGTAACTGAGTGAACAAGTCTCCAGCCACTACTGTATATAGAATGGCAAAGAGACATCTTATTACCTCTTTCCCCCAGCAGCAAAATATCTTGGGCTAACCCTTCTTCTGGTTGAAGTCCACTGGCATTGTTCGATAGAACTAAAATCGTCACTGATAACCAAGCAAGCCACTGTCTGTATAGCTCTGCCCATTTATCTGTGTTTGGTTCTTTCTGTTCCCCAAATTCTCCTAAAGTATAACATTGAAGTGTTATAAAGGGAGATAATGTTGGGCATTGACTATTATTTTACTTTCTGAAATGTTGCCATATTCCAAATGTTCAGAAGAGTTTGCACAAATCAAACAAGACAGCCATGCAATTAACAATTTTCAGTCTCCATTAAAATTTAATAGTTTTGTTATTGTCCTTCAGACCTGTAAAACTGGTACAGGCACTAGGACCTTTTTATTAGAACTTCATTTGAAACTGGGATCATAGGCATAGAGGGTATCTCTGCATAGCCTACTAGGAAATTTACCCAGCATTTTCTGGATTGATGCTGATGATTTGAAAGGAGCAGAAGTTTCAGTGGTAGCACCTTCAGTGCTTAACATTTGTTTCACGCCAACTTGCACATGAAATGGACCAAAACAACAATATCCATTTGTGTGTGTTTTAAAAAGCAATCAAAAATTTTGTTTGAGAGCAACAAACAAACAAAACAACAACTAGGAATCTGACATGCCTGTTCTGCAGAGACTCAAAGTAGCTGATGGATTAAGTTCAGAACCTTATTTTCTTTTTGGTCGCTTTAGATAACATGCACAAAGTTGGGTTACTGAAAACTCCTCCTCCTACTCAGGATCTGGGAGGTGGTGGTTCCAGTGTCAGTGGGGTGTTCAATCTGCTCTGGGTTTTAGTGCAAACTTTATAGAAACTATCTGAGCTATCCAAGGTGTCGACCCCTTCTAGTTGTTGTTGCTGTGTGCAATTTCTAACTTATGGCAACCTGAAGGCGAACCTATCTCAGAATCTGTTCAGAGGAGGTCTGTCATTACCTTCTAGGCTGAGAGAATGTGACTTGCCCAAGTCACCCAGTGGGCTTCCATGGCTGAACGGGGTCAGACGAAAACTCCAGAACTAATGCAGTGCCTTCCTGGCATTGGAACCACCACTTCCCAGAATATGAGTAGCAAGAGGATTTTTCGGTCACCTTTTTCATTTTTGTTTTTAAAAAAGTGCCTAGGCATCTTACATATAAATATATATCTATATATATAATTATCTTGGGTATGTTGCCGTTTCAAGTGTGCTGATTGGCTGCTTAGGGAACTGACCAACCAATCACAGGTCTTTTGGGCAGCCAATCAACACACTGGGGGCGGGTCCATGTAGGTTCCAAACATGGCTGCCGGAAAGGGAGCGTGATTAGCATGGGGGTGAATATAGTGTGTGCTGGAGTGCAGGGGGTGGGGGCCAAGGGGCAGAAAGAGAAGAGGGGGTGGCAGGGGGCAGAACAAGTGGAGGGGGCATCAAGGGGGAAGAACAAGCAGAGAGGGGGCAGAAAGAGTGGAGGGAGGAAGCAGGGAGGCAGAACAAGTGGAGGGGTGGCAGGGGGGCAGAACAAGCAGAAGGGGAAGAAAGAGCAGAGGGGGCATCAGGGGGGAAGAACAAGTGGAGGGGGGCAGAAAGAACAGAGGGGGCATCAGGGGCAGAACAAGTGGAGGGGGTGGCAGGGGCAAAACAAGTGGAGGGGCGTCAGCGGGGCAGAACAAGCAGAGGGGGTAGAAAGAGTAGAGGGGGCAGCAGGGGGGAAGAACAGGCGGAGGGGGGCAGCAGGGGAAATAATAGGCAGAGGGGGCGGCAGGGGGGCAGAACAGGTGGAGGGGCAGAAAGAGTGGAGGAAGTGGCAGAGAGGAACAAGTAGAGGGGGGAGAAAGAGCGGAGGGGGAAGCAGGGGAGCAGAACAAGGTGAGGGGGAGCAGAAAGAGCGGATGGGGAGGCAGGGGGAAGAACAAGTGGAGGGGGCATCAGGAGGGCAGAATAAGTGGAGGGGGCAGAAAGAGTGGAGGGGCAGCAGGGGGAAGGACAAGTAGAGGGAGGAAGCAGGGGGCAGAACAAGCTGAGGGGGTAGCAGGAGGGCAGAAAAAGCAGAGGGGGCAGAAAGAGTGGTGGGGTGAGGCAGGGGGCAGAACAAGCAGAGGGGGAGAAGAAAAAGCGGTGGGAGGCAGCGGGCAAAACAAGCGGAGGGGAAGAAAGAGCAGAGGGGTGGCAGGGGGGCAGAATAAGTGGAGGGGGGAAGAACGAGCAGCGGGGGGCAAGTTAAACCTACCAGCCTACCTCAAAGGATTCTCATGAGGTCTCCTGGGCATTTTTGGGAGAGTTTTTTAATGGTGTATGGTATGCTTGGTCCAGCTAGTTATATATATAATTCTCTTAGGTATGTTGCCTTTCCCAGTGTGCTGATTGGTGTTCAGGAAACACATCCAACTAATCACCACCCACATGCAAATTCCCTCTCCACCTCACAATCCACTCCTGCCACTCAGTGTGTGGACCAGATTCCTGCCACTCTATCTCTGGCCCAGATTGGGACCCAGACAGTCAACTCGTGGCAGCAGCAGTGGGATGCCACTGCTGTCGCTGTGACAGGACCTAGACAGTGAACTGGTGGTGGCAGCAGAATGCCACTGCTGCCACTGTGATGGGACCCAGGCAGTCAACTGGTGGAGTGGTGGTGATGGTAGCAGCAGCAGCAGCAGCAGGGCAACAGAACAAATCAACCTCAGCAATTCTAAGAAAAGTACAGAACGCTGAGAAGAGGGAGGAGGAATTTAAATCCACAGGCCTACCATGGGTTGTTGTGAGGTCTACTGGGCATTTTAGGGTTTTTTTTAATGGTGTATGGTACACCAGGTCCAGCTAGTATATACATATTTTTTTAAAAATAAAAATCTTGTTTGTTGTGATTTTTTCATGGGCAATGTTGTTCATCATAACATGTAATAGCATTATTGAGAAGGACTATGTATTGCAAACTGAACAAAACAAAGTTCAGTCAGCCCTCTGAATCCATGGATTCTGCATCCACAGATTCAAGCATCCGCAGATTGAAAATATTCTTTAAAAAAGTCCAAAAAATAAACCTTGATTTTGCCATTTTATATAAGGGGCACCATTTTACTATGCTATTGTGTACAATGGGGCTGGAGCATCAACAGATTTTGGTATCTATGGGGGGATCTTGGAAACAAATCCGAGCGGATACGAAGGGCCCATTGTAAAACCATCGCTGTAGATATTGCTCAAAAGTTGGAAGGAGCAGATTAACTGAAAAGGTTACTACTCAAAAGAGTCATGTTGAAAGATCTAGACATAGTTTCATCTAAAAAGTGCTTTGTGACTAACAACTTCCCAGAAACTAGCAGTTTGCCTGAATTAACTGTCGTTCCTAGCCAAGGTGTGCTAAGGTGAGCCAGTACTTATTTTGGGATTTTTTAAAGGGCATCACGTCTGTATTATTTCTTGTAGGTTTCCGGTGCCCAAGAAACAGAGGGGAAAATATTATTCTTTACAGTCTGAAAATAGAATGTCAGACATTGGATGATCATAAACATGTCATTTTATTTTAAACCATGCTTTTAAAGATTTTTTAAAATGTAGAGAAAAATAAGTGTAAACAGAGTTCCACACTGATGAAAAATCTTTTATATGCTTTCCAACTATACTGTAATTGTTTGGCAATAATTGTCACACACAGAGCCTTTAATATGTGAAAATAATCACCAAATGATCACCTGTTCCATTTTTACAGCTATTCATTCACTCACCTCATCCTTTGGAACAGTCAGCACTATCTCCTAGAAGAAAATATGTCTATTTTTTCATTGTCTTCTTTTAGAGAAGTGGTGGTGATGTATATTGTTAGAATGCCTGTTTAACTGTTGGAACCTCCCTGAATGTATTTATACTTCTTGTGTACGTTCAAGTTATTGCTGACTGATGGTAATGTGAACCCATTACAGGATGTTCTTGGCAGAGTTTCTTCAGAGGAAGTTTACGTTTGCCTTTCTCTGAGGCTGAGAGAGTGTAGCTTGCCCAGGGTCACCCAGTAGGTTTCTATGGCTGAGCAGGGATTCAACCCTGGTCTCTCAGAGTGCTAGGCTGGATCCACACCTGTAAAAAAAAATTCATATTTACTTCCATGCCAATCCTATTGGAACCCATCTGTTCCTCTGGATTCTAAGTGAAAGCAATTCTTCTTGATGCCTGAGGACTTTAAAGCAACTTCAACATTTGCAGTTGCTTCACCAGCGCAAGCAAAGGAGACATTTGAATAGACTGTACTATATTTTTTTACAGTGCTTGGAGGGGTGTGTTTGACAGAGATGTGTGTGTGTGTGTATGTGCATGCATGACACAGTGGGCCCAAGAGCGGCAGCAGCAGCTTCTGAGCTGGTGGAGAGGAGTGTGCTGCTGCTGGCCTCAGCCAAGGAGGGGATGGTGATAGCAGCAGCAATGGATGATATGGGAGGCAGCCTGCACAAATCAGAAGGGAGAAAAGTGATCTTCCTCTTGCTTACTCATGAGTAACCTGCCTCTCCCAACTCTGAGCAGCCCAGAAGGGAAGGTGCAGTGCAAGGATTGTCACACATGCACATATGAACCCCCCACCCCATTTCACAGAAACATGGGGAGGATTGAGCTGTAATTTTTGCTGGGTTGGGGATGATGGGTTTACAAACTAGCTGTTCCAATCTGTAGGATTTTTTTTAAAAAATCCTGTTCATCTTGAGGGAAGATAATGTGGGGCACTTTAAATGTTGTGGGATAAACTGAATGAGGAGGTATTTCATTTTCCCGGGTGAGGGGATCTGTTGAGGGAGCCATCCAATAAGAGTGCAGGTGGGGTGGCAAGAAGGACAGGAAAACAAGAAAGGCTATTGGTTAATACCAGGAAGAAAAACAACAGCAACACAGCTGCTGCCATTGTGTGACTTAAAATACTCTGTTTCAGACATGGGAAGAAATACCATTTTGTAATGATTTGACTTCAGGTGGGAGAAATCTGTGGCTGTCAATAGAAACTAAGTCTGGATTATAAGGGATTTGTGTGGTGTTAACAGGGTTGAACTGGAAAAGAATAGTGCACTGGAGCTGAATTATTTGGTGGTGAGGATTCAGCCCCAGTCCTACTCTCAAACCACTACACAGTGCTGCCTCTAGTATCTACACTATACACAGAAATTTGACACCACTTCAAGGGTCAGGGCTCCATCCTGTGGAATCCTAGGGATTTGTAGAGAGGTACCTTGAACTCTCAGCCAGAGAGCTCTAGTGATCTATTTCAGGGGAATGAATTAGAGCACTCTAGCAGAGAATTCAAACTATCTAGTAAGAAAACAAAAAATACTTATACATTTTTCATGCTCTGTGAGAAAGGGGGTCTTAAGATATTGAAACAATCCATTGAAAAAAACGATTGACAGCATTTTTGTTTTTTCCATACATATCACAAAAACACTCATTACCTCACTCAATGGGCAGAAACAATTCTGAAATTCTTTGTTCTGGCATGCGAAAACTAAATAAGCAAAGATTTGATCTGTAATACTTCATCAAACTACACATTCCAGGATGCTATAGGATGGCACCATGAAAGTTAAAGTAGCATCACACTGCTAATTGTGGAGCATAGACACAGTCCTTATCTTTCTTGTGACAGATAAGAAGAGATGAAATCACAGGATGAGGAAAATAATTAAAATGAAGCTGGCCACTGCATTCCTCTTCTTTGTCTAGGTGCTTATTTCTTGCTGAAGTTTAAATGGTAACATGTCTTTGCAAGCTTTCCCCCATTTTTAATGAAAAGCTGAAGCTTTGTTGTTGTGTGCCTTCAAATAGGTTTCTGACTTATGGTGCCCTAAGGTGACCCTATCATGGAGTTTTCTGAGCATGAGAGTGTGTCACTTGCCCAAGGTCACCCAGTGGGATGAGAGTGTGTCACTTGCCCAAGGTCACCCAGTGGGTTTTTTGTGGCCAAGCAAGGATTTGAATGCTGGTTTTCAGAGCTGTAGCCCAACACAAAAGCCAATACATCTCTTTGGCTCCTAAAGCTAAAGTTATCTAGGCATAAATAAATTCAAAAACAAATGGCTGAATTTTTATTTTTATTTTTATTTTATTTTTTTGTCAAAGTTCAGATGTGTTTTACGAGTTCAACCTACTGCTAGCTAATTATGCCTTAAGTCCCTTTTAGGGGAAGAAAGGTGAAATAAACCTAATAGATGAATGCATAATAAATATGTATATGATTGCAGTCATGATGTTCGGTTCCTAATGCCCTGGGTGCTATGCTATGCATTTCTGTTCTTTTGGTTATGTGTATATATGCATACTCTCTGGATGAGCTCTGGTACCACCTAATTTACCAATGTATTCCTGCTCACACCACTATCTTCTCACTCCCCTCCCTGCTGTCTTTCATGGAGAAGATAGGTGAGAAAGTGGCAGAAAGACAGACCATCAGAGACAAGGCTTTGCCACCCATTCCATGGATGCATCAGCAGGTGCTTGGTGGTGCTGTCCCCTCCTGACACCAGCCTTGATCACCACCATACCAAAATGACCATTTGCTGTGTGCTTATGGACCTTAGTTGCTCTATAGCTGATCATCTCAAGATGATGGAGCTGCTTTTATCAGCGTTCTAATTAGATCTCCTTGCAGGAAGTCAAGACTGGTAGCTTCCCAAACAGACCTTTCAAGGTATTTCTTCTTCAAAGCCTGGGGTTTTAAACATAACATTGCATATTTTGTTTTTCTACTGTTCCTCCAATTAGTTGTCTTCATACTACACTTCAAAAAATTACACTGTACAGTAGTTACATAATTTAAAAAAATCTGCAGTTAATGATAAGTGCTCAAGGCATGCTGTGTCTATTCACCTCTGAAACTTGTCCATAAACCTTGAGCACATTCCAATATTCACCCAGACACTACCCATACTTCCTCAGAAGACATTCCTCTATAACTAGTAATTTGTAACCAGTTATTCCCAGCTCTGTCCAGGGTCTGTTCACCTCCAGAGGTTGGTATATTCCATTCCCCATTAACTGTTACCAGCCTGTTCAACAAATGATGGGACAGTAGCAATCTGTCATCATGTGCAGGACCATAAGATGCATAGCCCAGGCCTACATGTTATTTCTAGATAGTGATGCTGGCCTCATTTATTACCTAAAGCAACACTTCCGCAGCAAGAGAGCAACAACAAAGAGGCGTAGTTGAAGTAGAAAATGTCCCTTAAATTTCTGGCTTCCTGTTTAGACATTATCTAAAATATGGGGATTGGAAGCTAAAGGGTACATGGATTAATTGTGGAAGCCTTAGGAGGTCCTGATTGCTGCTTGGACAGAAGTATAAGGCCCTCTCTAGAAAAGATATTCACCTGGGCAGCAAAATAGTAGGAAGGCAATGCTCCTCATATTTTAGGGTTAACATTGCTAGCTCTACCAGGCATTTGGAGAATGCTGAACACAGCTAGTAGAAGCTTGGAAGCCCTACCATCAGCAACATTTGAAGTAGACTGTGACAGCATCAGAGCTTAGAAAGTTGCTTTGAAAAAGTATTTAATTACCATTCCTTGTTACAGTGTTTCAGAAGTGTCTTGTTCTTCCTTGTTACACATTTTGACAAGTAAATTGTTGTATTACTTGCTATACGTTTTCATGCTTTCCTTCTATTTTCTGTTGCTTCTATTAAGAGGTTAAAAAAAACCTATAGGCTGATAAGAGAATGACATTAACCCTGGAAAAATGATCTTAAATGCATAAACAGGCCCTTTAAAAACAACTTTGGCAAGCAACTAAAAACTTCCTTCATTACATCAATAAAATAATTTAGTTTTTGAACTGTGCCTCATCCCCCCCCAAATAATTTATTGCTGGTAGCTTTGCTACTTTGTGACTTGTTACCTTCAGGATCTAGGCATGGTAGCATGCCTTCCCCTTTCACTTCACATAGACCTGAAATAAACTCACTTCATTTCAAAAGAGGCTATTAAATATAGCCTAGTTTGACATGAAGCCATCCTACTCTCTTTTATTCTCCCACTTCAAATACTGCCTGTCAGAACCTCATGGGATCCATGAAAAAGTCCTCCTCAGATTTCTTAGAAAAAGCATAACATCAAAAGAAGGGCCTTTCTGGATCCATTTCATTCAAGGTTGGGAATCTGGTGGCCTCCTGGTGTTGTTGGATTGGAATCTCCAGCATTGCTCATTTTGGTTGTCCTGGCTAGGGATGCTGGGAGTTGCAGTATAACAACATCTGAAGCTCTGTGCAAATCACACTCTTGCTCTAGTGCAACATCTTGTTTCCCACAATAGCTGAGAAAGAAGGGAACAAAAGCTACAAGAGTCCTTTCCCACTGTTCTTCTCCAGTAATGGGTGTTCAGTGTCCTACTGTCTCTAGACATGGAGGTTGCCTACAGCCACCATGACTGCATGGACTTTTTGGTCACCAGATAAGCTCCAGGGCCAGAATGCACATGCCAGAAATAAGGAAAGGGGAAATTATCAATAACACTTGGCTGGCTGGTATCAGCAGGAGCCTCCACTGCCATTGTGCATTGCACTCTTTGAAGCTGGGAAGGAGTCCCTGCTGATCCATCCAGATTTTCCCATGTGACATGGGTTTCCCCAGAGGTATTTTAAAATGTTTTGAATGGGTATATCCTGGTTTCCTCCCAACTTCAGGCTCAAACATCAGGATTGTCTGGAGGCAAATTGGGCAAGAGCCCTGTGCAATTTGGACTGCAGGGCTCCAACATGGGGGGAAGCCAGGGTAAATTGCCCATCTAAACAAGCCCCAAGTCTAATGCCAAAACACAGTCTGTTAACAACAATTACTGTTTACAGTAGTGGTGGCAAGATGCAAAAGTAGAAATTGCAGTTAACTAGATACTGGAGACTATCTTACATGGCAAAAAGTTCACGAGCAGCATGCAAGGATGACATTACTGTCCCACGAATGGGTCCTGGTTTCAAACAAAGTCATCATCATCATGTGCTGATTCTGTGCTGCAGTCATGAGTAAGATGTCACTTTTCATTGATGGGACCTCCCATCTGAATGTCTGAAACTGGGGGCCATTTGCAGGACATGCAAATCCAATGTTGTCCTCATTCACTGCTCTTGCACATTTTAGCCGCATATGATAATCTTCACTGTATGTCATGTATCAAGAATTTCTTCACAGACTCTGTTGAGATCTCAGAATCTGGACCTTGAAGATTTCAAAACAAAACAAAACAAAACCTTAGTCTTTTCTAGGGATGCAAATTGTAATAAATTTAATTCCCCCAGGCAAGAATGAATTATTTGACTATTTGTCAGCTTGATGTGAGAAACTTGTCAAAACGTGTGCAGTTCTCACAGATTATTTGCACTTAGAGATTTAAACTTTGCAAAGAAAAAAGTATAGAAAATAACACTTTTGCACAGAAAACAAGTTCAATGATGGTGGTGGTGGTGATGATGAAGACTATGAAAATGATGATGTTTATTTATAATGCCCTTTTCTGTGCCAGAGATGTTGTTTTGGTCTAGAAAATGTTGTTTTCTATCCAGGGAATTTGTTTTCTGTGCAGAAACAGCCATTTTCTGCAGAAAATACCAGGTTAATTTTTAATAATAATAATAATAAAAATATAATAATAAAATTTATTTCTATCCCGCCCCTCAGCAATATAAAAACTCCATAATTACAGTACCCTAGCCCACCAACCCCTTAAAATAATATTAAATTATAAAGGATTAAAAACATACAATAATAAAAATATATTAAATTAGAAAATAAAAATAAAACATACAATAATTCAAAAAGAAATCCAATTGCAGCTCAGAGGGAAGGACAGCCAAGTCTTGGGCCAGGATAGCTATTCAGGAAAGGCCTGCCGGAAAAGATCTGTGTTGACAGCTTTTTTGAAACTGTCTAAGGTGGTAATAAGACAGATCTTGTCCAGCAGGCCATTCCATAACATGGGAGCGGTAGCATAGAAGGCCGTCTGGGAGGTCACCGACAGCCTTGTTTTCATAGGTTGTAACAGATTCCTCCCAGAGGACTGAAGTGCATGGGGAGGGTCGTACGGGAGGAGGCGGTCCCGGAGGTAAGTTGGACCCAAGCCATGTAGGGCTTTAAAGGTCATAACCAACACCTTGTACTGTGCCCGGAAACTAATAGGCAGCCAGTGGAGAGCTTTTAGCACAGGTGTTATGTGCTCTCTTCTGGAAACACCAGAAATCAACCTGGCTGCCATGTTCTGAACTAGTTGAAGTTTCCGAGTAAAGCACAAGTGTAGCCCCATGTAGAGCGCATTACAGAAGTTGAGACAAGAGGTTACCAGCGCATGTACCACAGTTTCGAGGTCTCTGATTTCTAGGAAATGGCGCAGCTGGCGTATCAGCTGAAGTTGGTAACAGGCACTCCTGACCATCGCATTTACCTGATTAGACATCCGGAGTGATAGGTCCAGGAGCACCCCCAGACTGTGGACACAGTCCTCGGAGGAGAGTGTGATTCCATCCAGGATTGGAAGTTGTATTCCCAGACCTGGTTTCGGGCCCATAACTGTTAGTACCTCCATTTTGTCTGGATTCAGTCTCAATTTATTTTTCCTCATCCAGTCCATTACTGCTTTAAGACAATCATTGAGAGGAGAGATGCCATCTGAAGTCAAAGCTGATGACCAAGACATGGAGAAGTATATCTGGGTGTCGTCAGCATACTCATGACACCGCACTCCATGCCTCTGAATGATCTCTCCCAGCAGCTTCATATAGATGTTAAATAATAATAATAATAATAATTGTTAAGGAAAATGCAACATGGGACATACAGTGAAAGAAATAAAATATGTATGTGAAAGTCACAATGACTAAGCAAGAGCAATTATGAAGCTACACAGGTGAAACTGCTAATGTAATCTAGAAGGCCTGAGAGCCAAGGACAGAGGTACTGAATGCAGATTGGAAACACCTGAGAATCATTAAGTGTACAAGGTGAAATGCTGAAATACATGGGTTGGTCTTAAGCATGGGTGGAACTATGTGGACCAATCAGAATGGAAGTACACACCCACTGGGTGAAAACTAACTAGTGGGTGGTGATAAACAATGGCTATAAAATTGCAATGTTTGCCAATGTAGTTTTGTGTGTGGTTGAGTAGAGGTGGAGTAGTTTGGAGATATTGTGGAGTAGTGTGTAGAGATTGTGATTTGTTGACCATATAGTATATTTAGATAGAAGAATAAAGTAGGTTTTATATAAAACTACTGAGTTGCCTGAGTGAATCCTGGAGACGTTTTGGAGACACCTGGAGAAGAGTGTGAAGGCTTGGAGAGTTTGTCAGGACCTTCAGCCTATTCTCTGAAACTCTGCTGCTTTGGAGGAAAGCATTAACCACTGATCTAAGCTGGTCGGCTCTGCTGCTTAACAAGGTGGTGAGTTTGAGCCAGAGGTGAAGAGCTACAACTCCCATCATCCCTGACAAGGGTTATGGGCCCAGTTACTAGAGCACCCAGCATCCACAGAAGCTGAAAGTTCCAGAGAGTGGAAGAAAGCTTTGTGGACGATAGATCAGAGCAAGCTGTTTGTGCTGCACTGATAAGCCTCGTGAGTAAATCATTTTGTGTTTTGCTTGAGCCCAGACGGGTCGGCTGTGCATACTCAGAAGGACTGTGTCAAATTGAGTCACTGCACAAATCAAGATGGAATTTCTAAAGTTTAGTAAATTAAATAGAAACAACTACTCTACCTGGAAGATTTATGCCCAATCTCTACTAGTAAAGGAAGGTCTGTGGTCAACAGTTGAAACAGGGCTGGCAGCTGATGCTGATGAAGCCACTAAAGAGAGAGATAGTAAAGCAAAAGCCTGTCTTTATCTCATGCTTGAAGAAGACTTAATTAATGATGTCAGAGATAAAACGTCTGCCAAGGATGTGTGGGATACCTTGCAGAGATTACACACTCCTTCAACTGCTTTTGCGAAAATGCTATGGTCTAAAAGAATATACAGGCAAAAGATGGCTAAAGGGCAGTGTGTGATAGAACATTTAAAAATAATGCAAGATTTGTTTGTGCAAGCTGAACTGAGGGGAGTGCAAATTAGCAAAGAGCAGCAATGCTACATTTTAATAGAATCGCTAGACTCTTTGTGGGACAACATAACGAACAGCCTGCAAAACCTGCCAGAAGCTGAGCTTAATAGAGACTTAATTGTGGCCAGAATACTGGAAGAGAACCAGAGAAGAATGTCTGAGCAAGGTGACTCAGCAAGCTTAAAGACTGTGCCAAAACAACAAACAACTCCTGACTGGCGAACGCAGGGGGAAGCAGCCTCTACAAGGGAGCAACGGAGGTGCTTTTATTGTAAGAAGATTGGTCATCTGCAGAGACATTGTAAACATTTTGCAGCTGAGAGACGCAAGCAAGCAGAGAACAGATGGCAGCCGCGGCAGTATCAAAAACAGTCCAAACCTCCATTTTTGAGGGACAGTGGTAATAAAAAGGGGGTTGCAACCATGATTAAGGAAAAACAAAATGCAAATTCTAAATGGCTAGTTGATTCAGGAGCCACATCTTTGATGTGTAATGATATAAATTTAATAAGTAATAGAAAATCAGCTAATGTAAATGCTGTAGTTTTGGCTGACGGGAAAGAGCTAAGTACTGTAAATCAAATGGGTACTGTGTACATTCCAGGGCTAAAAGAGAATTTTAATGATGTCTTACATGTAAAGGAGTTAGAAAATAATTTGTTATCAGTAAGCAGATTAACAGAAAGAGACTACACAGTCATCTTTGAAAAGAACATGTGTAAGATAAAACTGAATGGGGAATTGCGTGGCATAGGTTTGAAAAAGGACAAACTTTATTATTTGGAGGACAATATTGATAGCTACAGGGTTGAAGAAGCTAATAACATAGAAAATATTCCAATCCACAAAGACTGCATACACGAGCTTCACAGAAAATTCGGCCATGCGAGCTTCAAATGTTTAAAGAATTTAATCAGGATGTGTCCAGATTTAAAAGTTACTGAATGCAAAAACCACTTAGATTGTACGGTATGTCAACAGGTAAAGGTCAGAGCTTTTCCAGTAGCTAAGAAAACAAAAAGAATTGCTCAAAGACCATTTCAGTATGTACATGCAGATGTCGCCCAAGCTAATTGCTTGTCCTTAGGGGGAAGCAAGTATTTCCTAGTAATTGTTGATAGGTATACAAGGTTTGCATTTGTGAGAATAATGAAAAACAAATCTGACGCTGGGCAAAGTTTAAAAGCATGGGTAAGAATGGTGGAAAGACAATTTGATAGCAGAGTAGGCACCATCATAACTGATAGAGGAGGAGAATTTTTAAATAATCAATTGTTTAACTGGTTTCAAAAGGTGGGAATAAGGCATGAAACTACAAACCCTGCTTGTCCTAGTGAGGATGGGTTAGCAGAGAAGAAAATACAAGATATAAAAAGAATTACTGCTTGTATGATGGCAGATGCAGGGGTGAAAGATAGTTTTTGGGCAGAAGCAACTTTGACTGCAATACATATCAGTAACAGATTGTATCATTCAGAAACTGAAGACATTCCCTACAGGGTACTGTATGGGAGAATGCCAAATTACAAGTACTTAAGGGTTTTTGGACAATTTGCTCATGTTTACACACCTGCTTGTTTCAGGAGGAAAGGAGAACCCAAAAGCAAAAGGCTTAGGTTTTTGGGGTATTCTGGAAATAGCTACAAGTTTCATTTGGGAGGAAAACAAGTGCAGTATTCTAGGTCTGCAAATTTTGAGAGACATGCTGGTTGGGACAAACTGCATGCCAATAAAGAAGTGTTTTTGAGATTAGGGAGTTCAAATGAGCCAGAAGCACAAACTGAACCAACCTCAGGAAACGGAGGGGTTTCAGTTAAGCAGGAAGCATCACCTAGCAGCAGTGGTAGTTCTTCCGATGATGAGATAGCATCTAGGCCTACTACTACTCGAATGACTGAAGACAAGAGATTTAGTCATAGAACTACAACTCCCAGTAGAGAAAGTGAGGATGAAAGAGACAGAACAGCAGATTTTATTCCCAGGCGTAGTCATAGAGTTAGAAAGCCTCCAGATAGGTTTGTTGTGACAAAGGCAAGAGCTTGTTTAGCAGTAGAAGAGCCTGAAAGTTTTGAAGAATTGGAAAGTTATTCTAGTGAAGAACAGGAAAGATGGTTTGATGCAATGGATAATGAGTTTGGTTGCCTGGTAAATAAAGATGTTTTTGAAATTGTTGACAGACCCAAAGACAAGAAAGTAATTGGTTGTAAATGGGTATACAAAAGGAAAGAAATGCCAGATGGAAGTATCAAATATAAAGCTAGGTTAGTGGCTAAGGGTTTTGCACAACAGCAGTATGAGAACTATGATAAGACATATTCTCCAACTGCAAAGCCAGAAAGTCTGAGAATGGTTCTAGCTGTAGCAGCAAAAAGGAATTAATTGTAGAACATTTTGATTTTGAGACAGCTTACTTGAATGCGGTTCTGGATGAAGAAATATTTATAGAACAGCCACAAGGTTTCGAAGAAAATGGTAGTCAGAGAGTATATAAATTAAAGAAAGCATTGTATGGTTTAAAACAAAGTGCCAGAGCGTGGAATCTGTGCATCAATGATGAGCTAGTAAAGCTAGGTTACAAGAGGAGCATTGCAGATGCTTGTGTTTATACAAAAGGAGACATAGTATTAGTGATTTATGTAGATGATTTGTGCGTAGCAGCAAAGACAAAACAGGAAATTGAGTCAGTAAAAAGAGAATTGTCTGAGAAGTTTGTTTTGAAGGACTTAGGTGTATTGAAGTCTTATTTAGGTATTTGCGTTGAATGGACAGAAGAAGGACATTGTTTATTAAGTCAGAGAAATAAAATTGAAAGACTGATTGAAAAGTGTGGATTACAGAATGCAAAAATAGTAAGAGCTCCAACGACAACCGGTTTTGTGTCTGAGGAAACAACTAGAGCGTTTGAAGACAAGATTCTCTTCAGAAGTATAATAGGATCTTTACAATTCATATCTTGCCACACCAGACCAGACATTTCTTATGCTGTAAATGTATTGTCTAGAAGGGTTAATGATCCAAAAATTGAAGACTGGACAGCGGTAAAACATTTATTGAGATATTTGAAAGGAACCTTAGATAGGAAATTGATTATAAGAAGCAGTAGTTCAGATCTAGATTGTTATGTAGACAGTTCATTTGCATCAGAATTAGGAGACAAGAAGTCAGTTACAGGAATGATAATTAAATATAGTGAAAGTCCAATAGTTTGGAGAAGTAGAAAACAAACTAATGTAGCGATAAGCACAACGGAAGCAGAATTCGCTGCTTTGAATGAGATAGTAAATGAGGTACAGTGGATTAAGCAATTGCTAAATGACTTAAATGAAAGTTACAAGATACCAGTGGAAATTCTGGAAGATTCACAGTCATGCATAGCGATGGCTGAAACTGAAAGTTTGAAGAACAGAACAAAATATGTTGGTGTAAGATATCAAAATGTGCAAGACATGGTTCAGAAGGGTGAAATAGAATTGAGATATATAGAAACACAACACAACATAGCAGATTTGTTCACAAAAGCATTGACAGCAGAAAAACATGAAAGGCTGACACAAATGGTTGGAATGACATTGTAAGACACATACAATATTTTATTTCGGAGGGGATTGTTAAGGAAAATGCAACATGGGACATACAGTGAAAGAAATAAAATATGTATGTGAAAGTCACAATGACTAAGCAAGAGCAATTATGAAGCTACACAGGTGAAACTGCTAATGTAATCTAGAAGGCCTGAGAGCCAAGGACAGAGGTACTGAATGCAGATTGGAAACACCTGAGAATCATTAAGTGTACAAGGTGAAATGCTGAAATACATGGGTTGGTCTTAAGCATGGGTGGAACTATGTGGACCAATCAGAATGGAAGTACACACCCACTGGGTGAAAACTAACTAGTGGGTGGTGATAAACAATGGCTATAAAATTGCAATGTTTGCCAATGTAGTTTTGTGTGTGGTTGAGTAGAGGTGGAGTAGTTTGGAGATATTGTGGAGTAGTGTGTAGAGATTGTGATTTGTTGACCATATAGTATATTTATATAGAAGAATAAAGTAGGTTTTATATAAAACTACTGAGTTGCCTGAGTGAATCCTGGAGACGTTTTGGAGACACCTGGAGAAGAGTGTGAAGGCTTGGAGAGTTTGTCAGGACCTTCAGCCTGTTCTCTGAAACTCTGCTGCTTTGGAGGAAAGCATTAACCACTGATCTAAGCTGGTCGGCTCAGCTGCTTAACAAGGTGGTGAGTTTGAGCCAGAGGTGAAGAGCTACAACTCCCATCATCCCTGACAATAATAATAATAATAAAATTTATTTATATCCCGCCCCTCTGCAAGCAATCGGGGCGGCTTACAATGATAAAATGGTAGACAGTATAAAACAACCCAAAATCCCTCCCTCCCCTTAAAACATTATTAAATTAATGCAAGTTAAAATCAATACAAGTTAAAATCAATATGTGGTACCATATGCTAAATATCCTTTTAAGCAGGCAGCATCTGTTAGGAGATCCAAAAGCAACCTCCAGAGGGGGTTCCAGAGGCCGGGGTTAGCTATTCCGGAAAAGCCTGCCCGAAGAGAACCGTCTTGACAGCCTTTTTAAAGCTGTCTAATGATGTCAATAGGCGGATCTCGTCGGGCAGGCCGTTCCACAATTTGGGGGCGACAGCCGAGAAAGCCCTCTGGGAGGTAGTCGCCAGCCTAGGTCTTTGTGACTGCAACAAATTCCTCCCAGAGGACCGGAGAGCGCGGGGAGGATTATAAGGGAGAAGGCGGTCCCTGAGATAGCTTGGGCCCAAGCCATTTAGGGCTTTAAAGGTGATAACCAACACCTTGTACTGGGCCCGGAAGCTGATAGGCAGCCAGTGGAGGGACCTCAGAACCGGAGTAATGTGGTCCCTCCTAGATGTTCCAGAAACTAACCTTGCTGCCATATTTTGTACCAGCTGTAATTTCCGAACTAGGCACAAGGGTAGCCCCATGTAGAGAGCATTACAGAAATCCAGACGTGAGGTTACCAGCGCGTGCACAATGGTCTCAAGATCCCTTACTTCCAGAAAAGGGCGCAGCTGGCGTATCAGCCGAAGCTGATAACAAGCGCTCCTGACTGTCGCATTTACCTGATTTGTCATCAGGAGCGACGAGTCAAGGAGCACCCCTAGGCTGCGAACACAGTCACTGGAGGAGAGTGTGACCCCATCCAGGACTGGAGATTGCAACTCGATTCTTGGTTTCGGGGCCGCTACCGTGAGCACCTCCGTCTTGTCAGGATTCAGTCTCAATCTGTTTTTCCTCATCCAGCCCATTACTGCCCGAAGACATTCATTGGCATCGGAGACAGAATGGCACCCTGAGGAATGCCCCAGTTAAGCTCTATTCTGGTAGAGCAACTGTCACCGAGCCTCACCCTCTGGGATCTGCCCGAGAGGAAAGAACAGAACCACTGCAAGGCAGTGCCTCCAATTCCTAACCATCTCAGTTGATCCAAGAGGATGGAATACTCTAGTGTATCGAAGGCCGCTGAGAGGTCCAAGAGCACCAACAGGGTCACACTACCCCTGTTGATACCCAAGCAGAGGTCATCAGCCAGAGCAACCATGGCAGTCTCCACTCCATATCCCGTCCTAAAGCCAGTTTGAAATGGATCTAGATAATCGGTTTCATCCCAGATAGCTTGGAGTTGGGAAGCAACCACCCTCTTGATCACCTTGCTTAAAAAAGGCAGCAAGGAGACTGGCCTATAGTTTTTCCTGTCCAAGTGGTCCAGGGAAGGCTTTTTCAGGAGCGGCTTAACCACCACTTCCTTTAGACAGGGTGGAATGGACCCCTCCCCGAAGGACGCATTGATAATATCCCTAAGGAGTACTCTTAATGCGTCACCCCCTTGGGTGGCTAGCCAAGATGGACAAGGATCGAGGGGACAGGTCGTCTTTCTTGCTCTACCAAGGAGCTTGTCCACATCATCAGTACTCACAGATTGAAGCTGATCCAATAAAATGTCATCAACGGAGTTGCTGGATGCCTTGTCTATAGATTCTGTCATAACACTGGCATCTAAGTCAGCTCTTATCCAAGAGATTTTATCTGCAAAGTGGATGTTAAACGCATCACAGTAGGCCGTTGTCGGGTTGAGTAAGGGGTTCTGTGCAGGTGGAATCTGTGTCAGCTCCCCCACCCCCCTAAACAGTTCTGCTGGATGGGACTCTGCAGACGCAATACGTGCAGAGGAGAAAGACTTCTGCGCTGCATGTATTGCCTCTCGATAAGAATCAAGGAAATTCCTATAATGAGTCTTGTTGGATAAAAGTCGAGTCTTCCACCAGATGCACTCTAGTCATTGTCCAGCCCGCTTCATTTTCCTAAGCTCCTCTGAATACCAGGGCTTACGGTTAGGAGCAGGCTGGAAAGGACGTTTGGGAGCTATTGTGTCAATAGCCTTGGTGAGGTCAGTGTTCCAAATATTAACCAAAGCTTCAACAGAATCACCGGCGTTACCAACAATTAAACCCTCCAAGGCTTTCTGGAATCCAATTGGTTCCAATTAGCCTTTGAGGGTGTACCATTCTAATAGGTGCACCACCCCCAGCGAGGCAGACAGTGGCTCTTAGCTCCATCTTGACCAGGAAATGATCCATCCATGACAATGCAGAGGTTTTAATAACCTCTGCCACGGATATTCCTGTTCCATACTAAAGGCCGCATTGAGGGTATGACCTGCACAGTGAGTAGGCCTGACAACCAATTGGGATAGGGCCATGTTTGTCATGGATTCCATGAACTTCTGAGCTGCGCCAGTTAGATTTAGCAAGCTGGTCTCGAGTGGGATGTTGAAGTCACCAAGAACTAAAAGTCTGGGCGACTCCAGCAGCAACTCTGAGACCAGCTGTGTTAAGTCAGTTAGGGAGTCTATTAGACAACAGGGTGGCCGGTATACTAACAGAATCCCTAAGCTATCCCTGGACCTCAGGCTCGATGTGGACTGTGTTCCGGATAGGCCACTGGTCAAGGTTAGATTGTTTCACACAGAATAAGTCCCACACAAGCAAAAAGTCTCACTCATCTAGGATTCTCCTCAACATTAAGTTTAGGAAAATAATGTAACCACACAACAAAGGAAAACAGGAGGGAGGAAGAGTTAGAAATCTGTTTTGGAAAATCATTAACAATCAACACTGTTTCTAAGTGCACTGGTATAAAATGCCAGGAAGCAGGAGACAAATGATAAGACCACCTTTTCATCATTGGCAACCACGATTCCCTGGTTGGCCTGCTGGAGTTATGTTGTCTACACAGGTGGCCAACCATCCTCATGTTCACAGTGATAGGTCCCATCCCATCTCCTCTATTCATAACTAGAAATGCTGATAGGTCAAATGTGAGGTATACTTTCTATTAGTTAAAAGTAACAAATGCTGGGAGATTAACAGAGATAAAGATGATTAATGGAATGACTAGCTTCTTCCATTAAAGTTCCTATTTATGGCTCACTTGGGGGTGAAGTGGTAACAGAACTTGCCACCCACCTGACTGCAGCATGAAGATTGTTTGCTGAGGAATACTACCTCCATCCAATTTGCTGAGAAAAAGGCAGATATGAACTGAAGCAGCAGCCAGTTCTGCTATAAATCTTGACAAGGTATTTGTTTCTAGAAGGGGAAAGAGAACTTAAGCATGCTAAATGAATATAAAAGGATCTTGTAGCATCTTTGCATACTGATCCAGACTAACACAGCTATGGGCTCATGTACATGAGCTAGTATACACCAGCTCCCCACCATCTCACCCTGGCTGTGGATCTGGATGATTCCTCCCCCATCCCCTGCACAGAACAGGAGGAAATCCTGATGGATGCACCAGCCTGTTGCTGCAGCTGCTGCCACCGCCATTTTCTTTGCCGACTCAGAAGGCAAGAAGGGGGCCTGCAACATATGACTGAGGCCCCCTGCATGTGACCAGCCTTGGTCACATGCTACAGGCCTGCTTCCTGCCTTCTGGGAGAGCCAGGGAGACTGGAGCAGTAGTGAGGGCTTGCTGGCTTGCACAGGCGGGCTCCTGAAGACACATGGGGCTTGATCTGTCAGTTGCTGGAAGTAGCAGCGTAAACCAGGTATTATATGAAACCATTATATTAGGTCCTACCCCACCATCCCTTCATCTCAGCCCCGTATCTGCCTGGGGGTGGTGAGGACTGCCCAGGAGTAGACTGGGATAAATGTCCTGCATTGCATGGACTGCAGGGCTCTGAGACGGAGGCAAAATGGGGTATTTAGCCCAAGTAGGCAATGTCTTTGAATTCTAACTGAATACTAGTTACTTCTCATACCTGCTTATGGCAATGTTTTCCTTGTTTGTCTTAATTAAAATGTTTACTTCATTGTTGTAGTCCATACTTGGCACTGTAGAATGAAACAGAAGTAAAACAAGAAACAAATTGGCTTAGGAATCAAAAAGTGGTAGGGTCAAAACAAAAGAAAGAAAAGAAAAGAAAAGAAAAGAAAAGAAAAAGCTGAGGTTGCATATTGGTTGGTAAAATGAGAATGATGATGTTCATATTTTGTTCCCATGATAGGATCTACCTTATAGGGAAACACATCCTTGATGTGCACGTGGAAATGAATAATTTCAATAGTTTTCTCTGCACTGTTTGGGGAAAAGAAAATCCTCCACAGTGTTCTCCCCATATTTGAATGACCCAAAATGTTGCAGATAAATTATTCTGTCTAGAAAATAAAATAGTAGGGTTGTTTTTTGGGGGAAGGGCTCAAAAACCTGTTTTCTGTTCTGCACAGGAAACAGTGTTTTTCTGTGCAGAAGGAATCTGATTTTCTCTACAGAACAATCCCTCTGCAAAATTTCAGAATGTTCAAATACATTCAGAATATTTTATTGTTAACTGCTGTCAACATGACTTTGACTTCCAAGTGACCCTATCATCAACAGCCCTGATCACATTGCAGATTCAGGGATATGGCTTCCTTAATGGAGTCTATCCATCTGTAATGGCCACAGCTGGAGAGAAGCAGAAGCAAGTGTAGCTCGATCATGCCTAGGGCCCTCCCTCCATCCTAACTGCCACTGCCCTGGCCTCAGAGGGAGAGAAGAAGAGGCAGGCCTTTGTGGCTGAAGAGTGGGGTATAAATACTCCAAATAAATAAATAAATAAATAAATCTGTAATGTGGTATTTCTCTTTCTCTACTGTCTTCTACCTTAACAAGCATTACTGTAGTTTCCAGTAAGTGGGCACCACAATTCAAAAAGGATATTGACAAATTGGAGCGTGTCCAGAGAAGGGTGACTAAAATGGTGAAAGATCTGGAAACCATGCCTTATGAGGAAAGACTTAGGGAGCTGAGTCTGTTTAGCCTGGAAAAAAGACAGTTAAGAGGCGATATGATGGCCCTGTTTAAGTATTTGAAGGGGTGTCATGTTGAGGATGGAGCAGGCTTGTTTTCTGCTGCTCTAGAGACTGGAACACGGAGCAATGGGTGCAAGCTCCAGGAACAGAGATTCCACCTCAACATTAGGAGGAACTTTCTGACAGTAAGAGCTGTTCGGCAGTGGAACACACTCCCTCAGAGCGTGGTGGGGTCTCCTTCCTTGGAGGTCTTTAAACAGAGGCTGGATGGCCATCTGTCGGGGATGCTTTGATCGTGATTTCCTGCATGGCATGGGGTTGGACTGGATGGCCCTTGTGGTCTCTTCCAACTCTGCAATTCTATGATTCTATGTTTTCTTACAATATGTCCAAAGTACAACAGTCTCAGTTTAGTCATCTTGGTTCCTAGGGAGAGTTCAGGCTTGATTTGTTCTAGGACCCATTGATTTGTCTTTTTAGCAGTTCATGATATCTGTAGAACTGTTTTGGCACCACAGGTAAAATCAGCTGATTTTCTTCCTATCACCTTTCTTCACTGTCTGGCTTTCACAACCATACATAGAAATGGGAAATATGATAGCATGAACAATCTTAACTTTATATTCAATGATATATCTTGAAATTTCAGGATCTTGTCTAGCTGCCTTAATAGCTGCCTTTCCACGTTGTTCTGATGTCTTAACTGCAATCTTTGCTCTATGACTGAGCCAAGGTATGGAAGATCTTGAACTATTTGAATGTCTTCATCATATGCTTTAAAGTTATGTAAAGCATCTGTGGTAATAATTTTTGTTTTCTAAATGTTCAACTGTAAACCTGCCTTTGCACTTTCTTCCTTGACTTTCTTCAGTAATCGTTCCAAGTCTTTGCTATTTTCTGCTAATAGTATGATGTCATCTGTACATGTTAAATTGTTGATGTTCCTTCCTCCAGTTTTCTAATCCTGCTTTATGTATGATATGTTCGGTATAAAAGTTAAACAGATAGGGTGATAAAATTCAGCCTTCCCTGACCCCCACTTGTCATTTGGAAATCATTCTCTTTCTCAATAGTCTGTCCTGATGGTAGCCTCTTGTCCTGAGTACAGGTTATACATTAGGACAATTAAATGTTCTGGCACAACCATTTCTTTAAGATCAATCTAGTTCTTTGCTGCCAACACATGTTTGCAATATGATCCCTAATGCCTCTTCCTTCTGAAACCAGCTTGGACATCTGGCATTTCTCGCTCCATATTTGGTAAAAGCTTTAGTTGTAGAATTTTGAGCATCACTTTGCTTGCATGGGAAATTCATGCAATGGTCCTATTTTTACTGCAATCCCTGGTGTCCCCATTCTTGGTGACTGGAATGTATATCGAGTGGTTCCAATCAGTGGGCCATTCTTTTGTTTTCCATATTTGTTGAGTGATTTTAGTTAGAACTATCTCTCTCTGTAGCTTGAAGCAGATCACCACCTCCTCACATACAAAACTGCTGCTGCCCAAAAGCTGTTTGGCATATTTAGTCTGGCTCCTTAGCAAAAACCTGTTTGACATGGGTGGACCCAAGCAGCAGCACTGCTACCAGCAGCATAGCCTCTTCCCTTACAGGAGCATACAATGCTACCACCATGAAAAGAACATTATGGAAGAATATTAGTGTAGCATTCCTGCATGATTCTCTCTGGTCTAGTCTTCGCAATAGTCTTTCCCAGCTGTTGGGGCCCCTCTTTTTTACCGCAAGTGGATTATGCAAATGGCTCATGAATGGATAATAATGAATATTCTTTTCATCCCTACTCCTTTAACTCTCCCATCCAAGGAAAGGGTGATTTTAATGTGATGTCTTCAGAAATCCTTTCTGCTTTTCTTTCTACATGCTGATATTGACAAGAATAGGAAGCTATTTTATTAGGAGTTAGACTTCTGGTACATCTCATTCAGCATCATCCAGCCTGACTAGAATAGTCACTGTGGATTTCAGACAGGAGTTTTTTCCAGCCCTAACAGCAGATGACAGGGATTGAAACCAGGACATTCTGCACACAGAATCTCTGTTCTGCCTAGGGTTGTATTCACTTGCCCCTGTTCATTCTGCCTTATAAGTACCCCAAAGCTCTGTTGGGCAGCCAATCAGCACACTGGGGGCAGGACCATGTGGAAGTTTCACTCCTTTCTAAATATGGTGGAGGCAGAGGGGGTGTGAATAGCATGGGGGGGATGTGGCATGGTGTGTGTGTATGTGGAGTGTACAGGATGTGGGGAGGGTGGTGCAAGTGTGAGGAGGGTGGCACAAGTGCAGAGAAGGTGGCACAAGGCACAGGTAAGGCAACACAGGGTGCAGTAAGTGTGGGGAGGAAGGCACAGGGTGGCACAGGGTGCAAGGAGGGTGGTCTCAGTGCAGGGAGGGTGGTACAGAGTGGCAAGTAGTGCAGGGAGGGCAGTGTGGGTCTGGGGAGTGTGGTGCGATTGCAAAGAGGGTGGCACAGGCCATGGGGAGGGTAGCACAGGGAAGGCAGCATGTGGTGTGGGAGGGTGGCACATGGTGGCATGGGGTGCAGGGAGAGTGGTGCGAGTGTGGGGAGGGTGTCACAGGGAGACACGGGATTCAGGGAGGGTGGTGTAACAGTGGGGAGGGCAACACAGGTGGTACGTGGTACAGGGAGGGTGGTACGAGTGCAGGGAGGGTGGCACATGCAGCACTTGGTGTGGGGAGGGCGGTACAAGTGAGGGGAGGGAGGCATGTGGCGGCATGGGGTGCAGGGAGGGCGGTGCAAGAGGGGGAGGGCGGCACGGAGAAACGCAGGGAGGGTGGCACAAGTGCAGGGATGAGCGTGGGGAGGGTGGCAGGGGGGTTACGGGGAGGGAGGCGTGAGCGCCGGGAGTGCAGCATGGGAGAGTGCCATGTGTACCCTGGGGGGTGTAGTGAACAGGGGGGAATGGTGTATGTTACACCAGGTATAGCTAGTTGCAGTGAAGTCTTTGTTCTGCATATCTGTTGTTCACCATCCAAAAATAATAAATAAGTTAGATTTTGTGGTACACAATGCTGCTGAATCAGTGCATATGTACCATGGATATGTGTGCAATAGTAACAGTGCATGTGCTAAAAAAAAGTATGCACCTATATACATCTACACACATGTATGTATGCATATTTCCTCTCTACCTATAGAATATTCCTTTCCTAGGGGGCGTCTATACAGTAAAAAAAATATGCACAGCATTCAAAAGATCGATCGTCCATACACACGGCCGTTCGGATGCATACATGTCATTCGGAAGGGGGGCTAGCAAATCCTCTGTAAACTACGTGGATTTGGTGTTTGGGAGGATTAGCGGATCTCGAGCCAAAATCCATACAGCCGTTCAAATGGTTGATCGTCTGTATGCCCCGTTCGCACACACACAAACAGGCAGTGTAATCTGATTGGCTGGCCGAGTGCAGAGGGAGGGGCTAATAAAGAGGGGAATTGGGAGCAGCTGCCATGTTGAATTGCTGGCTAAGTGAGAGTCTGGTAAGTCTGTGAATTTTACATTTATTCCCTTTCATTTTATTTTTGTAAATATGGAAAAACGAAATGTCTGTATAACAGGCACCTTTTTAAATTTTTTAAAAAAAGTGGTGGGAGATTTAAAACCGCTGCTTGGATTGCTCGCTACAGCCAGCTGGGCAAGGGGGGGTGTTATTTGGAGTTGGGGGGGTTAAAAAATCATGTAGGAAGATCATACTTATTCAAACGACTGCCTATTCATATTTTTACCCCCACAAATGGATTTTTTTAATCGTACAGACAGGGCCTTAGTATCATAGTAGAAATCTTACAGCCTCCCTTCCTCCTTAAAGAGAAGCACAGTGTAAAGTGACCGATGGACTGTGCTTTTTTGTTTGCCGACTCATGTCTGAGTTCAGTGGCCTTGTCAGAATCTAGGATGGCCACCCACCCCATGGTGTATGGGAGGATTTCCTTCCATTTCAAATGGTGCCCTATGGCATGACCAAAAGGCTGCTTGTGAAGGACCAAAGAGGCTGAGGTGTGTGTGCATAGGCATGTGAATATTTTCACGATCGGTTGGGGCAGGGGGATGAATCTCTGAGGTTACATGCACCCACAAGGCTGTTTTTGAATCCCCCAAAGCCTCCAGACTTCTCATACTCAGGACTTTATAACACGTGGCATTTACAGAGCTACAGTTACGTTTTTGAAGCCCATGGAAACATACCAGTATTGAAGCAATCTTTATCACACCTCCACTTCAATACTGGTATGGTGTTGCATGTTCCTTCCACACTGCCTCACTTCCTCCCCATTATTGCCCTACATAGGGCATGCAGATTAGTCTGGCAGAGGGGGAAAGAGAGATTGGGCCAACATGTGTGTATGTGGGTGGGTGGGAATCAGGCCAATGGAGGGGGGAAAGAGAGATTGGAGCTGGTAAAGGAGGGGGAAGAGAGATCAGGCTGGTGGAGGGCGGGGAAGAGAGATTGGGCCTGCAGATCAAAGCAATAAAATAAAATAAAATATAAAAGACACAGTTCACCTGCTTGGGAATAGCATGGGGGAGGAGGAGAGAAGGAAGAGGAGAATCCTGCCCCCTCATGCCATGTGATTGCTGTTTCTCCCATTTCTGAAGTGAAAGAGATTACTGCACGGGGGGGGGGGTACTGGGATAGCAGTGCTATTGGGAGTCATTGAGGGATTTTCCCCATCAGTGACAGGGTGCACGTCCAAAACAACTGAAATGCACACCAGCACCGTAATGAAGATGACCTCGTGGAGTAAGTACCTGCCAATAACACTACTATCTTACTCTAGTCCTGCAACAGACGCCTCTGTAGTAAAGTCTTCAAGGCCCAATTAACTCTCTTAGAAGATCCAGGAACATTTTTTTTTTCTTTTTAAATGGGCTTAAAAGTGGGTCCCTAAACTGTAACATCAAAAATACCCCCCTTTCAACACCATAAATGGATTTCTAGATACTACCGGTTTTGTTTTTGTACTCCCCTCTTTTTTGGCATTTCTGGCAATCTCTGTGCCTTTTCTCCCCCCCCCACTTGCCACACCCCCTATATCAGTATATGTGTCAGTACATGTATTTACACAGGGGGTACCTTCTTTTTACAGTCTTTCCCTTCCTGCATCTTTCCCTTCCTCTGCAGCAATCCCTCTAATATAAGCATCCTCCACTTCTCTGCCCCTCCCAATTAAGCCCCAGATTTCAGTGATACATATCAAGAAGATGTGATACTTACTGAATGCATGAATTAGAAGTGTGCATACTATTCCAAGATGGGAAGCCTGTGATGTTACAAAGATCCCTTGGGGGAATGACTTGATGACTGCACAAATTTACCAAACTGCTTATCTTAGTTAACATGTAAGCATCCATTTAGCAGATACTGCACATTTTGGCTCTGGGGCACTCTGGAACAAAATGCTTTTTCATCCCCAGTTGTAAGACCTTCCCCTAGCACTGAATTAATTACCATTAGTATTGTATATCTCTGTGTGTGTGCACGTGCACGCACAAACATGAACTGTGTATATTATTTATATGGAAACCCTGTAAATTAAATTTGCTGCAAATCAACCTTACAATGCTCCTTCACGCGAATGAGTTGACATCACACAATATAAATTATTTGCATCATTGTTGGCCACATGAAGGGCTCTGGAGCAAAGCATTCAGTTCATTCTGGGAATTAGTTGTTTTGAAAACAGGGACAAAAATATAACTTTTAATTAATTAATTAACTTAACTAAAAACTGATAAACTCCTTCATCTCAGGTTGATTCTCAAGACAATCTAACACAAACCAACACAATATAAAACAGTATAATTACAAATTAAGAAACACAAAAACTCTTCAAGCAGCTAAGAAAAATACCAGAAATTAATTTTTAAGAATCAACATATAAATGTAAAATCAAAAATGCCCTGGCAAAGAGGAATGTTTTAATCTGGCACCAAACACACACACACACACACACACACACACATACACGGTCGCTGAAATCATTACCTGACTTGGCAAATTCAGGACACCACTGCAAATAACGGCCTTTTTCTTTTCTAATATATAATGTATCAGCATGAGAGCTGAGAGATAAAACGAGGCAAGGTCATGGAAAATTTTGAAGGACATGGAAGATATGCTGACTCCAGAAGTGAATAGGAAGGGTTAAAGACTGAAGTGGGGGCACCAAAAGGTAGGAAAGAAAGATGAAATGTTTTGATACTTTTGCTGGACTAATGTGAAGGAACTAAGACTGGATAATGAACAGAAACAGAAGATTGGCTGAAGTTTTTTGTTTTATATAAGAAATGACAAGGGTTTTGTTTGTTTGTTTGTTTGACCATTTCACAAACACATGCTGCAGTAGTCTCGGCAATGGCTTTGGTGTCCATTAAAAATATAACAGCTTCCTATAGCACAGACAACCTTATCTTGGAAGCCTGCTCTCTTGGCTTAGGCCACCATCTCTGTTGCTCAGTCAATGCACTTTATTTTATTATCTTGCTTGACATGGTTATATGTCAGGCCATACCCAGGACACAGAGATATGACTGTTGGGTGATGTAGGACCACAGTGTTGTCAATTGACCATAATAAGGAAATCTGCAAGGATTGCTCAGAGTGCAGGAACACTGTCTAAAGCAGAAGCTACCATGCAACCTCTTGGCTCACAGTGAAAATGAGAATGAATGATGCAGTCCTGAGCTGGAAGCAGTGGTATGATCGTTTCTGTCATGTCTGGATACATCTTTTCGGGTCTAGAATGTAAAACAAACATAACTTTTATGTTTGATTGCCATTTAAATTTAAGTTAAAAGGTTGTACAGAACTCTTACCAGAATGAAGCTAAAAAATTGTCATCAGTGGTTTTACCCATTTCTCCCCAACACATTGCTACTTTTTGTCCCTGTCTTGAGCTTAGGAGAGAAGGAAACAGCTGGATCAGTTTTTGAAAACTTCATTTCTCATCCACCTAACCAAAAACCTTTCTCATCTCCTACTTTTTACCTCCTTTATAATCACATCTCTTTGAAGATAAGGAGAGCCCCTTTTTTAGTTCATTGTTTCCCACAAAAGCTCCCTGGTAAGTCCAGCTGAAGCCCCTTGATCTTTAAAGTTCAGTTTCCTGGGACAGATGAGAACCCTCTTTATGGTATCTTGAGCAGAACACGGGTAGGACCATCTGGATGTAAAGATTTTCTTCTTTCAGAACTATCCTTACTACCTGTTTGTTTAATCTTTTTTAAAAATCTTAGAAATAACTAAACTATCACACTCCAATCATGAACAAAAATAAACAAAGGTTTCTATAGCTTTTGGACCAGCTTCATTGCTCTTTATTTACCATAGTCTGTCATTTAATTAATAACATTTCTTCTTCTTCTTCTTCTTCTCCTCCTTCTCCTCCTCCTCCTCCTATTCTTCTTCTTCATCATCATCAGCAACATCATCATCTTATCCTATTTTTTTCTCAGCCCAGAGACTCAAGGCAGCCTCAAACACACACACACACACAGAGAGAGAGAGAGAGAGAGAGAGAGAGAGAGACATTAGTTCACATCAATAAAAACATACAAAAGTTAAAATATAATTAAATTATCAATAGAATTAATTGTAATTTAAAAGCATGTTCATTAAAATTAACAAACATGGGCAGAATGCAGTATGCTACTACAATTATCCTCTGTTTCATATTATTATGCTCTGTTTCCATATGCAGTCTGTATCCACAAACACCCACTGAAACAAAAAAGCCCTTACCTTCTTCGGGAAGAACACTTTGGAGGGGCCTGTCCAGCCTCTCTAGAAATGGAGTCTGAGAGTCTTGGTGCAGCCACTGAGGCAGCCCTTTTAATACATAACTTAATTTTGGAAATTAAGTACAGTAAATGTTGACAGTCCAATTTAAGCCCATCAATTAAGTTAACATTTTATTAAGTGTCCATATTTGTTAGAAAATGTCTAATTTAATTAGTAACACAATCGTTTGCACACAGTTAGTTCCTATGGCTGGTCTCACCATAGTGGAGTAGGTGCTCTGTATATCTCACTATGTCTGTTTTTTAGGTACTAATAGCTGATGGGCAGCTTTAGGATCACCACTCCTTTTTAATAGTTCATGATCTTTAAACTAGATTTGGATTGGACAGCCTGTCAAACATGGGGTAGCTTTGGGCAGACTGGAAACCTTTTAGATAAAGGATATTGATCTACAAATAGGGCTGTATACAGTGCCACCGTTCTTCTCCTTTCTTACTCAGCCATAAGAAACAATTTGCCCCCAATCCCTTGCCATGGAGAGAAGCTGCCTGTCTTCTTCTAATGAGCTCTTTACATTTATTTATTTATTTTGAAGGTTTTTATGTAATACAGGTACTTAACAAATTCATTTGTGCACATGGTTTCTGTGTTTGAAGAGTAAATATGGGCTGAGGTGTTATTGAAACTGTCAACTGCTTCAGCATGGAAACAACTACAATCAGGATCTATTCTTAATCTCGACCCAAATTTCATCCTGTCAGCTTAATCGTGTGTAGGTAGGTACCTTTCTTCTTCTGCTAAATATTGATGGGTATAATGATACTGTCTTATAGAAAATGACTACATCAAATACTCTTCCAAGTATGTTTGCAGAAGCTTTGCTGTGCTTAGCCTAAAGACATCAATGCATTTGATGAGAGATATTCTGTACTTGCCTGTACATCACAGGTCTTTTGCCAGAACAAGGGCCAGAAATAAATCATGTGAGCAAATGTTTCTTAGATCCAATATAGAACCAAGTTACCATTCACAGAGTCTTCCTTAGTAACCCAATCTTTCTGTTTACTATGTGATATATAATCTCCAACACATAAGGGAACTGACCATTGCCCAAATCAATCATCAAATGGACACTAGCAGCTAGAAAATCCCCAAATACCTAGAGCAGTCCAAGAAAAGCTGAGGTTATGGATAACAGGATATCAAACATTGGATAGCCAGTGTGTGTCCTGCCTGGAATGTTGAGTTGGGAAAAACAGGATCAGGTCCTCCTTGCTGCTCCACCATCCAGAAGGCCAGGCTGAGACTAGACCAGCCATTCTCTTTCTTAGCCTACTGTACATCACAGAGTTTATCCTGACAATAGGTTTAATTCCAAATTGGCCTTCCATAGAGGGAAAAGCTCTGGCCTTAGTAAAAGCCTCGGCCTGGTTTTTGGAGATTCTCTGGATCAAAGTCCAGCCAATTCATCACACACACACTCAATCCTCTGTGTTTATTGGATTTGGATTGGATTTTCATGGAGCTGGAGGACTGCTGTGGAGAGGGGAAAGGAAGGGAGGACAAGGAAGCTAATTTTTGCCACTTTTAGATCTATCCCAGTAAACTAAAGGAGGGCAATAACCATGTACACTTCCCTGCAATAACCATGTACACTCTTCGCAGGAAGGGTGGGATTAAATATAATAACTAGAAATAAGATGACAAAGTGTCAGAATGAATACAACAAACTGGACCAGGCACACCTTAATTAACAATGCCTCTAACAAAGAAGCCCTTTCCCCCAAAAACCTTTTTATACCTGCCCAGATCCCCCTCCTCCTTATCCTCTGTCTGGCTAGGAGGGTTTTTTGTTTTGTTTCTTTTTAGCAGCAAGGAGTATGGTGAAAAAGGGCTGGAGAAACACAGAATTCTGGTATCAGGCTGCAGTGGTATACCTGCAATAAACAATACAATAAAGCTTGAGCTGAGAAAGCATGGGATTCTACTTTCGCTGATCCTACACTAGATGTGTGTGCCTGCCTACAACAGGCAAGGTAAACAGCAATTGCCGCCAGTATCCTTTACTGAGCACATGTGAACAACAAAACAGAGAAAAGGGGGACACAGATAAACCTGCCTCACTAGCACCCCCTGACAGCCTGTTAAAAACATATATCTTGGAGATTATCACACGAGGGTTGTACAGAATTATTGGAACCGTACAGCAATGCCTGTGGCCTTACCTTATTGCATGACACCATTCTTGTCCTGCTGCCAGCTTGTAAACAACCTGTTGCTGGGGTGCACGTTCTCATTGATGGGGAAATTCTTTGCCAATATCATCAATTCTTTGCCAATATTGTCATTCATTTGATGCTGCCCTGGGACAATAATGCACTTCTGCTTCAGTTCTGGAAGGAGTTTTGTCACATGGCATTAGTGGGGCTGATTTTCCTCCTCACCACTTCCTGCTTGCTATTCCCAAGCAGGCTGACTCCATGCTGATTTGGGAAAGCGAGTGGGAGGGGGAAAGAGGGGAGAAGAGAGAATAAAGGCTGCACTAATTCCATGTTTCTACGCTCATTCCGGGACTGCATTTGAATTTACCGCACAAGAGGCAGCAAAAGGAGTAGCCAAAAGGACGCTTGGAAGAGAGCTGGGATAATGAATGTTGCAGAACTGGTATGTTTCCATTTCCTTTACAAATGTTATTGAAGTGAGACATGAGGCTGGTGTGATAATCTCACTAGAACCCAAAATGGTAATCATAAGAAAAGTGGAGATTAGCAAAAGAAAAACAAATCACCCTTGGATGCATTTTAGAAGAAGTTTTCAAGTGATCTTCAGAAGATTAAAATCATTTTTGTTTATTTATGCAAGGCTCTCTTGGCCTGGTTATTTCATTTTCCATGTGGTATAGGAACCGATCCCTATTCTTTCCATGTTATTTCTTCCTCTGGTATCAGATTTTCTGTTCTAGAAAAAACAACTAGAGACTTTATCAGATACATCAAAAGTGGCGTCATAATAATGCCACATAAACGCAAAAGGGCACACATACCAGATGACATCATCCTTCTGCGTTTATGTTTTGTTTAAAAGTTGTTCTATTTTATTGATGGGCCAGCCAATCAATAGATCAACTGATACACTTTTGCCGGCTTTGCCAGCATTTGAAACCTCACACCATTATTTTTCTCATGAATACAGCGTCAATGGTTGGTCTGGCCAGAACACTTCCGGGTGAGATCATGACATCTAGATAGGTGACACTCTTTTAATGGACCTCCCCTGTTTACTTGGGACTTTTAAAACTGTGTTTCTGTGCTTGTGAGTACTTTTTCTTTCTTATTTTTTTTTTAAAATTCCCCACACTCGTGTCTTCTCAGGAGCATCTGGGAGATTTCATTCCAGGAAATGAACAGAGCTCCACTCACTCCTCCATCATTGCTGGTGCTGCCTTTGGATGGGATGGAACGTAAGTGTGGTAAAGGGGGTTCTTTTGCCGGCAAAAGAAGAGAAAATGAGGGTGGTCTGATACAGTCCTAGGAACACAACTACTTTCTTAACTGAAGCATGACTGCAGCTATACAAGAATTCCCATGATTAGCAGCATTTTTACAAACAAATCTTACAAACAAAACCCTCCCAACTCCACAACTCCAAAAGTGGCATTTAAAGCACTGTATACATAACACAACTCATGCTGTTATTCCATGGGTTGTCAATTATGACAATTTTGAAACAAAGGATAAAATAGACTGAGAAATATGTTGCTATAGTTGTGTTAAAATCTCTTTCACCGAAAGCTCAGTCTTCCTTTATCTCACCTCTTGCCAATCTAGAAAGATAAGTCAGTTTCCCAGTAAATGCAATAAACCATATTTTTAAAGCCAATAAAGCAGCATGAAGATTTTTCCAACTCTGAGCAAGCAATCACCAATCTGGCAACATTTAAGAGTATGGGAATTAGAGATGTGTGTATTAATTTCTCATTTTATTTGTTGGACATAGAGAATAATAAAATAATATCTTTAAAATGTATGATATGGTTGGATAACTCATAAAGTGAGGTCAATCCAGAACTTCTTTCCCAAAGCGATTGGCAGTTGGACATGACTATCATGAGTGTTCTAGAGAGCCAATTTCTCTACCATCCCTCCAATAGATCTTCAAATGTCTTATTAGAATAATTATTTATGTATAAATCAGTGCAAATAGTGAAAACCAATAGCATATTTTTGATTATTAGACCTTGACAAAGAGCTTGGAAATAATATGATAGAAAAAATGGTGTTGCCTTTAACACGTCCTTTCTGTCAAGAAGGGAATATTCATGTTCCTTTTGCAAATACCGCAACACAATTACTGGTAACATTGTTACATTTTTATATAATGTGTGATAAAAATGAGTGATTTTTATATAATGAGTGACCTCTCCATTGACACCTCCTTGTCGTGGGAGAGAGGCTTGAGTACCCTAATGATGTTTTGAGCTATGCTGGCGGTGGCATAATAGCCACCGGTAGGGTCTTCCATGCCAGACAGGTCAAAACCGAAGGGTCTGACAAAGAGTGTCAAAGGGCAGGATGGACTCTCTAGCCTTATGGCAACCATCCTAGGAGAAGGAAAACTCTAATCCCAAACCCAGGCAGATGGTGCTCATCCAGCCGTGTAAGGTCAACCATCTAAGAGAAGGAAACTCTAATCAAACCTACGACCCAAGGACCTTGCTGCTACCGTCCATGCTTGCAAGGCCACAGCAGATGAACTTTTGGTTTAAAGTGTGAGGCCAGTTCTGTGCACGCTGCGCTCCACCAGAAAAATCCATTGCACAGGTTCGAAGGACAAATCTAATTCCGAAAAAGCCCTGTAGTGATAGGCGAGGAATGAAACGGCAGGTGTAAAGATGCACTGGAAGCCGCAGACCCAACCCTGCATGCAGGCAGTTCAGGATATTGGTCGCTTGAGGCTGACCCGGGAGATGAGAGTCTTGTTCGGCAGCATCCTGAATGACCAAGCAGCCTTTTTTAAGGAGAGCACTGCTTGGTCCATATGGAGAGGGGCCTAGAAAAGGTGGCCTAATGAAAGCTCATCCCCATCTACCTGGTTGGCTAGCTGTGGCCAACAGGCATCTTCTGATGTGGTCAAACCAAGGCAAAAAAACAAAGGCACACACCGGCCTCCAAAGGTGTAAATAAACTGATGCTTGCATGCTGGAACATCAGAACCATGCGAGACTCAGCAGATAGTGGACGGCCTGAGCATTGTTCTGCTCTAATAGCCCATGAACTATCAAGACTTAATATTGACATTGCTGCTCTTAGTGAAGTTCGTCTCCATGAGGAAGGCAGCCTTAAAGAACACAGCGCCGGCTACACACTTTACTGGTCTGGCAAACCCAAAACTGAAAAACATCTTTCAGGAGTAGGCTTTATGATTAAAAACTCCATTGCCTCCAAACTCGAAACCTTGCCAACAGGACACTCTGATTTCATTATTTCCTTATGCTTCCCACATGTTGTTCTCTTTAGTATATATGCCCCAACTATGCAAGCCGACCCTGTAGAGAAAGACAAATTCTACACAGACCTACACCAACTCATACAAAAAGTCTCTGTAGAGGATAAAATTATTATCCTTGGTGACTTCAATGCCAGAGTAGGAAAGAACTCCGAAGCCTGGAAAGGTGTCTTAGGCAAGCATGGTGTTGGAAATTGCAATGATAACGGATGCCTCCTGCTAGAGTTCTCTGCAGAACAACAGCTGATTATTACAAACACTATCTTTCAGCAGAAAGATAGCTTGAAGACAACCTGGATGCATCCCTGATCCAAACATTGGCACCTCATTGACTATGTTCTAGTCCGCCAGAGAAATGTTCGTGATGTCCGTCATACCCGAATGATGCCCAGTGCAGAATGCCAAACAGATTATTGCCTCGTAAGATGTAAACTAAATCTTCATCTTAAGTACAAACCTAAGAAGGGTTAGCAAAGGCTTCCCTGGCACTGAAGGAAGAAGTGAACAAAGCCCCGTTCACTTCCTCCTTTGAAATCCTGTGTGATGAAATTGTGCAGGAAATTCAGAAGTAAAACAAAAAATAAACATCAAAAAAGTTACACCAAACACCTAAATACACTTTAAAACTTACAAGTAAACTAGGGAAAGTTTTAAAAAGTTTGTCACCTACCTGGATGTTGGCATCTCACCCAGAAGTGTTCTAGTCTGTCTGGCCATTGTTGGGGTAAGTATGAGAAAAAAAATGTGTTGTTCCATATGCCAGCACAAATACACCACAGGGATCTATTGATGGCTTAAGCCGTCAATAAAAAGGTACAGGTTTGGGGCAGAATATAACCATGGAATGGTGACATTGTCTGATCTGTGCACCCTTTTGTGGTTATGTGGTGTCATTATGATGCCATATTTGACTCATCTGATAAAGTCCAGTGAGTAATGGTTAACATGTTACATTTTAAAAAAGTCCCAGGTTCTGCCATAACAATGGAAGAAAGCAAAGTTTTTAATATAACAGCTTTTTATGGGAATGGTTTATCTATTTTTAGATATATGTCTGTTTTTTAAATGTTTATATATTGTTTTATCTGGTTTTATAATTTTTATGATAGTTTTTGGGAGCCACCTCTCATTTTGAGAGAAAGGTGGCATACAAATGCAACAAATAAATATATAAATATGAATAATGCTGGGTATGATATTAGTATTTGCCTTGAAAGCTGATTGGGGGTACCTGCTTCTGTCTAGATATGGATTACATAGACTTGAGGCATCAGTCATCTACAAAGTGTTTTTAAGGTTTTACAGAGATGGCTAACCAACCAAGTGGGGTTTGACTCAAGATTGTAATTAAGAATAAAGAGCTGGCAGGAAATGTGCAACAACCAGGATTCATAACCTTCAGCTGTTTGAGTACATGGCACTCATATGGGTGCAGCATCCTGTTCCATGTGGTATAACAAGTTAAGTGATATATAACCAATGTATAATTTGAGGTTTCAAATAACAGATGTCAAATTGCATCTGTTCACAATGAGCAATGTTTTTTCCTTGGTGGCGGCAATGTTCTGAGTGACAACCTATTACTGTGTGCATGGTACCAAGCTGCTGGTGCGTGTGTGAGTCTGTGTGTTTTGAAAAACTATTTGCTGCTTTTCATTTTTCAAAAATAGGCATTCTTTTATATATTGCATTCTGCAAAGGGGTTCATTTGAATAGCCCCTGTGGAGCAAAATAATGGCATTATTGATTTGTTGATTTAATTTCAGTCCCAGTTCTACCTACTCTCCTAAGGTTGGGTATTTTTTTTTAATTTTTATTTATTTAGTTATTTATACCCCGCTCTTCAGCCACAAGGCTATCAGAGCGGCTTACAAATTGTTTTAAGCAACAGCTATTTACACATCTACACTGCATTAAACAGTTTCCAATGTGTGTTAGCTAATTGCCCCCACAAGCTGGCTACTCAATTTACGACCTATGAAAGGATGGAAGGCTGAGTGAACCTTGGAGCCCGCTGGAATCGATATGCCTTTACTATCCTATCTTAATAATGCTGAGTAGATATTTTCAGTGAACTTCTTACCATCACTTCAAGAATTCTCTTTTGGGAGAGTTAGGCTGCAAACCTGTGCACAACCACATTAAGTGGGACTTACTTCTGGGTGCCAGTAAGTGCAGCACTATTTAAAGTAGATCATATGGAAAGAGAGGTGAAGAGAAGGAGGGAGGGAGGGAGGGAGGGAGGGAGGGAGAAAAGAACAGAACAGAACTTTGCATACTATAGTTGTTGGTACAGTGGATTAACAGGTCTTCCAAAACTCTCGTACTATGCTTTATACTTGCTATACTCTTACTTTGATACTAATCCTCTTACCTATATTAATCCCCCATGATTGCTGTTGTTGTTAAAAGTATGTCAATGTATGGGATTTGGGAAGCAGTAAAAGAAGCTGTCTAAAATCAGAGAGGTAATAATAGCTCAGTTCTCAAAATATAAGTTGTATCTCTTATAAAAAGCTCTTGACCAAACAAAACAGATGTCAATGGAAATTTCCCCCAGTCACTTCCTCCACCAGGCCTGCAGCTGTTCCTGCATGCATCCCTATTTTTTTCTCTTAATAATTTTTTTTTTTTTTAGAGTTCACCTGTTGAAGACAAGCAAACTTCAGGACGTGCACGTTCCCTTCTCCCCAACCCCAAACCCTGGTCGTCATTCCGTCTATAAAGAAAAGTTGTCTCAGATATTTTGGAAGGAGAGAGAGAGAGAGAGAGAGAGAGAGAGAGCAGTCCAAGTTGTGGAAATGTTGCTGAGGTTTTCCTAAGGGTGGCAAATTTCCACCACTCGTAACTCCTTGAATTCTCAAAGTGGCAAGATGTGCTGAAAAGAAAATACTTTTCATTCTCATCCATTTAGTGATCAATTTTATTTTGCAAGTAATTCCATCTTGGAGTTTGGCCAAGGGTTTAGGGAAATACCAGGCATTTGGCACGGACAGAAATAGTGTGGTGGCTACAGTGAAAGGAAAAGCAAAGGGGTGAATCATATCCAAACTGCAAAGGGCAAGCACGTGCAGATAAAAACAAGGATTAAGGGCCAGAAGACCTACATTTGCACTGGAAAGTGGCCAAATTTCTCTACTCAACTCATGACTTTGTCCCAGGATTCTTCCTGATAAATTAAGACTCCATGTTTTGTTAGAACCCCCCCCCCCCAGCCATACCAACTGAAATGTTCTTTTGCTGTAACTCCAACGCAGGGATGCCCACATATGCTTCATGCACTGTATGCCTTGTGACCATTTGTGGCATACTCATTGTACTCACCAACACAATCAGAGTTTCTGCTACCACTGAAACACACACACACACACACACCCCTCTGCTGGGAAACAAGAGCCTAAATCCAACAGGTTGGTTTTGGTATCATTGGGATTTTTACCCCCATCCCCTTTGTGTACCTCACTAGTTATGAATTTTTCCCCCAAAATGGTTTTAAGGGTTCATGGGGAGGGTGGGTTACAGTTGTGCTTCAGGGAAGTTCTGTTCAGTATTTGATACTGGCCCAGGTATGTGCTCCCTATACACTCTGTTTACCAGAAGAATCCCTGAGATTTTTGCAACAGCAACCAAAACGTTGGCAGTAGCAGGATGTCAGCTACAGAAGGACAGCATACCCCTTAAAGAGTTCTGGGGGAACAGAAGGCAATGTGTCTCCCTCAACTCTAGGAAGTGGCCTACCTCTGCTTTAAAGCATATCTAAATCTACATGTCCAGTGGCTTGATAAAGGTGGACTTGATCCTCACAGTCCTCACATATCCTAGGATTTCAGCCTCATGTGATATTCTGGTTTGTCTACGTAACAGAGCAGTTTCCTTTAAGCTGATGCAGAAAGACCCGGGACAAATATACCGGCAGTCATGCTGCCAATTATGTTTTTAAATGTTTATACTTTCCTGTTGACTATTGATAACCTATGGCTCATAAACTGTGACTAATGCATTGTCCAATCAATAGCAAATTGTGATCATCAATAGAAAACAGTGATCATCTCCAGCGCAACAATCAGAGGAGATTTTCAGACAGGCAAAAATCGCCCCTTGCCGCGCGAGCAGCCTCCCGAAACTGCTGCGCGGCAAGGGTCTTTTTCGGACGACGCTGTGCCTCTAGCGAAGCCGTCCGTGTCACTTCCGTGAAGCTTGGGACGGCTCCGCGTCATATTTCAATCACGGGCAGCCTCCGTGCTTGAAATATGACGTGGAGCCGTCCCAAGCTTCACGGAAGTGACACGGACGGCTTCGCTAGAGGCACAGCGTCGTCCGAAAAAGACCCTTGCCGCGCAGCAGTTTCGGGAGGCTGCTTGCGCGGCAAGGGGCGATTTTTGCCTGTCTGAAAATCTCCAGAAGCAGGATCCCTGTCACAATTCCTCCTCATACTGGAGATCGCTCCTGGGAAGCTGATGGAAACCTCAGCCTGCCACTCCTTGGACAGCTGATGCTTGGTAAGGCAGGACTGAGGGACTTTCATGATCCCTACATGTTATCGACACTATTGAATATGTGAATTCCTACATATTCCCTACACTATTGAATATTTAGAGATCATCAATGTGAATTAGTTATGAATATATAACTTTGGATTACCATGCATAACTATGATCTTGAATTCCAGACATTATTTTATGTACAGAAAATGCTGTAGTTGGGGTCTTACTTGGGGAGAAATCTGCATGTGGTATTCTTGTACAGAAAACAGCATTTCTGTGAATATTATTTTCTGTGCAGAAAATATTGTAGTTAGTGATATAATCTGCAAAAAACAGAAACAAAAAACCCCACAACTGTGGTGTTTTTGCACAGAAAACAGGATTCTCTGTGCAGAAAATGTATTTCCTGTGCTGTTTCCTGGGCAGAATATCCTGTTTTCTGCACAAAAATACCATGTGAAGATTTTGAACAGAATAGCCCTGAACTGCAAATATTCTGATATGTCCTGGATTCTTCTCGTCAGTTTCCTGAAACTTAAGAAATACTTTTTTAAACCATTTTTAAAAATATGTTTGAATATCATTTCCATCCCTAATCAAATGTGATCTGTCCCTGACCCATAAGTCTCCTTGGCAGCATGGAAGATGGTGGTAGGATGAGTGAAAGAGAAGCAGAGGTAGAAAGAGAAAGGATAAAAGGTTTGCTCATACACAACATCCCAGAATCCCCCATTCTGGAAGGTGTAGATCAAACAACTATCTTTTCCAAGGGCTGTTTCCCACTAGCAACCTCTGAGTTTCATTAGATCATCTCTGAGGTTATGTGGCCCTTGAGATTACAGAAGTGATCCACTCCTGCTGTAAAGGTTACTTATTTTCTGTATTTTGAGTAGACTAAGAAATGTTCTCCCCAATGACCTTGAATGAATAGGAACTTTCTCCAGTAAATATATCTGTTCCAGGCTAATGATGAAGTCACATGATCTTCTGGAAAAATGTTGGAACAGTGTTTCTACTTAGGAGATGAATCCAGTTTTAGAATACGTTCTTTTTAGCTCATTAATGGTGCAGTCTTTGGCACAAAGACTTGAGGGTAATCCTCCCCAAGCAAAGTGGTACCTATAGCAATTGCATGAATCATGATCTCATAATTAAGAAAAACATATGAAGTGTGGGAGTAGATGCAGAATAAAAGAATCTGCTGCAGATGATCATGTTAATCTGGCTGTACCAAATGCTTTAAATTAACCAGCTTCACTGACAAGGCAATTTATCTAACTGCTGCAATGGCATGCTCTATTTTGAATAAATTAATTAGAACTTGAACATCTTTAGTGAAGAATGTGGTAAATTGCCTTAGAGTAACTAACGATGGATTATATATATTTGGTATATATGTGTATATATATGTGTATATGTGTGTATATATATACACACACACACACACACACACACACACAGTGTATATATTTGGACGAATGTTCTCCGGTATTTCTAGCTTTCTGGAGCGTGACCTGATTTTAGTGTGGTTGTATCACTGAAATACACCATGCATGAGAACATATATTTAGCACATGTTTTTCTACCAGTGTGTGTCACAATATCATGAGCTATGATTCATCATTAGCCTTCATTTTCTTTATTTTGTTTGCAAATTTATTAGATCTACATACATGAGCTCACAGTAATGAAAACAGCACAGCCATAATTCCTGCATCCCAAATAGCACATCTCACAAAAAGGATCTCAATATGCAAGCTGAGCAAAAAGAAAGCCTACAAGCAAACTTCCAGAAAATCTGTTACTTCACCCTTCCAGTACCACCAAGAGCCAAGCCATTTTTTAGCTACCCCCCCCCCCAACAAGGTCTCTGTCTTCTAGTAAAATGCTGGCCATTAGTCTTTTCACAACAGTAAGTGGAGGGGGAGAAGCTATCATGATAAATAAGAGACTCTGAACATGCTATTAACAGTTTCTTTCTAGTTTAGGTGGGGAACCTATACTCTTCCAGATGTTGAACTACAACCAGCATCATTCGTGATGACTGGCTATTGGGCTGAGACTGATGTGAGTTGAGCCCAACAACTTCTGGAAATCCACAGGTTTCCCATTCCTATTCTTCATGGCTGTTATATGGCATCAGTTCCAAAATTAAATCGATTGATTTGTTTGCTTGTATGAATTCATGTCTAGTGTAAAGATTGCACATTGTCTAAATCAATGGTTCCCAAACTTTGGTCCTCCAGCTGTCTTGGACTTCAGCTTCCAGAAATCCCAGCCAGCTTGGCCAACAGTCAAGAATTCTGGGACCTTAAATCCAAAAGAGCTGGAAGAACAAAGGTTGGGAAACTCTGTTCTAGATAGACCAGTAGATATTACAGTTGGCCCTCTGTATGCATGGATTTGGCATCCATGGATTCCATCATCCACGGCTTGAAAATATCCCCCCCCCCAAAAAAAAGTCCAAGAAGCAAACCTTAGTTCTGCCATTTTCTATAAGGGACACCATTTTCTATGCCATTGTATATAATGGGACTTGAGCATCCACAGATTTTGGCATCCATGGGGTGTCCTGGAACCAAACCCCGGTGGACACCAAGGGCCCACTGTATGTGTTAGTAGTTGTGAGGTATAATGATGTGGTCAAAGGTGGTTGTAAGGCCCTGAAAGTCAAATTTAAGTTGCTCAGTAGGAGGTGAAAATCCAGGACCTTCAATGTAGTTTTCTCTGAAATGCTACTTGTTCCACATGGAGGGCCAGCTAGGTAAGTGAAACTGAAGAATCTCAATGTCTGAATGAAAAGGTGGTACAGAGAGGAAGGGTATAGATTATTAGGCACTGGTATACATTTTGGGACAAGCTGGGCCTATACAAAATAGCCCTACTTGAACCAGAATGGAACCAGACTGCTGGAGTTTAACATTGAAAAGGTAGCAGTGCAACTTTTAAACTAAACTCATAGGGAAAGCTGAAAAGAGCTTGTGGAGCATTTGGTTGAATCATCCTTCAGGAGGAAGGTAACAATGTAATTGCCCACATGCGAATGGGGTGGAAATAAGCCATGAGCTTATTTCCATAAAAATGATAGCCAAAGAGGCCAAAAGGGCAAACCAGAAAAAGTATGTGCCAGAGACATTTGGAGAGAGACACTGTGTATAGGTGCATTCGATGTTAGTGCCAGAATCATTGAAATCAAAATAGAAATTGAGTGCTTGGTTTTTAGAGGAAGCACAGACAGAGTAGACATAATGGAAATCTGGGGACATGTTGTCAAGCAAACGAGAAACCTTTAAAGAGGCTGACTCTTGCACAGAATCTAGCAGCCTTTTCATACTACCCAGTTACAGCACACTATAATTCCATTTTAACTGTCATGGCTGCATCCTATGGAATCCTTGGATTTGCAGGATTCCATAGGATGCAGCCATGACAGTTAAAATGTTTTCTCTGTCAGAGAGCAATTGTGCCTCATCAAACCACAAATCCCCAGATTCCAAAGATGGTAGCCGTAGCAGTTAAAGTTAAAGGAATCATAGCACTATAATTGTGTAGTATAAAAGGGCCCCAATGATCACGCTTGAAATTCAGTATCTGTATCTTTGGGGATACATTCCCAGACTTTCTGCAAATACTTGAAATCAAGGGTAATAGAATCACACGGCAGGACCTAGGTCAGTGATGGCGAACCTATGACACGCGTGTCAGCACTGACACGCTTAGCCATTTCTGATGACACGCTGCCGTAGGCCTCCTCCCCCCGCCTGCAACCTCACCACCCTCCCTAAAGTGGCGATCAGGGCTCCGAAGCCCCGGTCCCATTTTCTTCCCCTCTGCCACCCTCCGCAAAGCGGGAATCTGCGAATATGTGGAACTGCAAACGTGAAACCCATGAGTGTGGAGGGACAACTGTAGTCGCAAATGTTTCATCCTCCCCTATTAGTCACTCTGTGCCGGAGGTCTGTAGGCCAAAACAACAGAAGTCCGGCACAGAGTGTCTAGGGAGATTTTCACATGTGTAAAATACCCCCTGAAGAAATCGGGACAGAAATATTTCTGTCCCGGAAGCAGCGCCGCAGTTCGCACGCCCAGTCCCCTCTCCCGATATGCTGTCGTCGTCACGCTGGGTTATTTCTTCCCTCTTCCGGAATATTTTACTAACGGGAATTCGCCGTTAATAAAATATTCTGGAAGAGGGAAGAAATAACCCAGCATGACGACGACGGCATATCGGGAGAGGCGACTGGGCGTGCAAACCGCAGCGCTGCTTCTGGGACAGAAATATTTCTGTCCCAATTTCTTCGGGGGGGGGGTATTTTAGGCGTGTGAAAATCTCCTAGTTCTGGGACTTCTGGTTAAGCCGGGATCTTTGCCCTCACTTTTGCTGGCAGAGATAATGTTTTTCCCTGAAAGTGACACACCACCTGAGTTATGCTCAGCTTTTTGGCGAAGTTTGACACACCAAGCTCAAAAGGTTGCCCATCACTGACCTAGGTAATACCTAGAGAGGTCACCTTTCTAGGCATCTCCAGCAGAACTCTATGGTAACTTCCAGCAGAAGTTACCATAGAGTCACACTGGAGGACCTAGGATATGTCAAGAGAGACCATATTTTTTTGGATGGCAGATAATTGAAACCACAGGTACCGGTCCTGCACATACTGGTGTGACCTGTACCATAGCATGTCAAAAATAATATCTTAGATCTGTAAAATCAGATGATGGCAGTTAAAATAATCAGGGGACTAGAGAAACTCCTTTATGAGGAAATTACAATACCTAGGGCTCTTCAGTTTTCCAAAAAGTTATATAAGGGAAGACAGAATACAGGTGTATGAAATTATGCATGGTATAGAGGAAATGGAGGGGAAGATTTCCATCCTTATTTCATAATATTAGAAACAAGGGTCATCCACTGTAGTGGAATAATGAGTGGTGGGGTATTTAGTTCTGATAATATGAAGTGCTTGTTTATGCACCTCATAGTTAAACTTTGGAATTTGTTCCTACAAAAAGTGGTGGGAATAGACAAATTCATGGAGGAAAGTCTGTCAATGGCTGCTAATCCAATGGCTAATTATTACCTCCAGTACCAGAAGCAGTATAATTATGAACACTAGTCACTGGGAAGCATGAATGGAAGGATTCAGTTGTACTCATTTCCTCCTTGCACTCATACCCTCCATTCAGGCACCAGGTTGGCTGCTGTGACAACAGAATGCTGGACCAGACACACCTTTGGTCTGAACCAGGAAGGCTGCTCTTACATTCTTAGGACACAAATGAGAATCGAAGCAATAAGGCCCACATGAAATGGCCAGTACAGTATGGTATTTCATGGGAGCAAATGTTGGAAAGGGTGTTAAAGGGTGGAGGTTAGTTGTTTTCCTAGGAGAGAAGCATCCAAATTATTTTGTTTTCTTTTATTCCTCAATAAAGACTGAGTACCCAGTATCCAAAAATCTGAAATACTCCCAAATCCAAAATTGTCCACATGGGGGGCTGAGAAAGTGACATTTGCTTTCAGATGGTTCAATGTACACAAACTTTGTTCTAGGCACAAAATGATTTAAAATATTGTGTATAAAATTACCTTCAGGATATGTGTATAAGGTGCATATGAAATATATAAGAATTTTGTGTTTAGATTTGGGTCCCATCTCCAAGTTACCTCATTATGTATATGCAAATATCCCAAATTCCCCCCCCCCCAAAAAAATAAAATAAAATCAGAATCAAAACACTTCTGGTCCCAAACATTTCAGATACTCAGTCTACTCAATCTGTGTATATATGTTGACAGCACAACACAAGCAAATAACATAAAAACAACTTCTGCCTCTCTTCTGAGGACAAGGCTGAATCATCAGCACGTGTCAAACTACTGCATCTTTTATTTTGTAAAAAAAACAAAACAAAAAAAAAACAAAAAAACAACAAAAAAAAACAAACCTAAAACAAAACAATGCAGCTTGCCAAAGCCAGTTCCTTTATTAACTTATTGATTTCATGTGTATCCTGTACTTCCTTCTAGGACCTCAGAGCAACATTTTCATCATGTTTCCTCACAACTGAACAGCTAAGTGCTGGTCTAGTGCTGGTCTAGACTTGCTTAGCTACAGAGAAAGCATATTGCCTATATGTGGATCTAGTGCAAAATTGCTTCGTATGGAAGCAGGATTAGGGCAGGATCTATTTGTAGATCTCTGAGTGATTTGTAATAGACCCACAAGGGTTTCTGACCCCTAATGGTTTGATAATAACTGCAACCAAATACTTTGCCCCCTTTCTTAAAAGTATACTGTTTAACTGTAGAGAGCTTGGAATAACCAATTGCTGCCCCGATTGTTTTAACAGAGGGGCGGGGTATAAATAAATTTTATTATTTATTATTATTATAACCAGAAGTAGATTGTTGCATGGGAGCATTGTTAACATTGCTCATTTCTGAAGTAATTCTTTAATTTCATGTGTATGCTCCTTAAACTGGGCTCTGATGAATGGGGAAATTATCACTCGAGGCTGAAATAGTGCGATTACGATGGTATAGTAGCACAAATGGGTTCCCTTTATCACAGGACGTGGTTGTCCTCCCATGCTCAGTCTGTGCTCCACCAGTTAATCAGGCACCACTTTTAATTAATTGGCAAAAGCCCTCAATAGCCCTCAATCTCTCTCTTTTTGCTGTATTGACAAGCATGCAATAATCACATCATGCTGTAATGGTGTGATCCCAATGTTAATAGGCAGTTCTCTTCTCCCTCTCTCCTTTCCCTACAAGAACAGATAATTAAACTTTTGGGGAGAACATGAAGACAGGATGCTCTTTTTATCAGCTGTTGCCTTTTCTTGGTACTTTTTTATGTCTAAGTGTTTACAGTTGAGAATCTACATTTGTGGGGGTTAGGAGTGCAAGATCCTCATGAAAGTGAAAAAAATGAATGTATGCAGATGGAGGCAGTGGCTGCTCCTCTCCAGCAGAGCATTCAGAGCTTTTTTTCCCACCCATCTCCTTTTCCTCTGGACTTCTTTTCCTTTGGACTTCTTTTCCTTCCAATAGAAAGCAATGCCTTTAACCCTTTCTGTCCCTCCCCACTTCTTTTCCTCTGGATTCATTTTCCTTCCAACAGAAAGCCAGATTTTAATCCCTTTCTTTCCCTCCCCACTTCTTTTCCTCTGGATTCATTTTCCTTCCAACAGTAAACCAGATTTTAAGCCCTTTCTTTCCCTCGCCACTTCTTTTTCTCTGGATTTCTTTTCCTTCCAATAGAAAGCAATGTTTTAAGCTCTTTCTTTCCATCCCACTGAAGTTCTGTCTGTCTCACCCATGCAAAATCCCAGAAGTAAGAGAAAATGTATCTTAAAGGCACATGCCCTGGCTAGCAGGAAGCATTATTACTCTTTCATTAGAAGGCAATGCAATGAGAAGTGTTAATATAGCAGGAGGTTGGATCCTGTTCTTAAATCACTACTGGTCATCATGGGATAATTTGGGATAATTCCATGGCGATTGTATCATTGTATCATGTGATTACAGCCATGTGCAATAATGATTGTAATCATGCCACTATGTTTCCACTTTCCTCAGTCTTGCAAATACAGCATTTTTAGATGCTAGTCTGATACTGGTCTGGGTCTTAAGAGTCTAGTGAGAGAAAACACACACATAATCAGTGAAGAAGGATTTAATATGTTCTATATCTTTGAACAGGGAGCAGAGCCACTCTTTTTTTTATTCATGTAGTGTCTTTCTTAATTAACTTGTTAGTGCTAGCTAGCTTTTCCATGTTCAGTTTTACCACATACCTGCCCCAAACCGGGACTTATTTTAAACATTAACTCCCCCTGTTTAAGTAGTTTGTCACCCTTGGAAGTTGTGAGCATTCCTTAATTAGCTTAGTCTGAGCAAGGGCAATTTTTTAAGGCCAAATTCAGGAGAGGAAAATCTTCCTTTGTAATCTCATTGGATTTGTGCAGTTTATCTTGTTTGGAAATGGGCGGGTCTACCTGGGAGTCTCTGGCTAGTGAGTTTGTTTTAAATAGATGCTCCTTCTTCTGCTCTTCCACACTTGGTGAGAAGAATTGAGTCATTTTTGCCTGTTCTCCTTTCAGTCTTCCATGAGTCAGAGATAAGTTCAAGGAGCAGGGGATCCAACATATATGCCCTTCTTGTATACACCATTGTGGCACAGGGCTTGTAACTATAAAACTGAAGAAATTCAGCCTTGGAGAAGTTTAGGGGGAATCAGCCTGTTTTTATAACTTAAGCTGCTCCATAGGTTTTTATAAAGGTCTTTGCTAGTCTGCATATCACATAAATGGTGCTAGTAAGCTTCAACAAATTACTGTTAGTAAAACAAACTCCACTCCAGATTAACTTCCTCACACTCCCAGCCCCCACAGTACATGCTTACTAGTGGTAGATTGCCCTTTCATATTCAATGGAGCTGTTAACAGGGTCATAAGTCTTTCCTTCAGTTCTATCCTTATGTAGCTTGCTCTGTAGCAATTTGGTGTGAGAAGCTGAGTGATTTAAAAGAAATTCTAGTTAAAGATGGGAGCTCTCATGCTACACACCTGCCTCCATCACTGTCTTCCTTGCCTTCCCTTCAAAACACACACATTTAGGGGCTGTTTAAACAGCAAAATAAATCCTCTAAGAATTCGCAAAGAATCCTAATAGTTCCCACATCTTTTGGCTCAATGTCACCATATTCAGAAGGAGGGAGGCAAAAAAAACCCATAAGTCACGCAGTATAAGCTTTTGCTGTTTACCCAAACTTTTTTGAAAACTAGCGCAAGTTAGCGCACTATGGACTGTGTGAATTACCATTGCGCTTATAGCCATGGAAAGTCAGCAGTCTTTTCGAAATTGCCACAGCAGAACTATTTGTGATTGGTTGAATTTACCCAAGGAGGGAGAGAGTGAACATGCGAGAGGAGAAAAGATCTAGCCAGCTGCCTTGCTATCTAGCATAATTACTGTTCCTCTGCCCATCCCTCCCTCCCTCCCTCTCTCTCTGTGTATGCTTCACCAGCTGATCTATTGACAGATCTTTGTGTGTGTGTGTGCCCAAGTGCACGCAGCACCAGCTTGAGAGAGGGAGATAAAACTGTCTACTCAGATAGGAGAAATGCAGAGCAAAGAGAATTCTTTTCCTTCCATCCTTTGTCATTAATCCTCCCCACTCCTGGGTCTCCCCGCTTTTTAGTTGCTTTCTGGTTTTCTCACTCAGACGAAGCTGTGAAAGGTGATACTGTTGCTTTGTATACAGACCCCTTCTGAGGAATGCCTGCAATTAAAGCCCTTTCAGAGGAACTATTCCCTCCCCATCAAGCCCCTCCTCCGTCAACTGTGTGTGTTTTCAGTGAGTGGCTTTAAGAGGCAGGCATTTAAGAGGCAGGCAGGCACGCCCCCGCACCTTTGCCGTCTGAACCGAAAAGCGAAAAAGTAAACAACGCAACTGAACCCCCTATAAATCATCTAAACTATCCATCACTGGTGCGAAAAAGCACTAAAGCGCAAATTGCCGCATTAAAAACTGCTGTGTAACTGACCCCATAGAGTAAGTCTTTCAGTCTTTCTACCCCTGATGTAGGATGCAGCATATATCTACATATAGATATAGATATTTATAAACCACTCTTCTTCAAAAAGATCAGACCTGAAACCTCCCTTTAGGCCATACATGCAAAATTGGATCCACAGGTCATTGACACTCCTCTACAATGATAACCTCTGTTTGTGTTCACAAGAGAAATAAATATAAATGACTGATGGCAGAAGTCATCCAATGTTAAGTCCCATTGGATGCAATGGAAAAACTTCTACTCCTCCCTCAGTGATTCCTTAAAATGTTACATTGAGTGAAATGTGTCCTGTATTATTCCATGTTTTCAGACCTTTGAGGCGTATTCCCCAAAAAACAAAATGAACTAACCCAAAATTAATAATTCCTCTTCTTGTGTCTATGGATACTTTTTGTATTATTCAAACCAGCAAATTCTATCAAGTTCTCCTTAAACCATCTGGTTATTTCCAGTCACCTAGGTGCCCTTTACCCCATTCAATAGTTTGTTATTTTCTTTTCAAAAAATACAGCAGGTGTTGTTACCCCCAAGCTGTGGACTAGCTTGTATTTTCCTGAGAGCAGAACTCTTTGTTCATACTGAAGTGTTTTTTTTGTGTGTGTGTGTGTATGTGTGTGTGTCTGTTTCTGCTTCAATAAACAATAAAGCTTCATTTAGTAGGAAGAGCATTCAACCACACAATACCATCCATGAATCATTCTGAAAACAGCTTTGCATGCCTATTTGTTCCCTTACCCAGCTCCCCTCCTTCTTTTTCCACACTATCCTACAGTTATTCCCACTCCCCAACCCCCACCCCGTTATACCCTACTCTTTGTGTGTTTATGATTAGGAAGCAGCAAATTGGTCTATGCTACCTTCATTATAAGGCCCCCCAACCTTGTTTGCTTTCTTGTTTGCTTATTTATTTAAAATTGGCAACAACTAGGTGCCCTCCACCCCCTTCCTGGCTGCCACAGGTTGTTTTGGTCTCCCTCAAGATGGAGTACCATTTCCTGCTGTTGTCGAGAGCACCAGATACTTTCCTGAGCATTGTGCAAAAGATTTCTGGCAGTTATCCCATATCTATCCTGATTCACAAAGCTCAGTGGCAGCAACTCCTCTTGCAGTAAGATGGCAAAAGGGTGGTTGTATTGTCAGGCACATTTGCATGTGAGTGCATAAAGGACAACACCAGCTAGGGAAACCAAAATGCACCTTTCATCCCTCCATGGCTTGTGCTTCAACAACCTGGTCGTTGCTACCTGGTAGGAACTGACAACATCCTATTTCTCCAATCATTAGCCTTTACAAGCAGGAATATGAAAACAAGTCAGTTTCAGTTTTGTTGTGTTTCTTGGCATCCCAATGATGAAAGGTGAATGGGGAAAAAAAAGCAGAGGCACCTACAAAACAAACATATGTGGTTGGGAGAAAAAAGGGCACGACTTTATTGGTTACTGCTCCAGTGTACCTTGTGAGGCATGGGGCCAATCAGTACTCTACTCCCATCTGCTAGGAGTCTCCCACCTGCTGGGAGACTATGGACATTATCTGACATGGCAAAAACCATAGGATTATGACATCAAGGTAGCGCAAATGAGCCCCGCTATCGCACAATGTCATTGTCTTCACATTCTTACACCATTCTTCAGCTGTGGAAAAGGTGTTATTTACAATTCCTGAGACAAGCTGTCAATAGATCATCAGTAGAGCTTTTTCACACTATTGATGGTGTACAAAACCATGTCCCATTGTAATTGTGAGATTACATAGTGAATGAGCGGTCCTCTTCCCTCCCTCCCCTTTCCTAATGAGAAAAATTCTGGGTGAAAATGTGAAAACAAAACAAAGCACAGAATGCTCTTTTTATGAACTGTCTCATTTAGTTTGCATGTTTTTAGGTTTGTTTCAGTGGTTGTGTGTTCATTTCTCTCTCTCTCTCTCTCTCTCTCTCTCTCTCTGGCTTTTCTTCGTGAACCAAGATCAGGAAGGACTCATCCTGCGCTTTCTGCAAGCACACTGATGACTAAAAAGACCAACCCGAGATAAACAAGTCCAGTTGCAGAAAGTACAGCAGAAGGTCTCCTTGGGTGATGTTTCTGGGTTGTGATTCTTTCTGTGTTGTCGTTTTTCTTCAAGACTTGTTCGGTGTAAGTTCTCAAATAAGGCTGCAGCGTTGTGGATAGTGCGTCTCCATGACTCCCGATGTGAGGCCAGGGCAGACCATTGTTAGGGGTTTTGGGAGTGTTAAGTGTGCTCACATCTTCTTGTGAGAACTGCCAAAATCTTGCCCATGCCAAATTGCGGAAGTAAACTCCCGTTCTTAAAGCGCTAGTCATTGTGGTGCAATAATTCCATGCTGTTTCTTTCACATGATTACAGTGATGTGTGATAATGAGTATTATAATGCTTTGATTTTCCGGCTATCTTCATTTGCAGAATTACAGTGTTTTCAGATTCTAGTCTGATAATGTCCTATGAGGAGTGGGTCTCACTGTAGTATGGACTGCTGGGTTTCTCCACCAGCACCACCAACATCTGAATTGAGGCAAGCATGCTGGTCTCTGAGCTGTGCTAATGCCAATGGATGTCACCCACCTGTTCTTTTAAGGGAACACCCACTTGGAGTAGGCAAAATCACCCATTACCCCAACAGTGGATCTGGTCTAGCATCTAAATGCTCCCATGGGATTAGAGTTGTGGCAGTGAGGAAATTACATTAATAACGTTAGTAAATGACAATCACTGGGAGAAAGAGAAAACCACCAGTGGTGGCATACCTATGTTCTCCACCCTCTCATCTCCATGTCTGCAAATGATGGCTCCCTAGTAATTTAGACTGTTCCAAGTTCCCAGATTGAGTTTCATGACTTTTTTTCCTTCTTGCATAAAAATTCATGTCGTTGGATGTGAAATTCTTCACATATTTCACTTAATGTACACTTTTATAATGCATTTTTCCAATGGCTAAAGTGCATTTGTGCATTTTTAAACACACACACACATACATGTATTTTGAGTGATATGCATTGTCTCGTGTGCAATACTACAAAAGAAAAAGAAATGCTCCAGCTCACTCATGCTTTTGTTTAATAATGGAAATAAGAAAGATGGTTGTTGTTATGTGTCTTCAATTCATTTTCAACTTCTGGCAACCATAACCCTATACCACAGGGTTTTGTTGGCAAAGTTAGCTCAGAGAGGGTTTGCCGTTGCCTTCCTCTGAGGCTAAGAGACTGTGATATGCCCAAGGACACCCAACCAGTTTCTATGGCTGAGTGAGGATTTGATCCCTGGTCTTAAGCTGTCAATAGCTTCCCCTGCTGCTTTTCCCCCACAGCATTACCGGTGTGCGAAGCCTCAGGCCATTTAAATCTTGCACTTACCCCAACAATGTCCAGACCGGCCAGAACACTTCCGAGTTAGATTGCGACATCCAGGTAAGTGATTATTTTTTTATTTTATTTTTTTACTCTCCCTGGGTTACTTGGAGGTTTTTTAGTGTGTGTATGTGCTTGGTACCCCTTGTGTGTATGTGCTTGGTACTTTTGTACCCCTGCACCCAGCAAGTAGTATTCTGAGACTGAGGACTTTTTCGGATGTCTCAAATACATTGCAAGCAGCCTCCTCGCATTGCGAGGCTGCTGAGCTGCAGGGCGTCACTTTCGGATGATGCTCTCCCCTGCCGGTACTGTTGTGGTACCGCTGGGACATTTGAGCGTTATATTTTGCCGGTTTTTAATCATGATCAACTTATGTGCTTAAAAACTGGCGAAATATAATGCTCAAATGTCCCCGCGGTACCGCAACAGTACCGGCAGGGGAGAGCATCATCCGAAAGTGACACCCTGCTGCAGCGCAGCAGCCTCGCAACACGAGGAGGCTGCTTGTGGTGTATTTGAGATGTCCGAAAAAGTCCTTAGGAGATTTTCAGACAACACTGTTATAGTGTTACTATTCCACTTTATTTGCTATGGCTGCCTCCTGTTGAATCCTAGGAATTGCAGTTTAGGGAGGGGCATTTACAACTCTCAGCCAGAGAGCTCTTAGGCCTCACTAAACTACAAACCCCAGAATTCCACAGGAGAAAGCCAGAGCAGTTAAAGTACAATAGTAACACTATAACAGTGTAGTCTGAAAATCCCCCTACTGCCTCTAATATTGGAGGTAATATTTAGCAATCATGAATAGAAGCAAGAGGAGTGTGCACCTACAACCAGAATTTGGGGTGGACAGTTTGAAAATGATGAAGGCCATAGAGGTATCCTAGGCAAGAAATTTTCACAAGGATAGGTTCAGTTCTTAGAATGTTAAGATTACCTTAATAGCAGAGCCTTTCAGATCTTAGATAATCCATGGAGTTACCTGAGTCCAAAATTTAAGCCAGGGTTGTTCTGCTTCAGTTAGATGACATTTGCTAGTATCTTTTGAGGTGAAAAACAATGACAAAAAAATTCTACTAGCTGTCATCTGAGATGGAAAACTGAAATTTGCATTTATAAAAACATGTAATGCCTGCCATCTTTTATGTTTTGGCTGCTGCTGATTTTCTGATCTCAATCCAACCCAATCACAGACAGCACAGCTACAACATTACAAACTTGGGAAGACACAGAGCTTCATTCTTTTAAAGCCAGCTAAATATTTGTGGGCTATACAAACATTTAAGGAGTTTCCACTTCCTCTCATGTGATATTAGAAGAGCAAAGAGCACCCTGAACATGTGTATTAGAGATGCATTCCTTAATTAATTCTGAAATATGTCAGAGGGATATGGTATCTATTGGTCAGAGATAACTTTCTGTGTGTGGTACTATGGCCATGGTCTGCAGGCAGTACAGTCTGCTCCTCCTGCAAAACTACCAAAGGTGATATGAACTTCAAGTATGTCTCTTGCATTTGTATTCATTTTGGATTGAGCACCCAACATAGGAAGCATTGGGGTAGCTATTCTTCAACATCTTTCTATGTCCTTTTGCCAGGCATGGTTTGTTTCTTGCAACACCCTCTGCCCTATTTATGTCTGCTGCACCCCCACAGTTGCTTTCAGAGTAGGGCAACTATAGTCCACTAGCACTATTGCATTGCCAGTGCCACCCCTACCTTTCCTTTTGTGTTGACAATCTTTATTATTCCACAAATTGGTGCTCTGGTATGTCCCCTGTGTGATGTCAAATGCCAATCCATTGTGCCCTTTTGGCTTTTTCAGGGCTGCAGGCTTACTGCACTTTGCCAGGTGCCTACTATTTTCCCCCTGGGTGCTGTTATTGTAGAATGGTATCTGATCACATTTTCCCCCAACTGTGTGTGGCTGTGCCTTAGGTGAGGCTTCCATGCCCTGATAGTATTAGAAAGATCATCAGCTTTGGAAAGCTTTGCAGGGCATGCTATGTGCTTTCTTTCTTGTCTCCTTTGTATATGAGTGTGCAGTGCTGGCATGTGCAACTGTGAGTGTTGGCTCTTTGCACATAGCTAAGGGTGGGGTACATGGTGGTGAGGTAGTGGGTTCCAGTGGCTACCAGGGTGTAGGAAGTAGAATTTTGTAAACCAGGCAGCATCTTGTCCTTCCCATACTACTGAATGGTCTCTGGCTGCCCCCAAGAGCCACTTACACACATGTGTTGTTACAGGGGTGTGCCCTTCTCCTGTTTGATAAGAGGTACCTGCACACATGCATACAAATGGTGGTGGGGGGGATGCATAGACTGGTTGGCTGCCACAGTCTATGGCTGTGTTGTGGAAGAGGGCTGGGACTGATGTGTTAGTTAAAGGGCTTGTTAGTTTAGTGGTAATTTGAGAGCACTTCATGTTTCTTGGTAGCATTTTGCAGTTCTCTTGGGATATTATTTTCTTTTTGAGGTAGCCAGATGGGCTTTAGGCTGATGTGGAACTCATATGAGAGTGGAGTTGGGTTATGTCCCTTCTACATCCATGATCAAAGAAAAGCCTGCAGTTGTAACTTAATTGGACTATGTCTCCCAGGATCACCTATGATATTTGGTATGGGGGGATGAATCTTGCATTTTGGTAGTGTTTTCATCACCAACTGTGCCAAAGTGAGGGACATTTAGAACTCTCAACCAGAAAGCTGTTAGGCCTCACTTAACTACAAACCCCTGAATTCCACAGGAGGCAGCCAGAAGAGTTAAATTGGAATAATAGCACTATAACAGTGTAGTGTGATAAAGTCCTGTGTCTCAGAGGTATATTCAGTGCCTGGAAATGCTACTTCTTCTTCTTCTTTTTTAAAACCTCTGGCTCCTAGAATCTCCCAGTCTCAAAGATTTGTTGCATAGTCAAAAAAGGGTAACATTTCCAAACTCTTGCTCAGCTTTAGGTTTTTAACCTATGAAAGCTATGGTGGAGGAAATATCTCTATCCTGCTCCACCCAAAACTGGAAAGGAATAGTAAAAGAAAACCCAACCTGATTTTCCAAGCCTTAAATGTTAAACTTGGCAGCTTCATATGTTTCGTTTGTGTAACCTGCAGAATCTGGACTGGATATGATCAAAAGAACGATTGCTGGCTAGGACACTGTATCTTTTTAAAATGGAACTCATCAGTGATAAATCACTATTAACATGTCAGCCTGTTCTTTTTCCATTTCCATATAATGTAACCCTCAGATGAATAAAAATGTCAAACAATTTCTTCAGAGTGCGTTTACTTATTCAACTTTTAATACAAAAATGAAGATATGATTGGGCCTCCTGAGAAGAAATGGTTAAGATAGCTCATGCGTAAGTTGCCTTTACTCAGTCAATTCAGCTGCGTAAAAGATACTGAGGTGTTATACATCACATGCTACTTAGCCATATGCTTTTCCCAGTTTTATCGCTGCTACATAGCATCATGGCCTAAACAAAAAGCATGTTCCCTATCTCTAGAACACACTTTCTTTCTTTCTAGAATCTGAGTGAATAATAATGGGTAAGTATGAATGGGACAATTATTACTGGAAAACTTACTTCAGACAACAATGGGTTCTCCTCCTCCTTGAAATTCTCAGAAAGCATTTTCTTGTTATACAGAATTTGAGGTGAAGCTACTCATTTGGATGAAATTACCTTTTCAGCATTGCTTCCTATCATTTCCCCAGGTTTATATCTGAATTTATAATTAAGTTTCCAAAGGCTGAATCCATATCTCAATTCATCCCAAAATATTAGAAAGGAAGGTGGCTTTGGAATGCTCATTGCATCCAGTGTAATTGATTGTGTAATAAACATTAGCTGATGAATCATTAGGGGCGTATCTTAATTAGCCCTCTGAGAGATATAGAGGAAGCATTGAGCAAAAGAAACTTGGAAGGGCCAGAAGCAGTGAGGAAGGTGTGCTGAGACTGGCACTATGGCTGCTGCACACTGTAGAAATAATGCAATTTGACATCGCTTTAACTAACATGGAACCACCCTATGGAATCTTGGGATTTGTAGTTTGTTGTGGCACCAGAGTTCTCTGGCAGAGAAGGCTAAATATCTCACAAAACTACAAACCCCAGAATTCCATAGCATTGAGCCATGGCAGTTAAAATGGTGTCAAATTGCATTATTTCTGCTGTGTGGCAGCAGCCAAAGCTATAGTTCATCTTTAAGGTTCTGTTACTTTGTCCATTCATACTTCTTGATATTTTTCTACTATGGTGTAAATCTACTTGCTTGTTGCTAATGAAGTTGACTTGTTGAATTAATGGAACTGATGTAAGTGTTGATTTACAGTTACCATTGATTCAGTGGGTCTATTCTAGGTGGAATTAAGGGTACATCTACACTGTAGAAATAATGCAGTTTGACACCACTTTAAGTGTCGTAGCTCCATTCTATGGAATCCTGGGATTTGTAGTTTTTACAAGGTCTTTAGCCTTATCTGCCAAAGAGTGCTGGTACCTCACAAAACTTCATATCCCAGGATTCTGTAGGATGGAGCCATGGCAGTTAAAATGGTGTCAAACTGCATTATTTCTACAGTGCAGATGCACTCTAAGAAGCGGATTTAGGTCTATGATGCATATGACAGCAGATGTATTTGGTCCAAGGAGGAAAAAGCCATGGCAGAGTACGGGCCTCGTTTCAAGCCAAGCTGAGCTTGGGCCTGCAGGGCACAAGGGGGGGATACAGTATTTCCTCCTCCCTCCACCCCTTCTGTAGACTTTTAAAAAAACATTTCCCTCTTAGTATGAAGGATTTAAGCAAAGCTAACTATAGGGCTGGCTTAGTTTTTCTCCTGTCCTGGGGACATTCAAAGTATTGCCCAAAGCTTCCTTCAGTCTAACCTCAGAAGATATCTCCTTTGGCCTTTCTTCCCCTGGAGTTCCAATGGTAAATCCACTGCATTTACAAGGCTTTCTAAGATGTGATGTATGGGTTTGTGCTTAAGCAGCAAAGGCCAATTTAGAGGAAAGAAAGGAATGCAGGAATGCCATCTCTGATCAAAAGATACGTTGGGGGCCTACTGCTTGAGAGGCCATGTGGTATAGTTGTTTGAGTGTTCCAAGACTCTGGAAACCAGGGTTCAAAAACCCCATTCAGCCATGGAAAACTATTGGGTATTGGGTAACCTTGGACAACTCACAACTTATCTGTGAGAATATACGCTTAGGCAAAAGGCAGCCCTAACTATCTCTCAAATGGCCCTGACCATTATTCACCATTTCTACCATCACCTGTTGGCAGGTTCTTAATTCAAAGGACTTTTGCTTATTTCTCCAATTCCAACACTTCCAACCATGAGTCCACCCACAGACTTCACTCTCAATGTGTGGACAAGAGGACTGAGAGAATCCTATGGCCCTTGGATGTCCTCCAAAAGACCATAGGATTGGAGCTAATGTTACTACTTTTAAAAAGAACCTTTAAAAACAACAACACACAAGACAGCCAGCTTTGAGTAAAGTTGAGCTTCCACGTTAACAAGACAGAAACACTCTGTTTAAGGGTTTACTGTTATCCAACACAAAGTCTAAACAACATCTCAGAACATTTACTGAAACCTGATCACTGTAATTGCTTATAGAGATTACTCCATTGTGGTACATACTTTGGAAGGAAGGATTCTTACGAGTCTCCCCTGTACTACATGATTATTTAATCTCTGCTCTAGTGATAAACCAAATTGCCACTTGTTTTGACTGTGCAAGTACTTTCCAATATTTAATTCCAGAAAGATAATGCTATTTCTTCTAGTGTACTATGATATGATTCATATTACACAAATCATGGAACTTGAAAGGCATGGAAAGGTCAAGATCAAAGAATCAAAAACTATGTAACAAGCATCAGCATAATAGAACTTAAAATGCTTCAAACCATGATTGGAGCTTTAAAAAAATAAATAAAATGTTTTAAAACATGTTTGGAACTTAAAATCCTGAGCTCTGGGAACCCTACTTTCTCCCCAGCTTCAAAGAAGGAAGGAATGCAGAAGTTTCCTCGGTGTTTGCGAGCTGAGATTGCATCTCTTCCACCTTTCTCTCTGTTTGCCCTGAGTGGAGAGATCTGTCCTAGGGCTTGTCTTCATCTGCCAGAATATGCTACCTCCCAGCCAGCATGTTCTAGCCCTAGAGCTGGCCTGGATCCCCTGTGTTACCATGATGAAACAGTCAGAAGTCCACACGCACAAGCTGAAAGGTATCGGCTGGTGCCTTCCCCACTGTTGGATGTCACACTCTCTACAGGCAGGAAGGAAGCCCTCAGCATGTGATCAAGGCTGGTCATATGCAGGGGGCCTCCTTCTCAGCTGCAGGGTGAATCCAGCAGCGGCAGCAGCCAGCGATGCAGGCCAGCATGCAGGTACAGACACTGCATTCCCACACCAGACTGATCTGGGCTTTCTTGCATAATGCAGGTTTTCCCAGTTTTTTTTAAAAAAATGTTTTAAATGGGTTTACCCTGGCTTCCCCCCCAGCTTCACCTGGGATATCGTCAAGACTGTCCAGAGATGAGTTTGGATAAGAGCCTTGCATTGTTTGGACTGCAGGGCTCCAAGACGGGGGGGGGCATGGTAAATTGCCTGTCTAGATAGGCCCCTAGCTACCTCTGTGGGATGACATCCCATGGTGCACAGGACTGCACTATAAAGGAATTGATAAATAAAATAAAAATAGAGCCACTAGTGGACCTCCACATGTATGCCCTTCTTCCTTGAATACTCACTATCGAGGTTTTGTGGACAACGTGAAGTATCTGCTCCATGGAGATGACTTCAAATCCCCACTCAGCCACAAGCTACACAAAGAACAGATTTAATTGGGAGACCTTCAGTCTGAGCTGGATGAGCACACACATGGGAGTTATTGCTTAAGTGTACTGCAATATACCCTTGTTGTGTTATCCATTATGTATGTGTTGCATATCCCTCCCCCGACCCCCAAAATGGCATGGATTTACTGAGAACAAACAGTTTTGAAATTTCAGTTGTGGTGTAAAGACCACACACTGAGCTTCACGAGTGTGAAAAAGGCCTCTCCTCTCTCTGCACCCTGGCCAAATTCCAGCAATCTATCTACTCCAACTGAAGAGAAGAAAAATCTCAGAAAGTTACAATTACTGAGCAAAATTGCTTATAAACAGTTTGTGTTTTATACATTTTCCATAAAGCATCTACTGCATAAGGTATTTACTGCTTTTAAAATTCACCTACTAACTGACTCCACATTGGAAATGTGATTAGGTTCACATATATTGGATGGATATACTCATAACTGATGGGTAATAAATGCTCAGCACATCAGAACTGAAGGTATGGCATGAAGGAGACAGAGTACATAAGGGATATGGTAGGTAGGTGATGTTCTTTTTTGCAAAGTTACTTTATTTTCTTTGGTTGAGCTAAACCTGAGGTAATATGGTTGCCAGGTGAGATTATCTCAGACCCTAAGATTTCTGAGTCACAACCTGAGAAGTAGGGATGGCTTCTTGATGATGTCATCAGGTGGGCTCTGGTGATGTCATTAAGCATTAAGCTGCAATGACAGTTGCTCACAGTTTGCCAGTCAAAGGACTTTATCAAACCAGGCAAATACAGCATCATAAGGATGCCTAATGACCATGAAAGGGTGTGCATACCAGATGATGTAGCCCTTTTATGATCATTTATTGTTAAAAAGCTGTATTTTTTAATTAATGGCTCAAGCCGTCAATAGATTGGCCATAGTGATTTGTTGTTGGCATTGCCGGCCTTTGAATCCATGCACCATTGTACTCATGTGAATGCAGCATCGATGGGCAAACACTTTGGGGTGAGATTGGGACAGCCAGGTAGGGGATGTTCTTTTTATTAACCCTTGCCCCCATTTACTTGGGACTTTAAAGGTATGTTTCTGTGCTTTCCTTTACTTTTTCTCTGTTTTCTTTCTTTCTTTCTTTCTTTCTTTCTTTCTTTCTTTCTTTCTTTCTTTTTTTGGCTTTTATTTTTGAATTTCCTACACTAGCATCTTCTCACAAGAATCAGCGAGATCTTAAACCAGGAAGTGAATGGAGCTCTATTCACTCTTCATTAGTGCCTGGGCTTTAATGCAAGCAAGATAAGGTCTGGTGTGGGGAGTTGTTTTGCTGACATAAAAACACCACAATTTATACTAGCAAAAGAACTTTTGAGCAGGGTGGTCTGATAAAGTCCAAACACACATGCAGAGAATATCTTTTTCTTTTTGGAATTTTTGGAAAGGGGCTGTTCTCAGATCAAGGAGAAGTGAAACTATCCCTTCTCACCTACATAAGGACAATAGATAAGAGACATTCATTTTAATGCCAAGAGAAAACTTGCATGCAAATTGCACAAAATCAAGATTGACATTTGGAAGTTGAAAACAATTGAAATTTGCAAAATGCAAGCTGCACAGCCAGCTAGACCACTTAGCTTTCTTTTAACAGAGCATGAGAAAGGCAGGCAGGCATACTGGCAGACACAGGACTTTTTCAGACAGGACTTACCGTGCAAGAAGACTCCGGAATAGTTACAACGCTGTCGTGCGGCAGGGGGTCCATTTCGGAAGATGCCGTCCTTCTCTCGGCACCATCCGTGTCACTTCCATGTACGATTGGAGGCAGTCGCATCATATTTTACTCACGGAAGTTGTCCATGAGTAAAATATGGCATGGCTGCCTCCAATCATACACAGAAGTGACATGGACGATGCCGAAAGAGGGACGGCGTAGTCCGAAATGGATCCCCTGCCACATGACAGTGTTGTAACTATTCTGGAGTCTTCTTGCGTGGTAAGTCCTGTCTGAAAAAGTCCACTGAGAGATGACTGGCAGGATGCTCCACCAGCTGGAAATTTTCACACAGCTCTTGTTTCTCAGCCAGAGCTGACCCCACAAAACTTTCAGAGTTTGAACCTCCATCTTCTGCCTGGAGATGACCTATGAAAACTGGAGACTCAGAGTAATGCCCTGAGATCTAGCAACTCTATAAGGCAATGAAGTGTCTTCTGGTGGCTACAAGAATAGCAAGGTTTATTTGGCATACACTTTAGTGAGCTGCAGCTCACTTCATTTAATGAAAATCTAGTGTAAATGCCAATGGCTCATTCAAATGTACCTTCCCCCCAAGTTTGTTTTTAATTTTGACACAAAATGTTATTTAAAAACACCAAAATTCTGGACCAGGCCAACAACTATCATGTCAGAATGCACAGAGAAGCTGTTGAAATCTACAAACACCTGGACAACTTCAACAGGAAAGAAAAAAACCCTAAAAGTAAACAAAATCTGGCTACCAGTCTTGAAAAACACTAAAATCAAAACTCAACACATGCAAGTGAACTCCACCCAGGGATGGGGGATTTCCAGAAGACAATGGACCATTAGCCAAACAGACACTAATCCTCCTTGCATATCTCCACCCAGAAACTAACCATTCAAATAACCAAATGTACATATCGTCTCCAACAGGGGCTCACAGTATATAACCCCCCCCACACACACACATACTCCTACCCAACCATTCTCTGAAGATGCCAGCTGCAGATACAGGTGAAACGTCAGAAATATACTCTTCCAGAACACAGCCTCACAGCCCAGAAAAAAAAACAACATGGAAAACCTATGGTAAAGAGGAGGGTTCCCCCCCTTTTTTCTTAAGTAGCATTGGATCCTAAGGTCAGAGACCATTACAAGATCCTCACCCTTACCAAGGCAGACACAGAGACTGAGTTTAGCTCACATCTTCTATCACTTAGATCAACATTTCTCAACTGATGACGATGTTCAAATGCTCACCTTTCAGCAATGGCTTGGGCAAGGTCCCTGCCATCAATTACACCTAATTTGGCAACCACCCATCATGACTTTATCATCCTTGAAACTAAGCTATTTTATAATATCCTTTGTGAACTAGGCATACAAACTATTCAAGAGTTTCAAGTGGTGCAAAACACACAGTGACCTATCTCTCAAACTAGGGTGCATTCCACACCAGTTCTCCAGCATCTACAGTGGATCCTTATCATTATCATCTTTCTTGCACAATTGCTGGTGCAGTTTATGATGAATGTAGGCCTAAATGGTTTGGCTAGGGCTTGTCTACATGAAGGGGGAAAAAAACACTGGACTGCTCCACAGTAATGGCAAGTCACCATAGCTGCTTAACTGTCTGAATGGCTTTACAGCCCCCATAAACTTCATGTGCCTGTAGCTAAGATGGTGGCTGTGAGTGGATTACTCATGTTTTTAAATCTGCTGTCACCGAACATTTTTTTAAAAATCTATTTCTGTGGTGTGCACAAGTGATATTTCACCTTTCCACAAAAAGAATGAGAAAAAAGGATAGCACAAACCTCCGTTTATTGCCTTAGTGACCACTCACTAAAGTGAAAATCCAACATGGCAGCAGTGGGTGCTTGCCCTGTAACCCAGCCACGCCCCCTGTGCTTGTCCAGCCAATCATTGATTGGCTGGACAAGCACAGGGTGCAGGGCTGGGTTACAGGGCATGGGGAAGCGATTCATGTCAAATCGTTTGTCTTAATGAGCAAAAATGTGCATATCTCTGGAGTTTTTTTAAAAAAAGTTGGGGAAAGCTATGAAGGCTTTTCTCATGGTTTTTCCTCTTTTGGGACCCCCTCCTTCACAATACAATGAGACAATGCAGGATCCCATTGGACAGCTTGTTTTCTGAGTGAATTCTGTGTGGGGTATTTTCACCATGTGGACAACCTCTAGGAGTGCATTCCCACCTTGCCCGTTCCAGTAGGCTTAGGCAAATGCAAACTGCTTCAGATTCTCCTAGCCTGTGTATTCTTTCTCATCAATAACTCCTGCCATCTTGATTACACTCTGATGTTGCTTGGCCCAATATGTTCTGGCTTTCATCTGTGAAATGTTGGTGGATATACACATTCAGGACAGAAGTAACAAGGGTACTTAACAGTAACATTCTCAGGTGTTACCCAATATGGTTACAAGAAAGGCACCAAGCAGCTTCTTAGGCTCTTAAAAGCAGTGGGGCCACTAGGGTTAGTGTCACACAGTGCAGTAACTCATGCTGACACCCCCATGGACCTCCTCCTCTACCAGACCATACGGAATCCTTAGTCATCCCAGCAATCTATGCAATCTCTGTGTGACTTTGAGAGTCACCAAAAACCTACATGTGGGAGAACAAGGAGGAAAGCTTGCCTGGGTGAATAAAGTGTCAGATGTATTTTTTATATATAAACAATAATAAATTTCTGCTGAAACACTGCACAAAAAATTATATACTGTACACTCATTTTAGTGTCACTCCCTCTGGTGGTATCACCTGGTGCTGTCTGCACCCCCCTCACCCCCTAGTGACAACACTGCTAAAAGGAATCACATTGTAAGAGTGTGTTTAGCAGCAGGGCCCTGTCCTGATGTTGGGCAGAGGGAGGCAGATATCTCAGGCATTTGAGTTTGGGGTGTGTGTGTCATATTTTCTTTGTTGTTATTGTATTTTTACTATTAAAGATAGAGAGAGAGATCCATTAAGGATTTTCTGTCTCATGTGCCAAAATAATCTAAACTGCCAAGACTTCTCCTGTGTTCCCTGACTGGGAAGCAGCATCATTTGTTGCTTTATCTCAGGCACCAAGATATCTTGAGTGGCCTTGTACAATATATTCATCTCATTGCTGCATTTCAGTGCTTACCATTTATATTTTACTTATTATATTTATACCCCACTTTCCCCCAGATATGCGGAAGCATATGCATTCTCACAGAAGCAAACTTTAATAACCATTGACTGTTCTTCTCTAAGGAGATTTTCAGACGCCTCTTGCCACCTCTTGCCGCGCAAGCAGCCTCCGGAGCAGTAACAAGGCTGCTGCGCAGCAAGGGGTCCATTTTGGACGACACCATTTCTCTCTCGTTGTTGTCCATGACTGTTGCGGCTAGCATTGAAGGCGTCCGTGCTGTTTTTTACTCACAGACAATTTCCGTGAGTGAAAAACAGCGTGGCCACCTCCAACGCTAGCCACAACAGTCACGGACGCCGCCGAGAGAGAAACGGCGTCATCCAAAATGGACCCCTTGCCACGTAGCAGCCTCGTTACTGCTCTGGAGGCTGCTTGCACTGCAAGAGGTGTCTGAAGATCTCCTTAAACTGCCTCTGAGGAATATGCAGTTCTGGAAATCATCTGAGCAAGCCCCAAGCTTGGCTTGAAAATAACTGCACACAAAAGTTAGTTTCATCTGCAAGAAGACAGAGATGTTTACCTTTTCCTTTGCCATCCCCCCCCCCTTCTTACACCTACAAGATTTGGGTGTCAAGTTCCTCTTTGTTTCCTCACTTTCACAACAAAAGAAAAGTCTAAGAAAGAATTTCTCATAAATTCCTCAGCATTGAAAGGTGAGTCAAAGGGGGTGGGGAAAGTACAAGACCTTGAAGTGGCCCAAACAGTTCATCAACAACCTTATAAACAATGACAGACTTTTGGAGACCACTTCAAAGTGGCTGAGGCAACTGCCAGAAGAGTCAGCCAAGAAGACAGCTGCTGCTGCTGCTGCTGCTGCTGCTGGAAAAATATCTTCTGAATCTTGGCATCTGGGTTGGGTTGAGTGCTCCTCAGGGATGGAGGGGAAAAGTCAATGACAGGCTGGAGTGAGAAAAGGGGAATATACCAATGTGTCAGCCTCCCCATGCTTGCTCAGCATTTAGATTAAGGTTGCCTTTGGTCTGTTTCCTAGAGGAGAGTGTTCTGTTTAGAGGGATCTCCAGTCCTTGTCCAGTTTCAAGATTTTTTAAAAAAAATGTCTCAGGAGGAAGGGACCATGACATTATACATAAAAAGTTAGCTCTAGGCAGCAGGTACCCATTAGGCTGAGATGTCTCCAGTCAGCCTGAACTGTATTATGTTTCTTTTTCTGGGCTTCTCCAGAGGGGTGTTTTATATTGTTTTTATTTGAAATATATTTTAATAATTTTCTTCATTTAAAACACAAAATTACATACAATACAAACAACATACATTAAAATTTGACTTCCTGCCATTCCATTAGTTGGTTAATTTACTCTTAGAATTGATTCTCATCCCAGAGAATCAGAGAGGTGATTTGTGCTGGTTTCTATCACATTGTTTAAAGTTACTTCTTGACATTTCTTGTCTCTTCCCCATCTGAATGCTCTCCTAGCTTTTTAAAAAATCTTCAATATATTCATAGAATCATAGAGTTTGAAGAGACCACAAGGGCCATCTAGTCCAATCCCCTGCCATGCAGGAATACACAATCAAATCATTCCCGACAGATGCCCATCCAGCCTCTGCTTAAAAAACTCCAAAGAAGGAGACTCTGCCACATTCTGAGGCACTGCATTCCACTGCCAAACGACTCTTACTGTCAGGAAGTTATTCCTAATGTTTAGGTGAAATCTCTTCTTCTGTAGTTTGTATCCATTGCTCCATGTCCTAGTCTTTGGAGCAACAGAAAACAAGCTTGCTCCAGCCTCAGGATGACATCCCTTCAAATATTTAAACATGGCTATCAGGTCACCTCCCAATCTTCTCTTCTCCAGACTAATCATACCCAGCTCCCTACGCCGCTCCTCATATCGCATGGCTTCCAGACCACCCACTATCCTGGTCACCCTCCTCTGGACATGTTCCAGCTTCTCAATATCCTTTCTGAATTGTGGTGGCCAGAACTGGACGCAGTATTCCAGGTGAGGACTGACCAAAGCAGAATACAGTGGCACTATTATTTCCCTTGAGCTAGACACTATACGCCTGTTAATGCAGCCTAGAATCACATTTGCTTTTTTAGTTGCTGCATCATACTGCTGACTCATGTTCAGCTTGTGGTCCACTAAGACTCCTAAGTCCCTTTTGCATGTACTGCTATCAAGCCAGGTGTCACCTGTCCTATATCTGTGCATTTTGTTTTTACTGCCCAAGTGTAGTATTCTACATTTCTCCCTGTTGAAATTCATTTTGTTAGTTTTGACCCAGTTTTCTAATCTGTTCAGATAATTTTGGATTCTAATCCTGTCCTCTGGAGTATTAGCTACCCTCCAAATATGGTGCCATCTGCAAATTTGATAAGCATGCCCTCTGTTCCATCATCCAAGTCATTGATAAAGATGTTGACTAGCACTGGGCCCAGGACAGAACTCTGTGGCACCCCACTGGTCACGTCTTTCCAGCATGAAGAGGAGCCATTGGTGACTACACTTTGGGTTTGGTCAGTTAACCAATTACAAATCCACCTAAGAGTTGCATTTTCTAGCCCACAGGTTACTAACTTTTTGCAAGAATATCATGGGGGACCTTGGAGATTTTCAGACTACACTGTTATAGTGTTACTACTCCACTTTAACTGCTCTGGCTTCCTGCTGTGGAATTCTGGGGTTTGTAGTTTAGTGAGGCCTAAGATCTCTCTGGCTGAAAGTTGTAAATGCCCCTCCCTAAACTGCAATTCCCAGGATTCAACAGGAGGCAGCCATAGCAAATAAAGTGGAATAGTAACACTATAACAGTGCTGTCTGAAAATCTAGCTTGTCAAATGCCTTACTGAAATCAAGATACACTACATCCACAGATTTCACTTCATCTTTCAAGTTTGTAACTCTGTCAAAAAAAAAGAGATAGATTAGCCTGGCATGACTTGTTTTTGAGAAATCCATGTTGACTTTTAATGATCACAGCATTCCTTTCTAAGTGCTTACAGACTGTCTGTTTAATGACCTGCTCTAGAATCTTTCCTAATATTGATGTCAGGCTGACTGGGCGGTAATTATTTGGGTCTTCTTTTTCACCCTTTTTAAAGATGGGGAAAACATTTGCCCTCTTCCTGTCTGCTGGGACCTCTCATGTTCTCCAGGAATTCTTAAAGGTTATTGACAGTGGTTCTGAGATTACTTCTGTTGGCCTTGTTTCTCAGAAGAGCTCCTATGCCCTGTTTTGTTAAAACTGCACATAGCCCTTGCCACTGATTTTCCAAGATTAACCTGGAAAGACTGCAGCAGCAGTTATATAGAGCTAGTGGCTGCTAACTCCTCCCCCAGGCAGGTCAATAGCTCAGCAGAAGCCCCACCCCCTTAGATCTGTTCACAGGTGTACACATCCTGAAAGGCAGCAAATTTTGGTTCATGTGTAAGCAGCTTGCTGGTGATGTGGGTTGTAATATTAGTTGTGGGTATGTTCAGCCTCTTCAGATCCCATGGCTGTTTTTCCAAATAGTTGCAAACCTCATATAGAGCAGCATCCTGTTATTGACATACAGAGCAGAAGCTAAATATATGCCTGTCTTTTTTTGTCATAGCAAAGGCTGGCATTCTCTTCCTCCCTTTGCAACAACTAAAGTCCCCCTAACTCACTGCTTAGCCATGCAGTAACTAGTGGAGAGTGGAGGAGACTGTAGAACACTCTCTGACTATGTCCTTATAGACAGATGCAGAATGACTACATTGTCCGCTCGGCCCCCAGTGGACCTCAGTGGGTCATGGAATCATAGGACTTTATCAGATGGCAGATATGGTATCATAAGTATGCCTAATGACCGCAAAAGGGCACACATACCAGACAACGTTGACGTCTTTTTGCAATCATATCTTGCCAATAAAGCATACTTTTTTATTGACAACCCAAGCCATCACTAGATCTCCTGTTCTGCTTCGTTGCCCGCATTGCCGGCATTTGAATTTGCACGCCACTGTACTCACGTGAATGCAGCGTTAATGGGCAAACACTTCCAGGTGAGATTGCAACATCCAGGTAGGGGATGCTCTTTTTATGACACCCCACCCACCCCCCATGTACTTGGGACTTTAAGTGTGTGTCTGTGCTTTTATTGACTTTTTATGGCTTTATTTTATTTTTATTTTAAAATTTCCCATGCTTGCATCTTCTGACAAGATTTGCGGAGATCACGAGCACAGAAATGAATGCAGGTCTGTTTACTCTCCGTTAGTGCCTGGGCTGCCTCTTTAATGCTATGGAAGCTAAGGTCTGGTGGTGGGGGGGTTCTTTTGCTGACATAAAACATTTTAAAATATTCTGTCAAAAGAACAATAATGGGGAGGGGGTCTGATAAAGTCCATAGAATCACAGAGTTGGAAGAGACGACAAGGGCCATCCAGTCCAATTCCCTGCCATGCAGTAACACACAATCCAAGCAAGCCTAACAGGTGGCCATCCAGCCTCTGTTTCACACTGGATCACAGCAAATGATGCCATTTGTCTGTGTCTGGCTTTGGGGAGGTAGCTTCTCTGATGCCTCTCCATCCATTGAATGGCCAGCAGCTAAACAGTGAGTTGGGGCAAGATTGAGAGATACTTGGGTATATTTTACCTGGGTAAATTTTACACACTGCTCTGCTATGTAAGATCTTGGCCATGGTCTCCTTCATTCCCCCCAGAAGTACCTTCTCTACCCCTTTTTCTAGAGATAATAGGGCTAAAGTAGTAAATTGTAATGGTGCCATTGCTGTGTTTGTTTCTACAGAGCAAGGTCATTCCCTCACTTCGTGTGTGTGTGTGTGTGTGTGCGCACACGTGTGCGCATGCATGTGTGAACGTGTGTGTGATCTTGTTCCAAGGAAACAAATATAGGAATAGTACCATTTGCAGTATATCACATTGGCACTGTAATGCTAGATAACAACAACGACAACAAACACCACACTCTAATGTCTTTAGTACAAAAGCAGTATGGTCTTATGGTTGCACATGTACTAGTGGACCTGAGAAATTAAGCGGAAGAAAGTTTCCAACAATGCCCTAGAGCCTTTGCCAATTGTGTAGCTCCAACCCGAGTTGCAATTACTAGTATTGAGGGTGGGAATTGATATTCTTAGCACATTGCTTTTGTGCTAAGAGTGTTCCCCCCCCCCCAAAAAGTAAAGCATTAAAAAGATGAAAGTAGGGGAGGAGAAACAGAAGTTTTAAAAATGTCCCCAAAATAGGAAGAGGAGTGGATACCTCTACTTTGATCATCACAATTTATGTAACAATCCAGTACATTATTGTTGTTGTTGTTTGGGGGTAAGAATAAGATAGTTCAGAATACTGGGAGAAAGGAAGAGAAATAGCCTGAAACATCACATGACTTGGAAAGCATCATTTGGACCCTTTAAAAAGGCTGGATGTACAGCAACAAATACAGCCCACCTCTTGATGCTTTTGCCCCATCTGGAATAGACCTCTCCAAGGATCTAAATTCAATTGTGAATCTTGACATATAAAGATGCATATTTTGTTCCAATCCATGCCATCCCTTTTTGACAATGCATTGTGGCCATTCTAATTTAGGCAGGGACAACTAAAGGAACATAGGCATACACACCATTCTCAGTTTTATTATGTATATCATAGTCTTTGGAGTTCAGTAGAACAAAGAGTGACAATAAAAGAATAACCCAAGGACTGGGATAATACATTGGGGTTATGAAATGTGCCCCAGGCCAGAATTCCGGCCAGCTGAAGCCTGCTTTTTGAACTAGGAGGTACTCCTTCACTTTTTTTAAATAGAGGCCAAGATGTAAACTTTTACAATCTAGCCTGAAACTATACATGACTTCTGTACTTTCTGATATATATTACCTTCGAAAGAAAGAAGGAGAGGGAAAATGCCCCTCAGGGGAAAAAAAAAAGAATTTGAAATAAACCATAAAAGATTATAGAAGAGATAAAGAGGCAAGGCTTTGGTGGGTATTAATAAAAATACTAATCATAACTTGAATAGTTTGTCTTCTTAACAGATGTTAGGGCATCTTGAGACAAGAGTGTGTTTTACGAAGCTATTCTCTTGAGGATATTGTGTATCTCCTGTGTGCAGTGTTTTATGTGTAACTTTTAGAATGTCTTTTGCTACCATTTGTTTTCCAAAGATGTTCAATAATGACAAATAGAGACTTGTATGACTTTCACACATGACAGCACACTTTCCTCATATGGTTGTATAGGACAAATATCATATTGTAGAACAACCATGTTTGGCTTTAGAGCAGCACAAGTCTTTCATGCAGCAAACATCTATGTGTGAAAGAAAGGGGCACTCCCCTAAAGTTTCAGTAGCTACTTGCTGTGGAGCTGTAGCCAGTCAACGCTTTATGGCATGTGTCCCTAACTGCCTACATCACATATTAAAAATAGGGAAAAAAAGATATCCATGATATCTGCGGTTTCACTTATTCACATCCTAAAACATATGTCTTCTCTAGGCATTTTATAGCTCCTTTATAGAAGTTGTCAGTGAGTAAAAAACAGCACGGACGCCTTCAATGCTAGCCGCAACAGTCACAGACTACGCCGAGAAAGAAACGGTGTCATCCAAAATGGACCCCTTGCCGTGCAGCAGCCTCATTACTGCTCAGGAGGCTGCTTGCGCGGCAAGAGGTGGCAAGAGGAGTCTGAAAATCTCCATAGAGTTGGAAGAAACCACAAGAGCCATCCAGTCCCACCCCCTGCCATGCAGGAATACACAATCAAAACATTTCTGACAGGTGGCCATCCAGCCTCTGCTTAAAAACCTCCAAAGAAGGAGACTCCACCACACTCCGAGGCAGTGTATTCCACTTCCAAACAGCTCTTACTGCCAGGAAGTTCTTCCTAATGTTTAGGTGGAATCTCTTTTCCTGTAGTTTGAATCCATTGCTCCGTGTCCTTGTCTTTGGAGCAGCATAAAACAAGCTCGCTCCATCCTCAGTATGACATCCCTTCAAATATTTAAACATGGCTATCATGTCATCTCTTAACTTGTGGAATACACTGCCTCGTAGCGTGGTGGAGTCTCCATCTTTGGAGGTTTTTAACAGAGGTTGGATGGCCATCTGTCTGGAATGATGGCAGGGGGTTGGACTGGATGGCCCTTGAGGTCTCTTCTAACTCTATGATTCTATGACTCATGTTCAGCTTGTGGTCTACTAAGGACTTTTTCAAACTGGGAAAATCCCCCGAGGAGGTCAGGAGAAGAACGGGGCTGTTGCTCTTACAGAGCCCCATTTCAGACAATGACGTCCTCCTCCATTCTCTTCCTGACCTCCTCCCAACCTTCCCCCATGCTGCGGGTGCCACTTTTTATTGATGGAAAGCCTTCGTCAATAAAAAGAGATGCCTGCAGCATGGGAGAAGGTCAAGAGGAGGACGGGGCTGTCTGAAATGGGGCTCTGTAAGCGCGACAGCCCCATTCTTTGTCAGGGATGATGGGAGTTGTAGCTCTTCACCTCTGGCTCAAACTCACCACCTTGTTAAGCAGCAGAGCCAACCAGCTTAGATCAGTGGTTAATGCTTTTCTCCAAAGCAGCAGAGTTTCAGAGAATAGGCTGAAGATCCTGACAAACTCTCCAAGCCTTCTCACTCTTCTCCAGGTGTCTCCAAAATGTCTCCAGGATTCACTCAGGCAACTCAGTAGTTTTATATAAAACCTACTTTATTCTTCTATATAAATATACTATATGGTCAACAAATCACAATCTCTACACACTACTCCACAATATCCCCAAACTACTGCACCTCTACTCAACACACTACATTGGCAAACATTGCAATTTTATAGCCATTGTTTATCACCACCCACTAGTTAGTTTCCACCCAGTGGGTGTGTACTTCCATTCTGATTGGTCCATGTAGTTCCACCCATGCTTAAGACCAACCCATGTATTTCAACATTTCACCTTGTACACTTAATGATTCTCAGGTGTTTCCAATCTGCATTCAGTACCTCTGTCCTTGGCTCTCAGGCCTTCTAGATTACATTAGCAGTTTCACCTGTGTAGCCCCATAATTGCTCTTGCTTAGTCATTGTGACTTTCACATACATATTTTATTTCTTTCACTGTATGTCCCATGTTGCATTTTCCTTAACATTCTTCTCCTGACCTCCTTGGATTTTTCCACGCATTTGAAAAAGTCCTAAGACTTCTAGATCCCTTTTGCATGTCCTGCTGTCAAGCCAGGTGTCACCCATCCTATGTCTGTGCATTTCATTTTTTCTGCCTAAGTGTAGTACACTGCTTTCTCCCCATTGAAATTTATTTTTTTTTTAAGTTTTGGCCCAGCTTTCTAATCTATTATGGTCATTTTGGATTCTGTACCGGTCCTTTGGGGTGTTAGCTACCCCTCCTAATATGGTGCCAAATTTGATAAGCATGCACTCTATTCCCTCATCTAAGTCATGGATAAAGATGTTGAATAGCACTGGGCCCAGGACAGAACGCTGTGGCACCCCACTGGTCACTTCTCTCCGGGTTGAAGAGGGGCCATTGGTGAGTACCCTTTGGGTTCAGTCAGTCAACCAATTACAAATCCACCTAGCAGTCACATTGTCTGTTCCACATTTTACTATCTTGTTTGCAAGAATATAATGGGGGACCGTTGTTGTTGTTGTTGTTATGATTGGGGAAAAGCTTGAATTATAAGATGTGGCAATCCCAGGAGACAGCAGAATTAATATGAAATAGAAGGAAAATATGAAATATCAAGACCTACAAACTGAGCATCAGCACTCCTGGGAAAAGAAAACAACTGTAGTTCCAGAAGTGATAGATACTTTGGGAGCAATTCCATATGGACTAACAAAAACCCTGAAAGAAATCACCACACATAGGATTATAATAGTACAATTCCACACCTACCTCCTATTTGCATTAATTCAAATATGCCACATTATCTGATGATATATCATTGAATCCTAAGGTTTGTCTAGACTGCCAGAATATGCTGGCTTCTGGCCAGCATATTCTGACCCTGAAGATGGCCCATTGTCTCACACACCCCATGACCATGATGAAATGGTAGGATGTCTGCATGTACATGCCAGCCTGTACTGGTGAGCACCTCCAGTGCAGTTTACATCACACTCTCTGAAGCCAGGAAGGAGTCCCTCAGCATGTCATAGAATCATAGAATTGCAGAGTTGGAAGGGACCACGAAGGCCATCCAGTCCAACCCCCTGCCACGCAGGAAATCACAATCAAAGCATCCCTGACAGATGGTCATCGAGCCTCTGTTTAAAAACCTCCAAGGAAGGAGACCCTACCACGCTCCAAGGGAGTGCGTTCCACTGCCAAACAGCTCTTACTGTCAAAAAATTCCTCCTAATGTTGAGGTGGAATCTCTGTTCCTGGAGCTTGCATCCATTACGCCGTGTTCCAGTCTCTAGAGCAGCAGAAAACAAGCCTGCTCCATCCTCAGCGTGACATCCCTTCAAATACTTAAACATGGCTATCATATCGCCTCTTAACCGCCTTTTTTCCAGGCTAAACGTACCCAGCTCCCTAAGTCTCTCCTCATAAGGCACGATTTCCAGACCTTTCACTATTTTAGTTGCCATTCTCTGGACACGCTCCAATTTGTCAATATCCTTTTTGAATTGTGGTGCCCAGAACTGGACACAGTATTCTAAGTGAGGTCTGACCAAGGCAGAATAGAGTGGCACTCTTACTTCCCTTGATCTAGACACTATACTTCTATTGATGCAGCCCAAAATCACATTGGCCTTTTTAGCTGCCGCATCACACTGCTGAGTCATGTTCAACTTGTGGTCTACTAGGACTCCTAGATCCCTTTCGCACGTAGTCTCATTCAGTCAGGTCTCCCCCATCCTATATCTATGCATTTCATTTGTTCGCCCTAAGTCCAGTACCTTACATTTCTCCATATTGAATTTCATTTTGTTAGCTTTGGCCCAACTCTCCAGTCTATCCAGGTCATTTTGACTTTTGATCCTGTCCTCTAGGGTATTAGGTACTCCTCCTAATTTGGTGTCATCTGCAAATTTGATAAGTATGCCCCTAATTCCCTCATCCAAGTCATTGATAAAGATGTTGAATAGCACTGGGCTCAGGACAGAACCCTGTGGCACCCCACTGGTCACATCTTTCAAAGACGAAGAGGAGCCACTGCTAAGCACCCTTTGGGTTCGGCCGGTCAACCAATTACAAATCCATTGAACAGTTAACTTGTCTAGCCCACATTTTACAAGCTTGTTTGCAAGAATGTCATGGGGAACCTTGTCAAAGGCCTTACTGAAATCAAGGTATGTGATATCCACAGCATTCCCTTCATCTACCAAGCTGGTAATTTTATCAAAATAAGAGATCAGATTAGTCTGGCATGACTTGTTTCTCTGAAACCCATGTTGACTTTTTGTGATTATGGCATTGCCTTCTAAATGTTCACAGACTCTCTGTTTAATGATCTGCTCTAGAATCTTCCCTGGTATTGATGTCAGACTAACTGGACGATAATTTTGGGGATCCTTGTTTTCCCCCTTTTTGAAAATGGGGACAACGTTTGCCCTCCTCCAGTCTGCTGGGACTTCTCCTGTTCTCCAAGAGTTCTCAAAGATTGTTGCCAATGGCTCTGAGATTACATTTGCCAGCTCTTTTAATACTCTTGGATGTAGTTCATCTGGTCCTGGAGATTTAAATTCATTTAGATTAAGAAGGTATTCCTGTACTACCTCTTTGCTTATTCTGTGCTGGATTTCCCCTATTGTATCCTCTGTTCCTTTATCCTCAGGTTGGTCACCCTTTTCCTTTTCTGAAAACACTGAGGCAAAGAAGGTGTTGAATAATTCTGCCTTTTCTCTGTCCCCTGTTAGCATTTTGCCATCTTCTCTGCGTAGTGGCCCTACCATTTCCTTCTTCCTCCTTTTGCTGCGGACATACCCCAAAAAACCTTTTTTATTGTTCTTAACCTCTCTAGCAAGCCTGAGCCCATTCTGCACTTTAGCTTTTCTGACTTTACTCCTACATGTGTTCGCTATCTGTTTGAATTCTTCTTTGGTGATTTCCCCCTTCTTCCATTTCCTATACATGTTGCATTTAAAACTTAGCTCCGTTGAAAGTTCTTTAGTCATCCATCCTGGTTTTTTGAGACACCTCCCATTTTTCTTCCTCATTGGTACTGTTTGAAATTGTGCCTTCAGTATCTCCCTTTTGAGAAAGTCCCATCCATCTTGAGGTCTCTTCGCTTTTAATATTCCTGACCATGGGATCACCCCCAGTATTTCCCTGAGTTTATTGAAATCAGCTCTCCTAACGTCGAGAATGCGTGTCTGACTATGCCTGGCTTCTCCTTTCCATTGTATAATAAACTCCAGGGGAACATGATCACTCTCACCTAAGCATCCCACCACTTGCACCCCATTAACCAGGTCATCCCTGTTGGTTAGGATCAGATCTAAGATAGCTGACCCCCTTGTTGCCTCTTCCACCTTTTGGACCATGAAATTGTCTTCCAGGCATGTAAGGAATTTGCTAGACCTTGAAGTTTTGGCTGAGTTAGATTTCCAGCAAATATCAGGATAGTTGAAGTCACCCATCACTACGACATCTCTTCTTTCTGCGTGTGTGGTCATCTGTTCTAGAAAGACATCATCCAATTCCTCCATCTGGCTTGGGGGTCTGTAGTAGAGTCCCACAGTAACATCCCTGTTGTTGCCCTCCCCTTTTATTTTTATCCAGATGCTCTCCACCTGGCTTCCAGTATTGATGTCATGGATCTCTTCAGTGGTATAAATATCCCTGACATATAATGCTATTCCTCCTCCTTTCCTGTTTGGCCTGTTTCTCTTATAAAGGTTATACCCCTCTATTCCTACATTCCAATCATGCAACTCATCCCACCAGGTTTCAGTAAAGCCTTTTACATCATATTTGTTTTGTAGTGCTAGGAGTTTGAGTTCATCTTGCTTATTTCCCATGCTCTGTACATTAGTGTAGAGACATCTAAGACCATGTGTTCCCTTTACTTGCTGCCTGTGCAAGTTTTTTGCCTCCCAAGCAAGGCTTGATCAAAGCTGGTCACATACAGGGGGCCTTGTTCACTTGCTTGGGGCCTTCTTCCCAGCTTCAGAACAAAACCAACAGAGGTGGCGAAGGTTTATGGAGACGGAGCCCATAAGAACTCCTGAATTCCTGCTATGTCTGATAATGTCCTTATAGAATCCAAATCACTGATGATCCCAAACTCCTGGAAGTTAACATCTGGGAGACTGTGAAACCTAGATATTTATTCATTATTTAAATCCCACCTTTTCCCCACCCCTGAGACTTGCCTATATAACAAGTATAGATAAAATTCTACATCAAGACATATGAAAGTTCAAATATTAAGAAAAAAACCTGACAAACATACTCATCTAGAAAAATGGCTTTCCATGCTTAGATCTTACAAGTCTAACTTTCAATCACTCCGTGTTCAACCATGTTTTTGATGCTGAATGAGGGTTGCCCTCTCCCCCCCCCCCCCGCCAGCTCCTCACTTTTCATAGGTACATGGCAGGCAGCATGATTCCTTCCATACTGGGGACAGCTGCACCTATTGCATTTGGCCAATATAGATGACTGAAAATGCTGTTTTGTTTTGTTTTAAAAAGAACTTAACCAAAATTGCAAATGTATTCATAAATTAGACAGAAAAAAATGAGATTTTTTAAATTTAAAAAATAAGTGGGAGAAAGACAAACTGACATATTTGCCCTTCCCTGTTCTTAATGTGCCTTTTTTTTTTTTTTTTTAAGGCAGACCTCTAACTACATTCCAGGCTTCAGCTGTGCTGTCCAGCCAGGCTCTACCTCTTGTAGACTCTACTAGGTCTGGAAAAAGGTCTGAACCTGAGTGATTGTGATGTCTGAACTGCTAAGCAAAACCTTGCCTGTCTCCACCCTACCCCACCCTTTGGAAGTTGTGGTATTTATATTTCCTCTCTTGCCACTTTTCCACTGATATTAATATATGGCATAGGAATGTGAGTACTTGGAAAATATGCTTGCAGTTGCAAGTTGATTCTTACAAGATGGAGAAGTTGTAGGAAAAAGGATTATGAGAGTTAAAAGTGCACAGGCTCGACACTCATTAAGGGGTACAACTGTTCTTACCGGGGGAAAAATACTTTTTGCAGCTGTACATTAGGAAATGGTTAACCTTTTTCTTTTTCTTTCTTTTTTTTTTTTTTTTTGTAGTTGTCAAATATCCTTCAGCTACCCACCTGGATCCATGTTTGATGATGGGCTGTAATTTTAGCTAGCCTCCCACCAGTTTATGTTGTAGGGGGTGGGGAACAATGTTTTGTTTTGAAGACTTGCATTTTAATTTCTGCTGCAAACCTAGAACTAGACTAGGTCTTCTAGGCAGATCAGGTATAAAATAGGTGCCAACCCACAGGACTTAGAATCTGAAGCTGGAGGCAAACAATAGAGCATTGTGATCTGTTAATGGAAATAGGGACTTGGCACAATGGCCAATGAGAGCACTGGAAATCATAACCATGGTGAATTCTAAGAATATGTAAACTTGATCCATTTCTGGAGACACACATAAACTGCTCTTTCTAAAGGATTGCAGGATAAAGTAAATAAACAAATACTTTAATATAAAAACAGTCTTGGACCCTGTATAATTTAGTCTTGAGTTAGAAATGAAACATTGTTTCCCTCTAGGGAACTTAAAGTGAGATGAAAACGTTATTGCTTTCTGTACGATATATGCTCAGGTCTCTTCTTGCTCCTTTGTAATCTTTGGCTAATAAGCTTGCAGATCACCAAAGTACAGGTTGAATCCCCTGTATCTTAAATGCTTGGGACCAGAGGTATTTTGAATTTTGGAATATTTTGGATTTTGGAATACTTGCATATATGTAATGAGAGATCTTGGAGATGGGACCCAAGTCTAAACACAAAATTCATTTATGTTCCATATACACCTTATACACTTAGCCTGGAGGTGATTTTATACTCAACAATTTTTATTAATTTTCTGCATGAAATGATGTTTGTGTACACTGAACCATCAGAAAGCAAAGGTGTCACTATCCCAGCCACCCATCTGGACAATTTTGGATTTTGGAATGTGTCAGATTTCAGAATTCTGGATAAGGGAGACTAATCGATACTACAGAAGCCTACAAAAGAGGTGAATGAAGCCAGTTGTGGGTGAGAGTGCACCAGGACCAGCCCTATCATTAGGTAAACCAAACAGCTGCATCAGGTGACAGGTGTAAAGATGGCCAAAGCAGCAGCTTCTCCTGCCTGTTTCTCCTACATAGCCCAGGCACAACTCTGTTGGAGGGCAGAACTGTGTCCACCGCTCAGCCTATCCTGCACCCCCTAAACTAGTATGCTGTACTCAGTTTGCTGTACTGGACATTGTTGAAATAAAGGCCAACAGACTGACCAATTTGCTTCTGGCTTCTTGTCCTTTGTGGGCAGCATAATGTCTTGAGCTGATACTGGTGTGTATACCAAGTAAACAATGTCTCCAGCATCTCTTCTGAATTTCTCTTGGGAGAGAATTACAGTCTTATCACTGTATCTGTAAGCTCACAGTAAAGCAAGTGGCTATTTTTTATTTATAGAAGAGGAGGAGGTGGATATATTTTTTAAGATTCCTCTTAATATAGTTTTTTTCTTTAAAAAGAAATAATTATGCCATTGAATAAGTGAATGCATGGAAGCTGAAATGAGGAGCGAGAGTTTCTAAAATGTTCTCTGATACTCAGTGTCCACCTTCTGGCAAATCATACCTTAAATTGACATATTCTTCCAAAAGTAAGTAAAATTATTGGGAATCACTTTTTACTCCAGCACTCTTTATGTGTTGCAATTGAATATGAGCTAACATGTGCTTGAAGTGTATCAAATATCGGAGCTACTTGCACATGTCTGTTGGGGATGAGAGAATTTAATAAGCGATTATGGGAATTCCTTGTAGTTCAGTCTGCTAAGAAAGACAGTGTGTTAGGATTAATAAATACCTGTTTTATGTCACATCCTATTTGCAAAAAGAGGAAACTTTGTTTTCAAGGAAACCTTCAGGATATCAGTTTTCCAGACGTGGAAAGAATGTAACAGGAAGATACTTTAAAATGCCATCGAGCTATCAATAAAGGGTTTTCCCCCCTCCTTTTGTTTCTTTCTTGGAACAGGAACATATCCCCTTACAAGTGTCTTCCAGAATCTGAAAGCCAAAAAGAAAGGTATAATCCTGGTCAACTTTCCCAGAATTTTTGTTAGTGCATTTATAAAAGTAAAAGGAAACTTGTAGTTGAATGACTGATATTGTAGCTGATGTGGAGCAGGGAGATATGATGCCACACTGGTTATAGTCAGAGTAATAACAGATTATAGCAATCATATGTCTGCGTACACATTCACCCCTTCTTTCCTGAATGCCTGCCATTTCCTGGAAATCCACACTATAGAAGGGCATACTCATTTAATAGTTAGAAGTAGATGGCTGGAGTGCAGGTGGAAGAGGCCACAAATTACTTTCTCTCCATTATGTCATCTTCAACATGTCCATTAGCAGAATTATTCCATGTTCTGAGGAGTCTCTTATTGGGTTCAGAGAGACTAGGGTCTACACCGGCCAAATAAAATGTCCTCTGCCCCATCTCCACAGTGATCAGTCCAGATGACACAGGTCCAAATCCCCAATTCTGGTGTGAACTATTTTCATTATGTCTGGCCAGTACAGCACTGAACCTGTGCAAAATCACCCTTAAAACTGAGTTTTAAAAAAAACAACCCTTCACCATTTACTCTGGATTTTACAGGAAAAACTGGTGAAATCCATGGGCCAATGCTGGGCACTTTGCTTCTTTTCTCAGAGGGTGTGACTTGCGCCAACAGCAGTGGACAACATAGTGGGGACATGTGTGAAGACATCCACTTGGTGCCACCGTGGGGTGCACTGATAATGGGAGGAACTGCACCCAGATTGTCTTGGCTAGTGTAGATGTTCTTTATACCTTTTCTCGTCTGATGGAACAGGTCAAGTAGGATATCATGATCAATGTTTTTAAAAGGTGCTGAGAGATCCAGGAAGATCCATAGGGTCCCACTTCACCACGTTTCATCTGGAGTAGGTTAACAGTCAGGACAATCAAGGCTGTCTCAGTAGCATATCTGGGCTTGAAACTAGGCTGGGGTGGATCTGTTTCCTCCAAGAATGGCTGAAGCTACTCAGCCACCACATACTTAAGCACCTGCTGAAAAAAAAAAGGAATATTACTCACAGGGCAGTAGTTCTTGCACACCTAAGGTCCAGGGGGATCCTTCTCAGAAGAAGACACACTACAGCCGCATCTGCCTCTAACAGAGTGAGGAGTTTACATCCCTGAATCCACCCTATTGGATCTTATCAGGGACATACCAAAATTGGGACTCAAAGTAGCTCAGAATTTTTTTAAAAAAAACACCAATACAATTAAACACATATAAAAAGTAAGCATTAAAACAGTATTAAACTATTTACAGTACTAAAACAATTCATATTGCAGTAAAAGAATAAAACGTAATTTTAAAAAGATAAAAAAGCTCATAAAAACATTTCAGTTAGAACAATGCAGAACCCCCCAGCCCGTTCTTTAAAAACTTTCTGTTCTAAAGCCTTTCGGAAAAAAATGTTTTAGCCTCCTGTTGGAAGGACAAGGAGGGGGCCATTCTGGCCTCCCTAGGAAGAGAATTCCAGAGTCTAGGGGCAGCCACCAAGAAGGCCCTCTCTCACATCATCATGAACCATGCTTGTGATGGTGGTGGGACTGAGAGAAGGGGCTCTCCTTATGATTTCCTGATGGAAAACTGGACAGTTCCTTAGACTCCACAATAACTGTGGTGTCAAGTTCTGAGTGAGTACAATAAAAAGCTTTTCTAGAAATATCTAGCAAATTTATCACAGTAGGCACTGAAGAGTTCCAATTCTGGCCTCTCTGAGCCTGATCTAAATAGATTTCTCACTCCTTGGACTAAGGACTTTATCAGACGCACTAAATACAGTGCCATACGATGTCAAATGAACTTGAAAAGGGACATGTACCACATGATGTCGCCCTTTTGTATTTATGTCCTGGTCAAAACCTGTACCTTTTTATTGATGGCAGAAGCCATCAATTGATCCCCTGTGGCGCTTTAGTGCAGGCACTGGTGGCATGTGAAACCTCATGCCATTGAACTCACGTGAATGCAGCATGAATGGCCAGTTTGAAGCGAACACTTCTCTGTGAGATTGCAACATCTAAGCAAGTGACACATTTTTATGACCCCCCTCTGGGGTATTTGGAAGTTTTTTAGTATGTGTAGATGCTTGGTGTATTGTTTTAAGTGTCCTTTTTGTTTGTTGGTTGGAATTTCCCACAGGAGCATCTTCTCGCAAGAATTTGTGGGATTTTGAATAAGGAAGTGAATGGAGCTCCGTTCATTTCCTCTTTCATTGCCAGGAAGCCTTTGCCAGGAGAGAAGGTAAGTGTGGTGGGTGGGGGCATTCTTTTGCTGGCACGAAAATGGATTTTTTAATGCCAGCAAAAGAATGTTTAAAGGAGCTCATCTGCATTACTAAAGCCCTTGGTCTGCATTACTGTATGTTGAGGATGAAATAGCAGAAGCATAGCAGATCTTTTTTTTTTGTCAACTTCATTGTCAGACAGTAGTTAAAACAAAGAATCTTCTCTAATTTTCAGTTGTAGTCACTCTATGACCTATGCCACCTATACCTTAGCTATTATCAAGTCTATTTCATTGTCCACAGATCTTCTGTAAAACAAATTGAATTACAGACTCCACAACACCAAACCAGATGCTTAGAAGTGATTGCATTGATGGCTCTTTCCATCTCACCATTTCAGAGGGAGATCAAGGTTTCAACTGAATCAGGGAGATCAAGGTTTCAACAGCCTTAGCAACTAGAATATCTCCCAGGGCATTCAGGAGCAAGTCCAAGTCTCAGGGAGTGTACCCTCTTAATCAATCCCCCACTACTTCATGGAGGGACCGCTACCACTAAATCAAACCTTGCTAGGGAGCGATCTGATTCCCAACACTGGATCATCCCCCTTATTCCCAATAGCAAAACCCAGTGATGTACTGAGACATCCCCATGGTCACCATAATAGCCATCAGGATAGCTCTGGCACTGATGCTGAAATCCCCCAGAAGTTTTCCAGAAGTTCCACAGGGCTTTCCAGCACCACCTCCAAGAGCATCTTGGACAGCTTAGGTAGCAAGACTGCTTGGTGGGAGATGAGGGGTGGGGGATGGTTCACCAGCAGCATCACTTTTCTGTCTCTTTCACTCAATGCAAGGTATAACCCTCAAGGCTGATGCTAGAGTAAGTGCTTTCCTTGTGAGGGGGATGGAATCCTTATGGATTACAGCAGCTCTTCCCCACTCTCCAATCTGGGTTGATGCTGTACCATATACCCACTGGGGAAAGGTGGGACAGGTTCATTCTACTAAACAACCTCTGTCTAGGGCTCTGAAATGCATATCAGGTCAGCTCCTTCATCCACCACCAAGTTATTTGGTGATTGTTTTATTCTAGATCAACTTGACATTTGGCAGCAGCCTCAGAACCAGGAGATCTGATTTCTTCATCAAGCAAAAAACATACAGGGTAAAGAGGGCAAGGGAATTTTTTTTTAATATTATAGTCATGTAGCCTGCATGATGTTATGATGTTACACTGTTATGGAGGAAAGAAGCATAGTCTTTCAAAGCAGGAGGAACAGCCCTCAAGAATAATGTGAATTAATAGATGACATGTTAAGCAGCATCTAATGGTACAGAAGTGTTTGTGAGATGAGCAAGCCTTTCTGTTTCTCTATTGATGTTTCAACAAGCTGTATCCCAAGCCATATTTTTTGTTCCAAGAATAATTCATGGGCAAGGAGTTGAAAATATTATGTTCATGTTGCAAAGCATAGATCAGACAGCTTTCGGAATACTATGGCTGCCATTATATTTAGATTTGCCACCAGACAGTGCTTTATGCCCCTGCTCCTTTTCCTCTTCTGATTTTCCTATGCTGTTCTTCAGTTTTCCTACAGGATGCATGTTATTTTCTTTACTCTTGTCCAAAAAAAAAAAAAAAAAAGGAGGGGGGAATAAAAAACAGAAAAGGGGGGGAGGCACACTTTCTTGTGTCTCTACAGCAGAAATTTTCAGAAAGACCAGTTCAATTGGAAATACATTATATTTTATATGTAGTTCCAAGTTGTTCTTTGATAATTCTGAGAGATTATCCCAGTGAATAACAACAATTTTTATAGCAGGAGTTTCGGACAGGAGATATTTTATTTGGAAAATCCTCATTTTCCTTCTCCCCTAGTTACAAGGTGTTTAAATCACTATCTGAAGGAAGTAGGAAACAGCTGTGGCTAAAATGTGCTTTTTAAAATGTGTCTTCCCCACCCCACTTTGTGGGCAGAACTGCCAAAATGAAAGCATTAGCAAATTTTTGAGGTTAAAAACTGTAAGCCAGAGCTTGCATATTTTTGGTCGCAATCCGAAAGAACCCTGCTTTTCTTTCTCATTGTTCCCATCAAGTGCTAGACAGTTGTAGGTCACTTGATGCTATTTCTGACCTGACCACGGTCAAGAGACAGAAAGGGAGATGTGCCAGGCCAAAAAGTGTGCAGACTGCCTACCACTTGTCTTCCCTGATTTACCTAGAGTGCCAAACAAACCTATGAGATCAAACACATTGATTAGTAGAACCATGGAATTATAGAAGGCCCCCTGCATGTGGCCAGCATTGCTCAGAGGGACTGAGGGAGGCCGAAAGCTGCAACAACAGGCCGGTGTCATGCCCTGCTTTCCGAACATGGGAATGGACTGACTCATAAACTGAAGCAGTGGACATGCCAGGACCTGCTGAACCAGAGCAGGGAGATGTTCCAGAGCCACAGGCCTCAGACACAGAAAACACTGCAGTACCACCTCAGGCATACCAGGCAGCTCTTCAGGTATAGAGGACAACTTAACATATACCTACCTTCATAGCACACAGACAACAAAAGGAGGGCTTGAGGTGGTCTCAGCATATTTATAGCAAGTAGCAATTAGTTAAACAGCATCTGTGTTAGCTGCTGAGCTATAAGTAATGGTGGGAGACCTACCTAGTGACCCATCTTGTTCCTGTTCACTGTGTTTGACCCAGACTGTGTTTGTTATTCTGAACTCTGCTTGCATGACTAGGATTCTGCTGAACTACTCTGAACTCTGTTTGCCAGACCTATGCCTTGTATATTGGACTTTGCTTGTGGACTTGTGTTTTGCTTGCTAGTAAAGAAAGTGTCTGAATGCACACTGCCTTGATTCCTTTGCCTATAATTAGCTTGATTGTGCTATGCCTCTGCTATCAGCTCTGTAGCAATTAGCCTTTGGATGGTTGCCTGTACAGTGCTTGGACAGTTGGCCCACCAGGCTGGGCTCCTGCAGTCTCATGGGACCCAACCTGTTTCTGCCTGGTTGGTCTTTTAATACAATGGTTTATCGGGGCCTATCCCATCCCCCCATCTTTGCCTTGGGGGTCATGAGGACTGTCCAGGAGCAGAATGGAGCAAAAGCCCTGTGTCGTGAACATGGCAGGGCTCTAAGATAGGGGAAAGACAGGGTATATTGCCAGTGCAGACAACCCCCAAGAATCCTAGATCCTTTTCACATGTAAAGAGGCCCCTTGGTATCCACTGGGGTTTGGTTCCAAGACCCCCCTCCATGGATACCAAAATCCATGACACTCAATTGCTTTAGTAAAATGGTGTCCCTTATATAAAATGGCAAACAGCGAGGTTTACTTTTTTGGAATTAAAAAAAAAATAAAATTCAAATTGTGGATGGTTGAATCTGCAGAATCCATGGATATGGAGGGCCAACTGTACTGTTGTCAAGCCAGGTATCACCCATCCTATATCTGTGCATTTCGTTTTTTCTGTCTGAATGTAGTACCTTATATTTCTCCCTGTTGAAATACATTTTGTTAGTTTAGGCCCAGCTCTCCAATCTTGACCTACGGGGTAGTCTCTTTTCCTCCTAATTTGTGTCATCTGCAAATTTGATAAGTGTGCCCTCTATTCCATCATCCAAGTCATCGATAAAGATGTTGAATAGCACTGGGCCCAGGACAGAACCCTGTGGCACCCCACTAGTCACTTCTCTCCATGGTGAAGAGCAGCCATTGGTGATTACCCTTTGGGTTTGGTTGGTCAACCAATTACAAATCCACCTAAAAGTGCCAATGTCTAGCCCACATGTTATTAACTTTTTTTGCAAGATTATCATGGGGGACTTTATCAAAGGCATTACCGAAATCAAGATATGCTACATCCACAACATTTACTTCATCCACCAAACTTATAATTGTCAAAAGAGAGAGAGAGGGAGATCAGATTGGTCTGGCATGACTTGCTTTTGAGAAATCTATGTTGACATTTAGGGATCACAACATTCCTTTCTAAGTGCTTACAGACTATCTGTTTAATTACCTGCTCTAGAATCTTTCCTGGTATTGATGTCAGACTGACTGGGATATAATTCTCTGAAGATGCCAGCCACAGATGCAGGTGAAAAGTCAGGAATAAACTCTGCCAGAACATGGCCTCACAGCCCAGAAAACACCTATGGATGCCGGCTGTGAAAGCCTTCAACTTCACATGGGATATAATGGTTTGGCTCCTCTCCCCTCGCCCTTTTTTAAAGATGCAGACAACAGTTGCCCTCCTCCAGTCTGCTGGGACTTCACCTGTTCTCCAGGAATTGTCAAAGATTATTGTCAGTAGTTCTGAGATTACTTCTGTCAATACCCTTCTTTTAATACCCTTGGATGAAGTTCATCTGGCCCTGGAGACCTGAACACATTTATACTGGCCAGGTATTCCCATACTACTTCTTTACTTATTCTTTGCTGCATTTCCCCTACTGCATTCCCCTACTTATTGGCTCCATTTTCCCTAGGTTGGACACAGTTTTTCTCCTGGGAGAAGACTGAAGCAAGGAAAGTGTTTAGTTGTTCTGCCTTTTCTCTGTCCTCTTTAGCATTTCACCATCTTCTCCATGCAGTGGCCCTACCATTTCCTTGTTCTTCCTTTTGCTATAGACATAACCTCAAAAGCTCTATTTATTGTTTCTAACCTCTGTAGCAAGGCTGAGCTTGTTCTGAGCTCCAGTATTTCCCTACATTTACTGACATCAGCTTTCTTAAAGTTTAGAATATATGTCTGACTACACCTGGCTTCCTCTTTCTGCTGTATCACAAACTCCAGGAGAACATGGTCACTCCCACCTAACAATCCTACCACTTCCACCCCATTAACCAGGTCATCACTGTTGGTTTTAGGTTCAGATCTACAATAGTTGATCCACTTGTTCCCTCTTTTACCTTCTGGACAATGAAATTGTCTGCAAGGTAAGTGAGGAATTTGTTAGACATTGCAGACTTGGCAGACTTTGAATTCCATCAAATATCAGAACAGTTGAAATCTCCCCATTACTACTATATCTCTCCTTTCTGAATTTGTGGGCATCTGTTCTAGGAAGGCATCATCATACCCAGCTGGGTATGTTTAGCCTAGAGAAGAGAAGGTTAAAAGGTGATATGATAGCCATGTTTAAGTATTCGAAGGGATGTCAAACTGAGGATGGAGAAAGCTTGTTTTCTGCTGCTCCAGAGATTAGAACATAGAGCAATGGAGTCAAACTATAGGAAAAGAGATTCCACCTAAATATTAGGAAGAACTTCCTGGTGGTAACAGCTGTTCAACAGTGGAATGCACTGCCTGGGAGTGTGGTGGACTCTCCTTTTGAGGTTTTTAAACAGAGGCTGGATGGCCATCTGTCAGGAGTGCTTTGATTATGTATTCCTGCATGGCAGGGTGTTGGACTAGATGGCCCGTGTGGTCTCTTCCAATTCTAGTATTGTATGATTCTATGATTCTAAGTCCTCAGTCTGGCCTGGGGATCTGCAGTAGACCCCCACAATGACATCTCTGTTGTTTCTACCCCCCTTAATTTTTACCCAGATGCTCTCAACCTGGCTTCCAGGATTAAGTTCTGGATCTGTTCACAGGTGTAAAGAATCTTGACATACAGTTGTCCCTTCATATTCACTGGGGTTTGGTTCCAGGACCCCCCGTGGATACCAAAATCCATGAATGCTCAAGTCCCATTATATGCAATGGCATAGCAAAATGGTGTCCCTTATATAAGATGGCAATTCGCTTTTTGGGTTATTATTTTTTAAGAATATTTTCAAGCCATGAATACTTAAATCCATGGATACCAAATCCATGGATACGGAGGAACAACTGTATTATGGTACTCCTCCTCCTTTCCCGTTTGGTCTGTTTCTCTGAAATTATACCCCTCTATTACTATATTCCAATCATGAGATGAATCCCACCAGGTTTCAATGAAGCCTATTATATCATATTTGCTTTGCTGTTATGAGTTCATCTTGTTTATTTCCCATGCTCTTTGTATTGGTGTAGAGACATCTAAGACCATGGGCCATTCTCCCTAGCTGCTTATTAAAGGTTTTTTATTCCCCCTTCCACTGTTGGGTTCTTGAACTAATTGGCCAGTTCTCTCTAAAGCAGATGGGCTACCATCTCCAGCACTTTATGAACTCCTGCTCTGAAGAATACTGTCTCCCTTCCCTATTTAACTCAGTTTAAGGGTCTCCTGATCAGATTAGTAATAGCAATAGATGAGAATTTTTTTTCAACCCAGTTTTTATAACACTTTCTCCAACATATTCATTTTGGGATGAGAAGAAATAGAGATTTTTTTTAAAATGGAATGCAAAAGAAACTCAAACAACAAGAACAACACAGGCTGGCACTCTGTATTGTAGTTACAGATTAGTAAAGTAGAGTTACAAATCCATAATTTCTCTGTATTCAGTAATACTACATAGGAGGTTATTAGATGCAGCAAAAAGCCCAAGAGGAGCACACGAGGACAACATTAATTTACTGCCAATGGGTCCTGGTTTCAAATGACATTGTCATCTTTGTGTGCTCAGTCTGTGCTGCAGCTGTGAGTAAGGCATCATTTTTCATTGACGGGACCTCCCCATCAATTGAAAGTGACACCTTATTCATGGCTGCAGCACAGACTGAGCATGCGAGGATGATGACGACGTCTGAAACCGGGACTTGTTTGCACTACAGTAGCATCATCCTTGTGTGCTCCCCTTGGGCCAACCCACAATAACAACTAGCATCAAGTAAAGCTGGCTCAGCTGGTGACTAGAGTGCAACAAGGATGACATTTCCAGCCACCAGTGAGTGAGTTTGTGATGAGGAATTTTGGCAGGGGTTAGAGTCTTGCTCAATTGTAGGAGAAGTCTAGAAACATCCTCCTCCTTACAATGTTGGACTGGGGATTTAAGACACACAGGACTTTTTCAGACAGGACATACCATGCAAGGAGACTCCGGAACAATTATGACACTGTCACGTGGCAGGGGGCCCGTTTCGGATGATGCCATCCCTCTCTCAGTGTCGTCCATGACTGTTCCGGGTATGATTGAAGGCAGCCGCACTATTTTTTATTCAAAGAAATTGTCAGTGCATAAAAAATGGTGTGGCTGCCTTCAATCATACCCGGAACAGTCATGGACAATGCCGAGAGAGGGACGGTTTTGTCCGAAACGGACCCCCTGCTGCGCGACAGTGTCGTAACAGTTCCAGAGTCTCCTTGTGTGGTAAGTCCTGTCCGGAAAAGTCCTTAGATTCATATCTTCACAGAGCCAAGAAACTGTGAGCTACCTCACAAAATCACCTGGAGGATAAATAAGTGGGGAGAAGAAACACTATGCATGACACTTTGAACTCATTATCAAAAAGGTGAGGTATAAATGTAAATAAGAAATTATAGAGTAAATAAATATTTTTTCCAGAGAAGGATTTGCTTCCAGAAACCAATTTTAAAAAAGATTTCAGTTTAGTAATAACTGCAAATAACTGCATTTCAGTTCAGTAATAACATACCGTCCAAATGGGGATTAGAAATACTATAGTTCTAGTTTTAAAACCATAAATACATGTATGCCTTATTATTAATGTTACCCTTAAGTTTTTTACTAAATTCCAATGGCTGTCAAAATTTTTGTGTAAGTTCATTCTTAGAATGTGATACTTTCATTAACTATAAGATAAAACAATGTTTGAACCAACAAGTAGTAAGGAGAGATTGGAAGAGTGTCATACTCTTTTTTCTCAGGTGGCCCTCTTGTGTTCTACATTGGACACCACATACAGGAGGGGTGGGCTGCTGTTGAGGGTTAAGGGCTTCATTGGCCCTATTTGTTTGCTCCCATGTGCATATCAATGCCCTCTAGGAGGTACAGAAAGCAAACACACCATCTTTTGTCCCTTTATGGGCCATTTCAGGTCCTAGTGGTAATCTCCAGGTCACATTATTTTGGGAAAAGGGTCTCTTGGGCCTAAAATAGCTGGGGAGGAATGCGAAAATTGCCTCCCATTCCCCTTAGTGTGTGTTTAAAAGCATGTAAGGGGGAAAATGTGGAGGAGTTTTTTTAAAAAAAGTAGAGCCTGGGTGGGGGTACAGAATGGTCCCATCAGTTTTACTGTAATCCATGTAAGAATCAGGACAGGAAAGGGTAAAGAGACGAGATTATAAAGTGAGAGAAAAAGAGAAAAATTTCATTGGGGTTGGTGAGACGCTAGTTTTTCAAAAATGTATGGAATTGTTTCCTTCTCTTCAAAGCCCAAAATATGAACGGGGACAGGAACGAAGGCCTCAATGTGATTTTTCACTTCATTTTGGTAAGACTTTTACTGTAGTAATGCGATGGAAATTTAAATGCCAATTTTAAAATTAATTTTATTATTAAAAATGCCCCCCTTTTGATGTATATGGAACTCGATTGTGGGTTTTTAAAGGCATGTTAACAATTAGCTCAATGTGCTCATCTTTTCCTGCTAATTTTCTCATCTATGGAGATTATCAGACAGGAATGCAAAAGCGTTCCTGTTCCACAATTTCCAGACCCATCTCTGTCCTCCACAATCACCCTCCCCACTACCCTTACCTTCTCTCCCATCGATAGGGAAGCCCAGGAGTGAAATCTCCCCCGTTCTTGTGAGAAGACGCGGGCGTGAGAAATTCAAACTTAAAAAGAAAAATAAAACAGTAAAAGTGACACCAACCACAACACACACAACCACGACACACACTTTAAAGTATGGAGGGTCATAAAAAGAGGGTAGCTTACCTGGATGTCCCAATCTCATCCAGAAGTGTTCTGGCAGGGACAGCCCATTGACGTTGGGATCTCACCAGCAACATGGGGCACCTTCTCTCACACACAGAAATCCAGGACAGAAATGGAATGGGAGACCTACTGATGGCTTCTCCTCATCAATAAAAAACAGTGCCCATGGAACAGCAGCAGAACAAGAGCATAATGATGGGGGACAACGTCATCTGGTAAGGAAGCCCTTTTGTGATCTGGTGTTGTTCTAATGCCACTTTTGACGTGTCTGATAATCTCCTATGAGTACAGATAGCAGCTATGTAGTACTGGAATTGGGGGAGAAAGAAGGAGGAGAGTGGCAGAGGCTTTATGTAGGTGCTTTGTATTTGCAATTAATTCTTTTTTAAAAACCCTCCTTCTTTGGATTCACTATTATTTTACATGTTCATCATCTTTTAAACAACTATCCCTGTAACACCACTTACTAAAAGTGTGTTTTCATAATATTTAGTTTTAAAACGCTAATGATTGAAGGCCTGATCTGAGATAATTGCCAAACTGTCTCATAAATGTATAAGAGCTCCAATATTTAAACAATAAGAAATGCCTTCAGGGAGACAACACCACAGAAAATATGTTATTGTTCTGATATGTACTGGACATCTAGGTTAAGAATACATATTTTCTGGAGGAACCTGATTCCTCCTAGAGCTTAAATAATAAAGTTTTCCCCACCTTATAGACATAAGCTAGACATCCATAAGCTCAGTAATATATTTCTTTCCTTTCAGTTGTGGTATTGGCATAACTTTATATTTAAGCTGGCATAAAAGCTGTGACTTTATAGGGTTCAGTGGTTCAATTGCACATGAGGTAGTTATAAAAGCTGGTTTCTTTGTCAGAGACAGTCTCCTGTGAACCAGTCTGAGGACTTGGGATTTGCCTCACTGATTTACATTAATACTAACAATGCACCAGAATTTGGAAATATAGGCTGGCATCCTATTCAGTAATTATGATGTCATAAGCCTGATTTATAACATCACAATTATATAAATCCACTTTTATGGTTGTTGCAACATTGCAATAACCCAAAGTGCCCCACAAGCATAACTTTTAAGCCATGCACCCCCCACCCCAACTGCAAGAGAGGAATTTCTTAGGACATTATCAGACTAGCATCTAAAAATGCTGTAATTCTGCGAATGATGACAGTGGGGAACATCACCGCATTATAACACTTATTATCGAACATAGCTATAATCAGCTGGCAAATATAATCTCAGAGCCATTGGCAATAATCTTTGAGAACTCCTGGAGAACAGGAGAAGTCCCAGCAGACTGGAGGAGGGCAAACGTTGTTCCCATCTTCAAAAAGGGGAAAAAAGAGGATCCCAACAATTATCATCCAGTTAGTCTGATATCAATACCAGGAAAGATTCTAGAGCAGATCATTAAACAGAGAGTCTGTGAACATTTAGAAGGCAATGCCATAATCACAAAAAGTCAACATGGGTTTCAGAGAAACAAGTCATGCCAGACTAATCTGATCTCTTTTTTTGATAAAGTTACCAGCTTGGTAGATGAAGGGAATGCTGTGGACATCGCATACCTTGATTTCAGTAAGGCCTTTGACAAGGTTCCCCATGACATTCTTGCAAACAAGCTTGTAGCATGTGGGCTAGACAAGTTAACTGTTCAATGGATTTGTAATTGTTTGACCGGCCGAACCCAAAGGGTGCTCAGCAGTGGCTCCTCTTCATCTTGGAAAGATGTGACCAGTGGGGTGCCACAGGGTTCTGTCCTGGGCCCAGTGCTATTCAACATATTTATCAATGACTTGGATGAGGGAATTAGGGGCATACTTACCAAATTTGCAGATGACACCAAATTAGGAGGAGTAGCTAATACCCTAGAGGACAGGATCAAAATTCAAAATAACCTGGATAGACTGGAGAGCTGGGCCAAAGCTAACAAAATGAAATTCAATACGGAGAAATGTAAAGTACTGCATTTAGGGCGGAAAAATGAAATGCATAAATATAGGATGGGAGAGACCTGGCTGAATGAGACTACGTGCGAAAGGGATCTAGGAGTCCTTGTAGACCACAAGTTGAACATGAGCCAACAGTGTGATGCGGCAGCTAAAAAGGCCAATGTGATTTTGGGCTGTATCAATAGAAGTATAGTGTCTAGATCAAGGGAAGTAATAGTGCCACTCTATTCTGCCTTGGTCAGACCTCACTTAGAATACTGTGTCCAGTTCTGGGCACCACAATTCAAAAAGGATATTGACAAATTGGAGCGTGTCCAGAGAAGGGCAACTAAAATGGTGAAAGGTCTGGAAACGATGCCTTATTAGGAGAGACTTAGGGAGCTGGGTATGTTTAGCCTGGAAAAAAGACGGTTAAGAGGTGATATGATAGCCCTGTTTAAGTATTTGAAGGGATGTCACGCTGAGGATGGAGCAGGCTTGTTTTCTGCTGCTCCAGAGACTGGAACACGGAGCAATGGATGCAAGCTCCAGGAACAGAGATTCCACCTCAACATGAGGAGTAACTTTTTGACAGTAAGAGCTGTTTGGCAGTGGAACACACTCCCTCGGAGCGTGGTGGGGTCTCCTTCCTTGGAGGTCTTTAAACAGAGGCTGGATTGCCATCTGTTGGGGATGCTTTGATCAAGATTTCCTGCGTGGCAGGGGGGTTGGACTGGATGGCCCTCGTGGTCTCTTCCAACTCTGCAATTCTATGATTCTATGAAAGAAGTGCCACAGAATTATCACATGATGACCACTAGCACTTTAGGAATAGGAGTTTACTTCTGTGATTTGGCACGGGCAAGATTTCGATGGTTCTCATGAGAAGATGCAAGTGCACTTAACACTCTAAATTCCCCTTAATTAACAAAGTAAATGAAACATAAGCACTGAAGCAAATTAAATGGGACAGTTCATAAAAAGAGCATCCTGTGCTCCATTTTCGGACCCGGACATTTTCTCACTGGGAATGGGGAGGGGGAAAAAGAGGATCACCCATTCACAGTGTAATCTCACGATTACAATGGGACATGGTTTCGCATGCCATCAATAGTGCAAAAAAGCTCTATTGACGATCTATTAACAACTTGTCCCATGAATTGTAAATGACACCTTTTTCGTGGCTGGAGAATGGGGTAAGAATGTGAAGACGATGTTGTGCAATAGCGGGGCCCATTCACGCTACTCTGACATCGTAATCCCACGATTTTTGCTGTGTCCGATAATAACAATAGCATGGATATTTCTATACTGCTTATGAATGCCAATGCACTCCCTACAGTTTACAATGTGTTAGCTAATTGCCCCCAACAAGCCGGGTACTCATTTTACCAACCTACAGAAGGATGAAAGGCTTAGTCAACCTCGGAGCCCTCTTGGATTGAACTCATAAAAGTTGTGGTGTGCAGTACTGGCATTTAACCATTGCGCCACCAGGGCCTGATAATGTTCTTAGACACTAGAAAGTGGGATAGTAAGTGATAATGCATCTAGTTATCTGATATCAGCAGATGCAATGTGATAGGAAGTCACAAGTGGACCCCACAGGGAGGGGAAATGCTGGATGCATTATTGTTCATTTCCATACCCTCCATCACCTTGGAAATTCCTCTGTTGGGAGGGCTGCATGGCTTAAAAGGTAGATTGTGGGGGGTAGCATTGGGAGATGTAGCTATGTCTTCATAGCTACCTCATTGTAGCTACAGTATTTCTCCCAATGCTGGACCTTGGCCTTTTTTGGAAAGTAGCTCATAAAGAGTTACAATGTCATTTATTAATACATCATTATTAACATTTTTTAAAAAATGAAATAATTTAAAAAGGCATCCCCAAATTTCTCCCAAATGTTTCATTTCTGCAATATATATTACAAAATTTCCAAAACAAATGCAAAAATCTAGCCAACTCAGTGTTAATGCACCCATCAGTTTGCTGTTGTTGTGTGCCTTCAAGTCATTTCTGACTCATGGCAACCTTAAGGTGAACCTATCGCAGGGTTTTCTTAGGCTGAGAGTGTGTAACTTGCCCAACATCACCCAGTGAGCTGAGCAGGCTGAGCAGAGATTTGAACCCTGGTTTCCAGAGTCACAGTCCATCACTACAACACTTAAAAGTAATGGTGTTGGCTCCCATTATTTAAAAAAAAAATCCTCAACAAGTAACAACACATTACTGTTTGTAATTACATTACGACTTCCAAGGTCTTTAATGTACTCAGTGGCCAATATAATTGTGTCTACGACATTATATGCAAACACTGCGCATGTATGGGGATGGCACATAGATTATGAGCTTTTTAAATCGTATGTGACATGCCAGGACATGTTTCTGATGACTTCCATAGCCTTATTCTGGCATCCACCTGAACATGGAGACCTAAATGGATGGTGGAGATGTGAACATACATATAAGCACCGCCCTACCACTGCATTTCCATACAAACTGCAGCATGGAGAACTTCATATGCTGAGCATGAAGGTCTTTGTAATGATGTTTGGCTGAATGTGGCTGCCTTGATGGAGAACAAGGCCTGATCAAGGCTCCAGATCACAGTATCTCTCTAGCCACATTCAGCTGGACACAGATCTGAAGGTCACTTATGCTGCTTGGTCCACGAGGACATTTGGAGAGTTGGACTTATTTATATACCCCTGTGAACAGCATACTTTCTCTTTGGTCTTCATTAAGTGATAATGAGTACTCCAAATATCCATGAGTTTTTCTTATTTTTATTTAATTTAATATATTTTTTAGCCATCTTTCAAAAAGATCATCGCATTTTAGAACATAAAAGCTTGTACACACTTAGCCACTTTGTATTCTTCTGAATTTTGATTTTTTTTAGCAAAGGTGAGGGAGCATTCCCCTACTTTTCTTGTTTTTCCTGAAAAGAGATGGAGTGTATTCTCCTTATAATATGAGTAGGGATAGAAATAATATTCAATAATATTTGAAAAATGGACACAGGAAAATATGTTTCTCAAGTCTTGGGAACCCCTGAAAAGAAGGACCTGACAACAATCTTATTCTGCATAAACATTGCCCCCTTTTTGCACAGAGATCAGCATTTTCTTCACAGGAAATAGTATTTTCTGCAGAGAAAAGAATATTTCTAAATAATAATTTCTGCACAGAAAATGCTGTTTCCTCTGCCGAAAATGCTGTTTTCTGTGCAATACCATCACATGTGAATTTTGCACAGAACAAGTCCAAGAATGCAAATTGTGCCATTTTTGAAGATGTTCTCACAGTAAGAAGAAAAAAAATGTTAAAATTACTCATTGCTTCCTTTAAGAACAAAATTAGCAAAGAATTAAATCCCTACCAGTGAAGGAGTTTTGTAGGCAAGACCACTGGCAGCCACTCTGGATGGCAGTTGAAGACAGGAGAGAGGATTTGTTGAGCCTAGTGTTAGATGATGATATAGTGACAGAAAGTGGGGGCATAGCCATATAGAATCACAGAATCATAGAGTTGGAAGAGACCACAAGTGCCATCTAATCCAGTCCCCTGTCCTGCAGGAATACACAATCAAAGCATTCCCAACAGATGGCCATCCAGCCTCTGCTTAAAAACCTCCAATGAAGGAGACTCTACCACACTACGAGGCAGCTCATTCCACTGCTGAACAGCTCTTACCATCAGGAAGTTCTTCCTAACATTTAGGTGGAATCTCTTTTCCTGTAGTTTGAGTCTACTGTTCCATGTCCCAGTCTCTGGAGCAGCAGAAAACAAGTTTGCTCCATCCTCAGTATGACATCCCTTCAAATATTTAAACATGGCTATCATGTCCATCTCTTCCCCAGGCTAAACATACCCAGCTCCCTAAGCCACTCCTCATAGGGTATGGCTTCCAGGCCTCCCACCATCCTGGTTGCCCTCCTCTGGACATGTTCCAGCTTGTCAACATCCTTCTTGAATTGTGATGCCCAGAACTGGACACAGTATTCCAGGTGATGTCTGATCAAAGCAGAATAGTGTAGCACTATTACTTCCCTCAATCTAGACACTATACTCCTATTGATGCTCCAGTATGGTACGTGTTTTAATTGGATGGACTGAGCTTCCTTGGAGACATGTTGATGACGTGATGCAGTGCTTTCTCAGTGGTTCATTCTAGGCTCTAAGACATTCCACTGAGGAAAGCTAGGTTGCCCAACCCCCTGCCCCATTGTTTCTCTCCAGTAGACAGAAACAGCTTTTTAAAAAAGAAAATGCAGTAAAGACTTTGACTAGGTCAAATTAGGCTACAGGCATAAGGACAGGATTAAACAACCCCTAAAATAGTAGGAATTGTGCAGCTATCCCACCTTTTCCTTCTTAATAGTTTTGTGTGTAAGTGTGTGTGTGGGGAAAAACAAGAAGCAGTGGAAGGATTACCATTTGAAGACAACAATATCTGAAGACACACGCCCCCCCCCACACACACTCAAAAAAATTCTATGAATGAAACAGGGTTGTTGAACGCATGCACATGCACGCCTCATTTGGAAACATTCTTGGTTTCCATATTGACCTCGTTTGAGCTGCTGTTTCTTACACTGTTTTACTTTGTGATTTTTTTATGGCTAGATGTTTTTTAAAAGATCCATATAAGCAATAACAGATGCCACTTTGGGCAGAAAGAAAGTATAGACATTTGCTACCCCACCCCTGCCTCTCTCTCTCTAATATGAAAGACCCAAGTAGCTTTCTTATTATAAGGTTAAAGCCTGATCTTTATGGTCCCATAGGCTGTTGGTTTTAAAGTACCCATAGACTCCCCAACAGTAAAAATCCAATGGGTAAACAGTGATGCCAAAGAAAATTCATTAGCTAATCTTATCTAAAGAACAGCTATAAAAGTCAGGTATTTTTTAAAAAATCTGACCAGATGAAGCCAGTTGTTGTTCAAAGATTCCTATCCAGTGGAACTATGGAAAGAATTACTATGCATGTACGTTCTGTCCACTTGGAATTTGTGTAGGGCATTTTAAACAGCAGAGAATAGAAAAAAGAAGGTGAGTACAGACTAAGGAGATTTTCACACAGCCAATTTGTCCCATTACAGGCACAGAACAGGGTCGCTGAAAGCTTTTTCTTTCAGATGACGTTCACCCTATTCCATGCACTAAGTGTTATTATTCTGGTTTCTCCCTGTGATATAGTATTCACGGGGAGAAGTAGAGGTTTCCCAGTTGAGGAATCTCCATTATTGATCTCTTTCATGAAAGGAGACCACCTGGTGCTTAATGTATTATTTCACAGGCACCAGGTTAATAATTTTTCATTCTTTCAGGCATGTTTTTTTTTCCCTCTGTGGGAAAAAATAGCATATTTGAACACGTCAACACATATTTTTGCTTTGGTTTTTCAATTGCTATTTTAATTTGTATCAATCGTGTATCTTAGTAAGGATTGCCATGTTTCTTGGTTAGCTCAATTTTACTTAGATTCCAGCAATGCTGCCTAGCACCTGCTTGGACCATTAGCTGGCCTGGATTTCAAGCTTTTTTTTTTTTTTTTTTAGTAACTATCTAGCCCTTCTGGAAACTGAGATACAATGCAACCATTAATACTTAATTGGCATAATATGAAAATGTCATGCCCCAGGAGCTTGATGAGGCTGTAGAGTCAGAGGAGGAGGAGAACATGGCAGGGAATGGCCCTAGGGACCCTGGCACAGGTTTATCTACACCTGTGCCAGCAGGGAACCCTGCCACCCTAGAGGCTCGAGCACAAAAAGAGCCTGGTCTGAGTGGGTTGGCATCAGTCCCAGCAGAGAGTCCTGCTCACTCAGATAAGGATGAAGAAGAGGAGAGAGACTTACCTCCACCATCATATACCCAGCACCGAGCACAAAAGGAGGCTCAAAGGAAATCTCTCGTGAATTTATGAGATGAACTTGCTCATAAAGAAACACCTGACAAAGCCTTAATTGCTTTATATATGCTGGGAGAGGCAATGGAGGCTTTGTCAGAGATCAACTGATCTCCCTGAAGAAAGCTTCCTGCTGCCATCAGTGCCTGAATCCTTGCTGCCTTGCCATGTGCCTTGAACTTGGACTGTTCCTGACGACCCTGTTGCCTGATCCTATGGACCAACTCCTGGACTACACTGCATTGTATAAGCTTTGACCTTTGGACTATATTCTGGACTCTTCTCTGTGTGCCTTTTGCCTGTATTGCTGCCTTTCCAAGAAATTGAACTTTGCTTGTTCTTCCTAATTAATTATCACTAGAGCTTGGCTGCTTTCCCAGCTCTTGTTTAACTTGGTGGCAATTTGAATTTGCTTCCAGACAGAAAATCCATCATCTATTTTATTAGCATTTTATACAAATCTGCATACTATACAATTTAAACTACCTGGATTTGGGGAACTGGAATATGGCAACTCTAATTACAGAAGGGCATTTTGAAAGGTTAAAACAAATGCAATGAGTATAACTCCTTAGAGCAGCCTTTCTTAACCTTTTTATCCTTGTGGAACCCTTGAAACACTTTCAGGTCTCAGGAACCCTGCCTAAAAAATGTTACATCCAAGGCTCCAATTTTTTTTTAAAAAAAATATTATTTTCAGTCTCAATGTCTTGGGGAACCCCTAACAACCTCTTGGGAAACCCTAAGGTTCCAGGGAATCCTGGTTAAGAAACACTGCCTTAGAGACTATAGGCTGAAATTCTCTGTCAGCTACTTATACAGCTACCACCATAGTTACATAGCTAAGGTAGTGTCTCCTGGCCTGATCCCCCTCCTCACTTACCAGTCAGCAGCCACTGCTAGTAACAAGGGTCTTTTCCCATTGTTGATCAGGAAACAGCTGACTTATGTTTCCATCCCCTCCTCCAAGTTATCGCCATTGTGACAGACAGAAGCAAGAGGGTTGAAACATCAGTCAGCTGCTTCCCAACAGACAAGGGAACAGACTCATGTCACTAGCCTTGGCTACTGCCTGATAAGGGGTGATTAGGAGACTTTCATAGTCCCTACATATTCCCTAAAGCAATGAATATATAGGGATTGTGAACATGAACTACTCATAAATGCATAATTCTAGGTTACAGATTTATAACTGCCTTAGTTTATTTCAGCCTATTTTATTAATAATTATAGGGAACTAAAACTCAGGTAATGGTGGAACATGATGGAAAGAAATTTGGGGCACTTATCTCTACAGGACCTGAGGAAAAGAGATTTTATGGAGATTCAGAAATAACTGCTGTCCATTGAGCAGCTTGTTTTGTGATCATTTTCAGAAAAGGAGCATGAGGTAATTTAGCTTCATTTACATGAACAAAGATTACCTATTTGGCCCTGAAATTAAGAAGATAGTTATTTGTGCAAATTTATTGATGATATTGAAGAAATGATCAGAATACTTATAACTTGTAAGGCACCTGGATATTTTTCTTTTTCCTTCCTTCCTTCCTTTGGACTTTATTAGATGTGGCAAAAAATGCACAATTATGATGTTATGTTATGGTAGCGTGAAGGGCTTCTGCTATCGCTATTCCGCTATTCCTATTCCCAGCAAGAAAACGTGTGGGTGAGAACAGGAAAACTATCCACTGGACACTCTTTTTATGAACTGTTCCAGTTTATTTGCACATTTTTAGGCTTGTTTAAGTGTTTGTGTGTTCATTTATTTTGCAAATTAAGTTTTTTGTGTGTGTGTGTGTTTAAGCACGTTTGCCTCTTCTTGTGAGAACAGCCAAAATCTCACCCATGCTAAATCACAGAAGTAAAGTCTTATACTTGAAGTGTTAGTGGTGGTTGTATGATAATTCTGTGGCAGTTCTTTTGCACAATTACAGCAACATGCGATAATAAATGTAATAATGTAATTACGTTTCCACTTTCCTAATTTGTGGAATTACAGTGATTTTAGATACTAGTCTGATGCAGTCCTTCCTCTTTCTTTCTGTCTGTCTGTCTTTCATTCTTTCTTTTGGCTGTCCAACTGCTGAGAGACAATGCCCACGAATCACCTTGAAATATAAAGATTAGCCAACTTGTTAGAAATTCCAGCATTAATGTCAAAGTCACCCTACCTTTATTTTGTAATATGAAGGAAGAAATGATGTGATCCCACTCTTCATTTCTTGCACCCAACAATACCAAGACAAGATCAAATCTGCTAAGAAGAGGACTTCCAAGAGCTATGTTCACCGAGACAGATTCATTAAAGTGATACTGGCCCTTGGGATTGGTTGCTGCCAAAATAGTGGCCCTTGTGTTCAGTTTACACACTAAGCTAAAGAAAAAGGTGATCTATATTTACTCCTGCATCAAATGTCATCAAAATATTTAAAAAATTAACTTAAAAAAAAGAAAAGAAATCCCAGTCTCTTGTCAGTCTTGAGATTATGCACATTGATTTTTTAAAAGGAAGTTATTGCCTTACATCTGGAGTGTCAGAAGCTTTATTAAAAGATGAAACAGCTTAACCCTCCATTTTGGTCAGAGCTGGACTGAATATGCCATGCTTCTGACTGAGAATGTCCCAACTGGAAGATGGCTGTCTCCTCAGAGTTTTATGGCTTGAACAATTAAATAAGGAGGATACGTGTGGGACAGTGTTTCAAGAATATCTAGATATAGGCACTTACCTAATAAACAGATCAATTTAGGGTCAGGTGATCAGGTGCCACAAATTCATTGGTAACAGTCTACTTCGCTCTAGTAATTTCTAGATAGTATGACCTGCTGAGAGCCACTGTGGTGTAGTGGTTTAAGTGTTGGACTAGAACACTGAGAGACCAGTGTTCAAATATCTGTACTGCCATGGAAACCAAGTGGGTGACCTTGGGCATGTCACACTCTCTCAGCTTCAAAGGAGGGCAAAAGCAAATCTCCCTCTGAACAAATCTTGCCAAGAAAACTACATGATAGATTTGCCTAGAGTAGGTTTACCTTAGGGTCACCAAAAGTTGGAAGCAACTTGAAGGCACACAGCAGTAACAACAACAGCAGCAACAACAACAATGATCTGTTTATGGAAAATTATTTTAGACCTACTTATTTAGAGATACTGATTCTTTTACAGATAGTGAAAGCAGTTCCAGGTCATGTTAGCAGCACTTTTGACTGGCAGATATCTGAGAATGCTCAGAGAACGCTCAGAGAAAACATGGGGACAGAGGAATGGTCATATTGAGAAATTTCATTGCTATTTATTTGAAGTCAATGCGCAGTCCTCCACAGAGGAATATCTTTGTCTCAATATCTGTGAGGTCTGGTGAATAGTCAGGTACAGAAAAAGTGTGTGTACTTACAGAGAGAAATCAATAGTTGTCTGTGTTACCCTTGCAGTGAGGAATCTTTAAGAGAGTTTTTTTGAACATGCTTAGCCCTCCAGAGCCACTTTTTTGGGGTGCATGAAGGAATGCAGGGGGTAGTGTGATCATTCTAACCTGATTCTGTTTCAATTTGTCATTCTGCCAATGGAAGTCCAACTTCAGTTAATGCCCCAAATCTAATCCAATATGGGGTGGGTGGAAAGGACAGGAAGCAAATAAAGATGGAATTTGGAGAAACATAATAGAGTTGAGACTGAGATATTTTCACATCCCTTGTTCAAGGTCTTTTGGAACAAATTAGATTCAGACTTTAGAATACTTGAAAAAGTATGTTCAAGGTCTTTCATATATAGGGGAAAAAATGTGCCTGTACTCAGTAAGCATCATGTTCCAGTTCTTAAAGGATAATATAGCTGTCCAATAGAGTCTATTGGACACCTATCTTATCCTTAAAGAACAAGAACAGTATGTGTTCTGGAGCTCACACATACAAAACAGCTGTGCATTTCACACATATGTTGCTTATGGACTTTTTTTAAAAAAAAAGCTGGCAGGGAGGAATGTTTTATTTTTAGACAGGCATAATGGCTCTAATTTGTAACAGAGGAATGGTGGGGGAGAAAACTAATAATAGCTTTCAATAAAGTTTGAGAATAATTACTTAACTAATGCAACTAGAGAATGCACACACATCCCCCAATTAAAGTAGTTAATTAATACAAAATACAGTATATCCTAAATTTCCTTGTACCTAAAATGCTCACATTTTCTCCTTCTGTCCATATTGTAATCAGTACATTAAACAATTCTTTAAGGAGAGTGACTGATGTGGGGTTATTTTGAAAGTAGGGACGAATAAGTCAGTCATCTCACTTTCTCCTGCATTCATAATTCTCAAGTTCTTTCCACCCTAAATATGGAGAAATTTGTAGATTCTGATAATCAAAATCAAGCTGAAACAAAATGTTCACCCACTTATACCTGCCAAACGCTGTTATTTGCAATGTGGAGAGAAACTTTCAGACTTTACTTAAATTCATCACTGAAATGTTTCGGGCTTGTCTAGACAAGGAGGTATAATGTTGATGCGCATTAATGCAAATGTGCAGCAGCATCCATTTGGCTCCACAGTTTTGGGGCAAAATCTCTGGTATGCGAAACTGTCCGTGTTTGGTGTTCACATGGAGCCATCAATATGGTAGATGGGAGTGAATTGCTCACATCATTATTTTCAACAAGTTGTGCCACTGCACAGGTTTTTTTTGTATGTGTGTGTGCTGTAAATCTAAGGTGCTCAAGTACAACTTTCCATTTAAAAAGCAGTTTGGTCAACTCAGTGCAGTGAAAAAACACTTGATCACTATTGTGAAACTCCAAAATGGCACTTCCGGCCACTTCGTTGCCAGCAAGCTCGCCCCCCATGCATCTCTGACCTTATCCAGGTATGCACAGCAATGTGATTCGGTTGTCCTAATGAGTGGGAATCCGCATTTCCCCGCATTAAAAAAATACTTCATGAAAAGCGGTGACGTCTTTTCTCACATAGTTTTTTGAGATTTTGGCCCCTCTCCTTCCGAATATGGTGAATTACCATGGGATCTCATTGGGACAAGGGGTCTTCTCCTCGAATTCTATGAGGAGTTTTTTCACTGTCTAGACAACCCCCAGGACTCAACCACATTTCTAAGCCAAAGCCAAAGTCTGGGTGGGCAAGCCTTTCAGTTGAGGTTTCTTCCACATTCATTTTTTTAAAAAAATCTAAAATTCTTTCCATCTTTCAGAAAGCTTTAAGATAGGATAGAATTTAGTTCAGTTCCTTTTTTTAATTCATGAAGCAACAAGAAAAAAGGTTTTTTTGTTTTTTTGTTTTTTGATTTCACTTATGAAGAAACATACAGATTTGGGGCAATTCTTACAAAATGGAATGAAACTAAAATTCTAACTGATCTCAAGTGAGTAGTAGCTTTGTGAGAGATGGCCCTATTGCATTTTAAGGATCTCTTTCAGGATAAATTGGTTAGGCAATGTTAATAGAGGGTTAAGGTGATAACTACTTGGTATAGATTTTGACCTACTATGAATTAATTATAAGAAGGCACTTCGTAAAAGCAAACATTTCACACACTAGCTTGGGATGTATATCCACTTTGTTGGAGAATTCAGACATAGTCGTGTTAGTCTGGTTTATCAGTAAGCAAGGGAATCTTGTAGCACCTTTGAGACTAACTGAAAGATCTTCAGCATAAGTTTTCATAGACCTGGGGCTTATCTGCACTAGCCAGGATATGCAGGGTCTCTGCCAATTTATCCTGCCTCTGGAGGTGTCCATTCTTCCCCCATTACCTGAAGAAAATGAGCTGGAGTCAACACAGGAATGTTGGCTCATTGGCTCATTGCTGCAGCTAGAACAAAGAGGGAGTATCTATTAACCAAGAATGTAACAACCATGTCAATATATTTTCAATCGTAATATTATTCTAATAAATGCAATGATAACAGCAATAATGATAGATATTTGAAAATAATATGCAATTAGTTATTATGACATTTCATTCATGCACATAACAATGCAAAATAATACAAATCTTCAACTTATTAGAAGTAACAATGATGTAAAAACCAAAGAATATATGCTATAATAAATTGTTGCAGTAGACCATGCTATATACCATACAGTTCTTAATACAGACTATGACAAACCATATTAAGAATGAAATTATACACACAGCAGTACTATGTAAGCTATATTATACAATCTTCAACAGAATACAACCTTGCAACAGAAAGGTGACCAATATAATACAATAAGTTTGTACAGTCAGCAATACTGTATAATCTTCAATGTGCATTTACAGATATGATGTGGTAAAGCAACAATTGAAGGAGTGTTGATGTGTCGAATCAAGGTCAATCCTAGCTACAGAAACAACAAGCTCCGGAAAATCCCACTGTTGTTTCATCACAACTTCCTCAGTGTGTATCTAATATATATATATATATATATATATAGTATATAGATGACAAAAAGTCTTTTTATATTTTACTCTGTTGTGAAAATATTAAGCTCACCTCATCAATCATAACTGATAGAATAATTTCAAATAAAGTGTCCCAATGTGTTTCTGTATAAAATAATAAACATAATTAATTCAAATTCTACTGTATGTATAATTTAAAAATTGTTTTAATGATAAGCATGCTCACCTCTGTATTATTTATTTGTCATTGGGAAAATAATTCCCATTGTTTGCAAGGTTGTAGTCTGTTGAAGATTGTATAATATAGCTTACATAGGACTGCTGTGTGTATAATTTTATTCTTGGTATGGTTTGTCATAGTCTGTAAGAAGAATTGTATGGTATATAGCATTGTTTACTGCAACAATTTATTATATCGTATATTCTTTGTTTTTTACATCATTGTTACTTCTAATAAGTTGAAGATTGGTATTATTTTGCATTGTTATGTGCATGAATAAAATGTCACAATAACTAATTGCATATTATTTTGAAATATCTATCATTATTGCTGTTATTATTGCATCTACAGTATTAGAATAATATTACAATTTAAAATATATTGACACAGTTGTTACATTCTTGGTTAGTAGATACTGCCTCTTTGTTGTAGTTTTGTTCCAGACATCCAGCTTTCTTCTTTGCATCATTGCTGCAGCTGCCACCACCATTTTCTCTGCTCTGCCAGGTCCGGGCCACACCATGTGACAAACCCCCTGTTGTGACCAGCCTTGGTCACATGCTGCAGGCCTGCTGCCTGGACCTGGCAGAACAAGGGTGACCAGCAGCAGCGATCCATCCCATCCTGGTGGTGCTGGATTAAACTGGGTATTTTCTTAAACTGCAGTAAAGAGCCTTATCCCGGCTTACTCCTGTTCCAGCCCTGTATCTGCTCTGGGGTGTTGAGGACTACCTGGGGGAAGATCAGTGCAAAAGCCCTGTGTCATCTGGACTGCAGGGCTCTGGAACAGGGCAAGCCAGGGTATTTAGTCCGTGTAGATAAACCCTAGGTCTACTTCCTCAGATGCATCACCCCAAATACATCTGAGAAAGTAGACCAAGGAGATTTTCACACGGGGGAAATAACCCCTGGGAAATAACCCCCGTCACCCTCCCTCCATCCTGCTTCCATTTCCCTCCCGCTATGTTCAGCTGTTTTTTTACTAACGAAGAACTGTCGTTAGTAAAAATTAGGGGGAGGGAAACGAAAGCAGGATGGAGGGAGGATGACAGGATATCGGAAGAAGAAAGGGGGCGTGCGAAACGGAGCACTGCAACCGGAACAACCCCGTTTATCTCCCGATCTCCCCAGGGGTTATTTCCCCCATGTGAAAATCTCCATTGCCTACAAAAGCTTATGCTACAACTTCTTTCTCCCAGTTAGTCTCAAAGGCGCTACAAGATCCCCTTGCTCACGTTGTAAGTTTTAAGCTTGTCAGAGAGGCAATTCCTGCAATAGAAATTCTAACTCACAGGAGATTTTCAGCCTCCAGAGCAGTAACGAGGCTGCTGAGCGGCAAGGGGTCCATTTTGGACGACACCGTTTCTTTCTCAACGTCATCCGTGACTGTTGCAGCTAGCATTGAAGGCGGTCGAGCTGTTTTTTACTCACGGTAATTTACTCAATGATAGCTGCAACAGTCATGGACGACACCGAGAGAGAAACGGCGTTGTCCAAAATGGAGCCCTTGCCGTGCAGCAGCCTCGTTACTGCTCCGGAGGCTGCTTGCATGGCAAGAGGCGTCTGAAAATCTCCACAGTGTCAAAAATCAATATCCTTCATGTCTGTTCCATGCATATAAAATATATAAAGGCTAGGTCAATGGGTTTGGGGTTTTTACTTCTTAGCATGCCTTCTGAAAAGGAGCTACTTCTGGGTCCAATCCTTATTGAGGAGGAGGTTACATTCAGAAGAGAAAAAATAGCCTTCTTTGTTTCCCTATAATGTTGACATTTGTTCCAGTATTTAAAGTAATGACTACTTATCATGGAGAAATGCTAGATTGTTAGACTTCAGCATGTTCCATTTCTAATAAAATTAAAAGCACTTCAAAGGAATTTCCATTAGAAATGTCTAACTCCTATCTGAAAGAAGTATACTATTAGATTTCATATATTCAATCATGATAAGTATATGAGCTGAGTTATATATAATTTTTAATGTTTCTGAGGTATCAAAATGACTTTAGATCTATAAAAGACAATACCCCCCACTATTGCATGTTTTTCAATTACTTCCCCAAATTCAATTTTTTTTAAAAAAAATGCGAGGAAACACATTTTCCATTAGTTACTTCCAAATTTAGCTAGTATGACCCATGACCCATAACATCTAAATGAACCAAGACAGGTGTCTTCTGGTACTGACCCTGCAAGGAAAATGTGTAACATGAGCAGATGCCTTTAGTAATTTTGTTCTGTGACAGATGCTTCCTGCTGTATTTTTTTTTAATAAAGCCCTTTACAGCATAGTTCTATGCATGCTTACTCAGATGGAAGCATCATTGAATTCAACACAGACCCAACTAAGGGCCTATAACTGTGCCTGTAAATTTGCTGTTTACTTATATGGGTTAGTGTGACTGCTGTATATAAAATGATGCATGGTGTGAAGAGAGTGGATAAAGGGACATATGGTATCATTTTTAATAACATTAAAGGGGGTTTCAAATAAATTGATTGGCAGGACAAATTCAAAGAAGATGCCTACCAATGGTATAGTGTCAGGTTCAAAGACAACATGTCATGGAATACCAATTGCCAAAGAACAACTCTAGAAGACATGTTGCTGTTAAGTCAGGAATGTGGGCTTCTAAGAGGCATGTAGCTGATTACTGTAGAAGACAGGATGATACTCTGATTCAAGGCAGAGGGCCTAACATTCTTCATTGTGCCACCTAGCAGTAAAAGCCAGATTTTCCTCATTCTTGTTGGGATTATGTATAGCTCTCTTCAGAGCTTACTGAGTTTCTTCAAGGTTTCTTGAACATGACAGCAGGTGAGTGCTTATCCTCTTCTTTCTCTATTGTTGCCTCCCCTAAATCGAAAGCAATACATCTGAAGAACTGAGGTTCCTGTTATTATGGGGGCTTTCCATATGACTGAGAAGGTGGGGACTGGGCTCTCATGTCAAGGAAACAGTGGTGACAACACCTAAACAGGGCTTATGATAGAACTCTGTGGCCAAGATCCTGCATTATCCTGAAGGAGTTTAGGTCTCTGCATTTACCAGCTACTTTTCCCAGTGTGCAAGGGTGTGCCGGGCACAGCTCCATCTCCTCAGACCCTCATCAGCCTTGGGTTGTGCTCAGGCTCAGTTCAGCTGATTTTGAGCACAGAGGGGAAAAGGAGCTGCCTCTGTAAGGCTCATCTCCTTTAAGGCTGCTCCTCCATCCCTTGGTGCTCAGGAGCAGTCAGAACAAGCCCAGAACCCCCACCCACAGCCAATGAGTTGCTAAATTGGTGGAGCTGTGCTCAGCTGTCCCGCTCAAGTTTTGTTGCACACTTGCAGGAGGAGGAACTGGATATCTCCTTCTGCTAGGCATGATAAAATGCATATGCAGGTGTAATCCTCACTTACAGCCATGTATATCACCTACACATGTGTGCATGTACACACACCCCACACACCTTTTCTTTTCTGTCAAAAGATTTACGTTTCAAGCAATCAGTTTTACATAGCAAAGTAAACATGAAGAGCCGTATAGGATAGTGTATTTCATCATACACTCATAAACAAAATTAATGATGTTTTCATGTTTTTTCTGCTGTCATAGATATCATGACATCACAAGCAAATTATACAATACCTTCTTAGTAAAAAGATGAAATATTTTATTTATGTAGTTAGTTATTGGATTTATATCCCTCCTTTCTCCCAAGATGGGATTCTAGGCAGCTAATAATAAATTAGTTGGCTTTGGAAAACCAACTGTAGAGAACCACAAGAATCTGGTGGTGCAGTGGTTAAATGCCAGTACTTCAAGCCACAATGTTGCAAGTTCGATCCCAAGGGTTCCAAGGTTCACTCAGCCTTCCATCCTTTTGTAGGTCAGTAAAATGAGTAGCTGGCTTGTGGGGGCAATTAGCTAACACACATTGAAAACCACTTAATGTGGTATAGATGTGTAAGGTGCTATTGCTTAACAATTTGGAAGCCTCTCTGAGAGCTTTTGTGGCTGAAGAGCAGGGTACAAATACCTAAATAAAATAAATAAATAATAAATTATGCAACCAACATTTTTACTTCAGAACCAATATCAGCTGAGATTGCTTCCTAAATCTAGTGGGTGAAAGTGGCTGTTCTTGTCAAGTTCTTGTCATGGCAATAATAAAAGAACAACCCAGTTTGTCAGCAGACAAGGTAGAACTTCAGTGTTGTTGACCCCTATCCCCCAGGCATTCAATGGGGAATGCCAAGGCTTTCATTGCCCCATCCCGTTGGTGAAGTCACTGGGATTCCCAGTCCAAAAGGCCAGCAGCAAACACTTTGGCAGAACAACTCAGAATACTAAGGCTGTTTCTTCTCAGATAACCACACATGTTTGCTCTCAGCTCTTTCCAACTTAGAACACAGAGCTATTTTAAGAGTTCGCTTTTTTTGTACCTACATAGTTGCCATGGTTGCAAAACTAATGCACATGGAAAGACGGTCCTTCACTGTTGACTCAGCACCAAGGTACGCTGTTGCATCCCTTGATTTCTTGACTCATGTTAATGAAAGGGATATTAAGCTAACTTCTCATCCACTGAAGCTCTGTTTAAAGGATGAATTAGACTGGTTTATGCTCCCTAAGAATTTAATAAAACTAGCTATATCCAGCATAACATATGCCATTATAGTAGATTTGAAAGGTTATATATTATTAAATCATTTTATGTATTTGTTCATATATTTCAGTGTAAACACAATTAACACTGAGGTGGAAAGGTGATTTGCATGTGGGTGGTGAGTGGCTAAGGGAGTGAGAGGAGGGAGGGGCTCTTGTGAAGCTGGGGTGTAGATGCAGATTGAGTGGCAGGAGTGGATTGTGAGTTGGAGAGGGAATTTGCATGTGGGTGATGATTGGCTGAGGGAGTGAAAGGAGGGAGGGGATTGGTTGGATATGTTTCCTAAGTGCCCAATCAGCACACTGGGAGGGGAAACATACACAAGTCTTTTAGATTAGATTAGATTAGATTAGATAGATAGATGTTTACCCATTACTGTGCCACCTCAGATAACTTTCTTCATCTTTGCCTTGCCAATGAGATTTGAACATTTGCATACATGTTCTTTTCCAGGAACAAGAGAATACACAAATTCTGGTACTTCATGATTTGAAGTATTTTGTTGTCAGTAAATGACCTCCACAAAATAAAACTAGTCAGTTTATGACTGCATTTCTGCTTTCTTCCATTGTGTATCCTTACAGTGGCTTGTTGTGATGCTGCAAGGGATAGGACAGATGAAAGTGCATGGCAAATTTGATTCAGCATAGGTAACTGGAAGAAGTAAGCTTGGACAAAGACCTTACGTTTATTATGTTCTACTAAACATGCATGGCAAGAAGTAAAATTGCATAATGAAAAACAAGTAACAAACAACTAAACTAAGGACAATTGACAAGCAACACAAGGGGATAACTGAGAAAAATGTCCCCAGTAAGCAGGTACAGTGTGTAAGAGATCAGTAAAACTTTAATTTCTCTCAATCCCTACCCAGCATTTTCTGCCTCATCTGCTGATGTATCCATTTACACAAATCTGACCCATCACTGAGGAAGCATGTATCAAGGAAATCAGGTTTACATGACTTTGTACCATCTTTCAGTGGCCACACATTTATTCAACCTTGTTGAGATGCAGAACTAGAAGATTAGCATGAACCATACCTGGCCTTGCAACTCCGTGTATCATGTTATTAAAATCAGTGCTGCTCTCCCATCCATGTGTAATAACTAACAATGGGCAACTTACCAGTGACAGGAACCACACTGGACTCCCCAACCCACAGGGTCAGAGAGTCAGAGTTATGATTTGTCACGAAAATGTCTATCACCAATGCAGTCATTGCTGAAATTCACTGCCAAATACAGCAACTCTCTGTGGTGGAAGAGACTGGAAATGTACCAACCCTCATCATAGAGCCCTGCATTTTTGAATAGGAGAAGGGAAAGAAGAAAAGATGTTTCCCTCTGGTGGAAGCCCCAGATTTCAACAGCACAGTTCTGTTGACAGGAATAACAGCAAACAGGGTACGAGGTGCTAAGAAAATGGTGATGGATTAATTAATAAGGCCCAAAGGCTATGGGGTCATCTAAAGAAGAAGAAATAATCCTCTTACCTGCGCTCTATTCCAAATTTGCTGCATCATCGACTTGTGCCCATTGATGGTTTCAACCTTCACATGGCCGTAAATCAAGATGGTATCTGTGTCATTTTTTTGGGGGGGAGGGGAGATTGGGGCAATTGGGGGAGACACTCACTTGAAGGCGAGGACCTGGCAGTGCCTGGAGGCAATGTGGATAACATGCTTCTTCTCTCATGCCTGTCCAGCCTGGGAAAGCAAAGAGCCACCCTCCTTTTCCTTCTCCCACCAGCTAGCCAGGCGGCTTCTCCCGTTCCTTTGCAGCCAGAATTGGAGGCCACTGCCACTACCGTTGGGATGAGTGAAGGGCTGGTGGCTCTCTCCTCCTCTTCCTCACTGTGGCTGCCGTCCACATTGTCTCTGGGCACTGCTGGGACTCACCTTTGAGCGAGTGTCACCCCCGATCACCCCGATCACCCCCAATGCATTCTTTGACATCTATTTTTTTAAAAAAAATAAAAGAAAAAAGTGCACAATTGCTAGTGCTTCTGGGCACTTGTTGGGAAACTGTGCCTGTGCACGTCTGCCCAATGAAGCAGTCAGCTTTGCCCTCTTCTGACTGTGAGATAAATTGCATAGTTGTCCCAACAAACCGGTATACACATTCCCTGCACAGTTTTTTAAAAAGTTCAGGGAAAGCCCCACGTAGTATTTTGTGTTTTCCCCACTTCCTTCACAATAGTTTGAATTGCCACAGGATCCCATTGAGACAGAAGGTATTCCTCTCACATCCCATGAGAGTTTTTTTTTCACCCTCTAGACAACACCTGTATGTTGCCTATCCCCTGTTCTAAGGGTTCATATGCTCACCTTAGAATGTTTGATATGGGGCTGGGAAGCTTGGGTCTGAAATTTGAAGACAAAATCACAATCCATAAAAACCCATATATTGGGGGAGGAGCAATTTGTCCCATGTTGATTTCTTGATGCCCCTCCCCCATGACTTAGTCACAGAACAACTTTATATGTTTCCCTCCATGCCAAAGAGCAGCTTTGGGTTTGGGATGTGGTTGCCAGGTTGAATACGGAACAGGATTCCTGTATTTTTAATAGTTAACAGAACCTGGAGCAGGAAGATACAGTATAAAATTCTTCCAGACAGAACTATGTGACACTTCTTCTTTTACACACACACACCACAACCCACGTTTTAGCTACTGCATCCCTACCCAACATGACCATTTAGTGGGCAGGAGAGAAAGGGAGAAGCAGTGGAGAAAAAGTGGGCTATATGTCTATCACTGAATGCATAGAACTGATATCATCCTGCAGTGCTTGTGTCCACTGAAGGGGGGGGGGTGATCTGAACTAGAACTTGGGAAAGTTTTTTGTGGGGCGGGGTTTTAACAATCATAACCACTCAGCAAACAGGGCTGCTGGGGGTTTCTGGGAGTTGCAGACCAAAAATGCCTTGGAATGATTTCTGAACTTTTCAAAACTCTGATCTGTATTACAATTGGAGTATGGGGACAAAGAGGTAAACTTTCCACTCATACTGCACAGGATACTTACTACCTTACCTTGGTGCAAGTGATGGAATAGTGCAGGCCATCATACTAGCCATAAAATCAGTCTACCCAGCTTTCCAGCTGACAAAAATGACTCTCTAGAACCCATGATCATTCAAAGGTAGCTGCTCTGGCTCATGTGGAAATTCTCTTCCACTGTACTATTCTAATCTACTCCTCTGAAGACAACTTGTGTTGTTTGGTATTTACTGGCACTTAAAGTGATTGATGAAAATGTCAGTGAATTGGCAAATGGTAAATATCATTGACATACAGGAGAGAGAAGAAGCATTTCTTTCCATTTCCTCAAATTTTCCATTAATACTGCACTACGCAAACTGGAGTCTTTTGTGATTCTTTAACTGTTCTGAGTGGGATTACAATTAAGTCTGCAGAAGCACTAAAATGTTGTGCTAAATGACTCTGTGAGTTGTGCACAACATAAACTAATTGAGATCATATTACTGGGATTTGGGGCTAGGGGCTTCTTATATGTTCCTCTGAATTTCATGTTAAGACAGGGAACTTATGAATTTCAGATTTTACTATCATGATGATCATGACCAAACTATAATGTATGGTTTCTCTAGCCATGGCTGTAGTATCTTCTGCAAGAAAATGACATGGAAAATGAGAAAGGAAAGATAAAACAGAATTACTTCACATCAGGCTTGTTGAAAAAACAGTGGTTCATTCCAAAGTTTATAACACTGTCCCAGTAATTAATGGAGAAAAAATTCAGGAAATTGTGTCCAACCACCTTTCTTTTGCTGATTCACTCTGTGGCTATTTTGCTTAACTTTTTGCTGATCCAGCAGCTTTCTGAATTCTGTCATATGCACCCTTTTGTGTAGATTCCTTTTTTCAATGTCAGATTTGATCTCAGTGTTCAGAAATGTGTGGATTTGGAAGCACAATTGGGTTCCAGTGAGTGACTTAGTTTAGGAAGTGCAAGATAGGTGAGACTTCATCAAAATTAATGCTGAATTCTGTCCCATATTTACAGTAGATGGGCTTTTGTTGGATGGGCATTTATCTGGAGCTCCCTGTCAATGAAAAGTGCCACCTTACTAACTGCTGCAGCACAGGAGCAGAACATGACAAGGATGAGGATGTGTGAAATCGGGTCCCATTGTGGAACAGAAACGTCATCCTGGTGTTCTGGTAAGGTACTTTTTGGACATGTCTGATAATCTCCTAAATCTTTTGATGTTGTTGAAGTTCTGAGTCAGGCTCTGATGTTGATAATTAACTCAATGGAAGTGAACAAACTGAACTCTAATCCAAACAGGATAGAGATACTGTATACTGATTTCACAAAAAGGCAGATGAGGGAGGAGGGTTTTCAACCTGTATTGGATAGTTACATTTCCCTTGAAGACTCAAGTGTGCAATTTGGATGTTTTCCAGGGGATTGTCTAGATGATGAAAATACACTTCATAAAATTTGAGGATAATACCTTTTGTCCCAACATGCTGCAAACAAGATTTGTGGTATTTGAAAGGAGCCCCCCCCCCAAAAAAAACTCCATTTACTGTGCGGGAAAAGCCTTTGTGGTTTTCTTGAGGTTTTTCAAATAATGCGTAGGCGTATGCATTATCGCAAGTCTGGACATCCAATTCTGGATGCTGTGCATTCTTGGTGAGGGCAGAAGTGGAGAATGGATTGGTTGGAGGGGGGCAGTTTGCCATCCATCAAGGAAGCAGCTAGAAGCACCATTTTCCATTTTCGCATTATCTTGTTTGCACTTTCTTGCTGCACTGAGGTGACCAAAGAACTTTCTATAAGCAGAATGTTGCACTTGTGCACCTTTGGTTTACAAGTACAAAAAAAATATGGTGCATCCGCTACAACATGTGTGGAGAATAATAAGAGGCTGTATTCTTGGCCACCATCTTGGCTGTGTATACACTTCAAATGCGGGTAGCTTTGCATACAAAAGATTTTGCCACAAGACAGTGGAAACAAATGAGCTCTCCTGCAAATTTGTGATCATACACATGAATCTGCATTATATCTTCTCATCTACACAAGCCCCAGGATTAGTCCTGAACTTGGGACTTTATCAGACTACCTCCTAAAGATGTTCTTTTGCCAGCACAAAATAATCCATTCTTATGCCAGCAAAAGAATGTTCCCCACCAGTTTACCTTCTCTTCCAGCAGAAGGCTTCCCCAGAACTGAAGGAGGAGGTGAACGAAGCCCCGTTCACTGCCTCCTTTGAAATCCCACATGATTTCATCACGTGGGAAATTCAAAGTAAAACAAAAAATAAACATCAAAAAAGTTGCACCAAGCACCTAAACTCATTTTAAAACTTACAAGTAAACTAGGGAAAGTTTTAAAAAGTTTGTCACCTACCTGGATGTCGCAATCTCTCCTGGAAGTGTTCTGGACAGACCAGCCATTGTTGGGGTAAGTAAAAGAAAAAAAGTGATGTTCCATATGCTGGCAATGCTGGCACAAAACCGCCACGGGGATCTATTAATGGCTTAAGCCGCCAATAAAAAGGTTCGCGTTTTGGGCAGAATGTAATCACGAAAGGGAGACGTTGTCTGATCTGCATACCCATTCACGGTTATGTGGCATTGTCTCTTCAGATGCCAAGATTGACAAAGAGATCGATCACAGATTAGCAAAGGCATATAGTGCATTTGGAAGACTTCACAAAAGAGTCTGGAGCAATAAACACCTGAGGCAAAGCACAAAAATCAGTGTGTATAGACCCATTGTACTGTCTATTCTCCTTTACGGGTCTGAAACATGGATCACCTATCGCCAACACTTATGACTCCTTGAACACTTTCATCAGTGCTGTATATGCACAATCCTGAATATGCACTGGACTGACTATGTGACGAAAGTTGCTGTCCTTGAGCAAGCAGGGATCACCGGCAATGAGGCCATGATATTGAAAACACAGCCGTGCTGGGCAGGGCACGTTTCTAGGATGGAGGACCATTGCCTCACAAAAATAGTACTCTACGGTGATCTCACATGGTCAGCATAAGAGGGGCTCTCAAAAAAAGTGATACAAGGACTCCCTGAAACAACATCTCAGGCTTGACCAAATTGATCATCAACAATGGTCCGCCATGGCCTCACATTGGGAGGCTTATAGATGCACTATCTACAATGCTGCAGCCTTATTTGAAAGCTCACACCGAACAAGTCTTGAAGAGAAAGACAACACAGAAAGAATCACAACCCAGAATCATCACCCAAGGAGACCTTCTGCTGTGCTTTCTGCAACCGGACTTGTTTATCTCGGATTGGCCTTTTCAGTCATCAGCACGCTTGCAGAAAGTGTGGGATGAGTCCTTCCTGAATCTTTTTTTGCAAAGAAAAGCCAGAGAGAGATGATGCCATATTTGACTCATCTGATAAAGTCCTTGGATAGCCAGTTTTTAGTGGTGTCAGGAGAATCTTTGTACAGCCAATGCTAGTGCCTCAAATTCACCTGTTCTTGGAAAATGTCACATCTGCCCATCACTGCATATGCCTTGAAACAGAAAGGGTAAAATAAAGGATGCCACTTACCTGGATGTCCAGATCGTACCAGGAAGTACTCGGAACGGACTCCCCTCCGTGGCTGTCATTTCGGAACAGGAACGGGGCTCCTGTTCGCACACCTGTGATTGCATGATAGCAACAGAACAGGAGGTCTATTCACGATGAAAAACCGTGATTACATTGTTCCAGAATAGTCATGGGAGCAGGAAGGATGCAGGACAGAACGGGGTCAATGTCATCTGAAAGGGAAAACCTTTTCCGACCCTGTTCTGTTCCTGCCACAGAATATATAGCCTGTGTGGAAATCTCCTTAGTCTCAGTGCTAGTCCTTGGGATTTCTGGTTTTTGGGAGCTCCTGGTTTACTTCCCACACTCTGGGAAGGCCACCATTGGCCAAATTATTAAATATTTCCAATTATTAAGCATAAGGTGTAGGGGTGTCAAGGCAGGTAACAGGATGTAAATCTTCACAGCCTTCATCCTCACAGGGCAGGACAGATAATCCCAGTGTGGATTTCTCCCCATTGCAGGAGAAAATGAAGATTTCTGTGCAATTCTCAAGATGTATTCATACTTTATGGTGCTGGTATGAAGAACAGCTTTACTAGCCACCTTGCTCTTGAAGCAGCCATCTTTGCAGAGGTTTGACCATCCAACTTTATCACTAGCAGTTGCCCATTTGGTGCCTGCTGGATGTCCAGATAATATCTGAATGGGCTCTTATAGCAATCACTGAAGGGAGGCTGGAAGCAGGTGGCACAAAATTACTGAAAAGAAACTGAGGTGGAGGTTTATGCTGGAGGCTTAAAAGGGTGAGAACGACTGAATTGAAGTGAGTGGAGAGCTGTGCTGTGTCTTGTGATGTTCTGTATTGTTACACAGTTTGTTGTATGGGGTGTTGTTGTATATTGAAATTCCATTAGTACATAATGAGCATTTTACTTTACTGGGTTCTCGTTGTTGTTAACTGTCATCAAGCTGACTTTGACTTATGGCATCTGATGAGTGAAAGACCTCCAAGTCACCCTATCTTCAACAGACTGGCTCAGGTCTTGCAGACTCAGGGATTCATTGATTGAGTCTATCCATCTAGAATGCAGTCATCCTCTTTTCCTACTGCCTTCTAGTTTATCAAGCATTAATGTCTTTTCTAGTGAGTCTTGTCTTCTCATGATATGTCCAAAGCATGACAGTCTCAGTTTAGTAATCTTGGCTGCTAGGGAGAATTTAGGCTTGATTTGCTATGAGACCCATTTATTAGTCTTTTCAGCAGTCCATAGTATCCATAGGACTCTTCTGCAGCACCATATTTCAAAGGAGATGTTTTTCTTCTTATTACCTTTCTTTATTCTCCAGCCATACATATTCAACCATACATAGAAACAGGAAATATGATGGAATGGACCACCCTAAATTTAGTATTCAATTATATATCTTTACACTTCAGGATCTTCTCTAGTTTCCTCATAGCCTTCAAGTCCTAGCATTCTTCTGATTTCTGGACTGCAGTATCCATTCGGATTAATGACTGAGCCAAGGTATGGAAAATCTTGAACTATTTCAATGTCTTCATTATCTACTTTAACGTGATGTACATCATCTGTGGTCGTGTTTTTTTTTTTTTAATGTTCAACAGTAAACTTGCCTTTGCACTTTCTTCCTTGACTTCCTTCAGTAATCATTGTCTTTGCTACTTTCTGCTAGGAGTATGGTGTCATCTGCATATCTAATCCTGCTTTACATATGATATGTTCAGCATACAAGTTAACCAGATGGGGTGATAAAATGCAGCCTTGCCTGACCCCCTTGCAAATGAGAAAGCATTCATTTTCTCTGTATTGTGTCCTGACATTATCCTCTTGTCCTCTTATCCTGAGTACAGGTTACATGTTAGGAAAATCAAATGTTTGGCACCCCCCCCCATATCTTTAAGAGTGAGCCATAGGTCTATACAATCAAAGGCTTTGCTATAATCTATAAAACATAGGCAGATTTTCTTCTGAAATTCTTTTCTATGCACTATTATGTTTGCAATATGATCCCTAGTGCCTCTTCCATTCCTGAACCCAGTTTGGACATCTGGCATTTCTCACTCCATATATAGTAGAAGTCCTTGCTGTAGCATTTTGAGCATCACTTTGCTTGTATGGGCAATTAATCCTGTGGTCCTGTGGTTACTACAGTTCCTTTCTTGGGGGCTGGAATGTATATTGGACCTTTCCAATCAGTAGGCCATTCTTTTGTTTTCCACATTTGTTGACAAATTTTAGTTAGAACTAGAGTAGACTCTGTTTCTATGAATTGGAACAGCTTTATTGGTATGCCATGTATGCCTGGTGATTTATTTATCCCAAGTGTTCTGAGGGCAACTTCCATTTCACTTTCTAAAACTTGAGGTTCATCTTCATATGTTTCTTCAATGAATCTGTCAACCTTTCTTCTCTTTTATATAATTCTTCAGTGTATCGTTTCCATCATCTTTTTATTTCTACTTGGTCATGTAATGTGTTCCCCTGTTGCTTGTAGAGCATTCCCTTTGATTTCTCAGATCTTGTGGAAGAGGTATCTTGTTCTTCCTTTTTGCTGTTACTTTCTATTTCTCTGCATTGATTATTAAAGCAGTTATCTTTCTCTCTGCACACAAGTTGTTAAACAGTTGCATCAGGGTTCTGACTATTTCTGTCCCCTTTTATTTTTACTTCTCATCTGTCCTTAACTGTTTGAAGGGTTTCATCTGTCATCCAGATAGTTTATTTTTTGAATTCCTCCCTGACAATGTCCCTGAATTCAATCCAGAGTTCTTCTGGCTCTCAGTCAATTAGGCTTAATAGTGCAGGTCTATTTTTTACATTATTTTAAAGTTCTATAAGAATCTTCAGGTTGTATTTTGGCATAATGATTTATGTTCTTCTTTAGCTTTACTCTAATGTTTGATATTAGTAGTTCATGGTCCATTCCACAACCTGCTTCTGACCTTGTTTTTGCAGAGTAAATGGAGCTTCTCCATCTTCTGCTTCCAGTTATGTAGTCTATTTGATGCCTGTATTGGCCATCAGTTGATGGCCATATATAGAATCACCACTTGGGTTGCTTGAAGAATGTGTTTGTGATTAACAGACTGCTGGTCTCACAATATTCAGCCAGACTCTTTTCTGCTTCATTTCTTGATCCTAGACCAAATTTTCATACAATCTTTGATTCTGCTCTGTTTCCTATTTTTGTATTTCAATTGCCTATGATTAACAAAAGTCCTGTTTTGTTGTGTGATCAATTTCTTCCTGGACTCTAACAAATACATTTCAGTTTCTGCTTCTTCTGCCTCAATAGTTGGAACATAAACTTGGATAATGCTAATGTTGATGGGTTTTATTGATATGATCAGTATCAATGATTGGTCAGATTTTGCATTATATCCTTTGATTACTTTTGTTACATCTCTCCTCACTATTTATGCCACCCCATTTCTTCTTAGATTTTCATTTCCTGAGTAAAACACTTTGTAATTTACTGACTCACAGGAGATTATCAGACAGGAATGAAAAGAAAAAAAAGTTCCTGTCCCACAATTTCCACTCCCATCCCTGTCCCTGTCACACCGCAATAATCCTCCCCATCACACTTACCTTCTCTCCCATTTTTCCAGCAGCCCAGGAGTGAACAGAGCTCTAACAGAGCTCCCTTCACTTCCTGGATCTAAAAATGGACTCTTGCAAGAAGACGTGAGCACAGGAAATTTGAAAATAAAAATAAAAATAAACACAAAAAAGGAATACTAAGCACTAAACACACCAAAAACATTACAAATAACCTGGGGAGGGTACAAAAAAGAGGGTAGCTTACCTGGATGTCCCAATCTCACCCAGAAGTGTTCTGGCAGGAAGCTTGCATTGACGCTGGGATCTCGCCAGCATAACAGGGTACCTTTTCACTCACAGGAACATCCATGACACAAATGGAACAGGAGATCTATTGATAGCTTCAACCATCAATTAAAAAAGCACCAGCAGAATGGCAGCAGAACAGGTGCATAATGAGGATGGATTCCATTGTTGAATAGCTTTTACCATCAGGAAGTTCTTTCTAATCCTTAGGTAGAATATCTTTTCCTGTAGTTTGAGTCCTTTGCTCCATTTCCTAGTTTCCAGAAGAGCACAAAACAAGCTTGCACCCTCTTCAATATGACATCCTTTCAAGTATTTAAACATGGCTATCATGTCACCTCTTGGCGTTCTCTTCTCTAGCCTAAACATACCCAGCTCCCTAAGCCTCTCCTCATAGGGCACAGCTTCCAGACCTTTCACAATTTTGGTCACCTCCTCTGAACAACTTCCACCTTCAACATCCCATTTGAGGCCAGTCTGTCAGGTGCAGTTCAGGAGTTCATGACATTCATGACAAATAGTGTTGATTGTGACCTTTTAAGCCCTACATGGTTTGGGTCCAGGTTACCTACAGGATCACCTTTTCTCATATAATCCAACTGTACACCCAGGTCCTCTGAGTCATATTTGCTTCAGTTAGCCAGGACTAGGTTGAAAACTGTTACTCAGAGAATCTTTTCTCCATCTGTCCCCAGCCTATGGAATGACCTGCTGGAAAAGATTTGATACCCTGCCCAAGTTCAAAACAGGACTTAAGACTAATCTTTTCCAGCAGGCTTATCCAGATGATTTTTTTTTAAAAAAAATTGAATTTAAAATTTGTATTGAGTGTGTTTAACATTTATCAGTTTTACATGTTCTTTTAATAGTTTTATATGCTCTTTTAATGGTTTTATATGCTCATGATGAAAGTCTTTTGGGAACTATGCTCCACAAAAATGCACATGGTTCAGGACAAATGTCCTGAAATGTGAAAAATAATTTTAAAAAATGAACTAAACCCTCCAGTAATCTCAATCAACAGGGATAAAACATTTGAAACCCATCAGTCTTGTGTGCAAGACCAAAACAAGCAAAGATTTATATCTTTAGCCAAGACTTGCCCAAAGTGTTTTGCTGTCTGAGACAGAGCAGCAAATGGAAGCCTGCTCCACAAAGTCATCATTCACAGTATTCAAGCCAGCCACACTTCTGTGGCAGTAAAAATACAATGATAATAAAGCAAATAAATTAGCAATTTCCCATTTTTTTTCAAGACACCAAAAATTGACAGTCTGAAGAAACCACCTCACTCTGCCTAATAGTAGGGGTAAGTGAGAATTAAAAGCTAACACAATTGCCACAAAGTGTGAAATGGATCTCATTAATCCAATCCTGTGGCAGTAGTCTGGAAATGTAGAATTGATTGTATTTTCAGGGGTTGTGTGTTTGTGCATGTGTGCTCCTGCTCTTTTTATATACATTATTGTCCTTCCTACAGAACATAGCTCTAGAAACAGGATTATATCCCTGTAAGAGTGAGAATTATATATTCAGAACCACTCCCAATTCTCTGTAAAGCACTGAGTAGTTTGTTACTGAGCCACTAATAAACTTCAAGTGGTGGAAGTGATGCATATGTGTGTGGGGTGTGGGTGTGCTTGGGTGTGGGTGTGTATATTGGGATCAGATCCTGGCGCAGCATGTGGCACGTGAGCATCTGGGCAGCAGCTGTGATATGCGGCAGCTTCTTCACCTGTGCTAAGACAGACACTCTTTGCTAACAAACACTCTTTATTCTGTTTCATTGCTAAGCATACTTTCATTGGGAAGAAGGGAATACCCATTAGCAGTGCCCTGATGAAGTAATTTTTTTTCAATAGAGCAAAGCCCACAAAATAACACACTAGGAAGGATAAAAAAGACCCATAAAATAACCTCAAAGTGTCAGCACATGTCAATGGTCCCTGTAATCATTATTTAGTCTAGTTTCTACAAAATGACCAAATGTCTTTAAAAGCAGCTAATAGACAACAGATTTGGGGGAGAACTTTAACAATGAAACTATAACAGACTGGGAGATTGGTTTGAGCCATAGTCATTCTCTGAGAAACAAAAGCCACCCTAGGCGTCAACAGCAACAACAAAATAGAGGGAAAACATATTTAAGGAATGAAAAGAAGAAAGGCAGACATGGCATTAGCTTAGAACAGGGTTACAAAATACAAGACTTGACTATTTTGGGATGTCACAAGCTTGGGCTACTTAAATAGCTTTGCATTTCCAACAGTTGTACATTGGCAATTTCACACAGAACTTGGCTATGCATGTTCAAACGTGAAAGGCTTGGAGAAATGTGACACCTAGAATATTCTCCAGTAGAAGACAGTACACTCCCACCCAGAGAAGCCAGACTAGTTGTCCTCCCTGACATAAATAGCCATTGGGAGCACCTTTAAAGCCTCCACTTCTATACATTTCATAATCTTTAAGGCAGATAATTTCTGTGAAAAAAAGGACATGCTCCTTTGTCTTGCAGATAAGGTCTCTACTTGTATCTGACCAGTGGGGAGGGGGGAAACAAATGTGTCCTTGACAAATTTGGAAGGAATTATTACCCCTTTCCAACTACCCAAGGTATGAAAAGACCTCAGTATTATTCCTTGATTCCTTCATTTTAATTTATATCCCACTGCTTTCCCAACACAGGACTCAAGGCGGCTATGAAATATATGGTAGATACAAAGTTGCATGAGATATGAATCTTTGTAACCATCAAGCCCTATTTCACATTGTCAATGATGAAAAACCCACATTCCTATAGTTGGACAGCACAGTGCTATGCATCCAGCTACATTTCTATGAATATAGGAATATACTATGAAAAGTGTCTGTCTTTCCAATAGCTGGATCCTTTTCCTGTGTTGTATTCAACCTGGCAATCCTGGATTTAAAACCAAAGCCAAGTAAACAAAAGCCGGCAATGTCTCATGAAACACAAGAGAATTGGTTCATAGATGAAGGAGGTATAGTAGTTGGTGCTGGTAACATTTTCAATACAAGTAATTCCTTCTAATTTCTGTTATCATATTAACCTGTTGAGGGGGGAACTCACCAGGAACTAGGGATTTTTTTAAAAAAATTGTCAGTTTCCTGACTAGGGTCCAATTTGGAGTTCTTGCTCCTCAAAAAACTTAAGTAGGAAGAAAAATGGCATGTCAAAAGTCTCTGCAAATTGCAGGAAATTTTTTTCTCCCAGCACCAAAGAAACTGTGCAGTTTTTGAGAACTGTGCAAGGGTTTGAGAAACTGCACAGCTTCTTAAGTGTGTGTGTGTGTGTGTGGAAACCAGCTTACACTGTTTCACTATATCCTTGGGAAAAATGCAGAAAATGCAAAACTAACTTGTACACTATACCCCCATACAAACAATGCACTGAAGCGTTCCACATCATTGCTGCAGCCCTTGCTGGTTTAAAAGCTGAAAAATCCAAATGTCATGCAGTATGAAAAGAAGGTTGGGCCAACTATCCACACATAGTTTTGTTGTGCTACATTGCTGATTTTGCACAAAATTGCTGTTTTCTGGGAGGTTGTCTAAATGGTGAAAATAACCCTCATGGAATTTCTTGGGAATACGATCTGTCTAAATGGGATCCTGCATCAATCCACTGTATTAGGAACGAGGGGTGCCCGAATGGCAAAAACGTTTCCCAGAGTTTTTAAAAAACAGCAAGGGGAATGCACATTCCTGCTCATTGGGACAAGCAATTTGATATTAATCGCTTTCCCATAGGAGAGGAATTGCAAAGCTGATTGGCTGGGTGAGCATGGGGGTGGGGTTTGCTAACATGTTGGATTTTTACCTTAGTGAGTGATCGCTAAGGTGATAAAATGGACTCCCCGCTGTTAAACTGAAAAATTGCTCTAGTGCATCTTGGACATCTTTTTTTTTTAAAAAAAAATGTTTGGCAGCAGCAAAGTACAAATCACTCACGGCTGCCATCTTGCATGCGAAGCTTATGGGGGATTATGGGGGCAAAAACACCATTAAGACAAGTCACTGTTGTTGCAAAATGCCATTACTGGGAGGCACTCTAGGATTTTTTGCCTGATATAGATGGCCCTAGGTAAAAATCTGCAATGTTGCACAACAAATAGCCACATGGTTGTTTTGCTGTTTACTATGTTAAAAAAAAATCTTGCACAAAATACAGACATGGCTCCTTGAAATCAGTCCTGCGTCATTGTTCTCAACATCTGTTGGGACCTGGAGAAGTTGAGATTTACCATCCCTACCAGGAACACATTGCCTGGTTAAAATATTATTTTCTTAACATTTTAATTCCTATAGACTGATGATGAATGGAGGAGAGGACTTAGTAGGGTTGCCAGACTGAAAACTGGAGGAGGTTCCTGTACCTTTAGTGGCTATGTAGAAGAGGGAATTTCAGCAAGTGTTGCTTGTCAGGCAACCAGGTAACTAGAAGTACCTGCTGAATTTCCCTCTTCCACACAACCTTTAAATGTACAGACAGACCATTCAAGGTAAAGGTTTCCACTTTGGCAACCTGAATGAATAGGCTCTTCCATCTTGCCAAGGGACAGTAGGCATAACTAGATCCAGTGGCTGTAACTTGCAAATAGACACATGTCATTAAAACAAGATGCAGCTTCCTAAGGAAACCCTGGAACGAAGAGGAGATAGATGTCCTGTCACTTGGAATGTTTACAAGAAGACTTGGATATCATGCATTCACAGAAACCAATGAGCTAAAGAGACTCAGTTATTACATTAGATATTGGATCATATTCTCAAAACAAACCATAAAATGAGACAATGAAATGAAACAAAGGATCTTCTAATATAAATAAGCTGCATATATTGGAGAAGGAAGATGGATGTATTGTACAGCTCGATTCTTGTTAAGCACGTCTGAGAAGGAACTTGGAAAGGAAAGGGAATTTCTGTTATTTCTAAACTCAGAGCTCTCCACTGTATGTTCTGAGTGAACCTATGGAAATTTTTCAGGAGGATGTTATCTTAAAGCCTATCAAAGGCTGCTCAAATCCATGGCAAAGGTGGCTAGTTACTAGAATTGCTTCTGGAATTAACTTGTGGCATATTCCAGTTAAGAACTAATCTTTCAGATGAATATATCTATCAGAACTAAGCTATCTGCCAGATTTCACACACTTCCAATTGTCAAGGCAAAGTTACCAGCTCTTAAAATGTCTCAAAATTGCATTTAGAAAGTCATAATTTGGTAGAAAATGCTAACATCACTATGCAATTATTATTATTATTATTATTATTATTATTATTATTATTATTTTAAAAACACCTTTCAGCTGCTTGGATGTGGGAAGGTGACAGAGGAGTCTAAACATTTGGGAAAGTGGTTCAGATCAGAGACAGACCAATCCATACCAGCTACATAAATGCACTTGCTCAAAAAGCATAGAAAGCTGTAATACTTATGTGTGTGCATATACATATGGACACCTACTTATGTACATGACTTGCAGAAATAATGTATGTGGGGAAGGTGTTTGAGCATATGCAGCGTATATTTCCTTCTCAGCTTTAGCCACTTCTGACTTCAGACACTTAAGAAAAATATTCAGGACTTTGAAAACTCAGGACCACCTTTGGGTGGGATGGAAGAAGCAGTCCCAGGATTTATTCAGTAGTATGAAAGAGAGAAGAAAACACTAGAGACAAGGTGCAATACTCCAAAGTTGTCATTTTGTTTATTGGTTTTGATATGGTCTGGCACTTAATATATTTCTTAAGCATTTGCAATTTTTGTATGTGAAGGATACTTAGGAGCATCTCCTACCTGGGGGATGTGCAAGGTTTATCTCCTCCCGTGAGAATGGAAGAAACTGTTCTTCTTTGAACTGTTGAACAGATGCCTTGCCTGATGAATGTTAGTCATAAATGTGGGAAATAACTCAAAATGCACTCAAGTTAATTGCAAGTGGGTTGCAAGTATGTATAGTATGGGTGGGGATGCTGCTTATCCCACAATAAAACCAATGCTGTGAACAGGCAAACCTTGCAGGGTTATTATTTTGCAATCCATGTCAATTGCACCATTAAAATACAATGATCCACATCAAAGAAAGAGACTGGAAACTAACCTAGAAGGATAATACAGGTCACCCCCTGTATCTTCAGGGGATACATTCCTGGACTTACTGTTTATAAGTGAAACTGCTGATTATAGCAAACACAATTAAAATAAAGGACTTCCTGTTCAAACATACCATAGAGTTGTGTTGAAGGACCTAGTGATTACTAGAGAGGTTGGCTCTCTAGGCATTTTCCAGTATGACTCTATGGTATGTGTACCTCTTTTTTCAGCCATGGATAACTGAAACCATGAATATTTGTTCCATAGTTACAGGGGGTGACCTGTATTTCTGTATAACACCTGCCACCAAGATTGGTCAAAAGATTGCTATAATTGTCTTTATGAAGATTCCATTTTACAGTAAGTACATACATATCACTGCTGTTTTACAAGCATGCTCTCTGAGCAACTGCAAATCTCTCTCTCTTTAATTTTGAACACCTGATTTGTTTCATTTTTTTCTTCACTGCATGGCTTATTCTGGCAAAGAGAGAATCAACCCCTTTTACAAATAAGATGTAACGGAGCTAGAGACATTTTTTATTCAGTTGACAAATGCTGCTTGCTTATGCATATATTCATCTTCATGACACTTGACATTTCAATAAATTAAAAATTGATAGAATGGTTTACGCCCAATCTCTGTCAATGGAAGATTATTTGCTAACACTGGAAAAGCAAACTGGTGCAATGTGGCAATGGTGGATTTTATTTTACCAACTTTTAGCTTTGCACAATAGCTTCTTGAGCCTTTTAAAGTACGGTAGCAACTGTCAACATGCCAGCTTTTAAAATAGCTGGTGCTGTTCTTGTCAGTAATGCTGACTAATATTGCCATTTGGTGTTCTAGGGAAAAAACCCACACTGAAATAGTTCTGACCTTAGGTTAGTACAAAAAAAGCTGACTTGTTCTAGAACAGTGGTGGGTAAATACATAGTGGCCAGGGGCCCATCCCCCTCTCCCCCCATGCACACCGTGGCCCACACCTCCTCCCCACAACAAGCCTAAATACTTCCATTTTCCTCTATAGTTCTCAGAATAGTGACAGGAAGTGACTTGTAATCATGTAATATAGGGTTCTGGTACTTATGAGACTGAGCCATTTTTGCATGTTTTCTTGTTTTTGTGGGAATTTGTGGTTTGAAGTCATAAATTGTCCAAAAATAAAGCTTTTTTTTAAAAAAAAATAACATAGGGTTGGTTGGTGGGCTTTGAGGAACTTAGGGGCAGCTTCAAGGTATTGCAAAAGTGGGATCTAGAGCCACAAGCAGCCCATGGGCTGTACTATGCCCACCCTGTTCTAGAAGAACTGAATGATCATGGCAAGGAAGAAGACTTACTGAGGACATGGTTGACACATGTTGACCAAGATCTTATATCTCTGTGTAGCTCCACATCCTCCCACTGCTCAGAAAACTCAAGGCCCAGGATGGGTACTGGCTGTTGTCACTTACTGGTGGGGAAGGGAGAGATGGGGAAAGCAATTCAGATCATAGAGAAGCATCTGGTCTCAGTTCAGTCAAGGGGAAGAAATGATGGTGCATTCTCAACTGGAGAGCACCCCTTTTTCCTTCCCACTTCCCTCCCCTCCCTACCAGTAAACAACTGCAGCTCAGGGCTTGACAGTTGCCAGGTGATGGAAAGTATTTGGAGCAAGTGCAAGCACAAAAGAATAGCCCTTAGCACTCTGTCCAAAAAAGACAGTTATACACATATAAGTCAGTAACAGGATATCAGCCAAGGAATAGAAGGATACTTTTGCTCACATACAGAGTACTGAATGATTGTTCAGATCATTGGAATCTGGGTTTCTGAAGGGCCTGAAAACAATAATGAATAGAACAAAACAAGAAGACGCGGCCTCCTGGAATTAGAATAGAATTGAATAAAATACTTCAAGTAAAAATGTCCAGGGGGCTGTCTAAACAGTGAAAATACCCCTCATGGAATTTGCTGGGAATCCTACCTGTCTAAACAGGATCCAGCACCAATCCACACTATTCAGAAGTAGGGGGACCCAAAGTGGCAAAAACAATGGGGTAAAAGCCTTCGCAGATTTCCCCATACTTTTTCACAAACCGCAAAGCAGGTGCACATTTTTTTTCATTTGGACTATAGAACAATAAAAAAACTCAAAGGGAAGCGCAAAGCTGATTGGCCAGGTGAGAGCAGGGGCAGGGCTTGCTAGGAGGGCAAGCACCATTTTCTGTTTTGCTTTCTTATAAAATTGGAGAATCACTCTATCACACCAGCATACCTTTGGATGACTTTAAAAAAACACAAAACAACCCAGCAGTGGTGAAAAACTAATGTGAATAAATCACTCATGGCCACCATCAGGAATGTGAGGCTTATGGGAGCTTCTGAAGCCAGAAAAACCATTTACACATGTCGCTGCTGCTCTGGGATGCCAATAATGCAAGGTATTTTAATTTTTTTCTCCTTGTGTAGATGGGCCCCAGGTCTTCTACTCTTGCAAAGAGCCCCAAGAATCATGAAACCAGACTTTGGACTTCCTGAAGTGTGAAATTTAGGACATTTTCAGACAGTGCTTACTGTGGGATCAGGTCCCGGGAGAGGAACGGTGCTCTTGCGTGGCAGGGGGTCCTTTTTGGATGCCACTGTCCCTCTTCCGGGATCATTCATGACATGTCCGTGAAGCTTTGGAAACGGCCGCACCATATTTTAAGCACGGGCAACTTCCATGCATCAAATATGGCGCAGTCGCTTCCCAAGCTTCACAGACGTGCCATGAATGATCCTGGAAGAGGGACAGCGGCCTCTGAAAAGGACCCCCTGCCACACAAGAGCGCCGTTCATCTCTCGGGACCTGATCCCACGGTAAGCAGCATCTGAAAATGTCCTTAGATTCTACTGTAACTGAATAGTGAAAGACTATATGTCCCTATATGGGCCTGCCCAAGTTTTAAGCTCTTTCAGTCCTGCCACCATCACAGGCATGTTTGGTGTGAACGCGGGAGATATTCTTTTCAGTGACTGCTCCTAGGCTGTGGAAATCCCTCTCATGGGGTTTGGTTGGTGCCCTCTCTGCTCTCCTTCTGCCAGCAAGCACAGACCATGCTATTTAGTTAGGTCTTCAACTTGTAATTGGTTGCGCAGCAGGGCTTCTTTAATGGGGTGTGCTGGACTTAATCTTTCTGTTTTAAACATATTTTAAATTTATTTTAAAATTAATTTTAATAGTAGTGTCTATTTAATTTTAAAAAAGGTATTATACATAGTTTTGTATTTTGATTTTAACTGATACTGTAAGTTGCCTTGGGAGTAAGGTGAAATATAAATTAAAGGAAGGAAGGAAGGAATCATATATGGCATAAACAACATTTGTTAAAAAAAAAAAAAGTCAACCAGTCTGCGTAAGGTCTTAAATAATCTATGAAATATCTAAAAATTTCCAGTGTTGACTGCCATTAATGAAAGTAATGAATACTGATGGATTTATTATCTAAGGAGTTTATCAGCCGTGGCAAATATGGTGTCATAACGACACCGAATGAATGCGAAAGGATGCACATATCAGATGATATTGTGCTTTCTTGATTAAGTGGAGGGAATAAGGCATTCCTTTTTAACGAAAGGCCAAGCCATCAATAGATCTCCCATGGCAGTTTTTTGCTGGTATTGCTGGTGTTTGAAAATGTACACCATTGTCCTCTTTTGATTACATTTTCAATGGGCGGTCCCACCAGAACACTTCCGGGTGAGATCATGAAAGCCAGGTAGGAGATGCTCTTTTTATGACCCCCCCCCCAGTTTACTTTGAAGTTTTAAAGTGTTTCTGTGCTTGTGTGTACTTTTTGTGTGTTAATTTTGCTGTATTTTTTATTTTTACCATACTCACGTCTTCTTGTGAGAATCACCGAGATCACAAATGCGGAAGTAAACAGAGCTCCGTTCATGCTCCTGTAATGGTGGGGCTGTTTATTGATGCTATTGAAGGTAGGTCTGTTCAAACGGTTTTTTTGCAAGCAGAAAAAAATGTTACAAAATATGATGGGGCAGGGGGAAACATTTATGGAGGATCATCTGATAAAGTCCTAAGACAAACAGATGTGTGTGTGTGTGTGTTTCATGGAGCACATAATTAAATCTACAGGTTGATTATTTGAAATTATACTGGCTCAAGATGATATTGCAGCCACTAGCTTAGATGACTAGTTACACAGCTGATGCCAAGTGTGATGTAGCCCTTGGCAAGACACTCTCTGTTGTTCTCCCCATGCTGCTGGTAGTTGTCTCTATTATACCTTTGGTAGACAGGAAAGGGTAACTAGTGTGGAGCGGAATGGATAGGCGGTAGCATTAAGAATGCAGCTATCTTATCTTCCAATTCCTCTCGGCCACTTTAGGACCTTTGAAGAAGAGGCAGGCAGTGTCAGATGTGGCGGGCCCTCAGGAACTCCAGGGCCTAGCAATGGACACACCATGTCAGGCACCAATTCTGGGCCAGGCTAGTCACAATGACTCTGTACAACTTCCGGGACTAGAGACAGAATCTTGCAGGATCTTGGCCCCCGTTTCAGACACTACTAAGAGCTAGGAAAAATAAGGGCAAGAATTTCAGTGGTGTGTCTAAGTTCACAGAGCAATGCAAAGTGGATGGGAGAGGGAGACTCTGTAGCAGAGGAGCCACTATGGTAAATCCCTAAGCTTTTCTAGACTCATGACAAAGTCATGGGGTAGCAGGGCAATGCCAGGAGGAAGGAAAAATAGGAACTCCGGGATGGGCATACTCTTTTCCTCATTCTGGGAGACTGTCAGCAGAATGAAGGGCCCTCCCCAGATTCACTTTGACAAACATCTTTTTTTTTGCCAGTATTAGCATTGGTGAGGTAATAATGGTCATTTTCAACACTACTGAGAGGGGAGGTACTAATATCCTGTTCTAACTTTTCCACAGGTGCAGAAGCCAATCTGCGCCACTATATGGAGCTAAGAGGGCCTCCCCAGTCTGTTGTCAAAATCAAATGTGCTAATGATCATTATCTTATCTGTATTAATTTCTACCTTGAAGTCCACTACATGTGAACACTGCAAGTGTTTATTCATTCTATGTGCATTTGGAAAGTATTATAGTGGAGATTTTCAGAAGGGAACAACAAAAAAAAAATGTTCCCATCCTGCAACCTCATCTCCTGCCCCTCTCCCATCCCTGTCCCAGCATAGTAACAAAAAGTTTCAAATCTATCTTTGCCACAGCCCCAGAGTGAATGGACCCCCCGTATGGAGCTCCATTAACTTCCTGGTTTGAAATACCAGCCGTTTGAGAGAACTAACGCACAGGAAATTCAAAAAGTAAAAACAAAATACACATCCAAAAGTTACAGCAAGCACAAAAACACATTTGAAACATCCCAAGTAACCTAGGGAGGGTTCAAAAAAGTATGTCACTTACCTTGATGTCCTCATCTAACCAGGAAGTTTATGGCATGGACCTCCCATTGATGCTGGCATCACACCAGCATAATGGGGCACCTTTTCAGAAGCACGTCATTCCGTTACAGAAATGGAATGAGGGATCTATTCATGGCTTAGTCCATGAATAAAAAGCAGTGCCAACAGAACGGAAGCAGCATGGGTACATGACGACATGGGAATGACGTCATGTGAAAGGGAAGCCCTTTAGCTATCTCCTGGCGTTCATGTAACACCATATGTAGCGCGTTTGATAATCTCCAGTATCAAAGGATGTTTTGCCCACCAAGATACTAATGGTAGCATTAGTATTTTCCATTTAGGGAATAAAATAATTATTTGCTCAGCTCTGGACTAATTAAAATGTAGGTTCTTTCCACTAATTTAGGGGTGACGAATTGTGGCTCTGCAGATGATTTTGGACTACAATGCCCATAAATCCTACCAAGCATGGATGAGGGAGGAGGTTGTCAAACTACATTGGGAGAGCTACTCATTACCTTGCCCTAAAGGGAGTGGGCAAAAATGTGGTTTTCTGCATTGTTTCATCTAAAGCATGTAGAAGATAGGAAAAGACAGCTCTTGCTCCATGTGGTTCTTCAGCATGGAATTACTCCAATGATTACATAAGGAAACAAATGCCTCAGAACATCAGATATTACATTCACTCACACAAAATAAGTGAGTGGGCAGATCTCTGATTTTTCCATAAATGAGCATGAAACCAAGAGTGACACAATTGAGATGAGATTCAGTCAATTAGGACTAAATTACAGGTTAATCTTCCCAAGCACTATTATTTTCACTTTAGGAGTGATTAAATTCAGAGATAAGTGTTTTCCCCTTTTGTCTTTTAAAGTCATCATTCATATTCATCTTTCTTCCAAATTCAAGCAATCACACCACACTAATATTCAAGATTGGCAGGAAACAACAGTGCTATTCTATAGAATACTAGTTTGGCCAGGCAGCCAGAGAACAACAGTGTCCATTTTTTGCTATGTTGTCTGAGATAGCACTCTTGTCACTCATTTATGGTACTATGATTCCACCTTAACTGTCATGAAAACATCCTATAGAATCCTGAGACTTGCAGTTTAGGGCAGGTCATGCAGAATTCTCAGCCACTCTGGTGCCTCTGACCAAACTACAAACCCCAGGATTCCATAGGAGGCAGACATGGCACTTAAACTGGAATCATCCCTTGATAATTATGAAGTGTGAATGAGCCCCTATCTTCAACTATTGAAATGTAAAGTTCCACCAGTGTATGCACATTTGGGCACTAGTAGGAGAATGAACCGGCCAGCTGAGTGGCAGTGCAAAGGAAATTTTCCTCTAATGATCCCATTATAAATCAAGGGCTGCAAGAGTTGGGATGAGCTAGGGATTGGAGCATCCAGCTGCACAGAAAAATATCTGCATAAGGAGGTACTGGAAATCTCCATTAGCAACGTTGTGAGAAAGAGTTATGCTACCATAATTTGGGATTACACACAAAAGGACTATGGCAATATATAAAAACCAAATAACCCCTATCTCTACAGATCTACAAATAACTTCCAGAGAGAATGCAGGTTTTCTTTTGCTTAGCCCATCCCTGACATTTCCAGTGGCTTTTGATACTCCAAAATGTAAATCTGCAGTAGCAGTACTGTTGAGCAGAGGCTTGCCTTTGAGACTGAGGGTTTTTTCCCCAAAGGAGAGTGGAAAAAAGAATATCTCATTTAATAAAAATAACTCCACCAAATGTTGGACCCCTGAAAATTTGCCCTTTCAACCCCCACGTGCACCCCCAATTTTGGGGAGCAGACTGTTGCATTAGGCTTAGCTGACACATATTCCACTGTTTTCAGTAAGGCTTATTCCTCCACTGAAGAGTTGTTACAGCTATAAGCTTTATATGTGGTGTTTTGGATTTCCCCATGGACAGTGACTATTGCTGCCTACGTGTTTTCTATGACTACTGTAACATTTGCATGGAAACAGTGGAATTCTCTTCCCTAGTGCATGTGTTTTACAGTAAACATATTTTCCATTCAACTGCAGCATGTATCACTGCAGCTGTGCTTGCTTGTTGGCAGTGTATTTTTATTAAGTTATCTCCAGCCTGGCAGCTATTTTTTCCACCAGTGATTAGTTTCCTCTTTGCTTATTCCCAAGGCAGAACAGGTGACCTTCCTTTCCTCTGTAAGTTTTGTCATAGTGCAGGGAATGTGGCTGAACCTAAGAGGATCTAAATTTCTTGAAGTAAGATGTGAATTCAGATGGGTTAAAATCTTATCTATTAGAATTAAGGGTTCACCGTTTTGTTATATTTCTGAACTTTTCAGTTATATTTCAGTTAATTCAGTTAATCTTAAATTTGCATCACAAACTAAGCAAAGTCCTTAATCTTTTTAAGTGCCACAGAATGGCACACATAACAGTGATTACGTGGAATCTGATTAAAAAGAAATATGTTTCATTCTCCATAATCAGAGATGCTGTGAAATTTTCCATAGTTGCACTTGGGAGCTAGTAAAACCCACCTCAAAGAGAAATGCAAGCTTTATAATCCCCAGATTCTTCATGGGCTAGTGAGAACTGGAAGGGTCAGGGTGAAAGTCATTTTCTGATTTTAGGATCAGTTCAGAAAATAAATTGAGTTATTTCTGTCTACTTGGAAATAGCTGGGCTTGTTTCTATGGACTTTATCAGATGAGCCTCTAAAAACATTTCTTTGCCAGCACATTTTGAACTGTTAGTGTGCTAGCAAAATAACCCGTTTTATCAAACATCACTGTACAGTAATAGCATGAAAAGAGAGCCCTGTACTTCTGTGTTCACCAGGGCATGTGATCTCGGTGGTTCTCGCAAGAAGACACGAGCACGTTTAAAAGCGTAAAAACATGAAAATAAACAAATGAAATGAACACATAGGCACAGAAACATACTTAAAAACTTCCAAGTAAAACAGGGAGGTTCATAAAAGCAGGGATCACCAGCACTGAGGCCATGATATTGAGAATACAGCTCAGCTGGGCAGGACACGTTTCTAGGATGGAGGACCATCGCCTCACAAAAATAGTACTCTACGGTGAACTCGCCACAGGTCAGCGTAAGAGGGGCACTCCAAAAAAGCAATACAAAGACTCCCTGAAGCAACATCTCAGGCTCAGCCAAATTGATCACCAACAATGGTCCACCCTGGCCTCACATCAGGAGGCATGGAGATGCACTATCCACAATGCTGCAGCCTTATTTGAGAACTCACGCCAAATAAGTCTTGAAGAGAAATGACAACGCAAAAAGAATCACAACCCGGAAACATCACCCAAGGAGACCTTCTGCTGTGCTTTCTGCAACCGGACTTGTTTATCTTGGATTGGCCTTTTTAATCATCAGCGTGCTTGCAGAAAGTGCGGAATGAGTCCTTCCTGAATCTTCGTTTGCGAAGAAAAGCCAGAGAGAGAGAGAGAGAGAGAGATCCAGTTCCTAGTTTTTACGTTCTCTCCCAGAAGTGTTCTGTTGGGGAGCATCCATTGATGCTAGAATCGTGCCAGCAGAATGGGGCACAGTTTCACACGCTCGCAATTCCACCAATAAACGCCTTGGCAGATCTATTGATGGCTTGGCCTGTCAATAAAATAGAATGTCTTATTGACAATACAAAATCGCGAAAGCAGACTGTCATGTGAAACGGACACCCTTTTGTGTTCATTGGTCATTGTTATGACACGATATTTGCCATGTCTGATAAAGTCTTAAGTGAATACAGGGAGAGCAGACACATGCTTCTCCCTTCTCTCCTCATAGCATCACACAGCACTGCTTTATACTTAGTAAATTAATCAGTAGTACGTGCTATTATATCTTTGTTCTGTTCTCTCACCTAACAACTTGGTTTTGATTCCCAACTTTTCAGGTTAACGTGTATTATTATGGTTTCTTTAAAGCTATGTTATCCCTTGCACTCGGGGGTTGTGAGGACCCTCAAAATATCAAAATTAATTTGGGGAATTAATGTACTCAGCTCAGCTATGTGAGAGAGGGGTAACAGAGCAGGAACTTTCGACCTATGTTTACCAGTACTAAGGAGGAGACATTAAGCTAGATAGTACTTTTATCTTTATTTGAGAAAAACAATAACAACAACATTCATGCACACATTCAGGCTTCAGGCATTCACACAAAACTAGTGAATAAAGTGGGAAGTATTGGGATAGAGAAATAGTGAATGGAGCTGTTTGTGGGTGATATTACATCTTTCCTGTAGACATGAGATCACGGAAGAAACCAGCAGAGTGGGGATCCCGATCAGGAACTGCTATACAGTTTTATGTGGAGTTGAGAGGAAGATGAACTTTGTGCCTGGCTACACAGACAAATGTCCACAGGAAGGAGATCTGTGTACACCTGAGTGGAATTTTGGAAGGGTTTTTATAGTCTATATTTGCCTTCAGGATATGGAATCTATAGTAGGAGACAATGCTTTGTGGTGTTTCTCAGGGAGAGACAAAGGCACTCCAGATATGCTAATGGCATCTTAATGTGCAGATACTTTGTGATTGAAAGGGAGGAAGCAACTTCCTTTGTTTGGGAAGGTTGAAAGAATGAGAGTTGTTTACAGGTTTGAGTTTCCCAGCTTTAGTAAATAGGATTAGCCTTCAGTTGCCTTGTGAACTAACATTTCTTTAGAATTTATGCAGTCCCTCTCTAAGTGTGTACCTGACTGCGTCTGATCACTAGTCTTTGTAATTTGTTGGGATTTTCCAGTTTTAATGGCCACACTGCATAGAAGGCCACATTTGACCTAATTATTAAATATTGCCAATTATTCATATAGTTATGGGGCTGGGGTATCACAGTAGGTAACAGCTTGGTCTGTCCCAAAGGGACATGCCCTCAAATACTTATCTGTGGATCACAAAGTGGTGTGGGAGCTCCATTCATGTGGTCCATAGCAGTGGCTTTGGTTGGTGGGGTGGACAGCACGATCACCAGAGCCAGAGCCAACAACATGTTGTTTTCTGCCCAATGTCCTCCTTTGCAAATACTAAATACTCTTAAGTAATGCAAAACAAATATATAAACAGAAGAATAATGTCTTCTTACTTTGGCTGAGATGGACTGGATGCTGTCCTAAGCCTTGTCTAGACAGGCTATTTACCCCATCTTGCCCGTGTCTTGGAACCCTGCAGTCCTAATGATGTAGGCCTTTTACCCCTTTTACTCCCAGTCAGTCTTCATGATATCTAGGACAAAGATGGGGGAAAGACTGATAAAACATTAAATTAAAATACCTGCCCCCCCAAAAACAAAACAAAACAAAAACACTAAACATTCCAGCCAAGGAAAAGCAGATAAGGCCATGCATGACTGCAGGAGCCCATACCAGCCCACTGTCCAGTTGTTGCAGTTGCTCTCCGTGTCACTGTCTCTGCATCTAGGAAGCAGGCCCGCAGCATGTATCCATGGGTGATCACATGCAGGGGGCCTTGGTCACAAGCTGTGGGCCGGTTTCCTGGCTTTGGAGAGAGTGGCATGGGCAGATGCGGGTAGATCCATCCTATGGAATGCTGAGATTTGTATTTTCCTGGGGTACTTAGAATTCTCAGCCAGAGAGATCTAGTACTGTGGTTCAGACAAATGCATTAAAGAATTCTTACCAAACTACAAACTATGGATCCTAGCATTTCATAGGATGGTGCCATGACAGTTAAATTTGTATCAAACTCCAGTGAGGTGTTCATTCATCATGGAATGGTATACTGCCTAATGAATGAAGAAGGGAAAAAGAAAAAAACTAGGATTGGGGTAGGGGTGAAGGTAGAATGAGTAATCCTTAAAAAGGAAAGGCATTTCTGGCTTGCTGGAAGAGACATATGAACCCCAAAGAACCCCTGATTGCAAAAACTTTTCTCACAACACTGGCTTTCTGCAGCATATCACAAGCATCTGCTGTTGTGACAATATGCAAATGTTGTAATGGACATGCCAACTCTACAGGTTTAAATATACCATTTTTTTTCTTCAAGTGAAAAAAAAACAAAATTGTCCATTTGCCACAGTGCCCACTGCAAATCTGAAAAATACTTGCAGTTCCAGCAGAAAGACTGTTGCAAGTAAAGGGGAGGTCAAGACATGTGTGTGTGCCTCAAGTTACCTGTTGACTTATGGTGAACGCATGAATTTCACAGGATTTCTTAGACAAGGAATACTCAGAGATGGCCTTGCAAGTTCCTTCCTCTGAAATATACCCTGCAGCACTCTGTATTTTTTGGTTGTCTCCCATACATGTGCTAACCACAGAGGACCCTGCTTAGCTTCCAAGGTCACATAGGACCTGGTGCCTTCAGGGTATTTAGGCTAGTCAAAACATACACAAAGGTTATTTGGGCATAAAAGGCCACAACTTTATCCATAACAGCTGTATAGCATTGGCTTGGCATGAGTCAGGATCCAGTGATCAAATAACCTTCCTGTTATCCATTGACACCCTCCTCTGCCCTGGCTGCCAGAGGGTAATCCTGGAGTGGCTGTGATGGAATGCATATGGGTGCACTGCCCACTGTGTGGTTCCCTGCCACCTGGTGCTACAGCATGCCCCGCAGCCCCTCAGCTGGGACTGTGCCTAACTCCTGCACCCTAAGGACTCTAAGGGGACTTCCATAAAAGAGGAGGCAACAAAGCATGCCAACCCCATGCAACACCACCAAAGTTGTAACAAAAATTATAAAGCATTAAAAAAAAAAAACATAACCCATAGACCAGCGGCTCTTAACCTTTTCTTTACCAGGCACTCCCTTTAAACATCTTTTGCTGCTGTGGACCCCAGACTTAACTCAAGCTTTAAAACCATAATAATAACAATAATAACAACATCATCAATAATAATAATATAATTACTCTGTCCATTAATAATAATACAATTACACCATCCACTAAATCTTCCAAGTTTGTGGCTAGAGTGGATTGAACAGCAATGCACAGGCCAAGCCAGCCAGCCTTTGTCTTGACTCCTGTCGCATGGCCACTCCACTGTGGGAAGGAGGTGGGCCAAGCAGCCTTCAAGCCTCTGAAGACCCCCTGTAAGGACATCATGTCCCCCTAGGGTTCCACGGACCATAGGTTAAGACCCGCTGCCATAGACCATAACACATAATACAAATCACAATTTTTTATAGAGGCTGGGTAGGAAGGCAGTTGAAGCCAAACGGCCAAAGGAGTGGTAAGAAAGCGATTTTTATCTTTCCCCACGTGGGCCTGAGTGAAGCCTGCAACTTCATTCCAACATGGGGAAAGGACCTTCCCCTATCGCACACCATTTACCCATCTGATTGCCTGATCCCCCCAAAGCCTGCCAAAGGCTTCTGGGAAGAATAAGGTCATGTGACAAGGGAATGTGGCAACTCTCTGCTGCCCTGGACCATCCCACAGCCCTGAGAACTAGCTTTCCTGGAAAGTAGGGGAACCATTAATTACTGGGCTTTTATCCAGTGCTGTTTATACAGTTGTCCCTTCATATTCACTGGGGTTTGGTTCCAGGACCCCCTGTGGATACCCAAATCCATGAATTCTCAAGTCCCATTATATGCAATGCATAGCAAAATGGTGTCCCTGTTATAAGAAGGCAAAATCAAGGTTTGCTTTTTGGATTATTATTTTTTAAAAAAATTATTTTCAAGTCGTGAATAGTTAAATCCGTGGATACCAAATCCGTGGATACAGAGGGACAACTATAATCTTTTTCAGCTGCAATTGTTTGGGTTTATTATTCCTGAATAGATGGTCTCACCTCTGGGATCTTAGAACTACTGTAGTACTAGCATGACTCTGCCACTTTTAACTGGAAAGCCCACATGGATCTTTAGAACTGTGAAAACCTGTGGCTACTCCTGTTGGGTGTTTGGCATGTCTTCAAAGAAGGCCACAGTGTGGCCACAAGATAGCCACTTTTATGTAATCATACATTGTGTTACATGTTAAACTGTCCTATACTTGTTCTAAAGGGAAACAATGTCTGGGTGGGTGGAGAGTGAATTGTAAGGAAACAGTTTGTGGCTTTACTATTCATCATCACAGGGCTTGTCAGAAGGCATCAGCTTGAATTTGTGTGGTTTGAGCTAAAGCGAGATCCTTTGGTCATTCACAAGAAGAATGCCAGGTCTGCTTGTCTTCTAAATAGCTGACAACCTCCATACTTAAACAGGACTTTTCCTAAGGACTGAATTCAGCTGGAGGAGCCTTATTATGTCCCACGGTTGGGAGCAATACATTCTGAGAGGACGTGGGAAGGGGTCTTCTCTCTGCTGTAGAACCCTCCCATTAGAGGCCAAGTTGGCACTAGCACTGGCATATTTCAAGCACTGAACTAAAACATTACTTTTTATCAAAGACTTTAGGGCCTAACTGATGTCATCCAAATCTACACATGTATCGTTTTTTTATTGTCAAACATTGTTTTAACTGGTTTTAAACTATTTTGTTTTGACTTCTCTACTGTTTAACATGCTTTTAGACTATTTAAATGATCTTTAACATTTTAAATGGGTTAAATTTATTTTATTGTACCCTGCCCTGAGATCTCATAGAATGGGATATAAATATTTTAATTCCTAGAAAATGTGTCTTCCCTAGCCCTTTTCTAGGCCTTCCAAGGCAACTCTATGGTATTTTAAACCAGAAGTCCCATTATTTTCAATGGCGTTCACTATTATTCATGGTTTTCAGAATCCACGCTCCCCCCCCCCTGAACCAATCCCCAGTGGATAAGAGGGGCCTACTATATTACATAATTTGCCACCAATAATTTAGTTTAAAAACTATATTATATGCACTAACATAATATTTTTTGTTTATTAGCAATTAATGTAATGGTGTAGATTTCCTCAAAGAAAATAAAGAGTAGACTACAAGCTAAACATGAGTTAGCAGTGTGATGCAGCAGCAAAAAATGCCAATGTGATTCTAGGCTGCATTAATAGGAGTAGTGTCTAGATCAAGGGAAGGAATAGTATCACTCCATTCTGCTTTGGTCAGACCTCACCTGGAATACCGTTTCCAATTCTGGGCACAACAATTTAAGAAAGATACTGAGAAGGATGGTGCGAGGTCTGGAAGCCATTATGCCCTGTGAGGAATGGCTTAGGGAGCTGGGTATGCTTAGCCTGGACAAGAGAAGGTTGAGAGGTGACGTGATAGCCATGTTTAAATATTTGAAGGGATGTCATGTTGAGGAAGGAGCAAGCTTGTTTTCTGCTGCTCCAGAGACTGGGACACGGAGCCATGGGTTCAAACTACAGGAAAAGAGATTCCACCTGAATATTGGGAAGAACCTCCTGACAGTAAGAGCTGTTTGGAAGTGGAATACACTGCCTTGGAGTGTGGTGGGGTCTCCTTCTTTGGGTTTTTTTAAACATAGGTTGGATGACTGAAGAAGACCAAGGGGGAAAGGGAGGGGAGAGGAACCAAGACATGTTAAAAGGAGCTGGAAAGATGGGCTGGAGGGGATCTATGTGCAAGAAAGGAAAGGAAAGGAAAGGAAAGGAAAGGAAAGGAGCCCTTTCGGAGGGAGACAACCCTCAAGTTCCCTGTCTCTCTCACACACACACACTCACCCTCTCCGACGTGCCTCTCCCTCCAGCTTCTGCCATGGAGGGCTGATGTTTCTTTCTCTTTCTCTTTAGTTTTGGAGAGGCTGTTTTGTTTTGTTTTGTTTTTTAAAAAAGCCAGCAGGAGGTTTTTGGAGGAGGAGGAGGGTAAGAGGAGGCTCCTCCTGGCTGTCTCCTTCCTCAGATTAAGGAGGCCAACACAGGGCCCTCTCTTGACCTCGGGGCCCCCTGCCAATGCTGATTTGGCAGACAGGTTACACCGGCCCTGCCCACAGCTGCATCCTATGGAACCCTGGGATTCATAGCATTGCAGGGTCTTTCGGTCTTCTCTGCTAAAAAGGAGTCCCAGTGCCTTACTAAAACTACAAATCACAGGACCCTGTAAGACAGATCCATGGCCGTTAAAAGCAATATATCACACTGCAATGATTCTATAATGTGAAAGTACTGTAAGAAGCAACCCGTAAAAATAGAATGCTAGAGTTGGAAGGGATCTCCAAAGGGCCATCCAGTCCAACCCCCTTCTGCCCTGCAGGAATAAACAATGCAAGTACAGCCAGACAGATGGCCACCCAGACTCTGTTTAAACATTCCAAAGAAGGAAAAGACTCCACCACTGTCCAGCAGCTCTTAGAATACTGCAAAACCCAGTTTCATAGAATCTTAGGGCTGGAAGGGACCCCCAAGAGCCACCTAGTCCAACCCCATTCTGCCATGCAAGAAGCCACAATTAAGGAACTAAAGAAGTTTTCTCCTAATGTTTAGGTGGAATTTCTCTTCCTGTCATTTCAATACATGGTTTCAGAGAATTATAGAAGAGTTGGAAGGGACCTCCAAGGGCCATCTAGTCCAACCCCATTATGCTCTGCAGGAAGACATGATCCAAGTACAGCTCAACAACAGATGGCCATCCAGCCTCTGTTTAAACACCTCCAAAGAAGGAGACTTCACCACACCCTGACGCAGTGTATTCCATAGAATCACAGAGCTGGAAGGGATCCCAAGAGCCATCTAGACCATCCCCATTCTGCCATGCAAGAATACTACATAATCAAAGCCCTACGTCCATCCTCTGTTTTAAAACCTCCAAAGATGGAGACTCCACCACACTCCTAGGCAGCAGCATATTCTACTGCTGAACAACTCGAGTTGGAAGGGACCCCCAAAGGCCATCCAGTCCAACCTGCTACTGCCCTGTAGCTTGGATCCACAATCCAAGCTTCTGTTGGAAAACACCTCCAAAAAGAGAGAAATAGTTCCTTGGCTACTAGAAAGAAGGGAATAAAAAGCAAAATCACAGGGATTTTTTTTGGGGGGGGGTGTCTGTTGCTAAGTGACCTTGATGTCAAACAACACCCCCTCTCCCTGGGCTGTAGCATTGTTCTTGTTCTGAAGCAATGCCACCCACGTGATGCGACACTTCCAGGCAGGCTCTGCAGATGGAACCAGACGTGCAGGTATACAACCCCCCAGAATCAGCGGATAAAGGTGTGCTAGGTTAGGTTACATTGACCTGAGATAAACATATGGGGGCCCCAAAATAAAGCATTGCAGCCCCCCCAACATTCCTTAAACTGGCCCTGGCCATGCATTAAAAACAACAACAAAACAAAAGCAGGCAGAGAGAAGGACAACATTGTCTATAATATCTGTATATTTTCCCTTCAAAGAACACTGAAGGTTAAAACTAACTACTTGCAGGAAGGAGGTATTTTGAATTTTACATATTGATTTGAATTCCAATTCTTCAATTCATCTACTTCTTCAGCTTCAAGTCTCCTATTAAAACTACCAAAGAGAAAAACTAGAAGAACACTGGCAATCTCAGTAGCATGATAAATAAATTCAACTGTGCTTATTCTAATCCCATCTCAACCCCGACTCCATCATTGACAAAGTGCAAAACTAGTCACAGTGACAATATCTGATACGCAGCAAAATCCAAATGAAGTGAATGGGCCAGGAAAGTTGTTATAGGTGATGGTAAACCAAGAAAGTCACCTGTTTTGCAACTGGAGGGATTAATATGCGATTTGAGAAAGAACTGTACCACTAGGTTATTTCTGAATGGTGCTCCCCGTTTGTTGAACGTCCTTCTTTCCACCAAGTGTTCCAAGATTTCTTTCCAAATATATCATGCGAGCTCTGAATGGGAGCCAGGCAGCACTCTGACTTTGGGCAGCCCGCCTGTACAGTTCCTCTCTTTGTATTATTCCTTTACCAAAAATACAATCATATTACAATCAATGGCCCCTCTATGGAAATAAATCTGGATAAGAACCCCCTGTGCATTCTAAATCCTTCAGTGCTCACACTCCAGGCAACATTGCCCAACAGCCTGAAACATGATACTGAGTTTCTAGCCAGGTGTTGCTGGAACAACCTTCCCCCATTTTTTTTAATTGCTCACCTGCCAGTCCCTTTCCTGTCCCTACACACACACACACACACACACACACACGGATGAAAGGAAAGGAGGGGGAGAGGGAGAGAGACTATAATCCCACATAATGCATCCACTGTTCTTTCAGACACAATAACTTTTTTCATATACAAGGTCTGTCTATTAAATAATGAGACTGTGTTTCTACCTTTCAGACAAATCATGGGGAATTGATTTTTAATGCTTGAGTTGTGACCTTGAACATATCTGAACCTGTGTGAAAAATATCAACACTCTTGGTTGTTCAGTTAATTGTCAGTCATTGTTTAAAGAAGCTGTGTTGTCTGTTGCGTGCTGGGAAAATGCTAAGTTTAAAAGTCAAGCAATGGTCAATGTGAAATTTTTAGTAAAATTGGACAAAACACCAATGGAATCTTTTCAAATGCTTACTGAGGCCTATGGGGAAGACTGTATGTCTCATGCGCGTGTGTTTGAGTGGCACAAAAATTCAGAGAAGGATGTTAGAATGTGGAAGACAATGAACACCCTGGATGACCTTCCACTGCAGGAACCAAAGAAATTGTGGGGAAAAAACAGCCTGATTGTTCAAGAAGATCACCAGCTCAGTGTCTGAATGAAAGCTGAAGCCATGAACATTGACAAAGACACTGTGGAAAATTTTGCCTGAGGATGTCAACATGAGAAAAGTTTGTGCCAAGATGGTCCCTAGCGTTCTTACACCAGAGCAAAAAGAGTGCTGCAAGGAATGTTGCCCTGACATTCTGCAGCAACTTGATGAAACCACTTGTGATGAAACCTGGATCTTCCAGTATGATCCTGAGACAAAATGACAGCCAATGCACTGGAAAACACCATCAGCTCCAAGAATGAAAAAAGCACATCAAAGCAAGTCCACATTCAAAGTCATGCTCATTGTTCTTTTGTTTTTGTTGTTGTTGTTGTTTTTGACAACAAGGGCGTAATTTTGGCAGAATGGGTTCCAGAAGGCTGAACAGTGAACCAGCATTATTATAAGGAAGTTTTGACAAAGTTGAGAGAAAGAGTCGGGGGTGGGGGGAGGCCAGAACTGTGGGGAAATGGTTTCATTCTTCATCAAGACAATGCGCCTGCTCACACAGCACTTTCTGTGCAGCAATTTTTGGCTGATAAACACATTACTGTTTGGCACCATACGGCTTTTTCTTTTTCCTAAAGTGAAATCAGTGCTTAAAGGAACACGTTTTGAATCAACTGATGCAGTAAAGGAGAAACTGGCAGATGTGTTGACACAGCTGACAGAAACTGATCTGTTCCATGCCTTCGACCAGTGGAAAACAAGACTGCATCAGTGTGAGAGTGTGAATGGGGAGTATATTGAAAGGGATGAGCATTAGAATTGTAATACATATAAATAAAAATGGGTTATTGTATCAGTCTCATTATTTAATAGAGAGTCCTTTTATACCTGGATAACCCATCATACCACCTTCTCACACAGGTGTACACCACACAAGGAGTTTTTTCTGTGATTATTGTGCTTACATTTTGCTTGTGATTTCCGCAGCCCGCACAACACCATTGATAATCAGTGTACCCTCTGTTTCAGTTTGGCTGCTATCACACAAAAACTCATTGACAGCTTCTCCCCGTCAATGAACCTCTGTTGCACGATGATATGCCCACCATAGGTGGTGCGGTGTGAAAATGTGTTACTGTTCCATTCCAACGCATTCACATGATTTTGAGTGGGCATTCCTACCCAACAGCGCAGAATCACAACCCATGGCAACAGGAAAAATCATTGCAACTCCAGGACTTAATATAGACTGGAACAGGATGTACATTATTAATGTATTAAACAAATCAATTTTTTTAAAAAGGAGGTTACGGAGCAGCATGGCAATAATCAAAAAAGGGAAAGTTAAGCAAAATTACTACATGCTCGATTTGAGACTGTAAGTGAGTGAAGGTGGAATATACGTAGGCTTGGATAATACCGCATGAAGAATATCTATGTCTATGCCAACATTTTGGCCACATTTGGGTGCATGCGCAATGAGAAACATAGGGCTTCCTGGCTTAGGCTCACAATATTGCGCAAAGTGTTGGCCGGAAGGTTGCGCATGCGTAAACTCAGGAGAGGATGTGACAACAACAGATAAGGGGTGGAGTATGCCTGCTGAGAAGTGTAAGTGGCTGTAAATGTGGTGCACCAAATAGCGCGATAAGGTCAACTTAATGAGTTGCAGGAGCGCTAAGGGAGAAGGTGTGTGGGGTGAAACAGTCATATATTTGTTATCTACATGGTGAAATAATTCCAGGATAGGGCATAATGTGGTATACCTCACAGTGTATTTCAATAGTTAATTTTTCCTTCCTTCCTTCCTTCCTTCCTTTTTCGAAATCCAATGAAATGCTAATACAGCAGGATTTTCTTCCCCTTCCTTCTCCCCTGAAGTTGTTTGTGCCACTTTAAAACCTACACCAGTAAGTAGATTTTAAGAAGTGTGTGTGTGTGTGTGTGTAGGGCACTGAAGCAGCAGCTGTGGGAATTACCCCATCTCTTGCAGTGAAATTCTGTGTGTGTGTGTGTGTGTCTTGTGTGTTTGCTTTTTCTTTCTTCCTGGTTTCGTCCCTTGAACATACACTGCAGAAGTTTCTTATAGTGCTGAAAGCTGTGCCTCATCATTTAAACAAAAATAATCCTTATTTTTAAACATTTCTATCTGAGGATTAGCTCCCTCTTCACTTAAAATCTAGTCCATGCTGCCAACACAAATCAAGCCTGTTTTGTAATATTACTGACCACAGACATTTGCCAATTCACTTCCTAGACAGTGCAGAGCAGGATGGCTCCTATCTATCTATCTATCTATCTATCTATCTATCCATCTATCCACCTATCCACCTTCTATCTAAACTTTAGATAGAGAGCTGCAGAGTACAAGAAAGAAAGAGAGAGAGAGGGAGGGAGGGAACAAGCAGAGAATTTCTCCTGCTGAGCAATGGAAGCCAGATTGCTAGAAGCAATCCTATAATGCTTTAGACTCTAAAGCATTATTGGATTGCTTCTTGCAATCTGGCTTCATATTTCTGTTTATTAACCACTTAAAAATTAAGAACTACTATAGTGGCTGCTTCTACCCATTCAACATTTATTTCATGCCAAAATAAGCTTGGCACTAAACAGGATTTTCTTTTTAAAATGCTGGCTAGGATTGAATATATGTAAGAGCATTCTGACCGTCTCTAACGTTCAAAGTTCCGGATTTACTTCTAAACTAGTAAGGTAGATGCAGTATATCCTAAGGAGAATTAGTTTTAATGTATGGGCATTGTGTAGGGGTGTGGGTGTGTGAGACCCTCCAAAGGCTCCCCCAATACACACTGCTCACAGACACTGGATCTTTCTGTGTAATATTGCAACACTGTGCCCAATATACCAGCAGCTATGCATCCCATCCCTGCTGTCTTCTTTGTTTCTCTACGCTAGGCTAAAGCTCACTGTGGCTGCTGACATACTGCAGAAATAGTGCAGTTTGATACCGCTGTAACTATCCTGGTTCCATCTTAGGGAATCCTGGGATTTGTATTTAGTTGTGGCTCCAGAGCTCTCTGACAGGGAAAGCTAAATATCTCACAAAACTACAAATCCCAGAAGTCTAGAGCATTGAGCTATGGCAGTGAAAGCAGTGTCAAACTTCATTATTTCTGCAGTGTATCAGCAGCCTGTGCAAGCTCACCCATCAGGCCTGGGCAGATTGTTCCTGTAATACAAGATGGCTTTCAGGCAGGGGCACCTTGTGGAAGCAGCCTGATCCTTTCCATTTTGACCATGGGCAGAGTTGCGGACAACCATAACTGATTTCTTTCTTCTTTCTTGAAAGATATTGAACACATGGCTGTAAGAGTAAGCCTTCCTCTGAGGACCTTACGGCTCAGGCAGGCTCATATAGGGAGATCCAGTCTTTCATGTTGTCTGGACCTAAACCGTACAAAGCTTTATAGGTCATAGCCAGCACTGTGAATTGTACCCAGAAAGAAACCAGTAGCCAGTGAAGCAATTTCAACAAGGGAATTATGTGTTCCCTGTAGTGGTGAGAGATGAGGATTAAATGCTCCTTCACCAGTAACTCTTGAAGAACAGCTTGGACTTCAGAACTAGCAACTCTGCTCTTTTTCTATAAAATCAAAAATGTCTTTCAGGAGTGTGTGTGTGTCATGGATGTGTAAAGACTACAAGATGAACTCTGTATTTTCCTGGCTCAGACTGAAGGATTTCCATGGAAAAATCTGTTTTCCTTTGAGATCGTTTGGCTTCTCTCATCCAAATTACCTGCTCGCTTCTATTCTAGGACCTGGATATCACTTACAGGTTTGGGATATTTTGAGCCACGCTACCGCTTCCAGTAGAAATGCATCACAAGTGCTTAGGGATAGGGGTATAAGCAGTAGCACACTTATGGTGGTCACGTGTCCTATTTTACAGAAGAAAGTCCTCTACTTGAAGGAAGCACAGACATGACATTGCTTACCGTCTTCCCTATTAGGTGAGATACATTGGGCTTCTATTTTAATCACTCTCATAATTTCTAAATTTGCATCTATACCTATAAATTGTTCTTGTTGTGTGCCTTCAGGTTGTTTCCAACTTTTGGTGACCCTAAGGTGAACCTACTCTAGGCAAATCTATCGTGCAGTTTTCCTGGCAAGATTTGTTCAGAGGGAAAATTGCCTTTGCCTCCCTCTGAGGCTCAGAGAGTGTGACTTGACCAAAATCACCCAATGGATTTCCATGACTCAATGTGGATTCGAACCCTAGTCTCCAGAGTTGTAGTCCAGCACTCAAACCACTACATCACACTGGCTCCGCATAGAAATTAGTATATACAAATTTCATGTAAAACATATCCTTTGTTCTTTTTTAAAATTTATTTTTATTTAAAGGAATTATATTTACCATCAGAATCTATTATATTCATCTTGTATTCATATCATGTTACATTCCAATAAACTCCGTGTCCTATTTGAATTGTAACACACCATTTCTTCCTCTCAAATTTACACAATTTTATACATACAACTAAAAATACATCTTTTTAACACTGGATTTTCTCTTCTTTGTTGAATTCCTATTTGGTTTCAATCTTCTCAGAAAGAATAAATGTCCTGTTAGTTGACCTTGGATACCTGCTAGAGATTACTATTTCTAATGCTTCTTATATTTTATGTAGGTTAGCCAGAATAAATTTCCTATAATCCTTTGGTTGAGACTCTTATTCTTTTGTATTATTCCCTATACAAAATATATCCTAAGAAACCCACAAGAGTTTTCTTAACCTTTTTTAATATATAGCTTTCCCCTCCTTACACTATCTCTGTCTCCTCCCTCATATAATTTTACTCATATGTATATAAATACACACACACACATTATATGCATATATACATATTGCTCTTTTACTGTTAGTGTTCTATTACTGTTTGCTTATTTTAATTGCTCCTTTATGTTTTATCCCTCTTTCTCCCACTTCTTTCTACAAAATTCTATTACTGGTTCCCATTCCAGTTCTTGAGACCATACATCATTTTGCTTCAATTCATATGTAAGTTTGTCCATGCATGTCATATCCAATACTTTTTTCAGCCAGTCATCGATTGTGGGTACCTCTTTCAATTTCCATCTTTGAGCTAGTGTTAGCCTTGCTGCTGTCACCAAGTATAGAATAATTCTCTGTTTTTTTTCATCCTCTTTTTTTAAAATGTGAATCATGTTTAACAGGTATCATTCTGGTTTCATTGGAAAATGTATTTGAATTTTTTTTTCCTATAGTTGTATGTATTTTAACCCAGAATTTTTTGATAGTTTTGCAGTTCCACCACATGTGGTAAAGTGAGCCTGTTTTCTTGACACTTCCAACAATATCTATTCTTTGTTTTGAATTTTTTTCCAAATTTAACTGGTGAATAGTACCATCTATGTACCATCTTAAAATAGTTTTCTTTAAGGTTTTGGCACTCAGAAAATTTATACGTTTTCTTCCCGGCATTTTCCCAGGCTTCAACTTCTAGACGGTAGCCGAAGTCCTGTGCCCACTTTACCATAGAGTATTTGATTTCTTCACTTTCTAATTCTCTTGTGTTTAGAAGTTTATATAATTTTGAAACTTTATTTTTATTTGGTCCCCATATAATTTTATCAAGTTCATTTTCTTTTTCTTCAAATCCTTTCTCCTTTGCATCTTCCTTAAACCTTTAAGTTGTACATATGTAAACCAATGTATGTTAAGTTCTTCTTTTGTTTTTAATCTAAATTTGGACTGTCCCTCCTTTTGAAGAAGCTCTTTATATTTCATCCAGTCTTCCGTATTTTTCCACCTGTTCATAAACGCTTCTTGTGGAGAAATCCACAGAGAAATTTTCCTGTAAAATTTGTATTTTTGATTTTCCCAAACTTTAAGAAGTGGTTTTCTGATATAATGGTGATTGAATTCTTTATTAACTATTACTTCATTATATCCAATGTAGGCATGCCAGCCCAATCTAAGATTAAAACCTTCTAAATTTAAAAGTTTGGTATCCTGTAGTTTTATCCACTCTGAAATCCACATTAATGCACTGGCTTGCTAATATATGTTAAGGTTTGGTAGGTCTGCCCCTCCTCTGATTTTTGAATCTGTTAGTATACTCCATTTTATCCTAAGTTTTCTGCCTCCCCAGATAAATTTGCTCAATTCTTTCTACCATTCTGAGAAAACTTTTTCATTTTTTTATGATCGCTATATTTTGGAAGAAGAATAAGAATTTTGGTAGTATACTCATTTTTATTGCCGCTATTTTCCCAAATAGTGATAAATTCAATTTAGGCCATTTTCTCATATCTTCTTTCGTTTCTTTCCAGATTTTTCCATAATTGTTTTCATATAAATCTGCATTTCTGTTGGTGATCCATAATCCTAAGTATTTTATTTTTCCCCTTATTTTACATCCCGAAATAATCTGTATATTCTCTTCCTCTCTTTTTGTCAGGTTTTTTGTAAGTATTTGAGCTTTTTCTTTGTTTATTTTAAGACCAGCCAATTCTCCGTATTCTCTAAATGTCTCCATGAGTTCTTCTATGTGCTCTTCTGGGTTTTCAAGGAAAATAACCAAGTCATCCACAAACGCTCTAAGTTTATGTTCGTCTCCCTTAACTTTTATTCCTTGTATCTTGTTATTTATTTAATCTTATATTTTGATTCAGGATTTCTAATGTTGCAATGAACAGCAAAGGCGAGAGCAGGCATCCTTGTCTTGTTCTGTTTTTTATTTCAAAACTTTCTGTGTTTTCCCTGTTTATAATCATTTGAGCTTTTTGATCATTATAAATGTTTTCAATCCAATTAATATTTTTTTTACCAGTATTCATCCTTCTCAAAACCTCAATCATAAATATCCATCTTACAATATAAAAGGCTTTTCCCGCATCAATGAATAACATGGGCAATTTTTTTCATTATGTTTTTCAAAATATTCAATGATATCAATTACTGTTTTTGTATTATTTCTAATATATCTGTCTGGAAGAAATCCATTTTGGTCAGAATGAATTATTTCTTTTTAAATTCCTTTTAGTCTGTCAGTAATTATGGATGTATATATTTTATAATCTATATTTAATTGAGAAATACATCTATAATTTTGTATGTCTGTTTGATCTTTCCCTTCCTTTGGTATTAACACAGTGTTGGTATTATTCCATGAGTCTGGTTTCCCATTGAGCTCTATTTCATTTAATTCTCTTTGTAGAGGCAGAATAATTTCCTCTTCCATATACTTATAGTTTCCTGCAGAAAATCCGTCTGGACCAGGTGACTTCCCTTTTTTCAATTTTTTAATTGCAGCTGATATGTCTGTCACTGTGAATGATGCATTTAATCTTTTCTGTTGTTCATCAGACAATTTTGGAATTTGTTGTTTCTCTAAATATCCTTTCATTTTAAGATTTTCTACCTCTCCCCCTTTTTCTTCCCCATACAACTTTTTATAAAATTTAACAAATTCTTCTTTTATCTATTGTTGGGTTGTGTATGATTTTCCCTTGTTGTTTAACTCTGACATTATTTTTTTATTTGTTTCTTTCTTCAACCTGTACACCAGCCACTTCCCTGCCTTATTAGCATATTCAAAATTTAACTGACACACCTATGTCAATTTTTGTTTGATTTCTAATGTAGTTTCCTGCTCTAGTTGGTTTTGTAGTAAGTTGATTTTGTAATTTGATCTTTTTATTTTGTGGGTTTCTTCTCAATTTTTCATTCTTGGTCTCTCAATTCTGCTGTAATTTTTGAACCCTCCTCTGTCTTAATTTCTTAATTTCATTTCCTCTTTGTATACATAATCCTCTAATTACAGCTTTGCCAGCATCCCAGATAGTTTTCATTGGTATTTCTCCTGGTTTGTTTTCTAAGAAATATAGTTTGAGTAATTTCCTCAATTTTTCTTGAAAATCCTTGTCCTCCAACAAAACTTCATTTAACCTCCAATTGTATTCTTTCCTTGATAATTGTATTGTTAAAGATATTGGATATTGGATTATGATCAGAGTAGGGTTTTGGTAGCATCAGCATGTTTTTAATCCTTGTCTTTACATTTATTGAGATCAAAAATAGATCTATTTTTGACATAGTTTTATGTCTGTCTGAATAAAAAGTGAATCCCTTTGCATTTTTGTACTTATAATTCCACACATCTGTTAATGCCAAATTGTCTTTTAGTTTGAAAAATGCTGAGGGTAATTTACCCTGATTCTTTGATTTTATTGCCGATCTATCATTTCTTGGATCAATTAAGCCATTGAAGTCTCCCATCATCAGTATGTTTCCTTTATCCACCTCTTTCAATTCTTTATGCAATCTTCTTTAGTATTTCTCCTTTTTTTCTATTGGTGAATAAACTCCCACTACTATCAATTTCTGATTTGATAATACAATTTCTCAGCCTACGTAATGTCCTTCTTTATTCTTAAATAATTATCTTACTGTATATTCTTTGTTGACATAAATTACCACCCCCTTCTTTTTTTTAATCTATAGCTGAAACATATATCTGTCCTAATCTTTGGTTTCTCAAAAATCTAATATCCTTTTCTTTTATTCAGGTTTCTTGGAGGCAGATTATGTCAGATTTTGTTTTTTTCCAAGTAGTGAAAAATACTTCTTTTATGTTCTGAATTTAGTCCTTTGACATTCCATGATATTATTTTAAGAGACATTTTGTTAGTATTTTTTTCTCCCAAATCAGTCTTCTACTATTTCTTCCTCTATACCTGATGTTATTTCTATATCTCCTTCTTCCGATGGTTCTAATCTCTCCTTAAATATAAAACATATCCTTTGTTCTGATGAAATATTTCCTCCTTTGGGGCGACTGTTGTAAGCTCTCATATGTGTATATGTACTTTCAAGTTGCCTGTTGACTTATGATGACCCCATGAATTATTCATAGTGTTTTCTTAGACAAGGAATACTCAGAGGTGGTTTTGCCAGTTCCTTCTTCTGAAATGTAGCCAACAGCACCTGGTATTCATTGATGGTCTCCCATCCAAGTACTAGCCAGGGCTGACTCTCCTTAGCTTCTGGAATGATATGGGATCAGATGCCTTTAGGGTATTTAGGCTGCTATAAACTCTCATGCTGCATTTTAAGTACTCTTCTTCAGATTTTCTAATTTTGACAAAGCATAAATATGTACAGTTGTCCCTCCACATTCACGGATTTGACATTCACGGATTTGAGTATTCACGGCTTGAAAAATATTCTTAAAAAAATAACAATCCTAATAGCAAACCTTGATTTTGCCATCTTATATAAGGGACACCATTTTGCTCTGCCATTGTATATAATGGGACTTGAGTATTCACGGATTTGGGTATTCACGGGGGGTCCTGGAACCTAACCCCAGCGAATGTGAAGGGACAACTGTACTGTATGATCACCCTGGGTTAAATCCTGCATGAATATGCTCCTCCACATAGTGGCAGCAGCTTGTGGCTCCTATGTCACCAGTATGGTGAATCCATTCCAGATTTTAGTCTGAAGTTTTAACAGAGATTTCCAAGGTACTAAACCTGTTTGGGGGTTCAGGCTCAGCTCCATGGATAGCTCCTTTAAAGTTCAGACAAAAACACAGAGCAGATTAACTGCCCCAATAACCTGGAAGCCATCAGCTGCCACTGCCTCCACATTTAACCATGTTGTATTTCTGAAGGAATACTGTGACAACCTGAGCCCTCCATGAAATATGTGAAAAGGAGAGACTTCTCACAAATGAATAAAGGAGGTTCTAGTCATGGATGAAAACCTCTGTAAGCCCTTTCACACTACACAGTTATAGCAGTATACATCCACTTTAACTGCCACTACTACATTTGTAGTTTGGTTAGTAAAACTGGAGGATCTCTCTGGCTGAGAATTCTAGTTGCCCTCCCTAAACTGCAAATCCCAGGATTCCATAGGATGGCATAATGGCAGGCAAAGTGGAATTATAGTGCTACAACTATGTAGTGTGAAAGGGGCTAACATCTCAGATAACATGACTAGTGTATATTGTATACAGTACTGTGAATTTCTACACATTATCATAATAACTAAGAAAATAATGTTACCCAAATTACTGAAGGGTCTGTGGGACCCACTCATGACCTCTGAGTTATGATATTATATTGGGGGATTTTAATTAGCTCAAAGGTATGGCCGCGAGAAGTTGGATAACTTTGGGATCTTTACACCTGTGTATACCAGTACTAACGGAGGAGACTCCATGGTTGAATAAAATAAACATTTTTTTAATTGCTTACACATGCAGTCATGCTTCAAGCAGTCACACAAGGCTAACAAAGAATTAGGAGGAAGTATTTTGATAGAGGAATAGATTTGGGGGATGATGTGCTATACTTTACCTGTCCAGACAGGAAAGATTTTTGCAACAGAGAAAGACTGGGGGGCATGTCTATACAAGGGGGGAAATATGAGTAGATGCAAACTCATGCAAATTCAAAGCAGAATCAACATGTCCTAACAGTATTTGGCAAAAATGCATGCATGTGAGGCTATCCGCTTTTGCTGTCCAAACAGGCATGCCTGCAATTCAAAATGGTGGCCACGACTCGCATTTTTATTTTTGCCAGTTGCTACCACCAAACAGTGTATATATATATATATATATATATATGGCATATCTAAGGTGCAGATGTGCAATAGTGTGCTATCCCACCCAAATAAACATTAAAGATAAAAGAAAAAGGCTGTTTCATCACATGATCGCTCCCTTTCTAAAAGAAAAATCCAAGATGGCAGATCCAGAACACTTGCCTTCTAAGCAAGCCCCACCCCCTGCTCTCATCCAGCAAATCAGCTTTCTACTTCCACTTTTCTGGGGTATGCAAATAAATGTGATTGCCTGTCCTGATTATTGCTAATGCACGTTCTCAAGGAATTTTTTTTAAAAATCGGGTAAAGCCCCGAGGGCTGTTCCCTCAGTGTTTATGGTGGATTTGGACCCCCTCCTTCTGAATATGGCAGAATTATGTGTGATCCCATTAGGACAGGAAGGATTCTAAGTAAATTCTAAGAGGATTATTTTCACTGTTTAGACAGGCCCTCAGATTTAGAGCTGAGGGTCATACAGCAGACCAGCAGAGTGACAAGGTGGGAGGAGGTGTGTACTCATGGCTATGATTTGAGGGCAGTATTTATACCCAATATCATACCCTTAAGGGGTATTTTGAGTGCAGAACAATGCTTGACTGAGATTCCCAGAGTTAAGCAATGGAAGCTCTGGCTTCGTATATTACTGTTAATGGTTGGGGCATTACGACTGATGGGTTTGAGGTGATCCTGTATTGTTGGATAGGCAGAGGTGTGAAGGAAGACCTTTGCAGGATAATGGGAGCTCCTACCACTTGTTTGTTTTAGAGTATGACTCCCTGCCAGGTGTGTCTAGGGGAAATTAGCAAATTCTACCCCAATTACTGTCTGAGGGGGCTTCACTTAATCACATCCTGGATGTGTCTATTTTTGGAGGGTTTCTAAGACACCTTTGTTAGGTCTTTGGTGACCTTTACCCGAACCCTTCTGGGGATGACCTGGTCTACCATGGACCTACGTGTACTGTCAATTATTGCCAATTTATGGATTATTGCCAATTTATGAAATATTAGAAGGGAGGGTGTGTAAGGGTATGTAACAATAATAATAATTTGGCATTAGTTTATGATTAGGAATAGTATTTTAGTACCATGTTTTCATGGGCAAGTATAATTCCAAGTAGTAGCATGATTCCAATGATTTACAAAATCTGTTCTTCAAATACGTTCCTCCATTGTGTGAGGAGAGAGAACAGGGCTACAATTACTCCCACTTTTTGCACCTATGTTAACTGATGGTCCTGCCTTTCATCATTGCCCAGGGGCAGAGGAGCTGAGGAGAAGAGAATGTGAGGCTCCCCATGGTCATGCAAACAGGTGATTAGAAGCCATTATACAATTATACAAGCCATTATACAATTATACAACCAAAGGACACCAAATCATGCATCTGGTCATCTGATTTAGTAATACTTAGCTATATACATAGTGTATATAAACATAGTGTCAACTGATGAGCCTTTTGAGGTACAGAGATGTCTGGAGCTTTATAACGAAACTGTAGCTTTCCTTAATGATCAGGGACAGATGGTCACCATTTTCTAGTTCATAGGCCTGGACAATAGGCCTGAACAATCACAAATCTTTGTTGAGGAGGAATGGCAACTAGTCTATTTCTATGGCACTTTCATGTGTGCTTACTTTTATGTCCATTTCATCCTGTTTCCACATCGATCTGCATTTTTTAAAAAATGGCCCCAAAACTCACATTCAAATTTCTTAATGTAGTTTCCCAGCATTGGCTGGAATTTGCTATCACAGTCACCTAGGAGATTATCAGACGTGGCAAAAACTGTGTTAGAAGATTGCTAGGAGAAAAGGAAGGGGTGACATTACCAGAAAACAATGGCCTTCAGCATTCCGGGGGCATAGCATGGGTTTGAGTAAGGTGTCACTTTTTATTGGTGGCTTGCCCTGTCAATAAAAAAAGGAAGCCTCATCCACAGCAGTGCTATACCACAGGAACGGCTAAAGGACGTGAGCGTCTGGTAATGTCACCCTTTCTATTCTCCTAGCGGTCTTCTGATGTGGTTGGGAACATGCTTTTTTGCCGCGTTCCCCCATGTTTGATAATCTCCCTAGAGTTATGCACCTATAACTGATCTGTATTCTTGATCCCATGATCATAAAAAATCCTCCAATCCTTCTTTACTAGGCAGCAGTCACCATGAGTGGAAGAGGTGTGATGTTTCCCCTTCCCTCCTGCCAGAGATCTCTGGTGCAAGATGGAATTGAAATAGAGATCCTGCTTCCAACTGTCACACCAGAGATCACTGGGGACAGGGGAATTGAGAACAAGGTTAGTGCATCCCGAAGCAAAAGCCAGTGAATACTTAAGTCCCATCTGACACATAAATTAGTTCAACAGGCTGGTTCATAGCATGTCAGTTCATATGAGAATTCACAAAGGTGGGATGCCTCATGCAGCCCTTTCTAGAATGCCTTTGTGAACTTTCTGTTTAAATGTGTGCTACCTAGGGGCACTGTTTCAATGCTGTGTTCCTTCATGTCTCTCCTCTTGAACTACGTGTCCAGATAATCAGTGCTGGTGAACCTGGTGAAGCTATAGTTACTAATGGGTACAGGCAGATGAACTGGTAGAGTAAATGTTGGTTCCACTTTTGAATTTTGAAATAAAAACACCTGTTGAATGCTAATTTAAGGGTATAAATAAAGAAGAACCACTTATGATCAATTTTCTGGAAATTTACTCAAACTGAAGCTGGCACAGGACCAATTGTTTTGCAATAACAGAATACAGGAGATTATCAGACGAGTTTAATAATCTGGACAGGGATGCCATAGGATCAAGAAAGGGCTTCCTTTTCAGAAAGCATTATCCCAGTCTCGTTCTGTCCCTGTGCTGCTTCTGTTCCATTCCATTTTTTTTAATTGATGGGCAAAAGCTGTCAATATATCACCCATTCCATTTCTGTAACAGAATCACGGGCAAGCGAAAAGGTGCCCCATTCCTGTGGCGTGATCTGGGAGGTCCATGCCGAACACTTCCGGTGGCGATTGGGACATCCAGGTAATTGACAGCCTTTTTTGTACCATCCCCTGGTTACTTGATTTTTTTTTGGGGGGGGGGTTAGTGTGTTTAGGTGCTTGGTTTAATTTTTTGAAGTTTAGTTATATTTTTATTGTTAAATTCCCCATGTGATGGCGGCCTCTCTGTAACGTCCTCTAAAGTCTGTTCCGAACACTTCCAATGGCGATCGGGACACCCAGGTCAGTGACAGCCTTTTTTGTAGCCTCCCTTGTTTATCCTACTTTTTTTTTTTCCCTTAATGTGTTTAGGTGCTTGGTTTAATTTTTTGAGGTATGGTTGTATTTTTATTCAGTTGTAAATTCCCTGTGCAATGCCAGCCTCCCTGTAAAGTCCTGTAAGGTCCGTGCAGAACACTTTGGGTAGCAATTGAGACATCCAGCTAAGTGTCAGCTTTTTTTGTACTCTCCCCTGTCTACTTCTCTCCTTTATTGGTGTATTTAGGTGCTTGATTTAACTTTTAGACTTTTATTTTTATTTTTCCCATGCAATCATTCTTTCGCGAGAACAGCCAGGATTTGGTCTCCAGGAAGTGAATTGAGCTCTCTGAGAGCTCCATTCATGCCTGGGCTGCTGGAGGGGAGGAGAACAGTTTCTTTTCTGCTTGAAAGGTAAGTGTGTGGGGAAAATATTAATTGTGACAGAGACGGGAGCGGGCAGGAATTAGATGGTGAGACGGGGATGCTATATTTGTCCCTGTCTGATAATCTCCACAGTGTACAGGAAGTGGTGAAGACTGAATTAAACTGGCATTTTATGAACATACCTGCCTTTTGCCTGGACAACTGTATGGGAAGTACATGCATTGCCTGTAATAAAATATGCTTTAATTTTAAAATGACATGTGCTGTGATTATTTAATCCATCCACTTTAATTGTGATCTTCATACCTAATGATGGGAGGAAGGCAGACAGGAAGGAAACAACAGAAGGGCCTTTCAGCTCACAGAACATTCTACAATAACACTTCTGTGTAAAAATCCCATGGACAAAATCCTGTTCTTTTCTGTTGTGTATATACAATGGTTATTAGTGTGGTATTCATAAACAATACACATTCTCTAGATTTCCTTTATTGTTTAAAGAACAAACCTATTTCATTTACAAAGAATAAGTGATCAAAGTATTGGAGAAAACCATGTCTGCCTTATAAGCTTTAACTTTTCTCTCTCTCAAATATCATATCTGAGAAAATACCAATGTGTGCAGTTCTTCAGAAAGTGTACATGCTAATATAAGACTGAATTTAACTGAGCACACACACACACACACACACACACACACACACACATACACTAATATAATATATATATATATATATATATATATATATATATTGTCAGTATATATATTTATATCATTTATAGCAGCTGGGCATCTGTAGCATCTACATAAATTTTCCTAAATTGAGATTGCTGGATGAAATCCTAGCTCTGGTGGGATTAATCAGTGAGGCTGAGCTGGATGTTCTTCAGCTGCACTTTTCAGTTTGAAAGGAATGATTTAGCAGTGTGGGCTTTCTACTCCTACTTTTTTGTATTTATTATTTCTTGCAGCATGTTCTGATGGCCTTTCATTTCAGTCTTTCTCAAATGATCCCAACCAATTAGTGATCACAGACTGGACACGATAATGTTCTGATAATATGGAGCCAAGTGGATTTCACTGTAATTTCTGATGTCAAACTGAAGTCCTATTCAGAATACGGCTACATGGGCAAATAGGAGTTGTAAGTTAGCAGTGATCTCAAGATGAATATTCCCATAGCTCTTCTACAATATCTCCACACCAAAGGAAAAAAATGGAAATAAAGGGAGGATCATTTCTTAATTATAATAAAAAAATATTAATAAAGCAGCAGCCTCAGATCTATATTAGTCACAAGGATTTAATAGAGTCAGAGGGCCCCATGTTCCCCCTTTGTTTTCTGTTACCCAAAAAATAAGCATGTACACACATACTCAAATCCACACCCACACACTCCTGGATTTAAAATTGGTTCTTTTGTTGAATTTCTGTATATTACAATGCAAGACCTTGGATTCTATCTATCCTTCATTCATTCAGTGGGTAATGGGACCTTGTAACTGTAGTGACTGTTCTGGCTGCACATAGAGGAGATGTGTGAATATAATGGCCAGTTTTGTAAATGTGCATGTTAAATCATCCAGGTTTTAGTGGCACCAGCAATATGTCTGCTCACCCATTTATATCTCTCAGCACGTCTTAAGCATCTGCTCCTGTATGTGCTTGTCACCTTATGCCAATCCAGTGCTTCACTGTAAACAGAGAAGATTTTCATCCCAGAAGTCTGTCCAAATCTTTCTTCCCTCCTATACTTTTTTAAGGAGAAAAGGTCAGCGTATTCCAGTGAGCTGACGCACTCCATCTAATTTATGCACCAAGAAGCTTAAAATTGTGCGTCATTTGACCGTATTCCATTTGTTCATGCTGAGATTAAAAGATGGAGCTTATTGTTGAGCTTATAGTCAAAATTACAACTAAGAGAAAAAAAGGGTTAGAACGGATCAGTAGCTGCAGCTGGCCTTTGATTTACTGTATTTAGTGCTGACCACTGTTGGGTCCCTTAAAAGGAGAAATGCAAAGGAAGCAACCTCTGGGGGAGTTGTGTGATTATTAACCCTTCCAAGAGAAGGCACTTCTGGGCTAAAACACAGTCCAAAAAGCTCAAACTGGCTGAGATATTGCCAAGAAATCTATCCGACATTGACTGTGAGTGCTCGTGTTTGTTTAAGAGATTTTTTTTTCTTTCTGTAAACCTCAGCATATTTTCCTTGGCCAAATCTTACTGCTGACTTCCTGCAACATGACGGATAGCTGAACTAGGTGAAGGTGATGGGAATGTTGTATTCCACCGAAGGGGAAGACTGTTTCGCCAGATAGCTTTCTTGTACTGTTTACTTGGAAAGCAGGGTGGAGAAAGCACAGCACTGACAGATCTATGAGCATCACAGACCAGTGTCCAGGCATCAGAAGAAGCTCAGCCAGAGCCAGCAGGAAGAAATTAAGAGAAAACATGACCAACGGTCTGATTCAGTGTACAATTGCAAAGTTCAGCCAAAACATATGCATTGCTCTCACTGTTTGGAATCCTTCTCCTGGCCTTACGTGTTTGTTGGTTTATGAGATTTCCACTCCACCTTTCTCAAGATAGCTTTAGAAGGGTCTTTCAGTGGGGAATTCATATGTGCTGCCCCTTTCTATAATGCATTTAAACACTTCTAAATTAGTATGTTGTTAAATCAGATAATTTATTGATTTATTTTTTTAATTACTCTGGGGGTTTTCTTAGCTGTATTTTGTTTTGATTTATGTTGTGAGTTGCATATTACCAGAAAGGAAGCATTAATTAATTAGATTTTTTTAAAAGTACAGGTCACCCCCAGTTTACACAGGACCGGTATCTACAGTTTCACCTAACTGCAGTTGGTAAAGAAGGTCTCTCTAAGCATCTGTAGGACCATAGAGTCATGCTGGAAGTGGTTTATCTGGAGGTCCTCCAGCATGAATCTATGGTCAACTTCCACTGGAGGTTGCACCAGATGCCTAGAGAGGTGTTGTATCTCTGGAATCAGGGTGGATTAGATCTGGTGTAATTTTGCTTCTCTCTCACCCCACCTATTCTCTGCCCATCTTTTCATTCTTCTGCTGGCCAATCTTAGTGAACAGAGCAACTCTGATGGCAGAAAAAGTTGGTTCCTAACCTTAGCCCCCTATAGCTAGCCCATCTTTGGGATAATAATCAATGGGTAAGGTACATTAAAATGCATAGATTTGAAAAAGGTGCATGAAAGAAGTCTATTCTGGGAAATGTGAACTTAAATATGCATACATTTACAGGACTGGGGTGTGGGTGGCAAAAGCTTGCAAATCAATGAAGAATTAGAGTAGATTGTGGGGAGATGAATAAGACTGAGCTTAACATTTGCAACAATGTATTTTCATCATATTTATGTCGACCTCACCAAAGCCTTCGATACTGTGAGTAGAAAGGGTCTGTGGCAGATCCTGGAAAGACTAGGATGCCCCCCCCTCACAAATTCCTTAAAATGATTATCTTGCTACACGAGGGCCAGCACGGTCAAGTCAGATATGGTGATGCTCTTTCAGAGCCCTTTCTAATAACTAATGGAGTGAAGCAAGGTTGTGTTCTTGCTCCAACTTTCTTTACAATCTTCTTCAGCATGATGTTCCAAAGGGCTACAGCAGAGCTCGAAGAAGAAGATGGCATCTATATATGTTACCATACTGATGGTAGCTTGTTTAACTTAAGCCATCTGAGGGCTCGAACTAAGACTCTAAACTATCTAGTCCGTGAGCTGCTCTTTGCTGATGCTGCTGCCCTTGTTGCCCACACAGAAGCAGGTCTGCAGCGCCTAACATCCTGCTTTGCAACAGCTGCAGAGCTGTTTGGGCTGGAAGTCAACCTGAAGAAAACAGAAGTTCTTTACCAGCCTGCACCACAGGACGAACACCACCATCCCCACATTGCTGACAGCAAATCTGTGCTTAAGTCCGTTCAGCAGTTCACCTACCTGGGAAGCATCATCTCCTCAGATGCCAAGATTGACAAAGAGATCGATCACAGATTAGCAAAGGCATATAGCACATTTGGAAGACTTTACAAAAGAGTCTGGAGTAATAAACACCTGAGGCGAAGCAAAAAAATCAGTGTGTATAGAGCCATTGTACTGTCTATTCTCCTTTATGGGTCTGAAATGTGGGTCACCTATCGCCACCATTAACGACTCCTCGAACGCTTTCATCAGTGCTGTCTATGCACAATCCTAAATATACACTGGACTGACTATGTGATGAATGTTGCTGTCCTTGAGCAAGCAGGGATCACCAGCATTGAGTCCACGTTATTGAAAACACAGCTGTGCTGGGGAGGGCACGTTTCTAGGATGGAGCACCATCACCACCCCAAAATAGTACTATACAGTGAACTCACCATGGGTCAGCGTAAGAGGGGTGCTCCAAAAAAGCGATAGAAGGACTCCCTGAAGCAACATCTCAGGCTCGGCCAAATTGATCACCAACAATGGTCCACCCTGGCCTCACATTGGGAGGCATGGAAACACACTATCCAGAATGCTACAGCCTTATTTGAGACCTCACACCGAACAAGTCTTGAAGAGAAACGACAACGCAGAAAGAATCACAACCTGGAAACATCACCCAAGGAGACCTTCTGCTGTGCTTTCTGCAACCGGACTTGTTTATCTCAGATTGGCCTTTTTAGTCATCAGCGTGCTTGCAGAAAGCATGGGATGAGTCCTTCCTGAATCTTCTTCTGTGAAGAAAAGCCAGAGAGAGAGAGAAAGATACGTATTCAACCAAAGTATGTGTATTTTATCCCAAAAATAAGGGCGGGGGGGGGGGAAGAGAGGCAGCCATCAATCAAGAATGCTTCTCTGCATTGACAGTACTGACCACATCTGTACATGCAGTATATCAAAAAGGCACTGGGGGGGGGGAGTATAATAGGCAGGCATCATCCATGTCTTAATCAAGACTGCCGAAAAGACTGGTGAGATACTAAGTTTCTGGATCAAAAGGAGGAAGCAATATAAAAGGGAGTATAAGCAAAATCAAATTTTGCTTCTTGTGCTTTTTCCTTTGAAAGGACTTTGTCAAAATTCATACATTTCTTCAAATTCAGGATGGAAAGATCTTGCTGTTTAAAATATCATGGCAGAAGCCATGTGAGAGGAAATGAGACAAATTCATCCATTTAGGCTCAGGGCTTTCAGTCCTACAGTCTTAAAGGCCTGAGTTTGAATCTTTATATATTCAAACATTTCACCTTCAACACCCATCTTGCAGGTAGGTACAAATGGGTTTTCTGCATACTGGAGATGGAGAAATCTTTACCTACTAATGTTGGCTACTGTGGAGATTGGTGGAGTATTTAGTTTCATTTCAGTTTTGAAGAATTTATCAAAATTCACACATCTATATATATAATTCTCTTGGGTATGTTGCTGTTTCCAGTATGCTGATTGGCTGCTTAGGGAACTGACCAACCAATCACAGGTCTGTTGGGCAGCCAATCTGCACACTGGGGGCAGGACCATATAGATCTCAAACACGGCCGCTGGAGAGAGGCAGTGAGTAACATGGGAGTGGATGTGGTGTGTGCGTGTGTGTTCTGGAGTCCAGGGGTGGGGTGGGAGGGGCAGAATGAATTGGGGGAAGGGATAGAACAAGTAGGGGGATGGGGCAGAATGAGTGGGGGGGAGGGGCAGAATGAGTAGGGGGAGGGGCAGAATGAGTGGGGGAGGGGTAGACTGAGTGGGGGGGTGGAGCAGAACAAGTGGGGGGAGGGACAGAAGGAGTGGGTGGAGGGGTAGAATGAGTGGGGGGATGGGGCAGAACAAGTGGGGGGAGGGACAGAAGTAGTGGGTGGAGGGGTAGAATGAGTGGGGGGATGGGGCAGAACAAGTGGGGGGAGGGGTAGAATGAGGGGGGGATGGGGCAGAATGAGTGGGGGAGGGGCAGAATGAGTGGGGGAGGGGCAGAATGAGTGGTGGGGAGCAGCAGGGGGCAGAATGAGCAGTGGGGTGGCAAGGGGCAGAACAAGTGGTGGGGGAGAGGCAGGTGGCAGAACAAGAAGCAGGAGGGCAAGTTAAACCCACCAGCCTACCTCAAAGAGTTGTCATGAGGGCTCCTGGGCATTTTGGGGGGAGTTTTTAAATGGTGTACGGTACGCTGGGTCCAGCTAGTTAATAATAAGCAGGATGAGCAGAACTTGACATTCATAGAAAAAAAAGTGAATGGAAAAGCAATAGAAACAGATGGATTTCCCCATCTGTATCCAGAAAGAAGATCCCCCAGAGTGAGGGAATATGGCTGTTGCCACATTGTAGGAATAAAGCAGTTTGATACACCTTTAATTGCCATGGCTCAATGCTATGGAATTATGGGATCTATAGTTTTGTGAGATATCTAGCCTTCTCTGCCAGAGAGCTCTGATGCAACAACAAAGTACAAATCCCAGGATTTCATTGGACAGAGCCAGAATAGTTAAAGCAGTGTCAGACTGCACTATCTCAGCAGTGTAGAAGGAGCCCAAGATAGAGCAGAGCTTAGAATGTTATTTGAAAAAAGATAACTCATAACTTAATGCTTTAAAAAACCACATCTCCTCCTCCCTCCTCCTCTCTTCTTCTATAATATATATTTAAGAACAGAAACAGTAAGAAATTATCCACCAAATGACTCCTGAGAAATGAGTAAATGTTACTGGTTACACTGTAAAAAGTCTCTCTCTCTCTCTCTGGCTTTTCTTCGCAAACGAAGATTCAGGAAGGACTCATCCCACACTTTCTGCTGATGACTAAAAAGGCCAATCCAAGATAAACAAGTCCGGTTGCAGAATCACAGCAGAAGGTCTCCTTGGGTGATGTTTCTGGGTTGTGATTCTTTCTGCGTTGTCGTTTCTCTTCAAGATTTGTTCGGCATGAGTTCTCAAATAAGGCTGCAGCATTGTGGATAGTACCTCTCCATGCCTCCCAATGTGAGGCCAGGGCGGACCATTGTTGGTTATCAATTTGGCCGAGCCTGAGATGTTGTTTCAGGGAGTCCTTGTATCACTTTTTTGGAGCGCCCCTCTTACGCTGACCCATGGCGAGTTCACCGTAGAGTACTACTTTGGGGAGGCGATGGTCCTCCGTCCTAGAAATGTGCCCAGCCCAGCGCAGCTGTGTTCTCAATATCATGGCCTCAATGCTGGTGATCCCTGCTTGCTCAAGGACAGCAACATTCGTCATATAGTCAGTCCACTGTATATCGTGTGTATACAGTGCTGATGAAAGCGTTCGAGGACTCGTAAGTGTTGGCAATAGGTGACCCATGTTTCGGACCCATAAAGGATAATAGACAGTACAATGGCTCTATACACACTGATTGTTGTGTTTCGCCTCAGGTGTTTATTACTCCAGACTCTTTTGTAAAGTCTTCCAAATGCGCTATATGCCTTTGCTAATCTGTGATCGATCTTTTTGTCAATCTTGGCATCTGAGGAGATGATGCTTCCCAGGTAGGTGAACTGCTGAATGGACTTAAGCAAAGATTTGCCAACGGCAATGTGGGAATGGTGGTGTTCGTCCTGTGGTGCAAGACTGGTAAAGAACTTCCATTTTCTTCAGGTTGACTTCCAGCCCAAACAGCTCTGCAGCTGTTGCGAAGCAGGATGTTAGGCGCTGCAGACCGGCTTCTGTGTGGGCAACAAGGGCAGCAGCAGCAGCAGCAAAGAGCAGCTCATGGACTAGATAGTTTAGAGTCTTAGTGTGAGCCCTCAGATGGCTTAAGTTAAACAAGTTACCATACCATTAGTACAGTAACATATATAGATGCTGCTGTCTTTTTCAAGCTCTGCCATAGCTCTTTGGAGCATCATGCTGAAGAAGATTGTAAATAAAGTTGGAGCAAGAACACAACCTTGCTTCACTCCATTAGTTATTAGAAAGGGCTCTGAAAGAGCATCACCATATCTGACTTGACCGTACTGGACCTCATGTAGCAAGATAATCATTTTAAGGAATTTGGGGGGACATCCTCGTCTTCCCAGGATCTGCCACAGACCTTTTCTACTCACGGTGTCGAAGGCTTTGGTGAGGTCAACAAATGTTACCTAGAGACCCTTGTTCTGCTCCCTACATTTTTCTTGCCATTGTCTAAGGGCAAATACCATATCTGTAGTACTCCTATTGGCTCTGAAGCCATATTGGCTTTCAGGGAGAAGCTGTTCTGCAATAGGAGGAACTAATCTGTTCAGGTGTATCCTTGCAAGGATTTTTCCAGGAATAGAGAGCAGTGTTATGCCTCGATAGTTTGAGCAATCGGATTTTGCTCCTTTTTTCTTGTACAAGGTGATGATGAATGCATCTCAGAGATCTGATGGCAGTTCCCCCTTTTTCCCAGCAATTCACAAGGAGTTCATGGAATTTATCATGGAGTACATGACCTCCGTGTTTCCAAACTTCAGGCAGGATTCCATCAAACCCAGCTGTCTTGCCATTTTTATCTGCTGTATGGCCTTAAGGGTCTCTTCCAAAGTGGGAGCTATGTCCAATTCATTTTTCATCGGTTTTTGTATCATATGTTGGATAGCTGAGCCTTGGACTACTTGGTTGGCACTAAAGAGACTTTGAAAATATTCAGCCCATCAATACAGGATGGAGGATTTATCAGTAATTAATGTTTGACCATCTGTACTGTATAAGGAACTTTGGACCTGATAAGTAGGTCCTAACACTGCTTTAAGAGCTTCATAAAATCCTCTATGATCACCCAGATCTGCACAGCGTTGTGTCTTTTCTGCTATATTGATCCACCACTCGTTCTGCATGTCTCACAGTTTTTGTTGAAGTTTACTACATGTGAGACGGACAGCTGCTTTTCTTACATGGCAAGTTGGCTGGGCAAGGTATGCCTGGTGAGCAGCTCTCTTCTTTGCCAACAGCTCCTGGATCTCTTGGCTGTTTTCATCAAACCAGTCTTGATTTATGGGGGGGAGAACCCGAGGGATTCTTCTGCAGACCGGAGGATACTGTTTTTGATATGTTGCCAAAGCACTTTAGGAGAAGGATCTGTAGGATGGTCTTCAAGTTTTGTTTGCAGATTTGCCTGGAAGTTGTCTCTCATGGTAGCTTGTTGAAGATTGTCGACTTGGAGTCTCCTCTTTAAGATGCCACCCCTCTTAGGTTTGAACTTAAGATGAAGATTTAGTTTATATCTTACGAGGTGATGATCTGTTTGGCATTCTGCATTGGGCATCACTCGGGTATGACAGACATCACAAATGTTTCTCTGGCAGACTAGAACATAGTCAATGTGGTGCCAATGTTTGTATCGGGGATGCATCCAGGTTGTCTTCAAGCTATATTTCTGCTGGAAGATAGTGTTTGTAATAGTCAGCTGTTGTTCTGCACAGAACTCTAGCAGGAGGCATCTGTTATCATTGCAATATCAAACACCATGCTTGCCTAAGACACCTTTCCAGGCTTCGGACTTCTTTCCTACTCTAGCATTGAAGTCACCAAGGATAATAATTTTATCTTCTACAGGGACTTTTCGTATGAGTTGGTGTAGGTCTGTGTAGAATTTCTCTTTCTCTACAGGGTCAGCTTGCATAGTTGGGGCATATATACTAAAGAGAACAACATGTGGGAGGCATAAGGAAATAATGTGATCAGAGTGTCCTGTTGGCAAGGTTTTGAGTTTGGAGGCAATGGAGTTTTTAATCATAAAGCCTACTCCTGAAAGATGTTTTTCAGTTTTGGGTTTGCCAGACCAGTAAAGTGTATAGCCTGCGCCGGGTTCTTTAAGGCTGCCTTCCTCATGGAGATGAACTTCACTAAGAGCAGTGATGTCAATATTAAATCATGATAGTTCATGGGCTATTAGAGCAGAACGACATTCAGGCCGTCCACTCTCTGCAGAGTCTCACATGGTTCTGATGTTCCAGCATGCAAGTGTCAGTTTATTTACACCTTTGGAGGCCGGTGTGTGCCTTTGTTTCTTTGCCTTGGTTTGACTGCATCAGAAGATTCCCGTTGGCCATGGCTAGCCAACCAGGTAGATGGGGCTGAGCTTTTGTTAGGCCACCTTTTCTAGGCCCCTCTCCATATGGAGCAAGCAGTGCTCTCCTTAAAAAAGGCTGCTTGGTTGTTCAGGATGCCGTTGAATAAGACTGTCATCTCCTGGGTCAGCCTCAAGCGACCAAAGTCCTGAACCGCCTGCATGCAGGGTTGGGTCTGTAGCTTCCAGTGCATCTTTACACCTGCCGGTTTCGTCCCTCGCCTATCGCTACAGGGCTTTTCTGGAACTGGATTTGTCCTTCGAGCCTGTGCAATGGATTTTTCTAGTGGAGCAAAGCGTGCACAGAACTGGCCTCACCCTTTAAACCAAAGGTTCATCTGCCGTGGCCTTGTAAGCATGGACGGTAGCAGCAAGGTCCCCAGGTCGTAGGTTTGATTAGAGTTTCCTTCTCTTAGATGGTTTACCTCACAGGGTTGGACGAGCACCATCTGCCCGGGTTTGGAATTAGAGTTTTCCTTCTCCTAGGATGGTTGCCATAAGGATAGAGAGATCATCCTGCCGTTTGACGCTCTTTGTCAGACCTTTTGGTTTTGACCTGTCTGGCATGGGAGACCCTACCAGTGGCTATTATGCCACCACCAACATAACTCAAAACATCATTAGGGTACGCAAGCCTCTCCCCCATGACAAGGGGGCATCAATGGAGAGGGCTGTAAAAAGTAATGATCGTACAAATAGTTGTCTTACTTTGCAAATTATATATACAGTATTTGATGATATTGCACTGTCATTGCTCCCTCCACAAAAATACAGAATTACAAACAACATTGAATGTTGAATCAATTACTTGTAACTCATTATTCCCAAGCTTTGCAAGAGATCTTTGAGCTACATAGTAGGTAGTGCCATGGTGTTAGCCACCTGGATTGGCTGCTATCATGGAACAGGACAATTGTAGTGCTGGTGAACAGTTTGCAGGTTACAACAAAAATACATATAGGAGATGATGAGACTCTGTAAATATGGTGTGACAATGACGCCAGGAGATCGTAAACAGCTTGTTTTTCACATGACGTCATCCCTGTGTCTTTATGCTCCTGTGCTGCTCCTGTTCCGCCAGCAGTTCTTTTTATTGATGGACTAAGCCGTCAATAAATTGCCTCTTCCATTTCTGTCACGGAACAACGGGCAAATGAAAAGGTGCCCCGTTATGCCAGTGTGATGCCAGTGTCAGTGGGAGGTCCGTGCCAAACACTTCTGGGTGCAGTCGGAAGATCGAGGTAAGTGACACACTTTTCTGTACCCTCCCTGGGTTACTTGTACTTTTTTTTAAGTGTGTTTAGGTGCTTGGTTTTACTTTTTAAAATGTATTTTTCTTTAAAACTTTGAATTTCCTGCAAGCTTTTCCTCTTGCAAGAACAGCCCAGGATTTCAAACCAGGAAGTGAATGCAGCTCCATGAAAGCTCCACTCACTTGTGGGCTGCTGAGGGGAGTAGATAACACATGGTTAACGTAGGAGTGAAACTTTTCATTAGTGAGCTGAGATGGGTGCGGGAGAGGAGATTTTGAGATGGGGAGACTATTTTTGTCCCCATCTGATAATCTCTATAGTTAAAAACATACAAAATTAAGATTAAAACAATATTAAATAGAAGAATCAAAACCATTTAAGACCTTAGTTCCAAACAATTTTTTTTAAGTGTGTGTATGTGTGTGCCCTCACATAGCCTGTTGACTTTTGCCACCCCATGAATTTCACAGGGTTTTCATAGGCAAGGAAGACCCAGGGTGAAAAAAAAAGTCTTCGAATCCACGGGGAATCCTATGTGACCAAATGGGATCCTGCAGAGTTCCATCCTTTTCAGAGAGAGGGGGAGCAAAAGTTGGGGAAAGTCTGCGGCAGAAACCTCCGGGACTTTTCTCAAGTTTTCCTGATTTTTTATGAAAATGCTCACCCTCACCTGTTAGGACAACTGAATTGCATTGTATCGCATTGCTGAAGTAAACAGCTGATTGGTCGGATGTGCACAGGGGATAGACAGAAGGTAAGAAGGCAGATCATGGAACCACCATGTTGGATTATCACTGTAGTGATCATGCACTGAGGCAATGAAACAGGCTTTCTTTCCTTCTGTTTTCATTATTTAAGCAGAAGATCACTCTTCTGCACCTTGGAGTTAGTTTTTTTAAAAAAAAAAACTGTTCGGCAGGGGCAAGTTGGGGATTACAAAACCATGAGTAATTAACTTATGGTCTCCATCTTGATTTGCTGGCATGCCTCTGTGTGAACAGCAAACACGGGGAGCTTCACACACCATCAGTCTTGCCAAAAAATCATTGAGACAGATGACAGCTGCTGCAAATTGATGTTTTTCTGCCCCAATTCACATTTTATTTCTTGTCTAGACCTGCCCTCAGAGGTGGTTTTCCCAGTTTCTTCCTCTGAAATATAGCTTACAGTGCTTGGTATTTGCTTGTGGTCTCCCATCCAAGTACTAACCAGGACTGACTCTGCTTAGCCTCCCAAATCAGATGGGATCTGGGGCCTTTAGGGTATTACAGCAACATTTTTTAAAAATCCCTTTTGTTAAAAACTGGTTTCCAAAAGCTTGCTGGAAAAGAAAGGTCTTCACTTGCCACCAAAAGGACAGCAAAGAAGGAGCCATCCTAGCTTCCCTGGGCAGGGAGTTTCTAAGTGTGGGAGCAGCCACAGAGAAGGCCTTCTCTCACATTCCCACAAACCATACAAGTGAACCATATTTTACTACTGCCAGCATCCCTAGTGAGGAAACTAGGGGGGTGGGGTATTAGGACCTAGTTCACATTGCATCTGTTTCTTCAGGCTTCACAGCCAATCCATTACTTAGAAATGCATGGGAATACAGTGTAAGGATGTTAAAAATGGGATTAAGTTTGTATTTTGCATGGAGAGGACTGTTTTCTTTCACTTCCCATCCTAGTTTCCTTACTTGACCCCTTACAGCAGAGGACAAAAGCAAACCAAGTTTGGCTTCTTAACAGCAGAGATTTAACCTAGAAACATGCACTGCACCTCCCAAACCACAACTGAATTGCAGTTGGATAATGATTTTTTCTCTCCCCAACCACCAGGAGTGAAGCATGTTTTGTACAGAAATGAATATATATATATATATATATATATATATATATATACTGTGTTAGTACACAGCTCTGTAAGCTGATGAAACAGAACCCTCCACCTACAAGTCCTTTTGCTGGATGAAATATGTACATCTGTTTTGAGTAGCAGCTGCTGCTAGTGGGGAAAATGCATTTTGCCACATGTGCCAACTCTGTACAGTCATGGGTCAACCTGAGGATCTATCTCATCAAGACAAAAATACTGTTATGGACATTGAACCCATATTGTGCTGATTTTCCAACTTTAATGACTACTATTCTGCACATTGTCTTACTAAGAAGAAAGGATTTAATCATTTTATACTGACTGTGAGAGATGGATTACAGGTAATCTGGTAAATCTGCAACAACCAGACATGATATACTGAGATTTTTCCCCTCCCTTTCTTTTCTTGCTGCGCCATCACTGAAAATATTGAAAATATTGAAGTTAAATCATACACATGATGATGATTCAAAAAAACTACTTCAGTTCCATAAAGACCTTATTTGACATTGCTTTCTTATATGGTTGAGAACAACCATTAAAGCTGTTGAAACTGGCAGTTATATTATTCTTTTTTGCTTCAGCTATGGAATACAAATGTCTTTCATTTTCAATCCAGTTCAGTTCCAGTTTTCAAACACAGAGAATATATAGATATAGACAACTGAGGATCAAGCCACACAAGATCCCAAGGTCTATGTCTTAACGTGTACCCTCCAACTGTCCTGATTTTGCAAGAACAGCCCTGATTAATCCGCTTTCATCCTACTTTTTCAGCTGCTTTATCCTAGTTTTTCTCTCTGTTTTTCCCTTTGTCCCCATCTTACTTGAGTTGCTGCAAAGTTTAAAGTGAAAAAGTAGTTTGCACTCAATTAACTCTTCAGCGGGGAATGGAGAGGAGGGGGACAGAATTTTGCCCTTCGCAGTAGACTTGGGCAAAAGCAAACTGCTGCAGCCTCTCCTAACTTATGTGCACAACCCCATCAATAATGTTTGCCATCTTAACCACACTCTGATGTTGCTTGGCAACATGAGTACCGGTTTTCACTTGTGAAATGTTGGAGGGTGTGCTTAATGTAAAGAGGCCAATTTGTACATGGTGTCAAGTGTTGAAACTCAACCACAGTGTACATAGGTATAATCAAACATAAACACACTTCACAAACATGGGATTCCATGTTATCTGTTGTGAAAAAAACAAGTATATTTACTGGAGTGTACTAACATATTAATATACATGTGTGGGTTTGGGTTCACTAAACTTCTAGTGGTGTCTGTATGTGAGGGAGAGGGGCTCCTACGCATCATGGTATATGATGTGGCTTGTGGGCTGTATGTGGCCCCAAGGCCATTTTTGAAGCCCTCAAGGGCCCCAGCACCCTCAACAAATGTGTCCACATAACCTGTAGGGAGCATGGTGCGTATTTTCACTATATTTTGGACCCCTAGCCATTTTAGACCTGGGAGAGACAGATAGAACTATTTTATGTGCTATGATTTCATCTGATTGGCCATGAAGCCATAGAAGACAATTTAGGTAAGCTCTGGTTCAAGCACATTTTTCATGTAAGGAATGAAAGACCCAATTTTTGTTCCTTATTAAAATCAGAGAACAAATAGTACATTCATGAATAAAGCATTCCTAGCACACTTTTTTGCAATAGAATATAAGAAAATAGAGGTGACAGAATGCTTTTTGAAACCATTAAACACTTTAGAAGTCTAACATGACAATTAAAAATCAATATTTATCAACTTATAATGCAGAAATCTAGGGCAAAAATATTTTAACACTCTCCTTTTCTGTAGTAAATAACTTTTTAACCATATTCTCTCCCTTTTGAGTAACTGATTCTATAAATGCCTGCTTTTAAGATAATTTTCCATTTCATAAAAGTTTCAGGATTCAATATATCCTTTTGTCCTGATATGTTATGGTTCACTGATACGTCATTATGTGTGGAGGATTTACTTCAGTTCGTAAACATGACTTGTTTGTTATGTGCATTCAAGTCAACTCTGACTTACAGGGACCCTGTTCTTGGGTTGTCTTAGCAAGATTTATTCAGAAGACATTTGACATTGCCTTCTTCCTAGGCTGAGAGTGTGTGACTTACCCAAGGTCACCCAGTGGGTTTCAGTGGCAGAACAGGGATTCAAACCTTGTATTTTTTGTTTTTGTTTTGGGGAGTCCTAATCCAACACTCAAACAACTACACCAGTGGCTGCTCCCAGGTTTTGGAACTCCCTTCCCAGAGAGGTTAGATTGGCATCTTCCTTGCTATCTTTTTGCAGGCAGGTGAAGACCTTTTTTATTTTGGCAGGCCTTTGAGGATGGACTATTTGGAAGGATTGGGCCTTGCATACTGTGCTGGTATGTCCATTTGTTCTTTTGTTTTTAATGGTTCATGTTTAACTGGTCTTAATGATGTCATAGTTAATTACACATTTAACTTCTATATGCCATGAATTTTTCTTAGCTGTAATTTTTTTAACTACAGTATTATTAGCCTTTTTGGGGAAGGTGGGAAATAAATAAATAAATAAATAAATAAATTACATACAAAGAGTTTCTTGGCAACCTCAGTGGTTGTAGTCAGGTCAACGAAGAGTCATCAGATGAATAGACAAACCTTGCATAGTGCCCTCTAGTTCCGTTACTTAAAACTGCACCATAATTTTAAATAATCTCCCAGACGTTACTTTGGCTCCCGCTCCTATTGTATTGGCAGATACAGGGCTTTGTCTTTTATACACTAATATTTATTTTCATTTTAAAGTGTTCTTGTTTAAATAAAAGGCCTGGTCTCTGTTCACCTTAGATTAGACTTGTATTGTAACTATGGGTATTTGTTTTTGATTGATGTTGAATGTTAAAGCCAGCCTAGGAAGGACAAAAGTGTTGTCATAATAGCCCCATTAAAATGTGCTAGAGACCACTTGTGTGTTTCTATTTACAAAAGGCTGATGTTTGACAAGAAAGAGGAAAATGGCTCCTAGCAGCCATGGTAATCACTCAAACATATTTGTACTAAGTTGAGAAAAGGAACTTAAAATTCAGTAGATTAGGACCTAGGAAGCTGGGGTCATTCATCAGCTGTGTGTAGCTCTGGGCATGCTTCTGTCTTCTGCCAGCATCAGCTCCCTTGTATGACATAAAGAATGATGACCAACGTCATTAAGTTTTTGCGAGATGAGCAAAAGGAGCATAAAAGGTTTTGTTAAGAAGATAAATACTAACTCCAGATGCTAAGCTATGGGTAGATCAGTTGATACTTCAAATGTGGAGTTCAATACTACAAGCTGTAATGTGCCACCAATTTGGATGGCTTTAAATGAAGATTGGACACATTTGTGAAGATAAGTGTAAGCCCGTCAATGACTATTGTTCAGGATTATTTATTTATTTATTTATTTATACCCCGCTCTTCAGCCACAAGGCTGTCAGAGTGGCTTACAAATTGTTTTAAGCAATAGCTATTTACACATCTACACTGCATTAAACAGTTTCCAATGTGTGTTAGCTAATTGCCCCCACAAGCCGGGTACTCATTTTACCGACCTATGAAAGGATGGAAGGATGAGTGAACCTTGGAGCCCGCTGGAATCGAACTTGCAACATGGTGACTTGCAGTACTGGCATTTAACCACTGCGCCACCAGGGATGGTCTCTCTCTCTCTCTCTCTCTCTCTCTCTCACACACACACACACACACACACCATGCCTCTGCATAACCTCTGCAAGTGAGGATGCAGGCAGGAAGACGTTATCTCATTCATGCCCTTCATGTGGGCTTCCCATAGGCCTCTGTTTGGCCATTGTGTGAACCGAATGCTGGACTTTTGCTCTTATTTGGCACACTTCTTCTTTTGTTCTTATAATTTCCAAATCACCTATTCTATGGAACCTAAAGTCATTTAATGATGATGATATTTATTTCTTACCTGCCTCTCTCCAATGTTTGAGGAATGATACAACATGAATTTAAATACAATATATAACTAAAACAGAAAATCAGTTAAACGTATAGGTTAAAACACATAGGATTAAAACAAACATTACATTAAAATCATCCATAAACTTAAAATTCCAATTTAAAAAGCATGGATTGAAATCAACTGGGTAGGCCTGCAGGGAGAGATAGGTCTTTAACACTGTTTTAAATTCTGTCAGGGTGTTTAACTGTAAAATCTCTTCTGGCAGATCATTCCATAGTCTAGGGGTGGCCAACAGAAAGGGCCTCTGAGTGACCATTGCCAGTCTAGTCCTGTCTGACTGGAGCAAATGAGCCCCAGAGGACCTGAGTCTGTAGATTGTATGGGAGGAGGCAATCCTGACCCAACCTGGACCCAAACCATGTAGGGCTTTAAAGGTAATAACCAACACTTTGTACTTTGCCCAGAAATTAATTGGTAACCAGTGGAGCGATTTTAATATTGGTGTAATATGCTCACTCCTGGATGTACCTGTAATAACTCTGGCTGCATGTTTTGTACTAACTGGAGTTTCCAAACTTGGTACAGAGGCAGCCCAATGTACACCACCAATTTTGGTGATGATTATACAGGAACTTTGCCCCCCAAATACTCTGAATGATTTGACAGTTGGACAATAACAGCTTGCATTCTGCTAGTGAAGTATGCAGTCTTAGGGTCCCACTGATGTCTGTGATAATGCTATTTCTAGCCATGGAATACTTTTAAGTCACTAGTGAGATATCAAAAATCAGATGGTGAAATAAATCCTCATGGAATCCACGGGGAATCCCATGTGTCCAAATGGGATCCTGCAGCATTCCATCATTTTTGGAGGGAGGGGGAGCAAAATTTGGGGAAAGTCCGCAGCAAAAGCCTCTGGGACTTCTCCGGAGTTTTTAACAACTGCAGGGGAAATGTGCACTCCTGCATGCTAAAACAATGAAATCACATTGCAGTGCATTCCTGAAGAGGATAGCTGACTGGTCAGATGTGTGCAAGGGTGGAGCTTGCTAAGAAGGCAGAGCCCGGTACCACCATTTTGGATTGTTGCCATAGTGATCATGTTGATGAGTTGATGAAACAGCATTTCTTTCTTTCTTTTTATTATTTAAGCAGAAGATCACTCTTCTGCACCTTGGATTTAGTTTTTTTTTAAAAAAAAACTGTTTGGCAGGGGCAATTTGGGGAGTATAGAACCATGAGTAATTCACTTGTACCTGCCATCTTGATTCACTGGCATGCCTCCATGTGAACAGCAAACACAGATAGCTTCGCACACCAGTGACTTTGCAAAAAATAAATAAATAGCTGAGACAGATGAAAGCTGCTGTGAATTGGCGTACGTGTGCACCAAAACACATTTTATTTCCCTTGTCTAGACCAGCCCTCAAACACAGTTTAGAACCCAATACTACATAAATTGTCATTATATGCCCCAAGCATATCTTTCAAATCTACATCCAGCCAGATTAACATAATTAGGACAATTGCAGGATAATTTTGTTTGTTTCAAAAGAAACTAGAACAAAATTAAAAAGCTCATTCTTTTCTTAAAAAAAAAAATAGAGAGAGAATGAGAGAGAGATATGGCATCAACATTACTCTGTACACTGAATAAATGAGGCAATTATGACTCTGGAGAACACCAAGCAGAACACAAAGTAGGTCATTCCATAGGCTGCAGTTTGTTATCATTTAACTTTAAAAAAAAAGCAGGAGAAAAAGAATCTGGCTGACATCTCTTAAACAGTGCTATATGTTTTACTATAGAAATATCTTTTGACCAGATATTTAGAACCAGAGGTTATAAAGGAATATATGATACAATGGGCAAGAGACATAGGATACAACTTAGAAGTAGATGCATGGGAAAATGCAAGACATAAACCTTATAGATTTACTGCTTGCCAGAATTTAAAGGAAAACTATATAAAGATTACTCACAGATGGTATTTTACACCGGTTAGACTAAACAAAATGGGAGTGACTATGTCAAAAGACTGTTGGAAATGCCAAGCCAATGAGGGATCTTTAATCCACATGTGGTGGAAATGTAAGGTGATCAAAAAGTTCTGGCTAAGAGTACATATGATGGTTAAAAAAATCTTACAAATAGAATATGAATTTAAACTGGAACTTTATATCTTGAATATGACAAATGTGTTAGGAAAGAAAGAAGAAATCCAACATTGGAGAATCATGTTGTATATGGTAACTGCAGCTAGGTTAATAATAGCGCAAAAATGGAAGCAGAAAGAACCACCTACAATTAAAGATTGGCTAAGCAAACTTATAAACGTGATTGAATTGGATAGTTTAACCAATAGATTACGAAATGTTCAAAGTAACAAATCTTTAAGTACCTGGCTATCTATGATAAAATGTTGGAAACTAATGAAGGTGGGGAAGAAATTCGGAATATCTTGCTATAATAAGAATAAGAATTATAAAAATTAAGGAGACAGCTTGAATTTTAAACTCAACAACGGAAAATATATCTTTTAAAAAATGGTGTGTTACAGTGAACAGATATTGATGTAAAACTATTGGAAAGGACGAAGAGGATGAAAGAATAACAAATAAGAAGTCTCTTTGCTTTAAAGAGGTTTGTTAATCTTGACGCACTAGGGAATGATGAAAGGAAGTCAGAACAGGACATATGAAGATTCTAAGGAATAATGCCCAAGGATGAATTGTGGGTAAATGTATACAGAATGTATACAAAACAAACAAAGAATAGAAAATTTGGTGTGTGTAATGGATTGAATGTATATTTGAGTCTTTGTAAGTAAAATATAAAATCTGAAAGTGAATATGAACGGGAATGGAGTATCTATGTATTGATGCTATTCAAATAAAAAATAAAATTAAAAAACAATAGGAAGGGGAAATGTCAGACAAAAATATTTTACACATTGGTGTGCAGATACATATTTATGAGATCAAAATGCCTATGTTGAACATATTCTTCTCCCTGTGTGAATGACTCTCCATGGGACATACTCTTTGAGTTGAGTTATCATAGTATCATGGTACCTGATTCCATCTCACATAAAATTGATAGGATGTCAGTAAGGCTGGAGTGAACTGAAATCATAATTTGGACCCTGAATGGGCAGATGTACAAGCATGAGTTCAGTATAGAAAAAAGAAAGGAAAAAAAAGGAGGAAGAGAAGGAAGAGGGAGAGGAAGAGGAGGGGAAGAAGAGGGAAAATAGCAGAGAAGAACTTTTATGGCAAGTTCACCTATGTTTCATCTTCTATTTATCCTAAAATCCATTTATGTATTTATCCCTTAGGATCATGTATATTCATATACATCTGTACAAATAATTCAACATATTCTAGTTATGATATGAGAGTCAGGGTGGCGTAGTGGTTTGAGAGTTGGAGTATGATTCTGGAGACCAGGGTTCAAATCCTCATTTGGCTGTGGAAACCTGCTGGGTGACCTTGGGCAAATCACACTCTCTCAGCCTCAGAGGAAGGCAAAGCCAAACTCTCTCTGAACAAATCTTGCCAAAAAAAACCCCTCATGATAGGCTTGCCTTAGGGTCTCCATACATCAGAAATGACTTGAAGGCACACAATAACAGACACCCCCCCCCCGGATCCTGAAGAATGGTGGATCCGGGGGAGGTGTTTTAATGATGCGCAGGGAGGCGAGCCCATGGGCTGGCCTGGGCATGGACACGCCCTGGCCGGGATGAGTCAGGGGAGGTGCCAGGCAGGGCCTATTTCACCCCTTGCCTCCCCTGGTCTCCTCCTCTTTTCCATCTTTTTGACACGAGAGCTGTTTCGTGGGACTGGGATAAGTTTATTTCCTTTGTTTGTTTGTTGGGTCTGGGGGTGGCTGTGCGTATTGTATTGCCTCTTCTCCCTTGTTTTACTGTTTTACTTCCCTGTTTGTTTGTTTTACTTCCCTGTTTGTTTGTTGCTCCGTTTGTTTGTTTGTTGCTCCGTTTGCTTTGTTGCTCTGTTTGTCTTTGTGCTACCCCCCCCTTCGCTTCGCTTCGTGCTGGCTTCCCCCCCCCCCCGCCTGCTCTCTGTGTCTGCCGCGGCCTTGGGAGAAAGTCAGTCTAGCCCATTGATTATTCTGTATGGCAGAGTACAATTCATTGATTGTTGTTGCAATTGTTGTTAGTCTCTATAGGATGCATGAAGTTTAGAAAGAAAATCACCATGTGCAGATTTTAAGGAGATTTTCAGATGCCTCTTTCAGCCTCTTGCTGTGCAAGCAGCCTCCGGAGCAGTAATGAGGCTGCTGCGCGGCAAGGGGTCCATTTTGGATGATGCCGTTTCTCTCTCGGCGTCATCAGTGACTGTTGTGGCTAGCATTGGAGGCGGACGCACTGTTTTTCACTCACGGACAACTTCCGTGAGTAAAAAAAGCACGGCTGCCTCCAATGCTAGCCGCAACAGTCATGGACACTGCCAAGAGAGAAACGGCATCATCCAAAATGGACCCCTTGCCGCGCAGCAGCCTCATTACTGCTCCGGAGGCTGCTTGCACAGCAAGAGGCTGAAAGAGGCATCTGGAAATCTCCCTAGTTTCACTAATGGTTGCTGATCAGCAAAGACTGAAAAGGCATGAGGTCATTAGCAATGGTATGATAATACAAGTCTCCTTCAGATTTTATACAGATAAGGTCTACTTGTGTTTTTTAAATGCTCTTTTATAACTTTTGTTGTTGGGGCAAAAGAGTGAGGTTACTGTTATGTGAGCATTTTTTTAAAAGAACTGGTGAAGAAGATGCAAACAGAATGCAAATGAATACATCACTTCCTACAAAGTCAGAAAATCCTCAACCTGCCAGCCTCTATTTGTCTAACAATAGATCACATTGTAACAACTAATGCTTAAATAAAATAAACCACTTTTAAAAGATGCATCTCCTATATAAGGACAGCATCTTGGTAGCTGTATGAGAGGCTGATTTCCTTTTACAGTAAAATCCAGAGCTATGGAGAAAAGAAATTGCTCTGAAGTAGGGATGCACACATCTATAAAGTCTTCATCCAAGCATTTCTTCCATTTCTAGTCTTCACATATGACCCATTCTTAGTTTAGGGTTGTTGTTGTTGTTTTGGAGTATTTTTTTTTTAATAGAACAAAATCCTACATCCTGTCTCAGTGTTTTTCCCCAAAATGTGTACATTTTTGAAATTGTACCAATAATTTCAGTGTTATTTCCCTCATTGACTAAAGCATGAATAAGTTGTATTTTGGATATCTTTGACATGCCTCTATACACTTTCAAATTTGCTGAAATTTTTCAGAGATGTCCACAGCCACCCACCAACATGAAGATTTGGGAGCAAGATTGCTCAGGAGGTGTGGACTGGGAGTCTGGGGAAAAATGCAGCAGTGAATTCCTTGCATATCCCAACTCTGATGAACTTCAGTGTTACCTCTTGCTTTCAGCCCTTCCATGCTTGTTTTCCTCAGGCTCATAGCTACCTATCAGCAAACCTGTTGGCACTGAACCATTCACATCCCTAACATTTTTGTGCCTCATCAGCTCCTCATAATTTGACACTTTTATGTTTCTCCCATGCACTTCTTGCCCTGGCATTTTCTCATATAGTGTACACTAAAAAAAAACAACAACCCAGACTTGTACATTCTTCATTTAATTGCTTGGGCTAAGAGCAGTGTTGAATATTGTGTTAAGGAAGGGATAAATCGATATGGGGGCTAGTATCAAAATAAGAACTCAAAGATTTAAGAATTGCTGCTCTTCGTCAGAGAATGCTCACCATTCTGTGTCTCAAGGATGATCACCCAAATGCATGTAAGTCAATTAAAAGGAGAGGGGAGATGTTAAAATGTTGGTGCTGCTGATATTGCCAAAAAGAGCAGAAAAAGTGGTGGTAAGAAGTAACCAATTAAAATCAATTAAGTTAGCAATTAAGCTAGAAATTTTCAAATGAAAAAGGGGTTACTTAAGTTAAATTTAACTTAACTGATGGACAAATCATTTCAACATTCACTTAATTCAAGAACTAACTTATTAAATTACAGTACTAATTAGTTAAATGAGAAACTGTGCTAAAAGCCAACACATTTTACATTTCCCTGCTGGTTTTTAGACCCTAAGCCTAGCTTTCTTGGATCTTGAAAAACTGATTCTTGCTTTTTGTTACTTCCACAAGGTTGGGGGATTATAGCGTTTAGGTCACATGATTCAGATCATTGTAAAGGGAAATGGTTATAGGATTTTCAAAATTTTCATTAACAGTTAAGACTTTATCGAACTAAGCTGTCAATAAAAAGGGATGCTTTATCCATGTCTACGCTATGTTCCCAGAACGGCTGAAGGATGATGTCTGGTAATATTGCCTGTTTTTGTTCTCATAGCATTCTTCTGATGAGGTTTTTGCCGCATCTGAAAAAGTCCTTAGTGAATGGCAGATTTTAAACCAAAAATAAATCCGGGTTGGAAAAAGATGGTCTTCTTTGCATCTGGGTGGCCCACCTGTTTTTTTTACACTGAACATCGGGATTTTGCTGTTCTTAATTTTAGGACTTTTGCTGGGGTCCATGCAGGAATTAGTTTACTTAGTAAACTTTGTTTACTAAGGACTTTATCAAACTAGCATCTAAAAATGCTGTAATTCTGTGATTGAGGAAAGCGGAAACATAGTGGCATGATGACAGTAATTATTTCATGTCACCATAATTGTGCAATACTAACGCCACAGAATTATTGCACAACCACCACTAGCAGTTTAAGAATGGGATTTTAGCTCATGCTATAGTAACATTTGTCTTTTCATTGCCTTCTAATGACAGAGTATTAATGCCTCCTGCTGGCCAGCGCATGCGTCTTTAAGAAAAAAGATTCTCTTCTGTAATTTTTCATGAGTGAGATTTTGACTGTTGTCTCAAGAAGATGTGACTTCACTTCACTGTAAAATGCTAAAAACAAAGAAATAACCAAAGAAATGCACAAATAAACACTTAAGCATCAAAAGATACCAAGAAAAGATGACAGTTGATTAAAAGAGCTTCCTGTAGGTCCTCTTCACGTTCTCCCCCAGAAGTTTAATTATGTGTTTTCATTGGGAAAGGGGAGCGGGAGGACTGCCCATTCATGCTGTAATCATGCAATTACAGTGGGATGTGATTATTGCATGCTCATCTATATCATGACTATCATGAAGCAATAGTGAAGGCTATTGATGGCTTTGCCCATCAATTATAAATTATGCCTAATTAACAAGTGCAGCATGCATAGACCATGGGAGGATGACAATGTTGTATGATAATGGGAACCCATTTGTGGTACTATTGCATCGTAATCCCACTATTTCAGCTCCATCTAAAGAAGGGATAAGGACAAGGAGATGATATTGAAAGGAAAAGGGAAAACAAGAAAAAGATCTTTGATTGGGTAGATCAGATTTGGGGTTTTCAACAATCCATGTAGCTGTTTCCTTCTCTCTCCTTCTCTGCTGTTTCCTTCTCACCCAAACTCAAAACAAAGAGAAAGAGTAAAACACATAATGTTTTTTTTTTCTAGCTTCAATCTGGTAAGGAGTCTGGTATAGGCTTTTAACTTAAACTGAAATGGCAATTTAATATAAACATAACAGTTAAATCCACCTTTCTAACTTATCTGTCCATCAATTATCTCCCTTTTTAAACTTTTGTATTCTTGTTTTTAACTGTGTTTATTTAATAGTAATTTTAGTATTGGTTTGGGGGGTTGGGAAGGGACTAATTTTGAATTTTATTGTGTTCCATGTGTTTTTATTGTTGTAACCTGCCCGGATTCCTTGTGATTGGGAGGGCTATAAATAAATAATTTATAATTTATTATAAGTGTAATTGAAATAGATTTTTTTAGCTTACTAGTGATAAAATAGATTCACTGACTTTTCTCCTAACTTCTTTGTCTCTGAAAGCAGTTATGGAGCCAAAACTATATAGCCATATAGTAAGTACTGTTAGATCTACAAAGAAATAGAAGATACAGCAGCTTTTAATCATAACTGGGCCTGATACTTAGCATATCCACATGACTATCGATGCAGTATTAGTTTTTTTAAAGAAACTTCAGTCATTTCATTAATCATTGGTGAACTATTTTTTTCCATTGTCATTAATATTAGTTGGCCAAAAATGCTGTATTAATTGTTACTTTCTCCATTATCACCATTCATTCTTTCTAAATAAAATATGCTAGGTACACACTGATTGAGCCTTCAACCCACACATACACAGGGCTTTATCAGACCAGCCCATTCAAACGTATATTTGCTGGCATTAAAAAATCCATTCTATGCCAGCAAAAGAACACTTCCCACCACACTAACTTCTCTCTCAGCAATGAAAGAGGAAGTGAATGGAGCTCCATTCACTTCCTCACTCAAAATCCCGCAGATTCTCACGAGAAGACACTTGCACAGGAAATACAAAAACAAAACTAAAAGTTAAACCAAGCACCTAAACATACTAAAAATCTTCCAAGTAACCGGGGGAGGGGGGTGTCATAAAAAGTGTGTCACTTACCAGGCTGTTGCAATCTCAACCAGAAGTGTTTGCGCTGGACCAACCATTCATGCTGCATTCATGTGAGTACAATGGTGCAAGGTTTCACATGCTGTCAATGCTGACACTAAAGCTCCCCAGGGGATCAATTGTCAACTTCAGGCATCAATTAAAAAGTACTGGTTTTAGCCAGGACATAAATGCAAAAGGACAACATCATGTGGCATGTGCACCTTTTCACGTTTATGTGGCATCATTATGATGCCGTATTTAGTACATCTGATAAAGTCCTTAGACTTGAGTGAATATTAAAGATGCAATCCTATGCTCAATTGGAAGTAAATTGTACTGAACTTTTGCTTATTTCTGAGTACACGTGAGTGAGATTACATTACCAAATGATAACTCTTCTCCTGGATTACACTTCTTGAATGCTTCCCTCATCCAAAAATATTATCCAATATATTGCAAACTACCATGGCAGGTAAAGGAGTTCATCCCAGGGGCCCTTTCACACTACACAATTATAATGTTATGTTTCCATTTTAACTACCATCACAACCTCCTATGGAATTTTCTGTTTAGGGAGAACATTTCTGATTTCCAGCGAGACAGCTCCTCGGACATCCTCTATCATTGCAGGGATTTCATGGAGGTTACAGTGGAATCATAGTGCTATAATTGGAGTGTAAAAGGGACCCAGATGTCATTTTGATATTCTGTATTCTAAATATACAGAAGTTAAATCTATTAATGTGCACTGCTGTTTTGGGGATGAGGGGTGGGGAGTGGGCAGAGGTTTCATATTTTTCAGGGAGATAAATGTGCATAGTGATATATAAATGCAATTCACATGTGTAGTGTTTAGTTTGATCCTGTGGATTACAGTCAATGATATTTACAAACCCACAAACAATGGGGGTGGGTTAGCTGGAGTATACTCAGAATTTGGAGTTTGATCTTTCACCTTATGTAATGGCTCTAGTCCTTTAATAAATTGCACCTGTACTACAAGTAACTTGGCAAACCCACCCAGGTATTTTCCTGCAAAACCAACAGGCCACAAACAGAAGACTACACTGCAGGGTTGTCACAGAGCCCTTTAACTCCATACAACAAAACAGTTATAAAAATAGTGGGCTACTTTTCAGGCCTGGTACAACTCACAAGTCTCTGCTAGCATTCAGTGAGCTAGGTTGAGCAGAGGACAGCTACAAGTAGCATTGTGGCTAATGACACAACTGGATTCGAGCTGAAAGGAGAGTCAGCTGTTGATGGGCTCAGAGATGAAAGGAAAGACCAAAGCTGCACAACACATATTTTAAGGTCATGGAATGTGAGAAGTATGAATCAGGGAAGATAGAGTGAAACAAGAAATGTAATGTATAAACATTGCAACTCTAGGGGTGAGAGGCTTAAATGGATGTGATATTTTGAGTCAGATAATTACACAGTGTTTTACTCAGGAAATGAAAATATAAGGAGAAACGAGGTGGCATTAATAACAAGGACAGAAGTAGCAAAAGTAGTCAAAGGATATAAAACAAAATCTGTCTGAATCATGTCAATAAGACTTCATTCAAAAGCATCAATATTACCTTAATCCAAGTTTATGCTCCAACTGCAGAGGCAGAAGAAGAGAGAGAGTCTATGCTAGAGTCCAGGAGGAAAGTGATCACACACCAAAACAGGACGTGTTGTTAATCATAGGCAATTGGAACGCAAAGATAGGAAACAGAGCAGAATGAAAAATTGTAGGAAAATTTGGCCTAGGATCAGGAAATGAAGCAAGAGAACGACTGACTGAATTTTGCAAGACTAACAGTTTGTTCATTGCAAATACATTTTTCAAGCAACCCAAGAAGCAACTGTATACATGGACATCACCTGATGACCAATATAGAAGTCAAATAGACTGCATTCTTAATGCATTCTTAATGGAGACTGCAGTCAAGAAATCAGAAGAAGACTAGGACTTGGAAGGGCAGCTATGAAGGAAGTAGAGAAGATCCTAAAGTGTTAAGAGATAACATTGAGTACTAAAGTTATGATTGCCCATACCATCATATTTCCCATTTCTGTGTATGGATGTAAAAGCTGGACAGTGATGAAAGCTGATAGGAAGAAAACTCATTTGAAATGTGGTGCTGGAGAAGAATTTTAGAGATACTGTGGACTGCTAAAAAGACAAATAAATGGGTGCCAGAAGAAATCAAGTCTGAAATTTCCCTAGAAGCCAAGAGGACTCAACTGAGATTGTTGTACTTTAGCCATATCCTGAGAAGACATGACTCACTAGAAAAAACAGTAATGCTTGGTAAGGTAGAAGGCAGTAGGAAAAGAAGAAGACTGCATTACAGATGGATAGATTCAATCTAGCATAGGGTGACTAGGAGGTGTTTTCATCATAGGGTTGCGTTAATTAAAGTGGACTTGGTAGCAATTAACAACAACTGTTTTGAAGCTTATAGAATCATAGAATCTGCTTTGCTTCCACAAAAGCAGATCAGCATATAATATTTTCCACATACAAATAGTTGTATAAACTAAATAGCAGGGACTAGGAAGTAAATGCAATATTTTGCAAGCTACCCTACTAAAATGATTTGAACTACAGTATTAATAAAGTCTAATGCACTGTAGTTTCTCTGCAAACTTGCAGAACAACCGTTTACTTGAAATTCCTTCAATTATGTTACTTTCAAAAGCCAAGATTACTAAATTTCATTTTCTGTGACAACGAATTGAATGCCTACATGATGTCAGCACACATGTCAACATTGAGAATGAATTTTTACCACTGTAGAATAACCAAAGATGAATCCTCCAACATCTAAAATGTATATGTGTGAAAGTTTCCTTGTAGATGTACAGCAACACTTGCTGAAATTCCCCTCTCCTCACAAGTATAGTGCAGAAACCCTCTTCAGTCTTCAAGCTGGCAATTCAAGGTATGGAGGTGATTCCTCCATCCAACACCTTCTTTCCCCCCAAAAGTGAGAGGTTCTGATCTTCAGACATCCCCAGAAGTCACTGAATGATCAGAGTTGGAAGCATAAAAAGGAAAAGAGAGAAAAGCAGGGGTGATGAATCCTTGATTTATTTTAGCTGAAGCTTTCATGGATATCAATCCACTTCTTAAGATGCACTCACAGAGAAATATTAAAGCAATGGGTGGGGTTTTAACCATCGTTACACAGAGTGGAATAGACTATAACAGGATAGAGAAAGATGTCAATTGTGCCTCCAGCCACAAATCTTAAAATAATTGTGTGATATGCTGCGCATCATTTCAACTATTCTGATTCTAAACCATTCTGAGCTCCAAAAGTCCTCACCAGTGCTTTGAACTGTACCCAAAAAGCAGACTGGTACCCACTGCAGCTGTTTCCATGAGAAAAATCCAAGAGGGAACCAGGCACCCCTGGTATGTAGCCCTTGTTAACAATCAGGCTTCTGTCTTTTACTCAATTGCAGTTCCCAACTACTCTTCAAAGGCAGCCCCTGAGGCCATGACTCACAGAACTTGCTATCATCCCTTCTAGTGTGCTGTGTATCACTTGGCAGCTATTTAGAGGAAAGAAAAGAGATGCCATGGTGACTGCATTGTTCCTAGCAACTGTAACAAGTAGAGGGTTGCAAATGAGCATCGGCAATTCTGTTTCCATAGGAATTTGGTGAGCAATGAGTGTTTTAAGATTAGTGTTGCTAAACAAAAGGGTGTTCAGCCCTTTGATGATCATAATTATATGAAATCCTGCTGGAAATTGAGGTCACACATATGCTCAGTTTGATGTTGATGCAAAACAGTCCTACTGAAACTGTGAGACACATCAAGAGCTACACTGTACTCTGAAACCACCCCTGCAAAGACAAAGGCCACAGATGCAATCTATGGAGATATGGTGAAGTCACCAGTCTGTGTGGAAAATGTCACACCCAGGAATAAAAAGAGAAGTGGACCAGCAAACAGAAAGGATTATCTGGATTATCATTGCCAGAAAGCTGCTCTGCAGGCAACAGAGAAAGGTCCACACAAATAAATTAGTTGAAATCCTATTGTTAGTCCCAGCTAAAGTAGAAGCATTGAATCTATGGGACGTAACTATTTGTTGGTTCAATTCTCAACCATTTACCCAGTGTGTCTACTCTGCTTGGGACTCACCAATCAAATTCAGGTTTGAACAGTGTTTTTTATGCTAGTATAGTGCTGCAAAACAGGGATTTTGGCCTAGTCTCATACTACAGCCTGACCTGCCTGTTCTTTCTAAATACAAAACACTGAAAGATCTTTCTGTGAATTTCTGAAGAATTCAGAGGTTCAGGAACCTGCACAGGCAGGGCAAGGCTGATAGCCACCTCCTCATTTGGAATAACCAAATCCAGTTTATGGAACCCAACAGTTACTAAATCTGGAACATTTCCTCCTTTCCTTTTGTATGGCAAAGCTAAGCTCTTCTACATTCTTTCTCATGTAGCATTCTGCAATCCTGAGTGTTCAGTTCATAAGCCTGGTCCAGAGACTAAAGGCAAACATTTTTTGAGTCAAGCAGGCTTTTGGCAACTGATTGGCTCCTAAGGAAGGCACTTTTAATTTGGGATACTGTACTTTTTCGCTATTTGCCCATGTGATTTTAACCTGTTTTTAACTTGGGAGTCATTTTAATTTGACAATCTGTTTCATTATGTTTGACTATTATAACATAATCTGATTTTGGTTTATCTCTTTTTTCATCCTGTTGTGTGGGTCACAACATTGGGAGAAGTAGAACATAAATATCATGAAAGAATAAATTGAATCAGTCCAGAGATGTGTTGTAACTTCCACAGAATTATCCCTGTGAAAATTAAAACTGAGTAGAACATTTTAGCATGCAGCGGTTACCTGAGGAAATCTCGTGGAATGGGGTAAGAGGAAAATATGCCTTTCCCTTCTCGATCTGTGGGGAACTGAAAAATGTGTGGTTTCCCACCCCTATCTCTTTAGACTGAGGAACTGAGGGTTCTTTGCCATTTGTCAGCTAATCTGTAGCTGTCTGGAGGTCCCCTTTATCATCTTTTGGTCACCTGGGCATCCAACTTGTGACCAAGGGTAAAATCCATACAAGCAGAGTTAGCATCAACACTCCACTTAAGTATTCTTAGATATTAGAATCTCAGGATATCTATATGGGAGAATGTTTTAGGTTATTTTTTATATGCAGTCAAAGGAAGAAACATAGACATTTCGATGTAGAGGCATATTACTTATATTACATTACATTTATTACATTAGAGTGCACGGCAGGTAAAATGTTATATTTCATAAGGACTGAACTTTTGCATCTGCATCTCTTTAGCAGACTTCTCTATACCCTCATCTAGAGGAAGTTAAGCTTCACATCTGCAGCTAGACTCAGGCTCCCAGGAGGTTAATCCCTGGCATTGCTATATACATAGTAGAATCCATTATATACCTATAAACATTCATAACTGGCATCAATTGAAATCAGAATGGGAAATATATTTATTTAGCATAGCTTAGGTGAGAGCAGAGATTCTCTTTCTTACCAGCATGGTCTGTCTTCATCAGCATGGTCTGGGTAGTTATTAGCTAGGAACAGCATAGCTATTTACCAACAAGTCTCTTCATATGGTGGAAGCCAACACTTGAGTCAGCTCCCATCTGTCTCCTCTTGGCCTTATCTTTATCTTTCCTAACCTAAGAAAGAATAAATTAGCCCAGGCTAGATTAGAGAAGGCAACTATGGACTTTTTCAGATGGGGGAAACCCCCTCCGAGGAGGTCAGGAGAAGAACAGGGCTTTTGTGCTTACAGAGCCCTCTTTCAGACAGCCCCATCCTCCTCCCGACCTTCTTCCGACCTCCCCCATGCTGAGGGCACCACTTTTATTGATGGAGAACCTCCATCAATAAAAGCGGCACCTGCAGCAGAGGGGAAGGTTGGGAGGAGGTCAGGAGGAGGACGGGGCTGTCTGAAATGGGGCTCTGTAAGCACAACAGCCCTGTTCTTCTCCCGACCTCCTCGGAGGGGGTTTCCCCCATCTGAAAAAGTCCATAGTTGCCTTCTCTAATCTAGCCTGGGCTAATTTATTCTTTCTTAGGTTAGGAAAGATAAAGATAAGGCCAGATGGGGTTTTCTCCCCATCTGAAAAAGTCATATATCCTGTTTATATAAACATGTGTCTCTTCTCCAATCATATTATTAGAGGTGATGCAACCCACCAAGTACATTGGGTTGCCATTCATCAGATTACATCAGCCATCTAATTGCATCAGCCATTCACTTTAATGCAGCATCTGTTTTGGGTTCATTACCAGTCAATTCACTCATTTTCTTATCATTGTTTATAGTTATCCTGGTGTTACGCCTGGAATTATCCAGTGTCTTATTAACACACACACACACACACACACACACATTTCACAATATACAAAGCTTTCTGCTTTATATTTGATGCTTTATAAACATACTACTTACATTTCTGGCCCTTAAATTTCACAAATATAACCCAAATCAGTGCACAACCTGTATCAGAACCCTGTATTTCTGTTGTATGAACTACTCAGCACACAACAATAGCATAACCATTCATAACAGGACACAGGCACGTTTCTGGTGCAGGTGCATCCAGTCCCCCAAGTTAGAATGGGATGGGAAGATACTACAAAACGACAGATACCTGTACATGGATTCCTCTCCATCCCAGTGTGGCAGCAAATACTCTTATGATGAACTGCATTGGACTTACTCGGAACAATGTTAAATGGTTTGACATGATTTGGTCATAGTGATCAATCAGCCACCTAAGCAGGAAACCAGCTCATGTTTTACATGAGGAGCATCAACATTTGCTCAGTTTTCCAATCTGCTTTTACTCAGCTAAGCAGTTTGGATTTTGTGGCTGATGATGAAGTTTGTATGATTTTTTTTACCAGTGTCACTGGCCAAAAACACCTAACTGTCCATTTCCATGGTTTTAGAGTATTAGTATAGCAGCCTTATTGTCACTTACGGGAAGTATATGCTATGTCAAGGCAGCATCCCAAGGGCTTCTGTAATTTTGTAGAGTTAAAATGATTTTAATAAATTGCTCCTGAAAACATCCACTTGGGAAATCACAATGTTGCTATTAATGTCTGTGGGAGAGAAAACTCCATGTTGTGATGTAAGAAGCAGCAGCTGGCAGCAGTACCCTTTCCCTCTTGTCCTTTTCAAAGAAGGGAAATCTAAATATCATGAACAGATTATTAACCTCATGTTGCTTTCTTAAGTACATTTCCCAGAACATCCTGCAATAGCCTTCTGGGTTTTTGCCAGGTCAATAGCTCCATTCATTTTCCAAACATTTCTCCTTACTCCAATACATTATGGCTATGTTGGTTTCATTAAAAAGAAAAAAGAAAAAAAAGCTGAAAGGAAATTTCCCACTAACTGAAGAAAAATATGTCTTTTACTCAACCATATCAGCTTGGCATAGACTTCAGTCTGCTCACCAAGCTGCATTTATTAGAAATCACCCAGATCATTTTCCGCTGTCATGCCTATGGTACAGTCAAGAAGGCAGGTGTCTCTGCTGTTGCTACTTCAATACGATTGCCTCAGATTGGCCCAGCCAGCTGTCAATCCAGCAGGGTCTGTGGACAATAGGCAGTCTGGACAGGTTCATTCATGCACTCACCTGTGGATGTCAGGCTAAAAAAAGGGGACATTTGCTACAATTCCCAGATCAGGAATACAGGGCAGCTTTAAATTAAGAATATGTAAATTGCTGGGAAAAAGGGGAACTGCCATCAGATCTCTGAGATGCAGTCATCATCACCCTGTACAAGAAAAAAGGAGCAAAATCCGATTGCTCAAACTAACAAGGTATAACACTGCTCTGTATTGCTGGAAAAATCCTTGCAAGGATACTCCTGAACAGATTAGTTCCTGATATTGCAGAAGAACTTCTTCCTAAAAGTCAATGTGGCTTCAGAGCCAATAGGAGTACTACAGATATGGTATTTGCCCTTAGACAATGGCAAGAAAAATGTAGAGAGCAGAACAAGGGACTCTACATAACATTTGTCGACCTCACCAAAGCGTTCGACACTGTGAGTAGAAAAGGTCTGTGGCAGATCCTGGAAAGACTAGGATGTCCCCCCAAATTCCATAAAATGATTATATTGCTACATGAGAGCCAGCATGGTCAAGTCAGAAATGGCGATGCTCTTTCAGGGCCCTTTCTAATAACTAATGGAGTGAAGCAAGGTTGTGCTCTTGCTCCAACTTTATTTACAATCTTCTTCAGCATGATGCTCCAAAGGGCTACGGCAGAGCTTGAAAAAGACAACGGCATCTATATACGTTACTGATGGTAGCTTGTTTAACTTAAGCCATCTGAGGGCTCACACTAAGGAGATTTTCACACGCCTAAAAAAAACCCTCGAAGAAATCGGGACAGAAATATTTCTGTCCTGGAAGCAGCGCCGCGGTTCGCACACCCAGTCCCCTCTCCCGATATGCCGTCATCGTCACGCTGGGTTATTTCTTCCCTCTTCCAGAATATTTTATTAACGGCGAACTCCCGTTAGTAAAATATTCCGGAAGAGGGAAGAAATAACCCAGCGTGATGACGACGGCATATCGGGAGAGGGGACTGGGCGTGCGAACTGCAGCGCTGCTTCCGGGACAGAAATATTTCTGTCCCGATTTCTTCGGGGGGTATTTTAGGTGTGTGAAAATCTCCTAAGACTCTAAACTATCTAGTCCGTGAGCTGCTCTTTGCTGATGATGCTGCCCTTGTTGCCCACACAGAAGCAGCTCTGCAGCGCCTAACATCCTGCTTTGCAACAGCTGCAGAGCTGTTTGGGCTGGAAGTCAACCTGAAGAAAACAGAAGTTCTTTACCAGCCTGCACCACAGGACGAACGCCTCCATCCCCACATTGCTTTTGGCAAATCTATGCTTAAGTCCATTCAGCAGTTCACCTACGTGAGAAGCATCATCTCCTCAGATGCCAAGATTGACAAAGAGACCGATCACAGATTAGCAAAGGCATATAGCGCATTTGGAAGACTTTACAAAAGAGTCTGGAGTAATAAACACCTGAGGTGAAGAACAAAAATCAGCGTGTATAAAGCCATTGTACTGTCTATTCTCCTTTACGGGTCTGAAACATGGGTCACCTACCGCCACCACTTATGACTCCTTGAATGCTTTCATCAGCACTATATACACACAATCCTAAATATACACTGGACTGACTATGTGACAAATGTTGCTGTCCTTGAGCAAGCAGGGATCACCAGCATTGAGGCCATGATATTGAAAACACAGCTGCGCTGGGCAGGGCATGTTTCTAGGATGGAGGACCATCACCTCCCAAAAATAGTACTCTACGGTGAACTCACCACAGGTCAGCGTAAGAGAGGGGCACTCCCAAAAAAGCAATACAAGGACTCCCTGAAACAACAGAGATTTTCACACGGGCAATATATCCTGTGGCAGGAACAGAACAGGGTTGGGAAAGGTTTTCCCTTTCGGACGATATTGACCCCGTTCTTTTCTGCATCCATCCTGCTCCCATGACTGTTCCAGAACAATGTAATCATGATTTTTCATCGTTAATAAACCTCCTGTTCCATCACTATCACACAATCACAGGTGTGCGAACAAGAGCCCCGTTCCTGTTCTGAAATGACAGCTGTGGAGGGGAGGTCTGTTCCGAGCACTTCCTGGTACGATCTGGACATCCAGGTAAGTGGCACCCTTTATTTTACCTTCCCTCTTTTGATTGTGCGATTTAAAGTGTGTTTTTGTGCTTGGTGAACTGATTTTATGTTTGGAGGAGTTTTATTTCCTAAATTTACTGCCTGGCCATTATCACATTATAACGTGATAACATTTCAGACGGCCGGTCGTAAAAGCAGCCTTACGACGGCTACATTTATGGCCGACAAGTGAGGGGAGGGGGAGCCTGTTCCTGCTGTGGAATTAAGGTAAGTGTGTGAAAGATTTACATTATTCTGTGGCAGGAACGGGAGAGGAGGTGGTGGGGCTGTAACAGGGCATTTTGGCCCTGTGTGAAAATCTCCAACATCCCAGGCTCTGCCGAATTGATCACCAACAATGGTCCGCCCTGGCCTCACCTCAGGAGGCATGGAGACGCACTATCCACAATGCTGCAGCCTTATTTGAGAACTCACGCTGAACAAGTCTTGAAGAGAAACGACAACACAGAAAGAATCACAATCTGGAAACATCACCCAAGGAGACCTTCTGCTGTGCTTTCTGCAACCGGTCTTGTTTATCTCGGATTAGCCTTTTTAGTCATCAGCGCGTTTGCAGAAAGTGCAGGATAATAAATAATAATAATAATAAAATTTATTTATATCCCGCCCCTCTGTGAACAATCGGGGCAGCTTACAACAGTAACATAATACATAATATAAAACAACTCAAAATCCCTTCCCCCCTTAAAACATTATTAAATCAATACAAATTAAAATCAAAATATAATACAATTGTTATTAAAAACCCTTCCTAGCGAGCAGCAACTGTTAGGCACTCCAGAATCAACTTCCAAAGGGGGTTCCTGAGGCCGGGATTAGCTATTCTGGAAAAGCCTGCCTGAAGAGATCCATCCTGACAGCCTTTTTAAAGCTGACATCTAACAATGTCAATAGGCGGATCTCATCCGGCAGGCCGTTCCACAATTTGGGGGCGACAGCCGAGAAAGCCCTCTGGGAGGTGGTTGCCAGCCTAGATCTTTGTGGCTGCAACAAATTCCTCCCAGAGGACCGGAGAGCGCAGGGAGGATTATAAGGGAGAAGGTGGTCCCTGAGATAGCTTGGACCCAAGCCATTTATGGCTTTAAAGGTGATAACCAACACCTTGTACTGGGCCCGGAAGCTGATAGGCAGCCAGTGGAGGGACCTCAAAACCGGAGTAATGTGGTCCCTCCTAGATGTTCCAGAGACAAGCCTGGCCACCATATTTTGTATCAGCTGTAATTTCTGAACCAAGCACAAGGGTAGCCCCATGAAGAGTGCATTACAGAAATCAAGATGTGAGGTTACCAGTGCGTGCACCACAGTCTCAAGATCCCTTACTTCCAGAAAAGGGCGCAGCTGGCGTATCAGCTGAAGCTGATAACAAGCGCTCCTGACTGTCGCATTTACCTGATTTGTCATCAGGAGCGACGAGTCAAGGAGCACCCCCAGACTGCGAACACAGTCACTGGAGGAGAGTGTGACCCCATCCAGGACTGGAGGTTGCAACTCAATTCTTGGTTTTGGGGCCGCTACCATGAGCACCTCCATCTTGTTTGGATTCAGTCTCAATCTGTTTTTCCTCATCCAGCCCATTACTGCCCGAAGACATTCATTGAGAGAAGAGATGCCATCAGAATTTGAGGCTGATGAACGAGATACGGAGAAATTGATCTGAGTGTCATCAGCGTACTGATAACACCCAGCTCCGTAACTCCGAATGATCTCACCCAGCGGCTTCATATACATGTTAAATAACATCGGGGACAGAATAGCACCCTGTGGTACTCCACAGGTGAGCTCCCTTTTACTGGAGCTACTGTCCCCAAGCAGCACTCTCTGGGACCTGCCCGAGAGGAAGGACTGGAACCACTGCAAAGCAGTGCCTCCGATGTCTAACTCCCTCAGGAGATCCAGAAGAATGCTGTGATCTATCGTATCAAAAGCCACTGAGAGGTCTAGGAGCACCAAAAGGGTCACACTACCCCTGTCGATGCTCAGACGCAGATCGTCGGTCAAGGCAACCATGGCAGTCTCAACCCCAAAGCCTGTCCTGAAGCCAGTTTGAAATGGGTCTAGATAATCGATTTCATGCAAGACAGCTTGGAGTTGAAGACCAACTGCCCTCTCTATCACCTTGCTCAAAAATGGTAATAAAGAGACTGGCCTATAATTTTTCATATCCAGGGGGTCCAGGGGAGGTTTTTTCAGAAAAGGCTTAACAGCCACCTCCTTTAAACATGATGGAATATATCCTTCCCTGAAGGATGCATTGATGATGCTCACAAGGAACTTCCGCAATGCATCCCCTCCCTGGACGGCCAGCCAAGATGGGCAAGGGTCGAGGAGGCAGGTAGTCTTCCTCACACTACTAAGGAGCTTGTCCACATCATCAGTACTCACAGATTGAAGCTGATCCAGTATAATTACATCGGCAGAGTTGCTGGACACCTTGTCCATTGTTTCTGTTACAATAGTGGCATCTAAGTCGGCTCTTATCTGAGCAATTTTATCTGCAAAGAAGTTATTAAATGCATCACAGCAGGCAGTCGTTGGATTAAGCAGGGGATTTGGCGCAGGGGACACCTGCGTCAGCTCCCTCACCACCCTAAACAGCTCTGCTGGATGAGACTCTGCAGATGCAATACGTGCAGAGGAGAAGGATCTCTGCTGCACGCATTGCCTCCCGATAGGACCAAAGAAAGTTCCTATGGCAAGTTCTGTCAGATAAGAGTTGAGTCTTCCACCACCTGCGCTCTAGTCGTTGTCCAAACTGCTTCATTTCCCTAAGCTCAGGCGTATACCATGGCCTATGGTTAGAAGCGGATTGGCAAGGATGCTTGGGAGCAATCGTGTTGATAGCTCTGGTGAGATCGGTGTTCCAGGTATTAACCAGAGCATCAACAGGATCACTGGCATTTCCAACCATTAAACCCTCTAAGGCTTTCTGGAAACCCATAGGTTCCATTAGCCTTCGAGGGCGGGCCATTTTGATGGGTCCACCATCCCCGGTGGGGCGGATGTAGGCTCTAAGTTCCATCTTGACCAGGAAATGATCCGTCCATGACAAAGCGGAGGTACTGATTACCTCCGCCCATGGATATGCCTGATCCGAACTAAAGACCACATCGAATGTATGACCTGCACAATGTGTGGGCCCATTGACCAATTGGGATAGGCCCATGTTTGTCATGGTCTCCATGAACTCCCGAGCTGCACCTGTTAAGCTGGTCTCGAGCAGGATGTTGAAGTCTCCCAAAACCAAAAGTCTGGGGGACTCCAGCAGCAGCTCTGAGATCAGCTGTGTCAGCTCGGTTAGGGAGTCTGCTAGACAACGGGGTGGCCGGTAGACTAGCAGAATCCCCAAGCTATCCCTGGTCTTCAGGCTTAGGTACATACACTCGAAGTGGACTGTGTTCCGGACAGGTATCCTGGTCAAGGTCAGGTGGTTCTTATGAACTAGAGCCACTCCGCCCCCCCCCTGCCCACTTCCCCTCACCTGCTTGTTAACAGAGTACCCGGCTGGGAGGGCCTGCGCCCATGTGACAGCCTATCCTCTCCCAGCCAGATCTCCATGAAGCAAGCCAGGTCAGCGTCCTCATCCAAGAGAAGATCCTGGAAGATATGAGTCATATTCTTCACTGACCTGGCATTGCAGAGGAGCAGAGTGAGGTTCTGTGGAATGGTTGGTCTGCTCTCCAAGCCATTCTGGGAAACAGAGGGAACTGAAGATGGAATAGCTTTCAAACAGCGATCCCGTCTTCTTTTGCAGCATTTGTTCACTCTGTTCCAACCATATCTCCCATTCCCTAACACTACTTCGATGGCTGCCCCCACCTCCTTCCCAGCCTCAGGTAAGACGGAGGGGCACAATACCGTCCGAGGGGAGAAGCTGAAGACCCAGGTGCACACTCTGAGGCATACACCTCTCCACCTCAGTCTGGCCTCCACTAGGGAAGATGGTCCCTTGGGCAAGTTTCAGCCTCCAAACTGGCCATTCCCACAGCCTCTAAATGAGAATAGCCTAATTGTCATTGCTGTGTTGGTGGTGCACTGCTAGGGGAGGTAGTACTTGAGCTCTAAAGACCAAGATTGATCTTGGTCCCGCAGCTGCCAAACGTCGCCATTGCGCTGCCACCACTGAGAGATGGAAGTTGGGGCTGGGCAGGCACATGCCCTCAAGGCTTCGCAGAGGTGTCGGGGGGAGGTGGTGTCCTGGACTGGCTAATATAGCCTTCCCCGCCCTCACCGTTGCCGCTGCGCCGCTGCTGCTGACATGTGGAAATTAGGGCTGGGCAAGCACATGCCCTCAAGGCTTCGCAGAGGTGCTGGGAAGAGATGGTGTCCTGGACTGGCTAAGATAGCCTTCCCAGCCCTCACCGTTGCCGCTGCACCACTGCCGCTGAGAGGTGGAAATTAGTGAAGCCAAGGTCTTGACTCTTGGCAGGTAAGCAGTTCTTTATAGCTTCAGGGTGGAAGAAGGGGCATAGCTCCCAAGCAAAAACTCACCCAGCCCAGCCAAGGTCTTGTCTCTTAGCAGGTAAGCAGTTCTTTAAAGCTTCAGGGTGGAAGAAGGGGCGTGGCTCCCAAGCAAACACTCACCCAGCCCAGCCAAGGGATGAGTCCTTCCTGAATCTTTGTTTGCAAAGAAAAGCCACAGAGAGAAATGTGAATTGTCAAGGGTAAGTAGAATCAATCTAGGTTAAAATACTTGTGAACAGAGAAGTATTTGGTTCTGCCTCATGTGAGCACTAGAGATGGATGAATCTGTGGAATTTGGTTTTACAAAGTTTCTCATTTGTTTTGTTGTGATTTCATATCCATTTGTGGAAAAACTCTACATGAGCATTCATATACACTTCTCCTAACATACAGATTATTGTACCTGATTTTGTATATCCCACCAATGATACTACCTTTCTGTAGTGATGAGATTCTGTTCTCCTATGAGGCAAGAAACTATGTTGATGGCAGCAGTGCTGCTGGTAGGGTCTCCCATGTCAGATTGGTTTTTGCCAGACTGTCATGATGGCCTGCCCAGCCATCATGGAGAGTTCATCTACAAGATGTACAGGTCACAGCAACTGGAAAATTCAACTCTTTGCTTTCCATAGCAACAGGTATTGTAGACAGGGTGGCAGCCTCATTTCCTAAACAAGACACCACATCACCTGACTGGAGAGCCAATCAGATTTGACAATGCAGAACCAATCAAATCTGACCACAAAGACCTTTAAGTTTTCTCAATCCCTTTGTTCTGAGCCACATGGCTGGGGCCAGATGGAGAGACACATACCTTTGTAGAGAGATGCTAGACTGTGATAATGGAGGTTGGGGGAAGCCGACCTCCCTCATGGGCCTGATAACATCAAAGAGCCCCAAGGGATATCTGAAGTCTCAGGAGGAGACTTCCATTTAAAGAACTCTGAATTCCATCTCCAGAGTCTAAATTAAGCCGGCTAGGAAGAGCTTGGACTAGCCATCCCAATTGGAATACGGACTGATTGCATGGACATCAAAAATGTAAGTTACTGTTATCTTAGCTTAGGGAGCAAGTCTAGCTAGTGTACGTTCGCTTTTATGATTTAATTTTGGTACTTTGACTGAATGTATTCCTTTTGTAAACCTAAGCTGAAATCATGGAGGCGTGCTTTCCCTCCATGCTAGCTTTAAGCATTCTTCCTAATCTCCATGGTCACGTGCCTGTTTGGCTTGCTATTTGAACTTCTCTGGGACAGAGGAAAAGGGTGTTAGTGGCATTTTAACGCAACCTGTCTGGCTTCTCACTGCGCTAAACAAGGAGAGGGTTACAAACTCAGTGAGTTGTGGTGGCTCTACCTTAGAAAGGGATTTCTAGACTAGAAGAACCCTTGAGAGTGTGTTTTTGGATTGTACAAATAGGGGAGGAGCCTTCCCTTTCTTATCTGTGAAATTGGATTGCCACAGAGGAGGGAGAGAGGAGCCCAGCCTATCACACAGACTAAGGACTTTTTCAGATGGGGTAAAAAAAAACCTGGGAGGCCGGGGGGAGGACAGTGCTGTCCCGCTTCCAGCACTCCATTTCGAACGATGACATCTCCTCCCATCCTTTATTCATTCTGCCTCAGTCCTGCTTTTGTTTTGCCTCCACAGCTTTTTATTAACGGAAGTTTCGGTCCTACTCCGAACTCCATGTTTGTTTGTTTTTTAAGCCCATCTGAAAAAGTCCTAAATGTGGCAAAGAGCTACTGGGCAAAAGAAGTAGTGGAGGGTGACACTGGCGGAGGATCTCTCAGAGACCACAGCAGTGGCAAAATGGCTAACATTTGTTAGTACTGCACAGAGGGAGGCAAAGTAAACCTCCCTTTGAAAATCTGTTATCATGAAAGGACAATGGAAACAATACATGGAAGAAATATATATGATGTCTGTCTGTTAAATAATGAGATTGATACATTAACATCTTTATTTATATGTACTACAATTCTAATGCTTGTCCCCTTCAATATACTCCCTGTTCACACTCACACACTGATGCCTTCTTGTTTTCCACTGGTCGAAGGCATGGAGCAGATCAGTTTCTGTCAGCTGTTTCAACAAATCTGCTGTTTTCTTTGTTCAAGTGTGTAATGTGTTTCTAGGCCAAAAACTGCTTCACAGAAAGTGCTGTGTGAGCAGGTGCAATGTTGTGATGAAGACTTAAAAACTTCCACAATTCTGGCCTTTTTTTTTCTTATTCTTTCTCTCAGCTTTGTCGAAACTTCCTTATAATAATGTTGGTTCAATTTCCTGCCTTCCAGAACCAGTTCCGCCAAAATTATACTCTTGAAGTAAAAAAACAAAAAACAAAAACTCAAAGAGCATGGCTTTGAATGTAGACTTGCTTGGACATGCTTTTTTTCATTCTTGGTGATGATGTGTTTTCCAGTGCATTGGCTGTCATTTTGTCTCAGGATCATACTGGAAGATCTAGGTTTCATCACAAATGATGATTTTTTGAAAAAGGTTTGGGTCTGCCTCAAGTTGCTGCAGAATGTCAGCGCTAATTTCCTTGTGGCACTCTTTTTGCACTGGTGTGAGAACCCTAGCGACCATCTTGGCACAAACTTTTCTCATGTTGAGATCCTCAGGCAAAATTTCCCACATAATGTCTTTGTCAATGTTCCTGGTTTTATCTATCATGTGGGCACTGGGTCAGGGGTCTCCTTAAACAATCTGGCTGATTTTTTCCCTCAATTTCTTTGGTTCTTGAAGTGGAAGGTCATCCAGGGTGTTCATCATCTTCCAAACTCTCACGTTCTTCTCTGAATTTTTTGTGCCACTCAAACACACACATGAGACATACACTCTTCCCATAGGCCCCAGTAAACATCTGAAAAGATTCCATTGGTGTTTTGTTCAATTTTACAAAAAAAAATTCAAATTGACACATTGCTCAACTTTTAAACTTAGCATTTTTCTGGCACACAAAAGACAACACAATTGCTTTAAATGATGACTGTCAACTGAGCAGCCGAGAGTGCTGATGTTTATAATGGAGGTTCAGACATGTTCAGGGTCAACACTCAAAACATTCACAATCAGTTCCCCCTGATTTTTATTTATTTATTTATTTATACCCCGCTCTTCAGCCACAAGGCTATCAGAGCGGCTTACAAATTGTTTTAAGCAATAGCAATTTACACATCTACACTGCATTAAACAGTTTCCAATGTGTGTTAGCTAATTGCCCCCACAAGCTGAAAGGTTTCTACCTGAAAGGTAGAAACACAATCTTGCTATTTAATAGAGAGACTTCATAAAAGAGATTAAAGGGTGACTGATTCATTCAAGGAAGAACCATATGAAGATGAACCTCCAGTTTTAGAAGATGAAGTGGAAGCTGCACTCAGAGCACTTCGCAGAAATAAATCACCAGGAACAGGCAGCAAACCAATAGAGCTGCTTCAATCTACAGAGACAGAATCTACTCAAGTTCGAATTAAAATCTGTCAGCAAATATGGAAAACAAAAGAATAGCCCACAGATTGGAAATGCTTAATATACATTTCAGTTCTCAAGAAAAGGGATATTGGGGATTCCAGTAACCACAGGACCATTGCATTAATTACCCATGCAAGCAAAGTGATGCTCAAATTCTTCAACAAAGACTTTTACCATATATGGAGTGAGAAATGCCAGATGTTCAAGCTGGGTTCTGAAAGAAAGAGGCACTAGGGATTTTGTTGCAAACATACATTGTATAATGGAGTGTACCCAAGAATCTCAGAAAGAAAATCAACCTGTGCTTCATAGATTACAGCAAAGCCTTTGATTATATAGATTATGGAAAAACTATGTATTGCTCTTTAAAAAATGGGTGCACTACAACATTTGATTGTCCTGATGCATTACCTAATGAAGACATTAAAATAATTCAAGATTTTCTATACCTTTGCTCAGTCATTAATCTGAATGGAGACGGCAGTCAAGAAATCTGAAAAAGACTAGGACTTGGAAGGGCAGCTATGAAGGAACTAGACAAGATCCTGAAGTGTAAAGATATATCATTTAATACTAAAGTTAGGATTGTCCATTCCATCATATTTCCTATTTCCATGTATGGTTGTGAAAGCTGGACAGTGAAGAAAGCTGACAGGGGGAAAATCAACTCATTTGAAATATACTGGAGAAGAATTCTACAGATGCCATGGACTACTAAAAAAACAACAACCCAATAGGTTCTAGAACAAATCAAACCTGAACTCTCCCTGGAAGCCAAGATGACTAAACTGAGACTGTCATACTTGGGCCATCATGAGAAAGCATAACTCTCTTGAAAAGACAATAATGCTTGACAAGGTAGAAGACATTAGGAAAAGAGGATGACTACATTCAAGACAAATAGACTCAATCAAGGAAGTCACATCCCTGAGTCTGCAAAATGTGAGCAGGGCTGTTGAGGGTAGGATGACTTAGAGGTCTCTCATTCATGGAGTCACCATAAGTTGAAGTCAACTTGATGGCTATTAACAACAAAAAATTTTGTATATAAATTTTTGAAAGCAATTTCTCTAAATCTAGTGTGATTTTGTATATTATTTTTGGTAATATATGCTTGTCTGTGTACACAGTTCTCTTATGTGTACATTTTCCCATACATTTTATGACCAGAAACTCCATCCAAAATTCAGTAAAATGAATGTTGAAGTAGAACTGCATTTTGGTTTGTGTATCAGTGTAGGGAGTGTGAATTAGTTAAGTTTGCATTAAAATGCAAAGTGAATGGATTTCTCCCCCTCCCCCAGTAACTGCCAGCAGACAAAGAAATGTTTCTAATAACCAGAATCATAGTCATAATGAACTAGATGTCAATCATACCTCCAATGACTCATGCCTCCAAGGATGCAAATGGAAATGAGGTTAATATTCTTGTTTCTAGCCTACATTTCTTCATAAAATAGGCTCTAGGTAGCTTTAAAAAGAGCCCATAGTTCTGAGCTGCATAGGGCAGCCCAGTCTGCAACTGGTTTTGAAAGTCCTACATGCCTATGGACAAACTGGCAGACAAAAACCTGTGGCAAATTATATGACATCAGGGAATTCATAAGATCCCATCCCTTCTACCTTGATTTTGCTCAGCTTAACCTGATGTGAAGATCACCCCCCCCCGAGCACTACACAGTGTTGCACGGGGGTAGGTGATTCAATGGCCTCACATGAGCTGAGGCCAGTTAATTGATGCATGGCACATCATGCCATGGCGTGGGAGAGCAGGGGTGGAGCCTAAATTATTTAAGCACTTGCCCCCCCCCCGTCTTTCTCCTTTGAATGTCATTGGCCCACCCTCCTGCCTCTTTCGCAGTGTGAGTTATCTGGTTGCTTCTGGGGGGTTGGGTAGGAATTCCCCCCCTTTTCTATTTTTTTTTCTTTTGCCTACCCCACACTATCATGGGGAAGTGTTGATTGGCTATGGTGTGGTGTCTTAAATAGGCGATCTCTTGGTAGGGATGGGAGGAGATGGAATTACTTCAGTGAAGGATGGGTCTATGAAACTACCACCTGCAAGTCATGTGACCTGGGGGTGAGAAGAAGGCTGTCCTTGAGCCCGGCCCCAGGGTTGAGCCTCTGCTTGAAGTAATGTGACTTTAGGTGTTTTATCCTGGGGTCACATCTTCCAGTAGATGATGCCAGGGGTAGCCCAGTTTCTGGGACAGCCCATGGGGCTCAGGTGTTTCATCCAGGGAAGCTGGGAAGTAGTCTGGGGAAACCATTGGCTCCAGCTTTTCCTGCACTAGGTCTCTCTCTGATTTTGCATATCTCAAGGCATAAATAATGTTTCTGTGTCTGGCCTCATTATTTCATGTGTTGGTTATCAATTTCTAGTCTTTCCAGTCTTTTACAGTCCTCTGTTCCGGTACTCAATTATAGTTTCTCATTAAACATTTTAATTCAACTCAGGAAGTTGGGTTAGGGTAGAACCAGTATGTTTGTCCATGTCCTATCCACAGTTATGAAACACCTGAGTAGGGCTAGACTGAAAGTCTAAAAAAGAGTCCATTTCTCATGATATGAATAACACAAACAGATAGCACAGAAGTTCCCTCAGGGCTCTGTGATACATTTGTTTTAGGATTATGTATTCTGTCCTGGGAATTTGTTTGAACAGAAGGGTAGAACATAAATATTTTAAGTATTTTAAATAAATACTAGCTAACAGTGAGGGACATGACTTAACCTACGTTCTGTTCTCACAGAAAGCTAGAGGATGTTCCACCTGCTCTTGAGTGGCACAAATATTGATGATTGCTATCACCTCATTCCTTTACAGCCAGAGTCTGTAGAAGGTAACACCCAAGCTGAGCTGGGAAAAATGAATACAACAAAGGAAAAGATAGTCCGTCCATATCAGCTCTTAAGAAACGATACCCCTATGAAGCTAAGTGATGGATATGTTAATTACACATAGAAAACAAGATATACTCTTGTAAAAAAAAGGATAGTATAAATAATGTAATAGTACATTATGTATTTTATGCAGCAAGAAGGAGATTTTTAGATCTGCCAACCTTTGTTATAAAACATGCTTTACAAAGAATTTGTCTTCCCCGCCTCCAGACACATGAACGACACTCCAGTCTCCTGAATTCTTTTGCAGGAGGGGGGGGGAAAGTCCATAACAGATTACTTTTTTCCAGGGAGGTTTCAAACACAGACAAAGCAAGAAAAGGCTGGTATGCACATCCTCCACCAGAGAAACATTAACTGGACTCTAATATTCATTGGTTAGTTGTTTTCTCCATTCCTTGGGAGGAGAAAATCTTAAATTCTATTATTTTAAAAGAAAACTCCATTCCACCCCACCCCCACAAAAAAATCATGCAAGTCCTAATTCTCATTGGAATGGCAAGAACCACTGCCCTCTGCTGACTGATGGGCAAACTTACAACCACTTGGAAGTGTTATATGCTGCTATTTTGCAGTCTTAACTAATTTCATAGATGGGGGGGGCGGTTACATGGGAGAATAAAGTGCAGGAAATTCCGGATTACCATCGTTTCACATCAGCAGTGCCCAGTTCACATGAATTTTTGCTAATTTGGAAGATGCGGTGAGTTTTGGCTTTCATAGTTTACACTGCACGGCCTCAAGATCATTAGAGCCAGGCAGGAGGTGAGGAGAAAGCAAGGAGGGGCGAGGGGGGAAAAGACCGCAAATAATGACAGAGGGGAGGAAAGCACAAACACACACAAAAGAATGATCTACTGAGATTCCTTTTTCTCTGGAATGCAGCTGAAGCCTGTCTCTCTCCCTCTCAGTGCGAGGGGGGAGATCCCTGCCAGCACACATACACACACACAGAAAAGAAGCAGCTGGAGGGAAGGAAAGCAGCCAAAATCCCTGCCAGAGCACACGCATGCACACACACACAAAAGGAAGATTGATCGATCAGCCAGTTGATCTCTCTCTCTCTCTCTCTCTCTCTCTCTCTCACACACACACACACACAGATTGAGAGAGAGAGAGGGAGGGAGGAACAGTAGTTAGAAAGCAAGCCTGCTAGCTCAATCTTTTTATTTCAGACTCATCTCTTGCAAGTCAAACCCCCTGCCTCCTTGGTCAATTGAACCAATCAGGATTAAGTTCTGCTTGGTAATTTCAAAAAGACTGCTGAGTGTTTCCAAAGCCATAAGTGAAATGGTCGTTCACACAGTCAATAGTGTGCTAACTTGTGCTACTTTTCAAAAAGGATGGGATAAATAGCGAAAGCTGATACTGTGTGACTTATGGTGTGTGTGTTTCCCCCCTCCTTCTGAATATGGCGACTTTGATCCGAAAGATGTGAGAACTATTAGGACTCTTTGTGAATTCTTTGAGGATTTATTTTGCCGTGTAACCGGCCCCAGGATTTCCAGATGAAAATACAGTACACACACTACACAGATACATACACACTCCAAAGAGCAGTTGATGGGAATCAATGTGTAAACAGACCTCTTCAGCTGATGGTTGTGACTAGGACGTGTTACTGGCTTCTTAAGGATGCACGTAGACAGCTTGAATCCTTGACCCATCAGTAACCGAGTGCTGGTAAAGTTTATCAGTTTAATAATGTCTGGAAATTCCCAATTTCTGGTCTTTGTTTTCTTTTGGTAGCTCTCCATGTCTCACTTCAGGCATCCCCAGCTGAAATGAGGGGATTTTCCTAGGGATCATATTACAGAGAAACAATGTTGCCTCCCTGCCCAAAACTTGTGTACTTTCCAACTGAATACAGGATAGCTCACTTACATTCAAACTAATATTATTTGGCCATCGGGGAGCAAGTTGCATCAACATAAACTTGTGTCTATTAGATATTATCATTTACAAGGCCAGCAATTTTAGTTCATTTGACAAGAATCCATGTGGTTCTGCAGCAGTGCTCATTAAGCTATCTTTCCTGGAAAGTCTCCAGAGACTGGCAGCTGATGGCTTTTGAACTGGCACCAGTCCCTGGGCCAGCACATTGAGCAGCACTGCTCTGTAGGAGCAGCAGGGGTGCCCTCTAATGGTTAAGATGATTACCTCTACACAGTACACATACAGTGACACACTCTTAACTAAACTGCTTGAGTTTTGCAGCCTGCACAGTCCAACAGAAATATTTTTGTAGGTTATTCCAATCAGTGGATGAAAATAATCACCACTTAACCCCCACTCCATTTAATCAACTGGACCAGTACTTGTTGGTGGCTCCTATGTCAGTGGGGCTGAATCCACTTTGTTTGTTTTTAATCTGAGGTTTCATCTACAGTAGCCAGGATAAGCCGGCTCCCCTCCAGCATATCCTGGCTATGGAGCCCCTCATTACCTGGAGAAAATGGGCTAGAGTCCTGTCACTGAAGCCACTGCCACTATTTTCCCCCATTAACGTCGAAGCGAGGCAGAGGTCCTGCAACATGTGATTGCTGGCCCCCTGCATATGACCAGCCTTGGCCACATGCTGAAAACCCCATGCCTGGCTTCCGGGAGAGCCAGGGAGCTAGTGGTGGCAACAAGGAACAGTGTTCTGGACAGGCTCCTGTGGACACATTGGAGCTAGTCCAGTTGTTGCTGGGTAAAATGGGGTAAAATGGGCATTTTCTTAGAACAGTTTATCAGGCCCTATCCCAGCTTACCCCTGTTCCAACCCCATATCTGCCCTGGGGATCATTTGGACTGCCCAGGGGTAGATTAGGGTAAATACCCTGCATCATTTGGAGTACAACACTCTGGAATGAGAGCAAGCCAAGGCAAATTGTCCATGTAGATAAGCTTAAAGGAGATATCCAAGGATCTGATTCTATTTTGTGCATAAAGTTCAGCACCTTGATTAGTGCCTTTGAAGTGTATAGTAAAAGGTGAAGTGGATTTACCACACCTCTGGCATGGAAGCCACCAGCCACTTCAACCTTTGACTGAGAGTTGTCCAGTATCCAAAGTTTCCCAGTTTGTCTGGCATTGAAAAGGGACCTGTTACAAATATACTAAGTATTAAGATTATTTTGTTGCGGTACTTTAAAATCTGCCAGAAAACACATCTATTCTTGTCCTTAGGCCTTGCCTGAGTCCTTCCCTTACTCTACTGTTCCATGTGTATGTATTTATTTTTGTCATCCTAGGATAGCCAGGTAGTATTTAAAAAGGCCCAGGCTCCTGAGAAGCCTTTCAGGTGGGATTTTAAACACACTGCCTCTCTCCTTTCCCCAATGTGATCCTTGGGTCTTGGTTGTCTCTCCACTCCACTCCACTTCTCAGTTTCCTTTCCAGCTAAAAACTATATATTTTTTTTTTGTCTCCTGTCCCACTCCTTTTTTCAATATGCAACATCTTTTTACCCCACTTTCTCATAGGACGCACTTTCTTCAGTAGCCAAACACTTTGTCCTGCTATTCTTCAGGCCTTGTGTATCTCCACACAACTTTCATTTCAGGCTAGGCTAGTTTTTTAATTGCCCTTTCTTGATCCATTTTTGCTATTTGATTCTTCTTCCCTGCCACTTGCTCATGTGTGTATGTTAAACTGCTTGCCAAAATTCTAACTGCTGACATTTTGTTATGTTCTCTAAGATGTATAGAATCATAGATCTGTAGAGCTATTATGAAAGCATACATGTTCTGGGTATATATGCCTTATTCCCTGAGACTAGTTCACTTTATACACATTGATCTCAGTAAAGCATATGCATACAATTCAAAAGAGGAATTTTACAGAACACACAAGAATCAAAATATATTATGCTGGACAACAGAGTAGAATGCCATGTATGGCAGACAATGACTTGACAAAGCAGATACCTACCTAATAAGGTATTCAACAGGTACAGTCCCTTCTACCAAACCCCAGCCTTGGCTTCCTCCTTTTATTCAGTATCGCTGTTCCTGCTCTTGTGCAGCTGAACATTTGTGGAAAAAACCTAGGGAGTGGGCAGACTGCATTCAATATAAATTAATTCTTTCTTCTTTGTCTTGTGCTATTTCTTTGGCTAATCAGAAACACTATGGAGATTTTCACATGGGGCCAAAATGCCCCGTTACTGCCCCGCCACCTCCTCTCCTGTTCCTTTAACAGAATGGAGGTAACTGATCGCACACTTACCCTCCATTCCACTGCAGGAATGGGCTCTCTCCCTCCTTGTTGGCCAGCTGTAATCCCGCTCGTTCTCGCAAGAGAATAGGAAGGAGGGAAATTCAAAAATATCCACCCCAGCTGTCAAAGCAAGAAAGAAAATTAAAAAATATTTTTTTAAAAAAGCAAGTAAACTGGGGAGGGAGGGTGCCACTTACCTGGATGTCCCGTTCGTGACCAGAAGTGTTCTGCATGGACCTCCTCCCCTGTGCCTGTCATCTCGGAACAGGGACAGGGCTCTTTTTCCCACATCCCTGATTCCATGACAGGCGCAGAAGGGGTGTTCTATTCACGATGTTTCATCGTGAATAGAATACCCCAGGAGCAGGATGGGAGCAGGATGAAAGGGATCAACATCATCAGAATGGGAGCCCCTTTCTCAACCCTGTTCCATGCCTGCCCTGCAATATTGGCCCATCTGAAAATCTCCTATACTTTGTTGATTCATGCTAACTCATGGTCCCTACAGCATAACTTTTCTACCTTTAATTTTCTTTTAAAGTCCTCCCTTCCACCTCTCCCTCCATCATTCTCTGTTGATGATATTGCAACTTTCTTTAGTACCTAAAATTGAAAATGTTTGCTCCAACCTTGCTGCTCCTGAATCTTCCTCATTCCCAACATATCAAATATATGTTTCTTCTACATTTTCCATTTCCCCTCTGTCTTGATAGATGAACTATCCAAATTGCTGGTGTCTTTAAATCCTTCAACCTGCTGTCTAGATCCTGTTCCTTCTCACTTCTTAATTACTGTTGCCCCAACATTCTCCCTTCTCTTCACCATAATATTAATCTGTCTCTTTCTACTGGTTCTTTTTCTTCTGAGTTTAAACATGATACTATTTCTCCAAATCTTAAGAAGCCTTCAGTTGATCCATCTTCCCTTTCTAATTATTGTCCTATTTCATTGTTGCCTTTCCTCTTGAAGATTTTGGAACATGCTGTTTATGTACACTGCCTTGAGTGCTTTTCTCATATTTCTGTAATGGATCCTTTTCAATCTGGATTACACCCTTTGCACTCTATGGAGACAGCTCTTACAAAAATGTCAGACAATCTCCTTTAGGACAAGCCAAGAGGTCTATGTTCAGTCCTTATACTCTTTGATCTTTCTGCAGCCTTTGATACCGTTGATCATGCTTTTTTGTTGGATTCACTTCATGACTTAGGGTTTACTGACTCAGTCAGCAGCTGGTTCACATCTCATCTCTCAATCAGTTATTTAAAGTGGTAGCCAGAGGTAATGTATATTCTATTCTCCTTTCAGTTGAGGTTCCACAGGGATCTGTTCTGGGCCCTTTGTTGTTTTTTCTTTATACAATATCTTTATGTATTCTTCTCAATTCGTATGGTGTTCAATATCATCTTTATGCTGATGATACTCAGCTGTATTTACCCACTCAAGAACTCTCTTCTGACATCAAACATTGTACAGCATGTCTTTCATCTATTTCAGCATGGATGGTTCACCTAAAATATAACATGGCAAAGACAGAATTGCTTATCTTTTCTCCAAAATCTTCATTACAACATACATTCTCTATCACTGTTAATAATGTTTCCATCTATCCTGGGAAGGAAGCCTATAGTCTTGGCTTTAGTTTTTACACTTCTTTGTCTTTTATTCCTCACATTGAGACCATAGCAAAGTCATGTTGATTTTTTTCTTTATAGCATTGACAAAATTAGACATTTTATTTCTGTTTCCTCTGCTAAGACCTTAGTTCACACTTCGATCATTTCCCACCTCGATTATTGCAATCTTGTTTTGACTGGTCTTCTATAACCCACCTTAATACTCTGGTTTCCATTCAGCATTCTGCTGTTAAGATTATCTTTTTGGATAGTCATATTGATCATGTTACCCCACTTTTGATAGCTGCTCATTGGTTACTCCAGTCCTTCCAGGATTCTGTATAAGCTTCTTGTTTTAATGTTTAAAGCCTTATACAACCTAGTTTCCCCCTACCTTTCAGCCCTTATTTCTTTTTACCAGCCTGCTTAAGATTTGCATTCTAGAAATTCTAGGCTTCTTACCCAACCAAGGGTTTCCTTTTCTTTGACTTGGTTTGTCCTTTCTCTCTAGCTGCTTCATACTCTTGGAGTCACCTCCCTGAACATTTGTGGATTGCTCCTTCCCTCGCTATTTTAAAATCTGAATTAAAAACTTTCTTGTTTGCTTAAGCTTTGGGAATTTTTGTTTAGTATTGTTTTATAATCTTGTATATTTGATTACATGTATTGGTTAGTTTGCTTTATATTATATTGTATTTTTTGTCTTTTATTTAAATAATTTATTTTATTGTTGATTGTATAGCTTTATATTTTATTTTTCCTTCCCTCTGTGTGTATGTGTATAAACATATATTTTAGGTTGTACACCTCTGATAGGACCCACTGTTTTTGGTTCATAGAATCATAGAATTGCAGAGTTGGAAGAGACCACAAGGGCCATCCAGTCCTACCCCCTGCCACACAGGAAATCACGATCAAAGCATCCCTGACAGATGGCCATCCAGCCTCTGCTTAAAAACCTCCAAAGGAGACCCTACCATGCTCCAAGGGAATGTGTTCCACTCCCGAACAGCTCTACTGTCGGAAAGTTCCTCCTAATGTTGAGGTGGAATCTCTGTTCCTGGAGCTTGCATCCATTGCTCTGTGTTCTAGTCTCTGGAGCAGCAGAAAACAAGCTTGCTCCATTCTCAATGTGACACCCCTTCAAATACTTAAACAGGGCTATCATATCGCCCCTTAACCATCTTTTTTCCAGGCTAAACATACCCAGCTCCCTAAGTCTTTCCTCATAAGGCATGGTTTCCAGACCTTTCACCATTTTAGTCACCCTCCTCTGGACATGCCCCAATTTGTCAATATCCTTTTTGAATTGTGGTGCCCAGAACTGGACACAGTATTCCAGGTGAGGCCTGACCAACGCAGAATAGGGTGGCACTGTTACTTCCCTTGATCTTGACACTATACTTCTATTGAGGCAGCCCAAAATCGCATTGGCCTTTTTAGCTGCTGCATCACACTGTTGACTCATGTTCAACTTGTGGTCTACTAGGGGCCTGTCTACATAGTAAAAAAAATACATATACCATTTGGAAGATCGCTCTTCCGTACACATGGCCGTTTCGATTCATACATGTCATTCAGAAGGGGGGCTAGCGAATCCCCTGTAAACTACGTGGATTCGGTCATCGGAAAGAGTAGCGGATCTTGGCATAAAATCCATACAGCTGTTTGAATGGCTGATGGTCTGTACCCCCCGTTCACACACATACGAACAGGCAGTGTAATCTGATTGGCTGGCCAAACAGAGGGGGTGGGGCTAGCAAGGAGGGGAATTGGGAGCAGCCACCATGTTGGATTCCCAGCTAAGCGAGAGTCCGGTAAATCTGTGAATTTTATATATATATATATATATATATATATATTACATTGTAAATAGGGAAAACTGAATGTCTGCAAAGCAGACACCTTTTTAAATTAAAAAAGAAAGCGGCAGGAGATTTAAAACTGCTTCTTGGCTTGCTCGCTCGAGCCAGCTGGGGAAGAGGGGTCATACAGAGTTGGAGGGGTATGCATACGTTCGTATGCATACGAACGACTGCCTATTTGTACTTTGTACCCCCCAAACTGATTTTTTCAAATCATATAGATGGACCCTAGGACTCCTAGAGCCCTTTTGTACATAGTCTCGTTCAGCCAGGTCTCTCCCATCCTGTATCTATGCCTTTTGTTTTTCTGCCCTAAGTGCAGTACCTTACATTTCTCTGTAGTGAATTTCATTTTGTTAGCTTTGGCCCAGCTCTCCAGTCTATCCAGGTCATTGTGAATTTTGATCCTGTCCTCTAGGGTATTAGCTACTCCTCCTAATTTGGGGATGTTTTACAACCTGGAAACATCATCCAAGGAGACCTTCTGCTGTGCTTTCTGCAACTGGACTTGTTTGTCTTGGATTGGCCTTTTTAGTCATCAGCGCACCTGCAGAAAGCATGGGATGAGTCCTTCCTGAATCTTCATTTGCGAAGAAAAGCCAGAGAGAGAGAGAGTAATTTGGTGTCATCTGCAAATTTGATAATTATGCCCCTAATTCCATCATCCAAGTCATTGATAAAAATGTTGAATAGCACTGGGCCCAGGACAGAACCCTGTGGCACCCCACTGGTCACAGCTTTCCAAGACGAAGAGGAGCCATTGCTGAGCATCCTTTGGGTTCGGCCGGTCAACCAGTTTCCTGCCAGGGAGAAGAAGGAGAGCAGACTTGTTTCTCTGAAACCCATGTTGACTTTTTGTGATCATGGCATTGCCCTCTAAGTGTTCACAGACTCTCTGTTTAATGATCTGCTCCAGAATCTTCCCTGGTATTGATGTCAGACTAACTGGATGATAATTGTTGGGATCCTCTTTTTTTCCCTTTTTTGAAGATGGGGACAACATTTGCCCTCCTCCAGTCTGCTGGGACTTCTGTTCTCCAGGAGTTCTCAAAGATTATTGCCAATGGCTCTGAGATTACATTTGCCAACATTTGTTGTACTTGTAAAGCACTATGTAAATGGGTAGTACTAAATAAATAATTAAATGATGATGATGATGTCCTGTTGCTTCAGAGTAAAAATTTATTTATTTATTTGTTGGATTTATATCCTGCCTTTCTCCCAAGATGGGATTCAAGGTGGGTTACAATAGTTAAAAACACACAACTAAAACCTCACAAATTACAAAAACTTTTTAAAAAAAAAAGAATTAAGTTACATCATTAAACTATAAAATAAAAACACATAATTAAAAAAAACTTAAAATCAATGAAAATACAAGATTAAAAAACACAGCATACCAAGTAAAATCCACAGGTAAAATGCCTGCCTAAATAAAACCATCTTCAATAGCTGACGAAAAGAAAATGGGGGGTGGGCTAACCAGACCTCCCATGGAGGGAGTTCCACAGTCTGGGAGCAGCCACAGAGAAGGCTCTCTCCCGCATCCTATTAACTCAAAGAAGGACACTGGCAAAGGCTGAGAGAGCTCTAAGACCCAGGCAGTGTTGGCAAGGTGGAGGTAGTCTATGGAAATCAGAATTTAGATTGCAGGAGGAGGTAGGAATTTGACTCTGTTGAGTTCAGAGGTTGCTGAGAGGTTTAATAAAATACATGGTCACTTACCTTCTAACACTAACCCACACCCATGAAAGGAGGGGTAGATGAGGGAGCTGCCAATGTGTAGAGAAACTAATCCCTGAAAATAGATGTAGGCTCACAAATACCATTTCTGGGTCCATTTGGACTGAAGAGAAGTTGGGGAGCAGTGTAATTTGAGTCTGAGCAGCAATATAGCCGCTGAACTAAAGGTAGGAATAAGGGAAGCCAATATACAGGAACAATGTTTTATAGCCTACTTGAATCCCAGTTTTGGGGGAGAGGAGGGATATAAATAAACTTAATAGTAATAATAGTTTTATTCACATATGCACATAATAGCTGAAATCCTGTTGGTTAGTCCCAACTAGAGTAGATCCATTGAATCACAATTGTTGAATGGTGTAAATGTCCTACTAACCCCCTCCCTATGGTATCTCATAATTGGATATATTGGACACTTTTCAGGGTCAGGTTTGGCTGAGGCAGACCAGAGGTCAGTTTGAGGTCACAATGACCTGAGACATGCCTGGAAATATAGTGATGAGAAAGCTCATATTAAGATTAAGCAGGAAGCCCCCATAATGGGTTTATGCTAACAGCCCAGTCATTAGAGGGGGATGTGCTAATCCTTTCTTCCAGCCTTGGGCGTTTGAGCAATGATTCAATCAAGCAATTAAGTGACCGTTCCTTAATCTATACCCTACAGAAAATCTCTCCAATACCCCCTCCTGTACAACATTATGAGGTTGTCTCAATCCCATCAATTTCTGTCTCCCAGCAATTGAAGCAATCAGTTGAGTTTCGGTTTCTTTTGTCTATTTTTATTTATTTTTATCAGGCGTTGTCATAACCATTGTACTCATTCAGGCTATTTTATAGGACTTTTTCAAAGGGGGGAAAAACCCCGAGGAGGTCAGGAGAACTGAGCTGTCGCACTTACAGAGCCCCGTTTCAGATGATGCAGTCCTCCTCCATCCTCCTCCCGACCTTCCCCAGTCCTTCCTCCGTGCTGCAGGCACCGCTTTTTATTGATGGAAAACCTCTGTCAATAAAAAGCGGTGCCCGCAGCACAGGGGAAGGTCGGGAGGACTGCATCATCTGAAACAGGGCCCTATAAGCGCAACAGCCCCGTTCTTCTCCCAACCTCCTCGGGGTTTTTTTTACCCTGTTTGAAAAAGTACATAGAGTATAAATATTAGGGCTCAGATCTGAATAAGGTGTGCCACTGACTGACAGGCCCCCTCCATTCTGTCCAACCTCTCTGTGCTACCCCCAGGCACTGTCTGAGTCCATTTGCTGCACAGACCTCTTTCTCCAAGACTGGTAACTATCACCATTCCACCCCTGACTTTTCTCTATCCAACCCTTCACTACTTACTTTCCAGTAGCCTTGTATGGTTCTTAAGAGTGCATTTTCTTATATGTTAGCATAACCCCTGTGTTAATTCCAATAAAATACTTTGACTTTAACTTGAGTGCTCTCTACAGTTAGTACTGATATACATAGGTGAAAAGATCCCTGAAGTTACCCTCCTCTTGCAGGCCTCCTTTTGAGCTAATAAGTCCTCCACACTTTAAGGAGACACTGGCACTGCTGGTAGGATTCCAACCCCCCCCCCACTTTTTAGGGTAACAGGTGAGTCAACACATTGATAAATCAAATTGGTTTAATGGCTTTCATCTAGCTGAGACAAAGAATAGGATTTAGGCCTCTGTGTGTATGAGAGAAGCAGGGAGCAAGTCAATGTCTCAAGCCCTAATCTGTTCCAGTATTGTGGTTACATTGCTTCAGAATCTCTGCTTCTGTGAATGAATTTACACTTGCAAGAGCTTGGTGTTTATTGCCAAACTAGCATGTCTTCAAGCTTTTGAGTTTTCAGTCTGAGTGTGGTAAATAGAATGGGCTAAAACAGAGACCAATAAAATTAAGTAATCCATATTATTTCATGGCCAATAATGTAGGCTCATAGTATAAGAGATGCCAGAAATTCATGTGTCTGAGAATTGCTAATTTGACATCAACAGTGAACAAAACATGACTCATTAGAACAAGAACATAAAAACAAAGATCAAATCTCTTGTTTGTGAACCAATCAACCCTGGTTAAATCCTTTGCTTAGTATTTCTTTTCGGACTCTGAGCAAAAGGGCAGCTGGTTTGGCACAATATTTTAAAAGGCCCTGCAACAGCGATCCACAGTTTCACTACTGCCTGTCGGTTTATCCCAGCAATGAGCAGAGCAATACCATTGCAATTTACCCTTTACAAGTGACCCCAGAAGGCCTGGTTTTATTGTCGGTCTGATGTTACTCCCATTCCACAGCACATTAGCGGAAGGGATTTTTGGCACACAGCAGCTGATCCAATCTCTTTCATTTGCTGTAGTAAGTTCACTCAGCTCCATTTTCCCTTTTTTGCTTCCCTTGGCTTCAAATGTGAAATTGGGCTTTGACAGGCTGAAAAATCCTGCAGACAGAATTTTCTCCTCTAGTAATTAAATAAGTCTAACTGAAATGCTTCTGGTTCTCTTACATTGGTTCAGAATTAGGAAGGGGAAGGAAAATAGAACCACCACAACACTCAGCAACTTTGAAACAAACTTTAAAAGCATGCAAGTCATTCCACGTCAGGCGCTGAACTTTGTTTGTTCTTTGACCTTCACTCTTAATTGGATTTCAGTGATGGTCTGGTACCACAAACCATGCTCTGATTCCCTCCATTCCCCCAAATGAGTAATTTTCTTGCTGTTAGCACACTAGGGCTTCCCACTCTGGCTTATGAATATATCTGTACTACACAGTCATAGGAGACTGGTATCATACATTTGCCATGGTTCCATCTGAGAGAATCTTGGGATTTTAAGCACAGAGTTATAGCTGGCATATCTCCTCTATGCCTACTGCACCATTTGTGTGTGTGTGTGTGTGGGATCCTACATACCTGAATTGGGGCTTCCCTACATGGGCAATTTACCCCATCTTGGAGACTTGCAGTCCTAATAATGTAGGGCTTTTACCCATTTTGCCCCTAGGTAGTCCTCATGACCCCCACAGCAAAGACAGGGCTAAGACAGGGGAAAGATGGGATAGGGCCTGATAAAATATTTCTTAAAAAAAAAAAACCGTTAAAATGCATTCCAGCCTAAATGTAGCTGCCCGCTTTCTCGCTCTTCCAGATTCAGGAAGGGGGCCTGCAGCATGTGACCAAGGCTGGTCACATTCAAGGGGCTTTGCTCACCTGCTGTGGGCCTTCTGCTTGGTTGCAGAGAGTGGGATACAGCAGCAGCAGCAGCAGTGATGGCTGCAGGGACAGGCCAGCATGCCTTCCTGGACTTCTTCCTGGGGGAGGAACGGGCCTGATCCGCAGGCAGGATATGCCAGCGGAGAGCCGGTGTTTCCTGGCCCATGTTAATGATTCCCTAAATCCTACTTATTTTACTTTGACCTTTTGTGAGACAGAGCAAAGCTTTGAAAAGTTACTTTTTGGAGAGCAGGTCAGTCAGCAGGGTCTCTGGGAAATTCCAGGCATTGTAATTCAAAAAAGTAACTTTTCCAATCAAAGTTGCAAGAAGCAGGGTTTTTTTCTACTAAAACAGCAGCCTTTCTGTTGCTGAGTACATAATAAATTATTGAAGTTAAAGCAATGAACTGAGAAGATTGTTCACAGCAGGGAAATTCCATTGCCTGGATCAGATTCCTCTTGTAAACTGACTTAACTGCAGGAAGGTCTTGCTGCCTGCCTGGCTTTCTTCTTTCTTTCCTAAAGGGAATAATTTAATTTACTCCAAGTATTTAAGAAGCCCAGTCCTACCCTGCACTTTAGTTACTGCTATGCTTTTATTAATTGATTTTACTTTACACAGAAGTGGCCAACTTTTCAGGAGCTGGAGCACCCGTGATTCTTTGGAGATTTTCACACGGGGCCAATATGCCCCGTTACTGCCCCGCCACCTCCTCTCCTGTTCCTGCCACGGAATAACATAAATCTTTTACACACATACCTTAATTCCACAGCAGGAACTGGCTCCCCCTCTCCTCGCTGGCCGGCCATAAATGCAGCCGTAGTAAGGCTGCTTTTACGACTGGCCATCTAAAACATTATCACGTTATCACGTGATAACGGCCGGATGGTAAATTTAAAAAATAAAACTCCCGAAACATAAAATCAATTCACCAAGTACAAAAACATACTTTAAATCATATAATCAAAACAGGGAGTGTAAAATAAAGGGTGCCACTTACCTGGATGTCCAGATCGTACCAGGAAGTGCTCGGAATGGACCTCCCCTCCGTGGCTTTCGTTTTGGAACAGGAATGGGGCTCCTGTTTGCACACCTGTGATTGCGTGATAATGACAGAACAGGAGGTCTATTCACAATGAAAAATTATGATTACATTGTTCTGGAACAGTCACGGGAGTAGGATGGATGCAGGACAGAATGGGGTCAACGTCGTCCGAAAGGGAAAACCTTTCCCAACCCTGTTCTTTTCCTGCCACGGGATATATAGCCCATGTGAAAATCTCCTTTCTGTCTTTGCTTTGAATGCCTTATAACTCACACAGGGTGCTTTATGACCATGAACCAGGTACAGATTGTGAGGTTTCTCCATTCAGCCTTTCAGCTGCTTTTCAGCTGTAATCTCTGATAATTGAAATGATCAGACATAGAAGTAGGGTGCAAGGTCAGGACTATCCCGGGTCCTGTGATTCCAGGGCCAAAATCTGAGACCTAGGGACAACCTCTTGCGGTGTCAAATAGTTTGAGCCCTGGTGGGGTAACAGGGGTGATTTTACAAGGGGCAGGACCTAGTAATGTCATTAAGTATGATACATTAAAGCATAAATCACAGTTGCATAGAGCATATCAGTCAAACTCCCTCCCCCAAGTGAAACAAATGAGGAAAAATATACACACACACTTTTCAAAGTATCAGTCTTGCCCCAAGATTCCTCTTCCTTACCTTGAGGGCTAGAGAAGAGGGTCAGGCCCTGAGATCAGGAAAGCTTACACAGAAGCCCTTTAGGAACATAGGAGCATACAGTCCATCTAGCCCAGTATTGTTAAGCCTGACTGGCATAGGGATGGAAAGAATATTCAAAAATATTCAAAAAAATGTTGATAAACATGTTTTTCAAGTGTCCAAAATGATTTCAAGTGATGAGAAGACTCCTGGACTGATGAGAATCTTCTCAGTTCGGGACTTATTCTGGGCAAAATTTGCACATGGCTGCTTTGCACAGAAAACAGCATTCAGTCATGTGGAAATTTTGTGTAGAACAAACCTCCAATTACAGCTTTTTTTTTCTATGTAGAAAGCAACATTTTCTGTTCAGTAATTATATAGGAGGGCCAATGTTGCCTCAGACCAAGGCAAAGGCAAACCCACTCTGAACAAATCCTGCCAATAAAACCCCATATTAGCGTCTTAGAATCCCATCTTGGGAGAAAGGCAGGATATAAATCCAATAAATAAATAAACAAGGGTCGCCATAAGTCAGAAGTTACTTGAATGCGCACAACAATAACAACAACAACAAGAAGAAGAATGGTTTACTGAAGGGCTTCTATGTTTTGAAGGGCAAATTTTCTCTTCTCTGACGTCTTCTTTTAAAAAACAAATATTAGAATGAAAAGTTACTTCACATGCTATTTCGCAAGTGTACTATATCACTGTAGCACTAAAATACTATTTTTTTTTAAAAAAGTGGAGAAAAGATGGGAACATAATGTTCTGATATGTCTTGGAATTAAAAAGAAACCCACTACAGGATGGTAATAAAACATTGCAGCTGTGTCAGGAATTACAAGAAAATAGTCTGGGACAAGAGAAATATTGATCGGACATTTCTTAAAGAACCTGAGAACTACTACAATAAATACCTGCAACCTCCCAACAATGTTGCCCCATTTGAAGGAGTCCTAAGACACCAAGGGAGCAAACAGATTCTCATGATTCAAGCCCTGAAATGCCAGGTACTTCTCTAGTAATGTGACCATAGGAGGTCTCCAAAAAGGGTAGATATTGCTGTTGGCTGCTGAATTGGTTGCATTTGTAGCTCTCATTTGTTTGTTTTTAAATAACCACATGACATGTCATAGAATCATAGAATTGCAGAGTTGGAAGAGACCATGAGGGCCATCCAGTCCAACTCCCTGCCACTCAGGAAATCTTGATCAAAGCATCCCCGACAGATGGCAATCCAGCCTCTGTTTAAAGACCTCCAAGGAAGGAGACCCCACCACACTCCGAGGGAGTGCGTTCCACTGCCGAACAGCTCTTACTGTCAAAAAATTCCTCCTAGTGTTGAGGTGGAATCTCTGTTCCTGGAGCTTGCATCCATTGCTCCGTGTTCCAGTCTCTGGAGCAGCAGAAAACAAGCCTGCTCCATCCTCAGCGTGACACCCCTTCAAATACTTAAACAGGGCTATCATATCACCTCTTAACCATCTTTTTTCCAGGCTAAACATACCCAGCTCCCTAAGTCTCTCCTCATAAGGCATCATTCCCAGACCTTTCACCATTTTAGTTGCCCTTCTCTGGACATGCTCCAATTTGTCAATATCCTTTTTGAATTGTGGTGCCCAGAACTGGACACAGTATTCTAGGTGAGGTCTGACCAAGGCAGAATAGAGCGGCACTATTACTTCCCTTGATCTAGATACAATACTTCTATTGATACCGCCCAAAATCGCATTGTCTGTTGTCCCCAAGCATTCAGTGGTGATTTCTAGCACCACTGAGCACCACATTTTACTACTACACAGAGTGGTTTAAAAAAAATAAAAATAAAAAAAATAAATCCAGAATTCATCTCAGGAAGATAAAAAGAAGAAAACCCCCAAAGGACTTGCATGGTTTACTACTTGCTATCCATTCCAGGTTTCTTGGCCATTTCTCCTCTTTGCTGGATGGATGAAGGACCAGACACCTCCATCTGACAGTATGATAAAGACCTTTTTAAAAAAAAAACACTGTTCTTTTAAAAAAAGAAGTCATGCCCATACGGACCTCACAACATCCAGACCCAATAGTGAGCAAAGGAAATGAAAGGTTCTGAATGAATATTGTCCAATTGCCTACAGCAGTGGTGTCCAACCTTTCACTCTCCAGGTGTTTTGGACTACAGCTCCCAGAATTCCTGACCACTGGATCAGCTGACTCAGGCTTCTGGGAGTTGGAGTCCAAAACACCTGGAAGGCCAAAGGTTGGACAACACTGGCCTACAATGTCATGAGATTTGAAAGGATATTGGCCAATTGCCTACAGTGTCATACAGCCTCTTCTCCACCCCCACTCCTGGCTTCTCCAGAGAGTACATGAGAGTCTCTTGCAGATGCAAAACCACTGTCAAGAGGTGTCAGCTGATAATTATGAAGCTCTCTCTATTGCTCTCTTTTGTGAGAGCTCTCACTTCTTTGCACTAGTCTGGAACAGCCCAACATTTGTAGTGTGCACAGCAGTCATAACGGCATTTGAAATACATTTTCACAGTCTACAAGCCAGGAAAGGAATCCAGCCAACCCACAGTCAACCAAATGGTCACAAACACTAAGGCTATAATTGCGGAGAGCCTGCAATGGCTACAGTTTCCAGTTTCACTGACCAGACACATTTCTCAGTCTGTCCATCTTATTAAAAATGGAGAGGCTGCCATCAAATTTTATGAAGTGTGACGGTGCAGAGCAAGGGATATTTCCAGACTCTCTCAGTCTGATGACGTTCTTAATCTGAACAGCAGCATTTGTTAGGACTTCAGTGTATGAAGGTGATTAACTGTAATCTGTTCACACAACTACAGGTTCCAGCAACCATCCAGTCATCTTGGGATTCATTATATTTCCACTGATTTTTTTTTAAATCCGTTTGTACAACTATGTAAAAAATATGCATACGTAGCAAATTATCTTCCTTGTGCAATAAATAGATTTCTCACGTGCTGCTTTCCATTAGAAGGGAGGGGCAAACAGTTCAAGACAAGAATAAATATTACTTGGTATATTTGATTCCAAAAGATTTTGAGTGTGACAGCGCTTTTGCCCATGTGACATTGTCTTTTAGAAAGAGTGTAACTGGGGAGGGGGAAAACTATATGTAAAAACTATATTTTAATGACCAATTAATGTGAAAAGTATATTTTAATGACCAATTAATGGAATAAAAATGTCCTTGCTCTTTTTTTCAAAATTTCCCAATAATCTGTCTTGTGGGGTTGTGCCTGATGCTCTTACAGTTCAATCCATGTGTAATGTAACATGAGTAAACATGAATTATCTAGACAATTAACTGTCTTCTTTAGCTGTTTCGCCCCAGTAGGCTTTAATCCACATTTGTCCTAATGGATATTTGGCACAGCAGGCTGCTCTCTTGATTCTCCCAGTCATCCCAAACAATCTGGCATTAGAGAGTCCCCTCAGCCCTGCACCCTGCGTTGAAGTGGTTTATTACAATGTTGGACATGGATAATGTGAAATTTAAATATTGAAAAAATATTTTAAACAATATTAAATTCATGACTTCTTTGTTCAGTTATGATGACAACAGCACATCAAAAGGAAAAGAGAACATTCATATTTTAAATTTACTGACTTCAAAAGACAATGTCTTTGTTGCTTTTGTTACTATTATTAATGGCTCTGTGTGGCTAAGAGTTTGTATCATTGGATTGGATCCAAGAGTTGTGCTTATGTATTTCCTTATGACATCAGGACTCTCTCCCTGGGCCCATTCACACTACAGAGTTATATTGCTATTATTCCACTTTAACTGCTGTGTTTTCATCCTATTGAATTCTGGGATTGGTAGTTGACGGAGAGGCCTTTAGAATTCTCAGCCCAAGCAAACGACACATCCCAGGATTCCATAGCATGTTACTATGTTAGTAACATAGTAACATGTTACTATGTCAGTTACTATGTCAGTTCAAATGGAGTTATGGGTTCTTACCACATTCTAAAAGAAAAGGGGCAAGGAAACAGGAATGTTCTGTTTTCTGCACTGCCTTACCACATGATGTCGACGCCCTTCTGGCATTCTTTCATTCCGGTCACATGGGGGACCAAAGTAAAACTGAGTCTTTTTGCTAACAGGTTTTCCTGGTTAGCAAAAAGATGTGGTTTTACCTCAGTTCCCTGTCGGAGCAGAATGAAAAAACAACTGTATGTGGTAAAGCAGTGCAGAAGACATAACATTCCTGCTCCCTTGCTGCTTTCTTCAGAGTGCAGTAAGGCCCATAGTCGCCTAAACATTAGGAAGAACTTCCTGACTTTAAGAGCTGTTCATCAGTGGAATACGCTGCCTCAGAGTGTGGTGGAGTCTCCTTCTTTGGAGATTTTTAAACAGAAGCTGGATGGCCATTTGTCAGGAGTGCTTTGATTGAGTATTCCTGCATGGCAGGGGATTTGACTGGGTGGCCTTTGTAGTTTCTTCCAACTCCATCATTCTATGATTCTATGATAATTTTGTAGTGTGAATGGGCTCCCTCTCTTCACTTTCTTGAAGCCTTCCATATCACCTGATAATTGGCTCCAAAGGCTTTTCCAGCCCTTGTGAGCAGGCTTTGAAGGAACACACAAAGTTCTCAGTTCCACAGACAAAACTGCTTCTATTGGCAGAACAATATTGTTGGGTCTTGGCTTTACTGCCTTGTGACTTTCACTAGAGTGGATATATACTCATGATTTTAGCACTCACTTTTCACTTTTTAAAAGAGAGTCTCGATATGCAGATTATACATTGCACTCAGGATCCAATTTTCAACACTCCTGGTAGGGAGTAAGCCCTAGTGAGCCCAAAGAGACTTACTTTTTAGTAAACATTCACATAATTCTATTGGCCTAGTCCTGCTCTCATGTCAGTAATAACTTATAGCACTGATATTGGTTCAATGGATCTATTCCCATTGCAGACAAGCAACTGGATTCAGAACACTGAAAGATGTGTACTCCCACTCATGAACTTTACTTAAAGCCACTTCATAGTAAGTATATCAATATGAACTCAGTGGGACTGAATCTTGAGCACACACACACACACTCACACACACCATATATATTCATCACTAAAAGTTATGGATTACTCTTAAAGAAATGGGTATACATTACATTTGATTGTCCTGTTGTATAACCTCTACTCAGGACAGGAGACTACCATTAGAACAGTGTATGGAGAAACAGAATGGTTCCCAATCAGAAAGGGACTCAGAAAAGGCTGCATTCTATCACCCTATTCGTTCAACTTGTATGCAGAAAATATCATATACAGAGCAGGTTTAGACTCAGAGGAAGGAAGAGTGAAGATTGGAGGAAGGAATATCAACAATGGAGTTGAGACTGCCATGGTCGCTCTAACTGACAACCTCCGCCTGAGCATCGACAGGGGTAGTGTGACCCTGCTGGTGCTCTTGGACCTCTCAGTGGCCTTTGACACTATAGAGCATTCCATCTTCTTGGATTGCCTGAGAGAGTTAGGAAAAGGAGGCACTGCTCTGCTGTTGTTCCGTTCCTTTCTCTCGGGCAGATCCCAGAGGGTGAGGCTTGGGGACAGTTGCTCTTCCAGAATTGAGCTTAATTGTGGCGTCTCTCAGGGTGCCATTCTGTCCCCGATGCTATTTAACATTTATATTAAGCCGCTGGGAGAGATCATCCGGAAGCATGGAGTTCAGTGTCATCAGTACGCTGATGACACTCAGATATATTTCCCCATGACCAGATCATTGGCTCATACTTCAGATGGTGTCTCTCCTCTCAATGACTGTCTTAGAGCAGTAATGGATTGGATGAGGGAAAACAGATTGAGACTAAATCCAGACAAAACGGAGGTACTGGCAGTCACAGGCCCGAACACAGGTCTGGGAATACAACTTCCAGTCCTGGATGGAGTCACACTCTCCTCTAAGGACTGTGTTTACAGTCTGGGGGTACTCCTAGATTCGTCACTTCACATGACTAGTCAGGTGAGTGCGACGGTCAGGAGTGCCTGTTATCAGCTTCGGCTGATATGCCAGCTGCGCCCTTATCTGGATACAAGGGATCTGGAAACTGTGGTACATGCTTTGGTAACCTCACATTTGGATTACTGTAATGCACTCTACATGGGGCTACCCTTGTGCCTAACCTGGAAACTTCAACTGGTACAAAATATGGCAGCCAGGTTAATTATGAGTACATCTAGGAGAGAGCATATAACACCTGTGCTTAAATCTCTCCACTGGCTGCCGATCAGTTTCCGGGCACAGTACAAGGTGTTGGTTTTAACCTTTAAACCTTGGGTCCATCTTATCTCCGGGACCGCCTCATCCCATATGATCCCCCCCCCATGCACTTTAGTCCTCTGGGAGGAACCTGTTGCAGCCTATGAAAACTAGGCTGTTGCAGACCTCCCAGAGGGCCTTCTCTTCTACGGCTCCCAGACTTTGGAATGGCCTGCCAGACGAGATCCGTCTTATCACTACTATTGATAGCTTCAAGAAAGTGCTAAAGACGGATCTCTTCCAGCAGGCCTACCCGGAATAACTTCCTGGATCAAGTGGAGCTGATTGCTTACCCGCCCTCCTGCCACTATTGCCATTATTTATTTATTTATGTATTTGTTGTATATTGTATTGTATTTTATCTTTGTTTTAATTCTCTATTAGTTTAATTTAGTTTTAAGGGGTGTGAGGGTTAGGATTGGGAACGATTGTTTTAACTGCTGTGTTTTAATCTTGTTCTTTGCTGCCCCGGTTGCTGAGCAGAAGGCAAGTTAAAAATTATTATTATTATTATTATTATTATTAACAATCCAAGATTTGTGGACAACAGTATAATACTAGCAGAAAACAACAAAGACTTAGAAAAATTACTAAAGACAGTCAAAGAAGAAAGTGCTAAGGCAGGTTTACTGTTGAACATTAAGAAAACAAAAATAATGATCACAGAGAATCTGCATAAATTCAATACAGATGACAAGGAAATTGAAATAAAGGTTTCCCATAGCTTGGATCAATCATTGATCAGAATGTAGATTACAGTCAAGAAATCAGAAAAATACTAGACAATCTTAAACTACAAAGATATAAAACTGAACACTAAAGTTAGGATTGTCCAAACCATTATATTTCCCATAAGCATGTATGGAAGTGAGAGCTGGATAGTGAAAAAACCTGACAGAAAGAAAATCAACTCATTTGCGATGTGGTGTTGGAGAAGAATGCTATGTATATTGTGGACTGTCAAAAAGACCAATAAATGGGTCCTAGAACAAATCAAGCCTCAGCTCTCCCTGGAAGCCAAGATGACGAAACTGAACCTGTCCGACTTCCTCCATATCATGAGAAGGCAGGACTCAGTAGAAAGGTGGAGGGTGGTAGAAAGAGAGGAAGGCTGCATACCAGATGGATAGACTTAATCAAGGAGACCACAGCCCTGACCCTGCAGGACTTGAGCAGAGTGGTTGAGGGGGTCTTACCTCCTTTTTGGAAAAAAATAAAAATCTCCAAAGTACTTGACAAAGAACTTTATCAGATGAAAAAATAGCAGGATAACAATGTCATGGTACCATAAAAGGGCACTGCTACTGCATGATGTCATGGTAAACCCTTTCCCCAGCTGCAAAAACCATTGTTTTTAATTGACAGGCTAACCCATCAAAAGATCATCAATAGCACTGTTTTTGTGGTATTGAAAGTGTGCAAAACTATGTCTCATTGTAATCATGAGATTCCAGCATGAATGGGTAGTCATCACCGAGAAAACATCCGGGTGAGAATGTGAAAATGAAGCACAAGGCGCTCTTTTTATGGACTGCCCCATTTTGTTGGCAAGCTTTCATGTTTATTTCAGTGCTTGTGTGTTCATTTACTTTTTAAATTGAGGTGTTGTTTTTTTACTTTTATGTGTGCTTGCATCTTCTTATGAGAACCACCAAAATCTTGCCCATGCCGAATCACGGAAGTAAACTCCCGTTCTTAAGTGCTAGTGGTTGTCGTGCAATGATTCTGTGGTGGTTCTTTCATTTGATTACAGCGACATGTGAAGGTAAGTGTTATAAATGACATGATGTTTCTGCTATCCACATTTACAGAATTACAGAGGTTTTGGATGCTCGTCTTATAAAGTCCAGAAAGTCAAAATGATCATAAAATGATCAAATATAATAACATTGAATTAAACAAGCACAAAATGAATGCTGAAGAGCCATACTAATGACTCTGAACTTGTTTTGCAATCCACATCAGGGTGTTCATTTTTTTCAACTAATAGCATGTGTGCACTCATATATACATGTGTATAAACACACACACACACAACCTGACTTTTGTTAAGAGTGAGTAGGGAGAAATTCTGTCCTAAAAAGTACAGGGGAGTAGCTATGGGGTGGGTGTCAAAATGAGGACATTCACCTTCCCAAATAATAATTCTGCCCCTCCTCCTGAAATTTTCCTTTAGTCTACCATTTCCTAGCATTGCAGTAAATTAAAGTGTCAGTTGAACATTTGGAAGTACAGTTTAGGCATCCAAACAACAAGGCCAGGCCACATTAACCAAGGAAAGAAGAATACAGGAAATAGAAGAATTCTAGGTGTGAAAGGTTTTCAGTGTCTCACTCTCTGCAATGTTACAAATGTGAGGATTAATGGAAAATTTCATTGGGGAGGCAGCATTCTTATTGAGGGACTAACCCCCTTATTTTGCTCCCCTTTACTACACCCCTGACTACTAATAGGAGAGAGAAGAAAACAATTTTTAATGTGCTTTTGTGAAATTCACAAGTGAGTAGAATGTTGCTACTGTTGCTTTAACAATATCTCAGCATCATAGTCTAGGAGATATAGGAGCAAATGGAAAGATATATGTGCCAAATGAAAATAGTGGAGCCCTGCCTATTGCAGGAAAGTGTCAAGTCCAATTAAATGATCTTTGCACAAATTATCTGCCTGACAGCATAGTACATCAGAACTGAAAAACATATACATATTCCTGTGCATTATCCTTATGTGAACTCATTATCTATACAGTCAACTGCATTGAGGTATCCTAAATCCTCCTTTCTCAGAACAACTTGTACAGGAACATGGACAGAATTATAGCTAGCAAGATCTTAGGTTCAGATCCCAGTGCACAAAGAAAGTAACTAGCCATATATTTTTGTTAATATTGGAAGGATTTTCATGGAATACTCCCTTTTATATCTTCTCACCCAAGTCACAGAGAACTTTTCATGGATTTTTATCATCACAAGTTCCCATGTGAAATGTAGTATCCTTTTTTGCCCATGAGTTATTGAGGATACCAGAGGGAAATGAGGATACTAGGCCTTACAAGTAAGTCTTAACTTTTTTTAGCTACAAGTCTTCTATGTTGACCTCTAGTATTTTGACCTTTAGTTAATTGTACTGTATATTGTAGATAGCTTGAGATTATTTAAGATTTTGTGTGGGATGCAGGAATGTTGCTGGAGACTTTTGTAGGTAAGTCATTGCTGTATGATGAGGTCAGGGTGAACATTGTTTAAAAGTTGACTGGATTAAAACATATTGGTGCTGACTTGTGATTTGGACACATTTTGACCCCTTAAGAGGTCCAGTCCAAAATCACTCTGTGTAAATTCACTGTAAAAGTCGACTCATTTAGTCATGATTACATTATCTCATATGCAGAAATGGTAACATATTCAGAGGTAGCTGTGTTGGCCATGCAGCAAAACAAAATCCACAATCCAGAAAACAGGGATACCTTTATTAGCAGCCAAAATGCAAAAAAACACATGATAAAGCTTTTGAAGAACTACTGGCTTCTTCATCAGGCAAAAGGTATTAAAAAATAAGGGAAGAAAAGCAATGATGTTGGAGTCACTGGCCTACATGTTGTTTTAGATGTTGCTTGTGTTGTTGTTCAGTTGAGGGATCTCATGGAGGCAAAGGCCACTCCCACTTTTTGGCCATGTGGGGACTGAGACAAAGGGCAGTAAATTTTAATTCCTTTAGCAGTAGTAAGGTAAGACTCTGCTGTCTAGACTGAAGAGAAATGAACTGGAAATACACACTGATAGCTGGCAAACAAGTGAGCATGAGTTAAATCATCCTGAGGAACAACTCTCAAAGGCCCTTACCATTGACCGTGCTGAGTGACACTGATGAGAGTATTGATCAAAACATCGGGAAGGCCAAATTTTCCCTATCCCCATGTTAAGCACTGTTAACATTAAATACCCTTCCAATGCCTATGGGCCGAAATGTATATGCAAGAGTTGTTATAGGGTGGTGGCTCCCATGTCAATGGGGTTGTGAATCCACTCCGGGCTGCAGTCCAAAATTTAATGGAACTATCCAAGGTTCTTAACCTATTATAGCGATAGGGATAGAGTTCAACACCTTAGAGTGAAGATTAAAAACCAGACCCGATTCATTAACACAATGACACCGGAGATATCAGCCTCTGCTAGCCAGAGGAGGGAAAAAATAGGAACACCAGCATCATGAGTCAGGAGTTCAGCAGTGGTTTGGACATAGAGTTAAGGTTTGAGAAATGAATGGTTCCAGGAGAGAAGGCACCAGCCGCAAGCATGTCAGACAGCTGTGAACCCAAAAGATCAGAGCTTCATGAGACTGTAGCAACATAGGTAGGCCTGAGCCTAGCTCCAGTACTGGCACAACATACTCTAAGACCTCCATGATCCCTGAAGCCAGTTCAGATGTACTCAGCTCACCATGATCAAATGAGGAAATGGTGTGCTTCAAGCCAAAGGCTTGTCCTTTTGGCTTCCCACTTCCTAAAAAGGGCTGGACTCTGAAAAGGGCAGTCTTGGCCAAGAGCTATAAAAGACTTTGACTGAGCTTCAGGCTTTGTTGGCATAAGTTGTTCTCTTGGAGCTGTCGTAGGTGAACCTTCTGCTCTGCCACTTTGCCACCTTCTGGTGCATGGGCTGTTACTACTAGCTGGAAGAAGACATTGGTTTAAAATCATCCATAAACATTGTGATTTTTCTTTCTTTTATTTATCTCATGGAAACTGTAGGACAATTCACCTCTAGAGTGGAGTGTGTTGAAACAGAGGTGAGAGGACCCTTCCTACTATTATTTTTATACACTGGGAAGGAATAGCACACTCATTAGGTGCTGCAGATGACTCCCTCCATGCCTCCACTGCCACTTTCCAATGCCAAAGTTAATGGCAGGAGGGCCCTTCTATGGCAGTCAGCTATTTTGTCTAGCAAACAGTTTCATTGGCCACCACTGCCATGAGTGTCTCTGGCTGAGATCCAGTTTGAAGCTGCTGGAGCATAAAGTTCTGCTAGTGTACCTACATCATGGTCCAGGCATCATAGAGAAAACACAGCTCAAAGGAAGTATATTTCCCAGTGACGTCCTGCAGCCAATAAGTTGTAATTTGGGTTGGAAGGGGTAGACCTGCATCCAGGCACCGACTAGCATCTTTTAGGCAGTTGAGCAAAATTGATGCATATGGAGGTACTGGCAATCTCCCAATGCATTATCCAAAAAAGGAGGTCTACTAGTGTATCCCCAGGCTATACTAATATAATGTCCATAAGGATTCTGGACTAAATTCCACTGACTTGTCATAACAATTACTCCTAATGAAAAAGTATTTTTTTCATAGCAAAAATATACCTATGGACATTTCTCTGACAACAGCGCCCATCAAACTTTTTGTTCCTAATTTTCCAGGATTCCAAATGCTATCTCCCAGCACCTTGGCCCCTATCATCTCCATTTTGTCCTGAAAAGGTATGCAAAGCAAAAGCTGACATACAGTATATGCGGCAACAAACCAGATGTGCATTGACTTTACCTGATGCAACAGGAAGAGTTACTGCCTTTTGTTCTGGAGATGTGCAATCTCCATATAGAATGCCACCTCTCTGCCAGGTACGTACTGTAATCAGGTTGTCCAAGGCACATCCCATGGAGTTTGCCATTCCTGAATTTGTAACTTCTTCCATTTGTGATCCTGGAGCACTAGCAAAGAAAGCTTCATTCCAAGGCTCCTTGCCAAGGGACATGTAAATACATCAACCTTCATTAGTTGTCTGACAATGAGATTCTGCACACATATCTTCCCCTTTCACTCTGCACTTTTGCACTCACTGCACATGGTAAGATAGCTGACATATATGGTGTTTTGCTTTTGCTTTTGTTTTTGTTTTAGTAATTTGCAATAAATATATATGAAAACACTAAGCTCTCTTTGACTTCTTGCTCTTTTTGCAGTTGGAAATTCCAGCTCCTCCTGACACATCATAACTCTAGGCTAGCCTTCCCCAAGCTGATAACTTCTAGATGTTTTAGACAACAATTCCCACTATCCCTGACTATTGACAATGCTGGCTGGGACTGATGGGGGTTGTAATCCTCATGCAGTACTCTATTGCCCAAGCTTGCCCTCCCACAGTTCCTTGGCTCTGTGCTTCTCCCCAACCAGGCATATGGGAAACAGGTAGCATGGAGCTGTCAGGCTTCTTACTCCTTTTGCCACCATTGCCATATTGCCTCTCTACATGAAAATCAGTCCAACTATTAGCATAATGGGCCATGATGCAGGTGTAGCACCACATAAAGATCCCAACCTAAAAAAACATCTGGAGGCTGTTGCATTGTAGAAGGTCACTCTAGACTAAAGGCTGAAACATGTCTCTGGTGGTACATGTACATATGAAAACACATGAGAAGACTAGAGTTTGGAAATGGCAGTAGACACACCACCTAACAATTTTAAATGACTCCACTGAATTCAGTTTGCTTGAAAATGTCTTCATTGATTGACATCTTGGCAGCATAGCATTGATGCAGGCAGCCAAGAGGTTGAGCCCAGCTGGGATGAATACCATTGGCAATTGAGCTCACAGCAGCTGTTACACCAGCACCCAGAGCCCATTCCTATGACTTCTGTCCCTGCAACAAAGGAGGTACATTGTGGTGGACAGTAGCTGCACATACCACTCGTCTATCAGCTTGAGCAACTGATTGTGCCGTATTTGTAATTTACTTTGAGGAACAATACTGTTGACAGACTTTCTGACAATGAGATAGCTAGATAGATAGACAGATGGTAATGTTTCAATTTGTCTTATTTTAAACTGAATTTGGGCAATCTGCTCTTCTCAGTTGTCAGATATGTTCTGACCAGTTTGTGATAAGCCAATGAAACAGGTACCAGAGCAGGGGAGGGAAGCTGGGTTAAATTAAGAGCAAATCTAGTTTACACAGCTGTTTTGTCTTTTGGCAAAAGATAGTCTTTTCATTTTCCAGCATATTAAATAGAGAAACTCCCCTGGTTGTTCAGATTGGAATGTCATTTGCTAAGATGGAAATCAGTGGAGCAGTTGGCTTACTGAACTGGCAGCTGTAAAGAAAACAGTGCCAAGTGAATTGTAAACCACAGAGCCCATTCACTGAAGTGTCTTGTGCTCAGCTGCATCAGGAGAGTGGTTCAGGGCATGAACACATGAATGTTCAGCTTGGCCCTCTGTGGTGCAGTTCATAGTTCGTAAGGTATGGAAAACATTGATAATAAACTAATTTCTGTAGTAGGCATGGTATCTTATTTAAGGGGCCAGTTAAAGGAATTTTGGGGAGCCCTGCAATGCTTTATTTGGGGGGGGGGGCATATGCTTATCTCAGTTCAATATAACCTAACCTATTCACAGTACAGGATGTTCAGATTACAGTAGGACCCCCGTACCCACGGATTCATTATCCATGGGACACAAAATAGCACACCTACCATAGAGGCTTCCTAGAAAATGTGTCCTCCCTAGCCATTTTCTAGGCCCTCCAAGGCAACTGTATGGTATTTTACACCAGAAGTCCCATTATTTTCAATGGGGTTCACTATTATCCATGGTTTTCAGAATCCACCCCCCCCGAACCAATCCCCAGTGGATAAGGGGGGCCTACTGTATAGTCATCCCTCCACATTTGTGGGGGTTAGGGGCACAAGAACCCTGCGAATGTGAAAAAAACCACAAAGAAAATACACCTCTCCCCCCCCCCCGCACCGCCCTGCCCTTCCAAGGTGGTGACGGAGCTTTTGAAGCCTCGTAGCCACTTCTCAGCTGCCACCCCCATCCTCCCAAAGCTGCTCGCCCCTCCAAACAGCCAAGCCCAGGCAGAGTGGGGAGATCGGGTCTAAATCGCCCCCCTCCTTGCTCTTTCAGGGCTTGGCTCTCCACTTCAAACCGAGAAAAGCCCCAGGAGAGTGGGGAGGGGGCACCTTGGCTCCCCACTCCAAATGTAGTGAAGCCCCTGAGGTAGATGGAGGAGAAGGAGGTGAAACCACAAATACTCAATACCGCGAACGTCAAAGCTGCAAATGTGGAGGGATGATCATATTGCATAATTTGCCACCAATAATTTAGTTTTAAAACTATTATTATAGGCACTAACATAATATTTTTTGTTTATTAGCAATTAATGTAATTGTATAGATTTCCTCAAAGAAAAGGAAGAGTGGACTACAAGCTGAACATGAGTTAGCAGTGTGATGCAGCAGCAAAAAATGCCAATGTAATTCTAGGCTGCATTAATAGGAGTAGAGTGTCTAGATCAAGGGAACTAATAGTGCCACTGTATTCTGCTTTGGTCAGACCTTACCTGGAATACTTTTTCCAGTTCTGGGCATAACAATTCAAGAAAGGATGGTGGGAGGTCTGGAAGCCATTATGCCCTATGAGGAGTGGCTTAGGGAGCTGGGTATGTTTAGTCTGGAGAAGAGAAGGTTGAGAGACGACATGATAGCCATGTTTAAATATTTAAAGGGATGTCATACTGAGGATGGAGCAAGCTTGTTTTCTGCTGCTCCAGAAACTAGGACATGGAGCCATGGGTTCAAACTACAGGAAAAGAGATTCCACCTAAACATTAGGAAGAAGTTCCTGATGGTAAGAGCTGTTCAGAAGTGGAATGCACTACTCAGAGTGAGGTGGAGCCTTCTTCTTTGGAGGTTTTTAAGCAGAGGCTGGATGGCCATCTGTCCTGAGGACTTTGATTGTGTGTTCCTGCAGGGCAGAAGCCAATTGGATGGGATGGGTGTTGGGGTCCCTTCCAGCCCTATGATTCTAGGCTGCATTTAGAGCCTGGGAAAGTTACTCTTGGATTACATCTCCCAGAATCTCCATACCAGCACCCTTCTCAAGGTCTGGTTGCATTGTTCCTTTTCCAGCATTCTCTAGCCCAGTGGTTCTTAACTTGGGGTCCACAATATCCTCACAGGGGGTCCACAAAACCTTGAAGGTTGCTTGGCCCACCTCCTCCCTGTAGTGGAGCAGCCACATGACAGGAACAAAGGCAAAGGCTGGCTGGCTTGGCTTCTACATTGCCATTCAATCCACTCCAGCCACAAACTTGCCAGAAGAAGCAAGAGTGTGTCTGAGGAAAAGTTTAATGGATGGTGTAATTGTATTGTTGTTGTTGTTAGCTATTATTATTAGGGTTTTAAATCTTGAGTTAAGTCTTGGGGCAACAAAAGATATTTAAAGGGGGTCTCTGGTAAAGAAAGGGTTAAGAACCACTGCTGTAGCCCAATGGCTCTCACATAACACGAATGGGATACTGGTGTTTTAGTGACAACAATAAAACCATTGTTCCCAGTAATATTACTCCAAATTTTTATTTATATTTTCTATCTCTCTCTGGCTTTTCTTCGCAAATGAAGATTCAGGAAGGACTCATTCCGCACTTTCTGCAAGCGCGCTGATGACTAAAAAGGCCAATCCAAGATAAACAAGTCCGGTTGCAGAAAGCACAGCAGAAGGTCTCCTTGGGTGATGTTTCCAGGTTGTGATTCTTTCTGCGTTGTCATTTCTCTTCAAGACTTGTTCAGTGTGAGTTCTCAAATAAGGCTGCAGCATTGTGGATAGTGCATCTCCATGCCTCCCAATGTGAGGCCAGGGCGGACCATTGTTGGTGATCAATTTGGCCAAGCCTGAGATGTTGTTTCAGGGAGTCCTTGTTAAAAGAGCCAGTGTGTTGTAGAAGTTTCAGCATTGCACTATGACTGTGGAGACCAGGGTTTGAATCCTCACTCAGCCATGAATATCCACTGGCTGACCTTGGGCAAGTCACACTCTCTCAGCCTCAAAGGAAGTCAAAAGCACACCCTGTTTAAACAAACCTTGCCTAGAAAACCCCATGATAAGTTTGCCTTAGTCAGAGATGACTTGAAGGCACATAGGCAAACACACACAAATTCCTTTTGCAGGCTGAAGACAAAGGGGGAAGTGGAAGGAGGGAAGAGAAACCAGGACATGTATGGTATCAAGAGTGGCTGGAAAGATGGGTTGGAGGGGATCTATGTGGAAGGGAAGGGAAGGGAAGGGAAGGGAAGGGAAGGGAAGGGAAGGAAGAAAGAAAGAAAGAAAGAAAGAAAGAAAGAAAGAAAGAAAGAAGCCCTTTCTGAAGAGAGAGCAGGGGAGAAAGAGAAGAAAGAGATGACCTTCACACTTTCCTCCTTCCTCCCCCTCTCTCACACACACTCACCCCTCTGACACATGCCTCGCTGGCTTGTGTTTTGATGATCCTGGGTGGAGGGGGCAAGGGAGCAACATTCTCCCCCCAGCTTCAGCCAAATGGAGGGCAGCTCCTTTTTTCTCTTTCTCTTTCTAGTTTGGGAGACACTGGTTTTTTTTTTAAAGCTAGCAGGAGGTTTTTGCAGGAGGAGGGTGGGTAGAGCCCCCTGGCTGTGAGGCCCCCTGCAAATGCTGATTTGGCAGTATGGTTAAGCTGGCCCTGGTCATGTGGAGTGGAGGGTGATCGCCTCCAAGACTGGCCAGGCTGGAGGTCGGCATTGGGACCCGGCCCAGTCTCAGCCCCTGCATGAGGAAGGAATCACTGGGGGGCTCTGCACAATGGCACACCCCACACGATGGGGCCCCCACAAATGCTGATGCTGCGGGTGCCTTAAACCGGCCCTGCCAAGATGTGATCCTGCTGCTCTGGATTTCATGTGTTGGCCCTAGTTCTTGATATGAGTTTTTCAACCTGTTTTTATATAGGATTTAAACTTGTGATATACAATGTGCAACTTCAGAATGGAAGTCAGAGACTTATTTGAAAAAATGCTTCTCCCTAGCAAAATGTTGTTAAAACATTGAAATTATATGTCAAGAAGCATAGCAAGAATTTGTTTTGCTTTTCTGCATGGAGGGGTCTTCCATCACACAAATACCCACCTTCAGTTTGAAGCACTACAAGGTTTAACACCTTGACCATATCTTGACAATGACTGCTTGTCCCTATTTGACCTAGGAGATTATCACATGGGTTTAATAATCCATGGCAGTCCCAGAACAGGATTGCTAAAGATTTGCCATTTCAGACAACATTGTCCCCATCCTATGCTGCCCCCATGATGCCTCCAATTTTTTTTTTTTATTTCACAGGGAAAAGTCATTAATAGACCATTGCTTCCGTTTCTGTCAGGGAATCACAGGTGGTCTGAACAGAGCCCTGCTTTTGTCCCATTATGCTGGCATGATGCCAGCCATGGTGGGAAGCCCCTTCCTAAGACTTCCAGGTGTGATTGGGACAAGAAGGTAAGTTACACCCTCCCCCCGCCCCCCGGGTTCCTTATAATTTTTATATTGTGTTTTGGGGCTTGGTTTTCTTTTTTGACATTTGGTTGAATTTTATTTTTTAAATTTTCCATGCGATCATTCTCTTGCAAGAATGGGCAGGATTTGCTTTCTGGGTCATAAATGCAGCTTTAAAACAGCTGCATTTACTCCTGGGATGCTGAGGGGAGGGGGAGCAATTTCTGTCTCGCTACCAGGTAGGTGTCTGAAAATTTTTATTTTATTCTGTAACATAGATGGGATTGGGGGGGATAGCGAGACAGAAATGGGGTTTTAGGACCCATTTGATAATCTCCCTAGTTTGTGACAGAGTACTGGGAAAGTGTTGCAAAAATGGCATAGAATGATGTGATATGACTTAGGGTGCTTTCTAATTCGAATCTAATTCGACACTGCTTTCACTGCCATGACTCAACACTATGGAATTCTGGGATTTGTAGTTTTGTGAAATATTTAACCTTCTCTGTCAGAGAGCTCTGGTGCCACAACAAACTACAAATCCCAGGATTCCATAGCATTGAGTCATGGCTGTTAAAGAGGTGTCAAACTAGATTATTTCTTCAGTGTAGATGCAGCCATAGAAAGAGAGAGCAGGAATAGGGATAGAAAACCTCTATGATTTTGCATAATCTAAGGGGCTATTTTTGAAGAAGGTCCAGATATACTGTAGCCAAAGGCATGCTATTTTATTACCCACTCCCATGTACAGTTGTCCCTCCATATGCATGGATTTGGTGTCTACGGATTTAAGTATTCACGGGTTGAAAATATTCTTAAAAAATAATAATCCAAAAAGCAAACCTTCATTTTGCTATCTTATATAAGGGACACCATTTTGCTATGCCATTGCATATAATGGGACTTGAATATTCACAGATTTTGCTATCCACGGGGGGCCCTGGAACCAAACCCCAGCAAATATGAAAGGAAAACTGTATATGTCCGCATGTATCCTGCCCTATGTCATGAGATCTCAGGGAGGCGTACAAGTAAAATCAACTTAAATAGTTTTTTTAAAAAAAAATGGGGAAAGATTTAAACAGACTAAAAGCGTATTAAGCTATTTAACAAGTTAAAATTGGGACATTATCACACAAGGCTTTTATTGTGGGACTACAGCAAGATAGTAGCATTATTGGGGAGAACTTACTGCATGACGTCATCAATAACTCTGAATAAAGCTGCTATCCTAGTAGTCCTCCTTGTGCAGTAATCTCTTCCATTTCAGAAATGGAAGAAACAGCTGTCATGTGGCACAAGGGGGTGGGATTCTTCTCCTCCCCCATGCTGTTCTCAAGCAGGCCAGCCATGCCTTCCATTTTTTAAAAATTTTTTTGCTGCTCTGATCTGCTGGGGCAATCTTGCTGCCCTCACCTCCCCGCCCTAAATCTCTCTCTTCCCCCCACCTCCCCCAGCCCAATCTCACTTACCCTGCTCTCTTCCCCCACACACACACTCCTGGTCTGATCTCGCTTCCCCCACCCTCCCCATCCTGATCTCTCTCCCTACTCTGCTAGTCTGATCTACATGCTCTAAATATGTAGGGAAATAACAGGGAGGAAGCAGGCAGTGAGGAAGGAATGTGCAGCACCATACCGATATTGAAGCAGAGGTGCAATAATGATTGCTCCACTACCGCTATGTTTCTGCTTGCTTCTGAAACAGGATTGCTGTGAAATGACTGCCTGGTATAAGAAAGTCCTTGGTTTAAAGGGTTAAAACAGTTTAAAACCATGCACATACAGATTTTGGAAGAAAATAATTCAGTTCCAAATACATTAATAAAAAGCCATGTTTTCACTTGGCACTGGAATGGAGCCAGTGCCAGTGCCAGTTGGGCCTTCAGAGAGAGCATGTGCTGCAACAGAGAAGATCATCTCCCATGTCCTTATGCAATATATTGTTCCCACTGTTGGGACACAATGAAAAACCCATCCAGTAGATCATGGTCTTTAGGCAGACATCAGATTTTTATTTTATTTATTTTTTATTTATTATTTATTTATACCCCACTCTTCAGCCACAAGGCTATCAGCCTTGAAATGTAAGATATGTAATCTGTTTTAAGTATTACAGTCCCAAGCTTTGAATGTCATCACAAGAATCTTAAATTTGGACTAGGAGCATACTGGCAACCAAAGCAGCTCCTTTAAGACCAGCATTGTGTAACACAAGTGTTACTCTCCTCAACAATCTAGCTGCTGTATTTTGCATTAGCTAAAGATTCCAAGTCATCTTCAAAGGCAGCCCCAAATAGATCACATTTTTTGTTGTGAGCATTCAAGTCATTTCTGATTTACAGTGACCCTAAGGCAAACCTACCATAGGGTTTTCTAAGGGCTAAGAGTATATGACTTGCCTAAGGTCACCCAGTGGGTTTTCATAGGCAAGTGAGGATTCAAACCCTCCAGAATCATAGTCCAACACTCAAACCAATACGCCATGCTGGCTCTTAGTTGTATATCATGTTATGATAGTCTAAAATGGAAGTTACTAATATATGAGCTATTGGACACATCTCTGTCGAAGAGAGGCTGTACTTGATGGAACAGTAAAAGTACTACGTAGTCCACTTGAGCGAGTGCTTCACCAATTTTAACAGAGATGTCCTGGTTACTGTAAAGGTTGCATGCCTAATCCAAAGTCCTGGTAATTGCCTTCAAAAGAAGGAAGGAAACTACAGCCACTGAGTATGCTCAGTCTTTTTTGGGGGGCTGAAATATTCACCTTTCAGGTCTTTGGAAACCTTGAGGCTGCCACAAGCCTGCTGATAATCTCTCCCTTGTGTGTCATTGGTACAGAATGGCTGCCTAATTGGCAGAGAATGTATTCATTTTTAATACATAGAATGGAAGCACATTCCAAGTTCTAACACACTGTATATTTGGATGTTATGAATTTTGGTAATATTAAAAACACTGGCAGGGAATTTGCATCTCTCCTGAAATGCTGGCCACCTGTGAAGTTTCTCTTTAAATTCTGAGGCATCACTACGTGGAGATGTAATAATTTCCAATTTATATACATTAGTTGCCTTGAGAACAATTGCACATCAGTGACAGAATGCATTTCTTTTTGTAATAAATTATCCTTCTTTATCCCCATGAATTGAAAATGAACTGAGCTCTCCATGATTCCCATCTCCTATCAACCATGATCACAAAGGATAACCTTAGTCAAGCAACTCACTCTCTCAGCCTCAATCCCACATCTCTAATTGAGAATAAGTCTGGTTGGTTTTACAGAGTGGTTGGACTTTATCAGATCACCTTCAGTAAAAGTTCTTTTGCTGGCATATGTTGCTGTATTTTTATGCTGGAAAAAGAATCCCCCTAACAGACCTACCTTAACCAGCATCAATGAGGCTTCCCTGGCAGTAACGGAGCACAAAAGGAGCTCTGTTTACTTCTAGGTTCCTTATTTTGGCAATTCTCATGAGAAGACGCTAGCATGGCAAATTTGAAAACAACAAGTCTCAAAAAGTTCACACAAGCACAAAAAAAAAAAAACCATTAGAAGTCTCAAATACACAGGGGGGTGTTTCATAAAAAGAGCATACCCTACCTGGCTGTTGTGATCTCAAGCAGAAGTTTTTGTCCATTGATGCTGCATTCAAGTGAGCACAATGGTGCGAGGATTCAAACAGTGGCAATGTGAGATCCGTTGATGGCTTGGGTCATCAACTATGCCTTATTCCCTATACATGATTGCAAAAGGATGACATCATCTGGTATGTGCACTGTCACAGTCGTTAGGCATCATTATGACACGATATTTGCCACATCTGATAAAGTCCATTGTCAGAGTTACATAAACATTTAAGGTTGACTGAGGAAGAGAAGCCTTTAGAGCTAGATGATCCCTTCTCCCATCACAATTTTTTTAACAGATTTGAAGTTATATAAAGTGTAGTTCTGTCATCTAAGATGGATTCCCAAGGGAGATAGTATTGAGTTTAGAAAATACACATATGATATCTGGCCTCACAGATCTTTTCCAGAGCAAAACTGGGTAGTTCTGTCCATCTTTGCTTATTGCTTACCCAAAGGGTAGTCTACCATTATAATTCCAAATATGGTGGACTCTGCTGTCTGATCTTTCTACAAATGATAGGGAATGCATTTATTGCTTAATTCAGGATAGTCTTTTTTTCTTTTCTAAAGAGAGAAGAATATCTAATTCCAGTGTGTCTGGCCAAAAGGTAATGCCATGTCAGAAACCAGCGAGAGTTCCGGGAACATCAGGAATCTTACCTCCCGGAATGATCTCAAAATGGAAGATGAAGGTTGAGGAAAGAAAGGAATGAACAAAAGGTTACTTTGACTTAGTTTTTGTTGGAGCTGTCTGTGGACTGCACCTCTAAACACTGAGAAGCAGCAAGTCATTAAGTAGTAATATGAGAAGATTATTAGCATTAGGACATCCGAACATTTAGAGAATGTGCTTCAGGTTCCCTTGCGGAGCAGTGGGAATCTTTCCTAACAAAGGGCTTAAAGATTTCCTGTCCTTTCTCTAGAGTGTTATTTTTAAAATAACTTCTAATTTACTTTGGAACCTTGCATTTGGTTACATTCAGTGTCACATGGAGCTCACCTCAAGTATATTTGCTTTTTAAAAATTCACACCAGTTTGATTTTTCAAAAATGCAAAAATGTTTTCTTAGGAGCTGATATTTCAGTGGACAAAATGGTAAACAATCAATGTGGGAGGAAAAAAATAAGAGTGCTAGGACATTCATTTGTGACTCTTGGGTTGGGGAGTGAGTACATTTGTTTCTAAAAGAAGTGAAGGTAGAGCAATAGATCATTTTCAGTGGTGTATGCACTTATTTATTTTGTCCCACTTGCAGTTTTGGTCAAAGAGATTTTGAAGATCTTTAAAGCACCACAAACATTTGCAAAACTCATGGACTAGGACAGTAGTGGAATGAGTGTGCACCATGGGAAACAATATCAAGGGGTAGTAGCCACATTGCCCATACAACATTTTGAAGCTCTATTGGCTTCTTGATCAGGCAAAGGTGTTAAAAAACATACAGGAGAAGAGAGAGAAAATGACAATGTTAGATTAACAGGCCTACATTTTGTCAAGATGTTGTTTTTGCTGTTGGCAGTTAAGATGGCCTGGAGGGATATCAGTGCAGGCAGAGGTCACTCCCCTCTTTGGCTATGTGGGCAATGGGAGACAAAGAGTAATAAAATCCAGGCAATAAAATTTCAACTCCATTAGCAACAGAAAAAGTAACTTCCCTTGAGATCCAGGCTGTTTAATTCCTAAGTCAGAAACAATGTCATTTCTATACCATTTTCCATTTTCTGAAAACAGCAACAATACAAACAAGCCCCTTCCTCTGGCTCCCACGTGCCATTGCTTTGGGACTTTATCAGACATGACAAAAATGGCATCATAAGGACTCCAAATTAACTGGAAAGGGCACACATACCAGATGATGTCGTGGTTTTGCATGTTCTTCTTGTCAAAAAGGTGTTCTTTTTTTATTGATGGCCCAAGCTGTCACTAGATCTTCCATGGCATCCCCCCCCCCCAGAATTGCGAGCATTTGAAAATGCACACCATGGTTTTCTTGTGAATACAGCATGAATGGCCAGTCCCGCCAGAACACTTCTGGGTGAGCATGCAAAAGCCAGATAGATGACACTCTTTTTATAAACTTCCCTGGTTTACTTTGAATATTTTAAGTGTGTTTCTGTGCTTGTGTGTACGTTTTTTGTGTGTGTGTGTGTGTTTCTGTATTTTTAATTTAAAGGGCACTTGTGTCTTCTTGCGAGAATCGCTGAGATCATGAATACCGAAGTAAACAGGGCTCCATTCATGGTCTGGCAATGCTGGGGCTGCTTTTTATTGCAATTAAAGGTGAGTTGGATAAAAAGGGTTATTGTGCCAGGAAAAGAATGTGGTTAGATTTTGGTGGGACAGAAACATTATGGGAGGTTCATCTGATAAAGCCCTTGGTTTCTGAGGGAGAGAAGAGCAACCAGGCACAACTTCATCTTGCCTGGGGTCCAGGGGCTGATGAGAGCCCCTCCCTCCACTCTAACTGCCATCACTGTGGTCCCTTTTCCTTGTGCATCATTCTTATTTAAGGGTAGAGAACTGTCATATTAACAAATTGTAAAGATATAAATACTCTAAATAAATAAATAAATAAATATGCATGCTTCTATCTTACTGACATATGTTCAGTATGAATGAGCCATACTGGTCCTGATACTGGGAGGACTTGAGCTTCCATTCCTTTTCACAAAATCCTACACTCTTAGGAGATTATCAGATGGGGACAAATATAGTGTCCTCATCTCGCCTTCTAATTACTGCCCCACTCCCATCCCTGTAGCAGTTTAAATAATTTTTTTTTCACACACCTACCTTTTTTGTGGAATAAAAAGTCCTCCCCTCCCCTCCAGGAGCCCAAACATGAATGAAGCTCGAGCAGAGCTTCATTCACTTCCTGGAAACTAAATCCCGGCTGTTCTTGTGAGAGGACGATCAAGCGGGAAATACAAAAATAAAACTAAAAATAAACATCAAAAAGTTAACCTAAGCACCTAAACACACTTAAAAAAAACCCAGGTAACCTGGGGAGGGTGCAAAAAAGCCTGTCACTTACCTAGATGTCCTGATCATACTTCCAGTGAGGTTGGCATCACACCATAGAAATGGGGTGCCTTTTCACATACTCGTGATTCCGTTACAGAAATGGAATGGGTGATCTATTTACGGCTTAGCTCATCAATAAAAAAACACGGAGACAGAACAGAATGGAGCAGAAGCAGCACAGGGGCATACTGAGACAGGGACGACATTGTCTGGAAAGGAAGCCATTTCGTAATCCTGTGGCATCCCTGTCCCGGGGTATTAAGGACATCTGATAATCTCTTTAATTTCAGACATATTTGCTAGCCAGTAAAGGAGCCTTTTAAGCCAGGCCTCAAAGCAGGAGTGGGGAACATGGCCTTTCAGACACTGTTAGATTCCAAATCCTATTATCCATCACCATTGGACATGCTGATTGGATCCTATTATTAGAAGGAGGAGGGGTCAAAAATGCCATATATTCCAAAGTTTCCAAATGCCAAAGTTTTTTTTTTTTTAAACTGCAATAGAAATGTGCATTCCTGCTTGTTAGGACAATTGACTTACTTTGCTGCACTTTCCTGTTAAGAGCGGAAGTGGTAAGCTGATTGGTCAGTCATGCGTGGGGGGCTGATATTTCTGGCAAGGCAGTGCCTGGAACCGCCATATTGGATTTTCGCCATCATGATCATGTGCTGAGGTGACAAAACAATCTTCCACATCTTGGATTTGCTTTATAAAAAAAAACTGTTCGGTGGCAGCAACTGGAGGGAATAAAAACATGAGTAATTCACTCACACCCACCATCTTGATTCACAGGCGTGCCCATTTGAACATCAAATGCCGATAGCTTCATATACCTGCGATCTTGAAAAAAACCTTTGGAGATAAATGAAAGCTGCTGAGAATTGGCATTACTGTGCACCAATCCACATTTTATTGTCTCATATAGACAAGCCCTTAGGACTAGAGAGAGATCCTCTCCACACCCAAGGGCTGATGAGAAAGGCATAATCGACAGGGATTTCATATACTGTACCTGACTCACCTCAATATTATAATTTTCATAGCTATTATATTGCTTCAGAGACGTGCAAACTCTATTTGACCAGGATCAACAGAGAGATAAAGGAACAGACTGTGTATGTAACAGGAAAAGATGCTTGTATGATACCACTGTCAGCACTATTTCAGCTTTCATTGTAGCAGCTATAACTGGCCCTGACAGAACCTTCCTGCAGGAGCGAACCAGTTCCTTCCAATAACTTGCATGGATCAGTCACCCAGTCCATATTCTGAGTTATTCACCTGGAGACACTCTAAACTGTATTGCTGGGCATTGACCAGGGTATCCATCTGTCATCCAGTTAGGCCAAACTATGCAGAAAGAAGCTTTCAAAGGTGTAAGTGATTTTGAGTAGCTGCTACACAGGGGCTCTGACTTTTGAACTGACCCTCTTGGGATATTCTCAGCTGCAGTGAAGTCAAGGGCTTCTGAGGAATTTTCCTACTTCCTGGTGGGAGGAGTGGCTGAAGGTGATGGGTGCAACTGTCCCATGATCCTTTTAGCTCTGCCAGGACTGTAATGCCACAACAACATCATATAGAATGTCTCCAAGTGAGTCACTGATAAAATGGCTTAGATGACTGATCCATACAAGACACTGGAAGAAACTGGTTGCCCAGATTCTATGATCCTCTGATGTAATCTGGTATCCTCTGGTGTCTTCTCAATTGCATGCTCCTCTGAAGTGATCTGGTATCCTCAAGGGAATACCACAGGGAGCAGAGCACAACTGTGTCACATTCCTGTTAGTTTGGATGCTTCATTGCAACTCAGTTCCACCAGGAATGGGAGATCTGCTGCTATATCTGAAGTGGCACATGGCTTGCTTTTGGTCTCTGCCAGCACTGTCCTTTCTTCTGAGGACGTTATCCCACTGCACTGTTATAGTGCTATTATTCTAATTTAACTGCTATGACTGGCTCCTGTGGAATTTGGGGGTATGTAGTTTAGTGAGGCCTAAGAGCTCTCTGGCTGAGAATGCTAAATGCCCATCTCTAAACTGCAAATCCCAGGGTGCTGTTTACACGATGAAAATGTAGTGGGAAGAATTCGTGTCGAACCCTGGTTGTTTACATGTACATCAGGTCAGACATGTGATTTTTGGAAGGGGGGGCACCTTTTATCCCACAACCTGCGTGACTTCCATTCCCACAGTTTGTGGCAGTTTTTAAAAAAGTCGCAGGAGGATTTGGAAAATCGGAAATGTAAACAGCCCGGGACAAGATATCTCGGTACTAGGTGATGACTGGAAATGGTGACTGGGGCAGGCCCAGAGATCAGCGACCAGAAAAGGAGGGGTCAGTCACCCTTTCTACAGATTCAGCCTCACCAGCTGAAAACAAAGGCATCCCTTCCAGCCGAACGTAGGTTTGTGTATGTGTATCTGTCTACATTAAATCACCCTGTTCAATGGATTTCTACACTGCAAACCCTTCAGCTTTGATCTGTTCCTCCCATGCATGCTGGGCTTAAATTTTAAAGAGAGAGTAAATTATAAAGAGATCATGGGTGGAGGATCACCGATTCATCCCCTGCCTACATTCCCTCCCTGGGTCTGAGTGGATAATCACACATTCATCCACCCCCGCCAAGGCACAGTAAAAAATGCCAGCGTCTGGGTCTTTCAGAATGCCTTGTGTGTCCTCCCCTTATGATCCCCTGCACTGGCTTGAAACCTTCACTCCACAGCTGCCTCTGCTTAAAGGGTTAACATTTTAAAGAGACAGGACAACTGCACGCTTCTGGGCCCCTGCACTCGGCTTCCTGGCCGAAAGCATACTGGCTTGGGCTTGTGTGTGCGCGCACATGCCGGGGCTCCAGTCCGCTCTGCTTTTTAAACCATTTGTTTAAAGGCACAATAAAAAATGCCATCCTCCAAGCAGATGATTGCACATTCATACACACACACACACACACACACACACCTGCCTGCATCCTCACTTTCAATTGGCTTTAAATGGTGTTCTTTCAATTTGGAAGGACAGCAAAGGGTATAGCCACTGGGCACCCCTTCCTTCCTTCCTTTCAATGGGCTTTAAAAGGGGTTCTTTCAATTTGGAAGGACAGCCAAGGGTATAGCCACTGATCGCTCCTTCCTTCCTCACTTTCAATGGGCTTTAAATGGGGTTCTTTCAATGCGGAAGGACAGCAAAGGGTATAGCCACTGATTGCTCCTTCCTTACTTACTTTCAATGGGCTTTAAATGGGGTTATTTCAATTCGGAAGGACAGCAAAGGATGTAGCCACTGATTGCTCCTTCCTTACTTACTTTCAATGGGCTTTAAATGGTGTTCTTTCAATTTGGAAGGACAGCAAAGGGTATAACCACTGATCGCTCCTTACTTACTTTCAATGGGCTTTAAATGGGGTTATTTCAATTTGGAAGGACAGCAAAGGGTATAGCCACTGAGCTCATCCTCCGCTCATCCTGTCATCCCCTCATCCCCAAGGCAGAAACTTTAACAAACATTTGATCCAGCCAATAGCATCACTTGTGGTGCAAAACTCTAAAGGAAGTACGTCACTGAGGTTGTGAAAAAACAAGTAATCGCATACTTGATTGATAGCCAAAAAATAAATAAATCCCGGGACCATAAACTCTTGTAAACAAAGATAACCTGGGGTAGTATATAGTGGGAGAAGGTACATATCATGGGACATGATGCCATGTAAACAATGATCCCAGGATCTCCCAGGATATCCAGTTAAGAGACAAAAATCGTGTAAACAGGGAGGGACGAATACGGGATCAAGAAGTCCCAGGATGCCCCGTGACAAAAACTACCGTCTAACTGGCACCCAGGATTCCATAAGAAGCAGCCAGAGCAGTTAAAGTTGAATAATAGCCTATAACAGTGTAATGTGATAAAGTCCTTAACTGTTCATAGGATATGGGTTTGGAAGCCGTGAACATACTGGTGCCTAAAGTCCAGAAAACCTAGAGGCAATCTTTTTCTGGAAAGTGGAGAGAATGTTTAGCATGTTTATTGAGACAGACTTTTTTTTTAATTTTTGCAATTTGCAACACAAACAACAACAATAACAATATATTAATTTCCATTTCTATTTCTTTGACATCTCCAGGAGATAATGGTCAGAGTAAACTGTTCAAGCTATGCTGAAAATCAGAAACAGTGGGGTTGTTTTCTGTTTTTGTCTATTAAAAAAATAAGAAAAGGATCAAATTAGTAGTTGTCTGAAACTTAATACCAAAATTTTTCCTTCAGTCATCATCGTTGTTGTCTGATACTAGGTACAATTTTTTCTTTCTTTTTTCTGACATGACAAAATTTTCCACTCAGATATTCTTTCTTTTCATGATTTTAAAAATCAAAATGCAAGGTTTTTTTCCCCTTCTTGTCTTGAAATGCTGGAATTTCCATTTAGAAATATCACCATCCAGACAACTCCAGTATTGTGCTATCCTTCGGTTAGGCTAATTGTGGTTCAGAGAAAACCAATGATTCATTGAAATAAATTGTAATTCATACTTTCTTCCAAACTTTCCTCTTTATAGATTTATAAAGTGTGTGTATGTGTGTGTGTGTGTGTGTGTACTCTTTAGATTTATAGTCATGCTATTTCTAAGGGCTCAAAATGAGGGTCACCTATATATAATGTAATGTCATCTCATGTCATGTTGTATGAGTGAGTTATGTAATAAGCACAAAAGACACCTGCATCCTATCATCATTCAGTACCACATTTTGAAAAATATTTACTTGAGATACTCAGCTATGCTGTCAAGATCCACCCCCCACTCCAATCAGCTTTCTCTATTAATGTGTCTGGAAATTAGGGAGGAATAGGAAGAAGAGTAAGCCTTCCTACTGTGAGGTATTTGTCTGTATATTTTTTTTTAAAAAAATCCTTAAATTATAGTTATACAGTGGCACATGCCCAGATAATATGACTCTGAGATGTCCAAATGCCTGGCATTACTGCAGAAATTGCTGCATCTTCTCATTTCCTGGCACGCACCAAAAAACAAAAAAAAGTCTTTCAAAATGATTCTGAAAAGAAACATTTGTAAATGTCACTAATTTAGGTGTTTCACCACCCATAGTATTAACTAGTTTCCACAATTTAGACTCAGCAACGTTTTAGATAAGATCTTTCATCATTAGGAAATTAGCAGAAATTTGCCTTGCTGAATCGTCACTCATCACTATGCCTCACTAAATCCTTGTCCACCTATAAGTACATGTCATATTCCACCTATGGTGACTTCTGCCCACATAGTTTCAGAGCCTTTATGGAGCCCACAATTCATAACTAATTTGGAAGCTCCTATGTAGACACATTTTATGAGGCCAACACGTATATTCTCCACATGCTACACTGCCACTGCCTCTAATGTATACATACAAAAAATGAGTACACAAATGTGTACAGTATGGTAGAAAGATTAACAAAAGATATAATTAAATTTCTGTATAGAAATGGGGTGAGGATGGAATCCATCCTGATATGGAACCAGGATAGATTGAGAATGCAAGAGTCTGAAAAATACAATAAGAATGAATATAAATGCCACATATCTTTTGCTGAGCAGTGTGGGAGGTCAGTTTGAAGAACCCAGTTCCAAATTGAGCTGAGAAGAGTTCCCCCATCTCTAATCTATAATAAAGCCAGAGAAAGAAAGAAAGAAAGAAAGAAAGAAAGAAAGAAAGAAAGAAGGAAGGAAGGAAAACTAAGTATGCAGAAGAGGCATGGTTCTTGGTTCTTAATAGTTGGATAAAATGTAGCTCTTGTGTTGATGTTACTTCTGCATGCAATGGAACATACCTTAGCAGAACAGCACACACTATACATGCAGAACTTCTCAGATTTAATCCCTGGCATCTCAAATGAAGAAGGATCAAGCAGAAGGTGATGGGAAAATCATTTACTGGAGATATCAAAAAGCTACTGGTAGAATAGATAATATTGGGCTAGGTGAACATTTAGGGCAAGAGCCAGTAAGCACACTAGTGATGCACAAGTATCTTGCAGCATACTTGCACCATCATCCAGGAGGTGGCGGCTAGTCCCTTTCCCCCTTTTCTTCTGTTGCTGGCATAAGGCTTCTCCTTCTCCCCAGGATGTGCAAGGACAGCTGGAATGCACTTGGCTGCATACCCACAGCCAATCACTGATTCTGCAATGCCACCCCCTTCCAAATGTGTACACTGGCAAGACTGGGGGCTATGTAGCTTATGTCACAAAGAGCATTCTAGCCATTGACTAGGCTTAAGGCAGCATAGTCATTTCCTCCAAAATAAGCAAAATGGTCTAGTGAAAGCATGGCACATGGATGAGTGTTAGGGTGGGAAGAATTACCCTTTCACTGATAGGGACCTTATTGTTACCCAAGGAGTGCTTTAAAGCCCCACTTGTGATGCCAAAAGTATATTAGCATTTGGAGGAATTTTTATGTGAAAGGTGACTAACTTTGGGATCTTTTCACCTATGTATACCAATACTAACTGCAGAGAACTCCAGGTTAAAGTGAAATAAACCAGTTTTTATTCACAATAACACAAAAAGCATTCACACACACAACACACGCTCACAAGAACAAAACAAGGCTATTGAAGAATTAAAGAAAGGTTGGATAGAGGAATAGAGTCTGGGTATAAGGTAATAGTTACCAGTCTTGAAGAGTAGTGAAGTACTCAGACTGAAGTCTGAGGGTAGTACTGGAGGTTCTGATAAAGGGGCGCACTAACAAAGAGAGTAGCTGGGTCTCATACTCAGTGGCACACCTTATACCCTATTTCATATCATGAAGTGGTTATTTTGAGCTAGGACAAAGCTTAGATGGGTTTCCCACCATGTAAACAAAGGAAACCAAAACTTGGCTGATTGTTGTTAATGGCTGGGAGATAGGAACTGATGGTTCTATGACAGCCTCACATTGTAGGACAGGAGGGGGTTTCCTAGGAATTTGGGTTGTGTAGCTCACTTTATTGTTTAGGATGTATGACTCACTGCCTAGGGGCTCAAGAAGGAATTAGCACATACAACCTTAATAGTCTTGTTTACTAAGGGCTTCCACTTAATCCTAGCTTGGGGGTGCTTACTAAAATATTTCCAAGATACCTTCCCAGGCCCTTGTGTCCTCCATCTGACCTCATTTGGATCTTCTCGGTCTACTTGACATGTTTTATGGGTCTAATATTGCCAATTATGAGATACTATAGAGAGGGGGTACTAGGGCTTGCTAACGTTGTGGAAGGGGAATGGTTCTTTGTGAGCCAAACTCCCAACTGTTCTTGCAATTAAAGAATCCTCCACTGTAACCTGACCTTTCAGGCACAGCATAAATGTTTTATATGCACCTGCTGTGATGGGGACATTCTGCCTCACACTTCCCAAGCGACTTAAATACTCATAATAATACTCATCTTTCTTGTAATACATCTCCTCACATCTCTGCCAGAGGACCACTGTGCATCAAAATGACATCCTATGCTTTGCTATAAATTAATATGTTTAATAACCTTATGAGGCAAAGATTCTGAGTGAGATACTCCCTCCCATCCCAGTTTCCAGATCAAAAAGGATGACTATATTTCTGCCAGCAAGAATGAATGGTTCAATCAAAAACAAACACAGAAATGTTTACAAAATTAATCATAGGCTGAGGCGGGGGGAAGGGAAGCTAAATTAGAAACAAAATTATTAGCACCAGTTTATATTGGATAACTTATGCAATTTAGTTAATTCTTCAGCCAGAGAGAGAAAAAGAGAGAAAAAATATATTCCATATTTGAGGGAATCTACATGGAAGCTGGAATGATGGTCACTTCATACATATTGAAAACAATCTAAAATGATTTAAGTAACCATGTACTGTACAATAAAACAAATGCCATAACACACTCACCTCAGCTCTAAAAGCTTTGGGGAAGAGCCAAATTTTATCTTGGCACAAAACGGAAGTCAACATTGGTCTTCCAAGGGAAAGACATATCATAGCTAGGATGCTACAACAGAGAAGGCCCTCTGCCCTGTTTCCACATAGTGGAGGAGGCATGAGTAAAACACAGAGGGCGGGGGGACTAACCTTAAGGAATCTAACAAACCAGCAAGTCCTGTGCAGCTTAAACCCCACAAAGTTCTCTTCAACAACGTTTTGGCCCTGGTTTAACGCCAATGTAGATATTTTGCCTTATCATTTCCAGAGGTGAGTTGGAAAGAAAACCACCATCACCCTCCGCCAACTAATTGGTAATGCAATAATATATTCCCTACCCTAAAGTGTTCCAACTCGCACCTCCTTCCCTGAAAGATCCCAATATTCCCCAATGAACACAGAGAGAGAAAGAGTGGTACAACCCTGCAATGATGCCCTCTTTGCCCTCTTTTTATTCTGGCTCCACCCACCATTAGCTCTGGCTTTGCCTACTATTGGCTTGGCCTCAGAAGGACTTTTCTCATGGGTCAACAGTACTTACTCAAATCATTATTTCTGCCATTACCAATTGATTAAGATTATTAATCTTCAAATACTGATGTAAAGAGGTGTGCCTTCAGAAGACTTCTAGCTCTAGATTTCTCCTTTAGAATAGCCAAGTAGCCATCTGCCTCAGGGCCATTTCATTCCCCCTGTCCCCCACCCGGTAACCATTTGTGATCCTGAGAGCACATTTTAACAACATGAAGTTTTTTCTGTATATTATTTATTGTCCAATGGCAAACTAGAAGACAGCAGCCTCATTTGAAATCTCCCTTGATATAATTTTATGTTGACTGAAAATTTCCAAGTCTCAGTGGATGAATCCCAGACGAAAAATTGCTTTATAACAATATTTTTTCCATAATCTCTAGCCTGCCCTAGCTCTGCATCTTCCACCAGTGCCAGACCTTTCACCAGCCAGTTCCCCATCTTCTGCTTCCCAAATGTACAAGTTACCATGGAAAGGGTATAACATAGGAAATGAGAGGGCTATCAAAAGCCAAAGGCTCTTCCTAGATTTCAAATTGTCTTCAGTGAGTAGAAATAGTGAGGAAGAAGTTGATGGAGTAGTGTAACTGACAGCTGTTCCTCGTGCTTCTGCTGTTTTCTGTGCAAAAATACATTGTGAGTTTTACACAGAGTAGGGACTTTATCAGACGGACAATATATGGCATCATAACGACACCAATAACTGCAAAAGGGCACAATATCAGACAATGTTGCTCTTTTGCAGTTATGTCCTGCCCAAAACCCGTCTTATGGGATTTCGAGTGAGGAAGTCGAATGGGTGCTGTTCACTTCCTCTTTATTGACGGGAGCCTTTGCCAGGAGAAGAAGGTGAGTGCGGGGGGGGGGGGAATTCTTTTGCCAGCATAGAAATTGGGTTTCCTATGCCAGCAAAATAACGTCTTTAAACTTGTAGTCTGATAAAGTCCTAAGTCGCCCACTACAGCATCGTTTACAGGAAGTGAACAGCATTTTGTGTGCACAAAATAATATATTTGCACAGAAAAAAAAATCTGTATGGAAAATATCTTCTGTGCAGAAAATGCTGTTTTCTGTACAAAAATATGTGTGAATTTTGTGCAGAATTAAGTCCTGTATTGTGAATAGTCTTCAAAAACTGTGCAGTACTAACATGAGTTAGCTACGGTCCCTTTGCTACTGTCTCTGAGAGGTCTCTGTCATTGTCACATCCCACTACTGTTGCTGCTCAGAAGCTTCCCTACTGGAGGTTCTCTGCCACATTCTCTATTGGAACTATCATTTCTCTCCTGTTTATATTGCCATTATTCCTTAAGAGGATGGATGAATCTGAGTCTGGTGGCTGACCTTACTAGGAATCTGGATTCTTGGTAAAGTGTAAACTCCTGGCAGTAATACTTTCAGCTTTTCTGACACACCCAAACTCCTTCACTATGTTGTGTATCCAAATGAGGGGGGCTGATTTTTTTTCCCTTTGGTACAAAATAAAACTTTGGTAACATGTTAAATATCTGGAGCTTAACTTTTCAGCTTTTGCAGATTTCATAAGATATATCTGAGTTGAGGAGGGGGGGGGATGTCTCTCCATTTACTGTCCTGTAATCAAATCATTAAGTTTATTACCAGTTGAGTCTCCCTTATCTGGAATTCAGAAATCTGAAATATTCCAAAATCCAAAATTGTCCACATGAGTGTCTGAGATAGTGACACCTTTGCTTTCTAATGTTTCAATGTACATTTCTTACATAAAATTAATAAAATATTGTATATAAAATTACCTTCAGGCTATGTGTATAAGGTATATATGAAACATAAATGAATTTCATGTTTAGACTTGAGTCCCATCTCCAAGATATCCCATTATGTATATACAAGTATTCCAAAATCTGAAATATTCCTAAATCCAAAATGCCTCTGGTCACAAGCATTTTGGATAAGGGAGACTCAACCTGTACTCCTTAAAGATTTCAGAAGAGTAAGAAGAAAACATGAAAACCTGTCTATCTCAATTGATTGCAAAACATATCATACACAACTGTTCTGTTCTGATCTATATTTCTATCTCCTCCTTGCCATGCAATACCCTCCTTTTACCTTGTGATACCACAAGGAACAGGAGGAGGTTGTCTTTCTCTGTTTTATGCTTAGAAATGCCTGTGGAATTTGAGAAGCCTAGCTTGTGGGTAACCCAACACCTTGGAAGACTCATGAAGCATATGCCAACAACACTTGCTTCAAGGTGACTGGAAAGAACCCAGAAGAACTTATTTATAAATGTCCTATTCTTGGAGTTTCAACTCACTGACTTCTTCTGGATAAGGAACAGGGTTCCTAGAAAAAAACATAGACAGACACATTCACACCAATTTAACACAGAACAAAGCAACACAGAACAAATAACTTTAAAACATTTAAGCTTAGGACATGGACTACTCTTCTCAGCCTCAAGGGAGGGCTGTCAAATAAATGTCCATTTATAGATTGTGATTACAGTGTGGATAAATCACCATTAATTGGGGGAAAAACCCTGGTGTGTTTGTACCATTGGGATTGAAGCTTGCAATTATTTCAGTTAAAGCAATCTGAAAACACTCTGAAACAGTTTGCTGGCATACTTGATAGGAAGAATCCCACCGGGCTGTTCCATTGATAGAACCAAGAAGGCCAATATTTACTTCTTTCTTGCATTTTGTAACAAAATAAAATGTAACAAAACAAAAAAGAATAATCAGAAATTTTATCCCCATTGCAAGAGATCACTGAGGAGAGTTTTTGTGCATTTTCATGTTTTCCCCACTGCAAAACAATGTTTTTCTATACTGAGCTCATTTTGTGTATGTGTGTACAAATGCTACTTTTTTTTTTTTTGGCAGGGATTGCAGTAACCACAGGGCCATTGCATTAATTTTCCATGCGGGTAAAGTGATGCTCAAAATTCTACAACAAAGGCTTTTACCATATATGGAGCAAGAAGTCCCAGGTTTGCAAGCTGGGAGGCACCCAGGATCATATTGCAAACATATATTGGATAATGAAGCACACCAAAGAATTTCAGAAGAAAGTCAGCCTGTCCTTTAGAGATTACAACACAGCCTTTGATTGTGTATATCATGAAAAACTATGGATTAAGCTTAAGGAAGTAGGTGTGCCATAACATTTGATTTTCCTGATGTGTAACCTGTACTCAGGACAAGAGGCTACTCTCAGGATAGAAACAAATAAATGGAATTGTTTCCAGTTGGCAAGGGGATCAGGGAAGGCTGCATTTTATCATCCTATTTGTTTAACTTATATGCTCAACATATACTTAAAGCAGGATTAGACATAGAGGAAGGAGGCATGAAAATTGGAGAAAGAAACCTTAAAAGTTTAGGATATGGTGATAACACCATACTACTTGCAGAAAATAGCAAAGACTAGGAACAGTTACTGAAAAAAGTCAATGAAGAAAGTGCAAAGGCAGATATACAATTGAATATTAAGAAGAAAAATAAGGACCACAGATGTTTTACATAAATTTAAGGTAGACAATTGAAGACATTGAAATAGTTCAAGATTTTCCAAAGCTTGGCTCAGTCATTAATCCATTTTTAATCTGCCCAAGCTGTTAATTGATCTCCATGGTGCTTTTATGCCAGCATTGCTGGAGTTTGAATCCGTACACCATTGTACTCATGTGAATGCAGCATGAATGGCTGGACTGTCCAGAACACTTTCAGGTGAGATCTTGACATCCAGGTAGGTGACACTCTTTTTATGGCCCTCCTCAGATTATCTGTATGTTTTTAAGTGGATTTATGTGCTTTCTTTTACTTTTTGAGTGTTATCTTTGTTTTGTTTTGTTTTGTTTTTAATTTCCTGCACTAGGTATTCTCGTGAGAACCTGTGGGATTTCAATAAAGGAAGTGAATGGAGCTCTGTTTACTCCTCATTCATTGCCAGGGAACCCTTAGCACAGATAGGAGGTAAGTGTGGCATGGGGAATTCTTTTACCGGGATAAAAATGGCAGACGTTATGCCGGCAAAAGAACGGGGTTTAGGGGGTGGTCTGATAAAGCTACCTATACCTCATTGCCTTTAAGCCCATGTACAATAGCACCCCCATAACCATGGGGGATTAGTTCCGGGAAGGCCCCATGGATGGTGAATTCTGTGGATAATAGTGAATGCCATCCACCACCACTATCCCACTGCCATCTTCGGAGCTGCTTGGGAGCTGACATTGCAGGTTTTTTCTTTCTCTGCTGTTCCCCTGACACTGCTATGCACCACCCCAAAATGTGACTTGCACTGGCACCCAAAAAACTCTAGGCATAGGCTTTTCTGACTCTGAGCATTATATAAATGGGTTACATTCTAATAAAACTACATATGTCATTCTGGATTCTTGGGAGAAAAGCAAATTACAGCTGTGACAAGTAATTTCAGATGGAAAGAAAAATACTGTGGCTGAAGGATGTCAGTAGTCTCATTCAAAATTTAATTAACTTCCTGTGAAGTTCTATAGATGCATCACTGAAAAGAAGCTTCCAATTTCTCTGCCTCTTCCTGAGGAAGACAGATCTGGGCATCAATTAAAAAGAACCAGTCATTTCAAGGCTGGATGACTAAAAATACTCATTATGAGAGGCTGATTTTACAGAGTCTTCAAAACCTCCAAGTCATCCAAAACATGGCTGCTAGATTGTTATCTGGGGCTCAAAACTCAAAATATGTCTGTCTGTCTGATGCTGTTTTGATGACGTGCCAGACAATGTCTGCCCTAAAATGCTGCTGTGTGAATCTTTGAAATGTAAACATATTAGGACAAGGGTAGGAATTGTGTAGCCCTCCCAGTATTGTTAGACTGTGGATCTGTCAGTCCTAGCTAGCAATGGTAATGTCAAATGTTCTCAACTGCTCTGGAGAGCTACATGATTCCCACCCTTGGCCTAGGACCAGATTATTGCTGAAATGGCCATCCCCCATATGAATCTATCTGGTCCTTGAGATCAGCCTCAGTTGCTCTGCTTTCTGTTCCTTTATTACAGACTATTAGGGGAAAGGTACAAAGCAGGGCTGGAATCCTATATGGCAATTAAAAATGTGCAACCTAGAGTTACACACTCATGACTGTTTCATATTCATGATCCCTGCATGTCACCTAGTTTAGAGGACACATAAAGACCATGAAAGTTCCTCCCCATTCCCACTAAACAGGCAGCAGCCCCTGTGAACAAAGGGGGTCTGCTCCCCTATCAATTGGGAAGCAGCTGGCTGATGGTCCCACCCCCATTAATGGAAGCAATCTCCAGCATGAAGGGGAATTGGGATAGGGGTCCAGTTTCTGCCTAACACACCATAGATTGCTCACAGGAAGGGGTGGCACTGCCAGTCAGCTGCTTCCTGATCAGCATGGGAACAGATTCTCCACTGATCGCAGCAGCTGCTGCCTGATAATTAGGCATTGGCGGGATGGGAGTCATTATAACTGTGGCCCAGAGTCTTGTGGGTGGCACTAAGGTGGTTGAATTATCTTCCAGCAGAATTCCTCCACTTTGCCTCTCTTTCTATTTTTGGGTCTTTTTCTTTGTTTTAAGATTTAACAAGCTTTCAATTATTTATTTGTTTTTTGAAAAACCACAATGATCGACATTTGAAAATTATTACTCCTATGTTGTATTTATATGCATTTTAATGCTACCATATAGGGGGCTTAGTATTTTTATAGTTTTATATTTTTGCATTGTTTTAAATCTCCTTTTAAAATTATTTTTATGCCTATCAGCTGAGATCCTAGATCAGCTGTTTAGTATACTTAATGAAGTAGTGCTGGAGGGATTGCTGCAGTTTAGCAAGGACATTTAGAATACTCAGCTAAAATACTCCAGTGCCTCCCAAAACTACAAAGTCTAGGATTCCATAGGATGCAGCCACAGTAGTTAAAGTGGAATCATAGTGTTATAATTCAGCAGTGTGAAAAGGCTGCTGGCATCTCTGAGGGATAAATAAGAGTAAAAAAGCAGTTGAAGAGCTAACACTCCCATATTCATTTGAACTAACTACCCAGTTCTTTGGCAGTATTCTTCTAGTTTTCACATAAAGAAGAAATGTGAATTTCACTCCAGCTCATATGAATGTTAAATTGCTTCCCCAAGTAAAGAAAAAAAAAGTTAAATAAGAAGTTATTGAATGGTGGGAACAACTGAGCACAACTGAGCATAATAGCATCTTTTGTTTCCACAGTATTCTACCCCCACGCAGAGAAGTTTTGCAAGCTGAAGAAAAGGAGAATGAGAAACAATCTTGCCTAAAACTCAATGGCATACTACCATCTTGTGGTGAAATGAACATTCACCAATACATTTCTCCTTAGCCACCTTACTGTTCTTTAGAAAAATGGCTAAACCTCCTCCTTCCTAGCAGCGTAGGACATGTTATATCGCTAAATTAGAAACAGCTAAAATTCATCAACCAACTAAAGGGATAGAGGAGAAGATTAACACATGAGGTTTCAGAGTTTTGTAAATTAATATAAAATGTGATCTTGACACACTGTTTACTCACATTATTTATTAATACCCATTTTTAAAATTAACTAAATAAATTATAATGCTATAACACTATGTTGGCATCTACAGAAGCCAGGATACGCTAGCTCCCCACCGGTGAATCCTTGCCATGGATTAGGCCTGTTCCTCCCCTATTCCCTCCACAAAATGGGAGGATGTTCAGATATCTCCCTTGCTCTCCTGGAAGTGAAGAAGCCAGGCTGCAACATGTGACCAAGGCCCCTGCATGTTACCAGCCTTGGGCACATGCTGCAGGACTCCTTCCTGCTGTGGAGAGAGCGAGGCACACCAGCAGCTGAAGTGATGGGTTGGCCTTCTGGGACAGGCCCCTGTGGACACGTGGGACCTGATCTGTTCCTTCCCAGTGGGAATGGATTAAAGCAGATATTTTTTTATAAAATGCAGTAAAGGGCTCCACCTCACCCTCCCCCTGTCTTAGCCCTGTCTCTGCCCTGAGGGTGATGAGGACTGCCTGGGGGCAAATCAGGGCAAAAGCCCTGCATCATCAGGACTGCAGAGATCTAAGACATGGGCATATTGCCCATGTAGACAAGCACTACATCACTTCACCACTTTATCACTCTTGAGATGGAGAGTAATCATAAAATAATTACACTGAAACCACTATCACCTAGAATCTGTAACAGTTGTTTCATAGCATGTTCCATGCAAAATTAACAGCAATTTCTCCACAAAAGCTTGCACAGAAATGTGTTGCCTGTCACCCTATGTGTAAATTTCAAGGCTGGTCAAAAGCAGCTCTTAACTGAGCAACTAGAGCAAAACATGAAGCAATCTGAAGTGTTTGGAGTGGGACTCAAAGCACTTGACTGACTGGGTTCCAAACCTTGCTGTATTCTTCTATTTGACCCTATTAGATAACACACCAAGTTTGGTGGTCCTGTGATGAAGCATGTTGATTTGTATAGCACAAGGGTGGTCAACTGTTTGACGCTAGGGAGGGCACATCCCTCCCCTTGAAGACCTTGGAGGGTCACACTTTCTCTTGATACCGCTCTGCAAAAAGAATTCCACTCCCCCACCTGCAAAATATTCCCAAACACCATCTAGGGAATATGGGGGGCATTTTCACCATGTTCTTAGGCCCACTGGGCCATGTTGATGTTGTTGCTGTTATCATTATTAGTATTACCCTGCTTCCCCTCAAAACTGAGACTCAAATCAGCTCACAATTTAAAAGAACAACACAATTAAAAACATACAAAAAGTAAACATTAAAATAGAATTAAACTGTTTACAGTACTGAGAGAATACAACACATCGATAAAAGAATAGCATACAATTAAAAAGATGAAAGCTCTAAAAACAGTTCAGTTAAATCAGTATAGCAATAATAATAATAATAATAATAATAAAATTTTATTTCTATCCTGCCCCTCTGCAACGCAATCGGGGCGGCTTACAATATAATAACTCCATAGTCCCAGTACCCTAGCCCACCCACCCCTTAAAATAATATTAAATTATAAAAGATTAAAAACATACAGTAAATTAAAAAGCACCCCTTAGCCTGTTATTTAAAAACTTTCTGTTTCAAAAAGCCTGTCTGAATAAAAAGGTTTTATTTTGCTGATGAAAGGACAACAAGAACGTGCCATTCTGGCATCCCTAGGAAGGGAGTTCCAGGGTCTAGGGGCAGACACCAAGACGGCCCTCTCTCATGTTCCCACCAACTATGTTTGCAATGGTGGTGGGACTGAGAGAAAGGATTATCCTGATGATCTCAGAGCCCAGGCCAGCTTATAGAGGGAGATACAACTTGCAAATAGCCTGGACCTGAACCCTATAGGACTTCATAGATCATAACCAGCACATTGAATTGTGCCCAGAAACTAACTGGCAGCCAGTGGAGCTGTTGCAACAGGGACATAGTATGGCCTCAGTAACCTACCTCAGTGAACAGTCTGGCTGCTGCTCTTTGGACTAACTGAAATTTCTGAAGACTCTTCAAAAGCAGCCCTAAGTAGAGCATGTTACATACAGTAGTCCAGATGGGATGTAACTAAGGCATGTACCATTGTGGCCAGACCCAGCATCCCAGGAGCCCCAGGAGAGTCCTTTTGTAAAATAGGTAGTGACTTGGAAGATACTTCATGTTCTTGTTTTTAGAAAAGGTATCTCCTGGGCCTAAAATGGCTGTGGGGGAAGGCTTGGCAAAGATGTTCCTCATGCTCCCTAGCCATGTTTGTGAGCATTTGTGATCCCTGGGTGCCCCAAGGGCCACAAAACTGGCCCTGAGGGCCCCATGTGGCCCACAAGCAGCAGATTGCCCACCTTATAGAACCATAGAATCATAGGATTGCAGAGTTAGAAGAGACCACGAGGGCCATCCAGTCCAACCCCCTGCCACACAGGAAATCACGATCAAAGCATCCCTGACAGATGGCCATCCAGCCTCTGTTTAAAGACCTCCAAGGAAGGAGACCCCACCACGCTCCGAGGGAGTGCGTTCCACTGCCGAACAGCTCTTACTGTCAAAAAGTTCTTCCTAATGTTGAGGTGGAATCTCTGTTCCTGGAGCTTGCATCCATTGCTCCATGTTCCAGTCTCTGGAGCAGCAGAAAACAAGTATACAACCTTGGTATACAATAATGGATGGATGGATGGATAGACAAGCAGACAGACACTTCAAATTACAGTCCAGATTTCAGAAGATTTTATACTGCTCTTCTAAAAAAAATGTTAAATAAGAACAAGAAAAAAATAAAAACCAAATTATAAAAATGATAAAACAATGAAAACAATAAAATAGCGCATAAAAAACAGGGGTGACTGGCAGTGTTAACAGTCAGGAAAGGTGATCAAAAAATACCTGGGTAAAGAAGTCTTCAGTTGACAATGAATACCGCCAGTGCTGGCAGATGACCTAATCTGAATGGTCAGATAACAACACATGGTGAGCACTATGAACCCAGAGCAAATGAACCCCACCAGCTGAAATAAGGTAAACAGGAGCCTTCCCATCAGAACATAAAGACCAGGGTGGTCTGTACAGAAGAAAGCAGTCTCTCAGATAATTCAATTCTCAACTATTTGTGGCCATTTCAACCAAATGAGACACATTGCATCTAAATCAGTATGGATTGAGTCTCCCTTATCCTGAATTTCAAAATCCAAAATATTCCAAAATCCAAAATTGTCCACATGGGAGGCTGAGATAGTGGAGATTATCAGACGCGATTAATGTGGGGCCATAATGATGGCAGAGGAACACAAAAGGATGTCAATATCAGATGACGATGTCCTTTTATGTTCTGCTGGCATCATTATGGTGCTTCTTTTTATTGATGGGCTGAGCTGACAATAGATCACCCATCCCATTTTGGTGCCGGCATTGCCGGCGTGTGAAAGAAACCTCAGGCCATTTAACTCACGTGAATGCAGCATCAATGGCTGGTCCTGCCTGAACACTTTTGGGTGAGATCGCTAAATTCAGGTAAGTGACATGCTTTTTATGATGCTCCCCGGGTTACTTGTAAGTTTTAAAGTGTGCTTCTGTGCTTGGTGTGACTTTTTGTGTGTTACTTTACTTTTTATTTTTGAATTTTCCACACTTGCATCTTCTTGTGAGAATAGGTGGGATTTCGATTGAGGAAGTGAATGGAGCTCCGTTAGAGCTCTGTTCATTCCTGGGCTGCCTGTTGACGGGAGAGAAAGTAAGTGCAGTGGGGAGGGTTATTGTGCTGGGACTGGGATGGGAATGGAGATTGTGGGACAGAAACACGTGTTGTGTTCCTGTCTGATCATCTCCAGTGATACCTTTGCTTTATCACTGGTGGTTCAATGTACACAAACAACAGTGTACACAAAGTACACAATGTATCACTGGTAGTTCAATGTGCACAAACTTTGTTTCATGCACAAAATTATTAAAAATATTGTGTATAAAATTACCTTCAGGCTATGTGTATAAGGTGTATGTCTGAAACATAAATGAATTTCATGTTTACACTTGGGCCCTGTTACCCAAAATGCTCCTTGGAAAATTCCATGAAAATATTGAATTTCTAATATGTTGGGGAAATTAGCAGCAATTCAACTTTAGCTATGCAAAGAGGGGGGTAACCAGGGAATCTTTTAAACCTATGTCTACCGGTAATAGTCTGGATGGAATACATACATATACATTTTAAAATTAAGTATGGTTTTTATTAAAGAGTTCAAAAATAACACAAGACACACACACATTCACCCAGAAGGAGCATTCACACAAGGCTATAGAAAGAAACAGTAGGAAAGCTTGGGATAGAGGGTTGCAAGAGGGTTCTGCTGAGGTAATACAACCTGTCCTGTAGTCAGTCCGGCAGAGTGGATGGAGGAAACTGGGTTGGCTAACGCAGAGTCCCCCCCCCCACTATTAAACTGTGCACAATGAGGCATATTTTGGGGGTGATATTTATACCTCCAAATACACCTGAGGGGATTGGTTGCTTCATGGGTTGAAACAATGAATTCCATGAGCCTTCATGGATTGCACAATGAGTTTCCTGGTCTTGACAAAAGGTGAGAAAGATGCTAAATGTGTTTCTAATGTCCAGTGATTGGATTTTAACAGCTTTGGGCAGCTTCTTTTAGGTTGGGAGCTGAGAAGAGGAAATTTCACAATCAGCAAATACAAAAGGGTTTCTCCATCCATTACTTTCCCATTTATGTGGAATGTGTCTTCTTTTGGCCTTACAGCCCCAGGTCTTAAGCTTTCCAGGGAAAAACATGAATGACCTTTTCTGAGACCATCCTGTCTTTTTCCCTTTGTAAAATGCCACATTAATGAACCAAACTTGGCCAGTTTCAGAGGCCTATAGCCAATGCTAACATTCCAGGAGTGGGGTGCCTTGGAAGTGGGGTGCAAGCTTATGCTTACAGCCCCATCGCCAAGATATCTCATTAAGTATATGCAAGTATTCCAAAACCTGAAATATTTCAAAATCCAAAATATGTCTCGTCCCAAGCATTTTGGAAAATGGAGAGTCAACCTATAGCTAGTTCCTAGTGCTGATCTCAGTGCGTGTGTGATAGGAGGTTCCACTAGCTTAGCATGCTGAACATTTTGCACTGCACTAAAGTGTGTTTCTATGTGTTGGAGGAGCCAAAATATTCTCCCAGCACCATCTTAACACAAACGGAACCCCCTCATAAGAGTTGACAAGGTAGCCATGTTTAAATATTTGAAGGGATGTCATACTGAGGATGGAGCAAGCTTGTTTTCTGCTGCTCCAGAGACTAGGACACAAAACAATGGACTCAAACTACAGGAAAAGAGATTCCACCTTAACATTAGGAAGAACTTCCTGACAGTAAGAGCTGTTCGGAAGTGGAATACACTGCCTTGGACTGTGGTGGAGTCTCCTTCTTTGGAGGTTTTTAAACAGAAGCTGGATGGCCATGTGTCAGGAATGATTTGGTTGTGGATTCCTACAAGGCAGGGGGTTGGACTAGATGGCCCTGGTGGTCTCTTCTAACTCTATGATTTTATGATTCTACTGTCAAGTTTTTAAAAGATGCATTAAAGAACAATGTCTCAAACTTGATAGGGCTCATTTCCCTCACATTGTTAACAATAAGAAGATGTAATTCCCTTCCTCCATAGATTGTGCCAGTGACAGTCTATAAGCAAGCCTAATTCCATCGTGCTATATATTTTTTCCTGAAAATGGAGCTTGTTAGAAATCAGATGCAGCCATCATATAGAAATAAGACAGAGCTATTTGTACCCACAAGAGGGAGCTGGAATCACACTAATAAAGAAGAGATTTTGTATTCCCGCTTCACTTTTTGTTTGATAAAATGCCATCTCAAAAGAGTGAAAGGATATATGAAAATAATGAGAAAGAAAATAATCTTCCCAAGATATATTTCTTACAAACTTGTGTATATGTCTTTAGGAAGAATTCCCCTTTTGACAAAAGAATTACCTTTGTATTATAGTAGCAGCTATGAATTGTATAGGATCTTTTAAGTGTATTTTGTCTTTTAAGATCCTTGCTGGAGTGAAACTCATTTTCAGGTATCTCTGATTCTGAGGCAGGTGGCAAGCTGAGACAGGGCCTTTCCTATGCTGTTATATCTCTAGTGGCCTTGCAAGCATGGATGGTAGCAGCGAGGTCTGAAACATGGGTCACCTATCGCCACCACCTACGACTCCTCGAATGTTTTAATCAGCGCTATATACGCACAATCCTAAGTATACACTGGACTGACTATGTGACAAATGTTGCTGTCCTTGAGCAAGCAGGGATCACCACCATTGAGGCCATGATATGGAGAACACAGCTGCGCTGGGCAGGGCACGTTTCTAGGATGGAGGACCATAGCCTCCCCAAAATACTACTCTACGGTGAATTCGACACGGGTCAGCATAAGAGGGGCACTCCAAAAAAGTGATACAAGGACTCCCTGAAACAACATCTCAGGCTCAGCCAAATTGATCACCAACAATGGTCCGCCCTGGCCTCACATTGGGAGGCATGGAGACGCACTATCCACAATGTTGCAGCCTTATTTGAGAAGTCACGCTGAACAAGTCTTGAAGAGAAACGGCAACACAGAAAGAAGCACAACCCAGAAACATCACCCAAGGAGACCTGCTGTGCTTTCTGTAACCGGACTTGTTTATCTCGGATTGGCCTTTTTAGTCATCAGCGTGCTTGCAGAAAGCACAGGATTAGTCCTTCCTGAATCTTCGTTTGCGAAGAAAAGCCAGAGAGAGAGAGAGAGAGAGAGATTTCTAGTGGTGTCTTCTATGTCAGTGCGCAGTCAATCAATTCCAAGTTTTAGTCCAAGCTTTCCATGGATTATCCAAGGTGTTCGGCTTATTTGCAGGGTGAAGGTTTTGTACCTTTGATGGCTTGGGCTACCGAAGGGCTACCCAAGGCTGAACTAAAGTTTGTATAAAAATCCAGAGCAGATTCACATCCCACTGACATGGAAACCACCAGCTACCAACAATCAAGCCTGCTGCCTCTTCAGCATCAGGTGAATATTTTTTTCCCTTGTCCCTTCTTTTTAGATGGTACATTGGATGTACACATTTTATTCTGGTTTGTGACCATTTGTTCTCTGTTGCTAGTGATCATATTATGTCAACATAGTTTAAATTATTTAGGCAGTCTATAACTTTGTAGGATGACAAACCAGGTATAGAATACGTCTTGAAGAAACAAGCAAAAAAGGTTTGGGTTAATGTACAGGCTAAAGGGGAGAGGGGGAGAAGAGAGAACAAACAATGGAAGGGAAAGTGGGAAAAGAGGAACCAGAGCTCAATATATAGCTTTCAAAGACCCATGTCTTTGACTGTCCTTGCACATGAAAGCAGAAAACAAGAGCATGACAAACACTATTAGTCAAACCATAATGATCAGTAACAGGAAGCCAAATGTTCAGCTAAGACTTTCTTCATCTCTTGTCCTCCAATGGCAAGGTCATACCATCCACTCTAATAGCACATCCCATCTATTGCCAGGCATTTTAACAGCACAAAGCACGTTATAATCCTTTCTTTATTCAGTATGTGGAAACCCCTTGTAATGTCCCATTTTACATACATTTAACTGAGGCCAGATAATTCATGGCTGAGGTTAGACATGGAGAACAAATGGTCAGTTTCAGTCAAGCCTGTTCATTGAACCACACAACTGTTTAACAGGGATGGGAAGAATATTCAAAATATTCCCCCAAAAAGGTTGAAAGTATTTTCCTCAAGTGTTAGGAAAACCTGACATGCAAAATCCTGGACTGAGAAGAACCTTTGCAATTCAGGGCTTATTCTGTACAAAATTCACACTCTTCCCCCACCCCCACAGCAAACAACATTTTATTTGCAGGAAACATTACAGTCTGTGATGTGTAACTGTAGGATGACTGAGCTATGTCACCAGAATGATATGCAGTGGGACACCACATAAGATGTCCCATTGCACAACAGGAGTTCCCACCACAAACTGGGGACACAGAGAGTGGTAGTGAAATTCCAATACCCTCTGTTCTTTATTACCAGCACCTGTGGATCTATTGGGGGCTGATGCCCTGTTCTTTACACTGTCATTGTACAAGGACATCTTATCCCCCAACTGATATTCTGTTGCTCATTGTTGCACAACAGCCATGCTGCTCATTCCACTTGTGTGCAGCTATAATAATGTTCTGCTCCTGGGAATGTGACCTTTGCACAACACTGCAGTTCCAGATAGCACAATTATAAATTGATTTACAATGCTGTAAATCCTCAACAGGATTCCAGCCACGGTTTTGTGTGTGTGTGGAAAATAATATTTCTGTACAGAAAATGCAGTTTCCTGAGGAAAAATTGCTGTTTTTGACAGAAAAAATGTCACATGTAAATTCTGTGCAAAATAATCCCAAAATGCATAATTTTCTGTGCATAAATTTTTCCTGTGGAGAGAATACTGTTTTTAGTAGAGGAGTGGGATATTATTATTATTATTATTATTATTATTATTATTATTTCCCTCTCTGTGTATGTGTATGTAATGCAGCTGCGCCAATCCAGGGAAGTCACCTGCCCTCTAAGCCAGCAGTAAGACTGACCCTGACTTCATTCTCTGCCTGCCTGCTAGTAGTACTACTACAATGGACAGGGAGTGAGGTCACTGACACCCCCCCCCCCAAACACACAACAATGCTTCCCCCATTGAAATTTTCCTTCAATTTCCAAAATTTCCAGTGAGGTCCACAAAGAATTTTTTTAGAGTAAAATTTTTTTTTTGAAAATTGCTCACACTTAGGAGATTTTCACACAGGGCCAAAATGCCCCGTTACTGCCCCGCTACCTCCTCTCCCGTTCCTGCCACGGAATAACATAAACCTTTCACACACTCACCTTAATTCCGCAGCAGGAACAGGCTCCCCCTCCCCTTGCTGGCTGGCCATAAATGCAGCCGTCGTAAGGCTGCTTTTACGACCGGCCATCTGAAACGTTATCATGTTATCACGTGATAACGCCGGATGGTAAATTTAAAAAACAAAACTCCCCCAAACATGAAATCAGTTCACCAAGCACAAAAACACTCTTTAAATCACATAATCAAAACAGGGAGGGTAAAATAAAGGGTGCCACTTACCTGGATGTCCAGATCGTACCAGGAAGTGCTCGGAACGGACTCCCCTCCACAGCTGTCATTTCAGAACAGGAACGGGGCTCCTGTTCACACACCCGTGATTGCGTGATAGTGACGGAACGGGAGGTCTATTCACGATGAAAAATCATGATTACATTGTTCTGGAACAGTCACGGAAGTAGGATGGATGCAGGACAGAACAGGATCAATGTCGTCCGAAAGGGAAAACCTTTCCCGACCCTGTTCTTTTCCTGCCACGGGATATATAGCCTGTGTGAAAATCTCCTTAGAGGACTCTTCTATTTTCTATATTCACACTCCCCTGGTATGTTTGCCTGCACTTTTTTTATCCTTCCTTTCTACATGATCAGCTGAACATTTAAGTTACTGCAATGTTAGAGCATTGTGCTATGATTCTGGAGACAAGGGTTTGAATCCTCACACAGCCATGAAAACCCACTGGGTGATCTTGGGCAAGTCACACTCTCTCAGTCTCAGAGGACGGCAAAGGCAAACCCCTTCTGAACAAACCTTGCCAAGAAAACCCTGTGATAACTCACCTTAGGTTTGCCATAAGTCGGAAATGACTTGAAGCCACACAACAATGCTAGAAATTTGAGAACTGAAGGGAAATTTCATGAAGGGACAAAATTCTTATTTGGAGGGTTAATCCTCTCATTTTACCTACCACTGCCTGTAGATCCCTCATTAAAAGCACAGGTACCTTTAAAAAGTAAAACACTTTGGCAGAAAGGGCAAACAAGAGGGATTTGCAGTGAGGAATTGCCCTCATTTCCTATATCGATCTGAAGCACTTTATCATTGACTTTACCACAGCAGAGCAAGACATGCTCAACTGCCTTGCAAAAACAGCGCCAGTCTCTCTCCCATGTTGTCTTTCATTTCACTAAACATACTACACAACTGGTTGCTCAGATCACAGTTGCCAGGGTGCTGCACAGTTAGAAGAGTCATCTGGAGAATGCATGGGTAGATTTCTTTAGTATCCGTCTAAGGACTTTTTCGGACATCTCAAATACAACGCAAGCAGCCTCGTCGCGTTGTGAGGCTGCTGCGCTGCAGGGCGTCCCTTTCGGATGACGCTCTCCCCTGCCGGTACTGTTGCTGGGTTTTAATCACGATCAACTTTCGTGAGTAAGAGTCAGCGAAATATAATGCTCAAATGTCCCTGCGGAACCGCAACAGTACCAGCAGGGAGAGCGTCATCAGAAAGGGACGCCCTGCAGCGCAGCAGCCTCGCAACATGATGAGGCTGCTTGCGTTGTATTTAAGACGTCTGAAAAAGTCCTAAGATGACTGATTACATCTTCACAGTCTATATATACAGTGAACGAAGGAATACCCTGCTCACACTGTCCACTTCTTCCTTCCTGAGCTGATTTCTTCTAAATGGCTATTGACATTGAGAAACCATGTTGTGTACTGGTTCTCTGGAAGGCTCATGAGAAATGATGACAAAGTGTAGCAAGTCACTTACAACCTTGTAATACATCACTGTATGGCAGAGATGGACTGGTTGCCATGGAAAAACATTTTGGTGTGGTAATGCAAGCAAAAGTTGTTATGAGCCTCTCCACCAGGCCCTAACTGCCCCTCCCCACAATAGACAAATAGAGAGAAACTCACAGACACACAACCTTGCTTCTGCATTCACCTCAGAAGAAGAAACGGCTGGCCCACAGACTCAGCACATCCAGCCAGCCATGCATGAAGAAGCCCTGTCCATCTTTGCTGTCACAGCCAGGGTGGTCTTCTCTGTGTGGAAAGCCTAAAACAAACAAAGGCAAGCTGCTGCCAGATGTTGGGAGGCTTTCAGGTTCACTTGATGCTCTTGAGGTAAGCAGTGCATGCACCATGTCCCAGTTCTGTCTGTCTGTTTCAGAGGGAACAGAGTAGGCTGAGCACTGCCATCTCTCCCTGCCCAAGGACACAATGCTGCTCCCCTTGCCAGAACCATCTGAGCAAACAGGAACCCTTCTCTAAATAGCAGCGGCTGCTGATCCATTAAAACTACGCTAAACAAACCCTGCTGAACAATTTACAACTTGACCCCACATTGTGCTGGGAGTTCAGCCTACCAAATCTCTGAAAGACTGCCCCCTCTTCTGAGCTTGGGATTGTTACATTTTATACTATGTACATGAAGTTAATTAGGCACATCTCAACACTCCCCAACCCCATTTTCATTCATGGAGGAGGAGGTCTTAATCCTCCCAGGACAATGAACCCTGTGAAGGGCTCAGGAGTCAAAATACAAAGCATCAAGACCACTGTTCCTTCTTATGAAGCATAATTAAAGAAAAAAAGAAGCCTGGGAGCACATTGATCAATACACGATTCCTTAATATGTTCATCACCAACCAATTTATCTTAATGTACTTACAAAATTGTTTTATTATATGAGTAAAAATGCACCTTCACTGATCACTAAATTTCTTAGTACAGTTTGAAAAATCATATCCAAACAAACTAATAGTTTGGTGTTACTCTGAATGTACATCATGGCAGATGGTGGCTTCCAAATCAGTGGGGCAGTTAATATGCTCTGGGTTTTAGTCTGAACCTTAAAAGAGCTATCCAAGATGATGAACCTATTTTGGTGACAGGGTTCAGCACATTGGATGGCTTGTTTGAATTCTGAATTCTGAAACCCAGAATGGATTTGCCAGCCTACTGACAAGGACACAGCAGCCAATGCTAACACTGCCATGGTTGCTGTGTGTGTTCAAGTCATTTCTGCCTTATCATGACCTTATCGTGAACTTATCATGGGGTTTTTCTGGCAAGATTTCTTCTCAGGCAGAGAGAGTATGATTTGCCCAAGGTGACCCAATGGGTTTCCATGACTGAGCAGGGATTCAAACCTTGTTCTCCAGAGCTGTAGTCCAACGCTAGTCCACACTGGCTCTCAGTGCCAAAATACATGGCCATAAATACAGTTGCCCCTCCACATTCATGACTTCCACATTCGTGGTTTCGATTATTCGTGTAAAGCCCTCCCCCCCCCACTCTCCACCCCACTCACTTCTCAAGGCAGCGAGGGGCTTCTCACAAAAGCCGTCGCTGCCTTGGGAAGGGGGTGGAAAGCCGCTGGTGCGCCCGCTCTTCACCCCACTCCCTTCTCAAGGCCATGAGAGGCTTCTCACGAAGCCTGTTGCTGCCTTAGGAAGGGACTGGGGTGGAAAGCCGCTTGCCCACGGGCTCATTTCTTATTTGCAGTTTTTTCACATTCACAGGGGTTGTCTGCCCCTAACCCCCGCGAATGTGGAGGAGCAACTGTACATACATCATCAGGGGAATACGAGTGACAGTAAGGAGATTTTCAGACCGCGTTTCAGCGTGCCTAGCGCGGGAGGAACTTTCGGGAGAGGGACGGCGGTCTTGCGCGGCAGGGGGGCATTTTCGGACGCCATTGTCCCTCTCCCAAAACCATCCATGTCACTTCCGTGAAGCTTCGGAAGCCGCAGAGCCATATTTTAATCACAGGCAACCTCCGTGATTAAAATATGGCTCTGCGGCTTCCGAAGCTTTACAGAAGTGAAATGGATGGTTTCGGGAGAGAGACAACGGTGTCCGAAAATGCCCCCCTGCTGCGCAAGACCGCCGTCCCTCTCCCGAAAGTTCCTCCTGCGCTAGGCATGCTGAAACGCAGTCTGAAAATCTCCTATGTCAGCTTTCTATGTTTCTGTATGGAAACAGAAACATAAGAGTGGAAAGAGAAGGTTTTGCTTTAATGTTTCCTTGGCCTCGATACTCTTTATGGAAAAGAATAATCGCAAAAGCCTTTAGCATTTATATAGCTCTTTTTTGTGATCCTAGTGCATCACAAGAATAATCCAGATAATCTTCAAAATAACCCTGTAAAGTTCATCAGCACTGGCCTGGGTCCTGGCATCAATTGACACTACACAGCTCTAGTGTTATGATTTCACCTTGACTGTCATGGTTCCATCCTAGGGAATGCTGGGGTTGATAGTTGAAGGAGAGGCCTTTAGAATTCTCAACTGGAGAGGCTCCTGTGGCACCTCTGACCAAAGTACACAGCCCAGGATTCTGTAGGATGGAACTATGCAGTTAGAGTAGAAGAACAGCACTATTGAATAGTGTCAATTGCTCCTTTTTCTTAGGGTTCGTCTACACTAAGGAAATAAACTGAGCTTACCACGGACCCGGTGTGATATGGCCAGATGATGCATGCAGAAAATCTACTTTATTAAGTTGTTGATCTGGCTTAAGAAAAACTGCAGGAAACTGGTTCTTTTTCTGTCTGGACAGCTGGATCAGTTTCAATTTGGCCTGATCCAGTTGTCCACATGCAAATGTGGCACCATCTCCTTTATCCTATGCTGAGCAGCACAGGGAAGGGGATGGATCTTCTTTGGAGCCACCACCTCCATCTTGCAAGCCAACCAGCGAGATGGGGTACCCATGCAATTAGCGAGGAAGGGGTAGAGCAACCCCTTCCTTGTTGATCATGTGTCTGGGTGTCCCATTCTTGCAGGGACCTGCCTTGTTAGTGAATCAATGGCAGCAGCACCATGGACAAGGGAACAGGCCAGTGGTGCTGATGTGGTATAGCCTGGTTGGCCCAGCTGGACTCCAGCATGGATTCTCCCTGGGTAAGTGTGGCTGCCATCATGTTGAATCTGGGGCTAGTCCAGAGCATAATGCTCTGGACTGGCTCCAGATTAAAGAGCCAGTGTAGATGTACCCTTACTCCTAACTAGAGTATACTCACTGAATCAAGAAAGCTTACATAGCTGTTGACTTACCAATTTACCAATGATTTCTGTGGTCTATTCTAGTTGGGGTTAACAATAGCTTACTGTCTCTTTTTGTCCCAAATATGGGAAATGGGATTGAAACTGAGAGAGATAAATTTGTAAGGGCATTTGCTGATGTCATGAGTAGACTTTTGACCTCTTAATTTTATGCTACACCTGCTATCTTTCTCAAAACAGGTGAAATTTAAATTAACTTTGAGCCTCTCCGTCACTGTTTTGCTAACTTTTTGTCATTGCTTGTGCAGAAGGGAAGTCATTTGTATTGTGAATGAGCACACCATCTGATGTAAGATTTGCACTATCAACTGAATTGAAGCAAAAGTTGCTTCTGGTGCATGTGTGAAAAATCTCTGTCAGGAACTCAAAACAGTGAAGCTTGGAAAAGTTATTTTGGGGACTACAACTACCAGAAATACTATGCAATAATGACAAATTAAATAACTAACCATTTCCTACTCTTTCATGCCCCATGCTGATTGAAGGAGTTTGGGAGCTGTAGTCCAAAAACAATTTTTACAAGCTCTGCAAAAGAGTTATATTTAAATCTTTTATGAGACTTAGGACTGTATCAGACTATAACTTTAAGGAGTTCTTTTGCTGGCATAAAAAAAAAATCCATTTTTATGCCAGCAAAAGAATGCCTCCCCCCGCCCTGCACTTACCTAGCTTTCCCAGCAAAGGCTTCCCTGGCAATGAGAGAGGAAGTGAACTGAGCTCTGTTCACTTCCTCCTTTGAAATCCTGTGAAATATTGTGAGACATCACACAAAGCACAAAAACACACTTTAAAACTTACAAATAGCTCAGGGAGGGTCATAAAAAGTTTGTCACTTACCTGGATGTCACGATCTCACCAAGAAGTGTTTATGCCAGGCTGGCCTTGATGGAATAAGTACGGGGGTGGGGGAAGGACAGGAGGTTTCACACGCCAGCTATGCCAGGGAAAAAAAGTCAATGGGATCAATTGATGGCTTAAGCCGTCACTTAAAAAGTACAGGTTTTGGCTGGGACATAACAGCGAACGGGCAACGTCATCTGATATGCACACCCTTCCACGGTTATGTGGCCTCATTATGATGCCATATTTGATGCATCTGATAAAGTCCTAAGATTAATGGGGAGAAGGCAGCACTATATTACAGTATTTTGCTTCCAAATGCAGAATAAGTACAAGTTTTGATAGAAGTAAAAAGTCATGTTTACAAGTGACTTCTGAGACAGAGTTTGGTCTGTTTCTGGAGTGCATATGTTAGGTTTTTCTCTTCATCTTCCACTTCTGAGTAGGAAAGTGATCCCCAAATTCTGTCAGCTGCCACCCCCCTCTAATGAGCACCCCAACATTCCTTCTTAGTGGGATGGCACTATGGGATTTAACTTGCCTTCCCCCCCATCTCAGACTCTGCAAAGACTCCCCCCCCTTTCCGCAGAAAATGGAGGTCTATCCAGACGTATGCACATACACTAACCAAAGGCACATGGGGAGAGAGTGGAAAGGAGGGGATCTTGTTAAGAAAGCTTTTATTCTAAGCAAGGATATCTTATAATAGCAAAGGGCTTCTTGTACATGAAGGAACCATTTAGGCATTACTCCAGAGCAGTAACAAAGTTACAAAACACTTCTAAATCATATTCAGCCAAGATTAAAAAGAAAACATACACTCTAATGGGAATAGCTAACATTCCTATTATACTCAAAATGCAGTTGGTATTCTGGGTCTTCAGGTGTTCATGGAAAGCCAGGTATCTCCTTGGCCAGTGAACAAGATTTCCTAAAGGACCATGAGGTTGGCAACACCTCAACTACCCCTCCAACCATTCCCAAAGTCTCTCTTGTATCTTGTGGCACCATGTTTTATAACTTCTCTTCTCAATTGGGATAATCACTGGGTGATCATCTCTCACTGTTTCTGCTGACCCTTCCTAATGCTTATCCTTATAAATGTAATCTAGCCCTAACACCATTAAGGCTTTGTACTGTAGATGAGCCCACACCTCTAAGTAGCATTGGCAAAGATAATGGCAAGACCTTTTATCACAGTACATTTTGTGCAATGTAGATATAGCTACATTCAGTGCTTTGGTGACACACCTTCTGCCTGTGCTTGTCTTATATGAGTTGTTGGCCTCCCAGGTGCTTCTACGTTTACCTGTTAAACTTCATGGAGAGGTTACAGAAGTCTGAGTCACCTGTGATCTGGTTCACACTTTATGATGTGAGCCTGAGAAACACATGAGAGTTTGCTAGGCTCTTATTTGAACATCACTCACCCAGAGGTTGATATGTACAATGCCACCATATGACCATTGCTCAGCCACAGGTTGACACCAGGACTCTCCACTGCACTACATGGGCCATTCAGCAAGAGGTCTACTGTCCACAATGTGTCACTGAACATGAAATTTAGAAATGTGACCAGGGCCAATGCTCCCATTAGGTTGAGTGTGGTGGCCATCTTGGGCAAAAGATTTTGGCTGTCATGGAGGGGCAGCAAATCATTAGTTATTTAATAGATAAATTTTAATGATGGGTTATGTTTGAAAATTTTCTCCCTTCAGTGTGCAAACAGTTGGGTTTAGAGTGTATGTACTTTGATTTTCCAGGGTGTGGGCCTAAATACCCTAAAGGTACCAGATCCTGTCTGATCTTGGAAACTGAGCAGGGTCATCCCTGGTTAGTAATTGGATGGGAAACCTCCAATGCATACCAGATGCTATAGGCTATATTTCAAAGGAAACAGCTGGCAAAATCAACTTGCCTAAGAAATTTTTCCTTGCCTAAGAAAACCCTGTGAAATTTATGGGGTCACCATAAGTCAACAGACAAGTTGAAGGTACATATGTGCACACGCACACGCACACGCACACAGAGTCTAAGATGTGCATGCATGAGGGGCAACATTTGCTATTTTGCCTTAGACACCAAAAAACTTGGCCAAATCTTGGGAATGACCCATTTCCCAAAGTGCCACTGATGACTAAACAGGGAGATTATTTTTAAAGTCACTCCAAAACGCTTGTGGGAGGTATATGGGGTAGGATGGTGTATCGCTAGATAGAGACATGAGGAATAAGACTTACCACCTACCCACACTTTACATGTGAAATGTAGATGGCACATGCTACCATGTGTTAATAAGCCAATAAAATGAAATGAAAGAGTACTCCTTTTAGTCCATGGAATGCAGTGAGCATCTCCCATCTCCCCATGGTATTTAGAAAATCTAGTTGAAAAGTGAACCATTATTCCCACATGCCAAAGAAATATCCTGAGAAGCTGGAGCATTGCACAATAATGCTGACAGCAAAAGCAAAGATAGCAAAACATAACAACATGTCTCTCTAACTGGGATTCAGGTCATTAAGTCCAAGTGAATATGATGCAAGGAAGAATACATACATTGTTGTATGACACCTGTGAGTTAACAAATGACAGAAAGAATTCCTCCTTCCTGTCCCTCCTTTTTTGCTCCAGTGTTGCTGCTGCTGCTGTTTTTGGGCCATGAGGCCCCCTCTAGCTAGCCCTCTCCCCAATTCCTCTCCTCCCACAACAAGTCAGGAGGGGGGATGGAGAGAGAGAGGGAGAGAAATAATAACAACAGGAGGAGAAGGTTTCCATGAAAGGAATGAAGGGAGCATAAAACCGGCAGCTGCGTACAAAGCTGAATTCCCACGACCCCCCTGCTGAACTTTTGTAAATAGGTTTGGCATCAGAGCCTCTTGCCTTGAGAAAATAAGTTTGGATGTGTGTGTGTGTGTGTTGGGCGCCGGGGGAGGAGGAGAATAAATAAATAAATAAATAACCCAGCTGAACTCCAGGAAGAAGGATGGAGGAAGGCTGGCGGCTGCTGGGTCTTTTTAGCCCTTCCTTCTTGCTCTTTTTCAATTTCACTCTCTTCCAATTTGAGGTGACAAAAACCTATAATGTTTTTGGTGGCTTTATCTCTGTTCCAGTGTGTCTCCCCCTACTCCTTTATAGTAAGGTGCTGTTTGTTATGTATTGACATCCATTTAACATTCTATTTTGACTCTGCACAAGGTGTGAAATAGTCAATATTTTAAAACAGACAAGAGGAGGAAAAATATGCAGCTTTCTTAAAAGCATCAGTGTACAATAGAATACCTCCCCAAACCCTCCTCCCTGTGTGTAGTTTTAGCCACAAGATAAAGCAAAACCGACAGTGGGGGACTATGGAGGCATATCATTTTCACTTTAAAATATTGTGTGTTTTGTGGAGGGTTTCTCCCCCCTTCTCCTCCTCAGGAAAACTGTACCTTTTACTAAGCCATGAGCAGAACCATGTCACCAGCTATAATGCTTTATTTCTGTCTGCAGGAGAGAACTACATATTACTTCAGCTAATGCATAATCTCAAATGTAGGAGCAAGGAAATGTATAAGGAAGGAGATGGTGGGACAAATTAAGTCTCCCCTTTGCCTCGTTCCCTCCGCAATACCTCCCCAAGGAAATTTTACCATTGTGCTATAGACCTTCTCAACTGTTGGAAATAAGGGATGGTGTGTGGGTTTTTTGGTTGTTTTGCTTTTAAAATTGGAATGCAACCGCTATGTGAAAGAGAAAAGAAGTGGGGCGGTTTAAGGCACTGACGGTGTCAGCATCCGCAGGGGGGCCCATCATTGTGGCCTCCCCATAGTAGCTCTCCTTCTGCAAAAACATTATTAGTAATTATAATCTGAATATCCTGTACTGTGAATAGCTTAGGTTGAGCTGGGTTACATTGACCTGAGATAAACATATGGGGCCCTCAAAAGAAAGCATTGCAGCCCCCCCCCCAAATTCCTTAAACCAGTCCTGAAAAGAAGATACCTAAGCAAATGGATGCTTGCTGAGGAGATGACACTGCATTGTTCATAGCCATCAATGCTAATTTCATTTAGAATAACTGGCTAAAAAATAAAAGCAAAAATACCACTGCATACACAAACACTTTGAAAACACTGGTTCTGAGTGCATGGTTGGCTGACTCTATGTAAGCAGAATCTCATTTTTAACATTGACAAAAACCTGGCTGATAATCAGCTGGCTGAATTTTCATTCTCAGAGACATCACTGTATAGCAGCATAGGGATTTCTCCCATTTGGGGGATGCGGGGTGGGGAGGGGCAAATCTTTGGCTTATCAGAAGTTCTGGACATCAGCTCCTAGAATCCCTGGCTATTGTGGCCAATAACAAAGAACTATGGAAGTTGCAATCCCCCAAAGTCTGGAGGGGCAAATGTTCCACATCTCTGATCTACTGCAGCCAATAATATAAATTATGGTAAGCTAAAACAGAGAGGAAATATTTAAAAACTTCAAAGATGGAATATAAACTAATTTCCCACAGAGCTGGCCATACCGTTAGTCACAGTGAGGCAATTGCTTCAGGAAATACATCCTAAGGGATTACAGTGTCACCTCACCACAATCATTCCTCTTAAGCTATCTGGCTATTCCCCAGTGTTGCGAAACTGATCTGTGCATATCACAGAGCCTGTCCTGTCCCTTCCACTGTTGATGTAAAATCCAACTGCCAGTCAGATGGTTTCTTTGGACAGAAAGGTGTAGGCAACCAACACTTTTGCCTCCGGTGCCAAAATATTTTAAGCCAGCCCTACCTCTCCCAGCTTACTATCCTGAGGGACATGGAACTCCCCTTTGGCCCTGGTAGCTCATCAACTTGGAACTAATGATGTTGACAGATCCTCATTGCCTCTCCTTTCTAGGGTGTGGGTAGTATGCAGAAAATGCTAGATATATTGAAGCCAGGAAACATTCTCAGGAGAAGCGGAAGAGGTTGTAACCACTGAGCTAGCTCATTGCTTGAAAAACAATATATCTGCACTGAGTTTGAGACTATAAACTAGTTGAGACTCTTGCAGCAGATGTGATTGTTGTTCCCCATAGCTTGTTGTTTTGTGTCTTCATTCAAGAATGAGAGAGAGAGAGAGAGAAACATCTTTCCTTCTTAATTCTGCCAGACATGTGCATTAATCATCAAATCTGTTGAAGGATATGCTGTTCTTGTTAGTGGTTTCTTTTCTGGAGATACTGTGGACTTTATCAGACAAGCCTCTACAATTGTTCTTTTGCTGCCATATTTTAAAGCATTTTTTCCGCCGGAAAAAGAACCCTTCCTACCAGACTTACCTTCTGTAGCATTCAAAGGCATGAACAGAGCATGAACAGAGCATGAACAGAGCTCCGTTCACTTCCAGGTTCGAGAGCTCTCTGATCCTCGTAAGAAGATGCAAGTGTGGTAAATCTGAAAAATACAAAAAAAGCAAAGAAACAAAAAGTACACATAAGCACAGAAACACACTTTACAACTTAAGGGTAAACTAGGGAGGTTAATAAAAATAGCATCCCCTACCTGGCTGTTGTGATCTCACCTGGAAGTGTTCTGTCATTGATGCTGTATTCACGTGAGCACAATGGCATGAGGTTTCAAAAGCGCCATGGGAGATCTATTGACGACTCGGGCCATCAATAAAAAGGAACAGCTTTTTGACAAGACAAAATTGTGAAAGGACGGCGTCATATGATATGTGTGCCTTTTCATATTAATTAGGTGACGTTGTGATGCCATATTTACTTAATCTGATAAAGTCCTGTATGTAGAGTTGTGATCTTATAAATGGGTATGCTTTGGAGGTATTTGCCATGGTCTTCTAAAAAGGTTTTTCAGATATGGAATGAATAGCTACAATGTGATAGATGTTGCCACTTTTTGACAGCAAGCTAATCTCCTTTGTTTTACTGGATTTTTATTGTTATTATTACAGTTGTTAAAGTAATTGAATGCAGGACTTCTCCAAGACTTTTTGCTGCCTGAAGGAGACTTCCTATCCATCTTAGTCTTGATGCATAGTATCCAAGATCAGGTACATTATTTTCATACAGGAGACAAAACATTTCCCTTCTCTCCATCCCTGCAGTAAAAAATCAGTAGTAATGCAGGTCACCCACCATATCTATGAGGGATGCGTTCACAGACTTACCACAAATACTTCAAATACTCTATTCTGCCTTGGTCAGACCTCACTTAGAATACTGTGTCCAGTTCTGGGCACCACAATTCAGAAAGGATATTGACAAATTGGAGCGTGTCCAGAGAAGGGCAACTAAAATGGTGAAAGGTCTGGAAACAATGCCTTATGAGGAGAGACTTAGGGAGCTGGGTATGTTTAGCCTGGAAAAAAGACGGTTTAGAGGCGATATGATAGCCCTGTTTAAGTATTTGAAGGGATGTCACGCTGAGGATGGAGCAGGCTTGTTTTCTGCTGCTCCAGAGACTGGAACACGGAGCAATGGGTGCAAGCTCCAGGAACAGAGATTCCACCTCAACATTAGGAGGAACTTTTTGACAGTAAGAGCTGTTCGGCAGTGGAACGCACTCCCTCGGAGCGTGGTGGGGTCTCCTTCCTTGGAGGTCTTTAAACAGAGGCTGGATGGCCATCTGTCGGGGATGCTTTGATTGTGATTTCCTGCGTGGCAGGGGGGTTGGACTGGATGGCCCTCGTGGTCTCTTCCAACTCTGCAATTCTATGATTCTATGATTCTATGAAACCACAAGTAATAGTGAACCCCATAGAATCACACGCTGATTTTAGGTGTCTGAAATTCACCTGACACTATCCATTAACATAAATCACTGGTGTGACTTTCATTGTGTTCTTGTGGTGTGTTTAACACACTTACAGCTGGAAATCTTCATCATCTGTCACTTTACATTTTTATCTTTCTACCTGTTTTGGTCTTACAGAAAAACTCACAGGGAGATATTTTAATAGGTAATGGTTCTGAGTAAGAAGTCAGCTTGTAATCTCTCACCTGAGTTGGTACCTCCACTTGCTCTGCATTTTTCTACTACATTGCTCCCAGTTTTGCGAGTTCAAGGAGAGCATAAGCTTTGTTTTTGTTTTATTAGTCCCATGGAATATGGAGTTGAAAGAGATCCAGCATAGTGTAGTGGTTTGAGCGTTGGACTACAACTCTGGAGACCAGGATTCAAATCCCCATTCAGCCATGGAAACTCAGTGGGTGACCTTGGGCAAGTCACACTCTCTCAGCCTCAGAAGAGAGCAAAAGCAAACCCCTTCTGAACAAATCTTGCCAGAAAAGTCCTATGATAGGTGTGCCTTAGGGTTGCCATAAGTCAGAAACAACTTTAAGTCACACAACAACAAAATATGAAGTTCAAGGGAACATATGGCACAGATTCCCTTTGCCCTCTCCCCATAATATTCAGGGTTTTGTTTTGTTTTGTTTTGTTTTGTTTTAAGGTTTCTAGATAACAAGAGGTGTCTGACCAATCAAGAGCCAGGCTGATTGCATCCAACCATTATTCATCATGTGCTCCAATCCTATAATGCTCTGGTGCTTATTCTGGTCCCCAAAACAAAACCCTAGATTAGAGAAGAGCCTATGCTCCCCTTCTACTCCTTTTGCTTTGCAACATTGCATTTCAGCCTTACTTCTCTCAGCTCACATTCCCGTTTTTTTTTTTTACCTCACTAATTCAGAAAGGTACCTATGCCAAGGGATTTATATTCAGGTAAACCAAGGTATTTATATTCAGGTAGGCCAAAGTATTTATATTCAGTCCCTACCTTTTATTTATTTATTTTATTTATTAGAGTATTTATACCCTGCTCTTCAGCCACAAAGGCTCTCAGAGTGGCTTACAAAAATTGTTTAGCAATAGCACTAACACATCTGCACCACTTTATAGTGCTAGGCACTCTCTAAGTGTGTTAGCTAATTGCCCTCATAAGCCAGGTACTTATTTTACCAACCTATGAAAGGAGGGAAGGTTGAGTGAACCTTGGAGCCCTTGGGATCGAACTCACAACATTGTAGCTGCAGTACCGGCATTTAACCACAGCACCACCAGGGCTCCTTCTACCCAGTTGGGCATTACACATTTCTATCTTGTTCTCCTTATTCTCTTATCTCCCTATTAGGCATCGACTTCTGCTCCCCCATCCAGAAATCTCCCCCATTCTCAGCTTTCTTCCTCTACCTGTCAGCCTTCTCTATTGAATACCGGTAATCCAAATAGGTGACAGTCCTGTTGAAATGCAGAAATACCTAATTTGTGCCCATATAGATTTATGTGCATTATCAGAGATGCTAACATATACAGAACATGTGGTAACAATATGCATTGTAGCAACAAATACAATCCTCCTCCCAATTCCTTATTCATATTATTATTCTTTCCAAAATTTGTGAACCTTGAACAAGGCACTATTCAACCTTATGAAGAAGGGTGGTGCTCTTTAAGGCTGGTCTATAACTGACTGAGAGAGGGAACAGATGTCTTGAAGAAAAACAAAAGCAAGAACCACAGGACACTTTTGTGATTAGGCTTTCTGGTGGATTCCAGGTTATTTACTCACTACTCTGTCAATGGCTTGATTTCTCCATTACAGCATTCATTTTCATAATCTGGCTTGATTTCTGCATTACATGCATTCATTTTTATGACATTCCACGTTTTCTAAACATCTGGCACTCAAGAAGCCGACTTCTTGGTAGGCTGTTGAGATTACAATTACATCGTGGGCATGTTTTTGTAATCAGTGCACAACCCTGATCAGCCACTCTGCCATCAAGAATGATTGCCTGTCCTTGCCAAAGTGCAGAGAATTGCTGCAGATGTTGTCACTTAACAGACAAAATGTCCAACTTTTGCATTGCCAGTGCAGTCAAGCACGAAGAACCAGTGCTGGGCTGGAATCTCCAAGCGGGAAGCTCTGGAGCCATATGCTGCAGCACTTAGTGCTCCTGCCTTAACTGAAGGAAAAGGTCAGAGGAAAATCTGTCTGGGCCTCTGAAATTGAGGACCAATTTACATGTTAAGCAGCCACATGGAGACCAGCTGAAACAGCTTCCATTTTGGGATGGTTCCTAGACGAAGAATGTAATGTGTATAGCACCTTGTCATGTGGCTAACTTGGAATAGAAAGAATCTATGCCAGCCGGTATGGAGAAGCATTGTGTGGCTTCCACCTTTCATCACACCATCCCAATTCACTTCCAAACTGGGCTCAGTAAACCAAACACAAACTAACCCCAGCCCAGCCAAATCTGCAAACAGTGTTTAGTTTCATATCTAATTCAAAACCCACCAGGCTCCTAATGAGATCACTGAGAGTCCAATAGAGTATCTTCTCCAACTCTCATGAGCCCGGAACACCCTTACTGGGCTGATGTGGGTTCTGCCATATTGGCAACAAGGAAAGAATTCACTGTTTCTCCATTCCTCAGACTCCTGTCCAACTTTCTCCTATTCCTATCTCATTCTTCCTCCATTCTTGAGACTTGAAAAATTGCTATGGCTGTTTTGCAGGTACCAGGGATGCTAAGGCCAAACCCTCATATTACTCACTTTATTTATTTCTGCAATGTTAGGCCAATGCCCCTTTAGGTGAAAAAAACTCATGTCCAGTGGAAGCCATTTGGAAAAGTGAACAGAGATTAAATGGTGTCATAATCACCCAGTCCAGCAGTGAGGCAGGTGTACAATCAGAGGCTGAGGAATGAGTTGGGTCAAAAGAGGAGGTACCAGACTTAGACATTCCTGTGAAATAAAAACCTCTGAAACCAAGCTGACAGTAAACCTCAGTCCCAAGCTCAAGAGTGACAGCTGTGAGTGCCTCAAACTGTCCCATAATGCAGCTGGGGCCTTAGTGAAGTGAAACTATTGGACATTTCACCAAACTTCACACCCCAACTTTTAAAGGCCAAGATGGACCATCCTCCTCCCGCCACACACACATAAAATCAGGGAAAGTCCCATCCAGGCCTAAGAAAAGGAGAGGGAGGCTTAAAATCACAGAGGCTTAAGAGAGTACTAAGTGTGAATTTGAGGGAAGGGGAAGTTGGAGCCCCCAAAGTTGTGTGGGCCGGGGGGGGGGGTGTTTGGGGTTTTCAAAACTGCCTGTAGGCTATATGTGGCCCATGGACTGAACTTTGTCCTTCCAAGTCTGGTCTCAATTCTTTGTGGAGGAACTTGCTCATCTGGAGGTTTCTTGGGTGCTGCTGCCTTATGGCTTTTCTTCAGACCTGACAGTTTCAACCCTCACCCCCATCCCTGCCCTGAGATCCTCTTCCTATAATATCTGGATTTGAGAGCAACATACTGAGAGGGATACCTGGGTAATTCTGAATATATTTCAGTTCCTTTTGGGTGGGGAAGGCTTTAAAGAAGTCAGATACATGAATCTTTGTCCCAAATGTCAATGCTATTCAGAGTCTTGGTCCCTGGACTGGTGCCAGTCACTGGCTGCTAGTCCATGGAGACTTTTCAGGAAAGAAAGAAAAATGTAGCCAATGGACACAAATATGGTGCCAATCCCTGATACATAGGGAGAAAGCCCTTTCAGTTCCCTGGTATGTAATATCTCTGTTCTAATTTTTATGTCAGGAAAAACTACAAAGCCCCAGAATGACCTGAATACATAAAATATGAGTACAGAAATCCTTAGCATTTTCCTAGGAGGCATTTTGCACCTTCTGGAATTATCCTAGAGTACCCATCTTACTGAAGTTAATTGTGCAGGATACAGGGAAGATGCCTCAAAACACAAACCAGGCAGTCAGTAGACCTCTTTTGGTGGTTGGGGTGTGCTTTGCATACAAACTGTAGAGTGGAGGCCCTCTAATGTGATGCCAATTTGCATTACAGAGAACAAAACATTCTGAGTAGAGAGAATAGCAAATCAGACGCCTTTTTAACGAGGCAGTGAATTTCACACACCACAACAGAGATGCCCACCTTTTATTTACTGTAGGGCCCAAGGATTCCATGGGTAGCAGAATTGTTATCTTCACACAATCAAAACATCAGATCTCCCAGCCAGAGACAAAGGACCCACACCATTTGCTTGGATGCTGAATTCAGCTGTGTACCACACCAGAGAAAGCCTGCTTCCATCAGCCAATCCCTGAGTGCTGTCTTCGTGGGGACTCACGTCCAGATATTGTTATTGTGACACAAGGAATTGGATGCATTTGTTAATCAGTCTTTTGCTGAGCGGAAGTCTAGTTTGCTCCCTGTTTATGTGGTTGAAAATCCCTGGTCTGGTTCCATTACAAGAGGACACAAAAGGACATCTTCCCTTCTTCTTTTCATAGAATTGGGGAGAACTGAATGCATGCTTCCCCTGCCATCTCCCTCCCCTCCCCTGTAATTCTTTTCTTTATTTGTTCTCTTCTTTGACTGGTAAGGATTTTTTTTAATGGGCATATCAGAAAGTCAGACATTCTTTCTTTCTGTGATGGATCACATTTTAATTAGCATTTGAGTTTTCAGAATTTTTAAAAGGCTCACGGAAGGAGGTATTTAAGAAAATTCCGCATTTGGACTGGACTTCTGCTATGGAGAGAGGCCCCTGGTGTTTAGACCCAATAGAAACTGCCTGAGATGTGCATTTAGAATTGCCTTTTCTGACTCTGTATTATGTCTAAAAAATGTTTAATATTAAACAGCCCATGCATGGGTATCATTCGTTACTACACAGTTATACTTCATACTGAAATATGCTGCTTAAATAAGAAAATTAATGATAAGGTAGAAGGTTGTACTTTAAAAGGCAGCATTTTATTTACTCACTGGCACATACAGCTTGACAAATGATTTGGTTTCCAAAAACAAAGACCACAAGGGGTGACTTAAAGTATGTCATCCACCTCCATCCAGTTAATGGATCCACCTCCAGTTAAAGGAAGAGACAACAAGACTAGACAAGAATTATAGTTAGGGTTTCCAGGTCAGGACTATCCTAGGACCTGAGATTTCAAGACCCAAATCCTGACAATATCATGGAGGAGGGGGTTGGTTGGTGGCTCCTAGTGATGCCATTCAGTATGATACACTGAGCATTAACCACAGATATTCAGAGAATGCCATTCAGGTTTTTAAGAAAAGTCTAACAAAGGAGAATATGAGCAGGCACACACACAAATCTTTCATTGCAGTGCTTTCACCCTGAGAATCCTCTTCCTCTTCTCCAGGACTGGAGAAGGGCCAGGCCCTGAGATCACTGAACTGTACTCAGAATAGACAACACTTCCAGTAGACATGGTGGCAATTTTGAGGCTCATGGAGATACATATGAAATTTTCCAAAGAAGGAAAGCTAGTGTGAAGTCAAAGGCTTTCACGGCCAGCATCCATAGATTTTCCTTGGTCTTTTTCTGGACTGTGAGGCCGTGTTCTCACAGAAAAGCTAGTGCTTTGGGTAGTTTATTTTTACCAACTTGCAACATTGCTTAAAAAAATAGTTATATACTGTATAGTTCAAAGCCCCATTTGTTAGTTACTGTTTTAATAATGGCTAATTTTAAAGTAACTCTTTACTTTCCTGTTTCTCAAAAGTACCTAAATGGATATTTTAGTTACTTTTAAAAACTGGATGTGGCAGCATGGTACACATCATGAGGCAACATCAAACAATGTGATTTCTTCTTCTTCGCTGTTTAATGAGGCTACTGCCCCATGAATGTGAAAGTAACATTAAATGTTACACCATGAAAAGGAAAGGGAGGTTGAAGGAATCTAACCAATTTATTTTAGCACACACTCTCATGGCTTTCAATCTAGTTATTTATTTATTTAATATATTTAATTTATATCCCATTTTTTTCCCAATATAGGGACTCAAGGCAGCTATCAATAAATTATAAACCAAACATAAACATTAAAAACATAAATATGAATATGAAATTTAAAAAAACAAATTAAACAATTTAGAATGTTAAAACATTTAAAATATTAAAATACACTAAAACTATATACATCTTAAAAACAAAACTATACAGCACATACAAACCCAGCCCCAATCAAATTGTGAATGCCCGATGACAAAAGAATGATTTTACTTGTTTCCAAAAGGAGAACAGAGATGGTGACATCCTGGCCTCTCTAGGGAGGGAGTTCCAAAGTCTGGGAGCAGCCACCGAGAAGGCCCTCTCCCTCATTCCCACCAAATGAGATGGTGGTGGGACAGAGAGAAGGGCCACTCCCAATGATCTAGGGGCTCTAATGGGCTCACAAAGGGAAATGCATTCTTTAGATGCATTGATGGAGTATATTCTAAACACTACAGGATTTTGAGCAGATACATAGTTCTGGTGCTGAGATCAGAGTGTAATGGGATACATTATATAATAATACAAACTATGGCATTGGCCATAAGCCTTCAAAGAATTGGGTAATGAGATATAGTTCTGCCAAACTGGGCTGTTAGTCTTGAGGTGTGAAAGCAATACATTTTGCTTACCCAAAACTCCGTTCCCATTAAGTGGAGAAAAGTTCTGAGGAGAATACTTCTGTTGCATGGAGCTGTGATGAGATCCATATACTAATACATATGGATAAATCCCAATTCATCTGTTTTTTCTTTTAAACCTTCCTTTCATTTTGTTGTTGTTGTTGTTCAAAGGGAGATTGGGCAACAGATGGATTATGATATATTCACAAATTCCAACCCATTATCACTTATTTTGTACTCCATCTGGGGAAATGGAATGAAATCCACAAAAGGTCATGTTGAAATAAGCCAGTTAGGAGATTATTAGACAGGCCAAAAAACCCAAAAGGAGCATGTGAGGATGACCTTACTGTCCTGCGAATGAGTCCTGGTTTCCTCGTGTAATCCTCGTGTGCTGAGCATGTGCTGCAGCCATGAATAGGCATCACTTCCAATTGATGCCTGTCAATAAAAAGTGACACCTTACTCGCAACTACAGCATGGAATCAGCATGTGCGGATGGTGACATTGTCTAAAACCAGGACCCATTTTCAGCCCAGTAACATCATCCTTGTGTGATACTGTTGTGTTTATTTGTTGCATCTGATAATCTCCTTAGTCTCAAAAGTCTAGAATTAGTCTAGAATTTTTCTCCTGCTCTCCTTTCTATGCTGAAACAAATTGATAAAACCATCTCCTTAAAAAGTTCCAATTTCAGTGTAAGAGAAGTACATTATGTTACATACATAAAGTTACAATTGCTAAGGATCTTATTTATACCTTTATTATTGGGCAAAAGTACTAAATTACAAGTAACTAGCTGTCAGTTCACCTACCTGGGAAGCATCATCTCCTCATATGCCAAGATTGACAAAGAGATTGATCACAGATTAGCAAAGGCATATAGTGCATTTGGAAGACTTTACAAAAGAGTCTGGAGTAACAAACACCTAACGCAAAGTACAAAAATCAATGTGTATAGAGCCATTGTACTGTCTATTCTCCTTTACAGGTCTGAAACATGGGTCACCTATCACCAACACTTACGACTCCTCGAACATTTTCATCAGTGCTGTATACGTACAATCCTAAATATACACTCGACTGACTATGTGACGAATGTTGCTGTCCTTGAGCAAGCAGGGATCACCACCATTGAGGCCATGATATTGAGAACACAGCTGCACTGGGCAGGGCACATTTCTAGGATCGAGGACCATCGCCTCCCAAAAATAGTACTCTACGGTGAACTTGCCATGGGTTAGCATAAGAGGGGCGCTCCAACAAAGCGATACAAGGATTCCCTGAAACAACATCTCAGGCTTGGCCAAATTGATAACCAACAATGGCCTGCCCTGGCTTCACATCGGGAGGCATGGAGACGCACTATCCACAATGCTGCAGCTTTATTTGAGAACTCACGCCAAAGAAGTCTTGAAGAGAAATGACAACGCAGAGAGAATCACAAGCCGGAAACATCACCCAAGGAGACCCTTTGCTGTGCTTTCTGCAACCGGACTTGTTTATCTTGGATTGGCCTTTTTAGTCATCAGCGCACTTGCAGAAAGTACGGGATGAGCCCTTCCTGAATCTTCATTTGCGAAGAGGAAAACAAAAGCCAGAGAGAGAGCTGTTTATAATAAATTATGTCTAGCTTTGTCATTAGGGAATGAAACAAAAGAATCTAAAGATGGTATGGAGGTAAAGCATGAATTTAAAAGGAGGTTGAGATATTCATGGGACATTTGTGATTATATTCATGGTTCTCTACAGAATGAACTTTTCCCTCTTTAAAGATGTCCAACAAAAAGAGAGCTGTACATATAGTTCTCTTGAAGACGTAGGCTCCAAATTTTTTTGGCTGTCTTTTTAGCTCCTTCATTGTTGTTGCTGCTGCTATTGCTGTTGCTCTTATCTGACATCAGGCTAAGGTCTTGTCTACATGGGCAATAGCCCATCTTGCCCCCATCTTAGAACCCTGCAGTTATGATGTCACAAGGCTTTTGCTCTGTTCCACCCCTGGACAGTCCTCACTATCCCTGGGGAAGAGATGGGCTCAGAGAGGGCTATGATGGGCTAGGGTCTGGAAAACTATTGTAAAATAAAACATGGTGAAATCCGTTCCCATCAGGAAAAAACAGATTGGGCCCTGTGTTTCCACAGGAGCCCTGCCCAGCAGGCCAATTTGTTGCTGCAGCTGCCATTCTGCCTTGCTCTTCCAGATTCAAGAAGGGGTCCCACAGCATGTGAGCCAGACTGGTCACATGCAGGGGGCCTTAGTCACATGTTATGTTTCAGGCTGGCTTCTTCACTTCTGGGAGAGCCACAGAGAATGTGGTGGTGGCAGCTGCAGCTACAGGCTGGCATTCATGTCTGGATTCCGGGCCATTTTGTACAGGTAATGGGGGGAAAATGGGTTTGATCTTCAGCCAGGATATGCAAGCATAGAGCTGGCATATCCTGGCTTGTGTGGATGAGCCCTATGTCATATGCTATGCAGAGAGCTTAGAAAAGTTCTCAGAATCTCCAACCAGCATGATCACTGCCTACCTGCCTGGGGCATCAGAGAAGACTAGGAAGGTCAGACAAAGGTGCATTAGAAATTCAAAATGCCCCACCCTGCCCCACTCTTCTTCCTCCTCCTCTTTTTTTCAGCATGTCAGCATGGATGAGCAACAGGAGGCCAGAGCACGGAAAAGCTACTTTTTGATGCTGTGTTTCTTTAGAAGTGTTCCACTCAGGGGATGCGCCTTCTCACAGAAGTGGGGAAGCAACTTTATAGATGACCTTCTCCCATGAAGTCAGTCACACTCTATGGAAATATTTCCATGAGGGTTGGGGAACCTCTGCAGGAAATTTTCAGAGGGTGCAAGGGAGGGGGGAACAGACAAAATCAATCTCTTCCCAGATCCCCCCCCCCCCTGGATGAAATACCTTCAGTAGAGGCATGGAGCATCCCTTTCTTTTACTATCTCCTTCTCAAAAATATTTTTATTTATCTTAATTTCTGGAATATATCTTGCTGAAGATAAATATTATACTGATTATATGTTCCCTTTCTTCTCTCTCCCTCTCCTTCTCTCTCTCTCTCTCTCTCGCACACACACACCTATCTCAATTTTGTTTCATTTTTCCTTTAATAAAGTCAAATATATTCAGGTATCTGGTGCTTTTTAAAGGGGGAAAGCATGTTTTCAGTTACTACAAATTGTTGATTTCTAGAGAAAGGTACTGGTAAGGATGATAGAACATAACAATCATTATTTTCTCATAAATGTCAAACTAACTGGTTTCCCAATTCCCTATATCTCCCCCTTTTCTTGACAACTTTGTTCTCAGCAGGATGTAGTGTGCACCTGGCTATTTGGCACATTTAGGATTTTGGAACATCAGCTAAAGTGTGACATTAGCATGAAGGGCAGGAAAGCTTTGGATGGTAGTTTTTGTTCACTGTTTTTTTGCCTCAAAAGAAAGGTTCAAATATATTTATGTGTGGCCCTCTGCTTCCAAGTATTACCTCAGAACCATTGTTTCTAAATCCCTCATGCTCAAAGACCTCAATACCTATCACTTTTCTTACAGAGAATGAAACAAAGTTATACCCGATGACAGCTGCAGTTGTGTCTTTTCTGCTGAGCTTTCATTTTGCTCAGTCAGTGTTGAACTGTTCTGGCTCAGCCGAACAAGTATTCAAACTACAGATTACAGCCTCCACTCCTGGGCCACCCTCTCTTTTTCTCCTTGTTTTTGTGAGCGAATGAAATCCTATTTCTGACAAACAGTATTTCCTTGCTAACAACTATCTGTTTATTTTCCTTGGTTTTTTTCCAGGCTCTGTGGCCGTGTTCTGGAATACCGTATATTCCGGCGTATAAGACGACTGGGCGTATAAGACGACCCCCCCAATTTCCAGCCAAAAATCTAGGCCTAGGCCTATATTCGCCAGATAAGACCACCCCCCCAATTTGGCTGGCTGGGGGAGCCTTGCCAGCTGATCCTCTTTGTTGCCCAACTCATGAGGATCTCCTCGTGAGTTGGGAAAGCGAACAGGATCAGCTGGCAGGGCAACATTTGCCCCTCTCTTCAACCTTCCAGTCAAACTGGACTCAAAGGTGGAGGAAAGAGGCGAACATGCCCCGTTTGGCTCCATAGGGAGGATGCGGGGCCATGGAGCCAAACCCTGGGATTCGCCCCCTCTCCCAACTGTCAAGGGAGAGGGAGCGAATCTAGGGATTTAACTCCACAGCCCCATCCCTCCTTCTGGGCTCCCTCCACCCGCAATTCCCCAACCCACAGGAGGCTGCCCAGTCTCCTAGTGGGTTGGGGAATGCGGGATGGCCAGCTGGCTGGGGGGGTGGAGGGAGGGGGCTACACAGCCACCCCCCTCTCCAAAGCGTGGCTTTGGGGAAAGGGGGTAGATGGGCGGAGGGTGGATGGGTGGTTGGGGCAAGGGGGCTTCGCAGCCACCCCCCCTCTCCAAAGCAAGGCTTTGGGGAAGGGGGGTGGCTGGGCGGAGGGTGGGTGGGTGGCTGGGGGGAGGGGGCTTCGCAGCCACCCCCCTTCTCCAAAGCGAGGCTTTGGGGATAGGGGGGTGGCTGGGCAGAGGGTGGGTGGGTGGCTGGGGGGAGGGGGGCTTTGCAGGAACCCCCCTCTCCAAAGTGAGGCTTTGGGGAAGGGGGGTAGCTGGGCGGAGGGTGGCTGGGTGGCTGGGGGGAGGGGGCTTCGCAGCCACCCCCTCTCTCCAAAGTGAGGCTTTGGGGAAGGGGGGTAGCTGGGCGGAGGGTGGCTGGGTGGCTGGGGGGAGGGGGCTTCGCAGCCACCCCCCCTCTCCAAAGCGAGGCTTTGGGGAAGGGGGGTGGCTGGGCGGATGGTGGGCGTGGGGAATGGAGGAGGGGGCTTCCCAGCCACCCCCCCTCCCAAAAGTCACGGGTCCGCGGCTTTTGGGAAAGGGGGTGGATGCGCGGGGGGGTGGGCAGGGGGAAGGGAGAAGGGGGCTTCCCAGCCACCCCCCCTCCCAAAAGTCACAGGTCCGCGGCTTTTGGGAAGGGGGGTGGATGCGCGGGGGGGTGGGCGGGGGGAAGGGAGGAGGGGGCTTCCCAACCACCCCCCTCCCAAAAGTCGTGGGTCTGTGGCTTTTGGGAAGGGGGGTGGGTGGGGGGAAGGGAGAAGGGGGCTTCCCAGCTACCCCCCCCTCCCAAAAGTCACGGTTCCGCGGCTTTCGGGAAGGGGGGTGGATGCGCGCGGGGTGGGCGGGGGGAAGGGTGGAGGGGGCTTCCCAGCCACCACCCCTCCCAAAAGTCCTGGGTCCGCGGCTTTTGGGAAGGGGTGTGGATGCGCAGGGGTGGGGTGGGCAGGGGGGAAGGGAGGAGGGGGCTTCCCAGCCACCCCCCTCCCGAAAGTCGCGGTTCCATGGCTTTCGGGAAGGGGGTGGATGCGCGGGGGGTGGGCGGGGGGAAGGGAGGAGGGGGCTTCCCAGCCACCCCCCCTCCCAAAAGTCGCGGGTCCGCGGCTTTTGGGAAGGGGGGTGGATGCGCGGGGGGGAAGGGAGGAGGGAGCTTCCCAGCCACCCCCCCTCCCAAAAGTCACGGGTCTGCGGCTTTTGGGAAGGGGGTGGATGCGCGGGGGTGGGGTGGGTGGGGGGGAAGGGAGGAGGGGGCTTCCCAGCCACCCCCCTCCCAAAAGTCGTGGGTCCGCGGCTTTTGGGAGGGGGGGTGGATGCGTGGGGGGTGGGTGGGGGGAAGGGAGGAGGGGGCTTCCCAGCCACCCCCCTCCTGAAAGTCACGGTTCCGTGGCTTTTGGGAAGTGGGGGTGGATGCGCGGGGGGAAGGGAGGAGGGGGCTTCCCAGCCACCCCCTCGCTCGAAAGTCACGGTTCCGCGGCTTTCGGGAAGGGGGGTGGATGCACGGCGTGTGGGCGGGGGGGAGGGAGGAGCACTTTTCTTCACCCCCTGCCCCGTCTCCTGCCTCTTCGCTCCGTTTGCAAAGAGGCAGGAGATAGGCAGGCAGGTGAAGCAAAGTATATCCGGCGTATAAGACGACTGTCAATTTTGGAGGGCACTTTTGAGTGCTCAAAAGTCGTCTTATACGCTGGAATATACGGAGTGTTGAACTGTTCTGGCTCAGCCGAACAAGTATTCAAACTACAGATTACAGCCTCCACTCCTGGGCCACCCTCTCTTTTTCTCCTTGTTTTTGTGAGCGAATGAAATCCTATTTCTGACAAACAGTATTTCCTTGCTAACAACTATCTGTTTATTTTCCTTGGTTTTTTTCCAGGCTCTGTGGCCGTGTTCTGGAATAGTTTCCTTCTGACGTTTCACCTGCATCTGTTGCTGGCATCCTCAGAGAATGGTTGGGTAGGTGTGTCTGTGGAGTTTATATGCTCTGAACCCCTGTTGGAGACGATATGTAAATTTGTGTAATTGAATGGTTAGTTTCTGGGTATAGAAATGCAAACTTGTTAGTGTCTATTTGGCTAATGGTTCGTTGATGGGCCATTATCTGCTGGGATCCCCCTGCCCCTGGGTGGAATTCTTTTGTCAGTGTTGAGTTTTGATTCTATTGTATTTCAATCTGGCATCCAGGATTTGTTTACTTTTAACATATGATATTAAAAATATATTTGGAGTTCTGGGACTATTTGGATCCATATGCATGTTCTACATAGAAATCAATACAAATAGTTTTGAAAAAACATAAAGATCTAGCCAATGTAAGATTTACATACAAAGACAAGAAATTCACACATAGAGACAGAATACTGAGGATGACTCCAACATCATGATCCCACCTCTGCTTCTTAAAAACAAGGTCAAACTGTAATTCTACCATCCTTGATCCATGAATGGAGAAGGAGGGACACTCCACAGGTCTGCTGCCATTTCCTCTATGTTCAACTGTAGTTGAGAAGGAAAGGGAATGTGCTGGCATTGACCAGGGCTCAGCAAAAAAGGCTTTTGAAGTATAGGAACCCAAATCCTCCTGTTCTTCTGGTCAGTGGTGGCTGGTGGCTTCCAGGTTATTAAACTTTTTGCTTTAAACTTTCAAGACTCTGAACTCTGTTCATAAAACACGTCTATCACCTTTGGAGACTTTGATCATGAGTAAAAATCTTCCAAATATGACAGTCAACTGATGGTCAAATCTCCCAGCGGTACTGCAACAGTACCACTGGGAAGAGGCGTCATGCGAAACTGACGCCCTCTAGCGCTGCAGCCTTGCAACCTGTCGAGGCTGCTAGCGTTATTTTTATTTTGTCCGAAAAAGTCCTTAAACCCAGAACAGATTTTCCATCTCATTGAAATGGAAGCCAGCAGTTGCCACTGTCCCCAACACACATAATCGAGAGAGAATATACTATAGCCTGGAAGTTGGCATACCTATATCCCTCCACCAGATAGCCTTTTCCACCCAGGTTATCACAGGACATGTGGAGCTATGGAAGAAAAGTAATTTCTTTGTCACCGCTTCTCCCTTTCCAGTCTCCCCCGCTCCCAACTGTTAATCTTGCTGTAGATTCTGATTTGCTATATTCATTGAAGTAGCAAGGTGCTTGGATGTCTGGCATTTATTTCTATGTCAAGAGTGGATGCTTCTGCGCTTCCTGAACCAGATCACATTGATAGGCCATTGATCACATGACAGGGGACAGTTGTCCTATAAGTATTGTATTGTATTGTTTATAACCTACCTTTCTCCCAAGCTTGGGACACAAGGCAGTTGATGACATCTAATAAAACAATAAATTACAGCTGAGATTTTAGATCAGCTACTTAGGGCTTGTCTACACTGGCAATATACCTTATTTTGCCTCCATCTTAGAGCCCTGCAGTCCTGACAATGCAGGGCTTTTGCCCTGTTCTTCCACTGGGCAGTCCTCACCAGCCCTGGTTGCAGAGACATGGCTAAGATGAAGATGGGGTGGGCCCTTTGCTGCATTTCTTAAAAAATACCTGCCTTAATCCATTCTTGCTGGGAATGAATGGATTGGGCCCAGCATGTCTGCAGGAGCTCATCCCGGCAGGCAGGCCCATCGCTGCAGCTGCTGGTCTACCTTGCTCTCTCCATAGCAGGAAGGAGTTCTGCAGCATATGACCAAGGATAGTCACACACAGGGGGCCTTGGTCACATGTTGCAGGCCAGCTTCCTGTCTTTGTAGGATATTGTAGGATATTGACAAATTGGAGCATATCCAGAGAAGGGTGACTAAAATGGTGAAAGGTCTGGAAACCATGCCTTATGAGGAGAGACTTAGGGAACTGGGTATGTTTAGCCTGGAAAAAGGATGGTTAAGAGGCGATATGATAGCCCTGTTTAAGTATTTGAAGGGGTATCACATTGAGGATGGAGCAAGCTTGTTTTCTGCTGCTCCAGAGACTGGAACACGGAGCAATGGATGCAAGCACCAGGAACAGAGATTCCACTTCAACATTATGAGGAACTTTTTGACAGTAAGAGCTGTTCGGCAGTGGAACATACTCCCTCGGAGTGTGGTGGGGTCTCCTTCCTTGGAGGTCTTTAAACAGAGGCTGGATTGCCATCTGTTGGGGATGCTTTGATCGTGATTTCCTGCGTGGCAGGGGGTAGGACTGGATGGCCCTTGTGGTCTCTTCCAACTCTATAATTCTATGATTCTTGGCAGGACCGGTTTAAGGAATTTTGGGGCCCCCTGCAATGCTTTACTTTGGGGCCCCCATATGTTTATCTCAGATCAATGTAACCTAACCTATTCACCGTACAGGATGTTCAGATTATAGTAGGACCCCCGTATCCCTGGATTCATTATCCATGGAACACAAAACAGCACACCTACCATAGAGTCTTCCTAGAAAATGTGTCTTCCCTAGCCCTTTTCTAGGCCTTCCAAGGCAACTCTATGGTATTTTAAACCAGAAATCCCATTATTTTCATATTAAGGAGGCCAACACGGGGCCCTCTCTTGACCTCGGGGCCCCCTCTTGACCTTGGGGCCCCCTGCCAATGCTGATTTGGCAGACAGGTTAAACCGGCCCTGATTCTTGGAGAGCCAGGGAGATGGCGGCAGTGGATGCAGCAATAGGCCAATGTACCCATCTGGACTTCCTCCCATTTTGTGGAGGAAATGGGGAAGGAATGAGCCTGATCTCCTCATGTAGCTGAGCCCTTAATTAAGTATACTAAATTAAGCATACTTAGCTAAGTAGTGCCTCCTGGACTAAACTCCTTAACTCTGACTTAATGGAAACCCACCACTGTGAGTGACAGGGATCTGTTCTCATGTTGATCAGGGAACAGCAGACAGATGTTTCCACCACCTTCCATGAATGATCTCCAGCGCAAGGAGATTATCAGATGCCCTAAATATGGTGTTACAAGGCCAAGAGACCAGAAAAGGGCTTGAATATCAGATGATGTCATCCCTGTCAAGTTACGCTCATGTGCTGCTCCTGTTCCCGCAGTGCTCCTTTTTATTCATGGCTAAAGCTGTGAATAGATTGCCTGTTCCATTTCCTGTAACAGAATGATGGGCGAATGAAAAGATGCCCTGACACTGTGAGGTCCATGCCAGAACACTCCTGGATTCGATCAGGACATTGAGGTAAGTGACACCCTTCTTTGTATCCTCCTCAGGTTACTTGGTATTTTTAAAATGTATTTTTGTGCTTGCTGTCATTTTTTAATCTTTCTTTTTCTTTTTAAATATCCCGCACATTTGTCCTCTCATGAGAACAGTGTGGGATTTCAACCAGGAAGTGAATGCAGCTCCGTGTGAGCTGCATTCACTCCATGGCTGCAGAGGGGGAGGGAAGTCGTGCAATTAAAGGTAGATCTGAAACTCTTCGTTACTGTGCTGGAATGGGGTTGGGAGGGTAGTGGAAGGGGAGATAGTGAGACAGGGACACTATTTTTTTCTCCATCTGAAAATTTCCCAACAGTCAGAAACAGGATCTGTCACAATTCCTCCTCATGCCAGAGATCACTCACATGCAGGAGATGGAAATGCTCCAATTGACAGGAGAACAGAAGGCTGTCACTCACAGTGGCTGCTTCCCAGTAAATCAGGATTGGGGGACTTTAACAATCCCTACGTATTCACTACCGCTATTGAATAGACAGAGACTGTGAATACAAATTAGTTATCTATGCATAGCTCTAAGTTACACATTCATAACTGCAAGCATGAATTTCAAACAGTTTTTTTTAAAAAATAAATGAACTGAAAACATTCATTAAAATATTTTAAAACACCACATTTAATAAATAAATTAAAATATTAACAGTTAGCACATCCACTTAAACCTTGTTAATTGTTAAAGCCTTGCATACATTGTCTCAAAGCAAAAGGATAACAAGGAGGGAGGTATCTCCTTGTGAAGGACATTCCATAATCCAGGGGCAGCTACTGAGAAGGTCCTATTTGCTCACTCCCACTTGTGAAAGTGGTGTGACTAAGCAAAGGGCTTCTCTTGAAGATCTTCAAACCTGAGCATGCTCATGTAGGGAGATACAGTCCTTCAGACAACTGGGTCTTGAGGTGTATTAAAAATACGAAAAGAAACAAAGCAGAAGAAGCAGAATGGATGCGTTTTCTGTATTGTGGTAGACAGGTCTTTAGTTTTTGGAACAACACACCGAAGCAGTAAATAACATGTTGTTATCACCCTGAAGTTGTCAACAGAATGCTGTGCACATCCATGTAAATGACATGAAGTCTTCAAAAACTTAAACACTGTATATTTTTTTGAAGAGTCCTGTTGATACATATATATATATATATATATATCTCAACAGGACTCTTTTATTGCATATGTGAAAGCCGTCCCTAGATTTCTGCTGCCTGAAGTCCAGGGTTGGTCCTTTTTCCAATCCCAAACCCAAGGGATTCCTCTTCGTTTCGCCACCACTCACTGTCTTAATGGTTTTTTCTTATCTAAGCAGTGAGATTTAGACAAAATGTATTAAAGAAACAATGATGTACTTTCCTCTTTCCTAGAGGAGTTTAGATAGCTGACCAGAACAGGACATTCGAGGCAGGGTAGGAAATAACATAAAGCTTTATTTCAGTTCTAGGAGTCTATGTTACTTGAGAAGGTAAAACATTCCCAGGTTCAGCTTAAGGATTATACATATGCATTCATCCAGAGCACTTACAAAATAAAACATAAATCTAATGCAATCTAACTACACATTCCCTAACTATTACATGCAGATAACTTACAGTCTCTGTAGATAGAATTTCAGAGTTCTGTTTGGATCCTTTTTGAGGCCTTTGGATAGAATTGGCTTCCCCAACCCTTGTGGTATCACAGTTTGTAGCTGGTTGGTTATTCCATGACTCTGTTAGCCATACTCTGGTCTCTCTGCCATGGAGCTCAGCCAAGGGGCCCCTAGGCCATCTTTAGCTCAGCTACTAGGCCATGTGCTCGACCAGTGTGACTCAGAACAAAGGGAAAATCAGAACTTTTAAAAATCCTTCTTGTTGATCTCTCATTGGATCTGCCGTTGCCCAATCAGAGTGACTATCCTAATCAAGTGATGTGACATCATGTTTATTCAATGAGGTTCTCCCACCCACTTCCCATTTCCAAATAAGGAGTGGAAGTTTCCCATATAGTAAAATGTAGGTTGTTGAAGTGAACTCCGCTAGTAAAATGTAGGTTGTTGGGGTGAGCTCCCATGATGGCAGAGCAGGCCATCATGACAGCATGCCCTGCAACAAACTAGCATATCTGATTTATTTTCATTATGTAAATATTTTAATTATGTAAATCCTGACAAAAAGTTAACTTTCTATAAGGATAGGGTAGGTAAAATTCTGCAGTTCATCTACATAGATCAGCTCTTCTGTAAAAGTGATGCAGTAAAATTTTACACATTTATTTGACAGAAGATACACAATTTTCTCCTGAAAGAGAAAAGAGGCTAAGAAATGTTGAAATGTATTCACTCCTGGAATCTGTACAAACCAGATTTAGGTCTGCCTGTTCAGGCAGTTATATAAAATAATAATAATTGAGGGGTGACATGATGAAAGTTTGTTTAGATTGGGAAAGTTTAGTCTGAGGAAGAAAGGAAACGAGAGAGAAAACAACATTCTCTAAGGCTTTCCCCTTTTCTTGAATGGCTTCTACATGATTCCAATGGAGCACTTGATAGAGTCTTGGGAAAGGGGCTTTGGATATGATCTTAGCTTCCCAGGGGCTTGGCTTACTGCCTTGTCTTTGCAGCAAAAGCAAAGATCTGTAGACTTTCCAGGGAGCCTGGCCAACTTTGGTACCTCTTTCTTTCCATTGCCTTGGAGGCCACAGACACCAACCATGGTCTCCTTAATCTCTTCAGGACAAGCTGCTTTCCCACAACAAACGTGTCATCCTTGATCCATCAATCATTTTGGTTTGCCCACTATAATTGGCAACTGCAAAAAGTTTCTGAATGGACATGTGAAGCCTTTCAAGCTTTTTTTTTTTAAATAGATAGCCTCTTACACATGCTAAAAGACAAGGACAAAAAAAGGATACAGATTTGAATAAAAACTATATCTGTACTTCATTCTGGAGAGTCAGTAATAATTACTATAATTTAAACAGAAATGCAACACATCTCACTATAGTGGAAGAAACTATGACCAGATGACCTGTGTGGCTTGGTCTGTTTACTGATTATACAAGGTGGTTTCCATGGAGATTATCAGACACGGCAAAAACCACATCAGAAGATCATGACAAGAACAGGAACTGGCGAGATTATCAGACGACGAGTCCTCCAGTGTTCCAGGGGTGTAGTGTGGCTGTGAATAAGGCATCCGTTTTTATTAGCAGCTTGTCCACATCAGTACAAAAGGGAAGCCTCATCTGCAGCAGCACTACAACCCTGGAATGGCCGAAGGACACGGGCATCTGATATTGTCGCCCTTTCTGTTCCCATGGCATTCTTCTGATGTTGTTTGGAATTATTATTATTATTATTATTATTATTATTTTGCTATGTTCCACCAAGTTTGATAATCTCCCATGTCAATAGGATGCTCAATGTGCAGTGGTTTTCAGTCCACACTTTAAAGGAGTTGTCCAAGATGCTGAACCCATTTGGAGGATAGAGTTCTGCACTTTGCAAAGTCCAAATGAACACCTTGAGTAGATTTTCTGTCCCACTGACATGGAAGCCAACATTTACCATTGTTGATGAACAATGTCAAGGTTCCTGCTATCCCTGCTGATGCCTTTTTTTTTTTTTACTTTAAACCAGACACAGATTGATGAGTCATTCAAACAGAGGACACTATCAGAAGACTGTCCCTGGAAAGTTCTTAAAATGGAGGAGTGGCCTCTATAAAGTAGAACACAGGGCCACCCTACAACAGAAAATGAATAAAAATGATAACAATCCACTTAAGAGTCAAAAGAAAACTGCAATGCCTCAGTAGATGGTTTACAGTTCAATTGCAACAATTGAACAGTTCAATTGCATTACCCTTGGCTATTGATTGAAGGGCCAGTCTATATGGTGAAAATATCCCTCATGGAATTCACTGGGAATCCTACCTGTTTAAATGGGATCAATACCATTTTAGTGGGATCAATGCCAATTTGGGATCAGTGCCAATCCACACTATTCAGAAGGAGGGCCCCCCAAAATGGCAAAAACAATGCAGTAAAAGCTTTCGCAGATTTTCCCATACTTTTTCAAAAACCATGAGGAGGGTACATATTTCTGCTCATCTGGACTATCGAATGACAGGAAATTTGAAGGGAAGCACAAAGCTGATTGGGTGAGAGTGAGGGTGGGGCCTGCTAGCAGGACAAACACCTGCTGCCACCATGTTGGATTTTTGCCTTAGAGATTGCTCGCTAAGGCCATAAAACAGGATGAATATTTTCTGTTTTGCTTTCCCATAAAATTGGAAAAATGCTGTATCACACCAGCGCACCTTGGGATGACTTAAAAAAAAACTGGTGGTGGTAAGAGCTAACATTAGTAAATCACTCATGGCTGCCATCAGGAATGTGAGGCTTATGGGGCCTTCCGAGGCCAGAAAAAAATGTTTAAACATCAGGAATGGGAGGCTTATAGGAGCTTCTGAGGCCAAAAAACCATTTAGCTGCTGCAAGATGCCAATACTAAGAGGTACTTTGGATTTTTTCCCTTCATGTAGATGGGCCCTGAAGAAAAGAATTCAAAAAGCACCATTATGAAGTGAAGTCCCCCCACCACCATTCCTTCTCATTTGTTGCTATGAGCCACTGTTTAGAAACTCTTGTCCATGTAAATATTGCATGCACACTTTATCATGGATATGGTCAGCAGCGGGCCGACATTAGTCACAGCCAGCTGACATATTACAAAGTGACATGTGGCTCCTAAGGCTGGTTCAGGGGCTCTGGACCCTTTCTCTGTCCAAAGGGGTGGAATGGCCTTTCTAGAAATTTCTAAGAGCAAGTCTTCCTCTTTTAAACAGGTTGCACCATTTAACTTTTTAAACAACAGCAGCAGCAGTTTTCAGTAACAGATGTAGACTTTTGGATGCTTTTTTTCTTTATTTTTGGCAATCTGTGGTCCCCAGTAAGTCCCAGGAGCAGTAAGTTGGTCCCTAGACCCACTCTAGTTGCCCAGCCCTGATTTAAACAACTGTGGCTCATCCTGTATCAGAGGTTAATCATAGAATCATAGATTGGAAGAGACCACAAGGGCCATCCAGTCCAACCCCCTGCCATGCAGGAATACACAACAATAAAGCTCGGTAAAGTTAAAAGCTGTAAGAAAAGGGGAAGACAACACAGGTGGATAGACTGAATCAAAGAAGCCACGATTGCCCTGAGCTTGCAAGACCTGAGCAGGGCAGTTGATAGCAGGATGTCTTGAAGGTCTCTCATTCATAGGGTCACCTAAGTCAAGCTGACTTGAAGGCAAATAACAACATCAAATATGAGTTCCCCACCTCCACAAAGGTTCTTTGTAATGTTAATTGCAAATACATTTGGATGGGCTTTGCAACACACAACACAACAAATTACTTTTTAAAAGTGCCTTTCCAAGATCTTCCCTAATCCATAAAATTGTGATGCTTTATGAAGAAAATGAGATTATTACTTTCCAAAACCTCTAAACATCCAGAAATTATTAGCATTTGTGGATAAGGCATAAAGAAAGATAAACCAGCAGAGTCAAAGTTTAACCAGATCTGGTTAAAGACATGGACCACCTACTGAACAGAGATGGTGGAGAGGGAAACATTGTCTATTGGAACTTAGCTCCCAAATGGATGTGTTTCACCACACCTAGCTCAGGATGCGTGCATGTATGTGCCTTCAAATCACCTGTCGACTTATGGCGACCCCATGGATTTCATAGGGTTTTCTTAGGCAAGGAATACTCAGAGGTGGTTTTGCCAGTTCCTTCCTCTGAAATATAGCCAACAGCACCTGGTGTTCGTTGGCAGTCTCACATCCAAGTACTAACCAGGGCTGACCCTACTTAGGGTGGGGTGCATCTTTCTGCTTAGCACCCACAGATGGAGGAAAGTTTTTTTTTAAAAAACACCTTTCCAGGCTCCTCAGTTTTGCAACCATACTGTTTTTCTCTGGCGAAACAGTGGTTTTCCTCTAGCTCCTGGGGCCCATTCACACTATACAATTATTCTTGGAGATAGTCCCCATGTGCCAGAGTTCTCCTCAAAAGCTTTACTGTTTATCTTTAGCCTCCTAGATTCTCTCCTCCTTTTTTCTTCATTGCAGAGCTTAGCCAAAATTCATTAAAATTAATTTGTTACCTCTAATTCATTAAAATTTCATCAGCCATTTTGGGGGAGTCATTCGTTTACTCATTAAGCATCTGTGAAGTCGTTTTTCAAGTAATTATTTCTGGCTCTCATCGTTTTAATTTATTATTTACCATTTCAAGTATTTTTTTTCCTCCCCCCAGCCCCTCCGCCCCACAAACCTATGAATTTTTAAAGTTAGTGAATGAATGAATGAATGCATAGTCTACTCCCCACTAACAGTTTAACACAGTTTAAGTTCTCCGTGGTTGTCATTTCTTTCTTGGACCCTCAGACCTTACTGTATAACATGTACTTGTACATCTTCTCATTGTCCTCAGACCCAAATCAGCATTTTGAAACAGCACAGGTTGCACTTTTCCTGCCTCATGCTGAGTCAAGTTATTTGTACATTTTGACATAGGCACTCTTACATCCTTTCCTCATTCCTTCTGCTTGTGGCATTAGAAAAGCGTCAGAGAGATCATAATGTGATTCCTAATGCATATATGTGAGTTAAACTTGAATTATAATTATAAGGACATAATGCACTTCTACGTTTTGTAAACATAAATGGAATAATAGCAGAAAGGGGGTACACCTACACAATAGAAATAATGTAGTTTGACACCACTTTAACTGCCATGGTTCCGTCCTAGAGAATCCTGGGAATTGTAGTTTTGTGAGCCACCAACATGTTTTGGCAGAGGAGGTTAAAGACCTTGTAAACCTACAAATCTCAGTATTCCATAGGATGGAGCTACAGCATTTAAAGGGGTGTCAAACTGCATTATTTCTACAGTCTATATGCACCCAGGGAGGTCCTGGCCCCTTTCATACTATACAACAATAGTGCTATGATCCTACTTTAACTGCCATGACAACTTCCTATGGAACATTGGGATTTGTAGTTTGGTCAGAAGCACCAGAAGAACTCTTTGACTGAGAATTCTAAGTGCCCTTCTCTATACTTCAGATCCCAGAATTTTAGAGGGTGGAACCACGGCAGTTAAAGTGGAGCCATAGTGGTATAACTGTGTCATTTGAAAGTTGCCATTATAAAGGTGTCAATAGAAAAAGGCCTTGCAAGTATGAGAAAGAGACACACAGACACCCCTCCCCTAAAGTAAAAAGGGGATAAAAATGAATAAATAAAAACTATCTGTTGCCTTTTCATGATATTCAAATAAGGATAGAAAGAATACTTGAAAAATGGTTGAAATATATATTTTCTCAAGTGTCGAGAAACCCCGATGAGAAGAACCTTGGACTGATGGGAATCTTTGCAGTTCAGGACTCATTCCATGCAAAATTCTCACCTGGTTGTTTTGCACACAAGACAGCATTTTATATGCAATGAAAATAATATTTTGTGCAGAAATATTTTTCATGAAATAAGTCCTAAACTGCACATAGTCTTCAAAAAATGTGCAGTTTTTGATGACTTTCTCACAGCAGGAATAAAATTGCTGAAATTACCAGTTGCTTCCTTCAAAAAATAATGAGCAAAGAACTATATTCTTTGTAGCCTGAAATTTGCTTCCTTAGTTGCCCACCACACTCTGCCTAATAGGAGAAACAGCCACATGAATGCTTCCCCCCCCCCACTCAGACTACCCATTGACTTACTCTGATCAGGCCTGACAGCATTAAATGCTTAAAAATACCACCACCTCCTTCCTGGTGTAACTAGTGGTGTGGTAGTACTGAATCTCCTTCCAGATGTTACCAGCAGTGGGGTAGTATTGTTTTGTTCCATAAGTGTTTTGTGTCATTCAGAAATTACTCATTTCTAAATTGGCTTCAATCTGGATCCAGCATCTCCTGGAACATTCAGCAGCATTGTCTTTGATTCAATACTCAAGTTTCGTTATGTCTTCCTGTCCTATGGCCCATCCAAACAGCAGGTCCAAACTAGCCAGTGTCTGAAGAAGAGACCATTCAGGGAGAACAAAGAATATAAAGTTAGCCCTGCTAGACAAGGCCAAAAGCCTATCTAGCCCAGCATTCTGTCCATACAGCTGCCATCCAGACCCCTAGAGGAAGCCCACATGCTAGCAATGAAGGGCAATAGTAGCCCTATCCAAGCCTCTTTCAACCTCCCACAATGGATCTGTAGGAATATGTCAACTTTGAGGAGATCTTCCTCAGCAGTATCTGATGTGGGATGTCAGTGGGCCACACAGTCAGTCAGTCAGTCAGTCAGTCAGTCAGTCAAGCCTTTATTACAGACAACAAACCATAAGGCAAAAGAATAGTTATATACATCTTACACACCTATAGACAGAAGTGTGAATACACCTATTTGAAGTTTTGAACAAAGCCAGTCAGAATAAAACAATAGGAGGTTAAGGACAAGTAAACACATATCAAAAGCAGCTTAATAAAATATGTTTAAAATTCATTATGAAGTAAATACAATTAAAACAATTCAAATATGCAACTATGGACTTTTTCAGATTACTAAAAGTCATCCTGGGAGGTCGCAAGAGGCATGTGACTATCCCGCAGCAGGGGTCCAATTTCGGATGCCGCTGTTCCTCTCCCGGGATCGTCCGTGTCAGTTCCGTGTCAGATCTATTGAAAAGGTGCCATTTTTTACTGACGGAAGTTGTCCATGAGTAAAAAGTGGTGCCTTTTCAATAGATCCGACACAGAACTGACACAGACAATGCCGGGAGAGGGACGGCGGCATCCAAAAATGACCCCCTGCCGCAGGATAGCTATGTACCTCTCCCAATGTCCTGTCGTGGATTTAAGGTAGTCTGAAAAAGACCTTAAATATATATTAAAACATACTTTCACATTACTGGTAAGCAAGCTTTTAATATCCCGCCTGTTGTACTGTGACACCCATACAACACCTCAAGTGTTTGCTCCACAAAAGGAATCCTTGAATTATTAATATTTATGGAACATCATTGGGCTACATGCTTACCTGGTAGAAATGGTGGGCAGCTGCAAAGTGCCTTTTTAAATATTCTCTTGCCCTAGAGCAATATGAGAAGTGAAAATGAAGCCTGCCCTCCCAAAACTCTGGTTCACACCTGGGGCCCTTACAGCTGTCTGAGGGTACCTGCTGCTACATGAAGAGTGAAAGACACTACATCTGCTACAGAGGTACTGGTTTCATAGAGCTTTTTCTTGGGGAAAGGACTTCTAGCATTTTCAAAACCCCAATGTAGTTTAGGGCAATGTTTACAGTACTTTCTCTGCCACCCACCCCAGTGTATTGTGTGGAATTTCTGCTGTTTGCTAACAGTATTCAGAATACAAAGACCCAGCTCCAGGGCCAACAGAAAGAAAAGCAAAGCGCTTCAGGAGGACAATGGCCTGTCGGGCATGATTTACTGTCCTAATATTCCCTAGGGTAAGCTTCATTGCACAAGCTGAATCCCTGATTTGCACAACAGCCTGCATTCCTGCCATTCAACAAAGAATCAAATACATGAACAGTTGATGAAAAATGACAACACTCTTTGTGCCCCTGCCTAGGAGGCCATCTTTGGAGGAGCTAATGCAATGAACTACCACATGTGATAAGAAATTGGCTTCCTTCATGAGAGCTTGGCAAGGGAAAATAATTACTCGATGATAACATGTGGGATATGATCAGCTAAAGATGTTTATTTTCTTTTCTGTTTTTTTTTTAAAATAGCTTTCTTAAGGGATGTCAGGTAAGGTAGATGGTGCTGTGGGCTGGAATCCTGTTGATAACTTACCCCAGGATAAAGTTCAGTTACGTCATTTATTTTGACCATGGCTTGGTGGCACTGGTGGGACAGAAATGTAAGCCATCACTGTGAGGAGATAAATTGGTCCTAGCAGCTCCCTGGTGACTGAGACACTGGCAGGGCAGCTTTATCTCTTAACTAGCTGTACCCAGCGTAACATACTCTGTTATAGTCGATTTGAAAGGTTCACATGCTTCAGCTACAAGCTATTATTTTAGGAAAAAAATATTACATTGTTTTACATGTGGGTGATGTATGGCTGAGGAAGTGAGAAGAGGGGGGGCCCCTTTTGAGGCTGGGGGTGTATTTATGTATTTGTATTTATTTAGGTATTTATACCTCACGCTTCAGCCAGTATAGATGCAGATTGAGTGGTAGGAGTGGATTGTGAGGTGGAGAGAGAATTTGCATGTGGGTGTTGCCTGGCTGAGAGAGTAAGAGGAGGGAGGGGTTTGGTTGGCTATGGACTTTTTCAGACACCTCTTACTGTGCAAGAAGCCTCCGGAACAGTTACAACACTGTTGTGTGGCAGGGGGTCCATTTTGGACGATGCCATTCCTCTCTCGGTGTCATCCGTGACTGTTCCGGGGTATGATTGGAGGCAGCTGCACCATATTTTTCATGGAAGTTGTCCGTAAATAAAAAATAGCGTGGTTGCCTCCAATCATACCCGGAACAGTCACGGATGATGCCAAGAGAGGGACAGCGTCGTCCGAAATGGTCCCCCTGCTGTGCGATAGTATCGTAACTGTTCTGGAGGCTTCTTGCGTGGTAAAGGGTCTCTGAAAAAGTCTATAGTTTCCTAAGTGGCCAATCAGCACACTGGGAAAGGAAGCATATCCAAGCATTTTATAGATAGATAGATAGATAGATAGATAGATAGGGATAGATTTCATTGCTGTTTACCCTGTCATTGCAGCACCACTAGCCCATTTTCACCAGCCACCAGAGTACCACCTCAGCTGCTTCCTTCACCACCACAGGTGTAGTTACAGCAACAAGTAGGAAGTTTGCCAACAACCAAAGAGTATCTTCCATAGCTCCACAAGTTACTTTATACACATAATTAATTATTGTGATAATTCCAAAGAGAGAGAAATGTTATAGTTATATTTTAAAAGTAACTCTAGTTTCCCATTTCTCAGGTGCAATGAAATCAGTTACATTTTAATTATTTTCAAAATCTGAATGCAGCAATATGCGGTGCGCTGCAAGCCATACTTGAACTATGTGATATTTTTTTCATCCATCACTGAACAATCATGGCCCCATCCTATGGAATCCTGGGATTTGTAGTTTGTTGTGGCACCAGAGCTCTCTGACATTGAAGGCTAAATATCTCACAAAATTACAAATCCCAGAATTCCATAGCATTGAGCCATGGCAGTTAAAGATTTACCAAGCTGCATTATTTCTGCAGCCTTAATGAGGCCACAACTCTGTAATTATAACTAAACGTTATAGTTACACTACAAAAGGAAGGACTTTATGACTTGCTAATGCATACTTTTGTTATCTGGGGCGGGGGGGGGACCTAATTAGAAGCAACAAGAGACTTCCAAGCTTGGATAAAGAGAACAAACGGATGGGTTTTGCTCAAAGTCACACTGGCCTGATTGATAAGAGGGTCTGCGTGCATTATTCATCAGTTGAAAAGAAGTTTGAGGTGGCATGCAAAAAAGCATAATCTTCTGTGTGGCAGCTAGGGTTGCCAGAGTGAAAACTGGAGACCACTCCTGTACCTTTAATAGCCTAGTGCACTATAAAGTGGTGTAGATGTCTAAAGTGCTATTGCTTAACAATTTGTAAGCTGCTCGAGAGCCTTTGTGGCTGAAGAGTGGCGTATAAATCTCTCTCTCTCTCTCTCTCTGGCTTTTCTTCGCAAACGAAGATTCAGGAAGGACTCATCCCGCGCCTTCTGCAAGCGCGCTGATGACTAAAAAGGCCAATCTGAGATAAACAAGTCTGGTTGCAAAAAGCGCAGCAGAAGGACTCCTTGGGTGATGTTTTTGGGTTGTGATTCTTTCTGCGTTGTCGTTTCTCTTCAAGACTTGTTCGTCGTGAGTTCATACCTAAATAACAAATAAATAATCTGTATAGAAGAGGGATTTTAGCTGGTGTTACTTGTTACACAACCAGGCAACAAGCAACACCTGCTTGAATTCCTTCTTCTTCAGAACCATCAAAAGTACAGAAGCCATATCCAGTTTTCATTCTAGCAACACTAACAGCAGCATAATTGGCTAGTCATGGATAAAGAACTTGCTTGTGAAGGTTTTTCAGGCATCTACCATATTCTCAATAGCCACTTCAACTAGCCCTTAGCATAACAAGGTCATTTTGTATTAAAACACTAATGTTATTGATAGTCATGCTTTCTTCATAACAAAGGGCAGCATAATATCTGAAAGCCACCAAGCAAGCAACAGCAAGCAAGCAAGCAACCACAAATCTCAAGTAGCCATCAGCCTCAGCAAAACAAATATTGGTTTGTGGCCTATCCTTGTCTGCTTTCTTTCTGATTACCTTTTATTATTGAATTACAGTGTTTGAATTGTAAATTTACTTCAAACCTGTGAATTCTCAAGATCACACCACTATAGCTACTTGTGGCACCAAAGGTCTTGTGTGAGTTTTACCCTTTGGCTCATCACCATGAATAATTCAAAGGTCTGCAATGACTTCTTGGGAATGATAAACTGGTTGTTTCTCCCTGCAGGACTCAGTGCTCCCCACACATGGAAAAGATTAGGCAAGCCCTGCAATGTTGTTAAATAAAATACGCAGAAAGAAAATACAATTATTGCTAAAGTGAAAACATACCGCAAGAGATTATTAAAATAGCAAGATGTTTTACATTTTAAGGATGCCCCGCTTTCATTTGCCTACTGCAAAATCAACACAGAGGCATTGCTAAGCTAACATTCCAAATTATTCAGCCTGATCTTGCAATAGCATTTTCAGAAGGAAATACCACAATGTCTCTCCGCTAGGTCATCTCTCCTAGAAGCCTATCTCAAACTCATGCTGGATGGTGTCAGGCTAAATGACCCATGAATCAATGCATTAATCAGTGTAACTTGTATTTACAAGGTCTCCGGGATGCAGATTGCAAATCCACACTTTCTATCCTTTTCATACAAGCAACAATTTCTTTCTTTAGGAGAAAACTCATTCGATTAAATCCATCTAGAATAATCCATGAGATTTAGATAACTTGTTTTACCATTGTCTAGCTGGGACTAACAATTAAACCAAGCTCTTTGTGTGTTGCATTTGTGGGTGCTGTTGTTAAGGTTGCCACAGCTCATCATCTCCACAAATTGTTAATCATGAAGAAATGATTTGCAAGCAGCAAATCAGAATCATTTGTAAGCCATTGCAAGGGAGATGGTTATGGGAAAGAGACATTAATTGACTCTATTGTTGATTCTGCTCCTAAAACCAATTTGTTGATATGGATCAACATAGCCACCTGCATTTTTTTGCTTCTCCTTTGGAGCTTGACTATTGCAGGGAGGTAACAATGGGCTTGTCTACACCAGTCAAATATCCTGGCTTTTCCCTGTTCCAGAGCCCTGAAGTCTAAACAACACAGGGTATTTACCCTGATCTGCCCCTGGGCAGTCCAAATGACCCCTGGGGCAGATACAGTCCTGTAACAGGGGCAAGCTAGGATAGGGCCCTTTACTGCATTTTAAGAAAATACCTGGTTTAATCCAGTATTGCCAGATCAGGACCTGTGTGCCCATGGGAGCCTGTCCCAGAACACCACTCTTTGCTGCCACCACCAGGTCCCTGGCTCTCCCAGAAGCCAGGCAGGAGTCTGACAGCATGTTACTGGGGCTGGTCACATGTAGGGGCCTGCAGTCCCATGTTGCAGGACCTCTGGCTGTCTTCTGCATCAGTGGGAAAATGATGGCAACCACAGCCATAACTTCAGTGATGGGCCAGTGTCCTGTTTGGACTCCAGCCCATTTTCTGCAGGCAACAGCTGTGTGTGGGATGGGCCTCCTCCACAGCCAGGTTACACCAGCAGGGAGATGGCATATCCTGCCTGGTGTAGATGATCCCAATGTGCACCTACACTTCAAAATTCAGCACAATACTCCTGGTCCAGACTGAAATCCTCTGAAATTCAGTGGGTATCATATTTGGTTCAGGAATCATTTTCTACTGTGGCATCAGGTGCATTTTATACAGTTTTTTCCCCTTGTTTCACATTAACTACAGGGAAAGCAGTCAAATGTAAAATGAATAGTTGCTATATGGATGGGGAATGTAAATGGGTTCCATAGGCTTCCCTTTGTTTAATTATGTACAGTTATCTCCCATTGTTACAAGTTACTCTCGATAAATATTAATTGAAAGTAGATTTTGATGCTTAAGACAGGGAGATGCCTCTTGCCAGAGTCTGCATGCATTGTAAAGAGGCATATGAATATATTGGAAGGGTAAGGCAGTGAAATGCCTGGATTCCTGTCCTTCTTGGAGAAGCCATGCTTCATTTTAAAGTACAAACAGGAATTTCCCTCCCTCCTGCTGACAAGGAAATGGATTCATTGGTACATTCAGAAGAGTAATCAGTGCTTAACTGTCTTGTCTACCTCCACTGAATGGAGATCCTGCCAAACTGGCCCAGACTGGTACATCCCCATTGTAAGGTACTGCACAATTTCCAGAGATGTTGGACAATCCTATTTGGATCTGAAGGAGGGCAAAGGTCTATACTTAATTGGCATTGTCTCAGCGGTGCAGCTCCATTGTGTTCATCTTCCCAGACTATCTAAGAATCATTACCAGTGCCCAGAGGGTGAAAGGCAGAAGTCACTTTGACAGCTGCCCTCTGCAGATAGGTGAAAACACCTTTGCACAAGAGCCATAGGCTTTGCACTCACCACTTTAAGCACATGGAGCCTTCCAAATCCTCCATAGAATAATATTAAGGCCATGTTTTGCCCCACCCAGAGGTGTCCCCTCACTCCAGATTATAGCCCCCAAGTTAGAAAAGGTCTTTATATATAGACCGGGGGGGGGAAAGAGTTTTTTCTCCTCAGAAGCTCACTCTTCAGAAACTTGCTCTCCAGAATCTCTCTCCAGAGAATGTCCTTCCTTTTGAACCCTCCATGTAGTCCCCTTCATCTGCTGCCCTGATCTTCAGCTACCCAGCTTACCTACTCTTCTTCACATCAGAGGCTGAGAAAATCCATGTGTGTGTTAGTCTGTAGTCCCTTAAGTTTAGTTACATTCCTGTATCTTCCTTAGATTGGTCAGGAGTTCCCCTCTTTTTCATAGAATCATAGAATCATAGAATCATAGAATTGTAGAGTTGGAAGAGACCACGAGGGCCATCCAGTCCAACCCCATTCTGCCACACAGGAAATCTTGATCAAAGCATCCCCGACAGATGGCCATCCAGCCTCTGTTTAAAGACCTCCAAGGAAGGAGACCCCACCACGCTCCGAGGGAGTGTGTTCCACTGCTGAACAGCTCTTACTGTCAGAAAGTTCCTCCTCATGTTGAGGTGGAATCTCTGTCCCAATTAATTCTGTTATCCCACCTTTACAACTACTTTTAACATATCCCAGTTGCAGTCTCCCCCACCCCATTTTCTCCCTGGACATGTTTCCATTGGTGGAAACTGAGTGCAAAAAGTGGTTTACACTCAGATCACTCACCAGAGGGGCCCGAACTGGGGCCCGGAGGAATCTTATTTTTCCTACTATTCTGGGTCAAAAGCAAACAGCTACAGCCTCTCTTTGCTTGTGTGGTCTTCTCCATTGATAACACTTGCCATCTTGACCACACTCTAATGTGACTTGGCTACGCATGTCTTGGTTTTCATAAGTGAAATGTTGGAGGGGTATGCCTTTATTCCCCATATTGCAAAAGTAGTTAAAGGTTAATTGGGAAAAAATCTGAATGCTACAAGCTGTGGACTTGTGGTACAGAACACATTCATTCCTTCTTAGAGTTTCTTCAGCACACACAACAGAAGTATGAGGCACATCACAATTCAGCACTCCTTTGTCCACTTAGTGTAGCCAGACCCCTGTAAACTGTAAAAACTGCAGCACCCTAACTCTGTCTCAATTGCTTCACCTTTGTTTAAAAAACAGCTTGGGTTGAATATAGACTGTTCTGTTGGTCTCTACTTCTACCTTTTCTTGTCTTTTAAATAAAGAAATAGCTGTTTTTGCTTCAAAATCAGCTTCTCCATGACCTGATTTCTTCCCTTTTGTTTCATTTTTACTTGGAGTCACTCTGGTTAATTGTCCATTTTCAAAACCTTCAGACTGTAAAGTCCTGCAAAGAGTTAGTGCCCAGAGAAGTTTTTCTCCAAAACCAGTAAACCCAATGCACTGCTCTTAGCACCATAGACAGCACTGTTCTTCCCATTCTCACCACCCATTCTCAATTACCAGGGCAGTACCTCAGAGCAGCTATTTGGTATGGGCAGGCACCAATGCTGTGGGCTAACATCCACACACACTTTGTTACTTTTCTGCAAGTTTCTGAAGCCAAGCAAAGCTAGTAATACAGCTGATCCTTAAACCACAGTACTCTGCTCAGTTCTTAAGTGCTACAAGTTCAATTTCTCTCACCAGCTGTCCACATGGCAAAAAGCAGCCTGGTCAGTTCCAAAATGGTTCCCTTGGAGCTTCACAAATTCACACATTTGCTGTTCTGAGAAACTGATAATGTGAGAGAGCATTGACATTCAAGCTTGCATCCTGTGTTGGCATACTGAGTTCTCTGGTGTTCCTTATTGTGACCAAAAGAATGTTAACAACTTAGAAACCATTAGTCTTTCTCCACATCTTATAACTTTTGCATTTACGTTGTACCCATTGTTGAGACAGAATATGTCCAGAACTTCCTAACAGGGTAGCACAGCAAATAAATTCATAACCAGAAGTTAAAAGTGGTGAGGTGGGATGGGAGTGGGAGCTGCCCTGAGGCTCCTGTAAATGTTCCTGTTTAATATATGCAAGCAAAGAATTGCAAGTTGCTCAAGAAGGCAACGTTTTTCTAGGAAGATGATGACATGAAAAATGGCTGTTGTAGCCAGTATGAAAAGTAACAGGAGACAAGATTGTACAGCCAATATAAACTGCATTGGCGTTGCATGTGTTTTCGTAATGATTTAGGGACACTTGGAATGCAAGGGATGAAACACACACACACACAGTGTGAAGAATCACATAGCCTATGTACACTCTAGGAGGGAAGGAAACCTGAGTTAAACTTATGAGCAAATATTTTAGTACAAAACAAATGTATTACAGGGACAGGCTGCTGAGGGAGGTGGGAAGAGATTAATCTTGGAAGCTTTAGAACTTCCCCAACCTATTCCACAGCTCCTTGATTGAAAGCATCAATTTTTATTTTATTAACTTTCCTTTGCCCTTCTAAAGGTGAGGGTACTTTCTAGGTTTCTTATGAAATTGGCCTGGGGTTGTTGGTCCTCCAAAGTTTTGCAAAGCAGCTGGGTGTGATTAGAAGGATTGGGGAATGGATCAGTGCTTGATTAACTTTCAGCTGGTCTTGGTTTACCAGCCTTAGTACAGGAGAATTAATCTTTTGGTTCAGCTGAATGTTGGACATTAATGCATTCCAGACATTTTTGGACCCACCCAGGCAACAAAGCCAGGGAGTTATTCCCCATCCCTTCATAGACATACACTTGGGGGCCTGTCGTTCTGGTCCTTCCCTCCAGTAAGACATGCCATAGCCAGAGCCTCTCTTTAAGGCCAAATTCCTTCATAATTTCTTATGTGCTAACATTTCACAGTTGAAAACCAGGACACATGTGGCTAAACATCATCAGAGAGTGGTCAAGATGGCAAAAGTTATTAAGGAGGGAAAGCACACAAGCTACAAGAAACTGTTGACCTTATCATACCACCCCCCATAAATGTTCTTTTTGCCGGCATATTTTGAAACATTTTTATGCCGGCAAAAGAACCCCCCCACCACCACCACCAGACTTACCTTGAGTCACATCAGAAAGGCAGCCCTGGCAGTAATGGAGCACAAATGGAGCTCTGTTAACTTCCAGGTTCCAAATCTCGCCGATTCTTGCAAGAAGATGCTAGTTCAAAAATACATTTTTAAAAAACAAAAAGTACATGCAAGCACAGAAACACACTCACAAAGTCCCAAGAATACTGAGGTGGTAAAAAAAAGAAAGCAAGAAGAGAGAGTGCCCCCTACCTGGGTGTCCTGATCTCGCCTGGAAGTGTTCTTACAATTGATGTTGTATTCACTGAGCACAATGGTGCAAAGTTTCAAACACTGGCAATGATGGGAAATTAAGGAGATTTTCAGACAACACTGTTATAGTGTTACTATTCTACTTTATTTGCTATGGCTTCCTCCTCTTGAATCCTGGGATTTGCAGTTTAGGGAGGAGCATTTACAACTCTCAGCCAGAGAGGTCTTAGGCCTCACTAAACTACAAACCCCAGAATTCCACAGGAGGAAGCCAGAGCAGTTAAAGTGGAATAGTAACACTATAACAGTGTAGTCTGAAAATCTCCTTTGTGATTCCTTGGATCGTCAACAAAAAAGTATGCCTTATTGACAGCACATGATTGCGAAAGGACGAAGTTGTATGGTATGTGTGCCCTTTCGTGATCATTAGGCATCCTTATGCATATTTGCTGCATCTGATAAAGTCCTGTGACAATTTGCTTTTGCCTTAGCTCTCCCCTACCCTTCCCACTGAGTTAACTGAGTTCAAACTACTTTGCATTCTGAACATAGGAGATTTTCAGACACGGAAAAATCGTCCCTTGCCGCGCGAGCAGCCTCCCGAAACTGCTGCGCGGCAAGGGTATTTTTCGGACGACGCTGTGCCTCTTGCGAAGCCGTCCGTGTCACTTCCGTGAAGCTTGGGACGGCTCCGCGTCATATTTCAATCACGGAGGCTGCCCGTGCTTGAAATATGGCGCGGAGCCGTCCCAAGCTTCACGGAAGTGACACGGACGGCTTCGCAAGAGGCACAGCGTCGTCCGAAAAATACCCTTGCCGCGCAGCAGTTTCGGGAGGCTGCTCGCGCGGCAAGGGACGATTTTTCCGTGTCTGAAAATCTCCTTAGTTTGCAGCAAGTGAAATAAGCTGAGGACAAAGTGGGGAACTGAGAGGAAAGAGAAACTAGCAGCTAAAAAGTTTTTAAAACAGCTGAAAAGTGGGATGGCAGAGGATTAATTGGTGTTGTCCCTGCCAAATTGGGACAGTTGGAGAGTATGTAAACCTTGGCCCTATCCACACACTAACTTTGGAGTAAACAAGCTTATTCGAAGCAAGCATGCAAAACAGGGTATGGTCTGAATGCAGGGTAACATTGTAGCACATTTCAGAGGAAAGGACCCTGTGGCCCTCTAAATGTTGTTAGAAGCATGTTCCCATGTTGATATAGTCAGGAATGATAAGAGCTTCACTCTAACAACATTTAGAACATTGCAGGATGTTCACTCATGGCTCATTTCCTTCCAGCTGAATTTACCTGAAAATAGCTAAAGAGAATTTCTTTGTACCAAGACATAATGACTGGACACCAAATTGTGGATTGCATGTGAAAGCCACAATCTTATTACATATGTAAGTAAATTACATCACAGTAATCAATGGCAGAAAAAAAGGGGGAGAGGATGAAGAGCTTTGTGTATTCTAGATTAGTATTTTATTACTGATCAATTGGTAATAAGAGAAAGGCAGAGCAGGAAAAAAGCCACGTTTTCTGTTGGCATGACTAGATGCAAAAGAGGACAGGGAACTTGCCCTTCTAATAGATCTGTAAATCAGAGAACTTCAGGATGACAATTTGGAAACAAAAAACCCCCCTCCCATCTATACATCTATTAAATGTCCGGAAGCCTTCTGCTCTTTTGCATTTATGCACAGGACTGTAGCTAACCCAGTATTTCTTATTATATGCACTCATACAAAAAGTATGCACTGAATATTTTGAGATTTACTTCTATCTGTATCAGTATAGACTTGAGTTGCAGGCAGCAATTCAGTTGCACACTCACTTGGAAGGAAGCTTCATAGAGCCAAAGGGACTTCTAACTATAATTAGGCTAAAGCTGAATAACATTTCTCATTAAAGTTGTAAAATCCAGTTTTTAAAATGTGTAGTTGAATTATGCAGGTTTTGTTTTCTAACTTCTGAATTGATTTTTATCTTCTGGATGTATATCAAAAGGAGATTTTTCTTCTCCTCCAGAACCATCCTTTGAAGAGCGATTCCTGGCATGTGTTATTTCTTTCTTCTCCTCCAGACCTATATATGAATGATCCAATGACTTGGGGCTTGTCTAGACCTGCCAGAATATGGTGCCTTCTTGCCAGTGTATTCTGGCCCAGAAGCTGGCCTTTCTCTCCCCTGTTACACGGTGAAATGGGCAGGAGTTTGCACACACGCGCTGGCTGGTTTTCGCAGGTTTCTCCCCTGCTGTCAAGCATTGCACTGTCTGAAGCCATGAAGGAGGCCTGATCAGTATGTGATCAAGGCTGATCACATGCAGAGGGCCTTGATCACATGCTGGGAGCATCCTTCCTGGCTGCAGAATAACTCCAGCAGTGGCAGCAAGGGAGCCCAGCATTCCCACACTGGAAGCATCTGGGTTTTCCTACATAGCACAGGTTTTCCTGGGTATCTTATTTTAAAAGGCTTTACTCCAGTTTTTCCCTGGCTTAGCCTTGGGCATCATCAGGACTGCCTGGAAGTGAAATGGGGCAAGAGTAAAACCTTCTCCTCGGCATCCCGTCGACGTGGAACAACTCTGCAGGTGGTCGTGGTGGACACAGCGCGTCTTTCTACACCCCAACATATCTTGTCATGCAAGCAACCTTTGCCTGATGAAACTCTTTCTTCTCTCTGGATTTTCTTCGCAAACGAAGATTCAGGAAGGACTCATTCCCATGCTTTCTGCAAGCGCGCTGATGACTGAAAAGGCCAATCCGAGATAAACAAGTCCGGTTGCAGAAAGCACAGCAGAAGGTCTCCCTGGGTGATGTTTCTGGGTTGTGATTCTTTCTGCATTGTCATTTCTCTTCAAGACTTGGTTGGCATGAGTTCTCAAATAAGGCTGCAGCATTGTGGATAGTGTGCCTCCATGCCTCCCAATGTGAGGCCAGGGTGGACCACTGTTGGTGATCAATTTGGCCGAGCCTGAGATGTTGTTTCAGGAAGTCCTTGTATCACTTTTTTGGAGCACCCCTCTTATGGTGACCTGTGGCGAGTTCACTGTAGAGTACTATTTTTGGGAGGCAATGCGATGGGCAGGGCACGTTTCTTTCTTCTACATCACTATTAAAAGGTGCAGGAATGCTGTTACTCAAAGCAACAATATTTTTAAGGCTATCAAGCATTGTGAGAGGTGTTTACCAGCATACCTAATAAAGCTGTAGGAGATACAGGGATCTACGTTTTGGACCATACAATTCAGTGATACATTCCTATATGTTTCTTGGGTGGGGGGAAAAGTTTAGAAAGCTCTTTCTCAAGTTGCAGAGTGAGGATTCTCTAAATAAAATGCATTTGTTCTTTCTTCCTCTCACCTTTCTCATGGCACACATCCTTCCCGTACTGACACAATGGAACAAAAAGAGAAGACAAATGTATTTTCAGACTTTTAAAATTTATTTATTTATTAAAATATTTATATCCTGTTCTATAGCATGGGATGTCAGGTTGGTATACAAGTAAAATCAGTTTAAACAATTTAAAACAATTCAGAGTTTAAAACAATATAAAATATTGAACTAATAATATATTAAACAATTTAACTGCTGAAATAGCTTAATAAAAGTTGAAATAGCTTAGAAGTTTAAAACCATAGATATGGACATTGTGAAATAAACCGATTAGGCCTTAAGGGCTTTAATAAATGGAGCTGGTATGAAACCAATGTCAATGCCAATTGGGCCATCAAGGGGAGGCCATTCTACAAAAAAGGGGACATAGCAGAGAAGGTCCTATGGAAAACTATCAAATATATCTCTGTAAACTGAGTAGGACTAAGGACTTTATGAGATACACTAAATATGACATCATAACGAGGCCACATAAACGCAAAAGTGAGTGCATATCAGACAATGTCGCCATTTTGCGTTTATGTCCTGGCCAAAACCCATCCTATTTTATTGATGGCTTAAGCCGTCAATAGGTCCCCCATGGTGCTTTAGTGCTGGCATTGCTGGTATATGAAACCTCATGCCATTTAACTCATGTGAATGCAGCATCAATGGCCGATCTGGCCAGAACACTTCAAGTGAGATTGTGACATCCAGGTAAATGACACACTTTTTATGACCCTCCCAGGGTTAGTTGGAAGTTTTTAAGTGTGTCTATGTACTTTTAAAAACTTTTTTGTGTTGCTTTCATTACTTTTTTTGAATTTCCTGTGCAATGAAGTCTTGCGAGAATCCATGGGACTTTGAACGAGGACGTGAGCAGAGCTTCATTCACTTCCTCTTCATTGCTGGGGAAGCCTTTGCCAGGAGAGAAGGTAAGTGTGGTGGGGGGCGTACTTTTGCTGGCATAAAAATGGTTTTAATTATGCCAGCCAACAAATGTTTTAGGGGCTAGTCTGATAAAGTCCCATGGGTATAGTGAATTCCTGAAAAGCAAAAGTGTGGTGTCAAGATTCTTTTTATTTCAGTGGGAGGCCTACGTACGTTCCTCTAGATGACAGCAAGAATCCTGCTGGTTACTCACAACTAGAGTAGACCCATTGAATCAATGGCTGAATGTTGAGTCAACACATAGGTAAATTCTATCAATTTGATGGAATCAGTTAATCCCTGTAGCTGGAACTAGTAATAACATTCAGGCCAATGCCTATTCCATCTGCCATAAGAGAAGGATTACATGCATTTAATAACAATCTCCAGATTATTATATTTTCTGGTAGATGCATTCAATTGATGCTAACATCCATTGAATGCATCCATTGAATAAGAGCAGAACATGAGTCAACAGTGTGATGTGGCAGCTAAAAAGGCCAATGCGATTTTGGGCTGCATCAATAGAAGTATAGTGTCTAGATCAAGGGAAGTAATAGTGCCGCTCTATTCTGCCTTGGTCAGGCCTCACCTGGAATACTGTGTCCAGTTCTGGGCACCACAATTCAAAAAGGATATGGACAAATTTGAGCATGTCCAAAGAAGGGCGACTAAAATGGTGAAAGGTCTGGAAACGATGCCTTATGAGGAGAGACTTAGGGAGCTGGGTATGTTTAGCCTGGAAAAAAGACGGTTAAGAGGCGATATGATAGCCCTGTTTAAGTATTTGAAGGGGTGTCACGTTGAGGATGGAGCAGGCTTGTTTTCTGCTGCTCCAGAGACTGGAACACAGAACAATGGATGCAAGCTGTAGGAACAGAGATTCCACCTCAACATTAGGAGGAACTTTTTGACAGTAAGAGCTGTTTGGCAGTGGAACACACTCCCTCGGAGTGTGGTGGGGTCTACTTACTTGGAGGTCTTTAAACAGAAGCTGGATAGTCATCTGTCAGGGATGCTTTGATCGTGATTTCCTGTGTGGCAGGGGGTTGGACTGGATGGCCCTTGTGGTCTCTTCCAACTCTACAATTCTATGATTCTATGTTTCTATGATTCAGCATTAAATTTACTGAATTTCAGAAAACTGTCATAAGACAATAAAAATGTCATGGTTTAACTAGACCTAAAGTGGTCTCTTTGCCAGACCACTTTTCTCTTGTCTAAATTTTGTAATTGGCGCAAATTGTAATTTGCTGTTCTTCACAGCCATCCTGTGAATGTGCTCACATTTCCCCCCACGTCCACCACCAAAGGAGGTGCAATAAGCCTGGACAGAGCCACTGACCCTGGGATTCTTATCCTAGTTTCTCATTTTCTGTAGGATTAAATAGCCTGAACAATGAAATGCAAAATAGTTCAGCATGCAGACGGCTGTGTCTGGCTTCATGGCTGCTAATGATGCCGTGGTGTTTAGTTCAGCTTGACTTCCATCCTACTTTTAGCGTGTCAGCCAGGCAGACCTCATGCCGTGTAATTTATAATATATCATGACCTGGGACTATCTTCTAGTGGTCTTTGCTGTCACTTTTATTGGCTCATTTTTTGCCATGGTGAAATGGGTGAACTCCTCACCAGACACAGGAGAAAATGCAGGCTGCTTCATTAAAGCCTTACAACAAGAATGCAGCTGCTTTCAAGACATCACTTTTGATCTCTTCAACCAGATTTGAACACATTCATCTCTTTGAAACAAACAGCTAGGTTTATATAAAGTTAAGAGAAAACAATGTATTGCATAGTTATTCCCCTTTTTGTCTTCTTTTTTTTTTTAAGCAATAGCTGGGTGTTTGTATCTGCTTTATCTTTTGGATTTGTAAGAACTGGATTGGTTGGAAAGGATGAGGTAGATTTTAAGAGGAGAAAACCATTTGTAAGATCTTGTAAGTAATTCATGAAAAAAGTGGCTGGCATTCAGTACTGCAGCCACAGAGCCATAACTGCTCTGTATTCAGTAAGATGATGCAGTCTTACTGTTAATCTATGTAAGTGCCACCTGTCATGATGGAGTTCCCATCATCCTGTCTGCAGGGTGATACACTCCCATCATTCTGCAAAGACTACATTTCCTATTATCTGCAAACAGTGATAATCTTGTCAGCATGGTATCAGGCAAGGAAAGGGTTAACTGGAGGTGAGGGTCTAAAACACCACCTCCACAGAATCTTCTGAGATAACATCATCAATGACATCAGATCACCTTAAGAGCCAGCAGCCGAATTGGGAGAGGGAGGTCCATTCCCAATTGAGGTGCAAGGAGGAAAATGTTACCACTCCCCTCCCACCAGTGACCAAGACTGCAGCAATCAGAAGCTGGACCTTCTTGCCAATCCTTGTCACCTCCTCACTTGCTGATGAGAGGAGGGTGTGAATGCTTGTAACCCATCAGAAGCTGAATGGATATCCTTCACTGAATCCAGCTGCTGGCTCTTGTGGATTGGGGGGCAGGCTAGGAGATGTTACTTAGTTACTCAGATGTAACTAAGAATTTATTTACTTATTTATTTAAATATAGTGGGCTATTCAGATCTGCAGGAGTTTGGTTCCCAGACCCCACATGGATACCAAAAACCATGGATGATCATGCCCTATATTATTAAAGGGCAACAGCATGTACACACACACTCCAGCATCTGGGGCGTGATGATCTGCTGTTGGTTAAGTTTGGTTGGAGGTCTGTGGATCTAGAGGGCCCATTGTATTTTTAGCCCATCCTATATCCAAAGATATAAAATAACATCTTATGTTACTTTCAACAGAAGGGGCCTGGGATTTAGTAGCTCCTGCTATTACCTACCCTGACAGCCCCATCTTGGAATATCACACTATTGGCAATATTTAATAATTTGGCTCAATGTGGCCTTCCACATGGTTATCAGGTATACCAGGGATCACCAGACACCAATACCAAACCAACACATAGCAGAAAGTACTGTCACAGAGTTCTGACAGGCCTGTGTCTACATGACATTCTCAGGTAGCTGTTGACCCTCACCCTGAGTTCTTTGCAATGAGTCTCTGGGGCCATGAAGCCAACATTTAAAAAACTCCCACAATGCACCTGGGAAGTGCCTGATTTAGTGCCACCATATTTCTAGAAATTACAAATGAAAATAGGGGTGTAACTATGGGGGGGTAATGAGAGCATTTCCCCCAAAATAAGAATTCTGCCCCTGATGAAATTTTCCTCCTGTCTCCATATTTCTAGCACCACAATAATTTTAAACTTTGAACATTTGGAAATACATTTTAGGCATCCAAAACACAGAGGAGAGGAAAATGACTGAGGGAAATACAAACACATCAAATATAAGAGTCCTAGGTGTGAATTTGCTCAACACCCCAGAATCTCACTGATGGAGAGCTATTTGTTTACTTTTTTTTACACACATTTAATCTTTCTTTATAAAGAAGATTGTCAGAGGTGGCAAATATGGTGTGATAATGCCGTCAGGATATCACAAAAGGGCTCCCCTACCGCATGATGTCATCCTCCTCGTGTTCTGCTGCTGTCAAAAAGGGTTCTTTTTTATTAGCAGGCCAAGCTGCTAATTGATTTCCCATGGCATTTTTTGCAGTATTGCTTGTGTGTGAAACCACGCCCCATTCTGCTGGCATGGTTTCAGCATCAATGGGCGGTCCCCACTGGAACACTTCAAGGTGAGAATGCAAAAACTAGGTATGGGACATTCTTTTTATGAACCTCCCTGTTTTTTCTGGCAAGTTCTTAAGTTTGTTTCAATGCTTGTGTGTATGTCTTGTTTGCTAAATTAGATGTTTTTAGACTTTTAAGCACACCTGCATTTTCTTGCGAAAACTGCCGAAGTCTCATCCATGCAAAAACACGGAAGTAAACAGTGCGAGCAGTCATGTTGCCAAAATTCTGGGGCGGCTCTTTCTTGTGATTACAGCAGCGTGTGATAAGAAGTGTTATTATGGCAGGATACGTATGCTTTAAAACAGTGGGACAAAAACATTTTTAGAAACTCGTTTGATAATCTCCAAAGTCTCATGAATGCCTGGAGTCTGGAACAGAAGCCATCTTGGGCTACCCTCTCCCTCTCCTATTTCGCATTCATATCTCCACATGTGCCATCTAACTGTGCCATGTGACTATGTATGTTACTTGAATGTAACCCAAGGTGAAAGTAGTGCATTGCAGTACATGCCATGACATATACACTGAATTTATGTTCTCAGCCAGATAAACAACAAAAACTGGACCTCCAGCAGTTATCTTTCTATCATATGAGCTCCAGATATGATTAAAAAAAATTGCCTCAAGGTCAGATTTCTGTGTGTGTATTTATGAAGCAAAATGATCCACATAAGGCTGATTGCCTGAAGCTATGGAGCAGTCTCATAACTTAATATGTTTCTGGACATGATGATGACCATTATTTTCTCTATGAGTATGGCATTTAAAATATATTTTTTTAAAAAAAAAATCTCTTAAGGAAGCATGCAAACTGTCCTGCACACATGGTAAGCAGGCCTCTAGAAAAGGGCGGGAGATTTCTGCCAAGTTTGACCATGCAATCTTATGAATGTCTACTTTGAAGTAAGTTCCACTGAATTCAGCGGGACTTATTCCCTCTCAGGTAAGTATCATTAGAACTGTAGCCAAATGTCAGTTTGAATGTTTTAAAATAAAGAGAAGAATCCAGTCTTGATTGTGTGGGTGTTGCCTCAGGCTTCCCTGCCCACTTTGCTCACCCAAATTTATAAAGGAGGATTTAAAAACTTCTGAGGAAACATAATATTTGTTCTCATCAGAATAGCAACAACAACAAAACCCTTTCCTCCCTCCAGAATAAATAAGAAATCTTTACATTGTCATTTTTCATTTATAAGTGTCAGATGTAAAACTCCCTAGAAAACAGACATGAAGGCTGCATCAGCATGGCTCCTTGACCTCACAAGGCATGGAGTATCACTTAGCTGTGGTATTTTTCCAATTACTAATGTTTGTGTCAAAAGAAACCAAACATTAGAGATAGGGTTGCATCATTAGGTGAGAGGAGCTGGAAAAAATGACATAGAAAAGTCCTCATAGACAGGACAATCATAGGGAATGAGAATCGTATCACTTTACTTGTACATCATTTCAAAATCATAGAGTACTGCTGAGTGTTTCTGATTCTTTCTGGTCTGGATCTCAAAGATTGTCTACATCAGTGAAGTGCATGCACATTTGATAGGCTACCTAACTCTTATCTTACCTATATCTTTTCTGTTTCAAATCCAATTAATCAAAAAAACAGCTTTCTCTTCTGCAAGGTTCAAAACACATGTTTGAAATATTGTTATGCAGCAGAAAGCTACCCTACTACTCAGGGGAGCGTCTAATTAGGCAATACATTTAGCACATGTGTAGAAGACGTATCTCCTCAAAAGGTGAAAGATGTCTGTTTGTCATAATGTGTTTTTCCTGCCTATTTTGCATTTAGCATGTTTTGCTCTGTGATTGGTTATTGGAAGGGAAACACAGGCTTGATCTGCAAATCTGATTGCTAATGGCCTGCACCGGCAAAATAATGTTTTAAAACATGTAGTCTGATAAAGTCCTTACTCAGATTTTAAATTCTCCTCTGCCAATTAAAAAAAAAAAAAGTTTCCCAGGCTGCACACAAGCAATACTTAGTATTTACAAATAAAGAAATAAAAAATGAGTATAATATCACCGTTTGATTGATTTACCGGACCCTTGCTTAGCTGAAAATCTAACATGGCAGCCACAGCTGCTTTCCCTTTATGTTAGCCTGTGCTCATCCAGCCAATTAGATTGCACTGCATGTTCGTATCTGTGAGAACATGACTGTTCAAATGGTCGCACATTCGGAATCTTACAGTGCTTTTCAGAAAATCCGTGTGAAACCCTGGATGCAGTGCACATGGACTTTGCAGTGGATTTGGCTGCCCCCTTCTGAATGACATGTATTTGTGCGAATGGCCATTTGAATGGATCACCAGTCTTTCATATTGCATACGTATTATTTTGACTGTATAGACAGGACCTCAGTTTCCTTTTGTTGTGCTAAAATAGAGAGCCTGGACAGCAAATTATGAGTTAAATGTGATGGCCACAGCTTTTTTTCATGAAATACAAATCACATCCCAGTAAACCTGGCAACCAATTTCAGGGAAAGGGAGATGGAGAGTTCTCTGGATTTGAGACCAATACCTTCCCAGGCACAGCAGGAAGTGATTAGGGTCTGGTAAACATCTGGAAATGCCTACCAAAACTTGCCAATCTGTGGAGCAAACAGGGCAGCCCACTAGAAGTGAAGCAAATGTGTGATGCCCAAACCCACAGTTTACCCCGCCACAACACACCAGTCAGCCTGATACCCAAGGGCTTCCCTCTTCCCAATTTAAATTGTTTCCCACATTCCCCCTCCCATTTTTGCCAATTGTGACATAAAAGCTACATATGCACAAGAATCTAACATGCTACAAATGCACATCTATATGTACTAGTCTGGGGGGGAAAAAGCCACATAAAGCAGTTGAAACCCCATGGAAGGCAAACCCACCACCACCACGCCCCAATAACATGGAAAAATTCCTTTCTAGCCCCTGAAGGCAACCAGCCTAAGCCTGGGGAATTGTATGGAAAGCAAGATGATATAAAGGAGGAAGGATGGGATGTGCTGATATTCCAGCCAAAAATAGCCATCAAGGAAGCCAGTAGACGTATGTACAGATCTGCTGAAATCCCAGGAAGCCTCAGGCTCTTCATGAAGGTTAGTGTTTATCAGAGCAAATGAAAGACATGGCAGAATAACGACATACTCTAGCTGCAGGAACAGGCAAGGATGGACTAAATGGAAGTGAGTGGACTGGGCAGAGGCATCCAAAAGCTGACTAGCTTCATCAAGGGAGATAAAGTGGTCTAGCTCAGGATTGAAATCCTCTCTTGAGCTGCTCACCCTTTTGAACAAGATGGTTTTGGGCACACTCGGTTGCTGGGAAAGGAGGGCTACTTCCAAATTAGGCTCAGATCCTAAGACTGTGGGAAAAGGTGCTGGAGGTCATTGTGGAAAGAAGTTCTAAATGCCACAGCCAGGCATAATTTGAACTTGCATCCACATAAGTTAGCAAAAGAATACCAGCCAAAAGATGCTGTTTTCTGCACCAAAACATTGCTTTTGTCCAACTCACCCCCCAAAATTTAGTGTCACCTACCCTGACACCCCCATCCCCATAGTGATATTAATAAACTGGCAATATTTAATGATTAGGTCAAATGTGGTCTTCCACCTAGTGAGGACATTAACATAAACTGGGGAGCTAGGAAAAACCCAAAGACAAACATTGCTTAGTCAGGACTGAAGTTCAGGAGAGGCCATCTATGAGGTCTGTGTATTAAATAACAAGACAGATACAATAACCCATCTTTAGTTATATGTATTACAATTCTAATGCTTGTTCCTTTCAATCTGCTCCCCATTCACACTCACACACTGATGCAGTCTGGTTTTCCACTGGACAAAGGCATGTGTTTCAACACATCTGCTGTTTTCTTCTTTACTGCATTATTTAACTCAACACATGTTCCTTTAAGCACCAATTTCACTTTAGGGAAAAGAAAAAAGTCGCATGGTGCCAAATCTGGTGAATATGGAGGATGTTCAAGTGCAGTAATGTGCTTATCGGCCCAAAATTGATTCACAGAAAGTGCTGTGTAAGCAGGCACATTGTCTTGATGTAGAATTAAACCATTTCCCTGCAGTTCTGGCCTTTTTTCCTGACTCTGGACATTTTCAGACACCGTTTTAGCGTGGCTACCACAGGAAGAGCTCCCGGGAGAGGGACGGCGCTCTTGCACTGCAGGGGGTCATTTTCGGACACCGCCATCCCTCTCCCGAAATCATCAGTGTCAGTTCCGTGAAGCTTCAGAAGCCGCAGAGCCATATTTTAAGCACGGAAGTTGCCTGTGATTAAAATATGGTGCTGCGGCTTCCGAAGCTTCACGGAACTGGCACTGATGATTTCGGGAGAGGGATGGCGGCGTCCGAAAATGACCCCCTGCCACGCAAGAACACCGTCCCTCTCCTGGGAGTTCTTCCCGCAGTAGCCACACTAAAATGGTGTCTGAAAATGTCTATCTCTCAAATTTGTCAAAGCTTTCTTATAATAATGCCGGTTTGCTGTTCTGCCTTCTGGAACCCATTCTGCCAAAATTATGTCCTTGATGTCAAAAACTTAACAACAATGAGCATGGTTTTGATTGTGCACTTGCTTTGACATGTTTTTTTCATTCTTGGTGATGATGGTGTTTTCCAGTGCATTGACTGCCATTTTGTCTCAGGATCAAAGTGGAAGGAAGATCCAGGTTTCATCACAAGTGATGATTTTTTAAAAAAAGGTTTGGGTCCACCTCAAGTTGCCACAGAATGTCAGTGCAAATTTCCTTGTGTCACTCTTTTTGCTGTGGTGTGAGAACCCTAGGGACCATCTTGGCACAAACTTTTCTCATGTTGAGATCCTCATGCAAAATTTCCCATGCAGTGTCTTCGTCAATGTCCATAGCTCCATCTGTCATTCAGAGACTGAGTCGGTGGTCTCCTTGAATAATCTGGCTGATTTTCCCACAATTTCTTCAGTTCTTGAAGTGGAAGGTCATCCAGGGTGTTCATCATATTCCACATTCTCATGTCCTTCTCTGAATCTTTTGTGCCACTCAAAAACACATGTGCGAAGCATGCAGTCTTCCCCATAGGCCTCAGTAAGCATTAGAAAAGATTCTGTTGGTGTTTTGTTCAATTTTATTAAAAATTTCAAATTTACCTGTTGCTCAGCTTTTAAACTTAGCATTTTTCCAGCACACAACAGATAATACAGCTGCTTTAAACAGTGATTGACAATTAACTCAATGGCTGAGAGTGCTGATTTTTGTCATGCAGGTTCAGAAATGTTCAGGGTCACCACAAGTGTTCACAATCAGTTCTCCCTGATTTGTCTGAAAGGTAGAAACACAGTCTCTTTATTTAATAGACAGACCTCATATATTCTAAAAGAAATGCTAATTCACAAAGCAACAGAAGACACATACACATGGCTAATCCCATTTGCTCAGGCTGGCAACTTGAAACCTGTAAAGACCCTCACTAGTCTCCCTCACCCTAGAAAAAGAAAGTTGCTTCCTCTCTTTGATTCACAAAATATTAACCCATCAAAATGCTATCAACATATCTGGAATGTCTTTGTTGCTCGGAGCAACAGCTTAAAGCATTGTTTTCTACTCAAAGTTACATCTCCAGACGGCAAATGCAGTATTTACTATAAAAACTGGAAACTCTGAAAATGCCACTCAAATGCTCACAGATCCCCTTCCTGAGGACACTCTGGAGATTTTCACACTACACCATTATAGTGTTACTATTCCACTTTATTTGTTATGGCTGCCTCCTGTGGAATCCTGGGATTTGCAGTTTATGGAGGGGCATTTATAACTCTCAGCAAGAGAGATCTTAGGCCTCCCTAAACTACAACCCCAGAATTCCACATGAGGAAGCCAGAGCAGTTAAAGTGGAATAGTAACACTATAACAGTGTAGTGTGAAAATCTCCAGTCTGTCCATCTGTGTATCCAAGCTCACAGTTCACCTTCCTACCTACTCCACACCAGACTCTGCATCCATTACAGACTGGGCCCCCACTCTGCTGGCTACCTCCACGGCCTCATCTCTTCAGAAAAAGGAGTTGTATCACCCATTGGAAACTCCCCTCACTATTCCTCTATCACAGTCTCTCCCACTTTATTTTGCTAGTCTGATGTGAATGCTTGATGCCTGATTGTGTGCATGAATGTGATCTTTATTAATTTTCCTAATAAAGATTATTGTTATTCTATCTAGCTTGTGTCTCCTCCGTAATACTGGTATAGCTGGTCACAAGATCCTGCCGTTACCCCACTTTTTCGTTGGCAAGGCAAATACATTAATTCCCCAAGTTTATACTGATATTTTGAGTGTCCCCACAACCCCAGAGCGATTAGAGTAACATTAATACAAAATTTCTTTTTCACAAAAACGTACCAAATCCTCTTGATGGTTGTCCATTTTCTTGGCTGTCTCCACATCTTGAGGTATCCTTTCTCAACAATATTAGTAGATTATAATTAAGCAATCACAGCACTTACACCAAAAAGAAAAATCCACATTGCTCTGACTCTCTTCATATGAAACATTTATGCAAAATGATCTCTGTTGTCTTTCTGCCAGCCACACAGAATGTTTTAGAGCAAAAAGCATCTCAGGAAAAATATGTGAAGACACTGATAAATTGACCTAAAAACTAAAGTACGAGGTGGGAGAATGTGAATACAGGCCTGCCTTCTTATGTGGGTAATTCTATGTTAAATCTAACAGCCTGAATTCTGTTACTAGTCCTACCTAAAGTAGGCACATTGAATCAATGGGATTTACCTCTGTGTTATCTTATAATCTAGCAATTAGCTGGGTCTATTCTTATTGAGACAAACCAGCATCTTGCTCCATGTTTAGAAAACATGGATATGAATGGTAGAACTCTAGCTTTCTCAGAACCAAAGGAGTACATCACCTGACTCATTCCAATGAGAAATTCTGAAATATTTCTACATATTTATCAATCTAGCTACCCAATTCTGAGTTTTCATAAAATATTAGACAACATCAGCATCTCTGGAGGTGGTTTTCTTTTCCATCTCAACCCCTAAAAACTAATCAATATTTTTAGTTCCGCTCTCAGGGTACATTTATTTCTCACAAAAATAATAAATGTCAATATCTGAACCACGTTTAACTATTTTGTTGAACTGTCAGACCGCCAAATCAAACATTTTTTTTCCATGCCTTTATGCAAAAGCACTTCACCATTTAAAAATAAATATTTAAATACAACTTTACAGGGAAAATATATCCCTGTGGATAGATGAAATACTCAAGAAAATTAAGAGCTGGGGCTCTGAAGGTGTGTCCTGTTCTTATGTTGGCTGATGTGTCATCAAACTATGCATAGGAAAATGAATCAGTTTAGTATATGTGAGAAGATCACATTAACAAGAAATTTGTTTAAGCCCATAGGATTTTTGAGGGAAGCATTTTTAGTAAAAAGAAAAGAAAAAATATGTCTAGATACAACTTCAACTGAAAGCCCACTCCTTCTAGGTGTTTGCTGCCATCACTAATGCTATCAGAGAGACAGAAAGAGGGAGGAGGAGTGGGGTGGAAGGAGGAGTGGGAAGAAGAAGAAACAGCAGCAACAGCTGCTTTTCAATTTTCCTTAATTCCAGCTCCAGTTCCAGTCCTATGATCTGTGGAATTACACTTTGCTCAACTTTATTACTAAAAATCTATTATCTACGTTTTTATTCTTTCCTTCCACACCTTCTCTCCTCCTTTTGTGTTACATACAATAGATTGCAAGCCGAAGAAGCATGAACTATCATAGGTCTGCTGCTATGTAAGCTGCTTCCAGAGTCTTTTCAGATGAAGGGCAAGGTGAAAAGCTTTAAAATAGATAAATAAATATCTGCTTCCTTACTTCTGCTTCAAAAAGTCTGCACTCATTGCTTCTTATCTTACCTCAAACTAGATATTCTGTTAAGATCTATAATATCACCTTTCACAGAAAGCGTCAACCCATGTTGCAATGTTAGGGGGGAAATTTCCTATATTTCTCTTTCTTCAGTTTTTAAGTTTTAAATCAATCCCCCTTGGACACCGTGATAGCAAATCACACATTACTGGATTTCCAAACTTTATCTGTCCATCTACCTTTTAATACTAGTCTCTGCTCCCTATGAATCTTATATCCATTGTGGTACCACCCAGCTTATTTGATCCCTTGGAAAGATAAACGCCTTCCCTTGAAAAATTAAACAAAGCGAAAATTAAAGAACAGGGAAAGATAAACAATATCACAAAGTCTAATTTCCTCTCTTCTACATGATCTGTCTTTCCAAACAAGGCCATGTTTGGAAAGACATGTGTGGCTATGTGGAATCATGAACTGATTTAAGAAAATATATGAACATCAAGTAATTAAACCCCAAAATGTGAATATTATCTCATTTTTATCAGCCAAGCTTTGTATGGAACACTTTCAAAAGTACTAATGAATTAGTAAAGGAAAAAGTGTCTTTGGTTATGAATCCACAAATCAGTTATCATTACAACATACTTGTGGCTACACCCAGTTCTTCCCTTGGACTAATATATGGTTTGAGGAATTTAAGAATTTATAAATGTGTCCCCATGTGGTAAAGCAGAGGTGCAACTATGTGAAATCAATCCATCCACAGTGTCTTTTCCATGGTTTGCATTCCTGTTTCACCACACAGGAATGAATTTTAACAAGTGAGTCACCATGTAAAAATGGGCAGGATTTGTTGCCTTGTGTTGACATTTCCTTGTGAAAAAAAAGTTTATGTTAATTCTCAGTAACGCCACCAATATTTTCTTTTTCTTCTGGCCTTAAATGAAATCCAAGCAATCTTGGGAGGTTCTTCCTTAGGCCAATCTTCTCAGCAACATTGAGGTAAGGCAGAAAGAGTTTTGGAGCGAGAGAGGAGAGAGAGAGAGAGAGAGAGAGAGAGAGAGAGAGAGAGAGAGAGAGAGAGACTCACATACTCCTCAAGGCTGTCAATAGGTTTCTTTGGGTCATAACTGACCTTGGCTTAGTAAAGTATGGTAGCATGCTCGACAGGTGTTCTGCACCAGAACTGGGTGTAATTCCATGTCTCCCCAAGACTTTGGTGCAGAACACTTATATATATTAGTGATATAAGGTAACTTTATTTGTGGTAAATGATGTAGCAGATGGTATTAACATAGAAAGTATTACTGGCTCCACCATGACCAGGTACACATAAGTTATTCAGTTAATTATTTCTCATAAAGCAATTCCTTCCTTATTTGATTAGTACACCTTCTGCTGACTGATCTTTAAAATAGTATCCAAAACTGTTGTAACTGTATGTTCCAAGAGAAGAAGGAACCATGACCATAATCATTCCAATAAGATACTCAATGCTGACAGATACAAACAAGCTGCACATTGTACATGCCAGGGCAGTCTTTGTCCTCCTGTTGATAAGGAATACCATGTAGACAATAGAAGGAGAAAGCACCCTTTTGTGTTTTTCTTTCTTAAGCTTAAAAGACCTATAAATGACTGTGACCTTCAGAATAAACTAGTCCATCTTGACCACTGCTACCTCTTGGATGGACTGAGAATTGTTTTGTGCTTGGTGGAAACTTTGGCTGAAGATATTGTGTGTGTCTGTGTTTTCCTTCCTACTCAGATTCAGAGTTCAATCCAGCTCCATGTCTTGTCTGAGTTGACACGCTGAGATCAATATTTTGATCTCACCCAACTATGGCACACAACAGAGAATCATCCCAGCCCATTCACTGAAGTCCAGCATCTTAGGAGGGGTAGCTAATACCCCAGAGGACAGGATCAGAATTCAAAATGACCTTAACAGGTGAGAAACCTGGGCCAAAACTAACAAAATGAATTTTAACAGGAAGAAATGTAGAATACTACACTTGGGCAGAAAAAATGAAAAGCATAGATATAGGATGGGTGAAACCTGGCTTGATGGCAGTACATGTGAAAGGGATCCAGGAATCTTAGTGGACCACAAAGTAAACATGACTCAGCGGTGTAATGCAGCAGCTAAAAAAGCCAGTGTGATTCTAGGCTGCATCAATAGGAGTATACAGTAGTGTCTAGATCAAAGGAAGTAATAGTGCCACTCTATTTTGCTTTGGTCAGACCTCAGCTGGAATACGGTGCCCAGTTCTGGGCACCACAATTCAAGAAGGATATTGACAAGCTGGAATGTGTCCAGAGGAGGATGACCAAAGTGGTGGGAGGTCTGCAAGCCATGCCCTATGAAGAGAGGTTTAGGAAGCTAGGTATATTTGGCCTGAGGAAGAGAAGGTTAAGAGGGAACATGATAGCCATGTTTAAATATTTGAAGGAATATCATACTGAAGATGGAACAAGCTTGTTTTCTGCAGCTCCAGAGATTAGGACATGTAGCAATGGACTCAAACTACAGGAAACTACATGTTTTCACCTAAACATTAGGAGGAACTTCCTGACAGTAAGAGCTGTTTGGCAGTGGAATGCACAGCCTCATAGTGTGGTAGAGTCTCCTTCTTTGGAGGTTTTTAAACAGAGGCTGGGTGGCCATCTGTTGGAAATGCTTTGATTGTTTATCCCTGCATGGCAGGGGGTTGGACTGGATGGCCCTCCTGGTCTCTCCCACCTCTATGATTCTATGATTCTATGATCTACTCATAGCCAATGGCAAAACTGGGCTCCTTAACAACTAATTCTACCCACACTATCCCTGTATGAGAATTTAATTCTCGATGGCTGGCTAAATCCAGAGCCCAAGGCTCTGGTGCACTCCTCCAAGGTGAGACTGATGAAACATGGATTCCCAAGGATTTTACAGTGCAAAAGCAAACAAGCAAAATCAAAGTGAACAAGCATGAGCTATCTCTCTCCCTTCCCTGTAGCTATGAAAATTGTGCAAACAGGTTGGTAACAGAGAAAAATTAACTCTCCCAGTCCATTCTCAGCCTTCATATCTTTTCCTGCCCTCTCGATCCTTGCCCTTCATGGCTGGCCATCTGGGGCAGGGGTGCCTTGACAGTGTTCCTTAAGGACATCATCAGTGCATCCCTCAGAGAAGGGTGTGTTACATCTTGTTTAAAGGAAGCAACCGTTAGGCCACTCCTGAAAAAAATCTTCCTTTGACCCCCTGGACATGAACAACTATAGGCTGGTTTCTATGTTGTCATTCTTGAGCAAAGTGATCAAGAGGGCAGTTGCACTTCAACTCCAAGTGGTCTTGGATGAAACCGATTATCTAGACCCATTTCAAACTGGCTTTAGGATGGGATTTGGAGTTGAGACTGCCATGGTTGCCTTGACCGATGACCTGCATCTAAGCATTGACAGGAGTAGTGTGACCCTGTTGGTGCTTTTAGACATCTCAGCGGCTTTCGATACAATAGATCATAGCATGCTCTTGGATCGCCTGAGAGGGTTAGGAATCAAAGGCACTGCACTCCAGTGGTTCCAGTCCTTCCTCTCGGACAGGTCCCAGAGGGTGTGGCTCAGGGACAGCTGCTCCAGCAGAAAGGAGCTTACTTGTGGCATTCCGCAGGGTGCCATCCTGTCCCCGATGCTGTTTAACATTTATATGAAGCCGCTGGGTGAGATTATTCGGAGTTATGGGGCTGGGTGTTATCAGTACATGGATGACACCCAGATCTATTTCTCCTTGTCCCGATCGTCGGCCTCAAATTCCAGTGGCGTCTCTCCTCTTAATGATTGTCTTAAAACAATAATGGGCTGGATGAGGAAAAACAGATTGAGATTAAATCTAGACAAAACGGAGGTGCTCACGGTAGCGGCCCCGAAACCAGGAGTTGGGTTGCAACCTCAAGTCCTGGACGGGGTCACACTCTCCTTTAAGGACTGTGTTCGCAGTCTGGGGGTGCTCCTTGATTCATCGCTTCAGATGACTAGTCAGGTGAATGCGACGGTCAGGACTGCCTGTTATCAGCTTCAGCTGATACGCCAGCTGCACCCTTTCCTGGAAGTAAGGGACCTCAAGACTGTGGTGCACGTGCTGGTAACCTCTCGTCTACATTTCTGCACTGCGCTCTACATGGGGCTGCCCTCATGCTTGGTCCGTAAACTTCAGTTGGTACAAAATATGGCAGCCAGGGTGGTCTCGGGAACATCTCAGAGAGACCATATAACTCCAGTATTGAAATCTCTCCACTGGCTGCCTATCAGTTTCCAGGCCCAGTATAAGGTGTTGGTTATTACCTTTAAAGCCCTAAAGGGCTTGGGTCCAAGTTATCTCCGGAACCGCCTCCTCCCATACAATCCTCCCCGCGCACTCCGATCCTCTGGAAGGAATTTGCTTCAGCCACAAAAATCTAGGCTGTCTGCAACCTCCCAGAGGGCCTTTTCGGTAATCACCCCCAAATTGTGGAATGGCCTGCTGAACGAGATCCATCAGATGACAAGCCTGAGTAGCTTTAAAAAAGCACTAAAGACGGATCTCTTTTGGCAGGCCTTTCCTAATTAGATCCCAGCCTCAGGGTCTCCTGGCCTCTTTTAGTCTGCTGGGTATTTATTGTTTTTTAAATGTGATTTTAGATTAGTTGCTTTTAATTTATATTTGTTTAATATCTTTTTATGGGGGAGGGTGGGGGTGGGTGGTGTTTTGGGATTTTTATCTGTATTGTATTTTAATTTTTGTAAGCCGCCCTGATTTTTTTAACAGAAGGGTGGGGTATAAATAAATTTATTATTATTATATTATTATTATTATTATTCCTAGCTTCAAACTGCCAAGATAATGCCATGTATCATACAAGGTGACTAATGCAAATCAAAGCTTTCTATACAGGTTTGGCACATCTATAATGGTTTGTTTAAACCACAGTTTCTTGTTTGGCTACAATCACAATATGAAACCATTGGGTGGTTGAAACAAACCATGATAGTAGTACTGGAGCCCTGTGTAGGAGAGGGAATAGGAAGAAGGGAAAGGCAAATACCCCAGTCTTTTTTCAGCCTAAGAAGGTATGGTTTATTATGCCAGGATCCTTATTAAGAGCGGTTTTCCTATCTGAGCCAGTCCAATGGCTAAAACACATAAAGCAGCATTTCAGGTAAGAATTTAGGTTCCCATCAGGTATATTAAAGATCTTGAAGTATTTCAAGGGGATATAAAATCAAGATATAAAATCCACAGTGATACTTTGCATATCCCCACCCACCATCGCATTCTGTGAAGTTTATTGCTGATGTTCATTATCATCAATGCAAAATACATTAGATTTAGAGATTTTAAGAAAGAGTTGGCAAACTGGACTGTATCCAGAGGAAGATGGCAAGGATGGCATGAGGCCAGGAAATCAAGAGCAATGAAGAACAGTTGAAAGGGAAAGATGTGTTTAACCTGAACAAAAGACAATTAAAGAGAAAAGTTCAGACTAATTTTTAAAGATTAAAATTCTCAAGTACCTGAATATGGTGGTAATTATACAGAAGATGGTGGTAATTTGATTCCTATTGCTCCAGAGGACATTGGAAGAACCAGTGGACGGAAATCAGGAGAAACTTCCTAAAGATAAGAGCTGTTTGACACTGAAAGAGTGTCTCTCAAGAAGAGGTGGGCACTCCATTATTGTAAAAATTTAACCAGAGGCTGGGTGCCAAAGTCACTGTAGTCACATCCTACATTGTGGATCCTTTACTGTACAGTGGACTGGAACTGATGACCTCTAAATTCTCTCACAACTCTGTGGTTCTACTTTTTCACCAATGGCAGCACTAGGGGGATGCGGAGAGGCCGAATGGCACCAGGTGACACCATCAGGGGGTGGGGTAACACCAGCCTTAGTGACACCACAGATTTTCACATTCATGTTAAATCACCTTTTCAATATGGAAGCTGTATCTAGAGCCTGGAAAGTCCAGCACCATATTTTTCATTTGACATGTGCATTGTTGCACAAATGCAATTTCACATGCATTTGAGGGAACCTCAGAAGTTAGGTTAAAAATTAAATCCTTTTTTCCAATAATAATAATAATCCTGGACATTCTGGGAAAATAAAGGATGAATAGGAGAGTCTAGAAAGGGTCTGGCTTTGGAAGAGCAGTTCTGAGCCTGGCAGGATGTGTTTTGATATTAACAAGGCATGCATCTAAATACATGGAGGACTAAACAAAACACTGAGAGAACTTGAAAGGTGAAAAGGCACTGTCCTTCCTTGTCCTACTGTCTCCTCCTCCCCCTCCTCCTCCTCTTTTTGGCTGCTGTGCTGAGAGACACAAAATAAAATAGAGCAACATAACCTGTCTGAGTTTTATTCAAATCAGCCAATTAAAACATCAAGTTGAGATGTCAGTGAACATGCTATGGCCACTCAGGAATTAAAGCAGGAAGGCATTTGTCTGTCTTCACCACAAAAGTACTGAAGATATATATAATTCCACTTCTGCGAAAACTATGACATTACATTACAGCCATGAAAAACATCATCTGAAATGTACCTTGACTGGAGGGTTGCTGTCATCACTAGTTGCTTTCTTGTAAAATCAAATTGTGCTAAACACCTATTTTTCATTTTTGAGATTCCTTCTCTCTGCTCCCCCCCCCCAATCATTTAGAATCTAAGCCTCTCTCTCTCTCTCTCTCTCTCTCTCTCTCTCTCTCTCTCTCTCTCTCTCTCTCTCTGGCTTTTCTTTGCAAACGAAGATTCAGGAAGGACTCATCCCGCGCTTTCTGCAAGCGCGCTGATGACTAAAAAGGCCAATCCAAGATAAACAAGTCCGGTTGCAAAAAGCACAGCAGAAGGTCTCCTTGGGTGATGTTTTTGGGTTGTGATTCTTTCTGCATTGTCGTTTCTCTTCAAGACTTGTTTGGCGTGAGTTCTCAAATAAGGCTGCAGCATTGTGGATAGTGCGTCTCCATGCCTCCCGATGTGAGGTCAGGCGGACCACTGTTGGTGATCAATTTGGCCGAGCCTGAGATGTTGTTTCAGGGAGTCTTTGTATCGCTTTTTTGGAGTGCCCCTCTTACGCTGACCCGTGGCGAGTTCACCGTAGAGTAGTATTTTTGGGAGGCGATGGCCCTCCATCCTAGAAACGTGCCCTGCCCAGCGCAGCTGTGTTCTCAATATCATGGCCTCAATGCTGATGATCCCTGCTTGCTCAATGCTGGTGATCCCTGCTTGCTCAGAGAGCAAGCAGGGAATCTAAGTAATGCTAGCTGAAAAGGGGAAGCTATAACTTTGTGATAGAGGAGCACCTGCTTTGCACTCTGAAGTTCCCATCTTCATTTCCTGCATTCTCCAGTTAAATAGATCTCATGTCCCAGAGCATGGGAAAGAAAATATTCTACTATGTAGACCACAAATAGGCAACTATGGTCTGCTATGGGACATTTCAGAGTGGCCAGCTCAGAGCAGCTAGTTCAGGGTGGTCGTTTCAGTGTGGTGTGGTTTTGCTTGTGTATCAATCGATAATTGATAATTTTGTCAAGAAAATGCAATCAAAACCATCTCTATTGGGTTGGGATTGTCTTGCAAAAACATTTGGATAAAGGATAGTGTTAGGGTTATCATCAATTATCAGTTGATATTACTGATATGATCTTCCAGATGCTTTTGATCTTCAATTCTCCTAAACCCTAGAGAGCATAAGCCAACAATTTGGGAATTTGGGAACTGCATTCCAAATCATCTGGAGTGCTACCATTGGCGATCCCTGAAGAAGAGCCACTGATACTTAGTGAAGGCACTTTTAAAGACGATGACTGACTGAGGACTTTTTCAGATGGGGTAAAAGAAAACCATGGAGGTTGGGAGGAGGACAGCGCTGTCCCAGTTCCAGCGATCGATTTTGGATGACACCCTCCTCCCGTCCTTTGTTCATTCTCCCTCTGTGCTGCAGGGATGAGAAAGGCACCATTTTTTATTGATGGAAGTTTCTGTCAATAAAAAGTGGTAGAGGGAAAATGAATGAAGGATGGAGGGAGAATGAACAAAGGACGATCTCTGGAAGTGGGACAGCACCGTCCTCCTCCCGACCTCTGTGGGGTTTTTTTTACCCAGTCTGGGAAAGTCCTCAGTATTAGGGCTGGCTGAAGAAGTCTTTGGGTTTGAAAATTTATACAGGCTTACTCAGTTAGTAACCACCCCAAGAGGTAAATGCAGTCTTTAGTCAGAAATGTGTATATTTTAACAGCACAAACAGTGCAAAAATTTGCAGTATAATTTTCTCAGTCTCCCCCACTTCCCAATATGTGTGAAAAAATGTACATGTTTAAAAAAATGCAGGGAGAAAAATGCATACATTTGAAAAATGCAAATAAGCAGAAGTTAAAATGCTTAAATAAATAACATTTTTGGCCCACACTGAAAAGGTGTACCAGCCTACTTTTCCTTTATTCACTGTGGTCACTTCAGGGCTGAGATGCCCCTCCTACAGTACATCAAGTGAGGATCCTTATTACCTTCTTTGTACTGAACAAAGTAGGGAGTATGATTTAAAGGTGAGTGATAGTTTATCAGTTTATTTTGATCTCATTTGTAGTTTTCTCTACTAAAGGCATACAAGGTTTCAGTTCAAAGTAGATATTCTACACTGGGGGTGTGGAACAGTTGAGCTAAGTGTGGCTCAACTGCAGCTTCCTTCATGCTTCACCATTGGCTACATTGGCTGTATCTGATGGGAGCTGCAGTCTGACAACCTTTGGGAAATCACTTATTCCCCTTCTTTGTATAATACAGTTTACAATCTAGGAATTAAAGTTGAGTATTTATGTCAGCAGCAAAGTGGAAGCCACCAGCAATGGAATATAACTAGGTTACAACATTTGTTTATACTTACAGGCACTGCCGAATCAGGGGAGGGGGAATAGGGCAGTGGGCACAGGACTTGCCCAAGGAATTGTACATGTTGCTTTTTCCTCTTCAGGGACAAACCTGAGCCTTCTACCATTGTGATAGGTTAGGGTTAGAGTTAGGGTTAGGGTGAGTGGGAGGGTGAGGGTGGTGATTTAAGGTAAAATTGTAAATATTTACATTCTAGCTAACCATAAGCATAACACAGTAGGGACATACTGAAATGCATCTCTCTTAAATTATATTTTTGAATTTAATAGTTAAAAAAACTTGCTTGTGTTTTTTCCTAAGTTATGCAGAAGTTATTATTGTTAATTCAGACATTTTCCCCCTTTACAATAATCTCATTAGCTACTTCAGCCCTCTACAGATTATCCAAAATTAGATGCCCTTCAAAGATTACTCAGGACTGCCAAAATGCATTTTTACTGGGAGTTATTTGTACATTTTTACAGCTGTCCAGCAATGATAAGTAGCTATAGACAGAAGAATAATCAAAGTCTGCAGAAAACTTATTCAGCTTGCATTAATATCTTGTTTCAAAAGATGTGGAGGGATGCAAATTCATGTCTCTCCCCAAGTAGAAATGTATTGTGGCTGCTGAGGTGTGCAAGTTTTTCCACAGCCTTTTTCCACCTAAGACATTGGTTTGAGTGTCTTAAAAAAGAACTAAAGCCACATGAGAAAACATCTCCCATTTCAGAATTACATACCTCCCAAAGGACTGACATATAACAGAGAGGTGGGTGAGAATGAGTGAGAGACACACAGAATGATGGTCTAAGCACAAATACAAAGAAACTTCCTAAGAAGAAGAAGGTGGAAAAGTCTGGGACTTGAAGACCAATTCAACCTAGGAAGTGCCTTAACAGGACTGCGTCTGAGTTCCACTTGTATGAAAATATCTGGTTTGTGATGAGGGATGGATGAATCTCTCAGTTTTGCTTTCTTCCACATTTGCTTTCTTCCACTCCAATCGCTTCAGTTTCTTTCCGTGCTATTTATGAGGAAATGTGTGAATTTTAGAAACTCCTTATGGAAAACAAACCAAACAAAATTCTTGGTCATTTGCACTGGCCAAATTCAATAGGCAAAGCTATTCCCAGCATCGAAAGGATTGCAGGCCCTTTCACACTACACAATTATGCACAGTAATCCTACTTTAACTACTACATAGCTTCATCTTGTAGAATCCTGAGGTTTGTAGTTTACTCAGAGGCACGAGAGGCGCTCTCTGGCTCAAAATTCTAAAGGCCTCTTCTGAAAGAGCAGATCCCAGGATTCCATAGAGGGAACAATGTGGAATCATAGGACCCATGTATACAAGGGGGAAAATGAGAATTGGTGCAAACTCACATATATTTGAAGCAGGATCGCCTTGTCCTAACAGTGTTCAGCAACATCAGAGGAACACGAGGCTACCCACTTTTGCTGTCTCAACAGGCATGCCTGCAATTCAAGATGGTGGACACAACTCACATTTTTATTTTCACAAGTCGCCACTGCCAATTATTTTTAAAGGCAAATTGAGGGTGCAAAAGTGCAATGGTGTGCTATGCCACCTAAATATTTTTTAAAAAAGAAAAGAAAAAGGCTGTTTCATCATATGACCCATCCCTCGCTAAAGCAAAAATCAAGATGGCAGTTCTGGGATGCTTGTCTTCTAAGCAAGCCCCATCCTCTGCTCCCGTCCAGCCAATCAGCTTTCTACTTCCGCTTTTCTGGACTATGTGTATTTATGTTGTCCTAACGATCGCTAATGTGCTCATTAGCACATTAAAACACATTAAAACATATTGAAAACACAGAAATTCTAGACCAGGCGAACAACTATCATGTCAGAATGCACAGAGAAGCTCTTGAAATCCACAAACACTTGGACAACTTCAACAGGAAAGAAGAAACCTTAAAAGTAAACAAAATCTGGCTCCCAGTTTTGAAATACAATAGAATCAAAACTCAACACTTACAAAAGAATTCCACCCAGGGACAGGGGGATTCCCAGCAGATAATGGCCCATCAACCAACAATTAGCCAAACAGCCACTAACGAGCCTTGCATTTCTATACCCAGAAACTAACCATTCAATTACACAAATTTATATATACTCCCAACAGGGGTTCACAGCATATAAACTACACACACAACACTCCTTTAATTTTTTTACACCTCTATTTGTTTCTATTCCCCTTGTCAATAAATTTACTAATTGTGAGTACTTTCAAAAAATGAACTCAAAAATGTCTCACCCCTTTCTATACATCTGGGCTATATATGTTTTCATGGTGATTTTAGATATCACTGTGGCTTCTGAAAATACAATAGGGATCTTGATTTATGTTTTATATCCTTACCCACAATAATACAATAATGTATCTATTCCTGTAATGATAAATGTAATCTGCCAGGGTCTTGAAAATGTGAAGATGGTTTTAAACTGGCCAATATATTTTGCCAATTTCAGGCCTTGAAGTCTGAGTTATTATTAATGGTGAAATGTAATAATGATTACCGTAATTATACAGTAGTTAATAGATCATGACTGTTAAGACAGTTAGTTCTATGTAGAATTTCAATGCTGTCTGGGCAGAGAGCCCACTAACTGTAAACAGATAACCATAATATAAAGAATCAGAGAAACTCAGTGTTTTACGGAAGGGGGGAATAAGATCATCCAGGTGCAAATAACCTTAATCATGCTTGATAACAGAGAACAAAATGGAGTTAATGGCACTTAATTCTGGATTTTCTTTAAGCAAAGTGAATTTATTGGACAATATAAGATAAATAATGAATTCCACTAACTTAATTGGCTGAAGATCAGACAAGGAGATATCAGCCACAGCTACAAAACTGGCTTTAAGCCAAATAGAAACAAACTGTCCACAGCTGCTTCTAGCAGCATCATATGACTGCCTCTTATGACTATCTCCTAGAGTGGGCACCCTGTCTTTAGAATGTTGGTCAATAGGGAGCATTTTCCTCCATAGAAAATGGGTTAGAGTTTGGGTATATTAATATAAGGCATGTTCCGTATATGCAATGATGCACTATCTGATGTATTGCACAGTTGTGTAAGCATTACGTATATACTTGTGGAGTATGTAAATGGTCTATAGGGACAATGGAGACAGGAGTATTAAACAAAAAATGCCTAAATAAGACTGTGAGGTCTATGTGAGAATGAGTTTATAGATAATGGCAATGAAATAGCTATAGAAGATTTACACTGCAAAGCCTTCATAAAAATATGCCTAGACAATGAAATGTCTATGTGAGATGATGATCCTCCTCCTGGAGTATTTAAATGTGTAATAATGTTTATTTAATAAATAGCAAGAAAGCTACCTGCTTATTCTCTCACCATAAAATATCCTGTCATTCTAGAAAATGAAGAGATTCCTAAGGGAAGTGTTGATGTTCACCTGCCTACTAGGCAGTACTGTTGTTTACAAGCTTGGGACCAAAATAGTGAACAAGAAGGACATCTGGCTGGATTCAAGGTGACAGGGAAATAGAAAAGAATGTTCACAAGAACATTCATAAAGAGATGGGGTGGGGGACCCATACCTGCTTCACTATACACCACAGGGGTCAAACGTCTAGCTTTTCAGATGTTGTATTCTTACTTCCATCAGCCCCAACCAGCATGGCCAGTCGACAGTGATGAAAGGAGATGTAGACTGGGAGAGATGACATGATTGTTAGCTGCTCTGATATCCCTCTCCCTTCCAATAATTTATCAGTTGGCTATATTTCATAAATTGGCTTATTTATTCCATGTGGTTGATGGTAGACCAGGGCTTCCCAAATGCAAGGATTCAAGGTGTGCTCAGAAAACCTAAGGAAGAAGCCATCCCAAAGTCCTAAAAGACATGCCCAGGTAGTAATTAGCTGGACCCCCCTTGGACAGTGAGTTAGGGTAGAATGTGCTAAATCTCCTGGACACACTTGGAAGTGATTCGTTCACTGATTCAATCAAGTGGCTGGAAAACTCATTACTCTGCAAACTGCTTTTCCTTTGCAACCCTCTCCTCAACAACAGAAGGTTGCCTGATGCCCATCAGCTTTAACGTTTCAGCCATTAGTGATAATTAGTACAGCCAGAGCTTCCATTGTTTAACTGTGGGAAACTCAATCTAACATTGTATTGCACTCGTAACACCCCTTCAGGGGGAATATCAAATATAAATATCATTCCAAAATGCTGCCAAACGTATGCTCACTATCCCAGAGGCTGTCACTCTGTTGGTTTGCTGTGTCACTTGGTGTGCATGGCTGTATATCTCTGAATGAATCTCTGCTCTTTGGAGAGGTATAGCATAGTCCATCATCCTGTGCTCTATGCCTCTATCCCAATACTTCCTCACATTCCTCATTAGCCTTGTGTGATTGCTTGAAGTCTGAGTGTTGGTGTGAATGCTTCCAAGATTATTTTTCAACACAAAACATTTTTATTTTATTTTCAGACTCTGAGGGCTTGTCTATATGGTCAAAATAATCCTCATAGAATACTCATGGAAGTCAATCTGTACCTACTGACATTCACATTGATGTGTCTCATTAGGAAGGGGGGCAGCCTAAACTACCATAAACTCTATCTGGGAAGCCTTTGGGGCTTTTTCTGGAGTTTTTAAAAATCTCTGTAGAGAATGCAAATGTGCAATCGTTACGACATCCACATTGCTACAACTAGGCAGCACAACCTGATTGGTCAGAAGAGGATGGGGGTGGGGCTTCTAAACAGGGAAAGTGTCTGCTGCCACCATGTTGGATTTTTAGCTACATGAAAGATCAGTAAGGAAATAAAAGGATGATTTTTTACTCTCCTTTTTTCTTTTCTTTCTTTTGAAAATATGAAATATCTCTTGTGCACACCATAGTAAACAGTTCTTTTTTTAAAAAAAAATTGGCAGTGGCAGATTTTAAAACGCAAGTAAATCACTCATGGCCACCATCTTGGCTAGGGGGGATGTAAAGTTTAGGGACCCCTGTTAATCGTTAAGACAGGTCACAGTGCTGTGAATTGCTAGCAATCTGGTTAAGATTGTATTTTCCCCCTCATATAGATGAGACCTGAGTCTCATCAGTTAGTACCAGTATACATAGTCAAAAGATCCCACAGTTACCCGGCCTCTCATTGTTATTTTGAGGTAATTAAAATTCCCTATATTAATATCTGATGTGAGTGGGGTTCCCATGAACCCTCCAGTAATTCAGGTAACTACCCCCCAAATATTATGGTCTGGACTCCCTACCCGCAAACACCATACACTGGTGAAAAAGCATGTTTGCAATATGTGGCTGATTATTACACTTATACTTTTTTATTTTATGCTTAAGAGAAGTTTGTTGTCAATTCAAGTTATCCCTCCTTTGTTTTGAATATTACCATTTATGAAAAATGATATTTCACATTTTTTTAAAAAAAAATGATAGTTACAGGTCATGAAAAGCAACTCTAGTTTCTTGATTCTCAAAAGTAGCAAAAATAGATGTTTTAGTTCCTTAAAAAAACAACACCCCTGAAGTCTATAAGCCATAGGCCTGTGGTATAAAATGCATTCTTCTCCATTTCATCGTCTGCTCAACACCCACACTGAGGCACGAGGCAGCAACACGAGGCATTATTTGACCCATGTGATGTTCCTCTTCTACCTCTTAGTGAGGACACATCCCTGTCAGTGTAAAAAATAACTACAAACTCACAGTACCTCCAGAAAAGGAATGAAGTTATCCCTCATTAAGTTGCTGTCAAATATCCATTTGTTATTGGCTAACATAATTAATTCTGAGCTCTAGACTGCTTCTGTCAGTACTATGCCTTTTTAAAAATATGTGACCAAATAAATTCCCTCAGTGTGTGGATTGGCATATGTTTTGATATTTGATGTTTGCATATAATTTTTTTAAGCAGAGAACATTTTATATTAAAATATTTATAAAATATTAACATGCTTTTCCTTTTTTAAAAAAAAAATACAGTTGGATTAAACAAACCTGCTTTATGGAACATTTCTTCTTTATTTAAAAATGGGCAACCCCCCATCTTTAGGCCAATCTCATCTGCATGTGGGTGTAAGCCTGCTATGCCAAAATCACAACAAATTATAATTTATTGCAGAATAATAATATCACTGACCACTTTGTCTGATTTTCAGTTAGTGTCTTCTTACTGCTCTGGTTCCAAATTTATTTTTCCCAGTATCTCTTGCCCAAGCTTATACAAACAGAACTATTTTTCCTAGCCTGGACAGCACAAGGTGTTAGCGGCTTGCTCTGCTGGCATGGAGAGTGCATACCATTATTGCACTCAGGACCATGAGATAGAGTGTGTCTGAGATAATTTCAAGGAGCATCCTAAATGATATGGGCCTGTGCTTTTCTAAGTCTTTAGCTTTTGTGCCCCAGTCTCTCTTTCAAGACCTGCCCAATCCTCTGTTGGAATTCTCCACCCCTGGAGCTTGGATTACCAACGTTTCCTAACCACAGACTTTTCAATACTTCCTCAAGTTTTGTTTCCAGGTGGCTCAAATCTTCCATCCAGAACCTTTATGGCATTTACCTCAGAATCTGCTGTGGCCTCTTTTCCTAGCAAAGAGCTTCCAAGAGAAATCATTTTGCTGACCTAGAAAGCCCGGGATTGGCATCTCCCTCTCAGTGTCTTTCTTGCCTCTGTCTTTCCTAGTGAAGATGCATAAGACATTGCTTTCTTGCTATGCCATCCTCTCTCCATGCTCTTCAAATTCCTGCTCCCATTATATACAAACCCTATTTTGAAGGTAATATTTAGGAGTGTTCAAACTGAGTTCAGTATGGCCTACTTTAGGGTAAGTGTGTACCTAGGATTGCAAACTAAGGGACTGTCTAAATGGTGAAAATAATACTCTTAGAGTTCTCATAGAATCCTACCTATCTTAATAGGATCCCACAAAATTCCATTGTATTCAGAAGGAGGAGATCCAAATCCACCATAAACCCTAGGGAACAGCCTTCAGGGCTTTTCTGAAGTTTTTTTTAAAAACTTTGAGGAGAATGCACATTAGAGATCATTAGGACAGGTGATCATATTTATTAACATACCCCAGATAAATGGAAGTAAAAAGCTGATTGGCCAGATGGGAGCAGGGGGCGGGGCTTGCTAAGAAGGTAAGCACCCTGGAACCACCATCTTGGATTTTCACTTTAGTGAGCGAGTGATCATGAGATGAAACAGCCTTTACCTTTTCTTTTTAATGCTGTTTGACACCACTTTATCATGGCCCCTCCTATGGAATCCTGGGATTTGTAGTTTGTGGTGGCACCTATCTCACAGAACTACAAATCCCAGAATTCCATAGCATTGAGCCATGGCAGTTAAAGCAGTGTCAAACTGCATTATTTCTGCAGTTAGACAGCAGCCTAAGTTCGACAGCAAGCCTCACTGTCCTCAATGAGACTTAATTGAGAGTGGAGTGAATTTCTAAAGAGGTATATATATCTTAAGAGCACTTGTTTTGTATCATGATAGCTAGAAATACTAATACTTTCAGGGAATAATTGTCAATAAAGTTGCTAACAGAAGGTTATTGCAGCATGTTTAACCTCTGGTCAGGTATGGAAAGGATATTTGAAAGTGTTATTTTAAAAAGATGGCTGAAAAGTATGTTTTTGGGGTTTTGAGAAACTCTTCTGAGAAGAATCCTGGACCCATGAGATTCTTCGCAGCTGGAGACTTATTCTGCATGAAATTGGCATGCTTTTCCCCACAGAGAAGAATTTAATTTTGAACAGGAAATGGCGTTTTCAGCACTGAATTTTTTTTTATGCAGAAATATTATTTTCTGCACAGAAAAATGCTGTAATTGGGGAGCAATTCTGTGCAAAAATTTAACATGGTTGTTGTGCAAAGAAAACCAGCTTTTCTATGTGGGAAACAGCTTTTTCCATGCAAGGAAAAAATATTGCTGTTTTCTGGGTGGAAAATGTTGTCTTCTATTCAAAACAATTACATACAAATTTTGCAAAGAATAAGTCCTGCATTACAAAAGGCTTCAAACACTGAATGGTTTTTGAAGACTTGCTTGCAACAGGAAGAAAATTGCTAAAATTACTTGTTGCTTCCTTCAAGAAAAAATATAGTGAAGAATTGCATCCCTATCTCTGAGACAGCTTCCAGAAATTTGCCTTTTTGAACTTGAACTCTTAGAATTCCCAATCAGCTTGGATACTTAGGGCATCCAAAAAAGTAACTGTTCCAAACTCTGTGTGTTCACATGTGTATAAAAGACACAACTGCTAGTTGGTTGCCTACATTTGAAAAAAAGTTTTAATTTTCAAAGAAAGACCAGTGACAGCTAAAATATTTTTTACTTCCTGCTCATGACTGAACTGGACAGTCTATACAGATGGATTGATGCCTCCAAGTCACTAAGCTCAGTAACAGCTCATACAGTTGAGCTCTGTATGGACATGGATCCTCCATAGCTGTTCTTCACAAGATCATTCGACCAGAGGCAAGGGTGATCAGAATTCAGAAGACGGAAGAGGTTGTATTGGTATAAATAAAAAAAGTATCTCCATTCTTTCTCTCTCTGCTCCTCTCTCTCTTTCTCTCCTTCGCCTCTTTCCCTCCTTCTACTACTCTCTCTCTATTTTTCATGCTTTCTCCACTCTTTCTGTCCCCAATGACTATTATACATTTGAAACATTTTGATACCTACAAGAGAAACAGCATCCACACCATGCTTCTTTCTTTAACCATATAGCCTCAATATGCTTGGAACAAAGGAAGATCCTGGTGGAAACTGCCTCTTCTCCTGAAATTCACCCAGTTTTTCTAACAGAGTTAAAAGGAAGAAAGGCATAGAAACAAAAGGCACCAGGATGTAAGGGTGTATATCACAAGGATGTTTATCTCCCACTATATGAGGGGGACCAGGCTTATGCTTACAAGTTCACCCTAGATATGCATGTTTCCTCCACATCAAGATTCAATGATGAAATGAAATAAGAGCTTCAGTGCATCCACCAACTCAATTTCTGCAAAGTTTACAGATTACCTTCATGCTTTGCCTCCATCTCTTCCCCTTTGACATTTGGAAGAAAATCAAGGTGTCATAGTATATATATATCCATAGCCTCTTTCATTCCATTCTAGAGTACCTGGAATTGGAAGTGGGGAAACAGAAAGTTCAAAGTTCCCTTTTTTCCAGCCTCTAACCCAAATTACAGCTGAAACCTTTGTCATCCCAGAGAGCTTATTCCATGTAAAAGCAAAATTATTGTGGCTGCAGGAATGAATTTTAGATTGACCAGGAGACATAGGATGACCATATGGAGTGAAAAATCTAACTTAGACTGCTGCCACACTGCAGAAATAATGCAGTTTAACACCACTTTAACTACCATGGATCCATCCTATAGAATCCTAGGATCTGTAGTTTGTTGTGGCACCAGAGCTCTCTGACAAAGAAGGCCAAATATCTTACAAAACTACAAATTCCAGAAGTTCCATAGCATTGAGCCATGGCAGTTAAAGCAGAGTCAAATTGCATTATTTCTGCAGTGTGGCAACAGCCTCAGCAATAGAAGCTAGAGAAACAGTGTCCACTTCTTCCTCCCATCTTAAAAATAAAACACTTAGCCCACCTTAATGATCTGGCAGCATTTGATGGCCTGATAGGGGACAGCAGATCAGTAAGAAGGCATAGGAGATTATCAGACAGGAATGCAAAAAGTGTTCCTGTCCCACAGTCTCCATTCCCACACCTGTCCCAAAACAATCACCCTAACCATCACGCTGACCTTCTCTCACCTCCAAAATGCAGCCCAGGCATGAATGGACCTCTAATGGAGCTCCGTTCACTTTCTGGAGTGAAATCCCACCCATTTTCATGAGAAGACAAGAGGGTGAGAAACTAAAAAATAAAAATACAGCAAAAAAAAAAAGTGTCACAAAGCACCTAGACACACTAAAAACATTGCAAGTAACCTGGGGAGGGTACAAAAAAGAGTAAAACTTACCTGGATGTCCCGATCTCACCTGGAAGTGTTCTGGCAGGACTACCCATTAATGCTGGAATCTTGCTAGCAAAGCAGGGCACTTTGTCACACACAGGCAAATTTGGAATGGAAATGCCATGGAAGATCCATTGATGGCTTCTCCCCATCAATAAAAAAGAGCATCCTTGGAACAGCAGCAGAACGCTTGGGAGAAGATGGGAGACGGCGTCATCTGGTAATGAAGCCCTTTTGCAATCTCCTGGCATCATCAAAACACCATTTTGATGCATCTGATGAAGTTCATAGAATAGAGGGAAAGACCAAGGACTTTAGCAGACAAGGTGAATTCTGCCAAAAAAAAAAAAAAAGTCATTTAGGATGTGATGATAACACAAATTGCAAAATTATCAGACAGCCTTGTCATTCAGCCATTCTCGGGATATAGCACCGGCAAGGATGAGGTATCACTTTTTTATTGATGGGCTAAGCCATCAATAAAATGTGATGCCTCGTTCATGCTCATGCTATGTCCCCAGAACAGCTGGACGATTATGTTGTCTTATAATTTTGCCCTTTAGTGCTATTGTTGCATCCTTATGATGCTGTTTTTGCCACATCTGATAAAGTCCCAAGAGAGGTGCTGCAAACTGATTAGCAGGATATGGAGGAACAGAAAGGTGATCTCATAATCCCACAGCCAATGGGAAAGAGGGTTTGTAGTCTTTGCTGTTACCATTTTCATGAATGTGGGGGCTGATGTTGTTGCTAATAACCGTTAAGATCCTAGTGAGGGAATGTGATTATGTGACTCAAATGTTTTCTCCTCTCTACTGTATTCCTATTCTATTGGCAAACACTTCACTTAATGCAAAATATTCTTCTAATCATTTGACAGATTCCAGATTAATTCTGTTCTTTCTAGCCCTTATTCACAGCTAGTTGGAGCTGGTTGTGTGCCAAGATGATGTGGTCTCAGTGCTCATAGAAATAGAAAATTGTACTCTCTATATCTGCCTCTGGAGGATAAACCACATGTTGTGTGGATAGCTTGGAAGTGAAATAATACTGATTTATCCTGCTTCACAGACTGTACTTTGAATTTGGTTATATAAAGAAAACGCAAATATATTCCCAGGAAAAATAGCAAGATCGGCCCATTAAAGCAAGTGATTAATGCTCTGTTGAAAGCCCATTTAAAGGATTGTGCATTAGGAACCAGAGAATGGGAATATGAGAAAGTACTATAATCCACTGTTTTCAAACATGGTGGCTATGTGGCTGTAGAGGGCACTAAAGATCTTTAGGACCCATCAGCCTGAAGAGGAAGTAGCAAGCTTCTTCTTGTGCTTACAAAAAATACCCCTTAATCCTTAGAAATAAGAAAGTGGGACCACATCAGATCAAAATATTATATGACTTCTCCTTCTCTAACCACTAATAACAGGGTAAGCTAATTTATGTTATGATTTGAGGTTTAATTCTTTTATTCCTTAAAATGTCTCAGTCACATAGAATACACTTGCAATAGCTATTTCTATCTACTTACATTCTGACACACAAACACAAATACATATACAAGCACACACACACAGTTTGAAAACACAGACAGGCAGACCCATAGGAAATGAAAATGTACAGGTTCATTTAGAACATCTGTTTGAGAATCATTGTGATTTGGGGCTGTATAAATTTTTCATTGGTAACTTCAAGGAAATCTGGTTTCAAATCCCTGTCCATGCATGGATAGGCTAGTATCTTTCACTGTCAGTCTCTCCTGATAAAATGAGCATAGTATCAGAGTGTGAAAGTAACTAGTTACAAATAAATAGTTACTTGTAGTTAATTCCTGTATCCAATGATGATGCTATAACCAAATCACATTACAAATGGAGCTTAACAAGGGACCAGTCCTTTCATGATGTAACTGTGATTTTCTTAGTTATTCATACAGTTGTGGGGAGAAATTTAAATAAATGGTGGAGGAGGAATATTGCATGGTTCAAATGCTGGCTTGTGTTCTGTTGTGGTGTTGAGGTGATGACAAGGTGTCCGGGAGGAGAATGTGTTTTATACCACCATCTGGCAACGTGAACATTCAGGATTAAAAAAAACACACACTTAGAAATTCCCATTTTAATTACTTACAAGAAACGGGAAAAATTAATTTTCAGGCATTACAACTGTAGCTAACTGTAGAACTAACCAACAGAATGCCAGCCATGATGTGCATTGTGAAACTTCTGCCCTGTATGGAGCATTCCATTGAAAGGGAATGGGAATCCCAGGTCTATGTGAGGTTTATATTACACTAAACCCTTGAAAAGTAAGAGACTAGAAGGCACTGTCCAGAGTGAGTTTCATTCTCTATAATCAAGAAAGATCTTGATTGGTTGTCCAGGTGGTTGGAAGCTGCAGAGGTGCAGCAGTATGCCGATCTCTGCAATGAAGACTTTTTAGTTAAGTTCATTAAGCTCATTAAGCCCCCCCCAGGTTGACTCAGCCTTCCGTAAGCTGGTAAAATGAGGACCAGCGTAATAAAGAGCTGGGGCGGTACGCTGTGGGAAAATTCTTAATTCAGTTTCCAAAAAGCAGCTGCCATTTATTTGTATATATGCAATTTGCAATTTATAACATCATTGCACACCAACAGTGCCCTCAACTGACATTTGCATGTACAATTCTCTTTGTATTGTATTGAAACTGTATTGTATTAAATGTACTTGAATTGTGTTACTGTGATTCACTGTATTACTATATGATGTTCTACCCCAACCCGATTCTGATGAGCGAGGCGGGTAATAAATAAGTATTATATTATTATTAATGAGGTTCTACATTTATAGCAGTAGCATGTGACACAAATGTAGTAAGAGAGGATCTGTGCATTGCTATTCTTGCAATGTAACAGGATCAAAATATAAAAGAAATATCATACTTTGGGTGCACTCATATGACAGAATTATAGCACTATTTATTTCATTTTAACTGCCATGGTTCCATCCTATGCAATCCTGGGATAAGCAGCTTTGTTATTGAGCGCCTTCAAGTCATTTTTGACTTCTGACTAAGGTGAACCTGTCATGGTTTTCTGAGGCAGAGAGTGTGTGACTTGCCTAAGGTCACCAAATGGATTTTCATGGCTGAGCTGGGATTCGAGTGCTGGTTTCCAGAGTCATAGGAGATTTTCAGACCGCGTTTCAGTGTGCCTAGCGTGGGAGGAGCTTTCGGGAGAGGGACAGCGGTCTTGCGTGGCAGGGGATCGTTTTCTGACGCCGCCGTCCCTCTCCCGAAACCATCCATGTCACTTCCATGAAGCTTCGGAAGCCGCAGAGCCATATTTTAATCACGGGCAACCTCCGTGATTAAAATATGGCTCTGCGGCTTCTGAAGCTTCACGGAAGTGACACGGATGGTTTCGGGAGAGGGATGGCGGCGTCTGAAAATGACCCCCTGCCGCACAAGACCGCCGTCCCTCTCCCGAAAGCTCCTCCCACGCTAGGCACGCTGAAATGCGGTCTGAAAATCTCCATAGTCTAACACTCAAACTACTATGCCAAGTTGGCTCCTTATAAGCAGTTTCGGGAGGGCCAATTAGAACTCTCAGAGAGCTCCTCTTGTGTCTCTGACCAACTATGAATCCCATGATTTCATAAGACATAACCAGGGGGGCTTACTACATAAGAGAAGGAAGTGCCAGTGTGCCCTGATAATAGCGTCACCCATCTTGCCTTATCACACAACATCGGCATGTTCCAGCTGTTCTATTCTGTCCCATGAGAGACAGTGATAAATGTGAGTCTTTTTGTTAGCTGGAAAACCCATTAGCAAATAGACTCACCTTTCCCACTGTCTCCCACAGGACCAGAACAGGATTACAGCCAAAATATACAGATGTAGTGCAATAAGGCAAAGTGGGACACACTTATTTCAGGCTTCGCTTCCACTTCCTTTCTTTCATGCTGTAAGCACCCAGGCCACTTAAAGCTGAATAATAGCTCTATAATTTTGTAGTGTGAATGGGCCCCTGAAGTTACTATGGCACAACACACACCAAACAGTGCACACCAAGTTAAACAAGGACGAGTAGAATGTTATCCTCCTACTTTTGTTTAAAAAAGGCAAATGTATAAACCTTTTTTTTAATTTTGCTTTTGACATACTGCTTCTAATCACTAGGTATACTGAGTGCAACACAGAGAAAAACGAATATTGCTTTCCAAATTCATATTTGTTTCTTCCGCATGGGAGGCCCACATTAAAGCACATTCTTGCATACTTGTACTTTTGTATGATTCACCATTCAATTTGTAATCAATAAACTATTCATTTCATTTGTGTTTTTTAAGACAATCCTTTTCACCCCAAAATGAAGAAAGTAATAGGTTAGAATTTCCCCTTCTACTTTATTTTGTGATGTATTGCTAGTGAGGGCACCATAATCCAATAGGCCTTCTGCAAGGTCGTTTTTAACTCATCTGAAGAAAATGTATGAAAATTTCAGAATTTAATTTTTTTAAAGAAACATTTCGGAATCATTTTAATGGATACTACTGTAATGAGACTGCTCCATTCCAGCTACAGCTGTGACACTGCATCTGATCTTTCATGGAGGGAGGAGTTAAAATCTTGGTTATGTTTTATTATAAAGAATCTTTATTCTTGAGGTGTTCATATTTGGATATTTAGCAGTGCAGGGGAGATGATTCTCCTGTTGTGTTCACAGGCTACATTAGTAAAATGGTAAATGTACAATCCATTTTTCACCATTCACTGTTCTGTCCCTTCATAAACTTGATATTGTAGAGTTAATGGCATGTAGCCAGTAGGACACTGGTAATTTAATACCCATTTGAGTTACTATGAGTGTTGGTGACAAAATCAAGACCATCTTGTTTGGACTTGTATTAAAAGGCAAACCATTAAAAACAACTCAATGGAGAAAATCCATCCAAAATATATATAAAAAAACAAAGCATACATCGAAATCTCAGTTCCAAGTTCTCCCTAGGAATCACAGATAGTCTAAGCTAACCATTTCCCTTCTCCCACCAAAGGGGAAAAAAGGACCTCAATGTAATTTAGCTTATAAAAATAGGGTGGATTTTTTTTTAAGTTACCACATGTTACTTTCAGGTTGCAAGCCAAACAATTGTTATTGCATTTAAATCATGTCCTGACGTAAGGCGGTAGTAGTAAACCTGCTGGAAAGAAAGAGAGGTCTCCTTGCGGAATTAAACACCACTAAGAAAGCACTGTGTGCTTCAGCTTATCCCTCCCCAATTGCTTGAAATGTTTTTATTAGCTCCTTTTTTGCAAGAAAACAAAACATTCAGTTTTCTTCCCCTCCATAATCAACCTGTCTTGCTAGAGAGCAAATAAGCTTTCAGTGAATGAGACTGCCGCTTGATCAAGCCAGCTACCCGACTTGCTGGGCAATTCAGCTGTTAGTCATCAGGCAGTTGGCTTCAGCAGCTCAGAAATCTGGCTCTGCAGAAGCCAGTGTTGGGTCTCAGACGACCTTAGAATACTAATTGACATCTGGGTCTGGTGCTGCTTATTTTTTCTTTTGCAATGGCCATGCAAATGCTGGGCACTGGTACACTGCGCCAGTGCCGTTGGAGTTTGCACTGGATATGCAAGATTCATTACTTCCCCCCCACTCCCTTGTTTAGCTTCCCCACTTCCTTTCTCTTGTTGTATTTTCCCTTTCTTTTTCAAAATTAAAATGAGAATAAGACTTACCAAGCAATACATCTATCAGCTGCTTGGAGAGGTCTTCATATATGTTTTTTTCAAAGCCTGTTCCTGGAACTTGTGACATCTCACTTCTCGATTTTTGCTGTGAGTGGTATATGAATTCCGTATTGCTGTATGATTTGTTTGCTCCCTTTATTGATGCAAATTCATGAGGAAAATAAAGCAGTTCATTAATACACAAATAAATGCACATTTCCACAAAATAGCATTGGTATATACTTGACATTGCTTTATTATACCTCACTTTTATTGTTTAAGGTGTTTTAGATGAATGATGCATTTTCACTGAGTTTTCTTTTTATCTTTGGATAACAGTAGGATAAAATTTGAATTTTTTTTATCCAATTTGCCTTTTGTCACACTCACACCCCCTCCCAACACACACAAACACACAAAGAAAACCACTAAGCCATAAGCCACAATTTTCAGCTTCCTCATTACCACTCTCTCTGGCTTTTCTTCACAAACGAAGATTCAGGAAGGACTCATCCCGCACTTTCTGCAAGCGCGCTGATGACTAAAAAGGCCAATCTGAGATAAACAAGTCCGGTTGCAAAAAGCACAGCAGAAGGTCTCCTTGGGTGATGTTTTTGGGTTGTGATTCTTTCTGTATTGTCGTTTCTCTTCAAGACTTGTTCGTCGTGAGTTCTCAAATAAGGCTGCAGCATTGTGGATAGTGCGTCTCCATGCCTCCCGATGTGAGGCCAGGGCGGACCACTGTTGGTGATCAATTTAGCCAAGCCTGAGATGTTGTTTCAGGGAGTCTTTGTATCGCTTTTTTGGAGCGCCCCTCTTACGCTGACCCGTGGCGAGTTCACCGTAGAGTAGTATTTTTGGGAGGCGATGGTCCTCCATCCTAGAAATGTGCCCTGCCCAGTGCAGCTGTGTTCTCAATATCATGGCCTCAGTGCTGGTGATCCCTGCTTGTTCAAGGACAGCAACATTTGTCACATAGTCAGTCCAGTGTATATTTAGGATTGTGCGTAGACAGCGCTGATGAAAGCGCTCGAGGAGTCGTAGGTGGTGGCGATAGGTGACCCATGTTTCAGATCCATAAAGAAGGATAGACAGTACAATGGCTCTATACACACTGGTTTTTGTGCTTTGCCTCAGGTGTTTATTGCTCCAGACTCTTTTGTGAAGTCTTCCAAATGCACTATATGCCTTTGCTAATCTGTGATCGATCTCTTTGTCAATCTTGGCATCTGAGGAGATGATGCTTCCCAGGTAGGTGAACTGCTGAACGGACTTGAGCACAGATTTGCCGACAGCAATGTGGGGATGGTGGTGTTCGTCCTGTGGTGCAGGCTGGTAAAGAACTTCTGTTTCCTTCAGGTTGACTTCTAACCCAAACAGCTCTGCAGCTGTTGCAAAGCAGGATGTTAGGCGCTGCAGAGCTGCTTCTGTGTGGGCAACAAGGGCAGCAGCATCGGCGAAGAGCAGCTCACGGACTAGATAGTTTAGAGTCTTAGTGTGAGCCCTCAGACGGCTTAAGTTAAACAAGCTACCATCAGTACGGTAGCGTATATAGATGCCGTCGTCTTCTTCAAGCTCTGCCATAGCCCTTTGGAGCATCGTGCTAAAGAAGATTGTAAATAAAGTTGGTGCAAGAACACAACCTTGCTTCACTCCATTAGTTATTAGAAAGGGCTCTGAAAGAGCATCGCCATATCTGACTTGACCACGCTGGCCCTCGTGTAGCAAGATAATCATTTTAAGGAATTTGGGGGGACATCCTAGTCTTTCCAGGATCTGCCACAGACCTTTTCTACTTACAGTGTCAAAGGCTTTGGTGAAGTCGACAAATGTTACATAGAGACCCTTGTTCTGCTCCCTACATTTTTCTTGCAGTTGCCTAAGGGCAAATACCATGTCTGTAGTATTCCTATTGGCTCTGAAGCCACATTGGCTTTCAGGGAGAAGTTCTTCTGCAATAGCAGGAACTAATCTGTTCAGGAGTATCCTTGCAAGGATTTTTCCAGCAATAGAGAGCAGTGTTATGCCTCGATAGTTTGAGCAATCGGATTTTGCTCCTTTTTTCTTGTACAGGGTGATGATGACTGCATCCCGGAGGTCTGATGGCAGTTCCCCTTTTTCCCAGCAATTGACAAGGAATTCGTGGAATTTTTCGTGGAGTGCATGACCTCCGTGTTTCCAAACTTCAGGTGGGATTCCATCAATCCCAGCTGCCTTGCCGTTTTTCATCTGCTGTATGGCCTTAAGGGTCTCTTCCAAAGTGGGAGCTATGTCCAATTCATTTTTCATTGGTTTTTGTATCATATATTGGATAGCTGAGGCTTGGACTACTCGGTTGGCGCTAAAGAGACTTTGAAAATGTTCAGCCCAACGATTTAGGATGGAGGCTTTATCAGTAATTAATGTTTGACCATCTGTACTGTATAAGGAGCTTTGGACCTGATAAGTAGGTCCAAACACTGCTTTAAGAGCTTCATAAAATCCTCTATGATCACCCAGATCTGCACAGCGTTGTGTCTTTTCTGCTATATTGATCCACCACTTGTTCTGCATGTCTCGGAGTTTTTGTTGTAGTTTGCTACATGTGAGGCGGAAAGCTGCTTTTCTTACATGACAGGTTGGCTGGGCGAGGTATGCCTGGTGAGCAGCTCTCTTCCTTGCCAACAGCTCCTGGATCTCTTGGTTGTTTTCATCAAACCAGTCTTGATTTTTCTTGTGGGAGAACCCGAGGGATTCTTCTGCAGACTGGAGGATACTGTTTTTGATATGTTGCCAAAGCACTGTAGGAGAAGGATCTGTAGGATGGTCTTCAAGTTTTGTTTGTAGATTTGCCTGGAAGTTGTCTCTCATGGTAGCTTGTTGAAGATTGTTGACTTGGAGTCTCTTCTTTAAGATGCCACCCCTCTTAGGTTTGAACTTCAGATGAAGATTTAGTTTACATCTGACGAGGCGATGATCTGTTTGGCATTCTGCACTGGGCATCACTCGTGTATGACAGACATCAAGAATGTCTCTCTGACGGACTAGAACGTAGTCAATGAGGTGCCAATGTTTGGATCGGGGATGCATCCAGGTTGTCTTCAAGCTATCTTTCTGCTGAAAGATTGTGTTTGTAATAGTTAGCTGTTGTTCTGCACAGAACTCTAGCAGGAGGTGTCCGTTATCATTGCAATTTCCAACACCATGCTTGCCTAAGACACCTTTCCAGGCTTCGGAGTTCTTTCCTACTCTGGCATTGAAGTCACCAAGGATAATAATTTTATCTTCTACAGGGACTTTTTGTATGAGTTGGCGTAGGTCTGTGTAGAATTTGTCTTTCTCTACAGGGTCGGCTTGCATAGTTGGGGCATATATACTAAAGAGAACAACATGTGGGAGGCATAAGGAAATAATGTGATCAGAGTGTCCTGTTGGCAAGGTTTCAAGTTTGGAGGCAATGGAGTTTTTAATCATAAAGCCTACTCCTGAAAGATGTTTTTTGGTTTTGGGTTTGCCAGACCAGTAAAGTGTGTAGCCGGCGCCATGTTCTTTAAGGCTGCCTTCCTCGTGGAAGCGAACTTCACTAAGAGCAGCGATGTCAATATTAAGCCGTGATAGTTCAAGGGCTATTAGGGCAGAACGACGCTCAGGCCGTCCACTATCTTCAGAATCTTGCATGGTTCTGATGTTCCAGCATGCAAGTGTCAGTTTATTTACACCTTTGGAGGCCGGTGTGTGCCTTTGTTTCTTTGCCTTGGTTTGACCGCATCAGAAGATTCCCGTTGGCCGCGGCTAGCCAACCAGGTAGTTGGGGATGAGCTTTCGTTAGGCCACCTTTTCTAGGCCCCTCTCCATATGGAGCAAGCAGTGCTCTCCTTAAAAAAGGCTGCTTGGTCATTCAGGATGCTGCCGAACAAGACTGTCATCTCCCGGGTCAGGCTTGAGCGACCAATGTCCTGAACCGCCTGCATGCAGGGTTGGGGCTGCGGCTTCCAGTGCATCTTTACACCTGCCGGTTTCGTCCCTCGCCAGTCGCTACAGGGCTTTTTTGGAACTGGATTTGTCCTTCGAGCCTGTGCAATGGATTTTTCTGGTGGAGCGCAGCGTGCACAGAACTGGCTTCACCCTTTAAACCAGAGATTCATCTGCCGTGGCCTTGCAAGCATGGACGTGGCAGTGAGGTCCTCGGGCCATACGTTTGATTAGAGTTTCCTTCTCTTAGATGGTTGACCTTACAGGGTTGGACGAGCACCATCTGCCCGGGTTTGGGATTAGAGTTTTCCTTCTCCTAGGACGGTTGCCACAAGGCTAGAGAGCCCATCCTGCCCTTTGACGCTCTTTGTCAGACCCTTCGGTTTTGACCTGTCTGGCATGGGAGACCCTACCAGTGGCTATTATGCCACCGCCAGCATAGCTCAAAACATCATTAGGGTACGCAAGCCTCTCTCCCACGACAAGGGGGCATCAATGGAGAGGCCTCATTACCACTGGCAAGGAAATATAAAATGGAGAAATTCTTATCCTCATGGTTAGTATGAGCCTTTGAAGTAAGGTTGGGCTGGAACACAGCCATATTCAGAAGAAATGCAAATTATTTTACACACAGGGAGAGGGGGGTAATGCTAGAGGGAGGGGAGGAAGAGTTTTAGTGATAGAGGAGCTGTGCACATTTCTGCTACATCGTTGTGAATGTATGTACTGGGATTCTCCGTCTCCCTTCCTCTCCAAATGACATTCCACCTAGTGAACCATTGATTTAAGCACACCCCTCAGTCTGAATTTGCTGTATTTTCATGCAGCATTTTCATTGTGCCAAATCTCAATGGCTGTATGCCAATGTGGAATCATCCCATTCACAGCATGAGCCTTGACGAAGTTTGTGTGTGGCTAGAAGAAGCTGCTGTGGATAAGATGGCTCAAGAAGGGCAACAAAACAGTGACAATTGTACAATACAATACAATACAGTTGCAGTCAAAGCATCCACCATGAACTTCCCTTTTTGCCAAAAATGTTTGGCTGCTAGCAAAGATTTGCCTAGGGAGGTAATGTATAGTAATGCCTGGCATCCAGGTAAGACTGGAAGAACACCTGTCTGAAGCTCTGGAGAGTGGCTGCTAGTTGCTATCACCGGTGCTGAGCTAGACATTACCACTGGTCTGATTCAGTACAAGGTACAGTAGCTTCCAGTGCTCCTGATGTTTGGCACAACCCTAGTTTTGGTACGTCAAGCTGGTTATGGAAACACTAAAACATCTATTCCCTCCCAAAATTGCTCTCATTTCCTGCCCAGCCCTCACGAGGAGCGAGACACCAGCTAGAATCCAAGAATCCTTTTCCCTGAAGAAGCCCGTGGAGAATAAAAAGATAAGAAAGGTTTTTGTCTTTGAAAAAGCCTCAGTGTTGAGAAGTTATCTTCTCATCATCCATGTGGCTCCGGCCATTCAGAAAGAGGGAGAGAGAGAGAGAGAGAGAGAGAGAGAGAGAGAGAGAGAGGAGCCAACATATCTGAGAAAGATGACAGGTGACGTTGGTTCCTCTCCCAGTACCTCTCAATGTGCCTTTGGTTCAGAGAAGGGTGACAACCTTGGAGCAGGACATTTGTCAGTGGGAGGTACTGAGTCCTCAGGGAAACCTTATTTATGTTATTTGAAGAGGACAATTCAATTACTTCTTGGAGGATTAGTGATGGGTCAGTCCTACTGGAGGTTACCTTGAGGGGGCAATGGTGAAGGGGGAGTCACTCCTTTGGGTTCCTCCTTCAAAGTTGTAGCAAGTACAAGTCTACCACCTATTTCATGTTTCAGGAGGAATAGAGATGAATGGTTCCTTCCGCAGGGCCCATGCTAATCTTTCCAATTTTAGTATATCTGCTGCCGAAGCGAGCACATATACACATATCTTGAGTGAAAGATATTTCACAGTTTAGATTATCTTTGGAAAATCTGTGTGTGAGAGAGAGAGGGAGGGGGGGAAGGAGGAGGAAGAGAGAGAGATGTATATTTTATAATCTTATATAAATATATAGTCTAAGGCTAAGTATATTTTGATAGTCATTTTCTTTTCATGTGCAGTTTTATCAGTTTCATAAAGAAAACTTGTAAGCTGATTTACAGTTTCATAAAGAAAACACTTTCATAAAGAAAACTTGTAAGGTTCTTTGGGAACACATTAAACATTAATTTAGAAAACTGGGATATACGTCTATTGCATTATAGGCAAACTACTGTTATTAGGTTGCATCCAATTGTCTGGCCTATGGATGGGTTTGAGGCACCTGTGCTTACTTTAGGTATGAGATCAGCAAGCAAGTGTTCTTTCTTTCAATGTGCCGTCTTTGTGCAGGTGTCGGGAAAGCCGCCAAGTCAAATAGCTGATAAGACAGCCCGACTCGGCAACAACTCTGTTCCAAAGCACAGTACCTTGTGTTGTCAATAGCAGTCCAGAGAGTCAGGAGTCCAGAAAGAGCGAAGAACGATGAGGCAGTCTGAGGGCAAAAGGATTCTGGCAGGTGGGTCAATGAAGACAGTCCAGGGTCAAAATAATCTGAGGTTTCAAGAAAGCAAGGTTCCAAGAGCCAGGAGAGTCAAAGGCAGAGGCTTCCTCCAGGGAAGGCAGATAGCCTGAGACCAGGAATTCAGCGTCTCCCCCAGCTGCTTATGTTGGCCCAGCTCCCACTCACAGCTGCTGGGTGATTAATGAGCATCTTTCTTTTAGTCTCCAGGAGCGACGCAGCCCCTCCCTTTCTGCTCTTCTTTGGCTAAAGGTAGGTACCTGTTCTTCTACCTCTTGCTGTTGCTCAACTATGTCTCCCAGGCTTGGACCGTGTGCTGGGGGAAGGCTAGGCTGCTGAGACCTGGGTTCTTCAGGGCTAGACTCAGACTCAGCCAGCCTTTCTGCAACTGGCTCAGCCTCCTCACCTTCTGAGTCCTCAGAGACCTGGCTGACCATGACATCATTCCCCACCCATTGTCCTTCCCCTCACCTGGAGGAGGATGAGGCCGGTTTGGGAAGTGGTGGTGAAATGCCCGAACCAGGCAGGGAGCATGCACATCGGAGGCCCCGATGCCCCGCTTATATGCCTCCTTGGCCACCTCGAGCTGTTCCTGTAGCAAGGACTGGGCAGCCTGGAGTTCCTGGAGCCATTGGTCTGCCACAGGTACTGCCGAGACAGGGGCCACAGCTGGAAACGCCCACAGATGGAAGCTGCTGGTGGTAAAGAAGGGCATCTGCTGGGTTGAGGCATGCACGGAATTGTTGTACATGAATTCGGCCAATGGCAGCAGGTTGACCCAGTTCTCTTGGCGGTAACTGGAGTAACAGTGGAGGAACTGCTCCAGTGTCCCATTTGTGCGTTCTGACCAGCCATCGGACTCAGGATGGTGTGCCAAGGATAGGTGAGGTGCAATGTCCAGGAGCCACAGCAGACTAGTCCAGAACCGGGCACTAAACTGGGCTCCCCGATCAGAGACTACTCCCTCAGGAAGGCCATGGAGCAGGAAGATGTGCTGTACAAACATCCAGGCCATCTCCTTCGCAATGAGGAGGCCAGCACAAGGCACGAAGTGAGCCATCTTGGAGAACAGGTCGACCCCCACCCAAATGGTGGTACAGCCAGCAGAAGGGGGAAGGTCCATGATGAAGTCCATTGTGATGAGCTTCCAGGGCCCAGAAGGTGTCGGCAGAGGCAGCAGAAAGCCCACAGGTCGCCCCAGATGATCCTTAGCACGGTGGCACACAGGGTAAGTGTCCATGTACTGGGCCACCTCCGCATGGACCCGAGGCCACCAAAACTCCCAGGTGAGGAGGTGCAGTGTCTTACAAAACCCAAAGTGCCCCGCCGGCTTAACATCATGGCACAACTACAGGACCATCTCCCATCATGGGCCTGTTGGTACATAAAGGCAGCCCTGGTGGTAGAGCAGGCCATCTCAAAACTCAAAAGGAGAGGTGTCCCCCTCTGCCGAATGCTGGGTCATGAACGGGTCCTGTCTCTGGAGGTCATGAATCTGGTCGGCAGCAAAATTCTCTGGGTGCAGAATGGTGGACGGAGGCTCCCCCTCTGGTTCCATGGCATACTCTGGCTTCTGGAAGAGAGCATCGGCCTGCTGATTCTGGGCCCGAGGAACATACTGGAACTGGAAATTGAAACAGCCAAAAAACAGGGACCACCGCTTCTGCCTCTGGGACAATTTCTGGGCCATCTGGAGATGCTCCAAGTTCCTGTGGTTGGCGTGGACCCGGATGGGATGAGCTTCCCCCTCCACCAGATGCTGCCATGTGTCAAAGGTGGTCTTAATTGCCAACAGCTCCTTCTCCCAAATGGTGTAGTTGCGTTCAGGAGGAGATAGCTGACGGGAATAAAAGGCACAAAACAACAGGCGTCCCTCAGCCCCACATCTGAGGTGTCCACCTCCACCACAAAAGGCATCCGTGGATCAATGTGCTGCAGGATTGGGGCCGACGTGAACCTCTCCTTCAGGACCTCAAACGACTTCTGGGCCGCAGGTGTCCACTGGAAGCGGACCTTCCCCTGCAGCAGTTGGGAAAGAGGGCTCACCAGGGCTGCATAATCCGAGATGAATTTCCTGTAGAAGCTTGCAAACCCCAGGAACCGCTGGACATCTTTCCGGCAGCAAGGAGTTTGCCATGATAACACTGCCTTCACCTTGGAGTTGTCCATGGCCACCCACTGAGTGAAGACTCAGTAGCCCAGGAAGTCCACCTCCTGGTGGTCGAAGGCACACTTTTCCAACTTGGCATAGAGGCAGTGCTCCCAAAGGTGCTGAAGGATGGCATGAACGTGGGCATCATGGGCAGCCTGGCCGGGAGAATAAATCAAAAAGTCATCCAGGTAGATGATCACAAAGCGATCTAGATAGTCCCGGAAGACATCATTGACAAAGTGCTGGAAGGCGGCTAGGGCATTAGATAGGCCAAAGGGCATTACGGTGTACTCATAATGTCCATACCTCATCTGAAAGGGCGTCTTCCACTCATCCCCAGCCCTGATCCTCACCAAGTTGTAGGCCCCTCTGAGGTCCAACTTAGTGAAGACCTTGGCATGGTGGAGCCACTTCTACAGTTCTGGGATCAGCGACAAGGGATACCAGTTCCTGATGGTGATCCGGTTAAGGGTGTGGTAGTCATTGCAAAGACGTAACTCCCCACACTTTTCCCACACAAACAACACAGGGGCACCTGCAGGAGACTTAGAAGGGTGGATAAACCCCTTCTTGAGGTTCTTTTCCAAGAAACCACTCAGAGCTGCCAGCTCAGGCTCTGAAAGGGAGTAGAGGTGTTCCACCAGGATCAGGGCCCCAGGTATTAAGTCAATCGCACAGTCATAAGGTCTGTGCAGTGGGAGCCGATCCGCGTCCTTGTCGAAGACATCAGCGAAATCCCGATATTTCTCAGGCAGCATCACTGAGCACTCCTTGGCGTCTGTTGCCATTGCCTCCGGGATCCACTCCAGCCAACAGTGCTCCTGGCAAAACTTAGAGGTGAACAGAACCTCCTGCCAGGCCCACAAGATGTGCGGATCATGCTTAGAGAGCCAGGGCATTCCCTAGGACCAAAGGGAAGTGAGGCACCCCGGCCAGCAGGAACTGGATCTCCTCGACGTGGCCCTGGATCTCCAAGTGGAGCAAAGGGGTCTGGTGAGTCACAGGACCGGACCGCAGGAGCTGCCCATCGATAGTCTCTACGGGTCTAGGCTCGGCTAGGGCCTCCAATGGTATCTGATGACTGGTGACAAACCCCAAGTCCATGAAATTGTTGGAGGCTCCCGAGTCTATCATGGCTCCCAGGGGAACAAGCTCCAGGGAAGGCATCTAAGGTTAGCCGCCACCAACAACGGTTCTTTGCTGCAAGTCATGCTGGGGGTAGCAGGTTCCGGAGACGCTCCCAGGTGGTGAACCTGCTCTACATCTGGGACTGCCAGTTTCCTGGCAGCAGTGCTCTGTGTCCCTGGGCCGGACAATTTCTGGCAAAATGTCCTGAGAGACCACAGTATAGGCAGAGCCCCTCTCTCCTCCTTTGTTCCTTCTCAGCCGCAGTGAGCCACGGCCAAGCCCCTACCAGCTGCATTGGTTCTTCTGCAGGCCCAGGAGGGGCAGCCATAGGGGAAGCTGCCGGTTTCTGGGGTGCAACCACTGGAGGACCAGCTAACAGACTGGCCTGCCTTGTGAGCTGAGAGGCAGCAGTCTATGCGTGTTGCTTGAGTTATCAAGGCAGCAAAGGTGTCTGGAGGATCTGAGCGGGCCAGCTCATCCAAAATGGGGTCTGCCAACAGCAAAACTGGGCCTGCAAGGCACTCTGGTTCCAGGCCAAGTCCTGGGCTATAAGACAGAAGGTGGTGGCATATTTGGCCACAGAGTCTTTGTCTTGCTGGAGGGTCTTAATCCGGTGCTCAGCAGTTTCAGTTTTAACAGGATTTCCCCAGGTAGCTCTCATTTCTTGCAGGAAGTCCTGCAAGCTGTTGAGGACCGGACTACCCTCGTTCAGGTAGGGAATAGCCCATTTACTGGCAGGACCAGCTAACAGACTGATAATGAAAGCCACTTTATGAGTGTCTGTGGGGAAATCAGCCCCTCTGATTTTGAAATGCAGCTTGCAGTTTGCTATAAAACTGTCCAATAGTGCTCTAACACCAGAAAACTTCTCAGGCAGGGCGATGATAGATTTCCCCCGGGGCTGGGGTCGGGGTCGATTCTGTAGTGCAGCCAAGTCTTGGGTTAATTGTGCCAGCTGGGCTGCTAATTGCTGGTTTTGAGATAACAGCTCCTGGATCACAGCAGACTCAGCTATCTTATCAACTTAATTGGGTCTCAGACTATTCTGTTGGGAAAGCCACCAAGTCAAATAGCTGATAAGACAGCCCGACTCAGCAACAACTCCGTTCCAAAGCACAGTACCTTGTGTTGTCAATAGCAGTCCAGAGAGTCAGGAGTCCAGAAAGAGCGAAGAACGATGAGGCAGTCTGAGGGCAAAAGGATTCTGGCAGGTGGGTCAATGAAGACAGTCCAGGGTCAAGATAATCCGAGGTTTCAAGAAAGCAAGGTTCCAAGAGCCAGGAGAGTCAAAGGCAGAGGCTTCCTCCAGGGAAGGCAGATAGCCTGAGACCAGGAATTCAGCGTCTCCCCCAGCTGCTTATGTTGGCCCAGCTCCCACTCACAGCTGCTGGGTGATTAATGAGCATCTTTCTTTTAGTCTCCAGGAGCGACGCAGCCCCTCCCTTTCTGCTCTTCTTTGGCTAAAGGTAGGTACCTGTTCTTCTACCTCTTGCTGTTGTTCAACTATGTCTCCCAGGCTTGGACCGTGTGCTGGGGGAAGGCTAGGCTGCTGAGACCTGGGTTCTTCAGGGCTAGACTCAGACTCAGCCAGCCTTTCTGCAACTGGCTCAGCCTCCTCACCTTCTGAGTCCTCAGAGTCCTGGCTGACCATAACAGCAGGTTTCCTATGGTTCAGTCAAAATCTAGAAAAGATTTGAGGAGACTGAGGTCAAGAGATGTATAATGGGGGTGGACCTGCAATAACATCAACCTGTGAGCCATGATAAGGAACAATACATATCCATGGTGAGGGAAGCTTTAAAAAAAGCTACAGCAAAACAAAGGGAAAGGGAATTATGAAGTACTATGAGGATGATGCAGAAAACAACAGGCCCTGAACCCTCTTTTTCAGGAGAAGACAGCTTTCTGGAAACTAGAGAAAACATTCAGTACAGACTTTGAATGAACAAGCACAACCTCTTCACTTAGGAGATTATCAGACATGGAGGAACATGGCAAAAATAATATTCCCAACCATGTCAGAAGATCGTATGAGAAGAGAAAGGGTGATCTTACCAGACACAGGCATACTTCTGCCATTCTAGAGGCATAGCATTGGCACGGATGAGGCTTCCCTTTTGCATTGACAGGAATAAGCCAGTAATAAAAAGGGATGCCTTTACCTTGCCTCCGCTATGCCCCTGGGACTCTGGAGGGTGGCATTTTCTGATAATCTTGCTTCTTCCTGTTCTCATCATAATCTTTTGACATGGTTTTTGCCACATCTAATAATCTCCTTAGAGATAGTCAACTTGCCAAAAAACAAAAAAAACAAAAACAAAAAAATCAAGCCACAACAAAGAAATGTGGAAACAGAGCAAACACAAAGTCAGCTAAAGTCTTTAATTTTGATTTTTTTTTTCTAGAAGGAGGCAGAAAGTAAGAACAAATATCTCCTCTTACAATTTCATCTTTTTTGTGCTGTCTGTGCCTAATTAATCAAAGATGATTTGACTCTTACAGTCTCCTGTTTCAGAAAAGATAGAATTAGTATGTTAAGCATTAGGAGTACATTGCTCTGCTTGGCATTCCATTGTTTTATGGCATTGAGATTATTTTAATCTTGTGCCTTGTTTTTTTTCAGTTCTTTATTATGTATAAAAGGTGTTGTCAGAAATTATTTTTAATGAAGACAATTCAGATATGAAAGGTATAATAAACACCAATCTCAATAATTCTTTAAAGGTGATAGAGTTCTTGGTTGTTGGAAATAGTTGATCCCTTGATGTTCAGATAGGTCTTGCCAGCCGCATAACGAATTGTATGAATACTAACTAGATGGAGTCGGTGAGTCCTGTGGCTAGAAGCATGTTGGATGGGCTCATGGAAATCACTACAGCCAAATATTTGTGGTGCAGCATACATTTTGTTCCAAAAAACTGTTACAGACCATAAAAACCTGCATTACATCTTTGATCTCCCTCAAGCAATAAGATTTTTTTCCCCAAACATTTTACCTGGATCTGGCACCAATGTGAAGACATTGAAAACACATGGAAAGCAGAAGATAGATTAATACCTGGAACTGTATGTGTGTGTTTGTGCATGCAGAAATGAAGCATTCGTTGACTTGCAAGTAAAATGGCTACAACACAAAATGTACTATAAACTACTTGCTTAGAAGTTTAACAATTTGATTTTTTCCCCTGGAGGTCGACGAGATACATGCATGCTGTAAACATTATAAATAAGCAAAGACTGGGAAAGTTGCTCTTTTGACTACAGGTGCTGAAATCCCCCAGCAGTATAACAAGTTCCTTGAAAAGCTTCAAAGAGTTGATTTTTGGAATACTATTCACAGAATCCCCTAGCTGGCATGGCCACTGTCTATGGAATTCTAGGAGCTATATTCCAAAAAAGTAACTTTTGCAAGCTCTGAAAAAAATCTAGGGATGGATGAATCAGTCTCTTTCCAGTCCATGCCCAATTAGAATATACTGACTCATACAGCTATCATATCTCAATTCCATATTCCTCTGATATTTTAAAAATATAGAAATATTGATATGCATATTTTGAGAGAGAACAAGTCTTAAATATAATGCATTTTAAAAACATTTTGATATGTGCAGTTTGATTATTTCAGTGAAAATTGTGTTCCAACATTTGAAGAAGTGAAAAATTTGACTATGAGCTACATTCCAATCTGCCCATCAGACCAGTTCAGTTTAGAAAGCAACTGGAAACATCAAATTATGCAAGCATTCCCAAAGAAATCTTTATTCTAGGAAAGACTGTGGGTCTCTGTCTTTACTAATGAGTTCAAGAAAGTCACAACACAGGGAATTAAAATGAAAGATGTCCTTATCTAGTCCTCTTTCTTCCCTCAAGAAAACTTGCTAGTCTTCCTGAAACTCTTTTTAACTTCTGAAAGGGGCAAATTGGCAAAATTTCCAACATAATCTTTAATTTCCCCTCTTGCTTCAAGTAAAGCTGATTAAGGCTCACTGAATTTGGTTTGGAACTCGTAAGACTGTCTGATTTGCATTTTTGTTACATGTTGATGTCCAGATGGCATTTCATCTGCTGGACTGGGCTGATATGAGCAGACCTGAATCAGCGTTATTCAGTCTGTGTTTTGGTCAGTTGCACAGTCCTACTTAATATACCAGATCTAATCTGTTAGGACATTATCAAATGCAGCAAAAATTGTGGGATTATGATGTCATCGTAGTGTGAATGGGCCCCACTATCTCATGGTGTCATTGTCTTTGCATGGTTACTCCATGCTCTAGCCACAAAAAAGGCATTGCTTCTAATTGATGGGACAAGCTGTCAATAGATCCTCAATATTGCTTTTTTTGTGCTATTGATGCTGTGCAAAACCACATCCCATTGTAATCATGAGATTACAGCATGAATAGGTGGGCCTCAGCAGGAAAACATCTGAGTGAGAACGTGAAAAACGAAGCAGAGGATGCTCTTTTTATTAACTGTCCTGTTTAGTTTCAACATTTTTAGGTTTGTTTTAGTGCTTGTGTGTTAATTTACTTTGTTAATTTAGGTGTTTTTGGAATTTTAAGTGTGCTCATGTATTCTTGTGAGAACCACCAAAATCGTAGAAGTAAACTCCCATTCTTAAAGCCCCATGGCAAGGGGTTGGACTGGATGTCCCTTGAGGTCTTTTCCAACTCTATGATTCTATGACACCAGTGGTCATCCTGTGATGAATCCATGGCAGTTCTTTCATGTGATTAAAGTGACATGTAATAATAAGTGTAATAATACAACAATGTTTCTGCTTTCCTCATTCACAGAATTACAGCATTTTTAGATGCTAGTCTGATAAAGTCCTTAGCCTCATCTGCAGAGAGAGTATTGGTATTATGGCCAATAGGCCTCAAATACAAATACTCTTTGTATTTTGACAATTGGAAATGTGATTGGAATCCATGTTATTGAGAATTACTTGTGATGCCCCCCTAGAGTCTTGCTTTTTCTGTGCCCCGCCTTTCTTTGATATCCCTAATTGATAAATTTAGGAACACAAGTAGCTGGTTCACCATCTAGCATTTCTAGCAGTGCTACACTACCACAGCTCAGATTCCATATTCCTAGCCTCTAAAATCAAAGTCATAGAAGAACTTAATGCTTATGTAAACATATGGCACAATGGTAAAAAGGTCAGCCTCTAAGATGCAACCTTGAGAAAAAGTAGACAGCCTCAATAATTGACCATCATTGTAAGTCACTAAAAGTGCAAGCCTAAACATGTCTACTCAGAAATGAACCCCCATTGTGTTCAATATGACTTAAGACTTTATCAGACGATCACCTTAAAGCATTCTTTTCTCTGGCATAAAAAAAAATAAATCATTTTTATGCCAGTAAAAGAATGCTTCCCCCCACCTGCACTTACCTTTCTTTCCCGAAGGCAAAGCCTTCTCTGGCAATGAAAGAGGAAGGGAACTGAGCTCTGTTCACTTCCTCTTTTGAAAGCACGTGGAATATCACGAGACTTCATCGTGCGGAAAACTCAAACAAAAAAAAATAACACTAAAAAAGTGGGGAAAGGCACAAAAACACACTTTAAAACTTACCAAGTAAACCGGGGAGGGTCATAAAAAGTGTGTCACTTACCTGGGTGTTGCAATCTCACCTGGAAGTGTTCACAGCAGACCGGCCATTGATGGGGTAAGTATGGTAAAAAAAAGACATGAGGTTTCACAAGCCGTTTATGCTGGCAAAAAAAGCCTTGGGGGATCAATTGATGGCTTCAGCTGTCAATTAAAAAGTACAGGCTTTTAAAGGGACGTAACTGTGAAAGTTACGTGTGGTATGTCCATCCTTTCGTGGTTATGTGGCATTGTTATGATACCTTATTCTGTGTGTCTGATAAAGTCTTTACTCCCTCTTAGTACATATAGGGTTAGAACTTCTACCTCGGGTTTGTATTCTCAGCTAGGCAAGGAGTTATGGACTTCTGGACAAGTAACATAAAATAAGACTATACATGAGATCCTGGATAAGGAGATATATTACATATGTGCATATTCATCCACTTTTTCTCTGCTGCACCCTCCCCCCACCAGCTGCTACTAGCCAATGGAAAGCAGAACAGTGATAGAGAAGTGTCCAGCTATTTTACTATTGCTAGACAAATAGTAACAGGCATCCTCTGGGACTTCTTGGGGTTCTGCCTCAGGTCCCTGAGGATGATGCCATTGCTGTGCATTCAGATATAGGAACATTGCTGGACTCTCTCTGCAGTTCTCCCCACTCTCCATCTGCCAAGAAAGGGCTGGGGGGGGGGTTCCAGTGGGCAAAGAGTGGGTGGGAAGATATTTTGGTCACTGCACAGTCAGTACAAAATCCAACTTTCTTCTCATGTTCCTTTAAGTCCCCCCAAAGATTTCCACTTAAGCTTTGAGAATGAATAGAAAAACTTTGACCAATATTATTCCTTAGCTTAGCAAGAATGTTTACTATTTTTTAAAAAAGATGTAAAGGCGATATTTACTGTTCAGTAAATCCAGTAATTTCTCCAGGACTCGTCTACACTGGCCAGCTTCCTGTTGGCATATTCTGGCCCCAGATCAGGCCTGTTGCCCCTCCATTACCTGCATGAAATGGGATAGAGTCTGCATGGACACACCACCCCATCTCTGCAGCCACCACCTGTAGTATGTGGGGAAATAATCATTGTAATGTAAAAGCAATCTTGTGTACCTCATTCACATCCTAAGATAAGTCTAGGGTTTTTCCCTGCATGCATTTGTTCTCCCAAAATCCCTTTTCTCTTATTTCACTGGGCACTTCCAGCCAACTGGAGTGCTGGGTCATTCAACACATGACCTAATTTAAATGTTATTGCTGTGTGTAAATTCTCTTTTAAGTTTGAGTCTCCATGAGGCTGGAGCCATCTTTATCCATCTTCATCTTAAGCCTTCCTGAAACCATGCCATGATGCATTGCAACCCAGCCTTCTACCTCTGTAGGCTGAGTGAGTTTGTTTTCCTACCCTAAATACCATTACTTAGGAACCTCTTTTTAAAGTTTGTTTCAGTATGTAGATTGAGATTGATATACCTTCAGTAAACTTTGATTTGCATTTTAAACTGACTCCTTTGTTTTGTAATGAGTCTAATTTAACTGAGTGATCTCAGACCTCTGAATACACTTTTTAAATGTTAATTGAGCTTAAGTCAGCATTCCTAAGTGCACTCTGCATGAAGTTAAAAGTAAATGAATGATTTTTAACTCTTTTTAAAGAAAATAATTCTTGTTGTTTTTAAAAGGACTAGATCTTGGAATTTTTAAATACAATTTTATTTTTTTAGATTCATTACTCCTACACCACCACTGCTCTCTGTGTCACATTCGCTGAAGCTAGGCAGGAGGCCTGCATCATGTAATCAAGGCCCCCTCAATGTGACCAGCCTTGGTCACATGCTGCAGTTCTGCTTCCTAGCTTTGGAGAATGCAATGAGGACAGCAGAAGTGGTGGCTGCAGAGACAGGCTGGTGTGCCAATATGGACTCCTGCAGTCCCTTGGTGCCTGGTCCAATTTTTCTGAAATAAGGTAGTTTTTCCTGGGTATTCTGATAGAAAGGTTTAATGCGCTTTACTCCGTCTTCCCCCCATCTTTGCCCTGGGTGTCATAGGGAGTGCCTGAGGGAAAAACATGGCAAGAGCTTTGTATTGTTTGGACTCCAAGGCTCCAATATGGGGGCAAGATGGGATAAATAGCCTGTCTAGACAAGCCCTAGGTTGATCAATTTTTTCTTTTAAATTTCTGTTAGATGTATCAAACTGTCAATTAGATATATAAAACTGTATTAGATGTATATAAATCTGAGGCAGAGTTGTTTCAAGTGCTCAGAGGTCTACTACAAACTGGTCCTCAAGTAGGAAATTTGGACCACTCAACAGCCCACTGCAGAGAAATTGCACAGCAATTTGCAGATAATGTCCCTCAGATCTGCTCCAACTTGGATGCTGTAGTTGAGACAGTTCTACTGGATGTAACCCTGGCTCCTGTTTGTCCAAATGCATTGGATACTTTTCAGTTTGTGCAGCCTGGGGATGTGGACAGGATTCTTAGAAAGTGAGAGCCACCACATGTGTGGTAGACTTTTGCCCTTCCTGGCTTGCCAACAATCCAGAAGGGGGTTGGCTGAGTGGGGGAAGGGGGTGTCAATGCCTCCTTACAACAAGGCAGCATTTTCACTTGCCTAAAGGAGGCAGTTGTGAGGCCTTGGTTGAAAAAGTCATCCCTGAATCAGTCTATAATGTATAGTTATCAGCCAATGTCTAGCCTAAGATTTTGGGGCAAGGTATTGGAGTGTATGGTAGCCTCCAAACTCCAGGGGTTTTCAGTGGGTTTCAATACTATTAATCATGGCATCCCTCTGGGCTGCCTCACTGGCATGAGGCTTGGAGGCATTGTTTTACAGTGGCTCCATTCCTTCCAGAAGGAGCAAACCCAGAAGGTGGTGCTGGGGAACTCCTATTCAGTCTCTTAGCCATTGGCCTGTGGGGTCCTCAGAGTTCTCTTTTGTCCCCCATGCTATTTAACATATACATGAAATTTCTGGGAAAGGCCATCCAGAGTTTTGGGGTACAGTGCCATCAATATAGGATAACACCCCAAACTCCTTTCCACCCCAATCCAACCAGGCTGTCCTGGTCCTAAATCAGTGTCTGTCAACAGTAATGGACTAGATGAAGGCAAACAAAATGAAACTTAATCCAGACAAGACAGATGTGCTCTTGGTCAGTCAGAAGGCAGATCAGGAAATAGAGATTCAGCCTGTGTTAGATGGGGTTACACCCCCCTGAAGACACAGGTTCTCAGTTGGGTGTGCTCCTGACTTCAGCTTTGAACCTGAAAGCCCAGGTTTCTGTGGTGGTCAGGAGTGCTTTTGTACATTTAAAGCCTATCCACTAACTACACCTATTCCTTGAGATACCAGATCTTGCCATGGTGGTACATGCCTCAGTTACATCTCACTTGGACTACTATAATGCACTCTATTTGAGGCTGCCTTTGAAGAGTGTTCAAGAAACACCACCTGATCCAAAGAGCTGCAGCTAAACTGTTAACTGGAGCAGGTTACAGAGAACATACTGTGCCCCTGTTGAAACAGCTCCATTGGCTTCCAGCTTGTGAAACAATTCAAAGTGCTGGTTATAACCTATAAAGTCCTATATGGCTCAGGTCTGGGCTATCTGGCAGACTGTACCTCCTTATATGAGTGGGCTCAGGCTCTGAAATCATCAGGAAAGACCCTTCTCTTAGTTTCACCACAATCACAAGCATGGTGTGTGGGGATTCAAGAAAGGTCCTTCTCAGTGGCTGCCCCTAGACTCTGGAACTACCTTCTGAGGGAAGCCAGAATGACTCCCTCTTTGTTATCCTTCTGTCAGCAGGCTAAAACCTTTTTAATCAGACAGGCTTTTAAAACAGAAAGTTTTCAAAGAACAGGCTGGGGGTACTGCATTGTTTTAACTGAACTGTTTTTAAAAGGTTTTTAATCTTTTTCAAAATTGCATTTTATTCTTTTACTGAAGTGTGAATTGTTTTAGTACTGTAAATAGTTTAATTTGATTTTAATGCTCACTTTTTGTATGTTTTAAATTGCATTTTTCTTTTAAATTGTGAGCCACTTTGAGTCCCAGTTTTGGGGGAAAGGCAGGATATAAACAACAACAACCAATTTTATTTATCTCCATTCATTTATTTAAGATCACTCTAGGGTTTAAACGAGGATAGAAACCATGGCTCTCCCAGGATATATTGCTAATTTGATTCTGGACATTCTTTGTGTTTCCCTAACAAACTGAGGCAGTTCAGATTTGACCCAGATATTACATTGCAAATATTTTCACAAAATTAAGGATGAGAAAATTGGCATTCAAGCCAGTACAATTAATTAGACAGACTTCCACCCATGTTTAGTTTGGATTCCCCTCATTGCTTCTTCTGAGCACCTCTCCCAGCTCTAAATGAAATTAGGACCAAAACTACCAAAGCATAATGGGTGTAAAAAAAAAATTCCAGACATTTTAAATTGTTCTTCGTGTTCTTTGTTACATTTCCAAATCTCAGAGTAGTATATTACAGAGTGACTAAAACAGATTTTCCCAGCATGGCAGAAGTGTTAGACAATAGGCTCCAACATCTACAGCCTATGGTTGTGTTGGTTGGGGATGATGGGAGGTGTACTCCAGCAATCCTGAAGGGTACTGTGTTTGGAGAGGCTAAAGTAAGACATGCACCAGTGTCCTGTGGCTGCCATGTCAGTGGTGCAGTAAATCTACTTTGGGCTTTATTCCAGATTTAGCAGAGCAGAACCTATTTGGAAAATAGAGAATGAACACATTGGATGGCTCCTTTAGAGTCTGTAATAAAGTGCAAAGCAGATTCACTGCACCCCACATGTGGAAGTCACTAGGCATGCTTGAAGCATGGATTCTTAAACACTGTCACAGCGGGCTTACATCAAAGGACAACTAGCCAAAGCTAGTGATAAGTGCAATGTGCAAAATATAGGTATTCCTCTTTTAATATTATGATTAATATTCTGGATATGATCCAAAAAACTCATTTAGTAACATTCAGAGGGCTTGGGCATGCTTAGGGGGATGTTAAAATCTTATATTGTACAGGAGACTGGCATATCACAAAATGATTTCCAAGCAATCCTTCTTGCAAATGATAGTCAGTGGACACCCAAAGTCCTTTCATATGCAAACAAGGACATGATGCATTTTTAATCTATAGGACAGAGAGGGGGGAACTTCCTTCCACCTTTCAAATTCTCAAATTCCCATCCCTCTGGGAGATTCTGCTAGAGATGGTTGGGGAGACAGAGACAAAGTGGGAGCATGCAAATTGTTCTTTCTCACCCTCCCTTCCCCCCTCCCTGTGGCACCTCATCTCTGTCTGGCTATATTTTCTACCTTCACCTCCATCCATTTCAGCCTCCCACCCATTCCACTACTTTCACCAACTCAAGATTACTGGTCACTGGTTGGCCACTGGTTGGCTGGGGAAATCTGGAGCTGCAGTCCTAAAGATGACTTCGCCATATTCTGTTCAGGGGCATATGACAGGTGCAGCCCCTCCTTAGCAGTGAAAGCATGGCTCCTGTTGCCCACAACCTGAAACATCCAGAGTAGAACATGAAATTATATGCTATCCTTTCAAAGATAAAAACAAAAGGACATTCCTCTGAAAGGATCTCCAGCTCATTCATGGTAACCAAAACCATGTGCATAATACAATCTTGCATTCATAGAATCATAGAGTTGAAAGAGACCACAAGGGCTATCCAGTCCAACCTCCTGCCATGCAGGAATAAACAATCAAAGCATTCCTGACAGATGGCCATCCAGCCTCTGTTTAAAAACCTCCAGGACTGTAGGGGGTGTATGTGCATAAAAATTTAAAAAAATAAAAAATTATTAAAGAACCCAGGGAGCAAGCACTTTGGAAATATCTTCTTGAGAAAAGTTTCTTGTAAAACAAAGGCACAAAGCAGACCAGACTCAAGTTTCATTTGTAAATATTCTGAATCACCCAGTCATTAAAGCCACTCAGACAAATTAAAGACAGTAAAGATGTTTGCTTAAAAATGCATATCAAAGCATTTACTGAAGGTATGGCAATCTACATATTCAAAGCAAGGCTAGGTCCTTAACTAACTAAAAGGATTTCAGGATAGTAAACCCACCCAATCCTGGGAGTTTCAGGTTAGGATAAGATAAACAAGTCAGGTTTTTCTAAGTATTACAGCAGTAACATCCATATTTCTTTATTCTTCAGCAAAAGGGTGAATGCAGGTAAGCAAGAGCTCATGTCTCTTCTTCATGCATGGGGTTAGATAAGTGAAAGGAAAGGGAAAGGAAGAGACTGGGGAACCTTGTGCTTGAGGCTTCTCTCCACAAGAGAGTGAACAAAGGATCATAAAGCATTTAAATCATGAGGTCATGTGATGAATGATTCAACAGCCACCCCATAGCTACAAATGGCTAAGATGGTTTGAGGAGAAGAAGGGTAGGAACTTAAGCATGCAAGGAGTATTCCTAAACTTACTAAGTGGGGGGTGCATGAAAAATGCTACATTTCCTACAAGGACAGAACCCTGTGGCACCCCACTAATCACTTCTCTCCAGGATGAAGTGGAGCCATTGGCGACTACTCTTTGGATTTGGCCCAACAACCAATCACAAATCCACCTAACAGTTGCATTATCTAGCCTGTATGTTACTAACTTTTTTGCAAGGATATCATGGGGGACCTTGTCAAAGGCCTTACTGAAATCAAGATTCTGGAAGATTCTCAGCCTTGGTTAAGCATCTCAGGGGAGTTTCCACAGCTGGGGAAAGCCTTCTTATCTGCTCTTGCTGTTCATATTTCCCATGCAGAAAGTACCAGCAAGACATTTTCCTAGGCTGACCCAAGATATCTGAAGGTGTCATAATAAAGCAGATGGACCTTATGTGATCCCTTATGATTATAAATGTGGGATTATTATTTGGATGTCTCCCAAAGAGAACCTCCTATATCCACAACCATGAAACATCAGCTACTGAGTGGCCCATCATTTGGGAAGGCTGAGATTAAGGAATTATTCAGTCAACTCATTATAGAGTCAAGGGTAAACCTCAGCGTTATTATTACCTGAATTCCCTCAAGTCTGAAAAGAACTCAAGCATGCCGAGCCCATCCTTAAGAGGAATGCCCAAGAGACCCATTTAGAATCTTCCATATCCTTCTGCTTTTCCTTTGCTGGATGTCAGCAAACCTGTGCTCCATGTTTATTCAACTGAAACATCTTTGCTTAGCTTTGTTGACTTAAGAAACCACATGTGTCACCAAAAATATGCCTGGAAGAAATATCTTTTTGTCTCTTCATGTTCTTGTGGCATGTAGTTTTCATTAGAGCTGTTGACTAATTGTCGTAGTTTTAAAATGAGATAAATCACAAGCTGAAAAGTCTTCCCTGCATGCATACTGTGCTTTTTCATCAGCTAGTGGACAATAATTCAATCCTTTCAGCAAGGCCTGATATCTAGAAACATGTACCTCTAAAACATTATAGGCATGTTTTCAGTGATGTCTTCTTTTGCATTTGGTCTGCTCTGCCAGATAGGAAAAGAAAAACCATTCTTCACAGTGATGGGTGAACTCCATCCACCACCACTCCATGGCAGGGAATAGGCCTGATTAAAATGAATTATTCTGAAAAATGTCCACAGGACATTCTAAGGTAATTTGTTTTAATTTGGTCCCATTCTGAATTCAGCACTTGAGAAGACATCAGTTGGAGTACAATGAACTTTCCTTCTTTCAGTCTTTCTTACCATACTCTTCCCTTTTTAGCAGTGGGAGACAACAGTTGCATGGCTGGCTTACGACAAATGCGTGCTACAGCATTCAGACCTGGTTGCTACCACGAACATTCACAGCTTGACTAGATTCTAGGAAATATCTCTCTCCCTGCCTTCTCTCTGTCTCCCTTTTGGTCTAATGGTTGCAACAAATACTTTGTGCCACCACCTACCCTTCATAAGCCAAGCAGAGTGGTAGTAAGAGGGGAGGAGGTAGGAGGAGTAAGTGAGGGATGCCTCCATTCAAATCAAATCATACTTGTGTTGGCTCATCGTATAAAACTCTCTGATAAATAGCAGGCATGATGAAGCCAGAGGTGCATTTTAAATACTTGTGGAAGTGTTCTCAAACGTTTTCTAGTCTAGTCTGGTGCCTAGTCAATTGTTTTCATAAAAAAAGGCCAAGCTGGATTTCATGGCTGTGGGGAAGGGCCAAAGAGGGCCTGGGATTTTCAGATGGTGAGGGCTAGGTTAATGAAATGTGGGCAGGGCTGGGGAAACTTTGGCCCTCCAAATGTTGTTCAACTCAGGAAGACTGAGCAGCAAATGGTGTCCCCCACAACTCCAAAACCAGCCAAGTAATTTCAACAGCTAAGGTAAGAGATTCCAGAACCAAATCACCGCTTCAACCCAGACATGAAAACAACATCACAGTAAATTAAATAACTATTTCTTGCCCTTTCCCAGTGCCCCAAATCTCCTGCTTGCCACCAAACCCTGCCTTTTAATGGTATGGCTGACCCTGGTTGAACTGCATCTTCCCAGCTTCCCTTAGTAGATTTATCTATGCTTGTCAGAGCTAGTGGGAGTTGCAATTTAATGACATCTGTAGGACCGTACATTCCAAGCACCTGACTAGACCACCTTGCTTGCAGCCAGTATTGTTCTTTTCCATTCTTTGCCTCCCAGGAGGAAAGGAAAATGTAGTGCTTATCTGGTGGGGCCTTCTGGGGTATGTGTGGAATGGATGTTGTGGTGAAATTGGGAGACCATGTTCACTTAATTCTAGTCCTGACACATATTTGCTGCCTTCTGAGATATTTATGTTCAGTACCTGGAATACCCATCAAAACCACTTTCATCATATTCAGAATATATAGTGTCTGACTTTATGCCAAGACCTCAGGTGCATCAGCTTTATTTCACCTCATTTGCGCTCAGCAAGTCATAAGAGATCCAAGACATCGATGTAAATCTCTACCTACTTGGTTCTTGTGTGCAAGAACTGATAATTTCTTAAGTTTTCTATCCACTAAGTGAGATTTCAAGAGTTTTTGCACATTTTTTCCATAATTTTTCACACTTAATGAGTTATGAGCAAAAAATTGTGCAAAAATGTTTGTGCAAAATCATATCCCCCCTTTCTAAATAGCACATTGTGTGTAAAATATAGTGTTTTGTACAAGCTGGAGTTTGCACAAGATCACAATTTTTCAGATTCCCCCCCCCCCATCTCTTTGCAATTTTTTGGTAAAACAAAATCACCAAAGGCACAAAATCTCATAGCAGTTGCCCATTACTGCCGTAATACAAGATACCAGTTTTGAAGTAAATGGTTTACTCTCTACTTTCTTCCTTTTCATTTACAAGCACATCAGTGAATGAATACATGTAAGCCATGGGCACCCTTTCCAGTTTACACATTGCTATTTTATTTAAACTGAACAACTCCATCCAAGAAAACAAAACTGTTCTATCCCATAAGCCAATTTTAGGTGGGTAGGTGACTGGAGGATCATAGCTAAGCAGCTACCACAAAGTTCACATTACCTTCAGTTTTGTAAGGGATCAGACTGACTATTTCTTAACCTGCTAACACTTTGCAGATTCTTATTTTAAGTGGCATTCATTTTGGTTGCATTATGTGGTTTTCAAGTAGTGTCACCATCAACATAGCCTGAACCCCATCAAGTGTGTATAACATTGACACAGGATTCTACTAAAGGACCAAGTTGCTTTTAAACCCTGCATAAAATCAAATATTATCTTAAGTAATCCTAATCAAATTAATCTTCAACTCACTCTTTGCTCCATTCAACCTATGACTTCATCCTGAGTTGCCCTGACTATGACCTGAATTTCATTTTCTTCCCATTAGAAATAGCAACTTACCTTGTTAAAAAAAAAAAAAGATAGAGAGATAACCTTCAAATTACACTTAAAGGGTGCCTTTTTTTTTTTTTTTTTTTGTTCATGGCATCCCATAGCAATAGCTTTAGCACAGATGAGTTGATAGAGGTTGCTTTATAGTGAAATGTGTTTCTCTTTATTAATAATTTTAATTTGCATGTTCATCAGGGAGATGGTTAGATTTTGTAAAAGGTATATAGATAATGGACTGACTGACTGACTGATTCTCATTGTATTGCTCCTAAAAGCATTCTAAATATAAATAGTTTTCTCTTGGTAGAAGAGTCTACATAACAGGTAAGTCTGAGAACCTAAGCGCGTCTATAGAATCTACGTTAATTCATCCATTATTTCTATTTTTCCCCAGTACCAAGTTTATTAATAGTCTACTCACCTTCAATTTTTTAAAAAAATCCAAATATTTGATCCCATACAAGTTTGCTGTTTGTACTAACCATTCTACGGCCCACCAGTTTCCACGCCCATGTTGACTGAAGTGATTTTGGGCACAGTTTCGGGGGGATGGTGGTGGGCAGAATCCTGTTTGTCCTGTTTGTGACTGCAGATCTCCCAGGAAAGCTAGCCATTGGTAATCCTGTATATATTGACCAAAGTCTTGAGAGGCATGATGAGATACATATGCTATCAGTCTTAGTTGGGAGCAAGCCTTGACATATGACTGTGGTTTTAAAAAAACTGTTTTACTTTCAGTGTTGTTTTTACATCAGTACAATGATACCCAATAATGTCATCTGCATGCATCTAAATAAGTCAGCATGTGCAAACATACAAGCTACCAACCTCTCTTTTAGGAAAATAGACAGCTCTCTAAAAGGTCTGATTGCTGGAACAGAAGGGCACTCGTTTCAGCCAAAATCCATGAAAAGCAGAACTAACTGATGATTATAGTTTCCAGTCACTTAGCAGCACTTATCAAAATGTATGGGGTACTTCTGTGACTTTGCCACCCAACACCACTGCCGGTAAATCTGCTGTCACATTCATCTCCACAACTCTGCAGACTAGTTTAATGCCCCTTCCAGCCCCACTGGTCTGTCTTTCAGCATTAATGCACCATTTAATATACTCTAGAGGAACACCTTCTTTTTCTTTTATTATCCAGCCTGTTTGTGCATTTTCCAAAAAAACTCCAAGATAGGTTTTAATGGAATTGATACTGCACCAGGAGGACCTCACTGGGAGATGTGGGACAGAAAAGACAGAAACTGGAAAAAGTTGAAGTGTCGAATATGTCATATATCAAGAAAGCAAGACCAATTAAAGTAGCCAGATTTTCTGCTCAAGTAGCTGTAACATCATCAGGATTTCCTACTGAGTGTACCATTTGGAAAAGGTGACTGGAATTGGATCAGTGGTGGGGCTGGTGGAATGTGTTTTTCCATGGGTAGAAAGTAATCTACCACTCCTGGGTATGCTTTACCAACACCAACTGTAAAAACACCCATGTTGCCAGCTTAACTGTAAGGATAAAATTGTGACTGTGTTTAAAGTGGGAGAAACCACCCCATCAGTCAAAGAAGGATTTCAGGGATGTGACTTGACTAATGTTCTGGCATAGTAAAACCTGTGGAGTTGAATATTTTGCCTGGTCATTTTGCTTCTTTGGTCCAGTCAGTTGTCAGCCAAGAGAGTCAAACCTAGTTCTGACTTCCCCACTTCCACCATCTTATTAGAAGCACAAGGAATCTCTGTGAAAACAACTCCTGTTTGCTAAGCTGGAAAGATAACATTTCTGTCAGCAAGCTCTGGTTCATCTTGGTCTCAGTTATGAAATGGATAGAGTTAGTAGGAACAACCATCTGTGATATCGAATTTCTTTAGAAACTGCCTGTTGAAACTGCCTGTTTCAACATGGTTAAAAAGAGTAAAGTGAAAGGAATCAGCTTTGAACATGTACAAATCCGATTGCTACAAGGAACAATAAACTTCAATAAGCAGGGGGTGGGGGCAAAGATCCTGGCATTAAAGAAATCTGCATTAAAAGCAAATTATTTTTGTTATATTCATAATGACAGTGAAGCTCTAAAAGATGTACCATGGATTTAACAGGAGTTCTTGAGTTGTGCTGAAATCTGGGAATAACAGTATAGTCACACTGCAGAATTATTGCAGTTTGACACCACTTTAACAGCCATGGCTCCATCCTACAGAATCCTAGGATGTGTAGTTTGGTGATGCACCAGCACGATTTGGCAGAGAACTTGTAAAACTACAAATCCCAGGATTCCATTAGGATGGAGCTACAGCATTTAACGTGGTGTCAAACTGCTGCAATTTTGAAATGTGGATACACCCAAAGTCTCATTGACCTCCATGGGAATTATCTCTTAAGAGGCATGTATAGGCCTGTGTTGTTTGTGTATGTAGTTCATGCTCTTTTCAGTCTCTTTCCTTTTAATCTTTTCAAACATTTTCTTATAAGCATGATTCCAAACATAAACATTTTTGTGTGCTTCTCCACTTACGTGGGTGCACATGGTTAATATGGTCTTCAACTATTACTGACTTTCTATAACCATCATACTCTGAGATGGGAACTAACTGGTTAAAATCAATTTGAGTAAGATGGAAAACTTTCTAACAAAAGGGGGCAACCATTGAATTTGTTTTTAACTAATGAGATACGTGTAGGTTGGAATGTAGGTCCAGCATTAATTTAATTACAGGAATCACAGAGTAGGAATACACAACTAAAGCAGTCCTGAAAGATGCCTATTCAAGATCTCTTTAAAGATCTCTAAAGAAGGGGAATCCACCACTCTCCAAAGCAGTCAGTTTCACTCTTGAACAGCTATTACTGTATAGTAAAGAAGTCCTTCCTAATGTTTCGGTGGAATCTAATTTTACATAATTTAAATCCATCGGTTCCAAACTCAAAATATCACTATCCAAGCTCTTTTTAAAGACTTTCAAAAAGGAGAGTCCACCACCCTCAGAAGAAGTTTATTCTGCTGTTGAGCATCTCAACAAATTAATTTATTAATTGGTTTAATTAAGAGCTAACCAATTTTATGATACTTTAGTTAATTCCAAAGTTACAAGATCTTAATCCACTGGCAACTTGAAAGGGGTGCCATTCTTCTTCACATCCATATATTCTTCCTGTGTTCTGTATCAGGCAACAAGTAGAGGGTCTTCACCTGTCCCAGGAATTCTGAATGTAATTCTAAATGGATGTTTCATTCTCGTAATCTCAGTATCTAGCATAAGGAAACATTGTTGGCCATTTTTCAGTCACTAAGGACTTTTTCATACCACCCTCCAAAAACGTTCTTTTGCCGGCATGATTTGTGCCATTTTTATGATAAAAAAGAACTCCCCATACTACACTTACCTTGCATCCAGTGAAAAGGCAGCCCTGGCAACAAGTGAGGAGTGAATGGACCTCCGTTCCTCAACTAATATCTCATGGATTCTCACAAGAAGATGGGGCATGGGAAATTCAAAAAAACAAAACAAAAATAACACTCTTAAAAAAAAAAAGCACATAAACACACAGAAAAACTTCCAAGTAAACCAGGGAGGGTAATAAAAAGAGGGTCACCTACCTGGATGTCGCAATCTCACATGGAAGTGTTCTGGCCAGTCTGATAAAGTCCTAAGTGATTAAGGCAGAAAGAGCACGCTCTGGAGAGAAATGCAACAAAACCCAGGAGACATTGGATTTGATTTATTCAAAGTTTGTATAAATTGTGTTATATTCACGGTGTCCTCCCAAAGGTGGTACAATAAAACCACAATCTGAAAACAAAGCAGAAACAAAATTTGTTTTGTTCATAAAAACAGGAAAAAAAATCAGTTTGAAAAAGTCAAAAGTGTGACAAAAACAATCATTTTTGCTAGAAACTCAGATGGAGCCAGTGTGATTTCCCTTGGGAGGGATTTCTCTCCAGCTGAGGTGCTGCTTCAGATAACACCCTTTCTCTTTGTACTCATCTGCCTGCCCTCTTTGCTGGTGGGACCTACAACTGGCACTTTTGCTAAAGATCTCAAATTCTAGCAGGTTGATATGGGAGGAAGCCAACTTTCAGACATCCTGGGCTCTGAATGATACCACCTGGCAAATGGCTAATAATATAAACTTCCCAATTCACCACAAACATCTTGGTTCCAATCTTGTTTCTGCTATGATCACATTTCACAAACCCTAATCTCTAATATCATGATAATAATACCAATGAACTTTACACATTTGTTAGGATGACTGAAATCAGATAGGTGTGATGCTTTGGACATGCTGTACAACTGCATGCAAAGCTTGGGACACTAGGCTAAATTCAGTTGCTAATCCCAAGTACAGTAGAAGACCCACTGAGTCAATGGGAGTTACCTAACTTCTGATTTACCATTGAGCAGTTGATTGAATGAGAGCCAGTGTGGTGTAGCATTTTGATTGTTGGGCTGGGACACTGGGAGACTGGGGTTCAAATCCCTACTCAGCCACAGAACCGACTGGGTGACATTAAGAAAGTCGTACTCTTTTGGCCCCAGGGGAATGTAAGGCCAAACCTCCTCTGAACAAATTCTGGCAAGAAAACCCCATGATTGGTTTGCCTTAGGGTCACTTTAAGTCAGAAATGACTTGAAGGCCTTCAACTACAACAAAGTTTATTGAATGGTTCTACAGCTAGGATTAGCAACTGAACAAAATAACATAGTACAGATGTGGTCATATTCATACCTTTTCAAGTACTGCTGGGAAATGGGACCCAAGTGTGAGCCAACTATATTCTTGTTTTGTGAAACATTTTGCAACTTACGCAAATGAAGCAGCCAAATTGTTATCTTGTGGGGAATACCTTCCTAATCCAAGCAGCCTTTACAGCATGATACACATTTTAAAAAATATTTTATTTATTAATTTTAAAATTCTCTCTCTCTGGCTTTTCTTCACAAACGAAGATTTTAAAATTAACAACATACAATTTATACATACAACTTAACAAACACATATAACAGTGATTCCCTCCACCGAGGGACTTCCCTTTACATTCATCCCTCTTTCCAAAATACCATTGTTTCCAACTCAGGTTTGCTTCCTCTCCCCTTTATTAATACAAATTCTAAAAATTTACTCCATTTTTCACCAAACACATTCTTATTTAACCCTCCTTTTTTCCCCTTAACCGTATTTGTTAATTTCTCATTTATAGCTATATTCCATACTTCATTATACCATTCTTCTATTTGGTATTCACCTTGTATTTTCCATTTCTTTGCTATTATTAACCTTGCTGCTATCAGCAGATTTGTTAATAAATCCTTAACAATTTGAGATTCTTGTATTTTTTCACAATATGATAATAATGCTATTTCAGGGCATAAAGGTATATTTATCTCCAGTATCTCACTTATTTCCTTCATTACTATTTCCCAAAATTTCTGCACATATTTGCAATTCCACCACATATGAATATACATTCCCAATTCTGGGCATCCCCTCCAACACTGTGCTGAGTACTTTTTATCTATTTGATCCAATCTTACTGGGGTTAAATACCATCTCCATATAATCTTATAGTAATTTTCTTTTATTCTTACTGATAATGTTTTCAAATGTTGCATATTCCATATTTTTTCCCACTTGGATTTGTCTATTACAGTTGCTACATCTGTTTCCCAAACATCTTTAAGATAATCTTGTACTTCTTCATTATCCATTAACATTTTATATATTTTACTCGTAATACCTTTTATATTAATTTTCTCTTGAGTAGGTTTTATAATCAATTCCTCAAATTTTGTATTTTTTCTACAACTTCCCTCCTTTAACCATTTTTTTGTCCATCGTTCTAACTGTATCAGTTTAAACCATATAAATCCTTGCTCCTTTAATATTTTTTTCCATGTAATTCTTATTTTTCATTTTCTCCATCCATTCCTTCAGCCTTATTATTTCATGTCCTCCTAGTTTTGCTTCCACTTCATTTCTTAAATTTGCTGGGAAACCCTCTAACAATATTACTGGTGTTAATGGAGATATTCCTGGAACTAATACTTTTTTGTATTTAATCCATATATCTAGTATATTTTTTAAAGAGACAGACTGTATTATTTCCCTAAATTTCTTTTTAGGTTTACAAAAAATATATATTTCTTAATTTTAACTCTATCTCTTGTTTATTTATTTCCATCCATTCCATTTCTTTTACTTCCGCAACACTATCAATAATATATCTCAATTGATTCGCTATGTAATATAGCTTCAAATTGGGTAAGCCTAGACCTCCTTTTTTGGGGGGATTTATACCATCTATTTTTATTAATTCTTGATCTTTTGCCTCCATTACAATAATTATTTATCATATTTTGCCACTTTTTAAATTCCATCTCTGATACTTTAATAGGCAGCATTCTAAATAAAAAAAATATTTTTGGTAATATTTTCATTTTAACAAGTGCTATTCTTCCAAACCATGAAAATTTAATTTCCCCATATTTCTCTATTTTTTTCTCCATATCTTTCCTTAACATAGTAAAAAAAAAATTCCTCTAGTTTTTCCAATTCTGCCACAATATTTATTCCTAAATATTTGATTTGCTCCTTTATTTTAATCTATTTCTTTTTATTCTTCATATTTTTTTGCTCTGCCCCTGTATAATTAAATATCATCATTTCTGATTTATTCCAATTTATTTATAAACCTGCCATCTTCCCAAACATTTTCAAATGTTTCTCTATCTCTTGCATTTTTTCCAATGGGTCTTGTATTGTGGTTAAAGTATCATCTGCAAACATATTCAGCGTAATCTCTTCAATATTTCCTATCCCTTTAATATCTTCATCTTTTCTAATTACATTAGCTAATATTTCTATTACCATAGCAGATATTATTGGGGAAAGTGGGCAGCCTTGTCTTGTTCCCCTAGATAAATTTATTTGTTCTGTCTTACCATCATTTACTATAATGGTAGCTTTATTTTTTTTTATACAATTGGTCAATCAGGCCCCTAATTTTTTCTCCAAATCCACATGCTTTCATTATATTTTTTGATGCCGGCCATTCCACACAATCAAAGGCTTTAAATATATCTATGGCAATAAGCCCTGCTTTAATTTTCTTTCTTTTAATTACATCTATTATATTTATTACTGTTCCAGTTAAATTATCCATCTGTCTTCCTGCTATAAATCCACATTGGTCTTTTTGTATATATTTGTGCATAAATTTATTCATCCTTTTCGCCAATATTGCTGTTAATATTTTTGCATCTTGATTTATTAATGATATTGGTCTATATGATTCTGGATCTGTCAGATCTTTATCTTGTTTTGGAATTAATATAATCAAAGATTGTTTCCACGATGGTAGGATCTCATCTCCTTTTAAAATGTTATTATATAATTCCTTCATTCTAGATATTAACATACTTTTAAATGTTTTATAATATTCAGCCCCCAAACCATCTTCTCCTGGGACCTTCCCTAGTTTCAATTTGTTTATAATATCTTCTATTTCCTCTTCTGTTATAGGTTGTTCCATTAATTCCTTCTCCTCCTCACTAATTATATCCTTACAATTTTCCTGTATATATTTCTCTAAATCTTTCGGTGGCTCACCTGCTGAATATAATTTTTGATAATATTCCTCAAATATCTTTAATTTATCTTTCATCAAATTACTTTTTTGCCTTTTTCATTTTTAATAATTCCAATCAAACTTTTAGATTTCTTTGCTTGTGTGGCCCTTGCTAGCATTCTAGAATTTTTATTACTATATTAAAAAAAATCTCTTTTCATAAATAGCAGATTTCTTTTTGTTATTTCTATATCTTCCTTTTCTAACTCTATTCTGTTTGCTTGTATTAATGCGTGGATCTGTTTATCTCTGTTTCTAAAATATTCTTTTTCTAAACCTTTAATTTCCTCTTCTAGTTCCCTCTTACTTTTTTCCTGTTTTTTCCATGATATATGTGCTTCCCTAATAAATATTCCCCTTGCTACAGCTGTCATTGAACCCCACAATAATGCTTGACTGCTTTGTCCTACTTCCCATATTTCTTTTAATTCTACCTGTATTTTTTCTACTGTTTTTATAACCCAAGATTTTTGTATCCAATCTCCATCTTTTTGCTTGTTTATAATCTTTTGTAATCTTATAATCTTATATCTGCTGTAACTGCTGCATGATCTGTAATTTGTATGATTCCCATATCTGTGTTTACAATTTATGGGACCAGATTTTTTGATATAAAAATGTAATCTATTCTAGAATAGGTTTTATGTGTTGGTGAATAATAAGTGTATCTCTTTTCTTCTCCTTTCCATTCTCTCCACACATCTCACAATCCATTTCTATTTATAATTTTGTTCAAACCAGTTTCATACATTTTCTTGTCCTCTTTAGTAGGATTAGATTTATCTTTCTGCTTATCCATTACCATATTAAAATCTCCCACCATTATTATAGATCCCTCACTTATTTCATTTGTTGCTTTAATAACTTCTTCATAAAATTCTATTTGACCTTCATTTGGTGCATACAGATTAACCAAAGTGAATTGTTCCGTATCCCTAATTCCTTGTATAATTATATATATATCTTTTAAATTTTTTAAATTTTCTTAACAATAAAATCACATCCTTTTGACAAAATAGTTGCTGTTCCTCTTGATTTTGATGTTCCAAAAGCTTTTTCATATGTATTTGCCCATTTCAACTTCAATTCATTCACTCCATCTTTATTTTGGTGTGTTTCTTGAAGGAATATTATATCTGCTTTAGATTTATTTAATAAAGATTCTATTCTTTTTCTTTTTATTACATTTCCTAACCCTTTGACATTTAAAGTCAATATTCTCAATCTGCCTTCCATATTATGTATAATAAATTTCTACTTCTATTAGTCCCCCATAGTGCACAAATACTACAACACTCAAATAAACAACAACAATTCCCCCCTGCACCACCCTCCACCTTCCCCACCTTCCTCCTCCTCCCTACCCCTCCCACATACACATTTCCTCACCCCCCTCCTAACCCCAGGGATTACTATCCCTGCCATAGCTACAAAACATTGAGGGGGGAGGGGTTTCACCCATCACTGATGTCACCTTTGATCTCATCTCTCTCAGTTTTTTCCCCAGTTCCTTGTCTTTATATCTTAATTTCTCCTTTCCTCCTGTTGCTCCTTTCAGATCCACTTGGTCTTTTACTGCTTTTTGCTCTTCCTGTCTCAATCCCAGCGTTATCAGCAGTTGTAATCCTTCTTCCAGTGTTTTTGTTTTATAGAATTTCCCAGCATACTTGAACTTCAAAAATATTGGGTATCACCAATTGTAGTTAATATTATTTTTTTTTCAGTATAGCTATAATGGGTTTGATACCTCTCCTCCATTCCAATGTTTTCACACACAAATCATTGAAGATCATCACTGGTGCTAATTCAAAAAGTATTTGGTCACCCAGTTTCCTGATTTCTTTCATAAATGTCTCTTTTTTGTAGTAATTAGCCACTTTCACCAATACATCACTGGGGGTTGTTTTCCTGAATCCAGTTCTATGAATTTGTTCAAAATCTTCTTGTACCCACTGTAACTGGGGTGTCAGTTGCTGGAACCAGTTTATTATTTTAATTCTCAGCTTGGATGCAGTTTCTCTTTCAAAGTGTGGAACATTTTGAATCCTTATATTTGTTCTTCTGTCCCTCTCCTCCTGGGCAATAATCTGTGTTTGTATCTCAAAAATCGCTGCTTCATGCCTCTGAAGCCGATCTCTATTCTCATTTGCAAGTTTTTCTACTTTTTAAATTTCTTTACACATTCCTGCCATTTCCTGATTAATTTGCTGCATGGCACTTTGTAGTTGTTTAGAAACTTCCTGTATTGTTTCCTATTTCAAATTCTGAATTTCATTTCATAGCTCAATTGTATGAGCTTTAAAACTTTGAAGTAATTTTTCATTATTCTGTGGTAGCAAAAATTGTAAATCATCTTGCCCTGACAGGTTTTCTTTCTGCCCATTTTTTCCTCCCCCTGCTCCACAAGCCATTTTTTTTAATGCTTCAGTCTGTTCTTTTCCCTTCACTTCTTTTGAGCTTTTAATCTTTTCAGTTGCTGTTAAGGTCTCTTTCAACTCTTGAGATTGTTTTATCAGAGGGTTTATTTTTAGTTCCTGTCCATAAGGGGGTTTGCAAGAATTTTTTTTCTTTATCTCCCCTTCCTCCTTTCAACATCGGCTTCCCTCATAAATCCCCAAACTCCGAGCTATCAGTTTTTAGATAAGGCAGAATTTACTCACAGCATTCCAACAGAGGAGAACAGTTTCTTTTACTTTAATTAACTGCTTCAACAAGGTATTTTCTTTGTTTCAATGATATCTCATCGGATAGAGCTGGATTCTATGGCCACATCCGGTGGTGTGTGACTCCACCGCCCCCCCCCAATACACATTTTCATAGAATCACAGAATCATAGAATCATAGAGTTGGAAGAGACCTCAAGGGCCATCTAGTCCAACCGCCTGCCATGCAAGAATACACAACCAAATCATTCCCGACAGATGGCCATCCAGCCTCTGTTTTAAAACCGCCAAAGAAAGAGACTCCACCACACTACGAGGCAGTCCATTCCACTTCCAAACAGCATTTACTGTCAGGAAATTCTTCCTAATGTTTAGGTGGAATCTCTTTTCCTGTGATCTGAACCCATTGCTCTGTGTCCTAGTCTCTGGAGCAGCAGAAAACAAGCTTGCCCCATCCTCAATATGACACCCCTTCAAATAATTAAACATGGCTATCATGTCCCCTCTCAACCTTCTCTTCTCCAGAATAAAGATACACAGCTTCCTAAGCCACTCCTCAGAGGGCATGGTTTCCAGACCACCCACCATCCTGGTCGACATCCTCTGGACATGTTCCAGCTTCTCAATAGCCTTCCTGAATCATGGGGCCCAGAACTGGACACAGTATTCCAGGTGAGGTCTGACCAAAGCAGAATAGAGTGACATTATTTCTTCCCTTGATCTAGACGCTATGCTCCTATTAATGCAGCCTAGAATTGCATTGGCTTTTTTAGCTGCTGCATCATACTGCTGACTCATGTTCAGCTTGTGGTCCACTAAGACTCCTAGATCCTTTTCGCATGTACTGCTCTCAAGCCATGTGTCACCCATCCTATATCTATGCATTTCATTTTTTCTGCCCAAGTGTAGTATCCTACATTTCTCCCTGTGGAAATTGATTTTATTAATATTGGCCCAGCTTTCTAATCTGTTGAGGTCATTTTGGATTGTGATCCTGTCCTCTGGGTGTTAGCTACCCCACCTAATTTGGTGTCATCTGCAAACTTGATAAGCATACCTTCTATTCCCTCATCCAAGTCATTGATAAAGACGTTGAAAAGCACTGGGCCCAGGACATAACCCTGTGGCACCTGACTGGTCACTTCTCTCCAGAATGAAGAGGAGCCATTGGTGACTACCCTTTGGGTTTGGTCAGTCAACCAATTACGAATCCACCTAAACGTTGCATTGTCTAGCCCACAGGTTACTAATTTTTTTGCAAGAATATTGTGGGAGACCTTGTCAAAATCCTTACTGAAATCAAGATAAACTATGTCCACTGCGTTCCCTTCATCTATCAAATTTGTAACTCAAAAAAAGAGATGAGGTTAGTCTGGCACAACTTGCATTTGAGAAATCCATATTGACTTTTTGTGATCACAGCATTCCTTTCTAAGTGCTTACAGACTCTGTTTAATGATCTGCTCTAGAATCTTTCCTAGTATTGATGTCAGGCTGATTGGGCAGTAATTATTTGGGTTTTTTTGTTCCCCTTTTTAAAGTTGGGGACAATATTTGCCCCCTTCCAGTCTGCTGGGACCTCTCCTGTTCGCCAGGAATTTGCAAAGATTATTGACAGTGGTTCTGAGATTACTTCTGCCAGTTCTTTTAATAGCCTTGGATGTACTTCATCTGGCCCTGGAGACTTGAACTCATTTATACTGGCCAGGTATTCCTGAACTACCTCTTTACCAATTCTGTGCTGTATTTCCCTTACTGCATCATCTGCTCCATCTTCCCCAGGTTGAGCACTGCTCCCCCTTTGGGACAAGACTGAAGCAAAGAAGGTGTTAAGGAGTTCTGCCTTTTCTCTGTCCGCTGTTAGCCTTTCACCATCTTCTCTCCACAGCAGCCCTACCATTTCTTTTCTTTTTTTCAAATTATTTTTATTATTCTTTAAGAATAAGGAAACATAAAACTTAAGACATCAAACTATACACCACCTTACACACATACAAAATAACACAACTTTCATTTCTTTCATTTCTTTCATATTCTTCCTTCCTCTCTTCTATCTCTCAACACAACAACTTCCTGTTTTCCTTTATTTCTCAAAGTGCTTTTTCTAATAAAAAAATCCCCCCCCGCTACTATATCCTCTTTTGTTTCTACATTACATCTTTGTTCAGTTTCCTTTTAATTTCTTATTCTTCTATGCCCATCGTTGCTCTCTCTCCCCTTTTTCCTTCCAAGGGGGTATTAGTATCTGCCAATCTTCTATGTTTTTTTAACGTTTTCTTTTCATGTTAATAATATTGTCATCTTTTCCATTTCAAACATATCATATAACTTCATAACCCAATTCTCTATCAGTGGTATATTTTGACATTTCCATTTTTTTTGCAAATGTTATTCTAGCAGCTGTGATCATATATAACAATTTTTTTTTCCATATTTTTCTTGAATTTCTTTCTAAACATTATGTATCATATTTAACAAAAAGATCTCGGGTTCAAACGGTATGTCAACTTTCAACGTTTTGACAATTGATTGATATATCTTTCTCCAATATTTCTTAGTTTTTTCACATTTCCACCACATATGGTAATATGTCCCAATATTTTCCCCACATTTCCAACAATTTTTAGATGTATTCTTATATATCTCAGCTATTCTCACAGGTATTAAATGCCACCTGAAGATCATCATATATATTTTCTTTTATATTATTACTTTTTGTAAATTTCAGATTTTGATTCCATGCTTCTCCCAATGTTTTAGTTGGATATTGTGGATGATATCCTGGGCCCATTTTACCATATTAGGTTTGATACGTTCTTGTTCTAAGTTTAACATCATTAATATCTTATAAATTTTTGATAGCATTTTCTTCTTTTCCCCAAATATTAATACATCCAGTTGTGTCTGATCCATCTCTATCCCTTCAAGTTTCATATCATTTTTAAATTTTTCCTTCAACTGTCTGTACAATAGCCAGTGACATTCTATGCCTTCTTCCCTTAGTTCTTCCTGTGTCTTCATCTTATATATGTTTCCCTCTTTTTTTAACATTTCTTTATATCCTTATATCCAACCACTTATCCTTATAGATATTTTCCTTTTATAGAACGCTTCCTGGTTGGAAATCCATAATGGTATCTTTGTGTAGAGTTTATTTTTATATCTTAACCATACCTTTATCAATGCCCGCCTTATGTAATGATGAGTAAATTCTTTGTGAACTTTCATTTTATTGAACCACATATACGCATGCCAGCCAAATCTTGTATTGAAACCCTCCAGTTGTAGTAGTCGAGGGTTTTCTAATGTTACCCAGTCTGTTTTCTAATGTTACCCACATTATACAGCTGGCATGGTAATATGTTTGGAAGTCAGGAAGTCCTAGTCCCCTTCTGTCTTTAGTATCCATCATTGACATTCTCCTTATCCTTGTTTTTTTCCCATTCCATATAAATTTGGCTAGATCCGTATTCCATTTGTTGAATATCTTGTCGTTCATTATAATCGGAATATTTTGGAACAGGTATAATAACTTGGGTAACGTATTCATTTTAATTGTAGCTATTCTTCCCAATAAGGATAAGTCTAACTTGTCCCATCTCCTTAAACCCTCTCTTATTTCATTCCACACTTTCTTATAATTATTCCCAAATAGCTCTGCATTCTTGCTTGTTATAACAATACCCAAATATTTTACTTTCTTCTGTATTTTAAAGTTTGTGAGTTTTTCTAAATTATCCTCTTCCTTTTTCCCTATATTTCTTGTTAGCATCACTGTCTTATCTTTATTTTTAATCCAGCAAATTTTCCATATTCCTCAATTATATCTATTAATTTTTCAATACTTTCTGCTGGATTATCCAGGAAGAAGACAAGATCATCTGCGAACGCTTTATATTTATACTCGTGATTCTGTATTTTTAAACCTTTAATTTGTGGATTTAGTCTTATTTTCCTGTTTAATATTTCTAATGTTATTATGAATAATAGGGGTGATAAAAGACACCCTTGTCTAGTTCCTCTATCAATTTTACATGGTTTAGATTTGTCACCATTTATTATAATATGTGCTTGCTGATTGTTATAAATTTTCCGTATCCACTCTATAAAGTTATTTCCCATATTCATCTTCTCTAAAACTTTTATAATAAATTCCCACCTTACGTTATCGAATGCTTTCTCAGCATCCGCAAATATCATCAACATTTTTCTTTCATTATGTTTTTCATAGTACTCAATTATATTTAACAAAATTCTCATATTGTCCTTTGCTTATCTGCCCGGTAGAAACCCACCTTGGTCTTCATATATCCATTCTTTTAGTATTTTTTTCAATCTTTCTGATAATATATTTGCAAAGATCTTATAATCTGTATTCAGTAATGATATTGGCCTGTAATTCAAAGTTATATTTAAATCTTTTCCCTCCTTTGGTATTAAAGTTATATCCGCCTTTGTCCAGGTTTCTGGGCAGTTCTTCTCTTTAATTTTGTTAAAGAGTCTATATAACGGGCCAATCAACTCTTTTTCAAAAACCTTATAGTATGATGCCAAAAAAACATTCTGACCAGGCGCTTTTCCTATTTTCAATTTCTGTATTGCATCTTTAATTTCATTCATTGTTATTTGTTTATTTAATTCTTTTCTCTTTTCTTCTGTAATTAGTGGTATCATCTCATTTTCCAGATATTCTTCCATTTTCTTATCTCATTAATTATTTTTTCCCCCTTTCTTTCCTCAGTCTGCAAGCCAACCACTTCCCTGGTCTATTAGCATGTTCAAAATAATTCTGTTGACTGTATTTCAATTTTGCAATTATCTCCCATGACATTATTATTTCCAATTGTTTTCTCAGAATGTCTAGTTCTTTTTTAATTTTCCCACCTCCTGGTTTGGCTTTAAACTCTTGTTCCTTCTTTCTTATCAAATCCATTACCTTTTCCTCTCTCTTTTTCTTCTTTTTTAAAATTTCTATTTCTTGTTGGATTAAGTGACCCCTTATCACCATTTTCCCCATGTCCCATACTTCATTCAGATCCGTTCCTTTATCCAAATTTTCTTCAAAATTTTGTTCTATTACCCTCTTAGTTCTATCTATTACCTCTTCATTTTTGAACAACGTGTCTTTCATTTTCCAATTGTTTTGCCTATTTTGGCCTCCCAATTCCATAATTATCGGACAGTGATCAGAAAATATTTTCTTTTGAATCTCTATTCTCTTTATATCCTTATACAAATTTCTAGAAATTAAAATCATGTCAATTCTTGACCAGCTTTTAAAACGGTCCAATTAATATGTAAAATCTCTCTCGTTTTTATGTAGATGTCGCCAAATATCAATTAATTGTAAATCCTCAATTAATTCTAGTACCACTCTAGGCAATTTCCCTTGTTTTGTCTTACTTCCCTTTGCCAATGTTTTGTCCCAATCTACATCCAATACTCCATTCCAATCTCCTGCTATTATATGGTATTCATAGTCATATTCCATTATTTTATTTGCTAAATCTTGAAAGAATTTCTTATTATTATCTTGTGGTGTATATATTCCTATAAGTAATGTTTTCTTTCCTTGTAATATTATCTCTACTCCTATGTAATATCCATTTTTATCATTAAAGATTTCCTTAGATTCATATTTTTTTATTTATATAAATCACTACCCCTCTTTTTATTTTATCATAATTAGTTAAATAAGCTTCTCCACGTTTTATATTCTTTAAATATTTTTTATCTTGTTCTCTTATATGTGTCTCTTGGAGACACGTTATATCCACTCTTTGTTTTTCCAAGTAATGGTATATTAATCATCTTTTATGTGGGATGTTTAACCCTCTTACATTCCAAGTCAGGATTTTCCATCCATCTCTTCTTCTTCTTCTTCTTCTTCTTCTTCTTCTTCTTCTTCTTCTTCTCCCCTTTCATTTCTTCCCCCCCCCTTTATTTCCCCCTTTTTCTCTTTATGTTTTCCCCTGTTCCGGAGTATCTCCTCCTATTACCCCTTCTAATTCTTCTTCTTCCCCCTTTTTCTTCCTCCTCTCCTTCTCCTTCTTCACTTGTTACTTCTCCTTCTTCTTCTCCTTCCTGCCTTTCCTCTTCCTTATTCTCCTCTGATTCCGATTCCTGTCCTTCCTCCTCTTTATTACCTTCTAGTTCCCCCTCCAATTTATAAGTATAATATTTCTTTTTCACCTCTGTTTTGTGACTCAATTTTACTAATCTTTCTTTATAAAATCTTTGCCTTCTTTTAAGATGTTCTCTGCTATCTTGATTAATATCTTCCTCCACCTGATCCTCTTTTCTTTCTCCTTTATGAGGTCTCCCTCCTTGTTGGGGGTCTTCTCCTGTCTTGTCACCTGTCTGGATTTCCTTTACAAAATTCTTAGCTTTCTCTAATGTATTTAATATCTCTTTTGCTGATACGTCACTTTCACTCCTTCTACCTTATTCCACTTATAGGTTATTTCTTTTTCCCTCAGTACCTGCATCAAGAAATTATATTCCTTTCTTTTTTTAAAGATTTGTAATGGTAAATCTTTATATATTTTTTACCTCCTGTCCTTCAATAATAAATTTTTCTCTTACGCTTTGCTGTAATACAATGTCTTTTACCCTTTCTCTCACAAAATAAATCACTATATCCCTGGGGAGTTTGTTTTTTCTTGCATTCCATGAATCTAAGTGATACAGTTTATCCACCTCTATATCTAGTTGTTCCGGTATCCACCCTATAAAATTCGCTATTGCTGGAATTACCTTTATCGATAAATCTTCATTATATTGCTCCGGTAATCCTCTTATTTTTATACATTTGGATCTCCATCGAATTTCTTGAGACGTTTTAAGATTACTTTCTTGCTCTAATCTAACTTCTATTTTTTTATTGTTCTTTTTTCTATGTTATTTGTTTTTATTTGCAAGTCTTGTAATTCATTACCGATCCTTGAAATGTCTTTTGATGCCACTTCCAATTGTGCCCCAAATTTATCTAATTGCTTCTGAATATCTTCTCTTATCTCCCCCTTCAGGTCCTTCATTTCCGTCTTTAACTCTTTACTTAGTTTTTTTAAATTCATTTATCAACATTTGATTTATGTCAGTTATTTTTGTTGACATTTCGACTGATGCCCTCATAGTTGTTAGTGTCTGAACTTGAGTTTGTGCCAGCACTTTTCTTGTTGTTGGCATATTTTGGGTACTTTTTCTCTATATGAATCCTTTGTCTCCTTTATATCCTTAAACCTCTTCCACTTTCTTCTATTTATGGGCCCCCTCCCATTTTAATGGCTATTGTTTGCTCTCTTTTTTTCCTAATACAGCATTTATATATCTTTATCTTCTATATCCTATATTACCCCATATAACGTCTTTATATATATATATAACATATGTAACATCTTAATCCATCATATATTATTCATTAACTCCAATTGTATCATGCAATATCAATATCTATATCTATTATTCTTGAGCCAATATCTATTTTTCTTGATCAATTTTATCCTCCAATTCTCCACCCTTATTATCCATTTAACCCCTCTTCTTGTAAACCCCTACTTCTCCGCTGCCTTATATTTTTCTCTTTTTTCACTTATCTTCCAGGTTCACGCTATAGTCTCTATAATCTCTTGTGCCCACTATGATCTCCTGGTCTTTCTTAACTTTCTATTCAGTTTCAAGTCTTTTTTGCCTTCTGTTTTCTTAATCTTCTTGATCTTCCTGTGACTTTAAGCTCTCTTTTGCTTTTTCCCCCTCCTTTATGTACAACCTTTTCTTTTTCCTGGTGTCTTGCTTTAAACTGCTTTAAATTGCCAGCTCCCGCTCTTGCCGCCTCTTTCTTTTCCTTTGATACTTTGCTACTTAATAACTTTGATACTTTAGTACTTACTAACTTTTCTGTCTTTTTTTCAGTCCACTTCACTCTGATATTTCCCTCTGATACTTCTTCCTTGCACCTAGTTCCTTCTAAAGCTTTGTTCTCTGTTCCGCTCTCTCTGTAGTTTCACTTTCTCTGTAGTTCTAATTCTTTCTACAACTCTCTTTCTTTAATTATTTAGTGCCTTGTTATCTATGTGAATCTATTGTCCATATGTCTATTGTCTGTTTTCACTTCCCTCTCACTTTTCTTTAGTCTTTTATTTTCTCTGTAACTTCAGGGTTTTTTAAATATATATTTTAATATATTTTAGTCTCAGTTGTCGTTTCCCCTTCTCTCCGCTTGTACCTTTCTTTCCCCTTTGCTTTTCTGTGTTCACTGCTCGTAGCCCCTTACTTCTCCTTTTGATTCACAGCTGTTTCTTTTTAACCTTGCTTAACTCTCTCTCCTATTTCTTCTGTTTCTCGTGATTCTTAATTCTCCATTATACCAATTGTACTTTTCTTCTTATGGCTTCATTCAACCTCTTATCTTTTTTCAACTTTTGTTTTTACTCCAACTCCAACTCCAAGTCATTCACAGCTCCGTCTTGACAATTCGCATTTAAACGCCAGCCACCTCCCCTCTTTAGGATCCTGCTCAAGATTTATTTTCTCCCACTGGGTTAGTTTACCCAACCGTTTCCTTGTTTACTAGTATTAATGTCTAACTTAAATACTGGGAAGTATGCTTTGAAAAATAAAAGAAAATCGCTTACTTGCAGCTCTGTAGTCCTTTATAATTTTAAAAGTGGTGGTGTTGCTTTCACCGCGAATGGCAGGTATAGCACAGATGGTAGATGGCTATCGAGTCTTTCAACACTTTGTGTCATAAAACAACAACTGTTTTACCTTCACTGCTGTTGCAATTCTGGGTCTCTTCTAGCCTCCTCCGACTATCTGTTTCCCCAGATAGTTTTGTCCCTTCGTTCTTCCAAGTTTAGGGCTCTTTTTCTGTGCTATGCAGGTAGGTTTCACGAGCTCCGCAAAACCCGACCTCTCGCAACACCTTTCACCACCGGAAGTCCAGCCCTACCATTTCCTTGTTCTTCCTTTTGCTACAGACATACCCCAAAAGCCCTTTTTATTGTTTTTAACCTCTCCAGCAAGCCTGAGCTCCAGCTGATCTTTGGCTTTTCTGACTTTCCCCCTACATGAGCTGGCTATTTGTTTGAATTCTTCTGTAGTGATTTCCACCCTTTTCTATTTCTTGTACACATCTTTTTTAAGTTTTAGCTCAGTTGAGAGTTCTTTCAACATCCATCAGGGCTTCTTTAGACACCTCCCCTTTTTCTTCCTCATTGGAAATGTTTGAAGTTGTGCCTTCAATATCTCATTTTTTAGAAACTCCCATCCTCTATGAACTCCTTTATCTTTTAGTATTTCTGACCATGGGATCATCCCCAGTAATTCATTAAGTTTTCTGAAATCAGCTTTCTCAAAGTCTAGAATGCAAGTCTGACTATGCTTGGCTTCCTTTCCTCTGTATCACAAACTCCAGGAGAACATGGTCTCTCCCCCCCCAGGGATCCTGCCACTTCCACACCATTAACCAGGTCATCTCCATTGGTTAGGATCAGATCTAAAATAGCTGATCCCCTTGTTGCCTCTTCCACCTTCTGGACGATGAAATTGTCTGCAAGGCAAGTGAAGAATTTGTTGGACCTTAAATTCTTGGCAGAGTTGGACTTCCAACAAATGTCAAGATCGCTGAAATCCCCCATTACTACTACATCTCTCCTTTCTGTATGTGCGGTCATCTGTTCCAGGAAGGCATCATCCAAGTCTGCTATTTGACTTGGAGGCCTGTAGTAGTCCCCACAATGATATACCTTCTGTTTCTCTCCCCCTTGATTTTTACTCAGATGCTCTCAATCTGGCTCCCAGGATTTAAATCATGGATATGTTCACAGGTGTACACATCCTTAATGTATAATGCTACTCCACCACCCTTCCTGTTTGGTCTGTTTTTCTGAAATAGGCTATACCCCTCTATTAGTACATTCCAGTCATGAGACTCACCCCACCAGGTTTCAGTGATGCCTATGATATCAATACTTGTTTTGCTGTGCTAAGAGTTCAAGTTCATCCTGTTTATTTCCCATGCTCTGTGCATTTGTATAGAGACATCTAAGACCATGGACTATTTCCCCTATCTGCCTTTTATAGGGTTTATTCCTCCCATTGTTGTGTTGTTGTGTTATTTGCCTTGTTCTCTGTATAACATTTGGGCTATTATCTCTAGCATTCAATGAACTCCTGCCTTCAAGAGTACTGTCTCCCTCCCCCATACAACTCAGTTTAAAGCCCTCCTGATGAGATCTTTCAGACTCTTCACAAAAACATTCCTACCAACTGTTGTGAGGTACAGCCCATCTCTTGCCAGAAGTCCACTTCCCTGAAACCTCATTCCATGGTCCAGGAAGCCAAATTGTTCCAGGTGGCACTATCTGTGTAGACAGTTGTTCACCTCCGCTATTCTTCACTCCCTTCCTGGGCCATGCCCTTCCACTGGAAGGACAGACGAAATGACTATCTGTGCATCCAGGTTCTTCAGCTTCCTACCCAAAGCCTCATAATCCTTTGTGATCTTCTGGAGGCTTTGCCTTGCAGTATCATTGGGTCCCACATGGACCAAAAGGAAGGAATAATGGTCAGAAGGCTTGATGCGTCTTGTCAGCCTTTCTGTTACATCTTAATTTTTGCCACAGGTAGACAACATACCTCCTGAGACATTTTGTCAGGACTGCAGACTTCTGCTTCTGTTCCTCGCAACAGGGAATTCTTACCACCACCACCCTCCTCCTCCTTCAAGTCTTGGCAGAGGCCACTTCATGTACTGGATCTACCAAGCTTTCCTGTATGTTCCCTGAGGCCTGGCACTGCTGTTCTTCCTCTTCTTCTTTGGAAAGAGAGAGAACTTCAAATTGCTTCTGTAGCTTTAAGCTGGCCGAAGGAGCCCTGGCCTTTCTACTTCTGTGTTTCACATTCCTCCATGTGTTTATTTCCTTTGTATGGGTAATGGCCTCCTCCGTAGACATCTTTTTGTTGTGTTCTGTTTCCAGGATGGTCTTCTCCACGCTTTCCAAGAAAACTTCTTGCTCCCTAATATTCAGAAGAGTAGATATCCTGTCCTCTAGATGCTTGACCTTCTCTTCCAGAAGGGCCACCAACTTCCACTTGCCGCAGATATAGCTCCCCACCTCCTCCGGCAAGAAGACGAACATCCCACAGGTGTTACAGGTGACTGCAGCGGCTCCCTCACTGGCCATATTCAGTTTTTTTAAGTAGTCACTGAAAGAGAACTTTAGGCTTCCCTGTCCAAACTCCTCTAGTATCCCCCCTCCACCCAATGCTTGTTGGGCTTTTTCTCAGAAAAGCTCCTGTGCCCCTGTTATGTTAGTGCTGTGCACTCCACAAGGCACTTACCTCTCATTTTCTAAGATTAACCTGGAAAGATTGCAGTAGCAGCTATATAGTGCTAGTGGCTAGTTCCACCCCCAAGCAGCTCAGCAGAAGCCCTCCCCCCTCAGAAAAGAACTCTGTGCCTCCCCCTCAAACTCTCCCATTAAACACCCATGCCAAACACCACTGTTGTCCTCTCTCCTGTATGCTGAGCTCCAGAGACTGAAGCTGCAGTTAGAGAGAGAGAGAGAGAGAGAGCTACTGACGCTAGCTCCTCCCTCTGCCTCTGACCTTCTTTCCCTTCAGCAGTCTCTATGACTCACTTGCTCTCAAGAGAAGCAGCTCACCAAACAAATGCTAGTGAGCCCCTCCTCAGTAATTCAGTGCTGCTGGTTACTGTGTGGGAGGGTGAGCATGTAAACTACATATCCCACTAGAATCATTGGGATGTGAATTTGCTTCGCTTTGGTTGCTTCATGTCACAGTTTTCTTAAAACACTTTTACCTAATGTTGTTTCCCCATAGATATCCATTATCTCTTAATTAATTTCACCTAAATTGTCAATCAGCACATTCTCAACTGCAGAGGCAATCAGAAAATCAGAGGCAAGAGCCCAGAGGGGAAACTATAAAGGCCCCACCTTCAACACCAGCTCTCCACAAGCTGCAGTGAGAGGAAGAGCCCAGAGGAAACTATAAAGGCCCCACCTTCACCATCAGTTCTTCACAAGCTGCAGTGAGAGGAAGAGCCCAGAGGAAACTATAACGGCCCCACCTTCACCACCAGCTCTCCACAAGTTGCAGTGAGACGAAGAGCCCAGAGGGAAAACTATAAAGGCCTCACCTTCACCATCAGCATTGAGCAGCAGCGAGAGGGGGCGTGGCCAGGAGTTGCTGGCATTTTAAGCCACTCCCACACAACCTAGAAACACCAGCCAGCCAGCTAGGAAGACCTAAGCTTGCAATTGAAGTCAGCTGAGGCCAGAAATGGAATTGGGGTGGAAATTGGAGTTGTGCTGGGGAAAGGGAGGTATGGTTGGAATAGAGTGAACAGATGTTATGAAAGAAGGCGGGATCGCTGTTTGTTAGCAACCCCACCTTCAGTTCACCCTGTTTCCAGGAATGGATTGGAGAGCGTACCCACCATTCCACAGAACCTTACTTTGCTCCTCTGCAATGCCATGTCGGTTAAGAATATTATTTACGATCTTCTCACATTATTTACGATCTTCTTTCGGATGAGGATGCCAACCTGGATTGCTTCACAGAAACCTGGCTGGGAGAGGATAGCGCTGTCAAATGGATGCAGGCCCTGCCTGACGGGTATTCTGTCAGTAAGCAGGTGAGGGGAAGTGGGCAGGGGGCAGAGTGGCTCTGGTTTATAAGAACAATCTCACTTTGACCAGGATATCTGTCTGAAACACAGTCCACTTTGAGTGTATGTACCTTAGCCTAAGGACCAGGGATAGCTTGGGGATTCTGCTAGTATACCGACCACCCCATTGTCTAGCAGACTCCTTAACCGAGCTGACACAGCTGGTCTCAGAGTTGCTGTTGGAGTCACCCAGACTTTTAGTTTTGGGCGACTTCAACATTCCACTTGAGGCCAGTTTGACAAATATGACTGATGCAGCTCAGGAGCTCATGGAAACCATGAGAAACATGGGCCTATCCCAAATGGTCATCGGGCCCACACATTGTTCGGGTCATACCCTCGATGCAGTCTTCAGGACAGAGCAGGAATATCCGTGGGCGGAGGTTATAAAAACCACCGCATTGTCATGGACGGATCATTTCCTGGTCAAAACTGAACTAAGAGTCTGTTCCCGCCCCACCGGGAGTGGTGGACCCATTAGAATGGTCTGTCCCTGAAGGCTAATGGAGCCAATAGGATTCCAGAAAACCTTGGAGGGTTTAAATGGTTGGTAACGATGGTGACCCTGTCGAAACTTTGGTTAATACCTGGAACACTGACCTTACCAAGGCTATCAACACGATCGCTCCCAAGCGTCCTTTCCAACCCACCCCAAACTGTAAGCCATGGTTTACATCAGAGCTTAGGAAAATGAAGCGGGTTGGACAACGACTAGAGAACTGGCAGAAAACTCGACTCTTATCCGATAGGACTCGTCATAGGAACTTTCTTTGGTCCTATTGAGAGGCAATACATGCAGCACAGAGATCCTTCTCTGCACGTATTGCATCTGCAGAGTCCCGTCCAGAAGAGCTGTTTAGGGTGGTAAGGGAGATGACGCAGGTTATTCCTGTGCAGAACCAATTGCTTAACCCAACAACGGCCTGCTGTGATGTGTTTAACAACTTCTTTGCAGATAAAATCTCTCGGATAAGAGCTGACTTAGATGCCAGTAACTTGACAGAAACAATTGACGAGGTGTCCAGCAACTCCGTTGATGTAAGTTTACTGGATCAATTTCAATCCATGAGTACGGAGGATGTGGACAAGTCACGTGGTAGGGTGAGGAAGATGACCTGCCCTCTTGATCCTTGCCCTTCATGGCTGGCTATCCAGGGGGGGACTGCCTTGATGATGTTCCTTAAGGACATCAATGCATCCCTCAGAGAAGGGTGTGTTACATCTTGTTTAAAGGAAGCGGCCGTTAGGCCGCTCCTGAAAAAATCTTCCCTTGGCCCCCTGGACATGAACAACTATACGCCGGTTTCTATGTTACCATTCTTGAGCAAAGTGATCGAGAGGGCAGTTGCACTTCAACTCCAAGTGGTCTTGGATGAAACCAATTATCTAGACCCATTTCAAACTGGCTTTAGGATGGGGTTTGGAGTTGAGACTGCCATGGTTGCCTTGACCGACAACCTGCGTCTAAGCATCGACAGGGGTAGTGTGACCCTGTTGGTGCTTTTGGACATCTCAGTGGATTTCGATACAATAGATCATAGCATCCTCTTGGATCGCCTGAGTGGGTTAGGAATCAGAGGCACTGCGCTCCAGTGGTTCCGGTCATTCCTTTCGGGCAGGTTCCTGAGGGTGTTGCTCGGGGACAGCTGCTCCAATATAAAGGAGCTTACTTGTGGCATTCTGCAGGGTGCCATCCTGTCCCCGATGCTGTTTAACATCTATATGAAGCCGCTGGGTGCAATTATTCGGAGTTATGGGGCTGGGTGTTATCAGTATGCAGATGACACCCAGATCTATTTCTCCTTGTCCCGATCGTCAGCCTCGAATTCCGATGGCATCTCTCCTCTTAATGATTGTCTTAAAGCAGTAATGGGCTGGATGAGGAAAAACAGATTGAGACAAAATGGAGGTGCTCACAGTAGCGGCCCCAAAACCAGGAGTTGAGTTGCAACCTCCAGTCCAGGACGGGGTCACGCTCTCCGTTAAGGACTGTGTTTGCAGTCTGGGGGTGCTCCTTGATTCATCGCTTCAGATGACTAGTCAGGTGAATGCGCCGGTCAGGACCGTCTGTTATCAGCTTCGGCTGATACGCCAGCTGCGCCCTTTTCTGGAAGTAAGGGACCTCAAGACTGTGGTGCATGTGCTAGTAACCTCTTGTCTAGCTTTCTGCAATGCGCTCTGGACCCTCATGGACCCTCATGCTTGGTCTGGACCCTCATGCTTGGTCCAGAAACTTCAGTTGGTACAAAATATGGCAGCCAGAGTGGTCTCGGGAACATCTTGGAGAGACCATATATCTCCAGTATTAAAATCTCTCCACTGGCTGCCTATTAGTTTCTGGGTCCAGTATAAGGTGTTGGTTATTACCTTTAAAGCCCTAAATGGCTTGGGTCCAACTTATCTCCGGAATCGCCTCCTCCCATACAATCCTCCCCGCACACTCCAGTCCTCTGGGAGGAATTTGCTTCAGCCACAAAAATCTAGGCTGTCTGCAACCTCCCAGAGGGCCTTTTTGGTAATCGCCCCCAAATTGTGGAATGACCTGCCGAACGAGATCCATCAGAAGACAAGCCTGAGTAGCTTTAAAAAAGCACTAAAGACGGATCTCTTTCGGCAGGCCTTTCCTAATTAGATCCTGGCCTCAGGGTCTCCTGGCTTCTTTTAGTCTACTGGGTATTTATTGTATTTATTGTTTTTAAATGTGATTTTAGATTAGTTGCTTTTTAATTTATATTTGTTTAATATCTTTTTATGGGGGAGGGTGTGGTTGGGTAGTGTTTAGGGATTTTTATCTGTATTGTATTTTAATTTTTGTAAGGCGCCCCGATTGTTTTAACAGACAATCAGACATTAACAGACAATATATTATTATTATTATTATTATTATTATTATTATTTCCTTCCTGTTGTCCCAAGCTGAATTTTCATCTGGCTAATATGTGAGTCCCACTGAAAGGCTTGGGCCTTAAGGTAGCCAAATCTCATGAGTTACATTGGCCATTAGGTTCAGTGGGATAAAATCAAAAGCAGGTTTAGCTAGACTGTGGCCCAGAAATAAAACATCTAACCATGTTGATTGTCTGTTCTGCTTTCTGAAATAAAGGTATCATTCTTATCACATTTCCAGGGCATAACTAGTGCCTGTTTAGTCCCTGTTCCAAACAACTAATACCTGGTCAGCACCTCCCACTGAAGTCCGAAGCTCCTGAGTCACATCATCGTGATGCCAAAGTACATCTCTGTAGGGTAAGTTACTGGTCCAGAGTCAATGAATGATTATTCACTGTGGGAGCTCTGTTCTTCTATTATTCATGGCATTCTGCTTGCAGCTAGATTTATGTGTCGGGAAATACATACAAACGGATCCGATTTATTTGATTTATGTCTTGTAGGTACTGCCCTTTGGCCCTATTTTTGCATGTATATTTAAGCCTGATGTATCTGCGCCTTTCTGTGTCAAATATTTCTTACCCAAGGTTTGTAAGGTTACAAGATCTGTATGATTCTGAGTTATATACTGAACAAATCTATTTTGAGTCTCCTTTTCCCTCCCTATGCAAGCTAAAAATATAATTGCCATTTTCAAACATTAAGACCTAAATCACTTGTTACTTCCAAATATAGTAGACCTATTGAATCAATGAAAATTTAGTAAGTCAACACTTGTAAATTCCACTGATTCAAAGAGTTTAATCTAGCTGGGAACTAATACTGAATTTAAGCTGAAGGCTGAGAATGAACATCCAGTGTCCATGTTCAAACAGGTTATTCTGAGCCATATTTGTTTATGATTATAGTACTTTAAAAATATTCTCCCAAACAAATTTGGGAAAGCAAAATGAGTGCATTACTTAGCATTTCAAATACTGGCCTTTTGCCACCATTGTTTTTGAAAACTTTCATTATTTTGTCATAGTTAGTAGTAGTAGTGGTACTAGTTGGCAGTTTAAATATGTAAGAAATCAACAAATACAATAAATTACTTAACACTTATAAAACAACATCTTTTTTTATTTTTACAAGCATACGTTTACAATATATGTTTAAAGATAAGGCAATCTCTGCTTGTGAACTCATAGAATCATAGAATTGTAGAGTTGGAAGAGACCATGAGGACCATCCATTCCAACCCCCTGCCATGCAGGAATACACAATCAAATAATCCCTGACAGATGACCATCCAGCCTCTGTTTAAAGACCTCCAAGGAAGGAGACCCTACCAGGCTCTGAGGGAGTGTGTTCCACTGCCAAACAGCTCTTACTGTGAGAAAGTTCCTCCTAATGTTGAGGTGGACTCTCTGTTCCTGGAGCTTGCATCCATTGTTCCGTGTTCTAGTCTCTGATAAGCAGAAAACAAGCTTGCTCCATCCTCAATGTGACACCCCTTCAAATACTTAAACAGGGCTATCATAACTGTCTTTTTTCCAGTTCCTTAAGTCTAAACATACCCAGCTCCCTAAGTCTTTCCTCATAAGGCATGGTTTCCAGACCTTTCACCATTTTAGTTGCCTTCCTCTGGGCACGCTCCAATTTGTCAATATCCTTTTTTGAATTGTGGTGCCCAGAACAGGACACAGTATTCTAGGTGAGGCCTGTCCAAGGCACAATAGAGCAGCACTATTACTTCCCTTGATCTAGACACTATACTTCTATTGATGCAGCCCAAAATCATATTGGCCTCTTTAGCTGCCACACCACACTGTTGACTCATGTTCAACTTGTGGTCTACTAGGACTCCTAGACCACTTTTGCACATAGTCTCATTCAGCCAGGTCTCCCCCATCCTATATCTATGCATTTCGTTTTTTCACCCTAAGTGCTGTACCTTACATTTCTCCGTATTGAATTTCATTTTGTTAGCTTTGGCCCAGCTCTCCAGTCTATCCAGGTCATTTTGAATTTTGATCCTGTCCTCTAGGGTATTAGCTGCTCCTCCTAATTTGGTCTCATCTGCAGATTTGATAAGTATGCCCCTAATTCCATCATCCAAAGATGTTGAATAGCACTAGGCCCAGGGCAGAACCTTGTGGCACCCCACTGGTCACAGCTTTCCAAGACGAAGAGGAGCCACTGCTGAGTACCCTTTGGGTTCAGCTAGTCAACCAATTACAAATCCACTTAACAGTTAACTTGTCTAGCCCACATTTTACAATCTTGTTTGCAAGAATGTCATGGGGAACCTTGTCAAAGGCCTTACTGAAATCAAGGTATGCAATATCCACAGTGTTTCCTTCATCTATCAAGCTGGTGATTTTATCAAAAAAAGAGATCAGATTAGTCTGGCATGACTTGTTTCTCTTAAACCCATGTTGACTTTTTGTGATTATGGCATTGCCTTCTAAATGTTCACAGACTCTCTAAATCTAAAGGAAGAAACTCACAATCTAAAGGAAGAAACCTTCTGAAGGTATGTCACAAGATGCTCAAAAGATGCTTGTTTTATTAGTGAAACAAGGCCTGGCATATTTCAGCCTGTGTATGCTCTCAAGGAATTGTTCAGGAACTAGTTAGAATCCAAGTTCAGACATTTCTGGACTGAGGACTGTCAGACCATTTACTGGAACAGCTACACATCTGTTTGCTTGCCAGTGAATGAAGGTAGATTAGTGTCCACTTTTTATGTTGTTCTTCCTCAGGTAAAAGGTGTGTGTGAAACCCCTGACCATTGCTAGAACCCAGAGTACACATTTATTATTTTAGTTGTGAAATCAGGACAGTGAAGAAAGCTGACAGGAAGAAAACCAGCTCATTTGAAATATGTTGCTGGAGAAGGGTACTAAGGATTCTATGGACTGCTAAAAAGACAACTGAATGTGTCCTAGAGAAAATCAAGCCTGAACTCTCATTAGAGGTGAAGATTGCTGAACTGTCACTTGAAGCAGTTTTTAAACACAATGGTGAAATATAGAGCCACTTTACAAAATCCCATGGTTGTTTCAGCTCCAGTAGGTTTCTTGTATTACCTCACCTTGCCATGCAGAACCTATTATGGGATTTCATCAGAGACTATTACATCTTGCAAAAGAGAAGGACGAGCACACTGTTTGTTTGTTTTGTATGCTTCTCCTCTCCTTAAAAACCCATTCCCTGAATGTCATGTTGGAGTCTTGATGCCACCTTGGAGTCTTGAAATTCCTTCTCTCCTCAATTTGGGTAAAGATCTAACACCTTAAAGTTAGACTTTGCTAATTATTATTATTATTATTATTATTTGCTGCTGGCTTTTACTCTGCCTCTCATGTCTGTCAGTTTTGGAGTGAGTCATTTACTTGGCTGCAGAGATGGAAAGAATATTTTAAAAAATTAAAAAATTGAAAAACATGTTTCATTGTTAAGAAACCCTGATAAGAAGGATCCTGGACTGAGAAGAATCTTCACAAGTCAGCACTTATTCTGTACAAAATTTGAACATAGAATCACAAGGCCCATCTACACGGTAAAAAAAATACGCATGCCATTTGGAAGATCGATTTTCCGTACACACGGCTGTTCAGATTCATATGTGTCATTCGGAAGGGGGGCTAGTGAATTCCTCGTAAACTACATGGATTTGGTGTTTGGAAGGATTAGCGGATCTCGGCCTAAAATCCGCACAGCCGTTTGAACGGTTGATCATCTGTACACCCCATTTGCATACATACAAACAGCCAGTGTAATCTCATTGGCTGCCCGAGTAGAGGGGGCAGGGCTAGCAAGGAGGGGAATTGGGAGCAGCCACCATGTTGGATTCCTGGCTAAGTGAGAGTCTGGTAAATCCATGAATTTTATACATATTTATTTTTATTTTACATTGTAAATAGGGAAAACTGACTGTCCGCAAAGCAGGCAACCTTTTAAATAAATTTTAAAAAAGCAGCGGGAGATTTAAAACTGCTGCTTGGCTTGCTCGCTCCAGCCAGCTGGGGAAGGGGGGTCATACGGAGTTTGGGGGGGGTAAAAAATTGTGTAGGCAGATCATAGGTATTTGAATGACTGCCTATTCATATTTTTACCAACCCCCATGGATTTTTTTAAAATTGTATAGACAGGCTCATAGAGTTGGAAGAGACCACAAGAGCCATCCAGTCCAACTCCCTGCCTTGCAGGAATGCACAATCAAGGGACGCCTAACAGATGACCATGAAGCCTCTGTTTAAAAACCTACAAAGAAAGAAACTCCACCACACTCTGAGGCAGTGTATTCCACTATCGAAAAGCTCTTACTGTCAGGGAGTTCTTCTTAATATTTAGATGAAGTTTCTTTTGCATGCCCAGGCTGAATGTCTATCCCTCCCCCCTTTTCCCCAAATAATGAAAGACACATTGGTAATGATAAGGTAAATATATATTGGCAATAAAAGCCACAACTTTATTGATAACAGCTGCAATGATTGGCTCACATCACATGGGTCCAGGTCCATACATCGACCAGCCCGAACGCTGGTTGATGAAATCTCTGCCGGTTAGCCACTGACATAACCACTGATGAAAACAGGGGGAGTCCTGGCCAGGCCCTGCATACCCAACAACTCCCCCACCTTCCTCTTATTCACCAACTATTGGGGAAAAGGGGGTGTCCATGAACATGAACTTGACCTTGACCATGAACTTGATGGAGACCTCCCCCTCCCCTCACCAATGACCTCTGATCAGGACCCATGCCAATCACCCACCAAAGTTGTGACAGAAAAAGAATACATGCTACAATTAAACTACAAACCTACAGAAGAAATAAAAGAAGGGAGGGTGGGTTTTGGCTCCCAAAGAGCCACTGACCAGCATCGTTCGGGGGCCGTGTTATATACCCAACCCCGTGCCGTAAATCAGCATTTGTAAAGGACTGCTGCAAAATTGATGAAAAACAGATGTAACATTGCTGCAAAGGTCATCAATGTCCCGCCTCCTCTCAGAGCAGCTAATCAGGGCAGGGATTACCTGCCCTGATTGGTGCTGTCTTTTTCAACCTTTTCCAGCCTGCAGAGCAGGCCGGGAAGTGGAAGACAACAATGGCAGCCCCCATGCTGCCCTCCACGTGGGCTGCAGGGGCCGCAGGAAGGAGGGGGGAGCTGGCTGGCCCACAAAAAGAGCTGTCAGGCAAGAAGATAAGTCCAGCAGCTCACTTCCTGTAGTTTGAATCCTCTGCTACATGTCCTCATCTCTAGAGCAGCAGAAAACAAGCTTGCTCCCTCTTCAATATGGCATTCTTTCGAGTATTTAAAAATGGCTATCATATCTCCATATCATACTGTCTTTTCTCCAGGCTAAACATACCCAGTTCCCTAAGCTGCTCCTCAAGAGGCATGGCTTCCAGACCTTTCACCATTTTGGTCACGGTGCCCAAAACTGAACACAGTATTCCAGGTGAGGTCTGAACGAAGCAGAATAAAGTGGTACTATTACATCCCTCGATCTAGACTGGACTCCTAAGCCCAGAATCACATAGTTTTGTGCAGAGAACAGCATTTTCTGCACAGGAAACAGCATTTTTTGTGTGGAAAATAATATTCCAGTGCAGAACTATTATTCTTGTGCAGAAAATGTCGTTCGGGGGGGGGAGCTATAATGGGGAATTTGCTTTGCATACAATTTGCGCATGGTTTATTTGTATAGAAGGTAGTAATTGCTGCATAGAAAACAGTGTTCAGAATGTAATATTTCTATGTTGAAATATTATTTTCCACACAGAAAATGCTGTTTTCTGCACAAAACAATCATGTGCGGATTTTGCACAGAATAAGTTGGAAACTGTGTCATTATCAAAGACTTTCTTGCAGTGGGAAGAAAATTGATGAAATAACTTGTTGCTACCTTTGAGAAGGCTCTAAGTGAAGAATTACCTCCCAACTTGGCTGCACAACAATCTTTCCATGTCAATTTCATTATATTTCCTCTTGTTTATGTTTCTTCTTCATTTTTGTCCCATCCTCGGCTGGCTTCATCCTAGTGAGCTAGGATGGTGAAAGCCCAATGTATGCCACATAAATCACTGTTTTGGTTGTTGCAGAGGTTAGAACTCTGCACCAACTGCACAATGACCAAAATCCACCCCAAACCCCATCTTTTTTCTTCTGCAGCTATTCTGGCTATTTTCTGGCTGGTGGAGAACAGGAGGCGTGGCAGAGAAGAGTGGCAGTATAGCTGGATATACTGTGACAGACAGCTTCTCGACCCACCAGGATGTCCTCTGGAAGTTCCTTAAGATGATGTCATTGCTAAGCATCTAACTATAGTTAAATAGTTGAATGCTTCTCTGCCCTTTCTCCTATTTTCCACTGGCCAGAAAATTGTTGTGTCGTGGAGCTTCAGAAGAGAAAAAATTGGTTGGGGGTCTGGATGGTAAATTACCATAGTATATATACATTTCCCTATGCAAGGTCTCAGCCCTTGTTTCTGAATACAGGTTTACCCCAGTATCCACAGAGGATATGTTCCAAGACCCCCTGTGGATACCTGAAACCATGGACAATAGGAAACCCTATTATTTTCAATGAAATGAACAATGGAAGTTGACCACAGAATCACATTGGCCCAGCTAAAAATGCCTAGAGAGAAGGGAGAAGAAGGAGCCCTGGTGGCGCAGTGGTTAAATGCTAGTACTACAAGCCATAATTTTGCAAGTTCAATCCCAAGGGCTCCAAGCTTCACTCAGCCTTCCATCCTTTTGTAGGTTAGTAAAATTAGTGCCCAGCTTGTGGGGGCAATTACCTAACACACATTGGAAACCGCTTGGGGAGTGACCAGTGCACTATAAAAAGCAGTGTAGGTGTGTAGGTGTGTTTGCTTAACAATTTGTAAGCTGCTCTGAGAGCCTTTATGGCTGAAGAGCAGAGTCTAAATGCCTACAGTAAAAAATAAAAAATAAATAAAATGGAGAGAAAATGTTTTTTTCAGACATGGATAAGTGAAACTGTGGATACCAAATCTATGGATATGGGGTCCAACCTGGATTCTGAATATCCCGTGGGATTCCAATAATTCATTTTTGGTGTACCTAGTTTGAATAGCCATTACGCAGGTTGAGTGTCTGTTTCTAATGTAGCTTGTTATAATTATAATGCAGATTAAATTCCCACCTATCAAAAAGTTTGATTAACTAGACATTTTAATCAATTATGTTTTATGTATGAACATCCATTTGACTATTGATTAGACATCTGTGTGAAAATTTGTATGAATTTCACTTAATTTGCATGTTTTTATGCTTTTCTTGTAATAGATGGATTCTTTGTAAACAATATTCCCTGTTGTATGCCTCCCCAAATGTACAAGTTTCTGCATGCCTTTTTTTAAAACAATCAGAGATAATTGTGAAATTCAGTGACATACAAAACACCTTTCAAGATAATTTTTATTTTCATTTTTTGTATTTTTAACTATGTTTTAATTCTTAAATTATTTAATTGTATTTTAAGGGGGGTTGGGATTGAGGGTATGGATGTATATGTTAATTGTTGTAACCGCCCTGATTGCATTTCGTAGAGGGGCGGGATATAAATAAAATATTATTATGATTATTAATTGTATTCTGATTCATAAATTAGCCTTCTGTCACACTGCAGAAACATTTCAGTTTGATGCCATTTTGACTGCCATGGCTTAATGCTATGGAATTTGGGGATTCATGGTTTTGTGAAATATTTAGGCTTCCCTATCAGAAAGCTCTGGTGCCAAAACAAACTGCAAATCCTAGGAGTCCATAGAATGGAGCCATGGTAGTTAAAGGGGTGCCAAACTGCATTATTTCTGCAGTGTGGCAGCAGTCTTTGAGAAGCGCAAATTAAGTTAGTCCATATTACACTATGAACTAAATGAATATCTCCTCCCAGCCTTAGTGAGGAGGTAATATTTCTTATGGATCTGTCATACAGAAAGACTATACTCATACAGTTCAAAAGTAACTAGTAGATATACTATTTGATCATGCAAGAATCAGCAGACAGATTATGGTTCTGTTCAAAAGGAAAGCAATTACTTATGCTGAGTTGTTTGCATCAGGGGCAATGGTGAAGTTGAGCCAGAGCTCATAGGGTCAAAACTCCTGGACTTTTTGATTAGCAGGGACTACGACATTATCTGCCACCCCTTTGAACTCCCCCATTCAGTCTGAGTTTAGCTGAAATGCCCACCTTAGCTGGAGGGCACATGAGTCTACCCAGCAGCAGTAAATTTTTATGAGTTATCCTTGTTGCACTCCAAATTATTTTGGGGTGGCTTGATTTTGAGAGGGAAAGACCCATTGGGTTATAAAATCCCTGCTCCTGGTAGAGGTGAAAAATGCTAGATTTGTATAGATTAGAGATAGATGGAAACATACGACTTTATCAGATCAGGCAAATATGGCACTATAATGATGCCTAATGATGGCAAAAGGGTGCGCATATCAGACAATGTCATCCTTTTGCAATCATGTCTAGGGAATAAGGCATACTTTTTTATTGGTAGGCTAAGCCATCAATTGATCTTCCATTCCACTTTGTTGCCAGCATTGCTGGTGTTGGAATCCTCACACCATTGTGCTCACGTGAATGCAGTGTCAATGGGCAAACACTTCTGCTTGAGGTTGCAACAGCCAGATAGGGGATGCTGTTTTTATGACCCCCCCCCTGTGTACTTGGAACTTTTAAGTGTGTTCCTGTGCTTGTGTGAACTTTTTGTGACTTCATTTTACTTTAATTTTTGAATCTCCCACGCTAGCATCTTCTCAGGAGAATCGGCAAGATCTCAACCCCAGAAGCAAACGGAACTCCGTTTGTGCTCTGTTTTTGCTGAGGATGCCTCATTGATGCTCCTAAAGGTAGGTCTGGTGTGGTGGGGTTCTTTTGCTAGCATAAAAATGCCACAATTTATGCTGGCAAAAAAAACATTAATGGGGGCTGGTCTGATAAATCCACAGATAGTAGATAGAACACTGTCGCCCACATTTTGGACTCTCTTTGGGAGCTTAAGGGATACCGCTCCCATGAAGAGGGCCTGCACTTCAACATTTACCAAAACCTTGTGGGTCAGAGGCAGGCAAAGTGTAGCCCTAGCACTGTCTACAGCCCCCAAGGCTCTTATTGCAACATTCAACCCATCCAGATTTCTTGGGCTGCTCTTTTTCTCAACAAAAAGAAAGGCTGAATTGCCTTTAGGGCTGCTAGGTTGGATACAGGATGGGGCTGCTGTAACTTTACCCCTGAATATATTGCGGAGCAAGACAAGGTACTGTAATACTCTGTCAATAGGATGAAGGTCCTTTCTTACCTTTCAAACCAGCCTTCAGCCATAGTCATCCCTTCCCAACATGGTTCTTGCCTTCCTGATGGAGAGTGAGGGCAAAGGGTGTGGAGGAGTGCCCAGCTCTGTTTTTGCTGATGGTGCCTACACCTTCTTCACCCACTCTCCAACAGGGAGGTGAGAGCCATGTTGGGAGGGGATGGCTGTGATTGAAGGAACAGGAATGAACCTTTTAAATAAATTGCAGTTCCCCTGATACTGTTTAATTTTTTAAAACCCAGTTTTTCAAAACCATAAGTAAATTTCTAGCCACTTCCTTTTTTTCTGTTCTTTGACATTTTTGTCAGTCTCCATAGCTGCCAGGGAGTCCTGGGTGCAGAAACTTGGCCTACGGACGCACCGCATTTACCCAACTCAGCTATACACGTCATTCATTGGAAGTCAGGTAGATGTGTATATGATTGTAGCCTAGGACTCTCTTGTTTGGTTCACTTTTAGCATGCACAAAGTTACCTGCATTTATAGAAAAATTAGTGTCATGCTGGGTGACAGGAAAATCTTTATCTTTGAGAAACCAGTCAAGAAGGGTGGGGATTGCCATAAAATCTGCTCACAGAGATGGATGTTACTGGCAGTTACTTTTGGTGTTCAGTTGTACTAAACATCCTGAAGGACTATTTATCAGCGGGATGTGGTAACAGATTTATGGAATTTCCAATCCATAAGGTCATCATTTCAACATGAGGAGACACCATGAGTGAAGGGTAGCCAGTAACACCTCCAAAATAGAGGCCAGACTCTGTAATCATTGATGTTCCAGCTAATTAATAGGAGGTCTGTGGCCAATCAAGCTGTTTCACGGAATAGGGTAAGCCCCATTTCTCTTCTCTTGAAATTGGTGGAACTTAAGTTAAAGATGTGCATAGTTTCCACACAGCTGTTTAGTTTATGAGCATTCTGTGGGTATTTGTTTAAATATATCTGGTACCTTTCCTTTTTATAGGGTTGAAGTTCAGAATGGTACTTTTGTTTTCATCCAGTTTGACACTGAAATCCACCGTGTTTAATGGAATTCAACTTACAATAACAGCTCTTGGGTTGAGCACAACTCACAATAACATTGATCACAGGATGTGTGGGTTCCACTTGGTTTATAGTTAACACTCTGGATGGAGCTTAAGAGGCGGCACCTCATGTATTAAACTAGAGGCAGGCAGTTTTCTGAGCCCTCCAAAAGGCCACCTGGGAAATATATCAGAAGTCAGAGGACCAAAGCTAATTGCTTACATAGAATGGCCAGGATCCAAAGAACTACTTTAGGCATGCCTAGGGTCCTGCTTGTGGCCCATGTGGCCAGTGGGATTTCTTTAAAACTTTTGAAAAAAAATTATAGCAGATCTTTATTCCAAATCACAAATTGTAGAACCTCTTTGCTGAAGGCACTTAACACCAGGTAAGGTCAAAATATTTCTCTTACTGTTTCCAGCTGCATAATTCAGGTGGAAGCTGTATGCATTTGGACCTTTTCTAGAGTCCCACTTTGGGGGGAAAGGCAGAATATGAGCACAACAACAGGAACAACAACAGTATGCCACACTGATTTCTAGATACTTAGATGGAATCTGAATCATTAATGATTCAAAACACCAGTCAGTAACACCTAGTAGACTGTAAAATCAATGTTAATGATAAATTATGGAGGATAGGTATCCCTGTGCAGATTCCAAATTCCAAATGGACTGATAAAATACCTGAATAAAATGGCCAAACACATGATTGCACCGAGCCAGTAGGACGCAGTGGTTTGAGCGTTGGACTATGTCTCTGGAGACCAGGGTTCAAATCCCTGCTTGGCCATTAAAAACCCATGGATGACCTTGGGGAAGTCACACACTCTCAGCTTCAGAAAACCCTGTGATTGGTTTTCCATAGGGTTGCCATAAATCAGAAATGATTGAAGGCACACAGCAACAAGACAGCATCACAATAGCACAATTATAAAAAGTGACACTGCTTGGAATGTGCCATTATCCAATGATAGCTCACTGTTTTCTAGATTCTTGGACAAAATCCAAATCACTGAAGATCCAAAAGTCTACTTATAAACACCTGGTAGACTGTGAAACTGATAATAATACTGCTAGTAGTAGATTGCTTTCAAGATAATATTTATTTATTTATTTATTTATTTGGATAATGGCTGATTTCAGTAAACTCAGGGAAATACTGGGGATGATCCCATGGTCAAGAATACTAAAAGAGAAGAGACCTCAAGACGGATGGGACTTTCTCAAAAGGGAGATACTGAAGGCACAATTTCAAACAGTACCATTGAGGAAGAAAAATGGGAGGTGTCTCAAGAAACCAGGATGGATGACTAAAGAACTTTCAATGGAGCTAAGTTTTAAATGGAACATGTATAGGAAATGGAAAAGGGGGGAAATCACCAAAGAAGAATTCAAACAGCGAACACGTGTAGGAGTAAAGTCAGAAAAGCTAAAGAGCAGAATGAGCTCAGGCTTGCTAGGGAGGTTAAGAACAATAAAAAGGGTTTTTTTGGGTATGTCCACAGCAAAAGGAGGAAGAAGGAAATGATAGGGCCGCTACGTGGAGAAGATGGCAAAATGCTAACAGGGGACAGAGAAAAGGCAGAATTACTCAACACCTTCTTTGCCTCAGTGTTTTCAGAAAAGGAAAAGGAGGACCAACCTGAGGAGAATGGAACAGAGGACACAATAGGTGAAATCCAGCTCAAAATAAGTAAAGAGGTAGTACAGGAATACCTTCTTAATCTAAATGAATTTAAATCTCCAGGACCAGATGAACTACATCCAAGAGTATTAAAAGAGCTGGCAAATATAATCTCAGAGCCATTGGCAATAATATTTGAGAACTCCTGGAGAACAGGAGAAGTCCCAGAAGACTGGAGGAGGGCAAACGTTGTTCCCATCTTCAAAAAGGGGAAAAAAGAGGATCCCAACAACTATCGTCCAGTTAGTCTGACATAAATACCAGGGAAGATTCTAGAACAGATCATTAAACAGAGAGTCTGTGAACACTTAGAAGGCAATGCCATAATCACAAAAAGTCAACATGGGTTTCAGAGAAACAAGTCATGCCAGACTAATCTGATCTCTTTTTTTGATAAAGTTACCAGCTTGGTAGATGAAGGGAATGCTGTGGACATTGCATACCTTGATTTCAGTAAGGCCTTTGACAAGGTTCCCCATGACATTCTTGCAAACAAGCTTGTAGCATGTGGGCTAGACAAGTTAACTGTTCAATGGATTTGTAATTGGTTGACCGGCCGAACCCAAAGGGTGCTCAGCAGTGGCTCCTTTTCGTCTTGGAAAGATGTGACCAGTGGGGTGCCACAGGGTTCTGTCCTGGGCCCAGTGCTATTCAACATCTTTATCAATGACGTAGATGAGGGAATTAGGGGCATACTTATCAAATTTGCAGATGACACCAAATTGGGAGGAGTAGCTAATACCCTAGAGGACAGGATCAAAATTCAGAATGACCTGGATAGACTGGAGAGCTGGGCCAAAGCTAACAAAATGAAATTCAATACGGAGAAATGTAAAGTACTGCATTTAGGGCGGAAAAATGAAATGCATAAATATAGGATGGGAGAGACCTGGCTGAATGAGACTACGTGCGAAAGGGATCTAGGAGTCCTAGTAGACCACAAGTTGAACATGAGCCAACAGTGTGATGCGGCAGCTAAAAAGGCCAATGCAATTTTGGGCTGTATCAATAGAAGTATGGTGTCTAGATCAAGGGAAGTAATAGTGCCACTCTATTCTGCCTTGGTCAGACCTCACTTAGAATACTGTGTCCAGTTCTGGGCACCACAATTCAGAAAGGATATTGACGAATTGGAGCGTGTCCAGAGAAGGGCAACTAAAATGGTGAAAGGTCTGGAAACGATGCCTTATGAGGAGAGACTTAGGGAGCTGGGTATGTTTAGCCTGGAAAAAAGACGGTTTAGAGGCGATATGATAGCCCTGTTTAAGTATTTGAAGGGATGTCACGCTGAGGATGGAGCAGGCTTGTTTTCTGCTGCTCCAGAGACTGGAACACGGAGCAATGGGTGCAAGCTCCAGGAACAGAGATTCCACCTCAACATGAGGAGGAACTTTTTGACAGTAAGAGCTGTTCGGCAGTGGAACACACTCCCTCGGAGCGTGGTGGGGTCTCCTTCCTTGGAGGTCTTTAAACAGAGGCTGGATGGCCATCTGTCGGGGATGCTTTGATTGTGATTTCCTGCGTGGCATGGGGGTTGGACTGGATGGCCCTCGTGGTCTCTTCCAACTCTGCAATTCTATGATTCTATGATTCTATGATTCTATGATTCTATTTATTTATACCCTGCTCTTCAGTCACAAGGCTATCAGAGTGGCTTACAAATTGTTTTAAGCAATAGCAATTTACACATCTACATTGCCTTAAGCAGTTTCCAATGTGTGTTAGCTAATTGCCCCCACAAGCCAGGTACTCATTTTACCAACCTACAAAAGGATGGAAGGCTGAGTGAACCTTGGAGCCCTCTGGAATCAAACTTGCAACAATATATCTGTGCAGATAATGTTTGATTAAACAAAAACATATGTAAAGGGGGAATCTGGATAATGTCTGCTGGTTGGAACCACACCTTGCATCTATTCAATGTTCTATTTGCACAGACCCTAAGTGCAGAATGCATACAAGTTCCCAACACATGATGTGTATCCCCCTCCTTTAATTACTCCAATACTGTGATGCTGGACCACAACCAGAGATGGGAACAGTGTCTCTCATTATAATTTCTCCCTCCATATATGAGGTCTGTATATTAAATAACAAGACTGTGTTCCTACCTTTCAGACAAATCAGGGAGAACTGATTGTGAACACTTGAGTAGTGACCTTGAACATGTCTGAACCTGCATGACAAATGTCAACACTCTTGACCGTTCAGTTAATTGTCATTTAAAGCAGCTGTGTTGGGGAACGGAGCCACGAACCACCAGATGTAGCCGCAGATCCCATCTCTCCCCAATGTGATACCTTTGAAATATGAAAAATACCTTGTTGAAGTGTCTAATTAAAGCAAAGAAACCTTTTCCTTTGCCAGAATGCAGTGAGGAGCTGCAACCATTTTGTCTAAAGTATGTGGTTTTATTGCCAAGAATGTTCCAAAAGTTCCAAAAGGGAGATATATAATTATACAAGGAAGTATGGGTAAAGAACAATCTACGCTGGTCAATCTTTATGCCCCAAATGAAGGTCAGATAGAATTTTATGAAGCAGTTATTAGAACTTCTATATGTAGCAAATCGATTGAGATATATTGTTGATAGTGTTGTAGAATTAAAAGAAATTGAGTGGTTGGAAACAAATAAACAAGGAATAGATCTAAAACTAAGAAAACATTTTTATTTTCTAAACCTGGAAAGAAAATTAGGGAAAGAGTACAGCCTGTCTCTTTAAAAAATATATTAGATATTGCAATCAAATATAAAAAGGTATTGGCTCCGGGAATATCTCCATTAACTGCAGTGACACTGCTAGAGGGTTTTCCAGCAGATTAAAGAAATGAAGTGGAAATAAAGCTGGGAGGACAAGAAATGATAAGATTGAAGGAATGGTTGAGAAAAATGAAAAATATGAGTTATTTGGAAAAAGTATTAAGAGAACAAGAAATTATATGGTTCAAATTAACACAGTTAGAGCAATGGACAAACAAATGGATAAAGGGGGGAGACTGTAGAAAATATACAAAATTTGAAGAATTAATTTTACAAGCCACCCAAGAGAAAACTATTATAAATGGTATTATAAGTAAAATTTATAAAATATTATTGGAAAATGAAGATTTGCAAGATTATCTTAAAGAATTATGGGAAATGTATGTAGTAACTGTAATAGACAGATGTAGGTGGGAGAAAATATGGAATATGTGTAATTTGAAAACATTATCAGAAAGAATAAAGGAAAATTATTATAAGATAGTATGGAGATGGTATCTAACACCAGTAAGATTGAACCAAATAGATAAAAAGTATTCAGCACAGTGTTGGAGGGGATGTCAAAAATTGAGGATGTATATTCATATATGGTGGCATTGTAAATATTTGCAGAGTTTTTGGCAAATGGTAATGAATGAGATAAATGAGATAATGGAGATAAATAAACCTTTATGTCCTGAAGTCGCGTTATTATATTATGATAAAATACAAGAGTTCCAAGTTACTAAGGATATAGTAACAATTTTTTTGACAGCAGCAAGGTTAATAATAGCAAGGAAGTGGAAAACACAAGGCAACTATCAAATAGAAGAATGGTACAGTGAAGTATGGGATATAGCTATAAATGAGAAATTAACAAACAGTATTAAAGAAAAAAAGGAATGTTCAATAAGAAAGATTTTGGAGAGAAATGGAGAAAGTTTTTAGAATTTGTATTAATAAAGGGGAGAGGAAACAAACCAGCGTTGGAAACAATGGAATTTTGGAAAGAGGGATGAATGTAAGGTTGAGGTTCCAGGGTAGAGTGAATCACTTATATGTTAATAAGTATAACTGTTGTATGAGTTGGGTTTATAATGTGTATGTTTTAAAAAATAAATTACAAATATTATACAAAAAAATAAAGTAGCTGTGTTGTCATGTGCTGGAAAAAAATCTAAGTTTAAAAGTTGAGCAATATGTCAATTCGAATTTTTTAGTAAATTGAACAAGGCACCAATGGAATCTTTTCAAATGCTTACTGAGGCCTATGGGGAAGACTGCATGTCTCGTGCATGTGTGTTTGAGTGCCACAAAAGATTCAGAGAAGGATGTGAGAATATCAAAGATGATGATAATAATAATAATAATAATAATAATTTTATTTTTAACCCGCCCCTCTGCTCAGCAACCGGGGCGGCGTACAGCAAGATTAAAACAACATCAAGTTAAAACAATCCTTCCCCATCCTATCCCTCCCACCCCTTAAAACTAAATTAAACTAATGGAGAATTAAAACAAAGATAAAATACAATAAATAAATAAAGGCAACGATGGCCAAGGGGTAGGTAAGCAATCAGTCCACTTGAACCGGGAAGTTATTCCGGGAAGGCCTGCTGGAAGAGATCCATCTTTAGTGCTTTCTTGAAGCTATCAAGAGTAGTGATATGACGGATCTCATCCGGCAGGCCATTCCAAAGGCTGGGAGCCATAGAAGAGAAGGCCCTCTGGAAGGTCTGCGACAGCCTAGTTTTCATAGGCTGCAGCAGGTTCCTTCCAGAGGACCAAAGTGCGCGGGGGGGGTTCATATGGGATGAGGCGGTCCCAGAGATAAGATGGACCCAAGCCATGTAGGGCTTTAAAGATTAAAACCAACACCTAAAACTAATGCACTGGACAACCTTCAGCTTCAAGAACTGAAGAAATTGTGGAAAAAATCAGCTGGATTGTTTGAGGAGACCTCCAACTCAGTGTCCGAATGATAGCTGAAGCTGTGAACATTGACAAAGACACTGCATGGAAAATTTTGCATGAGGATCTCAACATGAGAAAAGTTTGTGCCAAGATGGTCCCTAGGATTCTCACACCAGAGCAAAAAGAGTGCCACAAGGAAATTTGCGCTGACATTCTGTAGCAACTTGAGGCAGATCCAAACTTTTTTCAAAACATCATCACTTGTGGTGAAACCTGGATCTTCCAGTATGATCCTGGGACAAAATTACAGTCAGTGCACTGGAAAACACCATCATCACCAAGAATGGAAAAAGCACATCAAACAAAGTACACATTCAAAGCCATGTTCATTGTTTGTTTGTTTGTTTTGACATCAAGGGTGTAATTTTGGCAGAATGGGTTCCAGAAGGCAGAACAGTAAATCAGCATTATTATAAGGAAGTTTCGACAAAGCTGAGAGAAAGAGTCAGGCAAAAAAGGCCAGAACTGTGGAAACATGGTTTCATTCTTCATCAAGACAATGCGCCTGCTTATACAGCACTTTCTGTGAAGCAGTTTTTGGCCGATAAGTGCATGACTACCCTTGAACATCCTCAATATTCACCAGGTTTGGCACCATGCAACTTTTTTCTTTTCCCTGAAGTGAAATTGAAACACAGTTTGAGTCAACTGATGCAATAAAGAAGAAGACAGCAGATGTGTTGAAATAGCTGACAGAAACTGATCTGCTCCACACCTTCAAACAGTGGAAAACAAGACTGCATCAGTGTGTGAGTGTGGATGGGGAAAGTATTGAAAGGGGGGCAAGCATTAGAATTGTAACACATATGAATAAAGATGGTTTATTGTATCAATCTTATAATTTAATAGAAAGGCCTCATATTCATTTGTACATTTGATAACTGCCTGCAAAGGGTTATGCTCTCGAACCATCACGTGGAGCATCTGGGATACTGTTGAGCACGTTAGGAGACTTGTATTTTTGCTCCATAATGTGAGGATAGAAGTTCCCCAGCGAAACTACATGGTGTTGCTGAGAATAAAAAGTTAATTTCTTCCAGCCCATGCTTCCAAGGCCCTCAGTGACAAACTGTCAGATTCAATTTCAAATATAGTTTTGTTATAAAATAGTTTTATTGCCATTTATATTGTTGTTCTTGTTTGCCTGCAAGTCATTTCCATTTTATGGTTGCTCTAAGGTGAACCTGTTGTGGGTTTTCTTGGCAAGATTTATTTGGGGGGGGTTGCTTTTGCCTTCTTCTGAAGCTGAGAGAGTGTAACTTGCCCAAGATCACCCAATGGGTTTCCATGGCCAAATGGGGATTCTCCAGAGTCATAGGAGATTTTCAGACACCTCTTTCAGGCTCTTGCCGTGCAAGCAGCCTCCGGAGCAGTAATGAGGCTGCCGCGCGGCAAGGGGTCCATTTTGGATGACACCATTTCTCTCTCGGCATCGTCTGTGACTGTTACGGCTAGCATTAGAGGCGGCCGCACTGTTTTTCACTCACGGAAGTTGTCCGTGAGTAAAAAACAGCGCGGCTGCCTCCAATGCTAGCTGCAACAGTCACGGACGACGCCGAGAGAGAAATGGTGTCATCCAAAATGGACCCCTTGCCACACGGCAGCCTCATTATTGCTCCGGAGGCTGCTTGCGCAGCAAGAGCCTGAAAGAGGCGTCCGAAAATCTCCGTAGTCTAATGCTCAAACCACTACACCACGCTGGCTCATTTATATACACAATATCATTTATTGTAGTCTAAGCAGACTTTTTTTGAGCTTTTACCACATTGAAACACTATACTGTAAGGTAAAATGTGAAAAATCTACATATGGAAAAAACTTCTAGATGCAGACAACTTCCATCTGCAATGTGCTGCTGGTGGCTGGAACAGAATTTGTCCTGCAATTATCCCCTCTTCAGTTTATTTGTAGGTTTGGTTGTTTATTAAAATATTTCTATCCTACTGTATATAAGAATATCTCATGCAGCAGAGGACTAGAAAAGCTCTCATCACCAGATGCACAACACACATTAAGGTAATCCATGAAGCCAATGTTTTATGCCTGAACCCATGAAGGAAGAGAAATAAATTTTTTAAAAAGAACTTAGTATGGAAGAAAATAAAACTACCTCATTGAGTCAGAGGACTCTAACTTAGCTCCTAAGCATATATTCAGTCATGTTTATGCTGAATTAGAGCTGGCTTTTTGTCCCTAGGTCTTTCCATTTTAAACACCTATTTGTGTCAGAAAAAAAATGCTGTTTGGGGCATCACGATCTTAGTTAGATGTTAGTGAGGTAATACGGACAATGCTTCCTAGTGTCATATGACATGGTGTGCTCAGTGCTCCTTTCTAGTTGGAAATATTACACGGTATTGATTGTATATATTTTAATTTGTATTGTTTTTAAATACCTTGTTAGCTGCCTTGAGTCCCACTTTTTTGGAGAAAGGTAGGATATAAATTGATGATAAAAATGATGATGATGATGATGATGATGATGATGATAGAAGAATCTTTGACATTTATAGATACAAAATGTAATTATCATAGAATTGCAGAGTTGGAAGAGACCACAAGGGCCATCCAGTCCAACCCCCTGCCACTCAGGAAATCACGATCAAAGCATCCCCGACAGATGTCCATCCAGCCTCTGTTTAAAGACCTCCAAGGAAGGAGACGCCACCACGCTCCGAGGGAGTGCGTTCCACTGCCGAACAGCTCTTACTGTCAAAAAGTTCCTCCTAATGTTGAGGTGGAATCTCTGTTCCTGGAGCTTGTATCCATTGCTCCGTGTTCCAGTCTCTGGAGCAGCAGAAAACAAGCCTGCTCCATCCTCAACGTGACACCCCTTCAAATACTTAAACAGGGCTATCATATTGCCTCTTAACCATCTTTTTTCCAGGCTAAACATAGCCAGCTCCCTAAGTCTTTCCTCATAAGGCAGCAATTCCAGACCGTTCACCATTTTAGTCGCCCTTCTCTGGACACGCTCCAATTTGTCAATATCCTTTTTGAATTGCAGTGCCCAGATCTGGACACAGTATTCTAGGTGAGGCCTGACCAAGGCAGAATAGAGCGGCACTATTATTTCCCTTGATCTGGACACTATACTTCTATTGATGCAGCCCAAAATCACATTGGCCTTTTTAGCTGCCACATCACACTGTTGACTCATGTTCCACTTGTGGTCTACTAGGACTCCTAGATCCCTTTCGCATGTAGTCTCATTCAGCCAGGTCTCTCCCATTCTATATCTATGCATTTCATTTTTTTCGCCCTAAGTGCAGTACATTACATTTCTCTGTATTGAATTTCATTTTGTTAGCTTTGGCCCAGCTCTCCAGTTTATCCAGGTCATTTTGAATTTTGATCCTGTCCTCTAGGGTATTAGCTACTCCTCCTAATTTGGTGTCATCTGCAAATTTGGTAAGTATGCACCTAATTCCCTTATCCAAGTCATTGATAAAGATGTTGAATAGCACTGGGCCCAGGACAGAACCCTGTGGCACCCCATTGGTCACATCTATCCAAGATGAAGAGGAGCCACTGCTGAGTATCCTTTGGGTTCGGCCGGTCAACCAATTACAAATCAATTGAACAGTTAACTTGTCTAGGCCACATTTTACAAGCTTGTTTGCAAGAATGTCATGGGGAACCTTGTGAAAGGCCTTACTGAAATCAAGGTATGCGATATACACAGCATTCCCTTCATCTACCAACCTGGTAATTTTATCAAAAAAAGAGATCAGATTTGTCTGGCTCCTGAAACCCATGTTGACTTTTTGTGATTATGGCATTGCCTTCTAAATGTTCACAGACTCTCTGTTTAATGATCTGCTCTAGAATCTTTCCTGGTATTGATATCAGACTAACTGGACGATAATTGTTGGGATCCTCTTTTTTCCCCTTTTTGAAGATGGGGACAACGTTTGCCCTCCTCCAGTCTGCTGGGACTTCTCCTGTTCTCTAGGAGTTCTCAAAAATTATTGCCAATGGCTCTGAGATTATATTTGCCAGCTCTTTTAATACTCTTGGATGTAGTTCATCTGGTCCTGGAGATTTAAATTCATTTAGATTAAGAAGGTATTCCTGTACTACCTCTTTGCTTATTCTGTGCTGGATTTCACCTATTGTGTCCTCTGTTCCATTATCCTCAGGTTGGTCCCCCTTTTCCTTTTCTGAAAACTCTGAGGCAAAGAAGGTGTTGAATAATTCTACTTTTCTCTGTCCCCTTTTAGCATTTTACCATCTTCTCCGTGTAGTGGCCCTACCATTTCCTTCTTCCTCCTTTTGATGCGGACATACCAAAAAAAACCCCTTTTTATTGTTCTTAACCTCCCTAGCAAGCCTGAGCTCATTCTGCTCTTTAGCTTTTCTGACTTTACTCCTACACGTGTTCGCTATCTGTTTGAATTCTTCTTTGGTGATTTCCCCCCTTTTCCATTTCCTATACATGTTCCATTTAAAACTTAGCTCCGTTAAAAGTTCTTTAGTCATCCATCCTGGTTTCTTGAGACACCTCCCATTTTTCTTCCTCATTGGTACTGTTTGAAATTGTGCCTTCGTTATATCCCTTTTGAGAAAGTCCCATCCATCTTGAGGTCTCTTCTCTTTTAATATTCCTGACCATGGGATCACCCCCAGTATTTCCCTGAGTTTATTGAAATCAGCTCTCCTAAAGTCAAGAATGCGTGTCTGACTATGCCTGGCTTCTCCTTTCCATGTATAACAAACTCCAGGAGAACATGATCACTCTCACCTAAGGATCCCACCATTTGCACCCCATTAACTAGGTCATCCCTGTTGGTTAGGATCAGATCTAAAATAGCTGACCCCCTTGTTGCCTCTTCCACCTTTTGGACCATGAAATTGTCTTCTAGGCAAGTAAGGAATTTGGTAGACCTTGGAATTTTGGTTGAGTTAGATTTCCAGCAAATATCAGGATAGTTGAAGTCACCTATCACTACTACATCTCTCCTTTCTGCATGTGTTGTCATGTGTTCTGGAAATGCATCATCCAATTCCTCCATCTGACTTGGGGGTCTGTAGTAGAGTCCCACAATAAAATCCCTGTTGTTTCCCTCCCCTTTATTTTTTATCCAGATGCTCTCCACCTGGCTTCCAGTATTGTTGTCATGGATCTTTTCACAGGTGTAAATATCTCTGACATATAATGCTATTCCTCCTCCTTTCCTGTTTGGCCTGTTTCTCTTATAAAGTTTATACCCCTCTATTCCTACATTCCAATCATGAGACTCACCCCACCAGGTTTCAGTAATGCCTATTATATCATACTTGCTTTGTAGTGCTATGAGTTCAAGTTCATCTTGCTTATTTCCCATGCTCTGTGCATTAGTGTAGAGACATCTAAGACCATGTGTTCCCTTTACTTGCTGCCTGTGCAAGTTTTTTTTGCCTCCCACTGTTGGGTCCTTGCGCTGTTTGGTTTGTTCCCTCCGTGACAGCTTGACTATTTTCTCCAGCCCTTTTGCCTTCCAGAATATTGTCTCCCTCTCCCATATGACTCAGTTTAAAGCCCTCCTGATCAAATTCTTGAGACCGTAGGCAAAAATGTTTCTTCCAACTGTTGTAAGATGCACCCCATCTCTTGCCAGAAGTCCCCCCTCATGGAAGTGCAGCCCATGATCCAAGAATCCAAATTGTTCTTGGCGACACCATCTACGGAGCCAGTTTTTTACATTGGCTCTTTTCCTCTCCCTTCCTGGACCATGCCCTTCAACTGGCAGAAGAGACGAGATGACAACCTGTGCATCCATTTCTTTCAGCTTCCTCCCCAGAGCCTCATAATCTCTTTTGATCTTTGGAAAGCTGTGCCTTGCTGTATCATTGTTTCCCACATGGACCAAAAGGAAGGGGTAATGATCCGTAGGCTTGATGAGTCTTGTCAGCCTCTCTGTCACATCATGGATCTTTGCCCCAGGGAGACAACACACCTCCCGAGACATCTTGTCAGGCCCACAAACCACTGCTTCTGTACCCCGCAGCAAGGAGTCCCCCATCACCACCACATGCCTCTGCCGAGGCTTCGCAGCTGCTGTTCCTTGTGGTGGTCCTCTCAGGGTTCCCTGCTCTGCCCCTGAAGTCTGTCCATGCTGTTCTTCCTCATTGTCCTTGATAAGGGAGAGGGCTTCAAATCGATTCTGTAGCTGCAAGTTGCTCAAAGAATCCCTGGATTTTCTTGTTCTGTGTGTGACATTCTTCCAGCTGTCTACCTCCTGTGTCTGTGGAGTGACCCTCTCCTCCCCAGCCAGTTCCTCTGTGTGGTCCCTGTCCAAGACTGTTCGTTCTGTTTTGTCCAGGAAAACCTCTTGTTCCCGAATATGTTGAAGTGTAGCTACCCTTGTCTCCAGCTGCTGGACTTTCTCCTCCAAAAGGGCTACCAAATTACACTTGGTGCATGTGAAGTTCCCCACGTCTGTAGACAAGAAGAGAAACATCGCACAAGTGTTGCAGATGACCTCAGCAGTCCCCTCAGTGTCCATGGTGAGAGCTTTTAGGTAATCTAAGAACTCTTAGTTAATGATGAAAACTCTATGCTGTACTTTTAAGTATGCTGTATTTTTGTTTGGTCACTCAAATTCGTGCGCTGTTTGGCACGCGCCTGAGCAACAAGCAGCCTCTCTCAAGAGTTTAAAGAATTCAAACTCACAGAAGCTCCACCCCCCTCAGCAACAAGCAGCCTTCTCCCAACAGTTTAAAAAAATTCAAACTCACCCACTCAAAATGGCTGTCCAGAATCTGCTCTCCTTCTTCTCTCTGGCAGGAAACTGGCCTGCAAAGCCTCCACTCAAAATGGCTGTCCAGAAGCTGCTCTCCTTCTTCTCTCTGATATAATTAAATTGTATCAATACAACTTGGGACTTTTTCAAACGGTTGAATGTCACGCTTATACAGCCCCATTTCAGATAATGCAGTCCTCCTCCATCCTCTTCCTGTCCTCCTCCTGACATTCCTCCCATGCTGCTCGCATCACTTTTTATTCATGGAGGTTTTCTGTCAGTAAAAAGCAGTGCAACCAGCATGGGAGGAAGGTCAGAAGGAGGTCAAGAGGAAGACAGAGGACTGCATCATCTGAAACGGGGCTGTGTAAGTGTTTCGATCTGATTTTGAAGTAGTTACCAAAATAGGCAGATTTTATCATAAAGAAGATGGAAAGAACTTTACTTTGTACAATCAAGGGGGAGAGAAGTAAGAGGAGGAGGAATGTAGGAGAACGCAAAACTGAAAGATTTATCCTTATGTATTATGAAGCAACTGTCTCGCACATGAAGACATTTTAAATTGTCAAGCCTCTCTTTTTTTTTTTTAATGTTGCTGCTGTTGTTCTCTGCCTCCAGGTTGACTCCAACCTGTAGAAACCCGAATGTAGGGTTTTCTTGGCAAGACTGATTCAGAGTAGGTCTCCCTTTGCCCTCCTGTGACATTTTTTTTTGTGTGTTTTTGCATCTGAAACCACACGCCATTGTGTTTTCATGATTCCAGTGTCAATGGGAGGTCCCACCAGAAAACTTCCAGGTGAGAACATGAAAACCAGGTATGGGATGCTCTTTTTATGAACATGTCCAGTGTACTTAGAAGTTTCTAAGTGTGTTTCAGTGCTTGTGTGTACATTTTGTTTTTAATTTAGCTTTTTTCTTTTAACTTTTAAGGGTGCTCGCATCTTCTCGTGAGAACTGCCAAGATCACATGGACTGGCGAATGTGGAAGTAGACAGCATGAGCATTCGTGTCCCAATAATGCTGGGATTGCTTTTTCATGGTATTATAGGCATGTATGATAAAAAAGGTTATTGTGCCAAGACAGAAATGCTTCAAAATACAGTGGAAAATAAACATTTTCAGAGGCTGGTCTGATAAAGTCCTAAGATTTCATCTACACAGGGAGAATCCACTAGCTTCCAGCTGGCAGATTGTGGCCCTGGATCAGGCCTGTTTCTCCCTCATTACCTTCACAAAACAGGATGCAGTCCATACCACCACACCTACATGTCTCTGTAGTTGCTGCCACTTCCTTCCATGTCTCACTCTCCAAAACCAGGAAGGGGTCCTGAAGCATGTAATCAAGGTCCTCTGCATGTGACCAGCTTTGGTCACATTCTGCAGACCTGCTTCCTGGCTGCAGAGAGTGTGGCAGTGGCTGCAGAGATGGGCCAGTGTGGTGGTATGGCCTCTTGCAGTACCATGGGGCCTGATCCTCTCCCTCCCACACACAAATGAAGCAGTTTTCCAGGGTATTTTGCTGAAGCGTTTTAACAGTCTTTACCCCATGTCTTCATCCCATCTTTGCCCTGAGTGTTGTGAGGACTACCTGGGGGCAAAGCGGGGCAAGAGCCATGTGTTGTTTGGACTATAGGGCTCTAAAATAGGGGCAAGATGGGGTAAATAGCCCATCTAAAGAAGCCCTAAGAAGCCAATTTCTTTTTTAAAACATGAGAAGAATTGCTTTTTTAAAGAGACAGATTCTAATATTTTTATGCTCAAAAGAGGGACATAAAACTACAGGAAGCTGCTAACTGGATGGCCCCCAATTATCCACTGAAATGTTGCAAAAATAATTCAGTGTCTTAAGCAAAATAAAAGTTTCATTATGCAGAGAAGTTATGTCAAGCAGTTTTATATAAATTTATTTCATGTGGTTTTATTTGTGACAGGTCCTGTATTTGCTAGTAAAATGGGCAAATATTCAAGAAATCATTAAATTATGATAAAACAAAAAATATGCGTATTGGTCCATGGAAAGCTCTAACTCAGACTTGGAGTCAGGCAATAGACAAGTCTTGATTTATTTGTCTATCTAAGTTTAGCCATAACTAAGAATAATGAAACGGCTCCTAAAAAATTAGTCAGTAGATCTAAGATGACAGTGGGAGAAAAGACCTGAGGGAAAACTCAGTCCTTTGGCTAAAGCTATTATATGTACCATTACAGTAATCTTCTGTTGAGAAGATAATTCCAGTGGGAACCAAATGCCAGCATGGTGTGGTGTTTTTTGCTTTGGGCTAGGACTGTGGGAGACCAAGGACTGAATCCCTGCTGATTCTTCTAAACCCACTGGGTGACTTTGGGCAAGTCACACTTTCTGAGCCTTACAGAAAGGCCATTGAAAAGCTCCTCTGAATATTGCTAAGAAAACCTGGGATGGGAGTCATCATAGGTTGGAGTCAACAGGCAGGCACATAACAACAATGTAACAACAAAATGTTCACTTAATAGGAAATTATTTCTCTCATGATGGGACGCTTCAGCTTCAAGTTTCCTCCAGGTTTTAAAATAATACTTTTCTATTAATTTTACAGCCGGTTGGATAGCACAGATATTTGCTAGGAGTCTCTCACTGGACCCTTCCTTAACCCCAAATGTCTCCCTATAAGCTACCATAGCTCAGTCTGCTGAGAATCATGCAAAGATGAGTGTGTATGTGTGTGTGGGGGGGGGGGCAGGTAACACTAGTAGTGTGTACTAATTTTCAGTGAATGAGAAATAAAATGAAGGAGCTTCCCTTTGATTCTCCATTTTTCTAGTGAAAATAAATTGGCATTTGAATGAAAAAATAAAATAAAATCCCCATTCGTTTTTCTTAGGGTGCTTTGTGCCCAAGGGAGTGAAGAAATAGGCTAGCACTATGTGCCAGAAAGGTCACAGGTGGTGAGGCAGGAGATAGAATTAAAACCTGAAAGGGGAAAACTCCATTTAGTTTAGATAGCAGTTAGCCTGAGGGCTCACCTACATGGGCCAGGATACACTGGCTCCCTACCGGCGTATCCTAGCTGCGGATCAGGCACATTCCTCCACTGTTACCTCTGTGAAACGGGAGGAAGTCCAGATGGGCATGCTGTCCTCAACCTGCAGTCACCTCCGCCGCCTACATCCCACTCTCCAGATCCAGGCAGGAGGACCACAGCAAGGCCTTCTGCATGTGACCAGCCTTAGCGGCTGTCTAAATGGTGAAAATACTCCTCAAGGAATCTGAAGAGAATCCTACCTGTCTTAATGGGAGCCTGCACTGTTTCACTCTAATTGGAAAGAGGGGGGCCCAAAATGTCCAAAACTGCGAAGGAAAAGCTTTTGCAGCTTTTCCTGGAGTTTTTAAAAAACAGCAAGGGGAATGCACATTCCTGCTGCTTGTTGGGACAAACGATTGCTTGGAATCACTTTTCCAGAGGAGAGGAAGCACAAAGCCAATTGTTTGGATGAGTGGAGGGGCAGGACTTGCTAACAAGGTAAGTGCCCCGTGCTGCCATGTTGGATTTCCACCTTAGAAAACAAGTGCTAAGGAGATAAAACATGTTGTTGTTTTCTTTTTTTTCTACAGGCAAAATATAGTTCAAATGCACAATGGAAAATAGTTTTAAAAAAAGTTTGGCAGTGGCAAATTAAGGCAAGTAAAAATATCAGTAAATCACTCACAGCTGCCATCTTGACCAGGGGGCATGCAAAGCTTTTGGGGGCCAAAACACCATTAAGACAAATTGCAGCTGCTGTGATTTGCTATTACTGAGGAGCAATCCGTGTTGTTTTGCCTCATATAAACAGAGCCTATATGCTAGTCACATGCTGTGGGCCTGCTTCCTGGCTGTGGAAAAACAATAGCAGGTGACAGTTTCAATGATGACAGTTGCAATGGTTTCCTGCAGTCATATGGGGCCCAATCCATTTTATTTTGGTTGGAACACATTTTAACAGGCTTTTAAAAAAACCGTGATTTAAATAGCTCTACCCTACCCGATCCTCCCCCTGTCTTAACCCCATTGTTGCCCTGAGGGTTGTGAAGACTGCCTGGTGGCAGAACGGGGCAAAAGCCCTGCATTGTCAGGACTGCAGGGCTCCAAGATGGGGGCAAGATGGGGTAAACTGCCCCTATAGACAAGTCTTGTGTCTGAGTATTCTTTTAAATTGCCTAGGAAGCTCAAATAATCTTTCAACCATGTAGCTCACGTAGTCTTTGGGAAGGTCATTTTCTTGATGTCCAGCATGCATCACAGGGGAGATTTTCAGACGCGATTTTTGGCAGTATATATTCCAAAACAGCTCCATTGCTGCCGCGCGGCAGGGGAGCAGTTTCAGACGACACCGTTCCTCTGCCAAACCCCTCCGTGTCACTTCCGTGACAGAATGGAGGAAGCCGCGTCATATTTCACTCACGGGCAACAATCGTGAATGAAATATGATGCGGCTTCCTCCATTCTGTCACGGAAGTGACATGGAGGGGTTCGGCAGAGGAAAAGCATCATCCGAAACTGCTCCCCTGCCGCGCGGCAGCAACGGAGCTGTTTTGGCATATATACTGCTGAAAATTGCATCTGAAAATCTCCAAGGTTGTAGTGAGGATAATCGGAATATTTATTTAATTTTATCTATATAAAAAAATACTTTTGTGACAGTGGCTTTATTTATTTATTTATTTATTCTCTCTCTCTCTTTCTTTCTTTTGTGTGTTATTTTGTTCTTTTATGAAAAATTACATATCTGTACATATTTGAGTACTTATCAGACCTTATCCCCTGACTAGATTGTAGCTTTCTGGCACAATTCTGAATCAGTACTGAATCTTGCTGTCTCTATAGAAGATAAAAATATTCAAAGATAGAATTACATACTTTCTTTCTTTAAAAAATAAATAAACACCAGTAAACACCATGTTTGAATAAGATTAATGTTTATCTCTGGAGAAACAAATGCACAGGGCAGTGTGATAGCCACTAAGGGTTTGTCTACACAAGTGAAAAAAAAAATCTGCTTCAAATTGCATTTTCCTGGTCTGCAGTGACCCCACACACATCTTGTTAAAGCAGAGTGAGAGTGGCATTACCAGCCACACATTTCTGCTAGGTGAGCTCACTTTGGTGCAAAAGAGAGATCCTGCTATGATCACATGTGGTATACTTTGCATTATTTTTGGCCACATGGCCATGGGCACTCTACCTTTTTTTCTTCCTGTCATGAATGCAAAAATGCAAATAGGCAGAGGTGCCCTAAGAATGATATACAAATATCCACGCAAATGCAGCTTCAAAAAATAATAGCAACTGCACGCCAGCAAAATAAAGGAGATTATCAGATGGGAACAAAAATAATGTCCCCATCGTGCTATCTCCTCTCCTGCCAGACTCCCATCCCTGTAATGGTATAAAATTAAAAGTTTGCTGACCTACTTTTGCCACTTCTTTTCCTCCCCCTCAGCAGCCCAGGAGTGAATGTAGCTCTCCTGCATTCACTTCCTAAAATGGAAATCGTGGCCATTCTCACAAGAGGACGATTGCACGGGAAATTAAAAAATATATATCAAAAATTAAAACCAAGCACAAAAACACACTTAAAAATACAAGTAAACTGGGGAAGGTACAAAAAAGTGTACCACTTACCTCCTTGTCCCGATCGCACCAGGAAGTGTTTGGCATGGACCTCCCAAGTGACACTGGCATCTTGCCAGCATAACAGGGCCCCTTTTCACTCACCCATCATTTTGTTACAGAAATAGAATGACGGATCAATTCATGGTTTAGCCATGAATAAAAAGGAGTACTGGGGGAACGGAAGGGGCATGGGAGCATGATGACCTGTTAACAACATCGTTTGAAAGAGAAGTCATTTTGTGATCTCCTGGCATCACTGTGCTGCTATATTTAGGGTGTCTGATAATCTCCGTAAATACAAACAGAGGAAGTAGCCATTCCTGGTGGGAAGGGTCAGGTTACTGAACCCCCCCCCCCCAGCTCCACACTGAAGCCAACTCAGAGGAGGCCACACATACAATAAAACCTTTTTTCCAGGAAGGTGTGGTATAAAATGTAGGGTTTTTTTTTTCATCAGCTCTAAGCCCTCAGGTGCCATAAAGAACTGTATTCAATTTGAATCCTCAAGAACGTCATGTGTTCTACCAGCCCTCGGTATGATGTGAGTAGAGGGTTTTTCATGTGTGTAAACAAGCCCTAAGTCTCAATTTCTTCACTAGGATCAGCACATTTTGGTATTCCAAAATGAAATTGCTATAGAGATCCACTGGCAATCACTACAGAGTTCCAAAGATTTAAATGAGATATATGCATATTGTATAGGGTGTATATTTGTATATTTAATACCACATGAATCTAGATTTCCTTAAAGACATTTTTCTCTCTCCTCTAGTACAGTAATATCAGACTTTGATCCATATTTGGTTCATTGCACTGAGTAAGACTCCAAATAATCATTGCAGTTCTTTCCTCATCTTTTTCTCATCTGTGGTGGGAAAAAGTATCTGAGCATGTGGAGACCAAAAAATGTGTCAACCACTGAGAGATATTTTTTAATGTCCTGAACGAGAGTGAAGAGAGCCTTACCTCTTTCTATGAGAAGTAGCAATAAGAATTATTTAAAAATATTCCATGTAAATAACTTTTTAAAATAAAAAAACCCTTCAAAATCTAAAGAACAATAATTTAAGAATTCAAAGTAAAATAAATGCAATGATATGCCACCTTATGCAATTTACCATAAGAAACATACCTTTTCTGGCATTATGTTCTAGCTTGTGAAAATTTTATTGCAATGGTAAAGCATCTCTAAAGAGTTTTATAAATACTTGAACTAAAATGGGAAAAAAAGTTATTAAAATCGCACTACTCAGTAATTCTGACTTCTTTTGAATAGTAAATTCAGTTGAATTGTATTTTCCGATCTTAAGTTAGAAAAGTCTTTATTCAGTCTAAGGAATACCATTTCTTTTGGATGTAGCAGGTTTGACTGGCACTGTCACAAGCCAAAAGGGTGGCCTCATTCGTATCAGTGGAGGGGATGCTTCCTACAATACATATGAAAGACGGCTCCTCTACAGAAATGAATTGGACAAAACTTCTGGGCAAGAGTGTGCACTAGAGCGGAAATATGGGTGTAAGTTTTTACTAATTTTCTTCTCAATGGGGTACAAAATGAGTAATTTTAACACTATTTTTCTGGCTGTGAATAAGACCCAAACTACAAAGAGTATCATCAGTCTAAGATTCTTCTTGTCAGGGTTTCTTGACACTTGAGAAACAATTTGGGGGGGGGGGTATTATTATTTTTTTTAAATGGATATTCTTCCCATCCCTAATCAGGAGTCACTTTGCTTTAAAAGTAATTCGGCCCATTTTTTGGCTTGTTGCTCTGGCAAGCACATGCAAATCAGTGGGCTTATAGTATTTCAGTTTTGTTGAAAGGACTTAAGTCTGCAGAGCACCAGGGTGTAAAGTCTTCCCTGGAATAATAATGACTTTTAAGAAGAGATTGCTGTATCCAGTGTGACATCTGTTAGCAAATTATTATCTACAGCAGTGCTTTCTTTTTAGACCACTTGGGACACACAGGCTGAATGATTTCATGATTTGCATAGATTCTGTTTATAATGGCCAATGCTGGGTTAAGCAACCTACCAATCGGCTAGAATTCCTTGTTACCTGATCAGTTTCCCAAGGAGATAACTATTGGCTCATTATATCCCAGATCAAGTTTATGATCCCTTTTTACCTACACTTCATTAGAATATATTACATTAACCACATATCAACAAGGGACATAATGGAGGTCAGATTCAGGAAATCATGTAACTAATACGAAAACTAAGGGGAATGCTGATGGAAAGAATACATTAAGATGACCTGCTGAGAGAATGATCTTTCTGTTATAAAAGTTATCCTTAGGCAAAGTAACTAAAAGGAGGCTTTAAATTCTGACTTTTGAAGATTCTGAGGGCTATCATTTTTCCAAATGGCTCATATGCCAAAAAGCAAAACAGATGATACAGTGCCTAATAACCATGAACTGGTAATATCAGCTGGTAACCTGAGTGTCATTCAGGCTTCCCAAATTTATCTGGAGCTTTTTCCAAGACTAACAGCATAAATCTATGCACGTCTACTCAGACATAAGCTCTGATGAGTTCAATGGAGTTTAGGAGATTATCAGTCAGGAACGCAAAAAGTGTTCCTGTCCTACAATCTCCAATCCTGCCCCTATCCCGGCACAATAAATCTTCCCATCACACTTACCTTCTCTCCCATCAACAGGCAGGCCAGGAATGAATGGAGCTCGAACAGAGCTCCGTTCACTTCCTGGATTGAAATCCTGCCCATTCTCACAAGATGCGAGTATGGGAAATTCAAAAATAAAAAGTAAAAGAACACATAAAAAAGTCAAACCAAGCACAGAAACACACTTTAAAAGTTACAGGTAACCTGGGGAGGGTTGTAAAACATGTGTCACTTACCCTGGTTTGCACAATCGCACCCAGAAGTATTCTGGCAGGACTGCCCATTGACGCAGAATTCACCTGAGTTAAATGGTCTGAGGTTTCATATGCCGGCAATGCTGGCACCAAAACTGGATGGGTGATCTCTTGATAGCTCAGCCCATCAATAAAAAGAACCGCTATAATGGTGCCTGCAGAATGCAAAAGGATGATGTCATCTGATATTGGCATCCTTTTGCATTCCGCTGGAGTCATTATGGTGCCACATTAGTCACGTCTGATCATCTCCTTAGTCCCAGGTACCTGTGTGCAGGAGGAACTGTGGCCTAAATGTTTTCACCAAAATTCTGTGGGCAATGTCCTGTGCTACACTTCTGGATAGGCATGTCCTGTAAATGGAACAACATGAATGGTAATTGGGGGGAAAAAGATGGGGGGATTTGGACACTTAATTGGAAAAGAAGTAGGTACAGCAGCTTCTCCTTACGTTTTGTTACCAATGTCAGTTTGTGGGTGTCCTAGCAGCTGCCCCCACCCTGGTCCACTTGGAATGGCTTTAGTCAGCAGGGGCACCATTTTCTCTCAGTAGTGTCTCTAGAACAACACTAAGTCCTAATGTTGTTCAAAGGGAGTCTTGAAGGGAAGTGACCACTAGGTTACATTTGCAGGGATTATTGACAGATGGATGAGGCTCTCTGCTAGCTCACATGTTTTGGTAGTGCCCTGTCTAACCAGTTCTCTGTATGTGCATTGTAAAGGAATCATGGGGTCAGGAATGTAGTTTCAGCTTAAGATAGTGTTGTCTTGTTGTTAATAAGACAAGGCATCTCAACACCATGAGATAGTCCATCACAATTTTAATCCCCACCAGAGTTCTTCTCCTCAGCATGAAAATAACACAATGACATTTCCCTTGTGTTGAGTCCTCCATATTTTGTGCAAAAAGAACTGCACAAAATGATTATCTTTTCTCCTTGTGAAACTAAGGGGACAGAGAGTGAGAGCGAGAGAGAGAGAGAGCAGATGTGAGCACAGAAAGACTGGGTGATTGTCCAAAAAGTTGTAACCATCCCTTTAAACAGTCCATGCAATAAGACATTAATGGGACAGTTTTATGGAATTGCACAAACATCTGTGAAAGATACAAATTTGCATTGACCAACAGGGAATACATGTGTAAGTGGGGAAAGAAATGTTGCTGTTTCTTCTTCTTGTGTACAAGAATGAAACAAGCAAGGACTTACACTATAAATGTATATAGAACTGCTTGTGGGACTGTCCCTTACTGACAATTCCTAGTATTTGTGCCAGTTGGCATGCTTGGAGCTAGTTCAGGATTTAGAACCAAGTGATGCTACCCTTTAGACCAGAGGAAAGTTTTCCTTTCCTTTGCAGTCCCTTGTTTTCTGTTTTTGCAGTATAGCTAATTCAAGGTTCTTCTGTTTATTTGCAGGGACCTTGGAGCAGTCTTAAATGCATTTACAGGTTGTGTTTCATTTTCAGCTACTTCAGAGTTTATAATTACATAACAAGGTCATTGAGAGAAAGGTAAGAGACAGAGAGGAGATTATCAGATGCTCTAAATATGGTGTTATTACAATGCCAGGAGATCACTAAAGGGCTTCATTTCACATGACATTGTTCCCCTCTCGTAATGCTGTCGTTTGGCTGTCATTATGCCAGTGCTGCTTTTTATTGACAGGCTAAGCCATCAATGGAGCCCCATTCCATTTCTGTCATGGAATGTCCTGTGACTAAAAAGGTGCCCAATTGTGCTGGCGCAATGCCAGCATCAATGGGAAGTCCCTGCCAGAACACTCCTGGGTGAGATTGGGACATCAAGGGTACCCTCTCCAGGTTACTTGTAATGATTTAAGTGTGTTTAGGTGCTTGCTATCACTTTTTGATCTGTATTTTTGTTTTTGAATTTTCCACACTCTTGTCTTCTCGCGAGAACAGCTGGGATTTCAATGCAGGAAGTGAAAGGAGCTCCGTTTGAGCTCAGTTCACTGCTGGGCTGCCCTGCCAAGGCAACGAGCCATGAATACGGTAGGTCTGAAAAGTTTTTATTTTCTGCCAGGACAGGGACAAGAGAGGGACAGGAGAAGAGACTGCGGGACGGGAATGCTTTTTTTGTTCCTGTCTGATAATCTCCAGAGACTACTGGTACCAGTGTCTCAAAAGCCTCTCCTGTTACCCAAGGAACAATTAGGAGGATTAACTTGTCTACAATAAATTCATCTGTTTACTTTGGCTCTTCTTTGCTAAATATCAAATTGACTAAAGTACACTCACAGCAGAAAGCTGGAAAGAGGCACTGCTATGAAGAAAACTGAATTCATTGTTTAATTGAGTTTATCCATTATTTAAGGTTAGCAATGATCTCTGAAAAGTTTTGGACATAGTCAATGAAAATGTAAATAAAAGAAAACCATCCTTTCACTGATATAGAAAACAAATAGGGATAGTATGCCATTTAAAAAAATACAATGAATGCGATTTTAAAAATCTGATTTGGGTGATCCTTAGCTATGACAAATTTTGGTGCAGAGCTGGCAACCTTTCCAGTAGAAATAATCCCAACAGTAAAATAATATACCAAGAATACGCTGATCTATTCAGTACCAAAAGACATGATAAAGCTATTGAAAACAAATACAGATATTAAAAGCTCCTGATCTCTTTACCAGCCTTGGTTATATTTTCTCATGTGTCTCCCGATGCCTGGAATCTAGATTCATCTGCAGCAATTTTCGACTCACTGTTTTTGGCTCATTTGTCACACTTGTATACCCTCCCCCCTCCACACATACTCAGTTCTGCTGATGTCTTTCCTGCAAAAGCAGTTCAGGCATGGTGGATCTGACATCTTCTGCAGGGAAGACTGAAAGGCAAAGATTTCATTCAACCTCTCAGTCCTCTCCCTGTTCCCTGGACGGCATATTTGTCAGGCTTCTTCATCTGCCTTCTGATAGTCCAACTGCACATCCTTAGCTTCCTTACAGAACTGTTGGGATTCTCCATGAACTAAGTTCAGAAACACCTTTTTCCCACATGCTGCTGGTTTGTTGAAAATGTTGCCCTTGATCCTAGTGGAGCATTCCTGTCCTTATGTTTATTCTCCTAGACAAATACAGGAAAAAGGCCACTTGCTCCCTTTGACCTTTCCTTGGCAACTGACAATTACCTTCCTTCGCCCAAAGGGCTGGGGCATTTGGGACTTCCAGGAGGTGCTTTATTTAGAACACATGATCAGCAATCCAGAGCTTTGCCATTGCCTCCAGGAGTCACTGAGTATTTATTTATATTATATCAAATTAGAGGAAATGAAGGGGCATTAGCTGCAGGCAGCAGCAACACTCTGCTCATTATAAACTCCCCTAATAGAAAATGTTTTTGCGAATGTCAGTGACTCTGTGAGTGTTGGGACTAAACCTCATGGACAGTCAATCAACATAATGAAGCTCTTTGCTTGTAACAGATATTGAAAAGAGTTCTTTTAAAACAACAACAACAACAACAACAACAACATATTTTGTGTAATTTTATTTTCTATTGCATTTACTGGGCTTGGGGTTTTTTGCTCCTGTCTTATTGGTGCAAGATTGATGGATTGATTTACAGTTCTGTCATGCCCTTTTCCTACCAGCGAAGGATCTTAACATAGGTATGTGTGTGTATTATGGTTTTTTTTTTCTTTTTCCTGATCAGTGGTGTTAAAAAAAACACCTAGAGATCATGAAACTATTTAGAACCTCTGTCTAATTTTGACAAATATATACCTTTTAGAACATCTATATTTCTTGTCAGTTCTTTGCAGCTGTGTACTACAAGGTTTAAAGGCTGTAGACAAAATTACCCAACATCTGTTGGTCCAGGGAAGATTTTTAATTGTATAATACTATAACAATTTATTTGTTGAGTTTTAACTGTGCATAATGGCAAACTGCAAGATTATATTAGACCCCCCCTTCCTTCCTTCCTTCCTTCCTTCCTTCCTTCCTTTTTTTGCTTGATTGGGATCATTTAAATAGCACCTGATATTTAATGGGCACTGGGGGGAAAAAGCTGCTCTGCCAAGGAGAAGTATTTTCACTGTTGTTGTTGTTGTTGTTGTTGTTGTTGTTGTGTGCCTACAAATCATTTCTGACTTATAGCGACTCTAAGGCAAACCTATTACAGGTTGGCAAAATTTGTTCAGAGGGGGGGTGCCTTAGTGTGATTTCCTCAAGATCACCCAGTGGATTTCCATGGCTGAGCAGGGATTTGAATCCTGAAGTCCATAGTCATAGTCCAATGTTCAAACCAATACACCATGATCAATCCCTTATCTCAACCAATACAAACAACAAATGTGAAGAGCTTGATTTGGATTGGGACTTGAGCTATAGGCAAAAGTTTAATGCCTCCTACCTCCACATCCAGATCTCTATTGCACAAGCCATACCGACAACTTACTTTTGAAAGGATGCTCCTATATTTACTGGATTTCACACTTCACACTTGTAGGGTCCTTGTGTATTTTGTACTTAAGCCTCACACTGTCTAGCTAACATCATGTAAAGTCGGGATGGAAAGAATATTTGGAAATATACTAGGAATGGTTGAAAAATATGTTTCTCAAGCACTGGGAAACTTGCTGAGGATAACCCTGGATTGACAAGAATCTACATAGTTCAGGACCTATATGCAGTACAGGACTTACCACATATGTGGCATTTTGTGTAAGAAACAGCATTCTCTGTGCCAAAAATAGTATTTTTCTGCAGAAATGTCATTTTTTCTGTGCACAAAATGGTACTTCCCATGAAGAAAACACTGCTTTCTATACACCAAAAAAAATAAAAATAAAAAAATAAAAAAAAATCAATCAAACAAAAATGCACATTTGGTGCAAAATAAATCCTCAAATACAACATTTCTAGACAGGACAAAGCATTTTCTTCACAGTAAATAATATTTCAGCACATAAAATGCTGTTTCCTCCACAGAAAATGCTGGTGGGAGGGGGAAGGGTTTGCCCAAAAATACCCAGGTGAATTTTGTGCAGAATAAGTTCAGAGCTGCAAATAGTCTTCAAAAACAGTACAGTTTTTGAAGACCTTCTTTCAGTGAGAAAAAAATTGCCAGGATTATTTGTTGCTTCCTTCAAAAATTATTGCTTGCTTATTTTTAAAATTATTTGTTGCTTCCTCAAAAAATTAGTGGATTGCATCCCTAATATGGGAGCCACCATGGTGTAGTGGTTTGAGCATTGAACTATGACACTGGAGACCAGGGTTCGAATCCCTGCTTAGCCATGTAAACCCACTGGTTGACCTTGGGCAAGGTACACATTCTCAGCCTCAGAAAACTCTGTGATAGGGTCATCCTAAAAAAACTTGAAGGCACACAGCAACAATTCACACATCCCAAAGTACTGTGTGAAATTATTCTTTAAAGAAATATACATTTGCAAGAAAATAATGTTTTTATGCAAAGGCAAACCCCCTCTGAACAAATCTTGCAAAGAAAACCCCATGATAAGTTCACCTTAGGGTCACCATAAGTCAGAAACAACTTGAAGGCACACAACAATAACAAATCCCTACTCTAAATCCCTACTTTGACATTTAAGCTGGCCTGATTTCCCATCACGGCCCAATTTGTCGTTCATCTCCTGCTAGGAATTAAATCTTCATAGCATTTTGATCCAAATGCACTGACAGTTTCTTTCCTTCTAGCATCTTGCTGACAAGTCTGGCTGTTCTTTGTTATAACTTCCATTTTATGAACTCTTTTTACTTCTGAATGCACCTCAGCATCAGGAAAAGCTGGGGAACACGTTGAAGCCCAACATTCTCAGTCATTTTTGAAAGTATTCTTTTGCAACTTGACTTTGAAGAATTCAGATTGGGGTTAAATGGTTTTGAAAAATTAATACAGTTTTGGAGGCTTGGGGGCGTGTCTGTTTTTTGGTCTGCATTCCCTGTCTCCAAACAATCCCCAGCATTTAGAACATAAATGAAATGGGTTTTCCAATGTAGCCATGATGTAATTACAGAAGATACTTTTTAATCATGCTTGTCCATGAAACAAAATAGTTTAATACTAATTTAAGTCAGAATGAAAGTTGTCTGCAACCTGTCCACTTTAAATACCACATTTACCGCATGATAATTCTCAGCCATTTTCAAGTGCTACAGTTTCTTTCCATGCTTAACTTCCCAGGAGTGGGCAAAATGACTGTCATTCCTAAATAGGCATCTGCTCTGCTTCACTTATGTGTGGAATATTTTCCACTTATGCCCTTGCTTTAATTTATTTTCAGAGACAGATGAAAACCTTCTGATCTTTTACTGCGTTCACAATAAATACTGAAAAAAACTCCATTTTTTGTCTCCCAGCACACATCCCCTACATCCATGTATACCCCCAGTGCCCATTAGATTCATGTCTTCTGGGGACTTTTTCAGGCAGGACTTACCACGCAAGAAGACTCCGGAACAGTTACGTCACTGTTGCATGGCAGGGGGTCCGTTTCGGACGCCGCCGTCCCTCTCTCGGCAGCGTCCGTGACTGTTCTGGGTATGATTGAAGGCAGCCACACCATGTTTTACTCATGGACAAGTTATCTACCATGAAGTTATCTACCAAGTTAAAAGTAATAACTCCTTAAATGTTGTGCACATTATGAAAATATTTACTCATATAAGACTTATCATTCTTACTAGGCATTTCCTTCCACAGCCAGTGTGATTGAAGTGTCAGACCAGGCAAAGGAGACCTGAGTTCAAATCTTGGTACAGTATCTTGGGGATTTTGCCCCTGCTATCTGGGTGCTGGGATTTTTTTCTCTGTGTCCTCTTGTGTCCACTCTGTGTCCTCTTAAAGTGCTTAAGCAGTGTGTGGGCACTTTGATGCCCTGGCAATTTACTCCTGCTCTTTTGTAGCCTACAGTGAAGACATATGACAATGCTGTGATCTGCTCCTAGTTGGTCCCAAGATAATGCTTGCCTTCTCTGTGGTGATTCAAATTGCCTTCCATCAGAGGCTACTTCTGTCAAGATGGTGGTGGTCTGGCCTCCTGTCTACCTCTGAGTGTCAGGCTCAAAGAGAGACTTTTTGAGAGTGGAAGCATATTGGCTTTAACTATAATTTTAAAACTAGCCTTTACAAGTCTTACTGTAGTGAAGACAAGCTACCTTCTCTGTCCCTATAGGTACAATGTCAATTCATAGAAGGAGGAGGAGAAGGAGTTGTTTTCTAAATTAAATAAATCTGCTTGTTGGCAGACTGAAAGTGCAACCACAAACAAATAGGGAGAACACAATTATTCTAAAAAGTGTATCACATTGGAAATACAAATTAGACACTTATCAGGCAGAGCTCCATCGTGCCTCGGCACAGAAACACAATGGCCCTCGCTCCATTCCAACTGCCATTGCTCTGGCCAAGGAGGGAGAGAAGGGAATGTCCCATCCCCTACTGCCATTCCCTTTCTTTTTGTATCATGTCTTCATTAGATTGTAAGCTTGAGGGCAGGGAATTGTTTTGTTGTTCTTTTTCTTGTAAAGTGCCATATACACTGATGGTGCTATAGAAATAAAAGATGATGATGATAACCAGCTGAGGTCAATTTGTGTGAATAGGAAAAATAAGTTTATCCATAAAATAGATGCACACTCATAAACTTATTAGTACCAAAAGTAACAAATGAACAAGAAAGGCACAGATTAAGACAGGATAGTCAATAATATAAAACATTGGATAGTTCTCAGACCAAATTCATTTGATAATCAATGGCTCCTCAAACCCTCATCCAAGCTTTTTCAACAACCTGCTACTAACATCTAAATCTAACAAATGAATGGATGCTTCCTGGGAAAAGATCTGAATGTAGTTGAATTTCACATCACCATTGGTGTTGACACAGCATTCTCCACCACACCAGAGGGAAGCAGGCTAGGTTAGCAAGTTTAGGGGAGTCTACATGGCATACAGCACTTTGTACTCTGAAACCTCACTGCTCAATGCAGCATCTCAGCACTGGCTGACTGGGGAGGCTGCCTCTTCTACCTAATGGTAGCGCTGGATCTGAGTGAAACTGATCTAGACTTGGATAGGAAACTGCTGGGAGTCCTATGTAAATTATTTTGAGGACACCTAGGAAAAGTGTAATGAGGAAAGAAAAGCCAAATGCAACACCATTTGAGTAACATATATAAGGTGAAGAGAAGTGGTTACGTTTACCTCCTGTCTTTCCTCCAGTGAGCTCAAGGCAGCAATGAGCTCAATGGCTCTGTTCCTTTCCACGTTATTCTCACAACAACTCTGTGAGGTAAATCAGGCTGAATGAGAGAGGGTGACTGACTCAAGGTCACTGGGTGCATTTCATGCCTCAGCTGGGATGTGAACCTGGATGTCCCAATACTTTAGCCACTGCACCACACTGGCTCACAGTGCTCTTTCTGTCTGCTTTATGTCCCATTATTATCCTGGCAGGTGGTGGTTTTCTCCTTAAAACACTTTGGGTTAAGATTGTGTGACCCTCCTGCTGCTGTTGATGCACCCTAACAAATATTGGCAATAGTGAAGAATGCTAGGAGTTGCATTCCCCATAAAACATCTGAATAACTATACTTTGTCTACCCCTACCTCAAAGATCTTCATTTTAAATGCCAAGTGTTGAGTGTTGACCTTCTTATTTTCCCATCCTTTAAAATACAGGAACCCTGGCCTGCTTGAGAGGAGGCTCAACATTTGCCCACTTGCTGGATTATTTCTGCTTTTGTGCTGTGATTTTCCCCACTCTCAGAATGTAGAAATAAACAGAACCTCTAGTGTGCTTTCAAAAAGCCTTGGCAGCCTTTTACTCCCAAACTATCACCCTCATAGACAACCCATTCAGTAGCTCCAGTAGTATCTTACGGTCAAGGGGAAAGCTAATTTCCAGTAAAAACAAACAGATCTCATTTCCAAAAGAGATGTAGAAAGGTACAAAGTTTGTGTTGCTCTGAACCAGCAAAGGTGATTTGCTTGCAGAATCAGGTTTGCATTTCTAGTAGTATTGAGAACTGGAGGAAAATCTGACAGCAGCACCTAGAAGAATGTGCAAGGAGATGCTGCTGATGGTGTGCCATCTTCTTCTGCATCTCTATTGATGTCATTATCATCAACAGCAGCAGCAGCCCTGGTAGCAGGAGTGGTACAGGTTGAGTCTCCCTTATCCAGAATTCTGAAATCTGAAATATTCCAACATCCAAAATAGTCCATGAGTGGCTGAGATAGTAATACCTTTGCTTTCTGATGGTTTAGTGTACACAAATGTTGCTTCATGCATAAAATTATTAAAAATATTGTGTATAAAATTACCTTCAGGCTATCTCTAAGCTATCTCATTATGTATATGCAAGTATTACAAAATCTGAGATATTCCAAAATCCAAAATACCTCTGGTCCCAAGCATTTCAGATAAGGGAGACTCAATCTATAATAGGCAGGAATAGTATGATTAATGGTATTATTATTCCCTTTTTCAAGACTTTGAGTGACCATACATGAAGCTAGAAGTTAACTCCCATATCCATGGGGGATATGTTCCAAGACACACACCCCCATGGATAATTGAAACCATGGATAATAGAAAACCCTATTGTTTTCAATGAGACAAACAACAAGAAGTTGCCCATAGAATCACACTGGAGGATGTAGAAATGCCTAGAGAGAACATATTTTTCCACACAATACCAAATCCATGGGTATGAGGGTTGACCTGCATTCTATTTTATGCTTCCTACATTCCTGCAAGGTAGGTTAGATATGGAGAGGGTGACTTGCCCAAAGCTTGCCACTGAGCTCTATGGCTGAGCCAGAATTTCAGCCTAGTTTACCTAGCTTGCAGTTGAACTCTGCTCATTCCACTCATGCTCAAGACATGCACACATGTGCACAAGACTTGCTGCACGTGTGTGACATAGAAGAGGTGGTAGAAGTGGCAAGCTTTGATGGCAGCAGTTGCATTTTTGGTGGAAACAGGGACTGTTCTATAGTGTGTCATTTCAGTGCTCCCTCTTTCCACCCATGTTGATAAATAGTTTTTTTAAAAACCTTTCTAGGGATTATGATGATGATGATTGTCATCATCATCATCATCATCATCTTTATTTGTAGCCAGCTTTTTCCCCAAAGCTGGGACCCAAAGAAGGTCACAGTTTTAAAAATACACAATAAAAATATACAAAATGTGCATATTAAAACAGAATTAAACCATCATTAAAACAACATCCAGATATTTAAAATAATAAAATATACTTGACAGCATTAAAAACTTTAAAAAAAGAGAGATTTAAAGCTTTTAAGAACAGCCCAATAAAACCACACAGCATCCCCCCCCAAAAACCTGTTCTTTAAAAAGCCTGCCTGAATAAAAAGGTTTTGGCCTGCTACCAGAAGAACAGCAGAGAGGGGGCCGAACTGGGGAGGGATTTCTAGAGTCTAGGGGCATCCACGGAAAAGGCCTTCTTTTGTGTTCCCACCAGCCGTACTTGAGATGTTGGTGGGACTGAGAGAAGGGCCTCTCCTGAAGATCTCACAGCCCAGACCAGTTCATAGAGGGAGATATGGTCTGCCAGATAGCAGGGACCTGAGCCATATAGGGGTTTATTTGAATTGTTCCAGAAACAAACTAGAAGCCAGTGGAACTGTTTCAACAGGGGTGTGGTATGATCTCTGTTACCCATCCCAGTTAACAGTCTGGTGCAGTTCTTTGGACCACTTGAAGTTTCCAAACACTCTTCAAAGGCAGCCCCATGTAGAGCTCCTTACAGTAGTCCAAGCAGGATGTAACTAAGGCATGTATCATTGTGGCCAAGTCAGGAATGGGTGCAGTGGGTGCACAAGCTTTAAGTGTGCAAAAGCACTCCTGGTCACCATAGAAACCTGGGTCTCTAGGTTCAAGGCTGAGTCCAGGAGAACCCCCAAAACATACATTTAAAAGCCATGTTACAACAGTATCTAAATGTTCATCTTGAATAAAGGTTGGAAAAGTTATTTTATGGTCTACAACCTCAATTTTAAGTTACTTTAAGTCCCATTTTGAGAGAAAGGTAAGATACAAATCAAATGAATGAATGAATGAATGATATTTATTTCTGTTGTCACCAAAATTCCTAGTTAACATGGGGATTATGGGAGTTCTAGTTCAAAGTAGAATTTTTTTCAAGGGATTTTTCTGGGCACCACAATTCATAGTTATCATGGAGATTATGGAAGTTGTAGTTCAAACTAGATTTTTTTCAAGGGATTTTTCTGGGCACCACAATTCAGAAAGGATATTGAGAAACTGGAACATGTCCAGAGGAGGATGACCAGGATGGTGGGAGGTGTGGAAGCCATGCCCTGTGAGGGATTGCTTAGGGAGCTGGGCATGTTTAGTGTGGAGAAGAGAAGGTTAAGAGGTGACATGACAGCCATGTTTAAATATTTGAAGGGAAGTCATACCGAGGATGGAGCAGGCTTGTTTTCTGCTGCTCCAGAGACTAGGGACTTTGTCGGACAGCGATTTGTAATGCAAGCAGCTTCGTCCCTGTTGCAAGTCTGCTGCGCGGCAGGAGGCATTTCGGATTGCGGTGTCCCCCTGCTGATACTGTTCCAGAAGAGCTGGGAGGCTGCAGTGCCATATTTTGTGATTTCCTAATCATAGAAGTTGACTGTGATTAGGAAATCACCAAACATGGCACTGCAGCCTCACAGCAATTTCGGAACAGTATCGGCAGGGGGACAGCGTCATCCGAAAACCCCCCCCCTGCTGCACAGCAGCCTTGCAATGGGGAGGAGTCTGCTTGTGTTACAAATCACCATCCGAAAAAGTCCTAGGACACAGAACAAAGGACTCAAACTACAGGAAAAGAGATTCCACCTAAAAACATTAGGAAGAACTTCCTGAAAGTAAGAGCTGTTTGGAAGTGGAATACACTGCCTCGTAGTGTGGTGGAGTCTCCTTCTTTGGCAGTTTTTAAACAAAGGCTGATGGCTACTTATTGGGAATGATTTGGTTGTGTATTCCTGCATGGCAGGGGGTTGGACTGAATGGCCCTTGTGGTCTCTTCCAACTCTATGATTCTATGATTCTATTTATTCATGTTGAACAAAGGAAAATTATGGGTAAAAAAACATGAAAAAATGGCATAGACTACATATCACTTTTTCTGGTTTGTTTCATGACTGTTTCACTCCCACCTCTTTTGTCAGCTTCTGTTTCAGGGGGAACAGCACAGGGAACAAGCCAGGGGTAAACATTTTTGTTACTCAGATTTGCTTTTAGAAAGTCAGAGTTCATAAGCCAGCAACAAACCATGGGCTTCTCTAGATGGCGAAAATACTCCTCATAGAATTCGAGGAGAATACTTTTTATCCCAACAAGATCCTTCTGCAATTTGCCTTACTTGTAAGGAGGAGGAGAAAAAAAATCAATTTACTGTGTTTTTGAAAAAAATAATAATGTGAGGAAATGCACATAGCTCTCATTAGGATAACCAATTTGCCTTACTGCATGTTCTCGGAGAGGGTAGAACTGGAGATCAGATTGGTCGGAAATGTGCAGGGACTAGACTTGCCAGGAAGGCAGCTCCCAAAAGCATCTTGTTGGATTTTCGTGTTAGCAATTTTTGCTGTGCCAAGGAGCCCAAATATTTTTAAGCAGAAAATCACTCTTGCACACCTTTACTTTAAAGTTAAAAAAAATACTGTGGAGCAGTGGCAATGTATAACATGCTACTTTATGGCCGCCATATTGATTTGTGGGCATATGAACTTCAAATGCAGATAACTTCTCAGCCTATCGTTTTTGCTGAAAGACTGTGGAGAAAAAAGAATGTTGCTGCTAATTTGCAATAATGGGCATTGTATCTTCTCATCTAGACTAACTACTAGTGTTTCAGAGGATGGTTTGTGGCTGGTTAATGAACTGTGGTTTGCTAGCAAGTTTGCACATCAAAAGCCAGATTTCAGCAAATCTCACCATGACTCATTGTGAGATGTGGACACAGTCAGTACATCTTGTATCATGTTAGATAGTCTAAGTTGCCATATTAAGAACTTAGCAACAAAACTGTTGCTGTGTAATTGTATTTTATTTTATTTAGCTATTTTTAAAAGTTAGGTAGTTGAGGCCTCACTAAATGTAAGAGGCAGAATATTATATGATTAAAGCATTGGCTTATACCCTGCTCCATGCTGCTACCTTATGTTCTGCTGGGGTTGTTGAGCAAGGACAAGGGAGAGAAATGCCAGCAGCTTGTAGTACAAAGATTGTTTAAAGCAACTAAAACAGTATACAGTTGGCCCTCTGTGTCCACAGATTTGGCATCCATGAATTTCACCATCCATGGCTTGAAAATATTCCAAAAATAAATAAATTCCAGGAAGCAAACCTTGATTTGTCATTTCATATAAGGGACACCATTATACTATGCTATTGCATATAATGGTACTTCAGCATCCACAGATTTTGGTATCCATGGGGAGGGGGGGGGTTCCTGGAAGCAAACTCCAGCAGATACCAAGGGCCAATGTACATTTTAGTTACCTTTGGAAAAGAGAAAGTAAAGAGTCCTTTTGTTTTTTTAAAAAACTGACCATGACGGTAACTCCTGGGGGGGGGGGGCTTCGAACAAAAACATAACTATCTTTTTTTAAAAAAATCAAAAACTAAGGTCCAAATCTAATAGCTAGCCCCAACTAGAGTACATTCATTGAATAAATGAAACTTACACAAGTGTTGATGTATCAACACTATCCTTTTAATAACCCCCTAGCTGAAATGAAGGCCTATATTTCCAAGCTCCAGCCATGGCCCAGAACAAAAACAGTCTCACAGATATCAAGGACTTAATCAGACGCAGCAAAAACCACAGCAGTAGGATGTGACGATAGCAGAAAAGGGAGATATTACCAGACAACATCATTGCTTACCTGTTCCTGCTGCATCACGCTGCTGTGAATGAGGTGTCACTTTTTACTGACAGCTTAGCCCATCAATAAAAAGTGACGCCTCATTCATGCTAGCACAACGCAGTGGGAATGGGTAAGTGACAAGGACATCTGATAATTTTGCTTTTTGTGCTACCATCATTTTTTTTTTCCCGAGATTTGGCTCATCTGATAAAGTCCGTACTCTCATTATGACTCTGCAACACTGGTGAATTCCTCTTCAGAAATTTGGAAGCTTGTCCCTATGGCCACTCTTGTTACTGTTGACAGCAAAGTACAGATTATGTACTCCTGCATTGCTTGTTTATATTCTGTAATGTCTCTAATCTTTATGTATTCCCAATATCCTGCATTATATATGTTCTGCATTAATCAAAAGAAAGAAAGAAAGAAAGAAAGAAAGAAAGAAAGAAAGAAAGAAAGGCTGATTGCACTGTAAGCATCAAGCTTATCTGTCTCCTACTTTCCTGTAGATTTCCTTATTTCAGCAAAATTTCCTTCAGAGACTCCCAGGAGTACAGCTTCAAAGCACTGAATGTGCAATGGAGAGAGCTCATGGACTGGCATGGGAGAAAGGTACTGAATGTACATGGGGTTAAGGTCTACAGCTCGGCAGGGTATTTCCTGCTATTGGGCTGTATTGGAAAAGTTTGTGTTGTTGTACTGCAACCAGCAGGGAATATTGTGTTGTTTTTCAAAGAATTGCTAAACCAGATGTTGAACGGAAGTTGAGCCGGAGGTTTTAGCTTACTACAGACGGGTGAACTCCTTTCCAATGAATGATAGGATCTTTTTTCAGTCTATTCCTTTTTTTTTTAATGCTGTTAAGCTTACAATAGAGATCTATTTGATGAAATAGAGACCCCCTTGATATTTGCAGTAGCTCAGCACAGCTCTGAGATACAGAGAAAGAAATTCACCCAAAACTCAGTGCGGTATAAGGCCACTCTGTGAAATTATTACAACACGGACAAATTCATCAATAAGTGTGTTCTTTCTTGATAAACATTAAAGGAAGCCTTGATGGAAACGTGCTTCTCGATACCAGGCAAAAAGGGAAAATTAGGTTTGATTTTCCAAGTAGGGCAGCCAAAAAAAAAGGGGGGGGGGAGGTTCTCATATTTTAAAAGAATCATTGTCTGATCTGCAATTAAGACAAAGCATTAGGTTATAAAGAAACAGAGAAATTAATGAATATGTTCAGCCCTACCAATTGTTATGGAAGATATGATAAACAATGAACTTTTTATTTCTATTATGAAAATAACAGTGAATGTCTTTTTGGTGCAGACAATTCTTCAGAAGTGTGAGTGTGGGTTTTTACTTGATGGTAGGGACATAACTGGGCCATCAATATTGTTTTACTATACTTTCACATTAAGTGGTCAACTGGGGTGCATATTTGTTATATATAATACTTTGTTCTTCCCAAAGGGGGCACTAGTATTCCACAAAAGAACCCAACCCACACTGTAGAGACTTTAAAAGGAGCAACTCTGAAGTCTCAAAAGAGGAATCTGTCTTAGCACATCTACCTCAGGAAAAGAGGAATTATTACACTTAATTAAAGTTCATTGACACCATATGTGACCCCACCTCTCCCATTTGGCTTTATTAATGATATGAAAATTGAAGGCTTGTAAAGATTATTTTTTTTCCCAAAAAAAAGAAGAAGCTATAATAGTAACTACTGTAATAAATATCTCTGTCTTGTCTAGAAAGAGCAGATTGCCCAAAGAGAAATCTGATTTTTCTTTCAGTCACTGTTCATGCTCTTGAGTGAAATGTGGGTGGGGGGGGGGAGAGAACACCAGTAAAGATTTTATCAGTCAGCTCACTTGTCCAGTTCTAGGAATAAAGGTAATATACATAAGCTTTCTCTAGAAGATTAAAATGTGTGCAATTAATGTGTGTGCACAAACACACTTGTGTGAGGGGGATATGGGGCATGTTCATTGGACTGCATGTGAATGCAAACTCCATGTGCACATGGCCTTTACACATGATAGGATTGCACAAAGCAAGATTCTGAACTTCACACAAGTGTGTGTGTGTGTGTGCGCGCACGCGTGCCCCAACACCAAATCTGACCCTCAAAGCCAAAATAATTATGTATTCCTGTACTCTGTGCAGTCTAATGAATACACCTAAATTAAGGGCTAATCCTCTTGTCTTGCCAAATAAACTAGTGAAACAACAGGAACTTGATAACACTTATGAAAGTTCCATTTATTCAACAGGTCTTCTTCACTTGAGACTAACAATAGATTCAGACTGGTGTCTGCTGCTATGCTTTCCCTCCCCTGCCCATGTTCTCTGTATGCACACTGTTCATCTGAGGAGAGCTGGAGCATAGATTTATTTCATCATTATTATTTTTTAAAAAACTGACAACATAAAGATCTTCAGTGAGCTCAAGATGGTTCCATTTTAGGGGAATGAAGGCTCTTCTTGTAAACAACTAGCACAACATAAGGGGTTCACTGGCTTCACACATTGAACATTGTCCTCACAGAGTCATATGTGCTTCCTGTATCAGCCATTTGCTTAGAATAACAAAAGGCGCTGTTTCCTGGGGCCCATTCACATTACAGAATTATTAGTGCTATGGTTCCACTTTTAACTGCCATTGTTCCATCCCAAGGAATCCTGGGATTTGCAGTTGAGGAGAGCTGGAACATAGATTTATAGTTCTCAGCCAGAGAGCTGCCTCTGGCCAAACTGTTAATCCCAGGATCATACATAGGACACAGACATGGCAAAGTTACAGTGGAATCACAGCACTATAATTGTATAGTGTGAATGAGTCCCTGGAAAAAGGGGGAGTTGTTGAAAAATAAGTGGTTTAAAACAAATGTTTTTTTCACACACACAAAAGATTTTTGTGGAAACCATTTTTTTTGGGCACGATAGATAGATAGATAGATAGATAGATAGATAGATAGGTACTTTTAAAATCTCATATGCTTGATCTCCCAGCATGGGAGATTATCAGATGCTTGAAAAAAGCCCCCAAGGAGCTCGCAAGAATGAAGTCACTGTACCGCCAAAGGGTCCCGATAGCGCATATGTCATCCTCCTCCTGTGCTTTCTCCATTCTCCCTCTGTACTGATGCAACGAGTTTTGTCAGTTCAGCATGGAGGAAGAATGGAGCAAGCACGCCAGGAGAACAATATTGTGCAATATCGGGAACCTTTGGTGGTATAGTGACATCATTCTTGTGAGCTCCTTGGTTTTTGTTTTGTTTTTTTAAAGTGTCTGATAATCTCCCATGGTGTCTCACAATGTCAAATCTTGATGTACATGAGTCTCAGTATATAAAGATAACCTTCATTATTTAGAAAAAAATCAAACACATTTTGAAAGTATTCTGTTTTCAAATGTTCTATTAAAATCAGTAAAAGGATATGAGGCCTTTCATGAAATATCACATTAGGGAATGGGAATGAAACTAGTCACTTAATGGAACTGATTAATGGATCCATGCTGTTTTCTGTGTCTGTTACTCATCTGCTATAACTGTTTGCTTATTATTTGCTCTTCCTGTGTGTTTTGTTACCAGTGAACAAGCAAACAAGGAAAATATTTCCCTCCATTTCAAAGGGATCGTCCTGAACCGTATCAGATTCAAGAAAGTAAGCCTAGGCACATGGGGGAAATAACTGTCATTTAGGATGATGTCAGTTTCATTGTAGAAGGGTAACAAGGGCATGAGGCAAACTACCAGAGTAAGAGTTCCTTGTGAGCTGAGGAACTTTTGGGAAGCCAGATCTTAAATCAGGATGTAATGATCCACTTAACAAAAATAGCATCCGATCGTGGCCATTTAAAAATATATATATTTGGAAAGCACTTGAAGGTTAAACTGATGCATAACCAAGACCCAAACCAAAAACCCATGTTTGGCCTGAGACATCCTTTAGGGGACAAGAAAACAGATGATAAATCAAATCCTAGGGGAAGGAGCTAGAAGTTGATGCAGTTCAGATCAAACAGAGTAGTAACCACCAGTTTTTACAAACACACATCATAAAATGGATTCCCCCCCATTTCCAGGCTCCAAATATGCTAATTGTCTAATTATTGTCTAATTGTCTAATATTACTTTGCAACTGTCCTGACTGTAATTACAATCTTACGGATGTACTACTATCAGCTGTCATTCAGAAGGACAACCCGTCTATGTAAGAGATGAAGCAATCTACCTTAAATGGCATCAGTGATACTGGATATAAATAAAAATGATGATGATGATGATATCAGTGATGCCAAGACTGTTGGCCATAGTGGAAAGGCAGTATTTGTGCTCCATTTCCTGTCTTTCTGACATCGGTGTTATTTAGATGGTGGAGGAATCCTCTCAGAATGTGAGGTGTTTTAAACCAGAGTAGGACAATGAAATATAGATTTCTTCTTTTGTAAATCTACATAATAACACTCATAGGTCAAACTACAGTTTGTAGAAATCCCTACCATGGGAGGTTGGGTTTGCCCCCTCTTTGCTTTTTTTCTAACAGCAGAGACTACAGTTGTCCCTCCCCATTCATGGATTTGACATTCACGGATTTGAGTATTCATGGCTTGAAAATATTCTTTAAAAAATAATAATCCTAATAGCAAACCTTGATTTTGCCATCTTATATAAGAGACACCATTTTGCTATGCCATTGCATATAATGGGACTTGAGTATTCACAGATTTGGGTATTCACAGGGGGGCCTGGAACCAAACCCCAGCGAATGTGAAGGGACAGCTGTATTTTGTTTAGGTAGGGCTTTGGTTCTTAAATCATATGACAGAAGGCTGCTTTCAATGTGGTAGGCTATTATTTTATCTTAATTATGTTTAAAATAATTAAAATATAATCTTAATAATTTTCAAAATGTCCTTTACATTGTTTTAACTAGGTACCTTTTATTACAATCTGTTTATTTTTATTTTTAATTTACTTTTGTAAAATAAGATTTATTTATTTTTTACTAAAATTTGTTTTAAATTGTTGTAAGCCACCTTGGGTCTCATGCTGAAAGAAAAGATGGATATAAGCTAACTAACTAATTAACTCAAAGCCATGTTCATGTTAGTCTGGATCGGTATGCAAAGGGATCTAATAGCACCTTTGAGACTGTGATTTAAACCTTTTCTACACTAGCCAGAATATGCCAGCTTCCTGCCGGTGTATCCTGGCCCTGGATAAGGCCCGTTGCTCCCCTGTTACCTGCATGGAACGGGATGGAGTCCAGATGGGCATGATGGCCCATCTCTGCAGCCACTGTTGGTTCCACCCACATTGTGCTGTCTGATGCCAGCCAGGAGGACTGCATCACGTGAGCAAGGCCACCTGCATGTGATCAGTTGTGGACACATACTGTGGGCCTTTTTCCTTGCAGTGGAGAGAGTGATGTGGATGGCAGCTGCAGCAATGGGCCAGCAGCTGATATAAACTTTTGTGGTCACGTGAGGCCTAATCTGTTCCCCCCTTCAAAGCATGTTTTTTTTGGGGGGCAGGTGTTATTATACCATAGTATAATCGGCTTTACCCTATCTTGCCCCTATCTTGGCCCCATCTTTGCCCTTAGCGTCATGAGGATTGCCTGGGGGCAAAACAGGGCAAAAACCCTGTGTTGTTAGGACTTTAGGGCTCCAAGATGGGGCCAAGATGGGATATAGCCCATCTAGACCAGGCCTTAGTCTCAAAGGTGCTACAAGATCCCTTTGCATAAGTTGACTATTGATGGGAAATGGTTGTGTATGTGTAAGCATGAAGTAATGTTGCAAACTGTTGTTGCTGGGTAGGGCTATAGTTCTGTCTCCATCTAGTGTAACTAATTTGTGATTGATAGTTACTTGAGGATTTTGCTGGAATGTTCTAGAACATTCCATGTATGCCTCGGGAGCCTACATCTGCTGCCTCTTTGTAGCTGCTTGTTCTGAGCTCTACCTGTGTGTGTTAATAAAACCTAGATTTTTGATACTCGGGGGCTGTCTCAATGGTGAAAATACTCCTCACAGAATGTCAGGAGAATACGACCTGTCTTAATAGCATCCTGCATCATATCACCATACTGTATTCAGAAGGAGGGGGACTAAATAAGCTATATACTTTGCAGGAAAAGTCTTTGTGGCATTTCCTTGAGTTTTTTAAAAACAGCAAGGGGGATGCTCATTCCTGCTTGTTAGGAAGAGACCAAATTGATTCACTTTCCTGTATGAGCAGGAGCTGAAAGCTGATTGGTTGGATAAGCATGGGGGCGGGGGCTTGTTAACAAGGCAAGGGCTATGGTTGTGTCTCCCCCCACTCCAAGTGAGCAAGCACTAATGCAATAAAATATGGGTTTTGGGTTTTTTCCTCTTCTGTTAAGGGAAAATATCACACTTCCATACCTTAGATATGCTTTTTAAATAATAATAATAATAATAATAATAATGTTCAGCAGTGGCAATTGGTGAGAATAAAAATATGAGTAATTCACTTGCAGCTGCCATCTTGATTCACAAGCATGCCTGTTTGCACAGCAAAAGTGGATAGATTTGCATGCCTGCGATTTACCTAAAAAAACAAACAAAATAAAAACCATTAAGAGAAATCACAGCTCCTGCAAGTTGCTCTTACTGCGGAGCAATCTGCTTCTTTTTGCCTCATATAGACAACCCCTTGGTGTCTCTGTGTTTGACCTCTGAGCAAGGATCCTCTTTTGGGAGCTTCTCTCATTAGAGGTTCCCACTGCACAGGTTATAATTCTTATTTGGGATGGACAATGTCCTCATTTCGCTCCTCTACTACAGCCCTGATTATGACAGGGAGAGATTTGGCTTAGAAAAATCTCTCTGTAAGTCTACAGTACATATAATATATCTAGGCATCTTACTTTATTCCCAAGACCCTCCTAAGGAAGAGAAGAGTGATTCACCTTTTCTTTGGTGCTCCAAAGTTTCAGCTAGTTACTAGTCAGATAAAGATGTCACTTAGTCCAGCCAGACCAAGTGCTCAAGGGTTGCTAATATGGCCTAGACTGGCTTTCTATAGCTATTGCCTCAAATCTGATGGCTTGCTCTCTCAGAGAGAGGCTGATGTACTGTATAAAGCTGGTGGACTGTAAAGTTCAGCTGGTGTACTTATGTGTAGCTTGGACTGAGGACAAAGGTGGTCAGCCTAGCAGCAGCATTAGAAAGCTTTCCTGATATATTCCTATGGCCAATCAGTGGCTGTTTCACCCAAGGCACAGGGCTGTGCCTCAATTCATCTGGCAGCTGTTGCATTACCAAAGAATCCTCTAGCATAAGAAGGGACTACATTTCCATTTACGCAATGTCATGATGTTAGTGTAACCATAATTGTTTGGAGGACTTTTCTTTTTGCCTTCCTTTTCCCAGACTGCTGAATTTTAGAACCTGATCAGTGATTATATGCATCTCCTCAGATCATTGTTTGCTCTTTTTGGTTTTGACTTCCGTCTCATCTTGAATACAAACTCACACACTATGCAGCTCCTTTCAGCACTATTTTCAATGGAAATGTGAAATTAACAGTCAATCACCTGATCAATCAATATGGCCGTTCACCCTCTCACAGAGCTTTTAAAAATGTAAGAGCCCAGAACCTGTCGCCACTTCCAGTTCCTCCACACAATCTAAATGGCCTGTTAAATAACTTGCAAGAGAATAGAAGTAGGATGGTAATGTTCTCCAGTGAGTTCTTTTGTAGGTTATCCTTCACTATTTTGACACTCTCCTATAGGTTATCCAATGCTGAGTTATGAAGTGATATAGAATAAAAGGCCACACACATATGGGTGAGCCACCCCCCCTGAAACAGTCAATGCATGTGTATAAGGATTGGAGTATTCAAAGTTTTCTTTCAACCTATGTACAGTCTGTCCCATGTGTACATACATTGGGTGTGTCTATACAATCATAAAAAAATCCGTTTGGGAGGTAAAAAATATGAATAGGCTGTTGTTCGTATGCATATGAACCGCCCACACGATTTTTTACCCCCCTAAACTCCGTATGACTCCCTCTTCCCTAAGCTGGCTGGAGTGAGCAAGTCAAGCGGCGGTTTAAAATCTCCCACCGCTTTTTTTTTTAAAGGTTCCTGCTTTGCGGACAGTTGGTTTTCCCTATTTACAATATAAAATAAAAATAAATAAACATAATTCACTGACTTACTGGACTTTTGCTAGCTGGGAATCCAACATGGCGGGTGCTCCCAATTCCCCTCCATCCTAGCCCTGCCTCCTCTACTCGGCCAGCCAATCAGATTACACAGCCTGTTCATATGTGTACGAACAGACCATACAGACCCGTCAGCCATCCGAATGGCATATGGATTTCTCATCGCGATCCGCTTTCCCTCCCAAACGCCGCATGTGCGTATTTCAGGGTGGAAAACCGACCCCCCTCTTTTGGATGCGTGTGAATCCGAACGGCCGTGTGTATCGAAGCGCGAACTTCCGCACGCCATACGTATTATTTAAATCGTGCAGACGGGACCATTGTTGATCTGTACACTTTCACTAATTCACATGTAATGTTCTACTTGTGTGCACAAATTGCTAAGCTGTATACTCAATCATTCACATGCAGTGGAGTACAAATGTGGATATTCAGGGTTTCAGGTGAGAACCCAGTATGCTAAGAGGAAGGCACTTCTTTACCTGGAGTGTGTGTGACCCTTATTGGTGTTATAGTATTCTTACATTTTGATATAAACTGTCAGTAAAAATATGGACATTTTTGTCTTATGTAAGTGCTTTAAAAATTATAAGCAATTGTTAATAACCCTTCCCTCAGAGGCACTGGAGGGGAGGGGAGGGGAGGGAAGACTTTTCTTTTGCTTCTTTCTGCAAATTTGTGGCTGGAGCAAATTGAACAGCGATGTGCAGGCCAAGCCAGCCAACCTGTGCATCGGCTCCTGTCACATGGGCTGAGCAGACTTCAGGCTTTTGCGGACACCCTGTTTAAGAACCACTTGTCTAAATCATTATGAATATAAGTAGTCCATCTGAGCAGGGTTTTTAAAAATCTATCCACTAAAGCTACTACTTTCAAACTTTAAAATGAGAGAAAAATGTTAATGAAAGACAAAGCTATTTGATGACAATAATTTATTTAATAAGGAGAGAAAGAAAGTAGGAATTAATAGGAACAATACAGATAATGATGCCATTATATAATTTAGAACACAAAAATAAATAGGGCATGGAGTCCAATAAATCAGTTATCAGTTTAGGATCTCATCTATCTAGGGATAGAAACAATATTTTGTTATTTATTTCCTGGCTGAATAATGAGTTTCTTGATATTTGGGAAACACAGAGGTAAGACTTTTGTGCGGTTTTCACCTGGATCCAGTATGGCGTAGTAGTTTGAGTGTTGGACTAGAAATCTTGAGACCAGGGTTTGAATCCTGACTCAGCCATGAAAACCCACCAGGTGACCTTTGGCAAGTCACACACTCTCAGCATCAGAAAACCCCATGATAGGTTTGCCTTAGGGTTACCATAAATCCAAAACAACTTGAAGGCACACAACAAAAATTCACACATCCCAAAGTACTGAATGATATTATTCTACGAATAAATACACATTTGCAAGAAAATCATGTTTTTATGCTGAATAACACACACACACACACACACACACACACACACATAAACCATGCAAAACCCCATGTGGGTTTTTGGAAACAGTGGGGGGGTTCATGAAGAAAGTGTTTTTCACATAAAAAACATATTTGTCATGCCAGAAACACCATTTCAAAAACGTTTGTGCTGTTCTAATGAAAAAACATGGCCTGTGTACAAAAATGAATTTTGCACAAAACTCCACAAGGGTTTCTGTAAACTATATCTGGAATTCACTGGGGCAATTACATATTCGTTACCTTGATGTATTTCCCAGTTCAGGTGATATGTAAGGACAGTGAAGGTCCCCCAGTCTCCAGTTACCAGACAGCAGATGCTGTAATTAATAGGTGCCTGTTTCCCAGTTAATCCTGAAGCAGAAGATTGATATTCCCACTCCTCCTTGCAGGAGTCTTAGAGCCCTGCAGTCCTAACGATGTAGGGCATTAGCCCTGTTTTGCCCATGGACAGTCCTCACCACCCCCAGGGCAGATACGGGGCCTGACATAATGCTTTAATATAATAAGTCTTTTAATCCGTTCCCACCTGGAACAAATGGCTGGCCCTTGCTGCAGCTGCCAGTCTGCCTGGCTCTCCCACATGCCTGGCTCTCCCACATGCTGCGGGAGCAGCATGTGACCAAGACTGGTCATATGCAGGGGGCCCTGGTCACATGTTGCTGGCTGGCTTCCTACCTTTCAAGACAGAGAGGGAAGATGGCGGCAGCTGTGGCTGCTGCAGAGATAAGCCGGCATGCCTCTCTGCCCATTTGGAGGTGGTAATGAGGGAACAAGGGGCCTGATCCATGGTCAGAATACACTGGCAGGGAGCCAGAATATCCTGGCTCATGTAGATGAGCCCATAGTTTCAAGCTGTATTCTGAAGGACTCTGGGCTTCCTTGATAGTGTCATAGGTGTTGTTCTGGGAGTAGGTAAAGGGATGTGACTGTAGTAAATAATAACAAATAAAACTAAGAATGGCAGGCAAGCTTTCATGTAAGATTACTTTTGCCAACTTTATTTTCTATCGTTTTTTGAAATGTGCAGCCACAAAGGAAGGACTATTATACAGTATTTTTATTTTTTAAAAAACCACTCACAGTTTTTGTGAAGTGAAAGCCCAACATCCTTTATTAGCTTGCCTCACAACAATTGTCTGCCCGAGAACATGCCCCTCCATCCCAATGCAATATATGGAGTCTTCTGTGTCAGACATGTATGGACTCCTTGATGAAGCAGAAATGGAACTCTGGAAACTTAGAAAACCACTCTGTGTTGGATCTGTCAGTTCTATCTAATGTACATGGAGACATTCATCTTTTAAGATGTGCAATTACATCTGACACAGAACTGTTTGTAGGTGAAGGCTTCTGAATCAGAGGTTTAAGAGCTTCACTCATATGTAGGATTTATTCTTTTCTTTTTCTTTGTAATCTGCCTTTGGTGCTACTGGTCTTTAGTTCCCCAGACTTGGCAGACATTCAAGCCATTCAAGTTTGGCCTTTGCCGAACATTTCAGAGAAAGTGGTGGCAAGGGTTAATATTATACCTGCCACAACATTCCCCACCATTTCCCTGGGGATGTCTCAATGGTTTTCCACTGCCACTGGAAATAATGACTCACAGCTGCAGGAACTTGTGCTAACACTCGATATTCCCGTGTCAAATGAACCTGTGTCACCACTGCACACTTACAATTAGCTAACACCATACACTGGGTTGGATCCCCAGTCAAAGATTTTAACCACAAGCCCATGTTTTTGCTATTGGTGTTTGAGAAAAAGTTTTATCTTTCTTTCAAGAAAGAAAAACCTCATGAAAAGTGTTCCTTGGTGAGCAATAATACATTTAACTAGAAAACTTGGGCCATATGTTTGTGAAAAGCAAGAAACTGATATGATCAGTGGGATGCCTCAATTCTGTAGCGGTTTCACACTCCATTTTAAAATGGAAATTATAATTGCTGGGGTTTCAAAGTGGAAATTCCATCCAAATAAATGTTTGCACCTTTTCAGAATTCATTTTAGTTAATGATGGTTTGGCTATTTTGATAAGGGAAAATGTTTTAAAGGATTGACATGCTATTTCTGCATTTTTTTAAATGAATGGATGGATATTTTATATCTAAAACAAATGCACCTGAAACTAATGCCCTGCCAAATCCCTTTATCTTTCATTTCTATGCAAGTAAACTTAATTCATGAACTTGAGCATGTTGTTTGCAAATACTATGTTTGGGCTGGGTTTTAGGGAGAAAATTGAGCCTACATAAAGAGGCAGACTGCTTTGGTCAGCCTCCAGAAAAGCTAGCACACAAGGAAAAGCAATGCAAAGAAGACAAGACATTTTTTCATGTTCAGAAGTGCTCCCCTTTCACCAAGTTCATTGTGCTAGCATGAATCATGGCCTGCTCTCCAGGGATAAGGGAAAAGTCCTCTCTGTAGATCAAGGATGTGAAACTATGGGTCTCTACACATTGCTGGATTAAAGCTTCCACCATTCCTGCCCATTGTCTCGCACTGATGGGAGTTATGGTCCAACAATATGTGAAAGCTGATAGATTCCACAACAATGTATACATGTGAGAAGCCCAGTATGAAAACCTGAACTAGAAAACTGAGGAATGGTCATGTGAGGCCATAGCTCACAAGCAAAACAAGCTTCCACATTTGACCTGATTTTGAAGTGCTCTGGCTAACCGTAATTTATTTATTTTGAGATATTTTAATACCAGGATGGTATCTGAAGCAGGGTCTTATTAGAAGACCAGCGTTATACTTGGTAGTGTTTAATTACTCCAGGAGAAAGCAGCAGTGCTCAAATCTGCCTACAAATTGATAAGGACCCACTAACACTATAGGATTATAGGGCTGTCATTCCATTTTAACTATCATGGTTCCATCCTATGCAACTCCATGGTTTGTAGTTGGGGGGGGGGCACTGGAACACTCTAGCTGAGAATTCTAAATTCCCCTCCTTAAACTGCCAATCCCAGGATTTCATAGGATGACACCATGGCAGTTAAAGTAGAATAATAGAGCTATAATTCTGTAGTGTGAAAAGGCCCCAGGAAAAATTTATATTTGCCAGGAAATATCATCTCTCCCCTGTCCTCCAGTGTGTCAGCTGGGGATTATTGCTGAGCTCAGAACTCTGCAGTTCCATTTTCCCCACACTTTGGCTAGGGCTGCTGCCACACTGCAGAAATAATGCCGATTGATACTGCTCTAACTATTATGCCTCCATCCTATGGAATTCTGGAATTTGTAGTTTGTTGTGGCACCAGAGATTTGTGACAGAGAAAGCTAAAAACCTATTGCAATCCCAGAATTTCATAGCATTGAGCCATGGCAGTTAAAGTGGTATCAAACTGCATTATTTCTGTAGTGTGTCTGCAGCCTAGGAATGGGGAAGAAAACCATTCATATGAACTTACCTAATGACGCCAGCTGAACCAATAATATTTATTGTATAAGCAAACTAAAATACATTGATATGAACACTTTCTATTTTTTTTTTTGAGACACTGTAATTCTCTGCCCCTCTAAAAAAAGGGGGGGAGTGCAACAATGTGTTCATAAGGGGAAATACAAAAGCCTGTACATTAGTTGAACCTATCTACATAGAAAGATGCATTGTATGTGGGAAAATTGCTAGCAAAAATTTGTACAAGAGGAAACTTATATACATTGAGGCATATGTTAATGTGCAGACTAGAAAATTTACACAGATTTTCATTTAGGTCAGAATGGATTTAACCATCAGAAAAATGTTGAGTGGAACAGAATTTGGTGGATTTGTTTATTGCCACCCTTGCAATCTGAGGGCTTATCTATACCAGCTAGGATATGCCAGCTCCCTGCTGGTGTGTCCTGGCTGCAGAGCTGTCCCATCCTTCCCCAGTTACCTTGCCGAAATGGACTGGAGTCAACATAGGAATACTGGCCTGGCCCTGCACCCACCGCTGCCACCACCATTTACCCTGCTGTCTCAAAGCCAGAAAGGGGTCCCATAACATGTGATAATGTCCCCCTGCATGTGACCAGCCTTGGTCACATGCTGCAGGACCCCTGCCTGGCTTCCGGGAGAACCAGGGAGATGGCAGTGGCAGCAAGGGCAGGCATGCCAATCAGACTCCTGTGGACATGCAAGGCTTGATCTGTTTCTGACTGACAGTACAAGAATAAACTGGGTATTTTATCATAGGGGTTTATCGGGCCCTACTCTCTTTTACCCCCATCTCAGCCCCATATCTGCCCTGGGGGAGATGGGGACTGCCCAGAGGCAGAATAGGGCAAAAGCCCTGGGTCATATGGACTGCAGAGCTCTGAAACAGGGGTAAGCCGGGGTATTTAGCCCATGTAGATAAGGCCAGAGTCACTAACAGTGGTCCTCTGCTACTAATCCATAGGTCATGGGAGTCAGTGGGAGTATTTAAATCTAACCTGATTAGTAAACTTCTACTTTTGTTGAAGTGGATAACTGGGCCTAATCAGAATTCCATTTCTTCACCCAACATACATTAATATTAGAGGGGCATTGGCTTCCAGAAAGTAATTAGCACTTTCCTTGGCTCTTGCTCCCTTCCTAGGGAATATTCACTCATCCTATGCACACATGACCACCAAGGAATTGAATCTGACCCACTTTTACCTTAAAAAAAAAGTTTCAGGGAGTATGGCAGCCTCATGCCAGGGGCATGTTGGACTAGATGCATGCAGCTCTTCTGTCACAATCCTTTAGTCACAAGGCTATTTGTGCTTACCAAAACACCCTTCTCTGTACAATTATTATAACTTCAGCAGTACTGAACATATTGCATTCCTCTATGTCCTGTGGTGATTTCATAATCATGCTATTTTTTTTTCTGAACTCCAATTGATTAAAAAAATAGAAAGAGGGGGCAAAGGAAACATCCAGATGAGACTATTTACTACTTTTTCTTTTAAAAAAAGTTGCAGAAGTATGAGGAATTTAAAATAAAAAAAGCCCTAATATGGATTTGGAGACATAGGAGATTAAGCATTATATAGAAGCCAATGAAGAGAGCAATGAAGAAGCCTAATGTTAGAAACTAGGAATACTATATATTCTGGCATATAAGACGACTTTTGAAGCCTAGAAAATAGCCTCCAAAGTCAGGGGTCATCTATACGCTGGGTATACGGTTTGCCTCACCCGCCGCCCAATCTCCTGCCTCTTCGCTCCCTTCGCAAACGGAGCGAAGATGCAGGAGACTGGGTGGGGGGTGAGGCAAAGCGTGTACCGGTACATTCTCCCCTCTTCTCCGCCTTCTCCCCCTTTGGGGAGCAATCAAAAACAGAGGAGAGGTGCAAATGTAGAGCTGCTCTGTCTCCTTGCCTGCCTACTCGTGCTCTGGATCAAAGAGAGTGCCCCGCTGGCCGATTCCTCAGGTGAAGCAGCGGCACCCCCGACCCAGCCAGACACGGCAGGGAGCAGCCAGCTAAAAGAGAGGGGGGGCACTGGGCACGGGTTGGCAACCGCTCCCCCCATCCCCCGCAGACCGAGAGGTGGTGTGTCACCCAGCACCAACTTGGGAAGGCTTTGGGAGGTGTGATTCCCAAAGCCTTCCCAAGTTGGTACTGGGCGACACACCGCCTCTCGGTCTGCAGGGGATAGGGGGGAGTGGTTGCCAACCCCGTGCCCAGTGCCCCCCTCTCTCTTAGCTGGCTGCTCCCTGCCATGTCTGGTTGGGTTGGGGGTGCCGCCGCTTCACCTGAGGAATCAGCCAGCGGGGCGCTCTCTTTGATCCAGAGCATGAGCAGGCAAGCGAGGAGACAGAGCAGCTGCCAAAAAGGCAACACCTGGGGCTGGCATGGATGCTGCCCGGCCTCCCGGCCCCTCATGATGCAGAGGAGGAGGGGTCTCTCTCTCTCTCTCTCCAAGCAGCTGGGTCACAGACGGTCACAGCCCCCCAGCCGAGAGGGGAAAAGAGAGAGCCGCCCCTGCCCCTTCCTGAGAATGAGAGGGCTGGGTGGGCAGGCAAGCAAACGAAGGGGAAAAGAAATGGGAAACCCACCCACATGCCTAGCCAAGGGAAAGGGGTGGGGACCCAGCTGGCTGGAAAGGGCAAGTCAGCAAAGCTCACCCAGGAAGTTCTCAGTTTCGTCAGCCAAAGGAAGTTCCCACCGCCTTCTCTGATGGTTCGGCCCTCACCTGGAAAAGTGAAGGGGGCTGCTTGGGAAGCCCCGAGTGGGTGGGTATGTTGTGTGTGTGTGTGTATGCACACGGGGATGGGCTGACTAGCCACGAAAGGGAAGCGCCGTGCTCCAAAGGCGCCAGCGGCAAATTGCTGGTTGAATTGAAAAGCTGGGCGGGGGCCTCATTCATGCCCTCGAGGGGTCTTCAGTTTGGGAGAACAAACGCTCCCACACCATGCAGCAGAGCAGCCAGACACAGTCGCCAGAGGGGAAATTGGTGGGGGGCTCCTCCTGTATGGACCTTTCATGGTGGGTGTGGGGTAGAGCAGGGGCTCTTCACCTTTTCTTTACCAGGGACCACCTTTGATTATCTTTTGTTGCTGGGGTCCCTCAAGACTTAACTCAAGATTTAAAGCCATAACAACAACAACAACAACAATTTTATTTATGGTATAGCGGGCTAGGCACTCTCCAAGACCCCACAAGCCAACCTAGGAAAGGATGGATGGCTGAGTGAACCTTGAAGCCCTTGGGATCAAACTTGCAATGTTGTGGCACTGGCATTAAACTACTGCAACATCAGGGCTACTCAATAATAATAATAATAATAATAATACCATTACACCATCCATTCAACCTTCCCTCAGAGGCACTGGAGAAAGAGAGAAGACTTTTCTCCTGCAAGTTTGTGGGTATAGTAGATTGAATGGCGATGTGCAGGCCAAGGCAACCAGGCAGCCTTTGCCTTGGCTCCTGTCACTGCAGGAAGGAGGTGGGCCAAGCAGCCTTCAAGGCTTCGTGGACCCCCACAGATCACAGGTTAAGAACCACTGGTGTGGAAGATGGAATTTCAACCAGTGTTGCTTGTTCCTTGACTGTGTGGCAAGTGACACCTGCTGATATTTCCTCTTTTACACAGACATGAAAGGCGTAGGAACTGTCTCCAGTTTTCAGTCTGACAGCCATAACACTGCCTTTCTCTTCTCCCTCAGCCTAATTCTTGACTCATCTTTCCTTGGGTTTTAACATGACCAATCCCAGTTTTATTTTCCTCACCTTAAAAGGTCTCTAACCACAGGAGGTCCCTCATCCCAGAAGCTGCCATTCTGCAAAGTGTTTGATGAACTGGACTCCCACCTTCGTGTGACTCTTAAAGCACCACAGACAAGGCCCTTAGTTCTGTAACATAGTGCACACGGTAGTGTCATTTTCAATATCTAGTTTACTTCCATGGACTTGAAGTGACTATGCAGAAATGTATAACGTTGCAGCCAGTATTTATTATTGTTGTTGTTGTTTATTTATATAGCATCATCTATGTACATGGCACTTGCATTAAAACAAGCAAAAAAAAACAAGCAAACAAAAGTCTGTGTCCTGCCAAAGGTGTACAGTCTAAAATAAATGTATAGATAAGCGCACACAGAGGGAACGAATAATAAACATAAGACTATAAAATATAATTGCAAAACAAATTATCCAGGTAACTACAAAAAAACCTCAACCCAAAAACAATAATATAGTATGAAACAGCAAGAAAATATAAACATAAAACAAACTGGCCAATACATGTGATCAAATATAAAACAACAATATATATGTGTATTGTCAGGAAATAACATGGCTGTGACCAAAAGATGGAGCTGTAAGCTTAGTAATGAAAGTAGTTAAGCTCCAGTGGCAGGTGTGTGTGTGAGTTACCAATTGAGAGTATGAACACCTGAGATGCCTGATGTAACAGGCACTGTTTATCTGCCTATAAAAAGGAGGTGGGAGTTATCTCCAGTGTGGGCTTGTTGTGGATGGTGGTTGGCAAAGCAGTTTGTTGGTTTGAGAGAGATTTAGGAGTATTAGAGACGGCTGTCCTATACTCTGTATATATATTGTAAATATACTGCAAATAAAGATTAAAGCCCTCAAGTTGAGTGAAGGCTGGCCTTGTTGCTGTCTTTCTTTGGCAAGCCAGAGCTCAAGGCAGTGTGCTGGGGTGAAGGATTTTTTCCTTCTCAGCCTGAAGTCTTTTGCAGAAGTTTCTCCAGAAATCTTCTCCTTGGCATCCTGTCGATGTGGAACAACTCTGCAGGTGGTCGTGGTGGACACAGCGCATCTTTCTATGCCCCAACAAGGGTTATGGCCCAGCGTCCTCGTGGACAGTGCTTGAGAAGCTGTGGGAGATATAGTTCAGAAATTGGTGAGCTGTTTTGTGTTCCTGGAGGGCTGAAAAGTCCTGGAGAGGAGTGAGTTAAGTGTGTCTACTCATGGACTCTGCTCTTATCTGTTTGCTTTGGAAAGCTAATTGTTTTTGGCAGCTTGCTTGGATTGTTATCAGTGTGTTTGTTTCCATCTATTTAAGTCGCAGACTCAGTGCAAACATGGAAACAGCAGTCAGGTCTGAAAAGCTGTCTGAGAAGAACTATGCTTCCTGGAAAATGTACACGTAGGCTTTGCTAATAAAGCAGGACTTATGAGACTATGTAAAGAAACAACCTGACCCTACTAATGAGGATGAATTAATAGGTGACGAAAAAGCTAGACCAACAATTGTTTTGGCTTTAGAGACGAATCAGCTGAATAACATCAGAGATAAGAGGTCAGCGTTTGAAGTCTGGAAAGCTCTTGAGAATGTCAACCAACCAGCTGGAGCCTTGTCAAAAATGCTGTGCAGCAGAAAGCTGTATTGTTGTAAACAGCAGGAAGGTGAATCCTTGCTTGTACATTTAAAAAGGATGCAGGTTAATTTCGCAGAGGGCAGCAAGCGTGGCATCCAAATAGAAGAAACCCAAAAAGCTTGTATACTCCTGAGTAGTCTAAACAGTGAATGGGAGTTTCTAATGTACAATCTCCAAGGAGTGGTCGAAGCTGATTTAAACGTCGACCTCGTGGCATCCAGAATATTGGAAGAGGCACAGAGGAGAGACTCAGAGGAGAGCTTCAAGGGAGTGAGCAGCTGGAGGAGACAACCAACCAACCAATCCACGTCCTTGTCTGAGGAAGGGAGTGCTGCTGTCTGCAGAACATGGAGATGTTTTTCGGTGTAGAGACCGGACATTTGATAAAGAACTGTCCTAAGGTCTCTGCAGCAAAGAAAGGACAGAACTCACAAAGAAAAAGAAAAGACAAGCCCCAAGATGGGAGGGGGTTTGCTACTACTGTAGAGGGAGTTGTAAATGAGAAAAAGGACCAGTCTGTCTGGATTTTGGACAGTGTGTGTTCTCACCATATGACCCCTGATAGGGAAAAACTACAGAGCCCAAAGCCAGCACCAGTGGACACTGTGGTATTTGCAGATGGTGAATCTGGCAGTGTAGAGATTTAAGGGTCTGTATTAATCCCTGGTTTAAACAAGGTATTTCATAATGTACTGTGTGCACCAAAACTACAAAATAGCCTTGTCAATGTGGCATCCCTAACCAGTGATGGATATGAAATCCTTTTCAAAGGAGATGAGTGGATTGTGTCCAAGGAGGGAGTAGTATGTGGTAAAGCCATAAAGAAAAATCACATTTATCAAATGGTAGCACAGGTGCAGTGTGGGAATGTAACAAATAAGCCACTGCATGATGGGTGTGCTCATTACCTTCATAGAGTTATGGGCCTTATAAGCTTCAAAGGTTTGAGAAACCTAGAGAAGGTTTGCCCAGAGTTCAAGGTAAAGAACTGTAAAAGTTACCTGGACTTTGCTATTTGCAAAAAGGTAAAGGTCAAGGTTTACCCTGTAGTGAAGGTGAGCAAATGTATAACCCAGAGGCCTTTTCAGGTTGCAAATTTATCAGGGCCGCATCAAGTAAAGAGTATAGGGGGTAGCAGGTTTACCCTACTGATAGTAGATAGGCATACCAGATTTACCTATGTGGCAATGCTCAAAACCAAAAGTGAGACTGCTGATATGATCAAAAAATGGGTCAATTCTGTTGAAAGGGAGTTTCCTTACAAGGTTGGCACTGTTGTGACTGACAGGTGGGGAATTCTTAAGTAGTAATTTGCAGCAGTGGTTTGGGCGGAAAGGGATCAAAAGATGGATCTGTAAGCTTAGTAATGAAAGTAGTTAAGCTCCAGTGGCAGGTGTGTGTGTGAGTTAGCACTTGAGAGTATGCATACCTAAGATGCCTGATGTAACAGGCACTGTTTATCTGCCTATAAAAAGGAGGTGGGAATTATCTCCAGTGTGGGTTTGTTGTGGATGGTGGTTGGCGAAGCAGTTTGTTGGTTTGAGAGAGATTTATGAGTATTAGAGATGGCTGTCCTATACTCTGTATATATATTGTAAATATACTGCAAACAAAGATTAAAGCCCTCAAGTTGAATGAAGGCTGGCCTTGTTGCTGTCTTTCTTTGGCAAGCCAGAGCTCAAGGCAGTGTGCTGGGGTGAAGAAATTTTTCCTTCTCAGCCTGAAGTCTTTTGCAGAAGTCTCTCCAGAAACCTTCTCCTTGGCGTCCTGTCGACGTGGAACAACTCTGCAGGTGGTCGTGGTGGACACAGCTTGTCTTTCTATGCCCCAACATGTATATACAGTAATATAAATCAAACTGACCAAAACATGTAAACAAAATATACAAGATTACAAACAGTATTAAACTAAAATTCCAAAAGCTTTGGAAAACAGAAAAGCTTTCAATTGAGATTTAAAAACAGAAGGGGCAGTCCACAAATGTGCATAAAAGGAGGCTGGAGGGGGGAGTTTGGGATATACTTGCCATATAAGAGAAGGGGGTAGTCTTATACGGCAAGTATATCCCGAAACTCTATATTTTAACTTAAAAATTGGGAGTCGTCTTATACGCCCAGTCATCTTATATGCTGGAATATATGGGTATGTATAATGTTACCTTCAGAATGAACCAAGCATTACAGCCACCACTGTCACCCACACAAGGGATGTAATTTTTAACTGATTTTGTTCTCAAAGGAAGCAAGGAGCAATTTTAGCAATTTTCTTTCCATTGTGAGAATGCCTTCAAAAACTGCAGATCTTTTTTCACTTCTGCACATTTTTGTGCAGAAATGCAAAGGTCCTTATCAATCCAGAATTCTCCTCATGGGGGATTTCTGACACTTGAGACTCACACAATATTCCCCACTTTTAAATATTCAGATTTTCTTTCTGTCTCTACCCCATGCTTCTTTTTCAGCTCACATTAGAATCCAGGACAGAGATAATCTCTCCTTGCTATTGTAGCAGTGGGAGAAAAAGATAGATCTTTCTCTCTTTCCCTAACATCTGGCAATTGCTGTGGCTACAAGCCAGATGCAAGGACAGCTGGGAAATGTGGTATCAGTAGCACTGGGAAAACTAGATTGCTCTACTTCTTGTATCCAGCTGGTAGGTAACAGCATATCAGTCCCTGGAGAAATGTGAGGAAACAGACCAACTAAACTCCATTTTCTTCCTGCTGTAGCTTCAGAGTAGCAAGCAAGGTAAGTGCAGGAAAGAAAGGGTTAAGAGGAAGAGGCAAGCAAATGGGTGGTTAGATGGAGGGGTGTAGGATGATCATGGAACAGAAGACATTGAAGTATAAGAATGTCATCATTCAAGGGACAACTGGGTCCAAAATTAGGTTTAAAGCATCATAGCCATTTCCTGATTGAGAGAAACATTCTGATTTTTAATTCTTGATTCAAAGTTTAATTAGCTGTTTGGCCATTAGTACTGAAGAGGGGAAAGATTATCAGCGCCAGCATCACTATGTATTTTCTGCTGGATACCAAGTAGAAAAAGCTGGCTAGAATACCATTATACTCTCATATTGTCAAAAATGACATCCTTAACCCAATTGCTAAGGCTTTTGCCTTTCTTTATTATCCCTATTACCCATTCCATCTCAAAATATCACCCCACAAGGCACTGAGGGCTGGTGACATCTACTAATGTGAATGTAGACCACCCTCAAAGTGCCCTAGGTGGCAAAAAGCAGCAGCTAGTAGCAATTTGAAAAGAGAGTTGCAAAACCTCATGTTCTCAAAGATATTTTTTATAGTGTTCCAAGCAATTCTACATGTGAAATGGCTTGAAGATCATTTGACTCAAAAGAACACACACAACACTGGGCACAATGGCGGTAAGCTACAGACCACCAATGCCAAACAAACAAAAACGCCAAAGTGTTGAAGATAGTAAATATTTATTAATGGGAAGCCCCATGCTTGAGACGCATGCCACAGAAAGTCCAGCAGATCCATCATAAACTGTGCCAAGGTGATTGATATACTACAGAACTGCAGAGCTGTCTTTTTCTTCTTATAATCTGTTCTCGTTTCTAAAAAGCTGACACTCATACGACATGTAACCATATTGAGCACTGCTAGTTCACATGAGGGGAGTAGTGTTCAAGCTCGAACACTTTGATTTGTTAGGTCCATTTTACAAGTTCAGTTGGCTCCATAGTGACCACCATGATCCCAAGCTCTATAGAAACTATTCACAGTAGAAACTGTTCTTGGGAGAACTATATTTCCCACAGTTTGCTGGTTTCATGCCTTGACAGAGAGCATCTAGGAGACCTTTGTGCTTTCTGCAAAGCAACCTCTTCTTCCATGGCCACCCCCACTGCCTGGAAGAAGAAAAAGGAAGAGGAATTCTCTCTTCCCTTCTCATGCAAAAAAATCTGCCTTTAATGGCTGTCAAAACTTCAAAACTGGCAATGCAATGAGTTCCTGCAGTGAAATTATATTTAGTTGGCACAGAGAAGTGTAACTAAGAGGATTCAGGAGGCACAGTGGGGCAGGGGGAAGCTTTTGCTGCCTCGTGGCATCTACAGGTAAGGAGTGATTTCCAACCAGTGGCGGCACTAGGGTGGTGTAGAGAGGCCGATCTGCACCAAATGACACCATCAAGGGGAGGAGTGATGCCAGCCTTAGTGCTGCCACAGTATCCAATCACAGCTTCCAGCAGTATATTTTGTGGGGAAAGTATTTTATGTCTGCAAAACTTACTTTCTGTGCAGTGTGGGGTCATAAGTAGGAAAGAGGCCATGGCTTGGCACCATTCTGCCTCCCCATTGTACAACTTCCAACAGATGATTGCTTCCTGGACAATTTAAATTCAGTTCTAATTTTTTAAATTGTGGTGTTTTTAATAATTTATAATTGTATTTTATTTGATGTTTTTGTGAGCCACCTTAAGTCCCCTTCTTAGAGAAAGGTAGCATATAAATTAAATAAACAAATAGGTGGAATTGTTCAACCATTTTCTACAGAAGAAAGTGGCCACGGGAACTTCTCCCTTTATCATTAATGACCCCTGCATCCTAACCGGGAAGGGATGGGCTGGGCCAGTGAATCCAGTCCCCAGGGAAGAGGCTGTTCTGTGTATCCTATACAACCCAAGAAAGTAAACAGGAAGTGTAAAAGGGGGATGAGGGACTTCCTGGGCAACATGGAAGAAAGGAACATAGATAGTGGATGTTGTGGCAATAAGCCAAGGAAAAAAGCAAGCACATAATTACGTTTCAGTGCAACTGACCTCTCAGCTTGCACGTAGAAGGCATTCTTGTGCTCGACTGTGCTGCTGTAAAAAAAAAAAAAAACCCACACCAATAGACCTGAAAATAGCCATACTTCATAGCCCTGTTCTGGTGCGTGGTTAGTAATCCCAAAAGTTTATAGCTTCTGCTGTCTCCCAATGCAAGTGACTGGGAGGGGTGGAAATATGGATTTCCAAATCTTAACTTGCATTCAAAATTTTTATTCAGATTCAGAGTCTGAATTGATCAGGATCTAATCAGGCTCAGATCTGAATCATCAAACTGCCCTCTGAATTGTCCCTCTCTTGAACCAGGAAATATATCCCAATGGAACGGGAGAGGTTCCATCTTATCTCTTTTATATTTATAATGCAATGTTAACTTTGTATTGTTTTTAGCTTGTATTGTTTTAAAGAGTTTGTTAGATGCCTTGGGACCTATTGGTGGGAGAAAACTGGGATATAAATGAATACAACAACAACAACAACAATTGTCTCTCGAAAAATGCTATTTTCTTTGTAAAAAATAAAAAAAAGCCCATGAGTACATTTTGTGAAGAATAATTCCTGAACTATAAAGATTTCCATCAATCCAAAATTCTTCTGATCATTTTCAATAAAAAAAATCATCAAAGATTCTTTCCATCTTGAACACAAATACCCAGAGAATGTACTGTTTCACCAATGCGTAACATATTTGTGTACAGATTAGGTGTGAATGCATGTAGGTTAGATTGTCTTACACAGTATGAGCACACTTGAGCATCTTTATGGCCTTCCCATTAACTTATGATTCTGTCTACCTCTCTCTCTTAAAATATTGTGCATATTTATAAGGAATGTCTGGGTGAAAAATATCTTGCTGAAGAAACTACGGAGATTATCAGATGTGTCAAAAGTGGCATTACAGCAATGCCAGGAGATCACAAAAGGGCTCCCTTTTCAGATGGCGTCACTCCCTCCTCGTTATGCACCTGTTCTGCTGCCATTCCACTGTGCTTTTTACTGATGCAAGAAGCCAGCAATAGATCCCCCATTCTGTTTGTGTTCCAGATTTGCCTGTGTGCAACAAGGTGCCTCGTTTTGCTGGCAAGATCCCAGAGTCAACGGGAGGTGCCTGCCAGAACACTTCTGGGTGAGATCAGAACATTCAGGTAAGCTACCCTCTTTTTTGTACCCTCCCCGGGTTACGTGTAAATTTCTTAGTGTGTGTATGTGCTTTTCAAAACATTTTGGTGTGTATTTTTGTTTTTACTTTTGAATTTCCTGTGCTCACATCTTCTTGTGAGAATCTGCAGGATTTCAATCCAGGAAGTGAACGGAGCTCCATTAGAGCTCCTTTCACTCCTGGGCTGCCCTGTCAACTGGAGAGGAGGTACATGCAGTGGGGATGGTGGTTGTGGCGGAACTGGGATGGGACAGGGGAGGAAGTGGAGATTGTGGGACAGGAACACCTTTTCCCCCCCTGACTAATTATCTCCTACATCTCCATGGCTTTGTATCAGAACTATGGGTCTCTGCCAAGATTCAGAGAAGGTGGGATGGCTGCAGGTAAGTGCTGGCACATCTCTGCAATCCAGAGGTGAGGGAGGCATTTAAAGCATACTATCAAGGAGTATCAAGGGAACCTGAATCCTTCTCCTATCTGTGACCTTCCACTCCATCTACTTTTAAAAAATGTTTTTCTCTTAAGTTGGCTGAAGGAAAAAGAAAAAGGAAAAATATCAGGCCCGAGGAGAAAAGTGAGTGTGGGAGAAGAGTCTGTTCTCCTTCCCTCCTGCCCACCCATGGCATTGCAACCCCTCCTCACTGTGTAACACTTCAGCATAAACTAGTTTGGGTCATACCACACCATGTCCAGTTTTCAGCCTAAGTGTTTCTGATTGGAAATACAGCTACAAACCTCAATGAGCAGGTCAAGCATTAAAAGAAAAAGAGGGGGGGAAGGGAGGAGTACAACTTGGGGCTCCCATCAGTTGGCTGTGACATGGGCCACTATGACCTGCCACGTACCATTTATTAACCATTAAAAATGATGAAGAAGGAAGTCTGATATTTGAACTTCAGGAAACAGGCAGAGGGGCATAGTTGGAAAAGGGGGAAACTTGCCAGAAGGTATTAGTTTGAGTAAAGTTTCACTGAATCCTCACTTGGTTGCGGACTGCCTATTCTCCAGACACATAATGTGCAGTTTGGAATCTCCGTCGCTTTTTCTAATAAGCAATTATTGTTATAGTTCTTTTTTTAAAAAAATGCTGAAAGGAACGGATGTATTTTTTTAGAGCTGTCATGCACAGTTCTGTTTAAAACAAATTCTGTACAGACTGGATCCATTCTTACATTGAAGTGGTGCTCCATTTAAGTTGGTTGAGTTTAGCTGATTTATGGCAACTAATGAGAAGTCCAAACTGCTAATTTTGGATTTGATTGTCTTCTTTGTTAGGGGGGGGGGAGACAAATGAGACAACAACACTTCAGGAAACAAAAACAAAATCCATACTGGAGTAATGAGTTTGTTAGGACCAAGTGTGGATTTGGAGGATATCTTAATTAAGAAATTATCCTTTCATACCCATTTTGCATTTTTGTCACCTCCTAATAAGCACTATTAAGACCATCAGTATGATGAGGACCTTTGCATTTCTGTTTCTGCCATTCCCCCCCCCCACCTACATCGGGCAGGGGGGGGGAGATGCACACATTTGAAAAAAAATGTGCATTTCAAATTCATGCAGAATATGCCTGAACACATATCATAGTCTTGGGATGTAAATCTTTGCTTACTTCTTTCCCACACACAAGAACAAATAATCTCTGCAATTATCTCCTCTCTCTGAGAAATACAAAGGCTTCTGCATGATCATTAAGCACTTTCATACTTCTGGACTTCATTGAGGAGAAATCATTTGTGCACAAATGCACATGGTTTTTCTACACAGTCACCTGGGTGGTTACACTGTGCATATGCTCACAGATGCCTGTGCATTAAAAAAGTGTAGTTTTCGTGTGTGCATTTTCTATGCTAAAAAAAGAGGTTTTTGCAGGAAGTGTATTTTGCAAAAAAAAAAAAAAAAAAAACAACCCACCTTTTTCATTCCAAACATGTTTTCTGCATAGGAAAACTATGTATATTTGTGTGCAAATGAATTTTCCCCAATGAAGGCTCAAATGAACAATCTCACTGTCGTCTCCTTGGCAGGAGTTCTGAGTGTAAAGAATCCCCTCCCCTTTTTTGGGTGAAAGAAGAGAATATCAACTATTCTTCATAATCCTACTTTAGTCAATGGAAGGAATATGTTCAAGCTATGTGCATAATTTAAAATGTGCACAAACATGCATGTTTTTTTAAAAAACAACAACAACAAAGGAAGGGCAGCTCTCATTCTGTAACTTTTCCCCAACACAACAGATCTGGGTGTGGGCTGGACATGGAAGTAGGAAGAAGAGGCCATCTGTTGATATAACTTTATAGCTATGTGCACCCCTAGTAAGAGAGCCAGTATTGTGTAGTGGCCTGGGTGTTGGACTAGGAACCTGGAGACTAGGGATGAAATACCTGCTTGGTCATGGAAACCAACTGGGTAATCTTGGGCAAGTCCCACTCTGTCAGTGTCAGAGGAAGCCAAGAGCAAACCCCTGCTGAACAATTTCTACCAAGAAAATCCCATGATACGTTCACCTTAGGGTTGCCATAAGTCAGAAATTACTTGAAAGCACACAAGAACAAAATCCCTAGTAACCTAAGGCCAGAAGATTTGCTTCTACACAAGTGCATCTAACATTATAGCCCCATTTCATTTCAAATCCCCTACAGTAAAAGTGGTGAACTTATAGCTCTCCAAATGCTGTTGGGTTCCACTTCCCATCATCCCTGACCAATAGGCACATCCATGGGACTGATAAATGACAGAGTCCAGCATATGTGGGAGGCACAGGTTTCCTATCTACATTTCAGGAAGGGAACTATACATCTAATGTGCATTTAATGGGAAATCTAAAACGAAATATGAACTGAGATTGATTCATAAGTACAATCAGCAATGATGACATTTTGAAAAAAAATCAAAGACAGTATTTTTAATATATAAATGTCTCCTTATGTACATTGCTTTGTTCTTTAGAGGTGGTGGCTTTCTACAATGTGATTGACAAACAGAATCATAGAATTGTAGAGTTGGAAGAGACCACAAGGGTCATCCAGTCCAACCCCTGCCATGCAGGAATACACTATCAAATCATTCCTGACAGATGGCCATCCAGCCTCTGTTTAAAGACCTCCAAAGAAGGAGACCCCACCATGCTCCGAGGGAGTGCGTTCCACTGCCGAACAGCTCTTACTGTCAGAAAGTTCCTCCTAATGTTGAGGTGGAATCTCTGTTCCTGGAGCTTCCATCCATTGCTCCATGTTCTAGTCTCTGGAGAAGCAGAAAAAAAAGCTTGCTCCATCCTCAATGTGACACCCCTTCAAATACTTAAACAGGGCTATCATATCGCCCCTTAACCCTCTTTTTTCCAGGTTAAACATACCCAGCTCCCTAAGTCTTTCCTCATAAGGCATGGTTTCCAGACCTTTCACCATTTTAGTCGCCCTTCTCTGGACATGCTCCAATTTGTCAATATCCTTTTGAATTGTGGTGCCCAGAACTGGACACAGTATTCTAGGCGAGGCCTGACCGAGGCAGAATAGAATGGCACTATTACTTCCCTTGATCTAGACTCTATACTTCCATTAATGCAGCCCAAAATTGCATTGGCCTTTTTAGCTGCCGCATCACACTGTTGACTCATGTTCAACTTGTGGTCTACTAGAACTCCTAGATCCCTTTCACGTGTAGTCTCATTCAGCCAGGTCTCCCCCATCATATATCTGTGTGTTTCGTTTTTTCGCCCTAAGTGCAGTACCTTAAATTTCTCTGTAGTGAATTTCATTTTGTTAGCTTTGGCCCAGCTCTCCAGTCTATCCAGGACATTGTGAATTTTGATCCTGTCCTCTAGAGTATTAGGTACTCCTAATTTGGTGTCATCTGCAAATTTGATAAGTATGCCCCTAATTCTGTCATCCAAGCCATTGATAAAGATGTTGAATAGCACTGGCCCAGGACAGAACCCTGTGGCACCAACTGGTCACAGCTCCAAGACGAAGAGGAGCCAATGCTGAGCACCCTTTGGGTTCAGACGGTCTACCAATTACAAATCCATTTAACAGTTAACTTATCTAGCCCACATTTTACAAGCTTGTTTGCAAGAATGTCATGGGGAACCTTGTCAAAGGCCTTACTGAAATCAAGGTATGCAATATCCACACCATTCTCTTCATCTACCAAGGTGGTAATTTTAACCAAAAAAAAGAGAGATCAGATTAGTCTGGCATGACTTGTTTCTCTGAAACCCATGTTGACTTTTTGTGATTATGGCATTGCTTTCTAAATGTTCACAGACTCTCTGTTTAATGATGTATTCTAGAATCTTCCCTGGTATTGATGTCAGACTAACCGGACGATAATTGTTGGGATCCTCTTTTTTCCTCTTTTTGAAAATGGGGACAACGTTTGCCCTCCTCCAGTCTGCTGGGACTTTTCCTGTTCTCCAGGAGTTCTCAAAGTTTATTCCAATGTCTCTGATATTACATTTGCCAGCTCTTTTAATACCCTTGGATGTAGTTCATCTGGTCCTGGAGATTTAAATTCATTTCGATTAAGAAGGTATTCCTGTACTACCTCTTTGCTTATTCTGAGCTGGATTTCACCTATTGTGTCCTCTGTTCCATTATCCTCAGGTTAATCACCCTTTTGCTTTTCTGAAAATACTGAAGCAAAGAAGGTGTTGAGTAATTCTGCCTTTTCTCTGTCCCCGTTAGCATTTTGCCATCTCCTCCACATAGTGGCCCTACCATTTCCTTCTTCTTCCTTTTGCTGTGGACATGCCCCCAAAAACTGTTTTTATTGTTCTTAACATCTCTAGCGAACCTGAGCTCATTCTGTGCTTTAGCTTTTCTGACTTTACTCCTACACATGTTCGCTATCTGTTTGAATTCTTCTTTGGTGATTTCCCCCCTTTTCCATTTCCTATACATGTTCCATTTGAAACGTAGCTCTGTTGAAAGTTCTTTAGTCATCCATCCTGGTTTCTTGAGATACGTCCCATTTTAATTCCTCATTGGTACTGTTTGAAATTCTGCCTTCAGTATCTCCCTTTTGAGAAAATCACATTCGTCTTGAAGTCTGTTCTCTTTTAGTATTCCTGACCATGGGCTCACCCCCAGTATTTCCCTGAGTTTACTGAAGTCAGCTGTCCTAAAGTCTAGAATGCGTGTCTGACTATGCCTGGCTTCTCCTTTCCATTGTATAACAAACTCCAGGAGAACATGATCACTCTCACCTAAGGATCCCACCACTTGCACCCCATTTACCAGATCATCCCTGTTGGTTAGGATCAGATCTAAAATAGCTGACCCCCTTGTTGCCTCTTCTACCTTTTGGACAAAGAAATTGTCTTCCTAGCAAGTAAGGAATTTGCTAGACCTTGAAGTTTTGGTTGAGTTAGATTTCCAGCAAATATCAGGATAGTTGAAGTCACCTATCTCTACTACATCTCTCCTTTCTGCGTATATGGTCATCTGTTCTAGAAAGGCATCATCCGATTCCTCCGTCTGACTTGGGGGTCTGTAGTAGAGTCCCACAATAACATCCCTGTTGTTTCCCTCCCCTTTAATTTTTATCCAGATGCTCTCCACCTGGCTGCCAGTATTGATGTCATGGATCTCTTCACTGGTGTAAATATCCCTGATATATAATGCTATTCCTCCTCCTTTCCTGTTTGGCCTGTTTCTCCTATAAAGGTTATACCCCTCTATTCCTATATTCCAATCATGAGACTCATCCCACCAGGTTTCAGTAATGCCTATTATATCATATTTGCTTTGTTGTGCTAGGAGTTCAAGTTCATCTTGCTTATTTCCCATGCCCTGTGCATTAGTGTAGAGACATCTAAGACCATGTGTTCCCTTTACTTGCTGCCTGTGCAAGTTTTCTTTTTGCTCCCACTGTTGGGTCCTTGCACTGTTTGCCTTGTTCCCTCTATGACAGTTTCACTATTTTCTTGAGCCCTTTTGCTTTCCAGTATACTGTCTCCCTCCCCCATATGGCTCAGTTTAAAGCCCTCCTGATCAAATTCTTGAGACTGTAGGCAAAAATGTTTCTGCCAACTGTTGTGAGATGCACCCCATCTCTTGCCAGAAGTCCCCCCTCATGGAAGCGCAGCCCATGATCCAAGAATCCAAATTGTTCTCGGCAACACCATCTATGGAGCTAGTTGTTTACACCTGTAATCTCAGCTATGAAGTAAATGATTATAATCTCTGCTATGAAGTAAATTATTGATTTTTTTTATTCCTCCTTTGGCTTAGAACATCTTGCTTAATTCACAGGGAAGAAAAACAACCAGCTTATAAAGAAACAGAGACAGGATGTTGCTATAAGGTGGAATTCTATCCTGTGTATGTACTGGGAGTTTCACCAAACAGAAAAAGGATGTATTGGAATGCAGCCTGGTAAGCTTTACAAGTTTAGAAGCAGTACACTGTCCAGCTCACAGGCACATAGTCCACCTCCTGTTGGACTTACTTATTTTTCAAATGAAAAGTGTGAAGTCACATTGGCTAGAGTCCAGTGTTGTGGGTACTTGAATATATTCATAAAAAATAGGGAATGCATGAGCTGACAATAAAGCTTAGACAGTGGCACAAGCCCCAGAGCAATACAGGCAGAAGTGTAGATGCTCCCAACATCTTGTTAGTACATGTTTGTAAGAAGGAAAAAGCACCGTGCACTTAACTTCTTGACACATCCAATCAAAAGCAAGGAAGATGGCCATATGTGGTACTGATAAGAAATGGATATCTTTGCTTTGTAAAAGAAAGGGAGAGTGGTAAAAAGGTCATTCATTCAGTTTTCATCCTTTCTTCCTCAGCACTAGGCAGGCTATTCTGTGTTCGTTTGTAGTAAGGAGGAAGGAGAGAGACAGTAGTAGTTGCTTCTGGAACCAGCAGTAGTTGCTTCTGGAATCAAGAAGCAACTGAGGAAGAATAGAAAGGATGGAGAGGGGAAAGGATTCCTGGCATGGAATGGAAGAGAGGAATGAAGCATGGTATCCCCCACCTCTCTCCTCTCTCCCCCCCCCTCCTCATTTTGCTCCTGCTTTATTCCCACCACTTGCTTCAGTGGGTCAGATGGCTTATGGGGTTTGGTTGGAACTATTAAAGCTAGTTTTCTTAGGTAATGGGGAGTTTTAACTATCAGATGTATCAGTCCCTGGGCTACTTGTATTCGTTCCTGAAACTTTGCTGCAAATATTTCATATATGTCACATGTAACATAGGAGATTTTCAGACAGCGTTTTGCAGAGCCTACCGCAGGATGAGGTCCTGGGAGAGGAATGGCGCTCTTGCATGGCAGGGGGTCATTTTCGGATGCTGCCGTCCCTCTTCCGGGATCCTTCGTTGCACGTCCGTGAAGCTTTGGAAGCAGCCACGCCATATTTTAAGCACGGAAGTTGCCCGTGCTTAAAATATGACGCGGCTGCTTCCAAAGCTTCACAGACGTGCAATGAAGGATCCCAGAAGAGGGACGGAGGCATCCGAAAATGACCCCCTGCCATGCAAGAGTGCCGTTCCTCTCCCGGGACCTCATCCCACAGTAGGCTCTGTAAAACGCTGTCTGAAAATCTCCACAGACATTAATCAGTACAAACACTTTATTTCATTTGCCTTGTAGTAAAAGATATAGAAACATAGAAAGAGACACAAACAGAAAAGTATTAAGGTAAGATACTTGCTGAGAATAATGGGCTTCTTTGATACCTGCTCTTTTAAACTGGAGGTTTTAACTGTGGAGATGCCATGGGCTGAACTTAAGATTCCTGTTGTTTTCATATAAAATATGTACACTATCACTGATCTTTGAAGATTACACTTCTTGGTTTGGGATGATACTTTAATATTGTTGTGCAGAAAGGTGTTGCTCAAATGCTCAGAAGCACTCAAAGCATTTCTGATACGCCAACTGCATCCTTTCCTGGAAGTAAAGGACCTTGAGACTGTGGTGCACGTGCTGGTAACCTCTTGTCTAGATTTCTGCAATGCACTCTACATGGGGCTACCCTCCTGCTTGGTCCGGAAACTTCAGTTGGTACAAAATATGGCAGCCAGAGTGGTCTCGGGAACATCTCGGAGAGACCATATAACTCCAGTGTTAAGATCTCTCCACTGGCTGCCTATCAGTTTCCGAGCCCAGTATAAGGTGTTGGTTATTACCTTTAAAGCCCTAAATGGCTTGGGTCAACTTATCTCCGGAACTGCCTCCTCCCATACAATCCTCCCCGCACACTCCGGTCCTCTGGGAGGAATTTGCTTCAGCCACAAAAATCTAGGCTGTCTGCAACCTCCCAGAGGGCCTTTTCGGTAATTGCCCCCAAATTGTAGAATGGCCTGCCGAATGAGATCTGTCAGATGACGAGCCTGAGTAGCTTTAAAAAAGCACTAAAGACAGATCTCTTTCAGCAGGCCTTTTCTAATTAGTTCACAGCCTCAGGTGCTCCTTGCCCTTTTTAGTCTACTGCTTATTTATTATTTTAATGTGATTTTAGATCAGTTGTTTTAATGTATTTTGGTTTAATGTCTTTTTGTGGGGGTGGGTGGCATTTGGGGATTTTAATCTGTATTGGTATTTTAATTTTTGTAAGCTGCCCCAATTGTTTTTAACAGACGGGTGGGATAAAAATAAATATGATGATGATGATGATGATGATAAGTAATTCTCCACTTACCTTCTGCTAATCTATTTGTGTTGCCAGCCATTTATTACTAAGCAGTGGACCAGTGTCCTATAGCTGAACACATTATTTCTTAATAACCTTTACTCTCATGCCTTATTCACTTTTTAAAAACAAGGCATTTGAAGGGCAAGTGAATAGTGTGTGTATATGCATATATATTTCAATATATATACCCTGCCTTTATGCTGCTAAGGGACCCAAGGCAGTTTACAAAATTTAAAACCTAAGTGTAACTAAAAATGTACTATTACAAAAGTTTTTTTAAATTTAAACATCAATTCTAGTAATAGAATATATATTTAAAAACAGTTTTAAATGCATTTTGAAATACATTTGAAAAATAATTAAACATATACAAAATAAAAATAGAGCAAACCACTTTGAATACTGTCCTGCCATATGAGTAAACTTTCCTACATAAACTTGCCTTAATTTGCAAGTGGAAAAAGAGCAGGGAGGTGGCTAACCAGTCCTCCCATGGGAGGCAGTTCAAGAGTCTGAGAGCAGCCACTGAGAAGACTGTCTCCTGTGACCTCAGCAACCGCACCCTGTCACTCCAAAGCACAGTGAAGAAAGTAGAAAGGAAAAAAAATCAGTAGTAGTAGTAGTAGTAGAATAGATTGTAAAATGTGTTCCTATGTTCTAGGATAACCTTTCCCAACCAGTTTGGTGACATGTTAGAGTCCTACCATCAACAAACAACTAATGAGCTTTGCAGTTTATGTAGGAAACAGTTCAGATTGAAGGAAGACAAAAAGATCTCCTGTGAAGGTATTGATAACAAAATTTGCCTCTACTAGACAACAGTGACAATCTCTGTGCCATTCTCTGTAAATCCCACAGCCTATTTTGAAAATCCAAATTTAAATAATGAATTAATAAATGACAATCCAACCAAATAAACAATTCAAATTATTTGTGATTTAACCTTCCAGTTCCCCACCATTCTCATTACTAAAATATTTCCATATCTAACATTACATGTCCTGTGACCATCTTTTGAAAACGGAGCTAATGCCCAAATAAAATATATATATTACACACACCATCTCTAGTTTAGGTCTTCCTAAATGTAAGGAAGGAGATTAAAATGTTTACATGGAAGTAGAAATCAGAAGGTGGAGACTATTAAAGATCAAAAACAGACAGACCTTTTGGGGAGCTGTTTCTGCTCAAAAGATTTGTATGTCCTTGCTAAAAAATAAAAATAAAAAAAGCTCCATGAACCTCAAAGTATTAATTTAGTGGCATGCTTCTTTGCAGTGGTTGCACATAATTATAGGATCAGAAATGGAATATATAAAATGTGGATATATTTTCAGGGAGTAGAATTAATTTTATTTATAGAAAGTACATTACTTTTCCCCCAGAACCATGAAAACACCTTTGAATACTATTTTTTCCTGTTTAAGTATGGGTTGCATCCCGGGTGTAAGTGCAATCAAGGAAATGTAATTACATCTTGCATCTTATAAGCCAAATATTTGAATTGATGCTAATATATTTGCTCTCCATTTCATGGTAAGTGTGGCCTATGTAGAAGGCACTCTGCATTGGAAAGAGTAGTCTAAATTGAATAAAATAGGTGCATGCATGTGTGTGTGTGTTTTGACACTCAAATGCAAAAAATGAGAATTTAAATGAGGGAGGAGACTGCTGGGAAGGATACTAATTCATACTACTTGGGAAGAAAAACAAAATACTTGTAAGCCTGATGACTCCAATCTTTATCAATTGCATTCTCATTCTGACAGAAGAAACGGAGGCCTTGTCCAGATGAGCTATTTATCCTGTCTTGCCCCCATCTTACAGATGATGCAGTGCTTTTGCCTGCTTTTCTTTCAGGAAGTCCTCACGATGCCTGGGCCATAGATGAGGGGGGAAGATGGGGTAAAGCCTGAGAAAACATTTCAGCAAAATATTCCAGAAAAAAAGGATCAGGCCCCACAGGTCTGCAAGAGGCTATACGGCCATGCTGGCCCATCTCTGTAGTTGCCACCACTTCCATCTACATTGCATACTCCAGAGTCAGGAAGCAGGCCTGCAGCATGTGACTAGTCACATGCAGGGGGCCTTGATCACCTGCTGCAGGTCCCCTTCTTGTCTTCGGAGAGTGCAACTATCAGGTGCACTAACACTCTGCACCAAAAATATTACATTGGCTGGCATTCTGTATTGCTCTTATGGACTTGTGACCTAGGGCTTGTCTAAACAAGAAGATATAATGCAGATTGATGTGTATGATTGCAAATTCGCAGCAGTGCTCATTTGTCTCCACGGTCTTTTGGCAAAAACTATTGTATGTGAAGCTACCCACGTTTGAAGTGCACATGCAGCCATGCCTGCTAATCAAGAAGGTGGCCTTGAGTATAGCGCATTGTTATTCTCCACATGTATTGTCGCTGCTGCACAATTTGTTTATTTTTTTGTGCTTGTAAATCAAAGGTGCCCACGTGCAACATCCCACTTATAAAAAGTTATTTGGTTGTCACAGTGAAGCAAAAAAGGAAACACTCATTAATGCAACAATTGAAAATGGCACTTCTGGCCACCTCCTTGTCGGCAATCCCATCTGCACACATCTGACTGATCTGTTATCCAATTCTGCTCTTGCCAAGAAAGCACAGTGTCCTGAATTGGATGTCCAGACATGCGATAATGCACAAGCCCACACATTATTCAAAAAACCTTGGGGAAAATCACAAAGGCTTTTCCTGTGCAGTAGATGGAGTTTTTGCCCTCCCTTCCAAATACCACAAATCTCCTTTGCAGCATGTTGGGACAAAAGGTATTCTCCTTGAATTGTATGAAGAATATTTTCATTGGCTAGATAACCCTCTACAGTTGTGGATTCATAACTGTTCTGTATTCAGTAACACCATGTAGGACTTTATCAGACACACTAAATATGGCATCATAAGGATGCCACACAACTGCGAAAGGGCATGCGGATCAGATGTCACCCTTTCATGGTTAAAAGGAGCCCCAAACCCATAGCTTTTAATTGATGGCTTAAGCTGTCAATAGATTTCCCTGCCGCTTTTTTGCTGGTGTTGCCGACATGTGAAGCCTCTGTCCCTTTAAATCTCATACTTACCCCGACAATGGCCAGACCGGCCAGACCACTTCCGGGTCAGATCAGGACATCCAGGTAAGCGATGAACTTTTGTTTAACCCTCCCTGGGTTACTTGGAGGTTTTTTACTATATGTGTATGTGCTTTGTTTAACTTTTTGATGTTTCCTTCTTTTTTTATTTTTTAATTTCCCACACAATGAAATCACACGGGAATTTAAAAGAGGAAGTAAACAGAGCTCCGTTCACTTCCTCTTTATTACCTGAGGAGCCTTTGCCAGGAAAGGGTGTAAGTGTGTGTGTGGGGGGAACGTTGCCGGCAAAAACAATGTTGTTTTTTTTTACGCCAGCAAAAGAACGTTTTAAGGGGGATGTCTGATAAAGTCTGTACTCATAATCATAGAACTATCACCATGGTCATAAATGCCCACCCCAACCTACCTTAACAGCCAGCAGCCACATTGAGGATAGGAGGTCTTTTCAGCTGCTGATCGGGGCACAAGGAGGAGGATGTTTCCAGCTCTCTCGCACTAGTGGGTGAGGCTGAGACAATCAGAAGCAGGACCTCTGTTCCAATTTCTCATTGCAGCTTTGCTCACTGGCAGAAAGGTCTGGAAATGTCATGCTCCTTGGACCTCAATCAGCAGCTGAGCAGATCATTTTTGCTTGACATGGCTGCTGGTGAGTTTGGCAGGCTGGGCTAGAAGACATTACGTAGTCATAGATTCAAAACTAAGTAGCTGATGTAGGATATCAGTGAATATTTTTTTGCACAAGTATTGATGCATTTTTGTGCAAAATACATGTTTTCTGTTCTAAAACATGGGGATTATATACATGGGCTAAATATCTTGACTTGCTCCCATCTTAGAGCCCTTAGTCTGTATGATGTAGGGGTTTTTGCCCCCTTCTGTCCCCAGGCAGTCCTCATCACCCCAGGGGCAGATATAGGGCTGAGACTGGGGCAAGCTGGAGTAGGGCCTGATAAAGCCAAGTATCTGTTTAAATTTGTTACCACTCACCAAAACTCATACCTGGCCCTTGCTGCCGCTGCCAGCTCCCTGACTCTCCCAGAAGCCGGGCAGGGGTCCCACAGCATGTGACCAAGGCTGGTCACATGCAGGGGTCCTTCAGTCACATGTTGCAGGCCCCCTTCCTCACTTCTGAGATAACACAGAAAATTGAGGTGGTGGCAGCTGCAGGGATGGGCCGGCATTCCTGTGTGGACTTCAGCCTATTTCATCCAGGTAACGGGCAGAACGGGCCACCTCTGCAGCCAGGATATGCTGGTGGGCAGCCAGCATCTCCTGGCTGGTGTAGACAAGCCCATGGGTTCTGTGAAGTAATACTATCTGTACTAAAAAATCTCTCACAAAGTTCTGAAGAGTCTCATGGCTAGTCTTCTTTCCCTTGGCAGTGTGTCTTGAATGCTAGGACACCCTGTTTTTCAATAGGGATATGAATAGTGAACATTTCTACATTCCTGTACATTTAGGTATATGTTTAGTTCTAGGAGGTGGCAAATCATGTATATGAGTGTGAATCCAATAAATATCTCACCTTACTCTAGCTTGGAATATGACAAAGCAGAATGGCTATGTAACAGAAGGAAGCAGAAAGTAAATTTCCTCAGTAGAAGGATGAAGTACAGAATCATTGCCACATGGAAGGAAGCCTAGGGATCCTGACCCACTGTACTCAACATTCACTCACTTCCTTACAAAAAAGTCTAGAAAAGGAACTCCCACTAGGTGATTTCAATAGATGTCTCTTTCAGGGGGGATGCTGTGTGATGAATGACAAGCAATTCCTTCTCTTCTCTACCAAGAGGAGAACTTTGCTGTGTCAGATCCAGGAAATCTCAAGGGAAGACGGGTGGGTGGGATGAGTCTGGATCACAGCCAAGTGAAACCTTGCTGAGGAAAAATAAATATCTCTGCTGGATGTCTTTCAGAGATACCGGGATTGAGTTAGAATTTCCTCATGATGCTTGCTGTTGCTTGCAACTAATGTCTCACACTGCCTACACCTGGGGCTATTAGCAGCCATTCCAAACAGAAGTCATGTTCAAGTTGAAGAGAAAACATTGCGAAGAATTCCCCACATCCCACAGAAAACAAGAGGGTAGTGTCCATATAACTCCTTAACCCTGTAGGTGCTAAAACATAAGCCACAAGTTGGTGTTAATTTAATAGATTCACCACCAATGGGACTGTGATGAATGAAGCTACTGTATGACCCTGAATGCTAGAACTGTGCATCCCCTTCCCCCTATAGGGTTAATATTTGCAAAACATAGTATGGTGATTATAAGACTGGCCAATGCCACTGTTTAAGGAGCTAATCAGGTAATATGCAGACTTACTCATTAAATGATTTGGGGCATCCAAAATTGTTTTGAAAAGTGAATAATCAAAATTCTGTTTAAAACAGGGTAGTATTTCTCTTAGATTTTACATTTTACTAAATGAATAATATACAACACTATAATGTAGAATGACATAGGGAGTACAGAATGTAGATTCAGATACTTTCCCCTTTTTATGTGTATCAGTTTACTCATTATGTTATTTCTTTGACATGATTATTTCAATAAAACCTACATTTTTCACTATAGATCATTGCATAATGACTGAGTACTAAAATATTGGTATCGCACAATATCATTCAAGAGGTTATATTTGTTGTTGTTGTGTTCATCTACAGAACAACTATTTACAAAATGCTGTAATTTCTGGATGCTTCTACTGCACCAAGAATTCACAATTTGTTCCTGCAATAACATACAGATTCAGAGATGTCTCCACCCCTCACTAAACCAGGGGTGGGAAACTTGTGGTCCTCCAGGTGTTGTTGGACTATAATTTCCAGGAGTTCTTGCCACTGCATTGCTGATTAAGGCTGATGAGATTCACAGTGCTGTAGTCTATGGTGTCTATAAGGGAACTTAGGCTAATGAAATCGTACCCCCACCACTTTCTTAGCTTCATTCTTAGTGTTGTAGAAGGGAGGTATGCAGATTTTTTTTTTTAATATCCTCAGGTGTTCTGGTAAAGTTCTGAACATCTTCAAGTAGGAGGAAATTTGTATTTTCAACAGAGAGAAGTGGTCAGACTCATTTCTCGGATCTTGTGGAAGACGTCTCTTGTTCCTCCTTTTGTTTGTCACCTTCTATTTCTATGTAAAACTATGTTCTATGTAAAAAAAATCACATCATAAAAAATAAAACCAGCCACAGAGATAAAACGATGTGTCACAGAAGAAAAGCAAATTTAAAACCATCGGGAAGAAGGAAACAGTGCTAAGTTCTGAAAGCACTAGAACAGACCCTGAAATGCCTGTGCAGGTGTCAAAACACCAGGTGCCAAGATCTGGTGTGTGTGTATTCTGCATCCCCCTGAATCTCAACAGTTGCCCACCCTTGACCTTAGCTGTTAAAATTTGTTCCAAGCCACCTGTGCTCTAGTTGTTCCAGGCAGAGTCTCCAAAAACCCTACAAACCCAAATATCAGTTTATTGGTCCTCATCCCATTGGTAAAGCTGCCCAAACTCTGGTTTAAAGCAACAGCTGCCTGGCCTAGATTAAATGAAAAAGAAGTACAGTGGGCCCGTGATATCCACTGGGGGTTGGTTCCAGGATCACCCCTCCCCCTTGGATACCAAAATCCATGGATGGTCAAGTCCCATTATATACAATGGCATAGTAAAATAATGTCTCTTATATAAAATGGCAAAATCAAGGTTTGCTTTTCAGATTTTTTTTAAAATATATATTTTCAAGCAGTGGTTGGTTGAATCCATGGATGCAAAATCTGTGGATATGGAGAGCTGACTGTGTCACCCATATATTGATGGCCCCTCAATCCACATCCCTGCTGCTTTGCTGGCGGCAGCTAGGATTAGTGAATCTGTCACTATTCCTTTTTGTCACATTCATTTAAGAAAAATACATTTTTTCTTCAAATTCTTCAAATTAATGGAAAAATGTGAATTTTTAAATGGTCTTATCAAAAAACGAACCAAAGAAATTTCTTGCTCATTTGCTCCCACATAAAACAGAGCCCTGCTGAATCCCATATCATTTTTTCTATGGGGCAGGACAATAAATGCCCAGAAACAAGTTCTGGAATTGGTTAACCCAGTAGGAGTGGAACAACTGCAGTACAGTACCTGATATCCCAATTCAGATGGCTTTTCCCAAAGGATATGATGGTCCACAGGAACCAAAAGAATATCCCCCTCCCTCCCTTCCTCCATGTCACACACACACTATGCCCTCCTGGCCCATATGATCTCTTATGAATGGATTATTCACATCTTCTCATTCCACGGCTTCACGTATAGACTGATGACCACCAATATCAAAGAGCCCTCTCTCACCCACATCAGTACCCAGTCTTCTTGAACCCAGCCAGATAATTCCTCATTAGATGTTACAAACCGAGCAGGCCAAGCATTGAATATGCAAATAGCAACCTAATATAACAAAATATGTTGTATGCCTCTTCAGGCCTTGAGAAATGAAATTTATCCAATATAAAAAGGATTCATTTGAATTCTAGATACCTCTGCTGCTAGAGTTGCACTACAGGCTCAGCTACAGGAGCCTGAATATGCCAGCTCCCCACCGGTGTATCCTGGCCATGGTTCATGCCTGTTGTTCTCCCGTTCCCTCCATGGAACAAGAGGGAGTCCTGGTGGGCATGTTGGCCCATCGTTGAAGCTGCTGCCACCATTTCCCTCACTGTCTTGGAAGGCAGGAAAGGGGCCCACAACATGTCACCGAGGTCCCCTGAATGTGATCAGCCTTGCTCACATGCTGTATGCCTGCTTCCTCCTTACAGGAGAGCCAGGTAGGGGGTGGCGACAGCAAAGGCCAGCCTGCCAGGACAGGCTCCTGGAGACATGTGGGGCTCAATCCATTTCCTCCTGGTGGAAACAGAGTAAACCTTGTATTTTCTTATAATGTTGCATTGGGCCCTACCCGCTCCCCCCCCCCCCCGTCTCAGCCCCGTATCTGTCCTAGGGGTGGTGAGGGCTGCCTGGGGGCAGAATGAGGTAAATGCTCTGTGTTGTCAGGACTGCATGGCTCTGAGATGGGGACAGGATAGGGTATATTGTCCTTCTATACAAGCCCTATGTTATTATGGATATGAGCAACTTTATCTTCAAATTATTTCACAAACCGGTCACAATATACCGCTGAGGGTACAATCAACTTTATCTGGATCAGATTGAAATAGGTTTCTCTCCATCTGGAAGAGCAGAAAAAACCCTCTCCAGTACTCTTCAGAATATTTGGCACTTGCTACTTGCAGATAATGACAACTATGCTCTGCATGTAGTGGCTGAGTCGTAATTTAACAGTGATCCATCTCTTTAGCACTCTGTAGAGCAGGCAGCAGTCCACATTTTGGCAACTTTACCTCAGTCTGTCATGCTGGGCTGTCCTCCACACCCAGGATTCATTTACCCACCCACAAGCTTTCGATCAACTGGTAGACCCCTTTTCTCCACCATTTGGGAGCAGTTACCAGGATGTTTTCCTGCCAACAGAAGCACTACCCACTTCCTAGGAAAGGGAAGCAAACTGTAGTCTCAAATCCCCAGTACTTGGCAGTTATTTCAGGCACAAGGTAATGTTAGGCTGACCTAGTTTTGACAAGCTGCAAATGAGCAAATGAGAAAGCAAAAGTCTAAGTGGGTACACAGTTTCCCTCCTTCTCCTCACTTCTAAATCTATCAAGTGAGGGTAAGAAGCTTAGATTATATTCAGTGAACCATTCACCATGCTAGGAGGATTTTAATCCTTCCCAAGAGATCAATATATTTTATTTTCAGAAGTAACGTGGAAAGGTAGCAGGGGATGGGGGAGAGAGGTGAAGTGACTGGATGAAACCTAAATCTGGCATAAACTGATCTCTGAAAGAAAAGGTCTTTGTGCCAACAACCCTAATCACCATCAAACTGGCGATCAAAAATGAAAATCAAAATGAGATCACTGGAGCTGCCCAAACCTATTGAGTTACTTATTGATTGATTGGCAAATGTTAGAATGTCAAGTGCCCCAAATTGTCTGCTAGACAGACGCATGAGTTGTGGGTTTTTCTTTAGACATTTTCATCTATCCAAACAAGAAGTTTCTTTTCTGAGTTAGCAGGATAAAATATCAGAGCGTGCAAAATGACTGGCTGCTATATTTAACTCAGACAAACACATAACAAATCACTATTCTGCAGTGAGGAGGCACACCTCATAGGCTGTATTTCTTCTTCTTCTTCTTCTTCTTCTTCTCCTTGAGGCCTGGATGTAAGACCACAGCCCTCTAAATAATCCTCCAGAAATAGACCAATGAAATGTTCTCTCTGACAACAGACACAGTATTATACCTGCAGCTGGTAAATGTTTCCACTGTCGAACCACCTTTCCTTTTCATTTCCAGTAAAAATTTGGTCCCTGGGGGAAGAGTCGGCAGCTAGGATTTTAATTACTTTTTTCAGTAGAGGAGAATCGAAAGTAGCAATTACATGTTATGCCTCCCTCCCTCCTTTCTTTCTCCTCTCTTTTTTCCCTCCTTTGGGAAGAAATAAGAGAATTAGCCGGTAGCAAATGAAACTGAACAGTGTGCTATCTCATTAGACCAAGACTGTAAATATCTGTGAATCATAACAAAAGCTGCCCCCACGCCATTTTAAGACTGACTTTAATCAGGGCATCTGCTATGCTGGTGGGCCACTTACCTTGGCATAACATCAGTGTAACATAGTTGGATCCTATGGTGCTCCTGGCACAAGAGTTGACATGGTAGTTGTGTCCCCATTTTTAGTGCGAAAGTAATTGTTGGGTATTGGTGTGTGTAACACTAAAAGTTGGGCAGGCCATACTTCCTGGAAGAAATGGGAGTCTTAGAACAACACATCAGATTGGGGAAGGCAAATGTAGGGTTCTCTGGGGGGGAAAAGGTTAACAATGCACTTTTCCCATATCTGTTCTGAAGTTTGGTTGTGTGTGTGGTTTTGTGGTGTGTGTGTGGGGGGGATGTCTTGTTGTTTTTGCAAAGTGGAATCTGTCTGTCTATCTGCGTGCATGCCTGTCTGCCTGCTTGTCTAAAAAGTACCCTTTTCTCACAGTTCACCTCACTAAAGTCCCTGCTTCTACAATCAACAAGTGCATTGCATGAAGTTTGAATAGAATAGCCTGATGCCACTTAAGCTTAGAATGATAGTGTTTGTCACAATAGTGTTCATAATGTACGGTAACTGAGTGTAGGGTTAGTCTAAAATCTATGCTCCATCTTTGTCTCTCTCTGTGTGGGGAGTAGCATGTTGTTTTTTAATCTCTACTGAGTTCAATAGGAGAATTTTGCCCACCAAAGTAGCTGATAACATCTTGCATCAGTGTACGGGGCTGTGAAAGGAGTATTAAGATTTTGAATCACATCCTGTCCTTCATATGCTTATCATGCCCCATTGTGTGTCCTTTTTTGCCACAATTTTGCTGGTAATAAGGATACTCTAGCACAGCATTCCAGCAGAGCACCCCTGGTTTTCTGTCTGTCTTTTTACTGACTGGGTACATCTTATGATAGGGTAGCATAGAGGGCTTCTCACAAATGCAAACACTCTCCAGATGGCATGTTGTAAGTGTACTATTGTAATGCACCATAAATTGACTAAACATGTTTTGAAATTGAAACAGCATGCCGCCTCTACCATGAACTGTGTAGCCTTGGACAAGTCATAATTTCTGCTGTCCTTATATTTCCATTTGAGTATTAAAAAAGTTATTCTAATGTAACACTAAGACATTGTGTTTACAAGCATGCATATTACTGCTTCTTAACATTTTCCCTGTCTGTGTGTGCGTGTGTAATACAGTGAGAGATAAGGAAAAAAAATACATTGTCCAATTTCAACATTGTATGAGCAGTAGTCTCGGAAATACATGCAATGTATATTGCATTGGCAGTTGTGATATTATTGTTATTAATAGCTGTTGTTATGTTCTTTTGACTGAAAATTGTGTTACAGCTGTTATGATTATATTTCTATTGCTATCTTTATTGCTTATATTAATATATGAAGATTTTTAAAGCTATTATGGAGGAATGTACCTTCAGGGAACACAAATCAAAGTACATTGGAGATTATTACACAGGAACGCAAAAAGTGTTGCACAATCTCCAATCCCTGGCACAATAACCCTCCCCATTAGACTTACCTTTTCCTGTGTTCAAAACTCTAATGGAGCTCCATTCACTTCCTGGATCAAAATCCCGTCCTTTCTCATGAGAAGACGCAAGTGCAGGAAATTCAAAAATAACAAGAAAAAAGTTTACACAAGCACATAAACACACTAAAAAAAAACCCCAGGTAATTCAGGGAGGTTCATAAAAAGAGGGTGGCTTACCTTGTTTTCACGCTCCCACTCAGAAGTGTTCTGGCAGGACCACCCATTGATGCTGTATTCACGGAAAGACAATGGTGCAACATTTCAAATGCCGGCAGTGTTGGCACAGAAACAGAATGGGTGATCTATTGATGGCTCAGCCCATCAATTAAATAGAACCCCATATTAATGCTAGTGAAATGCAAAAGGGTGATGTCTGATATTGGCATCCTTTTGCATTCCGCTGGCATCGTTATGGCACCACATTAGCCAGTCAGATAATCTCCCTAGTTTAAGGCTTCTTGGGGCTTATCTACATGGGCAATATACCCTGTCTTGCCCCCATCATAGAGCACTGTAGTCCTGACAATGCAGGGCTTTTGCCTCGTTCTGCCCCTGGCAAAAGATGGGGATAAGACGGGGAAAGACTGGATAGGGAGTAAAGTAGGAGTAAAGTCAGAAAAGCTAAAGCACAGAATGAGTTCAGGCTTGCTAGGGAGGTTAAGAACAATAAAAAGGGTTTTTTGGGGTATGTCCGCAGCAAAAGGAGGAAGAAGGAAATGATAGGGCCACTATGTGGAGAAGATGGCAAAATGCTAAAAGGGGACAGAGAGAAGGCAGAATTACTCAACACCTTCTTTGCCTCAGTGTTTTCAGAAAAGAAAAAGGGGGACCAACCTGAGGAGAATGAACAGAGGACACAATAGGGGAAATCCAGCACAGAATAAGCAAAGAGGTTGTACAGGAATACCTTCTTAATCTAAATGAATTTAAATCTCCAGGACCAGATGAACTACATCCAAGAGTATTAAAAGAACTGGCAAATGTAATCTCAGAGCCATTGGCAAAAATCTTTGAGAATTCCTGGAGAACAGGAGAAGTCCCAGCAGACTGGAGGAGGGCAAACGTTGTCCCCATCTTCAAAAAGGGGGAAAAAGAGAATCCCAACAATTATCGTCCAGTTAGTCTGACATCAATACCAGGGAAGATTCTAGAGCAGATCATTAAACAGAGAGTCTGTGAACATTTAGAAGGCAATGCCATAATCACAAAAAGTCAACATGGGTTTCAGAGAAACAAGTCATGCCAGACTAATCTGATCTCTTTTTTTGATAAAGTTACCAGCTTGGTAGATGAAGGGAACGCTGTGGACATCGCATACCTTGATTTCAGTAAGGCCTTTGACAAGGTTCCCCGTGACATTCTTGCAAACAAGCTTGTAAAATGTGGGCTAGACAAGTTAACTGTTCAATGGATTTGTAATTGGTTGACCAGCTGAACCCAAAGGGTGCTCAGCAGTGGCTCCTCTTCATCTTGGAAAGATGTGACCAGTGGGGTGCCACAAGGTTCTGTCCTGGGCCTAGTGCTATTCAACATCTTTATCAATGACTTGGATGAGGGAATTAGGGGCATACTTATCAAATTTGCAGATGACACCAAATTAGGAGGAGTAGCTAATACCCTAGAGGACAGGATCAAAATTCAGAATGACCTGGATAGACTGGAGAGCTGGGCCAAAGCTAAAAAAATGAAATTCAACACAGAGAAATGTAAAGTACTGCACTTAGGGCGGAAAAATGGAATGCATAGATATAGGATGGGAGAGACCTGGCTGAATGAGACTACGTGCGAAAGGGATCTAGGAGTCCTAGTAGACCACAAGTTGAACATGAGTCAACAGTGTGATGCGGCAGCTAAAAAGGCCAATGCGATTTTGGGCTGTATTAATAGAAGTATAGTATCTAGATCAAGGGAAGTAATAGTGCCGCTCTATTCTGCCTTGGTCAGACCTCACCTAGAATACTGTGTCCAGTTCTGGGCACCACAATTCAAAAAGGATTTTGACAAATTGGAGCATGTCCAGAGAAGGGCAACTAAAATGGTGAAAGGTCTGGAAACGATGCTTTATGAGGAGAGACATAGGGAGCTGGGTATGTTTAGCCTGGAAAAAAGACGGTTAAGAGGCAATATGATAGCCCTGTTTAAGTATTTGAAGGGGTGTCACGCTGAGGATGGAGCAGGCTTGTTTTCTGCTGCTCCAGAGACTGGAACACGGAGCAATGGGTGCAAGCTCCAGGAACAGAGATTCCACCTCAACATGAGGAGGAACGTTTTGACAGTAAGAGCTGTTTGGCAGTGGAACACACTCCCTCGGAGCGTCGTGGGGTCTCCTTCCTTGGAGGTCTTTAAACAGAGGCTGGATGGCCATCTGTCGGGGATGCTTTGATCGTGATTTCCTGCGTGGTAGGGAGTTGGACTGGATGGCCCTCGTGGTCTCTTCCAACTCCACAATTCTATGATTCTATGAGGGACCATTATAGCATTTTAAAATAATACCTGCTTTAATTTGTTCCCACTGGCAAAAAAAAAAAACAGATCAGGCCTCATGCGACCAAAGAAGCCCGTTCCAGCACACCAGCCAGTTGCTGCAGCTGCAGGTCTGCCATCACTCTTCTGCAGCAGGAAAGAATCCCTAAGCATATGACCCAGGCTGGTCACACACAGAGGGCCTTGGTCACATATTGTGGGCTGGCTTCCTAGCTTCTGGGAGAGTGAAGGAGACTGCAGCGGCAGCAGCTACAGCAACAGGCCAGCATGTCCCTCTGGACATTTTGTGTAGGGAACAACAGAGAAACAGGCCTGATTTGCAGGCAGGATATGCCAACAGGGAGCAGGCGTATCCTGTCCTGTGTAGGTGAGCCCTTGGTTTAGCTCAAGCTTCGTTAAGGCACACAATTATACTTGATTTGATTAGGGCTGTGCAGCTGATTTGGCCAAATCCTCGTAAACTGAAATGAGCCAATTCAGACTATTTGTATCCACTCCAAATTGAATCAGATTGGATTGGCCCAATTCAATTCTAGAGGAGAACAACACAGTATGAAAAAAAATTGGACTGATCCAGCAATTCAGATGTCAAAAAAAAAAAAAAAAGAGTGGGGAAGAAAACCGACAGTGTGACTCAAACATAATTACAGAAGGAAAACTCCAAGGTGGTTTGGTATAAAAGGGAGGAGAGGAACTGGTCTTTGCTCATTGATGATTCTGACATACAATGTAGGGCAAGAATATGACCAGCACTCCCAAGTCACAGTATTTATTGGGATGGATTGTGTGAGGTCATTGAATTTATATAGATTCATCTTCGACTTCGACTTCAGATGGCATCTCTCCTCTCAATGATTGTCTTAAAGCAGTAATGGACTGGATGAGGAAAAACAAATTGAGACTGAATCCAGACAAAACGGAGGTACTAACAGTTACAGGCCCGAAACCAGATCTGGGAATACAACTTCCAGTCCTGGATGGAACTACACTCTCCTCCAAGGACTGTGTTCGCAGTCTGGGGGTGCTCCTGGACCTGACGCTCCAGATGTCTAATCAGGTAAATGCGACGGTCAGGAGTGCCTGTTATCAACTTCGGCTGATACGCCAGCTGCGCCCTTGCCTGGAAATTAGGGACCTCGAAACTGTGGTACATGCACTGGTAACCTCCCGTCTGGATTTCTGTAATGCGCTCTACATGGGGCTACCCTTGTGCTTAACTCGGAAACTTCAACTAGTTCAGAACATGGCAGCCAGGTTGATTTCTGGTGTTTCCAGAAGAGAGCATATAACACCTGTGCTAAAAGCTCTCCACTGGCTGCCTATTCGTTTCCGGGCACAGTACAAGGTGTTGGTTATAACCTTTAAAGCCCTGCATGGCTTGGGTCCAACTTATCTCCGGGACCGCCTCCTTCCGTACGACCCTCCCCGTGCACTTCGGTCCTCTGGGAGGAATCTGTTACAGCCTATGAAAACAAGGCTGTCGGTGACCTCCCAGAGGGCCTTCTCCGCTGCTGTTCCCAGATTATGGAATGGCCTGCCGGACGAGATCCGTCTTATTAACACCTTAGACGGCTTTAAAAAAGCTGTCAAGACGGATCTTTTCCGGCAGGCCTTTCCTGAATAACTATCCCGGCCCAAGACTCGGCTGTCCTCCCTGAGCTGTAATCATTTATTATTATTATTATTATTATTATTATTATTTAAAAAAAACCTATTGTATGTTTTAATATTTTTCTAATTTATATATTTTTAGTTTACTGTATGTTTTTAATCTTTTATAGTTTAATATTGTTTTAAGGGGGGTGGGCTAGGGTACTGGGACTATGGAGTTTTTATATTGTAAGCCGCCCCGATTGCGTTGCAGAGGGGCGGGATAGAAATAAAATTTTATTATTATTATTATTTATTATTAGATGATTAGCAGAAGAACCCCATTTTGCTTAGATTATTTATTCAGGTGTCCCACCAGTGGCCTTCATAAAGTGGATTTCACATATTTGGAGAACAAACACAATAGCTGTATTAATTTGTCTTGCTCAGGAGAATTATTCACCATTTTTAAATATAGGAAATTTTCAGACGCTCTAAATATGGTGTGATAATGATGCCAGGAGATCGCTAAAGGGCTTGCATTTCAGTCGTCGTCATTCCCCTCTCGTTATGCTCCTGTTCGACTGTCATTACACTAGCACTTTTTTTTATTGATGGGCTAAGCCTTTAATGAATCTACCATTCCATATCTGTCATGGAATGTCCTGTGAATGAAATGGTGCCCCGTTATGCTGGCACGATGCCAGCATCAATGGGAGGTCCGTGCCAGAACACTTCTGGGTGAGATCAGGACATCGTGGTAAGTGACACACTTTTTTGTACTCTCCTCAGGTTACTTGTAATGATTTAAGTGTGTTTTTGTGCTTGGTGCTACTTTTACTGGTTTTTTTTTTCCTTTTTATTTTTGAATTTCCCGCTCTCACGTCTTCTTGTGAGAGCAGCCAGGATTTCAATCCAGGAAGTGAAAGGAGTTCCATTCGAACTCCATTCACTCCTGGGCTGTCCTGCCAAGGCAAGGGGCCACAATTAAGGTAGGTTTGAAAACTTCTGGAGCGTTACAGGGGCGGGAGAGGGGTTGGAGAGGAGATTGCGAGATGAGAATGCTTTTTTTTGTTCCTATATGAAAATTTCCATAGTGTAAACATATTATATGTTTGTGATGGTCCACCTCATAGTGATATTTTCTCTGTTCTCCCTGTCATCTCTGTTTCTGCCATAGCCTGTATTTTAAATCAGACCTTTCCAAACTTACTCCCCAGATTGGTGGAAATCTGTCCAGGAGATCAGCAAGGTGTCCCACCAGGCCTCCCCAAAGTTGATTTTTCATATGCTACCTATACATATATCAGGCCATCACAAACATACCCTTCAAAATGGATGGAAATCTGTTATGCCATTTGAAAGAAATGAACACACAAGTAACCTACATTGTAAATCAGACCATCACAAGCATATCTTCCAAATCTGATTGAATTCTGTAAAGACAATCTCCTGCATCTCTTTGTTTGCTAAACTTAGCTGCTAGTAAATCAGACCATCACAAGCATATCTTCCAAATCTGATTGAATTCTGTAAAGACAATCTCCTGCATCTCTTTGTTTGCTAGACTTAGCTGCTAGTAAGAGCCAGGGTGAGGGCAGTTGTTCATTGCCATTTCATCTATTAATTTATCTGTCTTTTAATTAATCTTTTAGTTTATTTTTTTGAACATCCAAGCTCATTCCTCAATCCTAATAGTCCTGTTAGTATTACTATCACATATTATCATTAGTTTAATTCAATCAAACATGAGGCATCTCCACAGCACTAATACATATCCCCTAGGTGTACCTAGGGATAGATGAATGCAGACTGAATGCAGGTGGGCAACAATGGAAAGGTTAAGGTGAGGGAAAGATGGGACCATGGGGTGAAATTTCCAATGCCAGCCCAGATAATCAAATGCTTAAAGAAGAGGGATCTCATCAGTTACACTGCTAGTAGAGCATACTCTCATCATCACACACTTCCTTATGCTGCTTCATTTAATTACATCTGATAGGTCCTATCTTGGAATATCTAATGATTGGCTATATTTAATAATTTGGCTAAGTGGCCATCCATGTGGTAGCAGGTAAACCAAATACCAAGGAGGGGCCTTTGGAAATTCCCCCAAAACCAAATATTCAGAGCAGGACCTAACACCTGGAAATGAGTCATTCACTAATCCACTCAATGGCAGCAAGAGACCTTAATGCTTGTAAAATGAATCCTTCCTCTCCTGCTCCCCTCCAGCAAAATACAGAGATTTTTGGACGCCTAAAATCAGCTTCTTGCTGCACAAGCAGCCTCCGGAACAGTATCGAGGCTGCTGCGCGGCAAGGGTCCATTTTGGATGACACCGTTTCTCTCTCGGCGGCATCCGTGACTGTTGCGGCCAGCATTGGAGGCGGCCGCGCTATTTTTTACTCAAGGACAACTTTCATGTCTAAAAAATAGCGCGGCCGCCTCCAATGCTGGCCGCAACAGTCATGGATGACGCCGAGAGAGAAACGGCATCGTCCAAAATGGACCTTTGCCGCGCAGCAGCCTCGATACTGTTCCGGAGGCTGCTTGCGTGGCAAGAAGCTGATTTTACGTATCTGAAAATGTCCTACCTTGCCTGTTTGTTGGAAATCCAGCATTCTTCCTGCACACCCCCCCACACTTGTTTGCTGGTAGAGCAAAGCAAGTTTGGGGAAGTTTTAGGGACCTCCCTGCATGTGAAAAGTTCTTCCCCTTCTCCTCATGCTACCCTAAGTGGGTTTAGCTTGTATCTCAGTCACAGCCAAGCTGGATAGGATGACCATCATCGTGTCATCACATGACCCAAATTTAATGACCTTGTGGTTTTGAATTTTATTACTCTTTTTCTGCTCTCTGAAGAAGAAACAAGTTCTTCCCTGCATGTCTGTAGGGATGGCTACCTTACCTAGTTTCCCCAGGCCTCATGGGATTGGTGAGTCATGATACCTATCCTAACCAAGATCCTTAGTCAGCTAGGATGTAGGCTTCCCATACATATGTAGATTTAAAAGCTATTAGTAAAAGCTTAAGAAATCTTTTCAAGAAGGAGTCTTGTGTTTTCTTATGCGGCTTGAGCTCTGATTGATTTACCAATTGATCTAACTGAGTCAGTATCTGCTTTTCCTTTCTCTGCCAACTGCTATTTTAGAAGTTAATTCTTAACCATTTTAACTTTTAAGAAAACTTCCCAAAGGGCTTGCACCCTGGGATCTTTAATGAATTTTTATGCTTATGCTTTAATTTTTATGCTTATATGCCCAACACTGTTCCTATTCAATTCTAAAAGCATCACCAATTAGCAATCATTAACTCTTCCAGAGTACCCTTTGTTTCAGGACATTTTCAGACAAGTAAAATGCAGCGCAAGCAGCCTCGCCACGTTGCGAGGCTGCAGCACTGCAGGGCGTCCCTTTCAGATGACGCCCGTCCCTGCCGGTACTGTTGCGGTACCGCAGGGACATTTGAGTGGAATATTTTGGAGATTTTTACTCACCATCAACAATCCAGATCCCCTTGCTCTTGGTGTACTTTGCAATCTCCGCTCTGCAGGATTGGTACAATATAACCTGCCTTCCCCTTACTGTATTCCTCTATCCAAATACTTCCAACTATCTATGATAACCTTGTGTGAGTATCTGAAGCATGAGTGTTTGCATGAATGCTGTTGGTATTAATTTCCAATAAAGATAATTTAATTGTACCTTTTGGCTTAGAATCTCCCCCATTACAGTTGTCCCTTCATATTTATTTGGGTCTGTATCCAGGACCCCCCGTGAATACCAAACTCCATGAATACTCAAGTTCCCATTATATGCAATGTCATAGCAAAATGGTGTCCCTTACATAAGATGTCAAAATCAAGGTTTGCTTTTTGGATTATTATTTTGTTAAGAATATTTTCAAGCCATGAATACTTAAATCTGTGGATACCAAATCCGTGGATAAGGAGGGACAACTGTACTACCGGTATATGTAGGTTAAAAGGTCCTGCCATTGCCTGGTCTCTCACACGACAAGTTGAGGTAATTAAATTCCCCAATCTAATATTAGGAATCTAATTTAGCAAACTTATTGTTGTTTTTTTTTTAAAACTAAAGGCTTTAGATTCTTTGCTCTAAGAATTTACATAGAAACTGTCAAATATTTTATATATTTATTTTAATAATTAGGTACAAGGAAAATACATTAATTTTGCACAGGCCTTGCTTTCACTCACCGTCATGGTTCATCAGACTGACATTGGTAGAGTAAGGGCCGTTCCACTGGCAGTCCTACGTATTTGTAAACCTTTCCTCTGGCAGTATATGTGGTCCTCATGGATGGCTTTTATATGCTGCTTCCATTGGTGGCTTTTAAACTGATATTTCAAACCCTTTCATTCTTTTCACTTTTAATGGATAGTTTTATGCTGACTTCCTTGTTCAAGGTACTGCCATTTTAGTTGTCTAATTTTCTGGCTTCTTTTTTAAAATGGTTTTAAATTGCTTGATATACTATATTTATTGCTTTCCAGATGATGCAAATATATTTGCAAAAATACATTTGCAAATATATTTGCAATTTTGAGGAAATTATTATTATCATTATTATTATTATTAAAATTTATTTCTAAAGCGCTGTCATTGTACACAGCACTGTACAAAATGCAGTGCAGGAATGCAGTGAAGATATGTTTTGAAATATTACAACAGCTTTTTCTACTGCATATGATGGATGGTAACATTTGTGGAGATTATCACGCTATATTGTTATAGTGCTATTATTCCACTTTAACTCTCTGGCTGCCTCCTCTGGAATCCTGGGATTTGAAGTTTAGGGAGGGGCATTTAGAGCTCAGTTAGAGAGCTCTTAGGCCTAATTAACTACAAACCCCCAAGTTTGTACAAACTACAAACAGGAGGCAGCCATAGCAGTTAAAGTGGAATAATAGCACTATAACAGTATAGTGTGATAAAGGCCATAGTCTTCATGGTGTTGTTGACTACAACTACTATCCTTGATTGTCTGTTATGCTGGGTGGGCTGTTGATTGTCTGTTATGCTGGGTGGGCTGTTGATTGTCTGTTATGCTGGGTGGGCTGTTGATTGTCTGTTATGCTGGGTGGGCTGTTGGGAGTAGGCATGCAAGAACATCTGGAGGGCCATAGGATAGGGTTGCAGGATAGTCTCTCTTCCCTCCAGAGCTGGAGGAATCCAGGATCTGCTGCTTCAAGCAGTCCAGCTGGATGGGCTTGGTGTAGGAAGGGGTGAGCAGGGGTGGTAGGTTTTTTTGGGGGTGGTAGTCCTGGCAGGCTAGACAGCAGCCACAGGCTCCTCCCTCCTGCCTTGATCCCCCACCCACCCACTTGCTCGCTCGCTTGCTTTCCTGCCTGCCCACTCACTCGCTCAATCCCAGCACATCTGCACACTTGCTCCTCTGCACACCCACATGCCCACTTGCCCACTTGCTTTCCTGCCCATCTGCACGCCAGCTCGCTCGATCCCCCTCCTGCCTACCCGCCTGCTTGCTTGATTTGAGAAGGTATGATGGAAGAGTATGCAGTCTATCAAAATATTTTTAAAAAACCAGTAGCTCTGAGTTTACTGGGAATAACAAAGGCAATGAAAGAAGAGCAATACAGTTCATGTCTATACTTGAGAACAGATCCTACCCTTTGAAAACTGAAGACTGTTTCCATCCAAAATGTAGACCACAGGCTCTTTTGTAAGAAAAGAGAAGTAATTTCCTCAGGAGGTCTCTATGTTGTCAGGCTAGAAATGAAGGTAGGTACTGGGTCAGACAGATCCAGCATGTTGTAATGGTTTGAGCATTGGACTACAACTCTGGAGACCAGTGTTTGAATCTCTGTTCAGCTATGAAAACCCACTGGGTGACCTTAGCAAGTCACATACTCTCAGTCTCAGAAAACCCTGTGATATGTTTGCCTTAGGGTCACCATAAATTGAAAATGACTTGAAGGCACACAACAATAATCTTGTGTGTGTGTGTGTGTGTGTGTGTGTGAGTGAGTGAGTGCGCACACCTGCCTTTAAGTCACCTGTTGACTTACAGTGACTGGCTTCTTTAAGACAACTTAAACTACTGAAATATGCAATAAAACAATGTTAAATGACAAAATGTGTGTGTGTGTGTGTGTTTTGTCGAAAATCCACCCAATCCTGTCCCATATATTTTTATCCTGGTTTTGTGGCAGTGAATTATGGCAAGCCTACCACAGGAAGCCCACTTCTGCCTTATAAAGTGCCTTTGGAAACTATTGCTCAAGTCCCATGGAAGAGTTCCTATTCATATAAAGCATTTATAATATTCAAGGTTACCCTTCTTTCCCCTCATCACAAAAATATCCCATAGTAATTATTGTTTTAGCATATCATTCAACAGCAGTCATTGGGCAACTTATTTGCAACTTTCCAGGCAATGATGTACAGTTCGCTTTTATAAAATCAGTGTGATTTTTTTCCCAATTAGACCAGCTTTCTTTTCAAGCAGAATATCAACACAACCTAAATTCAGCTATTGGAAAATGGGATACAACCCCGTTAAGAATAGTAAAAACCTTAAGCTCTCCTCCTGAAGAGTAGCAGCAGGCAGTTAAAGTGACAATCAATTTAAACAAGTGATATTGGTTTATAAGTCTCTGAAGTCAGAAGTCCCAGCATGCTCAGTTTATTTCATTTTAATTTCCTTCTACTCAGAGCTGTGATTAGTGGGGAACCTCTCACTAACATGCGTACACACAAACACACACACACACACACAAGTTTGAGTTAATCTGAAGCATGCAGAAGAGGAAATTATTTAACCCTTTTCAGAAAGCTATACAATTTCTTTTGCTAAGTAAAGAAAAATAATCACCCAGACTTTGTCCTTTGGTTTCTTTAAGAAAATAAATGTGAAGTTTGCATAGCTATTAAATTGACTGGAACCTTTTCCTAATTTTGGCTAAAAGTTCTGAAAGCTTCAGTGAAAAACCCTAAAGCCCTTTGCAGACAATATTGCCCCTCCCCCAATCTTGCATCTCATGCTACTCCTGAATCTATAACATGTGCCCGTAGTAGGGAAGGGGGAGAAAGATAAGCATCGGCTAATTTCATTTGATTTCCCATTTCCAAAATATTTCCCTGACATCAGACCACACAGGTATGCACAGACCTTATCAGATGTGAACTTGTACTTTTTTCAGGTCAAGTTCTTTTCCAAGATGGTTGTTGTTGTTAACTGCCTCCAAGTCAGCTTCGGCTCATGGCGACCCCATGGATGAGATGTCTTCAAGACCCCTGCCTTCCCCATCCTGATCATCCCACTTCCAGCATCCTGATCTGGCTTCCCCCACCCTCCCCGTCCTGATTTCTCTCCCCCCTCCACCATCATGATCTGGCATCCCCTGCCCTCCTCATCCTGATCTCCCCCCCTCCAGTGTCCTGATCTGGCTTCTCCTACCCTCCCTGTCCTGATGACCCTCCACCTCTGGTTTGATGCGCATGCCCTAAGTATGTAGGGCAATAAATGGGGAGCAAGTGGCTAGGCGGGCAGTAGGGAAGGAATGCCCAGCACCATGCCAATATTGAGGTAGATTATTGCTTCACTATTGTTATGTTTCATCTTGCTTCCAAAATGGAATTGCTGCGAGATGACTGCCTCATGTGATAAAGTCCAAAGAAAAGAGCCCAACACCCTGGGACACTATGCAACGACAAGATAGGCAAAAACACAATCAGAAGGAATTCAAAATGAATTCTAAAAGGTGCTGAGAATAAGGCAGAAACATGGAAGCCCCTTTCGTAGGTGAAGAAAACTTTCAAGATATTGGAAAACAGGTTTTGGCACATCATGTGTGATTGGATTACCAAAGGGCAGTATATAAATGAATTATTATTATTATTATTATTATTATTAAGGTAATTTTTAGCCCCACTGTATTAATTTAAATTTAAAAATGAACCTTCCTAAAATTTTACATTCACTGTTAGATTTTTACTTATGGACATAAAAACAACACAAGCAATGGTGGTTGATGAAATTATTTACCAATGGTACCTGCTGGCTAATGTGGCACAATAGCTGGGAGAGGATTTCTCACTCTCACCAGTAATCTGGGAGAGATACAGAGGGCCTCAGCACCACTTCCCAGGCACATGGCCATTGCCTGCTTAGATGCACCGACCTCAGGTTGCTGTCTTTAGTAAGAGCAGCTAATGAGTCATGTGTACTGATAACTGAGATACCCTCCTGGTTACTATACTGGCTCACTTCGTATCATTTCTGAAACAATTAAACAATATTCATAGAACACTCAAAGGACAGTGATGCAATGAAAAGTAGCAGCAATAGGGGGCATATTACAAGAACAGGGGAATTAAAATTAAGAACCCAGGCAGAAAGTTTGCCTTGATGTTTGTGAATAATGGGGACTGCAGTCCAACAATACCAGCAGTCCAATGCATTTGGAAGCAGATTTAAGGTAACAGAAGAACTTAGAGCTATTGAAACCAGAGACTGCCCAATATGGCAGTAGGCAAAAACAAAAAGCTGAAAAATAGAAGAATGCCCAACTTGGCCCAGAAGTAAAAAATGGATAGCACAAAGAGAGAGTTAGCTTTGATATGTGTGAATCTTTCCCTCTCATGTTAGGATCACCTTGAGCTGCTAATGAAATCTTTCTGAAGCACTTTCTGACAAGCAAATCATCATGCAAAACTGCTTTGGTTCAGTAATTTTGTGGTACATTCTTTTTACCAAACCCAGAATTTATGTAAAAAATAAATAAAACTGAACTAAAACTGTTAACACAAGACTTTATTTTTCCATTATTTGTGGTAATCCATAGAGAGCCAGAGTGGGACTGCTGCATAGTACATCTCATTGTTATGTACCTTCAAGTTGTCTCTGACTTATGACAACCCTATCCTAGTGTTTTCTTGACAAGATCAATTCATGCCTTCCTCTTAGACCAAGAGAGTGTGACTTGCCCAAAGTCACCTAGTGGGTTTGAATTTGACAAGGGATTTGAACTCTAGTCTCCTGAAGTTTTAGTCCAACACTCAAACCACTGTACCATGCTGGCTCTTCCTCTATAGCATTACTTTTTTTTGTATTTAGAGGCCCCTTATAATCTGGGGCTTTTGTTTAACTTGACACCTGATTGGCAATAATCCCGTCCCTTAAAATAGACATATAATATAGGTATACCATGTAGATAAATAACTTCTCCTTGCATCCTAAATACATTTTGTGCTTATGCCTAGGAAGAGAAACAATAAAACACACATTTTGTACACATATAAAACAATATTTAACTTGTTAGCAGAGATGCCAAGGCCAGTGAGGAAAGGGGGAAGGCTTCCATTCCCTCTCCCTGAAGAGAAAATGAGGAGAAAAAAAGTTTGTTGCCTCTAGATCTTCACACCTCGATTACACTATATAACAACTAAATAATGTTCAGAATTTCACACTAAGTATGGTTGGTGGTGATCACATATACCTTTTACTCTTTATGAATACAAGTAAAAGAAGTATCATTTTCTTATCACCCAAGGGTATCCGATTTTTCCTTTTAAGTGGAGTAGGAGCAAGTAGGTCAGGGTCTGTTCAGGCCTAGGTATTGCCACCTGTTTACATATTGGCTGAGGGCTACTGTCCAGGTTAAACATAAGGGTCTTCTCTGGTTCATGCAGCCTGTCAGCGTATGAAGAGTTGGGCAAGATCTAAGGGAAAACAGCACTCAGTGAGGGGTGTCAGTCTTCGCTTATTTCATTCCTCCATGAAAGGATGAATAATTTCAGTGATTATTACCTACCCCCACTTCACAAAAATGCTAGTGTTTCTGCACAAGTTTCAAGCCCTTTGCATACTTCCAGAGGACCTTATCAAACACACGAAATACTGAGTCATAATGATGCCACATAAATGTGAAAGGGCATGTATATCAGATGATGTCACCCTTTCTTGTTTATGTACTGGCCATAAGCCGTTCTATTTTATTGACAGCCTAAACCATCAATAGATTGTCTGTGGCAATTTTTTGCCAGCATTGTTGGCATTTGAAAACTTGCGTCTTTTTCCCCACATAATTACAATGTGAATGGCAGGATTGGTCAGAACACTTCCAGTTGAGATCGCGACATCCAGGTAGGTGACACTCTTTCTATGACCCTCCCTGGTTTACATGTAAGTTTTTAAGTGTGTTTGTGTGCTTTTTGTAACTTTTTGAGTATTTTTGTTTTGTTTTGTTTTTAATTCCCCATGCTCAGTCTTCTCACGAGAATCCACAAGATTTCAGATGAGGAGGTGAACGGAGCTCTGTTTACTCCTCGATCATTGCCAGGGCTGCCTTTGCCAGAAATAGAGGTAAGTGTGGTATGGGGAGTTCTTTTGCTGGCATAAAAATGAAACAAATCATGCCGGAAATATAAAATTTTGGGAGGGTGGTATGATAAAGTACAAAGAGAAAAGGAGAGAGAAAGAAAGGTCACTCTTCTTGAAGGCTTGGCCTAATAATCTACTAAAATGGATTTTACCATTTTTCTTATGGCCGTCACAGCTACCCTTGCTTTTTCTGTGTCTTTTGTTAAGAATTCCCCCCACCCCATCCATGCCTTTAATTATTTCCTTGCAAAAACAAACCAGGAGATGGATCCTGGGACTCTGAGGAAACAACAGAGGAAGCAGCTTGTTTTCTGAAGCTCTCTCACCATGTGGCTGCTGCTGGGTGCCTTTGGTCTCACTCGTTTCCTGAACGTGGATGGAAAGCGTGTCTCTTTTATAATCTCATTTCATCTCCCCTCTCCCTCCCCCCCACCACACACTCCTTCCCCATTTTTGTACAGTTGATAGGAGAAATGAGCCAGCTGCAAAGAAGTCTTTCATGTTTGTCACACTCCCTGAAGTCCCTTCAACACCTTTCAGGAGCTTTTCACGGTTACTACTATTACAAGGACTGGCCAGATCCTTCTCCTGACCTGGTGAAGTCAAATGAACTTCTGTAACTCAAGCAGGAACAATTCCCTTAGTAGAGGATAGGAAATGTGAAATGCTTCAGGCATCCTGATACAGCAGAAATCAGATGGGCAATGATGATAGTGATGATGATGATGATGGACTTTATCAAACCATCCTCCTTTTCTGTTCTTTTGCTTGCATAACTTTTGATGTTTTTATGCCGGCAAAAGAACCCTCTTTACCACACTTACCTCCTATCCCATGCAAAAGCAGCCCCAGCAATGACGGAGAAGTGAATGGAGCTCCATTCACTTCCTGGAATAAAATTCTGCAGATTCTTGTGAGAAGATGAGAGCATGGGAAATTCATACAAACAATAATAACACAGAAAAAGTTTTTAAAAGCACATAGATACACTTTAAAAGTCCCAAGTAAACCAGGGAGGGTCATAAAGAGAGTGTCACCTACCTAGATGTTGCAATCTCACCTGGAAGTGTTCTGGCCAGACAAGCCACTGATGCTGTATTCATGGGTGGGGGAGGCACGAGGTTTCAAATGCTGGCAATGCTGGCAAAAAAAGCACCACAGCTGATCTATTGATGGTTTGGGCCATCAATAAAATAAAACAACTTATTTACAAGACAAAAACACGAAAGGACAATATCATCTGGTATGTGTGCCCTTTTACAATTATGTGGCGTCATTTTGATGCTGTATTTGCTGTGTCTGATGAAGTCTTCAGAGCAGCTTACAACAAATTAAAAAAAACACCAACATATTCTTAAATATTCACAAGATACAAATGTTAAAATGAGATTAAACAATCAAAAAATTAAAAGCAGATAAACCATACACAATTATACACATACATGCCAGCACAACAATTAGTAGGATCCAGCACATTGTTTAGGTGATGTGGGCCTTATACAGTCACTTGTCAATTGCTTGTTGAAACAGAAAAGTCTTTACTTCTCTGTGAAAAGAAAGTAGGGAGGGTGCCAGTCTAACCTCTCTGGGAAGGGAGTTCCAGAGCCTGGGGACAGCCACTGAGAAGGCCCTCTCCCATGTTTCCACCAGATGTACCTGTGGTGGTGGTGGGACAGAGAGAAAGGCCTCCCCAGCAGATCTCAAAGCATGGGGTCATTTATAAGGGAGAATATAATCCTTTTAATAACCTGGAACTGGGCTGTATAAGGCCTTATAGATCAAAATCAGCACTTTGAATTGTGCCCAGAAATGGACCAGCAGCCAGTGAAGCTGTTGCAACAATGGAGTTGTGTGTTTCCTGTAGTCAGCTCCTATTAACAATCTGGCTGCAGCTTTTTGGGTCAGTTGAAGTTGAAGTAATGTACCCCTTTGTGTTTCTTTTTTTCAGCTGTAACATGCAAAGAGGGTATGACAATGTTTGCACTGGAGAAATACGCTTGTCAACTTTATCACATATGCTTCATCTTATCTGTGTATGGGAGAGGGGTGGTTCTGATCTTTTCACTTACTTCTTTGCTTCTGGCCATTTACACACATCTATATTATCACATAGTTTGTGACTAGGAAGACTAGAAGACAAGACTTCAAAAAGCTGAAATGTGATGTTTGCAGAATTATTTTTTTAAGGTGTGGGTAGGTGGGTAGGGGACAGAATCTGCCCCATGTAGCCTGGTTGAACTAATTTCCCCCTCCTTTGTTACAAGTAGAAGAGGGCTGTTTCATGCTGAAATCCCCAACAGCAGATTTGGAAGACTGACTGATTCCTGGATTGTACTGAGTTAGGGTGGTTAGTTTTTTAAAACCTTCCTTGATCTGGGTTGTGGATCAAAGTAGTAAATCTTGGGGCAAAGCCATCTAGCAGTAGAAAGTTGCTTTGAGAAGCCAGCGTGAAGTCTTTGTGTTTTGTTGCTATGAGCTACATAACAAATGCATACACGCACACACAAACACACACAAAAGAAAGCCCGGTAAGTCAGGAGCCCTCAAAGATCCTCTCATATAAGAAGCTGGCATTGTGAAGATTTGGCAAATGTGAATGTTTTGCTATTCAGCTTTTGGCCATCCCAATGGGTGGGAAGGCTGTTAACATTTCTTAGGTAACTATTATTCATGGGGCCTGCCAAGGATTTTGACCGACCTAGAGCTGGGCAGTGCTGAGGAGTCACTGTTTAGTCTATGGAGGTATAAGTCAGATCTGTCTTTCCTTTCCTTTCCACAGATATGCGCCATCACGATTTCCTAAGCTGGCGTAACAGTAAACGACAACTTTTACAAATGAATATGGGCCCTTCCGCGAACACCCAAAGAGTCAAGTATCTTGAATAGCTAATGACTTTGGAAAGAACCATTACTTGGTTCTTGGAAATGTGTCCAATACATGCCTTTGAAGGTAACAGACAAATATACTTTTTAAAAACCCACTGCCACACTCAGTTTACCTTAGCAAAGCCCATTAAAATATATTAAATAGTTCCATCCCTGCACAGAAAGCATTTTTTTCTCTTCTGAATTTTTTACTCAAGAGACCCAAGATATCTGCCTGCACACACCTATACAAAAAATCAACCTTTTCTCTACCTCCTTCTGTTTAATTGAATCTACTCAAAGTAGGGAATGGCAAAGAATATATTTCCTGATAATTACTATGACTGATAATGTGTTTGTATGCATTCAGCAGCACAACATTTTCAAAACTGGTAGGAGAAAGATAATGTTGAGGTGCAGTTAAAAAAAATCTATATCCAAAACTAGTGCTAGAAATCTGATCTTCCTTGCCTAAGGCAGCTCATCCCTTTGGATCAGCTTTAGCTGCTGGACACATTATAGTTTATCCCAGGGCAGCTGAAGTAATATCCTGTTTATGGCTAATGGGGGCAAGGGTGTCTTTTCCTGCCCCAGTTACCATATATTCGCCTTTGTACAAGAGTAACAGGGCTTGTTGTGGTCCCCCCTCTGGCTTGTAGTGCCAAGAATACTTGGCCAAGAAACAGTGTATAGGATTTGATTAAAATGCCTTTCCTACCCATCCCATGAAAAGCTCTTTGTGCAGTTCAGAGCAGCTGCACAGGGAGGGTCTAGGGCTAAAGCTAAACCAGTTAAGCTGCAGAGATAGCTGCAGCTAGACTAGTGTTGTTTTTTATTCATGCATTTGGATGCTTTTGAAGGTCAACTCAAGGGACCTGTTTCAAAAGATAGGATGGAAACTGTTAGCAACCAAATAACTGAATAAATATCATTACCTAGTAAAGAATATAAGGCAGGGATGGGACCTGCTTCTCACAGTGGCTGTCAACTAGAGGCTTCCATTTAATTTCCCCAAATATCCTGGAATTATATTATTTACAGCCAGCCCTCTGTATTCACAGATTTTGCATCCACAGATTGAAAATATTAAAAAATAAATACATTCCAAGAAGCAACCCTTGATTTTTCTATTTTATATAAGGGACACAATTTTACTATGCCATTGTATATAATAGGACTTGAGCATCCATGGATTTTGGTATCCATGGGGGGTCCTGGAACCAAACCCCAGCGGATACCAAGGGCCCACTGTATATTGCATTTTGGACTACGGACTTTTTTAAATGGGGGGAAAAAAACCTGAGGAAGTTGGGAGAAGAATGGGGCTAGCACACTTCCAGGGCCCTGTTTCAGATGACGCAGTCCTCCTCCGTCCTCCTCCTGACCTTCCCCCATGCTTCTTCTGTGCTGCGGGTGCTGCTTTTTATTGATGGAAAACCTCTGAAATGGGGCTCTGTAAGCACGACAGCCCCATTCTTCTCCCGACCTCATCGGGTTTTTTCCCCCATTTGAAAAAGTCCAAAGATGGAAGCCTACAGAGGAGAAACCAATCTTTGAGTAATGTTCTGTGTTGAGAATGCACCACTTCTAGGGCATTCTGGGAAACAAGGCTGCCTTTACCACCCCCATGTGGTGGCTGCCACAGGGAGGGGGGGTAGCCTGGAACTATACCAAGGATATAGCACTATATCAAGAACACTTTGGGACCAAGATGACATCCAGCAGAAGAGAACCCTAGAGAACAATACTTCTGCAGCAGGTAATTTATTCTATAAGCTCCTAACTGCACCCCTCCAAAAACCTACCAGAAGGCCTCCCCTAGTGAATTTCACCACCCAGAAATAGGTGGTAATGGTGTTCAACCGAGCCTTCTTTAAAATAATATTAGAGTTGATGCATATTGATAGTGGTTCACCCCACAAAAGATGGAATAGCTCATGGCCAATGTTAAATCCTCTCTGTCAATAGGCTACTATTGGCATAATTCTAGGGATATAGGTTAGGCTACTGAAGACAGCTGTTGCATTTCAGGTTCCTGAGTATAGATGATCTGTTACCAGAATGATTCCTTGATTAAGACATTGCTGCTAGACTTTCTTGCAAGAGAAGATTTCTTTTTATTGCAGTTTGCTCACAATCCCTCCACTTCTAGCTAAAGCTTCAGAAAAAAAAGGATAAACAGCACATGAGACACATATGGTCTGCCTCAAAGATCATCTCCCTTAACATCTTGAAAATAAAGTCTATGAAAATCCAGGATTCTTCTTAGCAAGAAACATATTTATTCAACAAGAGTTTAGTAATCATTCTGGCCTTAAATTGTGTTTACTAATAGCAAATTTGCCACAGCTTGTGTAGACTTCCATATCATATTTATGCTGATGATACTCAACTGTATTTCTCTACTCCAGAGCTCTCTTCTGACATTTAAGATCATATTACAGCATGTCTTTCAGCTATCTCAGCACTGATGCTTCATCGTTGCTTAATTTTTAACATGGCAAAGACAGAACTACTAATTTTTTCTCTAAAACCTTCTTTACAACATATGTTCTCCATCAGTGTTAATAATGTTCCCATTTATCTTGTGAAGTCTTGACTTCACATAGTCTTGACTTTATTTTTTACTCTTCTTTCCTTTTTCTTGCTCACATTGAGGCTGCAATAAACTCATTTCACTTTTTTCTTTATAAAATTTGCAAAATCAGATTTTTTGTTTCTGCTTTCTCTGCTTAAACCTTAGCTCATTTCACGCTTTGATTATTATACTCTTCTGACAGGGTTTCCATTATCTCACCTTAGCCCTGTGGTTTGCATTCAACATTCTTCTGCTAAGATTATCTTTTTGGCTCATCATTTTGATCATATTACCCCACTTTTGATATCTCTTCATTGGTTACCCATTCCTTTTATGATTCAGTACAAGCTTCTTGTTTTAACTTTCAAAGCCCTACACAACCTAGCTCCCCCTTTCAGCCCTTATTTCTATTTATCAGCCCACTCAAATTATGTATTCTTGGAACACTAGGGTTCACACTTTAGTCTTCTCACTTAACCAAGGCTTTCCTCTTCCTTGGTTCAGCTTTGTCTTTTTCACTCACTGCATACTATTGGAATTGCCTCTCTGAACATTTGCAGACTTCACCTTCCCTCATTATTTTTTAATCTCAATTTCTTGTTTTCCAAAGCTTTTGGAAATTTAGCTTAATATTGTTTTATAATCTTGTATATTTTGATTATAAGTACTTGTCAGTTTGCTTTATATCATATTCTATTTTTTTGTATTTTATCTGGATATTTGTTTTACAATTGGACTGTATAGTTTTATATTTATATTATTTCTTCCTTTCCTCTGTGAATGTGTGCATCCATGTGTGCGTATATGCATATTACGATTGTAAGCCTTTGGCAGAACCCACTGTTTTTGGTTGTTTTACTTGTAAAGGACCTTGTATATCAGTGGTGCTATATAAATAATTGATGAGCTCATCTACACCAGGCAGGATATATCGGCTCCCTGCTGGTATATCCTGGTTGCTGGGGGGGGGTCTGTTCCCCCCACCCCATTACCTGCAGAAAATGGGCCAGGGTCCACACAGGATGCTGGTCCATCACTGAAGCTGCCACCACCACGGCTGCCACCATCTTCTCACTAATGTGGAAACCAGGCAGGGGTCCCTCTAGATGTAACTGCAGGCCCCCTGCATGTGACCAGCCTCAGTCACAAGCTAGAGTCCCCCTGCCTGGCTTTCAGGAGAGCAACGGAGCTGGTGGTGGCAGTGAGGAGCAGTGTTCTGAGATGGGCTCACATGGACACGTGGAGCCCGATCTGGCGATACCAGATTAAACTGGATATTTTCTTAAAACATGGTAAATGGCCCTATCCTGGCTTGTCTGTTCCAGCCTCCTATCTTCCCCAGGCCTTCTGCCCATCTCTGCTCTGTTTTTGCCCCAGGGGTGGTGAGGACTGCCCGGGGGCAGATTGAGGTAAATGCCCTGCTTCATTTGGACTGAGGAATGGGGGCAAGCCAGGGTATTTGGCCAGTGCAGGCAAGCCTGATGATGATGATGATGATGGAATAATTGTGTCAAAGGAATGAGCCAAGCTATCATCAGAACTTTGCAAAAACTAGCAGATGTCAATAAGTATAATGGCTTAAATAAACTAGTGCACATACACAAGTGTACAGTACTATGTTAATCAGTTAGCTACAAGGCTTCATACAGAGCAGTGGTTCTCAACCTTTGGGTCTTCCAGATATTTGGGACTTCCAATCCCAAGGTTCCTGTGCACTGGCCACATTAGCTGGAACTTGTGGATCCAAGGAGAAATTCTAGCTCCACTGACAACAAAACACATAAGATACCTTCATGGAAAAAATTATGGCCACACCTTTATTCATTACAGCTGCACAAAAATGTTGGTGTTGTTATGGAACTGGATCAATTTGCTGCACTCCAGATGCATTGGACTACAGATCCCATCATCCTTAGCCAACACTCCAAGGCCATGTTGGCTAGGAATGAGAGGAGCTGCAATATCTGATCCATCTGAGACGGCACTGGGTTGGGAGCAACTGCTGTAGGCATACAAAAATAATATTTTTTTTAAAGAACTGTTTTATCAGGTTTCATGAAGAAGTGAAAAGTCTATTTGTATCAAACAGTAAGGTGTTGAAGGAGCCTGTGAGTATGTTTGTGCATGTCCATACTCTCTCTCTCTCTCTCTCTCTCTCTGTGTGTGTGTGTGTGTGTGTGTTGTGCCCCTGCAACATGTTCCCCTTTAAAACAGCTGCTAGTATTAAAGGCTTGCTAACTTAAGTTGCCCCCAGCATGCAGGAATTTATTGCACTGTTTTTGAAAGGCTGACATTTTTCAAAGGAAATATTTATCCACATGAGGCTTCAGTGACCTGTGATGACTCAATCAAGTCCAAACTAGCAAAAAGAAACTAATTTATTCCAAGGGATTCCATGGACAGAGGTCGCCCTTTGGGTTCCAACAAATATATCCCTGTACACATTATTAAGGGTCAGATTGGGGAAGCACACACACACACATACACACACACACAGAGGACTGGCCAATAATTCATCAGATTGCTGAAGGAGCAATTCATTAGGGCAATAGAAGAGGGGAGAATTTGCCTATAGATCCTCTTCTTTTGTTCAAAACTTCATGACCACAAAACTGATGAAGATGAAATGCACAGAAAAGAAAAACTGAAAAAGTCACAGAAGATTAAGGAAAAATTTGTCAGCTCACGTGTGTGATTTGGCAAAAGCAGCCAAAGGAAACACCTTATCAGTATATGTTCCCCTCTCCCAATCCAGGCTGTCTCCTCAATGGGGCATGCTATATATTGCAGAAATCCTACACTGATCCTCCTGTGCCTGATAAGAGAAACATTCTGTTTTCCATAATGGGATATATTATGTAAGGCTGGGGTTTCAACTGGAAAAAAACATTTGCAAGATAACCAGCAAATGGTTAATCCATAGGTTTTTATGTATTAAGGTACAGGTGGCTAACCTGTGGCCCTCCAGATACTGTTGGATTCCCACCATCCCTGGCAATTGGCAGTCAGTGGCTTATGGACAGAGAAGGTGGGGGCTCAGGTCATAGGTGCTCAGGTCACAGGCCATGCTGGTTGAGGATGAAGAAGAGCATCAGTTTGTTTAGCTCAGTATTAAGAAGTTAATTCCTTCTCAATGTTCTTGCATCAAAAGGCTTACTAAAGGAAGAGAAACTTCCATCCAGTGAATACATTGGGTGATACTTACTTTCAGAGGATGAATTCTTCCAGCTATCACCAGGTGAGCCTTCCACCCACCACCTACCACCTTATCACTACCAGCATGGATTACACCAGTTTGATTTTTACTATACTTGAACAGCATGAAACTGTAAATCAAAATGTAGTAAAATAAAATTTAAAAATACACCTTCATTGCAAAGACTACGAAGATATATTAGCATCTCTGGAACAGACAGGGAATAAAGTCACATCATTAATGTACAGCAGAGAAAGATACAGACATAAGGAATTCCTGAGATTATTTGGATTTCAGAAGTCTGGATATATGTTTCTGTGGAACCAAAATAATACATTTGGAGGTATACATTTCTGTTATAAATAAAATAAATACAATTTGTAAATATCTTCTTTAAGAAATAAAATGGGCAGTTTGATTTTTTAAAAAAAGAAGTTGTATCAGTCATTTCCATGTATTTTGTAGACAAATAAAATTCCTATTCAAGCTAACAGAACAGATTGCTTATTGCTGGGAATAACAGAGGACAGAAATAACCTGGTGGGCTAGTCTAATGGTGGAATCTTGCTCCCACACATTATAATAATTTTAACTCCATAATGGTCAAGTTACAACAGTCAGTCTATCATGGTCACTAGAAAAGTGCTAGTTTTCTCTATAGAAAAGTATTAGTACAGTGTGGAGAATAAATAATTAAAGACCCCCCCCCAAAAAAAATCCATCCTATCTACCCCTGAGAAGGGGAACATACAGTGCTACTTCATACTAGGACAGAATACTTGTTCATCTAACTCAATACTGGCTGTTCAAGATGTGGAAGAATTTTTGGATTAAGAGATCTCTTAATCTCTTACTATTGGATGTTCTGGCTAGAGTTTATGGGAGCTGAGGTGTAAAACAAATGGAAGGCATTTCCCATGCCTGCTTCACATAGATATGCATTAGGCCTTGTCTACACTGCTGAAATACAGCAGTTTGACACCACTTTATCCACCATAGTTCTATCCTGTGGAATCCTGGTATTTGTAGTTTTGAGAGGTATTTAGCCTTTTCTGTCAGAGAACTCTGGTGCCTCTCCAAACTACAAATACCAGGATTCCATAAGATAGCACTATGGTGGATAAAGTGGTGTCAGCCTGGTGTATTTCTATAGTGTAGACTGGCCCTTGGTGTTCTAAGGCAGGGATTTTATCTTAATTCCAATTGGCTTTCCTGTCTGCCCAGTTTGGGAGAGAAGATTTGGTGTGGGTATGGCCTAGTGGGGGAACACATACTTTGCATGTAGAAGAACATGGGTCGAATAATTGACACCTTGATATAAAAGCACCTGCTATCTTATCCCTTTAGAATCATAGAATCATAGAATTGTAGAGTTGGAAGAGACCACAAGGGCCATCCAGTCCAACCCCCTGCCATGCAGGAAATCACGATCAACGTATCCCTAGGCTACTAACCAAGCTCCTCTATCCATCTGTGTGTTTGCATGATTCACGGCCCCAGCTTTGCCTCCTTCCAGCCACACATTGCTGCATGCAGTGAATGTTACTAGGCCATTTGACCAGAACCATAGCATCACCTGCTTTCACTGGCAAATGACTTCACTGAAGTCTCACCTTCAAAACACTATGGGGTGGAGTGGTCACTCAAATATCTCCTAAGATCTTGTTCCATGTGCCCTTGACAACTGAAGTGCAGCCCAGTGGGCCTATAGGAGCAGGGATAAGGGACCTGTGACCCCAGTCTTGTTGGGGAACATCTCCTTGATGTATCCCTGACAGATGGCCATCCAGCCTCTGTTTAAAGACCTCCAAGGAAGGAGACCCTACCATGCTCCAAGGGAGTGTGTTTCACTGTAATAAAATGGGAGAAGGAACCTAGTCAGTAAGATTACCCTATTACAAGACTAAACAAATGAGTTAATTTTGGAGAAAAAGTTATCTTGGAAACACAATGGCTTCCAGCAACTGTTGAACTCACTCTCTCCTCAAAAAGCTGACCACAAGGAGCAGTCTGCAACCCTATTCAGGCATTACTCACCACCTATTCTTCTGCAGAGGAGCACCTAGCCCCACCCTCTTCAATCATTCTTTCCTCCCACTGAAAGTGATGCTTTTAAAGAAACTCCCCTCTGTGTGAAGGCTTTCCACATAAGCAAGTTCCCCAATGTTCCAGGGTTCTTCCTTGCATAGGAAGGAAGTTCTTGCCTCCAAGAACTGTTCCCCTTCAAAGTTGTCATATTCCTGTGACCCAGCATGTCCTTGAGCAAGCAGGGATCACCAGCATAGAGGCCATGATATTGAGAACACAGCTGCACTGGGCAGGGCATGTTTGTAGGATGGAGTACCATCGCCTCCCCAAAATAGTATTCTATGGTGAACTCACCATGGGTCAGCGGAAGAGGGGCGATACAAGGACTCCCTGAAACAACACCTCAGGCCAAATTGATCACCAACAATGGTCCGCCCTGGCCTCACATTGGGAGGCGTAGAGACGCACTATCCACAATGCTACAGCCTTATTTGAGAACTCATGCCGAACAAGTCTTGAAGAGAAACGACAACGCAGAAAAAATCACAACCCGGAAACATCACCCAAGGAAACCTTCTGCTGTGCTTTCAGAAACCGGACTTGTCTATCTCGGATTGGCCTTTTTAGTCATCAGCGTGCTTGCAGAAAGCGTGGGATGAGTCCTCCCTGAATCTTCATTTGCGAAGAGAAGCCAGAGAGAGAGAGAGAGGGTGCATATGCATAATATTTACATCCAAAGATTTCAAGGTGGTGTAAAATAAATTCAATTTAAGCTTATTAAAATAATTTTTAAAAATAAGAATAATTTTAACAGCTTAAAAGCATATTTCATAGATTGACAAGTTGAAAGGACAGTTTAAAGCCATTTGAAACAGTTAAGACAATTGTTCAGCACTTTGCTCACATCTGCCAGTCGTGACACTGCCTGGATTACATCCCATTTGAATTACTTTAGCACAATTTATATAGGGCTACCTTTGTAAACATTTTGGAAGCTTCAGTGGTTTCATAATGCTACAGCCAGATTGTTGACCAGGGCTGGTTACAGGGAACATATAACTCCACTGTTGAAAGAACTTTACTTGCTACATGTTCATTTATGCACATAATTCAAAGTGCTGGTTATGATCTATTAGAGACCACTAAACGCAGTGTGCAAACACAAGTCAAGGAACATGAGAGACACTGCAGACTGGGCCAGCCAGAAAAATCAGCAGTAGCAGAACATGTGATAAACCAACCTGGACACAAAATGTTAAAAACACAGAAATTCTGGACCAGGTCAACAACTATCATATTAGAATGCATAGGGAAGTTATTGAAATCCACAAACACTTGGAAAACATCAACAGGAAAGAAGAAACCCTAAAAGTAAACAAAATCTGGCTCCCAGTTTTGAAGAACAATAGAAGAACTTACAAAAGAATTCCACCCAGGGACATGGGGATTCCCAGCAGATAATGGCCCATCAACCAACCATCAGCCAGACAGACCCTAACGAGCCTTGCATTTCTATACCCAGAAACTAACCATTCAATTACACAAATTTACATATACTCCCCAACAGGGGGTCACACCATATAAGCTCCACATATACTCCTACCCAACCATTCTCTGAAGATGCCAGCTACAGATGCAGGTGAAACGTCAGAAAGAAACTATTCCAGAACATGGCCTCACAGCCCAGAAAAAAACCCCAAGGAGAATCTATGGAGGCTGACTGTATTTTTATCATTGTAATGGCTTTTAAAAACTACTTTTAAATTAATGTTTTTAACATTTTTAAAGCTTTTGTATTATATGCTGTTTTAACTGTATTTTGTTTTCACTCGTTTTATGAGCTCCCTTGGGTCCTATATTTGGAGAAAGCAGGATATAAATTAAACCAAATAAAGTAAAAATAAAATAATAAGTTATTGGCTTCTTTGTTTTTAAAGAACCAATTCTAAACCATCTTCACTCACCAAATTCAATCTATCTCCAGCATGGAACAGGGTCATGTTTTACCTACCTGCCCTACACTTACATGGATTGAGGATGAAGATCTTTTGTGGGGAAAAGCCCAAATTTCCCCAGTATAAAAAAGTTTCAACACACTAAGTCAGGAATTCAAAGCCTGACTTAGACCTTTTCCTGCTCCTCCCCAAAACTGTGTTGACAGCCTCCAACTCATCACACAATCAATCAAAATCTGAATGTCTGCTAGATGGAATTCTGTTTGTTTGCTCTTTGTAGCCCACTGCACACATTTGCAGACATAGCTCTGTCTGATTGAAAACATATGTGTGAAAAGCACTGAACAATCCAAAGGTGCAGAATGAATGCAACAAAATACAACAAACAAGAAGAGAAAACAACAGAAATCAACTCTGAGGCACAGTTAGGTTCTTCCATAGGCCCGGCACTTAACTCATTGGAGCAAAGCTGAAGTGTTAAGGATCCCAGTGGAACCTGTCATCCCACCACCAAACCCTTTGACTTGTCAAAGAGTTCACTTGGGCAGGATTCTTCTGGATTTGGCCATATTAAACAGAGTTATGGGGGTTGAACCGTTATGCTATAGCCTCTTTAATTCAGGGATGGAGAACAGGTGGTCCTCTAGAAGTTGTAGACCCATTGAATCTATTGGTTGAATGGTATGTCAGCAGCTAGGTAAACTGCATATTTTTATGCTCTCAGACATTCCTAGAAAAATTACACAAGTTCTTCAGATCTCCACACCCACTCCAGAAAATTGATAATTTCTGGGTTAATCAAAATGGACCTTTGGTAAACAAACCCATGTCTAAATGGATTCTCCAAATATCCTATTCTTTTCTCCACTTTCATTATGAGTCTCAATGAATGGATTCAAATGCTTGGTCACTTCATTACCTTCTAGTTGCTTCTAACAGTGGCTCTGTAACTCTGCCTCTGGTGCTGCTGGTCAAGTGACATGATGTGTTTCCTCATCACTTAAATCACAGCCTGCTCAGCTGCTGCAGTAGGGATGTAAACCCTGACTTGGGTCATCATAACATTATAAACAAGAAAATGCCAAACTAACAGACAAACTCTGCCATCACGGCAAAAATGATGAGCGTTTTTACTTGTTATTCTAATCTAGAAGAATCAGATGTTTTGTTCTGTATGCTCACCAGCCTAGCCTCTTGAGGTGGTGGGACATGCAACAGGGTCTTGACTTGGGATCTCTAATTTGGGCAGGCTAAAATGGGAGGGAGCAGCCTTTCATGTAGCCATGCCCCAAGCAATTTGCAGTCTATAAGTGAAAACATGGTTGCTTATTAGGAATCTTTTGTCTGTGAATCAGGTTTGAAAGGTCCAAGCAGAATTCATGGGTGAGCACTTGGAGCAAAACCCAATGAAGTGAAGCAGGATTTTTTTTTTTTTAATTAGAGGTAACAACTTTAGCATATCTATACTCAGGACTAGTCTACACTGGCTGCTTAATCCAGAGCTAATCTGAAGCATTATGCTCCAGACTCTTCCTACATTTACCACAGTTCAAGTTTGTTTATTACAATCCATACATCTGTCACATAAAAAAGGAACACAAACATAAGGAGGAAAATAGACAAAATATATATATTTTTTTAAAGATCTAAACAGTAAAACATTAACAACCGGTTTTTACCTAAAACACAGTTAGCTCTAATCCTGGCCACCTCTGTAAGAAATTTAGCAACAGCCAGGGTCACCTGGGGGAAATTGTTTTCCAATAAAAACCTAATGTAAAATTGATCTGAGTTTCCTGGAAATTTGCACATTAATGGGTGGATTGTATAATGGTGGTCCTGATTATAAAGTCTACAACACCAAAAAAAATATGTTTCATCAACTCTACTTCCATATTACTGCATGGGCATCTTTCTAAATATGGTACAGCAGCAAATCTACCTCAAAGTAACTCAATAGAGTAGACATTACATCTGGACTTGGGAAAAAATCTGCAGTAATTAACCACTGACAGGTTCTTTAAATAGCCAGCTATTTGGAAAGGCCTGACGTAATAGATGTTCATTACACTAGGGGAACAGGATACATATGAATGGTAGCGCAGATCACAAAAAGCTATGTCCCACAATCTTTGCTTACCAGATTTGAGGGCCATATTCAAACCCAGATTGGAAAGGAGGGAGGAAGAGAGACCAATTGAAGCTGCTTTTTTGGTAAGAAGCTTGGACCAACTACTTACATAGTTGTCCTGGGACAGATATAAAAGCAAGCCTGAACACACACAAAAACACTAACTTCCATCCAAAGTTTTAAAGCATACCACCATGCCCTAGTCAAAAGCAGGCTTTACCCTGTTTCCAAAAGGAGCACAGAATTAGAGACACAGTTAGGAAGTTGAAGAAGGGTCCTTAGGAACTTTGTCTGTAGCCTACGGTATCTATCTTGGGCATCAGTCCCCCTATCCAGATACTGGAAGCATATAAGAATTGTGCAATGGACTTGGCATTAAACGCTTTAATGGCGGATGGTATATACATGCCCCCTTTGGTAAAAAAAGAAGCATGTTATTGCAGATGAACTGACTAGTGCTTTCTGGACAATAGCAGATCTATGAGCATTCCATGACAGATTATGATGGAATGGCAGTCCCAGCTATGAAAAGTTTTTTACCTGTTCTAAGGCATGCCCGTTGAGAGACTAACTTCATTGGGAAAATTTGTTTTCAAAAACCATGACTTTGGATTTCCCTAAATTGATTTTCAGATTGTTAGTCAAACAATAGTTCATAAATTTCATTAAAAGATGTTTTAAACCGCAAGAAAGAATAATGGCATCATCTGCATAAAGCAGGATAGGAAATTTCCTAACACCGAGTTTGGGCAAATGGCCTTCAGTCAGACAGGGCCTCCTCAAGGTCATTTATATACAGATTGAACGATGTAGGTGTGAGGATACAACCCTGTCTGAATCCTCTGGACATAGAAATTTCATTAGTGAGCTGCCCCTGTATGCCACATCTAACTTGCAACTTACTGTCACTATATATAGCCATTAAGAGATAGAGAAGTCTTTTATCATCCAAGATCTTACCTAATTTCTCCCATAATTTGATTCTGGGGATGGAGTCAAAGGCAGACTTCAAATCCATAAAAGCAACATACAATTTACCATGTTAAAATTTGAGATGTTACTCTGCTAGGTGAAAAAGGATCAAACAGTGGTTGATAGTGGAATAGTTCTTGCTAAAGACTGCTTGGGCCTCCAAGATAACATTTATTAGACACCAAGAAATCAATCAATCTTTTGGATAAATATCGGGCACAAAGCTTACCCATTATTGAGAGCAAGGTAATTGATCTTAAATTTCCTGGACCACATTGGGCCAAATCTGGTGTGATGGTGCATTGTTGTCCACATGGGCCAACCGGGTTGACACCACATGGCCCATCCCCTGTTTTTGGAGTTGGTGCTGCCACTCCCTCACTGTCTGAGGAGCTCTGTGGAAAGTCTGTCCAGCATGCCATCACTTCTGCTGAGGTCAGAACAGGTGCCCAGATATATGATCAACAAGGAGGGGGTCCTTGATTGCACAGGCACCCCATTCAGACCTCAGTAGAAGTGACTACCGTATATTCCGGCGTAGAAGACGACCCGGCGTATAAGACGACCCCCCCCCAATTTTTAAGGGGAAATGCAGAGTTTGTGATATATTCGCCCTATAAGACGACCCCCCTCTTCCAACGCATAGCCCCCGCATGCCCCTCCTGCGCTCCCTTCCAGGAGGGAGCGCAGGAGGAGGATGCGGAGGCTGTGCGCCCAAAAGGGGCATGTTCGCCCCTTCTCCCCACCTTCCAGGAAGGTGGGGAGAAGGGGCGAATCGCGGGTTTGGCCGCGCAGCCTCTGCATGCCCCTCCTGCGCTCCCTTCCAGGGGGGAGCGCAGGAGGGGGATCCGGAGGCTGCACGGCCAAACCGGGCACGTTCGCCCCTTCTCCCCACCTTCCAGGAAGGTGGGGAGAAGGGGCGAATCACGGTTTGGCCGCGCAGCCTCTGCATGCCCCTCCTGCGCTCCCTTCCAGGAGGGAGCGCAGGAGGGGGATCCGGAGGCTGCACGGCCAAACCGGGCACGTTCGCCCCTTCTCCCCACCTTCCAGGAAGGTGGGGAGAAGGGGCGAATCGCGGTTTGGCCGCGCAGCCTCTGCATGCCCCTCCTGCACTCCCTTCCAGGAGGGAGCGCAGAGGGGGATCCACAGACTGTGTGGCCAAACGGGGCACGTTCGCCCCTTCTCCCCACCTTCTTGGAAGGTGGGGAGAGGGGGCGAATCGCAGGTTTGCCTCGGCCGCTGCAGAAGCGCTCGAGCAGCGGCTGCGGCAAACCGCAATGTTCGCCCCCTCCTCTTTCTTCCGTTGCTCCCCAAAGGGGGAGAAGGCAGAGGAGGGGGGCGAATGATCTTCAAAACACTTTGCTTCACCCCCCTGCCCCATCTCCTGCCTCTTCGCTCTGTTTGCGAAGAGGCAGGAGATAGGCAGGTGGGCGAAGCAAAGTGTATCCGGCGTATAGGACGACTGTCAATTTTGGAGGGCACTTTTGAGTGCTCAAAAGTCGTCTTATATGCCGGAATATACGGTACATGCTGGGAAAGCTTTCCATGGAGCTCTTTGACCAGTGAGGAAGTGGCTGCAATGGCTCCAATGAGAATCCATCCACCAAGGGAGATGGTGTTGTGTTTATGTGTATACAACTGAATTGGGCAAAACTGGACCTGATCCAGCTGTCCAGACAGCAAAAGACCCTGAGGTCATTTTTGAGTTTCTGGAAACCCCTGGGGTGTTCCCTGACTTTGCTTAGTTCAGAGCAAAATCGGGCTAAGGAGGGAAAAAGTGAAATGTGGCTCCTCCCTGGAAGTAGTTGTATATTGTCTAGACTGCCAGCATCAGATTCAGGGTGAATCCACTTATTTTTCCCCGGTGTAGACAAGTCCTCAATAGCTGCTTATTGGCTTGTCTTTCTAAGAGTCTAGGCATAGCTGGTATTTCTTGGCATTTCCTGATTGTTGGTCTTAGACACACCCTCTCTCTCTCTTCTGCAGTTACTCTGAGTTTCTTTAGCCTCCATTTTATATGAATAAATGAATGAATGAATTGCTTTATTGCAGTCACAGACAAACACAAAAGAGTACAAACTATTTTATAGTCTGCAGTTTTTTCTTTCTCCTTCATGTCTGAAGAACATGATAAAGAGCCACTTATCTTGAGATTGTATGTAATCTATCTATCTATTTATTTATCTATCTATCTATCTAAACAAGAAGACTAAGCCTTTTTTTAAAAATTATTCTGCTACATTTTGTGGGGGAAGAGGATACAAGTGGGGTTGGCAGGATTGCCAAATTGAAAATTGGAGAGAACTCCTGTAACCTTGATAGTAGCAGCCAAGTGTGAATTTCAGCAGGTGTTGTTTGTCATGCAACCAGGTAACAAGTAATACCTGCTGAAAATCTCTCTTCTACATAACCATAAGCGTACATGAGCCCTCTCTAGTTTTCCTTCTGGCAGCCCTAGGTGTTTGTGTGGTGTTGGCTGTTGCTCACCTCCCACTTTTGAATAATATTTACCCTGCTTGTGAAATGCATTACTGTTTCTCATATTCCCCAACATTTCGCAGACATGCCATCAGGAATTTGAGACCTATGGGGAGGGGAAAATATTATTATGGTTTAGTAGATTGAACTTGCCATGGGTCAGCATAAGAGGGGCGCTCCAAAAAAGCAATACAAGGACTCCCCGAAACAACATCTCAGGCTCGGCCAAATTGATCACCAACAATGGTCCGCCCTGGCCTTACATCGAGAGGCATGGAGATGCACTATCCACAATGCTGCAGCCTTATTTGAGAACTCATGCCAAACAAGTCTTGAAGAGAAACAACAACGCAGAAAGAATCACAACCCGGAAACATTACCCAAGGAGATCTTCTGCTGTGCTTTCTGCAACCAGACTTGTTTTTCTCAGATTGGCCTTTTCAGTCATCAGCGCGCTTGCAGTAAGCACGGGATGAGTCCTTCCTGAATCTTCGTTTGCGAAGAAAAGCCAGAGAGAGAGAGAGAGAGAGAGAGAGAGAGAGAGATTACAGTAGGACCCCCATATCCACTGATTCATTATCCATTGATTCAATTATCCATGGGAAACAAAACAGCACACCTACCATAGAGTCTTCCTAGAAAATGTATCCTCTCTAGCCATCTTCTAGGTCCTCCAAGACAATTCTATGGTATTTTAAACTGAAAGTCCCATTATTTTCAATGGTGTTTGCTATTATTAATGGTTTTTGGTATCCATGCTCCCCCCACAAAAAAACCAATCCCCAGTGGATACAGGGGTCCGTCCTACTGTAGTAGATTAAGTAGGAGACTGCAAAATGGTCCCTTCAATAGAAAGTTCCTACAGAGCTTTCAATATTTTTGAAGATTTCTTTATGTACCTTTTAAGTAAAGTTGTAGCACTAATTTTAAGTAAAGTTGCAGATAATTAATCCAATATAATTTATCCTTTCTTTATTTCCCCATACGAAAGCAAATTTGCATTTGGTGTAATGAAGCTTAAAATTTCAGAGCCTGGAAAAGGTCCTTTTTGGATTTGGGGAATTCTGAGAATTGTAGTCCAAAAAGTAACTTTTCCAGATTCTGAAATGGACATTGCACAAACTGAACTCCTTTTGTGTAATCTGTCTACTTATGGCATACAGTGAAGCCAAAGTGGGGGTGTGAGGGAAGGAAATGTCCTTTTCTTTAAGGCATATGCCAGTAGAGATTATGAAAACCAGTTAGCACCGGAAAGAACTAAATCACTGTAAGGAGGCAGTCTGGATAAATTATCCACATTTAGCTTTACCTTTGGAAGAAAAAAAAAGCACTGAGATAAAAAAAAGCAATGTTGGCTGAACAACATGCAAGCCATGAGTTGTTTTGCCTCAGAAACAGGCTTAGTTATTCCACTGGAGAAATGGCAGGCTTCTGCCCTCATTATGAGCACTGCATGTAAATGAGGGATTGGATTATGCAGAATATCACTCATCACTCCCTTCTATGCATTTGGTACATGAATTTCTGCATGGCTGCCCTGTCATTTAATTTTTATTTTTTTTTTAATTCAAAAGGCTCTTTTCTCCCCTCCCTGCCTCACTCGGGTTTCTTTCTCACCCACTCTTTGCACTCCAGTTCGACTTCTCCCTGCCAACATGATGCTTTATCTCAGTCTTGGTCCAGTGCCTGAGTGAGGCCTCTTGCAAGGTACTTCCTTTCTGGCCTAGGCTCATGTTGGTGAAAAGCATGCCTCTTGTGCCTCTGAGTCCAACTGCAGGGGGATATGGAGTCGATACAAATAATAAGAAAATAAACAAAACAAAAATCCAATTCAGACAAAGCACTTGGTTTGAGTAAATGGTTTATGGGTCATTTTAAGCCTTCCATGAGTTATCACTGGGGGGCAGTTGTCACCTTTGTCTCACAGTGACCCCAAGCTTTAATATTTTTTTAAAACTCACCTTGTTTGCAAGGACTTAATTTTGTACACGCCACACAGCTGCACAAGTATTATCATGTATTGATGATTCATGATGGCTTAGGTTGGAAAATAAAAACCAAGGCATCTAATCAATAAAATTATTTTGCTGTCTTTGAACTAGTTCCAGGTTGGGTTTTTCTTGGCAGGTCATTGGTTTCCTGAATTTGACTGACCAAAAGGATGAATAATGACCTCAAACTGCACAATATACAGAAACCATCTGTTAGATAGGAACTGGAGGGATGATGTCATCAAGGCACTTCTAATCTTACAGTGAATGTTCTGCCATTGGTGATGTCAGAGTCTTGGCAACTCCCTGGCAAAGCCCAGTTCACTGAGGATGAGTAGAAAGTTGGAAGAAGATGCTCCACTTACTGTGCTCGTGTTTGTCTTGCACTCTGCAGCTACTTTTGTTCAAAAAGGAAAAGGGGAAGAAAGATAAGATAAAAAGGAGAAAACTATGTCCTCAAATGTATTGAGTTGGGAACAAAATCTATTTTTAAGCACAGGAAACTGACATCAGTGGCAATACTCCAATGTAAGTAGTTGTGAAATCAGGTCTGTAAAAATCAACAGACTTTCTCCAGAATAAATGACCCGAAGATCAATTCATAGCCTATACTTTATTTGTTTGTTAAAAATCATATTGCTTATTAGGGTTTTTTTTAAAAAAAAACAACAACACCTGAAAGCAGTTCACTATAGCATACAAAAAATACAATAGAAAACATATTATTCATATATCAAGACACAGGACTGCAAAATCAGAATTAATTGCAAGAGAATCCCAGGGCAAGGAGGTGTGTCAACAGTAATCTGAAGCACACTGCTGTTGGCATTTCCTGAACAACAGTGGGAAAGTTATTCCATAGGGAAGGCGCTCCCACAGAGCAGGCCTGCCACCATGTTGCCGGCCAGATGAGACTATCAGTCATGGCCCAGTTATTAACCCCTCTCCCCAAAATGTTAATGATTTATTGCAGGAGTGGGCATGTTTCAGGGGTGCCAAGGCCAATTTTATGCCCCCAAGACCAGCTGCAGGTTGCACCTCCCCTGATAATACAAATAAATAAATAAATAAATAAAAATAAAAAAAATGAAGCTATCGAAACAGGAAGTCATCAGGCATTCACTTCTGGTTTTGTGGTTTGGGCAATTGCAGGAGATTGTGGAAGTAGTGCAAAGCCACAATTCTTGGAGAACGTCCGGAGTGAAAATATGTTTATGCACTTGGGGAGGGCTTCAGGAGTGGCTTTGGGAGTGCAAGGGTGCTAATAAAATGCTTCTTGAACCACATGTATTGCATAGGTCATCATTTGCCCTCCTCTGATTTAATGGGTTTATACTGACAAACTCATCCCTTCCAGAAGCTTGGGGGTTGCCCAAATGATGAAAATACTCCTCATAGAATTTGCAGATAATACGATGTGTTCCAATGTGATCCAAATGAGATTCACAGTACTGTATTCAGAAGGAGAGGGGCTAACAACTCCACAAACTGGTCAGTAAAAGGATTTGCAGTTTCCCTTAAGTTTCCTGGAAAATGTGCCTAGATGCGCATTTTTGCACATGTGGACATCCAAATTTGCATCGCTGCACATTTTTTGCTCTATTGCCCTTTCTGTGTGACCACTCTATTTGAATAGATGTGAATGGATACGAATAGCTGAAAAAAATGGTGGTGACAAAACAACATCACTGTGAATGGGCAAAAATGCACACCCACTCACAGTATACCATCGTGCCTAGACAAGCCCTTTGCCCTGAGTTTCTTCAGGGCTTTATATGGTAATAAAGGCCTTTGAACATAGCTAATAGCAAGTCTTGTTCTTTCAACTCATGTATGTAGGTGTCCCACCTGCTACATTCAACATTAGCTGCAGCTTCTGAACCAGTTCCAAGGGTAGCCCCATACAGAGAGCACTGCAGTCATCCACCCAGGAGGTTAACTATATATGAATCACAGTGACCACTTTAACCTGTTCAGGAAAGGCTGTAGGCTATAATTGTTGTACCAAGTGAAGTTTATAATAGGTGCTCCATTGACCATGCCATCTAGTAATTATTGGACATTGTCGTCAAATGAGCCTGGAGGAGATTGGGGATGTAGCTAGGGTGGGGGATGTAGCTAGGGTGGGGGATGTAGCTAGGGCATTTATGGAGAAATAAATGGTGTGGGGGGTGTATGAGCATTAAAATTAAAAATGTATTACAGATTCCAGGGAGCAAGCTCTGAAAAGTAAAAGTTTACTGTAGAGCAGTGTTAGGCAGAGACACAAAGCAAAGCAGACTCAATTAGCATTGGTAAGTACTGTAAACCACTCAGTCATTAAAGCCACTTAAGCAAAATAAAGACAAGAAAAACTTTTCTTTAAAAAGGATACCAAAACATTTATTAATAGGTCTTGCAATCTACATATTCTACATATTCAAATCTACATATTCAAAGGCAAAGGTAGTGTCTTTAACTAACTAAAGAATTTCAAGGTAGAACTTAGCCAATCCAGTGAATTCAGGTTAGGATAGGATAAACAAGGCAGGATTCTCCAAGATTTACTTGAAGTAGCATCCATATTTCTTTGTTCTTCAGAAAAGGTGAATGTGCGTAAGTGAGAGCTTAACTCCCATCTTCATGTGTGCTGAGTTAGATGTGTGTAAGAAAGCCTCATGTGAGACTTCTCTCAGAAGAGAAGGACAAAGAGCAATAAAACATTTAAATCATGAGGTCATGTGATGGATGACTTAACAGGTCACCCCATATCATATAGCTTCCATGAGCTACAAAATGACTAAGGTAGGTTGAGGAGAAGGGGAGTAAAATTCAGCATGCAAAGGAGTTCTCTAATCTTAGCAAGTATGGGGTGGTGCAGGAAGAATGCTGTATCTCCAACACTGTGGCCACCAGGAAAATAAAGTTTGGTGGCAGCAAAGATAATAATAATAAATAATAATAAAATTTATTTATACCCCGCCCCTCTGTTAAAACAATCGGGGCGGCTTACAAAAATTAAAATACAATACAGATAAAATCCCCAAATGCCCCCCACCCCACCCTCCCCCATAAAAAAATATTAAACAATTATAAATTAAAACCAACTGATCTAAAAACACGTTTAAAAACAATAAATACAATAAAATACAATAAGTGGCCAAAGAGGGAGAAAGGGAGAAAAAAGGGAAGGGGGAGAGAGAGACAGAGAGAGGAGATTATCAGACGGAAAAGCAAAAAGCATTCCTGTCCCACAATCTCCAATCCCGTCCCTGTCCTGGCACAATAACCGTTCCCATCAAACTTACCTTTTCTTCCATCCAAAGGCAGCCCAGGAATGAACAGAGCTCTAATGGAGCTCCATTCACTTCCTGGACTGAAATCCCACCCGTTCTTGTGAGAAGACATGAGCGCGGGAAATTCAAAAGGAAAAAGAAAATAACACACACAAAAAGTTAACAAAAGTACATACACACACTAAAAAAAATAACAAGTAACCTGGGGAGGGTATAAAAAAGGGGGTAGCCTACATGGTTCTCATGATTCCACCTGGATGTGTAATGGCAGCACTGCCTATTGACACTGGAATCATGAGTCAAAAACAGTGCAAGGTTTCAGATGCTGGCAATGCCAGCACCAAAACAGGATGGGCATTGACAGCTCCGGCCAATCAATAAAAAGAAATGCCAGAATAACAAGAGCGGAAGGCAAAAGAACAATGTCATGTGATAGTAGGGTCCTTTTGCATTCTGCATTTTATCAGATCTTGCGAGCTTGTGTATCTATAAAAGAGGTGCAGGAGTGCTTCTTGTGCCTTTGCCACAGATGCAAACTATATCACTTACAGTTTTGATGGAAAGCTTTACCTACAGGTAGCCCCCATTGTCTTCAGGGGGACTGCTTCAACGAAAGTAGGCATAGGATTGTAGGTACAGTATTTTCAGAAGTGAATTTGAGACTGTATTTATTGCTGCACTGTACTGAAGCTATCCTGAGTATCAAGATCTCTGAATCAATGCTTTTGTTGCTGGCTATTGATCTTAATCTTTGCTCTCACCGTCAGGGCTTCCTAGGCATCCACAGCAACCGTACAGCTGACGCCTGCTCAGTATTTTCACTGGCAGCTTATCAAAGAACAGTAGAATGTGCAAAGTTTCAGGCAGAACAAGCGATACAAGTTGTCCTTGCAGTACCAAATCCTGAATTGCTTTTGTGGCAGGAAGTGCCAATTCCTCCCCACTCACCCCCACCCCCCGCAAGACAGGCTGCCTATTTTTGACATGTTTCTTTCTTAAGCCATATTTGAGACAAAATCTTGATCATTAAAGGCTTTACTTATAGCTACCCCTGAGAAAGCATAGTGTGTGAATGCCAAGAGCTATGTTAAATTGAATGAACAAATGGGTTATTTCTTTCAGTGTTGCCTGAATGCTTATAAAAGACAGTAGCAAATATGTTGTGCATTCCTGTATGGTGGGGATTGGACTATATAGCCCTTGTGGTCTCTTCCAACTCTAGGGGATCATATACATGATGAAAAAAAATCTGGCAAGAATGGGGACAGAATACCTTAGTTTACATGAGCTCCTGCCCGGATTCACCATATTCAGAAGGAGGGGGACTGAAAACTCCACATAGACCATGATAACAGTGTTCACTGTTTCTCAATCTTTTTTTAAAAGTGCTTGAAAATGCGCATAATTAGGCATCCAATTTGAAAATGGGATACAGCAAAGCTGAAAGCTGATTGGTCAGACCTTGGGGGTGGGCTTGCAATGCTGGAGCCACCATTGTTGCTGGGTTTTGCCAGCACTATTGTTCTGTCAGCAAAGCAGCAGAGCAAAAGTATGCAGTTTTTGTTAAGCGGAAAACAGCTTTTCCACATCTGTCACTTTAAGAGAAAAAAATGGGGTGAATGGAGGGAGAGTTTCTGGACTTAACTCACTCATGGCCACCTATTTTTTCCGTGGATGTAAACTGCAAAATATTCCCTTCCAACCATGGGCACACATGGGCACTGCAGCGAAAGGGAGGTAAGCCACTATTTTTCCCTACAAATTCGCTCATGTAGCTGATCCCCAAGATTCTATGGTTCTATGATTCTATGTGTACACACAAACTCTCTCACACAAACAAGTAATGGAGAGATATATATCCTTTTCAAGCACTCAGTATCTTTGGGTAGCAAGGTAGATGAAGGGTCTACCTGCTGGCCACTGAATGTCTATGTGACAGACAGCCTTGTGTCTGCAGCTGACATGAGATTAACACAAGTATGAATGGGACCAACATGAATAGCCATCTGACTACTGTAACCAGACACAGTCCCCCATGCCAACACTGTATATTGCTAGCAGCATCATTACATAGTGCTGCTCCCTGTGGTAATTTGTCAATATATTCAAAGGAAACACTTGAAATTGGACTCACTATTTTAAAAAGAAGTAGAAACATAGATCAACTAAAGATAAGCCTGAAAGCCTTGAAAGTTTCCACATATACTTTTGGGGTCACAAATGGACCCACAAGAGTGTATTTGTGGGGGTGGGCAGGAGGAAGAGATTTGAGCCAGTCTGATAATAAGTACATCTAGAATAGTGATTCAACAGGTTGTATAGGTCTGTTGTGTGAATCAATCACTCAATCAATCAACCAATTATGTTATTTATATCTCGCCTATTCTTCCAGAGGGATTTAAAGCAGCTTGTGTCCCACTATACCTATTTACAGTTATTTTACACAAATTAATTTTAATGCTCCCACAGGGAGTCATCTGGGTATATATATATAAAATCAAAATGGGTATCTCCTTCTTTTCTTTTGTACTATCTCAAATGTTACCACCCAGAAGAACTGGATGGAAAAGTTCATATCATTTTCTCTTTTGGAGAGTGGGGAGGGGGATATACATCTAGAAATTTGTAGCCCATGTGGGACTCCAAATGCTTCACTTATCTCATATCGTAAACTTAAAGCTGTGGAGTAATACTCACCAGACAAGTCATAAATCATGAGCAAAGACAGGTGCAATAAATACCAGTGTCAGAAAGTTACAAAGTGAAATTGTGTTGTTTTGACAAGGTGTCCAAATGCATTGACAACAGAGCAACTAAATGGCCTCTCTTTTGGAGAGCTGGCAGAAATACAGTGTAGGTGCTGAATAGGAAAGCTGGAAGATAGCTTCTGAAGAAAAATAACCTAAAGGCTTAAAGGCTTATCATCAAGACACTGCTACTGCCGAACAACACCTATAGACAGACATTCGAAGCATTTGTCTTTTGCTAGCTTTCCTCCTCCTCCTCCTCCTTATCTTCTATTATTATCTTCATTTTTCATTGGAGAATTAGAAAAATCAAAGATATGACTCAGCAAAGATTGCATCAATTCCCCAACAACAACAACAATAATAATAACAATAGCAATAACAATAATAGCAATGATGATGATGACAAATCTGATAGTTTTGTACTGAACCCCATTATAATGTCATGCCTTCTTCAAGAGGTCCATCTAGATACAATATGGAACATTAAATTGTCTCAAGAGTAACAAGAGTGATCGTATTAATAAACTGACTCTTTTGGTGTTTTTGCTGCTTTTGATGCAAGTTGGATCTAATATAGCATCTTTGTAAAGTGCCATCTTTTCCCATTGGGGGGGGGGAGTTGTAATAATCTCAGAAGAATCTAAAAGCTGTGTGTAAAACCTGAATCCTCCAGAGTTCTGAAAGTGGAGGGCAAGGTTCTATATGTGAGACTCATCTACTTTTGATCACCATTATAAAAGTTTGCAGGATTTCCTGTTTTGGGGTTCTTTTTACATTTCAAAGAAAGATTTGTATTTTCTCGTAAAACACCACCAGTACCACCACCCAAGAAAATAAATCCTTTGACCTAAAAAATGAGCAGAAAAACTAGTGCTGGTATATGCCTTATATCTCACTCTGGTTTTTCTTCGCAAACGAAGATTCAGGAAGGACTCATCCTGCACTTTCTGCAAGCGCGCTGATGACTAAAAAGGCCAGTTTGAGATAGACAAGTCCAGTTGCAGAAAGCGCAGCAGAAGGTCTCCTTGGGTGATGTTTCTGGGTTGTGATTCTTTCTGCATTGTATACTATATATACCTTATTATATATATATGCCTTATATACCATTACACACACACACACACACACACACACACTTACTTATACGCTGGTAAGTGCATAACAATGAATCTGCTATTTTTACTTGTTTCCCTAATCTCAGCTCTCAAAATACATAGAGGGAAAAGTACCATACAGACTAAATGTTTATCTCCTAGTACAGTCTCTGCATGACTTTAACGCTTCTCCTTGACAAGATATCAACAGATCCAGTTCACCCACTTCACATTATGCCTGATGTTTTTGCTCAAGCAAAACCCTAAACTTCAAGAAATGTCTGAACCTGCTTTTGTGGCAGTGGGGCTTGCTCTTACTTTCAGGGGCAAATGCTGTAAAAGTGTGTGTGGTGGTAGTAAGGGAGGAGGGTTGAAACATTTATTGGCTAGAATGACATGTTTGGCAGCAGCATCCCGTAAACCAAGCTGATACAGTGCTGTTGAAAGGAATGTGCGAGCCATAAATGAAGGCACTTGTAGGTCAAAGGCCACCGTGCCTAATTAGCAGAGGCCATTAAAGGAAGAATAAAACTCACATTTTATTAGCTGGCTGGGGAGAAACTAAAGGAGATATATATGATGAAATGAGAAAGGACCAACAGCATGTTCACAGAGCAGGCCTGCAGATGATTATTCAGACATTAAGTCCCCATTGTGTCCAGAGGAGTTCAGCCTCAGTATTCATGTGTGTATTTGTGTGCAGTCTTGCCTCTGAGTTACACAGATGTGAGCAACTCTTATAAGGTATTTTTTTGTATATAAGTCCTATGTTGCACCCCCTGTATATCCTACCCTACAGTTGCTCAGAAATTTGATGTCTGGTCAATTATGCATTCCCATATACTGTTCTTCATGTATTCTTTTTTCTGTCTTGGATTTATCCCACGACCTACAGATGTCATTCTTCAAAATTCCTGAAAAGTGGGCAATAAACAAAAACTTCAAAATATTAGCGATCATGTCCCAACTGCTTTAACTGAAGAAGCCAGAAATTCCTGGAAGTTGCCTTAATGAATGAGAAATGTTTTTTAATTAATTAATAAATAATTTTTACGAGCTTCATACATGAGATATTTCATTTCTGCTAGAAGGGATGAACAGTGCCAGTTATTCACTCACTGGCTCTTAAAACATTAGAACTTAAGATACTTCTATATCTGATGGGCAGATCACAGGAAAAAATCTTTCTGCTGTGTATAATGAATTTGTGGAATACATTGTTATAACACAATACCATGCCAGTCACTAAGCCCATGCTGGCATGCTGGCCTGTTGCTGTAGGTGCACTCAGTATCGCTCTCTCCACAGCCAGGAAGCAGGGCAGCCATATGTGACAATGGCTGGACACATGCAAGGGGTCTTGAATGTGTGCTGCAGGCCTCCTGCCTGGTGTCAGAGACTATGACACAGAGGTAGCTGGGGTGGCTGCAGAGACAGGTCAGTGTGCCTGTCTGGACTCCATCCCGTTTCATTCAGGTAACAGGGGAAGAACAGGCCAGATCCATCACCAGAATATGCCAGCAGGAAACCAGCATATTCTGGCCCATGTGGATAAGGCCTAAGCTGAGTCTCCTTTAAAAAAAATCAGACAAATTCTTGGATGATAGATGCATCAATGACTGTTAGTTATGGCAGCAAAGAAAAATGGAATTTCAGATCCATTGGCCTGGTTTGCACAACACAGTAAGCCACAGTTCCTGGAAACTTGTATTACTGTGTCATCTAAATTACCTGTTTTTCCAGTTGCCAAATGGTAAAGACAAGCACTTGACTATGTTACTCTGGTGGTAAACCTCTAGGTTCATATCACCTTCTTTTGCCTTGCTCTCTGGTTCTTACTCTTGAGGGGCCATTTTGTGACCTGAGCAGTCTGCAATGCTTCCCATGGATCATATATTGATGCCCTGTAAAGAAACATACTCAATCTTTCCCAGAATACTTCCCATTATGCTTATTAATTTAATTTTATTTTTTGCTGTTTAACTGCCAGTGCTAGCTTTTTTCATTTTTAAAAAAACCCAATTCTACACTTTTGCTGCTAGGTTATGTTGTTGTGTGCCTTCAAGTCATTTCTGACTTATGGTGACCCACAGGGTTTTTTGAAACTGAGAATATGTGACTTGCCCAAGGTTACCCAGTGGGGATTTGAACCCTTGCCTTCAGAGATTTGCCCTGCTAATATTTCTTGCTGTTGTTATGCTATTTTTATGTGCATTTTAGAGTGCTTTAGCTAGTCAGTTTCACTTTTTCTTATACAGGGTATATGAATTTTGAGGACTCTGGTAAATTCTAATAAAAAATAAAGAGTAACCAACCTGAGTTTTAGCTTATGATTTTGTGGCTTGTAATATCCTATTACAGATTCCGTCTGATTAATAGAAATCAGCCTGAAAAGTGTGCAATAAACAAAATGACCATCTTTTAAAAGCAAAGGCTGTTGGAGCCAGACACATCTGCTGACCCAAGCCCTCATCCATAGCTACTTTCAAAATGTCACTTTTCCTTTTTATCATCATGTTATCTTTTCCCTTTATCAAAAAGTCCTTCTGACACTGGAAAAATACACAAAGTCTGACAGCTGGGGAAGGGGGAGAATGAAATCTGAAAGTATCCTTAGTCAAATGTTGGCTGTTTCTCAGGGGGGATGTGAATGGAGGCGATGCTATAAAAATGGAAACAATTCACAAAGGGCAAACAAGCAAGCAGCCACCTCACCTGATGGTTAAGTGACCCATTAAAAGCACCCTGGGGAGCCTACAGTTGCCTGTTTCAGTTAAAATGGAATCAAATGCAGTTGAATCTGCATGCTGGACATTACAGTTCCTTAATTGAGCTGAAGGGCAAGAAGCTTATGTTGCAGTCAAAGGTAAACTGCGGGTCACTTGGAGCAGGAAGGAAGTGTATTTTGTCCAAAAAAAATTTGCATCATTTCAAAAAGTCATTTCAAAATAGTGTTGTTTGAGAAAATGATATTGTGTTTCTTGGGGTGTAATTTGAAAAAAACAGATTCATTGTTTCTGCCCCTCACCCACTCCCAAAATAGAGATTACTACAGTGCATGAAATTAGAATCAGAAGACCCAATATATGTTCAGGATTGTAAAGGATTGGGGCCTTTCACAAAGCTTTCATGATTACCATATGGCAAGGATAGGTCAGGTCCTGAGGTGAGGAATATACTGGGCCCCTCTAAACCTACCACTACTGATTTGTCTGCTGTGTTGCCAAAATAAGCCACAGCTATCCATTAAAGGGATTTGGAGAGTGTGTGCTTGGTTTGTAAGCAGAATCACAGTTCCAGGAGACCTGAAGAATGGCTGAGTTGGAAAACAAGGTGTATACTTACCACATACCTTGTTTAGAATAACAGTTGTGTTCTGTTTGGCTGCCATTGAATTAAAATTTGACAGCATCAGTATGGTTAATGGAGGATGCCACAAACACATACACACCAGAGACGGGGGGGTGGGGTGGGGAGAGAGATCACATGCACCCATGAGCTGTGTGCATCCCTGCTGTAAACTCTTGGGAAGACTTTGCTGCCTGTCATATTTCTGACAGCTTGCTGGCCAAAGTAATGTTTTCTTCTGACCAGATCTCTTTGTCTTATATGTCCTGAACACATCCTTTATGTGGACTTGTTCATTCTAGGAATTCTGCATCAACTGGATTTTAAGTATAAAACATTTATTTTGCAAAAACAGTTACCGTAAGTAGTACTGTATTCATAGACTCATATTGCTGGAAGAGACCTTGCAAGGGCCATCCAGTCCAACCCCCTGCCATGCAGGAATACACAATCAAATCATTCCTGACAGATGGCCATCCAGCCTCTGTTTAAAAACCTCCAAAGAAGGAGACTCCACCACACTCCCAGGCAGTATATTCCACTTCCGAACAGCTCTTACTGTCAGGAAATTCTTCCCAATGTTTAGGTGGAATCTCTTTTCCTGTAATTTGAACCCATTGCTCCGTGTCCTAGTCTCTGGAGCAGCAGAAAACAAGCTTGCTGCATCCTCAGTATGACATCCCTTCAAATATTTAAACATGGCTACCATGTCCCCTCTCAACCTTCTCTTCTCCACACTAAACATGCCCAGCTCCCTAAGCCGCTCCTCAGAGGGCATGGCTTCCAGACCACCCACCATCCTGGTCGCCTCCACTGGACATGTTCCAGCTTCTCAATATCCTTCCTGAATTGTGGTGCCCAGAACTGGACACAGTATTCCAGGTGAGATCTGACCAAAGCAGGATAGAGTGTCACTATTACTTCCCTTGATCTAGACACTATACTCCTATTAATGCAGCCTAGAATCACATTGGCTTTTTTAGCTGCTGCATCACACTGCTGACTCATGTTCAGCTTGTGGTCCACTAAGACTCTTAGATCCTTTTCGCATGTACTGCCCTCAAGCCGTGTGGCACCCATCCTATATCTGTGCAGTTCATTTTTACTGCCCAAGTGTAGTATCCTACATTTCTCCCTGTATTGTCTTTCTTTAGACCATCCCTCTAGATTTGTTGGGCTACTACTCCCAAAACTGCGCAACCAGCATAGTATAGAGTCATTGTCTCGAGATTATGGTAGTTGTAGTCCATCACATCTGAAGCATACCCATCCAGATATCATTCTTCATGTGCAGCACATGTTCTGGTGCTCTGCATGCAATATTTCTCCCACACTGGATACTTTTACACAGAGAGTGTATTGAGGGAAGAGAAAGAAAAAGAGGTCTTCCACACATAGACTATATGGAAAGAAGACCACAGTTGAGAGCATGGATACAGATGACAGCAAGGGCTGAAGATAAAAGACAAAGGACAGTTGGATGGTCATATTGGTTATTAACAACTGTGAACATGCATGTCAACCTGTAGCTATGATGCAAATCCCAGCTGCATGTTTTGCTCATGTACATGGTAAAGTTAGTTAGTTGTTTGTTTGTTTTGGCAAGTGAACATGTATGGGATCCTGAATAAAATAAGAATGATCTTCCTTAGCCAGCTGTTTGACTTTAGAAGAGTGTGTGGTAAACTGAACAAGTCTCTTCTGAGATTCATCAGTCACATCAGCAATGTCCCAGCCTTGATCACTCAGCCCCAGAAGCACTCTGCAGATTGACGTGGGCAATATGTTGCCCTCCAGATGTTCATGACCTACAACTCCTATCAGCCCTACCCAGTATAGCCAGTGACAAGGAATTATGGGAGTTACAGCTAAATAACATGAGGAGAGCAAAAGTTACCCACCCCTGTTATTGATGGTTACATGCCTCATAATTTTACATAACTGATGAAATGATATGTTTAAATATTTTATTCAGTACGTTTATCTCACATCTTTGTTCCACTTATTTCAAAGCAGAACACATGGTTCTTCTCTGCATTACTTTACCTACACTTGTGAAGGTGGATCTTCAAACCTGGATCATCCAAGCCCCAGTCCAGTATTATCCGCTAGTACACCACATGACTTTCTCAATGCACATAAAGTATGAACAACCTGGTAGGAGCAATAAGAAGCCCAAAGTACTGAAAAAAAACAAAAAACAAAAAACAGTGTGTTTTCTAGTGTTGCTGAAACAGCTAGTAGGTATTTTGCGGTTCTGAGGTTCTAACATTAGAATGAAGTGATGTCCATTTCATCTTGTTTTATTCTGGAATAAGTGACAATCATTTCATTTTTTTTAAATGAATATTTCGGGCATGAAATGTGTGTCTACTTAACTCTTTATTAGCATATATGTATGCAGGTATGTAGTTAGGGATATTATTTATAACTCACCTTTCTCCCAACATGGAACCCAAGGTTTTCTATGCCCTTACACCTCTCCCCTCTGACAATTCATAAATTTGGCAATAATTGACAGTTCACATAGGTCCATGGTAGACCAAGCCATCCACAGAAGAGTTCAAGTAAAGGTCGCCCAGACACCTAACAAAGTTGTCTCAGAAATTCCTCCAAAACAGAAATGCCCAGCACTGATTAAGGACTTTTACGGACTCGAAGAAAGTAACGCAAGCAGCCTCATCAGCTTGCGAGGCTGCTGCGCTGCAGAGCGTCCCTTTTGTATGACGCTCGCCCCTGCCGGTACTGTTGCGGTACCGCGGGGAGAGTTGAGCATCATATTTCGCCGTTTTTTACTCACGAACAGCGAAATATGACGCTCAACTCTCCCCGCGGTACCGCAACAGTACCGGCAGGGGCGAGCATCATACGAAAGGGATGCTCTGCAGCGCAGCAGCCTCACAAGCTGACGAGGCTGCTTGCGTTACTTTCTTCGCATCTGAAAAAGTCCTATGAGAAGCCCAATTCAGACAGGCATTAGGGAGGAATGTGCTAATTTCCCCGGATGTACCTGAAAGTGACAAACAAACAAGTGACTGAAACACCCATTGTCCTGCAAAGGTCTTCCTTCACACCTCTGCCTACCCACAATGCAAAGGTTGCCTCAGACCCATCAGTCTTAATGTTCCAACTATAAAGAGCAATTAATGAGACCGGAGCTTCCGTTGTTTAACTCTGGGAAACTCACTCAAGCATTGTTCTACATTCAAAACACCCCTTAAGGGTATGATATTGGGTATAAATATTACCCTCAAATCATAGCCATGTGTGCACAGTTCTTCAGATGCCATTACTCTGCTGGTTCACTGTTGCATCCAAATCTGAGTTTTTCTCCACTGCACAAATCTCTCCTCTCTTGAGCGTTAATTATAGCCCATTCTCTGAATCTATTCCTCTGTCCAAATACTTTCTCCTAATTTTTTGCTAGCCTTGTGTGATTGCTTGTGAATGTGAGTGCATGTGTGCATGTTTCCATGATCATTTTTCAATAAAAACTGTTTTTATTTAATTCCGACTTGGAGTGTCCTCAGTTAGTAATGGTATACACAACTGTAATGATCCTAAAGTTACCCAACATTTCACAATCATACCTTTGAGCTAATTAAACCCCCCCAATATAATATCATAACTCAGAGGTCACAAGTGGGTCTCATGGACCCCCAGTAATTCAGGTAACAAAGCCATAGATGAAAACAAAATACAGCTTTAAAAAACCAAACAAAATGTGGTATGTCATACATTATGGAATAGAAATTGAGGAACCATAGCCTTGAATTTGATCCTTGAAGGAGGAGAGGTTCTTCAGGAACTCACCTGCTATATCTGTTGGATGGAAAGGAAAGATTCACATCATCTTTTCCCCCTGATGAATTGGATATCATGCAAACTTTCAGTCCTGTGCTTTTTAAGGCCATGCTTCATGATCTGTTTCCTCTGAATCCTATAATGGTGTGGCTGCCCTCCTGATTGTTTGCTTCCAGGCCTTCTTCATCCCAGGGGAGCCTGTTATGATGTACATCTTTATCAACAAACTCCCCTGGCATTGTATGGCTGTTCTCCATCCATGATTTCTTTTTGCTAGCTGGTATTTAAAAGCCTTATTATTATTATTATTATTATTATTATTATTATTATTAGGCTTTCCACATCTTATTGCCAATGGTTCTGTGCTGGTTTCTTGTACAGCTTTGATTTTGCCCATCTCGTAAATTCGCTACTTTAAGGAAAGACTGGAGGTTTCTCAACTGGATGGCCCCTAGCAGACAAGTTCTCTCTCTCTCTCTTACTGCTGGCTTTTTCTGCTGACCTTTGTACCACCTGTCCTTCTTACACTCCTTTGCAGAAGCTGCCATCTGCCATGCTGCCTGTGTTTGCAATTCGGGCCCACACATTACGCTTAACTCTACAAGGCATTGTAATGAAAATGCTCATCCATGTCCTATCCATTTTTTCCTTATCAACAAGTTTTTTTTTTGTTTTTTGTTTTTTTGTTTTTTGGTTTTTTTTTGGTGGGGGGCAGTAGATATCCTCTGGAGTAATCCAAGTAATCCACCTCTCTCCTCAGATGAACACCATTATAGTGTTTCTAAGAGTTACATTTGTTTATAGAAGTGGACCCTTGAGAGAAAACAGGCACGATAAAATGTCAGCATGGGAGTCAAATAAATCTGGAGAGTCATGTCTTCAGATGCAGAGGAAGGAACAACTCCAGAAAGATAGCATTTCTTGTACAACTCAGCTTTGACTTATCACATCTATATTGTAGACAATCAAGCCACTCTTTTGGCAGTTATATAACTAATGTATATGCAGGTAGAAGTGTGGCACTGGAGAAAAAGTGACAAGTAAATATGCTGAGTCAAGCACAAGTCTGTGTTGCATCACATACCAAGTAAATAATGGAATGAAAATGGTCTGTATGGTGGCCATGTTCAAACAGAAGTATACTTTCCTGCATGTCATGGCTGGCCATTATTTCCCAGTGTTTTTAATGCTTGGCCAGCATGCAACAAACTATTTCCATGTGAGATGGCCACCCATGCAAATTTTAAGCATAGGTTTTGTGATTTCTCACATCAGGAATGGGCAAAGTATGGTCCGCCAGATGTGGCACTGCAACTGCTAGCATTCTTCACTATTGTCAGTAGCTGGTTAGAGGTGATGGGAGTCATTAATGCATTAATTATATTCTTGAAATTATTTTCTTTCCAGCACTGTGACTGCCTGTAAATTCCAGCCGCCCATCAGAACACAGTGTAAGATTCCAGCAAAACCAGGCTGGAGAACTCTTTCTTCCTCTACATATGTTTCTGTTTTGCCCTTTATCTGGCTGGTTTTCACATGCATTGCCCAGTGGTGTGTGCATGTGTGTGTGTGTGTGTGTGTGTGCAATGGGAGCATTGTGCAATAGTAAGCTCCCAGCATGACATACAGAATATCAGGGAGCAAGGGAAAGAAAAGCTTTTAGCTGGCTTTTGATTTTCCTTCCTTGAGACTGGAGATAAAGATTGGCTGCATAGCGCAAGGTCCACTTGAAAAGGGCAATTCATGCAGCCCAGCTTATCAGCCCTCTGAAAAGGGAATCAGAGCTCACCCCGCATGCTGTATGGTGATAGTAGCAATCCCACATGAGGAGGCTGTGGGTGTGTGGAGATAAGACAAGCTTGGAGTCCAATTCCTTTCCAGACAAACTTGACTTTTCCTCTGTCTCTAGTCAGCAGGGAACATGTGTGGGCACTTCTGAAGCCCCCCAGTGATATTATCATTGGTCTGTGGTTTAGGTTAAGAGAATAGCCAGAAGTGCAAAGAGGATATGGCAGTTGAGGTAAGAATGGCTATTCTAGTCTGAATGCACAACTGACATGGTCACACCATAAAAACTGGCCATAAACAATGCTCTCCTCCCTTCTGACCCAGACACCTATGTTTGTAGCCTTCTTTTCATTCCTAATATCTAAATGAGAGAGTCTGTGTCCCTTTAGACTTTGTATTGACAAGCTCTGGCTTGTTTTTTTATTGCAAGAATATATTTCCAAAAGCTTTAGCTGTTCTCTCTCCCATTCTTCTATTTCAAGAAATAAATAATACAGTGATGAACATATATGCAGATGGAGGAAAGCTGTGTATCTGTCCAGAAGGAAATATCTCAGCTGGTATCCAGGATATTTATCCCTTCAGTTACCTTATGCTTTCTCTTTTGTTTCCCCTAGTACTTTGTATAAAGAAAGTAAAGTTTATTTAATAACACACGCACACACACAGGCCTAAATCAAATTGTTACACCTGGAGGAGGCCTATTAAATTCATAGGAACTTGGTAAGACAACCAAGTCTTACTCATGTGAGTTCCATTGATTCAGTGGGTCTACTCTAGTTTGGGTGAACAATTGGATTTAGGCCTCATTCATTCATTCACTTTATATGCCACCTTTCTCCCAGAGTGGGACCCAAGGCAGCTCACAAAAGTTGGTTTAAGCCAATTTGTCTCTATTTGTACGGTAGTAAGTTTGGTGAACTCATTGCTGTTTTTTTTAAATAAATAAATAAATAAATTAAATAGATACATTTGTCTTAAGACTAGACTCTCAATGTGGGGCATGTTTTTTTTTTTTAATAGATACATTCATCTTAAGACTAGACTCTCACATGTGGGACATGCAACAAAATGTTGCACTAGAGTGATCTCATATAGTGTTCGATTCAATAAGCCATGCTTTCTCCCAGAATGTGCCATTCATTTCTCTGCAACAGACAGCTCACTCAGTCCTCACTGTTTGGGGAGTTATTGCCTCTCCCAAGGGTTTTGTTCTTTGCCAGACCTTAGGGTCCATCAGACCTCAGTGTCTCTTGTGACATTATTTTTTGCTGTGTAACCGTAGTCACCTGTGCCTGAACATTGGAAATAGAGGGTACAGTGTCTTCAGTTCATGCAGTACAATGCTGAAGGGCCACAACTGGTCTCTGGACCACACTTTCCAAAGGGAAACCATTTCACAGGATACTAAAACAATGTGGTAGCAATTTTGGGAACATCCTTATTACAGAGGATTGACTTCCCCTCTCTAACATTTATTCATAATGAATGTCTCTATGTCACTTTGTCAAATAGGCTGACCACTCTAATTCAATGTGATTGTCACCTCTTATCAGAGTATGCATTAAAACTCATTTTTAGAACTGTTAAACTATAGCAGCACAGTAGCATAATAGGTTCTAAGCAACACAGAGCTCAGTGCAAGCTGTTTATCTACTCTCTGTGAGACTAGCATCTAAAAGACCAGGTGAGTTATATATCAACTGGCTGAGGAAAAAATGGAAATTTGGAGCCTGTATTATTCAATTCCTTCTGAGTAGGTGTTTACATTTACCTTATATTATGGACTTTATCAGACTGACAAAATATGGCATCATAAAGATACCACATAACCATGAAAGGGCACGCAGATCAGACGATATCACCCCTTCGTGGTTATGGCCTGCCCCAAACCCAAAGTTTTTAATTGATGGTTTAAGCCGTCAATAGATCCCCCTGCTGCTTTTTTGCTGGAATTGTCAGTATGCAATACCTCTGTCCCTTTAAATCTCGTACTTATCCCAACAATGCCCTCTCCAGCCCAAACACTTCCAGGTCAGATCAGGACATCCAGGTAAGTGACAAACTTTTTTTTTTTTTTTTTTACCTTCCCTGGGTTACTTGGGACCTTTAAAATGTGTGTGTGTTTTATGCAACTTTAAATGTATTTTTCTTGTTTTTATTTTTGAATTTCCCACACAACGAAATCACGTGAGATTTTGAGGAAAGAAGTGAACAGAGCTCCATTCATTTCCTCTTTATTGCCAGGGAGGCTTTGCCAGGAGAAGAAGGTGGAGGGGGAAGCGTTCTTTTGCTGGCATAGAAATGCATTTTTTTTTATACTGGCCAAAGAACGTTTTAAAATTGGTAGTCTAATAAAGTCCTATGTCATTAAAACCTTTCCAGAAAAAAGGTGAAAAATCCTTTTGTTTTGTTTGGAGAGAGAAGGAAAATAACTGCAAGATTATTTATTTATTTTTTAAAACCATTTTAATAATTATTTTCATGGATTTCTTTCCCTGTTTCTGTCCCCCCCTTCCATGAAACAAGTTTCATTTCCCTGCTGTCATCACTGTGCACGGATTAAGCTGGCATTATTAAGCATCACCAATATCTCAAAACATAAAGGGCTCTCATATACTTTCTGGGTTCAAAGACACATGCTCCTAGAAATAAGGAAGCTTAGTAGAGTGATGTCACTGCAAAACAAGTGAAAAACCATGAATGTTGTATGTGCAACAAAAACATGCATTACAGAAACCCATACAAATGTCACCTACTTAAAATATGGTGGATGGGCTGTCCCTTCTCCCCATTACTAAGTCTGGCAGTGAGGAAAAATGTTTATGTTGAATTAGTATCAATGATGCTCAACAGATGGTCCATGAGTGTTTTGTTGCATGCTCATATTTAGAACCAGGAGAGATTCAGATAAGAACTACCCATTAACATCTCAATACTACACATCTCCCCCCTACCCCCCACACATATACATACACATTACAGGCTTATAGTCTATGCCAAGTCATCATGTTAATAACATATAGCTCAAGTGTGTGTGTGTGTGTGTGTATGTGTAGTATACTTTCTAAAAGTTGCATGAACAAAAGGAAAATTTTGTGAAATTCCAAGCCACATTGTAAAGACATATTTTCTTGTCATTTCATCTCTAGCTTATCTTTCTTAGAGTGTGAAGAACTATAACACACACACACATACACACACATATACATCTGGAGCTTCACAATGTACAAAAAGGACTATGCACAATACTGAACAGAAACTTGTTGTCTAAAGTTAGATTTAGGACTTTTTCGGACGTTTGAAAAGCAACGCAAGCAGCGTCGTCAGCTTGCGAGGCTGCTGCGCTGCAAAGCGTCAGTTTCGGATGACGCTCCCCCCTGGCGGTACTGTTGCGGTACCACGGGGAGAGTTGAGCGTCATATTTCCTTGATTTTTACTCACGATCAACTTTCGTGAGTAAAAATCAAGCAAATATGACACTCAACTCTCCCCGCGGTACCGCAACAGTACCACCAGAGGGCAGTGTCATCCGAAACTGACACTTTGCAGCGCAGCAGCCTCGCAAGCTGACGAGTCTGCTTGCGTTGCTTTTTAAACGTCCGAAAAAGTCCTTAGACATTTTAATATCAATTTAAACTACCTATCTGTAATGGGCTTGTCTATATGGGCAATTTATCCTGTCTTGCCCCCATCTTGGAGCCTTGAGCCGACGCAGGGCTCATGACCCCTGGGGCAAAGATGGGGCTAAGATGGGGAGAAGATGGGTAAGCCCCGATAAAATGTTTTAAAATAGCACCTATTTAAATCCACTCTCACTGGCAAAAAAGCAGATTTACCCCCCCCCAAGTGACTATAGGAGGCTGGAAGCCAGGAAGGGGACCCTCCACATGTGACCAAGGCTGGTCACATGCAGGGGGCTTTTCTCATGTGCTGCAGGCCTGCTTCCTGACATCAGAGAGTGCAACAGAGAGGGTAGTGGCAATGGCTTCAGGGCTCGGCTGGTGTGCTCGAGTGGACTCTGGGCTGTTTCATCCAGGTAATGGGGGAGGAACAAGCCAGATCTGCAGGTGGAATACATCAGTGCGGAGCCAGCACATTCTGGCCCATGTAGATGAGCACTTAGCATCTTTTCCCAGGATCCGATGGTGTTGTTCTGCTTTTAATACCATATATTCCGGCGTATAAGATGACTGGGCATTTAAGATGTCCCCCCAATTTTTAAGTTAAAATATAGTATTTGCCCCCCCCTCAGCCAGCCAGCCACCCAGCTGGAAATCCTGCCCCCCACCAGCCAGCCAGCTCAGTGGTTGTAGATGGTGGAATAGTCTGTGAAATTAAAGGACTGAGAACAGCTAAAAAATCATGGGATACTTTGAAAAATCTCTGTGGTGTTCAATCTTTGGAAAGTAAGGCTGCATTAATAATTAAGTTGGTGAATATGAAGCTGGTTAATATGAAACTATAAAATCCCACATTTTTGAATGAGCACATTAATGATTTTAGAGCCACTTGCAAACTCCTGGAGAGGAAATCCCCAAAGCTATGCAAATGGGAATCTTCCTGGCAAGTTTATCAAAATACAATCCCATAATAAATATCTTGCAATTAAAGAATGATTTAACTCTACCAGAAGCTTTTATTCAGATAAGAGAATTTCACCATAGACAAAACTTGATGTCCTTTAAAAGACTGCTTCTCTTCTCTCCTGAGCTAAATGGGAATTTAACACCTCAAAGGCAAAGCAGTCATTCTCACAACAGGGGGAAGGATCTGCTGGGAAAACTGCCCAGGGAATTTAACACTTCAAAGACAAGGCAGTAATTCTCACAGCAGGGGAAAAGATCTGTTGGGCATATAAAATGACCCCCCACTTTTGAGGAGATTTTCAAGTGTTAAAAAGCAGTCTTATACACCAGAATATATGGTAGCGTTGTTCTGTTATGTTGTTCTGTTGATGCTTATATTCACTTGTGATGTGCCGTAAAGTCAATTTAGGACAATTTAAAATAACAATAATTGTAAAAGACTAAACATATATAAAATGGTTTATCACTTTTTAAAAAAATTAAAACTAGTAACAACAATTTTAAATAATTTGCTCATGTGGAAATTGGATAAAACTAATTAGGTCCTGAAGGCTTAAATAAAAAGCCATGTTTTGACTCCAGAATCATGGGATTATATAATCTTAGAGTTGGAAGTGACCAAGGGCCCATCCATCCAGTACAACCGCCTGCCTTGCAGGAATACACAATCAAAGCACTCCCAACAGATGGCTATCCAGCCTCTGTTTAAAAACCTCCAAAGAAGGAAACCCCACCATACTCCAAGGCAGCACATTCCACTGTCGAACAGCTCTTAACAGCTCTTACCACTGTTGAACAGGTGTGAATGACACCAGCATTGGCACCAATCAGGCTTCTGATGTGAGGTATTCCCAAGTTGGTGTTGCACAGGGGAAAGACATGGGTCCTTTCCCATGGTCTGCCACAGCGCATTATCCCCACTGGTGGGACACAGAAGAGGGCCCCTCCACCAGACCATATATATATATATATATATATATATATATACACACACACACACATACCCTCTGATGTAGGTTATGTCTGCCTGTGTGCATGCATTCATTTGTCGATGTTTCTAAAGTAGCACAGGATGTGTCCACCTGCAGTAGGGATGGAAAGACTATTCAAAAAATTATCAAAAATATGTATTTTTGAATGCTGGGAAAACCTGATGAGAAGAATCCTGGACTGATAAGAATCTTTGCAGTTTGGGATTTATTCTGCACAAAATATTCATGTGGTTATTTTGTGCAGAAAGCAGCATTGTCTGCGTGGAAAATAACATATGCTATAACAGAATATGCTATTTTCCGCACAGAAAATGCTGTAATGAGGGATTTATTTTGTGTAAAATTTACACATGGTTGATTCACATAGAAAATAGTATCTGCAGTGCAGAAATTAATATTTCTTTGTTGACACATTGTTTTCTATGCAGAAAATGCTGCTTCTTGCACAAAACAACCATATGTGAATTTTGCACAGAATAAACCTTGAATTGCAAATAGCCTTCAAAACTAAATGGTTTTTGAAGACTTTCTTGCAGAAGGAAAAAAAAATTGCTGAAATTGCTCACTGCTATCCTCAAGAAGAAACAGAGCTTGTCTATATGGGCAATATACCTAATCTTGCCCCATTTCAGAGCCCTGCTGTCCTGATAACACAGGGGATTTACCCCATTCTGCCCCTAGGCAGTCCTCACCACCATCAGGGCAGATACAGGGCTCAGACACAGGCAAGCTGGGGTAGGGCTTGATACACCTTTATAAGAAAATACCTGGTTTATTCCATTTCCACTGGGAGGAAGCAGATCGGGCCCCATGTGTCCACTGGAGCCTGTCCTGGCAGGGTAGCCCTAGCTGCTGCCACAACCTCCCTGGCTCTCCTGAAAGGTAGGAAGCAGGACTGCAGCATGTGACCAAGGCTGGCCACACACAAGGGGCCTCAGTCACATGTTACAGGCCCCCTTCCTGCCTTCTGAGACAGCAAGAGGAATGGTGGTGGCAGCTGCAGAGATGGACTGGCTTACCCATCAGGACTTCTTCCCCTTCTGTGGAGGGAATGGGGGAACAACAGGCTTGATATCCATCCAGGATACACTGGCAGGGAGCTGGTGTATCCTGGCTTGTGTAGATGAGCCCATAGTGAAGAATTACATGTCTAATCTTCAGTAGCTTCAGAGACAGCACATTGTGTTTCCCTTGCCCCACTTTTGGCCAAGAAACAACTGTTGTCAGCACGGCTGTCTCTGCCCTCCACCTGACTCCTGCAGACTTACCAAAAGCAATATACTGGCATATCAGTCATCACATCTACTTTTTTTTAGGCCAAAATAGGTGCAAAGCCTTGGATGTATTGATTATATTGGAAAAATCAACAAAATGCAGACAACTTTGTCATGTGCTTTTGGAAAGACGCTGTGTAATTTTCAGTCATGTTAACCAACCCCCTTTTGAAGGAATGACATTTCCTAAATTCACAGAGATAGGTGGGGAAGATGTTTTGCTAGATATTTTTTTTTTTTTTGGTTAACATTTTGAGGATTTCATTAAAAGGAAACCAAACACTCATGCAGACAGGAGATGAATGATCTTTGAAAACAATCCTTCCTGGCTATTAGCCACATTACAATTACATATTACACATTACACATATCACATTGTTGTGGTTTGAAAAAAAAATGAACATAAAAGGGTGTGAAGTCTGTTCAAGCTTGGATATTGGGCTTTTCCTGCATAACTATACAGGGGCTGGCCTCTCAAGCTGCCAGGTGTGAGGGCTCTGCTTGTATCTGGCAAGGAGTTGTAACTTGGCCTAGAATGAGTTAAGTCCAGAGCTGGGGAAAGTTACCTTTTTGGACTATCACCCCAGCCTGCATGGTGAGCATTCATACTGGCAAAGTAGAATTCTGGGAGTTGCAATGCAAAAGTAACTTTTCTAAGCTCTAAATAGGTCTTGTCAGCCATGGGTAGCATTACAACCTTATTTGAAACAATGGCTTCTTGGGACCATTGGTGGGTTTCAGCCTACTGTTTGGGGAATAATAGGGCCTAAATCTCATTGCTAGTTTGAACTAAAGTAGCATCTTTGAATTAAAAGGATTTATTTAAATGTCTACTTACTATATAGTAATAGAGTCACTGGATGCACTCACGTAGGGATGAGCAATAGGTTTTAAGATTTAGGGCACATCTAAATGAACCTGCATATGCAGGCTCCCCATGGCATATCCTGCCTGCAGATCAGGTCTGTTCCTCCCCCATTACCATCACCATATGGGAGGAAGTCCAGACTGGCATGCAGTCACCACCACTATCTCCCTCGCTTTCCCAAAAGCAAGGATGCTGGCCTGCAACATGTGGCCAAGCCCCCCTGCATGCGACTACCATTGGTCACATGCTGCAGGATTCCTTCTTGCTGCGGCAGAGTGATGGCAGACAGGCAGGTGCAACAGCAGGCTAGCATGCTGGAATGAGCTCTTGTAGTGTCACAGGGCCTTATTTGTTTTTTTGCCAGAGAAGCGGTTTTTCCTGGCTATTATTCTCTCTCTCTGGCTTTTCTTCGCAAACGAAGATTCAGGAAGGACTCATCCCGTGCTTTCTGCAAGCGCGCTGATGACTAAAAAGGCCAATCCGAGATAAACAAGTCCGGTTGCAAAAAGCACAGCAGAAGGTCTCCTTGGGTGATGTTTTTGGGTTGTGATTCTTTCTGCGTTGTCGTTTCTCTTCAAGACTTGTTCGTCGTGAGTCTCCGAGATGCAGTCATCATCACCCTGTACAAGAAAAAAGGAGCAAAATCCGACTGCTCAAACTATCGAGGCATAACACTGCTCTCTATTGCTGGAAAAATCCTTGCAAGGATACTCCTGAACAGGTTAGTTCCTGCTATTGCAGAAGAACTTCTCCCTGAAAGCCAATGTGGCTTCAGAGCCAATAGGAGTACTACAGACATGGTATTTGCCCTTAGGCAACTGCAAGAAAAATGTAGGGAGCAGAACAAGGGTCTCTATGTAACATTTGTCGACCTCACCAAAGCCTTTGACACTGTAAGTAGAAAAGGTCTGTGGCAGATCCTGGAAAGACTAGGATGCCCCCCCAAATTCCTTAAAATGATTATCTTGCTACACGAGGGACAGCGTGGTCAAGTCAGATATGGCGATGCTCTTTCAGAGCCCTATTATTCTAAAACATTTAAAATACCCCCATCTTAGTCTTGTCTTTTCCCTGGGGGTCATGAGGATTGCCTGGCGGGGGGAAATGGGGGGAAAGCCCTGCATCATCTGAACCTCAGGGCTCTAAGATGGGGGCAAGAGAGGGTAAATTGTAGATAAGCCCTTAGACTCAGGTGAGGTAAGCATGGTGCTTCAGAAGTTGGTGGACCACGGCTCTCAGCTTTCCTCAGAACTGGTTATGCTGGGAAGGGCTGCTCCAAACTGCAAGAACACATGGAGAGTTGACTTTTGCCCACTCCCAGTCCTGATGTACAAGTAACATGTTTCATTATATCTTCTTGACAACCTTCCAAATCAACAAAAAGAAGTGGCTATATTGCTTTCTTTTGTGTTGTAGCCATAAGTTGTAGAATCACTCAAAACTGTTACAACTCAGCACCCAGAAAAGAGTGGTCCAATTCCTAACCCATCTGTTAGTGATACAGTCAAGCCATGTATTCTCTACATGCATACATACATTTCCTGCATTGCATATTATTTCAAATATTTGCTCTTGGAACTGCAAGGTGTCCTACTGTCATAACAGTCAAGTTATTCATTAAGCTGTCAGCACCTTTGCGTATTTCTCCCCACACAGAGTCCATTTCTGATTTTCCATTCCCCCTTAGAGGACCTAGTCACTCATCACCATGAGCGGTTACTCTCATAACTGGTGCAATTGAGATTCTCATGTCAACATATGTAAACCAAAATCTAAACCTCCTTATTGCTAGGATTCCAACTCCTGAATTTCCTAGGGCACTAATGGATTTTGAGGGCCAGCTTGAATTTGAAAGAGTTTTGTTCCTATCAACATGATGCAGTTTTTGGCACTAACTTCTGAGCTGGGCTTGTAAAGTAGTATTAGAAGCTAAGAAGTAAAGCAAACAAGTATCAACCAAGAGCGGGAAAAGAGCTGTGATTGATTGCAAGCCCCGGTGTTTTGAAATGATGCAGGACACACAAAAGCATAACAGCAAAATAGAGGCGCCACCATTATTTGGATTTAGGATAGTGTTGTTGAACTACATATGAATCTGCTGTAGTAGTAGGTAAATCTTATGGCTGGGCAGCTCCACCACCCAGCTCAACTAGTGGGCCGTAGCATAAGCCAAGAAAATGTACCAGGGTTCACTGCATCTTTCTATTTCCAGTTCAGGTTAGTTTCAAATGTGTTCATTCATAATTCTTTTCTGCTTTACTTATGCCTTAATGTGATATTTATTTATTTATTTATTTGATTGATTGATTGATTGATTGATTTATATGCTGCCTTTCTTCGAGAATGGGACCCAAGGCAGCTCACATCACATAAACATAATTTTAAAAATACAACAGTTAAAATTCAAAAACAATTAAAATCATTACAACTTAAAATTATACACAAACATATAAAAGTTAAAAGAATAAAAACTATCAAAACACATCCCCATAAAAGCCTCTGTGCATGCAGGTACAAATTAAATGCCTGCTGGAATAAAAATGCCTTTGCCTGCTAGAGAAAGGAAAGCAGTGAGCAGGCCAACCTAGCCTTCTGTGGAAGGGCATTCCAGAGGGTGGGAGCAGCCACCAAGAAGGCTCTTTTCAATTGGACTCTCTCCAAGTCTTCTGCCATTGTTGCTCTAGACTCTGACCCACACATGACTGCCAGCTCCCTAGTAAACAAAGGGGCCTGCTTGGCTTCACTTTGTGGGAGGGGGTGCTTAGGAACAATCATGTCTACCGCTCTGGCCATTTTCCTATTTCAGGGATCGGCCAGAACTTTGACAGGATCACCTGCCAAGGCAACAGGAAACTCCCCAAGAGCTATCAAGAATCCACACCTGGATCCATAAGTCTCCTGGGGTGGACCACCTCTGCAGAGGCTCTGAGACCCAGTGAGTCTAAACCCCACCAGATAGTGATCAGTCCATAACAAAAAGAACTACAGAAGATTCCTCCACACCCAGATCACCATCATCCTGTCCGGAACAGAAAACCAGGTTCAGACTGTGTCCTGCAGCATGAGTGGCACTAGATACTACTTGGGATAGCCCCATAGTTGTCATGGCAGACAGGAAGTCCTGAACTGCTCCTGACAGAAGAGTCTCCATGTGGATGTTGAAGTCCCCCAGTATCAGAAGACGAGAGGACTCCAACACCACCACTGGGACTAACTCAGCCAGCTCAGCCAGGGAGACTGTTGAGTAGTGGGGTGGGTGGTTTACCAACATAATCCCTGTTCTGTCCCGGCCATCCACCTTCAGAAACACACATTCAAACCCAGAAGAATGCGGGACGGGGCACTCCCTGATGAGGGAGGTGGAATCCCAGTAGACCACTGCCACTCTGCCTCCCCACCCCCATGCCTTGCCTGCTGCTGTACAGCGAACCCTGGTGGACAAAACTGGAAGAGATTAATCCCCACCCAGCTTCATCTAGCCAGGTCTCCACAACACAAGCCAGGTCGGCATGGATCAGAGATGCTTTTCCATTCACCGACCTGGCACTGAGCAGCGGCATTTTCAGCCCAGGGAGTCTGTTGCCAAGGCTATCCAAACTATTTGAAGTGGAGGACAGATTAGGGTAATCAACACCCTCTGGCTTTCCCTCCTACCATAATGATTGAGCTGTCTCCCCACACCATATCTCCCTCTGCTCATAATTGTTGCTACAGCTTCTCCCTGGGCTGCTTCCCCTCCCATACTTTCTGTATAACCCATCCTCTCTTGCCAGCAGCCAGGTTGCTTAAAACATTAGAAAATCCCCAACGCACTCTTCACCCTCCCAGCCAAAAGGACTGGCCCTCTCCCTTGCTCCACCCCCAAAGCAGCTTCCCCTTTGGCAGTGGACCTGCAGCAACACGCACCCAGGTTTTATCGCCCTGCAAGGGGGCAGGTGGTCCTCTCTGTCCTGACAGCCAGGAATTAACTGGGTAACTGGGGCTTGGTTCTGCAGGGAGCATGGAGCAGTCTGCACAGGCAGCAGTCCAGCCTGATAGATAGCGCACAGCAGCAAGCAGGTAGCCAGGCAGGTGGCAGCAGACCTCTTTCCTGTGTCTTTGTCTGTGTGTATGTGTTGTATTTTGTGTGTGTGTGTGTGTGTGTGTGTGTACAGGTACATCTCAGTTAACGAAGAGGATGTATAACTGGGCATTATTTCTTTAATAGAAACTTCGATACCAGAGGCAGAGGTAGCATGGAAAGAATAGGGATAGTTTCCTACACCACAAAAAAGAAGAGCAGTTCAATATGTTTTAAACACACATGTAGCAGTTTGATGGGTTTTATTCAAAACTGGTAATATGTACATGTGAAATGAAACAACCGTGTCTAGGAAGCCTTGCATAAGCAAACAAAAACATTTTGTCTCTTCTAGGGACTACTCCAAGGCTTCTACCAAAATACATCAAGTGGTGATTTTTTTCTTTCACCTGACTTCACTTATGAAAAGAGTGGAACAGGAATGAATAAAATAATTCTCCCACTACCATGATCATCTCACCAAAAACAAACAAACAAACAAACAAACAAAACAAAAACAAAAAACCCCCCACCATTTCTAATTTATGTTAGTTTAAATATACATTTACATGCATTGGGGTGCTTTTCCTGCATAGAACTGAAGACACAAAATTGGGGGAAGTATCAAAATGATTTATATATTCTAAAACGTATGTTTGGTCCACTGCTCAGGTTAGACACCCCCCCTATTGTGGCTTATAAGCTTTTAAAATGCAGGAACATATAATTAGAAATATCCTTGAGTTCTTCTCAGGAACCTGCTGATTTGACAGTGGGTTTGTCTAGATGGGCAATATACCCTGTCTTGCCCTTGTCTCAGAGCCTTGCAATCCTGGTGACACAGGGCATTTGCACCATTGTGCCAACGGACAGTCCTCACCATCCCTTGGACAGATACGGGATTCAGACAGGGACAAGATGGGGTGGAACCCAATGCAACATTTTAAAATAATACCCACTTTACTCCATTACCACCAGCAAAATTGGATCAGACCCTGCGTGTCCATAGGATCCCGTCCTGACAGGCTAGCCACTGCTGCTACAGTTTCACTGGCACTCCTAGAAGGCATGACAAAGTCCCAGAGCATGTGACCAAGGCTGGTCACATGCAAGGGGCCTTGGTCACATGTTGCAGATAGCTTCCTCAATGCAAGAGGAACATGGAAGATGGCGGTGGTGGCAGCTGCAGTGATGGGGCTGACATGCCCATCAGGACTTCCTCCCTTTCTGTGGAGGGAACAGGGGCACAATGGGCCTGATCCGCAGCCAAGATCCACGGTCAGGGAGCCAGCATATCCTGGCTCATATACAGTGTCTGTGAAGCTGTAGGAAGGCAAAATATCAAAAGGAATAATACACACACACTTCTTTGCTTTCCTGAAGGAAAAAAAGGGTACCTAAGTCCCAATCCACACAATAGTCCAGGATGTGCAGATCAATGCCAGAATTCACAAAGATTGAAGCATCCCATAGAGCATAAAGCATCCTAGAATCCTTTAAAATGTTTCATGGACTGCTAAGTCACAATTCTTTCCTGTGATGTCTTGAAGCTACTCCAGAGGTACTCCTGGCCATAAAGCCACTTCTGGCTTGGACTTGTTCACTTGCCTTCAGCCAACAGTGCTGAACAAAGCAAAGCTGATTGCCATGGAATCTCTTGGCAATTCTGAAAGCCAGTGAGTACAATAATTAATGAGAGCCAACATGGTGTAGTGGTTGAGTGTTGGACTAGGACACTGGGAGACCAGGTTTTGAAACCTGCTTGGCCATGGAAACCCACTGGGTGACTTGGGCAAGTCACACTCCCTCAGCCTCAGAGGAAGTTAAAACCAACCCCCATCTGAAAAAATCTGAAAAAATTCTGTCAAGAAAACTCCATGATATTTCACCTTAGGGTTTCCATAAGTCAGAAATGACTTGCAGGCACAGAACAACAACCATGAATATGTAAATATATAATAGGTAAGTAGGGAGACCTCTCAATTGATGCCCCCTTGTTGTGGGAGAGAGGCTTGTGTACCCTAATGATGTTTTGAGCTATGCTGGCAGCGGCATAATAGCCACCGGTAGGGTCTCCCACGCCAGACAGGTCAAAACCAAAGGGTCTGACAAAGAGCGTCAAAGGGCAGGATTGCCTTATGGCAACCATCCTAGGAGAAGGAAAACTCTAATCCGAAACCTGGGCAGATGGTGCTTGTCCAACCCTGTAAGGTCAACCATCTAAGAGAAGGAAACTCTAATCAAACATATGGCCCGAGGACCTCGCTGCTACCGTCCATGCTTGCAAGGCCACAACAGATGAACCTTTGGTTTAAAGGGTGAGGCCAGTTCTGTGCATGCTGTGCTCCACCAGAAAAATCCATTGCATAGGCTTGAAGGACAAATCCAATCCAAAAAAAAAAAAGCCCTGTAGCAATAGGCGAGGGACAAAACGGCAGGTGTAAAGATGCACTGGAAGCTGCAGACCCAACCCTGCAAGCAGGCGGTTCAGGACTTTGGTCGCTCGAGGCTGACCTGGGAGATGACAGTCTTGTTAGGCAGCATCCTGAACGACCAAGCAGCCTTTTTTAAGGAGAGCACTGCTTGCTCCACATGGAGAGGGGCCTAGAAAAGGTGGCCTAACAAAAGCTCATCCCCAACTACCTGGTTGGCTAGCCGTGGCCAACGGGAATCTTCTGATGCGGTCAAGCCAAGGCAAAGAAACAAAGGCACACACCGGCCTCCAAAGGTGTAAATAAACTGATGCTTGCATGCTGGAACATCAGAACCACGCGAGACTCTGAAGATAGTGGACGGCCTGAGCATCATTCTGCTCTAATAGCCCATGAACTATCATGACTTAATATTGACATCGCTGCTCTTAGTGAAGTTCGCCTCCATGAGGAAGGCAGCCTTAAAGAACACAGCGCCGCCTACACACTTTACAAGTCTGGCAAACCCAAAACCGAAAAACATCTTTCAGGAGTAGGCTTCATGATTAAAAACTCCATTGCCTCCAAACTCAAAACCTTACCAACAGGACACTCTGATCGCATTACTTCCTTACGCCTCCCACATGTTGTTCTCTTTAGTATATATGCCCCAACTATGCAAGCCAACCCTGTAAAGAAAGACAAATTCTACACAGACCTAAGTCACCTCATACAAAAAGTCCCTGTAGAAGATAAAATTATTATCCTTGGTGACTTCAATGCCAGATTAGGAAAGAACTCCGAAGCCTGGAAAGGTGTCTTAGGCAAACATGGTGTTGGAAATTGCAATGATAACGGACGCCTCCTGCTAGAGTTCTGTGCAGAACAACAGCTGACTATTACAAACACTATCTTTCAGCAGAAAGACAGCTTGAAGACAACCTGGATGCATCCCCGATCCAAACATTGGCACCTCATTGACTATGTTCTAGTCCTCCAGAGAAACAGTCGTGATGTCTGTCATACTCGAGTGATGCCCAGTGCAGAATGCCAGACAGATCATCACCTCGCCAGATGTAAACTAAATCTTCATCTTAAGTTCAAACCTAAGAGGGCTGGCATCTTAAAGAAGAGACTCCAAGTCAACAATCTTCAACAAGCTACCATGAGAGACAACTTCCAGGCAAACCTGCAAACAAAACTTGAAGACTATCCTATAGATCCTTCTCCTATAGTGCTTTGGCAACATATCAAAAACAGTATCCTTCAGTCTGCGGAAGAATCCCTCAGGTTCTCCCACAAGAAAAATCAAGACTGGTTTGATGAAAACAACCAAGAGATCCAGGAGCTGTTGTCAAAGAAGAGAACTGCTCACTAGGCATACCTTGCCCAGCCAACTTGCCATGTAAGAAAGGCAGCTTTCCATCTCACATGTAGTAAACTTCAACAAAAAGTCCGAGACATACAGAACAAGTGGTGGATCAATATAGCAGAAAAGACACAACACTGTGCAGATCTGGGAGATTATAGAGGATTTTATGAAGCTCTTAAGGCAGTGTTTGGACATACTTATCAGGTCCAAAGCTCCTTATACAGTACAGATGGTCAAACATTAATTATTGATAAAGCCTCCATCCTGAACCAATGGGCTGAACACTTTCAAAGTCTCTTTAGTGCCAACACTAAAGTTGTAGTCCAAGGCTCAGCTATCCAAAATATGATACAAAAACTGATGAAAAATGTATTGGACATAGCTCCCACTTTGGAAGAGACTCTTAAGGCCATACAGCAGTTGAAAAACAGCAAGGCAGCTGGGATTGATGGAATCCCACCTGAAGTTTGGAAACACGGAGGTCATGTACTCCATGAGAAATTCCACGAACTCCTTGTGAATTGCTGGGAAAAGTGGGAACTGCCATCAGATCTCCAAGATGCAGTCATCATCACCCTGTACAAGATAAAAGGAGCAAAATCCGATTGCTCAAACTATCGAGGCATAACACTGCTCTCTATTGCTGGAAAAATCCTTGCAAGGATATTCCTGAACAGATTAGTTCCTGCCATTGCAGAAGAACTTCTTCCTGAAAGCCAATGTGGCTTCAGAACCAATAGGAGTACTACAGATATGGTATTTGCCCTTAGACAACTGCAAGAGAAATGTAGAGAGCAGAACAAGGGTCTCTATGTAACATTTGTTTACCTCACCAAAGCCTTCGACACTGTAAGTAGAAAAGGTCTGTGGCAGATCCTGGAAAGACTAGGATGTCCCCCCAAATTCCTTAAAATGGTTATCTTGCTACACGAGGGCCAGCACGGTCAAGTCAGATATGGCGATGCTCTTTCAGAGCCCTTTCTAATAACTAATGGAGTGAAGCAAGGTTGTGTCCTTGCGCCAACTTTATTTACAATCTTCTTCAGCATGATGCTCCAAAGGGCTACGGTAGAGCTCGAAGAAGATGACAGCATCTATATACGTTACCGTACTGATGGTAGCTTGTTTAACTTAAGCCATCTGAGGGCTCGCACTAAGATTCTAAACTATCTAGTCCATGAGCTGCTCTTCGCTGATGATGCTGCCCTTGTTGCCCACACAGAAGCAGCTCTGCAGCGCCTAACATCCTGCTTCGCAATAGCTGCAGAGCTGTTTGCGCTGGAAGTCAACCTGAAGAAAACAGAAGTTCTTTACCAGCCTGCACCAAAGGACCAACACCACCATCCCCACATTGCCATCGGCAAATCTGTGCTCAAGTCCGTTCAGCAGTTCACCTACCTGGGAAGTATCATCTCCTCAGATGCCAAGATTGACAAAGAGATCGATCACAGATTAGCAAAGGCATATAGTGCATTTGGAAGACTTCACAAAAGAGTCTGGAGCAATAAACACCTGATGCAAAGCGCAAAAATCAGTGTGTATAGAGCCATTGTACTGTCTATCCTCCTTTATGGGTCTGAAACATGGGTGACCTATCGCCACCACTTACGACTCCTCAAACGCTTTCATCAGCACTGTTTACACACAATCCTAAATATACTGGACTGACTATGTGACGAATGTTGCTGTCCTTGAGCAAGCAGGGATCACCAGCATTGAGGCCATGATATTGAAAACACAGCTGCGCTGGGCAGGGCATGTTTCTAGGATGGAGGACCATCGCCTCCCCAAAATACTACTCTACGATGTACTCGCCACGGGTCAGCGTAAGAGGGGCGCTCCAAAAAAGCGATACAAGGACTCCCTGAAACAACATCTCAGGCTTGGCCAAATTGATCACCAACAATGGTCTGCCCTAGCCTCACATCGGGACGCATGGAGACGCATTATCCAAAATGCTGCAGCCTTATTTGAGAACTCCCACCGAACAAGTCTTGAAGAGAAATGACAACGCAGAAAGAATCACAACCCGGAAACATCACCCAAGGTGACCTGCTGTGCTTTCTGCAACCGGACTTGTCTATCTTGCATTGGCCATTTTAGTCATCAGTGCGCTTGAAGAAAACGCAGGATGAATCCTTCCTGAATCTTCGTTTGGGAAGAAAAGCCAGAGAAAAAAAAAGAGAGAGAGAGAGAGAGAGAGAGAGAGAGAAGTAGGGAGAGCAGAACAATAAATGAATTAAAGTAAATGCAGGAAGCTCCTTTTACTATCATTTTCTTTGAAAGATGCAACATCTCCACACACAACACATATATTTTCTACTGATGACTCTATATACTTACTGTTACAGATGCCATGCAGTCTTTACATTCCTTCTTGCCTTTACAGGCAAGGCTGGAATAAGAAACTGATCACATCACTGTTGTGGTGTAGTTAGAAGGGTGCCAGGACTTGAGCCTGATCCTTCTTGGACTGATCCTCATGGCACTAAAAAGCAAAACACACAAATTTTGTAGCCTTTGACCTGCTTCTAAATGCTCTGTGTCATTTGTCAAATTTTATTTTGCTTCATTGTGTTTTTGTCTTGACCTTCTTCTGTGCCACTCATGTTGGCACACATATTCTCTGGCAGTCTCCCATGCAGACACCAACCAGATAAAGACATGCTGTGCCTTAGCAAAGATGTTGTGTGACGTGTCTACAGATCATACACTAAGGAGATTTTCAGACGCTAAAAATTAGCTTCTTGCCACGCAAGTAGCCTCTGGAAAAGTATCGAGGCTGCTGCGCAGCAAGGGTCCATTTTGGACGACGTCGTTTCTCTCTTGGCGTCATCCATGACTGTTGTGGCCAGCATTGGAGGCGGCCGCACTGTTTTTTACTCATGGACAATTTCCGTGAGTAAAAAACAGTGCGGCCGCCTCCAATGCTGGCCGCAACAGTCACGGACGACGCCAAGAGAGAAACGACGTCGTCCAAAATGGACCCTTGCTGTGCAGCAGCCTCGTTACTGTTCTGGAGGCTGCTTGCGTGGCAAGAAGCTAATTTTTAGTGTCCGAAAATCTCCTAAGATCACCCACTTACTTCTGAGCCCTCCCAGATTGCTCTCTGCTCTGTGGCTCAAATTGTAGCTTTCTGAGACTATAAAAGTGGCCACCATAGTTTTTCCCCATCAAAAGCCCCATGAAGTGTGTGAAAGATTACATTAGAAAGTCTCTGTTTGCTATTCCATTTGAAATTCCAGCATAGGCTCACAAGTGTCATCATTTTTTTCCCAAAGAGAGCCATAGGCTAGGGATGGGAAGAACATTTGAAAATATATTTTTTTAAATTGACAAAAATATGTTTCTCGGGTGTTGAGAAATGCTGAAGGGATGAAACCTGGCCTGAAAAGAATATGCACTTTTGCACTTATTCTACAAATAATAATAATAATAAATAAATAAATAAATAAATTTTAAAAAATGCTGCACCTAGTTGTTGTTGTTGTTTGTTTGTTGTTGTTTTGCAAAATCTGTCCTTGTACCTGGTTTGCCAGCATGGTGACAGGGAGGGGATGTCCTTTGCTGGCCCAGATGGCATCTTTGATGCCAGTTCAGGGTATGTGTGCTGGGAAGCAAAGCAGATGGAGAAAGTTATTTAAACTCTGTCCACCCTCGTGACTCCCTCTTTCAGTTGAGAAGCTGGGCTCACTCTCCCAACCTTCTGTGCTGTGCAAGCTTTGCGGGTCTATTTGGGGTCAGGCAGGAATTTTGTCACTCTCCCCCCCCCCAATTTACCCTACACTGTACCTTGTGGACAAATGGATCAAGTGGCCAGAAATGCTGCAGTTAAATAGCTGGCCACTTGACTGGTAGTGGGAGGGAGAAAGAGGAGGAATACTGGTGAGCACCACTGGGTGAAGGTGAGGTCACTGGAATTGCCCCCTTTTGGTCATTGAACCTAGAGAGGTGGAGAACGGGGCTAATTCTCAAGGTTTGCTTGAGGTTCATCCTCAGTTTAAGCTTGTGGGAGGAAGATTCTGGGGGAACCTTCCTTCCAACAGGGCAGAATGGGCAGAAATCCAGTAAATTGCAGGGCTCCTGGGGTTCAAGTACTTTGCCCAAAGAGGGATGAGGAGGGGGGCCTGGTAGTGACCCCAGCCTCAGCAAACCCCACACCCGGTGTTCCCTTTTTGCAGGTCGTGTTAAAATCATAGAGTTAAGTCATTTAAATAAAGAGGCCCTGTTTGCAACCCATGGGTTGTTTCTGGTCTCTTTATTTCCAGATGGGACAGAAAGTGCTGTATTGGGAGGTTCATTTTGCACAAAATTTGCCCGTGGTTGTTTTGCACAGAAAACAGCATTTTCTGCATAGGAAATAGCAACAATACGGTTTTGAAAGACTTTGTTGCAGTGAGAAAAAAAATACTAAAATTAGTTATATAAAACCAATGAAGAACTACAGCCCTACCAATACATTTGGAGTCAGGAGCCAGCCAGTAGTGGTTTGAGTGTTGAACTATGACTCTGGAGGCCAGGGTTCGAATCCTGCATGGCCATCAAAACTCACTGGGTGACCTTAGGCAAGTCACACACTCCCAGCCCTCAGAAAACTCTGTGATACGTTGGTCTTATGGTCACCGTAAGTTAGAGATGACTTGAAGGCACACAACAACACAACACATTTGGAGTCATAGGACCACTCCTCTTCCTCTTCCTCTTCCTCTTCCTTATCCTCCTGAAGTTTACTTATCATTTTTGGTATATAAAGTAATATAACAAACAAGAATCAGAAGCAATATAGAAACATTTATAGCCATTATGGCAACATATTAAAAGCCATAGCAAATACTGGCTTGATTCTTATGAGTAATCCCTACTAGAATTAATCAGCTATTGAATGGTGACTTAAGACTTAAGTAAGAATTTTATCAGACATGGGGGAAAGCAGCACAAAATTGCATCCCCAACCACGTCAGAAGAATGCTACAAGAACAGAATGGGCAACATTACCAGATGCCCATGTCCTTCAGCTGTTCTGGGGGAAGAGCACGGGAGTGAATAAAGTGTCACTTTTTTATTGACAGGCTAAGCCTATGCTGCCCCGCCCCAGAATGGCTGAAGTTTTCTGGTAATATCACCCATTTTTGTTCTTATAGCATTCTTCTGACACAGTTTTTGCTGCATCTGATAAAGTCCTACATCTCATTGACTCAGTGGGTTTACTCCAGTTGGGACTACCAAAAGAATTCATGTTACTAAGTATAATCTTTTTTTTCACATAGAAAAAAATTACTCAGGGCAACCCATTTCAAGAGCTGGCCAGAGAGAGAGAGAGAGAGAGAGAGAGAGAGAGAGAGAGAGAGAGAGAGAGAGCGCTGTTGTTGTGGTTCTGTTACCTGGAAGAATCCAGGAAAGATTGTTTGGATGGAGGCATACTTTACAGGGGCAGCTGAGGAGAAGATCGTTGCAGAACTGTTGCCTAGATCCACAAAAACCTGGGTGCCGTTTACACGATGAAAATGTAGTAGGAAGAATTCGTGCCGATCCCTGGCAGTTTACACGTACATCGGGTTGGGTACGTGATTTTCGGAAGGGGGGCCACCTTTTATCCCTCAACCTGTGGGACTTCCAGTCCCGCGGTTTGTGCCGGTTTTTAAAAAAGTCACTGGAGGATTCGGAAAATCGGAAATATAAACAGCCTGGGACAAAATATCTCGGTAGTAGGGGATGACCAGAAATGGTGACTGGGGGCAGGCTTAGAGATCAGCGACCAGAAAAGGAGGGGTCAGTCACCAGTTCAAAAGATCCAGCCTCACCAGCCGAAAACAAAGGCATCCCTTCCAGCTGCACAAAGGTTGATGTGTGTGTGTGTGCACGCGTGTACTCAGTGACCTTTTTAAATGGATTTCTACACTGCAAACCCTTCAGCTTTACCTTTTCCTCTACTGCATGTTACAGAGAGATCGAGGTGGGCAGAGGGTCGCCCATTCATCCCCTGCCTTGGTCATCTCCCTGGGTCTGAACGGGCACAGTAAAATATTCCAGCCTCTGAGCGAATGAACACCCCTTAAATTCTCTCTCTCTGTGTCTGTGTCTTTCAAAACGCCTGTCTGTAGCTGGCTTGAAACCTGAACTCTGCAGCTAAATCTCTGCTGTAAGGGTTAATATTTTAAAGAGGCAAGGGGAAACCCAAGCGGCTTGATTTCAAAAGGAAAGCACTCGGCTTGATTTCAAATGGAAAGCACTCGTTCGTTCCTGAGTCTGAGCGAAAGATCTCAGTCTGGATCTTTCAAAATGCTTTCTGCCTCTTCTTAAAGGGTTAACATTTTAAAGAAGCAAGGGGAATACCAAACCTCTGCCCCCCTCTCTCTCCCCCCCCCAGCCAGCCAATAGCATCACTCGTGGTGCGGAACTGTAAAGGAAGTGCGTCACCGAGGTTGTGAAAACACGAGTAATCGCATCCTTGATTGACAGCAAAAAAACAAAAACAAAAACAAAAACCTAAAAAAAAAATAATGGAACTTTGGACGTGCAAATATCAGTCACGGGACCACTCGGGATATCCAGATCAGTGACATAAATCGTATAAACAGCGAGGGACGGATTCGTGATCACAAAGTCACGGTGAGCACCGCGACAATTTTTGTCGTGCAACTAGCACCCTGAAGGCAGCCCTGGATATGCAGAGTTGTATTCTATTGCATTATTTGAGAAGTGGTCTTTTTTATTCTACAATGGCAATGTGATTAGTACTAGGGCTTCCACTTACAGAAAATGCCTTACAAAGTGAAATGTGAAATTATTGACTCACTGGAAGGAGATGTTTGTTTTTGCAGTAAGCTGGAGAAAATGAAGCTGCAGTTAATGGCCTCGTTGGACCTAGTGATACTTTGGTTTAGTGTTACATGAACAAATTTCAGGCTTGTGTGTTCCCTGCCCCCTCAAGTTTCTTCTTCCAGCATGGTGATAATGGGGAGTTTGGAAGCTTTCACATTTATTTTAGACTAAATGCAGTTAACCATTATTTCTGAACCCTAAGCTGTGGGTAATTTTAAGTACAGTTTATTGAAACAAGGCAACTTATTAAAATACAGCTTGATGTTGGGTTGCTTCATTAAAACATAGCTAAAACAAGCCGTGTTTTCCACATTTCTGAACTGTAGCTGTTAAAAATAGAAGCAAAACCTTCTGATCTGATCCTGGTGGCTGAATAAAGGAAAAGGAAGGAGAGCACACCAGCTTATTGCTTATTTATGAATGATCGACTCTAATGAGCCCAGTGAATAAAATGTCTGAACAATAAAATAAAACTGTTCACAAATCTTTCTTCAAGCTTCTTGAAGTTGCTGCTTCTTTACAAAATGGGCTTTCATTTTTCAGCTTCACTATTTCTTTTCAGTGTCTTTTGCTGGAAATTTGCAGCTCACGCTATCATTGAAAGTTAGCCGAGTCTCTTTAGATTTTTCCCCCCTTTCTGAGCCACCTCTCTCCCATGACTTGGAAACTAAGCAGGGTCATCCCTGTTAGGTATTTGGATGGGAGACTACCAACCAATACCAGGTGCTGTATTTCAGAGGAAGGAAATGGCAAAGCCATCTCTGAGTATTCCTTGCCTAAGAAAACCCTATGAAATTCATGGTGTTACCATAAGTTGACAAGCCACTTAAAGGCACATTCACATGCACGTGCACACGCACACAAACACACACACACTTTAAAAACCTATAGGGTGAGACTTTAACTCCTTGCCCTGAAATATTACAAGAATATGTACTCTCTATTCTTTTCCTCTGTTTCGATAGCTACTGTTATAAAGAAATGATTAAGGAGATTTTCACACGGGGGCAAAATGCCCCGTTACTGCCCCGCCACCTCCTCTCCCATTCCTGCCATGGAATAACATAAATCTTTCACACACTTACCTTAATTCCACAACAGGAATGGGCTCCCCCTCCCCTCACTGGTCGGCCTTAAATGCAGCTATCCTAAGGCTGCTTTTATGAGCAGCCATCTGAAATGTTACCATGTTTCGCGTGATAACAGCTGGGCAGTAAATTTAAAAAATAAAGCTCTCCCAAACATAAAATCAGTTCACCAAGCACAAAATCACACAATCAAAACAGGGAGGGTAAAATAAAGGGTGCCACTTACCTGGATGTCCAGATCATACCAGGAAGTGCTTGGAATGGACTCCCCTCCATGGCTGTCATTTTGGAACAGGAACGGGGCTCCTGTTCACACACCCGTGATTGTGTGATAGCAACAGAAGAGGAGATCTATTAATGATGAATAACTGTGATTACATTGTTCCAGAACAGTCACGGGAGCAGGATGGATGCAGGACAGAATGGGATCAACGTTGTCCAAAAGGGAAAACCTTTCCCGACCCTGTTCTGTTCCTGCCACGGGATATATAGCCCGTGTGAAAATCTACTAAGTCTTCTCTTTACATGTACGTTTTTGAGTCTATTCAGGCTGAATGGGACAGTAATGTGCAGGAGCATAGGTATCATGAGATGGGGTCCAGGTAGAATGAAAGTAGAGAAAAGAAGCTTGCAGCAAAGAGTAACAGAAGGAGCAACATAGATGTTCACGCTGCTATCATCCCCAGGGAAATTTCAAAGAAGGGAAGGGTCATCCCAGTGTGGCCATGTGCTCCTACATATTCAGACCCTGCTCAGTGTGGACAGTAAGCCTGTGAAAGTGCCTGACTAAAGGTAAACAGCACAGCTGTTTCTCCTTGGGCCATCCTCTTGCTAGATACCCCCATTTTCACAATCCCAAACAAAGATCAAATAGAAGTTCTTGACCAGCCCCAAATGCCCTGCCATAGATGGATACAGGGCTATATTGAGCTTGATCAGACACAAGTTGAACAGATATATCTTACCATATGAATGCCACTAACCTTCCTATGAAAGGCTGCATACGAAAAGTGTAAAAATATTTCAACAGGAAGGCAGCCATAACTTGACATTTTTGCACAACTGTGCCAAGTAGAAACAATAACAAGGGGGTGCATTATCTTTCCCTTCCTCCAGGTGGCAGGAGAGAACTATATTGGGAAAAATCAGGAGATTAGTTATAACTTTAAAGTTCCTTAGGGTTTTACTCTTACTTTTTTTAAAAAAAATCACTGTCTCTTAAACAGATAAGTAATAGATTTCATTATATTACATGTGCCATATTTTCACACTGTACACAAGTAGCTGAAAACACAAGCAGTTGCAGCAATATGGAATCTGTTATCGTGAGTTCTTGCATAAAAAAGAGGAAGGAAGGGGGAGAAAAAGAAGAAATTTGGCAGCATCTTTAAAACTAGTTTTTATTTTCGCATGAGCTTTCTTGGGTATAAACCCACTTCTTTGGGTGAAGTACCGAGTGGTATTAATGCCTCAGATATAAAGCATATTTATACAGTTGTGGGATTGGGATTGAATGCAACAGGTTCCAGAAAGATGCAAATCATGACCCCTTGCATTAAATTTTCAAAGGGCTGCGTAAAGTGATACAGGTCTTTCAGATCTTTACAGTGGTCAGTTAGTGTTGATATGTGAAAGCAATGATATGATTTTCTTGTGGTTTGTTTTATACACCTAGCTTTGCAAACTCTGCAGTAGCTGCATAGACTCAGGACATTTTCAGACGATCATTGCAGTGCAAGGATTGAGCAGGAGAGGTTCGTAGCAGCAGCGCAGCAGGGGGTCCATTTCAGATGACGCTGTCCCTGCGGCGAAATCATCCGTCTCTCTTCCATTTAGGGTTGGAGCCTGCCATGCCATATTCAGCCAAATTTTATTCACGGAGGTTGTCTGTGAATAAAATCTGGCTGAATATGGCACGGCAGGCTCCAACCCTAAATGGAAGAGAGACAGACAATTTTGCCAAAGGGACAGCGTCGTCCGAAATGGACCCCCTGCCGCACTGCTGCTACGAACCTCTCCCGCTCGATCCTTGTGCTGCAAGGATCGTCTGAAAATGTCCTCAGTCTACAGCAGAATGCCACATACAAACCTATGTCCCACTGGGGCTTACTCCCAGGAAACGGAGGACTTTATCAGATTACTCCTCCTTAATGTTCTTTTGCTGGCATATCTTGTGTCATTTTTATGCCAGCAAAAGAACTGCCCCACCAGACATACCTTTAGGCAGCCCCAGCAGTAACAGATCATGAACAGAGCTCTGTTTACTTCTGGGGTTGAGATCTAGTGGATTCTTGCGAGGAGATGCAAGCGTGGCAAATTCAAAAAATTAAGCAAGACAAAGTCTAAAAACATACAGGCAAGCACAGAAACACACTTAAAAAGTACAAGTAAATTGGGGAGGTTATAAAAAAGAGCATCCCCTACCTGGCTGTCCCGATCTCACCTGGAAGTGTTCTGACAATTGACACTGTATTCACTAAGCACAATGGTGTGACGATTCAAACACCAGCAATGCCAGCAACAAAGTGCCAGGGGAAATCTAGTGACGGCTTGGGCCATCAATAAAATAGAGCACTTTCTGACAGTACATGATCATGAAAGGATGACGTTGTATGGTATGTGCACCCTTTCACGATCATTAGGCTTTGTTATGATGACATATTTGCCACATCTGATAAAGTCTTCTATACTTCATAGATCATAGAATCATAGAATTGTAGAGTTGGAAGAGACCTCAAGGGCCATCCAGTCCAACCCGCTGCCATGCAGGAATACACAATCAAATCATTCCCAACAGATGGCCTTCCAACCTCTGTTTAAAAACCGCCAAAGGAGACTCCACCACACTCCCAGGCAATGTATTCCACTTGGGAACAGCTCTTACTGTCAGGAAGTTCTTCCTAACGTTTAGGTGGAATCTCTTTTCCTGTAGTTTGAACTCATTGCTCCATGTCTTAGTCTCTGGAGCAGCAGAAAACAATTTTGCCCCATCCTTAGTATGACATCTCTTCAAATATTTAAACATGACTATCATGTCCCCTCTCAACCTTTTCTTCTTCAGGCTAAACATACCCAGCTCTCTAAGCCACTTCTCATAGGGCATGGCTTCCTGACCTCTCACTATTTTGGTCGCCCTCCTCTGGACACATTCCTGCTTGTCCATATCCTTCTGGAATTGTGGTGCCCAGAACTGGACACAGTATTCCTGGTGAGGTCTGACCAAAGCAGAATAGAGTGGCACTATTACTTCCCTTGATCTAGACACTATACCCCTATTAATGCAGCCTAGAATCGCATTGGCTTTTTTAGCTGCTGTATCACACTGCTGATTTATGTTCAGCTTGTGGTCCACTAAGACTCCTAGATCCTTTCTGCATGTACTGCCCTCAAGCTATGTTTCACCTATCCTATATCTGTGCATTTCATTTTTACTGCCCAAGTGTAGTATCCTACATTTCTCCCTGTTGAAATTCATTTTGTTAGTATTGGCCCAGCTTTCTAATCTGTTGAGGTCATTTTGGATTCTGATCCTGTCCTGTGGGGTATTACCTACCCCTTCTAATCTGATGTCATCTGCAAACTTGATAAGCATGCACTCTATTCCCTCATCCAAGTCCTTGGAGGTCTTTAAACAGAGGCTGGATGGCCATCTGTCGGGGATGCTTTGATTGTGATTTCCTGCGTGGCAGGGGGGTTGGACTGGATGGCCCTCGTGGTCTCTTCCAACTCTGCAATTCTATGATTCTATGATTCTATGATTCTATGTTGAATAGTACTGGGCCCAGGACAGAACCCTGTGGCACCCCACTGGTCACTGCTCTTCAGGATGAAGAGGCACCATTGGTGACTACCCTTTGGGTTCACTCAATCAACAAATTACAAATCCACCCAACAGTTGCATTGTCTAACCCACAGATTAATAACTTTTTTTGCAAGAATATCATGGGGGACCTTGTCAAACGCCTTACTGAAATCAAGATACGCTACATCCACTGCATTCCCTTCATCTATCAAGTTTGTAACTCTATCAAAAAAAGAGATAGATAAGATTAGTCTGGCATGATTTGTTTTTGAGCAATCCATGTTGACTTTTTGTGATCACAGCATTCCTTTCTAAGTGCTTACAGACTGTCTGTTTAAAGATCTGTTCTAGAATCTTTCCTAGTATTGATGTCAGGCTGACTGGGTGGTAATTATTTGGGTCTTCTTTTCCACCCTCTTTAAAGATGGGGGCAACATTTGCCCTCTTCCAGTCTGCTGGGACCTCTCCTGTTCTCCAGGAATTCTCAAAGATTATTGACAGTGGTTCTGAGATTACTTCTGCCAGTTCTTTTAATACCCTTGGATGATGTTCATCTGGCCCTGGAGACTTGAACTCATTTATACTGGCCAGGTATTCCTGAACTACCTCTTTACCAGTTCTGTGCCACACTGTGCCATTCAGCTCATGGATTTTGTCATGGAGTTTTGTGCATTTACCCCTGTCTATGCCCATCATAACAATATGGTCCCAAGAGTGTATCCTGGGATTAATGCCCTATCAATATTACTGTAAGGAAAAGGATGTGTAGGGTTAAAGGAATGTTCACAAATATTTTAAAAATGGTTTAAAATGTATTTCTTCAGTGTTGGGAAACCCTAACAGAAGAATCCTGGACTGATGAGAAACTTTGCAGTTCAGGACTTATTCTGTGCACAGATTAGGCAACTAATATCCCTTAGCCTGAGTGATCTTCCTCTCCTGTATTATATGGATAACCTGTTCTACCTACTCATGTTTTCAAGATGAGTAAGATGAGTACAAACTGCTTTGAAGAGTCATTGTCATCATCATCATCGTCATCATCATCATCCCACAACTGACCCTGCTTAAATTGTCAATACTTTAAGGCTGGAAGTCAATACTCCATACCTTATCTGGAAGTAAGGCCAATAGAGCTCAATGGCATGTATAGAATTGCACAGTAAATTATGCACATCCACTTGCAAGCTGGGCATAGTCTTTATAACTACACCTCCCCCCCACACACAACACTTTTCGTGCGGGGGAGACATTTTATTCTGCTCTCTGTCTCAGACTGTCAACTAGCTCTAGCAGTAGTAACTGTACCAAATCCCTAAAAAAATCAAACACCCCCCCCACACACACACACAGCTAAAACGTTAAAATGCTTATTTCATCTCCCAGTTGGACTAGAAGAGCTGTCAGATAGGTTTTTGTTTGCTTGAGCTGTGTTTCTGATAGTCTGGTTAGAGCAGGAATGGGCAAAGTATGCCCCATTAGAGTTATCCAGCAGGTGGGAAAGTCCAGGCAGCTCCTCCAACAAAATATGGATGTTATTATGTCTGACCTTATTTTCTCATGTGCAACCTTCCAAACGCTTTTAATAAATGCAAGCAAAGTTTCCAAGGAGCTGTCTCAGGCTGAGCTGCTTGATAAGAACAACGTCGTATTAAACATTCCACGGGACTCTGCCAAATGGCATTTGGTGAAACCAAATCTCTTTAAAATACCTGCTTTTATTAAAGTTGGCCAAGTTTTCGTCATAACACATTTTTTGAACCGAGACAGATTTAGAAACTGGAACAGGCACAAATTCCAAATGCTCATTTTCTAATTTTGAGGTAATTGCAATCAATGGCATTTTCTCTCAATGCAATCTGAAGTGATGCAAGTCTATTTTTATGTTTGTGGGGCTACAATCCAGTGCTTCATGTGTGCTGACGTTTTCTATTATCTTTGAGGGAATATGTAGAGTAGGGGTTATGGGAAATGTTCCTGAACATAGATAATTTTTTTCAAGCATGGTTAACCTCATATGAATATGATAAAAGTAGTGTTTTTTTAAACAAGAATGAAAGGTTGCTCTCTCTGTGTATGTGTTTTAAACTGAAATTATGATGGTATACAGTGGGGCTCCACTTACCCAGGAGACAATTTCAAAAACCTCTCACTCCATAGCCTTTGAAGAAGGCCAAACATGACTGTTGGATGGTTCTGTAATCAGCTATGACATCGCATGGAAATGACATCATGTCACGTGAGTGGCTGGATCTTGGAATTCTGGTTAATTAAGTCATTAATTTATTAATTCATTTAGGTTACTCTAGTGATTTCATGCAACTTTCTAGGCTCCTTGATTAAAGCTGAAACTACAAATATGCTTTAGTGAATTAAGCCAGCAGAATTCATTACAAATATTTAGGTGGTTGCCTTTTCCTTTTTCACATTCAATAAAACAAGGTTTGCTGCATCAAGAGAAATAGTCTTAGCATTGGAGGAAATGCATCATATACTTTTGTTGTTAGGTAAGCTAGAAAGAGGAATAAAACTTTCTGGAGCCTAGGCAGAGCAGCAGAAGAAGCAACAAACAAAGAATGGAAAAGAAATTTTAAAAAGTGAGTCTTGGAATGAAATGGGAGATGTGTGTGAGGAGTGATTTCTTTGAAGGCCAAAGCCCCGAAGCAGTCAGAGTTCTTTCAGAATGACAGCCCTTTTAGGCCTGAAAGGTAGGTGTCTCCCCACTCATGAGCTTGCATGGAAGGAAAGGGTTTGGAGTCTTCCTGGGGCTTGCAATGCATTGTGACTCTGTTCAATAGCTTTTTTCCTCTATTGAGGAGAGTATAAAATCAATTTGGATTGTATAATGTATAATATTACTTAAGTTAAGCTTCAATGAACCCCTTTCTAATCTTGTTCCCACAATGCTTGGATATGTTCTCCTGAAACCTATCCTCCATTTCTTTCTTTCTTGCCCCCCACCTCTCTCTGTCCTTCCTATTGTGTTTCCCTGTCTCCTCTACCTTTTAATGATACAATTAAGGTAAGAAGGGTGAAGAACAGTGTGGACTTATTGGATATCAGATCATTAAAACTGAAGAATCCACAGGCTTAATTTGTGACCACTGGCTCCTGTGTGCAAAGCATGTGCAAAAGCTTCAAGGGTTTTTGCTGACCACTCTTCTTTTGCTGACCACTCTTCTGGGAGGCAGAAAAGATGCAGTGATTCAGTTGTGCACAAAAAAGTCCCACATAAACTCAGAGACTTTCAGAAATTTCAGATTAAGAATTCTCCACTCTTGATTCACTGACTGATCTTTATAGTTATCCACTTATTGTTGATAGCCACAGTAGCTAGTATTGCCTACTAACTGAAATACATCACTCCTTATTGACCTTTGACAAACAAACAAGGGTGAGTGAAGTGTACGTGTTAGATGGAAAGATTAGAGAGATGCAGATGAGAGACAAACTGAACCGAAGAGAATGTAAAATGAAATCTCATGGTTTCAGATAGGCTTTCTGAGCCTGACACTTCCCAGATATGCTGGACTCCCACCATTCCCAGGCAACAATCCTCTTATGGGCTTTGCTGTCCAGGTGGAGAAAAATTCTGGGTTGGGAGAAAGCAACTTTAAGAGAGCAAAAAGAGTACCTTTGAAGTAGTCAGTACCAATCTCCATGCCATTCTCTGTAAATCCCATGGTGTGCCAACCTAAAGTTAATTAATGTTAATTAACAATAACTCAACTAAGTAAACATTTTCAGTTATTATAGCTGAGGGCAATATTTTTTTTAAATTTTTTTAACATGCAGCAGTATCAAATTAATTTCAAATCTAACCATGCCAAGCACTGGGACACTGAGAAATGTAAACCCCCTCAGGCATGGGGCAGAGGCAAGCCTGATGAAAGGCCACTCAGGGAGAAGGAAGAGGAAGACCTGCTGGGATGGAGGAGCACCAACAAGCAGGGAAGGAAGAGATAAAATTGGTCAGCTGGCAATGGATAGTTAGAGCCTCCTCACATTGGGTGCCACTGCCTCCCTTGCCAGGATCCTTGAAGATGGTCAGTGACAGGCGAGGATAGTCTGTTCCAGCAGTAGCTAAATCTCAAGAGAGGGCAAGGGAGAAATGAAAGAAAGGAGAATGAGACAGCATTGAGTAAGCTACAGATGGTTCCCCTTTGCCCCATTCTGGCCAGCCCAGTCAATGTAGCACAGCAGCAGGCCAGCCTGACAACAGGGGTAGTCCCACATCTGCCACTCATCCAACCCAAACTAGCTGAGGGTGACATTGACATACTTCCAACACATCAGTGGCTAATCACTGTGGAGACTTTAACAGCACAGCTTCACCATTTCCTGAAAACAAGCACTTCCACTTTAAGGAAGAGATGTTGAGAGTATGCATCTTGTTTTGAAGTCAGTCAGCACTAGGGCTGCCAGTTCAGGATTGACCCCAGTCCTGAGGTTTCCTGGACAAAACCTGAGACCTAGGGACAATGCCCCTGGTTATGTCATTAACCATTAAGCATTGGTTAATGTACCAACCTGCAGTTGTCCATAACCTGTCATTCAAACAAGCCCAGAGAGAATATATTTTGCTGTTTGGAAATTAAGGCACCGTTTACACAATGAAAATGTAGTGAGATGAATTCATGTCGATCTCTGGTTGTTTACATGTACAGTGTGATGGTCTTGAGCTTTTCGGAAGGGGGGGGCTACCTTTTATCACTCAACCAGTGGGACTTTCCATCCTGTGGTTTGTCATGGTTTTTAAAAAATGTCACGGGGGGGGGGGGATTCGGAAAATCGGAAATGTAAACAGCCCAGGACAAGATATCTTGGTACTAGGTGATGACCGGAAATTAAGGTTGGCAGGGGCGGGCACAGAGTTTAGAGAAGGAGGGCTCAGTCACCCGTTCAATAGATTACGCCTCACCAGCTGAAAGCAAAGGCTTCCCTTCCAGCTGCACATAGATTTGTGTGTGTGTGTGCCATAAGTCACCCTGTTCAATGGATTTTTTCACTGCAAACCCCTCAGCTTTAACCTGTCCCTCCCCTGCATGGTGAGTTTAATTTTTAAAAAGACAGTCGCACTGCAAGCCTATGGGCTCACGATAGCTTCATTCATTCACTCCTCAACAGCCCCTGCTTAGAGGGTTTAATTTTAAAGGGACAGTCACACTGCAACCCTCTGGACTCACAATGGCTTCATTCATTCACTCCTCAGCAGCCCCTGCTTAGAGGGTTTAATTTTTAAATAGGCAGTCACACTGCAAGCATCTGGGCTCCTGATCAGCTCATTTAATTCCTCCCCACCCCATCCCCTGCACTCAGGTTTCCGGTTGAAGGCAAAGCAGGCATGTGTGTGCACACCCGGGGCTCCAGTTGGCTCTGCTTTTGACTTCTCTCCCCATCCCCAGCACCAACTGAGGTTTGTCTTTTAAAATGCCTTGTGTGTTTGTACTGACATTCTCCTTTTACATGGATTTTAACATTTTGGGGGCATTTACCTATCAGGGTTTTTTTTAAAAAAAATCAAATTGTGCAGAGGGGGTTGTCTTCACCCTCCTTCTTTGACCAGTGCAGAAGCTTGAACAAACAGTTGTGCCAGCCAATAGCATCGCTCGTGGCGGGAAACTCTAAAGGAAGTACGTCACCAAGGTTGTGAAAAAACGAGTAATTGCATCCTTGATTGACAGCAAAAACAAAACAAAACAAAAATCCGGGATCTTAAAGGTGTATAAACAAAACAAAACAAAAAAAAAACCACGGGATACTTTACCACGGCAGACAAAACATATACCAGGACATGATGCAGTGTAAACAATGATCCCTGGATATCCAGGTAAGAGTTAAAAATTGTTTTAAACAACAAGGGATGAATTCGGGATCAAGAAATCCCAGGACTCCCTGTGACAATAAATAGCGTCTAACTGGCACCCAAGACAAAAATCTTAACTAAAGGAGGTTTTCCAAGAACAAGGTGAAATAAGGAGATTATTCCTTCTTACTTAGATTATCAGATGCTTGAAAAAGCCTTAAAGGAACTCATGAAAACAACATCACTGTAACAGGAACAGGTCCCAGTATGACACGTGTCATACTCCTGGCGTGCTTGCTCCATCCTCCCTCCATGCTGACGTGATGAAAAAGGTGTCGCTTTTCATTAGCAGGAGTTTCTGCTAATGAAAAGTGGTGCCTTTTTTCATTGTGTCAGCATGGAGGGAGGACAAAGCAAGCACATGAGGGGAATGACATCATGTGAAACCGGGACCCATTCCTGTTACAGTGATGTTGTTTTCGTGAGCTCCTTTTGGGGCTTTTCCAAGCATCTGATAATCTCCTTACTCAGGGAGATGGAATAAGGAATGCTTAATCTAGTCTACTTCCTTCTAGCCGAATGTGGATTGAGAACATAGGGCAGGGTGAGCCCTGGCATCACAATGACTGGGAAGGAAGACAGGCAGGTAGGCAGGTAGGCACTAAGTAAATACATAGAGTATACACACACACACACAGAGTCTTTGTAAATTGCATCAACAAATCAATTACTGTCAGCCCTCTGTATCCATGGCCCCTGCATCCATGGATTCTACCAACCACAGATTGAAATTTTTTTTAAAAAAATGCGGTGTGGGATATCACATCTCTCCCCTGCCCCACCCTTGCGAGAGGACCATGACAGAAGCTGTTCTGCAGTGCTCCCGTGCTGAGGGCGAAGAACTCGCTGAGGTAGGGCAGGGGAGAGAGGGAGGAAGAGAGAAAGCTGGTTGTCAGGGCAGGGTGGGGAGGGGAAGCTGGGGCTCACATGCATGTGTGGCAGTTGCCTTTGGAATGGATGTAGGGTGGTGGTGGAAGAGATCAGGTGGCACTCAAGGTTGCTTCTTATTTTAGAGCTCCATAGCTACATGCAAATGGCTGTGCTTCTTCTTGAGAAATAGGCAGGTGCGCAGCCATGGTGGTGAGGGATTTTTCCAGTGATGGCCCAATTATTGTTACCTCCCCCAACACATCCCAGTGTGCGCTATGTTGAATCCACATGAATGGAGTCCCTTTATATATATTCAATTTATATAAGAGACTTGAGCATCCACCGATTTTGGTATCTGCAGAACCAATCCCTCATGGATACGGAGGGCCAACTTGGAAATTGTAGCAAGCTGCTGCTCTCCTAGCTGAAATGGAAATTTACACACAACCCCTTCTTCTTGCCCACAGCCGATCCCATCAAAACTGGAGATTTGGCAGCCTTGTCTCTCATCTGGAGATGACCCACAAAAACTGGAGATCCAGGGCAATTCCTGAGATCTAGCAACCCTAGTCAGCACTTCTGGGAGGATTCCAAAATTTCACAGCTGTTTTGCCATGTCAAATACTCTCTCTCTCTCTCTGTGGCTTTTCTTCGCAAATGAAGATCCAGGAAGGACTCCTCCTGCACTTTCTGCAAGCACGCTGATGACTAAAAAGGCCAATCTGAGATAAACAAGTCCAGTTGCAGAAAGCACAGCAGAAGGTCTCCTTGAGTGATGTTTCTGGGTTGTGATTCTTTCTGCATTGTCATTTCTCTTCAAGACTTGTTTGGCGTGAGTTCTCAAATAAGGCTGCAGCATTGTGGATAGTGCTTCTCCATGCCTCCTGATGTGAGGCCAGGGCAGACCATTGTTGGTGATCAATTTGGCCAAGCCTGAGATGTTGTTTCAGGGAGTCCTTGTATCGCTTTTTTGGAGCACCCCTCTTACGCTGACCCGTGGCGAGTTCACCGTAGAGTACTATTTTTGGGAGGCGATGGTCCTCCATCCTAGAAACATGCCCTGCCCAGCGCAGCTGCGTTCTCAATATCATGGCCTCAAATACAACAGTAGCAATAAAGACCCTTGGATACAGGGCCACAAAATTAACTGGGGAGATATGTGTGGCCCAACATTTTAATGTGGCATAACTCTGTGAGAGACTGCAAAAAAGCCTTGGGTGCCTTTCTTGGTAGAAAAGTGGCAAAATAAAATACAGTAAATGAATATAGGCAGACCTCCTCTGTTAACAGAGCCTCGGATAACAAAACTCCTTTTGACGAAGTCATGTTATGTCTATTCAGTCCCTCCTTTTCTTCCTCATCTGCTGTCTGGAAGTTTTTGTTTTGTTTTGTTTTGTTTTAGCAACATTGGCATTGAGAGGATGGTGAAGGAGGTCAGGAGACACATAGACTTTTGGGGCTGAGTTGCAGAAGCATTTAGCTTGAATTGGGAAAGATTAGGATTCTACTCTAGTTGATCCTACTGTAGAAAACAGCAGCTGCCACCAGAATCCCTTACTGAACAGCAAAACAGAGAGAAGAGGGGAGAGGTGTTAAGCCCGCCTCACCAGCTACCCCCATCATGTAAAAAAAAAAAAAATGTGTGCATGAAAAACTGCAAATTCACCAAACTGGAAATCCTAAGAAAAGTGGGGGCTGGTGAAAGGAAATGTCATCCATGGATTCATTTTGGAAGAAACCATCAAGAAGTCTCTGAAAAATGCAAAATGTTTTTGCTTACTTTTGCAATGCTTACCTAACCTGGTGGTATCGTTTCCTATTTGCATATTGTTAGTTTTGAATAAAAAGTTTGCTGAAGTGCTCTCCATTTTGTATGGTACAGGACCCTATCCCTATTCTTTCCATATTATTTCTGCCTCTGGTACTACATTTTCTGTTATAAGAGGTAATGAATCAGCAGCTCCTGCTTCTCAACCTCCTCCATTATTGATTATTCCACCATTACTTTAAAAAAAAAAAAACCTATACCCCTTAATGTCCTGCTGCATACCCATGCATGTACACATATCCCAGGTTGGGAACCACTGTGCTGAAGGATAAACCATACCTTTCTTTGATCTGTACTGTACAGACAGACAAAAAGCAAATACTTGGAGACGTGCCTTTCCATATTAGAATATGCTGAAGTTTGTAATTCTCCAAGCTACAACTTAAGGTGGTTGAAATTAGTAAGATTCTACAGAGGCGTTTGTAAATATTTTGGAACATTGTAAGACTATTGCAGGGGAAATCCTTTGTGACTTACATATTTGTTTTCTTCTTAGCTGCTATGCTTGGTTTGAGCAATTTTATTGCAAACACTTGTGAAATGCTGCCTTAATTTTAAAAAGGGGATTTAAATAAACTAAACCCAATAACAAGGAACAAAGCAGGATTGGTTAAATCATGATTTTTTAAAAAAATATGCTCCTACAATTTCCCTCTTAGGATTCTTTTTAAAGTTCACTTCTAATATCTCTTTTAATTCATAATATTTTCAATCAACGCTGAAGGGGGAAAATAGTTTAACATCTGAACACCATTGTGCTTGGATAGTATAGAATATGTTCATGAGCTATTCTGAGTGCAACATTTTAACACCAGCAGTCTAGCATATTGACAAGTTTAGTTATTCCAGTATTTTTGGTGATACATAGGGGGCCTTTTTACACTACAGTAGGAGCCCAGTATCTGCTGATTCATTATCCACTGATTCAATTATCCATGGTTTTAGTTTCAGCACAGCTACCATAGACTCTTCCTAGAAAATGTGTCTTCTCTAGTCATTTTCTAGGTCCTCCAAGGTAACTCTATGGTATTTTAAACTGGAAGTCCCATTATTTTCAATGGCGTTCACTATCATCCATGGATTTCGTTATCCATGGTGGGGCCCAGAAACAATCCCCCGTGGATATGGGGGTCCTACTCTACACAGTTATAGAACTGTGATTAATTGCTACTTCTGCCTCCTATGAGATTTTAGGACATTTGCAGTTTGGTCAGAGGCACCAGAGGAGCTCCTTGGTTGAGGATTCTAATGGTAAATCCCAGAATTTGACAGGGGTGGAATAACAGAGCTATAAGTGCATATTGGGAAAGGGCCAGGGCTGAGGCTAGCAACAGATCCCTCAAGAAAATTCTAAGGCCCAAACACCTTGGAAAGATACACCAGTATTCATGCCAAGGTCTACTTTGGCCAGTACTTGGAACATTTATAAAAAGGTATTTAATTATGTGATTTTCCATAGAATGCCAAATATATTTTGTTGTTATTATTACTGCCCAAAAGTTCTAATTTATTACTTAATTCATTAAAATAAAAGCTAGTTAAAGTGGAAAAACCCTCCCCCATAACATTTGTGGAATAACAAATAAATGTTATCATTCAAACATTTGGAGAATTTGTCACAGTTATAGGAGATTTTCACACGGGGAAAGTAATGTCCAGGGAGATTGGGAGAGAAACGGGGCTGTTCCAGTTGCAGCGCTCCTTTTCGCATGCCCCCTTCCTTCTCCCAATCTCCCGTCGTCCTCCCTCCATCCTGCTTCCATTTCCCTCCCGCTATGTTCTGCAAATTTTAACTAACAAAGAACTTTTGTTAGTAAAAAATAGCAGGAGGGAAATGGAAGCAGGTCAGAGGGATGATGACGGGAGATTGGGAGAAGGAAGGAGGTTTGCAAAATGGAGCACTGCAACCGGAACAAGCCCGTTTCTCTCCCAATCTCCCCAGGGGTTACTTTCCCCATGTGAAAAATCTCCTAAGTGTCAAAAAAACCCCAACAATGGTGTGTCTTGTTATTCAAAAGAGGAACAGGTTATGAGTAACATCCTTATTTTTAATGTCTTATTTCCAAGCTCTGACTTTAACCTTTCTGTCCATCTGTTGTTCCAGCATAGAGGCTTTATTGGTGATAGTGGCTGGTTCTGGGGAATCACCCAACATTTGAATATATCACAGTGTCTTACAGTGACCACCATGGCAGTTTCACTCCATGGTTGTTACCTACCCTGATAGCTCCCATCTTGGAATATCTAATAATGGGCTATATTTAATAATTTGGCTCAGTGTGGCCATTGACGTGGTTTCAGGTAAACCTGAGACCCCCAAATATCAACACAGGACTCCTGTACAACCAAGGAAGGGCCTTTGAAAATTCCCCGAAACCAAATATTCAGGTCAGAAACTTAATACCTGGAGGCGAGTCATTCACTAATTCACTCAACAATAGCAGAGTCCTTGATGCTTGGAAAATGGGTCCTTCCTTTCTTTGTCCCCTTTTAACAAAAGACCTCTCCTGCTCCTGTTCAATTCTTAATACAATTAAGGATTGTGAACTATTCCAGAGCACCCATTGTCTAATCCTGGGGACCTCTGAGACAGGGCCAGTTTAACAATACGGCCAAATCAGCATCTGTGGGGGGGCTCACAACCAGGGGGCTCATCTCCAAGACTAGAAAGAGATAGAGAAAGAGAAAGAAGGAGCTGCCCTCTGTGTGGCTGAAGCTGGAAGGAGTTTGCTGCATCCTCACCCCCTCCTCCCAGGATCGTCAAAACCAGCCAGGAATGTGTCGGAGAGAGGTGTGTGTGTGTGTGAGTGTGTGAGAGAGAGGGGGGAGGGAAGTGTGAGGTTCATCTCTTTCCTTCTCTTTCTCCCCTGTTCTCTCTTCAGAAAGGGCTTCTTTCTTTCCCTTCCCTTCCCTTCCCTTCCCTTCCCTTCCTTCCACATAGATCCCCTCCAGCCCATCTTTCTAGTTGCTCTTAACCTGTCCTGGTTTCTCTCCCCTCCCTCCCTTTCCCCCTTTCTCTTCAGTTTACTCCCCTTGCTGCCAACTGAGTTCAACCTGCAAAAAGGAATTTGTGTGTTTGCCTATGTATCTTCAAGCCATTTCTGACTAAGGTAAACATACCATGGGGTTTTCTAGGCAAGATTTGTTCAAAGGGGGTGTGCTTTTGCATTCCTTGGTGGCTGAGAGAATGTGACTTGCCCAAGGTCACCCAGTGGGTATTCATGGCTGAGGAAGGATTCAAACCCTGGTCTCCACAGTCATAGTGCAATGCTGAAATTTCTACAACACTCTAGCTCTTTTAACAGAAGAATATAAGAAATATAAATAAAAATTTGGAGTAACGTTACAGGGAACAATGGTTTTATTGTTGTCACTAAAACACACCAGTATCCCATTAGTGTTATGTGACAGCCTTTGGGTAGAGCAGTGGTTGTTAACCTTCTCTTTACCAGGGACCTTTTGTTGTCCCAAGATTTAACTCAAGATTTAAAACCCTAATAATAATAGCTAACAGCAACAACAATACAATTACACCATCCATTAAACTTTCCCTCAGAGGCACTCTTGCTTCTTCTCGCAAGTTTGTGGCTGGAGTGGATTGAATGGCAATGTGCAGGCCAAGCCAGCCAGCCAGCCAGCCTTTGCCTTGGTTCCTGTCATGTGGCTGCTCCACTACAGGGAGGAGGTGGGCCAAGCAGCCTTCAAGCCTTTGTGGACCCCCTGTGAGGACATCACAGACCCCAAGTTAAGAACCACTGGGCTAGAGAATGCTGGAAAAAGAACAATGCAACCAGACCTTGAGAAGGGTGCTGGCAGGGGGATTCTGGGAGGTGTAATCCAAAAGTAACTTTCCAAGGCTCTGAATGCAGCCTAGAATCATAGAATCATAGGGCTGGAAGGGACCCCAACAGCCATCCCATCCAATTGGCTCTTGCCCTGCAGGAATACTCAATCAAAGCCCTCACGACAGATGGCCATCCAGCCTCTGCTTAAAAACCTCCAAAGAAGGAGACTCCATCACACTCCGAGGCAGTGCATCCCACTGCCAAACAGCTCTTACTGTCAGTTCTTCCTAATGTTTAGGTGGAATCTCTTTTCTTGTAGTTTGAACCCATTGCTCCATGTCCTAGGCTCTCAAGCAGCAGAAAACAAGCTTGCTCCATCCTCAGTATGACATCCCTTCAAACATTTAAACATGGCTATCATGTCACCTCTCAACCTTCTCTTCTCCAGGCTAAACATACCCAGCTCCCTAAGCCACTCCTCTTAGGGCATGTCTTCCAGACCTCCCACCATCCTGGTCACCCTCCTCTGGACACATTCCAGCTTGCCTTCTTGAATTTCTGTGCCCAGAACTGGAAACAGTATTCCAGGTGAGGTTTGACCAAAGCAGAATGGAGTGGTACTATTATTTCCCTTGATCTAGACACTAGATTGCTATTAATGTAGCTTAGAATCACAATGGCTTTTTTTGCTGCTGCATCACACTGCTAACTCATGTTCAGCTTGTAGTCCACTCTTTCTTTTCTTTGAGGAAATCTACACCATTACGTTAATTGTTAAACTAAATTATTGGTGGCAAATCATAGAATCATGTAATACAGTAGCGCCCCCCCTTATCCACTGGGGATTTTCTAGGAAGACTCTATGGTAGGTGTGCTGTTTTGTGTCCCATGGATAATGAATCTGTGGATACAGGGGACCTGTTGTAATTTGAACATCATGTACTGTGAATAGGTTAGGTTACATTGATCTGAGATAAGCATATGGGGCCCCCAAAATAAAGCATTGCAGGGCCCCCCAAAATTCCTTAAACTGGCCCTGCTCTGAGAAATATTGTATTCACTCAAAATCCTTTCCCTTCAGGGGAATTATTCCATACAAATATCATCCTAAAATGTCACCCAAGTGTGCACAAATCCACTGCTTTCTGACTTCATGTCAGTCTGTGTTACCAGTCTATCTTCTGGACCTCTTCGCTGTTGGTGTATTTCATGATTTCCGCACTGCAGGATCCACACTGTATAACCCACAACCCCCTTACTCTATTCCTCTATCCAAGTACTTTTAACTATCTTCGCTAGCCTTCCTTGTCTGAGTGGCTGAAGCCTGAATGTTTGCATGAATTCTATTGATATTAATTTCCAATAAAGATCACTTAATTGTACCCTTTAGCTTAAAGTCTCCTCTGTTATTACTAGTATACATAGGTGAAAAGGTCCCGCCATTGCCTGGCCTCTTGCATGCCACATTGAGTTATTTCAATTCCCCAAATTAATATTAGGATTATTAGAACATTAGAGGGCCACCACAGACCCCCATGCAATTCAGGTAACATGGCACTGTGGAAAATATAAAGTGGGAGGCAAGTTTCTGGATGCAAGCACTGCTACTAGCTTGTGAGATTATCAGGCGTGCTAAATATGATGTTACACAAACACCAGATCACTACAGGGCTTCCCTTTTAGACAGTGTTGTTCCCATGTCGTCATGCTCCTGTTCAGCTGTCATTACACTGGCACTTCTTTTTATTCATGGGCTAAGCTGTGAATAGACCCCCCATTCCATTTCTGTAATGGAATGTCGTACAAGTGATAAAGTGCCCATTATGCTGGCGTGATGCCAGTATCAATGGGAGGTCCGTGCCAGAACACTTCAGGGTGAGATTGGGACATCATGGTAAGTGACACACTTTTTATCTCCCTCCCCAGGTTACTTGCAAAGTTTTAAGTGTGTCTTGGTGCTTAGTATAACTTTTTGTGATGTATTTTGCTTTTACAGTTTGAATTTCCCGCGCTCTCGTCTTCTCATGAGAGCAGCCGGGATTTCAATCCAGGAAGTGAAAGGAGCTCCATTTGAGTTCCTTTAACTCCTGGGTTGCCCTACCGAGGGAATGAGGTGTGGAAAAGGTAGGTGTGAAAAAAAAATCTTTTTTCACGTGACAAGGACAGAAGAGGGGTGGGAGAGGAGATTTCGAGATGGGAACACTTTTTTACTCATTTCTGTTTGAAAATCTCCTAAGCGAATAGACTGGGTGGCTGACAGGGTTTGTACACTCATAAAATGTGAGGCTAGCCTGAAAATGTTGTTTTATCTTAATTTTGAAACTTTGAAGTAAAGATTTTCATATTATCACATCTCAATTTGGATAATGTGCTTTAGAGTTTAGTTCTAGTGGGAAGACTCAAATCAGTAATTATTTTCATGTGTGGAGAAACCAAGCCAAGAATCCCTTCTTCTCTCGTAAAGTTTTCTCAAGATTGAACTACTTAAGACTAAAAGCCGATGGCCATGCTGTGTCATATTTTTGAATTGGTCCTGCCTTATAAAGAATAGGAGGGGAAACACAAGCAAACAAAAACATCTTCACTGCATGCAGTAAGGTTCTTCCTGATATTCTGCTTTATCATGTACAGGGATTCTTTTATAGGAGAGGAGCATTGAAAAACATCATTCCCTCATGTGCATACTGAAGTGGTACAGTCCAGAACCCAACCATTTCATAAATCTAATTCCTTTTGACAGCTCTCAGTTTTAAAGAACAGAATTTTGAGGTCAGAAGGTGTGGCTTCCCAGAAGACTCAGTCATTTTAAAAAATGACCAAAAATATATATTAAGCACTAAGGTTTCCTTATTTTAAATGTCAATTTTTAAACTCTATTTATATGTTCCAGCTGTATCACTCCCAATGCATAAGTAGGCTCAAAAAGGCCCAAGATGGAAAGGAAGTGAGAGGACACGTCTGCTGTGAAATCACCGGTCAGACCCATGTTTGTCTGGTCAAGTAAAGATTTATTCGACAAAAAAAAAAGGGGGGGGGTTTGCATTTTTGGAGGCTATTACAGCAGCCTTCTCTGGACGGGATGTGAAAATGTGTAGCTGCATGTTTCAAACAGTGGAGATACTCAGCTAGTGGTCTTTGCCCACTGCTGCTGTTCTTTAAAATCACATCGTCCAGAAATATTGTGTTAACATCAGACTCAATGAAAAACAAGGAGAACTTTCCAGCGTTCTCCTAGACTCCTTGCCAGATATGCATCCTCCTCTTCATTATGTGGTCACATTTTTGGAACAAGGAATAAAAAAGTCGATAAGTGACATAAAACAAATCCTCCCACAAGTTAGGAGGCAAAAATACAAAAGACAAACAAGGAAGTTCTGATTGAGGAAGGTTACAACAATGCTACTGTGGACAAAGGAAGGGGGCTGGTACAGCCTGGCTGAAAAGACACTGGCCCAAGTTAGCTGCAATTAAAGTCATGCTGCTTTTAGAGGAACATGTAGGACTTGTCTACACGGGCAATATGCCCCATCTTGCCCCTGTCTTGGAGCCCTGAAGTCCTGATAACACAGGGAATTTGCCCCATTCTGTCCCTGAACAGTCCTCATGCTCCCCGGGGCAGAGACAGGGCTAAGATGGGGGGAAGACAGAGTAGGGCCCAACAAGCCTTTATATTAAAATATCTGGTTTAATCAGTTCCCACCAAGAAGAAATGGATCAAGCCACACAAGACTGCAGGAGCCAGTCTGCCTCAATCTCTCCAATGCAAGAAGGGGTCCCGCAGCATGTGATCAATGCTGGTTACATGCAGGGGGCCTTGGTCACAGGTTGCGGGCTGGCTTCCTGCCTTCAGATAATGAGGGAGATGGCAGCAGGGGCTGCTACAGTGGTGGGCCAGCATGCTCATCTGGACTTCCTCTGTTTGGGTGTAGCAATGGGGGATCAACAGGCCTGATCCGTGTCCAAGATACACCGGTGGGGAGGGGCATAGCCTAGTTCATGTAGATGAGCCCAGAAAGTGGGACTCTGAAGAAAGTCCCATTCATTGGGATTTCTTCCTAACCCCATGGAGGAAGTGTGTTTTATGGCATAATTCTATGTCTACCTAGAAATGGAATCAAACCCAATTGAGTCCAGTGGGATTTCTTCCCAGAAAACTGTGTACTAAATATATAAAGGCATAGTCTGTCACAAGAAAGAGTATTTTGATGCATTAAGACATCTGAATGAAAGAACTACAAAACTGTGCATTTTGGGACTTGCTTATGAAGATTTGGTAAAAGGAGAAAACATTTTTTAAAAATCCAATTTTGTACAAAATCCAGTATTCTTTGTTGCGAGAACCCCATAGTTTTTGTGCAAAAACCAAAGCTTTTATGCAAACAGTTCTTAGCAAAATTTTGGCAAAAGGTCTTCTATAGATCACCAAAAATGCACACAAATTTCTGCAATCTTTTTCTGTAAGTGAAGATTTACCTCCCTAGCCTCTGCAGTTGTTTTTGTCTGCCTTCAAGCCATTTCCAGCTCATGAAGACCCAAAGATGAGGTTTTATTGGCAAGCTTTATTTAGAGGAGGCTTCCACTGTCTTCCTCTGAGGCTGAGAGAGTGTGAATTGCTGGTTTCCATGGCCAAGTAGGGATTCAAACCCTGGTCTCCAGGAGTCCTAGTCCAATACACAAAGCACTACACCACACTGGTTCTAACTAGCACAATGTTACAGCCTATATCACAACTACTTATAGCTGGATTGGGCCTGTCCACACCTGAATGGAATGCCACCATGATCTTCCTTGAGGATAGGTAGAATATAAATATAACTTAAAAGTTCAGAGGCTAACAAATGTTAGGAACTTATACTACAGCTACTGTATGTTGTATCTCATTCATTGTCCATCTCACTTTGTGTGTGCTTGTGTAGAGAGGAAGGAAGGCAGGCAGGCAGGCCGGCCTTCCATAATGGTTCCTTCTGAAGTTTCTTGCAGAAGAGTCATAGCTGGCAAAAGAACAGGGTTTAGAGGGGTGGTCTGATAAAGTCCAAAGAATAATATCCTTATGTTCTGTTTGTGTATCTCTCTTTGATGACTTCAGGTATTTTAATTTTTTAAAAAGCCCAAAGAGCAAAAACAAGAAGACATCATGCATAAATATAGCCACTGTACTGCTTAAATGAATCAGACAGAAGTAATACTTAACTGCCTGTCTCTAATTTTAATTTACAGTGTGTGGTAAGGTAGTGACAGTAATGTTGTCATCATTCTATTTCTCTCCTTCTTCCTCTGTAACAATTGGGTCTGTTTTTTATGTCTTCATTTTGACTCCAATGGCAAGCCAAGTCCTACCCTTCCTTCCACTCATCACTTACCAAACCACCCCTTGATAAAATGAGTTGTTAAGAAAAGGAAAAGCATGCCAATAGATCCCAAATCTCCCCCCTCTCTCTGTGCAATGTGTTCTCTTTAATAATTTTTTAAACCGGGAAAGAAATCCAAGGAATATGCATTTTCTACAGCCACAACCAGCTTGTTCGAAATGGTGTCAGAATTCAAGAACATGACAAGGAAAATACAGCTGGAGCAGAGGGAACAAACCACACATCGAGTAGGAAATATTGCATTCCTATATAGTTTTCAGGCATGCACACTATCAGCCACATTAAGGAACATGGGGGAACCCTTGATGTTACCCAGATAGGCAGCTTATTTAAGACAGACTCATCTGATTTTCCAGGCTCTGAGAAACTTAACCCTCAGAACTCCTTTGGGGGCCATACATCCTGATTGTCACAGCTAATGGCTCGTGAAATGGCCTTGGTTTGGCAGCACGATTGGAACCCTCTGGTTATATGAAAGTCCTTGTGTGCAAACTCATGGCCACAGACGCAGGCACCCAGAGGTTCCTGGTTATTGATTTTTATGAAGAATGACCCTGTGCCAAATGAAAATCTGAGCAAACCACATGACAGCCAGCCCATTATGGCTGTTTTTGTTTTCCAGTTCTGAGATGAAAATGCAAGGAAGAGTGGGATTTCCATTACACAAATCATAACTTATCAGAGACTTCCAGTTAGACTGCCTGAAATATTTCATTAAGATTCTTAGTAAAAGAGGCAATTCACCACACTTCCCCAAGTGCTAGGATTTTTTTTTTTTAGAAAACACTGGAGCTGTATGGTTATACTGTAGAACTGAGCACACGGGCACATATGAATGAAAGTGAATTTAGGGGTCCATGGGATTTTAAATTTCCACAGTGTTCCAACACCATATCAAAACAGTTTAACATGTTTAGTTTGACTGAAAGCCTGCTGAAAACCAGGCCTGGCCCTACTATTAGGCAGGAAGAAGCAATCACCTTAGGTGGCAAATGCTCTCTGTCTGTGTGTGCATCCATTCTCTATTGTAACACTGGCAGTCCCTTGGCTTTTCCTCATGAAATCCTGAACATTTCCCCCACCACTGACCACACAGCCTGACCTGTTCTATTGCCCTGCTAATCTCAGGGATGGTAGAAGTATAGTATCCCACTGACATATTTAGCTGATCGAACTGCCAAAGGGAATAGTGGCAAAGGGACACAGTGACATGTCTTCAGCCAGCCCTCCTTGAAATATGACTTTAAATGAATTTTTGTACAGTACTCATATTTTTCTAAAAATAAATAAATAAATTGTAAAACAATGCAGAAATGGGACAGAAGAGACTTATGGATAAGCACATGCAAAAGTAACATTAAATACAAATAGATGAATTTTCTACCTCACGTTTTTGAAAGTCATCAGCCACTATTGGCTGTCAGCCAAGTTCTGTCTATTTATCTGGGCTTTCATGACTGAGCAATGAATATGACTGCAGTCTGTTAATCGTTAATTTATGTGCTTCTTGGTTTTACTAGATGTATTGTATTTTATTTTATAGTGTCTACTGTACTTTATTAGTTTAATATATTTACCTCCACTGGCATTTTAAAATCCTAGGGCAGGAGGCAAATAGGAATAAATACAAACTTAAATAAATCCAAAAGTTGAAGGGAGATATCTAGTCATTGAGACTTTTTGCCAATCATCAGCTTGCAGGTTATGTAAAATTATTCTGAAATCTCAAGCTGAAGACTACATAGGGGATATCATCACTGGATGTGGGGCCTGCACGGATAGGAATTCCCACCCCCTTAATAAATTAATAAATGCACTGAGGAGAATTTGTGAAGACCATTGTTATCTCTCTCTCTGGCTTTTCTTCGCAAACGAAGATTCAGGAAGGACTCATCCCACGCTTTCTGCAAGCGAGCTGATGACTAAAAAGGCTAATCCGAGATAAACAAGTTCGGTTGAAGAAAGCACAGCAGAAGGTCTCCTTGGGTGATGTTTCTGGGTTGTGATTCTTTCTGCGTTGTCGTTTCTCTTCAAGACTTGTTCGTCGTGAGTTCTCAAATAAGGCTGCAGCATTGTGGATAGTGCGTCTCCATGCCTCCTGATGTGAGGCCAGGACGGACCATTGTTGGTGATCAATTTGGCTGAGCCTGAGATGTTGTTTCAGGGAGTCCTTGTATCGCTTTTTTGGAGTGCCCCTCTTACGCTGACCCATGGCAAGTTCACCGTAGAGTACTATTTTTGGGAGGCGATGGTCCTCCATCCTAGAAACGTGCCCTGACCAGTGCAGCTGTGTTCTCAATATCATGGCCTCAATGCTGGTGATCCCTGTTTGCTCAAGGACAGCAACATTCGTCACATAGTCAGTCCAGTGTATATTTAGTATTGTGCGTATACAGCGCTGATGAAAGTGTTAGGGGAGTCGTAAGTGGTGGCGATGGATGACCCATGTTTCAGACCCATAAAGGAGAATAGACAGTACAATGGGTCTATACACACTGATTTTTGTGCTTCGCCTCAGGTGTTTATTACTCCAGACTCTTTTGTAAAGTCTTCCAAATGCGCTATGTGCCTTTGCTAATCTGTAATTGATCTCTTTGTCAATCTTGGCATCTGAGGAGATGATGCTTCCCAGGTAGGTGAACTGCTGTGCGGACTTAAGCACAGATTTGCCTATGGCAATGTGGGGATGATGGTGTTCGTTGTGTGGTACGACGTTTTCTTAAGGTTGACTTCCAGACCAAACATACCTTCTTTAGATAAACAGAATGTCCTCTCTTTGCTTTTTATGGTTTGCTTCCTGCATGCAAAAGACATAAGTAAAAAAGGAGAAGTGTAAATATAAACCTTATTATTGTGGATATCTTATTCTGTTGTGTTGCATTTTATATTGGTCTGTCATCTTTCATTTGATTTGTATGTGAAATGTTGCTTTCCATTGTGAAAGGTGCCATCACCATAATCGAAATAGCCAAATTAGTTTTTAAAGATACTGTAAATGTACCCATGAATTGAAGGGTAAGAACTATGTAAACAGCATTCTTGAAAATGGTCTCCATTAAAATACTTTTCACTATCATCAACTGACTAGAGGCACTTCTTGCAGATGAGGATCTTTGGGACTACAAAAGAGTCTGATGATCTTTTTTCTATATAGACTGGATAGAACTAGAGAAAATGTTACCAAGGGCAGCAGGAATGGAAGTCAGAATACAAAATACAAGAACAGGTAGTGCTATGCAAATGAGGCAGAAAGTTATTCCTCCTGCCCCTAGGTAAGAAAGGGTGCAATCCTAACCATACAAAATGGCCAGGATGAGCCAACATTAAGAGTAGGCCAGTTAAAGCTGGCCAGTCTCCTGACCTGTCCCTGTCCCAGCACAATAACACTTCCCCTCAGACTTACCTTCTCTTGCATCCAAACATAGCCCGAGCATGAACGGAGCTCTAATGAGCTTCGTTCACTTCCTGGATTGAAATCCTACCAGTTCTCATGAGAAAACATGAGTGTGAGAAATTCAAAAAGAAGAAGAAAAATACACACAGAAATGTTCACAAAATAATAATAATAATAATAATAATAATATATTTTTAACCCGCCCCTCTGCTTGACAACAGGGGCAGCGTACAACAGGATTAAAACAACAGCAAGTTAAAACAATCCTTCCCAATCCTAATCCTTCCACCCCTTAAAATTAATTAAACTAGTGGAGAATTAAAACAAACATAAAGTACAATACAATATACAAATTACGACCAAAAAATGGCAATAGTGGCAAAAGGACATACACACACTAAAAAAGAATAACAAGTAATCTGGGGAGGGTACAAAAAAGAGGGTAGCCTACCTGTTTCTCATGATCCCACCAGGAAGTGTTCTGGCGGGACCACCCATTGACGATGCATTTACAAGTCAAAAACGGCATGAGGTTTCAGATGCTGGCAATGCTGGCATCAAAATGGGATGGGCGAGCCACTGACAGCTCTGACCCATCAAAAAAAGAAATGTCACAAGAATTACAGCAGACCACAAAAGGACAATGCCATGTGATATCGGTGTCCTTTTGTGTTCCACTGGCCTTGTTTTGGTGGCACATTAGCCACGTCTGATAATCTCTGAAACATTGGAAATTATTTAGGATTGCTTTTTCTGTGGCCATTTTTTTTTTTTTTTGGCTGAAATTGTGGCTTTGTGAGTGGGATGGAAGAACTCCTCTGTTGCCCCCTATCACATTGCTAGTTGAGTTGCTGCTAATTTCCCCAAGATATTAGAAACTAGACGTTTTCTTGGAATTTCCAAGACCTGTTTGGGTAACACCATGCAGCACATGTACTGTAGTAACAGTCCAACAGTTAGTGAAATTAGTTAGAAAAACATCAAGAAGTATATGGGAGTTGTTATGGACACTTTCTTTTTGTTTGCCAGTATAGTATCATAGCATCTCCTTACTCTGCTGGTGTACTTACAGAAGTAGATCCAGGAACTTTAGAAAGCATATTTCCCTGCTCCTGTCCCCTAGAAAAGCAAATACTGGCTGGCATCAAGATTCAGACCCTAGATTTCATCTTGAATTTGTTTACATTTGGCATTTGCATGCTGATGTCTTTGACACCCTAATGGTTGGATTTCAAAGCCCATTTTCCCCTTTTATCTACAGCTGAATGAGACATCTCAGTAAGCAGCAGATAAAGACGGAAGTCCTTTGTCTGAATTTGTACAGGCATGGCCAGCTGTGAAGAAAACCTGCTGAAGTTTCACAGGCAGCTTTTCTGGCTTGAACAGCCTGGACTTTAAAAAAAGCACACACAACACAAACTATTATTTTGGAGGGATAGCAGTGGAGGGGGGAAGAAAGCTATTTTCTTTCTCCTTTTTCTTTCCCCACCATGTTATCCTTGGTTCTAAAAAGTGTGTTTAAAATATGAATGAACACTGCAGCTAAATGTAGGTGACAACATTGAAATTAATATTTCAGAGCTTACAATTAAGTGAAGATGGCAATACTGATGTGCCTTCATCACCAATGTGGCAATTTTTAGTAACTCATGCCAAAATAAATTGGTTAGTCCCAAAGGTGCCATAGTGGTGTCACCAAGAATATTCATGCGGGTATGTGTATTCACTCTTAACACGGAGCTAGTTTACAACCTGGGTACAACTATGCATAGAACGATATAAAAACTGAAAACAAAGCAAAAGCCTTTGTAATAAAAACAGAAAAGCCATCTTCCTTGGCAATTGTGGCTCTGATGAACTTTGTGGACTTCCAGTTTAATTCTAACTCAATGCTCTTTCAGTTGTAGCAAGTTAGGATGAGGCACAAGCCTCCTCTGCTTGCAAAAATGTCCGTCTGCTAGAAGAGCCTTCTTCCGCTGGCTGACTTCAGAGAGCCAGTGACACAGCAATCTCCTGGCTATTATCTGCCAACAGAAGAGCCCAAAGGGGGATAGAGAAGAAATGAGGTGATAACAAGGATTAGGAAACAAGGGGCTTATCTAGATGTGCAATTTACCCCAGCTTCCTCCCATTTTAGAACCCTGCAGTCCAGATGATGAAGGGCTCATGCCCCATTTCACCTCCAGACAGTCCTGATGATATCCAAGGCAAAATCAAAGGGCAGCTAGGATAAATCCCTTTTAAAAAATTATGCAGAAAATGATGCATTATGCATCATGCAGGAAAACCCAGATGAGTCCAGTGCAGGAATGCAGGAATCCATACCTGCATGCCGGTGTGTATCACCAGCCACTGCCGCTGCCACCACTGGTGTTGCTCTGAAGCCAAGAAGGAGGCCCCTAGCATGTGATCATACCCCCTGCATATGACCAGCCTTGGTCACATACTGAGGACCTTCTTCCTAGCTTCAGAGAGTGGGTGGTGGCACTGGGGGAGGAACTCGCCAATACAGGCCTCCGTGTGTGTGGACTTCTGCCCATTTTGTCACAATTATGGGGGTGGGGAGAGATCCAGGCCAGCTCCAGGGTCAGAATACTCTGGCCAGAAGGCAGAATATTTTGACTAGTGTGGACAAGCCCTTGGTCTGCTTTTCATTTTTAAAAATTGTTGAGACTCCAGTGTTTTCCTCAACATTACTCCTCCTACCTCTCCACCTCACCTTATCTCTTGCTTAATGTGAAAGGGTCTTGGCACTGTCACCTGAGAAATCCTGTATACTCCATTGCCCCTTAGTGAAAGAGAAGCCCCCAGGCATTGTAGTATAGCAGGAAATCTCCATATATTTGCTTCAGCATTCCATCAAGCAGCCTTGGCTTAACCAAGTTGCTGACATTCCAAATGCATTCACTGTTTGCCAGCTTGCACAATGACAAAAGGCACAGCTACTTCCTATTAAGAGAGGTAATAACTTAATTAAAACCAAGTTCTAGGCTCTGCAGGATCTAGTTTGTCATCAAGAGGCCTTAAATTGCCTTTTCCCTTCTAGTTTTGTTGATAATCTATGCCAGATATTTAATCATGGGACACCCCAGTATAAGCTTCTAGCCTCCATAACCAGCAGAAAGCTTGTCAAAATAAATTTTAACTTCTGACCGTGGTAGAAGACCCACTACAGGGTATTAAGAGAATCAAGCCTGTCAATCAGAGCTCACGCTTCTGGTTTATATTATTAATTCCAACTCTGGTGGCATGGTCTTGGGATAACAACCATCCTAAGCTACATTGGTCCAAGAAACACAAACCAAGAGTGGAATATATTTCTTGCCGGGATGACGTACCAGTGTCCAGAGGTTGTTGGATTGGGACTTTTTCCCCCCCTGAAAGGTGAATGTTTTATTAGATTACTTCTGTTGCCAAAAGACACAGCTACTGTCTGGCTTCTGTCGCTGACTCCTTTCTTTCCCATTTAAAGATATAGATACATTAGTTCTCCCCTCCCCTTCAAAACCAATTAGCACAAATTCAGACTGGTTTCTCATTTTATTTGCTCTTGCAAATTTCACTTACTCTACCTTTAAAAAAAAAAAAGATTTTTTTTCCAGTTTTAAAACAGTGCACAGCCTCCCAAAGTGAAGCTTGCAAGATGGCATTTTATTACAATGCAAAACAGTAGGAAGGATTCTGCAGAGAAAGAAGAGAAGTGTGTTAATTGAAAGAAAAACCATGTCAAGACCTCCAGAAACCAGTGGCCCTAATAAAATTGGACATTGCAATGTTGTTGTATAACCTGGATTTCAAACTCAATTTTGCCTACAGAAGAAGAGAAGCAATGCAGAGCTTTCTTTTGCCTTTTCTTCATATGGACATCTAATGAGAATAGAGAGTTTATCAGATGCAGCAAATATGGTGTCATAATGATGCTTAATGAATGTGAAAAGGCACACATACCAGATGACATTGTCCTTTTGTGATCATATCAAGTCCAAAAGCCATTCTTTTTTATTGACAGCCCAAGCCGTCAACAGATCTGCTGTGCCACTGTGTTGCCGGCATTGCTGGTGTTTGAAACTTTGTGCCATTATGCTCATGTGAATACAGCGTCAATGACAGAACACTTCTGGGTGAGATCACTATAGCCAGGTAGGGGATGCTCTTTTTATGAACCTTCCTGGTTTACTTGTAAGCTGTAAAGTATGATTCTATGCTTGTGTGTACTTTTTGTGTGTTTGGTTTTTTTTCTTTCAAATTTACCGCACTCATGTCTTCTTGTGAGAATCACCAAGATTTGGAACCCGAAAGTAAACAGAGCTTTCTTCATGCTCCATTACTGCTGGGCCTGCCTCTTCATGCTGCATAAGGTAGGTCTGATTGGGGGGGGGGTTCTTTTGCTGGAACAAGTTCCCTTTCAGCTTTGGTGGGACAGGAACATTAATGGGGGTTAAGTCTGATAAAGTCCTAGGGCTGTATCTGCACTGCAGAAACCATCCAGTTTGACACTGCTTTAACTGCCATGGGTTAATGCTATGGAAACCTGGGATTTATAGTTTGTTGTGGCACCAGAGCTCTTTGATAGAGATAGCTAAATATCTCACAAAGTTGCAGATCCCAGAATTCCATAGCCTAGAGGCTAATCTAAATGGGCTAAATACAATAGTTTGCCCCCATTCCAGAGCCCTGCAATCCATACAACATAGGGGTTTTTCCTCAATCTGCCCCGGGGAAACCTCACCGTTCCCAGGGCAGATACAGTCTGGAACAGGGGCAAGCCAGGGTAGGGCTCAATAAACTGCAATAAGAAAATACCATGAATCCATACCACTGGGAGGGAATGGATTGGGCCCTGCATGTCTGCGGGAGACCATCCCAGTACGCTGCCCCTCACTGCTGCCGCCAGCTCCCTGGCTCTCCTAGAAGCCAGGCAGAGGTCCATCAGCGTGTGACTAACACTGGTTACATGCAGGGGGACTTCAGTCACATGTTGCTGTGCCCTTTCCTGGCTTCCAGGCAGCAGAGAAAATAATGGTGGCAGCAACAGCAGCACAGTGACAGGTCAGTGTTCCTGTCTGGAGGCCAGCCTGTTTTCTCTAGGTAACAGAGGCAGAATGGGCCAGATCCAGAGCCAAGATATGCCATTGGGGCGCCAGTGTATCCTGGCTGTTGTAGACAAACCCTAGGTCTCTTAATTTGCAGTATACTAAATCAGGATTTCATCCACAAGTCTGCTTTGGTCTCCTTCCCTGATCAATCAAGAACTGATATATTTCCTGCAGTAGGGCTTCAGATCTGATGAAGCCCTAGGCAAATGTCTGACCCTTTTGTAATGTAATGACCCTCTGGGTGCCAGTGGACTTCCTTGGCTTTAGGAAACCTGGGTAAATTCTGGTCCTATCACCTACTTACATTTCCTACAATGCCCCTAAATGTTGCTACGTATGAGCATTATGACAATTAAAGGGATGGTTAGCTACAGTTGCCTGATGTTGTTTGGAATGTGAATTCAGGGGGAAAATATATATTAAAAGGAGATCCAGGTCAACCACCTGTAGTAAGCCATTACTACTCAATGCCTGCTTCCTGAGATGGCTACATCACTTTGCCTAATGGTAGGCCCAATCCTAGCAGTGGAATGGCAGCAGTCCCTCCTGAGATATTCAGCCATCAGAGCCAACCAATAAATGCATTGTCAAATTTACATGAGGAATGCCTTTCACTGAGCTGGAAGATAACTTGTCTCCAGAATTTTTTCAAGAAACACAATAAGAAACTTCAAGTGGTATAGCTGTGGTGGAGGGGGAAGTCCCCCTGGGTGGCACTTTTGGAGGAGGAGGCACGTTTCACATGAGTCACAATTTTATTTTATTTTTATTTATTATTTAAACAAATATTTCATACTGCTGTGTATTTGCGGCGTTTATGGCTATTAGGGAGCCATGGCGAAAACACCCACCAGTCTGATGAGTGGTGATGATGACGAACGCCTGTCTACACGATGGGCAAAAAAATCTGTACAGCGGGTAAAAAAGATCTGAAAAGGCAGGCATTCAAATGTGAACGATCTGCCTACATGATTTTTTACCCCCCGTAAAGTCCACATGACCTGGGAGGGAGGTGGAGGATAACAGCAGTAGCAGTGAAGGCAAGCCACTTCCCATTTGCAAAGCCACCAGGGATGAGGAGACCCCTCCACTGCCTCTACCCTCCTCTCGCCTCTTTCCCAGGACCCCCCATTCGCTCACCCTTCTCCGGGACCCCAAAAGGGCTCTTTGCCACTTAGCCTGCCGGACTTGCAAAACAGATCCCAACAGGAAGCGAGCTGGCACACACACCCTATTAAGTGGCCTCTGGGGTCCTCCTCCTATGGAGGAGGAGGAGGTCAGCGATGGCAGTGGTGGGCATGGGAAGGTGTCCAAGGCCGGGATGCTATGGAGGAGGAGGGCAGCAGTGGGGCTTGGAAGTGGTCTGGAGCCAGGGCAGGGGTCCTACCAAGAAGGAGGAGGTGGAAGAGGAGGAGGACAGCAGAGGCAGCATCATCACATACCTTTAAAGAAATGGTGGCCTCCACTGATTCCCCTCATTCCAAGCCCTGCCCCCTCTATTCAGCCAGCCAATCAGATCACACTCCTGTTTGTATCTGTGCAAACAGGAGTGTTTAGACAGAAGGAACATTCAGAAGCTTCATGGATTTATCCAGCCGATAGGGAGGAAGCCCCGGATCCGGACAACACGGACTGGAATGAGTTTTGCCACCACCCCTCTGAATGACATGTATTTATTTGAATGATGGTCTGTACAGATCGCCAATTTTTTTGAATAAATATATGTCATTTTTCATTGTGTAGACAGCACCTAAGCCTGAGATTGTTATAATTTGATATCATTAAATGTGCGAAAAATCTGTTAATTTTTTTCATCATTCTTTGTTTTTCTGAGGTGCATTTGAGTATCACAGTTTTTTAGGTGTGCAGACTACACAAACTAACATCTTCAAAGGGATTTATTTATCCCTGTTATTCCTTATTTATCTAATTAATTTCCCTATATGTCATTTTGACTTTTTGTAGTATTTTTGCTGTGTATTGAGAGGGGCGGCAAACAGAGAGACCACCCCAGGTGGCAAAAGCTCTAGCTACACCACTGGAAACTTTCCTTCATAAAGAGGTTTTCTTGAAAAGGTTCAAGAATCAATTCACTAGTGCATATATCTTTCCCTTCGTATATATGCAGAGGAGGTCCCATGTTTGGACACAACCCATTTTCCTCAGACCCATGGAAACAGGGAATGCAACTCACACTTCTTTCCCCTGTGCTTTCATATGCCATCTTTCTATAAATCTGTCAGCCGTAGGGGTGAGCCAAAATTTTCTTTCAATTCATTTTTGATGGGATTTTTTAAAAAGAACATCCAGTTCTCTTCACATTAAAAAAATAGTTTAAAAAAACAAATGTAGAAGATAGATATTCCCATCCTTAATCAACAAATTGTTTAGAAGCTCCAATTTTGCTCTGATGGATAAATAAAATATACGGTATTCTTAATTGCTTTTGTGCAACTCTCATCAACTCAAACTAGAGTATTTTGTGTGTTGGAATGTGTTCCAATTTGTTTGGATATTGGAGAGTTAGGCTTAATTGCCATATCTCTGACAGTTTTCCAGTAGTCATTTTACAGAGTGCAAGTCAGGGTATCACTGTGTGTATCTGTTACATGTGAATACTGAATGAGTGGTCTCTAGGACATTAATTGGAGGTTCTGGTTGGCTTACAGTCTTCAAGATAAATGTGTTTATTTTGTCTTCTTGATTTACTTTTCCTCCTGTCTGGATATTGTGCCTTCAGGAAGGAGGAAAAAAACCTTATTTGCTCAAGCACAATCTTCTTACAAACCTTGCCAAGAATAAAGTGGATGAATAAAGCATACAAAACTTACCTCTTTCATATTATTTCTTAAAAAAAAAATAGAATGTGAGTACAAGTAATTTAAAATAAGACTGAATAATTTCTCCTCTTCAGTGTACAAAGATTTAAGTACTGGAGATAGCTATAAAAACCTGACTGAGACAAATGTTGGGAGAGATAACTAGAAATTATGTAATCACAGGGATCCATGTGCTGTTTGATCTTAGTGAATTCTGATATGGACTGCTGTGATCTAGATCTCTTAGAGCAATGGACAAATTGGCTTTACATGACTTCTGCACTTTCTCAACACTCTGAGGCAATTCTTGACATATAGAGATATGTCAACATGTGTTATAAATGTGTCTTTTGAGAGAAAATTCATTAAAAATACAGAGGTGAGATGAAAATATGCTTAGAAATGCATTTACAATGTCTAAAATATGTGCATCTGAGTATGATCTTTTTGTATATATGTGTTTATATTTTTATTATTTTTATTATTTTTCACAGAAACAGGCCAAGACCAAAGTTTGAGAAAACACTCAAGAAAAATGCCACATACTTTATTTCAACTTAGGATTTTATCTAAAAAAAAAAAACAAACAAACCAACAAACAAAAAACCCAGCGGAGGTCTGGAGGAAGACGCCCTGTCCCACTTCTGGCAGTCAATATTACATGCCCCATGCTCCTCCTGTCTTTCCTTCATGCTTCCTCCATGCTGGAGGGACGAAAAAGGCACCACTGTTCATTGACAGACATTTCCATCAATAAAAAGCGGTGCCTCTTCCATCACTCCAGCATGGAGGGAGAACGAATGAATGAAGGACAGGAGGAGGACGGGGCATGTGGTATTGACTGCCGGAAGCGGGACAGTGGCATCCTCCTCTCGACCTCTATGGGTTTGGGTTTTTTTTTAGAGCATCTGATAAAGTCTTTATTCTGTTTCATTTGTCCATCCATGGTAATGATGAGTGATCATCATACATATATTGAATTAGGATAACTTAAGCATCTCCTACAACATAGACTTGTATATTATATTACTTCCTGCTTAGCTCGGATTTTTTTTTTAAGAAAAGAGTTTAAAAACTATACTTAATAGTAATACTTAGCATTCAAGTGTTCAATAATTTACAGAGTTATGAGGAATACAAGAAACTACATTAGAATTAAGTTTGACTAACAAGCCATCTAGTTTGAGATGGAGACCTTGAGCAGCCTTGACTCCCAACTTTGGGGAAGAGTCTGAATATATATAAAGATAACAACAACAGGAACAGGTGCATTGGAGGGCCACCATGGCCTACTGCTTCATTACACACTTTCTAGCAACTTTCCAGGGAGTCATCTACATGGTAAAAAAATCCTTGAACAATTTGAGGAGAATGCCAGTGGTCCTCATGGAGCCAGGTCAAGGTTCACCATATTTAGAAGGAGTGGGGCTGAAAACTCCAAATTGATTGCAGTAACAGCTTTCGCTGTTTCTCGTAAACCTTTTTAAAAATTGCACAAAAAAGCACATAATTGGTCATCTGTACAACCAATTTGAAAAGGGGCACAGAGAAGGACTGAAACCTAATTGGTCTGACCTCAGAGGGAGCAGGCTTGCAAGGGAGGGCTTGCAATGCCAGATCTGCCATTGTTATTTTTTTCCCCTTGCTGGTATGATTGTTAAAGCAGCAGAGCTAAAATACAAAGGTTTCTTTTAGTGGAAAACAGGTCTTCCACATCGTTTTTTTTTTAAAAGGGGGGGATGTATTTGGGACTCAACTCACTTGCGTCCACCAGTTTCTTCGCACTGCTCCATGTGAACTTCAAAATCACTTTTGACTTTCAAGCATGCTTTCAAATGAGTCGTGGACACAAATGGACTCTGCAGTGATAGGAAGGTAAGTCGCTATTTTTCATGACAAATTCAGTCATATAGCTGACCCCCAGGATTTCTGATGTGAGGTTTGTTTGTTTTTTCCCAGTCCTAGAAATACCTGTGATTGAAACCAGAATCTTCTCAATGCAACTATATTAACCTTGCTAAACAATTGGTCTTTCCTCAGGAAGTGTAAAGAGGCACATTTTTATATAAGTAAGAAGTAACTTTTGTAATAATGATAGATGAAATCTGTAAAGAGGGAGGCAAAAACTAAAAATCCCTCATCACAGATGTTTGCATAATTTCCTTCATGTTTGTAGGGCAGACGTGTGTGATGTGTGTGTGTGTGTGTGTGTGTGCACGCGTGCGTGTGTGTACTCAATCACCTTTTTAAATGGATTTCTACACTGCAAACCCTTCAGCTTTACCTTTTCCTCAACTACATGTTACAGAGAGATCGTGGTGGACAGAGGGTCGCTCATTCATCCCCTGCCTTGGTCACCTCCCTGGGTCTGAACGGGCACAGTAAAATATTCCAGCCTCTGAGCGAATGAACACCCCTTAAATTCCCCCTCTCTGTGTCGGTGTCTTTCAAAACGCCTGTCTGTAGCTGGCCTGAAATCTGAACTCTGCAGCTAATCTCTGCTGTAAGGGTTAACATTTTAAAGAGGCAAGGGGAATACGAAGCCTCCCCCCCAACCTCACTTGGTTTGATTTCAAATGGAAAGCACTCGTTCGTTCCTGCATCTGAGCGAAAGATCTCAGTCTAGATCTTTCAAAATGCTTTCTGCCTCTTCTTAAAGGGTTAACATTTTAAAGAAGCAAGGGGAATAACAAACCTCTCCCCCCCTCTCCCCCCCAGCCAGCCAATAGCATTGCTCATGGCGCGGAACTGTAAAGGAAGTACTTCACCAAGGTTGTGAAAACACAAGTAATCACATCCTTGATTGACAGCCAAAATAATAATAATTAAAAAAAACCTTAAAAAACCCTGGAACTTCAGACGTGTAAATATCAGTCACGGACCACCCGGGATTTCCAGATCAGTGACATAAATCATGTAAATAGCGAGGGAAGGATTCATGATCACAAAATCACGGTAAGCACCACGGCAATTTCTGTCGTGTAACTTGCACCCTGGAAAATAACATGCGACTTATGCTTGACACAGTAGACAAGTTCTTTAGAGATGGATATAAGGGACACAGGTTTGGCAGGAGGTTACCTCTAGGAGTGGGATGGTTTGTGGTTTCCAACAATGGGTCCTCATAGGCCCCAGGGTGAGCTCTTGTAAGTGCATCTGGAGGCTTTACATGGGCAAAGTTTGGACAATTTTCAAATTGTGAGGAAGGTGGGGACCTTTCATATATCCATCTCAGACTTCATGCAATCACTGTAGACCTTTACTACTTGTATCGTCATTGGCCCGGGGAACATTTTCCATGGTGAGACTGAAAGGTACATCTATGGATACAATGGCATGTGGGGTGGGGAAACTCCAGGTATCAAACATATTCTGGAATTTTTCCAGCTTTCACTTACAGTCATGTGTATTGTATCAGAGACCTTTTTTTGTGGCAAGAAACCAAAACCCATGGCAAGAAGCCATTCAACACAGTTATTCCACTTACAGAATTGCTTCGGTCAGTCAGATTGGGAAGAGATGTGATTATATGGTGGGCAAGGCTTCTGGGAGAGGAGAGTAAAGGAAAGGGAAGTTTGTGAAGTCAAAGGCTTTTACGGCTGGCATCCATAGATTTTCCTTGGGTTTTTTTCCAAGCTATGAGGCCATGTTCTTGAATAGTTTCTTCCTGATGTTTCACCTGCATCTGTGGCTGGCATCTTCAGAGAATGGTTGGGTAGGTGTGTGTGTGGAGTTTATATGTTGTGAACCCCTGATGGGGGGTATATGTAAATGTGTGTAATTGAATGGTTAGTTTCTGGGTGTAGAAATGCAAGGTTCGTTAGAGCTGGCTAATGGTTGGTTAATGGGCCATTATCAGCTTGGAGTCCCCCTGTCCCTGGGTGGAATTCTTTTGTAAGTGTTGAGTTTTGATTCTATTGTATTTCAAAACTGGGCACCAGATTTTGTTTACTTTTTAGGTTTCTTCTTTCCTGTTGAAGTTGTCCAGGTGTTTGTGGCTTTCAATAGCTTCTCTGTGCATTCTGACACATGCACATCATCGCCCATGTTGAATCTGCCCTCTACTGTCTCCCAGAAGAAGAGGCAGAAGAGATAAGAGGAGAAATAGCTAGGATCCTGAGGAAGGTAAAACCACCACCCAGCAACATAACCATAAAAGAAAGAAAAGCCATCAAGGATCTCAATGCAGACGCAGAAATCATTATTCTCCCAGCAGACAAAGGCAATGCCACAGTAATCATGGAAACAGGAAAATATAGACAAAATATAAGGGAACTCTTGGACCCTGCAACATACAGAAAACTCAAGCAAGACCCGACCAACAAAATCACCAGAAAAACAAATGCCTTGATCAAGAACTCATCAATTCAGCCAATCCTACACCAGAATCTATGCAGATCAGAGGCTCTCTCACCAAGACTGTATGGACTTCCCAAGATCCACAAGGATTCCATTCCACTCCGACCCATAGTGAGCACCATTGGATCCTCCACGTATGACTTGGCCAAGTTTCTGGCCACAAAATTACAAACCCACATAGGACAAACCTCTCACTACATCAAAGACTCAACTCACTTCATAGAAAAAATCAACAACATCGAACTGAAACCTGGAGACAGGCTCATCAGTTTTGATGTTGTCTCCTTGTTCACCAAAGTCCCCGTAATGGACACCATGGCATTCATACAACAAATATTTCCTAAGGACATCACAGCCTTGTCAAACACTGCCTCACCACAAGCTACTTCCAGTGGGATAACGAATTCTATGAACAGATAGATGGGGTAGCCATGGGCAGCCCCCTGAGCCCAGTGATAGCAAATTTTTACATGGAACATTTTGAAAAGCAAGCCCTGGAAACAGGACCAAAATAGCCCACAACATGGTTCCAATATGTAGATGACACTTTCACCATTTGGAACCACGGGGAAGAAGATTTGGTCTCATTCCTGAACCACCTGAACAGCACCCACCCAAATATCCAATTCATGATGGAAAAAGAGAAGGAAGGAACATTGCCATTCTTGGATGTCCTAATCATCCGCAAACCAAACCAATGGTTAGGCCATGAGATATACAGAAAACCCACACACAGAGACAGATACCTACACAAGAACTCAAATCATCACCCAGGACAAAAAAGAAGCACAATAAAACTATTGGTAGACCGTGCAAAAACGATCTGTGAACCCCACTACCTGGAGGACGAACTGCAGCACCTAAGCTGGGCCCTACAGGTTAATGGTTACTCCAGACCAGACATCACAAGAGCAGCCAGACCCAGAACAAACCACAGGAATGAAGAAGTAAAACAGCCACCCAAAGGGAAGGTATTTTTACCATACATCAAAGGAGTCACAGACAGAATAGCGAAACTGATGAGGAAACACAACCTCCAAACAATCTATAGACCAACTAGAAAAATCCAAGAAATGCTATGCTCAGAGCAAAGGACAAAAGTGACCTCTCACAGCTGCAGGAGTTTACCGCATACCATGCAGCTGTGGACAAGTTTGCATAGGGACCGCTAAACACAGTGTGCAAACACGAATCTGGAACATGAGAGATACTGCAGACTGGGCCAGCCAGAAAAATCAGCAGTAGCAGAACACGTTATAAACCAACCTGGACACAAAATGCTATTTGAAAACACAGAAATTCTAGACCAGGCCAACAACGATCATGTTAGAATGCACAGAGAAACTATTGAAATCCACAAACACCTGGACAACTTCAACAGGAAAGAAGAAACCTTAAAAGTAAACAGAATCTGGCTCCCAGTTTTGAAATATAATAGAATAAAAACTCAACACTTACAAAAGAATTCCACCCAGGGACAGGGGGATTTCCAACAGATAATGGCCCATCAACCAACCATTAGCCAAACAGACAGTAATGAGCCTTGCATTTCTATACCCAGAAACTAACCATTCAATTACACAAATTTACATATTCTCCCCAACAGGGGTTCACAGCATATAAACTCCACACACACACCTACCCAACCATTCTCTGAAGATTCCAGCCACAGATGCAGGCGAAATGTCAGAAACTATTCCAGAACACAGCCTCACAGTCCAGAAAAAAACCAAGGAAAATCTATATTGATTCCTTTATCGGTGAACCAAAATGCACAAAATACATCATGCAAGCTTTTGGCAAAAGATGTTTAAAAATCATACAGAAGAAGAAAGGTGACAATGGAAGGTCATAGGCCTACATTTTGTATCAGATGTGGTTTCTGTTGCCGTTCAGTTGTTCTGGAGGGATCTCAATGCAGGCAAAGGCCATTCCACCTCTTGGCCATTTCAGGACCAGAGAAAAAGGGCAATAAACAATAAACGATATAATTTTAATTCCATTAGCAACAGAAAAGTAACTTCCCTCATGACCCAGGTTGTCCCTGTCTTGTGTGAAGCTAACTGCTCCTTTCTTATTCTTGTTCTATTCTTAAAGGCATAGAACATCTAGTTTCTCAAGAAGTACATGTACTGTTGCACTTGAAAAACACATTTTAGGTGCTGTAAAGATAAAACCTGCCAAATGAAAGAGTTTTACCTTTGTTGGAGGAAAAAAAAACCCAAAAAACCTCAAACAGTTAAGTGCCAGTCCATTAGCTCCCTATTCTTAAAGTTTCCCCTGTTGCAGCAAATTTGGTATCTTCAGATCCAGGAAATAAATTCAGGGGCAGCAGTGTTGGTCATTTAGCAAAATTTTAAAAAATCCCAAACCCACAAAAGAGCGATACCTTTATTGGTCAACCAAAATGCACAAAATACATCATGCAAGCTTTCAAAGCTCTGCTGGCTTCTTCATCAGAGAAAAGATGTTACAAATCTTAGAGAAAAAACGTGACAATGGTAGATTCTCAGGCCTACATTCTGTATCAGATGTTTCTGCTTTTGTTCAGTTGTTCTGGAGGAATTTTCTGAGGAGCTCAGGGCAATGAAGTGCTTGGGTACCACCTCCCTTGGTAACCATTGGCCAGTCTCTAATCACTCCTTTCTAAGTAAGGTGCTAGAGTGAGTGGTGGCAACGCAACTTCAGGCTTTATTGGATGAAATGGATTACCTGGACCCATTGCAATCTGGGTTCAGGCCTGGTTATGGGACAGAAACAGCTTTGCTTGCCTAAACAGCAGTGTTTGTTCCTATTGGTCCTCCTGGATCTTTCAGTGGCATTTGATACCATCAACTATGGTACCCTTCTGGGTCATTTGGCTGATATGAGACTTGGGGGCATTGCTTTGCAGTGGGTCCAGACTTTCTTGGCTGAACATTTCCAGAAGGTGGTGCTAGGGGATTGTTGTTCAGCCTTTTTACAATTAGCCTGTGGGGTTTCACAGGGCTCAGTACTGTCCCCTATGCTTTTTAACATCTAAATGAAGCTGCTGGGAGAGGCTACCTGAAACTTTGGGGCTGAGTGTCATCAGTATGCTGATGATACCCAGCTCTATAGTTTATTCATTGCCTCTGGAGCCCTTGTAGTCTGGGAAGCAATACAGGAATAAATAAATAAATATTTTTATACAAGCTTTATCAACTTATGGTACAGATGATATACCTCCATGTCATTCCCCAAAGGCATATATTATCATTTTAAAAAGTGCTTTCTTGAAAAAACTTGCAAAGGGCTAAAAGTTTGAGTACAATTCACTGAGAGTACATTCCCTGAAGGGATTGGCGGAAATTTTTTCCTGGTTTATTTTTTATAACAATTTATCAAACATCATCCATTTCTTTCTCTTTGGGCATTTCTTCACATATCTGCTTAGATATTTATTTATTCACTTATTTAAAAAAATAATCTGGCTTTGAATCCCGGTGTATTCAGACATGTTCAAGGCATCGATTTAGGGTTGCTATCTTTTTCAGCTGATGGTTTTTCATCTTTGATAGCCACATAGCAAGCAGGTACAACATGGGGCTCATCTACATGAGCCAGACACAGATCTGACCCATTGTCCCTCCATTACCTCAATGAAATGGGCTAGATTCCAGATTGAATGCTGGCTTGTTGTTGCAGCTGCTGCCATTTTCCTCATTGATTCAGAAGGAAGGAAGGGGACCCACAACATGTGACTGAGGACCCCTGCATGTGACCAGCCTTTCGTTACATGCTGTGGGACTCCTTCCTGCCTTCCAGAAGAGCAAGGCAGACCACAGCAGCAGTGGGGGCTGGCCTGCAGGGAGTGGAGCCTGATTCATTTTTTGCTGGCAGTAATGGAGTAAACTGGGTATTTGTAAAAACACGTTCTATTAGGACCTACCCTCCTTCATCCCATCTCAGCCCTGTATCTCACCCAGGGGTGGGGAGGACTTTCTTGGAGCAGAACGGGGCAAATGCCCTGAGTTATGTGGAGTCATGTGGAGTGTAGGGAGCAAGAATGGGTATTTTGCCCATGTAGATAAGCCCATGGTCTTCTCCATACCAGGAATAACTGTTATCCATTTAATTTGGTTAATGAAAATAGGAAAGAATTTGTTGTTGAACAATTTATCAAAATTCACCATTTTATGTGAAGTCAAAGGCTTTCATGCCTGGCATCCATAGGTTTTTCATGGTTCCCCCCCCCCCCCAGTCTGTGAGGCCATGTTCTGGAAGAGTTTATTCCTGATGTTTCGCCTGCATTTGTGGCTCACAGCTTCATATTCACTATAGAAAACCCTTCCAGATTTTTTTAAAAATAACCATAGAAGAAAATGAAACTGTCAATTTCCCTCCACCCCTGGCTCTGCATGCTTCACCAGTTGTGCCATCACATTTGATTATAGCTATGCTCTTTTCGTTACTTTTTGGTACTGAAAGTGGGAACTCTGATGGGAGGGCCAACTATTTCATGGAATTACTTAACTACTTGTTTAGTCATTCTGTCGGTGATGTCAGTCATGCCTCTGAATAATTGCAGGTGTCATGTTTTATACTGCAGCATCACATGACATTATCATGACTCACTGACGTGAAAGATAATGACCCCTCTCTGAAGCTAAGGAAGAGAGAGAAAAGGGAACTAGTTTGAACTAAACTATGTTTTCCAATTTAGGAGCAGCCCTTCACCTAACCAATGAACACCTGTATTGGAGAACCAATGTAAAAACACATGATTATTTTTTAAATGTATTTATGCCTCTCATTTTTACTTTCTGCCCTCTATAGAGTTCGTATCTGGCAGAAGGAACCTGAACTGCAGCACGTCCAAACAGCATCCAAAGGAGTCTTAGGCTTGATGCCATCTGCTGAATCATGGATATTGTGTGTGTGTTGTTGCACTTGGTTTTTATTTATTTATTTATTCATTCATGGAGGTTTTCATTCTAAGTACAAACAAACACACTGGACCACAACCTGAGGTGAACTGGGTGTACCTCACCTGAAGACACTGCATATTTGGGACATTGGGCTGTTCTGAACAAACAAACAAAACAGTAAATTGATTTAACAACCTCCCTTCATATTTTCAGTGCAAATGCATGACAGGAGATGGTTGATTTGAGAGCTTCTCTCAGATCTATTTCTTATTTTTCAATTTGCTTTTTCATAACTATCAAAATGAAGAGTGTACATGAAAGATATAACATCAGTAACTATTAGAATGGTGTGTAGGGCTGATCGGAGTTGCAGTTCAACAACATCTGGAGGACCATTTGGTCCCCACTCGTACTGAGCAACTGGTTCTCCACAATGGGTAAACATTCTCCAGAGCTCTGCATAAAGATGGTGGACCTTCTAACATATATATGGTATTTTTTACATACCCAGTTGTGATGATACTCTGATGCTTTGTCATAGTATGCAAGCCTTCCCAGGCCAGAAAAACCCCAAGCCCTTTTCTGTCTCCCCCAAAACTGCTTCCAGTAGCAGCAGGACCAAGGGAAGGGCTCCACCAAAAGTTCTAACACTCAGGCAGGCTCCTGGTAGATTCTTTTTCCCCCTTCAGACAAGCTGGTGTCTCTCAACTCATATAGGATTTTGTAGGGCATGAGAGAAACAAAAGAGACATCTCAATATGCTCACAAGATAGCTTTTTGTTGTGTGTGTTTTTTTAAAGAATTGACATTTGTCCAGTAAATGGTTCAAGAGATCCTGGTTCAGACATTTCTGACGTAGCCCCAATAAACAGCCATCCTTTGAGCATCTCGAGAGGTGTCTCTTGTTTCTTCTGTGGATTCTGTTGGATGCTCTCCAGCTTTGTTTTAATTTTTGTTTGATGAGCAGATGGTGAAGAAAGCTGAAAGAAAATCAACTCATTTGAGATGTGATGCTGGAGAAGAGATTTGCAGATACCGTAGACTGCTAAAAAGACAAATAAATGAGTGCTAAAGCAAATCAAGCCTGAACTCTCCATAGAAGCCAAGACGACTAAACTGAGACTATCATACTTTGGATTCATCATGAGAAGACATAATTCACTAGAAAAGACAATAAAATTGGTAAGGTAGAAGACAATAGGAAGAGAGGAAGACCTCATACCAGATGGATAGACTCAGTCAAAGAAGACATGGCCCGAAGTCTGCAGGAACTGAGAGGGCAGTTGAGGAAAGGATATCTTGGAGTTGCCTCTTTAATAGGGTTGCCATGAATCAAGGTCAACTTGAGGGCAGCTAACAACAACATGGTCATGACCAACATTTTCAATTGTGTCTGGAGACAGACCAATAGCCAGTGGAGCTGCAGTGATGAGGGAGTCAAATGGTGTTCCCTGTAACAGACCTCAGTCAACAGTCTTTACAATAGAAGTCTTTACAAGCTTAGTCAATCTCAGCTTTTGGGGAGGGGCAGTTGTGGACTGGGATGTTTCATGGGGTGTGTGTGTGTTGGAGGGGGGCTTGGCATATGTGAGTGCACATCATTCTTTTTGCTGAATGTGTATAGCTAGAGCAAAATGACTCCTGCTTGGCAGCTCTTTCACTTTTAATGTGGAACCTTTTTCTCTCCCCCCTTTTACCCTTCTCTGTAGACACATGTCTGGTTATTATTCAGATACAAAGTCTACCTTTGAGTACATCAGTGGCAGTAAAATTATTTAGAAGGAAAATTATGCCAAGAGTATTCTTTCTGTAAAATTAGCTTCCCACTCTACCCCTGTCCCCAGATTATGAAAAATAAATACACCAAGCTGAATTGTCCTGTTTATTTAAGACACGGTTACAGCTAGACGAATCAGGCTACAGTCTCTGGACCATGCCATTTAATAGAGAACACAATAAGCTCTGTGGTTGAAGGCCAAGGTACAACATCAAGCTATTCAAGTCATGTAAGAAGGAAAAAAAGAAATAGCAAAATTTGATTACTGCAATGCAAATAGCGCTGGTAGACCAAGAGGTGGGGGGAAACCCCAATCTACGTCAGGTATAATATTTATTGGGAACCTGACACTCGTGTGGTCACCTTTGCTTGTTTACCATAGAAATATAGTTTGCTCAAATTTGTAGGCTACAAACTATAAACTTTTACTGTATAACTGGAAGGGCAAGCTGCATCTTGATGAAACATTTCTTTAAAAAGAAAGTGTGAAATCCTTGCAAGCCAACAAGGAAGATATACAGAGCAAAATTTTAATTTCACCATGACATGAATGTTATACTTAGAGAATCAGATTCCACTACAATTATACTTTGGCTTCTCCCTTTCTTTTCTATCTCTGTTGCATAGTAAATTTCAAATATTTTCATTTATTTTCCCTCCAGTGATTCAGTTAATAATACACACACACACTGTGTAAGGCATAATCCTGCTTATATTAAGCATTTTTCAATCTCATTTACTCTGGTGGGAAGAATTAAGCAGTTGTCCTCAGTTCTCTGTCATTGAATGGCTGGCTTAATATGTTACAGATTCTGTCACCATGAGATGTCATGAAACTTTTATTATTTGTAAGTAAACCTACTTTGCAAGTTTGTACAAAAAAGACTAAGAACCTTACTGCACACCAAAGAAGGGAGCAGGAATAGCCTGTCTTCTGTGCTGTCTTACCACATGATGTCATCGTTTTTTTTTTTTGTTCCGGTTCTGTCAGAGACCGAGGTAAAACTACATGTTGTTGCTAACCACAAAAAGCATTAGCAAAAAGACGTGGTTTTACCTCAGTTCACCAGGGGACCAGAATGATAGAATGCTGGAAGGACAATGTGGTGCAGTCAGGCAGCGCAGAAGACAGAACTTTCTTGCTCTCTTGGCACTTTTCTTCAGAGTGGGGTAAGGACTAAGCCTGCATTATTTCTCTTCTAAATGGTGTGGGGAGTGGGACTGGTTGTTGCTCATCTTCTGTTCATGAATACTGATTACTCTGCTTATGAGATACGCTACTATTTCTTATAGTCTCCAATATACAGTTGCCCCTCCACATTCGCGACTTTCACATTCGCGATTTTGATCATTCGTGGAAAGCTGCCTGTGCCTCCACCCCACCCCCCGCTGCTCAACACCCCACTCCCTTCCCAAGGCAGCCAGGGGCTTCTTAGGAAGCTCCTCACTGCCTTGGGAAGGGGGTGGGAAGCAGCTGGCACGCTCGCGCTATACCCCACTCCCTTCCCAAGGCAGTGAAGGGCTTCTCAGGAAGCTCCTCGCTGCCTTGGGAAGGGAGTAGGGTGGAAAACCGCTCGCTGGCAGGCTCATTTCTTATTTGCAATTTTTTCACATTCGCGGGGGTTTTCTGCCCCTAACCCCCGCAAATGTGAAGGGATGACTGTAATAAGCTCAATTTTGCCTGGATAGATACCAAGCATGAATAGCATATCCCTTATATACTTACATTAATTTTCACAACAAAACTTTAAGTGCCAAAACTGTACTTTTGCATGCCAAATGGGACCACCATCTTCAAAAGGTTTAGCCTGAAGGAAGATATAGCATTGTAGGTGCAATGTGGTAGGCAGTTTGAAAATATATTTCCTCACTTGATAATACATATACACTCTAATGTTGGGCAAGTACCAGTGTGTTAACCACTTGGCTAGTCACAATATAATCATAATCATAAATATATAGTATTTCCCCACAACTACTCAGAGCAATTCAGCAATTGTCTGTAGACTTTATCAGACGCAGCCTCTTTAGATGTTCTTTTGCTGGCATAAAAAAAGCATGTTTATACCAGCAAAAGAACACCGCCACCCTGCAATTACCTTCTAATCCTGGCAAAAGCTCCCTGCAACAAAGAGGAAGTGAACGGAGCCCCATTCACTTCCTCATTCGAATTCTTGTGTGATGAAATTGCGTGAGAAATTTAAAAATAAAAATAACACATTTTAAGTTACATCATGCACCCAAACACACTGTGAAAGTCCCAAGTAACCCAGGGAAGGTCAAAAAAAGAGTGAAACTTAACTGGACACCCCAATCTCACCCGGAAGTGTTCACACCGGAGTGGCCATTGTCAGGGTAAGTCCGAGATTTAAATGGCCTGAGGTATCGCATGCCAGCAATGCTGGCAAAAAAGCATCAGGGAAAACGATGGTATTTTTGCTCTTTGTAAATGTGAAAGGGTGACATCATCAGATCCGCATTCCCTTTTGTGGTTATGTGGCATCGTGGTGCCACCATATTTTCCTCATCTGATAAAGTCCTGTGTATATGTGTTTAAATGAAGCCAGCGTGGCATAGTGATTTAAGTGTTGGATTATGATTTGAGACCAGGTTTCAAATCCTTGCTCAGCCATGAAAACTCACCTGGGCAAGTCACACAGTCTCAGCCCCAGAAAATCTCATGATAGTTTTTATCAAAAGTTGGAATGACTTGAAGGCACACAACAACGTGTTTTTTTTATTTTGTTATTTATACCCCGCTCTTCAGCCACAAGGCTATCAGAGCGGTTTACAAATTGTTTTAAGCAATAGGTATTTACACATCTACACTGCATTAAACAGTTTTCAATGTGTGTTAGCTAATTGCCTCCACAAGCTGGGTACTCAATTTACCGACCTATGAAAGGATGGAAGGCTGAGTGAACCTTGGAGCCCGCTGGAATCGAACTTGCAATGTGGTGGCTTGCAGTACTGGCATTTAACCACTGCACCACCAGGGCTCCTAGTTTAAATAACTAGTTTACACAAAGATATTACAATTACAAAACAAGAATTCATTGAAAAAGAATTCATATGAATTTGAGAAATGGTGGCTGATTTTCATTTACATCTTATCCCCCCTTCAGAATTACCAGAGATGAAATTCAACCAAAGTATAACACATGACATATTGCAAGATTTTATGACCTTCTCCAATGCCAAAAGAACTTGGCTTGCAAAAAGTAAAGGTCAGCAGTATCAATATCACAGTATAAATATAAGTCCTTTGCATATCCCTCTTTAGAATCAACATGTACAAGAAATCATCCTTGAAATTAAAGTGAAAATGTTCTTAATTTTCATAGCTGTTTTGTTACTTTCAGTGCCCATAGTTTGGTACACTATCCCTTAACAAGTGGCACCTGAGGGCATTTCAATATGCAAGTATGACACAAGCTGTTATATTGATTCCTTGCTATGAGGAAGAACAATGAATGTTATCCTGATCTCTTGCTATGGGGGAAGAACAACAAATGTTATGTTGCCAAAGCTTGCACACAAACACAAAAGACTAATTAATTCTCCCTCCTCCAATATGGCTGAATGCCTTAGATTCCCTGATTAACATGGAAGTTATTTCTCCTTTTTAATTAATTATATATTTTAGGCCTTTAGAATCCATTTGAGGGATGTCTGTCTGTCCTGCCTCTCTTTTCATTCTCTCTTATATAAGGGACACCATTTTGCTATGCCACTGCATGTAATGGGACTTGCGTATTCACATATTTTGGTATCCACGGGGGGTCCTGGAACCAAACTCCAGCAAATATGGAGGGACAACTGTATTACAGTTGTTTCTTGGAAATGGTGGAAGCCTGATACATCTGGACATATAGTCACATTGCAAAAATCTTATAACCTTTTCAATGAAGTGTTCTCATTGATGTGCATATCTTTTATTTCCAGCCACTGACAACATGCACACTCTTTGCTCACCCTTCAAAAATTTTTGTTTGTTAAAAGTTAATAAATAATGAAGTTAAAAGGTTAGTAAGGAATGATGCATTTATTTCAACTAGAGGACACTGTTCCACAACAAGTACAGCAGTAAGCATAAAGCAAATGGCAAACAAAAACCTGCCATTATAAAGCCCAAATTCTATTGCTCACTATTATTATTTTCAAAGGACATCAGCTGAGATGAAAAATTGAAAGCTGGCATTCACTGTCTACTTGATGAGGCCATGGGTCAAACCACAGAGTGATTCCTGAAGTAATATAACAAGAATCAGCTGCATGATAATGCTAGTCCTGAGCATTTATTTCTCACCATCTGGACTGGGGCCTGAAAATGTGGGTGCACATAAGGCAAATTCTAAGCAAGCACAGTTTGTGATAGTGTGGAACATCAATCCTGATTGTAAGGCATTGTTAAATTTCCTGCTTTGTGCAGTCTGAACCAACATGCAAAAGCTTTGTCTGCTCTTAAACCAGTTGGTAGGTTAAAAAAAAATTCAACGAATGTAGCAAGACTCGAGCACTTTTGCCTGAAGTCAGCAGACAATTCTCAGCCCCCTGGCATCTGGGAGTTTAATGAAACTGGTTACTACAAAATAGTGTTAGGCTGTAAGAAAATATGAATGTTTGTAGATTCCAGTTTTACCACCTGAGGTAAATACAAATAGATCAAAATTATTTTGACTAATTTTGCTCTTGTGTTGTCATTTAAAAAAAAAAAAAGACAGAAGTCCTGTGCCTTTAGCACTGGTTTAATACATCAAAATTCAACAGATGCAGCTCTTCCTCACATTGAGATCCAAGGCCTCCCTGCTGGCATATCCTGGCCGCAAATAAGGTCTGTTGTCTGTTACCTCCATATATCAGGAGGAAGTACTGATGGGCACACTGGCCCTGTTGCTGCAGCGGCTGCCACCATTTTTCTTGCTGTCTTGGAAGGCAGGAAGTAGGGCCACAACATGTGACCAAGGTTGCCCTGAATATGACCAGCCTTGGTCACAAGCTGCAGGACTCTTTCTTGCCTTCTGGAAGAGCCAGGGAGACCACAGCAGCAGCAGCAGCAGCTGGGGCTAGCCTACCAGGATGGGCTCTTGTGGACATGTGGGGCCCAATCTGTTCTTTGCTGATGGTAACAGAGTAAACTGGGTGTTTTCTTAAAATGTTGTATTGGGCCCTACCCTGCCTTCCACACCTTCTCAGCCCCGTAACTGCTCTGGGGGTGGTGAGGACTAACAGGCAGAATGGAGCAAGTGTCCTACATCATATGGACTGCAGGACTCTGAGACAGGAGCAAGATGGGGTGTATTGCTTGTGTAGACAAGCCCAAGTGATGGAATTGGTGCACCTTTGAATTTCTACCTGCTGTGATAGTACTTTGGTTGGGAAAGAAAATAGGTGTCAATTCCAGTTTAGAGGTAAGTTGTATGTTCTTTTTGGAAAATAAATCTCTAATGAGGCAAATTGGTTCTCACAGTTCTCACGGTTCTCAGCATGTCAAGTTATTATAATTGCCCATCACCTTTAGTAGAGCAAAGGACTCTTCCTCTTATAAGACTTCTGCAGCAGAGTGCAGATGCAGCCAGGCCTGTTGTAAACAACATTGCTGCAATGGGGGACAGGCTGCAAGTGGTTAAAAACATGGACACAGATACTCTCGCATTGCAGCTGGATCTCTAATCAGTTCACTCACTTGCTGGGGAATTTGCTCAGTTCTGAAAATAACAAAACTGTGTCCTTTCTTGTAAATAACAACTATATCCCATTAAAGCTACATAGAAATTTTTATTATATTAAGCAATACATATGAACAATAAATGAAAGAAAATAAATGATTTGAACTACTCTTTCTGTATGTATATATATAAAACAGTGATCACTTTACCAGGGAGGGGGAGAAAAATATGTGCTTTTTAAGACATCTTCAGAGTCAGGCTGATGCATAATCCCCCTTTTTTTCTTTCCTTCTTTTTAAAGCATTGCAATTGAATAAATACTTTTATATGAAGCAGTTGTGCACAAATGACCATTTTTCTATAGGCTACACATATAAACATGCATTTGGTTTATTTACAATTCTGCCAGTTTAGTTCCAACTGAAAACCCAGTTGAAACTGAGAGGATAAGGTACTTGCAGTTCAACATCTGAATTTTTTATTTTTTATTTTTTGCTAGGTGTACATTGGGAGCTGGGGAGATAGCATGAGGGAAAGGTATCTATAGGTCTAGAAGCTTCCATTTTAAGGCAGAAGTCCTGTACAACTTACTGATGAATTATTTCTGAGGGAAAAGATATGCATAAGAGCATATATGTATTCTCACTCTATTCTTCAGTTATTTCAGATATTCAAATGTGTCCTGGGAGAAACTTCTGGTCTCTATAGCTAACATAATGTATTATCTGTAGTAGCAATGATGTTTCAGTTGAAATAATAACACTCATAGGAGATTTTCAGACGCCATTTTCGGGTCTATATAGGTATTCCAAAACAGCTCCGTTGCTGCCGCGCGGCAGGGGAGCAGTTTTGGACAACGACGTTCCTCTGCCGAACCCCTCCGTGTCACTTCCATGACAGAATGGAGGAAATGGCATCATATTTCACTCACGGGCAACAATCGTGAGTGAAATATGACACCGCTTCCTCCATTCTGTCACGGAAGTGACATGGAGAGGTTCGGCAGAGGAACAGCGTCATCCAAAACTGCTCCCCTGCCGCGCGGCAGCAACAGAGCTGTTTTGGAATATATAGACCCGAAAATCGTGTCTGAAAATCTCCCTAGTTTTCTCCAGGTATGCTGCATGAAATATTTCCCCCTGATTAAGTTCTGCAAAATAGGTCTCATTAGAAAAAGAAAAGAAAAGAGAATAGTAAATTCTTGAAGGAACAGGATGCCTGGATTAAATAACATTTTGAAGTCTTTGCTTTTTAAAAGTGCTGTTCAAGCCATTCACATTTTATTCTACTAGTTCTTAAAGATGTTAAAATTTCTACATTACAGACAAACTGAGAAAGATGTCATTGTGTTAAAAGCAGCCAAAAAGAGAGGCACATCTTAGAAGCTTCTGATTATAGATTTTCTGGGTTTTTTTTTTTTTTCTGGGCTGTGAGGCTGTGTTCTGGAATGGTTTCTTTCTGACATTTTGCCTACGGCCTCACAGCCCAGGGGGGAGGGAACAAGGAAAATCTATGGATGCCAGCAGTAAAAGCCTTCGAGCTTCTGATTACTTTCCACAGTAGGCCTGGGGCTTGTCTAGATGGATATTTTATCCCAGCTTCCCACCATGTAGGACCCCTGCAGTCCAAATGACGCAGAGAACCGTTACTCTAGTAGCTAAGCTTCCCAAAGAGATTTGCTTGCACTTACTTTGTGGCCTTTCTTAATGCCTAGTGAAGACTTCTTTCATTTGTGTGTGTACATATCTTCAAGTCACCTGTTGACTTATGGAAACCCCATGAATTTCATAGGGTTTTCTTAGGCAAAAAATACAAAGAGGGTGGTTTACCAGTTCCTTCCTCTATAGCACCTGATATTTGTTAGTGATCCCCCATCTAATGCTAGCCAGGGCTGACCCTGCTCAGCTTCTTAGTTCTGATGGGGTTTGGTGCCTTTAGGGTATTTCTCCAACCCCCTTTAAAATGATGAGTAGTCTTCACTGTTATTTTTCTGTTTGCACTGCTAAACTGGTTTTATCTTTTTTTTCTGGGTGTTTTTTTAAATGCTGCTTTTTTATTTGTTCAGTTCTAGTATTTTGAAATTTATTGTATGCCATGGAAAAATGTGCTGAGTGGCATATATAAAATACACTTGATAAATAAATAAAATTGATAGGAATAGCTGGCCCCTTACCCTGTTTTCATGGCAACTACCTCAACTGATCTATGCCATTGCTTAGCTTGTATGAAGAGGGAGATGTTCCCCACTACCAGAAGCACACAATATGCACTCCAGGCATGCAGGCAAATGTATATGAAATGTTTCAATTACCTTTAAAATAATGTTTAACATACTCCAGACATACAGCTTTAACCAAATACCTAAGCAGCATGGGGAAGCGTATTCTGTTTTTCATTGCAAGCATATTTAAACACATGTTCAGAATATATTTCATAGACTGCATTTGTAAAATATCATCAGATTTATAGAGGCGGAAACCACATGCACAGAGCACCAGGCCTTTGTGAAAGTAAACCTTTTAACACTACTTGGTTAGAGCCCACCCCACTCTGAATATCTAATGCTGTTTTAAAAGAACCAAAACATAAACCATAAAATGTTTCTTTTCATATGAGAAATGTATTGAAACCATTTACCATGTACAATATATTTTTAAAAACACGTCTCAGGTCCTCATATTGAATTATTCTAGAATTAACGTTCCTCCAGTTGAAAGGCATTCATCTGGAGCATAACTCATTTTCATCAAACTATAAGAAGTACTTGTTTCTGTCCAATAATTAATAAAAAGTATTGTACTATCTTTGTATTCTTCTTTTCCCTTCAAGTTATGGCAACTCTATGAATGAAAAACCTCCAAGAACCCTAATCAAAAGCTGCCTTGTTCAGGTCCAGTAAACTCAGAGCATCTGTGGCTTCATTGATTGAGTCTATCTACCTGTAGTGGTCTCTCTCTCATTTCCTACTGCCTTCCACTTTATCAAGCTTTATTGTCTTTTCCAGTGAGTCATGCCATCTCATGATATGTCCAAAGTATAACAGCCTAGGCTCAAGAAATGAAGCAGAAGACCAGCTGACTGAATTTTGTGAGGCCAACAGTTTGTTCATAGCAACACAGTCTTCAAACAACCCAAGAAATGACTGTATACATGGATATCACCTGGTGGCCAATACAGAAATCAGAAAGGCAACATAATTAGAAGCAGAAGATGGAGAAGCTCCATTCTCTCTGCAAGACCAAGAGTAGATTGTGGCACAGACCATGAACCACTAATATAGAAACTTAGAGTAAAGCTAAAGAAGAACACTAAACCAATCATCATGACAAAATACAACCTAAATAACATCCCCATAGATTTTAAAGATAACGTGAAAAACAGATTTGCACTATTAAGCCTAACTTACTGCAAACCAGATGATTTCTGGACTGAAGCCAAGAACATTGTCAGGCTTGGTAGGTGAGTGCAGTGTCCAAAAGGCGGGATTCGGAGCGTGCAGAACAGGCAGCAGCAGCAGAGAGAGAGCAAAGGAAAATCAAGAGAGAGGAGAAAAGGCCAGCAATTTACTTGTGTATGTGTAGTGGAGCATATTACTCCAATCCTGAAATCCCTTCACTGGCTATCAGTTTCTGAGCACTGTATAAGATGTTGGTAATGACCTATAAAGCCCTACATTACCTAGGTCCAACCTACCTAAGGGATCGCCCCCTCCCATATAATCCGCCCCGCACCCTTAGATCTTCTGGGAGGGGTTTATTGCAACCAATGAGATCTAAATTAACATCAACCTCCCAAAGATCTTTTTCTGTCGCTGCTCCCAGACTATGGAACGCCCTGCCAGAGGAGATCTGCCAAGCAACTAGCTTGGAGAATTTCAAAAAAGCCATCAAAACAGATCTCTTCCGGCAGGCCTTCCCTGAATAGAACAGGCCATTTTAATGGATGCTTCTACCTCTTTTTATGTTTTTGTGTTTATATTCTATAGTTTTAAAGTTTTAGGGTAGTTATTTTATGTCACTGGTGAATTTGCCAGTTATTTAAAAATATATGCAATATATATATAATTTTAATGGGGTTAATTGTTTTAAGTTATTATTATTGTTACAGATTTGTTTTTATATCCAATTGTTGTGAGCCGCCTTGATTGCCTAATAGGCAAAAGGCGGGGTACAAAAATAAAGTTGTTGTTGTTGATGATGATGTTGTTGTTATTATTATTATTATAGTGAGTCTGGCCTCCAAGGTCACAGCCTGTATAGAAGCTCCCCGGTGGGGGGTTGCACCTTTTGATGATTGCTGGGAGGTGGGATGGTCTGGCGGGGTGGCAGGTCCTCTTCCCTGCTCACTTGGTTGGCGGCAGTAGCTAGAAACCCAGTTTTGCTTATTTAAATCATGGAAATCTGCTGCACACTCACTCCCCAAACTCCCTTCCCCCGATGTCTCAGCAGAGCGGCGGGTCTTCTTCCCCACTGAGCTGGCTCATCTGGTCAGCAGTGGCAGCTGCGGGCCCCTTTGCCCTGAACCCTCCACTCCCATACTGGCCCCCTCCTTGACTTGCAGGGCTTCACATTCCTATCAAAGCTTGCAGGCTTGCTGGACAAAGACAGCTGGATGGCCTATCTTCTGGCCTATCCACATCCTCTGGAAGAAATTGGTGGTGGCAGCAGGAAAGCTTCCATGGGGTGGGGGTGATGAAAGAGACATCCTCCCCCCCCACACTTTTCAAAATGTGGGTGCTTTTGTCCCAGTTTTGTGGCAGAAAACTATGGCAACCCTAGCTCTGTCCAGGGATGTCCCCTTACTCCGGATGACAGCCCACAAGTTAGGAAAGGGCTATACATAGGCCAGAGAGAAAGAGAGGATCTATTTTCTTCAAATGTTCAGTCTCCAGAAGCTCTCTCCAGAGGACCCCTTCTTCAGTTGCCTTGATCTTCAGCCACCCAGCGGATCCTTCACATCTCTCTCTCTCTCTCTGGCTTTTCTTCGCAAACAAAGATTTAGGAAGGACTCATCCCATGCTTTCTGCAAGCATGCTGATGACTAAAAAGGCCAATCTGAGGTAAACTAGTCCGGTTGCAGAAAGCACAGCAGAAGGACTCCTTGGGTGATGTTTCCAGGTTGTGATTCTTTCTGCATTGTTGTTTCTCTTCAAGACTTGTTTGGCGTGAGTTCTCAAATAAGGCTGCAGCATTGTGGATAGTGCGTCTCCATGCTTCCCGATGTGAGGCCAGGGTGGACCATTGTTGGTGATCAATTTGGCCGAGCCTGAGATGTTGTTTCAGGGAGCCCTTGTCTCGCTTTTTTGGAGCGCTTGCTGACCTGTGGCGAGTTCACCGTAGAGTACTATTTTTGGGAGGCTATGGTCCTCCATCCTAGAAACATGCCCTGCCAAGCGCAGCTGTGTTCTCAATATCATGGCCTCAATGCTGGTGAACACTGCTTGCTCAAGGACAGCAACATTCGTCACATAGTCAGTCCAGTGTATACTTAGGATTGTTCCTATACATCAGAGGATGAGAGAATCCATGAATATCTTAGTCAGTAGTCCCTTAAGCCTAGCTGCCTTTAATAATATTTATAAGACATATTGAAAGTCATTGTGACCTTCAACTGACGTATGGTTTGCCCCAGCTAACCTGAGCCCCAAAAGTACCCAATATTTCCAATTATGACATATTGTGGGGAGGGGGTAGTAGGGCATAATAACAGTGTAATTAATAACCAAAATCAAGAATTGTTAATACACAGATCCAAACTTAAGTCAATCACTTTCAGTCACAAAAGAAACTTAATTGAATTGTCCTCTTTTGTTAGAAAATGTTTAACTTAAATTTATTTCAGCTGGTTAGTTCTGTCACAGCAGTGTTTCTATGGTCTAAGGAGCATCTAAAATCGTGATTCTCTTGTATTTTGAAGTGACACCAGATGTTCTACCACTGTGTAAGGCTTCCTGTATCTTCTCTGTATATGTAGACCAAAGCAATTTCTGTATGGTGGGTTTTGATACAGAAGACTGCACTCATCGTTTCCATGTCGTCATAGATCCATGAACATTTCTCAGTTGTTGAAAAGTACCTTATGCACGTATCCTAAACAGCAGCACTTCCCATTTCACTGTGAACTAGTTTAGCCACACTCTTGGTTTGGTTGGGTTTTACCTGAATTCTAGGCATGCCACTCAATTCTCATTTGGACTGTCATCTGTCTCAGATTCTGAGATTTTATTAAAAACAACAACAACAACAACAACAACAACAACAACAACACCCTCCAGCTCTTATGGGAGCTGAGACATGGGGAAATGTGTAAGCACTGTTTTTCAAATTGTTCTCCAAGAAACAACTCCACCTCTGAATTTCAGACATGAGGGAATGGAGAGTGAGCAGTGGGACTAGCAAAGTGCAAGAATCTTGCACGTTTTGAAGGGCACAAACAGCGTCAGTGATGGAGTGCAAGAAAAAAGGGAGGGCGCACTGCAAGGGTTTGAGGTGAGGTGAGAGAGGGTGTAGGAGTGAAAGGAAAGTATGACAAGAGAGGAAGAGAAAGGAGGGAAGGGGGAGAGAGATGCAGTGGTAGGACGCAAGGAGGAAGAGGCAAGTAGCCAGGAGGTGTTGGAAGTAAAGAAACATCAATGCTTGTTTAGAGTAGTTGGGGACAGAGAGAACTCTAGAATTGCACACCTACCCTTTTGATTCACCTCTCTGGACTTCTTCACATGCCTTAAAACCCATCAGGGGAGGTTGGAAGAGGTACGCGGCTATCCCGCAGCAGGAGGTCAGTTTCGGACAACACCATCCCCCTCCTGTCATCGTCCGTGTTGCTTCCGTGTTCGATTGAAGTCAAAGGGGCTGCTTTTTACTCACGGAAGTAAAAACAAGGGCCCCTCCCTCTTCTCACTCCCTCAGCATCACCACCCACATGTAAAAAAATGCAACCCCCCCTCCCCAAAATAATACCATGTAGCTGAACCATGTGAAACGAGCACTGCCACTCCAAGCTGCAACTACCACTTGAAACCCCAGCAGGGCACACACTAATACTAGTACTAGTACTAGTACTAATACTATTATGCCTGGCTGCCTATCAGTTTCCAGGCCCAGTATAAGGTGTTGGTTATTACCTTTAAAGCCCTAAATGGCTTGGGTCCAACTTATCTCCGGAACCGCCTCCTCCCATACAATCCTCCCCGTGCACTCCGGTCCTCTGGGAGGAATTTGCTTCAGCCACAATAATCTAGGCTGTCTGCAACCTCCCAGAGGGTCTTTTCGGTAATCGCCCCCAAATTGCGGAATGACCTGCCGAACGAGATCCGTCAGATAACAACCCTGAGTAGCTTTAAAAAAGCACTAAAGACGGATCTCTTTCGGCAGGCCTTTCCTAATTAGATCCCGGCCTCAGGGGATCCTGGCTTCTTTTAGTACGCTGACCAGTTATAGTATTTTATAGTATTTATTGTTTTTAATTGTGATTTTATATCAGTTGGTTTTAATTTATAATTGTTTAATATTTTTTTATGGGGGAGGGTGGGGTGGGGTGTGTTTGGGGATTTTATCTGTATTGTATTTTAATTTTTGTAAGCCGCCCCGATTGTTTTAACAGAGGGGCGGGGTATAAATAAATATTATTATTATTATTATTATTAGTGGCTCTTAACCTTTTCTTTACCAGAAAACCCATTTAAATATGTTTTGTTGCCATGGTCCCCCAAGATTTAACTCAAGATGTAAAACCCTAACAACAACAACAACAACAATACAATTACGCCAGTGGCTATTAACCTTTTCTTTACCAGGGAACCCCTTTAAATATATTTTGGGGGATGCAAAACATTATTTTTCCCTATGCATGCATATTAATACAGCAAAGCGAGCTGGCTGAGTATTTAGTTATTGCAGCTCAACAGGCAAATATGTGGCTGTAGGCCAAGGAGGTGGTGCTGAAAAATGCCCTCAAGCTGCTGCTGATTGGCCGGCCAACAGAGTGCTACAATTGGTTGGGTATATTTCCTAGGCAGCCAATCAGCACACTGGGAATGGCAACATACTCAAGAGAATCATTCACACATTCACACACACACACACACACACACACACATGATATAATGGTATAGGAGAGTATATTAGTTTCTAAAATATTATTTGTACAGAAGTAAGGATGCACTGATGTCAAAAGAATTCTATAGGTAATTTTAAAATTACCAGTATCTCTTTCTGTGTTTTCTACTCCTGAGGCTGCATGTATGCTTGAAGTCAAGGGTGGGGACAGTGGACTAAATGTGGCCACTGAGGCCAATTTGAGACCCTCTCGGATCTCCCAGTGTAACTTCATTTTTTTTGTCTTATTTAAAAGATTCTCTTCTTGTTACTGTTGCTAGAAATGGCTCCACAACATTTTAGGTCAGGAGAGGCTTTTTGAAGTCAACTTCTGGTTAATTTCTAGGGGGGTTGACTTCCTATTTTAAAAAGGCCTCTGCTGAGCCTAACATGATCAGAGAGTCATTGTAGCAAAACTCTCCCTCAAATGTGAGGGATATTTGGTGTCATATTTAAAGGGGGGATACAAACGGGACACAGTAAGAGTGATGTCCTCTAAGTTCCCATAAAGGGCCAATGCAGCAGATACTTGAGCTCCCTGAATTATTTTGTTACATACCCTGATAGCTCCCCATTTTGGAATAGCAAATAATTTGCTATATTTAATAATTTGGTTAAGGTGGGTACAGGTAAACCGGGGACCCCCTAACACTAAAGTGGGATTCATGCAAAACCAAGGGAAGGGCCTGTGGAAATTTCCAAAAACCAACATTCTCAAGTAAGACTCAACATCTGGAGATGAGTAATCACTAATCCATTCAATGATAGCAAGAGACCCTTATTGTTTGTAAATGGGATTTTTCTCTCCTCTTCCCTCCAACAATAGACCTTGCCTGTTTCCTATTCAGTTCCAAAGTATCAATCATTAATTATCATTAACTCTTCTGGAGTAACCTTTGTCTTTCCCTAGAATCCTTTGAGAACCATTGTCTTTCACCCACAACTCCTATCCCTGTAGGGGAATCATTTCATATAAATATCACCCCCAAACACCACCAAATTGTGCGCAGTTCCTCTTCCTCTTGACTTCACATCAGACTGTGTAGCCAGGTCTATACCTTCTCCTATATCCATGCTGCCAGTCTGCTGCCAGACCCTCAGAACGCAACTCTGATTCTCTGCTGCAGGAATCCCTGCTCTACAGGACAGGTATCATATGTGGCTGTAGGCCAAGAAGATGGTGCTGAAAAATGCCCTTAAGCTGCTGATTGGCTGGCCAACAGAGTGCTACAGTTGGTTTGGTATATTTCCTAGGCAGCTAATCAGCACACTGGGAATGGTGACATACCCATCATCACCTCACTCTATTCCTCTATCCAAATACTTCCTACTAGTTTTGCTAGCATTGTGTGAGTGCTTGAAGCCTGAGTGTGTGCGTGAATGCTGTTGATATTAGTTTCCAATAAAGATCATTTAATTGTTACCTTTTGGCTTAGAGTCTCCTCCTTAGTACCGGTATACATAGGTTAAAAGGTCCTGCTGTTATCCACCTTTCATATTGCCAAGTTGAGTGCATTAATTCCCCATGTTAATATCAGTATATTAGAGGGCCTTCACAGACCCCCCAGCATTTCAGCTAACAGTTGGTAGTTGCCCACCCCAGTTTGAATCAGTGGAAACATTTCTGCTGACTCTAGGTTGGCTGTGCAGAGACACCAGTGCTGTGGACAAAAGAGGAATCCAAGGATGATGTGTTGTCTGGATCTGTCATTTGCCCAGGCTCTCATGTAGCAGCCCTTGTCTGCTGAAGCCTCAAACTAGTATTCCATCAGCCTTCAGAAAATAAATATATAATAAAGCTTGTGTTGGTGTTATTTTTACTACTTGAATCAAAGAGTTTAGTTAAAATGTAATGGTAGGGTTTCCTTTTCTGATTGGAAATTCTTACATCATTGTCCAGTCTGGAACATAAAACCATCCATCAATTTCACAACCCTCTACTGTCTCCCTTCTTCCTTCCCACGGGATTTTCCAGAGTTTCCTGATGGATTGATGAGTGGGATTATTGGACTCCTACCAGCTTGTTTCTTGCTGCCATTGTGCTTTGCAATCACAGCATGGCTGCAGACTCTCTCGCAGGTATTGTGGTGTCAGCTTGCATTATCTTCCTTTTGGGAAAAGCACTGGAATAAATCCCAAGTCAACATGAGGATCATGGCTTATTGAGGCTGACAGCTGTTTAATTTTCACTTAGTTGGTCATCTATTTATTCCTGCTTTAACTGTTAACTGATCTTAGAACTCAGAGCAGGGAATGGCAACAGCATGCTCTGAGACACTGAGCTGTTGCCTGTGGACCTGTCACACCTCCTACTCTGTTCCTCCACAGTTTTACCACCCACCTCCTCTCTTGTTTGCTGAGATGCAACCTTATAAAATGACAGAGCCGTGGAAGCACCAGTGTAGAAAAGGCAACCATCTCTCCCAAATGCTGTCAGTGTAAAACCTTATCATTCTCTTCGTCAGGAAATGAAGACAATTTGTCCTGTGTCAATAGAAAATTTGGCACAGACATACAGGGTGTCATCCAACCAAATCTGAGAAAACTCTAAGAAACAATGGCTGTGTTACAACTGTTTTGAAAACTGGATTGAAAGGGCAAGAATCCCATATTTGTTTGTCTCATAGTAAATCATTTAAAACAGTTGAACAAACAAATCAAAAAACAGCAGAGCAAGGCAACTGTAAATTGACCAAAAGGCTGTCTATATTTTTAATACAAATAAATGAATATTGGTGTTTATAGGTTTTATTTATTTTATGATTGTTAGTTTTTGACTGTGAAAGTCAGTGTGGTATAATTGTCAGAGCCGTGGATTTGGAAGATCCATGTTCAAATCCCCACTGAGTGATGAAATTCATTAGATGGCTTTGACGCAGCCTCTCTCAGTCTGACCTACTCAGAACATTGTTGGGACAATACAGCATGAAGAGGAGAACCATGCATAGCATCTCAATCTCAGTGAAGAGAACTGGGGTGTAAATATAACCAATGAAGTAAGTGAGAAAATAAGTAAATCAGCTGTGGGACTTACCTGGGTCCTGCAACTGGTGTTGTGGCTGAGGGAGCCCCCGGCACGTCGCCCATCCTCGTGGTGGTGCCTGTGTGCTGCCATCTTGTCTGGGCATCCTCTTTCCGGCCGGCTTGTGCTGGCTGGAAAGAGGATCGTATGCCAGCCAATCGGGGAGAGGCTGCCCTTTCCTGATTGGCTGAAAAGTTAATGCCTCTGCCAATCATAGGCACAGGGCTCCCGGAGCCTCTGATTGGTTGAGGGATGGGAGACTGCTTGCTGCAGTCTCCACTCACGTCCAGCAGCTGGGGATAAATCCCCGGCTCTCAGCCGGACCTGAGCAGTTGGCTCTTGGGAGCCGAAGACCCCCCCCTCCCTCCCTCCCTCAGTTAGGATATCTTTTATATTAGTTAGGAGCACCAACTGTGCACATTTATTTGTGGATGTTCCATTGTTACCTTGTCACAACTTCATAGGGGGGTTGGCGTGAGCATCGGGGGGTTGTGATCCAAACTAGGGGTCAGGGGTCTCTGGTACCAGGACTAGGTCATCCCAAGGTCATGTCAAGTTCTGGGCATGGAGACCCTTGGGGGGGGGAAGAGGATGGGTTCCTCCTCCCCTTCTGGGTTTGGATCATCTGACCAGGTCATGTGACTTATCACATGAACGGTCAGCGGGTTGGCTAACCGAGTTGTTATCATCCAACACGGGGTTGGTTGATATCTGGTCTCTACCCATGCTCATGCGCCAACCAGGCAGCTATCATTATCACAGGTTGTGGCCATTTATTGCCAATTCTAATTCTGTATTTCTATCCTATGTTGTATCTATTCCTTTCTTTATGTACCATATCTACTGTATCAATATACATCTTTCTGCATTATCCATGCCTGTTGTCTTTGTTGGGAGTCAATAGGAGGGGGGGGTAGGGTGACCGGCAGGGGGAACTGTCTCACTTCAGCCCGCAAATGTTAATTATAGTGTTGTTCCTTTTCTCATGGAAAGGAAGGTGTTAGGTGACAACCACAACTCTCTAAATCTACTGTTGGGCCATTCTGGGATTCCAGGGACCCTGGAACTGTATTTAAGGTGGGGAGGGACTCAACATTGGCAAGCAGGTTGTTATTAATTTTGACTGCATGCATAGATATTTCTACAAAACAATGAAAGCACAATATATAGTATAAAACATTCAACATCACCACAGTCCTCCAATTGAAGCTGGCAACAATCTGAGTATCAGTAGCAAAATGACTTCCGATTGATGGTTCCTGGGGAGGACTCAACTATGTAACAATCTTGGTGGTCCAATTTTCCCTGAAAAAGAGATGGGGTGAGACCTCCTGGCCTAGTTGCAGTTGAACTGGAGTTCACCTTGCCCTACCATGCCAGGGTCCGTGGGGGATTCAGACCCAAACACACATGCTTTCTGTAGATTCTCCAGAAGGAGAAGTAACCTCTGCACAGGATTTTCAGTCATTCGCTGCCTGTTGGGGATCAATAAAGGCTTCAGCCCAAATCAGCTGATGTATAGCTGGCATATTTGAATGGCAGGGGAGGTGTAGGGAAGAAAAGAGGAAGGAAGATAGGCAAATGTCCCTCCCACTTCTTCACTTCTGCTGCCCACAACAAAAATCATGTAATCAACCTGTTTCTTGGTCTCTGCATGCAGAGTTGAGACTGGAACACTGGAGCTGTGGTTGTGACTGTTGCTTTTTGTAGCCCTTTTTCCATTGTTTCAACTTCCGCTAAGTATTTCACACATTTTGTTTGGTGTAACTTCTAATACTGGCAACGACTCATACACAAATACTGCCACATGTTAAAAGAACTTACATTCCACTGCCTCCAATCTCAGAAGTCATGGTTTTACATTATAGGCAGCTGCCACTGTCTGACCTAGTGAAACAGCTGGTTTCTGGAAGTCATTTTCTCCCATATGCACTTTGTAAAGAGTCTGCAAAATAAATTAGAGAAAGAGACCTGCTCATAACCAGCTGATTACTCTATGGACCTGCTATAATTTCTGGTTTCACTTTGCCACTAATTTTAGTTTCTAAACTCTTTTCTCAACCAAGTTATTTCATATGTTTCCAAATATACTTAAATCTGTATGCCACCCTCTTGTTTTAAAACCTCACTCAGAGCTCCTAGTCTGAAACTGCCAGGGTGTGCTTTGAGCTTGTTAGTCTTTTCAAGTCTTGCTGCCCAGAAACATGCTAGTTGAGCCTTTTCTAGGATTTACCATCTAAACAGGATCTTTACTATTTGTCTGGATAGTTTACCTTCCTGTGTGGCAGACGCTCAAGTACTTCAAGGTGATTTCTTTGGATTTTAAGCAGCCCTATCTCACCACCTGAAGCAGGTGTTAACTGCTTTTAGTTTGGTTTCTCCAACATGAAGCAAAGATTTTAGGGTTCCCAGCACAGTTGCAACTGCGCTGTAGGAGGCCATTTTTGAGGGAGCACAGGATGGAGGCCTGTAACTTTGCCTCAGCCCCTGAGCTGTTGCCAGGAGACCAGAGGTTGGGGCTAGAAGGGATTTAAGCTCAACCCTCCTCTTCCTCCTCTTTTTCGTCGCTTTGATCAGCCCACGCTCCCACTGCTGAATTAGTGTGATTTAATTGGTTGCTTCGGGGTCAGGTAGGAATTTTTGCCCTTTTACCTGGGGTCTTTTTGCCTACCCCACAATGTGGATGAGGACTTGAAAATTGGCTTAGGGTAGTGTCTTAAATAGGCGGTCACTTGGCAGGTAGAGGGGGAGATCTTGGTAGTTTGGTGAGGACCTTTGGCAACTCCCCCTTTTGGAGGTGAAGGGGGGAGCTGGAACTGCCCTTTAGTTCCTGCGAACTGAGGGGTGGGGAAACTGACCTCCTTTGAGGCTGGCCTGAGAGATAAACCCCTTCCTTTAATTTATGCAAATTGTGGGAAGGACTTTTGGGTTGGCCTTCCAGATGCAGTCTGACTGGGGAACAACCCAGCTTATAGGTTCTCCCTGGAGTTCAGGTGTTTTCACCCAAGAGAAGTTGGGGAGGGGGGGTCTTGGAGTTGACCCCCTGCCACAACAATTCCCACACTAGGTTTCTTCCCTCATTGCAGATCTCTCAGAATGGGGTTAACTAGGTTATAGCTAAATAAAAGTGACCCTTTATATCCCAGCTATATGTGTGGTCTCTTTATTTGTATCTGATCTCCTTATTCCTGCATCTACCATCAAAAGAAGGGCTCTAATGCTTTCCCTTTGGATACCGGCTAGATTTTCTTACTCACCCTATGGGAGAGTCCTGAGGATATCACAGACAGCCACAAAAACTAATGAATGGGTCAAAGAACAAATCAAGCATGACTGCTCCCTGGAAGCCAAGATTACTAAACTGAGGTGGTCATACTTTGGGCATATCATGTGAAGACATTACTAATTAGAAAAGACAATGCTGTTTGGCAGAGTAGAAGGCAGTAGGGAAAGTGGAAGACTGCATTACAGGTGGATAGACTCAATCTAGGAAGCCACAGCCTTGTGTCCGAGTTGTTGATAACAAGGTGACTTGGAGGTCTCTCATTCAAATTGAAGTCAACTTGATGGCAATTAACAATTGTGATTTATCCTATTGTCAGGACTGGATTGGCACTATGGCAGTGATGGGCAACCTTTTAAGCTTGGTGTGTCAAACTTTGCCAAAAAACTGAGCATAACTCAGGTGGTGTGTCACTTTGAGGAAAAAAAACATTATCTCTGCTGGCGGAAGGGAGGGCAAAGATCTCGGCTTAACTGAAAGTCCCAGAACTAGACGCTCTGTGCCGGACTTCTGTTGTTTTGGCCTACAGACCTCTGGCACAGAGTATCTAATAGGGGGGGATGAAAGATTTGCAACTACAGTTGTTCCTCCACACTAGTGGGTTTCACATTTGTGGTTCTGCATATTCGTGGATTCCTGCGTTGGGGAGGGTGGGAGGAAACTGGGACCGGGGCTTCAAAGCCCTGATCGCCACTTTAGGGAGGGTGGGGGTGGAGGAAAGTGGCAACCAGGGCTTTGGAAGCCCCGATCACCACTTTAGGGAGGGTCATGAGGTTGTGGGCAGGGGGGAGGAGGCCTATGGCCATGTGTCATCAGAAATGGCTATGCGTGTCAGTGCTGACACACGTGTCATAGGTTCGCCATCACTGCACTATGGGTTATCATTTACAGATCTAGGGTGTATGCCACATTAGATAACTTCCAAGACTCCTTCCCATGGAATCCTGTGGTTTGGAGTTTTGTGGCATGCTTACAATTCTCTGCCAGAGACCTCTAACGCTATAGTTCAGAGGAGTGGATGAAAACTCGCTAGCAGGAAATTCCAAGTCTCTCCTCAAAATGCAAATCCCAGGATTCTGGAAGGTGAAACCATGACAGTTAAAATACTATTAAATGGCTATAAATATGTAGTGCAGATATCCCTAGCTGCTCTCCAACTTGGGAACAACTGCTTAACCTGGCTGTAAAGCCAGAGTATAACCTGGGAGTGTATGATGGTCCTTCTTTCCAGGGTGAGGACCAAGCACAGTGGTAGAACAAGAAATCCTGGAGTGAATTCCTGTCATCTCTAGTTAAAAGGGTCAGGAGCCTGTTCATACTGTGCAGTTATAGGACCATGGTGACATTTTCAATGCCAGGGCTGCATCCTGTGGAATCCTGTGGTTTGTTGTTGAATGAACCATTGGAATTCTCCAGCTGAGAATTCTAAATTCCCCTCCCTAAGCAACCAATCCCAGAATTCCATTGGTGGGAACCATGGCAGTTAAAATGGATTCATTGTGCTATAACTGTGTACGGTCAACCCTCAATTTTTGTGGGTTTTACTTTCACAGATTTGATTATTTGTGAATTTGCAATTGCCTTTACTTCTACCTGTTGTTTGCCTCCCTGCTTCCTTCCCTTCCACTCACTTTCCCTCTCACTGGCTGGCTCAAGTTTTTTTGCCTTACTCAGCCCATGTGCCACTCCAACAGGCCTTCCACCCCAACCCAACAGTTGCTGGGTGCATCTGCCCCCTGCTGCCCCTGCCCTCTTGGGCCCCCAATAATGATATTAAGCTATTGCCAGCTAGAGTGAGAGGGGTGGGTGTGGGGAAGTGGGAAGAAAGCAAAAGGGTGCTTCTGTGAATGCTGCTTCCTTTCCCCTTCCCTGCTGCCCTTCTCACTCTAGCTGGTCTCAGCTTAACATCATAATTGAGGAGAGCAAGGATCAAGGTGAAAGGGGTCTGAATGTTGCTCCTTCTGCAAACACCTCCTCCCTCCCAGCTTCCCTGCCACCCCTCTGAATTTAGATGGCCTCGAATTTACATTGTCACTGAGATGGCAGAGGCAGCAGGGGGAAGATGCACCCAGTGAGTGGTAGGGAGTGGAGGGGCTGTCAGACCAGTGCACGGGCTGAGTGAGCAAACAGCAAGAGGGCAATCTGCCCTCTGCCACCCCTGCCCTCTCAGGCCTATGATGTTACGTCAAGGCCAGGCAGAGTGAGAAAGGTGGCAAGGAAACAGGGAAGGAGGAGCCATTTGCAGAAAGAGCAACATCCAGTGCCTCTTCACCTTACTCCTCGCTTCCCGCCCCCCTCCCCCACAATGATGTGGGCCTGGTCCTATGGTCCTCTTCCTTATCCTCGAGAGAAGGATGATGACATTGAAGGAGATTTCTGCAGCAGTGTTGTGGTCCTAGGAGGCAGAGGGGGGAAGGCTCAGAAGTAGGTGCAGCACAGGCAGCCTGGGAGCGAGGCAGATATTTTTGCAACAGTAGAGTCTGTGCCATGCATGTTTTTTGCATGGGGTTTTAAAAAAATATTTGCATTTTTCCACTTTTGGGAGGCTGCTCTGCCCCACCCCCCCATGAAAGTGGAGGACGGACTAGTGTGAAAGGGCCCCAAACAGGAAGAAACAGCTATGAACTCAGACCTGGGAGGCCTAATTGATAGTACTGAACTAGGTGGAGAAATAGCTGAGCCTGGCATGAGCCAGCTTTCTATGTTACATAGATGGCAGCCTGGCCCCTAAAATCCCACCTTAGGAAGAAAGCCTTGTGCCAAGCCTGCTGTCTTAAATAAGCACCAAACTGAAGCTTTTTGAAAAGAGATCCCAAGCCCTTTAACTCTGTTAATTTCAAAACCTCTTTTCCTGGGCATGCTATTGTAGTGCTTTCATTTTTGGTATTGTTTTTATTCCTGTTTTCTTCCTTTAAAACTACTGGCATATTGTATTTCATAACTGGCATGCAATATTAGTTAAACTTTCACACTATTCGGTAGATAACTTGCAGTAGTAATTAGTATTTGACAGCTGAAGAAAAATTGGCTCACAAGGCTGAGGCCTGCCAAAATGAAAGCAGTCAAGAGAAGCCAACAATCCTAAATGCTTGAATACGAAAGTTAACAAAGAACACTCACATGCAAAATGTGAAGAAGGCTCCAAACTTGGGCATTCAAAATGGGCATGGGGAAACTGGGCAAATTTGAAATATTTGTCAATTTTAATTTTATCTCTATTAATTTTATTCATTTATCGATTTATATCCCACCTTTCTCCCAATAATGGGACTCATGGCAGCTAATATATTTAAAAACATACAAGTTAAGAAAATTACAAAACTCAAAATAAAAGTATAAATATGAAATTTTAAGAAGAATTAAACAATTTATAAGGTAAAACATTAAGCATTTTAAATATTAAATATTAAAAATGCATTACAAACTATGCACACACCCTTTAAAAACCTTAAAAATAGCATCACACAGCATTAAAAGCCCAAATCCTCATCAGTTTGTGCACAAACATGTTTTGACCTGCCTCTGGAAAGAAAGCAAGGAAGGGACCATCCTGGCCTCTCTAGGGAGGGAGTTCCAAATCCGGGAGCAGCCACTGAGAAGGCCGTCTCCCTTGTTCCCACCAAACAAGCCTGAGAAGATGGAACAGAGAGAAGGTCTTCTCCAGATAAGTGCTCTAATGGGCTCCTACAGGGAGATACAGTCCTTCAGATAACCAGGATGCAAGCTGTACTGTGTATATGGCTTTATAGATCAAAACCAGCAGTTTGAATTATGCCTGGAAACAGATAGGCAGCCAATGGAGTTGTTGTAACAAAGGAGTTGTATGCTCCCTGTAGCTAGCCCCAGTTAACAACCTGGATTCTGCTCTTTGGGTCAACTGAAGTTTCTGAGCACTTATCAAAGGCAGCCCCATGTAGAGTGTATTACAGTAAGAGTGTGTATGTGTGCGCACACACATGTACGCGTGCACACACACACACACATTATGGGGGTTGTCTAAACTGCAAAAATATTCCTCATGGAATGTGAGGAGAATACAACCTGTCTTGATGGCATCCTGCATTGTACTGCTGTATTGAGAAGAAGGGGGGCTAATATACTCTTTCATGTCTTTTCCTGGTTTTTTAAATAACAGTGGGGGGTGGTGGTGGTTAACAGCCTTGGAAGAAGTAAGGATGTTAAGCCAACTTCAAACCATGGCTTTATATTCTGGTTTGTTCCAAACCTATTAACCAATGTTTCTAAGGAGATTTTCGAACACCTCTTTCAGGCTCTTGCCGCGCAAGCAGCCTCCGGAGCAGAACGAGGCTGCCGCGCGGCAAGGGGTCCATTTTGGACGCCGCTGTTTCTCTCTCGGTGTTGTCCGTGACTGTTCCGGCTAGTATTGAAGGCGGCTGTGCTATTTTTTACTCACGGACAACTTCTGTGAGTGAAAAATAGCACGGCCGCCTTCAATGCTAACTGGAACAGTCACGGATGATGCCGAGAAAGGGACGGCATCATCCGAAATCAACCCCCTGCCACACAGCAGCCTTGTTACTGCTCCGGAGGCTGCTTGCATGGTAAGGGGTGTCTGAAAATGTCCTTTCTCTGAGTTTATGAAGAAAAGAGATGATCAACCAAATGTAGCTTTTAATAGGGATGGGCTATTTTTTTTTTTTAACGTACACTTTCACTATAACCCATTTTTAAATATCTCACGTTCCTTAGGCACGTCTCTAATTCAGTACTACAAACATGGTTTAGCAGAGATTCAAATCTAGTTTGTAAAGAGCTAAGCACTCAAAAGCTCTTTGCCCAGGTGGATATATCTCAGTTTTGTTTTCACCAGCATTAATATTTCTCTTACATTAAGAACATAAAATTTTTTCCATCCCAGATGTAAAGAAATTTCCTAAGTCTGGTAATTTCTTATCCCCCCCCCCTTTCTCTGGCTTTTCTTCACAAACGAAGAAGGACTCATCCCGCACTTTCTGCAAGCGCACTGATGACTAAAAAGGCCAATCCGAGATAAACAAGTCCGGTTGCAGAAACCACAGCAGAAGGTCACCTTGGGTGATGTTTCCGGGTTGTGATCCAAACCTAGCCAAAATAGTACTCACCCATCTCAACCATCTTTAACACTTGCCTTAAAGTGTTTTCCCTACAGAGGCACTCTCGATGAACTTTGGCTGCTGCCACACTGCAGAAATAATGCTGTTTGACACGGCTTTAGTGGCTATGGACATTTTCAGATGCCCCTTACCGCGCTAGCAGCCTCCGGAGCAGTAACGAGGCTGCCGTGCGGCAGGAGGTCCTTTTTGGATGATGCTGTCCCTCTCTTGGCGTCGTCCATGACTGCCCGTGACTGTTATGGCAAGCAATGAAGGCGGCTGTGCTATTTTTTACTCACGGAAGTTGTCCGTAAGTAAAAAAATAGCGCTGATGCCTTCAGTGCTTGCCGGAACAGACATGGGCAGTCACAGATGCCGCCGAGAGAGGGACAGTGTCGTCCAAAAAGGACCTCCTGCTGCGCGGCAGCCTCATTACTGCTCTGGAGGCTGCTAGCGCGGTAAGGGGTGTCTGAAAATGTCCTATGATTCAATGCTGTGGAATTCTGGGATTTGTAGACTTGTGAGATATTTAGCCTTCTCTGTCAGAGAGCTCTAGTGCCACAAGAAAGTACAAATCCCAGGATTCCATAGCACTGAACCATGACAATTAAAGTGGTGTCAAACTGCATTATTTCTACAGTGTGGCAGTAGCCTTTGACTAAGAAATGCAGGTACAAGTACTGTCAGGGTGCTCAAGACTTTAGCCTGATATACAATATCTATGTGAATTAAAAGTTGTAGCAATTTCAGCTGCCTGAGCCTCAGGCTTTCTAAAACATTAGGCTTCTGCAATATGAAAAGATAAAATTGAAATGGGAGCATATGCTATGCACATCTGTCTCCTACAAATCCTGTTCAGCTTCACACATTCAGAACAAATTCTAGGCAAGAGGCCACAAGGAAACTGTCCAGTTCTCTGTACCCCATGCCCAGCTCTGTCAGACTGGCTGCAGAATAATTTATTTCGTATAGCTTACCTGGCCAAGGAAAACATATTTTTGCCTTGTGGCATGGAAGCGTTAAAACAGAGGCCCTGTGTTGCAAATTATGTACCCCAGAGTCTGATCTCAGATCATGTACTGCCTCACCTGTAAAATCCTTACAGCAAACAGAGACACTTGGTACCACTGCATGTAACAATTAACACTAGAATGAAGTATCATTCCATGCCATGTGTGTTTGTATTTACCCTCTTGACAACCTCTTCTCTGTAGGTTTTCTACATTATTATTTGCCATTGTTTAAAAAGTAGATGGACTGCATTACTGTCATTTATCAGAAATGTATTTATTCTGTATATGTGAGTACTGAAGATAAAAGCAGAGCAAAAAAATGGCTTAAAACATACTGTGTGAGTGACCAAAAAGAAATGCAGCCAAATTGGTTGCTATAAATCCAACTGAATTTCTCCAGCCCTAGCATTCCACCCTACACAGGGCTGCCAACCTATCCTGGCTTGTTTTTTCCATTTGCCTAGTCCACTTTGGCTCCTATATTTTCTTCATGAAAGGAACATTCTGCGTGAACCCAAGGGCTCCATGGACAGCCAAAATATAACACATTTTTTGCATGCTGGAATGAAACCATCCAAACTATTCCAGTAATTATGGATTTAAGTAAACTGCACTGGTATTTATATAGGTTCAATGTAGTCACAAAGAAAATGGATTTGGATAGCTAGTCTGGAGATCATATTCACTGTACTTTTCACGTAGACAGCATTCACTTCTTCCACAGCCATGGGTGACATACAGCAATTCAGAGATATACTGAATGTGATGATGAAGTCATATTCTTGCAATTTTGAAAAATACTCTCAGAGTTTTTAAACTGAGATAGCTTTGAAGAAGAAAGAAGTAGATGCACACCATAAGCTTCATTTCATCCCAGTGATGGTGGGAATATCCTATGGACATCACAGGTACCAAGATTAAAGCATGTCAGCACTGGCATCCATATAAGTAACAACAAATTCTAAAGTGAAGATGCTTATCATGACAGTCTCTATATAGCCAGGATCATGGGGAGCATCCCAAAATGCAGGCACCATGTCCATTGTTATTAACAAACTAGTTTTAGCAGTTTTTATCCCTATAGCTTCAGGTCATTTGGAAATCTAGTGAGTCTATCAGTCATTCAGGACCAAGATATCCTGAAATAATTTGCATTGCATCAGAATTAATTCTTCAACTACTGTGAAGATTGTAATTATTTAGGAAAGACTGAGAGGGGTTGGCAAACAATGCCATTGTCCCTGTAAAACCAAATGTCGTGGTGCTCTGACTCTGTGAGCATGGGCTCCTCTAACTGGTATGCTTTACTCTCCTCATGGAACTGTTGTTGTGAAATCTCTATTTGCTACCTGCCTTGCTGTTGGAATGCTTTGATTTCTTTCTGAAATGTTACTAGTTGCTCCATCCTTGCTTTCTCATGAGCTCACACATTTTTCTCAGGGAAACAGTTTCCATAGCTAATGACATCATCATCATCATCATCATCATCTTATTATTATTATTATTATTATTTCTCAACCATCTCTCTATTGATTGAGGCAGGGAACAACAAATTAACATGTAAACATAATTTTATAGTTTAAAAGAAACACACATACCGGCTAAAAACATTTATCAATTTATCAACTGATAAGACCTAGGAGATTTTCAGACAGCGTTTAATAGTGCCTACCGCGGGATGAGGTCCCAGGAGAGGAACGGCACTCTTGCACGGCAGGGGGTCATTTTCAGATGCCGCCGTTCCTCTTCTGGGATCCTTCGCTGCACGTCCATGAAGCTTTGGAAGCAGCCGCGCCATATTTTAAGCACGGAAGTTGCCGGTGCTTAAAATATGGTGCAGCCGCTTCCAAAGCTTCACGGACATGCCACGAAGGATCCCGGAAGAGGGATGGCAGCATCCGAAAATGACCCCCTGCCTCACAAGAGCGCCGTTCCTCTCCCGGGACCTCATCCCATGGTAGGCACTGTTAAACACTGTCTGAAAATCTCCCTAGACGTTTTAAAACAATCAATGCACAGTTTAAAATTCACAATTTAAAATCATCTTTATTAGGCCTGTCAAGAGAGAGGCTGGTCTTTAATGCTGCTTTAAATTCTGACAGCATATTCAGCTGTTGTATCTCTTCAGGCAGGCTGTTCCACAGTCTAGGGTGGATGAAGAAAAAGTCCTTTGAGTGACAGTTGCCAACCTAGTCCTGGTTGACTGAAGTAAATGTCCCCCAGAGGATCTAAGTGTATGGGGCAGATTATAACGGGAGAAGGTGATCCCATAGGTAACCTGGACCCAAATGTAGGGCTTTAAAGGTATTCCAGAGTGCGAGCAACACAACCAAGAGCCTCATGAGGGAAGGGAAATGGCTTTAAAGCCTGAGAATAACATGGCCCACCTTTCCTTATCACATGAAGTCCGTGTACTTCAGCTGTTCTTCTGTTCTGGTACCATTGAAAATGGTGATAAATGTGAGTCTTTTTGCTAACTGGAAAAAAAAAACGTTAGCAAAGAAACTCACCTTTACCACTGTCTCCCATGAGACTGGAACAGAAGAACACTAATATAATGGGATAAGGAAAGGCGGGACATGCTATTTACTTTCACTTCCCTTTCCTCGTGTGATAAGCCCCCAAGTTCAGTGTTCTTGGGATAAAAGATCAGTGGAGTCTGACTAGAATGTTTATCTCACAGAAAGAAACCAAAGCAGAATGTAGTGGAAGCAAATAGTCACTCTTACAGTCAGCTGGTTGCATATCTACTATGAGCCCATCTACACGGTAAAAAAAATATGTATCCTGTTAGGAAGATTGCTCTTCCATACACACGGCCGTTTGCATTCATACATGTAATTCAGAAGGGGGGCTAGCAAATCCCCTGTAAACTACATGGATTTGGTGTTCGGAAGGAGTAGCGGATCTCGGCATAAAATCTGTACAGCCGTTCAAATGGCTGATGGTCTGTACGCCCCGTTCGCACACATATGAACAGGCAGTGTAATCTGATTGGTTGGCTGAATAGAGTGGGCGGGGCTAGCAAGGCAGGGAATTGGGAGTGGCCACCATGTTGGATTCCCGGCTAACCAAGAGTCCGGTAAGTCTGTGAATTTTATATATATATTATTTTTATTTTACATTGTAAATAGGGAAAACATAATGTCTGCAAAGCAGGCATCTTTTAAATAAATTTTAAAAAAGCGGTGGGAGATTTAAAACCACTGCTTGGCTTGCTCCCTCCAGCCAGCTGGGGAAGGGGGGGTCATACGGAGTTGGGGGGGTTAAAATTGTGTAGGCGGATCGTATGCATATGAACGACTACCTATTCATATTTTTTACACCCCAAACAGATTTTTTTTTAAATTGTATATATGGACCCTCAGTCTGCCACCAGATTCCAAGAGAGCAGCTAGACCTTTCTGTCCCCCCCCCACCATTTTCTTGCTAAAATGTAGCTCCAACTCCAGACTGTTTCTCTTGTCTGCTCCTTAATCTGAGGGTGTCACTGTCCTAAACTCTGCTGGAAATTACACCCCCTCCCAAGTTGGAGACAAATTCTCAGCTATCAAGAGAATATTCCCTGTCACATTTTGTTTTGTCAATAGAGCTCCATAGGTGTCCCTAGTGCACTGTGCTGGTGAAATGCCTGTCCGGTGTAGCTGTCCAAATATGGGAACTGCTGAATCCATCAGAGAAGTTATAGAAGCATATATCCCCAACATAATGAAGCAGCAGTAATATATATATATATATATATATATATATATATTCCTTTATAAATGTTTAAGTGACCACCTGTTCAGTCTAGCTCATCTGGGCTGAGACTTGGAAATGTATAGGAAGTTAAATATATATTGTTTCCTTTTCACTTGAATGCCCTGCTAACATGTGTTAATTCTCCACCTTTCCTTTGTAAATACATTCCTGGATATATATTTTTTAGACTTCTGGAAGATTTAGCATAAACATCTAAAGGCAAAGCTTAGATGGGATACAAAACACGTCACTCAAAATCTCATTACTTAAAAAAAGAAATGAATAGCAGGTGTTGGGCAGTAATTTCCACTGTGATTTCATATGCAAGATGTTTAACCCTTTCCTTCTCAAGTGTGATTCTCATGCATCCCCTCCCAACATATATGCTGTTATTAACATGGGAGAGGGAGAGAAGATAATGTAAATGCAATGCTATTAATGTCCCTAAAAAAGCAGATTGCTTTGTTTTTCAGAAACCAGTCTCAGATATCTAGGCAAAGGTTGCTGGTGAGAATTATCAACCAAATTTATTTGTTTTTCATCTTTTAAAAAAGTCTCTTTTTGTACAGTTGGAAAAGATAAAAGTAGTCTTCGTGGACCATAATTTATTTATTTATTTTTATTTTAGGTATTTATACCACGGTCTTTAGCCACAAAGGCTCTCAGAACAGCTTACAAATTTTTAAGCAATAGCACTTACATCTACACTGCTTTAGAGCATGCTAGGCACTCTCTAAGTGGTTTCCAATGTGCGTTAGCTAATTGTCCCCACAAGCTAGGTACTCATTTTACTGATATGTGAAAGTGGAAGGCTGAGTGAACCTTGGCATCCTTGGGATCAAACTTGCAATGCCATAGCTGCAGTACAGGCATTTAACCACTGCCCCACCAGGGCTTCCTTGAGTCAGCAGTGTGCTCACCATGAGTCAGCAGTGTGATGCAGCAGCTAAAAAAGCCAATGCAATTCTAGGCTGCATCAATAGGAATATAGTGTCTACGGAGATTTTCAGACACCATTTAACAGTGCCTACCGTGAGAGTAGGTCCCGGAAGACGAACAGTCCTCTTGCATGGCAGGGGGTCATTTTCGGATGCCGCCGTCCCTCTTCCGGGATCTTTCATTGCACGTCCGTGAAGCTTTGGAAGCGGCTGCACCATATTTTAAGCATGGGCAACTTCTGTGATTAAAATATGGCACGGCCGCTTCCAATCCTTCACAGAAGTGACACCAATGATTTCGGAAGAGGGACGGCGGCATCCAGAAAGGACCCCCTGCCGCGCGACAGCGCCATGCCTCTCCCGAGACCTCCTTGTGCAGTAAGTATCATCTGAAAAAGTCCTGGGACACAGAACAATGGACTCAAACTACAGGAAAAGTGATTCCACCTAAGCATTAGGAAGAACTTTCTGACAGTAAGAGCTGTTCAGCAGTGGAACACACTGTCTGGGACTGTGATGAAGTCTCCTTAATTGGAGGTTTTTAAACAGAGGCTGGATGGCCATCTGTCGGGAGTGCTTTGATTGTGTGTTCCTGCAGGGGGGTTGGACTAGATGGCCCTTGAGGTATCTTCCAACTCTATGATTCTATGAAATTATTTTAAGTCTAGTGGCAGTGAGATTTTCCCTTCCCTCTGTTTCCCCTTCAATCACAGATATTATATGCTTTGTTGTTCTGTCATGCACACCACAGATATTTGTTGGTAGGCAGATAAAATGGACCCACCAATGGCACTGCTTTTCCACAGTGGTAGGATTACATGCCCCTGGTAGGCAAGAGGCTATGCTGATGGCAGCAGTGCTGCTGATGGGGTCTCTCATGTCAGACAGGCTTTTGTTGAGGAGACAGACTAAATGTGACAAACAGCTACTTGACAGCAGCAATAGTGGCAGGGGGAGGCTCTGGTGGAGGATCTTTCAGAGACAAAAGCAGTGGCACCATAGCTAGGACTGTGAAGAAAGAGGCACAGTAAAAGTTCTGAATATTGTTTATCAGGAAAACCCTATGATGAGGCAATAAAAAATGAAAAAGAGATAGTGCCAGAAGACACTCCAAGACTGAATGACACTCAACAAGCTACTGGGGAAGAGCAGACAATAATACTAGGGGTTGTCTAAACAGTCAAAATAACCCTCGGAATTCATTGGGAATCCTACATGTCTAATGGGAGCCCACATCAATCCACTGTATTTGGAAGGGGGGGGGGGGCAAAATGGCCAAAACAATACAGGTTTATTTTTAAACAGTGAGAGGGTGTACATTCCTGCTTCTTTGGATAAGCGATTCACTTTGAATTGCTTCCCCATAGGAGCGGAAGCACAAAGCTGATTGGCCAGGTGAACGCGGTGGTAGGGCTTGCTAAGATGGCAAGCTCCCACTGCTGCCATGTTGGATTTTCACCTTATTGAGCAATTGCTAAGGTGACAAAACAAGTTGTTTGTTAATCAAAAAATCACTCTATCATTCTCTCACACCTTGGACATCATTTTTTTAAAAAGTTCAGCAGTAGCAAACTACAAATATGAGTAAATCACTTGCAGTTGCCATCTAGCATGCAAAGCTTATGGGGGCAAAGAAGACTATTAAGACAAGTTGCTGCTGCTGAAAAATGCCATTACTGCAGGGCCCTCCAGGTTTTTTGGGCTCATACAGGCAAGCCCCTAGTATCACTGTGGTTAATGATGCAACTGAACTCAAGCCAAAAGTTCAGCTGTTGATGTACTCAGAGGTGAAAGGTAAATCTGAAGCTGCATAACACATATTGAAGGGAAGTGGAATGTGAGATGCATGAATCAGGTGAAGCTGCACATAGTAAAACAAGCAATGGAACGTACAATCATTGCAAGTCTAGGGGTAAGTGGGCTAAATTGGACAGGAATGGGACATTTCGAGTAGGTTAATTACATAGTGTTTTATTCAGGAAATGAAAATCTAAGAAGAAATGGAGTGGCCTTAATAATGAGAAGAGATGTAGCAAAAGAAGTCAAAGGATACATTGCAAAGTATGATCAAATCATATAAATAAGACTTTAGGAAAAACCCATCAATAATACAATAATCAAATTTATGCTTCAGTTACAGAGGCAGAAGAAAAAATGGAAAGATTCTATGAATAGATCAAACACCAAAACAGGACTTCTTGTTACTCAGAGGCGATTGGAACACAACAGTAGGAAACAGAGCAGAATCAAAGATTGCAGGAATAGTTGGCCTAGGATCAATAAATGAAGCAGAAGAGCAACAGAATCTTGTGTGGCCAACAGTTTGTTCATAGCAAACACGTTCTTCAAGCAGCCAAAGAGGCAAGTGTATACATGGACATTACCTGATGGCCAATATAGAAATCAAACAAACTACATAATGGGAAGCAGAAAAAATGCATAAGCTCCAGTCTCTCTGCAAGAACAAGTCCAGGAGCAGATTGCAGCCCAGACCATGAACTACTAATAAAAAAAATAGAGTAAAGCTAAAGAAGAACTCATAGGAAGACAATCAACTCACTTGAAATGTAATGCTGAAGAGTTGTACAGATACTGCGGACTGCTAAAAAGGCAAAGAAATGGGTATTAGAACAAAGTAAGCCTGAACTCTCCCTAAAAGCCGATGACTAAACTGAGACTGTCATACTTTGGACACATCATGAGAAGACATGACTCACTAGAAAAGACCATACTTGGTAAGGCAGAAGACAGTAGGAAGAGAGGAAGACCTCATAGCAGATAGATAGACTCAGTCAAAGAGGACACAGCCCTAAGTCTGCAGGAACTGAGCAGGACAGTTGAGGAAAGGGTGTCTTGAAGATGCCTCATTCATAGGGCTGCCATGAGTCAAGGTTTTCTTGAGGGCAGTTAACACCAACAAGGTTATGACCAGCCCTTTCAATCAATTTACAGCCCTGAGTCTGCAAGGCCAGAGCAGGGCTGTTGATGATAAGGTGACTTGGAGATATCTCATTCATGGGGTCACCATACGTTGAAGTCAACTTGATAGCAGTTAACAAGAAGAGAAAATGGACACTAATTAATGACCAATTGTCCCCAACCAAATCAAACAGGCCTGGAAATTTGACCAGATTTAAAGCTGGTTCTCTTAGGTTTCAATCCCAGGCACACTCACCAGAACTCAAGTTACATTCTATTCAGTGGGAGGTACCCAGAATATGCAGTGATTAGGACTGCATTGTCAGAAAGCTTTCTCTAAATTTAAGCTACTGAGTTTAATCTCAAAACAAAGATGAAATCCTTGACTTTTTGGTCAAATGTTGTTGATTATATGTAAACCTCACACGTCAAACCATGTCAGTTAACACAAACATGATGCACATTGTGTCAGTTCTGTGCATATTTAATTTTAAATGGAAAATGACACGCACCCTTTCACTGCAGTCATTTTGGGAGAGGACAGACAGGGATGCTTGATAAATAAATAACATATATGAGAGAAACATGCCAGGGGAAAAAAAATCCCTTGATTTGTGAATGGACTCTGCTCTGTACGTATGTATAGTCACCAGGAAAGATTTGGCCTGAATTTTAATTGTGCATAGTAAGTGTGTTGGGATGTATGTGTGTAAGGGGAAACTGACCTAAACTTTTAATAGTTACTTTACAAGTGTGATACAGGCATTTTCCTACAATAAAACGTTTAACATTCCCATCCAGTGAATGCTGTTCTTGGCTTCTTGTTTTATTCCAATTTACATTGCTTCCAACTGTGGGTTGGATCCATGAAACACTTATACCTAGCTGGTAGGTAAAAGCTGGTCTTGGCTTTTAAAATACAAATAAATGTTATTGCTACACTATCTGCTCCTTATAGCTTTATACCTGTTGCCCTTTGCCCATCTGGCAGTGGGTGTGAAACAGAACGGTGAGCAAACAGTGACTAGCTCCATTGAATCAGCTGCTGAAGTTGCTGGATAAATTGGAAAAAATGAGTTCTTCCCCCTCCCCGCAAAAAAAAGAAAGAAAGAAAGAAAGAAAGAAAGAAAGAAAGAAGGAAGGAAGGAAAGAAAAGCAATGTGGATTGCTGACCTTCTGAATGATTTTAAGAACCATTGGATGATCTAGCAAAAGGTTCACAAGTAATATGGCCACATCATGTTTTGTACTCATAACAGAGATAACATGTTTATCTTTAGAAAATTTACATTGGTTCTGTAACACTCAACCTATTTCTAAATAATGATGAGTTTGATTTTATGCTCTTTAAAGTTCATTGTTAGAGGACAACAGAAAATGATATGCTTTTTAGGGAGGCAGAACGTTATGTAGTTTTTATTGGTAATGTATCAGATGCTGTATCAGAGAACAGGGCAAAATTTGGATATTACGAGAGAAAAATGTGAAATCCTTCACTAGAAGATATTCAGGTGATTCTAAGCCTGTTCTGATATATCATTGATTTGACCTTGGGCCATATGTCTCATCTGCATATTTATCTGGGAGTAAACCTTATTTACCACAGTGACATTTACTTCTAAGTAAACATGTTCATAGTCTAACTCAGCACCAGGGGTCTTTGCAGCTTGCTTGAGCTTGGCTTTGGCCTTGGATTATGTGAACTGAAAGTGTTGATGATTTTATCTTTAATGCTTTCTGCTAAAGACACAGACAATTCTCCCAGCCCCATATTCACATCAGGATGTTGGACTGAATGAATCCTGCTCCAAAACAGGTTTTCTTCTGTTCATGTAGTAGAATCTGACTGGTCTATATTGTTCTATATTGATCTATCTGGCTATCTATTATATATGTCATGTAGGATGTTACCTCGAATAGTAAATAGTACAATAAACCAACTAGGCACTTATTACATATTTTATTTATTCATTTCTTCAAAGGAATGTGCTGTACAGTAGAACTCGACAAATGAAATTATATCCAAATATCACATCAACATATTTTACATTTGCTTTGGATTCTAAAATGGAACCCTGGTGGCGTAGTGGTTAAATGCCAGTGCTGCAAGTCACCACGTTGCAAGTTTGATTCCAGAGGGCTCCAAAGTTCACTTAGCCTTCCATCCTTTTGTAGGTCGGTAAAATGCGTGCCCGGCTTGTGGGGGCAATTAGGTAACACACATTGGAAACTGCTTAAAGCAGTGTAGATGTGTAAATTGCTATTACTTAAAAAAACAATTTGTAAGCTGCTCTGATAGCCTTGTGGCTGAAGAGCGGGGTATAAATAGCTAATAAATAAAATAAATAAAAAATAAAATAAGGTTAAAAGTTTAAAATCCACTTCCTTTCTCCTGTACCACAGCAATATCTGTCCATGATTCTATGGACTGATGGTGGTGGTGGTGAGAGTGATGATGATAGAGGCACAGTCCATGGATGCTTATTCAGGACTGGGCAAAGTACAGTCCACATCCCGCTCCAAACCCCAGTATGGCATCTGCTGCCTCTGAACTCCACCTCCCCAATACTCTCTCTCTCTCTCTCTCTCTCTCTCTCTCTATATATATATATATATATATATTAATGTAAAAGGACTCTTATGTGCCTTGGGAAGTGTGGGAAGCAATTTTCCACATTCCTCCTGACTTCCTTTAGACCATGGAGCTGCCTTCCCACCTCCCACCTGCCCAAACTGGAAGTGAGCAGAAATGAATTTTATACTCTGTTCTGGTGTTGACCCGTCCCCTAGGCTAAAGGAGGCCTGGGCCACTTGGAAACATGGTGAAATTAGCCCAACACCTTTTAGAGAGAAAAAAGAAAAAGGAGGGATGTGAGGGAGAATGGGGGGGGATGTATTGTCCCCTGAAGTCCAAAGTGGGTGCATGAAGTCATTTTACAATAGACATTTTACAGCTGTTTCCAACTGAAGAAGAAGACAGAAAACTGAGATATGATTGATTGTGTTGAAAATACCCAAAAGCTGTTATATTTTATTTATCAGCCATTAAAATTGTTAAGCGCGCTTCCAAGTGGGCTGAAGCAGTGCCATATTTATTGAACTGTGAGTGCATATCTGTGCAGGTATCTAAACTTTACGTTCAGGAAACTAACTTCAAGACACCAGCCTGGTGGTCCTATGGACTGGTGGCCAAGTGGTTATTGCTACTGCAGTTAGACAAGAACTTGGGAAGATTAGGGTTCCTGTTTTGGAGCAGAATTCATATTGTCCAAAATCCTGATGGGAAAATTGGACTACAGTTTGTAGACCTTCCCATGTCACCCTGCCTTCCAGGTTCTAACAAATCCAAATGAGTGAGCTGTACTAGTTCCAAATGTGATCTGTATCCTATTTCTGCAGAACTCAACAGCAAACTTCAGGAATCACTGAATAATGTAAAGGTGGCTCAGAGTTCTCTCCAGATCTTAACCCAACTGGATTAGCTGACACATACCTGAAAATAAAATGTGACGAATTTTAACCAACTTGCTCGATTAGAGGAAGTTTCCCAGGGTGTTATCCCCTTTCAGAAAGGATGAAGACTTGATATATTCAGAACCAGACTCATTCAACAGTTTTACAGAGAAATGCACTGAATCTCTAGCCCATACTACTGAGGCTAATTTCAGAAAAACACCAGGCAAGCATTTGAGTTACATTTAAGTTGAAGAGTTTACTTGTTGCATTCAAATATAGATTCTAAATATACATTCAGGTTTCCTAATCTCTAATGAAGAGAAAGCTTTGGAACAGGAAGAGCTCAGAGAGCTATGACTTACCATCAAGTAAAAACATTCTTGTGCCATCAGGCATTTACAGTTTGATGGGGTTTGGGCTTGTAAGTGCTGCGTGATTTGGATTTTAAGGTCCACATACAGTTTTTTATCATATTTTAATATTTTATTTTTTAATGTTTCTAACTCTTTAAATTATTTGTTTGTAAATTTCATATTTATATTTTAATGCTTCTATTTTGTTTTAAATTTGTATGTTCTTAAACTCATTGTTAGCTGCCTTGAGTCCCTATACTGGGAGAAAGGCGGAATATAGAATAAGAAGGAGGAGGAGGAGGAGGAAGGGAGGGAGGGAGGGAGGGACGGACAGATAGACAGACAGAAGCCAGAGGAACAGATTGTGTGGACTGTGTGCTGTCATAATTCAGGTCTCTGCTAAACTAGCTGGATGAATAGAAAACCATCTACAGGCTAAGAGTGGGGACATCCTGTGAGATGAAAGCCACTGAATGATGCACACTTCCTATTCACCATGGAATTAGAGGATGTTATAGCAGGGGGCAGTATGGTGGTTGTAAGCAAGGAATTTAAAGAGGGGAAAGGAAACAATAAGTGAGGAGGAAGTCCTTGGGTAGATGAGGCAAGAAAGGAGCAGAGGAACAAGGGGACCCAGCAAGAGCAGAAGAATAGGACAAGAGAGCAGGAGAGAAAGGCAAGGAACAGGTGGATGCCACAGGAGTGGAAGGAAGACTTGAAAGCTAAGAAGGGGAGAGGCAGGAGGACACGTACATGGAAATGAGTGATATAAAGGAAGGAAGGAAGGAAGGAAGGAAGGAAGGAAGGAAGGAAGGGGAGTGAAGAGAGTTGATAATGATAAGAGAGTGGAGGAGAGAGGAGGAAGAAGGACAATGAAAGGAGGGAAATGATAGATGTGTGGAAGTGGAGAGGAAAAGCATGAGTAGGAAGGGATGGACAGGCTCAGGAAGAGGATGGGAAGACATTAAAGAGAAGTTTGTTATTGTTGTTGTTGTTATTTTTTTTCTCCCCATCTCCAAGTGAGGAGCAGGCAGTTTGCTTGTCCATGACTACATCCACTTGATTGGGGGAGAGGGTGTGGACTCAGGAGTTTGGTTGTGAACATGAGGTTGTTTTTGTGCTGCTGTTGTTGTTGCATGTGTATTTGCCTAACTAACCTGCAACTCTTCAAGACCTGGCTGGAATGTTTTGAGAAGCAATAAACAACTTTTGCTGGTTCTCCTCTTGAGTGATAGCAATCTTTATTTCCCAATTCACAGGCCCCCTCATACAAGGATCCTCAAGCAAGGCTGGCCACTCCCGGGTGGCTGAGGCTGGCAGGGCCACACAGACAGAAAGAATGAGATGGAGGAGTCTCTGTGTGACCACAGACACTTGGGAGTTTCTGGGATGACATGGACTCTTTACCTAGTTAAAGGATCATCAATATCTATGGATTACCATCTATGTCTGATCAAATGGATAGCTTGAGAGACAGTGGACTTTATCACACCAGTCTGCTTTCTTGTAGCAATCATGTCAGTGAAGCAAACAGAAACATACCAGTTTGAAAACATTCAGTATCACACTTCTCTGAAATCGCACGAGTGTCCTGCATGTGTGCTGTTTTGGCAAATCATGGTCCTGTCCACACCAACTCCATAACCCCACCTTCCTGCCTATGTATGCCCTAATCAGTGCATGTGTGCCTTTAAATTTTTTAATTTTTATTTTTTGTTGTGATTCCTTAATTATGGGGAAATGATTAAAATATTTTTATTTTATCATTTCACAGTAATTGCACCAATGTAGCAAAAATAAAACAGCCTGAAAAGCATGGAGTAAAAACAACTTCAGCCTGCTGGGGATACTGAGGGGTAGAGGAGGAGAATCATGCCCCCTTATGCTATGTAACTGCCATTATATTGCTACTGCAGCAGAAGGGATCTGTCACACCAGGGAGACTAATGGAATAGCAGGAATATTGGAAGCCACTGATGGGATTTCCTTGTCAATTAAAAGATGTGCTACAGAAACAAAGGAAATGCAAAGCAGCAACAGGATAGGCACCATGTCATGTGATAAGTACTGGCTGAATACATTCATATCTTGCTGTAACTGCAAAACACCAGCCTCATGTGATAAAGTCCAGTATGAAAAATGATGGACCCATTTGGGAAAGCACTGTACTACCTGAGCATCCCATTGCTCTAAAAGCAAAAGGAGAGGCATGTGGTAAGAAAATCCTTGGTTGGAGCAGTATTTTCCAACATTAATGATAAATATGCCACCAGTAACCCATCCCTGAAGTTATTGCAGAGAAGGGTACCATTTGAACCAAATAAAAAACAAGCTGTTGTTGTTGTTGTTGTTTTTTTAAAAAAACCTTCTTGGCCCAACCAACAAAGCCTGCACTATCTGTGTGACCTGGGCATTGAAAGACGCAGGTAGAGGGAAAGGTAGAGCAGCCCCAAAACTATATATTGCCTCATAGCCATTCCGCTGATGTCATGTGCATCCCCATGAGGGCATGAAATTCTATCCCAGCTTCCCTCTTTCCCACCTGCACATCAGCCCTGCTCTGAAAAAGGAACAAAGAAGGTGAACATCCTTGGGACTATGGAGATTATCAGACACTCTAAAAACAGTGTTATAACTATGCCAAGAGATCACTAAAAGGCTTCCTTTTCAGATGATGTCATTCCCCCCTCGTTATGCACCCATTCTCCTGTCACTACCTCCCCTGTTCCATTCCTGTCATGGATTTGACAGTGACTGAAAAGGTGCCCCGCTTCACTGGTGAGATCCCAGCGTCAATGGGAGGTTCCTGCCAGAAGACTTCCTGGTGAGATCGGGACATCAAGGTAAGTGACACACTTAACTTTGAATTTCCCACACTCACATTTTCTTGTGAGAATGGGTGGGATTTCACTCCAGGAAGTGAACAGAGCTCCGTTAGAGCTCCAATCACTCCTGGGTTGCCCTGAAGATGCTAATAAGTAGGTCTGAAAATTTATGTTATTGTGCCAGGACAGGGATGGGACAGGGGCGGGAGAGGAGATTGTGGGACAGGAACACTTTTTTCGTTCCTGTCTGATAATCTCCTATGTGGTCAGTCACCTCAAATATATGAAACTGCCTATGTTGGTCCATTGACCATTGCCTTTCAGAGGCTCTCTTTGGTTTCAGGCTAGCCTCATTTTAACTATAGATGCCAGGTATTGAATTTGAGAAGTTCTGTGTGCAAAGCATAATCTCTACCTCCAAATTATGGCATCTTTGGAAGAACTGTATATGTAGGTGTTGTACTTTTCCCTGGCAACAAGAGTTTCCAGAGAACTTGAGCACTGTGAGGTTGTGAAATGATACTATTTCACTAGAAATGAAGAGTTAGCAGAGTATCTGTTCTCTTGTGAAGCAGGCCACAGATTATGCTTCATTTTGGAGGTATTTGAAATCCCACCACTGCCAACAACAACTGAACTATTGTAAAGAACCATTTGTAAATAAGTTATTTGAGATTGGAGTTCCAGCTATTATTTGCCTTGATGGTTATGAAAAATAAAATGTACTAATTGTTGTTGGTACTCTGTGGGTATTGACAGCCATGATACTAGGCAGCCGGAACAGATGAGACACTTATGTATTCCTGTTCATAGTTCTTGTGTTCCTAATATCCCTTTGCAAAGCCTTAAAATAAAGCCCACCCTAATTTGGCGGTTAACATTCCTATCACATCATTCCAGTAACATAGCTGCTGAGGTTTTCCTGTGCTCCATTCACCACCAGCAGAGGGAGGGCCAAGAAAAACTTCAAAATTGGTGGTTCCCTCTAAATACTTCAGAAAGAATAGGATGTTTCCATCCACCTCTGTATATTGACTCTTGCTATGTTACTGACAGTAAATCATTTGATGACATCATATTGTTACATTTGAATCCAAGTACAAATAAGCGGTCCCTTCCATGAGGGCACATAAAACGGTCCATTTTGACTCACTCTACAAACTGTTTATGGGTTGCTTGCAGCTTTCAGGGTTTTCACAAGAGAACATCCACTGTTCCCTCCTGGCTTGGATCCAAGATTGGACATGTCAACTTTGCTTAATTTCCAAAGATGTTTGGTGAAAATGCTTCATAATACACAAGTATGTTTCTGGGAGCAGTAGATCTGTGATGTGACCGAGAGGCTGACAAGACTCATCAAGCCTACGGATCATTACCCCTTCCTTTTGGTCCATGTGGGAACCAATGATACTGCAAGGCACAGCTTTCCCAAGATCAGAAGAGATTATGAGGCCCTGGGGAGGAAGCTGAAAGAAATGAACGCACAGGTTGTCATCTCGTCTCTTCTGCCAGTTGAAGGGCATGGTCCAAGAAGGGAGAGGAAAATAGCCGACGTAAACAACTGGCTCCGTAGATGGTGTCGCCGAGAACAAATTGGATTCTTGGATCATGGACTGCGCTTCCATGCAGGGGGACTTCTGGCAAGAGATGGGGTGCATCTTACAACAGTTGGAAGAAACATTTTTGCCAACACTCTCAAGAATTTGATCAGGAGGGCTTTAAACTGAGTCAAATGGGGGAGGGAGACAGTATTCTGGAAGGCAAAAGGGCTGGAGAAAATAGTCAAACTGTCATAGAGGGAGCAAGGCAAACAGCGCAAGGACCCAACAGTGGGAGGCAAAAAAACTTGCACAGGGAGCAAGTAAAGGGAACACATGGTCTCAGATGTCTCTACACTAATGCACAGAGCATGGGAAATAAGCAAGATGAACTAGAACTCCTTGCACTACAAAACAAATATGATATAATAGGCGTTACTGAAACCTGGTGGGACGAGTCTCATGATTGGAATGTAGGAATAGAGGGGTATAACCTTTATAGGAGAAACAGGCCAAACAGGAAAGGAGGAGGAATAGCATTATATGTCAGGGATATTTACACCAGTGAAGTGATCCATGACATCAATACTGGAAGCCAGGTGGAGAGCATCTGGATAAAAATTAAAGGGGAGGGAAACAACAGGGATGTTATTGTGGGACTCTACTACAGACCCCCAAATCAGACGGAGGAATTGGATGTTGCCTTTCTAGAACAGATGAACATACATGCAGAAAGGAGAGATGTAGTAGTGATGGGTGACTTCAACTATCCTGATATTTGCTGGCAATCTAACTCAGCCAAAACTACAAGGTCTAGCAAATTCCTTACATGCCTGGAAGACAATTTCATGGTCCAAAAGGTGGAAGAGGCAACAAGGGGGTCAGCTATTTTAGATCTGATCCTAACCAACAGAGACGACCTTGTTAATGGGGTGCAAGTGGTGGGATCCTTAGGTGAGAGTGATCATGTTCTCCTGGAGTTTGTTATACAATGGAAAGGAGAAGCCAGGCATAGTCAGACACGCATTCTTGACTTTAGGAGAGCTGATTTCAATAAACTCAGGGAAATACTGGGGATGATCCCATGGTCAAGAATACTAAAAGAGAAGGGACCTCAAGACGGTTTTGACTTTCTCAAAAGGGAGATACTGAAGGCACAATTTCAAACAGTACCATTGAGGAAGAAAAATGGGAGGTGTCTCAAGAAACCAGGATGGATGACTAAAGAACTTTCAATGGAGCTAAGTTTTAAACGGAACATGTATAGGAAATGGAAAAGGGGGGAAATCACCAAAGAAGAATTCAAACAGATAGCGAACACGTGTAGGAGTAAAGTCAGAAAAGCTAAAGTGCAGAATGAGCTCAGGCTTGCTAGGGAGGTTAAGAACAATAAAAAGGGTTTTTTTGGGTATGTCCGCAGCAAAAGGAGGAAGAAGGAAATGATAGGGCCACTACGTGGAGAAGATGGCAAAATGCTAACAGGGGACAGAGAAAAGGCAGAATTACTCAACACCTTCTTTGCCTCAGTGTTTTCAGAAAAGGAAAAGGAGGACCAACCTGAGGAAAATGGAACAGAGGACACAATAGGGGAAATCCAGCTCAAAATAAGTAAAGAGGTGGTACAGGAATACCTTCTTAATCTAAATGAATTTAAATCTCCAGGACCAGATGAACTACATCCAAGAGTATTAAAAGAGCTGGCAAATATAATCTCAGAGCCATTGGCAATAATATTTGAGAACTCCTGGAGAACAGGAGAAGTCCCAGCAGACTGGAGGAGGGCAAACGTTGTTCCCATCTTCAAAAAGGGGAAAAAAGAGGATCCCAACAACTATCGTCCAGTTAGTCTGACATCAATACCAGGGAAGATTCTAGAACAGATCATTAAACAGAGAGTCTGTGAACATTTAGAAGGCAATGCCATAATCACAAAAAGTCAGCATGGGTTTCAGAGAAACAAGTCATGCCAGACTAATCTGATCTCTTTTTTTGATAAAGTTACCAGCTTGGTAGATGAAGGGAATGCTGTGGACATTGCATACCTTGATTTCAGTAAGGCCTTTGACAAGGTTCCCCATGACATTCTTGCAAACAAGCTTGTAGAATGTGGGCTAGACAAGTTAACTGTTCAATGGATTTGTAATTGGTTGACCGGCCGAACCCAAAGGGTGCTCAGCAGTGGCTCCTCTTCGTCTTGGAAAGATGTGACCAGTGGGGTGCCACAGGGTTCTGTCCTGGGCCCAGTGCTATTCAACATCTTTATCAATGACTTAGATGAGGGAATTAGGGGCATACTTATCAAATTTGCAGATGACACCAAATTGGGAGGAGTAGCTAATACCCTAGAGGACAGGATCAAAATTCAGAATGACCTGGATAGACTGGAGAGCTGGGCCAAAGCTAACAAAATGAAATTCAATACGGAGAAATGTAAAGTACTGCATTTAGGGCGGAAAAATGAAATGCATAAATATAGGATGGGAGAGACCTGGCTGAATGAGACTATGTGCGAAAGGGATCTAGGAGTCCTAGTAGACCACAAGTTGAACATGAGCCAACAGTGTGATGCGGCAGCTAAAAAGGCCAATGCAATTTTGGGCTGTATCAATAGAAGTATAGTGTCTAGATCAAGGGAAGTAATAGTGCCACTCTATTCTGCCTTGGTCAGACCTCACTTAGAATACTGTGTCCAGTTCTGGGCACCACAATTCAGAAAGGATATTGACAAATTGGAGCGTGTCCAGAGAAGGGCAACTAAAATGGTGAAAGGTCTGGAAACAATGCCTTATGAGGAGAGACTTAGGGAGCTGGGTATGTTTAGCCTGGAAAAAAGACGGTTTAGAGGCGATATGATAGCCCTGTTTAAGTATTTGAAGGGATGTCACGCTGAGGATGGAGCAGGCTTGTTTTCTGCTGCTCCAGAGACCGGAACACGGAGCAATGGGTGCAAGCTCCAGGAACAGAGATTCCACCTCAACATGAGGAGGAACTTTTTGACAGTCAGAGCTGTTCGGCAGTGGAACACACTCCCTCGGAGCGTGGTGGGGTCTCCTTCCTTGGAGGTCTTTAAACAGATGCTGGATGGCCATCTGTCGGGGATGCTTTGATTGTGATTTCCTGCGTGGCAGGGGGTTGGACTGGATGGCCCTCGTGGTCTCTTCCAACTCTGCAATTCTATGATTCTATGATTCTATGATTCTTTCCACCAGGAACTGAATACCAGCTCTCTCTTTCTTGATACCCTCCCCCCACAAGATAAATTAAACCTACTGTTTTGTTAGCTTCTTCTAAATGACAGAACACTAACTCCTCTTGTTAGAGATCGGTGCTGCTGTTTGGAAGGACCACTGTGTAACTAGAAGGCTTTTGTGGGTTGCTGTTTTTTCTTTATTTTGTTTGACACGTTTTGGAGTTCATTAGCTTTAGGAAAAGGGATGCTGTAACTATGAACTAATTCAACATGGGTCAAGAACTCAGAACAAACAACAACAAAATGTTGTGATGGTGCTGAGCTGGGAAATGGGTTTTGGATTCCTGCTCCTAGAATCTCCCGGACAACATAGTCCCTAGTGTTTCTGGGAGCAGTAGTCCAAAAACTCATTTCCCCCAGCTCTGCATAGTGTTCTCTCTGTATCTCTCCATAATCACAACAGAGATTATGGAGATTTTCAGACACGGAAAAATCGTCCCTTGCCGCGCGAGCAGCCTCCCGAAACTGCTGCGCGGCAAGGGTCTTTTTCGGACCGCGCTGTGCCTGTTGCGAAGCCGTCCGTGTCACTTCCGTGAAGCTTGGGACGGCTCCGCGTCATATTTCAAGCACGGAGGCTGCCCGTGATTGAAATATGACGCGGAGCCATCCCAAGCTTCACGGAAGTGACACGGACGGCTTCGCAACAGGCACAGCGCGGTCCGAAAAAGACCCTTGCCGCGCAGCAGTTTCGGGAGGCTGCTCGCGCGGCAAGGGACGATTTTTCCGTGTCTGAAAATCTCCTATGTATGAAGGAAGCAGAATTGGGAAGAGTTTGATGCTTTTTGAAAGGGTAACATAGCTCCAACTTTTAGACTTGCATTTTTGAGGATGATATGAAATAAGAAGACTTTTTTTTTTCATAGAAAAGCATAATCTATGCTCAGTTAAAATATACAAGACCCAAAACAGTAAAAAAATAAATAAACCTATCTTGTGGTGGTACATCTATTGCATTAAGCAAAAGGTGCAAAATGCATCCCACTAGCGTTCAAAGCTCAGTGCTTTATTTGTATATTCTGGCAAGGGGTTGGACTAGATGGCCCTCATAGTCCCTTCCAAATCTAATGCTCTATGATTCTGTGTTTCATCTAATTTGACCCAGAGTCAAGACCTTCTCAATTGTAAATGCCTCCCTCAGTCCTTTAAGAAGGTGAAAAAGTAATCAAAAGACATTAAATTAATACCACATTCATTATTTTCATCCACAAACAATTCAAGGTGCTGCTTCTGACCTATGTCACCCAAATTTTCTTGGCCTCATTCCATCTAAGAAAATTAAGGAATATTATCAACCTTCAAAGGAATATTCAGATATTAAAATTGCTATACATACTTCTTGTGAAGTATTCCCAATGAAACTTACTGTCAGGTAAATGGATGTAGAATTATAGCCTAAAATGGCAAGACCATGCTTTCTATCAGGGAGCATGAGAAGATTTGAGGTGTCACAAAAAGGGTGCAAATTCTTAGGGGCTTACTGCATGCCAAAGAAAAGCAGCAGTACAGCATGAAGGTTCTGTCTTCCATGCTGTCTTACTGCATTACGTTGTCATTCCTCCGTTCTGGCCCGATGGGGGACCGAGGTAAAACTGCATCTTTTTGCTAACCAGAAAAACTTATTGGCAAAAAGACACAGTTTGACCTCAGTCTCCCAAGGGACTGGAACGGTAGTACACTGGAAGAATGATGATGTCGTGCAGTAAGGCATCACAGAAGATGGAACCTTTCTGCTCCACTGCTGCTTTATTTCAGCTTATGGTAAGACCCTTATTTCTTGAATTTATCAGGACTGCAGGAAGAGGGAGAGGCAGTTTTTTTCTGTCTCGGGGATAAAACAACCTAACTAGCCTAAGATACTATGCACCTTAATTTTAGGATTTGATATAGATTTTAGGAGGGGGGGACTAAATCCCGCAATTCCTTAGAGAACAAAATGGGGTGCCCTTGCTTTTCTGAGCTCCCTTGCCCAGGTATGCTTTTACATCAAATACTCATTTTGTTGCCTCTTTAGTAAATGCATCTCTCTCTCTCTCTCTCTGGCTTTTCTTCGCAAGCGAAGATTCAGGAAGGACTCATCCCGCGCTTTCTGCAAACACACTGATGACTGAAAAGGCCAGTCTGAGATAAATACCACAAAGTCTGTTGCAAAAAGCACAGCAGAGGGTCTCCTTGGGTGATGCTTCCAGGTTGTGATTCTTTCTGTGTTGTTATTTCTCTTCAAGACTTGTTCGGAAAGACTAAACAGTAATCATTAAAGAATGACTAACCATAGCCGATGTTGTAGTGAGAGACAGACTTTTTCAAAAATTTGTAACTAATGGAAACATGTTTCAAGGGAGAATAATTCATGGCTTTTCTACAAAGTGGTGGCTCCTAGGGTTAGAAAACTGAGTACCAAGATCATTCTTATTTTAGGCAAAAATAAATTAAGCAGATAACAAGAAGAGGAGGAAATAAATTTCATTAGTCAGGGTAACCCCCTAAATAATGGAGTGGGCCACCTAAAAGTTCTATTTTGTTAGTTTAACTTGGGCAGTATATCAGTGGTCTGTAACCAGTCAGGTGATTGTAGCTGTTAAGCTTTTTTCTTTGTAGAACATATTTCATTCGATAAAGATCAATCACAAGAATAGTTCTGCCAGCTTGCTAGAACAGCTATTGATGGTACCAAAATATTGAATTTCTCAGGGTTCAGGGATGCAAAGATCAGATACGATATGGTGGCAAATCTACCAAGGAAAGAAGAAAGAATTTCCTTTCCATTTACAGTAAACTGAATAATAAACATTATGAAATGTCTTCATTCAATTATCCATTTGATTTTCCAGTTGGGAAGGTTCCCACTATATTAGCAAGATTCACTATAGGAAAATACGAGATGCTGAATTAAACTTTCAGATATCTTGACAAGTCATGCTTGGCCTCGCTTTCTGAAAGCACAACCTAGCCAATATATTTCTGAGAAATTGAAACCATATGGTGCTGACTTTAAAAAGTGTGTATGGTGGTGGGGGTAATGCAATGCCAGTAGTTTTTAAAAATTACTATTTTATTTTAATTTTTTTGCATTTGGATTAACCATAACGCATAGCTTGTATTCCAAAACTAATATCCATGATGAGCTAATATTGTTGGCCAAAAAAGGGAGGGGAGATGTTAATGGAGATTTAACTAGTTGAGTTTCTATTATCATATTTATTTCTATATCAAATTAATTATTTCCGTTTTCTAGCTGAATTAATCTTTTAAAAAAAATTAGGGTGGATAGTGCAATATTCGAAGACCAGGGATAAGAACCATAAAGGACTTCCAAATTGTTGCTGGACTGCAATTCCCAGCATTCATCACTACTGCTGGTGCTGACTAGGGACAATTCATAGAATCATAGAGTTGGAAGAGACCATAAGGGCCATCCAGTCCAACCCCCTGCCATGCAGGAATACATAAGCAAAGCATCCCTGACAGAGGGCCATCCAGCCTCTGTTTAAAACCCTCCAAAGAAGGAGACTCCACCACACTCCCAGGCAGTGCATTCCGCTTCCGAACAGCTCTTACTGTCAGGAAGTTCTTCCTAATGTTTAGGTGGAATCTCTTTTCCTGTAATTTGAACCCATTGCTCCATGTCCTAATCTCTGGAGCAGCAGAAAACAAGCTTGCTCCTTCCTCAGTATGACATCCCTTCAAATATTTAAACATGGCTATCATGTCACCTCTCAACCTTCTCTCCTCCAGAATAAAGATACACAGCTTCCTAAGCCACTCCTCAGAGGGCATGGCTTCCAGATCTCCCACCATCCTGGTCGCCTTCCTCTGGATATGTTCCAGCTTCTCAATATCCTTCCTGAATTGTGATGCCAAGAACTGGACACAATATTCCAGGTGAGGTCTGACCAAAGCAGAATAGATTGTCGCTATTACTTCCCTTGATCTAGACACTATACTCCTATTAATGCAGCCTAGAATCACATTGGCTTTTTTAGCTGCTTGCATCACACGTCTGACTCATGTTCAGCTTGTGGTCCACTAAGACTCCTAGATCCTTTTTGCATGTACTGCCCTCAAGCCAGGTGTCACCCATCCTATATCTGTGCATTTCATTTTTACTGCCCAAGTGTAGTATCCTACATTTCACCCTGTTGAAATCCATTTTGTTAGTATTGGCCCAGCTTTCTAATCTGTTGAGGTCATTTTGGATTCTGATCCTGTCCTCTGGGGTGTTAGCTACTCCTCCTAATTTGGTGTCATCTGCCAACTTGATAAGCATGCCCTCTATTCCCTCATCCAAGTTATTAATAAAGATGTTGAATAGTACTGGGCCTAGGACACAACCCTGGGGCACCCCACTGGTCACTTCTCTCCAGGATGAAGAGGAACCATTGGTAACTACCCTTTGGGTTAGGTCAGTCAGCCAATTACAAATCCACCTAACAGTTGCATTGATGGGAAGGCTAAAGACCTTGTTAAACTGCAAATCCCAGGAGTCCATAGGATGGAGCTACAGCAGTTAAAGTTGTGTCAAACTGCATTATTTCTACAGTGCCCCCTCAGTTGTTTAAAAAGGTTCATAAACTGGAGAGTGGCTTTGGCATTCCCACTCCCACAGTTGTATGATGAGCTACAGACACTGTTGGGGAGGAGAGCCCTCACATGCCATTCTGAACTGGGATAACTGAAAATGACTGTGGAATTTGCTTTCTGTTGTGTTAGCCAAATAATTATGGCCCAAAAGATAATTCAGAGTTTATTCAGAAAATCTCCCAGAGTTTCTAGCACATTTTAAAGGCTAGCCACAACCACTTTGGACAGGAAATAGTTGAGAGTTAGAAATTTTTATGGACATTTTCACTAGACTTTCCTGTACTGCACATAGAAACCACTTAACTGTATACTGCACTATTTCTTGCATTCAGCTTTTTCTTACTGCCTTATGAAGTTTGGCCTGCTCGCTTTAAACATTCCTGAGCTGTGTCTGCACTAGGGATGCCATAGTTCTCTGTCATAAAACTAGGACAAAAGTATATATGACAAACCCGCCCGTCTGCGTGAATGACTCACCTCATCTTTCAGCACTTCTTGCCGGCTGCGCAGCCCTACTGCGGTGCCGATGGCAATACCACACTGGCTGGTGGTGGCCAGAGAGGTTACGATGGGTACCCCTGCAGCTGTGGATGCTGTGGGGCCATCAAACCAGCCCTGCTTCCCCCTGCCATCACTACTACTGGGAGAGGGGAGGGGGAAGAATGGAGGATGGCTCTCTCCCCCTCCCCCCTCCCCATGGAAGGCCTCCCAGTGCCGATGCTGGAACTGGGGAGGGGGAAGAATGGAGGATGGCTCTCTCCCCCTCCCCCCTCCCCATGGAAGGCCTCCCAGTGCCGATAATGGAACTGGGGAGGGGGAAGAATGGAGGATGGCTCTCTTCTCCCTCTGCCCTGCGGAAGCCTTCTTGTCACCACTGCTGGGCCTGGGAGTGGGGAGGGTGGCTTTCTCTTCCCTCTCCCCCATGGAAGGCTTCCCGCCATTGCCACCACTGCTGGAATCAGGAAGGGGGAAGAATGGAGGATATGTCTCCCCCTCCCTGTGGAAGCCTTCCTGCCACTGCTGATGGGTCCAGGAAGGGGGAGGAATGGAAGATGGCTCTCTCCTTCCTCCCTCTGCGGAAGCCTTCCTGTTACACTGCTGTGACTAGGAAGGGAAAGGGTGGCTCTTTCCTCCCTCTCCCCCATGGAAGGCTTCCTGCCGCTGGGACCAGGAATGGGGAGGAATGGAGGATGGCTTTCTCCTCCCCTCCCCCATGGAAGCCTTCCTGCCACCACTGCTGGGACCGGGGAGGGGGAGGTTGGCTCTTTCCTCCTCTTTGGAGGCGTTGTATGCCTTCAGCAGTGGTGGGTGCTTCCTTCAGCAGAGGAAGCTGGAGGAATCCGGTATCTGCTGCTTCAAGCAGCCCAGCCAGATGGAGTATTTTCAGTTCTTTCAGTCTGGGATTTCTCCAGTTTTTGGCACTAATGGCAAGCCCAGTCTGCACCCACTACTTCATGAAAGTGAAACAGGCAATCTGTGTGATAAAGAAGAACTCTATGGACTTATCTAGACAAGCCAAATAATCCAGCTTGATCCTGATCCAGAGCTCTGCAGTCCAAACAATGCAGGGCATTTACCCTGATCTGCCCCCAGGCAATCCAAATGAACTCTGGGGAAAATATGGGTCTGGAACAGGGCAAGCCAGAATAGGGCCTTTTACAGTAATATAAGATAATACCCATTTTAATCTGGTACCTCTGGTTCAGACCCTGTGTGTCCACAGGAGCCCATCCCAGAACGCTGTTCCTCACTGCCACCACCAGCTTCCTGGCTCTCCCAGAAGCCAGGCAGGGGGCCCTCGGCATGTGACTGAGGCTGGTCACATGCAGCGGCCCTGCAGTCACATGTGGCAGGGTCCCTTTCTAGTTTCCACATCAGTGGAGAAAATGGCAGCAGCGGCTTCAGTGACAGGCTGACATTCTGTTTGGACACCGGCACATTTTCTTCAAGTCGCAGGGGGCGGGGGGACAGGCCAGATCTGGAACAAGGATACATCAGCTGGGAACTGGAATATCCTGGTGAGTGTCGATAATCCTGGTGAGTGTAGATAAGATGTGTGTTTCAGTACACAAATATATGTATTGTGAAGGATATCATTAGTTAGAAGACAAAACACCAATAGCCTGAAAGAAAAGTTGATGATTCAGGTGGACAAGATTCCCTTAGTTACAGGATTCCCTTAGTTGGCAAATATTTAACAGAAGTAGCTTTACAAACTTGAGAATTTAGATGGGATTTCTTGGTAAAATGCTGTGAGATTACACTAAAGTCCTGCAAGATGGGTCAAACATGAAATGCATAAAGTAATGAATCACCATAATACAAATGGAGTTATTAGTCACTGCAACTGAGTTGTAATGAAAACAGGAAAAAAGGTTCTGAAGATCTTGGTTGATCACCATGAGCCATAAATATAATGTAGATGCATTAGGCACAATACTATAATGGGCAAAATGCACTGAGAGTTATGGTGATGGCAGTTATTATTAGTCGCACTTTTAATATTAATGTTATTATGTTTGTTTATATTTTATTTAGAACTTGGATTCAAAAATTAAAATAGATAAAGAGAGAGGAAGAGAGAGATGTAAAAACATAATTAAAGTAAACAATTAAAACACATCCATTAAAAAGATACAATATAAAAATAAAACAGGAAAAGGAAATAAGAAAGTAGAAAATTACCTTCAATATTTCTTTTTAAAAGTACATATTTATGTTTTTAGTAACTGCATTTAATAGATGTACTACTTCTATTAAACCTTTTCACAATAACTTGTAGCATTGAGACATCTAGTGCTTAAAAGATGTTTTCAACAGAATAACAACTTTCATCTTAAAAATCACTACCCTACTTTTTCCCCATTTAGGAAAGATTCTTTAAAGCAGAGTTGTTAGAGAGAATGGGAAGAAAACTGATAAACAGAGAGGAAGTCAAAGGAGATTATCAGATGGACCCTTAGGGTCCGTTTCTACCCCACTACCCCCACTACCCGCCCCACTCCCATTCCTGTCATGGAATAAAGAAAAAAGTTTCAGACACCTACCTTCATTCCGCAACAGGAATGCCCCCCCTCCCTTCGCTGCCCAGTTGTAAACACAGCTGCTGTAAGGCTGCTTTTACAACCGGGAACTCAAATCCCAGGCATTGTCACAAGAGAACGGCCAGGCTGCAAATTTAAAAAGAAACACCCCCCCACCAGCTGTAAAAATAAATAAATAAACCAAGCACCAAAATACATTTAAATAAATTTTAAAAAGCTACCTGGGGAGTGGGATTTTTTTTTTTTACTTACCTTGTCATCCTGATCGCACCTGGAATTGTCGGGCAGGGACCTCCTGGTGACGTCACATCCTGTTGTCATCCCGGGAGCATAACGGGGCTCCTGTTCACTCACCTGTCATTCCATTATAATAACAGAACGGGCGTCTTATTCACAGATTTTTCCGTGAATAAGAGGAAGCAGGGGAAGAACAGGAGCTTCCCAGGACAGAGATGATGATGTCTAAAAGGTAAGCCTTTTAGCAATCTCCTGTCTCCCTATCCTGTGATATTTTTACTGCTTGATAATCTCCAAAGTGACAAGCATAAGGTAACTCACTTTATTCACCTTACTGCTTGTTTCTCTTTTTCATAATACTTAGCAAGTAGGCCTGAAGGTGTCCTCTTTTCAGAGATGTATGCAGTTTTTCATGTCCCTGAACTGAATTATTCCTGCTCCTGAGAATTACACGTATTGGACAAACTGGGTCATATGCATTGTACCCAGAAGAGCTTTGCTTCTCTGGATATCACTGCAGAGAGATAACTAGCATATTCCTAAAAGGTTACAGCATGTGTCCTATGTATGTATAAACTCATGTTCCCAAAGGGAGTACTGCTGTCTAAAACTATGTAAACCAGGGTGGGAAAACCTCTGATATTTCTGATGTCATTTGATTCCATTTCCTAATAAGCCAGCACAGGCAATTGCCTGGAAAGACACTTGTTGTAGTTCAATAATATCAAGATCACCCAAAGTTCCCTAACCATCAGGTAAACCAAGATTTCAGGTAGAGCTGGGTCAAAACTATGACAACAGAACTGAGATGGGTGCAGCTTGCTCCAAAACAGCCCTCTGCTTAAATTTTGCTGGAGTGACAATTGGTTTTAAATTCTGCACTAGCAATGTGATTGCATCCTTGGAGCCTTAGTGGTGCTTAAATGGTGGTGCTTAGTGGTGCTTAGTGGTGTTTAAATGCCGGTACTGCAGAAACAATGTTATGAGTTCAATCCTACAGGCCTCTTAGATTGACTTAGCCTTCCATCCTTCCATAGGTTGGTAAAATGAGTACCAGGCTTATTGGGGGCAATTAGCTAACACATTGTAAATCACTTAGGGAGTGCTTTGCACTGAGAAGTGGTATAGAAATATACATGCTATCGCTATTGCTATCCTTCATCAGACAAAAGAGATGCAATTCAGGTTAGGAGGCTGAGAAAGACTGTGGTATATACAATTCTCTCCCCCAACTCCAGGAAACAGTGGGAAAGTCATGGCCAATTCAGTTCACTGATGGGATATCTGTGGGGAAATTAACCTTCTTTCCTCTTCCCTTGTGTGTTTGCCTTGGGCCAAGAGAAAGAGCAGTGGCAATGGCGGGGGCCAGCCAGCCTTCCTTCCTTCCTCTTCCTCTTCCTCTTCCTCTTCCTCTTCCTCTTCTTCTTCCTCTTCCTTGAGTTCCAACTTCAGTTAGAGCATCTGAAAAAGTCCAAAGCTCTTTCAAGAGAGATGGGAGGCTAATATCCCATCTCTAATTTCAAGCTGCCCAAGGTGCCAGACACTTAAGCATTTACATTAACCCTGATGACAAGTAACTATTAGTTTCTTGAACATGTTTTGTTTTCTTTAAAGCACATCTGCTTTATAGTGGAAAAGGCCCCTATAAAATTGACATTCCTGAAATGATTTCTTTAAAAACAAAAATAAAGATTAAGTTAAAATGTCAGGAAAAAAGATAATCGTCCATAAATGCCAGAATGACAAGGATTTTATATTTCAGGAGGACAGTATGAAAAACTCCAGAGCTTTGCCAAAGACATTGATAAACATGGGAGGAAGGGAGGCACAGAACATGCTTGAATACAACTGTATTGCAGAGCAATACGGCTTTCCTCTGAAAATCTTATTGCATCCTTCACTTGTAAGAGACAATGAAAAAGAATACCTGAATTTAAGATTTTGCAAAGGTGTGGAAGGGTGAAAAGCAGCTGAAAGGGCACCATTCATTCAAAACTTGCCTCAAGTATTTGTACTATGCAGCATATGTATATGTATATGAGTGTAATTCTTTGCTAATTTCATTCTCAAGGAAAGGAGCAAGTAATTTTAGCAATTTTCTTCCCATTGTGAGAAAGTCTTTGAAAACTGCCAACCTTCAAATACTTTTTGCAGTTAAGGACTTATTCTGTGCAAAATTTGCCCTTTTTTATTTTTTGCTCAAGAAACTGCATTTTCTGCACAAGGAACAGCATTTTCTGCATTTTCTGTAACTTTTTTTTGTTTGTTTTCTATATATAAAATGCTTTAGTTGGGACTTCTGCACAAAAATTACATTTTTTTCTGTACAGGACATAGCAGTTTCTGCATAGAAAATAATATTTCTGTGAAGAAATATCATTTTCTGGGCAGAAAACATTTTTTTTCCTGTGCAAACAAACCTCATTGGGGTTTCCTTAAACATGTCTTTCAACCATCACTTGAATAATTTGGAATATCCTTTCTTGTTTTCTTTTTTTTTATGTTTAAAATAATCTTTATTATTCAATTCAAGTTACAAAGACAGTAAAAAACAAACATAGAAACATAAAGACAAACATCAACAAACAATCCCTAATAATAACCTCTCCCTCCCCACCTCACAACCCCAAAAGACTTCCCACACATCTCTGTCTACAATCTCTAAATTAATTTCTAAATTAATCCTCATTTCAGCAGGAATATTATTTCCTTCACACACATATGTGGTGTGTGTGTGTGTGTGTGTGTATGTAATACACACACACATTCTTCAGAGGCTGCTTCTCTTTTTTCAGTCTTAATCTTGGCTATGTAAGTCCCTCCACCACCAAACACCACCAATAAATGCATACAAGTTGTAGCTACCATAACTGCATCTACAAGATATGATTTTTTTATTTATTTATTTATTTATTGGCCAGTTTTGGTTTCTCACACATTCAGGTTTTTCCTCCCAAGAAACCTCAAGTTCTTTCCATATTAAACAATTTTTAATGTTGCTAAATTCTTCAAAAATGAATTGAAATGACCCCCCCCCTTTCATTGGGCAAATTTAGCCTGTACAGCTGTTTTCACAATGGAGAGGACCATGGTGCTCCTTGCATATCATATAAGTTTTAAAGAAGAGAAGCCTGTCAGAAAAGAAAAAAAAAATGACAACCAATTGTTGCTACTGCTGTTGTCATTCTGTGCCTTCAAGTCATTTCTGATTTATGGCAACCCTAAGTGAACCAATCACAGGATTTCCTTGGCAAGATTTGTTCGGAGGAGATTTGCCATCACCTTCCTCAGAGGCTGAGAGAGTGTGACTTGCCCAAGGCTACCAAGCAGGTTTCCATGGCCTGGTCTCCCAGAGTCCTTGTCCAACACTCAACCACTACACCACCCTGGCTCTTGGTGGCATTAGTATTGTTGAATGCACAGGGATTTTCTTTGTGTAATAATCTAGATTTTTCTGACATAAGCACCCAAAATTCTGGATTCAGATGGATGAATCCATCTGTTTTGGTTTTGCCTGCATGCGCTTTTTGTTTAAACTTTAAATTCTTTTCATCCCAACTATGAAGAAATTTGAGAATTTTGACAAATTTTTATTTATTTTTTTAAAAATGAAGAACTGAAATGAATATTTTCACTGATCTCTACCTTCATTATTTCATTATTCATTATTACTGACAGATTCATTTATCTGAACTGTGAAGGCGTATGGGTTAAATTGTCACTAAATTGCCTCTGGTTTGGTAAAAACTGATGAAAATTAATTGCAAACTTCGAATATACAGCAAGCCCTAACAGCTCCAACAAGCTTTAATGTTCTCATAACTCAACCTGAGATCGATTATGAGTTAGATAACATTTTTTAATGTTCACAATGTTTGAATGGTTGGCATGACTACGCAACCAAGCTCTGCCATCTTTGAGCATGCTCAGTTTGTTGATCCCATGCTTTTGATTATGGTAAAAGTCTCCATTGCCATACACCCTATATGCCAAAATGTGGAAGGGTTTTATTTTAACCCTTTAGTTACTGTCTACCAGTTTAAAAGTACACCCTAGGGTTGAGAAGAAGTGGTTATTAACAAATATAAATAATTTATTCCCGGTTATAAATGCTGGCTGTTTAGTGAAGGACCTTTTCAAAACAAATGCCTCCCTGTAAACATATAAAAGGAAATTAAGATGCAAGAGTTTATTTAACTGTAATGAAATTATGCAGTCAGCTCTGTTTCAAAAATTAGTCACTGTATTTTCTGTGCCACTTGGAGCAATTAATCCTTCCTAAAATAAACAGCTAGATTCACATTCTATTACCCTGACAGTTCACAATAAACCTTGCTATTTGAACCATTATAACCATTAGAAAATGGGTTCTGAATTTATGTCTTTTGCTGATAAATGTTACAATCACCTCCTCACTGCTCCAGCATTACTGAAGAGGTGCACTTGTCCAAAAAGTATAACAGCCAATGGGCAATGACTGGATGCTTTAATTAAATTCACCTTCATAGACTTCCATCTTTTATATATAAAACTCAGTATTGAGAAGCAATGTTCGCATGGCAGCTGATTGAATAATCAAGTTTTGCAGCATCAGAGACAAGGAGGGAAACTGCTGAGCTGTGCTGAATTTTTAATCCAGCTTTGGTTCCAACTTAAGTTTGCTTTTCAAGTGAAAAGAAAGGGGGAGATCAGGAGAAACATTCATTTACATATTGCAAAACAGATGTAGGAGAATTTCAGCTGGGACCAATATTGTGAATTTTTAATTCCCTGCCACTCATTTTCTCGTGAGAATGAGCAGGATTTCAGCTGGCCATTCATAAAGGTAGCCTTACGATGGCTGCATTTACAGCCGGACAGCAAGGAGGGAGGAAGCCTGTTCCTGCAGCGGAATAGAGGTAAGTGTGTGAACATTTACCTCCATTCTGTTTCAGGAACAGGAGAGGAGGTGGTGGGGCAGTAATGGGGCATTTTGGCCCCATATGAAAATCTCCTTACTGTCTGTAAAGGAATGCAACTCAGTCAGAGAGGATGACAGCAGAACAGATATGAGAAGGTCAGTGGTAGTCATCACACTGTCAATGACAGTCTACCAAAACCAGTAAGCCAGAACTGGATCCATAAACAAGCAAGACTCACCTAGTGTTAACTAGTGATGGCCAAAAGAACCTTAGAATAATTCTTAACTTGCTCATGTGGTATAAAACAGAATAGAAATACATGGGATGCTCTGTTAAGGTTAAAAAGTAAAACGTACATTTCTCTCTCTCTCTCTGGCTTTTCTTCACAAACAAAGATTCAGGAAGGATTCATCCCGTGCATTCTGCAAGCACGCTGATGACTAAAAAGGCCGAGATAAACAAGTCTGGTTGCAGAAAGCACAGCAGAGGGTCTCCTTGGGTGATGTTTCCGGGTTGTGATTCTTTCTGCGTTGTTGGTTCTCATCAAGACTTGTTCAGCTTGAGTTCTCAAATAAGGTGGAGAATTGTCTGAACAATTGGCATGACCGTGATTACAGATGTCTTTCTGTATCCATGGATTCGGTATCCATGGATTTAGGTATTTGCAGCTTGAAAATATTCTTTAAAAAATAATAATCCAAAAAGCAAACCTTGATTTTGGCCTCTTATATAAGAGACACAATTTAATAATAATAATAATAATAATAATAATAATTTATTTTTAACCCGCCCCTCTGCTTGGCAACCGGGGCAGCGTACAACAAGATTAAAACACAGCAGTTAAAACAATCCTTCCCAATCCTAACCCTCCCACCCCTTAAATCTAAATTAAACTAATAGAGAATTAAAATGATGATACAATACAATACAATATACAATAAATAAATAAATAAAGGCAATAGCGGCAGGGGGGCGGGTAAGCAATCAGCTCCACTTGAACCGGGAAGTTATTCCGGGAAGGCCTGCTGGAAGAGGTCTGTCTTTAGCACTTTCTTGAAGCTATCAAGAGTAGTGATCAGATGGATCTCGTCCGGCAGCCCATTCCAAAGTCTTTGAGCCGTAGAAGAGAGGTCTGCGACAGCCTAGTTTTCATAGGCTGCAACAGGTTCCTCCCAGAGGACCAAAGTGCACGGGGGGATCATATGCTATGCTGTTGCATATAATGCGACTTGAGTATTCATGAATTTTGGTATCCACGGGGGTGTCCTGGAACCAAACCCCAGTGCATATGAAGGGACAACTGTATAAGGGTTTTTTTGTGGAACATTAACGGAATGAACTCCTCTCAAATGAGGAGGAAGGTATTTCACTACTTTTTAAAACTTAAGACATAATTTGTTTGCAAGATACACAGATAAGAAAAGATTATACTAAATATTTGATATATAATAAATTGGGGAAGGAATATATTTCTGAGAGAAGGAAGAAGAAAAATTTAGCTGTTTTGTATATAAAAGTACACTCCAGAATTCATGTTGTCAGATGACAAAGGGAGATATGTGATAGTACAGATTGGTTTGAAAGGGGCCAAGACCCTAGTGCTGGGGGTTTATGCTCTGAATTAGTCTAAAGCAACATTTAGCATAAAGCTGGTGGATAAATGGTTTGATGTATCTTATGATTGTTTTCTATAAAATGATTGTTATATGATTCTAGAAATCTGTCTAGAAAGTCCAAAGGAGATTCAAACAAGTGTGGAAAAGTGAACAATAAGAAGGGACATTTTACCATATGTGGGCACAAAACAAGACTTTGCTTTTTATGGCAGTCCAATGATGGGGGTGAATGGAAGCGACCTATTCCCAGTGTCTGCCATCAATCAAGGTTTTTATTTGCATTGACTGTATAATGTTCTGGACTAGCCATAGGGCTTCAAGATCTAGCTGTGGTACCTAGCTTGGGGTCAGGCTGTTTGCTAGTGTTCTGTGGTTGTATAGATACATCTTGTAGAATGAGAATGTCCACCCTATATCTCACTACACAGGTGACCAGATTCATCTTGTGAGGAGGGGCAGGGGTGACCTGAGTGTGTTAAAGGGGAAGACCCTCATATTGTAGGCATGTCAGAGTGACACAGCAAGTGTGACTGAAACTGGACACCCTCTGGTCTAATCTAGCATTTGTGGCATAAATATAGCACTATTGGACAAACCAGTAAGAGTTCAACAAACAATCTGAGACAATTTCAAATCAAAGAGTTGCCAGTGTTACATCCTAATTAAAATCATCATACCAACATTATTTTGCATTTTCTAAACAAACAGTGATCTCCCTTTGAAAGATGTTTCAACAAATCTAATCCACCTTTCCTGAGCAAATGTCCTTCTCAAAGCAAATGAAAGCTGCCTGTTTTCAGAATTATAAAAGTGAATCCATACAGCCTATTTATCTGAGGCACAGGGGAGTAAAAGAAAATGTTCTAAATCAATAGGTCTTTGGTGTATATCCAAAAATTTAAGAAAAATCATCTGGAATGGTTATATATTAAGCATCCATATGATGGGAAAACATGATACAGCTAAGAGTTGCTTTTAATGTAAAGACATGCCAAATGGACTTCCATAATTTGCTCTTTTAAACAACATGAAGTTAATAAGGCAAGGAGTATTCTTGGCGGTCTCACTACAGCAATCCTGGTAAGTTCCCTGCTGAGGTGTTTGCTGCAGCATGGATGGAGTCCAAGAAACAGCAAAGGTGAGCTCTTCCAAGCATAGCCTCTTTCTTGCTGAAGTTTCTGGGGAAGAAATGGATTTTTAAATCCTAGTGATCTGCCTTTTTAAGGCAACATTTGCCAGCATTAAAGAGCCAGCACAAGATACATTCTAGTTCAAATTGTTAACAATCCCAATCTCAACAGTGGAACAGAAGAAAAGCCCATGTAACTAGGGACTTTATCAGGCCACCCCACTTTAATGTTCTTTTGCCAGCATAAATTGTGGTGTTTTTATGCCGGCAAAAGAACCCCCCATAACAGACCTACCTTTACTGGCATTAAAGAGGCAGCCTAGGCACTAACAGAGCTCAAAAGGAGCTCTGTTTACTGCCTGGTTTGAAATCTCCTGGATTATCGCGAGATGCTTGCACAGGAAATTCAGAAAACAAAACAAAACAAAGACAGAAAAAGTTAAAGAAAGCACAGACGCACACTTTAAAAGTTCCAAGTATACTGGGGGGGGGGGGTTGTGTCTCATAAAAAGAGTGTACCCTACCTGGCTGTCCCAATCACACCCGGAAGAGTTTGCCCACTGATGCTGCATTCATGTGAGTACAAACACTGGCAATGCCAGCAGAAAATTGCTATGGGCAATCAATTGATGACTTTGGCCATCAATAAAAAAAAAAAATACAGTTTTTTTTTTTACTTTGCATGACCGTGAAAGGGCAATGTTGTCTGGTACGCACACCCTTTTGTGATCATTAGGCATCCTTATGATGCAGTATTTTACTTGTCTGATAAATCCTTAGACTATTTCTCTACTACAGTTACAATGTTGTGATTCCACTTTATCTGCCTTCTACAGAATCCTAGGATTTGTAGTCTGGTGAAGGGCTTAGAATTCTCTGCTAGAGAGCTCATGGGTTTCTGACCTCATTGGCCAGAATATGCCAATTACAGCTGGCATATTCTGGCCCTGGAACTTGCCTGTTCCCCCCCCCCATTACTGAGACAAAAAGGGTGGTAGTCTGCACACATACATACTGACCACCATACGCACATGCCAGCTGGTAGCAGTGGACACCTTCCCCGCTGTCATGCTTTACACTCTCTGAAGCTGGAAAGGAGGCCCTTAGCATGTGATGAAAGCTAGTCACATGCAGGGAGCCTTGATCACTTCTTGGGGGCTTCCTTCCTGGCTGCAGAGCAACTCCAGCGGCAGATGGCAATGCAGACCAGGTACAGACTCTCCATTCCCACACCAGATCTCTCTGGGTTTCCCCACATAACACCAGTTTTTCTGGGGGCTTTAAAAAAATGTTTTAACAGACTTCACCCCAGCTTCCCCTGGCTTTGCCTCAGGTGTCGGCAGGACTGCTTGGAGGCAAAATCGGACAAGAGCCCTGCATCATTTGGACTGCAGGGGTCCAAGACAGGGGGAAGCTGAGGTAAACAGCCCATCTAGACAAGCCCCTGCTGAACTTCCCTCAACTATATCAACAGAGTTCTCTAATCTTACCAAATTTGCCAAATCTTACCAAACAAATCTCAGGAGTCCGTAGAATAGGAGCATGACCGTTAATGTGGTATTAAATTGCTACAACCATGTAGTGTAGATATTCCCCCAGTGACAAGTACTCCATATCTGTACAAGGACTCTAAGGACTTTTTCGGACAAGTAAAATGCAGCGCAAGCAGCCTCGCCACTTTGCGAGGCTGCTTGCGCTGCATTTTACTTGTCCAAAAAAGTCCTAAGAGGTAACACATGCTAGTAATTCCTCATATATACCTCCTTGGAAGTTCCACTGAGTTCGCACTGGATGTTGTGGAACACATAATAGTATAGGAAGAGCAACCTCCTTCCCCCAAGCCTCCTAGCAGGATAACTTTTATCATCCTAGGTTCACATTTTAGCTGGATCAGCCTTGTGCAATCAGCCTCCTCTAGAGTTACCTCTGGTGAATGAGGCAAGGGAGAACCTTATCAGTGTTGGCACCCCCTTAACAAAGACTCATCTGGTACCTATGTTATGGTATTTTTGTCATCAGGTGAAGACCTCTTTTATTCTTCCAGACATTTTAGTAATTAATTTCAGTGGCTTTCTATATGAGTGCATTTCTTTTCTATTGTTGGCTGTACTTTTATTTCATAGGCTGCAGTGTTATTAGTACTCTTTGTTCCTGGTTTTACATGCCACCTCTACTCTTTTTGTCATACTATTTGTTTATTCATTGTACTCAGAGAAATCAGATCATTGGGTGCTAAGGTGGGGGTCTAAAAGTGCAATCAATCAATAAAATCTGTGGGAAATGACTCTATTGCAATGTAAAACTCAACTGATCCACAAAAGCCAATCATTTTCCTTAATTATGTGCATCTTCACTAATGATATGTATCATTTTAATGATGTGTGGGTAGTGCATGGTGATGACCTATAGTACCTATTCTATATTTTGTCAGAAATGTTTCTTTTTCTTTCTTTTTTTATAAAGGCAAAACAAGAATCCTGAGTATGTACTCATGCTCATACAAATGTGCACACACACACCATATGTTCAGAGAGTTTGGTCCAATTGTGCAATTAAGGAAAAGTTGGTATTTAGTTTAGTATCAGTGTAAGCTGTACTCTTCTCAGCTATTTGTTTCCAAGCTATTATTAGGTTGTGTTCTTCACTTGAGCCAAATCAAATGTTGGTTAATGTGGTTGCATTTTACTGGAGATACAAAAATAAACTTACATAAGACAGAGAAGATGGAAATAAGGTTTATAAGCAACATCATTCCTCTTTCCTTTGCTATTTGAAGCTAATGGAAATTATTATGATGCCCTGTGTAAACACATTGCATGTGCATTATTAAACACAAACAGTGACAAACAAGTGTAAATGTTGTGTCTGTATTAGAGGAGGAAAATACACTGAAGCTGTGAGTCTGACCTCGCACACACTTTGATCTTCTGGATTGGGCATCATGACTCCTGCAAAAAAAAAAAAAAAGTTCCATATTCACATTTCTGCTGAGCTATAAAGATCATGGGATGGCTTTATAGAAGCTGCCCATAAGGGGTCAGCTATTTTGGATTTGATCATAACCAACTGAGATGAATTGGTTAATGAGATGGAAATAGTGGGATCCTTGCATGGGAGTGACCATGGACTTTTTCGGACAAGTAAAATGCAGCACAAGCAGCCTCGCCACGTTGCGAGGCTGCAGCGCTGCAGGGCGTCCCTTTCGGATGACGCCCGTCCCTGCCGGTACTGTTGTGGTACCACAGGGACATTTGAGTGGAATATTTTGGCGATCGTTGATCGTGAGTAAAAATTGCCAAAATATTCCACTCAAATGTCCCTGTGGTACCGCAACAGTACCGGCAGGGACGGGCGTCATCCGAAAGGCGAGGCTGCTTGTGCTGCATTTTACTTGTCCAAAAAAGTCCCATGTCCTTTTGGGATTTGTTATACAGAGAAAAAAACAGAAGCAAAACATAATCAGTCACACACTCTGGACTTCAGAAAAGCTCATTGCATTAAGCTTGGAGAAATACTGGGCAAGAGATCCCATGGTCAGAAATGTTCAAAGGTAAGGGAGTTCATGATGCTTGGGAGTTTCTTAAAGGTGAGGTATTGAAAGCACAGTTGGAAACAGTTCCAAGGAGGATGACAAATGGGAGGTATCTAAAGAAATCAGGGTGCATATACAAAGAACTTTCAGATGAGCTGAGGTTTAATGTATAAGAACTGGAGAAAAGGGGAAACCACCAAAGACAAATATAAACAAATAGCCAATACTTCTAGGGAGAAAGTCAGAAAAGCTTCAGCTCAGAATATGCTCAGGCTCTGGTTAAAGAGGTTAAAAATAATTTAAAAGGGGTGGTGGTGGCTACATTTGAAGAAAGAGGAAGAACAAGGAAATTAGAAGGTCACTGCATAGAGAAGAGGGTAAAATGCACAGGGGACAGAAAGAAGGCTGTACTGTTTAGTAACTTCTTTGCCTCAGACTCCCCCCCCCACAAAGAAAAACAGTGCTGTAACTGGTGAAAATAGAATAAATCATTAGCAATAAATCTATAGCTGAAAATAGATGGAGAGGTAGTAAAGGAATAACTAGTTACTCCAACTGAATTCAAGTCTCCAGGGCTAGATGCTTCATCTAAAGCCACTGTCAATAATCTTTGAGAATTCTCGGAGGACAGGAGAGGTCCCAGAAGTGAAATGTGGGCTAGATAGTGTTACAGTTGTGAGGATCTGTAATTGGTTTACAGACAGAACCCAGAGAATGCTCATTGATGGTTGCTCTTCATCCTGGAGAGAAGTGGCAAGTGGTGCCTCAGAGGTCTGTCCTAGGCCCTGTGTTGTTTAATATCTTTATAAATGATTTACATGATAAAATAGAAAGTGAAAATAGATAATGCAAATGATCAAATCTGCAGATGACACCAAATACTTCAGAAGACAGGATTAGAATTAGCTAGGCCAAAGAGCTGGACCTAAACTAAGGAGATTTTCAGACCGCGTTTCATATTTTAAACCTCCATGATTAAAATATGGCTCTGCGGCTTCCAAAACTTCACGGAAGTGACACGGATGGTTTCGGGAGAGGGACAACGGCATCTGAAAACGCCCCCCTGCTGCGCAAGATCGCCGTCCCTCTCCCGAAAGCTCCTCCCGCGCTAGGCACACTGAAACGCGGTCTGAAAATCTCCTAAGAAAATAAATTTCAGCAGGGATAAATGTAGTAAGGTACTACCGCTGAGAAGGGGTAAAAATGAAATACACAACTATAGGATGGGTGACACCTGACTTAAAAGTAGAAGATGTGAAAAGGATCTGGGGTCTTTGTAGATCACAAACTAAACATGAGCCAATGGAGTGATGCAGCAGCCAAAATAGCCAATGCAATTCTGGGCTGCATCAACAGGATAGCGTCCCAGTCAAGGGAAGTGGTAGTCCCACTCTGTTGTGCTTTGCTCAGACCTCATCTGCAATACTGTGTCCAGTTCTGGGCATCATAGTTCAAGAAGGATATTGACAAGCTGGAATTCGTCCAGAGGAGTGCAACTAAGATAATCAAAGCTCTGGAAACCAAGCCTTATGAGGAACAGCTTAAGCATCTTGATATGTTTAGCTTGGAGAAGAGAAGGTGGCTGAGAGGTGAAGAGATGTCATATAGAAGATGGAGCCATCTTGTTTTCTGCTGCCCCAGAGACTAGAACATGGACCAATGGATTCAAATTACAAGATAAGAGATTCCACCTAAACAGTGGAAATAACTTTTTTGCTGTAAGAGCTGTTTGACAGTGGAATAGATTGCCTTGGAGGTTGGTGGACTCTCCATCTTTGGAGATCTCTAAACAGAAATTGGATGGGCATTTTTCAGGAGTGCTTTAGATGAGTATTCCTGCATGGAAGGGGGTTGGACTAGATGGCACTTTTGGTACCTTCCAACTCTAAGATTCTATGATTCTATGATTTAACAGTGGGTTTGGGGGAGGTTGGGGAGAATCCTTTATTTGGTGGAAGCATAGGATGAAAATTAACATATGATATATGTTGTTTATATTTCTAGATCACATGATTAATTAAAAAAATAATTTTCTAACCCAAGATGGAGAACCTATGACCTTCCAGATGTCTGACTACAAATGCTTTTAGTCCTGTCTATTAGCTATGCTGGCTAGGGGAAATGTTTAACAACATCTGAAACATCTGATATTGCCCATCCCTGCTCTAAGCAAGGTTATTATTTTCAAGAATAAGCCATTGGCCTGACTAGACCCATTGAATCAATATGGTTTACCTAAGTGATGATTCCCCCTGCAACAATTGAATCAATGGACCTCCTATAGTTTGGAGTAACTAATAGGACTCAAGCTATTGTAATATAGCCAGGAAATTCAAGTTGTAGATACACACAAAATGCAAAGTCTTCCTATGTATGAATACTTGAAAATTTGTATCTGTGGATGGCTTAAAAATGCAAGCAAAACCTTGTGGTATAACTGGCCTTTATGTGGAAATTTCAGGTAAATCACCAAGGTTTACTTCCATGTATACAGACTCTAAATAGTCCTGAACTATTTGCTAGCAGGGGTGGGTGGTGTTGATCTCTAAACCATTTACACATTTTACTAATGATAGCATTTCTTCAGCTTCAACTGACAGTATGTTTTACTTGTAGAAAGCAAAATCTGTCAGATGGTTTTAAATAAATTCAGAATTTGTAAATGTCTTGGTCAAAAAGAGAAATAAACGAGCTAATCAAGCCTGAACTCTCATTAGAAGACAAAATGACTAAATGCGGCTATCATACTTGGGCCCTATCATAGGATGACATGACTCCTTGGAAAAGACAATAATGCTCAGTAAAGTGGAAGGCATTAGCCAAAGAGGAAGACACATTGCAGATGGATTGATTCAACTGAGGAAGCTAAGGCCCTGACAGAGCCATTAATAACAGGGTCTCTTTGAAGTCTCTCATTCATACAGATCTCATAAATTTAAGCTGAGCTAACAGCAAAGAGCAATTAGTAACAAATCTGTTGATCCAAGCCTAATTTAAATAATATCTTAACTTCCTTCATTTAACTGCACTCTGAACTCTGAATTAAGATGTTGCTGTGAAACGTCTGTGTACTTCACTCTCTAGGAGAGCTCAGGAATTGAGGCACAGTTTTTAGGGCTAAGCATAACACTTAAAATCCTTATGAGACAAAGAAGAAGATGAAAAATCAGCAGCCTGATTAAGAAAAAGATCAGGTGAGATCAATCAAAACATGAATCATCATTGACTGATGCTTATCACACATGACACATTCAATGACATTTCATATCACAGAATTCCAGAAAACAATGTGCCAGACATTAGAATAGATTTTTGAAGGGGGATATCCACATGCATGTTTGTGTGTACATGCACTCATAAAACAATGACATTTTTCTATATCACTTCAGAAGTTTTTCAAACACCACTGTAAAATCTGACACCCTCCCTCCACAACAATGACAAGACAAGTAAAGTCATTTACCTCCAATATACTGTTATTCTTATTGCAGGCAAAGGCACAGTTGAGAAACCCAGTAGCAGAATCAATATTAAGATTCAAGAATTTCTGGTTAGATGTCCTCGACTTTCTCCCCGTGAACACCCTTCCTCGCCTTACAGTCCATGCCATGTTAGCGCAGATTGCCATTAACATGAATGGACCTTTTGTCCAATTCATTCTGAGTTTCCTTCTAGCCACAAATGTTTTGAAAAGCAATTAAGTTATTTAAAAAAGTAGCCAGCATGCCTGTTCTCGAACAGTAGTTACATTTAAAGTGAGTAACCCTTGCTGCTCCACTTTATTTTTATTCAGAAGGAATTTTAAGTTTTGGTGTGCAAAACATAACTGCCCTCCCCACCAGATCTTTGACAGAAGAATATCTACCATTGAGTCTTAACATGATGAAGTGCTGGTAGCTCCATTTCAGGAGTAATTAAATTGAAACAGATATATGGAGAAAACTGAAGCAAAAGTAGATCCTGGCATGGAGTCATGAAGAAATGGGTTCTCCATGTAGAGATGGGCCTGGACATAGAATCACAGAATCGTAGAGTTGGAAGAGACCACAAGGGCCATCTAGTCTAACCCCCTGCCCTTCAGGAATACACAAAGTATTCCCGACAGATGGCCAACCAGCCTCTGTTTAAAAACTTCCAAAGAAGGAGCCTCCACCACACTCTGAGGCAGGGCATCCCACTGGCGAACAGCTCTTACTGTCAGGAAGTTCTTCCTAATGTTTAAGTGGAATGTAAGGAGAGCAATGTTTGATCAGATCAAAGCTCTACCTAGTCCAACATTGTGTTGTCATAGTAGCCAACTAGGTGTCTATAGAAAGCCTGTAAGAGGGACTTGAGCACAATAACACCTTCTCATTTGTACTCCCAAGCAACTGGTATTGACAAACACACTATCTGAGATCCTAGGGAAAATACAGTCATCACAGAACTGCAGCAGTCAGGGCACATGTATTAGGTGGTTTAAGTATTTGTTACTCTAGTCTTTGTTTTTGTTTTTTTAGCATTATTTTCTGACTACTCCTAGCATGAGCTGCACCATTTTATTCCCACCCTCGAGTAGGTTTCTTTTTAATTCTAAGACATGTTGAAAAAACGTGTTCCCTTCACACTTTTAATTGGTCTAAAGAGTTATGGTGCTACAGTTCACCACTGTGTCAGTGAGATCACACCTTTGCACTGTAACACTATATTTGCACTGTAACACTATATTCAACCACAAGGCTATCAGAGCGGCTTACAAATTGTTTTAAGCAATAGCTATTTACACATCTAACTTCATTAAACAGTTTCCAATGTGTGTTAGCTAATATAGTGTATATATATATATATATATATATATATATGGGGGACTATGTCCTTCAGATCAGAGGACCACCTCAGCAAACCACACCCCAGTTCTTAAAAAAGAAAGAAAAAAGAAAAAAAAATCTTTGGAAGAACCCTACCAAACTGCTCTCCCAAAGGATGGAATGAGTGGATGTGGAGGGGACAACTGGACGTATATGGTGAGACCTCATTTTTCCTCGACCAATCAGGAAGAGCTCTTAGCTAGTAGTCACTGATAGCATTATTCTCCATGAATTTGCCTAATCCACATTGAAAGCCATCTGAGTTGCAGGATATGGCCCCATCTTGAGAGTGAAGATTCTATTGTTCAATGACACACTGTGTGATTTCCTCTCTTTTGTTTGTTCTGAATTTCTGTGGGTGTTCATGGCAAAATACAATACTGTACAATTTAAATTGAATTAAAAAAAAAAACCTAAATGCCACTCTGTGGCAAAATATGTACCATTAAACTAAACTATTGGCTGTTTGCTGTCTTTTATTGGTACTTCAAGAATAGCCAAGCTCTACTCTCTTCACTACTTTTGGCTAGCTAAGTAGACCAAACCCATTTTGTGATGTTTTTGCTGTTATGAATCAGCAATTTTCAATTCTGAGTTTATATCTGGATATAAGTGGTAGAGGTAGAGGACAGATTTGTTCAGTTTGTATTTTAATGCTGGTTTACTTGATTTCTCACTTTGGAAGCAAGTCAGTTACCTTTCAAAATCCACACTTCTCTGAATTTCAGCAGTGCAGTGTTCCAATCAAGAATGCAGATAGACATGCAAATAGTAGGGGGAAAGGCACATCCAGAAGCATGTAGAAGGGAAAATGACTTTAAAATACATTACATTAGAAAAAGTTGCTTGTAAAACATTGTCTATTAGATACAACTGCACATCAAAATACATATTAGAACTAAAACACAGAAATGTGAATATACATTTTAATGCCAAGTTTTAGAAAAATTTCTTAAAGTTCAAAATGAACTGAATTTGAGGTTGGCAAACCTCTCAAAGTTTAGGAAAAGCCAAATATAGGATTGGAAAACAAAAAACAGAAGGACAATGAAACTGACAAATTAATTTATCCCTTACCGTTGATTATAAGATAGGGCATTCCAGAAACCAGTAATGTTTTGTATACATCCCATAAATAAAGAATACTAATGCTAATAGTTGTAATGTAGTATAGTTCAGTGTAATGTGAAGAAGTTTGATGAACCCAAATCATTACCCTAGCTCATCTCAGCTTTGACCTTTGTACATCAGTTCAATCTTCCTTGTAGACCATAGGGTTTTAGATCATGACTGGTTATAGAATGTGTGAAATAGCTGGTTTACAAATATGTCCCCTTAATTTCACTGAGGTACTGAATGTGAAATACCTTGACCGCACAAAAAAGTTTAATAAATACTAAGTATTATATATTTTATCAAACACTGTATGACACACAGCACCCATCTATCTATCTATCTATCTATCTATCTATCTATCTATCCATCCATCCATCCATCCTTCCATCTATCCATCACCTGTGCATCACTCAGGACTTTATCAGATGTCCCCCCGATACTGTTATTTTGCCAGCATAAAAAAATCAATGTTTATTCCTGCAAAAGTATACCCCCCACCCGCACTTACCTCCTTTCCTGGCAAAGGCTCTTCCAGCAATAAAGAGTAAATGAATGGAGCTCCGTTCACTTCCTCTTTTGAATTCCTGTGCGATTTCATCATGTGGGAAATTCCAAAATAAAATTAAACAAGTCAAAAAGTTAAACTAAGTGCACACATACACTTTAAAACTTACAAGTAACCCACCTGGATGTCCTTATCTGACGCAGAAGTGTTCGCGCTGGTCCAGCCATTGTCAGGGTAACTCAGAGATTTGCTTTGCATGCCGTCAATGCTGGCAAAAAATCGGTGGGGGAATCTATTGATGGCTCAAGATACCAATTAAAAGGTATGGGTTTGGGGCTGATTTTAACTGTGAAAGGGCAACATCGTCTGATCCGCACGCCCTTTCACAGTTATGTGGCATCCTTTTGATGCCATATTTTCTGTGTCTGATAAAGACCAAAGGCTGGTATCACCCTCCCCCTGATGGTATCACCTAGTGAGGTTCACCTCTCCACAACCCCCTAGTGCTGCCACTATCATCTATCATCACCTATCTGTTTCAAGCCACTTATATATCCTACCTTTCTGATATATATTCCCTTTTTAAAAGTTATCAGCCAAGCTCACATAAAAAGAAATTAAATGTAGTATCATCAAAAAGCTGACCCTCAATGCCTTTGTGGAGGGGGGCATGATGTGCTAACCCCCCAGGCTGATACCATCACTATCAGGTGTGGCTGAGCAGGTGCTTGGCGCAGGCCTGGGAATGGAGAGTCACATCAGCATAAAGACATGGCCATTTCAAGAGTTCAGTGTGAATTTAGGCCCTGCTTTCTCATGAGGTATCATGAGCTCCCAAATCTTGCAAAGCTTGTCAGGATTTTGGCATGCCTGTATGGGCCTGCCAACTTCCTGGCTGGGCATTTTTGGATGGACCTTCAACACATCCCATCTTCTCTACCTTTGCAACTTCATGTCTCCAACATTATTCCTCAGGCTTTGATTGATCACCTTCTGGGGCTGGAAGAAAATGTTTCCTCACTTGCTTTATGTGAGTTTTCTCTGTATTAGGCCCATTTGTCTAGTTGCTACATGTCATTATACATTTTTGGTTATACGCTGCTGCTATGTCACAACTGGCAGGTATGGGGGAAAGGGGTGATGTTGGATGCTATTTAAATTGAGAAGGGGGAAGCCCTGGAGCATCAGGACTGCTGGTAGGGGGGGGGGAACCTGTTAACCTGAAGGACTAGGTATCTGCAAATTAGCTTACCTCTAACATGCTTTTTTGATTGCCTCGTTGATTGATAAACTTTGGCATATGCTACCAGACCCCAATTGCTTCCTGCTTGGGCAGGTATTGGTTCACAATACTCTACACACACACTTTTTTTTAGCTTCCAGATTTACTGGGGATATAATTTTTCTGTTGTATAATGAAGCCATGTCCATCACATTCAATCCTTAATTCCATGTCTGGCCTCTCTGTCTCAGCTCAATAGCTAGTACCAAAAGGCAGCACCATTACAACATGTAAAAACAATCTAATTCAAGTAACACTAAGTGCCTTCCACAACAAAAATGTTTTTCATGCCTGACCAAAAATGAAAAGGAAGGGGATTTGTTGGATGCCTCTGGGGAAAGAGTTTTACAACAGAGGTGCAATCACTGAGATGATGCTGATGATGTTGATGATGATTACCCCGCTCTTCAGCCACAAGGCTTTCAGAGCAGCTTACAAATTGTTTTAAGCAATAGCAATTTACACTACTACATTACATTAAGCAGTTTTCAATGTGTGTTTGCTAATTGCCCTCACAAGTCAGTTACTCATTTTACCAACCTACGAAAGGATGGAAGGCTGAGTGAACTTTTGAGCCCTCTGGAATAGAACTTGTGATGACCATTTAGATCATAGAATTATAGAATATAGAGTTGGAAGATACCATAAAAGCCATCCAGTCGAACCCGCTGCCATGTAGAAATACACAATCAAAGCATTCTCAACAGGTGGCCATCCACCCTCTGTTTTAAAACTACCAAAGAGGAAGACTCCACCATAATCTGAGATAGTGTATTCCACTGTCAAACAGCTGTTAAAATTAGGAGGTTTTTCCTAATATTTAGGTGGAATCTCTTTTCCTGTAGTTTGAATCCATTGCTTCATGTCCTAGACTCTGGAGCAGCGGAAAACAAGCTTGTTCCCTCTTCAATATGACATCCCTTCAAATATTTAAACATGGCAATCATATTGCCTCTTGACCTTCTCTTATTCAGGCTAAAGATACAAAGATCCCTAAGCTGCACCTTATAGGGCATGGCTTCCAGACCTTTCATCATTTTGATTGCCCTCTGGACACGTTCCCGCTTGTCAACATCCTTCCTGAATTGTGGTGCCCAGAACTGGACACAGTATTCCAAGTGAGGTCTGACCAAAGCTGAATAGAGTGTATTGTTACTTCTCTTGATCTAGACGCTATACTCCTATTGATGCAGCCTAGAGTCACATTGACTTGTGTGTGTGTGTGTGTGTGTTTTTAGCTGCTGCATCACACTGTTCACTCATGTTCAGCTTGTGGTCTACTAAGACTCCTAGATCCCTCCTACATGTACTGCCATCAAGCCAGGTGTCACCCATCCTATATCTCTGCATTTCATTTTACTACCTAAGTATAGTATGTTACATTTCTCCCTGTTGGAATTCATTTTGTTAGTTTTGGCCCATCTTTCTGATGTGTCCTAAAGAAGACCAAGATCACAAGGGCTCCATGCCAATCTTAAAGCAATGAAGGGTTCATATGGAAGACGACAGTCCTTCAAATGATCTCTAGTCTCGGGTCATTTAAACATTTACATTCAGTACTAGCACCAAGCCTGAAAACAAATAATTTACCAATGTAATCAGTGCAGAATCAGTGTAATAGTTCCATTTTACTTTCAATATTCTGGGGGTTACATTTTGTACTAATTGTGGTGTCCGAACTCTTTTTAAAAGCAGTTATGGAGTGGAGAGAATTGGCATAAGGCAGCCACAGGGACCAAAAAAGAAAAGAAAAGAAAAGAAAAGAAAAGAAAGATAATTCATACTTTTTCAGTCTTTCATAAAATTGAAAGCAGAAGTGTCACCAAAATTGCAGAGATTTCTCCTAAAGCTGCACTGGAAATGAATCTGAAGGTATTTCTCAAGTAAAACATGCAAGGAATTTTGTGAACTTTGTAAGACTAGTGGAATTGGGAGGAGATTCTAAACATTTCTTCTTATTGAGATATGGGATGGCAAATGTACTTTATTCACATAACTGAACAAGAGAAGAAACTACCACAAGAAAAAAACCAACAACTCAGAATGGAACATTATGCCTATTGGTTTTCTGTGTTTTTTTTTTTTCTGAGCTGTGAGGCTGTATTCTGGAAGAGTTTATTCCTGACGTTTGCCTGCATCCATGGCTGGCATCTTCAGAGAATGGTGGTGTGTGGTTATGTGGGGTTTTTATACTGTGAGTCCCTGTTGGAGAGGATATGTACATTTGTGTTTCTGAATGGCCAATTCCTAGGGTGGGAGGATATGCAAGGAGGATTAGTGTCTGGCTAATGGCCCATTGTTTGCTGGCAGAAAAATACTTCCAATTGCTTCAAAAGAACATTTGTTGTGGCTTGTCTGATAAAGTCCTAGCTGTATTCATTACATATCTGAATAGCTTCAGGTAGAAAGACAAAAACAACAGATGGCCAAAACTTTCATGTCATACATCTCAAAATCTTCAAACTGAAGAACAGAGCTGTTAAGCCAGCAGCTTGGATTTCTGTTGCAAGCTTTCAGTGAGGAATGGAGAACATGTAGCCTTCCAGATGTTGCTGGACTGCAACTCTCACCATCCCTCACCTCTGCCTGTATTAGCTAAGACTGGTGGGAGTTGCAGTCCAATAACATGTTGAGAGCCACCCATTTCCTCCATTTCCCATCTTCTGGTCCGTTCTGTACTTGCTCCATACAATATTTTTTCTTACCAGAAAAAGCAAATCATTTCCCTTCCCTGCCCCCCATATATTAAAAAATGTTCACATTAAAGAATGCAGAATGAAATTTGTATACATTTTTGAAATGTATGCATGTTTCTACATGCGCTTTTCAACTGTGTGCATTTTATTGCACCCATTTGCTTTTCTGTTTCAGAATGTGTCCTAACTTCTGAGATGTGCAGATTTACAAATGCAATGTGTGTTTAGTCTGCATCCATTTCCAGGTGGTGAAGATCAGGAAATCCTTGAGGGCGGGGAATTTGTTGGAGCAGACACATCTGTAGCTTCCAGTATTTGGAAGGATAGTACACTGCCTGCTTCCAGCATTGAGAGATGGATGAGAATAGGGAAGTACGTCTTCAAGTATTTCATATTTTCAGATAAGCATAAATAAATCCCAAACACCAAACACACCCTTATTTATTATATGAAAACCAAAAAGCATGCATGGGGAAGCCATCACCTTGAGCAAGGCTTACCTTAAAAAGTAGTTCCACATTGGCTGATGAGTTTATGCATATGGTTGTTGGTACTGGATGGTGGCAAGAGTGGCACTTCACAAAGCAACAGGAAACCAGGGAGGATCTCTAAACAAGTGACACAAGCAGAAAAAACAAAAAACAGATTAAATATACTCTAAACAGACAATAACAAATAGGGTAATAAATAATATTATGAGAAACAGGATAGATACAAAACAACAGAACCTTATAGGTAATACTAGAAAGTTAGATGCAGTATCACCACTTATAAGGCCATATAGCTTTATACATTGCACTTCACCAGCAGGTCTTTCCTGTTCCTGCTTAGAAGGATTACAACCATTCCACAGCTGTACCAGGGTGCCTTGTCATTCAAACCATGGGTGGAAGCCCATCAATCTCTTGTGTGATGTCTGGAGCAAGAACTTTAGCAGGACAAACTAGGGTGCATCTACACTGTAGAAATGATGCAGTTTGACACCCCTTTAAATGCTGTAGCTCCATCCTATGGGCTCCTGGGGTTTGTAGTTTTACAAGGTCTTTAGCCTGCTCTGCTAAAGAGTCCTTGTACCTCACAAAACTACAAATTTTTGGCCTCAGGTCAAATTTTTGACCTTCTGACCTCAGAGAGAGCTATTGTGCTCCAGGAAGGCAGAGTCCTGGTGTATAGTCTCTCTCTCTCTCTGAGGTCAGAATAAGTGGCCAACCTCTCAGTGGTGTATTAGACGACTCCTGACCTCAGAGAGAGTGACTAGCACCAGGGCTTTGCCTTCCCAGCCAATATTGGAATGAGGAAATGGGTCAGAGGAAGAGGGAAATGGCAGCAACTCTCAGGCAGTTCTTGTTCTGTGTCCCCAACCACCACCACCCCAAATCCAGGGTGGATGCATTGTTAACACTACAGCTTTCTCCAGAGTTTCAAGCAAAGTCCAGAGAAAATTGCGAACGTTTAAACCCCAGATTCACGTGGTATACCCCGAGTTAGGGCCGTATGGTGTGGGGCGGGTTTCAATAGTGTAGACAGGGCCAAAGAGGGAGGAATTATGTAACATCTATATTCATTCCCAGAAAAAAGTGACTTCAAATTTTGGTTGGCAGGAAAGATACTTTACTTTCTGGTTCAAAGTTTTTATTTGTTTGTTTTTTAAGTAATTTACATAATATCAATGCATTGGTCTAATTGGGGATGTAAATCTCCACCTTTTCCATTTCTTCAGGCAGGAACAAATAAACTGATTTTTTTCCCTCCCTTCTGGGTGAGATTGCAAGACTTTTTAGACATTTTTGCACATTTTGGGGACTTTTTTCCCTATGAAAAATTAATTTGTGCAAAAATCATTGTGTGTGTATGTGTGTGTGCAAAACCCAACTTTTTTATTTTATTTTGCACAAATGAATTCTTGCAATCAAAAAAGTCTCATGGCTGTTGGCTATTTTCTCATTGATGATGAGAAAATGTTCAGGTACTTTCAGGTATTTTGTCTATCCATAGTCATAATCTCTGACACAACTTTACCTAAATAGACATTTTAGGTGTTCTATGAGTAGGATTTTTTTTTTGAAAAAAATCAAAGAGGGGGGAATGACAAGCGATGTACAATAGGTGAAATGGTTGCTATATAAGTTTTTTCATATTTTCATATAAATTTTCCTCACTCCTCAAAAAATAATAAATGCACAAATATGTAAGGAGGGGAAATGGGGCCAATTATACTCCACTGAACATGCCTCTTCTACTCACAACGCTACACATGTCCTTGTGAAATTTTCAGGATGCTACCCACATTATGTTATTTTTGTTAACAATTGACTACAAAAATCCTAGGAGGATACGTCTCTCTTATGGAAACCCCAAAACATTCCTCAGCTGTCCTCAAAGTTTCATCCAACTCTATTGGACATTTCCCATAAAACAAGTAAAACAAATTCTACAAATATGTAGCACAGAACTCCCTGCACCTATTTATTTGAAATTTGTTGGTCACAATACTCTACGAGGTTTGTTGGTCACAATACATGCCAAAGTTTGATTCTTGAGCGCGCCTGAAAAATGTCATCTGATTCTAACAAATATAAGAAGAATCATAGCCATTTCTTGATTTCCAATTGGAACCATGAAGATTTGGACTCCTGAACTGATATTGGGATTGGGACCTGAGTCCAACTGGACAGACTACAAATCAGCCACAGCTGGACTGGGCTGCTTCTGAATCAATAAATCAGGATTCATACATAATCTTGGTGTCCATGCATTATATGTGTGCGCTCTATACCTCAATCCTAACAGTAATGATAACAATAAATCTTGCAGTGGATATAAGCAAAGCAGTCAGGGTGTGGCAGAACAAGCCCAGGACCTCAAATGAAGGGGGACTGGGGGCAAGGGGAGATAGTTTATTTAAAAAATGAAAAAAGTCCATGGGTGGAAGGAAAAAATATTCCCTGTTGGCCTTTAAATAATATTTGCTCACTGTTAGCAAAGTTTGTGTCAAAGAGAACAATTTAAAGCAACAAAAATATCCCTAGCTGCTTGTTTTGGATGCAAGGAGTGTCCCCCAAGCTTGCTCTGGAAATGATGTATCCCCTTTCTGCAAGGTTCCCTCGGATTAATCCATTCTGCCTAAACTGCATAGCTTCTCTGCTGGAAAATTCAACAGAGTATAGGAATACGACATGCATCAAAGGAATTTATTTTCAACAATTGACGAATGACTGGAAATCTCCCTTGGCCCCTGCAGCCCCAATGTGAGGCAGGGTGGTTAAAAATGGAATGGAGGCCGTTGGCCAAGGGAACACCCCAGGATGGATGGAAGATGTTAAACATTCGGCTTGATAAGCAATCTGTGGTTTTTCTCTCCTTGGGCCTGTTCCCCACAGAGCTTGCCATTACCTGCGGAAACTGAAAAGCACTGGTCTGTGTGTACGGCCATCTCCAAAGTCTCTGTGTAGACAAGTGGAGCCGGAGGGTTGATTCCCTGGCTTTTACACACAGCCTTCCTTTCAGCACCTTCCTTTTACACAAAGACCAACTTATCCCACCTCCTCCCCCTCCTGTCTCTCCTCCCTGCAGCCTGTGCAATGAAAAGCTCTCCACGCTCAAGCTAATAAAGTCCTTTGGCACCTCCTCCCTCTTATTTCCCCCCTCCTCAATCCCAACTCAAGAGCACGTCTGCCAACAAAAAGAGAAACTGGTGGAGATTTAAACCTGGAACTCATTTGGCAAAAGGGACCTTAGTTAACAAGAAAGTTACCTATCATGAACTGCCGGTAACACCTTGAGTGATCCTAAATCCATTACTCAGAGACTTAGCTCTGGCTGAGCTTGATTTTATGAACTGTGAGGCTGCTATGTTGAAAGTCTGCAAATTGAACATAAATTGGACTGCACAAGTCTGGGGGAACTAAACATGCTTCCTCACCACCACCACCATCACCGCTCCCTTCACAGTGACATAATAATCCTCAGCATCAAAACAATGCTACTGTGACTGCTATGTAAAAAGATGGTATGGGAAGAGGCATGTAATAATTTCTTTTCTGACACTGACCACTTTTCAGTTATTCCCAAGTCTCTTGTACTTCAGTGTTTATACTTCAGTATCTATATGGGATGCAGAGAAATCAGACACACCATAAGAATAACAAAGTGTATTGGATTCTATGGATATTTCTATACCATAGGCTTAGAGATGTGATACAGTAACTAATCATAGGCAGCTACCTTAATTTGATTCTTTCCCCTGATCTATTTGGTCAGGTTTTGTCAATAGTGATAGTGGCTTTCCGGGATTTCATGCAGGAGCTTCACCAACCTTACCTGGAGATGTTGGGGACTCTCATCCTGGAGAGAAGTGACTAGTGGGGTGCCACAAGGTTCTGTCCTGGGCCTAGTGCTATTCAACATCTTTATCAATGACTTGGATGAGGGAGTAGAGGGTATGCTTTTCAAGTTTGCACATAACACCAAATTAGGAGGGGTAGCTAATACCCCAGAGGACAGGATCAGAATCCAAAATGACCTCAACAGATTAGAAAGCTGGGTCAAAACTAACAAAATGAATTTCAAAAGGGAGAAATGTAGGATACTACACTTGGTTGCTAAAAATGAAATACACAGATATAGGATGGTGACACCTGGCTTGAGGGCAGTACATGCGAAAGGGATCTAGGAGTCTTAGTAGACCACAAACTGAACATGAGTCAACAATGTGATGCAACAGCTAAAAAAGCCAATGCAATTCTAGGCTGCATTAATACGAGTATATTACTTCCCTAGGCAGCATTAATAGGAGTATATTACTTCCCTAGATCAAGGGAAGTAATAGTGCCACTGTATTCTGCTTTGGTCAGAACTCATCTGGAATACTGTGTCCAGTTCTGGGCCCACAATTCAGGAAGGATATTGAGAAGCTGTAACGTGTCCAGAGGAGGGCGACCAAATGGTGGGAGGTCTGGAAGCCATGTCCTATGAGGAGTGGCTTAGGGAGCTGGGCATGTTTAGTCTGGAGAAGAGAAGGTTGAGAGAGGACATGATAGCCATGTTTAAATATTTGATGGGATGTCATACTGAGAATGGGGCAAGATTGTTTTTTGCTGCTCCAAAGATTAGGACACCAAGCAATGGGTTCAAACTATGGGAAAAGAGGTTCCACCTAAACATTAGGAAGAACTTCCTGACAGTAAGAGCTGTTCGGAAGTGGAATGCACTGCCTCGGAGTGTGGTGGAGTCTCCTACTTTGAAGGTTTTTAAACAGAGGCTGGATGGCCATCTGTCGGGAATTATTTGATTGTGTATTCCTGCATGGCAGGGGGTTGGACTGGATGGGCCTTGAGATCTCTTCCAACTCTATGATTCTATGAGTTTGAGTGCCTGGATCATCCAATTCTTCCAGGGCCAACATTCTTTTGTATGGTCTTCAACACCCAAGTCTTCAACTGTTCTGTCAGGGTTCTTTCCCCAAAGGCTTCTTGCCTCTTCTTCACCTGCCTAGGTCTATTTTCTCGTTTCCTCTACTGTTGGATACCTTCACCCCAGATTGTTTCTCCCCATCCCTCTGTGTGTGTGTGTGTGTGTGTGTGAGAGAGAGAGAGAGAGAGAGAGAGAGGAGAGAGAGAGAGAGAGAGAGATCTGTGGTTTCTGCTATACACCCCAGAAAAAAACATCTCTCTCTTATTTGGGTCCTCCAGCAGACCTCTAAAGAAGGAATAGTATTATTTTCTTTCTCCTTTTAAAAATCCCTTTTCCTGCTTGCTTTCAGATCTCCTGCCATTCCACCTTCCCTTTCACCACTCTAAAACCAAAGCCATGCTGCAGAGTGATGTCACCCTCTCTACAATTGCTATGTTGCACTTTCCTCACTTTTTCTTCCTGGAAAGCCTTATAGGACTTTATCAGATGAACCTCCATAAACATTTCTTTCCCACCATATTTTAAATTGTTTTTCTGCCAACCAAAGAACCCATTCTTTCAGACCTATCTCCAGCAGCATGAAATGGCAGCCCCAGTATTAATGAAGTACGGACAGAGCTCTGTTAACTTCCATATTAATGATCTCACCAATTCTTGCAAGAAGATGGAAGCATGGTAAATTTAAAAAACACACCAAAAGAAAGACACAAAACACACAGAACCGGTTTAATTGTCACAGTTCCATCCCATTGAATCCTGGGATTTGTAGGTTGCTGAGGGGCTTACACTTCTCCACTGAAGCATTTAAGTGCCCAGAGAGAATTTTAATTTCCTCTTCTCCTAACTACAAATTCCAGGCTTCCCTGGAATGGCACAATGGCAGTTAATGGGGTCAAACTGTGCTAATACTACAGTGTAGACACCCCTTTTGATTCTGTTGCTGTCTTGTGGGCACTTTATGAAGGCAATCCTCCTCCTAGTCTTAACAGTCACTGTTATGCATATTTGGGACCTCTGTGTTTTGATTACAAGGAGCTAGTTTTACCAGAGGGACAGAGGCATGTCCTCTGCTCAAACAGAGTCAAGGTGACACTACGAAATAGCTCACTTTGCCTATATGAGATCTAAATTCCTCTAGCCATTTTTGTTCTGGGAAGTTCTATTCTTTGAAGCTACAGATGTAAGGCATATCTGCACTACATAGTTATATCCGTTTGAAACCACTTTAAATGCCATGGCTCTATCCTATTAATTCCTAGAATTTTTAATACTTGGAATTTGTAATTGGAATTCTCTTCTGGAGGGCTCCAGTCTACTCTCCCCTGAACTACTGCATGTCTAGAGTTCTTTTGCAAAGAATTACAAGTACCCCACCAAGCTATAAATTCTGGGATGAAGCCATAGCAGTTAAATTGGTATCAGTTGCTGCCTTCTTGTATGTGTTGCTCTATTTATTTTTGTTATTGTGATTATTTTTATCAGAAACTTTGAAAGTTTCTTGGGACTATAAATTGGGATTTGTATGTGAAAGAAAGAAATACACTGAAATATTTGTTGTTGTTCTGTGCCTTCAAGTTGACTTTGACCTTAGGATTCTCTTGATAAGATTTGTTCAGAGATGGTTTGCCATTGCCTTCCTCTGAGGCTGAGGACTTTATCTCATGAGCCTGAAATTGCACGGTTATGACAGGATAGTAGCACAAATGGGATCCCATTATCACATGGCATTTTCATCCTCCCATGGTCTCTGTGTGCTCCACCGGTTAATTATGCATAAATTTTCATTGACAGGCAAAACCTGTGAATAGCCCTCAATATCATTCGTTTCACAGTATTGACAAGTGTGCAAAAATCATGTCCCACTGTAATTACAGCATGAATGGGTGGTCCTCTTTCCCCTCTCCCCTTTCCCACATAATTAAACTTCCAGGGGAGAACATGAAGAGGACCAATAGGATGCTGTTTTAATGAACTGTTGGCTTTGCTTGGTACATTTTTACATTTGTTTAAGTGTTTATTTATGAAGTTCTTTCATATTTGTTTCTTGGTGTTTTTAATCAAAGTCGTGCCTTCTTGTAAGAATAGTTAAAATCTTACCCATGCAAAATCATGGAAGTAAGAGAAAAAAATAAGAAAAAGTTAATACTCTGCCATTAGAAGGCAATATGAAGACAAGGTTACTATAGCGCAAGCTAAATCCCATTCTTAAACTGCTAGTGGTGGTCGTGTGATAATTCCATGATGGTATTATTATGTGATTACAGCTGGATTGACTATGTGATGAATGTTGCTCTCCTTGAGCAAGCAGGGATCACCAGCATTGAGGCCATGATATTGAGAATACAGCTGCGCTGGGAAGGGCACGTTTCTAGGATGGAGGACCATCACCTCCCAAAATAGTACTCTACAGTGAACTTGCCACGGGTCAGCGTAAGAGGGGCGCTCCAAAAAAGCGATACAAGGGCTCCCTGAAACAACATCTCAGGCTCGGCCAAATTGATCACCAACAATAGTCTGCCCTGGCCTCACATCAGGAGGCATGGAGACACACTATCCACAATGCTGCAGCCTTATTTGAGAACTCACGCCGAACAAGTCTTGAAGAGAAATGACAACGTAGAAAGAATCACAACCCAGAAACATCACCCAAGGAGACCTTTTGCTTTGCTTTCTGCAACCAGACTTGTTTATCTCGGATTGGCCTTTTCAGTCATCAGCGTGCTTGCAGAAAACGCGGGATGAGTCCTTCCTGAATCTTCGTTTGCGAAGAAAAGCCAGAGAGAAATAGCAATGTGTGATAATTACTGTAATTATGCCACTAAGTTTCTGCTTCCCTCAACAGTGGAATTGCAGTGTTTTTAGATGCTCATCTGATAAAGTCCTGAGAGACTGCACATTGCTCAAGGTCACCCAAAGGGCTTCCATTGCTTAGTGGGATTCAAACCCTGGTTTCACAGAGTCCTAGTCCAGCACTCAAACCACTACACCACACTGGCTCTCATAATCAAATAGAATGACTTGTAATATAATAGTTAGAGGAAGTATGTTGTACTGTAATAGTCATAATGATTTATTGTTTGTTTGTGAAGAATTAACTGTGGTGTTTTTTGTTTTTGGTTTTTTTTTTTTGTACATTATTGTTTTGCTCCCTTTAAGGCAAGTATGAGAAGCTAATATATGTCACACATTAAACAATAGAGGATCTTCACTTTGTAGAGATTGGCTGGTTCAAATATGTAATACTTGATTAAACATAGCAAAACTTATTTTTAATTTTACTAATAGGATGCCAGTAATTTCAGCATTTGGTATGTGAGAACCCCCGCCTTCCAGCAAACAAATTCATTTGATTACATTCTTAGTCTCCTTGTTTTCACAATGTTTCTTTAGCGGAAGACGGATGATGAGTGATTGAGTGAGAGTGTGCATGACAGGATTAGCACACACTGGATCTTTTGACCAAGCAAAATTATGTATGTTGGTTTAAAGGCATGTACCCTTAGGGTTTGGGAAAGCAAAACACTGAACCTAGCTGTTTTGATCCACACTGAACACAACAGCCTGTTCAATTAGAATTCTTTTATTTTATTTTAAATGTAAAAGCCCCTAGATCTTGAATCGAGCATAACTGCAGGACAACAGATAACATCCAGTACAAGTTGAAGGATAAGGCATCGCAAAGCAAACTACTAATGCTATACTATCAGATATATTTCCAATAAGTCAATAACAGCAGCTTTCCAGTTGGAGTTACCAGCCTAGTCAGCAAACAGAGTATATTAACAGAGTTACACAGAAGCCACTTTAGAATCCCCTGATAGGACACTTGAGGATGTTGGTAGCAGATCATTTATCAGATGGATACTTATGTGTTTATTGGTTACATTTATATCTCTCCTTCCTCCAAAGAGCTCAAGGGGACATGCATGACTTTCTGACTCCTCACTCTGTTTTAATGGGAAAAAAAAATGTGGGATAGATCAAGCTGAGAGTAATTGCCCAGGGTCACCCAGGAAGTTTCATCACACAGTGGGAACTTGTAGCAGGCTTATTGTACACCAGATTAAAGCGACAGGGCAGTCAGAAGATTCCATCTTCCGTGCTGCCTAGTAAGCATGATGTTGCCATTCTTCTGTTCAGGTCTTGTGGAAAACCAATGTAAAACTGCACCCTTTTGTTAACTTGAAAAATCATTAGCAAAAAGATGCTGTTTTACCTCGGTCTCCCACAGGACCCGAACAGCAGAATATCGGAAGAATGACAACATCATGCAGTAGGGCAGCATGGAAAATGGAACCTCCTGGCTGCCCTGCCACTTTAATTTGGCATGTGACAAGCCTCTAGTACATGGATCTTCCATGTCCCAGTCCAATACTCTAACTTTTATACCATAGGCTTCTAAACATGTGGCTCTGTAGACATCAGTGGGTCTCCCCTAGAATTTTGGAATTGTTTCTCGTTCAGTAGCACCCCCATAACCACTGATGCATCATCTGCTGATTCAGTTATCCGCAGTTGGTGATAGCGGGGGGGGGTGCATTAGGGAGGGAGGAGGAGAACTCGCCACCCTTCTCCCTTCCCCTGTGAAGGCTCTGGTGGTGCAGCAGAGGTGGGGGTGTGGACAAGGAGAGGGAAGGAGGCAGAGAGCTTGCCTCCCTTCTCCCTTCCCTCATGAAGGCTCCAGTGGCAGCGGCAGAGGTGGCGGGGGTGGATGGGGGAGGAAAGTCCGGGATTTGCAGTTATCCGTGGATTTCAGTATCTGCAGGGAGCACCCAGAACCAATCGCCTGCAAATACGGGGGTGCGACTTTACTACTCTTTTTCTGCTTCTTTCTTCTTTCCTGCTTCTTTATTGATGCTTATTTTTCTTGAGGGCAATGTCATTGTTTTACCTGCCTGAATGTCCAAGTGACTAACAATAGATAATTTGTATTTGTAGCATGCCTCTACTCTCTGTTTCTTTAACTAATTTGAGATGAGGAACAGTTCTTAAAGCAAAGGGAGGGGATAGTTATTACTTTCTTCCATAGGAGTGAGCTCTCATGAGACTCTTCTACTTTTCCCCATGGTAGGAAATTTAGGGAAAAGAATTCCCCATTAGAGCAATGTTGGCTGGTGGCTTTCGTGTCAGTGGGGAGGAGTACCTGCTCTCAGTTTTAGGCTGATCTTTAAAGGAACGACCCAAAGTGCTGAAACAATCTGTGAGGTAGGATTCAGTACCTCAGTAGTTTAGCCTAAACAAAAACCTGGAGTGGATTCACTACCCCACTGACATTGGAGCAGTCTGAATTAGAGTGATTTAAACAATTCATGAAAAATGGGAGACCATAATGGAGGGGGAATCCCATACATACATGTGTGTGTGTGTGTGTGAGAGAGAGAGAGAGAGAGAGAGAAATCATCAACAGCTGAAAAGATATGAGTGTTAGACATTTTTGGTATTCTTGTATTATCTGTCCAATAAAATAAAAAAAATGGAAGGAAGGAGAAAGGGAAGAAGGGACGGTTGTCTTTTTCTTCATTTCTCCTCTAATCTTTAAAATTCCCACAGAAGAATTTAAAAATTCCTAATTTCCCTAATGGGAGAGTTGAGAGTGATATTATTTCACAGCAAGAAAACGATATGATACTGCCCTACTGAACAAAGGGTGGGAAGGACTCTTGAGTTATTCTGTGTACGTGATTTTTCTTCAAGGCCCATCCAAGGCACACAGTCAAAGAATTCCAGGAGAGGCAAGGGGAGGGAAAAGAGATTGCAATCTGGAAAGAATCTTTCTCTGTCTGTCTGCTTGTCTGTCTGCCTACTCCTTAGAGTTAAAAAAAAATCCAGGACCATAACAGGCAGCCACAATTCTGATGATGTATTGCTAATGACTTATTGCTTTAATGTATAATTGAAGGCCCATCACCTTGGACATGTTACTGTCATACATCATCACAGCAACATCCCGCAAGAGCAAGAGTCTTGGAAAACCAAATAGAAGCACCATAAATTTTCATACATCTTCCTCCTCCACCTTTTGCCTTGTGGCCATTTTGTCCTCTGTTCATGATTTAAGCCTCTGAAAGTGTACATGGAAGAAAGCTCCTGTGGTTTTATAAGCTCCCCTGGTAATTAAAAGCTCTCTCTCTCTCTCTCTCTTTGTGTGTGTGTGTGTATTTTTAACAATCCTGTCACTGTTTGGTTATGAATAAATTGGTAGTAAGTCAGGAGCCTGAGATGAAAGTAAAATGTTTGGGGTGGAGGAACAGAGCTAAATAATATATATAAGTAAGGTTAATGTCTCTAAGGTGATGAGCAACTCATTTTCTGTTCCTAAAGTTTAGAAGCCTGTTTCCCACCCACCCACATGGGTGCACACCCTAGAGACACAAACAGATACGTATATGTTCTTTTTAAAAAATATATATATATTTGTTCATTTACAATTAAGCATCTTATTCTTAAACAACTTGATTTCTTACACTTATGTTTGTATACAGATATGTATATGTTCAAAACCTTTGTGTCATAAAAATATTTTCTTCAGCTACCACTGTGCATTTAGAAGTATTTTATGGGTTCATGTGAGAAGTAGAGCCCTTAACAATCTTCATGTAGGAGATAGCTAAATGGGGCAGCTGGCATCTGTGCTGGTGATCGGGAACAGCACATTTGGTCTGTCTGCAATGAATGCAAAATGCTTAATTGGTTTACCCAGCTCTGCTCAGATGATAAATCAGGGGCAAGCAAACACAGTGGGTTTCAGGACCACTCTTCTGCCCCTGGATCCTCTGGTGGCCATATGAGCTGCTAAAAATGTCTACAAAGAAACCAAAACAAAACCTAGAAGTGGCTGAAACCCTAGTTCTGGTTTTGAAACCAGTTTTTTGTTTTGTTTTGTTTTTAAAATGCTAAACAGTGCTGGGGATGAAACCTATTTAAAAACCAGTTGCCTATTCTTTTGCCAGAAACAGAGTCGTCTAGGAACTCTGGAGGAGGAGATGGACACAAGAACTTCTTTGATTGGCCAGATGCAGCCAAATGTTGTCTGCTACTCTTTCTGTCTCCTGGCACATGTGAACATCATTGCCCTTACATCATAGCCCTCCAACTGGACTACAGATTCCAGCATCTGTCACCACTGGCTTTGATAGCTAATACTAACAGGAGTTGTAATTCAACAACATCTGGAAGACCACACATTGCCCAACCTCTGCTTTTAGAAACACAATGGAGGTAGAACGGATACTGGGTTTGACATTTCACTTGAGCAGTCACCACAGAACATTATAATGCAAAGGACAAAGGAAAAAAGATGATTACATTTCAAGGGCTTTAAAAAAAAAATTTAAAGTGTGATATAGAGAACAAGGAGAATGAGAACTGGCAGCAGGCACTTTCTGCTTGTGTATACAAATGAAAACCTGAACAACTATAATGATATATGGAATGACTTTCTGAAATATTTTAATTGTAAGACTATTGCCCAAGGAAAGCAATTGACTTACTATTTTGTCTGACTTTGCTCCTAAGAACATGAGAATGGCTTCATGTTGGATTAGACCAAAGGCCTGTCAAGCCCAAAATTCTGTTCCTCCAGTATCCAGCCAGATGCCTATGGGAAGCCTACCTGTGAGACATAAGTGCAACTGCACTTTCATATTCCACACCAACTGATACTGAGAGGGGTGATATTAAGCCAATCTGATTTCAAGCCACTGAATGATTTTAAGCTACTGATGGCCCTAGTCTCTATGAATTTGCTTAATATCCATATAAAGCCATCCAAATTAGCTGTCATCACTGCATCCTGTGGCAGTGAATGCCATCGTTTAACTAAGTGTGGTGTGAAGGAGTACACCTTTTTTTCTCTGCTGAATCCCTCACCATGCAGTTTCAGTGGGAGTCTGACACACAAAAGCCACCCTACCTTCCCATTTGTTTTACCCTAGGCTTGTCCATACATGCTGGTATAATGCAAACTGAAGTGCATTATCACCAATTTGCAGCACGCTTTTGTCTATACGGTAATTCAGACTATGCAAATCGGTCACCTATCACCACCACTTACGACTCCTCGGACACTTTCATCAGCGCTGTATACGCACAATCCTAAATATACACTGGACTGACTATATGATGAATGTTACTGTCCTTGAGCAAGCAGGGATCACCAGCATTGAGGCCATGATATTGAGAACACAGCTGCGCTGGGCAGGGCACATTTCTAGGATGGAGGACCATCACCTCCCAAAAATAGTACTCTATGGTGAACTCACCACGGGTCAGCGTAAGAGGGGTACTCCAAATAAGTGATACAAGGACTGCCTGAAACAACATCTCAGGCTCAGCCAAATTGATCACCAACAATGGTCCTCCCTGGCCTCACATCAGGAGGCATGGAGACGCACTATCCACAATGCTGCAGCCTTATTTGAGAACTCACGCCGAACAAGTCTTGAAGAAAAACAACAACACAGAAAGAATCACAACCCAGAAACATCACCCAAGGAGACCTTCTGCTGTTCTTTCTGCAACCAGACTTGTTTATCTCGGATTGGCCTTTTTAGTCATCAGCACGCTTGCAGAAAGCGCGGGAAGAGTCCTTCCTGAATCTTCGTTTGTGAAGAAAAGCCAGAGAAAGAGAGAAATCAATTTGCATCTATTTGACTTTTGTTGTACGCATGGAGCCTGGACGCAAATCAAGATGGAGTCCAAGACTAAATTATTTTTATTTTTTATTTTTGTCCTGATGGATTGTGTGATTTGCAGGGTTTTTTTTAATATACTGTCAATCAAGTTTGTGCACATGCAATCTTCCACTTCTTTTGTCACGTACTACTCGTGGCTTGCTGCCATTGGCTGTTGTGACATGGAGGAAGGTGGCAGGTGATCTCTGAGCTTGTGCGACAGCCACCATTGCCCTACCTGGTCATTGTTGTGGACAGTCTCTGGATGGTGAGCACACAGCTGTTCTCAGATTTGTCTAGATCCAACAGCTTTTTTTTAATGCTTACCTGACCCAAGAGTTTTTTTTTAAAGCTACTTTTTGATTATTTTTTCTCTGTGAGCAATCTGTGTGCCCACTCTGGTGTCTACCAAGAGTAGTGGCTACTTGACAATATTTCATAATTAGTTTGTCAGTCAGTCATAATTTTATTGTAAATAGCAAACAATCATACAAATATATTACAAACATTGCCTTTGATCTTTGCACGCAAGCATAAGGGCAAAGCCAAGAATTTAGCAGTTCTAAAAGTTACACATTTGTTATAATCATGCCACAAAAAGCACAGTTTCTCTGACCATCCAATCACCCTAGTCAACAATGGGGAAATATATCTTTTCCTAATAGCACTCTCAAATAAAATGGGCAAAATCCTCCTCAATGAAGGAGTTACAAAAGCAGACTCTAGTTTCCTTAGGGTACCCTGGATGCACCCTGTCAAATCTGCCAGGGGAAGGACATTTAGCTTTGCCCTTGTAAATGCCAGTCTCATTGTAGTGGAGGATAGATCAATCAGATATTTTGGAAGATTAAAGGAGGAGGGACCAAAATGCACATCTTTTGTTTCGAGGAGGTAAGGCCCATTTCCTCCACCACAGACATTATAGATTCCGATGCCTGCTTAAATATCGCCTTTAACCAAAAGAACAGAACAAACTTAAGAGCTTCAGTGTTTACCACCATTAGTTCTAGTTCGGTTTTTGACATTTTAGTGGAACTTTGGACAGAAAGAAGTCTTCACAAAAATTTATTTTGAGCTCTTTCTGTTGGATCTGGGACATACTGGGACACCATATAACAATTGTGGCAACAGCCTAATACAGTATAATTCTAAAGCTGGTTGCACAAGCTTTCCCCCTTTAGTACTGTATAATGAAAATTGGTTTGAGTGTTGCACTAGGACTCTGAGAAGCTAGGGTTCAAATTCCCACTTGGCCATGGAAATCCACAGGGTGAACCTGGGCAAGTCATAGGGCTCATCTACAGCTCTCTGGCGATATATCCTGGCTGTGGATCAGGCCCAATGAAACAGGCTGGAATCTAGACAGGAACACAGACCCATCACTGCAGATGCTGACACTTCCATCTTCCTTGCCCTCCCAGCATCGAGGAAGCCGGCCGCAACATGTGACCAAAAGCCCCCTGCATGTGACCAGCCTAGGTCATATGCTGTGGGACCCCTTTGTGGAACTGGAAGGGTAAGGGCAACCAGCAGCTGGAGCGACATGCTGGCCTGCCAGGGTGGGCTCCTGTGGACATATGGGGCCTGGTCCATTTTTTGCCAGTGGCAGCAGAGTAAAGCAGGTATTATTTTAGAATGCTGTATCAGGCCCTACCCTAGCTTGCCCCCATCTGAGCCCCATTTCTACCCTGGGGTCATAAGGACTGCCCGGGGACAGAATGGGGAAAATGTCCTGCCTTGTATGGACTGCGGGGCTCTCAGATGGGGGCAAGCTGGGGTAAATCGCCTGCGTAGATAAGACCATACTCTCTCAGCCAAAGAGAAAGGCAATGGAAAATCGCTGAATAAATCTTGCTAAGAAAACCATTTCATAGGGCTGCCATAAGTCCAAGTTAATTTGAAGAAACATGACAACAACAACAAAAGATGCTTGGTGTCTGAAAGTTTTCAGTGAGCAAAAATCTGAATCTGAATCATGTTATTATTTCCCAATCTGAAATTCATTCTGTTCTGATTCTGCAACAGATAGAGAATGTAGTTTTTTTGGCCCACATGAAAATGTACATGTATTTTAGTACATTTGGAAAATTTTAGTATGCATTTTCTTTATATTTTTTACACATATGTCCTTTTTTCCCCAAGCAATTTCCTGATGAACAAAACATTTTTTTAAGAAATACATTTTTCCTGCAGATTTTTGAAATGTATGTTTTTATATAAAGCATGCATTTTTGTTTTCCAAACAGCACTATAAACTTGCAATATACTGGTGTCAATAGAAAAGCATCCCAACACATGTTTTGTTGTTGTGTGCCTTCAAGCTCTTCTTCTGTGTGACACAGCATGATTTAGCACATCCAGAAAGTACCACAAACATTACAAATATGTAAATTCTTTTTGTCTCACAGTGTGTCTGTAGGAGTGAAAAATTGGTAATTTTGGCAAGAATCTTGAAATCATCAAAAAAAAAATCAGTCATGAATGGTGGAATGAATTTTATCAGTTGCTTTCATTATTATTCCTGTGTGCCTTCAAGTCATTTCAAACTTATGGCGACTCTAAGATGAACCTATCACAGGATTTTCTTGGCAAGATTTGTTCAGAAAGGGTTTGCCATTGACTTCCTCTGAAGCTGGAAGAGTGTGACTTTCTCGAGGTTATCCTGTAGATTTCCACAGCTGAGCAGGATTCGGACCCTGGTCTTCAGCATCCTAGTCCAACACTCAAACCACTACTCTATACTGACTTTCAGTGTGGAGAATTCACATTTTGTAAATTTGCACTGACATGTGAACTGAATGCATTTCTGACACATCCCTATAAGCACCTTTGACGGATAATGGAAAGTAATACTTATTCTTGGGCAGCATTTCAGAGCTCACAACTTAAATCACATTTTATGCCTACCAAAAGAATTTAGGAATTCTCCAGTGGGACAGGCAAAGGGGAAAAGTAGCAGAGAGCACACAGTACTCTCCCCTTGTGTGATGGCCATTAGGTGATAGATACCATGAATAAAATAAGGCAGTCTTCATAAGATTTCATATATCTTAAACCGCTTCCAGAAGAGAAGTTGCATTTGCTTTAAAAATAGGTAAGAACACAAATGTGTTTCCCTAAAAACAAGTATCCAGATCCTGATGCATCATCATCATCATCATCATCGCCATGTTTATTATAGCCCTTTCCCCAAAATTGAGAAAGAAACACTGTTTGAGATCTGTCTATTAAATAATGAGAATGATATAATAACCCATCTTTATTTATATGCATTACAATTCTAATGCTTGTCCCCTTCAATATACTCCCCGTTCATACTCACACACCACAATGCTGTCTTGTTTTGCACTGGTCAAAGCCTTGGAGCAGATCAGTTTCTGTCAGCTGTTTCAACACATCTGTCATTTTCTTCTTTACTGCATCAACTGACTCAAAACATGTTCCTTTAAGTACCAATTTCACTTTAGGGAAAATAAAAAAGTCACATGGTGCCAAATCTGACAAATATGGAGGATGTTCAAGTGTAGCAATGTGCTTATTGGCCAAAAATTGCTTCACATAAAGTGTTGTGTGAGCAGGCACATTGTCTTGGTGAAGAATGAAACCATTTCCCCACAGTTCTGGCCTTTTTTCTTACTCTTTCTGCTTTGTCAAAACTTCCTTATGATAATGCTGTTTCGCTGTTCTGCCTTCTGGAATCAATTCTTCCCAAATTACACCCTTGATGTTAAAAAACAAAAAAACAAAAAACGTGCATGGCTTGGAATGTGGACTTGCTTTGATGTGCTTTTTTCATTCTTGGTGATGATGGTGTTTTCCAGTGCATTAACTGTCATTTTCTCTCAGGATCATACTGGAAGATCCAGGTTTCATGACAAGTGATGATTTTTTGAAAAAGGTTTGGGTCCACCTCAAGTTGCTGTAGAATGTCACATTGCTCAACTTTTAAACTTAGAATTTTTCTGGCACACAACAGACAACACAGCTGCTTTGAACGACAACTGACAATTAACTGAACTGCCGAGAGTGTTGATGTTTGTCTTGCAGGTTCAGACATGTTCAAGGTCACTACTCAAGTGTTCACAATCAGTTCTCCCTGATTTGTCTGAAAGGTAAAAACACAGTCTCATTATTTAATAGACAGAGCTTGTATTTGCTCTCCACACACTGCTGTGTTTGTCAGAAAGTCTGGATTTAAAACTCCTCCTGTTTAATAAAACAGTGTAGGAGAAAGGAGGAAGCAAATATCATATCCTTGCTTCTCTCAGCACACAGAGCATTACCAAGCATCTAAATAGCTTCAAGCAATTAATTCCCAAGAATTTGACAGGGTGGCATATAAACACCATAAATAACTAAAATAAATCCTAGATCATTAGGTCACCTGGGAGACTTTTAGGATAGGGTGAGAGAAGAGTGTCTTTTTAATAATGTGCTGAAGGATAGGGATGTTCAGAAGGCTAAACACTATGTCCTGACGGATTTGGTTGAAGCAGCTCAGCAGTGGGGTTTGTCTAGGAAGGATTAATCAGTGTGCAAAAATGTCATCTATAAAAAAAGGTTCATTGAGGTATCCAACTCAAAATGTTCTGTGAGGCCTAGGGTGAGCTATTTTCTAGTCACATAGTGGTTTTTCCCCTGTCTGTGCTGAGTATCAGGTCTGTGGGTTTAGACCTTGCCAATTATATACCTTTTTTGCTATCAGTCCTTCCTGAATTTTCCTTTGTGAAGAAAAGCCAGAGAAGTTTAAGAACTTGCAAACATGCTATAGTTGGGATGGGGAATGACCAAACAAAGTGGTTTAGGGGCAAGAAAAAAACGGGGGCTTAAAGGGTTTGCATTCAGTTTTTTTATGTGTGTCGTGAAGGGGAAAGACCTCTCCTCTGTTTTTTGCAACTCTGTATAAGTGCTGGAGGAGAGTTCTGTGGATACCCAGGACTGTCAAAAAGACAAATAAGTGGGTCCTAGAGTGGGCCTAAATATCTTACAGGCACCAGATCTTGTCTGATCTTGGAAGCTAAGCAGGATCAGCCCTGGTTAGAACTTGGATAGAAGAGCACCAATGAATAACAGGTGCTGTATGCAGAGGAAGGAACTGGCAAACCCACCTCTGAGTATTCCTTGCCTAGTAAAACCCTATGAAATTCATGGAGTTGCCGTAAGTCAACAGGTGATTTGAAGGCAGATACACAGAGAGAGAGAGAGAGTAAATTGAGCCTAACCTCTCCCTTGAAGCCAAGATGACTAAACTGAGGAGGTTATCAGATGGACCCTTAGGGTCCATTTCTGTCCTGCTACCTCCCACCTGCTCCAATCCCATTCCTGCCACACCTACCTTAATTCCGTGGCACGAATGAGCTCCCCCTCCCATCGCTGCCCAGTCATAAATGTGTAAGGCTGCTTTTATGACTGGGAACTGAAATCCTGGCCGTTCTCCCAAGAGAATGGCCGGGCAGCAAATTTAAAAATACCCTCCCCAGCTGTCAAAACAGCGAACCAACCAGGAAAACACATTTTTTAAAAAAGTGATCCGGGGGGGGGGTGGAGGGTTTAACTTACCTTGTTGTCCAGCTCACACCTGGAGGTGTCCGGCACAGACTTCCCAGTGACATCACAGCCAGTTGTCATCCTGGAAGCACAACGGGGCTCCTGTTCACTCACCTGTCGTTCTGTTATAATAATGGAACAGGCTTCTTATTCACGGATTTTTCTGTGAATAAGAGGAAGCAAGGGAGGAACAGGAGGAGAATGGAATCATCCCAGGACAGGGACAATGTCATCTAGGTAAGCCTTTTAGCAATATCCTGTCATCCCTGTCCTGGGATATTTTTACCATTTGATAATCTCCAGAGACTGACATATTTTGGACATATCATAAGAAGGCATGACTCACTATAAAAGACAATGGTGCTTGGCAAGGTAGAAAGCAGTAGCCAGGTATTCCTGTACTACCTCTTTGCCTATGAGGAAGACCCCATTCCAGATGGATGGACTTAATCAAGGAAGCCACGGCCCTGAGTCTGCAAGTCCTGAGCAGGGCTGTTGATGATAGGGTGTCTTGGATGTTTGTCATTCATAGGGTCACCATAAATTGAAGTCAACTTGATGGCAATTAAAAAACAATAAGTATTTCTTGTAGGGAGAAGATAAGAGTTGAGCTAATCTGGAATCATTATACATTGCTGTCTTGAGATCTCTTTAGAACAAGTCAATCAGAAATCAATGTCTTCAGATGTCAATATGAATGAGACTTCTGTGGGCCTTTGTGGTGAGTGAGTCTCAGTCCAGATTTCACCATCCTGACTGAACACAAGCCAACAAATACTGAGCTGGTCTTTTTGGGGTGTATGAGGTGTGTGTCTGTGTAGATTTATAAAAAAAAAAATCAGAAATTTTCTCAGAAAAAAATGGGTTTAATTTCCAGTTTCCAAATACAGCTCTGGGACACCTCAAATCTGTATTGTAGAGAAGTAGTGATCTGTGCCTTGCCCTGTCTCTCCCTTTAAATTCTGAAGAGCTCCTCAGAATGGGATGAAAGAATATTTCTTGAAGACATGAGTATTAGATTTCCCAGATCCCCTCTTTTCTAGTTTTCGCTTCTCAAAAGGGAAGAATCTCTGGGAGAACGTGAGGCCTTACAAATTGTGTGTGTGTGTGTGTGTTTGATAGACAGTGTTTTTTTATTATTTTAAAAGAACAGTATATTCTATGCAGTTGTGGTTGTTGCTTAATGTATCACCAGGGCCAACTTCCCGTGACATCACAAGGGGACTTCCGTAGGAATCAGATTTTAGCCCTGAAATCTCAAGGCCTGCGATAGTTCTGACCTGGCAACCCTAAAAAGACTAGATTGTCAGCATTAATAAAATTGACTGATATAATCCCTAGATCATAGTCATATGGCAGATTTAGAAGGCAATCCTTGCTTATTCCACAAATTACTCTGGTTACTACAATTATTACACCCATTACATTGCAAGTATACAGGGTACACATTTAACTGACCAATTGTCAGTCTAACACTTCGTATTTTAGTTGCTGACTTAAAAAATCTTTTGAACCAGTACTGAGGGCTTGTTCTACCAGAATATTTTAACAAATTAGAAACATTTTGTGGCTATTGTGGGTATTCCATATGACTCATGGTGTATCAGCATTTGATGCAATTTTATGAGAGATATTAAAAATATAGAATCATAGAATCATAGAATTGCAGAGTTGGAAGAGACCACGAGGGCCATCCAGTCCAACCCCCTGCCAGGTAGGAAATCACAATCAAAGCATCCCTGACAGATGGCCATCCAGCCTCTCTTTAAAGACCTCCAAGGAAGGAGACCCCACCACGCTCTGAGGGAGTGTGTTCCACTGCCGAACAGCTCTTACTGTCAAAAAGTTCCTCCTAATGTTGAGGTGGAATCTCTGTTCCTGGAGCTTGCATCCATTGCTCTGTGTCCCAGTCTCTGGAGCAGCAGAAAACAAGCCTGCTCCATCCTCAACATGACACCCCTTCAAATACTTAAACAGGGCTATCATATTGCCTCTTAAATGTCTTTTTTCCAGGCTAAACATACCCAGCTCCCTAAGTCTCTCCTCATAAGGCATTGTTTCCAGACCTTTCACCATTTTAATCACCCTTCTTTGGACACGCTCCAATTTGTCAATATCCTTTTTGAATTGTGGTGCCCAGAACTGGACACAGTATTCTAGGTGAGGTCTGACCAAGGCAGAATAGAGCGGCACTATTACTTCCCTTGATCTGGACAATATACAGTTGCCCCTCCACATTCGCGGCTTTCACATTTGCAGTTTTGATTATTTGCGGAAAGCCGCCTACCCCCCCATCTCCACTCCATCCCTTCCCAAGGCAGCGAAGGGGTTCTCAGGACTCCCTTTGCTGCCTTGGGAAAGGGGGGGTGGAAAGCCTCCCTCATTCCACCGAAGTCACTTCCCAAGGCAGCGAGGGACCCCTAGCCACTTTGGGAAGGGCAGGGGAGTGAGGGAGGGTGGCAGCGGGGGCTTCAGAAGCCCCCGTAGCCACTCTGGGAAGGGCGGCGGGGACTTCAGAAGCCCCCGTTGCCACTCTGGGAAGGGCGGGGGGTGAAGGATAGTGACAGCGGGGGCTTCTGACGCCCCCGTTGCCATCCTGGGAAGGGCGGAGGGCAAGGGAGAGTGGCGACGGGGGCTTCTGAAGCCCCCCTCGCCACTCTGGGAAGGGCGGGGGGCGGAGGAGAGTGGCGGTGGGGGCTTCTGATGCCCCCATTGCCACTCTGGGAAGGACGGGGGGCAAAGAAGAGTGGGGGCAGGGGCTTCAGAAGCCCCCCTATCCACTCTGGAAAGGGCAGGGGGGGCGAAGGAGAGTGGCGGCGGGGGCTTCTGAAGCCCCCGTAGACACTCTGGGAAGGGCGGGGTGGCAAAGGAGAGTGGCTGAGGGGCTTCTGAAGCCCCCATAGCCACTCTGGGAAGGGCGGGGGGTGAAGGAGAAGTACTGCGGGGGCTTCTGAAGCCCCCCTCACCACTCTGGGAAGGGCAGGGGGTGAAGGAGGGGGGCTGTGGGGGCTTCAGAAGCCCCCTGTAGCCACTCTGGGAAGGGTGGGGGGGTGAGAAAGGCCGGGGAGAGGCAGCGCAGCCTCCTTCCCACCCACACGCTGCCTTCCTCGGCCTTCCTCAGCGGGCTCCGGGGCTTCTTAGCGTGGAGTCCCCTCAGAAAGGCCGCGGAGAGGCCAGCCAGGCTGGCCAGACACCCTCCCGCTGCCTCCCTCCCTCTGGGGGCCCCCCCGGGAGCTGCATCTGTTATTCGTGGTTTTTTCACATTCGCGGGGGTCTCAAGAACCCAACCCCCGCGAATCATTTGGGAAATGATTTTCATAGAAATAGAGAATATTCTGAATAGAAATATAGAAAGGAAACCGACTATAGCATTGATGTCAATTTATAATGGAGAGAATGGGAACCAAGCAGAAAAGGATTTAATAACAAATTTATTAACGGCAGCAAGATTAATTATAGCAAGACATTGGAAAATGCAAATAAATGTACAAGTGGAGGAGTGGTATAAAGAAGTTTGGAAGATGGCAATAAATGATAAGTTAACATGTAGAATTAAAGTAAGAAGAGGAAGTTGGAAAGAAAGTGACTGATAAAATTTGGAAAGTATTTGTTAAAAAAGTATTACAGACAAAAGATGGGAGGTTACCTCCACGAGAAGAAATGAGATTCTGGAAAGATTAGGTAAGGGATAATTGCTCCAGTGAAGGGGAGCACTGAGGTGGTGGGGGGGGTAGGGGAATTAGGGGAATTAATATTTTTGAATAGAATTATAGTAAAGAATATATGTTAACTTTTGAAATTAGTTAATAGAAAAATTGCGATGTTTATAGTAATTTTATGTGTTATACTAACTAAGTATTGATTGTATAATATAATGTATGGTTATAAAATTAATAAAAATATATTTAAAATAAGAGGAGATATACTGGGATATATTGGTGACCACCTTAGCGCAGTTCAGGCTGAGATGCTCTTCTGGTTAGGTAGGGTTAAAACTGGATATGGTGGCATAGAGGAACACATATGCCCCACCCTCAAACATCACAGCACTCCTGGAAATAAGTTAGAAATGCAGGCTGCCCCACATATCAACCGAATCAATATCTGTGGTTTCAGTTATCGGAGGGACACAAAATACAGGACACATACCATAGAGTTGTGCTGGAAAATGCTTAGGGAGGTGTCCTCTCTAGGAATCACTAGGTCCTCGAGAACAACTCTATGGCATGCTTGTACAGAAAGTCGCTTGTTTTAATAGGGCATGCTATTATCTGTGGTTTCACTTATACACTGTAAGTCCAAGAATGTATCCCCCAAGGATACTCGTGTGCATGTGACCAGTACATCTAGGAAGGGTTCTGTAATCACGTTTGGTTTTATTTGGCACAGTGTAATGTGTTTTGGTAGAGATGAATGAATCTGAGAGCTTCAGTTTCTTTCTTTTTTTAAACTCACATTCTTTCTTTCATTGTGTATAAATGGGTGAATTTTGAAAAGTCCGTCTAAAAAACTGAACTGAATAAAAATGGTTACCACCTCCACTGATCAAATTCAAAACATACAATGCAACAGTATCTAGTATGGAGTAGGCTATGTTGTGTGCCTCCCTCCCACTATAGCTGATAAAGATTAAATAAGTGGAAAAAGAAGGGAAGGGAAGCGAAGGGAAAATAAGTTGCTTGCAATTCAGCATTGCAAATATGATTGAAGACAAATCAAGACCTGTGGCAAAGAGCTAAGCACTAAACTCAGCTACTTGGTGTGGTAACTCTGTCAGGGCTCCTACATTAATTTTTTATAAAATAAAAAAAAAATCCTCTTTTTTTGTATTTGTAAAGGAATTTGTGACGTTTGAATCTTATCAAAAGATAAGATGAACTGAACAAAGGTCTTAACCCCCAGTCTCCAGTACAACAGATGTTCCTATACTGAAACTCTAAGCCGGTGAGGTAAACCAGGTACAGCTGTACAGTGTCTTCAAATTGACAGACTTATGGTAACCCCATTAATTTCATTGGGTTTTCCTAGGCAAGGAATACTTACAAGTAGTTTTGCCAGTTCCTTCCTCTGAAATGTAGCCTACAGTACCTGATGTTACCCCTTGCCCTACAGGCACACTTTCTTGAATTTATTTATTTCTTGTGAAAGAAATGTCTCAAACATCTCCCTCTCTCTCTCTCTCTCTCTCTCTCTCTCTCTCACACACACACACACACACACACACACACACACAGAGCTTTCTGTCAAGGGTTCGGAGAACTTAAGTTTAAAGAAAAGAAAATAATTATGACTAGGAACCAGTGGAAAGCAAGAGTGTGTGCTTTTCTTATTAAGTCTATATTATGGCCAAGTAATCTCTTCTCTCTCTTTATTTTTTTTAAGTGCACTCACAGTGCCTAGCTAGGACTCTGGTATGGTCCAATGGATATTTTAGGGAGTGCTTTGGGAGTATAAGGGCTTGTTTACAATACTGGGGGGGGGGGGAAATCGAACACCTCCCACCAAAAAACTGGCCCACTAAGGTTATCCCCAAATCTGGTGAAATAAGGCCACACGGTGTATGGGCCTATGCACACCAAACCTGGGGTATACCACCTTAATCTGGGTTTTAAAAACTTCTAGTATTCTTCAGAGTTTTGGGGGAGGTTAGTGGGGCTGCAGAGAAAACTGTATGTGAACAAAGGATCCACCCTGGATTGGGGGGAGGTTGGTGGGACAAGCACTGCTTTACAAACATGGCGTTCTTTCCCCTCCTCAGCACCACTTCCTCATTCCAATATTCTCTAGAAAGGCAGAGTGCTGGCACAGTCACTCCCTCTGAGGTCAGAAGAAGTGGCCAGTCACAGTGATGCATGTACCTTCATCCCACTTTATAGTACCTTGTCTTCCTCCATGATCTGTTAAGGATTGCTGGAGTCCTATCCCATATCTAACCCAGCAACTTTAAGAGAGACTATTAGGGAATGCAAGAGACAGCAGTGTTTCTCACAAGCAAAGTAATTAGCATTCACGAGTAGAGAAGGTGAGCAACAACCAGTCCCACACTACCACCCAACCACAGCACCTAGCAGAGTAATAAAGCAGGCTTAGTCTTCTTTGTGAAACATAAGCAGTAGTTTTACTTAAAATAATAAAGATTTCATAATGTTTTATAGTGAGAGACTCTGTAACATGTGCTCTTTAAACACAGAGGAGAGTGACAGAAAACTGCAAACTACAAAATGATGGATGAACAAAACCAGACTAACTGCAAACTAACTGATGCCAGAAGAGAGAGGATGTGGCTAAGACCAACAATCAGAAAATGGCAAGAGTACAAGCTGCGTCTAAACTCTTAGAGAGACATGCAAACCAGTGGCTACCAAGTATAGGCATGCTTAGGTTGCTACCTCTAACAGAGAAATGTTTGGCATAACTTTAAACCCATCTAAGGAAGCTGGCAGAAGACAGCTCCTTCCCAAAGTCTCACCTACAGTTTAGTTTGGCCAGGGTGGTTCCACATTAGGTCATTGTCCATAAATGCCACTCCTTGCTCATTTACTTTTTATAAAGCATCTATGTCTTTGCCATAAAATCAGTGTGTTCTTCTCAGCCGTCTCTGCTGTCCTTTCATGCCTTTTGAATACTCAAAAAAACTTTATTTAAAGGGAGAAAATGAAATTCAACAGTCTCTAAATTGCCTATGGGCAATTTTGGACTGATTTTTCAATCTGTACACTGGCTATTCCACTGTGGACACCATTTCCATTCATCCTTACCTTTCTGATAAATGATATTTTAACAGAATATTTACATTTTAATTGACCTTCTGTTATTAGATTACCTCCTACTTATATGTTATAAAAGATTATTCTAACATTCTCATTTAAATATAAAAAGTTTAATGTAAGTATTTTTTTTAAAAAAAAGGTATGATTGCCCTGTGACATTTTAGCAATGTATTTATTTGCTTCTCCAATAATTTAGCATGTACTAAAACACTTGAAGAGCTATTAAAATAGATGTCTGATAGCACTGGAATGAAAAAAAGTGTTTTATCTCAAATTTTACAGTTGCGATTATAAAGTACTCTGCTCAGATGGCGTGTTCAGGCAACCTGTTTCTTCCCTGCCCACATGGCTAGTTCACATCTGGCCTGAATGGAATGTAGAGAGGTAGGTACCATACAGAAAGAACTACGCACTGGAAAGTCAGTGGCACTTCTGAATGTATTTATTTATCTACAGTATATCTATACTTTACGGTTTATGTTGAGAGCCAGCACAGTGTGTAGTCATTTGAATATTGTAGTAGGGGGCTCAGCCAAGATAACCTGGGTGCAGCCAGGAGTGTTCTGGCCCTATAGCTGCCCTGGCTCCCCACCATTTCTGGTGCACTCTGTGGTAACACAAGTTGGATGTTTTCACACGTGTCTCCGCTGTGTAGCCCACCCCCACTGGCATGAGTCACATCCCCTGAGGCCAAAAATGTGGGGCCCAACATTGATAAAATGGCTGGGTGCCTCCGTGACCTCAGATGATGTGACTTGTGCCAGCAGCAGCAGAGCCAGGCAACTGGTAACACATGTGAAGACATCCTCCTGGTGTCACAAGGAAGTGCACCAGGGTTTCCTGTGAAATCTGGAGCAAATTGTGAATTTCCTTACTCTGTTTTAAGGGTGGTTCAGCATGGGTTCAGGTACTGAACTGGCCATGTGTTATGAAGACAGTTTGCACCATAATCAGGGACTTGGCCCTACCTTGTCTGAACATATTGCCATGGGGAAAAGGGGAGGACATTTTAATTGGCTGGTGTAAACAAGGTCTGGGACTCCATGAAACCAGGGTTTGAATCCCCACTCATCCATGCAAGCCCACTGGATTACTTTGGGCTAATCATACTCTCTTAGTTTGGGGAAGACAAAGGCAAACCTCCTCTAAATCAGTCTTGCCAGGAAAACCTTTGCAAAGGGTTTCCGTAAGTTGGTTTTGTCTTGAAGGCACACAATAACAACTAATGATTTATATCTTACCTTTCCTCCAGGGCTGGTCATTAAAAAAATAAATAAATAAAACTATTGTGGGTTAGAATGGATGAAAATGGTACCTCTTTAAAAAATACAAAAAACTATTGTGTTAAAATGCAATTTAACATCATATGTCATCCTATATGGGACTGATCATGTTGTAGGATCTTGGGGTGGGAGGGAGCTTATTATGGTCATAAGCATGTTTGCAGGGAACATGGCAAAGGACCTTCTTGGTGGCTGCTCCCAGGTTTTCAAATCCTCCCCCCCAAAAAAAAGGTAGGATGGCTTCCTCCTTGCTGTATTTTCATTGACAAGTGAAAACGTTTCTACTCCAAGAGACTATGAAGAGTTGACTGCCAGGGGTTTCAATATTGTATAGTTTTCCTTTGTTTGGTCTTTTATGGCTTTTTAAAAAATTGTGTTAATTCTATTTAAAGTTTAAGTGCATTTTAACGATAACTGTTTCTGTGTTTTACTTATGTCTTTAAAGTGCTTTTAACTGTATGTGATTCAATTTTGTAAACTGCCTTGAGTCTCACTTTTGGGAAAAGTGAGATATAAATGAATAACAACAGCAACAGTCTGAGGAAACAGACCAAGTCTATGAAAGTTTATGCTATGATTTCTTTCTCTCAGTCTCAAAAGTGCTACAAGATCCCTTTGCATACTGATATGCCAGCCTAACATGGCTATCTTTGAAATCAACAACATTGTAACTTTAAGAAAGCAATTAAAAGCTCATCTTTTTTAAAGAGCAAAGCAGGAATTTAGTAGTACAGTCATCCCTACATATTCATGGGTGTTAGGGGTGCAAGACCCCTGCAAATATGAAAAAAACACAAATAAAGCAGGGCACTCACTGGGGAAACCGCATGCGGTTTCCTGAGTGAGTGCCCCACTTGAATTCACCTTTACCCCAAGCACTGAAGGGTCGAAAGCCAGTTCAAGCGGGAAGCTCGCTTAGTGGGCGGTTTCCTTAGTGAACTCCCTGCTTGAACCGGCTTTCGACCCTTGAGTGTTTAGGGGAAAGGCTGATTGAAGTGGGGCACTCACTAAGGAAACTGTGGCCGGTTTCCTCAGTGAGTGCCCCACCTGAATCTTCCATAGCCCTACACACTTAAGGGTTGAAAGCTGGTTCAAGCAGGGAGCTCGCTTAGTGGGCGGTTTCCTTAGCAAACTCCCTGCTTGAACTGGCTTTTGAACCTTGGGTGTTTGGGGCAAAGGCCGATTCAAGCTGGACACTTGCTCAGAAAACCATGGGGGGGGTTGCTTAGCTGTGCCCCCCCCAGGAATGAATGCCAACAAACCAGCTGCACTAGCAACAAAGTGGCATGTTCCCTGCGGGGGGGGGGAGCCGAAGGAGGAACAGCCCACTGGCAGCTTTCAGTGATTAGACGGAACTGTGAATGTCAAAGCTGCAAATATGGAGGGACAACTGTATACTAATTCATGCATTCCACTGAGAGATCACTTATTATATCATTAGTAGTAGTGGTAGCAGCAACAGCAGCAGCACTAAATTGGGTCAAACTGGAAGTATTTCCACACTGGGATGTTCATGGAATGCAATTAAGCAAGGCCATGTCATAAAAGAGTGATTTAGTTTAGCCTCATGACAGTATCTTGTACTTCTGTTCTGGGTTTGGGGGGGGGGATTTTAAGCACCAAATCATCATCATCATCAGCAGCAGCAGCATTATGTATGAAAGTGGAGGCTTGGTACTTGATATGCCCAATACTGTGCTTTGGAAATTTCCCTAAGCATTCCCTTCTTTTCCTAATGAATTCCAATATCAAAATTCAAATCTCAAATGAATTGTGTTAGATGATGTAAACTCCAAATTCACTATATGAGCTCTGAATTATTCAGTAACAGTTCACACATTGGGTGTGTACTCATGAATGGGTGTGCCTGGGTGCATTACACACAAATGGCTTGCATCCTTCTGCAAACAGATTAGTCAAAATGCCACCGGCTAGTTTCCTTTGGAATAAGGTCTGTGGGGTTCTAAATGAGCAGGTTGGGTTATTTCTATTTTAGTTAATAATAATAATAAATTATTTATTTATAGCCCACCCAATCACAAGGAATCCGGGCAGGTTACAACAATAAAAACACATGGAGCATAATAAAATTCAAAATTAGTCCCTTCCCAACCCCCCCAACCCAATACTAAAATTACAATTGAATAAACACAGCTTAAAAACAAGAATACAAAAATTTAAAAAGGGAGATAATTGGTGGACAGAGCGATGTAGATCACCTCATGCGGGGAGAGGAGTTCTATAGGGAAGGCCTGGAAAAAAGATCCATCTTGGAGCCTTTTTAAAGGTTGTAAGAGTAGAGATGTGACAGATCTCTGCTTATGTTTTCCTGTGCATGATGAGAACCATACATACCACCTGGCCCTAGGCCTGTTTGCTCAGATAAAAGTCACAGTACATTCAACAGAGCTTACTCGCAGGTAAGTGAAAGAAAGGCAGCCCTAAAAAACATAGGGAGCAGTTTTTTAAAAGATTCATCAGATCTCTTCCTAAAGATCAGCACAAAAAACAGGATGTTCTTTTATCATGGAGCTAATTTGCAAAACAGTAAGACCGTTGTACAATTACAGCTAGACCTGACCTGTAAAGGTCAGCCTTGGTTCTTTCTTGGTACTTTCCAAACCTTGGTGGAATGTTGATAGCAAAGACTTTGGATCCAGCCTTCTAGGATCACAGACTTTCTTTGTCTAGCATGTATTTATCTGTTCTGTCTGTCAAGGAAAGCAACAGATTATTCATATCTCTTTAAGTGCCTTCAAAGTATGCAGTTCCCCCTGCCATTCTCTCCGGGGCCACAGCTTTCAAGTGAGCAATCCAAAAAGAAGGCAAAAAATGGGGCTACATCTGCCTCTGGTGGAGGAAAGCCCATACAGACACCAGCCAGTCTGGAATCAGCTGTTTCCTTGCCTTTGATCTAGCCCAACTAGGCTGCTGAAAAGCCCCAGAGGCCTGTAGCTTAGTCTCCTCTGCTGTCCACGTCATGCTGATAACTCCTCCAAGGCCTATTGTCACGTTGTGTTTGTGGAAGGGATCACCGATCAAACCAAAAGGCTGCAACCTTCTCTTTCCAACAGGAGCCCCTTTGATATCCTCCGCCCATGACAATTAGAGTCTAATTGAATGATTAACAACCCAAGAAGGGTCAAACGCTTATGGCATAATCAATACAATAGGCTCTTGCATGATATGGTGTCCATAGGGCCTTCATCCATTTGTTTATAAGGGATTCCAATTCTCAGCAGGACACGCTGGGGTCTAACATTTTCATTCTTCAGTGTGATGTTTTCTTTCTTTGCTTCCTTCTACAAATGTTAAAACATCACTTTTCAGGATGATCATGCAACTTGTCCCTAGTATATAAAAGGACATCATCCCTGCAGGTGGTAAAAAGTCAATCAAGATATATGATGCTTAATTAACTGAGGCTGATACGCTTGTTAGTGGCAATATTAAAAGAAGACTTCTCCACTGGGCTGTAGTGTTAGAGAAAAGAGATGTTCGAAGGGAAATCTTATTACTGAGACATCCACTATCCTGGCAATTGCTGGGCAGAGTATTTGGAGGGAAGAAAAGGATCACTGTGAAACTTTTGTTGTTGCTTTGATTTGTTTTCTAGGAGTCAAAGTTGTAGGCAAAGAACATAGACTGGGAATATTTCAGAGTCCTCTCCCATAATTTTTACTTTTCCTTGAAACAACATCAGTGAAATCTTCAGTCTATTTGTTTCCAGATGCAGAATAGGAAAAAAACAGACATTACTCTTGTGTGCATTTCCTCAGTAAGAATGGAATCACATTTCTCCTGACCTTTGCCATGTTCCCCATTCACAGACTGATTCCCCTTTATGATTAAAACTGCATACCTCACACATGGCCTAATTTGAAGGGAACAATTTTAAGCCATCCTCTATTTTAAACCATCCTCTTAAAGAGGATGTTTGATCTAAATATGATTTAAAGATACAGTTAGAAAGGACAGCAAGGTCCTCAAAGTTGGCCATCCACAAGTACTGTGAAGAGGCACACCAGTCATGACAATGAGATGTGCTATAGTTCTATTCAAGTTATGGTAATTGTTTTCAGATTTGCCATATAGATGTAAACTAGCCTATACAAATGTTATGTAAATCTGTCCTCTGTTCTTTATTCTCAATTTTGCTCATTCATTTCCTCATTTTTTATGTGTGGGTGGGTGGGTGGGGAGCACAATGTGCAAATGACCACAACAGACATAGCCTGAAAGCCTTTTTGATACTTATCTGATACAACACTGTTCTGGTAGCCCTTCAGGTTACTGCCCCGATTGCTGTTCCAATCCTGGGGAGAAGAGCCATGGAACCATGCTTGTATACTGACTGGACTTTAGGCTGGCTATTGCACTCTGAGTAAATGGGGAACTGTTTGTGTAAGAGGAGACTAGATACCCCCTTACACAAACATGTAAATGGTACAGCCACTGGCATAATCAGATGTTACACTGTCCAACAAGATTCTGGCAATAGCCATGGTCATCTGAGAACCAGAACCTCTCACCACTCATGTGACTGCAGAGTCGTGATCTATTGGAAGTCAGTAGGCAATGGTGTGGTTGGGAAGGGTCTTAGACTAGAAAGACTTTTAAATTTCTCATCTAGGGGATTGTGCTTCAGGTGGTGAGCTACATACTTATCTATTATGGATTGTATGTCATGCAACATTTCTTCAGCAGGATTTTAATTTTCATGATAGAGGGTCTGCTTTCTTGGTATTTTAATTGGGACTAGGAGGGTTTTTACCAGAAGTTATGAGATGTGTAGTGGGTAGAGATAGACAGGGAAAGAATGGGAAAGGGAGAGGGTGATGGGATTTAATAATTCTGTGATTTCATCAGAAAATATACCCTTGAGAAAGGAATGGTTAATTAAAGGGGTAGAAATGATATATTTGTATAAATTAACACGAGTCATTAAAAATAATGATATGGAAAACTTTGAATTAGAATGGAAGGAATTTAAAGAATATATGACTGAAATATGGGGTAGTTGGATTAAAGCAGGTTTTCTTATGTGAAAAGAAAACAGAGGATTCCTGGTGTTAAAATAGAAAAAGTATAAAGGGAAATGCTGTTACTGTAATAAATAAGGTTCAGAAAGGCACAGATAGGATATGTAAAGAAAATGAGGTGATAATTTCTTAATGGGAAGCAGTGCGTGATACAAGATTGAATGTATGGATTGATCAGCATCGATATATATATGTGGATATACATATACGAAAGTATAGATGGATATATACATATAGCCGATTACCTGGAAGAGGTATGGGAAGGAACGAGTATGGTGAAAACGGTTGTAATAAGGAGAGATTGAAGGTAGTGTAATATGTTTTTAGTTTATAGATGAAAAACAGAGAAGTACAAGAGAGATTTAGAAGTGATAACAGAAGGATTTGGATGGTTTAAGAGTGTATGTGTTATGTAAATGGATGTATAAGGAATAAGAAATGTATAGGCGTTGGACTGAATTTTGAGTTGAACTGATTGTTTACAGTGTGTAATTTGGAGAAACGACAATAAAAATATATACCAAAATAATAATAATAAAATAATTCTGTGATTTCACTTTGGGCATATCATTGTTGTTGTCTGCGCTGATATTAACTACTGTCCCCTCAGAGCACCAAAAATAAAATAAAATAAATAAAATAAAATAAAAATTGAGCAGGATACCTAACCAACCAAGTAAACGAATGCCAAGTCCAAGTTCACAGATTTGGGAACTGCGTAGTATGGTGTGATAAACAGAGCAAAGAATGGTGTCTTTAGATATGGAAAAGTCATCTTCAAATCCTTTTTGGCCATGAAGCTCACTGGGTGGCCCTGGTTAACTTGATTCTTGCTTTGTCAGCCTAACCTAACACCAAAGGGGGTTGTAGGGAGGGTTTAACTAAGATAAGAATTGTACAGTGCTGTAGAAATGATACATAATAATGAAGTATGTTGGCTGTTCAATTCTCAACATTTTTAAGCCCAGAAATGCGCTCTACATAATTTAAGTCCTGCAGGCTCAGTATATTTCATAAGTGTCTGTGTCACAGCAAGTGTGTTTTACCTATTTTTAATCTTTTAGTCTTCTACTCCCCCCCTAGAAAAAAAAAAGCATGGGTCAAAATGCACAGCCCTTCACCAACATGTCAGACAAAACATATTCAGAGTAGAAGGTCCTGCCGAAGAATGCCTGCTTCGTGTAGCCGCCAATGTAAAAAATTGTGTGTGTGGCTTCAACTTGTTTGGCATAGGAAAATCTAGAGTAACTCGAGAAGTCATTACGAGAAAAGTACAGGCCTCTTGCCATCCTCTAATGGCTTTCTTACAGTTCGAAATGCAAAATTTACAAGGAAAGTCTTAAAGGAAATGACAGGAAAATCTCAGAAGATAACAGAATTGGACAGAGAGATTAATGGATACCTTGGATTTTTCTAATCCACAGTGATTAATAACTTGGCGTTTCATGATCCTTCATTTCCATTGGAGTCAGGAAAGGATCAGCTCTAGCTCCTAGTCTTTAAATCAAAGCAAACCCCACTTTACACAGCTCATTTGGACTGAAGGTGTGTTTAGTTAGGACAGCAGGAAATGCCATTTGTGTCACAGAGACACAACTTTCTCCAGCTGGGTAAATCTGAAGTGCCCAACAGGTTCTTGTTTGAATGGTGTTTCAAAAGCAGAACTGCTAGTCAGTAAAGGTGGAGTAAATATTCAAAAGGAGGGTGCTAAAAATATAAGCTCTTATTAGAATAAAGTTGCCCAATCAGTTTGAGCAAAACACTCACCCTTAACTGCCTTCAAACTGGGCCTGACAAATGGGGTTTGTTTGCCACCTCCAGTGCCCCCTGACCTTCCTGCAGGTCTTCTTCCTCTCCCTTTCTCAAGAGAAAAAGTGCATTACAATGCATTTGTAAACATGTTCATCCAGAAATAAGTCCCATTGTGTTACCTGTATCCCTAGGAAAGTGTGCATATGATTGTATTGTTAATGTTGTAGATGGTAGGAGGCTCCCATCAACAGGGGAAAGGGCTTTTCCTTGGCAGCAAATGATGGCTGGAGTTACTGTTTGCACCAAGATGGGGAGTTAATTACATGTTTTATGTCCCTCTCTCTGGCTTTTCTTTGCAAACGAAGATTCATGAAGGACTCATCCTGCGCTTTCTGCAAGCGCACTGATGACTAAAAAGGCCAATCCGAGATAAACAAGTCTGGTTGCAGAAAGCACAGCAGAAGGTCTCTTTGGGTGATGTTTTTGGGTTGTGATTCTTTCTGCATTGTTGTTTCTCTTCAAGACTTGTTCGGAGTGAGTTCTCAAATAAGGCTGCAGCATTGTGGATAGGGCGGACCACTGTTGGTGGTCAATTTGGCCGAGCCTGAGATGTTGTTTCAGGGAGTCTTTGTTGCTGACCCGTGGTGAGTTCACCGTAGAGTAGTATTTTTGGGAGGCGATGGTCCTCCATCCTAGAAAAGTGTCCTGCCCAGCGCAGCTGCGCATTCTCAATATCATAGCCTCATGCTGGTGATCCCTGCTTGCTCAAGGACAGCAACATTCATCACATAGTCGGTCCAGTGTATATTTAGGATTGTGCGTAAACAGCGCTTGTGGAAGCATTCGAGGAGTCGTAGGTGGTGGCAATAGGTGACCCATGTTTCAGATCCATAAAGGAGGATAGACAGTACAATGGCTCTATACACACTGATTTTTGTGCTTCACCTGAGGTGTTTATTGCTCCAGACTCTTTTGTGAAGTCTTCCAAATGCACTATATGCCTTTGCTAATCTGTGATCAATCTCTTTGTCAATCTTGGCATCTGAGGAGGTGATGCTTCCCAGGTAGGTGAACTGCTAAACGGACATGTTTTATGTACTCCAGCAGCAAATGACACCCATGTATAATTTGCAGCCAATGAAAAGAACCCTGTGCATTGAAAATACCATCATCACTGTTGTCACAGTTGTCATTATAATCAAAATTGAAATTTATACCCTCCTTTTGAGTCTAAAAAAACCTTCCAAGGTGCTCACAGAAACACATACACAATAGCCTAAACCCAGTTGATAGGCCCAAACAGAATAGACCTATTTAACTACCAATGGCTGGATGATAGATCACCAGTTGTGTATAGCCCCTTGATTCAATGGGTCTACTCTAGTTAAAACTAGCAATTAGATGTAGGCCCATAGGAAGAGGGGTTGTGGGGAAAAAAAAGATCATGACATTTTTGAAAAACAGTACTTGTAAAAAAAAGGACAATAGGAAAAGCTTTCTCATAATCTCAGCCAACAGTGGGGAAATGTCTGTTGTTTTTTGTTCGAATATGTGAGAATAAACTGAGAGATTTACATTTTTAATTCCTGATAGTCAAAGTGAGAACATTGATAGAATGCTAAAAAAATTAAAAGAAAATCACTGTGATTTTTAAGTGTGGACAGACAAAGGCATAAGCAGACAAAGTACAAGTTAAAATGAGTGCTACAATGTCATCAATTATTAAAGATTCTGTAACAAGCTGGGACAGCATAAAACTGTCAGTGTTGGTTTCTCTCAGTTTCTCATTTTTCCTATTACAGTGGGCCCTTGGTACACGCTGGGGTTTGGATACCAAAATCCACGGATGCTCAAGTCCCATTATATACAATGGCCTAATAAAATTGTGTCCCTTGTATAAAATGGCAAAATCAAGGTTTGCTTGGGGTGGGGGGCAGTATTTTCAAGCTTCTGTAGATGCAGAATCTGTGGGTAGAGAGGGCTGCCTGTATACATTTAGCCTTTTATAAAGGTTTATATGAAAATGCACACATTTTTGTGTAAACTTCTTCACAATACATACATTTTGGGATCTAATTTTGTCAAATATTCAAATTTTCACAAGCAATTATCTTAATATATGACATTTCTAATATTATTTTCTATAATATATACATTTTGTGCCCATTTCACTAATATGTTGCAGTATAAAAAATTGCAAATACCATTGAAAAATTCAGAGTAACATGAATTTCAAAGGATAATTGACTCATAAATATAAAATAGATATCTAATTCCTTCTCTTTAACACAAATCTTTAATTTTATTGGAATGAGACAGCAAGGACTTAGTTTGTACTTCCTTCAGTCCCATGTCTGAGAAAGAGCTTCCTGAGTCAATGCTTCTGAAGCCAATAAGCATTGAATATATATGGCAGGGCTGTTTTCAAAGTTTAATGGCTATGGAAGAAAGAGGTAGGTGGTTGCACTGGAGAGTTGAGGCAAAGCCTAACTCTCATTTCATCAGCTGCACATTTCCTCCTTTAGTTAAATTTCTGAAAAAGTTTCTCATTGGCTTCAGTAGTATGTATGTGTGTGTGTGTGTGTGAGAGAGAGAGATGGAGGAGCAGGATGTGATGCAATACTCCTCACTCAGGACTAACAATGTTTATACTAAAGACTACTGCAGGAATGGGCAACAGTATGGAGACTGAGGGTCAATTTTCATCCCTGCAGGCCATGCTGGGAGTTATGCTGCATCACTTCCAGTTGCCATTTTGGCTGATTCACATCTGAAAATGAGATTTGGAGGGGTTGGGGCTCTCGAATATGGAGAAAAGGTAACTTCTGTGTTTCCATGTGGTTTCTGGTGGTTTGATGTGGTTTTTAGGCAGAACATCACTTCCAAATCATGTCAATTTATTTTTTTGAAAAATTGGGGGCTCAGGTTCCATTGGAGGGCTTCCAGGACCACAAAAGCCAGCTTCCGAGTCCATATGTGGACCATGGGCTTTATTATTCCCACCACTGGTCTAATGCCTGGACTGCTTGGAAGAATAGCAAATACTAATATTCAAGGGAGAAGGACAAACCTGTCCAAAGGTATAATTGAAATCCTAAACATCAAGAGTAACTGACAAACATAATGCATATTGGTGAGTTTTGATAGAATAGGTCAACCATACAATTTCTCAAAAAGTACAAATAGTTGTTCAAAACTACTAGATGACATTTTCTAGGTTCTGACAAGCAGCTGCTGTGGTTTTACTTTTTGTTCAAGCTGAGAATAATTTTCAACAAAATAAAAAACTACATGTGGGGTACATCAACTTGAATATAGATATGCTTCCAATTATAGGGAATTTTTGTCCTTACCTTAACTGTAATATATTGCTGAATGGAAGAGATTCATACATCTATCATTATGTTCATAAATCAATACATTATTTATCATCTCATGCAATATAATTATTCATTTTAAGAAAAATCTTATGTGTAGAAGGGCCTGAGAAACTCTCTCAGTCAGTCAGTCAGTCAGTCAGTCAGTGTCTATATGTGGCATGACACAGTTCAATTGCTGAAAGATGTCTATACTCTCCTCCATCACCACCTCCAACACTGCCAACAATAACAACAACTGAGTCTCAATTTGGAGGAAAAGGCAGGATATAAATAGAGTTAATATAAACAACCATCACAACAACCACCACAATGACACATTTATTAATGTACCAATTTTTGTTCTGAGGTCCCCTAGAGCAGTGAAAAACAGATTAAAATATAACCACATAAGCTAAGGGACCATAGGCAAAATTCTTTAAGGTTTTTTGGAAGATTGTGGTGGGAGTGTAATGAATGATATGTGTACATTACATGTATCAGTGTGGGTGTAGATCGAGGTTGGGGAATGCATGGCCCTACAGACATTGTCAGATTCGCTGTTGCTATACTACATCTGCCATCATGCCTCATTCTTTGCTGCAGTGAATAGAAATAATAGGCAGTTCCCACCAGCCCCAGAGAATGTGGGCATACGGCATATAATGGGAGTTGTACATTGGAAAAAATGTAGAGGGCTGCACAATCCCCATCCCAGGCTTAGACATTGATGCTTTCAGCCAAGTACATCAGAGGTCTTTTTTCTTCTTAGTGCTGACTATTGCCTCAAGGCTGCTTCATCTATTACCCCAGTGTTTCAGGAATTGCAACCATGTAACTGTTACTATACTTCTGTGATAACATCTGTAGGAAAGAATGAGAAAGCCTTGGACAGGCCACACTTTCTCAGCCTCAGAGGAATGCAAAGGCAAACCTGCCTCTGAAAAAATCTTGCCAAGAAAACCCTCATCTTAGGTTCACCATAAGTTCGAAACAATTTGAAGGCGCACAGCAGAAACAAAAACAACCAAGGCAAATTACAAAATTCATTCCACCACTAGGGATGGAAAAAGAATTCTGATGCTCTCAAGAATCTTGCAAAAATTACCAGGTGTTCACTCCTACAGACACACTATGAGATAAAAAGAATTCACACATTTGTTTGTTTTCCAGTACTTTCTGGATGTGCTAAATCATGCTGTGGCGCACGGAAGGGGGTCTTGCTGTGCTTACCACCATTGGCCCCATCCATACCAACTTATCTGCACCCATGGGGAGACCTCAGAAGAGACAGGGATGCATCCATGGCTGGTGGATGCAGTTGTGGAACTGGGTGGCTTGGGATCCTAAAGGTTCCAACAGTGACAGTCGCAACAGGGAAATACAAAGGTGCTGTGGTTGCAAACACACTGGGGAGAATCACCAAAATGGAACCAAATGATGATTTTGAGACCTTTTTGAATACCTTTGAATGAGTGGCTGTGGCTACCAACTGGCCACCAGATCAGTGGGCCTTGATTCTGACACCATGCTTAACTGGACCAGCCCATGAAGCAGTAGATATGTTAATACCAGAGGAAGCAGGAGACAACACTAAAGTAAAAGAGGCTATACTGGACATTTTAAATATATCTGAAGATACCTACTGATGGCTGGGAGAAGTACAATGGAACCCAAGTGTACATTCCCTGGACCCTGGGACAGCGGGTCTGGGCCAATGGACTGCGGTGGTTAAAACCAGCCATCTGGACTGCTATGGAAGTAGCCTAATTAATGCTTATCAAATATATAATAATAATAATAATAATAATAATAATATTTATTTATACCCCGCCCCTCTGTTAAAACAATCGGGGCGGCTTACAAAATTTAAAATACAATACAAATAAAATCCCTAAACACCCCCACTCCCACCCTCCCCCATAAAAAAACATTAAACAAATATAAATTAAAAACAACTAATCTAAAATCACATTTAAAACTATAAATACAATAAAATATAATAAATGGCCAGCAGGCTAGAAGAGGCCAGGATCCCCTGAGGCCGGGATCTAATTAGGAAAGGCCTGCCGAAAGAGATCCGTCTTTAGTGCTTTTTTAAAGCCACTCAGGCTTGTTATCTGACGGATCTCATTCGGCAGGTCATTCCACAATTTGGGGGCGATTACCGAAAAGGCCCTCTGGGAGGTTGCAGACAGCCTAGATTTTTGTGGCTGAAGCAAATTCCTCCCAGAGGACCGGAGTGCATATATCATGGCCTCAATAGCATCCAAATGAAGTTGGGTACGTGCCATCAGCCGAAGATGTTGGAGGCAACCCTTTGCAACGGCTGAAGAAGCAGAGCACATTTTTAAAATGTGAATGGCTAGAAGTTTGTACAATTGAAAAATTCACATACTCGTGCTTCAGTGAGTGAGAGAAATGTGTACAAAGTGCTTAAATGGTAGTGGGCAAAGTGTGCCCTGAGGTGACATGTGGCCTTCAAGGCTGTTTAGGCAACCCCTGAGCTGGAACACACTTTTCTGTCCAAAAAGAAAAAGAAAAAAAATATGAATAGCATCTCAAGGAGAGGTAATTCAACTTTAAAATAAGTCAAAAGGACCCCTGCAGTGTTTAACCTCCTTTGAACCCCACCAACAACACCCCTGATTCTTAAAGCCAGGTGTGAATTTCCACCTGTTTTATTTTGGGGGGGGGGAGTCTGTGTGGCCCTCAGAAGGTCCCAGGGAAAGTAATTGTTCACCAGACCTACCCACCTCTGGCCTTACCCACTTGCATAAACAAACAGATACCCTACAGAAGAGGAATATGACAAATGTGGATAGATTTCCATGGAGGAAGCAGAGATATAGGACTTTATCAGAAATCCCCTTTTAAAACGTTCTTTTGCCAGCATAAAAAAACCCAATTTCTATGCTAGCAAAAGAACACTCTCCCCCACCCCCACCCCCACACTTACCTTTGTCTCCCAGCAAAGGCTCCCTGGCAATAAAGAGGAAATGAACAGAGCCCCATTCACTTCCTCATTCAAAATCCACGAGACTTTGGAGATTTTCAGACAGGCAAAAATCGCTCTTTGCCGCGCGAGCAGCCTCCCGAAACTGCTGCGCGGCAAGGGTCTTCTTCGGACGACGCTGTGCCTCTGGCGAAACTGTCCGTGTCACTTCCGTGAAGCTTGGGACGGCTCCGCGTCATATTTCAAGCACGGAGGCTGCCCGTGCTTGAAATATGACGCGGAGCCGTCCCAAGCTTCACGGAAGTGACACGGACGGTTTCGCCAGAGGCACAGCGTCGTCCGAAGAAGACCCTTGCCGCGCAGCAGTTTCGGGAGGCTGCTCGCGCGGCAAAGAGCGATTTTTGCCTGTCTGAAAATCTCCTTTGTCACGCTGGAAATTTAAAAATAAAAACAAAAATAAAGCCTTAAAAGTGACACCAAGCACCTAGGTACACTTTAAAAGTCCCAAGTAACCTGGGGAGGTTCATAAAAAGAGTGAAATTTACCTGGATGTCCCGATATCACCCGTAAGTGTTCGCACTGGACCAGCCACTCTTGCTGTAGTGACGAGAGTTAAATGGCCTGAGGTTTCTCACGCCAGCAATGCCGGCACAAAAGGACCATGGGAGATCTAGTGACAGCTTAAGCTGTCAGTTAAAAGGTACAGGATGTTGACAAGACATGACCATGAAAGGGCAATGCCATCTGATTCGCACACCCTTTTGCAGTTATGTGGCGTTCTTATGACGCTGTGTTTTGTCAATTTGATAAAGTCCATAGTCTTGCAATATGATATGAAGAAAGGCTTGGAAGAGAAAGGAATGCATGTGGGATTTTCAGAAAACCCAACAAAATCAAGACTGCAGTTATCATACCCCTCTCCCACATCGACATTGCCCATGTTCTGGGGGGCAGCAATGTTGTTGGAAAGACACATATTGCCTGACTCACACAATCCACTTTGCTAGATTTTACCAGAGCAGCATGGCCTTGGGTGCTTGTCCCAAAGTGGTAAAAGAGCTTGAGGAGGGTTTAGGAATAAACAAGTTGAACTTGGGATATAGGGTTAAGCACTCTCCTGGGTACATCTTTGCTCTAAGTTGCCCTTTCCAAAAGTGGCTTTTTCTTTAAAAGGAAAAGAGAAGAAAAAAAGAGAGGGAAAGGTGTTGTCAGAATTTGGTTACATGTGTTATGTGTTATGTGTGTGTTTAGGCCTTCAGGCTTAATCATAGAAGGCTTGGTAAACCAAAGAAGGGCAATTAGGAGCATGAGTCACCACTGGAGGGGTATTCGATTGCAAAACCGTGCCACGTTTTGGCAAGGTGGAACTGCATTTTATCAGCAACACAAGTCTCCCCTTCCACCCAACACACCATCCCCCAATGCCCACCCCCAAACACAGTTCCGTTGGCAGATTTAGAGGGCAGTTTCTTTTACATCCGCACAGCCATTTCGAAGGAAAGTACTAGCCAGACAGCTAATAAACTTGAAAAATTATGTCGCTCCATAACTTTTTTTTTTAAAGTAAAGTGGAGACCTACTTGTTTTAGGAAAAAATGGTGAATGCGTTTTTGACATGGTAGCTTAATGGACTCATTAGCCTAATAGAGGTGTGTGCATGTGTGTGTGCACATATGTGTGTGTATGCATGCACGTGCATGCATGCACGCACGCACACACACTTATTTCTTAACTCCTGGGAGTCCTGGTTAAAATACTAGCTTTTTGTAAAAGGTCATTTCAGCACATTGAGCCAGAAGGTAATTTTCCTTTCAGTTTGGCTGAAACAGGCAGTCAGAAATAAAGTGGTCCATGTGGTTCAATATTGGTTATCTGAAGGGGACTATCTGAGTAGCAGCAGCCGCCATATTTTGGCAACTACATTATCTATCATTAGGGATTTTTCCTGTGTTCGCACCACTGAAGCAAATGGGAGCATTTATGTGAAATCACATATGTACTGCTGTTCAGTCCTTGCTCTTTTCAATGTCTTACAGAAACTGGTGGACTGTGATCCATGAGAGCAGTGCACAAAGTAACAAGTTTCAAATAATACAATTCCCTGTAACTATTTACTAGATGTGGAGAGGGAATGGCACAAAAGGGTGCAACAAGATTACAAATCAAATAAAAAGTAATGAAGGGAACAAACGTGAAGTTACTTCATTGGTGTAATACTTTCTAGTTGCTTTCAAAGAACATTTTAAAGGGTATTTAGATGCCTTATAACAGGATTTCCCCCCCTTCAAATTTCATGCCACTCTCTTACTAAATCTAAGATCCCCTCAAAAAAGTTAAAAGTAATGGTTCCTCTTCAAAATAAAAGAGTAATAGTAAAATGACAGGTGGGACAAGTAGCATAATGAATTTCTTTTTCAACATTTTTGATGAATAATGACAATGGGTAACTTTTCAAATACTGTAAAAGTTAAGAAGAATTAACCACCTCTTTAAAAGCAATATTCCAAACTTTGGGTAAGCAGGAGTAAACATCAGGCTGATTCTACTTATGCCTATGAATCAGAACATCCTGTTTGTGACTTGACATGTCCTATTCACAGTGAGTAGTGTGTATGTGTGTGTTCCATCAGATGGGCACAAAGGAGAAAGGAAGAAAAGAGAGACAGATTATTTGGCAGAATAATGACAAGAGGACAGGTGACTCCTCCAAGGAGTTTGCAATCTAAAACAAACAAACAAACACCTTGTTCTTAGAAGATGAATTGTACAAAACTGAGGTGTGATACTTGGCTGCAGTTATTCAAAACACACCGAAAAGTGAATAGATTATTCAGCCAGTTTATCCAATTCTAGTTTCTTATTTGGGTTACTCAACACACAGTCCGAGCCTGTATTTGCTCCAAAGTAATCTTTTCTTCATTCAATAGGATTATCCCATTTCCATATGTGCACACATAGGTGTAGTCATAGGTCCTGTCTACACGACAAAAAAATAATAAAAATAAAAATAAATAAAAAATATCCGTACGGCATTCAAAAGACCGATGATCTGTACAAACGATCATTCAAATACAAACATATCATTATGAAGAGGCCCTGCGAATCCCCCCGTAAAGTCTGGCAGTTTGGTATTTGGAAAATGTCTGGATCTGAGGGATTAATCCATGTGGCTTCCAAATGATTGGTCATTTGTACACTCCTGTTCACATAGATATGAACAGGAGTGCAATCTGATTGGCTGGCCAGGTAGAGGGGGCAAGACTAGGAAAGAGGGAAAGGAGCTGCGGCTGCCATGTTGGATTCCTGGCTTGGTGAGCATCCAGTAAGTCCATGTTATGTATTTTCGTGCTTATATTTAATTATTAAAATGTAATCACAGATGTCCAGATCGCAGGCACCTTTGCAAATTAAAAAAAAAAAAGCAGGAGATTTAAAACCACCGCTTGGATCGCTCTCTCTGGCCAGCTGGGCAAGGGGGGGTTCATACAGATTTTAGGGGGGGAATCGTGTAGGCAGATCGTACATGTTTGAAGGGCTACCTTTTCTAATTTTCTGCCCCCAAAACAGATTTTTTTCCTTTTGTAGACGAGGCCTTACTTATGATGAGCAATATAATGTTATTCAGTTTATGGATGTTGGAGAGAAAAGGGTGTTCTCAAATGGCAGGGCCAGCTACTATGGCAAGCTGGTCTTGTCCACAACACAGTCACATCAGATGGCTTCTTCTGCTGATCCAGAAAAAAGCATACAATAGGTGTGGTGAACAGAGCTACTGTATATACTCATGTATAGGTCAACTTCAAGAGAAGATTTTGGGGGCAATGTTGTGGATTTTGATACAAGGGTGCCAATGCTGCTGCTACCATGTCCCCACTGCTCCCTTAGCCTCTCAGCACTCCTTTGAAGGGAAGCACCAAAGAACCACTGCCATTTTTCTGCCCAGAAATACAAAAAGGCCAGAAGCAGTGCTGTGACAGAGATTAGAGGAGGTTGGTGTTTTTTTAAGGTTTTTCTGTGATGGACTAAGCCTCTCCTTTCACCACTGTACTCAGAGAAGGGCAAGAGGGAAGAGCTTAGTCCACCATGAGAGAACCTAAAAGAAGCACTAGACTCTCCACCATGGCACTGCTTCTGGCCTTTTTGAATGCCTGGGTGGGAAAATGGAGGTGGCCATCTTTTGTGCTTCCCCTCAAAGGAGTACCAAGATGTAAGGGAGGCAGCAGGGACATGGCAGCAACAGTGGTAGCATTGGCACCTGGTTGTTTAGCTGGTTGAGCTATTGCATTTCAGCAGCGAGCTTCTCCAGCACTGGCTCCTGGGTAAAATTGAACAGCCCCATGATGGCTCCCCAGCCTAGCCTGATCTGTCCCTAAGCTCCACCTCACGTCCTCATCCCACTTTTTCCCATGCTGGCCTAGCCTAGAGATCCATGGCAGCACTTTCACAGCCTCACCAGGTCTGGCTGAAGGAGGCTTGCTCTTGGCTTTGTTGTCCTTCACTCTGTGCTGTTGGGTGATGCAGCATGTAGCATGACCCTGATCCTTCACCCAGGATTACTCATGAGGAAGCCCCTCCAACACCCTGAGTGGCAGCTATGCCCCTATGTTACGGGGTGACTGAATAATAGTGTCTCCTTTTCTTGTCTTTCTCTCACATTTCACCATTCTACTCAGAGAAGGGGATGGTTCCTTTTTTTTTTTTTTTTAATAAGAGTTAAGGTACAGTACTTACATGGAAAAGTCAACCCAGGTTTTTGGGGTCAATTGTTCGACTAAAATTTCTTGACTTAGCCATGAGTATATACAGTAGCTTGTCTCAAAAAATGTGTGTTTGTATGCCAGAAGCAGCCCTGTCACTAGCCATTCTCCCAGTCATCTGTGCCAAGAAGAAATTGCCTTCAGGCAGCCTGTTGGGGAAGCTTTTGCAAACTGGGAGAGAATGGGAACTCCCCCTCAACCTTTTAGATCCTCTCCATATCATGAAAGACTAAAAGTAGCAAAAGTGACACTGTTTGTGCCATAGTAGCCTCTGTGGACCTCTTTGCAAGATGTTCCCAGTGTCTTTGGCATATACCCACTCTCTACACAACAGAGATTTCACATCAGCAATATGAATTATCCCTATCCTCTTTGATAGCAGAGATATTACAGAGTAATACTCCATTTCTCACACCTTTCCGAAAGGAGGCCTGTCTTTTTCATCAGACAGGCGAGCATTTAGCTTTTAGCATTAGTGCTCTTTGGGCCGGCAGTCATTCTTCCAAGGTGTTTTTGCTCCTCACAGAAGGAGAAGCAGAATAATTTTGGAAGGTGCACGTTCTGCAAAGCACTGCCCTTTGTCTAAATATATCTTTAAAAAATAAACCCATAATTTAGACATGCATGCTGTTTATTTTTGAACACAAGTTTTTGTCAGGGAATGGGCAGACCAGCCTTACATTTTGACAGGAAAATGTTTACCTAAAGAGTTAACACAGATGAGTAATCTTGCATTCAACTGCCAGTTCTCGGGTGGTGGGATTCCAGTAAACAGCCAGACACTTTGAACTCAGGGTTTTCACTTTATGTCACACACTAACCACTAAAACAACACACTGCCATGGAGTTCTTCCCTGTTGAAACCAAAAAACATAAACTCAGCCATGGAAACTTAGGCTGGGAGTATCTCTCTGAAGAAATCTCCCCTTCATCACATACTTTCTAATTTGCCACTGTCTTGAAACATGCAATGAAGCATTACTTGCCTCTCATTAAATGGTCTCTTCATATAGACAAAGCAGGTTATTTTCTTACTACATCCCTGCTTCATCCTAGAGAGGAGAAAAACTTTGGAAATGTTTAATACTTGGAAAGTCACTAAGGATGTGACCATTTTCACTATAGGCTGCATTTCTTTTCGGATGATTTTAAAACCTAAATTAATCCCCTTCCCTTCTTCATGGAATAACACCTATGGTACTAACTTGGTATAGTACTGTTTTTTTTTTTAATGTGGCTTCGGAGTTACCTCACAGAAGCGATGCATAAAAGGTCAATTCGTTCTAGCAAATGGTGTGTTGTAAGAATAGGGACAAAGCTGATCTCTTCAGCACTGCACAACCACTTTGTGACATCTTGAATATGTCTAAATTTGCCATTTTAGATGTTTATTCCATCGTTACCCTAAGAGAATCTCCTGGAAAGCTGGGGGAATTAGAGCTCAAAAGGAGGCCTGTGAGAGGAGGGTAACTTCAGGGATCTTTTTACCTATGTATACCAGTACTAACTGTAGAGAACACTCCAGTTGGAATTAAACAAAGTATTTTATTTGAATTAACCGAAGAGATAAACTATTGTACAAAAACATACACACTTAAGAACCATACAAGGCTATTTAAAGCAAAAGACTGAAGGGTTGGATACAGAGAAGTCAGGGTAAAAGGGGAGAAGTCTCAGAGGAAGAGGCCTGCACAGCGGAGGGACTCAGATAGCATCTGAGAGTGGCACAGGGGGATCCAGTCCATTGAGAAAGAGAGCAACGAGGTGACATTCAGAGTGGTGGGTCCAGTCTGTGACACACATGGTTAGGGTCAAATCTAGGATATTTATACCTTATTTTGTACCCTGGGGGGTGCATTAGTTATAACAAAGACTAAATGTTTTTCTGACAGAGCAGACAAAAGGGTCCAAAATGAGCTAATTGTCTTTGCTTCAGATAAACAAAACATTGATGGGATTTGCAACAACCTCATAATGTTTGGTCAGGTAGGGTATCTCTCTCTCTCTGGCTTTTCTTCGCAAACGAAGATTCAGGAAGGACTCATCCCGCGCTTTCTGCAAGCGCGCTGATGACTAAAAAGGCCAATCCGAGATAAACAAGTCCGGTTGCAAAAAGCACAGCAGAAGGTCTCCTTGGGTGATGTTTTTGGGTTGTGATTCTTTCTGCGTTGTCGTTTCTCTTCAAGACTTGTTCGTCGTGAGTTCTCAAATAAGGCTGCAGCATTGTGGATAGTGCGTCTCCATGCCTCCCGATGTGAGGCCAGGGCGGACCACTGTTGGTGATCAATTTGGCCAAGCCTGAGATGTTGTTTCAGGGAGTCTTTGTATCGCTTTTTTGGAGCGCCCCTCTTACGCTGACCCGTGGCAAGTTCACCGTAGAGTAGTATTTTTGGGAGGCGATGGTAGGGTGTATAGGAATGATTTATGTAGGGCATGGATGATGGATGGTCACTGATTGCATGATTGAAAGGATTAGTATAGACCCATGGACAACTGGCTTTTCCATATAATCCTATCTGGGTTTTCACATCATTTTGATTCTGGACATGTCTCAGGTCATCATGACTTTGACTGTCCTCCTGTCAGCTTGACCTCAAACAGTGTCTGGTCAGTGTGACCCTGGAAGTGAAACAAAGGTGGTAGGGTGTGCTAACATTATCTTTATTATCATGCAAATTACTTGGGCTATGATTATATTGACATTTACATGGTAGTAAAGTCCCCTGAAAATAGTGCAATTTACTTCCGTGTAGACATATAAGAGTATAGTATGACTGCAAACAGTGAACTTTCAAACCCACAGAATTATAGCTGTTAAGCAATATAAAATCATTTAGAGCCTTTCTAAACTTCTCCCACTCTTTCTGGGGTGAAACAGACCTCTGAAAGTTTACTTTACAAAGGAGAACAGAAATTGGTTGAAGAGAAAAAAAATATATCAATCTCTGTCCCCATTGTGTGAGAATAGGCCCTTGTAGGCATGCATCTGCCACAGACAAGACAAAACTGTACATGGGGACATTGACATGGACAGAAACCCTGTTTCCAAACATTTTCACATGCTTAGCATGCTTGCAGGCCTTCACACACTGAGTAACTTAAAGTTCAGCTGAAAAAACTTATACTGGTGATCAGGGATGCACATATTGGTGATTTAATGCAGTATTAACTTTTGTGATTTCCCCATACCCCATGGCAGCCATTTTTTAAAATGGTGTCCACAACACTCTCTCAAACATCCATATATGCATGTTTGTTTAAATATTTGTATCCTGCTCTCTTTCCAGAGATCTCAGGGCAGTATATGATAAATCCAATCTGACAAATTTAGAACACTGTGAATCTCACTCTCTCTGGCTTTTCTTCACAAACGAAGATTCAGGAAGGACTCATCCCGCACTTCCTGCAAGTGCGCTGATGACTGAAAAGGCCAATCTGAGATAAACAAGTCCGGTTGCAGAAAGCACAGCAGAAGGTCCTCCATCCTAGAAACGTGCCTTGCCCAGTGCAGCTGTGTTCTCAATATCATGGCCTCAATGCTGGTGATCCCTGCTTGCTCAGGGACAGCAACATTTGTCACATAGTCAGTCCAGTGTATGTTTAGGACAGTGCGTATACAGCACTGATGAAAGCGTTCGAGGAGTCATAAGTGTTGGCGATAGGTGGCCCATGTTTCAGACCCGTAAAGGAGAATAGACAGTACAATTGCTCTATACACACTGATTTTTGTGCTTCACCTCAGGTGTTTGTTACTCCAGACTCTTTTGTAAAGTCTTCCAAATGCGCTATATGCCTTTGCTAATCTGTAATCGATCTGTTTGTCAATCTTGGCATCTGAGGAGATGATGCTTCCCAGGTAGGTGAACTGCTGAACAGACTTAAGCACAGATTTGCCTATGGCAATGTGGGGATGGTGGTGTTCGTCCTGTGTTGCAGGCTGGTAAAGAACTTCTGTTTTCTTCAGGTTGACTTCCAGCCCAAACATCTCTGCAGCTGTTGCAAAGCGGTGTGAATAATAATAATTATTATTATTTAGAAGAAGTTAAACTATTTTACAATTAAGTAGACATATTAAAAGAGTTAAAATAGTCTAGAATGAATTAAAACAATGTGCATACAAGGGTTTTTTAAAAAATAAAAACAAGCAAAAATGTCAGAGGTCCCTGCACTTGTGGCCCCAAGTGACCACAGTAGCAAAGAGCACCTTCCCCTCGCTTTGCTTGTGTAACCAGGGTAAAGGTTACTAGAAAATGGCAGTTTGGAATCAACAGTTGGCCCAGAACATAGCAGCTAGTACTAATCAGGGCTGAATATACTGAAACACATCTTACCAGTTTTGGAAGAGCTTCCTTGGCTCCTTTTCCATTCGCAGGACCAATTCAAGGTGTTGGTATAAACTTTTAAAACAATACATTTAAGCTTAGAATACTGCTTAGGATACAGAAATCTATCAGGGTAGATAACACAGGCTAAATCTGAGAGAGCAGAACTTGCCTAAGGCCACTGATTGAGTTCCAGAGTTACGTAAAATGTAAACCAAAGGTATCCTAGCTTATAATTCATATTCTTAACCAATAGATTCACCAGCTTTTGCACTGTATTTAATTCTTCCTATCTCTTACTCTTCCTTTCACGGATTTTCTCTGCTCCAAAAATGAAGGCAGGGCTGATCATGTAATTATGGAGGATGATATTTCAGAGTTATAGTGGCAGAGCAAGGGCAATGTACTGATCAATGGATGATCAAGGTAAAACCCTCCTGAATATTGCAGAAACCACTAGGATGGAAGGACAGATGGATAGAAAGAAGGAAACATTTGTGTATACCTTTCAACCCTTTAGAAATCCAAAGCCATTGCACAATGATTTTTAAAAAAATTAAATACATGAATAAAAACTTTTAAAACAGACTAAAACCACCCCCTCAAAATCAGTTTAAAACCATATACAATTAGAATAGTTACAACAGCTATAGTTACCCTCATTTTCAAGAACAAGGCCATGAAAAAAAGTTCTTAGTTGCCATCAGGGAAGCAAGAAAGCTTCATAGGTTGGTGGAACGTGCAACAGGGCCTCAGTAAAGGCCTCATCCTTCTCTAGAGTAGCAGCTGCTGAGAACTAAGTTATGAATTAATCATCCAGCCATGAGGAGAACTAACATTATAGCACTGCTTCCATATTATTTGTTGCCAGATCAGAGGCCAATAATATCTTGTGCTTTATGTGTTTGATTGTTGATATGCTAAGGCAGTCCACTGTGCATTGAGATTACCTTTCCCAGCTCAGTTAGTGATACTTTCAATGCTTGTTTTAGGGTGGATAATCCATGAATAGAACCTCTAGTGCCCTGCCCTAGATGAATACCTAGGTGGAGTTCAGCACTGAACAGATATAAACGTATCTATTGCCTTTTTTCAGAAAACTATAATTCCTTACTTCAAAGTAGAAATGGATGAAAAAAGGATTGGGATCACATTTTGATGTGATGATATCCATTTCATACCTCCTGAGACAAGCCAGTGGAATGGAACTAAACTTAGTTCAGAAATCTGTAGTTTTATTTGTGAGATAATTTGGAATTAGAAAAATGTACATGAAATCATGCATAAATTTGAAAAGGTGCTTCACAGTATGTACATCCAAAAATTACACACAAACACATTTTATCTTGTGGAAAATGTATACAAATCATACAACAGAAAAGGTATACAAAGGGGTGTTCATATAATTCCTGGGTGAGGGGGAAAGTCTCATAGGTGAAAGTAGGATGGAGAAAGAATGAGAATACCAGTAAGAAAATTATCTTGGTTACAAAAGGGGTGACCGATTCTCATATCCCCACCTTGGAATATCATACAGTCTTCTACAAGTATGCAGACTTCAATTCATTTGCCATCTATCCAAAGCTCTGGTGTAAATTCTGGCCTAAAATGTCAGTGTGGATGTATGGAGATTATCAGATGAGTGCCTAAAAACATTATTATGGCACTATATTTTACAGCGTTCATGTTCTGGCACAATGCCACACATTTTAACATGCTGTCATGATAAGGATACAAAATCACCCCAAGAATCTGGCAATATGAGCATTTGTGCCACTTACTTTCACGTTTGTCCGTGAACGAGATTTTGGCGTGTCTCACGAGAAGGTGCAAGCACACTAAAAAGCCCCCAAACACCAACATTAAAAAATAAAAGCACAGATACACATTTAGAAACTTGCAAGCAAGGTGGAGAGGTTCATAAAAAGAGCATACGGTACCTAGTTTTACCATTCACACCTAGAAGTGTTCTGGCGGGACCGCCCATTGACACTGGAAACATACCAGCAGAATGGAACACCCTCTCGCAGACACAAAAATCCAGAACACAAATGCTATGGGAGATCAGTTTTTGATCTCCCCGACAATAAAAAAAAGAACTTCATAAAGGGAGCAGAACCCTTGCATAATGCTGGGGTGTGACGACGTCTGATAAGGAAGCCCTTTTGGATCTCATGGAGTAGTTATAACACCATTTTGATACATCTGATAATCTCCTATAAAATTCACAGAATTTCACAGAAGCACAAAGCTCAAGTTTACAATTTGGCCTCTTTAAGCCTTATTCTCCCCCTGAAATCCCAGGGAATCATAAGCAGGGGTGAATGAAGCAGTCTGTATTTGGGCATAGCTTTTCTATTGTAAGTCCTTTAAAATACAGCAATTGCATTTATTTTTGTATGCACACATTTGTATGCAACTTTCTCCAATATATGCATGGTCGAGGTGGTGGCAGTGGGGGTTTTCAATCACCCCACAGTGGAATAATGAGGTGTTCACTACCACTCCTTTTTGTATGCAATAGTTTTGTATACTTTTTTGCGCTGTATTGGAATATTGAGAGAAATATGATATCCCAAAGACAACAATATTCTAGCATACATATTAATCCAGACAGTGTAGATCAAGACTGTTTGTTTAAAAGTGAAAACCAAACAAACACACAAACAAAAAACCTCATCTATAGTTTGAAGTCTTGCCTCCAGATATAGACTAACCTGAGCTCCCCAGTAGCTCATTAGTGCAAATATGTAACTACTTCTGGAGCTGTCCATGGTCTAAAACAGTCTGCCTCTGACCAAGACACAGCCTTAGCCACCTGCTTCCTTCCTGCTGTCTACTCCTCAGCAATTTGCTACCTCCTGCTATTGCCAGCTATAGAACTGGAGATAGCTAAAGGGAAATGAATTAATAGATAGATCTTGAACTGTACTGTTCTACATGAGTGCTTCTTCTCTTCTTGGTAGCTTGGTTGAACTAGCCGTGCTCACTGTGTCCTCAGAATGCTTAACCACATAATGAATGTATTCTATCATTAAAGACCTGAAGGTGTGCAACTTCTTGTTTCCCCATGTTGCCTAACAGTCTCTAAAATAATATTTTAGTTGATTGAGGTATTCTAATTGTTCATTTTCTCACCTATCCATCTGTATCTTGGAAATCTTCCTTCCACTGCAACTTTTATGATACTCTTGCTTCAATTTTTTTAAAAAATATGAGTATCTCCAGGTTTGGGGACGTATTGTCAAAATGTCTGGTAGCTTGCCCTTTGATAGTTGTTATCTCACCCTTTATGATTAAACACTGTATGTATCACTTCCCTCTATTTATTGTTATTTAATACATTGAATATATCCATGTTAAAATATGAATTAAATTACAAAAGTGAGAAATCTCCCACAAAATCTTTATGTGTTCTGGGTCCATAATGGGAGTTGCAGTCACTCCATCATGACACCCCTACCCACTAGGAATTGGTTCATGCTTTTTTTTCCCCTTACCTACACCTTATAAATTCATTACTTCATTTTTTAAAATTTCTGAATATGCTAAAGCTAATCTGAAAGCTGTCATTCGTTAGGCATGTCTCTCCTGGGTTTATAGAAGTTAAATGACATAGCACTGATGGTACATCCCTTGGAAAAGTTATTGTCTGGATTCTAGGTCCAAGAATCCCAGACATTTCAGCCATTGGACCTGGAATTCCCCTGAAACTTCTCCAAGTTTTGACAATGGATATGCTTTCTTGCTAATGTATGTGTTCTTTAAAAGTACAGATGTGAACATTAAAGTGCCATTTAGACCCCTGTTTCATGACTTACTGATTCCCAGTTTGAATTGTTGATAATGGATTCTGGAATAATTGTCTTTTTCTGGATATGTTACAAGAATCATCTTCTTGCCCTTTAAACAAGGCAGGAAATGTTACTATATACCATGAGCAGAGCAAGCCAAAGAATAATGTTGGCAGTGTGTATGGATTGGGGCCTATATAGAGTGTCACGGATCTTGAACTAATGGTTGCAACCTTGCCTGTCACACTATGAAGCCTTTTTATTGTACTATAGAGATAGCCAGGGTGCTTCAACATTAGTATAAGAATACGTTGTGGTAAGTGTGTCTCCATTTTGATTTGTGAAATAGACTAGGCTAGAGAGTACTGTACTACTATGTGCCAGGATTTTGTGGGCTAGAGATGGGGGAAACTCAAGATATATTCCCTTTGTGGAAGAGCGCACATGCCCCAATGAAAATTCTGCACCAGAACAAGTTTCATGGTTGTTCGGATCCTGACCCTTTTCTAAGACTGAAAACTTCAGTATCAGCCTGCCCAAAAGGAGAAGTGATGTTGCAAATTTTATTTTATTTTTTTAAAAATTGTACAGATTTTAGCATTATCTGCACTTTTCTTTCCTTAGATATATATATTTTAGTGTGCCTTTTGACCTGCAAAAATGGCATTACTTATATCACAAGAATAACCAAATCATCATTAATTAAGACATTTTAAAAAGCACAGTTTTTGAATGGGTATGAATCACTATAGCAAAGCATACAAGAATACCGTTGTCGATATCAAATGACATCAGAACCTGAAAATTAATCTAATTAAACAATCAATTAATTCACATTTGCTCAGCACTGAAAGCCATTATCAGGGTTTTAAAGTAATGTAAAATGCACAGCAGTAGCAACAATGAAAAATGTGTAAAATATTAAGGGTGACTGGGAATGAAGAAGACAGTAGATCTCTTAGTGGACCACAAGCTGAACATGAGTCAGCAGTGTGATGCAGCAGCTAAAAAAGCCAATGTGATTCTAGGCTGCATTAATAGGAGTATAGTGTCTAGATCAAGGGAAGTAATAGCGCCACTCTATTCTGCTTTGGTCAGACCTCACCTGGAATACTGTGTCCAGTTCTGGGCACCACAATTCAAGAGGAATATTGACAGGCTCGAATGTGTCCAGAGGAGGGCAACCAGGAAGGTGGGAGGTCTGGAAGCCATACCCTATGAGGAGTGCTTTAGGGAGCTGGGCATGTTTCAACTGGAGAAGAGAAGGTTGAAAGTTGACATGATATCCATGTTTAAATATTTGAAGGGATGTCATACTGAGGATGGAGCAAGCTTGTTTTCTGGTGCTCCAGAGACTAGGACACAAAGCAATAGGTTTAAACTACGGGAAAAGAGATTCCACCTAAACTTTAGGAAGAACTTCCTGACAGTAAGAGCTGCTCAGAAGTGGAATGCACTGCCTTGTAGTGTGGTGGAGTCTCCTCCTTTGGAGGTTTTTAAACAGAGGCTGGATGGCCATCTGTCGGGAAGGATTTGATTATGTATTCCTGAATGGTAGGGGGTTGGACTGGATGGCCCTTGTGGTCTCTTCCAACTCTATGATTTTATGACTCTATGATTTCCCTCTGTTGACCATGGTGCTGCTCATCAGGTGTGCCAAGATCAGCAAAGGATCTGCTGGATCCTAGGCCCTTCATTCCCCAGACCCCCACAACAGAATTTCCAGCCCTTTTTGGGGCTAGCATAGTAAATTCCTTCCTAGCACATACCCTGCTAGGAATCAGGATGCTGGCTGATCTCATAAGCTAAGCAGGGTCTGGCTTGGTTAGTACTCGGATAGAATTCCACCTGGGAATCCTATGTGCTGCAAGCTATATTCAGAAGAAGCAAAGGCAAACCTCCTCTGAATAAATCTTGCCAGTAAAACCCTATGCCACGGTTGCCATTAGTCATTTCAGAGTTGATGTGAAGACACATAACATCAATGAAGAAGCACTTGAAGTTCTGGAAAAGCAGGGGAGAGGTGGCCACTCTCCTCTCATTCTGGCTAGTGTCATCCAGCAGAGTTTAGAAAGTAGAAGTGGTGGTTCATGTGTCAGAAAATTTCCTACACCCCTTCCATAGGATTGCTACGCTTATTGTCCCTTTCCCAAGTATAGACTGATCACATCTAGTAGGGGTTATACTGAAGTGTTCCCCCCACCATCCCTGTCTTGGGGATGGATTATGCCACTCATGTTATCCTGTTACAATCCTAAACAGAAGTCCCCAGGGAGAAGTTAACCTAAGAAAAGTAAAGTGCAGTGTATGTTAAAAACATTATGTAAGAACGGTTGGATTGCTTGGTGTAATTCATTCTCCAAATGCACTATATATCTTTCAAGGGCAGCTTAAGGAGACAAGCCACTGCATATTACAATTGCTTCAATACTTCCTAATGCCTCTAAGTGTGTGAGGACTTTTTAAATGGCTATTGTGCAGGCAAGGAAGGGGGAAACGTCCAAAATACATTGGATTCACTGGGGAGAAAAACAATCTAACGCTCAAGTTCAGATGATAGATTAATGACCTGCAAAATGTCATTTACTGGGGTGGCTATTTCCAGTTAGAGAGGAGTGCAATAATGAGTCCCCTTATTACCACCACTTAGCGAAGGTTCAGGAAAAAAAAGGGGTTCCTGGTGCATATGCTGAAGTCTGAATCTATTCAGCCTTGAGTCAGTCGGTTGAAAAGACTCCACTTCTCTCACTTTTAAATCTTCTGCATGGAATTAAGTGTATCTAGAAACCATTCCTTCAAAGATTGATATGTGTATAGCTGCTATAGTGCCAGTCATCTGAACTCAATTGTATTTGATAAGGCTTCCTTCCTACATAAATGGGTGTGTGCATAAACTGATTTCTTTTACATTTAACTGTATTAGAGTTGAGCTAAAATTTCAAAAGAAGTGGAAAGTAACCTCAATTCACTATGCCCTTTACACTGTCCACAGCAGCTCTTTCCATCAACTGGTAACCGTTTTCCCTGCCCCCAAAGCCTGCTAGTGCAATGCTACATCATCATGTACTTCATGCTGTGGGTTGAAGGGGGATGGGAGTTGCCTGTTAGTGGTTACTGGAAGGACCTTCAGGGAGTAGCATGAGGACAGTGATGGCTGTTATCTCCTTCTCTCAAATGGACATAATTCACCTTCTGAGTTTTGGTAGACTTGAGGCAGTGTGTTAGAGGGGCTGTTTTAGTCTACAGTCAGCCCTCCATATCCACAGATTCCACCATCCATGGCTTGAAAATATTAAAAAAAAATAATCAAAAAAGCAATCCTTGCTGTTTACCATTGTATATAAGGGGCACCATTTTACTCTGCCATTGTATATAATGGGACTTGAGCATAGAATCATAGAATTGCAGAGTTGGAAGAGACCACGAGGGCCATCCAGTCCAACCCCCTGCCATGCAGGAAATCACGATCAAAGCATCCCCGACAGATGGCCATCCACCCTCTGTTTAAAGACCTCCAAGGAAGGAGACCCCACCACGCTCCGAGGGAGTGTGTTCCACTGCCGAACAGCTCTTACTGTCAGAAAGTTCCTCCTCATGTTGAGGTGGAATCTCTGTTCCTGGAGCTTGCATCCATTGCTCCGTGTTCCAATCTCTGGAGCAGCAGAAAACAAGCCTGCTCCATCCTCAGCATGACATCCCTTCAAATACTTAAACAGGGCTATCATGGATTTTGGTATCCATGGGGGATCCTGGAGCCAAACCACAGTTGATACCAAGGGCCCACTGTACTCTATATGTAGTTATATTAAATTGCATCTTCCTTTCCTTCCTTTCAGGGACGTGGGTCTGTACTAGGACCTAAAGAGAGAGGACTCCAACTCAGTTTGCCTCCAGCTCCAATCATGACCCAGGACCCATCTACATGAGGGGTAAAAATCCCCAACACCCCATACTATTGGCATCTCGCAGCAACAGTGACATGTCCAAATGGTTCTTCTGGCATCAGAAGCCCCCATAAGCCTCACATTCCTGATGGCAGCTGCAAGTGATTTACTCATGTTAGTTCTTCACTGTCGCCTTTTTTTTTTTTTAATCATCCCAAGGTGCGCTGGTGAAATAGAGTGATTCTCCAAAGCAAAACAGAAAATATTGATCCTTTTGTTTATCACCTTAGCAAGCAATCGCGAAGGTGAAAATCCAAGATGGTGGCAGCAGGCGCTTGCCCTCCTAGCAAGCCCCCCCCTCACCCAGCCAATCAGCTCTGTGCTTCCCGTCACATTTTTTATTGTTCAATGGTCCAAAAGAGCAAAAATATGCACCAACCTCGCAGTTTGTGAAAAAGTACGGGGAAATCTGCAAAGGCTTTTTTACCCTGTTGATTTTGCTGTTTTGGGCTCCCCTCCTTCCAAATAGTGTGGATTGGCACTAGATCCTGTTTAGACTGGGTAAGATTCCCAGCGAATTCTATGAGGGGTATTTTTACCATTTATATGGGCCCCCAATGTGCCTTCCCCTGTGCCAGCTGTTTCTAGGGAGAGACCAAGCAATTACTAGAGGGGAAGGGATTTTGCTCCCTATGGAAATAATAGGCACAAAGGACCCTAGTTCAGATCAGGAGTGCAGTGGTATGTGTGTGTGTGTGTGGAAACACAAAGGAATAATAATAAAAAGAGGGGGGCCCTCCCATGTCAGGGTCCTGCTCTGAATCTAGAGTCCAGGACCTGCAATTCACTTTTAAAAAACTATTCATCCAGTTACTAACAAATAATTTAGAATAAGAATGCCTGCAAAGGAATTCAGTTGTATTTATAGTTTCACCAGCTACATGATCATACTTCATAATTCTAAGGTAGGCATAGGAGTTATGCAGCCCAGCAGATGTTGTCGGACTTTTAAGCACAGCAACACTAGTTAGTACAGACAATCATGAGGAAGGCTGGGAGTTACAGTCCAACAGTGTCTGGAGTGGTAAACAGATCCTACCTGTGCCATCTGTGTTTTTAAAAAATCTGGTTTCTTTTTTTAAAAAAAAAATGTTTATAATGCCATGCAAATTCTAGTTTCCTTGAATAAATTATTATTATTGTTGGGATTCCCACATGCTCAAGCTTCCTTGGGGAGAGGCTACAGGGAGAGGGTGTACAAAGGCTCCCTTTTCCAGCTATAGGTGGGGCAGTGTGGGTACATGGCAGTGGTTGTGCGACCATCCCATAGAGATCTCTGCCTTCTCGTCCATGCATTTAATGTGTGCAATAAGTCCAACGCCTGAAGAGAGCTTTTGATGAAAACTCATGAAAATCTCTCAGAAGTGAGACTCCACAATTATGTGGAGCCCAAACTGCTTATTAAAGAACTGCTTTGTTTACCGATAGTTCCATAGCATTAGTCAAGCAAGGGTGGGAGGTGGAGAGCTGTAATGAAGCCTAGACAGAAAATGTTTAACAGTAATTGTGTGTGGTGCCTATGTGTGTACAAAGGTGCCCTTTTTGAGGCATCCTTGTTTTAGATTGGAGTACTTAATGAAGTATTTTGGAAGGATGCACCACTTAAAGGATGCTCAACACCAGTAGAAAAACTGGTAAAAACAGGTTTCATCAGTACCTGTCCTTTGCAAGATGTTTCATTCCTCTTGCTTACTGGACTATAGTCTTTGGAGACCAATGCAAGACAACATAGACAAGAAGCACAGTCCTGCCTCATTGACCCTGCCATATCCTCTAAGCTAGCTGCCATATTCTCTAATGACACCTCATTTCCTCTCCATGTGCCATGAGCGGTGGTGTTATGTCTTCTTCCACCATTATGCCCATCCACCAATTGTTGTTGTTGTGTGCCTTCAAGTTGTTTCTGACTTATGGTCATCCTAAGGTGAGCCTATTACAGGATTTTCTTGTCAAATTTGTTCAGAGGGAGTTTGCCTTTGCCTTCTTCTGAGGCAGAGAGAGTATCACTTGCCCAAGTTCACCAATATCAAGCTTTTATAGGTCCAAGATAAGGAGGACAAAGGAGAGGAGCTGTGACCACATCTTGCTTATTGGAATGGGAAGGTCAATTGGCATAGCAGAGCAAAGCATCCATGCCATGATAGGGAATACACCAAAAGCCTACACAAAGCTAGAGTATGCCATATCATCCCTTCTTTGAAGACTTGGTGATACAAAGTTAACCTTCATAGCCACAAGATTTTGAGCTGAATGGGCCAATTGAGTAGCTATATTTGTACAACAAAGGTGCTGATACTCTGAGCCTAGATGGCTTTCCTATTTGAAACACGTTTTTCCTATTATTGTTTCCCATTTTGTCTCTTCTAAAATGACTGATTCTCAATTTGGTCTCCTTCCTTTATCCTACAGAATAAAATAAAATAACTGTTTTGTGAGAAGAGAAATTCTTCACAGCACAGAGCAGATGTTCTCTTCTTGAGCTTGAAAAGAACAAAGCTACCTCCTAGTTTTATTTTAAACAAGAGCTGGCCACCCACTGTTCCAAATGTGCCTACAGAGAGGAAAAATAAATGGCTGAGCTTTTCACAAGATGCATTTGTGCAAAAAACATCCTTGCAGAGGAGCTGATTTTTAGGGGGTGAAGGGAAGCATTCCAATCCTAAGAAGCCGGAATCATTGTAAGACCAGGGACAAGACTCGTGATATCCAGGGTGAGCATTCTGCCTGATATTCTAAAAGATTGGAATATGTAGAACTTTATCAGACAAGCCTCCTCAAAGTTCTTTTGCTGGCATATTTTAAACCATTTTTCTGATGGCAAAAGAACCCTTCCTATCACACCTTACCTTGAGCAGCGTTCAAAGACGTCCCCAGAATTGACAGAGCATGAATGTAGTTCTGTTTACTTCCTGGTTTGAGGTCTTGCTGATTCCCTCAAGAAGATGCAAGCATGGTAAAACTGAAAAATACATCAAAACAAAGACAAAAAACATAGACACAAGTGCATAAACACACTTTTAAACGTAAAAGTGAAGTGGGGAAATTCATGAAAAAGGTTCTGTCCTGGGCCCAGTGCTATTCAACATCTTTATCAATGACTTGGATGAGGGAATAGAGGATATGCTTATCTAGTTTGCAGATGACACCAAATTAGGAGGGGTAGCTAATACACCAGAGGACAGGATCAGAATCCAAAATGACCTCAACAGATTAGAAAGCTAGGCCAAATACTAACAAAATGAATTTCAGCAGGGAGAAATGTAGGATACTACTCTTGGGTACTAAAAATGAAATGCATAGATATAGGATGGGTGCCACATGGCTTGAGGGCAGTACATGCGAAAAGGATCCAGGAGTCTTAGTGGACCACAAGCTGAACATGAGTCAGCAGTGTGACGCAGCAGCTAAACAAGCCAATGCAATTCTAGGCTGCATTAAGATCAAGGGAAGTAATAGTGCCACTTTATTCTGCTTTGGTCAGAACTCACCTGGAATACTGTGTCCAGTTCTGGGCACCACAATTCAGGAAGGACATGGACAAGCTAGAACATGTCCAGAGGAGGGCGACCAGGATGGTCGGAGGTCTGGAGGCCATGCCCTATGAGGAATGGCTTAGGAAGCTGGGCATGTTTAGTCTGGAGAAGAGAAGGTTGAGACATGATATCCATGTTTAAATATTTTAAGGGATGTCTTACTGAGGATGGAGCAAGCTTGTTTTCTGCTGCTTCGGAGACTAGGACACCGAGGAATGGGTTCAAACTACAGGAAAAGAGATTCCACCTAAACATTAGGAAGAACTTTCTGACAGTAAGAGCTGTTTGGCAGTGGAATACTCTGCTGCCCGGGAGTGTGGTGGAGTCTCCTTCTTTGGAGGTTTCTAAATGGAGGCTGAATGGCCATCTGTCAGGATTGATTTGATTGTTTATTCCTGCATGACAGGTGGTTGGACTGGATGGTCATTGAGGTCTCTTCCAACTCTATGATTCTACAATTGTAGGAGTGTTCACTACCTGTTTTTTGCAATCTCACCTGGAGGTGTTCTGTACTTGATGCTGTATTCACGTGAGCACAATGGTGCACAGTTTCAAACCCTGTCAATGCTGGCAACAAAGCACCACAGGAGATCTATTGACAACTTGGCCCATCAATAAAAAAGAACAGCTTTTTCATAATACAAAAGCGTGAGAGGACAATGTTTTTTGATATGCACACTCTTTCACATTAATAAGGCATTGTTATGATGCTGTATTTGCTGCGTTTGATAAAGTCCGTAGTCAGTTGTGTTTGAGGGAACTATGAGGTGATGAGGTGAAGTTATGTATGAATGGATATCCTGGACTAAGCATGCCAAATAGGCCACTGTTTTTGTTAATTGAATAAAGTAAAAACTGGGGGGCGAGGGCGGGTGGACAATCCTTCCAGAAGTTTCAGAGAGAAAGTAACACATGCTTGAAATATGATTAATAGGACAACAGAGTCAGTTTTACCCATTATATGCACAAGGGATTTCTGTCCCATTTCTGGGTCCACTCAACGTTACTTAAAAATATAATGTGTGTAGCTCAACTCTCACATAAAATCCAGGAAGTGGCCATGCAGCCATGCAGTTTGGGCCCATGTGAGTTAAGACTTCACACACAGTGAACCTTCTCCCCTATATATCCCTAAACACATAGAAGTTATCTGGAACCCAGCTAAAGGAAGCCTTGAGTGTTTGATGCTATTCCTTTTATCGTTGTCTTAACAGGTCAGTTTTGTTTCTCAAAAGACATGTGATATAAGCAGTTCCCAAAAGAAAATGTTTCATTTTCTTCTTCTGAGGGTGCCCCAAATGTTGTAACACAATATTAGTCGGTAATGACCACAGGCAAACACTTTACATACTGAGACATGGGCTGCTGCCATACTGCAGAAATAATGCAGTTTGACACCACTTTAACTATCATGGCTCCATCATATGGAATCCTGGGATTTGTAACTTGTTGTGGCACAGAAGGCTAAATATCTCACAAAACTATAAATCCCAGAATTCCTTAGCATTGATCATGACAGTTAAAGCAGTGTCAAACTGGATTATTTTTGCAGTGTGGCAGCAGCCTTGGTTGTATGGCCATTGTGGTTCTAGCAGTTTGTGTCCTTCCTGACTCATTGCTGCTGCTTGCTAACTCCTTTGGTCTAATGTCTCTTTTTAATGCCATTTTCATATGGAACTTAAAATTCCTTCAATTGTAACACATTCTGAAATTCTAATATTCTGTTCTCATTCTGTTCTCTTCTTTATGGACCAGGATGAAAGTAGGCAACAGCAAATTAATTAATTTATTTCTTTTTAAAAAGATTTGTATCCTACGTTTCTTTTTTAAAAAACCAAGACAACACACAAAAAGCAAAGCAAAGAAAGTGGAGAAGAGAGTCTCTTATGGAGAAGTAATACCCCCCCTTCTGCCCTGCTGAAGAGAAACATGTTGTATTTGTGGGCATATTCCATTCATGACCATATACCACCCATTCCACACTTTCCTGTAGAGCTAGGAGAAAGTAACAGCCTTTTGGGTTTTCAGAAAGAACCCGGGACTTTATCAAGCCAGGCAAATATGTTGTTGTAATGATCACGAAAGGGTGCGCATACCATACATTGTCCTTTTGCGATCATGTCTTGGCAATAAGGCATACTTTTTTATTGACTGGCCAAGCCATCAATAGATTGGTTGTTCCGCTTTGTTGCTGGTATTGTCGGCTTTTGAATCCTCGCGCCATTGTGCTCAGTGAATACAGCATCAATTGTCAGAACTTTTCTGGGTGAGATCAGGACAGCCAGGTTGGGGAAGCTCTTTTTTTTAACCTCCACGGATTACTTTTAATTTTAAAAGTGTGTTTCTGTGCTTGTGTGTACTTTTTATGTCTTTGTCTTGCTTAACTTTTAGAATTTGCCGTGCTCATGTCTTCTCGTGAGAATCTCCAAATCCTCTAACCCAGAAATAAACAGAGCTCCGTTTGTGCTCCATTATTGCTGGGGATCCCTCTTTTATGCTGCTCAAGGTAAGTCTGATAGCAGGGGGTCTTTTGCTGGCATAAAAATGCTATAATTTATGCCAGCAAAAGAACATTACTAGGGGGTGGTCTGATAAAGTCCCCAGTGCATCCATTGAATATGAAGTGACTTCATGTGTTTGTGATTTATTAACCAACTGAATGGAAGTTTTTCTGTATCTGTTAAGCAGAAAACTTGGTAGTTCCCTCTAGACCTACACTCAGGGCTTATTTACACTAGCCAGGATATGCCGGCTCCCTGCCAGCATATCCTGGTTGCAAAGATGGCCTGCTCTGTCCCTGCTACCTCAAGAAAACAGGCCGGAATCCACAAAGGAACATCAGTCCAATGCTGCAGTTGCTGCTGCCACCACCATTTTCTCTGTTCTGCCATGACCTGGCAACCAACTGCACCATGTAACAAACCCCCTGCATGTGACCAACCTTGGTAACATGCTGTAGACCTGCTGCCTGGGCCCAACAGAGCCAGGGTGACCACCAGCAGCAACAAGGGCTGGCCTGCCAGGACAGGCTCCCACAGACATGCAGGGCCTGATCCGTCCTGTCCTGGTGATACTGGATATTGGGTATTTTTTTAAAATGTGGTAAAGGGCACTATCCCAGCTTGTCCCTGTTGCAGCCCCATATCTGTCTCAGGGGCAGATCAGGGCAAACCCCCTGTATCATCTGGACTGTAGGGCTCTGCAACGAGGGCAAGCTGGGTATTTAGCCCATGTAGATAAGCCCTCAGAAGACAGTTGAATTGCACATAAGAAAATGAGCTTTCATTGTTGTTCTGAGCTGGAACTGATTACAGTTCCAGGCTTCCCCAAAACTGCATTTGGTACCAAAGCTGGTTGCACACATGATGCTGTAAAACATGTTTTATTGGTGATAAATTTATGCTGCAGTTGATCTACAGCACAGGAAGCATCACAGTCCTTTAGCAGATGGGTTCTAGCATCCTCTCTTTTGTATTCAGCGTCCGAGCCATTTTCCATTTTCTAGTGCCTTCCATTTATATCAGTTGACTGGATTGTCATGTTTGTCCCAGAATGCCATGGGCTCACTAGTTGGTCTGGGGAAAATCATTCCCTTGGGTAAACTGGACCAGGATAATGGCAGCAAAGCACTTTGCAAGTATCAGGAACTATATGAATGAATTAACCATTGTTGATGTGGACAAATGGCTTCTCTACATATCATGCTACACATTTTTTAAAAACAAATAATTAACAGTGACATTTCCTCAGCGTGACAAGCATTTGCACCTTTTCCTCTCCTGTTCAGGTGAAATGCTTTATAAAATGTAACATTGCACCCACTACTCTGGATTACTGGAGTTGAGAAGCAGTGCAATTCACTGAGGACACTTCATGGGTGGTCTTGTGCAATGGTATAAGGTTGGGATTATAGGAAAAACAGGAATATAAAGTTATTGAGAGCAACACAGCAACAGACTGTTAAAATATGTTAATGCTGTTTTTGTTATAGGCTAAACACCCCATTTATTTAGCTGACATTTTGTACGGCTTCAAGATGATTAAACAAGACTGAAAGGGTGTATGTTTGAGTGGGGTGGGGGAGACCCCAATAGATTTGCATCTGTGAAAAGGGATGTCTCTTATATGAACAAGTATGTGTATAAAATAGGAAAGAGCAGCAGCAAAATGAGATCATCAAGGTTGTATAAATCTTGTTCCCCTAACTTGTCCTACCATAAATGCCAATTTGCACATGAAGAAAATAATTACATTTCAGCTCGACTGAAAATCAGAGTGCCATGGGTCTGGAAAATGACAATATGTTAAGCTCAGGATCAGACTGTTGAGGTTCATTTTATTTCCATTAAATCCTCCTCTGAATATTGCTTAAAAAAGCTTTCCTTTTTATTATTGCTAATTCCAAGCATAATATATATGGTTTGTGTGCCAGACTGATTTATTATCATTTAAAACAGTCTGATGTTTTCAGCTTTTAGCATACCTTGGAAAGAGTGTGACTTTGCCCAGATTCAAACTCTTCAGTTATTCAACTAAATGGGACACTGTCCAGATTAAAAATAAATAAAAATGGATTAAAAATGGCTTCCTTCCCCTGGATTTAACCATCCTTTTACTTACTCTAAGTCTCTTTTTTGGGGGGGGGGGTGAACTCCCCTACATAATGTATATCTGCGTGGGACCTCCTCTGTTCTCATAAGAAAATGAGCTTTCATTGTTGTTCTGAGCTTGGTGTTTTAAAAGTAAAGGCTCTGCTACAGGAACCATCTTGTTTGAAGGCCTAGTTTGTCTCCACAAGATGCAGGCAGGGCCGGCTTAACCATACCGCCAAATCAGCATCTGCGGGGGGGGGGGGCTCACAGCCAGGGGCCCCTGCCCCCATCCTAACCCTCCTTCTGCAAACACCTCCTGCTGGCTTTTTTTAAAAAAAAAAAAAAAAAAAAAAAAACGCCAGTGTATTGCAAACTAGAAAGGGAAAGAAGGAGCTGCCCTCCCTGTGGCTGAAGCTGGGGGGAGTTTGCTGCTCCCTCGCCCCCTCCTCCCAGGATGGTCAAAATGCAAGCCAGCCAGGCCTGTGTCAGAGAGGGGTGAGTGTGTGAGAGAGAGGGGGGGCAGGAGGGAAGTGTGAGGATCCTCTCTTTCCTTCTCTTTCTCCCCTGCTCTCTCTTCAGAAAGGGCTTCTTTCTTTCTTTCTTTCTTTCTTTCTTTCTTTCTTCCCTTTTCTTCCTTCCACATAGATCCCCTCCAGCCCATCTTTCCAGCCACTCTTAAAATGTCCTGGTTTCTCTCCCCTCCCTCCCTTTCCCCCTTTCTCTTCAGCTTCCTCCCCTTGCTACCCACTGAGTTCAACCTGCAAAAGGAATTTGTGTGTGTTTGCCTATGTGCCTTCAAGTCATTTCTGACTAAGGTGAAGCTACCATGGGGGTTTCTAGGCAAGGTTTGTTCAAAGGGGATGTGCCTTTGCCTTCCTTTGAGGCTGAGAGAGTGTGACTTGCCCAAGGTCACCCAGTGGGTATTCATGGCTGAGTAAGGATTCAAACCCTGGTCTCCACGGTCATAGTACAATGCTGAAACTTCTACAACACTCTAGCTATTTTAACAGAAGAATATAAAGAATATAAATAAAAATTTGGAGTAATATTACGGGGAACAATGGTTTGATTGTTGTCACTAAAACACACCAGTATCCCATTAGTGTTATGTGAGAGCCATTGAGCTACAGCAGTGATTCTTAACCTTTTCTTTACCAGGGACCTTTTGTTGTCCCAAGATTTAACTCAAGATTTAAAACCCTAATAATAACAGCTAACAACAACAACAATACAATTACACCATCCATTAAACTTTCTCTCAGAGGCACTCTTGCTTCTTCCTGCAAGTTTGTGGCTGGAGTGGATTGAATGGTAATGTGCAGGCCAAGCCAGCCAGCCTTTGCCTTGGTTCTTGTCACGTGGCTGCTCCACTACAGGGAGGAGGTGGGCCAAGCAGCCTTCAAACCTTTGTGGACCCCCTGTGAGGACATTGTGGACCCCAAGTTAAGAACCACTGGGCTAGAGAATGCTGGAAAAGGAACAATGCAACCAGACCTTGAGAAGGGTGCTGGCAGGGGGATTCTGGGAGGTGTAATCCAAAAGTAACTTTCACAGGCTTTGAATGCAGCCTAGAATCATAGGGCTGGAAGAGACCCCATCAGCCATCCCATCCAATCGGCTTCTGCCCTGCAGGAACAAACAATCAAAGCCCTCATGACAGATGGCCATCCAGCCTCTGCTTAAAAACTTCCAAAGAAGGAGACTCCACCACACTCCAAGGCAGTGCATTCCACTGCCAAACACCTCTTACTGTCAGGAAGTTCTTCCTAATAAGATTTAGGTGGAATCTCTTTTGCTGTAGTTTGAACCCATTGCTCCGTGTCCTAGTCTCTGGAGCATCAGAAAACAAGCTTGCTCCATCCTCAGTATAACATCCCTTCAAACATTTAAACATTGCTACCATGTCACCTCTCAACCTTCTCTTCTCCAGGCTAAATGTACCCAGCTCCCTAAGATGCTCCTCATAGGGCATAATGGCTTCCAGACCTCCCACCATCCTTCTCAGTGTCTCTCTTGAATTGTTGTGCACAGAACTGGAAACAGTATTCCAGGTGAGGTCTGACCAAAGCAGAATGGAGTGGTACTATTACTTCCCTTGATCTAGACACTCTACTTCTATTAATGCAGCCTAGAATTACATTGGCATTTTTTTGCTTCTGCATCACACTGCTAACTCATGTTCAGCTTGTAGTCCACTCTTTCTTTTCTTTGAGGAAATCTACACCATTACATTAATTGCCAATAAACCAAAAATATTATGTCAGTTCTTATAATACTGTTTTTAAACTAAATTATTGGTGGCAAATTATGTAATACAATAGGCTGCCCTTATCCACTGGGGATTGGTTCGGGGTGGGGGGTAGATTCTGAAAACCATGGATAATAGTGAACGCCATTGAAAATAATAGAACTTCTGGTTTAAAATACCATAGAGTTGCCTTGGAGGGCCTAGAAAATGGCTACAGAGGACACATTTTCTTGGAAGACTATGGTAGGTGTGCTGTTTTGTGTCCCATGGATAATGAATCCATGGATACGGGGGTCCTACTGTAATCCGAACATCCTGTACTGTGAATAGGTTAGGTTATATTGACCTGAGATAAACATATGGGCCCCCCAAAATAAAGAATTGCAGGGGGCCCCAAAATTCCTTAAACCGACCCTGGATGCAGGACCTCTTGATTGCAACTCCAGGCCTGTGGAACACCATTCCATGCACTGTGCAAACTTCACACTTTCCTCTTTCTGGGATTCTAAATCACTTTCATTCCAATGTGATTTTGGTGATCTACTTGCCATTTTGTCTTGCCATAGCCTTCAGGAGCCTTACAATTGATTTTGTTCTCACAATCTTCAGAATTACCTGGAAGTCTCAAATCTTCCAGAATATGTGATAGTGGATCAATTTCAGAGTTTCTTACATCTCAATATCCTCAGTAGAACATGATGGTCACACAAGAAGTAACATTTCCTTTGCATCTTAACCCAACCAACAAAGCAACAAAATTACAAAATTATAGATTTCCCAGCAGGAAATGACACACCTAAGTATGAGATCTGTCTGTTGCTAGGTACTGATTCCAGACTATGAGGCCTGTCTATTAAATAACGAGACTGAGAAAATAACCCACACTGGATTGACTATGTGACGAATGTTGCTGTCCTTGAGCAAGCAGGGATCACCACCATTGAGGCCATGATATTGAGAAGACAGCTGCGCTGGGCAGGGCACGTTTCTAGGATGGAGGACAATTGCCTCCCAAAAGTAGTCTCTCTCTGGCTTTTCTTCGCAAACGAAGATTTAGGAAGGACTCATCCTGCGCTTTCTGCAAGCGCACAGATGGCTTTTGGATTTTACATGATTGCAAAAGAATGACGTCATCTGGTATGTGTGCCCTTTTGCAATCATTAGGCATCCTTATGACGCCATATTTGCCGCATCTGATAAAGTCCTTGCTTTGATATGCTTTTTTTCATTCTTGGTGATGATGGTGTTTTCCAGTGCATTGACTGTCATTTTGTCTCAGGAGTACATTGAAAGATGCAAGTTTCCTCACAAGTGATGATTTATTGAAAAAGGTTTGGGTCTGCCTTAAGTTGCTGCAGAATGTCAGTGCAAATTTCCTTGCAGAACTCTTTTTTTGATCTGGTGTGAGAACCCTAGGGACCATCTTGGCACAAACTTTTGTCAAGTTGAGACCCTCATACAAAATTTTCTGTGCAGTGTCTTTGTCAATGTCTCCTCAAACAATCTGGCTGATTTCCCCCCACAATTTCTTCGGTTCCTGAAGTGGAAGGTCATCCAGGGCATTCATCGTCTTCCACCTTGTCACGTCCTCTGAATCTTTTGTGCCACTCAAACACACATGGATGAGTCGTGCAGTCTTCTCCATAGGCCTCAGTAAGCATTTGAAAAGATTCTGTTGGTGTTTTGTTTCATTTTACTAAAAAAATTCAAATTGACATGTTGCTCGACTTTTAAACTTAGCAGTTTTCCAGCACACAAGAGACAGCACAGCTGCTTTAAACAATGACTGACATTTAACTGAATGGCCAAGAGTGCTGGTGTTTGTAGTGCAGGTTCAGACATGTTCAAGGTCACCACTCAAGCATTCACAATCAGTTCTCCTTGATTTGTCTGAAAGGTAGAAACACAGTCTTGTTATTTAATAGACAGACCTCATATATCAATGTTCCTGGCTACCAGCCTAAGGCCTTCTAGGTAGTGACACACTCTCTGTGGAACCTCCTAAATAGGGAAGTTCATCTTGCTAATGACTATTAATCCTTCAGAAAGTCTGTTGAATCATTGATGGTGATGATGGTGATGGCAGTAATGGGGAAAAAAATGGTGGCTGCCTGAATTTGAGTTGGTTTTTATTTACTGCTGAATCTGCAGTGATGGTGTTTTTTTTAATCTTTAATGATTCCAAGTTTAATTGTTCCCTCTCTCACCACCCCAGCACTATTCTTAGTATTTTATTTTATATCAGAGAAATTATTAAGTACACTTCAGTACCATTGATGGAATATCAGAAGCTATAAATTAATTAAAAGTAGTTGTTGATGAATGAGGCCATAGTCTCTTTCTTCAGAGAGAGAGAGAATATCACAATGTTACAATGTGCACTTAATTTTGTGTGCCATTACAGCATCACTATTTAGCTGTCTTTCTGTTAAAACTACAAAACTCTATATTATAAATTTTCATGAAAAGCAAGATGTTTATTTTATTGAAGTCATGTTCTATACTGTTTGCAGCTTTGCAAAATCCTTTCCGAGAGGGACTGGCCAGTGCAACCCACAGTACTCTTAATATTGTCCTCCTCAGAGTTATTAGAAACGGCATTTTGACACTTGTCAGGAAGTTTACAGTCTCTTTATGAATAATTCCTTGCAGAATTGTCTTACTCCTGGCTCTAGCAGGCTGAACTGATGGTGTTGTTGAGCTTCTTACTTTTCACATCACTTTTATGGGTGGATTCAGACCTCATAATTAGATACATGACATTAGGCTTTTTCACTGAGACAATAGACTTTTTCAGATGGGGGAGAAAACCCCCAAGGAGGCTGGGAGAAGAACAGGCTGTTTTGCTTACAGAACTCCGTTTCAGACAGCCCCGTCCTTCTCTATCCTCCTCCTGACCTCCTCCTGATCTTCCCCCGTGCTGTTGGTGTTGCTTTTTATTGACAGAGAAACTTCGTCAATAAAAAGCATCGCTTGCAGGTGGTGGAAGGTCAGAAGGAGGTTGGGAGGAGGACGGGGCTTTCTGAAATGGGGCTCTGTAGGCAAAACAGCCCCGTTCTTCTCCCGACCTCCTCGGTTTTTTTTCCCCTGTCTGAAAAAGTCCAATGTGTAACACTTTACATTTTCTTACAGTGAAGGTCTTCACAATCTTCTTGACTCTCAGCCTTATTGAATAATTTGGTGTCCTACCCTAATGTGGCCACCTCATTCTGGATTCTTTTTGTTAGACTGAAATGCATGCTGAGAGTACTGCATTACAGCTAAAAATGTTCTATATATAAAGCCACGCATACAATGTTGTAAAATGGTAAACATTTTGATTGAGGGCTTGTCTACACTAGTAAAATAACCTGGCTTGCCCCCATTCCAGAGCCCTACAGTCCAAACAATGCAGAGCATTTACCCTGATCTGCCTCTGGGCAGTCCAAACAACCCCCGGGGCAGATACGGGAATGGAATGGGGCAAGTTAGGGTAGGGCCCTTGACCACAATTTTTTTAAAAAAATACCCAGTTTCACCTGGTACTGCTGAATTTGGCCCTGCATGTCTGTGGAAACCCATCCCAGAACACCATCCCTCACTGCCACCACTAGCTCCCTAGCTATCCTGGAATCCAGGCAGGGGTCCTGCAGCCACATGTCATGGGACACCTGCCTGGCTTCCATGTTAGTGAGAAAATGGCAGGAGTGGCAGCTTCAGTGTGGGCCAGCATCCTGTTTGGACTCCAGCCCATTTTCTGTAGGTAATGGGGTGGGAAAAACAGGCCATCTCTGAAGGCAGGATATGCCAGTGGGGAGCCAGTGTAGCCTGCCTGGTGTAGACGAGCCCTGAAATAAAGTACATGGCTGTTTCAGTACCATATTAAAATCGTGGATGTTTAAGTCCATTTGAGATATTGAAAAAATGTTTGTACCTACATTGTGCCTAAAAAGACTCAAGCCATCAGTCCAATTGCTGGTCCCTGCTAGAGTACACCCATCAAATCATTTGCCAAATGGTTAATTCACAGGTAAATGTCATTGATTCAATAGGTCTGCTTGACTTTAATAGGGTTTAAACCAAGAGTGGTTTCTTTGTCATTTTCTCTCCCAATAAACATGGTTGTTTACAAGGTCTGGAAATTTTACAAACTCATACTGAGTAAGTGTGAGTGAATTCTGGTATACATACAACATGGAATAGGGAAGAGAAGCTTCAAAATTAAGTTCCAATGCAGCTTGGATTTCTACCATGCTATACAATGACAGCATCTGCCTCAGTTGCAAAATGTAGCCCTGGCTTCCCCAAAAGAGAATGTGCTCCTTTTTTGCCCTTTCTCAATTATTTGGATCTATTTCTTGGAAAAAAATCTCTAATCCTGAAATGGGCACACTCATTTCCACTCATAATTCAACAGTAAAACTGTTTGTGTAGCAAATTTTAGCTCTGAAGCAAAAGCCTCTTCAGTTAGATATAAAATAGGATTCCATCTTTGTCCCACTCTCCAGGATTAATGCATTTGGTATGAAGGGAAAGCCTATGCATGTAGAACTCTGCTAAGGAAGAAAATAATACTCACAAATGCGGTCATTCTCAGCAAGAAAGGCTGTATCAAAACATTGAGGTATTCCATCAAAGAAATGTCACAAGGCTTTTTTCAATTTTTTGAAGAAAAAAATATTTTTTACACCAACCCCCCCACACACACTTTTGGGACAATTTTTCCCCCACAAATGAAATACCAGAAATTATTGAAAAATGTATATGATCTCTCAAATATCCCCCAGCAAGGACAAAACTCAAGATCAAATAAGCAAAGATTTATAGCCATAAATTCTACATCGATAAAGGTTCCCTGCATTCTGGAAACCCAATCATGCAGGACTCCATCATGAAGAATAGCTTATGTGTTTAGAGGTGTGCGTGTATAGGTTTTCTTTGTAGACCTAATGTGTTGACATTTGAGTGGGTGCCAGCAGTGCCAAAGCCACTGTGTGCATAAGAGGCACAACCCCATGACTCTATTCTTTATTTGGTACCCGTTCACATAATCTGTGTGAGGAGGACTGTGGTCCGTCTGCAAACATGGGAATGGTTTATATAGCATTGTTTGAAAGACACAGTAGCTCTCCTTGTTCCTGTGACTCAGAATCTGATCAAATAGCAAAGTGTAACCTTTCATTACTCTAATAGCTCAACCTATCTGCATATTCCCTTGTTTTGAACTGCTTATGGAGGAAAATGATTTTAAAATTAGAACGTGCTTGAAAATTACAATGCCCTTTGCCAGAACTTAATCTCTCTCTCTCTCTCTCTCTCTCTGGCTTTTCTTCGCAAACGAAGATTCAGGAATGACTCATCCCGTGCTTTCTGCAAGCACGCTGATGACTAAAAAGGCCAATCCAAGATAGAGAAGTCTGGTTGCAAAAAGCACAGCAATAGGTTTCCTTGGGTGATGTTTCCGGATTGTGATTCTTTCTGCGTTGTCGTTTCTCTTCAAGACTTGTTCGGCGTGAGTTCTCAAATAAGGCTGCAGCATTGTGGATAGTGCGTCTCCATGCCTCCCGATGTGAGGCCAGGATGGACTATTGTTGGTGATCAATTTAGCCGAGCCTGAGATGTTGTTTCAGGGAGTCCTTGTATCGCTTTTTTGGACCGACCCTCTTTCGCTGACCCATGGCGAGTTCACCGTAGAGTACTATTTTGGGGAGGCGATGGTCCTCCATCCTAGAAACGTGCCCTACCAAGCGCAGCTGTGTTCTCAATATCATGGCCTCAATGCTGGTGATCCCTGCTTGCTCAAGGACAGCAACATTTGTCACATAGTCAATCCAGTGTATATTTAGGATTGTGCATAAACAGTGCTGATGAAAGCGTTCGAGGAGTCGTAAATGGTGGGGATGGGTGACCCATGTTTCAGACCCATAAAGGAGAATAGATAGTAAAATGGCTCTATACACACTGATTTTTGTGCTACGTCTCAGGTGTTTATTACTCCTTTTGTAAAGTCTTCCAAATGCACTATATGCCTTTGCTAATCTGTGATCAATCTCTTTGTCAATCTTGGCATCTGAAGAGATGATGCTTCCCAGGTAGGTGAACTGTTGAACAGAATTAAGCACAGAGTTGCCTATGGCAATGTGGGGATGATGGTGTTCGTCCTGTGATGCAGGCTGGTAAAGAACTTCCATTTTCTTCAGGTTGACTTCCAGCCCAAACAGCTCTGCAGGTGTGTGTGAAGCAGGATGATGTCGGCAACAAAGGCAGCATCATCAGCGAAGGGCAGCTCTCGGACTAGATAGTTTAGAGTCTTGGTGCGAGCCCTCAGAAGGCTTAAGTTAAACAAGCTACCATCAGTACGGTAACGTATATAGAAGCCGTCTTCTTCTTCAAGCTCTGCCTTAGCCCTTTGGAGCATCATGCTGAAGAAGATTGTAAATAAAGTTGGAGCAAGAACACAACCTTGCTTCACTCTATTAGTTATTAGAAAGGGCTCTGAAAGAGCATCACCATATCTGACTTGACCATGCTGGCCCTAGTATAGCATGATAATCATTTTAAGGAATTTTTTTGGGGGGGAGGGAATCCTAGTCATTCCAGGATCTGCCATAGACCTTTTCTACTCACAGTGTCGAAGGCTTTGGTGAGGTCAACAAATGTTACATAGAGACCCTTGTTCTGCTCTCTACATTTCTCTTGCAGTTGTCTAAGGGCAAATACCATATCTGTAGTACTCCTATTGGCTCTGAAGCCACATTGGCTTTCAGGAAGAAGTTCTTCGGCAATGGCAGGAACTAATCTGTTCAGGAATATCCTTGCAAGGATTTTTCCAGCAATAGAGAGCAGTGTTATGCCTCGATAGTTTGAGCAATTGGATTTTGCTCCTTTTTTCTTATACAGGGTGATGATGACTACATCTCGGAGATCTGATGGCAGTTCCCCCTTTTCCAGCAATTCACAAGGAGTTCGTGGAATTTATCATGGTGTACATGACCTCCATGTTTCCAAACTTCAGGTGGGATTCCATCAGTCCAAGCTGCCTTGCCGTTTTTCATGTGCTGTATGTCCTTAAGGGTCTCTTCCAAAGTGGGAGCTATGTCCAATTCATTTTTCCTCAGTTTTTGTATCATATGTTGGATAGCTGAGCCTTGGACTACTCGGTTGACACTAAAGAGACTTTGAAAGTGTTCAGCCCATTGATTCAGGATGGAGGCTTTATCAGTAATTAATGTTTGACCATTTGTACTGTATAAGGAGCTTTGGGCCTGATAAGTAGGTCCAAACACTGCCTTAAGAGCTTCATAAAATCCTCTATGATCACCCAGATCTGCACAGCGTTGTGTCTTTTCTGCTATATTGATCCACCACTTGTTCTGCATGTCTCAGAGTTTTTGGTGAAGTTTACTACATGTGAGATAGAAAGCTGCTTTTCTTACATGGCAAGTTGGCTGGGCAAGGTATGCCTGGTGAGCAGTTTTCTTCTTTGTCAACAGCTCCTGGATCTCTTGATTGTTTTCATCAAACCAGTCTTGATTTTTCTTGTGGGAGAACCCAAGGGATTCTTCTGCAGACTGTAGGATACTGTTTTTGATATGTTGCCAAAGCACTGTAGGAGAAGGATCTATAGGATGGTCTTCAAGTTTTGTTTGTAGATTTGCCTGGAAGTTGTCTCTCATGGTAGCTTGTTGAAGATTGTTGACTAGGAGTCTCTTCTTTAAGATGCCACCCCTCTTAGGTTTGAACTTAAGTTGAAGATTTAGTTTACATCTTATGAGGCGATGATCTATTTGGCATTCTGCACAGGGCATCACTCGAGTATGACGGACATCGCGAATGTTTCTCTGGCGGACTAGAACATAGTCAATGAGGTGCCAATGTTTGGATCGGGGATGAATCCAGGTTGTTTTCAAACTATCTTTCTACTGAAAGATAGTGTATGTAATAGTCAGCTGTTGTTCTGCACAGAACACTAGCAAGAGGCGTCCGTTATCATTGCAATTTCCAACACCATGCTTGCCTAAGACACCTTTCCAGGCTTCGGAGTTCTTTCCTACTCTGGCATTGAAGTCACCAAGGATAATAATTTTATCTTCTACAGGGACTTTATGTATGAGGTGGCGTAGGTCTGTGTAGAATTTTTCTTTCTCTACAGGGTCGGCTTGCATAGTTGGGGCATATATACTAAAGAGAACAACATGTGGGAGGCGTAAGGAAATAATGCGATCAGAGTATCCTGTTGGCAAGGTTCCGAGTTTGGAGGCAATGGAGTTTTTAATCATAAAGCCTACTCCTGAAAGATGTTTTTCGGTTTTGGGTTTGCCAGACCAGTAAAGTCTGTAGCTGGTGCCGTGTTCTTTAAGGCTGCCTTCCTCATGGAGACAAACTTCACTAAGAGCAGTGATCTCAATATTGAATCGTGATAGTTCATGGGCTATTAGAGCAGAATGATGCTCAGGCCGTCCACTATCTGCAGAATCTTGCATGGTTCTGATGTTCGAGCATGCAAGCGTCAGTTTATTTACACCTTTGGAGGCCGGTGTGTGCCTTTGTTTCTTTGCCTTGGTTTGACCGCATCAGAAGATGCCCGTTGGCTGTGGCTAGCCAACCAGGTAGTTGGGGATGAGCTTTCGTTAGGCCACCTTTTCTAGGCCCCTCTCCATATGGAGCAAGCAGTGCTCTCCTTTAAAAACGCTGCTTGGTCATTCAGGAGGCTGCCGAACAAGACTATCATCTCCCAGGTCAGCCTCAAGCGACCAAAGTCCTGAACCGCCTGCATGCAGGGTTGGGTCTGCGGCTTCCAGTGCATCTTTACACCTGCCGTTTCGTCCCTTGCCTATCGCTACAGGGCTTTTTTGGAATTGGATTTGTCCTTCGAGCCTATGATGTGGATTTTTCTCGTGCAGTGCAGCGTGTACAGAACTGGCCTCACCCTTTAAACCAAAGGTTCATCAGCTGTGGCCTTGCAAGCATGGACAGTAGCAGCGAGGTCCTCGGTTGTAGTTTTGGTTAGAGTTTCCTTCTCTTAGATGGTTGACCTTACAGGGTTGGACGAGCACCATCTGCTCGGGTTTGGGATTAGAGTTTTCCTTCTCCTAGGATGGCTGTGATAAGGCTAGAGAGCCCATCCTGCCCTTTGACGCTCTTTGTCAGACCCTTCGGTTTTGACCTGTCTGGCATGGGAGACCCTACCAGTGGCTATTATGCCACTGCCAGCATAGCTCAAAATGTCATTAATGTATGCAAGCCTCTCTCCCATGACAGGGGGCATCAATGGAGAGGTGTATGGCATGGGAGACCCTACTGGTGGCTATTATGCCACCGCCAGCATAGCTCGAAACATCATTAGGGTATGCAAGCCTCTCTCCCACAACAAGGGGCCATCAATGGAGAGGTATAATATAAGTATAATGTTAATGCACCAGCCTTTCAAATGGAAATAATAATAATAATGGTGATATAAATATTTTTCTTTAGAAAAAATTCTCCCTTTAAAAAAATCTCTACTTGTAAGAGAAAGAAAACAAGGTTATAATGAAATATCGGTACTGTCCACATGAGCCATGTTAGTTTGGAAAAGGGGAATGCTAGTGTCCCTTTGGACTCAATGTGACATCACAGTACTTAATGTTGGGTCCATTCACCTACAAATAGAACTACTCCATCTCCCAATTGCACCCTCAGGGGCCACACTACCATCCTGAGGACTGGATTTCTCTTACTGCAGTAAAAAACAGACATTTCTCAGCATGTAAGAAGTTTGCTAATTCATCCCCACTCCAGTATAAACCAGAGAACCTAATTATTTGGGGTGGGTTCCCCACTATTGCTGATAAGATGTATAATCTAATCTCTGATGCAGATGTTGTAAAGGAAGGAGACAACATGAATAAAATTGATCTAAAGACCCAAACTTTATTGCATGTATATTTCTACAATTATCAGACATATACTCCCACTCAAACAGTGTGACAGAGGAGATTTATTAGAGTAGTGGAGGAGAAAAGACAAGATATTTTACAGAGCCTTCTTTTGCAAGCTTGTAAAACAAATCTGCCAGCTAAATATTTTAAAATAGCAAAATAGTCTTTTTTGAGCCTTTCCCACAACAGGCCATCCCAGTGGTCCCAGACTCTGGTCCTTCAGGTGTTTTGGACTTCAGCTGCCAGAATTCCTGACCATTGGCTAAGGTGGCTAAGGCTTCTGGGAGTCCAAAATACCTGAAGGACCAGAGTTTGGGTACTACTAGTCTACTCCATTCAGTAAGGTCTCCTGAGCCCAAGGAGAGGCATTTTATGGGATAACCAAGAAATGAAAGAGTTGGGAGAATTATCTTCTGCCATCCCTTTTATGACATCCAAACCATAAGACCTATTGTATTGGTAATGTTTGTACAGATCCAGTGTATGGAGATTATCAGATGCAGCAGAAATTGCATCAGAAGATCGTAACAAGAACAGGAATGGGTGAGACTATCAGACGATTATGTCCTTCAGCATCCCAGGGGCACAGTGTGGCTGTCAGTAAGGTATCCCTTTGTATTGGCAGCTTTTCCCTGTCAATGAAAAAGGGAAGCCTCATCCACAGCAGCACTATGCCCTGGGAACAGCTGAAGGCGCAGGTGTCTGATAATGTTACCCTTTCAGTTCTCCTTGCGATCTTCTGATGCTGTTCGGAACACCTTTTTTTGCTGCATTCCCCTGTGTCTGATAATCTCCTATGATGCTGTTGCATCCAATATGCTTCACAAAAGCAGAATGTTCCAGTTCTCAGTCCTTCTATGGAAGAGAATCTCTCTATATAAATTGCAGAAAGCTGCAGACAACATATAACTTGCAGGCAACAATCAGACAATATATCTGAAGAGTGCAGCCTGTAGAGCATCCTGACCCCCCTTTTTATGATGCATAAAAATTTCAACATAGGTAAAAAGAAAGTAAACTGTGAAATAAGAATTCTCAATTCCAAATTTCATCTCAATGCTGAATTCATTAGGATAGCTTTGGGCAAGTAATTAAGGACATGAGGAGAACCCAAGTGGAGAGGCCAAAGATCTACATCTCCCAGAATTCTCTTCACAGCAAGGTAACTATGAGAAGCCCAGAAGGAGACATGAGGGTAGCAGATCCCTCTCACTTATGCTCCTGAGCCAGTGGTCTAAACAGGGGAGCTGCCTCTGGTACTGGAGAGAATATATATCAGTCATGACTCATAGGCCCTCATAGCCCCATCCTCATTTCTCCATGAGTTGACTTTCAGCCTCACTCAAATACCCTTCTCTGCAACTTTGTGATATCAAAAGAGCAACTTAGCTTACAGGCCTGCAGAAAGGAGTAATGAAGTAAAGAATGTGAAATACATGGATCATTCAAAAAGTGGTACAAAAATACACAAAACAGTTAATAGCATCATTAGTAATACAACCCATCAGAATCATGCCATATACTGCTTTGACTCAGAATGCTTTTGTTGTCAATGGGGGCGGGGGCAGGGTAAACAACCAGTTTGGAATGCAAACAAAGAAGTAGTCGTAGACTCCTTTTGTTATGGATCCATGAAGACTCAGAACAGTTTTAGATGGCATTGGAAGAACTGGTGCCAGCTGAGTGCACAGTCAGTTCTGAATTGAGCTGGCTGCATTGAAGATACCACTGTCGGAGAAGGGTTATCAACTCAACTGCAAGAAGGAAGTGCCAATGATTGTAGCCCTATATTTCTTCTTCTGAAACAAAATAGTTTTTAGCTGACTGGCAAAACCCCTAAAACGATGCTAAAGTTCCATTTTATCTCCTTCAAGCCTATGATTTTCAAACGTCTTAAACAATGATACACTTCATAGAAGTGCGCTAATAAAGCATTTCTTACTTCTCCTAGATTCAGGATCTGGGTTTCACAGGTTACTAAACTGCATTATACCATTATCTGCAAATGTCAAATGGGAACCACACTGAACAGAGGTTGGCAACACCAGTGGACCCAGCAACTAAATTTCTGTCTTAGGAACCCCCTGGGGGCCTCACGCCTTGCTGAAAAAGAGAGAGAGAAAAAACCCTCAGACATGGCCAGAGGCCCATCTCTGATTTTGGAAAATGGGCATTGTTTACGTTAAACATTACAAGGCATGCTGTAACCTCTTTGGGAGATGAATGGGTGGGAAAGGTGGCCTGAAGATTCTTGAGGGGCTGACAACCATAAAAACAGTCTGGGGTGTCCATATGCAGTCCCAGGGCTGTGCTTTCCCACCACCAATAAGGACTGGGGTTAGGGCAGAATACCTCTCCATAGCATTGCAATGCTAGGTCATGTCATTCAGCACTTCATAAAAAGCCTTGCCTTTTAAGTAATTAGGCAAGGTATTATATTTAACAGCCTGAAAAACACCCTGCATATACTTTGTATGGATAGCAAATGCTTTCTGGCTCTAATGGAAGAATACAGTTCTTCTGCCTTACTCTGAACACAGAACCAAGACTATAGTCCAATGGAAAGCAGCAGGCTTCTTCAGCCATGTAAGTGGCTGCAGGAGAAACTCTGAAGACTTCTTTGTCTGCCCTGCCCCCGCCGCCACCCAGTAAATATGTGCAGGGGGAAAAAATGACTTTCATGGGAAAATCACACAGGGATAAGCCCCAATTAATCCTCTGCCATCCTACCTTTTGAGCTGCTTTTAAAATGTGCCAGTTTATTTCTCTTCCACCCACTTTCCTCCTTTGTCTTCAGTTTACTTCCATTGCAGGAAACTGAGTTCAAAGTGTAAAAGGAGTTGGCTCTTAACTCAGAAGAGAGAAGAGTAGGGGACGGAATCCTGTCTTTCTCAATAAGCTCAGGTAAAAGCAAAGTGCTGCGGCCTCTCCTAACTTACGTGTTCTTCCTCATTACTAACGTTTGCCATCTTGACCACACTCAGAAGTTTTTTGGCCACACATACTCCATTTTTTTCATCTATGAAATGTTGGAGGGCAAATGTTGGAGAATGACATCAGTTTGAAAATAAAAAATTATTATTAAGGCTATTGTCAAGAAAGCTGCTAAATAATTAAAAAGCAAGCAAGCAATCTTCTAGGAAACGGATTTAAAAAACTGTGAAAACCAAAACCATGGCAGTTATTAGCCAAATGTTTGGCAGAAACAGAATGCTGCAGTTATATGAAAGTGTTTCATAAACCAAGCACCTATGATGACATTATTATGATGGCATTTTGGTCGTTACTTTTAAACTTGCTACCTTTGTTTTGAAACAAATTCGAACAATTTTCAAAATAAAAGGAGGCCCTAAATTTTAAAGCTTATAGTTCTAGAGAGTTCATTACTTGATGCCATATTATTTCCTGAGAATGTGGAATGTTATTTATTCCCTGCCTTCTCAAATTCATAAAGTGATTTTCTTGGTATATTGTGCTTTAGGCTATTCTTGGTAACTAAAAAATGTGGTGGGTGGGGGAGAAAAATACACCTCTCCTAAATCTTACTGGTGTCAGAGGAACTTGTTCTCCTTCCCTCACTCTACTGTAGTCACACCTGATTAATCTTTTATTAGTTTAGTTTTGTCTGTCAAAGTATCTGAGAGATCTAAGGATCATTTCACACTTGTTGCTACACTGTAAGCCAAAGTGGCCCATGTTGCTGCTTAATATATAAAGCACTGCAGAGAAATTATATATAAATTAGTCCAATAAATCCAAAAGGCAGTACAGTACTAATCTTTCACAGATCTGGATGAATTGCAACATTGGCATGAGGCTGTTGTAGGAAGGTGGATCCCTACTGAATGCTAGCACCAATAAAACCAGTATGACTGTCTGGAAGGTCATATCAAGACAGGATTGTTTCTCACTCTCTATGCAACACCATTAGAAGTCATGTTTGTGTTACAACCTGAGTACTGCTGCTTCTTAACCCAGTGTCTGAAGTTTTGTTTAAATTGTTGAAATGTTTCAGACATTTGTACTTCCTGTCCAGGTCAATGTGTGAGGTACAACCAGTTTTTTCTCCATTGCACTGGTTCATAGAGAGATGGAGGCAAGCTGGGCATGCATTATGGCTAGTGAGTGTATGCTATTTCAAGCAACTGTGTCTTCCCCCACACCTCTTTTCTTTATGTAGCAACCGACTGTCCATCCAGCTTATTTCAGGTAAATATTAGCTGGTTGCCTCAAGGGAATGGGCATTTTTTCCCCTTATCCTTTCTGGAATAGGCCATAGGAAGTAGGCCATAGTGTTTACTCCAACGATTTTTTAAAAACTGTTTCTACTTTTATTTCAATGAAAGCAAGGTTTAGTAAAGTTGAGGAAACAAAGAAAAGGCTGGTAAAAGAGAATAATAATACTGAGAAGCACCCTGAATAACCTGAGCAACCTGTCATAGTTCAGTATTTGAGTTTGGCACATCCCCTTGAAAAAATTCTTCTGTAATGGAAAACTTAGAGCTTCCCAAGACAGACAGTGTGAGACAGCAAGACAGGCCAAGACATACACAGACTATCCAAGAAGATCTTGAGCTAGAGAGATGGTTGCTGACTCCTCCCCAAGAGATGGCAAACCTCATTGCTACTTTGAAAGGAAAGTCTAACTCCACAGAAGCCAGTATCTGAAGACACAGGCTCACCTGGTAATGATAAAGAGGGCCTACTCACAGAAGAAAATTTCTCAGGATTAAAGTTCTCCTCATGAACAAGGGCCTTTTCCTAAGGAAGATTTCTAACAAAATGCTGGCAATGACCTGCAGCTGAGTGAGCCCTAGGGTGTAGATTGTTCATAAACTTCAAGCTGCTGTAGGAAGAATTGCTGGAACAATGTTTGGACTCCAATTTTATACCTTGTGTGTAATTTCCATGAGCAATTTACCTTTATTCTGTCTAACTTATTCTGTACTGAACTCCAAACTGCCTTGGCACAGGGGGCCCTGGTGGCACAGTGGTTAAATGCTGGTACTGCAGCCACAATGTTGCAAGTTCGATCCTGAAGGGCTCCAAGGGTTCACTCAGCCTTCCATTCTTTCATAGGTCAGTAAAATGAGTACCCGGTTTGTGGGGGAAATTAACTAACACACCTTTGTGGATGAAGAGTGTGGTATAAATACCATAAATAAATAAATATTGACTGCTTTTGGATTTGTTCTTGTACAATGCCAGTTCTTAGTATGGCTTCCTTGGTTGACTCAATCCACCTGTAATGTGCTCCTCCTCTTTTTCTACTGCCTTCCACAATATTAAGCATTATCCTCTTTTCCAGTGAGTCCTATCATCTTGTGATATATATCCAAAGCATGACAGCATCAGTTTAGTCATTTTGATTTCCATTGAGATTTTAAGCTTGATTTGATCTAAGACCCACTAATTTGCCCTTTTAGCAATCCATGGTGTTCATACAATTCTCCTCCAGCATCACATTTCAGATGTGTTGATTCTCTTCCTGTCAGCTTTCTTCATTGTCCAGATTTCACAACTACACACAGAAACTGGAAATACTATGGCATGGATGATTCTAACTTGGGTATTTAGTAATACTGAATATCTCTACATCATTGAAGTTCATATCTAATTCCTTCATAGCTGCCCTTCCAAGTGTTAGGAGATTATCAGACACGTCGAAAAAAACACAAGAGGAGCATGTAAGGATGATGTTACTGTCCTACGAACAGGTCCCGGTTTCAGATGTCATTGTCATCCTTGCATGCTCAGCCTTTGCTGCAGCTGTGAATAAGGCATTGCTTTCAATTGACGGGGAGGTCCCATCAATGAAAAATGACACCTTACTCATGGCTGCAGCATGGAGTCAGCATGCAAGGATGACGATATTGTCTGAAACCAGGACCCATACATGGGACAGTAATGTCATCCTCAAGTTCTCCTCTTGTGTTTTTTGCCATGTCCTATAATCTCCTTAGAATCTCAGAAAGAGTCTCAGAAAGCCGATATCCCTTCTGAATGTTGACTACAAGATCTATGCAACAATCCTAGCTAGTAGATTAAGAAAAATATTAGCGGAGTTTATCCACCCAGATCAGAATGCCTTTCTCCTGGGAAGAACACTGGCGAACAATATAAGGTTGGCTTTGAGTGCTTTGGAATATTATGAAAAAAACTATGAAAAAAAAGTGGCTTTAATATTTGTGGATGCAGAGAAAGCCTTTGACAACTTGAACTGGCAGTTTATGAAGGGTGTACTGGAAGAGATCGGTGTGGGCCAAAAATGTTACCAATGTATTGATCAGATCTATAAAAAACAAAAAGCACATGTTTTGGTTAACGGGGAGAGATGAAATTTAATCAGCATTCAGAAGGGAACAAGATAAGGTTGTCCCTTGTCACCTCTATTGGAGGTTTTAAATAAGCAAATTAGAGGAGAAAAAACAATTCCAGGTCTGAAACTTAAGGGCCATGAATACAAACTGTTAGCGTACGCGGATGATCTACTATTAATAATTCAGGACCCAATGAGTAATATGGAAAAAGCATTTAAAATAATAAATAAATTCAGGAAATTATCAGGTTTCAAAATAAACAAGGAGAAAATGGTTATACTACCAAAAAACCTGTCAAAGTCTGAAGAGGCCAAGATAGAAGAAAATCTGGGCTGTAGGATCAAAACTAAAATAAGATACTTGGGAATATGGTTAAATAAAAGAAATAGACAACTATATGAAAACAATTATAAAAGAACCTGGCAGCAAATAAAGGAGGGTCTTAAAAGATGGCAGAAATTGAACATGTCATTACTAGGGAAAATAGCTACGATAAAGATGAATATTCTGCCCAGGATGATGTTTCTATTTCAGAACCTTGTATTATTAACCAACGAAAAACCATTTATAGAATGGACAAGAGACTTAATTTTTTTTATTTGGAATGGGCGAAAGCCCAGAATAAAATGGACAACTTTACTGGGTTCAAAGAACAGAGGTGGTACTGTCCTCCCAAACCTCAAGTCGTTTTACATTGCCTGTGGGTTGAACTGGATAAGTGATTGGGTCACGTTAAAGAAAGACAGAATCATAAATCGGGAATGTAGCAACCAAAAATTTGGCATCCACGCATACTTGTGATATGGGAAAACAAGAGTAGATAAAGAATTTGAAAACCACACCGTAAGGGGCCCCTTAATGAGAATTTGGAAAAATGTAAAAGAAAATTTTTTATAGTAAGACTCCTTTATGGATTTCACCAATAGAAGCCTTTCAGGTTAGGTGGACAAAAAGGGAAGATTGGGTGATGTACAAAGATTTGATTAAATGGCCAGAGGAGAAGAACTAGAGAAGAACTACAAAATCAGGGTTATAACATACAATGGTTCACCTATGGTCAAATAAGGGATAGATTTAAGGAGGACAAAATATCATATGGTTTTGTAAAAGATCAAAATGAAATCGATAAGATTATTTGGGATCAGAGAAAAGGAAAAATAGCTAAATTTTACAAAATACTGCTGGAAAGAGAGTTGGAAGGAGATCTAATTACAGACTCAATGATAAGATGGGCTAAAGATATAGGTGATCTTATAAGTCTGGAAGATTGGGAGAATGCCTGCGGTAAAACAAATAGCATCACCGCAAGCCAAGATCTAAAAGAGAATTTTCTGAAAATAGTAAACAGGTGGTACTTGACACCAGCGAGACTAAGTAAGATTTATAAGTTATCCAAGAAGAAATGTTGGAAATGTGGTAAAGAGGTGGGGTCCCTTTATCATATGTGGTGGGGCTGTCCGATGATAAAGAAATTTTGGGAAAATATACAAAAAACAATACAGAAGATGTTCGGAATATCATACACACTGGACCCAAAATTATATTTGCTGAATATGACATCCACACTGGAGGAGCATGTAGAGAGAAAACACTGGAGGGTTATGTTATATTTAATTACTGCTGTGAGACTGAAGATAGCCGCAATATGGAAAATGAAGGAGACACCAAAAATAGGAGAATGGCTGGACAAATTGATAGAGATGGAAAATAATGATAAACTGACACAAATCATAAACAAGGGAGTGCAGGAAAAATGGAAATTAATAAATGACTATTTGAATATCAATGATTTGGATGAGGGAATTAGGGGCATACTTATCAAATTTGCAGATGACACCAAATTAGGAGGAGTAGCTAATACCCTGGAGGACAGGATCAAAATTCAAAATGACCTGGATAGACTGGAGAGCTGGGCCAAAGCTAACAAAATGAAATTCAATACGGAGAAATGTAAGGTACTGCACTTAGGGTGGAAGAACAAAATGCATAGATATAGGATGGGAGAGACCTGGCTGAACGAGACTACGTGCGAAAGGGATCTAGGAGTCCTAGTAGACCACAAGTTGAACATGAGTCAACAATGTGATGCGGCAGCTAAAAAGGCCAATGCGATTTTGGGCTGTATCAATAGAAGTATAGTGTCTAGATCAAGGGAAGTAATAGTGCCACTCTATTCTGCCTTGGTCAGACCTCACTTAGAATACTGTGTCCAGTTCTGGGCACCACAATTCAAAAAGGATATTGACAAATTGGAGTGTGTCCAGAAAAAGGGAACTAAAATGGTGAAAGGTCTGAAAACGATGCCTTATGAAGAGAGACTTAGGGAGGTGTGTATTTTTAGCCTGGAAAAAAGATGGTTAAGAGGCGATATGATAGCCCTGTTTAAGTATTTCAGGGGATGTCACGCTGAGGATGGAGCAGGCTTGTTTTCTGCTGCTCCAGAGACTGGAACACGGAGCAATGGATGCAAGCTGAAGGAACAGAGATTCCACCTCAACATGAGGAGGAACTTTTTGACAGTAAGAGCTGTTCGGCAGTGGAACACACTCCCACGGAGCGTGGTGGGGTCTCCTTTCTTGGAGGTCTTTAAACAGAGGCTGGATTGCCATCTGTTGGAGATGCTTTGATCAAGATTTCCTGTGTGGCAGGGGGTTGGACTGGATGGCCCTCGTGGTCTCTTCCAACTCTGCAATTGTATGATTCTATGATTCTATGAAGAAAGGGGGTAAGATATATGATAGAATAGTGGGGAATGTATTGAAGTAGGAAAGGGATGGTTTTAAGAGAATTGGAATTTAATAAATAAAATAATCTGAAGGTAAATGGCAAAGAACAATGAAATAGATAAATATAGTTTGTAAGCGTATTAGAAAAGAATAGAGGGTAATTAGGAAGCGAAGATTGGAAGTAGGATAAAGTAGGAATAAATCCTTTGAGTTTGTAAATAAGAGGAGGTCAAAGGGAAAGAGGAAAGCAAAAGAAAAGCAGAAAGATACCAATCTTTGTAAATGGTACGACGATGATGAATTAAGAAGTAAGAAGGTGAAGATCAAGGATTGATTATTGATCAGAATTGATTATTGGTTGTTGGTAATATATATAAGCTATATGTATTGTTTTGTATGAGACACATGTTTGTTTATGTCTATGATTATGGTTTTGTTCATGTTCATGATCTCATAATGATGTACTAATGATGAATGGATAAATAATTTTAAAAAAATCTCAGAAAGAGTCTCAGAAAGAAACGGCCAGAACTATGGAAAAATGGTTTCATTATTTATCACGACAATGTACCTGCTCACACAGCACTTTCTGTGAAGCAGTTTTTGGCTGATAAACACATTATTACATTTGAACATCCTCCGTAGTCACCAGATTTTGAACCATGCAACTTTTTTCTTTTCCCTAAAGTGAAATCGATACTTAAAGGAACACACTTTGTGTCACTTGATGCAGTAAAGAAAAAAACAGCAGATGTTTTGACACTGCTGACAGAAACTGATCTGATCCACACCTTCAACTAGTGGAAAACAAGACTGCATTGGTGTGAGTGTGAATGGTGAGTATATAGAAGGGGACAAGCATTAGAATTTTAATACATATAAAGATGGGTTATTGTCTCAGTCTCGTTATTTAATAGACACACTTGTACTGCCAGTTATGCATTGGATTACAACTACAGTCTCCTCTGCTTTTTACTACCAGCAATTTGCTAATGATGTGATGGAAACCTAGGACAAACTAAAGGTTGGATAAATGCATGTTAATAGTAACAGCTTCATCTAAGGTACCTGGTCAGAGTAGTCAATAAAAAGGATAGATAAGTGATGTGAAGATGTTTCATAAAACAAAATGTAGTTTTCACCTATAATCTACAATGTCACCTACAAATTCACAGATTTAGAAGTTCCTTTGTTGTGTTGGGGTGTGTGTATAAACCTATCCATTTGGTGTGCAGTGTGAGTGAGAAGGGCCATGACATGAGGCTGGACTGTTTTGAAAGAGAAAATTAGATGGGAACAAATGGAAACACCTTGAAAACAAAGAGGTTGTCACTCAAATTCTGTTTTGTAATACACTGAAAACATGAAAATGCAAATTGGAGAGCTAGGAGAGCTAGGCTTTGCTTGTTTGCTATTCTGAACCATTTGTTTCAGCTGCATCTTGGGAGGCGGGTAATCTTCCTGATCCCTCCCCTCAACAAGCCAGCTTGAAAACTTTGCTGGACCATGATTGTAAGCTCTCAGTGTTTTCTATACAGAGCAAAATGGAATTCTGACCCTGCCCAGCACATTCTAAGGCTTCTTTGTGGCTACTAAATGTTAGAAGAAAAGCCACAAATTACTATTGGAAGAGGGCTGGAGCTCAGGTCCTGGCTCCAGTGGCTCTTTACAGCACCCATATGTGTGTGTGTGTGTGTGTGTGAGAGAGAGAGAGAGAGAGAGACAGAGACAGAGACAGAGAGATCCCACTGGAGCCAGGACCTGACATGGCATATGACATCTATGTATACAAACAACCATTCACACATGAGGTAAGATCTTAATTAAATACAGTACATACTAAATTGCCCCCAAATGCTGTGGGGGGTGGGGGTTTGCACTGAAATTACAAACTTATTCCAGAATATATTTTTCTTCCAGTTTTATGGCCTCGGTGCCTCCCTTTTTAAATTTTCAAAACTCAGCAGTAATGTAACTGCAGAAAAAGACAACAGAGAGTATAACTGATGATCACCGAACAAAGTATAAAGTAAGCTATTATTATTTAGAGAAAACAGAAATGACACAATTTCGTGTAGACCTTATTAGGACAAATTAAGGTGAAACTATGTAGAAGATGAAGAATATTTAAGGACTTTTTCAGATGCTCTAAGAAAAACCCGTGGAGGTTGGGAGGAGGACGCTGCTGTCCTGCTTCCAGCAGTCACTTCTGCATGCCCTGTCCTCTTCCCGTTCTTTGTTCATTCTCCCTCCGTGCTGGAGCGACAGAAAAGGTGCTGCTTTTTATTGATGGAAACTCATGAGATCCAGGTAAGTGACACACTTTTTATGACTCTCCCAGGTTACTTGGAAGTTGTTAAGTGTGTGTATGTGCTTTTTTAAAAAAAACCTTAATGTTGTGTTTGTGTGTGTTTCTTTTAATTTTTTGCACAAGCATCTTCTCAATCTGCAGGATTCTGAATGAGGAAGTGAACGGAGCTCCGTTCACTTCCTCTTCATTGCTGGGGAAGCCTTTGCTGGAAAACAAAGGTAAGTCTGGTGAGAGGCGTTCTTTTGCATAAAAATGGCTTCAATTATGCTGGCAAAAGAAAACTTTTAAAGGCTTATCTGAATAAGTCCTTAATGTTTTGTTTTGTTTTTGTTTGGTTTTTTGTTTGTTTTTTTTGAAGAGAGGAATATCTTTGCACTTTGGGGTCAAATGTCACCAGTATACTGATGATACTCAGTTCTATCATTCCTTTCCACCTAATTCCAAGGAAGCTGTTTCTCTGCCTACCCAGTGTCTGGTTAGAGACTGGATGAGGGTGAATAAATAAAAGCTTAATCCAGACAAGACAGAGTTGCTCCTGGTCGATTGAAATATAGATCTGGGAATAGACATTCAGCCTGCATTAGGTGGAGTTACATTTCCCTGAAAACACAGGCTTGCAGCTTGTGGTACTCCTGGATTCAGCCCTGAGCCTGGACGCCTGGGTTCCAGTGGTGACCAGGATTGCATTTGTGCACCTGTTCCTGGAGAAGTTGGATCTGGCCATGGTAACTCATGCCTTGGTCACATCCTGTTTGGATTACTGTAATTTGGTCTATATGGGCCTGCCTCTGAAAAGTGCTCCATTGCTCCAAAGAGCTGCAGCCAGACTGGTAACTGGGTCTGTCTACAAGAAGCACACACCTCCTTGCTTGCAACAGCTGCTATCTATTTCCAAGCACAATTCAAAGAGCTGGTGGAGACCTATAAAGCCCTATATAGCTTGGGTCCAGATTATTTGAAGGATCATATCTCCCCTTATAGTAGAGCCAGCATGTTGTAATGGTTTGAGTGTTGGACTACAGCTCTGGAGACCAGGGTTTAAATCCTCACTCAGCCATGAAAACACACTGGATGACCTTGGGCAAGTCACACTCTCTTAGGCCTCAGAAAACCTTGTGACTTTAGGGTCACTGTAAGTTGGAAACAACTTGAAGACACACAACAACAATCTCCCTTTATGAACCTATTAGAGCTTTAAGTTAATCTGGAGAGGCCCTTTTCTCTTTCCCACCACCTTCTCAGGTTTATTTGATAGGTACATGGGAGAAGGCCTTCTTGGTGGCTGCTTCCAGTCTCCTTCTGTCAGCAACTGAAAACATTCTTGTCCTACCAGGTTTTTGGACATTGAATGGGATCGGCTGTGCTTTTTTATGTTTTATCGTCAGTTTAATCTTTTAATGAATTTTAATGTTTTTAATGTTTAATGTTTTAACTTGTTCGTTTCCTCAATAATTTCATCTTTATATTTTTATCAAAATTTTTGCATAGTTTTTAAGCTTTATTGTTTTAAATATGTTGTTGGGAAGAAGGTATGATATAAATGAATAATATAATAAAAATAACAGCATGAATTCTAAGTGATGCAAATATGATAAAGAACCACAGAAATGTCTTCTAGAATTATTGTGGGAAAACCTACTTGCTAAATCTATGTGCATGGGACATTCCCAGGTGAGAATGCTGCACATGCATTTTTCTGTTTCAACTAAGGGAAATTTTGCAAACAAATGAAAACAATTAATTGTAAATGTCCAGTGAGCATTTTAATTAGTCTATTATTTTTATCATTACATGGTTTAGATATATCTGTATTTATCATTCCAGTCCCTGAACTATGCGTGAGGTACTATGGGTTATTGAATATGGAACTCTCAACAGTTAATGTTAAAGTTCTTACTGACTCTGATGGAAACTGGATTACATCCAGTTGGAATATCCTGACTTGATCCATTTATATAACATGCCATGCAAAATAACCAAAGCTTGTTAGCCTTTGGTATATGAATGATAAAATCAAAATATTTTAATAACCATCTTTAAAAAGTAGCATTCATATCTTTTCAATGTTTTGTTTCTCTTAATTTTAAGTCACATAATCGTTATCATTCAGAAGCAACCCAACATTCCATAATATTTTATGTCCAAAAGAGCAGCCAATTTTAGATTACAATCCCAGCAAATGTTTCTCATATATATATATATATATATATATATATATAAAGATATATATCTATCTATCTTTACTATATATATATATATATAATATATATATATATATATATATATATATATCTTAGATAGATAGATAGATAGATAGATAGATATAAAGGCTATAGCAGTGTTATGTTAATAACATATTTCCCAAGTAATCATTGTTAAACTGTTTATGACGGTCAACAGACCAGATCATATAACAAGTAGCCATACATATTTACAAGAACTGTAATACACAGGTATAGAACTGATAATACTGATCCAGTCCTCCTGGAAACCTTTCACCAGCATGAACTATTTTCACACTGTCATTGCCACTGTTCAAAATCTGTCTAGAAATACAGCTGGATTTTTGTCTAACAGCAGAGATGTGGAACATAACTAGGCTGATGGCTGTTGTTGTTGTGTGCCTTCAAGTAATTTCTAACATACAGTGACCCTAAGGTGAACCTATTGTGGGGTTTTCTTGGCAAAATTTATTCAAAGAGGTATTGCCTTTTACCTTCCTCTGAAGCTGAGAGAGTGTGACTTGCCCAAGGTCACCCAGTAGGTTTCGATTACCGTGTGGGGAATCAAACTCTGGCCTCCAAGAGTCTAGTCCAACACTAGAATTTAAGATTAATGGGCTTCAATAATCATAATCATAATCATAATCATAATTTCTTGTCTGCCTCTTCCTATGGATTGAGGCAGGGAACAACAGATTAAAATACCACAGCAGATGGATATATAACATCAGTTAAAAGCATGTAACACCAATTAAAATAAAGTCGTCCCTTCACAATTGCGGCTTTGTCTTACGCAGTTTCGTTTATTGCAGAAGTTTCAAGGCTACTGTTCTTCACAGAAACACATAACTTTCCTTGGCATTCATTCGCAGGGGGAGGGGGGAGCTGAAGCCCAGGGAAACCACTGCTGCCACCGGCTGCTGTTAAAAGGGCTTTTGTTCATCCCCTTCCCTGCTTTCTCACCGGCCTGGGCTTTGGATTCCCCCTATGTCCCTGGGTGGGGGTGAACTGAATCGGTTTAAACAGTGGCTTTTCAGCCGCTACCAGTGACCAAAAAGCCGCTGATTAAAGGGCTTCTACTCCCCCCCCCCCGGGAATATTGTCAGTTGTCATTTAAAGCAGCTGTGTTGTATGTTGTGTGTGGGGGGGGGAAAGGTGAGCAACACATCAATTTGAAATTTTAGTACACTTGAACAAAGCACTGATGGAATCTTCAAATGCTTACTGAGGCCTACGGGGAAGACTGCATGTCTCATGCACATGACATTCTTGCAAACAAGCTTGTAAAATGTGGGCTAGACAAGTTAACTGTTCAATGGATTTGCAATTGGTTGACCGGCCGAACCCAAAGGGTGCTCAGCAATGGCTCCTCTTCGTCTTGGAAAGATGTGACCAGTGGGGTGCCACAGGGTTCTGTCCTGGGCCCAGTGCTATTCAACATCTTTACTTCAATGAATTGGATGACGGAATTAGGGGCATACTTATCAAATTTGCAGATGACACCAAATTAGGAGGAGTAGCTAATACCCTAGAGGACAGGATCAAAATTCAAAATGACCTGGATTCTCTGAAGATGCCAGCCACAGATCCAGGTGAAGCATCAGGAATAAACTCTTTTAGAACATGGCCTTACAACCCGGCAAAAACCCACAAAACCCATGGATGCCAGCCATGAAAGCCTCTGACTTCACCTGAAGGGGATGTCTGGCACTACCTAGTGACATGCCCAGTCACCTGGTGAAGCAGGGCTGAATCGAGTCTAATTGGTCTAAGCAGGCCTAGTTGGGAGGGACTGGGCCTATTCAGGTCTAGTTGTGGGGACTGGAAAAAAAAAACAGAGAGGACAATACTATATTGGGCCAAGTCTGGACCACTTGGGCCCAGGGCCTACAATAAGGAGAGGCTTCTAAACCAGGGCCAAGTGCCTGTGCCAGGTCCTTGCAGGCCAGGGAGGCCAGTGTGTGAAGTCAACCATGCCTGGGACCTAACCAGGGCTGAACAGAAGGGAAGGCCTAAACTGTGGACTCACACCTATGACAAGCGGATAAATTGGCTGAGCCTAAACAGGACCTGCCAGAGAGAAGAAGGAGAGCAGCTTCTGGACAGCCATTTTGACTGGGGAGACTGAATGTTTTTTAAACTGTTGGGAGAGGCTGCTTGTTGCTGAGGGGGTGGAGCTTCTGTGAGTCACACCTGTGAGTCACTAGGGGGTGGAGCTGGGAGCCTAGCTCTATATAACTCCTTGCAGAGGCTTTCCAGGCCAGTTTCCTGCCAGAGAGGAAAAGGAGAGCAGCTTCTGGACAGCCATTTTTACTGGGGAAATTGATTCTTGTCTATAGACATAGAGAACTTCACGTGCACCAAGTGCAAGCTGGTGGAGGAGAAAGTCCAGCAGCTGGAGACATGGGTAACTACACTTCAAAAGATTCGGGAGCAAGAGGTTTTCCTGGACAGAACAGAACGAACAGTCTTGTACGGGGACCGCACAGAGGAAGTGGCTGTGGAGAAGAGGGTCACTTCACAGACACAGGAGGTAGACAGCTAGAAGAATGTCACACACAGAACAAGAAAATCCAGGGAATCTTCGAGCAACGTGCAGCTACAGAATCGATTTGAAGCCCTCTCCCTTATCAAGGACAACGAGGAAGAACACCATGGACAGACTTCAGGGGTAGAGCAGGGGACCTTGAGAGGACCACCGCAAGGAACAGCAGCTGCGAAGCCTCGGCAGAGGCGTGTGGTGGTGGTGGGGGACTCCTTGCTGCGGGGTACAAAAGTAGTGGTTTGTGGACCTGACAAGATGTCTCAGGAGGTGTGTTGTCTCCCTGGGGCAAAGATCCGTGATGTGACGGAGAGGCTGACAAGACTCGTCAAGCCTACAGATCATTACCCCTTCCTTTTGGACCATGTGGGAACTAATGATACTGCAAGGCACAGCTTTCCCAAGATCAGAAGAGATTATGAGGCCCTGGGGAGGAAGCTGAAAGAAATGGATGCACAGGTTCTCATCTCATTTCTTCTGCCATTTGAAGGGCATGGTCTAGGAAGGGAGAGGAAAATAGCCAACGTAAACAACTGGCTCCGTAGATGGTGTCGCCAAGAACAATTTGGATTCTTGGATCATGGGCTGCGCTTCCATGAGGGGGGACATCTGGCAAGAGATGGGGTGCATCTTACGACAGTTGGAAGAAACATTTTTGCCAACAGTCTCAAGAATTTGATCAGGAGGGCTTTAAACTGAGTCAAATGGGGGAGGGAGACAGTATTCTGGAAGGCAAAAGGCCTGGAGAAAATAGTCAAACTGTCATAGAGGGAACAAGGCAAACAGCGCAAGGACCCAACAGTGGGAGGCAAAAAAACTTGCACAGGGAGCAAGTAAAGGGAACACATGGTCTTAGATGTCTCTACACTAATGCGCAGAGCATGGGAAATAAGCAAGATGAACTTGAACTCCTAGCACTACAAAACAAATATGATATAATAGGCATTACTGAAACCTGGTGGGACGAGTCTCATGATTGGAATGTAGGAATAGAGGGGTATAACCTTTATAGGAGAAACAGGCCAAACAGGAAAGGAGGAGGAATAGCATTATATGTCAGGGATATTTACACCAGTGAAGAGATCCATGACATCAATACTGGAAGCCAGGTGGAGAGCATCTGGATCAAAATTAAAGGGGAGGGAAACAACAGGGATGTTATTGTGGGACTCTACTACAGACCCCCAAGTCAGATGGAGGAATTGGATGATGCCTTTCTAGAACAGATGAAAACACATGCAGAAAGGAGAGATGTAGTAGTGATGGGTGACTTCAACTATCCTGATATTTGCTGGCAATCTAACTAAACCAAAATTTCATGGTCTAGAAAATTCCTTACATGCCTGGAAGACAATTTCATGGTCCAAAAGGTGGAAGAGGCAACAAGGGGGTCAGCTATTTTAGATCTGATCCTAACCAACAGGGATGACCTGGTTAATGGGATGCAAGTGGTGGGATACTTAGGTGAGAGTGATCATGTTCTCCTGGAGTTTGTTATACAATGGAAAGGAAAAGCCAGGCATAGTCAGACACGCGTTCTCGACTTAAGGAGAGCTGATTTCAATAAACTCAGGGAAACACTGTGGGTGATCCCATGGTCAGGAATACTAAAAGAGAAGAGACCTCAAGATGGATGGGACTTTCTCAAAAGGGAGATACTGAAGGCACAATTTCAAACAGCACCATTGAGGAAGAAAAATGGGAGGTGTCTCAAGAAACCAGGATGGATGACTAAAGAACTTTCAACGGAGCTAAGTTTTAAACAGAACATGTATAAGAAATGGAAAAAGGGGGAAATCACCAAAGAAGAATTCAAACAGATAGCGAACACGTGTAGGAGTAAAGTCAGAAAAGCTAAAGTGCAGAATGAGCTCAGGCTTGCTAGAGAGGTTAAGAACAACAAAAAGGGTTTTTTGGGGGGTATGTCCACCGCAAAAGGAGGAAGAAGGAAATGGTAGGGCCGCTATGCGGAGAAGATGGCAAAATGCTAACGGGACAGAGAAAAGGCAGAATTACTCAACACCTTCTTTGCCTCAGTGTTTTCAGAAAAGGGAAAGGGTGACCAACCTGAGGATAAAGGAACAGAGGGCACACTAGGGGAAATCCAGCTCAGAATAAGCAAAGAGGTATTAGAGGAATACCTTCTTAATCTAAATGAATTTAAATCTCCAGGACCAGATGAACTACATCCAAGAGTATTAAAAGAGCTGGCAAATGTGATCTCAGAGCCATTGGCAATAATCTTTGAGAACTCTTGGAGAACAGGAGAAGTCCCAGCAGACTGGAGGAGGGCAAACGTTGTCCCCATCTTCAAAAAGGGGGAAAAAGAGGATCCCAACAATTATTGTCCAGTTAGTCTGACATCAATACCAGGGAAGATTCTAGAGCAGATCATTCAGCAGTGGAACACACTCCCTCGGAGCGTGGTGGGGTCTCCTTCCTTGGAGGTCTTTAAACAGAGGCTGGATTGCCATCTGTCGGGGATGCTTTGATCAAGATTTCCTGCGTGGCAGGGGGTTGGACTGGATGGCCCTCATGGTCTCTTCCAACTCTACAATTCTTTGATTCTATGATTCTAGGACCTAACAGAAATAAAGTGTCTGGTGCCTATGTTGAGTCCAAGCCTACCTAATAACTCCGGGAGGGACCTAACGGGTCAGCCAAAAAGGGGTAAGGGCCTAACTTGGCTGGATATGGGTCCAAGCATGTGGTCAATTAGAGACCTATTCAAACCAGGGCCTGACAAGGCCCAAGGGACTACCCCCCCCATGGCCTACTTGGGCCTGAAACCTGCCTGGCCCAACTGGGGCCAAACACCACCATCAAACAGCAAAGCCCTCTTGAGGGCCAAAAATTGCTGTGCTCCATTCCACCCCTAACCAAACCAGTCACCTGACCAAAGCCCAACTGGGGGCTGCAACTCTGTCATCTACTCAAGTTGACTCAGCCTTCCATCCTTCCAAGGTCAGTAAAATGAGTACCCAGCTTGTTGGGGGAAATTAGTTAACACATTGTAAACTGCTTAGAGAGTGCTTAGCAGTATAAAGAGGTGTAGAAATGTATGTGCTATTGGTATTGCTACTCCTCAGACCCAATCAGGCCCTAGTGGTGACCCCTCACCCACCCCCAAGGAAATAATTAAAACTCCTCAAACTAAATCAAACAAAATAATTCGAATGCAATACATTGAATTAATTAAAAGAAATCCAGGTGGACTGGATCATGCTGCAGCTCCAGGCAATCCGATGCTGCCTCATGACCAGGCCCAAGTGCAAACCCATCTCTCACTCACTCAAAGTGTGCTTTCTCACTGCTCACTGTCTTGATGGAAGATCCAAAAGGAAGAGGAGGAAGTGGTAAGAGCCTTTAAAGACTCTTGCTCCATTTCCTCCAGCAAACTCTTCTCACAGTGCTCAGTGGCATGATGCTGTTAATGTGGTCTCTCTTCATTGGAGGCCAGCACATGCGCCTCCCTGCCTGCAATGCTGCAAGGTGCAAGGGAGGATCCTAATTTTGTGTGTTCCTTCGAGAGGAAACAATGTGTTCCAGATCAATGGTATTCAAAGTGGTGGTTCATGGACAGATAACAGTTCTCGAGCTGTCAGCTGTTTGGTCCACAGTAAGTTTCCAGGAAAGCAAGAAAAAGTTGTAGCCAATATGGTGCCAGTCCCAGGTAAACTGGGTGGGGGGGACTTGCCAATACCCCACCTCAGATGACTTAATAAGCATTATTCTCAAGAAGATCACACCAATTTTATTTCAGCAAATTTCATGGAGCACATTTTGTTCTGAAAAAACTTCCCCATTTTGTTTATTGTGTGCCTTCGAGTCATTTCTAACTTATGGTGTGACCCTAAGGTGACCCTATGGTGGGATTTTCTTGGCAAGATTGTTCAGAAGCATTTGCCTTTGCCTTCCTCTGAGACTGAGAGTATGTGACTTGCCCAAGGTCACCTAGTGGGGTTCCAGGGATTCAAATCCTGTTCTCCAGAGTCTTAGGAGATTTTCAGACAACAGTGTTATAGTGTTACTATTCCACTTTATTTGCTATGGCTGCCTTCTCTTGAATCCTGGGATTTGCAGTTTAGGGAGGGGCATTTACAGCTCTCAGACTGAGAGCTCTTAGGCCTCCCTAAACTACAAACCCCAGAATTCCACAGGAGGAAGCCAGAGCAGTTAAAGTGGAATAGTAACACTATAACAGTGTAGTCTGAAAATCTCCTTAGACCAGCATTGAAACCACTACACTTTGCTGGCTGTAACTTCCACATTTAGCTAAAGCTATTGGACTGCTTGATATTCTGCAAGAGTAAATTGCAAAATAATTTTAATAATTCTAGTCACCCTTTCAGTAGTCTTGATCAGGTGCAAGCCATTTATTTCTTACCCTTACAAGATATGTAAACCACACAGTAATATAATATCTGGGAAAGATGAAAATGATTGTAATTCAGACCTGTTCCTACTGAATCTTATTTCAGTTGCTGTCATCAGATATTTGGTAGAACTGAAGCAACTCTCTTGCAATAAAACTACCAATTCCTCCTTTGTTCTCTGAGGCTAATTGCAGAGGTCTCAATTACTACCAGTGCAGTTAATAAAAATCTACTCTAGAGTATGTGTGTAGTGGTGATGGGATACTTAATATTTTGGTCCCAGTGACATTCTCTCTCTCTCTCTCTCTCTCTATCTCTCCCTCCCTCCCCCCATGTATTAAAAGGATTCCTTCTTTTGCTTTCTTTTGGCTCACATTTTAGCTGACTCGCTTTCAGATGCCATCCCTTCTTCGCAGTTAGATAGCCAAATCCTCACTAATAGAAAACACATACATTTTAGCACTGTTTCTGTTACTTTGCAATTGCACAGTCTGGTAATCTTTTAACAGGATACTTGAGCAACTTCATGTCTTAGCACTGCATGTTGGGACATTCTGTTGAATATTATTTGAAACCAAGGAAAGCCATATGCAGATTGCTCTGGAAACCATTACTAACCTTCAGTTCATGGAATTTTCCTGTAGAGGGAACCAAAGAGCTTTTTTTAACCTAACCTCCAAAGACGTTTGGAAAGTGTCCCCAAACACACTTGTGCTACTGAGCTTAACTTTCAGGAGATAGCCTGCTACACAAGGAGAAAACCATCTAATTTTCCTTTCCTGCCTACATTAGCATTAATGCCTGTGTTTCTTTTCTGTAAGAGGCTATGATAGTTTTATCCTTTAAAGTGCTGTAGGTTCTACCTAAAGTGAGGCTTCACACACACACTAATACACAATTCTGACTTTATTACAACTGGCCTGAAGACTACTGTAAGTTCCAATTAGAGTAGACCCACTAAATTAAGGGGCTTTACTTACGATTTGACTGAAGATTTGGTAAATGATTCAATAGGTCTCCTCTACTTGAGGCTGATCAAAAAGATTTGGACTAACTGAGGTTTTGTGTGATAGAAATCATAGAATAATAGAATCATAGAATTCCAGAGTTGGAAGAGACCACGAGGGCCATCCAGTCCAACCCCCCTGCCACGCAGGAAATCTTGATCAAAACATCCCTGACAGATGGCCATCCAGCCTCTGTTTAAAGACCTCCAAGGAAGGAGACCCTACCACACTCCGAGGGAGTGTGTTCCACTGCCGAACAGCTCTTACTGTCAAAAAGTTCCTGCTCATGTTGAGGTGGAATCTCTGTTCCTGGAGCTTGCACCCATTGCTCCGTGTTCCAGTCTCTGGAGCAGCAGAAAACAAGCCTGCTCCATCCTCAGCGTGACATCCCCTGAAATACTTAAACAGGGCTATCATATCGCCTCTTAACCATCTTTTTTCCAGGCTAAACATACCCAGCTCCCTAAGTCTCTCCTCATAAGGCATCGTTTCCAGACCTTTCACCATTTTAGTTGCCCTTCTCTGGACACGCTCCAATTTGTCAATATCCTTTCTGAATTGTGGTGCCCAGAACTGGACACAGTATTCTAAGTGAGGTCTGACCAAGGCACAATAGAGTGGCACTATTACTTCCCTTGATCTAGACACTATACTTCTATTGATACAGCCCAAAATGGCATTGGCCTTTTTAGCTGCCGCATCACACTGTTGGCTCATGTTCAACTTGTGGTCTACTAGGACTCCTAGATCCCTTTCGCACGTAGTCTCATTCAGCCAGGTCTCTCCCATCCTATATTTATGCATTTCATTTTTCCGCCCTAAATGCAGTACTTTACATTTCTCTGTATTGAATTTCATTTTGTTAGCTTTGGCCCAGCTCTCCAGTCTATCCAGGTAATTCTGAATTTTGATCCTGTCCTCTAGGGTATTAGCTACTCCTCCCAATTTGGTGTCATCTGCAAATTTGATAAGTATGCCCCTAATTCCCTCATCCAAGTCATTGATAAAGATGTTGAATAGCACTGGGCCCAGGACAGAACCCTGTGGCACTCCACTGGTCACATCTTTCCAAGACGAAGAGGAGCCACTGCTGAGCACCCTTTGGGTTCGGCCGGTCAACCAATTACAAATCCATTGAACAGTTAACTTGTCTAGCCCACATTTTACAAGCTTGTTTGCAAGAATGTCATGGGGAACCTTGTCAAAGGCCTTACTGAAATCAAGGTATGCAATGTCCACAGCATTCCCTTCATCTACCAAGCTGGTAACTTTATCAAAAAAAGAGATCAGATTAGTCTGGCATGACTTGTTTCTCTGAAACCCATGTTGACTTTTTGTGATTATGGCATTGCCTTCTAAATGTTCACAGACTCTCTGTTTAATGATCTGCTCTAGAATCTTCCCTGGTATTGATGTCAGACTAACTGGATGATAATTGTTGGGATCCTCTTTTTTTCCCTTTTTCAAGATGGGAACAACGTTTGCCCTCCTCCAGTCTGCTGGGACTTCTCCTGTTCTCCAGGAGTTCTCAAAGATTATTGCCAACGGCTCTGAGATTATATTTGCTAGCTCTTTTAATACTCTTGGATGTAGTTCATCTGGTCCTGGAGATTTAAATTCATTTAGATTAAGAAGGTATTCCTGTACTACCTCTTTACTTATTTTGAGCTGGATTTCCCGTATTGTGTCCTCTGTTCCATTATCCTCAGGTTGGTCCTCCTTTTCCTTTTCTGAAAACACTGAGGCAAAGAAGGTGTTGAGTAATTCTGCCTTTTCTCTGTCCCCTGTTAGCATTTTGCCATCTTCTCCACGTAGCGGCCCTATCATTTCCTTCTTCCTCCTTTTGCTGCGGACATACCCCAAAAAACCCTTTTTATTGTTCTTAACTTCCCTAGCAAGCCTGAGCTCATTCTGCGCTTTAGCTTTTCTGACTTTACTCCTACACGTGTTCGCTATCTGTTTGAATTCTTCTTTGGTGATTTCCCCCCTTTTCCATTTCCTAAACATGTTCCGTTTAAAACTTAGCTCCATTGAAAGTTCTTTAGTCATCCATCCTGGTTTCTTGAGACACCTCCCATTTTTCTTCCTCAATGGTACTGTTTGAAATTGTGCCTTCAGTATCTCCCTTTTGAGAAAGTCCCATCCGTCTTGAGGTCTCTTCTCTTTTAGTATTCCTGACCATGGGATCACCCCCAGTATTTCCCTGAGTTTATTGAAATCAGCTTTCCTAAAGTCTATAACGCGTGTCTGACTATGCCTGGCTTCTCCTTTCCATTGTATAAGAAACTCCAGGAGAACATGATCACTCTCACCTAAGGATCCCACCACTTGCACCCCATTAACCAGGTCATCTCTGTTGGTTAGGATCAGATCTAAAATAGCTGACCCCCTTGTTGCCTCTTCCACCTTTTGGACCATGAAATTGTCTTCCAGGCAAGTAAGGAATTTGCTAGACCTTGTAGTTTTGGCTGAGTTAGATTGCCAGCAAATATCAGGATAGTTGAAGTCACCCATCACTACTACATCTCTCCTTTCTGCATGTGTGTTCATCTGTTCTAGAAAGGCATCATCCAATTCCTCCGTCTGATTTGGGGGTCTGTAGTAGAGCCCCACAATAACATCCCTGTTGTTTCCCTTCCCTTTAATTTTTATCCAGATGCTCTCCACCTGGCTTCCAGTATTGATGTCATGGATCTCTTCACTGGTGTAAATATCCCTGACATATAATGCTATTCCTCCTCCTTTCCTGTTTGGCCTGTTTCTCCTATAAAGGTTATACCCCTCTATTCCTACATTCCAATCATGAGACTCGTCCCACCAGGTTTCAGTAATGCCTATTATATCATATTTGTTTTGTAGTGCGAGGAGTTCAAGTTCATCTTGCTTATTTCCCATGCTCTGTGCATTAGTGTAGAGACATCTGAGACCATGTGTTCCCTTTACTTACTCCCTGTGCAGGTTTTTTTGCCTCCCACTATTGGGTCCTTGCGCTGTTTGCCTTGTTCCCTCTATGACAGTTTGACTATTTTCTCCAGGCCTTTTGCCTTCCAGAATACTGTCTCCCTCCCCCATTTGACTCAGTTTAAAGCCCTCCTGATCAAATTCTTGAGACTGTTGGCAAAAATGTTTCTTCCAACTGTTGTAAGATGCACCCCATCTCTTGCCAGAAGTCCCCCCTCATGGAAGCGCAGTCCATGATCCAAGAATCCAATTTGTTCTCGTCGACACCATCTACAGAGCCTGTTGTTTACATTGGCTATTTTCCTCTCCCTTCTTGGAGCATGCCCTTCAACTGGCAGAAGAGACGAGATGACCACCTGTGCATCCATTTCTTTCATCTTCCTCCCCAGGGCCTCATAATCTCTTCTGATCTTGGGAAAGCTGTGCCTTGAAGTATCATTGGTTCCCACATGGACCAAAAGGAAGGGGTAATGATCCGTAGGCTTGACGAGTCTTGTCAGCCTCTCGGTCACATCACAGATCTTTGCCCCAGGGAGACAACACACATCCCGAGTCATCTTATCAGGCCCACATACCACTGCTTTTGTACCCCGCAGCAAGGAGTCCCCCACCACCCCCCCACACCTCCGCTGAGGCTTCGCAGCTGCTGTTCCTTGCGGTGGTCCTCTCAAGGTCCCCTGCTCTACCCCTGAAGTCTGTCCGTGCTGTTCTTCCTCGTTGTCCTTGATAAGGGAGAGGGCTTTGAATCGATTCTGTAGCTGCAAGCTGCTGGAAGAATCCCTGGATTTTCTTGTTCTGTGTGTGACATTCCTCCAGCTGTCTACTTCCTGTGTCTGTGAAGTGACCCTCTCCTTCACAGCCACTTCCTCTGTGCGGTCCCCATCCAAGACTGTTCGTTCTGTTCTGTCCAGGAAAACCTCTTGCTCGCGAATCTGTTGAAGTGTAGCTACCCGTGTCTCCAGCTGCTGTACTTTCTTCTCCAAGAGGGCTACCAGCTTGCACTTGGTGCATGTGAAGTTCTCCACGTCTGTAGACAAGAAGACACATCGCACAAGTGTTGCAAGTGACTGCCGCAGTCCCCTCAGTGTCCATGGTGAGAGCTTTTAGGTAATCTAAGAACTCTTAGTTAATGCTGAGAATGCTAAGCTGTACTTTTAGATCTGCTGTATTTTTGTTTGGTCACTGAAATTCGTGCGCCGTTAGGCGTGCGCCTCAGGCTCTTGAGGGTAAAAGGGCAAGGTCAGAAGTTCAAGCCCCTCAGCAACAAGCAGTCTCTCCCAACAGTTTTTTTTTAAAAAAATTCAATCTCCCCAGTCAGAATGGCTGTCCAGAAGCTGCTCTCCTTCTTCTCCCTGGCAGGAAACTTGCTGTCCAGAAGCCGCTCTCCTTCTCTCTGGCAGGAAACTGTCCTGGAAAGCCTTTGCAAGGAGTTATATATAGCTAGGCTCCCAGCTCCACCCCCTAGTGACTCACAGGTGTGACTCACAGGAAGGCTCTTGAGGGTAAAAGGGCAAGGTCAGAAGTTCAAGCCCCTCAGCAACAAGCAGCCTCTCCCAACAGTTTTTTTAAAAAATTCAGTCTCCCCAGTCAGAATGGCTGTCCAGAAGCTGCTCTCCTTCTTCTCTCTGGCAGGAAACTGGCCTGGAAACTGGCAGGAAACTTGCTGTCCAGAAGCTGCTCTCCTTCTCTCTGGCAGAAATCAGAAAAGGCTAGAATGGCACAACTGATAGATGGCAGAGCATAGCACACCTTCCCCCTGCTCATTTTTGTTACCTGGAACCTGGACCATTCTGAGCCTACAAAAACCAATAAGACCAAAATAAAAGTGGCGGGGGGGGGCTGGCTAATAAGGATATTTGAACTGTTGAGAGGGCAGGAAGGTTCTTTCTTTGCAAGACTTGTTCAGAGAGATGTTGCTTTTGCCTTTAAGGCTGAGAGAGTGTGATTTGCCCAAGGCCACCCATTAGATTTCCATGACCGAGTGGGGATCCTAGTCCAACCCTCAAACTGCTACGTATCTCTGGCTCTTAAGAATGATAGGTTTGGTAAATCATAATCATACTATTTATTTCTTACTCACCTCTCCCTATGGGTTGAAGCAGGGCACAATAGATTAAAATACCACAGCAGATGGACACATAACATCAGTTAAAGGCATGTAACACAAATTAAAATACATAATAAGTTAAAAGACATAAGAACAGTTAAAAGAACATACATCTTTTTAAAAAAATCAATTCATAATTTAAAAACTTATAATTTTAAATTCATCTGGATATGCCTGCTGGAAGAGATTGGTCTTCAGTGCTGTTTTCAACATGGATCCAGCTGTTGAATCTCTTCTGGAAGGTCATTCCACAATTTGAGGGCAGCTGAAGAAAACGTCCTCTGGATAACAGTTGTCAGACTCATTCTGGCTTACTTAAATAAATGTCCCCCATAGGACCTGAGTGTATGATGCAAATTATATGGGTAAAGTGGACAGCAGTCAGTAGCAGGACCATTATTGACTGACAAATTCTGGCATGAAGTCTGCAGGACAGAAGACGCTTCACCATGACTACCTCCTGGTTGTCACAAAGCCAACCCTTGAAGATGGAGAAACACTGGAATACCATTTGTTAGTGGATTCAAGTAACATGTGTTTTAGTGTAAATTAATTTTTGCCCTGTCCCAAGATATATACATACATATACATATACATATACATATACATACACGTATACGTATGCATATGTGTGTGTGTGTGTGTGTGTGTATAAACAGTGGAGAGAAAGCTTTTGAAATACAGTTGGCCCTCCACATTCCCTTAGGTTATAGGTGCAAGACCCCCAGAAAAGTGGGAAAAATACAAATATCTTTACCTCCTCCACCCATATTTAACACACACAAAAAGTATTGCCATCTGTCGGGGATGCTTTGATCAAGATTTCCTGCATGGCAGGGGGTTGGACTGGATGGCCCTCGTGGTCTCTTCCAACTCTACAATTCTATGATTCTATGGATTAAACCCACTGCAGATGCCTGTCAGGCATCAGGTTTCCTTCACAAGGTAGAGTGGGCAGCTGGTGGAGCTTGCCACCTCCTCCTCTGCTGCTGCTCTATGCAATTATTATAAGCAGCCTTTGCCTTATATTCAGAGTCTCTCTCAGTCTCATGAGGCATGCAGTCCCTATTAAAAATGGTATAGGGCAGAAGCATAGGCAGCAGGAAATAATCCGTGAATGATCAAATCAACAAAGGTTAAACCTGCAAATGTGGAGGGCCAACTGTACTTTATTTTTTTATAACTTGAATAAAATAAGTGATTTACATCCCTACTGTCAATTTGAGTTTAAAGTTTACTCCCCTCCTCTCTCCATATTATATAGAAATTCTGGTTTTCTTCACAAATAAAGATTCAGGAGGCACTCATCCCGTGCTTTCTGCAAGCACGCTGATGACTAAAAAGGCCAATCTGAGATAAACATGTCCGGTTGCAGAAAGCACAGCAGAAGGTCTCCTTGGGTGATGTTTCTGGGTTGTGATTCTTTCTGCGTTGTCGTTTCTCTCTAAGACTAGTTTGGCGTGAGTTCTCAAGTAAGGCTGTAGCATTGTGGATAGTGCGTCTCCATGCCTCCTGATGTGAGGCCAGGGCAGACCATTGTTGGGGATCAATTTGGCCGAGCCTGAGATGTTGTTTCAGGGAGTCCTTGTATCGCTTTTTTTGGAGTGCCCCTCTTACACTGACCCGTGGCGAGTTCACCGTAGGGTACTATTTTTGGGAGGTGATGTTCCTACATCCTAGAAACATGTCCTGCCCAGTGCAGCTGTATTCTCAATATCATGGCCTCAGTGCTGGTGATCCCTGTTTCCTCAAGGACAGCAACATTCGTCACATAGTCAGTCCAGTGTATATTTAGGATTGTGCGTAGACAGCGCTGAAGAAAGTGTTCGAGGAGTTGTAAGTGGTGGCGATAGGTGACCCATGTTTCAGGCCCATAAAGGAGAATAGACAGTACAATGGCTCTATACACACTGATTTTTGTGCTTCGCCTCAGGTGTTTATTACTCCAGACTCTTTTTTTTAAAACTCTTCCAAATGCGGTATATACCTTTGCTAATCTGTGATCGATCTCTTTGTCAATCTTGGGATCTGAGGAGATTATGCTTCCCAGGTAGGTGAACTATAGAAATACTACCCAGGTAAAACATCCACTTTCACTGCTGATAAATTAAATTTTAGATACATATCACTTGCTACATAATTCTTTCTTTGCGAGTTGTGGAATAACAGAATACATTTTTGAAGGACAGCCTTCCTGTTGGGTTGACTCAGACTCCAAGAGGTCATCAGAAATGGCTTGCATATTTTCTGAACCCAATTGGACACTGAACCCAATTTCATCCAGCTCAGTGATCTTTCAAAACCTCTTTCCAGAAACAGTAGTTGGACTGCAGGATGGAGGGACTGAAGGAAGATCTGCTTTTTCCATTCCTCTGCTTTCTGATGTGTTGGTGGTAAACCAAGAAGACCAGTTCAGTGTACAATGTAGGAGATGATCAGATGCGGGAGAATGTGCCAAAAGAATATGTTCCCAACCACATCAGAAGATCTCTAGAAGAACACAAATGGCGACCTTACCAGACGCCCACATCCTTCTGCCATTCCAGGGGTGAAGTGCTGCCACAGATGATGATTCCGTTTTGCATTGACAGGGACAAGCTCCCAATAAAAAGGGAGGCCTTATTGATGACTGTGCTATGCCCTGGAACTCTGGAGGATGACACTGTCTGATAAAGTCACCCCTTCCTGTTCTTCTAGTGATCTTCTGATGCGGTTTTTGCTGTGTCTGATCATCTCCATAATTTCTCAAAGGGATCCATGGAATTCCTCTCTGACTCAGAGAGAAGAGAATTCAGGAAGCTTTGTTGTGCTCTCTGAGTCTCAAAAGCTCATATGGCTGCAAGCCAGCAGGCTGTACTAAGATCTGTTTTACCTCCCACAAGGTTTCTTCTATTTGATTCATGTTTTTTACAGTAATTCCCTTGTACTTCATAGTTCAATACTTACTGTAGTATTTTTCTTATTCTTTAAGGCCATAATCTTGTATAATGATGATAGATTTTAGAATATTGTTATAAGTTAGTCCAACTTACTGCAAATGGGGCCTATCACTAGATAACTGAATTGTCAGAGACATTTAAAAAAACAAACCAATTATAATATTCCTTGATAGTTGGGAAATCTTTCTAGCCTTTGAATGCTCAGATCTATATGAATTTGGGAAGGTGGCATGTGCCAGCTAGAGAAGTAACAGTGAAGCTGGTTTAAATTAAGATACGAAGCAGAGAGCAGAGCTTTAGCTGGAGTTGGATGCAGCTTGAATGAATTATTGTTAACTGCCGTCAAGTCGACTTCAACTCATGGTGACCCTGTGAATGAGAGACCTCCAAGATACCCTATCCCCAACAGCCCGACTCAGGTCTTGAAGACTCAGGGACGTGGCTTCCTTGATTGAGCCAATCCATCTGGAATGTGGTCTTCCTCTTTTCCTACTGCCTTCTACCTTACCAATCATTATTGTCTTTTCTAATGAGTCATGTCTTCTCATGTCTTTGACCATAAGTACATCAGTCTCAGTTTAGTCATCTTGGCTTCCAAGGAGAGTTCAGGCTTGATTTATTCTCAGACTTTTAGCAGTCCACACTATCCATAGAACTCTTCTCCAGCACCACATTTCAAATGAGTTGATTTTCTTCTTACTAGCTTTCTTCACTGTCCAGTTTTCACAAGAAATTGGACATACAATGGCATGGACAATTCTAACTTTAGTATTTAATGATATATCTTGACACTTTTTACGAGGTTGTCTAGTGCCTTCATAGCTGCCCTTCCAAGTCCTAGTCTTCTGATTTCTGGACTGTAGTCTCCACACTGATTAATGACTGAGCCAAGGTATGGAAAATCTTGAATTATTTCAGTGTCTTCATTGTCTATTTTAAAGTTATGTACATCATCTGTAATCATTGTTTTTTGTTTTCTTAAGGTTCAAGTGTAAATCTGCCTTTGTACTTTCTTCCTTGACTTTCTTCAGGATTCATTCCACGTCTTTGCTATTTTCTGGTAGTAGTATGGTGTCGTCTGCATATCTTAAAATGTTGATGTTCCTTCCTCCAACTTTCAATTGGAGGAAGATTGGAATATGTTTATTTCTCCAATTTTCAGTTGAAATTTGGAGGAAATCTAATTCTGCTTTATGTATGATATAGTAGGTTCAGCATACAAGTTAAACAGATAAGCTGATAAAATGTAGCGTTGCCTGACCTCCTTGCCAATTGGAAACTACACCATTTCCATCTGTTGGGAATGCTTTGATTGAGTATTCCTGCAAAGCAGAGGGCTGGACTGGATGGCCTTCTTGATCTCTTCTACCACTATGATTCTACATGTGTAGTAAAGAAAATGGACTCAAAGGCAAACAGTTGCCAAATTCCCATTCTGAGTGGTTTCCTTTCCTGTCCAGTAAGTGTTGCACAGTGTTCTGCCTGGCCCTGCCTTTGAGCCCCAAAGGGTTCCAAGAGGAGTGAGAAATCAAAGACTGAAATTAAAAGAAGGTGAAGTTCTTTCAATATATTTTCTTTCAGTAGTACAGTATTGTGGGATGGCCACTTTAAGAACTACTTCACATTCTGTGGTATGTCTTTCTGCAATCAATTGTGTAGTGTTTGGAGGGCTGACACTTATTTGAAAGCAAGCTATAAAGATAAGTTCAAGAATTTCTGCTGCTTTAAGTCTAGTTAAGTGTGTTCTGTATGTTTACAGACATAAGTTTCTCTTCCAGGGGCTAAGAAAGTTAATATGAGGATACTTCCCCATGCTATATAAAGAGGTCTAGAGCAAAATGTGTGTAAAGTGTGGCCCTAGGGTATTTAATACAATGATTTGAACCAATAAGCTTATTATATAGTTTCTCATATGAATCTGAATTTTGAATCTGCTTTGTTTGTTTTTCAAAATTCCTTGATAAAAAATGAAAAAGTCTGAAAAAATATGAGTTCAAATATTATATTATTGCAATATGCAATGAGAAACTATACTAATCACTGGGGGAACTTTTATTATTGCTTTACCAAGTTTAAACTAAGCACTGGATATCATTGCCTGATTCATTCTCAGCTTTGACACTATTTGTCTGTTCTGTTTATTTATTCTAACTCCCCACATGATCCATTCACCACTCACTATTCATTTGTTCATTCATTGGAAGACCACAAGACTTTCAGACTTTCTTATCCAGGACATACTTTCTGTGTAGGCCTAGTCTCGTTATATCTGCAAGTTCTTCTGGGGTTTTGGCAGGGCTAATTAACACCAGTCAGTGAGCAGTCCTACAAAGTGCATGCTCAGCTAAACTGCCCTTATTTTAAAACATATATATCTATCTCTAGAAGTCCAACCACGTCGCCCACCTTCCTCTTTGCCTCCCATTCTGTGGGATGGATTTCAACTAAAACACCAAGTGGGCGTACAATAATCTACTAGCTTGTCAGATGAGTGTGGCTACAGATTATTATGTATGTGCTTGCATGCAAAATTTTAGTTCTTCACCATTGAAGAGAATTATACAGGAAAGTATATTTGAGTTAAGCAGAATCAAAATGTCTTTGGATTCTGTCTGGATAGCGACTCCTAGGGCATTCCCAGAACTTTCAGAATGCAAAGGGATATGTCATACTACTCTTCAGTTCTCCATTTTAAAGGAACTGGATTTTCTAATTATGGTTATTTGAAGACTTCATAAGGGAAAACCACACATCCCACACCCAATCAAATCTCTTTAGCCAATAGAGGACTACCGTTCCATAGAGAAGCCTCTGCTTACTTAACGCTTTCTTTGGTCAGCTGCAATAAAAGTGGTTCTCAAATTTCTCATGATGGTGGAAGGGAATATTTGAAGACGGACTCTGGTATAACACCTCACACTGAAAACTGATCATTCAGTTTCTTGTAGAGCATTTGTTAGTCTTCTTCCTTCACTTCTCCTCACTGACACTCATTGCTTCCATTTGGGGAGAGCTGATCATTATTGCCATTTCTTTCCAGATTAGGAAACAAAGAGAAAAATGAAAAATAGCATGAGACCAAATGTACTTACTAGGAGCCACAATGCTAAAACAAATCTCCTTGTAGAGTGACATCTGGTGGCATTGTGGAAATGAGCCTTCTCTGGGGTGGTAAATACAAAAGTAAACAACCAGGTTTTCACTTTGCACAGGAATGACAGCAATCAAGCCACTAAGGGGAGTGTGTTCCATAACTGGGATTCTACCACAGAGAAATCTTTCTCCCATGTCCTCACACAGCATATTGCTGTGACTGATGAGGCACAGATGAGGCCCCTCCAAGAGAACTGAAACCTCAGGCAGGCACATGTAGGAAGAGGTGCTCCTTTAAATCACTGAGGTCCCAAACAGTCATTACCAGTGATGTAGATTTGAGTCAATTGACTCAGACTCAAGTTGGACTCAAGTGCTTCAATGACTCGAGTTGGATTCAACTCCACAATAAATGAAGCACTGACTCAACTCGTTACGTGTATATTTTTCGTGACCGACTTGCTGGCCTTAGTTCAGTGACATAACACATTCATCCAGACTTTGTGATGGAATGGAAAATGGTTTTCCTCCTTTGAACAACACTTCCATCTCACAGCTTTTTGCTCATCAGTCATGTGATGGAACTGGTACTTTATCTTTGCGCTCTTGGGGAGCAAGTCTTGCCTGCTGCTCAAAGTGAATGATCCCGTGGACTTTCCTAACATGCTCCAATACCACCTCCTTTTTTTTCTGTTAAAATTGGCTCGCAAACTTGAGTCTTGACTTGAAAGTATCTTGCAAGGACTTCAGACTTGAAGGAAGAGACTTGAGACTTGTTGAGACTTGGTGCAAAAGACTTGCCTGGTCATTACCAGTACCTTAAATTCACACCAGAACTTTATAGGCAGCCACAGCAATTACTTTAAGATTGGTGTTATATGGGTTCTGTATGATGTCCCAAGCAGCAGTCTAGTGAGTGCATTTGCACCAGCTGTATTGTTTTAGTTATCTTCAAGGTCATCCCCATATAGACTGCATTGAAGTAGTCTAAGGACTTGATCAGACCACCCTCCTCAAATATTTTTTTTGCTGGCATATTTTGTGGTGTTTTTATGCCAGCAAAAGACATCCCCACAGCAGACCTTACCTTACTTGTGTGAAAAGGCAGCCACAGCACTATTGGAGCAGGAATGGAGCCCCATTCACTTCCTGGTTCCAGATCTCACTTATTCTCACGAGAAGACGTGAGTGTGGCAAATTCAAAAAATAAAGAAAAAGAAAAACACAAAATGTATGCACAAGCACAGAAACACACTTTAAAAATCACAAGTAACCCAGGGAGGTTCATAAAAAGAGCATCCCTTACCTGGCTGTCCTGATCTCACCTGGAAGTGTTCTGCCAATTGATGCTGTATTCACTGAGCACAATGATGTGAAGTTTCAAACACTGGCAAAGCCAGCAAAAAAGTGCTACAGGAGAGCAATGTATGGCTTGGCTCATCAATAAAAAGGAACAGCTTTTGGACAGGATATTATTGTGATAGGACGATGTCATTTGATATGCATGCCCTTTCACATTAACTAGGCATTGTTATGACACCATATTTGCCTGGTTTGATAAAGTCCTACGTAGGAAGCTATCAGTGCATGGATTACTCTGGTAAAGTTTTCCCTATTCAGGAAAGGCCATAGCTGACACACCAAAGCTCTCAAGCACTCCAAACCATGAAATTCATCAGGATCTCCAGTGACAGAGATGGAACTAAAAGTACTCCCAAGCTACACGCCTACTCCCTCAGGAGGAGTGAAACCCCATCCCAGACAGGTTGCTTACCCACTATAAGTATCTCTTTATGTTTGCCAGAAAAAATCATCTACTTATTTTAATAAAGGAAATATCAATCTTGGAATAATAGCTGATAGTAAAAGAGTTATTTTCACTGATGTGATAGTGTAACCATTTCTGACCTACATCATGATCCCTGTTATAAACTACAGGCCTATTTCAGAGGAAAGGCTCTTAGCATCATCAAATCATAAGCTGCAGTAGGAATTATACTTTCTACACAGGTTTGATGTTTTGGTGTATATCTGCTATGTATTTTTCACACAAGTGACACTGGACTTATGGCAACCTTAACATAAGGCTTTCTTGGCAAGATTTATTCAGAGGTTTGCCATTGCCTGCCTTTAAGGCTAATAAAGTGTGATTTGCCCAAGGTCACTCAGGGGGTTTCCATAGCTGAATAGGGATTTTAACTCTGGTGAAACCAATACAAAATGCTGGGTTTTGAGACACACCAAAACTTTCAGTTTGAATCACTGTCCTAATTTGCCCATGCTTCTTCAAAATCCTAAATATTTTGGGAAGAAAAAATTCATGGAACAAGCAAAAATCTCCACATTTAAATAGTGATAAAGAGTCCCATGTCCCCAGCAGTGATATCATTTCATTTCTTTTTATTTTTAGTTAGCCAGCCAGTAAATAAACACACACACGCATACACACATGCTCACACTTGTGTTCGTAATGTGATGTTTGTACCTACTGGATTTGCCATTCTGAAATGCCTGTTTTCAACACTCCATACATTTGGGATCAGAGATTGTCTCTCCTGCTCAGCAGAATGCCTACTGATGCTTTGGTTCCTATGCTGGGAGAAAGGTGGGATAAGAAAGAAAGAAAACAAAGAAAGAAAAGAAAAGAAAAGAAAGAGATGAACTGATGAGATACAAAACAGATACACCAGTTCTGCTTAACAATGAATAAATGAAAACTTTAGCTGTAAAATTGGAAGACTGACTTGCTAAGTGAAAATTTCATTTTTTTTGCTAATTTGAGGAGGAAATTGGCTTCAAGTCCTATTATCTTATATCTTCAGTCCCTTTTTGTCCTTTGGATTTTGCCAAAAATGTTCACAGAAATGCAGCATCAATATTTTATCAAAAGTATATCCATAGTTTTTTGCCATTTACTTTTCAGATAATCAAGGGTCCCCTCTACACAGTGGCTGAAAAATTGAAAGAAATTCACCTATTGAGAAATTTCCATCTTCCAATAGAATACAGAAAGGACCCATAGCCAATGTTTCTTTTATTCCTATCTCTTTTTATAGCTACCACTGTCCATTTCAACCTAATTCACATGCTTGCAGAATAAACATGAGATGTTTCATTAAAAGAACTTCAGAACTGATATGAACTCTGTAAATGAAATTCATCCTATACCTTTGTGGCTTTATGGCTCTATGGAGTGAATTTTTTATGGATCAGGGCCATTGTTCCCCACTGTTCAGGTAGTGGAGGCAGGTAGCTTCAATATCTTTGCAGTGGGGAATCTACTCCAGGCTTTAGTCTGAATTTTACATGAGTTATCTAAGGTGCTGAGCCCAAACTCCCATTAGATTCAGCAGTTGGGAGTACTTTCACTGTCCCACTAAGTACTGAAGCCACCATCATCCACTACCTATGTGGGCAGAATAAAGGCAGCCTAGCTGGGCCTTTCATTGCAAGATTCCAGGTCCCATCTCATGACACTTGAGATTTAACCCTTTAGTCTCATCACATATGAACTAAAAGAGAGGAATAGGCTTGCAAAGGCTTGCTCATCAAGACAAGCAGGCAGCACAATCCAATGCCATTCAGTTTGTGGTGGATAAGGTACAGGCCAAACTCTATTGGCCAGGAAGGAAAATTCCTCTGACAGTTCAGGCATAACTATATTAGATGTAAATTTCTCACAGCTAATTATGTACACTTTTTCCCCTCTGTGCTTTAATCATGGGAGAAATGCTCCCATTGTTATCAATGGAAATTCCCCCCCCCCCGCTAACTGTACCACAGAATAGAGGTTGTGACTGAGGAGAGAAGGGTATCACCTCCCCTTCCTGTTTTCTGTAGGCCTGGTTTAAAAAAATCCCTCTCATCTTACTATTAAACAAACAAACAACCCTAAAATGATTGAAAGTAAATTACTTACTATCACATTTAGTTAACTCCTTAGGGGGGAAAAAGTACATAATCAAGAGCAGCAAAATAATAATAATAATAATAATAATAATAATAATTTTGCAAGTTTGGCAGACTTGGTTCTCTGAAGAATAATTCTGGGACCTTCAGAAACAGTCATAGTAGAATGGCAATTATGTGTCTTTACTGTGCAGGAATGTGCTTTTAATTGTTTTAACTGTTTTATTCGGATTGTTGGTTTGAGTTTTAAAAACTTTTATTTATGTTTTAGCTATAATTTGTTTTAGCTTGCATTGTTCCATATTACCTTATATAGTTTCATATTATTCCATATATACTGGGACAAACATTCCATATTGAGGAAACGGTGGGATTCTAAATAATAAATAAATAAATCTGTCTCATACAAGATGTGTTTTGTACAAGAAGACAATTTTGATAAACAACCCCAAAGCTGTCTACAGCCACCTCCCATTGTGAAACTGTAGCCAAAGGAAAGAGCTAAATTGGAAATAGGTCTGCAGTTTCCAAAGAGTTCAGACTCCTAGGGAAATTTGTTCCCTAAGGTGAGGAAAAACAACTGCTGTTTTAAAAGCAGGAAAATTACAGCCAACAGTCAGCAAGATGTTTAGAACAGAAACTATTGATGGCCTAATATCACTGACAAGGCACGAAAAGGTGCATTGGAAAGGGGTCAAGAGGACAAGTATAGCAGGCCCCAAATTTGAAATAACATCACTAATAATCACTCAAGACATTGGTATGTAAACATCAATGACCATTAAGATCATTAACCTTGTCAGTGCTTGAAAAATGAAATATTTTCATCAAATTAATAAGGGCATATATTTAGGAAAGACTGATATTCTGAGTTGGTGCCTCATGCTGGGGCATGGACACAACTTCTGAAACGTTCTTCTGTATGGAGAAAACAAACAAGACTCAACTGAAGATACTGCAGAAAACACAACACTCATATACCACACAGAATCTTCACAGAGCCTCTAATAGTTACACAATTCCACCTGCCATGACATCAGTTGAACCACACAACCCCATGTAGAAACTGCTTAGAGAATACATCAACTGCCACAGAGCGGTAACTGGCCATGTGGTCTTAGCCAGTTCTATGCTTCTCCACATCCAGATCATGGCCTGTGAAGATCATAGTTTTCCATTAGCCCTACTCCAAATGAGGGACAGATTCCGTCCCCAGGTTGCTCACTCAGAAGGCAGCCCTTGGGCTCCTGTCACTCAATGTGCTTCACAACACTAAACCCCTTTCTGGGTTTAATAAATGGAGCCCTAACATAAATTTGTTTGTTTGATTGTTGGTTTCTATCTCACCTTTCTCACAATGGTGTATGTGTGTGTCCAGATGATGAAAATACTCCTCATAGATTTCGCAGAGAATACGATGCGTCCCAACAGGATCCGAATGAGATTGGTGGTATTCGGAAGGTGGGTGGCTAAAAACTCCACAAACCATGCAGTAAAAGGATGCACCATTTTCCCTGAAGTTGTCTGGAAAATGTGTGTAGATGCACATTTTTCCACATGTGGACATCCAAATCTGATCCCTATGCATTTTCTCTGTATTGCCCTTTATCAGAGCATGTGAACACTCCATTCGAGTAGATGCGAATGGATGCAAATAGGAAAAAAAAATGGTGGAAACAAAACAGTGTCACTGCGAATGGGTGAAAATGCACACCCATTTGCACTATACCATCATGTCTAGACAAGCCCTGGGAATAAAAATTAACACTGGTTGAGTACTGTTTATTTATTTATATGCCACCTTTTCCGCAGCATGGGACCCAAGGGAGCTCACATAAAGAAGCAATTAAAAACATAACAATAATTTTTTTTCAGTTAAAAATCACCACATTAAAACAGTATAAAATCATTTAAAAGGTATTTAAAAAGTGAAAAATAAATAAAGCAAACACTACAATAAGAATGTGAAGACGAAGGCTTTCACGGCTGGCATCCATAGATTTTCCTTTGGTTTTTTTCAGGCTGTGAGGCCATGTTCTGGAATAGTTTCTTTCTGACGTTTCACCTGCATCTGTAGCTGGCATCCTCAGAGAATGGTTGGGTAGGTGTGTGTGTGGATTTTATATGCTGTGAACTCCTGTTGGGGAGTATATGTAAATTTGTGTGATTGAATGGTTAGTTTCTGGGTATAGAAACGCAAGGCTCGTTAGTGTCTGTTTGGCTGATGGTTGGTTGATGGGTTATTATCTGCTGGAACTCCCCCTGTCCCTGGGTGGAATTCTTTTGTAAGTGTTGAGTTTTGATTCTATTGTATTTCAAAACTGGGAGCCAGATTTTGTTTACTTTTAAGGTTTCTTCTATCCTGTTGAAGTTGTCCAGGTGTTTGTGGATTTCAATAGCTTCTGTGTGCATTCTGACATGATAGTTGTTGGCCTCATCTAGAATTTATGTGTTTTCAAATGTCCTAATCATCCACAAACCAAACCAACGGTTAGGCCACAAGGTATACAGAAAACCCACACACACGGACAGGTGACTACACAAGAACTCAAATCATCACTTAGGACAAAAAAGAAACACAATAAAAACATTGGTAGACCATGCAAAAAGGATCTGCAAACCCCACTACCTGGAGGGCGAACTCAGGCACCTAAACTGAGCCCTACAGGTTAATGGTTACTCCAGACATCACAAGAGCAGCCAGACCCAGAAAAAACCACAGGAATGAATAAGAAAAACAGCCACCCAAAGGGAAGGTATCTTTACCATACATCAAAGGAGTCACAGACAGAATAGGGAAACTGATGAGGAAACACAATCTCCAAACAATCTATAGAACAACCAAAAAAAATCCAAGAAACACTATGCTCAGCGAATGACAAAAGAGACCCCTCACAGCTGCAGGATTTACTGCATACCATGCAGCTGTGGACAAGTTTACATAGGGACCACTAAACGCAGTGTGCAAACACGAATCAAGGAATATGAGAGACACTGCAGACTGGGCCAACCAGAAAAATCAGCAGTAGCAGAATATGTGATAAACCAACCTGGACACAAAATGCTATTTGAAAACCAGAAATTCTAGACCAGGCTAACAACTATCATGTCAGAATGCACAGAGAAGCTATTGAAATCCACAAACACCTGGACAACTTCAACAGGAAAGAAGAAACCTTAAAAGTAAACAAAATCTGGCTCCCAGTTTTGAAATACAATAGAATCAAAACTCAACATTTACAAAGGAATTCCACCCAGGGACATGGGGATTTCCAGCAGATAACGCCCCATCAACCAACCATTAGCCAAACAGACACTAACAAGCCTTGCATTTCTATACCCAGAAACTAACCATTCAATTACACAAATTTATATATACTCCCCAACAGGGGTTAACAGCATATAAATTCCACACACACACCAACCCAACCATTCCCTGAGGATGCCAGCCACAGATGTAGGCGAAACGTCAGAAGGAAACTATTCCAGAACACAGCCTCACAGCCCGAATAAAACCAAAGGAAAAACTACAATAAGAAGCCTCCCTGTTTTCACATTAAAAGCCTGCTTAAACAAAAAGGTCTTTGCCTGCTGGTGAAAGGAGAGCAGGGAAGGGGCCAGCCTGGCCTCCCATGGAAGGGAATTCCAGAGGATGGGAGCAGCCAACGAAAGGGTTCTCTCTCATGTCCCAACCAAGGAAGCCTGTGATAGTGGTAGAACTGAGAGAAAACCCTCTCCTGTAGATTCTAAGACTCTGGTGGATTTGTAGATGTGATTTATGTTCGATTCAAGTTGTTATTGGTATGACTGATTTCTTCTTTAATCATTTAAATGAAAAGCTTCCAGACAGAGGTGTAGAATAACAAAGCAAAACAAACATTTACTGAGGTTTTACTCAGTGTTGGACCTTGGAGTAATGCTGGTTTCTGAGCCATTGGCTGCCAGTCCCTGGAAGGTTTCCAGGAAAGAATGAAACTATTGTGATCAATGGGCACAGATATTAATGGTCCCTGGTCTATTGGGCTGGAGTGGGGGATCTGACCACTCCCTAGATCACAAAGCTTAAGAAACACTGGACTAACAGGCAATTTATAGCAATAACAATAGCATTGATATTAATATGCCACTTATCAGTGCCGAAGCACTTCCTAAGCAGTTTACAATGATTTTTTAGCTAATTGTCCCCAACAAGCTGGGTACTCATTTACCGACCTATGGAAGGATGGGAGGCTGAGTCAACCTTGGAGCCCTCTGCGATCAAACTCATAACCAATGCACCACCAGAGCTCCTAGATGTGTAACCACCAGGTTAAACATCTACCATGCAACTGGCTCCACACACATTTCATGCAGCTACTCTCATAAATGTAAAGTAACAACTAGTCTTCAAATTCCATTCTCACTGCACTCTCACCTCCCAACTACCTATTTATCCATTTATATCTGGCCCTATCTTGACCTTGTCTGTGCCTATTGCTATTCCTAACTGGCCTTATATTACAGTTCAATAATTGAACTTTTCCTTATATTCCCCACCCAGCACCTGTTTCTCCTGCAAGGCTTTGCTTGTCTGGAAAGGAATCATCTACCTCTTACTACTCCTTCTCTCTTCACCAAAATAAAGGCAGTGGTCTGGCAAGGTACATGGATGGGTGTTATAACAGTAATAGTGATTTCTCCTAAAGCTCATACTACTTTTGGTTGTATGTTTTTTCATTAAGCAGCTCACTATTAAGAGGTGCTGCAAATCTTTTGATTTTATTTGACATACTTTATTCTAAAAACTCATATACAAATTCTAATTTCTCTGGAAGAACAAAAATGCTCTCCCACTGGTTGAGGGGATTATCACATCAGTAGTGCTCAACACCTCTGCTCTCTTCTGCCACATGTCAATGGGATTAATTGAGTGTATTTTCCTGGGTAACAGGTCTGGATTGAGGTCTTTCAAAAGAATTACTTAAAGACATAGTGATGGCCTGTATAAATAGTGATCCACAATCCACTGCATGAATGGTCCATGCATCATGGTCCATTAGTGATTTAAAAAACAAAAAAACAAAAAACAACAACCCTTTTCCATTGCTTCTTCAACCTGAGACTACCAAATGGGGAACAGTTTTCAAGCATTAGGTATTTTGCCATATATCATCAACTGGTTGCTGGTTGACCATGTGTGGCTTTTCTGAGACACACATTTTGCATGTTTGAAGGAGTAAATGACTCATTCTTGGTAATTTCAGTCCAACTTCCTGCAATGCATTAGAACAGCAATTGAGGTTATCATCAGGTTCAGATTAAATCCTGATCCTCTGTAGAAATCAGGATTCTTTATGGTATTCAATTTTTATATCTATGTTTCTTCAAATTGTCCAAATCTTTAATCCAATAAATCAGGGATAGGCATGCTCTGCACCTCTGTTCCCCCCCCCCTCCATGGCTATCCAGACAGCAATAGCTGTACTGTTGTGGCTTCCTTCCATTTTGGTGTCATTTCTGGGTGGCTATCCAGCTATTGAAAGACATTTGGGGGGGGGAGCACTCAGAAACAGCATGCAATAGCTTGCTATGAGTTGTTTAACCTTTTAAATAAGTTTTATGCCACCCTCCCCACAACTGTTTTGGCTGTAAATGGGGAAGAGGGTTCAAATGTCCTTTGAGGATGTCAGTGGGCCTTCAAAGGGCCACATGCTACCTGCATGCACACAATTCTCACCCTCCTATCATGGATGCAGATTATATGTAATATATACATTGTTGACACTTCAGTATAATTACAACCTCAAGATCCATTTCATTTATATGAGTTTCGGTACAAATGCAGTATAGAGTGCTTTGGAAGAAGAACCCCAATTAAGTCATTGTCAAGTTTTGTTTTCTGCTATCACTACACTGTGTACGGGAGTATCCACAGTTTAGAATTATAGTAGTTTGATCCCACTTTAACCAACATGTCCCCATCCCATGGAATCCTGGGATTTCTGATTCTGGGAGTGACTAAAGAGATTATCAGATGTGCCAAATATGCCACCAGGATGTCGCTAAAGGGCTTGGATATCAGACAATGTCATTCCTGTGGTGTTATGCCCCTGTGCCTTTTTGCCCCCTGCTCCTTTTTATTGACAGCTTAATCCATGAATTGACCTGTCATTCCATTTCTGTCACAGAATCACAGGTGTGTGAGAAGGTGACCCGTTACGCTGGTGCGATGCCAGCCACGGTGGAAGGTCCCTGCCAAACACTTCCGGTTGAGATTAGGACATTGAGGTAAGTGACACACTTTTTTCCCTTCCCCGAATTACTTGGGGGGTTTAAAATGTGTTTTGGGGCTAGGTTTTTGTTTTTGATGTCTGGTTTGCTTTTTATTTTTAAATTTCTTTCGAGAATGGCTGGGGTTTGCTTTCCAGGAAGTGGATGGGGCTCTGCTCAAGCTGCATTCACTCCTGGACTGCTGGAGGGGAGGGGAGGACTTTAATAGCATGACAAGGTAGGTGTCTGATAATTTTTCTTTTATTCAGTTACAGAACAGGAGTTGGGTGGGAGGGGACGTAGTGGGACGGGGACTTTTTTTTTTATCCCTGTCTGATAATGTCCTTAGAATTCTCTAGTGCCCTCCTCTGAATGATAGTAGAGTTCTCTGATGTGGAATTCTGAGGACTTTATCAGACACAGCAATAAGGTTTCATAAGGACATCTAATAATTGCAAAATGGTGTGCATAGCAGACAACGTCACCCTTTCGTGATCATAGCTGGTTAAAAACCCATTCCTTTTTAATGATGGCTCAAGCCATGAATAAATCCCCCACAGTGATTTGTTACCAGCATTGCTGGCATTTTAATTTATGCACCATTGTACTCACGTGAATGCAGCATCAATGGGCAAACACTTCCAGTTGAAATCACAATAGCCAGATAGGGGACACTCTTTTTATGACCACCACCACCCCAGGTACTTGGGACTTTTTAAGTGTGTGTGTCTGCTTGCGTTAACTTTTTGTGTTTCTTTTGTTTTTGGTTTTTTAATGTCCCGCATGAGCATCTTCTAACAAGATTAGGAGAGATCTTAAACCAGGAAGTCAACGGAGCTCCATTCACTCCCTGTTAGTGCATGGTAAGCATTTTTGTGTGTGAGCAAGGTAAGGTCTGGTGCGGGAAGTTCTTTTGCTGGCATAAAAACATCACAATTTATGCTGGCAAAAGAACTTTTCAGGAGGGTGGTCTGATAAAGTCCTGAGCCATTCACAAAACTACAAACCCCATGATTCTACAGGATGGAGTCATGGCACTTAAAGTATCATCTGATTTATTGAACAGTGTGTATACAGCCTGGGGTAGCCTGAAATGATCATAATCCAACTGTTAATAGAACTAGTGAGAGACAGAGAGAAGACAGAGAGATTTATGGGGGAAAGGAACCTTACGGGATGAATACCACTATCACTTGAGCCCCACTTTATAAATTTAAATCTGTAGGAAATCTTTGAACAGTTTTCAACTCATGTTTCTGAGATAAGCATCAGTGAATTTATCTTCATTCCAACCTCATGTGTTAGGACTACTGGTATTTCTTCCAGCAAAGGAGATTTAAAAAAAAAAAAAAGTAGACATATTTACAATTATAGTTGGACAAAGAATTGTGCATAGAAACCACACATAGAGCAGCCGTTTTCATCAGTGCTATTGCTGTAATAGTCTAGATTATGCACTGTGTTCTTATTGCAATAACATTCATTTGCTGTCAGCGCTCCTGTGTGAAAACAAATTAGGCAGATGATTAATGAATATTAAAAAAGCATATGGATTCTCCAAAGTGATGCCCCAGCAGTGGGTGAAACTGGTTGCTGTGGGGGTTCTCTGGTCTCTCTCTCTCTCTCTCTCTCTCTCTCTCTCTCTCTCTCTCTCTCTCCCTTTGGCACCATAATTTCTCCTCTGCACATCTTGGTAGAAGAGGTGATATCTGTTGTTACACTCTTGTCTTTCGTGGCTACTATTTATGAGAGATGCTCACCAGTTTAGTATGTTTACAGATTCAACTGATCCATTCCTACAGTTATTTGATTGAAATTAGAGATTGGATATTAATCGTGTTAATTACATTTCTATATTAGAAAAAGTTAAACCACAATGAAATTACCCTTTTCAGGCAGGAAAATTAATGTAATGTTGGTAGCATTTCCCAGGAAATGATATACGAGAGTATCAGACTTGGCTAAAAAGTCAAAGAACAGCATGTGAGGACAACGTTACTGTCCACCGAATGGGTCCCAGTTTCAGATGCTTATGTCATTGTTGTGTGCCGCTTCTGTGTTGCAGCCGCAAATAAGGTGTCATGTTCAATTGACAGGAAGATCCCATCAATGAAAAGCAATGCCTTACTCACAGCTGCAGCACAGAAGCAGTACGTGACAATGATGGCATCATTTGAAACCAGGACCCATTCGCAAGATAGTAACATTGTACTTGCGTGCTGCTCTTGAACTTTTTGCCACGTCTGATAATCTCCATAAAGTGGCATTTTTTTTAAAAAAAATGTATTAGAAATAAAAGGATTTAATGGGGGGGGGAATACTCAGGTTACCTATCTTCTTCCAGGTGTTGCTGCTACCACTGCTGTTTCAGTCAGCATGCCACCACTATTCACTACTGGCTTGCATGATGTGGTACCCTTGGTGTACCTGTGAAATTCTTATAAACAGGAGAGGGAAAGACCTGCTATTGAAGTGCCACTCTTTCTGCTACCCAATAGCATGACCATATGCATAGAGATAACCTCCTCAGCCAGTCCAAAGATACGTTAGTCCAGTGGCTTGTCAACATGGGCAAAACACACTGTACTCACCCATAGTCACTGTGCAGTTGCCACATGACGTTTTTGATTATTTGCATCTTCATTGGGATTTCTGCAGGAAAACCAGGATCTAAAAGATTTGTGGTTTGTTCTGCATTTCATAGGAAAGGCCAGATGTGGCAGCTGCCGATTGGCTTTGGTGTGATACCAAGGTGGACAGGACTCCATTCTAGCACTTTTTAATTTTTTAGTTTTTCTCTATAAGCATATCTCCACTTATGCAGTAAGACAGTACTCCAGTGGGACAGCATATATCCACATGCACAAGCGAACAGAAAACCTCCCACAAATGGAGCAGTCCCTACCATGGGGCCAGAAATAATATGATGTATAGGACACGTGATTAGCAGTGGACTACTCTTTCACATCATCACAAGTTCATCAATGATTACAGTGTGTGGCAGGATATTCCTTTTCTCCAAAGCTCAAAACAAGTGCAAAATCATGGATGGGAGTGTTCATCTTCAGTCCAGTGAGGTTTTCAATACAGTAAGGTCTTGTAAATATAAATACCACATTAGAATAAATGTAAGTAAAACAACTATCCACAGTCCAATGGGACTGTGATTAAAATACCTTTAAAGGATTTTAGTGTAAATATAATGTAGTGCCACCTGTTCCTCTCTATGATTACCCTGTGGTACCTTAGAAAAAGAAATTGATACATGGAGTATGCCCGCTACACACCCAGTAGACTCACATACTTACTTCAGCCCTGAAAAAAATAACACATAAGAATAGATGTGCAGTGGAAAAGGAAGACCTTCCCTCTCTAATTGCCTCCTAGGTGTAAGGAATTGGAGCATTCACAGAGTGCAATAGGGCAGAGAAGAAGGGCCTATTTTGTGAGACTGTGGAAATGCAAACTAGTCAGGTGTGAAGCTAAGGGAGGCAGAGATGAAATCCTAGCACACTTTCGGGGAGTCAGGTCCCATTGGGCAATGTTAATTGAGGAAAGGTTAAAAATAATTTAATGTTTCAAAACTAGACTATGGACTTTTTCAAACAGGGGAGAAAACCCCCTGAGGAGGTTGGGAGAAGAACAGGACTGTCGATTTACAGAGCTCCATTTCAGACAGCCCTGTCCTCCTCCGTCCTCCTCCTGGCATCCTCCCTACCTTCCCCTGTGCTGCGGGTGCCGCTTTTTATTGATCGAGGTTTTCTGTCAATAAAAAGCGATGCCCGCAGCACGGGGGAAGGTTGGGAGGAGGACGGAGGGAGACAAGGCTGTCTGAAATGAGGCTGTTAAATGTGACAGCCTTGTTCTTCTCCCAACCTCCTTGGGGCTTTTTCCCCCTTTTGAAAAAGTCCTATGAGACTATTCACATTAAATAGTCTATTCACATTAAAAAATGCTTCTTGTTGTTATTATTGTTGTTGATGTCTTTAGTCTGCTCGGGCTTCAGCAACTCCCCTCCGCTCAACTTTTGTGGGAGTTAGAGGTGCAGGATCCCCATGAAAGAGGAAAAACTGCAAATATTGCCCTGCGTATTATGTGAGGGAACCATTCAGAGACCCTTCACATACAGCAGTTTTCCTGTATAATTGCAAACTCTATCTTCTTTACCCAAGAGAACACTTTTTAAAGGCATTTCTAAGTTTTCCCGCATGATTCTATGGTCTACTTCCAGCAGAAATACCTGGAGAGAACATGGGGGTTGTCTACATGGTGAAAAAACTCCTCATAAAATTTGAGAATACCTTTTGTCCCAATGAGATTTTGTAGTGATTTGCCATTTTCTTAAAGGGGGGGGGACTCCATTTACTGTGTAAGAAAAGCCTTCACAGCTTTTCCCAAAGTTTAAAAAAAAATACGCAGAAATGTGCATTACCCCCCATTTGGACAACTGATTCACAGCACAGTGCATTCTGGAAGTCAATAGCTGATTGGTTGGACGTGTGCAGGGAGCGGGCTTGTTGGCAACAAAGTGGCAAGAACCGCAATTTTTTAGTTTTACAGTAGTGAAACTACTGTGCATTTTTGCAGCAGTAAGGTGCCCAAACAGCTTTTTTTAAGCAGAAGGTCACACTTCAGCACCTTAGATGTAAAGTTTTTAAAAAACTTTGTAGCAGTGGCAACTTATGGGCAATAATAAAGTGTATACTCACTTGTGGCCACCATCCTGATTCACAGGCATGGCTCCATGTGAACTTCAAACATGGATAACTTTGCATACCAGCAATCTTGCCAAAAAACCATGGAGACAAATTAATGCTGCTGCAATTTTGCATTAATGCACAGCAATCCACATTATATCTTCCTGTCTAGACGAGCCCATATATTTTTGGTTGCCTATAGGGCAGCCTTGGAGGCAGTGGCAAATACAGTAATCCATTAATAATGAAATCTGTGAATGCTTAATCTGCAAATGTGGAGGGATGACTGTACTCTTTGTACCAAGTCTATTAGACTGTGTCCCTGAAGGATTTTTTTTTAAAGCTATGATAGAGAAAAAGAAGGGCTCCAAGACAGGTCATTGTAGATGAAATAACTAAAGAATTTTGAAGGCACTTTAAAAAAATAATCATCCAAATTAGTGATGAAAGACTATCAAAAGTCTTTCCCTGCTAGTAGTTAGTAGTCCAATGCTAAAGGAACCTATTTATTTTAAAGTGTTTCATTTTATTGAATATAAATTCAGCTGAAACTTCAGCTGTTTTTCGTGAGCTCTCAAATGCAACACAGAATCACTCTCAACAGTGAAGCTGAGATGGGACATAGAGGATGGTGTGATTTTCAATTACTTTCTCCTGTCATTTGTGCCTTATCTACTTTCTGACATTTTAATGAAGGCAAACACTGATCAGGTTCTCTGAATCATGGTTTTAATAACACAAATGATAACAAAATACAATGCATTGATCATATCTTTTAGATGAATCTGGCATTCTCCAGAAATGTTCAGCTACAAGTCACATCATCCCCAGCTAGCATAGCCAATTATGACGTTTTCTAGGGTAACATGGATCCAACACATCTGGAAGGTGCTCAGATAAGGAAGGTTATTCTAGATAATTTTCAGACTTTTGAAAGAAGAAAAGCCTAGACAAGCAGATAGAAAAGAAAAGAGTCATAAATTTGTGGTCAGCTATATCTGACAAGACAAACCTAAATGGGAACTTCTAGTGGGAAGTAAAATACTCTTTTTCCTATCTATGTGTCTCCCATTATTTGTGGTGTTTTTCACAGTAGCAAAGTTGTGGTTCCCTTGATTTGTTCACTCATCCTGGTGTTTGAAGAGAACCTGGCCTTTGCCACTAGGGACAATTTCTCTGTCTTCACTCTTTTATTGGTGCAGGAATCCCCAATCATCAAAACTATTTGTCAGAAAGTTAAAACATGTCTCTATGCCTTCCTTCCCATTTTCTGTTGTGCAAATGCCCTACAGTTAAAAAAAAAAGTGCTGATATACTGTACGCTTGAAAGAAGGCGACTATTGATGTCAGAAACAGAAATGTTGAAAAAGAAATGGAGGAAGGCCTGGTCTCTGTTTTTTTGGCCCTATGGAAGATATCTTATAGCTTATATATAAATACCTGGGAGAGTGTTTAAAATGCAAGAAATATATTCCTAAGTGAATGGAATTTCTAACACTCACAATAATTTTAAGGAATATTTGGTTAGCTACAATAATGTCTTGTATCTTCAACTGCTACAGCTATAGACACCTAAACAAATCCTGATTTCAATTGATGGAGTGGTTTCTATTTAAGGTAGCACTGTTTTTCCACTTAATGCACCTAGAGTTTCTAAATTACTGGTTTCATCTTTCACCATAAGTCAATGTTGTCTCGTACATAATATGTTCCTTCACATTTTACTTTAACCTTGGATGTTCTCAATCTAATTCTGTCAAACTAAATGACATACCGACAGTACAAACTTAGGCATTTTGATCCAGCCTACAACTGTGCTCCTCTGCACATTTACCTAGATGTAAGCTTGCTTAAACATGGTGTGACTTATTACTGCATAAACATTCAGTAGAATCTATACATTATTTTTTAAAAAATAACTTCACTAGTTCCAATTTCAGTGTGCAATTAAGGAGTCAGATCAATACTGCAGATGGGAGAATGGGTTTTTATTTGATTATAATGTGATTAGAATCCTGAAGGATTTCCACATAAGAAATAAATGGAATGTTATCTCTCTTTTTAAAAATCAATTTCTTATTTGTTTCATTTATATTTTCACAGGAAATATTTATATTTATATTTTCACAGGAAATTTATATTTTCACAGGAAATTGTTGGGAGATCACTGCAGATAAATACATTTATTAGCTAGGGGAACTGCTGTTGAAAAACATTTTGGATAAATTCTGTCTCTTCTTTTCTATATTGTAATTGAGGTACTAATTAATAGTATTAAGAACAATGAAAAAAATTAAAGGTACTAAAGTAAAGGGCCAAGAATATAAAATTAAAGATTACATGGATGATTTAGCAATCTTTTTGGAAGACCCTACAAATTAACTAGAAGAATTAGGATAGATGTTGGATGAATTTGCAGAGGTAGTGGGATTTAAAGTGAATAAAGAGAAGACAACGGTTCTCACAAAAAATGTCTCTAAAATACAAGAAGAACTGATATTGAATAAAACTGGATATAAGATAGAGAAGAAGATCAAATATCTGGGTATATGGAACAAAAAGAACAAAAAGAAACCTGGACCTATACGAAAATAATTACAGTAAAGTATGGAGAGAAATTAAAAATGATCTAGCAAAATGGTCTAAACCCAATCTATCCTTCCTAGGGAAAATAGAAACAATTAAAATAAATACCCTACCTAGATTCATGTTTTTATTTCAAAACCTACCGATTATTCATAACATTAATTGTTTCAAAGCCTCTCTCAAATGACAAGGGGAACAAGCCTCTCCATTGACAAGCTTCCATTGACACGACAAGCCTCTCCATTGACACCCCCTTGTCGTGGGAGAGACGCTTGCGTACCCTAATGATGTTTTCACCTATACTGGCGGTGGTATAATAGCCACCAGTAGCGTCTCCCATGCCAGACAGGTCAAAACCGAAGGGTCTGACAAAGAGCGTCAAAGGGCAGGATGGGCTCTCTAGCCTTATGGCAGCCATCCTAGGAGAAGGAAACTTCTAATCCCAAACCTGGGCAGATGGTGCTCGTCCAGCCCTGTAAGGTCAACCATCTAAGAGAAGGAAACTCTAATCAAACCTATGACCCGAGGACCTCGCTGTTACTGTCCATGCTTGCAAGGCCACAGCAGATGAACCTTTGGTTTAAAGGGTGAAGCCAGTTCTGTGCACGCTGCACTCCACCAGAAAAATCCATTGCACAGGCTCAAAGGAGAAATCCAATTCCGAAAAAGCCCTGTAGTGATAGGCCAGGGAAGAAACAGGAGGTGTAAAGATGCACAGGAAGCCACAGACCCAACCCTGCATACAGGCGGTTCAGGACGTTCGTCACTCGAGGCTGACCCAGGAGATGACAGTCTTGTTCGGCAGCATCCTGAATGACCAAGCAGCCTTTTTTAAAGAAAGCACTGCTTGCTCCATATGGAGAGGGGCCTAGAAAAGGTGGCCTAACGAAAGCTCATCCTCATCTACCTGGTTGGCTAGCCACAGCCAATGGGCATCTTCTGATGCGGTCAAACCAGGGAAAGAAACAAAGGCACACACCGGCCTCCAAAGGTGTAAATAAACTGACACTTGCATGCCGGAAGATCAGAACCATGCAAGACTCTGCAGATAGTGGACGGCCTGAGCATCATTCTGCTCTAATAACTATCACAACATAATATTGACATCGCTGTTCTTAGTGAAGTTTGTCTCCATGAGGAAGGTAGCCTTAAAGAACACGGCACCAGCTACACACTTTACTAATCTGGCAAACCCAAAACTGAAAAACATCTTTGGGGAGTAGGCTTTGTGATTAAAAACTCCATTGCCTCCAAACTCAAAACCTTACCAACAGGACACTCTGATCGCATTATTTCCTTACGCCTCCCACATGTTGTTCTCTTTAGTATATATGCCCCAACTATGCAAGCCGACCCTGTAGAGAAAGACAAATTCTAAACAGACCTACGCCACCTCATACAAAAAGTCCCTGTAGAAGATAAAATTATTATCCTTGGTGACTTCAATGCCAGAGTAGGAAAGAACTCTGAAGCCTGGAAAGGTGTCTTAGGCAAGCATGGTATTGGAAATTGCAATGATAACAGACACCTCTTGCTAGAGGTCTGTGCAGAACAACAGCTGACTATTACAAACACTATCTTTCAGTAGAAAGACAGCTTGAAAACAACCTGGATTCATCCCTGATCCAAACATTGGCACCTCATTGACTATGTTCTAGTCCGCCAGAGAAACATTTGCGATATCCGTCATACTCGAGTGATGCCCAGTGCAGAATGCTAAACAGATAATCGCCTCATAAGATGTAAACTAAATCTTCATCTTAAGTTCAAACCTAAGAGGGGTGGCATCTTAAAGAAGAGACTCCTAGTCAACAGTCTTCAACAAGCTACCATGAGAGACAACTTCCAGGCAAATCTGCAAACAAAACTTGAAGACCATCCTGCAGATCCTTCTCCCACAGTGCTCTGGCAACATATCAAAAATGGTATCCTCCAGTCTGCAGAAGAATCCCTCGGGTTCTCCTGCAACAAATATCAAGACTGGTTTGATGAAAACAACCAAGAGATCCAGGAGCTGTTGTCAAAGAAGAGAACTGCTCATCAGGCATACCATGCCCTGCCAACTTGCCATGTAAGAAAAGCAGCTTTCCGTCTCACATGTAGTAAACTTCAACAAAAACTCTGAGACATGCAGAACAAGTGGTGGACCAATATAGCAGAAAAGACACAACGCTGTGCAAATCTGGGTGATCTTAGAGGATTTTATGAAGCTCTTAAAGCAGTGTTCGGACCTACTTATCAGGTCCAAAGCCCCTTCTACAGTACAGATGGTCAAACACTCATTACTGATAAAGCCTCTATCCTGAATCGATGGGCTGAACATTTTCAAAGTCTCTTTAGTGCCAACTGAGTAGTCCAAGGCTCAGCTATCCAAAATATGATACAAAAACCCATGAAAAATGAATTGGACACAGCTTCCACTTTGGAAGAGACCCTTAAGTCCATACAGCAGATGAAAAACAACAAGGCAGCTGGGATAGATGGAATCCCACTTGCAGTTTGGAAACATGGAGGTCATGTACTCCACGAAAAATTCCACTAACTCCTTGTGAATTGCTGGGGAAAAGGGGAACTGCCATCAGATCTCCGAGATGCAGTCATCATCACCCTGTACAAGAAAAAAGGAGCAAAATCTGATTGCTCAAACTATCGAGGCATAACACTGCTCTCTATTGCTGGAAAAATCTTTGCAAGGATACTCCTGAACAGATTAGTTCCTACTTTTGCAGAAGAGCTTCTCCTTGAAAGCCAATGTGGCTTCAGAGCCAATAGGATACTACAGATATGGTATTTGCCCTTAGACAACTGCAAGGGAAATGTAGAGACCAGAACAAAGGTCTCTATGTAACATTTGTCGACCTCACCTTTGACACTGTGAGTAGAAAAGGTCTGTGGAAGATCCTGGAAAGTCTAGGATGTCCCTCCAAATTCCTTAAAATGATTATCTTGCTATACGAGGGCCAGCGCGGTCAAGTCAGATATGGTGATGCTCTTTCAGGGCTCTTTCTAATAACTAATGGAGTGAAGCAAGGTTGTGTTCTTGCTCCAACTTTATTTACAATCTTCTTCAGCATGATGCTCCAAAGGGCTACGGCAGAGCTCGAAGAAGAAGACAGCATCTATATACGTTACCGTACTGATGGTAGCTTTTTTAACTTAAGCCATCTGGGGGCTTGCACTAAGACTCTAAACTATCTAGTTCGTGAGCTGCTCTTTGCTGATGATGCTGCCCTTGTTGCCCACACAGAAGCAGCTCTGCAGCACCTAACATCCTGCTTCGCAACAGCTGCAGAGCTGTTTGAGCTGGAAGTCAGCCTGAAGAAAACGGAAGTTCTTTACAAGGATGAACACAACCATCCCCAGATTGCCGTCGACAAATCTGTGCTTAAGTCCGTTCAGCAGTTCACCTACCAGGGAAGCATCATCTCCTCAGATGCCAAGATTGACAAAGAGATCGATCACAGATTAGCAAAGGCATATAGTGCATTTGGAAGACGTTACAAAAGAGTCTGGAGTAATAAATACCTGAGGCGAAGCACAAAAATCAGTGTGTATAGAGCCATTGTACTGTCTATTCTCCTTTATGGGTCTGAAACATGGGTCACCTATCGCCACCACTTACGACTCCTTGAACACTTTCATCAGCGCTGTATACGTACAATCATAAATATACACTGGACTATGTGACGAATGTTGCTGACCTTGAGCAAGCAGGGATCACCAGCATTGAGGCCATGATATTGAGAACACAGCTGCACTGGGCAGGGCATATTTCTAGGATGGAGGACCGTCGCCTCCCAAAAATAGTATTCCACTGTGAACTCGCCACGGGTCAGCGTAAGAGGGGCGCTCCAAAAAAGCGATACAAGGACTCCCTGAAACAACATCTCAGGCTCGGCCAAATTGATCACCAACAATGGTCTGCCCTAGCCTCACATTGGGAGGCATGGAGACGCACTATCCACAATGCTGCAGCCTTAGTTCAGAACTCACGCCGAACAAGTGTTGAAGAGAAACAACAACACAGAAAGAATCACAACCCGGAAACATCATCCAAGGAGACCTTCTGCTGTGCTTTCTGCAACCGGACTTTTTTATCTTGGATTGGCCTTTTTAGTTATCATCGTGCTTGCAGAAAGCACGGGATGAGTCGTTCCTGAATCTTCATTTGCAAAGAAAAGCCAGAGAGAGAGAGAGAGAGAGAGAGAGAATTGCTTCCAAACATGGCAACAAGAATTAAGAAAATATCTATGGCAAGGGAAAAGACAATGAATAAAATAGAAGATACTACTGGATAAGAAAGATAGAGGAGGGTGTGCCTTGCCAGATCTAAGATTGTACTTTCAGGCATGCATGCTATCCTGGACAGAGGATTGGATCTCTCTAACTGATACTAGGCTATTGGCTCTGGAGGGATTCAACCTCTGTTTCAGATAGCACGCATATCTATGGTATGGGGGAAAAAAGAGATCAAAGATTTTGAAAACAGTGTTATAAGAAAGGCTCTTTTTAAAATATGGTCCAACGTCAAGAAAAAATACTACTGAAAATTCCCTTTATGGGTATCCGCAGGGGATGCCTTCTTTGGGAGAACTAAGATAAGAAATGAAAATTGGATAAAATATCAAGATCTACTAAGAAAAGAAACACAAGAAAGCCTACAAATAAACACTAGAGAACAACTTGAAGAAAAGGCCTTTAATATGAACTGGTTTCTCTATAAGCAAATTTATGAGAGATACAAAATGGACTACCGAATTGAAAATTTCAAACTAGAAAAAAATGAACTAGATAAAATCTTTTTTGGTGAGAAAAAATGTAACATCTCAAAATTCTATAATATCCTTTTACAGAGGGAAATGGAAGATGAGATTATCAAAGAACTGATGGTCAAATGGGTGCAAGATATAGGCTGGGTGACTGAACTAGAAAAATAGGAAAAGGCTTGGAAAGTGACACAAAAATGTACATTATCTCAAAACTTAAAAGAAAATTACCTAAAAAATTTTCACAGATGGTACCCAACACCCGTTAAGTTAAATAAGATGTATAATATTGGTAATAAGAACTCTTGGAAATGTGATAACGCCAAAGGTACCATATATTACATCTGGTGGAGCTGTTCTGTGGCTAGGAATTTCTGGGAAAAATACGTATCAAGATTAGTGAAATTTGGGATATAAAATATGCAATGACACCAGAATTATACTTATTAAATATAGTGGATGAAATAAGAGGGAAACTAACTAATGGATCTTGGAGAGTAGTTTCATATATGGTATCGGTGGCGATACTACTTTATGCATCCAAGTGGGGGGAAAAGGAAACTTCCACTATTGAAGAATGGATAATTAAACTTAGAGACTTGATGAATATGGATAAATTAACTACACTATTAAAAGAATACTGTCAATTCTCTTGAAAAGGAATGGGCTCCAGTAAATAATTACTAGAGGAAAAAATAGAGAAACCTGGACAAACTCGATCTATAAATGATAAACTGAAATATTTAATGTTAGAGTATTCTGGACCAAGCTGATCTTATAGAATTGGGAAGTTTAGAAGAAACAGAATAAATGTAGGTCTGAAGGACAATCTTAGGTAAGAACATAGTTACTGAACAAACCTTGTAAAATTGGGGGGGGTTGAGAAGTTTATGTATTAAAAACAATAAGAAGTTGTAAGTATATGGAAAGAATGGAATTTCACTTTAAGGTTGTAAGAAAATCTTTATTTTACTTCTGAATTAATAGTAAATTCCAGGTTCTATATTTATTATATGTTTTACTTTTAGTAATGTAATATAATAGTTGCATATGCTATAAGAAAACATGTAAAACAAGAAAATATTTTGAATATGTTATGTTATGTAACTTAATAAAAAGGATAGTAAAAAAAGAAAAAGAAAAACATTTTGGATAAATTCTACCTGGTATTCAGTATCGATAACCATATACATGATTCAAAGACATAGTATGCAAAAAGATCTTGTAGCACCTTTGAGACAAACTGAGAGAAAGAAGCTATAGCATGAGCTTTCGTAGACTTAGGGCTTGTCCAGACAAGAAAATATAATTTGGATTGTGCATAGTAACGCAAATTTGCAGCAGTGTTCATTTGTCTCCATGATTTTTTGGCAAGATCACTGGTATGCAAAGCTATCTGTGTTTGATGTTCACATGGAGGCATGCCTTCAAATCAAGATGATGGCTGCAAGTAAATTACTCATGTTTTTATTCTTCACAAGTTGCCACAGCTGAAGGGTATTTTTTTAAAACTGTAATTCTAAGGAGCGCAAAGTGCGGTCTTCTGTTTAAAAAAGCTGTTTGGTCATCTCAGTGCAGCAAAAAAGGTGCACAATCGCTACCGTGAAAATTCAAAATGGTGGTTCATGGTCAAGAACCCCGCCCCCTATGCACATCAGTCCAATCAGCTTTCCACTTCCATTTTTATCTGGGAATGCACTGTGATCCAAATCGGTTGTCAAGAGCAGGAATGTGCACTTCCCTCACATTTTTTAAACAAACTCGGGAGAAGTTGCAAAGGCTTTTCCTACAGAGTTTTTGTGGTTTTTTTCTCCCTCCTCCTTCCAAATACAGCAAATCACCATGGTATCTCATTAGGACAAAAGTATTCTCCTCACATCCCATAAGGAGTTCTATCACTGTCTAGGCAACCCCTTAGTTAATTTCATTAGATGCATGGAGTAAAATAGTGTCCAGGAACAGACTTTATAAGCAAGCTGTATTAATAGCCATAGAAATGCAAAACTTGTGAGTAAGACAGGAGGAAGGATGTTCCCTAAGCCCAGGGTGGGTGGAGGACCATATGAATGGTGGAGGGAGTAATGGAATGCAGTTTGATACTGGCTGGGAACCAGAAGGAGGTGTGATAAACTGAGGCTGGGGTATAATTAGTTTTATAATATGTGTAGTGTGCCAGGAAACCATTTTCTCTGTTCAACTCACTGTTGATGGACTGGAATTGTAGAATATATTCCAATACAGGTGTTTCTCTTTCCAAAATTCCTTTGTAGTTTTTTTGTTCAAGGGCAACTGTCCTGAGGTCAGAGATGGAGTGCACAAGATTGAAGTGTTCTGCAACCGGCTTTTATGTATTCCCATTCATAATGTCTGATTTATGTCATTCATCCTCTTGTGCAGCATTAAACAGCATTAAAACTCCACCCCAGTCAGTTTCTAAAAACCTGACAACATAAAAATGTTTTTACTTACTTACGGAGAAAAGCAAGGATGGAGCCAGGGAGGGAGTTCCAAAGTCTGAGAGTAGCCACTGAGAAGACTTCTTTCCTTGTTCCCACCAAATGAGCAGAAGAAGGTGGTGGGGCAGAGAAAAGGGCCTCTCCAGACAATCTTAGAACACTTATAGGCTCATACAGAGCAATATGGTCCTTCGAAGAGCTTGGACCCAAGCTGTATAAGGCTTTATAGGTCAAAATCAGCATTTGAATTGTGCCCAGAAATGGATCATCAGCCAATGGAGCTGTTGCAACAAGGGAGTTGTGTGCTCCCTATAGCCATCCTCAGTTAAAAACTTGGGTGATATTCTTTGGGCCAACTGAAGTTTCTGAGCACTTTTCAAAGGTAGCCCCATGTAGAGTGCATTACAGTAATCCAAATGGAATGTAACCAAGGCATGTACAACCATGGCCAGATCCAACGTCTCCAGGAACAGATACAGTCAGTGCACTGGCTTTAACTGTGTACATGCACTCCTGGTCACTGCTGAAACCTTGGTCTCCAGGCTCAGAGCTGAATCCAGGAGTATCCCCCAAACTGTGAATCTGCATTTTCAGTGGGAGTTTAATCCCATCTAATACAGGTTGAATCTCTATTCCCAGATCTATCTTTCAACTGGCCAGGATCAACTCTGTCTTGTGTGGATTAAGCTTCAATTTTTTTGCTCTCATCCAGTCCATTACACTGTCCAGGCACTGGTTTACCACAGGAACAGCCTTTTCAGAATTAGGTTGAAAGGAGTAATAGAGCTGGGTATCATCAGCATACTGGTGACATGTGGCCCCAAAACTTAAGACAACCTCTCCCAGAAGTTTCCAATGGTCAGGGAGTTTAGCAGGAATTCTCCAGCACCACCCTCTGAAAGCACACCCCAGGAAAGAACAGAGCCACTGTAGAACAGTACCTCCAAGCCCCATCCCAAAGAGGAGACCCAGAAGGATACCATGGTTGATACTATCGAAAGTCGCTGAGAAGTTCAGAAGAACCAACAGGGATACACACACATCCTGTCCAGTTCCCTGTGTAGGTCATCCACCAAGTTGACCAAAACTGTCTCCATCCCATAACCAGGCCTGAAAACAGACTGAAATAGATCTAGATAATTTGCATCATCCAGGAACCCCTGGAGCTGAGAAGCCACCACACATTCTAATACCTTGCTCAAGAATAGGATGGAATATATTAGAGATGGAAAATGTATTTTGGCACTGTTGCCTACATGAATACATTCTATATAGTCTATGTTTATAAGTTTGAATACATTAGGTATTGTGTATCTTTGCAAGTTTGAATGCTTACTTATTTACCTTCTAGCTATGCATATACACATAAACAAGCAATAGGTGAAACATCTCTTCAGAACATTTGGGCAGGATGGAAAGATCTCCAGATTGGATTGTTCTCAAAAGGAGAGGTGGTTGGGGGGTGGGGGAGAAAAGAAAGAAAGAAAGAAAAGAATTTTACCTAAAAGAAATTTTCAGTTTGAATTTGGCAATTCTTTCTTGAACTAAACATCAAAAGAACATCTGGGGAATACAAGGCTCCAGATTTTATATGCAGGACATTTTTTTTCCAGGGGAGTACCACACATTCTTATTTTCAGATTTTTTTTTCTTCAAACTATAAGCATAACAGTCTGCCTGTCTGCACTGTTTCCTTCCTTAGAATAGAATACAGACACATATCACTGAAAAGCTGTACTCTCTCTTTCTCTCTCTCTCTCTAACTTAGTATTATGATGTGGAGGGGAGCTGAATCAAGATTAATGAACGTATAAGACTGACAATATTATGCACCTCGTTTGACACCTGGTTAAACGGTGAATAAATGAACAATGCAAAGCAGCTAGTATGTTGTATGTTGAGCCACCCTTGGTGGCCTTAAGTGAGCCTTAAGCAAGCCCTTGATAGCTGATCATCTATTCTCAATCTATAAAAGATAAATGATAATGCTGTCATAAAGTTGTATATAAAGCATTTCAACATGAAGGGGGCTACACTGTTAATTACAATAACTACCAATGAAGACACAGTCAGTACAAGATCAGTCCTAATGAACACTGAAAGACCAAAAAGCTCTAAATCAATTTCTTACTAGTCTTCCCGGTATCAAGTATAGCTAATTATCAGCCAGAGTTCTGAAACCCAAAACCTATATCCACTAATATTCAGTTAGAAGCCAACCTTGGCAAAGAGCCTTATCTCCTTTACTTCATCTTTCTCTGCCTTGCTTCCTCCTTTCTCTCCCATCTATTGAAGAGTTTCCAAGCTTTCTGGTACAAATACCCCCTGGATGGTTTTTCCACCACAGGCTAATACTGGGTTCAAGGTAATTATTTTTTTCTTCCCTGAGATATCACCCATCAAACTGAAATCATTAAAATTTTATTTTGAATAGTTATCTGAGGTGAAGACTAATTGGACTTCAGGCTGTAACATCACTAAGGCTGGTGTCAGCCCTCCCCACCGAAAGTGTCACCTGGCAGATTTTGGCCTCTCTGCACTCCCCTAGTGCTGCCACTGACTTCAGGTCATTGAAAGAGGATGCCGGAAGATGGGCAGGCTGCCAGCAGAAACTGAAGAAGTTCATGCATAGTGAGTAATCAGAGAAAAGAACTTGATTTTATGCCATGATTTCCAATAAAGCTCGATATTGGTCTGTTCAGGCAGCAGGAGTGGGAGATAAAAAGTGCTTGTGCCTGTTAAATAAGTTGAAATTAGGAAATCTACTTTATTGGTGAGGAGAGACCATTGACATTAAATAGCATATCTTTAAGGTATAGCACAGTCTCATATCAAATGGCAACATGCAACAAAGGAAAAGCTGAACTGTTAGATGTAACTGAACCTCTTTCTCTGGCTCATTATGGAAATTCAAGGGTTGCCAACAAATGTTGCAAAGCTCATCTATTCAGTGTCTAAATCAAATTATGTGTTGCAAAGTAGAGGTTAGATGATGCTGGAAAATAAAATGGACTTGATCCAGCCACCCTCCACCAGACAGTATATTCTATATATCTCAGTGTTTGCTTACAGGAATGGAGTGAAGATGTACTCGACTGCAGCATATACCCACAAATATATGTTTATTTGACCAGGGTTAAAGAATGCCTCATGGTTGCTCTATTGGGTGGTGAGGAGGAGAGAGAGAATTCATAATCCAATTGATCTGCACTATACAGTTGTCCCTTCATATTCACTGGGGTTTGGTTCCAGGACCCCCCGTGGACACCAAAATCCGTGAATACTCAAGTCCCATTATATGCAATGGCATAGCAAAATGGTGTCCCTTATATAAGATGGCAAAATCAAGGTTTGCTTTTTGAATTATTATTTTTTAAAGAATATTTTCAAGCTGTGAATACTTAAATCCGTGGATAACAAATCCATGAATACAGAGGGACAACTGTATTAAGTACATGAACAGCATTCAATTATATGACTCCTTTTTGACACATAAGGCTCAGTTCACATTCATCATGCTTCTTGATAAATAACTGTGAAGTTAGGAATATGAAAACTGATTTGTATACCCATAGTTCTTAAATGGAAAATTCTGATTCCTTCACTAACCCATAGTTGGATATTTGCATGATAATATTAATATTAATCGTTATATTACTCTGTGGTTGTACATCCATTGTTACATTTTCATTAACTCAGGCATGTTGAACTGCTGCACTTCTAGCTACCTTCAGTTATTATGCTTGTGCACCACTCAGAAAAGGTAAGAAATAAGTTGTGTGCTCCCCTTCCTCATCCCATAGCATTTTCTTTGCACCATAACAGATCTACCAATTACTCTCCCACTCCATTTCATCCCCTCCCTTTTTATCTCTATATTAAAGTCGTCCCTTCACATTCGTGGGGGTTAGGTGCAGAAGACCCCCGGGGATGTGAAAAATCCACGAATAATACCAGTGCTATTTGATAACCCAGAAATTCTAGACCAGGCCAACAACTACCATGTCAGAATGCACAGAGAAGCTATTGAAATCCACAAACACCTGGACAACTTCAACAGGAAAGAAGAAATCTTCAAAGTAAAACAAAATCTGGCTCCCAGTTTTGAAATAAATAGAACCAAAACTCAACACTTACAAAAGAATTCCACCCAGGGACAAGAGGATTGCCATCAGATAATGGCCCATCAACCATTATCTGATAATGTCCCATCAACCATAATGGCCCATTAGACAAACAGACACTAACAAGTCTTGCATTTCTATACCCAGAAACTAACCATTCAATTACACAAATTTACATATACTCCCCTACAGGGGTTCACAGCACATAAACTCCACACAAACACCTACCCAACCATTCTCTGAGGATGCCAGCCATAGATGCAGGTGAAACGTCAGAAAGAAACTATTCCAGAACATGGCCTCACAGCCTGAAAAAAGAAAACACAAGGAAAATCTATGGATGCTGCCCGTGAAAGCCTTCGACTTCACTCTGAAGACACTCATGGTGCCTAGTGGTACCTTAAGTTCTCCATTATATTCATACACCTGAACATCTAATATAGAGTGACATATTTGCTCCATCTCAGTCAGCTGAAGAAAGAGTCTTCAGGGATTTGAAAAATGGCTGAATGACCATAAGATGCATTACCAAATCCTGAGCAGGTCTACTTCAGAGTAAGTACTTTTACTGAGTGTCTTCAAGCCACTTCTGACTTATGGCAACCCTAAAGCAAACCTGTTATGAGATTTTCTTGGCAAGATATATTCAGAGGGAGTTTGCCATTGCTTTTCTCTTAGGATGAGAAGGTGTGATTTGCTCAACATCACCCAGTGGGTTTCCGTGAGCAAGTGGGAATTTGAGTGCTTGTTAGTGCCCCTAACGAGTAAGTAATAAGCCTCACCCTCAGGAACCCCAATAATTGGCTTATTAATAATTTGGCATATTAATTTAGTTATGCATGTGCGAGAGCAGTAAACCCCTGGGACTTGCTGTAAGGATCCCAAAGGCATGTGCTAAGCCATGTATCACCCAAAGGAAGGACTAGTAAAACATTCCAAACTGAGAGGAATGGTCAAGAGGACATTGCCTGCACACACTCTAGTGACAGACAATTGATCCCATCATCAGTGGTTGGACTAATCCTTTGTCTGAAGTTATCACTCTTCCCTTAGTCCCCAGACCCAGCCATCAAGGAGGCAGCTCATGCTTTGTAAATTTTATCACCAGAACATTTAGAGTAGTTGCAACACATTAACATATTCAGAAGCCCATTGTTCAAACTCAGGAAATCCATTGTTCAATCTTTGGAGACACCTGTAATCCATTGTTTCAGCACACAAAATCCTATCACCTGAGGGCACACATCTGGGTATAACTACTGACTCAAAATCCCGCCTCATTGTGCACAGATTTCATTCCTGAGGATCCCATATCCCTCTGTGTCAGCCAGGTGCACAGACTCCATTCCTGGGGACACTACATCTCTCTGTGTTAGCTATTCCTGCTTCATCCATCCATGCTGCCAGTCTGCTTCAAAAGTTTGGACTATGAGACAGGTGCCGTATGACTCCAGAAAAACTCCTTACCTATCCCTCTGTCAACCTCTCTTCTTCCATTCCTAGTGGTCTTGTGTGAATGATTAATAGTACGGATGTGTGCATGATTGGTGTTATAATTTTTTAAGTCCTTGCTAAATATCATTGTTAACTTTCTTGCGTTTGTGTCAGTTCAGAGTTAGTAGGGGTAAAAATAGGCGTAAAGATCCCCTAGTTGCCCCCTTTTGCATTGCTATAGTCGAGTTGCTGATAATTTCCCCAACATATTAGAAACCCAATATTTGCATGGAAATTCCACCAGCAATTTGGGTAAAACATTGGCCATCCAGGGTCTGGTCCAATACCCAAACCACTACGCCATGCTGGCTCATGGAGTAAGTAGAAGTACTAATGCGCTCAATATACTTTTGCTCCCAGATATGTACTATACCACAGCATTTGCTTATTGTTTTCTAATATACATTTCAAAAAATGAATCAAATAATGGTTTCTACTTTTCCAATTACTCATTCTGTAACTGCATCTGCATTAACATTTTCCTTGTTTGTAGCCACCTTTGGGGTAGTAGTCCATACATTCAAATATCCCCCCCCCCCGCAATTATCAAGGAGTAGGTAGAAAGTTTATTGTACAATGCATTCATTCTCACTTAAAATTAGTAAACCATTTTTATACAGCTTGCAGGAACTATAAATGAAAAAGATTTGTCACTAGATCAACTTAATATAGAGTTTTCCATTTAATATTATTAATCAGAATAATGACTTAATGTGAATCAGCCAGCAGCTGCCCAGACTTTCTGGTAAATTTTCTTACCCACAGGTGATGAAATTGTTATTTTTAAAATACTAACTGTACACTGTTGTTGTTTTAAAAGATGGTCAGTGGTCTCCTAAAACAGTGGAAGGGAAGGGGGGAAAACCCTTCAATGCTGTTTATATTTCCAATGTCCAATCAAATGTTCTCAAGATTAAGGAAGAGCTGAATGAGAGAGAAAAGAAAAGCAGAGACACATTCACCCTCCTTTGTCTTCCCCCTTTTTTCCACCACATTTTGAGCATCATGTACTGTGTTTGACAAATGATGGTGTATGGAGAAAATATATTCTGGGTCTCAGACCATTAGCACATTATCACGAGAAAAACAGAAACCTTGGACAATGTCACTGGAGACCCATTCAAAATTCTTTGAAAGTGATGCATGGGTGAAGGCCCATCTCCAAAGGAACTGTGGCATGAGTCTGAGTTTTAAAAAAAATCCTGAGAGACTCAGGTGAAGACACTGAGCATTGCATGAGAAATGGTCAGAAACAGCCCATTCTGGAAAAGAGGGGCTAGTATCTCTCTCTGGAGACCTCCACACTCAATGATTTAATAGCTACCTGTAGGAAATGCCTTTTGCTTTATTGCTTTCTTTCTGTTTTATGAAAAAGAAATAAGATGTTGGCTCTTTCCCCCTTTTCACCTTGCTTTCCCAACTCATCAGACTGTGCTCTGTCACAGCCCCAACTCTGTCATCTTGCTAGAGTTTCTCCAAAACCACTCTGAAAACCATCCTCCAAAGTAAACTGCTGCACTGACTGACTGCATATTAACACAACAGCAACAATTCCACTTCCCCTCTTGTGGTCCTCTATAGTAGATTCCTACTTCTGCATGCTCCATCTATGAACCAAAAAGCAACATTTTGTGCACTTTTTTGCAAAATGCTTTAATTTCTCTGCCAAAATGATGTTTCCGTACAAATCCCAAATTTGTACACTAATGAATTTTGCATAAAAAAGGGTCGTAGAGTGAGAAAAATCATCAAAATTACACAAACCTCCCATAATTTCATCTGGTTGAGGAAAAAAGCTTGTCAATTATTCATTTTTGCATGCAAGAGTGAAGTAATAGATTTGCATCTCTAATAGCTACTCCTTCATATTTGTTAAATGTTGACTGTACGGTAGCCACTGTTGTGGACAGTAAACACACCTTCTGCTAAGAATACTTTCGATCAGAGGACTACTAGACTAGTGCTGATGTTATCTGCCAATTATATACCCACTTTATTTTGGGGTGTGTAAATTAATACAGTTACCTGAGATGGAGTCAGTGAGATGTCACTTTGCCACTGCTGCTGGTTTGCACAGGTGTGCTGCCCTGAGGTATTGATGTCTTAGTTGATCTGCCACTCCAATGTGATTTTTCTATTTCATATAACCAGAGTAGCATGGGCTGCCATGTTGCTACCCTGACCAGAGCTACAGGGAAGAGTAACCAATCCATTCAGGTAATGTGTGAAGTAGATGTCTGTGTTCACGCAAGTTTATTCCACAGAAGAAATGAAAAATACATCCATTTCAGTTCCTCATGATTTCTCATTTTCCAATCTAAACTTTCATTAAAAACAAACACTGAGATTTTTTTAAAGTTCACATGAAAAGTTTTACACATTATTTATTGTCCATGTTTCTCCTAATTTCTGTATACAAATTTGTCTACTGTGCACATTTTTGCAAACAATTTTCCTGATGTAATGCCATTCCTGAACAGTATTTTCACAAACATGCCCATTTGTGTGTGTACTTTCTCCTGGTATACCTTTTCATATGTATTTTTCAACAGGAAAACATCATTGCAAAATTCAGAGAAGGGTAAATTTTGAAGGACAATGGCGTTTTCAGTTCATTTATTGGTTTCAAAGGGGAGATTGAAATGTGAGAGAAAGCCCTGCTTCTGAATAAGCAGTTTATTATCATGGTGTAAAAACGCAGGATTGTTCAGGATTACCCTGACAAATGGGCACCTTTTACCTGTAAAGACAGCATACACACAGTAAAGTATGGGATTTTGTTTTTCTCTCATGGTCTTGCATTTCACCAAGATTGGATTTGATTATTGCTTCTATAGCCACTTACAAAAGAAATTGTTATCTTTCTTCCCTTCCTCTTCATAGGAGAGCTGTTTTAGGTGTGCGGAGAATCACAAACGCTTTAGTAGGGTAAAACCAGCAAGGACCATATGTCTGGTCACTGACATATTCAGAATTAAATGGGAAAGAAACCCCTTGTGTTTTAAAGTCCAGCTGTATGTGTGTCATAGATAGGGTTGCTATACATCCCAGAAATCCAGGAAAATCCCAGATTAAAGGGACTAAAAATGTCTCGTCCAGCTAGGTTGCTCGAAGCAGCAGATCCCAGATTCCTCCAGAGGTGGAGGAATCTGGGATCTATCTGCTGCTTCGTGCAGTCTAGCCCTATGTGCTGACATAGTGATGGTGGGAGGGTGGGTGTGAAGGAGGTCAGGTGGCAGATTTTTTTGGGGGGAGGCATTCCCTCCTGCCTCACTCCCCCCACCTGCCTGCTTCCTTCCCTGCAGAGTTCTGGTGAGTCTTTGGGTGCACTCCTCCTCCCCTCCCCTCGGTGGGTGCTCTGGGTGTCCTCATGGGGAGGGGGAAGAGAAGAGGGCTCCCTCCTGCCCCCACAGGTGCTCTGTCCTGGTTTTATGGCAGAGAATTATGGTCATGGAAAAAGAGGGTTTGATATCTTAGTCATTTGTTTAATAATTTATTTAAGAAAGAAAATAATCCCAAAAAAGGAGTAGCTCAAAGGAGCTTACAAATACAAAATAAGCATCAAAAAACTACAAATAATTAAAACATAATTATAAGCTAAAAGCAGCAACAAAGACAAAAAAAATCACCTTCCCTTACTGCTAGAGGTCTAAAATAAAAATTAAATAGCAAACATTTAAATAAATAAGTAATAAATCAAGAAAAATACTGGTGGGCCCTGAGAAATAATTTAATGTGGTTTGACACCTGAAAGCAGGAGCTGCTGGTTCTTAAATGACAACCCTTCCTTCTCTCACCCTACAATGACTACCTGTCCCACTATGGCCCATTCAGTAGTAGGGATGTAATTCTTCACTAATTTCATTCTCAGAGGAAGCAACTGGCAATTTTAGGGATATTCCTTCTTGCTTACAAAACACTATTTGAAAACTATGCAGTGAGAAATGCACAAAATTTGAATAGGGCATTTTAGGCAGAAAACATAATTTAGGCAGAAAACATAAAACAAGAAAATGCTTTTTTCTGTGCAAAAGAATGTGAAGTTTGGACAGAACAAGGCCACAACTATAGCATTTTCTGCACAGAAGGTAATATTTCTATGCAGAGCACAGAGAATGCTGTTTCCTGTTTAAAAAAAGCAAGCAAGCAAAACTAAAAACACACACATTAAAAAAAATTGTGCATAAGTCCAGGATTCTGCTTCCAAGGGTTTCCCAAAACTAAAAAAACACACCCCACACTCAAACATTTTTCAAATCTTTTAAAATATTCTTTCCATCCCTGTTCAACAGATGGTTTTCAGAATAAACTGTGCATTCAGGCATGTACATTCCCGCTATCTCATGACATATTGTGTATAATATGACTTGAGAGAAGCATTTAGCACAACTTATTATAACTTAATTTTTACATTTGTGAGAAAAGATGCAAAACCTACCAAATTCAATCTCTGGTATCTTCGGGTAGGGCTGGGACCCCCTCCCTCCCAAAAAAACACCCTGTAGAGATCTGAGCTACTTGGAACAATGTTCTGAGCTGAAATGGTAAGCCACTTCCTATGTCCCTAATACTGAATTTGGCAATTATGCACCCACCCATCCACCCCCAGTTATTGTGTTTGCCAAAGAGAAGAATAAATTTTGGTTCAGGTCAATTCTTTAGTAGAAAGGCCTCCTCTGCCATGGACAAAACTTGCCAGTGTTTTGACAGACACAGTTATAATTGTGGAGTGCTATATGGAGGAGAAAAATAATGTGGTTTGTCATCAATCTCTTGGTGGAGCACACAAGGCTTGGCTTGTTGAAATTTTGTAGCTCTGTATTTACAGAGAAAACAGAGACCTGGTGCTGTTCAGAGTCCTAGTGGTCCCTAGTTATAAAAGAGTTGCATTGGGATGGTGGGGGGGAGTCTTGCATTGAAACTTTTCCCCAATAATCTAACCCATAAGGGAATTCATATTATAAAACACATGCAAGGAAGAACAAAACCCAATAAATTCAATTATTGAGGAATTATTCATGAAGCAGTTCATAAAACTAGCTCAAGGCAACCATTGTGAAATAGAAGCATTGACAGACTCATCTTTGTGGTGCCATTAAGTACTGGCTGCTCAGAGAGAAGCAGATAATGGAAAGCCACCACCAAACCTCCATCACTTTCCTCCTTGGAACTAAGACAGGTATTTTCAAGGTACAGAAGAAGGGGGATACTGAGAGAATGAGGATCTAGTCTTGCTATGTACCAAAAAGAAAAAAGAAAGAAAGAAAAGAAAAGAAAGTCCATGCAAGGCCAATACAGGAGAAAAACCTTAAGGCAACAAAGCCTTCACCAGAAAAAGTCCTGGTCTGGACATGGTATAGTGTTTGATATCACTACCACTTTCATCAACTTTTATTTTTTTAAAAAAAAAGCCTGAAAATTCCATACACAAAAAGATCGACAGATTCCCTGAGCAGATATCCACTCACAGAACTTCCCTCTCATAATAAACTTTGGAAAATATTTTAAATGGTCAACACACACACACACACACACACACACACCTTTTTTAGTGTTGAGTAACCCTGGTGAGAAGAATCCTAGATTGATGAGAATTGATTATATAGCAAATAGCATTCTCTGTACAGGAAACAGAATCTTCTATGCAGAAAATACCTTCTTCTTTTTTCCCAGTAGAACCATTATTTTCTGTGCAGAAATGCTGTTTCCTGCATGGAAAATGCTTGTTTCTGTGCAAAACAACCACATGTGAATTTTGAGAAGAATAAATCCAAAATGTTGAATAAGCTTTAAAAAAAATAGTTTTCAATAACTTTGGCTGCTTCCACACTGCAGAAATAATGCAGTTTAACACCTCTTTAACTGTCATGGCTCCAACTTTTGGCATCCTGGGATATGTTGTTTGTTGTGCCACCAGAGCTCTCTGTCAGAGCAGGCTAAAAATCTGCGATTTCCATAGCACTGAGCCATGGCAGTTAAAGTTGTATCAAACTGGATTATTTATGCAGTGTGTCAGCAGTCTTTCTTTCAGCAGGAAGAAAATGGATAATACAGTTGGTGCTCTGTATCCACGGATGTGGCATCCACGGATTCCAGCATCCACAGCTTGAAAATACTCCCCCCCCCAAAAAAAAACACCTCCAAGAAGCAAATCTGGCTGTTCATTTTATATAAGGGACACCATTTTACTATGCTATTCTATATAATGGGACTTGAGCATCCACGGATTTTGATATCCGTGGGAGGGGGGGTTTCAAGGAACCAAACCCCAGCGGATACCAAGGGCCCACTATATTATTCATTTCTTCTTTTGAGAAGAAACTTAGTAAAGATTTACATCTTGCTGCAGATGCTGCAGATGCTGCTGATATTATCCAGAGCTGCTGATGGTATTCACCAGTTCTCCTCCTTGCAACCCCTCTGTACTTCCCAAAATCTGCTCTAGTCAGGAACAGAAGTGCTTTTGTTTGCACAAAGACTGTTCAGATCTAAACCATGCAGTGTTAGCAACCTGAATTCAAATATCTTTTATTTAACCCAATAGTTAACAGTTCCAGAAAAAAAACACTAACATCAAACATACAAACAAGAGCATGACCTGGTTGTTTGGATTTTAGGAAAATTGTTGCATTTGTCCTCATTATCATTATCTTTATTTATGTGCTGCTTTTTCCTCAAGGACATTTACAAATGAAATCATTGCCCATCAGGCCTGAGTTTTCAGTCAGTCATGAATCTGTGTGTCTGTTTAGATTCACATCTCATTTTGCCTAACTCCCCTAGAAGGAGGAATATCTTGTACATGCAACTCACTTTTTGGGGGCATCTTTTGATCTACTTCTGTTAAATCAGGGCTGAGCACATGCTGAAGGTGGGTGGGTAAATTTCAGCACTGCCAGACCCTCAACTGGCCACAGTGTTGCTTCTGGCAGCAACCAGAAGTGATGTTCTAGTTACTTCTGGACACTGTAAAAATGAATAAATAAATAGGGGAGCGTATTAAACTGTTTTAACCTGGGGTCCTCCCCCAAAGACCTTAGGGCTATATTGTGCTACTGGGGGTGTTTTTCAGCCAAAAATGTGCTTTTGAACAATTGAAAATGGAAGAGTAAGAGCTAATAGGAGTCATAGTGAAGGAACAACTGAAAGAAAAGCTGTTGCCTGGCTCCTTAACCAGTTCCAAGTGCTTGCTTGATAGGCATCACAACATAAATGTTTCCTGCGGGTAAAAATATATAACAGGCAAACGTATATCAGGCATGCAGATATTTGCTTTGGATCTGCACTCTCTCTCTCCCTGTATGGAGAAAGAGAGAGAGAGAGAGAAAGAGAAAGGGAGGGATTTCTGAAAAGAAAATAAACTTTTTATTTTTCTTATCTGTTGAAGCCAATTTATATATGTATAGAAATTATTCTCTACACATGGTAACTATAAAACAAAAATGAAAAGTTTTCTGGTTTCTTTAAACATCTATTGATAAGACTTAGGCAAGAGAATCACTGTGCTGTGTCCTTAATGTGATACCTTTTTTATTCAATAGTTTAGAAAACGTTAAAAATCACAGTGGTTTGTGAAGTCAAAGGCTTTCACGGCCGGCATCCATAGATTTTCCTTGGGTTTTTTTGTGGGCTGTGAGACCATGTTCTGGAATAGTTTCTTTCTGACGTTTCGCCTGCATCTGTGGCTGACATCTTCAGATGTTCAGATCTTCTCTGAAGATGCCAGCCACAGATGCAGGCAAAACATCAGAAAGAAACTATTCCAGAACACGGTCTCACAGCCCAGAAAAAAACCCAAGGAAAATCACAGTGGTTTGTTTCTCTTTTAATAAATATTAGTGACCTATTTTTGGCTCACCTTGTTGACTCTTTGGTATTTTAAAAAATGAACATAATTTATTTTAACAATCCAAGAAACAATCTCTTGATTTAAAACAGTTTTACTCAGGCTAAGGACTTTATCAGATGTGGCAAATATGGCATCATAATGACACCTAAGGAATGCGAAAGGTTGCGCATACCAGACGACAACGCCCTTTTGCAATAATGTGTAGGGAATAAGGCATTCTTTTTTATTGATGGACCAAGCCATCAATAAATCTCCTGTGGCACTTTTTTTGCCGGTATTGTCGGTGTTTGAAACCTTGTGGCATTGTCCTCTCGTGATTTCAGTGCTGATGCCAGATCACGTCCAGGTGAGAATGTGACAGCCAGGTAGGTGTCACTCTTTTTATGAACCTCCCCAGTTTTCTTTTAAGTTTTAAAGTGTGTTTCTGTGTTTGTGTGTGTACATTTTGTGTCTGTATTTTTCAGTATTTTTTAAATTTACTGCGCTCACGTCTTCTCATGATAATCACCAAGATCATGAGAATAGAAGTGAATGGAGCTCCATTTGTTCTCCATTAATGCTAGTGCTTCCTTATCATGCTACCTGAAGGTAGGTCTGATATAGGGTTGCCATAATTCTCTGCCACAAAACCAGGACAGAGCACCTGTGGGGGGGGGGAAGGAGAAGGGAGCCCTCTTCTCTCCCCCTATCCCCACGAGGAGGGCACTCAGAGCACCAGCAGGGGTGAGGAGGAAGGAGCCCTCTCTCTCCCCCCATCCCTGCAAGGAGGCAGCCAGAGCACCTGCAGGGGGGTAAGGAGGAGGGAGGACTCTTCTTTTCCACCATCCCCACAAGGAGGGCACCACTTCCCAGCCCAAGTCCATGGGTGCTCACCCATCTGAGGAGTGGGGGGGGGAATCGACCACGTCGCTGCCTTCCCAGACTCGCCTGCTCATCGAGTGCCTCTTCTTGGCTCCACCTGGCCCTCCCACTCTGGCGGTGCCTCTGGTGGTGCTGCTCAGGTGGCAGTAACTCCTCCTGCTGCCCACAGGCCAGGGAGATGGGCCGTGCATCACCATATGGCATGCTGGGGTGGAAAGGAGGGGGAATGCTGCCTTCAGCAGAGGAAGGTGGACTGGAATCCAAGATTGGTTGCTTCAAGCAGCCCAGTCAGATGGGGCAATTTTCTGTCCCTCCAATCCAGGATTTTCCCAGATGTCTGGAATTTATGTCAACCCTAGTCTGATAGGAAGGGTTGTTGTGCTGGGACAAGTACACATTTAGCTTTTGGTGGAACAGAAACATTATTGCATATTAGGCTGATAAAGTCCTAAGGCTTTAATATTATGATGATGCTGTGAATATAATGGTCAGATGATGTAAAGACATTTACATTTGTGTAAACTATCTTACACAAATCAGACCTCTGGTCCATCTAGCAGCTAGATTTTAGCTCCTTACTGTGTATCTGAATTACTTGCAAATATCAACCATTTCAGATAGAAGTCTCTTCAAATCCTACTTAGAGACACCAGAGTTTGAACCGGTAACATTTTGCACACAAACACTGAGCTACAAGTATTCCTGCAAGTGCCTGAATTGCTTGCTGTAAGCCACACGTATGATTACCTAGATTGCCTAGTAATGAGTGTAATGGGCTTGGAGATATGATTATATTTGGTGGATGAGTCACAAAATGTGACCATTGCTTGTTGCAGTTGCATTCCTATCTAAAGGACATCTGTGTTTGTGCTGAGACTTCCACTGTACTTTCTTAATTCTTTTCTCTTTTCTCTGGACCCAGAAACCTGGAGGGCATTCACTTTTCCCTCTATGAAGTATTCAAGCAAATTTTTTCCTCTTTGATAAAAGAAACTTATTTTCAGTACAAGAATTCTTATATTTCTTCACAAATGCATTCTGATTACAGATACCCTGTATAGAGGACCTCAATAAAAAAAAATAAAAAAATAAAAATTAGCTTCTGTTCTTAATAGAAGAATCCATCAACGCAATTGTAATCTGAAGAAAATGGTGGCATTGTCAGGTGACTTGATGCTGCTTAAAGGTAAGAGTTTGCTTCATGGATGCTACGTATTTGAGTATTTTGTATGAGAAGGTGTCTGTGCTTTCTCCTGGAGTTTTTTTTTTTAAGTATGACTCATAACAATAATTATACTCTTCACCATGAATGTCATAGGAGATTTTCAGACACCTCTTTCAGCCTCTTGCTGCGCAAGCAGCCTCCGGTGCAGTAACGAGGTTGCCGCGCGGCAAGGGGTCCATTTCGGATGACGCCATTTCTCTCTCAGCATCGTCCGTGACTGTTGCGGCTAGCATTGGAGGCAGCCGCGCTGTTTTGCACTCACGGAAGTTGTCAGTGAGTAAAAAACAGCACGGCCGCCTCCAATGCTAGGCGCAAAAGTCACAGACGACACCAAGAGAGAAGTGGCATCGTCCGAAATGGACCCCTTGCCGCGCGGCAGCCTCATTACTGCACCAGAGGCTGCTTGCGCGGCAAGAGGCTGAAAGAGGCGTCTGAAAATCTCCATAGTTCTGAAAAGTCAGGTTGTTATTTTTGGCTAAATTTACACTGAAATTTCTAGTATCTTGTGGTTTTATCAAGAGCAGATTGAAAGTATAGTTTATTTTGGAACTGAATAAAACAATTATGACAAAAAAGGTACATAAACAAATTCATGTTTTTCAAATGGTGTATAAGATCAGGAATCATTTAGAACAATAATTAAAATACCAGTGGTAGGTACAGCTTCCTTGCACTTCTCTTTTATGGGAGCTGGGGTGGGGGAGGGAGAAATAGAAAACTAAACGTTTTGCTCATTTGCTTGCTTGTTGGTTACTTAGTTGAGGTTCCTGATAGACCAATACACATTATCTTCAATCACAAAATATTTCGTCTTTTAATGTCAATGCGGGACATCTTGGGATGCAGATTCCATGAACTAACCAAACAACTGTATCACTAGAATACGAAAGGGTGGGTATATCTGACCAGCCCTAACAGCTGAAAAAGGCCAGGTTAAGTGTTCAGTATCTTCCAAACTTAATACCTTAAAAAAATTACCTCTTCCTTTGAAATGAATAGTGCCTTTCATTGGAGGTAGAAAGTGCATAGCTCTGCCAGCCATTTACTGTACTTCCAGCTCACTTAGACTGGTTACAGGCTTCACCACGTCCGCTCTTACTAAGGATGCTGTACCTACTCCAGTGCCAGCATTTAGCCATTTTGGATGTACAGTTGGCAGTACAATGGCCCTTCAACTCACACCTTAATTTGAAATGACAATTCAAAATAGATATTTTTGTTTTTAAAAGAATTAATATTTGGCTTAATATTTTTAAAATAAATTTAGTTTTGAAGCCAAAATACATACAAGTTCTTCTGAAAAAGTATGGCCTAAAAACTCCTAATTATATAAATATTTTCAGTATTTAAAAGCAGTTTTGTGACAAGTATGGATGATAAACTAGGAAAAACTGCAGAATTTTCTTTGGGATAGAAACCACATATTCTGAACAGTTAGACTCTACACATTTTTAGTGGAGTAGTGTTTTATATATTATACATAAAATAGGAAAGGAATGGATAAAAGTGAAATGTATCAAAACAGTATAAGAACTGAAAAAAGCAAGTCATCACCCAGGAACCAGAAAGAATAGTGTTTATTAAAGATAAAATGACAAATATTTATGTGGCAGTTTAGTGGATATAGTCCACTTTATCAGATGCATGAAAGGATATGCTCAGTGGCAAAAATATATTCAAATGGCTGTTGTGGACAGGACATGGAGACTATGAATACTGAGATCAGAAGGAATGCAGAAAGTAAGGCAGTCACCATTATTCTAACAGCGGAGATTAAGAACACAGTAATTGAGTGGTAACACATAAAACCTGCACTAATAAGCCAACTAACAAATATAGTGTATCTTCCTTTTAATAAAAAGATTTCTCCTATATTCAAGCCATAGGAAATAGATGAACCTCTTGATGAAGGCTTGCTCAGTTGTTCTGTTAAAATCTTGGTGGCCATCCTGAGCCCTTCCAGTTTAACTGGAACTCCCATCAGCCCTAGCCAGAATAGCAAAAGGTGATAAATGCTGGAGGTTGCAGTCCAACAATATCTCCTCACATGTAGTAACTTCTTCATGGATAACTTAGAACAACCTATCAGTTCATGTCCCCAAAAGTGTCTTCTCTACCTGAGAATATATGTTGCTTATATTTCTGATGTGGAATATGTATTAATTAAAGTAACAGCTTCCTGGCCCTAAAGATTGAACTCACTTGATATACTGAATTACCCAGATTGTGGACCCAGCTTGTTGGGGGCAATTAGCTAACACATTGTAAACTGCTTAGGGAGTGCTTTACACTGATAAGCAGTATAGAAATATAACTGCTATTGCTATCGCTGTAATTAGTATGCACTGACTTTATTATAACTAGTCAATTCCTCAAATCTTCAGGAAAAGATACTTTGATCTCTTGCTTTCCAATTCTGCCTTGATTATATTTTGCTTTTAAAGCATCTTTTAGGTGTTTAGAAATGCAGGAGAAAGAGGAAGCACACCTGCCTCATGTGCTTTTACTTATGATCTGAAGTGGAATGTCCTAATTTCTTCACCATGTTAGCCTGTGTATATTACTACTGTATTGTGGGCTTGCACATCTCACCACAAAGAAGAGAAAGAAATTCCAGTTCAGATATTATAGAGCAGTGTAAAAACAGGGAAAATATCAAGACATTTTCATTTATATAGTGCTAGACATATCTCTACATGTTTGAAACTGCCTCAGAGATGGAACAACCATTGAGCATACTTGGCCAGGTAGCTACAGGTCTTTATTATTTTTTGTTCCTTTGGATTCCAATGTGCCCCTTCTATTCAATCTAGGTTCAGCTTTCTCCATATTTCTAATATGTTTGAAGCATGCTGCCAATCAAACCAGGCCATAGAATGTTTAAAGGACTGTGTATGTGTGTGTGCATGCACATAGGTGTGTGCAAGTAGATACATATATAGCCATAGTACACAATTACCCCCCAACAACTCTCTGCTTTCAAATAAAGCAATTCAGTTGGACTTGTGCATTTGATTGACCAACACCTATTGGCACATGCAGCAGCATGAATAGTCTTGCATCAAAAAGTGTTGGATGTACTTATTTGAGATTAAAATGTGTATATCTTCTAATACATTTTTATCCAGCAGCATGTACACAAGCTGTTGCCACTAACAATGGCTACTGTCGTGCCCTCCCTGGGATTCTGGGTGTTAGAGTCAAGTCACCTAGAATCCCGGCTAGGCCTCGACATGAGGTAGGTTTCCTCTGGAACTTTCCCAAAGGGCCCCTCAGTACTGGATTCCAGCCAGCCCACCTCAAAGTCTGAGAAAGAGAATTCCTTTGCCTAGCCTCAAGGACGACCATCTGGGTTGACAGCCCCCTCCCCTTTTCCTCCTACTAACTGTTCCCAGGCAGCTGGGGAATTGAAACCTAAATGCTACTCTTATCAACTGGTTAGCACTAGGCTGGCCCAAACACCCCGACTCTGAGCAGGCTTTTGTAGTTCAGGTGGACGCTTCTGATGTGGCTATGGGGGGCAGGTGTTGCTACAATGGGATGAGGGAGGGGTGCTCAGACCCTGTGCATACCTCTCTAAGAAGTTCAATGAGACAGAACAAAATTGGCCAGTTTGGGAAAAAGAGGCTGGAGCCATAAAAGTGGCACTGGAGACTTGGCACCACCTGCTGGAAGGATCTTCCCAGCTTTTTGAGGTCTGGACAGACCACAAAAATCTGGAAGCTCTGAAACCCCCTCGCCAGTTGAGCCCCAAGTAATGAGGTGGGCTGATTTCTTTTAACGGTTTAACTTCACACTCAAGTTTCTCCCGGGAAAAAATTTTTTTTTGGCAGGCGCCTTGTCTAGCCTTCCACAACATGAAAGCAAAAGGAAGGAGGTCATTGACACTGCCTTCTCCCCCTCTCATTTGGGTCTTGCAGTCCTCACACGCAGTCAAGCCAAACTGGGCCACTGAGGTGGGTCCCGCCTCGGCCCATTCCTCGGAAGGGGACCAGGAACTCCCTAAGGCGGTCGATCTCCCACCTTCCCTGAATGTCCCACTAGCCGTGGACCCAGATCAGGGGTCCCAGGCTCCTACCCCACCCGGGACCTTGTCCAAGGGGGAGGGCTGGCATGGCCAGATGGCAGACGCCCTGTCCCGAGACCCATGGCTCCTCTCCCATCGGGCCGAAGTGAACATGCGGGAGGGATTAGCTTGGAAGGGGGAGAGTATGTATGTCCCTGCAACCATGAGGCCCTCCATTCTCAAGCAATGCCATGATGTAAAAAGTGCAGGCCGTTTCGGCTATGTCAAAACGTTACACCTAGCCAGGAGGCAGTTTTGGTGGCCTCTCATGCGTAAGGAGATGGAGGGTATGTCAAAGGGTGTCCCGTGTGTGCCATGGCAAAAAGGGGCACAGGGAAGCCCAAAGGCCTGTTAGTTCCATTGCCGACCCTGGCCAAACCCTGGGAAGTGATAAGCATGGATTTCATTGTGGACTTAACTGAAAGCAAAGGAAAAACTGTCATTTGGGTGGTGGTTGACATGTTCTCAAAGCAGGCCCACTTTGTTGCATGCAGATGCATTCCCACGGCCCAACAACTAGCCAAACTGTTCATTCAACACATTTACAGGCTACATGGGGCCCCTGCTAAGATTGTCTCCGACCGGGGGGGGTACAGTTTACCTCCCAGTTTTGGAAAGCATTCACTAAGTTGTTGGGGATCGAACAGGGCCTTAGCAGCAGTCATCATCCCGAGTCAGATGGAAACACGGAACAGACAAACATGACCTTGGAACAGTATTTGAGATGCTACATCAATTTCCAACAATCTGACTGGGTGGACCTGTTGCCTTTTGCTGAGGTGGCTTATAATAATGTAGTACACCAAAGTACTGGTATCTTCCCCTTTAAAGTTGTTTATTGCCAGGAGTTTGATCTGTTCCCCTTGGGAGAACTGGGCCCTAAGGACCCTGTCCCTTTAGTTCAATGGAGTGCTCAAATTAAGGACGCTTGGCCCAAGGTCATGGCTGCCCTAGACTTTGTAAAGCCCACTATAAGTGACAAGTGGACAAAAGGAGGAATCCCAGTCCCTCCTATGCAGTAGGGGGTCAGGTGTACTTATCCACAAGGTTTCTCAAGAGTCCCCAACCCTTGAAGAAGTTGGGGCCCAAATATATTGGTCCTTTTCCTATTTTGCATCAAATCAATCCTGTAGCTTTTGAGTTGTCTTTGCCTAAATTATATGCAATGTCCACCCTGTCTTCCATTCTAGCCTGCTGAAGCCCACAGTTTCACTGGGCCCACTACACCCAACGTCTGAAGCACCCAGCCCAATCATGGTTGACGATGACCAACACTTTGAGATCTCGGACATCCTGGGCTCTAGGAGGCATCAGGGGGTTCTCCAATACTTTGTAAAATGAAAGCACCTTCCAATGGGGCATGCTGAGTGGGTTAATGTGGAACATATCAAGGCGCCTCACTTACTGGGGAAGTTCCATGCTCGCTTCCCTGATAAGTTGGGTTGAGCTTATTCTTGTTTTGGCTCTAGGGAATCCTAATTGCTCATTTCTTGGTGTTATGTTCTGTTGTTTGGAAGTTGGGTCAACTTGTCATTGGGGGGGGAATGTTGTGCCCTCCCCGGGATTCTGGGTGTTAGAGTCAAGTCACCTGGAATCCCAGCTAGGCCTCAACATGAGGTTGGTTTCCTCTGGAACTTTCCCAAAGGGCCCCTCAGTACTGGATTTCAGCCAGCCCACCTCCAAGTCTGGGAAAGAGAATTCCTTTGCCTAGCCTCAAGGTCGACCATCTGGGTCGACCACCCCCTTCCCTTATCTACTGCTTAGCACTAGGCTGGCCAGAACTGGCTTTGAGGTGAAACCGTATGCATGTCCTCACTCAATAAACCATGTTAAACTTACATGCGTGTTGAGTTAATGTGTGTGTGTGACCTGGTTCATCACAGCTACAACTATGCCTTTCACTGAAATGATGCTCATATGACAACATAGCACATTGTGGAAGCAAGTTGCCATTGGTAGCTAAATAAGATTACTGTATTTTTTCCCCATTTTTTTTTATATTGTGTCTATTAGATCCTAAACCATCATGAAAGATGAAGGGTCAGGCTAGACAATACATTCATCAAATGTTAGAAGATGTGCTTTGTCAAGTAAGACATCAGCATGTTATAACACATGATTTTACTCACCTACACATCTTGTATTTAGCATGCTTTGTTTATGATTGGTCATTGGAACTGATTAATTTGCAAGTCTTGCTGCTGAAGCACATATTTCTGGGGAAGATTCATTGGGGAAATGGTTAACTATAAGAAAAACACATTCCCCTTAATTCTAGTTTGACCCCTAACTATTCTACCTTGTACAATGATTCAAGAACAACAACAATACTTCCCATATGTTATCTTGTGGATCTCCTTAAGAGTGATTTATGACACCTGGCTCTAAAGATACATGCATTTTCCCACAAAAAAAATCTTCATGTCATCTTAAAAATAGACAACAAATGTTACAGCTGGACAAGTACTATAGTTCTCGACCCTGTAGTGGACTTTCCAAACGTGTGGCCTGGCCTACAGAGTTTTGTGCTGGTAAAATAATCTAACTCCTTAATACAACATCTGGCTCTCATGCCAGCACATGATAACTTTGCTCACTACTTCTGTCCTAAGAGACTAAAACAAAATCCTGTGAAACAGTCAGTATACCATAGGATTAAAAAGATGTAACTCATCCTTCATGTAGATTACATGGCTGTCTAATCCTCTGTTCTTTCTGGATGTTTCCTCAACTGTCTTTGCTCAGTCATTTCATCTAATAAATATCCCCCTTTTTTTATCTACTCAGAGACATAACAATTTCAACACAGCAGAACAGCTCTTCCTTACTGGTGCCATTAGAAATGCCTTCCACTATACTCGTCCCCACAGACTCATTCACTCACTGAAGTAAAGGATTGTATTTTTCTCCTCCTTCTCTCTGTGTTTAAGAAGGTGATGAGATCATTTATTGTTCTTAACTTTTAATGGAGCCTGTCAATGATTTTTGGGGTTGTTGTTGGTTTTTCCGCTTGCTGCTGCTGTTGCTCCTGCAAGATCCGTAACAGCTCCAAGCTACATGATGCTAAATCAGACCACACTTCACAGAGGAGGGGGGGGGAATAAAAGAAACAGAATGAAAGAAAAACTTACCACAAATGAAGCAGTTTAAACTGGTTTGGGGAATGGGGGTGGGGGCACGGAGTAAAGCCGGGTAGAAAATAACAAACTTTTACTTTCCTTCGCCTTTCGTATATATTGAGAAGACAGTTTGGAAAGGAAATTAGTAAAAACAAACAGAAAATGCCAGGGTTTCTTTATCATACCTGAAGTAGGATATGCTAAATTCCACAAGCTTTCATACTGGCGCCAGGTGTTGTGTTTTTTTGGGGGGAAATGGCACCCATGGTTCCATAAAATGTTCTGTTGGGGCTTCAAAGCTATGGCAACCCTATGTGGCACAGGATGTACTCAATTAATTATGTGATTTTTAAATGACATGCGTGAGGAAAAGTAAAAATAAAAAAAGAGTTGAAGAAGAAAAAGGACATTAAAATGAGAGAGAGAGAGAAGTAAACTGAAAGGCCTTGTTGTCTGTCTGCCAAACAGCAGTAGCAGATAAGGCCTGTAGTTGCTGTGGAAACACAGGCCTGTAGGAGCCAGAATCCAATTTCAGAAACCACAAAATCAACATAAACGTGTGCAAAAATAAAAAGGTTTGTTTGGCAAGTAATAAGGAGAAGGCTACCAATGTAAAAAACAGATGAACCAGGGTGACCTTAGCCAACTTTAAGCCATAATAATGAAGGCGTCCCACATAGATTTGGCACCTCCAAAATGAGTGGTAATGAGACACAGTCCATGTTGCCTACAGTTATCATATAATTGCTACCTTTTTAAGCAGAGAACACCAGAGTGAAGTGGTGTAGAAACGTCATTAAAGCAACATTAGGAGATCTTATTTATGACTTACAGATCAGGAAAATCAGAGCCAAACTTTTCACTCATGTTGTTACGTTTTGCTCCTATTGCTTTTTGCTAATGGCACATTTATTTTCACTAACTTTGCTATACCAGGATTGTAACAGAGGCATAGAAACAGGTAGCATAAATTAAACATTGAACATTTCCTGCATACAAGAGATTCTCACAGGTTAAATAGACTGACAAGAAAGGTTTGAGGATCTCCTTTCTTATGGCGGTAGCTGTAATTCCTCACCACACCCTCTGAGAAATGGACATTCAATATTATGCCGGTGTACTGGAATGGTGATCTCCTTTGTTTGCTCATGTCTTGGCTTTCTTATTTAAAAAATGGTATTAAAGGCAGCTAACAGTAATAAGTCAAATAAAACAGAATAAAGATAGAATTAAAATACATTAATGAAAAGTAATAATGCCACTCAAGTAGTTCAAGACCCTCCAGCAACAACCCAGTTTACATGTCAAAGTCCTGTATGAATAAAGACATGCCTTTACTTGACAGCAGGGCAACAGAGGGAGCCAGCCTAGACTTTTACTTGGCAGGGAGGTGAAGTCCCCAGGAACAATCATTAGGAGAACACAGTTTCTTGTTCCCACCAAATATGCCCCTGATGATGGCACAACCAAGAGAAGGGACTCCCTGATGATCTCAAAATCTGGCCAGGCTTATACGGAGTAATACATTCTTTCAAAAAGTCTGGTCTCTAGTCATATAAGGGCTTACAGGTTATAATTAGCAGGTTGTACCCACAGACTAATAGCCAGTTGTAAGAAGGCAGGCACATGCTCCCTATAACTGGCCCAGTGAAAAATCTGGCTGCAGCATTCTGGATCAGACAAAGGACTTTTTCAAATGGGGCCAAATGCCCTGTTCCTGCCCCCAAAGCCCCAATCCCGTTCCTGCCACGAAATAAAGAAAAAAAAATGTTCAAACACTTACCTTTATTCCATGGGAGGAATGTTCTACCTCTACCCAAGCTGGCCTGCCATAAATGTAGCAGTTGTAAGTCTGCTTTTATGACCAGGATCTGAAATCCCGCTCATTCTCATGAGAGAATGGGCAGGAGGGAAATTTGAAAATACCCCCCCCCAACTGTCAAAAATAAAATCAAAGCACCAAAAACCTCCACAAAAATTACAATTTACCCGGGGGGGAAGGGTGCCGCTTATCAGGATGTCCCATTCCTGCCCGGAAGTATCCAGAATGGACCTCCTCCCCCGATGGCTGTCATTGTGGGAGAGGAATGGGGCACCTTTCAGACCTCCCGTGATTCCATTACTACAACGGGTGGCCCCAAAACGATGTTTCCCCGTGATGCAAGTATCATAGGGAAATGCAGAATGAGAATGGGGGAAACACAGAAAAGGGTCAGCATCTTCTGAAAAGAAGACTTTTTCCCGACCCTGTTCCGTGTTTCTCATGGATTAAATTGCTGGTCTGAAAAAGTCCAAAGAATCAAGAAGCTTTTTAGAGGCTGCTTCACACACAGCATGATAGGTAGTTGAAATAGGAGAACACTATGGTATGTGCAGTAATTGCAGTCCCAGCCTGGATGCTCCCCTCCCATGCTAAATGTAGGAGTAATGAGTCTAAAAATAAAATTGTATTAAAATTTCTAGGATCTAGTCCTTTTAAAAAGCAACAAGAATTATCTTCTTTTAAAAGAGAGTTAAAAATATTTACTTTTAAATTCATGCAGAGTGCAACTTAGGAATGCAGACTGAAGCTCAATTAACATTTAAAAAGGTGTGTTCAGAGGTCTGTGATCACCCACTTAAATTAGACTCATTACAAAAGCAAAGGAGTCAGTTTAAAATGCAAATCAAAGTTTACTGAAGGTATGTCAATCTCAATCTACATACTAAAATAAACTTTAAAAAGAGGTTCCTAACTGACTAAGAGTATTTAGGGTAGGAAAACTCACCCAGCCTACAGCGGTAAGAGGCTGCATGGTGAACATCATGGCATGGTTGCAGGAAAGATGACTAAACAAAAATAAGATGGCTTAAGATGGCTACAGCCTCATGGAGACTCTATCTTAAAAGAGAACTTACACAGAGCAATAAAATTTAAATTAGGTCATGTGTGGATTGACCCAGCACTCCAGTTGGCTGGAAGTGCCCAGTGAAATAAGAGAAAGGGAACTTGGGAGAACAAAAGCATGCAGGGAAAATCCCTAGACTTATCTTAGGATGTGAATGAGGTACGCAAGATTGCTTTTACATTACAATGATTATTTCCCCACATACTACAATAAAGAATGCATAACACAAAATATATTCACAAAATATATTGGGTACATGTGAGTAACATAAGAAGATTAGGAATATATAAGGTAATGTTGAATATTGACAATAAAAGGCCACAACTTGGTAATAGCTGTAAAAATGGTTGGCACTAACTGTATGTGTCCGGATCCCTTCATTGTCCAACCCTGTGTTGGCCAATGGACTGCTTTCGGTTGCCACCGGCACCATGCCCAGAAGGGCGAACCCTGGACAAGCTCCACCCTCTTGACACTCTCCCTCCCCTGTTAAACAAGGTTATTAAAAGGGGGATGGGGTCTCTGTGAACCTGAACTTGATGGAGACCCCCCACTGTTCTCCCCAGAGCAGGGCCCATGCCCTCCACCTAACAAGTTGTGACATGAAAGAAAATACAAGCAACAAACAACTCTACAAAGATTAGACACTGCCAATGAAGGGAGGGAGGGTGGGTCTTTGGCTCCTATGAGCCAACTAAGGTCTGATATCAGGGGCCACCTTAAATACCAGCCCTTATCACAGAGGCCTTGTCATCCGGCTGTGCCGGAAGCCACAGCTGGAAGTCCCACCCCCACCTCTGTATTGGCCAATCAGGGCGGGGGAAGGCCAGGAAGGGAAACGCAAAGATGGCGGCCCCATGCCAGCCGCCATGGGGCCGCGGGGCCCACCAGTCTCAGACAGGGCTCTAGGCAGGCCGCAAACAGCCACCAGACGAGCCTGGTAGCCCCCTTGTAGCTTTGCAAATGCACTCCTGGCTGCCACTGAAATCTGGACAGCCAAGACTGGATGTGAGAGAACACCCATACTACAAACCTGAGCCACTACAGCGAGTGTAATCCCATCCATTCCTATTCTCTGATCTGCCTCTCAGCCAACTAGGCGCACCCATGTGCTGTCTGGCTTAAGTTAGTTTGTTCACCTTCATCTAGTCTGTTACTGATATCAGACACTGATGTAAAATTAAAACAGCTCCCTTGGATTTTGACAGACAGGAGACATATGAGATTATTAGATGTGCGGGAATGTGCAAAAAAAAGTTCCTAACTGCATCAGAAGATCGCTAAAAGAACAGAAAGGGAGACCTTGGAGATTATCAGATGCAACAAAAATCATGTCAGAAGATCACAAGAAGAACAGGAAGGGACAAGATTATCAGACAACTTCATCCTCCGAAGCATAGAATCACAGAATTGTAGAGTTGGAAGAGACCACAAGGGCCATCCAGTCCAACCCCCTGCCACACAAGAAATCATGATCAAAGCATCCTCAACAGATGGCCATCCAGCCTCTGTTTAAAGACCTCCAAGGAAGGAGACCCCACCATGCTCCGAGGGAGTGTGTTCCACTGCCGAACAGCTCTGACAGTCAGAAAGTTCCTCCTAATTTTGAGGTGAAATCTCTGTAACTGGAGCTTGCATCTATTGCTCCGTGTTCTAGTCTCTGGAACAGCAGAAAACAAGCTTGCTCCATCCTCAATGTGACACTCCTTCAAATACTTAAACTGGGCTATCATATCGCCCCTTAACCATCTTTTTTCCAGGCTAAACATGCCCAGCTCCCTAAGTCTTTCCTTATAGGGCATGGTTTCCAGACCTTTCACCATTTTAGTCGCCCTCCTCTGGACATGCTCCAATTTGTCAATATCCTTTTTGAATTGTGGTGCCCAGAACTGGACACAGTATTCTAGGTGAGGTCTGACCAAGGCAGAATCCCTGGGTCATAGCACAGCCGTGAGTAAGTGTTCCTTTCTATTAGCAGCTTGTCCCTGTCAATAAAAAAGGGAAGCCTCATCCACTGTAGCGCTACACCCGGAGACAGCCGAAGGACACAGTGTCTGATAATGTCACCCTTCCTGTTCTCTTCCACTGCATCTGATAATCTCCCTTACCAGACACCATGTCCTTCTGCCGTTCCGAGGGTGTACCACTACTGCGTATAAGGCTCCATTTTCCTATTGACGCAGTAGTTAAATGCCAGTACTGCAAGCCACAATGTTATGAGTTCAATCCCAGAGGGCTCCAAGGTTGACTCTGCTTTCTATCCTTTCATAGGTCAGTAAAATGAGTAACCAGCTTGTTGGGGGCCATTAGCTAAAAAAACCATTGTAAACTGCTTAGGGAGTGCTTTGGCACTGATAAGCAGTATATAAATATCTATGCTATTGCTATGCTATTGCTGTCTCTCTCTCTCAGGCTTTTCTTCACAAACGAAGATTCAGGAAGGACTCATCAAGAGCTTTCTGCAAGCACGCTGATGACTGAAAAGGCCAATCCGAGATATACAAGTCCGGTTGCAGAAAGCATGGCAGAAAGTCTCCTTGGGTGATGTTTCTGGGTTGTGATTCTTTCTGCGTTGTCGTTTCTTTTCAAGACTTGTTCAGCATGAGTTCTTAAATAAAGCTGCAGTATTGTGGATAGTGTGCCTCCATGCCTCCCAATGTGAAGCCAGGGCGGACCATTGTTGGTGATCAATTTGGCCAAGCCTGAGATGTTGTTTCAGGGAATCCTTGTATCACTTAGTGAATTAAAAGGGACACATTACTGATGCCCACACTACACCCCCGGAACACTGGAGGATTATGTCATCTGGTAAGATCGCCCCTTTCTGTTCCCTTCCTGTTTTCTAGCAATCTTCTAACACGGTTTTTCCTGCATCTGATAATCTCCATAGAGTTGGGTGTCATCAACTTGCTGGTGGCACTTCATCCCAAAGCTCTTACAGACATTTCCCAATAGTTTCACTTATATGTTGAATATCTGAAGGGAAAAAATGGGACCTCAAAGGCTTCCATTATCCTGCAAATGCCTCATGAGAGCAGATAGTCTGGGTGTAGGAAGCCTGACTGATGTTTCAGTCTCAGTTCCTTGAAAGGTGATGCAAGTGGCAGTGACCCAGTATTCTTTTCCTCACCCCATAGCTAGGAATACACCCAGGTAATCACAGGTGTTTTTTTTTAATATCTTCATGAATGATGCACATCAGTCACTATGGACCAGCAAATTGAAAAGGTCATCCAGATAGTATGACAGAAGGCACCCAGATGTGCAGAAAAGGACCTAATACAGTTTGGTGCAAAACAGTCTGAGGCAGACCAGGAAATGGGTGGGACCACAGGGAGAGCCTTGTAATACTCTTTTTTTAGCTGGAAAGCACAGCAGGCTAAAATCAGTTGGAAGGCAGAGAGTGTCCTAATAACATCCATTGCCACATTGAAAGTACCACTCAGAGTGCAGCTTGGACAGTTTGCTATCATTCACTCACAGATTGTTGAATGGCTTGTATATCACTGAGATACACTACCCCAGCAATAAACATTTCAAATTGTGAAGTGGGATTAGTATAAATGAGATGGGTAGTCTACTACTTTCCATTTCATTTTGGATCTTTGATTGGGCAACATTGGGTAGTGACTGAAATAAGAGTTGTTTCTTGGGAGATTACCAGATACGGGGAAATGCAGCAAACAAACAAACAAACAGAAGGCATCCCAAACTGCATAAGAAGAGTGTGATAAGAACAGAAAGGCCAACATTAGCAGACGCCTGCATCTTCAGCCATTCCCGGGACATAGCACTGGCACGGATGAGGCTTCACTTTTGTATTGATGGGGCTAAGCTGCCAATACAAAGGGACACCTTATTAACTCCCTCGCTATGCCCCCAGAATGCTGAAGGATGATGTTGTCTGATAATGTCGCCTGTTTCTGTTCTTGTTGAATTCTTCTGGTGCAGTTTTTGCCATGTCTGATAATCTCCTTGGTCAAAGTATGGTAGGATAGGCCCACAAAGGAAAGAATTCACTTCAGTGAAGCCCTGGAGGATATAAGTGGTTACCCTACATGTAGAATAAGAGCTACAAATGTATTGGACCAAGGTCTTGGTCCAGGTTGTGCAGCAGGAATGCATTTCTTCACTAATTTTCTTTTTGAAAGAAACAACAAGTAATTTTAGCAATTTTCTTCCCACTGTGAGAACACCTAAAATCACAGGTTTCAAAACCTATTCACAATCTAGGATGTCTTCTGCAGAAAATTTGCAAATGGTTGTCTTGCCCAGAAAACTACATTTTCTGTGCAGTGAACAGCACTTTTTATTATTTCTGCTCAGCATTTTCTGCACGAAAAAATGCCTGCATAGAAAATACTGTTTCCTGCAAAACAATCATGTGCAATTTTTCTGCAGGATAAGTGCAAAACTGCAAAGATTCTCATCAGTCCAGGATTCTTCTCATCTGGGTTTGTTGACAGTTGAAAACCATGTTTTCAATCTTTTTCCCCCAAATATTTTCAGATACTCTTTCCATCTATATTATGCAGATCTTGGATGATTCACCCTTCCACCTGAGCCTGTGTCCACGGAACTAATCCTGCAAAATCCTGCTGGCCTCCCAAATATGGGCATTCGTCATTTCCCTGTGCCAGAGCCCCACCTACTTTTTCTTTGGGAAAAATGGATGCCTAATAGGGCACCATTAGCTAATAAAAGTTTTTCTTGCATCTGCACAGACATCATTCTTAAGGCAGGGGTGGACCAGTTTTCTCCCCTGGGTGCTTCTGGGGGCTGCATGGACTTCCAAAATGCCACTCTCCATAAAAAAAGGGGGGGGCAGGGCAAAAAGAAAACAAGGCAATCTAGTTTTGAGGAAAAAAAGGGATATGTTAAAAAGTACAAGGAGGCCCTGGAACCTCTTCAACATGTGAATTGCCTCTCCAAGAGATCTCCTCTTTGTTGGGCCAGAAAAGTGGTGGTCTGAGAAGTCTGGAAAGGTCAAAGGCTGGGGCTTCTAAAACCACCCTGAAGGGCTGCATATGGCCCTGGAAGCACAATTTACCCACTCACTTTGCCCACCCTTGCTTTAGACGTCACTCTCACTGGGGCAGAAAAGAGCAAAGAGAATCCTGAAGCCTGTCCTCCTTTATTTAAGTAGCAGAATCAATACAGCACACACAGAATACAGCACACACACACAGAAGTGATTTTTAATTTTTTCATGCTTCCCTCCATCCTTTTCCCTAACAAATGGGTGAATGAGTGGGAGACACTGTTTTACTTTTTTTTTTTTTTAGTATTTATATTTTCTTTTTTGGACTGTAAATCCTCTGGAAGCAGATATCACATGAGAGAAACAGCATTGTAGGAACTAATACAGTGATATTTGCTAGCCTTTCGGGGATGTATTTCCTAAATATTTATTTTGTTTTTATTAGGGGAAAAAATGGTGACCTGATGAGGGGTGTGTGTGTGTGCATGCGTGTGAAGGAGGGAGAGGTTCTCACTCAACTGTTTTCAATGTATTTTAATTCACCCATTTATTCCACATTTTCCTTTACACTTTTCTTCTTACTTCTCAGTCCCATCTCTGTTTGCCTTTTCTGTATAAGGACTTTATCAGACATGGAAAATACAGCATCACCATGATGCCATATAACCTCAAAAGGGCACACGGATCAGATGACGTTGCCCTTTTGTGGTTAAAACCAGCCAAAATCGTGTAGTTTTTAATTGATGGCTTAAGCCAGTGATGGGCAACCTTTTGAGCTTGGTGTGTCAAACTTCGCCAAAAAGCTGAGCATAACTCAGGTGGTGTGTCACTTTCAGGGAAAAACATTATCTCTGCCAGCAAAAGTGAGGGCAAAGATCCCGGCTTAACCAGAAGTCCCAGAACTAGGAGATTTTCACACGCCTAAAATACCCCCCCCGAAGAAATTGGGACAGAAATATTTCTGTCCCAGAAGCAGCGCTGCAGTTTGCACGCCCAGTCGCCTCTCCCGATATGCCGTCGTCGTCACGCTGGGTTATTTCTTCCCTCTTCCAGAATATTTTATTAACGGCGAATTCCCGTTAGTAAAATATTCCGGAAGAGGGAAGAAATAACCCAGCGTGACGACGACAGCATATCGGGAGAGGGGACTGGGCGTGCGAACTGCGGCGCTGCTTCCGGGACAGAAATATTTCTGTCCCGATTTCTTCAGGGGGTATTTTACGCATGTGAAAATCTCCCTAGACACTCTGTGCCGGACTTCTGTTGTTTTGGCCTACAGACCTCCGGCACAGAGTGACTAATAGGGGAGGATGAAACATTTGCGACTACAGTTGTCCCTCCACACTCATGGGTTTCACGTTTGCAGTTCCACATATTCGCAGATTCCCGCTTTGCGGAGGGTGGCAGAGGGGAAGAAAATGGGACCGGGGCTTCGAAGCCCTGATCGCCACTTTAGGGAGGGTGGTGAGGTTGCAGGCGGGGGGAGGAGGCCTACGGCAGCGTGTCATCAGAAATGGCTAAGCGTGTCAGTGCTGACACGCGTGTCATAGGTTCGCCATCACTGGCTTAAGCTGTCAATTGATCTCCCTGATGCTTTTTTGCTGGCATTGCTGGCATGCAATACCCCTCTCCCTTTAAATCTTGTACTTACCCCATCAGTCGCTAGACTGGCACAAACACTTCCGGGTCAGATCAGGACATGCAGGTTAGTGATGAACTTTTTTTGACCCTCCCCAGGTTACTTGGAGTTTTTAAAATGTGTTTAGGTGCTTAGTGTTCATTTTTGATGTTAATTTTTAGTTTTATTTTTGAATTTCCCGTGGGATTTCAAAAGAGGAAGTGAACAGAGCTCCACTCGCTTCCCCTCTATTGCAGGAGGAGCCTTTACCGGGAAAGGAGGTAAGTGCGGGGGGGGGGAGTTCTTTTGCCAGCATAAAAAAATCATTTTTTTAATGCCAGCAAAAGAACGTTATCAGGAGGATGTCTGCTAAAGTACTAAGTGTTGTTGTTGCTGGACCTTTAGAGTTGATCTGGCTGTCTTCCTGCTTTGCAGTTGTGATTGGTAAGTTGGCATGGTATCTTTCAATTTCTCTTTTCTGTACAATGCCTTGCTGGTTGAACAGGATAACTACTGCTATTATGATTATGATTATGATTATTTCATCATTATTCCTTCTTCTCCCCTCCCCTTTGGATTGAGGCAGAGAACAACAAATTAAAATACAGCAACAAATAGACATATTACACAGTTAAAACACAAACACCAATTAAAAATACATATGTGGGCTTATAAGGGTGGTGGTAGTGGTACTGTGCTGTGGAGGTCAGGCAGCCTCAACACTCTGCTTTGCACTCCTGGGGTTAAAACTAACTTGCTTGCTAGTCCTTTCTTTCTTTCTTTCTTTCTTTCTTTCTTTCTTTCTTTCTTTCTTTCTTAGACAAATGTGAGTGCTGCCTACCACCACTTTTGTGCATTCTTGGAATCAGATCCAAACTCCTTTTTTTTTTTTGCTATCAGGATCTATCAAGTTACCTACCTGATTCCTTTTCCCTGTGTGAAATAGCTTTCACCTTGAGCCTTTGTTGTGCTATCCCCTACTCTGTTTAATCTTGGGCAAATTGCTGCAGTGTGGAGTGTTTCTGCTCCATGTTCCGGCAAACCAGATGTACCTCCACCCTAAAACCCCTTCCCTATCCTTCAACAATGAGTCAGCATAACATTCCATATCCACAATGTATCCTTAGTCCTCACTAAGCAGTTTTCAAAATTCATTCCCATTAGCTACACCTGGTGTAACATGCACCGTTATCTGCATATATAAAACGCTTTGGTATGAGTCTATGGACTTTTTTGGACGTCTCAAATACACCGCAAGCAGCCTCCTTGCGTAGCGAGGCTGCTGCGCTGCAGGGCATCACTTTCGGATGACGCTCTCCCCTGCTGGTACTGTTGCGGTACTGCGGGGACATTTGAGCGTTATATTTCGCCGGTTTTTAAGCATGAAAGTTGATCGTGATTAAAAAACAGCGAAATATAGCGCTCAAATGTTCCAGCGGTACCGCAACAGTACCGGCAGGGGAGAGCATCATCCAAAAGTGACACCCTGCAGCGCAGCAACCTCGCAACGTGAGGAGGCTGCTTGTGGTGTATTTGAGACGTCCAAAAAAGTCCAAAGTTTCTATTCCCATTCTGCTGATTGGCCACTTAGGAAACATGTCAAGAGTACTATCATTTGATGCATTAAGATATAACCTTTCAAATGAACTATGGTGGCTAATTTCATGCCGAGAGTCCCTCCGCCACCACCATGCAACTGTGTGTACACACAGACACATAGACACACACAGAATGGTAGACACACACACACCACGCCAGGATGTGAGAGCCCCACCATCACCATGCAACCACACGTACACACACACATACTACGCAACATACACACCATACTACACACACACACCATGTGCACCAGAACATGAGAGCCCCTCCACTACCACCATACAACCACATGTACACACACACCACATGCACCAGGACATGAGTGCTCCTCTGCCACTGCCATGCAATTGTACATACACACACAAACACCACACTAAACACATACACATACCATGATACACACATACCATGTCAGCAGGATGCAAGAGCCCCTCTGCCACCGGCATGCAACCGTGAATACACACAGCACACTACACACACACATCACACATGCCAGGATGCGAAAGCCCCTCTGCCAACACCATGCAATTGTACAAACACCCGATGCTACACACACACACACACACACACACACACACTAGACTCCCCCATGTTACACACACACACAACCCACATATGGCAGGATGCGAGAGCCCCACACCACCATGTTTAGAAAGGTCTTGAAATTTTCCACATGTTTCCACCCCAAGGCCCTACTGGCGCAGTGGTTAAATGCCAGTACTGCAAGTCACCACTTTGCAAGTTTGATTCCAGCAGGCTCCAAGGTTCACTCAGCCTTCCATCCTTTCATAGCTTGGTAAAATGAGTACCCAGCTTGTGGGGGGCAATTAGTTAATACACATTGGAAACTGCTTAATGCAGTGTCGATGTGTAAAATTGCTATTGCTTAACACTTTGTAAGCTGCTCTAATAGCCTTTGTGGCTGAAGTTCACGGTATAAATACCTAAAAAATAAGATGAAGGAACTGCTACAGACAGCACAGAAGGCCAAGGGCACAGGTACAGACAGTGCCCAGGGCCAAGAGGCCAGGCAGCACAGAAAGGCCCAAAACCTCAGGCCCCAGGCAGCACAGAAAATCCCCAGGCAGCACAGAAAGGCCCCAGATGCGAGACAGCACAGAAAGGCCCCAGGCCACACAGAAATGCCCCAAATCCCAGGCAGCACAGAAAGGCCTGAAGCCCCAGACAGAACAGAAAGACCCCAGACAGGACAGAAATGCCCCAGGCCCCAAGCAGCACAGAAAGGCCCCAAGCTGCACAGAAAGGCCCCAGAGTGCACAGAAAGGCCCCAGCCCCCTGACAGCACAGAAAAACCCCAGCCACCCAGAAAGGCCCCAGGCAGCACAGAAAGGCCCCAGGTCCCTGGCAGCACAGAAAGGCCCCAGGCCACATAGAAAGGCCCCAGACAGCACAGACAGGCCCCAAGCCCCTGGCAGCAAAGAAAGACCCAGGCCACACAGAAAGGCCCCAGGCCCCCGGCAGCACAGAAAGGCCCCAGGCTGCACAGAAATGCCCCAAACCCCTGGCAGCACAGAAAGGCCCCAGGCTCCTGGCAGCAAAGAAAGGTCCCGGGCAGCAGAAAGGCCCCAGGCAGCACAGAAAGTCCCCAGGCCCCTGGCAGCACAGACAGTCCCAGGCAGCACAGAAAGGCCACAGCCACACAGAAATCCCCCAGGTGGCAGAGAAAGTCCCCAGTTCCCAGGAAGCACAAAAAGGCCCCAGGCAGCACAAAAAAGCCCCAAGCAGCACAGAAAGGTAGGGCAGGAAGAAAAAGAAGAAAGAGGAGGGTGGGGGACACATAGAAAGCAGCATTATTTCCCCCCATGCATGCATATTAAGACAGAGAGGGTTGCTGGCTGAGTATTTACTTACTGCAGTTCAACAGGCAAAAATGTGGCTGTAGGTAAAGGAGGTGGTATTGAAAAACACCATTAAGCTGCCGATTGGCCAGAGCACTACGATTGTTTGGGTATGTTTCCAAAGTGGCCAATCAGCACACTGGGAACAGCAACATACCCAAAAGAATTATATATATATATATATATAGATGTTTCAACACTCTTACATTTTTCAGTCTCTCATGAGTCCCTGTTTTTTCCATGGGTCTTATTCACATAAGAGCATGCATGGATAAGAGCCTTGCTGTGGAATGGATCTCACTATAAGTAAAGTATTTACCTTTTTCTCCCTTCCCAGGCCAAAATATATGCCACCAGATTCCTAGTCCAAGTGTTTAATAGGGGAGTGGGAGGGTGGCTTTTAAAATGTGTAGTACAGGCTACACACCTTTCTCCAGCATCATAACATGGTATGCTGCTCCAAATATGCTTTCACTCCTTTCCCAACTCTGAAAACACCTTTTGAAGCTGAGTTTTGGTCAGGCCATGTTCCTTTTGCAATGACTGGGATGCATCACTAAAGGATCATGGTGGCCACAAGGAATGATGGAAACCATACACTTTTTTTCATTAGCACAGAACCAAGCATGACAACATCTGGCTTTTTCTTTCTTTCTTTCTTTCTTTTTTTTTGGTATTAAGATAGAACACTATTCTTTACTTTAGTGAATTGTTATGTATTATGTGAAAATACCTAGGGTCTCCCCAAAAGAGGAGACTACAGATGCCTTTAGAAGTAGTTGGGTTTGCTATGATGAATTCTTTATTCTGCCCATAGTGACTCCTGTAGAGACCAGAAGTCAATGGCTACTACTGAAATTTGCCTAAATGAAACTTAAACTAGGTTCTCCTGACGCACCCAAAAAATATAGGAGGTAAACAGAATTCTGAAAAGATCAGCAAAATTTCCCCAGAAACTGTTATTCCTTTCAAGATGTCAACTTTTAGTTTAATTTAATTTGTTGTGGCATGATAAGGGTGGGGAAATAATTCGTCCTTACTATATAAACACAGAGATTGCTAACCCAAGGCCTTTGATTATAAAACTAATTGACATAACTGACATAATACTAATTACATGACAACTGCCCACCCAACAAAATGAAAGAAACTAGGAAAATGGGTGGTGTTATGATTTTCCATTAACAAATGAAAGTTACTGAGAAATGTACGTGGTTGATGACAAAATGAGGAAACTTCTTGGACCCTGCTTGCATTCATCATATTTAGGAGTTTTCATTTCAAGCCAAGCCAAGCCCAGCATTTTATCCTTTAGTAAACGCAATCTAAATCACAGCAATCCAGTTTATTCTGTAGTCACTACTGTGTGGGAACTGGCTAAGGTCTTGCAGTCTCTCCATTCTTGATCAAGCCTGAGAGAACAACAATTTACTGCTTGCTTTTACCCCACTTTTCTAGTGCTAAGGAAAGCTCAGCCTAAAGACTTTGGATGTGTGATCTAAAGTGGTAATCCATGGTCTGGTGCTGATCCCTGAACATTGGAAGTTTTTCCCTGACAAGTTTCCAGGGGGTCGTTTACACGGGCAAATATTCCTCTAAATATACTGTTAAGATAGCTCATAGTTCCCATGGATCGCAGCACAGCATCGCCTCATTCAGAAGGGGGGAAGGTAAAACACCCAAATATAGCGTGGCAAGGGATGTCGCTACTTTTGCCGGTATATTTGCAATGTAGCGCTTTATTGGCAGTGTAAACTACCATTCCGTTAAGGGTTGCAGCAGATCTGCATTGTGATTGGTTGCTCTGATGCAAGGGGCGGGCTTAAAAGAGGGGGACTGAGTTCAGTAGCATTCAGAAAACTTTGAAAAATTCTCTCTGCTATTTTGCAAGTCTGCCACGAAAAAGGATTCACAAGACCTTTCAGTCATAAAGTTCCCATCTGTCAGCTCTGCTTGGGGGAGGGAGAGAGAGCGAGGGAGAGAGAGGGGGGAGGGAGGGGGACCAGGGAGGGAGAGTCAAAAATCCTCTGCTATTTTGCAAGTCTGTGAACCCTGACTAAACAAATTGTGCTGAAAAAACTTGTGATAGGTTCACCTTAGGATCCTCGGCATGGCAGCAATGCCTTTCAGTAGAGAGATTGCTGACCTTCTGCTTCGGGCAGTGACTAAGTTCATTTACAGGCAGATTTAGAGAAAGACAAAGACAGAGCCACTTTGATCTTCCCCCCTGCTATTTTGGCAGTCTGTGAGTCTTTTTCTTTAGCTTGAAAATGCAGGGCTTCAAAGGAAGGTCTGTGCCCTTCCCCATAAAGCCTGCCTCTGCTTGGGAGGCCACGCCCCCCCCCACTTTTTCAAGTCTGAATGAAAAAGCAGCATAATTAGAAAAAAAACCCTGACTGGCACAGCTGCGGAAAAGACTTAAAGTGCAAGTTGCTGCAAAAAATCTGCCGTGTAAACCAGCCCCAGGAAAGAAAGAAACCATTGTAGCTGATGGACACAAATACGTTGCTGGTTCCTAGCACACTGGGGGAAAGAATTCCCAGCTCCCCACATCAGATAGCTTGAGATGCACTGATATAAGCAAGGCCCAGAGGGGTTCATCTGGTTCCCCAAACCCCAGTGGTAAGATGACAGAATAATCTTTCACTATAATAATGTCTACAGATCCTAAGCAGTAACTCTACATGTAACCTGTTTTCCTACTTGTCCTACCATTAGTGAGGCTAGTCTCATACACTGGGGCATGTTAGTTTACCTGAGTCCCCTCCCCCTTTTTGCAGAATTCATAAACAAGCATATTACATGTTTTACATTAATATACACTGAGCACACATGCATAGAATTTTGCTTATAAATGTATGAACTGATGAAGATAAAGCAAACCTGCAGACTCTGGCTTTATAAAACACACATGGGTCTCAGCTAGGAGAATTAATTGTGCAAAGTAGCACATTAACTCACCATCGCATCAGTGTTCATTTGTCTCCACAATACATTTGCAAGATCACTGGCATGGGAAGCTATCTGTGTTTGAAGTTCACATGGAGCATGCCTGCAAGTAAAGATGGTGGCCATAAGTGAATTATGTATATTATTACTCCCCCCAAGCTCCCTCTGTTTCCTGCGTGCCATGTCAGAGATGCAGAAGAGCCATCTTCAGCTTTAAAAAAAATGTTATGCTCTGCCACTTGAAAAAAGTGCACAATTGCTTCTGTGAAAGTCAACAATGGTGGCTCCGGCCACTTTGTTGCCAGCAAGCCCACCCCCATGCACGTCCGACCAATCACATTTTGATGTCCAGGATGTGCCCCAATTCAAAGGGGTTGTTCAAACAGGCTGGAATGTGCATTTCTATGTATTTTTTTTTTAAACTTCATGAGAAACAGAGAAGGCCATTATCGCAAAGTACATGGTGTTTCCCCCCCTCCTTTTGAATATGCTGAGGGAGCTCATCTGGACAAAAGTTATTCCCCTCACAATGAGGATTTTTTCACCATCTAGATAACAACCTAGATATCATGGAAGAGAAAATATTTAGGGAACAAGAATAAAGTTGCCGCCACTCCTTGTTAGTTTGAGAACAAGATAGCAGAGTGAGTGAAGCGGCTGGAAAAAGTATCATCCTTACTGGATTTGGATAGGCCCACAGTGTGAGGAAAATGTCAGTCAGTTTGAAACCTTGTGATGTGAATGTTGTTCATCCACACAACTTTCAACAGTATCATTGTGTATTCCCGATTGACATTTGGCACCATACTGCCTTTGGAAAGGTCTCTGCCTCTGCTGACTCTGTGCTGATACATGGTAGGGTAAGATGTGATTTGACAGCTTAATAAATCTATTAAGATATATTAAGATTAATAAGAAATATTAAGATAAGGTTAAGATAATATTAATATAAATATTATATACATTAAAACATTCTCTATTCTCTAACGAGTTGTAGAGAACTTCCAAAAAATATTTAACAATTAGAAACTTATAATTTTAATGTGAATTGTTAAATAGGTCATAACAAGCAAGTTCAGGGCAGGGAGGGAATACATGGATGGGATTACACTAGGGATATGCATGTAAATCACTGCTTATTTCATTCTTTATTTTTATTTTCCATAAAATTTAAGTATTTTAGATCTATACGTGATTTATTCCACATTGTACCTTTTTATCTCACTCATTTTTTTTTTTGTATGTGAATGGCCTCTGGCCTGAGCAATAACTACTAATATTTCATCCTTGCATGCAAGAATTTTTTTAAAAAACATCTTTAAAAGATTAAGAGAAGTTTTGTGTATTTTTCAATGCTTTTTCACTTTTATGGAGGTATTTTTTGGGGGTAGGGGGGTAAAAATTCATTTGCACAAAAACTATTCTGTACAAGTAATGCTGTTCTCCTAGCAAGAGTGAAATTTTCACATGCAAAAAATACTGTCATGCCAATAATCTCACAGTGGCTTGCTGTTTTTCTGACAGGCTGCTTCAATGTGTCAAGATGTCCTTTTAAACTGAGGACAAGAAAATTTGCAAGTATTCTATGCATCCCTATTTAGGCATTATAGTATGTATGTAAAGCAGGCATACCAATCTCCCACAGCTTATTGGATTCAAAGAACCTGGGAAAGGAACTACCCCTGAGCCTCAGTGGAATCATTGACCCTCAGTGCTTACAGGTTTGCGGAGATGGGAGGACAATGTTGACAGGTGTCCTCCAGCAGCCAGGAGCAAGAACCAGTCTCAGGACTTTTAAGCTTAGTAAAGAAAATAATAGAAGACATCATATCTTATTTTCTACTTTTGAAATACATAAGAAAGTAATTCATGTAAGAGGGAGATGCTAAGTTCACGGTGAAGTTATGACTCTTAGATCATTTCTGTTTGGTTATAATCAAGATGTGCCCCTCATGAATGGAGGGACTCCTTCCATTTGCAGGGCGAACTAGAATTCAACAGGCTCCCAAGGACCCTCTGTGGGAGGGAGGAGGCAGGACAGCCATGTTCTCCAGTCCCCTCTTTCCCCTGTAGCCATCAGCACCACCACTCACATTGTTTGAAAGGGTCTCCTACCCCCCAAAAAACAAAACAAAACAACAGCAACAGCAACAACAACAACAACCCCACAGTAATTTGTAGCAGATAGACTGGAGAGAGAAAAGAGAATTGGAGACTCACTCTTTTCATTAAGCTCTAGGAGAACTCTCATTAAACCCAAATCTTTTTTTAAAAAAATAGAGTATATATTTTGAATATGGTTAACAATTTAATTTGGTTTTAATGGTGACTTTTTATTGCAATATTTTAAATGTGTAAGCTGTCTAGAGCTCCAGTCTTGCTGGAACTCTAGGCAGCTTCCTTGGGAAAGTGCAGAATACATATAAAGGTGGTGATGGTGGTGGTGATCTGGATTTATTTAGTATTTCATTGATATCTTGACTTTGTCCCAGCATGGGACCTAAAGTAGATTACATTAAAACAAAGTATAGATAAAAAAAGTTTTTAAAAGTTTTTTTTAATAGCTAGTTAAGCAATACTTTTAAAAACACTGATTTAAAACAGTTTTAAAACACACTTAAATCAGAAAAAAGTGATAGAACTATACCCCATTAAAAGACAGGGGCATTTATATGGCAAAATAAATCCTCTAAGAATTCACAAAGAGTCCTAACAGTTCCCACATCTTTCAGATCAAAGTCGCCATATTCAGAAGCAGGGAGGGGGGGAACCCCATAAGTCACACAGTATCAGCTTTTGCTATTTCACTGACTTTTTTAAAAAAAAGTAGCACGACTTAGTGCACTATTGATTGTGTGAACTATCATTTTGCATACGGCTGTGGAAACTACCAGCAATCTCCCAGAAACAGCCACAGCAGAGCTGAGCCGTGATTGGTTGGACTGACCACGGAAGGGGTGGACTTGTGAGAGATGCAAGGACCCTCAAACGAAAAGATCCAGCCAGTCAGCTTGCTTTCCACTTAGCCATAATTACTGTTCTTCTGTGTGTGTGTGTGTGAGAGAGAGAGAGAGAGGGGGGGGGAGAGAGAGAGAGAGAGTAGCGATCTGCACCACCAGCTGTTTGCTCCCTCGTCCTGCTGTGATCGCGTTCGTGTGTGTGTGTGTGTGTGTGTGTGTGAGAGAGAGAGAGAGAGAGAGAGAGAGAAGCAGTCTGCTCAGCTGGCAGAAGGGAATCTAGCCTGCTTTCCTTGCCTCCTTTGTCATTATTCCTCTCCCCCTCACCTGTGGTCTCCCTTCTTTTTTGGTTGCTTTATCTGCTGTTCTCTGGTTCAGACGAAGCTAACGGAGCCTTTTTCAGAGCCCTCTTTCCCCCTCGCACTGCCACCCTCCTCGCTCCCTCCCCGCCTCCTGCCTGGCTTTAATGACACTGATCTGGAGGCCATGCCTCCCCCACCTTTGTGTGTGTGAACTATAAAGCCGAAAACTCACCAGATCAACCCTCTCTCTCTCTGGCTTTTCTTCGCAAACGAAGATTCAGGAAGGACTCATCCCGCGCCTTCTGCAAGCGCGCTGATGACTAAAAAGGCCAATCCGAGATAAACAAGTCCGGTTGCAAAAAGTGCAGCAGAAGGTCTCCTTGGGTGATGTTTTTGGGTTGTGATTCTTTCTGCGTTGTCGTTTCTCTTCAAGACTTGTTCGTCGTGAGTTCTCAAATAAGGCTGCAGCATTGTGGATAGTGCGTCTCCATGCCTCCCGATGTGAGGCCAGGGCGGACCACCGTTGGTGATCAATCTGGCCAAGCCTGAGATGTTGTTTCAGGGAGTCCTTGTATCGCTTTTTTGGAGCGCCCCTCCCACGCTGACCCGTGGCGAGTTCACCGTAGAGTAGTATTTTTGGGAGGCGATGGTCCTCCATCCTAGAAACGTGCCCTGCCCAGCGCAGCTGTGTTCTCAATATCATGGCCTCAATGCTGGTGATCCCTGCTTGTTCAAGGACAGCAACATTCGTCACATAGTCAGTCCAGTGTATATTTAGGATTGTGCGTAGACAGCGCTGATGAAAGCGCTCGAGGAGTCGTAGGTGGTGGCGATAGGTAACCCATGTTTCAGATCCATAAAGGAGGATAGACAGTACGATGGCTCTATACACACTAATTTTTGTGCTTTGCCTCAGGTGTTTATTGCTCCAGACTCTTTTGTGAAGTCTTCCAAATGCACTATATGCCTTTGCTAATCTGTGATCGATCTCTTTGTCAATCTTGGCATCTGAGGAGATGATGCTTCCCAGGTAGGTGAACTGCTGAACGGACTTGAGCACTGATTTGCCGACGGCAATGTGGGGATGGTGGTGTTCGTCCTGTGGTGCAGGCTGGTAAAGAACTTCTGTTTTCTTCAGGTTGACTTCTAGCCCAAACAGCTCTGCAGCTGTTGCAAAGCAGGACGTTAGGCGCTGCAGAGCTGCTTCTGTGTGGGCAACAAGGGCAGCATCATCGGCGAAGAGCAGCTCACGGACTAGATAGTTTAGAGTCTTAGTGTGAGCCCTCAGACGGCTTAAGTTAAACAAGCTACCATCAGTACGGTAGCGTATATAGATGCCGTCGTCTTCTTCAAGCTCTGCCATAGCCCTTTGGAGCATCGTGCTAAAGAAGATTGTAAATAAAGTTGGTGCAAGAACACAACCTTGCTTCACTCCATTAGTTATTAGAAAGGGCTCTGAAAGAGCATCGCCATATCTGACTTGACCACGCTGGCCCTCGTGTAGCAAGATAATCATTTTAAGGAATTTGGGGGGACATCCTAGTTTTTCCAGGATCTGCCACAGACCTTTTCTACTTACAGTGTCAAAGGCTTTGGTGAGGTCGACAAATGTTACATAGAGACCCTTGTTCTGCTCCCTACATTTTTCTTGCAGTTGCCTAAGGGCAAATACCATGTCTGTAGTACTCATATTGGCTCTGAAGCCACATTGGCTTTCAGGGAGAAGTTCTTCTGCAATAGCAGGAACTAATCTGTTCAGGAGTATCCTTGCAAGGATTTTTCCAGCAATAGAGAGCAGTGTTATGCCTCGATAGTTTGAGCAGTCGGATTTTGCTCCTTTTTTCTTGTACAGGGTGATGATGACTGCATCTCGGAGGTCTGATGGCAGTTCCCCTTTTTCCCAGCAATTCACAAGGAATTCGTGGAATTTTTCGTGGAGTGCATGACCTCCGTGTTTCCAAACTTCAGGTGGGATTCCATCAATCCCAGCTGCCTTGCCGTTTTTCATCTGCTGTATGGCCATAAGGGTCTCTTCCAAAGTGGGAGCTATGTCCAATTCATTTTTCATTGGTTTTTGTATCATATATTGGATAGCTGAGGCTTGGACTACTCGGTTGGCGCTAAAGAGACTTTGAAAATGTTCAGCCCAACGATTTAGGATGGAGGCTTTATCAGTAATTAATGTTTGACCATCTGTACTGTATAAGGAGCTTTGGACCTGATAAGTAGGTCCAAACACTGCTTTAAGAGCTTCATAAAATCCTCTATGATCACCCAGATCTGCACAGCGTTGTGTCTTTTCTGCTAAATTGATCCACCACTTGTTCTGCATGTCTCGGAGTTTTTGTTGTAGTTTGCTACATGTGAGGCGGAAAGCTGCTTTTCTTACATGACAGGTTGGCTGGGCGAGGTATGCCTGGTGAGCAGCTCTCTTCCTTGCCAACAGCTCCTGGATCTCTTGGTTGTTTTCATCAAACCAGTCTTGATTTTTCTTGTGGGAGAACCCGAGGGATTCTTCTGCAGACTGGAGGATACTGTTTTTGATATGTTGCCAAAGCACTGTAGGAGAAGGATCTGTAGGATGGTCTTCAAGTTTCGTTTGTAGGTTTGCCTGGAAGTTGTCTCTCATGGTAGCTTGTTGAAGATTGTTGACTTGGAGCCTCTTCTTTAAGATGCCACCCCTCTTAGGTTTGAACTTAAGATGAAGATTTAGTTTACATCTGACGAGGCGATGATCTGTTTGGCATTCTGCACTGGGCATCACTCGTGTATGACGGACATCACGAATGTCTCTCTGACGGACTAGAACGTAGTCAATGAGGTGCCAATGTTTGGATCGGGGATGCATCCAGGTTGTCTTCAAGCTATCTTTCTGCTGAAAGATTGTGTTTGTAATAGTCAGCTGTTGTTCTGCACAGAACTCTAGCAGGAGGCGTCCGTTATCATTGCAATTTCCAACACCATGCTTGCCTAAGACACCTTTCCAGGCTTCGGAATTCTTTCCTACTCTGGCATTGAAGTCACCAAGTATAATAATTTTATCTTCTACAGGGACTTTTTATATGAGTTGGCGTAGGTCTGTGTAGAATTTGTCTTTCTCTACAGGGTCGGCTTGCATAGTTGGGGCATATACACTAAAGAGAACAACATGTGGGAGGCGTAAGGAAATAATGCGATCAGAGTGTCCTGTTGGCAAGGTTTCGAGTTTGGAGGCAATGGAGTTTTTAATCATGAAGCCTACTCCTGAAAGATGTTTTTCGGTTTTGGGTTTGCCAGACCAGTAAAGTGTGTAGCCGGCGCCATGTTCTTTAAGGCTGCCTTCCTCATGGAAGCGAACTTCACTAAGAGCAGCGATGTCAATATTAAGCCGTGATAGTTCAAGGGCTATTAGGGCAGAACGACGCTCAGGCCGTCCACTATCTTTAAAGTCTTGCATGGTTCTGATGTTCCAGCATGCAAGTGTCAGTTTATTTACACCTTTGGAGGCCGGTGTGTGCCTTTGTTTCTTTGCCTTGGTTTGACCGCATCAGAAGATTCCCATTGGCCGCGGCTAGCCAACCAGGTAGTTGGGGATGAGCTTTCTTTAGGCCACCTTTTCTAGGCCCCTCTCCATGTGGAGCAAGCAGTGCTCTCCTTAAAAAAGGCTGCTTGGTCGTTCAGAATGCTGCCGAACAAGACTGTCATCTCCCGGGTCAGGCTTGAGCGACCAATGTCCTGAACCGCCTGCATGCAGGGTTGGGGCTGCGGCTTCCAGTGCATCTTTACACCTGCCGGTTTCGTCCCTCGCCAGTCGCTACAGGGCTTTTTTGGAAATGGATTTGTCCTTCGAGCCTGTGCAATGGATTTTTCTGGTGGAGCGCAGCGTGCACAGAACTGGCCTCACCCTTTAAACCAGAGATTCATCTGCCATGGCCTTGCAAGCATGGACGTGGCAGCGAGGTCCTCGGGCCGTAGGTTTGATTAGGGTTTCCTTCTCTTAGATGGTTGACCTTACAGGGTTGGACGAGCACCATCTGCCCGGGTTTGGGATTAGAGTTTTCCTTCTCCTAGGACGGTTGCCATAAGGCTAGAGAGCCCATCCTGCCCTTTGACGCTCTTTGTCAGACCCTTCGGTTTTGACCTGTCTGGCATGGGAGACCCTACCGGTGGCTATTATGCCACCGCCAGCATAGCTCAAAACGTCATTAGGGTGCGCAAGCCTCTCTCCCACGACAAGGGGGCGTCAATGGAGAGGACCAGATCAACCAATTTAGCAATAAATCATGTAAAGTATGCAGCCCTGGTGCAAAAGGACGGTAAACTGGAATCTTACACACTTTATTCTGCTGTGTGACTGACCTCACAATTCTGCCTCAACCTGCTAACAGCCAAGGTCTGATCTAAGTATAAAAGTTTTTGTCTTTTGCTTGAAAGACAGCAAAAAAGGGGCCAACTGAGCCTCCCATGGGAGGGAGTTCCACAACTTTGGTGCAGCCACCAAAAAGGGTTTCTTCTGTCTCTCACCAAACATGTCCATGATGGTAATGGGACCAAGAGAAAGCCTTCCTCAAAAGATTTTAAAACTTGGGTAGCCTCCTTTAGAGAGATTATAGATTGTATCTTTCAGATAGTTTGTATGCAAGTTGTCTAGGGCTTTCTAGATCATCACAAGCAGTTTGAGTTCTGCCTGGAAATGGACTTATGGGTCTTCGTTCCAGGATGGAGAGGCAAGAATTCAAATATAGAGAGGAGATTTGTAACCATCCCACATTCTCCATTTTATGTGGACTTCACACCTTTATACTGTGAATGTGACTCATCCTTAAAGCACCAGAAAATGTTTAGGCAGTAGCTTCTCATATCAGTATTTGTACACTCTGTCATTCAGACCATTAAAGACAGTCTTGAGGTGTGTGTGTGTGAGATTTTAATTATAATAAAAGGAAAGAAAGAAAGAAAGAAAGAAAGAAAGAAAGAAAGAAAGAAAGAAAGAGCCAATACAAGAACAGGTTTGGACAGATTGGTCTGCTACAAATTACTGTTTATTGATAAAAGAAATAATCTAAAGTCTATCCTTTTTACCCAAAGATGTCTGGTTTTGCTGAACTAAGATTTCAGGTTTTAAGGACCAAATGGGGGGGGGGGAGAAAGAGGAATAATAATAATTTAAAAAGATTAGACACTCCAACAGGAGAAAGTAAAAGAAGCTGCCTAGTTCTTGGAAGACTAATCTGTATTTACTGAGCCACTAGCTGGTGGTTGGCTTGCACTGCAGCCCCCCACCCCCAACCCAGGAGTGCAAATGTTAAAACTTTTTCTATTTCACTAAGCAAGCTTAATAAAAGATGACTGTATACAGCTAACATACTGTGCTGGATGTACTCTGCGTGCACTTCTGTGATCTTCCGTATTGTCTGCAGTGAGGAAAACTGTTGAGGATCAGCTGTCTTCACTAAAGGCCTGCATGGTTTTCATCCAAGACATCCAAAGGAATTGCTCTGTCAGCTAAACCCAGAAGCAAGGTGGGCCCTCTTAAAAGTGCAAGGGCCAGGTCTTTCCTTTATCCCTGGTGTCCCTGTAAGAAGTGCACGTGTTAATCATGCACTTCAGTTACAGTGGAATGTCAGTTCTGAGGCATGTGATCACAGACTGGACCTTGCTCTTCCTGCTTCTCTTCTTGTGACATTTCTGCAAGCTGAGGAGACTCTACTGTAACTCTCCACAGCATGCCTTTAGCACCAAATATTTACATTATGGACATAGATGATATACATTTTAAATTGGCAGCCAGCAAAGGTCATTTTGAGGCATGGAAGAAGAGATCGTAGGGTGTATGTGAAAAAAAAAAGATTTTTACTGTTTGTATCATTGGTAACAATATAGGTAATGCAAACACAAGTAACCTGTTCTGCTCTCCAAATGTAAGTAACTAGCCATTACTACACAGAAGTAAGGCCCACTGAATTCAATAGGACTTTCTCCCAGTAAGTGGGTCTATCTGGGGCAACAGCCACTGAATTCAGCAGAATTTACTTCTGAATAAATATGCATAATGGACATTGATTAGATGTTAAAAGCAGGGATATAATTATGGGAGCCAAATGAAGTCACTGCCTCCCAAATGATAATTCCCCCCCATGACTTTTTTTAAAAGTCAAACTTATTTTATAGTGACAAACACCCCAATCCATCTGCCCCTCCCAAAGATTTGTCTGCCTACTCAGTGAAAATGGCCTCACAACATCTGGGCTATGAGGCTACAATTGTATACACCCTTGCTTAAGCGTAGGTGCCACTGCATTCAGTACAAATGTGTAGCATCCAGCTACAATGAAAACTTGCTTTGGAGTAAGTGCAGTGATCACAGTGGAATTTATTACCCAAAATATGAGTCCTATCTGTAATCTGAAGCAGTAGTCTTTCCATCTAAATAAGACACAGACCAGCTCTAGGACTCTAGGGGCCAATTTCCCAACCACAAAATGCTAAGGGTCACACCAATTCCCCTCAACCCGCATGGAAAAAAAATTAAAAACAAAACCAGGAGTAGTCCAAAGCTCTCTTCCAGGCAAAATCTACACTACACAAATAATCCAGTTTGAAACTGGAATATTTGCCATGGTGCCTTCCTATTGAATCCTGGGATTTGCAGTTTTACAAGATCTTTAGCCTTCTCTGCCAGACTGCTGGTGCTTCACCAAACTACAATTCCCAGGAATCCATCGGAAGAAGCCATGGTAAATAATCCAGTTTGAAACTGGATTATTTCTGTAGTGTAGATTTGGCCCCGGTGTCCTAACAACAATGCTAAAAGGGTGGGGAGATAGGGTTGTACCACGTTTGGAAGGAAAATCATCTCCAGGAAAGGTGGTTTGCAAAAAAATATTCTGGGGGAGGCAGTAAGGAAATCTGTGATAGGGCTGCCTGTGTCCCACAGGGCACATGGTTCCAAATTCTGGTCTAAACCCTAAAGTGAATGGAAACAATGGTATTTCTTTTTTCTTTTACCATGTGAAAGAACTATGATAAAGAATTTTGGTAACAATACATTTCACACTCAAAGCCAACTGGAAATATTTGCTTTTGTTGATGTTGCATGACATTAGGAACTGTGGGCTCTGCCTGGGACAGCTGTATTTTCAGACATTTTCAGAATGGTTAGTGAATACTAGGGTTGTCAGGTCTGGACTATCCCAGTCCCTGTGATTTTAGACTGATAAGATTTTCACACAGGGCCAAAATGCCCCGTTACTGCCCCGCTACCTCCTCCCCCGTTCCTGCCACAGAATAACATAAATCTTTCACACACTCACCTTAATTCCGCAGCAGGAACAGGCTCCCCCTCCCCTTGCTGGCTGGCCATAAATGCAGCCGTCGTAAGGCTGCTTTTACGACCGGCCGTCTGAAACATTATCCTGTTATCACGTGATAACGCTGGACAGTAAATTTAAAAAATAAAACTCCCCCAAACATAAAATCAGTTCACCAGGCACAAAAACACTCTTTAAATCACAAAATCAAAACAGGGAGGGTAAAATAAAGGGTGCCACTTACCTGGATGTCCAGATTGTACCAGGAAGTGCTCGGAACAGACCTCCCCTCCATGGCTGTCATTTTGGAACAGGAACGGGGCTCCTGTTTGCACACCCATGATTGTGTGATAGTGACGGAACGGGAGGTATATTCACGATGAAAAATCATGATTACATTGTTCTGGAACAGTCACGGGAGTGGGACGGATGCAGGACAGAACGGGGTCAACGTCGTCCGAAAGGGAAAAGCTTTCCCGATCCTGTTCTGTTCCTGCCACGGGATATATAGCCAGTGTGGAAATCTCCTGAGTCCTAGGGACAGCTCCATGTGATGTCACAGGGGACAGGTGGTTTTATAAGAGACAGTCTCTGGTGAAGTCATGAAGCAAGATACATTAAGCAAGATACACCATTTAAAGATAGATAGATAGATAGATAGATAGACACACACACACACAAAACAAAGGATGTATCCACACTGCAGAATTATAACAGTTTTACACCACTAAGTGCCATAGCCCCACACTATGGAATCCTGGGATTTGTAGTTTTATGAAGTCCTTAGCCTTCTCTGCCAAAGAGAAGTGGTGCCACCCAGGATTCTGTAGGAAGGAGCCATAGCTGTTACAGAGGTATCAAACTGCAATAATTCTACTATGCAGATATACTGTAAGTCTAACAAATGAGGAATACACACACATGCATGTGCAACACACATACTTTTCAAGGTAACACTTTCACTCTGGGATTTCTTCCTCTCCTCCTGAGGTTTGGAGAAAGGGAACCAGACCCAGAGATCTTGCAACCCTCATGAATATTTATATTTCAACTTTGATTAAAACATAGCTTGTCAGTTGGGGAGTGGTGAATCTACTCTAAAAGACATGCCAATAAGCATATTTAAAGTTCTATGAAAAGCTGGCTTTGTTTCAGTCTCAGCCATTGACACATGATGACCTTGGCCCAGTCCCTCAGGTTTATACTTAAAATATCCAGGAACAGTTAGTACTCTGTGATAAGCCTACAGTTTTCCAGTTGTACATGCAGTCCTGTGCACAAGAGATGTTTGTAATCCCAAAGTACATAGTGAAGAGCATTAGGGAATTTGGGAATTAAGTGGCAACTGTATATTGTACTCCCTATATGACTGGATGGAGCATCACATCATGATTGCTCAACTCATACTTGCTGAGTTCATGTCAGCCATGTGATCACATAGCAGAACCCACAACTGTGAAATGTGTGGACCAATCAGAAGCCGTGGATCAGTTCCTGGAATCAAGACATAGAGTTTGGAAAGATTCCTGTATGAAACCCCAGGGAGGTGGTACTAGTCCCTCTAGATAGTGATTACCGATGGTGGACCAATGGTCTGACTCAGTAGAGGGCAATGCCCTATGTTCTTTTGTCTCCCTCAGCTTAATACAGTAAGAATACATTGTATGTACCCTGTCTATTGAGATTATTAGATGAGTGCCTTAAAACGTTATTATGGCACTATATTTTACAGAGTTCGTGTTCCAGCATGACACTCATTTTCACATGCTGCCATGATAATGATACAAAATTGCCCCAAGAATCCGGCATTACAAGCGCTTGTGTCACTTATTTGTGTTTCTCCCTGAATGAGATTTCGGTGCATCTCGCGAGAAGACGTGAGTGTGCTAAAAAGCCCCAAAACACCAAAATTAAAAAAGAAAACATTCATAAAAGCACAGATACACATTTAGAAACTTGCAAGCAAGTTGAGGAGATTCATAAAAAGAGTGTATGGTACCTAGTTTTCCTGTTCACACACCCGGAAGTGTTCTGGTGGGACCACCCATTGACACTGGAATCATGCCAGCAGAAGGGGGCACCTTCTTGCACACATGAAAATCCAGAACACAAACTCTACGGGAGATGAATTTTTGACTTCTCCCTGACAATAAAAAAGAACTACCTTGTTACGGCAGCAAAATGCTTGCATAACGCTGGGATGTGATGTTGCCTGATAAGAAAGCCCCTTTGCAATCTCATGGCATCATTATAATGCTGTTTTTGATGCATCTGATAATCTCCTATATCCTGTTGTTCATCTGACATATAGGATCCTGTTGATCTACCACAGAGCAATCTAACAGCTTCCTCTAGTACCCATAATGAATCAGCAATGATGTTGGGGCCAGGTTGCCTTTCATGATATAAGAGGAATGAGTTGTCTCCTGAATGTTTTTTTTTTTGTTTGTTTGTTTTCTTGAATTAAAAAGAGCTCTGCTGAGGGAAGGTACAGATTATTAGGCTGCATGGAGCAAGATGGTGTTTGAAAACAGCAATGAAATACTGTCTCCAGTGGTAGTTATTAAAGTGAACTCTATATTCATATCCAAGAGAGAGAAAATAGAGGGCCTTAGCTACAAGTTGAAGAGTGAGACGAAGCAGAATGTGGAAGCTAAGTCAAGACACCAAGCCTTTGGAGTATCTGTCTATAAGGAAGGAAGGAACAAAACAGACAGTACAAAGAGGCCACACACCAGGGAACCCTAAAAACTGGTCTCTACCCCTACTACCTCCTAGTGGCACATACACACTTATGCAAGCATGATTGTACCTTTCTTCACTCCTAGCATATTTTGTAAAACCCCTCCCCCAAATTTCAGCAACCTACTCTACTTTTTCTTATTGGTAGTGGATGTTGGGAGTTATTACTAGACATTTGGGAGTCAGAGCCCCATTGGTCTATTTATTTATTTATTGGAAATATTTATAACCTATCCTGTCTCAGAGGATTTCAGTGATCTATTCAAAGATCCTCTCTGTAGATCCTGCTCTGCCCTTTGTTTATACTCATTGCAAACTTACACCTGGCAAGTGGATGACAATTGCCTCATATTTGCTTGTTTGTTGTGTTTAAAAGCTCCTTATCTCTAAAGGGTCATACAAATTTAGCTAATGATATAAAGTAGAAACTGACAGCTGCTGATGTTTCAGCATTTCAATCCCATTGCAGCACTAGGAGGTCATTACTCGGAGAAGGGAATACTTCTATTTACACAAGGGCCTCGGTGAGTAGAAATGATGGGAAAGGAAGTAAAAAAAGAAAAACTAGAAAGAAAATAAATGGGGATTTGGTAAAATATGTTTCGATGTTAGGCCATGCATGACAAAAGCTCTTTAAACCTATCTGGGTATATTGTTTTATGTAATGTGTCTTTCTCTTTCTAAGTAGTTTACCAGTCTATCTGTGGTTGATGGCAACACAGCTGCATTTAAAATGATAAATATTTTTCAATAGTCCTATAAATCGTTCCAGTCTTATAACCCATTTCTAGCATTTCTTTTTTTAAAACACCACCAACAAAGGAATCTTTAGTGAGTTGATCATGGACAGCAGAAATTTGGAACCATCAAGAGAATGAGAAATATTAGCCTGTAGTTCTGATCCTAAGATTAAATAGACATTGAACTTTAGGGACCATAATCATCTCGTTGTTTTAATCTACAGCATATGGAAAGTGGGCATTTTCATGTCTTTCTATGATGAGTCTAAATGCTGGCCAGAACCACAAGCCAGTAAAAAGAACCTAACAAGTATATGCCAAAGCTTCCAGAATACTCTTATAGACACTAAGGACTTTTTCAAACAGGGTCAAAAAAACACAAGGAGGTCAGGAGAAGAACGGGGCTGTTGCACTTACAGAGCCCGGTTTCAGACAGCCCCGTCCTTCTCCCGAACTTCCCCTGTGCTTTCTCTGTGCTGCGGGAACCACTTTTTATTGATAGGGGTTCTCCATGAATAACAGCGGTGCATTTCTCGTGTCCGCAGCATGGAGGAAGGATGGGGGAAGTTCGGGAGGAGGACGGGGTGTCTGAAACTGGGCTCTGTAAGTGTGACAATCCTGTTCTTCTTCCGACCTCCTTGGGGTTTTTTATCCCATATATAGGTAGTCCTATATATCTACCAGCTAACATACACAGAAGCTGGAGGGAATCACTTCACTTCCCCATGGTTTCCACTAACAAATTCAATGATATTGCCTTGTTATTTTCACCATGCAGCTCCTGGACAGAAGACAAAAGTAAAGACCTGATGTTGCTTTGATGTGGTATGATCAGAACACAAGGGCAGAAGTGATGATTTGCTTGCTGAATATTCAGTCCTTCATGTCTCCAGAATATCTTTGCCTGAGACCTCAGAGAATTGCTGACAGTCAGAGTAGATGGCTTAGATGGACTAAAGGTCCAAAAAGGTATAAGACAACTTTCTCTGTTGTACCTGGTCTAGTGCTGGAAATAATTTCAACTGTGTTCTTGTGCCAGAATGGGATCCTTACATCCAGCCCCAGTGTCTGCAAAACCTCAGTGTCTCTGTGCTGCTATAGCTAAAGAGGATCTACTTATTTGATTGGGTTTGTAGTATAACTTAGCCACATGTGCTCACTTTCCTCTGTTTCTCTTCCTATGTCATCTAAATATGTTAATAATAATGCAGCTTATGGGCCTAGAATGACAGAATGGCCCCTAAATTATATATGTAAATTGTGGTTTAAAAAAGAAAGAAAGAAATTGAAATACCCCATTCCTCCTTCTTCCTTATATACATAAAGGACGTTTTATTATTTTTACACTAAATCTTATCTTGACGCCAAGAACAAGAAAGAAAGAAAAATGTTTGAAACCCACATTTTTAAAACTCTGGTACAAGCCTGAAAGTTTGCTTTTAAAATGTTTCATGTGTATAATATACCTAGGCTTTGCAAAGTCATTTGAGGTCTCCATATAACGCATTTCAAGAGCCATAAAGCTATATATTTATATAATATATAGTGGAATCTCACCTTTCAGCACAGAGCCTTGGCTTCTTGCACTTTTAATCAGATTTTGGCCAACAAGTCCTTTGGTGACTCTCCCCCTTCTCCAAGTGCACACTGCAATGTGTGTGTTTTCTTTCCATTCTATCACCCAATGCCAGAACTCAGCTTAGAGAGAAGTCAGCATAAATTGGGTCTGCTTCTTGCGACTCTGATTAAGCAAGACAAAATCAATTAGCATTGGAGACCTCACAGGATCCTAGAGGTGAACTGTTCAAATTAGCCAGCTCCAGAGGCAAATTAGGAGGCAATTAAAAGGAGCAGCTGTGATTTTGCTGACACAGTCTTGCCACTGTGGTTGCTCACATAGTGAAAGTTATTCTGACTAAAAGATTGTTTGGCTAGAGGTTCTTTCTTAGTATGTTGTGCATGTCACATGTGCATGTATGTTCAATGATCCATTGACCATCAGCAAACAGGTTACACTAAAAGTAACGACTATAGGATTGTTTACTGGAATTGATTTATGTATTTATTTATTTATTTATTTATTTTCTTATCCGCCTCTCCCCATGGATTGAGGTTGGGAACAACAGATTCACACATAACTAATATCAGTTAAAATACGTATCGATTAAAATACATTGATCCATTAAAATACATAATATCAGATAAAAAGTAATAAAACCAATCCATATTAACACAGTTTTAAATTCACAATCTGGATAGGCCTGCCGGAAGAGTCTTTAATGCTATTTTAAATTCAGACACTGTATTCAATTGTCAAATCTCTTTGTCAGGCCATTCCAGAGTCTAGGGGTGGCTGAAGAAAAAGTCATCTGGGTGACAGTATTATACACGTATCTTTGTTTAAACCTAGTTGTAAGAGTAACACTGCTCTGTAAATTGTTGGAGCAGTGATTCCTCTAATTCAGGATTGTAAGGAATTCATGAACAAACCAGATTTACCAATGGAAGTAAAAAAAGAAGCAAAATGCAACCAAATAAACGAAGCAATGGATGGGTGACCTGACACAAGAGCAAATGAAAAACTGATAGAAGTTACATTTTTTAAAAGCAGATATTTTAATTATTATTATTTTTTAAAAATGAAAAGTATATGTCAGCAGTTTTGAAAGCAAGATAAGTACTAGGGTGCTGTCAGAAACCATAGGATGCTATGTCAAGCTCTTGCACTCCATTCCCTTTGAGTTCTAGAAATTGTGGGAAGGGAAGGCAACTTGTAGCTCTGTTTCAAGTGAATTTAGTATAGCAACAGTGACTCTTGTTTTTGTTACCCTATAGCTTTGCTGCTTCAAATTTTCCCCTGATAAATTGTCCCATTCTACCAAAGAAGCCTGTTGTGCCTGTGCCAGCTAATTTTGTAGTCAAATATGCTCTGTCATGCTTGCAACACATGAAAGAAAAACCAGCATGCTCCAGTCTTCATAATTTTCATTACTCATCTTCCAAGGGAACAGAAGCTGTTACGCTGATGACGATGGGGTCACACTGCATGGGGATGAGAAATGCTCTCAGTAAACATGCCGCACCTCTCTTCCCCGCCCCTAAAATTTACCTATTACAAATAAGTCACAGATTCCACCCAGTGGCAGTCGGCTAGGTTAGTTGTTTTGCTAACTCATTTGTTCCCCTGATATAAATGTCCTCCCATGCCTACCTCATTTCTCCCTTGGCAAATGGCTCCACTTAGAAGGTCACTGGATCTGTTTATTGTTGGTGAGGTGTACATAAGCAATGAGAAAACATACACAGAAAACACAGAGTTACATGTATAGAAACCTGGATTTGAAAATCCTCCCACCAAATTTCTTTTCTTTTCTTAAGAAAAAGGGACTGAACAGGGCACTTTGCCAAGTAAGTGGAGCTCAACGGTGTGTTCCATTTGAGGTGTTGACAGTGCATAATAAATCCCGGCCCTACCTAACATTTACAGGAACATTATAAAATGAGTGAAACGGCATGAGCTGGTTCCCCAGGCAACCAGACAAACATAATAAACAGTCAGCAGTGGCAAGAGTAACTTACACCATGCACAAGTCAGAGGCCTGAAATATATCACTTCACCATAGCCCCTTCTCTGCTTCTGCAGTTCTTGAAAGATCTTTGTATTATTGTTTCCCAGTCATCTGGAGGAAGGGGGCTTAGCTAGCAGGCAGCAGGCAGGAAAGGGGGGATCATAATTTTGTTTGCTTTATTGTCTGGTTGGACTTCTGATTTCATTCTCCCATTTTTGGTGAATTATTGTTATCATTATTATCATCATCATCATCTTTGTCACTGACTTACCTGGCTTTCCCCATTAGGGGGATCAGAGTAACAGGACTCTGGTTAGAAAGAAGTTCTGCTCATCAAGTTAAGATCATGAAGATCATTCATAGAATCATAGAATTGCAGAGTTGGAAGAGACCACGAGGGCCATCCAGTCCAACCCCCCTGCCACGCAGGAAATCTTGATCAAAGCATCCCCGACAGATGGCCATCCAGCCTCTGTTTAAAGACCTCCAAGGAAGGAGACCCCACCACGCTCCGAGGGAGTGTGTTCCACTGCCAAACAGCTCTTACTGTCAGAAAGTTCCTCCTAATGTTGAGGTGGAATCTCTGTTCCTGGAGCTTGCATCCATTGTTCTGTGTTCTAGTCTCTGGAGCAGCAGAAAACAAGCTTGCTCCAACCTCAATGTGACACTTCTTCAAATACTTCATCAGACAACAATGAGTAATTGGTTCTTCTAAGACAAGTTACACATGAATTATTTTGGTTAAAATATAAACATTCTCTTCTATTTCATCCTGTTCTGTTCTATTACTTTATTTATACGCCCTCTTCCCCACAAAGCGGTAATCAATGTGGCTTACAAGATAGTAAAGAAATACAAAGTAAAACATATCTAGCTAATATATATATATGAAATGTTATGATTAAAATAGTAGTGAACTGTATTGAGAATTAAAACCATTTACAACAATGATTTAAAAACAAAGAATAAAAGTGGTACAACACATGAAGAAAAGCCCTTTTCTTGTAAAATAATCAGTTCCTCTGCCCGCCCCCTCTGAAAAAAAGTACTGAAGTAAAAAAGGTCAAATGAAAAGGAGGAAAAATAAAACATGTGTGATATTCTGCAGTCTTACCCTTCCTTTAAAGATTGCTACAGTGAATGAGTCTTCTCTCACTAGATCAGGATGACCTCCATATTTAACAATCTTGCAAAATATTAAGAATTACATGTCCAAGCTAAATGTAGGAACCTTTGGATCTGTACTCTGTGGCCTAGGTGATGAGTGTATGTGGTGATCAACAAACCCTGGTTTTGGAACCTGACCCAACACTGTCCTCACTCTTGGCCAGCCACTCAGATTGCTGGGCATACCATACCTTCTTTTGCATCACTGAAGACAAGACAACAGTTGACTTTCCCCTGAGGAATCCGATTGCCTTGTTCTGTGAAGAGACCAAAAGGAACCCATTAGAGCTAGTCTCAGCAACCAGAAAACCATTTTAAAAGGCAGCCAACTGCTAGAAGCTGCCCTTCTCTGCTTAATTTGTCCCTATCCCTCAGGTCTACATCCAGGTACCAAATGACGGAACTCCAGTTCCATGACCCTGTTTTGCTTTCAAACTCCCTTTCTTTCTTTCCTCTCTATTAAACAGATTCGCAACCCACCCATGCACTGTTGTATTACTTTAAAATCATATAATGTTTGTATTTGTTTTTTCTTTGCTTTTTTTATGCTTGACCCACTGGGCTCTCCTTCATCTGTTGCAGAGGGCAATATAGGGCCCTAGCACAGTAGTTGTTAGAGGGGTCCCTGGATTAGGATGTGTGGCTGCTTTCCATCTAGACTTTGTAGAAATATACAGAATCAGTCTAGAACTGCACCTTGGCAACAAAGCCTTCTGAATCTTGCTGTTTGCTTTCCTGCCTCATGATTTGCCCTCATACCCTGATCCAAGGGACTCTTGCCTTCTTTCCACATTATGCTCTGCTTTTAGTGTCTGATAGAATCTTAATCAGTGGCAGTATATGAAATATACAGTCATTGATAAAATGTCATTGATGTAGATGTAGGTTTTCCTTAGGCTTATGTGGTGGATCCTCTCTCCCAGCTGGCCCCACAATTTCAAACCCTTGGGCTCCTGACACTCACCTTTTCCGCCCCAAGATCCTTCCTTGGATTGGGCATTTGGGCCTCAAGATGATCCCTATATAGGCCAGTGGATGTGCTGATCTGTGGGTTCACTGTGGTAAGTGTGACCAAACTCTCTGTCAGAATTTAACAGGAGCAGCCAGACACAGTTGTAAAAAGAAGAAACAAGCAGTTTTTTGAGAAAAAATTAGATAACACATTAACCCCTAAACAATTTAGTCATTCACAGCTCCCCAAAGCCCTATTCACTTCTTCCCCCTGGCTGATTGTCCAATCTTTATTATAGCTTTCCCCTATCTCTATGCCATTTCCCCCTACCTTCCTGCAATCTTTCCCCTATCTGCCTTCTGTCAGAGACAAGCCTTAGTTTTGTATCCTTTCTCCCTCATAGCCCGCCCCCCACAGCATTCCCTGAGCTGTGATTGGCTGGCACCTATCAGGATTGCTCAGCTCCTCCCTTACAGTTTATTTTTAAACATAATTGAAGATTAGATGCTTACGTAAATATAGATCTAGATCCATATTTGAGGATATATTGTGGTTGCAATTGCCTAACAATCCTGAGGGGGTTGTTTTGTGTTCTGTTTTCCATCTGTAATTGTGGCCTGAATCACTTGTTCCAGTAACCCGTAAGCATCTTTTTGTAGGAGTGAATATCCTATCTCTTCTTCTCTTTCTTTATAAGCCTCATGAGCAGACTGGGCCATTCCAAGTAAGCTCAGCATAATGGCTTGCTTATGCTTCTTCTTCCATGCTACTGTTGCTGTTGCTCCTCCTCCTCCTCCTCTTGGGCACTCTGCGGCCTGGACTGTGCAGATGGATCAATCTGAGTCTCATACTCAAATGTAGGGTTATTGAATGATCTTTTTAGAAGTAGAACCATCAGTAATTACAGAGGTGGAGGAAAATCTGAGGGAAGCCTTGCTCTCATATCAGTTTTAGTACAGGAGGAAATTTTTAAAACACTAAACTACAACTGTAATCCAGTAGACTTTATGAATTCTTTCTCAGTGCAACTGTGTCAGTGACAGATCTTCTGTCAAAGAATGGTTGATGCTGTCACCTTTGCAAGCAGCCATTATCTGTGGAGAGATTGGAATGCTTTGGATGGGATTAAGCCCCACCACCAGCAACAAATGACCACAAACACACTCTCTTCCATGCTGCATGCACAATCCCAGCCCAGGTACAATGTGTCAGTCATCATACCTGATGCTATCCTGTAAAAGAGAATAGCCTATCCTTGTGCAGGTGTTACTCACATACAAAAATAGGCAAAGTACAAAGAGCAGCAGGAGAACATGTTTAACCACAACCCTCTTGGCATCCCATGGTAACATATGAATGGTAACTTTTGTGACAGAGTGTTTTTTCTATCCATAATTTTGAACCTCTGCTTAAGCAGGACCCCCTTCTGGAGGTGATTGCCCTTGCTTCATTGGAGGCTTACTGATAATGTGAGACTGTTTCTTCTTTGGCCAATAATAAGAGTGTCCTTCTGTAGTACCCCCCTCCAGAAGATCTCCTTCACTGTCTTAGGTGCTGCAAAGTACATCTGTTGACACAATTGCATGGAGCAGTGGTGGTTGGTGGCTGCCATGATGGTGAGGTGGTGAATCAATTCCAGGTTTTTGCTCCCTTTGCAAGAGCTGCCCAAGGTGATGAAACTGCTTAGGAATAGGATTCAGCACTTTGGATGGCTCATTTAAAGCTTTGTTTAATGCCTGGATTCAATGTGCCATAGTCATGGGGCTACCAGGCACCACTGGTATGAAGTACAAACTAATAGTGTTTTGAGCAATCACATTTTTTTTAATGACACCTTAGAAGAATGTGGACTTTTTAAGTACAGTTGTCCCTCCATATCTACAGATTTGGTATCCACGGATTTAAGTATTCATGGCTTGAAAATATTCTTATAAAAATAATAATCCAATAAGCAAACCTTGATTTTGTCATCTTATATAAGGGACACCATTTTGCTATGCCATTGCCTATAATGAGAGTTGAGTATTCATGGATTTTGGTATCTAAGGGGGGTCCTGGAACCAAACCCCAGTGAATATCAAGGGATAACTGTATCTCAATTTTGGCTAGTTTGGTGCTGCTTTCCCCTTCCCTCCTTCCCCTTTGTGCTTCAAGTGCCCCCATTATCTATGAGACGGCTGGTGCCTAGCTTATGCTACTGCTTCCTAAATTTGCCTTGCAACGTGGTTAGCTTTTTGACATGGCAAAGTCATTTTCATTTCCTCATGTTTATACATATTATATTATATGTTGTCATTTTTTCCTTGAATTCTTGCTTTGTTTTTCTAAACTGTTATGGAATCATAACTAAGGAGTGGATATATAGAGATAGAGAGGTAGTAGAAGCATGTAGAATCATAGAACTATAACGTTGGAAAGGTATCGAGATCATCTAGTCCCATTCTTTGCGAATGTGTGTCCACAGATTCCTGATATATGGATGTCCAATCTCTGTTTGAAAAACTCAATGGAACAGAACACATGGCCTCTTTCTTCTGGGGCTTGGCTCTGTTCTTTCTCAGGCCACACACACCTAAGATCCTCACAGACCTCAGTCTGCTGCTTTTCCCTTCTGTCTGCCTTTCTGCTTTTCTCTATGAACTTTTTCAGACTAGGCTTACCGCGTAAGAAGCTTCTGGGAGAGTTACAGCGCTGTTGCGTGGCAGGGAGTCCATTTTGGACGACGCTGTCCCTCTCTCGGCATCATCCGTGTCACTTCCGTGTACGATTGAAGGCAACCGCACCATATTTTACTCACGGACAAGTGACGGAAGCGCAGCTGCCTTCAATCGGAAGCTTCTTGCACGGTAAGCCTAGTCTGAAAAAGTCCTTAAACACTAGAGAAGCAAAATGCTATATGTCCAACAGTTAGATGATGATGATGATGATCCACATGAAAGTGGAGGATTGACTTCTCCCAAGCTTTCTACTTTTTTTGACAGTGGAAAGCGTAAGGTCTGTTTCACAGATGTTATATCTATACAACACTACAAACTTATATCTGTTCAATTGTAATGTGACACACTCTGGCAGCAAAAATTTTTTAAAAAAATTAAAAATAAAAAATAAAATCCTGGAACTATATTCTGAGACTTCTATTGGAGATCCCCATCAGAGAACTATAGTTCCCAGCATTCCTTTGGGAGACTGACAATAAAGTCTGAGCTTTTCAATAGAGTTTTCTCCAAAGGAAATGCCTGAACATGCTGACTGTTAAACAGTTTAAGTCTGTGGTGTCCACATGCTTAATTCATTTCTGCTACACAAGCACTGCATAGCTGTCAAATGCAAGGTGGTAAAATGACATTCAGGGGGCACAATTTTGGGGTAATAGGTCTAAAACCTTCTCAGCTGTCCAAAAAAAGCTGCAGAACATGGAACACATTCTTGCAAGTTTCCTCTTTTATTGTTTTCCCAGTCTCATAAACATTTCCTTTTTCTGGAAGTCTTAACACTCCCAGTCACAATGAAGGGGCGGTCTGTGTCACATGCTCATGCTTCTTGGCGGTATATATGGGAAACTCTTCCAGCCTGCTACACTTTATGGGTTTTGGCTTGGTGGCCCTGCCAATTAATAAGCTCCTGGCCTGTGTGAGCTTCTGGGTGGACAGCTATTACACCGGAATACATCTACTCTGCATGGTATGAAAGCAAAGGGGATGTGGGCTCAAACAGTCATGTTTAAAAAGGAGTGCTTAAATAACTAAGAGGAAGATTCTTATTTATTTTTAAATAGCAGGAAAAGAATTGCCTGGAGGATGACTAATTAGACCAAGTGGAGGTTCAGAGAGCAAGTGGTCTTTAAAATATCAGTGAGATATCCAAATATTTTCATGCAATATTCTTTTCCCCAGAAGGTCCAGGAAGCACTAGGGCCAAAAGGTTCTTCTGATTCTGACTTGGGCCAACAAAATAGACACAGAATCTAAGCACTAAGCCAGCCAGAAAAATCAGCAGTAGCAGAACATGTTATAAACCAAGCTGGACACAAAATGCTATTTGAAAACCCAGAAATTGTAGACCAGCCCAACAGCTATCATGTCAGAATGCACAGAGAAGCCATTGAAATCCACAAACACCTGGACAACTTCAACAGGAAAGAAGAAACCTTCAAAGTAAACAAAATCTGGCTCCCAATTTTGAAACACAATAGAATCAAAACTCAACACTTACACAAGAATTCCACCCAGGGACAGGGGGATTCCCAGCAGATATTGGCCCATCAACCAACCATTAGCCAAACAGACACTAATCAGCCTTGCATTTCTATACCCAGAAACTAACCATTAAATTACACAAATTTACATATACTCCCCAACAGGGGTTCACAGCATATAAACTCCACATACACTCCTTCCCAACCATTCTCTGAAGATGCCAGCCACAGATGCAGGTGAAACGTTAGAAAGAAACTATTCAAGAACACGGCCTCACAGTCTGGAAAAAAAAACAACAAAGGAAAATCTATAGACACAGAATCATTAATTCACAGGGGAAAATATAAGGAAGGAAAGTGCATCCACATACATAGAAGATGGCCATGGCTAAAAATAGAATGGAGTCTTCCTTCATAAATATTTGAAGGATGGCATCTTAACATAGCTGATATTAAAGGAAGAACTTCTAAAAGTAGTCTTGCTTTATCTAATTCTCTTTTCCTGAACCAACGCATGAACTGAAACACAGTTCTCACTGTCTGTATTTCAAGAGGTAGTTCTCCAATCAAAAGAGGCATGGAAGATGTGAAAAGTAAGCAAATATATTAATTAGTAAAAAAAAAAAAATACAATGCATTAAAATTGCTTGAAAATGCATATATGGGGAGAAATTGCTAAAACTATACATATTAGGAGAAATGTGCAAAAATATATACAAATTGAAATGATTACTTTTGAAAAAAATAATAATACACCATAATAGGGAAAGGCAAATGTGAAAAAAGAAGAAACTGAGCAAAACCGAAATTGATAGATTAGTTAATCCTATGTACAACTATATCAAGATTACTTTCATCTCATGTTTTGTCAGTCTGTAAGACTGGTAACACTGAAGGGAAAAAAACTGTACATGAATTATGTAAAGAAATTGAAACCTGTAGGAAATTGTAGATTGTCCAGTTCTGGAATTAATTTTATTCTCCTAGTTAAGCTATAATTCAGGATAAGCAGAATTTAGTTCTGAGTGAAGAGAACAAGGGAACGAACACTTCTATACAGTCTCTCCTATGTAGCTCTTTGAAAAAAACACTGCTGCTACCATAAAATAGCTCCTTAATAACTGTTTGTGTGAACTGACCCTAGAAGATCATAAAACATTCTGTTAGATGCATTGCATTCCTACACAATCACTTGATCTGTATTATCTGGAAATTCACCATATTTGCATAGTATGGTTCAGTATATAAGATTTTTTGTGATATAATCTCTTTAGCTGCTTATTATCTTGAGATTCACCCTCAGCACAGTCACTGTCTTTGTGCCTGCATGTCGGCTGGAACATCCCGTGATCCACATGGTGACTAAGGACTTTTTCAGACCACCCCACGTAAATGTTCTTTTGCCAGCATAAATTTTGGCATTTTTATGCCAGCAAAAGAACCCCCCTGCATAACAGAGGCTTCCCCGGCAGTAACAGATCACAAACAGAGCTGTTTACTTTTGGGTTCCTGATCTCAGTGATTCCCGAGAGAAGATGCAAGCACAGGAAATTTAAAAAGCAAAAAACAAACAAAAAATAAAACAAACCCACAAAAAGTATAGCAAAGCACAAAAACACACTTTACAACTTACAAGTAAATGGGTTGTGTGTGTGTCATAAAAAGAGTGTTCCCTACCTGACTGTTGTGATCTTACCCAGAAGTGTTTGCCCATTAACGCAACATTCACGTGAGTACAATGGCGTGAGGATTCAAATGCCAGCAATAAAGGAGAACAGGAGATCAATTTACGGCTTGGGCTGTCAATAAAAAGGATTTTTTTTTTAACAAGATATGGTCATGTAAGGATGATGATATCTGGTATATGCACCCTTTCGCAACTGTTAGGCGTCCTTATGATGCCATATTTGCTGGATCTGATAAAGTCCTAAGACTGTAATGCTGGGCACAGCTACCTGGTGTAGGTTCTGTAGAAATCAAAGAGGAATACTACTGAATACACATTTATGGGGTCACACTGTGAAGTTACTTTGTTTCCCTGGGCCATAGCTACGGGCAACAATCTGCTGCTACTGACTTCCTTGGGGGTGATTCCTGCCTATGTAAAAGCATTACCTAGGAAGGTATGTTACAGTTCAAAATAATGCTGCTCCAGAATACATCTTCCCATTTCTCAGAAGTGCTCTTACTTTGGGATAGAATTCTTTACTAATGATGAAGAAGCAACAAATAATTTTAGCAATTTTTCCCCACTGCAAAAAAAAAAAAAAAGTCTTTAAAAACGGCACAGGAAGAAAATGCTGTTTCCTAGGCAGAACATTTCTGTGCCAAAAGGGGGGGAAAGTGCAGTTTTTGCACAGAATAAGCCCTGAACTGTAAAGATTTTTTTTCCCAGTTCTGGATTCTCCCCATCAGTTTTCTAACACTTGAAAAACATATTCTTTGAACATTTTTCAAATAGGTCCAAATATTATTTCCATCCCTGCTTTTTCCCCATGAAAAAGGTCTTCTATTTTCTGCATTCTTGTCAGAATGGTTTAGGACTTCTCTGTAGAATTCCTTCTCATGGTGCTCTTCAGCTTACCTTATTGTGGTGAGGTCGCTGGTGGTGCTGTGCCCCCCACCCCTGCAGTTTAGTAAACATCCATCCAGCGCTCTGCAGCTTCCTCTGGTGCTTGCAGTTTCTGATTTGAAAAACAAACAAATAAACCCATGGTAGAAGTACAAGAGACTGAAAACTGGGCACAAAAAAACCAAAAGGAGAGTGAAGCATAAAAAAAAATCATTCTAGTGTCATTATCACAGTTGTGCATTGATGTTAATATGTTAGACTGACCCTAAGAATTAATTTACTCTGCTGCAAGTTAGGGTTTTCTACATGATACATGGCCTGCTGCTCAAGACCCGGCTCTGGGTTTGGGCAGGTCTTGGCAGACTGCTCTAGACAGAGGTTGCCAGCACTTTCCTGCTGTACTTTACTGCAGTAGCACAGCAAAAGGGGTACAGTAAAAGTCCACGAGCTGAATGTCTTCTTGGCTCTGGTCAGCACATGGCAACTGCCATATTTTACCAACTGTAGCAATAAGGAGATAAAACACAGTAGCTTCAAGGTGCTAATTGGAGCTGAATGCATCCCATTACAGTGCTGCTACTGAGTACAGGTTGAGTATCTATCTGGAAATCGGAGATCTGGAATGATCCAAAATCCAAAAATCCACATGGGTGCCTGAGATAATGATACCTTTGACTTCTGATGGTTCAGTGTACACAGACTTTGCACATAATTCTTTAAATTATTGTGCATAAACTTACCTTCAGGGTATGTGTATAAGGTTTACAGTTGTCCCTTCGTATTCGCTGGGGTTTGGTTCCAGGACTCCCCGTGGATACCAAAATCCATGAATACGCAAGTCCCATTATATGTAATGGCATAGCAAAATGGTGTCCCTTATATAAAATGGCAAATTCAAGGTTTGCTTTTTGGATTATTTTTTAAGAATGTTTTCAAGCCGTGAATACTTAAATCTGTGGATACCAAATCTGTGGATATAGAGGGACAACTGTATATGAAATATAAATGAATTTCATTTTTAGACTTGGGTCCCATCTCTGAGAGATCTCATTATGGATATGCAAATATTCCAAAATCCAAAAAAATCTGAAATCAAAAACACTTCTGGTCCCAAGCATTTCAGATAAGGGTTACTCAACCTGTATATCAACATCTATTTACTGTATAACAGACATTGTAAGAGGCTAAATACAAAGGCCTAATCCATGCCTACTTTCTGCTCAGAGTTTCCATCTTCACCGTGTTCCAGATAGTAAACAAAAGCCATCCTTCCATCTTTTTGTGTGAGAAATACCCTGGGATCGCCTGCTACAGGCTTCATATTTGGGTCCTAGTGGGCCTAATCGGGGTGTGTGGGTCCAGTCAAATGCTACCTAATCATTCTTCCGTAGATGCTCAAGGTGTTAAACATCTTGTTTCTGTGTCTCATCATCCACATATGTAATGTCTGCAGATACAGAACGAACATTTTTTCCCCAGAGCTTTAGCCTAGAGTGATGGTGCACAGAGAAGGGAACGGGAATATTCAAGCAGATAAAAGCAACAGATGTAAAAGTGGGCTCTCTAAAGTGGGGAATTAGCAATGAGATCATAACCAGAAATTAGAATAATTGAATAGAGTTTATTATTACAAACATAGACAAAGTATACACATAGGCATCATTCAAATAAGACAAACATCTATTTATTTAACTCTGTGGAGCCATATGGGGACTGGAAAGGAGAACTAGGATAGATGGAAGGTCATGAAAGATAGATGGGGTAGGAGAAAGAGAGGCTTCTCAAAATATAAGGAGATGAGGCTGTGAGGGGTCTGTTTAGGAATGGTGAATGATAAAGACATTAATGCAGATAACAGACATGGCTAAACTTTTTTGGAGAAAGAAAGAAATATTAAAGGGAAAGAAAGACTGAAATGTAAACATTTTCAATTACATGGCAAGGAAAATGAAAGTTAGACTTTTTTCAGTGTCTCTTGTGATCTAAAAGTTTGTTTTGTAGATTGGAATGCCAATTACAAACACTGTTCCTTAAAGATTATGGCTAATTACCCTGGCCTTCAATGTATGTTCTCTTAAGGCACAAAAAGGCCAAAAGGGTGGTGGTACCTTTTTAGGCAAAATAATAATAAAAAAATGGAGCAGGAGTGGGAAAATGAACTAGGAAAAGTAGGGAGGAAGATTTCCTCCCTTCTTTGGTGGGGAGAGATCCTAAGTGACCAACTTTTGAGGTGAGAGCACCCTGACTGGAAATGCTGAGTACATTTTTTAAGAAAGGGATTTTTCTTAAGAACAAAAGAAGATGGAGGGGTATCTCGGGTACTAGTGTGCTTGCCATGGATGATGACTGTGCAAAAATGCAAAGGATAAGATCCGGATGAAAAACTGCATATACATTCCCAACTTGTATATCTGAAAATAAGTGATAACAGTTGCAGTAAGCATAGTGCTGACAGTCCATACATGAAGGTCTCCCTCTTTGGAGTTCTGAAGTATGTCTTTGAGAGCTACTCCACACTAGCTGTGTCACAATTCCCACTTCCAGACCCCCCACTCTGCTGGTTTTCCTTGCGATCACAACTCCTCTGATTGGTACAGTGTCACCCAAAAACTCCCTTCATTCTATTCCTTTATCCAAATACTTCCTACTTATTTTGTTAGCCTTGAATGAGTGCTTGATGCCTGAATGTGTGTGTGAATGTTGCTATTGTTATTTTCTCAATAAAGATAATTTAATTGTAACTTTTGGCTTAGTGTCTCCTCTTTAGTACCAGTATACACAGGTCTAAAGGTCCTGCCATTATTCACCTCTCATATTGCCAAGCTGAGTATATTAATTCCCCATTAGTGTATCCGAGGGTCTTCCCGGACCCCTCCAGCATTTTGGGTAACAGAGCTTGATTGAGTTTGGAATGGGAAGAACTTTCCTGATTGTTCCATTTGTCCCAAATCTGTATCTGTTGTATTTCCTTGTTTGTTCAACCTTCTGTTCAGCATACCTTGCTCTGGGAAGTTTCTAGAATCCAGGTGCTAGGGCTGTACTTAAAATGAGAATGGAACAGCAGCCATTCATAATACCTGCTATTGCCTACACACACACACACACAGAGAGAGAGAGAGAGAGAGAGAGAGAGAGAGAGAGAGAGAAGGAAAGGAAGGGAGTATTTTCATCAGCCTGATAAGAGAAGGGGCGGGACTAGCAATCTTTTATTGACTATGAACACTTTCTGGGAAAACAAGATTTGAAGCTACATGCTTAAGAGACCCATGGCCAAAGAAACTGACAACTATTTGGAGGCAGCAGCACTGCATTCTTGTGACTTAGGAGATTATCAGATGTGTAAAATATCCCAGGACAGGGATGACAGGAGATCGCTAAAAGGCTTACTTTTTAGATGATGTTGACCCTGTCCTGAGATGCTCCCATTCTGCTCCTGTTCCTCCCCCATTTCCTCTTATTCATGGAAAAATCCATGAATAAGAGGCCCGTTCCGTTATTATAACAGAACAACAGGCGAGTGAACAGAGGACCCGTCTCCTCCCGGGACGACAACTGAGTGTGATGTCATTGGGAGGTCCCTCCCAGACACTTCCGGGTGTGATTAGGACAGAAAGGTAAGTTTTTTTAAAAAAAAAAAAACCTCCCCGGCTAGCTTTTTCTTGTTTAAAAGTGTTTTAGTACTTGCTTTTGTTTTTGACAGCTGGGAGGGGGTCTTTTTAAATTTCCCTCCCAGCCATTCTTGTGAGAGAATGGCCAGGATTTGAGTTCCCAGTCATAAAAGCAGCCTTGCAATGGCTGCATTTACGAGCGGGCAGGGAAAGGAGGGGGAGCCTGTTCCTGTCGCAGAATAAAAGTAAGTGTGTGAAACTTTTTTCTTTATTCTGCAGCAGGAATGGAAGAGGGGCAGGAGGGATAGTGAGACAGAAATGGAACCAAAGTGTCTATCTGATAATCTCCTTAGAAGCCACTTGTAATTTAGTGGCATTTAGGTTTGTTTACTCATTGGAGAATTCTCAGAACCATAGCTATGTGACAATTCCCTAAGACATCTTCTGGTATATGGTTATACTATATGAGCTTGGTCTCCCAGAAGTCTCAGGATCAGTTTTAATTTTACATTCTGTGCATTCTGAACTATAACCAAAGACCTTTCTGTCTCAAGCAGCCTAATCTTTCATTGTATTAAGGAATGCAAACTATTACAGGTTCATTTTCAAATCTTTCTTATCAGGCCAAGCCGCATGACTTCGACATTTCCCTGAGAACTCCATTGGCTTCTTCTTTATACTGCTTTGAGAATTGTTCAGCCAGACGGATTTTCTCAATATTTTCTGTCAGGTTTCCTTCTAGGCGGATCCAATCTAGATGCTCAGAGTTTGTGACTTTTACTCTCTCCCTCAACTTGCCCTGGCTTTGAAGCACTGAGTGGATCATTTCTTGGAGTTTTATGTGTGAACTGATGACTCCTATAGTGGCACGGTTCAGCTCCCACACCTGTTGCTGAGCGTGCTTCAGTTTCTCAGGGACTTCTTTCTCCCTCACATCCAGCCCAAACCTGTATCCATCCATGTGCACCTGTACACTGTAGTCACCTGAAATACAAAGCAGTGATCAAACTCAATTTGGTGTGAATCCAAAACAGAAGGCTGTAATTCTTTTAGCCCTAAGAAAGTAAAATCCATGAAGCAACAAAGAGTTCTAATGGCAGCCAGCTGCCAATAATATCACAGTGCCATGAAATCTAATTACTTCCACTTTACTTATCAGTGACACAGTTGTGTATATATATATATATATATATATATATATATATATATATACACACACACATATATATGCCTGTGTGGGAGAGAGACATAATACATTTATTTTGCAATATTAAGCCAAGATTATCGGTGCCATTTCTTCTAAGAAATAAATCCCTGGCATAGCCCCACTGGCAAGCTCTCCAGTGAAGAGTATGAATTAGACCTATAATCTCATGGTCTTTCCCTACCGCACCCCCACCCCATTGCTCATTTAGCACAAAACTATCAAGTATGGGATAAGTCTCTCTAACAAATTCTGATGTAATCTCATTTCATTTTGCCCTCTTGTCTGTCTCATTGTTGGTTTCATGAACGCTTGGCTCTTCTTTCTGAAAAAGGCATTGTTGAGCTTTTGGCATTAGTTTGGAAAGCTGGTATTACATAGGAAGGATTGGATTTAAAGGTACATGAAGGGGTAATACCCAGGAAGGCAAAATCTAAAGAGTGGAGTAAGACTATAAGGCCCACTGGATGCTACATTCCACTGCAATATGAAATCCAATCAGGGGTTATTCAATGAAACACGGAAGTCTGAAGTCCTTCATATCTTGATAACTTACTGAGGCAGAAACCAGGAAGCTGAATTAATTAATGCAGCCAATTTTCTCCTGAAAAGCAGCCATTGAATGAAATTTCCATTCACGTGTTTCACCAGCCTTTAACAATAGATAGCACTGGTGGTGTCAAATCTGCCTGTGATAAGAACACACAACAGCATCTGCACATTTGTTTTTGTAAGCTTGTTCCATTGAAGGCACTGATTTGCAAATGTTCTGAGGTTTTAGGATTGGGCTTTCAGTGACCGAAGGCTTTACCTGCCATTTAGAAATCCTATCTGTCATCTTCGCTCCTGCCTTTCCCTGCTCCCAGAGAAAAATGCAACCCCAGTGTCATCACTTAATAATAACACTTGATCTCAGGGTAGTTAAACAATTATGAATCTGAATTATAACAACCTTCCCCAGCCTTTCACATCATCTGCCATGTCAGTTAGGAGACATATGTGCATGTGTGTGTGTGATTTAAAAACAAACTACTTCTGATAGGTCTCTTTTGGATCCCAGAATGATAGTGTGTGTGTGTGTGTGTGTGTGTGTGTAAACATGCACATACACATTTAGAGTGATTAATAAATAGAACTTAAAAGTCACATTTTTGTTTTCAGCAACTGAAGAAGGTAGAAGCCAAAATGTTTTGCTACTTTATTTATTAAGTTATGTTTGTTAATCACTTTAACACACACACACAAATTAAAAATGTATCTAGGGTTTGGAATACAGATATTGTTGGATTGTAGCTCCCAGAATTCCTCACCATCGGCTATGGTGGCTGGGGCTACTGGGAGCAAAATTCCCATCCCTGGTGCAGAGACACATATTGCAGCTCTTATGGGAACCAGTAGCCTTACCCTTTCATCTAAATAGCCTCTGTCTTCTGCTCCGCCCTGTTCCATGTTTTGATGCAGTGGTAGAATATGATAGAATTCTGAGAATGCTATCATATACATGTGTACACTAGAAATATTGCTGTTGCTGTGATAGCTGGAATGTACATAGGATGTTTGGCAGATAATCTGTCCGGAATGCTTGGAGGGTATAGTACCCCTTTAGACAATAACAACAGTGACATCTGCAGCTCTACCACCACCATGGAGCAATCCCCAGGGCAAGTTTTCTCACAGTAACTATTATGTCCACTTGCATCACATAAGTATTAGACATAGGAGTGAATGTTAAGCATTACCTTACATGGGCATCACTCAAGTGTTATCATTAAGTAATGCCACTGGGGTTGCATTTTTAAACCTATCTGTTGTTAACTGCAACCATGGGAAATCAAATCTAGCACTCTCTCCTTGGTCCTACCTCCTTCATCTGCATAATCCCCTCCTAGTTTTTCTACTTCTCAGCATGCTAGAGCAGGGGTGGAGAATATGAGATCCTTCTTACGGTGTTGGGCTGCCACTCCCCTAGGCACCCATCACTGATTATGCTGGCTAGGGTTGATGGGAAGTTGCAGCCCAGCAACATCAGGAGGGACATACCTTCCCCATTTTGAAGAGATGGGACCCGGAATGAATAAGGATTTATAGGTCCTAAGCAGCACTTTGAATTCTGTCCAGACTAAAGCCAGACAGAATCTGTTTGTCCCTCAGAAGTTCAGCAGGTCTAAGCCAAAAACAGGAAGGTTCACTACCATCTCTTTCCATTTACCGTTACACCATTTCCCTATATTCCATCAGACTCTAGTGCAGCGATCATAGAATCATAGAATCATAGAATTGCAGAGTTGGAAGAGACCATGAGGGCCATCCAGTCCAACCCCCTGCCATGCAGGAAATCACGATCAAAGCATCCCCAACAGATGGCCATCCAAGCCTCTGTTTAAAGACTTCCAAGGAAGGAGACCCCACCACACTTCGAGGGAGTGTGTTTCACTGCCAAACAGCTCTTACTGTCAAAAAGTTCCTCCTAATGTTGAGGTGGAATCTCTGTTCCTGGAGCTTGCATCCATTGCTCCGAGATTGGAACACAGATTTTCAAGCCTTGGATGGCGGAATCCATGGATCCCAAATCCATGGATACAGAGGACATACTGTATTCTTCAATATTATTCCCTGATGACCTACTGTGTTCTTGCTGTATCTTCTGCATGCATACAGAGAGATAGCTTGCAGGCGAACAGCTGTAGGCTTTTTTCAACCCCTGGATCACTTCCCAAACAGCCAAGTAGTCCTCTTGCTGCTTGTTGAAAGTCTCAGCAATGTTGGCAAACAGTGTGTCAATCTCAGGCACATTGACCCTTTTCACTGTGAGGGGTTTATCTTTGCTGAAGTCAACTAGAAAGATGGAAGCCAACAGAAACCTTATGTTAGCGAATTAGCAAAGGAGAGCACTGAAACACAGCAATATTTTAAATGCCATACTCCAAACTACAGATCATCATCTTCTTATTCTTATTCTTAGTCTTATTATTTCATTTCTATCCTGCCTTTCTCTCAATAATGGGACTCAATGCAGATAACAACATATTTAAAATAATACAAGTTAAAGACTTGTTACCCGAATTGTGTGGGGTCCGTGAAGAGCCCAATCATGTCCAAATATTACTATGGGGAATTTTAATTAGCTCAATATGGCAGCGAGAAGCCGGGTAACTATGGGGCCTTTTGACCCTATGTATACCGTTACTAATTGATGAGACTCACAGCCAGGAAATAAAATAAAATGTTTTTTATTGAAAAATAATCTCAGAAGCATTCACACCAACACTCAGGCTTCAAGCAATCACACATGGCTGTTAAAGAAAATAGGAGGTATTGGGATAGAGGAATAGATTTCAGGATGATGGGGCTATACTGTACCTGTCTGACGAGCAGAGATTCATGTAGCAGAAGCTACTCAGATGGAGCTCTGAGGGTCATTCAGCAGACTCACAGTGACAGGAGGTATGAAGGCTGTGCACAACTTGACTTTGTTTTGAGGTAATATTTATACCCATTATTTACCCTTAAGGGGTGTTTTGAGTAGTATATAATGTTAGATGGAGTTTACCACAGTTAGACAATAGAAGCTCCGGCTATGTTAACAATTGCTAATGGCTGAGATATTAAGACTGATGGGTGTCAGGCAACCTTCTATTTTTCAGGAGAGGGGTGCCAAGGAAAACCAGTTTGCAGAGTAGTGAGTGTTCCACACACTTGATTCAATTAGCGAATGACTCATTTCCAGGTGTGTCCAAGAGAATTAACACATTTCCACCCTAACTCACTGTCTTGAGGTAGCTTCACATAATTACTACTCAGGCGTGTCTTTTTGGAAAATTTGGAATGAGCTCTTCATTAGGTTTTGAGCAAACCTTAGCTCAGTACCTATTTCTGGGGAAGTCCTGGTCTACTGCAAACTTCAGGAAGGATCAACAGATAAACCAATTATGAAATATAGCCAATTGATGAATTATTGGAAGGGTGGGGTGTCAGGGCAGGTAACAAACAATACAAGAGTAAAAATAGCAGTATACATATGGAATTAAAAAAACAATTAAACAATATAGAAGTTAAAACATTAAACATTAAAATATTAAAATGCATTAAAAACTTGATAAAGTCACTTTAAAAAATCTTTAAAACCGCACCGCATAGCCTTAGAAGCGCTTGTCAGTTTGAAAAAATGTTTCTTAACCTGCTGCCAGAAGGACAGCAAAGATGGGACTGTCCTGGCCTCTCTGGGGAGGGAGTTCCAGAGTCTTGCAGTGTATTGCAATTACAGATTCATAACCTACAGTTATGGATCTATAACTACTCAGTATTCACTTCTACTATGGAGTCATGATTCTGGCACTATTGCCATAATTGTAAATGCCCTCCCAAACCTACTTTACCAAGCAGCAGCCATACGGAGAGATGGAGCTCTGTTCACAGTTGACGATCAGAGAGCAGGAGGATGACATTTCCACCTGCCTCCTGCCAATAACAAGGAATTGCGACAGGGGTCCTGCTGCTGATTGTTGCAGCCTCACTCATTGGTGGATGGGGTGGAAACATCACTTGCCTGCACCCCAAACACCAGCTGGAGAGAGCTTCATCTCTCAGTGTAGCTGCTGCCTGGTAAAGTAGGTCTACAGGGCCCAAGTCAGGAGAGTTACACATTTGTACATTGTGTAGAATTAATTTCTGCACACTAGAGACAGGATTTTCAAAGGTTCCATGCCATCATTCCCACTTCAATGAATGAGATTTTTTAAAAAAAATAGAATATGCTACTTACCTGAAAGCAAGTGTGGTGCTGGCACTGTCACAAATTATTTTCATGGGGTGTATAGAAAGTGTTTGGAAATATTTTGTTTATTTTTTAAAAAATATATGTTTAATGTTAATTCCATGCTGTGTTTCAATAAGAACAGTACAGTCGAAATTGCACTATTATTGCGGAGTAACACAAAATGTCTTTCCTTTTTTGACTCAGGAAAGCCTGTTATAATGTGATAATCAAGTTCAACTCAGTTGTGGGAGGAGGTTATTTTTATTTATTTATTTAATTTTTAATGTATGCTTTGATAAATGATTACTGAGAAAATTAGAAGGACCTTGTCTACCAGTCCAAGTTGGCCAAGCAGGCCAAGCACTATGATGAAATGGTGGACTCAGTGAAGGAATTGGATGGAATAGTTGTGGAGCTGACTGTTGAAGAAGAAAAAAACTTTTCTGTTGTGTACAAATAATGTGATTGGTGCCAAAAGAGCTTCTTGGAGAATAATCATTGGCATTGAGCAGAAACAGGAAAACAAAGGTGGAGAAGACAAATTAAAGATAATCTGTGAGTAATGGCTGAAATGAACTCAAACTAATCTGTTGCGACATTTTGGATGTACTGGATACACACTTCATTCCAGCAGCCAACATGGGTGAGTCCATGGTTTTCTATTATCAAATGAAAGGGGACTGTCACAAGTATCTTGCTGAGTCTGCAGCAGGAAATGAGAGAAAGGAAGTGGCCGAGAATGGCCTGGTGGCTTATAAAGCTGCAAGTGATATTGCAATGCTTTCCTCCAACACCTCCCATCTGCCTAGGACTTGCCCTCAACTTCACTGTTTTCTACTAAGAAATTCTTAATTCTCCAGATCATGCTTGCAGGTTGGAAAAAGAAGGTTTTGATGATGCCATTGCAGAACTGAATATGAAATCAAAGGCTTCACAGCTGGCGTCCATAGATTTTCCTTGTTTTTTTTCCAGGCTGTGAGGCCGTGTTCTGGAATAGTTTCTTTCTGAAGTTTCGCCTGCATCTGTGGCTGGCATCTTCAGAGAATGGTTGGGTAGGAGTGTGTGTGTGGGGGTTATATATTTTAAACCGCTGTTGGGGAGTATATGCAAATTTATGTAACTGAATGGTTAGTTTCTGTGTATAGAAATGCAAGGATGATTAGTGTCTGTTTGGCTAACGGTTGGTTGATGGGCCATTATCTGCTGGGAATCCTCTTGTCTCTGGGTGGAATTCCTTTGTAAGTGTTGAGTTTTGATTCTATTGTTTTTCAAAACTGGGAGCCAGATTTTGTTTTTTGTTTTTTGTTTTTTTACCTAAAAGTAAACAAAATCTGGCTTCCAGTTTTGAAAAACAATAGAATCAAAACTCAACACTTACAAAGGAATTCCACCCAGGGACAAGGGGATTTCCAGCAGATAAGGGTCCATCAACCATCCATCAGGTAACCAGACACTAATCATCCTTGCATTTCTATACCCAGAAACTAACCATTCAATTACACAAATTTACATATACTTCCCAACAGGAATTCACAGGATATAAACCCCAGACACACTCCTCCCCAACCATTCTCTGAAGATGCCAGCCACAGATGCAGGCTAAATGTCAGAAAGAAACTATTCCAGAACACAGCCTCACAGCCCGGAAAAAAACGAAGGAAAATCTGCAGAACTGAATATATTGAATGAAAAAGCTATAATGATTCTACGCTTGTAATGCAGTTACTGTATGCGATAACCTGACACTATGGACTTGAGACATGCAGGGTGACAGTGAGGAACAAACTAAAGAAACATTTCAGAATGTGGAAAATGAGAACCAGTGAGACATCAAGGCCAATAAGAGACCCCCCCATCTCTCTCCCTCTCCTCCCCCACCTTCTCCCATAAGCCCCTCGGTGTCCTTGGGAGACATCCTATCTGCTGCTCATGATGGGCCCCGCAATATGGATTCCTGCCCTGTTGGGTATTTTTTTACACAGGTATCTATTTAAATATTTCTACCCTGGCCTATATTGGGAGAGGTCAGGGTGGCATACAAGTGAAGTAGCTTGGCATTTATGCAGTTTGCCTCCTGGCAAAGGCCTTTTATAATCACTCTTGTGCTGTGGACTGTGTTAAATCACCAGAGCAAGTGGACTTGTACTGCGTGCATTTATATGCTCAAGAAGCTGAATTCTAGTCTATATCAAAGGTTCTGGCAAAAATGAACCATTAGTCTGACTAAGTGGGGCTTTTTCTCCTCATGCAGCACATTGCAGGCTGTGTGGGTTGAGATTTCCAAGTACATCTCAAGAAACTTCAGTGCCCAGCTGCCATTAATTTTAATGGAAACTGGCACTCTGAATCCCTTAAGTCGGCTTTGAAAAATCACAGCCATCATATCCGGAAAGCAGTTTCACCAGAATAAGCACGGGAGCCATAATTAAACTTTGAATTATCCAACTGGAAATCAGACCAGTGGTTCCATGACAACACAGTTTAGACTAGAGTTTATTTTTTCAGACCTGCAGAACCTAATTGCATCTTTCTAAGCAATGGAATACATGATCTATTTGCTGGTATTATTTCCAGCAGATGTCACAGAGACTTTTAAACAAGAGGTGGGGGGGGGTGGAGAAAGAAAGAAAGAAAGAAAGAAAGAAAGAAAGAAAGAAAGAAAGAAAGAAAAGGGGGTGGGGAGGAACTCTGGTCAGGTTTTTGTTTTTGGTCTACAGGGTTTGGTCTCTGCCAAATTAATTCTGAGCACATTCAAAATGTATCTCATTTCTAAGAGGGGTAGGGTGAAGGGACACAATTCCTTTTTTTTCCTCCTGAATATGCAGAATATGCAGAAGAGGAGGGAAATATTTAATTCTAGACAATTTTGGAAGAAGAGGAACAACCAGATCATGATAGTATAAGTCTAAATGATCTCAATTTAATTCAGAACACTATGCACTCTCTGGCCAATTACCTACATGTGAGCTCCTCTTGTGTGGTTCCATGACCTTCCATCCCCTGGCAGCTTTCAGGCCCCCTGAGAGGCCCCTGCTGCTGTCATTTACACATAGCCTCTAATTGTCCCTATTTGGCAGGTATAGTCATCAGACTTTATGAGCTGCTTTTAAAATGTCCTGTTTCCAGTCATTATCTCCCACTTTCTCCCTTTGTCATGGATTACTTCAATTGGTGCAAACTGATTTCAAAGTACAAAAATTGTTTGCACTCAGTTAACCCAGCAGTGGAGAGAGGAGCAGAGGGGGTGGAATCTTTGCTTTCCCAGTAGACTCAGACAAAAGCAAACTGTTGCAGCGTCTCCTAGTTTGTGTGTTATTCCTCATTAATAACTTTTGCCATCTTGACCACATTCCCATGTTGTTTGGCCACAGGTGTCCAAGTTTTCCTCTGTGAAATGTTGGAGGCTATTGATAAGACAATCCAAAATGAAACAAGAGATAGTACCAGAAGGTGAAACTCCCAGGTCAGTTGGCATTCAATGCGCTACTGGATACAGCAGACAACTGTAGTATGTGTGGAAATCATCATTGTAATGTAATACAATCTTGTGTACTTCCGTGCAAAGTTCAGTCTAGGCATTTACCCTGCATGCTTCAGTTCTCCCAACTCCCCTTTCTCTTATTTCACTAGGCAATTTCAGCCAACTGGAGCAATGGGCCATTTAACACATGACCCAATTTAAATATTATTACTCTTTGTTTAAGTTCCCTTTTAAGTTAAAGTCTCCATGCGGCTGGTGCCCTGATGTTGTTGTTGCTGTTGTTTTCAAGTCACCATGTAGCCCACTCCGCTCAAAGGCTGGGTGAGTCTCATTCTACCCTAAATCCTCTTAGTTAGTTAGGAACCTTTTTTAAAGTTTGATTTAATATGTAGATTAAGATTGATATACCTTCAGTAGACTTTTGATATGCATTTTTAAACTAACTTCTTTGTTTTTAATGAGTCTAATTGATTGGGTGATCAGACCACACATTTAAATGTTATTTGAGCTGTCTCTGCATTCCTAATGTGTCACTCTGCTTGAATTTGAAAGAAAAGGGTTTTTTTTTTACTTTTCAAAGAAGATATTTTTATTTCTTTTTAAAAAGGGCTAGATCCCTGGAATTTTTTAATATATTTTTATTTTTAGACTCATACCTCCCTACAACAACAACTATGAGAAGCTCTGTAGCTAATGACTCAACTGGACTCAAGCCAAAAGATGTTCAGCTGTTCATGTGTTTATCATAAACACATTCTTCAAGCAACCCAAGAAGTGATGGTATAGATGGACATTGCCTGATGGCCAATATCGACAACAAATAGACTATATAATTGGAAGCAGAGGATGGAGAAGGTCTATTCCCTTTGAAAAAACAAAACCAGGAGCAGATTGTGGCACAGACCATGAACTACTAATATGTTCACAATCATTCCATTCTCTCTTAGCAGTCCTCATTTTCTCCCTGTGACACCACCACACTGCATTGTGATATCATCCTGCTCAATATATGTTCCCTGATTCGGTAAAATCACCCACATGACTAATTTTAATTGGGAAAAAACATGACACCTGGGGGTGGAAAATATCACCAATCAGCCTTGAAAGAAAGTTGACTCTTTCATATTATCTAATTTTGTTTCATTTTCTGTACTACAATTCTATTTATAATTCAATTTCAAAATAATTTTGAGAACATTCATAGTGGAAAAAGAAAAAGAAAGAAAGAAAATGTTTAAGTACGGTGAGTCAGACTTTACCTGTTCTGTTGCTTTTATGGCCTTGATTTGAGTGCTGTATATTGAGGGGTTCCCTCTGTGAACAAAACAAGTTACTTATAAATACATTTATAATAACCAGACTTACAAATACCTTCTTACTTACATTTGTATCCTTTCCCCAATATGTAATTACATGATATTATGATTGTGAATTGATGAAGGATAACCTTTACTTCTTTTGTAGTGCAGCTATAATATTTTAGTTACTTTTATACTTACTGAGCATGGCTTCACAAGTGGAGGAGGAGGAATATCACATTGTTCAAGTGCTGGATTCGTGTTGATGCCTTGTGTTCTTTTGTGGGTGTTGAAGTGACAATGAGGTGGACAGAAGAAAAGTGTTTTGTTTTGTTTTTTGTTTTGTTTTGTACAAGCCAGTGGCCTGCAGCATTCAGGTATTTTTCAAATAAATAGGAAGCAGCTATGTGATAACTTTTTTCAGTTGTTCTTTAAAAAAATGTAACAACTGCTAATTGAAGGGAGGCTTAGAATGATAACTACAGTAATTACATTTTTGAAATAGCTTTGCAAGATCTTGTATTCTAAATATGATGGAATTATGCATACACCCAAACACACACTACCACTACCACTGCTGCTGCTGCTACTACTACTACTACTATAGATGTGAAAATTTTTGTTGTTGGTAAATCATTATTGCTTTCTCTTGTGATCGACACACAGGCTTATGCCTGGAAATACTTAGCTGAAATAGGGTGCTTTGCTTATGCAATTTTGTGCAAACAGGGCTATGCATTCCCTTCTAAGGAGATTATCAGACGGGCCCTTATAACCCGAGCCTGTTCCAGAACCCACCCATCCACCCCACTCCCATCCCTGTTCTGCGATACAAAAAAAAACTTTCGCACACTTTACCTCCATCGCAGAACAAGAATGTCCTCCCCCTCCCCTTGCTGGCTGGGAGTGAATGCAGCTGTTGCAAAGCTGCATTCACATCCCGGAAATGAAATCCCGCCCATTCTCGCAAGAGAACAATGCATGGGAAATTTAAAAATAAATAAAACAAACAGCAAAAAATCCCGCCTAAGCCCCAAGACACTCTTAAACTTTTACATGTAACCCAGGGGGGGAGTGTTTAACTTACCTTCTTGTCCTGATTGCACCCAGAGTGTCCACAACAGACCTCCCCCCGTGGCTGGCATCGCACCACCATAATGAGAGAGCAATGGGGCATCTTTCAGACCACCCATGATTCCATTACAGAAACAGAATGGGTGGTCTATTAACAATGTTTGCCCATGAACAAGGTATCCCGGGGGCAGAATGGGCAAACATTGTTAATAGAACAGAACAATGTCATCTGAAAGGCAAGACCTTTCCTGATTCTGTTCCATGCCTGCAACAGACTTTATAGTCTGTCTGATAATCTCCTAAGAGACAAATGCAAGGCAACAGTAGCTCCTCTCTGTGAGCACATGTAAAACATTGATTAACACAGAAAGAGAATTGGGAGCTCCTGTTCACATCCAGCTCTTCATACACATTTAAGAGGACTGTTCAAACAGTCTTACCTACCCTGATACCCCTTGACACATATCTATAATAAATTTGCAATATTTAATAATTAGGTCAAATGTGGCCTTCCACACAGTGCGGCCATTAAGGCAGGAAATACCAAGAAATCCCAAAGACTAGCTTTCAGACTCAGTCAGGTATGCACTTAAAGAGGGGGTGCCCAAATTCCAAAGAAATGTTAATTTGCAAGGCAATATGCACAAACACCTGGCTAATCCTATCAGCCAAATCTGGGATACCAAACCTGTAAACAATCCCTGTACCCTTTCCCAGACAAAGAAAGTTACTTCCTCCATTCAGTTACAAAGTATCTGCACATTAAGATGCTGTTAACATGTCTGGAGTGCCTATTGTTTTACCCTGAGCCAGTCTGAGAACCATTGTCTTTCACTCTAAATCCCATCCCCTGAAGGCAAATATTGACTATAAAAACCTTTCAAAACAACACCAAATTGTCTTCAGCTCCTCCTCCATGCTGCCGGTTTGCTGACAGACCCTCAGAGCTCATTCTGAGACTCCATTGCTGCAGGAATCTCGGCTCTACAAGAGAGGTATCACAGCTCCCAAAAATTCCCCTCAATCTATTCCTCTATCCCAATACTTCCTACTTTATTTGCTAGCCTTGACTGAATGCTTGAAGCCTGCATGTGTGTGTGTGAATGTTGTTGTTATTGTTTTCTCAAATGAAGAGCAATTTATTGTACTATCTAGCTTAACGTCTCCTCTTAGTACTGGTAAACATAGGTCACAAGATCCTGCTATCTGTTGCCCCCTCTTGCATAACCAAGCTGAGTACATTAATTCCCCAAATTAAATATTGATATTTTGAGGGCCCTTAAGACTACCGAGCATTTATGGTAACAATAGTATAAAATCTCTACTATGTTGGATATTAATGTGAACAAAACTATAAAAGAAGGAAAATTTAATAGTGTTAATGCCGTCACAAACCCTGTTTAGTTTAGGAGGATATCTAAGAATAAAGTCCTACAAAGTTACAAAAATGAAGAAAATTTCCCACACTTAAAGATCAGCTTCAGAGGACACAAAAAAAGTTGGGGGGGGGGAGAAAACTAGAAATCTATATTGGGTGGCTTTTTTCTTACTTCGTGTTATAGTGAGCTCTGAAAAACTGTGGTGCTTTTCCTTTCATAAGATTATCTTCAATGAACTGTTTAGTGCCCTCTGGGGTCTATTTTACATTGAAATCCTAAGTTAGAAAGTGTGTGTTTTGGTGAGGGGTGGATTGCCCCTACTCCATTAGAATCTAGTAAAATTCCTGTTGGATCAGACCAATGGCCTAACAATTAGTACCAGTTTCCATTTTCCACAGTGGCCTATCACATGCCTGTAGAAAGCCCAGCAGCTATCTGTCAGGAGTGCTTTGATTGTGTCTTCCTGCAGGGAAAGGGGTCAGACTAGATGGCCCTTGTGGTCTCTTCCAATTCTATGCTTCTATGATTCTACTCTTAGGACTTTATCAGATGCAGCAAAAATCACACAATTGCCACATCATGGTAGTGTGAGTAATTCCCACTATCTCACAATGTTGTCATGTCCACATGGTCAATCTGTATTCCAGCCACGAATAAGGCATTGCTTTTAATTCATGGGACAAGCTGTCAATAGTTCTCAATATTGTTTTTTAACAGTATCGAAGAGCATGCAAAAACACACCCTGCTGTAATCACAAGATGACAGCATGAATGGGTGGTCCTCTTTCCCCCTCCATAGCGAAAACTATCCACAGGATGCTCTTTTTATGAACTGTCCTGGTTTGTTTGCAGGTTCTTAGGTTTGTTTAAGTGTTTGTGTGTTCGTTTACTTTGCAAAACAGGACACAAAGGCAACAGAACTCTCCTAAGGCTGACCCTAGAAATTAGTGTACAGAGGTACTGTCCCTATCATTCTGGAGTTTAAACATAGCTACCACAACCAATAGCCAATTTGATAAGATCATCATCCAAAACTTGTCTAACTTCCTGTGAAAACTGAGGGAAAATCCATAATTAAACTATGTTCTGTGTGAAGAGGTACATTGGGTTTTTTTTCTTTCTGCCTCAAATCCCTCATAGGATGTTCACATGAAAAAAGCGAAAGAGAAGCTTTCAATAGGTCTAGCTTTTATGACAAGCTTCACCTATTGAAATTACCTTTTACACGGGTATGAAAAGCACAAGAACGCTGCCCTCTTTTTCATGTCACCAACCTAACACGTCATCATTCATTAGATCACCTTGGATTCTGGCAAATTTATCTTACGAGAATATCAGATGAGTGCCTAAAACTTTTATTATGGTACTATAATTTATAGTGCTCATGTTCTGGCATGATGACACATGTTTTTGCATGCTGCCATGATAATGATACAAAACTTCCCTAGGAATCTGGCAATATGAGTGCTCGTGCTGTTTACTTCCATTTTTCTCTGTGAACGTGATTTCGGTCCATCTCGGGAGAAGACACGAGTGTACTAAAAAGCCCCCAAACACCAATTTAAAAAAAAAAATCAGAAAAGCACAGATACATGTTTAGAAACTTGCAAGTGAGCAGGGAGGTTCATAAAAAGTGAATATTGTACCTAGTTTTCCTGTTCGCACCCGGAAGTGTTCTGGCGAGACCTCCCATTGTCACTGGAAATCACATCAGCAGAATGGGGCACTTTCTTGCACACATGAAAATCCAGAACACAAATCCCACAGGAGATCAATTGTTGACTTCTCCCCAACAATAAAAAAGTACTCCCTTGTAAGGGCATCAGAACACTTGCCTAATGCTCAGGCACAAAGTCATCTGATAAGGAAGCCCTTTTGTAATCTCATGGCGTCATTATAACACCATTTTTGATAAATCTGATAATCTGCTTAATCTACATTTACACACTATGCATAATATTATACCGCTCTATCTTGTCCCCACATGGAGCCCTAGGTTCACTAAATATCCAAAAATGGTAGGTCATTTTCCTTGTAGGGGATTTGCTGTGGGCTAATTATCATTTTGATTGCTCTTTTCTAGCTTTACAACATATTTTCTGAGATATGGTGACACAAACTTTTCACAGTATTCCATGTGCAGTCACAACAGCGATTTGAATAAAGGCTTTAGGTAGGGTTGATCAGAGAGGATTTCTTTATTTGCTCTACTACATTTTACTGATGTCAGAGAGGGATTTCTCCATATCTGGGGGGAGATTTCTTCACTTTTTATGTTATCAGAAGGAGTGGTTATTTGTTTATGTTTAAGCCACCAAAGCCACAAAATATCTGGAGGGACCAAAGATGGCCCTTCATTTTTAAACTGCCAAAGATCTTAGATTTCTGAGTCCTGGATTGGCAAAGGCTAAGAAAGAAATGGACTCTGCATAGCATCAATCAGAAATTCCCAATAAACAATACAAAACAGAACCTCTATGAATCCTGTGAACATCAAGAAGTCATGAAACTGGTTTGTCTAAATAGACTAACAGATGATGAACTTGTGGTTTAAACAAAAGTTCATGGACACATAAGATATAATCACTGTACTTGTGAAATTTACTGTGTGTAAATTTATTTATGGGTTACTGAAAGCAAAGAGTCATTATGGGGAGGCAGTACGTAAAATTTTCTGGGGCAGGATGAACCTCAGTGAGGGGGCATAAACCATGATCATGTATAACTTGTTTCTGGGAAAAAATAGGTCACACGATTGTTAGGTGTGGTTCCTTCCATCTGAATGTTCTCAACTGTGATATTGATTTTGGAGAGGCCATACTCACAGTTGTGTAGTTAATAAGCTGTGAAAGAATGGTGTTGGGGCCCTACTTGAAGCAGCACAGAATGAGGGCATAGGACAGCTCAGATTATAATTAGGTTCTGTCTATACATTAAAAATAATATGAACAAGATGGGAAAGATTGGTGATCCGTTCAAACGGCTGTTCACACAAATACATATCATTAGGAAGGGGGGGAAGTCAAATCGACCACAAAGTCTATATGCGCTGCATCCGGGGCTTTGTACAGATTTTCTGAAAAGCTCCGTACGACTTCCAAATGTGCAACTGTTTGAACACTGATGTTTGCACAAATACAAACAGGCAGTGCAATCTGATTGGCTGGATGAACACAGGGGTGGGCTAGCAAAGAGGGAAAACGGCTCAGGCTGCCATGTTGGATTTTTGGCTAAGCGAGGGTCTGGTAAGTCAATCAAATGGCGATTTTTACTCTTTTTAAATTTCTTTATTTGTAGCACCCTGGGAAACTGTTTTTTTTTAAAAAAAAAAATTGGTGGTGGCAGATTTGCGAATAAATTACTGGTCATGCAGAGTTTAGGGGGGTATTTTGACCATGTAGACAGGTTGCATTGTTGCAAACACCTGCCTTTCCGAATGTATTTGTATTTCTCCCCCTCCTATAGACAAGATCTTAGATTGTTTTTAAAATTAGAATTCAACACAAAAGATACCAATATACCCTTGGGGGTGGGATGGGGACTCTGTGTGTGTGGGTGTGTGTGTGTGCACATGTGTGCATGTAGGGGTTGCAATTACTCATTGGTAAACACACATAGCCTCATGGGATGCACCTGCTCCTTTTCTTTGTGAAACTGAAGGTGACTAGAATGTCACATTTTCTACATTGGCTATTTTTGGAATAAAACAAGATACAGGTGGCCTATTTTATTTTATAATGGAATTACATCCTTTGGTGGCTTCTGGAAATGTAACTTTTTTTCTTTTTCTTTTTCTTTTTGGTAATGAGGGAAGGTTTTGAGGGTCTGAATGGTTTCCCAAGGCTGCACAGAAAGCCTTTTCTTTTTTTGGTGGGGAGGGTAGTGTTGATAGCAGTTCTCATACTTCCTATGTGGAAAGTAACCACATGATATTTGGGGCTGTGCTACCCCTTTCCCACTCATCACCATTTCCATCATCTTCTCCTTACTATGCCTAAATTCTCAGAGAGATAACTAGCAACTGAGTATAAGTGTGCCAAGGTTGCTACCTCCAACAAGAGTTTTCCCACACAATCTGCAGAACCTCTTCCGATCTTAATTCTAGTCAATGACTGGGAATCAGAGCGAAGGGGTATTTAAGTTTACAAAAATTCTGTGTTTAAATTAACTCTAGTTGGCAGTCTTGGACGATTCTGCATGGAAGAAGAATTCTGTTTTGAACTGGAAAGGTTTTGCATGGAAGAGGAGTTCTGGTTTACAGACCGGTCAGGTTTTACTGGTCTGAAAGCCAATGTCCTAGCATAAATTGAAAAGCTTTGGTCCAACCTTCTGCTGAAATGCAGCCTCAAAACTGTGTATTATTGTGCTTCTGACTGTACAGTAAAAAAGATTATATATATAAAAAAAGAGTATGCTTCAGGAGGCCAAAGCTAGTTGAACAGGTTTAGCCAGGAAGATCCCCATTATGTCAGGCCAGTGATTCTTAAGTAACTTTTAATGGCCAGAAAATATCTGAAGAAATGTTTTTTTCCTGAATCTTCTCAGACCTCCCCTAATGAATGCGACAATTAAATGTTTGCAAAAATGACAGCAGGTTTTTTTTTGGGGGGGGGGCATGAAATTTCAGCTGGGAGATAAGATCAGGTTTACAGTGAAAACACTTAATTGGAGATCTGGAAGTACCTTTATGACCTCTCCGCACCTGTGAGACCTAACATGGGAGCATAGTTCAACTGGAGAAATCTGCTGTGAATTTTTAAAAGTCACAGTGACTCAGAGCTAGGAATGAGCTCACTAATTAACTCATTAAGATACAAATTTACAATTTTTCCTGGTGATTTCCCCTAACTCATTACCTTCTCCAATTAACACTGAAGTTGAAAATGTGCCTTAGTAAACTGGGTTATTAGAATTTGTTAGAGTGGGTACCTCTCTCTATTTCAAATTCAGAAAGACAGGAATAAGAACAACTACAACAATGCATTTTATTTCTTACCCACCTCTCCCCAAGACTCGAGGTGGGATATAGCATAAATTAAAATACAGTTTATAGCTAAACACATAAAACAATTTAACACTTAAAGCACATAAACATAAGTTTAAAACAACCAAGGAAGGATTGATGTCTCAGGAGGAGAAATATAAGACATGAAGGGAATATACCACATGACACTGTTAGTAGGCAGGCTAATCTGGGTAATTTCTTTCAGAAAACGACAGAAAGGGAGGGAGAACTTTCTGGAGACCAAGTCATAGCAGAAGAACTGGGTTTCTGGAGCAGAGGAAGAAATAAACTTGAGAAAGAATAAAAAACTGAATTTGGGAATGGAATGGGAAATGGAATGGAATGGAATGGAGGTGGGGGATGATTTCTTTGCTTAGCAGGAGACCAAAGTCCTTAAGCAGCAAGGGCCCTTTCAGATGTCAGGTTTTTTAGGCCAGAAAGTAAGATGTCTTCCCCTCCCTCAAAGGGCCTGTATGGGAGGAAAGTGTTTGGAGTCTCTCTCTCTCTGTGCGCCCATGTGTGCACACACATGCACACATTACGACTCTCTTCAGTAAATTCTCTGTTAATTATATACTGAACTGATTTCTATTGTTTATTACTGTATAATATACAATTATGATATATTACTTGAGATGAACTACAGTGAATCCCTCAGTAATCTTGCTTATGCTGTGTGACATACTTTGATAATTAAGTGAAAACTTTTCCTCAAAACCATTCCACATTCCTTTTTCTTTCAGCTTCTCCCTCTCCTCCCCACTTTCCATCCCATCGATACTGCTTTTAACCTCCTTCTTCTTTTTACTCTCCCTCTTAATTGCACAATTAAGAAAAGAAGGGTGTAGAGAAGAGTAGGCTTGTTAGATACCTGAGAACAACATGGACTCTACTGCTGATCTTTGTTGACCATATTTCTTAACTGGGAGTGGGAAGGTAGAAAAGATGGAATGATTCAGTTTGCACAAAAATGTTCTGCACTTGCTCAGAGACTCTCAAACATTTCAAATTAAGAATTCTCCACTCTTGATTCACTGACAATCTTTGTAGCTATCTACTTATTGCTGTAGTTATGATGGGTCAGTGTCATCTAACTGACATGATTCATGTCTTATGAATCTTTAACAAACAAGGCATTTGAGGCATGAGTGAAGTGTAGGTACTGTTGGGGGTGAGGGTGGAAAGAAAAGAAATATGCAGATGAGAGACAAACTGAACTAAAGAGGTTATAAGATGAGATCCCATGCTTTGGGACAGACTTCACCAATCTGACAGTACTCAGATGTAATGCATTCCAACCATTCCCTGCCAATAATCCTATTATGGGGCCCATGTGAGAAAAAATTTCAGGTTGAAGGAAGGAAACTTCAAAAGGACAAAAAGAACACTTGTGAATGAGCCAGTAACAAAATGTGCTGTCCTAAAATCAACAGTCACAGCCTCCATGTCTTACTCTGTAAGCTTCATGGCTGGCTCAACACTAACATTTAAATCGACGAGTCATAGAATCATAGAGTTGGAAGAGACCACAAGGGCCATCCAGTCCAAATCCCTGCCATGCAGGAATAAACAATCAAAGCATTCCTGACAGATGAGCATCTAGCCTCTGTTTAAAAACCTCCAAAAATGAAGACTCCACCGCACTCCCAGGCACTGCATTCCACTGCCAAACAGCTCTTACTGTCAGGAAGTTCTTCCTAATGTTTAGGTGGAATCTCTTTTCCTGTACTTTGAACCCATTGCTTCGTGTTCTAGTCTCTGGAGCAGCAGAAAAAAAGCTTGCTCCATCCTCAGTATCCCGTCAAATATTTAAACATGGCTATCATGTCATGTTAACCTTCTCTTTCCCAAGCTAAACATACTCAGCTTCCTAAGCCACTCCTCAGGTCATGGCTTCCAGACCTTTTACCATTTTGGTCACCCTCCTCTGGACATGTTCCAGCTTGTCCATATCCTTCTTGAATTGTGGTGCCCAGAACAGGACACAGTATTCCAAGTGAGGTCTGACCAAAGCAAAATAGAGTGGTACTATTACTTCCCTTGATCTAGACACTATTCTCCTATTGATTAATTGAGTCAGTTAATGATAACTTGAAAGAATTAAACTAATTAAACTATTATTGTTCATGGTAATGTAAAGGAATCTTGTAGCACCTTTGTATTATTTTCTCCAGTTCTTCTCATGTTTAACATCATCAAATTGATTTTTAAACCTAAAGTTCTAAGCTCCTCCTCCTCTTTCTCCCTCTCCCCCTTCTTCTTTTTCTGCCACTCCTACTGTCACAAGTGTGAGGAGCTATGACAGGAGATGAACAAAAAGTACTAAAGCAGGCACATAAACGGTTAAGTGCCCTACAGAACCTACATTTCTTTCTGCCTTCCTAGTGACAGTATCTTCACAAGGTACATGACATCCCCATGAGAATACCATTCCCCAAGTATCTTGAAAAAATGAATAGGATAGTTGCCTATTTGACTTTTCAGCCCCCATTTTGATGCTGTTCCCAGCTTTTATTTTATTATTTATTTATTATTGTATTTCTACCCCTTTCCTCAGCCACAAAGGCTATCGACCAGAGCTATGAACTTCAGGTTCTTTTGTTTTGCCTTTCTTTCACCCATCACAGTATCATCATTGATTCCTTACCTCTTCTGCAGCAACTGAAAACCAAGGGCAGCAGCAGCAGGGGAAAGCCATGCTTAGCAGAAGAAAAGCAAGAGGACTCCTCCCCCTCCTTGCAAGGAAGGCAAATGTTAATGAGCACCTGCCAAGCCGGGCTCTTCACTGTGCCTGCTCACCAAGTTTGACTAGAACGAAAACAACAAAACAAGGGGGAAAGCCATTCAAAACTATCGCCAGTGGCCCAGCAAAGTTGGAGGCCGACAGATAAAACTCACACCGCTCTATGGATAAGACACTCTGTCAAGCTGGGTTTCTTTCTGTGTGTTTCTATTCAAGGGCCTAATTGCTTCAAGCAGGTCAGACTTGTTCCCTCAGCAAACAAACCATCCATTGTCAAACAAACCCTCTGCACTTGAAAAGACAACTTCCTCTACACTAGTGCTCCTGGAATGTACCATTTTCCCGTTGTGGGTAAAAGGGAGCAAAGTGACATTGGCATATACCAACGGGCTGGCATAATGAGCTATACCCTCTACCTAAGGAATTGCTTAGTGAAAGAAAACCAGTCAGCCCCTAATTTGAATAACGACAATGCAATGTTTGCTGTAAACTGGATGGACAGATATATCTAGTCTTATAACCTTGCTTATATTTTAAAATGTATATACAGTAGTAATGGCTATTGCTCCTATGAACCACAAATATTTCAAAGGAGATTTCTGCAGACCCTACCCTCTATTTGGATGCACCATGAATATCCCCATCTATGGCCTCCCAATTCACAAACATTTCACTCTCACCAAGACATGTGCTTATGAAACAAGAGCCAAGTTCCTACATCAGGCTTGTATAGAGTAAATCTGTGCTAACATAGGACTTTATCAGATTAGTGTCTTAAAATGCTCTAATTACGCGAGTAAGGAAAGTGGAAACATTGCGGCATTGCAACAGAAATTATCAAATGACCACCTCTTGTGTTTTAAAAATGGGATTAAGGGTCCCGCTACAGTAGCACTTGTCTTCTCACTGACCTTAATTTGATGGTTCTAGAATCCACCTCCACCAGGTTTTTTCCATTCTTATATCCCTGTTTTATTTCTGAGAAAGATGTGATATATTATATTTTATCTTGTTCCACATTTTAGTTTCAGAATCGTTATAAAGCACTGAGAGTACAGTTTGCTTCAATTACTTCTGTTCACTTGAGATGTCTTCCCTGTAAATATCTATGTTATTAATGCATAAAATAAAACAAATCTTAATATGACTGCATTTGTTTTTATAGTTTATTTTTATATCAATTTTTAAACATTAAAACCAAAATATATTCTATTATACTAGTACCCATAATACACATATCTATACCTATGCATATACAAATTTAAGATATGTATACTCATATACTGTACATGTATAACATGAATAATATGGCTGCATTTGTAAGTTTACATCACGATATTGTTGTGTGTTTGTGCTCTGCATATCAGTAAACCACTGAATGAAATATACTGTAGGACCTCCATATCCATAGGGTATTGGTTCAGGGACATCCCACCGTTACTGAAATCCATGGATAGTAGTGAACACTCCTGGGACACGGAAGGCTTTCCTCCTCCTTGGCTGTCCTTCATTGGCTGGCCGGAGGACAGGGCTGTTTCCACCTTCTCTCTTCCCATATCCTGCCTCTGTACCAATGGTTCCTGCCCAGACCCACAGTGCACCCTTCCTCTCTCCCAGCAGAATGGTTCCTTCCATGCTAGGCCTAGCAACTCCTCCCTCAGCCCTTTCTGTGAGAAGTCCTCTCTTCCTCACTCACTCACCCTTCCTTGGCTCCCCTGCCCAGGACAATATGCAGGCCACAAACATGGCACCCGCCCAACAGAGACATGGCTGACAAGACCTCCTTTTGCTTTGAGACACCGGGCTGGGTCTGGTCTAATGGTGGCATTGGTGGCGGTGCTCATTCCTGTCCCTAGTGCTAGGTGGAGCTGGCTCCAGGGAGAGAGAGATGGAGGACACCGTGTTGTGGCAGCTGCTCACAGACCCCCAGTCATGGAGGCAGCAGAGGTGGGCCTAGCTAGGTTAGTTCTGTGTCTGCTGATAGAACTTTTTCAAACAGGAGAAAAAAACCCCGCTAAGGTCGGGAGGACGGTGCTGTCTCACTTACAGCACTTCATTTTGGACAACTCCATCCTCCTCCAGATCTTCCCCCATGCTTCCTCCATGCCGGGGGAGCAAGAAACACAGCACTTTTTATTGATGGGGGTTCTCCGTTAATAAAAGTGGCACGTTTCATACGCCTGCAGCACAGAGAGAGCACGGGGGAAGGTCAGGAGGAGGATGGCATCATCTGAAACGGAGTGCTGAAAGCGAGACAGCACCATCCTCCTCCCGACCTCAGTGGGTTTTTTTTCCCCCCATTTGAAAAAGTCCATAGTTTTGAGCTTGGTAGAAGTGCCTGCCTTTTGCAGCTTTTTGCTTTCTTTCTCCAACTGCGACTAACTGAATCAGCGGATACGTGGGTGCTACTGTTATATTTATGGAATCATGCAGATGATTAAGGATGCACAAATTTGTTTCTGGTTTATGTCATTTCTTTTCATCTTTTTCATCAATTCTGTTTCATTTTTGCAGCTGTCAAAAATGTTTTTTTTTTAATTCTCCAAATTAAAATATTGATACCTACATAATTTTGTATGTTCTTGCATTGTGATGCAAGTTTTCATACTTGAAAGATGCACTCTTATACTCACCTGATGGTATGCCCCATTGAACTCAACAAGGCTTTCTTATGATTGGACATGTATAGGATTCCACAACACATTTACAGATAGTTTTGGAACATTTGGGGCACTTTTCAGGTGAAAAAAATCCTAAAAATCACTGCAACAAAACAAAACACCATAATAAATAAGAGGGGATTGGGGGAAATTTGTGGGCTGCAAAGGTGGCCACACGTGGTTCATACAGTACACTTTTCCCACCCCAGCACAATAACCTTCTAAGATGTATCTTGCTATATTCAGATAAGTGTGAAATATGCAGAATAGCAAGCTGCTCATCAATATATTAATCTGAAAGATGCCAACTGATACCATTTCACATGTGACTCTACAAAGGTCATGTTCCCTTGTGTGAGCTTTGTACACCATGGTTTCTGTTTTTCAGAATGCATATGCACATAGTGTGCATATGCCTCCCTCTGAGGTAACAGCAGTACAAGAGTGTTTGGGAAGGGGCTCAGCACACCGGCAGCTCAGTTGGTTCTCACAGAATTTCTCACTGGAAAAAGTCAGCCTGCCTAGAGAAGGCAGGCAGCAAACACTCTTTAGAAGCTGGAAGCAACATTTATCACTCACCCTGTCTGAAAGACACCCAAATCAGCTCAGAGATTCTGCCCTCCTTTCTGGAAACTTGGAATTTGAAAAATACAAACAAACAAAAAATAGACACAAAAAGTACACACAAGTACAGAAACACATTTTATAACTTAAATGTAAACAAGGGAGGTTAATAAAAAGAGCGCCCCCTACCAGGCTGTCGTCATCTCACCCAGAAGTATTTATGTCATTGATGCTGTATTCGTGAGTGCAATGGCACAAGGTTTCAAATGCTGGCAATACCAGCAAAAACGTGCCACGGGAGAGCTATTGACAGCTTGGGCCATCAATAAAATGGAACAGCTTTTTGACAAGACAAAATTGTAAAAGGATGATGTCATATGATATGTGCGCTTTTTCGTGTGAATTAGGCATCGTTATGATGCCATATTTGCTGCATCTGATAAAGTCCTTGATTTTCCCAGTTATTGAATGATTCCTTGGCTTCTGGGCCTCAGAACTGATACTTACCCATGGGGCTTCTCTGCTCTCTAATTGAATAACTACACATAGACGGAAGTACAGAAGGAGGGGGATGCAAGTGAAGTGAATACAAACAAAGATATGTGAATTAATGTGGGTTCTAGTTCCAGATGTAATTTTAGAAGTCACTGCCCTTCATGAGCAATATTATAGAGCCAGAAAATGTGGAGAAAAAGGCAGCCAAAATGGACTCAAGCAGCTCCCCTTTGTGGAAAAGTGCATAAAAAGTGGCTTAAGGTGGAGATTATAAGAAATGTAGAAAATAATATACAGTATAGAAAATATTGACAGGGAGAAGCTTTGCTTCTTTACTCATCATAGTAGAAGCCAGAATTATTTAGTGAAGTTGAATGATGAAAAATTCTGGATAGAAAAAAGGAATAGAATATAAAATTTTCTTTCAGTCTCTCATATACAAATATACTTTAGTATTTCCATCCAGTGATCATAATTTGTTTCCAGTGAAAGGTATCAGCCTGTTATCCTGGAAGTAACCACATTGTAAGATGCAATGTCACTACAGAACGTGGGCCAGAGAACTTACACAAGGAGCACACAGAGATGTGTTCACTCCTTATCTTCCATGATGCTGTTCAGTGGAATATTGTCATCACTGTGGAAAGAACAGGGGTGCTCTTAGATGGTGTCGACAGCCTAACATAGCAACCTTCCCCTCCCAAATTATTTTGACATTTCCCAGCAAATACTTCCCAACTTCCCAACAATTTCATAATAAAAATCTACCTTCATGTTTCCCACATTAGTCAGAACCATGTACAAAGCACTGAACAACCAATTCCTATTATCAATTATAATTCACTGTAATTAATTTTAAATGACTACATATACCACTGAAGGGGAAAAACGTAGCATTTGTGGAAAAGCACACTGACACACAGAACTAGATTGTCAAACCAAAAGGTGCCAAATGGTTGCCAGACTGGCATTAGAAAATATAGCTTGTGAGGATGGCGCTGCAGCCTTGCTATGTTTCTTGTGCCAGGAGATCCCTGAAACTTTGCCCTGTTGGCACTGACTCTGTTTACCACAATGGCATCAGCTTCATGAGCTTAGGACCATTTTGTTTGGGTAGCCCCAGCCAAGGTCATCATTGCATAGAGCATCAGCCCACGAATAGCCTTTTCTTGCTATTTCTGAGGTGAATTGCTAGTTTCTGTTTGCATCAAAAGCTGTGAGGAATCCCTGCTACACTTGGGACGTGGCAGAACTGTCTTAGTCAGAGTTTCTTGGACAGAGTCCTTGAAGAGAAAAAAGAAAACCGGCTAGAAAAATGAGTCATTATGCTATTATATAAAACTTGCTCCATATCATCTCACTGCAGTCTAAGATTATCCTTGACGAAGATCAGATGTGAACAACTTATGACCTGTGGGCAGTGTTGGCTTTCATCCATGTTGTTACTACCCCTGCATTCCCATTCCTTCCTACTGCTTCTAACACAAGGAGGAAGATTTGTTCACAAGGAGGAAGATTTGCTCACAAGGAGAAAGCTCACCAAAATTATTCCCCCACCTCATCAGAGCATGACTTGATAGAGCACCCTTCTGAATGAAGATGTAGGTGCCATGCTCTCTGGTTTAGCCTCCAAGTCTGTGCAAGTGGGTTGCTTCTTTAAGCACACAAAATAGAGCTAACACTCCCACATGCCAGGGTGAAATGGTTTTCATGACCTTGTATTACACGTGTTTTCTGTAGCCACTGAACTAAAGGGAAAGATGGTTGCCTGAGAGATGGTTTCTTCCAAAGCTTGAGAAGATGCTCCTGAATCTCTGTGCTTGCAAGGATTGCTAAGGGTTCATCTACATGAGCCAGGATATGCTGGTTCCCTGCTAGCATGTCCTGGCTGCAGATCAGGCCCATTCCTCCTGTGTTATCTGGGCAGAATGGGAGGAAGTCTAGATGGGCACACCGGTCCATCACTGCAGCCACCACTGCCACCTTTCTCACTCTTTCTGAAGGGAAGAAGCCACCTCACAACATGTGACCAAGGCTCCCCACATGTGACCAGCCTTGGTTAGATGCTGCAGGCCAGCTTCCTGCTGTGGAAGAGTGAGGCAGAGGGCAGATGAAGCAATGGGCCAACATGGCAGAATGGGCTCCTGCAGTCTTGGGGGGACTGATCAGTTTCTTCCTGGCAGGACCAGATTAAAACAGATATTATTTTAGAATGCTTTTACAGGCCCTACCCGTCTCTGCCCCCACCTTAGCTCCATATTTGCCCCAAGGGTCATGAGGACTGCCTGGGGACAGAATGGGGCAAAAGCCCTACGGTGTCAGAACTGCAAGGCTCTAAGACAGAGGCAAGATGGGGTATATCACCCGTGTAGACAAGCCCTATGTTTAGGTTCCAATTAAAAAACAGGATTCTCCCTGCTTACATTGCATTATAACAATGCATGACCAAGCATGTGTGTGTTTCCTGTCCTACAGTCGTTTGTCCACCAACCTTGCCTTGTTGTGCCCACCTGTGCTGCTGTTGGTAGTTGCCACTCTGTTTTGAACCTATGGACAGCTCTGGGGTGCCAATCCACCAGTGGGGCATCACCTGGGTGGATATGGTTGAGCTCCACTTCTCCAGGGAGGGGTGCCTATGTCACATCCCTCGCCAGAGAGCTCTCTGAAAGATAAGCATCATTTTATTATTTGTTTTATGATATTTGTATGTCACATTTTATAAGATCTTATCCCAGGGCAGCTTGAAGTCCAGTTTATAATATAACCATAACATCGACATTAAAAATGTAGTAACATTAAATATGTTATAAAATTCAAAACCAATAAAATACTAGGGAATCTGTAGTACTGCTAGTTTTCATTTGCCATGAAATGACTAATGTGTTTATAACAGCTCTGTGTCCTGATCTAGCATTGTTTCAAATGCATTGTGAGGAAATAAAAATAGTTGCCTCTACTAGAGGAGCTTTTAAGGCATGTAAAAAATATGTTGTCAGTGCCTTTTCAAGTATTTTCTGTGATAATATTTAGCTTTGCATCCTTCCTAGGGGAAAAAAGGAGGGGGGTGTTCTATTTTCATGTTCATCTCCCATCACTCCCCCAAATCAAAGATCTTGACAAAAGGTTGAGCAATTTCTAACAAAAAACAGTGTTTAAAATATGAAACAGCTCCAAATGGCTCCAAAAGGAGCAGGAGGGGGGATGAAACCTGTTTAAAAGGCAAAAATTGTAGAATTTCTTCCAGTGTAGATTCTGGGAAGGATCAAGTTTTAGCACATGCTTCAATCCAGGAAATATGAATAGGGTGAACTGCAGGTGTACTTTGGAAAGCAAAGAAACCATATTCCTAGATCATCCTTACTCCCAGCACCAGGACCACCCAGCACCAGGCTCATGCAACCTTCCAGATGTTTTGGACTGTGACTCCCAGCATTCTTCACCACTGGCTATGCTGGCTGGACTGCTGGGTCTTATGGTCTTATGCTCTATACCTTATATTCATTTACATGCCTAAGAAACCACTTGATCTCCCACTTGTCCATCTCATGCTAGTAATGATAAATTTATTGTCCCATCATTACCACCACTAGGTGTCCATTGAGTTTCTCTCTCTGAGGCACCAAAATGCTCTGTGCCAACTGGCTGATTGGTCAGCTCTGTCCTCCACACCCATGGGAAGTTCAATGGGTATAAAGCTACTGCTATTCTGCCAGTATTAAACCTCCAAATGTCATGTACCAAGTCCAGAGCACAGCAAGGATCCATGGGATCCATAGAATCCAAATCCTTTTTATTTCCCTGACAAAAATCCAGATTAGTGCCTCCAGACACCCCACTCCAGAGCTGGCCAGTAAATTCCCTCCTTTGGTCTCAGTGTTTGGGGGCGAATCTTCTGGAAGAATAACATGAACAGGTTGATAAAAGCCTGAAAAAAACTTCCCATCACATGGTAGCTGCGAGTGATTTACTCATGTTTACACTTACCACAATTTGCTGCCACCAACCTTATTTTTTTTTTTAAAAAAAATGATGCCCAAGGTGTGATGGAGCGATTTTTCAATTGAGCACAAAAGCAAAACAAAAAACAAACAAAAACACCCAACACCCTGTTTTCTTGCCTTAGCTTGTTAGCATGCCCTGCACCCTGTGCTCCTCTGGCCAATCAGATTTCTGTTTCCTCTCATATGGGCAAGTGACTCAAATTGACTTGCTTATCCTAATGAGCAGGAATGCACATCCTCATTGCTATTTTTTTAAAAAATATGGGGAAAGCCATGAAGGCTTTTCTAATGAGTTTTCTTGGCCTTTTTTGCCCCCCTCCTTCACAATACAGTGAAATCACGTGGAATGCCATTAGGACAGGTAGAATTCTCCTGTCATTCCCTGAGGAGTTTTTTCACCGTTTGGACAATCCCCATGTTTCACCTTCATAAGGGAAGTTTCTGGGACTAAAAAATTAAGGTCTTCATGGATTGTCGATATACAGTTGTCCCTTCATATTTGCTGGGATTTGGTTCCAGGACCCCCGTGGATACCAAAATCTGTGAATACTCAAGTCCCTTACATGCAATAGCATAGCAAAATGGTGTCCCAAAATCAAGGCTTGCTTTTTGGATTATTACTTTTTAAAGAATATTTTCAAGCCGTGAATACTTAAATCCGTAGATACCAAATCTGTGGATATGAAGGGACAACTGTATTATTTCTTTAATCCTGCCTTATATGTGGTTTGTCTCTGCTGTGTGGCTTCTTTTAGATTTATTTATTTATTTAGCTTGAATTATTTTGGTATATACATGATATTTTGTGTGATTTTGCTATTTTTTAAAATGTATGTGTTTATTACTGTAGTAGAAGGGTGGCTATAGACATATTAAAGGAATTTTCAAGCTGTTCATTCTGGACCTGAGTGTACTATAAGCAGAGATAAGATTGTAGGGTTTTTTTTTTCAGCTAAACTTTTTTGTTGTTGTGTGCCTTCAAGCATTTATGACCCGTATCATGGGCTTTTCTTCATAAGATTTGTCCAGAGGGGGTTTGCCATACCTGTTCTCTGAGGCTGAAAGGGTATGACTTGCCCAAGGTTCCCCAGTGGGTTTCCATGGCTAAGCAGAGCTTTTAATCCTTTTCTTCAGAGTCATAGCCCAGTGCTCAAACCACTACACTGAAGTGGCTCAGAGATAAGGTACCTCTTTCATAAACAGTTCTAGAGATGTAGAAGCATAGAAATGTGTGTTCAGTACCATGACAAAGGATTAGTAGATTTGCTTCTATGTGAACAGATTCATTCTATGCGGAGATCCATTCTGCAGAGATCCAATTGTATTGCTTTAATTTGCTAAGTATTTAAAAATATAGTTGTCCCTTCACATTCGCTGGGGTTCGGTTCCAGGACCCTCCATGAATACCCAAATCCGTGAATACTCAAGTCCCATTATATGCAATGGCATAGCAAAATTGTGTCCCTTATATAAGATGGCAAAATCATGGTTTGCTTTTTGGATTATTATTTTTTTAAGAATAATTTCAAACCGTGAATACTTAAAACCGTGAATGCCAAATCCGTGAATGTGGAGGGACACCTGTATTCTTATTTTAAAAAAAGTGAAAATATCATTTTATGTTCACATTGTATTTGCTGCCATTATTAAAACTTGTATTCATTCATTTGTTCAAATTTCATAAGGAGAAGGACAGGTTGCTTACCTGTAACCATAGATCTTTGAGTGGTTTTCTGTGAATTCACACAGCTGGGTTACTCCTGCGCCTGTGCAGAGCATCGGAACCTTCTGGAATCGCTAGGCAGAATATGCTTTGATACATTTTTGGCGGTAACTTTGCCCACACCAAAGGTCCCTTATAAGGGATTCCCGCCCAATTCTCCTCAGTTTCTTGATTGATGCCGCAACCAGCAGCATCAGGAACATTAAGCATGTTTATATGATGTAGTAGGACATAGAGGGGAGGATGGGCGGGTCTGTGTGAATTCACAGAAGACCACTCGAAGATCTATGGTTACAGGTAAGCAACCTGTCCATCTTCTTCATGGTCTCTGTGAATCACAAAGCTGGGTAGACTGGCAAGCTTCACTCCAGGAGGAGGGTATGTCCTATACACATTGACACTAGCACCATGTTGCACAGTCTAACATCAGTTAGATTTTTGACAGCACATTTTTAATCAAACTAATAAACTATATACTTATCACATTAAATAACTTGGCAATACATCAACACTTACTCATTGAATAGAAGACAAAAGTACAGCTTTCCCAAAGGCAGCCTCGTTCCTAGAACGAGAGTCTAGTCTGTAATGGGAAATGAAAGTCAGAGGTGATGACCAAGTTGCAGCTCTGCAAATGTCCTCTAGAGGCACCCCAGAGAGGAAAGCTGTCGAGGTGGAGACAGCCCTCGTCGAGTGTCCTCAAATCCATGACAGTAGAGGTTTCTTTGCCAGTTCATAGCAGAGAGCAATGGTCGATGTCATCCACTTCGACAAGTGTTGTGGAGAAATGGGCTCCCCCAGTCTTGAGTCAGCATAGGAGACAAACAGGTTAGGTGACTTCCTAAAGGGAGCAGTTCTCTGGATGTAGAAAGCAAGTGCCCTCCTGACGGCCATGGAATGGAGGGCACGCTCAAATTCGTCCTTCGGGTCCTGCATCAGAGCAGGGAGAGTGATGGACTGATTGAGATGAAAGCTCGACACCACCTTCAGAAGGAAGGAGATGTCGGGATGGAGCACCACCTTATGCTTGTGGAAGGCAGTGTACGGAGGGTCAGATTGCAAGGCACAGAGCTCACGAGCTCCACGCACTGAAGTTATGGCAATGAGAAAGGTTGTTTTCCAAGACAGGAGTCTCAAGTCAGTGGATGCCATGGGTTCGAAAGGACGTTGAACCAGTTGCGACAGGACCAGTTCGAGGCTCCACATCGGTGTAGGCTTGAGTACAGAAGGATGTAGGTTGATGTAGCCTCTCAAGATTTTCTTGACAGTCGGATCCGTGAAGGGAGATATATGACCCCTTGCCTAGAATTCGACAGATATGGCTGCCAGGTAGCACTGGATCGATGAGATCGAGAGTCCTGTGGAAGACAAGTGGAGAAAGAAGTCTAGGACAGTCGGGATGGAGAACAGTTCCGTGCCCGACCCCCGCTCGGATAGAAAGGCTTCAAATTTCTTCCACTTGTAGTGGTATGACCTGTGGGTAGCAGGCCTCTGTGCAACGTTGATGACAGCCTGGACCTCTGGAGGAAGGGATGGAGTCGAGTTCGAGGCCGTGGGTACAGTAGTCCTCTGTACCAAGGATGGACTCAAGGCCGTAGCCTCCAAGCTGTTAGTCAAAGAGTTTCCACATCCAGATGCCTTACCTTCCCATCCTGAATGGTGAGAAGATCGGGACAGGACAGAAGTCAATGAATTGGTGCATGGACAGATGCAGCAGAGTTGCAAACCAAGGCTGGTGGGGCCACCACGGAGTGATGAGGATAGCATCTGCTCGGTCCTGACGCAGCTTCGTGATTACCCTCGTCAGCAGTGGAAATAGAGGGAAGAGGTAGAGAAGCGGTCCTGACCATCGGAACAGGAACGCGTCGCCCCTTGATCTGTCACCTTGAGCAGAATTGGAGGCACTGAGTGTTCTCTGGGGATGCAAAAAGGTCGACTTGAGGAAGTCCCCAATCGTCGGAACAGATCGGAGGTGACTGACCTGTGTAGCTCCCATTAGTGAATGGAAAGGCTGGAACGGCTGAGTCCGTCTGCAAGAGAATTCTCCTCCCCCGGGAGATGGATGGATTGGAGGAAGATGTTCCTGCAGACACACCAATCCCAAATGTCCAGTGTGAGTTGGAGAAGCTGAGGGGATCTCATACCCCCTTGCTTGTTCAGGTAGTACATCACCAATGTGTTGTCTGTTACCACCAGAACAGTCTTGTTCCTTACTAGGGTCTCGAAGGCTCGAAGTGCCTTTTGGACATTGAGAAGCTCCAGGACGTTGATATGGAGAGCCCGTTCTTCAGCATCCTAGGAATCCCGTATCTCCTAGGATTCAAGGTGGGCTCCCCATCCCAGCAGTGAGGCGTCCATTGTCAGAGAGGTGTCCGGATGAGGAGGCTCGAAGGGCATTCCCGACAGAACATTGTCCGGTACCAACCACCATTCCAGCGACTGATGAACCACCCAAGGCATTATGAGCAGTTTCTTCAGAGAGTATGTAGGGGGTCGAACAGTTGTAGAAACCAGTGTTGGAGCAGACGGAATCGGAGCCTGACCAGGTGGGTCACATAGGTAGTAGCTGCCATGTGACCAAGGAGCATCTGGATCGAATGGGCGCGGAGCCTCCGGGACCAACGGCAAGCATGGATTAGAGACCGAAGGGTGTCGAACCAGTCTCAAGGCAGGTAAGCTGCGGCTGTACACGAGTCCAGTCAAGCTCCAATAAACTGGATAGCCTGAGCTGGTTGGAGCTGCGACTTCTCTATGTTGACAACAAGTCCAAGGCCGTCTAAGAAATCTAAGGTGAGGTTGATATCGAGTTCTAGCTGACGAGAAGAGCTCACCACAATCAGCCAGTCGTCGATGTAGATGAAGTCCACCACTGCACGCTGGCATAGAAAGGCCGCCGCCACCACCATGCACTTTGTGAAGACCCTCAGAGCCATCGAAAGTCCAAATGGCAGGACCCTGAACTGGAACTTCTCAGTCCCGATCTGGAATGCCAGGAACCGTCTGTGGGAAGGATGGATCCCGATGTGGAAATAGGCGTCCTTGAGGTCTATGGACGCAAACCAGTCATACTGTTGCAGGAGTGGAAGGATGGAGGCCAAGGTGACCATCCTGAACTTCCTTAGTTCTATGTATCTGTTCACCCCATGGAGGTCGAGAATGGGACAGAGTCCGCCGTCTTTCTTCATGACCATAAAGTACCTCAAGAGGAAGCAGGTGGAGATCGGAGTCCACGGGTTCGGTGGCCCTTTTCTGCAGCAGTGTCTGCACCTCCTTGAGGAGGGGAGGGGAGGGCAGTGTTGATCGAACCCGACCTGTCGGAGGCAGAGAGTCAAATTCGATCCAATAGCCATTCTGGATGATTCAAAGAACCCAGCAGTCTGATGTTATTGAAGACCAGGCTTCTTGGAAGTTCGACAGTTGGTCTCTGAAAAGTGGTGTCTAGAGAGAAGACACCATGAGGTGAACAGTTAGAATTTTCTCCTGCCTTGATCTTTCAATCGTTGCTTTGGTGGTGGCCAGTATCTGGAGGCGGACCCTTGGCTCCTCACCGATGAGGCTGGAGAGGGAGAGGATATGTTTCGGGATTGACAATACGATTGGCCAGAGAATCGCCAACGGAACTGCTGGCCTGATGATGAAGAGTGCCAGGTGGTTCGGCCCCTGGAATGATACTGAGAAGATGAGGTGGCCATACCATATTTCTTAGTGGTGGTCCTCATCTTCCGAGTGAATTCCAGCTTTTCATCTGTGGATCCATTAAACAGTCCAGATTCATCAAAGGGCAGATCCTCTATGGTGGCTAAGGCCTGTGGGGTGAGGCTGGATGAGCGGAGCCAGGCATGTCGACGCAGGGTGATGGATCCTGCTATTGTTTTGGCAATGCAATCGGCAACGTGTTGAGCTGAATTCATCTGTTGCCCAGCAAGTGATTGTGCCTCCGCCTGGATTGCCTCAGCCATCCGACACCGTTCTTCTGAGAGATCTTGGATGAGGGGCGTTATCCTCTCCCACAGCACCTGCTGGTAGGCCCCCATGCAGGCTGAGTAGTTGGCCACACGAAAACTCAATCCAGCCTCCGAGTAGATTTTCTTGCCCATAATGTCGAGCTTTTGACCCTCAGGGTCCAGCGGGATAGATTGAGGTTGACGTTGCTTCCTGTTTTGGGATGCCTCAACCACCACAGATTTAAGCTTCGGGTGAGTTTGAAGCCAGTCAATGTGCTCACCTCCAATTCAATACAGTCGGTCAATTTTCTTGGAAGTAGACTGGATCGATGAGGGGTTCTCCCAGGACCTTTGCGTGAGCTTGAGCAGGATAGTAAGACAGGGAGAGCAGCCGTGGGGGGAGCCTTTGACTGAATCTGGTGGAAGATCAGGTCCACCGGTTCAACCTCTTTTCTACCACCTTGAGGTCGAGAGCATGAGACATGCGGACCATCTGTTCCGAAAAAGCACGGATGTCGTTGGTGGGCAATGCAGAGTCTTCCTCAATCAGTTTGGGTCTTGGTGATGGTAAGTATTGCATGTAAGGATCCCATTAGCCCGATGAAGATGTTGATTCCACTGGAGATAGACTGCGATCGCCATGGAGCAGAGAGGTGGTGCATGGAGGTGGAGTTGGAGGAGTTGGAGGCAGAGGACATCGTTCAGGATGTGGAGAGACTTGACTCTCTGCATCCCTCCTCGGAAGGAGTCGAGACTCCTCCATGTGGAAACGCTGGGGTGAACGACACACAGACCAGCCGTCATACACATCCCCGAAGTCATCCCCTTGGGACGTCAGGATCTGAGAGCCCGTAGGCGACATGATCCCAGCTCGACAAATAGACCGTGCCAGGTTGTAGGCTGTATAGGCTGGAATGTCCCCATGGCTACCGGATGAAAATGGTCAGGTTCGAGTTGAGAGCTCGGATTCAACAACCTCAACCTCGACGTCAGATGTGGAGCACTCAAGAAGTTGGACTCTCGAGATGGCAATGGTTGGCAATTGGCCCAGCCGCTGAGGTGTCACCTCCATGTCGGTACCAGAAGGAACTTCTATAGCCACGATCTCTACCAAATCAGAGGGGGTAGGAGCACGTCTCATCACACCAGTCTCCGTAGGTAGAACTGGAGAAGGTCTGGTAAATGTGGCCTTGGTTCCAGTGGCGGGTTGCAACTCTACAATGTCGACAGGCCACACAGCTTTATCAGGAGAGGCTGCAGATGGAGCGGCTGCTGACTTCGACTTCTTAGATGCCTCCTTCGGCTTGCTCTTAGATTTAGAGCCATCATCATGCCGAGAGGTGTGTTTTTCTTTCCTCTTCTTCAGAGACTGCAAAGCCTCTGCAGAAGTCCCTGGCCAGGCCGTGGATTTAGAAGGCACCCGGTCCCGAGGGACAGCCGTCGAGGTGGAAGGCTCCTGGTCCCGAGTCAACGTCGATGGTGTCGAGTGGGCTCGATCCCGAGCCGAATGCGACAGAGCGTGCTTGTGCAAAGTATGCACAGCTTCTGGATCCAAGGCGACCGAACGGTGTCGGGACAGGCTACAGGACCGATGACACTTCTGGCCCTTAGCCTTGGGAGATGGCGAATGATCACATTTTGAGGGCGCGGACATCGAGGTAGCTCCTGGCATCGGTGTAGTGGCCGGAGTTGAGGCTGAAGTCGGAATCAAAGCTTTCTCGTATAAGAAATATTTCAGCCTAGATAGCCTGTGCTTGCGAGCCTGAGGAGTGAAGGCCTTGCAATGCACACACGAATCAACATTATGGGTTTCTCCCAGGCAAATCAGGCAGCGGGAATGACCATCCGCACTTGGAATTTTAGCCTGACAGATTACACACCTCTTGAAGGCCCCTTTTCCAGACATTTTTCTACTCACAGCATCGCCAAGCCCAAGGGAGAAGACAGAGAGTAGTCAAAAACAGTCCAAGTCGACACCAAAAATCAGAGGTAGAATGCCAAATCCAAGGGGAGAAACATGAAGCGTAGTCAAAGAACAGTCCAAGTCAGCACCTAAGATCAGAGAAAAAGTGCCAAGTCCAAGGGAGTGAGAGAAAATAGTCATCAAAAAGCCAAGCCAAGTCAATCCAAGTCAAACCGAAAGTGAGAGAAAAACTAGTGAACAAAGGTTCCTTCAAGCTGCTAACACGGCAGAAAGAAAGGAACTGAGGAGAATTGGGTGGAAATCCCTTATAAGGGACCGTTGGTGTGGGCGGAGTTACCACCAAAAATGTATCAATGTACATTTTGCCTAGCGATTCCAGAAGGTTCTGATGCTTTGCGCAGGCGCAGGAGTAACCCAGCTGTGTGATTCACAGAGACCATGAAGAAGATACAGTAACAACAAGAGCTACAATAGTCACATAATTAACTATTTCTGTAACTGTTACTATCACCACTTTTGTTGTACTGGTTCCAGTTGTTTTCATCTGCCAGCCACTGAACCTTTTCCTGATAGTGCCTGGATGTTGCATTTTCTTGGGGTTTTGTGGGTAAAAATGCCACCCCTAAACCATGCTAGCCCACCCTGGGAAGAAAATTTCCCAGGAGCACCCATCACATTCAGCTCCATTTTCATTATTAAAGGGGCTTATCACACAAGGGAAGGGAATAAGAAGTAAAGTAAATAGTGCATCCCACCTTGCCGTATTGCAACATCAGTGTTTTTCAGCTGTTCTTCCATTCCAGTCCCATGGGAGATAGTGGTAAAGGTGAGTCTTTTTGCTAACATATTTTTTCAGTTAGCGAAGAGACTCACATTTACTACCTTCTTCCACAGGAACAGAACAGCTAAAGCACAGTTTTACAAAAGAACAACTAAAGCACACAGATGTCATGCAATAAGGCAAGGCAGGACAAGCTATTCTCAGGCTTTAAAGCTGCTTCCCTTCCCTTGTGCATTAAGATATCTAAACCCAACCTCTCACATCCTTCCTGTGCTAACAGAATGATGAAAATTGATTTCATTCATACCCATGGAACCAAAGGTGCTTCCTTCAAATCATTCTTTTCATAAAAAATGAGCACACCCCCCAAGTATGTATGATTTCAGGATATTCCCCTACTTCAATGTTTCTCAACCAGGGTTCCCTGGAACCCTAGAGTTCCCTGAGGAGTCACTAGGGGTTTCCTGAGAGATTTGATTTTTGAACATTTTTTCTATTTGTAGCTATAGTAATTTTTAGTAAGGGGTTCCTGGAGACCTGATAATTATTTCAAGGGTTCCTCCAGGGTAAAAATGTTGAGAAAGGCTGCCCTACCTTGTTATTTATTTATTTATTTATTTATGAAAACTCCCACAGTGTTCAGTGACATTCCCCAGACAACTTGCTGAAATTTAACAAGAAAATGTACAATAAACTCACATTAATTAAAAACAATAGCCCAAAGTAAGAGGAACAATGAGAGCTAACATGATTTGATTGTTGAACTAGGACTTTGGGAGAGGAGGTTTTGAATTCCCACTCAGTCATGGAAACCCACTGGGTGACCTTGGGCAAGTCACATTCACTTAGCCTCAGAGGAAGGCAATGGCAGCCCACCTCTAGACAAATCTTGCCAAGAAAACCCTGTGATAGGTTCACCTTAGGATCACCATTAAGTCAGAAACAACTTGCAGGCACAATAGAACAACAAAAGAGGAACAATGTGAACCACAAATCCATAAGGAGGGTTGCTTTCATAGAATTCTGTCACTGGTTACTAACAGTAGACCAGTGATTCCCAAAGTTTGGTCTTCCAAGTGATTTGGACTTCAGCTCACAGAAGACCTAACTGACTTGGCCAACAGTCAGGAATTCAGGGAGCTGAAGTCTAAAACATCTGGAGGACCAAAGTTTGGGAAACACTGCAGTAGCTAATGAAGCTCACTTCCATAATCTCTACTGTATCAATGTAGGTTTACTAATCCCCATTCTAAGACAGAGATACTCAACAGCAGATCACTGCAAAAGAAGGAGAGGTGATTTGAAGAGTTCTCAAAATAAGGTGAATTACTCAGTTCACTGAAGGAGCATTTAATTTGCAATATGTATTTAAACTATGCACCATTTGGGCCTCTGGGCAAACAGCTTGTGCATCCCTTCTCAGTGGTAAACCAAGTTATGAAAGGGAAATAATCTTGAAAATATATCCAATAATAAAAGCTCATCAACCAAAAGTATTCTTTTGAACAATTAATGAAGCTTCCCTTGTTTTTGTTTGTTTGTTTTCTCACAAGAACCAGATAGATGTAGATTTATTTCACAGCTAGAAATAAAGTATGAGATTTCAAAAGCTACACAAAGTACTTCCTTCCTTCCAGTGCTTCATATTGTTAAATTGAAGTCTTTGGTTGCGTTTGTTGATGCCATCTCTTTACTGAACAAGACATAATGCATGTACACCACCGTTCCTGCTGGGTGACTTCAGTATAAAAGAGACACCTCTACATAAGGCACAGCTGCAAGCCATACTGACAATTTACAACTCTCAGTGTTCTTATTTAGCTAGAAGCCCCATAGCACCAATATTCTTAATGGTGGACCCCAGTGGTGGAATGTCATTAATCACATGGTAATGGACAGGAAGGTGGGTGGCTGCTGATAGTTTTGGACCATTTGAGATGGTTTTGGGAAGCTGCCAGCATTTGTTTTTTTTTTTAAAAAAAATACTTTGACATGTTTCAAGCAATATGGGCTTTACAATGTTATAAAATATGGAGTGGTTGGAGATTCCCCCCCCCTTTTGAATTGGACTGGTGCCAGCAAGACCTCAGTTTTCAAGTCAGCTGTAACCTAGAGTCAAATGTTTGTCTGAGCTGTTCAAGGTCAACTGTTTTCCTGACTTTTATGCCCTGAGGTTTGCATGGTGCTGTAAATGAGAGTATTCCTTGCCTATGAAAACCCTATGACATTCATGGGGTCACCATAAGTCGACAGACGACTTGAAGGCACGTGCACACATAAACAAGAGATTGTCCTATGCAGAAGATAGCAGTCATTGCTCCTCTTTTCTTTTTCTCTTTCCCAAATGCAACATTCTTGACTGCTGAATTATATATATAATTCTTGATATAAACTAGAACACTGTGTAACCCATAATCTCATAACCCAATAATTGACAGCCTGAATTATTATGCCTATTCACTTAATGATTAATATCCTACTTGATGAATGGATGTCAGCTGAGTGGCCCAAAACTATAGTTCTCCATGGTAGGCAAGAGATAAACACACAATGATGAAACTAGAAGATTCTAAGGCTGCATCTGTACTGCAGATATAATCCAGTTTGACACGGCTTTAACCACCATGGCTCAATGCTACGGAATTTTGCAATTTGTAGTTTTGTGAGATATTTAGCCTTCTCTGCCAGAGAGCAGTAGTTCCACAACAAACTACAAAACCCAGGATTCCATAACATTGAGCCATGGTGGTTAAAGCAGTGTCAAACTGGATTATTTCTGCAGTACAGATGCAGCCTAAATCATGAAACAGGTGGAGTGGACTGCTAAGGAATGCAGTTCTAGGAGCCATAGAGCCATCCTTAGATAAACAGTTAATAGATTCATATGTAGGGGAACAAGTAATATAATTCACAAGCAATACAAAGTTTGAAGAAGGAAGAGAGATACTACTATTGTTTGATTCCAGCGGGCTTCAAGGTTCACTCAGCCTTCCATCCTTTTGTAGGTCGATAAAATGAGTACCCAGCTTGTGGGGGCAATTAGCTAACACACATTGGAAACTGTTTAATGCAGTGTAGATGTGTAAATAGCTATTGCTTAAAACAATTTGTAAGCCACTCTGATAGCCTTGTGGCTGAAGAGTGGGGTATAAATAAATAAATAAAAATAAAAATAAATTAAAAAAATAATTTTGCATATTATTGAAAACCAGAGCATAAATAAGGAATCAAATTTTAAGGAAATACAAAATCCTGGCTTGTTAACACCATAAAAGAGCTATAGGCAAGCTGGTTTAAAGTACTGTATAGGAAAATCCTATGAAATTCATGAGGTTGCCATAAGTCAACAGGTGACTTGAGGTACATACATACCACAGGATTAAAAAATCTCAAGAACTCCCACTAGAGTATATAAAATTACTTTTTCTGAACTACAAGAATCCCTCAGCCTGTATAGCCTGTGGGATTCTAGGAGTTTGTGGTTGAAACACTAAATTTTACAAACTTTGAATCAAGCCAAATATTTTTGTTGTTTTATGGTGACATCCGTCTGAACACTTTGGCATTACAGCATTTAAATACTGTAGTCAGAGACTGCACATCTCTTCAAAGAGTGACTTTATCATACCACCCCCCCAACCCCATTCTTTTGCCAACATAACTTTGCCATTTTTATGCCAGAAAAATTATTGCCCATGCCACACTTACCTTCCCTCCAATTCAAAGGCTTCCCCAGCAATGAACAAGGAGTGAACAGAGCTCTGTTAACTTCCTTGCTTGAAATCTTCTGTATTCTCATGAGAATACATTGCATGGGAAATTCAAAAACAAAAACAAAAATAACACACAAAAAGTTACACAAAGCACCTAAACACACTAAAAAAATCCCAAGTAAACTGGGGAGGGACATAAAAAGTGTGCTACCTACCTGGATGTTGCAATCTTACCTGGAAGTGTTCTTGCCGGACCAGCTATTGATGCTGCATTCACGTGCATACAATGGCGCAAAGTTTCAAATGCCAGCAATGAAGTCACAAAAGTGCCACAGAGCTCAACTGATGACTTGAACTGTCAATAAAAAAAGAACATTTTTTAACAGGACATGATCACGAAAGGGTGACGTGTGGTACGTGCGCCCTTTCACAATCATTAGGCGTCCTTATGATGCCTTATTTGCCTTGTCTGATAACGTCCATAATTTGGTATGTCAGCCTTTGAAATTTTAAAGGTTTTGCATTCCAGGTTATGCCAGCCTTTCTTTCTGAGTGTTTTGTGAAATTAGTAGTAGTAGTACTGCACCAGCAGCAGTACTAAATAAAGTAATTTTCTCCTCTACATTGAATAACAGCCATGGGACTTTGTTTATGAGATTGAGTTAAACCAAAAGCCGACTTTTTTCCTAGTTATAATGTGTCCCAACCCAAGAAGACACAGCCTATTGAAGAAAAAACACTCATCAAAAGTCAGATGATAATCCCAAACATCTGAAACGGTTTCCAATTTGAGCATCTTAATGGAAAGAGAATATTCTGAGCCTCACTCCAGTTTGATTTTTTTCCCCTTGCCTCCCTGGTGTTTTAGAAAGGAAGTGTCATGATTTGAAACTCATGAATCATGGTGACTTCTGTGTTTCACCACAACCCAATAAAGACAAGATGGAGGTTAACCAGGGTGTGACTGAAATACCCATGTTTCTACTACTTTTATAACAAACAGGACATGTTAGAAGTGTAATTGTTTTGGGCTTTAATCAAGTGAACACAGCTTTAAAGTACACTTGGACCACCACGATCACGTTTAGCTTTCGTAGATTTGATTATTCACAGATTATTTGCCGCCACCTCTGGGACTGTCCTACACCATCTTTAACAGGGATTGATAAGTCTCTCCTCACATTCCCAGTCTCTCTGCAAGGCTCACAAGACTGAAAGACTGGGAATGTGAGGTGAGGCTTATAAATCCCTATTAAAAAAGTGTTGGACCACTCATGTGTACGTATGCTGCTTACAAAGCAAGCGGAGAGGGGTGGGGAGATGCCAAGCCCAGATCGGGCTGTGCAGGAGGGGAGTAAGGGAGTGCATGTTTGAAAACAACCCAGAAAACTCCTCTCAGCTTGAGGCATGCAGAGGCCAGCCTATCCAGCTTGGGGTACAAGACAGGAGGAAGAAGAGGTTGCTTGAAAAGGCTCTAGAATCATTTCTGTGTGGCTCAAGCTGGCAGAAGTTTCCTGGCTTGCTTTTTTGACAATCCGCTCTCTCCCCCCACACACACACCCTGGCAGCCTGATCTCAGGCAATCACTCTGGATGGTTTTCCAGGGAGCCTGTGCTGCTGGGAGAGGAGAAGCAAGGAATCCCATTGTCCAAAGCAATCCAGCAAACTCCTCCCAGCTTCAGTCACACAGAAGCAGCCATAGGGCCTTTTCAAACAGCGTCTTCATCCTCCTTCCTTCCCCACAAGCTGGGCAGGCTGGCCTCTACACGCCTCAAGATGGGAGGAATTTGCTGGGTTGCTTTTCAGTGATCTGCTCCCTTGATCCCCCCTCCCATGGTCCAATCTGGCCTTGAAGCCTTTAAAAAAAAAAACAACAATCCTCTCAGCTTGCTTTGCAAGGAGTGTGTGCACATGCCAGCGGTTCAAAGTGAGCCTCCATAGACAAGAACTGAGTAAAGCTTGCTTTTTTTATGTTTGCAGATTACAAGAATGTACTGGACTGCACTTTTTGTGTGTGTTAATCTGGTTTTTTTTTGGGGGGGGGACTTAGATATTCACATTTTTTCTACTTTTACAGTGGTCCTGAGCCCCTAGCCCCCATAGATGTGGAGGGTCACCTGTACTGTTGAGCTTCCTTCCACCTAGATTTTATAAAGTACATTAAACTGGCACTATCTTAATATCTACTCACATTGCTTCTTCTTTTTTTCCCTTTTAAAAAAATGCTAATTCATCCTACGAAGTTTTAAAGACTGTAGCAATGATGCATTAGGCCAAATGCATATGGTGGTTTCCTGCTTAACATCACCAATAAGTAGGGATAGAATGGAGAAGGTATGCCTGAAAATGGAAGACACACCACATGTGTGTTAGTCCCGTCCCTTTCTGACTTCTTAAAAAAGCCAGAGAGGGACTATCTGAGTGGGCAGGCATGGTCAATGCCTCACAAAAACAAGCAGAGTTGCATCATGCCTAATGGAGGCAGTTATAACACTATTGTTGATCATCTTGTTGTTGATAAACAATTAGCCTATCTGTTAATTCTCAAAAGCCTAAGACATAAGGGACAGCCAAAATGGAGAAGGCTGAGATTTGTGGGCTATACAGGTAACAAATACAGGTTTTTGCTAGGCAATGGGCAAGTATTGTTTTCAAGAAGTGCTAACTTTGAAACACACAATGGTTGGGACAAGGTTTGTGCCAATCAAGAAGTGTTTGTTCCTCCATTAGACCCAGAGGAACAAATATCCACAAACGGAGGGGTAGAACCACTAGACACACAGAGCAACAATAACCTAGCACATCACATGAAACACCAGACACCTCAACACCTCAGGTAAAGAGAGAAGTAGTGCACAGAAGCAAAGACAGTAGTGATGATGAACACCCAAATAGAACTTCAGTGATAATACCAAGGAAAACTAGGAGAGTAAGGAAAGCATCTGATAGGTTTGCTTGGGAATAACAGGGAGAGGGGGAGAGGGGGGAAGAGGAGGAGAATCATGCCCCCTCATGCCATGTGACTGTTGTCATATTGTTACTGCAGTGGCAGGGAGTTATTGCACCAGGGGGACTAATGGAATAACAGTGATATTGGGAGTCATTGATAGGTTTCCCCCATCAATGAAAAGCTGTGCAGCAGAAACTAACAAAATGCAAAGCAGCAACAGGATAGACATGATGTCATGTAAAAAGTACTGGCCAATTAAATGATCTTTATTGGAAATTGACAGTAACAGCACTCACTCACACATTCAGGCTTCAAGCACTCACACAAAACTATTGAAAGCAATAGAAAGTATTTGGATAGAGGAATAGAGTCAGGGGATAGTGGGTTATACTGTACCAGTCCTGCAGAGTGGAGATTACAAAGTAAATCCAAAGCAGGGAGGTCTGGATGATATCCTGGCTACACAGTCTGACACGGAGTTGAAAGGAAGTGGAACCGTGTGCAATTTGATGGTGTTTGGTGGTGATATTTATATGAAATAATTCTCCCACAAGGATAGGAGTTGTGGGTGAAATACAATAGTTCTCAGAGGGTCCCAGGCTAGAACAAAGGGTATTCCAGAAGAGTTAATGATCATTAATGATCAATACTTTTGGAACTGAATAGGAAACGGGCAAGGTCTTTTGTTGGAAGGGAGCAGGAGAGGAAAATCCCATTTTACAAGCAATAAGGTTTCCTGCCATTGCCAAGTGGATTAGTGAATGACTCACCTCCAGGTGTTGAGTCTCACTTAGAGTGTTTGTTTTGGGGCATTTCCACAGGCCTTTCCCTTGGTTTTGCATGAATCCCACTTTGGTTTTAGGGGGTCCCTGGTTTACCTGTAACTACATGGGTGGCTACCTTAGCCGAATTATTAAATATAGTCAATTATTTGATATTCCAAGATGGGGGTTATCAGGGTATGTAACACAGAGCCAACACAGAAAAGAAGACCATCATGGTTGTGCCATAAGTCATACACTATATTGAACTTGTCAACATTTCTTTTGTTCCAAGATAATTGGATCATCACCAAGCTCTCAGGGAAAAAAAAAACCCACTCCTTAAACTACTCCTGCTCTTTTGCTTGATTCTACTGTTCTTATGTGCCTTCAAGTCAACTCCAAGACACGGTGACCCTCTGATAGAGTTTCCTTGGCAAGATTTATTCAGAGGGAATTTGCCATTGCCTTCTTCTGGATTTAGCCTACAGCACCTGGTTTTCTCTGGTGGTCTGCTTTCCAACTTCTTATCTATGGATTAATAACTGAGAGCACAGAAACAAAGACACAGGCAGTCTATGGCTACAACATCCCCCAGGCATGGCTATCTAGACTTTGGTAAAGTGAAATGACAACACTGAGCAGCCAACTTGTGAGGACTCTTTATTCTATGACAGCTTTAGAACTTATTATCCCTAGAATACCACATAGAATTCACTATAATCAGGTGAGCAGGTATTTCATAGAATCATAGAATCATAGAATTATAGAATTGCAGAGTTGGAAGAGACCACGAGGGCCATCCAGTCCAACCCCCCTGCCACGCAGGAAATCACAATCAAAGCATCCCCGACAGATGGCCATCCAGCCTCTGTTTAAAGACCTCCAAGGAAGGAGACCCCACCACGCTCCGAGGGAGTGCGTTCCACTGCCGAACAGCTCTTACTGTCAAAAAGTTCCTCCTAATGTCGAGGTGGAATCTCTGTTCCTGGAGCTTGCACCCATTGCTCCGTGTTCCAGTCTCTGGAGCAGCAGAAAACAAGCCTGCTCCATCCTCAGCGTGACATCCCTTCAAATACTTAAACAGGGCTATCATATCGCCTCTAAACCGTCTTTTTTCCAGGCTAAACATACCCAGCTCCCTAAGTCTCTCCTCATAAGGCATTGTTTCCAGACCTTTCACCATTTTAGTTGCCCTTCTCTGGACACGCTCCAATTTGTCAATATCCTTTCTGAATTGTGGTGCCCAGAACTGGACACAGTATTCTAAGTGAGGTCTGACCAAGGCAGAATAGAGTGGCACTATTACTTCCCTTGATCTAGACACTATACTTCTATTGATACAGCCCAAAATTGCATTGGCCTTTTTAGCTGCCGCATCACACTGTTGGCTCATGTTCAACTTGTGGTCTACTAGGACTCCTAGATCCCTTTCGCACGTAGTCTCATTCAGCCAGGTCTCTCCCATCCTATATTTATGCATTTCATTTTTCCGCCCTAAATGCAGTACTTTACATTTCTCCGTATTGAATTTCATTTTGTTAGCTTTGGCCCAGCTCTCCAGTCTATCCAGGTCATTCTGAATTTTGATCCTGTCCTCTAGGGTATTAGCTACTCCTCCCAATTTGGTGTCATCTGCAAATTTGATAAGTATGCCCCTAATTCCCTCATCTAAGTCATTGATAAAGATGTTTAATAGCACTGGGCCCAGGACAGAACCCTGTGGCACCCCACTGGTCACATCTTTCCAAGACGAAGAGGAGCCACTGCTGAGCACCCTTTGGGTTCGGCCGGTCAACCAATTACAAATCCATTGAACAGTTAACTTGTCTAGCCCACATTCTACAAGCTTGTTTGCAAGAATGTCATGGGGAACCTTGTCAAAGGCCTTACTGAAATCAAGGTATGCAATGTCCACAGCATTCCCTTCATCTACCAAGCTGGTAACTTTATCAAAAAAAAAGAGATCAGATTAGTCTGGCATGACTTGTTTCTCTGAAACCCATGCTGACTTTTTGTGATTATGGCATTGCCTTCTAAATGTTCACAGACTCTCTGTTTAATGATCTGTTCTAGAATCTTCCCTGGTATTGATGTCAGACTAACTGGACGATAGTTGTTGGGATCCTCTTTTTTCCCCTTTTTGAAGATGGGAACAACGTTTGCCCTCCTCCAGTCTGCTGGGACTTCTCCTGTTCTCCAGGAGTTCTCAAATATTATTGCCAATGGCTCTGAGATTATATTTGCCAGCTCTTTTAATACTCTTGGATGTAGTTCATCTGGTCCTGGAGATTTAAATTCATTTAGATTAAGAAGGTATTCCTGTACTACCTCTTTACTTATTTTGAGCTGGATTTCCCCTATTGTGTCCTCTGTTCCATTCTCCTCAGGTTGGTCCTCCTTTTCCTTTTCTGAAAACACTGAGGCAAAGAAGGTGTTGAGTAATTCTGCCTTTTCTCTGTCCCCTGTTAGCATTTTGCCATCTTCTCCACATAGCGGCCCTATCATTTCCTTCTTCCTCCTTTTGCTGCGGACATACCCAAAAAAACCCTTTTTATTGTTCTTAACCTCCCTAGCAAGCCTGAGCTCATTCTGCGCTTTAGCTTTTCTGACTTTACTCCTACACGTGTTCGCTATCTGTTTGAATTCTTCTTTGGTGATTTCCCCCCCTTTCCATTTCCTATACATGTTCCGTTTAAAACTTAGCTCCATTGAAAGTTCTTTAGTCATCCATCCTGGTTTCTTGAGACACCTCCCATTTTTCTTCCTCAATGGTACTGTTTGAAATTGTGCCTTCAGTATCTCCCTTTTGAGAAAGTCCCATCCGTCTTGAGGTCCCTTCTCTTTTAGTATTCTTGACCATGGGATCATCCCCAGTATTTCCCTGAGTTTATTGAAATCAGCTCTCCTAAAGTCAAGAATGCGTGTCTGACTATGCCTGGCTTCTCCTTTCCATTGTATAACAAACTCCAGGAGAACATGATCACTCTCACCTAAGGATCCCACCACTTGCACCCCATTAACAAGGTCGTCTCTGTTGGTTAGGATCAGATCTAAAATAGCTGACCCCCTTGTTGCCTCTTCCACCTTTTGGACCATGAAATTGTCTTCCAGGCATGTAAGGAATTTGCTAGACCTTGTAGTTTTGGCTGAGTTAGCTTCTCAGTTATACCTGTCCTAAAAGTATTTTTTTTCTTGCCTTTTTCACTTTCTCTTATTTTGCTGTCCTTCCTTATACTTTCTTCACATGATTATCCTTGCCCCGGGACTGGATCAGAGGATACTTCTCTTCCTCCCTTAAATCTGGCATCACATACTGTATTATGTTGTGTGCCAAAGTGCAGACAAGCTACCCCAGAAGTGAGAAAAACCAGGGCTTTTCTAGCTATAGCACATTTAGGAGTGACTATTTGAATCATCCTGTGATGCTGCCACCACTTTCCCTTTATTATTGTGGTGACATGAACCCCGAGGGCAACCTTGAATGTACCAGCCAACTTTACCTAAAGGTTCAGCCTGGCCTCTTCTATCCCCTGTTCCTGTCACCCTGCCTTCAGTTTCACCCTGTCCTTTTTTCTTGAACCAGGAATGAACCTTTTTAACCAAATATGTGTGGAACTGTGTGGTGTTACTCTGGTAAGCGTGCTGCCAACTATCTAGATGTTAAATGAATCACCAAGAGTGAGGATATGAGCAAAACAACAAAGGATTGGTTTATTGAAGGGATAAACATGGAGCATCAATTAGGAAATCTTGTGCTTATAACATTGTACTATCTGAATAGTCTGTCACTTAACGAATCATAAATATCATAGCACACCAACTTGCCTTTGGTTTTTCTAATACTTTCCCTTATAACCCAGACTCATTCACTCTATGTTCACTCAACCTTCACATCCAGACTTCCAACCTCTACACACAATATTTAAGGATTCAAACCTCACTCATAAAGCACACAAGCCTTCACTCAGACTTAAACTGCACACATAACCGCACATCCAGAGCCTTCAGTCCCGATTAGCCAGCTGCCCATTCTAACTGTCATATATGCCTTCAATCACCCAGAAACCCCTCCCATTACAGTCACCTGCTCTGGGATTGGTCCCTTTCAGGCTCTCATCTCATTCATTCATTTTCATGCTTGCCACACACCTCCCTACCCCTCCAATCACTACCAACACTAGTGTTCTATTCCAATGAATCCCCTGCACTAAAATTTTCCCTGCTTCTGTGGGGCAGGGCTATAGAATTACCACATTGTGAATGGCCATTCAATATGATGCATTGTGTTGGTGGCTCAGGGAGATGCATGTCCTCAGCACCAACCATCTGGCTTCTTCTGCAGAAGGAAGAAAAACTTAAGATGTTTTTTTAAAAAAAGCTTAGAATAAACCCTGCATCGCACAAGTACAAAGGTAGGAGGGCCAATTTTGGTTCCCTGAATATCCTTGTGGGCTGCAAAGGCACTCCCAGTGATGCTTGGAAGGGATGTTTCAGGATAAGACACTTCCAGTAAACAAGGGTCCCCATCTTTCTGGTCTACAGAGGGGGGATGAACCCCCTAAAGTGATTTATGGCTTAATTTATTTTATTTTACTTTCCTTCACTGAAAATCATTTTCTTACAATTTTTTGATGGTCCAGGAGCCCTTGGAAAGTCCAGGGAGTCAACAGCCACAAGGGATCCCCCAAGAGCTGCATGGTAACATGGATACCACCCTTGCACTTCTGCAGAGTGCATTTCTTTTTCTGCCAGGGTACTGGGCTGCCTTGAACTGGAGCTTAAGATCCTCCCAAACAGAAAGCATGCTTCTTCCCTAGGGCTTAATTTGTGCCAGGGCTTACCAGAGCTCAGCTTCAGCATCTGTTTTCAATCCCAGGGCTCAACCCCAGAGTATATACATTAAGAATATGTGGTTAGGCCCTTAGCAGGTGAATGCATTTGCATCACCATGAAGTGACTATAGAAATCCTGTAGCACATAAAGGATTGATGGGACAGGATTTCAATCCAGAGTCTCTTGATTCCAGGCAGTTTGGAGCCATGGCATTGGTTTCTTTTTCAGAAACACATAACGATTCCCTCCAGTTTTACATGACCTTGGTCATTCAAGCAGCCACGCTTATAAGCCGCTAAGCCTAGTGGCTTCTCAGTTCTTTGGAAGCTAACTTCCAATGGGTGTCTGACCCCAAAGTCCACTGAGGATTCTCTGCTCTGAACAAATTGATACATAACCATGTTATAAGCTGATAACCTTTGAGAAGCCTATTGCGATCTATATGTGCCTATTGTGTGGGTATAGTGAGTAACTTATTGGAGCTGGTGAACAGCTAAGAAAAACTGAAATCTTAATTGCGAGCCAAGCAGCTTCAACAAGTGAAGTTTACAAAGGTGGTGCCAAGGCAGTTTCTTTCAATTCTGTGCCTATCACATGCCTCCATGTCTCATACTCACTTCATTAACTTTGTGACTGCTACTGTTGGTTCCAGACATTATGGACTCTTTCTGTTAATATAAATTGTGCTGTGATTATATAAAGTTTTAAGGGGCTGTAACATTAGAAGCCTCTTCAGTTTTCCCATAAATTTAAAATAAAAATAGGTTTCTTAAAAGGAAGTTGGGGGTAAGGAAAGAATCTTTGCCAGGAAGGAAACTCATGTCATATAATCTTAGGGTTGTTTCTCCATCCTTGTATTCCTCCTTTTCTACTCATTCATGTTGTGAGTGACTTTTTAATGACAGATTAGGGGAATATATTGTGGTTTCACACATACGTATTTTACGGTCACTTATTCTTAACTAGGTGATACAGAGATGCAAGGGAGAAGATTTGTTTGTCATCCCCTAGTATGTTGGCAGCATTAACAATTTTTTTGAACATATTTCAAATTACTATAAAAATTTTTCAAAAAAATTAATAACAATAACAAAGATCACCACCGACCAGCATAGTACAGTACAAACAAAACAAACATCTGTGATTTTTTTTAAAAAAAATCCTCTCAAAATACACATCTAAATGCACATTTAAATTGTATTTTTTTCTCAAAATATATCTTTGAATGAAAATTTTGATACAAATAAACTGCTGAGATGACACACTTAGAAAATACTTAGAAGTAGTGCTCCCTCAAGTGGTAAAAAATCACATGGTTTATCATATCAGATGGCTTTTCCTCACCTATGTATTTTCCATTTAGTGTGTTTTGTTCTGTGATTGATCATCAGAAGATAAACTTGGGCTTAATTTGCAAGTTTGATTGCTGAGACACACATTTGACCCTCTTTCTGTACATTATTTCATCTGATGTTGACCCTGGCTAGCAAAGAACCTCTAGGGTTTTAATCTGGAGTCTTTCCTAGATATACTGGAGATGCCAGAGATAAATCTTTGGAGTGAGTGAGTTACAACACTTCCATGTAACCAACAGATCTTCAGCTGAATTCTATACTATTGCTATATACCCAACTTTAGTTGTATATGCCTATCTGCTACTCTCTGCAGTTGGGATGATATTATAGCATTTTCAATAACCAGCTTTCAGCCCATTTCCTAGTAAGAATATTCATTCCTTGACAGTGAAAACAATAGCTGTTTCTTCTCTTCTGTTTTCTTTATGAATTTTACAATATTTCTTTCTCTTTGCTTTCAGAATGTATTTTACAGGTTTTTAAAAGCTTTGAAAGAAATGTAAATAGTGCAATAAAAAGTTATTTTATTGGTTAACAAACAGAAATGTGTAGTTATTTTCAAATGTTATTTTTAGAGACATTTTGACAGGAATTTTTCAAGTTTTCTGCCATTCTCTTATCAATTCTAAAGGTTTTTTTCCCTCTAGAAAGAAACAAGAACAAGTACATCTTACCTTTTTCTCAAAACCAGGACTCAGAAATATAACAGATTTGTTTTAATGAGAAAGATCAACATTAAAATGTTGATTAAACTATTAACAACCCTAAAAACAATTTAAAACACACAAGTAAAATGTTAAAAAGCAGTTACTAAAACAGTACAATTATGGCTGCAGCTATATTGCAGAAATCATCCACTTTGACACCACTTTAACTGCCATGGCTCAATGTTATGAAATTTTGTTATCTGTAGTTTTGTGAGATATTTAGCCTTCTCTGCCAGAGAGCTCTGGTGCCACAACAAACTACAAATCCCAGAATTCCACAGCATTGTGCTATGTCAGTTAAAGCACATCAAACTGGGACATTTTCAGACAGCGCTAAAGGGAGCTTAACATGGGATGAGCTGCCGGGAGAGGAACGGCGCTCTTACACGGCAGGGGGTCGTTTTCGGACGGGCAACTTCCGTGCGTAAAATATGGAGCAGCCGCTTCCAAAGCTTAACAGAAGTGACACTGATGATCTCAGAAGAGGGACGGCGGCATCCGAAAACGACCCCCCTGCCGCACAAGAGCGCCGTTCCTCTCCTGGGAGCTCATCCCGCGTTAAGCTCCATTTAGCGCTGTCTGAAAATGTCCCTGGGTCACTCTCTGGTCTACCCACAAAACATTAGGGACAGAATTAGGCCGAAAACATACTGTCTCTTCTGTTAAAAGGCAGACACAGATTTTGTGTGCAGGGAGAATATACTGGGCTAGATTTAAAGGACTGTGTATTTGTGGTGTTACTAAGACCGGTGTCACCCCTCCCTCCAATGGTGTTACCAGGGGCTCATGTACACGACAGTTTTTATCCCAGGGAGAATCGAGATCTGGACATTTCGAATCTATCCCATACTATCCCCACAATTTGTCACGGGTAGCAGAAGTCTTGGTTTGTTGTTTACACTTACCTCCATCCTGGGAAAGGGGCACACAGCAGAGCTGAATTTTGATTCGATTGACTTGGGGGGGGGGGCTTGCAAGGGATGCCTGGCAATTCTGGATCCACCATTTTTGTATGGGCCTGCATAGGGTCCTCCACTGGCTTCAAAGTCTGGATGGAAGAAGCTGCAGCCAGCTGAGAGCCAGGTGAGGGTGGAGCCCTCCCTCCCCTCCCCGGCCCTTTCTCCTGGTCCCCCCCCCCCCCGCTGCAGAGATTTCTTCCACTGAGGGACCATTCCCTTGATGACAGAAGCCGTCATAGTCAGCGGTGAGGTGGGCAAGAGCTGAGCAGGCCAGAGGTCCCCCTCCCCTGGCCTGACCTTTCTCTCATCTCCCTCCCCCCACAGCAGCTCCTTCCACCCGGTGGTGCCACTGACAGTTACAGAAGAAGCGTCTTCAGCCTCCTGAATAAAAGCGGTGACGGGTGGAAAGAGCTACCAAGGGCTACGGTTCTTCTGACACTCGGAAGTGCCGTAGCCCTCGGGAGCATGTTCTGCCTGGCGCCTACTTCACTCAGGAGGCCTAGGGTGCTTCATTGTCACGGAGGACCTTGCTCCCCCTCTCTTCCCCGTTTGTTGACTGCTGGGGCAAACAGGGAAGGGGGGAAATGGAGAAAGAGGCTGCAGCAGAGGACAGGCAGGCAATGGGACTGACAATCCCATTGCCCGCCTTTCCCCCACTCCTGCCTCTCCCTCCTTGCTCCCTTCTCTCTTCCCCATTCGCTGGCTGCTGGGGCAAACAGGGAAGGGGGGAAACAGAGGAAGAGGCTGCAGCAGAGGAAGAGACTGCAGTGGAGGACAAACAGCCAGTGAACAGGGAAGAGAGGGAGGAGTAAGGAGGGAGAGGTAGCAGCGGGGGAAAGGCGAGCAATGGGATCATCAGTCTCATTGCCCACCTATCCTCCGCTGCAGCCTCTTCCTCTGTTTTCACCCTCCTTCCCTGTTTGCCCCAGCAGCCAGCGAACAGGGAAGGGGGGGCAAGGAAGGAGAGGCAGCAACAGGGGAAAGGTGGGCAATGGAACTGTCAGTCCCATTGTCCACCCGTCCTCCTCTACAGCCTCTTCCTCCATGCTCTCCCCTTCACTGTTTGGCCCAGTTTTCTCTGTGGGAGCAGTGGCGGCACCAGGTAAAACAGGCTAGGGAAGGGGGGATGTCTGGCTCTCTTGTCCCTCACCCACCTCACTGCTGAGTACGATAGCTTCTGTCACTGAGGGAACAGTCCCTCGGTGGAAGAAGTCTCTGCAGCCGGAGGTGAGCCGGAGAAAGGTCCGGCTAGGGGAGGGGAGAGACCTCACCTGGCTCTCAGCTGGCTGCAGCTTCTGCCAGCTGGGCTTTGGAGCCAGCGGAGGACCATACAGAGGGCCATACAAAAATGGCAGATCAAGAATTGCAAGGCTTCCCTTGCAAGCCCACCCCCTCCAAAGTCCAACCAATCAGAAATCATTCCATTTCCCAGAATGGTTCCTGATTGTTCAGACAATCAATAGCGCAGGTTATCCTGGACTTTCCAAAAAAGTCCCGGAAAATAGAAGGATGGAAAATAATGGGTTAACTGGTTTGTTTGTTTTTTACCCCTCCTTCCGAATAGTGCATGATGTGTGTGAAACAATAGGGTTCGACATGAATTCTTATCGTTTTTGTTTTTGTTTTGTTTTGTTTTTTTCCATGTAAACAGCCTCCTGGTGTGGTTCAGCACCCGCCTAGTGCTGCCATTGCTGTGTGTAACACCATAGCCTAGCAGGACTCTATTACCTTCATAACTGCTTATATCAATGGAAAATAAATCCATTGAAAACTCTTGGGGATCCTCCAGAAGAACACTGAATGTGTACTGAGGAGCTGCTTCCAGAAAGAAGAATGGACATATCCCCATGGGCACATTGTGTGAGGTACATTATGACACATGTGGTGTCCATTGTTAATTGAACAATGTTAATACAACTCAGGAAGGCATCATCATGAATAAGTCTCTGTTTATGAAACTACTTATCAGACCTCTTAGCTAGATGGACACCAATATTCTCTGATGGACTATGAAGATCTTGCTGGCATTCAAAGGAGACATTTGGGGAGCAATCCACAAAAAGTTGCAGAACCTGATAACCTTTTGAAAGGGATGCATCTCAAACTTTATGAAAACCCACAATTAATGTAAGTTTCCCATAGCTTGTATTAAGTACAAGGATCAATGCAACCCCTTTGCAACAGACTACTTGAGGGTAAAGCTGAACTGAATTTAAAGAAAAAAGAATTGTAAGTAGGTAGTCTGAAATCTTTTCATAAGGACAGGATGTGGGCGTGTTGCACCTTGCAAGCAATATGAGCAAAGGAACTCTTAACAGGTATTAAGAGTGGGCAGATAATAAGTCTATTTAGTGAAGGCCAAAGGTTTTATGTTCCAGACACAATTGTTGGACAAGGCTACCTTTGTCACAGAGATTTACTTGCATATCTATTGTTTTGCTTTGCAGTAAGTATTATCAAGGAATGAGAGCAAAGAATTAGCACCCCATTTATTGCACCCATTCACTGAAATAATAAAGCAGTAGTTGCTATATACGGAGATGGCATTAGTACCTAAGGATCACTGAGGAGGTGGATTTTTTATTTTGTCTCAGCCTGTGGCGGAATGGTCTAAGGAGCTAGGTAGAAATGAATTTGCTTGTAAAAATTATCTTCAGAGGTTGTTAACAAATACTATCTAAATAGTACGTCTCCCAAAAATAGTACTCCATGGTGAACTCGCCACGGGTCAGCGTAAGAGGGGCACTCCAAAAAAGCGATACAAGGACTCTCTGAAACAACATCTCAGGCTCAGCCAAATTGATCACCAACAATGGTCCGCCCTGGCTTCACATCTGGAGGCATGGAGATACACTATCCACAATGCTGCAGCCTTATTTGAGAATTCACTCCGAACAAGTCTTGAAGAGAAACGACAATGCAGAAAGAATCACAACCCGGAAACATCACCCAAGGAGACCTTCTGCTGTGCTTTCTGCAACCAGAATTGTTTATCTCAGATTGACCTTTTTAGTCATCAGCACGCTTTCAGAAAGCATGGGATGAGTCCTTCCTGAATCTTCATTTGCGAAGCAAAGCCAGAGAGAGAGAGAGAGAGTACCTAATGTTAGATACTGTAACTGACACAAAATGATATTTAATTACAGTATACCTGAAACCATGGATAAAAGGAAACTCTATTAGTTTAAATGAGAGAAACACCAAAAGTTGATCATAGAATCAAACTGAAGGACCTAGAAATGTCTAGAGAAAACATATTTTTTTCAGATGTGGATAAGTGAAACCGTGGGTACCGAATCCATGGATATGGGGGTTGTAATGGGCTTGGGGTCCTTCTGGCTCCCATTGCCACCATGTAATCAGCCTGGGGAGACTTCTTCTGCCTGAGAACCCCCAGGGGTTCACCTGTATTTGGATCTAAGATAATTTTTCAGTATTTTGTAGTTAACATGCAATCATATGTAATATCATATACCTGTGATAACAGATAATTTCTTTATGTCTTTTACAAATTCCCTGTGCAAATACATTGTGATATACCCTGATCTTTTTCACGCTAATGCTGAAAAGAAAATACTGACCATATATAGTTTGTAGTTTGAATTCAGTCTAGTAGTCTTGTGGATCTAATTTTTGATAACTGCTTTTAAAAAGATGTTGTGGAGTACCTTTCATCCACCCAGAAAAGAATGCAAGAACGGGATTTTTTAAGGTCATGAAGGTCCCCTAGTCCTAAAGCACTACAAATGAGACTAGAATGCAACCCCACAACCCTTTACCTTTAAATTAATATATTCTCTTCAGTATTGCCATCAGGTTGTATGACCTCCTACTTAAATGCTTGCAAGTTGAGATGCCACAGAGTTCCTTGGGGGGTTCCTCAAATACCTCTATTTGGTTAGGCACAATGTCCTACCTTTTGTTTTTTGCACACTCCCCCCCCCAATTCCCTCTTTCCCATCTTTTTCTTCTTGCCAAAAAACCTCCTAAAGAGAAAATAGAGATTGTTTTACTTTTGCTTTAAAAGGCTCCTTGTCTTCATTGCCATATTAAATAACCCCCAGACTATCTAATATTTCGTGGACGGATCTAATGGAAAAGCTGATGGAAATAAAGCATAACTTTGGTAGAAAGAGCAGATTTCATGTGCGGCGTTGTCCCTAATTTGGTAGTCAGCCAAAGAAAATTATTCATTGACCAATCTGAGGATTGCCACAGAGTTCACTGCATTTTTAAAAAGATGTTATACCAAAAAATAAAGGGTCTTTCTCTTTCCCAATACGATTAGACTCTATTCACATGAAACTAAGTTAGCTGAAATTGCCCACATTTCCATCAACTACCCTTATGTAAGTATCATTCATACCCACAATGCATTGACTTGTCTGCACGGTGACTGGGATTTTCACTTTGGGGGCATTTATTACATATTCTGCTTCCTAGTTGATTGAATCCAATGTAACATGAATGGACTTCCACTTGCCTAAAAGATTTCCCTCCCCATGTCCCCTGAAGATGCCCATACCTGGAGCACATCTGAGAGCACATAGGACTAGAGGAGGGAGGCAGAATTCAACAGTGGTGGCTGGTGACTTCCTTATCAGTGTAGTGGTGAATCCGTTGTATGTTTTAATGTAAACATTAAAGGAGCTATTCAAGGTTTTAAATCCTAATCACGAAATAGGTTCAATACATTCGATAACTTTCTTAACGTTCAGACCCAGAGTAGATTGACTGGACATTATCAAACTAGCATCTAAAAATGTTGTAATTCCGTGAATTAAGATAGCGAGAACATGGTGGCATTAAAAAACTTATTATCACATGTAGCTGTAATCATGTGAAAGAAACTCCATAGAATTATCGCATGAAGACCTCTGGTGCTTCAAGAATGGGAGTTTACTTCCGTGATTTGGCATGGGTGAGATTTTGGTGGTTCTCATGAGAAGATCCAGGCATGCTTAAAACTAAAAAACAACAACACCTTAATTAACAAAATAAATGAACACACAAGCACTGAAACAAACCTAAAAACGAGCAAACTAAAGGGGACAGTTCATAAAAAGAGCATCCTCTGCTTTGTTATCACGTTCTCACCCAGAAGTTTTCTCACTGAGGACCACCCATTCACACTGTAATCTCACGATTACAGTGGGAGGTGGTTTCACACAGTCAATAGCACAAAAAGAACACTGTTTATGATCTATTCACAGCTTGAATGAAAAAGAACGCCTTTTTTGTGGCTGGAGCATGGAATAATAACATAAAGATGATGATGTTGTGCGATAGCGGGGCCCATTCATGCTACCCTGATGTCATAATGCCATGATTTTTGCTGTGTCTGATAATGTCCACTGTTTCACTGACTCAGATGGGAGTCACCAAACCACCACTGGGTTTTGTTCCACCTGCATTAGCCATTCTGCTGGCAGGAAAGCACGGTTGGACTCAACCCAGGGACTGATCCTTTTCAAAAGAAGTTAGGCAATATTTTCAACCAATGTTTAGGTGATAAATGTATTTGAAGGCATGTTTAATTTCAGGGGTAGGCATCACTGATCACTTGCAAACAGGACAAAAAAAGAGAGAGAATTCAGATTGCGTGTTAATTTCAGACATAGTCCTCCTCAAATTCAGATTACACATTTTTTAAAAAGTAATAGTCCACCCATTTGAAACAAAGACACTAGATATACATGATGAGGTAAGAAAACTTTATTCACTGTTTACAACTCTGGTCAAGGTCAGGGGTCTACTGTAACCTCTCCCTTGCCAAATGCAGTGAGACAACTGGCCCTGCTGCTAGTGTATAATGACAGTAGCCAGCCTTGCTATCATGAGTCCTGCTTTGTCTCTCAAACCCTGGCCTTTAAAGGGAGACATGGCCAGGGCTGGTCCCAAGGGCCATTCCCTTCCTGATCCCCATATAGGACAAGAAGCCAGTCCAGAAACCAGCCTTTCACCCAAACAGTGCCAATTTGGTGCTCACTTGCCCTATTATCCCCCTGTCTTCAGCACTACTCACCAACATGCAATCTATTTAATAGCAACAGCCAGCCAATTGATCACGTCTGTCCCATGGGCCATCAGTGTAGGGTAGGCAAAAATGTCCCTGTCACATTTTTTTACATTGGCAGCCAGGTGACAGAGCCAAAAATTCCTACCTTGCCCTGAAGTGACTAGCTGACGTCTGCACTGACCCGCAGGACTGGAGAGTGGGACTGACCAAAGACCAAAGAAGCTGATGCCAGGGCAAGCAGGGGTTTTGTACCCCACTCTCTTTAGCATCCCTACAACAGCAGGAAAGGGGAACTGAAACAAATGAATATCTGTGTCTGTGATCTTGCACATTGCTTAAATCTCACTGAATGTAACTTAAGCTGTCAGACTCTGTACATTATAACAGTCCATTAGAACAAAATCTGTGTATCATATTTACTGTACTGCATTTCTGTAAATCACGTTCTTTAGTTTGGGAAAATACACTATGGACTTTATCAGACTAGGTACATACCGCTAAAAAATGTGTTATTCAGGACACAATGATAACACAAAGGGTGAAATTATCACACATCCTTGTCATTCAGCTGTTCCCAGGATGTAGCCCAGGCATGGACGAGGCATCACTTTTTATTGATGAGCAAAGCCATCAATAAAAAGTGATGCCTTAGTCACACCTGCACTACATCCCCAGAACAGCTGAACAATGACATCATCTGATAATTTTGTCCTTTTGTGTTATCGTTGTGTCCTATGATATGGTTTTTGCCATGTCTGATAAAGTCCTATATATGAATGCAGGCTATGTTACTGATTAATAACTGAAATTTACAATTCACCTGCCAGTCATATACTTTACCTCTCTTTCCTAACATTTAGCAAATCCAGATCTAATGGCTTGTTTTCAAAGATTTACTACTTCTACCACTGCTACTGCTACTATATTAGGACACAGTATTCACAAGGTGTCTTAAACTGTAAAATATTTAAAAATATAATGCAATTTAAAACCAAAATACTTCCCCATGAGGGGAACTGAGAATGGTGAAGAACCAAAAAGCAAGCCGGATGATAAAATGTTGGAGCAACTTCAAAATAATGACAGGCTAAATTTTGTGGGGTTTTTTTTCTAATCTGAAGAAAAATCATGAAATGCTACACAACACAGAAGAGTAACTTTTTTTGTGTGAATTCTAATAGAAAATGACCTGATTCACACCTCCCAGACTAATGTACAGATCAGAAGGCAGTGATCCACCAGACTGCATACTTCTGGAATTTCCCATTGTAGTTCTTGATATAAAATTGGTCTTCCAAAATATGTTTATGAACATTTATTTTATCAGAAAATGCGTGTAAAAATTCATATTTTGAGGGAAACCTACATTTATAGCGTAATCCTACACATGCTGACAGGTACAATGGATGTTATTTTTTCATCCTTAAACACAAAAGTATCTATTTAAATGTGATTTCTTTTTAGTAAGAGTTTTTTTTAAAAAAAATCACAGATCCATGAGGAAATGGGTTGCAATGGATGTATGAGTAAATACATGCAAAAGTGCCACTGGGCATAAACATAATGATTTATCTTGCTGCAAGTATACATTTACCTTATGAAGTTCACTAACTTAAGATGTGCTTAAGGTATAAGGAGAGGATTTTTGAAAAATCCTTTTAAAAAGATTTGACAAATTACACATATAGATCTATGAATGGCCTTGAATAAGCAGATGTTTAGAGGGGGCATTAGTGCCTTTCTCACTGCCTTTCAGGAAACACATGACTGGCTACTGCTGTTGATGATGATCCGTCATCAACATGGACTTTGGCTCTGATCCAGCAGAGATGCTTATGTATAGTATGTTATATTATTGCTAGGTCCAGTCCTATAGTGCAGCCAGGTCAAGACTTTGGAGCAGAAATCAGAAGAAAGGACAAGAAGGCCTCTAAGCAAAGCAAGAGTGGGCTGCTACACATTGAAGTAATTGTAGTAATCCTTATTACCAGAGGACAAGCTTTATCTTTAGGCAACGTGAGACAGTCATTTTAGGGAGCAGATTTTGGGTGACATGAAAAAGCAGCACTTTGTTAATTATCTGATTTGTTACAATTTGCTGTATTCCTCCTGCCAGGGATGGAGAGAGATTTTCTGTATCTGCATGGATTCCTCTTAATTTACATATTTACTAGGGAGGGAAACACCATTTGATGCTTTGCCCTTGGCCTGGGCCTGCATTAACATCTTGGTTCAGCCAACCTCAGAGGCATGTCTGGGGGTACACAAGACAGGACTTTCTCAGTCGTTTGTCCTAAGGTGTGGAGCTCCTGTACAAGGCTAAGCTGCCCTTCTCCCTGTTGTCCTTCTGCTCACAGGCGAAGACCTTTTAAAAAATGGCCAGCTGTTGGTAAGCAACTGGTTACTGCAGAAGGGACCTGTTACTATGTGGGTGCTGTATTTTCCTGAACAATGTCTTTTTAAACTGGGTTCATTGTGCCTTTAATTTCATTCTTATTTTGTGTTTTAATTATATATTTTTTCAGTATTACTGGAAGGTATTCTGAGTTCCATTTTGAGAGAAGGGCTGGGCTATTAATCCAGTAAATAAATAATAAATTGAAAAATCCCCACCCCACCCCAAGACAATGTTATTCAGAGTCTACATTTATTTAACTCCACAACTGGCACAGTGTTTCTCATATTAGCAACAGGAACTTTAGCCTATCAGTCTGTTGCCTAGATTTTTCTTTAACATACCCTTCTCAGATGTCATACTTAGACTTTGGCTGCCTGGATTCATTTAATGTTCCCACCATGTAAGCTAATGAGTACTAGAGCAGAGTCTGCTTCATGCCCATCTGACAAAGCTGCCCAGGCTTCCAGCCTGCCAAGTCTTAGCTATGAAAGTCTTATTCTGGAAGGGAAGGAGGTTTTAGAGTTGGAAGGGAGGGGGGATTACTTCCTTTCTGTTAAAACATCTCCTACCTGAGGCACCAGCATCCTGTTCAGCTCTCAGATCCAGAAACAGCAAACTCAATCTAGCTGTGGCAGGCAAAGGCTGAACCGGAATGCCAGCAGCAGCCTGGGACTACCAAACCACATTCTCCTGGAAATAAGACAAGATTTGGAGAAATGACACAGGCCTGAAGCCAAGCATTTTCACCCGGTTTGTTTAAAAGTGTTTTCAATTTGTCTACGCATGTCAGCAGTCTTTAATATATTACTCTACTTTGTCTTAAATATTTTTCTGACAAAACCCTTTCTAAACATTAAATAAAAAATATGTCTGTGGGCTCCTCAGATTCTCTTTTCTGCTTCCTGTTGTCCTATTTATGTCATCTGCTAGGAGAAATGTGGAATCCAACCAAACCACACTTCTACTGAACATTGTTGAGGTTGAGCTCTTGTCCATTATATGAGAAGTTCTGAATGGCATTTAAAAAGTAACTTCAGAGAAAAAGGCTGAGGGGAATCATAGAATAAGAATTGACTTAACATAATCAATTATCAGGCAAATTATCAAGGGAAAAGCATGCAGTAGCTAGATAAGAGCCCTTAGAAGTTAATAATAATAAGATTTATATATATCCCATCTCTCCCTTCGGGATCAGGGCAGCAAACAGGTTTGAAACATAGGACATTTTCAGACACGTCTTACCATGCTAGAAGCTTTCAGGAGAGCTTTGGCACTGCCGTGTGGCAGAGACTCCATTTTGGATGACACCGACCCTCTGGTGAAATCGTCCATGTCACTTCCATGTAGGATTGGAGGCAGCTGCGCCACATTTTGCCAGATTTTATTCACGAAAGTTGTCCATGAATAAAATATGGCGCGGCCGCCTCCAATCCTACACGGAAGTGAGACAGACGATTTCACCAGAGGGATGGTGTCATCTGAAATGGAGTCCCTGCCACATGGCAATGCAAAAGCTCTCCCAAAAGATTCTAGCATGGTAAGACATGTCTGATAATGTCCATAGTAGACAGGAGGAGGAGCTGCTTACATTGGTGGCAGATGAGGGAATAAGGGAAAACCTTCATATTTGGTGGCAGTGGGTGAGATTAGTGCAAGTCTTCACATTTAGTGGCAGTGGAGGTATAATTGGAACATCACACGTTTCCACCACCATAACCTCACAAATGAAACACAAAAGGTTAGGGGCCTCCATTGAATGGCATGGGTTGTGGTGTGAGGCTAAGGAGACAACCGCTGAAAACAAGACAGAATGTCCATTATCAGAGCCCATCTATTTCCTGGACCCAGTCTTATTGCCTATAGTTAAAGAAAGCAGAGCAATGCTACAATAATCTACTGTCACTGTCATCCCATCTGACAAAAAAAAAAAAAGCAAGAATAAGAATAGCAAATGACATAGCAGAAAGCATTGCATTCCAATGGTAGAGGCCACACAGCTTGCATGTAGTCCTTAGCACCTCCAGTTACAACAAAGAACACTTTCTGATAGGTTGCCACCCACTGAAGAACTAATACCAGTTGCAATGCCAGGATACTCAGCTGTAACTTGCCATATCGAGGTTCAACCTATATTTTGGGAAGAACTGTAGCACTATGGTAGAGCACATGCTTTTCATCTCCACTGTGTCATTTACTGTTGGAAACATCTCTGCCTGACTCTGGTGATTGTTTTTTTTTGGGGGGAGGCCAAATTTATGGGGTGTGTGTGCAGTATTTCTCCAGAAAGTGAAATAAAGCTTTTGATCTCTATTCATTTGTGTGCAAGTACAAAATAGAGGTTTACATTCCTATTGTCACACCATTTCACATTTGAGTAATTTTGTCTATAAAGACAAGGCTGGATTACCAATGATGCAAATGGAGCAAATGCTTCAGGGTTCTCAGTGCCCAAGGGTGCTGGCACCAAGAACATTACATGTACAAGCTTCTTCTACAGTGATTCCATCAAGTCATAAATATCCTGGAGGGGACTATAGCTGGTTCTTCCAAGCCCTGCCCTGCCCTGTTCTCCCCATGGGATGATAGTATTTACGTCTCACTCCAACCCCATTTCCCAGTCCTGATGTGAGGGGAGACACAAGCTGTACATTGATTGTTGCCTCTGGGACTAGGGTTCCAGTCATCCAAATGGTATCACAGGTTGGCCTCCATCATGTGAGCACCACTAAGCCTGATCTAACACAATGCAAAGACAGCCCTCTAATGGGAAAACTCACCCATGTGCCCCAATGGAGCCCTGTTTTTAGAACTGCTTCAGGGCCTCAACTACCTTAATCCAGCCTTGTGTTCTAGTTTCCTTGGTGGCGCTAAGATTCCCTTGAAAGAAGTTGGTCCAGATTTAGATCCTACTGATCTTCATGAGACTTATATCACAAGTATCTTTTATGTGGATTGTTCGTTGCCAACATGTAACATGGTCCTTCTTTGCTATTCCAATTGTTCTGACACATGAATGTATACCAATGAACTTTCTATGGTACTCGTACATTGGACCCCTGATCTCCCTCTACATAACATGGAGGGTATTTTAGCTAAGTTTAATATTATGGTGTCTGTCTGAGGGCTGTTTCCTTTTGCAATCTCAAGAGAGTTTACTCAGGAGACTGGGAGAAATGAGCTTGCCAAAAATCCATGAACAAGCTGATGAACCTTGACACTTCATGTATTTGGGGGGCTTGAAATGAATCTGACTATGAAGTATGGAAAATGACATTTATATTGTACATGGAGCTGTGTTTTTTCCCCTTCTTCTTTTTCCAGCAAAGAAGTAATTTAAATGTGTGTGTGTGTGTGTGTGTGTGTGTAGGTGTAGGTGTTTTTTGTACACCTGCTAGCTCTATTTCATCTGTTCAAACACACTTCCTACGAGCAGAGTTTCCTAGGAGCAGAGTATATATATGAAATGCTAAAAATACATGTATGGTAATGTTTGAGGGAGAATGTACGCATGTAGGTAGTTTGGGGACTTGAGTGAGCAAGAGCCTCCTGCTGGTGTGTGTTGCATTCTATGCCAACTGTAGCACATTCCTCATTAACATGCTGCACGGGGATTACCTCCGTGCACACTCAGTTCTCTCTCCCACATGCCCCCAACAAAAAACAAGACATACACCAGCATGCAAGGGTTCCATTAATACGTGTCTGACTGTAAGAGAGATCATCTAGCGTTGTTCAAGAGGCCCAATGGGTAGAAATCCTGCTTTATTGCTAATTACAGCGATTTCTTCAGCAAGGTGTTACCGCTATTAGCCTTGAAGCAATTTTATGCTCCATTGGTAGGATATGCCTCAGCCATTCTTGGTGTAGTCATTGCTTTGGAACAGGGCCAACAGAACTCATTTCCACATAGAACACTCTCCATTATTCACCCTCCTGGAAAAGTCCTTAAAGGTGGGTGCAGCTGGGTTTTACACAAAGAGAAAGCATGACTATTATCTGTCATTTTAGCAGCATGCTTGTCCTGCACCTAAATCCATATGACATGGTGTTGCTTGCCTCAAGAGAATTTTGTGGGGGTGTTGTTTGTTTGTTTTCATTTCAGATCTGCTTGCCCTCACCTCACCCCAACTATAAAACAGATCTATGTGAACATATTGGCTCAAATACTGTTGATGATCTATACTTGTGAAAGCTACAGTTATATGCATATTTATATTTCTTTTTGGACACTGCAGAAGAAGATATTCAATACCTCCCTGAAACAAGTCCACCCTTCCCCCTGGAAGTGCAGCTGTCAAACATGTCTCACCTTAGCATGACCATTTACTGGCTGCAGGGGTGGGAGGCAGCTGACAATTTGAGAGGGTGACCTCACCTCTTTTGCACAAACACTCTGGTTAGATGCTGGCTAGGCACTTTCTGACACACACACCCCTGCCAGTAAATCACCACAAAAGGACACTCCACTGCTTGAAAAGCCATGGAATGGTCCTCCAGTGCTTCTGGGGAACACAGATCTGTATGGCCAGAGTTGTTCTATGCTCTGGTAATGTAGGATGTCACTAATCATGCCTGCGCAGTATGGTAAGAAGTTCACAAATCTGATATTACAATAGTAAGACTACATGGAAAGCAGAATCAGCTTCTCTTCCACGTGTCCATGCTTTTCATATGTAGAGGAGGTGTCAGGTCCCTGGTACTGTTTGCTAATTAGAAGGCTGTTTGCTTTTTAGTGCTTAGGTGGCTGGGATATGCAGTAGTTAGCATAACTAGAACTGTGCTTCATACTACCAGTGACCTGACATGAGCAGAAGGCAATTTGGAAGCTCAGGGCTGGTAAGTCTTGGAGAAATGTCTCAGCAGTGTAACAAGGTCACTGGCTGCTGTAGAATGATGGGAATGTTTAAGGAGGTCTGCATAACTATAGACAGCTGTAATGGCCAGGTGAGGGGGGAAGAAACTGAAACTGGCAGAATACATTAAAGAAGGAGTTTTGCCACCCAAGCCTCAGAACTGTCTATGCAGTGTTATCATATGCATCTATATCCTAACAATAAAGCAATCTTAATCGATGCCTGTTGTATGTGTGAGTAGGTATTAATGGAGTTCAACATAGGAGGCCCATTGCAGTTCACTACCCACTCATGAACAGAGATGTAATTCTTCATTAGTTTTGTTCGCAAAAGAAGCAATGAGAGGTTTTAGCAAGTTTCTTCCCGCTGTAAGAAAGTCTTTGAAAACATTAGCTAACACACATTGGAAACTGTTTAATGCAGTGTGTGGATGTGTAAATTGCTATTGCTTATAACAATTTGTAAGCCATTCTGATAGCCTTGTGGCTGAAGAGTGGGGTATAAATAAATAAATAAATAAATAAATATTTACCATTTTTGAGGCTTAGTCACAGTTCAGGAATTATTCTGTGCAAAGTTCACATGTGGAGGGGTTTTGTACACAAAATAGCATTTTCAACATCTATTCTGTGCAAAATTTGCATGTCTTTAGGGGGGGCAGAAAACAGCATTTTTTATACAAGAAACAAAAAATAATATTTTCCACACAGAAAATGCTGTTTTCTGCACACACACAAAATGGGCAAATTTGTCACAGAATGAGTCCTGAGACTTTGGAGATTATCAGACAGACCCCTTGGGTCCGTTTCTGTCTCACTACCCCCCACCTGCCCCTCTCCCATTCCTGCCATGGAATAAAGGAAAAACTTTCACACACTTACCTGTATCCCATGACAGGAACAGGCTCCCCCTCCCTTCCCTGCCCAGTCATAAATGCAGCTGACACAAGGCTGCTTTTATGACTATGACTGAGAACTCGAATCCTGGCCATTCTTGCAAGAGAATAACCGGGAGGGAAATTTAAAAAGAACCCCCCCCCCAGCTGTCAAAAACAAAAGCAAGCCCAAAAACACATATAAAAAAGAAAAAGTTACCCAGGGAGGGAATTATTTTTTAAACTTACCTTTCTGTCCCAATCGCACCCGGAAGTGTCCAGCAGGGACCTCCCGGTGACGTCACATCAAGTTGTTGTCCCAGGAGCACAACGAGGCTCCTGTTCACTCGCCCATCATTCTGTTATAATAATAGAATGGGCCTCTTATTCATGGATTTTTCTGTGAATAAGAGTTAACGGGGGAGGAACAGGAGCAGAATGGGAGCATCCCAGGACAGTATCCCCGATGTCATCTAAAAGGTAAGCCTTTTAGCGATCTCCTGTCGTCCATGTCCTGGGATATTTTACATTTCTGATAATCTCCTTTATCAGATGAGCCCCATAAAGGCATCCTTTTGCTGACATAAAAAAAATCAATGTTTATGCCAGCAAAAGTACACTCCCCACTGCACTTACCTCTAATCCTGGCAAAGGCTTTCCTGGTAATGAAAGAGGAAGTGAATGGAGCTCCATTCACTTCCTCGTTCAAAATCCCGCATATTCTCGCAAGAATACGTAGCATGAGAAATTAAAAAATAAAACAAAAAATAACACTAAAAAAGTTGCATCAAGCACCTAAGCACACTAAAAAAAATCTTCCAAGTAACCTGGGAAGCATCATGAAAAGTGTGTCACTTACCTGGCTGTTGAAATCTCACCTGGAAGTGTTTGCGCCAGACTGGCCATTGATGCTGCACTGACATGAGTACAATGATGTGAGGTTTCACACACCGGCAATGCTGGTATAAAAGCACCATGGGGGAATCTATTGACAGTTTTAGCCGTCAATAAAAAACTAGGGCTTTTAGCCAGGACATAACCACGAAAGGGCAATGTCATCTGATATGCATGCTATTTCATGGTTATGTGGCATCGTTATGACACTGTATTTAGTGCATCTGATAAAGTCCCTGAACTACAAACATTCCAATCAACCCAGAATTCTCCTCACTAGGGTTTTCTGACACTTGAGAAACACATTTTTGACCATTCTAAATGTGTGTGTGTGTGTGTGTGTGTATAAAATATTCTTTCCATCCTATCCATGAGATTTAGAACACTGCAACTGCTTTGTATTTTTATTTGCACTCATGGCACTATTGCTGCAACCACAAACAACCCTGAAGCCCACCTTAAAAGCCTGTCATCCATCCTATTCGATAGAGGTCTGTGATGCTGATGAGTGGGGCACTGCAGGATGATGCAATCAACCCTCTGCCTCTAGCATCTCTGCTTCTGGTTCTTGCTATGTCACTCACTGGCAGGAGAGGGCTGCATATGTTGTCCTGCAGTGCCTTGTTCATCTGCAGCACAGACCTCTGTTGCTCAAGACAGCTGACTGGCTTTTAAGGTGACCTTCAGGGTCATGTGTGACTGTAGCAATAGTGCCATGCTTGCAAATAAAATACAAAGCAGTTGCAATCCCTGGCCGGAAGTTTTCATTCTGTTCTTTTATTTGCATCATTGACACTGTGGCTACATGTTTAATGCAGGATCTCAGCTTACATATGCTCACTTATGCTTTATAAATGTATATCCAATAGGATTCTGCTGAATTATTATGAAGCTGTGCATATAGTCTTACAAAAGGGAGAGGGTGTCTGTGGTGAAAAAAAGAAGCACCGAAATGTCTTGATACACAATTATCTTGATACAACTGGTACCATCTGGATTTGGTGACAAGGAGAATGTTAGGCAGTTTTCAAGTTCAGGATAGGTCACAATGCAGCTCTCACTACAGCAAATTGGAGCAGGGGCAGGAAAGATTTATTTTATTTTATTTTATTTTATTGCCCTAGGGGTAAATTTCAAGTTAAGAAGTCCTCATGGGTTGTGTTCCAGCAGTGAATATCGGTAAAGGAAGAAGGCTAAGGACCCAGCAGGTAAATTAAAAGCCAGTCTAAATCTTGCTTCTTTGGATATTTTCCCACTAAGCAGAGCTCAATTCTGGGGATTGGTTCCAGGACCCCCCATGGATACCCAAATCCGTGGATGCTCAAATCAATGGCAGAGTAAAATGATGTCCCTTGTATAAAATGGCAAAAATCAAGGTTTGCTTCTTGGCATTTATTTATTTATTTTGAATATTTTCAAGCCATGGATAGTGGAATCTGTAGATGCCAAATTCGTGGATCCAGAGGGCTAACTGTATTTATACCGAGGAACTACTCAGGAACAGATCTATTGCAACAGACATACAAAGTACAGCTTGGTGTCACACTCAGCTCAGATGCTGAGGGTTAAATTTGAAAGGTATTTTAAAAAGCAGAGGGTTTAAAGTTTTAATGCCTTTAAAATATTCTTTGTGCTACAGCCAATGATTAGTGATAACAGGATGGTTTCCATACACAGCACTGAAGGAAATTCCTTCAAGCACTGAGCAGCGGATCACCAGCTCTTACTTCTCACCAATGACTGTAAGACCAGGGTCTTCCTGCAGAGTAACAGCATCAGGCCTGAGGAAGATGCTCTCAGTCCAGATGGGGTACATATCCCTATAGGTCCCTAATGTTATTGGGTTTTTTAAAAAAAAATTAATAATGGTCCATGTTATACAAATATATACTTCTTGGCTTTTTATCCCTTTTTTGGAGGCACAAATAGAGGATCTTTGGAGTTACCAAAATTCAAACCAACCCAAATATACAAAATTGAGAATGTGGTGGATTGTAAACACCTATTTGAATTTAATTGGTATCATATGGAAAGAAATATGTGAGATGATGCATGTAATAAAATCAAAATTGAAGGATAGTTGTGGGGCTTATCTACATGGGCCAAATACCCTGGTTTGCCCCAGTTCCAGAACCCTGCAGTCCATACGATGCAGGGCCTTTGCCCCAATCTGCCCCCAGGCAGTCCTCACCACCCCTGGGGCAGATACGGGGCTGGAATGGAGGCAAGCCAGGACAAGGCTCAATAAACAGCAATAAGAAAATACCCTGTTTTAACCCGGTACCACCAGGTTGGAATGGATTGGGCCCCATGTGTCTGTGGGAACCCATTCTGGCACACCACCCTTTGCTGTCACTGCCATTTCCCTGGCTCTCTTGGAAGCCGGGCAGGAAATTCCTCAGCATATGACCAAGGTTGGTCACATGCAAGGAGGATTCAGTCACATGTTGTGGGGCCCCTTCCTGGCTTTGAATCAGCAGAGAAAATGGTGACAGGCAGGGGCAGCAGTGCCAGCTGCAATGTGTCAGCATTCCTGTGTGGACTTCAGCCCATTTTCTCCAGGTAATGTGGGAAGAATGGGCCAGATCTGGAGCCAGGATATGCCCGGGGGGGGGGATATTCTGGCTGCTGTAGATAAGCCCCTGGAATCTGGCAAATAGGTTATGAGAGCATATTTTGTATTTTGTCTGAAAAAAATAGAACTTTTGGAGGTCTGAGTGATTGGGAGGGAGACATGGGGACTGAAAAAGGGTAAGAATGGGCAACTTGTGGTCCATAAACTGCAGCTTCCTCAACCCTGGCCTAAAGTTTTCATTCCATCTTTTTATTATTTGCCTCATTGAGGATGTTATTCTTACAAAACCTTCCTTACAAGGCATGCTGGGGTGTTTTGTTTAGTCCACTTTTTAAAAGAAAACTGTTCCAATGTAGACTTCTAAGACTAATGTAAATATAGGGACACAGTTATTTTTCAGGCTATGCAGGTCTCCAAATTTTGCAATGCAGTCCACAGATTCCCCCCCCCAAAGGATGAGTACACAAAGGTTAATTCAAGCAAAAATACATAGAAAATGTGCATTTTAGAGGAAATGCTTATTATATGTGTGAAATATGTACAAAAAGGTACAATTTAGGGAAATGTTTTTAAAGAGCATATTTTAGAGAAAATGTAATTTAAATGCATTTTTGCTGGTTTTAATTGCAGAGTGACACAGAAAGGGGATAGAATGGATATATGAATGAAATAGACAAGCTAGACAATATGCTTTACATGTTTTTAGGGGAGGTGATACCTCAAATGGTAAAAGACATCTCTTTGTTCTAGCCCATGACTTGCCTTAACCCCCAGTCTTGCATTAGCATGCTTTACTTTGAGATTGGTCAATGGAAATAAACACAGGTTTAATCTTCGTTGGTAACTGCTGAGGCACATATTCTCTGAGGAAATCCTGTTGTGGAATGGAAAACGTGTTACTTGCAGATAATATGCATATCTAGTTTGACCCTAACATGGACCAAAAATAGACTGGTCCATATTTCTCTAGATTTTAGGCATGCCATCTTCCTTCATGGCATTCAAATAAAACAACAAAAAATCCCCTTAATTTTTAAATTTTAAAATGTAGCACACAAATTGAAACCAAAGCAAAAGAACTTTGCTTTTTCAGTGGAATAAGGAAAGAGAATAGCCTCAAGAACAAGGAGCCTCCCTGACAGCCAAGACGACTGACAAATTTTTGTGGTTTTCTCCAAAAGTCAAACCAAAATCCAGCCAGCAGCCAAGCTCAGCTCTGGCAATTCTGCATTGCCTGGAAATGAGTGCAATCATAACCTAATAGCTATTTGGATAATTATTCATATGAGCAATCTGCCAACCAATTCTGGACATGAGTCTTTATTACAAATATAGCATGTCACCTAATCTGGATTTTATTAAGATGTTATTTCTGTAACTGCTTTCCTCCATCCCTTAAAGAATGGTGAAATCATTTATTGGTGGTAGAGGGGAAAGGTTGTACACTATTGTACTGCCTCACATTTTTTTCAGTGAGATAGTTTTGGTGAGGAGAAGGGAGAAAGGAAGAACAAAACATTCTCTGAATGTGCATGTATTTTATTTTATTTTATTTTATGCACGAATTCACCAGTTACACATGTTAGAAATCAGTTCAGAATGAAACCATTCAGAAAGGACAGCCACAAACACCTGTTTTCCACCAAGATCTTGTATTGGACTTCTTATACCATCCTTTAGTTGAGTAGAATCATAATTGGCCAGGGGTAGGAAATTACATAGGGGCCAGGGGCCAATTTCCTCCTCAGTTCCCCTTTGCAGGCTGCGTCCCCTCTCCTAATGACAACCAGAAATGATGGGTCATTTTCTGTCATCATTTTGAGAGGAAATCCAATGAACTATTTGGAGGTGTGCTAGGAGTGCAGATATTTTTACATGTTTTGGGGTGTTCTATGTGGTTTACAGATGCAATCTCCCCAACCTTGATCTAAAATGTAGGTTACAGAAGTTAGCTCTGGTTGACATATTTACCTAGTTGCCTGGGCTGATCCTTCTAGAGTAGAAGCAGGGGAAATTGTGACCTCTGGTATATGTTCAGCTCCAGGGTCATATTTATAAGCCCAGGGGTCTTCTATCACCTCCTCAATTTTTCCCCAAGTTCCCATATAGGTGGAATGGGATCCATTTTGCCAAATGCCCCCCAGAGTTTTACACCTAGCAAAACTCTCTCCTTCAACAAGAAGTTGGGGGAAGTACCAGTTATCTCCTGTTTTTTTGTTTTTTTTTAAAGGCCTCTCCTGGGTCAAAAACAACCAGAGCCCCTCATTCAAATGTAGCATGTTGATATGAAGAAATTTTCCCCAGGGGGTCAATTCAACCCTCTAACTCCAACAATTACCCACCCCTTTATAGAGTCTAGTGTGTGCCCATACTTATCCTCCAGTGTTTTGAGAGGCTTGGAACCACACAGGCCCACAAAATTGATCCAAGAAATGGTCAATAGTCCATTTTGGTTTTTAAAAAAACCCTTGGAGATTATTGGATTGTGGGGTGGGGGAGCAAACAACTTGCAAAGAAATCCCCAAGCAGCGATTTTCCTTTGGGGCTGATATCTCCTCCAGGGGAAATTGGGGGTGGGGTCAGGAGGGCCCCAAAGACCACAAAAGTGACCTAACGCCCACACATGACCCACAAGTTTCATGATTCCAATCCCAGTTTTACACTGTCTGAAGAATGCTATCTAATGACTATCATGGCTAGATACCATGCTGAACAGAAGAGTTGAACAAATTTGTTACTTCCAAAAATTGCTTCTGCAATTTGAATGTCAAATTTCAAGATCCACTTTAGAATAATGTCTTTCTTTAGCTAGCTAAAAGATTACAACACACTGGCTTTAAAAATTAACTTTCACTACCATAATCAGTCCTTCCTACACCCAACCTCTTCATCTGCAGAGACTGATAATCTGTGACAGCTGTTTCACATACGCAAATAATCACTTAATGCTAATGTTCCAATCCAGCCTAAAGAGAGACTCTATATTCACTATTATGGGAAAAGATTATTTATTTGTTTACTTTTTTTGTTTGATTGTTTGTTCAATTTAATTTATATTCCACTTTTCTCCTGACAGGGAGCTCAAGGCAGCTTACCACAAAGTTTAAAATTAGCTATCACATTTAAAGATCTATGATTTATGGGCCTGTCTAGATGGGCTATTTTCCCCATGTTTCCCCCATCTTGGAAGCCTGCAGTCCAAATAATTCAGGGCTCTTGCCCCATTTTGCCCCCGAGCAGTTCTGATGATGCCTGGGACAAAGACAAGGGGAAGATGGAGTAAAGCCGTTAAACTATTTCTATTTCATCATAATACCATGGAAAACCTGCCTCATTTAGACAAAAAGAAAGAGAGAGAGAGAGATTGGGCCCTCTAGGACTGCAAGAGTCCATATTGGCACACCACTCCATATCTGCAGTCACTACTGCTGCCATCTATGTCTCACTCTCCAAAGCCAGGAAGGAGATCTGCAGCCCATGACCAAGGCTGGTCACATGCAGGGGGCCTTGACCATGTGCTTTGGGCCTCCTTCCTGGCTTCAGAGAATGCAGTGGGGACGGCAGTGGCTATGACTGCAGATACGGGCTGGTGTGTCCATGTGGACTCCATCCCATTTTGTGCAGGTAACAGAGGGCCAAAGGGGACTGATCCAGGGCCAGAATGCACTGGTGGGAAGTCTGCATATTCTGGCCAGTGTAGACGAGCCCTAAGACAAGATAAAAATCACTTAAAAGACATATGAATAAATATAAATACATATATGGAATTTTCCCAACACATGCGCTTTGCAGTAGTGACTTGGGAACCTTGACAAACTATATAAGAGTGTATAACTTCAAGGCTCACACTCTCTTCAGATTCTGGCCTGTCAGGGTGGTAGACAGAAATCAATTTCTTTCTCTAAATAAAGTTGGATTCTTGATTCACCAGGCCTGCTCTTCCGATCGTTCCTGGTGTGGCGATGAGAAGTAACTCCACATCAGGTTCTCTGAGCAGCTTACAAATATCAGTAATAGGACAGCTACTGCTCTCAAGCTTACAGACATGACACACAAAGGAAAAAAGGTGGGAAAGGAGAAGTTAAAAATAAAACAACCAAGCTTAGGCACCAGTTCTTAACACTACAGTTCTTATCACACTGAAGGGTCCAAGATTGTAATGATACAATTGTACAAGCACAGGATCTCTGCAGAAGACTTTATCAGTACTTGGGAATTAGAAGTGGTGGGGACTGTGGTACCATGCCCCCTCTCTCCATGGATTATGGATTATGTTCATAATCAAGGATTTTCCTGAAGTGAATCATTGTTATTCTGAGAAATACAACTTAAAATATATAAATGATAATAGGCTGCAACTTGCCTGTGTAGGGACTCAACACCATCTCTTGCTGACTGCCTTCATTCTTACATTTAGATTTTCCTTTCCTTTCCTTTCCTTTAAATGTTGTGGGGAGGTTGGGGGAGAACCCTCACAAAACTGACATGTGTCTTACAGAAATGAATTGTCTTTGGCAGCTGCCTGAGCAAACAGGTACAAGGTGCAGGACTTTGCTTTACTCTTAAGTCTCTTGTATTCCCCGTAGAAGTCATGCGACTGAATCAATAACCCCTGTGTTTTCCAACCATGCCTAGCAAAGGTGGTGCTCAGAGAAAATACTCTTCTATTTATATCTAAAACTTAATGAAGTGAAATTATCACAGCCCAACAGGTAGTGGTGGGTGTTATAACTCACAGACATGGCCTGGCTAAGTAAGATTTGTTGGCTGTTTTTATTTCTCTTTAAAAAAAAAAAAGGGGGGGGGAGAAATCTAATCTCGCAATCATTTCCAATTTACATATTCATAGTCTTCTCTCTTCTAACTCACTATAACTGATGGCTGGTTTGAGTAAATATCATGATCCCATAAGGCTTCCAATTAATTTCAAATAAGTTAAACAAACCCATTCACTGCCTTAATGCCATTGTAACCTGCTGAGGCAAAACCAGCAAATGTATTTTTACCTGCAATAGACAGAGGTGTTCTGTTCCCTGCAGTCTTCCCGTTTTGCTCTCATGGGGCTCATGCGCTGTTAAATGAAGTGTTACAAAATCTGAACTCTACCTTGCCATTCTAAAGGTAAACCAAGGCTGGAAATTCATCTTACTATTCATTTTGTTGCTCAAATAAAACCAGTTGTAAGTAGGAATGGAAAGAATGTTCAAAAATATTTTTTTAAACAATGGTTGGGAAAAAACCAATTCTCAAGTTTTGGGAAACCATGATAAGAATTCTGGACTGATGTGATTATTTGCAGTTTTATTCTGTGCAAAATTTGTGCAGGGTGTTTGCACACCAAGTAGTGTTTTCGGTATAGGAAACAAGATTTTCTGCACAGAAAATAATACTATAATAATAACATAAAAATAATTATTATCTTCACAGGATATGCTGTTTCCTGTGTAAAAATACTGTTTTCAGTGCAAAAATACAACATGCAAATTTTGTGTAAAAGTGCAGAAAATGCCATTTTCTCTGTAAAAATATCATACATTAATTTTGTGCAGAATAGGTCCTGAGCTGCAAATAGGCTTTGAAAACTGCTGGTTTTGAGGACTTTTACACATTGGGGGCAGAGGGGGGGTGCTTAAATTACATATTTCTTTCCTTGAAAACAAAATTAATGAATAATTCATCCCTAGTTGTGAGCAGAAACAATGAACACACATTTCTACTCTGAACATAAATTACACTTCTTGTCTTCTGTTTAAGTTTTAAAATCCTTTAAGAGGGATGAGTCTTGACCTTTTCCTAAACAGATAAGATAAATGTTGAACTATAATCCTGTAACTCCTGCTTTCTATAACAACAGAAAGTGGGGAGGAAAGGTCAGAAGCTTTGATTTAATACTGGCCACATGGGTAAATGTTGACCAGTTGCCTATTTCTTTTTTTAGGAAAATGAAATATTAATCTGCTACAAGATACCTAACATTTTATTCCAGGGAAATCATTTTTAGTTTTATCTCTTTTTGCTGTTTAGAACTATACCAGGTAAGACTATACCTATGGCTTTTTTTTAATGGCCCAAAGACATAGGCCATAAAGAATAAACAGGCCTTAAGAAAAGCCTTATGAAAAAAAAAATCTAACCAGCCAGATCCAAATCAGGCAGGTGGCAACTCTTTCTGAACAGATTATTTTGGAAATTTATTACAATATCATCCACTAAGTTGTATCTTTCCTTTGGTCACCATGGAGTGCCTCAGCTAACAAGGGGTTAATAGGCAGCCATTTCCCAATAGCATCCCTTGTTTGTAATCTTGAACTTGAATGCCCCGTGTCTGATTTCCATATCTGAAGTCAGGGGACCATTTTTCTCCCAGTCTAGTCACCCTGTCTTATTTTCTTTTTGCCTCACCTTCCAATGTGTGGCTTGGCTCATGAGTTATCCAGAACTGCTTGTTCTCTAGGCAGTTTTCCGTGGTATACCTGCTGTCTGTTTTTAGCACACTCTGGTCCAGTTTGCACGGCTGGTGTGGTTTTACCTTTTGGCACAAGTTTCCTTGGACTACATGGCTTTCTGCTCTTTCCCACCCCTGTAATTCTATGGCTGGGTTTCAAAGAGCTACTCTCAGCTGAGGTATGCCAAATGGTCTTTTGCACGTCCCCCTCTGAATGTCAGATCATCATATATGGAGCTTGGAATTTTTTTTTTTTTTTTTTACTGCAACTCCAAAAATCCCCCCTCAAAATGTCCCCAACCAGCATGACCAGTGGATCTAGGAGCTGCAGTGAAAAAGGATACTTATCATTGAATCATAGAATCATAGAGTTAGAAGAGACAACAAGGGCTATCCAGTCCAACCCCCTGCCATGCAGGAATACCCAATCAAAGTATTCCTGACAGATGGCTATCTAGCCTCTGTTTAAAAACTTTTCCAAATCCTCATCATACCATGTCACAAACTGCCTTTGACTTTTTGTGGGGTTTGAGTCTTGCCCCACGGAAGGATCAAGAAACACTTTTCAAGAAGCCGAAGTCCCTTTATTACACAGAACCATAGTTGTGTGGTACTTTGGATCCATGCCGAGGGATTTTATTCTCCTTGATCACTTTCCTTTTTTGACTAGACTGAATTTCATTGGCATTTATTTATCTTTGCACACAGCAACTCATTCATAGCACATATCTCATTGTGTCATAAAATAGTTAAAACTGCTGTTGCCACTTTGAGGACAATAGTTTTCATGATTCTTTTAACTTCTAGGCTTTGCCATGTATATTTTATTATTATTTATGATATTTTAACCCACCTTTCCACTAAAGAATAACACTCAAAGAGTCTCACAAACACTCATCAAACATATTGAAAGCAAATGAAGAGAAGAAAAAAAAATCAAAGCCATCGAAATCTTCACTGAAGTCAATAAAACACAGTGTAAAAAGGCCAGTTGGAAGACACAGGATTTGACCATTATTCAACAGATTTCTGGGAATTTATTTGAGAACTCACGCCGAACAAGTCTTGAAGAGAAATGACAATGCAGAAAGAATCACAACCCAGAAACATCACCCAAGGAGACCTTCTGCTGTGCTTTCTGCAACCGAACTTGTTTATCTCGGATTGGCCTTTTTAGTCATCAGCACGCTTGCAGAAAGTGTGGGATGAGTCCTTCGTGAATCTTCCTTTGCGAAGAAAAGCAAGAGAGAGATGAATGCATAAGGATAACCTTGAGTGATTTGGCTATTATTATCTCCATATCTGTTTCTTTTATTTGATTTTTCTCCTCTTAATGATATTCATGTTTGATGATAGTCATATTTGAAGTGTTTTGCACTTATGCTTTATTGTAATATTTGGATATAAATGTTCTACTGGCAGGCCCATGAGATATGATTCCTTCTTCCCTACTCTAGGTTACTATGTTGCCTCAATAACAATCAAAAGTTCCACATCATGCAACTCACCCAATTTATGACAATCCTTTTCATAGTTCCCTTTCAGTCAATGCCACCAGTGCTGGCAGGAGATTATATGATTTAGGGAACCCATTACAGATAAGGGAACTGACCAAAGAGGAGTGGCAACATTGTTGCAAAATACACTTTGAGGACACCAAGTAACTTAGGAGGTCAAAAATCCAAGTAAAGACAATTTGAACTGAGTCTTTGTTATAACAAACTCACAAACTAGGCTGCTAAAGAGTAATGCCCATAGTCTTTTAGAACAGGCTGGGGAAAAGATGTGCAATGCCATATGAAACAAATGTTTTGCTGAAGGATTTCCTCTAAGATTTTGCATCATGTGTGGAACTGCTGATATATTTAGAGACACACTTTGGCCATTTGTTTGTTGTGAAGTTCCAATTGTTGCTAGATCCAACCAAATGTAACAACCCCAAAGCTCTTCACAGGTAAAACAGGGCAAATGAGTTTTCCATGAAGCTAAATACAAATCAAGAGAGTGAGCTTCTAGAAGCAGGAGAGGGAAGTATAGCATGTTCTTTGCTTCATGTGTTCTGTGTCAATATGGGACCTTCCTTACTGTGGAGTTGATTAACACTGCATGTGGCTATGGATGGGTAGTTGGTTGGTTGGTTAGGATGACAGTTTCTCTTATGTCCTCCCTCTTTGCTGTGAAGACATAATAGTGCGCCTTCCTACCTTGCTGTCTGTTAGTATTCTAAGCTGCTTTCGACACTTTGGGATGCCTAGCTTCCAAAGTATCTGTTGATATAATCCAGTGTGCATAAGGATAAGTGCATTCTGATCTGGTACAGATTCTTAGCCCTTCTACAGATGCATTTCAATCTTTATATGCATCCGGAAATTGACCCCCATATCTCCTGGCATCTTTTCAAGTTTAGCTTAAAGACTGTTAATTCTGAATATGGATATATAGTAGGACCCCCCATATCCACTGATTCAGTTATCTGCGGGAAATAAAACAGCACACCTACTATAGAGTCTTTCTAGGAAATGCCTGTATCCTGTTTAGATGTTTTCTAGATCCTCCAAGGCAACTCTGGAATTTTAAACTGGAAGTCCCATTATTTTCAATGGTGTTTGCTGCTATTGGTGGTTTTTGGTATCAACAGGGCCCCCCAGAACCAATCTCCCATGGATATGAGAGCCCTACCGTACAATAGCTAATATGGGTAGATGCAGATAACCAGGATCAATGGAACATCCACTTTAAAAAACAAACAAACCTGCCTTACTTAGGAGGATGGGCAATTGGTTGCACTCTCCTACCATATGCTTACACCCAGCATTGCCTCCATTATGGCTGCACAGACATCCAATGAAGTAGCAATCTGGTGAAAATAGTCTGAATTTCAGATTCTAAAACATAAGAGGTATGCACACAGAAAGAAATCTTGTCTGGCTCATACTTTATATAAACTTACCAGTTGTCCCCCCACCCCACACACTTTCAGTCTAATGTACAGACCATAATGATGTTATCCTTCAAAATGAATCTTTCTCTGAGTTTTTCAATAAAGTTTCCCGGTAAAAAATAAATGCATACACAAAGACAGCTATTAGGGAGATGAATGCACAAAAATATTGTATATTCATGAAAATGTAATATGCAATGCATTGCATTAGGAAAACAGTTTTCAGATTCTTAGATTATGTAAAATTATGTTAAAATTAATGTATTATAAGAAATGTGCATGAAAATGCATACTTTAAAAAAAGTATTGAAATTTAGTACAAACCATACATACAACGAACTGAACAAAAAATAAGAAAGTAGGAGAAATCAAAACTTACGGATTCAAGCATTGTATCCCGAATTAGGATGGTTGGGGTGCAAAATGTCTTTATTTTATACAGTTATCTGAAAATGTTTTCTTCCAAATCGTGGTTCTTGGAAAGTTACTTGCAACAAATCTGAGTTGCTGAGAATGTTTCACTGAGACTCTTAATACCTAGCATTTAATAGCCCTCCCCACTGCACATTACCTCTTAACTGTATTGGTACTCTTCACTTTCTGAAAATGAACATAAGCTTTTTATCCATTTATAAATTTGACAGAAAGGCCCTTAATAAGGTTCCTCTTCCACAACTGTTTTCAGTGGCACAGGGAGCTACCCAAATACACATAACATGTTGTGTTTTAGTGAAGCACTTCTCGAAACAAAAACAAAAAAAGAAAAGAGAGAGAGAAGTAGCCATTAAACCTTCAATTTTTTTTTAAAAAAATGCATGTGCTTCTTTTTCACCATGTACACATAAAGGCACCAGATCCTGTTAGATACCTGGAAGCTAAGCAGGGTCAGCCCTGGTTAGTAATTGGATGGGAGACCACCACTGAATACCAGATGCTGTAGACTATATTTCAGAGGAAGGAACTGCTAAAGTCACCTCTGAGTATTCCCTGCCTAAGAAAACTCTGTGAAATTAATGAAGGCAAACACTCACGCATAAACTCAGGGCTTTGTAGCAAGAAAGTACTCTCTCTTCATACTGGGGCACACACCCCAGAGTTATAAAGAATACTTATCTTTTTTTCTCAAGACACAGAGACATGCTGTTGGAAAAAAATTACCAACTACTATGAGATCTATTTATATTTATATTTATATTTTTTGTATTTTAGGATCTTCCCCCCCCCCTAAAATCAGAAAACTATTGTGCACAGAAACATTAGTGGGTTGCATAAAAAATGTTTGGTACAAATGAAGGTAAAATAAGAAATACCATTAAAATGTACAAAACTCTCTTGTAAATATGACCAGTGGGAAGAAAACACTGAAATTATTCTATTCTCTGAGAATTTAAAAAAAAATGCATTCAAGGACATGTCCATGCACACATGTGCTCTCATGTACACACATGCATATCCATGCATACTTTACTGAGGGTGTTTTGTCATTGGGAGAAAAATGTATGAGAAAATCTACATGGAATAAAATTGAATCTTAGTGAACAGCAAATGGGAAGCTGCAACCAAAATCTTATATTCCACCATACACAGGATAGGGTTACACTAGCTAAATAGTTCATTGGATTATTTTGTTGTTGTTGTTGTTTAATTGCTGGAAGCCTCATTTGACTCATATTTTATTTGGTAAACTGACATTTGTTGTCATCCAGGTCATTTTGACACTCATTTTGTTATGTTTTGCATTTTTCTAGGGCATTGTGGAAAGAAAATTCTGCCACAAATCACACAAATCATGATAGTATCCACTGAGGGATTTTGGAGGGGAAGTGACAGATGTCTGGAGATGCACAGAAACCATTTCTTAAAATGAACTTGACTGTTTATGGAAATGGCAAAAACAATTTTGGAAATTATACTAATTCAGAATGAGTTACATAAATGAAAGGCTGGCTGTTTCAGGTTTCCTCTACAAATATTTTGAGACGTAAATAAAAATACGAATCATACCATATTCGCTCTCTTCCAGTGGCACACACAAAAAATAATACCTAAAGAGAGGGGGGGAAATAAGTTAAAGAGAGCTGCCATATAACTGACCATAGAGCTGCTTTCTATTGCTTCTTTCAAGTATAATAAATAAAAGAAAGAAAGTTATGCTGATCCATAAGTAAAAGTAAAAAATCCACTATTAGGGAATACTCGGAGTGTGGTGGGGTCTCCTTCCTTGGAGGTCTTTAAACAGAGGCTGGATTGCCATCTGTCAGGGATGCTTTGATCGAGATTTCCTGCGTGGCAGGGGGTTGGACTGGATGGCCCTCGTGGTCTCTTCCAACTCTATAATTCTATGATTCTATGACTTTTTGTAGGACCAACCAAATGTAGGGAAAAGTTTCAGGATCTCATAATCTCTTCATCAGGAAAGAGGCTATAAAAAAAAAGTTCAAGAAGAAAAGATGCCAGGGGTGTATCTTAATAATGAAATAATGAAATCTTCATGGTTAAAGTCTTAAAACTGAGTCAAGGAAAAGCTGTTGATTTAAATGGCTAAGGGTATGTCATACACATTTCAGGTTATAATGATTAAGCAGGCATCATTTCAGTTAAGAGGATATATAAACTGTTGGCGTCATTACAGACACATTAAATGGAAGCTGAAGGATGTTCCCTTCTAAAGTTCATTGATGCCCCCATTTGAAGACACCTATCTCTCTGAAGCTTTTATCTTAATTAAGGAGGAAGACAGGATAGGTGTAATTGACAACAATACTAGAGCAGATTCACTGAGTTTAGAACTGAAATAGGAAAGTGGATGTTATGCTGACAGGTATGTGTTGTTATACATGAATATTCTCTAATGCGTAGAACAGTGGTATTCAGTCTTTTGGGGACAGTGGGAATGTTTGGAATTGTGAAACAGCAATGGGACTTCCTGGTTTTTTTCCGGGCTGTGAGGCCATGTTCTGGAAGAGTTTTTTCCTAATGTTTCACCTGCATCTGGGGCTGGCATCTTCAGAGAATGGTTGTGTAGGGTTTGTGTGGGGTTTATATACTGTGAGTCCCTGTTGGAGATGATATGTAAATTTGTGTATTTGAATGGCTAGTTCCTGGTGGGGAGGGGGGAGGGGGAGATATGCAAGGAGTTTTAGTGTCTGTTTGGCTAATGGTCCATTCTCTGCTGGAAATCCCTGGTCACTAGGTGAAGTTCATTTGCATGTGTTGAGTTTTGATTTTGGTGTTTTCCAGGATTGAACTCCATCCTCAGTATGACATCCCTTCAAATATTTAAACATGACTATCATGTCCCCTCTTAACCTTCTCGTTCCCAGGCTAAATGTACCCAGCTCCCTAAGCTGCTCTTCATAGGGCATGGCTTCCAGACCTCCTACCATTTTGGTCGCCCTCCTCTGGACATGTTCCACCTTGTCCATAACCTTCTGGAACTGTGGTGTCCAGAACTGGACACAGTATTCCAGGTGAGGTCTGACTAAAGCAGAATAGAGTGGCACTATTACTTCCCTTGATCTTGAAACTATACTCCTGTTGATGCAGCCTAGAATTACATTGACTTTTTTAGCTTCTGTGTCACACTGCTGACTCACGTTCAGTCTGTGGTCCACTAAGACTCCTAGATCCCTTTTGAATGTACTACCATGAAGCCAGGTGTCACCCATCCTATATCTATGTTTTTCATTTTTTCTGCCCAACTGTAGTATACTACATTTCTCTCTGTTGAAATTCATTTTGTTAGTCATGGCAGAAAAAGTGGAATCTGAGTGTTATAATAGTATAATGAGTAAGGCCCAAGTTAGTGACACACAAACCCATTTGGTTTCTTCTGTGTTTTGTGTATATCCAGGAAATTCTGACGATTTTTACATCTCTACACCAACCACAGACATTAGAATTATGACCACTGAAAATACAGGCAATTTTTATTTTTCTGTGTGTGTGCAGCAGCTACAGTGGGCCCTTGGTATCCACTGGGGTTTGGTTCCAGGAACCCTGCCTCTCATGGATAGCAAAAAATGTGGATGCTCAAATCCCATTACATACAATGGCATAGTAAAATGGTGTCCTTTATATAAAATGGCAAACAGCAAGGTTTGCTTCTTGGGGATTTTTTAAAAAATATTTTCAAGCCATGGATGATGGAATCCATGGATACAACATCCATGGATAAGGAGGACCAACTGTATTTGAACAAAGGTGCAGATTCTAAACGAGTCATTTTGAATTAAATTGTATTACTTCTTTTTGTTATGTATACAGGTTGAATATCCCTTGTTTGGAAATCCAAAATCCGAAATACTCCAAAATCCAAAAATTGTCCACATGGGTGGCTGAGACATTGACAACTTTGGTTTCTGATGGCTCAGTGTACACAAACTTTGTTTCATGCACAAAATTATTAAAAACATTGTGTATAAAATTACCTTCAGGCCATGTGTATAAGGTGAATAATCTCTCTCTCTGGCTTTTCTTCACAAACGAAGATTCAGGAAGAACTCATCCTGTGCTTTCTGCAAGTGCACTGATGACTAAAAAGGCCAACGAGATAAACAAGTCCGGTTGCAGAAAGCACAGCAGGTCTCCTTGAGTGATGTTTCCGGGTTGTGATTCTTTCTGTGTTGTCATTTCTCTTCAAGACTTGTTTGGCGTGAGCTCTCAAATAAGGCTGCAGCATTGTGGATAGTGCGTCTCCATGCCTCCCGATGTGAGGCCAGGGCGGACCATTGTTGGTGATCAATTTGGCCAAGTCTGAGATGTTGTTTCAGGGAGTCCTTATATCACTTTTTTGGAGCACCCCACTTACGCTGACCCATGGTGAGTTCACCGTAGAGTACTATTTTTGGGAGGTGATGGTCCTCCATCCTAGAAACGTGCCCTGCCCAGCGCAGCTGTGTTCTCAATATCATGGCCTCAATGCTGGTGATCCCTACTTGCTCAAGAACAACATTCATCACATAGTCAGTCCAGTGTATATTTAGGATTGTGCATATACAGTGCTGATGAAAGTGTTCAAGGAGTTGTAAGTGGTGGCGATAGGTGACCCATGTTTCAGACCCATAAACGAGAATAGACAATACAATGGCTCTATACACACTGATTTTTGTGCTTCGCCTCAGGTGTTTGTTACTCCAGACTCTTTTGTAAAGTCTTCCAAATGCGCTATATGCCTTTGCTAATCTGTGATTGATCTCTTTGTCAATCTTGGCATCTGAGGGGAGATGATGCTTCCCAGGTATTTTTTTTTTAGTTAGTTAGTTATACCCCGCTCTTCAGCCACAAGGCTATAAGAGCGGCTTACAAATTGTTTTAAGCAATAGCTATTTACACATCTAACTGCATTAAACAGCTTCCAATGTGTGTTAGCTAATTGCCCCCACAAGCTGGGTACTCAATTTACCGACCTACGAAAGGATGGAAGGCTGAGTGAACCTTGGAGCCCGCTGGAATCGAACTTGCAACTTGCAATGTGGTGACTTGCAGTACTGGCATTTAACCACTGCGCCAACAGATAGGTGTACTGCTGAATGAACTTAAGCACAGATTTGCCTACTGCAATGTGGGGATGGTGGTGTTCGTCCTGTGGTGCAGGCTGGTAAAGAACGTCTGTTTCTTCAGGTTGACTTCCAGCCCAAACAGCTCTGCAGCTGTTGTGAAGGAGGATGTTAGGTGCTGCAGAGCTGCTTCTGTGTGGGCAACAAGGGCATCAGCATCAGCGAAGAGCAGCTCATGAACTACATAGTTTAGAGTCTTAGTGCAAGCTCTCAGATGGCTTAAGTTAAACAAGCTACCATCAATATGGTAATGTATATAGATGCCATCTTCTTCTTCAAGATCTGCCATAGCCCTTTGGAGCATCATGCTGAAGAAGATTGTAAATAAAGTTGGAGCAAGAACACAACCTTGCTTCACTCCATTAGTTATTAGAAAGGGCTCTGAAAGAGCATCGCCATATCTGACTTTACCGTGCTGGCCATCGTGTAGCAAGATAATCATTTTGAGGAATTTGGGGGGACATCCTAGTCTTTCCAGGATCTGCCACAGACCTTTTCTACTCACAGTGCCAAAGGCTTTGGTGAGCTCGAGAAAAGTTACATAGAGACCCTTGTTCTGCTCTCTACATTTCTCTTGCAGTTGTCTAAGGGCAAATATCATATCTGTAGTACTCCTATTGACTCTGAAGCCACATTGGCTTTCAGGAAGAAGTTCTTCTGCAATGGCAGGAACTAATCTGTTCAGGAGTATCCTTGCAAGGATTTTTCCAGCAATAGAGAGCAGTGTTATACCTCAATAGTTTGAGCAATCGGATTTTGCTCCTTTTTTCTTGTACAGGGTGATGATGATTGCATCTCGGAGATCTGATGGCAGTTCCCCTTTTCCCCAGCAATTCACAAGGATTTTGTGGAATTTATCATGGAGTACATGACCTCCATGTTTTGAAACTTCAGGTGGGATTCCATCAATCCCAGCTGCCTTGACATTTTTCATCTGCTGTGTGGCCTTAAGGGTCTCTTCCAAAGTGGGAGCTATGTCCAATTCATTTTTCATTGGTTTTTGTATCATATGTTGGATAGCTGAGCCTTGGACTACTCGGTTGACACTGAAGAGTCCAACCCATCAATATTCAGCCCATCAATTCAGAATGGAGGCTTTATCAGTAATTAATGTTTGACCATCTGTACTGTATAAGGAGCTTTGGACCTGATAAGTAGGTCTAAACACTGCTTTAAGAGCTTTGTAAAATCCTCTAAGATCACTGAGATCTGCACAGCATCGTTTCTTTTCTGCTATATTGATCCACCACTTGTTCTGCATATCTTGGAGTTTTTGTTGAAGTTTACTACGTGTGAGATGGAAACCTGCTTTTCTTACATGGCAAGTTGGCTGAGTGAGGTATGCTCAGTGGGCCATTCTCTTCTTTGCCAACAGCTCCTGGATCTCTGGTTGTTTTCATCAAACCAGTCTTGATTTTTCTTATGGGAGAACCCGAGGGATTCTTCCGCAAACTGGAGGATACTGTTTTTGATATGTTGACAAAGCATTGTAGGAGAAGGATCTGTAGGGTGGTCTTCAAATTTTGTTTGCAGATTTGCCTGGAAGTTGTCTCTCATGGTAGCTTGTTAAAGATTGTTGACTCGGAGTCTCCTCTTTAAGATGCTGCCCCTCTTAGGTTTGAGCTTAAGATGAAGATTTAATTTACATTTTACGAGGCAATGATCTGTTTGGCATTCTGCACTGGGCATCACTCGAGTATGATGGACATTGCAAATGTTTCTCTGGCAGACTAGAACATAGTCAATGAGGTGCCAGTGTTTGGATCAGGGATGTATCCAGGTTGTCTTCAAGCTATCTTTCTGCTGAAAGATAGTGTTTGTAATAGTCAGCTGTTGTTCTGCACAGGCCTCTAGCAAGAGGTGTCTGTTATGATTGCAATTTCCAACACCATGCTTGCCTAAGACACCTTTCCAGGCTTCAGAGTTCTTTCTGACTCTGGCATTGAAGTCACCAAGGATAATAATTTTATCTTCAACAGGGACTTTTTGTATGAGGTGAATAATAATAATAATAATAATAATAATAAGTTATTTATTACCCGCCTCACCCCTCAGGATTGGGTCGGGGTACAATATCACAATACATCACATACATTTCAGTACAATTCAAGCAAGTTAAACATTGCAAGACAATCCAAGAAGGTTATACAATTATTATACAAGCCAGAAATCAATACTAACATTTCAGACAATTACAAACAATGCAGACAATTACAAACAGCTGTACAGTGCAGACAATATAACTGACAGTAGATGACACTGCTGGTGTGCTGCTGGTGTGCTGCTGGCATGCAGATGTCGCTGCAGGAGTGACATTTTTTTCATAATGCACTGTACAATGATGAACGACACACTGCTTTTTAAGAAACTGTATTACTACTGTCCACAGCATGTCGCCCCAGCTCTTAATATGCTGGTGCTCATTATGCCAACTTACAGAAGGCTGAGTCAACCGGGGAGGCCCTGGGATCGAACCTATAGACTCAGGATCTAACATGAGGTTTTTGGCTACAGTTTTGGCTGCATTATCTTACTGCAGTAGCTTACTGTTTAGATTTGGGTCCCATCTCCAAGATATTTCATTAGGTATATGTAAATATTACAAAATACAAAACAAAAAAACAAAATCCCAAACAGTTCTGGTCCTAAGCATTTTGTTGAAGGGATACTCAACCTGTATTAATTTTTAAATGTACAGTTGGCCCCCCACATTCACAGGGGTTAGGGGCACAGGATCCCCATGAATGTGGAAAAAACCATGAGTATCTCTAGGTCCTCCAAACCATATTTAACACACACAGAGAAACTACAGTCAAGTACAATTCAACCCACTGTGGATGCCTTCAAGGTGGCGGGGTTCTTTCTCAAGGCAGAAATGACTGACTGTTGGGGCTTGATGATGGCTTTGCTGCTGCCTCTACCATTTTTAATAGGGACGTAGAAGCCTCACTGAGTACTCACAGTCCCTCCATGTCTCACGAGGCTTGTAATCCCTATCAAAAAATGACATAGGGCAGCAGCAGAGGTGGTGGCAAAAAATCCAAGAATAACCAAATCTGCAAAAGTTAAACCCTCAAATATGGAGGGCTGATTGTAATTATGATGTTATGTAAAGTGAATGGCAATGTTTTTAATTTTAGCTTAGTTTCAGTGCCTAAACCGCTGTGTGTATTTTTAGTGTGCAGACTGAAAGAGAACAGTGTATAGTTTAAAAAAAACAACAGGATGAAAACTTCTGGTCCTTTGCATTCAAGGAAAACAAAGGTGGCAGGTGGAATTAGGGGGGAAGTGCAGGTGAGCCCCTGTGGGCCATTCTTGAAGTGCATGCTCTGCCCAATTATGTCACATGGTGGCATCAGGTGTGATTTCCAGCATACTCTTTAGGATTGTGGTTAAAGATGTTAATCATATTTAGGATTATAATGAGGGGTGAACAGAATATAACAGGTTTGTTGTGACATTGTTGTAGTTTATATTCTTAACAGAATTTATGCTTTGTAAGGAATATTTTAAAGGTATTTCAAAGATTCACTTTTTTATTACAAAAAAATAAAACCTTCCCACTATAATAGTGGCAATTGATGGCATTCTGTTAGTGATTTATACAGATGTAAATTCAACGTACACCTGTGTAACTCACTTTTTGGGCCATTGCAGAGGTCACAATCCTCTACTAACCACTCAATGGCCAAACTGCCACCTTAACATGGCCATTTACTGGATGGTGAAGAGAAGGTGAGGGCAGAGCACTGTCCATCTGTTCACACATTGGAAGCTGTTTAATGCAGTGTAAATGTGTAAATAGCTATTGTTTAAAACAATTTGTAAGCCGCTCTGATAGCCTTGTGGCTGAAGAGCGGGGTATAGCTAACTAACTAAATAAATAAAAATAAAAAAAGCAATGGCATCATCTTCTGGGACTCCAAAGGACCCCTGGGAGGTCACAGAGAATGTCTGTCACTGTGCGTCCAGTGAAAGGAACATAGCTGGATGCTTCTCCACATGCACACTTAGCTTCAAATGGCTGTGTTGTGGGGGAGGGTGGCTCAGCCATTTAGAAGGTGGATTTGGGAGAGCAAGGGGAGAGGAGACATGTCATATTTCAGCCTGTGAGGAAATTTATGACACATCTCTGGATCTAGAATCTCAGCCAATGTCTTTATTGAAATCAAAATATCTCCCCAGAGACTTAGTAGCTAGGCACCAAAAAAAATTAAAAATAAAATAATTCATTGCTGAAAACCTTACACTAATGTAACCTTGACTAATGTGATGGTTGTTATTGTTGTTGATGTTTGCCACCTCCCAGGCATTTATAGAACTGCAGGTTATATTAATTTCCCTATTGAATTGAACTATGGTATCATGTCTTCATTTCACCATTTCACAATTTGTAACAGAAAATTACAACCCAGTTTGAAACCAGTTGTATTGATCTGGAGACTCTGATCTACTCAGATCCTGCTCCATATAGGTTCAAAAGATACAGTGATGTAAGACTAGGTCACTGAGAGTACAAGTTTTAACTTTATTGGTGACACATAGATGGGGAAAGGGTGCAGTGATGGAAAATACAAGCAAAGAACATATTCTTACACCATTTTGGTCAAAACTCTGGCACAGCCTCAAGAACAGATGGCCTCCAGGTCTGCCCTGCTAGATGTTATTTTGTCCTCCAAGTTTTTGGGTAAGGTGTCACCATTTTCCCTTCCCAAGTCCAGGACCAAGGAAATCTGTTCCATGTGAGGGTTTTACACCTTAACAGAATATGTCTTCTACCAAATACAAGATGATGCTCACTAGTTTGGGAGGGATGTGGTCCTCCTTCCTCCCAGAGACTGAGAGAGGAGGAAGATTTCTGTTCTCACAGAGAGTTTCTTATCAACCTGTTATCTCATAATGGCTGCATCTCTGTTTACCTTTTTGATGAAGGCCTCCTTACAGAGTACATGAAATGCATGAAGCTATAAAATAGTTAAATGTGGGCTTTAAAGCAAGTTAGAATATTTATTTGTAGTTCTAATTAATGTGTATACATGGATGAGAAGCCCAGTCAATACATTCTTTGCCAATATTGCACAAATGTAGTCTCTGACACTAGTTAACCCTACTTTCCAACCTAGTTCTATCATTAAAAGGAGCCTATTAATAATCATAATAAAGAAATAATATCAGCTCTGTGGAACTGCACACAGCTTTCGTTGTTTATTTTTGAGGAATCTATTTAGCTGAAAGCAAGTCCGGTTGAATTTAGTGGGACCTATGAATAGATATGAAGAAGGTAGGACTCAAACATTATAAAAACAGGCAAAAATCTCAAATTATACTTCTTTTCCATGAGTAGTGCTTTGAAAATAAATAATGGTGGGAAAAGGTTAACTCACCTAAAATGTACAGCATGTTTTGTGTGGGGCCACACTAGCCACCCAACTATGCTTGTCTTCCCTTGTGGGGAAAGACTAGCTCCCTAGGTATATGCTAAAGTACATATGGATATTTAAAGAGAACCTTCTGTAATCACACATGAAGTTGTCTGTGAGGAAAGCGCTCATGAGAAAGACATTGAAAAGGTTGTGCTTGGCAATGGCTTTGAGACATGTGCCTTAGAAGAACCCAGATGCCAGAATACTCACTGTGTAAGAGAAACTCTTGACAGTAGCATCATGTTCTCTGATAGTTTGTACAGTACTGGTCTAGAGAAAATACATACCACTGTCCATTTGGGAACTTCAGCTGTTTGCTCTTACCAGAGAAAATAACACAGGACTTTTACTGCCCTTTCACAGATTCTGGGTGACAGGTATTCACTTGCACACAGAGAGGTACCAAGCCTTAAGCAGCTATTCACCTACAACAGGACACTTAACATGGGTGGAAATACAGGGACAAAATCCTGCTCCAAACCAAACTGCCAACTTTGTCCTCACATCTACTCTTGCAGAAGTATTACAAGGTTTAATAACATCACCCTCAACAGCAGAGGTGCTTTTACATGCTCATTCTTCAGTGTAATATATGCTATCCTCTGTCAGCACTGCTCCACGGCCCAATACATTGGACAAACAGGACAGTCTATATGAAATAAGACAAATGGGCATAAGAGATATAATTCTTTGCTAATTTCATTCTCAAAAGAAGCAAAGCATAATTCTAGCAATTTTCTTTTCACTACAAGAAAACCTTCAACAGCTGTGTAGTTAGTTTTCAAAGGCCATTTGTAGTCTTGGAATTATTGTGTACAAAATTTGCATGTGGCTTCTTTTGCGCACCCCCCCCCAACATTTGCTGCACAAGAAGCAACATTTTCTGCACAGAAAATGCTGTTTTGGCCCTAGAAAGTCTAAACAATCAAATAAGAAACAATCAACAGATACCTGGTCTTAAAATTAAAAATCAAGAATATAAAATAAAAGCATTTGCGGATGATATTGCCATAATTTTGGAAGATCCACTAGAAAATATAGAGAAGTTGCTTAATATAATTAAAAAGTATGGGGAATTAGCCGGATTTAAACTCAATAAAGAAAAAACTGCTATAATAACTAAAAACTTGTCTTTGAAAGAAGAAAAACAGTTGAAGGAGATATCAGGATGTAAAATTGAAAGGAGGGTTAAATACCTGGGAGTATGGATCAATAAGAAGAATATCGAACTTTACGATAGCAATTACAATAAGTTATGGAAAGGAATAAAAGCAGACTTAGAGAGATGGAATAAACTTGATTTATCTTTACTCGGGAGAATAAATGCTATAAAGATGAATGTTCTACCGAAATGTTTATTCCTTTTTCAAAACTTACCCATCTTGACAAATGAAAAAACATTGCAACAGTGGACATCTGACCTAAGCAAATTTATATGGAAAGGAAGAAGAGCGAGGATAAAAGGATCGATTTTGACAGCAAACAAGGAAGCAGGAGGCGCCTCTCTACCAAATTTAAAATTATATTATATTGCGTCTGGAATAAATTGGTTATCAGATTGGATAAAATTGGAAAATTCCAGAATATTAACCTTAGAAGGACACTTGCTTAGATTTGGATGGCATGCATATTTAGGATATGACAAACAACAAATAAATAAAGAATTTGAAAATCATATAATAAGAAAATCCCTTCAAAGAATCTGGCAAAATATCAGAAAGCAATTTTATACCAAGCTACCTATATGGATCTCTCCACAAGAGGCTTTTTTAGGAAGGTGGGAGAAGGAGGATCAATGGCTAAGATATGAGGATCTGATTAATCAAGAGAAATGGAAAAAAGAAGAAGATACAACAATGTATTCAAGAGAAGAATTAGAGGCAAAAGGCATATATATGAACTGGTTCAAATTCCTGCAAATTAAAGAGAGATTTCGAGAAGATAACTGTAAATATGGGTTTGAAATAACTAAAACAGAGATTGATAAGCTGATTTGGGGAGAGAAAGAACACAAAATATCCCAATATTACAAATTATTATTAGAAAGAAATTTGGAGAGTGAAATTATATCCGACGCAATGATTAAATGGGCGCAGGATCTTAAAGAAACTATAAACCTGGAAGAGTGGGAGAAAGCTTGGAAAGAAACTAACAAATTTACGGCATGCTTAGCCTTAAAAGAAAACCATCTTAAGATAGTAAACAGATGGTATTTAACACCTGCGAGACTTAGTAAAATTTATAAAACACAAAACAAGTGTTGGCGCTGTGAAAAAGACATAGGGACGATGTACCATATGTGGTGGGGGTGTCCAGTAATACAAAAATTCTGGATGAAAGTCCATAAAATAATTCAAAAAATCTTCAATGTTCAATTTGTTATGGATCCTAAATTATATCTATTGAATATAACACTGAATTTAGAAAAGGACTTTACTCGGCAATACTGGAGAATAATGCTATATTTAATAACTGCAGCGAGATTAATAATAGGAGCCAACTGGAAGAAAAAAGACAACCTTTCGGTTGAAGATTGGCTGCTGAAACTTTGGGAGATGATGGAAAATGACAGACTTACTTATATTATAAATAAGGGAAAGAAGACTAAGCTTGAAGAAGAATGGTCTCCAGTCCGTGAATATTGGAAGAAAAGATGGAATATGAAAGAGAACGTGTAAATCAGGGGAAAATATATATATATATACAAGAAATATATTAACATAAGGATGGGCCTAAGTGATGTAAAAATAAAAATAACATAACACTCAAAACGACACTGAAATGGGAAGCTAATATATTAGAAGGAAAGCAAGATATAAAGTGAAAGAAAGTTTTAAGCAAATGATTAAAAGATAGGTAAACGAAGATAATGAGATTTAAATTTCTAGAGATAGGAGGAAAAAGGGAGATAAAGGGGAAAAAAGTCAAAAAGGATATCTTGATCGGATGGAACTAAAGGAAGTAAAAAGGATGGATGAAAAGAAAGAAGGTATTGCAAGTGAGATGGTGAGAGTAAGTTTTGGGAAAGTATGGATGGGATGTGTGGGATAGAAGAAAAAGAGAATGGATGGAGAGGTAGGAGAAGGTAATGAAGAGTTAAGATGGAGGTAAAGAGGAGGTAATGAAAGATTAGGATGATTGAAAGACTAGGACGGTTGTAAAGTGATGATTGTAAAGTGTAAATTAAATTGAATGAATGTGTATATATGTAAATGCAATGTAACGTAAATGTAATGCAGTTTAAGATTGTCTACCTTTTGAAGCACAAATAAAACATATTTAAAAAAAAAAAGAAAAAGAAAATGCTGTTTTGGGGAGGGGGGAGTGGAATTCCAGTCCATGAGCAGTGGCATGAATAAAGACAACAGTGTCTTGGCCCACTACAGCTGCAATCTTTTATATTGTACTGCATATCCTACATATTCATTGTAGTGTTACTATCCCTGACATCCCCTCCCCTTTTCTCTGAGGGTCCCCTATCATAATAATTGGCAATATTTAATAATTTGGTCAACCACATGGTCTTCCATGCAGTGCAGCCATTAACATAAGCTGGGGAACTAGGAAAAACCCAGACATGTTGATTACGTCAGGTATGCATTCCAGGAGGGGCCAAACCTAAGATCCAAAGAATTGCTAAATTGCAGATCAACTGAAGGCAACATCTTATCAGAGCCCCAGGCTAATCCTATTTTCTAAGGCTGGCACAACTGATACTTGCCAATGACCCTCTATCCCTTTTACCTCACCTAAACAAAGGAAGTTGCTTCCTCTCTTTGAATTGTAAAATATAAACTCATCAAAACGTTATTAGCATATCTGGAATGTCTTTGTTGTTCTCTGAGCAACAACTTAAAGTATTGTCTTCTACTCAAAATCACATCCCCAGAAGGCAAATATTTCCTATATAAACCCCTGAAAATTGCCTTCAGTGTCCTTCAGCTCCCTCTCCTAACCTCCATGCTGCCAGTTTGCTGACTTACCCTCAGAGAGCCACTCTGGGACCCCCACCCTGCTGGTTTCCTCCGCAACCTCCTATCTTCAGGAAAAGGTGTTGTATCTCCCATTGAAAAGTTCCCTTTGCTATTGCTCTATCTCCATCTCTCCCACTTTATTTTGCTAGTCTTGCACAAATGCTTGATGCCTGGATGTGTGTGTGAATGTGGTTATTGATTTTCCTAATAAAGATTATGGTTATTCTATCTAGCTTACATCTCCTCGATAGTACTAGTATAGCTGGTCACAAGGTCCTGCCGTTACCCTCTCTTCTACTGTCAAAGTGAGTACATTAATTCCCCTTATTAATGTCTATATTTTGAGGGTCCCCACAACCCCAGAGTGATTAGGGTAACAGTGGTGAAGTGGTTCTGCATGCAGACCTACACTAGGTATATACTGCCCCCATCAGACTTACTGCACAGCATCTGAAGCCACTCCTATGACCATTCTGTGCTTCATGGAAAGTGGGTAGGATTGGAGATGCATTGGGATGCCCCACCCAATAGCCAGAAACAAAATGATTACATTAGTGCTGTGATTTGTCAGGGTCCTCCAGATGAGTCAGCATTGTTGTAATCATTTTGTATCTGGCTATGGGGACATAGGTATGGTAAGTCTCAGTGGGGGTGTTCTGGGTGCTGTGAAGGAAGGAAGGGAATACCAACCTGCACAGTGGCCTAGAAAGGACATACACAGGCATAAGGGAAACTTGTGCAGGCATATGAAACTAACAGGATGACAGCCCGACAGACAGACAGACTGACAGACTATTTTAATTACAGCTATCCATGTAACAAAAGTGGTCTCCTCATAGTATTTCCCTGCTTCAATAAAACTATCAGTTGTATATAGGCAATTGATCCTTGCCATATAAAGTCTCTATCATAATAGTTTAGCTGTTTCTGCACCTATTTCTCTATTGTACATATAAGTACCTGCTCTATTCTGTCACCTTTGTCCTTTCAACTACTCTGTATGACCATTACTAAGACCGTATTTGTCACTCCATCAGCATCTCAACATGTTTTGCATCCTGTTTTACATTTCACCTCCCCACCCACATTTGCAGATATGTTTGTCTACAGAGGCTTCACTCTATGCATCTGAAGAAATGTACTAGAGTTCATGAAAATTTATGCTGAAATATATCAGTTAATCTCAAAGGTGCTTTCTCTCCCCCCCCCAACCACTTCCATTTTTATGCTGAAACAGACTAACACAGTTTTCTCCTTGAAACAGTGGCTGGTATTGCAATTACAGATGTGTAACTTTCTATAAGTCTTCAATCAAGAGAAATTACTGGAGGAACAGTCAGAAGACTGAAGATATTCAGGGCTCATCTACGCTTGGGGTAAAAATCCAGATGAAATTCAGAATACTCTGGGCTGGAGCTGTGCCAGACGATTTGTGGACTACTCTGGCTTGGAGTTAAGCGCCACTCCCTTACCTGGTGAAAAGTCTTAATCTGCACTGCTTGTTGCTGCTGGTGGTCCGCCACTGCGGCCTTCCTAGCCAGGCACTTCATGGCAGAGCCCCACTGGCACATAGTCACTCGCTCTGAGGTAAGAAAGGGGCACCAAGCATCGACCTCCTCACCATTGATCACATGGCTGATTGCCTCATTCTGACCTCAGAGTGAGCAACAGCAGTGACACTGAGGAGTGAAAAAAAAGTTCTTAATTGTTCCAGACTGGAAACTGGCTTGGACAATGAGGTAAACTTGAGTGGCACCTGCCAGGCAATAATCTGTCCTGGTTCCCTACCCACCCCCACATCCACAGCGGATCCATTGTTCATACTAGTTTTCTCCAGAGTCTCCTGCAAACTCTGGAGAAAACTGTGAGTTTTAAAAACCTGGGTTAAAGTTTGGTGCAGATAGGGCTATACATTTTGTGTCCTTGGTGCACCAGATTCAGGGATGCACCAGATTTGGGGGAGGGTTGTTTTTTTCCATTGTGTAGACAAGCCCTCAGTCATCCTCCAAACCATTTTCTTTTACTTTTTTGGCAACAAATCAGAGTTTATGGAGATTATCAAATAGGAATGCAAAAAGTGTTCCTGTCCCACAATCTCCAGTCCCACCCTTGTCCTGGCACAATAACCCTCCCCGCCACACTTACCTTCTCTCCCATGGAAAACACAGCCCAGGAATGAATGGAGCTCTAACGGAGCTCAGTTCACTTCCTGGACTGAAATCTCATCCGTTCTTGCAAGAAGACGCGAATGCGGAAAATTCAAAAATAAAAAGAAACACAAAATTTACACCAAGCACAAAAATGCAATTTAAAAATCCCAAGTAACCAGGGGAGGGTTATAAAAAGAGCAAAACTTACTTGGATGTCCTGATCTCACCCAGAAGTGTGCACACCAGACAGGGCATTCTTGCAGCATTCGTGAGAGTTAAACGGCCTGGGTTTTCGCATGCCGGCATGCTGGCACCAAAACGGAACTGGGGAATCTATCGACTGCTTCAGCCATCAATAAGAAGAAATGCCAGCATAATACTGGTGGAGCACAAAATGACATCATCGTCTGATATTAGGCATCCTTTTGCATTCTGCTGGCATTATGCTGGCGCCATATTAGCCATGTCAGAAAATCTCCTTAGACTTGAATATATACTCTAACTAATCCAGAGTGATCTAAGCAGTCATGGGTTCCTGAAAAATATACTTGTAAAACCAACGTTGCTTGAATAGACTTCCACTTGTGTAACAAACTAGATTTTGGAGAGAGGTATATGAGTGGATTCATGGGGGAGGGGAGTTCATTCTACCCTTGGTGTTTGTTCTATTTGCAGATGGACATAAGTGGCTATAACCCCACATCTTTGTCTTACTTTGAATATTACATTTTTAGGTGGTGGTTTCAAGAACATTTTGATGTAATAATAATAATAATAATAATATTTATTTATACCCCGCCCCTCTGCTAAAAACAATCGGGGCAGCTTCCAACAATTAAAACATTATAATAATGACTAAAAACACCACCCACCCCCACCCTCCCCCATAAAAAGACATTAAACACAATAAGATTAAAACCTTCTAACTAAAAACACATTAAAAACAAATATATACATAATTTTTAAAAAGCCAGGAGACTGAGCTCCTGAGGCCGGGATCTAATCAGGAAAGGCCTGGCGAAAGAGATCCATCTTTAGTGCTTTTTAAAAGCTACTCAAACTTGTCAACTGACGGATCTCATTCGGCAAGCCATTCCATAAATTGGGGGCGATTACCGAAAAGGCCCTCTGGGCTATGTACAAGCCTATAAAGCATTATGTGCAGCCCTTTGCTGATTTTAAATTTGTTTATTTTCATTTTTCCTCTTAAACATGGCCTCACTGTGACAAAAATGCAAAACATCGTATAAAATAATAATCGATCATCTGTAATGATATTCAGATGATACTTAAACTTCCCCATCGAACCACTCCATCTAGGCTAAAACTAGCAACTTTTAATGGCCTGAGCCAGAATGGAGAGTTCTGTCACAACAGAAGCAAAGTTTATTTCCAATTATTATTATTATTATTATTATTATTATTATGTGAGAATCATATGAAGAAGGGGGGACCTCCTAAAAATCTCTCACACAATAAAGATAGAAGTATAATGGTGTTGTTGGTGATGGGAAATTTTGATTCAGTTAAAGTCAATCAAATATCCAAAAGAGATAGCAATATGAAGTTGTTGCCTATCTTCCATGCCTTCAGATTAAGGAAAGGCTGTAGAATCCTCAGTTCCACTGAACAACTGGAGGCAGGATGAAAGAAACAAACTCGTCCTACTTCTTACTTCAAGTATACTTAACTAAGTTCTGTGCCTTATCTGCTGCAGCACACACACAAAAAAGCTCTTGCATGTCTGTCTAAGCTTATATACAGTAGTGAAAGAAGATTACCCTGGCTCTAGTAATTCTAATTTTGTTCTTTGTTTCTACTGTTGAGAAGAGATGGTAATATGAGGTAGTAAATAGCATGAGTATGGCATACAAAATACAGAGGAGTATGAACTTGGCTCTTACTTCATGCCAGCACCTATATCTGAAGGGTTACATCATGGGTTTGCTAAATTATCCTCATCCCCAAGACACAGTGTGGCTGCTCTGCCACCACTGAAATAGCTGCAACAGTGGGAAAACTACCTGCTCCTTTCTTTGGGGGTTAAAAGGAGCCATGGGAGGTGCACACACATTCTTCCAAAGACCTAAAGTGCTCCCTTGAGCCTCTCAGAGGTGCTATTTCTACTGTAAACCATGCAGGAGAAGATGCTGTTGTATGCCTTCAAGTCATTCCCAACTTATGGGGACCCTAAGGCGAACCTATCAGGGGATTTCTCAGCAAGTTTCTCTTCATAGGGGGTTGCCATGGCCTTCCTCTGAGGCTGAGAGAGTGAGACTTGCCCAAGGTCACCCAGTGGGCTACCATGGCTGAGTCGGGATGCGACCTTGTTCTCCTGAAATTCTAAAACAACATTCAAACTGCTATGCCACACTGGTTCACACAAGCAACTAGCACATATGAAGTACTAGACTGGGCAGAGGGGCTTCACAGGGACCCTGGAACACATTTAAAGGTGTGTACGTGGGTCAGAATTGCAAGGCAGGTTATTATTAATTTTGCCCACTTGCAAGGTGAGGGCAAATGACTCTTCACCCCCATTACCACTAAAACATCCTTAACTATGAAGACTCTTACAAGCACAATGTTCACTTAGAAATATCTCCCTGTGTTCAGTTCAGCTTACTCCCAAGTAAGTGTGCACAGGATAGATTGCAGGCAACTTTTATTATTCCTTGGAGGACTTAGCAACAATGTCTTAATAGTTCTTGCTGCTTGATCATTTATTACTCTTCTGACAAGTCTTGGTAGTCCAAGTTTGCCAGATAACTTCAGGGGGCTCATCTTTCTCAGGCTAGATATGTGTGGGAGTCAAACCCTGTCCTGCTTTTCTGGGTTAATGGGGCTTTAGAAGGCTCATTGGCCATGCGTCTTGCACCCCCAGAATAGAAGCAGTGTTTTAAGCATTAGAGACTGCAGCATGACCTTACATTTTTTCTGAGTCTGGAAAACTCATGTGTCAGTGAATAGGTAAGAATACGTAAAAACCTTGTTTTCTTGACTATCTTTTTCACGGTCACTTCTTAACTGCAGCTTACAAGATCTAGGACTTTATCAGAAATCCCCTTTTAAATGTTCTTTTGCCAGAATTAAAAAAAAATAATAATTTTTTATGCTGGCAAAAGAACGTTCCCCCTTGCACTTACCTTCTCTCCCAGCAAAGGTAGCTCTGTCAACAAAGAGGAAGTGAACAGATTTTATCGTGTGGGAAATTCAAAAATAAAAAAGAAAGAAACATCAAAAAGTCACACCAAGCACATACACACAATTTTTCCCACTTTGGAAAAGCTTGTTTTCTTGACTATCTTTTTCGTAGTTACTTCTTAACTGCAGCTTACAAGATCTAGGACTTTATCAGACATCCCCTTTTAAACGTTCTTTTGCTAGAATGTAAAAAATTAATTTTTATGCCGGCAAAAGAACGTTTCCCCCTGCGCTTACCTTCTCTTCCAGCAAAGGCAGCTCTGAAAGATCAAAAAGTCACACCAAGCACATACACATGCTAAAAAAACCTCCATGTAACCCGGGAGGATCAAAAAAACTTTGTCACTTACCTGGATGTGTTGTCTGGATCTCACCCGGAAGTGTTCTGGCCCGTCCGGCCATTGTTAGGGTAAGTATGAGATTTAAATGGCCCAGCAATGCTGGCAAAAAAAGAAGCAGGGGTATCTATTGACAGCTTAAGCCGTCAGTTAAAAAGTACAGGGTTTTTTTTTACTTTACATGAACATGAAAAGATGACATTATCTGATCTGTGCGCCCTTTCGCATTTATGTGGCATTGTTATGACACCATATTTAGTGCTTCTGATAAAGTCCCTAAATCAGAACAAGTCTGCTCCTCTGTCTTTCAGATAGAGGGTAGTGCAGCTCTGACATGCAAAGTACTGAAACAGATGTCTCAGGGGCAGACAAATGGAAAATGAGCTAATTAGGTAGTGGAAGCAGGACCTCTTTTCCATGTGCACTGATTGAAATAAAAATCTGCCTAGGCCTGATGCTTGGAGATGAATGATTGGGGAACATTTAGTCCTTGGACCACATGTTGGCTAGAGGTTCTGGTGAAAGTTTGTCACTTGGTCCTGTATAGTTGTGCAAATTAGGCTGTTGGACTGAGACTTGGGGGATGTCACTGAGCCATGAAACTAACTAGGTGACCTTGAGTTCATAACTTTTTCCCACTTGGCCTACAGCTTGGAATGTAACAGTTTTTTAAAAAGCAATGTTACCCCTTTCTTAGATCATCCAATAGGTCATCTATTACTGCAGTCTAGAAAGGAAACAATCTGAGTTACTCATTACTAACCAGCTACTGTTAGTGTTATGATTACAGTATTGGAAAATACAGAAAAAATGTTCTCTAGATTACCTGAGTGGCCAATTCAGATATTGCACCTTATAAATTCTAAGAAAAAATGCCAAAAAAGGCGTTACAAAATAATTACCCATGTGATCCTTCCTCTCCCATCTTCCATTGGTCTTACTGAGTCAGCATACACATCCACTAATGAGTACCAGGCAGACCACATGTTCCTATTCCACTGAAAATTACAGATATAGCTGTTGCTCCAGCTCAATACTCTGAAAAATAATTTGTTGCCAAAGTAACTCATTGGACAATGGAATTACTTCATATTTCTGGCCTGGCCTATCTCACAGGGTTATTCTAAACATAAAACAGGAAGGAGGAAAGCCATGTATTTGAGTCTATTGGATGCAATGTGGGATACAAATATTACCAATAATATAAAACATATAAATATAATATAAAATCAACACTATCTGAGAGAATCTGTACATTTACTCAGGGGCGGCTGTGTTGGGCATGCAGCAAAATACAACAAAATCCAAAATACACATTGTAGTCCTACCTTTATTAGGTCAATCAAAAGTTACAAATACATTGAGCTAGCTTTTGAACCTCACTGTCTTCTTCATCAGGCAATGGTGTTAACGGTACTGATAAATTGTTCATACAATTTTTCCCTCTTTGGAAATTAAAATACTCCCCTTCTTACTTATTCCCATTCTAATTGTTTGTACAATTGGACAAAATTGTACAACAAAATTGTACAACACATGAATTGTTATTCTTAACTGTTGATACATTCCAACTGGCTGGTTTCTCATATGAATTCCTGTTGTTTCCACCCTGCTGATTCCACCCTGCAGTCTTATTAAGGAAGTATCATGGGATCTGGTGGCACAGCATTAGACTTTGTAGCAATTTCTATTACTTCAACAAAACTGTTTTGGCACAACCGTCACCATGAAAATCCACGTATGAGCATTTCCTTAGGTCTTATCTACACTAGCCAGGATACATCAGTTCCCCACTGGCGTATCCTGGCTGCAGAGGTCCCCCCCCCTTACCTGCTGAAGATGAGCTAGAATCCAAACAGGATGGTGGCTCATCACTGAAGCCACTGCCGCTGTGATTTTCTTGCTAGCATAGAAGACAGGCAGGGGTCCAGCAACATGTGACTACAGATCCCCTGCATGTGACCAGCCTTGATCACATGCTACCGGACCCCTGTATAGTTGTACTCCAGAAGAGCCAGGGATCTGGCAGTGGCAGTGAGGAGTGGCAGACCAGATGGGCTTCAGCAGACACACAGGTTTTTTCTTATATCACAGTAAAGGGCCCTATCCCTGATTGTCCATGTTCCAGCCCTTCATGGGGGTCATGTGAACTATCCGGGGGCAGATCAGGGTAAATGCCCTGCATCGTTTGGACTGCAGGACTCTGGAACAAGGGCAAACTGGGGTATTTGGCCAGTGCAAACAAGGCCTTAGACTGGGGTGGGAAATACATAGCTAGCCCTCTAGAAGTTGTTCGACTATTACTACTAGTTCACATAGACACTGGGTGTTGCAGTTCAACCATCTCTGGAGGACCACACATTCCTCATTCCTACCTTAGACAAACAACTCACAGCCAGAAATTACAGTGTGAACTGGCTATATATTTTGAATTTTGTTGTCAGCTTCTGGACTCCTGTGTGCGTGGTGCCTTTATATCTTCACCATCTTTGTGCTGTTACATGGTCAATGGCTGCCATCACCAATGGTGGACTTCATTTCTTGCTTTGTTTCTCCAAACCAAGTATTCCCTCTTTACCGAGCCCCACCATTTCCAGAAACAAAGAATGTGTCAGAAAGAAGGCTCTACTGCTGACTGCAGCCGCTTAGGTGGGACAGACAGAGGAGCTCTCCGAGTTTTATGGAGTGTGTCACAAGGGAGGTGTCTCGAAATGAAATGAGGAGCCCCAAGGGGAAAGACAGGAGTGCGAGGCAGCCCCACCTGAGTGTGTCTTGGGAGGAAGCCCATTGCCTCGTATTTTTTAAAAGGGAAAAAATAATAATAGTAACTGAACCGAGCCAAGAATATCAAGCAGTTCATAGCTGTTAAAAAGCCAGGGAACGCTGAGTCGCGCCTGTCCAATGTTTTTCTTCCAAACAGGCCTGACCACCCTCCCTACATAACATCTTATTTATTAAAGTGAAGGTTGCCCAGTTGGAACAAGACCTATACCTCAGCCACAGTCCAAAGCTTCAAACATAACTACTCATGAGTAAGTAACATTTAAATCAAGGGCACTTGCTAATGAGAGAGTGTATTTTAGGCTCACAGCCCATATTTTTATTCGTCCAAGCAATCCTGTTGGACCTTTAAAGGTAATCTTTTTTTTTCCTTCCCCTTTTTTGAAGCTGAGAAATAAAGCAACACAAATACCTATACTCTGAGGAGAGAAAATGGTTTTATAAAATGGGTGAAAGAGTAACATTAAGCTTTCCTTTACAGGGGGATTGACATGTAGCAGGTTGGAATGCCACTCTGGAAACCATTTAAGCTTTTTTTTAAAAAAAAAAAAATCCAGAAAAAAACTGAGCAATTAGGACCTGCCACTAAATTACAGAACATGTTGAGGCGTGCAATAAGATCTTCAGGTAAAGTACAGTCCTTTCTTGTAAGTCCAGTTTTCTGCTTATTGAAGAGCCCTTACCCAGCCCAGGCATGGCTACCTGGTGAAAGTCATTGCCACAAGATGTGGTGATACATGCTAGGTTAGGTGTATTTTTAGAATCTGAAATTAATGACCAATAGCTGAGATAGCTAAACATGCATATTTTATACTAACTGATAGCAGAACTAGAAAAAGTTACTTTTGGGGACACCGTAATTCCCAGTCCAAAAATTGCCCACACTGGCTATGAGATTAGGAGTGCAATAGTTCAAAAAAGTAACTTTTTCCCAAAGCTTAGTATACCTCTGATGATGATGTCCAAAACCTGGTAATAATGTTTTACTATGACACTTTTTTTATGTGATCTTTTTGGAGACACTTGGTTTACCATGGACAGTGGACTACTGGACGCAAAAACTAAAATCTGCCACTGAAGATGGAGATGCATTTAAGCCTACTGATTCAACTGTAGCCAGTGTATAAAACTAGAGGGAAATCTAGGGTGCATCTACACTACAGAAATAATGCAGTTTGACACCACTTTAACTACCATGGCTCCATCCTACAAAATCCTGGGATGTGTAGTTTTGTGAGGCACCAGCACTCTTTGGCAGAGAAGACTAAAGACCTTGTAAAACTAGAAATCCCAATATTCCATAGGATGGAGCTACAGCACTTAAAGTGGTATCAAAATACATTATTTCTACAGTGTAGGTGCACCGCACCCCTAGTCTAATCAGGTTTCAGTTCAAAAAGTATATGTATGTACAGTTGCCCCTCCACATTCGCAAACTTAGCATTCGCAGTTTTGAATATTCACGGGTTTTTGGAGGGCCCCCGCCTTCCCAAAAGCAGTGACACAGGGCCTCTGGAGGCCCCATTAAGGCCTTGGGCGGGAGGGGGAAGGGCCGGGGAGGCGATCATGGAGCCTCCGGAGACGCTCCGGAGGCCCCATGAAGGCCTAGGGAGGGAGTGGGGAGAGCTGGGGAGGCCTTCACAGGACCTCCGGAGATGCTCCGGAGGCCCCATGAAGGCCTTGGGAGGGTGGGGGAAATGGGGGAAAGCGACTATAGGGCCTCCGGAGCCCACGTGGTCGCTTTGGCAGGGGAGGGGGAGGGCAGTTGTTATTTGCGGTTTTTTCGCATTCACGGGGGTCTGGGGAACCTAACCCCCGCGAATGTGAAGGGATGACTGTATATATATGGTCCTGTCTATACAGTCAAAATAATACATATGCAATGTTTTTTCTAAAAAGCTCCATATGACTTCCGAATGTGCAATCATTTGAACACTCACGTTCGCACAGATATGAATAGGCAGTGCAATTTGATTGGCTGGACAAGCACAGGAGGCGGAGGTAGCTAAGATGGAAAGCGGTTGCGGCTGCCATGTTGGATTTTCAGCTAAGTGAGGATTCGGTAAGTCGATCAAACAGCAATTTTTACTCTTATTTATTTATTTATTTATTTGTAAATACAAAGTGTTGCTTGTGCATACTCGGGGAAACTTTTTTTAAAAAAAAAATTGGCAGTGGCAGATTTAAAATTACAAGTAAAACACTCGCAGCTGCCAGCTGGCTAGGGGGTCATGTGGAGTTTAGGGGGTGACCTTTTGGCCATGTAGACAGTTCGCATCATTGCAAATGCCTGCCTTTTCGGATGTGTTCATATCCCCCCCCCCTCATATAGACAAGACCATATATATTGTTATTGATGTAACAGCAACACCCCGGGAGAAGTGAAATCCACAAAAGTGAAAGCCATGAGGAGTTCCCTTGTCACCAAGGATACCCCACCCAGCTGGGTGTTTTTCTAACTCTCCCCACTCCAACCCCCTTAAAGAGTCCCCTGAAATTGAGATGATAGGCACACAAGTCCAGTGTCCCCCCAAACTGGATCCAGCCACAAACCCTTAGAGTTGTGACGAAGGAAATTAATGAGTGCAGAATTATTATACTCCATTCCATAACAATAATGTATACACAATACAAAAAATGCGGGAGGGGAGAAGGAAGGAAATCCAAGCCCCTGAACTTGGCCATTCTCCACTGCTGGATAATGAACAGTACAATTCTACCTGTGTGAGGAGAGTTCTGACCTTGTAGGATCCAGAAATTCCAGAGCACTTCCATGGTTGTGTTGACAAGGCAGAAGGTACAGAAAAGTAGTGTTTGTCCTTTTCCTGGTTAGCTGTTTCTCCCCGCTGTTACCTGAATTACGAGCAGGACCCACTTGTGACATTTAAAATATGATATTAAGTTGGAGAATTTTAATTAGCTCAATGGTATGACTGCAAGAGGCCAGGTAACTTATGGGACTTTTGTAACTGTATATACCAGTAGTCACTGAAGAGATTCCAAGCAAAAATGAAATAAAAATTGTTTTTATTGGAAAATTATCACATAAGCATCCACACGTGCATTCATGTACACAAGACAACCACACAAGGCTAATGAAGAGTCAGGACATAAATATTGGGATAGAGTAATAGGTTCAGGAAGAATGGGTTGTATTTACCAGTCCAGAAGAGCAGAGGTTCATGCAGCAAGTGAAGATTCACACCAGATCCACACTACACAAATAATCCAGTTTAAAACTGAATTATTTCATGGCTCCATCCTATAGAATCCTGGGATTTGCAGTTTGGTGAGGCACCACCATTCTTTGGCAGAGAAAGTGAAAGACCTTGTAAAACTACAGATCTCAGGATTCCATAGGAAGGAGCCATGGCAAATAATCCAGTTTCAAATGGATTATTTGTGTAGTGTGGATTTGGCCTCAGAGTTGGATCGGAGGGTGGTAAAGCAGCCAAGCAGAGTGACAGTGTGCAACTATAGCACACCTGACTCTTATTTGAGGGTAATATGTATACCCAATATTGTACCCTTAAGGGGTGTTTTGATTGTAAAACAATGCTTCAATGGGTTTCCCAGAGTTAAGGAAAGGAAACTCTGGCTTTGATGGAGAGGCTTGAATGGCTGAGTCCGTCTGCAAGAGTATTCTCCTCCCCAGGAAGATGGATGGATTGAAGAAAGATGTTCCTGCAGACACACCAATCCCAAATGTCCAACATGAGCTGGAGAAGCTGGGGGGATCTGGGGGGATCTGGCTTTTCTACAGCAGTGTCTGCACCTCCTCAAGGAGGGGAAGGGAGGGCGGTGTTGATCGAACCCAACCTGTCGGAGGTAGAGAGTAGAAGTTGATCCAATAGCCGTTCTGGATGATCTGATGTACCCAGCAATCTGATGTTATTGAAGACCAGACTTCTTGGAAGTTCGACAGTCGATCTCCAAACAGTGGGGTCTAGAGGGAAGAGAGAAACAGTGTGAGGTGGAAAATCAAAATTTTCTCCTGGCTTGATCTTTAGACCGATGCCTTCCAGGTGGTCGGTATCTTGAAGCTGACCCTTGGCTCCTCACCGATGAGGCTGGCGAAGGAGAAGGCAAATATCGGAAACATCTGTAAGATTGGCCGAAGAACCCCTGTCTGAACTGCTGGCCTGATGAAGAGGTCTGCCAGTTGGTGCGGCCCCTGGAATGGTACTGAGAAGATGAAGAGGTGGCCATACCATATTTTCTGGCAGTTGTCCTCATATTCTGAGTGAACTCCAGTTTTTTGTCCGTGGAGCCGTTGAAGAGTCCAGAGTCATCAAAAGGCAGATTTTTGATAGTAATCAAGGCCTGTGGGGTGAGGCCCGATGAACGGAGCCACGCGTGCCGACGCAGGGCAATGGATCCTGCAATCGTTTTAGTGGTGCAATCAGCAACATGTCGGGCAGAATTCATTTGTTGCCCCACCAGAAATTGCACCTCCGACTGGATTGCTTCAGCCATTCGTCGCCGTTCCTCTAGGAGATCTTGAATGAGGGGCATAATCCTTTCCCACAGTACCTGCTGGTAGGCCCCCATGCAGGCTGAGTAGTTGGCCACACAAAAACTCAGGCCTGCTGGAGAATAAATCTTTTTGCCCATGATATCGAGGTTTCGACCCTCTGGGTCTGGCGGGGTTGATTGAGGCCAGCATTGGCTCCTGTTCTGGGAAGCCTCAACCACCACTGAATTCAGCTTCAGATGAGTCTGAAGCCAGTCGATGTGCTCACCTCCAACTTGACACAGCCTGTCGATTTTCTTAGAAGTAGACTGGATCAACGAGGGATTCTCCCAAGACTCTTGTGTGAGCTTCAGAAGGGACGGCAAGATGGGGGAGAGTAGCCGTAGGAGGAGCATTCGACTGAATCCAATGAAAGATGGGGTCTACCGCTTCAGCCTCTTTCTCCACCACCTTAAGGTCCAGAGCGTGGGACATATGGACCATCTGCTCTGAAAAAGCACGGATGTCATCTGTTGGTGATGCAAAGTCCTCATCGACTAGGTCGGGTCACGGCAATGGCAAGTAAGGCCTGTATGGATCCCACGAACCCAACGAAGATGATGTTGAATCCACAGGTGACGGGCTGCGATGGCCATGGAGCAGAGAAGTGGTGCGTGGAGGTGGTGTTGGAGGAGTCGGAGGCAGAGGATGTTGTTCAGGACATGGAGATACTTGACTCTCTGCATCCTTCCTCGGAATGACTCGTGGTTCCTCCAGGTGGAATCCCTTGGGTGAATGACACACAGACCGGCCGGCATACATATCCCCGAAATCACCTCCTCGGGAAGTGAGGATCTGGGAGCCCGTAGGCGACATGATCCCAGTTCGACAAATAGACCGTGCCAGGTCGTAGGCCGTATAGGCAGGTAAATCAGCATGGATGCCAACTGAAAACGGTCGGGTTTGAGCCACGACATGGGGTTCGACGACCTCGACTTCGATGTCCAAGGGTGAACGTTCAAGAAGTTGGGCTCTCGAGATGACAAGGGTTGGTGATTGGCCCAACCGTTGGGGTGACACGTCCATGTTGGCACCGGAAGGCACGTCCACTGCCACGATCTCCACCGAAACCGTAGGGGTAGGAGCACATCGCGATACACTAGCCCCTGCAGTTGTCACCAGAGATGGTCGGGTGAATGTGGCCTCCAGTCCAGCAGAGGGTTGCGACTCAACGGTATCGATAGGCTGTGCAGCTTTTTCAGTAGAGGCTGCAGATGGAGCGGCCATCAACGTCGACTTTTTAGACACCTCCTTCAGCTTCCTCTTTGATTTGGAGCCATCGTCATGCTGAGAGGTGTGTTTTTCTTTCCTCTTCTTCTTCAAGGAGTGTACAGCCTCTCCAGAGATGCCAGCCTGACTGGTAGATTCAGAAGACGCCTGGTCCCGAGGGACGGCCTTCATTGTAGAAGGCTCCTAGTCCCGTGTCAATGTCGAAGGTGAACGGTCTCGATCTTGAGCTGCAGCCAAAGAAGCATGTTTGTGTGAAGCACACACAGCCTCCGGGTCCGAGGCGGTCGAACAACGTCGGGACGGGCTACGGGACCAATGGCGCTTTTGGGGCTTGGTCATCGGAGAAGGCGAGAGGCCATGTTTTTGCAGTTCGGATGCCGAAGTAGAGGCCGGAGTCGAAGTAGGGGTCGGAATCAAGGCCTTCTCATACAAGAAGGACTTCAGATGGGACATCCTGTGCTTACGTGCCTGAGGGGTAAAAGCCCTACAGTGTATACAGGAGTCAACATTATGTGTCTCTCCGAAACAAATCAGGCAGCGGGAATGACCATCCATGCTAGGAAGTGTAGCCTGGCAGATCACACATCTTTTGAAGGCCCCTCCTCCAGACATTTTACTCATGGAGTTGCCAAATCCAAAGGGACAAACAAAGAGAATAGAGAAAAACAGTCCAAGTCGACACTGAAATTCAGAGGTAGAATGCCAAATCCAAAGGAGTGAGAAAAAAATCGTAGTAAAAATCCAAGCCAAGTCAAATCCAAGTCAAATCGAAAGTGAAAGAGAGAAAACTAGTGAATGAAGGTTTCTTCAAGCTGCTAACGCAGTGGAAAGAAAAGAACTGAGGGGAATTAGGCAGGAGAACTAATTACCGCCTAACATCCTGCTTCGCAACAGCAGCAGAGCTGTTTGGGCTGGAAATCAACCTGAAGAAAACAGAAGTTCTTTACCAGCCTGCACCACAAGACAAACACCACCATCCCCATATTGCCGTCGGCAAATCTGTGCTCAACTCTGTTCAGCAGTTCACCTACCTGGGAAGCATCATCTCCTCAGATGCCAAGATTGACAAAGAGATCGATCACAGATTAGCAAAGGCATACAGTGCATTTGGAAGACTTCACAAAAGAGTCTGGAGCAATAAACACCTGAGGCAAAGCACAAAAATCAGTGTGTATAGAGCCATTGTACTGTCTATTCTCCTTTATGGATCTGAAACATGGGTCACCTATCGGCACCACCTACGACTCCTCGAACGCTTTCATCAGTGCTATCTACGCACAATCCTAAATATACACCGGAATGACTATGTGACGAATGTTGTTGTCCTTGAGCAAGCAGGGATCACCAGCATTGAGGCCATGATATTGAGAACACAGCTGCGCTGGGCAGGGCACATTTCTAGGATGGAGGACCATCGCATCCCAAAAATAGTACTCTACGGTGAACTCGCCATGGATCAGCATTAAGAGGGGCGCTCCAAAAAAGAGATACAAGGACTCGCTGAAACAACATCTCACGCTTGGCCAAATTGATCACCAACAGTGGTCCTCCCTGGGCTCACATCGGGAGGCATGGAGACACACTATCCACAATGCTGCAGCCTTATTTGAGAACTCACGCCGAACAAGTCTTGAAGAGAAATGACAACGCAGAAAGAATCACAACCAGGAAACATCACCCAAGGAGACCTTCTGCTGTGCTTTCTGCAACCGGACTTGTTTATCTGAGATTGGCCTTTTTAGTCACCAGCGCACTTGCAGAAAGCGTGGGGTGAGTCCTTCCTGAATCTTCATTTGCGAAGAAAAGACAGAGAGAGTGTGGGCAGACTTACGCCAAAAATGTATCAAAGCATATTCTGCCTAGCAATTCCAGAAGACTCCGATGCTCTGCGCAGGTGCAGGAGTAACCCAGCTGTGTGATTCACAGAGACCACGAAGAAGATCTACTATATATTCCAGCTACCTAAGTACTAAACATCCAACAGCACCAGTGACCTAACACACCACCCCTCTGGAGCAACCCCCCTCCCTCCAACTAGCACATCATACAGCAAAACACAGCAGCAAAAGGAAACACCAGCAAAAGAAAACAAACTGGTCATCCAGACTTATCCGGGAAGCATTTGTGGAACTTGGCTAAAAGATGTGGTGCTTGAACATGGGTGCTATCCACCTATTCCACATGGCCCACTGGCAGATGTTTCCAGTGTACTAAATATTGCAAAGTCCCTTTACGATTCTTGGAGTCTAGAATCTAAGAAATCTCAAAGTGTTCATTCTCATCCACCATCAGTGGGGGAGGGTCCTCTGGAACAGGGTGCCAGGTACTCGAAGGAGGAGTAGGTTTCAGTAGACTAGAATGGAAGACAGGGTGCACATTACGATACGATTTAGGCAAATCCAATTCATAGGCAACTGAATTAATCAAAAGGGGTATGTGGAAAAGGCCAATGTACTTGGGACACAGTTTTTTAGATGGCTGAGAACTTTTTAGAAACTTTGTAGAAAGATAAACCCTGTCTCCCACCTCATAGGCAAGATTCGGATCTCACTTTCTGTCTGCCTGTTTCTTGTATACTGATTTAGCAAAGCCTAATGCTTTGATTACTTTAGGCCATGCTTCCTTAATTTCAGTACTCCATTGGACCAGTGGAACTGGGTCTTTCTTGCCTACTTCCCCCAATGGTAATGGGTCAAAGTCCTGGCCATAGGCCACTTCAAAGGGGGAGTGACCTGTGCTTTGATGCACCATTTTGTTGTATGCCACTTCTGCAAGGGGTAACAGGTCTACCCAGTCTGATTGTTGGAAATTGATATAACAACACAAGTACTGCTCTAGTTTTCCATTTATTCTCTCAATTTGTCCATTGATTTGTGGATAATGGGCACTGCTCATCCCCAGTTCAATCCCTAACAGTTTTGTAAAAGCTTTCTAAAATTGTGACATAAATTGGGTGCCTAGATCCAATATAATTTTTGCAGGCATGCCATGCAGTCGGTATATATGCTGGACAAACAATTTGGCTAATTACTGGGTTGCGGGAATACTTTTGCAGGCTATAAAATGGGCTTGCTTCGAGAATAAGTCAGCCACCATCCATATGACTGTGCTAGATATGACTTGTGGGAGTTGAAGTCCAAAATATTTAGAAGGCCAAAGGTTCCCCACCCCTGCCTTAGATGCTATGAAAAGCATGAAGCCCAGGAATAAGGTGGGGAGTGATTAAAAGATCCAGGTGCTGACTGTCAGTGCTTTAAGGAGTCTCTTTTATGTTCCCAGAGTGGAGGAAATGAAGCCTCTGAGCCACACCAGGAGCCTGGCCCTGCCAACAAGCCAGCTCCTCTCTGATTTGCTGGTCTTCTCCCCTTTTACCCATAGCCCATGCAAAATGAATGAGCCAAAGAACATGGTGTCCAGCTGCTGCCTGCCTCCATCAGAGGACCACAAATTAGCTCCTTGTTGAGTTGAGGGATCAGAGCATGAATCTATGATCTCAGAGACACAGAAGTCACCAAGATTTCTGCAAGAAACATATCTCCATGGTAAAATATCCTTCAAAATCTCTACCTTCCTCCCTTCTGCTCCCATCTGTCTCCCTGGAAGGGAAGATCCAGCCTAGATTAGGGGTACTGGTAACCTAAGTTTCCCACAGTAGTATTTCTTAAGCTATTTAAAGAGGGGGACCAGCAAAGTCCATCCCCCAATGTTCCAGGGATCAGCACCATATTTGTGCACATTGGCTATAGCTATCTATTGCTTCCTGGAAACTTGCAGCAAACCAATCTTGAAGACCTGCACTAGTCTATGGACCAACATTTTGAGTAGCACTGTCCTAGAGAACATGAGATTGCTTCCTAAAAATTCAGTTCCAAATAAATTGAAGTGAAGAACCAGCACTGTGGCCAACAAACAATCTAAATGCAGCAATGAGAACAACAAACAAAATCATCCACAAGATGCAAGGAAGATGAAACCATGGGCTAGTCTACACTGAGGATAAAACTCCAATTGAAATGCAGACTACTTTGGCCCAGATTTAAACACCTCACCAGCCAAAGCCCAAATCTGCACCACTTGCTGCTGTGGGTCTGCTGACACTACCTTCCCACCCAGGTGCCTCTGCAGCAAAGCTCCACTGTCATGCAGTCACTTGCTCTGAGGTCAGAACAAGGCAACCAGCCACAGGATCAGTGGTGAAGAGATTGATTGTGCTGCCGGCTCACTATTGATTACATGGCTGCCCACCTCATTCTGACCTCAGAGTGAGTGACTGTGTGCTGGAAAGGGAGAGCCTTGGCATTCAGTCCATGCAATCAACACTCAGGTGGTCCATCGGGCTACTTGATCACTGTTGATAGTGTGGCTGGCCATCTCATTCTGACCTCAGAGCGAGTTACTGTACTTCAGTGGTGGAAAAGGTGACACTGGTGTCAGGCACTGATTGTCCTGCCTCCCTGAACCCCCAAATTGAGCACAGATCCTTTGTTCACACTAGAGTTTTCTCTGGCATTTTCAGCAAACTCTAGAGAAAATGGTGATTTTTCTAAAACCCAGATTAAGATGGTATGTCCTGAGTTTGGTGCAGATAGGGCCATATGTCACATGCCCTTATTGCACTAGATTTGCATGGCACTATTGGGCCAGATGGGAGGGTATTCAGGTTTTTTTCATCTGTGTAGACAAGGCATATGATATTTTTTTCAATTCATGCCAAATTATATATTGACAGTGATACCTGTAAATACTTCATTACAATTATATGTTTAAGTTTCTTGATAAAAACCTGAGAATATTGTCCTAAATTACATTTCTAGGATTTTACTTTCGATTAATAAAACTACACACATTACAGTTTAGATACAGATATGTATCCTTAAATGTATGAATACATGCATTCCTCATCATTGTTAGTCATATGATTAGTCCTATGTATTGCTCTTGGTCTCTTTAAAGATTTTGTTTATTCATTTTTATTCAAATGATAGCAATTATTCATTTTTTCCAGAACTAAAAAGTAGCACGTGGTAGCAGTGACTTAGTGCCAATATATCTGTGTCGAAAATCCCAATCAATAGTTCCCCTAATAATAGATAGGGATGGGAAGAATACTTGTTAAAATTCACATCCTTAATAACCCAGAAAAAAAATTTGCACTTCCTGTTCATGGAGTAACATTTTTGGAGGAAAACTGTTTATGATAAACACACACACACAAACATTGGTTTTTCTTCACACACATAAAAATGTTTGGGAGTAGAAAAAATTGTATTTTGTACAATATATTCTGTGCAAAGATATTGTTTTTACTACCTGTGGTTTTTTCTACATAATGCTCTTGATTTACATACAGACAGATTCCTGAGATGAAAAGTACACATAGTTTTCCTGTATTTGTTTTCTGTGGGAAGAAAAGCATATTCTTACATAGGAATCAGTGTACCATTTGCAAAATATTTGTTTGCTGGCCCAAAATAGTTTTCTGCACAGAAAAACCATGTTTATTTTTACACAAATGAAATTCCCCGAACAAAGTTCTGAAATATGAATAGTGCTCAAGAACTGCACGGAAACTGTCCTTTTCTCACAGAGCAGGGAGAAAAAGTGCTGAAATTATTCACTCATTCTTGAATGCAGGAATGAAACAAGTGGTGATTAACCTCCCTAATCTCATAACCAAGGAAAGTTATTGTGATTCCTGTGGTGTAGCTTGTCATCAACTGGACCGGCAAGTGTCAAACCATCTTTTCCGACTACACCTAAGGTCAATGAGCTACCTCAGGGGCACCAAGAAGGCCATGTTGCAACATAGCTTTGCTACTCACCCCTCCATCTCTCCACAAGCATCAGCTGCCTGAAATGGCTCCCTCTACATAATGGTAGCACCATACCTGGGAATCTACAATGTGTGACCAAAAGAACTGCTGCAATCCTATGCCCATTTACCTGAAAGTAAACCCCACTGAAACCAACAAGCAGATATGTGCTTTCTCTTCAGATCGTGCTTTTATGTTTGCAGATTGCTCTGTAACTCTTAAAAATGTTCTGTTTTTTCTTGTGTGTGTCTGTGTTTTAGAGAATCCCTTTATACTATTCATAATCGCATGACTTATGCTGCAGTTTTTGAGAACATGCAGCTCTGAGGCAGAGAGAAATAGAAGAAAATGGTGATGCCAAGGGTCCTATAAATGTAAGTGCATGTGTGTCTATGTGTGTGTGTACTAATTACTCTTTCATTGGGTGACAGGCTCTATGGCTTGGCTTGTATATAACATTTACCTCCTAAACCATTTTTAGCCGTGAACTGTCTAACACAGTTGCAGTTTTTATGGAGTTATTTTTATAGCTTCATCCTGAACTGCTCATTAAAAACAACCCATGCCTACCTGTGGGGATAAAACACATAATTCCTTTAAATAACTGCACAAATGCACCAGAAGATTTAGAAGACCTCCACCCCACTGTTCTGTGTTTTTTAAAAATTTACTTGGTTTTCTCTTTAGCTTGTAGAACAATAGCCCAGACATCGATCTGTAGAGGGGTGTTCATCTACTTTACACCAGCAGTTGGGAATAATCTCCTTTCTTTGGGCCAGATCAAGTGTGTCTGGACTCCATCCATCCCTCTGGGGCCATATCTCCACACTGAAGCCCTGCATGACTGTGGGCTATGAAACAGAATATTACTCTTTTCACTCTTTGAAAGGCCAGTATTTCCCTCCACCCACATGATTACTTCAGAAGAGACAAGAGAAAGCAGCTTCACCTCTTCCTCTCAGCAAGGTTCACCCACCCTGGAGAAGGAGTTGCATGCTTTGACTGCTTAGTCAGAACTGCTGGCACTTAGGCAATAGAGGGGCATGGCCAGAAGGGAGTGGACTTGGCACTGGCCACCATCAAAGGACTTTTTCGGACAATGTAAAAATAACGGAAGCAGTGTCGGCAGGTTGCGACGCTGCAGCGCAAGAGGGCGTCAGTTTCGTACGACGCTCCTTCCCAGCGGTACTGTTGCAGTACCGCTGGGATATTTGACCGTTATATTTTTGCTTTTACAGTCATATTTTACTCACGATCGCTGACGCCCTCTAGCGCTGCAGCGTCGCAACCTGGCGACGCTGCTTCTGTTATTTTTACATTGTCCGAAAAAAAGTGGGAAATTCACTGGAAACCTCACTTTTGTCACTATTGTTAACAGAATCAGGCAAAACCAATTTTCGATTTTCCTCATGTTACTTCGAAGGAAAAGCAATAGTGACCCCTGTTCCCTACAGGACCAGCATCCTCCTTGATGCATCACAATAGCTAAGGGATGGAAGAGGGCAGAAGGGTGAAAGTTGGGCAGAGAAGAAGAAAGTGCCCTCCCACAGCCCTCAGCTCAGATCTTTTGTCTCTTTGTGGACAGAGAACCCAATCACACACACACACACACACACAGAATTACTCCTCCACCTCTTTCTTTCTCTTTGGACTTTATCAGACTAACCCCCATTAACGTTCTTTTGCCAGCATATTTTGTGGTGTTTTTATGCCAGCAAAAGAACACACACATACACCAGACCTACCTTGAGCAGCATTAAAGAGGCAGCCCCAGCATAAACGGAGCACGAACAGAGCTCCATTTACTTCCGGGTTCTAGATCTCAGCGATTCTCGCAAGAAGACGCGAGTGTGTCTTCTTGCGAGATTTTAAATTTGAATTTAAATTAAAATTTAAATTTTTTAAAATTTGAAAAATAAACAAAAATACAGACACAAAATGTACATACAAGCACAGGCACACACTCTAAAACTAGAAAGTGAACCAGGGAGGTTCATAAAAAGAGCATATGGTACCTGGTTTTTGTGATATCAACCAGAAGTGTGCAGCCCATTGATGCTGTATTCATGTGAGCACAATGATGCACAGTTTCAAACTCTGTCAATGCCAGCAACAAAGTGCCAAAGGAGATCTATTGATGGCTTGGCCCGTCAATAAAAAAGACCAGCTTTTGGGCAATACAAAATCATGAAAGGATGACGTTGTATGATATGCGCACCCTTTCGCGTTAATTAGGCATCATTATGAAGCCATATTTGTCGCATCTGATAAAGTTCATACTCTCTCTCCCCCTCCCCCCCCCACACATTCAAGAGCAAAGGTCTAGAAATGTGTCTCTCCTGCCATTCCATTGCCATCAGTTGTTCCTTTTATTTGCTTGCTTCTCTATCTGCTTGTCTCTGTCACAGCCAACACTCTGCCAAGAATAATAAGAGAACAATATTGCTATCATCCATGGAAGGATTTGAGGTAGGGTTAATAAAGCATTATTCATCACTTCACTTCTGATCCTTTCCTTCAAGTATTTAACTTCACCATTTTCATCATCCCATTCCATGTGCCCCCTTCAGTTTCTTGGGCACCAACTGGGGAATGTCAGACACAGTTAACAGAGAGAATGGGCAGGCTAGGATTAGCACTTCAACTTCCCCTTCATGGAAGCACAGACATTTGTCGTGTGTGGTGGATATGTTGTGTGAAAGAATGGATGTGTGAGCATGTTATGTGTGGATGTGTATAAATGCAGGCAGTTGAAACTTCATCCATGTCGCTAATGACCCCACTGGCCACTTTTTGCTGTTGCCTTATCTGCTTTTGGGGGGAGGATTGCTGGCTTTTGGGCCACTGTTCCAGATCTCCTCCATCTGTGCTCCTCCCAATATTGTTTCATGTTGGGAATTTATCCCACTGTGGTCAGTAATGATACTTTCAGTGGCTAGTGATAGCTATTTTTAACCTGAAGTCCACCTGAGAATTTTGCTACTTCTTCACATAGCATCACCTTGACAGGATATTTGGAGGGAAATTACTGCTGACTGTACAGTCACTGGTAGGGCTCTTTTCACCACTGATAAATGTAACCAACTTTTATTCCCTCCTCTAAAATCATAAAATGAAACTTCCGTTGGTACCACCTTCAAATGGAGGTTCCATTGGTACCACAGTCAAATGGAGGTTTTTCCCACCTATTGACTGAGCATGGTCATAACCACTCTTGATGGTTTTTCTGAAAGGCCGTAACACTTTTATCTTTCAAAAGGCTTACAGATGCACCTTGGGCCCTGGGATTGTTTTGTAGCTGTTGCTACTGATTATATTCAATTTTATGGCCTATTCCTCTTATTCCCTTTAATTGCTCTTTTGTTTTATTGTTCATTTTGTTCCAGGAGCTTTTTCAACACTTGGAGAGCAGGATACAAATGATTTAAATAAATAAATGATGATAACTAAATGCAGAATATTTATAATAAGATACAATAATAAGGCTTCTTTGAGGTAAGTTGCTTCTGGGTTTCTAGTAAAAGAAAGAAGGGGGGAAATCATGCATTAGATTTTTGCTCTCAAGTGGTAGAATAGAAGACCTTAAGACAGATCACAAAAATGAAAACCATACTTTATTTGGCTAAAGAAAAATAAAAGGAATTGATCCCCACGACAGCTTTCCCCATATTCTACAGCAGAACTGGATAAGAAGGAAGATTATAGAATCATAGATTTAAAAGGGTGCATTAGAGGTTATCTAGGACTTGCAATGGAGGATCAGGTATTCTGGATGTGACTGTAGCATTCCTGAGAGGTGGCTGTCCAGACCAACAAATCCTATTGTATAATGATCTACTGTCACATGGTTCTCACTATTAAGAAGTTTCTCTTAGTGTGCACCTGAAATCGACTTCCCTGCAATTTCCACCCACTGGTTCTAGTCCTGACCTTTGGAGCAACAGAGAAAAAGTCTGCCATCCAGGCATTTGAAGAATGATGCCAGTTCTTCACTTCATCTTCTCATCTCCAGCCTAAATGTTTACAGTTCTTCTAGTCATTCATTGTGCAATCTAGTTTCCAGTTCTCTTTCCCATCCTGATCACATTTTTCTGAATGTGTTCCGATTTGTCATTGTCCTTCTCCAAATGTGAAGCTCACAGCTCAATACAGTGTTCCAGATGTCTACTAAATTTGTGATTTCCTTTAAAGCTGGGGTAGGGAAACCACCGGCCCTGGGATCTAAATCAGCCCTCTTGGAGTCGCATACTGGTCCTGGGGGTTTCCCTAGAGGCCCACCCCCACTTCCCTGTGATAACATGGTTTGGTGTTTGCTCAGCTTTTGTGTTGATTTTTCTCCACTCTAAAAGATTGAAATGCCTCCCCTACAGCTTTGTTACTGACAGCAACAGCTTTAGACAGAAATATGGAGTCGAAGGCTTTTGCGGCCGGCATCCATAGATTTTCCTTGGGGTTTTTCTGGGCTGTGAGGCTGTGTTCTGGAATAGTTTCTTTCTGACGTTTTTCCTGCATCTGTGCATTCTTTCTGATGTTTCGCCTGATGATGCCAGCCACAGGCGAAACGTCAGAAAGAAGCTATTCCAGAACACGGCCTCAAAGCCCGGAAAAAAACCCAGAAAAATCTACAGAAGTATGGCTTTACCTTTGGCCTCACCCTTTTGCCTTTGGCCACACCACCACTGTAATGCACCTTGCCAAGAACTTGGCTGAAATTAAATTTGTCTCTTGGATTTAAAGAGGTTCCCAATTCTTTCTTTCAAAGCAATCTTATTTTTATGCATTGGGGACCTAAGCTGCATCTGCACGGCAGAAATAATCCAGTTTGACACCATTTTAAAGGTCATGGCTCAGTGCTATGGAATTCTGAGATTTGTAGTTTTGTGAGATATCTAACCTTCTCTGTCAGAGAGCTCTGGTGCCACAACAAACTACAAATCCCAGGACTCCATAGGATGGTGACATGATAGTTAAAAGTGGCATGAAACTGCATTATTTCTGCAGTGTGTCAGCAGCCCTAATCAGAAATACAGAGTTCAGTAGACTGAAGATGACTGTCATCATATATCATACTATTCCACCTTCCATGAAAAGACTCTGGGCTAGAGTGGATGTGATGATGTATCACCAACTCTTTACAAATTTAGAAAATAGCAGGAGGAGAAAACCAAGGTGGCTGAGGACAAGATTGCAAATTGAGACAAGGGAGGCTGACTCTTTCATTGCACCATTTTCCCCAAAGAAAATTGCTCAACCCCAAGCTGTTATTTGCTCCAGTAGGGGAAAAATACTTTTAGATGTCACTCTTCTCATTCTCTTCATTAAGAATAAGACAATCCATTGCTGGTGATCTTGGTGTGTGCATATGTGTATGTGTACCTGCAGGGTCAGAGGCAGTATCCTTCTGCTGGGGAAAAAAACCAGGAGAGAGCTTCTCATGGCCTACTTGTATGCTTCCCATAGGCATCTGGAATGCCTCTGTGGGAAGTAGGACAATGGATTCCATAGGCATTTGGTCTTATCTAGAAGAGCCCTTATGCTTTTAAGTCCTCCCCTGCTCCAGCCACCTGCTCCTACTGCTAGGGTTGTCACCACACCATTGACATGATCCCCCCCCCAACAAAGGGAGGAGAGAGAAATTATCTTCAGGCAGGCCTTGTCAGGTGGGTTAGTTCAATAATGGCTCTAAATAATATATTACAGTTAAGTTATGCTTTAATGTTATATTAAGATAGTCAAAGAAATTGACAATAGTTTGAAGGCAATCTTGATTGGGAGGAAGACTGTATGGTTGGAATAGTAAGAAGAGGATGTGAAGATAAGGAAAGGAATGAAAGAAGGGTAATGGGGAGTGTTAATCATGGTTATATATTTTTATTACAATGACAAAAATAATACTCTGCATTGATTGTTTCATTAATTAACAACAAATAAAAACAACGACTTCCTTCGTATGAATAACACAAAGAGTTTCCTATTTACTATAATCTTATAACTTCCTTCTTCTATAACAAATGTGTTGTTCTATTACTAACTTTCCTATGATTGCTTGCGTTATTTCCCTCTCACCCGATTCAAATTATCCTCTTCCGTTTCTTGCACCTTTTCCTTTTCCCTCGATCTCCTATCCCGTACTCTTTCCCCCTTAAATGTATAAATTATATTTCTATATTACTTTGGATATGAACTTTTATATCATATCCTATATCTTAATATCTCTACCAATGTTCCATCTTCTTTTGCAGTAATTGGTTACTGGTTGCCACTCAGTTTCCGTCTTTTCTGCAGCTTCTTGGTTCAATATTCGAGTTAGTTTATCATTGTCTCTCATTAATAATATCTTATTCAGCCAAATTTCAATTGAGGGCTCTTCTTTGTTTCTCCAGTTCGCTGCAATAACTAAACGGGCTGCCGTGCATAAATATAGGATTATTCGCCAATATTTTTTCCCCACTTGTGGTGTCAATATTGCAGTAATATTCAAGAGGTATAACTTGGGGCTGAATTCGAATTGGATGCTGAACATTTTTTGTATTATGTTATGTATTTTCTGCCAAAATTTATATATAATTGAACAGGACCACCACATATGTTTAAGAGTGCCTACTTCTTTTTCGCATTTCCAGCAATCTCTCTTTTCCAGATTATACATTTTGCTTATTCTAGAAGGCGTTAAATACCATCTATTGGACACCTTGAAACAGTTCTCTTTCAGGTCCTGGCAAGCAGTAAACTTTTTTGTTTGTCTCCATGCCAATTCCCATTCGTCCAACTGAACTTCCTCTCCGATGTCTTTGGCCCATTTAACCATGGCATCTCTTATCGTTTTGGGTTCAAGTTGTCTAGCGAGGAAGAGATCGTATAATCTTGTTATCTTCTTTCTCTTATCATCCCATAAGATTTTTTCGTAATCCATCTCCTCATCCAGAAAGCCATGTTCGCTCTCATCTTTCTTGAATCTACTATAAACTTGTTGATAAGAGAGCCAGTTAATTTGCCACCCTTCTTGTTGCAGTTCTTCTTGTGTTTTTAATCTCATCTTGCCATCTTGGTCTATCATGCGCAGTTCCTTATAAATAATCCATTTGTTTGGTTTACCTATACAGCCCCATCTTCCAAAAAAAGCCTCCGCTGGTGATATCCATTTTGGTATCTTCCCAAAATGCTGTTTGCTTATTATATCCCAACTTTGCAATAGTGCTTTGCGTACGATATGGCTGTGGAAGTCTTTGTGTATTATCGCCTTGTTGTATCCTAAATAAGCATGCCAGCCCCACCTTAGTCCCGCTCCTTCAAGTGTCAGTAGTTTTGGATCTTCGAGTTTTATCCATTCCGCTAGCCAGACTACTGAGCATGCCTTGTGATAAGTCTGTAAATCTGGCAAACCTAATCCTCCTCGTTCCGGTTTTTCAACTAAGGTGTGCCATTTTATCCTTGCTCTCCGGCCGTTCCATATAAAATCACTTAAGTCCTGTTTCCAGATTTTGAACGGCTTGTTGTTTGTTATTATTGGGAGGTTTTGGAAAAGGAACATTAGCTTGGGTAGGACAGACATTTTAATCACCGCTACTTTTCCCATTAATGATAAGTTTAATTTAGTCCAAGTTACTAAATTCGTCTTTACAGCTTTCCAGGTTTTCTCGTAGTTGTTTTCATATAGATCTAGACCTCTTGTAGAGATCCAAACCCCAAGGTATTTCACCCTCTGTTCTAATTTGCATTCCGATCTCACTCTTAGAATTTCTTGGTCCTTTTTAGGTATGTTCTTATGCAAGATGATTGTTTTTTCTTTATTAATCTTGAATCCCGCATATGCTCCAAATTCTGCAATAACTGCCATTAAATAATTCACATTGTCAGCAGGATTTTCCAATATGATAGCTATATCATCAGCGAATGCTCTAACCTTATATTCATAATTTTTGATTTTTAGTCCTAGCACCTTGTCATCCCCTCTGATCTTATTCAATAGGACTTCCAACACTATTATGAAAAGTAACGGGGATAAAGGGCATCCCTGCCTTGTTCCTTTCTGTATCGGAATATCTTGTGACCTTTCACCATTAATAAGGATCTTAGCTTTTTGCTCCGTGTAGATTTGCCTTATATTATCTGTTATGAATTGACCAAAACCTATTTCTTCTACTGTTCTGATTAAACAATGCCAATTGATGTTATCGAAGGCCTTCTCTGCATCCGCGAATACTATGGCGACCTTCCTCTCATTGTTTGTTGAAAGGAGCCTTCCTGGGAGAAAGCCACTCTGGTCTGTGTGGATTATCTCTGTCAATATATCTTTTATTCTATTCGATAGCATGCTGGCATAAATTTTATAATCTACATTTAAGAGCGAAATTGGGCGGTAATTTTTAGGGTCAGTTTTCTCTTTGCCTTCTTTCCCGATTACTGTGATATTTGCCGTCTTCCAGGTGTTTGGCATCCCTTCCTTATGGATCATATTAATTACTTCAAGAAGATGTCCCGATATCTCGTTTGCAAACATCTTATAAAACATATCTGTAAAGCCATCTGGACCCGGTGTCTTGCCCTTTTTCAACCCCTGAATTACCTTGGTAACTTCTTCTATCGTAAATAATTGGGAGAGTTTCAGCCTGTAATCCTCTGATAATCGGGTAAATCTGTTCTCTTTTATGTAACTGTTCATCTTATTTACCCACATTTCTTCCTTTTCTTCTTCCTTATAGAGTGTAGAATAATACTTTACAAAGGTCTTTTTGATATCTTCCTGGGATGTTAAAACTTCCCCTTCATCTCTTATTTTGCTTATCATCCTCTTATCTTTTTGCTTTTTCAGCCTGTAGGATAGCCACCTCCCCGTCTTGTTAGCTTGTTCAAACACTCTCTGTCTTACTTTCATCATTTTCACTCCGATTTCCTCTACCATCTTGCTGTCGATAGATCTTTTAAGCAGTTCTATTTCCTTTGTTAATCCTTTGTCTTCCGGTCTTTCTCTCAGTTTTTGTTCCTTTTCTTTTAATTTTTGTAAAAGTTCTTGATCTTTCTTCTTCCTTGCTTTAGCTCTTTCTGCACCTTTCTGCAGGAATACCCCTCTGATGGTGGCCTTGAAAGCATCCCAGATTATTTTCATTTTTATGTCTCCTTGTTTATTTTCTTCAAAGAATTGATTTATCCTTGTTTTAATTTTCAGGAGTTCCTCTTCCTCTTTTATTAAATCCTCTTTAAACCTCCACACATACTCTCTTTTGAATGCTGTCAGTGTCAAACTTATAGGGTTGTGGTCAGATGTTACTTTAGGCATTATTACCATCTCTTTTATTCTTGGTAGCAGTGTCTTCGATGTCCAGAACATATCGATTCTAGACATCGTCTTGTGTGCCTCAGAATAATAAGTAAACCCTTGTTCTCCCAAGTGCTTGGTTGTCCAGAGATCAGTTAGTTGAAACTCTTCCATTAAAGCTGAGCATATTTTAGGGAGCTTCCCCTGATTCTTTTTGATGCTTCCTCCAGATCTATCCCTCCTTGGGTCTAATACTCCATTGAAGTCTCCTGTTAAGATTATCAATCCTTTTTCAAGTTTGTTCATTTGTGCTTGCAGCTCTTTGTAGAATTGTTCTTTTTTCTCTAAGGGCCCATAGATCGCAATTATATATATTTTTTCATTAATCAAGTTTATCTCTATTCCAACCAGATGACCTTTGTTATCAGTAATTATTTGCTTTGCTTCATATTTTTGGTGTACATATATTACCACCCCCTTCTTTTTTGGGGGGGATAATGATGCAAATTCTTGGCCTAATTTGGAATTTTTGAGATATTTACTCTCTTTTTGACGTACTCTGACTTCTTGGAGGCAAGTTATATCTGACTTGTTTCTCTCCATATAGTGATATACCTTCCGTCTCTTGATTAACGTATTGAGACCCTTCACATTCCACGATGATATGTTTAACATCATTCTTTTTGATTATTCGTCTTCCTCCACCTCACTTCCTTCCTCACTCTTCTCTATCAGTCCTTCTTCTTCTTCGTCTTCTTCATTTTCAGGATCTTCTTGTGACGCTTCTATTCTTTCCTCAGAATCCTTATTACCTTCTTCCTGTTCTTCTAAGATTACAGTTTTATCGATATCCATTAGTTGTTGTTTCCCCTCTCTTTTGTCTCTCCTCTTCCTTTTCTTATCTTCTTCTTTTTTCTCATCCTCCTCCAGCCTGCTCAGCATTTCTTTTGCCTTCTCCACCGTATATATTCTATACCCTTTCTGCCTATATGTGAAGGAGATTCCCTCTATTTTATTCCACCTGAAGTTCACGCCCTGTCTAGTCAATCTTTGAGTGAGTTGCTTATATTCCTGCTGTCTTTTAAGAACTTCTGGTGGAATATCCTTGTATATCTGGATTTCTTGTCCCTCAATCGTTAGCTTACGCGTGTAATTTATTTGTATGATTTTGTCCCTGTACCGTGTCCTAGCAAAGGTGACCACAATGTCTCTAGGTACTTTCTTTTCATTCGCAATTATTGAGCTAACTCTGAACATCTTGTCAATCTCTTTATCCAAGATGGCTTCTGGCTCATTCATATAGTCTGCTAAAGCTGGTATCAATCTTTCCTGTAAATTCTCATATGTCATTTCCGCTAGACCTCTTAATTTCACACACTTTTCTCTGTATCTTAATTCTTGGGACAAGCTGGTATGTTTCACATTTTCAAGATCTTTGCACACAGTTACTGTTTGACATTCTAATGTTGTGGTTTTCTTTTTAACAGTATCCACCTCCCCCTTCACTTCCTTCAGTTCTGTTGTTATTCTATCCAGCCTCTTTTCTATCCTGTCAAACTCTTGTTTCATACCTCTCTTCAAATCCCTAATCTCTTCCTTTATCTCTCTCTTGAAAGATTTGAGTTCTTCCAAGATCTGGGCGTTGATATCTGTTTGCTTGGGTGGCATTTCAATTGAGGTTCTTCTAACCGCTGCGACTTGGGAAGTAGTGTATGCTCTTGGCCTCAAACCAGAAGCCATCCATAATATGGGGGAAAAGGGGGGGGCAAAAAAAAGTTTTGTTTTTTTTTTGCTTGGTGGTATAATTAAGTTGTCAACCTAATTTGATCAAAATTTCCTTATGCACCACAAGTTTTAGTAGTTACCCTCTAATATAAGTCAGTATTTGCTGCTAGACTCAATGTCGAATTCGATGTTCAATATTGCCCCTTATATAGCCAACACCCTACTCCTGTTCTACTTTTTTTCCCCTTCTATTTTTTAATCCTCTATTCCCTCTCTTCTCCTCTACCGATCCCAATCTTTACTACCATACAATTATCTTTACTACCATGCGATTAACGTCTTTTTCAACTGTTCTTGATTTTTTCCTCTCCTTGCCTCTTAATCCGTCTTCGTCAAGCCTCATCCACGCCCAGACACATGCAACACTCCATCTATCTCCGTCACTCCTCCACTCAAACAACCGCCATCTGTCTCGTCGTCTCACTTCTCACTCTCCGTCCAACCCCGTCACACGCTCCCTTTCACCAGCTTCTGTCTGCTCCACCTCCACACTCTCGGCTCTCCGTCTGCCTCTGTTGCACTGTTACTCCTCCGACCTCACACAGCCTCTGCCTGCTTCACTCTGTAATCCCCGTCTGCTCTCGTCACACCTCCGCTCCCACACCCCCGTCTCCGACCCCGTCTGCTTCCGTCTTTTGCCACTCGCACCGCCTAAATCTCCCGGCTACATGCTCTCCACTCTCCGTCTGCTCCCAACTCCACCGCTCACGCTGTGCCCGCCGCTCCCACGACCTCTGTCTCCCGTCAGCACACTCTCCGCTTTCCGTCTGGTTCCGTCACTCCCCCGCTCACACAGCCTCCGTCTGCTCTGTATACACTCCTCTGCTCCAATTATGCACTCCTGGCTCACTTTCCTTCTGCTTCTCCTTCCAGTCAGCGCTCCGCCGTGCAGCCTCGACCCAACCCTGCTTATGCACTCTCAACTCTCATTTGTCCCTCCTCCACTCACTCAGCTTTCGCTTACTGCGTCTGCCCAGCCTTCGGTTGTCTCCAACCCCTATATTCAAACTCAGTTCGTTCCGCAGATTTGTATTCCGTTTCTGGTTTGCTTCACCACTTTCCCTTAATCCTTTCTCTCTCTTCCAGTCCAGGTTACAGATACTCCCAATTCCCTTATCAAGTCCCTCCTCTTCACGCAGCTGTCTACTCAGTCAGCTACGTAACAGCTTGTGTCGCAGCTAATAATTTAGAATCCCTTTTACCTCTCTTCTCCTTAAGCTACCCATACAGCTGTGTTAGACCTTCCAAGTCGCTGCTTTTTTGTTTGTTTTACAGTTTATATTTTAGAGAAACATTACTATCATCTCAATAGTTTCCCGTTGCCAAGTGGAAAAAGAAGACCTTGACGAAGAAAAGAGAATTCTAAAGGGTGCACTATACCAATATCTTAACTGACAAGTAATTTCTCATTAATGATCCCATTAAACCATTAATTTGTTAATCCATGGATGAGATCTTACTGGTGAAGGTAAAGCCGACTTCTTTGTGTTATTTCCCCAGCAATTAGCTGCTTAACAATGTCTTGCACTAAAACAGGGGGAGAGTTGAGGACTAATGCCTTAAGGTTCCCAAAGCAGCAATGGCTGCTCAGCCTATCAACTTGCAAGACTGAAGGTAGAAGTTCCTCTTCCCACCTTCGAGCCCCAATTTAGATAGCTACTGCGAGCCCCAATATTATCACACCTTCCCAGGTATGAATTTGGGGTGGTCTACTTGCCTGACCCCCCCTTTGCTGCTCCTGGGCGACAGGTCCCCACGGAGCCCCGTTTGAGCCTGTCCGACATCCTCGCTCCCCCTGCTGGAAGTCGTAATGGGGAGTGTTAAAGTGTAGGGAAGAAAGGTAGAAAAAGGCTAGAAGGGAACAAGAATTTGAGGAAGATGGATTTATGGTGAATGTAAATTGGAAGAGATGGTGGAAAGTTTGATCTTTTAGAAATATAGTGTATATATTGGGTTGTCTGCTTATCCGTATATTTTGGCATGTGTATTTGGGTGTTTTTGTTTTTGTTTTTGTTTTTGTTTTTTGTGGAATAAAAATTATTTTAAAAAAATAATGGTTCTTAATAAATGTGCAAAACAGCATTCAGTCTTTAATTTTATTTTGTACATTTTTGGTGAGGTTTACAGGCTTAGCTTAAACAAAGTGAGGAGAGCAATGTCAAAGATGCCACAAGTTAGAAATATGAATGATCAGAGCTGGACTTTGGTCGACAAAATAAAAGTAGAAATAGTGCCTCATAGTTCAGAAGTTAACATTTCGTGCATTTCAGACAAAAAGGATTATTATTTCCTAATTATCTCCTACTTATCTCTCATGTCTATCCTTTTTTTAATTCTTAACTGAAGAAATACATGCTTGGCAGATGTGAGCACACACACACACAAGCACATATACACATGTACCGTATGAACCAGCCCTTTCTTTCAAAAGCTAAAAATATTGAGTGTCAAACTACTAAGCGCCCAGCACAGCAATTGAACATATTTTGTCCCTACGCTTTGGAACTGAGAAACCAGAATTTGGACATCGCCTGGCAGGTGGGAACTTTAGGTCTTGTCCAAACCCACCTCTCAACTATGTGGATGGAAGTAAGCTTTACAAAAGTAAATACATGGCATTGCCTGCATTAGTCTCCCTCTGTGGTTCATTCCATCCTGCTCCTCATCAGTCAACATGTCACCCATCACATTTTCCGACCCTATGTTGTGTGGTGTCTTATGGCCCCTACATGACTGACTGCTGGCTGTTGATTCTGGATGGCTCAGCACTTCTGGCTGGCATAACAGCTGCTGGGTGTTGCTGAAGAGTATCAGGCAGACCAGATTCTACCATGGCTCTTCTTTCTGGAGGCCCCAGTCTGAAAAGTAATGAATTACTCAGAAGCTTCTATTCTCCAATACATTTTCTGGAAAACTTAGTCCTGGGCTACCTTTTAATTATTTTCTTTGCACATAGCTTCCTTGTAACTAATATGCCTTGCAAAAACAGATTATTGGAGTTCCTTCTGAATCTGACATATGCTCATGACTTAGGGAGAAGTGGTCTTTCATTCAAAGTTAACCATTTCTTTCCAGGTCTTCACTATGGATGCTGATGGCCTAAAATGCCTTCCTCCTTAGCATTTAAATATAAATGTTTAAGAATCACAAGCATTTCTAAGAGGGCAAACTGATTTTGATAACTGTGTGGCAGAACTTGCTGCATAGAGTGATTCTCAAACGGTGGAGTAGGAACCCATCTAATTCAGCTCCTCCCATCTAATACAGGTCTTCCCATGCAGCAGGGTAAAGCCAGGGTGAACAGAAAGAGTGGAGGGTTGCATCTCTTACCATTACTGACAAGGCCCACCATCATCACTTGTCATCATGGCAGGTGGTCCAAAGAATCACCATCCCTGCCCTCCTGTTCTGGCAAATGTCACACTGGGCCAGTGTGGCTTTCAGGGCATAATTGCTACTTCATGGGCCATTCTGGGGGCCCTCAAAGTGAGATAAGGTGGCCACCATACCTTGATTTAAAGAAGGACACCCTCAGAGCATGGTAGTTTGGTTCTCAAGCAGGCATAGGTCACATCATTTTGTAAACCATCAATTAGTTAACAAAAAAATTGACATTCTGAATTCTGAAATTCTACAATATTAATTCATTAAATGTTTGGCATAATGATTTTAAATTTAAAACTGAGCTATATTTATAGTTAAAAAACAAAGTAAAATAGACACGATGCACATTAATTTTAAGAACATGACACTACATGGAAATGCTATCCCACTTTTAATGGGTTATGCTGTTATGGATTATGGAATTCTTAGAAAAAGTATTTAATATAACACTACCAGCATTGCTTTCCCCCATGGTGCAACCAGACTTTGAATATTGTCTACACTTCTGGTCATTAAACCTTTAAAAAAATACTCATATTGTAGAGCTTAAAAAGGAGAGGAAGCAGAAACCAAAATAATTAAGGGTCTGAAGCAGCTTTCCTATAAATGTGGTAATGTTTGTGGGCTCTTTTGCTCAGAAAAAAGGCAAGTAGGGGGGAAATGGTGTAGAATATGCATAGTGTGAACAAAGCAAAGAGCAAGAAGCTTTTCTGTTTCCCTCATAATATTAGAACTGAAGGTTATCCACTGAAGTTAAACACATGTACTACACATAGCTCATAGGTAAAATATGGAATTCAGCACCACAAAACATGATGGCCACCAGCTTGGGTTACTTAAAAAGGGAACTGGGTAAATTTCTTTAGGATAAGATGATCAATGGCTGTTAATTATAATGGCTATATATTACCTCCAGTCTCTAAATAAGGTAGTTGAGAACATGGATGGGGTCAGGGTGCTATCATACTCATGTATGTTGGGACCGAATGGACATGAGTGGCTTTGGTTTAATTCAACATGGCTCTTAGATTCTTAGGTTCTCAGTAATGCATGATGATTGTTCTTTAGATTCTTATGTTCTTAATAATGTGTGATAATGCATTAGGAGGACCAGTTCATATGATTTTTAATGAAACCAGTCCAGATAACATAAAGATACTTATATTTTAAAGGAACGAAACAAGTGCAAAAATAAACTTATAAAGTTACACTCATTGCGATGGAACATAAATCTTGTTAATTGTCTCTGCATGGTATCCAAAGTGGGTATGGGCATGAGAGTAAAACAATAATCTAATAAAATAATGGAGTTTTAATGGATTTAATGGGATCATTTATTTATATTTCTAACTCATTCCGCCCAACACCTTGGGGTAAGTAACAACGCTCAAAGCAACAATCCAATAATACCACAAAATTAAATAAAACACCCACTAAAATATACAATAATAAGCTACTATATTGAATTTAAATTGCCCTCATGCCAACTCAACTTCAGCCATTAAAAAGCAGTCAAAACAAGAGCACTGGAAAATGCACATGCTCAGACTTTGACAAGTCCCCAGAGGCCAGAATTTCCACCGTTGTGGCAGCTGTCACAGCAGCCATAATTGCTTTCCTCATCTTCTTGTGATGTAGAGTGTGGATGGATGGTTAAGAAAGAAGACTTGCTCGGATGATCTTAATGATTTGCCAAGTAATGCATTTGCTTGAAAGACATGCCTGGCACTGATATGCCATGAATTCTCTAACACCTGATCTTTTTAAGCTGGTTTTATAACCACAAAAAGTATTTCTTTAAATAAGCACCCTTGTACTCTTATACACAAACTAGACAATTAAAAAAAATAATTCTGGGATGTCAAAATATTCTATTTACAGTCAGTGTGTATGCAGCTAAAACAAACATGCTGTAGGACGGCCCATATATATTGGACAGTTCTCTACCAAAGTTCCCATGGCTTTACCTGTACTATAGAGTCATTCCCCCCCCCATTCCATCAATAGCAATAGCATTTATATTTCTGTACTGCTTATCAGTGCAAAGCACTCCCTAAGCAGTTTACAATGTGTCCACTAATTGCCCCCAACAAGCTGGGTACTCATTTTACTGACCATCATAATAGAATAAGACTTTATAAGCCCAAGTCTGAGGCTTAAGAGGACTGAAAAGTTCTTTATTTGGCTAAGCTGGCAGCAAAAGGCTACCCATTCATAACACAGTTATGAGTGGGGAGGAACAATTCTGGCATAATTCAGTGCATGAAGAGGACCAGTTCTGTTTCAATCTCTCCACCATGCACACATAAAATAAAAAAAATAAATGAAATTAAATAATGCATGGAAAACCTCTGGTGGTGTGATGGGTTTGCAGATCTGAAAGCTCTGGAAAGTCTTCCTTGAAGCTTCAGAGCTTATAAGCCATTGCTGCTGCTGAGATCGCTGATAATCTTGCTGCCTGTCATATTGCCACTGAAAAGAAGCAGCTATAAGCAGCTCAGGCCAAGATGCTATGGTGTCACTAAGGCTGGTGTCACTCCTCCCCCCAACAGCGTCACCTGGTGCAGTTCAGCTTCTCCACACACTCCAGTGCAGCCACTGCCAAGACATTTTGCTATCTAGGCAAAGCAGAAGATGCTAACCCTCTTCCAAGTCAAGGTGCTTAGTACCCAAGCCCAAACAAGCCATTCTGACACCAGAGGAAGGAAATCCATCAAGCATTTCTCTTTGTTCCTGGCAGTAAAGTTAACAATAATAAATTCATAACTAATATTTTGCTCCTTTTTCATGACTCCAAAACCTTGTGGCTGAGGCAACTGCCTCACCCTACCTGATGGCAGGGCTGGCCCTGGCTAAAAGCAATATATGAATACATCTCTAACTTTCATTCCATCGCATAGCTTGCTGGCTTTACATAGACAGAGCCTAAACATTGGCCATTTATGACCAAAAAAGCTTCTTCTAAATAACCTCAAGAGAAAAATGGTAGTTTGGGAAGAAATATTGACTATTTTGGATTCCAAGTGGGAAATTGTGAGAAAGCCATCTGAGGAAGTATCCTAGACTCATTCAAAGGCTTATTAGAGACATGAGATCACTGTCCCTACTTCACTGAAGCCATTCAAAGCATTTGAATGGAATTAGCGATCATAGACTTCCTTTTATTTTGCATGTCATGTTTCTAGGGTTGAGAAGGAAATGAGCAAAGTCATTCAGTTGGGTGAACTCTGGAAAAGAATACATAGAGCAAAACTGAAGAGAATGTATGCAGGAGAATTTCAAATCAACCAATTTACAACTGTGAATTACAACCACATCAGCCACCTTTTTAACAAATTGGATTACTTTCAAGCTTATCATCTCTAATATTGGCTGACAACATGGGTCACTACTTCTCTTTATTGTCTGCCTGAAATATCCATGGTCACATTTCCTTCCTCCTCAAAATCATGAATAGTGGTGTGTTTTGCCTGTACAATATTTGACCACATGATAATTTCTAGTCCTATAAAGAAAATTTAACTGCTGACAAATGACCACAATACCAGGTTAGAAGGACATCTGGACAGCTTCCATGAATTATATATGTGACATCACTGGAATACCAGAGTGTGGTTTACCACGGCTTTGCCATGAGGTAAATCTGACTGCTAAAACTATTATTTGTACTTTCCAATATGTTAATCAAGAGAGTATTATGTAATTTGTTTCATTTATTCAAATGGATATCCCCCTCCATCCAAAATTTTCCCTTGATTCAATTATAAGACACAACTAGGTAATGTGTCTTTGAATGTGCTGACTTAATTTATATTTCATGAATTCATAATTATTAGCTTGCAACTTTATTAACAATCAGTAAGCATCAACAGCTACTAACAAAAGTTTGTCAGATGGGTTTTTGTATTCATCCGTTATATGATAAGTTTCAAGCACAGTACATACTTATAAATGTGGGATCTTCCTTTCAATTGCTGCCATCATTCAAGAACATCAGCCCTACTAGCCCATGTTCTTTGATGGAATGTTTGGGTAACTCTGGCCTCCCTTTTTGGCCTATAAAACCCAATGGTGTCTAATTGTGAGAGATGGAGTTAAAAAACATCTGGATGGCCACAGTTGCCCACCTCTGCAGTAAGGATTAGCAAAATGTGAACTTCTACTGAGGCAGCCTTACAACATTGCAGGTTGACTTTAGAGAAAAGGGACATTTTAGTAAATATAGCATTTAAAATAGCCTATATGCTGCACTCAGAGTAGAATTACTTCCTCAGGTAGCCATGGGCTTTATCAGACGCATGAAAAAATGCATCAGAAGAACACGACGAGAACACAAAGAGGCAAAATTATCGGACAATGTCATCCTTCAGCTGTTCCAGGGTGTAGTGCCAGTGTGAATGTGTCACTTTTTGTTGATGGCTTAGCCTCTCAATAAAAAAGGGACACCTTATTCATGCCCATGCTATGCCCCCAGAATGGCTGAAGGCATGAGCGTCTAATAATGTTGACCTGTCTGTTATCGTCCCATTCTTCTGACACAATTTGGGACACAGTTTTGTGCTACGTTTCCCCATGTCTGATAAAGTCACATGTCAGTAAAGTTGTCTAAATACAAATATATCCAAAGTGGCTGTAATTATCTAAGATGATAGTGGTAGACACAAAAAATAGCTGGAAAAAAAACAACAAAAAAAAACAACAACAAACATAGCTGCTATGACTTTATGATGTTATTTTGATACCTACTAAAAATGTTTTATGTCTAGAAAATGTTTAAGCTTGTTATATGTGCAGTTCAAAAATATTACTCTAATTAATCACCTATAATATTTTTCCACAGTATTTTCAAGTAATTGATCTCACTGACTGGATGGGCTTCCTAAAACCATAGGATTTGTTCAACTGATTCTGTGCATACATTTCCTTTACTGCAATTCAGCCAAGTTCATTAGCTAGTCTACAGAGTGAGGATACATACTGTTTTTGAATGTATATCTATTTGTGTGTGCTTTCAAGTAGTCTGTCGACTTATGGCGATACCATGAATTTCATAGGGTTTTCTTACGCAAGGAATCCTCAGAGGTGGTTTGGCCAGTTCCTTCCTCTGAAATATATAGCCTTCAGCAGCTGGAATTAATTCATTGGTATTCAATACCATCTAAGTACTAACCGGACCTGACCCTGCTTAGCTTCCAAGATCAGATGGGATCTGGTACCTTTAGGGTATTTATGCTGGCCTTACCTGGCTACAAAAGGAACTGCATGGACTTAGTATTATTATCAGCCCTGACTCTGATCAGGTTTTCAGTTAAGGAATCATTCACATAGCAGCTAATTGCTGAGCATGTACTGTGTGCTGCTGAGCTTCTTGTTTATAGATTATATACAAAAAGATTTATTGAATACTGGGCTATGTAAGTAATTGATTTTAGTATGTCTGCGTGCAGTTTTGTACCATTCAGATATTTGGAAGCTTTGCCACTGACTCTAATGAGATGAGAATTAACCAATCCTTTTTGAAGCTTTGCTTTATGGTAGAACTGCAGATGGATAACGTTTATGGCTATGTTTATCCAAATGTTGATCAGGAGGGCTTTAAACTGAGTCATATGCGGGAGGGAGACAATATTCTGGAAGGCAAAAGGGCTGGAGAAAATAGTCAAACTGACATAGAGGGAACAAGGCAAACAGTGCAAGGACCCAACAGTGGGAGGCAAAAAAACTTGCACAGGCAGCAAGTAAAGGGAACACATGGTCTTAGATGTCTCTACACCAATGCACAGAGCATGGGAAATAAGCAAGATGAACTCGAACTCCTAGCACAACAAAACAAATATGATATAATAGGCATTACTGAAACCTGGTGGGATGAGTCGCATGATTGGAATGTAGGAATAGAGGGGTATAACCTTTATAAGAGAAACAGGCCAAACAGGAAAGGAGGAGAAATAGCATTATATGTCAGGGATATTTATACCACTGAAGAGATCCATGACATCAATACTGGAAGCCAGGTGGAGAGCATCTGGATAAAAATTAAAAGGGAGGGAAACAACAGGGATGTTATTATGGGACTCTACTACAGACCCCCAAGTCAGATGGAGGAATTGGATGATGCCTTTCAAGAACAGATGACCACACACACAGAAAGAAGAGATGTAGTAGTGATGGGTGACTTCAACTATCCTGATATTTGCTGGCAATCTAACTCAACCAAAACTTCAAGGTCTAGCAAATTCCTTACTTGCCTGGAAGACAACTGCATGGTCCAAACGGTGGAAGAGGCAACAAGGGGGTCAGCTATTTTAGATCTGATCCTAACCAACAGGGATGGCCTGGTTAATGGGGTGCACGTGGTGGGATCCTTAGGTGAGAGTGATCATGTTCTCCTGGAGTTCCATTATACAATGGAAAGGCGAAGCCAGGCATAGTCAGGCATGCATTCTTCACTTTAGGAGAGCTGATTTCAATAAACTCAGGGAAACACTGGGGGTGATCCCATGGTCAGGAATATTAAAAGAGAAGAGACCTCAAGATGGATGGGACTTTCTCAAAAGGGAGATACTGAAGGCACAATTTCAAACAGTACCATTGAGGAAGAAAAATGGGAGGTGTCTCAAGAAACCAGGATGGATGACTAAAGAATTTTCAATGGAGCTAAGTTTTAAATGGAACATGTATAGGAAATGGAAAAAGGGGGAAATCACCAAAGAAGAATTCAAACAAATAGCAAACACACGTAGGAGTAAAGTCAGAAAAGCTAAAGTGCAGAATGAGCTCAGGATTGCTAGAGAGGTTAAGAACAATAAAAAGGGATTTTTTTTTGTATGTCCGTAGCAAAAGGAGGAAGAAGGAAATGGTAGGCCACTACGCGGAGAAGATGGCAAAATGCTAACAGGGGAGAGAGAAAAGGTAGATTTACTCAATACCTTCTTTGCCTCAGTATTTTCAGAAAAGGAAAAGGGTGACCAATCTGAGAATAAAGTAACAGAGGACACAATAGGGGAAATCCAACACAAAATAAGCAAAGAGGTAGTACAGGAATACCTTCTTAATCTAAATGAATTTAAATCTCTAGGACCAGATGAACTACATCCAAGAGTATTAAAAGAGCTGTTACATGTAATCTCAGAGCCATTGGCAATAATCTTTGAGAACTCCTGGAGAATAGAAGTCCCAGCAGAGTGGAGGAGGGGAAACGTTGCCCCCATTTTCGAAAAGGGGAAAAAGGAAGATCCCAACAATTATCGTCCAGTTAGTCTGACATCAATACCAGGGAAGATTCTAGAGCAGATCATTAAACAGAGAGTCTGCGAACATTTAGAAGGCAATGCCATAATCACAAAAAGTCAACATGGGTTTCAGAGAAACAAGTCATGCCAGACTAATCGGATCTCTCTCTCTCTCTCTCTCTCTCTCTCTCTCTTTTTTTTTTTTTTTGATAAAATTACCAGCTTGGTAGATGAAGGGAATGCTGTGCATATTGCATACCTTGATTTCAGCAAGGCCTTTGACAAGGTTCCACATGACATTCTTGCAAACAAGCTTGTAAAATGTGCGCTAGGCAAGTTAACTGTTCAATGGATTTGTAATTGGTTGACTGGTCAAACCCAAAGGGTGCTCAGCAATGGCTCCTCTTCGTCTTGGAAAGATGTGCCCAGTGGGGTGCCACAGAGTTCTGTCCTGGGCCCTGTGCTATTCAACATCTTTATCAATGACTTGGATGAGGGAATTAGGGGCATACTTACCAAATTGGCAGATGACACCAAATTAGGAGGAGTAGCTAATACCCTAGAGGACAGGATCAAAATTCAAAATGACCTGGATAGACTAGAGAGCTGGGCCAAAGCTAACAAAATGAAATTCAATACGGAGATATGTAAGGTACTGCAGTTAGGGCGAACAAATGAAATACATAGATATAGGATGGGGGACATCTGGCTGAATGAGACTACGGATTTTTTGGATGCAGAAAAATAACGCAAGCAGCCTCGTCAACTTGCGAGGCTGCTGCGCTGCAAAGCGTCAGTTTCGGATGACGCTCACCCCTGCCAGTACTGTTGCGGTACCGCGGGGAGAGTTGAGCGTCATATTTTGTTCATTTTTAATCACGATCAACTTTCGTGAGTAAAAATCAATGAAATATGACGCTCAACTCTCCCCGTGGTACCGCAACAGTACCAGCAGGGGCGAGCGTCATCCGAAACTGATGCTTTGCAGTGCAGCAGCCTCTCAAGCTGACAAGGCTGCTTGCGTTATTTTTCTGCATCCGAAAAAGTCCTACATGTGAAAGGGATCTAGGGGTCCTAGTAGACCACAAGTTGAACATGAGTCAACAGTGTGATGCGGCAGCTAAAAAGGCCAATGCAATTTTGGGCTGCATCAATAGAAGTATGGTGTCTAGATCAAGGGAAGTAATAGTGCTGCTCTATTCTGCCTTGGTCAGACCTCACCTGGAATGCTGTGTCCAGTTCTGGGCACCACAATTCAAAAAGGATATTGACAAATTGGAGCGTGTCCAGAGGAGGGTGACTAAAATGGTGAAAGGTCTGGAAACAATGCCTTATGAGGAGAGACTTAGGGAGCTGGGTATGTTTAGCCTGGAAAAAAGATGGTTAAGAGGCGATATGATAGCCCTGTTTAAATATTTGAAGGGATGTCACATTGAGGATGGAACAGACTTGTTTTCTGCTGCTCCAGAGACTGGAACACAGAGCAATGGATGCAAGCTCCAGGAACAGAGATTCCACCTCAACATTAGGAGGAACTTTCTGACAGTAAGAGCTGTTCAGCAGTGGAACACACTCCCTCGGAGCGTGGTGGGGTCTCCTTCCTTGGAGGTCTTCAAACAGAGGCTTGGTGGCCATCTGTCAGGGTTGCTTTGATCGTGATTTCCTGCGTGGCAGGGGGTTGGACTTGATGGCCCTCGTGGTCTCTTCCAACTCTGCAATTCTATGATTCTATGAAACTATTCAAAGTTTATTCTTGAATGTTTCTGCAGAATGAATACTACTAATAATGTAATCAATACTCATCACTGTTTTGTGCAATGCCTGCATATTTGCACTTACCTGGATCCAGTCAGCCATTTTGGAAAAAAAGAGTTATTTCCAACATGGTTAAAGTCTTCTTTACCTGAACTATCAAGTTAGATCAAGAGCTGCATGACATGCCAATACTAAGTTACTAGGAGAGGAAATCCCAGTTTATATGACTCAACGTTTTTGTACAAATATTAACTTTGGCTAGTGAGCCTTTCTCCTTGTATCACTTTCCCAGATCAGAAAGGATTTATACAATGTCTGAAAGCAAGTTAGCTAGACTCTATTGGACTATAGCCTGTGGATATTTTAACAATGTTTTGACTATTTGTTGATTATATATATATATATATATATATATACACACACACACACACACACACACACACACAAATATACAGTATTTCCATGCCACTGGAAATCCCTGTGATGAGGCATCAAATTTTGAACCAGTGAAAAATTCAGATTGGATGCTGGCATGAAGCACAATGGCAGGTAACTAAGCAGGCTTTGCTTTGAAAAGCTAAAAATAATGCACGGTCCTAGTGTCTGGCAGCCCAGAAACTTAATTAAAGGCAATATCCTTTTCATGCTTCTTTGGACTCATTGATAGGAACCAAAATCCACCTTTCATCTGAATGAGCTTTACTGTATTCTCTTAACACAAGTAATAAAGGTGGGTAATACAACCGATGCAGCAAATTGTGGAGGTTAAAAGTGACAGAGTCATGGAAATGGTCCGGAGACATCTTTGCAGAGCCAAACGAGGCTTTTCAGAATCAAAGACTGACTGAGCCAAAAGTGGATGTAAGGGAAGCTTAGGAAGAGCAGGATTTAGACAAAATCAATCGTAAGTTTCCTTCAAGGAGAGGTAATCTGTAAGTCCTGAGCCTCCTGTTTCTTCCCCAAGGCTTGTTCTGACTTGTGTCCCTATCAGGTTGCAAGGTTTGTTTATTTGTTTCCCCATGAAAAGTCATGTGGCTTTCATGTGAACTTTTGAAATGAATACATTTGTTGCGCACTCTTTTGAAACATAGACCCTGCATACAATATTTCAAAAGTATAACTTTTTCAAGCACATTTTTATTGTGCAAATTGCATCACAAGCTTGGGAATACAAATTGTCTGCAGACTGCAGGCTGATTTGGGTCCTTGTTTAGCTCCAGGAGATACAAACATGATAAACTCTGGTCAAAGACAAATCGAAACTATTTTCTCATCCACCCTTATTCAGCGGTGGGGAGATGGAATTGGATGGGGGAATCTGTATTCAAAATCTCCATTCAGCCCTGAAGCTCTCTAGAATAGTGGCCTCTTGTCCTAAGTATTAGTTATGCATCAAGATAATAAAATGTTGTGGCACACCCATTTTTTTAAGAGTGATCTGTAGTTTTTCATGGTCTACAAAACCAAAGGCTAAAATCTATAATTATAGGCTAATTTTCTTCTGAAATTCTTTTGTGTGCACCATTATCCAATGTATAATTGTAATATGATTCCCTACTGCCTCTTCCATTTCTGAACCCTGCTTGGACATCTGGAATTTCTCACTCCATATATATTGTTTTATAATTTTGAGCATCACTTTGCTTGCATGGGAGATTAATGCAATCCAGTGGTTACTGCATTCTTTGGTGCCACCATTATTGGATGGATTACAAAGAGGGAGATTCTTGTTCTTAATGGAAAACTTATCAACAGTATGTTTTTTCCAAATAAAATCAACAGATTTATTTTATTTTATTTTGCTGTTGGATAGTCCCATTTTAGCATACTTCTCCACTGCATCCTGAGGCTGAAGGGATTTCTTGGAGACTGGAGTGTATATTGCACAGTTTCAATCTGTGGGCCATTGTTTTGTTTTCCATGTTTATTGGCAGGTTTTAGTTAGAACTAGAGTAGGTTCTGTCTCTATAGCCAAAAGCAACTGTATTAGTATGCCATCTCTTCCTGGTGATTTATTTCTCTCAAGTACTCTGAATGCACCTTCAACTTCACTTTCTAAAATTGTGGGTTCATCTTCAAATGGTTCTTCGTTGAAATTAAAATATGCTGACGGAATCTTCCTGCTTCAGATATTTTCCTCTATACCCTATGTGCTGCTGCAACAACAACTAGTTAACTTACTGAATTTCACCATTTTCTATTTGATCTCTTAATGTTTTCAATGTCAATAGTTGCTATGAATGAAATGGCACTATTAGACCCAGCTTCAATGAATGAAAAGGCATTATTGGACTCAGGAATTCACATGCAAATAATGACATGTTTGCATAATTTGAGTTTGTGACATACTTCCTCTCAGTTCAAGTCCTACATTAATTCTGAATCTCAGTGGTCCAGTATCAAATTGAACTAACTTCCCATTGTGTCTTCTTCTCCCATTTGTTGCCTATGTCCCACACAAATGAAAATGGGTCATTTAAAAAACACACTCTAATCCTCATTTCTGCTTCTTTTTCCTGATTTTTTTTGTTAGTTGCATAAAAGTATATGATAAAGGAACCCTAAGGGATTTATTGAGGCTATATTTTAAATGAACAGACCTGACTCCTACTTCCTTGACTAATATATACTAAAATGTAGATCGCAATGTGTATTTCGGTTAAAATGAACACAAAATAGTATATTCTAGGTTGGGATTACAAATTTTCATACTTTTTTTTAAAAAAGTTCAACAGCTTTTAGGAATAGCACTGTAAACTAAAAGAAAGGGACACATGGTTTTAGGGACTGTTACAGAAATTTTAAGGAAGGCAATGTGGTTCTTGGTGAGATTCAAGGAGAATTTGGCCTCCAGGTCTGCTAAATGTTGGCTAGCCCAGCCACAGATAGATACAAATCCAAGATAAAAAGTGCACAATATAAACAATAAATTAACCTCAAACATATTTGAATTGTCTTCCGTATGCATAAGCCTTTGGCAGCGAGATAAATCCTCACTAAGGGCTTGTCTGTACTGACCAAATAAAATGTTCTCACCCTGTCCCCATTTCAAACTGTCCAGACAATGCAGGGCCAATTCCCCAATTCTGGTGCAAACTGTCCACAAGAAGTCTGGCCAGTTCAGTGCTGAAACTGCACTAAACCACCCTTAAAATGGAGTGAAATAGGTTACCTTTTACTCTGGAGTTCTGCAGAAAATGCAGTGCAGTGTTTTGGCAGCCATTGCTGCATGTGGACAGCTGGATCAGGCTGGATTCAGGCGGGTGGCAAGCAATGCTATCCTTAAAGGGCCAATGCTGCTTGACACCCACTGCCCAACCGAGCCAGCCACTGGTGAGGAAGGGAAAAAGTCTTCCTTCTTGGTGCTCTGCTGCCACCACCATCCTCAACATGCACCTGCGCCCCCCCCCAAGCAGAGCCCACTGGCAGCAACATCGCTGGCTGTGACATCTCCAGGAGGCATCCAGCCATGTAATGAAGGAATGTGGGTGATCGCCATGTGATCTTGCCCCCCTTCCTGCTTGGTGCCCCATTGCTTCTGCTGAGGGCAGAAACAGGCACCCGTACATGCGATCAACAAGGAATGGGTAACTCTGCACCGTCCTTTTTGAACGCATGGGTGCCACTTTTCTGCCCTCAACAGAAGCAATGGCACACCAGGCAGGCTTTACATGGAGCTCCATGGCCAGAAAGGAAGATGTGGCTGCAGCTCCAATGAGGATCCATCCCCTTCCCTGCACTTTTCAGCATGCTGTTGCTTCTGATGAGGGCAGAAACGGGATGCCTATGTGATCAGCGAGGAAGGAGTAGAGCACCCCCTTGTCTGGGCACCCATTTCTACCCTCAGCAGAAGTGCCAGCACACTGAGCAGGAGCTCCTAGGCTGGTGAGGAAACTTAGTGGTAGCTCTGAAAACACTGGACAGGATGGCAGGTCTGATGCGGTGTCCGACCGGCTGGTCTGTGTGGACAACAATCCACTGTCACAACAGATTTAGCCCAGAGCAAGTGGCTGCCACTGGGGTCAATCCAGGGCCATTCTGGAGCACAATGTTCCAGACTGTCCCTGAATTAAGTGGCCAGTGTAGATGAGCCCTAAGCCATATCAATTTTTGCCTTGTTTGTGAGATATTCTCCATCCTTTGAGATTGGATTTTTTAAAATTTATTTTTGCATTTGTTTGAACTATTTTTTGCAATTTGTGGAACAGTATAATCACACAAAGCTACAATAGCTACAAAAAGCTATGGTGCTTGTTACCTGGGCTTTTAAAAGGTAGAAGCAGTGGATGAGTTGTCTGCATCTGTTTCATCCATCAGACATTTCTGATTGTTGTGCTAGTTTTTCTCTGTGATTTGCTTTCCAAAATGTAATGGCAGCTCTTTTCATAGGAATTAGCTTTCCTTGTTTAAATATTTTTATAAGCCACCTTGAGTCTAAGTTTCCTGAGGAAAAGAATGAAACAACAAATTATAAATAAATATGTTACAGTAGTAAAATTGGAAGGAGGATGCTCTTTGCCTCATTTTCTCACACTGGGGGTTTCTCGTTCGTACCATGGAGAATGAGAAATTTGGTGGCTATTCGTCAGGCCTTAGGTTTCAATCCTCCATTATCTCCAACTAGAGCAGATTGACTGAATCAATCAGAACTTGGTAAATCAACACTTTTGTAACATGTATTGATACAATGGGTTTACTCTACTCAGGACTAATTATTGTTTTTAGGTTTAAGTGTTCCTTCCTGGGCAAGAAATGGAAAAAAAGGGGAAATCACCAAAGAAGAATTCATACAAATAGCCAGCTCATGTAGGGGGAAAGTCAGAAAAGCAAAAGCTCAGATGGAGCTCAGGCTTGCTAGAGAGTTAAAAACAATAAAAAGGTCTTTTGGGGGTATGTCCGTAGCAAAAGGAAGAACAAGGAAATTGTAGGGCCACTGCGGGAGAAGATGGCAAAGGGCTAACAGGAGACAGAGAAAAGGCAGAACTACTTAACAGCTTCTTTACTTCAGTCTTCTCCCAAAGGAGAACAGTGCTCAACCTGGGGAAGATGGAGCAGATGATGCAGTAGGGGAAATGCAGCACAGAACAGGTGAAGAGGTAATACAGGAATACCTGGCCAGTATAAATGAGTTCAAGTCTCCAGGGCCAGATGAACTTCATCCAAGGGTATTAAAAGAACTGGCAGAAGTACCACTGTCAATAATCTTTGAGAAATCCTGGAGAACAGGAGAAGTCCCAGCAGACTGGAAGAGGGCAAATGTTTTCCCCATCTTTAAAAAGGGGGAGAAAGAAGACCCAAATAATCACTGCCCAGTCAGCCTGACATCAATACTAGGAAAGATTCTAGAGCAGATAATTAAATAGGCAGTCTGTAACCACTTAGAAAAGAATGCCGTGATCACAAAAAGTCAACATGGATTTCTCAAAAACAAATCATGCCAAACTAATCTCATCTCTTTTTTATAGAGTTACAAACCTGATAGATGAAGGGAATGCAGTGGATGTAGTGTATCTTGATTTCACTAAGGCTTTTGACAAGGTCCCCCATGATATTCTTGCAAGAAATGTTAGTAACCTGTGGACTAGACAATGCAACTGTTAGGTGGATTTGTAATTGGTTGACTGACCGAACCCAAAGGGTGGTAAACAATGGCTCTTCTTCATCCTGGAAAGTGACCAGTGGGGTGCCACAGGGTTCTGTCCTTGGCTGGGTGTTATTCAACATATTTATAAATGACTTGGATGAGGGAGTAGAGGTTATGCTTATCAAGTTTGCAGATGACACCAAAATAGGAGGGGTAGCTAATACCCCAGAGGACAGGATCAGAATCCAAAATGACCTCAACAGATTAGAGAGCTGGGCCAATATTAACAAAATGAATTTCAACAGGGAGAAATGTAGGATACTACACTTGGGCAGGAAAAATGAAATGCACAGATATAGGATGGGTGACACATGGCTTGAGGGCAGTACATATGAAAAGGATCTAGGAGTCTTAGTGGACCACAAGCTGTGTGATGGAGCAGCTAAACAAGCCAATGTGATTCTAGGTTGCATGAATAGGAGTATAGCGTTTAGGTCAAGGGAAGTAATAGTGCCATTTATTCTGCTTTGGTCAGACCTCACCTGGAATACTGTGTCCAGTTCTGGGCACCACAATTCAGGAAGGATATTGAGAAGCTGGAACATGTCCAGAGGAGGGCAACCAGGATGGTGGGAGGTCTGGAAGCCATGCCCTATGAGGAATGGGTTAGGGAGCTGGGTACGTTTAGCCTGGAGAAGAGAAGGTTGAGAGATGACCTGATAGCCATGTTTAAATATTTGAAGAGATTTCATATTGAGGATGGAGCAAGCTTGTTTTCTGCTGTTCCAGAGACTAGGACACAGAGCAATGGGTTCAAACTACAGGAAAAGACATTCCTTTGGATTCAGCTCATCAACCAATGACAAATCCACCTAACAGTTGCATTGACTAGCCCTGGTGGCGCAGTGGTTAAATGCCAGTACTGCAAGTCACCACATCGCAAGTTCAATTCCAGCGGGCTCCAAGGTTCACTCAGCCTTCCATCCTTTCGTAGGTCGGTAAAATGAGTACCCAGCTTGTGGGGGCAATTAGCGAACACACATTGGAAACTGCTTAATGCAGTGTAGATGTGTAAATTGCTGTTGCTTAAGATAATTTGTAAGCCGCTCTGATAGCCTTCTGGCTATCATTTATCATAAATAAATAAATAAATAAATAAATAAATAAATAAATGTTACTAACATTTTTGCAAGAATATCATGGGGGACCTTGTCAAAAGCCTTAGTGAAATCAAGATACACTACATCCACAGCATTCCCTCTACCAAGTTTGTAATGCTATCCAAAAAAGAGATGAGATTAGTCTGGCATGACTTGTTTTTCAGAAATCCATGTTGACTTTTAGTGATCATGGCATTCTTTCTAAGTGTTTACAAACTGTCTGTTTAATTATCTGCTCTAGAATCTTTCCTAGTATTGATGTCAGGCTGACCAGGCAATATTTATTTGGGTCTTCTTTCCCCCCTTTTTTAAAGATGGGGACAACAGGTGTGGCCTTTCCTCCAAGTCTGGTGCAATAGTGACACACACTGTGCTGCCCTATTTGCACCAGACTCAGGGAATACCCCTTTAATCCGGGTTTTAGAAAAATCAGTTTTCTCCGGAGTTTGCAGGAAACTCTGGAGAAAACTGCCATGTGAACAATCCATCTGCACTGGATTTGTGGGGAGGAGAGAAAGGACAAGTGCTGCCTGAGGCACTGTCATTTCCCCCCTCCTTGGCACCATTTCTCAGTCCAAAGGCAGAGTCCCAGTGGTAGTTGCTCTATCTGAAATCAGAACCCATGTCAAGCTGTGCCATCGTAAGGCTGGCAACATGTTCTGGCTTCAGAGAGGGTGACTACCACTGGGCTTTGCTTTTCCAGTGCACAATTGCTCTGCCAAGCTCTGGGAAAAGCAAAGCACCAACTGTAGACGCCTCTCTGAAGCCAGATCATGCAACTATTGCTGGTGCTTTGCTTTTGCCAGGCAATTGTGCACTAGTAGAACAACCACCCACCTTGCCATCATGAATAAGCCACCATTCTGGCTTCAGAGAGGGCGACTACCACTGTGGCTTTAATTTTCCTGGAGCTTAGAGTCAAGCATGAGTAACAGCTTTCAATGGGCAGTAAAAATAATAACCCAATGCATATTTGGGCTTTGGCAGGTGTGGCTCTGAAATCTGGGCCAGAATAGTCCAAATTTCATGTGCCACAGTTCTAGGCAAATGTAGTCTAAATCCCATCTGGATTTTACTTCACCCCCCTCCATGTAGTCAAGCCCTACATTTACCAAGCTTGTAGTTTAGGCCTCTTAAAATTCCTTCAGTCCATGGGACAGAGAAGATGCTTGGTTTAGAAGCTACCTAATTTGCTGCTACCACCACCTCCTCCTCCTGTTTTGTTTTGTTTTGTTTTGTTTTGTTTTTAAACCAGTCTAGGGCATGGATCCTTTCATTTGCCAGGTAGACATGAGCTGTGTACTGAAGAGCTGACTAAAATGTCCATGCTGTTTTGTACATGACAGTAGTGAGACAGGAGAAAGAAACAGGAAAACAATGTGTTCCACTTTAAGTGAAAATGTTAATCCAAAAGCCTGTCCAGACAACCTGTGACACTGTATACTAGGTGGAAGCAAAGAAAGTTATTTTTGTATATGTTATGTTTTCTAATTATCCCACTGTGCCAGCCACTGGGAACAGCTAATGTCCCCTGCCAAACCCCAGGCCTGCTCAGCCTTCATCCTCCTAAAGAAATGCTGGACAGGGCTTCTCTCATGATCACATAATAGGCGAGACACTCCAGCCTCCTATTTAACAGCTGTTCCTAGCCATGGATTGATGCCCAGTACTTAAGACCCAATGGACTGGATAACCAGATGTGTGTGGGAGGAATTCCTCTTTGGCCCTGGGCATGCCATTTAATCTATGCTTCAGCTAACCAACTGTAAATGAAAGAACACTAGAACTCTGCCACACAACCTGAGTTGTGACAACACAAAGAAAGCATGAAGGATTCAAGGGTCCATCTCTTTTGTTCAGAATATAGAATCTATTCTGGGGGGGGGGGGCTTGGAGTTCTTTCTAACTTTATGGATCCATAAGTCTGGGGAAGGGCGTAAATGGTCTTCCGCAAGGTCTGGAGAAGGGCATAAATGGCCTCCAATCTTCATAAGCTGCCCACTCCTGCTTTAGTGTAGATATGATTTAGATGGTCCAATTAAACAATTAATGCAGTTAAAAACATTAAATATTAAAATATATTAAAAACTATACAGTTGTCCCATCACATTCACTGGGGTTTGGTTCCAGGACCCCGCGTGAATACCCAAATCCGTGAATACTCAAGTCCCATTATATGCAATGGCATAGCAAAATGGTGTCCCTTATATAAGATGGCAAAATAAAGGTTTGCTTTTTGGATTATTATTTTTTAAAGAATATTTTAAGCCGTGAATACTTAAAACCGTGAATGCCAAATCCATGAATGTGGAGGGACAACTGTATATGAGTCTGAAAATCCAAAGTGCACATCATTTAAAAGCCCAGTCCTGGGATTTTAACTGGTTGCTGCCTATTACTTCATGTTCTGCCTATGACCTTCCCATGACAGATTGTTCTCGCCACAGGTGTATTCTATCCATGGATCTGACCTGTTCCTCCCCCATTATTGACACAAAATGGTCCAGAGTCCAGACGAGCACACCAGCCTGTCCCTGCAGCTGCTGTTGCTGCCCTCTACCTCACAGTCTCTGACATCAGGAAACAGGCCCACAGCATGAGAGCAAAGCCTCTGGCATGTGACCAACCTTGGTCCTATGCTGTAGGACCCTTTCCTGGGTATGAAAAAGTGAGGCAGAGGCAGCTGCAGCAATCAGCCAGCCTGCTGGAATGGGCTCCTGCGGTCACACAGGGCCCAATCTGTTTTCTGGCTGGAACAGATTTATACAGATATTATTTTAAAACCTTTTATCAGGCCCTATCCAATTCCCCCCCCATCTTAGCCCCATCTTTGCCCTGGAGGGTATGAGGACTACCTAGGAGCAAAACAGGGCAAAAGCTCTGCTTCGTAAGGACTGCAGATCTCCAAGATGGGAGCAAGATGGTGTAAATTGCCCATGTAGACAAGCCCATGGCCAGCCACTGTTGAAAGAAGAATGTCAGACTAGATGGACTCATGGACTGATCAAACAAAATGATATTTACTATACTAAAGTTATAATCAGAAGATCTTGTTGGCTCAGTGTTATTACAGCACCTGGGAAGCCACCACTGAATATATATCAGTTCATTCATTATTTTCCAGTGGGTACAGCCCAGCCGTGGTGTTTATTCCCTAGAGAGGGCTTTCTGATGGTGGCCTTCATTTTTCTATTTTAGTGTCATAGCTTTGTTATGCCTTGATCCTAAGGATCACTAGGCTTGTCAAAAGGAGCTAAGGCAAGTGGATTCTGTGGGGGTTAGCTTGGTGAAGTTTAGGGAAATGACTAGCAGAAAATATAGTTCTTGATTTCTTTTGTTTACCACTTATAAATTGTATAATCGGTTTTTGCTATGCTGTTGTAGATGAGATATTACTTACTCAAATGAGCTAAAATTAAGGTTCTGCTTTCATGATGGCTTGTGGTTGCCTAGTTAGTTATTTGTTTCTCCCATTGGGCTTGTGTATCAATAGGTAATGCTATTTTCTTTTTGAGGATCATGGTAAGAAAGCATGAACCTTTTGTCAGGAAATGACATGGGTGTGAAAACAAGATGGAGCTGTAAGCTTAGTAATGAAAGTAGTTAAGCTTCAGTGGCAGGTGTGTGTGAGAGAGTCAGCACTTGAGAGTATGCATACTTAAGATGCCTGATGTAACATGAATTGATTAATTACCTATAAAAAGAAGATGGGAATTGTATCCAATGTGGGTTTGTTGTGGATGGCAGTTGGCGAAGCAGTTTGTTAGTTTGAGAGAGATTTAGGAGTATTAGAGATGGCTGTCCTATAAACTGTATGTATATTGTAAATATACTGCGAACAAAGATTAAAGCCCTCAAGTTGAGTGAAGGCTGGCCTTGTTGCTGTCTTTATTTGGCAAGCCAGAGCTCAAGGCAGTGTGCTGGGGTGAAGGAATTTTTCCTTCTCAGCCTGAAGTCTTTTGCAGAAGTCTCTCCAGAAACCTTCTCCTTGGCGTCCTGTCGATGTGGAACAACTCTGCAGGTGGTCGTGGTGGACACAGCGCATATTTCTGCACCCCAACAAGGGTTATGGGCCCAGTGTCCTTGTGGACAATGCTTGAGAAGCTGTGGGAGATATAGTTCTGCAATTGGTGAGCTGTTTTGTGTTCCTGGAGGGCTGAAGAGAAAAGTTCTGGAAAGGAGTGAATTAAGTGTGTCTACTTGTAGTGGCCATGTAGACTCTAATATCTATTTGCTGAATGCTGTTACTTACAATTACTATTTGGGGTCAGACTAGATAGCCCATGAGACTCTGGAAGTCTGCGAAGTCTTTTTCCTTTAACTCTCAGGCCTTTAACTCTTACTAATCAACCCTATGTTCCATAAACATATGAGGTAAACAAATTCTTTCTCTAATAACGGTCGAACTGTACCTAACTGTTCCTAAGCTATCTTGCCTTGAATTATCAACAAACTGTCTCAAGGGAAACTCAAGGGAAACTGCTGACACCAAAGATAAGGAGGGGGGAATTGCTTTTTGCATACAGTATAAAAATATTCTGTAACAACAACTCTGGGTTCTGACTCTTTGGAAGATATTCCAGTCAGGCCCACCGGTGTAATAAAACTTACTTTCCAATCCGTGGGTCTGCTGTTCCATGATTTCTGCATCATACTCATGCACTCTGCTCTTATCTTTTTTCTTTGGAAAGCTAATTGTTTTTGGCAGCCTGCCCGGACTGTTATCAGTGTGTTTGTTTGCATCTGTTTAAGTTGCAGACTCATGTGCAAACATGGAAACAGCAGTCAGGTTTGAAAAGCTCTCTGAGAAGAACTATACTTACCTGGAAAATTTATATGCAGGCTTTGCTAATAAAGCCGGACTTATGGGACTATGTAAAGAAACAACCTGACCCTACTAATGAGGATGAATTAATAGGTGACGAAAAAGCTAGAGCAACAATTGTTTTAGCTGTAGAACCAAATCAGCTGAATAATATCAGAGATAAGAGGTCAGCGTTTGAAGTCTGGAAAGCTCTTGAGAATGTCAACCAACCAGCTGGAGCCTTGTCAAAAATGCTGTGCAGCAGAAAGCTGTATTGTTGTAAATAGCAGGAAGGTGAATCCATGCTCGTGCATTTAAAAAGGATGCAGGATAATTTCGCAGAGGTCAGTGAGCGTGGCATCCAAATAGAAGAAACCCAAAAAGCTTTTATACTCCTGAGTAGTCTAAACAGTGAATGGGAGTTTCTAATGTACAATCTCCAAGGAGTAGCTGAAGCTGATTTAAATGTCGACCTCATGGCATCCAGAATATTGGAAGAAGCACAGAGGAGAGACTCAGAAGAGAGCTTCAAGGGAGTGACCAGCTGAAGGAGACAACCAACCAACCAATCCACGTCCTTGACTGAGGAAGGGAGTGCTGCTGTCTGCAGAACACGGAGATGTTTTTTCCTGTGTAGAGACCGGACATTTGATAAAGAACTGTCCTAAGGTCTCTGCAGCAAAGAAAGGACAGAACTCACAAAGAAAAAGAAAAGACAAGCCCCAAGATGGGAGGGGGTTTGCTACTACTGTAGAGGGAGTTGCAAATAAGAAAAAGGACCAGTCTGTCTGGATTTTGGACAGTGGGTGTTCTCACCATATGATCCCTGATAGGGAAAAACCACAGAGCCCAAAGCCAGCACCAGTAGACACTGTGGTATTTGCAGATGGTGAATTTGGCAGTGTAGAGATTCAAGGGTCTATATTAATCCCTGGTTTAAACAAGGTATTTCATAATGTACTGTGTGCACCAAAACTACAAAATAGCCTTGTAAGTGTGGCATCCCTAACCAGTGATGGATATGAAATCCTTTTCAAAGGAGATGAGGGGATTGTTTCCAAGAAGGGAATAGTATGTGGTAAAGCCATAAAGAAAAATCACATTTATCAAATGGTAGCACAGGTGCAGTGTGGGAATGTAACAAATAAGCCACTGCATAATGGGTGTGCACATTACCTTCATAGAGTTATGGGCCATATAAGCTTCAAAGGTTTGAGAAACCTAGAGAAGGTTTGCCCAGAGTTCAAGGTAGAGAATTGTAAAAGTTACCTGGACTGTGCTAATTGCAAAAAGGTCAAGGTCAAGGCTTACCCTGTAGCAAAGGTGACCAAAGGCATAACCCAGAGGCCTTTTCAGGTTGTACATGCGGATTTATCAGGGCCGCATCAAGTAAAGAGTATAGTCGATAGCAGGTTTACCCTATTGATAGTAGATAGGCATACCAGATTTACCTATGTGGCAATGCTCAAAACCAAAAGTGAGACTGCTAATATGATCAAAAAATGGATCAATTCTGTTGAAAGGGAGTTTCCCTACAAGGTTGGCACTGTTGTGACTGACAGGTGGGGAATTCTTAAGTAGTAATTTGCAGCAGTGGTTTGGGCGGAAAGGGATCCAACATAAAACTACAAATCCCGGATGTCCAGCTGAGGATGGTTTGGCTGAAAGTAGGATTGGGATGATAAACCAAATAAGGGATTGCATGTTAGAGGATTCTGGAGCACCAGCTAATTTGTGGGGAGAAGCAACAAGAACCGCTTGTCATATTGTAAACAGGTCATGGTGCAGTGCGATAAACCAAACACCATACTACTTATTGTATGGAAGAGCACCAAACCTAAAGTACTTAAGAGTGTTTGGACAATTTGCATCAGTGTACCTTCCTCCTCAGTTCAGGAAAAAGAATCAGCCCAAAAGCCAAAAGTTGTGTTTTGTGGGCTATGAGGAGAACAAGTACAGGTTCCTGATGGATGGGAATAGAATTTTGTATTCAAGGAGTGCTAAGTTTGAGACTCATGCTGGGTGGAAGAGAGTATACCCTGACCAAAATGTTGATGTACAACAGAAAGCCAGTGTGGTAGATAAGAACAATGGAAATGGAGGGATATATGCATCCAGGGATGTCTTAGATGAGAAACCAGGTGTGTCACAACAGCCTGGAATTTCAAGTAAACAGGGCACTTTGAAGGTGCCTGGTACTCCAGAAGAGCCTAGCACTTCATTAGACTTGCAACCAAAGCTGGAGATAGTGACTGTGAAACAAGAACAAGTTGAGACTCACGGGCAAGACACTCAGGCCAGTGTTGGTAGCAGTGACACTGAGGGTGGTCAAGATACATTCCTGATTCCCATGAGGTCTCAGAAGGGAAAGTTCTTCATAGTAAAGCAGGGACAAGCCTCTTCTGTGACAGCAGTAAAAAGAACTGAAAACACTCCAGAAAGAGCCAGGAGAACATGCACTAAGCAGGAGGGGTGGAAGAAAAGCAAAGCTCTGGTGTGTGTGGCAGAGTATAGCCAGGATATGTTTGGTGGGATGGTCAGGCCTGTAAGTAAAAGGAAATTGACAAATGATAGCACCAGGGAAGCCAGAACCGGGTGGGTCAGTAGCATGGGCTATCAAGGTCTAAGAAAACACTGTGGCATTGTAAAGAATGGGAATGGAATCGCAGACTCTAGAGATATCAGCAAGTAAGGTCACAGTATATAAAAGGATAGGTGTAAATGACACATGGGACACACCACATGTCATTTGGAGGGGAATGTCAGGAAATGACATGGATGTGACCACAAGATGGAGCTGTAAGCTTAGTAATGAAAGTAGTTAAGCTTCAGTGGCAGGTGTGTGTGTGTGAGTCAGCACTTGAGAGTATGCACATCTGAGATGGCTGATGTAACAGGCATTGTTTAACTGCCTATAAAAAGGAGATGGGAATTATCTCCAGTGTGGGTTTGTTGTGGATGGTGGTTGGCGAAGCAGTTTGTTAGTTTGAGAGAGATTTAGGAGTATTAGAGACGGCTGTCCTAAACTCTGTATATATATTGTAAATATACTGCGAACAAAGATTAAAGCCCTCAACTTGAGTGAAGGCTGGCCTTGTTGCTGTCTTTCTTTGGCAAGCCAGAGCTCAAGGCAGTGTGCTGGGGTGAAGGAATTTTTCCTTCTCAGCCTGAAGTCTTTTGCAGAAGTCACTCCAGAAACCTTCTCCTTGGCGTCCTGTCGACGTGGAACAACTCTGCAGGTGGTCATGGTGGACACAGCGCATCTTTCTATGCCCCAACACCTTTGGCTACATCCCTTAAGAGAGTAGTCATCAACGCACAAAGGGAAAATGGGCCATTTTGCTTACATAGCATGTGGCAAGCATGTGGAAGCAGGCAGCATCAAAATTGCTTTTGTCAGGAGACTGTGAAGATACCACAGTAAACAGGTTATCACTTCATCTCTCTCTCTCTCTCTCTCTCTCTCTCTCTCTCTCTCTCTTAACACCAGTCCTTCAGTTAATAACATTATGAATTTTAAAGCTGGAAAGAATAATCTAGGCCAGTGTCCTGCTCAGTCAAGGATCTACAATGCAAGAATTAGATGGCTTTACAGCCTCCTCATGAATGCCTTCATTGAAAAAAGCCCATCAGCTTCCAAGGAAGCCTGTTACAGTGCTGAACACTTCTAATAGTTGGGGTTGCTTCTAAATATTATATGCAATCTGCTTTCCTGAAATGCCCCCCATTCCACAAAGAAGTGTGTATGTCCATGGGAACCCAGCCATGATGCCAAAATCTCAGTTATTAATTTGGGGAATGACTAGCTCAAATGGATGGCTGTGAGAGGTTGGGTAACTTTGGGACCTTGTTCACCTATGTATATGAATACTCACTGCTGAGAATGCCAGTTAAAGTGAAACAAGTGATTTTTATTGGAAAATAACACTGAGGGTACTTACACATGCAAAACACACTAACAAGAACCACACAAGGCTAACAAAGAGTTTGGCAGAAAAATTGGAGAGAGGAATAGATTTGGGAGATGGGACTATAGTTACCAGTCTTGAAATGAAGAGAGGAACTCAGAAAGTGCTCGCTTGGGCAGCACAAATACTAAAATTGGAACGATACAGAGAAGATTAGCATGGCCTCTGCACAAGGATGACACGCAAATTCGTGAACTCAGAAAAAAAAATCTGAGGGTGGCACTGAAATCTGATCCTGGGTCGCGCAGACAGAAAGAGTGCCAGGGTGTTGCCCACAGTGGCACACATGGCTATTATTTGAGGCTAATATTTATACTGTATTTCGTGTCCAGAAGGGGTGTTTTGGCTCAGAAAAAAGTATAGATGGTTGATATTAATGGCTGAGAGATAGGCATTGATGGGTTTATGACAACCTCCATATTGAAGGGCAGGAGAGGGTTGATGAGGGATGTTTGCTGGGGTAAGGGTATTTTGGTCACATGTTTGTTTGTGATATGTGACTCAATGCCAAGAGGGGATTGTCTGGCTTTTCTTCGCAAAGGAAGATTCAGGAAGGACTCATCCCGCGCTTTCTGCAAGCGTGATCATGACTAAAAAGGCCAATCCTTGATAAACAAGTCCAGTTGCAGAAAGTACAACAGAAGGTCTCCTTGGGTGATGTTTCTGGGTTGTGATTCTTTCTGTGTCGTCGTTTCTCTTCAAGACTTGTTCAGTGTGAGTTTTCAAATAAGGTTGAAGCATTGTGGATAGTGCATCTCCATGCCTCCAGATGTGAAGCCAGGGCGGACCATTGTTGGTGATCAATTTGGCTGAGCCTGAGATGTTGTTTCAGGGAATCATTGTATCACTTTTTTGGAGCACCCCTCTTACGCTGACCCGTGGCGAGTTCACCATAGAGTACTATTTTTGGGAGGCGATGGTCCTCCATCCTAGAAATGTGCCCTGCCCAGCGCAGCTGTGTTCTCAATATCATGGCCTCAATGCTGGTGATCCCTGCTTGCTCAAGGACAGCAACATTCGTCACATAGTCAGTCCTGTGTATATTTAGGATTGTGCATATACAGCGCTGATGAAAGTGTTTGAGGAGTCGTAAGTGATGGTGATAGGTGACCCATGTTTCAGACCCATAAAGAAGAATAGACAGTACAAGAGGGGATTAGTACATATCTTAATGGCAATGTTTACTAGCGGCTTTGCTTAATCCTATTTTGGGTGTGTCTGCCAGTATTTTTCCATAACACCTTCCTTAAGTCCTGGTGATCTCTATCTAACTTCACTTTTGGTCCACCCTGGTCTACTAGACCTTGTGAAGCATCTTAATATTGCCAATTTATGAGATATTAGAGGGAGGGAGTGTAGGGCATGGTAACACCCCATTTTTTTCCTGCTTGACGGAGAAATAGAAATCATGTCTACTTCATCTTCTGCAAGACATAACCAAGGTTGAATCCTACTAGCAGATCCATTGAATAAATTGTTAAAAGATGAATCAACACTTGTGTAAACCCCATTGATTCAATAGGTCTACAATAGTTATAAGAGCCAGTGTGGTGTAGTGGTTTGAGCGCCGGACTAGGGCTACTGCCACACTGCAGAAATAATGCAGTTTGACATCACTTTAACTATCATGGCTCTATCCTATGGAATCCCGGGTTTTGTAGTTTGTTGTGGCACCAGAGCTCTCTGGCAGAGAAAGCTAAATATCTCACAAAACTACAAATCCCAGAGTTCCACAGCATTGAGCCATGGCAGTTAAAGCAGTGTCAAACTGCATTATTTCTGCAGTGTGTTGACAGTCAAGGACTCTGGAGACAAGGGTTTAAATCTCCGCTTGGGCATGGAAACCCACTGGGTGACTTTTGGCAAGTCACACTCTCTCAGTCTCAGAGGAAGGCAATGGCAAACCCCGTCTGAACAAATCTTGCTAAGAAAGCCCTATGATAGCTTTGCCTTAGGGTCACCATAAGTCAGAAATGACTTGAAGGCACACAACAACATGGTAGTTATACTATCAATAGCATTTAGGCCTGTGGCAGTGAAGAGGAAATAAATCTTTGCTGCTATCATTAACTTGAGATTAACTGATTGCTGTTACTCTAAAATGTCCATACATTGTGATGCTCTGTTAGCCTGGTGAAAGAGTCAGCAAAAAGGCAGACAGGTATTTCTGCAGAGACTCAGGCATGAAACCAATCTATGAGAATCCCAGCTTTCTCCCAAGCAACATGTTGTTTTACCAGAGTATCAGCCTGTAATCATCTGCAGTAGTGGTACTTTGGAGCTACAAAGAACATGCCAGTAATTCCTGATCTAAGGGATGAAATCTTTGACCCAATTGACAGAGTTCCCCATGTCTTACAAGAATTTTCTACCATGTTTCAGTTATGTTAGTTTTGCATATATAGCCTGTGTTACTAATGAAAGATGCTTGGGTTCAACCAGGGTCAACCATCCAATACAAACAGCTGAGACCAACACCTTTCTGAAACAATTGTCAAGCTCCCTGGTAGTTTTGGAATTCATTCTCACAATTAAGGTAATAGTGCTCTACACACACACACACACAGAGAGAGAGAGAGAGAGAGAGAGAGAGAGAGAGAGAGAGAGAGAGAGAATCTATACCCATATACATGCACATTTATAATTTCAGGTTGTAGAGAAAAGGCTATTTGTGAGTAAAGGAATAATCTTAAAATAGTTGCCCATTCAAAGTAAAGCTAGTACATGCTATATTGAAAATGTGTCCATGGAAGCACGGGCATAATAAGTGTAATCTTGTGTTTATTTCAGATTGTTTATGCTTGTAAACTCCTTGGAGACAAAAGAGCAAAATTCCTCTGAGATCTTGTGGTTAGATCAATTTGTAGAACCGTTTCCATGTTTTCTGATGCAATCGAGTGTAAAAATGTTGTGTATCCCAGTAAACATGGAAATGGAGCAAGGAAAACATTTCTTAGCTGATTTCCTAAAAATATTGGCCTGGCTGGGGAGGGGTTCCAGTTCTGTTCCAAGGCCACTCAAGCCATTACCATTTTCCACCCTGTCTCAGATCTCTTGTCTTACATTTCATGTCTCTACAGATTGAGAAATGCAGAGCTGTGGCAAGCCAAATGCCCACTGGCCTGACACGCAATAACCATTATGCATTCAAATTTATATATTCATGGGTGGACAAGTGCCAAGCCTAGCAAAAAGCAAACTTTATATTTGGCAAGGAGGACGGCCATTCTACTTCAAGGCAAATCACAGAAGGATCTATGCTTTCTTAGTGCTTGTGCATATTTAATTTATTTCTAAAGAGAGGAGGAATGGGGAGGAGGAGCTGCTTTTAAAATCTGACATCTTGGTCAAAGCACTGAAGAGAAATTGGAGGAGAAATAAGTCTGTATTGGTCTTTATCCATCAGTATTGCGTGATGTAGAAAATCTACCTTTTCCACCCATAGTTGGGCCTATTCATTGACAAGCAGAGCAAACTCCCATTAGGCAGAGCAAGGTGGCTGCAGGGGAGAAGGCTTCCCTGACACTAGATTCAACAATCACTCTGATCAATTTCTTCTTCACAGAATTGGGAATGACAGGGGAAATGCCATCTTGTCCTTAACTTCAAGCAGCAGAATAGTTTCATACCAATAGTCCTGGTGATAACAAGGAATAATATTCTTAGCCCACCTTCTACCATATGGACTTTAAATTCTCAATGATAGCATGTGTTAATGCTCTCTATGTAGGTCCAGGTCAATTTAGGTCAAAACAAAGCTTAGAAAGTTACTTTTAAAAGAAATTCATTATGTAACTTGTAACAAAGTTCCACTCCCAAGTAATTCATTATTATTAACATAACCCAAAATAATATTTTGCAACTTGTTATATCTTACTCATTTCTACTTCTTTCCTATTTCCATTGAAACAGGAAAGCTGATAGGAAGACAATCAACTCATTCAACAGATGGTGCTAGAGAAGAGTTCTACAGATACCATGGACTGCTAAGAGGACAAAGGAATGTGTTTTAGAGCAAATCAAGGCTGAACTCTCACTGCAAACAATGACTAAACTGAGGCTGACACACTTTGGGCATATCATGAGATGGAATGACTCATTGGAAAAGATCATATTGAACGGTAGAGTGGAAGGCAGTAGGAAAAGAGGGAGACTACACTATTGGTGGGTTGGTTCAATCAAGGAATCCACAGCCCTTAGTCTGCAAGATCTGAGCAAAGCCACTGAGGACCAGGGATCTTGGAGGTCTCTCATTCATAGTTAACTTGAAGGCAAATAGCAAATAGCAGCAGCAGCAACAAAACACTTGGGCTTCAGTTACACGACAGTTTTTATTGTGGTAATTTGCGCTTTATCGCTGTTTCGCAGCTGTAGTGCATTGTTCAGATGATATATGACTTAATTGGTCTATCAGTTTATATTTCAGCTCTGTTCAGCAATGATATTCACACAGAGACTGAGATGGGGGCGTGGCCTCCCAAGCACATCCTCTGATTACCACAGGAATGCCTGAGATGAACATTCACACACATACAAGAGAGACTGGAAAAGGCTTGCTTAATTCTTCAGATCGCCACAGCTGGGCACAAGATAGCAAGGAGGGAGGGAGAGAAGGAAAGACACACATACACAAGGCTAGCACTCCAGTCTTTTTTGTGGCTAAGCACAAGACAGGGAGAAGGGAAGGGACGCGATCTCAGGAGGGGAGACTAGATCATTCACACAGAGAGAGACTAAAAGTAGCAAGGCGGGAGGGAGAGAAGGAAAGACACACACACACACAAGGCTAGCACTCACTGTCTTTCTCGTGGCTGGAAACATGGATCTTTCCTCCATCCCCTCCTTGTCCAAACCCCTCCCTGGTGAGTTCAACCAATCATGGCAAAGCTCTGCTGTGAATGTATCCGAAAGATTGCTGGTAATTCACACAGCACTTAGTGTAATGATTGTTCAGACTATCGAAAATGCGCTACTTTTCAAAAAAGTTGGGAAAAGTCCCGAAGTCCTTTCTTGCGTTACTAATGGTTTTTTGTGCCCCCCTCCTTCTGAAAGAGGCGACTTTGTGGCGCAATGCATGTAAACAATTAGGAATCTTGGCGAATTCTTCATGTTTATTTTTTTCACTGTGTAACCAAGCCCCAGGACTGATAACGGAATGTTATAAGACATGAAAAATGTTTCTCCAAATGCCTCTAAAATGTCCTTTAAATGTAACTAGAAAGTAACTAGAAAATATTAATAATTAACACACACATCCCTCCCCCCGAAAAAAACCCATCTCCTGTCCTCTGAACCAAATCAGGCTGATTTGGACTGACTGCTATTTGAGTCAAATCAAATTGGATCAACCCAGTTCAGATCTGGAGCAGACCGGGTTGGTGTCAAATTATTCAGGCCAGTTGGAGACAATGCGGAGATTAAAAAAAATATGCTCTCTCTCTCTCTCTCTCTCTCTCTCTCTCTCTCTCTCTCTCTCTGCCAGCCAATGTGTCCCCTATGGTTTTATATGAGGAGAACACTATGGAGGAGAGGGAGGAAAGGAGCTGGATCTCACTCACTGCCTTTTCTAACTTCCAGCATGGGATAGTGGTGGAGCAAGGCATTCCTCTGGCTGCCTCTGCATTTGAATGAACTCCACCATTAAGTAAAATCATTACAGGAAGCATACACAGTCAGCCCTTAATTTTTACAGGGGTTAGTGGTCCAGTGAAAGTGGAAAAAACATGAATATAGGCCAACTATTTTTATTTTTATTTTTAAATGGGGAGAACATTTCTCTAGGCATTTCTAGGTCCCCCAGCACAGTTCTATGATTAAATTTACAAATAATCTAATCTGCGAATGCTTAACTCACAAATGTGGAGGGATGACTGTATTACTACCAAATACAGCCATCTCTCCACGCCTGCAACACAGGCTTTGCTTAAAGAGAAATCAGGGTATTTTCCACCAAGGATGACAACAGATTGCAAAAGTAATTGCTAAGCAATTATTCACAATGTGTAGCATTGGAATGCATCCCATCCAGTCTGAGTCACATTTTTTTATTGTTTTTTTTTCTCTCTCTCCTTCCTTCCCTCCTTTCCTGAAGGTTGCTTGATATCCACACACATCTGATACTGTTTCCACATTTATAAGCTGTGCTGGTGAATACCCACAAACACTCCTATAATTGCAGTGACATTTTTTAAAAATTCAGTTACTGAATTATTCATTTGCCGACACTCTGGTCAAAAATGGCTGCTGTTTATCATATATAGTTTGGTTCACCTTGAGGTTTGTTCATCTAATCCTTTAGATGGGAGGAATTAAATGGTGGACCAAGTGGAGGGGGAGGAGATTGAGAGAGAGAGAACCCCCCCAATCCTCTGTAGACACTGTCTGGGTTGTATTTTTGTGCGAGGGCTTAGGAACAATATTCCACCTAAAGCATCTGGTCCCTCACAAACAGATCATTTTATATGCAAAGAGTCAACATAAATTTACCCATTTCCACTTTTTCCCTTCCTTACTTGCATGTTTGAAACAAGCAAAGCATCAGAGATAAGTGGCCCAACTTTGCCAGAATGACTCATTTTTGGCCAGAGCTATTTCAGACTTCATTCAATTGATCTCGATTTATGTTCAGTGATTAAAATAGAGTGCATTTCTAGACATTGGGATCATAGACAGTTATGGGGAGGAAATAATGTCAGTGTGCATGTCCCTTCCTTGTTTTCTAGGCCTGTATTGTCACAATCTTGGAACTGCGCTTCCTTGACCCTACACCACTGAGAATCTCAGAAAGGTTCTCTTGGGGTGGAATGTGGCTTTCATAAACAAAGCTAGGTTAACTGGTTTTCAAATAAGAGAGAGAGAGAGAGAGAGAAAACATAGCATGTGCTTATTCTTTAATCTTATTTATTACACACAATGTCCACCCCACCTTTTATTTGGTATTGTATGGAAGCTGGCTGCTTTGAATCAATATCATCATAAGGGGAAAGAAAATATTTATTAAGAAAACTACACCTTGGATAGAGAAGGATATGGTTTGTTGGCTATGACACCATAGCTAACACAAAGTCTTCAAGAAGAGGAGACGTGACTTGAAGTCTGACCTGAAAATATGTGAGTATACTCAAGGAAGTAATAGATCAGCAAAGAAAAAGAAGTAACACACCAGGAAACCATGAGTACCTGTCTGTATTTCTACTCCCCCCTGGAGGTACATAGTCAGTTTTGCAAGACACCCTTTTACTTCCAACATTGGAAAATACATTCAAGACAGCTTGTTAAAAATGCAGTTAAAAATTAAACAATAAAACAAAATTCCTTAAATGAATAATACAAAAGCAGTAGAGATTTTAAAAAGAAAAATCCTAGCTAAGCAACATGGAATTTAAAAGGCACAGATTTGGTAAAGTTCATGGGATCCTTTCACACTACACAATTATAGCACTATGATTCCACTTTAACTCCCATGGCTGGATCCTATGGAATCCTGGAGTTTGTAGTTTGGTGAGGTATGAGAGCTCTCTGGTTGAGAATTCTAAGATCTTCTTCATGGTCTCTGTGAATCACACAGTTGGGTTACTCCTGCGCCTGCGCAGAGCTTCGGAAACTTCTAGAATCGCTAGGCAGAACGTGCTTTGATACATTTTTGGCGGTAACTCCGCCCATCCTAACGGTTCCTTATAAGGGCTTCCCGCCTAAAATCCCCTCAGTTCCTTTCTTTCCGCCGCGTTAGCAGCTTAAGGAACTTCTGTGCGCTAGGTGTTTTTGAGATCTTACTGGTTTTGACTTGGCTTTCTCTTTCGACGACGGTTTTCGCTACTCCCAATGGTTCTGGTGTCTGACTCTGATATTTTGGCTTTTGATCACTTCTTCTGGTTTTTGACTACGATTTCTGCTCGCTCCCTCGGTTTGTCGCTATCTCTGCTCTCTATTACTGACCTTGGACTGGCTTGACGACGATTCTATCCTTGACGACTTCTGCGGTATTGTGATTTATAATGTCTTCTAAAGCATTTAAGCGGTGTGTGATCTGCCAAGTGAAACTCCCAAGTGCGGATGGCCATTCCCATTGTTTGATCTGTCTGGGAGAATCTCACAATGTCGACGCATGCGTCCATTGTAAAGCGTTCACCCCGCAGGCCAGGAAACATAGGCTTTCACGCCTTAAATCATTCCTATATGAAAAGGCCTTGCTCCCCCCGACCGCACCACCTACTTCTGCTTCTGCTCCTCCATCAGAGTCTCGGGGCCATGAATGCTCTCGGTCCCCACCATCTTCTGGACAAAAACGCCGTCGGTCTCGAAGCCCTTCGAGGCGTTGCTCCACTGCATCGGATCCCGAGGCCCTACACTCTGCCCATCGACGTGTATCCTCGGATTTGGCTCGGGACCATTCGGCGACGGCTAAAAAACCAACCCCATCAACCTCTAAGCAGGCTATGGGGGAAAAGGAGCCCTCTTCCACTGCTACTGCTTCTTCCTCAGAGCCAGCTAAGAAAAAGAAAAAGGAGAAACATCTCTCCAAGCATTCAGAGGGCAAAAAAGATAAAGATAGAAAGATCAAGCTGGCGGAACGTGATGTTCCACAAGTTCCTCCCCGAGATTCGAAGGGCTCTGATGATAAGTTCCTCCGCCCTCCACCACCGTCCACTCCGGATGTGGCAGCCCGTGACCTACAGACCCCACCTCGATCTTTGGATGTTGTGACTGTTGAGCTTTCCCCTGCCATGGATGTTGCGAAGCGTGTGGAATCATCACCAGCTCTAGTTGTGTCACGGGACCAACTCCTCCGACATCATTCTTCGGATGTCGAAGTAGAGATTGTCGAATCCGAGGACCTGGTTCAGCCTCTCATTCCCTCCATCAGAGAAGATGTGCCAGCTTATTCAGCATATGATTTGGCCCGCTCCATTTGCAGAACCCATCTGGGCTCTCCGTTGGGGTCGCAAATCTTCAACCCCAGAGGAGATCCTATTGAGGTATTACAACCTTCACTTCCGAGACCACATTCTCGCTCACCTGTGATCTTGGATGTTGCTTCACAATGAGATGCTACTGTGCAGGTTTCGCCGCTTGAGCACCGACCTCTGCCACGAACTCCACCAACCCCACAGCCTCGCTCTCCCACGCCAACTCGACCTAGAAGCCGTTCGCCTGACGCATCTTCATCTGAGTCAGTTGCTTCCTCAGACTTCTACAGACCCTATCTGCCGTCTCCAAAGTCAGAGCTCATGGACGACGATTCCACTTCCCCAACCTACGACGTCCGAGCCTTCGGGGAACAGATGGTGAGGATGTCATACGCTCTGGACTTGAAAGCCGAGGATCGGCCAGCTGACCCTGTCGATCCCATCTTTCAGAGGATACAGTCAAAAGCACCACCATCTGCTACCATCCCAGTACTACCTTCATTATTGAAACTGGTGCAAGGGTCTTGGGAGAACCCTTCATCAATCCAATCCACCTCCAAAAAGATTGACAGGCTGTACAGAGTTGGCAGAGATCATGTCAACTGGTTGCAAAACCACCCGAAACCGAACTCGGTAGTTGTGGAAGTAGCCCCAAACAGAAAGCAACGCCGGCCCTTGTCTTCCCCTCCAGACCCTGAGGGTAGGAAGCTCGACATCGTGGGCAAGAAGATATATTTGGCAGCTGGGTTAAACTTCTTTGTCGCTAATTACTCGGCGTGCACGGGAGCATACCAGCAAGTGTTATGGGAAAGAATGAACCTCCTGATCAAAGATCTTCCTGAAGAACGGCGCAGAATGGCAGAAGCTATCCAATCTGAGGCACAATCTCTTGCGGGTCTTCAAATGAATTCGGCCAGACATGTGGCAGACTGCGCAGCAAAAGCCATCGCTTGCTCTGTAGCCCTGAGACGACATGCTTGGCTACGTTCCTCTGGCCTCACGCCCCAAGCGTCAGCCACAATTGAAGACCTTCCCTTTGACGAGTCGGGCTTGTTCAACGGGTCTACCGATGACAAGCTCGAATTCGCTCAAAAGATGAGGAATACAGCCAGGAAGTATGGTATGGGCTCCACCTCCACCTACCAATACTGGCCCAGAGGGAGGTATCCATGGCAGGCTCCACCCTATGGCCAACAATCCCGGCGGGGGTACTCCGGTCAGACCTACCGGTGTTCCCGTTATGCTCCTTCCACATCTCCGGCCTCTTTGGTGAGGAGCCAGGGCTCGGGCTCCAGACACCAACAACAGCCCAGGCAATGACCCAGGGACCAGGGTCGAAAGAAGTTCTAACCCCTCCTATTTGATGATCTCTTTGTTTCTCCCTAGACTCCTCTCTTCGGGGATCGACTGTCCAACTACCAAGACGCCTGGTTTTCAGTAACTTCAGATCGATGGGTGCTCCAAATCGTCCAAACAGGCTATTGGATAGAGTTCGACACTCTGCCTCCGACGGGACGGGTTCGTTCAACACCGCCCTCCCCTGCCCTCCTCAAGGAGGTGAAAACTTTGCTGCAGAAGGGGGCCAGCAAACCTGTCGACCCCGATCTCCATCACCTCTGCTTCTTCTTGAGATACTTTCTGGTCAGCAAGAAAGATGGCGGGCTGCGTCCGATTCTCGACCTTCGCGAGGTGAACAAGTACATAACTCCAAAAAAGTTCACGATGGTCACCTTGGCTTCAATCCTTCCACTTCTGAGGCAGGACGACTGGTTTGCATCCATAGACCTGAAGGACGCCTATTTTCACATCGGGATCCACCCGGCCCACAGGCACTTCCTGGCATTTCAGGTCAGGACCGACATCTTCCAGTTCAGAGTTCTCCCCTTCGGCCTCTCCACCGCTCCTCGTGTCTTCACAAAGTGTATGGCAGTGGTAGCGGCCTTCCTTCGGCAGCAGGGAGTAGAAATCTTCCCTTACATCGACGACTGGCTGATTGTTGCGCAGACTCGTCATCAGCTCGAACTCGATATTGGCCTCTCCTTAGATGTCTTAGGCTACCTGGGACTTGTTGTCAACATCAAGAAATCCCAACTCCTGCCGACGCAGGTCATTCAGTTCATTGGTGCATGTTTGAACTCGTTAACCGCAACGGCTTATCTGCCTCGGGACTATTTCGACAACCTCCGTTCCCTGATCTATGCCTGCCTTCGGTCAAGAAGGCTCCCGGCACACTCAATCCAAGTGCTCCTCGGCCACATGGCAGCTACGACTTATGTGACTCGGCTTCCCAGACTTCGGTTCTGTCCTCTCCAGCATTGGTTTCTCTAAGTATTCGACCCTCTTCACGATTCTCCAAACAAGATGCTCACTATGCCGAGAGCGGTTCAGAGGTCACTGGACTGGTGGCTGGTACCGGACAATGTCTTGTCGGGCATGCCCTTCGACCTCCCTCAACCGGACGTCTCTCTGACGACGGACGCTTCGATGCAAGGATGGGGAGCACATCTCGACTCCTACGAGATCCGAGGTTCCTGGAGCATGGAGGAGCAAGCTCTCCATATCAACGTCCTGGAGCTCCTCGCAGTTCAGAAAGCGTTTAGGGCCTTCGAGCCCCTGGTGAGGGGCAAGACAGTATTGGTGCTGACTGACAACACGTCAGTCATGTACTACATAAACAAGCAGGGAGGCACGAGATCCCCACAACTTCTCCAACTCACACTGGACATATGGGAATGGTGTGTGGCAAAAAAGGTGTTTCTCCAATCCATTCATCTACCAGGGGAAGAAAACACTCTTGCCGACGGACTCAGCCGTTTGAGTCTCTCCATCCACAAGTGGCAGCTTCACAGGTCGGTCACTCTAGACCTATTTCAAACCTGGGGATTTCCTCAAGTGGATCTTTTTGCGTCTCCCGAGAATGCCCAGTGTCCCCAGTTCTGCTCGAGGTGTCCAGCTCTGAGGTCAAGAGGAGACGCGTTCCTGTTTTGATGGTCGGGCCCGTTACTATACCTGTTCCCTCTATTCCCATTGCTGACAAGAGTGATCACCAAGCTTCATCGGGACAGAGCGAACACCATCCTCATCACACCATGGTGGCCTTGACAACTGTGGTTTGCAACTTTGCTTCGGTTGTCGAACCAGCATTTCATCCGCCTTCCATCCCGTCCAGATCTGCTCACCATTCAGAAGGTCAGACATCCCGACCTGGACACTTTAAACCTGACTGCCTGGAGGTTGACCCTGTGATTCTCCCTACGGTTTCGACTCCTTCGGGTTCATCCTCGGTACTGAGGCAACCTGCGTCTCTACACCCAGACGTCCAAGCCATCATCAATGCAGCAAGGAGGCCTTCCACCAGGAGATCCTACCACCAGGAGATCCTACCACTATAAGTGGAAGTATGAAAGCTTTCTGGCATCCCGGGATCCAAGCCTTGACCAATTCTCCATCCCGACAGTCCTGGAATTTCTTCTCCATCTGTCTTCTGCGGGTCTGTCACTGTCTTCAATCCGGTGCTACCTGGCGGCGATCTCCACTGAGTTCCAGGCGAGGGGTCTCCCTTCCCCCTTCGTGGATGCCACGGTGAAGCAGTTCTTGAAGGGCTTCACTAACCTCCATCCCCCGGTGACTGAACCGACACCATCTTGGAGCCTCGAACTGGTCCTCTCACAGCTGGTCCGCCGACCGTTTGAGCCGATGGCTTCCACTGACCTCCGACTGCTTTCCTGGAAAACCGTGTTCCTTGTGGCAATCACTTCGGCACGTAGGGCTAGTGAGCTCTGTGCCTTGAGATCGGACCCTCCTTACACTGCTTTCCACAAGCACAAAGTGGTCCTCCGTCCCGACATCTCCTTCTTACCGAAGGTGGTCTCCAGTTTTCACCTCAATCAAACCATCACTCTCCCCGCTTTGATGCAGGATCCGAAAGACGACTTTGAACGCACCCTTCATCTGATGGACGTCAGAAGGGCTCTGGCTTTCTACATTCAACGGACTGCATCCCACAGAAAGTCACCCAAACTGTTTGTGTCTTATGCTGAATCGAAACTGGGAGAGCCCATTTCTTCGCAGAGACAGTCGAAGTGGGTGACCTCGACGATCGCTCTTTGTTACGAACTGGCCAAGAAACCTCTCCCGTCTTGGATTCGAGGACACTCTACGAGAGCTGTCTCCACCTCGACGGCTTTTCTCTCTGGGGTGCCTCTAGAGGATATTTGCAGAGCTGCGACCTGGTTGTCACCTTTGACTTTTATATCTCATTATAGACTTGATTCTCGTTCTAGGAACGAGGCGGCCTTTGGGAAGGCTGTGTTGTTATCTTCTATACAATGAGTGTCTGTTTATGTTGCCAAGTCATTGCTATTATATGTTTTGATCTGTTACTTACTGATGTGCCTTTAGTGCTTTAATCTCAAATGGTTGATGTGTATGGTACATAGGTGTAGGACATACCCACCTCCTGAATGGAAGCTTGCCAGTCTACACCCAACTGTGTGATTCACAGAGACCACAAAGAAGATGGACAGGTTGCTTACCTGTAACCATAGATCTTCGAGTGGTCTTCTGTGAATTCACACAGACCCGCCCATCCTCCCCTCTATGTCCTAGTACATCATATAAACATGCTTAATGTTCCTGATGCTGCATATTGTGGCGTCATTCAAGGAACTGAGGGGATTTTAGGCGGGAAGCCCTTATAAGGGACCGTTAGGATGGGAGGAGTTACCACCAAAAATGTATCAAAGCACATTCTGCCTAGCGATTCTAGAAGTTTCCGAAGCTCTGCGCAGGCGCAGGAGTAACCCAACTGTGTGAATTCACAGAAGACCACTCAAAGATCTATGATTACAGGTAAGCAACCTGTCCTTCCCTAAAGTGCATATTCCAAGATTCATAGGATGTTGTCATTGACACTTGAAGTGAAATCATAGCAGTTTCATTGTGTAGTGTGAATGGGCGCGTGGTAAATTGTTCTATTGGATGGCTGCCTAAGTGACACTGATTGCACTGAACAGACTTCACTGAAGTGGATATTCCAAGCTATCAGCAGTAGGGATGGGTTTGGTTAGGTTTTGTTGTGTCATTTCTGTTTACTTGCAAACATCCACAAACATCTTCTCAGCTGGGGTGGAAAGGATTTCCATTTTTCTTTAAAGAAAGTTTGAATGTGGGAGAAACTGAAGCTGACAGTCCTCCATCTAGATTGAGGGATCTGGATGTTTAGCTCTCAAAAATCTGGTGTGAATGCTTACGTAGTAAAACTATGTTTGTGTTACTAAATTAAGGTTACTAAATTTTAGTAAATTAAGGTTACTAAAAGTGCCACCACTTTTTCTCTGATATGTTTCTCATCTCTAACAGCTACAGCTACATCACAGGCAGGTACAATAGGAATAGCTGTACCTATTGAATTTACCTGGTGCAGATGACTGAGCATTTCATTTATTTATAGGTTTGATTAGAGTTTATCCACATTTGTGAATTCTGTCACATTTGGGGTAGAAGCAACATGAGCGCTTAAAAATTCAAATGTGGGAGAAAAAAAACCCTGGCAAATCAATATATCCCTGACCACTAAACAGAAGGACCCCCCCCCCAATTCTGAAGGTAGAGCCACTTGAAGATAGATGGATGGGTGGACAATGGAGTGATCAAGATGGTGCAACACAGAGAGAGAAACACATTCCTCTCTTTAGAGTACATATTTTGCATCAGATCTTGAGAAAGTGAGGGTTGTGGGGGGAGTCCAGGGGGCAGGTTTTAAAACTCCCAGAGTTGCCAGCATGGCCAACGCAGTATGACCAAGGAGCATATAATATTATTGCATTGTACAAGGGAAATAAGAGATCTTCTTTTAATAATGCAGTAAATCTACTCTGGATTTTATTCCACATTTTAAGGATGTATCTAAAATGCCAAACTCCATCCCCAAAATGTCCAGAGGCTTGGAAAATCTGAAAGAAAATCCAGAGGGTGGATTTACTCCACTACTCATATGGAAACCTCTGGCCACCCTTGGCACTATATCATGGCCACATGTAGCATGACCCAACCAGCATGGACACACGAAGTCAAATGACCAAATGTAGTCCAAAAAGAGATATATTTTCCAAGCTGTGCTTTGCATACGGAAGGTCTCACATTCAGTGCCTAGCATCTTCTTGTAGGGCTAAAATAAATAAATAAAAGAATCTTCTTTTAAAGCCTGGAAATCTGGTGCCAACGTAGACCCCACTGAGCCAGTATAAGACAGGTTCCTCTCTTCCCCTCTCCTCAAGCAAGGTGTGTATACCACAGAGTACTGATAAGCACATGATGGCCTTCTTTAGCTGTTTCTTTCTTCACAATGCCCTCCATTCTATTCCTAACTCCTGTGCTACTGATTATTGTCTAAACATTGTACAAGCCCTCACATATATTTTAAATGCATGCACGAATGCTTGGCTAAGACTTTATGGTTTGCATTATATACAGGAGGTTGCTGTAGATTAAACAGATTTGCCTTTTCAAACCATTGAAACCTATGGATCTGTGACTGGGCTTTCCACTAACCATTTCCAAATGAGGTCACTTGACAAAACACACTCCCTAATACATCCAGACCTCCACAGGCACCCATGTGTGAACTACCCTGTCTCTGTCCGCTATACTACCATCCCTGAAACCCACCAAAAGGCAAGAGACCTCTTACCTTTGCTATTTGCATAATTCAGTGCTAACAAAAATAAAGTCAATAAATTACTGATAATTGCTTCAGTGCCAGCCACATGGGGAAGGGTCAGGGATAGAATGCTTAGGCCTGTTTTCCAGGTGTGAGGGGGTCAAAAGCAACTTGTTGTTGTAAGGAAACCTGTCAGGGATAATAGCTGTCAGAGAAAACTCAAGTGAGGATCATATAAGGTCATCATAGCCAAATAAATATTACCCAAATGTTTCAAGAATTTCTGGTAGATCAACCATTACTTTCATAAGTCTTCAATTATCAGAATTCATTCTATTATTATGACCATGTTTAAAAACCTTCAGTTATATAACAGCTTCTTTTTAAAAGGTGGGCTTATGCAAACTCTGCATTATGTGTCCCTGTCTTTTCTAGATAGGATATGCATGGTTGTGAAAGCTGGGCAGTGAAAAATGCTGACAGGGAGAGAATCAGCTCATTTGAAATGTAGTGCTGGAGGAGAGTGTTACAGCTCAGTTCACAATATATGAAATATGGAAAATAATACACATTTTCAAGTGCGGTATATACTTTCCTAACATAAACATTTTCCCTAATGCATGCATTTTTGTACACAGCTTCTCAAGTGTACATATTTTTAGCCATTCATCTCCCCCCACCAAAAAAAAAGTATGCCTGCTTTTGTTTGTTTGTTTGGCATATTATATTTCATTGTGATGTTTGGAAGCCTGTAGAAAGATTCAGCAAAGAGGTGGACAGGCAGTTTTGCAGAAAACCAGGCATGAAACTAATCTACGGGAAGCCCAGCCTGCTCCTGAGCAAAATATGACAGGAAGAAAGAATATGGTTTCCCAGTTCTGAGGATGAGAATGCAGGTGGGTGGGATTCAGAGAAAAACTATTAAATTGTGAACATACTTCTCTAGCTATGATTTTTCCACTTCCAGAAATTGGAGAGTGGCATCTGCCAATGTGGCTTCTTTGAAAGATGACATCTGTGCATCTTACAGCAAGAAAAAGTGCCTCTGTATTCTCAGGATACCATGAAATCCACTGAATATGTGAATGTTTCTCACTTCAGGTTAAAAATAGGTGAGCCACAATAGTGAAGCACCTAGCTTCTTAGCAAATTTGAGGGACAGTTCCTGCTGGCTCAGTTCCTAATATATAAAGTCAAAATGGTAACTTTCAGACCTGGTTCAATCCAAGTTGAAAGAGGGGGTGTCAAGAAAAAGGACAGGCCAAACAAGAGAAGGGTGAGTGATGTGAAGACCAGAGAAGTCAAAAAAGCAAAAAGAAGTATGAAGCAAACCATCTAGAGGGAACGCCTTATGTTAGATTGCTAGAAAAAACAGGACCAAGCTAAAACAAGAACCTCAGTTTTCCTGTCAAAGTTTCCTATCCCAGAATGTTCAAATGGGCTTAGCTCTTTGGTGATGAAAAGGGGAACATATTCTTGAACTTATTAAATGGAGTAATCTCCAGAAAATCTATCATCCACCTGTGCATCCCTAGCAGGTGCTGCCTATTCTACCAATTTAGGTGATTTTTGTTAGCTTTGTTTCTGTTATTTGTGTAGATCAACTGTAAAATGCCACATTTACATTTTTATCTGACTTATTTGGCAGTATGGTTGTGTGGTTTTTCCTTCCCACTCCCACCAGGATCACTTGGGAAGAGATTATATGTTCAATTTCCACCCGCCCCCCAACCCAAACCACTCTGATCTCTTCAAGGTTTAGCATTTGAGTCCTCTACACCTCTTGTAATCTAGAACTGGGATGGTGAGTCCATCCTTATTGACCTGCATACCAGTATACATTTGGAAGGGGTACAAACCCAGGGCCATTGTATGCCATGAAGTCCCTGATGAATCTGGGTGCTGCATCCCTGAGAGGAAAGTTTTCCAAAAGACATCCAACACAAAATGTAAACTAAATATACTATTGTATCTGTTTTGCTTTTCCCCGCTGCTGATTTTTTTAAAAAACCTCAAGTTCTTTCTATCACAGCTGTGAAGAACTTTGCCCATTTTGGTAAATATAATAGGAAACAGAGTTCTCCCTGATTTGCACTGGTTAAATTCAACAAGTGTAGCAGTACAGCATCGAAAGGACCATGGTATACCTCTCTGCCTCAAAACTATTAAGATGAGAAGCCCTTCAGGAAAAGCATAGCAACCACAATTCAGCACTTAAAGGGCTAAAAGAGTAAACAACTGTTCAAACTCATGCTGTTTTAAGAATTGTCACACTAAAGCTCTGGGCATGAATGTATGAATTTATCAGTTTCAAGTCCTCTCACACTCAATTCTAATTTTAGAAAAATGGCTGAAATGAAATTTTCACCAATTCCTACTGTTCAGTAGGGCAAATAAAAACTTCAGTCTGGATACATGTTGAGAAATGTATCCTGTATGTATGGCTCACATGCCCCTCTATCATTGAGACTCTTATGGCTCATCTACACTGGATGCTTAAATCTGGGACCAGTCCCACATTATGATCTGGACATCCCCGGATGAACCATGATGGCGGTCACACACACTGAGCTGTCCACATTGGTCCACACTGGTCAGCTGGGTGGTAACCACATTGGCCCCACTGGCCTGTCCCCTGTTGTTGGAGCTGCCACCAAAACCACCTTGTTGGCCATGCAGTTCCCTGCAAGAGCCTGGCCAACATCATCACTTCTGCTGAGGTCAGAACAGGGCAACCAGCCATGTGATCAACAAGGAGGGGGGGATGCTCTAATCCCTCCTCATTGATCACATGGGGCACTGTACTGCTCAGTACAGGGTAAGGGAGATCGTGCCATATTTGCATGTGGACAACTGCATTGGGCCAAATCAGATCCGATCCAGCTGTCCAGACAGCAAAAGAACTCAAGGTCACATGGTAGTTTGGCTACTATGTGGCTCATATGCTGTATTTGTATGCGGAAGTGTGTATTTGCTACCATCAGGTCTGTTGAGTGTAGGGCCCAGGTTGCTTAGTCCCATCTCTGTTTAAAAACAACAATACTGTAATTGTTATTGGTTTTGGTCAAAAATGGCAAATCATACTTTAATGGGATTTGGAATAGAAAACAAATGAGAAGAGACTCCATTCCATAATATAATGAGGATGGGGCAAAGATGTCCTTGGGTTTTATAAGGCATGTGTCTGAACATGTGCAGATTCAAAGTGGGGTGGGCCAGGGTACATACACAAACCCCAAATCCAGCATTTGCAAATGTCCCAACTTTGCTTTCACCAGTGGCAGCACTACAGGAGTGCAGAGAGGCTGAACTATGCCAGGTGACACCATCAGAGAGAGGTGGTAACACCGGCCTTAGTAACGCCACAGGCTTTCACCTTTCCAATGTTCAGTACAAAAGCCTGAGGGTGGATTCTAAGCTGGGGTAGGTATCTTCCTGGGAGTAGAGGACTGCACTGGATAGCCCAGAAACAAATGGGGGCTTTATCAGCCAATCCATTCCATGCTATTACTATGACCACTACTGAAATTAGTGAGCAGCCAGCAAATTTGCCACTCCTGCCATAGGGGTGGCTCTGTACAGTGCAAGTTACAGTGATGCTACAATGTTCCTTCTATCCTACACCACAGAGCCATGCAAGACCGCAGGTTAGACAGTCCACTTGCCTTCCTGAAACAACAGGAAGAGAAGAACAGGGGGAAAGTACCCACAAATATGTTGCTATGGATGGTGACAAGGAACCATGGCCACAAAATGGGAGTGTAGGAGGCACGTATTCCTTCACATTGCCCAGCCTTGTTCTAAATGCATTCATCTCTTTTTTGCACTTACAGTCTCCCTCCAGATCTTTGTGCTGAATGCAGTGTCTTGAGTGGAGAGGGCAAAGGCAGCATGACACAGAGACGTAGGGACGGGGCTCAGAGTACACAGCCCCAGATCTCCCACATGGTTTGCACCCTCGTATGCTTGAAGGAAATCCTGAATAAGGTTATTGTTTGCTGCAAACTAGGAATTAGACAGATTCCTAATTCTATGATTTATAGGACACTGCCTGATTACTATTTCCATGTCAGTTGTATTATCTGGGAGCTGTTTTCTTTCTTTGCTCTAATGCATGAATGAATAAGCTAAATCATGGTTGACCTGAAAAAAAACCTAGCCTTCTGATAAAAAGAAACACCCAACCAACTATCCAGCTCTTTGCTTGAAGTAGGAGATAGATAGATAGATAGATAGATAGATAGATAGATAGATAGATAGATAGATAGACAGATAGATAGACAGACAGACTGCAAAGGCAGTTTAGAAACCAGGCTCACTTAAGCAATACTGTTAATAGTGCTTATTGTTCTGATGTGCTGAGTGAGTGATCTGAGCATCCATTTGTCAGATAAAGGTCCAGAACCCAGGGAGTGTTTTGGAAGAATATATATCTTCCTCTTCCTGCAAATAATCTATCCTTTCTCTTCTGCAATTGTTTTTAAGTCCCTGCAGAGGATGAGCTGGATGACAATAGTGGCATTCACAGCTCTATATGATTTCCCTCCTTTTCTGCTTGAAAGCACTTCCTACCAAAGGGGAGACTTTGAAGTATTCCCTTTGTTCTTCCAGGCTGGTTATTTTTAGTCTAAAAAGCTTGAAAGTCACACTTTAATATATGCAAAAGGCTTTTTTTTTTAAAATGCATAGTTGAAAAGGGCACCATCAAGTTAAAAATAATATACGGAGAAACAATTCCTCCATTTGCTTGGATATAAAGGGATGGATATTATTGAACATAAAGATTTCCAGTTGGCATATTTTCATTACAGGTATCTGGCAAGTCAAACCCAAGAAGGTTCATATTTATCCCAGTTTGTGAGCAGTACATCAAAATAAGAAAGCTTGAGCTTCTATCTCCTTTAGACAATAGCCCCCTTTATACATTGATCAGATGAAGGGGCCTCTATATAATTACTGGAAAGTGGAGTCACACCCGACTCTACAGCCTGGTATCAGGCGTACTACTGGCTCCATGTACTGAACACCCATATTTTCATGAAAGAGGACACTGGAAAAGGAAATTCTGTGGGTGAGCAGATGCCTGTGCATATTCTTGCAATGACTAGAAGCAAGTCAGGGGTGATTAACATGAAATCATTAGTCTGGGATTAATGCTCAGCTATTTTGAGACATCAATGGTCATTGGTGACTTTCTTGTCAATGACGCAATGAATCTATTCAAGACTTAAGACCAAGCTTGAAAACTACTATCGCAGTTGCTAAAGCCTGGCCTCAAAAGGAGCCCAGCAGCTTAGACAGCTTTTTTTGAAGTTTGGACTGAAACTCAGCATGGATTTCCCACTCCAATGTCATGGGAGCTGCCAACTGCAATTGCACCAAGCCAGCCTTCCCCATCTCATGCGCTCCCTCCTATTCTTAAGTAAATCATCCAGTTCTTTTAGATACTGTAGCCAAAGTTCTTGGGCACAAGGACTATTTCAGAGATCCTCTAGACAACATGACTCTTTGCAAAGTGAAATACAGGTCTTTCATGACCTGGGCTAATGGTCAGGATGATGGAAGTTGTAGTCCAACAGTACCTGGGTCACTACAGTTTGGTCAAACCCTCCCTCTGTTAGCATACCCTACCACCCCATTTCATAAATGCATATAGTGGACACTTGTTGGGGTCATGCTGACTGAACATTGTTTGGGGTCAAGCTGACCAGAGGACAGGTGAGGTCACAATGACCTGAGATGTGTCCAGAATCATAATGATGGGAAAACCCAGGTAGGATTATGCATTCGTTAATGGGTCTATGCTAATCATTCCAAACATGTAATCAGTGACCTTCCCTCACCCATACCCTACAGAAGTCTTTCCTATACGCCCTACCTGAACTGAACATTAAAAGGTTGTAGCAAATCCCATCAATGTTTTGTTACTCTGAAGCTAAGGCAATTAGCCCTTTCTGTACTCTTTTGTCAGGTTTTATCATAACTAACACATCACTTCTGGGTATGAAATAGGGTATAAATATACTAGCTCAGACCCCAACCACTTGCGCCACAGATCGGACCCACCATTCTGTATGTCACCTCCTCACTCTCTTTCTCAATGGACCGGATTCTCCTGTGCCACCTTCAGACACTGTCTGAGTCTATCCACTGCACGGACCTCTTTCTCCGAGACTGGTAACCATCACCCTTCCACCCCTGACTTCTCTCTATCCAACCCTTCAGCCTTTCTCTTCAATAGCTTTGTATGGTTCTTAAGAGGGTATGTTCTTGTACGATAGTTTATCTCTTGTGTTAATTCAAATAAAATAACTGCTTAATTTCAACTGGAGTGCTCTCTACATTTAGTACTGGTATACATATGTGGAAAGATCTCCAAAGTTATCCTCTCACAGGCCTCTTTTTGTGCTATAATTTCCCCAAATTTCAAGGAGATATTCTTAGGGTAACACCTTCCCCCCCCACAATATATAGGAAAACCATAATTGTTCTTCAGGGATCAGATGCAAAGCTAAGTGGAAATGTGATATTTTAGTCTTCACCAATTGAAGTAGATGAAAATTTGGATTTCACATCTATCCAGGGTGTGAAATGCCCTTCCTGCACCTGCAAGAAACAATATGAGGATCTTCTTACAGCCTTAGCAGTTCCACCATGTTAACCAAAGGGATAAATCTTTCTGACCATTGAAGTGCATGAAATAACACTGGAATTGGGGTATCTTTTAACATTTTGCTCAGTGCTTCTGCTGGAAGCAATGCCATTTTGAGAGAAAAGAACCATTTGGAGTCAGATGGTTCCACATCTGGCAATTGACTAGGGCAGAATGTTTAGTTCAGTCAGACCACAGACACTAGCAAACCATCAAAAGTCCTTCCTGTGGTTTGATGCTAATCCTTTAATGAAATATTACAGCGTTAGCCATATTTTTTTATTTATTTTTCCACTGATTAATATTCCTTCTCACTATGCTGCAATTGAAGAAGTTAATGGCCTGAAATTATTGTTGTATCCCAATAGGAATTCCTCTGCCTGAATTTGGGCATGTGAAAATGCTAATAGGCAGATCTGATTAACACCTGGAGCTGGGTCCAACTAAGACACCCAAAGAAACATCTAATCTCTTTCCTATGCACACATGCGTATGAACAGACTTTGACCAAATGACTTCTAAGACAAGGATAGACATAGGTGACCTGTAGTTGTGTTCAATTCTAATTATGCATTGAATTTGTTGCTCAGACCAAGATTTGCTGCACAACCTGTATGTTTGGTTTATCACTCTCAGGTGTGACAATAAATGTTTATCCTATTTTGTACGTCACATTAAGTCTTGGGTTTGGAAAAATGTTGCAGTATGAATAAACCAGTACAATACAAAAGAGTTCAATACTATAAATCTTTATATAACTTTATTTCTTTATAGCATATAAATTGCTTGTTTCAGCCATGGAGTGAATAGTTGAATAGTCTGATAATGACATATGTGTTACCTGAATAGGTGTGGTTGGGGGTCCATGAAGAGCCCACTCATGGTGTCAGAACTAAATATTTGGGGGGATTATGACTAGCTCAAATGGAAGTCTGCAAGAAGCAGGTAACCTTGGGACCTTTGCACCTGTGTATACCAGTACTAAGTGCAGAAAACTCCAGCTTAAGTGAAAGAAAATGGTTTTTATTGGAAAATAACACAGAAAGCAAGCACACATGCTCACAAGACCCACACAAGGCTAAGAAAGAGTTTAAGGCAGAAAGGTTGGACACAGGAATAGATTTGGGATATAAGGTGATAATTACCAGTCTCAGAGCATGGAGTGAAGTACTCAGACGGAAGTCTAAGAGTGGCACTGAAGTCCGATCCATGGGCACACTGACAGAAAGAGTGGCCGGGTGTTGTCCACAGTGACACACTTTGCTATGATTTAGGGCTAATATTTATGCTGTATTTCATGTCCTGAAGGGGTATTTGTGCTTAAAACAAAACTTAGATGGGTTTCCCACCATTTAAACAAAGGAAACCAAACCTTGGCTGATTGCTGTTAATGGATAAGAGATAGGAATTGATGGGTTTATGACAACCTTGCATTGTAGGACAGTCAGGGAGGAAGATGGATATTTCCTGGGACTATGAGTTGTTTTGGTCACTTGTTTGTTTGTGAGGACTCATCCAAGGGCTCAAGAGGGGATTAGCACATACCTGCTAAATGCTGTTCTTTACTTGGGGCTCTGCTTAATCCTATCTTGGGTGTATCTGCCAGTATTTTTCCACAACACCTTCTTAGGTCCATGTGACCTCTGTTTGACCTCACCTTTTGGTCTACCCTGACCTCCTAGACCCCATGAAGCATCTTAATATTGCCAATCATGAGATATTATAGAGTGGGGGTGTAGGGCTTGGTAACACATGACAATGACATCCCCCAACAAATCAAAGTACTGGTCATGACCTGTAAACCTCTCATGTCTTAGATCCAGATTATCTGAAAGACTGTAGGCACATCTATACTGGCTGGAATATGCCAGCTCTCTGCCGGCATATTCTACCTGTGGATCAGGCCTGTTCCTCCCTGCTTACTGGCATGAAACACCACCACACCAGTCTGTCCTTGCAGCCACCACCAATGGCAGCAGAATCCCACTCTCTGAAGCCAGGAAGTCTTCCCGCAGCATGTGAGTAAGGCCCCCTGGTGATGGGCTGGCTTCCTGGCTTCGGAAGATTGATAACAGATGGCAGCTGCAGCAATAGGCTAGTGTGGCAGTGTGTGTTCCTGTGGCCATGCAGGACCCAATCTATTTTTTTACTGGCTGAAGTGGTTTTCTCCAGGTATTTTTTTAAAGTGGTGGAATGGGCTTTACCCTGTCTTGGTCCCAGGGGTAATGAATACAGCCCAGGGGTGGGGGCAAACTGGGCAAATGCCCTGAGTCATCTGACTGCAGGGCTCCAAGATGGGCCCAAGATGGGATAAATAGCCCATCTACACAAGGCCTGTATCTCCCTACTCAAGCCTCACTGAGGACATCATCAGACACATCAAATACAGCATCATAACGGCATCACATAAACGTGAAAGGTGTGCATATCAGACGATGTCACCCTTTCTCATTTATATCTTGTCTAAAACCCATTGTATTTTATTGACGGCTTAAGCCACCAATAGAAGGACCATGGCGATATTTTGCCAGCATTGCCAGCATATGAAACCTCACACCAATGTCCTCTCGTCATTCCACTGTCGATGGCCAGTCCAGCCAGAATACATCCGGGTGAGATTGTGACATCTAGGTAGGTGACACACTTTTTATGATCCTCCCCAGTTTACTTGTGACTTTTTTAGTGTGTTTATGTGCTTTTGAAAACTTTCACTGTCTTATTTTTGTTTTTATTTTTGAATTTCCCATGCTATGTTTTCTCATGAGAATACGTAGGATTTTAATAGAGGAAGTCAACGGAGCTCCATCATTGTTGGGGAAGCCTTCTCATGGGATAGAAGGTAAGTGTGGCATGGGGAGTTCTTTTGTCATCATAAAAACAGCAAAGTTACGCCAGCAAAAGAATGGGGTTTAAGGGGGTGGTGTGATAAAGTACTGAGTTGAGAGCTCTCAGGTGGAAGGCTTTTCTCTCTGACCCATCATCTTTATAGGCTTGTATGGTGAGGACATGAGAGAGGGCCTTCTTGGTGGCTGCTGCCAGACTGTGGACTCCTCATGGGACTGTCCCCCTCCCTCCTCTCCTTCTGCCTGAAAGAAGAAAACATTTATTTAGACAGGCTTTTAGCCATTAGCTGGTTGCTGAGAATAGGTCTTTTAATGGCAGGTGCTGTACTTCTTTTTCATTTGTTGTTTTAATGCTTTTAAACTGTTTTTGGTTCAGTGCTCTTTTAATAAGATAGCTGAACTTGTGCATCATGCTTGCATAGAATAAATCTACACTCATATTTATGTTGTGATTGAGTATACCCCTCTTCTGCTGAACACCAACACTATGGAACCAACAGCTTATCTACAAATGTGCCTGCTGTTTCTGCAATCGCATTGAATCAAATGAAACACTGGAGACACCAACAAACAGTTATGCCCTATCCAAGAATGTGGCACTGCATATCCAATGGTTACACTTGCAGAACTCCATTTACATGACTGTGAACTGAATACAGATGTTATGCCATAAGCAGAAAAGTACAATCACGGGCATTAATACATAGGCATAAGCAAAACAGTACAATCCCCTGGCCTTATAAGAGTGGTTTTGCTCTCTCCAAGCCATTGGCCAAGTGTTAGGGTGCACTATTACATTGCTGTCATGCAGGGCTGTGCTAGGTTATTTAATATGGCACTGACTTAACTCTAGCCTCTTTGCCATTTCTGCTCCCTGCCTGCTCACCTCTATGGAGTATGAGAGTTTCCACTCACTTTTTGGAGTTTAGTTTGAAAAAATTTTCCTGCCCCCTGTTTGGCTGGTGACATAGCTTTTTTGCCTACATCATGCTATATAATGTTAGAGCCGGATGGCTACAGTTTACAGTGTGGCTAATTGGTTGAGCATTGCCTATGTGTCACAACTGGTAGAGTGCAGACACTTTGTTTCTATTGGCTCACTTTGTAGGCCTTTGGTGGCACTAGAGGGGGAAAGAATCCATTCATTTCCCTATCATTGCCCATTGGCTAGAGGGGAGATGTGCTGTGGATTTTTGTCCCAAGATGACTTTCTCAGGAAAGAGTGCCAACTAGTGCCACCTGGGTGAATTCCTTGGGACTCTTTGATCCCTTCATGGGAACAGTGCTAGGACAAACTGCAGGGTCTATACCTTGGTTTTTAAGCCCAGAAGTTTATGTTTGGGAGATCTGGCTTAATCTGGTTCCTACATAAAAACATGTGCTTGCACATCCCATTGGCTGCCGTGCTGCTGATTTTTAGAGTTAATAAAGTTGTGGCCTTATTTCACCAGTCCTGTGTCTGGCATTGTCATTTGGGTGGGAGAACAAGTGAACTTATGGCTGAGTAAAACACCAACAGGATGCCAGTTGCTAGTTTATTTAATTGTTCTAATTGTTATGGTTTTTAGTTGTATTTTGTTTTAATCTATGCTATGCACTGCCTTGAATCAGGAGAAAGATGGGAAATAAATAATTGCCCCGAGTATCCATTTGAAATTGTCTGCCCAGTAAAAATCAGCAGGATGTATTACAACCAGGCTGCCAATGATGATTGGTGAAAGATTTATTTTGAGAGATGATTGGACACTTTGACACTCACTGAAGCAAATCCTCAAGGTAAATGTCACCCTTAGGATATTAAAACCAAGAGAATGCCGTCCTATGCATGTTATTGGGAGGTAAGTCTCTTTGGTTTTGCTGATGTTTACTCCCTTGTAATAATGTTTAGAATTTAAGTTGAGATTTGTGAATATATTTATGATTTCAGCATAAATCTAAAAAAAAAAAAACCAACACTCGCAAGTAAAAGTCTCTGTGACTTCAATTGATTTGCAAGCAAATGCATTTAAAATCATATACAACAGTTTGCTTTAGCTGTTCCTGTGGATGAGTAATGGCCTGTAGGACAAAGACCTGGAAAAAGAATATAAGCCTGTCTATTTGCATGTTGTTTTTAGGTAGCAGCAAGACTGCAGCTTTGTTGGTATGGTAACAAAATGTTTTAAAAGTCAATCTATTTAAAGTTCAGAAGAATATTGACTAATTTCTGCTTTTTTAATATAGAAAAAGCAGTAGCACTGACAAAGCTTTTTCTTTCTCTACTGTGCAGCAGACACAATTGTTTACAAACTGTCATGGAAACTAACAGAAATTAAAAATATCTCAATACATTGTCATGACTTCTTTTATGCCTTTTATTTTTAAGGCAGTTAGAAAATGTCAGCATTTGGACACTATCCCTGCACATTATTAAAAAAAAAAAAAACTGCAATAAAGTTCTGCTTTCAAAATTCTTTCTGAAATGATGGGGTCTTAAAATCATTCACTTTTTATTATGGGATATGTTATGTTATTGTGTCCCCAAAATATAATGTGGCTGCATATCCATTTGTTTTTATTTTTCAGATTTTCCAACACAATGAAATGTAGGGCAGTGTGAATCTGTCAAATTTGCTTTCATTCCAGTACCAAGTTTAGGAATTTCAGACCACAGGAAGCTGCCTTTTAACTGAGTCAGACCATTGGTCCATCTAGCCCAGTACTGTTAACCCTGAGTGATAGCAGGATTCTTTCCTAGCCTTACCTGGAGACCCCTAGTGTTACCTGGTGGCCTTCTGCCCAAGTCCTAAACAGGCCCAAAACTGCTTAGCTTCCAAAATCAGATGAGACTGGGATTGTTCTATGACCTGGTAGAACTTGTTTGTTCTGACCAAGTCCTTAACTAGGAATTTTAGTTAGAGTGGTCTGCGTATAAGGAGGATGGCCAGTATAATTCTTGTAAATACATTATTCAATAAGTTCCACATCCACCAGGAAGGAAATGTGCTCTCAGTCTGAGCAAAAACATTGTCCAGTCCATCTGTACTCTGCAAAGGGAAACCAGAGCTGGTAGAATGGGCTCCATTCATCCCCATGACTATGGCACTCATTCTAACGGGTCTGCATCAGATTGCAATCCTTATTCTCTCTCTCTTTCTGTCATGGACATGCATTTGTATCTGTATGTGCATTTTTCATGAGATACATGTTCATGAGACACATGAGATACATGTTTCAGATTTTTCTTTTTAAATGGTTGTACTTTTGTATCTACATCCCCATTGACTAAAATCTGTTTAAGCACATTTTGGAAATATACTCATGTTCCCTGCACACTTTTCAAATGTGCATATCCTTTCTTTTCTTTTCTTTTCCTTTGGTATGTGGTTTCTTTGCTTTTGCAAATCATGTTTGGTACCAGGAGATCAGAATGAAGTAACCCTGCATTGTAATGCACCCCAAAACATTCTCATCTATCCCTACTGAAATTTATCAATACCTTATGGAACAGGATGAAAACAGCCTGTTGTCTGACTGCCTGTCAACTTGCAAATCCTTGGAATATCCTTAAATGTTTTAACTATGAGATGAAGAGCCAGAGAGAGAGAGAGACAGAGAGATTAGATCATTAACAAAATGTTGGAGAACACTGTCAGTGATTTGACTGGGAAGATAAACATGACATGGTATCTATGGATAGAAGTGACTTGTGATAGGCTGGGAAGCAAAAAACAATGGAGAGAGAGCATTTGTTGTAGGATCAGGAAGGACACATGTCTCAATTCACACTGGAAAATGAAAAGTGAAGTGCTGATTACAGTGCTGATTTTTGGCAAATGACTTATAGGCTCCGAGCATGCAGCCATATATCTGGGCCAATCATATTCCTGTACCTGCTACATGGAGCTTGGGAAGGTTCCTCCCCCCCCTTTTTTATTTTATTATTTTTTTATTATTATTACTACTCTGAGAATCCCCCAGCCAGCATGCCAGTAGTCATGCCAGGATTCTGGAAGTTGTTAAAAAAAAACTTTTCCAAGTTCGGCTATCCCATTTAGTACTGAGACATAAGCAAAATTAAACATCAGGCTATTATTTGCCTGCCTGCTTCATTTGCCTGTTCCCCTCTTGTTTGCTATAGATTTTGTACTGTCCATCTTTTCCTCTACAAGAAACGATTGCTGTGTGTATGAAGAATGGGCCAAATCAAACCTGGGCTCACAAACATGTCAGTGTTTTTCCTTGGCTCATGGCATAAATCTTTTTAAAATTATGTTAGCATAGGGCTTAGGTTTGTTTACTTTTTTGCCAGCTGCAACATGCAACCCTCTTAGGGGATCACCTAAAACCATCAAGGGTTTAGGTTGGAGTGGCACGTCAAACCCAAGCTGTGGCCTCAGCCCCTCGCCATGAATTACGACCTTGTCAGAAACCAAGATTTTTCTAAAAAACACACAAAATCAAGCCAGGTTTTCTATCAATTCAAATGCATGCACACTAAATTATGTTTCTGGTGCCAGCCTGACACACACATATACACACACTGCCTTCCTCTCTCTCTCTTTCCAGCTCTACCTCCTTGTATTTGCCTCTCCTTCTCCCAAGTTATGAGGCAGGGCAATTTTGTTTCTCACCTATACGAAAAAGCCATTTGACTTATTTTTCTTCTGTGCTTGCTTTAACACACCGGTCAAGGTATACTCTGCCCCTTTAGGCCCCTTTGGATGCTTGCTTCCCCTTGGTGCAGTCACTGAGTACAGCCCTCAAAACACACACACATACAAATGTGTATATGGCCTAATATGTCACACTCTGTGTGTGAGAAAAAAACAACAGACACAGACAGAACAGGCACTAGGGCTAGCTTGAATTCACAAGGGACCACATTTCTCTTGTTAAACCCATGGTCAAATGAGCCAGTTTGATTCTACTCTGGCTCAAACAATGAGACAATTTCTCCCCCTCAGGATGGGGATAGAAAGAATATTCAAAAATACTCCAAAAAATGACTGAAAAACATGTGGGTTTTTTTTCCATGTTGAGAAACCCTTCTGAAAAAGATCCTGTACTGACAATAATCTTTGCAGTTTAGGGCTCACTCTCAATAAAATTTGCATGTGATTGTTTTGGTACACAAAACATTTTATGTGCAGGAAATGGTATTTTCTGTACAGAAAATAACATTATCTACACAGGAAACACTGTTTTCTGTGCAGATAATGCTGTGATTTGGGACTTCTTATCAAAATTTACACATGGTTGTTTGCACAGAAAACAACATTTTCCATGCAGGAAATAGATATTTTTCTGCACAGAAAATACTGTTTCTTCCCCAAAAATCTTGTTTACTATGCAAAAGCATGTGTAAATTTGGAGCAGAATAAGTCTGGAATTGCAAATAAGAATTCTGCCACCAAACAACATATTTCTTTCCTGCCAGAGAGAAGGAGAGCAGCTTCTGGACAGCAAGTTTCCTGCCAGTTTCCTGCCAGGGAGAAGAAGGAAGCAACTTTTAAAACTTTTTTAAAAAACTGTTGGGAGAGGCTGCTTGTTGCTGAGGGGCTTGAGCTTCTGAACTTCCCCTTTTACCCTCAAGAGCCAGAGGCCTTCCTGTGAGTCACACCTGTGAGTCACACCTGTGAGTCATTAGGGGGTGGAGCTGGGAGCCTAGCTCTATATAAGTCCTTGCAGAGGCTTTCCAGGCCAGTTTCCTGCCAGAGAGAAGGAGAGCAGCTTCTGGACAGCAAGTTTCCTGCCAGTTTCCTGCCAGGGAGAAGAAGGAAGCAACTTTTAAAACTTTTTTTAAAAACTGTTGGGAGAGGCTGCTTGTTGCTGAGGGGCTTGAGCTTCTGAACTTCCCCTTTTACCCTCAAGAGCCAGAGGCCTTCCTGTGAGTCACACCTGTGAGTCACACCTGTGAGTCATTAGGGGGTGGAGCTGGGAGCCTAGCTCTATATAAGTCCTTGCAGAGGCTTTCCAGGCCAGTTTCCTGCCAGAGAGAAGGAGAGCAGCTTCTGGACAGCAAGTTTCCTGCCAGTTTCCTGCCAGGGAGAAGAAGGAAGCAACTTTTAAAACTTTTTAAAAAAACTGTTGGGAGAGGCTGCTTGTTGCTGAGGGGCTTGAACTTCTGAACTTCCCCTTTTACCCTCAAGAGCCAGAGGCCTTCCTGTGAGTCACACCTGTGAGTCACACCTGTGAGTCATTAGGGGGTGGAGCTGGGAGCCTAGCTCTATATAAGTCCTTGCAGAGGCTTTCCAGGCCAGTTTCCTGCCAGAGAGAAGGAGAGCAGCTTCTGGACAGCAAGTTTCCTGCCAGTTTCCTGCCAGGGAGAAGAAGGAAGCAACTTTTAAAACTTTTTTAAAAAACTGTTGGGAGAGGCTGCTTGTTGCTGAGGGGCTTGAACTTCTGAACTTCCCCTTTTACCCTCAAGAGCCAGAGGCCTTCCTGTGAGTCACACCTGTGAGTCACACCTGTGAGTCATTAGGGGGTGGAGCTGGGAGCCTAGCTCTATATAAGTCCTTGCAGAGGCTTTCCAGGCCAGTTTCCTGCCAGAGAGAAGGAGAGCAGCTTCTGGACAGCAAGTTTCCTGCCAGTTCCTGCCAGGGAGAAGAAGGAAGCAACTTTTAAAACTTTTTTAAAAAACTGTTGGGAGAGGCTGCTTGTTGCTGAGGGGCTTGAACTTCTGAACTTCCCCTTTTACCCTCAAGAGCCAGAGGCCTTCCTGTGAGTCACACCTGTGAGTCACACCTGTGAGTCATTAGGGGGTGGAGCTGGGAGCCTAGCTCTATATAAGTCCTTGCAGAGGCTTTCCAGGCCAGTTTCCTGCCAGAGAGAAGGAGAGCAGCTTCTGGACAGCAAGTTTCCTGCCAGTTCCTGCCAGGGAGAAGAAGGAAGCAACTTTTAAAACTTTTTTAAAAAACTGTTGGGAGAGGCTGCTTGTTGCTGAGGGGCTTGAACTTCTGAACTTCCCCTTTTACCCTCAAGAGCCAGAGGCCTTCCTGTGAGTCACACCTAACGGCGCGCGAATTTCAGTAACCAAACAAAAATACAGCAGACCTAAAAGTACAGCTTAGCATTCTCAGCGTTAACTAAGAGTTCTTAGATTACCTAAAAGCTCTCATCATGGACACTGAGGGGACTGCAGCAGTCACTTGCAACACTTGTGCGATGTTTCTATTCTTGTCTACAGACGTGGAGAACTTCACCTGCACCAAATGCAAGCTGGTAGCCCTCTTGGAGGAGAAAGTACAGCAGCTGGAGACACGGGTAGCTACACTTCAACAGATTCGGGAGCAAGAGGTTTTCCTGGACAGAACAGAACGAACACTCTTGGATGGGGACCGCACAGAGGAAGTGGCTGTGGAGGAGAGGGTCACTTCACGGACACAGGAAGTAGACAGCTGGAGGAATGTCACACACAGAACAAGAAAATCCAGGGATTCTTCCAGCAGCTTGCAGCTACAGAATCGATTTGAAGCCCTTTCCCTTATCAAGGACAATGAGGAAGAACAGCATGGACAGACTTCAGGGGTAGAGCAGGGGACCTTGAGAGGACCACCGCAAGGAACAGCAGCTGCGAAGCCTCAGCGGAGGCGTGTGGTGGTGGTGGGGGACTCCTTGCTGAGGGGTACAGAAGCAGTGGTATGTGGGCCTGACAAGATGACTCGGGAGGTGTGTTGTCTCCCTGGGGCAAAGATCTGTGATGTGACCGAGAGGCTGACAAGACTCATCAAGCCTACGGATCATTACCCCTTCCTTTTGGTCCATGTGGGAACCAATGATACTGCAAGGCACAGCCTTCCCAAGATCAGAAGAGATTATGAGGCCCTGGGGAGGAAGCTGAAAGAAATGAACGCACAGGTGGTCATCTCGTCTCTTCTGCCAGTTGAAGGGCATGGTCCAAGAAGGGAGAGGAAAATAGCCGACGTAAACAACTGGCTCCGTAGATGGTGTCGCCGAGAACAAATTGGATTCTTGGATCATGGACTGCGCTTCCATGCAGGGGGACTTCTGGCAAGAGATGGGGTGCATCTTACAACAGTTGGAAGAAACATTTTTGCCAACACTCTCAAGAATTTGATCAGGAGGGCTTTAAACTGAGTCAAATGGGGGAGGGAGACAGTATTCTGGAAGGCAAAAGGGCTGGAGAAAATAGTCAAACTGTCATAGAGGGAACAAGGCAAACAGCGCAAGGACCCAACAGTGGGAGGCAAAAAAACTTGCACAGGGAGCAAGTAAAGGGAACACATGGTCTCAGATGTCTCTACACTAATGCACAGAGCATGGGAAATAAGCAAGATGAACTAGAACTCCTTGCACTACAAAACAAATATGATATAATAGGCGTTACTGAAACCTGGTGGGACGAGTCTCATGATTGGAATGTAGGAATAGAGGGGTATAACCTTTATAGGAGAAACAGGCCAAACAGGAAAGGAGGAGGAATAGCATTATATGTCAGGGATATTTACACCAGTGAAGTGATCCATGACATCAATACTGGAAGCCAGGTGGAGAGCATCTGGATAAAAATTAAAGGGGAGGGAAACAACAGGGATGTTATTGTGGGACTCTACTACAGACCCCCAAATCAGACGGAGGAATTGGATGTTGCCTTTCTAGAACAGATGAACATACATGCAGAAAGGAGAGATGTAGTAGTGATGGGTGACTTCAACTATCCTGATATTTGCTGGCAATCTAACTCAGCCAAAACTACAAGGTCTAGCAAATTCCTTACATGCCTGGAAGACAATTTCATGGTCCAAAAGGTGGAAGAGGCAACAAGGGGGTCAGCTATTTTAGATCTGATCCTAACCAACAGAGACGACCTTGTTAATGGGGTGCAAGTGGTGGGATCCTTAGGTGAGAGTGATCATGTTCTCCTGGAGTTTGTTATACAATGGAAAGGAGAAGCCAGGCATAGTCAGACACGCATTCTTGACTTTAGGAGAGCTGATTTCAATAAACTCAGGGAAATACTGGGGATGATCCCATGGTCAAGAATACTAAAAGAGAAGGGACCTCAAGACGGTTTTGACTTTCTCAAAAGGGAGATACTGAAGGCACAATTTCAAACAGTACCATTGAGGAAGAAAAATGGGAGGTGTCTCAAGAAACCAGGATGGATGACTAAAGAACTTTCAATGGAGCTAAGTTTTAAACGGAACATGTATAGGAAATGGAAAAGGGAGGAAATCACCAAAGAAGAATTCAAACAGATAGCGAACACGTGTAGGAGTAAAGTCAGAAAAGCTAAAGTGCAGAATGAGCTCAGGCTTGCTAGGGAGGTTAAGAACAATAAAAAGGGTTTTTTTGGGTATGTCCGCAGCAAAAGGAGGAAGCAGGAAATGATAGGGCCACTACGTGGAGAAGATGGCAAAATGCTAACAGGGGACAGAGAAAAGGCAGAATTACTCAACACCTTCTTTGCCTCAGTGTTTTCAGAAAAGGAAAAGGAGGACCAACCTGAGGAAAATGGAACAGAGGACACAATAGGGGAAATCCAGCTCAAAATAAGTAAAGAGGTGGTACAGGAATACCTTCTTAATCTAAATGAATTTAAATCTCCAGGACCAGATGAACTACATCCAAGAGTATTAAAAGAGCTGGCAAATATAATCTCAGAGCCATTGGCAATAATCTTTGAGAACTCCTGGAGAACAGGAGAAGTCCCAGCAGACTGGAGGAGGGCAAACGTTGTTCCCATCTTCAAAAAGGGGAAAAAAGAGGATCCCAACAACTATCGTCCAGTTAGTCTGACATCAATACCAGGGAAGATTCTAGAACAGATCATTAAACAGAGAGTCTGTGAACATTTAGAAGGCAATGCCATAATCACAAAAAGTCAGCATGGGTTTCAGAGAAACAAGTCATGCCAGACTAATCTGATCTCTTTTTTTGATAAAGTTACCAGCTTGGTAGATGAAGGGAATGCTGTGGACATTGCATACCTTGATTTCAGTAAGGCCTTTGACAAGGTTCCCCATGACATTCTTGCAAACAAGCTTGTAGAATGTGGGCTAGACAAGTTAACTGTTCAATGGATTTGTAATTGGTTGACTGGCCGAACCCAAAGGGTGCTCAGCAGTGGCTCCTCTTCGTCTTGGAAAGATGTGACCAGTGGGGTGCCACAGGGTTCTGTCCTGGGCCCAGTGCTATTCAACATCTTTATCAATGACTTAGATGAGGGAATTAGGGGCATACTTATCAAATTTGCAGATGACACCAAATTGGGAGGAGTAGCTAATACCCTAGAGGACAGGATCAAAATTCAGAATGACCTGGATAGACTGGAGAGCTGGGCCAAAGCTAACAAAATGAAATTCAATACGGAGAAATGTAAAGTACTGCATTTAGGGCGGAAAAATGAAATGCATAAATATAGGATGGGAGAGACCTGGCTGAATGAGACTATGTGCGAAAGGGATCTAGGAGTCCTAGTAGACCACAAGTTGAACATGAGCCAACAGTGTGATGCGGCAGCTAAAAAGGCCAATGCAATTTTGGGCTGTATCAATAGAAGTATAGTGTCTAGATCAAGGGAAGTAATAGTGCCACTCTATTCTGCCTTGGTCAGACCTCACTTAGAATACTGTGTCCAGTTCTGGGCACCACAATTCAGAAAGGATATTGACAAATTGGAGCGTGTCCAGAGAAGGGCAACTAAAATGGTGAAAGGTCTGGAAACGATGCCTTATGAGGAGAGACTTAGGGAGCTGGGTATGTTTAGCCTGGAAAAAAGACGGTTTAGAGGCGATATGATAGCCCTGTTTAAGTATTTGAAGGGATGTCACGCTGAGGATGGAGCAGGCTTGTTTTCTGCTGCTCCAGAGACTGGAACACGGAGCAATGGGTGCAAGCTCCAGGAACAGAGATTCCACCTCAACATGAGGAGGAACTTTTTGACAGTCAGAGCTGTTCGGCAGTGGAACACACTCCCTCGGAGCGTGGTGGGGTCTCCTTCCTTGGAGGTCTTTAAACAGAGGCTGGATGGCCATCTGTCGGGGATGCTTTGATTGTGATTTCCTGCGTGGCAGGGGGTTGGACTGGATGGCCCTCGTGGTCTCTTCCAACTCTGCAATTCTATGATTCTATGATTCTATGATTCTTCAGTCCCCAAATTGCTAGCACTGTAGAAACGGAGACACTGCAGATCCTCCACACCTGCAACTCTTCCATTTTCTGTGTTCACATTCCCTTGGTAACTCAGCCTCCCCATTTTCTTTGGATGCCTAAACTGTCTTGCAAAATGCTCAGCCAAAGTTTGAAACTACTGTAATGCTAAAAATTCAGAGACTAAAAGAGAAATTCATAGAGGGGAAGACTTCTTATTTGGTGTGACACTGCTCTCCCTCATTTTGCCCTCCAATAGCCCTGATCTGTTTACCTTTTATATACCCCCCGCCACAACATATGGATATTGCAAAGCAGATGATTTATGTTAATGATCAGATTGGCTGCTTGTTTAAATGGATTTAAAAGGTAGACAATTCGTGACAATGGCCCTCCTCTAGTTCTTACAGCCAGGATTTGGGATGGAAAGAATGTTTGTTGTTATTCATTTTCCAGCTGAAAAAAAAATGGGTTTTTGACACTTGGGAAAACCATCTAGGGTCTTTTGTACACTAGCCAGGATATGGTGGTTCCACACTGGTGTATCCTGGCTGTGGAGGTGGTCCATTTCTCCCAATTACCTGCAGAAGATGTGCCACAGTCCAAACAGGACGCCACCCTGTTGCTGAAGCCATTGCAGCTGCCATTTTCATGCTAATGCAGAAGCCAGGCAGGGGTCCCACAACATGTGACTGCAGGCTCCCTGCATGTGACCAGCCTGTCACATGCTGCGGGGCCCCTGCGTGGCTTCTGGAAAAGCCAGGGAGCTGGCGGCAGCAGCGAGAAGTGGCATGCCAGACAGGCTCCTGCAGACACATGGAGCCTGATCCACTGGAAATGGAGTAAACAGGGTTTTTTTTAATTATTGTGGGAAAGGGCCCTATGCCGACTTGCTCCCGTTCCAGCCCTGTATCTGCTCCAGGGGTCATTTGGACTGCCTGGGGACAGATTGTGGTAAATACCCTGTGTCGTTTGGACTGCGGAGCTCTGGAACAGGGGCAAGCTGGGTTATTTGGCCAGTGTAGCCAAAGCCTAGGAAGAAATGACACAGAGGCAAGAATTTTGTGCAGTTGTCACCAGATATTCTCACATACCAAAGTACTTCAAGAAATTAATCTGTGAAGAAAACATGTGGGAGATTGTGTGAAAATCATGGGTGCTTATCCACTCAACCTCAAAAAGGAACCAGAAGGCATAAGACCTCCCACTTAATATGGGACCAACCTACTGCTGAAACCAGAATGCTGCATGATATAAATGGAGCCCTGGTGGCACAGTGGTTAAATGCCAGTACTGCAAGCCACCATGTTGCAAGTTCGATTCCAGAGGGCTCCAATGTTCACTCAGCCTTCCATCCTTTCGTAGGTTGGTAAACTGAGTACCCAGCTTGTGGGGGGCAATTAGCTAACACACATTGGAAGCTGCTTAATGCAGTGTAGATGTGTAAATTGCTATTGCTTAAAACAGTTTGTAAGCCGCTCTGATAGCCTTGTGGCTGAAGAGCGGGGTATGAATAAAATAAAATAAATAAAATAAATAAGAAATAAATACATGCATTGTTTCCTTGTAAAGTCTTCAGTCTGGTCTTTTTCTTAAAGGTCAGGAAGAGGGGAGGAAAATGCTCCACAAACATTGTATGGATCTTCAGGTGAGAGGGTCATCTTATTATGAAAGGTGATGTTTGGGGCTACCCCATCATACATGCATTTTAAATTTCGACTGAAATTTAAGGGACTGGTTCTCCCAGAGTTTGAGGCACTTCTGAAAATTCTTTTAGACCTTGCCAATTGACCACTACAAAAACATTCTCAGTTGCCTGGGTTTGAAATGGTAATGGGAGCAGCAACATCCTGACCGAGAGGCTAAGGTGCTGGGAGGGCATTTGGCATGGTTGACTGATGCTTGAATCACTGGGGCTTGTATCTTTGGATTCTTACTTTATTTCTATAATGTTTTAAAGATGTGTATATGAGGAACACACGCTTTGCCCTCAGTATTATTTCATTAAAGCAGACATTAATAGGAGCCAATATGTTTCCCCTTATATTACTCCTCCCATTCCTTAGAAGTGAACAATAGAGCAACTATATAAGCAGCTTACATAAACAGAAATATAAAATGCTCATAACAACTAAATAAGATTTGTAAAAGCACTTTGTACAGTGAGAGAACTTTAGGAATCAGAGTTTATAGAAACAGTAAATAAAAATAGCTGAGTGGAATTGTGAACAGAGAATTTTCATTCAGGAACATTATTCCATATGGCTGATAAGAACTGTAGATTGGACCCTTAGGTCGAATGGCCTGTTTTAGACCTAGAGTATCTTCAACTCAAAGCAAACTGAAAAGACAAACACATATGCACACACATATGTTCCATGCTGGGAAAGGCGGCATATTGGCTTGCCAAAAATCTGAACAGAGGGAGTAATTTGCATAATCAGGTACATACATTTACATAACATCCACATCAAAAAATAAAAACCAGGCCAACTCAGTTTTTCCCTCTACCTTTATTTAATAAAAGGATATAATACAATTAAACATAATGTGTACAACAGTCTCTATTTCCAAACCAAGCTTTAGTAACAAATGAAGTGTCTGAAGAAGTCCATCTAACCCACAATAGCGCTAATATAATAGGAGGAGGGAAAGTATTTTTATGTGTATTCATGCTTTTAAAGTGACAGGCCAAATTTCCAACCAGAAATTACTCAATTGTTCGGACTTCCCGGTTCTGAAAGTGAGAGTAAATAGATTTTAAGGAAGACCTATTTTTTAAATACACACACACACACATATTTAAAAACATCTTGACATCTGTTTAATACCTGTGGTGTACAGTAAAATGGAGTGCCTAAATCCAGCTAGAGTAGTCCATTTGAATCAATGGAACTTACATGAGTTTCCATTGATTCAGTGGGTCTACTCAGCTATAGCTGCAATTAACCATTAGATTTGGAGCAACATTTGGAGTGGAAAGAGTATAGAATTTGGGAGGGAAATAAATGTTCCCCCCTATACTATCCTTTTAAAACCACTTCTAGCATTGTTGTTTTAATCTTTGCAATGAGAATTCTGCAAGGATTCTTATCCATCTATGCACCCCTAACCATATTTTCCCTCAACTAGGCATGCATAATGGTGTACAGCTGGAGCTGGGTCATGATAGGTGTCTTGCAGGACAGTACTGGTGAGACCATGGACTTTATCAGACAAGTCGAATACTGTGTCATAAGGACACCTAATGATCACAAAAGGGTGCACATACAAGATGATGGCGCCCTTTCACGATCATGTAAAGTTAAAAAAAACTTTTTATTTTTTATTGAAGGCCCAAGCTGTCAATTGACCCCCATAGCAATTTTCTGCCAGCATTGCTGGCATTTGAATCCATGCTCCATTGCACTCATGTGAATGCAGCATCAATGGGCAAAAACATCCAGGGTGCCGTTTACATGATGAAAATGTCCCGGGAAGAATTTGTGTCGATCCCTAGCAGTTTACACGTACATCGGGTCGGGTACATGGTTTTCGGAAGGGTTTATCCCTCAACCTGCGGGACTTCCAGTCCCGCAGGTTGTGCCGGTTTTGTAAAAAGTCACTGGACGATTCAGAAAATCAGAAATGTAAACAGCTTGGGACAAAATATCTCGGTACCAGGGGATGGCCAGAAATGGTGACTGGGGGTGGGCTTAGAGCTCAGCGACCAGAAAAGGAGGGGTCAGTCACCCGTTCAACAGATCCAGCCTCACCAGCTGAAAATAAAGGCATCCCTTCCAGCTGCAAGTAGGTTGCTGTGTGTGCACGCATGTACTCAATCACCTTTTTAAATGGATTTCTACACTGCAAACCCTTCAACTTTAACCTCTTCCTCAACTGCATGTTACAAAGAGATCGTGGTGGGCAGAGGATCGCCCATTCATCCCCTGCCTTTATCACCTCCCTGGGTCTGAACGGGCACAGTAAAATATTCCAGCGTCTGAGCGAATGAGCACCCTTTTATTCCCCCCCCCGTCACAATGCACAGTAAAAAAAAAAGCCAGCATCTGTGTCTTTCAAAATGCCTGTCTGTCGCTGGCTTGAAATCTTTACTCTGCAGCTAAAACTCTGCTTTAAGGGTTAACATTTTAAAGAGGCAAGGGGAATCCCAAGCCTCCCCTCCCCAGCCTTGATTTCAAAAGGAAAGCACTCCTTCCTGCCTCTGAGCAAAAGCTCACATTCTGGGTCTTTCAAAATGCCTTCTGCTTAAAGGGTTAACATTTTAAAGAGACAAGAGGTATATTAAACCTCTGCCCCCTCTCCCCCCCCCCAGCCAGCCAATAGCATCACTCGTGGTGCGGAACTCTAAAGGAAGTTCGTCACCAAGGTTGTGAAAACACAACTAATTGCATCCTTGATTGACAGCCAAAAAAAAAAAATCCTGGTAAGCTAAACATGTGTAAACATAAACATGTGTAAACAGCAAAAGCACGGGATATAAGAGTGTGGGACCAATAAAAACTTTTGTCGTGTAAATATCAATCATGGGATCTTCCAGGATTTCCTAAAGAGTGACAAAAATCGTATAAACACCGAGGGACGGATACGGGATCAGGAAGTCACGGTAAGCCCCGCGACAAAACTTGTCGTGTAACTGGCACCCAGGTGCGATTGGAACAGCCGGGTAAGGCATGCTCTTTTTATGACCCCCCCATGAGTGTGTGTGTGTGCTTTCTTTAACTTTTTGTGTCTTTGTTTTGTTTTTGTTTTGTTTTTAAATTTCTGTGTGTCTTCTAGCAATAATCTGGGAGATTTCAGATTTCAAACCAGGAAGTAAACAGAGCTCCGTTTGAGCTCTGTTAGTGCCTGGGCTGCCTCTTTAATGCCAGTAAAGGTAGGTCTGGTATGGGAGATTCTTTTGCCAGCATAAAAATGCCACAATTTATGCTGGAGAAATAGCATTAAAGTGGGGTGGTCTGATAAAGCCCCACATGTCTCTTTGCTCAATCCGTGAAGATCCATTCTCTCTTCCCCACCCCTCATTCAGAAGAGAAGTGATGAGAGGGAACCCTTTTTTTGGTGGTATTATCATGCAGCTTGATCAATGCTATGAAGCTGCAATGATACCCATTATCCCTGACTGCAAAACCCCGCATCCCCTACTTTTGTTTACCTTTTAACTGGCAATAGTTTGATATCAGTCTGGCTAACCAGGCTTTCCATGTGCTGACAGGAAACAAAGAACTCTGGGGCATCAGGAGTTAAGCTTAGGGCAAGCATGTACTATGCCAGGAAAGAGTCCATACAAATTCCCCAAACATTCACAACTTGACACAAACAATCAACATCTCTTTTGAAATGGAGAAGGTTCTTCCTGCCTTATGGCTAGAAAGGCAGACACTCATTAATATAGTTGGGATTTGCATTGCTTTGCAAATCAGTATCTTCACACACACATTCGCAAGTCAAAGGGAGGTTGCTTGTCAATCACTTGATCCCAATACAACCCCATTTTCCCAGTTCCAGGCTAATCTGGAATTCCTTTGTTTATATCATTGGGAAACATCTGAAGACAAATAAGACAAATGTTTATTTTATTCAGATTATACCTTCAAGGGGGATTTTTCCTACAAAAATGCCTTGAAATCTCAGATTGTTGTTTAGATCCCAGTTTCCTCCTGAACCCAAATCACTCCATTCCATGATCCCCCCACCTCTGTAATTCTTTGTCTCCCTTCCATATCCTGCTAACACCTCCCCGACCCCTGGTTGGCATCCGGTCGACTCAGGTGCTCCTTTTCCTACTTCTATAACATTAAGTCCCTTCCTAAATTCCGTCGACCCCACTTTTGGTGCATCTCCTTGCTGCTTCTACTCGAGAGTAATCCTGCTTCTAATGAGAAGAACCTAGCTTTAGGATCAGGTGCAGTATCACCCCTAAAGCTTAGTCTAAACCCACTTCTAACTATTTCCTGTTTTACTTTGATAGTCTTGTTTGCTTGATTAACTGAATGTGTGTGTGAATGTGTTTTAAGTCAGTTCAGTAAAGTGTCATCAGTTATTTCGTCCCTGACTCCATGTTCCTTCCTGGCTCCACTGGTATATTATTGTTAAAGATTCCAAACATTATGCAGGCTCTTGCATTGCCATTTGATTTGCTATAATTTCCCAATATAAGACCAATATATGTGCGGATCTTTTCTAGGGACACAGGGGTTTTGCGTAAGAAAACTAGAAACATATTAATGACATCTTCACTGCTTGATCCCTAATTGCCTGAGATCACACAATTTGAAAAAAAGAGGAAGATGCAATAGGAGGGACAGATCCCAGGAAATAATGTTTCTGAATAATCACACTCAAGCCAGTATACACACATACATACACAAGGTTTTATTACAGGTACTTTCTCCATACATCAGAACAACATCTTTTACAAGCTAAACATCTATTTAAAAGAGATCTCTGTTAAAGAAGAGTCAACCATTTTCCTGATGAATTTGTTCAGGCAGTCCTCCATTGTTCCGTTTAAGATGTTCTTTTAATGAAACATTTATCTCAAATAATGTTCTCCAAGTAAACATTATAGGACATCTTCCTAAAGGAAGGCTAAGGAACTACTTGAGAAAATGTATTTATTTTATTTATTTGCTACGTGTATGTTCCACCTTTACTCTAAGGAACCCAAAGAAGAATATGTCGTCTTACTCTCATTTTTCTATCCTCACAACCACTTTCTCAGTTGTATAGGGTAAGAGACAGTAACTGGCCTGTATCTACTCTGGTGGCATCTTTATGTTATCCAGAACACTGGTGGTTCATTCATTTGCTCATCTTCTAAATTGATACATGACATCTTCTGCCAGCAATGCCTCATTCCATTCTACAAAGGACAATCTCTATGAACACAAATCTTGGGGTCAGAAATGGTAACATGCAAAACTAGGGTCAGAACACTTCAGTCTCCCAGGGTATTCTGTCACTGGTCTCAAAGTGGCTGTTTGGGAACCTATGACTTGAAAAAGAGATAGCTGAACTGAAGAACATCACCAAATTTCAACTTTCCTGCACACACAATCCCTGACTTAAAAGTAGCTGTTCTGGAATGAAGAAACAAACAAAAAACCAAAAGACGATTGGAAAGAGAAACAGCTGAATTGGGTTGTATTCACAAATTCCAATCTATTAGCAGATGTATCAGCAAGGGTTCTTGACACACTACATATGTATAAATACATGAGTGTGCCCAATCACACATATAACAAAAAGAAATATTTGAAGAAGTTTAGACTTTGGGTAAGCAAATTCATGGCTTTTACACTCCAGTGCTTACAGACCAAGAACATGAAACATCATTATCATCTTACACAACTCTTTGGAGATGCATGTGCAATTTGCATCTTTCCGAATCCACAATACGCTCACTGGGGTTTGGTTCCAGGACTCCTCATGAATACCAAAATCCATGGATGCTCAAGACCCATTAGATACAATGGTGTAGTAAAATGGTGTCCCTTATATAAAATGGCAAAATCAAGGTTTGCCTCTCGGAATTTTTTTAAAAATATTTTCAAGACGTGGATGGTTGAATCTGTGGATGCAGAAACCATGGATATGAAGGGCTGACTATATTACATTTGATCCAGCTCCCATGACTACTGCATGCAACTATGTTAAAATACTGTGCTTTATCAGTGCACCTGAAGAAGCGGTTTTATACCCATGAAAACTCATGATGAAATAAATTAGTTAGTCTTAAATGTGCCAGTAGGTTCCTCCTTCATCCCATTTTTCTTTTTATTGTCAAATTCCAGTCGATCAACAGAGGTATGTACAAATACAATGGCTTCATAACATTCTGCAGGTACTATTAAGCTTGATTTCACTACCGTGGGTTGTTTAGTTAAAAATATTTTCCCCTTAAAAAATAGATTCTCTCTTCAACAGAACATACTTTCTGAAAGCAGAATGTTTGCCCTTGCCTTCCTCTGAAGTATAGCCTACAGCACCTGGTATTCCTTGGCAGTCACCCCATCCAAGTACCAACCAGGCCTGATCCTGCTTAGCTTCCAAAATCTGATAGAATCTGGTATCTTCAGGGTATTTACCCTGCGGTGCACATATACCTGAGGTTTGTACACCCTCATGCATTTGAGGCTTATGGTCTATTCAGATTCACAAATTCATACTAAAACAGATCTGTTCATTTTATAAAGGTGATAGAAGAATCCTTTATAAGTGGCCATGGTCACCCAAGGAACCTGGCCCTCCCCAGTCTCAGTGCAATTTAAAGAAGCATATTTTCAATTAAAAATGCTGTTACTAATTTCTTTGATAATATTTTCTTTCGTTAACATTTTTTTGCAAAGTGGTCTCATTTCTACATTAACTGGCATGATGTCTGTGAGAGAGATTGATAGACTGAGAAAGAAATTTAATTTGGTTTAATTCAGCTCATTTATGTTGTTATGAATCCTCTAATTCTGTATATCTCTGTTTGTGCAGCAACCCTTAACAGGTCAAGACAGAAAATAAATATTTGTCCTCTGCCATGTCTTGACACCTGAGGAGAATCAAAGAAAGAAACTCCTCCCTCTGATTCATTAGGAGGGTAGGCATAATTATCAGAGAGTGATGGCTCATTAGGCTAGCCATTGGCTTCATCTTTGGTTTTCTTTCTGGGGCTACAGGGCAGGGAGGGCTTAGAATGGTAAGAGAGTTTGAGTTGACAGAGGGATTTCTGATTTGACACTTGCAATTACCTTGTCTATCATTTCCTTTTTTTAAAATGAATTATGGGAGTGACAACTTGGATCAGAAAGTTAGTCCCATTAGTTAGAATTCAGCTTACTTCTCTCTTTATAGGTTCAGTAATTAACTCAAATCCCTTGCACAATGGTTGATGGTTATTTTTTCACACAACATCATAAAATGATGGAGTAATACTGACTTTGAACATACATTTAACTTATTTCAGTCCTCTAAATTATTCCTGGGATAGAAGGCTTGAGATAAAACATCTGGATCTCAATTGTGTCCCAGTGGACAAGGAGTTATAGTTCTATAGAATATTTATTGTGTATAATGCATGCTTGCTATTCTTACCTTAGCATTGCTTGTGCAGGAGCTGGCTGTTAGCATGTCATTCTCTTGACACATCATTAATAAACAGGTAATTTCATACCTGATTTCCACCAAGTGTAATGCTGAAAACCACCTGGGTTTCGGTTTTCATCAGCACAGAAAAAAGGCGCAGACTGAAAGTGTGGTGGTTATTATTGAGCCAGGACTGACTTAATTGAATAATGGATCAATCAAGCTGAGACAAGCACACATGGAAAGAAGAATTTTTCTTAAAACCAACAACCAACACTCTGAACCCCTTTTTGCTGCAGGAGAGGAGAGCAACATAATAACAATAAATAGGGCACTGATGTTATGGCTGGAGCATATGGCATCAAAGTACAAAAGGCTCTAGAAGATCCTTAGCATGGCCAGCAGGGGGAGCAGGATTTTCTCAGCATAGCACACTGTGTAGGAACTGAGCCTTCTGGCCAACATCTGCTCAACTTGCCAACACCCCCTCATCAAGGGCTTGTCTAGATGGGCTATTTACCCCATCTTGCCCCCATCTTGGAGCTCTGCAGTCCATATGACACAGGGCTTTTGCCTTGTTTTTGCCCCGGGGCAGTCCTGACAATGCCCAGTGCAAAGACAGGGGGGAAGATGGGGTAAAGCCTGTTAAGCCATTTTATTTTAACACCCTGGAAAACCCTCCTCATAAGAAAAAAAAACCCCAGATTTGCTCCATGGGAATTCAGGCATCCATACTGGCACGTTGGTCCATACCTTCAGTGCTGCCAATACTACTGGTGTCTCTATCTGAAGCCAGGAAGGAGGCCTTCAGCATGTGATCAATGCCCTCTGCATGTGCCCAGCCTTGATCACATGCTGAGGGCCACCTTCCTGGCTTCAGGGAGACACCAGAGGCAGCGGCAGCTATTGATACAGACCAGCATGTCCATGCAGACTTCCTCCCATTTTGTATAGGTAACGGGGTGAGGGGGACAGGCTTGATTCGGAGCCAGAATATACTGACGGGAAGCCAGTGTATTCTGGCAGGTCTAGATAAGTCCCAAGTCTCCCTCTTTCTACATTTTAAATACCTTTGTTATAGTACTTCAGCTACTAACCCAGTTCCTGTCAGTGTCTTCCTATTTTGCTCCCATGTGCATATAGACTTCTGAGTAAGTTCCACTGAAACCCACAGCCTGGTGTCTGCAAGACCTGAGCAGGGCTGTTAATAGCAGAGTCTCTTTACTTCATTCATGGAGGCCATTCAGTCACAGGGCCACTATCAGTGGAAGCTAATGACTGCACATAGCAGCAATATTCCATGGAACTCAGGAGATTATCAGATGTGGGGAAACAGACCAAAAAATCATGTTCCCAACCACATCACAAGATTGCTGCAAGAACAGAAAGGGTGACCTTACCAGATGCTCACATCCTTCTGCCATTCTGGGGGCGTAGCACTGCCGCAGAGAAGGCTTGCCTTTTTTATTGATGGGGACAAGCTGCTAATTAAAAGGGAAGCCTTACTCATGGCCACGCTATGCCCCCGGAACACTGGAGATGATGTTGTCTGATAATCTTGCCCCTTCCTGTTCTTCTCGCAATCTTTTGACAAGGTTTTTGCCACATCTGATAATCTCCTCAGTAGGATTTACAATTGGTTCTTTGTATCCATGGGTTCTGCATCTAAGGATTCAACCAACCACACCTTGAAAATATTGTGGGGGGGGGATCCAAAAAGCAAACCTTGCTGTTCACCATTTTATATAAAGGACACCATTTTACTGTGCCATTATATATAATGAGACTTGAGCATCCACGGTCTCCACGGGGGTCCTGGAACCAAACCCCAGTGGATACTAAGGGCCCACTGTACTTATGAAGAAACCTACACAGGATTGTTTTGCATCTCCTGTCCTCTATTTCCCACACAAGCACTATGTATTTTGGTTGAGGCAGAATTCCGCCTGCCTGAGGAAGCTTGGAGTGGAAAGGAAAACAAATGAGAAGGTGAAGGTCCAGAAATTGGAATAGGAAGGATGGAGGAAGGGGGGGGGACAGAAGTGTGGGGGAGGGGAGGTAAAAGAAAGGGAAAACAGCAGAGATAGAAGGTAGGAACAAGAGACAGAAAATTAACATGCAAATAGGGGGGAAACAATGCAAAAAGAAAAGCCGGGGGGGGGACAGGTTTTTTTTTATGGGAATGGAAAGCAAAGCTGGATCTTTTCACCTTGTCCATTCTTTTTTCACCTCATGTGCTTGCAAATGAAACTGCTTTTAGCACAAGTTAATCATGGACCGACTGCTCTTTGGATTCCAGGTGATTTGATAATTTTCCTGGTCTCTCCAAGACTGAAAAGGTGAGATAGCATGCTATCCAGAAGAGACAATTATAATCCTTTCCAGAGTAGATATATCTTTCTCTGTCTCTTGGTGGGGAAGGAAATAATAAGTAGTTTATTTAAACAGTGCATGCTCTCTCAAACTCTCTTTCTCCTCAGCAGTAGATGTTAAAAGGACCAGGGTCTTGTCTAAATGGGTCAAAAGCTCTGTATTCACCCTGAACCTGCTGCTGACAGTCCAGCCAGTGTACGGCTACTTCTAGGGAGGATCTGCAGTTTTGGGCCCATAACCTGACTTTTCTCCACACTATGCAAAGTCGGGAAAAAGTCTGATCTTTCCCAGAAACCCCGGAGTGGCTTTGGGTTCTGTTGTCATGTGGACAGATGGATTGGGTCTGATTCAGCTGATACAGTTGCCCATGCAGCAAAAGCAGTACCATCCCTCTTACCCTGCACTAAGGAGAATATCGCAGTATACTATTATAGCAATATTATTCCACTTTAACTACTATGGCTCCCTCCTGTGGAATATTGGGATTTTCAGTTTAGGGATGGGCATTTAGAACTCTCAGCCAGAGAGCTCCTATGCTGTACTAAACTAGAAGCTCAAGAATTCCACAAGAGGCAGCCATAGCAGTTAAATTGGGATTATAGCACTAGAACAGTGTAGCGTGATAAAGTCCTAAGAAATGTAAGGAAGGGGATGGATCCTTGTTGAAGCCACTGCCATTGCCACCTCACCAGCCAAGCAGCTTCCTGAAGGAGCCTGGCCAGCATCATCACTTCTGCTGTGGTCAGAAGGGGGCACCTATATGATTCCCTCCTTGATGACCACATATCTGGGCACCCCGTTCTGGCCTCAGCAGATGTGATGATGCCAGCCAGGCTTTTGCAAGGATCTGCTTGGTTGGTGAGGAGGCGGTAGCTCCTGACAACAGGGGATGGTCCATAATGCTCCAGACTGGCCCCAGATTAAGCTACCCAGTGTAGACAAGCCCTAGGAGGCTGATTTTGCTAAAGGACCAGAGAAAGATCTGTTTGTTGCCTTTAAGGAGAGGAGGGTGTTCAATTATTGTGTCCTAGGTTTCTCAGGTACCAGCAGGGGATGAAGAAGAGAAAAATGGGGGGAAAGAAGGCAGGAAGCAGAACCATGTAGGATCAACTGAAAGACCTCCATGGAGTGAGGGGGGCAGAGTGACTGCAATCTTAAACACACTTCATCCACAAGGGCTGTCTAGTCCAACCCCCTGCCCTGCAGAAGTACACAATCAAAGCACTCCTGACAGATGGCCATCCAGCCTCTCTGTTTACAAACCTCTAAAGATGGAGACTCCACCACACTCTGATGAAGGGCATTCCACTGCCAAACAGTTCTTACGGTCAGGAAGATCTTCCTAATGTTTAGGTGGAATCACTTTTCCTGTAGTTTGAATCCATTGCTCCATGCCCTAGTCTCTGGAGCAGCAGAAAACAAACTTGCTCCTTCCTCAGTATGACATCCCTTCAAATATTTAAGCATGGCTATCATGTCACCTCTCAACCTTCTCTTCCTCAAGCTAAACATACCCAGCTCCCTAAAGCAACTTTTCCTAGGGCATGGCTTCCAGACGTTCTACCACTTTGGTCACCGTCCTCTGGATACTTAATGGATTCATCTTTACAACTAGTGGCCACCCTTCTTAGGACATGACATTGCTAGCATGGATACTATACAGTAGGTAAGTGAAAAATATTTTCAGATTTTCTCATCCATAATGAGCAAGGATGAATTGACATCCCCAGCATGTTACGAGAATTTTTTTCACATTTTCCTAAAATTTTAAACAACAGCTATAGTATTCAAGTTATAATATGAAATCCGAATTAAGCAAATCACAGTGTTCTAATACAGTTGATTTAACAAGGAAATTATCTGACTGATAATATGATTGAGCAATCCCAGTGAGTAGATTAGGCTAGAATATTCTCTGGTCAGTGGTAGAAACAGAAAACTAAGAGATTGAGGCCCTTGGTGTGATCCCAAAGGCTCTTACATTGATTTTTTTTTAAAAAAAATATTGTAGTTCCTTATTTAGCAAAAAAAAAGAAAGAAAAAAGAAAAAGAAAAAAAGCATAAAACACTACCATTGCACATGGATGCCTTTGGATGCACTGGGTCATGTAATAGAGCATGGGCAGACACTGCAATTATTGCCTCGTGAAATAACTTAATCCCTATGTAAATGTCACAAAAGCATAATAGATAGGTAAATCCTTGATTTGTAAGATTCATTCTTATCCATCAAAGGGGGTGGGGAGCATTGTTCTGTTGTCTAGATAATGGCCAGCCAGTGTCCCATTGTCAACTGTTTTACTTAAATGTGAGTTTTCTATTACACCCTCCACTACAGCCCTGGATTTGCATTGCGTTAAATTTCCAAGGAAGTGATATCCCTAAAGCATTGGATGAAATGTAAATTTCTTAAAATATTTATCCATCCATAAGTGGCTACATTTTTGACATTATTATAGGGTTTCTCAGTGTTCCATTTTATTAAAAAATATTTATTTGGTTTCTAAGATTACTGCTTCTCTAACCACAGAAAATTCAATTACCGAAAACTGCAGCTATCAAATTGGTCAAAATAAATAGCCTTTTATCCAAACCTGGCAGAAGCTGGTTTACTTTTAATATGTAGCCATAAAAAAAAGCCCTTTCCACAGAGAACTGGTTGATTACAGTACAAGAAGCCAAGGTATACTTTGCATCATCAGATTTTATTTTTTAAAAAAAGGTAGGAAGGAGGTTTTCAAAAAGGAGTCATTATGGGACTAATTAACTCTTGTTTTTGCTCCTTTGTTTTAACAAGTGATAACATATTACACAGCTTTGTGCAGAGGAGATTTTGCCTCTTGCTTTAGTTAAGAAGACACAATGAAACAAATGTACAGGTAGGAAATGTACAGGTAGTAAATTGTACTAATTGCCAAATTGTACTAATATTCCACAATGCAACGGTTCTATACATCATTTGCTATCTGCACATGCCACGTACAAACAAGAGCAGAAATAAATTATCATGGCTGCCAAACAGGATCTTTTGAGCCTGTCATAAGACTGGTATTGATGCACAGCTCTGCTTTGAAAGTATGACCTTATCTACCTTTCCCCAAACTATGGAAGGAAGAATGGAATTAAAATGTTACAAGCTGCACAAAGGACAATGAGGGGAAAGGTACCAGATTTCATGTGCAAGCACACTTGGACACACAATCTTCCATTTGCTACCCATGGCCTTGCTGCACTCCTGCAGCCACCCGATGCTATTTTATTCGCCTCTTAAAACTTCACACATAGACATAGAATTTGGGGTGGCAACACCTGTCAGTTTTGTTTATTTTTGCATTCAGATTTTCAATTTCATCCCAATTATGGAGGAGTCTACAAATTTTCACTGAATTCTTCAAAAGCGAACTGAAACTAAATTTTCCTCGGTTGCATGAGGCAAAAATCAGTAGATACAGGACTTTATCAGATGCAGCAAAAAACATGTCATAAGGATGTGGTGATAACCCAAAAAGGAAAAAATGATGTTATTGATTGGTAATCTCCCATCCAAGTACTAACCAGGGCTGACCATGCTTAGCTTCCAAGATGAGACAGAATCTGGTGCCTTTGGGGTATTTAGGCCACCTGTATATATGACACTGAGTATGGTAAGTAGAGTGGCTGTAAGCTGTATCATCCCATAGTGTTAATATTAGTATTTCTCTTCATCCTGTAATGAAGATGGAAAACCTATTACATTCTCATACCTCAGTTTTGTTCTGAAGTGTTTTTGTTCTACAAAAAGCCCCTACATGACAAAGAAGTGCCAATTTCTTTTATCTGAGGACCCCTAGAATATCAAAGGCAGGAATGTTGAACATCTTTACCATCCAGCACTCCCTACAGTTTGTTGTTAACAGGTTCTGTTAGCAGACCTGCTGAATCAGAGCCCTTTGCCTTGATAGATCAAGGGCTTGTGTTGAGAGATGATTTGATGGGGAATGTTTGGTTCGGTGGCAGGCAATGATGGGCCCTCTCCAACTGGCAGACAGATGAATAGCTTGGAGATCAAAGCTAAGAACGCTGCAAAAGATAAGGGTGCCACAGCCTTGACAGGATGGGAACTCTTAAGGGGAAATAATCCCATTTGCTTGGCAGCAGTGGCATATTAAATAGTGACACAAAATATGAAAGCCAAGAAAATGTAAATGTGGTAGCTGTTAGAACAATAACCATTTGCTCATGGAATAAAGATATTTCAGAAATCATTAATTCAAAGAACGATGATATTGGACCATATGCCATCCCCTTAGCTAACTCTAAGGACATTATCAGACCACCCCCTAAACCTGTTCTTTTGCTGGCATAATTTGTGACATTTTTATGGCGGCAAAAGAACTCCCTATATAGCACTTACCTTGCATCCACACAGAAAGGCTTCCCCAGCAATGAATGAGGAGTGAACGGAGCTCGTTCACTTCCTCTATTGAAATCTCACAGATTCTCACGAGAATACATAGTGCTGGAAATTCAAAAATAAAAACATAAATAACAAAGTAAAAGTTACACAAAGCACATAAACACAGTATAAAAGTCTCAAGTAAACTGGGGAGGGTCATAAAAAGTCTGTTACCTACCTGGATGTCACAATCTCAGCTGGAAGTGTTTGCCCATTGAGGCTGCATTCACATGAGTACAATGTGGCTCCCCTCACATCAGCAGAGCTGTTTTGGGAGGGAGCTACTTTGCCACCGAGGAGGGTTGGAGGCCGGGGCCAGAGGCCATATAAGAGGGCCGGGGCAAGAGGCCATATAAGGGCCTGCCGCCCCTCTACTCCTCCTCTTCAGCCAGCAATCATCGAAGAAGAGACAGGAGAGCTTCAGCCTGTGCTTTGACAGGCCTTTCTTCACAGGGTTTTAAGGTACCCTTTCTTCTCCCTTCCCCTTAACAGAGGTTTGGAGAGAGGGGGCATCTGCTTTTCACTATTTAGATCATTTACTTATTTATATTTAGAGAGAGGGTGTGTCTGCCAGCCTGTCGCCTCCCCCCCCCTCCATTGGGAGCTGCTTTATAATGGCATGGACTCTCACAGGGCATTAGGTAGAAAGTAAGGGGAAGGGTTTCCAGCATGATTGTTCGGTGTGCTTGATCTTAGCAGCCTGGTGTGTGTTTAAAAAGGGTTTTCTTTCTTCTTTTTCCCCTCCCTCAAGAGAGTGCTGTGAGTTTCCATTAGGACCTTAGATTGATGGGAGGGTGTCTCCAACTGTCAGTTTGGCTCTTCCTTTTCTGTGGTCCCTTGGTGCCTGTTGGCTATTGCCAGGGGAAGAGTTGGCCTGCTGTTGCTGGGCAAATTAGCTTTGTTGGTGGCCAGGTAACTCTTTCTGCAGGAACTAAGCCCAACTGTGACAGTCCTGAGGGGAAAAAAGAATGTGTTGAATATAGTCACCCTAACCATGTGGGCATGAGCAGGGAAACTTGGTTTAAATGTGGAAAACAGGGCCATTGTCAATCTGATTGTACAAGCCAAAGGGACAGAAGTAAGATTTAGAAATTAAAATGGCTCTGTGGGGGAACACCAGTCCTCCTCCAGCCCAAAATTCAGTTACAGGCCAGAGAGACAGTGATGTTACCATGGGGACCAAGACACCTCAAAGAGGCCTAGGCTCTTTGCTATCTGCCTGCCTGCTTTGCTTGACTGTTAGTAGCTTTGTTGGAGCTGACTGGTCTTTGCTGACAGTCCTCTGTGTGTGCATTCATGTGTGTGTGCATGCAGATGTACAGTACAGATGTTAGCAGGAGCATTTAGGGACCTTTTCTGGACCAACCTGCCTTTTAATGTGCTGTTTGCATTGCTTCCTGTTTGGCAGGTGTTATTTTTTTTTATATACTAATTATGCTGGGCTTACATTCATAGCCTTTGCATTTTGGTATGCTTTTACATGTTAGACCCCCCCCCCCACTAGTTGCTCTGTTCACATGGTTTTAGGTTTTTTGGGGGGGGGGAGGGTAGCTAAGCAGGATTAGCTCTGGTTGGAACTTGGATGGGAGATCACAGCAATTCCCAGGTGCTGTAGGTTTTTTAGAACAGATTCGTGGTAGGGGAAGAATAACCTTACTGCCCCAGATCTTGTGTGATTGAAGTGGTAGGAGGGGTCAGCCCCAGATGGTGCAAAGAGGAAGGGGGAGCCCCTGGTGGAGCTGATTGTCTCTAGTAAGGCTACACTTTGGTGGGCCTTTGGCATATTAGGCCCCCTGCTGGTTACTCTGCAGGGATGTTAGCTCCCCATGGATCCACCACGACCATTGCCTGGTAGTTTTTTCTTGGTTGTTTTCTCTTTCCAATTAGTATATTAGGTTATTAATGCATATATACATACTTAATAAATAACCACTTGATTTTGTTAATTTTGTTAATATGCCACATGCAGTTAAATAACAAATTCATAGCTGATGTTCAGTTGTCATCATCTTTTTGGATCTGACTTGATCATATCTATCTAATTGGTGCGGTAATAAATATATACACGGGTTAAAAATATCTATTTGATAGTGGATAATAAATCACATTAATCATATATACGTAATTGATTGGCATAATAATACATGCTAAACAGGATGGCTATGGTTTATTTTTGGATGGGAGCTGTGTGTATCACTACATAATTCTTCACTATATATTAAATTGCATTTTACTATCTTATGCTTAATTTGTGGACTCTCTTAATAGTGTCAGATCCCATTAGATATAGCAGCTAAGCAGCATCAGCTATGGTTTCTTCTTGGATGGGAGACCGATTATATTACTCTATAACTCATTCCTATATATTATATTAAATTCTACTATCTATAGACTATATTGAATTCTATTATGTTGTCATTAGTTGGCGAGGGTTTACTAACATTGGATCCTATGGGACTTGAGAGAATAAGTTGGGTCCACTATGGTTTATTTTTGGATGGGAGATTGATTATATCACTACGTAATTTACTGCTATAGTCTGCACTGAGTTTTACCATCTGATTTTAGTTGTTTGGCTATTTATTTATGTATTTTAACATTGCTGGATTCCATCAGGTCTTGATAGCTAACTGGTATTATCTATGGTTTAATTTTGGATGGGAGACCAACTATATTACTACATAATTCATTACTATAGACTACATTGAATTCTCCTATCATAATTTTTGTTTGCGAATAAAAGCCAGAGAGAGAATTTTAAGGTTGGACTTTTTAAAACATTGTTGGATCCCATCAGGTCTTCGGTGCTACATAGGATCAGTTATGGTTTATTTAGGATGGGATATTATGGATTACATTAAATTCTGCTGTCGTATCTTTAGACAGTGGGATTCTGCTGGATCCCATTTGATCTGGCATGCTAAGCAGGGTTATCTCTGGTTCATTTTTGATAAGGACCAGTTCTGACCTTACACAATTTAATAAGGTATTTCTGTTGAATTCTACTATCTTAATTTCAGTTTGTCTGAACTTTTTTTACTGTGTCTGCTATTGGAAGATAAGCAGGGTCATCTCTGGATTGCCCTTGGATGGGAGGCAGATCCCATCCCTATAAAATTCGTTAATATTGCTTTCTGCTGTACAGTTGTCCCTTCACATTCGCTGGGTTTTGGTTCCAGGACCCACCGTGAATACCCAAATCCGTGACTGCTCAAGTCTCATTATATGCAATGGCATAGCAAAATGGTGTCCCTTATATAAGATGGCAAAATCAAGGTTTGCTTTTTGGATTATTACTTTTTTAAAGAATATTTTCAAGCCGTGAATACTTAAATCCATGAATGCCAAATCCGTGAATGTGGAGGGACAATTGTATTGTCTTTAGCTACTTTGACTCACTTAACAGTGCCAGATTCTGTTTGATCTTGAAAGCAATGCTGGGTTTGTCCTGGTTGTTATTAGTGGGGAGACTGATTCTATCCCTACACAATTTATTAATGTAGTTGTATTAAATACTACTCTTTTAATTTATAGCCAACATTCTTGCATTTATAGCTATTAATCATCCAGGACACCAGACCACATTTGATCTGGGTTCAGTGGGGTTGGCCCTGGTTTGTGCTTGGATGGGTAACCTCAAGTACAGACTGCTTTATTTTATTGCTGACACCATGGTTTGCTTCAGCCAGTCTTTTAGTGGGAGGTGCTTTGGTGCCTGATTATTTTGGTTGAAGCAAGGGGTGCTTCATTGGCACTGGCGGCCATTTGGTGTGAGGGTGCAGGAGCCATTTTGTTGACTGGCACTGGTGGCTATTTTGGTGCTGCCTCAGTGATATTTTACCTTCCTTGATTCTATGCTTACAGTGATTCAATTACTAGGAAATGTAATGAATAACTACATACATATATATTTTCAGGTAAATAACACTGAATAAAGCAGTTGTTGGCAATGTACAGGTTGTTGGTATGACTGGATTAATTGATTACATGTTGTTAATTTATTTTTATCAATATTACCATGTTTTGCCATTAATAATCTCTCCAGGCCACCAGACAGTTTTACATCTTGGAAGGTTAAGGGGAGTTGGTCCTGGTGGTAGCTTGGAAAGGAGACCATTCATGAAGGCTCATTGTAGGCTTTATTTATATTGCTTACATTATCATATTTATGGCTTTATTTTTGAGGCATTAAGTTGTTTGGGGTTTGAGCTCTGAATTAGCCAGGAAGGGGTCTAATTGGGAATTAAAAATGCCATGCATAAGGGGTTGGGATTTTACCTGTCACATCCAGACATTGTGTCCAAGAGACCCAAGCTCTACAGAGCAGACGGGGTGCATCTCTCAGACATTGGAAATTTGATATTCTTGGGCAATCTTCAGCAAGGAGTTAGGTACCTTTTGGACAAGCTGGTGGGGGAAAGGGACTAAGCAGATGCTTGCCCTTTTCTGTGGCGAGGAAGGGGGAGGTATAGTTTCGGTGGGCACCTTGGCATTTCAGTGAAGATAGGGTCTCTGGAAGGGCCATTTCAGGTCATGGGGCCTAAGGGGACAGAAGGAGACCCTCCTTGGGGTTGGCCTAAAGGATACTCCTTCACCCCAATCTGTGGGGATTGGGTGAGGGACTTTTGGGTTCACCTTCCAGATGCGGGCCGGCTGGTGAGCAACCCCAGGCAACTAGGGTTCCACTCCAGGACCCAGGTGTTCGCCTGGGAAGGCTGAAGTGTATGGTCTAGCATAGACCTACTACCTCAGCTGGTCCCTCACCAGGTTGCCTCCCTCTGCTGAAGATCTTAGAGGGTATTAAATAGGCTGAATTTAATAAAATACTTTATTTCACCCCATTTCATGTGTGTGGTCTCGTTATTCCCACAATCGGCCGGCAATGGCACGAGGATTCAAATGCCAGCAATGCTGATCTATTGATAGCTTGACCCATCAATAAAGTAGATTGGTTTATGGCTAGTACATAAACATGAAAGGGCAATGTTGTATGATATGTGCGCCATTTTGCATTTATGTGGAATCGTTATGATGCCATTTTGTGTGTGTGTGTTTAATAAAGTCCTAGATCATTTCAGGCTAGGGACTTGAAAAACTGTCAGTTTTATTGTACTGCACTTCTCACAATCCCACAGCTGTTCTCTTCCTATCCCAGTTTCATAGGAGTTTGTAAGCCCATCCAGCTTCTTGCATGAATATTTGTTTGAATTTTGCTACAAATTTCTTCTACCATATTTATTTTTGTGCATTTTCCCAACCGATCCAAGTATATCATTGTGATTCTCCCTGCCCAAAAAATGTACCCATTTGTAGATATATAACATCTTCCTGTTTTTAGGCATGCATGATTTTGTGTGCATTTTTCTACACTGAAATGCACGGAAGGCCAGGAAATCTATAGATTTCCAAGGTGAGATACATTTTGTCCCATTTCCAGTCTCAGGAGATGTGAAATTGATATTTTTTAAATGAAATGTGAACCCAATGCATTTCATTCCATCACAGCTCAAGGCTATATAGTTTTGCTTTGATCTCTCAACACAGAACTGACTAGTCATGCAGGTTGATAATTAGGGAGTAGCGTAGTCGTAGCATTCACTGAGGTGGTAGCATAACATTAGAATTGCCATTCAATTTCAGCTGAAACAGAATGTTGAGGTAAATTTGAAAGCCCCTGCTAGTTCACCAACATATCTGAGGAAATCAGAGGAACACAACAAATAATACTTAACAGCATAGAAATGTACTGAGGCAGAGGCAATGAATTTGACATATCCCTGAATCATATGAATAAATAAAATGAAATAAAATAGTTTCTTTGCTCAGCATCTTTCTGGGCACCTCATTTTAGGAAGGATATGGGCAAGTTGGTGCAGGGCTCAAAGAAGGGCAACAAGGAATTTAAGAGGTACGGAGAACAAAACCTATGAAGAAAGGTTGAAGGAGTTGAATATGTTCAGCCTGGTGAAAGGAGACTGAGGGGTGACATGATTGGAGTCTATAAATATCTAAAGGGCTACCACAGAGAGGAGGGTGTAAGTTTGTTCTCTGCTGCCCCAGAGTATAGGGCCAGGTCTCATAAATTAAAGTTACAGGAAAGTAGAATAGAATAGAATAGAATCTTTATTACGGTCATAGACCAGCACAGTACAGGAAAGTAGATTTCATTTGAACATTAGAAGGAACTTCTTGACAGTAAGATATTCGGGAATGGAACCTAAAGTGATGCATTCAAGTCTTTTAATCCAAGTCTCAAATAAAGCCTCAAGTCTCTATCCTCAAGTCTCCAATCAAGTCTCAAGTCCTTGCAAGATACTTTCAAGTTGAGTCTGAAGTCTGGGACCAACTTTCACAGAGGAGATTATCAGACATGTCAAAAGTGGTGTTACAGCAATACCAGAAGATCACAAAAGGGCTCTCTTACCACACAATGTCACCACCCATAATAATAATAATAATAATAATAATAAAATAAAATTTATTTATACCCCGCCCCTCTGTTAAAACAATCGGGGTGGCTTACAAAAATTAAAATACCATACAGATAAAATCCCCAAACACCCCCCACCCCACCCTCCCCCATAAAAAAATATTAAACAATTATAAATTAAAACCAACAGATCAAAAAAATAACAATTAAATTATGTATCCATTCTGCTCCTGTTCTGCCAGTGTTGCTATTTACTGACAGGAGAAGCCTTCAATAGATCCCCCTGTTCATTTCTGTCATGGATTTGACAGTGTGCAACAAAGTGTCCCGTTTCACAGGTGAGATCCCTGCCAGAACACTTCCGGGTGGGAAGTGGGACAACCAGGTAAGTGACATACTTTTTATGACCCTCCCCAGGTTACTTGTTAATTTTAAAGTGTGTTTTTCATGAAACACCACAAATTGAAGATTGGATATTCAAATTGTATGGTATGTATGAGATGGATAGAATGATGATAATGTTAGATGAAAAAACAACAATAAAGAATTATGATGATTGGAAAATAATTACCCCATTACAGAAGGAAAGACGGGGGGAATGGCAATGTTAAACATGGAATAGATGGGTGTAATAATCTATAAAATATATTTACATGTGTGTGTATATATATATTTATAAGTATATATATAAATATGGTTAGGAATGTATACACATGAAATAGAGCTAGTGGAGGAAACCATACAGAATCAAACTGGAAAGGTAGAAGGAAGGGGGAGAAGAATTATGTAAATATAGTATACAAGGTAGAAAGAAAGGAGGAAGCGCCATTTGTGTTATAAGGTATATGCTATATGTTGTATGTTTTATGTTATATGTTGTATGTCATATATGTATGTTCTAATGTTTTATAAGATGTGCTGAAAATACCAATAAAAATACATTTAAAAAATAATTTTAAAGTGTGTTTTGTGCTTGCTGTCACTTTTTGGGGGCTCCTTTTTCTTTTTCTTTTTGAATTTCCCACGGATTTCACATCTTCTCACAAGAATCTGTGGGATTTCAATCCAGGAAGTAAACAGGGCTCTGTTAGAGCTCTGTTCACTCCTGGGCTGCCAGAACAACAGGAGAGGAGGTAAGTGCAGTGGGGAGGGTGATTGTGGTGGGTCAGGGACAGGACAGAGGCAGGAGTGGAGATTGTGGTACAGGAATGCTTTTTGCATTCCTTTCTGATAATCTCCAGAAAAAATGGAGGTGGTGGTGGGATGGGGTGGTGGAAGAGGAGTTTTAAAAACTAGAAATTCAAGAAGACACAAACAAAGTTAGGTTTTTTAAAAAAAATGATCAGCAAATGCATTAGGCAATGGGCTTGAGCTGAGGCTTGAGGCCTGCTCGGCAGCCTGTCTCCACTGCACATCGGAGGAAATTTCTAAAGCTTTTGAAAAGCTTTGGGAGAATCCTTCTGCCTCAAGCCCATTGCCTACCACATTTTCTGTTACTGCTTCGGTCACATGACCAATAGGGAAAAAGCAGTGAGAACATGGAAGCATTGTTGTAATTGGTTGACCGGCACCACAATTCAAAAAGGATATTGACAAATTGTAGCATGTCCAGAGAAGGGCAATTAAAATGGTGAAAGGTCTGGAAACCATGCCTTACGAGGAAAGACTTAGGGAGGTGGGTATGTTTAGCCTGGAAAAAATATGGTTAAGGGATGATATGATAGCCTTGTTTAAGTGTTTGAAGGGGTGTCACATTGAGGATGGAGCAGGCTTGTTTTCTGCTGCTCCAGAGACTAGAACACAGAACAATGGATGCAAGCTCCAGTTACAGAGATTCCACCTCAACATTAGGAGGAACTTTTTGACAGTAAGAGCTGTTCAGCAGTGGAACACACTCCGTTGGAGCATGGTGGGGTCTCCTTCCTTGGAGGTCTTTAAACAGGCTGGATGGCCATCTGACAGGGATGCTTTGATTGTGTATTCCTGCATGGCAGGGTGTTGGGCTGGATGGCCCTCATGATCTCTTCCAACTCTACAATTCTATGATTCCATGATTCCTGTCTCATCTTCTAATCCTATCTTATAATGTGACTTGTTTGGACACACTAAACAGTTGAAATCCTTATAGTCCTAAAGAGCTGCTTGCTTTCCCTACCCTAGTCACCTCCTTTTCACTTTGTAATTACAATGCCTCTTTCCTCTGGTGGTTTCCTCTAAGATAAGACATTTTTAGAAGTTATTTTCTGCATATACTACACAGAGTAGTAAATAAATAGAAATAAACAGTCTTTATTTCTTAAAGGACAATTGGCAAGAATGTTGGCTTTCTAGTTCCCTTATATTTCCAAGTAAAAGAGGTAGACACTCTTTTTTTAAAAAACAAATGAAAACAGATATTGTACTTTACTCTGCCTTATGAGTATGTCTGTTCCTCTTAAAATGAAATCCTGTACATGCTACACTCTACTGAACACAACTTGAGCTGTTACTTCTAAATAATCATGTCTTGGATTGACTGCTAATTCTTGGTCATAAATTTCTACAGTAATTGGCACTGACCGCTACAACCCTATCTTTGTCAACTACAAATTTTGGTTCATAATTGGCATGTCCCAAAACTTCAGTGCCAAGCTAGAGTTAGAATACTAGCAGCAGTAGCAGCAGTCAGGCTAGTCTCTGCTTGCACCTCTTGTGAGCATCAGTTTATTACATTAGAGGAAATTACATTATGTTACATTGCATTAGAGAATATAGTTGAGAGTAGCATTTCTGTGGTGAGGATTTGGAATGTCTCAGAAGTGCTTCCTCCCCTTTAAGCATTCAAATACTAAGGATAGCCATCCTCAGTTGTCTCTTTTTTTCTTTGCCTACAAGGTCCAGAATCCTGTATCAGCTTATACTTTACCTTTAAAGTACTTTATTAAGTACTTCACTAAGTAACTTCTCCTGGTCTGACCAGTCTAAACCTGATGGAAACATCATTCCACCATGTTCTGGTCAACGGCAGAATGGATCTTTACTCCATGCAGCTGATGCCCAGGGAAGTAGGGTGGAGGGCGAGTTACAATTGTGGCAATAGTGTCAAAATTATGACTCATTAGTGATCATGAATATGAAACAGTTACAGTTAGGGAACTGTTTTGCATTCATGATCACTACTGAGTTGCAATTTTGACAGTATTGTCATAATCATAACTCATCCTCGACCCTACTTTTCCAGTCATCAGCTGCAATGGAAGAAAGAGGTCCATTCTGCCAATGATCAGACCACGGTTGAAAGATGTTTCCATCAGGTTTGGAGGGGTCAGGCCAGGAGAAGTTACTTAGTTAAGTACTTAGTTATGTATAAGCTGAAACAAGATTCTGGCCAATATTTTTTTCCCCTGCCAGTATCAACTAGGAGTTCTTTCATTTGAAAGAATTTTTTTTTTGTCCAACTTATATAAATGGCACAGATTGCATAAAAACTTTAAAAGCTAAGAAACTAGCAATTAAATTCTTTGTTAGATTAGTTCCGAAAGAAAGCAATGAGAATTTTAAAGCAATTTTCTTACCCCTGAAAGAAAATTTTCAAAAATGGCATAGTTTTAGAAGACTACTGAGGCTTAATCCACGCAAAACTCACACATGGGCACCGTGTGTGTGTGTGTGTGGCGTTGTTGGTTCATAGGAAACAATGAAAAATCATAGAAAATTCTGAAAATTTTGGGCAGAATATGTCCCCAACTACAGCATTTTCTGCACAGAAAATAATTTAACTGCCTGAGATGGCTGCATCCCTAAAAAAAAAAAAAGGTATGAATTTTACACAGAGTAAGTCTGTTTTCTGTGCAAAAAACCAAAAAACAAAAGAATAAGTCCAGAACTGTAAAGATTCTAATTAACATGGGATTCTTCTTGTCAGGGTTTCCTGACATTCAAGAAGCATATTTTTTTCAATACATTTTTTGAATATATTCTTTCCATCTCTATTAGAAACCTTGAGTGGACTGTTGGCATCTACCCTCCCACCCCACATCAATCTGGAAATACCCTTGTACGTGCTGCAATTGTGCACTTTTCTTCAAAATGGGGAAAGACAATCCCAAAGAGATTCTGCACTAAAAACAGAAACCTTGATTGGGCAGAAAGGGGGGGGGGAGACAACACACACTACTCCTCTTGCACCAGAGGTATCTTGAAACCCAGGAAAAAAATATTAAGGGTTAGCCATGTTTGTCTAGCCGTGCACCAAAATACAACAAAATCCAAAACCCACAAGCAGTGATACTTTTATTGGGTCAACTCCAAAGCATAAAATACATCGTGCAAGCTTTCACGGCTTCACTGGCTTCTTCCACCAGGCAAAGATCTTAAAAATGATTTTACAGGTGATGATGTTAGAGTTACCAGCTAGAGAACTCTCATGGAGATTAGTGATTTCTTGACAGTGTGCCAAAACCGGTAGAGATTGATTTTTGTGTTGAAATCAAGAAGTTTTGTAAATATTCTTCACATTCCTTCTAGGGACAACACTGCCATTACATAAGCTTATTGCAGCCATCTCGGTCAGTTAATTTAGAATATCATGGAAGTACAGCAACATATCAATGGCTCTTTCAAACCACACAATTATAGCACTATTATTCCACTTTACCTGCCATGGCAACATCCTATTGAATCCTTGGGTTTGCAATTTATGGAGCCATTTTGGAATTATCAGCCAGAGAGCATTTGTAGTGCCTCGGACCAAACCACAAACCCCAGTATTCTATAGGATGCAGCCTTGGCAGTCAAAGTGGAATCATGATGCCATAGGGCCTGCAGTTTGTTTTATTTTTACTCCCAGGGAGAAGAGCTTGTAGGATTTCATATGCTGGGTATATCTGTCCAAGTCAACTTTGGGCTAGCTAGATATTTACACTGACCTCAACCTTGAGACAGAGGATCTGCTTGCTCTTCCACAGCCAGTGAAATGTCTTGGGTCAACCCTGCTTCTAGATGCAGTCCCAGAAGAGACCTAGGGCTTGATTGCATGACAAAAATGTCCTGGGATGAATTCGTGATGAATTCAAGTTGTTCACACGTTCATCATGATGATCTCGTGCTTTTCAGAAGGGGGGCACCCTATATCCTTCAAGAAGCAGGACTTTGCATCCCTCAGTTTGTCCTTTGTTTTTAAAAAAGTCTCAGGAGGTTGCGGAAAATTGGATATGTGAACAGGACGGGACAATATGTGATAATCGGAAAATCGGATATGTGAACAGGACGGGATGGGAGTTGGCGATGCCCGGAAATTGAGGTGGGCAGGGACGGGCACAGAGTTCAGAGAAGGAGGGAGTCAGTGACCCTTTTTCAAATGATTTCTAACTTGCCAACCTCAGCAGCCATTGTTTTCCTGCATCTTCACCTGAGAGGACAGTAGTATGGATGCCGAAAACAGTACATAAGCAAGGAAAAGTGGACATGGCATCCCATGCAGAGACAATAGACTTGCTCACTATTTGGGGTGAACAGAAGAAGGAGCAACTGAGAGAATGCCACAGACATATAGACCTTTTTGAAAAAAAATAGCTGCAGAGATGAGGCACAAGGGGCATGATTAGACCGCTGAAGAATGCCGGGGGCTTCCATTATTGGCCTCCAGTGCCTGGTAGAACTGGCCGTTATGATTTTTTCAACTTGGACCGGCACTGGAGGCCCATCCTGATGAAGTCCCTTTCCCGGAGGAACTGTGCTGCCTCCAAAAAGAGGTTGTGGTTCCTCCGGTTAGAGGAACGCATGAGGCTGCCTGGCACACCAGCCTGCTTGGATACATTCTCCAGATGGAGGTTGGTCTCATGGGTCCTCCAGTAGGCAATACACCAGGCCACCCAATCACGTCCTCTAATCCCTTCAGCCATCGTAACACCATGAGGCAGTTTGCAGAAACTCGAGTTTTTATATTTTCGTAAAGACCATTAGAATCTGTCGTTACCTATAGGATCCCACAACTTAACTTTTAAAATATTTAAAATCCGTGCCTTGTAAACAATTGGTGTTCTGGCAGAGTTAGCTACTTTCCTGCACTTCACCGCCTCACAGACCCATTTTTTTTAAATTTTGGGGTTGATTAAAGTCCCCTTTCTGTTAATTACAAACATCAATTCAACAATGTAGCTGCTTAGGTGTTCATAAACTGTATCGGTTCAAACAAGGTTATGAACATGAGCTGTGCTCCTTTTAAACAACATATACAAGCAGTCGCAACACTTTAGAGTTCAATAGTAAACATCAAGGTAGAATCATAATATACTTTTTGTTTTGTGATTTTACATATTTTCACAACTAGAATAGGTTTAAAAACATAGCTATGTTAATGCATAACATAATGCATTATGTTAATGCATTACGTTAATGCATAAAGGGTAAAAGCACTGATATAGCATAGGTGTGTTAATTGTATCGATTCTGCATAACACCCTACTTCATAAGTTGGAGGAGTACTGTCACATCTGTTGCATAAGAAGGAGACATTACAGTCTGCCGATGTCTCCTTCTGGCAAGCAGTTTCATGGTACCTCGAATGAGGACAGCGATAGCCATACAGAAGGCTATTGAACTTTCCATGATTAAATCTATACGAAACTTATGGCGGATCACAGTCACTATCAACCTGGCAAATGTTCACTGACCAATGCAGAAGCTTGAGCAAACATTTGTGGCAGTCAATAGCATCGCTCATGGCAGAAACTCCACAGGAAGTACATCACTAAGGTTGTGAAAAAATGAATAATTGCATCCTTGACTGACAGTTAAAAAAAATCACGGAATCTTTTCCCCTGTAAACAAACAAACAAAAACCCACACAGGATACTATGTCTTGGGATCTTACCTTTGTCATGGGAGAAGTTGTCATGTAAACAACGATCCCAGGATATTGTTCATCCTGGGACATATCATGTAAACAATAAGAGATGAACTCAGGATGAGGATATCTCGCTTCTCCCCGGGATAAAAACTGCTGTGTAACTGAACCCCTAGTTTATGGAGAATGAACTTATAATGGATCTTCCACTTGGGCACAAACAGATCAGAAACTTAGCCATTAGTAATGAGTCTATAAATCAATAGTTGATTGGTTTTTCCCCAGCCTCCCTACTTTGTTTAAGGGGAGAAATATACAGATGGATTTGAAACTGCAGGGTCAGTTTGGAAGGCTTTAAAATGAAAATAAAGGTAATAAAGATTTGTCACTCTTTAGAACAATGAGGAATGGAGTCTTCGTCCCGCCCATTGTTCTGTTATTCCTGTGCCACTCTATTTCCCCCTCCCCTTTCCTCCCTCAGGTTTCTTTGCTAGCCTAAACCACCAATCCCTCAGAGTTTATAAGTTTCTCCTGAAGGGTAATAAAATATTGTAGTGTTCTCATCTTCTAAAAAAAATAAAAATAAAAATAGAAATAAAAATAAAAATAAAATAAATCTTCATTTATTCTGAAATATGATGGTCGCTACTGCAATTCAGTTGTGCACTGTTTGGATGGCACACCTTGGCCATTTCTCACCTCTGTTTCTGCCCCCCAAGAAGCTGTACCTTGTCACCACCATATCTCTGGATGCTGTTTCGAGAATCACACTTCCCTCAGTAGGAATATCCTCTGGCTTGCCGAACTCCCAGAAATGCAGACAAGGAAAACATTGACTACATGAGCCAATTTCATTTTCTCACTAAATCAAGCTAAATATTTAAATCCAAGTTCAAATTATTTGTGTGGGTGTTGGATGATTTTTGTCACCAGCAAAAACAGGTTTGGTTTTCTCTAAAGCTAAAAGCTCCACACCAAAGTTGTGCAGGGTATCATACATATGAAGAGGAAATATATATGAGTTGAAGATGGATGTGGTTAAGGCTTCTTTTCATGGTACACAAAGAGACTCATGGAAGCACAAATTTAGAAGTAGAGTTGGAGTTGTCAAGTCAGCACCATCCTATTAATAATTCAATTACCTGAGGGCTTGTCTACACTGGCCAAATGCCCCAGCTTGACCCCGTTCCAGAGTCCTGGGACATTTTCAGACAAGTCTTACCACGTTAGCAGCTTTCGGAAGAGCTTTGGCGCTGCTGCGCAGCAGGGACTCCATTTCAAATAACATCGTCACTCTGGCAAAATCGTCTGTGTCACTTCCGTGTAGGATTGGAGGAGCCCGCACCATATTGTATTCATGGACAACTTCTGTGAATAAAATCTGGCGAAATATGGTGCGGGTGCCTCCAATCCTACACACAAGTGACACGGACGATTTTGCCAGAGGGACGGCATCGTCCGAAATGGAGTCCCTGCTGCGCAGCAGCACCGAAGCTCTCCCGAAAGCTTCTAGCATGGTAAGACATGTCTGAAAATTTCCCTGCAGTCCAAATGCTGCAGGGCATTTACATTGATCTGCCCCAGTCAGATGTGGGTCTGAAACATGAGCAAGCTTGGATAGGGCCCTTTACTACATTTAAGATAATACCTGGTTTACTCCATTTTGACTGGGTTGGGCCCCATGTGTCTGTGGGAGCCCATCCTAGAATGTCACTTCCCACTACCACCGCCAGCTCCCTGGCTCTCCCATAAGCCATACAGGGGACCTGCAGCATGTGACCAAGGCTGCTGACATGCAAGAGACTTGCAGTCTCATGTTGCAAGACCCCTGCCTGGCTTCTGCATTAGTGAGAAAATGGTGGTGGCAGTGGCCTTTTTGGACTCTTGGCTGGCATCCTGTTTGGGCCACAGCCCATTTTCTGCAGGTAAGTTCCAGAAACAGGATATGCCAGTGGAGAGTTGACTTATCCTGCCTGGTGTAGTTGAGCTGTGAAATTTCAAGCCAAAGCCTGATAGTAGAGGATGATGTTATATCCTCGTGATGTCACTATGATGAATCCTTGTGGTTTCATAGAGGCAAAGCAAGCAAGGGCTGGGAGGTAAGCCACTACAGTTTGTGGGTCCACTCACTGAGGAAACTGGTGTGAAGCCAATCCAGAAAATAGGTCCCAGAACTTGGATAAAGCCAGACAAAGGAGACAGAATGGCAGTCGGGGAAGGGGGGCAGGAAAAAACAACAACAAAGGGAAGCAATAGTGCCACTCTATTCTGCTTTGATCAGACCTCACCTGGAATACTGTGTCCACTTCTGGGCACCACAATTCAAGAGGAATATTGACAAGCTCGAACGTGTCCAGAGGAGGGCGACCAAAATGTGGGAAGTCTAGAAGCCATGTCCTATGAGGAACGGCTTAGGGAGCTGGGCATGTTTAGTCTGGAGAAGAGAAGGTTGAGAGGGGACATGATAGCCATGTTTAAATATTTGAAAGGAAGTCATACTGAGGCTGGAGCAGGCTTGTTTTCTGTTGCTCCAGAGACAAGGACACAGAGCAATGGGTTCAAACTACAGGAAAAGAGATTCCACCTAAACATTAGGAAGAACTTTCTGACAGTAAGAGCTGTTTGGAAGTGGAATACACTGCCTTGGTGTGTGGTGGAGTCTCCCTTGGAGGTTTTTAAACAGATGCTGGATGGCCATCTGTTGGGAATGCTTTGATTGTGTATTCCTATATGGCATGGGGTTGGACTGGATGGCCCTTGTGGTCTCTTCCAACTCTATGATTCTATGGTTCTATAATAATGAGCCTTTATTTTTCATGGCTAAGAAAGGTGGAAAAGGCATGGAATCATTCTAGCAGTTGCCTTCTTTCATGCTCCTTGCATCTGACTGGGCCTTACTTGGAGTATCTATTTCACCTGGGGCATTTTTCCAGGCCCTGTATTGTTGCTGGGACTAGTGGAAGCCTCATCACCCACCTTCAGGAGAGTCCCTCCCTCCCTGGCCCTGCATTTATTTTGTTGTTGCTGTTGCTCCTTCCCCTGAGCCTAAACAAGAACTCACAATGTGACATCAGGGCTGCATGCCCTGTTTGCTCCAAATGACTCAATGGGCCCAAGTATAGGCACTCATTGTCTTATCCCAGTCCCTTTCCCTCATCCCTAGCCTTTTGGTGCACTGCCATTGCATAAGTGCAACATGGCTATAAACACCTTTGTACTGAAGCCAGAGAGTTTTAATGCCTGCTGGGAATTGGTGCAAATGGTTGCCTAGGATTTAAAGCCTGATGATGATGATGATGATGATGATGATGATGTCATCTTCCTGTCTCTTCCTTCTTTGCTGCCTTGAGGACCACAACCAAAGTTTCATTAAAGTTGTTTTGTAAAAGATGTACCTCCCCACTTTTTTGCATTCTTGATTACAGTATCATATTAAACCATTTTTAAAAATCAGCCTCAAAGTGTCTGGGGTGGGGGGAGGTGTCACTTCAAAAACTTTGATTCCTCTAGCTATCTGCTATGCACGCTACAGAAATTAATAAGTAATTCAACCACCTTCACCTCCCACTACACCTCTCCATTAAGATGTATTTTTGAAGACAGTTACATTTAATTTAAACAATCACTTCATGGAACTGATGTCCCACCCCACTGCATCTCACCCCAACTATTGTTATGACTAGACAGAAGATCATGCTGAATACATTAGCCAGCCAATGACTCTGGACACCTACTGCTTGGAATGCCATTGCACTCTGAAAGGAGAGGAATAAAAATGTCTACCCTCCAGCCCTTAGCCCCCAAGTACACAGTAATATTTCTGCCACAAAAAAACACTTTGCTGTCAGTTCCAACAAGGCAGGACTGGAAAGCTGTGGTGGTTTGTTGTCAAAATGAAAAATGGTTCAGTGCAAAAGGTCTCATGGTTGGGATGCTAACAATCAAGGAGCACTAACTCAAGCATTTGACAAGGAACTTTGGTCTTGCTGTTAAATACCACTTAATATTGTCCTGCCTGATAATCCCTGCTGTTTAACAACTGTGCAATCCAAGACTCAGCCATGGCTTTATGTTTTTTCTAAAGGGAAAACCTGGACCATATGTCATGTGTTTGCCTGTATCAGGAAAGGAAAATAAAGGACCCTTTTAATTTGCAAGGAAATTAGGAATAACTAATTATGTTTTAAGGTGCATTGCAGATATATCTGCAAATTAATTTGTCCATAATGTTCATGGCAAGGATTAAGGTTATGTGTACGACACATAGAAGAGCTCTCAGAGCCAAATGGACTTTAAAACAACATACTGTAGCTATGATGTGCTAAATATCTTCTCATTAAATATTGGGAAGGTAGAGTGTTCTAAGCAGCTAAGTGTTTGTGTGAGCTTATATCAAAATCTTTGGAAATGACAGTAAAGCATCAAATTGAAATCCACCCCCAGGTATTAGAATCTGTCCTGGATTGGAAGACCCGCATGGAACAATGAAGGAAATGGTTTGGATGCTGATGGTATGGTAGCTAGCAATTTCAGTGCTCCAAATCTGTCATATTTCACCATGTCCTGAAAAAGAGTGGTATCAAACCCTATGAAGGCTGTTAATGAAAGAAGTGTTTATATCAGTGTAGCTATAGAATTTTCAGCGACATCTGGGACCTTGTACAGATGGGCTATTTACCCCATCTTGGACCCATCCACTATGAAAAGCAGTGCCTTTTTCATCACTCCAGCACAGAGGGAGAACAGAGGAAGGACATCTGGAGAATGATGTTGTGTGATATTGGGACCCTTTGGTGGTATAGTGATGTTCTTGCAAGCTCCTTGGGTTTTTTAAGTGTCTGATAATCTCCCTGGAGAGTGGGGTGCAGGTGGTGGCAGTGGCTGCAGGGATGGTTGGCGTGGCTGTCTGGACTCCATCCTGTTTTGTGCTGGTAATGGGAGGAATGAGCCAGATCTGTGGCCAGAATACACCGGCAGGGAGCCAGCATATTCTGGCCCATGTAGATGAGGCCTATATCTTATTAGTCACAAATGAACTGGATCTTTGAACTTGGAGGTGGTAAGCTATGATATAGTTTAGGCAGAGGCATTTAGAACTCTAAGAAAACTCCTCTAGTCTCTCTGACTATGATCGCAGGATTCCACAGGATGCAGCCAAGGCAGTTAAAGTGGACTCATAGTGCTATAATTATGTAGTGTGAAAAGGCTCCTGGTGTCCTCAAGTTATGGCTTGCATGACAAGAAGCTATGTTGCAACTTCTCTCATGCTGCAAACAAATACAACAACAGAGATGTCACAGCTTTTGAATGATCAGCTGATCACAATGCTTCCTACAACAGCCCAAAAGGGAGGGGGGAGAGGATGATGCCCTGTGGCTGTAGCACTTCAATCACTGCCACCCTAGCCTTTATCATTGCCATACTCTGCAGGTGATTCATGTAGTTCAGGTCACAGAACTTCTGCTCCTAGATTTGAGGGTTAGACAGATGTACATAACAATCCAACTTCAACATTCTCCAGGATGTGAATGTCTGAGAGAGCATAAAATAATGTGTGTGTGTGTGTTTGAGAGAGAGAGAGAGAGAGAGGTTGGAATGGAGAAAGAATTATGCACTCCTGGTTTATGTAACCACTGATCTATAAGAAAAAGCTATACAATCAGCCACCAACATTTGCAAGGGTTGGGGTGGAGGACCACTATGGAGATTTTCACACGGGGCCAAAATGCCCCATTACTGCCCCGCCACCACCTCTCCCGTTCCTGTCATGGAATAACATAAATCTTTCACATACTTACCTTAATTCTGCGGCAGGAACGGGCTCCCCCTCCCCTTGCTGGTCAGCCGTAAATGCAGCTGTCGTAAGGCTACTTTTACGACCAGCCGTCTGAAACGTTATCACGTTATCGCGTGATAACAGCCGGGCAGTAAATTTAAAAAATAAAACTCCCCCAAACATAAAATCATTCAACAAGTACAAGAACACACTTTAAATCACACAATCAAAACAGGGAGGGTAAAATAAAGGGTGCCACCTACCTGGATGTCCAGATCATACCAGGAAGTGCTCAGAATGGACCTCCCCTCCGTGGCTATCATTTTGGAACAGGAACGGAGCTCCTGTTCACACACCTGTGATTGCATGATAGCGATGGAATGGGAGGTCTATTCATGATGAAAAATCGTGATTACATTGTTTCGGAACAGTCACAGGAGCAGGATGGATGCAGGACAGAACGGGGTCAACGTCGTCCGAAAGGGAAAACCTTTCCTGACCCTGTTCTGTTCCTGCCACAGGATATATAGCCCGTGTGAAAATCTCCCATGAAAGTGGAATAACTGTGAATATAGGTCCGTAATTTTTTTACCTGAAAAAACAAACAAACATTCCTCTAGGCATTTCTAGTTCCTCCAGCATGATTCTATGGTATGCTCCCACCAGACGTTGACCATAAAATCATGCTGGTGGACCTGCAAATATCTAGAGAACTATTCTTTCTAGAAATCTCTAGGCCCTCCAGCACAATTCTATGGTCAACTTCCAGCAGAATCATGCTGGAAGACCTGGAAAATGCCTAGAAAGAACATATTCAATAATCTGCAAATAATCAAATCCACAAATGCTTAACCTGCATATGTGGAGGGATGACTCTGTGTGTGTGTGTGTGTGTGTGTGTGTGTGTGAAGATTTTACATTGCCTAGCATATTATGTTCTAAATGATAACAAGGGTAGTCTTTGATAACACTAGCCTATGGCCTTTTCCTAAGTTTCAATTCAGATCAAGAGCTTAAAGAAAAATATCCTTAAAAAAGTTTTCAAATAAATCAATATACCAACATTTTTACTGCTCCGTTCTCAGTGGCCATTCTGAACTCCATTTTAGAAGAGAAAAATGAAATGAAACAAAACTATTTTCCCATTGAAAGAGAAACTCATTTTTAAAGCTGTAGTTAAATGGTATCAGGCATTCAACAAGAGATTATAAATGGATTTTGAAAGTAGGCCTTTTAAAAGAATTCTTGAAGCCCTCTCTGGTAACCTTCAGCTTCATGTGGTGAGCTTCTTATTTCAGAAAAGGGAAAGAGGTATCAAATAATAGTTGGAGAAAGGCTAATGTGCAGTCAGATGATTTTGACAAACATAACCCTCCTCTCCTCCCCACCCCCCTCAATCTTACAGACTTTGAGTCCACTGGCTCCAGCCAGCTCTTGTTTCTGTTTCAAGTGTGCACCCCTTGATGAAGACCATCATTTTGGTCTTCCAATAGCCCCAGAGGGGATTGCTTAAAATGGTCCTGCAGATTTATTACTGAACTACACAGAGAAGTGATATCTTCCAGACCGAACAAAAGAGCAAGGAGATGTTGAATGGCCAGAGCATGGCTACTGGGAGGTTGTGTTTCTCTGTTTGCCATGGATAGAGAATGGGTGTCCTTTTAAAAAGGATTACTGACTCATACTCTACTTAACATGGAATATCAGAAATGGAAAAGAATATTGTTTTGACGTTTCTCTGTTCTCAGCTCTTTCCAACTAGTTATCAGTCTTCTCTCATTTGCATGTCAAAACAGCCATTAACTGGGCAGTATTTACACTTGCCTTCTGGAAGGTTAGAATCTCACTTAGTAAAATACTAGCCCAGTTCTGAGGCACATAGCTTGGCTTAATAAATTGAGCTATGTACGAACCTCCTGCCCATGGCTTCTGATTTTGCATCACCCTTTCCCTTCCCTCTGCACACATCACTTTGATCCAATTTGCCCTACCTGTAGAGTACTGTGGTATGTGCTTGAAAATCTCTCTGTGTGTTTTGTAAGAAACTACCCAATGCCGGACAAAGAATAGTGGACATGATGTGGTGCTGGGGGGTTAAATATGTGAAAGCACTTAGTGTAAATCATGCTGTTGTTTTAACTGCTGTTATTCTGGTATATTGAAAGAGAATACGGTTAAGTAATTCTATAGCTACACTGATAATCATGCTACGTGCCTGAAGATATAAATATAGAGACCAGGTAGAGCAATTTGAGCCACGTTCCAACAATAAATTGTTCAGGGATTCTTCCACTGGAAATTCACATTGCTAATTAGTGTGCACTAAGGATTCCTGTGTATGTTAGGGAAGAACTCCAATAAAGAAACAAACAAAAATGGTTAATTAATAGAATCTGGCATCATACCAAAGTATATTATGTCAGCCTGATTAATATGAAGTTTGGAAATTGAGCACAGTGGCCATGAAGAAAAACATCAGTCAAAAGATGAATCTTTTTGCAGAACTGTGGACACAGAGGTCAATAAAGAGCCATGTCACAGGCTCGGGGGTTGACAAGGGCTATAATGTTATTTCTATTTAACCAAGTTTCAACAAGCAAAGACAACTGTCTGTGAACAAGCTTCACCCTGGCTCTGAAGTAGAAACAGATAATTACCACCTTATTTTAAAGAGTGGCTTGGACATGCTCCCAAAGGTGCTCTTGACTCCTCGTCTTGGGCCTATCCCTGGAAGACTGGTCTGAGAAACCCTTGTCCACCATGCATTTGGTGACTCAGGGTGCTGACAAATTTCTTTGGCATTTTCTTAGGCAACACCATCCCTGTCTGTTCTCACCTTGAGGAACCTATTGACAGCCAGAAGACATATAGGTCTGTGCAGTGTAAGAGGAAAAGAAAATCCCCTTTCCTGTGTTCAGCTTTTTTGAGCCACTGTGGAAAGGTGGATGAATTCCTACTTTACCCTTTTAGCAGTCATACTGTTTGCCCATCTAACTCAGTCACAGTTCTTTCACATTCATAGACTGAATCTGGAATCTTTTGCTTGCAAAGTTCCTACTGATTCAATATACTTCAATAATGCACCAAAAAGACTTGGTTATGGCTTAATTCTTATATTACCAAAAATTAAGTGATACTAATAATTACACAACTTTGTAGAAACAAATCAATAAATTAATGATGATGATGATGATGATGATGATTTATTTGTATCCCACCCCTCTGCAATGCAATCAGGGTGGCATACAGTATAAAACTCCATAATTATATCGATGCCCTAACCCACCCACCCCTTAAAATAATATTGAAATAAAAAAGATTAAAATAGAGATTTTTTTAAAAATCCAATGGCAGCTCAAGGGGGAAAAGACAGCTGAATTTTCAGGCCGGATAGCTACTCAGGAAAGGCTGGCCAGAAAAGATCTGTCTTGACAGCTTTTTAAAAGCTGTCTAAGGTGGTAATAAGACGGATCTCGTCCGACAGGCCATTCCATAATCTGGGAGAGGCAGCAGAGAAGGCCCTCTGGGAGGTCACCGACAGCCTTGTTTTCATAGGCTGTAACAGATTCCTCCCAGAGGACCGGAGTGCACGGGGAGGGTCGTATGGAAGGAGGCAATCCCTGAGGTAAGTTGGCCCCAAGCCATGTAGGGCTTTAAAGGTCATAACCAGCACCTTGTACTGTGCCTGGAAACTAATAGGCAGCCAGTGGAGAGCTTTTAACACAGGTGTTATATGCTCTCTTCTGGAAACACCAGAAACCAACCTGGCTGCCATGTTCTGAACTAATTGAAGTTTCTGAGTCAAGCACAAGGGTAGCCCCATGTAGAGCGCATTACAGAAATTGAGACGAGAGGTTATTAGTGCATGTACCACAGTTTTGAGGTCCCTGAATTCCAGGAAAGGACGCAGCTGGCGTATCAGCCGAAGTTGATAACAGGCACTTCTGACCGTCGCATTTACCTGATTAGACATCAGGAGAGACGAGTCCAGGAGTACTGCGAACACAGTCCTTGGAGGACAGTGTGGTTCCATCCAGGATTGGAAGCTGTTTTCCCAGACCTGGTTTCAGGCCCACAACTGTTAGTACCTCCGTTTTGTCTGGATTCAGTCTCAATTTGTTTTTCCTCATCCAGTCCATTACTGCTTTAAGGCAAACATTGAGTGGAGAGATGCCATCTGAAGTCAAAGCTGACAACCGCGACATGGAGAAGTATATCTGGGTGTCATCAGCATACTGATGACCCCACGCTCCATGTCTCTGAATGATCTCTCCCAGCAGCTTCATATAGATGTTAAATAGCATCGGGGACACGATGGTACCCAGAGGGATGCCACAATTAAGCTCTATTCTGGTAGAGCAACTGTCCCCGAGCCTCACCATCTGGGAGCTGCCTGAGAGGAAGGAACGGAACCACTGCAAAGCAGTGCCTCCAATTCCTAACCCTCTCAGGTGATTTAAGAGGATGGAATGATCTATTGTATCAAAGGTCACTAAGAGGTCCAGGAGCACCAACAGGGTCACACTACCCTTGTCGATACCCAAGCAGAGGTCATCAGCCAGAGCAACCATGGCAGTCTCAACTCCACATCCTGTCCTAAAGCCAGTTTGAAATGGATTTAGATAATCGGTTTCATCCAAGACAGCTTGGAGTTGGGAAGCAACCGCCCTCTCGATCACCTTGCTTTAAAAAGGCAGCAAGGAGACTGGCCTATAGTTGTTCCTGTCCAAGGGGTCCAGGGAAGGCTTTTTCAGGAGTGGCTTAACCGCCACTTCCTTCAAACAGGATGGAATTGACCCCTCCCTGAACGATGCATTGATAATATCCCTAAGGAGTACTCTCAATGCGTCACCCCTTTGGATGGCCAGCCATGATGGACAAGGATCGAGGGGACAGGTCATCTTCCACACTCTACCAAGGAGCTTGTCCACATCATTGGTACTTACAGATTGAAGCTGATCCAATAAAATTTCATCAGTGGAGTTGCTGGATGCCTTGTCTATAGATTCTGTCATAACACTGGCATCTAAGTTGGCTCTTATCCGAGAGATTTTATCTGCAAAGTGGATTTTAAATGCACCACAGCAGGCCATTGTTGGGTTAAGTAAGGGGTTCTGCTCAGGTGGAACCTGCGGCAGCTCCCCCACCACTCTAAACAGTTCTTCTGGATGGGACTCTGCAGACGCAATACGTGCAGAGGAGAAAGACTTCTGCGTTGCATGTATTGCCTCTTGATAGGAATCAAGGAAATTCCTATGACAAGTCTTGTCAGATAAGAGTTGAGTCTTCCGCCAGGTGCGCTCTAGTCGTTGTCCAGCCCGTTTCATCTTCCTAAGCTCCTCTGAATACCAGGGTTTACAGCTAGGAGCAGGCTGCAAAGGATGCTTGGGAGTGATTGTGTCATAGCCTTGGAGATATCGGTGTTCCAAGTATTAACCAAAGCTTTGACAGAATTACCGGCATTACCAACCATTAAACCCTCCAAGGCTTTCTGGAATCCAATTGGTTCCATTAGCCTTCGAGGGTGGACCATTCTAATGGGTGCACCACCCCCAGTGAGGCAGACAGTGGCTCTTAGTTCCATCTTGACCAGGAAATGATCTGTCCATGACAATGCGGAGGTTTTAATAACTTCTGCCCACCAATATTCCTGTTCCGTACTAAAGGCCGCATTGAGGGTATGACCTGCACAGTGACTAGGCCTGACAACCAATTGGGATAGGCCCATGTTTGTCATGGATTTCATGAACTCCTGAGCTGAGCCAGTTAGATTTAGCAAGCTGGTCTCGAGTGGGATGTTGAAGTCACCCAGAACTAAAAGTCTGGGCGACTCCAGAAAAAACTCTGAGACCAGTTGTGTTAGCTCAGTTAGGGAGTCTGTTAGGCAATGGGGTGGCCGGTATACTAACAGAATCCCTAAGCTATCCCTGGACCTCAGGCTTAGGTACATACACTCGATGTGGACTGTGTTCCGGATAGGCTTCCTGGTCAAGGTTAGATTGTTTTTATGAACCAGAGCCACTCTGCCTCCCCCGCCCACTTTTCCTTACCTGCTCACTAACTGAGTACCCAGTCGGGAGTGTCTGCACCCAAGTCACAGCACTGGCCTCTCCCAGCCAGGTCTCTGTAAAGCATGCCTGGTTGGCAGCCTCATCCAATAGAAGGTCATGAATGATATGAGTCTTGTTTTTAACTGACCTGGCATTGCAAAGGAGCAGCATAAGGGCCTGTGGAATGGTTGGTGCACTCTCCAATTTATTCTGGGAAACAGAGTGAACTGAAGGCGGGACAGATATTAAACATAGATCCTGCCTTCTTTTGTAACAACTCTTCACTCTGTTACCACCATACCTTCCCTTCCCCCCACAACCTCAATTCCCACTCCCAGATCATTCCCAGCCCCTATACATAATGAAAATAACAAAGGATCCAGCTGTATTCCCAACCCTGTGTTCTCATGGCCACTCAACAAAGGGCTTTAATGGCACCTTGGGTGGTATTTCTCTGGGCGGTTTGGGCCTCCGCCTGTCCTCCCTGTGGCCCAGTCACTGCCTCTGCCACCGCGTTGCTGGGAGAAGGTGTTCCTGGGCGGGGTTCTGTACCCACCTGAGTTTTCCCCAGCTTTTCTGCCACCATGACTGTTACTGCACCACCTTGGATGGTGTTCCTCTGGGTGGATATAAAACAAACAAGCAACACTACCTTCTTCAGAAAAAAATTAACAAGATAGGTACATTAATTATATTAAAGTCCAATATTATTTCCTTTGTAAAATCACAAGTATTATAGAATTATGTTCAAAAACCATGCTCAGTCTTTATATAGATGTGAACAAAACTTTACTCAGAAGTGGTCATTGTGTGAAAACTTGACTCAGAAGTAATCAAGCAGAGAGATGGTTGTCTCAAGATGTTTTCAACCATTTTCAGCATGTCCTGCCTCACAGGGTTGTTGCAATAATAAAAGGGACAGGATGAGAGGCATTTATGGAACCTTGAATTCATTGGAGGAAGGACAGGATACAAACTAACTTATAAAGAAATGAACCAGCAGAAGCATGTAGGACTTTATCAGATGAGGGAAAACACAGCAAAAAAAAAAAAAACCTGTCCAAAATCGTGTCAGACGAATGTGATAACAGAAAGGATGACATTATCAGACACCTATGTCCTGAGCCATTCCTGGGTGTAGAGCCAACGTGGACAAGGCATCATTTTTTTATTAATGGGCTAAGCCGTCAATAAAAAGGGCCGCCTTATTCACATCCACACTGCGTCCCTGGAACGGCTGAAAGACAATGTTGTCTGATAATTTCACCCATTTCTGTTATCATCATGTTCCTCTGACACAGTTTTTGCTGTGTCTCATAAGGTACGTAGTCCAGAAGTGAAGTAATTTTGCTCCTCGGGAAATATTTTCCATTTGCCTGAAAGTCAGAAATAAGCTTTCCATGCACTGAAATGTTTCTCTTTCTCTTACAGACCTTTCTCACTTCAATTAACTCATTAACTTTTATTTATCTGAAATGTCATCTGATGTTGCTGTACTTCTCCCAATGCAAGCTCTGCCATGGAAACTAACATTAAAGTAGAATAGCTCTCCTAGGTAAATGATAGCTGTGTAGATCCAAACATCTGATTAACTTAAAACAATTTTTAAAAAAAGATTCTCACAGGCACAAATAACACTGTACTAAGTAAGTTAATAAAGTTTGACTGAGTGAAGCAACTGAAGTACTGAGTTAGAAACTGATATAATCTAAGGTCACATAAGGTTAGAGTTAAGCTCTTGGTTTCCTATTATGGATCTTGCATTCACAACCATCTTCCCTTCCTTCCCAGCAAAGGAAACAAATGCTTCTAAAGTAAACTTACGTACTTGTCCTTTTGTTTGGCAAAACCAGGGATTTGGAACTCCTTGGCTCTTTACTCATGTAGATTCCCTGGTACTCTTTCTCCTGTTGTGAAACTGCAGTTGAAGTTTAATATTACTTCTATACCTGAGCACTCCCTATATTCTCACCCAAAGTGTACAGTTTTAGAGCTCTATCCCAGCAAAAATCTTCTTCTCTGGCATTTCTAGATTTTTCAGACATTTCACCAACCACCACCACCACTACTTTGTTCTACTGGATGAAAAGGATCATCAATATTTCGGAGAAGGTAATTTCCCAAGAAAATTCATCTTATTATTTCCTTCATTTTAAGGACTCAGAAGCATAAGAAAATGATTCCTGGGAATTTTTGGCATCAGCTCTTTTATCCAGCTGTAATGAGAGAATGGAAACACAAGCTTTGCTGAGAAGTCAGCTCCCTTCAATTGTCATCTGGCAGCAGCCATTCCACCAGCTTGCAGTTTTGTAGAAGTGGACCAACAAGTATTTACACTACACAGTTATAGCAGTTTGGTACCATTTTAACGGCCATGGTTCTGTCCTATGGATTCTTGGGATCTGTAGCTTGGTGAAGTACCTAGCTGTGGCCATGGGTGGCTTCCATGTCAGTGGAGCTGTTAATCCACTCTAGTATTCACTATCAAATTCAAAGAAACTATCTAAGGTGCTAAATCTGTTTTGGGGATAGAAGTAAGATCTGGATAGCTTTTTAATGGTTAAGGCTAAAACCTGGGGCAGAGTCACCCCCTGCTACTGATGTAGAAACCACCCTACCAGTTAGAATTCTCTGCTAGAGTATTCTAGTCCACTCTCCTAAATCCTAGGAGAGGATTTCAAGTTCCTCATAAAAATACAAATCCCAGGTTTCCTAGAATAGAGGTATGAGAGTTAAAGTGGTTTAAACTACTATGACAGAAATTCCTAGGAATCCCAAGCCAGCAAAGCCAGCGGGGAAGAACGCTGGAAATCACAGATGAGCAACATGTGGAGAACGACATATTGCCACCCTAGCAATAGAAAGAAAGAAGGGAGGCAGGGCCACATTGTGAACTCAACTGAGAGTCCAGCAGTTGTTGGCTCTTTCGTTCCCAAAGTGTTTTCTATTCGACTTGGCATGTCCAGCTGAAATTTCTAGCCTACCTGTACCTTTCTGTTTAATATTCCTTTCCCTCAAACTCTGAATCCCAAGAATCATATGTTAAAACAGGATTTTCTTCTCCATTCTGTTCTGTACATGTAAAAAGAAGAAGGAAAATGCTTGGCAGCTGAAATCAGAATTGTTGTTTTCCTGCCAATTAATTTAGGTGTGATGGTTATGGGGGGAAAGTTCTTTCTTCACTGGAACCCTGTGGTCTACCTCACTAGGGAAATGCCTGCTTGCCCATCTGAAATGGAATTTGGCAAGGAATCTGAGGTTCCAGCTCAGTATAATGAACCTAGAACTTGCTGAAATTTGGAGCGATTCTGTCCTAGCTCCAAATACTTTTTGGATGTGGTAGCTGGGTGGGTGTTCTTGCTCTAAGCTGACATGATGATGTCATCACACCATCCAGGCATAAGATGTCTTCAGCATACATGAGAGAACTAATGGACTGAATCTGCTCTTGGAGTGAATGAAATATTTCATAGCAAATTAGTGGCCTCAGCATCCAAAGGGTGGCAAGGGTGAAGGGAGAGGCAGACAGGCAGTGGACATTAAAAAATACCACTCCACTGAACTCCTTCTGTAGCACAATTAGGTTGTTCTGGCCATCTCCATCTCTGCTTTGTAGCCTCCTTTGACTAAGCCTTGTTTAAACAGCTGGTTTTCAAATGTTTGTTTTGCTGGTAAGGTAGATATAAATAAGCATCTTATAACTTCCTGTGCTATTGGCCACTGTCTCTTTTTGTGGCCAATCATCACTGCTGTGGTGCAAACTTTTTTTTCATGAGGGAATTATATTTTTGGGATTGTGGTTCATTCATGGCATAGTGCTTTGAATGTTGGACTATGGCTCTGGAGACCAGGGTTCAAATCCCTGCTCTGCCATGAAAACCCACTGGGTGACCTTGAGCAACTCACACACTCTCAGCCTCAGAAAACCTTGTAATAGGTTCACATTAGGGTCCCCATAAATCAGAACCTACTTGAAGGCACACAACAACAACAACAACATGTTAGGGTAGTTTGGGGTTGTTGGGTTTTTAACTTTTGTTAAAAACATACACAACCCAATCACTTACCTAAAAGCATAAGAAGATAACAGTTCAGAGCCAGGTGCAATGGATTTCTTCAGGACTTTAATTTACCTCACAATAATGGCATTCTTAACATTAAGGCACCATCTACACAATGAAAAAAAAATCTGTACCGTGTTTGAAAGATCGATAATGTGTACATACAGCTGTTCAGATACATTTGTGTCTTTCAGAAGGGGGGTCAGCAAATCCCCCGTAAAGTCCATGAATTCGGAGTTTGGGAGGAATAGCGGATCTTGGCAAATAATCCATACAACTGTTCAAATTTGTGATTGTTTGTACACCCCATTCACACACATACAAACAGGCAGTGTAATCTGATTGGCTGACTGAGCACAGGGGGCAGGGCTAGCAAAGAGGGGAATTGGGAGTGGCCGCCATGTTGGATTCCCAGCTAAGCAAGAGTTCAGTAAGTCCATGAAATGGAGAATGTTTATATTTATTCATTTTTATTTTACATTGTAAATACGGAAAACTGACTGTCCACATAACAGGCACCTTTTTAAATTAAAAAAAAAAGGCGACAGGAGATTTGAAACCACTGCTTGGGTCACTGGCTCCAGCCAGCTGGGCAAGTGCGGGTCATACGGAGTTTAGGGGGGGTGGTAAAAATCATGTAGGCAGATCGTACGCATTCGAACGGCTGCCTTTTTGAATTTTTTACCCCTCCCCAAATGGATTTTTTTTTTCCACCGTGTAGATGGGGCCTAAGGCTTGTGCATTCCTTTCTATTAGATTCTTGTTCAGATATTGACTAAAGAAATGAATGTGCAATGGGGGGGGGGGAATGAAAATACAGGGGTATAACAATGGAGGAAAGAATGCGGGCATTGCCTCCAATGAGAATTCTCCTCCCCTCTGATGAAAAATTCCTTCAATTCCCACATTTGAAACAGTGCAGAAAACTAAAAAGTCAGTTGAACATTTAGAAATGCAGTTTAGGCATCCAAAGAAAATGACATGGCAGTATCCTGCAAAAGCCCACTATAGAAAATGCCACAAGAAGCCTTCAACCTAGTATACTTTCCAAGAATGTTACAGGTGTGTAGACCCTATACTTCCTGACAAAAAGGAACAATATACACGTAAAATGATATATCCTTGATAGACTGTCTTTATCAATAATTATTATTAATTATATGAGGGAACATGTGCATTCTGGATGTATAAAACTGTAATATCATGCTGTATTATAATTATATAGCACTAATTATTGGTATAGACCATCTATCAAATATATGTCATCTTTATGTGTATATTGATCCCTTTTTTTCAGGAAGGATAGGGTCTGCGTACCTGTAATGTTCTTGTACAGAATCCTGCAAAAGCCCAGCACTAACACTTCACAAACTTCCTGAAACTTTGTACATATACAAGGAAGACTTTCGATGCATGTACACTTTGTAAGCTGGAGAACTCATCTTTGGCTCATCTACAGCTATGTGTGAAAGATCATTCTGAACTTTGACACATGCGCTGACACTATACAGGCATTCAGTGCTTCACCACAAAAAAGCAAATTTAGTAAACTTGGCTATTGACAGAAACATAATTAAAGTAATTTGAAGTGGACAGTTTCCTGACAGGTTTGCAGGGAAATCTCAACACATTGGAGTTTATTAACACTTCAGACAATTATAGTAGGATACCTTGTACAATATGCATTTAATTCCTAGTCACTATTATTGTGTGTGTGTGTGTGTGACCTCAAGTCATTTCCAACTCATGACAACCCTAAGGTGAACCTATCACAGAGTTTTCTTGGCAACATTTCTTCAGAGGGGAATTTGCCTTTGCTTCCCTCTGAGGCTGAGAGAGTGTGACTTGCCCAAGGTCATCTAGTAGGCTTCCATGGCTGAGCGGGGATTCAAACCCTGGTCCCCAGAGTCCTAGTCCAATATTTAAACCACTCCTTAGCTCAGCACTATTTAGTTTTGTCAACTATTTTGCATGTGGAAAATATTGTATTTTACTGCTTCCTCCCCTAGTTTTGTCTCTGCTCTCCCAGTGAAAATTGCCTCTTTACACCCCTGAATATATGTCAGGTTAAAAAAAATGTTCCAACCACCAAATTTGTTAAAATAATTAAGAATTTTAAAAGCTAGTCCTGAGATCCAGTATGATGTAGTGGTTTGAGTCAGTGGAGGCACTAGGGAGGAGCAGAGAAGCTGAACTGCACTGGGTGATACCGCTGGATAGAGGGGTGACACCAGCCTTAGTAACACTGCAGGTCTGAGTACTGGACTGGGAGACCAGGGTTTGAATCCCCACTCAGCCATGGAAGCCTCCTTGATGACCTTGGGCAAGTGACACTCTTTCAGCCTCAGAGGGAAGCAAAGGCAAAATTGCTCTAAACAAATCTTGCTGAGAAAACCTTATGCGAGAGTCCCCTTAGGTTCTCCATGAGTCAGAAATGACTTGAAGGCACACGCAATAACAACAAAAAGCTGGTCCACTGAGTTTTCTATACTGCAGACAAAGACACAATAATATGTTGTGCCAACACATCTACAGAATACATTTCTTGTGAGATATGTTAAATCCTAACAGGACCTAAATACCCTAAAGGCACCAGATCCCATCTGATCTTGGATGGGATACCAACAAGAACAACAACAACAACAAGAATAATAAGAAGAATACCTGAACATTGAAACTTGGCCTAATATTGCTTCTTAATTTTGATTAATTTCACTTACAAGCCTTGTTACATGGGGCTTAATAGCTGAAACTTGTATTCTGAGTTCTGATTCTACATTTTTCAAATGGTTTCTATACTTATTTTTAAGATAAAAGAAATATGTTGTTACAAAAATTCATAAGGCACATGCATTATTATTATACTGCATGTTTAATTGATATTATAAAGCAAATCAGACACTGGCATTTTATTGCCTCTTTGGTTGGGTCGTGACTACCCGAGGATAAGCTGGAGGGGTTAAAACGGCTCCTGCTTTCCCTGCTGGAACAGAAGAAAGCACCATTGAAGAAAGTTCAATCCTTGTTAGGCCACCTCAACTTTGCCTGTAGGGTGGTGGCCCCGGGCAGGGCTTTCTGTAACAGACTGGCCCGCATCACTGCCGGTGTGAAGTCCCCTCACCATCACATCCGGCTCACAAAAGGGGTTAAGGAGGATCTCAGGGTGTGGCTCAGATTCCTGGAATCCTACAACGGGGTGACGTTTTGGCAGGGGGAGGCGGCCCCTGGGGAGGGGTTACAGGTTCACTCTGATGCGGCGGGGGGCGCAGGATTTGGGATTTTCTTTAATGGTCATTGGTGTGCTCAGCCGTGGCCCTCCGACTGGAGGGAGTCCGAGGTCATTCGGGATTTAACATTTCTTGAGTTTTTTCCCATTCTAGTGGCCGTCTATCTGTGGAGGGACGAGTTCCGCAACAAACGAGTTTGTTTCTGGTGCGACAACCAGGCGGTGGTCCGCATTATTAACGCCCAATCCTCCAAGTCTGACAGGGTCATGCGACTCGTCAGAGAGTTCGTCCTGGTCTGCCTCTCAGCCAATATTTCCTTCTCGGCACGCCACGTTCCGGGGATAAATAACGAAATTGCGGATGCTTTATCTCGATTCCAGGATGGCAGATTTCGGGAGCTGGCCCCGGACGCAGATCATTCTCCGGTCTCCTTCCCGGTCGAACTCTGGCACCTTGGGAAGGAACGGTGCTCCGGGGAGTCCTCAACTCTCTGGCACCTTCCACCCGGGCCAGTTATTCCCGGGCGGCCCGGCAGTTTGACTGCTTCAGGAGACGTCATGGATACGGGTGCTCCTGGCCTCCCACGGAACGAGAAGTACTCCACTTCATCGGGACCCTGAGGAACGATGGCCTCGCCTCCAGGACCATTTCCCTCCATTTAGCGGCCATCTCCTTCTTCAGCAAGGCCGCCGGGCAGGCTGACCCATGTGACTCTTTCCTGATTCGCAAAGCCGTGGAGGGATGGCGTCGCTTGGATGGAAGCAGACAGGACACACGCAGACCAGTCTCATTTGAGCTCCTATGCAACCTCATCCCAGCCCTTTCGACCATCTGCCACTCCAGGTATGAAACTCTTTTGTTTCGTTCTGCCTTCTCGGTCGCTTTCTTCGCAGCCCTGCGCATCGGGGAGGTGGTTTGCGGAGCCAAGGCGTCGGGGACGGGACACGCCATCCTGCGTTCAGATGTCGACCTGGGAGACGGGACTCTCCACCTGCGGCTCCGGAGGGCCAAGAACGACCAGCGTGGCCGGGGGACCGTCATACGTCTTCAAGCCCTCAAAGGTTCACCGGCATGCCCTGTTGATTTGGTTCGGCGCTACCTCGAGCAGCGTGCTGACGTCCCCGGCCCTCTCTTCATCCATAAAGACTTATCTTACTTAACGCGTTTCCAGTTTGTAAGCGTTCTCCGGGCCGCCTTGAAGCACCTCGGACTTCCGCCTGGCGACTTCAGCGGTCATTCCTTTCGGATTGGTGCAGCCACCACCGCAGCAGCGGAAGGCATGCCACCGGCGGACATCCAGCACCTGGGAAGGTGGAGGTCCAAGGTCTTCTCCGCTTACATCCGCCCGGAACTCGTCCTCCACAGTTAGGGCCGGCGGCTGTCCCCTCCAGGCGGTGGGCCTTTGCTCTTTGGTGATAGCTGTCAGGGTTGGCGGAAGCCAAGCGGGCCCCGCTCGGCTTTGGTGGCGGTGGGCATGAGTTTGGCCTCCCATCTGGGGGGGTGTGGGTGTTGCGGGCGGGTGGCCAGGTCATGGGCCTGGTCCTCCAGTGGGCAACCACCTCCCCAGGGGACGGTTAGGTATGGGCACGTGGGCTTATCACGTGACCCATCACGTGGTTCATTTCCGGACACGTGACCAGCACGTGGCATGGTCTTGCGGCCAGGCACGTGTTTGATCACGTGTTCCCCCCACGTGAGCCCGTAGTCCGCCTCGTCGGCCGGACTGGGGTCATCAGGCAGGTTGAGGGCCCTCTTCCTGCCTAGGTTAACTCATGCCCAGTCCAACCGCTAACACCTATCACCAAGCTGAAAGTTGTGGCCTTTCCGCCAATTATCCTTTTCTTCTGTACAATAAACCTTTTGTGCATGTTACTCGGGTGTGTGTATCCTTGTGGGCAAGCGAAGGGGTGAGGGGGGGGGACCTTGACGCTCGGTCGCAAGCCGGCCGCCAGACTTACCTGGCCGGCCGCGTTTGCGGCCGGCGTCCCCCCCCCAGCCTCCCGGAGCGAGCGCGTGGCGGCATGGGCGCCGCCATGTTGCCCCCTCCTCTTCTCTGCCTGCTTCAGCAGGCAGGGAAGAGGATAGTAGAATAGCCAATCAGGTAGGGGGAGCCCCCACCTGATTGGCTAGTATTGCCTCCCCTGGGCCAATCAGGGACCGCGCTCAGCGCGGCCGCTGATTGGCCGGGAGGCGGGGCTAGTCCTCTCCTGGGTCCGCCAGCCGGGTATTTATTCCCGGCCGGCTCCCGGCTCCGTCAGTTGGCTCTTGCGAGCCGAAGACCCGCCCTCCCCCCCTCTAGTTAGAATGTTTTGTTAGTTAGCCTCTTGATTATACTCTGTACATCTCTTGTCACAACTTTTCAGTTGAGCGGTGGGCATGAGTTTGGCCTCTCATCTGGGGGGGTGTGGGTGTTGCGGGCGGGTGGCCAGGTCATGGGCCTGGTCCTCCAGTGGGCAACCACCTCCCCAGGGGACGGTTAGGTATGGGCACGTGGGCTTATCACGTGACCCATCACGTGGTTCATTTCCGGACACGTGACCAGCACGTGGCATGGTCTTGCGGCCAGGCACGTGTTTGATCACGTGTTCCCCCCACGTGAGCCCGTAGTCCGCCTCGTCGGCCGGACTGGGGTCATCAGGCAGGTTGAGGGCCCTCTTCCTGCCTAGGTTAACTCATGCCCAGTCCAACCGCTAACACCTATCACCAAGCTGAAAGTTGTGGCCTTTCCGCCAATTATCCTTTTCTTCTGTACAATAAACCTTTTGTGCATGTTACTCGGGTGTGTGTATCCTTGTGGGCAAGCGAAGGGGTGAGGGGGGGGGACCTTGACGCTCGGTCGCAAAAGGCATTTGGTTGTTGTTGTTGTTGTTGTTGTTGTGTACCTTCAAGTCTTCCAATTTATGACAACCTTTAGGTGAGGCTGTCACAGGGTTTTCTTAGCAAGATTTGTTCAGAGGGGTTTTACTTTGCCTCCTTCTGAGGCTCGAGCTATGGTACTGCCTAGCAGGCAGTAATCCAACAGATCGATCTTTTCCTACTTTTCAATCCCTATTGGGAAATGTATTACCTGTTGAATTTCCCCATGGAAAGACTATTGAGTATATTTGTATGTTGAACTGTAAAATGAAAATGTGTAAATTGTGTAAAAGCCAGATGTGGGGGGCGGGGGAGAAGCCAGCAGCAGAGTCTGAAAGCTGGTATGTCTGTGGGAAAGAAATGTACAGACAGTAAGTCCAGGAAATGCAGTTTGTTAACACAAGTATATATCCCATCATGCTATGTATATAGGAGTGTAATTGATACTGTGTATTGTTCAGTTCCTTTCTGTTCTCTTGCTTGGGATGTGGGACATGTAACATGTGCTCTGCTGTGCCTAAGTAAATGCTTGTTATTCAGACACACTGTGGAGATTTTCACATGGGGGCTAAAAGCTCCGATTCTATCCCGCCACCTCCTCTCCTGTTCCTGCAGTGGAATGGAGGTAAATGTTCACACACTTACCTCCATTCCGGAACAGGAACAGTCCTCCTCCCTCTTTGCCCGGCCAGCCCTAAATGCAGCTGTCGTAAAGCTACTTTTACGACCAGCTGGGGGAACTCCCGCTCATTCGCAGGAGAGAAAGAACAGGAGGGAAATTCAAATTAAAAAACCCCCAGCTGTCAAAAGAAAGAATAAAATTTTATTAAAAAAAAATACAAGTAACTCGGGAAGGGGGGTGGGAAGGGTGGCACTTACCCGTCTGTCCAGATCATGGCAGGAAGTGCCTGCCACAGAGCTCCTCCCCTATATCACGGGGAGAAAACAGAACAGGCATAACATAGGAACGGAACAGGGTGGACGTTGTCCAAAAGGGAAAACCTTTCCCGACCCTGTTCCGTTCCAGGCATGGGATATATAGCCCGTGTGAAAATTTCCTGTGTCTGCAGGATTTATTTCAGCATGAAGCCATCTACATGCCTAGCATTATAGTCCAGCTTGACTCTCTGGACATGCTCAGGAGGATCTCACGCACACCCTGACAAAGACTCTGCAGGTAAAAGCATCATGTATTTATTGTTTTTAAAGGTGATTTTAGACCGTTGCTTTTAACTTACATTTGTTTAATATTTTTTTATGGGGGAGGGTGGGGGTGGGGGTGTTTAGGGATTTTTATCTGTATTGTATTTTAATTTTTGTAAGCCGCCCCGATTGTTTTAACAGAGGGGCGGGGTATAAATAATAATAATAATAATAATAAACCAGAAATACAACTTAAATAAGATTTATTTATTAATAAATAAATAAGATTTTGCCAGGGTGGGAGGGGGGAGGCATGTGCCTGATTTCCCCTTTCTCCCACATGTCCAGAGCCTGAGGGGTGGCATGGCTGAGGTGCAGAAAGGGAGAGGAGAAAAGATGTCTCAGCCTAGTAACACTCTTGGCACATGTCTCAGCAATGCATCCAGCGAGCCGGCTCCTTTTCTCCTTCACACCCCACCAACCATTGGCTGCTCTCTGCCTTCTCCCTTCCCTGCTTCCCTTCCCCATTCCTCACCCTATGTGAGCAACAGGTCTGAGTGAGAGAAGGGACTGAAAGGAGAATGAACCACTGCTGTCTCTACTTGCTCACTCCCTCATTCTGTCTGGTGGGAGATGGAGCTCATCCCTTGGTGCCTAGCCTGCGTGCTAGGTTCCCAAGAGAGAGAGAAGCTGAGCTGCTCGTTGTAGGTTAAGAGCACAGGATCGCAGGAAGGGCAGAGGCAAATGAGAATGGTTTGCTTCCCAGTGGCCAAAGGAGTGAGCGAAGGTCACAGACAGCAGCCCCCCCACCTTTGAGGACTTTGCAGACCCCTGGGGGTCCGCAGACCACAGGTTAAGAACCAGTGATCCAAAGAACTGTATGTTTAGCTCCCCTCTCAAATCTACTAGATTCTGAGATAAATGTACTGACATTAAAGCAGAAGCACATTTATTGAGGAAAATAAGGTGTAAGTCCTACTAAATTATACAGTATAGTTGTGGTTCCATGTGGAACACTTTTGGTGACAAGTTTTCCTCAAAAATATTGAATCATTTTTTGGCAGCAAATGATGTATCCAGTTAGTAGTGGGTTTGTTTACATCCAGAATACTGTGTGTCTGTTCAGGTTTTGCATTAAGACTTTATTTTTTTTTTTAATATTCAAATATAAAAATAAATTCTTACCACTTTTCTACCTACAGAATATGGTCTGATTACAAGCTATATTCTGGCTTATTTTCTCTTTCCATAGTTGCATGGAACAGTTCAGCAGAACTTCTGCTTACGTTAGTACATCAGCCTCTGGATCTCTTTTATAGGGCAAACAGCATTAGTCTTGAAATTATTTGTCTTAATGGCACTTAAAAACTGAGGTGGGAAAGTTGTGATAAAAGAGGAATCACAAAATTGTGACACTGTTTCATTTTGATGTACAGTTGGATCCCCATATCCACGAGGGGTTCAATTCCCAAACTACCACAGATACCAGAAACCCTGGATAACAGCGAACCCTATAAAATAAAGGACTTCTGCTAAAAACATACCATAGAGTTGTGTTGGAGGACCTAGAAGATGCCTAGAGAGAAAAGTTAGTGGAATAGTTGATTTTTGAAGTAATTATCCAATTAATGCCAAAGAACATATTTTTAAATATTTCACTTTATTTACAAACACAGAATGGCTCACATAGGTAAACAGAGGCACATAGTAATGTTACCAAAATGTTTCATAGTGTGGGTCAAATAACATACATATTTCCATGTACCTAGATAATGCTTTCTTCTTATCATGGCTTACTTTATAGTGCTGTTATTCCATTTTAACTGCCATGGCAATATCATATTGAATCCAGAAATTTTCAGTTGAGGGAGGAACAGGAAGTTTCATCCAGAGAGTTCTTGGGGCCTCACAAAAAATGTAAACTCCAGAATTCGGCAGGATGTTGCCATGGCAGTTAAAGTGGAACCGTAGGATTTTATCAGATGTGGCAAAAACCACTTCATAAGGATGCGATGATAACACTAAAGCGAGAAATCAGAAGACGACATTGTCATTTAGCTGTTCCAGGGGTGTAGCGCAGGCATGAATAAGGTATCACTTTTTTATTGATGGCTTAGCCTAATTGATGTTTTTTGTGTTTGCAATTTACCTCACCTGATAAAGTCCATAGTGATGCAACTATCTAGTGTGATATGTTGCAAAACAATTGGTTAGTACCAGGAAGCTTGTGCTATGAACAGCAATATACTGAATGACCAGGATTGATAATGTAATTGCTGCTGTCACTACTTTCTGCATTTTATTTCCCTTTGCCTATTTTTCATTTAATTAATATCCTGGTTTCTCCCAGCACATGACTCTAGGAAGGTCATACGATTCTTTACTGTCTCAAAGGCAATCCCAACCATGAGTACTGCATATATTGGTGGAATTCTTGATAATATGTCATGTTGATGAGGTGGATTGTAGGCCATGAAAGTTCATGTACAACAAAATTGCTAGCCCTTTTTTAAAATAGTGTTTTTGCTGCCACAGAATAACATGACCTTCCCCTCTTGGGGGGTGGATTCCTTTTAGATCCCCTGCTAAAAATGGGAACCATTTCGTTAATGATCAGATATAATAGCTCTCCTAGGACTTTTTCAAACAGGGGGGAAAGCCCCAAGGAGGTCAGGAGAAGAACGGCACTGTCACGCTTACACTGCTCCATTTCACATGGCACCATCCTCCTCCCAACCTTCCCCCGTGCTACCTCTCTGCTGCAGGCACCACTTTTTAGTGACAGGGTTTTTCTGTCAATAAAAGTGGTGTGTTTCTTGCGCCCACAGCATGGAGGAAGCACGGGGTAAGGTCAGGAGGAGGACGGTGTCATCCGAAATGGAGCACTGTAAGTGCAACAGTGCCATTCTTCACCCAACCTCCTCGGGGGAGGGTTCCCCCATTTGAAAAAGTCCCTAGCCAGTCTTCCATCCATGGACTATGAGAAGGCTTTCAAAGGAAAATGTGATGAGTCATGGCTGCTGCTCTGAGAGCTCCATGTTTCTTGCTTCTATCCAAGTTCATTTCTTAAGTACCCAAACAATAAATGCAATGCTGTAAAATCACAAGTATAAATAACTTCGCCAAAATATTTCACTTCAAAAGTGTTTAGTTAAAGGACAAAACTGTAACATAAGTGCTTAGTGTTTCATTTGTGGGTGACAAACTCCCCAAATAACTATACCTTGAAACCAAGCTGGAGTGATAAGACTCTATGATAGAATCATAGAGTTGGAAGAGACCACAATGGCCATCTAGTCCAAACCCCTGCCCTGCACAAATACATAATCAAAGCACTCCTGACAGATGGGCATCCAGCCTCTGTTTAAAAACCTCCAAAGAAGGAGACTCCACCACAGTACGAGGCAGTGCAGTCCACTGTTATGTAGCAATTACCATCAGGAAGTTCTTCCTAATATTTAGGTGGAATCTCTTTTCCTATAGTTTGAAACCATTGCTCTGTGTCCTAGGACTTTATCAGACATGCCCTTAAAACCCATTCCCGTTCCATTACCCACCCACCCACCTTCCCTCCTCCCGTTCCTGTAACTGAATAAAAAAACATGTTCAGACTCTTCCCTTAATCCCTGGATAGAAACTGCTCCCCGTCCTCTGGCTGTCCAGAAAGGGAATGGAGGTCTCACAGAGCCCCCTCCCCTTCCTGGAGACCCAATCGCGTGGGGAATGTAAAAATAAAGAATCCCCCAAACATCAAAGAAGTGCACCAAGCACCTAAACACCCTTAAAAAAAACCAAGTAACCCAGGGAGGGAGCAAAAAAGGCTGTCACTGACCTCTTTGTCCCAATCGAAGCAGGAAGTGTTTTGCAGGGACCTCCCAGGACCTTACAGGGAGCCCTGCATCATGCAGGAAATTTAAAAATAAAAAAACCCAGACATCAAAAAATTAAATCAAGCACCTAAAAAGCCTTTAAAAGAAACAAGTAAACAAAGGGAGGGTACAAAACAGGCTGTCGCTTACCTGGATATCCAGATCATCAGCAGAAGTGTTCTCTACTTACCTTCCAGGACCTTACAGAGGCAGGCAGCCAGGGGAAATTTAAAAATAAAAATACAAGCAGACGTCTAAAAATTAAAACAAGCACCAAAACACTTTTAAAGCTTTAAAAGCAACATGGGGATGGTAGAGAAAAGGCTGTCACTCACCTGGATGCCCAGATTGTACCCGGAAGTGTTTTAACATCACGCCAGCATAACGGCACACGAGTTCACACACCCGTGATTCCGTTACAGAAATGGAATGGGAGATCTATTGATGACTTTTCCAAGTGAATAAAACAAAACGGAAAGCACACGGGGTAAGAACAGGAGAGGGGAACGTCGTCTAAAAAAAAAACCTCTTTAGTGATCCTGTTCCATTTCTGTTCGGGTTTATTAAGCCTTTGTGATAAAGTCCCTAGTTTCTAAAGCCACGGAAAACAAGTTTGCCCCATCCTCAATATGACATCCCTTCAAATATTTACACATGGCTATCATGTCACTTCTTACCTTCTCTTCTCCAGGCTAAACATACCCAGTCCCCTAAGCTGCTCTTCATAGGACATAGTTGCACCAGACCATTCTGACTTTGGATGTACAAGATGAAACGGTCATGTAATTGCTGTCTTCTCTGAGGTATGTTTTCAATCTGTGCCCAGAATTTACTGCACACAATAACTTGATGTTGGCAGCCTTTATGTTGGCATAATACAATCAGTCTTCAAAGTTTAAAAAAAAAAAAAAACTGCCTCTGGGGTACAGGTGAAGACTGCAGAGAAGCAGCATCACGTGAGTCCAGTTCTCTTGGATTCACATTCAACACCGTGCTAGGAGAGGGTTGGAAAATATTTATCCTTCAGGTGTTGTGAAATATTACTTCCATCATTCCTCACTGACCAAGCTGGCTGGCTACTGTGAAAACTAGAAGACAACAATATCCAAAGTATTGCAGGTCCTCCAGGCCTACAATAGGCTATTCTCAGATTTCTTTTTCCCCCATGCCCCTTTTCTCCACATTTCTCATATTTTCTAGCTGCCTCCAAATGCTCTGATTCATTCATAAATATCCTTAAGGCCCCAGAACCTGTTATCTTTGATGAAGCATCCATGCTTGAAGATGTGATGTGATGTCTGCTAGGAGATGAAGACAGCAGAGGCTGTTCAGCTGGACTGTGGTTTAAATGCCAAATGCTCAGGAATGTACAGACTAGAGGAGAGTAGTTTCATTCAGCCTGGGGGATGTGTAGGAGGGGGATGTATGCACATATAATAAATTTTCCATATTGAATCTCCCCCTCCCCTCTAAGTTTCATACCTGGAGGACTGGAATGAATATATTAACAGATTAAGGAAGGGTTTGTATCAGAAACTAGCATTTGTGGTATGCAGGTATGTTAACGGGCTGCTACTGTTGGTATTTTGGGAATGTTGAATGTGGGTGGGAGAGCCTTAGGGATACAGTGCCTGTTCTTCTCTCTTTCTTTCTTTGTCTGTCTATATATACCCTCTACAGGCTCCAACAAGGTGTTGTGTGAGAAGTCCCAGCAGAACACTGGAAATCCCCATGCAAAACACATTTTCTAGGCAATGAAGTCATGTGGAATATCTGACAAAGAGGTTTTCCTCTTGCGCATATTCTAAATAAAATCAGATAAACCAAATGATTTCTCAGTAAGCCCATTAATGGCCTACCCAAGAAGAAAAGTTCTTCTGGGTCAACCCAAGGGTTAATCTAGTCCAGCAGTCCTTCTTTCAATCATGGTCAGCTGACCCACAGATAGGTCAAGGAGGCAACAACTCTCTTGTGGGTTTGTCTCCACTGCTGTCAAACATTATCTCCAGCACTTCCTCTAAATAAGAACAGAAGACTCACCCAAAATGTTTCCTGACCCTTGCCCACTTCAAGGAGAAGAATGATTCATTCGTCACCACTGATAGCTTTCCACACACTTTGCCTTTCTCTGTCAGATAAACAGCTGCTCATTGTGCAGGGCACCTATCCTATGTACCAGGAGACAGGAATAAACATCCAACCCACCTGCTGCCTTCAAGAGCTTCTGTCCCCAGCTGGAAAATCACTGGATACATGCAGAGTGGAGAAGGCAACTGCAACAGCGTTAGGGCTCATCTATACCAATCAGGATACACTGGCTCCTCGCTGGCATATCCCAGCTGTCCTTCCCTGTTATCTGAAGAAAAGAGGCTGGAGTCCACAAAGGAATGCCAGTCCATTGCTGCAGCCACCATCGCTGCCATTTTCTTCACTGATATGGAAGCCAGGAAGAGGGCCCATGACATGTGGCTTCAGGCCTTCTGTATATGACCAGTCTAGATCATCTTCTGAGGGACCCCTGCCAGGTTTCTGGCATAGCCAGAGGGAGATGGTGGTGGGAATGAAGGACAGTGTTCTGGGATGGGCTCCTGTGGACACGTGGGGCCTGATCTGGTGGGGCCAGATTAACCCAGGTATTATCTTAAAATGAAGTAAAGGGCCCTATCCTGGCTTGCCCCCATTCCAGCACTGTATCTGCCCCAGGGGATCGTAAGGACTACTCAGGGGCAGATCAAGGTAAATGCCCTGCATCATTTGGACTGCAGGGCTCTCAAATGGTGGCCAGCCTGGGTATTTGGCCCCAGGTCAGCAGCATTGTCATCAGTGACTGTGTGCCTGGTGATGTTTATCTCTTCTTTTAAGCACTAAACCAGCCTGTAAATCTGTAATGCACATGTTAGCGTCTCTGACAAGCCCCACCCTCAGGAACCCCCATAATTGGCTTATTAATAATTTGACATATTAATGTATTGATCCAAGTGGGAGAACAGTAAATTCCAGGGACTTGCTGTAAGGATCCCAAAAGCACATGTTAAGCCATGTATTGCCCAAAGGAAGGACTATTAACAAATTCCAAACTGAAAGCAAACATAATGAGGTCAAGACAACATTGCCTGCACACACCCTAGTGACACAGAATTGATCCCCTCACTGGTGGTTGGAGTAATCTTTTGTCTGAAGGTATCACTCTTCCCTTAGTCCCCACACCCAGCCATCAAGGATGCAGCTCACACTTTCTAGAGTTAATCACCAGAACATTTAAGAGTAGTTACAACACATTAACATCTTTGGAAACCCATTGTTCAAACCCAGGAGTTTCTTGAGACCCATTGTTCAGTCTCTGGAGGTACCTGGTTTCCATTGTTTTGATACACAAAATCCAATCACCGGAGGGCATGCTTGGCCCTAAATCCTGCCTCATTGAACACAGACATCATTCCTGGGTATACTACATCTCTCTGTGTTAGCCATTCCTGCTTCATCCATCCACACTGCCAGTCTGCTGTGAAACTTTGGACTATAAGACAGGTGTCGTATTTCCCCAGAAAAACTTCTTATCTATCCCTCTGTCAACCTCTCTTTTTTCATTCCTGGTGGTCTTGTGTAAATGCTTTATTGTATGAATGTGTGCATCATTGGTGTTATTATTTTTAAATCCTTAATAAATATTATTGTTAACTTTCCATTGTGTATTTGTGTGTATGTCAGTTCAGTGTTAGTAAGGTAAAAATAGGTGTAAGATCCTCTCTGTTACCCCCTCTTGCATGACCAAGTCGAGTTGCTGCTAATTTCCCCAACATGTTAAAAACTTGATATTTGCATGGGAATTCCACGAGCGATTTGGGTAACACACAGTGATGGCAAAGTTAAATCTCGTAGCCACCAGTATCACAGCATTTATGGAGGTTCTCCTGACTAATTTCCTCTAGTGCAGCTATACTTGAAGCAGCCAAGGACTGTAACCCTCTGTAGCTTCCTAGAAGTCAATTGGATCTTTAATGGGAAAATGTATTAGCTCAGTGGCAGCATATACACTTAGCAACAGAAGATCCCATGTTCATTCCCAGGTGTTTCTTGTAGGGCTGTGAAAGACTCCTGTCTGAAACTGCCAACCAGTGTAGACCACATTAAATGAGATGAATCATCATGTGGATATGGTTCAAGGTAGTTTCCTATATACTTATGAATGTACATTGCTGAAAAAAGGAACATTGTTTCTCCAGAAAATGGCAAAAATTGGTCCCATCTACATGGTAAAAAAAATATATGTATGCCATTTGGAAGATAGCTCTTCCATACACACAGCCATTCAGATTCATACGTGTCATTCAGAAGGTGGGCTAGCAAATCCCCTGTAAACTACGTGGATTCGGAGTTCGGAAGAAGTAGCGGATCTCGGCATAAAATACGTACAGCCATTCAAATGTCTGATAGTCTGTATGCCCTGTTCGCACACATACGAACAGGTAGTGTAATCTGATTGGCTGGCCAAGTAGAGGAGGCAGGGCTAGCAAGGAGGGGAACTGGGAGCGGCCGCCATGTTGGATTCCCAGCTATGCGAGCGTCCAGTAAGTCCATGAATTATATATTTATTTTTATTTTACATTGTAAATAGGGAAAACCGAATGTCCGCAAAGCAGGCAGCTTTTTAAATAAATTAAAAAAAAGTGGCGGGAGATTTAAAATGGCTGCTTGACTTGCTCATTCCGTCTAGCTGAGGAAGGGGGCTCATACAGAGTTTAGGGGGGGTAAAAAATCATGTAGGCGGATCGTATGCATACGAATGGCTGCCTATTCGTATTTTTTACCCCCCAAACAGATTTTTTGAAATCGTATAGATGGACCCATCGTCTAGGTCAGTTGCTCTTAACCTTTTCTTTACCAGGGACCCCTTTAAATATCTTTTGTTGTGGACACTCAAGATTTAAAACCCCAATAATAGTAAATGATGATGATGATGATGATGATGCAATTACACCATCCATTAATCCTTCCCTCAGAGGCACTGGAGGAGAGGGAAGACTTTTCTCCTGCTTCTTCCTGCAAATTTGTGGCTGAAGCATATTGAACAGCAATGTGCAGGCCAAGCCAGCCAGCCAGCCTTTGCTTTGATTCCTGTTATGTGGGCTGAGCAGCCTTCAAGCCTTCATGGACCCCCTGTGAGGAAATCACAGACCCCTAGGGGTCTGCAGACCACAGGTTTAGGACCACTGGTCTAGGTACATGAAGTCAAGGGTTATACTTCATGTTACAGAAGTTACAGAAAATACTGTACATCTTGTAGCTGCAGAATTTCTTTTTTATCTCCCTGCAAAAATTAACATTCTCTCTCTCTCTCTCTCTCTCTCACACACACACACACACACACACACACAGTCTTTCTCTGTCAAAACAGTAGTCTTCAAGCTGTTTGAGCTGGGGCACATTTAAAAGTTACAAGATGGAAGATCTGATCACAGGTCTCAAGCATTATATTGTAAGCCGCCCCGATTGCGTTGCAGAGGGGCGGGATAGAAATAAAATTTTATTATTATTATTTATTATTATATTATTATAAGCACATAATCTTACAGCTAGGACTGAATACGAGCATATGCCTTATCTTTGCAACCTCATTTTTAGATCATAATGCTGTTCCCAAGCCCTGCTTAGCTCATGTATCACTATCGCCTTTTTAAAATGGACAACATTTATCACAGCTTGAATAAAACTTCCAGAATCCTCCAGGCAGCATTGCCACTGTAGTACAAACAAGTAACTTTTTGCCAAACTGTGGTGTTTACCTATTGTGCAAGAGAAAGAGGACAGATCCCCATAGATAGCACTGAAAGGGAGAGAAAGGATGGTGAGGAAATGTGTTTAATTTATATTTTATTGCAAACCTATGGAATTCATATTTCCAGAACCAATACACAAAACCAAATGCACTTGTCTTTTCAATATTCAAACAGATCTCTGAATGTTGCAATGCTATTCCCAATGAAAAATTCTCTAGAAATATATTAGGGGAAAATAAAACAAAAATGGATATATTTGTGAAAGTCAACATACAACATACAAAAATATGCAATATATTAGGGGAAGTGTATGTAAAAAGCACATATAGTAAGCAAAGCTTATTCATTTTCATTCTGAATTTCTGAAAGAAAACTCAAATTATTGTGGAAATGGTATGGAACAAACCTGAAACTGGGGGGAGAGGGGAAGAGAAACTGGTAGAAATAAAAATTGTCATCTTTGTCCACAGAAAAAGGGAACATACTTAGGCAGTGCAGGGTTATACTTCCTTCCTTACCACAGTGAGTGAACATAGTCCATTTTTGAACTATTAAACACCAACAAAAGGAGGGGAAGCTTTGCAGCCCAAGTTCTAATCTCCCAGGGCTCTCTGAAAGGCAGATACGCTCACAATTAATACCTGATTCAGAGACAGAGGAGATTTTCAGACTACACTGTTATAGTGTTACTATTCCACTTTAACTGCTCTGGCTTCCTCCTGTGGAATTCTGGGCTTTGTAGTTTAGTGAGGCATAAGAATCTCTCCGGCTGAGAGTTGCAAATACCCCTCCCTAAACTGCAAATCCCAGGATTCAACAGGAGGCAGCCATAGCAAATAAAGTGGAATAGTTACACTATAACAGTGTTGTCTGAAAATCTAGAGAGTGCTTTTCACACATTCTTCTTTCGTCATGAGGAAAATGGATGAGGGTGTTTAGTTCAAGCTAGTCCAGAGAGCCCATATGACAGCAAGAAAGTGCTGAACCATGAACAGCCCCAAGGGAACACCCCTCCAACAGAACATGAACTGAAGGTGCTTATAGTGCTGGCTCAGGCCTTCCATCCTCCACTTAGGACTTTTTCAGACGATACTTACCGTGCAAGGAGGTCTTAGGAGAGGCACGGCGCTGTCGCACAGCAGGAGGTCCTTTTCAGACACTGCTGTCCCTCTTCCAAAATCATTGGTGTCACTTCCGTGAAGGATTGGAAGCGGCCATGCAATATTTGGCCATTTTTTACTCACGGGCAACTTCCATGATTAAAATATGGCGCAGCCACTTCCAATCCTTCACAGAAGTGACACCGATGATTTTGGAAGCGGGACAGCAGCATCCAAAAATGACCCCCTGCCACACGACAACGCCATGCCTCTCCCGAGACCTCCTTGTGCCGTAAATATCGTCTGAAAAAGTCCTTAGACTCCAAGTAGGAGGACTTAAAGCAGGGATGGGCAGGTTCTGGAGCCCAGACAGCCATATCATCTTATTCTGTGCCTCTTTGTACTCCTAGAAGGCTTCAGGCATTGTTGTGGCCACCACTGTGGGTGACCACAAATAATGACACAGATGACACCTCTGTTGCCTCACACCCTGCTTTTTGGGGGAGGAAGAGGGAGTTCCAGAGTAAGATGCTCTCAAAACAGAATCTAATAGCTTCACTTTTTTTAAAAAAAGAAATGCTTTAAATGTGTTTTTCTCCCTAGCCAAAAATGACCTTGGAAGCTGAGGAAATATTTGGCCGAGGTGGGGGGTAGGTTCCAGAGACTTTGCTGTGTCCATGGGAATTGTACTGGTCTCCTCAGAGGGCTAAGCCACCCATATGCCACACAGGACTTTATCAGACCAAGCAAATACGGCATCATAAGGACACCTAATGATCGCAAAAGGGTGCGTATACAAGACAACATCATCCTTTCGGAATCATGTAAAGTCCAAATGCCATACTTTTTTATTGATGGCCCAAGCCATCAATAGATCAGCCATGGTACTTTGTTGCCAGCATTGCTGGCATTTGAATCTGTGCATCATTGTACTCACATGAATGCAGTGTCAATGGCCAAACACTTCCAGGTGAAATCATGACACCCAGGTAGGGGATGCTCTTTTTATGACACACATACCCCTGTGTACTTGGGACTTTATGAGTGTGTTTTTGTGCTTTCCTGTACTTTTTGGGTGTTTTTTTTTTCTTTAATTTTTAAATTTCCCGCACCAGTGTCTTCTCGTGTGAATACATGAGATCACAACCCCAGAAGTAAATGGAGCTGTTTGTGCTCTGTTACTGCTGGGGAAGCCTCGTTGACACCTCTCAAGGTAAATCAAGGTGGTGGGGGTTCTTTTGCCAGCATAAAAATGACACAATTTATGCTGGAAAAAGAACACTGGGCGGGGGGGCTGATAAAGTCCACAGTCCTCACACTGCATGAAAGGACATCTCCCTCAGATGATGCTTGGTACTTCATCACCACTGCAGGGGCTCATGCCAGACCCCTGGGGACATTAATATACCTGTTCCTGCAATCCTGGAACTCCTGAAAGAGAGTGGCATCTTTCAGCACTGGGCCTGTTTTTCACAGGCCTGGCGGCATCACTTTGGGTGTTGGATCTGGCCAACACTAGGGTCCCAAATTTCAGTGTCTCAGGGCTCCTAGGCCTGGTTTGCTCAGAGGTGAGTCCTGGGTCCACTGGCTCCTCTGCCTCCAAGTCTGTGCCCAGCCCACTGCTGGTCTCCTGAGACACGACAGAGAAGGAGAACAGAATGCTTACTTGTCTTGTGCCTCCATCTGTCCTCACATTGGAAAGAAAGTCTGGGGAGGGGAGCTTATACCATATCCACCATAATTTCAAAAATAAAAATCAGGAGACATGTGGCCACACAGCATCAGAGCATGGTCAAGATGGCAAAAGTTATTAATGAGGAAGAACACACAATCTAGGGGAGGCTGCAGCAGTTTGCTTTTGCCTGAACCTCCTGGGAAGGGCAAGATTCCACCCCCTGCTAAGTTAATTGAGAACAAACTGCTGCCCCAGTTTCTTTCTCCACCCTGCACTTTTCCCTACGTATTCAGCTTACCTCAATTGCTGCAAACTGAGCAAAAGAATAAAGGCAGGAAGAGGGATGAAGAGAGAGAAACTTGGACATTGAAAAAGCAGCTGGTAAAGTGGGATGGCAGAGGATTAATTGGGATTGCCCCTCCTAAACTGGGACAGTTGGAGAGTATGCTATGGACAGGGTTCCCACATGAGAGTCCATGCAATCAGGACTCTAAACATGTGGTGGGTCTCTCTATCTGGACTGTAATTCTGCAAAAGAGGAAAGCAGACACATAGGAGATTATCAGACTGGCTTAATAAAACAGAACAGAAATGCAACAGGACCACTAAAGAGGTTTTTTTTCAGACGACGTCCTCCTCTCCCATTCTGACCCCGTTCTGGCCCCATGTGCTTTCCATTTTGTTTTATTAATGGGGAAAAGTCATCAATAGATCTCCCGTTCTGTTTCTGTAATGGAATCACAGGTGTGTGAACTGGTTTGCCATTATGCTGGCGCAATGTTAGAACACTTCTGGGTACAATTGTGACATCCAGGTGAGTGACAGCCTTTTCTGAACCCTCCCCGTGTTGCTTTTAAAGCTTTAAAAGTGTTTTGGTGCTTGTTTTAATTTTAGAAGTCTGCTTGTATTTTTATTTTTCAGTCCTCCCCCCGGCTGCCTGCCTCTGTAAGGTCCTGGAAGGAAAGTACAGAACACCTCTGGTGATGATCTGGACATCCAGGTAAGTGACAGCATTTTTTGTATCCTCCCCTGTTTACTTGTTTCTTTTAAAGGCTGTTTAGGTGCTTGATTTAATTTTTTGATGTCTGGTGTTTTTTTTTTTAATTTTTAAATTCCCTGCACGATGCAGGGCTCCTTGTAAGGTCCTGGGAGGTCCCTGCAAAACACTTCCTGCTTCGATTGGGACAAAGAGGTCAGCCTTTTTTGCTCCCTCCCTGGGTTACTTGGGTTTTTTTAAGGGTGTTTGGGGCATTTCTTTGAGGTTTGGGTTTTTTTTAATTTTTAAATTCCCCATGCAATTGGGTCTCTAGGAAGGGGAGGGGGCTCTGTGAGAACTCCATCCCCTTCCTGGATGGCCGGAGGAAGGGGAGCAGTTTCTGTCCCGGGACTGAGGTAACTGTGTGAATATTTTTTTTTAATTCAGTTACAGGGACGAGAGGAGGATGGGTGGGTTTGTACTGGAACAGGAATGGGTTTTAAGGACCCATCTGATAATCTCCATAGTGGCATTATCTATATTTATATCTATATAGAGAGTTGTATCTATATTGAGGGTGAGTTCCTCTTTTGATCTGCCCCCAGTGCCACCACTGCCAGTTGAGTGTGGACCCACACAGTCAACTGGCAGCAGCGATGGTGGGATTGGTGGCAGCAGCAGGACATCGCTGCTGCTGCTGCTGCTCTAACAAGACCCATGCAATCAATTGGCAGTGGTGGCAATGGCACCAGGGGCAGGTCAAAAGAGCAAATTGCCCTCAATGCATCACTGACATATGTTACATTAGGTCCAGCTAGTTACACTTAGGAGATTTTCACACGGGGGAAATAACCCTCGCGGAGATCGGTAGAGAAACGGCTGTTCCGCTGCCAGCAGTCCGTTTTGCATGCCCCCTTCCTTCTCCCATCGTCCTCTCTCCATCCTGCTTCCATTTCCCTCCCACTATGTTCCTCTATTTTTTACTAAGAACTTTTGTTAATAAAAAATATCGGAAGGGAAATGGAAGCAGGATGGAGGGAGGACAACGGGAGATCGGGAGAAGGAAGGGGGTGTGAGAAATGGAGCACTGGCAGCGGAACAGCCCCGTTTCTCTCCCGATCTCTGTGGGGGTTCTTTCCCCCGTGTGAAAATCACCATAATTGTGTGAAAGAACTGCCATGGTATTATCACACAACCACCACTAACACTTTAAGAATGGGACTTTACTTCCACGATTTAGCATGAGCAAGATTTCGGTAGTTCTCACAAGAAGATGTGAGCTTGCTTAAAAACACCAAACCCCCCTTAATATGCAAAGTAAACAACACACACAAAAAAAACAAAACCTTAAACAAATGCTCAAAATGCAACCAAACTGAGACAATTATAAAAAAGAGCATCCTGTGGATAGTTTTCACTTTCTCACCCAGATGTTTTCCTACCAGGAATGGGAGGGGGAAGAGGACCGCCCATTCACGCTGTAATCTTGTGTTTGCAGTGGGACGTGTTTTTGTATGCTCTTCAATACCACAAAAAGAGCGATATTGAAGGCTAGTGAAACCTTGTTCCATCCATTAAAAGCAATACCTTATTTGCAGCTCGAGCAGAGATTGATCACATGAATGTCACAATGGCGTGCGATAGTGGAAACCATTTGCGCTACTGTAATGTTGTAATCGTGCGATTTTTGTCACATCTGATAAAGTCCTCTCTGTGTAGAGCTGCCTTTCCACTTCAGACCTTCCATTCCAACTCATAGAAGGGTGTGTGTGGATAGGGACATGCCAGGGGTGCAAGGCTAACAAACACAACTGCACTCTCATACAGTTGTACTCATGTGAGTGGAAAAGGCTTGAAGTGGGTGCTATCTGTATAAATCAATAGAAAAAATAAATACTGAAAAAACCCAACCCTCTTACAGTTTTCAGTTCTTTTCCCACCCTGAGTTTTCCTTGTACCAATTAATTTCATTATTTTCTTAGCAGACAAGAAATTATGATGAATTCATGGAAACAAATAGTCATTTTTCCCTCTAGAGAGAATAGAATAAATTTAATGAGTGAACTGGATTTTCAAGGTTTTATGACATTTTCCCATATCCTATTACTTTATTTTCTTCAAGGTAGACTCTAAAAAGTACACAAGTTTGCCTCCCCTACATTAATTCATTGATTTAACTTGTGGTGTGCTATGTAAACAAGGTATATACAGTACAATTATATGGTAATGTGATGTTTCACTCTCCTATTTTCTGATAACCTACACTGATATAACTAAACAGATAGACTTTGTTTCCACTGTAAATTATTCTCTAAGTATAACATATTCTGCCTCAAGCAGCACTGTCAAATGACATGTATTCTACCTGCTTTATTACCTTAGATTTGGTATAAGGAATTTTTGACAGAAAGTTGGTGTTTTTATATCATTGCCATGGTTGTTGTTATTATTACTATTTCCTGCTTTTTCCAGTACAGGCCTCAAGGCAGCATACAAAAGTTAAAACAGATGGAAAGTTAAAATGTTTAAAATGGTTTCTTCATCCCCACTTGGCCCCACCTTCAGTTGGCCCACCCACCATTTCTGTGTTAAACCCCCACTGCTCTGTTCATTGATCCCATCACGCACCTGGTGGCTCCACAGCTCCATCAGAAGGCCCACCAATGGCACTAACTAAACTCAATGTCCACAACATGATGTCACAGTGTGCATGAAGAGGTGGCCATGACACTATATACATGTCAGTGATGGAGCCATAAAAGACTGGAAGGTAAATTGCACTGGCTGCAGTTGCCTTGTGTGGCACTGCAAAGACAATGGTGAAGTGGGGCATCTGCCAATCATTCCCCTGATGCCTCTGAGTCCCACGTCTAGACTGCTCACTGGGACAGACCAGGTAAAGGGCTGAAGATGCAGCTACATACCTTGTGTTACACTTCTACAGTCTTAGGACCTTTTCAGATGGGGCCAAATGCCCCGTTCCTGCCCCGCCACCTCCATTTCCATTCCTGCCATGAAATAAGGAAAAAACATTCACACACTTACCTTGATTCCATGGCAGGAACTTCCTCCCCCTCCCCTCACTCTCCAGGAGTAAATGCAGCCATCGTAAGGCTGCATTTATGACCTGGGAGATTTTCAGACAGGCAAAAATCGCCCCTTGCCGCGCGAGCAGCCTCCCGAAACTGCTGCGCGGCAAGGGTCTTTTTCGGACGACGCTGTGCCTCTAGCGAAGCCGTCCGTGTCACTTCCGTGAAGCTTGGGACGGCTCCGCGTCATATTTCAATCACGGGCAGCCTCCGTGCTTGAAATATGGCGCGGAGCCGTCCCAAGCTTCACGGAAGTGACCCGGATGGCTTCGCTAGAGGCACAGCGTCGTCCGAAAAAGACCCTTGCCGCGCAGCAGTTTCGGGAGGCTGCTCGCGCGGCAAGGGGCGATTTTTGCCTGTCTGAAAATCTCCCTGGACAGCAAATCCTGCATGTTCTCATGAGAGAACAATGTGAGGGAAATTCAAAAATAAAACTTCAAAAATACATTTTAAAAGTACACCAAGCACAAAATAACATGAAAAAACCCAAGTAACCCAGGGAGGGCAGGAAGGGTGCCAGTTACCTGGATGTCCCAATCCATGCCCAGAAGTGTCCAGAATGGTCCCTACAGCTGTCTTTGCGGGAGAGGAATGGGGCACCTTTCAGACCATCCTGATTCTGTGACAGAAACGGAATGGGTGGTCTACTAACGATGATTCCCCATGATTAGAATATCACGGGAGTATGCAAAATGAGGTCGGAAGAGGCACGGAAAGGGGTCAATGTCATCTGAAAGGGAGACTTTTTCTCGACCCTGTTCCGTGCCTCCCACGGAATAAATAGCCCATCTGAAAAAGTCCTTAGACAGAGCAACTGCCACTTCCCCCATCCTCTGAGAAGAGCCACAGCAGAGAAAGGAGGAGGATGAGAGTTGGGACAGAAAGTGGACAGCAGGGGAAGAGAGAGAGGCTCTAATAGAAAAGCAGGCTCTTCTTCTTCTTTTTTTTTTTTAAAGGAACAATTAGAGTAAAAATTTAATATAGACAAGAATTACATGGGTTAGAAAGTAAGAAAACAGAATTTGAGGTAAAACTGTACAAATGATAAATATCTAGTCGCTAAAATGTATAAATTATTGCTGAGGCTTGAGATGGAAAAACAAACAAATTCAGGACTGCATGGTAAAGTGGGCACAAAATTTTGACTATACTATTTAACTGGAAAAATGGGAGAAAATGTGGCAGGTGGGATTGAATTTCACATTATGATTTAATGTTGTTGTTTTATTTAATGTATATTTATATTGTGGAATGTTTACATATTATGTAATGTTTATCTATGTTGGGTATTGTGTATGATTGTCACTGTCTTGTATATTTAAATTTTAAAAAGTATCATAAAAAAGGAACAATAAATCCTATCCTGTGGCATCCTCCCATTCTTCCAATATGTTTCCATTCTCAAGTTAACTGGAAATGGGAAAGGATGGAATCTGAAAATAGTTTCTTAGACCATAAGTACTACTACTATGTAGGCAAATAGACAGTTATCTGAGTGAAATGTATTTGAATTCAGACATATGCACAGTCTGGGTAAAAACTGAATATAGTAGAATTAATATGGATCTTCTTGTGAATTTTATGCAGAATTCCTTTCTCCCATACCACCATCAAATTAAAGTTTATATTGATATCTGTAGGCTGGACATTAAAATAATGAGCTTGGAACTTACCAGCAGCAAAATGGAGCCAAAGCACGGGTCCTCTTGGGTCTTTGTGATTTTCAGATACCAACAAAACCATCATCAAATCACAGGACATATCTGTGAACACAGAGGTGTATTGTGGTTGTGGCTGGTTTGGTAAGGGATTCCAAGAAAGAGAAAGAGGGTCCATAAGGATCTCTGCTCAAAACCCATGTTTTTGTGGTATGAGACTGGTGGATCTATGTAAAAATCATGGAAATTTGTGATGATATTTTTTTAGTGATCTGAATTAATGATCATTTTAATCAGCTCTGATGTCTTGACATTTTCTCATTAGCCATGCCTGACTTCTTTTCTGTCTTACCTTGGAATGGGTGCTTCTGGCAACCCTGATGTGGCATCTTCTTTTCTTCCTTTGAATAGAAGCAAAATAAATAGTTTATACATCACAGACTGCTTACAGAGGATGCCAACAGATGGCAATATGTTCTCATCCTTGTACAATATGGGGCCATTTGCTCCCAGGGCTCCTTGGGAAATTTGCATCTAGTTCTTCATTGTGATGGAGGAATAATGGAACCTTTTCTTAGTTGAAATGCCTCTTTGATGTAATTTTTCTCCCCCTTCAAGGTAGCAAGATCATATATTGCTGCATATGTCACATTGGTGACTGCTCTAACAGTCCCTTAGGGAAACAGCATGTTGAATATTATGAGCCCTATAAGGGTATGCTCATGGAAAAATAAGCACTAGATTTAAAAAAAATACTGTAAATTCACAGGAAAATGTTTTAATGCAATGTACTATCTTAGTTTGATGGCTTTAAAAACAGCTGTATTTAATATTTTAAAAACTCAATTTTGTTGTTGATAAAACTGTTAGTTATACTATACTTTTGTTCCCATTAGAACTTACTCCAGTACTACCAATAAAGTCCATGTGCTTCACTGCCTTTACTACATCCACCATTTAGATTTGTATATTTATTATTCTCAAGACCCACTTTTCTCTGAAGCTCTTACACAGGGCTCCCATAGAGTTTCCCAGTTTATGCAGTCAGTCTGCTTAGCAAATGTGACTTCAGACCACTATGGAAGCCATTTCTTAGGCACCACGTCTTCTATCTTACCAGGAGCACTTGACACTACATGTACTTTGCTATTTGAGCCAAGCATGCATACTTGCCTGCAAAAGCCATCTCCAGTCTGAGTTCCATAAACTCACAGAGTTTGATGCGGATTTTAGTCAAACATCTGGAGTAGACTGTGTTGGGGAAGGCTGGAATAGACCATCTAGACATCATGTTTTCATAACTCATGGAATAACTGGTTTAGCAACTCTGCAGTTCTGGAGGTCTGAAAATGTGATTTTGGAGAATTATTGCTATGCATACTGGAGAAAGATAATCTTTAACTAATCAAATTGCAATGTAACAATTTGCAACAAAGATATTTTCTAGGTAACTGCTAGGAAGTGCACTGTCCTGCAATATAAAAGAAGTACTGTACATCAAACTCAAAATCTTTAAATGGTGTTATTTGTAGGTGTTAATTCTGCATTTATATGGCCTGACAATTGACGAATGATCTATAGAAATCCTGACTTCTTTGCCTGGTTGGGGTGTGTGTGAATTTTTAGGCTGCTTCTATATACAGTAGGACCCCCGTATCCACTGATTCATTATTCACTGATTCAATTATCCATGGGACACAAAACAGCACACCTACCATAGAGTCTTCCTAGAAAATGTGTCCTCTCTAGCCATTTTCTAGGTCCTCCAAGGCAAGTCAATGGGATTTTAAACAGGAAGTCCCATTATTTTCAATGGCATTCACTATTATCCACAGTTTTCTGTATCCACACACGCCCGAACCAATCCCCAGTGGATACGGGCATCATACTGTTGTGTTGGACAGTGCTTTTGTTCCCTTTCTGTTTCTCTCTGTTTCCATTCACACATGGTTCTTCATTTTATAGTTACCTTTTACTTTTGTTTTGCTTTTTAAAAATTGTGATTGAATCTATTTGTGATCCTCTTTTAATTTGTTTAAAAAGGAAGTTAATGTATAATTTTAAAAGTAAAGTAAACTTTTTTAAAAAAATCATTCTTTCAAATGTTTAGTGCAACAAACCAAAAAGACACCTTCCTTCTACCATCTCACTGACCATACACTGGAATTAGCATAAATATAAGTGTTTGTCCCAACTAAAACAGAGCCATTCAATCAATGGAAATTCAGGACTTTATCAGACGTGCCCCTTAAAATGTTCTTTTGCTGGCATAAAAAATCCATTTTTATGACAGCAAAAGAATGCCCACCATCACACTTACATCTAATCCCAGCAAAGGCTTCCCTGGCAATGAAAGAGGAAGTGAACGGAGCTCCATTCACTTCCTCCTTTGAAATCCCACAAGACATCATCATGCGGGAAGTTTTCAAAAAAAACAAAACAAAATAAACACAAGAAAAGATTTTTAAAAGCATGGAACACACTTTAAAACTTACAAATAACCCGGGGGAGGTCATTAAAAGTGTGCTACTTACCTGGGTGTCATGCTCTCACTCGGAAGTGTTTGCACTGGGCCAGCCATTCATTCTGCATTCACATGAGTTAAATGGCGCAAACTTTCACACACCAGCAATGCCGGCACTAAAGCGCCAAGGGGGAATCAATTGACAACTTCAGCCATCAATAAAAAGGTATGGGGTTTGGGCAGGACATAAACGCAAAAGGGGGATGTCTGATATGCACACCCTTTTGAGTTTATGTGGTGACATTATGACGCCGTATTTAGTACATCTGATAAAGTCCTTATACAACATTTATGGAATGATTTTAGTTGGGATTAACAATTAGATTTGTCCCATTGTTGTTAGAAAGAAAGGAGACACACACAAAGCAAGTGAGAGAGAGAGAGTGCATATACAATTCATTTGTATAGGAAACAGAACAGTATATCATTTATTATTGTACATATAAATTGTTGCATACTGCTTATCATGATTTGGATCCACATCTATATAGTAATGTTGTTCACTGCCAGCAAATCAACTTCAACCTATGGTGACCCCATGAATAAGAGACCTGCAAGTCACCCTATCATCAACAGGGCTTGCAGATTCAGGGCTGTGGCTTTCTTGATTGGGTCTATCCATCTGGAATGTGGTCTTCCTCTTTTCCTACTGCCTTCTACCTTACCAAGCATTATTGTCTTTTGTAGAGAGTCATGTCTGCTCATAATATGGCTACAGTGCAACAGCCTTGGTTTAGCCATCTTGGCTTCTAATAGAGTTCACGTTAGATTTTCCTCTAGGATCCATTTATTAGGCTTTTCAGCAGTCCACATTATCTGTAGAACTCTTCTCTAGAAACACATTTAAAATGAGTTGATTTTCCTCCTATCAGTTTTCTTCATTGTCCAGCTTTCACATACATACATAGAAATGGGAAATATGATGGCATGGACAATGATATATCTTAACACTTCAGGAACTTTTCCGGTTTCTTCATAGCTGCCCTTCCAAATCCTAGGGCATGTCTGCACAGGCAATTTACCCTATCTTGCCCCTGTCTTGGACTCCTGCAGTCCTCAAGACCCAGGGCAAAGATGAGAGTAAGATGGAGGGAAGACCAACTGGGCCCTTTACAACATTTTAAAATAATTCACAGGAAAAACCGCTCCCACCAGCAAAAAAGGATCGGCCCCCACATGACTACAGAAGCCTGTTCCGGTAAACCAGCCCATCACTGCAGCTGCCCTCTGTTGTCACTCTTATGCAGCTGGAAGCAGGCCCACAGCATGTGACCAAGGCTGGTCACATGCAGGGTGCCTTGGTCACATGTTGCAGGCTGGCTTCCTGGCTCCAGAGAGAGAGAGGGAGACAGTGGTGACTGTAGCAGTGGGCCAGCATGCCCATCTGGACTTCCTCCCATTTTGGGGAGGTAACAGGGAAGGAACAGGCCAGATTCATGGGTAGGATACAGCAGTGGGGAGCCAGTGTATCCTAGCCAGTGCAGATGAGCCCCTAGTCTTCTTCTGATTTCTTGACTGCGGTCGCCATTCTGATGAATGACTGAGCCAAGGTCTGGAAAGTCTTGAACTATTTCAGTATCATCATGGTCTTCTTTGAAGTGATGTAAGTCATCCATGGTCATTATTTTTGTTTTCTTAATGTTTAACTGTAAACCTGGCTTTGCATTTTCTTCCTTAACTTTCTTCAGAAAAGATCATAATCAATAATACAGTCAAAGGCACATCTTTAGTTAATCTTGGGCTTGTCTACACAGACAATTTACTCCATTGTGCCCCCAGCTTAGAGTCATGCAGTTCCAAAAACACAGGGCTTTTGCCCCAGGCAGTCCTCACAAATCCCTGGGCAAAGACGGGACTAAGATGGGAGGGGGGCAGGGTAGGGCCTGATAAAACATGGCTTAAAAAATACTTGTTAAAATGTGCTCCTGCCAATATAAAACAGATCAGGCCACTCATGACTGCAGGAGCTCGTTCCGGCCCACCGGTCCATCGCTGTAGCTGCTGGCTGCCTCGCTCTTCTGGATCCAGGAAGGGGGCCTGCAGCATGTGACCAAGGCTGGTCACAGGCAGGGCGCCTTGCTCACATGCCGTGGGTGTCCTGCCTGGATCCAGGGAGTGTGATGCAGGCAGTTGTGGCAACAGTGCAGGGATGGGCTGGTATGCCCATCTGGACTTTGTCCTGTTTCATGGAGGTAACAGGGGAGGAATGGATGTGATCCGCAGGCAGGACACACTGGTGGGGAGATGGTGTATCCTGGCCTATGTAGATGACCCCTTGTCTTTGTCCAAAGATTAAGGGCAGTGCATGAGGCAACATCCTTACATCCTGAGAAAAACTGTAAGGTTATTAGTTGACCAAGGCTTTATGCAATAATCCTTTACTTTATGCAATATCCTTCCCCCACCAGGTATAATGCTATTTTATACAGATAATGTATGACTGACAGGTGTGAATCTTTAAACATTGATGTACATGCACATGGGTACCCTCTCAGGGAAATTGCTATACAACGTGAACACTGTGCATGGGCGTTTATTCATAACATTTTGATGGGTTGCATTTGATGGTAGCACTTAAAATAAGGATAAATTCTGAATTTTATAGCTGAAGATAAATTTGAACTTCCGTTTGACACATCCAAAAGCTACCCTCTAGTCATGGCATCAAGTGCACAGTCCAGAGATTTCTTTTGGAACCATGTCTGTCCAGAAAGCTCATTGTGGCCCTTGCTATAACCCCCCCCCCCAAAAAAAAACCCTCCAAAAGGCTAGTGGTCCCTGTCATTCTCTGCATGTTTGACTCTTCATCTTTATGCTAATATTCTAAAAGTCTTTAGTAGGGGGAAAAAACCTTTCAGGAACTTGAAACCCTCTGATGCCTCAGGAAAACAACTTTATGATTTGACTGAGCTCCAAAATACAGACAGCTGAATATCTGATGTGGGCTTGGTGTTATCAGGAAGTGGCTGCAAACCTACCCAGAAAGAGGTGAGGAGTTACAACGTTCCATGGACCCTCTGTCTGTCATTTGGTTTATAAAACTCTAGAGGATACTGAAATGGTAGGTGCCTGGTCCCTTCCTTCTGTCCATTTATTTGTGCATGTACTTTCTGTTCATTCATAAATGACACAAGCCTTTTGTTCTCAGTACAAAACTTGTATTTTGTAAAATTTTGATCAGTTAGAGAGAGAAAAAGAGAAAGGGTGGGTGGGCAAGATTTATACATATTTTGAGCCCACTGATTTGCAGCACGGGCTCCAACTATAATTGGGATCTGAGTTGTTATCTACCCTGATAGTCCTCATCTTGGAATATCAAATAATTGGCAGTATTTAATAATTTGTCTTAAGGTGGCCATCTATGTGGTTGCAGGTAAACCAAGGATCCCCTAATATCAAGGTTGGATTCATGTATGACCAAGGGAGAGACCTTTGGAAATTCCCCAAAACCAAATGTTCAGATCAGGACTTAACACCTGGATGGTGAGTAATTCACTAATCCATTTAAGCAGAGACCTTAATCCTTGTAAAAATGGGTTATTCCTCTCCTGCTTCCCTTCCAACAAAAGACCTTGCCTGCTCCTATTCAATTCTAAAAGCATCACCCATTAACAATACTTAACTCTTCCAGAGCATCCATTGTCTAGTTCTGGGAACCTCTGAGAAACATTGTATTCTACTCAAAATCCCATCCCTTCAGGGGAATTATTCCATATCACCCTAAAACTCCATCCAGGCATGCACAGTTGCACTTTCTCTTGATTCCACATCAGACGGTGTAGCCGTCCCGTCTTCCAGACCCCCACCCCTCTCTGTTGGTGTACTCTGCGATTTCAGGACTGGAGGATCAGTACAGTATAACCTGCTATCACCCCTTACTCTATTCCACTATACAAATACTTCCTACTATCTTTGATAGCCTTGTGTGAGTGCTTGAAGCCTGAGTGTTTGCGTGAATGCTGTTGGCTGTTGATAATATTTTCCAATAAAGATCATTTAATTGTCCCTTTTGGCTTAGAGTCTCCATTACTACTGGTATACATGGGTTAAACGATCCTGCCATTGCCCAGCCTCTTGCATGCCAAGCTGAGTTAATTAATATTCCCCCAATCAATATTAGTACATCAGAGGGTCCCATGGACCCTATGCAGTTCAGGTAACAGAGTCATAGAATCAGAGTTGGAAATGTTCCCCATGGTCATCTAGTCCAACACCCTGCCAGTACAGGTATCACAGCTAAAGCTACCTTAGCAGATGACCCTTGAGCCTCTGCTTAGAAAACACCCATGAAGGAGAGTCCACCACCTTTCAAGGCAGGCCATTCCAAAACCACACAGGTCTTAACCACTGGAATTTTCTTTCTGAAGTTTAACTGGAATCTTCTTCTTCTTCTTCCTTTGTAATTTGAATCCATTGTTTCAGGTCCTGTCCTCTGAAAGAACTGAACACAATCTCAATGTATCTTCCACATGACAGCCCTTTAGATAGTTAAAGATGGCTGTCATACTCCCTCCAAATCTTCTCTTTTCCAGGTTAAACATAACCAACCCAGTCAACAATGTCTCATAAGTTTCTAGACCCTTTACCATCTTGGTTCCCCCTCCTTGGGACATGTTTCAGCCTGTTGGGAGTGGAGTCAGGAATTTTTAGGACTTGGCCAGAGTGGACCTGCAAAGCCAGGCTGCCAGAGAAGATGTTTTACATTACTTTCACACTGGTTGGTCATGGGAGGACAGGGTTTTACTTTGGAGATCAGTGGCTGCTGAGGGGAGCAACATGGCAGTGCAGAAATCTGTTTGCATCTTGATGGATGACCCCACTGCCAGGAGCAGAGTCCACAGCCTCAACCACTTTGAGCAGCAGAGTAATGGAGAAGTACATGTATCAGGCCAACTTGAGGGATTGACCCAGGGAAACATGGGTTCCACGTCCATGAATTTGGAGACAACACAAATGGATGTACCAGTGCAGGTCCTCATTTCAATCCTAAGAATAAAAAACATGGCAGGCCAAAAGATGAAGAGAGGCATGTTGGTGATCTCAGAAATGTGTGTGTAAATGGCTCAGGTGTGGCAACTGGTGGGCATAAAGGACTGTGTTATTTCTCTCTCAGGGCCCCATTCAGTTATTGGATGTACTATGGTGGTTCATGGAAAACAGGATGATCTGGGCAAAGGAGGAGATGATGAGAGCTTGAAAACTGGAAATGCTGGTGCTCCTCTAGCTTGTGGTGTGATTGGACTGGCTAAGTCCTAGATACATTAAAAGTAGCAGTGTAAACTAAAAGCAACATGTCACGTGTACTTGTGGAATTTTCAAGTATCTGGCTCTGTTCAGTTATAAAGCAACCAATTCATCTTATGGCTCTGTTGAACTGAATTTAAGCTGACAGTCTGCTTTCACAATGATGTACAAGTATTTAACAGTCCCTTGGCTGTTTTGATTTCTTCTTGAACCTTTGATGCAAACATTGGCATCATTACATTACAGAGACAAATTAATTACCTAGAGTTACATATCTGTAACTGCTCCGTATTCAGCCATGCTCTATATTCACAATTGTGGCACTATACACCACACTATTTACTAGTCCCTTGGTTGTTTTGATTTCTTCTTGAACCTTTTATGCATCCAACCATGAAGTTACAGATCTGGAACTGCTTCATATTCAGCCATGCCCCATTTTCATGATCGTGGCACTATTGCCACAATCGCAAATGCTCCCCCCACCAAAAACAAAACAAAACAAAACAAAACAAAACAAAACAAAACAAAACCTACTTTACCAGGCAGCAGCTGCACTGAGAAAGTGATCAGGGTACAACAGGATTATGTTTCCAGCCCCATCCCACCAGAGATCGCTAGTGAGACAATCAGAAGCAGGACTCCTGTCACAATTCTTCATCACAGTAAAGATCACAGGCAAGAGGGGCTTGGAAATGTCTTCCTCCATCACTCTATAGAACTGCTGGCTGATAAGGTAGGTTTGGGGAGTTGAGTCAGGAGGTGCAACAAAGTTATACAGTCATAATTATATCTCTGATGTAGGAGCTTGGTGATTGTCTGCTATATGAAACTGAGGGAGACAATAAAATAGATGAGTGTAAATGTCACTTTATTTCATTAGCCTTAGAATAACAGGTATGTTGCATATCTTATGTTTTGAGCTGAAGATTCCTCAGACTGAAATTGTGATCCTTGGCTACTTCATGCACCACTTCTTAAATACATGCATACGAAAATAAATTCTTATTTGATCAAGGGAAGGCACAAATGATGCAGTGATTAAGTTGAATAGAAAAAATGTTCTGCATATGCTCAGAGGTACTCAAAATACTTTGAATTGAGAATTCTCCATCCTTTCTTCATTGACTGATCTTTGTAGCAGCCACTTAATGCTGCTCTTGTAGTGGATCAGCTTTCTCTAGCTGACATAAACTCACGATTCTTTATTAACCTTCAACATCACTCATAGGAGATTATCAGATGACCTCCTTTAAAATGTTCTTTTGCTGGCATTTAAAAAAAACATTTTCATGCTGGCAAAAGAATGTTTCCCACTGCACTTACCTTCCCTCCCATCCAAAGGCTTCCCCGGCAATGAAGAGGAAGTGAACGGAGCTCTGTTCACTTCCTCCTTTGAAGTCCTGTCGATTCTCGCAAGACTTCATCTTGCGGGATTTTTTTAAAAAAAAGAAAAATAACACATAAAACTTTGCACAAGCACATACACAAATTTTAAAAGTCCCAAGTAACCCACGGATGGTCATAAAAAGAGCAAAACTTACCTGAATGTCCCAATCTCACCCAGAACTGTTTGCACCAGACCAGCTATTCTTGTTGCAATAACAGGATTTAAATGGTCTGAGGTTTAGCACATTGGCAATGCCAGCACCAAAACAGAACAGGGGGATCTATTGACGGCTTCAGCTATAAATAGAAAAAAATGACACCATAATGCCAGCAGAACATAAAAGGACAACGCAGTCTTGATACTGGGGTCCTTTTGTGTTCTGTTGTCGTTATGGTGGTGCCACATTTGTTGCATCTGATAATCTCCATAATCAACCTCTAACCAACAATATGTTTGAAGGTTGAATAAACAGAGTACATGTTGACAAGGGGCAGTGAAAGGAATGGAAGAGAGATGCAGATCAGTGTCACAATGAAATTGAACAGGTTGTAAGACAAGATCCCATGCTTGAGGATATCCTTTCCTAATGTGAAAGTTTCCAGATGTGTTGGGTGGCAAATTGGCTATATGGTGCTATGATGCCACCAAACTGGTTATCTTAATCCTGATTGAGTATAACATGTAACAAGAAGAATAATGTAAAACTAAGAAGCAGCTGCTAAAAGAGATTGTGAATAGCTTCAAGCAGGTACAAAATGGTAAACAACACCATTGGCTGGATGGCTTTCTCTCAAACAACTCCAGATGGTTGAGTGACTGCTGGAGCAGATTTGGGGCAGGGAGGGAAAAGTCTGCTCATGGGACATTGGTTGTTATCTACAACAGTAATCATTTTGTAGACATTGGGTGCAGCCCTGGTTCTCAATTATGATTGTGGCCACAAAGGAGAAAAGAAGCCAGTCTGCTCTTTCACTGAGGGAAAATGGGAAAGCAATTGTGTCCCTCTTGCAAGCAAGGGAGGTGCCTCTGAATTTCCAAGTAGTGCTTGAAGTGTTCAGTTCAGACAAAGTATATGTGGAAATGCCAATGCAAGGCACAAGAATTCTGATCAAATTACTGACATTTCTAGGGATGTTTTACATATGGACATATGGACACTTCTTGATGGGTAAAGGCTCTGTGCCCTTAATAGCTGTATGAGAGATGGTTTTCTACATCACAACATTTCTAGGCTTTATCTGTTGATTTCTAAGCCTTACAACTGGAAAGAAAAGGTGGCCAGATGAATTTCATCTAAAACAAAATACAAATTGAGTCAGGGTTGTGAAACATCACCTTTTGAGAGAAATAAAAAGACTTGTATATGCTTAGAACATATTCTCACATCTCTATCAGTACAATGCTTCATGCGTCTATTCAGAAGCAAGCCTCATTGGTTCAGTGGACTTGAGGCTTATCTACAATAGCCAGGATATGCTGGCTTCCCGCTGGCATATTTTGGCTTTGGATCTGGCCTGCCCTTCTCCTGCTACCTGGAGAAAACAGGCTGGCCTCCAAACAGAATGCCAGCTCATCACTGCAGCTACTGCCACCATTTTCTCCATTGGCACAGAAATCAGGAAGAGGCCTGCAACATGTGACTGGAGCCCCCTGCATGTGAGCAGCCTTAGTCACATTCTGAGGGACCCCTGCCTGGCTTCTGGGGAGAGTAAGGGAGCTGGTGGTAGCTGTGAGGGATGGTGTGCTGGGATGAACACATGAGGACCCATCCAGCAGTACTGGATTAAATTGGGTATTTTCTTATATCGTTGTAAATAGCCCTATCCTGGCTTGCCCTGGTTCCAACCCTGTATCTGCTCCAGGGGTCCCAAGGACTGCTTGGGGGCAGATTGTGGTAAGCACCCTGTGTCATCTGGACTGCAGGGCTGTGGAATGGGGCAAGGCATTGGAATGGGGAATAGGGCATTTGGTCTGTGTAGGTAGATAAGCCCCAGTTTCCAGCTGTGTGAGTAGGAGAACAGCCTCTCTCAAATGACTGAAGTCTTTAAATCTCCAGAGGAGATGACCTCTTCTCCCCCTCCACACATACACACTCCTTTCTTCACCTTATTTCAAAACAACTGTGTATCTTAAAATGGCAAAGATTTTGGATAAGCCCATTGCCCTTCTATTGTTGATCATGTAGATTGGTTTAATGACTGCTTTGTGTGCTGCAACAATAGACATCAGAAAAAGCAGGAACTTGAGAAGAAGCAGCAACTCACCACTTTTTTAAAAAAGAAAAAAGAAAACCCACAGGCAATAAATTTGGGACCACCAGAAAATTAACTGCCTCCTCCCCCCCCTTTAATCATATTTTCTTTCTTTATTTTCCCCACCCACCCCCCTCTCTCACCCATTTTGAAAAGATCCTTTGGTCAAAACTCAGCAGGAAAGGTTGTCGAAAGCTTTGATAGTCAGTGAAGTAGAACATAACTACACAAAGCAGTAGCATGCACCAGTGGAGTCACCTTGCTGGATGGACCTCCCTCCAAGAACAACTGCTGATCATTATTCATCTAGACCCCCCTCTGGTCCCTTGTACCATTGGCTCCAACAGCGCCTGATCCCCTAGTTGCCCTTTCCACAGGTATTGCTAAAACAAATAGCACAGAGTATTTACTAGGTGTGCAGTGCTCTAAATCATATTAATCTATCCAATAAAGTATTTACAGCCAGTAAAAATTCCACAGTGGCGCAGCCGATCTGCGAGAAGGATGAATGGTGGAAAACAAAGTCAGGGCTGGCCCAGCCTCAGCCCCAGACAGATTGTCTGAAGTCCTGGGAAAGGAATAGAGGAATGGTGAGAGGAAGCAGCAAGAACCTGGACTTCATCTGGGCAACAGAAAACACTGGCTCATGTGTGATGCTAGAGAAGCAAGCAAGCGTGAGATAGAAGAACAACAAATGATGGAGCAGTGGAACTAGAGGAAACTTCAGAAGGTAAGGAAAGCCATTTACTGTGTGCAGTAAACATACATATGCAGATCTACACCAGGCAGCATTAATTTAAGAGATCAGACAGATGCTGGGTTAATTTTCATGCTGAGACTGACCTCGTAGCCACAGCTGAAGTCTGATTTTGATTCTTTATATCCTTTGGCTCAAGGTTTCTCTGTACAGACTTCCAGGCTCTGCTCCCTGGCTTGATTGCTTAGCTCTGCTCACAGTTAATCCTTGTTGACATGTCTGGTTACTCGAAGGTATGCCCACAGAATCAAAGGCTCCTGATCCTATAGGTTTTACTGCTGTTCATCTTGGTTGTCCCAAAAGAGAAGCATCATCTGAGAATTTTAAAGAGGCAATCTCCCCCACCTACCCCGCTTATTTCCTTTGATTGAATTTTACCCTATTCCCACACAAATGTTTGGCTTTCATTGGCTGGTACCCGTTCTCCCGCTTGCCTGCCACTGCCTTGAAGTGATTTCATCGCTTTCTTCAGGTGCCTCTTCCTGTGACTGGAGAGTGGATGGAGGCAGCATTGTCAAGTTGGAGGAAGAGAGAAAACCCCTCCCGCCAGGAACTGGTTCTGGAGCTTTAAAATTGGACAGGTTGGCAGTGGCAGCAGCTGCGGTGATGGGCAAAACTCCACAGAAAACCCCAAATCCCACAGATTGCACATTCTGGTAGGATACCCTGAAATGCTGCAACTCTGGACCATGGTACGTGTGGCTGAATAGCCCCAGAGTCGGGGAAAGGACATGCCACGTGTGGCCTGATCACAAAAGATTCAGAGGCATTCCCATGGGGCTTCAGGGTACTTGATGCTGTAGACATGTCCTGTTGGTCATGTTCATTTGGGGGAGCCAAGATATGCTTTTGATAAACATTTTTGTTCCCTGTAAAAACTTTTATCCTCCTCCTCCCGACTCAGGAGGATAGAACAGAGGCTGAAAATATTTACAGCTATTATTCTTCCCACCTAGCTCCATTCTTGTCATTTTGAACCGGGCTTGAGACAATATCATACCCTCCACCTGTCCCTATTTGGCAGGAGCAGTCCCAACTAATCCTCTGAGGTCACATTTTTTCAACTGTTTTTAAAATGTCCCGGTTTTTCTCTCCTCCTCCTCTCACTTTGCCCCTTTGTTACTTACTTCAATTACACCTTATTTTGATTGCTGCAAACTGAGTTCAAAGTACAAAAGTAATTTACTCAGCAGTGGGGAGAGGAGAGGAAGAGATTTGCCCTTCCCAGCAGGCTCAGGCAAAAGCAACTGCTGCAGCCTCTCCTAGCTTGTGTTTTCTTCCCCATTAATAACTTTTGTCATCTTCGCCGTGTTCTGATGTTGTTTGGCCACATGGGTACCAATTTTCATTTGTGAAATGTTGGGAATATGCAATTTTGTGTTAACAATTTTGATTGGCTGGATTATATAACATTCTTACAGGTTTGGCCTGAAGAGCCTCATTCTGCACTACTTTCATGAGGCCATCACATAACCAGGGTTGACTGACCAGGTGACAGTATGACATCATCACCCTGGTTATAAGAGCCCCACTTGATTGGACTCATTTAGCACCAAGATATACTGCCTGAGCAACAGTTGATTAGATACCAAAGAGGCTACAAGCTGACAATTTGTAGGCATAAGGCATGATGCAGATTTAGGTTTATAAAGCTAAGCCCGTATAACTGATACTGTTCAATCCCTCTCTGCCCTTTGTTGTTTTCTGGGTTTTCCCCCCCCTCTTAAATAGTTCACTTAACTGTATATGTTTTTATTTATATTGTTTATTCTGATATGTGTGATATCTGTGTGGTAGCTGAGATAATTAATTATTTGTTCTGGGTCAACCTGCATGTAATGATAGGAAAGGATGTCTAAGACTGTTCCAATATAAACTGGAGAGTTTAAAATTAAAAAGGGCCCAGGCATATCTAAGATTCTTTAGGATTAGGGTGGAAGACATTTAAGATCAAGGGATGTGTGCTTTCAAATAACATTTATTGATTTAAGAAATGAATATATCCTCCTTTCCAAATTAAAAATTCTTCCAAGACAATGTAATAAAATCACTTTAAAATACTCCTCCTCCTCTTCCTCTTCCTCCTACTCACCCAAATTGCATGGGGTCTGTGGTACACACTCATGACACTCAAATTATGATACTAAATTGGGGAATTTTTAATTAGCTTAAAGGTATGGCTGTGAGAGGCCAGGTAACTTATGGGACCTTTGCACCTGTGTATACCAGCACTCACTGACGAGATTCCAATCCAAAATAAAATAAAGATGGTTTTAATTGGAAAATAATCACAGAAAAATTCACACATGCATTCACGTTCACAAGCAATCACACAAGGCCAAGAAAGAATTAGGAGGAAGTATTTGGATAGAGGAATAGATTCAGGGAATAGGCTGTAATCACCTGTCTGGAGAGCAGAGATTTGTGCAGCGAAGAAAGAATCAGACTTAGAGCTGAGGACTGCACAGCATTCAGGCAGAGTGATGGCATGTGGGGAACTGTGCGCACATGGCTATGATTCGAGAGTGGTATTTATACGAATATTGTACTCTTAAGGGGTGTTTTGAGAGTAAAACAATGCTTGGGTGAGATTCCCACAGTTACTCTGGCTTCGTTGATTGCCGCAAATGGTCAGAGCATTAAGGTTGATGGGTTTATGGCCTCCTCTGTGTTGTGGATGGGAAAAGGAGTGAAGGAAAGGCATTTACTGGGGTGAGTGAGAATAATAGGTGTTCCAGCCACTGTTTGTTTTGGAGTGTGATTCACTGTCCAGGGAAGATTAGCACATTCCTTCCAGTCTAAGGAGTGGGTGTGTTTAGTTACATCCTGGGCATGTTTGATTCTGGGGAATTACCAAGAAATCTTCATAGGACACAGTGACCTCCACTAGCCCCTATATTTGTGTTGCCTTGGTCTACTTGAAACCATGTGAAGTGTCTAATAAGCCAAATATGAATTATTGGAGGGAGGGGATGTAAGGCCCGGTAGCATTACCCCCTCTCCTTATCCTTCTTTCTGGAGCATCTCTAGTTTAGAAGCTGAGCACAGACCTTACCTATGAACCTTGTAAGTGAAGAAGTTTAGGTTAGATCTATGTCAAACATAAAACAAAAATAAATGGGTGTGGAGATTGCTCAGACAGCACTCTCAAGCAACACAATGCTTGCCAGCAACAATTCCCTTCTAGAGGCAGTGCTTGATGAGCTGTAAGGAGACTTTACTCACATCCAGGAGGGAGATGACTAAGCTGACAGTGTAAAAAAAAATAAAAATCAGTTCCTCTACTTCCCAAACCAAGGCATTTGCCGCAAGATCTATTTGCTTCCAAAAGCCTATGTGATTCCACTGCACCTCCTCCGGTTGGGCAGAGATGACTCAGACCTTTCTAAATTCTGCTAGACCACACATGACACCTAAGTAGGAGAGGTTTTTATTTATTTATTTGCCTTGGAAAGAGCAGGCTGAAGTGAGGGGAGCAGTGCTTTATGTTGCTGAGTGGGAGTAGCGCTGGCTGCACCTCCTCTCCTGTGCTATTTGATAGAAGTCTGTTTAGAGCAAGGGTAGGGTTTGTGCCACCCTCCAGATGCTCTTGTATTGCGAGCCCCAGCAGCCCTACAGCCAGCATAACCAATGGTGAGGAATTCTGGGAGGTATAGTCCAATACTGTCATGAGGACTGAATACTGTGAACCCCAGATTTTGAGAGAATCTTCCACTGTTTGGAGGGGGAGCTTCAAGGGAAAGAAGGAAGGCAAGAGTGGAAGAATGGAGCAGAGGAGGCTGAAATCAAAAGGGCAGTGGAAGGAGGGCTGGGGAAAGCAAGTGATCAGCGCTACTCACGGACAACTTCTTGTTCTTTTTCTTAGAGCCATAGTGCCTTACTACATTAGTGAATTAGTGAAACAGCATTTCAGGGCAAAAGTACTACAGTATTTCACTGATGCACAATGATAATATAACTCTATCCACTAAAGTTGGAGTGGGGGGGAAGAAACACACAAATCCCAGCAATAGCTGCAATTTTTTTTTTTATTCCCACCCCCTGATTAGCTGTTGTTGTTTTTAATTCTGAGGCATATCAGATCAAAAACGTCCAGAGGGGGACATCTGCATCCTGGGTTTTTCACCACTCCTCCAATGATGAGCATCCTGACTTAGGATGCAGTGTTTGTATTACGGACAGTTTCAAGAGGGATGGTGGGAAAGGTAAAAATAACTCTTCCATCCTATTCTCCCCACTTTAAAAAAGAAAGAAAGAAAGAAAGAAAGAAAGAAAGAAAGAAAGAAAGAAAGAAAGAAAGAAAGGAAGGAAGGAAGGAAGGGGATACTTTTTCTACCTTTTTTGGGTTTTTTAAGAAAAAGGATCTTTTTTACGGTCCCCACCATCCCTCTTGAAACTGTCCAGCATATAAACACTGCAGACTATGCCAGGATGCTCATCATTGGGGGCATGGCCAAACCCCCAGCCTGAACCACAAGAAGTCCCTCTTGTGTCCCTCTGGACTTTTTTTTAACTGATATGCCTAAAAAAAAAATGTTTTTTAAAAAAAAACTGAACCAAACCGAGGATGGAAATGAAAGATTACAGTTGTTGCTAGGATTTTCCAGCAAACAGTCTAAGATAAAGGGGATATTTAACTCCCATTTGGATATTTAACTCTCGCCCCCACCCTACAAGTACTGAGAACACCAGCCCCCAAACCTCTGCCAATATGTGTCCCTTCTGTTGTCTCCCCATATCTCTTAACTGCTACTATTTATGATTGTGTTATTCTTTGTGCTGCAGATTTTTTTTAAAAAAAAAATGGTTTTAGTATTTTGTGAGTCACATTGGTTGCACTTTCTGTTGAAAGATGAGGGGGAAATGTTGTAATAATTAAAATAAATAAACTTGCAGTGGGACTTCAGAGATGCCAATCAAGGATTTGGCCTCTGTCAAAAACTGCTAGAAGTTCATCCAGACTAGCAGGAATCCTTTTTTCAACAGTAACAGAGCAAGCAGACACATCAGGTTTGCTCACTGGTTCTGGGAGATGGATTCCTATTGCCTTTGTGTTTCTTCTTCTTCATTTTCAACCTTTTGACTTGCCTAACTTTGCCACCAAGTTGACTAGACCAATACCTGATACACCAGCAGCTGCCTGAACCTGCTTAGCTGTACCATCTCAGGCAGATGGGTATCGTGAAAGGACAACAGATTTGTTGTATTCCTATCATTGTCATTGCCAGGAGAGATAGGGGGAGATATACAGAGAGAGAAAAGATCATTTCAGGAATTTTCTGCACTAGGTGCCAACATGGCCTGGTTCTATGCACCATTCCATTGGGCATTTGTTTTTCTACTTCTGGTAACAAAATATCTTGAAATGGTGCTATTCCTTAGGGATGTGTCAATAAACATTACACGACTCCTCCGACCTTCATCCCTATTCTGTTGAGAGGAAAGGTTTCTAGCAGATTAGGGTTAACAAGTAAAGTTGGAACATTGTTAATTTTCACCCTCACCCATGTGTATATGTAAGGCACATAAGACATAGTTAGGATCATTATTATATATCATTCCAGTGAAAAACCCAATGTCCTCAACAAATCTTTGGTTGCATTTACATGGCAGGTTTTATTGCGATAAATTGCACTTTAGCGCTTTTTCGCACCAGTGGTGGGTAGTTTACACCGTTTATGGAGAAAACAGTTGTATTTTGTTGCTCTTTTTTTTTAATCTGCTTCCTGGTTCAGACAGGCAAATGTGGGGGGCGTGGCCAAGCATTGGAGAGAAGGACAAAGGAATGCAATAGGAATGTCTGCCCTGGCCCCAAAGCAAACTGCAGAAATGAAGGATTTTTCTCCGTGGTTAACAGCTGATCGAATCTCACCCATTCTCTCTCCCCTGTATCTGTCTTAAACACACAGACTTCCCTTAGCCCCAAAGCAAACTGCAGAATAACAGCTGATCGAATCTCACCCATCCCCCCCTCCGTATCTGTCTTAAACACACAGACTTCACTTGACCCCAAAGCAAGCTGCAAAAACAAAGGATTTTTCTCTGTGGTTAACAGCTGATCGAATTTCACCCATTCCCGCCCCCCCCATCTGTCTTAAACACAAACCAAACTGAGGATGGAAATGAAAGATTACAGTTGTTGCTAGGATTTGCCAGCAAACAGTCTAAGATCCAACCCTCCCTGTAAGTTTCTACATTTTAAAATAAGTCTTTCCTCCAGAGTCTATAACTTTGAACATCTGTCAGTAAAGTACTTTAAGGGTGACATTATGAAGCAATGCCTATCTAGGTTTAAAACACCACTGTGCCCTAGAATGGCAATGGCTTATTTTTAAATGTCACTGAGGGGGGAAATAGTGATGGAACAAGACATGAACTCATGGAATGGTTTAGGTACAAGTCTGCTAGATTACGTTGTTCATTTGAAGACCAAATCATTATTTTCTTTTTATTTTCTTTTTAAAATCCATAAGTGGGCAGTACTTTTCCATGTTACCACCTAAAATTCTGCAGCCCATTTTGATGGCAAAGAGTTTAAAAAAAAAGTCCTTCATATTGAATATTGTCAGGGCTTGGGGAATTAAGCATAAACCCTGAAAATTCAGAAAACATAAAGCATTCTGTTTTGTGTTTGGATTGTTATTGGCTTGCTCCTCATTCCCCCATTCCAGTCTCCCAATCCACTGATTCTGAGGCATGATTCCTACCTGGCTTCTAAATACAGTCCTGAAGGGCAATCACCTCAAATGACGCTTGTACCTATAACATGCCCCCACCCCTTAAAACAACAAATCCCTCAGTCTGTGTATTATTATTTTTACAAGCCTGACATGGAATGGCATAGAAAAGATCAGAGCCAACACCCAAACTGAGCAAGGCAGCCTTTTGCAAACTGTGTCCAGAGTCAGTCAAGGAGAAAAATAAACATTCATGGCATAATTGGAGTGTGGATTTGCACCAGCTGAAAACAAACCCGCTCTTAATTAGCTGCTCCAACCTCAGTTTCTACATTTCCATGAGAATCAGTGAGGTCAGGAACACACCCTTAAATTGCCATCCCCAAGACAGTTACCAGACAGCCAGGATGGTGTAAATCAGGTTTCTTAAACTGACCTCCAGAGGTTTTGGACTACGTCTTCCATCATATTTGAAGTTTCATTGTGCTGATGAGAGTGCCATGTTAGATAAGGATGGAAGGATAGTGTGTTGGATTAGGACTAAAGACCAGTTCGTTTTAGGTACCTTGGATGACACCCATTTTTTTCTTTCAAACAGTCTTTTTTTTTTTTTTTTAACTTAGCAGCTGTATGGAAAGAGACATGCTTTCTCAAGGGCAACTGAAACTGATATGCAGTGTGAGGACCATCTGAATACCAGAAGAGACAGGCAGTCATCCTTCAGAGCAGTTACAAGTAAATGATCATTAACTATGGTTAATGATTCTCCCAAACAATGCAGGGTAGTAGATAATTAAATTTACACTTCTACTTAAGTAAACTGGTCTTCCAAATGTATCCACTTTAATAAAAGGGATGACCCTTTTGTGCTCTTTAGGACTTGGCTTGGTAAGCAGTTATATATATATATTAGATTATTTATACCCTGTTGTTCAGCCATAAAGGCTCTTAGAGCAGCTTACAAATTGTTAGCAATAGCACTTACATTTTTATTCTGCTTTATATCACTCTCTAAGTGGTTTACAATATGTTAGCTAATTGTCCCCAACAAGCTGGGTACTGATTTTATCGACCTACGAAAGAAAAGCTGAGTCAACCTTGGAGCCCCTGCATTTAAACTCACAACATTGTAGCTGCATACTGGCATTTAACCACTGCACCACCAGGGCTCCCTAAAGTTATTTTTCTTAAAAGATCAGGGTAGCTCCTCCTCCCCCTCCTCCATCACTTAATTTATGTCCTGCCTTTTTCCTGGGACTCAAGGCAGTTCACATGTTAAAAAGATTATAGTTAAAAACATACAAATAGTTAGCATTAAAACTAAAATTAAACTATAACCATATTAAAAACATATACTCTAACAAGAGTTTAATAGTTACACAATATAATTTATACAACAAAGCACTCCCAGCCCTTTGTTAAAAGCTTGCTTGAATAAAAAAAAAAAAAAAAAAACTTTACCTGCCACTGAAAGGACAGTAAGGAGGGGGTCATTCTAGCCTCCTTAGGGAAAGGAGTTCTAAAGTGCTGGGGCAACCACTGAGGAGGCCCCGTCTCATGATTCAAGCAACTGTATATTTGAAGGTGGTGGAACTACGAGGAGGGCCTCTCCTGTGGATCTCATGTTCTGAGCAGGCTCATATCAGGAGATGCAGTCAGTCAGATAGCCCAGTTTCTTAACCTCGTTTTGAACGGAGAAATCTTGTTTTATTACTGAGGGTGACAAAAAGTGGAAGACAACATTTTTTTAAAAGGCCCTGACAGTGTCCCACTTTCATGCTGAACCAGAATTCAGAGTGCCCAAGATTCAGAAGCTGTAGCAAAAAGAAGTATCAAAAAAATCAAACCCTTCAGGGTCAGAAGCCATGAATAAGAACAGAGTAGAACAGTGGAGGTTACAGAATCCGAGTCATAAATCAGATACTCACAGCAGATGGGTCAGGTTTTCAAGAAGTGAACTGAAAGTTTGCTTCCAGTAGTTTGACTGGAGGAAGCTCCCTGCTTATAAAGACAGCCAGCTCAACCAACACCCACAAGACTTTATCAGACATCCCCTTTAAAACATTGTTTTGCCAGCATAAAAAAATCAATTTTTATGCTGGCAAAAGAATGTTCTGCACACACACACACACGCACTTACTTCCTTTCTTGTCAAAGTCTCCTCCAGTAATAAACAGGAAGTGATCGGCAGGGAAACCTATTGATGACTTAAGCGGTCAATTAAAAAGTATGGGTTTGGGGCTGATTTTAACAGTGAAAGGGCAACATCATCTGATCCGCATGCCCTTTCATAGTTATGTGGCATCCTTATGGCACCATATTTTCTGTGTCTGATAAAGTCCATAGTTTAGATAGCATTTAAAGAGCACATTTCACAGCTGTGTGCACACAGCTTTTCACTGCATCAGTGAGGGAGGGTCTGCATCAGATGCCAAAGCCCTCTGCTTTCTTGGAGGCTATGAGGTCTTTCTTCCAGTTCCTCTTCTTGCTTAACTGGAGGAGGATTAGCTGTCTATCAGGCATCTGCTCTGGCTATGGCATGTCTGCTTTGTCTTCCTTGGAAGATGAACTCTCTACAGGAAGGCCTGACAGTCAGCCTCTAACATCCCCATGTATCCACAGGTAAACCCTGGTTCTATACTTTGGTGTTGTTTCCCTTACACTTACTAGACCTTGATTATATCAGCTGCAGTGGGAGCTGCAGAGTAGACTTCCTTCCACTTTTCCCTCTTAAGTTCCTAGTCCTAGAGAGAGAGGAGGAAGAATTCTATTTCTAGCTCATACATATTCTCTGATGCTACCACCACCTGTCTAGTCTAGGACATATAAGCAGGAAGTTGGTGGGCATTGCCAGTGAGTTCTCCTCTGACTTGGATGTTCACCTGCTCTTTGTTGAAGGTATGGTTGAGCATAATAAGAGGAGCACATTTATATCCCCTCATCCACATACCTAACTCATGTTACATGCCAAACACACACACCAAATTTTAGCAGCAGCTCTAATCTACTTAAATGACTTTTAAATATGTATTTCAATTCACAATTTCACATCAACACATGGAGGTAGATGTGGGATCAGTGGATGCCGGTTCATATTTTTCATCCATACATCAACATGCCCAAATAATTTGCATGAACAAGGGTGAAGGGTAAAGGTACTGTGTGTCACCAATATTTTCTGAAGAAGTGAGAAGTATCTAGCATACTGGTTGCTGAAACAAGCCATGCCATAAGCTGCAGTGAAAGACAAAACAAATAGCCCCCTCAAAAGTGGAGGAGGGGAGAGGCAGGAAGGAAGGGAGGGAGGGAGGGAGGGAGGGAGGGTTGAATTTTGAATGATGGAGATTTTTTTTTCCCAAAAGTCCAGACAGCTTAACTGCCATGGCTCCATCCTACTGAATCCTGATATTGGGTGAGCACTTTGGTGAGTTTCCTGATGGAGAGTTCTGGTGCAGTCCCCTGATTTCTCTCTCTCTCTGGCTTTTCTTCACAAACGAAGATTCAGGAAGGACTCATCCCGCGCCTTCTGCAAGCGCGCTGATGACTAAAAAGGCCAATCCGAGATAAACAAGTCCGGTTGCGAAAGCACAACAGAAGGTCTCCTTGGGTGATGTTTCTGGGTTGTGATTCTTTCTGCGTTGTCATTTCTCTTCAAGACTTGTTCGGCGAGAGTTCTCAAATAAGGCTGCAGCATTGTGGATAGTGCATCTCCATGCCTCCTGATGTGAGGCCAGGGCGGACCATTGTTGGTGATCAGTTTGGCTGACCTGAGATGTTGTTTCAGGGAGTCCTTGTATCACTTTTTTGGAGTGCCCCGCTTATGCTGACCCATGGCGAGTTCACCATAGAGTACTATTTTTGGGAGGCGATAGTCCTCCATGCTAGAAACGTGCCCTGCCCAGCGCAGCTATGTTCTCAGTATCATGGCCTCAATGCTGGTGATCCCTGCTTGCTCAAGGACAACAACATTCATCACATAGTCAGTCCAGTGTATATTTAGGATTATGTGTATACAGCACTGATGAAAGCGTTCGAGGAGTCGTAGGTGGTGGTGATAGGTGACCCATGTTTCAGATCCATAAAGGAGAATAAACAGTACAATGCTCTATACACACTGATTTTTGTGCTTCGCCTCAGGTGTTTATTACTCCAGACTCTTTTGTAAAGTCTTCCAAATGCGCTATATGCTTTTGCTAATCTGTGATCAATCTCTTTCTCAATCTTGCCATCTGAGGAGATGATGCTTCCCAGGTAGGTGAACTGCTGAATGGACTTGAGCACAGATTTGCCGACAGCAATGTGGGGATGGTGGTGTTCGTCCTGTGGTGCAGGCTGGTAAAGAACTTCTGTTTTCTTCAGGTTGACTTCCAGCCCAAAGAGCTCTGCAACTGTTGCGAAGCAGGATGTTAGGTGCTGCAGAGCTGCTTCTGTGTGGGCAACAAGGGCAGCACCAGCAGTGAAGAGCAGCTCACGACTAGATAGTTTAGAGTCATCGGAGATTTTCAGATGCCTCTTGCCACCTCTTGCCACGCAAGCAGCCTCTGGAGCAGTAACAAGGCTGCTGCGCGGCAAGGGGTCCATTTTGGACAACGCCATTTCTCTCTCGGTGTCGTCCGTGACTGTTGCGGCTAGCATTGAAAGCGGCCGCACTGCTTTTTACTCACGGACAACTTCTGTGAGTGAAAAACAGCGCAGCTGCCTCCATTGCTAGCCGCAACAGTCACGGACGACACCGAGAGAGAAACGTCATCGTCCAAAATGGACCCCTTGCCGTGCAGCAGCCTCGTTACTGCTCCGGAGGCTGCTTGCGCGGCAAGAGGCATCTGAAAATCTCCTTAGTGTGAGCCCTCAGACGGCTTAAGTTAAACAAGCTACCATCAGTAGAGTAACGTATATAGATGCCGTCTTCTTCTTCAAGATCTGCCATAGCCCTTTGGAGCATCATGCTGAAGAAGATTGTAAATAAAGTTGGAGCAAGAACACAACCTTGCTTCACTCCATTAGTTATTAGAAAGAGCCCTGAAAGAGCATCGCCATATCTGACTTGACCACGCTGGCCCTCGTGTAGCAAGATAGTCATTTTAAAGAATTTGGAGGGACATCCTAGTCTGATTTATGGTACTTGAAATCTTTAGAAGACAATTAGAAATACCTCATGGAAGATACCATGAAGGCCATCCAGTCTAACCTCCTGTCATGCAGGAACACACAATCAAAGCACTCTTGACAGATGGCCATCTAGCCTCTGTTTAAAAACCTCCAAAGAAAGAGACTCCACCACATTGAAGAGTTTCATCAATCCAGGATTCTCCTTGCCTGGCTTTTGTGCCACTCGAGAAACATGTTTTCTAACCATTTTAAAAAATATTTTCAAATATTCTTATTTCCACATTGAGCCCATCATTAGAACTGAACATATATGAGTGCATCAGTCCCTTGCCCTATAGTTGTCACTTGTGCATAATTAAAGAAAGGAGACAGGTCACCAAAAAAGGGATTCAAATTCATGTATGCTAATATAATTTAGAAATAATTACTATAATTCAGGCATGGGATCCTTGATCCTGTTTGTGATATAATCTCAATTAAGGAAACCTACATAAACATTGACTCCCATGCACTTTTTAAAAATCTTCTATATCAATCAGAGATTCTGTTCATAGGTATTGTAGGTTCTTGCATAGCATGACGTGATGGAAATTAACATCTTAATTCACACATATACATGAAAAAAGTTCCAATTTATTACTTTTTAAAGAGAGCTTCCGTTCCTGCCGCTTATGACTAAGCGGGTAATTAAGTCTGGATCACTTTTTCCACTCCACCCACACTTAGCAAAAACCTGTTACAAGTTTTCTCAACACATTCCCCCCCCCCACCCAACAACTCCCGTAATGAAAAGGTTTCCAGATTGGCATGCATAACAGTGACTTATGGCTTCTGAGTCTAGGTAAAAGTAAGAACAAGCTATGAAATACTTTGGTGACCTAAGAACCTTGCTTTGTTTGTAGGTAATATATACAGGGAACATGAAGTTTGGGAGGAAATACTGATGGCTAGATAGTTTTCTACCAAAAATACTACTTACAAGATCTACAACAAATGGGGAATGAAAACTTTGTTTTTTCTTTGAATTTCCTTTATGAGTTCTGGGATCCTACATGTTGCAAAGGGCTTATCAATACAAGGCAATAAAATGTGAATTGATGCGCAATAACACCAATTTGCAGCAGCTTTCATTTGTCACCACGATTTTTTGCAAGATCGCATGTATGCAGACCCATATGTGCCTGAGCATGCCTGAGAATCAAGATGGCGGGTGCGAATGAATTACTTGTGTTTTTATTCCCACCAGTTGCTGCCAACGAACAGTATTTTAACAAAACAAAACAAAACAAAAGCAAATCCAACGTGCAGATCTTTTCTCTATTGTTTATTAAAGCCCAAGTGGATGTGACATAAAACATATGAATGTATTTTTTAACATGTATTATATTTTTTATGATAGTTACTGGGGCATGTGGGGGGAGAAGAAAAAAGAGAAAGAAGAAAAAAGCAGGAATCCATAATATTCTTAGGATATAATCATGGGCTAAGCATATATATTAATACAAGCTGACCATATATCAAACATCTTTGCTTTATGTTGGCTTCTTTACAATACACATTCATATGGAGATAAAGCCATTAAGGTCTCTGACCATTTCATGATGGATTGCAAACATTTGTCTTTGCATGGATACATTCAACAAGTTTGTTTCATCCTTAAACAAAAGCAGCCATGGGACATAGAGAGGTGGGAGAACAGGATTAAAACCATAGCATGTGAGGAGAGTTAGTTGGCTGTGATCCCACCAAAAATCACACACATATTTCCAAAGCTACTATTAGCCCTGGAAGACATGTTTCCATTGGCTACAATGGAAGCTCTCCTTCTGAAGCTAACAGCTTTAATTTGGAGTAAAATGATTTTCAATGAGATCAATATTCCTCTCCCTGAGGATGTGCCTCTGATCCTACTACCTTGCTTCTCCAAAGGTAGTATTCTTAAAGGAGGTAAAACACCCAGATAACATAAATGCACTGATGTCTAATTGAGAAATAAATAGTCTGGGACAGAGTCCTACAGGAAAATGAAAGACTCCCTGACCAACTCCAGAAGATGGCGATTTGGACAAGTATGGAAACAAATTCATATAGGGGACTTAATTTAAAGTTCCTTATAGCCATTTGAATTTAAATTTGAATCTTGTATGTTACCTACTGTAGAGTGCTATTGAATTTAAGGATGTTGATGAGGTAAGGTGGGGAGCTGTGGGAGTATTTAGTCAATGTTTGAAGCTATAAAGTCTGATTTTCATTAAATAGGGACTGGGGCTGGGCAAAGTATGGTCACCCAGAAGGCATGGGGGATTTTGCTTGGGAGCAATTTTTGCCCCACCTGATTATTTTAGGCCAAGAAGAGGTCTGTTTCAAAAACAGGAAGTGAACATGAAGTAGATTCTTGATCATTTCCTGTTTTTTTAAAAAAGAAGTCTTACCTGAGTCTAAAGTGACTCAGCCAGCTAAAAGCCCTGCCAGAGATGTGTTGAGCAAGTGTCTGCAGAGGCCCCACATGCATATCTAAGTATGAACACAGAGATATTCCATGTAAGGAGGAACTAGGAGATGAAGATAATACCATACCTGCACAACTGAACTTCAGAGATAGAGGAGATTTTCAGATACTATTAAAAAACCCCGTGGAGGTTGGGAGGAGGACGGTGCTATCCCCCTTCAAGAGATCGATTTCGCACACCCCATCCTTCTCCCATGCTTCCTCCATGCTGGAGGGACGAGAAAGGCACCACTTTTCATTGACAGAGTTTCTGTCAATGAAAAGTGATGCCTTCCTCATCCCTCCAGTACGGAGGAAGCACGAATGAAGGATGGGAGGAGGACAGCATCATGCAAAATAGATCACTGAAAGCAGGACAGCACTGTCCTCCTCCCAACCTCTTCAGGGGGTTTTAAGAGTGTCTGAAAAAGTCCAGTGTTAATATTCTGTTTCAGGGGCTACATTGGATCCCCAGCCAAACTTGGCCCACCCACAAAAATCCATTTTTCATTCCCAAACTCCTTCTAAGGGCACGAGGACTTTTTACCATGTTTTGGGCCCTCTGTCTAAAGTGACTGGTTGAGAGGTGCATTTACTGCCCTTACTATAGGACTGATCTTCATCTAAAAATACCCAATGCATCAGGTAGGTAATGCATCAGTGAATGTATTTGATTAAGGTAATTAGCAGACAATTTGAATAATAGACTAATTGTACTACTTGGACTTGGGGAATGGGATACTGCTAATTACAACCTATCCAGTGCAGATTCCTACCATTTCATTCTGTGCTATGTGTATATTTGTGTTTTGATATGTGTTCCATTCCTTCTGCCCAAGCCCCGTAGATGTTATAGGGGCTATGTAATGCAGATAATAGGCTGGATACCAGGATGGAAGCAAGCTGATACATGGCATAACAGCCAGATGCCCAGTGCAGGGGCAGAGACTGAGCAAGTCTTTTAAGTCTACTTCCTGCCCTTTGTTAACACATTTGAAATTATCTGTGCCCACCTTGGGATACAGGGTTCACCTATACGAGCTGAGATAACACGGAGGCAGCCCGGAGTAATGGCCCTGGAACTGCCCCGGATTCTACCTGTTACCAGACCATGCATCTGCTATATCATCTGGCGCTGGTGCCACATGTTCCCTGATGCCAGAAACGAGGGGGGCAGTATTGATCACATGCTGGGGGCTTCGTTGTGACCTCAAGAGGACATGATGCACACCAGCAGAAGCGGTGGTACTGGGTGAGACAGCAGGACTCATGTGAGGACAGCCACCCATTCTCAGCATGGAGTGCTCTGGATTTTCCTGAATGAGCTGGAGTAAATCAGGCTTTTTTTTTTTAAAGCATTTTAAGGGGGGGGTTAAACCATTTGGGGACTGAACTAACTGAACATCATGATAATAGTTTGGTCCAGATTCAGGGTTTTGGCCCTGCATCACCTAGACAGATCACCTCTAGAATGATGCCAAAATGTTTTATTAGGCTTGTGTAGACAAGCTCACCATGTAATGGTCTAGTAATGAGGCAAGTAAAATTTTTTGCACATTGGCCAAACTAATGAAAGGAGACAGGATTTATATGCCTCCTCTGCAATGCTCACCATGGGATGATTAGTAGTTAGTATAAGCCATGGTACCCTAATAGTAGGTCAATGTGTTTCTGTAGCAGAACAATATGGGGAAGATAGCCAAGAAACATAGGCCTTGGTTTGCATCTGGAGGGACCAAGATGATGAAAGCAAATTCAGTATGTGTTTGTCAACACCAAATAAAGTGAAAGAGAAGCTGGGGCTCTTGCCTTGGACAAATAGGTATGCAAGTTACTATTCATTGCACATCTCCTTTTCCTTTAATGTTAACAATGATGTGACCTAAGGTCAACGTGGAATACACTGCCTCAGAGTGTGGTGGAGTCTTTTTTTGGAGGTTTTTAAACAGAGGCTGGATGGCCATCTGTCGGGAATGATTTGATTGTGTATTCCTGCATGGCAGGGGGTTGGACTGGATGGCCCTTGTGGTCTCTTCCAACTCTATGATTCTATGATTCTAAGTGTTTGACAAAGTCCAGTGTTTGGTCATTTTTATTCTGGGTGTGAATGCAAGAAGCTTTCCAGGGTAATAAAGGACTTCATCAGACTAGCATCTAAAAATGCTGTAATTCCATGAATGAATATAGCAGTAACATTGTGACATTATAACACTTATTATCACATGTAGCTGTAATCATATGAAAGAAAAGCCACAAAATTGTCGCATGAAGACCAAGGAGATTTTCAGACCGCGTTTTACCGTGGCTCATGCAGGAGGAGCTTCCGGGAGAGGGACGGCGGTCTTGCGCGGCAGAGGGTCGTTTTCGGATGCCGCCATCCCTCTCTCGAAACCATACATGTCATTTCCGTGAAGCTTCGGAAGCCTCAGCGCCATATTTTAATCACGGGCAACCTCCATGATTAAAATATGGCTCTGCGGCTTCTGAAGCTTCACGGACGTGACACGGATGGTTTTGGGAGAGGGACGGCGGCGTCCGAAAATGACCCTCTGCCACGCAAGACCACCGTCCCTCTCCCGGAAGCTCCTCCCGCATGAGCCACGGTAAAACGCGGTCTGAAAATCTCCCAATAGTGTTTTAAGAATGGGAGTTTACTTCTGCGATTTGGCATGGGTGAGATTTCAGTGCTTCTCGTGAGAAGATGTGAGTGTGCTTAAAACTCCTAAACCCCCTTAATTAACAAAGTAAATGAACACACAAGCACTGAAACAAACATAAAAACATGCAAGCTAAAGTGGACAGTTCATAAGAAGAGCATCCTGTTCTTCATTCTCACCTTCTCACCTGGACATTTTCTCGCTGAGGACTGCCCACTCATGCTGTAATCTCGATGCAGTCAATAGTGCAACCCCCCCCACTATTGATGATCTATTGATGGCTTATCCTGTCAATTAAAAGCAACAGCTTTTTTTTGCAGCTGGGGCACGGGATAGCCATGCAATGATGACAACATCATGTGATAGCTGCGGCCATTCACGCTACCCAGATGTCATAATCCTGTGATTTTTGCCACATCTGATAAAAGTCCAAAGAGAGTTTCCAAAAACCTCTTGAGACAGACATTGTAAGTAATCTTTATATGGGTTGTAGTCCAAAAGCTAGTGAAGGTAGCAGATTGCCATTAGCTCTGGCAAATTTTGGATTATGTCCACACATATCTTTCTATCTTCTTATGTTTTCTATTGTGCTTTGGATACTAATGTAATTTATGAGAAGAAAAGATAGATTTTCATTGCATTGGAAGGGAATGTTGATGCTTTCCAAAAAAAGGTCATGCTTTTTTCAAGGCAGGTTTAGGCTCTTTATTAGTTGTACTTTTAAAGCAGCCTTTACTTTGTACTGGCAACAGAGATGTTAAATAGGCAGGAGCAAATTAAGTTAGGAGAAAAATTGATATCAAATCTGCCATTATTTCCAGCTAGTGGTAGCTTTTGGCACTGAGACGGGAAGGTGGTTAAAAGAACAAAGAGGGAACCTCCACAGTCAGCAGGAAACATGTTCCAGAACTTTCTGTAGGTTCTTCTTCTTCTTCTTCTTCTTCTTCTTCTTCTTCTTCACTCTCTCTCTGTTTTGATTGTTGTTGTTTTTAGAGTTTATGCCTATGAAAATGATCTGCTGTTCTTCATCCAAAACCTTCAGCTCATTCAATTGATTTCAGTGTAATTTCTCAGTAGTTAGTAAAAAAAGCCAGACAAGAAAGCTTGGACAAATGCAGCAGTAAATTATCAAATGAGACCCAGCATTCATATAACATTTCACACATAAGGACTATATATATAAACACTAGCCTCCATGGACAAATTAGTTGGTCTCCCAGACATCTTTTTCAAACCTCCTCAGGATTCATAAAACTTCCATTTCCCTCTTACAGAGCTCCCAGAATCTGAACAGATTGTTTGTCTTTTCCAGAGCTTGGTGAACTAACCTTTTAGACTATAGTTCCCAGAATCCTGCTCATACTGGAATGGGATTCTGGTAGTTTTAGTCCAAAAAAGTAACACTTCCAAGCTCTGGTCTTTTTAGAGGGCTACATTCTTTCATATACTATTTAAATATGTTTTAAAATGTTCAGTAAAGGCTGCTATTCAGTATTGCAGTTACAGATTCATAACCTAGAGTTACTGATTTGTAATTGATCTGTATTCTGGTCTGGCAGGGGGTAATGAAATCATCATTCTCCTTGTGCCTCATTCTCTATCTGAATGGGCCTCCTTTGCCTAATCTGGCAGCTGGTTCTCAAGGCAAGTGGGCATGGGGTTGGTATTGGAAATGTAGTCACACAGACATAACTATGGGCTTTTCTACACCTGGCAGAATACACTGGGTTCCTGCCGGCATATTCTGACCCTGGATCTGGCCTGTTTCCTACATGAAATGGGCAGGAGTCCATACCTGCATGCTGGCCCATATCTGCAGCCACCACTACCACTGGTGTCTCTCTGAAGCCAGGAAAGAGGCCCTCAGATTGTGATCAAGGCTGGCGGAGGTGGCTACAGATACAGGTCAGCATGCAGATTTGGACTGCTGCATTCCTGCAGGGTCTGATCCGGGCTTTCCCACATGAAGTGGGTTTTTCCAGGCATTTTAATAAAATGGCTTAATGGGCTTTACCCCAGCTCCCCCCCACCTTTTCCCCTAGTGTCGTCAGGACTGCCCGAGGGTGAAACGGGGCAAGAACCCTGCATTGTTTGGACTGCAGGGCTCCAAGACAGGGGCAAAATAAGGTAAACAGCCTGTCTAGAAAACCCCTAAGTAGCCAATATAGGATTCACCACACAGCCTTAAAAACATTAAAACCAGTTACACATTGGGAACAGCACACTAGGATCAATTTGGGGCTTGTGTACACCAGGAAAAAAAAAAGTGGATTCACTCCGAATCTAGTGCTGGAAGTCCAGACAACATACGACTACTTCGAGGGAGGAAGTGTGCCCTTGACCTGACTTTGCTCTGAATTCCAGAGTGGCCTTGGGTTGTTTTGCTGTTGCTGTCTGGACAGCTGGATCAGGTCCAATTTGGCCCAATCCATGTCTCCACATGCAAACACAGTGCCTTCTCACTTACCCTGTGCTGAGCAGTGCAGGGAAGGGGATGGATCTCTATTGGAGCTGCCGCTACCACCCACCTCACCAGCCAAGAAGCTCCCGGTGAGAGCTGGTTGGTGTCATCACTTCTGCTGAGATCATAATGGGGTGCCCATGTGATCAACAAGGAGGGGTAGAGCGACCCCCTCCTAGTTGATCACATGTCTGGGTACCCTGTTCTGACCTCAGCAGAAGCGACATCACCAGCCAGACTTTCACCAGAGGTGCTTGCTGGTGACAGCAGCTCTGAAAACAGGTGACAGGCCAGAGGATCTGATGGAGTGGTGGCCCAGTGGGCCCATGTGGTTAATGATGGCTGTCACACTGGAATCAAACTGGTGCATGTGGCCACCATCATGGTCAGTCCAGAGGATAATGCTCCAGATTGGCCCTGGATTAAGTGACCAGTACAAAGCCAAGGTCTAAACTGAATTTCATGGTTGGTGTAGATCCCTAGTAAGGTTGTAAATTCTCAACTATTACTCAAGTTTTCTCACCACTGCACAAGAAAATGAATATTTCTGTTTAGTATTTTCCCCATATTCAAGAGTCCCAAAATGTTCCAACATCTATATCTACTCAGAAAAACATTGGATTTTTGCACATAAAAAAGCTTTCTCCACAAAACCCAGGAAACATGTCTGTGTAAAAAATGTGCTTTTTGTGCAGCAGAGCCAGCTCTGTGCAGAAAAATCTGCCAGAACACATTCAGATAAGGAGACAACATTGAGAAAAAGTCCTACTTCTCTATTATTCTTCCTGATGGGATTTCCCAACTGTCAGGGGACTCATTTTTTGACCAGGAAATGAATAGTAAAGAATGTTGCTTCCATCCCTGTTGTTGTTGTGTGCCTTCAAGTCATTTCCAACCCCATGGTTAACCTAAGGTGAACCTGTCACAGGGTTTTCTGTGGCTATGAGTGAGCGATTTGCCTAAGGTCATCCACTGAATTTCCGTGGCTAAGGAAGAATTCAAACCCTGGGCTCCAGAGTCATAGTCCAATGCTCAAATCACTATGCCACCCTGCTTCCATCCCTAATCCCTAGTAAACACACTGTAACATGAGGTAAACATATTGTGTATTCCATCTACTTATATCTTGGTTCTGCCTCGGGTCTAGGACATTTCAGTGTGGCCAGTTCAGAGCGGCCATTTCAGTGTGGAGTGGTTCTGTTTGCATGATAATTGACAATTGACAATTTTGTCAAGAAAATGCAATCAAAACTATTTCTATTGGGTTGGGATTGTCTTGCAAAACTCTTTGGGAAAGGATTAGGCTTAAGGTAAGGGTTGGGGATAGGGTTATTATCAATTATCAATTATCCTAATCCTTTCCTTAGCCCTAACCCTTACCAATTGGATTCATAGAATCATAAAATCATAGAATTGTAGAGTTGGAAGAGACCACGAGGGCCATCCATTCCAACCCCCTGCCATGCAGGAAATCATGATCAAAGCATCCCCGACAGATGGCCATCCAGCCTCTGTTTAAAGACCTCCAAGGAAGGAGACCCCACCACACTCCGAGGGAGTGTGTTTCACTGCCAAACAGCTCTTACTGTCAAAAAGTTCCTCCTCATGTTGAGGTGGAATCTCTGTAACTGGAGCTTGCATCCATTGCTCCATGTTCCAGTCTCTGGAGCAGCAGAAAACAAGCTTGCTCCATCCTCAACGTGAAACCCCTTCAAATACTTAAACAGGGCTATCATATCGCCCCTTAACCGTCTTTTTTCCAGGCTAAACATACCCAGCTCCCTAAGTCTCTCCTCATAAGGCATGGTTTCCAGACCTTTCACCATTTTAGTCGCCCTTCTCTGGACACGCTCCAATTTGTCAATATCCTTTTTGAATTGTGGTGCCCAGAACTGGACACAGTATTCTAGGTGAGGTCTGACCAAGGAAGAATAGAGCGGCACTATTGCTTCCCTTGATCTAGACACTATACTTCTATTGATGCAGCCCAAAATCGCATTGGCCTTTTTAGCTGCCACATCACACTGTTGACTCATGTTCAACTTGTGGTCTACTAGGACTCCTAGATCCCTTTTGCACATAGTCTCGTTCAGACAGGTTTCCTCCATCCAAGCTGGTAACTTTATCAAAAAAGAGATCAGATTAATAATAATAATAATAATAATAAAATTTATTTATACCCCGCCCCTCTGTTAAAACAATCGGGGCGGCTTACAGAATTTAAAATACAATACAAATAAAATCCCTAAACACCCCCACTCCCACCCTCCCCCATAAAAAAACATTAAACAAATATAAATTAAAAACAACTAATCTAAAATCACATTTAAAACTATAAATACAATAAAATATAATAAATGGCCAGCAGCCTAGAAGAGGCCAGGATCCCCTGAGGCCGGGATCTAATTAGGAAAGGCCTGCCGAAAGAGATCCGTCTTTAGTGCTTTTTTAAAGCCACTCAGGCTCGTTATCTGACGGATCTCATTCGTCTGGCATGACTTGTTTCTCTGAAACCCATGTTGACTTTTTGTGATTATGGCATTGCCTTCTAAATGCTCACAGACTTTCTGATTAATGATCTGCTCTAGAATCTTCCCTGGTATTGATGTCAGACTCTCTCTCTGGCTCTTCTTCGCAAACGAAGATTCAGGAAGGACTCATCCCGCGCTTTCTGCAAGCGCGCTGATGACTAAAAAGGCCAATCCGAGATAAACAAGTCCGGTTGCAAAAAGCACAGCAGAAGGTCTCCTTGGGTGATGTTTTTGGGTTGTGATTCTTTCTACGTTGTCGTTTCTCTTCAAGACTTGTTCGTCGTGAGTTCTCAAATAAGGCTGCAGCATTGTGGATAGTGCATCTCCATGCCTCCCGATGTGAGGCCAGTGCGGACCACTGTTGGTGATCAATTTGGCCAAGCCTGAGATGTTGTTTCAGGGAGTCTTTGTATCGCTTTTTTGGAGCGCCCCTCTTACGCTGACCCGTGGTGAGTTCACCGTAGAGTAGTATTTTTGGGAGGCGATAGTCCTCCATCCTAGAAACGTGCCCTGCCCAGCGCAGCTGTGTTCTCAATATCATGTCCTCAATGCTGGTGATCCCTGCTTGCTCAAGGACAGCAACATTCGTCACATAGTCAGTCCAGTGTATATTTAGGATTGTGCGTAGACAGCGCTGATGAAAGCGCTCGAGGAGTCGTAGGTGGTGGCGATAGGTGACCCATGTTTCAGATCCATAAAGGAGGATAGACAGTACGATGGCTCTATACACACTGATTTTTGTGCTTTGCCTCAGGTGTTTATTGCTCCAGACTCTTTTGTGAATTCTTCCAAATGCACTTTATGCCTTTGCTAATCTGTGATCGATCTCTTTGTCAATCTTGGCATCTGAGGAGATGATGCTTCCCAGGTAGGTGAACTGCTGAACGGACTTGAGCACTGATTTGCCGACGGCAATGTGGGGATGGTGGTGTTCGTCCTGTGGTGCAGGCTGGTAAAGAACTTCTGTTTTCTTCAGGTTGACTTCTAGCCCAAACAGCTCTGCAGCTGTTGCAAAGCAGGATGTTAGGCGCTGCAGAGCTGCTTCTGTGTGGGCAACAAGGGCAGCATCATCAGCGAAGAGCAGCTCACGGACTAGATAGTTTAGAGTCTTAGTGTGAGCCCTCAGACGGCTTAAGTTAAACAAGCTACCATCAGTACGGTAGCGTATATAGATGCCGTCGTCTTCTTCAAGCTCTGCCATAGCCCTTTGGAGCATCGTGCTAAAGAAGATTGTAAATAAAGTTGGTGCAAGAACACAACCTTGCTTCACTCCATTAGTTATTAGAAAGGGCTCTGAAAGAGCATCGCCATATCTGACTTGACCACGCTGGCCCTCGTGTAGCAAGATAATCATTTTAAGGAATTTGGGGGGACATCCTAGTCTTTCCAGGATCTGCCACAGACCTTTTCTACTTATAGTGTCAAAGGCTTTGGTGAGGTCGACAAATGTTACATAGAGACCCTTGTTCTGCTCCCTACATTTTTCTTGCAGTTGCCTAAGGGCAAATACCATGTCTGTAGTGCTCCTATTGGCTCTGAAGCCACATTGGCTTTCAGGGAGAAGTTCTTCTGCAATAGCAGGAACTAACCTGTTCAGGAGTATCCTTGCAAGGATTTTTCCAGCAATAGAGAGCAGTGTTATGCCTCGATAGTTTGAGCAATCGGATTTTGCTCCTTTTTTCTTGTACAGGGTGATGATGACTGCATCTCGGAGGTCTGATGGCAGTTCCCCTTTTTCCCAGCAATTCACAAGGAATTCGTGGAATTTTTTGTGGAGTGCATGACCTCCGTGTTTCCAAACTTCAGGTGGGATTCCATCAATCCCAGCTGCCTTGCCGTTTTTCATCTGCTGTATGGCCTTAAGGGTCTCTTCCAAAGTGGGAGCTATGTCCAATTCACTTTTCATTGGTTTTTGTATCATATATTGGATAGCTGAGGCTTGGACTACTCGGTTGGCGCTAAAGAGACTTTGAAAATGTTCAGCCCAACGATTTAGGATGGAGGCTTTATCAGTAATTAATGTTTGACCATCTGTACTGTATAAGGAGCTTTGGACCTGATAAGTAGGTCCAAATACTGCTTTAAGAGCTTCATAAAATCCTCTTTGATCACCCAGATCTGCACAGTGTTGTGTCTTTTCTGCTATATTGATCCACCACTTGTTCTGCATGTCTCGGAGTTTTTGTTGTAGTTTGCTACATGTGAGGCGGAAAGCTGCTTTTCTTACATGACAGGTTGGCTGGGCGAGGTATGCCTGGTGAGCAGCTCTCTTCCTTGCCAACAGCTCCTGGATCTCTTGGTTGTTTTCATCAAACCAGTCTTGATTTTTCTTGTGGGAGAAGCCAAGTGATTCTTCGGCAGACTGGAGGATACTGTTTTTGATATGTTGCCAAAGCACTGTAGGAGAAGGATCTGTAGGATGGTCTTCAAGTTTCGTTTGTAGATTTGCCTGGAAGTTGTCTCTCATGGTAGCTTGTTGAAGATTGTTGACTTGGAGTCTCTTCTTTAAGATGCCACCCCTCTTAGGTTTGAACTTAAGATGAAGATTTAGTTTACATCTGACAAGGCGATGATCTGTCTGGCATTCTGCACTGGGCATCACTCGTGTATGACGGACATCACGAATGTCTCTCTGACGGACTAGAACGTAGTCAATGAGGTGCCAATGTTTGGATCGGGGATGCATCCAGGTTGTCTTCAAGCTATCTTTCTGCTGAAAGATTGTGTTTGTAATAGTCAGCTGTTGTTCTGCACAGAACTCTAGCAGGAGGCGTCCGTTATCATTGCAATTTCCAACACCATGCTTGCCTAAGACACCTTTCCAGGCTTCGGAGTTCTTTCCTACTCTGGCATTGAAGTCACCAAGGATAATAATTTTATCTTCTACAGGGACTTTTTGTATGAGTTGGCGTAGTTCTGTGTAGAATTTGTCTTTCTCTACAGGGTCGGCTTGCATAGTTGGGGCATATATACTAAAGAGAACAACATGTGGGAGGCGTAAGGAAATAATGCGATCAGAGTGTCCTGTTGGCAAGGTTTCGAGTTTGGAGGCAATGGAGTTTTTAATCATAAAGCCTACTCCTGACAGATGTTTTTCGGTTTTGGGTTTGCCAGACCAGTAAAGTGTGTAGCCGGCGCCATGTTCTTTAAGGCTGCCTTCCTCATGGAAGCAAACTTCACTAAGAGCAGCGATGTCAATATTAAGCCGTGATAGTTCAAGGGCTATTAGGGCAGAACGACGCTCAGGCCGTCCACTATCTTCAGTCTTGCATGGTTCTGATGTTCCAGCATGCAAGTGTCAGTTTATTTACACCTTTGGAGGCCCGTGTGTGCCTTTGTTTCTTTGCCTTGGTTTGACCGCATCAGAAGATTCCCGTTGGCCGCGGCTAGCCAACCAGGTAGTTGGGGATGAGCTTTCTTTAGGCCACCTTTTCTAGGCCCCTCTCCATATGGAGCAAGCAGTGCTCTCCTTAAAAAAGGCTGCTTGGTCGTTCAGAATGCTGCCGAACAAGACTGTCATCTCCCGGGTCAGGCTTGAGCGACCAATGTCCTGAACCGCCTGCATGCAGGGTTGGGGCTGCGGCTTCCAGTGCATCTTTACACCTGCCGGTTTCGTCCCTCGCCAGTCGCTACAGGGCTTTTTTGGAAATGGATTTGTCCTTCGAGCCTGTGCAATGGATTTTTCTGGTGGAGCGCAGCGTGCACAGAACTGGCCTCACCCTTTAAACCAGAGATTCATCTGCCGTGGCCTTGCAAGCATGGACGTGGCAGTGAGGTCCTCGGGCCGTAGGTTTGATTAGAGTTTCCTTCTCTTAGATGGTTGACCTTACAGGGTTGGACGAGCACCATCTGCCCGGGTTTGAGATTGGAGTTTTCCTTCTCCTAGGACGGTTGCCACAAGGCTAGAGAGCCCATCCTGCCCTTTGACGCTCTTTGTCAGACCCTTCGGTTTTGACCTGTCTGGCATGGGAGTCCCTACCAGTGGCTATTATGCCACCGCCAGCATAGCTCAAAACATCATTAGGGTACGCAAGCCTCTCTCCCACGACAAGGGGGCGTCAATGGAGAGGGATGTCAGACTAACTGGATGATAATTGTTGGGATCCTCTTTTTTCCCTTTTTGAAGATGGGGACAATGTTTGCCCTCCTCCAGTTTGCTGGGACTTCTCCTGTTCTCCAGGAGTTCTCAAAGATTATTGCCAATGGCTCTGAGATTACATTTGCCAGCTCTTTTAATACTCTTGGATGTAATTCATCTGCTCCTGGAGATTTAAATTCATTTAGATTAAGAAGGTATTCCTCTACTACCTCTTTGCTTATTCTGTGCTGGATTTCCCCTATTGTGTCCTCTGTTCCATTCTCTCAGGTTGGTCCCCCTTTTCCTTTTCAGAAAACATTGCGGCAAAGAAGGTGTTGAGTAATTCTGCCTTTTCTCTGTCCCGTTAGCATTTTGCCATACTCTCCATGTAGTGGCCCTATCATTTCCTTCTTCCTCCTTTTGCTGCGGACATACCCCAAAAAACCCTTTTTATTGTTCTTAACCTCTCTAGCAAGCCTGAGCTCATTCTGCGCTTTAGCGTTTCTGACTTTACTCCTACACGTGTTCGCTATCTGTTTGAATTCTTCTTTGGTGATTTCCCCCTTTTTTTCATTTCCTATACATGTTCCATTTAAAACTTAGCTCCATTGAAAGTTCTTTAGTCATCCATCCTGGTTTCTTGAAACACCTCCCATTTTTCTTCCTCATTGGTACTGTTTGAAATTGTGCCTTCAGTATCTCCCTTTTGAGAAAGTCCCATCCATCTTGATGTCTCTTCTCTTTTAGTATTCCTGACCATGGGATCACCCCCAGTATTTCCCTGAGTTTATTGAAATCAGCTCTCCTAAAGTCAAGATTGCATGTATGACTATGCCTGGCTTCTCCTTTCCATTGTATAACAAACTCCAGGAGAACATGATCACTCTCACCTAAGGATCCCACCACTTGCACCCTATTAACCAGGTCATCCCTGTTGGTTAGGATCAGATCTAAAACAGCTGCCCCCCTTGTTGCCTCTTCCACCTTTTGGACCATGCAGTTGTCTTCCAGGCAAGTAAGGAATTTGCTACACCTTGAAGTTTTAGTTGAGTTAGACTTCCAGCAAATATCAGGATAGCTGAAGTCACCCATCACTACTACATCTCTCCTTTCTGTGTGTATGATCATCTGTTCTAGATAGTCACCATCCAATTCCTCCGTCTGACTTGATGGTCTGTAGTAGAGTCCCACAATAACATCCCTGTTGTTTCCCTCCTCTTTAATTTTTATCCAGATGCTCTCCACCTGGCTTCCAGTATTGATGTCATGGATCTGTTCACTGGTATACATATCCCTGACATATAATGCTATTCCTCCTCCTTTCCTGTTTGGCCTGTTTCTCTTATAAAGGTTATACCCCTCTATTCCTACATTCCAATCATGCAACTCATCCCACCAGGTTTCAGTAATGCCCATTATATCATATTTGGTTTTTTTGTTTGTTTTTTTTATATTTATATTTTTATTAATTTTTATAATCATACATTATATTATCCAATCAATACTTAGTATAACACATAAAATTACTATAAACACTGCAATTTTTCTATTAACTAATTTCAAAAGTTAACATAGATTCTTTACTATAATTCTATTGAAAAATATTAATTACCCTACCCCCCCACCTCAGTGCTCCCCTTCACCGGAGCCATTATCCCTTACCTAATCTTTCCAGAATCTCATTTCTTCTCATGGAGGTAACCTCCCATATTTTGTCTGTAATACTTTTTTAACAAATACTTTCCAAATTTTATCAAAGTCACTTTCTTTCCAACTTCCTCTTCTTACTTTAATTTACATGTTAACTTATTTATTGGCATTTTCCAAACTTCTTTATACCACTCCTCCACTTGTACATTTATTTGCATTTTCCAATGTCTTGCTATAATTAATCTTGCTGCCATTAATAAATTTGTTATTAAATCCTTTTCTGCTTGGTTCTCATTCTCTCCATTATAAATTGACATCAATGCTATACTCGGTTTCCTTTCTATATTTCTATTCAGAATATTCTCTATTTCTATAAAAACCATGTCCCAAAACTGCTGTACAAATTTACAATTCCACCACATATGCATATATGTACCTATTTCTTGACAACCTCTCCAACAATATTTAGAGTTATTCTTATCTATATTATGTAATCTTGCTGGTGTCAAATACCATCTCCATATTATTTTATTTAATAATTTTCTTTTATCCATATCGACATATTTTATAGATGTCTTTGTTTCCATATCTTATCCCATTCATGATCTCCAATTTTTTGTTTCAAATCTATCTCCCATATTCTCCTTAAATATTCCCCTTTGTCTTTTTTATCCTTATTTTTTATCAATATTTTATATAATTCACTAGTAATACCTTTCAAACTTTCATTATCATCCCTCTTTTCACCTTTTTTCACCAAATTTTCAAATTTTGTGAATTCCCTTGTTTCTTTATGATTCTTTTTCCAATTTTTAATCCATTGTTCTAACTGTATGCAATTAAACCATGAAATTTTCATTCCAAATAATTTCTCTCTTATACTCCCTTTCTCATTCATCCATCCTATCCATCCCTCTATTTTGTCTAGTCCTCTTCTCTTTAACTCCTTTCCCATTTTTTCCTTCAAATTATTTGGGAATTTTTTTCCCATTATAACCGGTGTTAATACTGAATCAATAGGCAAAAATTCTCTCTTATATTTATACAATATTTCCCATATATTTTGCAGAAATGGGTTCTCAATTCCTTTAATTTCCTTTTTTGTAAAATTATCAAAAAATATATTCCATATTCTCTTTTCTATTCTCCCTGTTTCTATCTCTAACCATTCTAAATCCCCCTGTCCTACAATTCCTTCTATAACATTTCTCAATTGATTAGCTTCATAATATCCTTTTATTTTGGGAAGACCACGTCCTCCCTCCTTCTCTGATATATATATAGCAAAATAATTTATTTAATCTTGTCCTTTTCCCTCCATTATAATCTTTATTCAACATATTTTGCCATTTTTTCAGTTCTACTTCTGATATTTTTATTGGTAACATTCTAAACAAAAAATTTAGTTTAGGTAATATTTTCATTTTAACTAAAGCTACTCTTCCAAACCATGATAGTTGAATATTTTTATATTCTTCCAACTTCTTTTCCATTTCTTTCCTTAGTACCATAATATTTTTCTCTTCTAATTCTTTTAAATCTTTTGTAATATTTCTTCCTAAATACTTAATATTACTTTTTAATCTTACTTCTAAATTTTTTCTCTTTTACAAATATATTTTCTTCTTCCTTAGTATAGTTAAACAACATCATATCTGATTTGTTCCAATTAACCTGTAAGCCTGTCATCTCCCCAAACAATTTTATATTTAATTTTTTAATTTTTTCTATTCCGTTAATCAGTTCTTTAATTTTTAGCAATGTATTGTCAGCAAACAAGCTTATCTTATGTTTTGTTTCTACTCCAATTCCTTCTATACTATTATCGTTTCTTATTACATTTGCTAGAATTTCTATTACCATTGCAAACAATATTGGAGAAAGTGGGCAACCATTTCTTGTTCCTCCTGTTATTTTTATCTCTCTTGTTATTCCATCATTAACCATCACTATAGCTGTGTTATGGGAATACAATTGATCTATTAATCCTCTAAAACTCTTCCCCATTCCAAATTCTTTCCATATTATTTTTAATGTTGGCCATTCCACACAGTCAAATGCTTTAAATATATCTAATGCTAATATCCCTGCTTTTACTTTTGTTTTGCCTATTATATTTATTTTATTTAACACCCTTCCTATTAAATTTAACATTCGTCTTCCTTTCACAAATCCACATTGGTCCTTTAATATATATTTATACATACAACTATTCATTCTCTTTGCCATTATTGCCGATAACTTTGTGTCTTGATTTATCAATGATATAGGCCTGTATGATCCATGGTCCATCAAATCCTTATCTGGCTTTGGTATCAATATTATCAATGATTGTTGCCATGATGGAGGGACTTTGTCTCCCATTATTATATTATTATATAATTCTAATAATTTAGGTATTAATTTCTTTTTAAATACTTTATAATAATCTGGTCCTAACCCATCCATTCCTGGAGCTTTCCCACTTTTTAAATTATTTATTGCTTCCTCTACTTCCATTTTCGTAATTGGTTTTTCTAATAAATCCCTATCTTCCTCTTCTATTTTAATCTTCCAATTTTCCCCTACATATTTTTCTATTTGTTCCACTGATTTATTCCCTGACTGGTACAGGTCTTTATAAAACTCCTCAAAAATTGTTAGTTTTTCCTTCATTGTTCTACACATTTTACCTGTTTTATCTCTAATCCCATGTATCATATTTTCCATTTTCTTCTTCTGTGTGGATCTAGCCAACATTTTTGAATTTTTATTACTAAATTCAAAATAATCCCTTCTTAAATAAATTAAATTTTCCTGTACTTCATCTACTTCCATTTTATCCAATTCCTCCCTCTTTGCTCGTAACTCAATATAAGTTTGTTTTTTCTTGTCTAATATATATTTATTTTCCAATAATTCTATTTCCCTTTCTAATCTCCCTTTTCTTTCTTCTTGCCTTTTTTTAAAGTTAAAGATTTCTTTTATGCATATCCCTATATCATATTTGTTTTCTAGTGCTAGGAGTTCAAGTTCATCTTGCTTATTTCCCATGTTCTGTGCATTAGTGTAGAGACATCTAAGACCATGTGTTCCTTTTACTTGCTGCCTGTGCAAGTTTTTTTGCCTCCCACTGTTGGGTCCTTGCGCTGTTTGCCTTGTTCCCTCAATGATAGTTTGACTATTTTCTCCAGCCCTTTTGCCTACCAGAATACTATCTCCCTCCCCCCTATGACTCAGTTTAAAGCCCTCCTGATCAAATTCTTGAGACTGTAGGCAAAAATGTTTCTGCCAACTGTTGTGAGATGCACCCCATCTCTTGCCAGAAGTCCCCCCTCATGGAAGCGCAGCCCATGATTCTTTTGACCACTTCTCCTCAAAGAATGTTCAGAAATTGGTAGAATTTTACAGTACAGGAATAGGTTGGAAAACTGTAAATGGCTCAATGGGTCACTCACAAGATGTCACATGTGTGTTCATGTACCTTCAAGTCACCTGTTGACTTACGGTGACCCCATGAATTTCCTAAGGTTTTCTTAGCAAAGGAATTTTGAGAGGTGGTTTTGTCAGCTCCTTCCTCTGAAATATAGCCTACAGCACCTAGTATTCATTGGTGGTCTCCCATTCAAGTACTAACCAGAGCTGACTCTGCTTAGCTTCCAGGATCAGATTGTATCTGGTGCCTTTAGAGTATTTAGGCAAGATGTTATGCCCTGTTGTAATTCTTCTTGGCCAGATGAAAATGAACTCTCTCTATAGATAGATAGATAGATAGATAAGTGTTGGAAACCCATGGGAGGTGAAGAAAGGTGGAATTTCAAAGAATGGCATTGTCATGATGGAGTGACTGCAACTCCCATCATGAAGCCTCATCACATCTGCAAGAAGTACATTTCCCATCATCTGTAAATTTCTATTCTCTGATTTCCTGGCAAAAGGTAATGCAGAGGGTGGACCCTCATTTCCTAAACATGACATCACACCACCTGACTAAAGAGCCAATCAGTTTTGGCTAATGGAGTTTTGAGTTTCTGCAATCCTTTGTCTGAGAGACATGGCTTAAGACCAGCAGAGACACATGGACTTGGAGAAGATCTGAAGAGCAGACCAGACACAGGGCTCTAGGGTCATCAAAGAGCTATGTGGTATCATGAAGTTTGGGGAATCAGACTTCTCAAATGACTCTGAATTCCATCATGAGAGACTCAGCTAGGCCACCTTTGATAAGCATGAGCCTAGCCCAGCCCAATTGGGACAGAGACCATGGACCTCATAAATGTAAGCTAGTGTCTTCTTTGCTTTGGACAATGTGTTAGCTAGGAATGTGTTAGTTTTTATTATTTATTTTAATCCTCTAACTGAATGCTATTCTATGTAACTTTTAAATTGGGGACGTGAAGGAAAGGCTTTCTCTCCATGCTAACTGTTTAATTGCTTGAACTAGAAATAAAGCTTTCTCTCTTTTTCTACTAGCCTGCATCCATGTGCCTTGAATTGTTATGGCTATCTTGTCTGTTCTCTGGGGATAGAGAAGGGAGGTTGGAAATCCTTAACAGAGTGAATTGTTTACTTGTTAACCAGAGATCTGTCCCAGTTTCACACTGAACTGGGTTTTAAGTGAAGAGCAGTGCGTGGTGGTGGCTACTGAAGTGAGACATAGTTCCAAGGGATTTCTAGGCTAGAGGAACACCTGAGAGTGTGTCTCACATTGTACAAACACACGAGTCTTCCTTCCCCTCTCTGTGATGGTGTGAATGCAAAGAGAGGAGGGAGGGCTTCGCATCACGGGCATCAAAAACTGGATTTGTTTTTAAATGTCATCATCTTTTCCAAATGTCAATGAAGCATTTATGTATTTTTAAAGAAAAACATCCTGCTATTTTCTAAAAATCCATAATCTGGAGCTTGTTGTCATGTGTTTTAATTGGGGAGGGAGGGGGATTACTATGCCTAACTGTTCTCAGTTGTAATATTTAATTGCCAATATTTGGAAATAATTGATTGTAGTCTCCATTTTCATTTGGCTTTTCTTGTAAAGGCCAAACAACTGATCCAAACATCATTTCCTTTTTCACAGGTTATTGTGGCTTTCTTAAATGAACAACTTAGACTGTGCTCCTAAATCACTTACTAGAAAGAACATTCTTTTAAAATCAGTGTGGTTTATTTCCAAGTTTGCCATACAAGCAAAATGAACCAAAGTTACAGTTATCATATTCCAAAAAGACCTAGAGTTACATCCCATTCAGTTCTTTAAGGAAGCAGCAGTAATGCGGGGGCCAGGGGGGTTAAGCACTGGAAAATGTTTTAGGGCAATGTACATAAAAAACAGTACAATCCCAGAGTAGTTTATCTAGATACTCTCCTAGATGATCTAAGGATTCCTCCAAACTGGGCCAAACCTCAGGATTTGGCAGGGATTATAGCTCTACTTAGGATTTTTTCTTGTATCTATATAATGTTCTTCTTGTCCCAGTAATTGTCTCGTAAATTTCTGGTACTCACCACAATGTTTATTCCCACTACAAAGTAGATTTTTTTTTTCTGTCTCAGGAGCTTTCAATACAGGTAAATGATACCCATCTGCCTCTATTTTCTCAGTTTCTCCCGTGGTAGTTTTATGGCAATTTGGCAAGAGTTAGTGCTAAAGAGGCATATCCTTATATCACTTTAGCATTATGTACTCAAAAGGCTAAAAAAATTGAACTGAACAGAAAAATAGAAATAGAAATTAGAATAATGTGTGAAAAATAATGGATACAGGAGGAGGCGCATCCAGGCAGGAGATGTGGAGTTCATGGAAGAGACAGTGGAAACTACATTCACCCACATTTTTCTCACCATAGTGTTTCAGTGAATGATAAAACTGTACTTGTTGCACGTAGTCCTAGGCATTACCGCTCTCAGGGGACAGAATCAGAGTTCTTTTTGGGAGCCTTCCAAGTAGCATTGTTCACTAATGGTGTTTGTGTATCTGTTAGAAACACTGTTTCCCTGCAAACACACTAATATGGTGGGAAGAAGAAATCTAGCTCCATAGCGGCTTGCTATTGAGTGTATGGCAGATGTTGTTGGATTGCAGCCCCTCACCACTTGTTATGTTGGCTAGGGTGGCTGGGAGTTGTAGTCCTACAACATCTGGAGAGCCAAAGGATCCCCTGCTGTAAACAGAACTTTATCAAAGACACTGATGAAGTATAGACAGGGCTGGTCTCACTCAGTAATGCGAAGATCTGTGAGGATTTATTTTTTTGAAGAGCATCTCTTTTGTCTTTCACTCTCCTGAATCTTCCAAACATCGAAGGCTAGGAATTTCTGTAACCACAATCATCCTCAACAGAAGGTAACTCATGCCTTTTTGTGGCACTGGGGCCTAAATATCTCTGAGGTCTTACAGTACTTGACTGAGCATGCTAGTTTTCCTGAAGTACGTTTTGCCGTGAGCATTTCCATCTCTGTCAAATTGGACATGTTCTTTCCTGCCATCCACTATAATAATTCCCACAGACTGAACAACATGAGGGAAAGGCTGTGAGAGAGGGGGTTGGAAATCAGGTTCAGGGCTAGGTTATAGACTTTTACTCAACCAGAAATGATCAGAGAGCTGTTCAGCAACATCTACTTTACTTTTAGTGTATCTAAAATTATTTAACCCAAATAGAAACAGCCTTCTAGCACAATTTTTGTTAATAGCCTTCTATTGGAGTCATGAAACCATTATACTGATTCATCTGTGATATCCAGATTCATAGTCCATTGGTAAGTAACCAATGGACTATGATCTGGAGACAGGGTTCGAATCCCTGCTCGACCATAGAAACCCACTGGGTGACCTTGGGCAAGTCACACTCTCTTAGCCTCAGAGGAGGGCAAAGACAAACTGCCTCTGAACAAATCTTGCCAAGAAAACCTCATGACAGGTTTGCCTTGGGATCACCATTAGTCAGAAATGACTTCTAGCACACAACAACAAACAATCTCTCACAAAACATGGAATTTGGGGAAGTTTAACATACCTCTTCAGGCAGCAGTTGGGAGATGGAAATGCTGGGATTTTTCATTCACAAAATTTCTGAACACTGGGTGTTAAGAACATGAAATCTTTGCTGGTTCTGTGGAATAGACTTGTTCTGAAAATAAACTTGTTCTGAAATAGGCCAGACGTTGTATATAGCTCAGTCTTGACTGTGGCCACTAGCATTTAGTGTCTACACGTCAAAATAGCTTACTATGGTTTCAAATGTCCATCATGAGGAAGACTGATTGGTTGGCCTGTATATTTGCTCAATACACTATCCAGGTGTGAATTATAACAGGCAAATTCTAGTCCCTTGAACATGATTTGGTTCAAACAGAGAATGTCTTCCACTGTGGACTATCTTTTAACAAGTCTTCAAATGGGGACACCCCCCCTTTTTTTAAAAAAAATGTTAAATAGGATATTTGTGTGTCCTAGTCATTCCTCCTGCAGTCTTTTTAGCTGAATATATCTGGGACTGAATCTGTGATGTGTGACATGTTTTTACCACTGAGCTATGGGTTCTTCCAGTACCACCCTGCCAATTGTGGAATATCTTGTTTCCTCTGGTATGGTTGGTGCCAATGGAAGAGTGATTTGTTCAAGTTTTTAGATGAATCTGTATCACTGTTGTGCAAATCACCCTTTTAAAAACTATGTGCTCCCCATTTTTTTTAACTGTTTTATTGTTTACTTTGGATCAACAGTATGATTTGATTTTCTGTACAGAAAATGCTAGCCAGAATTTAGAACTTAGACTTAGGACTTTATCAGATGTGGCAAATATGGTGTCATAACGATGCCTAATGAACATGAAAGGGCGCAAATACCAGACAATGTTGTGCTTTTGCAATCATGTATTGTAAACGAGGCATCCTTTTTTATTGTTGGGCCAAACCATCAATAGATCAGCTGTGGTGTTTTGTTTTGTTTTTTACTGTGATTGCGAGCATGTGAAACTGCACCCATTCTGCTGGCACAATTCCAACTTCAATGGCTGGCCCCCGCCAGAACACTTCTGGGTGGGAACGCAAAAACTAGCCATGGGATTCTTTTATTATGAACCTCCCTGTGTTGCAAGGAAGTTTTAAGTATGTTTCAGTACTTGTGTGTTCGTTTGGTTTGTTAATTTAGCTGTTTTTTACACTTTTAAGCACGCACGCGTCTTCTTGCAAGAACTGCCGAGATCACGCTCAGCAGTGAACATGGAAGTACAAGCCTTCTTTTTTCACACGATCACAGCAACGTTTGATATTTTGGGTTCTTTTGCTGGCACAAAAATGGTGTAAAATATGGTGCCAAAAGAATGTTCTTAGAGGCTTGTCTGATGACACACCTGTCGCAGAGTTGTATTCATGGTCTCTGCATAGTCACTATCATGGCACTATTGCCATGGTCATAACTTCGCCCAACCTACTTTACTGGACATCAGACATACAGAGAGAAAGGGGTCCATTCTGCTGGTGAGCAGGCTGCAGGTTGATGACATTTCCACCCCTCCTACCAGCCAGTGAGGCTGCAGCAGTGAGAAGCAGGACCCTTGTCACACTTCCTTGTTGTAACCTCACTGGCTGGAGGAGGTGTGTGGAAACATCATCTGGCCACACCCTGATCACCAGCATTGTTGATGCCCAGTAAATCAAATTTGGGGGAGCTGGGCTGGATGATACTATTTAGCTATGCAACTAAGGTAGTTATGTAAGTAACCAATGCGTGTAGAATTCTGTTTGCTGTTTCCTTTGCAGAAAATGCTATTTTCTGAGCAACAACCCCATGCACAATTTTTTCACAGACTAGGACCACAGCTACGACATTATAAAAATATTTTCATTATTTTATAATGAAAAGTGGGTTGTACATATTGGCCTAAATCCAATTGCTAGTCTACATGAGTAGATTACTGAATCAATGGACATTATATACTGTAAGTGTTGATTTACCCACATTTCCATTGATTCAATTGTTCTCCTCTAGCTGGGACTAACAATTGGATTTAGGTCCTTTTGAAGGTTTAAGATGAGTTTCAGATGATGATGATGATGATGATGGACAAAATGTGTTTATATGCTTTTGCTAGAAGTCAATATAATTAATTATCAGAGTGTCTGGCTTTAGAGAATATAGATGTAATGGGAATAAAAGTAGATTTGGTGAATTAGTGATCCATGAGATGCTGTTCTCCCCAGTTACAAAATCAAGAGTAAGAAAGGAAAAGAAAAGAGTAACCACTGATGGCACAGTGATTAAATGCCAGTACTGCAAGCCACAATGTTATGAGTTCGATCCCAGAGGGCTCCAAGGTCAACTCAGTCTTCCATCATTCCATAGGTCAGTAAAATGAGTACCCAGCTTGTTGGGGGCAATTAGATAACACATTGTAAAACCACTTAGGGAGTGCTTTGGCACTCATAAGAGGTATATAAATATCAATGCTATTGCTTGCTGCTAAAAGAGCAGATTGCACTGTGGTTCACTGGGCCAATAATCTGAATCAGGATAAGACAATATCATCTTAAGCAAAGTAAGGGAAGAAGGAAATTCAGTTGCAACTGCTAAACGCATTAAAACATTTTTTAAAAAAACAATACATCAGAACTGTGAAGGCCAGCCAGGGAAGGTGGTGGGGTGAGTAAGAATTTTAAAAGGTGTGAAAGGACAACTTAAGAAGAACAGGCTGATGACAGACAAACTTAACTAATTATTTGCATTTGTCTTCACTGCACAAGATGTTGGACAGATGCCCAAATGTAACCCCATGTAGTTTAACTATATGACACCAACCAGCTCTTCAGGAAGGAGAGCAGGGTACTAGATTTATCTCACTGTTCACACTCCTAATATCTCCTGTACTATTTAATATGATAGTTTATTTAAGAGGGCTGTGTTGTGTAAAGGCTAAGGAAGACCATAGTTAGAGTAGGATGATTGTGTATATTGAGATCCAGGGTGAAGTGACTGTTTTCAGGCACGATCATGGCAGGTTGTGTGTGTGTTTGTGTGTGTGTGTGAAGATGTAGGGAGGAATGTTGTCTGAATTATGCCACAAGATAATCCTCTGTGTCCTACCAGTGGGAACAATGCATCATGGGAAGATGTGAGAGAGGTCCTTCTCGTCTATGGCAGCCCGTTTGTGGAGTGCCTTACCCTCTGAGGTCCAGCTGGGACCAACATTCTTCTCCTTCTGCTACCAAGTCAAAACATGGTTTAAAGACTGTGGGGCCTAATTCATTCATATACCTGTATACACACACACACACACACACACACACACACCTGTACATGGTTTTAATTGTTTTAGCCTTTTGAGCTGTTTTAATTTGCTGACTTTTAAAATGTTTTGTCCATTTTAGATTATTTTATTGTTTTTAATCTGGAATTGTTTTTAATATTTTATATTGTTTTACTTGTATGACACTCTGACACCGCACAACAAAGGGGATGAATGAATAAGATACTTTAAAGTGTTGACCTGGGGGTGTGGGGAGAAGGTTGGGACTCCCATTCAGGCAGTAAAACATTTCTGGATGGCATGGATCATGTTGTTGTATGAATGACTGTTATTGATTACATTTATAGGTTTTCTTTTAAAAAAATTGAATGATAATATGCAATATTCATTGCTTCTTTTTTTAAAAAAATATTCTTTTAAAAATCAGAAAAGTGATAATTATTGCAAAATAAATATTACCAAAGGCTATTACAGTGGGCCCTCCGGATCTGCAGGAGTTTGGTTTCAGATGGAAAAAAAAAAAAGATGATCACACCCCATATTATTAAATGATGGTGACGTGTGCGCATCCATGTCAGTACATCTGTGTGCATATCACCACCATTTTGAGTATGGGACACAACAATCAGCAGGCAGTTGAAACCACAGATTGGGAGCCCGCATATTGAGAGGGCCCACTGTTTCTAGTAATTAAAATCCCATAAAACACTTGATCCAGTCAGAGAACTTAATCAGGTCTGATAAATCATAAAAGTGGTAGAAAAGTGCTATACTAGATATTCCATGTATTCAGATTTTTTTTAAAGGCATTCTTAGCAACAGCATTGCGATCTTATTTAGGGCACCACATGCTCCCTCCCCCTTCATCTATTGCATGGGTGCCCCCTGCTTATCTCACCAGCAGTGATGAGAAACACCAGGCTCTTGGACAGAGCTGCTGGGCCAGTGGTCAAAACAGCAGCAGCAGTGATAGCAGTAGCACCAAGGGCGATGGGGCAATGGGGCCGATATGGTGTCAGCCCAATTGGCCTGTGCAAGCAACAATGTGTTCTTGGACTGATGCGTGGAGATATCATTCTGGTCCATCTGCATAATGCTCTGGACTGGCCCTGGATTAAGTGGATAGTGCAGACAAGGCCTTAGTTATCTACATGCAAATAAGTAACCTCTCTTAGCCTGACCCCCTCAAGCCCACCTTAACATCCAGCAACCACATCCATGGACGGAGGTCTGTTCAGCTGCACAAGAAGGAGGATGTTTCCATCCCCTCCCACCAGTGAGGAATACTGAGATGAAAGTTGTGACAGGGGTCCTGTTTCTTACTGTCACAGCCACACTCACTGGCAGTAGGAGGCTGGAAACGCCATCTTCCTTGAGCCGTAATTGGCAGCTAAACAGACTTCCTTACCTGATGCAGCTACTGGCTGTTGAAGTGAGCTGGGGGGACATTTACATAGGACTTTATCAGACCACCCCCTTAAATCCCGTTCTTTTGCCACCATTACTTTTCAGTTTTTATGCAGGCAAAAGAACTTCCCATGCCACACTTACCTTCCCTCCTGTCCACGGGCTTCTCCATCAATGAAGGAGGAAGTGAACGGAGCTCTGTTCACTTCCTCGTTCAAAATCCTGCATGTTCTCGCGAGAATACATGGTGTGGGAAATTCAAAAATAAAAACTAAAAGAACACAGAAAAAAGTTTTTAAAGCATAGGAACACACTTTAGAAGTCCCAAGTAAACTGGAGAGGGTAATAAAAAAGTGTGTCACCTACCTGGAGGTCACAATCTCACCTGGAGGTATTCTGGCTGGACCGGCCATTGACACTGTATTTGCATGAAGTTAAATGGTGTGAGGTTTCATACGCCATCAATGCCAGCACTAAAGCTGTCAATAAAATAGGACAGGTTTTGGCCAGGACATAAATGTGAAACGGTGAAATTGTCTGATATCTGTGCCCTTTTGTGTTTATGTGGTGTCATTATGACACCGTATTTGATGTGTCTGATAATATCATAGTCTCACAGTTACAGATTTGTAACCCGGAGTTACAGATCCATTTTCTTTTGTTGTGTGCCTTCAAGTTCTTTCTGAGGGTTTGCCTAGATGAGAAGATAATGCTGATTCCTGCATAGTAACACAAATACACAGTAGTGATCATTTGTCTCCATGGTGTTTTGGAAAAATCAATAGTGTGTGAAGCTATCCGCGTTTGAAGTGTGCACACAATCATGCCTGTGAATCAATAAGGTGGCCAAGTAAATTACAGTGTGTTATTATTCTCCACACATAGTTGTTGCTGCACAGTCTTTTTTTAAACTGTAAATCAAAGGTGTGCAAGTGTGACCTTCTACTTAAAAAAAGGTTTTAAAAGGTATTTGGTTGCCTAGGCACAGCTAAAAAGTGCAAGATTGAGAAGGGAAAACTCCAAAATGGCACTTCCAGCCACTTCCTTGCCAGAAAGCCCCCCTCCCCTACAGGTCCAACCAATCTGCTGTCCACTTCTGCCCTTGCCGGGAATGTGCAGTGTTCTGAATTGGCTGTCCAAACAATCAGTAATGTGCATTTCCACACACTATTTAAACAACTTTGGGAAAAGCCATGTGCCCCCCTCCTTCTGAATATTGCAAATCTCATTCACTTCTTGTTGGGACAAAATATATTCTCCTCTTATTCTATGAGGAGTATTTTCATCATCTACACAGCTCCTGACTTATGGTAACGCAAAGGTGACCTTTAACAGAGATTTCTTGGCAAGATTTGTCCAGACGGGGTTTGCCTTTGCCTTCCTCTGAGGCTGAGAGAGGGTGACTTGCCCAAGGTTTCCCAGTGGGTTTCCATGGCTGAAAGGGTATTTGAATCCTAGTCCCCAGAGTCGTAGTCCAATGCTCAGATCACTACACCGTGGTGGCTCTCTGCGGATCAATAACTGTTCTGTATTCAGTAAGTACAACTTAAAAAAACAAAAAGGTTACAAATTGTAAATGAAATACAAAGAAGAACAATAAAAACAAACAGTAAAAGCATACTCTTACAACTGCAGGAAAGGTATATATCACCTATTGGAGAGTATGGCCAAAGGAAACAGTAAAAGACCAATATTAAACAAATGTATCACTCCAGATTTGACCATGAGAAGCAGGGAGATAATTAAAGTCTTTGTTTCGAAGTTTGCAGAGCAAAGGAAATCGAATCTTGTTTCCACAAATGCACTTGCTACTAAGTCAATCTGTCTCCAGTTTTGTCTCATCTGCTATGTCAGTTTCTCTGAAAGCCAAATCCCAAACATGATGGTGCAATTGATTCATAGGAGATTTTCAGACGGGGACAAAAATAGTGTCCCCATCTCACTACAGTCTAATCCACCTCCCTCCCATCCCTGTAACGCTACAAATGGAAGAATTTTCAGACCTACCTTTCGTGTGACACTCCTTCCCCCTCGGCAGTCCAGGGGTGAATGCAGCTCTCATGGAGCTGCATTCACTTCCTGGAATGGAAATCCCAGCCATTCATGCGAGAGGACGGTCACACAGGAAATTAAAAAATAAAAAGAAATGCCAGAAAGTTACACTAAGCACAAAAACACACTTTAAAAAATACAAGTAACCAGGAGAGTGTACAAAAAAGGGTGTCACTTACCTCCTTGTCCCGATCATACCCGGAAGTGTTCGGCATGGACCTCCCAGTGATGCTGGTATCATGCCAGAATAACAGGGCACCTTTTCACTCACCTGTCGTCCCGTTACAGAAACAGAACTACGGATCAATTCACTGCTTAGCCTGTGAATAAAAAGGAGCGCCATGGGAACAGAAGGGGCATGAGAGCATGACAACCTGTTAATGACGTAGTCTGAAAGTGAGGCTCTTTTGTGATCTCCTGGCATCCCTGTGCTGCTATATTTAGGGTGTCTGATAATCTCCATAGACAGTGGAGGGGTCATTTTCCAGTTTTTAACCATTTTTTGTCTGGCAGCAAGCAGCTGAAAACAAAAATGTAACTAATAAAGACAAAAATGCAGGACAGGCAACCCATTAGAAAATTCTTCCATGCAAAATTAGAAATCCAGTTATATACTGAACATAGAAGAATGGTTGTACTGTATAAGCTGTTAGATATGAAAGATCTTGACAAACTAACAGCATTGATAAACCAAAAAACTACTGAATATGTTGATAAAGTATGGGCACTAGTGGTTACTTACTGCAAGAACAAAATGTTGTTATAAAATAATAGAAAAATTACTTAATAGAGGTTTTTTTTATTTAGTAAATGGGACATTTATCATTTATGTACAGAAACAAAAGTTATAGAAATATCTTTTTAATGGAAATTGGAAAAGCTAATTATCAGGATGATAATAGGTCTTTCATACAAAATATCAAAGTCAGTGAATTCACATGAAGAAAAAGCCAGCGAAAGTTAGGTAACAATATGGAAGGGAAGATACACATAAGCAGTAGCAAAGAAAGAATCATGAAGCTTGTTACTTTAAGATTATGAGATGTATGAAAATGAAATGTACAATTCTGTTGAAATGTTTTTGAATTCTTCTTATGTTACAATAAGAAATTACGATTACTATGATATATATAGATGTGTGTGTGTGTGTGTGTATCAAAATAAACATAATAAAAAAGAGAAAACTCTTCTGCACAACCAGTTAATCAGAAAATGCCTGTTTAAATAAAAAGGCCTTTGCCTGCAAGCAAAAAGAAAGCAGAGAGGTGTCGAGCCTAGCACCTTATAGAAAAGGGAGAGGAGGGGGAGAAAAGTAAAGGACGATACATACAAATTCAAACCATGAGGTTCTGGTTCACTTTTAAACACCTGTCTACTGCATCATTATTAATCTGGATTGTCACCTACAATCCCGTTTACACTGTGCCCCTTCCTTGCCTACCTTTGCTACGTGCAGAAAACAAGGAAGAGCCTGGAAATATCCCTACATTCCCACTCTATGAGAGCTGCTGCCAGCAAGGGTTTCTGTCAGTTTTGATATACATTTGGCATATGAGAAGGTAGCAGGTTGGCAAGAGGAGGTGTGAGACTCAATGGTATGCGTGTGAACCTGTACCATGGAGACAAATGACGATTGTTGGGTGTAATTTTTCAAGCCTCAGCAGTGACTTGTGTTAACAAAACCTAGAGTCAGAGAAGGCCTTAAACTCACCTTTTTACCTGAGATTGGGAAAAGAGTTGTGTATGCTTGTAGCAGATATGCACTGTTCTATGCCCTCTTCAAAGACAGTTTTGAAAGAAAGAACTCAGACATGTTTCATTGTACACGAATTACAAAACCCATGTTCTTATTTGAAATGCCATCAATTGCTACATTTTTATCATGCACAGGATCTCATACTTTTACCTTTAACCTTTTCAAACCATAACAGTGGAAGAGTGAGACATAACTCCAACAGAAAGCTAGATGGCTCTTGTGCCCCCCTCCAACTCTAAGGACTTTATCAAATGTGTGAAAAAAAATGTGTCAGAAGAACACAATGACAACACAAATGGGCGACATTATCAGACGACAATGTCATTCAGCCATTCGGGGACTGGTGCTGGCATGAATAAAGTATCCCTTTTTTATTCATGGTCTAAGCCACCAATAAAAAGGGATGCTTTATTCATACCCACGCTAGACCCCCAGAATGACTGAAGGATGTGGGCATCTGATAATGTTGCCCTTTGTGTTCTTGTCACATCCTTCTGATGCATTTTGGGATGCAGTTTTGTGCCACATTTCCCCACATCTAATAAAGTCCTAAGATGCTAATAACTCTGTGAGATGCATGTGCCATTCAAAAACCTAGAGCTGTTATTGTCGATCTATGGACTTTATCAGACACAGAACATACAGTGTCATAAGGATGACACATAACCGCGAATGGGCATGTGGATCAGACGACGTCGCCCTTTCATGATTAAAATCAGCCTCAAACCCGTACCTTTTAATTGACAGCTTGAGCCATCAATAGATCCCCCTGCTGATTTTTTGCTGGCATTGCCAGTGTGCAAAGCCTCTGTCCCTTTAAAATCTCATACTTACCCCAACAACAGCTAGACCAGCGCGAACACTTCCAGGTCAGATCAGGACATCCAGGTAAGTGACAAACTTTTTTTAACCCTTCCTGGGTTACTTTGAGGGGTTTTGTGTTAGTGTGTGTGTGTGATATTAGTTTAACTTTTTGACATTTCTTTCTTTTTTTATTTTTGAATTTCCCGCGTCATGGGATTTCAAAAGAGGAAGTGAACGGAGCTCCATTCACTTCCTCTTTATTACCGGAGGAGCCTTTGCCAGGAAAGGAGGTAAGTGCAGGGGGGACGTTCTTTTGCCAGCAAAAAATATTTTTTTATGCAGGCAAAAGAACATTTAAAAGGGGATGTCTGATAAAGCCCTATGTTCTGTATGCTAGCAACAACTGTTGCATTTGGAGGGTGGGTCTACTATTTACATTCTGTCACTTCTGCCTGGTTAAGAAAACAATTTCATACAGCACAATTAAAAGAGGCAACTGTTGCATGATTTATAGGATGTAACAATTTTTGTAACAATGAAAGCAACATCATTAAATATTGTTGTCATGTTTCCACAGCTCAGATCTCTGAGACTCAATGCCTCAATAAATCTATTCTGGAATAGACAATGTGATTTTTACTTTAGCTTCCCAAGCTTGTCATGAGCAAAGTCATCTCTGGTGTGGAGGAAATGTCAATCAGGAGCATATCATATGGTTTTGTTTATCTGTTATATTCATACAGGAAACCCCTGCTTATCTGATAGGTTTAGGGACCAGAGGACTGTCAGAAAGTGGAATCGGTTGAGAAGTAGAACCCAGGGTTTTTTTCCAGCTTGCACATGCATTTTGGCCACTGAAACACATAAATAATACACTATATATCACTTTTGAATACGTGTAAATGCTAAATTAACATAATACGCACACACACATGCACACGCACAGGCACACGTATATGTGAGTAGTCCCAAGCGAGCCTCGTAGGCAAGACGAACAGAAGAAAGAGTGGAACACCTGTCAAATTAATGAAACTTGTCTGTAATTTGCAAGCATTGAAAGAGTGAGTGCTTGCAAAGCGAGGAAAGCGAGTCAAGTCTATACGCAGCAGTTCTGCCAAGGACCTCAAGGTACAAGCCTCAACATACAGTTGGCCTTCCATATCCACAGGTTCTACATCCATGGATTCAACCAACCACAGCTTGAAAATATTTGGGGGAGGGATTCCAAAAAGCAAACCTTGCTGTTCACCATTTTATATAAGGGATACCATTTTACTACACCATTTTACTTAATGGGACATGAGCATCCATGGATTTTGGTATCATGGGGGCCCTGGAACCAGATCCTAACATATACTGGGGGCCCACTGTATATTGTTCTCCTCAACCCAACTTTTTTTCTCACAGCACTTAAGAGAGTTATACTGGAGCCTGAGAAATCTGAACTCTAGTCCCCATAAGCCATGAAATTGACTGGATGATCACTTTTCCTCTCTCCCAGCCTGACTTACCTCACAGGCTTCTTGATGTGTTGTTAAGTAGGATATGTGTGTGTCCTAGTCATTCCTCCTACAGTCTTAAGTGCTACACCACACCAGAGTACAAGCTATCATGTGGACGAGCTTTAAAGGATTCCTTAACAACACATAGTTCATACTTGTTTGACTACAGACACCCTAATATGAAGGAGAGATTAAGTCCCAGGAAGCTTAAAAAAGAAAAGAAAAAGGTTTCTTCCAAAAATTAGCCCATTAGGCTTTCACTAAGAAATAATTATATGGCCGTCTTCAGGAAAAGGGGAAATATGTATACATTCCCTCATGTGATAAGCCCCTAAATAATTGCTTTTCCAAGTTCTGTCATATTTCAGTCTCTTAGCAGGTATGTATACAAGTTCTCAATAGTGGAATGACTGGAGAAAGTGCAGTCTGTAGGCCACATGACTTCCAAACCCCACTTTTGCAGCCTTTAAAGCTCCCTGCCCCCCCCAAACCCTAGTCAGGTTTCATTGAATTCAACTTTATTCAGGTGACTTTCTGGTGATTTTTCCCCAGAAAAAATGCCCCAAACTACACACAAATGTTGCTTCCTTTCTTCCCCCCAACTCCCCCCACAACGAGCAACACCTTCAGAACTGGCATAAACAGGAATCAGAACTGATGCAACATCAACTTACAGTGTGCCCCAAATGCTCCAGTGTGGCTTACGGGATGGAAGGATTAAAAAAAAAATTGTCCCCATCCACTCCCCCAGTTCCCCCTTGCTATACAGAAAGTTGGCCATTCCACATGTGCATTATTTTTCAATGGATGTACGAGTTCTGTCTATTAAATAATGAGACTGTGTTTCTGTCAGGGGATGATGGGGCAATCAATCCCCAGGTGAAGCCAAAAACTGTCTCAGCAGACGTGGTAACAACCCTTTCCCAAGAATACTGACATACAGAGTGTTTGGCATCCAGAAAACAGGAGGTGCTTTTAATCTTCAGTAGTTTCAGTATATACAAGCAAAGTGCTACGCCAGGCATCTCAGGATCATAGGAAGAGAATGAACACTGATCTGGCTTTCTTATATACACACAGTACAGCATTGGCTTAGCCAAGCACATGGCCACATTGCAACAGATTTCTACCTTCATGGCTTTTTACTGTAGTAACCCTCTTCTGATGCAATCTTCTCCTGCAGCTGTAGCATGATTAGGCATGACTGGCAGTTCATGGAGTCAGTCATCATGACTCAGCATGATTTCTGCAGTTGTTTGGCCATTTTAAAACTTAGGGTTCTGTATCCAATTCCTGACAGTTTCTGCCTTTCAGACAAATCAGGGAGAACTGATTGTGAATGCTTGAGTGGTGACCTTGAACATGTCTGAACCTTCATGACAAATATCAACATTCTTGGTTGTTCAGTTAATTGTCAGTCATTGTTTAAAGCAGCTGTGTTGTCTGTTGTGTGCTGGAAAAATGCTAAGTTTCAAAATCGAGCAACATGTCAATTTGAATTTTTTAGTAGAATTGAACAAAACACCAATGGAATCTTTTCAAATGCTTACCAAGGTCCACGGGAAGACTGAATGTCTCGTGCACATGCGTTGAGTGACACAAAAGATTCAGAGAAGGATGTGAGAATGTAGAAGATGATGAATGCCCTAGACGACCTTCCACTTCAAGAACCAAATAAATTGTTGAAAAAATCAGCCAGATTGTTTGAGAGAGCACCAACTCAGTGTCCAAATGATAGTTGAAGCCGTGAACATTGAAAACTGCATGGAATTTGAGGCAGACCCAGACCTTTTTCAAAAAATCATCACTTGTGATGAAACCTGGATCTTCCAGTATGATCCTGAGACAAAACAACAGTCAGTGCACTGGAAAACACCATCCTCAGCAAGAATGTTAAAAAGCACATCAAAGAAAGTCCACATTCAAAGCCATGCTTATTTGTTTGTTTTTTTACATCAGTTTTGGCAGAATGGGTTCCAGAAGGTAGAACAGTGAACCAGCAGTATTATAAGGAAGTTTTGACAAAGCTGAGAGAAAGAGTCATGGGAGGGGGGAAGGCCAGAACTGTAGGAAAATGGTTTCATTCTTCATCAAGACAGCACTTTATGTGAAGCAGTTTTTGGCTGATAAACACATTACTACACTTGAACATTCTCCATATCTGCCAGATTTGGCACCATGCAACTTTTTTCTTTTCCCTAAAGTGAAACAGTGCTTAAAGGAACACGTTTTGAGGCAATTGATGCAGTAAAGAAGAAAATGGCAGGTGTGTTGAAACAGCAGACAGAAACTGATCTGCTCCATGCCTTTGACCAGTGGCAACCAAGACTGCATTGGTGTGTGAGTGTGAATGGGGAGTATATTGAAGGGGTCAAGCATTAGAATTGTAATACATATAAATAAAGGTGGGTTATTGTATCAGTCTCATTATTTAATAGACAGACCTCAGACCTTATAAACAAACATAGGTGTTGTTATGTGCCTTCAAGTTGTTTCTGACTTATGGCAACTCCAAGGTGAACCTATCAAATGGTTTTCTTGATAAATTTGGGGGTTGGGAGAGAGGGTGCCTTTCCCTTCCTCTGAGGCTGAGAGAAGAGTATGACTTGCCCAAGGTCACCCAGTGAGCTTCCATGGGTGAGCAGGGATTTGAACCCTGGTCTCCCAGAGTCCTAGTTCAACACTCAATCACTACACCATGTTGGCACTGAGCATAGATGGCAAATGGTAAAATCTGTCAGTTTCACTTGCTTGCACTTTCAATTTTTCTGTATTTTGGTAAATTCTGACTAGAAAAAGGGAATAATTGAAAGAGAATTCTCACTGCATCCTAGGGAACAGGAAAATCTGTCAGTTTTTCTTTCAGTCACATAGGATTTGGGCAAATCATGAGCAAAGATGAACTGAAACAAAATCCTTACCCATCCCAAATATTGACCTGTAGCACTTTGAATCTTCTCGATGGCTTCATTATTATCCCATACTTCCCAGGGTTGTGCCCTGACAATCTAAACCAGCTGGAAACATTTCATGGTTTAGGAATGGGATTAGTGTGTTATAGCTCAATCAAATTTCTTTAATTTGGCTCTCTTGGCTTTGTTCCTTTTCACATACAGGCCAAATGTATAACTCACCAAAGAAAGATGCTTATCATCGGCTGATCGATAAGTGAGTCTGCAAGGTGGCGAATGGAGTTATTACTTTCGCTGTGTGTCTTGTTCAAACCTGCTCCCACCAGCTCACGGATAGGGAGATAAATGTCAAATGATTTTGTGATAAAGAGAGTACCAGCACCCCCTCTGATGGTTTCAGAATGGGTGTCAACACCACTACAAGTTTATAAGCTTATTCAAAATGAGTTTCTGCTACATTGCTGACTTCTCAGTTCCACGCACCCTGCTGCCCTAGGTAAACTCTCGTTTTCATTTCATGCAAGACCATAAAGAAGTTCTTCTAACATTTCAAAATCTGATAATATTATGCACATTTTCACAAAACATTAGTCTTATTTTGCATTAATTGTGCATATTTCACTACCCTCTCTTTCAGAAAAAAATCTCTATCAGACAAGTCATGGCTAAAAAACCAAGGGCTTAAAAAAAGTATATATCTATAACTTGGGTATGTTGCCTTTGCTGCTCAGGAAACACACCCAGACAATCATCACCCACATGCAAATTCCCTCTTAACCTCATAATCTACTCCTGCTACTCAATGTGTAGCCCAGATTCCTGCCACTCAATCTGTGGCCCAGATTGGGATGTAGACAGTCAACTGGCAGTGGCGACTGGTCACCAATGTTGCCACTATGATGGAACCCAGACAGTCAACTGGAGATGGTGGTGGAGGAACCCAGACAGTCAACTGGCAGTGGTTGCCACTGTGGCAGCAGCAGGGCAACAGAGGAAGTCACCCTAAGCAATTCCGGGAAAAATGTGGAATGCTGAGAAGGGGGAGGAGGAATTTTAAAATCCACTGGCCTAATTTACAGGGTTGTCATGAAGTCTAATGGGCATTTTTCCAGGAGTTTTTTAACAGCATATGTTATGCTGGGTACAGCTAGTGTATTATGTATTTACTACTTGAGAAAAATCATTAGGGTCAATGTTAACTTTAGAAAATCATGACACTTCAGGATGGCATCCGTCAACAAAGTAATGAGTAAAGCTACACCCAAAAGTAGTGTGTGCATATGTGTGTATGTGTATGTGCCTTCAAGTCAATTTATGGCAAGCTCATGAATTTCATAGAATTTTCTTAGGAAAGGAAAACTCAGAGGTGGTTTTGCCAGTTCCTTCCACTGCACCTCCCTTCAAAATCATTTTTTCCCTGTTTCCATGATAGGGAAGAACAGGGGGTATGTTTGTGAAATTACTTCCTGGGATTGCAAGTCTCTCAGCATTATATAACAGCATTATGTCAGTGACATAACCATGACTGGTTTGGGAATCAGCCACAGAAATGAATGTTTCCTTTAGGAGAGAAGAGTAGAAGGGAGGAAGAGAGGAAGTAGAAGGGACACTTGTAATCTTCTTTTAAGGTCTAGGTAGATGTGGGAGATTATCAGATGATCCCTTTAAAATGTTCTTTTGCCGGTATATTAAAAAAAAAATCATGCTGGCAAAAGAACACTCCCCACTGCACTTACCTTCCTTTCCCAGCAAAGGCAGCCCTGGCAATAAAGAAGAAGTGTGCTTTCAGCTCCATTCACTTCCTTGTTCAAAATCCTGTGAGACTTCATAGTGCAGAAAATTGAAAAAATAAAAACAAAAATAAAGCCTAAAAAGTGACACCAAGCACCTAGTCACACTTAAAAGGTCCCAAGTAGCCCAGGGTGGTCATAAAAAGAGCAACAAAACTTACCTAAATACCCTGATCTCACCCGGAAGTGTTCACGCCAGACTGGCCAGCTCACTGCAGTGATGGGATTTAAATGGCTTAAGCACATGGTGGCAATGTTGGCACCAAAACGGAACTGGAGTATCTATTAACAGCTTCAGCCATCAAGAAGAAACACTAGCATAACACCAGCAAAATGCAAAAGGACCACATCATTTGATATTGGTGTCCATTTGTGTTCTGCTGGCATTCTGCTGGTGCCACATTAGCTGCGTGGGATCATCTTTGCGGAGATCAAGTCCATATAGGGGAATGAGAATTATTTTAATTTCCAGTAAGCCCAGTTCCAGACAGGTTCGAGCTGGACAGATTCCAAAAGGAGAGCTGCTGTAAATTATGACAGTTGATTCTTGACCTGAGTCATCTGGGTGCAAGAGTATCATTAGACATCTGTAACATGAAGATACATCTTAACATTGAAACGTAGTCATAGAAAATGTAAATTCAGTTTCTTTCCTCTCTCTGTTGGTAGTACATTATCCATGTTCTGCCTGTCCTTTCACTTTACATTTCAATTTGATGGTGCTGATCAGTTCACATTGAATATGGAGAACATATTTAAAACTGGAATACTTTTTTTTCTACATCCCTTTTGGAAGAAACTCCATGTTCCTTTGTTTTAAATGTGGAGGAGGAAATGGACCGAGAAAATCACGCTGACACTTTCTTGGCTCTTCCCTGTTTTTTTTCCCCAACACCCTCAAAATGTCTCTACCTCTACCCTTAAAAAAACAGATATTAAATAACCTTGGAATGCCACACTTAAGTGCTTAATTAATAGGGGATATGATTTTTATGGGACACAAATTTTAGAGCAAAAATCAATGTATGCAATTGTTCATTCAAATCATATACTGTAAACCATGCTTTAGGAGCATGGTGCCTCCAGCTAGGCGATGCAAGCTCTGCCCATTTTCCCTGCAATATCAACAGGGTCTCCAGTTCTGGGATAATGAAAAACATGTCATCAGCATATTTGCCCCTCCCAAAAGCCCTGATAAGAGTGTTTTGGACCCCTCCTTACAGCTGTAGTTTTCTTGTGATATATAAATAATTTGGAATCTAATGGCACCAAGAAGCTTAAAGCTAGAGCTGTAGTAGAGTGGCAGCACAGCCCTCTAGATGTTACTAGATTGCAAATCCCAGATGCCCCAGCCAGTACAGCCAATGAGGAATGCAGAAATGTGTAATTCTGCAAGTCAACCACTTCTGGAGAGCCACATGGTTCCCATGCCTCTATTAAAAATTGTGCCAAAGGAAAAGAGCCCTTTGGCTCTCACCTTTCAGCTCTTGCCAGTGATGTTTACCTCCAGCAACCTGAAGGCTCAAATATCTTTGTGGGGAGAGGGAGCAGATAAATACACACAGGTTGAGCCAAATGATGCCATTCTATTTGTTTTACATCTCCTCCTCATACATTCAGCAGATCAGTCCCTTCTTCTTTTACACACAGTTTGGAATGCACAGAGATCTTTTATGCCAGCTTTTATCACAGCTCCTCCTACCATTTGGCCTTTTCCCACACTTTGTGATGCAATGTACTGTATCTGGCCATTCTCTATAATATATGACACTTCCTCTAGCAGTCACTGAGATATACCCCAAAGCATGGTCCCTGTCTTCTCTCTAAGGCTGCTGACACACTGCAGAAATAATTCAGGTTGACACTGCTTTAACTATCATGCTTCCATCCTATGGAATACTGGGATTTGTAGTTTGTTGTGGCACCAGAGCTCTCAGACAGAGAAGGCTAAATATCTCACAAAACTACAACCCCCCGAATACCATAGCATTGAGCCATGGCAGTTAAAGTGGTGTCAAATTGGATTATTTCTCCAGTGGTCAGCAGCCAAAAACTGCATTGCACAAAGAACTGATGCTCTATATGTGATTGTGTTACATGCCAGAGGCTTGCTGGGGCAATGGCTGTATGCATTTCATTTCACCTAGTAGAGTGATGTAGATCCTGGCCAAGATATGATGGGCAAAGGAGACAATTCATTTTGAAAAGCAAGCCCTGGAAACAGCACCAAAAAAGCCCACAACATGGTTCTGATATGTGGATGACACTTTCACCGTTTGGAACCAAGGAAAAGATTTGGTCTCATTCCTGAACCACTTGAACAGCATCCACCCAAATATCCAATTCATGATGGAAAAAGAGAAGGAAGGAACACTGCCGTTCTTGGATGTCCTAGTTATCTGCAAATGGTTAGGCCACAAGGTATACAGAAAACCCCCACACAGAGACAGATACCTACACAAGAACTCCAATCATCACCCAGGACAAAAAAGAAGCACAATAAAAACATTGGTAGACCATGCAAAAAGGATCTGCAAACACCACTACTTGGAGGACAAACTGAGGCACCTAAATTGGGCCATACAGTCTAATGGTTACTCCAGAGCAGACATCACAAGAGTACCCAGACCCAGAAAAAAACACAGGAATGAAGAAGAAAAACAGCCACCCAAAGGGAAGGTATTTTTACCATACATCAAAGGATTCACAGACAGAATAGGGAAACTGATGAGGAAACACAGCCTCCAAACAATCTATAGACCAACCAGAAAAATCCAAGAAATGCTACGCTCAGTGAAGGACAAAAGAGACCCTCTCACAGCTGCAGGAGTTTACCACATACCATGCAGCTGTGGACAAGTTTACATAGGGACCACTAAACGCAGTGTGCAAACATGAACCAAGGAACATGAGAGACACTGCAGACTGGGCCAGCCAGAAAAATCAGCAGTAGTAGAACATGTGATAAACCAACCTGAACACAAAATGCTATTTGAAAACACAGAAATTCTGGACCAGGCCAACAACTATCATGTCAGAATGCACAGAGAAGCTATTGAAATCCACAAACACCCGGACAACTTCAACAGAAAAGAAGAAACCTTAAAAGTAAACAAAATCTGGCTCCCAGTTTTGAAACACAATAGAATCAAAACTCAACACTTACAAAAGAATTCCACCCAGGGACAGGGGGATTCCCAGCAGATAATGGTCCATCAATCAACCAGTAGCCAAACAGACACTAACGAGCCTTGCATTTCTATACCTGGAAACTAACCATTCAATTACACAAATTTACATATACTCCCCAACAGGGGTTCACAGCATATAAATTCCACACACACACCTACCCAACCATTCTCTAAAGATGCCAGCCACAGATACCGGCGAAACGTCAGAAGTAAACTTTTCCAGAACACGGCCTCACAGCCAGGAAAAAAAACTCAAGGAAAATCTATGGATGACAGCCATGAAAGCCTTCGACTTCACACTGTGGTAGTCCTTTTGCATGTAAATGGTATGTGTGTGTGCATGTGTGTATGAGGGGGGAGGGAGGGAGGGAGAGGAACTTGCCCTTTTCTCTGTAAAAAGTAGAGAAATTCACAGAAGACTCATCAGTTTAAGTCTTATCTCTGACAGCTTTTGGGAGATGTTATCATCACTTCCATTGAGGCCAGTGGCATTTAAATAGCCTAATGGGCTACAAGAGGGCAGCACTCATACATAATAAGGCAGTATTAACCATTTTCACTTTTTAATTGCAGGGATTCTTTTGCTGCCTCTTCCTAACTTTGCAGATGCAAAAATTTTACACCCTGGAACTTAAACTTGATTGAAGATTCAGGTGTATTGGGTGGGAATTTATAACTCCATGACAACCATTGATTTTTGGCATTTAAAATGTTAATTTACGCAAGGTTGCATTCCTGGGCAGATTCCCTCAGTGATCCACTCATTCTTGGAACCATGTACATGTATGTACATTAACGTAGGACATAAATTCTAATGTAGTGCTGGAATCCTACATTGGGAGATATACTTGTGGCACATAGATATGATTCTGTAGTTATATCTCCTGAGGTCTTTCAAGCAATGTAGTCCCGGGGCATGACTACATGGGCAGGAAACACTGCACCTGTCTTGTAGCTGTGGTGGATTTGATATGCACCAGCTCCGTAAATGACTCATTCACCGGACTTCTCCAATTGTAGATCAGAGTAACAGTAACAGAGTAACACACTCTAACCACCACCACACCCACATCAGAGTAAATGGGTGGTCCTACACTGATCATATGTCCTATATGTCACACTATTTCCAGCCACACAGTCAGGGCTGCTCTGGGGATTTCCCCCCCCCCCCCCGTTTGGTTGTACATGTGAATAAGTGAACATACGTGGTCCAGAGTACTGTATTACTGGATGAGCATACATGTGCTTACCCAGATATGTGCACAATTTAATTTTTTAAAAAAAGTTAACAGTGACAGAATGGAGTCCAATCCACCAGAAGTTCCACCCCAACTTTGCTCTGAAGCCAATCCTCAGCCGCCACAAAGCCCCAAATCCAGGTTTCCCCCTCAGATCTGGAGCAAGCTGCAAATCTTACAGATCCGGGGTTTCAGGCAGAAACCCCAGTAAAAATGTGCATTACTGAAAATGTTGTGTGTCAAGTGTGGCATGAATACATGATGAGTATGCGATTATTGCCTACATAGACAAACCTCTATTTCTGTGTCACTGGAAAGTGGGGAGAGCAATGGAAACACATCTATTTTCCTGTAGCTGGATGAGCTGAAACAGGCATCCTCAGGGACTCCAGGGGTGTCAAGAAGGTCCCTGTGGGTGGCATCCTTGCAGCAAGTCTAGCTGCAGGAAAATAATTGGACATATCTCCATTGATTCCCCCCACCGCTCTCCATTCACACAGAAATGCCTGTGTTGTAGGAGCTGTGTGAATTGAAAGGTAGATTTGGAGGGAGGGATTTTGGTTGTTGTATGGTCGTAAAAAAACTCTGACCTCCACAACAACCAAAAAAGTGAGTTAGGATGTTATATGTCCATCTTATGTCAACATAATTCACCAACAGGATCCCAGACTAGGTTTCGATCAAGGAAGGGTATAGGTATCATCCCTCAAACATAAACCATTGCTGCTGGTTAAGTTGTATCATGCCACAATAAGCTATATAGTCTTTGTGCTAGAAGTGTATTGGTTATTTTTTTGAATGTTTTTCTTGCCAACTAAACAGAGATTTCATCATCATCATCATCATCACCACCATCCTCTTAGTTGTTTTCTTGAATAGCTCAGGTCTACTTATCCTTGCAAAACTCTAGTTCTTTGTTAATTAAGATCCATCCTGCTAAACCTGAGTTGCCCGACTGATCCGATCTTACATCTTGGAGCTAGACTTTGCTGTTTTGTGGAGGTAATAGATTAGAATTCTTCCAAAGATGAAATACCAAAGATTAACTCTGCTAGTCAACCATAAAGCATATCTGTTTGTCTATCTATCTGTCCACCGATTTATCTATAAAATTTAATTTTAGCATACCGGTAACTTTAGAAGTATGACCATAATGAGTATAAGTACCTAATTGAAAACCCAAGTTTTCTTGTTCTTACTTATTTCATGGGTTGAGAACTAACAGCAGGAAGTATCAGCAGGAAGTGGAGGCAAACTATATCCTCTATTCTGCATTGTCTTCTGTAACTGATCATCATATCTTTGACTTCCACAGAGCTTGGAAGTACATGTCATACATTACCTTCAAACTCTTGACTTATAGAAACCCTATCATTTTGGACAAGATTTTGGGGAAGTTTTACATTGCCTTCCTCTTAGGTGGAGACAAGACAACCCAGTGGGATTTCATGGCTGAGCAGGGATTCGAATCTTGGTCTCCTGGAGTCCTAATCCAGCATTTAAACCATTATAACAATAAGATTATTTTGTAAAAAAATTAAAAAGGTAATCAGTATTGTCAGTTACTTTTAAAAGACTGTAGCAAGTAACAGAAGAAAATAACTTTCAAAAAGTAACTTCCCAAATTCTGCATTAATAGGTTTCTTCCATTGTATCCCTTCCAAAAGCCCTGTGATGTGCACTATGACAAGAGTCTGTGAAAGAGTCAGAGAACATATTAATGAGCATGGAATATTGGAGATTATCAGACGCAGCTAATGTGGCACCAGAATAACGACATCAGAATGCAAAAGGATGCCAATATCACACAACATCATCCTTTTGCATTCCGCTGTTGTTAGCCTGGCATTTCTTTTTATTGACTGGCTGAGCCATGAATAGATCCACTGTGGTGCTTTTGTGCTGGCATTGCCGGCATGTGAAACCTAGGGCCATTTAACTCACCTGAATGCTGCATCAATGGCCAGTCCAGATTGAACACTTCCAGGTGAGCTCGCAACATCCAGGTAAGTGATGCACTTTTTAAAACCTTTCCTGGTTTACTTGGAAGTTTTAAAGTGTGTGTATGTGCTTTTTGTGTTTTATTTTTAATTTTTAATTTTATTTTTAATTTTTAAACTGATGACTGGTTTGAATTTGTTTGCTTCCTTTATTCGTGAATTGCAGTGCGAAATCAAGAGGACAGTCTTTTAAGGGTTAGAAATTTTTGAATTTCCTGCATGATGAAGCTTCACAGGATTTCAAAAGAAACGAATGGTGCTTCGTTCACTTCGTCATCATTGTCAGGGAAGCCTTCTGCCAGGATTAGAGGTAAGTGCAGTGTGGGGCATTCTTTTGCTGGCATAAAAATTTATTTATTTATTTATTATGCCACAAAACACCATTTAAAGGGGATCATCTGATAAAGTCCTAAATCCAGGTTTCCCTTCTCCAAGAGCCTCCTGTTCACTGCACCACACTGATACCCCCTTGCCATCCCGAACACACATGATAGGGGAAGCTAAGCTATTAAGCACTTAAATTTGAGACCACCAGGGAATAACAGAGACCTCTAGGCAGGATCCTTAATGCCTGAAACTCTGGAGAGACATTGCTGCCCATCTGAGTAGGTAATACTGGGTAAGATGGACAAATGGGTAAGACAGCTTCCTGTGCTTCTATGATTCAGCGAAGCAGGCTGAAATACCTCTGCCAATGCCAGGCCCATTTAAGTGAATGAATCATGCATTTTCACTCTGGATCCAGGCTTGCCTACCCCAAAGGCTTGCTGCTTGAAATATGCTGCTTTTAGTATCGGCTAATACTTCTCACCTGTTTGCAGTTGTTACAAGAGAATGTAGAAACCAGAGGAAATTACACAGACACTGTCCACCCCCAGATCTAATATTCCCCTTCCATGCGGTTTTGGGATACATGCAGGTTTTGAGTTGTGCTTGGAAAGCCTAATGCATGTACTGACATCTGGAAGTATCATAACGATTGCTGTAAGAATTATTGCCATAGCTGGGGATGAATCTACAGCTCTGCAGCCCAGTTGGTCTAGCAACAGCTTGCTTTGGTTATTGGAAACATATTCTAGACCAGATTTTACTGAAAGGAAAAGAAAATAGAACCTAATCTAAAGATTAGTGTAATAAACTGGGCAGCAAATTTTTAAACTGATGACTGGTTTGAATTTGTTTGCTTGCTTTACTCGTGAATTGCTGTGCAAAATCAAGAGGACAGTCTTTTAAGGGTTAGAAATGGGGAGAAAAGGTCACTCTCATTTGGGGGAAAAAATCAGTTATACCTTCTCCAGTTTTTTTTAAATGGAGAGGTCTAAACCTTCGATTTGTAGATGTCCACATTAAATTACAAAAAACTCTGGGCCAGGCTACAAAAAGTCATGGTATGGAGAAGCTTCTATCTTGACCTCCTAATACAGTATGACCCCCGTACCCACTGGGGATTGGTTCTGGGGAGGGGCGTGGATACCAAAAACTGTGGATAATAGTGAACACCATTGAGAATAATGGGACTTCTGGTTTAAAATACCACAGAGTTGCCTTGGAGGACCTAGAAAATGGCTAGAGAGGACACATTTTCTAGGAAGACTCTATGCTAGGTGTGCTATTTTGTGTACTGTGGATAATTGAATCAGTGGATAATGAATCAGTGGATACAGAGGTCCTACTGTACAGGGGAACGTGTAGCCTTCAAGGTAGTGGTAGCTGCAAATCCCACCAGCCTTAACCAGCATCATCATTGGTCAGGAGTAATGAGAGTGACTGTCCAAGAACATTTGCAAGACCATATATTCCTTAACCCTATTCTAATAATGGCCACTGCTACTCAAGGTGAAATTGAGATGGTGTAAACAGCTGGGACCAGAACAGAAAATCATGGGAGCACTAGAATTATATGGCACAATATGTATGCATGGGCTTCCCTAGACTTCAGTTCCAATCTTCAGGTAGCTCAGAGTTTTCCATTTGGCCCACATCAAAACAGAAACCAGCCGAGATGCCAATTTTCCTTCTTCTGGCCTACTAATACATTCTGGGGATGGACTACATGCCCTTCACAGACATGAAGCTTTATGATTCAGATGAAACCTGTTGACAAAGCTTCATATTGCCTCAGTCCTGGACAGATGCCACTCCAAACACGCTTCAGGCTAAGGAAGGTGGGTGTTATTGGTTATCTGAGACACATCTCTTTGCATTTCATAATAACAGCCTTTCAGGAAGAATTCTAATTAAAATGATTCCCGGCATCATATTTTCAAAACACAGAGTGCAATGAAGCAGGTTTTGAAAAATGGCAAGAGGGTGATAAAAACTCTTTGCTCAACCCATACAGAGTGAAGAACAGGAAGCAGGCCTTGAGGTATTTCTTTTTTAGTTCCAGAAATAGTGTGAGTTGACATGGTGTTATCTCTTAATTAAAACACAAGTCTCTGTGTAAAGTTAAACCCAATGATTTTTCTCATATTGCAGATTCTCAAAGCCAGGTGCACTAGTTGTAAGCTATATTTTCTTTCCTTTTCTTTTTTTGGTTGTGCCAAGGCACACAAGAATTCTAAAGACTGATTAAGTATGTGTGGGTGCTCTCATTTCTACAATTACTACATATCTATTTTCAAAGCTCCGGACTCATCTACACAAGCCAGGATACACTGGCTCCTCAGTGTATCCTAGCTGTGGATCAGGCCCATTGCTCCCCCATTATTGCCTCCAGTTGGGCACACCGGCCCATTTATGCAGCTGCTGTCATTTCCCTAGCTCTCCCAGAAGGCAAGAAGCTGCCCCACACCATGTGACCAAGGCCTGCTGCATGTGACAAACCTTGGTCACATGTTGTGGGACCTTTCCTGCCTTCCAGCAGAGCCAGGGAGACTGGCAGCTGCAGCATGGGCTAGCCTGCCAGGACAGGTTCCTGTAGACACATTCCCAGCGAGAACGGATAAAAAGAGTTTTTTTAAAAAACAAAACAACAACCCATTGTATCAGGCCCCACCCTGCCTTCCCCCCACATCTTAGCCCCCTATATGCCCTAGCGGTAGTGAGAACTGCCTGTAGGCAGAATGGGGCAAATGCCCTGCATCATCATCTAAGATGGGGGCAAGATGGTGTATATTGTCTGTGCAGACAAGCCCTAAGAGAATGTAAGTACATAATGGAATCATCCTTCAGATTACTTTGGAAATGAATCTTATTGCTTCATGGCTCTCTGACCACTGACCATAGGTGGCCAATCCGTCTCCTCTCCAATACAGTGAGCTCTTCCACCTCCTTTGATGCCAGATCTTCAGAAAGATGAAGGCCAAGAAGACTGTTGAACATGAACTGGGTATAGACCTTTGCTTGTACATAATAATAGCCTTCATACTGCATGCCTGCACCTGAAGGCGAGTTAGGAACTTTAAAAATAGCTAGTTATGTAACACATTATAATGCCCAGGAAAGTAACTCATTCTCAAAATGTCATTAAAATATGAGTAACTTGTTACATTCTTGTTACTTTTCTGTTATTTTACTTTTAGTTCTGAAGCCGTTGTGGAACACATTTAAAAAAGCAAGTAAATGGTTTAAAAGTTGGATGCCCGCCAAACTTTTTTTTTTTTTTTACTTTTTCCATAAGATAAGAAGATAACAAGAAATTGTTACTCTTCACATAGGGAGAGTAATGATGCTACAAATTACTACACACACACACACTGGTTTATTCGAAAGGTTACACATTCATCTGAATGCTATTATTAGTCACAAATACAGCATACTCAAACAGTAGAATATAGCCTTGTGTTCGTTCCCCTTTCATTCAACAATAGGGTCTCTTCTAGTTGGACTTAGCAACTGGATTCAAGCCATGGCTTGCAATAGCTGCCATTTTGTTGGCTGGAATAACTGCAACAGCATTAGGGCTGGAAAAAATATTTGCAAAATGATAAAAAAAAAAAAAAACATTTGGGTGGGTGGGTTGTTAGGAAACTCTGACAAGAAGGATACTGGACTGTTGAGAATCTTCACAGTTTAGGCTTTATTCAGCACAAAATGCAGATGCAGTTGTTTTTTCACAGGGGAAAAAGCGTTTTCTGTAAAGAAATTAATAATTCTGTATAGAAATATCATCTTCTGCATTGAAATTGTTGTTTTCTGTGCAAAACAATGGTACATGTATTTTGTGCAGAATAAGTTCCAAATTGCAAACAGGCACCAAAAAGGGTGGAGGCAGAGAAAGCCATCACTGTCAGGAGAGAAGGCTGCCCTGCTGACTGCCAAGCTGGTGAAGAGCCATCAGCACAGTTTTTCTCTGGTACTGGAGATGGTTTTCTCTTCTGCCTCTCCACTGCCATTACGTGCCACTCCAAAAAGTGCACTATGAGGGCCTAATTCCAACCAAAGTGTTACTTCCAAGTTCTGGTTATGGAAGAAGGTAGAAAAACGGAAGGAAGCTTTATTGAGTTCCATTGTGATTTCTGCCCATAGAAGTGTGTTCACGTTACAAATGGATTCTGACATTATTACAGAGTAGCAGAATTTTCTAAGTATTTTTTTTTTAGTTCCTTATACCTTGGGATTTAAATGTAAATTATCTTTATTTTTTTCTTCATCCTTCCTAGATCTCCCCTGCTTATCTATATAGGAAACTGCATATGATTTAAAATAAGACTGTACTATTCTCTATATGCATAATACTTTTGGGGGTGTCTATGTTTGTTCCACCCACATTTAATGTTTTTGTAAAACAAAAAAAGCCTTAAAAAAAACCCTTACTACTTAAAGCAGCTTGTTAAAATGAGAGAAATATATTAGCAAGTTCTGCTAATGATAATTCCCAGAATACAATTATAAACTTTACTGTGAAATACATTTACTGTTATGTATGATTTTTATAACTGTAGATAACATTTGTTTCTGAGCAATACATCTTAGTAATGACATTTCTTTTATTTCTGTTACACGGTGCTTTCTATTACAGGTGTACCTCAGTTAATGAAGTAAATGTGTTCCTAGGCATTACCTCATTAACAGAAACTTTGGTACCAGAGGCAGAAATAACATGAGGAGAATAGACATAGGTTCCCACACACCCCAAAAATGAAGAGCAACTCAACATGCTTCAGCAAACTTTGTATTCAGAACTAACCACATGCACGTGCAAAATGAAACAACCAGATCAGGTAAGTCTTACATAAGTAAACAAAACAATTTGGACTCTTCTAGAGACCACTTTAAGGTTACTTTCAAAATTCATTGAGGGATTATTGTTTTTTTCCATCAACCTCAACTTTTCTAATAATTTCCATTGTGATGGCCAAACATATAGATATATGCTTTTTTTTTTTTAACATGCTGTGTGTGTGTGTGGGTGAAGCTTATCAACTCTCCCCTTTTCTCTCTTTTGCTGATCATACATGCTCAGTATGGGATTCCAAAGGCACATGAAATGAATATAAAGGGAATTAATCTATACCAAAAAATAGGAACCATGTGGCCCTCCATATGTTGTTGGACAGGAACTCCCAGTATCTCTTTCTAGCCAATCAGAGGGAGAGAAAAACTGGTGAGAAATAAAAAGAGTGGAAAGGGGGGAGGAGAAAGAAAACAAGTGAAAAGAAGAAGCTGGGGAGGGAGTGTAATGTAGGTGCATCTGGTATATCCAATGGATAATGAAGCAAAAGAGAATCCTTTTAATTACAAAAAAAGATAGCATAGTAAAAAAATTTTGTGCATCCCTACTTACTAATCTTCTCATGAATGAAGCTCTCATCACCAGCTGAAACCACCATAGAGCACTACTCAGAGGCATACTGATCAAATTGATTAAGTATAGCAATAAATACTACCAGAATTGTGCTTTGTTTCATGTGTTTGTGTGTCTGAGTGTGTTTGAGCACATACACATAGTGAATACACTGGATAGCTTTTTGGTATCACAACTCAATTCTCTATCCGTAAATCCCTAGGCTGGCCTAGTTTGTTGGCCTGACGTATGACTCTGAAGGTGTGGGCCTTGGGCAAACATTCCTTGACCTAATTTTAACAGAAATCAATTTGTAACTCAAATCATCCAAACTGTAGTATGGCAAAAGATTATAATGCTCAGGGGACTGTCTAACAGAGAGCTCATTTTGGTCATGACTCCCTGAAGAAGAAGAAAAAGTTCTTTGCCTTGAAGTTTGTCTGTTAATCCTATAGACATATATTTCTTCATCAGCATCTAGTGAACAGAGGAAGGAGCAAGCCTTGCCTTCCACGTGAAACCTTAATTTAAAAGAAAAGACAAAGAAAGGTCAAATAAACAAAACATTATAAATGGTGTCTGAAGGGCACACGTGCCTGAACACTCGGTTCATCCACTCGCTACTAATACAGGCAGGAAAATATTGCTTTTCATAATTTGACATAACTTCTCATTTCCTGCTGCCTCCCAACATCAATCTCTTGTGTGTATCTCTCCCCAGATCAGTACTCCTTTAGAAATATCAAGCCTGCCTACCCCTGTACTCTCAATGGAAAGTTATTAGGGGAGCATGCAAACCATTCACAATTTTAATTGCTCTAGCTTCTCTGAGCCAAACAATCTTTTCGGTTTTCCCATTTTCCCTAATTGATTCCCATTCAAGATATGGGAGTTTGTAGCTCTGTTTCACTGCCAAGGCAGGATGCACCTTTTGGGAAGTAGGCCATAATGACTTTGAGGCACTATGGTTTGGACTGAGACTGGGACTGCCAGAGCAGCACTATCCCTGGTCCTGAGATTTTAGAGCCAAAACCTGAGATGTAGGGATGACCCCTTGTGGTCTCACAGGAGGTGGGCACTTGTGATATCATTAATCATGAAACAGTTAATAACCATAATTGTCCCTAGTATGTGTTTGAAATGAAAAACACCAAGTCTAAAAAATGAAGAAAGTACATACACACAAAAACACACACACAAGCCAGCACTTTCACCCTGAGATTCCTTCCCCCTCCCCTTGAGAACCAGACCCTGGATCTAGGAATATTTATTGAGGCTAAGGGCTTGTCTTCACAGGCAATATACCCCATCTTGCCCCTGTCTTACAGCCCTGCAGTCCTGACGACAAAGGGCTTTTGCCCTGTTCTTTCACCAAGGAGTTCTCACCACCCCCAGGACAGAGATGGGGCTAAGATGGGTGGGGGGAGGATGGGGTAAGGCCTTTTGCCACATTTTTTTTAAAAAAATCTGCTTTAATCGGTTCCCGCCAGGAAGGAACGGATCAGGCCCTGTGTGTCCACATAAGCCTGTCCTGGCAGGCAGGCCTGTCACTGCAGCTGCCGGTCTGCCTTGATCTCTCCAAAGCAGACAGAAGTCCCACAGCACGCGATCGAGGCTGGTCACATGCTGGGGGGGGGGCTTGATCACATGTTGCAGGCTGGCTTCCTCGCTTCCAGGAGAGCCAGGGAGATGGCAACTAGTGTGGCTGCAGTGATGGGCCAGCATGCCCATCTGGACTTCCTCCTGTTCGTGGAGGGAATGGGCCTGGTCTGTGGCCAGGATATGCCGGCAGGGAGCTGGCATATCCTGGCCCATGTAGATGAACCCTAAGTTAGATGCAGATAGGTCCCACTGAAATCAGTAGGACAAATCAGTAATGATTTCAATTTAAATCCCATTGAATTCAGTAGGAATTAAATGCAATGCAGTTTGAATCTAATTGCCTGTGTTTTGTACTGAGAGAAAACACACGAAGTATTTTAAATTCAAAGGAATCTGCCACTCTAATACAACCATTTCTTAAACATTTCTGGTTCCTAATAATTCTGCTTTGCTTTTGAGCTAAAAATAGAAACTTTCTGATTCTTTTCTGTCTTTGGTGTGCCTTATATGACCCAACTTTCACAGACAGTGTGAGCAGAAGGCAGCACTTTTATTACACGACCCTTCCATCATTATCCACACTTGGGAGATGGAAACTCACAAAACCTGAACACATTGTAACTGACAGCTACAAATTCTTGGCCAATGTACTAAGAATAAAGTCAAGTGAACTCAGACAACTTTGTTAAATTGGCACAATAGGTTGCAAATTTGTGAACAACCAAACTGATTTGGGTTTCATTTCATTTAATAAACAATAGGAATGAATATAACACATTTACTAACAATCTGTGGTTCACTTCTTGAATATGTAAATGGATGCATTGCAATGATGTAAGAACTTGAAATCAAGTATTGTTTTTCTGTGAGTTTATCCCATGGTGTACCTGAAATGTTTAAAGGGACAGAATCATGTGGGTTTTTTTCCGTGAATCATGGAGATCAATGTATCACATGGGTCTTTCCTATGAAGTTGGACTGGTAGCCTACTTCCCATTGAGGTGATAATTTTATGGCAAAAAACAATGGCCCAATGGGTCACTTGTGGTGAGGCTGATTCAGAATGAGACTCTGTGATTGAGTTACTTTTTTTCTCCTCATCTGAACCCCATTCAAATTCAGACCCAGACACCCTCTTCCCTTGGACTTACCTTGTGGCAGAACTAACAGGTAGGTTTCACTAAAGGCCTCTGTGTAGGGATGGGCAAATCTGTCAATTTCATTTTCTCCCACACTTGCCTTTTGCACATTTTGATAGGTTCTGACCTATCTTTGTCTATAATGGACACAGAATTCTAAGCCATCCCTGCCTGTGTAGAAGGTCTCACTTCTTTTTGGCATGCCCCAAGAGCCCTGAGATGCAGAATTTCCAGAATACCTGGCATCTAAAAATACAAGAAGAAAGTGTATGTGTGAAAAAAGAAGTACCATAAACAGGAATTCACCAACAGTGAACTAGCAATTAGTGAGTATAGGCATGCAAAGGATGCTAACTCTTAACAAGTTATCCCAGACTAATTCATTATACAAATAGGCCCTAACTCAAGTACTATATTTTCTTTACAGAAGTAAGCTCTCTATTTACATTGTGTGTGTGTGTGTGTGTGTGTGTGAGAGAGAGAGAGAGAGAGAGAGAGAGAGAGAGAGAGAGAGAGAGAGACTTCAAGTTGCCTGTCGGCCTATGGCATCCCCATGGATTTCAGAGGGTTTTTAAGGCAAGGAATACTCAGAAGTGATTTTTCAGTTCACATTAACACATACCGGTATCTAACACATTAAGGGACCCTGATACTTCTCCAACTCATTTAAGCTCTAAATTTCCCACTTTGACAAATTAACAAGTCAGATGTAGAAAGGTGGCTTCAACTTTTTATCCCAGAATAACTGAAAATGTCAGTAGGCGCACAGATATGTTTTGGATTCAATCCACAAAAGGAGGATCATTTGAGAATCTGTGGTGCAATTTTTGCCAGGGGGAATACAGTCTGTGCTGATGGGACTTCATTCCTGAGAATCTACTCCAAAGGAACATGTTGATGCATATAACTTATATGTTGGACTTTAGTCTGTGCCAGGTTTCCCCACCTGGTGCCCTCCAGATATGATGGAGTACAATTGAGATCAACACCACATGGCCATTGGCTGCTTTCATGCCATGCTTATCAGAAGCTCCTGAATAAGGTAAACATGGATTTCTGACTAGCAAAAGGGATCTGTGGCAATCATTCAATGTAGCCTGTTCTCACAGCAATGAAGGGCTCATCTACACTGACAGGAAAATCCAGCTTCCCTTCAGGTTACCCTGGTCTGCAGCAGCCACGGGCTTGTCCACACAGTCACCACACACACCAAGGCAGGTTTAGAAGCACTTGTCCACACAGGTCTCCCTTTTGAACTCATCTGTTCAATATGTCACCGTATGTCACAGTATGTACTGCAGCACAGCTCTGACCACTCCATTTCCCCCCTCCTCCTATGCATGAGAATGTATGTGTGTATGGATCATCTCTGCTTCTTTTTCCGCAGCTCGGAGGAGCTTCAGGCATCCTATTAAGCATAGATACACACAGCTAACAATATGGGTAAGCTGGTATGCACATCTCTGAACAACTGCTGCATATGAAAAGTAAACAGCAATTTTCTCAGAGAGGACAGGTTCAAAACTCTTATTGCAGTTTCTAAACTATAATAATGACATTACTAAGGGATGTTGAGAATACCTGGTGCCCATACAAATAAGAGAGAAAGGGGGTAAAGAGATAAGATGGAAAAGAAAGGCGAGAAAAGCAGAGGATGATAAGCTTAACAATTCAGAAAGTTGGGAGTATGAACGTATATGACTAACAAACATAGGTCCAAGCTTTATAATATATATATATATATATATATATATATATAATGTAATGCAATTGTGTAAAAGGAATGATAGGAAATGAAGTATTGGAAAATGGGAAGCACAAATTGACTCAAAGAATTGATAAAGAGGGTTCTGGAAAAAGAAATAGCGATCACTAAGAGAAATGATGGGAATGAACCAAAATGCAAAAAAAATGGAAAAATATTTGTATATCTATTTTTACTTATGATATATGTGTAAAATTGTATGTATTACAGCTTTTCTTTTCTTTTTTTATTAACCGCAATAAAAACTAAACTGGAAAAAGAAAAGTCAATGGCAATGAAGGAACTGCTAAAAAGAGAAATTGGAACAGGGAAAGAGGTATTTCCCAGTGGGAAATGTCAGCTGATTGCCTGGCCCAAGGAGCCTCCTCCCAAACTCTTCTGCCCATCCACCAAAACCCCTTTCCTCCAACCCAACACTAACATCACTATGGAGTGCAGTACACAAACACACACACATCCAGATTTTCCACTCAAATCTGGAGTAAATACCAAATCTTTTTGGTCTAGATTAAAGCCCTGAGGTGCTGAAAAGACCTGGATTCAACCCATACATCGTCCGGATGGCTCACTGTGAAAATTAAGTAACATCATTCTATTTGGCCTGTGTAGACAAGCCCTAAGTCAAATAGTAGGAATTAGCGTAGTGGAGTAAATTACGTAGTATAGTAATGAAGTAATATAGTATAGAAATTATGACAGGAATATTGACAATGGTTGAATTTGGAATTGCGTATCTTATGGTTATTTTGGTTATTATTGTCATGTGCCTTCAAGTGAGTCTGCTTTATGGCACCCATCTCCTGGGGGAGGTTTGTCATTGCTTTCCTCTGAGGCTGGGGCTGTGACTTGTGCAAGATCAGTCAGTGGGTTTCCAAAGCCAAGGGGGGGATTCAAATCCAGGCCTCCTGGAGTCCTGGCCCAAATCTCAAACCATATACCATGCTTACCTTCTGTATGGTTATATGGTTATAGACTAACTCTGTGTGGCTATATGTCTGTAGACTAACATTGTACATTATTCACATTGGAAACTGCTTAATGCAGTGTAGATGTGTAAACTGCTATTGCTTAAAACAATTTGTAACCCACTCTGATACCCTTGTGGCTGAAGAGCAGGGTATAAATAAATAAATAAGGAAAAGAAAGAATGTATGATTTTTTAAAAAAATATACAGATTGACAGTGAAACCACATGGGATATATATATAGATATGATTTATTTTATCTTATTTAGGAATTTTAATATTGAATTTTAATATGGTTGAATGATTGCTATGTTCTAGATTTTGTTTTGCCTTGCCTAGTTCATAATCTGGAAATTTACTTGAAGATGTAACTAGCAAATAGAAATAATAATCAAACAATGGGATCTCCAGGGTGAGAGCAGCAAGTTAAAGCCAAATGCAGGTTTAGGGACTCCAAATTTGAAACGATGGTTGTGATATTCCCAGTCTGATCTTAATTTTCTCCCCACAGCCCTACCCCACACAGTAGAGTTGGTGCAGTAAGTGCAGGTGGGTTTTTTCCCCCAGAGGGAAAACAGCAGCTCTGGGAGGCATGAAGCTGATTCACAAAGGAAGAGGTCAACTTGCCATTGATGGGAAGTATAAAATCCCTTCTCAGTGCCATAAATCTAATCTGTATTGGTGAGTTGCATATGCAATTATCCTTTTTAAATATATATATATATATATATATATATATATATATATGGAAAGATGTCTGGTCAACTAACCCCTCTGGTATTAGGCCAGAGATAACTTTGTCCTCCCTTGGGAAAAGGACACTGTGTGCCATGAGATGACATGTGCTACAACATGCCGAGCCTGCCTAGAACACATCCAGCCTTTCTTACTGTGAGTAACCCCATGTTTCCCTCCCTAAGTATAGCTTGGTCTTCTTTTGTTGCCATTTTGGAACAGGATTTTATTTTATCATGCCCTGATTGATTGTGGACACATTTTTGGCTACTCCTTTCTATACTTTTATTGGTTGCTTTGGTTATTTGGTGTTCCAATATCTCCCAACTGGGGGGGGGGTAGGCACTCACATGAGTGATTGGCTGCCCTAGTGATCTTCCTGAGGCACCAGCTGGTGAAGGAACCCAACCCTCTCTTCCCCTTCAGTGAAGAACAGGTGATGATGAACCAGATTGCAAAGATAGCCATGGTTCCAAGCTAGGAAGACATTGTCTGATTAGAGGTTTGGCTTGATCTTTGGCTCAGGCATTGATCAGGGAAAGTGCAGTCAAGAATTCAGAAGAAGACTAGGACTAGGAAGGGCAGCTGTGCCCTAGACCTAGACAAGATCCTGAACTGCAAAGATATAAAACTGAGCACTAAAGTTAGGATCATCCAAGCCATCATATTTCCCATAGCCATGTACAGAGGTGAGAGCTGGACTTTGAAGAAAGCTGATAGAAAGAAAATCAACTCATTTGTAAGTCGCTCTAATAGCCTTGTGGCTGAAGAGCGGGGTATAAATAACTCAATAAAAATACAATAAAAGTGTGATGCTGGAGAAGAGTGTTGAGGATACCATGGATAGCCAAAATGACAAACAAATGGGTCCTAGAACATACTTCAACCACGTCATGAGAAGGCATGATTCACTAGAAAGAGAATAACGATAGAAAAGTTGGTGGACCACATACCGGATAGATGGACTCAATCAAGGAGACCACAGTCCTGAGTCTACATGACCTGAGTAGAGTGGTTGAGGGCAGGGGTCTTGGAGGTGTCTCATTTACGGGGGGGGGGCATGAGTAAAGGTAAACTTGAAGGCAGTTAAAAACAACAAGGTTCATTGAGCCCACACATCCCATTTGCTGCCTTATTGCAGATTTGTACTTAATAAAGTTGTGGCCTTCACTATCCCATATTGTTGTTTGGCATCCTTATTCACTGAAAGATGCACCATCATTTTGTATCAATAGACAGTTATTAAAATATATCTTGTGTATTTTCCCCCCTTTAAAATCATAAAGAAGGTAGAAAGTTTGTTGTTATACTTTAACACTGTTGATGCCAGAATTCAAAGACATAGTCATGTTAGTCTGGAACAATATGCAAAGGGATCTTGTAGCACCTTTGAGACATCACCTTCGTTGATGCCTGTTTGATTTGTGCATTGGAAAATGGATTCTCTGGAGCATTTTGATTCATTAAATTAGTCACTGAATGCTTTGCTTTAAATTTCTGCTTTCCAGTTTTGGTAGTCACAGTATTGGATGGCTTCCCACCCACCCTTTGATCATCATGGTCAGATCCCACCATGGCAATGAGGACTATCTAAAATCTTCCTCCATGACTCATCAGCCTCCTCCTCTTTCTTCTCTGCAGAGAAGGGAGCACTATGCAACATGTAGGCCTGCCATCACAAATGTACTACCAGATGCTTTGAAAAACCAGGGTTTAATTGGAAAAGAGGGAAGTGCAGATCTGCCCACATTATTCTTTTCTGTGCCAGGGCTCACAGACGTTTTGAGTTAAAGCAAGAAACAGCCAGAAGGAGGGAAATGTACAGATGCCTAATTCTCTGCAGGATTTATATCATTATACAGTAAGCATTTGCACTCTATACAATAAAAAAACCAAGTTGGCTTTTTTACTTACACAGAAAGGAAACACAACAAAACCAAAAAAATGGCAAGCTTGATAGTAATTACAGTGAATAGACATTTATTTTATCCTTTTACTAGCAGGACCAATTGTGATTTTTATGCTCCGAGAAAGCTCACTCTTAAATTTTATGTCTTCTACTACCTTGCCAAATCTAAGCTGAATGTTGTTGCATTAAATGGATGGCAAAAAGTGTTTCTAAAATGCCATCCTATAAAAAGAGTGGGTTCTGGAAATGCTGGCTAATCAGATGTGGGAAGAAAGTAACACGGGCAGGCTTGCAAACTATATTTTTCAATTGAATTTTATTTATTTTTCACTTTTATAGCCTCTGCTTCCTCCAAGGAGCTTAAGGTGGTGTACATGAGCCCTACCAGTTTTATCCTCACAAAAAACCCTGTGGGACAGATTAGACTTGGGGGGAAATACTCATTGAATGTCACCCGCTGAGCCTCTCATTGCAGACCAACTATTTACCCATTATACCACACTATCTCACAGCCATCTTCACAAGGTGAATTTTATGTTAGTGTCCAAGACTAAGGTTGCAAGAAAAATGGGTTTCCCAACAGTTGAGAACCCCTGTCAGGAAGAATAATAGACTACTGGGGCTTCCATAGTTTCTGTGCAGGAAATCTTTTTTCTGCACACAAAACAGTTTGAGATTTTGTGCAAGAAAAGTGTTCTTCTCTGAAGAACAATTCCTTCCCAACACTTTGGGGCATTTGAATACTACAGAGGGATATTCATATAGTAAGGAGAAGTCTACTTTAAATATTTCTCCTCACATGCAAAGATGAAATAGTCAAGGATTTACATGCTGAGCCATGACATCCTTACTTTTGTATAGTTCAGATCCCAGATGGCCTCCTGTGTTATCAGACATTGTTTTATTCTCCAAATACAAGCATGGGTGGAATGGGGACATTGTTGCATCTTTACAGTCACCGAAAATTATCAGTAAAGTTTTATGGTATGTGAACTCAGTTAGTTTTGAGGTCCTTGAATGGTGTGGTGGCAGCTCAGACATTTCCCAAAAAAATTCCTTCAAGAGGCAGTATATAAGTATACCTTCACCTTTCCAGCACAACAAAATGATATACAGTTGGCCCTCCATGTCCATGGATTCTGCATCCATGCATTCAAACAACCATTGTTTCAAAATATTTTTTAAAAAATTAATTCCCAAAAGCAAACCCTGATTTTTCAGTTTTATATAAGAGATGCCATTTTACCATGCCATTGTATATAATGGGACTCAAGCATCTACAGATTTTGGTATCCACGGGGTGGGGGTGGGGAGTGGAACCAAACCCCAGCAGATATGAAGGGCCCACATAAAACTTGATGCCTCACTGCACACTTTGTCAGACCAGGGAAATATGGCATCATAAGGACACCTAATGATTGTGAAAGGGTGCACATACCAGATGACATTGTCCTTTCACGATCATGTATTTTGAAAAACCCATTCCTTTTTATTGATGGGCCAAGCCGTCAATTGATCTCTCGTGGTGCTTTTTTTCTGGTATTGCCAGCATTTGAATCCTTACACTATTGTACTCATGTGAATATAGCATCAATGGGCAAACACTTCTGGGTGAGATCAGGACAGCCAAGTAGGGGATAACCTCCTGTGTACTTGGGACTTTTAAGTGTGTTTTTGTGCTTTACTCTATTTCTTATGTGTTTATTTTGCTTTTATTTTTGAATTTCCCACGCTAGTGTGTTCTTGGGAGAATCAATGAAATCTTGAACCAGGAAATGAATGGAGCTCCATTCACTCTCTGTTAGTGCCTGGGCTGCCTGTGAATGCTGCTAAAGGTAGGTCTGATCAAGGGGGTTCTTTTGCTGGCATAAAAACATTTAAAAATATGCCGGCAAAAGACCATTAACGGGGGGTGGTCTGATAAAGTCCTGTTTCTCTTCCATACAAGTAAGGGGCAAATTAAGTGTGATGTGAAATACATCTTTGCATTCTCATTTTTGAAAATACCTGAATAGCATTAACTTGTGTTCCTATAATTATCAGCATGCCTGTGTGCACACACAACCACACTGCTGACAATATCTGCCTTTTTTTTTTAAAAAAAAAGCCCTATATGCTAAATGCAAATATGTATTTGATGCTTAAACTGGCCCATTAAAATTCAAGCATTTTTAAACCTAGCCTTTTATTAGAATTTGGTAGGGCCACTGAAGGATAGTGAAGCTGGTTTGGGGCCTCCTGGCCTGTGGCAATGACCATTGGCTACTCCTGTTTTAAATTATCATTTTCTCTAATTAACATGTGGACCATAGAATGGGAGTACCACCTTGGACAGGATGGAAACATTGACTTTCAATGCTATGCCAGGTGGATTTTTTTCAGGTAAACTCCTGGGGTCAGCCATGAATGTCAACAAAATGTCCTTCTGCCTTAGGGCAAACAAGCCATCATCAACACAAAAAGAACACATAGACACAAATCTGACAACAGAAATGGAAGTATTCATAAACCAGGGAATGATGATGGGTGGTGGCTTCCATTTCAGTGGGAGTGGCAAATCCATTATAGGTCTTAGGAGATTATCAGATGCAGCAAAAAGTACCTTAGCAGACCACCAGGGTGTTACTGTCCCATGAATGGGACCCAGTTTCAGACGATGTTGCCTTCATCGTGTTCTGCTCCTGTGCTGCAGTCGTTAGTAAGGTGTTACTTTTCATTGATGGGACCTATCCATAAATGAAAAGTGATGCCTTACTAACGGCTGCAGCACAGGAGCAGAACACAATAAGGACAAGGATGTCTGGGTCGCATTCACGGGACAGAAATGCTGTCCTGGCATTCCAATAAGGTACTTTTTGGACGCATCTGATAATCTGTTGTCTCAACTTTGAATGAACTATCCAAGGTGCTAAACCCACTCCTCAAAGAAAGTTCAGCACTTCAGACAGCTCATGTACAGTTCCAGCTAAAACCTGGATTTTCTTCCATCCACCCTGACATGAGAGCCAGTAGCTGTCACTTCTAGTGGGAGGATAATTCCATCTCCCAAAACACTATGTTGCTGAACTTAAAGTAGCTGTTGTGGAGCAAAGAAACCTCAAAGGGGCATGCGGGGGAAGAGGAGGCAGATTATTTAGTAGGGCTGTGAAATTCTGTTTTATTTTGTCCATGCCTCCTCTTCCAGAACAAAAAAATCCCAGAACAAAAAGATTCAAAATTTGGTTCCCTGCTGAATTAGATTATGAGAGTTTTCAAGCATTTTTCAATGATTTCTGGGATTTCTTTGTGAAAATTTATCTTGCTTAGAAAGCATTGGGTTTTACATAAAATATATGTTTGGTGCAACCCCCCCCCCAGATTTTTCTAAGAAAAAAAAACAGAAATGGGGGGGGGAACAGAAAAAGTGCTAGGTTTTTGGGACTGCTCTTCAAGAATAAAAAATCCCATGAGGGCTGACAATTTTTTTTGATAGGTTGTCCCAACATGTCATTATTGGTAAATACATCCTGCTGTGGCAAACAGAAATATTTACCACTTGAAGAGGCAGCTCTGCTAAGATGCGTGCTAAGCACATCATTTACTTTACAGTAACATGTGGTAACTGGCTTACCAAATGCTAAAAGGTTCGGTTTGTCAGCAGCAATTCTATGAACAATCAGTGTTAATATGACAATTGTTTTTGTCAGTCCTTGTTGCATTTAGTTTTCCCCCTGACCTCGGTACCTTCAATACAATTATTCATCTCATGTAAAGAAGACCCATTGGATCCACGGGAAGTTGGTAAGTCAAGAGACATGTAAACTCCATTGATTCAATTGAATTACTCTAGTGGGAACAACAGTTGGACTTGGACCATAGTCTAAATCCCCCGGCCCCTAACTCTGTGTACTGACCATCTGAATAACACTTCACACATCTAATAAAATGGACTATAGTCCACAAAAGCTCATGCTGGAATAAATATGTTTGACATTAAGAAGTCATGGGATCTTTTATTGTTTTTGCTTTAACTTATGAACATAGTTACCACTTTGGCAATCCACAGGATAGTCAATAATGTTCAGTCAAGAGAGCCATTGGTAGAAATAACAAGGAATATTTTTAAGAATGCAGTCCTTAGTTTGTGAACTAAAATGAGTGGGTAAGTGATTGCTTTGAAATGGTCATTTTAAAGTCAAAAATCCCAATAGCAATTTTGGAACTTGTTTAGAGTACATCAGTATCCAAACTGCTGTGAGGAAGTAATCCATTACCAGTGAGAAAAGTTCTTTGAGTATTAAGTGACTTCTCAAAGGTATGTGAGCAGCAACCTTTGAACATGGATTATTAAGCCAATAATCTGTCCACAAAGGAGGATAACATTTTATATAAAAACAATCTTTTTCATAATTGTAAATTAAAGGCAATTATCTATAAACATATGAAGGCTTCCTTATTAAGCAGCCAGTTTTTGCTCATCTTTCTTCACAGTTGTGCAACCAGATACCTGATTAAATTGTTAAATTAGCATGCCTTGCTGGTGCAAATGAGCTTCTATTCAGCACCTAATGTTGTTGAAGATTATCTTGAAGCTCATCAAATTTACTCAGAAGTAGGACTGTGCCAAGGCATTTTGATGCCTGAGGTGAAGGACAAGATGGTTCCCCTTCTCACCCCATACACACAAACTGACCAGACTGGCTTATTCAGCACTAGTGATGGGGCATGTCCTTCATGACACCTGATGACTGTAGTTAAGCTAAGCAGGCCCAGATAGATTGCATGGCCCACATCACTTTGCCCTCCCAATCCTCGCTGCTGATTCCCTACCTCAAGCCTCTGCCATCTGTGGTGACCACCTCAATTTGTCTAACAGTATGGCCAGTATTAAAAGTAAGGCCCACTGTGTTTAGTCAAGCTTATTCTAAGCAAGAATGGATCTGCCTGGGCCTTAGAGAACTTACAGTAGAGCCTGCAAAGTTTGCTAGGTGTCTGAGCCAACTGGACATGTTACTTTAATTCAGATTGTTTGAAAACTCTGTAGTTGCTTAGGAAACCACACTAAATGTGCAATTGACCAGAGCAAAGGGAAAGTCAGGAGATCAAATTCTGGAATTGGAGGATGGCAAATCTGCTTTTAAAACACACACACACACACACACACACACACACAAAACACTGGTGCCTTCCATTCAGAGTGGAAGATTTAATTGATGTGCCATATAACCAGGCTGTAAAAGAAAGTAAAACTGAGGGGCTGGTTCCACGACAGGAAAAAGTTCGCCAGATTCCGGATTACCGTCCTTTCGTATCAGGAGCGCATAAATAACACCGTGCCTGGCAGTTTCGAATGATCCAGACACTTTCTGTTTTGCTTAATTCACACAGGCAAAGGTGGGGGGGAATCGCCTCCAGATGATTAAAGTCAGGCAGGAGGTGGGGAGGGAGCAAGGAGGGGGTCATGGAGACCATAAATAATTAGAGGAAAGAAAAAGGACAAACAAACAAGCAATCGAAAGAGCGATCTGACAAACTCCCCCGTCTTCCCCAGCCCTGAAAGGCTTTTGTAAAGAAAGGAGTCAATGAAAGCACGAACAAGCAAAAGCATGGTGGAGCAGATTTTCTTCATGCATGCACACACAAACACACACCACAGAACTAGGGCTTGCCTCATTTGGTTTCCCTCCCTCCGAAGGCTTGAATAAAGGCAAGTGAATGGAAGGACAAACAAACAAAAGAACGAACATGCGATCGGCTGTTTTCCAGCACACACACACACACACACACCCCAGCGAAGCAGCGAAGCATCTTCCCACCCACCCACCCCCCAAAAGATAGACAGGAAGGGCTCCGTTTTCCAAAGTGAGTTGCAAGCAGAAGGAGGGTGAATTTTTTCTCTCCAACCCTTCAGTCTATTCGGATAAAGCACTCCAACCAATCAGGATTCAGCTCTGCTCACAGTAATTCGAAAAGGCAGATGCCAGTTTACACGATCGTTAGTTCCCACGGTAAAGTATGCGCATTTTTGCGAACTTAATCAAAAAAGTGCGGAAAACTAGCGAAAGCTGATACTGCGCAACTTATGGGTTTTTTGCACCCCCTCCTTTTGAAAAGGGTGCTGTTGCTTCGAGATGCGTGGGAACTATCAGGCTTCTTGTCGCATTCTTTGAGGATTTATTTTGCCGTGGAAACGACCCCTGAAAAGTGGACCTTCAGAAGCCCTAAATGTTATTTCATCCCAAAGTCTGCTACTTTCAGAAGAACCTCTGACGATGTGTTGATTCCAAAGAGTATTGAAATAAAGAATGACATTCAAATATTCCCCCCCCAAAAAAAAATCAGTTTCCATATGCATCATGAGACAGGACAAAAGAATAATTACTATTTCTTCAGCAAGGAACAATGATGTTGCTAGTGACAGAGGCCTTGCTTGCAACCCAGTTTTGAAGGCCAGCTTCTATTAAGGCCCTATAGAAATCCAGTCCTGGCAGATGATGGGGGAAGTTTTCTATAGCTGCCTGCATAAAATATCACTTTAGCCCACTGGGTTTTGAAATGCCCATACCAAACAGGTTTTGTAGTTGCTTGTGAAGAACAACGAACCAGTTCCCAGGGTTACAAATAATACCCTCACATGATCACCAACCTGCAAGCAAGGGTGTGGTGTCCTTCCCACATACACACCCAGTATGTTGAACTTCACACTCCTTAATGAGACAAGGAAGTAACAAAAAAGATTTGAGCTTAAGCAGGGATAATTGCTGAGGAAATATATGTCCAAACAGAAGGTTGGATATTGCCTAAAGACAGCTGGGTGAATTTTACAGATGCCAGAAAAGCTTAAGAGTTTGGTTCATAGCACATTCCCTAATGGGATTAGCATACTATCATCTATATTACAGCATCCTTGCAGGTTAAGCAAAGGTCACACAGATTTGGAGGTAGGCCTCAAGTTGTTGAGCTAAGCTTGTACATGCCCCATGTAAGGTTGCTTGAAGAATTCAGTCTCTGTGAATTCCAGTACAAACTGACTGGACCTGCACCTACCCAGACTTATGTATGGAGTGGAACCCAGCTTACACCAGCTTCTACTTTTCCTGAATGGTCTGACACAGTTTTCAGCTCAGAAGAATGTATCAAAAGACAAGATGTGTTTTGAGAGAAAGTGAGTTCAGAACCATGCATGATGGAACAAAGTAGATTTTAAAATTCTACTTAGGTGCATATTTAAATGCAAATCTTCTTGCACATTAAAAAGAAATAAATCCATAAGTGAATGCAGAAATGAGACAGAAGAGATCTATGTGAGTAAATGGGAAAGGGGCACAAACGAGAAAGACACTGGTTTGTTCATTCATAATCCCCGGTTACCATGGTTGGTGAAATTAAGCTGTATATAACAGAATTGGAAAAGTTAATTTTTTACACAGCAAGTTTCAGAAACCTCCAGCCAGAATAGTTATGGGCGATTCTAGGAGCTGTAGCCCCAAAACATAATTCTTCCAAGCTCTGGCATATAAGAAAAGGGGCTGACAAGAATCGTTGGAGATTGAGTGCTGTATCTTGGAAGAGGGCACCAGATATCAGGACCTGGCCTTGAGCCTTAGAGCCTTGACCTTCTTCGCTGGTCCTCAGGGAGAGGGGGAGGAATCAGACACTAAACACGTGTGTACCTATACGCTCCTCATTCCTTTGTTTATTTGTTTTGTTTTGCTTTAACTTTTTTATTTTTGTTCTGGAAACATTCTTTTTTTAATATCTATTTATTTCAACTTCTATATTTTTTTTATTTTTTTTTTTAGGGTATAAATATATATATTACTTTTTATTATTTCATTGAAACTCATACATATACATTTAACATTAACATCATTCTACATTTATTATTCTATCAATTTAAAAGATAAAAAACAGAATGACTTCTACCGTACGAAATAACACCAAGATTTGTTCTGTATCTAGCTTAATTTCTTCCTTCCTAAACCCAATAATAACGTCGTTCAATTGTAACTTCTTTTTCTTTCTTATGTTAATCTCTTCTCATCTCTTTCTGTAATTCTCTTCCCGCTCCTTATTCCTCTTCCCTTCCTTTCTCGTTTCCTACATCCGTGTCTTATTCCCTTATACATCTTATCTATATTCCATGTTGCGATAATTTTATTTTATATTTTATATCTCTATATCTCTATCGATATTCCATCTTTTCCTGCAATAACTAATCACAGGTTGCCATTCTATTTCTGTCTTTTCTACTAATTCCTGGTTTAATATTCTAGTTAGTTTATCGTTTTCTCTCATTATTAGTACCTTCGTCAGCCAATTTTCTATTGAGGGTTCTTCTTTATTTCTCCACTTCGCCGCTATAACCAACCGAGCTGCCGTACATAAGTATAGTATTATTCGCCAATACTTTCTGTCTTCTCGTGTTACCAATATTGAAGTCATGTTCAGGAGGTATAATTTTGGACTAAATTCAAATTTGATATTAAACATATTCTGTATTATTTTGTGTACTTTCTGCCAAAATTTATGTATAACCGAGCAAGCCCACCACATATGTCTGAGTGTACCCGCTTCTTTTTCACATTTCCAACATTCCTTCCCTTTCTGTCCATACATCTTATGTATCCTGCTTGGGGTTAAGTACCATCTGTTGCATATCTTGAAACAATTTTCTTTCAAGTCTTGACATGCTGTGAACTTTTTTGTTTGCCTCCATGCTTGTTCCCATTCTTCCAAATGAATTTCTTCTCCAACATCTCTAGCCCACTTAATCATAGCTTCTCTTATTGTTTCTGTTTCAAGCTGTCTGGTAATGAAGCAATTATATAGTCTTGCTATCTTCTTTCTTCTATCATCCATATGATCTTTTCATAATCCATCTCCTCCTCCATAAAACCGTGTTCACCTTCATCTTTCTTGAACCTGCTGTATACTTGTTGATACGAGAACCAATTAAATTGCCATCCCTCCTGTTGTAATTCTTCTCTCGTCTTTATTCCCATCTTTCCTTTTCCTTCCTTCTTAAACAGTTCCTTGTAGACGATCCATTTATCTGTTTTGCCTAAACAACCCCATCTTCCAAGAAAGGCCTCTACCGGCGATATCCATTTCGGCATCTTCCCAAAGTAATGCTTATATATTTCGTTCCAACCTTGCAACAGTGCTCTTCGTACAATATGATTGGCGAAATCTTTGTGTATAGCAGCCTTGTTATATCCTAAATAGGCATGCCAACCCAGCCTTAATCCGGCTCCTTCTAAAGTTAGTAATTTTTGATCTCCTAGTTTTATCCATTCACTTAACCAAACTACTACGCATGCCTTGTGGTAGGTTTGTAGGTCCGGCAGATCTAATCCTCCCTTTTCTGATTTTTCAATTAATGTTTGCCACTTTATCCTCGCTTTCCGACCGTTCCATATAAAGTCACTTAAGTCTCTCTTCCAGGTTTTAAATGGCTTGTCGTTCATTATAATTGGCAAGTTTTGAAACAGGAACATTAATTTAGGGAGGACAGACATTTTAATTGCTGCAATTTTTCCCATTAGTGAGAGGTTTAATTTAGACCAAGTTGCTAAGTTTGCCTTGATTGTTTTCCAGGTTGTTTCATAATTATTATCGTATAAATCCAAGCTCCTGCTAGATATCCATATCCCGAGATACTTCACCTTCTGTTCTAATCTACATTTAGATCTTTCGCTTAAGATTTCTTGCTCCTTTTTGGATAAATTTTTTGAGAGGACTATCGTTTTGTCTTTGTTCATTTTAAATCCAGCATATGTACCAAATTCTTCTATGGTTTCCATTAAGTGACTCACATTTTCAATGGGGTTTTCTAGTATGATCGCTACGTCATCGGCAAATGCCCTGACCTTATATTCATAGTTCTTAATTTTTAGTCCTTGTATCTTCTTGTCATCCCTAATTTTATTCAATAGAATCTCAAGCACTGTTATGAAAAGCAGCAGGGACAGAGGGCATCCTTGCCTAGTTCCTTTTTGTATTAGGATCTCTTGCGTCTTTTCACCGTTTATGAGAATCGAGGCTCTTTGTTCCATATAAATTTGCCTTATATTGGCTGTCATAAAGTGCCCGAATCCCAATTCCTCCACTGTTCTGATCAAGCAGCACCAATTGATATTATCAAAGGCCTTCTCCGCATCTGCAAATATTATAGCCGCTTTGCGATCATTATTCTTCTCCAGAAATTCCAATGTGTCAACTATATATCTGATATTAGTTGAAAGCAACCTTCCTGGAAGGAAACCGCTTTGATCAGTGTGAATTAGTTCTTTTAATATACCTGTTATTCTATTTGATAACATACTGGCATAGATTTTGTAATCCACATTCAAAAGGGATATCGGGCGATAGTTTTGGGGATCAGTTTTTTCTTTGCCTTCTTTCCAAATTACAGTCACATTTGCCGTCTTCCATGTGTCTGGCATCCCTTCTCTATGGATCAGGTTGATTGTTTCTAGAAGGTGACTTGCTATTTCTTGCTCAAACATCTTATAAAACGTATCCGTAAAACCATCTGGTCCCGGCGCCTTGCCCCTTTTTAAATCCTGGATTGCCTTGGTTAGTTCTCCCATAGAAAAGGGCTGGGAAAGTTTCAGCTCATGGTCTTCTGGTAGTCGAGCAAAGTTATTTTCTTTTATATAATTATTCATCTTATTAACCCAAGCTTCTCCCTGTTTTTCTTCTTTATATAATGAAGAATAGTAATTTACAAAGGCCTTCTTAATATCCTCCTGGAGCGTTAAGACTTCTCCTTCCACTCTTATTTCATTAATCATCTTCTTATCTTTCTCCTTTTTCAGTCTATAGGATAACCATCTCCCCGTCTTATTAGCTTGTTCAAATGTCCGCTGCTTTATTTTTTTCATCTTCTCTCCAATTTCTTCTACCATCGTTGTATTAATAGATCTTTTTATCAATTCTATTTCTTTTATTAGTACTTTGTTTTGCGGTCTTTCTCTCAGTCTCTGTTCTTTTTCCTTCAATTTTTGTAGGAGCCCCTGATCTCTGTTCTTCCGAGCTCTAGCTTTTTCTGCGCCCTTTTGCAAGAGTATCCCTCTAATAGTGGCTTTAAAGGCATCCCACACTATTTTCATTTTTATGCCTTCTTTTTTATTTTCCTCGAAGAATTGAGTTATCCTTCTTTTCATTTTTACCACGAACTCTTCATCCTTCATTAGGTCCTCTTTAAACCTCCAAGAGTATTCTCTTTTGAAAAGTGTCATTTTCAGGTTTATCGGATTGTGGTCAGATATCACTTTCGGCATTATCACCATCTCCTTTATCCTCGACAGCAAGGTCTTCGATGTCCAAAACATGTCAATCCTCGACATTGTCTTGTGGGCTTCCGAGTAGTATGTATATCCTTTCTCCATCGAATACTTGGCCATCCATAAATCTGCTAGTTGGAATTCTTCCATTAAGTCTAGGCATACCTTAGGAAGTTTACCCTGGTTCTTCCTCGTATCTTCTCCCGATCTGTCTCTTCTTGCATCTAACACGCCGTTAAAATCTCCAGTTAAGATTATCAGCCCTTTTTCAAATTTGGTCATCTGCATATGTAGTTCCCTGTAGAATCTTTCTTTTCTCTCTAATGGTCCATAGATTGCAATTATGTATATTTTTTCATTATTCAAATTTAACTCTATTCCAACCAGGTGCCCTTCATTATCGTTAAGTATTTGCTTTACTTCATATTTTTTATTTACATATATTACCACCCCCTTTTTCTTCTTAGGTGATAGAGACACAAATTCTTGGCCTAATTTAAAATTTTTAAGATATTTGCTCTCACTTTGGCGTATTCTAACTTCCTGGAGACAAGTTATATCTGCCTTACTTTTTTCCAAATAATGATATACTTTCTGTCTTTTGATTGACGTATTGAGGCCCTTCACATTCCATGATATTATGTTTAATGTCATTTTTATTCCTCCTCATCCTCTTCTTCATTTCCTCCTTCAGCTTTCCCATTTTTTTCCTCCTCCTCCTTATCACCTTCTTTATCAAGTTCTTGTTGTGATAATTCTTTCCCTTCCTCTGAGCTATTATCGCTCTCCTCTTTGTCTTCTAGATCTTCTGCTTTCTCACTATTTTTTGGATGTTGCCTTCCCCCTTCTCTGTGTCTTTTCCTCTTTCTCCTATCTTCATCCTTCTTTTCATCCTCTTCAAGTCTACTCATCATTTCTTTTACTTTATCAGTTGAGTTTATTCTATATCTTTTCTGCTTATATGTGAAGGAGATTCCCTCTATTTTGTCCCATCTGAAATTCACGCCCAGCCTTGTCAGTTTTTGAGTGAGATGTTTATACTCATATCGTCTTTTAAGAACCTCTGCTGGAATATCTTTATATATCTGAATCTCTTGTCCCTCAATCATTAATTTTCGCATATAGTTTGTTTGGATGATTTTCTCTCTATACCTCGTCCTCGTAAAGGAGATTACAATGTCCCTAGGCAGTTTCTTTTCTTTTGCAATTACTGAGCTGGCTCTAAACATCCTGTCAATCTCACTTTCCAAAACCCCTTCTGGTTCTTCCATGTAGTTTGCCAATGCTGGTATTAGTCTTTCTTGTAAATTTTCATACATTATTTCCGGTAGGCCTCTCAGCTTAACACATTTCTCTCTATATCTTATCTCTTGGGAGAGGTTGGTCTGTTTTACACTATCCAAATCTTTCCTCATAACTGATGTTTCATTTTCTAAATTTGTAGTTCTATTCTTCACATTTTCTACCTCCCCTTTAATTTCTTTTATCTCCATTGTCATTTTATCCAGCCTCTTCTCTATTCTATCAAAATCTAACTTGATATCTTTTTTCAGATTCCTAATTTCTTCCTTTATCTCTCATTTAAAAGATTTAAGTTCTTCCAAGATCTGGACATTTATATCTGTTTGTTTGGGCGGCATGTCTATAGAAGTTCTTCTTACTGTTGACACTTGGGAGGTAGTGTATGCCCTTGGTCTCAAACCAGAGGCCATCCGTGGATCTGTATACTTATACTATATACTTATGAGTCTACTGAATGTGCCTATAATGATATTTCTTTATAATCAATGCTTCCTTATCTTTATACTTCCTTACACAAATTTCCCGTAACTATGGGGTCACTTAAACCTTAATAATGATCTTATACATACCAATCAACATACAGATCCCTTTGCTTTTAATATAGTACCATTCCTTAACCTCTTTTTTAAATATATATATATATATATATATATATATATAAGTTCTATATATAAATATATTTATTATTGTTGATATTTTAAGTTGAAGGTTTTTGTTTTGTTTTGTTATGTTATTTTAGTTGGTCTTCTATCGAAGTCTTAATCTTAGTCCCGGAGCTGTTAGTCACACTCTCAACTCTTTCCGTCTGCCCCTATCACTCCTCCGTTATCACCAGCCTCTGTCTGCTCCGTCCGATGCTCCCAGCACTCTCCGTCTGCCTCTGTCACTCCTCCGCTCTCACCAGCCTCCGTCTGCTCCGTCCAATACTCCCAGCACTCTCCGTCTGCCTCCGTCACTCCTCCGCTCTCACCAGCCTCCGTCTGCTCCGTCCCACGCTCCCAGCACTCTCCGTCTGCCTCAGTCACTTCTCAGCTCCCACCAGCCTCCGTCTGCTCCGTCTGCTCCGTCCCACACTCCCAGCACTCTCCGTCTGCCCCCGTCACTCCTCCGCTCCCCCCAGCCTCCGTCTGCTATATCCCACGCTCTTAGATCCTTCCGTCTGCCTCAGTCACTCCGCCACTCTCACCAGCCTCCGTCTACTCCGTTTCACTCTCTTCGTTCCTCAACTTCTATATTAAAGAAAAATTAATTAAATTAATTAAATATGATAATGGCAGCAAGAATAATATATTCCTACCACTGGAAAGAAGAGAAGGCATCGACACAGAAGGACTGAATGCTGACACTATGGGTCTTAGCCGAGATGATAAACTAATAACAGTTTTAAAGGAGAAGACCCTGAAGAATTTTGAAAAAGATTGGAAGATATCATGTGTGTCTGTCTGTCTGTATGTGCATGTGTGGGTGTATGTTGAAAAAAGATGGGGAATAGATAGAATAGATTAGAATAGTTGCTCGATGTCTAGTAATAAAACATGGTTTGTTTGTTTTATTTCAGTGGTCTACTCTCAGCAGCTGTGGCTAATGCTATAAGGTATCACACTTAATGACCTCACCAAGGATAGCTCCTTGTAGCATCACCCTAGTAATATCACTAGGGCCATCCCCCTGTGATAGAATCATAGAATCATAGAATTGCAGAGTTGGAAGAGACCACGAGGGCCATCCAGTCCAACCCCCTGCCACAAGATCATCCCTCAGCTGAAGGTTTTGACCCTGAAACTTCAGGTCCTGGCATAGTCCTGACTGGACAACCCTAAATTTACTGATGATTTGCAAGCCAGGTAGGGAGGGGAGCTGTGCCTTTACCAGCTGAGGTAGCAGAAAACATTTCGATCATCCTCACAACTTGGGTAAGGTTGTTAATTAGTTAACCATACCATCTGGACCACTGATAGCAGTGGTCCACACTTGTGCTGAGCACTCCTAGCCAATCAGAAGCCATTTAGATTTATGTTGCTGATTCAGACCCTCCTCTGCCACTGCCACTGTCCAACCGTTTCCCTAGGTTGCTGCTCAATGGAAGTACCCTCTTTCTTCATGCTACACACACACACACACACACGTTTAACTTTTGTGGATTTGATTATTTGCAGATTATTGACTGCCGCCTCCGCTGCTGTCCTATGCCATTTTTAATAGGGACTGCAAGCCTTGTGAGACTGAGACACTGCAAGCACATGGCAAGACTTGTAACTCCCTAGTAAAGATTATGTAGGACAGCAGTAGAGGCAGCAGCAACACCTGCCAGCTACCTGCTTCTTCCTTGTGAAGGAACCCCACTACCTTGAAGGCATCCGCAGTGGGTTGCATCCGTAGATTATACTTTTTCTCTGTGTTAAATTTGTTTTGTGGGGCCTAGATGTATTCATGGTTTTCCGCTTTGGTGGGGGTCCTGTACCCCTAACTCCAGCAAATGCCGAGGGCCAACTGTACATCTTTTACACACATACATCCATGTGGATGTAATAAGTTAGAAGTAAAATTATGTTACCTTCATTTGTTGCTCTTGTCCTAATGCTGTCTCTTAAGAGGTTAGCTGATAATTGTAGATTTATAGGAGAGCAAGAGGAGCCACTGGAGCCATATTATACTTCAGCCATAAGATATTAGAGCCATATTACACTTCAGCCACAAGAGAAAGAGACAGAAATTAGTCTTATGTCGGATACTTTAATGAGGGAATAGAGGGCATGCTTACCAAGTTTGCAGATGACACCAAATTAGGAGGGGTAGCTAATACCCCAGAGGATAGGATCAGAATTCAAATGATCTGAACAGATTAGAAAGCTGGGCCAAAAGTAACAACATGAATTTCAACAGGGAGAAATATAGGAAACTACACTTGGGCACTAAAACTGAAATGCAGAGATATAGGATGGGTGACACATGGCTTGATGTCAGTACATGTGAAAGGGATCTACTAGTCTTAGTATGGACCACAAGCTGAACATCAGTCAACAGTGTGATGCAGCAGCTAAAAAAGCCAATGTGATTTTGGCTGCATTAATAGGAGTATAGTATCTAGATCAAGGAAAGTAATAGTGCCACTCTACTCTGCTTTAGTCAGACCTCACTGGAATACTTTGTCCAGTTCTGGAAACCACAATTCAGGAAGGATATTAAGAGCATGTTCAGGATGGTGGGAGGTCTGGAAGCCATGCCCTATGAGGAGAGGCTTAGGGAGCTGGGTATGTTTAGTCTGGAAAAGAGAAGGTTAAGAGGGGACATGACAACTATGTTTAAATATCTGAGGATGGAGCAAGCTTGTTTTCTGCTGTTCCAGAGACTAGGACATGGAGCAGTGTGTTCAAACTGCAGAAAATAGATTCCATCTAAACACTAGGAAGAACTTCCTGACAGTAAGAGCTGTTTGGAAGTGGAATAAACTGCCTCGGAGTGTGGTGGAATTTCTTTCTTTGGATGATTTTTAAACAGAGGCTGGATGGCCATCTGTCAGGAATGATTTGATTGTTTATTCCTGCATGGCAGGGGGTTGGACTGGATGCCCTTGTGGTCTCTTCCAACTCTATGATTCTATGATATGACACCTATGTGCTACCTAAAAGCTGTTATTCATCTAGTAATGGATGAAACCAACAAATGAAACATGGCATTGTGGTAAATATCAGCAGGTGGTGCTATTGCACACACACTGTTTCATATTGTTTTTTCTAAGGAAGCTTGTTACATACACACATTATGCTGGCAAATGCCACCTTCAGTTAACACCGGATCAGAAAAGCATGGCCACATGTTCCCATGAGTTCTTTCCCACAGTTTGTTAGCTGCACCATCCAAGTATGGTTTTGCTCAGCTGCTGCTGTTTCATTTCCATCAACATTTGCCAGATGCACTGAAACAATCAACTTGGACTAAATTGCTAAACCTCTTACGGGCAAGGACTATGGAGAGATGCCTTCATGAAAAACAAGCATCCATATGGACCAGAGTCTTGTCTCAAGTGGTCCTCAGCCTAATTTACAAATCCCTTCCAAAGCAAGTCATAGGCCCAGGATTGCAAAAATATCTCTCTCCAGGCTGGAAAAAGGGGAGAGGGCTATTTCAATAACAGAGAATATTGTTTCATCAGCTTGGCCATCTTTATCCTACTAGCATTCCTCACCCAACCACATGGGTTTATATTAGGACAAGGGCTGAAAACTTTCAGCCATCCCCAGCCACCAATCAAGTCCCATTAAAGAAAGGCTGGGCATATGGCAAGGAAGGTTGTCATATTTTGTTAGTAATCATGCAGATGCAACCATTTTATCAGAGAGCTCTCTGCCAGTACTAATCTATGTTATGCTTTATCCCATTTAGAGGCTGGAAATACTCTGGAAAATACACTGCTGTGGTATGATTTATTTTTAAGTAAAGTATCAAAGGCCACTTCAAACCATCATTGGCCAACATTATTTCATCACAGATGCAATGAAATTATTTTAGTTTTCCCAGGGCCATGATCAATATTTTACTTGCCTGGCAAACTGTTATTATACAATTGTTTCTGACAGTTTAAATGCAAACAGCAAGGCTGCAGTAACCAATAATGGTAAAATATGTTCAAACCTAAGAGGGGTGGCATCTTAAAGAAGAGGCTCCAAGTCAACAATCTTCAACAAGCTACCATGAGAGACAACTTCCAGGCAAACCTACAAACGAAACTTGAAGACCATCCTACAGATCCTTCTCCTACAGTGCTTTGGCAACATATCAAAAACAGTATCCTCCAGTCTGCAGAAGAATCCCTCGGGTTCTCCCACAAGAAAAATCAAGACTGATTTGATGAAAACAACCAAGAGATCCAGGAGCTGTTGGCAAGGAAGAGAGCTGCTCACCAGGCATACCTCGCCCAGCCAACCTGTCATGTAAGAAAAGCAGCTTTCCGCCTCACATGTAGCAAACTACAACAAAAACTCCGAGACATGCAGAACAAGTGGTGGATCAATTTAGCAGGAAAGACACAACGCTGTGCAGATCTGGGTGATCATAGAGGATTTTATGAAGCTCTTAAAGCAGTGTTTGGACCTACTTATCAGGTCCAAAGCTCCTTATACAGTACAGATGGTCAAACATTAATTACTGATAAAGCCTCCATCCTAAATCGTTGGGCTGAACATTTTCAAAGTCTCTTTAGCGCCAACCGAGTAGTCCAAGCCTCAGCTATCCAATATATGATACAAAAACCAATGAAAAATGAATTGGACATAGCTCCCACTTTGGAAGAGACCCTTATGGCCATACAGCAGATGAAAAACGGCAAGGCAGCTGGGATTGATGGAATCCCACCTGAAGTTTGGAAACACGGAGGTCATGCACTCCATGAAAAATTCCACGAATTCCTTGTGAATTGCTGGGAAAAAGGGGAACTGCCATCAGACCTCCGAGATGCAGTCATCATCACCCTGTACAAGAAAAAAGGAGCAAAATCCGACTGCTCAAACTATCGAGGCATAACACTGCTCTCTATTGCTGGAAAAATCCTTGCAAGGATACTCCTGAACAGATTAGTTCCTGCTATTGCAGAAGAACTTCTCCCTGAAAGCCAATGTGGCTTCAGAGCCAATAGGAGTACTACAGACATGGTATTTGCCCTTAGGCAACTGCAAGAAAAATGTAGGGAGCAGAACAAGGGTCTCTATGTAACATTTGTCGACCTCACCAAAGCCTTTGACACTGTAAGTAGAAAAGGTCTGTGGCAGATCCTGGAAAAACTAGGATGTCCCCCCAAATTCCTTAAAATGATTATCTTGCTACACGAGGGCCAGCGTGGTCAAGTCAGATATGGCGATGCTCTTTCAGAGCCCTTTCTAATAACTAATGGAGTGAAGCAAGGTTGTGTTCTTGCACCAACTTTATTTACAATCTTCTTTAGCACGATGCTCCAAAGGGCTATGGCAGAGCTTGAAGAAGACGACGGCATCTATAAACGCTACCGTACTGATGGTAGCTTGTTTAACTTAAGCCGTCTGAGGGCTCACACTAAGACTCTAAACTATCTAGTCCGTGAGCTGCTCTTCGCCGATGATGCTGCCCTTGTTGCCCACACAGAAGCAGCTCTGCAGCGCCTAACGTCCTGCTTTGCAACAGCTGCAGAGCTGTTTGGGCTAGAAGTCAACCTGAAGAAAACAGAAGTTCTTTACCAGCCTGCACCACAGGACGAACACCACCATCCCCACATTGCCGTCGGCAAATCAGTGCTCAAGTCCGTTCAGCAGTTCACCTACCTGGGAAGCATCATCTCCTCAGATGCCAAGATTGACAAAGAGATCGATCACAGATTAGCAAAGGCATATAGTGCATTTGGAAGACTTCACAAAAGAGTCTGGAGCAATAAACACCTGAGGCAAAGCACAAAAATCAGTGTGTATAGAGCCATCGTACTGTCTATCCTCCTTTATGGATCTGAAACATGGGTTACCTATCGCCACCACCTACGACTCCTCGAGCGCTTTCATCAGCGCTGTCTACGCACAATCCTAAATATACACTGGACTGACTATGTGACGAATGTTGCTGTCCTTGAACAAGCAGGGATCACCAGCATTGAGGCCATGATATTGAGAACACCGCTGCGCTGGGCAGGGCACGTTTCTAGGATGGAGGACCATCGCCTCCCAAAAATACTACTCTACGGTGAACTCGCCACGGGTCAGCGTGGGAGGGGCGCTCCAAAAAAGCGATACAAGGACTCCCTGAAACAACATCTCAGGCTTGGCCAGATTGATCACCAACGGTGGTCCGCCCTGGCCTCACATCGGGAGGCATGGAGACGCACTATCCACAATGCTGCAGCCTTATTTGAGAACTCACGACGAACAAGTCTTGAAGAGAAACGACAACGCAGAAAGAATCACAACCCAAAAACATCACCCAAGGAGACCTTCTGCTGCACTTTTTGCAACCGGACTTGTTTATCTCGGATTGGCCTTTTTAGTCATCAGCGCGCTTGCAGAAGGCGCGGGATGAGTCCTTCCTGAATCTTCGTTTGCGAAGAAAAGCCAGAGATATTGCTAATGCAATGTCAAAAGCAAAGGGTTGACAGTATTTTATTGGAAACGTAACTGTCATTTAAACAAGAAACACTTCAGTGACAGAAGAAAAGACACAAGGGTTCCATCATGGGGGAAACTCTTACTCCACACTCAAGTGCTCATTCTGACATACCCACAAGTATGTGCATGCATACACATGTATATTGGACACTCTTTTGGGTGAAAGAAAAGAAGCCCCTGATGGGATATTGCACTTTAGAGTATGGGCTTGTCTATATGGGGGAAAATAACACACATAGCTGTGCCTTATAAGCAATTCTCAGCAGTGTTCCTTTGTCTCCATGGCATTTTGGCAAAGTGAAGCTCTCCTCTGCGAGGTCCATATGGCTGTGAATCAAGATGGCAACTGTGTCATTGTTTTGTGGGGGGGGGCAGGAAGCAGAAGGGGATCTGGCAGTGCAGTGCCCTGCCACTGTGAGGAAGAGGAGGAGAGCTGCCCATTCTTCACCCATCCCAGCGGCATGGCAGAGGCGGCCTCTGATTCTGTCTGCAAAGAGACAGTAGGAGCCAGGTGGCTTTCCTCCCCTTCCTCATGGTGGCTGCCTTCCTCATTGTGTCTGGGCACTGAGCTGCTGGGTCCCCTTTGCCTCCTCACCGCCCCCCCCCCCATGCAAAACAACATGGCCATTTTGACAGTACTGTTTTTTTTAAAATAAAAGATTACGAAAACACATGATTGCTAGTGCTTCCAAGTGCTTGACAATGAACCTGCACCTGCGCATTCTGACCAATCAGATGAAGAGTTCCACCCCCTCTGGACTGCAGAACAAATCGCACTGGTGCTCGAATGGGCAGGAATGCACATTTCCTTCAGCCTGTCAGGCAATCTCATTGTCCAGAATGTGCAGGAGGCAACAAGGGGAATCAATTTCGGATTTGATCCTAATCAAAAGAGATGAACAAAGGAGTGGAAGTAGAAGATCCATGAGTGGGAATGACCATGATCTCCTGGGGATTGTTATACAGAGAAAAAGAGAAACCACAAATAGTTAGACATGGGCTGCTGCCAGTACTGCAGAAATAATGCAGTGTGACACCACTTTAATTATCATGGCTCCATCCTATGGAATCTTGGGATGTGTAGTTTGTTATGACACCAGAGGTCTCTGACAGAGAAAGTTAAATATCTCACAAAACTGCAAATCCCAGAATCCTGTAGCATTGAGCCATGGCAATTAAAGTGGTGTCAAACTGCATTATTTCTGCAGTGTGTCAGCAGCCATGCACTCTGGACTTTAAGAAAACTAATTTCAGAAAAATTAGGGAATATCCCATGGACATAAATGTTCAAAAGGAAGGGAATTTGTGATGCATGGGAGTTTCTTAAAAGTAAGATATGGGGGCAAGCGGGGTATTTAGCCTGTGTAGATAAGGCCTAAGTCACCAGGACCCTATGAACTGCATCAAAGAATACTAAGGAAGACACTGCCATGGCCTCGAGGGAGAGAAAACAAAACTGGCACAGCTCCATCATGCCTAGGCCCAGAGGCAGATGAAAGGCCCTCCATCCACCCCAACTGCCACTGCCCTGGCCTCAGAGGAAGAGAAGAATCTTGACTTAAACCCCTTCCCCTACTGCCATTACTCCTTTTCCTTTAGTGTCATGTCTTAATTAGACTGTAAGCTAAAGGTCAGGGAACTGTTTTGCTGTTCTTTTACTTGTAAAGTGCCATGTACAGAGATGGCACTATACAGATGATGATGATGATGATGATGATACCACCTAACCTGACACCCCCTGTGCCATATCTGTAATAATTAGCAATGCTGAATTATTTGGCCAAATGTGACCTTCCACAAAGTGTGGCCAGTACACTGGGGACTTCTAAGAACCAGGAGTCCCAAAAGACTAGCACTGAGACTCAGTCAGGTTTGCACTAAGGAGGAGTCAGCCCAAATTCCAAAGAAAGATAATCTGCAAGGCCATTTCTTGCCTGAACATCTGGCTAATCCCCTCAGCCTAAACTGAGATACTCAAATACGTAAAGAGCCCTCATCCCTCTACCTTTCCCCAAACAAAGAAGTTTGCTTCCTCTATTCAGATACAAAGCATCTGAATTAAGGATCATTAGCATATCTGGAGTGTCCATTGTCTTACCTTGAGAACCTCTGAGAAGCATTGTCTTTCACTCTAAATTCCATCCCCTGAAGGGAATTGTTGGCTATAAAAGCCCCTTCAAAACAACACCAAATTGTGTTTAGTAGAGCTCCTCCTCCTACATCCACGCTGCCAGTTTGCTGATAGACCCTCAGAACACAACTCTGAGATTCTGTTGCTGCAGGAATCTCTGCTCTACAGGACAAGTGTTGTATCTCCCAAATACAACCCCTTCTTTATTCCTCTATTCCTTTATTCCGATCCTTCCTACTTTATTCGCTAGCCTTGCATGAATGCTTGAAACCTGAATGTGGTTGTGAACATTGTTATTATTGCTTTCTCAAATAATGATCAAGTAATTGTACTATCTAGCTCAACATCGCCTCCTTATTACTGGTATACATAGGTCAAAAGGTTCTGCTCACTGTTTCCTCCTCTCACATAGCCAAGCTTAGTGTGGACTTTTTCAGATGGGGGGGGGGAACCCAAGGAGGTCAGGAGAAGAATGGGGCTGTTGCCCTTACAGAGCCCCATTTCAGACGACACAGTCCTCCTCTGACCTCCTCCCGACCTCTTCCTGACCTTCCCCCGTGCTGTAGATGCTGCTTTTTATTGACGGGTGAAGGTCAGGAGGAGGATGGAGGAGAATGGGGCTGTCTGAAACGGGGCTCTGTAAGCGACACAGCCCCATTTATATCCCACCACTCCCATGAGGATCGGGGCGGCAAACATCATTTAAAACATTATCTATAATCTACAAACATTAAAATAACATCATTAAAAACACTATGCAATGGTACATAATTCAAACAGTAACTATAAAAACACTATTAAAATAACTTAAAATAAGAAAAGACATAAAACAATTTTTTAAAAAATAACAGAATAATAAACCGGAAAGTGACAGCTGGGCATCTAATCTAATCTGGAAAGGCCTGCCAGAAGAGGTCCATGAAAAAGTCCTATATTAATTCCCCAAATTAATATCAATCCTTAAGACCCCCAAGCATTTAGGGTAATGATGGTGGTGATGGTGGTGGTGGTGATGAACTTACAGATACCATGTCAGATTCACTGCTGATCACCTTTTAAGAATTCTTGGATAACAAGAGAGGTGGCAGCAGATTAGAGGAGAGTGACTATTGCCCCTGTCTTCAGAAAGGGGCCGCTTTAACTGCCATGGCTCAATGCTATGAAATTCTGGGATTTGTTGTTCTGTGGCCCTTTTGGCCTTCTCTGTCAGAGAACTCTGGTGCCACAACAAACTACACATCCCAGGATTCCATAGGATGGAGCCATGATAGTTAAAGCTGCATCAAACTGCAGTGTGTCTGTAGCCAAGGTGAGGTAGCCAACATTATTTTCAAGTGGAACCCACATCTACATGGCTTCTACTAAGAACAAACACTAAGGGCTTGTCTACATGGGCAATATACCCCATCTTAGAGCCCTGCAGTCCTGACAATGCAGGGTATTTAGCCTGTTCTGCCCTTGTTCTCATCAGTCCTCATCATGCTCGGGGCAAAGTTGGGGCTAAGATGGGGGAATAGGGGGAGGGCCCAATCAAACTTTATATTAAAATACAGTAGGACCCCCATATCTGGGGGGATTGGTTCCAGCCGTCCCCCACAGATAATGAAATCCACAGATAATAGCAAAATCCCCCTTCGCCATTGCCATCACTAGGAGCCATCCCTGGGGCAAAGGGAGGAGGAAGGCAAGAATTCTCCACCCCTCCCTTCACCACCACCCCAATCGCTTTGCCATCACTGGGAGCCATCCCAGGGGGTGATCCTGGGGGCGAAGGGAGAAGGGAGGCAAGAACGCTTCTCCTCCCTCCCCGTTCTGTCTTTCCTGCTGCCTTCCAGCATGGTGTCGTTGTTTTTTTCATTCCGGTAAGGGATCGAGGTAAAACCATGCCTTTTTGCTAACCAGAAAAACCTGTTTGCAAAAGTCATGGTTTTAGCTTTGTCCCCCATGGGACTGGAATGAAAGGATGCTGGAAGAACACCAACATCATGCGAGAAGGCAGCAGGAAAGACAGGACGTTCCTGCTGCTTTGCCACTTTTCCTTAGACTCTTAAGACTGCCTGCTCTTTTCCCCCCCTCACATGCTCCTTATCTTTAAGAGCTATGTAGAAGGAAGCTACAACATAGCCTTCTCCAAACTGAGAACAGCTGTTCCTACTGAGTTTGGTCAGTGCAGATAGCTGACAACTTTGGTTCCTTTGGTCTAAGAGCAGGCCCAAAATGGTCTAATTTTCAGAGTTCTTCATGAAATCTGCAAAATCCTCAACCATAAGCACATACCCACATCTTCACATACCATTTCTTCATAAGATTTCCTTGAGATTTTAAAAAAAAAAATGGGAAGAAAGCAAAAGTGACAGATTTCTCCATCCCTAATCCCAGATGAGCAGGACTGTGTGGTAGGGTGGCTGACAGCTAAAATTTAGTCTAAAATTTAGTCTAAACTTAATAATTAGATTTAAGCACTCATTTATCTAATCCAGATTTCCCCCCTTCTAGCCTCATGTTACCAAAGAGATCACATCCTCTGTGAACAGCTGTTTCTAAACTCCATGTAGGGAAGGATACAAAACAAGCCCATTGTTTTACATCTGTGGTCTTTCACTTTAATTTTAACCAAAAGGAGAATGCCTGGCAAAACTGAGCTGGCTGTCTCCTAAGGACTATTAATATTATAATTAAACATTAAGACAGTGGCATAAGCTCCTTATTTTCAGTAACTGCTCTTAAAGGTCATTAAACAGATTTTGCTTCCCAGATTCAGTCTTTCCAATTTCATTTACTGGCTGGTTATTAGGTCACTGGACCATTTTTCCTTGGAGAATGACCAGTAAGAGCTAAGAGATCTAAAAATAGGCAGCCTTTTTAAAAAGCCATTGTCAGCTGCTTTTTTCTCCTCCACCCTTTTATTATTGCTTTCTTATTTCATGTCAATTTGGAACAGTCTGGTGGCGAGGGAAACTAAATTGACATCAACAGCCATGTTCTACCCAAAGTGTTATGTCAAGAAATTAGCTTCAGCTGGACCAAAAAAATATTCAGAGTCAGCTGTTCTTGGCAGTGTGCATGTGTGCCTGCATGCATAACATGGACATGCCCCAAGATTTAGGGCTAGAAAAATTGAGAGAGCTCCATAGATAATTTTTGGAGGGGCTGGCTTCTCTCCCATAGACAAGGAAGGAGTGACCAGAACCCCTTTTACAACTACAACTCCCAGTATTCCCAACAGTACTTGTGGTAGCTGGGGATTCTGAGAGTTGCAATCCCAAAATATAACATGTCTAAGGAGATTATCACATGGGCCAAGTATCCCAGGACAGGGATGACAGGAGATCAATAAAGGGTTTACCTTTCAGACGACCTTGTCCCTGTCCTGTTCTCCCCCTGTGCTGCCTCTGTGCTGCCTCCATTTTCCCTTATTGATGGGGGAAAGTCATCAATAAGAAGCTCATTCTGTTACAGAAATGGAATCATGGGCGTATCAATGATAGCCTCTTTGTGCTGGCGTGGTGACGACGTAACGTGACATCACTGTGAGGTCCGTTCTGAACACTTCCAGGTACGATCAGGACAAGGAGGTGACACCCTTTTTTTCCCCTCCCCGGGTTACTTGGGGTTTTTAAAGTGTGTTTTGGGGCTTGGGGGGATTGTTTGGTTTATTTTTTATTATTAAATTTCCCATGCAATCGTTCTCTCACAAGAACGAGCGGGATTTTCTTTCCCTGTAGTAAAAGAAGCTTTACGGCGGCTGCATTTACTTCAGGGAAGCTGAGGGGAGGGGGAGTGGTTTCAATTATGGAATAAGGTAGGTGTTTGAATTTTTTTTTAAAAAAAGTGTTACATGCATGGGAATGGGGCGGGAGTAGGGGGAGTGAGACGGGAATGGGGTGGTGGGTGGGTACCAGGACAGGACGTTTTCAAAGGGCCCGTGTGATAATCTCCAAAGTCTCTGCCAAGGATTCTCCCATTATTATGAACTTTTTAAGCTGGGGGTAAGGGTGATTGCTGTGCAAGTGAGCAAGGCATTTTAGCCCTGTTTCTAAAATTAATAGCTTGTGCTTATCTGTCAGACATTGTTTGTACCAACTGGGATTCTAACCCCTGCACCCAACAAACTAACACTTAATGAAAGGAAACAGACTAGACTCCACCCTCCCTTCTCCACTATATTTTTCCCCAAAAGCTTCTCACCTCTTAGAAATGGTGTCCTTTCACACAGCACAATTACAGCACTATGTCAATTGCCATAGCAACATCTATGGAATCCTGGGATTTGGAGTTTTGAGAAGGCCATATAGAATTCTTCACCAGATTGCTCTTCTAGTCAAACACCAAATCCCAGGATTCCATAGCCATGCCATTTAAAGTGGCATTATAGTGCTATAATTGTGCAGCAGGAGGCGGTCCCTGGTTCATTCAGTACCCCCCCCTCCTGCACTACAATAAAGGAGGAGGTTTCTCATCTCCAAATACCAAAAAAAGCAGTCTTGCAGTCTTGTTTAGAATGCCCCTGGAGCAGACATGGGAATCGTGTGACCTTGGAGGGGGTTCATGCAGTCCTTGTCTATTTGAACAAGAGCCCACAGACACCCCAACAACCTTTTTTTTTTTTTGAAAAAAATCCAGCATAAATAAAATATGCTCTCTTTGGAGATTTTCAGATGGGGGAAATAATCCCTGCGGAGATCGGGAGAGAAACGGGACTGTTCCACTGCCAGTGCTCCATTTTGCACACCCCCTTCCTTCTCCCGATCTCCATTTGTTCTCCCTCTGTCCTGCTTCCATTTTCCTTCCAATATTTTTTTTACTACCGAAAGTTCTTCATTAGTAAAAAAAATTGCAGAAAATAGTGGAAGGAAAATGGAAGCAGGACGGAGGGAGAACAAATGAAGATCGGGAGAAGGAAGGGGGTGTGCAAAATGGTGCGCTGGCAGAGGAACAGCCCCGTTTCTCTCCCGATCTCTGCGGGGGTTATTTCCCCTGTGTGAAAATCTCCTTTGTCCATTGTTGTTATTTCTACTAGAAATTGCCCTCAGAATATTTTTTTTGAACTGTAGGATACAGAATAAATATATTTCTTTAGTACCTCAGCCACAAGTCTAATCTTAATGCTGTGTTATCACCTGCGCTGGACTAGGGATGAGAAGCGTCGGTTCACGTGAGGGCTGTGGGAGTGCAGGCCACACTCCACTGCCACAGTGAAAGGGCAGGTAGCACCATGAGCCTGGGGCTGGAATACTCCAAGCTACACCCAGGATATTCCTGCTTGTGCAGACTAGCCCTTTGTCTGCCATTAATGGGTTTTTTCATAGTGAAACCTCTGGCATCTTTCTTGCAAATGCTGGTATAACACCTCAGAAAGAACTGCTATAGGTGACATGGAACCAAAGAATGTTAAATGTTATGCAGATCACTTGCCTCTGGCTTCCTTCTCCCTTCTGTGGTCAGTCATCCTCTGAGCAGGAGTCAAACATGATGTTCTAAAGGTCTGAAACCTGGCTCTGTATACACTAGATAGCAAGGAAAGAAAACATTTGAATGTCCAGAAGTTATTGGATTCCAGCTCCCACCGGTCATAGCCACCAAAGCCGATTGTGAGGAGTGATGGGAACTATAGTCCAACATCGTCTGGGGAGACACAGGTTCCCTAGCCTTGGCCTATGGCACATATAGGTATTTGTCATTCTGCATTGACTAATAGTGTCCATTCTAGACACTTAAAGACTGTTGGAATGCATTGAAAGGGGAAAGGGAGGAGAGAAATGATATTTTAAATCACAAATGGGGTAATAAACTGCCGCCAGAAGCTAATTGTCTTGAAACTTGATCTTTTATAACATGTTACTGCTATAACGGGACTAGTCAACATGACTGCACTGGGGTTTGTTTCGCCACAACTCGAACAGTGTGTACACACATACATTATTCTCCCCTTCCTGAAGTGGAGATCAGACAGCTTGATTCCTACTGTAGATTGAAGGCGTTCTCAGTGCAATTCAGTTATGCTAATATAATAATGGCTGGCAACTGCCCCACGTCATGTTTAATGACTCACTCTGGGGTTTGCTTCCTACCGACTTGGCTCCACCCAAGAAGTCCCCCCTGTCAGCAGAAATGAATCATTACCAGAAGCCTGCCAGGCCAGAGGTGATTTGAAAGAGGCACCATGGGGACACTGGCACTACAATGTTATTATTTAATGCGGGCATAAAAAGAAAATAATATTTGAGCTTGGGGTGGCCCAGGACGGCGGGATGCTGAGCAGACTGATGTATCTGGGGGAGAGGCTGCATTCATCTAGTATTCATTCCACATCTTAAAAATAGGTTCAGTAGCATTTCCTTATTATGTAATTTTTAATAAAAGTTAACCATGGGGAGGGGGAGACATGTGTTCCTTGCCCAAATTAAACAGCATACAAATGGTAAATGAACATAACCTTCCTTTCCCCTTTTATTGTTCAGCGGAAACAAGCTGTTAAATGAAACAAAGTATAGGCCAGGGCCCTTTAAGGAGACATGTAAATATTAAAGTAAACATTATGCATCTGCTCTGTGACAATTTAAATGGGGGAAGCGTTTCTTAGTTGTGAGTCATGCCTTAATGTTTCTCACAACACTCCTATAAGGTTGAACCTTATTACTATGTTAAATCAATTTAGCTATGTAAAGATGCTGTGTCACCAACCAGAAATAGTAGTTGAATGGCCACTGATAAAGTAATTATCACTGTTTCTGCATTTCAGTTCTTTATGATCCCACTAGTTACAATCCCTCACCTCTAGTCAGCCACCCACCCACAAGAACCTATGAACTGCCAACCAGAAGCCACTGGTGGGGTCTTTTCCCCATCCTTGTTCCTGCAAAATTTGCTGCCACTGCAGAGAATGGCAGCAAAATCACAATTTCCTTTTCATGTAAACAAAGCGCACAGGCAAGCATACCTTGTTTTTAAAGAGCATTGTACTCCAAGAAGCCTCCAGGAAGCATGATTGTCATCAAAAACAATTTGGGCACCCTCACATAAGTTGATATTTTTAAAAAAACATTTTGGCCATTGTAGGTGACTTGGGAGATTATCAGACACTTTTTTAAAAAAAAAAAACAAGGAACTCATGAGAACATCACTGTATCACCAAAGGGTCCCAATATCACTAATGAAAAATTGCACCTTTTTCATCACTCCAGCACAGAGGGAGACTGGAGCAAGCATGCCAGGAGGATGGCACATGCAATATTGGGACCCTTTAGCGGTACAGTGATGTTCTTGTGAGCTCCTCGGTTTGTTTGTTTTTTAAGTGTCCTTGGTGTTCATTTTCTAGGAGGTTTACCACACTGCAAGGTAAAGCGGCAGTGGAAGGTTCCATCTTCTGTGATGCTTTACTGCATGATGTCATCATTCTTCCATTCCAGTTCCATGGAGATAATAATAATAATAATAATAATATTTATTTATACCCTGCCCCTCTGTTAAAACAATCGGGGCGGCTTACAAAAATTAAAATACAATACAGATAAAATCCCCAAACATCCCCCACCCCCACCCTCCCCCATAAAAAAATATTAAGCAATTATAGATTAAAACCAACTGATCTAAAATCACAATTAAAAACAATAAATACAATAAAATACAATAAATGGCCAGCGGACTAACAGACAAAGGTAAAACCATGTCTTTTTGCTAACCAGAAAAATCCATTAACAAAAAGACACAATTTTAGCTCAGACTCCCACTGGAATGGACTGGAAGAACACCAGAAGAACGTCAATGTCATGTAGTAAGCCAGCATGGAAAGTGGAACCTTGCCACTTTAGTTCAGAATAAGGTAAGTCTCTAGAAGGGAATGGGCTATGACTCCCATAGAAGTGTGCATATTTCTAATACAATGTCACCTTGTTTCCTGCACAGTGTGAAAAGGTTCTTTGAAACAATTCTACTCTTGTCTGATATACCCAAAAGTATAATCTCAACTATGGATCTCCCTGCACAAATCATAGAATCATAGAGTTGGAAGAGACCACAAGGTCCATCTAGTCCAAATTCCTGCCCTGCAGGAATACACAGTTGTAGTAGCATCATCATCATCATTGTTGTCATTATCCAAACATGTATTTTTTTTCCAGAAAGAAATGTTTTTTGATAGAATTGACACAGTACCACTTCAGACACTATTGGGGGATATCAATTGTCTAGGCCCATTAAGTCTGGTTTTAAGCCTACAGACACAACTTGATGTAAGATAAATTCTTGAACAACTCTAAAGCCATATTCAGATTTTCAGTATTGAACCTATGAAAAGGTGAAAAGGACTGCATAGGGCTGACCTCCTTTTGCACATAGCAAGCATCGTTATTTGGCTAGTCAGGCTTTGTGCCCCTGTAAAGCAGGAGTGAGCAAATGCACGGGGAGGCAATTCCCCCCCCCATCACCCACAGAGTGTACACAGACACACAGCAAGCCCAAATACCTTTGTTTTCTACAGTCCCACTCAAAATGGCAACAGGAAGTGATGCCATTTTGGGTGGTAGAGGAAAACAGAGATGTTTGATATGGGATAGAAGTATTTCACATTTTTGTTCATTTGAAGAGCTTTCTGTGCATGGGGGAGTTAAAAATTTGCCTCAAATTGTGCTGATCTTTAGAAACTGGGTTTTGAGGGGCTTTGGGGAACATGAAAGTGGGGTCCATGGACCACATGAAGTCTGGAGGACACACTATGTCAGCCCCTGCTGTAAAGGATGCCCTACATGCACAGAGGGTAACTCTCTTCAGACTGAGCTGATCTCATTAGCCAGGGAGCATGCACTTTTAGTGATAGCAACCTCTGCCTGGTTTTACTAATTACTGGTTTGCATAGTTTTTGATCTGTTTATTTGTTTTTCCACACCCAGTCTCTACCTGCACCACTTTAACCTGCAACCTTTTTACTCTTCTCTCCTCTATTAGAGCTTGTGTTTAACTAGGAACAAGTAATGTGTAAGTCAAGCTCCTATTGTATGTTTTTTACAGTCTCAAAGAAGACTAAATTTATTTCTTTTCTCTGCTAGACCCTATGTGGGTGGGTATGGGACTGGTTGTTGTTCAGCTTCTGCCTTGCCAGTTTGATTTATCTGTCTGAGATATCTAGTGCTACCTTTCATATTTCTTAACAGGCACAGAATCATTAAGATAAGGGCTGAGTGACTCTGTTAATCTCTTCATGCATTTAAACTGAAGGAATAAACTGGGCTTTTATTAGTAGCTTTGCCATTAAGATACACAAAAGGGAGACTCGCGTTTTCCAAAATAATAAGCCAGCAGCTCTCAGTATTTTTATAGCCAGAATTTCAGTATACCTCAATATCCTACTCTAAAAGTCCTCCTATAGTCTAGCTGAAGCTGTCAACCTCCTTATGCACTTGGATTTTGGACTTGGATTCAATATGAAAATGCCATTTTAATTTACACACAGAGAGAGTGAGTTGTAACCACAGATCGAAGCAATGTGCTGTTTTAAGTTTATTCTGGCCTTGCACTAACCAAACTGAGGGTTACTCTTGTTAGTCTATACCCAGCAAATTAGAAACTAGTGGCATTAAATCACTAAAGCCCAATACACAAGAAAGAGAATGTTGTTGATAGTTTGCGCTGTTAATCTATCATTCTAGGAAAACTACAGCCAAAGGTAAGGAAGAGAGCTTAGGCCAAGCACTCTAACTGGAGAGGACTTCTCCAACTGGAGAAATGCTCATATATTTTTTTAAAAAACAACATGAAAAGAGAGATTGAGATCGTGTGTGTGTGTGTGAGAGAGAGAGAGAGAGAGAAAGCATGCACCATTATATGGGGTAATTCTGTTATTTAAATTATGTCAAGCTTTGAGAAACAGGAAAGAAGGAAAGACTTTGAGATCTTTCTCCTTGGATACATGAACACTAAATGATAGAAACATTCATTTTCTGATATACAGGGAATCATACCTCTCCCAGGTAGTGCTCCCAGATCTTCCCCCTCTTCTAGTACTGGAGACGAATCTCATCCTGGCCTCATCCTTCTCCTGTCTGTTCCCCCCTACAGTGCTACCTACTGGCTGGCAGGAGGGAGAGGGCAGATGAGCAAGGAGAGTTGTTACCAGTATTTCCCATACATGGTGATGACATTATTCTGCAGGATCTCTGCAGGACCCCTTGGAGGTCCTGAGATGTGCTGCCTATGATGGGCAATCCTCGCTCAGCTGCCCCTGTCCTCTCCTGCCTGCATGGCCACAACATGGCTGTGTGAGTAGTGAGCAAGTGGGGGGAAGCAACTGACCAAGAGTTGACTGTCACTTGCTATGACAGTCTGCAACAGGCAGTCCTCCTCACTCAACAGTCCCTGTCCCTTCCTGTTGGCCTCTACATGGCTGTGCTAGTGGGAGAAGAGAAGAGAGATGGTCATCTTTCAAAAGCTATGGTGCTACTTGTTCACTTCCCCCACCTCCAGTCCCTCTTGCCAGCCACTACATGGCCATGCTGGCAGGAGGTGCTGGGCGGATGATGACTAAGCAACGCTTATTCATCAATGGCTATGATAGCCATTGACAGGTGATCTCTCCTTCCCCTGCCCTCTCCTCTTGGTCATTACATGGCTTTGGCAGAGGGCATGAAAACAGATTAGTGGGGAAGTGGACCTTTCCCCCTGTTTCCCTGTCTGCGAGAATGTTCAAAATTGCACAGTTTTTGAAGACATTCCTACTGGGAGGAAAAAATAGATTCCTCCTTCTCCTCTGTAGGAATGAATAATTTAAACAAGCAGATTCCTAATCATGCTTAATGACATTGCCAGTGTCTGCCTCTTGTAACATTCCCCTTGTAAGACAGCATCACAAACAACAGCATCATAGCATGGGGAGGTATACCTAAGCCATTTAGTCCACCCCCTGCCAGTGCAGAAGTGAACAACTAACTGTTTGAAAACTTTTGGAGAAAGAGAGTTTTAAATAGAGGTCAGATGCCTAGCCACCACCCCCCCACCGCTGTGCCTGCCCCTATGGTATCACAAAGGATCATACCTAGGTCTCAGGTTTAGCCCCTAAAATCTCAGCACCCTGGATGCTCCTAACTTGGCAACCTTACTCCTAAGTGTATATTCTCAAGTATGAGCCTTCCTCTGCAACAGCAACTTTGTATGTGTGTGTGTGCAAGGGTGGGGAGCATGTTCTAAAGAGAACTGTGAAGGCACAAATGCAGATGCTTTAGGGTGATACCAATTATCTAGACACATTTCAGCCTGGATTCACTCATGAATGGGGGATGTTATCATGTTGGTGAATATGTTTTCTCAAGAGAGGGACTGCAACTCTGCTACTGTTGCTTGATCTGCTAGTGACTTTTGATACCATCAACCATGGTATCCTTCTGGGCAGTCCTAGTAGTTGGAGGCACTGTATCTGAGGGTGAATTCAGTATTGGCCTTGGAAGACTGTTTCCTAGCCCTCTGGGAGTTGTGCTTTAAAGTAATGTGGAGTGCCATCATATCCCACAAATGAGTAGTTACGAGGAACCTAAATTACCCTGATATCTGCTGGGAGACTAATTGTGCTAAGCATGGGTTCTCCAACAAATTCCTGATGTGTCTTGCAGATAATTTCTTATTTCAAAAGGCAGAGGAAGGAACAAAGGGATCACCAATCCAGGACTTGATCCTAACCAATAGGGATGAGTTGATCACTGGAATAAAAGTAGTTGGTACTTTAGGCAGAGGTGACCATGTAATGCTAGAATTGATAATTGTGGGACAGGGCAAAGAAGAATACCTTGAAACACAGATCTTGAATTTCTGATAAGCTGGTTTTAACAAGTTCAGTGAAATAGTGGGTGGAATCCCATGGCTAGACATGCTAAAGGAAAAAGACAACCAGCAAGGATGGGAGTTCTTGAAGAAGGAGTCACAAAAAGCATAATCACACACACAAAAAAGAATATGTATAAAGAATGGAAGGAAGGACAAATCATCAAAGAAGAGTACCAATGTACAGCCCAAGCTTGCAGGAATAGTATAAAGAAAGCTAAAGCTCAGAATGAGCTGAGACTGGCTAGGCAAGCAAGGAGAATAAAAAAAGGGGGGGGGTGGAGGTCAGATACATTTGAGGCAAGAGAATGCCCAAGGAGAAAGGCCGCTGTTCAGTAAGGATGGTTAAATGTGAACAGATCACAACAAAAAGACAGAATTACTCAATGCCCGTTTTGCTTCAGTTTTCTCCCCCCCAAAAAATCTGTGTACTTCCATGAAGAAGCAGAGACCTTGGCAAGGGATCTGTATTGCAAATCAAGATTGATAGGGAGTTAGTCAGGAACCACCTAACTAACCTAAATGAGTTCAGATCTTCAGGGCCAGACAAACTGCATCCTAGAGCATTGAAGAAACTGGCTGATATACTCTCTCAGAACCACTTGCCATAATTTTTAAAGAAATGTTAGGACACAGGTGAAGTGCCAGAGGACTGGAGAAGGGCAATAATTGTCCCTCTCTTAAAAAAAAAAAGCCAGAAGAAGATGATGATCCAGGAAACTACAGAGCAGTCAGACTGACCTCAATACCAGAAAACATATTAGAACTGATTATATAGGAGTCTATCTGCAAGTATCTTGATGGCAATGTAGTGATCAGTAGGAGACAGCATGAGTTTGTCAAGAACAAATCCTCACAAGCTGATCTTATATTTTTTTTCCTATCAGATCACTAGTTTAGTAGATAGTGGAAATGCTATGGATGTCATTTACCTGGATTTCAGCAAAGCATTTGATGAAGTTCCCCATAATATTTTGATTAGCAAACTGATTGCATGTGGAATATATGGAAACACTGTCATATGGATCCATAATTGATTGGAAAAACCATGCTCAAGAGTTGTCATCATTGGCTGTTTTTCAGACTGGAGGGAGGTCATGAGCAGAGTTCCTCAGGGTTCTCTTCTAGGACCATTACTTTTCAACATTTTCCTCAATAACTTAGGTGAGGTTAGAAGACATCCTTATCAAGTTTGTAGATGACACAAAACTGGGAGGGTTGGCTAAGACATTGAAAAATAGGAATAGAATTCAAAAGGACCTAGATATACTAGAACGTTGGGCAGGAATTAATAAAATGAAATTCTATAGAGACAAATGGGAAAAAAAACCCTACACTTAGGCCACAAATACCAAATGCACAGGGGGTGGAGGATACATAGCTCAGTAGTACGTGAAGCAAAAAGGGATTACTGTTGATCATAAGTTGAACATGAGCTAGTAGTGTGATGATGCAGCAAACAAGATAACTGCTATTTTAGCCTGCATTAATAGAATCATAGTTTCCATGTCAAGGGAAGAAATATTCCCACTATAGTCTGCACTGCTCAGGCTTCATCTGGAGTACTGTGTTCAGTTCTGGGCACTGTAATCACAAAGGGCACTTGACTAGATCAATACCAATGCATATTGGAGTAAAACAAGGCTGTGTCCTTGCTCCATCTTTGTTCAACATTTAGAACAATTTGTTGGTTAAGTCGCTTTTTGAAATTAACTCTCATCCACCTAAATTATCAGGGAGACCAATTTCTATTCTTCTTTATGCAGTTGATGCAGTACTCCTGTACTGACACATATAGGTTTGAGACGATTACTAAGAGCTTTGGCGGTCTATTGTAACACAGAACAGCTGGCAATTAATTATGGCAACCTAAAGTATTGGTCTTTACACAGAAATGATGTAAATATTGCTGGCAAATGACACTTCATTTCAAGAAGAATACAATTGTCCCTTCACATTCGCTGGGCTTTGGTTCCAGGACCCCCGTGAATACCCAAATCCGTGAATACTCAAGTCCCATTAAAAGCAATGGCATAGCAAAATGGTGTCCCTTATATAAAGTGGCAAAATTAAGGTTTACTTTTCGGATTATTAGTTTTTAAAGAATATTTTCAAGCCGTGAATACTTAAAACCGTGAATGCCAAATCTGTGAATGTGGAGGGACAACTGTATAGAAAAGTTGGAGCAGGTTCAGAGAAGAAGAACACAATAGATGAGTAAAGGTTCAAGGAGCTGTGCATGTTCGGCTTGCTAAAGGGAAGCCTAAGGGGTGGCATGATTGCACTCTTTAAATACTGAAGGTCTCTCACAGAAAGGAGGGAGCAGGCCTGTTTCCTGCTGCCCAGAGGGTTTGAACTTACAGGAGAGTCGATTTTGACTGGACATTAGAAGGAACTTCTTGACAGTGAGAGCAGTTTCCCAGTGGAATCAATTACCTAGAAAGGTGGTGGGGTCTCCTCTGGACATCTTCAAAAATAGGATAGACAGCTACTAGCTGGGGATGCTTTAGCTGGAGATCCTGCACTGAACAGGGGCTTGGACTCAGCCTGTGAGGCCCCTTCCAACTCAATTATTTTATCATTCTGTGATCAGGATTGGCACATTGTAGGGAAACATGTAAATAATATATAAATAAATCCTGTGACTATTTTAAAAAAGACAGTCCATCCTCCACACCCACCCTGCTCTACTGCATAGGGGGAAACTCTACTCTACTTAGTGCTGTGGATTGCTTCCTTTAAAGTGATTGCTGAAACTATTGTAAGTGTGAGAGAGGGGTGGTGGTGAGAAAGAGAGAGGGAATGAATCCAATCAATAAAGAAGAGCACTTCATATGCTTAGTAGAATCAAGATATTATTAGGGTTGAACAGAAACAAGGATCCCCTTTTTAGAAGGTATTTCCTTCTTTCAGCTGATGAGAACTCAGGGGCATCACTTAGGGGGGTAGGGTGCAGACTGCATCAGGTGAGCCTTTAGAGGGGTGCCACCAGCACCCCTGCCTCCCCACTGTACTTACTTTGCTGTGTTGCTTACTTGGGTACCACCCTCTTTAAGCAGTCATGAACCTTCCTTTCTTTCCTCAGCCCAGGGGAGAGAAAGGAAGCACCACCATCGCAGCATGCCTCCCTGCTTACTTGCTGTGTGTCACTTACTCAGGGGTCACCCTTCTAGGCAGGCACAAACCTCTTCAGAGGTTCATGTCTGCCTAGAGGGCTGATTCCCAAGTACGCGGCATAGTGAGTAAGCATGGGGGGGGGGATGACAACAGTGGCAGTTCCTTTCTCTCCCTGGCCCATCACGGCATGCTTCCTTGCCATGCTTACTCACTGTGAGGGATGCTATAACAGTGGTGGTTCCTTTTTCTTCCTGGCCCAGGAGAGAGAAAGAAACCACTACCATGCAGTGTAAGTCTTTGGCCAACAATGGCCATCAACTTTTCCTGCCCACCCAATCGCACGTTGACTCACAAGATTTTCAGTTTTGTGAGACTTCAAATGAGATCTGGCAGGCAGCCATATAAGGGATTACCCACACTCGAAGTAAGTGTGACGGCAGTGAGCAAGGATTTACTGGTAGGTAGACTATGGTAGTGGCCTTGCTGGCTGGCTGACCATTGTTATTGATTGTTTCAGGTCATGATTACTACTAAAAATAATTTTGTTGAAGAAAGAAGAGGGCTGTTAAAAAATCATGTGCACTGGGTGTCTAACATACTAGGTACACCACTGTGAGAGCTCCAATACATTCATTGCCAATGGTGTTTGTGTCATGATTTTGCAGTGAAAGCAGATTCTTTTCACTCCAGTAGTGAAGTTCTTTTCTTCAGTGCCCCTCCCTGGAGGAAAAACCTTAAGCTCTGTGATCTGAAATCCATGAAACACTGGATCAGGTTTTCAAGACATAAGGTTTTAAATAACAACAAAGCTACAGCATTTTTTCCCCAGTCATCTGAATCATGATGTTAAGTGAGATGAGTTTGTGTAGATCCCACTATAAAGCAGAGTTTAACATTCACAGTTGAGCTCAGTGGCAGGACAGCCTCAGACAATGAAGAGCTGAGGATAGTGCAGGGAGTTGTTTATGGAAGAATACTTAGAAACATTTGAGAACTGGTTGAAAAACTTGTTTTTTGAGTGTCAGGAAACCATGAAGAGAAGAATCATGGAATGGACAGCATATTTGCAGTTCATAACTTTATGTGCAAAATTTGTGCATGGTTTATCTTACTCCCCATTTTTCCCCTTCTTCTTTTTCTTGTCTTTCTTGTTGTTGTTTTTTTTTTCAAAGAAAAGTTTTGTGAGATATTTAGCCTTCTCTGTCAGAGGGCTCTGGTGCCACAACAAACTACTAATCCTAGGATTCCATAGCATGGAGCCATGGCAGTTAAAGTGGTGTCAAACTGGATTATTTCTGTAGTGCAGATGCAGCCAGCAACTACAGAATATTATCCCACTGCAAAAGGATTTGAGAAGCCTTCAAGAAAAAGAGGTAGAAAATTATACACTACATGTTAGGAAATTTACCTTAGAATCATGCACCACTAAAACAGCCTTATTGCTTTTGTACTGGAACCTCTCTGTGTTAACTCCATCATGGATAGAAGTCCAGAACAGACGTCACAATGGTGACAGCCAAAATGAATTGCTTGACTTTTGTTACACAAGATCCTAGTGATGTAAAACATTAAAGCCTTCCCCGCCCCCTGCATGATTGTCACAGTATTTGGTAACTTCTGTTTCTCTATAGCAGTGATTTGAGAAAGCTTCCTTCACCTCCATGACAGCAATCGCTAGTTGTAAAATAATAGACCATCCGCCAGCAATAATTTGCAATCCAAACAGACTTGACGTTCTCTGACATTTATTGAAACCTCAGCCCTTGTCCACTGGTTTCAGTTTTCCTCCCTTTGCTCTGTTTTTACAGACAGACAAGTGCTTAGACTTGGGTTTAATAATAAGGAGAAATTTTCAATTGGCCCAGCTTTGCTTGTGTTGGCTGAGACTGGGGTGTGCAGCAGACAGGCGGTTGGAGTTAATTACACTAAATGGTGAGAACATTATTTGACCCCACTGGTTTTAACACCAGATGGTATAGCTTGTCTCTGAGTAACCAGCATGGGCACAATGCATTCTCCATGAGCAAAATGGAGAATGGAGCTGGCTCAGGGTAAAGTCACATTGCATGATCTTCCCCACCTGACAAACAATCAAAGTGCCAAGATGTACAAGATCTAGACTGGTAGCTATCCACACTAGGATGCCAATGAAGCCACAGTTGGATGGAAGTATCAGATAGTTGGGATGAAACAAATATTCCAAAATTGTCTCTTTTTCAACAAGAAAGCATATTTTGACACAAGATACCCCATGGAAAAAGTCAACTACTAAAAGATGATGATGATGATTGATTTTTTGGAAAATCCATTGCATTTTGTGATAGAGAAAAGGTTTAGTGTAATAGTGATTTGCAAACGTTTTTCCCATACTGTGGAAAAGCATCCAAAAATGCAAAAATTTGAGACAAAACAGTCAACATTTTTCATTCTTTCGTGCAAGAATGAAATAAGTTAAAATTTATATCTCCATCTGAAAGAGAGCCACAGCTAGTCCAATAAATGTTTTCAACAATATCATTCATTATTAAGATCTTGGCCTATTGTATTAATATAAGGCACTTTTGCAGCAAAGTTTTGTTTGTTTTTTTCTAGAACAAAAATAAGCTCATGCTTTTGGCCTATTGTATTAATATAAGGCACTTTTACAGCAAAGTTTTGTTTTTTTCTAGAACAAAAATAAGCTCATGCTTTTTGCAAAGGCCCTGTGATTTCCTTGAAAAGTCATTTTAAATAAACTTCAAGAACTTGAATGCCTGGCTTTATTAATCCTTACAGAACCTGAGCCCAGTTGTTCAAGCAGAGCAGGGCTTATTATGTTATTTCACAATTAATGGGGGAACCGGAGCTGAAGGATTCAAATCAGGGTTGGTGGGAGGCACCTGCTTGCTGCATGTGTCCCCTACCCATATTTTCAGTACCAGCACCACCACAAACTTTGCTGAGGGACTGTAAAATATCAGCAGCATACCGGTCAGCAGAAACCATTAAAAGCTGGGATCAAGAGAGCATGTACCTTTGTTTAAAGGCATATCCATGTTTCAGGTGGGCTCCAGAAGTGTAATTCTGCTTTAAAACAAAGGACATGCTTCCCATGTGACCTTATTTTGACAGGAAATTGGAGCTTTTTGTCACTTATCTAATGCTGATATGCAGCAGTGCAGCAACAAATTCAGTGGTGCAGTAGGGAGCATTGGGCAGACAAATGTCTGGTGCAGTCCACCGTGAGGAATTTGCCTATCCCTGAAGTAAACCTTCTGAAAGATCTTAGCTCCTTTGCCAGGACTGTAATCCCTCGTATGAACCTGCCCGAGTTTCAAGATCTTCTGGGGAAACCCTGGTCTCGGTCCCCCCACCTGCACAGGTACCTTTGTGGCTCTGGAACTCACTTCCCAGAGAGATGAGGCTGACACCCTCCTTATAATCTTTATGCAAGCATGTTAAAAACTTTTTATCCTGGCAGGCTTTGAGAATCAACGTTTCATGGGAAACAGGCCTTGTATAATGTGCTACACTTTTACTTGTTGTTGTTTTAGTTGGTTTCAAATGTTATGATGGTTTATTTCCTTTCTTAAAAAAACTTGTGTTAATTTTTAACTATGTTTGATTTAACTGTTATAAGCTGCCTTGAGTCCCAAACTGGGGAAAAGGTGGGATATAAAGAATAGTCAGGAGTAGGAGACAATGCCTAGATTAGAATAGGTAAAACAAAATATAGATATTAAAATTTGCCATGCTCTCTTGATAGCCTGCTAGTGCATGAAGGGAGCAGGATAATCTTGTTGACCATTTTTGGATTTAGATGGCTGGACTAGCTGGCTTCGACTGAGTCAGAAAGGCAGTTTTTATAAAGTGAGATAAACCTTCTACAGCCTTTCTAGGGAGACTATCACACAAGGCAAAAAAAAAATGGAATTAAAGCAGGCTAGCTTTATGTCTGAACCTTATCACATAATTTCATCACTGTCCTGTTGCTGGTGTGTAATCACCCTGTTAGTCTGGGGCTCCTTTTCATTGATGGGGAAGCCTGTCATTAAATTCCCAACATCGGTGCTATTCCCAGGACTTTGAAGGTGCGACAAGCCTCTTCATAGAATCATAGAATCATAGAGCTGGAAGAGACCTCAAGGGCCATCCAGTCCAACCCCCTGCCTGGCAGGAATAAACAATCAAAGTCCTCATGACAGATGGCCATCCAGCCTCTGCTTAAAAACCTCCAAAGAAGGAGACTCCACCACACTACGAGGCAATCTATTCCACTTCCGAACAGCTCTTACTGTCAGGAAGTTCTTCCTAATGTTTAGGTGTAATCTCTTTTCCTGTAGTTTGAGTCCATTGCTCCATGTCCTAGTTTCTTGGAGCCACAGAAAACAAGCTTGCTCCATCCTCAGTATGACATCCCTTCAAATATTTAAACATGGCTATCATGTCCCCTCTCAGCCTTCTCTTCTCCAGACTAAACATGCACAAGTCCCTAAGCCGCTCCTCATAAGGCATGGTTTCCAGACCACCCACCATGCTGGTCACCCTCCTCTGGACACATTCCAGCTTTTCAATATCCTTCCTGAATTGTGGTGCCAGAACTGGACACAGTATTCCAGGTGAGGTCTGACCAAAGCAGAATACAGTGGCACTATTACTTCCCTTGATCTAGACACTATATTCCTGTTAATGCAGCCTAGAATCACATTGGCTTTTTTAGCTGCTGCATCACACTGCTGACTCATGTTCAGCTTGTGGTCCACTAAGACTCCTAGATCCCTTTCACATGTACTGCCCTCAAGCCATGTGTCACCCATCCTATATCTGTACATTTCATTTTTAGTGCCCAAGTGTAGTATCCTGTATTTCTCTTTGTTGAAATTCATTTTGTTAATATTGGCCCAGCTTTCTAATCTGTTGAGGTCATTTTGGATTCTGATCCTGTCCTCTGGGGCATTAGATACCCCTCCTAATTTGGTGTCATCTGCAAACTTGATAAGCATACTTTGATAAGCTGGCATTAGAACAGTTGTGGGGATCTGATTTTCCTCCCTCCCCCTCACTCTCTCCCCCTCACTATTCCAGAGCAGGCTAACTCCACGCCTTTCAGTTTTTAATTTTTTAAAATTTTGCTGTGTTTGCATAATTATGGCAAAATGATAAAGTAAAAATAATTGTTAAATCATTTGGTTTTTTTGTTTTGTTTGTTTGTTTGTTTTTGCTATATTTACACAAACACAGTAAAGATACAAATAAAAAAACAACAAAAGGCATGGAGTTACCCTGCTTTGGAATAGCGATGGGGAGACAGGGAGGGAGGAGAATAAGGTCCCACCTTGCCATGTAACTGCTATAATACCGGCATTGAAGAAAGAGCCTTATCACACAGGGGGAGTTTGCAAAGCAGAGCACTTGTGTGAAAGAAGAGAGGTGCGATATTCAACAGTTTCAAAGCAGTATGCTATTTTACAATGCTATTGCCGTGGCAAAACAGCCTCGTGTGATAATCTCCTAAAGTTTACTTAACAAACACATGTGTGGAAATCTTGTGAGGAACGGCTAACATAAATAAATCTTTAAGGCCCATATATATGGCCTGTTTCCAAGGATTCCCATTAGAAGAGCAAAAGCAATTCACCTCATTCACTAATGCTGCATACATGATAACAGCTTTAAATTGTAAGTAAATAAATACAGTACTATGAGGCCCAGATTATACATTACAAGAAAGATGGGGCTGCCACTCATCAGCATCTTCTACCTGAATCTCCCCAGCGAAGTTTAGTTTGTTTTTTTAAAAAAGATAATATGTCCTTGTGCTCAGTGCTGAGCTGTAATCATTTTTTTTAAACTATTGTATGTTTTAATATTTTTCTAATTTATATATTTTTAATTTACTGTATGTTTTTAATCTTTTATAGTTTAATATTATTTTAAGGGGGGGGTGGGCTAGGGTACTGGGACTATGGAGTTTTTATATTGTAAGCCGCCCTGATTGCGTTGCAGAGGGGCGGGATAGAAATAAAATTTTATTATTATTATTATTATTATTATTATTATATTATTCCCCCTCATAAGCCATTAAAGTGAGAGGGGAAACCTGTGAACTCAATGGCACTATTCCATTTCTTCTTTAACTGAATGTTAGAGAGGAAGAATGCTCACATCATGTTCTAGTCCATTTCATTTTCCCCATATGTTAACTCCTAAGTTTGTTCTCCATTAATATGCATTTTGTAACACACACAAAAAGTGCATGGAACATGCATTTAGATATTATTTAAATCCATACTTTAAATCCATAATAACATTAGGAGGAACTTTCTGACAGTAAGAGCTGTTCAGCAGTGGAACGCACTCCCTCGGAATGTGGTGGGGTCTCCTTCCTTGGAGGTCTTTAAACAGAGGCTGGATGGCCATCTGTCAGGGATGCTTTGATTGTGTATTCCTGCGTGGCAGGGAGTTGGACTGGATGGCCCTCGTGGTCTCTTCCAACTCTACAATTCTATGATTCTATGAAATAAATGTTTTCTCACTATATGAATTATTTTTTAAAAAAATTATGTCGGCATGTTTTTTTTTTAAGCTAGAAATTCCAGAAGACTAAAAATGTACATTAGTTCAGTGGTATAGATCATGCCAGTTAAATTTAGGATTTGCAAAGAAAGGTTTTCCCCCATACACTCCTACAATGGACGCGCAATGAACAAATGGAAACTAGTGGCAGACTTAAATCCTTCATAATGCATAACTTTGGTCTGAAGAATGTTCTGAATATAAGATCAAGTTCAACAATGTGGACTTTGCCTTTAAACTGGAGGAACAGAAAGAGGGGGCACTCCTTGGAGTGCTCATTGGGTGGAAAAACCCTTTGCAATCTTAACAGTTTGGTGTATTTTAACTTCAGAGGATATTTAGACCCAGGGACTGACTTTGACATTGTCCATAATTTATTTTGAAGCCTGAAAGACATTAGCTTGAATTTTCAGAAGCAGATTAGGCTGAAAAGATTTATAATAGCATTTAGGAGTGTTAGGATTACGACAGCATGTCACAACATGACAAAGTAGTGGGCAACTACAAATGTCATTAGAACGTGTTTATTTAAATTGAATATTATCCCATCAGGGTTGTTTTCACTACTGTAAAGGCCTTATTTCTATAGCAATTGAATGGGGTGAAACACAACCACTAAAGGGGTATTGAAGGGAGCAGTTGATCTTTATTTCAGCATGCTTGTGAGCCTTTAAAAATGAACCAGTTGTTAGTATAGTCTGAGAAAAACAGTTAATGTCATTTCTATCTTTAAATGATACACACAGAGCTAATCCACAACGGAGACCTAAACCAGACAATATTAAATACTGTTAGGTCTTATTGATTTCAGTGATAGAAATATAGACCTAAATCCAACTTCTGGTTTATGATTGGGTAGACACAATGAATCAATGAAAATTTGGTGAATATTTAAATCATTGATTTAATGGGTTCACTTTAGTTGGAGTAAGCAATCGGATCCGGTCTTAATTCTCTCATGCAAAATATTTGGCCTTAAGTAATTATCTTTGCTGGACTGTGTCCAATATTTTTTTGCACATTGTCCTGGCCTTCTGAGGACGCTGAAATATCTTTGGCCCTATTTAGCTAGGGATGTATGTGTGCGAACTCCTAGGTATCTAGGCAAGGAATTATGAGCACAAAATCCTTTAGATTCACCTCTGTGCTTCATTGATCTGTGTACTGAAAGCTTTTACTTCCTACTTGTTGTTTGTTTGTTTGGCCATGTTAGGGTTATTACTTTGCCGCCCCCCTTAAGACTCTCTTCATCTTTAACATCTGTATAGCCAATAATTACTACATGGTCCTCTGGATGCTGGGAATACAAGTTGCCCCCCATTTACATGTGGGCTACATTCCTTGACTTACTGCAATGCAAAACCATGTATATTATACCATATAAGGTACAGTTGCCCCTCCACATTTGCAGGGGCTAGGGGCAGACAACCCCCATGAATGTGAAAAAACCACAAATAAGAAATGAGCCTGCAGGCAAGTGGCTTTCCTCCCCAGTCCCTTACTAAGGCAGCGACAGGCTTTGTGAGAAGCCCCTTACTGCCTTGAGAAGGGAATGGAGTGGAGAGTGGGCACGCCAGCGGCTTTCCACCCCGCCTTACCAAGGCAGAGACAGGCTTCATGAGAAGCCCCTTGCTGCCTTGAGAAGGGAGTGGAGTGGAGAGCGGAGGGGCAGGGCTTTCTGCGAATAATCGAAACTGTGAATGTGGAAGTCGCAAATGTGGAGGAGCAACTGTATATTATACCATATTATACCATAAAACCACACCAGAGGACATAGAGAATGCCTAGAGAGGATGCCTGGCATGACTCTATGATCAATTTCTGGTGGAAGGTGACCTGGAATGCTGGCATGCTGGAAGACCTCCTGATGCCTAGAGAGACCACCTCCAGTGTGACACTATGATCCTCCAGATGCCTAGAGAGACCTCTTCCCCCAACCATGGGTAAGTGAAATCATGGATACCGATCCCACATAAACGGGATGTGTGTGTAACCTATAGCTAAACCTATTGTATTTAACCAATGCAAATGTGGGAGGATTTCATTTTGATTCATTTGGAACAATCTACCAATATTTGTTTGAAGCATTTGTAACCTACCCTTTCACCAAAAAGCTCCAAGACCAGTTTAAAAATAGTTAATTCCACATTCCCTGCCCTCCATAGGCTTACTATCTGAGTAAGACCTAACACACAAACGAAAAGAGATGGAGTGGAAAGAAAGGGGGAATGAAGCTCAGCATCCATTAAACCCTGGCACAGTGAAGGGGTGCCTGTCTGTTCTTCTTCTCCCACAGAGATCAGGGCAGTGGCAGTTGAAATTTTCTAGTACTCACCACTTTCTTTATACTCAGGGTAAAAATACAGGAGAAAGCACATGTTCACCTCTCTGTCTATGAAATGCTGCTTTATTTCTTTATTTCTTTTTTTAAAAACTGAACAAATACTTCTCTGTGGAGAATTGTGCAAGAGGAGTATAGAGGTCTTTTCTGCTGAGAAACTTATTCTACCCCCATAGTCCTAATGCCATTGGTTGGAATCCTATTAGTGGTATACATGTGTGTAAGTATGGTTTACATGCACATACTGTATGTTCTGGTGTATAAGACTACTTTTTGACCCTTGAAAATCTCCTCAAAAGTGGGGGGTCATCTTATACGCCGGGCAGTTTTCCCAGCAGATCCTTTCCCCTGCTATAAGAACGACTGCCTTGCCTTTGAAGTGTTAAATTGCTGGGCAGTTTTCCCAGCAGATCCTTTCCCCTGCTGTGAGAATGACTGCTTTACCTTTGAAGTGTTAAATTGCCCTCCATTTAGCTCAGGAAAGAAGAAAAGCAGTCTTTTAAAATGAGGTTTCTTTTCAGCCAAGTTAGCCTGTTGCTTAAAATTAGAATTTCTGGATTCAAACTTATCATTTTGCATCAAGTTTTGTCTATGGTGAAATTCTCTTATCTGAATAAAAGCTTCTGGTAGAGTTAAATCATTCTTTAATTGCAAGGTATGTATTATGGGATTGTAGAATTTTGGTAAATTTGCCAGGAAGATTCCCATTTGCATAACTTTTGGAATTTCATCTCCAGGAGTTTGTAAGTCGGCCAATGTGGCTCTAAAATCATTAATGTGCTCATTCAAAAATTTGGGATTTGATAGCTTCATATTAACCAACTTCATTATTAATGCAACCTTACTTTCCAAAGATTGAACACCATAGAGATTTTTCAAAGTATCCCATGCTTCTTTAGCTGTTCTCATTCCTTTAATTTCACAGACTATTCCATCATCTACAGCCAAAGTTATGAAAGCCAAGATGAAACGTGGAGCTTTGGCTGGCTGGCTGGCTGGCTGGGGAGACCCTTGTCAGCCAAACCTCTGTGTTGGCTGGCTGGTGGGGGGCAGGCTTTCCAGCCACCACCCGCCCTTCCCGAAGCCGTGCCCAGGCACCCCATTGTGGCCTCGGAAAGGGTGGAGGGGTGGCTGGCTGGCTGGGGGGCAGGAGATCTGCGAGGTAGAGAAGGAAGGGTAGTCTTATATGGTGAATATATCCCAACCTCTATATTTTAACTTAAAAATGGGGGGGGGTCATCTTATACACTCAATCGTCTTATATTCAGCTGGAATATATGGTACATCTGTATTTGAATGGGGCAGAAGGAGCTGTTCTGTAGCCCTTTGTGCATCCTCCAAAATCTCCTGCCTCCACAGGCAGCTGTGAAACACCAATGGGGGCCACAGCAGTGGTTGCCGCTTACTGGTGGTGAAAGGAGGTGATTCTGATGATGCAAATGTAATCAGTCTGGTCTTTGGGAGGAAGGATAAGAATGGTGCACTCTATTCATGAAGGGACCCTCCTTCCCTTTCCCCCAGAGACTATACCAACTACATTTTCATTGTTGAAATTCTCTCATCTCTCTGTCCCCTCCCCACTGATAAACAGCAGCAGCAACAGCAGCAGCTGATGCCTCTCTCAGAACCTGAAAGCTGCTGAGGTGGGGAGAAAACATGGAACTGGACGGATGGAGGGTTATGCTCTCCATGGTTGATGTAATAAGTCAATCAGCACCATCCTTCTGCCTCACCTGCCTTGCCAATCTTCAGCTCCATTTCTAAAATCCATGCTCTACAATAGTGTTGGGTCTCTGCTTACCTTCCAAGCTTCCTGTCCCCTGCACTAACTAGGACCCCAATTTTCAGCATAACAGCCCTCTAACACTAATTCTTCATCATTATCCAGGGGTGGTCTATATGGCAAAAATACTCTTCACAGAATTCAAGGAGGATATAATTTGTCTTGATGAGATCCCTCATCAATCTGCCATATTTGGAAGGATACGTTTGTTTGACCAAAACACCAAAAACTTTATAGGAAATGCCTTTTCCTGACATTTTTAAAAATCTCCGCAGGGAATGCACATTCTCACTCTTTGGGACAACTGATTCACTTTGATGTGATATGAGCAAAAGTGGAAAGCTGATTAGTCGGACATGTGAAGGGGTGGAGCTTGCTAACAAGGCAAGTGCCAGAACCACCATGGTGGATTTGCACTTTAGCAATCGTGCACTTAGGTCGTTTCACTGTAGCAATCATGTACAGCAAAACAACCTTTTTTCCCCTATTTATTTAAAGGGAATATCACAGTTCCACACCTTGGATATGCTTTAAAAAAAAAAAAAACTACTGTTTGTTGGCGGGAACTGGTGACAATAAAAATACGAGTAATTCACTCGTGCCTGCCATCTTGATTCACAGGCATGCCTGTTTGAACAATGAACATGTATGTCTTCGCATGCCTGCGAACTTGCCAAAAAATCATGGAGACAAATGAAAGCAGCTGCGAATTGGCATTAGTGTGCATCAATTCACATTCTATTGCCTCATATAGACAACCCCCCAGGCTTCAGCCAAACTACTCTGCTCATTCTTCAGTGCAGGAGGACAGTGACAAATCTTTTCAACCAGTGATCAAGGCTGGCTGGTGGATCTACCATCATGGAGTGGCAAATTTGCTCTTGTTTTCACTAATGCTTCTGTTCCAGCTTGAACTCTCCTGGTGTTGGACTAGATCCCTTCAGAAGTTCTGCAAAAGCAGAGCACCCATTCAGCTCAGAGCAGCTGTGAGAGAAGCACTGGCAAATTAAACCATGGATTCAGGACTCTGCCCCACGCATCACTGAATGCACCTTAGATAAATCTAAGGTCTTAATTTTAGATACATACATCTTAACATCAGATACATCTGGCCCTACCATTCAGCAGAATAAGGTAGCCATCTAAGGTGGCACATTTTAGGTGACATGAAAAGCTAACACATTGTTAGTTATTTTAAATTGTTTATTCCTGTCTTTTCTTATTCCTTTTTTTTTAACTGATAGGTTAGGGGAAAGGTTCCTTGTAGGCCAATAACTTAGCAGGCAGTAGGTACTAGGCACCTTGATTATTCTATCTTAGGCAGCAAAATGACTTAGGAAGCCCCATTGGAATCCACAGGAGGCCTAACACCAAATCAGGAAGCCTGACACCAAATAATCAGGCAAAATCACATCTTATGTATTTACTGTTGCAGCATTATGCACAGTCAACAATAGCTTAACATTAAATATGCACCAGCTGTATCTTCCCTGACTTTTCCCTTTTTGGAAAAGAAAATCAAATAAAGTGATTGGCATTGATTTCTCTGTACACAGCTCAATTTTCTCAGCCAAGTAAATCAAACACCACCACCTTGTAGCACAGCAAATCTCCTAAGAGCTTTCAATCATTTCAGTGGCTGTTCCCACCCACCCCCAGCTTCCCTTTACTTCTATGTCAAAAAGCATTCCTAACTTTCTAAGCTGTTATTAGCTGCAGAAAGATCAAGAAGTTGAGTGCATACTGAATGTCTGTGGGAGGTGAGTATGGAATTATTCAAGTGGTATCACACATGCCTGAAGCAGTTCAGGACTTGGGGCTAAGATCACTGTCATGGCTTCAGAAGGTCAGTGCCAGAAGCCTACTGAAAACCTGAGATGGAAAAGTTGGGTTTGTGGTGCTGCTTTTTAACCCTGAGCTGAACACAGTGGAAAAAATGCCAAGCCAGCAAAGTCAAGTTGTGGTTTAAACATTTCTAACTGCTGTGCTGTTTTGCTGAAGGTGGAAAAAAAAGAAGGAAACATCTGTGTTATTTCTTGCTAAATATTGCATCTTGGTTTCACCTAGTGCTGCAAGATCCATCTTTTAATTTGGGGGAGCTGTGTGGAACGTGGGGGCCAATTTTAATGAAGAAATGTTATGTGAGCATGTTGTATTTAACCAGCATAATCTGTATTGCACTATGCTTCTCATGAATAAGCATCTTGCTCTGATTGCTTGGCTTCTGTGATACTGTGCAATTTTTGCAAGGGAAAGGAATGTTGTCAGTTTGACTGTGATTACAAAATCACACAGGGAAAGCTAGGGGCAGGGAACTGGTTCTGGGACTAAGAGAAAGTAAGGAACAGAGAACCCAAAGCCCAACAGGCCATGAACAGAGAAAGAGAAACCTGAAAGAAATATAGGTGGATGAGGGAAGGGGTAGAGGAGAGAAAGAACTGGCCAAGAAAAAGCTAACCATGAAGGAAGTAAACAACTAAGGACTTTATTAGACACAGCAAATACGGCATCATAATGATGCCACATAAACGCAAAAGGGCGCACATACCAGATGATGTCCTTTCGCATTTATGTCTTGTAAATAAGGTGTTCTATTTTATTGACTGGCCAACCTGTCAATAGATTGGCTGTGGCGATTTTTTGTCACCATTGTTTGAAACCTCGTGCCTTTCGCCCCCAATCATTATGTTGTGAATGGCTGGTCTAAGCAGAACACTTCCGGGTGAGATTACAACATCCAAGTAGGGGACACTCTTTTTATGAACTTCCTGGGTTTACTTGGGACTTTTAAAGTATGTTTCTGTGCTTTTAAACACTTTGTGTTATTTTTGTTTTTGTTTTTTTAATTTCCCATGCTTTCATTTTCTCATGAGAATCCATGGGATTTCATTCTAGGTAGTGAACAGAGCTCTATTCACTCCTCCGTCATTGCTGGAGTTGCCTTTGAATGGGATTGCAGGTAAGTGTGGTAAAGGGGGTCCTTTTGCCTGCATAAAAACGTCACAAATTATGCTGGCAAAAGAACGGGAAAGGAGAGTGGTTTGATAAAGTCGCAAGGCAGGGCTCCATGGAGGTGCTGGGTTGATAGTTTGGAAATCTAATTATCAACAGAAGAATTATGCTCATTGTGGTTCCTATTGCTACTGCAACATGGGTGCCCCTTCAGTGTTTTAGCACTCACTTTAAGAAGGGCCAGATGTATACGTACACCACACCACACTGAATAAGAGTCGGCAACAGGAAAACCTGTAACTCTTCCATTTCCAGAAGGAGTCTGCAGCTAGAGGATATGGGGAAGAGAGAGGCAACACATCAAAATGTCCTCCGATTGAAATGAATGGGAATGGTGTTCACTGTCCAACAGGCCCTTGGTTGACTCCTTTTCACTGCACAGAAAGCAGCAGCTGGTGGCTTCCATGTCAGTGGGGTGTTGAATCTGCTCCAGATTTTACTCTGGACTTTTCTATATTGGTCAAGTACATGGGAAAGCTTCTTTAAAGTAAACTGCTAAGAATTTTTTTAAAAGATTTTCTGTAGCCTTTCATTGATCTGATTCTTCCTGCCCACTCTCCCCCCCCCCACTGAACAAGGACTGAGCAAAATTTGTTGAGAGTATCCTGGTGGATTGTGCCCTTGTTTCTTGTGGTTGACCACAATAGTGTTTTCTTTTATGTGCTCTAATTTCCAAAAGACTGCTATAAACAACATGAGGATTTATTTTTTCAAAATATCAGAAGCACTTAGCCTGAGACACGAGCTAGATTTTCAAAAAGATAATTTCCTTCTAATAGATTTTAGGTTAACAAGATAGAAATGACTATGAAAATGATGATGTGCTGACTGAGGGAAACCTGGTTTGACTTTCCCCCTATTTATTTTACTAGGAAAGTCTTCAAATAACCAGCAAGGGCAAAATGTTTAAAGTGTTTGCACATGCTTCATAGCCCAGCCCACCCCACCCCGCTGCTCTCTCCCTTTTCATTGTATATGATTCACCCAGAAGCAATTCAATGCTTCTCTTTAGTGTATTACTTCAATTGCCATTTTTAAAAACGGCTCTTCAATGGCCTTCTGAGAAACCTCATGCATAGGACTGTTTCCTCATCCACAGGTATGCTTGGTCCATCCACAATGGCTATTAGCATGGCCAGCATGGATGCACCAAGCAACTGACAAGAGCTTGTGCTGGTGCGTGGACCTCAGCTGAATCCCAGGAGATCCTGCTTCTGTGTCTATCTAAGCATGTAGATGCTAGATCAGTATATTGCCTGCCTTAAGCACCTCCTTGAGCATACCAAGCTAATATCTGCTCTATGCCCCCCACCTCTCTAACACTGCTATATTTCAGATTATCTCCTTGATAAAATCAATGTGTGTGTGGTAATTCTGTCAAGTAGGTTAGCCACCTGAAGAAATATTGTTCTCTGAGGTGAAGGACAATCTCCTGCCTCCAAGTTTCCGCTTACAGAAGCTGATTTTTAGGGCAGCCGGGGGTTCAAGGTAGGCCATAGGGGTACATACCACTATCCTCCAATAACTCATCACCACTGCCTTCCCCCACATACACACACCATCGGGATCCATACTCCCTTTCATTCTAAATGAAAATGAATGAATATAGGAATGAATGCTTTGCTCATTTTGTTCTCAAAGAAAGCAATGAGTAATTTTAGCAAATTTCTTCCCACTGCAAGGAAGTCTTTGTGCAGTTTTCAAAGACTATTCACACTTTGAGACATAGTTTTCACCAAATTCACACATGGTATTTTTGAGCAAAAAACAGCATTTTCTGTGCAGAAAATAAACAACAACAGTTCTGTCCTGAAACTGCTGTTTTCTGCACAAAGCACAATAATTTGCACATAGTATTTCCCACTCCAAAAATTCTCAGCAGGTCACAATTCTCCTCATTAGGGTTTCCTGATACTGAGGACATTTTCAGATGGCCGTTACCATGCAAGCAGCCTCCAGAGCAGTAACGAGGCTGCTGAGCGGCAGGGGGTCCTTTTCGGACACCGCTGTTCCTCTTCCGTGACCATTCATGGCACGTACGTGAAGCTTTGGAAGCGGCCACATGATATTTCAATCACAGGCAACTTCTGTGATTGAAATATGACACAGTTGCTTCCAATGCTTCACGTACGTGCCACGAATGGTCACGGAGGAGGGACGGCGGCGTCCGAAAAGGACCCCTGCCGCTCAGCAGCCTTGTTACTGCTCCGGAGGCTGCTTGTGCGGTTAGGGCCATCTGAAAATGTCCTCAGAGACCAAATTTTTACCAATTTTTACATATTTTCAAATATTCATTCAATATTTAGGATGATGAAATGCAGCTTTTTCTTGCAAGTCTGACTTGTAAAAACCAGTATGACATAAATTATTCTAGCAAAGTATTGTTACAGTTCCCCATTGGCAAAGAAGCTTATTGGGTGGACCAGGACACAGTCATCATCATTGGAGCCATGGCTGGCCCTGTCATTAAGCAACATGAGGCAATCATAGAATCATAGAGTTGGAAGAGACCACAAGGGCCATCTAGTCCAACCCCCTTCCTTGCAGGAATATACAATCAAAGCACTCCTGACAGATGGCCATTCAGCCTCTGTTTAAAAACCCCCAAAGAAGGAAACTCCACCACTGCCAAACAGCTCTTACTGTCAGAAAATTCTTCCTAATGTTTTAGGTCGAATCTTTTTTTCCTGTAGTTTGAGTCCATTGCTCCATGTCCTAGTCTGTGGAGCTGCAGAAAACAAGCTTGCTGCATCCTCAGCATGACATCCATTCAAATATTTATACATGGCCATCATGTCACCTCTTAACCTTCTCTTCCCCAGACTAAACATCACATGACATAGAACATGCTCTCACTGTGTATTTTAAATATCACCCTCAAATACTCCTGAAAACTAACATCAAATGCAATGTATTGTGTTTGTAGTGGCATGGTGCTACAGCCCAATGGGGGTATAGGGATGAGAATATCCTCCACTTAACTTGCAGTTGCCTACCTCTAGTTATGTGCTGAGAGCTGTGTTGAGATCCTATGAATTCTGTGCTCAACTGTCCTCATATTAAACTGCAGTATTGTGATGAACAGATTAATATTACACTAGTATAAGTCTTCAGGGCAGATATTTCTTTTAACAAAGGAAGCAAGGTATACAGGCAGAAACAAGTATGGGCTGAAATTCACAACTGCAGTTACAAATTAGGAGGAACTTTTTGACAGTAAGAGCTGTTCGGCAGTGGAACCCACTCCCTTGGAGCGTGGTGGGGTCTCCTTCCTTGGAGGTCTTTAAACAGAGGCTGGATGGCCATCTGTCGGGTATGCTTTGATCGTGATTTCCTGCGTGGCAGGGGGTTGGACTGGATGGCCCTCGTGGTCTCTTCCAACTCTGCAGTTCTATGATTCTATGATTCTATGTGTAACCTAGAGTTACACATTCATAACTTATTTGTGTTCACAGTCCCTACAATAGTGCAAGGAATACAGAGAGATCATAAAAGTATCCCAATCCTTATTTACTGTTTCATCAACCACTGCGAACGATGGTATGTTCTTCTGTTAATTGGAGCACAGCAGGCTGCATTTCCACCCCCTCCTGTGAGCAATCTCTGGTGGAGGAGGCATTGCAGTAAGGATCCTGCTTCTGACTGTCACACTAGGGATTGCTGGTGGGAGAAGGTGAAGAAGTCAGACTGCTATGCCCTGATTGACAAAAGATGAGACCCTCATTGCTTGCAGTGGCTGTTGCTCAGTAAGTCAGGATTGGGCAGGGGGTCGAGCCAAAAACCTTATTTAATTAATTAGTAGCTGATCTAGAATCTCGGCCATAGATTAAAAACATACAAAAAACTATCACTGGTAAGATTCAATTAAACAATATATAATATTACAATGCAAATGAATGAAAAATGATTTAAAACACACACAACCACAAGTAAACGTTGTATGGCACAACTCTGTTTAATGCCCTTTATTTAAAATATCAGCTTTTGACTGTCTGTTTGCTTTTTTTCCCCCAAAAAAGGAAAAGTATTTACCTCTGAGTGGGAAGAAAGTAAGGTGTGTGCAGTCTAGCCTCTCTAGGAATAGAGTTCAAAATCCTGGGAGCAGCCACCAAGAAGGCTCTCAATCACATCATAATCAGGTGTGCCTGTTAGGTTGGACCGACTGAGAGAAGGGCCCCTCCTAAAGATCTCGGAGTCCAGAAAGTCTTGTGTGAGAGAATACAGTTCTTCAGATAAACTGGAAAAATTAATGAAGGTATTACACTAACATAGATTTTAGGATTTTCTTTTGGAAATGTTTCTTTTGGCCAACACAGCCACCTATTTTATTTTATTTTATTTACATATGTGAGGACTTCTGAAGAAGGGAAGTTATTTTTGGAACTAAATAAATATATTGATGGGATTACCTAAACCAGATGTCCATGCGTCCTCTAAAACCAAATAAATGGGAGCTGATTACTATGTATATGGAATAGATTATTGAGGTGGTTAAAGATTTTGAGTGTTGATGTTAGCAAAACAGTTTGGAGAGAGGGCTGATGATCCCCCTCCCCTCCACACACAGACGTACAAACAGAGACATATACAGTACATACACACAGTTTGTGTAGAATGTATCTTGATTATTTTTGCCCTCTGTTTTAACTTTTGCTTTCCTTTAAAATGCAAACAAAAGAATGCTGTGCCACATTATAACGCTACATTACTATGCTGCAATATAACGTTATGCTACATTAACCTATTTGCCTATGATAGGAGGCATTTTACAGTTCTTCCAAATGAGGCTCTTACTGTGCAGCTGCACTACCTCATGTATGGGAGGTGAGTGAGGTTTTAATGAGGTTGCCTTCTGTTTGCAGCCTTCTTTTTAATTGTGCCTTTTAACTCTGGGCACTAGGAGCACTTTGTAAGCACTTGGTGCCAACCCTATTCCAAGTGTGGCACAAGTTCATTCAGCCTTTTTGTTGCACATTAGCTGAGCAAGTAGACCTCAACACTCAGTGCAGTTCATTCCATTGTACTTCCTTCAAAAACCAAGAATAATCTTCATCAAGACTCACTGAATCATGTCACCCCTTCTTTCATCCTGAAACATTCTCAGTATACAATGTGAAAGCTTTTTTACTACTACATACATCAGATTAGAGTTAGAATCAAATCCATCCAAGGACACATTTCCTTTTGCTGGCAGCAGTTTTGAACTATATTCAGAAACAGGTCTTTGAAGATGGTCTAAATGTAGTGCTAATGTATGTGAGGCAGTGCTGGGAAGAAAAGAAGTGGAGAAGACTGGAGAAGAACTTTTATGGATCCTTTTTTGTTTGATTGTATAGTGGTTTGAGTGCCAGATTATGATTTTGGGAAACATGGGTTAGAATCCCTGCTCAGCCCTGGAAACCCACTGGGTGGCTTTGAGCAAGTCACACTCTCTCAGCCTCAGAGGAAGGCAACATCAAAACCTCCTCTGAATAAATCTTGCCAAGAAAACTGTTTGATTAGAAGCATCTTTACACCAGCCAGAATATGCCATCTTCCAATCAGAATATTCTGGACAATGTAGCTGGCCCAGATCCCTGCCATTACCATGATGAAACAATTTCAGTTTCTTTTCTCTTTTCCATGGGAAAGCCATCTAAGCTTTGTTATTACTAACTCACCCCTCCAAGGCACAGAACAGAGTATAAATATTAGCACCCCAACAATAGCTGAGTGTGTCACAGTTGAGGTGTGATGCGGCCGGAACTTGTCATTCTCTTCTTTGCTGTGCTGTCCAAGTATCTTCACTGCATGGAACTCTCCTCTTGCCAAGACTGCTAACTGTCACCCTATCTTCCCAAAACTCTCTCTATCCAGCCTTTCTGCCTTACTCTGCTGTAGCCTTGTATGGTTCATTAGAAAATATGTTGTGTTCTATGTTAGTTTACTTCATGTATTATTCCAACAAAATACTTTTGGCTTGTCTAAATGGTGAAAATACTCCTAATCGGATGTGAATGGAAGGCAGTCTGTGCAAATGGACATTCGCATAAATATATGTCATCCGGAAGGGGGGGCAGCCAAAGCCACCATAAACTCCATGTGGGAAGCCTCTGGGATTTCTCCCAGATTTTTTAAAAAATATCCATACAGCATGTGAATGTGCGATCATTTGGACACTTGCATTTGTGTTGGTGCAACCAGGGAGCGTAATCTGATTGGCTGGATGAGATGGGGGTGGGGCTAGCAAACATAGAAAGTGCCTACTACTGCCATGTTGGATTTTTGGCTAAGTGAATATCCAATAAGTCGATAAAACAGCAATCTTATACTCACTCTCTCTTTTTCTTCTTTTTGTAAATACAAAGTATTGCATGTGTGCACCATGGTAAACTGCTTTTTTTTTTTAATTGAGCGGCGGCAGATTTAAAAGTGTGAGTAAATCACTCATGGTCACCATCTTGGCTAGGGGGCATGTAAAATTTCCGGGGCTTCTTTTAACCATTTAGACAGGTTGCAGCACTGTGAATGGCTGCTTTTTCAGATGTGTTTGTATTCCCCCCTCTCATATAGACAGGACCTTTGTTTTACTTTAACTGGAGCTTCCTCTATAGTCAGTACTGGTATACATGGGTGAAACGTTCCCAGAAGTTACCCTCCTCTCACAGGCCTCCTATCTGAGCTAATAGTAATTCCCCCAAATATTAAAGGAGATTTTGGCATCGTGGGTGGGACTCTAATGTACCCCTCACCTCTTAGGACTTTATCAGATGTGCCCTTAAAACCCATTCCTATTCCATTACCCACCCACTCACCCTCTTCCCGTCCCTGTAACTGAATAAAAAAAATGTTCATACATTTCCCTTAATCCCGGGACAGAAACTGCTCCCCCTCCTCCGGCCATCTGGGAAGGGGATGGAGTTCTCACAGAGCCCCCTCCCCTTCCTGGAGACCCAATCGCGTGGAGAATTTAAAAATAAAAAATCCCCCAAACCTCAAAGAAGTGCACCAAGCACCCAAACACCCTTTAAAAAAACCAAGTAACCCAGGGAGGGAGCAAAAAAGGCTGTCACTGACCTCTTTGTCCCAATCGAAGCAGGAAGTGTTTTGCAGGGACCTCCCAGGACCTTGCAGGGAGCCCTGCATTGCGCACGGAATTGAAAAATAAAAAAAAATAAAATAAAAATTAAATCAAGCACCTAAACAGCCTTTAAAAGAAACAAGTAAACAAGGGGAGGGTACAAAAAAGGCTGTCACTTACCTGGATGTCCAGATCACCACCAGAAGTGTTCTCTACTTACCCTCCAGGACCTTACAGAGGCAGGCAGCCGGGGGGGGGATTTAAAAATAAAAACACAGGCAGACTTCTAAAAATTAAAAGAAGCACCAAAACACTTTTAAAGCTTTAAAAGCAACATGGGGAGGGTAAAGAAAAGGCTGTCACTCATCTGGATGTCCAGATAGTACCCAGAAGTGTTTTAACATCATGCCAGCATAACGGCACACCAGTTCACACACCTGTGATTCCATTACAGAAACGGAACAGGAAATCTATTGATGACTTTTCTCCATGAATAAAACAAAACAGAAAGCACACGGAGTAAGAACGGGGTCAGAATGGGAGAGGGGAACATAATCTGAAATAAAAACCTCTTTAGCGATCCTGTTCCATTTCTGTTCTGGTTTATTAAGCCTGTGTGATAAAGTCCTTAGGGTAACAATCCCAGATTCCTTTATTATAAACAGCTGGACAAAATAGGATATCAGCATAGATATATATCCACTTTATAGCATTTGCATCTGTTCTCTAGCTGCCCACTTCATAGTACTTTTTGTCTAGTCATCTATATAACCGTAATACAAAGTGCTGTGTCAACAGGAAAAAAAAAAATACTCCACTGACTCCCATGCATTGTATAATACTTAAACATCCCCTTCGAATGTAGATTTTGACTTTTTGCCCAGTACTGCACTGAAAGTTCTCATCAAACCCCTAATTGCTAAGTAAATCTTTGCTCAATATATCTCCACAGAGAACAGGCGGGGAGGGATTTAGAATCTAGTATTAGTCTCCTTTCTGCTTTGAGGTTAATCTATTCCCTTTATTTATATGACATTCTTTGAGTTGTAAGTTACTAATGTTCCTTCTTGGAAGAGATTACTTCTCTCTAAATAAAAATAATGGTGCTCTGCTTCCAAGAACTAGTCTTTGCCTACTAACTCCCAATGCCGCCACCACCTCTCAAATAAGAAAGGCAAATGTCTTTTTCCAGACATTTGGCACTGCCATTTTGTCACCAAATAGTCCTGACATGTTACAAATCACCACTTGTTTCATGATGGCTGATCATTTAATATATATATTTTTCCTGCCTGTGTCATATAGATCAGGAAGCTCTTGAATTTATTCTTTTATATGAGCCAATGTTGGAGTCCAAGAAACAGTCAGGGGCTTGGGGGATTTATTCACTTAATAAGATCAAATCAAAATTGGACCAAAGCCATCTGTCCTTATGTAGTGACTGGGCACCAGCTCCTACAATGTCCCATAAACACAGAGTGATGCAGCCTGCAGTGCTTCAAGTTCTGTTTCTCTTTTGAAGTCCAGAGACACTCAGGATTGAATGAAACTTGACCAAAGCCACATGTGCAAAACCACTTACTCAAGTCCACAGAGCCACCATCTCACGGAATGCTTTCAGAAAATGCTATGGCTCATGTACTCGAAGTGTGCAATTCCATTTAGACCAGAAAGCACTGTTATGACCAGAAAGCACAGGGTTCTGTCCTGGGCCCAGTGCTATTCAACATCTTTATCAATGACTTAGATGAGGGAATTAGGGGCATACTTATCAAATTTGCAGATGACACCAAATTGGGAGGAGTAGCTAATACCCTAGAGGACAGGATCAAAATTCAGAATGACCTGGATAGACTGGAGAGCTGGGCCAAAGCTAACAAAATGAAATTCAATACGGAGAAATGTAAAGTACTGCATTTAGGGCGGAAAAATGAAATGCATAAATATAGGATGGGAGAGACCTGGCTGAATGAGACTACGTGCGAAAGGGATCTAGGAGTCCTAGTAGACCACAAGTTGAACATGAGCCAACAGTGTGATGCGGCAGCTAAAAAGGCCAATGCAATTTTGGGCTGTATCAATAGAAGTATAGTGTCTAGATCAAGGGAAGTAATAGTGCCACTCTATTCTGCCTTGGTCAGACCTCACTTAGAATACTGTGTCCAGTTCTGGGCACCACAATTCAGAAAGGATATTGACAAATTGGAGCGTGTCCAGAGAAGGGCAACTAAAATGGTGAAAGGTCTGGAAACGATGCCTTATGAGGAGAGACTTAGGGAGCTGGGTATGTTTAGCCTGGAAAAAAGACGGTTAAGAGGCGATATGATAGCCCTGTTTAAGTATTTGAAGGGATGTCACGCTGAGGATGGAGCAGGCTTGTTTTCTGCTGCTCCAGAGACTGGAACACGGAGCAATGGGTGCAAGCTCCAGGAACAGAGATTCCACCTCAACATGAGGAGGAACTTTTTGACAGTAAGAGCTGTTCGGCAGTGGAACGCACTCCCTCGGAGCGTGGTGGGGTCTCCTTCCTTGGAGGTCTTTAAACAGAGGCTGGATGGCCATCTGTCGGGGATGCTTTGATTGTGATTTCCTGCGTGGCAGGGGGGTTGGACTGGATGGCCCTCGTGGTCTCTTCCAACTCTGCAATTCTATTATTCTATGATTCTATGATAATATTGCATAGGCAAGAGCTACCACATGACATAAAAGCCTGGATCAGCTACTTAGCTAAGGACACATAACTAAATAATACCTTCTGCCCCCTGCTCCACCTTAACAGCCAGATCAGGTGAAGGAGGTCAGTTCACAGGTCACAGGAAGGATGAGGTTTTCAGCCCCCTTCCACCAATCAGCAAGGCTGTGATAAGGATTTGTGACAGGGGTCCTGCTTCTGATTATTGCAGTTTTGCTTGCTGATAGGAAGGGGGTGGAGGCATTATCCTCCTTGAACCCTGATTGCCTGCAGAACAGGCCTCTTTCACCCAATGTGGCTGCTGGCTGTTAAGGCGGGATGTAACTATATAGGATTAGTGAATACAAAGCAGTTATAAATCCTTAACTCTAGGTTATAAATCCATAACTGCAATATTAAATACTAGTCAGAAATTATAAGACTGGAGCAGGGACTGGCATTTATTTATTTTTTAAGGTTTTCTCAGAGGCTTTATTGGCTGAAGATGCTCAAAATAAAATTAAATCATCAATATCAATATTTGGTCAGATGGAATGCTCACGTATAGAACTGCTTTGTCAGTGGCTGGTGATGTATTTAAATTGAGCTTCATCTGAGTTCAGTGAATTTGAAGAGAAAGAGTGCCTCAGTTCCCATGAACCTGGCAGAAAAGGATATTCCTGGGCATGCTCAGGAAGACTTTTCCTCCTGGGATGTATGGAATGTCCTGTTTCTCCTCGCACAATGCATTGCATTGGTAAGCATAGGAAACTGATTTTGTCACTTTCAAAGAAATCCCCTTAAAATGCCATTGAGGGCCTTTTTCACATAGCACTGCCTCTTTGGAAAGTGTAAGCCAGTGCTCCTGGTCATGCCTTCTTTCAGACAAAGACTTTAAAGCCATGGTGAAAGGACTAACCCTCCCATTGGACAGAGTGAGATGGTTGCCTCATGAAGCAGATAATGTCAAGTATTATCATTCCCAGACTCACAGAGCACAAGCTTCAGGGTTCATCACAAAGCTTTAATGCCAGAAATCCAGGAAGCATACAATACAAAGTCATTGCTGAGAATGTGAACCTAGTGGATAAATTAAGTTAAAAGCATTTTATAATCACCAAAATCTTGTGGGCTGCATGACTGTTGGTTGCCCATCATCCACTGACACAGGCATTTCTTAAACCAGATGTGACCAGCTTCCCAGCACCTCTAGCCTTGAAACTAAAACGGTTAATTGCAGAGGCCTTGTTATCTCCTTTCCCAAGCAAAGCTCAAACAGTTACACGTACATCATTTCACCCCTACACAAACTGCTATGCACACTCTACACCAAAGGCACGGGGAAATTAATGACTATAGTGGGATCAGGAGCAAAGGGGTTTGATCCTGACAGATAATAAGAGATAGCAGCAGGGAATTGGAGGGGAGATGCATGCCATGCACATGACCTATGCCCTCTAAGCTATCCTACTAATGCACTGGAGGACACTGGGTCATCACCAGTGTTGATGAAAATTCAACTGCCAGTGAGCAAGCTTTTGCACATGGAATGCGGAGGGTGCCATCTTGGTCTTTGACTAAGGAAATGTACCGTTAAGCGGTGACCAGTTTTAATGCAAGTCTGTCATAAGGCAAGTCTATAGTATGAGACTGCACCACCCTAGTATACATTGCAATACAAATGAATGCAACCCTCCTTCAGGGAAAAAGTGCTGTTCGTTCTATATATTAACTCTTGAACCATCCAAAGCCACAGGAAACCACAGAGCATGTAGAAAGGTATAAATAGACTTTTAAGGTAAGGCTGCTTTTATGGCACACTGTTAGGGGCAGAGGGATAAAATGCTCCTTGGGGAAAAACTTGATCTTTCCCTCCCCATGTTTTAGTTGTCAGTTTTGACAGAAATGATAAAAGCTAATTAAATTTTTGTTAATTTATTTTGTCTGATTTAGTGACTGCTTGTCACACAAATCCTTCAGTAAGTCAGAATTTGCTTTGCTATCACCCTTTCCACTCTTCTCTATCCCAAAATGCTATTAGGTAAACGCTGGGAAAGTGGACTTGTTTAACTCAAATAAACATGAGGAGCACTTAAGCTGAATCTACCTTGCACACTTCATTCACATGTGTCTGCTTGGGAGAGAAGTTAACTTGTTCCAAGTTTATAAATCTCAAATTCTTTGGCCTCGTTTTTAATTTCTTTATTTCTTTTTTAATGATGGCAACACACAAAGGGAATTGAAAAGGCAGCTGGTGGTGGTGAAGGGAGGGAGAGTGTAGATGAATAGCATCAAGAGGGAGACCAATAAGATCTTGAAATATAGCATTACACATTTGTTTGTTTCTCTCTGTGTATGTTTGTGCAGCAATTTCATGAAAATTGCAGCAGTTTATTACAATTACTGCAGTCTACTAAGAAGAGTGTGTTTTTAAAAATGAACTGATACGAAAGCTGGCCAGTTCTACTGATTTTTTTTTATTGATGATGATTTTACAATTAACAATTTGTTTTGTGGTTTAACAAATAAGCAGGTATCTAAACAACACATAGAAACATTAAATTTTGAGAAACATAACAGGCAAATAGTAAATATATCTATATCTATATCATCTGTACCTAGAGAGAGAGAGAGAGAGAGAGAGAGAGATCATACCAGGATACTTGATTGATGAATCCTCACTGCAGGGTCTTGAGAGAGCAGTCAGTACTGTATTATGAATGATGGTATCGTCTGTGTCCAAGCTTAGCAAGTCTGGTCAAAGAGTCAAATGATTTGCGGGAGGGTAAAGATGTCAATTGCCTGTGCTGATGAACTCAATAGGTGTAAGGATTTGGAGACCAGGGTTTGAATCCCCCCTCAGCCATGGAAACTCACTGGATGACCTTGGGCAAGACACACTCTCTCAGCCTCAGAGGAAGGCAAAGGCAAATCCCCTCTGAAGAAATCTTGCCAATGATAGGTTTGCCTTATGGTCACCGTAAGTCAGAAATGACTTCAGGGCATACAACAGCAATGACAGCCACTTAAAAATATTGAGAGAAACAGACATTTAGCACTATAAATATTTTGATATATAGTCAGACCCCCATATCCACAGGAGTTCTGTTCCTGGACTTACTGCAGAAACCAGAAACCATCGATAACAGCGAGCCCTGTTAAAATTTAGGACATCCAGTAATAACATACCATAGAGTTGCACTGGAAGATACAGACGATGTCTAGAGCAGTGGCTCTTAACCTTTTCCTTATGAGGGACCCCCTTTAAACATCTATAACAGTGTAGTGTGATAAAGTCTGAAGACATTTTGATTTAGGCAGGCCTTTGGCTCCTAACTCATGTGTCAGAAGAGTTTTTTGATGCGTGTGCTATGTGCATTCTTTTTACTATGCTTTAAATGTGTTTTATACCATTTTAATATTACATTTTTAATAGAACTGTTTTGTTTTGTTTTTAGTTTTGTGTAATAATAAGATTTTAGGTTTTTATACTAGTTGTTAAGCTAGTTGTTAAACTAGTGGTAACTAGTTGCCAGTCCCCTTCCATCATAATGATGATAGATAGATAGATAGATAGATAGATACCAATGGTCATATATTTTAAGCCTGTCTTAAAATATGTATTTTTAATGTGCTCATCAGGTGAAAACTGCATTGTAATATGCACAGTATTATCAGTTTCTCTGGGAGATATGGTTCAAGGTATCTTTCACAGTATACAATCATAGCATTTTGATACCACTTTAACTCTCATGGCTCCATCCTATGGAATCCTGGGATTTGCCATTATTTGAGGCATTTACAATTCTTTCAGAGTGATGCAGCAATGGCAAATAAAATGGCATCCATGTAGTCTAACCATGTAGTATGACAGACAGTCATATTGGCTTGCTTTGACATTTGGACCAAATGAAATCCTCAAGCCTTGTGAGATACCTCTGCTCCTTAGTTTCAGCCTTGTACAAGTAAGTAACCTGATGAAGCTCATCTCTAGGACCAGCAGCCTATGGCCAGCTGATGATGAGCGCTCAAAAGCTCCATGGACTTTGACTCAGAATAGGAATGGGCAGCATGGAAGATCTTCCTGCCAACTACTGGTGCTGGTGCTGCTATTCCTCCTTCTCCTCCAACTGATTCAGTCTGTGTTCCCATCTCTGTAGTTGGTGGTGTGTAGCAAAGATACAATTTTGTGCTAAAACAAGGCTCCTCAGAAGCTCCTGAAAATGCAGGTCTCCTCTAATGCACTCAAAGCAGTGTGGTGGCCCATGGACCAAAACCAGGCCCTGAGCCATCTGTTGCTCATCCTGGAGAGCACTTTATTTTAGTACAATGACTATTTGGAGAAACTGAATGGGGTTAATCCACCTCTAGTTGCCACCTTCTTCTTGACTTTTATTGGCATATGAGGTGAAGTGCAGATTGCAGATTGCAGCAGGGTCAGGGTGGGAAGTGACATTGGCCTGTGGGCCTCCTGACTTTAGAAGGACAGTCTACGTAAAGGTTTTTTTTTTAAAGTATTAATCTGTGTGCCTTTATACTCAGTTAGTAAAAGGTAAACATTCATTTTCTCTGTGACAAAAAAAGTAGGACTGTGTTCAAACAACATAAGAATATGTTACATAATTTGTCATGAGACACGTTGAGAACACGTCACCAGAAGGGGGAAAATATCTTAAAAGCCAAGAAATAAAATGTATAGAGACAAGCCCCTGAGTCCAAAAGAGACAGTATTGTTTGTAAATGTTTTCATGTTGTAAGTTTTACAATAGCAGCATTTAAAGCGGGGGGGGGGACCAAAAGTAAAGCTTTAAACATGTGCCCAGAGGCCAAGTCTCTAGTTCAAATGAATAACTCAGAAGAAAAAAAAAGAGTCAAGTGAGAGCATGTTTCAGTGTTGTTGTTTTCAGGTTCATTGAGCTGCATGTCATTTTCATCACTCTGTGCTCTTGGCCATATGGCCATAAGCCATTATCCCTGGAAACTACCAGCAGAAGAAAAATGAAACCAATAAATAAACACATGACCTGTCAGCTTTGACCCCTCTTTCTCACAAATACCTTGTATAGTGCAGTGGACAGGCCTGGTCTCATTTATAAACATCATAACATTAGGTAAAGGCAGATCAGGGATTCAATTTTAAGGGTGTTTCTTTCATTGGAGTGCTTTACTATTAGAATGCTATGTGTTGGGGTTTTCTTTTCTTTTCAAGAAAGTCCTTTGTTTATTCACAGGATTCTTCCATCTCATTGGGAAAGTTACTCTGTTAGGTGACAACTCCCAGAATTCCCCCAACTCATATTTGCACTGTGCCCATGCTGGCTGAGAGAACTGGGGAACTATACTCCCAGGCACTGCCCCATCTCAGGAGTTGTCTGGACAGTGAAAATAATTCTAATAGAATTTCCAGAGAATACCTTTTGTCCCAATGAGATCCGAAGGGGATTCACGGTATTCAGAAGGAGGGGGGCAAAAACACCATATGCTACATGAGAAGAATCTTTGTGGCTTTTCCCAATGTTTTTTAACTAATGTGTGGAAATGCACATTCCCACTCATTTGGACATCCAATTCACATTGCATTCTTGGCAAGGACAAAAGTGGAAAATTGATTGGTTGGACATGCGCGGGGGTGGGCTTGCCGGCAATGAAGTGACTGGAGGTGCCATTTTGGAGTTTCACATTGCCGATTGTGCACTTTTTCACTGTGCTAAGGCAACCAAACACTTGTGCACCTTTGATTTACAGTTTTTAAAAAATACTGTGCAGCAGTGACAACCTGTGGAGAATAATAATGCGAGTAATTCACTCTCGGCCACCATGTTGATTTGCAGGCATGGCTGTGTGCATACTTCAAATGCAGATAACTTCTCATATCAATGATTTTGCCAAAGGACTGTGGAGACAAATGAACACTGCTGCAAATTTGTGTTAATCAACAGTAATCTCCATTATATCTACTCATCTAGACAAGCCCTCAGATGAGCCCAAAGTGTTTAACTATAATTGGAAGTCCCAGTCCCACTATTGCTATTGTCCAACTCTACTCATTCTTCCAGATCCTTTACTTCCTCTTGGGAGTTTGACTTGGCTTTCTGTTCCCTTTAAAAAACAAACAAACCCGTCTTTTATTTTTTTTTCTGGCACTTTGCTACACAAAAGTCAGTTGTGATTTCACATTGCTCCAAGAGGAATGAGGAAAGTTTCAGATTTTCATTTCTGGTTTCAGCTCCTTGGCCCTAGTGAGCTGCTACTGCAGAGAGGGCCATTTAGGGGGTGCACAGCTCTGCCACTTGAGACAGGTGCTGGCATTTCTGTGGGGTGTGACTGAACATTTCACATCAGAATTTTCCCCTGGTATGTAGGGTGCCAAGAAGGAGGTCCAGGGCCTGGGAGTGACAGGACATCTATGGATCCACCGCTGTTTTAAATGGTGAATTCAGTATGTCCCCATATCACTTGCATTTTAAATAGAACTGAGTGAAATTTGCAGACCAGTAACTTCTGTGGAGGGGATGATGCCTGCCTAAATTCAAAGAAATAGATGTTACGATTTTAAAGGTATGTTTAAACGTAAGCATTAGAAAATGTTTCTTTCCCCCTGTTGTTTTCTTCAAGCTAAATATTGCAGAGGACTCACACTCAGGAAATGTGCAGGTGTCCCTTTGCAAGACCTCTGAAAAACTGCATGTACACAGGAGTTGAGAAGCAGAGCTTTGAAAAGTTATGTTTTTGACCAGGGTCCTCCTCCATCCAGGATGGAGATTCTTAGAGCTGTAGTCTAAAGAGAAAGTGTCCAAAGCTCTGTAGAAGATATGTTATTATCCCACAAGGTCCCTCCCAAATTGCTTCGCTGTATTAGGAACAGGACATGAAAGAAATGGAACCAATTAAGGGGAACCTTTGGAACCGCAAGCCTACAGGCAGTGTTAGGCGTTACTCTGCTGACAGACAAATTTATCAGTTACAAGTCTGGCTTCTCAGTCACCCCACACACCCCGCCTACCTCCAGGTGTCTTCTTTGTAAAGAAAGCTTCTCCAAAGTCAGTTAGAAATTGTTGCAACTTCAATCACAGGCTAAGGCAGAGGGGTGGGGATATGAGAACAGCTTCTAAAATGCACTTCAGTCCCAGCTGGTTTATCTCTGCTGAGTTTGCCTCCTTGACTCTTTCATTGTAAAAGGACTGCAAAGCCTCTAATTCAGATCCAAATCAGAGCTGAAGTGATTTAGATAGCCCTTATTGATTCTTACCAACACCATTCTTAAGTATAGCAGTAAAGCCAGGCATATTAATTTAGTTATTTCTATGCGCACCATTGGATGTGATTCACTGGATTAGACACTAGTAAATACAGGGTTTCTATTGTACTATCTGGCACACCTATCAGTTTCTTCGGCCTCCTCTCCATGGTGATACAACTTTTTATCTACAAAAAGAGGAAACACTGTTATTTAAAAATACTGGTCTTTGATCTACATCCAAGACCACAAATAGCCCAGGAAAACTATGTTTAGAATAGGTTTGGGAGGCAAATGTTGATAAGCAAATGTCTGCATAAAGGCCCCATTCTGCTTTCCCTAAGATGTCTCACATTCCTCTGAGTTTAATTTTGAATGCATTTGAGAGTAGGAAACTAGCATGTGAGTGGAGCATCCAAAGCATCTTTGTTTACAGGAAAGAGCATGGGACACAGCCTGCTGCGATGCATTATTTGTGCATAATGCCTCACATTATGAGAGCTCTCTGTGGCCAACCCATCTGGGTAACAGCAACTGATGGAGAAAAGGCAACTGCCATCGCTGCTGTAATTTTAATTTTATATCATCTAAAGTTTAGACACTAAGGATACAAAGTTATGTGCAGAAATGAAACAGAAATGTGGAATGCTTAGACTCCCTGAGCCCCTTCTTGGTTCCTCTTCTCCCCCCCCCCCCACTCCACCCTCAATCTTTCAGGCTGATCTTTGGCCTTTCCTGACATTCTCTGCCATGGTCAAGACCCCCCAGCTTGCTGCCTGGTGGCCCTCAAAGGAAGGTGTGAAGATTAACAATCTTGAGGATGTATTTAATGAATAGCAACAAGGGATTTGTGACACAGTGTCAACTTTCATGGCCCTCCTTAACAGGCTAGCTGACACTTGCCTTTATTTTTGTTTGCACTGTTGAGTAAACTTGAGGGAACTTAGTAGGATTTACAATATTCCAGTTTCCCTGATTACCAGAAACATTCTGGACTTCCTTCATTTCAGACATTTTTGGCATAATTTGTCAATTCCCTTCCTATAACCCTGCCCCCATGGATATAAAATTGTAATCACCATCTTTTCCCTCCCCCCTTCCCTTTCTCTTTCTTTGAGGAAATAAGTCACTGGGGGAAAGTAGAATTTAGGGAGGAAAGACACCTTGCCACAGCTAAGGTCACACCCATGTAAAATACTGGCTGGCTAACTTTCCACTCTTTCCCTGCAGTACAAAGCTACCATCAACTTATTTAGTAGCTTATATAAGAGAAATTTTTACAAACATCTAAATCAGTGTACAGTTGCCCCTCCACATTTGCGAACTTAGCATTCGCAGTTTTACATATTTGCGGTTTTGGGAGGGCCCCCCCACCCTCCCAAAAGCAGAGACATGGTGCCTCCGGAAGTCCCGTGAAGGCCTTGGGGGGAGGGGGGAGGGCCGGGGAGGCCTCCGCAGGGCCTTCAGAGACACTCCGCGAAGGCCTGGGGGGAGGGGGGAGGGGAGGCCTCCACGGGGCCTTTGGAGACACTCCGAAGGCCTCACGAAGGCCTTGGGAGGAGGGGGGAGGGCCGGGGAGGCCTCCACAGGGCCTTCGGAGACACTCCGAAGGTCCCGTGAAGGCCTTGGGGAGAGGGGAGAGGGCCGGGGAGACCTCCATGGGGCCTTCAGAGACCCTCCGAAGGCCCCGCGAAGGCCCTGGGAGGGAGGGGAAGGGCCAAGAAGGCCTCCATAGGGCCTCGGGAGAGTCTCCGGAGGCCCCGTGAAGGCCTTGGAAGGCAGGGGGAGGCGGGGGGAAGTGACTATGGGCCTCCGGAGGCCCTGTGGTCGCTTTGGCAGGGGAGGGGGAGGGCAGTCATTATTCGTGGAATTTTCACATTCGCGGGGGTCTGTGGAACCTAACCCCCAGGAATGTGAAGGGACAACTGTATGTACAAGCAAAAATCCTATATATTTTTAGCATAGCATAAATATACACCAACATATGGTTATACAGTAGGCCTAAATATTACACAAGCTCATATAACACAGGTTCAGTTACACATAATAAAAAAAAATATGTTCTCTTTGGGCATTTTCTAGGTCCTCCAACAAGATTTTACAGTATGCTTTCGCTGGAAATTGACCATAGAGTCACAGCAGAGGACTTAGAATTGCCTAGAGAGAATACTTCATTGTTCATTTCAAGAAAGAAAATAGGGTTCCAGATTATATGCAAAAATTGTTCTATGTTAAGGGTCACAGAATGGACCCCTCGCATTATACAGAGGCCTACTGTACTATATAACTTGGTTATACAGGGGCAGCGTGGTGTAGTGGTTTGAGCATTGAACGAGGACTCTGGAGACCAGGGTTCAAATCCCCATTCAGCCATGAAAACCCACTGGGTAATCTTGGGCAAGTCACACTCTCTTAGATTCAGAGAAAGGCAAAGGCAAACCCTCTCTGAAACAATGTTGCCTAGAAAATCCCATGATAGCAACAAGGGTTAAACTAGAGCTCACAGCTGTGCAATGAATTCTGCAGAATGCAACAGGGCCTCAAACTCATCCTATTGTTCAAGGGTCAACTGAATGCACCAGAGACCACACTTACCTCTGAGAAAGCACAACTGCTTGCACAACTATTTTTACACTACAGTAGTTCCATCACGGTATCAACCCATGTTCAGTGGAACATGTGAGTACTTTTCTAGCAATTCCTGTATGAACATATCTGTGCTCCATTACACGTGAAAAACATACAAGTGTTCTGACAGGTGTGTAGCTATGGGAGGGGAGGAACTGAGGGTACTGCCTCACCCCAAAAAGAATTCTATCCTGAAATGAAATTTTCCTTCAGTTCTCAATTTTGAGCATTGCAGAGAGGGAGGAATCATTCATAACTATAACTCATATTTTATGTGTTCATATTCCCTTGGGAACTTTGCCTGTCCCTTTTCTTTGGGTGTACAAACTGTATTTCTAAAAGCTCAGCTCAAGTTTTAAGTCACTGCAATGCTAGTAATTTAAGACAAATTTCATGAGGGGGTATAGAATTGTTATTTGAGAGGAATGTTCTCATTTTGCATGTGCACACTCACATGCCCATAGCTACACCCCTGTGTATAGATCAGCAGTCTATCTGCTGTTTATCCATGTTGAATAACTTTATAAGCACAGATCAACTATCTATGTACCCATACAAGCAGACTGCAGCTGTCTGGATGTACAGTAACGTTGAGTATGCCTTTTAATGACAGTGAACTTATTTTCCAAGTGCCTATCCTTATGTAACCAAAACGGTGATCATATAACCATAATGGTGAGATCTGCACACATAAACATGGTATCAGTAGGATTTTGCAGACTTACAGAATTATAGCAATAGCAGCAACAATATCATCTTAAGTGGGGCGGGGGAGGATTTAAAAAATAGATAATTGAAAATTGAGCATGCTCAATGGTCCTAGAATGTTGAGTGTCTGTTGTGTGAGCAGATTAAAAGGGCCAGCAGGAGGATAGAATGGAGTATCCAACAAGAGGAGATGGCTGGTAGAACCCTGAAACAGAGCCCTTTATATAGGACCATTTTGTCACTGGTTCCTAGATGTTGAAGCGGGGAAAGATTATCTACCAATCTTATCCCCAAGTTCTTCTGTAGATGGGATAAGTTTGCTATCCAAAAGAACTCTCTTTTTATTAGTTCCTTCAACTCTCTTTATATTAGTTAAAGAGCTGCTGTAAAACCTTGTGGAAAGGAAAAGAAAGGAAAGGAGCTGTGCACAGTATCTCTGTGTCTTAAAATATTTCAAGTCCTTGTAGATACACACTTTACCTTCTCTTCATGGCATTCATTCGGCAGCTGCTATTTTCCAAGATGAGTGACATATACCGTAAAGCTGGTTATGTGATAATTCATGAAGCAGTTCATGTAGAAAGATCATTTTGATAGCAAAATATGGTTGCAAGGTAGTTGAAATGGCCAGAAAAACAATATTATTAACAACATGGTAATCTTGGTTGAGATGAGCAGAAAACAAGATTATTACAGCCAGTATGGGCCAGTGAAAAGAATGACAGATGAGGGCAATAAGATCTGGGTTCATGCTCCTGCTTAGCTACAGAGATCACTGTTGCCTTTCACAGTGACAAATGGTGGGCTTCCATGTCATTGGAGTGGTGAATCCCTTCTGGGTAGTCATATGAACTTTAAAGGACCTCTCCAATGTGCTGAATTCTATCTCCAAAAACAAGTTCAGCATCTTGGTTAGGCCCTTTAAAACCTGGAGTGGATTTACTGCTCCACCAGCATAGGAACCACCAGCTGCCTCTGCCCTTCCGCCAGTCACCATCTCTTACTCCAGCGTTCTTCTCCAAGGTAGTTGAGAGAAGAAACAGAAGTAAAACTTACCTCCTCTTTGCCTCTTCTTCAGAAGGATGGAATAAAAATGAAGCAGATATATGTTCTTTAATCACTATTAACATCAGAACAGTTGAATAACAGTACACACTATAGATTGATAGGTGCAAATAAATTTTTGAACTTGGGTTGGTTATTTAAAATACTTTATGACAAGGTTGTCACAGTTGCATAAAGGACAGCAAATGACTAATAAATTCTTATTGAAGAATAAAAGTAGTTTAAAATACTATACAAGGTAACTTTTAAAGAAATTTGCAATTTTAGATCTGTAAGCTATACCAGAGTAGAATCTTTGCACCACATGTCATTCACATGTGTCCCGTTCACACATGGTGATAAGCCAGAGAACAGTAGAAACCCTAGCTTATCAAGTACAAACACTGTTTTCCAAATAGGCCTGTCACTCTGTGATTTATTTATCATGCTGTATGAATGTGGGCTCAGTTGCTTCTCTGGCTTGTTCCACCTCACCACAACAAGCCAGAGAAAGAAATCACAGTTTATTTCAGTGATGGCAAACCTATGACACGCGTGTCAGCACTGACACGTGTAGCCATTTCTGATAACACGCGGTCGCTGAGGCGGCCGCATGCCGAGAAGGATGTTTCATCCTCGGCTCCTGCACAGCCAAGTGCAGCAGCCGAGGATGAAACATTTGCTGCTCTGAGGATGAAACATTTGCGACTAGAGTCTTGGAGTTAGAGTTTAACTCTAAGGACATTTTCAGACACAAAAAAGTCATCCTGAGGGCTCTGGAGAGGTACGTGCCTGTTTCACAGCAGGGGGCCAGTTTCTGATGACAACGTCCCTCTCGCGTTACCCTGCGTGTTCCTTCCATGTCACATGGAAGGAAAAGGCACCACTTTTTATTCACGAAGAACTTCCATGAGTAAAAAGTGGAGCCTTTTCCTTCCATGCGACACGGAAGGTAAAGCGAGAGGGATGTCATCAGAAACTGGCCCCTTGCTGCAAAACAGGCGCATACCTCTCCTGAGCCCTCAGGATGACTTTTTTGTGTCTGAAAATGTCCTAAGACTCTAGTCGCAAATGTTTCATCCTCCCCTATTAGACAATAATTAGTTTTTGGTTTATTAAATACAATTATATATAACAATGATACATTTATGTTATTTAAACTATAAATATTGCGAAATAATGTTTTTTCCTCAAAGTGACACACCACCCGAGTTATGCTCAGTTTTTTGGCGAAGTCTGACACACTAAGCTCAAAAGGTTGTCCATCACTGGTTTATTTCATGGTTTCTTTCTTGGAAAGCTAGAGAAGATTGCTTGTGAAGGAAGGGGAAAAAACCAGAGGGGTGGCTGTGTGCCTGTTGAAATTATATTATTCTAGAATACAACGGAATCGTTTGTTTAGCAATCATTCAGCATACTTTAACCTTGCTCACACACTGTGGCATTACTAAGGCTGGTGTCACCCCTCCCCCTGATGGTATCATCTGGTGCAGTTTGGCCTCTCCCCACCCCTCTAGTGCTGCCACTGCTCACACATAATAAGGCACTGTTCCCACAGTTCCCTAGCTTGCTGCAATGTGACGTATGGCAACCCCATGAATTTCAAAGATTTTCCTTAAGCAAGGGATACTCAGAGGTTGTTTTGCTGATTCCTTCCTCTGAAATACATCCTACAGCACCTGGTATTTGTTGGCAGTTTCCCATCCAAGTACTAACCAGGACTGACCCTATTTAGCTTCCAAGATCAGATAGGATCTGGTGCCTTTAGAATATTTAGGCCCTTTCCATCATATCTATCTATATAATTCTCTTGGGTATGTTGCCATTCCCAGTGTGCTGACTGGCTGCTTAGGAAACTTCCCAACCAATCAGAGCTCTCTGTTGGCTGGCCAATCAGCACACAGAAACATGTGGAAAGCTTCAAGTCCTTTCTAAACATGGCAGCAGCAGAGGGGATCTCTTGTGTCATAGTGCACATGTGTGTGTGTAGCATTTTGTGTTTGTGTGTATGCACGATTGCATTGTGGCAGTGGAGGGACTCTCGCATCCTGGTGCACATGGTTTATGTGTGTGTGCACATGTGTGCGTGTGGCACGGTGTGTGTGTGTAGCAGTGTGTAGCACAGTGTGTTTGTGTGTGCGCGCGCGCAGTTGCATGGTGGCAGAGGGGCTCTTGCATCCTGATGCATGTGGTGTGTGTGTGTAGTATGGTGTGTGTGTGTGTACACATAGTTGCATGGCATCGGTGAAGTGGCTCTCGCATCTTAGCACGCATGGCGTGTGTGTAGCATGTTGTGTGTGTGTACGCACAGTTGCATGGCAGCGGCGGAAGGGCTCTCAGTATGAAACTAGCTATACCCAGCGTAACATACACCATTATAGTTGATTTGAAAGGTTATAGATTAATGTGTCACTCTTAACGTGTTTCCTAAGTGACCAATCAGCAGAATGGGAATGGAAACGTACCAAACTGTTTTATATATAGAGAGATAAGGGTATGTTACACCAGGTATACCTAGTACTTAGAATTTTTTCTTATTTTAGTGTGTAAAGAGGAAATCCAACATATCTACCAGAGCTTGGAAAAGTTTCATTTTTGAATTAAAAATTCCAGAAACAACAGAATACAAAGGTTTTTCATGGGGTTTTTCTCGGCTGTGAGGTCGTGTTCTGGAAGAGTTTATTTCTGACGTTTCACCTGTATCTGTGGCTGGCATCTTCAGAGAATGGTTGGGAGGAATATTTGTGGGGTTTATATACTGTGAGTCCCTGTTGGAGCAGATATGTAAATTTGAGTATTTGAATGGCTAGTTTCTGGGTGGAGATATGCAAGGAGAATTAGTGTATGTCTGGCTAATGGTCCATTGTCTGCTGGAAATCACCCTGTCCTGTCCCTGAGTGGAGTTCATTAGCATGTGTTCAGTTTTGATTTTAGTGTTTTTCAAGACTGTTAGCCAGATTTTATTTACTTTTAGGGTTTCTTCTTTCCTGCTGAAATTATCCAGGTGTTTGTGGATTTCAGTAGCTTCTCTGTACATTCTGACATGATAGTTGTTGGCCTGGACCAGACGTTTGGTGTTTGTAAATAATATTTTGTGTCCAGTTTGGTTTATAACATGTTCTGCTACTGCTGATTTTTCTTGCTGGCCCAGTCTACAGTGACTCTCATGTTCCTTGATTCTCTACCCAGAAACTATCCATTGAAATACACAAATCTACATATCCTCCCCAACAGGGGTTCACAGCATATAAACTCCACATATACTCCTACCCAACCATTCTCTGAAGATGCCAGCCACAGATGCAGGCGAAACATCACAAAGAAACTCTTCCAGAACACGGCCTCATAGCCCGGGGAGGGGGGACATGAAAAACTTATGGATGCTGGGTGTGAAAGCCTTCGACTTCATAAACAGAATACAACTTTTCTTGGATGAGTTTCTGCAACACATCTTACTTTTTTGGATTACAGTTTCCAAAAAATGTGGGAGTTGTAGTCAAACAAGTAACTTCTCCAGATTTTGTATACGTTGGAGAATTTTTTTTCTTGTCATTCATGTATTGTTTGCAAATTCTGATGCCCTAGCTGATTTTACAGTGTGACTTCACTTAGTATAGTCAGCATAGCCAGCAGTCCTCTTTTGGGGCTAGATAGTAAATATTTGAATATCTTTCAGAAGAGCATGAAGCCTCCAGGGGACACATTACCATATTCATTGGGAAACAGAGATATGTTACTCATAATAGCTCCATCCAACCTAAATGTCAGGAACAGAGTCCCCTAATTGTACCTGTGAGCTGAGCAAACTTCTAGGAGCCAATGAAGAAAGTCTTTTAAGGGCTGGATCTTTGGGTTTGGCAGGTTCAGGTCTGGGCAGAGGACTACTCATGATAAGGTTCAAGTGAGCCTTTACTAAGAGAAGGAGACTCTAGTGCCAGGCTCCTTGGCACGCTGTAGATTGTTGATAAAAACTGGAAACATTCAGCTGCCTTGTTTGTCTGGTATGTGGCAGACTTATTAGCCTGGGTGTTTTCTTGTGCATCCCCCTCATAACACACCTTTAAAAAAAAGATTAAGAAAACAGGGCAAACAAGCAATACTCTCCACCCCCATCACCACCTCTGGACTGACTTGAATAGGTCTTAGAGAGCTTGTTTACTCTGTTGTATGCATGCCAAGAGCATAGGTAAGGCAGGCCATGCCAGTTCCTTGCCAGCCTTGCCTCAAAATCAGTTTTCTCTAATGGAATGGAAGAAGAGGGGGAGATGGAGAACTGCAGAAATATTCATAGAGTTACCAAAAGTTCTTATTCTGAAGGAACAAGGACACCTGAAAGGAAACCTCCAAAGAATACACACACACACACACACCACTTGAGAATAACACATAAAGGAGACTCCTTCTTCTCATACCATTGGCAGGAACTACTATTGAGAGAAGCAGGGGAAAAGAACCAGTTAAACCAGCCAACAGCAGCACTGCTTTCTGGTTTCCCTTGGAGTTCAAATTCTCTGCTTCTCGGCATCTCTGATTCAGCCAGTTTGCCTTCTCAGTGAGATTCCTGAGGCTTAGCACCTTGGTTCCTGAAATGAAACCCAGTTCTAATTCCCAGTTTTAGGAAAACAGCATTCCACCAGTCACATGAAAACGTCCTCAGACACTCCATAAACCATCTTCCTGGAAGGGTGGCAGAGGGTGGGAGTGGAGGGCTACACACATAGGAGAATTAATAGAGAAGTGTGTTGTGCATTCCTCTTCAGCTGCCTTGCCTGTGGGTGCTGCATGCATTTGTGGGCACCAGCACATTGCTGTTTGGTTAAATGCTGTTTAAATAGTTAAGACACCCTGCAGATCCTTAGAGGGGACCAATACACCAGACATATGCTAATAAAGCTGTGGTGTAAAAGCTGCAAGGACAGATATAGTTCAAATGGCAAATGGCTTTACCTACTGCAAAGACCAGGATTTTCAAATGTGGTTCTCCATGCCTCTTGCATACTCTCTAACTTATGTTCAGAATGAATCATGATGATGGACTTAATAACATGTACAGTATGTTGAATTTTTTAAACCTCCCCCCCCGCAACCTCACAATCTCCTTGTAAAAAATCCACCTTTATTCCCATTTTGAAGATGGAAAGGCTAAGTATGTCCATAAATGTGTCATTTTAAGAAGCTGCATAGCTTGAAATGATCAGATTTTTGTAGTCATTGTCAACATCAGGGACAAATTTGTTTTTTAAAAAAAATCCTGAAGTACAATGCATATTTTATACTTGCATTCAGAGATGATTTAAAGCAAAGCTGAATTAAACTTCATTTTTATGAAAATGACCTAAGAGAAACTGAAGTCCTAAAAGCTATCTGGGAGATACTGAAGGAGTCTGTCTTCTGCAAATTCCAGCACAAACTGACCTGATCTGCCCCTCCCAGATTAATCTGCAGATTGGAACTAAGCTATCCACTAGCTCATTCCCTTTCCAAATATTCTAATGCCCTTTAAAATGTTTGTTTTAAGTTTAAATATTAAACAGACATGCCCACCATTATATATATGTGTGTGTGTGTATGTGTGTGTTTGTTTGTTTTTATATTTACTGAAAACTGCTCAGAAAGGTGACACAAACTTTGTGCAGAGACTCTCTGGGTCAAGGGTATTTATATTATAATAAATGAATGATCTCAGGCTTAGATTCATTGCCTAGGTATACTACATCTTTATGCACTGAAGAAAGGAGAACCACTGTGGTCTCTTCGGTACACATAGGTGTTATATCTTTATGAAAAGGGAGGAAATTGCTGTGTGATTTGGAGGTAAAGAATGCTGGGGGAAATTCTGTTTTTGCTGGTGTCTACTCCCCCCTCTCATATGCCTAATATATCAAGTTTTACATAGATAATTCCCTAGCTAGTGGTGAAAACCTTATCAGTAGTTATACTTCATCTGGGCTCCTGTAAATATGATGTTGCCTTATCACCCACTGGCTAGTCTAGATTTCCAGCTGCCAGAAACTTTGTATACATTAGCATAATAAACATATGATGTTTTGAAACTGGAATGCAGCCCAAACTTTTTTCTGTGGGCTCCATCAATATGCAACATCAGTATTGAATTGTAACATTCTTATGTAGTATGAAGTGCTATGGGAGAGTCTTGTAGTTGATACCAGCAAGTTGGATTAATAGGTTTTGCACAAAATGTTGACTATGATGTGTGGGCAGGGGGCAATTTTGGCAAACTGCAAGGAAAATGTTTAATCACAAAATGGGCAGAAAATGGCTAATGATCTGAAAAATGACAAATAATGAATAACTTTTAACAGGATGGAATGGGTTCGTATTAACCCCTAGCACCATATGGGAATGAATATCCAGTTGCATTATCATTCCCGCAGAAGTAATTTTTTTTCTCTAAATGAAGGGCAAGGGGAGCTGAAACACTATATGGTAATTCATGTGTAATCTCAGTCAAATATACCCTGGGACATGGTGCTGTAGAAGAGTGACACACTAGTTTTCAGATTTTATTTTTCAGTGCTGTGCCATCAGAGTATGTTTGTTTGTTTGTTTGTTTAAAACATTTATATCCTGCCCTTCTGCCAAAAGGTCTCTCAGAGCAGCTTACAAATTAATTTAACAACTATCAACAGGAGTGGGGGAGGTTCAAAGATGAATGTTTGTGCAGATTTCTTTGGGGAAACTTGTTATATAGAGCTTGGAAAAGGAGAATTCTGGGAGTTTTAACTTAAAAAAAAAAACAGTTTTCCAATTTCTGTGCTAACATCAGATTGGTGCAGAAATGGGGTGAAGTATGTCTATAGGTAGAATGCTTGTGAATGTGAGATTCACCCCACCCTAGAGTTTATGGCTAAAATAGTTGTTACCTTTTTTAGAGATATCTTAGCCTATGACACTTGATATTCTCTGTCTCCTGCCAATTACTTTCGTTGCATGAACCTGACTTTTAATGTTAGGACTTCTCACTTGTTGAAGGGAACATCTGCTGTTCAACTCTATGCTAAAATGGTTGTATTGATTGTCTAAAGATGAATATTCATATATAAAATCTCCAGTTTAATATCTCAGCCGGGAAACCCTGGAACCCTGGGGTTCCATGAGAAGTGACTAAGGGTTCTGTGAGAGATAATGACATTTGTTTTTGAATTGTAGTTACAATAATTTTTATACACTCGTCCCCTGAGACCTGAAAATTATTTCAAGGGTTCCTTCAGAGTATTCCTTCAAAGTATTGAGAAATGCTGGTCTAAAGAAAGAAGGAAAAAAGTTATCTTTCAAAGCTCTTCCAGGAAGAACAGTTTTCAAATGGCTTCCCACAAAGCGGTTCCTGGCACTGGTGACAACAGTCCTTTGGATAGTCTAAAGCATTGCTTCTCAGGCTATCTAATGTGGGGGACTGGCACTTACTCCCCCACCCCAATATGCCATGAAGGAGCCTTTTGAAATAATTGGATGTACTATATTTATGCCCACTGGCAACAATTGTTCTTTATTTTCTGGAAACTCTCCAGGGACTGCCAGATAATGATTCTTGGATGGGCACTGGTTCATGGACCACCACTCTGAGTAGTACGGGGCTAAAGCACATTTCTCTGCTTTCACATCAGCAGTCCTTACCTTTGGTGGCAAAGGGGAAAACTTTCCTTGGTACTTTGTGATTTTTAAAATGATCAAAATGATGATAACTACAGTGGACCCTTTTTATTCACTGGTGTTTGGTTCCAGGACCCCCTGTGGATACCAAAATCTGTGGACACTCAAGTCCCATTATATGCAATGGCATAGTAAAATGGTCTCCCTTATATAAAATGGCAAAAACAAGGTTTGCTTTTTGGAATTTATTTATGAATATTTTCAAGCTGTGGATGGTGGAATCCACGGATACTGGGAGCTGCCTGTATTCTTCTGAATCTAAAGAATACAGCTGAACTGGCAAGTCAGTAATTATTTAAGTTTTCCAAAAATGCACTACATAAACCTAAAAAGAAATTATGGAAATCTGTCATATCATGTATGTTAATGTGAAAATTGTCATGTAAGCAGTTGCACTTTTTCAGAGGTTGTCCAACTGAATGCTCACTACAGCTAATCATTCCTCATTTTGTTTTCCAGTCAAACCTATTTTTGAAAAGGTTTCTACCTGCAAATGGGGAAAGAAACAGAGGGATGGGGCTTTGGTTTTAGAGAAGAAAGGTTGAGATAAGCTCAAATGGACACTCATGGGAATTATTTTAAAACTCCCTGCAAAATAATACAAAATACTGTACATTTTGTTGAAACAGGACACTTGCTGCTGAAAAGCTATTTACTAAGCTTGAAATATTGGATTTCTGTATGAAATTCTTCCCTTTCAGATCTGGGATGGTGCCATTTCTGCTGTTATATCTTTTATGTTAGCAATTATATTACATATTACAACTTTCAGTCATATTACAACTTTCAGAAATTGTTGTTAATATATATGTGCCCACACTACTTGTAGGGACCATAGACTTAATGCTACATAATCAATGCTAGTTTGCATATGTATCTGTTTTGTCCAGTTTCATGAGTTCATGGGTTTTGTCATCCTAGAATTCATTAACCAATTTTGCACTATTATACATTGTGTTGCAAGATATCACATATATCCTGAATGGAATGAATGCAGATGTTGAGAAGGTAATGCATATTGGTAGGTCTACCCACTTCAGAATGACATTTTCCAATCCATGTTCTGTGTTAGCCTCAGCACTTGGAAGCAAAGGGTTACAAGTAATTTTTTACTTATAATTTATTACCTTTTTAGATAACAAGGGCATAACAGTGTTCCTTTTGAGAAATAATGCAACAACTTAACTTTCTTGTGTAATTAGTAATGCTCACTCAATTTTTCTCATTATTTTCTGGGACTAAAATGCTTTGGAGGGCATTTTGAAATACTTCAAATTTTAGGCCATTTTCCTTTTTAGGCAGAAAAGGATTTTTAAGGCTGTTTTCTTACTTTTCAGATAGGATTATTTTCTTTTAAAAAAGGAAAAGAAATGAAAGAAAAGTAATGTGCAATGTGAGTCACTATAAAACTGTGATGTTTATGGTAATGAATTACATTTGGATGGGTTTAACAAGATACATAACAACTTTACAAAAATAACTTTCCAACCTCTGCTTGATCTACTAGAATGTTAGGCAAACCTGTCTCCATTACAGGGCTTAGAGTTATTCTTCTCAGAAGTTCAGTTCTGCTAATTTTGGTAGAATCAAAATATGTTATTATTATTATTATTTTTCAAATTTTACATTTCTAACAGCAGCCATTTTGAAATACCACAATGTTACAGTGTAGCATTTTTTTTACAGGCATCGGTGAAAATGCTACATCTCCCCCCACCCCATTTCTGCTTCAGTATTTTCACATTTCCTTTTAAAATTATATTCAAAATCTGAAAGGTTCCACATATTGGAAATGACTGAATACACACACACACACACACACACATATATATATTTGGAAAAACCTGAACTGTCTCATGTCTCATGCACACACATCTAATGCTTCTTTGAGAGCTCTGAACTGAATTTACATCTTTAGCTTGAGGATAGAATGTGTCTCTCATTAAACATGTAAAGGAAAACAGATGAGATGGATTTCCTTTCATTTGCATAAGTGTGTATAATAACAAAGGATAAACCAAGAAAACTTGCCAGAGGTTGCGTTTGGTTGATGCCTCCTTTGTAGTACAGAACATCAGCGCTGATAGTTTGTCCTGCCGCAAGGCACAGAAAATGCTTTTGCTCTGTTCTTGTGTGGAGGTTTAATCATGTTGTGATGGAAACTGAAGGCTCTCTACCCATCTACAGAGTTGTCTGTACAATGCAACAAGGATGGTGGCAGTAGAGTGGGGCTGGGAGCAACTAGTTTCTCATCCTTGATCTCCTTCCAGATGTTCAAAAGTTACATGTGTTAAGAATACCTGATGCACAAGGAACAATTACTTTGTTTACCTGGTGATTAGGTTTCTAGGAGATTTGTATACCCACTGTGCTTTATTTTAAAGGGAAGTACCATCCACCCACCTTTGTTTTCTTTTGTCACCATGCCTCTACTAAAATTCACTAGCAGCAGAGTGTGAAGGGTGCATACCCCCAACATTTGCATGTTGCATGTTGCTTCCCTTTTCATATGCAGGTGATATACTACGACGACTACTACTACTTATTCTTATTCTTCTTATTATTGTTATATCAAAGAATGCAATGATTGGGAACCTAAACTGCAATTCGTCCGTGCATCTCCAAAATGATGCCACTGACCCCTTCTCAGCTTGAAATCCTTCTTATGTCAACAAAAGGTTATGTAACTCAGGAGCTTATCAGATGCAGGGGAAAAAACCCAAAAATAAACACACACACACACATTCCAAACCATGTAATGTGGAAAAAAAAAAACCACGTTCCAAACCGTGCCAGAAGAATAGTGGGGAAGAACAGGAAGGGCGACATTATCAGAAGCTGTGCCTTCTGCTGTTCCAGGTGCAAAGTGCTGCTGTGAACAAGGCTTCCCTTTCTTATTGATGGGGACAGGCCACAAATAAAAAGGGACACCTTCCTCATGGTCACACTACACCACTGGAATACTGGAGAATGTTGTTGTCTGATAATCTTGCCTGTTCCGGTTCTCATCGCAGTCTTCTGATGTGGTATTTGCCACATCTGATAATCTCCCCAGTGTAGTAGGCTGGAATAGGGCTAGCATAAACTAGGTTCAAACCCAGAGCTTCTTGATTCTCCCATCCTACCATAAAAAGGTTGTTGTGAGGTGGGGGGGGGAGGAGAGAATGCTGTACATTGCCTTGTGCTCCTTGCAGAAATGGTAGCATATAAAGATATAATAAGGATGATGTGAATCCTCTATCAATATAGTCTTCTAGCACATATTTGTAAGGGTAGTTTGGCCTCGTGGTAAATCTTTGACCTTTCCCTTCAGTACTGACTGAATAAACTATATCTCTGGTTATGTCTGAAGAGAATGGCTGCAAGTTTTTGTCTATAAAAAGAACAAACTGTACAAAAGTCCTCAAAGTATTAATGATTTATTATAGTTTCTACACACACACACACACACACACATCATTTTTGTAGCTGATCTTTCCATCAGGCTAATCATGGTGTAGCGGTTTGAGCATTGGACTATGACTCTAGAGACCAGGGTTTGAATCTCCACTCAGCCATGGAAACCCATTGGGTGACCTTAGGCAAGCCACACTCTCTCAACCTCAGAGGAAGGCAAAGGCAAACCCCCTCTGAACAAAGCTTGCCAAGAAAGCCCCATAATAGGTTTGCCTTAGGGTCGCCATAAGTCAGAAATGACTTGAAGGCATGCAACAATTCATCTTATAGGCACTCCAAAACATAGTTAGGGAAGCATGTTTACTCCTATTGTACATGATGACTGATGACCTCTACTCTAATCACATTGGCTTATATTGAATCCCCCTTTATTTCAAGTCAGTTTTTAACTCAGTAAGTTTGAGCAGGCACCCCGTCTGAAAATATAGCCTTCTGCGTGTGTGGTTGGAATGGTACAGTTAGGATATTCACTGAAATAAACCATAAGTGACCTTGCCGCTTAAAGTACATTTCCTTTGCTATGAAGGAAATTTGGATCATATGCAAGAAGTATGAGGCTGCCTGAGTTTTAAGATCTCCTGGGGAAAACTTTCTGTAAATCCAACTACTGTCATAAGCATGTTTAGTAAAGATACAAGAGAGAGACTTCTTGGTGTCTGCTCCCAGGCTGTCAAACCCCCTTCAATACGAGGCTGGTCTTCTCTCTGCTCTTCATCCACCAGGAAGTATTAGGCTATTAACTTTTAATGGTTCTTGTAATAGGGGTGAAATCCACACTGAACAAATAATCCAGTTTGAAACTTATTGATTTGCCATGGCTCCTTCCTATGGAATCCTGGAATTTGTAGTTTGGTGAGGCACTAGCACTCTTGGGCAGAGAAGGCTAAAGACCTTGTAAAACTACAAATCCCAGGATTCAATAAGAGGAGTCATGGCAAATAATCCAGTTTCAAACTGGATTATTTGTGTAGTGTGGATTTGGCCATGGTATGTGTGCTGTACTTTTATCTTCATTGTTATGCTTTAAATACTTTATACTGATTTAAGTCAGTACTGTTGTAATAGTATTATTTATATACTATTACTATGCTATTTTGATTGTACTGATTGTTTTTATTAATCTTTATTTTGTTTTAACTTGTGTTGCAATTCACCTTGGGTCCTATATTGGAAAAAAGGCAGAATACAAATAAAATAATAAATTAACAAATATATGACCATAATTCATGGCAAGTTATTTTCTTCCCCCTCTCCATGTATCTATGTGATTTGGGGAGGATCCAGACAAAGTTAAGACATTTTAGATAAGCCTAAACTCCAACATGCCACTTTTTGGTGAAACATTCATAAAGGAGGAGGCAATGGTTTTTGCCATGTGTTCTCAAAACACATTCAGGGATGCACTTCTACTCCCTGGTACCTAAGCAATTAGAATGGGCAGTGACACTTTAAAAGAGCTTGAATATTAATGCTGTTTTCCCATTTCCAACAAAGTCTTATTTTAACTTGGAAAAAGTGGCATTGCCACCCAACCAATCCGATTCAGCCATGCAAAGATATCACTGAGGGCAAAGGAAGCTAATGCAGTTTAAGGTCATTCTCTTAGAGAATTAGCATTGTTTCACCTATATGACTTCATCATATAGTCAAATCTGATTTCTATGTGATGTCTCTTTTCTTAAGTAAAAAGGATGTATCAAACCAAGATCTACTATAAAAGAGGTAGGATAGATGGGGAATTTCCATGGCAAGCATTTTAGCCTTACTCCCTCTTTCATGGCAATATATATATATATATATCCAGCAGCAAATATTCAGCCTCAGTTTCCAATCTCATTTGTTTCAATGAGAAAAGTAAGCATAATGTTATGTCTCTCCTACTGAGTACTATGGGACTTTAATAAAATTCTTACCTTTGGCTGGATCATCGCAGCTCTGGCTCTCTTCCTAATAGAGGCTATTATTACACCTTGCCCCTCATTCCTGGGAGTTCATAATCCACTCAAGATCTAGCCAAAGAACTTTGTCCCAGTCACTTTGTCAGAAGAAACCAGACATCTCTCCACCATGGGATGTGCAGAAGGCCACATCAATTGACAGAAGAGCTGAGAGACAGCAAACTCCAGTGGGGTTCTCAGATTTATGCTTCTCCAAACACACCATCTCCTTTCAGATTGCACTCAATATGGTAAAATTATGGAGTCTTGCCGGGTAGGGGGGATCTCGATTCCAAACTGAGACAGGGGGTTACTGGCTGAAAGTCTGCTCTTTGGGGAGCAATCTAAGTGTTGTATTTACATTTGGCTTGGAATTATTTGCAGGCAGGAATTTAAAATGCAAATATTTTAAAAGCATAGAGTATTAGGAGGGAAACTGAGTGTGGATACTTCTGTTTTCCTTAACAAGAAATAAATGAACAGTTTTCTCAACTTTTTTTAATGGGAATCTTAATGAGACCATAATTATGGCAGCAAAAAATATGTAGCACTTTAAAGGCTCGTTATTATCCAGAGAGGGCCTTAGATCTCTCTCTCTCTCCCAACTTTCAATCTATCTTTTTAAAATGATTTTTTTTCTTTATATGCCAACCAGGGTTTGCAATCCTCAAACCATTTTCTCTGGAGCATTTCTGTTGAAGTTCAATTGACGTTAACAGGACTAATCCAAAGTATGTGGTTGGACAAGTTGCACCATACCATGTGGTCCACAGTCCTTAAGGATGAATGTGTACTTGTACTTTAATATAAGTGCAAACACCACCCCACTCAGCTTAGCCTCTATTTGAGCACTGACTTTATTTACTTCACATATTTTTGCTGCCTTTATTCCAAGGCAGCCATAGTGTCACTTAGGATATTGTCCTGCTTTAGCCTTACATGAAGGTATTCCCTGGGAGGTGCTCCCAGACCATGTTCAGTATTCAAACCAGTAAACAGCACTCTTGTTTTTATCATTAAATACCAAAGTAAGAATCATCCATGCCACAGTATTTCTGATTTCTGTGTGTATATGGTTGTGAAAGCTGGGCAGTGAAGATAGCTGGTAAGAAGAGACTCAGCTCATTTGAGATGTGGTGCTACAGGAGAGTTCTATAGATACCATGGACTACTAAAAAGACAAATATAGTTGTCCCTTCATATTTCATAGAATCATAGAATTGTAGAGTTGGAAGAGACCACGAGGGCCATCCAGTCCAACCCCCTGCGATGCAGGAAATCTTGATCAAAGTATCCCCGACAGATGGCAATCCAGCCTCTGTTTAAAGACCTCCAAGGAAGGAGACCCCAACATGCTCCGAGGAAGTGTGTTCCACTGCCGAACAGCTCTTACTCTCAAAAAGTTCCTCCTCATGTTGAGGTGGAATCTCTGTTCCTGGAGCTTGCATCCATTCCTCCGTGTTCCAGTCTCTGGAGCAGCAGAAAACAAACCTGCTCCATCTTCAGCATGAAACCCCTTCAAATACTTTAACAGGGCTATCATATCGCCTCTTAACCATATTTTTCCAAGCTAAACATACCCACCTCCCTAAGTCTTTCCTCATAAGGCATCATTTCCAGACCTTTCATCATTTTAGTTGCCCTGATCTGGACACTCTCCAATTTGTCAATATCCTTTTTGAATTGTGGTGCCCAGAACTGGACACAGTATTCTAGGTGAGGTCTGACCAAGGCAGAATAGAATGGCACTATTACTTCCCTTGATCTAGACACTATACTTCTATTGATGCAGCCCAAAATCGCATTGGCCTTTTTAGCTGCCGCATCACACTGTTGACTCATGTTCAACTTGTGGTCTACTAGGACTCCTAGATCCCTTTCACATGTAGTCTCATTCAGCCAGGTCTCTCCCATCCTATATCTATGCATTTCATTTTTTCGCCCTAAGTGCAGTACTTTACATTTCTCCGTATTGAATTTCATTTTGTTAGCTTTGGCCGAGCTTTCTAGTCTATTCAGGTCATTTTGAATTTTGATCCTGTCCTCTAAGGTATTAGCTACTCCTCCTAATTTGGTGTCATCTGCAAATTTGATAAGCATGCCCTCGATTCCCTTTATCAAGTCATTGATAAAGATGTTGAATAGCACTGGGCCCAGGACAGAACCCTCTGGCACCCCACTGGTGATATGGTCTGGCTATGTCCCTTTAGTCATACACAGACTGATGATATCATCTGCTGACATCAAAACTTCCTTATAATAATGCTGGTTCACTGTTCTGCCTTCTGGAACCCATTCTGCCAAAATTACACCCTTGGTGTCAAAAACAACAACAATTAGCATGGCTTTGAATGTGGATTTGCTTTGATGTGCTTTTTTCATTCTTGGTGATGATGGTGTTTTCCAGTGCATTAACTGTCATTTTGTCTCAGGATCATAATGGAAGATCTAGGTTTCATCACAAAAAGTTGCATGGTGCAAAATCTGGTGAATATGGAAGATGTTCAAGTGTAGTAATGTGTCTATCGGCCAAAAACTGCTTCACAGAAAGTGCTGTGTGAGCAGGCACATTGTATTGATGCAAAATGAAACCATTTTCACACAGTTCTGGTCTTTTTTCCTGACTCTTTCTCTCAGCTTTGTCAAAACTTCCTTATAATAATGCTGGTTCACTGTTCTGCCTTCTGGAACCCATTTTGCCAAAATTACACCCTTGGTGTCAAAAACAACAACAATTAGCATGGCTTTGAATGTGGATTTGCTTTGATGTGCTTTTTTCATTCTTGGTGATGATGGTGTTTTCCAGTGCATTAACTGTCATTTTGTCTCAGGATCATAATGGAAGATCAACAAATGATGATTTTTTAAAAGGGTTTGGGTCCACTTCAAGTTGCAGCAGAATGTCACGTTGCTCAGCTTTTAAACTTAGCTTTTTCTGGCACACAACAGACAACACAGCTACTTTAAATGATGACTGACAATTAACTGAATGGCCAAGAGTGTTGATGTTTGTCATGCAAGTTCATAGAATCATAGAATTGTAGAATTCAGACATGTTCAGAGTCGCTGCTCAAGCATTCACAATCAGTTCTCCCTGATTTGTTTGAAAGGTAGAAACACAGTCTTGTTATTCAATAGACAGACCTCATATGCTTATTAAGAAGGAACTTCTTTTGTGTTGTTGAAATGCTGAAATGGGGATGGGGTAGAATCAGTCTCTGAGCATAGGGGTGGGAGTGGGGGAATATAGTTGCATTCAAAGAATACAAAAGGGCAGAAGGAAAAAATGCACATGGCAGAGGTATTTAAAGTAGGGAACAATTTAAGAAAATTGGAATGCTTTGCTTTAAAAGAGATATACTGGGAATAACAGAAAGCTGGTGGAATGGAGAGAACCACTGGAATATTGTTATTTTGGGATACAACATTTATAGAAAGGATAGTTTAGAGCAGGGCTTCTTAAACTTTTGCCATGTGTGGCCCCTTTTCACCCAAGACATTTTTACATGACCCTGGGTATATAGGTACATAAAATAGGTATACAAACAAATTTACTGTTGCCAATTTTTGTGACCCACACATTCAGTTACATGACTGCATATGGGGTCATGACCCATAGTTTAAGAAGCTTTTGTTTGGAGTATACTAGGGAAGATATTGCTCTGTTTATTAAGGATGGTAAGAGTAAAACACACTAAAAAACACCACAAAATCACTGTGGGAGGAGAATCACCTGGGGCAATACCAGCTTCTGAGAAGAATTTAGTACTGGGGGCATGCTATGGTCTTGCTAACAAAATACTCAGCATGATATTGAGGTAGCGAACGAAATGGGAAGGTGCAGAAAGGAGGCAGTGTTGCAGGAACAGTTAATTGCAATTACCACCACATACACTGGATAAAATACATGTTAAAGTTACAACAAAGAAGTACAGTTTCTAGCTATTCCAAGTTACTGTGCACAAGAACATGTTGGATGGCTAAGTCACCAGATTGGAGGCGACTCTGGACCTAATCATATGTGTCTCCAAGGTCCTCGTGTGAGATGGGAGTGTTGTTGAACTAAATGGAAACAGTGATTGCAGTCCTATAAACTTTAATGTGTGCATAACTGAAAAATTTCAGAGGACTTCAACATAGCCACATTTATTTCAAACAGGGAAATTTCTCTAAAATGAGAGGTTTGGTTAAAAAAAAAAAGGAGGGGGGAGCTGATATTGAAAGTCAAAGTGTTCCAGATTGTTTAGGGTTTACTCAAAACCACAATAATAGAAGTTGAACTAGAAACTATTTTTCAGATTAGGAAAGATGCTACCAGGTTCAGGAGGCCTCTTGCCTGGTTAATGAGGAGTGTCAAGGGAGCTGTTAAAGAAAAGGAGGCTTCCTTCAGCAAATGAAAGTCTTGTGCAAATGAGGAGAACAGGAGGAAAGACACACTTGCATGAAAGAAATGCACATGGACAAAAGAGGATTGTGGGAAAGGTTTTGAATAGCATATTGAGAATAATATTAAGACAAACAATAGTTTTTTATTACCCCAGAAACAACAACAACAAAAAGCTGGTGAGGTAGGTGGTTAGACTGTGAGATAACAATGGAGTTAAAGGAGAACTAAAGGAGGATCAGGAGAATGCAGAACAATTGAATGAATTCTTTGTACCTTGTATGTCTTCTCTGGAGAAGATGTAGTTCAGATATCTTTGCCTGGATCGATATTTTCAGAAAGAGAGTCTGAGAAACTGAAGCAGATAATGGTGACAAGATGTCTGAAATCCTACATTATGCTATCAGAGTGAAAGCTTCCACTAGTGTACTTAAAAGTGATGGAGGCTGCTCTTTCTGCCTGGATGCTTTCCTCAGTGCACAATAGCTGGGGGCCTGCTGGGTGTAGCTCCACTTCCACAGCTACTAAGTAGTTCCCTAAGATCAGCCCCCAGAATAAGGCTCTTTCCTCCTTCCTTGGTGCTAAAGAACAAACCCAGGTATGACGTCACAGCAGGCTGGGGAAATGGAACTATAGTTGGCAGCTCCCTTGCTGTTGTTGCACACCAGCATGTGGAGCTTAGAGAAAAGAAGCACTGGATACTTTCTTCTGCAAAGTCCAAAAAAGCACATATGTGGGCATAACCAGTAGCTATATGCACATATGTCACCAACAGGATGCCAGTCAATGTGATACTTTAGACCATACCAACAAACTGAAAATAAACACTCAAATACGGATTGTCTTCATTTTGCAGAACACAGTCCAGTATTTGCAGGTGTTCTCTCTTTGAAAGGCTGTGCCTAAGGAGGGAGGTTGCCCATCAACTTTTAGCGCTTGGACAGCAAATTGAACAAGGTCACAGGTCATCTGGCCACAGCCTTCCTTGTTACAGTGAGATGCATTATATTTCTATTAAAATTATACTTGGTATGTCTAAATTTGCATCTGTACATGTTAATTAGCATATGCATCTAAATGCAGATTTGCATTTTCTTTTGTCCTCTTTTGAGCACTACATTTCCTCTTTTGGGGTGATGCATACATAGCCACCTTAAAAGGGGTGGGGGGGAGAGTTTTGTTGTGTGCCTTTAAGGACTTTTTCAAACCAGGAATAAAACCCCCATCGAGGTTGGGAGGAGCTTATAGTGCTCCCTTTCATACGACTCCATCCTCCTCCCGACCTTCCCCCAACCTTCCCCCATGTCAAGGGCAGGAGAAACATGCTGCTTTTATTAATGGAGAACCCCCATCAATAAAAAGCAGCATGTTTCTCACTCCCCTGGCACGGGGAAGATCGGGAGGAGGATGGAGTCATATGAAACAGAGTGCTATAAGCGAGACAGCGCCGTCCTCCTCCCAACCTTGACAGGGGTTTTATTCCCCATTTGAAAAAGTCCTAAGTCACTTCCAACTTACATTTACCCTAAGGCAAACCTACCACAGGGTTTTCTTGGAAAGATTTTTTCCAGGGGGGAATAGTACACAGTATTTATTATTCTCTGTGTTGGCCTTGAGAAATATATTCCAGTGACTCTTAATCTTTTTCTTTACCAGGGCCCCCCTTTAAATATCTTTTGTTGCCACAGACGCCCAAGACTTAACTTAAGATTTAAAACAATAACAACAAAACAACTGATAATAATAATAATAAAATTACACCATCCATTAAATCTTCCCTCAGAAGCACTGGAGGGGGAGGGAAGACTTTTCTCCTGTTTCTTCTTGCAAGTTTGTGGCAGGAGCAGATTGAAGGGCAATGCATAGGCCAAGCCAGCCAGCCTTTGCCTTGGCTCCTGTCACATGGACCGAGCAGCCTTCAAGCGTTCATAGACCCACTGTGAGGACATTGCAGCTCCTTGAGGGTCCACGGAGCACAGGTTAAGAACCACTGATATATGCAATAGGAAACACAGTCAAAGCTGCAGAAATAATTGAGAATAGGGACAGAAGCCCATGGTTCTTCTCATTGACCTATCCTTAAATTTGTATAGGTACAAAAGGGATCCCTGGTGGCACAGTGTTAAATGCCAGTACTGCAAGTCACCATGTTGCAAGTTCGATTCCAGCGGGCTCCAAGGTTCACTCAGCCTTCCATCCTTTCGTAGGTTGGTAAAATGAGTACCCGGCTTGTGGGGGCAATTAGCTAACACACATTGGAAACTGCTTAATGCAGTGTAGATGTGTAAATTGCTATTGCTTAAAACAAATTGTAAGCTGTTCTGATAGCCTTTGTGGCTGAAGAGTGGGGTATAAATACCTAATAATAGGTAGCACTGAGAAAGAAGGATCCCCCCCCCTCTGATTTCTGGATATTGGTGTCATACTGCTATAGTTTCCTATTCTCTTTACTTTGCTCCACTCATGAGATAATGTTCTCTTAGCAAATGGTTGCCACCATCACATAACCCACAGATTTTAACCACATTTGATCTGTGCCACTGGCCAGCTACGTAAGCCAGTGAGCAGGGAGCCAGCTCTCATTCAAATATATATATATATATATATATATATATATATATATATATGCTGACTCAGTAATCTGAGTCTGCTTTTAATTTCCTTTCTCTCATTTCCTTTCATCCTGTGAGAAATAACTATGAGGTAAATCAAATGGCCTATCTCCACAGGCTGCCCTTGGTTTGGCATATGAAGGCCAGTAAAGAAAGGGTCTGTCAACCCTGTGGTTGCCTAACAAAGTGGAGGTCTGTTCATTTTAAGAGCATTTTTTGATTCCCAAATGTTAATTGGCCTTCTGCAGATCATGCCACTGTCAATGTGTATGCTTGTAAGTCATGGCTGAGCTGTGTTTAAGAAGCAGAATTGATAAAGGCATGAGAAATACTTATGGATGAATGAATAAATGTTATAATTTATAACAGGTAATACATAAAGAATGGTTCATACCTGAAATTAAGTGAAGGGGAAGTTAAATTGTTTGGAGGTAACTTTGAGGGATTTTCTTTTTCAGTCTTCACTTTTTATATTCTAGGGCTATATGGGATTCACAAGGGTGCTGGAAGAAGCCTCCATGTTGTGGCGTTACTGAGGCTATTCCTTCAACAGTGTTGTACAGCTAGCAATGTGATGTATTTTACATCATGAAAGGGCCAAAAGGCAAGAATTAAATGTAAGCCTTTAATCCATGGTGAGGTAGGGGTTATTTGTTTTTCTTTAGCACATGCTCTATTTCCCATAATGCCTAGATATCAGGATCAGGTTGTAAAGTGACCTTTTCCTGCCAGTAATTCTGTGTGCTGATGTTACTGTGTGCTGTGTGACCCTTGGATGTTTTGCATTCCTTTGAAATGGTAACCAGTTAATGTGTTGGGAATGGCTGAGGGAGGATGGGTTCTGTTGGAACAAATGGTTGGGAGGATACTGCAGCTGAAAAGCCTGTAGGAAAAACAATAGGTGGCATTAAGACTGGGTGATAAGGGAGAGTGTGGATATTCTGGTAACCAGTGAGTGAGTTGCCTACCAGATTTGGCTGGTTGGAAATACTTTTATTGTGCTTCCTTTCCTTTGAACTTCATTAGAATCATGTTGTATATTGTTGCTCTTTAGTTTCTTCTGTGATAACAAAGCTTATTGTTTAACCCTGAAGCTATAGTCCACTGACTCTGAAGATGCAGTTACATGACACTGGAGCCCTAGAGAGGAGCAATCCCAATTCCCTTGGACAGGTGGCAGTCAGTTGTTAGAATGGGACAGAAGTGCCCTGCCTCTTGTGGGGTGGCACATGCACCCCCCATTGAAGCTGCCTTTTGAATAATATTCCCAAACTTTTCCCTACTGAGAATGAAAGAATCAAATCCCATATCTCTCCTCTAATGCTTGTTCAGTCCTCACTGGGTGTAGTTATCTCGCATTAATGGTTGGGAGGCATCAAGGTAGGTAGACAGAAACTGCCACTATGACTAGGAGATTTTCTTTCCCTTACCAAGATGTTCTGAGGCAGAGCTCTGTCATATGAAATGGAGATGAAAATATTGGTTCATCTGATACCTCTGCACAAAAACCATGTGGGTCATGCTGATATGAGCTACCTTTCAAGTGCCAGTTGATCTGCAGCATGAGCCTTAAGTGCAGTTCCCCTCCTCCACTTTCTTCTAAAAAAATGGATTTAGTTCCAAAAGTTTTGAAAATGTTTGCTTGGTGAGCAGTGACTTCCTTTACAGCAAGAGCTTCATTCTCTCAAACATAACAAAATGCTCTCCCTCTCTCTCCAAAAAGAAAAAAGAAAAAGAAAAAGAAAGAAAGAAAGAGAAAAAGAAAAATCCAACTCACAAACATTTGGTGAGTAATACTAAAGTTCTGGTATGATCCACTGAAATTGGGTATTCCTTCCAAGATGGGATTTGATATAGACTGCACAATAAAGCTGCAGTCTATATGGTTCATGAAGAGGTGCTGAAAAGAAGGGAATGACCTAGAATCATGAAACTTGCATGCTATTCTGCATATTCACTCTGAAGTTCAATACACTTGGCATATCGTTTCTCAAGTTTCTTTAAACCTAGCCCCCCCCCCCCCCAATTACAGTGTCTGGTCACTGAAATATTGCTCTGCTGCTGCTATCACCTCTGAATTATTCAATAATTTCCTTCCTTCCAAACTCTTTTTAAGGTCTGGAAATGGAATAGTCAGATGGAGCAAGATCTGGTGAGTTGGGTGGATGGTCTATGCACTCAAATCCCCAATTCTTCAAAATATCCAACTGTCGAGAAGCCAACTTAAATAGCTGATAAGATCACCCGGCTCAGCAACAAGTCAGTTGAAAAGCACAGTACCTGGTGTTGTCAGTAGCAGTCCTATAGGGTCAGAAGTACACACACACAGAGAGAGCGAAGAACGAAGAGGCAGTCTGAGGTCAAAAGGATTCTGGCAGGTGGGTCAACGAAGGCAGTCCAAGGTCAAGATATCCAAAGTCTCAAGATAGCAAGGTTCCAAGAAGCAGGAGAGTCACAGGCAGAGACTTCCTCCAGGAAACGCAGACTTCCTGAAACAAGGAACTCAGCGTTCCCCAGTTACTTATGTTGGCCCAGCTCCCATTCCCAGCTGCGGGGTGATTGATGAGCTTCTCTCTCTTAATCTCCGGGAACGACGCAGCCAGGCCCTCTCTGCTCTCCTTTGGCTAAAGGTAGGTACCTGCTCTTCTACCTCTTCCTCTTGCTCCACTATGTCTCCCAGGCTTGGACCCTGTGCTGGGGGAGGGCTAGGCTGCTGAGCCCTGGGCTCTTCAGGGCTAGACTCAGACTCAGCCAGCTCTTCTGCTACTGGCTCAGCCTCCTCGCCTTCTGAGTCCTCAGAGTCCTGGCTGACCATGACACCAACCCCGTCTTGCCAGCCCTGTGAGCAAGTGCACTATCCTGCAATGCATTTCTCAGCTGGCCAATTCTGAAACGATCAGCAAAAGAGGAGTGAGCTGGGGATAGGCCTGGGAATGAATTGCTCACAGCAGATTTAGAATCATAGAATCATAGAGTTGGAAGAGACCTCAAGGGCCATCTAGTCCAACCCCCTGCCATGCAGGAATACACAATCAAATCACTCCTGACAGATGGCCATCCAGCCTCTGTTAAAAAACTTCCAAAGAAGGAGACTCCACCATACTCTGAGGCTGTGTATTCCACTTCTGAACAGCTCTTACTGTCAGGAAATTCTTCCTACTGTTTATGTGGAATCTCTTTTCCTGTAGTTTGAACCCATTGCTCCATGTCCTAGTCTCTGGAGCAGCAGAAAAGAAGCTTGCTCCATCCTCAGTATTAAATCCCTTCAAATGTTTAAACATGGCTATCATGTCACCTCTCAATCTTATCTTCTCCAGACTAAATATGCCCAGCTCCCTAAGCCGCTCCTCATAAGGCATGACCTCCAGACCTCCCATCATCCTGGTAGCCCTCCTCTGGACACGTCCCAGTTTCTCAATATCCTTTCTGAATTGTGGTGCCCAGAACTGAACACAGTATTCCAGGTGAGGTCTGATCAAACCAGAATACAATGGCACTGTTATTCCCCTTGCTGCATTAATAATCTCTCTCTCTCTCTCTCTCTCTCTCTCTCTCTCTGGCTTTTCTTCACAAACGAAGATTCAAGAAGGACTCATCCTGCGCTTTCTGCAAGCTTGCTGATGACTAAAAAGGCCAATCCGAGATAAACAAGTCCAGTTGCAGAAAGCACAGCAGAAGGTCTCCTTGGGTGATGTTCCTGGGTTGTGATTCTTTCTGCATTGTCGTTTCTCTTCAAGATTTGCTCGGTGTGAGTTCTCAAATAAGGCTGCAGCATTGTGGATAGTGTGTCTCCATGCCTCCCGAAGTGAGGCCAGGGCGGGCCATTGTTGGTGATCAATTTGGCCAAGCCTGAGATGTTGTTTCAGGGAGTCCTTATATCACTTTTTTGGAGCGCCCCTCTTACACTGACCTGTGGGAAGTTCACCATAGAGTACTATTTTTGGGAGGCGATGGTCCTCCATCCTAGAAAAATGTCCTGCCCAGTGCAGCTGTGTTCTCAGTATCATGGCCTCAATGCCGGTGATCCCTGCTTGCTCAAGGACAGCAACATTAGTCACATAGTCCAATGTATATTTAGGATTGTGCGTATACAGCGCTGATGAAAGCATTTGAGGAGTTGTAAGTGGTGGCGATAGGTGACCCATGTTTCAGACCCATAAAGGAGAATAGACAGTACAATGGCTCTATACACACTGACACTATACTATTAACGCAGCCTAGAATCACATTGGCTTTTTTAGTTGCTGCATCAAACTACTGACTCATGTTCAGCTTGTGGTCCACTAAGACTCCTAGATGCTTTTCGCACGTACTGTCCTCAAGCCATGTGTCACCCATCATATAGCTATGCATTTCATTTACTCAGTTTGGAAGCTTGTAAGCCCACACAATGGCAGTGCTCTTTTTTAAAGCTGGTTGAAAGCATTCAAAATGTCTACAAGAATATTTTCATCATACCTAGTCTAGCCCATTGGTTCCCCATTTGCTCCAGTCTCCAGTGTGTTCAGCATCTGACTGCTTCCATCCTTTTGCATTTAAAGGTAACACAGCTGGGAAATCTGAACGTTTAAAAACTGTCATGTCTAAAGTCATGAAAGGAAATTCTGTTATTATCTCTAATATAACACAGGTGTTTCACAGGCTTTTCTGCAGTCTGCTCGTCACATGAAGTGCAACAGAACAATAACTTTGTCAGGGTTTTGTGTGTGTGTGTGTGTGTGTGTGTGTGTGTGTGTAACACTATCCTAAATTGTATAGCTGAAAAGTTCTCTGTCAGATGACAACTGCCATTACCTCAAGAGTTTACCGACTCCCAGAAGGTTTTCCAAGACCCCTTGGGCTGCTGCATTTTACAGATTATGTTACTGAACTAAAATATACATTAAAATGTGATCTTGGCACAGGGCTAGTTATCTTGTCAAAAGCAATGGAGTAGCAAAGAAAGGACAGAACCATCAAAGAATTAATGTTAATTGCTGAACATCATTTAAAACATATCTTTCAGAGGCACATTCTCTTCCCTTTTCTTTCTTTTCAGATATATCAATAATATGTGCAAGCGCAGAACTGTAAATACAAGATGTATATGGAAAGAAATTGAAAACTTGAAAAATGAAATAATTTTTAGATTTTCCTTGTTTTTTTTTCCGGGCTGTGAGGCTGTGTTCTGGAATAGTTTCTTTCTGACATTTGGCTAATCAAAGAACATGAGAGACACAGCAGACTGGGCCAGCCAGAAAAATCAGCAGTAGCAGAACATGTGATAAACCAACCTGGACACAAAATGCTATTTGAAAACCCAGAAATTCTAGACCAGGCCAACAGCTATCATGTCAGAATGCACAGAGAAGCTCTTGAAATCCACAAACACCTGGGCAACTTCAACAGGAAAGAAGAAACCTTAAAAGTAAACAAAATCTGGCTCCCAGTTTTGAAATACAATAGAATCAAACTCAACACTTACAAAAGAATTCCACCCAGGGACTGGAGGATTCCCAGCAGATAATGGCCCATCAACCAACCATTAGCCAAATAGACACTAATCAGCCTTGCATTTCTATACCCAGAAACTAACCATTCAATTACACAAATTTACATATACTTCACAGCATATAAACTCCACACGCACACCTACCCAACCATTCTCTGAAGATGCCAACCACAGATGCAGGCGAAACATCAGAAAGAAACTGTTCCAGAACACGGCCTCACAGCCTGGAATAAACCCAAGGAAAATCTATAGATGCCAGCCATGAAAGCCTTGAACTTTGAAATAATTTTTCTCTCCCCACTCCATGAAAACAGAAAGAACATGGATCATTTTCTGAGCCAATTCAAGGCTCAATTTTTATCCTCATGTCTTCTTCATTCTCCAATCATCTTTCTTCCATCCCCCTCCTGATCCCCAGAACAACCTCCACCATTCTCTTTATCTACCTGAATGTCACCAATGGGGGCAGCAGTGGAAATATGTAAGGAGGAAGAAGGTCTGTCCCATCTTCCTCTTCATTGCTCTGGTGATAGAGAACTTCTATTGAGGGCTATTGCAAGAGTGATGAAGATGATGTTGGGGAGGAAGGATCTTTCCAACTCTTCAGTTCCTGCCTCCACTTCTTTTGTGTAGGTAAAGAGAAAGGGGGGAAGTGTTTTTCAGGGATGGTTTGTAGGTTACTTTCAGGATGAGAATGACTGGCAATGGCAATGAAAGAGAAATCAAGAAATATACACTAAAGCTGCATCTGCACTGCAGAAATAATTTGGGATTTGTAGTTTGTTGGTGGCACCAGAGCTCTCTGACAGAGAAGGCTAAATATCTCACAACCCTACAAATCCCAGACTTCCATAGCATTGAGCCATGGCAGTTAAAGCAGTGTCAAACTGGATTATTTCTTCAATGCTGGCACAGCCCCCTTCTCCCTAAGGTCTTCTCTGAATCAAGGAGGGAGACTTTACTGACCATCTCTAGTCACCACATTGACTACAGTTGTCAGGAAATCTAATTTGCTTAATCTATGCCCACATTTGGGTGGCTGGCTGTGGTTCAGCACTTCAGAGAGCTCCTTTAGGCTGAACTCTGGAGGGATTCAGCACACCGGTGACATGGAAACCACCAGTCTCCACTGAATGGAAGTTGGAAAGCATCCATCTTAATGGGGATGTCACCTCTTCCACATCTCATAGTCCCCATGCTATTGGATTTTTGTTTTCCCACAGCTGTTATGGGTGGAAAAACAGCAGTCGTCATATAGATCACTGTGTTTTCATCTGATGGATGGAAACAACAATCTAGTTGTGGGAGAGAACACAAGGCTTTAACTCTTCTCCTCCCAACAATCCCAAACCTAGAACTCAGCACAAGAGAGAAGGCATAAACCTCCGTATCTCTACGTGCTGAGATCTAGAATGGAGGGAAAGTTTGTGAGTGTGTGTAGGCACACACATACACATTTATATCTATGTGGGCTATAATCCTTCATCTCATACCTCATGTGGCCCTAATGGCCAAAAGGATTTCCCATTCTAGGTGTACAAAATTGAAGCCTTAGGGGTATTCACACACAAGGCACTGGTATTTCTGTCAATTCTGGAATATGTCTAATCTGAGGGCTTTGAATGCATAACAGAAGAGAGGCTGTTCCCAACAAATATTGTATTCCAGATAGTGGAGGCTGTAGTCCATTGGAAGAACAGACTGGGAGTGGGAATGATACTTTAAGGATGATATCCTATAAACATCTACATGGGAGAAAGTCAGTGTGCATTCCTTCTGAGCAGACAGGCCCAGCACTGCACTAGACATGTTGTTTTTAAACACAGTGTTTGTGCATTTGAAAGTTACAAACAGTCTTTGTGCAATGTTCCCATCCAGTTGGCATGCTAAAATAGGCCCCCCAAAAGCACACAATTTTATTGGAATAAAAGGTGTGTGTGTGTGTGTGTTTAAAATACATTTCTCAGAGTGTTTAGTTTACATTTTGTACTGAAAACAGTAAGGGAGCTTTCCTTCAAAAATGTTTATCCACATCTAGTTTCACCACCCATATCCAGACAACACCCCCACCCCGGTTCCCTATGGACTTAGCAAGGGACATATATGCATTTCTCAACCCACCCACAACCACCCCAAAAAACTGCAGACAGCAAGAAAAAGTCATTTTGCTGTCTAGCCTTATTAAAGAATATAGCCAGTTCCTAATAGTAAGCCCACGTAGCCGTCCCCCCCTCAGCACACCACCCCTTAAATTCCTAGCCAGAGGAATTTAGCTCACCTCCTTAGAAGCTGCTTATTAAAAAGGCAGGCAGCCTGGGTCTGTGTTTTCAGGTACGAGAACAGCAGCAAAAGCTTAACTAATCTATATTTTTATTACCATAATTAAGCTATGCACTTGCTAATAAAAAAGGCAACACTTTAAATTAAGTCTCCCTTTCCAACTTCTGCATTCATATTTATGAAATGATTATACACATACAGACCATTCTTTAAAAGACTTATTAGAAAGCAAGTTATAAAACATAGTCTTAATAAATCCTTAATAGCTGCTGCACAGGCAAGCTGCTAGTCTCAACCTCCTCCCCATCCCCAAATGGCGGTGTTTTGAGAACCGTCTCCCCTACTTTTTTTAAACATCTCTAGTGGGTTCAAGCATGCATAATATGTAAAGTTACAGTGCTTGTGCATCTCTAAACATAACCAGAGGTAGGCCAGAACACCACATGGGTGGGCAGACCTTAGCTTTTGGGGACCTGTTTTGTTTTTTTACTAGAACCCTGAGATTCACCAAGTGGAGTGTGGTACAAAAGGTGTGCAGCTAGAATAAAACAATGCAGAGCCCAGAAATTTGTACTGCATACCACTGCAGAGCAGAGTTCACATCCTTCTGTGCAAAAATCCACTTACAGACCTCCTACGTTTCCTTCATTCTGCCAATATCTCTGGGGGTGATGGGGGCATATTTTGCTGCTGCTCTTCTGATAACAACCTTTGGCAATCTTCCTCAACAAGTAATACTGAGATCTAAAAGTAATTAGACACAATTTCTGCCCACTCATGACATACTCCATGGCCTGCCTCATATGTGTCATCACCTAAGTGGTGCACACCCACAACACCAAATAGAAAGGACAACAGGGCTATTCAGTGAATGCTTCTTCAGAGCTGGAGACAGAACAGGACCCACTCCATACTTGAAGGCAGGAGGCTATGCTCTGTCCTCTTAACAACTTGCTGCCTCCTCCTAACATATGCTACAGGAGGCAAAGAAGACTTTACATGGGGAACTTCACCTTGAAATGCCTAGAAATAAAACTACACAATTTTGCAACTAAGGAGTTATACTGTACATACTGTCGCTTGTAATGTGCCTGTTGTACAAACCTCAAGGCTTGGAATACGCATCTTTCACTTCAAGAGTTAATGCTGGATGAATCTCTGATAAGGAAGAAACTTTCTCCAACATGCAAACTCAGAGAGAACTATGTGAAACCTCTTGGCCACAACACTGTGCTTTTTAAAAATATGTTGTTGTTGTTGTTGTTGTTGTTGTTATTGTTATTTCTGAGCATTTTACAGTCAGGGTGAAGGTTTCCCTGGAAACTTCCTCAACAAGCCAGCCAATGCCTGTCCTTCCCTGGTCAAGGCTGGATGTCTGGCAGCTCTAACTGGGAGGCCTGTCTCCCTCCCTTCCTCTCTGTGCACCCTGTGGAAGTAAAATGGCTTTGGGAGAAAGTGGTGCCAAGATTCAGAAGTGGTTTCAATGTGTGGGGCAAAGGATGTTGGGGGCCAATTCATCACGGAGGCCTGTTCAAGCCTCCAAATAGTGACACACTCTGCCAGTTTGGCATCTGAACACCATGCGGCAGAGACCCAAAATAAATCCCTCATCAGAAATTTATGCAAAATTTTCTTCCTGGAGCTAACACCCAAATGCACAATCTGCCTTCCACTGAAACACCATGGCAAAATTCCTACTGATTTTAAAGGAGCTAGGTGATGCCACAAATTCTGGAATGCTAAATTTAGGAATAAAATTTAACAGTTATCCACATACTTCAGATTTTCTGAATTAAGTCAACCTGTGCAGAGAAAATACATGCATGTACTGAGACCAGAAAGGAGTTGGATTGTTTCATTTAGATCTCTCTCTTTACCATATACTAAAATACTCATCTGAGAACACTTAAATGGAGGGAAAAAGTCAATGTTAACAAACTTCATGTCCAGAGGAGAGTGACTAAAATGGCGGGATGTCTGGAAACCATGCTCTATGAGGAGCAGCTTAGGGAGCTGGATATGTTTAGCCCGGGGAATAGAAGGTTAAGAGGTGACAAGAAAGCCATGTTTAAAGATTAGGATGTCATACTGAGGATGGAGCAAGCTTGTTTTCTGCTGCTCCAGAGACTAGGACCATGGAGCAATGGACTCAAAACTACAGGAAAAGAGATTCCACCTAAACATAAGGAAGAATGTCCTGACAGTAAGAGCTGTTTGGCAGTAGAATGTGCTGCCTGCCTCAGGGTGTGGTGGAGTCTCCTCCTTTGCAGGTTTTTAAACAGAGGCTGGATGGCCATCTGTCAGGAATGCTTTATTGGGTATTCCTGCAGGGCAGGGGGTTGGACTGGATGGCCCTTGTGGTCTCTTCCAACTGTATGATTTTATGATTTTTAGCTTGAACATTTTTTTAAAAAAAAATCAATTATTTTTTAGAATGTACTTGTATAGCTGTTATGTGATAATATATATGGGGAAAGTAGTCTCAGAACATGTACTTCCCATCGAAAACAATATGCTTTCTAAGTACTTAAGCATCATTGAAAACCTCAGGCACTATCAAAGACATTTGCCATGATCTCTGGCTCCTGAGGTATTGCCATTTCAGCTCCCTAGTGCCCCGATGCCAAGAAGAATAGAAACCTCACAGAGAGGACTCATTGTTCTTCTAGACAGAAATTAGAAATATTTTTCCAAAGTAGTTTATTATGTAACTAAATACAAATCCCCAAAAGATAACTGCTCATACTAGTGAGGCAAATAATTTTAATGCATTACTTGCTACATTACGCATTGCTCTTTCATTATGGCCATCATGACTTTTGCTTTCTGTTGAGAATTTCCCTTAAGCTTTTGTGTATTTCCCAGACAGCAAAGTCTAGGGCTGGAATGTCTAGGCCCGTGTGGGTAAACTCACTGCCTTTATTAATTTCTTAACCATGCCCAAGGGCCATTATATAGGGTGAAGGAAGCCAAGGAAAGAGTGAAGGGCTTCAGCTGCAGGTGAAGAAACATTGTCTGGATACTAAGTCTACCCTTTGAGAAACAACAATTTAGTAAAACTTGTATAAAGATTTCAGAGGCCAGGTCTACCTATCTTGGTAGACATGGAGCCCAGATTACCAGAACTACCAGAAGTGGTCTATTCATTCCTTGACACTTCTCACATTTTTCAGATGAGTAGTTTCTGAAAGTACATGCTACAATTCAGAATTCAAGTAATACTAAAGGTTTTCTTTTTTAAAAAAATAGGAGCTGATGTTTAATAAGTGGCTGATAATGTGAAAAGTAAAATCAAGCATCACAGAAGATAGCTGGCAGCATCACAGCTATTTTTGTGCTGTGGTCATGAAGTAATTTTTCTTGGTCGGCACAAAACCTGATGTGGATTAGATCCAGGCCTGTGGCCCCTGGGGTGGGGACAAAATGAGGTCATTGACCCCCCTCTCAAAAAATAAGAATTATGGCCTCCAAAATGAAATTTCCCTTATTTGGGAAGTAGCATTATTTGGGGATCAATGCCTTTATTGCCTCCCTCTTTGCTACATCCCTGATTAGGTCAGTCCCCGGTACTGTTGGAGAGCTATTTGTGGAAAGGAAAAGGAGACACAGAGAGATTATTTTTTTATTAATGCTATTTTAAAAAAAATACAATTACAAAACCAGAAGAGAGGAGCAACAGGGGATAACAACTAACTAAAACTGAGTAGTACAGCAAAATACTCTAACAAAATATCAGGGCATTGTTGAATAAGGATGAAAGTCATCAAATGTTAAACTAAAATGTTTCTAAACAAGGCAATAAAATGTGGATTGGTGTGCAGTAATACCAATTCGCAGCAACTTTCATTTGTCTCCACAGTTTTTTTTTTCCAAGAATGCAGGTATGTTCAAATGGGCATGCCCGTAAATCAAGATGGTGGGAATGAGTGTATTACTCACATTTTTATTCTCATCAGTTACTGCCGCTGAACAGCATTTTTTTAAAAAATCAAATCCAAGGTGCGAAAGTGCGACTTTCCACTTAAATAAACAGGAAAAGAAGGTTGTTTCATTGCCTCAGTGCACAATTACTATGGCAAAAATCCAAAATGATGGTTCCAGGTGCTGCCTTGCTGGAAAGCTCTGCTGCCCCATGCACATCCAACCAATCAGCTTTCCATTTCAGCTCATATTGGGAAAGCACAGCAGAGTGAATTGGTTGTCCCAATGGACACAAACATGCATATCCATTTCAGTTTTTTTAAAACTGAGGCATGAAGGCTTTTCCCATGGAGTATATGGTGTTTTTGGTCCCCCTCCTTCAGAATATGGTGAAATGGTGCTGGATCCCATTTGAGGAAAAGTATTTTCCTCAAATTCTATGAGGAGTATTTTCACTGTTTAGACACGCCCTAATTCACATTAAGTACATCTTTCAAAACAAACAAACAAACATGATGATTCATAGGTGGTGATGTTGTTTGAGAAAATTGTTAACATAATTTAAAAGCAGAAGCCACTTTTCCCCAAATGATCTGCCTGAGGTCTGTAGTATGTTCATTTTCATTATCAATTTTTCCATTAATAAACTGTTCCACAAATGATTCCACCATTTATCTATGGTCCATTGTCCAGCAAGGCGAGTTGGCTGAGTATTTAGGTACTGCAGCTCAACAGGCAAAGATGTGGCTGTATGCCAAGAAGGTGGTACTGAAAAACACCCTCAAGCTGCTGATTTGCCGGCAAATAGAGCACTATGATTGGATGGGTATGTTTCCTAGGTGGCCAATCAGCACACTAGGAATAGCAACATACACAAGAGAATTATATATATAGATGTTGGAGGGGTTGTCCTTAGAAAGGCACATATTTACATATGTGGATTTCTTGCAAATATATTTGTAGTTATTAGAGGACCATAATAAATATTATTTCTGTTATTACATTCCAAAATATTATATTCTGTCCAGACCTATTATTGTTATCAGTCTATATGCATGCATGAGAAAAATAATGTTGCTTTCTATGCATCCCCCACCCTCTTCTTCTTTTTCCTCCTGTCCTACCTTGCAGGGTAGGTTTTTCCCCTTCCTCTGCTCTTCACCCCTTCTGCACCGAAAAACATGAGCCCTTTCCCCCTCCTTCTCTCAGGGTAATATCGCTTTAAGTGCAAAAGGAAAAAATGTTGGGGCAACAGACCACATACTAGCACAGCTGAAGTGGGTTTGTTCACAGCTGTGGCTAGGCAGAGGGATGACTAGCAAACACTCCTATATAGCCAAAGCACACAATGTATTGTGTGTGGGTTGGTGTCATGGAGAAAGAGAGCGTTGATGGATGTTGGAGAAATTACTGTTGAGTTCTTTAATGAGATTTGCTGTGTATATACTGTATTTGTTTATCCTGAAACTGAAGATAAAGACCTCCAGATATTTTTGGATGAACCTTGCTGACTGTAAGTCTTTTTGTGTGTGAAAGTAGGTCAGAGCTGTGGACCAGTTGCTAGCTGCAGCCTTTATTTTTGTGCCCTTTCTGCTGTGCAGTTCTGCTGTTTTGGCTACTCCTGGGTTAGTTTGTCCCCAGGCTGTGCCTGGTGCCTCTCAGTGAGCCTATACTGAGTGGACACCTTCTGCCCTGAGGAACTTACAGGCTGAAAAAAAAAACAGAAAGGGGTGAGAAGGAGGTGGGAGGCCCCCCTGGGTTTCCAGGTCCTCTTTTTCCTCCTTAGGGGACCCCTTGGGGTCCTCTGGCTGCCCCTGGCTCTGCTTCCCATGGGGAGAAAGGCTTTCTTTTCAAATGCTGCACAGGACAGGCTGCCGCCTGCTAAAGAAAACCTCTGGCTGGTGGGAGGAACAAAAGCCAGTGAGGGAGGAGGAGTAGAACAGAGCAAAGCAGGTTCTCGTTTGCTGCCAGTCTCCCCCCAATGGGAATCCAGCATGCTGCCCTCAAAGGGCAGGTGGAATTGGAGCGGAAGGCTGAGGCTCCGTAGTCTATGGGCATAGCAAAGGTGAAGCCAAAGACTCACGAAAAAGTTAGAGGTGACCATTCCACCCCTTGCTGGAGAGACTCCTTCACTCCTTTTACTGTTCATTTCTATTTTAACAAGTGGTAAACAAGGGTCCCTGGACCCCCTTTTCTCTAAACAAGGCAGAGCTTTTGCATGCTACTTTCAACAAGTATCTAAGCCATTGGTTCTTAACCTAGGGTCTGGGGACCCCTGGGGGTCCTTGATGTCCTCACAAGGGGTCCATGAAGCTTGAAAGCTGCTCAGACCACCTCCTGCCTGCAGTGGAGTAGCCATGTGACAGGACCAAAGCAAAGGCTGGCTGGCTGGCTTGGCCTGCGCATTGCCATTCAATCTACTCTAGCCACAAATGTGCAGGAAGAAGCAGAAGAAAAGTCTTCCCTTCCACTCCGGTGCCTCTGAGGGAAGATTTCATAGATGGTATTAGTATTAGTATTATGTAGTATTATGATTATAATTATTAGGGTTTTGAATCTAAAATCTTGAGGATCCATGGCAACAAAAGATATTTAAAGGGGCCACTGGTAAAGAAAAGGTTAAGAAGCATTGTTGTAATTGTGTTGTTGTTGTTGTTACTAGGTATTATTGTTATTATTGTTGTTAGGGTTTTACATCTTGAGTTAAATCTTGGGTGCCCATGGCAATAAAATATATTTAAAGTGGGTCCCTGATAAAGAAAAGGTTAAGAACCACTAGTGTATTTGTATTTTTGTTGTTGTTGTTAGGGTTTTAAATCTTGAGTTAAATATTGGGGGTCCATGGCAACAAAAGATATTTAAAGGGGGTCCCTGGTAAAGAAATGGTTAAGAGCCACTGGTGTAATAGTATTAGTGTTAATATTACTATTAGTATTAGTATGTGCCTTGTGGGGTTTCAGGCGGTGGTTGCAGCATGAAGCTTGGAGCAGCAGTGTTCCTTTCACACAGTTCAGCTACATGGTATTATTTTAGGAAAAAAGTATTGCATTTTTTTCACATATGAGTGGTGATTGGCTGAGGGATTGAGAGGAGGGGGGCCATTGTCAGTGTGGGGGTATAGATGCAGATTGAGTGGCAGAAGTGGATTGTGAGGTGGAGAGGGAATTTGCATGTGGGTGGTGATTGGCTAAGGGAATGAGGGGATTAGTTGGATATTTTTCCTAAGCCACCAGTCAGCACACAGGGAAAGGAAACATACCCAAGCCGTGTGTGTGTATAGCTTACCTGTAAGAATCGAGTTAGTGAAGATGGACCTCCCAACTAATTAATTGGATTTTTGGAATAGTAAACATTATTTACTCTGTTATAGAAGTAGACCAACTTTTGATATGGGTTCTGATACTGCCCAGGCACCCAGGGCATCACATCATCACCCCACTGCTCCTGCTGCCGCTGCGACGGTACCCAGGCAGTCAGCTGGTGGGGGCAGTAGTGGGGGCAGGGCAACAGAGCGACTCACCCTTAATGCACCACCAGTGTATGTTACATCAGGTACAGCTAGTATGGTTGAATCATTCTTAGAAATTTTGGATGATAGTATCACAGTAAGGTCCCATGTATGGAGATTTTCAGACGGGAAGGGAAAAAGCATTCCCATCCTGCAGTCTCCTTTCCTGCCCCTCTCCTGTCTCTGTCTCAGCATGATTATAACAGTTTTCAGGCCTACCTCATTGCCATCTTCATTGCTGCCCAGGAGTGAATGGAGCTCGAATGGCACTCCATTCACTCCCTGGTTTGAAATCCCAGCCATTCAAAACACACTTTAAAAAAAAAAAAAAAACAAGTAACCTGGGGAGGGTACAAAAAAGTGTGTTACTTACCTCAGTGTCCTGATCGCACCCAGAAGTGTTCTGGCACTGACCTCCCAGTGACGCTGGCATCGCACCACCATAATGGGGCACTTTTTCAGTTGCACATCATTCCATGACAGAAATGGAATGGGGGATCTATTGATGGCTTAGCCCATCAAAAGAAAGAAATGCTGGCAGAATGGCAGCAGCACGGGAGTATGACAAGGGGGTAATGATGTAATCTGAAATGCAAACTCTTTTGCGATCTCCTGGCATCCTTGTCATGCCATATTTAGAGGATCTGAAAATCTCCACTGTAAGAGTTTAAGGGAGCATTCCTTGATAGTGGGTGGGGAGACAGAGAGATTAACAAGCAAAGATCAACAGTTTGAAGATGTGGATCTTGGAAGTGATGGAGGTGTTGCCATCTGAATGCTCTGACCACTTTCTTGCAAGCCTTCGCTTAACTTTATTAGGGGGTGAGAGAGACTGTAGTGAAAGCGTTGTAGTGGAACTCAGAGTCTGTGATGACAATTTGTTCACCTCCATGCATCTGTGTGAGGCTCCTGTGTGATTAACCATTAGTAGCAATGTTTTTAGTGGAACATCTAACTTTCAACAACAGTATGCTTATTTTATACAGTAGAAAAAGGGGTGTAGTTCTCGGGGAGGGGGCAAAATTTGGGCATTGAGCTCCAAATAAGAATTCTGCCCCTCCAAAAGAAATTATCTTTCATTCCCCAAATGTTTAGCATTGCACTGACTTAAAATGCCACTTAAAAATAGAGTTTAGGCACCAGAAGAAAAGAGGCAGGCAAAGGAGTGAAAACACAGTAATGGAAGAGTTTTGGAGTGAAAGATTGTTGATGTCTTGCTCTCTGGAAGGAGAGGACTCTGGGGACTGAAAGAAAATTTCATTTAGGATGCAAAATTCTTATTTGGAGGGGCAATGCCTGCATCCCACCCCCTGCTACACCCATGAGTTGTGAGTGTATGCCCTGTTGAGGAACCCCTATTCTCAGTTCTTCAAGGGCAGGGATTGTTCACTCTGACAATTTAGACATGACACAATTTTTCACATATGGGAATAGATGGAGGAGCAGGAGGAGGCTAAGTGAAACTGTGGTAGCTCTACAGTGTAGCATGTAGATGCCGCCTTCCCATGCTTATGTGTGTGAGATGCTATGTAGTGCACCTGGGGAATGGAGGAGAGTGTCATTAAGGGTGTTTGTGTCTGGAGAACACATGCATGTGTATGTGCCTTCAAGTCACCTGTCAACTTATGGTGACCTCATGAATTTCACAGGGTTGTCTTAAGCAAGAAATCCTCAGAGGTAGTTTTGCCAGTTCCTTTATCTGAAATATGACCTACAGCACCTGGTATTAATTGGTGGTCTCCCCTCCAAGTACTAACCATGGCTAGTTAATTAACCAATTAATTAACTAGGGCTGAACACCCCAACCATATGTTCTCCCACTAGTTTTCCTTCCAATGAGAGTTCTAGCAGGTTATGCTTTGGACTGCAATTCCTAAAATCTCCAGCCAGCATGAGGATTCTGGGAGATGTAGTTAAAAAGCAACTTTCCCAATCTCTGGCCATATGTTTAGGCCATGAACAAGAATACCTTTCCTTTACCACCTAGCAAAATTAATGCATATTATATTTTTTTCTACTTTGTATTTTTTTTTCCTTCACCAGATTATCACAAAGATTTTTGGATGGAATCTTTCTGGACTTTACTAAAGGTAAGTAATGTGAGTCTGAGTTACTGTAAGAACAACATTTTATTTTACATTCAGAATTCCATTTAAAGTAATAGGATTATTTACAGAAAAGGTGACATTTAAATGAATTCTTAGAAATGCAGTGTAAATGATGAAGTCCTTTCAATGAAAGCTTGCTGGTAAAGGAGGCTAGAGTAACCGATAATAATCATAAAACCTGGGAAAGTCAGAAGAATGGGTGATAAAATTACAGTGAACTTTATACATAAGATTCAAGCTGCAAAAGAAATACATTTCTTTTTTAAAAAAAGAACTCAAACTGATGAATGTGTACAGACTTTACAGTTAGAATGCGTGGCAGCCTTTGTTATGTATAATAACACTGCATGAAAATATGGCACAATTAAAAGAAAAAGAATTATCTGAGATTAGGAATGACCTATCAAAGCCTGTCTGGCTGGGGACGATACATGGGAGTGGGGCACTGGAGTTTATTATTTCAGTAGCTGTAGTGAAAATTCCCTCTGGTGTGCTCTGTGAAACCAACCACCCCTCTTGGTTTTTGGAACCAATTCCCCCACCCTCATTGACATGGTAATAGGCTTTGTTGAATTCAAAGACGATTACATCAGAAATGTGTGGCCTCTTGTGGGTTTTCTAAGGCTTATAAAGCACACAAATTATACAAAAATATTGGCCTGAAAAATTAGTAAGCCATAGGAGTTTGTGTTGTTTTAGCCATGCTTTACTGCAAGGAAGGAAAACTGTGACAGCTCAAGACCTTTTGCCAGTCTTTCTAAGCTACTTTCTTCATTATTTTTCTTTTTTGGTGGGCTTGCTTCAGATAAAAATGTCTGTGTTTTTAAAGGATTTTCCTACAGAGGGAAACATTTCAGAGTGTTAACCTCAGAAGATCTAATTATCTTCTTAATTATGCTGGTAGGATGCCATTTGCCTACATGCAATTTTGTCCAGCTTTCATATGGTAGATCAACAGAAGGAAATGGCATACCTGGAAGAGGGTGGGGGCATCCAAGATGGTAGAGGCAGTCATAGTCACAGAAAGGTGTTTTTGTATTGCAGCACTTCAATTGATATATGAGCCGAGGATCTTTATAATGTGGATGCCAGAGACAATGACAGTGTTCAGATTTCATTACTTAGTTATCCTGCTAGATGTGTACGTCATGCCTGTGATCCTCCTGATGCTGTTATGTGCATGCAACAGTTCTCTCCTTAAAAAAAACTTCTGTGTGTGTATATAAACACTTTCAAGTCACCTGTCAACTTATTGCAACTTCATGAATTTCATAGGGTTTTCTTTGTCAAGAAATATTCTAAGCTGGTTTTGCCAATTCCTTCCTCTGAAATAGAGTCTACAGCACCTGGTATTCATTGGCAGTCTCCCATCCAAGTACTAAGCAGAACTGAACTTGCTTAGCTTCCACGATCAGACAGGATCTGGGGCCTTTAGGGTATTTAAGCCCCCTTTCTTGAAAAATAAAATGGGTCTCTACAGGAAGGTTCAATCTTTTTGGAAGGCTTCTGGGATTTGGATTTGGTAGAGTGGTGTCAGTATCAGACTAGAAGGCTAAGTGACTCAGGTTTGAATCCCTGCTTGGACATGGAAATTTATTTGGTGACCTTATGCAAGTCACATTCTCTCAGCCTTAGAGTAAGGTAATGACAAACTTCATCTGAATAAATCTTGCCAAGAAGACCCAGTGATGGGGTTGCCAGAAGATTGAGTCAACTTGAATAGCAATAGCACTTACATTTCGATACCACTTTATAGTGCTAAGTACTCTCTAAGCAGTATACAATGTGTTACCTAATTGCCCCTCCAACAAGCCAGGTACTCATTTTACTGACCCATGGAAGGCTGAGTCAACCTGGAGCCCTTCAGGACTGAATTCACAATGTTGTGGCTACAGTACCGGCATTTAACCACCAGGGCTCTCCCTGAAGGCACATAACATCAGACAAATCTGGGTTCCAGTCTCAGTTGTTCATAAATGTGAGGAGATGATTTCCCCAAGCTTCTCTCCTGGTCACAATCCTAACCAAGCACCTACAAATACATTTGTATTCAGTGAACAATCATTCCAGTCCATAATACACATGTACAGAGTACTTTTGAGATGGCAATGCCATAGAGAAAATTACCATAAGTATATGACAAATGTGAGGTGGCAAGCTTACTTTTTCCATATTTTTAATATGATTTTCACATTTAGGGCCTATTTGTGAAAACATCTCTTGCACACACCAAAACGTCTCACTAAAAGCAATGCTTTGCACAGGGAATGTTATAAAAAGATAAAATGTTTGGCACAAAAAAATTGCATTAGAAACATATTTTTGAGCAAAACCCACCCAAAAAATAAAGAAAAGAGGGGGAAAAGTTCACTGATGGATGAAAAATCTGACAGTGGTTGATCCCCCCCCCCCACAGTGTCCAAATGTGCTGAGGTAAATGACCTACTAGCATAATGAAGAAATTTTCTCATGGGTGAGAAAATTTGCAAATATATTTTACATCTCTTCTTTTGGCAGCAACTTGTAGTGATCAGAATCTATCCATTTTAGGAGAAGATTCAGGAAAATAGACCCATGGCCCAAATAAGCCAAATTCAAATGCTATTGTAAGGTCTCTGTATTCTGTACTGATTTCATCTCACCCAGTCTTCTGTCATAAAGAGATTCCCACCCCCACCCCCATTATTGCTGTTGTTGCTTTCATGTTGTAAAGTGGCTAGGGAGTAATCCAGGACAGAGAGTGGAGCCAGGGAGTCTGTGAACATGGATGTCATGGAAACATTACATCTGTGGCAGCTCAACTAGTTCTGTTTGGCTGAGAAAAATTCAGTGTGACAAAGTTTGAGGGCTCCTTACAGAAAGGATTATGTATCGTGGGCTCTATGATACAACTTGTTGCCCTCCTCTCTTTCTGGACCACAAGGTAAAATTTCCTTTCTGAGGCATCTGATTACCTGTAATTGAAAGTTAAATGCTGGAAATAACTCCCCAAATAGTAGGACTGCAGTTCCCAAGGTTACAGCTCAGGAGGTATTGATAAAACCTTGTTGATATAGGTTTATTGATATTGTCTATTTCAAGAAGATAAAGGACAGCAATACAAGCTCGCCTGCTTCTAATACATTTGCCATACATGAGTTTGCAAATTGCCCACACCTTGAATACACATTTTTTAAAGTCTTGGACATTCATGGAGCTTGTTGCATCTAACACTGATCTTGCCTCTCTAGAGTGTTCAGTTACATATGCCTGCCAGTTCCATTTTCTGAGAGGGCACAACAGAAAATTCACCACCTAGTGGCACAATGAGTGAATAAGCTGCTAGACAGGAGAGTCTTCCCCAGTCACAACACACAAGCCAAAATATAAGATAGACATGGATTTATTAACTCAAAACACTGAGAACGATGCATGAGTGAGTCAACAAATATCAACACCAGGAAAACCACTGTCTCGATAGCAGTACAGACTTTGGGTGTCTGGACTCTGATACTAACCCATGCTGCCGATGTCTTTTGTGGACCTCATTGTCTGTTCACATAGAACTAATTCCAGGGATCGGAGGGATTTATCAGTACATCCTATCTGTACAGTTTACATTTGTTAGAGGACTTTAGATTTTGTTGGTGCTTGACTACACACAAGGCTGATTGTAACAACTGCAAATTCAACGTGGGCTAGTCAACTGAGACATGTTATTCCTAATTTGCTTCTTATTCCACCCTGAGATAACATTCCATTCCTTTGCTCTTACCATGCCAGCATTTCTTGCTTCAGACACCAGACAGACTCTCCTTCCTTTTATTTCACCAGTTCTTTTCCCTAAGTCAATGCTTCTGCTTGTTCTGGCTGTAATAGGGGTGCAAGAATGGTCTTTGTGCTTCTCAAGGATCTCAGTGTGGTTTGTGCAGTCAGCAGGTTTGTAACTGTCTCACGGGATGACACCCCCCCCCATCCATTGTTGGTTATGTTGTACCACAGAGTCAAAGCAGGAGACGCATCAGCTTGCATGTCATTAGCCATGTTACTAGCTGTGCCTAGTGCTACAGACTGGAATAGATTTTCCCTCTCAGTGTGGACACATACATTTAGAAATGGCTCTGTTTTGTCTGCCAGTTTGGTGGGTCTGAAGGCAGAAGGAGACACGGTGCTGGGAAAGCCGTTTATTCCCCTTCTAACTGCTGGCAACATTTACATGAGCCCACACACACATGATTAATTGCCCCCATCATTCAAAGAAATAAGTCTTTTTATTCAGGCCACTCACAATATTATTATTATGAGCTACTGATTTCCCAAAGCCAATTATTGTATGATTCAAATGTTGCATCTGCCCACGTAAGTGTGGAGATGCATAAATAAGGGACTAGCAAGCAATCAAGTAAAAAGGGCTTCATTTTTCCTCCTCCTCCTCTTTCTCCTCCTCCTCTTCTTCTTCCTCGTCTTCGTCTTTTTCGTCGTCTTCTTTCCTCCAGTATGTCATCTATGTACATAAGGCTCCTGGCAGGGGAAAACATGGCTTTAAACAAGCAAGTGGGCTGAAGCTTTGGAAAGGGCTTTCCAGGGAAAAAGGTTTCAGGGGGGAGTCATCATACTGAAAACATAGCTCAACATTTTTGTTTCAGAGTTGAAAACTGTGAGGCCCATTGAGGGAGGGGGGCCTGTCAGACTTTAGGGGCCTTGTCTAAAGCTTGGGAATTGGCTAGGAGATGGGAATAGTAAAAAATAATTAAAAAAAAAATCACTATTTCTCCCAGGAAAGCTGAAAGAGATGAAAAGGAGTGTGTTGTTATTGGCAGAGGAACTGCTGTAGAGAATAGCAGCATCCTTGCTGAAGCTGGAAGCCAAGGGAGCAAGGAGCAAACTTTGAAGTTAGATAAAGTATAATTTGACTGTGTGGGTCTGTCTGGTGTCTGAAACAACAGTCATTGGCAGGCGTGGGTAAAAGGGAGATGAAGGAGTGCTATCTTAGGGCAGGATAAGGAGCAAATTAAGGCTGAAGTGTCTTGATTAATAAACTAGCAAATGTTCTGGGAGAGGAAACAATTCCCAACTTGTCACCATTATGGGTTATACAATGTGTGCATACCTGCACAAACAGAAGTGCACACACATCTGTAGACACATGTTGTAAGAACATAAGTTATTAATAACCACTACAGATGTTTAAATGTACATATGCATGTTGTCTTTTTAAAATAAAACAAATGGAAATATATATGAATATTTCCCTTGGTATTCCATAGTCTTTCCATTAAGCATTCGCCAGCATATCTTTACTCAGAGTTCACTTAGGTCAGGACATGGGGTCATGCAACACAGAGCCTTCAGTTCATATCACATGTTCAGATGAACACTGAGATGGGGGCAGGAATCAATCCCAAGAAAAGTCTTTTATTATCCTTGTGACTCTTGTCTATTTCATTCCAGTGAAGGCGCAACCATCCAATGCAGGATATTACACATTTAAAGGAATTAAAATTTGTAATTTAAAAAATTCAGCCAACCAAGTTATACACATGAACACATGTTCTTACAGGAAACAACATCCATCCATAAAGTCAGTAAGAATTTTATTCTCAGTCAGAACTCAAAAGGGAACTCAGAGCTGGGTTCTAAGAAGCATGCACACAGCTAAATGGGAAAGCTCAAGCATTTTTTCCATGACAGATGCATTTATAGAAAAAAAAAAGGCATTTGGGTTTAATGGGTGCTATTACTGACAATCATTTTCATGGTATACATTGGCATGTAATACGCTGGTTTCTCTTTAGATCATATACATTGGCACCAAATTCATCAGCATGTGTGATAGTGCATGTACCCTCAACATAACATCACTCCATTATTGTAAGATCATGTCATGTACACAGTTCTTCATTGCAGTTGTAATATACCACATGGTTCACAAATATTGTGTGTGTGTGTGTGTGCACGCATGCATATGTGTGTGGTCTATGAATGATAAGGTATAGGAGCAAGCCTCTTCTCCAAATAGCAGATAGAGCATAGCATGGAACTATAAAACAATAGGTGTATATATGCAGATCAGACGTTCTCCCACCAAGACTGTATGGACTTCCCGAGATCCACAAGGATTCCATTCCACTCCGACCCATAGTGAGCGCCATTGGATCCCCCATGTATGACTTGGCCAAGTTTTTGGCTACAAAATTATAAACCCACATAGGACAAACCCCTCACTACATCAAAGATTCAACTCACTTCATAGAAAAAATCAACAACATCAAACTGAAACCTGGAGACAGACTGAGCAGTTTTGATGTTGCCTCCTTGTTCACCAAAGTCCCCATAATGGACACCATGGCACTCATACAACAAATATTTCCTGAGGACATCACAGCCTTGTTCAAACACTGCCTCACCACAAGCTACTTCCAGTGGGATAATGAATTATATGAACAGATAGATGGGGTAGCCATGGGCAGCCCCCTGAGCCCAGTGATAGCAAACTTTTACAGGGAACATTTTGAAAAGCAAGCCCTGGAAACAACACCAAAAAAGCCCACAACATGGTTCCGATATGTGGATGACACTTTCACCATTTGGAACAATGGAGAAGATTTGGTCTCATTCCTGAACCACCTGAACAGCATCCACCCAAATATCCAATTCATGATGGAAAAAGAGAAGGAAGGAACACTGCCATTCTTAGATGTCCTAGTCATCCGCAAACCAAACCAACAGTTAGGCCACAAGGTATACAGAAAACCCACACACAAGGACAGATACCTACACAAGAACTCCAATCATCACCCAGGACAAAAAAGAAGCACAATAAAAACATTGGTAGACCGTGCAAAAAGGATCTGCAAACCCCACTACCTGGAGGACGAACTAAGGCACCTCAACTGGGCCCTACAGGTTAATAGTTACTCCAGATCAGACATCACAAGAGCAGCCAGACCCAGGGGTCGTTTACACGGGCAAATATTCCTCTAAATATACCGCTAAGATAGCTCATAGTTCCCACAGATCTCAGTACAGCATCGCCTCATTCAGAAGAGGGGAAGGTAAAACACCCAAATATAGCGTGCCAAGGGATGTCGCTATTTTTGCCGGTATATTTGCAATGTAGCGCTTTATTGGCAGTGTAAACTAAGGGCTGCATCAGATCTGCATTGTGATTGGTTTCTGTGATGTAAGGGGCGGGCTTAAAAGAGAGGGACTCAGTTCAGTAGCGATCAGGAAATGAAAAATCCTCTCTGCTATTTTGCAGAAGGTCTGCCAAGAAAAAGGATTCCCAAGACCTTTCAGTCATAAAGTTCCCATCTGGTCAGCTCTGCTTGTGGGAGGGAGGGAGAGAGAGAGAGAGACAGGGGAGGGAGGGGAGGCTTGAAAAACGTGTGATAGGTTCCCCTTAAGATCCATGGCATGGCAGCAAGGTCTTTTAGCAGAGAGATTACTGTCCCTCTGCTTTACGGAGTGAGTTCATTTACAGGCAGATTTACAGAGCCACTTCTTTGATCTCCCCCCCACCTGCTATTTGGGCAGTCTTTGAGTCTGGTCTATGCCCTTCCCCATACAGCCTTTGTCTGCTTGGGAAGAAACACCCCACACACTTATTCAAGTCTGAACGTAAAAGCGACATAATTAGAAAAAAAAAACCTGACTGGCACAGCTGCGGAAAAGAATTAAAGTGCAAGTTGCCGCAATAAATCTGCTGTGTAAACCAGCCCCAAGAAAAAAACACAGGAATGAAGAAGAAAAACAGCCACCCAAAGGGCAGGTATTTTTACCATACATCAAAGGAGTCACAGACAGAATAAGGAAACTGATGAGGAAACACAACCTCCAAACAATCTATAGACCAACCAAAAAAATCCAAGAAATGCTACACTCAGTGAGGGACAAAAGAGACCCTCTCACAGCTGCAGGAGTTTACCACATACCATGCAGCTGTGGACAAGTTTACATACGGACCACTAAACGCAGTGTGCAAACACAATCAAGGAACATGAGAGACACTGCAGACTGGGCCAGCCAGAAAAAACAGCAGTAGCAGAACATGTTATAAACCAACCTGGACACAAATGCTATTTAAAAACACAGAAATTCTGGACCAGGCCAACAACAATCATGTCAGAATGTACAGAGAAGCTATTGAAATCCACAAACACCTGGACAACTTCAACAGGAAAGAAGAAACTTTAAAAGTAAACAAAACCTGGCTCCCAGTTTTGAGAAACAATAGAAGTGTTGTAAGCTCAACACTTACAAAGGAATTCCTCCCAGGGAATTCCAGCAGTTAATGGCCCATCAACCAACGATTAGCCAAACAGACACTAACGAGCCTTGCATTTCTATACCCAGAAACTAACTATTCAATTACACAAATTTACATATACTCCCCAACAGAGGTTTAAAGCATATAAACTTCACACACACACCTACCCAACCATTCTCTGAAGATGCCAGCCACAGATGCAGGCGAAACGTCAGAAAGAAACTATTCCAGAACACGGCCTCACAGCCCAGAAAAAAACCAAGGAAAATCAATAGGTGTATATGCTCATGTGCAAATAGGACTTTATCAGACGAGGTGCCTACCACTACAAAACCATGTCATTTAGGATGTGATGATAACACAAAGGGTGAACTTATCAGATGCCCTCATTGGTCAGCCACTCCTGGGGTGTAGCGCTGGCATGGATGAGGTATCACTGTTTTATTGATGGACTAAGCACTGCACCCCCGGAATGGCTGAACAACATCACCATCCAATATTTTGACCCTTTTGTGTTATCGCTGCATCCTTACAATGTGGTTTTTGCCACATCTGATAAAGTCCTTAGTCAACCAGTAGTCCCCAGATAAAGGAAAATAGACACACCATCCCATGCATTATGTCCTGTATGTGCAGTGAAGGATTCTGATGCAAGCTAGATACTACTTTTCTCTCAAATTGTGTGGGGCCACATGCTAACCATTCTCCAGAATAGGTAAATTCATGAAAATGAATTCATTTCTTTTTAAAAAATGAAGGAAAAGAGAAGAAAGGAAAAGAAAGGAAATTCTGCCCTGTGATTCATGCCTGTCTTTCAGTTCTCCCCTCCAATGTCTTTATATGTAGAAACTCCGTCCTACTTTCTGGCTTTTGCATTGCTCAAGGACAATTCAAGTACAGGGTGTAGTGGAAGTCAGAACCCTAGACTCTGTTGCTACAAGTGGAGTCAGAATACATAAGACTCTTAAGATACAAATCTGTGCCATTGAAAGGTGGTTTCAGTCCTCATGTTACAGAGAGGAGAATTTGGGCCTTGAGCCACCATAAGCAAGAACCCCTCTCCTGGTTTCATTTTTGAAAACCCACCTCTTATTTATAAACCTTTCTTGGATTCTGTTTATGTTGCTCCTAATTCCTACCTATTTGTCAAATCTCACCTAAAGCTGAAAGAAAAACTGTACTGTAGAAGCAATTTGGGAATTGCCCCTCCCCTTCCCAATTTTTGACAGAGGGAATTCCAAACAAGCTGAGTGATGAAAACCAGCCCTTGAGCCACAATTATTCGTCTGCTCAGCAACGTCACCAAAAGGCACCCGGGTGTAAATATTCCCTCTCGGCACATGTGCCACAGTTCTTGCAAAACGTGTCAGCCTCACGTAGAGCTCTGCACTCAACAGTCACATTTGTTACGGGACAAAAACACGATCTGCAAATATTTTCTATATCATAATTATACAAAATTAATGGAAACTTCTCCCACCATCATAATCTCCTTTGTTCTGTCTCTCTGTTTCGTCTCGCTCTCTCTCACACACATGCACACACACACACACACTCTTTCTCTCACACACACAGATAGACATCCCCTCCTTCTTCATCCCATTACAAGCTCAGTACCAAATTATACGGGAACATAAATGTAATTGAAGTCATTTTATAGTGCAAAGTAACTGAAAAAGTGGGGAAATGACAGTGGGAACAAGAGGTTTTCAGAGCTCCCCAGAGGTCCCACAGACAGCAAAATGAACTACTCAAGAATCTCAGGTCTAATTACTCTGTCTTCAACAATATTTCATAGTAAATATGCTTCAATTGTCAGCACTGTTTCTTTATCTGTATATTTGAAGCATTCATCCATGTATCTTTGAACATCATTATCATACAACAATACTTTCTGTCCAGATTATGTAAAATACTGTATTTCCCTATACAAGCCCACCAAGTTCTAAGATCTTCAACAGAGGGCCTTTGTTCAGTCCTGCCACCATCACAAGTACATTTGGTGAGGACATGGGAGAGAGCCTTCTCAGTGGCTGCTCCCAGGCTGTGGATTTCTCTTCCATGGGAAGTTTGCTTGGCCCCCTTTCTGTTCTCTTTCCACTGGCAGGCAAAGACCTTTCTGTTAGGCAGGCTTCTTGTGCAGAAATTATAATTATGTGGCAGCAGGGTGTTTTGAATATGATATGCTGAGTTTTTATCTTGTTATCTTTTAATTATATTTGAAATGTGTTTTAAATTGTTCTATGTGCTTTTTAAAAATAGAATTCTTTGTTTAATTGTTTTTTAAACTATTGTAAAATAAGAGTTTTATCTGGACTTGACTTTAAATGTTTGTAAATTGCTCTGAGTCTCTTGGAAGGAGAAAGGTGGTGTATAAATAAAATAAGATAAAATAAAATAAAAATATCAGATGAAATTTGTTCCCATCAAAAGCCATGGAACATACTTCTCTAGGTCTACAGATACAAGGGAAATGGCAGAATATTGTGGTGGTAGAATGGGCTACCATTGTACTTCGGGATGCAAGTGAGATTGTAAGCTGATGAATTCTACCCTCTTTGGTGGTGTTTCTGATGAAATACCTAACCCCACATAATTTCTTTTGAGCCTAGTAATTTATTTGCAGGCAAGTACCGGTAGTTTTCCGGCATTGCTTCTCAGATCAAATTGTGATGCGTGGCACAAGCAGATTCTATTTTTTAAAAAAAGATGGAACTAATATTTTTTCTGCAATAATTTTATCTCCACAGATGTTTTATTGAAATGTAGTCCCATACGTGTTGCTTTAAAACCCACACAGAGAAAGCAAAGCATTTAGTGCTTGACAGGAAGTCAGATGTTTCTGATAGATTAATAGAGTCAAATTATACCTTAATAGATTGGAAAACTCAGACTCAGTAAAAAAAAAAAAATGTTTTTTAATTTCCCAAAGTAAGTGAGAAAGATGTTGAGTTCTCCAGAACGATTTGCCAAGCTAGATATTAAGCAAAGGGGTGTTGAAGTCACAAAATGGGACTGAGAGCATATGGTCCTCTGGATTAGGCTGCAATTCCCATCTGCCCTAGGCCCAAGCCAGCACAAGCAATGGACAAGGGATGATAGGAATTACAATCAGCCCTCTGTATCCATGGATTCTGCATCCATGGATTGAACCAACCACAGCTTGAAAATATTTTTGGGGGGGGGGGTTAAAATTCCAAAATGCAAACCTTACTGTTTGCCATTTTATATAAGGGATGCCATTTTACTATGCCATTGTATATAATGGGACTTGAGCATCCATGGATTTTGATATCTATGGGGGGGTCCTTGAACCCACTGTACAGATCATCCCAAAATCTAGACAGCCCTCTCTTCTGTGTTCCTGGAATAAGGTCTGCACTGGTCTTTGGACTTTATCATACCACCCTCCAAAAACATTCTTTTCCCAGTATAATTTGTGGCATTTTTATGCCGGCAAAGGAACTCCACATACCATACTTACCTTGCATCCAGAGAAAAGGCATCCCCGGAAATGAATGAGGAGTGAGTGGAGCTCCGTTCACTTCCTAGACTGAAATCTTGCAGATTTTCATGAGAAGACAGAACACAGACAATTAAAAAATAAAAACAAATAACACTCAAAAGTTTTTTTTAAAGCACATAAACACACTGAAAAACTTCCAAGTAAACCAGAGAGGGTAATAAAAAGAGAATCACCTACCTGGATGTCATGATCTCACCCAGAAGTGTTCTGGCCGGTTGGGCCATTCACGCTGTAATAACATGGGGGGAAAAGCACAAGGTTTCAAAAACCAGCAATGCCAGCAAAAAATTGCCACAGCTGATTTATTGATGGGTTGGCCCATCAATGAAATAGATTGGCTTATGGACAGTACATAAATATGCAAGGGTGACGTCATCTGATATGTGTGCCCTTTTGTGTTTATGTGGCATCATTATGACACTGTATTTTGTGTGTCTGATAAAGTCCATAGTCTTAAAATGGAGTGTAGGAAGAAGTTGCAGACATAGTTGGATTAGGTTGTTTTAGGTGCTTTCTAGGTTTCAGGTTACACCTAGGGAGTTTGGAATGAAGAAATGCACAGTGGCTTAGATCTTGTAATGCAGAGTGTAGCTTAAACATTCTGCCAGTCTCTCAACTCCCCACCACACCAAACTCACTGTTTACCTGCTGCAATCCCTGATCCCCTCCCCACATGCCAATGCAGTGACAGGTGGAGAGTGGGCTGACCAGAGGTGTAGAATCATAGAATCATAGAATTGTAGAGTTGGAAGAGACCACAAGGGCCATCCAGTCCAACCTGCTGCCACGCAGGAAATCATGATCAAAGCCTCCCTGACAGATGGCCATCCAGCCTGTTTAAAGACCTCCAAGGAAGGAGACCCTACCACACTCTGAGGGAGTGTGTTCCACTGCCAAACAGCTCTTACTGTCAGAAAGTTCCTCCTAATGCTGAGGTGGAATCTCTGTTCCTGGAGCTTGCATCTATTGTTCTGTGTTCCAGTCTCTGGAGCAGCAGAAAACAAGCTTGCTCCATCCTCAATGTGACACCCCTTCAAATACAGGGCTATCGTATCGCCCCTTAACCATATTTTTTCCAGGCTAAACATACCCAGCTCCCTAAGTCTCTCCTCATAAGGCATGGTTTCCAGACCTTTCACCATTTTAGTTGCCCTTCTCTGGACACGCTCCAATTTGTCAATATCCTTTTTGTATTGTGATGCCCAGAACTGGACACAGTATTCTAGGTGAGGTCTGACCAAGGCAGAACAGAGTGGCACTATTACTTCCCTTGATCTAGACACTATACTTCTATTGATGCAGCCCAAAATCGCATTGGCCTTTTTAGCTGCCCCATCACACTGTTGACTCATGTTCAACTTGTGGTCTACTAGGACTCCTAGATCCCTTTTGCACGTAGTCTCATTCAGCCAGGTCTCCCCCATCCTATATTTATGCTTTTCATTTTTCCACCCTAAGTGCAGTACCTTACAGTTCTCCGTATTGAATTTCATTTTGTTAGCTTTGGCCGAGCTTTCTAGTCTATTCCGGTCATTTTGAATTTTGATCCTGTCCTCTAAGGTATTAGCTACTCCTCCTAATTTGGTGTCATCTGCAAATTTGATAAGCGTGCCCTCGATTCCCTTTATCAAGTCATTGATAAAGATGTTGAATAGCACTGGGCCCAGGACAGAACCCTCTGGCACCCTACTGGTGATGTCCCTTTAGTCATACACAGACTGATGATATCATCTGCTGACATCTGCCAGTGTCTTCCAGAAGTCTCAGCACATGATGTAAACACTCTGGTTCTGGCTTTAGGGCCTAGCCAGACACTTCTGCAATCCTCCCCACTCCACCATCCACTGAGTTGCTATAGGTGTGTGTGTGCATGAATGTATGTGTTCATGCATGCAGTGGTTAAATGGTGAATCCTGGAGAGGAGGCTTTGGTCACTGAAGAATATATCAACCTCAACAAAAGAACAAGTAACAATAATAATAAGACGTATGCTTGCATATGTTACCAACAGGATGCTGACCGTTGTTTGGTTCTGCCTTTTTGAAAATGTAAAATTCACTTGACTAGCACCATTTCACACTGTACGGTTTCAGTGCTCTATCCCACTTTAACTGTCATGGTTCTATCCTACAGAATCTGGGGATTTGAAGTTTTCTTAAACTTTCTAGAACTCTCAGTCTGGGAGCTCTAGTGCCTCACCAAACTGCCAATCCCAGATTACATAGGATTTTCTGTGACAGAATAAGTGGAATCATAGCACTATACCTGTGTAGTCTGTAAAAGCCCATGGACCTGGGCCTCCTTCAGCCCTCAAGCAAAATATGCAAGTCTTCTGTAGGTTCAGAATGAAGTGAATACAAACATATGGTAATTTAAGATGTTTTGTTGTTCCTTGAAACTTACTAGACTTTTAAAGGGATAACAATAGTTATTAGTCATAAGATGAAATTGTTGCATCCAGTGGACAGCTGACTATTAGATTTCCCTTTAAATTCAATGGACAATCTCTGGGTTTATGTAATCTTGTGATACATACTTTCTGCAGTAAAGTTGTTTATGATGGATAAGACCCATTAACCAAATCCCCAAAGTGAGGCTACTGTTTATACTGTCTGTCTTCTATATCGCCGAATTAAGACTTTATGAGAGGAATGTGGCTGTTCTGAAATCTAATTTAAGTAATCTAACATTTCTCATTCTGTCTCAATTGTATACTAGAAGTGGTACTCAGAATGTTTAGACTATTTTGCTGGAGAGGTTAATGATCTATTGAGGCCTTAGCTTAGAAAGTCAAGGCAGATTTCCAAATATTACAACAACAGTGCAAACTCCGATAAAATTGCAATTTGTTGAAGAGAAAGAAGGGCAATGATTGGCTGGAACTTGGTGGAATGAGATAACTAGAAAAGAATGAGGAAAGACTACTCAATGACTGACAGAAGGACTGTGACACATTGAGTAAAATCAAGTGGAAGGAAAGTGGAGCCAAATCAAATACTAAGGATGAGATTTTTCCTAAATGTTGAGGAGGAGTTAAGTGCAATCTGAGTAAAGGGATGTAGAACATTTTGTCCTTGTCCTTAGACTACAAACACACTAATGGCCACATGCATATATTCTCAAGGAATAACCAATACTTTTTGAAGGTCCTTTGTATGAGTTCAGGTCATTTCAAAATCTTGGCTCAGATCTTAAATGCTACTAGTCATTTCATTCTGTAGCTCCAAGTGCCTTTGAAAACAGTAACAGAGGGAAGTCTTTTGCTTCTCCTATGAGGGATCCCACAATAGGAAAAATGAATTTTCTACACAAATACCATTCAGGTTATGACAGGCTTCCTTGTCAGGGGTGCAGTGAATCAGCTTTGGTTTTTATTCCAGATTTTAAGGAGCTATCCAGAGTGCTGAACCACAAACAGGTTACAATTATTATGTTACCGTCCTTGAGCAAGCAGGGATCACCAGCATTGAGGCCATGATATCGAGAACACAGCTGCACTGGGCAGGACACGTTTCTAGGATGGAGGACCATCGCCTCCCAAAAATACTACTCTACGGTGAACTTGCCATGGGTCAGCGTAAGAGGGGTGCTCCAAAAAAGTGACACAAGGATCCCCTGAAACAACATCTCAGGCTTGGCCAAATTGATCACCAACAGAGGTCCACCCTGGCCTCACATTGGGAGGCATGGATACGCACTATCCACAATGTTGCAGCCTTATTTGAGAACTCACGCCGAACATGTCTTGAAGAGAAACGACCACACAGAAAGAATCACAACCCAGAAACATCACCCAAGGAGACCTTCTGCTGTGCTTTCTGCAACCGGAATTGTTTATCTTGGATTGGCCTTTTTGGATTGGCCTTAGTCATCAGCGCACTTGCAGAAAACGCAGGATGAGTCCTTCCTGAATCTTCATTTGCAAAGAAAAGCCAGACAGAGAGAGAGAGAGAGAGAGAGAGAGAGAGAGAGAGAGAGAGAGAGAGAGAGAGAATGAGATACTGAAGGAACAATTTCAAGCACTTCCCATGAGAAGGAAAAATGGGAGGTGTCTAAAGAAATTAGGATGTATGTCTAAAGAGCTAAGATTTCAACTGAGCTAAAATTTAAAGGGACATATACAAGAAATGGAAAAAGGGGGAAATCATAAAAGAAGAATTCAAACGAATAGCCAGCTCATGTATGGGGAAAATCAGAAAAGCTAAATTGCAGAATGGGCTCAGACTGCTGAAGAGGTTAAAAACAATAAAAAGGGCTTGTTTTGGTTATGACTGTGTCAAAAGGAAGAACAAGGAAATGGTAGGACTACTGCATGGAGAAGATGGTGAAATGCTAACAGGGGACAGGGAAAAGGCAGAACTACTCAACACCTTATTTGCCTCAGTCTTTTCCCAAAAGGAGAACAGTGCACAACCTGGGGAAAATGGAAAAGATGATACAGTAGGGGAAACGCACTACATAAGTGGTGTGAGCATTGGGCTATGACTCTGGAGCCGGGATTCAGATCCACATTCAGCCAGGTGACCTTGGGCAAGTCACACACTCTCAGTCTCAGTAAACACCATGATAGGGTCACCTTAGGGTTGCCATAACTCAGAAATGACTTGAAGGCACACAACAACAACAACAACACCTGCTACTCTAAATGAATTCACGTTTCCAGGGCCAGATGAACTACATCAAAAATAACTGGCAGAAGTAATCCCAAAGCCACTTGCAATTCCAGGAGAAGTCCCAGTAGGAGGCAGGAGAAGTCCCAGTTTGGAGGAGGGCAAATGATGCCCCCATCTTCCAAAGGGGGGGGGAGAGGATACAAAAATTTACTGCTCAGGCAGCTTGACGTCAGTACCAGGAAAGATTCTAAAGCAGATCATTAAACAGTCAGTCTGTAAGCACTTAGAAAGGAATGATCACTAAAAGTCAACATGGATTTTTCAAAAGCAAGTCATGACAGACTAATCTGATCTCTTTTTTTGACAGAGTTACAAGCTTGGTAGATGAAGGGAACACTGTGGATGTAGCATATCTTGATTTCAGTAAGGCCTTGAGCAAGGTCCCCCATAATATTCTTGCAAATAAGCTAGTAAAATGTGGGCTAGAAAATGCTATTGTTAGGTGGATTCATAATTGGTTGACTGGCCAAACCAAAGGGTGCTCACCAATGGCTCCTCTTCATCCTGGAGAGAAGGGATTAGTGGGGTGCCACAGACTTCTGTCCTGAGCCCAGTACTATTCAACATAAATGATTCGGATGATGGCATACAGGGCATACTTATCAAACTTGCAGATAGCACTAAATTAGGAGGGGCAACTAATATCCCAGACAATAGGATCAGAATGCAAAATGACCTTAACATATTAGAGAGCTGGGGCAAAACTAACAAAATGAATTTCAACGGGGAGAAATGTGGTACAATAAGGCAAAAACAATGAAATGTATGACATCTGGCTACATAACAGTACATATGTGAAAGGGATTTAGGAGTGTTAGTAGACCACAAGCTGAGTCAGCAGTATGATGTGGCAGCTAAAAAAGCCACTGCAGTTCTAGGCTGCATCAATAGGAATATAGTGCCTAGCTTAAGAGAAGTAATAGTATCACGCTGTTCTGCTTTGGCTAGACCTCACCTGGAATACTGTGGCACCACACTTCAAGAAGGATATTGACAAGCTGGAACATGTCCAGAGGAAGACAACCAACATAGTAAAAAAGTCTGGAAACCATGTCCTAAGAGGAATAGCTTAGGGAGTAGGGTATGTTTAGCCTGGAGAAGAGTAGGTTGAGAGGTAACATGATAGCCATGTTTAAATATTTGAAAGGATGTCATACTGAGGATGGAGCAAGCTTGTTTTCTGCTGCTCCATAGACTAGGACACGGAGCAATGGATTCAAACTACAGGAAAAGAGATTCCACCTAAACATTAGGAAGAATTTCCTGACTGTAAGAGCTGTTCGACAGTGGAATATGCTGCCTAGGACTGTGATGGAATCTCGCTTTTTGGAGGTTTTTAAACAGAAGCTTGACTCAGCTGCCTAAAGTGAGCCATACCTGAGACTGGACCTGCAAAAAAACAACAACCCAACCCTTTATTAATTATCTTTAACCATCTAATTTGCAAGTGAAGAGAGTTCTTCAGATCAGCAGTGAGACTAAAAACCTTGGTGAGTTTTGTAAACAACAATTGAGACCATAAAGCCTATTGTATAAGATTTAGCTTACAAACAAAAAGTATAACAAGAATCTGACTCAACAAAAGTTTTGAATGTATTAAGAATCAAGATTTCTTCCTTTCTAGCAATAGCAATCAATTTTGAAACGAATCAAGATTTCTTCCTTTCTAGCAATAGCAATCTCTCTCCCTGGCTTTTCTTCGCAAACGAAGATTCAGGAAGGACTCATCCCGCGCTTTCTGCAAGCGCGCTGATGACTAAAAAGGCCAATCCGAGATAAACAAGTCCGGTTGCAAAAAAAGCACAGCAGAAGGTCTCCTTGGGTGATGTTTTTGGGTTGTGATTCTTTCTGCGTTGTCGTTTCTCTTCAAGACTTGTTCGTCGTGAGTTCTCAAATAAGGCTGCAGCATTGTGGATAGTGCGTATCCATGCCTCCCGATGTGAGGCCAGGGTGGACCACTGTTGGTGATCAATTTGGCCAAGCCTGAGATGTTGTTTCAGGGAGTCTTTGTATCGCTTTTTTGGAGCGCCCCTCTTACGCTGACCCGTGGAGAGTTCACTGTAGAGTAGTATTTTTGGGAGGTGATGGTCCTCCATCCTAGAAACATGTCCTGCCCAGCGCAGCTGTGTTCTCAATATCATGGCCTCAATGCCGGTGATCCCTGCTTGCTCAAGGACAGCAACATTCGTCACATAGTCAGTCCAGTGTATATTTAGGATTGTGCGTAGACAGCGCTGATGAAAGCGCTCGAGGAGTCGTAGGTGGTGGCGATAGGTGACCCATGTTTCAGATCCATAAAGGAGAACAGACAGTACAATGGCTCTATACACACTGATTTTTGTGCTTTGCCTCAGGTGTTTATTGCTCCAGACTCTTTTGTGAAGTCTTCCAAATGCACTATATGCCTTTGCTAATCTGTGATCGATCTCTTTGTCAATCTTGGCATCTGAGGAGATGATGCTTCCCAGGTAGGTGAACTGCTGAACGGACTTGAGCACAGATTTGCCGACGGCAATGTGGGGATGGTGGTGTTCGTCCTGTGGTGCAGGCTGGTAAAGAACTTCTGTTTTCTTCAGGTTGACTTCTAGCCCAAACAGCTCTGCAGCTGTTGCAAAGCAGGACGTTAGGTGCTGCAGAGCTGCTTCTGTGTGGGCAACAAGGGCAGCAGCATCGGCGAAGAGCAGCTCACGGACTAGATAGTTTAGAGTCTTAGTGTGAGCCCTCAGACGGCTTAAGTTAAACAAGCTACCATCAGTACGGTAGCGTATATAGATGCCGTCGTCTTCTTCAAGCTCTGCCATAGCCCTTTGGAGCATCGTGCTAAAGAAGATTGTAAATAAAGTTGGTGCAAGAACACAACCTTGCTTCACTCCATTAGTTATTAGAAAGGGCTCTGAAAGAGCATCGCCATATCTGACTTGACCACGCTGGCCCTCGTGTAGCAAGATAATCATTTTAAGGAATTTGGGGGGACATCCTAGTTTTTCCAGGATCTGCCACAGACCTTTTCTACTTACAGTGTCAAAGGCTTTGGTGAGGTCGACAAATGTTACATAGAGACCCTTGTTCTGCTCCCTACATTTTTCTTGCAGTTGCCTAAGGGCAAATACCATGTCTGTAGTACTCCTATTGGCTCTGAAGCCACATTGGCTTTCAGGGAGAAGTTCTTCTGCAATAGCAGGAACTAATCTGTTCAGGAGTATCCTTGCAAGGATTTTTCCAGCAATAGAGAGCAGTGTTATGCCTCGATAGTTTGAGCAGTTGGATTTTGCTCCTTTTTTCTTGTACAGGGTGATGATGACTGCATCTCGGAGATCTGATGGCAGTTCCCCTTTTTCCCAGCAATTCAAAAGGAATTCGTGGAATTTTTCGTGGAGTGCATGACCTCCATGTTTCCAAACTTCAGGTGGGATTCCATCAATCCCAGCTGCCTTGCCGTTTTTCATCTGCTGTATGGCCTTAAGGGTCTCTTCCAAAGTGGGAGCTAGGTCCAATTCATTTTTCATTGGTTTTTGTATCATATGTTGGATAGCTGAGGCTTGGACTACTCGGTTGGCGCTAAAGAGGCTTTGAAAGTGTTCAGCCCAACAATTCAGGATGGAGGCTTTATCAGTAATTAATGTTTGACCATCTGTACTGTATAAGGAGCTTTGGACCTGATAAGTAGGTCCAAACACTGCTTTAAGAGCTTCATAAAATCCTCTATGATCACCCAGATCTGCACAGCATTGTGTCTTTTCTGCTAAATTGATCCACCACTTGTTCTGCATGTCTCAGAGTTTTTGTTGTAGTTTGCTACATGTGAGGCGGAAAGCTGCTTTTCTTACATGACAGGTTGGCTGGGCGAGGTATGCCTGGTGAGCAGCTCTCTTCCTTGCCAACAGCTCCTGGATCTCTTGGTTGTTTTCATCAAACCAGTCTTGATTTTTCTTGTGGGAGAACCCGAGGGATTCTTCTGCAGACTGGAGGATACTGTTTTTGATATGTTGCCAAAGCACTGTAGGAGAAGGATCTGTAGGATGGTCTTCAAGTTTCGTTTGTAGGTTTGCCTGGAAGTTGTCTCTCATGGTAGCTTGTTGAAGATTGTTGACTTGGAGCCTCTTCTTTAAGATGCCACCCCTCTTAGGTTTGAACTTAAGATGAAGATTTAGTTTACATCTGACGAGGCGATGATCTGTTTGGCATTCTGCACTGGGCATCACTCGGGTATGACGGACATCACGAATGTCTCTCTGACGGACTAGAACGGAGTCAATGAGGTGCCATTGTTTGGATCGGGGATGCATCCAGGTTGTCTTCAAGCTATCTTTCTGCTGAAAGATTGTGTTTGTAATAGTCAGCTGTTGTTCTGCACAGAACTCTAGCAGGAGGCATCCGTTATCATTGCAATTTCCAACACCATGCTTGCCTAAGACACCTTTCCAGGCTTCGGAGTTCTTTCCTACTCTGGCATTGAAGTCACCAAGGATAATAATTTTATCTTCTACAGGGACTTTTTGTATGAGTTGGCGTAGGTCTGTGTAGAATTTGTCTTTCTCTACAGGGTCGGCTTGCATAGTTGGGGCATATATACTAAAGAGAACAATATGTGGGAGGCGTAAGGAAATAATGCGATCAGAGTGTCCTGTTGGCAAGGTTTTGAGTTTGGAGGCAATGGAGTTTTTAATCATAAAGCCTACTCCTGAAAGATGTTTTTCGGTTTTGGGTTTGCCAGACCAGTAAAGTGTGTAGCCGGCGCCATGTTCTTTAAGGCTGCCTTCCTCATGGAAGCGAACTTCACTAAGAGCAGTGATGTCAATATTAAGCCGTGATAGTTCAAGGGCTATTAGGGCAGAACGACGCTCAGGCCGTCCACTATCTTCAGAGTCTTGCATGGTTCTGATGTTCCAGCATGCAACTGTCAGTTTATTTACACCTTTGGAGGCCGGTGTGTGCCTTTGTTTCTTTGCCTTGGTTTGACCGCATCAGAAGATTCCCGTTGGCCGTGGCTAGCCAACCAGGTAGTTGGGGATGAGCTTTCTTTAGGCCACCTTTTCTAGGCCCCTCTCCATATGGAGCAAGCAGTGCTCTCCTTAAAAAAGGCTGCTTGGTCATTCAGGATGCTGCCGAACAAGACTGTCATCTCCCGGGTCAGCCTCGAGCAACCAATGTCCTGAACCGCCTGCATGCAGGGTTGGGGCTGCGGCTTCCAGTGCATCATTACACCTGCCGGTTTCGTCCCTCGCCGGTCGCTACAGGGCTTTTTTGGTACTGGATTTGTCCTTCGAGCCTGTGCAATGGATTTTTCTGGTGGAGCGCAGCGTGCACAGAACTGGCCTCACCCTTTAAACCAGAGATTCATCTGCCGTGGCCTTGCAAGCATGGACATGGCAGCGAGGTCCTCGGGCCATAGGTTTGATTAGAGTTTCCTTCTCTTAGATGGTTGACCTTACAGGGTTGGACGAGCACCATCTGCCCGGGTTTGGGATTGGAGTTTTCCTTCTCCTAGGATGGTTGCCACAAGGCTAGAGAGCCCATCCTGCCCTTTGACGCTCTTTGTCAGACCCTTCGGTTTTGACCTGTCTGGCATGGGAGACCCTACCAGTGGCTATTATGCCACCGCCAGCATAGCTCAAAACATCATTAGGGTACGCAAGCCTCTCTCCCACGACAAGGGGGCGTCAATGGAGAGAATTGTCTCTGACTCAACAAAAGTTTTGAATGTATTAAGAGGACAATAATTTTGAAACGAATCAAGATTTCTTCCTTTCTAGCAATAGCAATAGCACTTACATTTTTATACTGCTTTATAGTGCTAAGCACTCTCTAAGTGGTTTACAATGTGTTAGTTAATTGCCCCCAACAAGCTGGGTACTCATTTTACCAACCTACGGAAGGATGGAAGTCTGAGTCAACCTGGAGCCCTGTAAATTCACAATGTTGTGGCTGCATTACCACCATTTACCCACTGTGCCACTAGGGCTCCTTTCATTTTGATGAGTGAGTTTTGAGAAGTTTGAATTTCACTGAGTGAAGAGAACAGAGTTCCATAGGAAAGTGAGTGGCTTCCTTTCCAAGGAGATAACCATAAGAGACTGCGATGCGAAAGGGGGGCAAAATGGCAGAATTTTTATGGTGTAGCACTACCATCTGGTGGACCATGAGAACTACAGAATTACATGGAAATATGAGAGATTAGCTTTCTGTTTTTAACCATGTAAATGCTGGGTTTTTACTTTTGATCTACTGACAATGGAGCAGTGTCCTTCTCCAGAAATTATGCAGAAATTGTTGAATGAGATCAGATTTTTGATGAATGAAGACATGGTAAATTTGAAAGAAGCCTTGAAATAAGATTTGAAGGAGGATATTAAAGAAATTAAAGAATCAATAAAACAACTGACTAGGGCTGAAGTCATTATAAAGGGGGAATTTTAGAAAGTAAATTTGAAATGACAGATAAAAAGATGGGGGAAAGCTCTGGATTCTGTGGCATGGTTAAAAAGTTCTGGTGCGTTGATAGGTTGTATATTAATGAAAAGAATGTTTGCTGTCTCAAAATAATTATGTTAAGATATGGAGTGGAATTGAGGAGGACATGTTAAGATGGGAGAGACCAAATTTGACAGTTTTGGGGAAAATTTCTGTGATGAAAACGAAGTTTTTTCCCAGGAAGATGTTCATGTGCCAGACAATAAATCTTTTGACAATTGATGTAATTGCAGTCCAAGACAAGGGGGAAAGCCTAGAGTTAAATACAAAATGAAGAATAAGTTGAAGAATGTAGGTTAGAATGGGTTAAGAATTTTGGCAATAAGATATGGACAAGTTATAAGGGAAATGTACGGGCAAAGGGATTGAGATTCAGATTATACTATTATTTTAAAGAGAATTTTTATTTATCACTCATTTTTAGTCATCTCTTTTTTCTTGTTATTTCTTTTCTCTTTCTTTTACCTTTTCTCTCTTTTTTCTTGTACTTCCTTTCTTTAGTCTTTGTAATTTCTGTAATGTTCAATGCATTGTAAAATTTAAAAAATGCATTAAAAAATAAATCCATTTGGATCCATAAGCCCCCAAAATGTTCCCCCACATCAAGTAGTCCAGAGAGTCTTGGCAACAGACCCCCTGGGATAAAAAGGCTTCTGCATGATGCCATTCAGTGAATGGTAAAACAGTTTTGATCCAGGACCTGATCCTGGATGGGCACACCAACCTGGCTTGAATCTTGGAGATCTGCCTGAATGAAATGGGTGTGTAGGTTAATCTCTCCCAGCCTTGTCCACCTAGGTTCTCTGTGTAGCAACAGGCAATGCCTGGGATGGGGAGGAAAGTGGAATTGCAGTGGTCTATTGGGATTCCATCTTCCTCACCAGGTGCCCCATTCCACAGCTTCCTGGGTTTGAGTGTCTGTATCTTAAGGTGGGTGGCCAGGACAGAATAGGAATTCTGTTGGGATACCACCCACCCTACTCATGTATTTTATAGTATAATGTACAATCTTGGATGGTAATACTTGGTGCGAGCTGCAATGAATCTCTGTAATTTTCCTCACAGTGCTTTGCACTAGATTAATTGAAAGGTTTTCCTCATCTCCTATTTCTTTCTCTCTTGGCTTCTGATTCCCTCTTGCTCCCCACCTTCCCATTCTGCTTTTAGTTCACCCCTTATTTTTACCCACACTATTTTAATTCTAGAATTAAGATAAGTGGGTACAGAGAAGAGCAGGCTGGTTAGATATGTGAACATTAAAACTGAATATGCCAGAGATTGTATTTGGGATATCTGGCTTCTGCATGCAGAACATGTAGTCTTTCACTTATCCTACATTTTTTGCATCTAATCAGACTTATACTCCCTCTAGTTTTATTACTATCGATGGACTCATCTACATGAGCCAGAATGCGCCAGCTCCCCACCGGCGTATGCTGGCCACGTATCTGGCCTGTTCTTCTCCAATTACCAGCATGAAATGAGATGGCATCCAGACCGTCAGGCTGTCCTGTCCCTACAGCATCTGCTGCCCATGTCCCACTCTCCTAAGCCATGGATCCAGTCCTTAGCATGTGATTAAGGCCCCCTGCATGTGACCAGCCTTGGTCACATGCTGCGGGACTTCTTCCTGACTTCAGAGAGAGTGACACAGATTGCAGCTGCAGCGATGGGCTGGCATGCTGGTATGGGATCCAGTGGTCCTGCAGGACCCAGTCTGGTTTCCCCCCAACTGGAATGTTTTTCCCTACTTTGGGGGACTTTGAAATGTTGATTTGACTCTCCGCTTGTTTTGTTTTGATCCAAAGAAATATTACTCTAAGCCATCTCAGTGATCCCAGTTGTGCTTTGGAATGGGGTGAATTCCCAGAATTAGGTGTTCAGGCTGTAACCTGTGAAGTTGCATCAAATCATCCCACTTGGCACTGAGCCACTGTCAAAGATATTTGTTCAAAACAATAATTGATGGCATGTAAGCTGTTGCACAACACAGAGCTGAAGGAAATGTGAGGAAACACCTCTGATTTTGAATGCAAAAGCCACAGTGTGAGGTAAGGGGGAGATTATAAAAAAACATCACCCCCAAATCTGTATAAGCCACTCACGGTCCTTTCAAAGATGACATGAATAAATTCCACCACTTGACAATGAGATTTTTCCACCTGAAGCCCCAGACCTCTTTAGACAAAATTTAAAGTATTTTGTTTTTGATCTAGCAACAAGAAAAAAATGTTGAATTTTAGATCTGTGAGGGTTTTGTTTTGTTTTTTAAACTGCTATTAACTTGCCATGTCTTTTTGCAGTGGTCTCTTAACCATTGATATGAGCTATAATTACAGTTGCCAGCATTCTTCTGACAGGACCTTTATCATTTGAATGAGTAGGAATTCAACAGACAATACATCTTCCCTCAAGAATGCTGAATTTCTGCTGAGCACACAACTGGAGATCCAGTGTGGTGTAGTACTTTGAGCATTGGACTACAGCTCTGGAGACCAGGGTCTGAATCCCTGCTATGCCATGGAAAACCACTGAGTGACCTCAGGCACGTCACATTCTCCTAGCCTAAGAGGGAGGCAAAGACAAATCACCTCTGAATAAAGATTGCCAAGAAAACTCTGTGATAGGTTTGCCTTAGAGCAGTGGCGGCACTAGGGTGTGTGTGGAGAGGAGGAAGCACACCAAGTGACACCTGCCTTAGTAATACCTCAGCCTTAGGAGATTTTCACACTGGAACCAAAAGCCCTGTTTCTCTCCCACAGACCCCTCTCCCATTCTTGCAATGGAGTGGAGGTAAATGTTTACACACTTACCTCCATTCTGCTGCGGGAACGGGCTCCCCGCCTCCTTGTTGGCCAGCTGTAAATGCAGCTATCGTAAGGCTGCCTTTACAACCGGCCGGCTGAAATCCTGCTCGTTCTCGTGAGAGAATGAGTGGGAGGGAAATTCAAACTTAACCCCTCCCAGCTGTCAAATCATAAAACAGCATTTAAAAATAAATTTAAAAAAACCAAGAAACCCGGGGAGGGGTGGGAAGGGGGCACTTACATCCAGAACAGGGATGGGGCTCCTATTTGCACACCCATGTTCCATTGCAGAAATGGAACCAGGTGTTTAATAATGACTTCTCCCCATGAATACTATATCATAGGGAGAAAACAGAACAGCCATGCTTAGGGAACGGAACAGGGTGAATATCATCTGAAAGAAAAATCTTTCAGCAACCCTGTTCTGTTCCTGCAACGGGACAAAGTGGCTGTGTGAAAATCTCCTTAGAGTCACCATAAATGGAAAACAACTTGAAGGCACACAGCAACAAGTACAACTGTTAAAGCAAAAGGACCCTCATTTAATCCTCAAGCAGAGAGATGAAGGGCCTTACCACACTCCAAGGAAAAGCGGCAAAGCAGCAGGAATATCCCATCTTTCCTGCTGCCTTCCTACATGGTGTTGTCATCTTTTCATTCTGGTCCCATAAGGGAGCGAGGTAAAACTGTGCCTTTTTGCTAACCAGAAAAACACATTTGCAAAAAGGTATGATTTTAGCTCGGTTCCCCATGGAAGGACACCAGTGTCATGTAGGGAGGCAGCAGGAAAGACAGAATGTTCCTGCTGCCTTGCCACTTTTCTTTGGAGAGCAGTAAGGCTCAAAGACATTTGGCCACAGAATTACCTGCTGCAGAATTCACACAGAATTGTAATGTTATAATACTGTACTGTATTTTTTCTTTAGTCCAACCAATGAAAACAGCTCTTTCGACATTAAAATTATTTGTACCACTGCAGCACCTGTAATTTTACACCATGGTACCAATTATGAACCTGTATTCAGTGTGAGATGGCTGACTCTACAGTTACGTTGATTGAATTTCTTCCAAATTCTTATGTTATGTTAACCAAATTCAGCTTTTTAAAATTTCAGTGATTAAGACCCCAATCCTAGGTATATTTCCCCCTTTACAGTTAATCCCACTGAATTGAATCAGGCTTACTCCCAAGCAAACATGCACAGGATTGTAATTTAAGAATGACTATATAGTTAGGAAAAACATTACAGAAGAAGTCAATGTTCCTCCACAGTCCATTTTCCTCTCAACTCTCAGGACTGTATGTTCTTATGAAGGGACAACACTGTCTTGACTTGTTGCTTCTTTGCTTTATTACCTGTATTCCAGTAACCTCCTTGGATCGGGAGACTGGTGCAATGTAATTATAGTAGACATAGAACTGAAATGCCTCTGGGTACTGCTACACTTTTCAGGATTATCAGAAAACCAAATGCCACCTTTCATGGCTGGAATGTGCTTGTAGCATTGGCATACAAAGGGATCCATTTTTTTAAAAGGAGAGTAGGAGTTTGGGCTATCTTTCCAGTACTTAACCGCATAGGGAGTGCTTTGGCACTGGTAAGTGGTATATAAATATGAATGTTATTGCTATTGCTATTCCACAGACTATGAACTAGTGCTGGACTACAGGTGCTGGAGTACAACTCCCACCATCCTCTGTCAATATCTGGGCTCCTTGTCTTTTAATTCCTCCCCCCTTTGCAAAACTATTAAAAGTACAGTGGATTTTCCTTGCTATGTAATCTCCCAGAAGCATGGCAGAGGCAGGCAAGGGCATTTTTATTCCGACTTGGCTCTTCCAACATTTAGGTTTCACTGCAAAAAAGCGAGGATAAAGGGGGCAGGCCCTCCTCTCTTTGTGTGGGGAGTACACACATTTTGTGAACATATGAATAAGGGTTTTGACTTCTATTGTGTTTTCATTCTGTTTTTACCAAATTTGTTCTCCTCTTATGCTATTCATAGGTGCCATGACTACCACCTTTGGTGGAAAGCAAGGATAATGAATGAATGAATGAATGAGCAAACAAACAGTTTGATGCTTGTTGGAACCAGTGGGACTAGGAGTTTTCTCAAGGGCATTGCTATTTGATTTTCTAAGTTTATAGTTTTCAATAGGCAGGGAAGGGAATAGCAACTATTCTGATCAGGTATAGAAAATTCAAAGGATATTGTCAACCAGAGCATTATCATCATAATAAAGACACCAGGAATGTGTATAAAGTTATTCAGTCACTTCAGTCATATTCTCTTCTAATGCATCTCATGGCTACCATGCCTCAGGATTTGGGCTGTCAAGAAAAGGCAGCAAATTGTTAATTATTTAATTTTTACCTGTTGTATTTTTCTTCCAGAAGTGTTTGTGAGATAATTCTGCAATATATGTGAAAATAACTTGGATGATGCGGTATTTGCACCTTGAGTTGGGTGGGCCTTCCTCAAGCAGTGAATTGGCTTAGTACAGCACTGTCCAAGAAGTAAACAGGCAGGGCCTATGTGAGCACCCCTGCCTACTTAATTTATTTTATTTTTAACCACACTTCTACTTTTAGAAAGTTTTACAATTTCTTTGATCCAGCTAAAGTTGGTTGACAGTAATATCACATGCCACACACACACACAAACACACACGCCAGATGTTCCCTTGTCTTCTTACTCTCAAATAAACATGCTGTTAAATCATAAAAACCAACCAGTGCAACAAGATGTGTGTGTGCATGTTGGGGGAGGGCAGAGTCTTATGAAACTCTCTTCAAATTGCTGGTTTAATACATTCTTGGCAAATCAGAGTTTTCAACAGCGCTAATTGTTGAAAGCAATGGAACAAGTTCATCATGTCTGCTATCCCATTGTGTTCAGTGGTATTTAATCATGACTAAAGTTATCTGGCTTGGGCCTCTTGTTTTTAGGCTGATGGACTTAATAAATGCAATTATATATACATTGGGTGAGCTAATACAAAGAAAGAGAGATCCTTTAATTTTTACTGTTTGTCTAAAAAAAGGAATTTCAGTAGGCAACACTTTCCCCAACTTTTCATGGCAAGATGAAACTTCCAAAATGTTTTTCTTCTGTGAAACCATTAAAAATATGGGAACATTTGGTCTTTTGAACTAATGTGTACCTTAATATACATATGTTGTGGTTTTTGTTTTCCTGGCTGCACAGAAGATGGGGTGGAGACTGTAATGTGAAAGGGAGGAGTCTAATCCTCCTCCACCACCCCTCTCACTTGCATTTTAAACTGTTAATATGCCTACCTAGTGACTATTAGAATATTCAAGAAACAAATAAGGGGATTTAGTCTCCCTCATTATTAAATTAATGTCAGGTTTTTTCCGTAGTCACTGTGAACTCCAAGTTCACATTCTGTCCCAGCACAGCTCTGTGTTCCATAAAAAACCTGTGGAATTTTTGTTTTGGAATCAACAGTGGGAGTGCAAACAGGAAGCAGGAAGGACTTTGTGTGAAACATAAAATGCCAGAATCTGAGAAGGGGCAATTTTGTTTTTTCTGGGGATGCCTTCTTCACAGGTTTTGCAACAACAGCAGAATAGCAGCAGCAAGGTCGAAAGATAAGCAAAAGTGTTGAACTCCTGCAGATGGTTACTTTCAAGATACATGGTGTGTGTGTGTGGGGGGGGGAGGAGAATACAGGAGCATTTTCTTTCTAAACTGTGGATGTTGCCAAAAACAAACTCCCTAAGCATTCCCTTCAGTTTAGGGGACTATTGAAACACATGTGTAAGCATAAGTAACAGTGTTCAAAGGCAAAGGGAGACATTTTATCAGGTGTTTACCATTGTCTGTTTCAAAGACAGCTCTTCCTATTGCTGCCCTGGGACAGAAATAAGTTTATATAATATCGCACACCACTACAGGTCTGTCAGGCTAAGATCCTGCTCACTGGTAGCATAGACTGGTTGCTATGCTGGTGCTATGCTGGATCACACCTCTGTGCAAACAACAACAACAACAACAAACTGGCAGATATTTGCCAGTTTCTGTGTACCTGCAGATTGCTTGTCTATTGTGGAAACTGCCCTAATTCAACATGCTAGCCCTGACAAAGATACATACCACTTTGTGCAACTTCCTAAAATGCACAATCACTTCTGCAATGGCATTTTTGCCTGGGTAAGGTGCCAAGAAGAGTCTAGTCTCTGCTTGTTCTCTCCTCCAAAATCACTTTGTCAGTATGGGCATGAAAAGTACTATACGGTAAAGCAAAAACAGATTTCAGTTATTGGGTATTTCCCTTCATTTGAGTAGCAACTCCATGAGGAGGAGATGGTGGAATGTATTGTCACATCTGCTGTTAAGGACACATCTGAAGTCAATAGAGGGCTTGTCTACACAGGCAAAAAAATAGCCCATATGCAACTCGTATTCATGGCACAGTTGACACACATTTCCAACAATTTGCATCTTCACCAGGGTTTCTGCAGGAAACCCTGGATCTGGAAGATTCATGGTTTGGTCTGCATTTGAGGGGAAAACCCAGATTTTTGGCTATCTGGCAGCCAAGGATTGGCTTCAAAGCAAAGTAAGATCAGGACTTCCGGTAGACAGGACTCCGTTCTGGTGCTTTTATTTTATGTTTTTTTTTTCAAGTGTGCACATCTGGGTCAACATGACTCCACCTATCCAGTAATATAGTACTCTAGGACCATGTATATTCATTTATTTGCATGCATGAGTGAATGGGGGGGGGGTAGAGCAGCCCCAGTTGTGTGACTGAAAATAGTACGATGTATAGGACACGTGATCAGTGTAGGGCTGCCCTTTTACTCTGTGGTGGGATACTTTGATCTACAATTGGACAAGTCCAGTGTGTGTGGCATTTACAGGGCTGTAGCAGATCCAAAAAATCCACCATATATATGAGATAAGTGCGGAGTTTCCCACCTCTGTAGACAAACCCACAGATACTTTTCTGCAGATAAGAATGACTCATAGTGCATGCCCCACTCCCAAGCATCCTGATTATGTGATGGATTTCTGTGTTCAGTGCAAAAAATCTGAAAAGGGGTTTATACAGTACAACCTGTGTACTGCAGGGGATACATTTCCAGACTTACCATGGATACCAGAAATCATAGCTAATAGTGAACGCTATTATGATTAATAACTTCCAGCCCAAGCATACCATAGTGTTACACCGAAGGACCTAGAAGATGCCTAGAGGTCCTTCTAGGTCCTCCAGCGCAACTCTATTGTTAGCTTCTGGTGGAATCACATTGGAGGACCTAGAAGATGCCTAGAAATTACATATTTTTTTTTCAGATGTGGGTAAGTGAAACCACAGAAACAGGTCCCACAAATGCAGGGGACGTACAGTATACACATTTGGCTGAATATGCTTTAATTGTAATGACATTGTGATCCCCATGTCCCCACTTTAGCCCAGAAGTGATGCAGGTGAACATTTATATAGAGCTCGCATGTTGGGACATGGTGTCTACAATGAGGATGGCTATCAAACCCAGACTATACCCTGTTCCAGATCTCAAGGAAAGCCTATGCACATTTGACAGGATTCCCCACAGCAGATATTGCTTCAATATATTTGGAGGAGAAACAGCATGGGGCACAGCTGTGAAAGCAGAGCAAGGTAGTTCAGTTCTGCTCTCCCCATCACACCAGAAGGGAAAATAAGAAGTGGACTTTCTAGCATTTGCAGGTTTCACCTGGGGCTGAGAATATTTCTAGCTGAATCTTTTATTATATACTAATCACCTTGCTTCATTCACAAAAACTTACTCACATGGCCTTCTGAGTGTAACCCTCCTGCGTTTATTCACTTCTCTTTATGGCTGCTTGCTTACAGGAAGTAAGGAGAAAATAACAGAATGCACAGATCATGTGTTTTGCTTGGTAGCATTAGGAAGCCTGCATATGAGAGCACAACAGAATATCCTTGTTTAAGAGATCCATTGGTGCCCTTACAACATCAGTAAGCATGAAACCAGTCCCCACGGAAATCTCAAAACTATTTCTTTGCCAGGCACCAAACAGACAGAAACAACTTATGCTTAACAGACTGGAAGTTATGGGTTAAGAAGAAATGAAGACTGACAATGGTCAAATTAGACATCAAGGGGAATGCAAATGTCCTGCAAGAATCATATTTTCCCTCTCACAACAGGTTTTCCTCTGAGAAATATGCTTCAGCAATCAAGAATCTGCAATTTGGGAAGTGCAATTTTTTCCAATCAGACTTGCAAATTAAGCCCATGTTTACCTTCCAAACAGCAATCACAAAACAAGTACACTCAATGCAAAATACATAGCAGAGGACAATCACATGCTATGACATAACACATTTCTTTTACCACTTGAGGGAACACCTCTTTTAAAAACATATTAAGTATATCAAACATATTCAACATACCTTGAGTCCCAATCTAGCCACTACCTTCGGTCCCAGTCTTGGGGAAAAGGCATGATTTAAATAAAGATCATCATCATCATCATCATCATCTAATTTGACCCAAAGAGAAACAGCAACTAACCATTGCTCATCCTTTCCATCTTTACACCTACATCTGCATACCCATTACCACCCATGGTTTAGGCAACAATCCAAGATACATTCACTTGGGAGTATTGAACTGAATATGAAGGAAATATGCATAGAACTGAACTATATGTACAATTTGAAGAATATTGAGCAAATGTGCAATTTAACTAGCCTGAAATAATGTCTCAAACATTTCCTGGTTTTTCTATTTGTTTCCTTCCTTGTTTATCCTGAACTGCTTATGGTTGATACAGGTAAAGTAGGACCCCCGTATCTGCTGATTCATTATCCACTGATTCAATTATCCACAGGACACAAAACAGCACACCTACCACAGAGGCTTCCTAGAAAATGTGTGCTCTCTAGCCATTTTCTAGGTCCTCCAAGGCCAACTCTATGGTATTTTAAACCAGAAGTCCCATTATTTTCAATGGTGTTTGCTATTATCCATGATTTTTTGTATCCATGGGGCCCCAGAATCAATCCCCAATGGATATGGGGGTCTTACTGTACCACAAAAAAACCTCTGAGAAAGCTGCAACCTTTGATCTGGGGTAGACCCATCTCTGGAAATACCCCTTTTCTTTAGAATCTGCGTAGAACAGTAGTGGCTGGTGGCTTCCGTGTCAGTAGGGCAATGAATCCACTTCGGGTCTTAGTCAAACTTTGGAGGAGCTATCCAACATACATAACCTATTTTGGGATAGGGTTCAGCACCTCAGACAGCTCATTCAGAGTTTAGATTAAAGCCCAGAACAGATTCACCACCCCACTGACATGGAAGCTACCAACTATTCCTGGCAAAGGAGAATATCATTCCTTTAGGAAGCAGCCCATATCTTGGTGACATCAGCAGCCATTACCTGACTCTGCCAGCCCTCATCAGATATATCTCCGTGACTATCAGGGGCTTGTCTATATGAAGTGGGGGGCATAGATAGGAGCAGAGGAGAGGGATCTTTAGCCAAATCAACCCATTGCAGTCCTGTTCAGAACTGAAGCAGGGTGCGTTTGCTCTTTATTTAAAAAAAACACATACAAGGGCTAATAATGCACACACTACAATATCTAGGGCTTGTCTATATGAAAGGGGGAGAAATGGACTGCTCCACAGTAATAGCAAGTTGCAGCAGCTGCAACCTGTCTTAATGGCTTTACAGCCTCCATAAACTTTGCATGTCTGTAGCCAAGATGGCAGCCATGAGTTAATTGCTCATGTTTTTAAATCTGCTGCCATTAAACATTAAAAAAAATCTATTTCAATGGTGCACACAAGCGATATTCCACCTTTCCAAAAGAGGGGAGAGAGAGAGAGAGAGAGAGAGAGAGAGTATAAATCCACATTTTATTGCCTTAGTGATCACTCGCTGAAGCAAAACTCCAACATGGTGGCAGCGGGCGCTTGCCTTGTAACCAACCCCGCCTCCTGTGTTCATCCAGCCAATCAGGTTTGTGCTTTGTCTTGTATGAGGAAACGATTCACATTGAATCACTTGTCTTAATGAGCGAAAACGCACATACCACAGGAACTTCTTTTAAAAGTCAGGGAAAGTGGCAAATGCTTTTCTTGCGTACTTTTTCCTCTTTTTGGCCTCCTCCCTCACAAGTGAGACAATGTGGGATCCTGTTAAGACAGCTCATATTCCAGGCAAATTCTGTGAGGGGTATTTTCACCATGTAGACAATCCCTGGGGCCCTCCAGATTCCCTCATCCAGCACAGCCAGAGGAGAGGAATGATGGAAGCTCCAACCAAAATAACACGTGGAGGGCCACACATTCCCCCACCTGTGCACTAAACACCTCCTTCCCTTTTAATAACTGATTGACAGTTTGGCTAGTAAATATGATTGGTCTGGATAAAACTATGTGATGATGTTGCTTATGTGCTGGGCTGTTCATCAGGAGTTACCTCTAGAGTCATGCCACAGTGCTGCCACTCTAAGTACTATGCTGGCATACAGCATCTTGGATTTCTGTTTGGTTCTCCAATGCGGGAAGAAAAGCAGGGAGATTAAGGAGGCACACCCAGTCTTGTCACAGTCCGTCAACTCTTTTTCCTTTCTGACTGGCAAATAATCCTCCAAGCCTATCAAATATTGATGGCAATTATGGGATACTTCCGTTCTTGGGAACCATAACAAGATTTGTAAGGTCATTATATTCCACTGGTCTGATTATTCCGCATAATATAGATAACTCTGTGTACCTTGTGGGATTTCATTTTACCTGCCTTGTGCTTGACCTTTATCTGTAGTTTTAGTTATGATATAACACCCACAATTAAGGAAATGATTCATGAGCTACTTATGGAGAAATAGCTTCACTAACTTCCCAGGAACTGAACCAGCAAAAGAGGTGTTTTTATCACCCTCTTAAACCCATAGCATTTTCCTTCCTGACTAGTAAATTGACATTTGAGAGAAGGTAATCATAGGAGGCAGATTTTCTGAAATCATCTAAACATGACAGAAATCCAAAGAGACACATCTACAAGTCTCTTTGTATTCTGTAAATGAGTTTTTATGTCAGAGGGCTCGTTTACACGCCAAAAAAAATGGACAAACAATTCACCCAGATTCCTAATGGTTCACTCGATTTTTGAGTCAAAGCCACCCTATTCAGAAAGAGGAGGGGGGGGGGGAAACCATAAGTCCAGCAATAACAGCTTTCACTATTTTTTCTGACTTTTTTTAAAAGTTCCATAAAGTTGTGCACTATTGGCCATGTGATCTACCAGCAATCTTCCTGAAACAGGAGCTCACAGTAGAGCTGAGCTGCGATTGGTCAGACCTTAGAGGGGCAGACTTGCAAGAGATGCCTTGCTATACTGGATCCGCCATTTTTAAAAGGACAGACCGGGTAACCCCAGCACTCTCCCTAGTCCCGATCTCTCAGCCGCTGCAGCCCTTAATGCCCTGCACCCACCCCATCCCCATTCGCTGGCTGTGGGGGTGGAGAGATGGGCCTACAGGACTGTGACATTCCCAGAGGCCCATCTAGCTGCTGCTGCAGCCTGTTCCGCCCTGTGCCCACCCAGTCCCTGTCCGCCTGGGGGATGGCTGAGACCCAATGACAGCAATGGCACGGCACCATGCCCAGGGCTGTCATTGGGCCTCCAACTGTACCCCCCCCCCGCGCTGCAGGCACTGGTCTTAGAGGCCTCGGGAGTGGCACATCTGTGTTAACCACTTCCTGAGGCCTCTGGGGTCAGTTTCTGTGGTGCAAGGGGTGCATCTGAGACCCAACAACAGCAACGGTGCTATGCTGTGCCACCCCCATGCCATGGGAGCTAGCCCTGGAGGCCTTGGGAGTGGCAAGGCTATGTGAACCACTTCCCGAGGCCTCTGGGGTCAGTGTCTGTGGCATGGGGTGTGTGGCTGAAACCCAATGACAGAAACGGTGCTGTGCCACACACCCCACACCACAGGCTCTGGCCCTGGAGGTCTCGGGAGCAGTGCGGCTGTATGAACCACTTCCTGAGGCCTCTGGGGTTGGTGTCCATGGCGTGGGGTGTGTGGCTGAGACCCAATAACAGCAACGGCACTGTGCTGTGCCCCCCCATGCCACAGGCTCAGGCCCTGGAGGCCTCGGGAGCAGCATGGCTGTGTGAACCGCTGCGCTGCTTCCCGAGGCTGCTGGGGTTGGTGTCTGCAGTGCGGGGGGGGGGCATTGCTGAGACCCAATGACAGCAATGGTGCTGTAGCACCACCCCCACACTGTGGGTGCTGGCTCTGGAGGCCTCTGGGGTGTGTGAACTGCTGCGCTGCTTCCCGAGGCCTCTGGGGTCAGTGTCCATGACACGGGGGTGTGGCCAAGACCCAACGACAACAATGGCACTGCACCACACACCCCATGGTGCAAGCAGAGGCCCTGGGACTGCACATGCACAGGGCAGAAAGGGCAGTGGTGGCTGCAAGGTCCAGGGCATGCACACGGCGGTACAGGCTGCCGAGGGCTGGCATGGGCATAGGGCGAAGGGTATCCCTTGGCGAGTTCTTCAGTGGCAGAGAGATAGGCCTCTGTGACTGAGAGTCTGAGACTGAGAGTCACAGAGGCCATGCCCCCCATGTGAACTGCAAAATGGCTAATTTATCGGGATTTATAGGAACGGCCAAAATCGTGTAAACTGCTCGGCTCTGAAGTGACAGGGAGGTAAGCCGGCATTTTACACACTTAATTCTCTCGTGTAACTGACCCCTATGTTTCCATAGAGGGCTATAATATGATACAGTATTTATTCTTCAGACAATATTCCTTTGGACTGATCCTGCTCACAGGATTGGTACTCAGAAATATATGGATATTACTCATTCTGATGCTCTAGCTTAAATCCAATTGTTAGTCCCCTCTTAATGTAGACCCAATGATTCATTTGGTACTTGGTAAACCAACATTGATTTATGTATTGTTGAGTCAATCAGTCCCCTTTACCAGAGACTAAGGAGATTTTCACATGTGGAAAGTAACCCCCGGGGAGATCGGGAGAGAAACGGGGCTGTTCCAGTTGCAGCGCTCCGATTTGCATGCCCCCTTCCTTCTCCTGATCTCCCGTTGTCCTCCCTCCGTGCTGTTTCCATTCCCCCCCCCCGCTATTTTTTACTAATGAAAGTTCTTTGTTAGTAAAAAATTGCATAACATACTGGGAGGGAAATGGAAGCAGCATGGAGGGAGGACGACGGAAGATCGAGAGAAGGAAGGGGCTGTATGAAACGGAGTGCTGCAACTGGAACAGCCCCGTTTCTCTCTGATCTCCCCAGGGGTTACTTTCCACATGTGAAAATCTCCTAAGAAGAAGATCTGTTTTAGGGATCTGTTTTCATGTGTGTACTATCATAGACATTACATGTATGACCTCATGAAATCAGTTCAGAAATATATTGTATAAGTGTCCTCCATATGTATTTGGAAAACGCTATACCATTTTTTAAAAATGTATGAGATACAAATACTGTACATAGATTTCAGTTTCCTCAACAAAGCAACAGATTAATCCAATCTTAAATGCAAGAAAACCCTATTCTGTACATCAAGCTAGGGATTTTTATTTTTATTTTTTTGGCTCAGGGGTTAAATTCCAATTTGGTAAGGGTGTCACAGTTTACACTCTAAAAGTGGGCATGGTTAAGGGTGAGGTCAAGAACAAAGTAACTGAGGCCAATACAATGTGGTTGAAATCTTTATTAATTTGAACATTTCTCAGAAACAGTACAAACCATTTCTCTGGATAGCTACTTAGAGCAACAGTTTTCATATCTGCAAAGCCAGTTCAACTCCATATGGCAATTTAGATGCCTGAAAATCATTGCTCAGTTCCATGTAACAATTTTAATGCCTGCAAAACACAGTTCAGTTTTGTGCAAGGTATAATCTCCAGTGACTGAGGACTTTATCAAACCACCCCCAAGAAAAGTTCTTTTGCCAGCATAAATTGTGGCAAAAGAACCCCCACCATACCAGACCTACCTTTACTGGTGTTAAAGAGGCTTCCATGGCAGTAATGGAGCACAAATGGAGCTCCATTTACTTCCAGGGTTGAAATCTCGTGGATTCTCGCGAGAACACACTAGCATGGGAATTTCAAAAAACAAAACAAAATAAAGACAGAAAAAGGTCACACAAACACAAAAACACACTTATAAAGTTCCAAGTAAATGGGGGGGGGCATAAAAACAGCATCCCCCTACCTGGCTGTCCTTATCACACCCAGAAGTGTTTGCCTATTGACGCTGCACTCACGTGAGTACAATGGCACATGGATTCAAACACCAGCAATGCTGGCAGAAAATCACTACAGGAGATCAATTGACGGCTTGGGCCGTCAATAAAATAGGACAGGTTTTAAACAATATATGATTGCGAAAGGGTGATATCTGTTATGCATGCCCTTTTGCAAGCATTAAGCATCCTTATGGCACCGTATTTGACTTGTTTGAAAAAGTCCTGAGAATAAGCAGAAGATTCTTATAGGCTAGCTAGGGAATCCATGAGTTGTATCCTGCCCGCATACTGGAGTTTCCCTATCCTTGGTATACAACTTTCCAAGGGAAATCTGTTGCCTGCCACCCATAATCTGCTTGTTTTGAGCTGTCATGAATTTCTCTCTGGCTCTTGATCTGAAACAAGTAAATGAGCAGTTCTATTCTCATTGTTGTAAGGATATAATAAGCTGCCATTCATAATACCTATGAGGCACCCCAAAGTGATATTTATTCTTATAGTCTTGGTTCTAAAGGGCAAAATGGAAAGAAATCACAGGTCAAATACGATACCAGATGTTCATTATATTAGAAAAGTCAAGTGGACAACAACTTAATGGGGGGAGGGAGGTTGGTGGGAAAACATTTTGACACATTATCACCATGGGGCAATAAAGTTGACTATAGGCATTTCCATCACCTTGGACATTCAGATGTTGCTTTCATAACACAATTTTCAAGCCAGTCTAATGTGTTTATCTCTCTCTGGCCATTGCTCTGTACTAAATCTGAAATTAATTTACTTTTGCCAGTGCTCAGGATAGCCAGTAAACACCTAGGATGTTTTCTTTGGCCATGCCTGTGGCGCTCTTGTAGGGTTTGTGATATGACAACAGTATTTCAGTTGGCATAGCCGCTCTGTCAGCCACATGGAAAATCTGACTAATTTAAAGAAGAGAGAACCTTGAAGAAGTTACTGATATTAGAAAAGGCAGCTTTTTAACTGCAAGGCAGGGTCCCAATTAATGGGAATACATATTTAGCTGAGTTTTGGATTCTGTCTCCTGCCAATTAGCTCCATCTCAATGTTCTATTCCTTGCCTTGAGTCAATAAACAGTTCAAGATTTCCTGGACTCAGAAAATGGCCCTCAGAGCCAAGTACTGTGGGTATATTAAAACCATACCTACAACAATAGCTCTCAACAAGGGAGCACAGCTAACTAATTACTCCCTTGTTCAAGGGAGCATTTGACAAAGAAAGAAAGAAAGAAAGAAAGAAAGAAAGAAAGAAAGAAAGAAAGAAAGAAAGAAAGCTGAAGCAATGTAACATTGTTAATCAATGAAATGACTGGTTTGTAACATTGTGAAATATTTAAGAGAGCATCTCTATGTGTGTCTGCTCAAAAATAAAGGCAATAGAATTGCAGCTTGAGTAAACTTTAGGTCTGCTTTGTTCTGTATCTCTCCTGAGGACTCCCCCTTTTAAAACTACATACCTCAAATGTCTTTGCAATAAGGTTTGATTGTTGGGCTTAGTGTGGTAGATTGAGATGAGTGAGTCATTATCTGTCATCTTGTACTTAAAGGTGGAAGAAGAAAAGAAGAGGTCAGAACAAGGCAGGACATAAGAGTATTGTGCTGTAATTTTGCCAATTGATTTCATATTTGTTTCCTTCTCCCTCAGAATGTATGAGGGACGGTTAAAGACACAGACCCCAAATTCAGCAGACAGCATAATAATATGAAATGTTGACTCCATCACTTGAAAAAAAAATGTGGCATTTGAATCTTGGGGCTACTTCACACAGTATAAACCTGTGTACTGAAAATGTATGTTGAAAGAATTACTTTGCTATACTGAACTCAGGACACTGCTGAGTCCATAGCTTCCCCATATTTCAATATGGAACACAATTCGTAAATACTGTGTCCTTTCTCAGCTTAGTGGCAGAGCTATGGAGGACAAAAAAAAAACCTTCAAGATTTTATAAATATTTCTGATCTTTTCTAGTCTCAGCTCCCACATTGCCATTTTCACTGTCTCCAAGAGCTCACAGAGTGCACATGTCCTCTTTAAGAGGGGAATCTCACTCCCAGAAAACCTCAGGAAGCATGATTCTGCCCTTAAACAAGGCCCATGCTACCAGATTGCCTTGTTTTAACATTAAAGTGTTTTCCCCCTACAATTCAAAGGAGATTATCAGATACCCTAAATATGGTGTGACAAGGATGCCACAGGATCGCGAAAGGGCTTCCCTTTCAGATGACATCGTTCCGCAGTCATTATGCTCCTGTGCTCCACCCAGTCTCCCAGCACTCCTTTTAATTCACGGGCTAAGCCATGAATAGATCACCTGTTCCATTTCTATGATGGAATGATGGGCGAGTGAAAAGGTGCCCCGTTATGCTGGCATGATGTCAGCATCAGTGAGTGGTCTGTTCCAGAACACTTCCAGGTGAGATTGGGACATCAAGGTATGTGACACACTTTTTTGGGTTACTTAGGGTTTTTAAAGTGTTTTTGTGCTTCCTGTCATTTTAAACTTGTATTTGGCTGCTTATTTTTAAACTTCCCAAGCAATCATCCTCTCATGAGAACAACCAGGATTTTCATTCCTGGGCTGCCAGGGGGAGGGAAAGATGCCGTAGGTGTATGAAACTTTTAGTGATAGTGCCAGGATGGGGATGGGAGGGGGCTGGAGAGCACATCGTGAGATGGGGATGCTATTTTTGACCCTGTCTGAATATCTCCAAAGTGAAAGAAAAGGCACTTTCAGTCGATGTTGTGGTCACCAAATTTTGGAAGTGCTTGTGGCCCCCAACAAAACTGTTATGTGTTTGTGAAATTGGCTACCTGACCCCTCAAAGTTTCTCACTCCTGGTTAAGACCTTATGTAGATTGCCACCATCATATTATCGGTGGTCATGGTTCAGGGGTCAATATACAGTGGTGTTTGTTTTTTTTTTTCCAGAACATGACACATCCTCCATCACAACCTTTTGTACTTGCACTATTTCTCCTGGCCAGCTGAGAGATCAGCTGCCTCCTGTTTAGAATCACATAGCTGGATGACACCCCAAGAACCACCGAGTCCAATTCCCTGCTAGTGCAAGGAGTTCACCACTAAAGCACCTCTTAGAGCTGGCCATCTAGCATCTGTTTTAAAACTCCAACAAATGAGAGTCTGGCCATCTTCCAAGGCAGTATGTTCCATTATCACACAGCAATAACTATCAAAATTTTCTTCCTAGGACTTTTTTCAAATGGTTGAAAAAACCCCTGAGGAGGTTGGGAGAAAAACAGGGCTGTCGCACTTACCCAGCCCCATTTCAGACAGCCCCGACCTCCTCCCAACCTCCTCCCAATCTTCCCTCATCCTGCAGGCACTGCTTTTTATTGATGGAGGTTTTCCATCAATAAACAGAGGCTCCAGCGGTATGGGGGAAGGTTGGGAGACCGTCGGGAGGAGGACGGAGGAGGTTGATCTCCTTGGGGTTTTTTTCAACTGTTTGAAAAAGTCCCTAGTGTTGAGTCAGAACCTCCTTTCTTGTACACTGAATGCATTGCTCTGGTCTTCTATTCCAGAGAGGCAGAAAACAAGCTTGTGCCATCTTCTTCCAGACAGTCCTTTAGAAATTTAAAGATGGTTATTGTATGCATCACCTTTGTGCCTCTCTTCTAATTGACTGAGCATTGTTATCTCACACATACCTATTCTGCAGTATTTTAAACTATACTAAAGCATAGAACACTTTTGGAAAGCTATCAAAAAATGGCTTTGTGTCTCCACTCTCATTTCGACCATATTTTGTTGTGGCAAGCAAGACAGAATTGCTAGTTGATATGACCAATACATATATGCACATGCAAAACCAGAGCTTTGAAAAGTTACTTTGGGACTACAACTTCCAGAATTGTCCAGGCAGAATAAGCATGCTTTCTAAGGTCTTCAGAATATACCCAAAGAGTTCAGGAGGTATTGTGTAAGCTCAGTTTCCCTAACTACGTGGAGAAGATGGCAAAATGCTAACAGGGGACAGAGAAAAGGCAGAATTACTCAACACCTTCTTTGCCTCAGTGTTTTCAGAAAAGGAAAAGGAGGACCAACCTGAGGAGAATGGAACAGAGGACACAATAGGGGAAATCCAGCTCAAAATAAGTAAAGAGGTAGTACAGGAATACCTTCTTAATCTAAATGAATTTAAATCTCCAGGACCAGATGAACTGCATCCAAGAGTATTAAAAGAGCTGGCAAATATAATCTCAGAGCCATTGGCAATAATATTTGAGAACTCCTGGAGAACAGGAGAAGTCCCAGCAGACTGGAGGAGGGCAAACGTTGTTCCCATCTTCAAAAAGGGGAAAAAAGAGGATCCCAACAACTATCGTCCAGTTAGTCTGACATCAATACCAGGGAAGATTCTAGAACAGATCATTAAACAGAGAGTCTGTGAACATTTAGAAGGCAATGCCATAATCACAAAAAGTCAGCATGGGTTTCAGAGAAACAAGTCATGCCAGACTAATCTGATCTCTTTTTTTGATAAAGTTACCAGCTTGGTAGATGAAGGGAATGCTGTGGACATTGCATACCTTGATTTCAGTAAGGCCTTTGACAAGGTTCCCCATGACATTCTTGCAAACAAGTTTGTAGAATGTGGGCTAGACAAGTTAACTGTTCAATGGATTTGTAATTGGTTGACCGGCCGAACCCAAAGGGTGCTCAGCAGTGGCTCCTCTTCGTCTTGGAAAGATGTGACCAGTGGGGTGCCACAGGGTTCTGTCCTGGGCCCAGTGCTATTCAACATCTTTATCAATGACTTGGATGAGGGAATTAGGGGCATACTTATCAAATTTGCAGATGACACCAAATTGGGAGGAGTAGCTAATACCCTAGAGGACAGGATCAAAATTCAGAATGACCTGGATAGACTGGAGAGCTGGGCCAAAGCTAACAAAATGAAATTCAATACGGAGAAATGTAAAGTACTGCATTTAGGGCGGAAAAATGAAATGCATAAATATAGGATGGGAGAGACCTGGCTGAATGAGACTACGTGCGAAAGGGATCTAGGAGTCCTAGTAGACCACAAGTTGAACATGAGCCAACAGTGTGATGCGGCAGCTAAAAAGGCCAATGCAATTTTGGGCTGTATCAATAGAAGTATAGTGTCTAGATCAAGGGAAGTAATAGTGCCACTCTATTCTGCCTTGGTCAGACCTCACTTAGAATACTGTGTCCAGTTCTGGGCACCACAATTCAGAAAGGATATTGACAAATTGGAGCGTGTCCAGAGAAGGGCAACTAAAATGGTGAAAGGTCTGGAAACGATGCCTTATGAGGAGAGACTTAGGGAGCTGGGTATGTTTAGCCTGGAAAAAAGACGGTTAAGAGGCGATATGATAGCCCTGTTTAAGTATTTGAAGGGATGTCACGCTGAGGATGGAGCAGGCTTGTTTTCTGCTGTTCCAGAGACTGGAACACGGAGCAATGGGTGCAAGCTCCAGGAACAGAGATTCCACCTCAACATGAGGAGGAACTTTTTGACAGTAAGAGCTGTTCGGCAGTGGAACGCACTCCCTCGGAGCGTGGTGGGGTCTCCTTCCTTGGAGGTCTTTAAACAGAGGCTGGATGGCCATCTGTCGGGGATGCTTTGATTGTGATTTCCTGCGTGGCAGGGGGGTTGGACTGGATGGCCCTCGTGGTCTCTTCCAACTCTGCAATTCTATGATTCTATGATTCTATGAACTTTTATAGACTGTTCGGAACGTGCTTCCTAGAAAAGTTAGACAAACACCCTCCCTGCTATCCTTTCATAGGCAAGTAAATAGGTTTTTGTTTCAGCAGGCTCACAGAGAATAGGATATGCTGGATTGTCTATTTGTTCTGTTTTAAGCAAGTGCCTTGGGTTCTGCTTTGGGACAAAGATGGTATATAAATTAAATAAATAGACTAGAACTAGAACAGAATATTAAATGGCTTTGCCTTTAACTGCTTTTAATTCTATTGTTAATTTAAATATATTTTTTAAATTTTGTATGATATGAATTTTAAAGCTTTATCTGTTTAAAAATTTGTAACCTGCCTTGAGTCCTGGTGGTCAGATAGATGGGAAAATTTACAGTGGATAATTGCACATTAACTCACCATCACAGCAGCATTCATTTGCCTTCATAATTTTTTCTCAAGATTGCTGGTATGGGAAGCTATCCATGTTGGAAGTTCACATGGAGCATGCCCATGAATAAAGATGGTGGCTGTGAGTGAATTTCTTGTGTTATTCTCCAAATGTTCCCACCATTGCACATTTTTCCCCTTGTTAAATCCAACATGCGGAAAAGCAATATATATTGCTTTACCATTCAAAAACCGCACACTATGGCTTCCGTGAAAATCAGCAATGGTGGCTCCAGCCACTTCATTGCCAGCAAGTCCACTCCCGTGCACATCTGACCAATCACATTTTGACTTCCAGGATGTGCCCCAATTCGAATTGGTTGTTCAAACAGGCGGGAATTCACATTCCTGCGTATTTTTAAAAAAATACTTCCTGAGAAACAGCAAAAGCTGTTATTGCAGAGTACATAGAGTTTTTGGCCCCTCTCCTTCTGAATATAGCATATCCCCATGGGATCTCATCAGGACAAAAGGCATTCCCCTCACATTCCATGAGGAGTTTTATCATCATCTAGACAACCCCCTGGACTGGGGAAAAGGTGGACATTACTGTTGTTGTTTTTGTTTTGTTTTTTTATTTGTTGTTACACAAGCAAAAATCTGGTGCATGCATTCCAACAGAACATACATAATGTAATGCTTCAGGCCAGTGACTACAGTACTTATGGATATGGAAGTCCCAGTTTATACACCTGCAACAGATTTCCCATTCAGCTCTATTGAGTTGGGGGGGGGAGCCCTCTTTTAATAGGGAAACAATACATGAAGTAACATCTCTGCAGATCAGGTCCCCATTTTGCTAACAAAATATACTTCTCCACTACCCATATCATAATGGTCCTCAAAAAATGACAACATATAAATAGACATGATATGACAGGAAATACACACGTGAAACTGTAGAATGGCTAAGCACAGACAATTTGCATGGTATTTTAAGGAGTATTGTGTGACACAATATGGTAAAAGGGAGGGAGCAACACCTCATAATTTAAACAATATGAATATTGGCCCATGTGATAATAGTTACCATATGGCAGAAACTGTGTTGAATATCTGTACACACATAAGCAGCCTATGTTGATAAAAAGGTGTCCTCTCTAATGGGAGCATACATAGCTTGCCTGCAATTTGAATTATCTTGTGCTATATTAACTATGATCACTGTAATTAGTGCATAGGATTGAATATATAGCCATTTCCATGCAAAGGGCAAGATCAGAAATTCCTTCCTCTCAGGAAAGGACTCTTTCTGCAACCCAAAGGGGCCTTTGATCAAAGGAGGCTCTTTCTAAAAGATGGGCAGCCTCATTTATTTCCCCTCCTTCTCCCAACTCCTTCCAAGTAGAGTTGTCCCTCCATATCCATGGACTTGGTATCCACGGATTTAAGTATTTATGGCTTGAAAATATTCTTTAAAAAATAATAATCCAAAAAGGAAACCTTGATTTTGCCACCTTATATAAGGGACACCATTTTGCTATGCCATGGCATATAATGGGACTTGAGTATTCATGGATTTTGGTATCCATGGGGGGGGTGGTGGTCCTGGAACCAAACCCCAGCAAATATGAAGGGACAACTGTAGTTTTACTAAACATGCCAGGGAGAGAACAGAGAGGAGAGAGAATCTCTGTTAAAGAGGACTGGGGACACCCTTTTCTTAAGTGAAACAAAACCTTTAGGATCTGCTCTGACTTAGATGCTGTAATTCAGATGGGTCCAGTGGATGTAATCTTGGTGCCTCCTTGTCTGTATTACTGGATATGTTTCAATTTTTGCAGCCTGAGGGTGTGGACTTGCAGAAGTGAGAGCCACCACATGTATACTGAATCCTTGTCCTTCCTGGTTTCTGAAAACAGCTAGAGGGGGGTGGCTGAATGGATAAGAGAAGTGGTGAGTGCCTCACTGCAGCAAGGTAACTTTCTATCCTGCCTAAAAGAGGCTGTTTAACAGTGGAATACCCTGCCTCTGTTTTCGAGTCTCCTTCTTTGGAAGTTTTTAAACAGAGGTTGGATGGCCATCTGTTGGGAATGCCTTGACAGTGTATTCCTGCAAGACAGGGGATTGGACCAGATGGCACTTGTGGTTTCCTCCAACTCTATGATGTACAGCAGGAGCAATGCACATTGGGACCAATGTGGGACTGAGCACCAATGCACATCCATCCCATTGTTCATTGGTTCCATTACACAATGAATGATCACTCTTGCTGTTGTCCCAATATACATCTTTGAATTTCACTAACAAGATTTCTTAGCACCTCTGCAATGTAGCTAAGTCCATGTAAAATTACATTAAGTAAAAGACAATACAGGATTCTGCCAAACATTTGTGTAAATATTCACCCTTACCAGAAGCTCAAATGAAAAAGACCAAATTGAGGTGCTCACACGAGACACATTTGAAAACATGATAATGCTGGGTAAAGTCAAAGGCAGTTAGAAAAGTGGGAGACCACATTACAGAGGGATTGATTCAGTCAAGGAAACCACAAGTCTGACTTGGTAAGACCTGAGCAGAGCTGTGACAGTCTCTTGAAGTGCTCTCATTTATAAGACTGCCATAAATGGAAGTCAACTTGATGGCACATGACAACAAATGTATTCACTTAGATATGTCCAACCATAGTTTTACATAGAAGAAGTAGTGAGGGCATGTATGTTTGAGCAGTTCTTGGCAAGGTGAACAAAAGTATGTTACAGGTGTGTCTTGTCTGAGCCTCTGCAGTGAGCAACACATCTGACTATCAGTGTTCAAAGCCCCCAGACAGAATCAGACCTGCTGTACAGCCAGGTAAAGTAAAATATCTGTGTGGGAAATAAATGAAGGAAAGAATAGTTCAATTGTCTGACTTGGTACAAGATCATCTTGACCCAACACAGGCCATAACCCTGCCGCTTTTGTAAGCATGCCATTCTACCCCCTCCCTACAATATCTCATAATTGGAAATATTGGACACTTTGAAGGGGTCAAGTCGACCAGGGTGCTCCAAAAAGAAGTCAGGTGGAGGTCACAAAGTCCTGGGAAGGTGTCTTAGAAATATTTTAGCAAGCAAGCCCAAACTAGGATTGTGCAGAAGCCCCCAGTAAACAAAACCATTAAGGAGATATGTGTTGTTTCCTTCTTGGGCACCTCAGCAATGAGTCATCCAACCTAAATAATCAAGTGACCTCTCTAACCCCAATCCCAAGGAAATATCCCCTCAGAACCCCCTCCTTTCCTGCATTGCAAGGTTGTTGTAAACCCATCAATTCCTATCTCCCAGCCATTAACAGCAGTAAGTTTCAGTTTCCTTTGATTACTCAGTGGGAAACCCATCCAGTCTTAGTTCTAGCCAGGGTACCCCTTCAGGATATGAAGCAGGGTATAAATATTAGTCCCCCAGCAATAGAAAAGTGTGCCATTGTGTATGAGCCCAGCCAGTCTCTTTCTCAGCATGCCTCTGGATTGGAACCTCCAGTGCCACTCTCAGACTTCTGTGTGAGTACTTTGAAACTCCATTCTTCAAGTCTGGTAACTATTGCCCTGTCTCCTGAATTTATCCCTCTATCCACCCTCTCTACCTTACTCCTTGATAGCCTTGTGTGGTTCTCAGGAACGTGTGTTGCATGTGTGAATGCTTTTGTGTTATTTCCACTGAAAATACATTATTTCACTTTGACCTGGACTTCTCCACAGTTAGCACTGGTATACATAGGTGAAAAGGTCCATGCAGTTGCCCTCCTCTTGCAAGCATACTGTTTGAGCTAATAACTCCCCCATCTAGATTTTCTGTATCATGAGTGGGTCTCAAAGCACCTCCCACCTCTTAGGTTAACACTTTAGTGAAACTGGTAGTGATTTCTGGTTACTTCTATGAAGAGGGTTCTTGTAGCACCTTTGAGACATGACATTTTCAGACGTGTAAAAAGTGCTGTGGAGGGCTCTGGAGAGGTACGCGCCTGTTCCGCAGCAGGGGGCCAGTTTATGACGACGACGTCCCTCTCGCGTTACCCTCCGTGTTCCTTCCATGTCGCATGGAAGAAAAAGGCACCACTTTTTATTCACGAAGAACTTCCGTGAGTAAAACGTGGTGCCTTTTCTTTCCATGTGACACGGAAGGAACACAGAGGGTAACGTGAGAGGGACGTCGTCGTCAGAAACTGGCCCCCTGTCGCGGAACAGGCGTGTACCTCTCCCGAGCCCTCCGCAGAACTTTTTACATGTCTAAAAATGTCCTAACTGAGAGAATGAAGTTGGTAGCACAAGTTTTCACAGACTTATGTCTGCTTCCTCTGATCAAGACTAACATGGTTATATCTTTGAATTCTGGATACTTTTAGTTACTTTGGGGATGCTGTGGGACTCATGACAGTGAAAAGGGCAAGATTTTGCCTCATAGAAACCTCTGGAAGTGAAATTTCCCATTCATATTTTTTTAAAATAGTCTTTGGAAGTGGTTACACCAAAACCCCTTAGGCCACATGCATGTTATTGTAAGCCAATGTAACCATAACCATAGGATAGGAAACAGAGGAACTATAACTGTTCCCAAATTGGGGGGAAAGCAGGATAGAAATAAAGATAATGGTGATGGTGGTGATGATGATGATGATGATGATGATGATTTGTTAACTGTGGGGCTTTCCTCCCCTTTTTGCTTTGAACACTGCTTAGGGAAGGAATGACTGACATTAGAGAAGCAACTGGGAGACAGGGACATCTCAACTTTCATATTAGACATTAAGGGAAATGTATATTCCCTGTTAGTAGAACATTTTTTTCCCTCTGACTGCAGGCTTTCCTTGAAGGTGCATGACTCAGCAGTTGGACTTTCAATTAAGCCCATGTTTATCTTCCAATGACCAAAAGCAAAACACCTATTTTTGCAAGATAAAGTGCTAAGAAGCATGTACTAGAACAAATCTAGCACATGCTTGCTTGTCCTTAGCACAGTTGTCTTGTCTTTCACCACTTCTAAATGTGTGCTAAACATATTGTATCTAGCTTGCCCGGACAGTATGACACTGATGTTTTAAAATAAATAATAAAGAGATGTGGCCAATTTCAACCCAATTTAAAGGTTTGTTTGTTTGTTTGTTTGTTTTAAAAAAATAGTCTCAGAAATAAATGTTGACATATTTAAAATGTTTACCTATTTAAATATGCTGATGATGTAAGAAGTACAAAAGCTGTCAGTTTTACAACTCACATGGCCATCCCAGTTCAATATACAGATTGACCCCTGTATCCATGAGGGATACGTTCCAGGACCCCTGTGGAGACCTGAAACTGTGGATAACAGGGAACCCTATTATTTTCAATTAGATGAACACCAGAAGTTGGGCATAGGACTTTATCAGACTAGCATCTAAAAATGTTGTAATTCTGCAAATGAAGATAGTGGGAACATTGTGGCATTATAACACTTATCACATGTAGCTGTAATCATGCAAAAGAAATGCCACACAATTATAGCATGACGATCACTAGTACTTTAAGAATGGGAGTTTACTTCCTGGATTTAGCATGGGCGAGATTTTAGCTGTTCTTGCGAGAAGATGCGAGTGCCCTTAAAACTAACCCCCCAAAATTAACAAAGTTAATGAACACACAAGCACTGAAAGAAACCTAAAAACATGCAAACTTGATGGGACAGTTCATAAAAAGGGAGTCCTGTGCTTTGTTTTCACCTTCTCACCTGGAAGAATGCTCGCTGAGGACTGCCCATTCATGCTGTAATCTCACGATTACAACGGGACATGTTTTTGCATGTCATCAATACCGTTAAAAAAGTGCTATTGATGAACTATAGATGGCTTGTCCCATCAATTAAAAGCAACTCCTTATTCATGGCTGGGGCATGGGGTAACCACGAGATGATGACAATGTCATGCGATAGCCACAGCCATTCACACTACCCAGATGTTGTAATCATGTGATTTTTGCCATGTCTGATAAAGTCTACAGAATCACACTGGCGGCCCTAGAAAGAACATGTTTTTAGATGTGGATAAGTGAAACCATGGATGCTGAATCCATGGATACAGGGGTTGTTGACCTGTAGTCACAAAAAACAGTTGTGATTAATATTGCCCCATTTTTTAAAAAAAACACACACCTATAATCCTACAAATCAGGAGTTTGCTACACAAGTGGGAATGCTGAACATTGGATCCAGGCCCTGTGCACTTTCTCCCAAACAGTCAATCACTAAGTTTTAGACAGGATTTATGTATGTAGCTGAAGATATGTAGGAAGAACAACTGTCCATGAAGCAACAAGTTGTATTTTAGTTTGGTGGAAACATACCCTGCTTTACATAAGTAGCAACCATCTAAGAACTTAGGTAACAACCCATCAGAAAAGAAAAATCTAATTTAGCCCGATCCTGCTACAGCTACTGTTTATTGTTTAGTCTTAGTATTTTTTAAGTATGTTTTAAATTTTTGAATTATTTAATTGTATTTTAAGGGTGGGTGGGATGGAGGATCCTGAATGTATATTTTAAATGTTGTAAGCCACCCTGATTGCATTTTGTAGAGTGGCGGGATATAAATAAATATTATTATTGTGAAGTCGAAGGCTTTCACGGCCAGCATCCATAGATTTTACTTGGTTTTTTTCCTGGCTGTGAGGCCGTGTTCTGAAATAGTTTCTTTCTGACGTTTCGCCTGCATCTGTGGCTGGCATCTTTAGAGAGAAAGAAAGAAACTATTCCAGAACACGGTCTCACAGTCTGGAAAAAAACCCAAGGAAAATCTACAAATGTTGTTGTTGTTGTTGTTGTTGTTGTTACAAATCACTTTCATTTATCCAGTTTAAGCAGCCATTGGTGGAAAGCCCATAATTTGAATGTAGTATAAATTACAAAAACTACTGCTGCTGCCACTAATAAATTAGCAGTTGTTAATTTACTAGAGCTATTGCTGCTGCTATAACATATGAAGTCCTTCCAAGTGACATAATGCTCAGCTCTGAAGCACAGGCACTCATCACAACAATCTCAGCCACCACACGCTCAGAGACCCCCAAAGTGAAGGCACAGTTGTGTTGATCCATATTAATAAAGCAGTTCTACTATATTTCATCTCCATACGTAGTGGGTCTTTTGCAAAACTAAATTGATCAAGCCCACCTCAAAATGCTTTTGATTGCAACAGGGGCATCTCACAGGAATATATTGCTGTTCAGGAAAATATCGCCCTGGATGGTATCATTTTAGTTTAACAAGTCCTAACTCTATTACACCTCTGGGCCTTCCTTGGTTGGAATCTGAAGTCTTTAGGGATGGAATGATCATGTTTTGCAGTATCTATCCCTGTAAATCTGCACATTATATTACAAGCAGTAATACTTACACCCCGAAAAGCCAGTTTAATGCTCTGTAAACATCTTGGCCAGCCATTACTTTTGTTATGTGTATTTTTTCCTCCATGTATGATGTTTCCAATTTTGCATTTCCTCCATCTCCCTAGCAACCTCCATTCAAACTTGAAATGCTATTTGATATGTTGTAGAAAGCACACAGACTATATTTCAGCATGGACTTGGGCTCAGTGAAGCCTGTTAAAATCTCTCTCTCTCTGGCTTTTCTTCACAAACAAAGATTCAGGAAGGACTCATCCTGCACTTTCTGCAATCATGCTGATGACTGAAAAGGCCAATCGTCCGGTTGCAGAAAGCACAGCAGAGAGTCTCCTTGGGTGATGTTTCTGGGTTGTGATTCTTTCTGCGTTGTCATTTCTGTTCAAGACTTGTTCGGCGTGAGTTCTCAAATAAAGCTGCAGCATTGTGGATAGTGTGTCTCCATGCCTCCCGATGTGAAGCCTGTTAAAAAGTGTGCATGTAAATATACCTAACACTCCATTGGATTGGGGCCACAGCTTGGCTTCCACACCATAAAGCTAAATTCATCCATATGATTGGAATATTGCCCAATTTTTTAAAAAGAAAAAAATAGCACAATAATTTGAAATTAACATTATCAATGCACTAATGCAATCTGAAGGCAAGCTGGGCCTGACTTAGGAAGTGATGTTATGAAGGGAACCTTTAATTCTAGCTGCCCTCAAAGCAGGAAGCCTTTTCCTTGAGGAGTAGTTCACTTGAAAACTGCAGATTACAATTTAATATTAACCAGATTTCTACATTAAATGTGATTTCCGAGAACAATTTGATTTCTCTCTTACCTCCAGTCCCTTTAGATGATCAAAACATTGTACAACAGCAAGCAGCTCCTGGAATGAGACCATGGGCTGCCTGCAATTTAAATGACAGCTTTTGCAATTGCTGAACAACATCAGATTTGGCTGTCACTCACTTGCTCCACTGTCAGTCTTAATCTGCTTCTGAGGCCTGTGCTGCTCCCATATGGCCTTGTTTTGTTTCCATTGCTTGGTTACACATAATCAAGTGGGGTAAAAAAAGGAAACATCCTTCATAGCGTGAGTCATAAACAGAACCATGTGGTGCAGATCCAGGCTTCATTCACAGAAACAGGACCGGCTCTACCATTAGGTAACAGATTTGTGGGGTCAAAAAGGGTGGCAAATTGTGAGCTATTTACTTTGTTATTATTATAAATGTTTTACTGTCATGGATAGGGAAGGTGTTTGGGGGATTTTCTGCCTCATGTCCCCTTGCCCAAAAAACTGCAAATTTGAGTGGGTATGTGTGTGTGTGTGTGTGTGTGTGTGCCATTTGCTGCTCTCACATAATTGTTGTTCTTGCTGCTGTTATTATATTTATATTTATTTATTTATCTATATTTATCAGTTATCAGTCTGTGGAAAAGTCCAAGGCTGTAATTTGAAAGCCAGTGTCATCTGACATGCACAAATCTGAACATCTGTTAGCTTTCTCTACACCACTGAGGGTAACGCTAGACAATATATTTAGCATGCTTTTACAATACCAACTCCCCAAAGTGGTAAAAGATGTCTATTTGTCATAGCATGTTATTTTGCTTACTATGCATCTTCCATTCAGCATGTTTTGCTTTTTGATCAGTCCTGAAAAGGTAAACAAAACCTTAATTTTCAAGGCTGATTAGTTAGGCACAAATCTTTGTTTTGTGAGAATAAAAGTGAGTTAATCATAGGGAATACTCATTTCCCTTAACATAGTTTGAGATGCTCACGTACATAGGTGGCTGAGTGGCCTAAGGCAAGGGCAAATCTCTCCAGGAATTTCATTGAGGAGAAGTACACTTGAAAACTGCACATTAATATAGTCAAAAAAACCCAAGCTGAGCAAGGAACATAGTTGCCCTAAGAAAGAAAGCCTTAGTCTAATGAGTTACTATTAACTGTACATGCAATCATAGGAGATTTTCACACTGGGGAAATAACCCACGGGGAGATTGGGGAGAGAAATGGGGCTGTTCTGGTTGCAGCACTCCATTTCTCACGCCCACTTCTTTCTCCCGATCTCCCGTCATCCTCCCTCCGTCCTGCTTCCATTTCCCTCCTGCTACATTCATCTATTTTTTACTAATGAAGAACTTTCATTAGTAAAAAATAGCGGAAGGGAAATGGAAGCAGGATGGAGGGAGGACGACGGGAGATCGGGAGAAGGAAGGGGGCATGTGAAAGGGAGTGCTCCAACCGGAACAGCCCCATTTCTCTCCCAATCTCCCTGGGGGTTATTTCCCCCAAGTGAAAATCTCCTCAGTTTCTGTAAGTAGCTATCAGTAGAAGTCCTTGGAAATAATAGCTAAGTACTGTTTGAGCTTCTGAGAGAAGGTGTAGAGCAGATAAAGCAAATCATTGGGGTATTTGCCTTTTGTTCAATATTTTCAAGTCCAGAAACTTACTTTTTAAAAGTAGTTAGTCATAATTCCAAGGACTCTCCTGAGGTTAATTATCATTATAGATTTTTTTAAAGGAAAATAAAAGTATTGTTTTACTTTCCCATTTAAAAAACAAACAAGTAACTGAAGGTTACTTTAATTTTTTAAAAACCAGAACACTACAAATTTCTGGCCTCTGGCACAGAACACAATCTTTGCTCACCCACCTTGTCATTGGTTTCACAGCCACAACAAAGCCTGAAGGGACAGCAGGAGACAGTCTTTGTACCATGAGACATTCCTCCTCCACCATTTAGTGAGGCCAAGAAAATCCATCAATATAAAAGTAATTCAAAAGGGACACTGCAAAAGGAGTGATGTTATCTCTTGTTAAGAGGCAACTGTGATGTAACCCTAGTTATGAATTAATGACTGCAAAAAGGAATTAATTCCACGTGACTAGTATTTGGAACTAGACACTTCAAAACTAGTTACTTCTGTGTTGTGTTCTGTTACTAGATCTACATGATGATATCCTCTGCTCTTCCTTTAGGAAGAATATGGCTTGCCTTGCATCGCTGGCAATTGAAATGCAAGCCAGAATTCCTGCAGAGCTATGTGATAATGTAACATTAATCCAGCTTTTTCCCGCTGATATGATGCAAATTGATCGGAAGGTTAACCACAATAATGCCTCCTGTGGTGAGGAATCACATTGTGGCCTTCAGACAACCACTCTCTGGAAACGTTTATAACACATTCAAATCCCTCCCAGCTTGTGCAACAGCATCAGCTCTGTTTTGATAGGCCACTGTACCACATTTGGCTTAAAGAACAAAACCACGCAGGGCCTATATAGAGTTTGTGAAGCCTAGGTTTGGAAATACTAAATGTTGGCAAGCATGCAGGAAAAGTACATTTCCCCCTCCCCTCCCACACCCTTCGGCTTTCCCAGCCTGTCAAGTCATATGGCTTTTCCGTGAATCAACACCTCTATGAAAGTCAATGGCTTTTCTTCTTCATTAAACATTACAATTCTCCTAATGTGCTATGAAATTTTCTGACCTGAAATAGTCTCTATGGTGAAGAATACCCAGTGATCAACATGTTGCGCTTTGACCCATCTCTGTTCTAAAACTTTGAGGGAGCTCTTATAAAATTCAAGACACTGAAACACAAGGGAACGCACTGAGCATATAAGATTTAGAAGAAAAACCACAACCTGTTTTTAATAAATTAAGAACAGAAGAACAGTCTTGCTAGTTCAGACCAATGTTCTGCCTTGACCAGCACCCTGTTTCCAGTAGTGGTTGGCCTTTGGAAAACATACAGCACAGCATGAATTATATTATGCATCCTTCCCCCTGGGTCTGGTACCAGGAAACTGCTTCTGAATTATCATCACTCTAAGTGGGTTCAGGAATGGCAGAATAGATTGCTCTGAGGGGAATCCATATCACATATGCACACACTAAAGTACATGTGCATATAGATACACAAACACAGACAAAACCAATCTTAGAGTTTTTGTTAGATTTTGGCCAGAGATTGAATGTTATTGTCCTTTCTCTTAGAGTCCAAATAGTTCCCATGAGACTCATGAAACAGAATGTACTTATTCCAAATTATGGCTCAGCTGAAACATTGATACCACCAATTATGGAAACATTGATACCACCAATTACTAATTAGAGAATTAGAGAAGTCTCTAATTACACCATTTTATGAGACAGTGAATTTCCTTTCAGATTTAAGATGCTTTCACTGTGCCCACAGTACAGTGAGCGCTTGGTATCCATAGGGGTTTGGTTCCAGGACTACCGTGGATACGAAAATCCATGGGTGTCCAAGTCCCATTATATACAATGTTGTAGTAAAATGGTGTCCATTGTATAAAATGGTGAGCAGCACGGTTTGCTTTTTGGATTTTCCCCCCAAAATATTTTCGAGCCGTGGTTGATAAAGGAGGGTTGACTGTACAGCATTGTTTATTATCTCTTTAAAATCAAGATCTACAACAGTTCCATGTATACATCCTCCAGGACGTTAGTTTGAAAGTTATGGTCAAACTAAATTGATGGTGGGAAAGTACAGACTGTGGGCCACACGTAGACCCAGATCTGTTTCTGGGACCCCAGTCCCCACTCCAATCAATTTGTGTAGCCCCTCTCTTCGTCCCACCACCTTCTCAGGCTTGTTTGGTGGCAACAAGAGAGAGGGCCTTCTCAGTGGCTGCTCCCAGACTTTGAAACTCCCTCCTCAGAGAGTCCAGGCTGGCCTCCTCCTTGCTCTCCTTTCCAGCAGCAGCTTAAAACATTTTTGTTATACAAACTGACAAGGACTAGGCTTCTAAGGCTGTGCAGTGCTGTGTTTAAGCTTTTTCAGGGCCTGTATGGAGTTTTTAATGTATTTTAATATTTTTAATGTTTAATCATAGAATCATAGAATTGCAGAGTTGGAAGAGACCACGAGGGCCATCCAGTCCAACCCCCTGCCTTGCAGGAAATCACGATCAAAGCATCCATGACAGATGGCCATCCAGCCTCTGTTTAAAGACCTCCAAGGAAGGAGACCCCACCACGCTCCGAGGGAGTGCGTTCCACTGCCGAACAGCTCTTACTGTCAAAACGTTCCTCCTAATGTTGAGGTGGAATCTCTGTTCCTGGAGCTTGCACCCATTGCTCCGTGTGCCACTCTCTGGAGCAGCAGAAAACAAGCCTGCTCCATCCTCAGCATGACACCCCTTCAAATACTTAAACAGGGCTATCATATCGCCTCTTAACTGTCTTTTTTCCAGGCTAAACATACCCAACTCCCTAAGTCTCTCCTCATAAGGCATGGTTTCCAGACCTTTCACCATTTTAGTCGCCCTCCTCTGGACACACTCCAATTTGTCAATATCCTTTTTGAATTGTGGTGCCCAGAACTGGACACAGTATTCTAGGGAGGTCTGACCAAGGCAGAATAGAGCAACACTATTATTTCACTTGATCTGGACACTATACTTCTATTGATACAGCCCAAAATCACATTGGCCTTTTTAGCTGCCGCATCACACTGTTGACTCATGTCCAACTTGTGGTTTACTAGGACTCCTACATCCCTTTCGCACGTAGTCTCATTCAGCCAGGTCTCCCCCATCCTATATCTATGCATTTCATTTTTTTGCCCTAAGTGCAGTACCTTACATTTCTCCGTATTGAATTTCATTTTGTTAGCTTTGGCCCAGCTCTCCAGTTTATCCAGGTCATCTTGAATTTTGATCCTGTCCTCCAGGGTATTAGCTACTCCTCCTAATTTGGTGTCATCTGCAAATTTGGTAAGTATGCCCCTAATTCCCTCATCCAAGTCATTGATAAAGATGTTGAATAGCACTGGGCCCAGGACAGAACCCTGTGGCACCCCACTGGTCACAACTTTCCAAGAGGAAGAGGAGCCATTACTGAGCACCCTTTGGGTTTGGCCGGTCAACCAATTACAAATCCATTGAACAGTTAACTTGTCTAGGCCACATTCTACAAGCTTGTTTGCAAGAATGTCATGGGGAACCTTGTCAAAGGCCTTACTGAAATCAAGGTATGCGATGTCCACAGCGTTCCCTTCATCTACCAAGCTGGTAATTTTATCAAAAAAAGAGATCAGATTAGTCTGGCATGACTCTGAAACCCATGTTGACTTTTTGTGATTATGGCATTGCCTTCTAAATGTTCACAGACTCTCTGTTTAATGATCTGCTCTAGAATCTTCCCTGGTATTGATGTCAGACTAACTGGACGATAATTGTTGGGATCCTCTTTTTTCCCCTTTTTGAAGATGGGGACAACGTTTGCCCTCCTCCAGTCTGCTGGGACTTCTCCTGTTCTCCAGGAGTTCTCAAAGATTATTGCCAATGGCTCTGAGATTATATTTGCCAGCTCTTTTAATACTCTTGGATGTAGTTCATTTGGTCCTGGAGATTTAAACTCATTTAGATTAAGAAGGTATTCCTGTACTACCTCTTTACTTATTTTGAGCTGGATTTCCCCTGTTGCGTCTTCTGTTCCTTTATCCTCAGGTTGGTCCCCCTTTACTTTTTCTGAAAACACTGAGGCAAAGAAGGTCTTGAGTAATTCTGCCTTTTCTCTGTCCCCTGTTAGCATTTTGCCATCTTCTCCGCGTAGTGGCCCTACCATTTCCTTCTTCCTCCTTTTGCTGCGGACATACCCCAAAAAACCCTTTTTATTGTTCTTAACCTCTCTAGCAAGCCTGAGCTCATTCTGTGCTTTAGCTTTTCTGATTTTACTCCTACATGTGTTCACTATCTGTTTGAATTCTTCTTTGGAGATTTCCCGCTTTTTCCATTTCCTATACGTGTTTCGTTTAAAACTTAGCTCTGTTGATATTTCTTTAGTCATCCATCCTGGTTTATTGAGACACCTCCCATTTTTCTTCCTCAGTGGTACTGTTTGAAATTGTGCCTTCAGTATCTCCCTTTTGAGAAAGTCCTATCTGTCTTGAGGTCTCTTCTCTTTTAGTATTCCTGACCATGGGATCACCCCCAGTATTTCCCTGAGTTTATTGAAATCAGCTCTCCTAAAGTCAAGAATGCGTGTCTGACTATGCCTGGCTTCTCCTATCCATTGTATAACAAACTCCAGGAGAACATGATCACTCTCATCTAAGGATCCCACCACTTGCACCCCATTAACCAGGTCATCCCTGTTGGTTAGGATCAGATCTAAAATAGCTGACCCCCTTGTTGCCTCTTCCACCTTTTGGACCATGAAATTGTCTTCCAGGCAAGTAAGAAATTTGCTAGACCTTGAAGTTTTGGCTGAGTTAGATTTCCAGCAAATATCCGGATAGTTGAAGTCACCCATCACTACTACATCTCTCCTTTCTGCCTGTGTGGTCATCTGTTCTAGAAAGCCATCATCCAATTCCTCCGTCTGACTTGGGGGTCTGTAGTAGAGTCCCACAATAACATCCCTGTTGTTTCCCTCCCATTTAATTTTTATCCAGATGCTCTCCTCCTGGCTTCCAGTATTGATGTCATGGATCTCTTCACTGGTGTAAATATCCCTGACATATAATGCTGTTCCTCCTCCTTTCCTGTTTGGCCTGTTTCTCTTAAAATGTTATACCCCTCTATTCCTACATTCCAATCATGAGACTCGTCCCACCAGGTTTCAGTAATGCCTATTATATCATATTTGTTTTGTAGTGCTAGGAGTTCAAGTTCATCTTGCTTATTTCCCATGCTCTGTGCATTAGTGTAGAGACATCTAAGACCATGTGTTCCCTTTACTTGCTGCCTGTGCAAGTTTTTTGGCCTCCCACTGTTGGGTACTTGCGCTGTTTGCCTTGTTCCCTCTATGACAGTTTGACTATTTTCTCCAGCTCTTTTGCCTTCCAGAATACTGTCTCCCTCCCCCATATTACTCAGTTTAAAGCCCTCCTGATCAAATTCTTGAGACTGTAGGCAAAAACGTTTCTGCCAACTGGTGTGAGATGCACCCCATCTCTTGCCAGAAGTCCCCCCTCATGGAAGCGCAGTCCATGATCTAAGAATCCAAATTGTTCTCGGCGACACCATCTGCGGAGCCAGTTGTTTACGTCGGCTATTTTCCTCTCCCTTCCTGGACCATGCCCTTCAACTAGCAGAAGAGATGAGATGACAACCTGTGCGTCCATTTCTTTCAGCTTCCTCCCCAGAGCCTCATAATCTCTTCTGATCTTGGGAAAGCTGTGCCTTGAAGTATCATTGGTTCCCACATGGACCAAAAGGAAGGGGTAATGATCCGTAGGCTTGACGAGTCTTGTTAGCCGCTCCGTCACATCACGGATATTTGCCCCAGGGAGACAACATACCTCCCGAGACATCTTGTCAGGCCCACAAACCACTGCTTCTGTACCTCGCAGCAAGGAGTCCCCCACCACCACCACACGCCTCCGCCGAGGCTTCGCAGCTGCTGTTCCTTGCGGTGGTCCTCTCAAGGTCCCCTGCTCTGCCCCTGAAGTCTGTCCATGCTGTTCTTCCTCATTGTCCTTGATAAGAGAGAGGACTTCGAATCGATTCTGTAGGTGCCAGCTGCTCGAAGTATCCCTGGATTTTCTTGTTCTGTGTGTGACATTCTTCCAGCTGTCTACCTCCTGTTTCTGTGGAGTGACCCTCTCCTCCCCAGGCAGTTCCTCTGTGCGGTCCTCATCCAAGACTGTTTGTTCTGTTCTGTCCAGAAAAACCTCTTACTCTCAAATATGTTGAAGCGTAGCTACCCTAGTCTCCAGCTGCTGGACTTTCTCCTCCAAGAGGGCTACCAGCTTGCACTTGGTGCATGTGAAGTTCCCCACGTCTGTAGCCAAGAAGACAAACATCGCACAAGTATTGCAGGTGACTGCCGCAGTCCCCTCAGTGTCCATGGTGAGAGCTTTTAGGTAATCTAAGAACTCTTAGCTAATGTTGAAAACTCTATGCTGTACTTTTAAGTATGCTGTTTTTGTTTTTGTTTTTTGGCTTGGCCACTCAAACTCAACAAGCAGCCTCTCCCAAGAGTTTAAAAAAATTCAAACTCACAGAAGCTCCACCCTCTGGAACAAGCAGCCTCTCCCAAGAGTTTAAAAAAATTCATGTTTTAACTTATTTAAATTGTTTAATTTTTTAAAATATATATATTTATACTGTTATTTTTTTTACTTTTGTATTGTTTTTAACTTTTATTGTTTTAAATATGTTCTTAGCTGTCTTGAGTCTCATTATCAGGAGAAAGGCGGGATATAAATGAACTAACTAACTAAATATTCCAATCAAACTGTCCCCTATTTTGCTAGGTTTTTGGCTCCCCTGGGCTGTTTTAGATCCAGAAGAAGTCTTTAATTAACAAGGAATTAACAAAGAACTAAGCTAGAAGCTGGGGAAGTGTACTGAGTGAGGGGGGGAAAGGAGGATGTTTGTCTGTGGGAGGGAGTGGAGGTGTGGGAGGGGAATGCACCTCTAAGGATCTGCAGGATACTATGCCTCCCCAGCCTCTGGCATTTGGGACTCCCTCAAGTGGTAGGGATATCCATTTGTTATAGGAACTCCCTCAAGTGAGTAAAGGAATCCTCAAAGTTTTGAAGACGTCAATTTGTCATAGTATATGATTGCCCACACCTATGTAGCTTGTATTTAGTATGCTGTCTTGTGACATTTCATAGCAAGGTAAACACAGATTTAATTTGCAAATCCAACTGCTGAGTCACGAACATCCAAGGAACTACTGTGGAAGAGAAAATGGGTCAATTGTAGAGAATACACATCCCACTTTATGTCTAATTTGACCATGATTTTAAGTCTTTATGACTAGAGCCTGTAAAAGTTACCAGCTGGGGTATTATAGAGCTATTGTGAAAAAATATTTTCTTTTCATGCTGTGTTTGAGCCCTAGGCCCCCCTCTGCTACTGTAAAACAACCATTGTCTAGAATGTTGCTCTTCACTGTAGCACCTGTGGGCCAGCAGTGAGTCCTAATCATCCCAACTGTGTTTCTGCTTGTTAATACGCAACAAGTAGCTAGTGAGGAACACTATGCTACCAACCCCACTCCTATTTATTTATTTATTTATTTATCTATTTTACAACTTGTCTTTCTCCCAGTATTGGACCCAAGGTGACTAACCTCATAGGTTAAAACAAAATATAGCTAAAAACAGCTAATGGTACAATTTAAAAAAATTAAATAAGTAAGCCTATGAAAACACTAATTTAATACAAATTCAGAACATTTAAAACACAACAGTGATGATAAAAGCATAGAACCCCCTTTGAAAGACCATCTGTAGCAACCAATTGACACCCTAAAGCTTGTCTAAATAAACAAGTTTTTTGCCTGCTGCAGAAGGTAAATAGAATGGGAGCCAAGCTAGCTTCAGGTGGAAAGTAGTTCCACAGCCTGGCAACGTCCACCAAGAAGGCCCTCTCTTATGCCCTTGCCAGATGTGCCTGTGACAGTTAGTGTTGCCAGGTTTTTAAAACAGCAATAAAGGACAACCAAATTCATGATATACAGGGCTGACAGTCAGGAAGTAGCTCTTAAAACATTTGCATTCTGTCTAAATACCAAATGAAATTATTGATTTCAGTTCACTTAGCCATGTATTTCTCTGTAAGATTAAGACATTGTCCATATTCATAAATTAATCCATTTCTGTTCCAGCTAATTTTATTTGTCTGTGGTACAATCTCCATTGCAATACACTCTGATAATAGTGTACAGTATATCTGGTACAACAAATCAAACTATCAACACACTTTTACTCATATGTGACAAAGGAATCATGAAGAAGGTAAAAAAATGAAAGAACAAAACCAGATTTTTCTGGATCAAATGTCGTTTCAGACCAGCAACGATGATGGCAACTACCCCAATTGATCATCTTCACAATCCACTGCTGATTTCTTTAAGAATTTGCAGTGGATCTTTCGGGCTACTACTGCAAAAGTGGCAAACTTGAGTGTAATGGATTTAGAATGGCCTGACCACAGGTCACAAGTAATATGAGGCAACATCTAAAATATTTCTGTCTTTACAGAGGGCTCACACTACAATATGGGATTTTTGGTATCTTATTCTAACCTTCCAACCTTCAAATAGGGGATATGCCTTATAATAAAGGACACTTGCCATTCCTGTAAGGGACAAGCTTTCTGGCCCTCTAATAAGGGGCATCCCTTATGATAAGGAACACTTGGCAACCTTAATGACAGTGGTGGGACCAAGACAAAACCCTAAGAGCTTAAAGCTTGGACAGGTTCATATAAGGACACATCCTAGTACTTCTTTCCATTACCTTCTGTCTACCACTCTTCCCTCCCACTATCCCCATCACAACAGCTTTCTACAAACACATACCCTGGTCTGGCTGCAAATGATCTCAGGAGCTTTCTGTCCCACATCCTGATATCAAGAGGTGGCATCTGCCTCTCATCCCCTATCTGGTTGTTGCATACACACATCTACCTGTCCAAAGGCAACAAAGAGGAAAGGCACTAACAAGGAGAGGAGGCAAGGAGATTTAAGAGAGCAAGAGAGAAGCATGAAATGTGACAGAGAAGCAGCCCTCCAGAACAGTCCACAACCATGCCGTCCAAAATTCTAGAAGTCTGGGTCCTGGGTAGAATTTTCTATAGCCACCCTTTTCTTTGTGTGAGAGGGAATGGTTGCATTTAGCAAAACTTAAATCAAAGCCCACAAAGAACAGAGTAGCAATGACAGCACAAATATGGCACAAAGTTAAAGAGCAACAGCAAAGTTGAGGAGCAACACTTTCACACATCCTGACAGAGCTGTTCAGCAGTGGAATGCGCTGCCTCAGAGTGTGGTGGAGTCTCCTTCTTTGGAGGTTTTTAAACAGAGGGTGGATGGCCATCTGTCAGGGGTGCTTTGATTGTGTGCTCCTGCAGGGCAGGGGATTGGACTAGATGGCCCTTGTGGTCTCTTCCAACTCTATGATTCTATGTTCCTATGAAGTACATTTTGCTTTATCTCTACTAGAGTAGACCCCTTCAATCAATTGTTGAATGGCGAATCAACATACAGATAAACCTAATGGATTAAACAGGTGTACTCTAGTCAAGACTAAAAGGACATTTGTCCCATTGCAGATTAATTTGGTTACTCAGTAGTTAAGGTGGAACTCAACAGTGTTTCCCTCTTGAACAACACTGAAGATCACTGGTTTTAAAAGGGGAGCTGCTACAGCTCCCCCCTCCCTTCTTTCATGAATGGATACAATTGCATTCTGCTAAATTCTAGTCATAGAACTTCAGCTTTAGGTAAACACCTATATAGGTGCCTGCTCTGTATGATGAGGTGTTAGGTAACACATTGTGTGGAAACAGCAGGGGCAGCACTGGGGGGGGGGGCAGAGAGGCTGAATGCACCAAGTGACACCATTGGGAGGAGGGGTGACACCAGCCTTAGTGACACCACAGGGAAACAGTATGTGCCACACCAGTTGTAACAAGAACGATAAAACTGGAGATTAATCTCAAGGTACTGGAGTTATTTTTATAACAACAGACATGCTGAAGGAGATATGGCATGTCAAGAAGTGACTGTGCTGAACAATTGTACTTTATAAAAATGAGGCTCAGCATATTGGTTTCAAGTGGGCATACAGTTCTCACTTATGATTCCAAGAAGCTGCATTAAAAACAACTGCAGTGACACTCCAAATAATTTTGAGTGTTGATTTTCCAGTCTTCCAAACTGCATAGAGAACCTCCACAGATCGGAGAGGCTCCCTTTTTCAGAAAGCCACCTTACATGTATAAAGGGCGAGAATGGCCCACGGAAAGAGATCACGGCTGACACACTCCTGCAACAGAAATACAGTTGAAAGCAGGCAAGTGAAGACATTTTGTTCTGCCAATAACATTTGACAAGGTAAAGCACCAAATGCTAATGGTCATCCATCATTTTTCTGTGGTGACTCCCACAGAGTGCGATGTATTACATCCTGAAGAATTCAGGGATATCCAGGACATGGTAAATCACAAATTTTACCACACAAGGGTTTATTCAGAGAAAAGTCACAACACAGACTAACTGGTGCAACCTTGTGGCATTTTACTTTTAAATATATATATATATATATATATATATATATATATATATAATTAAGCAAGAACAAATTCCTTTTTTCACAAGAGAAAACAATGTTGGCTGCTATGAACATTATTCTACTTGACTAGTCAACTCAACACATGTTTACTAGTTCAACTACATATAAATGAATGGACTAGCAGGTCTATCTAATGTTTTTTCAAGAAAGTCTCGGTACCGATGTCTGCTCTGTTATATGCACATATAAATGCCTTTGATTAAATTGGGGACAACTGAGTTCAACAACTCTCCACTATATTCTCTCTCTCTCTCTCTCTCTCTCTCTCTCTCTCTCTCACACACACACACATTTCTTTATGTGTAACATGCAGAACTTTGTTATTGTTTTGCTTGCATCTCTATTCATTTTCTCTCCAATAGCATATAATGAGTCTTCCCTACCACTAGGCTTCATAATTTGGGCCATAATGCCTTCTAAAAGTAGAATAATTCCCCAAGTGTCATTGTTTATGAGTGAATAAAAATATCATTTATTACCTAGCCAAGAGTAATAATGTTTAAATGTGTGGTGCTAAAGATTCCTTAAAAATGTGGATCAGGGATACAGTCAGTGTTCCAAAAAATATATGTGAATAATGGAAAAAGAAAAAGGTTGAGAAAACCAAAATACACAAAGTATTAGCCGGTGCCCGCTGGTAATAAATGTTAGACTGTGTACAGGCCCCACTTTTTACTTCAGCTCTGAATACTGTTGGTGCTGTATAAATAAGAAATAACCACGACTAATGGACACAGATGGTCATTATATTCTTTAATCTCTCTCTCTCTGGCTTTTCTTCGCAAATGAAGATTCAGGAAGGACTCATCCCGTGCTTTCTGCAAGCGCACTGATGACTGAAAAGGCCTGTCCGAGTCTTTCTTTACCAAATTCTTTAATACCAGTAATGAAATTACTCTGTGTATTGAACTGTGCAAAGTGATGGCCAATACTATTTAGCAGAGTGTTCAAAGCATTCCACATGTATTCTTTCAGTGTTACCACTTGTATTATCTTTTGCAACAACTTTGCAAGTTCATCATTCTTAGCAACCCAATTTTTCAGATGAGAGAACCAGACAATGCAGGATTTCTAATGCTGTCATCAAGTCCACAATAGTTTCCAAAACGCTGAGCAATTGTGCTCAGAATTAACCTAGCTGCTCTCTCATCTTTCAGTGATGGGAAAATAATTCAGTTTGTTGAGCCCAATTCTGTAGGGAACTCAGGGGCTTACCACACTCCGAAGAAACGCGGCAAGGCAGCCGGAAAGTTCCATCTCTCCTGCTGCCTTACCACATGGTATCGTTGTTTTTTTCATTCTGGTCCTGTGGAGGACCAAAGTAAAACTGTGTCTTTTTGCTAACCAGAAAAAGTCATAGCAAAAAGATGCAGTTTTAGCTCAGTCCCTCATGGGAATAGAACAGAAGAATGAAGGAAGAATGACAACGTCATGCAGTAAAGTAGCATGGAAGATGGAACATTCCTGCTGCCTTGTCACTTTTCTTTGGGGTGCAGTAAGCCCCTAACACTCTCCACCCCCCCCATCTATCTATTTCTTAAATGCATTCCAAAACTCCCTCTATCATTTATATGGCCACACATTCTCTGGCCTTAGGCAATATCTTACCCACTGCCTTTGTCCCCCAACAATAATTGTTAAACTGAACTTGTCACCTCATCACCACATCCACTAGTTTTGCATTTCTTTTGCATGACTATGACGGACTAGAACATACATACCCGAGTGATGCCCAGTGCAGAATGCCAAACAGATCATCGCCTCGTCAGATGTAAACTAAATCTTCATCTTAAGTTCAAACCTAAGAGGGGTGGCATCTTAAAGAAGAGACTCCAAGTCAACAATCTTCAACAAGCTACCATGAGAGACAACTTCCAGGCAAATCTACAAACAAAACTTGAAGACCATCCTACAGATCCTTCTCCTACAGTGCTTTGGCAACATATCAAAAACAGTATCCTCCAGTCTGCAGAAGAATCCCTCGGGTTCTCCCACAAGAAAAATCAAGACTGGTTTGATGAAAACAACCAAGAGATCCAGGAGCTGTTGGCAAAGAAGAGAGCTGCTCACTGGGCATACCTCGCCCAGCCAACCTGCCATGTAAGAAAAGCAGCTTTCCACCTCACATGTAGTAAACTACAACAAAAACTCCGAGACATGCAGAACAAGTGGTGGATCAATATAGCAGAAAAGACACAACACTGTGCAGATCTGGGTGATCATAGAGGATTTTATGAAGCTCTTAAAGCAGTGTTTGGACCTACTTATCAGGTCCAAAGCTCCTTATACAGTACAGATGGTCAAACATTAATTACTGATAAAGCCTCCATCCTGAATCGTTGGGCTGAACATTTTCAAAGTCTCTTTAGCACCAACCGAGTAGTCCAAGGCTCAGCTATCCAACATATGATACAAAAACCAATGAAAAATGAATTGGACATAGCTCCCACTTTGGAAGAGACCCTTAAGGCCATACAGCAGATGAAAAACGGCAAGGCAGCTGGGATTGATGGAATCCCACCTGAAGTTTGGAAACACAGAGGTCATGCACTCCATGAAAAATTCTACGAATTCCTTGTGAATTGCTGGGAAAAAGGGGAACTGCCATCAGACCTCCGAGATGCAGTCATCATCACCCTGTACAAGAAAAAAGGAGCAAAATCCGACTGCTCAAACTATCGAGGCGTAACACTGCTCTCTATTGCTGGAAAAATCCTTGCAAGGATACTCCTGAAGAAAACAGAAGTTCTTTACCAGCCTGCACCACAGGACGAACACCACTACCCCCATATTGCCGACGGCAAATCTGTGCTTAAGTCCGTTCAGCAGTTCACCTACCTGGGAAGCATCATCTCCTCAGATGCCAAGATTGACAAAGAGATCGATCACAGATTAGCAAAGGCATATAGTGCATTTGGAAGACTTCACAAAAGAGTCTGGAGCAACAAACACCTGAGGCAAAGCACAAAAATCATTGTGTATAGAGGCATTGTACTGTCTATCCTCCTTTATGGATCTGAAACATGGGTCACCTATCGCCACCACCTACGACTCCTCGAGCGCTTTCATCAGCGCTGTTTACGCACAATCCTAAATATACACTGGACTGACTATGTGACGAATGTTGCTGTCCTTGAGCAAGCAGGGATCACCAGTATTGAGGCCATGATATTGAAAACAAAGCTGCGCTGGGCAGGGCACATTTCTAGGATGGAGGACCATTGCCTCCCAAAAATACTACTCTACGGTGAACTCGCCATGGGTCAGCGTAAGAGGGGTGCTCCAAAAAAGCGATACAAAGACTCCCTGAAACAACATCTCAGGCTCGGCCACATTGATCACCAACAGTGGTCCGCCCTGGCCTCACATTGGGAGGCATGGAGACGCACTATCCACAATACTGCAGCCTTATTTGAGAACTCACGCCAAACAAGTCTTGAAGAGAAACAACAACGCAGAAAGAATCACAACCCAAAAACATCACCCAAGGAGACCTTCTGCTGTGCTTTCTGCAACCGGACTTGTTTATCTCGGATTGGCCTTTTTAGTCATCAGCGCGCTTGCAGAAAGCGCGGGATGAGTCCTTCCTGCATCTTCGTTTGCGAAGAAAAGCCAGAGAGGGGGGGCATGACTATGGCTATTCAACAGCCTGCTTATATGGTCTGCTCCTAGGCACCAGTTCACTCCATGCATCTGAGGAAGTAGACCAAGTATGCAAAAACGTATGGTACAATTTCTTTCTCTCAGTCTCAAAGGGGCTACAAGATCCCCTTGTTCCTCTGAACATGTTTGAGCTTGTCGTTATTGCTCTTGAACTGTGGTGCCCAAAAATAAACACAGTATTCCAGGTGAGGTCTGATCCAAGCAGAATAGAGTGAAACTATACTCCCATTGATGCCGGAGTTGATATAGCAAACCAGTGAGTCACAGATCTGCCCCACTATATGTTGAGTATGACGTCTTGGAGAGCCAATGCCAGTTGGAGTCCAAACTGCCAGACTACATAAGACAGTGGTGATCTAACTCAGTTTTGGAGTAGATTCGTATCTGCCCCATCACACTCACCTTGGCTCCCTTTCACATCTTTCCTTCCTCATGACTGGCATGATTGATAGCAGTATTTTTTGCTATGTATTTGGGGACTGTGTGGGGTAGTTAGCCAATACTTTCAATATGGCTTTCCATGCTTCCTCCAAGACCTACCCAAGTGAACTTCAATGAAATAACAAAGGTATAAAGGGAGTCAACACACACACACACACACACACACACACCTGTAGACATGACTGAAAGTGGTTGTGGCACCTAGCAAGACTGCAAGAGACTTCCTCCCACCTCCCAAGTTTCAGGTTAACCCATTCACAACAGTTGTTTTTGGCCCTCCCCCCCCCCCACAGTGTCAAATGTTTGCTTTCAGCCAGGGGTTAGAGGCCATGTAACTTTTGCAGGCAATCCCCTCTCCTGCTTATTTCCCCCCACTGCAATTCCTCCTCTGCCTTGATCTCTTGAAGATTAAGAAAACAGTGGAAATAGTAAAATAAACAGGAGGGGGGGGGAGCCCTGACCTGCTAAGGTGGTGTTCTTCCCCTTTCCATCACAGAAAAATAGCCTGAAAATGTTTAACATCAATTTGTGGGGATCTCTATAATTAGAGTTAATAAAAGGATGTGTCTTATCCATCAACCTTGCAAAAACACAGAAGCCTCCTCCCCTTCCCCCCATCCTTCCTTCACCCTGTAGCTGTAGTGAGTTATTTTGATGGACATCAGCAGTAAAATTCTCATTAGCATGTGATATATGCCCTGTGCCTATAAATGTGTAGGTGTTGGGATAGGGATAGGTATGTGTATGTTCCCCCACATCTCCTAGGAGGATTCCTTAGCTAAACAACTTAAGGTATAGGGTAGAGCAAAGGTAGCATTATAAAAATATCTCTGGGAATTGAGTTGGTGGTCTCCCTCCAGGTCCCAGTGGATATATGTCCACATCAGCCAACCCGCCACCACAGCTGACATTAATTATCACCAGGGTAGGCAGAACAAGCACACTCAAATGAGCTACAGAGAGTCTCCACATTGGAGGAGGTGGTTCCATTGGGTCTGGTTTGAGGTAGGACAGTTGTCACCACTGGCTCAAACTGAGCTGCCATTGTCTTGCTCATGTGCTGAAATGTGCATATATCAGATCTTCACCACGCCAGAAACCAGACTAACCCCAAGCTTTTCTTTCTCTTTTTTTCCCCCATCTGAGATTCCAAAATGTCCTGCTGATCTTTTACTGTTTGTGAGTTATGCCTTTATAGTTCATTCAGGCCACATACAGAAACAGAAAGCATAAAATACCTTGAGAAAAGTTTATAACTTGTTGGAAAAAGCCCGTGAAAACAAAATACATATTCATGCACAGGGCCGGTTTAAGAAATTTTAGGGCCCCCTGCAATGCTTTATGTTGGGGCCCCCATATGTTTATCTCAGGTCAATGTAACCTAACCTATTCACCTTACAGGATGTTCAGATTACAGTAGGACCCCCGTATCCATGGATTCTTTATCCATGGGACACAAAACAGCACACCTACCATAGAGTCTTCCTAGAAAATGTGTCCTCCCTAGTTGTTTTCTAGGCCCTCCAAGGCAACTCTATGGTATTTTAAACCAGCAGTCCCATTATTTTCAATGGCGTTCACTATTATTCATGGTTTTCAGAATCCACGCCCCCCCACCCGAACCAATCCCCAGTGGATAAGAGGGGCCTACTGTATTACATAATTTGCCACCAATAATTTAGTTTAAAAACTATCATATGGGCACTAACATAATATTTTTGTTTATTAGAAATTAACGTAATGGTGTAGATTTCCTCAAAGAAAAGAAAGAGTGGACTACAAGCTAAACATGAGTTAGTAGTGTGATGCAGCAGCAAAAAATGCCAATGCGATTCTAGACTGCATTAATAGGAGTAGTGTCTAGATCAAGGGAAGTAATAGTATCACTCCATTCTGCTTTGGTCAGACCTCACCTGGAATACTGTTTCCAGTTCTAGACACAACAATTCAAGAAAGATACTAAGAAGGATGGTGGGAGGTCTGGAAGCCATTACGCCCTATGAGGAATGGCTTAGGGAGCTGGATATGCTTAGCCTGGAGAAGAGAATGTTGAGAGGTGATGTGGTAGCCATGTTTAAATATTTGAAGGGATTTCATATTTAGAAGGAGCAAGCTTGTTTTCTGCTTCTCCAGAGACTAGGACACGGATCCATGGGTTCAAACTACAGGAAAAGAGATTCCACCTGAATATTAGAAAGAACCTCCTGACAGAAAGAGCTGTTCGGAAGTGGAATACACTGCCGCCTTGGAGTGTGGTGGAGTCTCCTTCTTTGGGTTTTTTAAAACATAGGTTGGATGGCCATCTGTCAGGAATGCTTGGATTGTGTGTTCCTGCAGGGCAGAAGCCGATTGGATGGGATGGCTGTTGGGGTCCCTTCCAGCCCTATGATTCTATGATTCTAGGCTGCATTCAGAGCCTGGGAAAGTTATTCTTAGATTACACCTCCCAGAATCCCCCTGCCAGCATCCTTCTCAAGGTCTGGTTGCATTGTTCCTTTTCCAGCATTCTCTAGCCCAGTGGTTCTTAACTTGGGGTCTGCAATGTCCTCACAGGGAGTTCACAAAAGCTTGAAGGCTGCTTGGCCCACCTCCTCCCTGTAGTGGAGCAGCCACGTGACAGGAATGAAGGCAAAGGCTGGCTGGCTTGGCCTGTACATTGCCATCCAATCCACTCTAGCCACAAACTTGCAGGAAGAAGCAAGTGTGCCTCTGAGGGAAAGTTTAATGGATGGTGTAATTGTATTGTTGTTGTTGTTAGCTATTATTATTAGGGTTTTAAATCTTGAGTTAAGTCTCGGGGCAACAAAAGGGGGTCCCTGCTAAAGAAAAGGTTAAGAACCACTGCTGTAGCCCATTGGCTCTCACATAACACTAATGAGATACTGGTGTTTTAGTGACAACAATAAAACCATTGTTCCCAGTAATATTTCTCCAATTTTTATTTATATTCTTTATATTCTTCTGTTAAAAGAACCAGAGTGTTATAGATGTTTCAGCATTGCCCTATGACTGTGGAGACCAGGGTTTGAATCCTTACTCAGCCATGAATGCCCACTTGGTGACCTTGGGCAGGTCACACTCTCTCAGCCTCAAAGGAATGCAAAGGCACACCCCCTCTGAACAAACCTTGCCTAGAAAACCCCATGGTAGGTTGGACTTACTCAGAAATGACTTGAAGGCACATGGGCAAGCACACAAATTCCTTTTGAAGGCTGAACTCAGTTGGCAGCAAGGAGAAGAAGCTGAAGAAGACCAAGGGGGAAAGGGAGGGGAGAGGAACCAAGACGGGAAGGGAAGGGAAGAACGAAAGAACGAAAGAACGAAAGAACGAAAGAAAGAAAGAAATCCTTTCTGATGGAGACAACACTCAAATTCCCCCCCCTCTCTCTCTCTCACACACACACACACACACACTCACCTTCTCCGTGCCTCTCCCTCCAGCTTCTGCCACGGAGGGCTGCTGTTTCTTTCGCTTTCTCTTTGGGTTTGTGAGACGCTGTTGGTTTGTTTTTTTTTTAAAGCCAGTGGAAGTTTTTGGAGGAGGGGGGGCTCCTACTGGCTGTCTCCGTCAGATTAAGGAGGTTAGTACAGGGCCCTCTCTTGACCTTGCCCCCCCCCGCCAATGCTGATTTGGCAGACTGGTTAAACTGGCCCTGTTCATGCATTTCAGTCCTTGCTGAAACTGTAGGAAATTTGGACTTAGAAAAAATATCATCACTTTTCATAGAATCATAAAATCAAAGAGTTGGAATAGACCACAAGGGCCGTCTAGCCTAACCCCCTGCCCTGCAGGAATACACAATCAAAGCACTCCTGACAGATCGCCATTCAGCCTTTGTTCCAAAACCTCCAAAACCCACCATACTCTGAGGCAGCGTATTCCACTGTTAAACAGTTCTTACCATCAGGAAGTTCTTCCTGGTATTTAGATGGATTCTCTTTTCCTCTAGTGTGCATCCATTGCGCCTAGTCTCTGGAACAGCTGAAAACAAGCTTGCTCCATCTTTAGTATGACATCCTTTCAAATATGGTTATCATGTCACTTCCTAACCTTCACTTCTCCAGGCTAAACATACCCAGCTCCCTAAGCCACTCCTCATAGGGCATGGCTTCCAGACCTTTCACCATTTTGGTCACCCTCCTCTGGACAAGTTCTGGTTTGTCAATATCCTTCTTGAATTGCAGTGTCCAGAACTGGACACAGTATTCCAGGTGAGGTCTGACCAAAGCAAATAGAATGGTACTATTACATCCCTCAGTCTAGACACGATGCTCCTATTGATGCAGCCTAGGACTTTTTTGGACGGCGATTTGTAACACAAGAAGGCTCGTCCCTCTTGCAAGGCTGCTGCGTGGCAGGGGGTCCACTGCGGATGATGCTGTCCCCCTGCCGATAATGTTCTGGAAGAGCTGGGAGGCTGCAGCGCCATATTTGGCCATTTCCTAATCACAGAAGTAGACTGTGATTAGAAAATGGCCAAATATGGCACTGCAGCCTCCCAGCTCTTCCGGAACAGTATCGGCAGGGGGACAGCATCATCCAAAATGCCGCCCCCCTGCTGCGCAGCAGCCTCGCTAGAGGGACAAGCCTTCTTGCGTTACAAATCGCCATCCAAAAAAGTCCCTAGAATCGCATTGCTTTTTTAGCTGCCACATCATACTGCTGACTTAGCTTGTGGTCCACTAAGGACTTTATCAGACAAGGCAAAAATCATGTCATTACAATGTGATAATAACATAATGGGCTGAAATTATCAGATGATGTTGTTCTCCTCCCATGGCCAGCATGTGTGTCATCCACGAATATATTGTTATGAATTAATATATTGTTAATGAACAGTAAGGCAAAGGCAAGTGTTACTGTCATGGGACCTTTAATCCCGTTCTGCAAGTGGTGGTTGTCTGATAATTTCCAAAATATGGAAGTTATTTGTCCTCACTTATGAGGATGAAATAGTTGGATATTAACAACCCTAATCCCTATTTATTTGTTTATATAAACATTTATATACTATCCTATATCATGAGATTTCAAGATGGCATAGAAGTAAAATTAATTTAAACAACTGAAAACAATTCAGAATTCCAAATGATAAAAAAACAACGTGATCAGACTAAGAGCATATGAAACCATTTAGAAAGTTAAAACTGCTTGGAAGGTTATAGGAAGAAATCAGTTAGGCCCCACATGCTTTAATTAAAGGCCATATTTTAACTTAGTGCTGTAATGAAGCCAATGTTGGTGTCAATTGAGCCTCCAAGGGGAAAACATTCCACTTACCATGGTGCCACAGCTGCAAAAGCCCACTCCCATGTTTTCTTGCAATGTATTGTTGCCAGGGGTGGGAGATAGAGGATGACCCCTCCAGCAGACCCCAGTCCTTTTACACTCTATGTTATCCTTCTTTGAGAGTTAAAACTGAGGAAAGGGGAACTAACATTATTTTGTTGATGACAAAAAAAGTGTTTAGCATTCCTGGAATATGATGGATATGATTTGCCCTTATTTTCCATTTCCTGATATATCTCAAGAAAAATACGAATAGCTTGAGTCCTGTGGATTTTGCTTTACTGTTACCGGTACATGTTTAGACTGTTCACTTTAAACACATCTTTTCCAGCTCCTGAAAGGAGAAAGAATGTCTCTGTGTGTGAGAGAGGGGGGGGGGCAGAGAGAGAGAGAGAAAAGAGGAGGAGGAGGAGGAGGAGGAGGAGGAGGAGGAGGAGGAGGAGGAGAACCCATGTATTCAGTGAATCACTGTCTTGAAATGGGTACATTATTATCAGCTCAGCCCTCCTCAAGGCCGTATGGAGGTTCAGCATTAACAATGGTTGCAAAAACTTCCCACAAAGTCATCCATCTCTAATGCAGTCAAGATGGTGGTTATTCCAACTCTTATGTCATAGCCCACACAGAAATATTATACATTGCTCCATGTGTAACAACACTAATATTACACCTTTCATCCCAAACGATTTGCAAGCCTAGGACCATCTGCTTCTCAGCCCCTACCAGAATGCAGCCAATGGTGGAGATGGAGGTGTGTGTGTTTGTGTGGCAATTAGTCTGCCCAAATGGCATGCACTCTATAACTGTGGGTGGGAAACAACTTTCAGCCAAAGGACACCACAGCAAAAACTCTTGTCCTACCAAAAATATAATGGGATTTTAATAGGTGCCCAGAGCAGATAGGCCTTTTTTGCTTTAAATATGCTGCCTGAAAAGGTCTTTCTACTCATTTTGTCTACCACAGGAGGATGGAGGTTTGAGGTTGCTCTGCCAGGATTTTAACCTGTGGTTCCAGGGAGTCTACAGTAGGTATTTTGAATCTGATATATAGACCACAAAGTCCTGCCCGCTGATATATGCATGAAATATACGCATGGTAGCATTCATCTATATAAAAATACATACCATAATAGCCCTGCACACAAAGCAGGTACAGAAAGTCCATTTATGAATGAGCTATATGCTCCAATCGTAATGTCAATTAATCATACCATAGCCAGGTAGAATGACTTTCTGTCAGTGATTTCTAAGTATGTTACAAATCCTGAGCATCAGAAATGTCACCAACACAAGATACAGCATCCCTTTGCAGTTCACACAGGCACTTCCATTAGAGCTGAGTGCAGAAAGAAACTATTTAAACTAGCCTCAGTTCGTGGACTTTGGAATTCTCCATCCTTTTTCATCCAGTGGAACAAATGCATCATCTGGAATCCATCCGTAGCATCTTCACTTCAAGCCTTCCATACTCCCAGATTTCCCACATCACACTTTTCCTAGCTTCCCAAAAGCCTCCAGAAATGTCCATTTACTTTTTTTATGTGAAAAGTGGGACTGCACTGGGGAAAAATGCCAATTTTTCAAACCAGAAGTGGGTTTCCCGTCATTTCTGAGATTGTGTTAATTTTGTTGGCAGTTCCTGCAGCTCCAGGAAGCAGGACAACCACTTTGGTTGTTATCAAGAAAAAAGAAAATGAGAACAAAATTTTGCATTTAAATGAGCAGGTGCTAATTTAGTATATGCTTTAGATGTGAATGTAAGGGGTGGGGGGACACCATAATTTAAGACGAAAAGCAATACTGTAGTGGGGAAGGCTGACCATATCATTTGCAAGCCTTCCTCAGTTTGCTGCCCAAGTAGTAATGGTGTGAGGCCACTTCAAGGCCCCCAAAGGCATCTGATCCTGTCTGAAATTGGAAGCTAAGTAGTGTCAGCTCTGGTTAGTACTTAGATGGGAGGCTTCAGTGGCAACACTTGGGGGGTGCAGAGAGGCCGAACCACACCAGGTGACACTGTCAGAGGAAGGGGTGACACCAGCCTTAGTAATGCCAAAGGAACATCACCAATGAATGCCAGATGCTGTAGGCTATATTTCAGAAGGGACTGGCAATGCCGCTTCTGAGTCCTCCTTGCTTAAGAAAAACCTACAAAATTTATGGGGTTGCTGTAAGTTTACAGGCAACTTGAAGGCACACACACAATCTATCATATTATCATTCATATTATAGTAATGTAATGACATGGCTCTTCAAAGAGATGATGTCTCCAAGCACAGAACAAGCCTCTGCAAAGGAGGTCATTTGGCCACCTAAGGAGTATAACTACATGGGGGCAAATAAGAATTCTACCCCTGCCCATGAAATTTTCCTTTACTCCCCAAATTTCTAGCATTACAATAACTTAAAACTTCAGTTGAACATTTAGAAATACTGTTGAAGTATTTGAGGGGAGTACCATCATTCCTCACCCCCTTAGCTACACCCCTTCCCTTCCCTTACATGCATGCAAGTGAACACATGAAAATATGGAGAGCAGCAGCCACTTTTCCACATATACATTGTTGTTTTTATTGATGATGATGATGATGTGTGCCTTCAAGTCATTTCTGACTTATGGTGATTCTATGGTTAACCTATCACTGGGTTTTCTTGGCAAGATTTGTTCAGAGGGGGTTTGCCTTTTGCTTTCTTCTGAGGCTGAGAGAGTTTGACTTGCCTAAGGTCACCCAGTAGGTTTCCATGGCTGAGTAAGGATTTGAACCCTGGTCTCCAGACAGGGCCGGTTTAACCTGTTTGCCAAATCAGCATTGGCAGGGGGCCCCGAGGTCAAGAGGGGGCCCCGAGGTCAAGAGGGGGCCCCTTGTTGGCCTCCTTAATCTGACGAAGGAACAGCCAGGAGACAGCCGGGAGGAGCCCCCTCTTACCCTCCTCCTCCAAAAACCTCCTGCTGGCTTTTTTAAAAAAACAAACAAAACAGCCTCTCCAAAACTAAAGAGAAAGAGAAACAGAAAGAAACAGCAGCCCTCCGTGGCAGAAGCTGGAGGGAGAGGCACATCGGAGAGGGTGAGTGTGTGTGTGTGTGAGAGAGAGAGGGAATTTGAGGGTTGTCTCCCTCAGAAAGGGCTTCTTTCTTTCTTCTTGCCCATGTGCCTTCAAGTCATATGGGGGCCCCAAAGTAAAGCATTGCAGGGGGCCCCAAAATTCCTTAAACCGGCCCTGTCTCCAGAGTCATAATCAGATTACTAGACCATACTGGCTCTCTCATATACACATACCCTCCAACATTTCACAGATGAGAACTGGAACACATGGGGCTGAGCAACTTCAGAATGAGGCCAGGCAACAAGAAGGCAAAAGTTACGAATGAGGAAGAACACACAAAACTATTACTATAAGCAGAGCGTACTTGGTGAACAGCCTGGGGAGAACACCACCACCACCACCACCAAATCATCAAATGCAATACTCTGTGTTTGTGCATGTCTGCACATAGCATGGGACCTACTGGTTGACCTTAGGCAAGTCATACTCTCTCAGCCTCAGAGGGAGGCAAAGGGAAACCCATTCCCCAAACAAAGAACAACAATTGGGTATACAACACTTTTACAGTGCTCTTGTTGCTATTTTCACAGTTGCAGTGTTTAATAATGAAGAGGTAACCCAGATTAAATTATTAAGTATCTTATACTTGAGTAACATTTCCCTCCTATTTGGTGAATCAATCTTTCTTTCTTTCTTTCTTTCTTTCTTTCTTTCTTTCTTTCTTTCTGTAGTCACAGGCCGGCACACCCCAGCTCATTCCAGGGCCGTGAGTGCTTTAGATTCAGCAGTTCATCTGTGGATCTTCCAGCATGCACTGGAATGCCCCCCTTTTGGTCTCTTCACCATCACTGGCAGCAGAAAAGCAATGGTGGTGGCAGACCTTCCCATGGTTGGTGGGAGGCCATTCACTATGGTGGACCTCTTCCAATAAAGATTGATCTACTACTCTACCCATGGAGAGGGGGGTCAATTAAATCCTACACATCTGAGGACACCTTTCCATGGATTGTTGTTGCTCTTGTTACAGGTATTGGAAGACTGCAGTAAAGCTTAGAATGTAACTTGTTAAAAAGAGCAAGTTGCTTTAGTCGTTACTGTGATTCACAGGTCATGCATTACCTGTTATTCTTACTGAGTGTACTCCAGAAAGGGAATTCACTGAATTATTTGTTGCTAATAAGTTAGTCATATTGTTACTATTCGTTAATTGGAAAGTGCATAAATACATCCTCTGGTTCCCCCAAGTGGGCAATTCAGATATTGCACCTTGGAGATTCTGAGAAAAATGCAAAAGGCATTACAAAGCAATCCTCTATGGCTTCAGCTCAAAGCAGCCACTTCCCCTCTCATTGCTCAAAATAAGTAAGCACCCACACTCAGTAATAAGTAATAGGCAGACTGCCTGTTTCCATGCCACTGAAAAGTAGTGAATTATAGCCAGGTTTAAAAAAAGTAATTCTGTTCTAGCTCTTTATTGCAAAAAAAAGTAATTTGTTATCAAAGCAATTAATCAGAATATGAGTTATTTCTTAGCTTTGGAATGCAAATGGCAACATTCTTGTTGGACAAGGCTTTCTTTCTTTCTTTCTTTCTTTCTTTCTTTCTGATGCAGGAGGAAACACCTCTTGTAATGTAACAACTTCTGTGTACTAGGGAAAAGGAAATATGCTGTTTGTTTTGAACAGATAGATTGTTCAAACACAAATTTCTATCGATTCAATGGACTGATTAATCCTAGGAAACAGATTATTTGACACATTTTGTTTAACTGGATGACAGTCCTTGGCTGTGCATTAGGTTAGTATTTTAAAATAAAGTTGCAAACTGCTTTGAGAAAATACATTTGTGGGCATAACTGGTGAGCGTGTGCCCCCAACTATATGAGAATACAGACACACACTCACACCCACCCATATTGAATTCAATTCCCATTAATTGAACAGACAGACACGCATTCCTTACAGGAAGTTCTACATCACCTAGTATGTGCCTAGTAGCTTTTAAAAAAGTCTTGTTCTGCACACATTCTCTTTTTTATCTTCACCTTTATTACAAGGGCTTGTTTAGACCAGAGGATATAATGCTGACTCCTGCACATTATTGCAAATTTGCAGCAGCATTCTTTTGTCTCCATGGTCTTTTGGCAAAAATGATAGTTTGGGGAAGCAATATGCATTTGAAGTGTACACACCTGCAAATCAAGATGGTGGCCAAGTAAATTAGGGTGTTATTATTCTCCACACATTGATGTCACTGCACAGGGTTTTTTTTAAACTTTAAAGCAAAGATGTGCAAATTCAACCTTCTGCTTGGGCACCTCAGCACAGAAAAAAACAACAACACGATCACTAATGCGAAAATCCAAAATGATGCTTTCAGCCACTTCCTTGCCAGTAATCCCCTCTCCCACACATGACAGACCAATCCACTCTCCAGTTCTGCCCTCTCCAAGAATGCACAGTGGTGTGAATTGGTCACCCTAATGAGCGCTAATTCACATTCCCACACACTATTTTTAAAAAATAAGGGGGAAGCTGCAAAGGTGTTTCCTGCATAGGTTTTTACTGTTGTTGTTAGTTTTTGGCCCTCCTCCTTCCAAATAATAAGAATCACCGTGGGATCTCATTGGGACAAAAGGTATTCTCCTCACATCCTATGAGAAGTATTTTCACCAGCTAGACAACCCCTAAGTCACAATAACATTCTCAGTGTTCCTCAAGAACTGTTTAGAGCAGAACATACATTTCCCCTCTATTTACATCCCCAGTTCCTCATGTTAGATTTTGCTGCTGACACCAACAATACAATAAGAGGCAGTTGAACAAGTGAATAGCCTTGAACATTTTATTTATCTTTTTAACACAATGTGCTGTGTAAATAGCACAGTGTTTGGCCAGTTGCATTATAGCAAAGACATATAATGCCAATACAAGGCTAGAACAAGATGTCATGGGAGATATGAGTGTACTATGAAAGAATAGGAATCCCTTCCCCCCTGACCCTCCCCCATTCTCATCCACAACATCTTGTGAAACAAAATGTGTGATACTGTGATGCACCAGTAAACCCACTCACATTAGCTCAATCTTTATTCAGCAAGACAGTGTAGTTCTAGTAACATAGCAAAGCTAGTTCTGAGGCAAACACTTAGAATACACAACAGATAACCCTTGGGCTGTGCGAGGGGGGAGAATAGAAGGGATGGGTGAGAGGGAGTGAGATTAGGGATCAGATGGCCCTGGCCATAAAGTTATATGGGAGAGAAAACAGCAAAGAGAAAACATCCAAACATTCTCAGGCTGTATTCCTGGAGGGAGAGGCCCAGGGGGGAAAACAGCCCAAGAGCAGAACTCATGTCAGGCCTGCACTGGATTCAGCTATAATTCCCAGAATCCAGGGGGGATATGACAGATACCACAGTGTTGTGAGTCTTGTTATTCCCTGGATAAACAGGAATACCCTCTGAAGTGATAACAAGGAGAAATTTACAAAAAAGAAGACAATGTTTTTAACCTTTTCATTCCTAGAAGGGTTTCATCAGGAACACAGGAATCTGTCTTCCACTGAGTCAAAGCAGTGGTCCATTTAAGCCAAGCACAGCCTATGCTAGGATTGAGCAACTGGTCAGGCCAGGGGGTTACATTGTTCCCCTATGGGATCCTGAAGGGCTAACCCTCAACAGACCCCCTCAGTTATTTATTCCTCATTCATTTATTGTTGTTCACTTTTTCCTCTAAAAATGCTCCTCACACCCACACATATCACATTTACATTATTGCTGGAAAAAGAGTCTATGGACTTTTTCAGACAATCCTTACTGTGCAAGAAGCCTCCAGGACAGTTATGACACTGTCGCGCAGCAGGGGGTCCGTTTTGGATGATGCCATCCCTCTCTCGGCATCGTCCGTGGCTGTTTCAGGTAAGATTGAAGGCAGCCACGCCATTTTTTACTCATGGAAGTTGTCAGTGAATAAAAAATGGCACGGCTGCCTTCAATCGTACCCACAACAGTCACAGATGACACCGAGAGAGGGACGGTGTCGTCCAAAATGGACCCCCTGCCACGCGACAGTGTTATAACTGTTCCGGAGGCTTCTTGCACGGTAAGGGGTGTCTGAAAAAGTTCTAAAACAACCAGGAGGGGAAGACATCCATCATCATCAGTTTGAAAACACAGTGATTTCCCCCCCTCAAAAAAATGGAGTTAAAGTAGGGGGAATGAGTCTAAAAAATAAAAATAAATTAAAAATTCCAGGGATCTAGCCCTTTTAAAAAGCAATAAAAAATATCTTCTTTAAAAGGAGTTTAAAAATCATTTACTTTCAAATTCATGCAGAGTGGCTTAAGATTGCTGAGACAAGCTCAATTAACATTTAAAAGTGTATTCAGAGGTCTGTGGTCTGAGATCACCCAGTTAAATTAGACTCATTACAAAAACAAAGGAGTTAGTTTAAAAATGCAAATCAAATGTTTACTGAAGGTATATCAATCTCAATCTACATACTAAAACAAACTTTTAAAAGAGTGTTCCTAACTAACTAGGAGGATTTAGGGTAGAAAGACTCACCCAGCCTTTAGCGGTAGAGGCTGCATGGTGATTTGAAAAGGCAAAGCATCATAGCATGGCTTCATAGCAGCAGCATGGCATCCTTGGCAAGGCTAGACAAGATGGCTACAGCCACATGGAGACTCTAACTTAAAAGAGAACTTGCACAGAGCAATAAAATTTAAATTAGGTCATGTGTTGAATGACCCATCTCTCCAGTTGGCTGGAATTGCCTAGTGAAATAAGAGAAAGGGAGTTTGGGAGAACAGAAGCATGCAGGGAAAAACCCTAGACTTATCTTAGGATGTGAATGGGGTACACAAGATTGCTTTTATATTACAATAATTATTTCCCCACATACTACAGTTAATATAAAATTTAAAAACAATTTTGTGGGGAACTGGGTCCCTTGGAGTCCTCAAAGGCAACCCTCTGGGGCACACACAGCCTGTTGGCCTCACTTTGCTCACTCGTGGTGGTCGCTGTTCATGACATCTGGCAGGATTTCTCCCCAGCTCAATCTAGAGAGGCCAAAAATTGAATGTGGGGCCTTCTGCATGTGAAACACGTGGTCTACTGAGCTGCTTCTTTCCACTCAGCATAGGAAACTGCGTCCAGCAATATAATAGCAGGGTGATAAGTGATAGGGGGGGGAAAAGAAAACTAGAAGAAAACATGAGTCATTTTTAATATCTCAGTAGCTCAGCAGAAACAGTTATGAAATAATTAAATATATGTAACCTGCATTCAAGTCTTATATGGTGCACAGGGATAGAAGGAGCTGGTGTTATATGCTCCAGCTCCATGCCCTCCATTTCCTCTTTCCCCATGTTGACAGGAAAGGTCTGAAAAGGAGTTGTAACCTCATTCAAACCAATGTAACTACAGAGCTCCACATGATAGAAGCCCTGCCCTATTCAGTTGTTTCCCTGCTTACGGGTAGGGCTAAATGGCATGCACATAAGCTAGAGACATGTGCATCAGTCTCACCCCCTAAATGTCTTCATGTACTGAACAGCATCCTAGAGACTGTTGCAATCTTTTTAAGCTGAACGGAAAAGTCTGAAGAGGTCTTTTTAATGGTTTTCATCTGAACATAGTTACAGATCTTCCGTGATTAGAAACCACATTAAGGCTGTGTTCAGCCCAATACAGTTATGGGAACCTGTTTAGGTCTTTGCATTCAACACATGAAGGTCTAGGATGCTGTTGAGTGCATGGGGACATTTTGGGTGCTTACTTTTGTGCCACTTCTCCACCACTCACTTGGCCCTACACACAAGCTAGTGAACACCTGAACAGGAATATCAAGACTTCTGATTTTGTGGAACTCTGTAGTCATGTTCAGCTGAACATAGTTACAATTCCTTTTCAGAACTTCCCAGTCAACACAAGGGGAAGGGAAGGAATGGAGGGGTGGAGTGGAGCTAGAGCATGTTTTCCCAGCTTCCACCAGTAGTGTGTAATAATGAATGCCTGAACATGACTTTTCACTTGACATAACTTTTCATTTGACAAGTTTGATGTCTGATTTTCTTCCTGACTACCCTGTCCCCCCGCCATACACACATGACTGCTACTTTCATGCTGCTACCACAGGTGTAGTTGTGGGTTTCTGATAAAATGTCAGTTATTTACTCATACAGTAGGACCCCCATATCTGCTGGGGATTGGTTCTGGGGGGGGGGGGCCTGTGGATACCAAAAACCATGGATAATAGCAAATGCCATTGAAAATAATGGGACTTCTGGTTTAAAATGCCATAGAGTTGTCTTGGAGGATCTAGAAAATGGCTAGAGAGGACACATTTTCTAGGAAGACTCTATGGTAGGTGTGCTGTTTTGTGTCCTGTAGATAATTGAATCAACAGATAATGAATGAGTGGATACAGGGGGCCTACTGTATTTATTTATTAAGTTCTAAATCCAATCGCTAGTCCCAACTAGAGTAGAACCACTGCTACAATTGAATTTACATAAGTGTTGATTTACCTTTTAGCAAGTGATTTAATGGGTTTGCTCTAGCTGAGACTAGCAATTGGATTTTGGCTTAAATCTCTTAAGTTTACATTATTTATAAAAATTAAGGACAAAATTATACTCCAAAGACACTGCACAAAATTCCACAAAAACATAACCTATAACATCATTAACATCCAAAACCCACCTCAAAACCTGAGTAGTAGTGATTAAGGTAATGCAACAATTAATAAGATTATGATTGAACTGAAGCTATTTTAACAATTGTATTTAAAATTAACAAAGATGGGACCACATGGAGTGAATTCCAGAGGTAACAGTAGATTAGATTGTAGATTAGATTGTGCAGTGTGGAGGGGACTCTAGCCAAACTGACAGAGAGCAAGGAGATTTTCACACGGGCCCCAAATTCCCCATTACTGCCCTGCTACTGCCTCTCCCGTTCCTGCCACGTAATAAGGTAAAACTTTCACACACTTACCTTAATTCCACAGCCGGAACAGGCTCCCCCTCTCCTTGCTGGCCGGCTGTAAATGCAGCCGTCGTAAGGCTGCATTTACGACCAGGAACTGAAATCCCAGCCATTCTTGTGAGAGAACAGCCGGGCGGTAAATTCAAAAATAACCCCCCACACACAACATCAAATCAGTTCACCAAGCACAAAAACACACTTTAAAGTCCAGACTCAAAACAGGGAGGGTAAAATAAAGGGTGTCCAGATTGTGCCAGGAAGTGCTCGGAACAGACCTCCCCTCCATGGCTGTCATTTCAGAACAAGAACAGGGCTCCTGTTTGCACACCCATGATTCCGTGACAGACACGGAATGGGTGGTCTATTCACGATGAAAAACCATGAATACATTATTCCAGAACAGGCATGGGAGCAGGATGGATGCAGGACAGAACAGGTCGACATCATCTGAAAGGGAAAACCTTTACCGACCTTGTTCTGTTCCTGCCACAGGATATACAGCCCGTATGAAAATCTCCATAGTCCTTTTTTGGTCCATGAAACACCAGTATTTATCTAGTCTCCATTAAAAAGACCTAATTTTGTAATAGCTGAGAGCATAAATGACAGGCCATAGAGCAGATCCTAAGTACCTGGTATTTAGTACCTAAGTACCTGGTAAACCCAGGCAGGGGTTTACAGACACAAACAGTCCTTGATAGAACCCTAGCTGCTATCTGGTAGAAAGTATCTTTTTAATCTGTTGGAAAGGTTGGCAATTTTAAAATGTGTATTTGTAAAGGCAGGGTCTGCTTTAAATGTTCTAGTACATGTGAGGGCTCCAAATGATATTTCCTTCAAGTACTCAACATTTGATCTTAAAGTTAACAAATCTGACATAAATTCAGAGACCTCAAAAATGAGTTACTCTAAACTTAACAAGGGAGCAAAGGAATGTTGAGTCTACTCAATCTATGTTTGCCCCCCCCTCCGTGTGTGTGTATGTGTGTGTAAGATATATATCTCTTCAACCAAGTCTGCTATTAATTCAGAATAGTGGACAGAATTCTTGCCACATCCTAAATCAGAGATTCATCCATGTTTTCGTTCGTGTGTGTGTGTGTGTGTGTGTGTTGAAATCTGGTGAACATTTGTGTTAGTATACCAGGAACACAGGTTTGTAACCTCAGTGTGTGATAAATTAGAGCTTTCAGTAGGAGTTTTTCCTGGCACAAATACTAGAACAACTCCACTGAATAGCTACTACTGCTGAATTTTAAAATTTCCCTGGCTCCTTGTTTAGCCAAAACTTAAAGCTACAGACAGTTAGAGCTTGGCAATATGCAGTTTTCAGTAACCTTATCTTTTTATAATAATCATGTTTATTACTATTCTGCAGTGTGTTAGAAGGTAAAAGAGCCATGTCTATTACAGCAAGGTATTTAGTGATATTAGTTCAAGTAGCAGTGTAGTAAACTCTGACAGTGTGGTGCAGTAAGATAAAGCAGCATTCCATACTCCTTAGAACTAGGATAATCCAGGTTCTTCTACTAATATTGTTATATAACCTTGATATCTTAAAAAAAAAAAAAGCCCCAACCCCCCACTCAAATAGTTCTCCTACAGCTCTGGAGAATTAGTTATCTGTAGGTATTTCAGTAGACAAATCATCCAGGCCTGGTCTTCAGACTCATCTAGGAGAATGCAGTGATAATATGGTGAGATTAGAATAGTATTCCAGTTTTCAGTGTTTTCCACACCCTCCACTTTATTATTTATTTATTCATTTGATTGATAGATATCCTGCCTTTCTCCTTATGCAGGATCCAAGGCAGCCATTGAAAACAGACAGACAACACAGTAGGAAGAAAGATGCTACCCCAGACCTTTGCCAGCTATACTGGTTTTCTATTTACAGAGAGGCTTTAACATGAAGCATTTAAAAATCTATTTACCAAGCTGTAATTTGAAGTGATACAGTCTAGGGACTTTATCAGAACAGGCAAATATGGCATCATAAGGATGCCTAATGATTATGAAAGGGCTCTCATACTAGATGATTTCGTCCTTTCACGATCATGTAATGTAAATGAGGAGTACTTTTTTATTGATGGGCAAAGGCATCAGTAGATCTCCCATTCTGCTTTTGTGCCGGCATTGCCAGTGTTTGAATCCTCATTCCATTGTGCTCACATGAATGCAGCATCAATGGGCAAAAACTTCTGGGTGAGATTGCGGCAGCCAGGTAGGGGATGCTCTTTTTATGCCCCACCCCCATGTATTTGGGACTTTTAAAGTACGTTTTTGTGCTTGTGTGAACATTTTGTGTCTTTATTTTACTTTAATTTTTGAATTTTCCATGCAAGCATCTTCTCGCGAGAATCAGCAAGCTCTCAACCCTGGAAGTAAACAGAGCTCCATTTGTGCTCTGTTACTAACAGGGAAGCCTCATTGATTCTGGCAAAGGAAGGTGGGGGGGGGGCTTCTTTTGCTGGCATAAAAATGCCACAATTTATGCCAGCAAAAGAATATTAATGGAGGGGTGGTCTGATCAAGTCCCTGGACTGAATTATATTTTCCTCCTCCTCTTAGTTCAATGGGACATTTGGATTATTAGCCAAGGGGTAGATCAATTTTATGAGTGTTATTCATGGCAGTCTTCCCTAGAATGTTCCTTGGAATAGTGCTACATCTTGACATGATGTCATGAGCTATCTCCTCCCCAAAAAAGTGGAAGGCAATTTTCCCCCCACTTTCACGATAGACTATACCCTAAATTGAGCTAAAATTTAAAAGTTCAAACCAATGCTAGTACAATTCATTCTGCCACTTTCTTAAAGATGTGCAAACAAGACCTGAACCATGATCATTTAATTGCTGTTGCTGTTGTGTGCCTCTGAGTCGTTTCTGATTTATGGCAACCCTGAGGCAAACCTTTCACAGGGTTTTATTAGCGAAAATTGTTCAGAGAGGGTTTGCCTTTGCCTTCTGCTGAGGATGAGAGAGTGTGGCTTGCCTGTGGTCACCCAGTGAGTTTCCATGGCCAAGCAGGGATTCAAACTGAGGTCTCCAGTCTCATAGTCCAACACTTAAACTACTACATCACACTGGCTCTCTATTTCATTTAATACATAGGGTTCCCCCTGCCCCCAGCTGTCTGTTTTTCCTCTACTGAAACATAAATACCAGGTGACTAACCCATATTGGGACTGCAGCATATGGGGAGGGAAGACTTAATCCCTTCCTCACTACCTATGGTACTCCTGAAAATAGCCTGTCTTCCATGATAAAAGTACTGATTGTGGTTGCCAAAGCACTGGCTGGTCTCAGGGTCTCCAGGTAGAGACAAGAATCTCAAGGTGGGCATTGCTACAAGTGGGGGGGGGGTATTTATGTGAGGTTGCTTTAAAGCCATTTCTCACAAATGCTACAACTGTACTGTACTTGTACAATCTCAAGGCACCGAAAAACCAGTATGGCACTTATGAGTGCATGGATGCAGAGCAAGGCACAGAATAAATCACCAGTGTTGTGAATTTATGTGCCTTCTTGTCATACAAGATCTGGCAGCAATGGTGGAAAGCAACTTCCTGGAGACTATCACTGAGCCTTCCACAAGCCCAAGTAGCAGCAGCATAGCGCCTAGGGGGAAAAATCCCCAGAACTCATGTTTGCTTTTCTTAAACCAAATTGTGATGTAAGCCCTAGCAGGAATGATGGCAACTGCTAGAGCTACTGGGTGCATTTTGTCACCTTCTGGACCATTAAAAAAATGGCTCTGGTTTGCCCTATTACTTGGGTTTTCTGGGTTTTACCGAAATTCTGGGTCCATTTATGCAGAAGTAATTTTGGTCCTGATCTTGATCAGGTCTCCAGATTTACTTTTGAGTAGAGAGGACAGAAAGAGAGATGCACACTGTGGACACAATCCTGCTGTTACACTACATTAGCAGTTGCCCATTTGCCAGGATCATGCAGCAGTGGTGAGGGAAAGCAGTCAATATCTGACATCTTCTACTTCTCCAGTGACTTATTTCCTCCATGGCTGTGGTCAAGGCCTTTCTCCTTCTGCTACTGTCACCAACACTGGTGTAGTTACATCAGGATATGGCATCAACAGGATTTCTGACAATGTATTTAACATAACATATTGCTGAATCTCTGGTCCCGTCTACACGATTTAAATAATACGTACAGCGTGAGGAAGTTCACGCTTCGGTACAAACGGCCGTTCGGATGCACACAAATGCAAAAGAGGGGGGGTGGTTTTCCACCCTGAAATACGCACACGCGGCGTTCGGGAGGGAAAGCGGATCATGAAGAGAAATCTGTATGCCATTCGGATGGCTGACGGGTCTATACGGTCCGTTCGCACACATACGAACAGGCAGGGTAATCTGATTGGCTGGCAGAGTAGAGGGGGCGGGGCTAGCACGGAGGGGAATTGGGAGCGGCCGCCATGTTGGTTTCCCGGCTAGCGAGAGTCCGGTAAGTCCGTGAATTTATATGTTTATTTATTTTTATTTTATATTGTAAATACGGAAAGCCAACTGTCCGCAAACCAGGAACCTTTAAAAAAAAAAGCAACGGGAGATTTAAAACTGCTGCTTAGCTTGCTCGCTCCAGCCAGCTTCGGGAAGAGGGAGTCATATGGAGTTTAGGGGGGTTAAAAATCATATAGCCGGTTCGTACGCATACGAACAACAGGCTGTTCGTATTTTTTGCCCCCCATACAGATTTTTTTATGATCGTATAGCCACACCCTCAGTATACTGGTTAAGACTGTTGGAAATGATAACATCTATAGTGCCACATCTTGCCCAACCTTGCTGTAAATAGATGTGTCCTAAATAAACCTACTGTTTTTTGTCTTTTACCATATTTACTTTTCTTCCTGCCATCTTTTGGAAAGAAAATCTAACACACATTCCCTATCTCCATCTTTTCTTGTCATTAATATCACAAGACCTATGACTCATGTGTGAGGGGGCATATCCTTTATGGCTTGTGAGATTCTGTTTTCCTGGAAGTAAGCCCCACTGAATTCAATGGGACTTCATAATGAATAAATAGGATTGTGCTAGAAAAGCTGTTCTGGGCACTTGATTGAACCAGTGGTAGGCTGAGCCAGTAGAATTCTAGATTGGACAACTCTAGATTGCAGTTTGGAAGTCATATTTTAAAGGTTCCCACATATTTTGTTCTGCTTTTTAATCAAAACTCATACAAAATCAATCTGTCAGGGAGAGGCCACCTCAATCAAGTGGCAGAGGCAGTGCTGTAGAGCCAAGGGAAGGGAGAAAACCTCTCCCTTCAACTGTGAACTGCCTCCTGAGCTTTAAAATGCTGGCAGTGTGGGTGGCAGCTGCTGCAGCAGATAAAAATGCAGAGAAAACCTCAAATTGTTAAAACTTCGCATCTAGGTAAAATACCCTGGGATGCTCTGAATCTGGGCCGTGTGACATGTGGCCATGTCAGCCCAGATTTGGGGAAAAGGCCATACGTCATGGTGCCTGATCACCACAGATTCAGGGGAATTCGCAGGGGAATTCAGGATTTTTAATAGTGTACACAAGCCATTTCATTCAGGAATACAAGGCCAGTCAAAGATGGTGCCCTTCCTCACACATCCACCCAATTCAAGGGCCATAGCACCCAAAACCAGCCAAGTTATTTTGGCACTTGAGGCAGAAAATCCCACAACCAAGTTTCCTCCTTCCTGGCAGTAAAAATACAATAAAAACAAATGAAACAATTAAGAACTTGCCACCATCTCATGACACCCCTAAATTGACCACTGGGCACAGCAATCCTAAACCAGAAATGTGCTGAGGAGAGGGGGCTAGGATTAAGGACAAGCCTCTTTTCATAGCAGAAATCTCCTTCTGCCAACAGATATGCCTCTTCTGTCTACTGATCTCAGAGATATGGTGATGGAGCAATCTGTCAAGGAAAATCTGAGGACTAAAGAGCCAAAAAAAGGGGAGCAGGCTCAAGGAAGGTCAGAGAAGGTCTGCAGCAAGGAAGGAGCTGAGCCAGATCCAAACCTCTTCTGGTCCAGAGACACAGCAATAATGTGGGCACAGTTAAGCCAATGCTATCATTAGACTGCTGCCTAGGGCACAGACGTCAGAGGGGCACAGTACTGACCTTTCAGGGGCACAGTTTTGTACAGATTAGGTTTTGTTAATCCTTGTAAAAAATGCAACTGACAACATATTATTTTTAATTTTAAGATAAATACCACAGCAATGCTATGGAATTTAATAAATGACAACGTCTTATGAAAAAAATTCTATACTCTGTTTTTTTATTTATCCTTTTTAATATGTATTTTTATTTTTACTTTTGAAATTTAGTGATATTTTTGGCTCAAAAACAAATCTCTTATTCTTCTTAATTGATAATATGTGTTGTTTTCAGCTGGATATTCTTGCAATTTAAAATAAATGTAGCTGTTTCAAGCTTTGTGCTTTTCTTTTCTATACAAGACATCTGTTTTTGAAAACTAAAGTTAGCAATTTGGGGGGCAGAGGTGTGCAAGTACAGTAGCACTCCCGTATCCATGGGGGATTGGTTCCGGGGGTCCCTGCAGATACTGAAAACCATGGATAGTAATGAATGCCGTGCGATGGAGGGGGGGAGGAAGAGTTATGGGACTTTTTCAGATGCCCTAAAACCCATTAGGGGAGGGCAGGAGAGGTACGTGACTATCCTGTGCCAGGGGGTCAGTTTGGGATGATGCCGTCCCCCTTCCGTCGTCGTCCGTGTTACTTCTGTGTTCGATCTATTGCAAACGCACCACTTTTTACTAATGAAAAACTTCTGTGAGTAAAAAATGGTGCCTTTGCAATAGATCGAACACGGAAGTAACACGGATGACAATGGGAGGCAGACAACATCATCCAAAACTGATCTTCTGCCGCGGAATAGCCACATACCTCTCCCACCCTCCCCTGACACATTTTCGGGCGTCTGAAAAAGTCCATGGAGGGAGGAAGGGAGAGAAAGGCAGCCCAGTGGGTTCCTGCGGTGGAGGGAGGTTAAGGAGGACAGGAGGGGAGTGAACCAGGCTGGAGGAGGGGGGCTTCCCTGTCCACCCCACCACTTCCACCAAGCTGCCAGAACCCCCCACGGGGTAGGGAGAAGGGAGGTGAGCTCTCCACCTCCATCCCTTCCCCATCCACCACCCCCCCCCAAAAAACCTCCATTACTACCACTGGACTCTCCTGTGGGGAAGTGAGAAGGGAGGCAAGCTCTCCTCCTCCCTCCCTTCCCCGTCCACCCCCTCCACCTTTGCTGCACCACCAGAACCTCATGCAGGGAAGGGAGAAGGGAGGCAAGCTATCCTCCTCCTCCCCCCCACCCCCTGCCATTGTCAACTCCAGATAACTGAATCAGCAGATGGCGAATCAGCAGATACAAGGGTGCTACTGCACTTAGCCTTGCCTAAGATGCAAAATCACCTGGTGTCAGCACTGGGCACAGTTAGGCCAGGTTGGTTAAGTGTAGTCCTAAATAATTTTGCCCAGCCCCCCAGACTGAGTGGTGTTGGCTTCAACACATCTTTAGCAGACCTAATCTTGGCTCATCTGGTTTTTGGTCATCTTGGCCAATTAAGATTGCAATCCACGGCACTGACCTCACCAGAGGTGTTTTCACACTACATAGTTATATGTATATAGTGGTTCTCAAACTTTTTACCTCTGTGACCACAGCTACATGCAGATGTTGCTTTTGCGTCCACCCCTATCCAGGGTGGAAAGGCAGCAGAAATTCCCAGGCATGCAATTTTCCTGCTCTGCTTTTTGACAGTGAGAGCTGTTTGGTGGTGGAGCACACTCCCTTGGAGCGTGGTGGGGTCTCCTTCCTTGGAGGTCTTTAAACAGAGGCTGGATTGCCATCTGTTGGGGATGCTTTGATCGTTATTTCCTGTGTGGCAGGGGGTTGGACTGGATGGCCCTCGTGGTCTCTTCCAACTCTACAATTCTATGATTCTATGATTTTATGATTCTGCTGCATTTTAATGTCTGAAAAAATTTGTGTGCCTCGCCTTGAGCAACTATCATGCCCTCCCAAGAGTCACGCCCCAGAATTTGAGAACCATGTGTGTCTGTGTGTGAAGAGAGAGAGAGAAACCCTATAGTTATAGGCACCCTAAATGCCCTAAAGGCACCAGATTCTGTCTAATATTGGAAATTAAGCAGGGTTGACCCTGGTTAGTACTTGGATGGGAAACCACCAATGAAAACCAGGTGCTGTAGGCTATGTTTCAGAGGAAGGAAGTGGCAAAACCACTTCTGAGTATTCCTTGCCTAAGAAAACCCTGTGAAATTCATGGTGTCGCCGTAAGTCGGCAGGCCACTTACCACATACATAGTTAACTGCTGAGACTGCGTCCTATAAAATGCTGGTATTAACTCTAGGAAAAGCCATAAAGGCTTCCCTGATGGAGTTTATGGTGGATTTGGCTTCTCCCCTTCTGAATAAGACGTATTGATGCAAATGTCCATTTAGACAGATCACCTTCCATTTGAATTCCATTAGGATTATTTTCACCCTATGGACATCTCCATAGTAACTGTGTAGTGTGAAAGGGCCCCAGGGTAAGGGTAGGGGCAGTCCTGGAGAAATATGACATTAATCTCACCTTTCTCAACCTTTTTACCCTGATGCAACTCTTGAAACAATTTTCAGGTCTCAGGGAACCCCTGCCTAAAAATTATTATATCTGCAGCTAAAAAAAAGTGTATTTTTTTCAGTCTCAATATCTCACAGAAGCCCTAGCAACCTCTTGTGGAACTCTAATCTATTGCATGAAAGTCCAGAATTCTGCCATTTCCATCTGCTAGGTTGTTCTCTTGATTCCAGTGAAGTGGTTCTACATCAGCAATGGGCAAATGTGTAACTCCTCAGTTTTTGGGTGACAAATTCTATTAGCCTTCAGCAGCATAGTCAGTGGTGATTGCTTATGGGTGTTGCAGTCCTCAAAATGTCTGCCGGGCCACGGTTGCTTACTTCTGCTCTAAATGGAAACTTGTGAGCTTATTAGCATTGGCAATGCAAATTATTGCAGTTGATTTGTAATCCATAGGAGCTGATCAATAAAGACTCTAATGATATTCTATATGGATGTATTTTTTCTCCTATTTTTTCATATATTGAAAAAAAAGTTTTGCTATGTTTTAGGAACAAATTGAGTATTTTACACACATACCAATAGCTCTCTGGGAAGCACTTAAATTTACTAGCTGTTCGTAAATTTACTGACAGTTGGCAACACTGAATCCAACATGCAGGAACTTTCGTGGAAAATAGATCTATTGTAAATAATATATGCCATGGCTTAATCTGAACGTGCTTTCACCCAAAGTAGCTTTCCCAAATGTGTTAGCTAATTTCTTTTACAGGATTTTTTTAAAATCTGAGAACGATAAAGTTTCTTCAAACATTGCACTAGCTTTTAAGAGATGAATTGTTTTATTTTCTAATGAGCCAAACAAATGATATTCTAATTGATCAGTGGCCGCTTTTCCTGAACTTGTTCTTTACCTCAGTTAGAGTAGCCACTAACCTGGTGCTAATTTACTTTTGGAGAGAACTGATTAGGGTTACCAGATCTCAGGGCCAGGCCCTGAGTCTCCAGTTTCCATACAGAAGATAATGGTGCAAATTCTCTCATTTTGGTGTGCTCAGCTCCAGGCAAGAGGAACAGGCTGTCTGCAAATCTCCAAGATTAGCAGATGAGCACCTAAGGACTTTCTCAGATGGACAAAATACAGCATCATAACAGTGCCACATAACCACAAAAGGGTGCACAGATCAGACGATGTCACTCTTTTGCGGTTATGTCCTGGCCCAAACCCATACCTTTTAATTGACAGTTTCAGCCATCAATAGATCCCTCATTCTGTTTTGGTGCTGGCATTGCCAGCGTATGAAACTTCAGGCCATTTAAATCTCGTCACTGCAGTGAGAATAGTCTGGCACAAACACTTCTGGGTGAGATTGGGAGTAAGTTTCGCTCTTTTTATAACCCTCCCCAGGTTAGTTGGGACTTTTAATGTGTGTGTGGGTGCTTTGTGTAACTTTCTATGTCTTATTTTTGTTTTTATTTTGTACGACAAAGTCTCGCGGGATTTCAAACGAGGAAGTGAACAGGGCTCCATTCACTTCCTCTTTGTTGCTGGAGCTGTCTTTGCTGGGAGAGGAAGGTAAGTGCTGGGGGGAGCATTCTTTTGCCAGCATAGAAATTTTTTTTTTTTAAATGCTGGCAAAAGAATGTTAAGGGCAGCATCTGATAAAGTCCTAAAAACATTCTTTTGGCACTAGATTTTACAGTGTAAGTTTCCTAGCATAATAACACTTATTATCATATATTACCGTAATTGCAACACAACCGCTCGTACTGCTTACTTCTGCATTTTCACATGGGTGAGATTTCGGTGGTTCTTAAAAACACCTAAATTAACAAGGAAAATAAACACACAAGCACTGAAACACACTTGGAAACTTGCTGGCAAAATGGGGAGGTTCATAAAAAGAGTGTCCCGTACCTAGTTTTTGTGTTCTCACCCAGAAGTGTTCTGGTGGGGACCACCCATTGACACTGGAATCACACCAGCAGAATGGGGCATGGTTTTGCACACAAGTAGTACTGTGGCAAAAAAAATGCCATGGGATTTGAATTGGTGGCTTCTGCCCACTAATACAAAAGAACGCCTTCTTGATAGCAGCAGGATACTCGCAGAATGCTGGAGCACAATGTTGTGCACTAGGGAAGCCCTTTTGCAGACTCGTGTTGTCATAATAACACCATATTTGCCACGTCTGATAATCTCCCAACTCACCTAGTAGAGTACCAGCTCGCTACAATTTTCAAGGTTTCATTGATTTGTTGCTGCAACTTACAAAAACTTGTATTTAGTTATTTTCCTCTTTCCCTCCCAGTCATTGTTGCTCTGCTTTGCTCTACATCCACCTTTTGGAAACGAATAGGCTAGATTAAATGTCCTTTCTCCCATCATATACAATGGGAAGGAATAATCCCCTCATTTCACTCTTATCTGGGAATAGCCCCTTTAGCTAAGATTTCTGCCTTGAATTTCCAAATAGGAAAATATGTTCTCTGTCTACATCAGTTTGAATGACAAACAAGCTGTGAACAACTGTAGGTAGCACTTAATATGTAATGTTTAATAACATCACCAGGAGTCATCCCTATGTTTCCAGGTTTTGGCCCAGAAACCTCAGGGCCTAGGATGATCCTGAACTGGTAGCCCTAGATCTCACATTGTTGGCTGGAGACATGAAGGATAAGAGGATTAAAGATGTATTTTTCTCTTTTCCCCCACTTTTTGGTAAAAATGTGGGGGGCTATAAATTCACAAGTTGTGTAATATGGGCCAGCCCACTCAAATTTCCACACCACTTCTGAACATAAAACTTTTCTGAAGAGTATATTAAGGGCTCACCTACATGAACAATATACTCCATCTTACCCCGTCTCAGAGCCCTGCAGTTCATAGGATGCAGGGCATTTGCCCAGTCCACCCCCCAGTCAGTCCTCACCACCCTCAGGGCAGATACGGAGCTGAGATGGGGGAAGGTAGGGTAGGGCCCTATACAATGTTTTAAAATAATACCTGCTTTACTCTGTTACCACCAGCAAAAATTTATCGGGTCCTACATGCCCAAAGGAGCCTGTCCCAGCAGGCCAGTCCTTGTTGCTACTGCTGTGGTCTCCCTGGGTCTCCCGGAAATCAGGAAGGCATTCTTCAACATGTGACCAAGGCAGGTCATATGCAGGGGGCCTTGGTCACATGTTGCAAACAGCTTCCTCAATACCGGCAGAGCACAAAAGATGGCAGTGGAAGCTGCAGCGATGGGGACAGGATGATCATCAGGACTTCCTCCCATTTTGTACAGGTACTGGGCCTGATCCACAGCCAGGATACACCGACAAGGAGCCGGCATATACTGGCCCATATAGATGAGCCCTATGTAGCTTGCAGTATAGGGTGTTATCTACCCTCTGTTGCAAACACCAAGATGTCTGGATCAATCAAAATTGCTACAAATAAAGAAACCTGAAATTAATAAATAGCAGTTTAAAAAAAAATCAAATATGCACATTTAACACAATTATAGAGCAATCCTATATACATCTACTCAGGAGCTATGTCTTGTTGAATTCAGTGGGACTTGTTCCTTGGTAGATGTGCGTCTTATGGCAGCCTAAGATGCATTCTTTAAAAGTTTCTAACATAGGTCCCGTCTACACGATGAGGGGAAAAATACATATGGGGGTAAGAAATTTGAAAAGGCAGTCGTACGAATGTGTACAATCTGCCTACATAATAAAAATTCCCCCCAAAAATCTGTACAACCCCCTTACCCAGCTGGCCAGAGTAAGCAATCTCGGCAGCAGTTTTAAATCTCCCGCCACCTTTTTTTTTTTTTTTAATTCAGAAGGTGCCTGGTGTCTGGAAAGCAGTGATTATGTATTAACATTTAAAAATAAAAACAAAAAACCATAACATGGACTTACCAGACACTCGTAGAGCTGGGAATCCAACATGGTGGCCACAGCCGCTTTCCCTCTTTCCTAGTCCCGCCCCTCTACCCAGCCAGCCAATCAGTTTGCACTCCTGTTCATACCTGTGCGAACAGGAGTGTACAGACTGCCAATCATTCAAACAGCTGTCCAGATAAATCCCTGAAATCCAGATGAAGAGCCAGATCCACCGCACACGGACTAAAGGGTAAGTTTTGCGGGGGGACCTCTGAATGACACGTATTTATTTGAACAGCTGTCTGTACAGATCACTGATTTTTCAAATAAATATGTGTCATTTTTCATCGTGTAGACAGGTCCATAGCCAACCATTCCTGATCTAATTATCTGGAATTTTATTTTTCCCCACTCCCAGATTTATAAAGCCAATATTGCTGTTTATGAAGTTTTCATGGAAATTTGGCATTAAGAGCTCATTTTTATTTTGATCTTTCATACATGTGCCCTGATGTTTATTTGACATAGAAGTGACCTGTAATCTAGAGGGGTTTGTCTTCTTTGCTGTGGAGAAAAAGAAAACTATATAGTTTGCCCATGAACACCTTTAACCTATCACAGGTGTGCTCTTGGCAAGATTTTTTTGGGGAAGTCGAGGTTGCTTTTGCCTCCCTCTAAGACTAAGAGAGTGTGAATTGACTAAGGTCACCCAATAGGTTCCCATGGCAGAGTGGGGATTTGAACCCTAGTCACCAGAGTCATAGACCAATGCTCAATGGTGAGGCATTTCCCCCTTCTTGGTTAAAAAAAAGGAGACATTTGGTGAAAGGGGGCATTTACTCCTTTTGGGTGCATGTGGCTATGCTAATGGGACAGAGAAATTGCAGGGGGTAGGAGAGAAGCTGTTTGTGACATGCCCGACTATGCTTTCTTCCTCTGGGAAAAGGGTCACAAGCTTGGAGTTATCAGAACTCTGGCTCACAGTACTTGAATGTCAGCATGAGTACTGTGCACATTAGTATACAAAAGTAGCAAGTGAAAAAATCTAGCCTGTGCAAACTTGCAGCCAACTGAGCCAAAGCTAAATATCGCAACCCTCCACATGTTTGTCAAGCCACCTGTTTTTGAAACCTACAAGCAAGAAGATTGTGCAGCAACAGATCAATGTAATAATTTTTGCTCTAAAAGTAAGTGCTGTTGTGCTAAATGGACCTTATTCCCCAGTACATGTGTTTAAGTGTGCTTGTACACCGTAGAGATAATGTAGTTTGACATCACTTTAAGTGCTGTAGCTCCAGCCTATAGAATCCTGGGATTTGTAATTTTACAAGATCTTTAGCCTTCTCTGACAAAGACTTGGTGCCTCACAAAACTACAAATCCCAGAATTCTGTAGGGTAGAGCCATGGCCATTAAAGTGGTGTCAAACTGCATTATTTCTACAGTGTAGATGCACCCTAAGACTGTAGTCCCAATTATCACCAGCAATCCAATGGTGCTGACAGCTCTGCTATGCTGGTGACTCCCAGAAAACAACAGAAATGTGCAGCTAATTTATTTATGGAGAGTAGTACTATTTTTAATGTAATGTATGTGACTGTTCTTCATGTAAACGAGATGCTAAAATTGGGTTAATATTAGTTTGGGCTGTGAAATGAGGAACATTTAAATAAAAATTCCAATTAAGCCGGCAACTTTACACAAGAGACTTTGGGGTCATTAACCCGGGGGGGGGGGGTGTAAAAATCCAGATGAAATTTGGACTATTTTGGCCCAGAGCTATGGTGCATGAAATTTGGGCTACTCTGGCCCAGATTTAAGTGCCACACCTTTGGCCAAAGCCTGAATCTGCATTTAGATTTTTACTTGCTATCAGTGCAGAGTGGCTACTACTGGGGCTTGCTATTTAATTCCTGTTATATGCTGAACCCAATAGCTTCAGGGAGAACAGGAAGTCAGAACGTGTGGCTAGCCTCCTGATGGGGTGTGTGTATGTGCCACTCATTCTGGCTTCAAGAGAGAGCAGTAATCACTGTTGGTGCAAGGAGGAGGGAAATGGTGGCACCTCAGGAAGCACTTATCCTTCCTCTCCTCCCCACACAGACCCCCAATCCAGAGCTGATGGATTGATCCATGGCAGTTTTTTTCTGGAGTTTCAAACAAGCTCCAGAGAAAACTGCAATTTTCTAAAAGCTGGAGGAAGGTATTCCCCAAGTCTGGTGCGAATAGGGCCATACATTGTTTGCCCTTTTCACACCAGATTCAGGGGAAAGGCTGCACATCATGTGGCATTATCAGGCCCGATTCAGAGGGGAACTCAAGTTTTTTTATATATATAGTGTAAATGCCCCCTACTTTTCAAACTTACCTTCTTTAAACAGTTGTTGCTAGGTTTATGTACATGAGGCAATATATGACAATTACTGTGAGGTTTAAGAAAAGGGTAACATAAATACTAAGGGGTTGTCTAAAGGGTGAAAATACTCCTTGTGGGATTCAAGGAGAATACCTTTTGTCCCAATGGGATCATGCATCATTTTGTTGTATTTGAAAGGAGGGGGGCAAATACCCCATATACTCCATGGAGAAAGATGTGGCTTTCCCCAAAGTTTTTTAAAAAGTGCATGAAATGTGCATTCCTGCTCATTGGGACAAGTGACATGAATTGATGTGCTTTCCTGATAGGAGCGCAAATGGGACGATGATTTGTCAGATGTGTATGGTGAGGAGGCAGAGCTTGCTGGCAAGACAAGCACCTGCAACTGCCATTTTGGATTTTTGCCATAGTGATTGTGCACTATAGCAAGAGAATGGCCTCTTTTTTTGTTTGCTTCTTTGTTAAAGCAGAAGGTTGTACTTTCACACTTCAGATATAGTTTTTAAAAAGTGTTCGGCGGTGGCAACTCAAGCTGAATAAAAATGTGAGTAATTCACTTGCACCCACTATCTCAGTTTGCAGGAATGCCCATTAGAACAGCAAAAGTAGATAGCTTCACATGCCTGCAATCTTTAAAAAATAAATAAATGTTGAGACAAATAGAAGCTGCTGCCAATTGGCATTACTGCACACCAATCCACATTTTATTGCTTTGTATAGACAAGCCCTAAGACATAAGTCTCACAACATTTAGTAGGGCTTCTGGGTAAACATGCATAGGACAGAGTTATAAGTATTTTTTATTCTCACACCCATGTCTTCCTGCTTTATAACTTATATCAACACTACATGCTGTTTCTCCTTTAATTCTCCTGGAGTAGAATTTGAACAGCTTCTCCCCATAAATATTGTTGAAGAAGGAGAGCCTGGAATAAAGTGAATGCAAGTGCCCACTGGGAGAATCGAAGGGCCCTGTGCATAGAAAAGGTAGCTCGGGATAACACTAGATTTCTTTTGTCTAGCCATAATGAAAATAAATGAAAACTTCAATTTAAAGTAGTTACTAAAAAATTGTTCTTTCCTATGCCCTAATTCTGAAACCCACTTGTAGTTAATTAGACTGATTCCAGCACGCTCTCCCTGCCTTAGCCTAGTATAAACAATGGCCATCTGAGTTTCATTACAATAAAGGGATAAAATAAACAGTGGGACAGAAAACAGTAGTTCGGGCATGGCTCATTACGGCACAATGCAGTTAAAATTCTTCTAGCAGGTTTTGGGGGGGGGGCAGTTTAATAGGACTTGATCCATGCTCCCAAGCTTCAGCAACTCCTGTTATACCATACTAAGCAAAGTACTTTTTAAATGACAAACATTTTCTCCATCTCAGCTGTCTAAACAAGTGAGCTACTGAACTGAATGTGTGGCTTGCAGCTGTAGGGAGCCTATCGATCCATCATAGCTTTGACATACAGTTGTGGGATCTTGTGCACTGAAGCCTTCATCATGTAGTCAAAAGATTCCACTGGGTTGCTAGAATTTATTATTATTATCAATAATAATAATAATAATAATAATCAATCATAACACACCCTATATCTGGGAGTACATCTCATTAAACTTAATGGGACTTTGTCCTGAATAGATGCTTCTAAGATTGTAAAAAATAGATTTGCACTACTGAGCCTTATCAATCAGGAACCAGAGGAATTATGGACAGAAGCTAGAAACATAATCAATGAGGAATGCAGAAAAACAGTAACAGTGGCCAGAAAGAAAGAGAAGAAACAATGGATGACAGACACTTCAAGCAGTAAAGGCAAGACATGAAGCAAAAGAAAAGGAAGACAGGAACAGATCCAAAATCATGAATGCAATGGTACAACGATTAGTGCGCAGGAACAAAGAAAATTACTATAACATCCAATGCAGGGAAATTGAGGCTGACAACAACCTCGTCCACAAGATCCAGAAATTTTAAGGAAAATGCAAACCAAGTGTGGGGATGCTCTACAATCAGCAGAGGAACATAATACTGTACACGACCAAGAGGAAATAAAAAAAGATGGAAGCAATACACAGAAAAGCTATACAAAAGAGACAAAAGGATGAAAGATACTTGGGAAGATGAACCATACGAAGATGAACCTCAGATTCTAGCAAGGAAGTAAAATATTTACTGAAATCAATACAGAAGAATAAATCACCAGGAACTGAAGACATTCGAATAGAACTGCTACAATTTACAAAGAAAGAATCAACTCAAGTTCTTATTACAATCTGTCAACAAACATGGAAAACAGAACAGTAGCCCACAAATTGGAAATGATCAGTATACATCCCCATCCTCCCCAAAAGGAGACACGAAAGATTGCAGCAATTACACAACCATTGCATTAATCTCCCATGCTAGCAAAGTCATGCTTAAAATTCTGCAACAAATACTTCTGCCATACATGAAGAGAGAAATTCCAGAGGTGCAAGCTGGGTTCAGAAAAGGTAGAGGCAGTAGGGACCACATAGCAAACATACACTGGATAATGGAGCACAGCAGGGAATTATAGAAGAAGATCAGTATGTGTTTTATAGACTATAGCAAAGCCTTTGATTGCATAGATCATGAGAAACTATAAAGAGCTCTAAAAGAAATAGGTGTACCAACACACTTGATAATCCTGATGTGCAGTCTGTACTCAGGACAGGAGGCCACTGTAAGAATGGAATATGGAGAAACAGAATGGTTCCCAATTGGAAAGGGGGTAAGGCAAGGTTGCATTTTATCACCCTACTTATTCAACTTGTACCTAGAAAACATCATGCACATAACAGGTTTAGAGTCGGAGGAAGGAGGAGTGAAGACCAGAGGAAGGAACATTAACAATTAAGATATGCAGATAATAGCACAATACAAGCTGAAGACAGCACAGTCTTGGCACAACTACTAGAGAAGTAGAAAGTACAAAAGAAGAAGTCAAAAAAGAAAGTACAAAAACTCTGAACATTAAGAAAACAAAAATAATGACCACAGAGGATTTACATGAATTCAAAATAGATGACAAGGACATTGAAATAGTAAAAGATTTCCCATTTCTTGGTTCAGTCATAGACCAGAGTGGAGATTGCAGCTATGAAATAAGAAAAAGACTAGGGAGATTATCAGACATGTTAAAAGTGGTGTTACACAAATGCCAGGAGATTGCAAAAGTGCTCCCTTTCCAGATGACATTGTGCACCCATTCTGCTGCCATTCTGCCAGCACTGCTTTTTATTGATGGGAGAAGCTGTCAATAGATCCCCATTCTGTTTCTGTCACTGATGTTCCTGTGAGTGAAAAGGTGCCCGGTTATGCTGGTGAGATCCCAGCGTCAATGGGGAGATCTCTGCCAGAACACTTCTGGGTGAGATCAGAACATCAAGGTAAGCGACACACTTTTTATGACCCTCCCTGGGGTACTTCTAGCTTTTAAAGTGTATTTTTGTGCTCACTGTAATTTTTTGTGTTATTTTTATTTTTGAAGTTCCCGCGTGTGTGTCTTCTCATGGGAATCTGCAGGATTTCGATCCAGGAAATGAAGGGAGCTCCATTAGAGCTCCATTCACTCCTGGGCTGCCAGAATGACGGAAGAGGAGGTAAGTACAGTGGAGAGGGTGATTGTGGCGTGACAGGAATGGGACAGGAACAGGAGTGGAGATTGTGGGACAGGAACACTTTTTTCGTTCCTGTCTGATAATCTCCAAGGGCTGGGTAGGGCAACTATGAAAGAACAGGTGGATGCTGTACTATTTGAGCAGTGTGTTTTAAATTTTCTTTTAAATTCAGGAGTATTTAGCTATTACATTTTCATTATATTTTAACATGACTTTTGTACCACCTTTTAATATGGTATGAGCCACTTTGAGTCCCAGTTTTGGAAGAAAGGTGGGATAGGAGCCTAATAAATCAATACAATTGTATAAAATCAGCATTTATGCTTCTTTGTATGAAGTGTACTCTCATTGCTACAGGAAATTGCATAGGTTAGGTTATGCGTGGGGGTCCTTATGCAGGATCCAGGGACACAGACATTCTCTTATGCTGTATACATGAATGAACAGATGGTTAACACTATGAGCAGCACACCAGTCCTTCCTCCCACACCAAGGATCAGTGCTATCATCCAAAAGATCTGATCAAAGACATCCTCATGAAACAGTTAAATGAAAACAGACTAGGTCTTGCGAAGGAATGTGGATTCTGTTGAGCCTGAAAATTAGGCCATTGTTATAAGAATGTTCTTTGTCATAAACTGGTGCAATTGTGACAAGACTGCTCTTGTCATAAATACGTGAAAGCACTAAAATCAAATTAGGACATTTGAAGTGAAAACCCCCTGCCTAATGCTAAGAAGAGAAGCTGAGGAATGTTCTCACTAAAAGTAAAAACTCTTTTACTTTTGAGCTGAAGACACACCATTAACTATTAAAAAGCTGGGCGATAGCTTCAATTAAAATAATGTTGTATTATGTGACAAGATGTTAACATGTGTGTGGTAGGCTGTAACATGCCATTAGTTGAACTTTCCATGTGAGTTGTACGTAATTCAGAAGCAGCTGGCATTACCTGGCCCATGACTGGAGTTGCAGGTCATGTAAGCAGCAAATCAAAGTTGAGGACACATGGAGGAATGGACATGGTGGTGGCTCCCAACAGTTAATCAAAGAGGGTCAAAACTTGTTGCAATTCATGGCAGAGCTGGGCACAGCTGTGTAACAGTTCCAGGGAAATGTGGAAGCAATCATGAACACCTACCGTGATAATGCTTCCACTGCCTGAACGTTCCTTCCAATGGTTGACAGAGGGGAATAGGTATGCTTGTTTATGTTAAGTGAACAAGGCACTCATAGTGTGGCAGTAAGAAAGCCAAATGCCACTTCCAAAGAGTCTGGTAGCATGCCCTTGCCTAAGAGGTTTTGCAATATTAACTTCAAAATACACATTTCCTGTAAAGATCAAGGGGAGAAAACATGTTGTTAATATATTTCTATGTCATAGACTGTCTTCTTTCCTGCACCAGTTACATGGGTGATTGAGGATTATGCAGTGAATTGGAATGGCATCACAGTGCCATGTAGTCATGACATCAGACTTGGCTACATAATGACATCATGGAGGGTATCTGCGAGTAAGAACTAAATAAATGAATAGTCAGGCGTGTATATGTATCTTTCTCCCTCTCTCTCTCTTTGTGTGTGTGTGCACACGCAAGTGTGCATGAGTGCGCTTACACACACACACACAAATGCTGAAAAGTAAACAGAAAGGGGAAGATGTGTATTTGTCATAGTCAATACTTTTCATGAAAAACTTGAGTAATTACAGCTCTGTTCTAGTAAAGATCAGCAGTCTCTAGACAGAGTGAGAAAATATGTACTGTTGTTGCTATATATAATCTGCTGGAGTTTTTAAAATTTGTCACATCAATATGTTTGTTTTAAACTCATAGTGAAGCAGCAAGTAAATCTAAAAAAATAAAAATGCTACTGTAGGATCAGACACCTGAGCCAATGTACCCCCAGTGAACTATTTTGGAAATCTTAGCTTCAAAATCTACATTTTCCTGCCGCCTCAAAAATGTGCATTTTGATACAGTTGTGTCCCTCTCCCAAAGCATCTAGTTTTCTGATAGTATTCTTTTTCTAGTGCTCTGACTAAAAAAAAAAGTTGTGCATAAATGAGTCAGCCTTTCATTGGCTTGAAGGCCCAGGAGTATGCTGCTCTTCAAACTGAGGAGAAAACAATAAGATTATTCTGGTACAATATAGCACCCATGGAAAGGACAAAGTGAATTAAAAAACCAGTCATGAATTACCTCTAGAGTCCACTACTTTGGTTAAGGAAACAGGAAGAACTATGTATTTAATCTGAAACCCATAATCCTCTCAGAAGATTGACATGTGTAAGTGGTGTAAAAAAACAGATATTGAATATGTACTGTGGGAGGATAATATATGTGTAAGGGGGTTCTTTCTAATTGAAGTTATTAGACTGCTAAGTGCAGTGATGGAATGGTTTCTTTTCTGATAGGGGAGTCTTGTTTTTCTCCACACTATAATTTTTTAATGTGAAGAACTCATTTTCACCAACCGTACCAGTTCCCAAAACCAATGTGAAGGCATTCATGAAACACTCTCTTCAAAAGGCTCAACTGGCACACACAACTGGATGGGTATCAGGGTGCTAGGCAGACTTGCCAATTGGCAGATCTACCCTGTGTTTTGGGTAGGTGAGAGCCAGATCATGTTAGCTTCTGTGAACATATGTCTGAATCCTTCCAGTGAGTATAGGAACCATTGGGATTTCACCACTGATCATTTCAGACTATGAAAGAAATTTAGTGAATTGTATCTGTAAGAGCCAGGTGAACATCTATTGGGTCAATAATAGTTAATTGGTTCTTTTGCAGATAATTTTGATAATCATGCAGTTTGTCTACCATGCAGGGCATTTCCCCCTTTTTTCAAAACAGACTGACATAATCTTTAAAGGATAAATATTCGTCAGACATCTGGATTTGCCCTGTGCAGAGTGACATGGAAGTGATGGACATACTGGGATTTATTTAAAAGGTTTGAACCGGTTTCCAACAGATTGATAATCAAACAGATAGGATCAGTTTGATAGAATCCTTAAAGCCACAACCCTGATGAACTTTTATTTTTAGGATCTGTTTTTTTTTAAAAGCTAAAGTTTAAAGTTAGTGTGGGGGGGTTTTCTTTCTAAGTGTTAAGATCTTTTTAAAAGCACACTCTTTTAAAAAAAGAACTAATTTACCTTTGCAATGAAGAAGAAGAAGAAAAAGAAGAAAAAGAACTAAAGCATTTTTACCAGTGTTTGCTTTTCCAGTTTCTTTAATTTTGGGTAATTGCTTAGTCAACTTTCAAAAATATATATTCTGTCTTAAAAAAACAGCAAAAAAAAATGACGGATCACCTTCCTTTTCATTTCAGATTTGGCATGCAGGTCCCAGATTGTGTATTCTTTCCACGGCGCCATACCAGCGTCCAATACTTAATTAATTTCCCTTTGCTCCTGCAGCCTTCCACTTAAAGAGACAGTGTCCCATTTTTGATAGCTTGCCCTTGGCTGGTTTTCAAAAGTGTCACTTCTTAAATCTTTTTTCTTTTTCTTTTGGTGCAACTCTTATTATATAAACTTCCCAGAGTGCTGTATGGCACAGAGCTGGTGTTTTCCTACTATACCACCCCCTCACTCTCTGTGCTGTTTAGGAGCCAAATCAACATATATGAAGAAAAGAACAGAGAAGAAAAGAGGCAGATTTGGTGGGGCTGGGGAAGATCTGGTTTTTCACCCCTGAAGTCATTGATTTTCTCTCTGAAGCAAGAAATTGTAAGAAAGACTTCGTGTATCCACTGAAGCTAGGGGATGAAATAGTTGTCAAGGAAGGAGTTGACAGGCACAGAAAGAGCCACACCATGATGCAGCATACATTTTGTCAAATGTCTACACAGTCAGCTTTTGCACCCTTCAGGTTTGCCTGCTGTCTGCATGGTAGCTTGCCACATACTCAGTACAGATATGTTTCCACCCCCCAGAAGTCTATGAGGGTAACCGTAGCCCCACATCCACACACAGCATCTCCTCCTCCCCAGTAACTGGAATGGAGCGGGACCCCTTGTCTCTGATCCCAGCTAGGATGCCCTTGAGAGCCAACATGACCAGTAGCCATGGGTCCCTGAAATCCCTCCCAACTTCTCCAGGCCCCACCAGATGTGGAGGAAGAGATCAGAGACCCTCTTTCTGTAACCACACACAGTGATCCTGGGAATCTCAAACTAATTTTCTGGACACGAATTTGGAGGGCCATAAAGCTAGTTGGCAAAATGGAAGAGGAGCCCTCAAGGGATATATTGGGAGGAGTTCTCAAAGGCACATGGGATCCTGACTCCCCCCCCCCCACTTTTATCCTCATAACCACCCAGCAAAGTAGACAGGGATGCTGACCCAAGATGATCCCAGATTAATTTTTTAAACAACGGTGTTTGCCACACAGAGGTCCGAAGGTGCAATGATTTCGTCATGTAAATGATGGGTTCATGTCCATTTTGCACCACATGTATCAGCCCATTCCAGAACAGAGGCAGAAGAACAAGTGAGTTTAGCGCTTTTTGCGCACCATATTGGCGGTCTCTGTCCCTCTTTCCCATCGTTTTTCCATATCTGTGTCAGTCTCCTCCCATCTCTTCCTCATGTGATTGTGCGCATGCATGATCTTGTTGATCTATCTGTGTTCGTGTTTGGATTTCGTGCGATCTCATGATACTTTGGCATCTGCCTGGGATTTTCCGCAAGTAGCGCATGCGTACTTAGCACCATGGATGTAGCTGTGAAATAACTGAAGCACTTTCAGGGCGGGCATGCTATTTCCACGTTAAATATGCCTGTCAGTTGCCTGTCAGTTCATTGATCAACTTTGTTTGCATTATCCCAAGGCATCGCACTAAAATTTGAAAATTAAAAGCAGTGCCAGGACATCTGTTAGATGTGTCAGGTCTCAATGAAATGGCCACCAGAAGTTGAACTGGGAAGACTGCAGGGGTGGAGAGAGTAGTGAGCAGACTAATTATGTCCTCGCATGATCACGTGACAAAGAGAAACTGGAACAAGCACACAATTTCGTACCACATGTGGTGTTATGGTGGGAGTTTCGCACAATTAAGGGCTATTGCCGGGGGGAAATCATCAATAGGTTGTAGTGCACCAGAAATCAAACTGAGACAGAGGGAACACTGAATACATACAGCATTGTGTGGGCCGCAAAAATTCAACCAAACACTGAAGCGCTTTCATGATGGAAAAAAGCCTTGTGTGGTTAATGCCAACTACAAAAGCAGAAATTCCCCTGTGAATCTGGGAAAAGTAACTTTGTCTGTCATTCAGAGTTCCTCTGGGAATGCCTTGAAAATGGGGAATGAGATCTCGGGAAAAGAGATTATACCTAAACATTTGGAAGAACTTCCTGACAGTAAGAGCTGTTCAGAAGTGGAATGCACTGCCTCATACTATGGCGGAGTCTCCTTCATTGGAGGTTTTTAAACAGGGTGGATGGCCATCTGTCAGGAATTATTTGATTGTGTATTCCTGTACAGTAGGGGGCTGGACTGGATGGCCCTTGTGGTTGAAGCTGCTGCGTGGCAGGGGGTCCGTTTCGGATGACGCCGTCCCTCTCTCACAGACAACTTCTGCAAGTAAAAAATGGCATGGCCGCCCTCAATCCTTCCCGGAACAGTCACGGACAATGCCAAGAGAGGGATGGCGTCGCTCTGAAATGGACCCCCTGCCATGCAACAGCTTCGTTACTGTTACAGAGGCTTCTTGCACAGAAAGGGGTGTCTGAAAAAGTCCTAAGTCTAAACTCAAAAGACACCATATAATGAATTTAAAACAGTTAAATGCTTTCACCATGAAATCAGTGGGAAGATTATCATTGTTACATGTAAATGCATGTAAAATGAATGCCAAATTCATTTTTCCAAAATGGACCACAATTGTTCATGTCTGCTTGCATCTTTATGGCAAATTCCTGCATCGCTGATTTCAGAAAGCTGGAACTGCATCATCCTGGAAGAACACTGGACACAGGACTGGATGAATCAATAGGACTAGTTATGCTGGAACAAAATGCTCCAGATGGCACCAGAACTCACATAGAGAGATAGCCACCTGTTCTGTCTGTTTATGGATTGTGTCCCTTTCATAGCATCATAGAATCACAGAGTTGTAAAAGACCACAAGCGTCATCTAGTCCAACCCCCTGACCTGCAGGAATACACAATCAAGGCATTCCTGACAGATGGCCATCCAGCCTCTGTTTAAAAATCTCTATAGAAAGAGATTCCACCATGCTCTGCGGCACTGTATTCCACTGTCAAACAGCTCTTCTCCCTAATGTTTAAGTGGAATCTCTTTTCCTATAGTTTGAGTCCATTGCTCTATATCCTAGTCTCTGGAGCAGCAGAAAACAAGGCTGCTCCCGCTTCAAAATGACATCCTTTCAAGTATTTAAACATGGCTATCATGTCACCGCTTAATCTTCTGTTCTCCAAGCTAAACATGCCCAGCTCCCTAAGCCGTTCCTCATAGGGCATGGCTTCCAGACCACCCACCATTTTGGTCCCAAAATGCTTTCACCTATGATTCTATTTGCAATTAATCACAAAATAATCAAAATAGTATTTTAATGTGTATTTACCCCTTCAGAATCATCCATTTAGATTAACATGTTGATATTCTTGAACTTCCAGGCATTATGTCATGATGTTGCAAGAAGTGTGAAATCTGGTGGGTAGCTAAAATTCCTGGCTAGTTCAAAAACTGTAGATTGGATCATTTTAAAAAGGAATTTGCAAAGGCATCCCTAGGTACTGTCAGAGAATAATTAAATTTGGTGTGAAGCATTGAGGGTTTGTTGCGGCATGTGTATGATCTCCCTAACCCATGGTATCCTAACCCATAAGGGTTTAAAATGATCCTGATTCTTACATCAGGATTCTTAAAACTCCCATAAACTGAAACAGCAATGGTTATTTCCTATCACATGACATGATGCGAAGGCCCATCCCGTCCTTCAAAAGGTGGAGAAATGTGAAGTACTATTTGCATTAAAAGAAGTAGTCTGGAGAAGGGGCTACATGTAGCAACTAGCAGCTAATGGGTGCCAAATATCTGCCACGTAAAAAGTCAAAGAAAAACATAATAATTGGCAAGAACAATCCTAGCTAAGCTCTTTTGGCATGGGTTGAGTTTGTGGCAGAAGCATCAGGCCAATAGGTTCCTCTAGCCCAGACCTGCCCTTTGGTCCAGGAAAAAAGTTCTTATCACAAAGATTGCACAGAAGAAGCTGTTCTGACCAAAATGCATGCTGGCCTGAAACATGTGTCTCTGCTGAAGGCACAAAAGAGACACTGCATGACTGTTTTAATAGCCACAGATGTCTAACTTCCCTGTTTCCGCTGTTTTGCCATGAACAATAGTTGTTCTCATGATCCAGCATGGCTCTTGTTATGTTCTTATGTTTTTATAAAGCTACTGAAGGAGACTCCAGAGACTTTAATTGGCCCAAGACCTTGTTGGTGCTCCCTACAGGTATTCATGCATGGGAGGGGGGATGGTGGCTGTAGCTTATGAAGGAGGGAGAACCCTCCATTTTTTTCTGGGAGCCAAGAGCAAATTACTCCTGTTGCCCTCAACCCAGGCAGCCCTGGCTACCAGTCATCAGACACTCCATTAAACTCGAGATTAATCTTCTTTAATCATAATTCTCTGTGAATGAATGGTCTTAATGTACTGTTTTAAATTCATTGTTAGCCACCCTAAGGAGATTATCAGACGCAGCTAATGTGGCACCAGAATAACAACAGCAGAATGCAAAAGGATGCCAACACCATACAATGTCGTCCTTTTGCATTCCGCTGTCATTATTCTGGTGTTTCTTTTTATTGATGGGCTGAGCCATGGATAGATCGCCCGTCCCATTTTTGTGCCAGCATTGCCGGTATGTGAAACCTTGGGCCATTTAACTCATGTGAATGCAGCGCCAATGACTGGTCTGGCACAAACACTTCTGGGTCAGATCACAACATCCAGGTAAGTGACACACTTTTTAAAACTTTGCCTGGATTACTTAGAAGTTTTAAAGTGTGTATGTGCTTTTTGTAACTTTTTGTGTTTTATTTTTTTATTTTATTTTTGAATTTCCTGTGCGATGAAGTCTCACAAGATTTCAAAGGAGGAGGTGAGCAGGGCTTCATTCACTTCCTCCTCATTGCTGGGGAAGCCTTCTGCCAGGATTAGAGGTAAGTGCGGTGGGGGGGCATTCTTTTGCCAGCATTAAAAAAAAAAAAAGAACATTTAAAGGGGATCATCTGATAAAGTCCTAAATCCCTATATTCCCTATATTGAGAGAAAGGTGGGATATAAATAAATAAATAAATTTAACTAAATAATTAATTAACTTTTTTTTAAATGCCTCACATAGGGAGGCATGGAGACACACTATCCACAATGTTGCAGCCTTATTTGAGAACTCATGCCAAACAAGTCTTGAAGAGAAACGACAATGCAGAAAGAATCACAACCCGGAAACATCACCCAAGGAGACCTTCTGCTGTGCTTTCTGCAACCGGACTTGTTTATCTCGGATTGGCCTTTTTAGTCATCAGCGTGCTTGCAGAAAGCGTGGGATGAGTCCTTCCTGAACCTTCATTTGCGAAGAAAAGCCAGAGAGATAAAGAGACCCAAGGTGAGTTATACAGATCCTTTAAAAAAGAAATGGAAATGGGGAAAAAAAAGAAAGAAAGACAAGAGAAAGAATAGTGTGTGGCAAAAAAAAAAAAGTACAGAGGAACAACAGGTTGAAATACAAGAAAACACTCTGCAGCAGAAAGGAAAAGGTAGATTGGATGGGTAGGATAAAGTATCAGAGGCAGCTTCCAGAAGCAGACCAGGCCAAAAATGGGGGAAGGAGTCAATGCAAGTGGAGAAGCCACACTTCCTCACCCCCACCTATCTTTCTGTCTCTCTCCACAGCCTTTTCTTGCAATAGCAGAAAAGGAAAATGATAGTACAAAACTACACAGAAAACTATTATTGAGCAAAACCCAATTCTTGAAACGGAGGAAGGGAGGGGAAAGAGAGAAAAGGAATATAGCAGCATCTTTAGGGTTAACTTGTTTTTGTTTTTGCATGAGCTTTCATGGATATAAATCCACTTCTTCAGATGCAGCACAGAGTGATACTACGGACTTTTTCGGACGAAGAAAAATAACGCAAGCAGCCTCTCCAGCTTGCGAGACTGCTGCGCTGCAAAGCGCCCCTTTCGTATGACGCTCGCCCCTGCCGGTACTGTTGCGGTACCGCAGGGAGAGCTGAGTGTCATATTTCGTTGATTTTTACTCACGATCAACTTTCGTGAGTAAAAAATCAACGAAATATGACGTTCAGCTCTCCCTGCGGTACCGCAACAGTACCACGAGAGGGCAGCGTCATCCGAAACTGACACTTTGCAGCGCAGCAGCCTCGCAAACTGGAGAGGCTGCTTGCGTTATTTTTCTTCATCCGAAAAAGTCCTACATCTGAAAAAGTTGGTTTACACCCATGAAAGCTCATGCAAAAATTAAAAACCAGTTAATCTTAAAGGTGCTGATACACTCCTTCCCCCTCCCTTTCCCTTCTTCCTTTTTATGCTGAAATACAAGCATGGCTACTTCTTTGAAATTTTTTGGAAAAGGCATTCTTTACTGTCTTTTCTAATGTAACTAGAAGTGGAGAGAGTGGCTTCACAGCTATGGCACAACCAGAGGTAAAGCAATTAAGGCTGCACTCCAGTTTGCTCGTATCTGCTAGTAAGCTACACGGAATTCATGTTCTAAAGTCCCACCCACACCCTGTACACTCCTTCTAGTGCCAGAGACAGTTATGTCTCTGCATAATATCAGTTTCTAGGAAACTAGCTGTACCCGGCATAACATACACTGTTAAAAAAAATTCCCCCCAAAATGGCAGATAGACCTCACAACAACCCTGTAAGGTATGCTGGTGGAGTTTTAAATTCCTCCTCCCCCTTCTCAGAGTTCCACAACTTTTCCCAGAATGGCTGAGGGTGACTCAGAGCGTGGTGGGGTCTCCTTCCTTGGAGGTCTTTAAACAGAGGCTGGATGGCCATCTGTCGGGGATGCTTTGATCGTGATTTCCTGCGTGGCAGGGGTTGGACTAGATGGCCCTCGTGGTCTCTTCCAACTCTACAATTCTATGATTCTATGACTCACTCTGTTGCTCTGCTGCTGCTGCCACCAGTTGACTGCTTGGGTCCCGTCGCAGGCGGCCTGTCACTGCCGCTGCTGCCAGTTGCCTGTCTGAGTTCCAGTCTAGGCTACAGATTGAGTGCCAGGAATCTGGGTGACAGATTGAGTGGCAGGAGTGGGTTGTGAGGTGGAGAGGGAATTTACATATGGATGGTGATCGGTTGGGTGTGCCTCCTGAGCAGCCAATCAGCACACTGGGAAAGGCAACATACCATACATACATATATATATATATATATATATATATATATATGAGAGCAGTCTTCCCCCTCATGTCCTGCCTGTGGATTTACTAGGGACTTCTGGTTGGCCACTACAGGGAAAAGGATGCTGGAGTAGTGAAGCCTTCAGTCTGATTCTGCATGGCTCTCCTGATGTTCATAGGTATGAAACTGTTCTGAAAGTGAATTTCCAAAGCAGAACTTCCTCAGAACATCTAGCAATGTGAGGAGGTGCACAGGAGGACTGTAAACTGCCCTGACAGGCCCCCATCTTTTCATAACCCATCAATTGGCTATATTTCATATATTGGCTTATAATTGGCACTCCATATGGTTAAAGGTAGACCGGGGACCTCCCGAACAATGAGCCAAGGTTTGCTTGGAAAACCTAAGGCGGTAGCCAGCTCAAATTCCTCAAAGACACACCCAGGTGAGAATTACATGAAAGTCCCCTGGAACTGGTTAATTAGCAAGATGATATGCTAATTCTTCCTGGGCAGCTTTGGAAGTGAGTCACTCATGAATCCCATTAAGGCGGCTGAGAACTCTGCTTGCAAAACTGTTTTTTCCTCACATCTGGTCCTAACACAGTAGAGGTTTACCTGAGACCACTCAGTTTTAATGTTCCAACCATTAGCGATCATTAACACATCCAGAGAATCCATTGTCCAACCTTGGAAAACTCCGACAGTCAGTGTATTCCAAACAAAATCACCCCTTCAGAGGAAATTGGCTATAAATATCACAGCCTAAAACACAGCCAAGGTGTAAACAGCTCCTGATCCTGCTGTCACTCTGTCCATCTACTGTGTGACCCTCAGAGCTCTGAGTAACTTCTGCTGCACTCTTCAGATAGGTAAAGTATAACCCACCGTGCCTTCTATCTATCCCTCTGTCCAAATATTTCCTACTTTCTTTGTTAGTCTTGTGTGACTGCTTGAAGCCTGAGTGTACACATGGGTGTGTTCCCTTGTTATTTTTCAATAAAAACAATTTTTATTTCATCCCCTGGCTTGGAGTCTCCTCAGTTACTACTGGTATACATAGGTCAAAAGATCCCACAGTTACCCAACCTCTCACAGCCACTGTTTGAGCTAATTAACATTCCCCATAGAAATATTGATTTTTGGTAGACATGGAATTTCCATAGACCACAGCAATTCAGGTAATAGGATGAAAGCTCTTTGTACTAATTTATTGTTGGGGTTAGATGCTTGGACTTGGCATTTAAACCCAATTGTTTGCTAATGTGGAATTCAAAGCAGATTTTGTAAAGTCAAATGATTCCGCACATGGCTTTTAAAATATTCTGTACTTTCTGACTTGCCTTTTTAATATATATATATATATATATATATATATATATATATATTATACTATTTCTTTTAAATGTTTTTAATAGCCATGTGTATGGTTATTTAGAAACAGCCCAAATAGCAAGGGTATCTCCTGGAGTACATGATGAGCTCAAGACATCATGGTCCTGCCACAACTCAGAGGCCTGGCATAGTTGGCAGCATTGTTTAGCCCACTGAGAAAGTTGAGTCTACTCTACCCCTAACATGTGCCATGGTGTATGGAATTTTTAAGCATCCTCATGAGAAATGGTTGTCTGAATCCACCCATCATTTCATACTTTACTGTGCTAGGAAGTTGAAAGCCACTCACCTGCTTGCTTTCCTTTGGTAAATCTCAACCTTCAAATCCTCACAAATACTGCATTATTTTTATTTTTATTTTTGCCTGTTTGCAAATTAGTCTCCACATGAGTCCAAAACAACTGGGCTAACACAGCCCACACTGTTGTTTCAGAATAAAGGGGATCCCCCCCCCATTTAAAGCAATCCACCCTTCTGTTTTGGAACCTCCCAGCCTTACTAAATTCAATGAGGCAAAAAAGAGTCTCTAGTCAGAACTTATCTCCTCCAGAAATAAAACATACAGTAGGAGAAGTAACAAATTGCTTGGCACCTCATTAGCAATTGTAAGCAGACTCCATTTTCACCCTGGGGTCTCATTGGAATGATTTGTTAGGCAGGTCTCTCCCCCACCCACCCCTCTTAATTGAAGGGAGTTGGAGGCAATGCAAGAACAACAGTGATTATTTGTGTCCATCGGGGACTCCTGTCTTGCTTAGTGCTAAAGTGCTCTTCTACCTGATGTTGTTTCTGGAACCTGAATCCAACTCCATGGAGCTTCTGTGTGTGGCTCTGATTGCTGAGGCAACACAGCTAGTCTAATAGGAATGACCAGCATTCTCTTGTGTCTAACCTACTGGACAAAATATGTGCACCTCCACATAATGGACCAGCCATGTTCAGGGATTCCAAAGAGCTGTTACTTTGACAGACTGTTCCCTAAAGCATCATTAACTGTTGTGTTAAGTACACTACAGTGTAAGGCCCCAGTCAAATGAGGGCCTTTTATATATTAAAATGACCCATGTCTTTCCCCTTGAAGGTAGCTTGCCCATTTTGCTCACCAAACTGGACACTCCTTTACAATTACCTCCTGCTCTGTATGAAGTGCCTGCTTGAATCACCTCAGGACAATGACCACGTGATTTTCAACTGCAGTAAAACTGAAAATATTGGTGGCATAAAATTAATAAGAGGCAGAATGCTTTCTGATACTGAAGCAGGTTATGGGCTCATCTACATGGACCAGGATACTATTATATGCCCTGACATCCCTTCCCCTTTCCATATTTCACTAATTGGCTATAATTAATAATTTGGCTTATATTGACACTTCACATGGTTAGCAGTAGACCAGGACTGCCCAAATATAGGGCTTAGTAAAGGTTTGCTTAAAACCTGAGAAGAGGTCTTGGAAATTTCCAAAAACAGACATGTCTGGGAAATAATTATGTGGAGCCTCCTCAAGATGATAATTAGGGTAGAATGTGCTAATTCTCCTGGATGCACATGGCAGTGAATCATATGCTAAAACAATCAAATGGCCAGAACACCCACGTTTCTGCAAATGGTTTTTCTTCCCACCTTTCATACACACAATAGTAGGCTACCTGAAAACCCATCAGTCTTAATGTTTTGGCCATTAACGACCATTAACAAAGCTGGAGCTTCCATTGTCTAACTGTGGGAAACTCAATCAAACATTGTTTTCCACTCATAACACCCCTTAAGAGTAAATATCAAGTATAAATATTACCCCCAAACACAGCTAAAATGTGCACAGCCTTCATGCTTCCCATCACTCTGTCAGTCCACTGTGTGACCCTTAGAGCTCTGCCTGAGTATCATCTGCTACATGAATCTCTGCTTGTTGGATGAGTACAGTATAGCCCATCATCCAGAACTCTATTACAATACAGTACTTCCTCCTGTCTTTCATGAGCCTGGTATGACTGCTTGAAGCTTGAGTGTATGTATGAATGGTTCCATAATCATTTTTCAAGAAAAAAACATTTTATTTTACTTCCTGGCTTGGAGTCTTGTCAGTGAGTATACATAGGTCAAAAGGTCTCATAGTTATCCAGCCTCTCGCTGCCATATTGAGCTAATTAAAAATTCCCCATATTAATATTCCATGTCTTGGTTTTCAGCTCTGGCTTCAGATGGTGTCTCTTCTCTTAATGATTGTCTTAAGGCAATGATAGACTGGATGAGGGAAAACAAATTGAAGCTGAATCCAGACAAAATGAAGGTACTCACAGCAGCAGCCCTGAACCCAGGCATTGGGATACAACCTCCAATCCTGGATGGGGTCACGCTCTCCTCCAAGGACTGTGTTCACAGTCTTGGGGTGCTCCTGGACCCATCGCTCCAGATGACGAATCAAGTAAATGTGACAGTAACGAGCGCCTGTTATCAGCTTCGGCTGATACACCAGCTGCACCCTTTCCTGGAAGTCGGGGACTTTGAGACCATGGTACATTCTCTGGTCTTGATTTCTGTAATGCACTCTACATGGGGCTACCCTCATGCTTGGTCTGGAAACTTCAGTTAGTACAGAACATGGCAGCCAGACTGGTCTCAGGTACATCCAGAAGAGACTATATAACACTGATCTTAAGATCACTTCACTGGCTGCTCATGAGTTTCTGGGCCCAGTACAAGGTGTTGGTTATCACCTCTAAAGCCCTAAATGGCTTGGGTCCAACCTATCCTCAGAACCGCTTCCTTCCATATAATCCTTCCTGTGCACTCAGGTCATCTAGGAGGAATTGCTACAACCTTTAAAAACTAGGCTTTCTTCGACCGCCCAGAGGACCTTTTCAGCTATTGCTCCCAGATTATGGAATGACCTGCCGGATGAGATCCATCTTATCACCACCCTAAATAGCTTTTAAAAAGCTCTTAAGATGGATCTCTTCTGGCAGGCCTTTCCTGAATAGATGCCCAGCCATCAAAAAGAAACTCTAACTTGTCCCAACTTCACTACAGCCACTGTCTATTGTTTATTTTTTATATTTTTAAAGCATGTTTTAATTTTTGAACTATTTAATTGTATTTTAAGGTGGGGATTGAGGGTAGGATGTATATTTTAAATGTTGTAAGCCACCCCGATTGCATTTTGTAGAGGAGCAGGATATAAATAATTTTTGAATTATTATTATTATTATCGTTGTCATCATCATCATCTTGATATGAGTCACGGACCACACACAATTTGGGTAACAATACGCCAGCTCCCCAGTAGTATATCCTGCCCATGGATCAGGTTCATTCCTCCTCCATTAGGTTTATGAAATAGGAGGAAGTCCAGATGGGCATGCCAGCCCATCCCTTCAGCAGTCACCGCTTCCCCCTGCATCCCACTCTCTGGATCCAGGCAGGAGGCCCACAGCAAATGAGCAAGGCCCCCTGCGTGTGACCAGCCTTGGTCCCTTCCTGGATGCAGAAGAGCAAGGCAGCCAGAAACTACAGTGATGGGTCATCATGCCAGAATGGGCTCCTGTAGTTGAGATTCAAAGCCATGAAATCTCTTTTTAAAAATAGCTGTAAAATGTACTTGCTTTCTAAAACATCAGAGGAAAATCCAAATTTGACTGGAAGCTGCATACTATGAGCGAGAACCTTCTTCTTATATCCCAGTGTGACTGGCCTGGTTGTGAGTATTTAGCAATTCATTCTGCTGGTCGCCCTGTCTCCATCACAAAGAAGGGCTTGAGGAGATGAACTGCACATTTCTGCTGCTCCCTCTGTTCCTGCTGTCCTGCCAGCTTGCAACTAGGTGCAGGGAGGGCTAATTTGTGATTGGGACTGTGGCCCTAATACCAAATCTGAACATTTTGCTGCCAATCTCTCCGTCTCTCTGTCTGGTTTTCAACTGGCATTTTGCCTTGGAACTTGGAGGGGTGCATATGATTCTGGGCCATGGGCCCTCTAGATACTTATTCATGCTTGACAGATATTAAAACCCAAACATCATATGGCTCTTTTCCTGGCTATCTACAGCTAGCCATATTTTTAAAAAGAGCTCGGAAAACTTATTGTCTTTGTCTAAAACCCCCAGAATCTTTAACTTGCCATGCTAGCTGTGGCACTCAGGAAGCTGTCATCCAGAAAAGTAACATTTGCTCCAAGTTCTAATGTTCAAAATTGTTTGGTGCAAAGACACTTCATGACAACTAAACTGGTGGGTTTCAACAAGGGGCTTGTCTACAGCTGGAAAAAAAATGCAGACTCACCCCAAATCTGGTGCTGGCAGTCCAGATGATGTATGGCTACTTCCAGGGAGTAGGCCTTAACCTACTTTGCTCTAAACTCAGCAAAGTCAGGGGAAACTCCAGGGTTAACTGGAAACTCTGGAGCAACCTCAGGTTCTTTTGCTGCCTGGACAGCTGGATTGGATTTGATTCAACCCATTCCAGTTGCCCACATGCAAACTCAGCACCATCTCGCTTACCCTCCATTGAGCAGCACAGAGAAGGGAATGGATCCCTGTTGGAGTCACTGCCACGTCTCCAGCCAAGCAGCTCCCTCCAAGAGCCTGGCCAGTGGCGGTGCTTCGGCTGACGTCATAACAGAATGCCTGTGCAATCAACTAGGAGAGGGTAGAACACCCCCCTCCTTGCTGATCATGTGTTTGGAGTGACCCAGGATTAAGTGGCCAGTGTAGATGTGCCTGGTAGTGGAAACAACCCTCCAAGTTGAACTCCAAAGACACCTGCCTCAGATGCAGTTGGGACCTTAGCCATGGGCAAACTGTATTTCCCGAGCCTATCACTTTTAAATGTACCAGCTATGTGAGCATGGACTAAATGTGCAGGTCACAGCCATAATCAACCCATATATTCTTAGAATTTTAGAGCCAGAATATGACTGGGGGGGTTAGTCCAGTACCATTCCTGCTGGGTGTGAGAACTTGCAACTACTGTTTCCCTGAAAGATGACTGTCAGGCCTTTGTTGAGTGCCTCCAACAGAGAAAGATTTCCTCGCAGAGCATTTGTTCTACTATCAGACAGGATCCCTTTGTCACCTCAGATTTATCTCATTTCCAATGGAGATGCAGTGTTTCCATGCATCCCACTGGCCTGAGTACTAACAATGGTCCTGGCAAAGCAGAGCCCTTAGAATGAAAAGAACACGCCTGCCCACACAGTGGAATTCTGCAGAAGGTCCATTGCCCAAGAATGCATTTCTAAAGCTTAACCTACTTAAAGATTTTCATTAGATAGAAAAATATTTAAAATCTATAACTAGCCCCTAAAATCGAATAAGTAAGATGCAAACAACATGATGCAGATCAACGAGAGAGGGATATGCAAAGTTCCTCGGATTGTACTGTTTCAGGATGAAGGCAGAGAACTTCATGGATTAATTATTCCTAACATCTCATTGCTGGAATTCTCTGTAAATGGAGCTTGTTTTCAGTGAACAAGCAAACCATGTAGCTATTGGGGGACAGGGCCTTTGCATTCCTCAAATCAGAATTGTGCTCTCCCAACCCCTTAAAATGTCCCTTTAGTCCCCAAATTTTGAGTTTAAAATTTCAGTTGAGCATTAAGAAATACAATTTAGGCATCCAAAGAAAAGGGGCAGGAAAAGTTATCAAAGGGAATGCAAACACAGCAAATATATGAGTTCTGGGTATGAAGGATTTTTAGTGTCCTGTGCAATGAACAATTTTTAATGAATTGTGTACTTTTGTCTTCACGAGTATTACCTAATGATTACTTTCCTCTAGAGGAAGGTAACTTCTGCTTGCATAAAGTATGGTACCCAATATTTGATGTGTCTTCCCCCTTTCATTCATGTCTTATCCTATAACAGTCCAGAGAGGCCTCAATCCTGAAGAGCAGATTTGGTAGAAGGATCAAACAGGTCTACAGCGGAGGAGGTACCTTGGTGAAAATCAAGGTTTGGACCTGATTCAGTGGAAGTGCTTTCTGCTAGACACAGTGTGGAGCCACTACAGCCAATATTGGACAAAACACAGTGCATCACGCTCTCCAGTTATATGGCAGAAACTCATCAGACAATTAAACATGAGCCCTTCATAACTGTAAACACCCTAGGAAAAGGCCATTGAGTTTGACAGTTCTATCACAAAGAATGAGAAATACCTGATCCTTGAATATGTTATCTGGGGATCTAAAACACACTGGATGCCCTGCTGAATGTAAATCCATAGTGCAAAAATTCTGTAGCTGAAGACAGGTCTGGCTGCCGGATACACAATGATGAATGGATTGTTTAATCTGAAGAAATTAACTGTCAGAAACAATGGCTGCAGAAACCTGTTTCCCTGGTCCTGTAAGAAAAAGAAAGGCAAAATGAAGTAACGGCTCTCTTATTTTTGAAGTTTTCTTATTTTTGTAAGGGGACAGTCCTGTTAAGTTTCAATAATGTTTCAGAGAAAATTGTTAGGTTTTTCAGTTCAACTAACAAAACTAAAATCTTTAAAATAGGAGGAGATGGAACAACCTCTTTAACATATTGAACCAAACCAAGGCGGGGGGAGAAAATCTCCTCTCTCTGATGTTACTAATTTGAATTGGGCACAGAATCATAGAATCATAGAATTGTAGAGTTGGAAGAGACCACGAGGGCCATCCAGTCCAACCCCCTGCCACGCAGGAAATCTTGATCAAACCATCCCCGACAGATGGCAATCCAGCCTCTATTTAAAGACCTCCAAGGAAGGAGACCCCACCACGCTCCGAGGGAGTGTGTTCCACTGCCGAACAGCTCTTACTGTCAAAATGTTCCTCCTAATGTTGAGGTGGAATCTCTGTTCCTGGGGCTTGCACCCATTGTTCCATGTTCTGGTCTCTGGAGCAGCACAAAACAAGCCTGCTCCATCTTCAGCGTGACACCCCTTCAAATACTTAAACGGGGCTATCATATCACCCCTGAACCATCTTTTTTCCAGGCTAAACATACCCAGCTCCCTAGGTCTCTCCTCATAAGGCATGGTTTCCAGACCCTTCATCGTTTTAGTTGCCCTCCTCTGGACACGCTCCAATTTGTCAATATCCTTTTTGAATTATGGTGCCCAGAACTGGACACAGGATTCTAGGTGAGGCCTGACCAAGGCAGAATAGAGTGGCACTATTACTTCCCTTGATCTAGACACTATACTTTTATTGATGCAGCCCAAAATCGCAGTAGTCTTTTTAGCTGCCACATCACACTGTTGACTCATGTCCAACTTGTGGTCTACTAGGACTCCTAGATCCCTTTCGCACATAGTCTCGTTCAGCCAGGTCTCCCCCATCCTATATCTATGCATTTCGTTTTTCTGCACTAAGTGCAGTACCTTACCTTTCTACATATTGAATTTCATTTTGTTAGCTTTGGCCCAGCTTTCTAGCCTATTCAGGTCATTTTGAATTTTGATCCTGTTCTCTAGGGTATTAGTTACTCCTCATAATTTGGTGTCATCTGTAAATGTGATAAGCATGCCCCTAATTCCCTCATCCAAGTCATTGATAAAGATGTTGAATAGCACTGGCCCCAGGACAGAACCCTGTGGCACCCCACTGGTCACATCTTTCCAAGAGGAAGAGGAGCCACTGCTGAGCACCCTTTGGGTTCGACCGGTCAACCAATTATGAATCCATTTAACGGTTAACTTCTCTAGGCCACATTTTACAAGCTTGTTTGCAAGAATGTCATGGGGAACCTTACTGAAATCAAGGTATGCAATATCCACAGCGTTCCCTTCATCTACCAAGCTGGTAATTTTATAAAAAAAAGAGATCAGATTAGTCTGGCATGACTTGTTTCTCTGAAACCCATGTTGACATTTTGTGATTATGACATTGCCTTCTAAATGTTCACAGACTCTCTGTTTAATGATCTGCTCTAGAATCTTCCCTGGTATTGATGTCAGACTAACTGGACGATAATTGTCCAGTTTTTCCCCCTTTTCTTTTTCCCCCTTTTTGAAGATGGGGACAATGTTTGCCCTCCTCCAGTCTGCTGGGACTTCTCCTGTTCTCCAGGAGTTCTCAAAGATTATTGCCAATGGCTCTGAGATTACATTTGCCAGCTATTTTAATACTCTTGGATGTAATTCATCTGCTCCTGGAGATTTAAATTCATTTAGATTAAGAAGGTATTCTTATACTACCTCTTTACTTATTCTATGCTGGACTTCCACTATTGTGTCCTCTGTTCCATTATCCTCAGGTTGATCATCCTTTTCCTTTTCTGAAAACACAGAGGCAAAGAAGGTGTTGAGTAATTCTGCCTTTTTTCTGCCCCCGTTAGCATTTTGCCATCTTCTCCATGGAATAGCCCTACCATTTCCTTCTTCTTCCTTTGGCTGCAGACATACCCCAAAAAATCCTTTTTATTTTTCTTAACCTCTCTAGCGAGCCTGAGCTCATTTTTCACTTTAGCCTTTCTGACTTTACTCCTACACATGTTCGCTATCTGTTTGAAGTCTTCCTTGGTGATTTTCCCCTTTTTCCATTTCCTATACATGTTCCATTTAAAACTTAGCTCCGTTGAAAGTTCTTTAGTCATCCTCTTGGTTTCTTGAGACACCTCCCATTTTTCTTCCTCATTGGTACGGTTTGAAATTGTGCCTTCAGTATCTCCCTTTTGAGAAAGTCCCATCCGTCTTGAAGTCCCTTCCCTTTTAGTATTCCTGACCATGGGATCACCCCCAGTATTTCCCTCAGTTTATTGAAATCAGCTCTCCTAAAGTCAAGAATGCGTGTCTGACTATGCCTAGCTTCTCCTATCCATTGTATAACAAACTCCAGGAGAACATGATCACTCTCACCTAAGGATCCCACCACTTGCACCCCATTAACCAGGTCATCCCTGTTGGTTAGGATCAGATCTAAAATAGCTGACCCCCTTGTTGCCTCTTCTACCTTTTGGACAATGAAATTGTCTTCCTAGCAAGTAAGGAATTTGCTAGACCTTGAAGTCTGGTTGAGTTAGACTTCCAACAAATATCAGGATAGTTGAAGTCACCCATCACTACTACATCTCTCCTTTCTGCCTGTGTGGTCATCTGTTCTAGAAAGGTATCATCCAATTCCTCCATCTGACTTGGGGGTCTGTAGTACAGTCCCACAATAACATCCCTGTTGTTTCCCTCCCCTTTAATTTTTATCCAGATGCTCTCTACCTGGCTTCCAGTATTGATGTCATGGATCTCTTCACAGGTGTAAATATCCCTGACATATAATGCTATTCCTCCTCCTTTCCTGTTTGGCCTGTTTCTCTTATAAAGGTTATACCCCTCTATTCCTACATTCCAATCATGAGACTCATCCCACTAGGTTTCAGTAATGGCTATTATATCATATTTGCTTTGTTGTGCTAGGAGTTCAAGTTCATCTGCTTATTTCCCATGCTCTGAGCATTAGTGTAGAGACATCTAAGAACATGTGTTCCCTTTACTTGCTGCCCGTGCAAGTTTTTTTGCCTCCCACTGTTGGGTTCTTGCACTGTTTGCCTTGTTCCCTCTATGACAGTTTGACTATTTTCTCCAGCCCTTCTGCCTTCCAGAATACTGTCTCCCTCCCCCATATTACTCAGTTTAAAGCCCTCCTGATCAAATTCTTGAGACTGCTGGCAAAAATGTTTCTGCCAACTGTCGTGAGATGCACCCCATCTCTTGCCAGAAGTCCCCCCTCATGGAACCATAGTCCATGATCCAAGAATTCAAATTGCTTTCGGTGACACCATCTATGGAGCCAGTTGTTTACGTCAGCTATTTTCCTCTCCCTTCCTGGACCATGGCCTTCAACTTGCAGAAGAGACGAGATGACAGCCTGTGCATCCATTTCTTTCAGCTTCCTCCCCAGAGCCTCATAATCTCTTCTGATCTTTGGAAAGCTGTGCCTTGCAGTATTATTGGTTCCCACGTGGACCAAAAGGAAGGGGTAATGATCCGTCGGCTTGACCAGTCTTGTCAGCCTCTCCGTCACATCACGGATCTTTGCCCCAGGAAAACAACACACCTCCCATGACATCTTGTCAGGCTGACAAATCATTGCTTCTGTACCCCTCAGCAAGGAGTCCCATCACCACCATACACCTCCACCAAGGTTTAGCAGCAGCTGTTCCTTACGGTGGTACTCTCAGGGTCCCGTGCTCTGCCCCTGAAATCTGTCCATGCTGTTCTTCCTTGTTGTCCTTGATAAGGGAGAGAGCTTCAAATCAATTGTGTAGCTGCAAGGTGCAAGAACAATCCCTAGTTACTTCTGTGTGTGACATTCCTCCAGCTGTCTTCCTCCTGTGTCTGTGAAGTGACCCTCTCCTTTGCAGCAACTTCCTCTGTGTGGTTCCCATCCAAGACTGTTTGTTCTGTTCTGTCCAGGAAAACCTCTTGCTCATGAATATGTTGAAGTGGAGCTACCTGGGTCTCCAGCTGCTGGACTTTCTCCTCCAAGAGGGCTACCAACTTGCACTTGGTGTATGTGAAGTTCCCGACATCTGTACAAAGAAGACAAACATCCCACAAGTGTTGCAGATGAATGCAGCAGTTCCCTCAGTGTCAATGCTGAGAAGTCTTAGGTAATCAGTGGCAGAGGACTGTGGGCTTCTCCTCAAAAAATCCTCTGGTATTCACCAATCTCTGCCAGTGAGCTCAGTCTACTGGGAATATAACTTTATAGAGATCTCCTGTCTGCAAGCTCGTTCTGAAAGCAAGTTACTGCTTCACTTCCTCTAAGCAAGAAACCCTCTAAAATGTTTTTTTTAAAATAAAAATTTGTAAAGGAGAACCTCTAAAACAAAGTTCGTTGCTCCCCTGCTGCTTATGCTGTACTTTTGCTTTGATGATAAAATTCTGGAAGGAGTTATATAGATCTAGGCTCCTAGCTCCATGCTCTAGTGACTCACAGATGTGACTCACAGAAGCTCCACCCCCTCAGCAACAAGCACACTCTCCCAAGAGTTTTTTAAAAACATTCAAACTCACCCACTCAAAATGGCTGCCCAGAAGCTGCTCTCCTTCTTCTCCCTGGCAGGAAACTCCCTGGCAGGAAACACATCCAAGTCCTTACTGATATGTGTGTGTGTGTGCGCACAGGATTGCAATGAATCAAATTTTGATGTTAATAGACATAAAAGAGGACACAACATCTAAGGAGGGGGGGCAATGCATTTGATTCCATGCTAATGATACAGTGGGAAATCAGCTTGTCATATTTAAAGATGGTGGAAGAAAAGTGGATGAAAGACCATATAAATGGTTGTGCGGATGAATGTGAGAAACAAGTTAAAAAGCCTACCCACGACTTGTATTGGGATGGAAAGACTGGTACATTTAGAAAGAAATCAGGAAATTTAACCTCAAAGAGAGACCTCCCACATTTTTCCACTTAAGGAAAAATGAGAGGGGGGTGATACTTGCTGTTGGTGCGTCTTTCCCCCATGTAACTCCTTTACCTTTTGAAAACGGAGATATGAAATAAGTAAAGCAAAAGATGACATTAATTTTCTGCTGTTACGCAATTTTCAAAGGTACAAGATCCTTGCCCCCCCCACACACAAAGGTAACAACCTTCAAACCATCAACCAAAAGTAGCATCTTCCAAGGGAAAAATATGGAGTTCAAATATGCTTAACAGCAAATGAGTGTGGGACAAGCCACCACTCACCTGTGTATGAAGTCTTAGGGCAGTAAATGTCTCTCTATACATATTCTTGATAAAATGGAGATTATCAGATATGTACTAAATATGGTGTGATGATGCCAGGAGATCGCTAAAGGGCTTCCCTTTCAGACAACATTCTTCCTGTGTGGTCATGCTCCCATTCTGCTGCTGTTCTACCAGTGCTGCTTTTTATTGATGGGCTAAGCTGCCAATGGATCCCCCGTTCCGTTTCTGTAACTAAGGACTTTATCTGATGCTCTTAAAAAAAACCCACAGAGGGTGGGAGGAGGACACCACTGTCTCACTTCTGGCAGTTGATACCGCACACGCTGTCCTCCTCCCATCCTTTCTCTGTGCTTCCTCCATGCTGGAGGGATGAGAAAGTTGCACGTTTCATTGTCGGAAGCTTCCATCAATAAAAAGTGGCACCTTTTCTGTTGCTCCATCATGGAGTGAGAAGAAACAAAGGACGGGAGGAGGATGGGAAGTGCAGTATTGACCGCCAGAATCAGGACAGCAGCATCTTACTCCCAACCCCCACGTTTTTTAGAGCATCTGATAAAGTCTGGAATGCCCTGCAAGTGAAAAGGTGCCCCATTATGCTGGCGCAATGCCAGCGTCAATGGGAGGTCCATGCCACAACACGTCTGGGTGAGATCGGGACATCAAGGTAAGTGACACACTTTTTTGTACCCTCCCTGGATTACTTCTAAAGTTTTAGTGTGTTTAGGTGCTTAGTGTACCTTTTTGGTGTGTGTTTTCCTTTTACACTTTGAATTTCCCACACTCTCATCTTCTTGCGAGAGCAGCAGGGATTTGAAATCACTCCTGGGCTGCCCTGCCAAGGGAACAAGGCATGAACAAAGTAGGTCTGAAAACTTTATTTTATGTCTTTACAGGGACGGGAGAGGGGCGGGAGAGGAGATTGTGAGACGGGAACATTATTTTTGGTCCCGCCTGAAAAACTCCAATGTGATAGGAAATGTGCAGGCCTCTATTGAAACAGTATCCTCCTTTATATTTAAAAATAAAAATAAATCAATTGAGGAGCAGTAGTAGTTTTACTTGTGGAGAACCCTGAAAAAAGAAAGAGAATCTTTGCATTTATTTTTGTAGAGATGGATACATTCACAGTTTGAAAGTCTGGTGCCAGTGCGATCTCAGATCTGAAACTGTATATTTGTGATTTAAAATCTGGAATATTAATATTTGCCTTAAGACAAAGTATTCCCCCCAGGATACTCCAGGTGATTAAGTATATGCGGTCTGAAAAACCTTCTCAAAAAGAGAAAGGCCCAAAAATGTGGGAAGATACGAGTTCCATTTTAGGGAGGAGCATTAATTGACACAATCAGGGTCACAGAAAATCAAGTTCACATTGAGAACCAGATAGGTTACATTGCAAATTCTTTGCTCAGTCCATTAGACTTAATACAAAATGTTTCCAATTAGTGAGGAAGGCACAAAAGCTATTGCAAGCATTCATGTTCCACAAATTCCAAGGGAAACAGAAACTATGTTACCAACCGCATGTGGGTTTTGGTGGTATCTGAGGGGGCAGAAATATTCTCAAACCAGCCTTTTCAGAGATCAGGATGTGAAAATGTACAGCCTCCTTCCCTCCCCTTCCCCTTACTTAACAGTTTCTTTCTGAATGCTTTTTAAAAATGTGAAAAATGTGCGGCATTTGTTTAGTGAATATTCGGATTTTATAGAGTAGGTTCAAAAAACAAACACCAAATTCCTGCCCAGTGTTGTGGAGACCACATTCAAGCACTTCTTCGACCCAGCAGCCAGAACCATCTACCATTTTATATCATCCCTTGTAAAGGCTCTGGTGAAATACTCCTTGACACAAAAGCCTGAAGTTGGGTCCTACTTTCTCAGGAGGGCTTCCAGCTTTCATTCACCTCTTTTCACCCTGCTCCTTTTTGTCGCTTGGCTCTCAGTGAAACTGCAGAAAGGAATGAAAGACAAAACCTTGGCACCAGCCTGTGCTGAAACTTGCAATTATCTCCTCTGGAAGGCTTCAAAGCCAATCTCTTTTGGGCCACTGCCTTTTCCTGGCTTGTCATTTATTGCTATCAGTTTCAGAGGGTGTTCTTCTTTTGAGCTGATATCCTCACTCTTGACCTCCCTCCACCTTTGTTTTCTCTAACCACAACCAACAAGCATATCTGAAAGAGGGAGGAGGGAGAGGAGGACACCTTTTGCTGCTTATGAAAAAATCTTGGTTTACAAAGAGATTTGTGTTTGTTTTTCAGACTTTTTCCTTTGGGAATGTTCTCTGCAAATTTTTATCAGTCTGGCTCCCTAAAATGGGTGAACTACCATGTCAAATAAACCCCACTAGGCTTGAAGTTTGGTTGATGCACCACATTTTTTTGCAGTTCAGAGAATGTTGTTTTAAAAAAACTAGATAAGGAAACTCACCTCAGTCTATTTGAAACCTGCAAGCTTTTCCAATAAATGCTCAGGGATTGTTGTCAGATTGACCCTTTTCTAAGACTTCTTTCTTCTGGCTTGTATAGTCGGTACATGCATGTTGCTCATGGCATCAGCAAATCTTAGAAACATTACCTTTTCTCAACAATGACCATGCTGGATGGGAGCTGTAGTCCAAAAAGGTAACTTCCCCAAGCTCTCACCATATCTACATGCCTTATTGTTGCTTACCCCAGGAAATGGTCATTTCTAGCATCAGTCATGGCTGAGAATAATTTGGAAATTCAAATGCACCGCTCTCCTAAAACAAATTGCCCCTCAGCACTGAGAACATTAAACAACAGTGAGGAAAACCAAGACAAAAGGGGCAGTCAAAACTACCTCAGAGGGTAGTTGCAACAAGTGGGAAGGTTTTGCACCGCTACTACTGTTTTTCTGTCACTGTGGCTACTCCTCCCACTCACACTGGTATCACAAGACCAGTTGATTTACCAGTAATTAGCATGAAGGGTGACATATGAATTGTGGACATATCAGACATGATGTTACAGATGGCCCATCCATCACAAAACCTGTTTCTGGAAGCACGAAATATTTCCCAGAGCAGATCAACAGCATCATGGGAGGAAAGACTGAAGGGAGATGGGTTGTTTTTAGGAAAAGGGTTATCACTGATGTCCACTGCTCAAGAAACTCAGAATGTCCTTGCCATGTCCTTCCAAATGAACAAACAAATGTGTTACAACACTTACTTACTTACTTTTGCAAACATTGATTTGAATTTTTAAAACACATCATGAACCTTTTGCAGGGTGGGTGGAGTCGTCTCCATCAGAATTTTAACCAGCCACATACTATTAATATGAACCACACAGATCCCATTGCTCGATATAAGGATTGGCAGCAAGTATTATTGCAGAAGAGACTTCTTGTCCCATAGAAATTTGCTTCTTTATCTTCTGACTTGGAAGTCACAGAAAGGAAGCTGCTCTTTTCATCATGTCCCTGCTCCCAGGGGGCCAACCAGGGTCATTTAACCCCTAGACAATATATTGTTCTGGTCTTGGAGCCCCTCGCAAGCAGAGAGATTGTGCTAACTCCATAGAGCTTTACACGCAATGGCTTCCTTATTAATTTCAATACAGAGAACAGCTCTGTAGACACATAGCCTTTGTGTGTTCTGAGTGGCTGCCCGCTCCTTGTGAAATGAACAGGGCAATCCAGGGAATGGATCAGTGTAATTGGATTAGCACATACAGTGTTTGTAGCAAAGTTCCCTGCTCATTTTGAGGGGACTTGTGCAGAGGCTTTTCTTCATAAGCAATGTAACAAGGTGTGTGTGTGTGCGTGCGCGCGCCTATGAAGCTACATTTGGAATCACAGCCTGGCCTGAGGGCTACAAACTCCTCTCCCGGCTGACCTTCCTGTCAATACATTGAGGTTTTCATCTGGCTCCTGATTCCCTTTTCCACTTGCAGAGTTAAATGTCACCAGCAGAAAAGAGGAGGGAATGCCACCATTTCTAAAAACAAAATAAATAACACACCATTGGCGTCGTGAAGGTTTTTCCTGAGGCCTTTTAAAAATCTGAAATGGTTTTTTTGGAAAGCCTCTACTTGGATAACTCATGTCTTCATCAACAGAACAAATCTGTCTCAAAGAAAGAAGGCACAGTGAGCAAGTAAAAATACTGTGGTCCAGCAAATGACGTGGAGGCCTGCAGGGTAATTAAAGCACCGGGAGCGTGTATCGGAATGGAAAAGGGGTGGGTGGGGAGCTTCTGGAGTTGGATGGAATTTAAGGTGGCTCCAATTTTTTTCCTCCCACCTTTATGAGTTCCCTCCCTTAAGGTGAAAAGATGGAAGTCTTGTAAAAGGAAAGAGTTCTTTCCCCCTGTTTAAGGGCAGAGGGGTAGGGAATCAGGTGAGGGTTATCACTGGAAAGGGCAGTGAGAATTATAACAGAAAGTGTGATTTCTCAGCATAGCAAAGACAGGCTGTGGAAAGAACATGAAAGATGTTTTTAAAAAAAGGGTATAGAAGCAATGTCACTTAAGAAAATACAGTACATTCACAAACTGTATTTGGAAGAGACAGAAAGAAAAGACTTGGGTATATAGGAGGAAATGGAATGAGAAAGGTATTGTGTCATTGCACCTGAGCCTTTCAAAATGGGTGGAGAGTACAGTGTTTTAGAAAGAATTGGTTGTGTTCTGTTAGTTACATAATAAGAGAAAGCCAAAGTTACTTTGTCCCTCATTTTGCCATTTGATTTCACATTGTTATATAGGAGATTATCAGATGCTTCAAAAAGCCCAACAGGAGCATGCAAGGATGACATCACTATAACGGGAATGGGTCCCGGTTTCACATGACATCAACATCCTCGCGTGCTGTCTCCATGCAGACTCTGTGCTGCAGTGGAGAATAAGCCATCACTTTTCACTGATGGAAGTTTCTGCCAATGAAAAGTGATGGCTTATTCTCCACTGCAGCACAGAGTCTGCATGGAGACAGCACGCGAGGATGACGACACATGCAAAACTGTGCAGTACGGTGACATCATCCTCACGGGCTTTTTGCACGCATCTGATAATCTCCATAATTGTTCACGTCATCTTTATTTCATAGTTGATATGAATTTTGATTAATTGTAATTCTGATTTTTTTAAAAAAAAGTATTTTAATATATGCATTGGCCATTTTATGAAAAAAAATGATTATAAAGCAGCACAGTAATGCTTTTTAATTCTCTCTAATAATTCCTGGTAGCCCCAAGCATGATGAACAAGAATGAGAGCTGGGAGTATAGCTATGGGGGGGTGGCAAGAGCAAAATGGGGGCATTGATCACCACAAATAAAAATTCTGCCCTCCCAGTGGAATTTTCCTTCAATCCATTTCAGTAACTTAAAACTTCAGTCAAGCATTTAGAAATACAGTTTAGGCATCCAAGGAAAAGGGGCAGGGAAAGTTACCAAGAGAATGTGAACACAAACTATATAAAGAGTTCTAGATGTGAATAATTTTCATTGTCTTACTCTCTGTAGTGCTAGAAATATGGAGACTGTAGAAAGAAATTTTCATGGGGGAGAGAATTCTTATGGGGTGCTATGCCTTCATTTTGCCCCCATATAGCTACACCCTTGGTAAAGACAGCTAGAGAAAGGACCCTGAAGAGGACCCTACTGTGAGGTTTACCATGGTTATCATCAAAAATATCCCAGCGCACAAAACTGATATGAGGCACATGAGATAACAACAAATGAAACAGTGAAAAGCACCATGGAGGAATGGTCTGATGCCACTTTAGATTTTATGGGTTTACGGGCTGATTTTTGTATGCCATCCTTTGTTTTTGTTTCTGATCGCTGTTTTGTATTTCATTGTCACATTTGTATTTAATTGTAAGCCAGTAAGAGAACTCTCGTTTTGGAGTAGCATACAAATGTCATAAATAAATAAATGAGATACATTGAACGGAGGAGGGATTTTGCTTCTTTTTCAGGTTTTAAATGGTTAACACATTTGTTGGCACTATAATCTGAATTTAAGGGTGACTATGGCTGCATCTGCACTGCAGAAATAATCCAGTTTGACACCGTTTTGTTGTGGCACCAGAGCTTTCTGACAAATAAAGCTAAATACCTCGCAAAATTACAAATCCCAGAATTCCATAGCATGAGTCATGGCAGTTAAAGCAGTGTCAACCTGGATTATTTCTTTAGTGCAGATGCAGCATATGTAAGGAGTGAAAAGATTAATAATATGATTATTCATGTATATTTTAATATTTGCACTAAAATAGGATTTTGATAGTTTAATAGTTTATTTTAAAATGATACACGTCTATCATTTGGAAAGCTTCTAGTTGGATATAGATATAGATATAGGAAGCAGTGTAGAAACTGATTAATGAATAAATCTCATTTATTGCAGGAAGGTGTAATATGTGATGGTCTTGTAGTGACATCAGCAATGGAAGACTGACACCATTTGATTTTCAAAAGATCTGGGGCCTTTTCACACTGCAGAATAATAGTACTGTGATTCCACTTTAGCGGCTAAGGCTGCATCCCATGGAATCCTGGTATTTGCAGTTTAGGGAGGGGCACTTAGGGGCTTACTGCACTCCAAAGAAAAATGGCAAGGCAGCAGGAATGTTTCATCTTCCCTGCTGCCTTACCGCATGGCATCATCATTCTTCCAGCTTTCTTTCATTCCAGTGTCATGGGTGACCAAGCTAAAACCACCTCTTTTTACTAACAGGTTTTTCTGGTTAGCAAAAAGACATGGTTTTACCTCAGTCCCTCATGGGACCGCAACGAAAAAACAATGACACTATGCAGCAAGGCAGCATGGAAGACAGAATATTCCTGCTTCCTTGCCACTTTTCTTCGGAGTGTGGTAAGCAGCTTAGAATTCTCTCCCAGAGAACTCAAGTACCTCACCAAACTAGGTTTCCCAGTTTTAGTCATTCTAACTGCCACAGCAAAATCATCTGTCAGCTAGGCCCTGATACATATTGAAGGCTGAATAGTACTTCAAATTTCTAAAAACAACAACAAACAAACAAACAAAAACCCCAACCTCTTGATTTTTTGCTAAGAGACTCTATGGTATTTCATGTGCTAGCCCTTTCCTCATAGTAAAATAAAAGCCCTTCCCTCCCTGTCCCCCCAAAATTCCCCAAACCCTTTATCAGCATTATAATATTAGGTCACCAGGTAGCTGGGTATCTAAGATTACATTAGCCACTTATTTAGCTGGTTTGATTGCATCATTTTTAAAATATAGGTTCAGATAATTTTGGAGTCTTAATCAGTGCATTTGCTAAACAAACACTGGGGATTTGGCCCCCTAAATTACATTCCCTTGAATGTTTTTTTTGCTATAGTAATATTATCTTTTAAAATATCAATATCCTCACTCTTACCTGATGTGACCATAGGTGGAAAAACACATACATTTCCCATTAAAATTATTCCAGTGTTTTCCACATTTTTCCTCCCCCCCTTCAAATATATAACATAGACCTGACATTAAGGTTTTGGGCATATGTACAGATATAATACAGAACGCAAACACACCAACCAGTGTCAGCTAAACTGCACTTCAGCACAGTCACGCTGCCAACTGCAACAAACTCTTCTTCTTCTTCTTCTTCTTCTTCTTCTTCTTCTTCTTCTTCTTTTTAAAGGAAATTAATTTTGTGCCTTGAGGCAGAAAAACACCAGGAATTTTATGGACCCCCAAAATATGAAATCCCACCTATTTAATACATGCTACCTACAAGTCATCTTCATTTTAAGTCAGTGACAGCAATAATTGTCATGATATGAGAAGCTGTTCACATGCTGAAAAGGTAGACCAGAGAATGTTCTCTCCTTCACAGATCTACCCTTGAAATCCTGTCCTTGAAATCCATTCCTTGTCACGGAAGCTCTTTTCCCAGTCATCAGCCCTATGGGCCACAAGGAGGAAGGTAAGGATCCTTCTGTCTTCTTGCACTCAGGTACCTGTGCTTCTGTCTGCAGAGTTTAATGGCTATGACCATTAAAATTACACTGTTCTCTGAAGAATACTATAGTTATCCAGATTAGCCAAGACATCTAATATACTGAGTGTAATCAACACACTGAAACCTACAAATGTTTTTAATTTTTTTTCTTCTAATTTATATATATTTTAATTAATGCATGTTTTTAATCCTTTGCAATTTAATATTATTTTAAGGGGTGGTGGGCTAGGGTATTGTGAGTATGGGGTTTTTATATTGTAAGCCGCCCCGATTGTGTTGCAGAGGGGCGGGATATAAATAAAATTTTATTATATTATTATATTATTATTATTTATTAAATCAATAAATACAATACCACAGCGAAACCACACCAAAGTTATATCATCCAACAATAACACAAAATAGCACAAAGCAATGTAGAAGAAAAAAAAGCCCTACTCTATATTGGTTAAGTGTAATTATTCTTTCCTTGTGTGCCACATGGCATTTATTTTACATTATCCTTAGCTGCCTGATTATTAAAGCAAAGCACAGCGTTCACCACTAAGGAGCAGGTCAGTCAAATTGCATTGTGTGTGTATGTGTGTGTGTGTTTAGGATGAGCTTATTTAAATTATTTCTTCTCTCAGGAGAGAATGAATAATTTAATCAATTTTCTCTCCACTACAGGAATGTCTTCAAAAACTATGCAGTCTTCAAAGACATTCTCATGACAATGGGTGGAGTCTCCCCCAACTAACCTTTTTTCTGACCCCAGCATAACCTTCCCACCAACGTAACCATGTAGTGGGCAGGTGGAAGTCAAGGATAATCACAGACTATGCTCTGATAAGCAGTACATGAAGACCATGGACTTCATCTGACACAAAGAAAATGGCATCATAACGATGTCACATAAATGCAAAAGGGTGTGCATATCAGATGATGTTTTTGAGTTTATGTCCTGCCAATAAGCCAATCTATTTTATTGATGGGACAAGCCTTTAATAGATCGGCTGTACCGTTGCTGCCTCTCCATTGATGCCCCCTTGTCGTGGGAGAGAGGCTTGAGTACCCTAATGATGTTTTGAGCTATGCTGGCGGTGGCATAATAGCCACTGGTAGGGTCTCCCATGCCAGACAGGTCAAAACCGAAGGGTCTGACAAAGAGCGTCAAAGGGCAGGATGGGCTCTCTAGCCCTATGGCAACCGTCCTAGGAGAAGGAAAACTCTAATCCCAAACCCGGGCAGATGGTGCTCGTCCAACCCTGTAAGGTCAACCATCTAAGAGAAGGAAACTCTAATCAAACCTACGGCCCGAGGACCTCGCTGCCACGCCCATGCTTGCAAGGCCACGGCAGATGAATCTCTGGTTTAAAGGGTGAGGCCAGTTCTGTGCACACTGCGCTCCACCAGAAAAATCCATTGCACAGGCTCGAAGGACAAATCCAGTTCCAAAAAAGCCCTGTAGCGACTGGCGAGGGACGAAACCGGCAGGTGTAAAGATGCACTGGAAGCCGCCGCCCCAACCCTGCATGCAGGTGGTTCAGGACATTGGTCGCTCGAGGCTGACCCGGGAGATGACAGTCTTGTTCGGCAGCATCCTGAATGACCAAGCAGCCTTTTTTAAGGAGAGCACTGCTTGCTCCATATGGAGAGGGGCCTAGAAAAGGTGGCCTAACGAAAGCTCATCCCCAACTACCTGGTTGGCTAGCCACGGCCAACGGGAATCTTCTGATGCGGTCAAACCAAGGCAAAGAAACAAAGGCACACACCGGCCTCCAAAGGTGTAAATAAACTGACACTTGCATGCTGGAACATCAGAACCATGCAAGACTCTGAAGATAGTGGACGGCCTGAACGTCGTTCTGCCCTAATAGCCTATGAACTATCACGGCTTCATATTGACATCGCTGCTCTTAGTGAAGTTCGCTTCCATGAGGAAGGCAGCCTTAAAGAACATGGCACCAGCTACACACTTTACTGGTCTGGCAAACCCAAAACCGAAAAACATCTTTCAGGGCTAGACTTCATGATTAAAAACTCCATTGCCTCCAAACTCAAAACCTTGCCAACAGGACACTCTGATCGCATTATTTCCTTACACCTCCCACATGTTGTTCTCTTTAGTATATATGCCCCAACTATGCAAGCCGACCCTGTAGAGAAAGACAAATTCTACACAGACCTACACCAACTCATACAAAAAGTCCCTGTAGAAGATAAAATTATTATCCTTGGTGACTTCAATGCCAGAGCAGGAAAGAACTCCGAAGCCTGGAAAGGTGTGTTAGGCAAGCATGGTGTTGGAAATTTCAATGATAACGGACGCCTCCTGCTAGAGTTCTGTGCAGAACAACAGCTGACTATTACAAACACTATCTTTCAGCAGAAAGATAGCTTGAAGACAACCTGGATGCATCCCCGATACAAACATTGGCACCTCATTGACTATGTTCTAGTCCATCAGAGAGACATTCATGATGTCCGTCATACCCGGGTGATGCCCAGTGCAGAATGCCAAACAGATCATCGCCTCGTCATATGTAAACTAAATCTTCATCTCAAGTTCAAACCTAAGAGGGGTGGCATCTTAAAGAAGAGACTCCAAGTCAACAATCTTCAACAAGCTACCATGAGAGACAACTTCCAGGCAAATCTACAAATGAAACTTGAAGACCATCCTACAGATCCTTCTCCTACAGTGCTTTGGCAACATATCAAAAACAGTATCCTCCAGTCTGCAGAAGAATCCCTCGGGTTTTCCCACAAGAAAAATCTAGACTGGTTTGATGAAAACAACCAAGAGATCCAGGAGCTGTTGGCAAAGAAGAGAGCTGCTCACCAGGCATACCTCGCCCAGCCAACCTGCCGTGTAAGAAAAGCAGCTTTCCGGCTCACATGTAGTAAACTACAACAAAAACTCTGAGACATGCAGAACAAGTGGTGGATCAATATAGCAGAAAAGACACAACACTGTGCAGATGTGGGTGATCATACAGGATTTTATGAAGCTCTTAAAGCAGTGTTTGGACCTACTTATCAGGTCCAAAGCTCCTTATACAGTACAGATGGTCAAACATTAATTACTGATAAAGCCTCCATCCTGAATCGTTGGGCTGAACATTTTCAAAGTCTCTTTAGCACCAACCGAGTAGTCCAAGGCTCAGCTATCCAACATATGATACAAAAACCAATGAAAGATGAATTGGACATAGCTCCCACTTTGGAAGAGACCCTTAAGGCCATACAGCAGATGAAAAATGGCAAGGCAGCTGGGATTGATGGAATCCCACCTGAAGTTTGGAAACACGGAGGTCATGCACTCCACGAAAAATTCCACAAATTCCTTGTGAATAGCTGGGAAAAAGGGGAACTGCCATCAGACCTCTGAGATGCAGTCATCATCACCCTGTACAAGAAAAAAGGAGCAAAATCCGATTGCTCAAACTATCGAGGCATAACACTGCTCTCTATTGCTGGAAACATCCTTGCAAGGATACTCCTGAACAGATTAGTTCCTGCTATTGCAGAAGAACTTCTCCCTGAAAGCCAATGTGGCTTCAGAACCAATAGGAGTACTACAGACATGGTGTTTGCCCTTAGGCAACTGCAAGAAAAATGTAGGGAGCAGAACAAGGGTCTCTATGTAACATTTGTCGACCTCACCAAAGCCTTCGACACTGTAAGTAGAAAAGGTCTGTGGCAGATCCTGGAAAGACTAGGATGTCCCCCCAAATTCCTTAAAATGATTATCTTGCTACACGAGGGCCAGCGTGGACAAGTCAGATATGGTGATGCTCTTTCAGAGCCCTTTCTAATAACTAATGGAGTGAAGCAAGGTTGTGTTCTTGCACCAACTTTATTTACAATCTTCTTTAGCACGATGCTCCAAAGAGCTATGGCAGAGCTTGAAGAAGATGACGGCATCTATATACGTTACCGTACTGATGGTAGCTTGTTTAACTTAAGCCGTCTGAGGGCTCACACTAAGACTCTAAACTATCTAGTCCATGAGCTGCTCTTCGCCGATGATGCTGCCCTTGTTGCCCACACAGAAGCAGCTCTGCAGCACCTAACGTCCTGCTTTGCAACAGCTGCAGAGCTGTTTGGGCTAGAAGTCAACCTGAAGAAAACAGAAGTTCTTTACCAGCCTGCACCACAGGACGAACACCACCATCCCTACATTGCCGTCGGCAAATCTGTGCTCAAGTCCGTTCAGCAGTTCACCTACCTGGGAAGCATCATCTCTTCAGATGCCAATATTGATAAAGAGATCGATTACAGATTAGCAAAGGCATATAGTGCATTTGGAAGACTTCACAAAAGAGTCTGGAGTAATAAACACCTGAGGCAAAGCACAAAAATCAGTGTGTATAGAGCCATCGTACTGTCTATCCTCCTTTATGGATCTGAAACATGGGTCACCTATCGCCACCACCTACGACTCCTCGAACGCTTTCATCAGCGCTATCTACGCACAATCCTAAATATACACTGGACTGACTATGTGACGAATGTTGCTGTCCTTGAGCAAGCAGGGATCACCAGCATTGAGGCCATGATATTGAGAACACAGCTGCGCTGGGCAGGGCTCGTTTCTAGGATGGAGGACCATCGCCTCCCAAAAAAACTACTCTACGGTGAACTCGCCACAGGTCAGCGTAAGAGGGGAGCTCCAAAAAAGTGATACAAAGACTCCCTGAAACAACATCTCAGGCTTGGCCAAATTGATCACCAACAGTGGTCCGCCCTGGCCTCACATCGGGAGGCATGGAGACGCACTATCCACAATGCTGCAGCCTTATTTGAGAACTCACGACGAACAAGTCTTGAAGAGAAAGAACAACACAGAAAGAATCACAACCCAAAAACATCACCCAAGGAGACCTTCTGCTGTGCTTTTTGCAACCGGACTTGTTTATCTCGGATTGGCCTTTTTAGTCACCAGCGCGCTTGCAGAAAGCGTGGGATGAGTCCTTCCTGAATCTTCGTTTGCGAAGAAAAAGCCAGAGACCGTTGTTGTTTTTGCTGGCATTGCCGGCATATGAAACCTAGTGCTTTTTTTCTTCATACTTACTCCATCAATGGCCGGATCAGCCAGAACACTTCTAGTTGAGATCGCCACATCCGGGTAGGTGACACACTTCTTATGACCCTCCCCAGTGTACTTATATGTTTTTAAGCATGTGTATGTGCTTTTGTCACTTTTTATGTATTATTTTTTGTTTATTTTTTTAAAATACCCACATGATGAAGCCTCACGAGAATCTGCGAGATTTCAAACGAGGAAATGAACGGGGCTCCATTCACTTCCTCTTCATTTTGGGGGAACCCTTTGCCAGGAGTCAAAGGTAAGTCTGGTGGGAGGCGTTCTTTTGCTGGCATAAAAATGGCTTTAATTATGAAGACAAAAGAACGCTTTAGAGGCACATCTAATAATTTCTAATGTCATCCTCCAAGACCTCTGGAGGACACATACCCTGGTCCCTGATAATGATGTTTTTGTCATTGTGCACTAACCTATGTTTACCCATCCCAGTTCCAAACTGAGCCAAGGACGATATGCTCAATGCTGAAATCAAGCAACTGATTAACAATGTTACAACTTAGAACAGCATCTCTAAGGTACAACCATGAAATAGATCTGCATTTATCCTCTCTCTAATGGGTGTAAGTTACTGCATTGGTAAATGCAGTGGTAAAATATTTCATCTAAGTAGGAGGAAAGACAATCAAGTGAGCAGAAGTACAGTTGTCCCTCCACATTCACGGATTTGGCATTCACAGTTGTAAGTATTCATAGCTTGAAAATATTCTTAAAAAAAATAATAATCCAAAAAGCAAACCTTGATTTTGCCATCTTATATAAGGGACACTATTTTGCTATGCCATTGCATAAAATGGGACTTGAGTATTCACAGATTTGGGTATTCACGGGGGGTCCTGGAACCAAACCCCAGCAAATGTGAAGGGACAACTGTAGTTTCATCCTTACTACCTTGATATTGGCCTTGCTTACACAGACCAAAGGAAATAGCCTCCCTCTGTTCCTGTGCCTGGCTGTCCAGACAATGCAGAGTTTTGGCCCCATTTCTAGTCTGAACTGTCCAGATGATGTCTGGGCAGTTCTAACAAGAAACTGGGGCAAATAGCCCTTAAAACAGAGCAAATACTTTGTTTTAAAAAACCTCACTGTTTGCTGCCATTCTTCCAGAGAAAGCAGTGAGTTCTGTTACCACAATGTGGGGGGAGGGTGTCCGCAGACATTAGCCCATGTAATGCTTGACACAACCATTTCCTGACCTTCATGAGGTCACCATGAAGCGCCTAACCATGTGACCATACCCGGGCACCTTGTTCCTGACCTAGGAAGACACAACTGGCTTGGGAAAGAGAAGTGCCAGTTCATGTATGAGTCTCAGGTGTGTGGACACCTCTCTGTTGCTGCAACAGAAGGGCAGGTAATGGGGTGGGGGGAGATGCCACAGGTCTGGGGCTGGAATACTCCAGCCAGAATGTGGAGTATTCTGGCCAGCGTAGACAAGTCCAGTGTATACAATACCATCCAGAAATACTTGGAGAAATTATAGCTTGGCCAGTAAAACACTGTGGCTTCACTCATTGCTGGTCACCTTGAAAATGGGTGCGTGTGTGGGGAGCGTAAGCTTAAGCATGGACATAAAATACAGAAATGTATCCTAAAATGAAAAAAAAATGTTTAGATATCTCACTCCAAGGCATATACCACTTACCAAAATATTTTACATTGCCTCTCCTCCCATCTATTTTGTGAATTGGTTGAGCAGCTGTTGAAAACAAATGGGGAATTTTGCCATAAATGTATGTAACATGTGTTATCATGACCTCAGAGACCAAGTCAGATTTCATGCAAGTGAAATATGATTATTACAAAATCAAAATTAGTACAATACCAGTATTTGGCCTCCTCAGTGACACAGAAGAGTATGTAAGCTTTTGCGTTCTTGAGATATCTCTGTGAGACAAGATGGTAAACAAAGCCCCTGTCAAAAAATGAGGGGTGGGGAAGAAAAATTTGTCTGTTCTTCAAAAATAGAGTCTGCACAGTTACAGACTAAAGCCTAAAGATATACTGTAATATGGAAAGAGGCTACACATATGCAATGCAGGCTCTATCCAGTGCTGAGATGGTTGCAGGTTAGATAAAGGAAGTGCAATGGTTGATCTCCCAGTTTTGAAAATATAAAACCCAACTGTTCCCAGAGATTTGAAATATTCCTTTTCCAAGCTCTGGTTACTAAAAATTGTTTCAATCCTTAGGTGAAACACAAAGAAGCAAAAAGTATCTTGGGTAGGTGGGAAACGGAAGCAAGGAAGATAATTTTAAATGCTACATAGGGGTTTTAAAAAATCAGTAAAAGCCAATTGTGTATCTAGTGACTGAAGACAAAGGCTGTGAAAAATACGTTTCAAACTACAATTCTCAGAACCCAACAATCAGTATAGTGGATATACCCTCACCACATAACTAGGGCACAGCATCAGCCAGTCCTCGTACCTAAGAGTTTTTTTGTTTATTCAAGTGTTTGTTTTTTCTCCATTTTCTCCCATTTTGCCTAATGAAGGCTTCTGGAGAATTCCAAGGCTTGCACATTATTCTATGAACCTGAGTTGGCCTAATACAGGTATTGCCCTAATATAGATTTGTGGATTTTCCTTGTAGCCCATGTGGCTACCAGCCCATAGAAACTTTTGATAAAGTTAGGCTGACACTGAGTGTGTGGCCAAGATCAGCTTATGAGCTTCATGCTGAGTGGAGAATGAAATGCCTGTTTCTGAAGTCTAAGTCAAAAAGTCTAACCTATTACATCATATTCCCTATAACATTTCATTTTATTTTGCATGTTCCTCCTCTCGCCACATGCTAAGACTTGAGAGCAGGGCCCAGCACCTTATTCCCTGCTAGGGTTGCTAGAAGGAATATGGGAGAGGAGTCCTCTCTTTAATAGTTAATAGATCCTGGAACATGAAGACATAGCATGAAATCAGTTGACTCACCCCTCCCCCAAAACCACCTTATAGCTGCAGTACTGCAGCCCCAACATGGTCATCCTTCAGTGCTATGCATCCAGCTATAGTACATTGTGAGACTCAAATAGTGGGCAGAGAGCTGTACTGCATTCCTCAGTCTATTTGAACTGAGGAGGCAATAGGGGCTTGGCAACTGGCCTTGTATAACTTGTATAGCTGTTATTTCAGCCTTGAGATTTATTTATTTATTTATTTATTTATTTTTTGCAACATAGACATAAGAAGAGCCTTGATGGATCAGACCAAAGACCCATCTCATCTAGCATTCCATTCACAATATGGCCAATTGGTTGCATACAGGACTTGGGTGCAACAGCACCTTCCATCTCACACTTCCCAGCAACTGGTACACAGAACATACTGCCTTTGATACTGGAGGTTTTGTATAGCTGGCCTGACTAGAAGCCACCAATAGTCTTCCAGCTCATCTTTTTTTTTTTTTAAGCCATCAAGTTGGCAGCCAAAATTACTTTCTGTGGCAGTGAATTCCACAGTGTTACTCTGTACTGCGTGATCTGCTTTCTTTTATCTTCCCTGAATCTCCCACCATTCCATTCAGTGGATGACTCTGAGTTCCTGAATTATGATTCTGAATTCCAGGATTATGAGAAAAAAAGAAAAGTTTCTCTCCCATCTACTTTCTCCACCCCGTGCATATTTTTATGATAATTTCTCCCTTTATTCAGCTATTTTCTAGGAAAATTATCACACTACACTGCTATGGCACTATTATTCCACTCTAAATGTTTTGGCTGCCTCCTGTGGAATCCTGGGATTTGCAGTTTAGGGAGGGGCATTGAGAACTCTCAACCACTGAGCTCTTAGGCCTCACTAAACTGCAAACTCCAGAATTCCACAGCAGGCAGCCATAGCAGTTAAAGTAGAATAATAGCACTATAACAATGTAATCTGATAGGAGATTAAAAGTTCCTGTCTCACAATTTCCACTACTGCCCCTGTCCTGCCACAATCACCCTTCCCTTCACACTTACCTCCTCTCCCATTGACAGGGCAGCCCAGGAGAGAATGAAACTCTAATGGAGCTCCATTCACTTCCTGGAGTGAAATCCTGCCTGTTCTCGCAAGAAGACGTGAGCATGGGAAATTAAAAAATAAAAAGAGAAATACAAAAAAAAAAAAAAAAAGTTACACCAAGCACCTAAACACACTAAAAACATTACAAGTAACCTTGGGAGGGTCATAAAAAGTATACCTAAATGTCCCAATCTTACCCGGATGTGTTCTGGCAGGGACCTCCCATTGATGCTGGGATCTCACCAGCATAATGGGGCACCTTTTCACTCACAGGAACATCCATGGCAGAAATGGAACGGGGGATCTATTGACGGCTTCTCCTGTCAATAAAAAGCTGTGCCGGTGGAACAGCAGCAGAACAGGTGCATTATGAAGGGGAATGATGTCGTCTGAAAAGGGAGCCTTTTTACCATCTCCTGGCATTCATGTAACACCACTTTTAAAGTGGCTGATAATCTCCATAGTCTCCTGAATCCCAAGTGTTATGACCAAACAGGGGAGTTGTTCCAGTTTCTTAATAATTTTGATTACTGTTTTCTGCTCTTCTGTGCTTTGCCTTGCTCCTTCCCACCTGCTGTCAGATGGACCATCTGCTTGGCCTTGACTGTGTATCTGCTTCTAGGCACCCCAGTCACTATTCAGTCTTCCAGCATAACCTGAACACTGTACTTTTGGCCAAAAAAAAAATATACAATTTGAAATAATGATGAGTGCTATTAGAAATGAAATTCAGTGCCAGTATGAACAAAACAGGCAATAAAATAATCATGTTTGCTTTGCTTCACAATATGAACTAAATGTGGAATATATAATAATACTATGTGTGCTTTGTGAATACAAAAATATGCATATTGGTAGACCAGATTAATTGGGCAGGGGAGTTCACAAAAAGAGAGAACTAGAGAGATGTATTTAAGTTAATGCACCACACTGGGAAAACAAATCAGATAATTACCCTAATAATAAGTAAAGGGAATGGCTCCAGAGTGTGGCAGAGACCAAATAAGTTTCACGACCTAGAATGCACACAATTAGTCAATAAAAGACTGTTTTATCTTATGAATGCTCTGTATAATAACAGTGTGCCCCAAGCTAGGTGTGACACTCAAGAGTTAGCTCACTGAATCTATTCTTATAGCTGACTGCAGCAATAAGGCAGGGCTGGATCCTCACCCCTACTCTATTTAAGCTACATTGGAATGATGTCATATTTGCTTTATCAGACCCTGAGGACATGCACCAACATTTAGGACTAGGAAAATCAATGTTCTGCTTTACGCTGATGCAGTTATTTTATCATGTTTTAGACGTGGGCTTAATTTGATATTAAATGAGCTTTCCCTCTACTGGGGAGGTAATGAGCTGAAGAATAATGATGGAAAATCAAAGCTTTTGATGTTCAAAGACAAAATAACAAAAATGCAGGTGGTCATTTGTTAAAGGATAATTTCTGACTGAATTATCAATTAGTTATCACTCCATACTATGGAATGCTGTAATAATAGGTTGTAAATATGTCCACTAGTGTTTCTGCTTTTAATTAAAGCTGTGACCCAATTTTCCTCATTTTATTTTTTGTTATGAAATGTATTTTCCTCGTTCAGTCCTAAGCTGCAAAATCCCATGTGCACATGCGTCAGTGTGGGTGTGTGTAATATTAATAAAAGAGAGTATCTGTTTCAAAACCATGAAGATCTAAACACCTGAAACCTGACACATATACTAAGGGGACCCTAGATATGTGCACTGGGGAATAGTTGTTCTTTTAACATGCATTACATAATTTTAATTAATTTTAATGTGTCCTTTAATTTGATGCTACAATACTATTTCCAGTAACTAGGGGCTTGTTTAGATGGGCCAAATGAAATGGCCTCCCCCTGTTCCTGCACGCAGCAGTCTGGACAACATAGGGTTTTTGCCCCATTTCTAGTCTGAACTGTCCAGATGACATCCAGGCAGTTCCGGTGAGAATCTGGGGCAAATACCCCTTAAAACAGAGCAGACACATGATAAAACTCACCATTTGCTGTGTTTTTTCTGAAGAAAACAGTAAGTTCTGCTACCACAATGGTGGCAGAGGGGTATCTGCTCAGATGGCCCACGTGGTGCCTGGCACAACCTCAGCATCTGCTGAGATCTCCGTGAGGTGCCTAGCCTTGTGACCATGGTCGGGCACCTCGTTCCTAGCCTTGGAAGACATGACCAGCACAGGGAAGAGAAGCACCAGTTCATATCGGGCTGTGGGTATGTGAAGACCCCACCATTGCCACTGTCTGAGAAACCAGCAAAGGTGAGGTGCTATTAGCAGATAACAGTGTGGCAGTCTGCCCAGAACTCACAGCCCCACAGAATTACAATTGTAGGGCAAAATATCTAGGGGTAACAGAATAAGTCCACAAAAGCCACAGAATAGTCCACTTTACCAATCCAATAGACCACAGTCACGATGAGCAGAGAGTTCGGTACAGTCCAAAGGTTCAAAGTCCAGGCAAGGCAACATGAGGAATCAGGAACAGAGGTTTCCTACCAATGCAGCCAGATAAACTCTGGTAAATTGGCAGAGCAGATGTCCCTGATTTATACCGCCTCAGAGATTGCACAGATGGTCTCTGATAAGACCGGTGTCTCTCATAAATATTCCAAGACTTCTGTTCTTCCTCTCTTTGGTGTCAGCATTCTTGAAAGGTGGGTACAACTGGGTCTAATGTCTCCATCTGAGGGACCAGGCCTCTCTGCCAGGTCTGGGTTATCTGCTTTGTCTCCTTCTGCTATCTCTGAGGGGCCAGGCAGCTCTTTGGGGTCAGGTGCTGTTGTCTCTACTCCCTGCTGCAAATCCTGCTCTGAATCTTTCTCTTCTTCTAGCTCATCTTCAGAGTCAGAAGAGCAGAGCCTGACACCCACAACAGAAGGGTAGGTAATGGGGTAGGGGGATGCCATGGGCCTAGGGCTGGAATACTCTGGCATGGAGTAGAGAGACACTTCCCTCTGTAAGGGTGTACCATGACAATGGGTGTGTCCATGGGTCCCAACTATCATGGCTTCACTCAGATGGAATGAGCATAATATATCCAGTTTTGACAGCTTCGTGACTGAGACAAAGGCTTCTCTGTAACAAACTAAGGGCTATTCCATTGAAACCCATGTAAAGCTGGGTGCTTTGACTTGAAATTACACACTCACACACATCTACACACCATATATAAAGAGGAAAAAAACTCTATAAGATAAAACTCTCTTAAAATCTCAGGTATTTCACAGTAATGCAACTAAAATGAGGAGCTGTGAGTTTTGTGCTATAAGTTAAACACTTTTAAACACACACATGCCACTTTAAGGAGCTGGAGTTTGACTGAGCAGGTTTATTTTCACAGTGTTTCTTCACTGGGTCAGAGGGAAAAATACTCACTATTGATGCCAAAGAAGTATTAGAGACAAAGCCAGGGAAATGATTTTTCCATTATTTCTCTTGAAAAACTGTCTCTCACTATCTGCCCATCTTAGGTCAACAAACATGAGGCTGATTGACAAGTTAAAATATTTAGCTTAACCTGTAATGCATATAAACCAATTTTACATTTTCTTGTACAGGAGGGAGCTATAAAACAAACAAACAACATCTTCCACCTCTGCTTGCTGTCCGGCTCTTTCCCTGTATATGATCTGGACAGCAACCATACTCTCCCTATTTATGTCTCAAGTGGAAAGCTCTCTAAGACTCACAGATCCTCTCTGGCCTATTTAATATATTCCATAGAGACAGTTATAGATGTTCTTATCATTTGTCCAGGCAGCTGTTTTCCTGGTCACTGATTTAAATGATATAGTAAGATGTCAGGAGTGGGGAGAAAAGACAAGTATTGATGTGTGCATATAGGGTGTTTCATATAAGTTGCCCTAGTTTTACTCACAAGCAAGATGGGAAGAGTTGGTGGTTGACAGATACACTAATTCCTTGACTCTTCCACTCAGGTACAATTTTAGTGTCATGTGGATAAGCATCTAGTATTCCCATGATGGTGGGAAAGATATGGTCCTTCGTTCCATATATTCAGTTGAATGCAGAGTAGGATTCCACTATTTCTATTCCTGACTTCTCTGCATTCATCCAAACACCTTGATCTATCTGTAACATAATCAGACCAGTGAGAGGGAATTCTACTGTCTGCAGCTTTCTCAAATATACACAGAGAGAAGATGTGTATCCAGGGAACCAAATCCAAAGTTACACTGATAGAAATGTCAGACCTTTCTTCCTCACCTCCCTGCAGCCATTTGCACTACCCCAAAAACAGCTTTGGAAGGTTTCTCAGCATTCATCAACCAGTGGTAGAGAGGGGGAAAGTGTGGCCTCTTCCTTTCTGTCAGTGAATGTCCACTTTTTGACCCTGGCCATAGACTAAGGACTTTATCACACTACACTGCTACATGGAATAAGAAGCATGACTCAAAGTTAGACACTATAGAACAAGAAATGGAATATATAAATATTGTAATACTTGGGGTGAGCAAGCTAAAGTGGACAGGAATGGGACATTTTGAATCAGGTTTTACACAGTGTTTTACTCAGGAAATGAAAATCTAAGAAGAAATGGAGTGGCATTGATAGTGAAAAAATGATGTAGCAAAAGCAGTCAAAAGATATAATGCAAAGTCTGATTGAATAACATCAATAAGACTTCAGAGAAAACCTATAAATGTAACCATAATCCAAGTTTATGTCCCAACTATACAGGCAGAAGAAGAAGAAGAAATTGAAAGATTCTATGCTTGAGTCCAGCAGGAAATTAATTGCACACCCAAACAGGACTTCTTGTCAAACACAGGCAATTGGAATGCAAAAGTGGGAAATGGAGCAGAATCAAAGATTGTAGGAAAATTTGGCCTAGGATCAAGAAATGAAGCAGGAGACTGACTGAATTTTGTGAGGCCAACAGTTTGTTCATAGCAAACACATTCTTCAAGCAACCAAAGAGGGGACCTGTATACATGGACATCATTTGATGGCCACCATAGAAATCAAATAGACAACATAATTGGAAGCAGAAGATGGAGAAGCTCCATTCTCTCTGCAAAAATAAGACCAGGAGCAGATTGTGGTATAGAACATGAACTGCCAATGTAAAAAAACTAAAGCTAAGGAAGAATAATACAACCATCATGCCAAAACACAGGCTGCCCTTCCCCCCTGTATCTGTGGGGGACACGTTCCTGGACTTACTGTTTATAAGTGAACGTGGATAACAGCAAACCCTATTAAACTAAAGGACTTCCTATAGAAGCAAACCATAGAGTTGCATTGGAGGACCAAGAAATTCCTAGAGAGGACACCTTTCTAGGCATTTTCTAGTGCACACTCTATTGTATGTGTTCCTATTTTTTCAGTCATGGATAACTGAAACTGTGGATATTGGTTCTGCAGATACAGGCAATAACCTGTACAACCTGAAAAAAATTCACATAGAATTTAAAGATAATGCAAAAATTAGTTTTGCACTATTAAGCCTAATTGATTGGGAGCCAGAAGAACTCTGGACTGAAGCCAAGGGCATTGTGAGGGAGGCATGCAAAAAGACACTATCTGCAGCCAGAAAGAAAGAGAAGCCTCAATGGATGACAGATGAAACTCTTCAAGCAGTTAAGAACAGATAAGAAGCAAAAGTAAAAGGTGACAGAAATAGGGTCAGATCCCTGAATGAAAAAATTTAGAAACTTGTACACAGTGATAAAGAGGTTAAGTATCCTTTATCCCCGGAATTCCAATAAGGAATACTCTTAAAGGCTGTGTACTCCTTATTCAGAATTCCAAAATATCAAATGCTCCAAAATCCTAAACTTTTTGAACTACAACCTGTACTGCATTTGCGAGGCTGGAGAGAGATACAACTGGAGAGAGATGTGAGCACTTGTGAAATGGTGGGAATCCATGCCTCCTGCCATTTCACAGATCCTCACAGCTCTCTCCAGCCAAACAAATGAGCAGGAGTGCCTCTGCTGCCACCTCAATGGCAGAAGCAGGTGGCCAGCAGCCCTGCTGCTACCACTGCTATTGTCAGAGTTGGCTGCATTTACTGGGTTCCCATCCACAGAACACTTGGGTAGGAAAGGTACTGGCTGAAATCCAGGCTCTGTAGGTAGAAGCAGGGTGGAGAAGAGAAGGGGGTTAGGGTTTTTTTTTTTTTGGCAGGGAGCTCTCCTCCAGGCCAAAGCTGGAAACAGTTGCCAGCAGTTGCTGCTGCTGTGTCCCACTCTAGACCTCACTTCAGCTGGGTGGTGGAGGAGCACCAGCAGCAGTAGCAGCCACTGTGCCCACTTCTTTTGCGTAGTTTGGCTGCAAACTCAGCCATGCCATTGCCTTCTCTCCTGTTCCTCTCCTCTTCTTGGAGGCAGAGTAGCCCGAACAATGCACACTTGGTGGCCAGGGCTTATCGCCACCTCTGCTGCTGCCTTATACCATTTTACTTGAGTTAACAGTGTGATGTGGCAGCTAAAAAGGCTAATGTGATTTTGGGCTGCATCAATAGAAGTATAGTGTCTAGATCAAGGGAAGTAATAGTGCCAATCTATTCTGCCTTGGTCAGGCCTCACCTAGAATCCTGTGTCCAGTTCTAGGCACCACAATTCCAAAAGGATATTGACAAATTGGAGCGTGTCCAGAGGAGGGGGACTAAAATGGTGAAAGGTCTGGAAACCATGGTTTATGAGGAAAGAAGACTTAGGGAGCTGGGTATGTTTAGCCTGGAAAAAAGGTGGTTAAGGGGCAATATGATAGCCCTGTTTAAGTATTTGAAGGAGTGTCACATTGAGGATGGAGCAAGCTTGTTTTCTGCTACTCCAGAGACTAGAACACGGAGCAATGGATGCAAGCTCCAGGAACAGAGATTCCACCTCAACATTAGGAGGAACTTTCTGACAGTAAGAGCTGTTCGGCAGCGGAACACACTCCCTCGGAGCGTCGTGGTGTCTCCTTCCTTGGAGGCCTTTAAACAGAGGCTGGATGACCATCTGTCAGGGATGCTTTGATCATGAATTCCTGCTTGGCAGGAGGTTGGACTGGCTCTTGTGGTCTCTTCCATAGAATCTACAATTCTATGATTCTATGTACCATATTCCAAAATCTGGGGTGGGGGTGGGGGGGAATCCTAAATATTGAACACTTCTGGCCCCAAGCATTTGGGATAAGGGATACTAATTCTGTGTAACAATCAATGCAGAGAAACAGAAGTTGACAACAAAAAAAGGAAGAACAAGAGACCTCTTCCACAAGATTCAAGAAATCAAAAGGAAATGTAAACTAAGAGCGGGGATGCTATACAACCAGGGGAATACATTACATGACCAAATACAAATAAAAAGCTGAGAGAAACAATACAAGGAAGAACTATATAAAAGAGGTGAAAGTATAAAAAATTCATTTAAGGAAAAACCATTTGAAGATGAACCTACAATTTTTAGCAAGTGAAACTGAAGCTGCACTCAGAGTACTTGGGGGAAATAAGTCACCAGCAACATATAGCATAGCAATAAAGATGCTTCAAGCTACAGAGACAGAGTCTACTCTAATTCTAACTAAAATCTGTGAACAAATATGAAAACTAAATAATGGCCCACAGATTGGAAACACTCCATATACAGTCCAACCCCCAAGAAAGGGGATACTGGGGATTATAGTAACCATAGAACCATTGCATTAATTTCCCATGCAAGCAAAGTGATGCTCAAAATGCTACAACAAAGACTTTTACCCTATATGGAGAGAGAAATGCCAGATATCTGAGCTGGGTTCAGGAGAGGAAGAAGCAGTAGGGATCATATTGCAAACATATGTTTGATAATGAAAAGCACCAAAGAATTTCAGAAGAAAATCAGCCTGTGCTTTATAGAATACAGTAGGACCCCCGCATCTGTGGGGGTTCGGTTCCCAGACTTACTGTGGATACCAGAAACTGCAGATAACAGTGAACACCATTGAAAATAATGTGACTTCTGGTTTAAAATATCATAGAGTTGCCTTAGATGACCTAGAAAATGTCCTAGAGATGATGCCTCTCTAGGCATTTTCTAGTAAGACTCTATGGTATGTGTTCTATTTTGTGTCCTGTGGATAACTGAAACCATGGATATTGGTTCCACTGATACATGGGTCCTACTTATAGCAAAGCCTTTGATTGTGCAGATCATGAACTCTATGAATCATTCTTAAAGAAATGGGTGAGCCACAACATTTAATTATCTTGACACATAATCTGTACTCAGAACAAGAGGCTTCTGTTACAAAAGGATAGAATGGTTTTTCATTGCATTTTATCACACTCTCTGTTTAACATGTACACTGAGCATATCATACATAAAGCAGGATTAGACTTGGAGGAAGAAGGTGTGAAAATTGGAGGAAAGAACATCAGCAATTTAAGATATGCAAATTATTCCATGTTACTAGCAGAAAATATCAAAGACTCAGAATGATTATTGAAAGAAGTCAAGGAAGAAAATGTAAAGGCAGTTTACAGTTGAACGTTAAGAAAACAGAAATAATGACAACCAATGATTTATGTAACTTTAAAAGAGATGATGAAGACATTCAAATAGTTTTTTCATATTTTGGCTCAGTTGTTAATGAGAAAGGAGACTGCAGTCAAGAAAGCAGGACTAGGACTTGAAAGGACAGCTATGAAAGAACTAGACAAGAGCCTGAAGTATCAAAATATATCATTGAATACTAAAGTTAAAATTGTCTGTGCCATCATATTTCCTATTGCTATGTATGGTTGTGAAAGCTAGACAGTGAAGAAAGCTGATAGAAATTAAAAACAACTCATTTGAAATGTGGTGCTGGAGAAGAGTTCTATGGATATCTCTGGCTTTTCTTCGCAAACGAAGATTCAGGAAGGACTCATCCCGCGCCTTCTGCAAGCGCGCTGATGACTAAAAAGGCCAATCCGAGATAAACAAGTCTGGTTGCAAAAAGTGCAGCAGAAGGTCTCCTTGGGTGATGTTTTTGGGTTGTGATTCTTTCTGCGTTGTCGTTTCTCTTCAAGACTTGTTCGTCGTGAGTTCTCAAATAAGGCTGCAGCATTGTGGATAGTGCGTCTCCATGCCTCCCGATGTGAGGCCAGGGCGGACCACCGTTGGTGATCAATCTGGCCAAGCCTGAGATGTTGTTTCAGGGAGTCCTTGTATCGCTTTTTTGGAGCGCCCCTCCCACGCTGACCCGTGGCGAGTTCACCGTAGAGTAGTATTTTTGGGATATAATGGAGTGCTAAAAAGAGCAAAAAATGGGTTTGGGCAAGTCAAGCCTGATCTCTCCCTAGAAGCTAAGATGACTAAACTGTGACTGTCATATTTTGAACATATCATGAGAAGACATGGCTCACTAGAAAAGACAATAATGCTTGGGAAGGTAGAAGGCAATAGGAAAAGACAAAAACCACATTACAGATTGATAGACTCAATCAAAAAAGCCACAGCCCTGAGTCTGCAAGACTTAAGCAGGGCTATTGATGACAGGGTGACTTGGAGGTCTCTCATTCATAAGATCAACATACGATAAAGTCGACTTGATGGCAATTAACAACAACATAGATGATGAAGACTTTGGTACTAGCAGCATTGTAATGTTGCATGGATATTGTATGTATTCTTCTTTATATGTAGCATCTCTTGTGGTGTGAGTCACTTTGGCTAGACTATATGGGAAAAGGGCATACAAAGATGGTGGTAATCCTACCCTGTCCCCATCCCCCACATATTCTTTGATTCCCCTTTCTCTTCCATTCACCACACCTGGAATAAAGACAGGCTATGTGGATTTAAGCTGGGCATACCTTTCTTTAACAGAAGCAAACTGCAAAGAAAGAACAGGTTAACTTTCTTGGCTAACAACTACCGTAAGCTGTTTGTCATCTGAGACAGTCCCACTGTTAGCTTGTCAATGACAACAGCACCAGGCTCCAAATGATGAGCAGCACATTAACCAGGTGTGTTGAAGGAACCATGACATAAAGTGGCTTTTGTGATGTGTGCATGTTTGTGTGTGCACATACAGGCATTCAGGTGACAATAAGCAAAACAGCTTGCTAGAGGAGGAGAGCAAGGTGCTTTATTTTTTTTTCAGAACATCTTTGCTTGCAGCAGTGTTATCTGGAGAGAGAGAGAGAGAATGAATGCCTGCTTGAAGTGTCAGACAAGAAACAGTCCCTCTCCTCACTGGTGCAAACAATCCAAGAACTTTTGGCACTTCTTGAGCATTAATGTTTTTGATGCTGTTCAGTTTGTTTGGTTTCCTCATGTATTTGCTTTTGCACTGGTCTGAGGAGCCCAGCGAGGCTGTTCCTCCATGTGTGAGACCAACTGTGTGTGGTAAAAGTTCACCCATGGCAGTTCTGGACATCTCTAAATCAAAGGATGGAGAATATAAAGCTAATTTTTTTAAAACCAGGATAATAACCTCAAACAACAAACTTCAATCTACTTCCCTTCATAGTTCAAATCAGAGGTAGAAATCATGCAATCCTCCAGATGCAAGTTTTAGCAGCCCTAGCTGGCATAGCTAGTGGTGAGGAATACTATGAGCTGCAATCTAGAAACATATGGAGGGCCACATGATTTCCACCCATGGTTTAAATTTAAACAACAACAACAAAAACAACATGAAGCATCTTTTGGAAGGCAAAATTATGCAACTTCATTTTTTTTTTCATATGATAAATATGTCAGGGAAAATAGATATTGTAATCAGAAGTTTATCTTCCCCTTTTTAGGTAATTTTGTTCACCAGGCATTGTGAGACACCAGCTTGTCTATCAGAACTCATATATCTGTCTTTTGTTGTTTTGCTTTTCTGTCCTTCAGAGTTGGAAGACGAGAAACGAAACTAGGTTTTAGGTTTCTGTTCCTTCTCAGAAGGATTGAATGTTTTGGGGACAGTATATTACTGGGGAGGGATTTTGGAGTTAGCTAGCCTCTTGTTTTGGGGGGCTCCTTTTTCTTTTCTCTTATCTCCTGGGAGACTTTGGAGCATGCAGAAGCATAGATGAATGTCTTGTGTCCTTTACTTTGCTTTGCATTTCTTTTTAATAAAGCCATAAAGAAAATTAACTGCCTTCTTCTTCTGCACCAGAGGTGTGCATGGCTTTGCCCAGAAGCCCACACTATTTCACTGCATGCATCTCTGCTCAGATGGGCAGAGAGTGAACGCACTCTGCATATTTTACAACAAAATAATGTTATTCAGTACATAGACTGTAAAGCATACAAACCATAAAATTCAGACTGAAATAAAAGCATATCCATTCAATTCACAGGTGGATTTAACAAAATTAATATAAAATCACTAAAAAAAGCCAATGGAAAAGTCTCAAAATATTTACGGTAATACCAGTTTTCTTATTACAATAGCTTAAGTGAGAAAAATTAACAATGTGTTGTAAATTGTCCAGAACCCTCTTCTAAGGAAAGATTTTTAAACAATATTTTTGTGGTACCACTTGATTCTGCTTTGGTCAGACCTCACCTGGAATACTGTGTGCAGTTCTGGCCACTGCAATTCAGCAGTTATATTGACAAGCTGGAATGTGTCCAGAAGAGGGCGACCAGAATTTTAAAAAGTTTGGAAGCCGTGCCATATGAGGAGCAGTTTAGGGAGTTGAGTATGTATATGTTTAGAGGAGAGAAGGTTAAGAGGTGACATGATAGCCATGTTTAAATACTTGAAAGGATGTCATATTGAAGAGGGAGCAAGCTTTTTTTCTGCTGCTCCAGAGACTAGGTGTGATGTACCAAGCACATACGCTCACATTCAATCAATAAATTTCTTTATTGGCAAGGATTCGTGTGACAGGAACATAGAACAAAGCCGAAACTGAATACAGCTAGAGCAAACCCCCAGATAAACCCCACAGCATGAGAAAGGCATTCAGGGAGGAAAGATGCCTCCCTCTCAGGGCAGCTTGCACCTGGGAGATCTGACCTTGAGCCGCTGTGGAGAGAAGCGTTCCCAGGCCAACAAGGCAGGCTGGCCTCTCTCCAAAACTCCAGAGGCCCAGGCAAGGGAAGCAGCGTCATATCAGGGTCCTCCATGAATTCCACTCCAAGTCCCAGAATTCAGGGATGAGCCTGACATACCGCCCACCCAAAGAGAAATCCCCCCTTTTCAGCCCAGCTTATTAGGAAAATGGGCATGGAACTTTCATAATAAGCGCGGAGCATTCACATGTTCACAGCTAACCCACTCAGCATGCCCTAACGGCAAATGTTTCCATTTTACTAAGTATTGTAAAGCCCCCCTGTGAACCCGAGAGTCCAACACGTCAGAAATTTCAAAATGCTGGTGGTCGTCGACCAGGATAGGACGGGGTGCAGGTCCCGGGTCTGGATGATGATGGTCTGGAGGGCACGCTGGCTTGAGTAAGCTAGAATGAAACACAGGGTGAACATTACGGTACAGTTTGGGTAGCATCAGTTCAAAAGCCACTGGGTTTATCACCCGAGCAATAGGAAAAGGACCTATGTACTTGGGCCCCAACTTCTTTGAAGGTTGGGGACTTTTAAGAAACTTAGTGGACAAAAATACTAGGTCCCCTACAGCATACTCTGGGGTGGGGTCCCGTTTTTGGTCAGTATGATGTTTGTACCGTGCTTTTGTAAAGTCCAAGGCCGAAACAACTTTTGGCCAGGTATCTCTAATTTTTTGACTCCACTGGGTCACAGAGACCGGGTCCTTGGAGGTCCCCTCCCCTAGTGGTAGAGGATTAAAGTCTTGTCCTGAAACAATCTTAAAAGGGGAGAAGCCGGTGCTCTAGTGAGTGGTGTTGTTATAGGCGACCTCCGCAAAAGGCAAGAGGTCCACCCAGTCAGATTGTTGGAAGTTCACATAACACCTCAAATACTGTTCAAGAACCTGATTAGTACATTCGCACGGCCCATCACTCTGGGGATGATGGGAACTGCTGAGCCCCAATTCGACTCTCAGAAGGTTTGGGAACGCCTTCCAGAACTGGGAAGTGAACGGAGCCCTCCCAGGTCAGACACAATCTTTACAGGAATCCCATGTAGTCTGTAAAGTGTTGAATAAACAACCTGGCTAACTGGGAGGCTGTTGGGAGTTTCTTGCAGGCCACAAAATGCGCTTGTTTCGAAAACATCAGTCAGCACCCAAATAAGTCTTTTTCCTACTTTCTGGCAGCTCCACTATAAAATCCATACTGATGACTTCCCAAGGTTTGGACGGGGTAAGCAAAGGCTGTAGCAGGCCTTTTGGCTTTCCTGTCCGCCTTATGCCATTGCACACGTGCAACACCCTTTTACATACTCCTCCACCTTCTTTCTCGTCTTTGGCCACCAAAACTGTCTCCAGGCCAAATGCTAGGTTTTTACATACCCAAAATGCCCAGCACTTTTAACATCATAGCATTTCTTGAGAATGGATGACCCCATGGCCTCTGGGATATACAGGCGCTCCCCCTTCCAAGCCAGGCCCTCCCGAAGGGTCACCTCCCCGGGGTGAGCCAAAAACCATGGGTCCTTAAAGGACTTTCGCCATTTGGGATTGCCATCCACCCCCATCACCTCAGGAGGAAGGGGAAGGAGGAGCCAGCTCCGGTGTGGCTGGGGCCTCACCGGGGCCAGCGTCTACAGTTGGTGGGACGGCAACGTTAGTAGCCTTAGGATCAGGCCCTGGCCCCAAAGAGGGGCTGGCTTGGGCCTCCTGACGTTTGGCCTTGTTGCATGTTAGGACTGCTAGTCCCAAGTGGGAGGGGGAGAAGACTGTGTCAACCTCTTTTTGTTTGCTGTCATGTTGGGGAAGTCTGGACAAAGCGTCAGCTAGGAAATTCTTTTTTCCTGGGATAAATTTCAGGGTGAATTTGAACTGGTAGAAGAAACTGGCCCACCTAACCTGTTTGGGGCTCAACTGCCTTGGGGTGGCTAAAACTTCCAAATTCTTGTGATCTGTCCAAACTTCAAAGGGTTTGGAAGATCCCTCCAATAGGTGGTGCCAAGTTTCTGATAGCACCCGCCTCCTTTTCCCACACAGGCCAATTTCGCTCAGTCTCATTGAATTTCTTGGACAGGTATGCACACGGCCTGAGCTCTCCCTCCTCCCCTCGTTGCAACAGCACCCCTCCCATTGCTACATCTGAAGCGTCAACTTAGACTACAAAAGGTTGGGAAGGGTCAGGGTGTTTGAGAATTGGTTCAGAGATGAAGAGTTTCTTCAACTTATCAAAAGCCTGTTGGCATTGGTCAGACCACACTATTTTTGGGGGAGGTTTCTCCACCTTCCCCACTCCCTTTCGGGTTTTCTTCCCCACCTCTTTGGTTTTTAATAGATCAGTCAGAGGGAGGGCTACTGTCGCAAAGTCAGGGATGAATGACCGGTAAAAGTTAGCAAATCCCATGAAGCTCTGCAGCTGCTTCCTTGTTCTAGGGGCCTCCCATGCCAACACCCCCTTGACTTTTTCCAGGTCCATTTCTATCCCCTTATTTGAGATGCAGTACCCCAAGTAGTCCAAGCGGCTTTGGTGGAATTCACACTTTGATATCTTAGCATACAGATGGTTCTCCTCCAGTCTAGCAAGCACTTTTTTCACCAGTTTCACATGGGATGTATAGTCCTCAGAATAAATCAATACATCATCCAAATACACCAAGAACCCCTTGTATAGAAATTCTCTCAACACATCATTGATCAAATTCTGAAAAAAGCCTGGAGCTCCGCTTAACCCAAAAGGCATTACTAAGAATTTGAAAGCGCCCAGGGGGCAATTGAAAGCAGTTTTCCATTCATCCCCCTCCTTGATTCGTACCCTGTGATAAGCCTCCCTCAGGTCCAGTTTGGTAAATATCTTCCCCTTGGACAAATGGGCTAGTATGTCCTTCATCAAGGGCAGGGGGTACTGATTTGAAACGCTGATGGCATTCAACCCCCGGTAGTCCTGGATCAGTCTCAGGCCCCCATATGCCTTATGCCTGAACATCACCGGGGCCCCCACAGGTGAGGTCGAGGGCCTGATGAACTCCCGAGCCAAATTTTTGTCTATTAACTCCCAGAGGACATCCATCTCAGCCGGCGTCATGGAATAAATCCTGGGTTTGGGTAGCTTAGTCTCAGAAAGTATCTCAATGGCACAGTCAAAGGGTCTGTGGGGTGGAAAATGTCACACTCCCTCTCCTCAAAAACATTGCCATGCCTTGTATTCCACTGGCAATCCTTTCATCTCCCCATGGACTAAAGTGGTTGTGCAGCTCTGTGACTTGGCCTCTAGAGGGGCTCCTTCCCTTGGGAGAACTTCCCCCACCCCGTGCTCCTGCACACACACAGGATCTGCAAAAGTCATTGTCTCTTTTACCCAGTCTATGATGGGGTTGTGGAACTTTCGGCAGTTTAGTCCCACCACTGCAGTGGGAACTAACCCTGGGGCAATCACAAATTGTAGTTCCTCCTGATGATTCCCCATTCTCATGCATATTTGACCAGTCATTCGCCTGGCAGGGCCCCCCTTCATCATCCCCCCATCCATCTGTGATAGCCACACTGGCTTGTTCAGCTTAATAGTGCTAATGTCCCATTCACTGACTAGGGAGGGATGCATAAGGACTTGGGTACATCCGCAATCAACCATTAACATTACTTTTCAGGTGCCCCACTTTTCCAATCCCTAACTTGGCTTTTATGAAGAAAGGGCCTTTCACCCCACTCACCACAACATCCGGGCACCCTTCAGGGTTAGCCCGCCCTCGGGCGCTTAGTAGGGCGGGCTGGAGCCGTTTCCCGCTGGCTCTGCATCGGAAGAGTAAGATCCTCTGTCATCTGGGTCTTCTGAAGACTCCCCCACCGCGTGGCCTGGTATCAAGGCCTGTACTGCTGCTTTAGGCTTGGGCTTGAGTGGGGTCCTCGATGTCAATGACCTCCCTTCACTCTGCTGAGGCATCTCGGCTGCAGCTGGTTCCCGAGGGCTCTGCTCCGGGCATTCAACTATGCGATGGCCTCCTTTTCCACAGTGTAGCCGCAAGCCTTTTCTCATCCTTCACTCCCTCTTCGACTCTCCTGTCGAGGTTCCACCTGGATGGGCTGCTTTACCTTTCTTTCCGGTAGACCTGATGGTCTTCCCTTTGGATCCTTGCTGGCACCGAGCCAGCTTGATGCTCCATCTCAGCGTCCCCACTTCTCCGGCAAGCCGTACCCACCCCAAGAGGGTTTCAGGGTTCCCCTGAAACAACGCCCATTCGAGGATGTCTGCATTCAGGCCATCCTGGAAAAACTGCACCTTTCTGGCCTCCAACCAGTCAGGCACCTGACTGGCCAGGCAGTGGAATTAAGTGGCATACTCTCCCACAATCTTTGAACCTTGCTTCAGTTGCCTGAGATCTGCCTGGACCCTTCTCACACTCAGGGGGACTTCAAATTGGTCCCGCAAAGCTAGCAGGAACTCATGGAAGTTTCCTAGTTCTGGGGCTCCCATATCATAAAGCCCCACCAACCACTGCGTCACATCTCCCTCTAGCTGGTTGGACACATACTGCACCTTCTCAGCCTCCGTCTGGAACTCCTTGTCCCACTGGGACATAAACCCCACCACCTGGGTCAGGAAGTATGGAAGCTTCACCGCATCTCCATCATACGTCGCCTTTAAGTCTCGGTGCTTTAGGCCCCAGGGTCTTTCCCGCGGTTTGACCGGTCCAGCCCCTCCAGGGGGGGCTGGTCCAGGAACCGGTGGGCCAGGGACATCAGCAGGCACGGCAGGGTCCCCTGCCCCAAGTGCCGAGGTGGCCACTAGTTGAGCTTGGGGAGGCTGGGCCCCTCCAGGGGTAGGTGGTGGTGGTGGCAACCTCTTCAGGATCTCTAGGAGGCTCGTTTGCATCACCCCCCATTTGCTGCTTCAACTGCTGGACCTCAGCTCCTACTTCTGCTAGCAAAAACCGCACCCCCGGCTCTCGGTACCCCTCGGCCAGGGGCCTGTCCCACCGACGGGACCAACGTTCCTCCCAGCTTTGGTCACCTGGCCAAGGCCAGCTGGCTCCCAGGTGTTGAAGAGGAGTTTCAGCTTACTGTGATGTACCAAGCAGACACTCACATTCAATCAATAAATTTCTTTATTGGCAAGGATTCATGTGTCAGGAACATAGAACAAAGCCGAAACTGAATACAGCTAGATCAAGTTAAACCCCATAGCGTGAGAAAGGCATTCAGGGAGGAAAGATGCCTCCCTCTCAGGGCAGCTTGCACCTGGGAGATATGACCTTGACCCGCTGTGGAGAGAAGCGTTCCCAGGCCAACAAGGCGGGCTGGCCTCTCTCCAAAACTCCAGAGGCCCAGGCAAGGGAAGCAGCCTCATGTCAGGGTCCTCCATGAATTCCGCTCCAAGTCCCAGAATTCAGGGATGAGCCTGACACTAGGGACCCATCCAAATGGTGAAAATACCCCTCATGGAATTCGGTGGGTATCCTACCTTTCTAAATGGGATCCAGCACCAATCCACACTATGCGGAAGGATGGGGGAGCAAAATGGCAAAAACAATGTGGTAAAAGCCTTCACAGATTTTCCAGTACTTTTTCAAAAACCACGAGGGAGGCATATTCCTGCTCGTTTGGACTATTGAACAACAGGAAATTTGAAGGGAAGCACAAAGCTTATTGACCAGGTGAGAGCGGGGACAGGGGTTGTTAGCAGGGCAAGCACCTGCTGCCACCAGATGGATTTTTGCTGTCATGATTGTTCGCTTAGGCAATAAAACAGGATGAATATTTTCAGGTTTGCTTTCCTATAAAATTGAAAAATCACTCTAGCGGACCAGTCATCTTGGGATGACTCTTTTAAAAAAACGACAATGGTGAAGAACTAATGTGAATAAATCACTTGCAGCTGTCATCAGGAATGTGAGGCCTATGGGGGCTTCAGAGGCCAGAAAAGCCATTTAGATATGTCACTGCTGCTGTGAGATGCCAATACTTATGAGGAACTTTGGATTTTTCCCCCTTGTGTAGATGGGCCCTAGGACACAGAGCAATGGACTCCAACTACAGGAAAAGAGATTCCACCTAAGTGTTAGGAAGAACTTTCTGACAGTAAGAGCTGGAATATGCTACCTCAGAGTATGGTGGAGTCTCCTTCTTTGGAGGTTTTCAAACAGAGGCTGGATGGCCATCTGTCAGGAGTGCTTTGATTTTGTATTCCTGCATGGCAGGGGGTTGGACTGGATGGCCCTTGTGGTCTCTTCCAGCTGCATGATTCTATGATTCTACATCTCTCTCTCTGGCTTTTCTTTGCAAACAAAGATTCAAGAAGGACTCATCCTGCACTTTCTGCAAGCGCACTGATGACTAAAAAGGCCAATCCGGGATAAACAAGTCCGGTTGCAGAAAGCACAACAGAAGGTCTCCTTGGGTGATGTTTTTGGGTTGTGATTCTTTCTGCGTTGTTGTTTCTCTTCAAGACTTGTTCAGCGTGAGTTCTCAAATAAGGCTGCAGCATTGTGGATAGTGCGTCTCCATGCCTCCCGATGTGAGGCCAGGGCGGACCATTGTTGGTGATCAATTTGGCCGAGCCTGAGATGTTGTTTCAGGGAGTCCTTGTATCACTTTTTTGGGGTGTCCCTCTTACGCTGACCCGTGGCGAGTTCACTGTAGAGTATTATTTTGGGGAGACAATGGTCCTCCATCCTAGCAACATGCCCTGCCCAGCGCAGCTGTGTGATCCCTGCTTGCTCAAGGACAGCAACATTCGTCACATAGTCAGTCCAGTGTATACTTAGGATTGTGCGTATACAGCACTGATAGACACAAAAAAGATATAGATTGGAAGTGAAGTAATATAGATTAGAAGTGAATGAACTCAACGTAACAGAATATACTTAACTATGACAAAGGGTTTGGATCCACTAAGATTTTGATCCCACACCTCTAGTCATATACAATATTAACCGCATAGTTATATCTTCACATTCTTACTTTGAGAATGAAAAGCAAGCCCTGCTAAGAGTTTAATCTTTTGGTACTACCTATCCATCCTCAGTGGAGTCTCTCTAAGCAATCATCCAAGCCTTTGTGTCTTTATTCATTGCCAGATACTGAAGACAAGATCTATATGTACCTTTCTGCAAAGGCGACAGCTAAGGCCTTACTTTAAAAAAACAAACAAACAGAGATTTCTAGAACTGTGTCAAATGCATGGTTAACTCCCAGCTCAATTTATTAAGCTACCACCACAGCCATGATTTCATATAAGAACAACTACTTTCCAATTGCTTACGACTTGGACGTTCAATTTCTCCAATACCTAGGAAGAAAATGAACTGAAATCGGGTATGCAGTTTCATTTTCTTTTGGAGAACTGTCTGTGCTTCTGCAAAACTGGTGAAATGGAACCAATGAATCCACTAGACAGCTTCCCCTCAAAGACCTTAACAAACCAGGGCAATGCTGATGGGACTGGGAAAGCACAGGGATTTAAACAGCATCACAACAAGGTACAACTCAGATGGCAGGAGGAGGAGTGTTTGTTTCTTCGGCATCATAGATGTAGGGCCTGTTGGTCTTTCTCTCTTTCTCCCACTCCCATCTCTTTCTGGGTAACTCTACAGAAATTGGAGCCTGAAGAAAAGCCACTGCACTCAAGTGCAGGTAACGGGAGATTTCACTATGCTGGAATCTTGCATTTGTCTTTCACTCTAAAGGGCATCACTTTCTAGCCACAGGCCTCCTCAACCTCAAGCCTGATATCTTTCTAGAAAATGTACTCACACTTGTACTAAGCAAAGCAAAGCCCACCCTTATATAGAACTGTACAGCATTCTGAATCTAGAATATAACTCAATGCCCAATGATGTTAATTGAGTGTTTAAGGTGAACCCAATGGGTTCCTCACATGAGCCTGCCATCTTACTCTCCCCCCACCATACTCCATAGTGTGATATTCTGGAAATGCACCAAAATGCTGGCCACAGTCAGGTGCTGCTCATGGTCAGTAAACATACCACCCACAGTGTCAAGTAAAACGCCTCAGTTCTGTTGCCTACATCAAACTGAGCCCATCTTTCTCCACAATGCCCCCTTTGCTTTACTGATCCCACCCAACTCTTTTTTTTTTATAGGGGTTAATAAATTTACCAGCCAAGACACATTGCCCTGCTATTAGAGGCAGTCTTGACATAGAGGCTTCTAATGAGGGCTCAGCTCCGTAGGGAACTGGGTTTTCTTCTCCCTTGCTCCTTTCGTCTCTCTGCTGAGCGTGTGGGTTGGGGAAGGCAGTTAACTGTGGTTTTCTCAGCCAAGCCAATACAAGCAAACGGAATGCCTCATGGATTGCGGGAAGGGCCCGTGGGTCATTTCATGGAGTGCTATGAATCAGAGGGATCACCCGAAGACCAATGCATGGCACAGACATGTCAAAAATAACGTTTCAAGCATGTCTCTGTGGAGACATTGCACACATCAAAACATGTACAGTTAATAATGTATGCCTTATTGTAACATTGAATGCCTAAGGCAAGGAGTTATGACAACCTTCTACAGAACTTACTCAGATTTTAAGCTCAGCTGACGCTTCATTTACACTTAAAACCCTACAATATTAAGCAGGTTTCCCGAACAAAACAGAAGCATGAATTCCTCAATAAAATCTGTTTTGATGAATGCTACCATGTATAGGTATGACTTCATTTATGTATATTAGATATGTTTATCTGAATCATTGTATCTGGGAAAATATATATATTCCCAGATACAATGACTTAGATAAACAGACATTTTCATTTGTACAGTTATCCCTTCACATTTGCTGGGGTTTGGTTCCAGGACCCCCTGTGAATACCCAAATCTGTGAATACTCAAGTCCCATTATATGCAATGGCATAGCAAAATGGTGTCCCTTATATAAGATGGCAAAATCAAGGTTTGCTTTTTGGATTATTATTTTTTAAAGAATATTTTAAAGCCGTGAACACTTAAAACCGTGAATGCCAAATCCATGAATGTGGAGGGACAATTGTACAAGCCAAGCCCACTAAATTCTCTTGATTCTTCCATCCTGCTAAAGTTCCCTCTGGTCTACCATACTGTGTTTCAAAAACAGTTCCATATTTTTGGAGGCAAAGGAGCCTGTGATGGGAGACAGGAACCAAGAAAGCCTTATTGCATGAAAAGAGCTCTGCTAGGCTATCTCTGCATCCATCTCAATGATTGTGTGTGTGTGTGTGTGGAGGGGGGGTCTGTGTGTGGGGGTCTGTGTGCACACGTGTGCACGCGCGTATGTACGTGTGTGTGTGTGTATAAAATAATTTATATTCCACCTTTCTTCCAAAGTGGGGCCCAAGGTGTCTCACAAAAAAACATTGAGAATCAATACAATTTTAAACAATTAAAAATCTCCATCATTAAAAAAATTAAAATTATTTAAACGTACAAAAGTTAAAATATAAAAACAAAAGATAAAATAACACACCCCAATAAAAAGGCCTCCATGGGCACAATTACACATTAAAAGCCTGCTTACACAAAAAGGATTTTGCTTGCTAGGCAAAAGGAAAGTAGGGAGGGGGACAACCTAGCCTTCTGCAGAAGGGAGTTCCAGAAGGTGGGAGCAGCCACTGAGAAGGCTCTCTCTTGTGTCCTATGATGGTGGCAGGACCGAGATAAAGTCTTCTCTTGAAGATCTTAGGACCCTTGCAGGTTCATATGGGAAGATATGGTCTTTCAGACAGAAGATTATCAGAGAGGAACACAAAAAGTATTCCGTTCACTTTCTGGACTGAAATCCCACCTGCTCTCATGAGAAGACGGAAGTGCGAGAAATTCAAAACTAAAAACAAAATTACACCCCCAAAAAAAACAGTTACAAAAGGCACATACACACACTTTAAAACTTCCAAGTAATCCAGGGACATTTTTAAAAAGTGTGTCACTTACCTGGATGTCCTGATCTCACCCAGAAGTGTTCTGGCAGGACCGCTCATTGACACTGCATTCACCAGAGTTAAATGGCCTGAGGTTTCATACACTAGCAATGCTGGCACCAAATCGCAATGGGGGATCTATTGACGGCTCATCCCATCAGTAAAAAGGAACACCATAATGATGCTAGCGGAATGCAAAAGGACAACATCTTCTGATATTGGCATCCTTTTGCATTCCCTCCGGCGCCATTATGGTGCCACATTAGCTGCTTCTGATAATTTCCATAGTCTGGACCCAAGCCATATAGGGCTTTATAGGTAATGACCAGAACTTTGAATTGCGCCCAGAAATGAACTGGTAGCCAGTGAAGCTGTTCTAACAACAGAGTTATATGCTCCCTATAATTGGTCCTAGCCAGCATTCTGGCTGCAGCATTCTGGATCTGCTGAAGTTTCCAAACAGTTTCCAAAGGCAGCCCCACATAGAGTGCATTACAGTAGTCCAAACGGGATGTAATCAAGGCATGTGTCACTGCAGCCAGATTTGACATCTCAAGGAATGGGAGCAGCTGGTGCACTTGTTTTAGCAGTGCAAATACACTCCTGAACACTGCTGAAACCTGGGAACCCAGGCTCAGAGTTGAGTCCAGGAGAACACCCAAGCTGGAAGCCTGAGATTTCAAGGGGAGTGTAACCCCATCCAGCACAGGAAGGGTCCCTATTCCCTGATCTGCCTTTAGACTGACCAGGAGCACTTCTGTCTTGTCTGGATTAAGTTTCAATTTGTTTGCCCTCATCCAATCCATTACTGACAACAGACATTGGTTCAGTACTTCAGCAGCTTCCTTGGAATCAGATGAGAGACAAGAGTGTGGATGTCATCAGCATACTGGTGACACCACACACCAAAACTCTGGATGACCTCTCCCAGCAGTTTCATGTAGATGTTAAAGAGCACAGGGGACAAATCAGAACCTTATGGGATGCTATATGCCAATGGCCAGGGCATCAAACTGGAATCCCCCAACACCATATTCTAAGTTCTCCCCTCCAAGAAGGACTGTAACCACTGCATAACAGTGCCCCCAAGTCCCATCCCAGAGAGACAGCCCAGAAAGATACCATAGTTGATGGTATTGAAAGCCACAGAGAGGTCCAGTAGAACCAACAGGGACACACTCCCCCTGTCCAGTTCCCAGCACAGGTCATCAATCAAGGTGACCAAAGCTATCTCCGTCCCATAACCAAGCCTGAAGCCAGATTGAAATGGATCTAGAGAATCCATTTCATCCAGGAACTCCTGGAGCTGGGAGGCCACCACACACTGCAGAACCTTGCCTAAAAATGGAATGTTAGAAACTGGCTGATAATTATTCCGATTGACGGGATTCAGGGAGGCCTTTTTTTTTTTTTTTAGTAATGGCCTCACCAAAGCCCCTAAAAATGAAATGTTAGAAACTGGCTGATAATTATTCCGATTGACGGGATTCAGGGAGGCCTTTTTTTTTTTTTTTTAGTAATGGCCTCACCAAAGCCCCTTTTAGGCTCCCAAGCTAACTGACCCAAGGAGTGAAGGGGAACCACAATATATGGACAGGAGGCAGATCTGAGGGTAACCCCTAGCAGGCTTCCTGCATTCTTGCCCTGGTTGAAAACCACCCCCCAGCCCTTCTATACTTTCCACAAACCCATGAAAACCACAGGGCTCATGAGAAGGAGGAAAAAGACCTGACTACCAAAGATGGTGCCAGGAATGTTTTCACAAGCTGCTACAAGTTGCAAATGGTACTCCCAGTAACCTGTGAACACTATTATAGAAATTGGTTCATAATTTTCATTTCCAGGCAGGACCAGACCTTTACCATGGTTGAGATAAAGGACAAGATGAGGCTTCCTCCTCATCCATGCATGGAAGTTGATTGGACTGGCAATTGACTGGTGATAAAATGGCATCCATCACTTCTCCTGAGTCAGCAGGCACATGTATCAGGCCCAGGGCTGGTTGTGTGGCATCACTTGGCACAGTGCATGGGGTGCAGACCACAGTGGGTGACATCATAAGAGGGGAGGGGGTGACACAAACCCTAGTGATGCCACTGTGTGGCATACACAGCAATGACCACCAACAAAGCAAAACAGCCAAGGAGTTCAGGAAGAACAATCAGGAGGCTGCCAGCCCCTGCAACTTCCTATTGTTAAAAAAAAAATGCTTCTCCTAATATGGCTGAGGAATGGGAGACAAAATGTGGTGAAAATGTGCTACAGGTCATTTGGGGGACCAAAAAAAATCTTTTTTGCTTTTTGTGGCTATCCAAGGTGAGCTGTGTGACTAATGTATCCCCCTAGCCTCCAAAAGTTGCCTAATCCTGCCCTACATTATCTGCTGCCTGAGGCAGTTGCCTCAGACTGCGTTACAATAGGGCCAGTCCTGTTTGTAGGGATAAGAAGTTGTGCAACTGTGTAAGCAACAGTGATGTTTCTCTAGAGATTGTGGGAATTGTATTAAGTAGTCTCTGGAATGTGGCAAATTGTTCAAGCTGTCACCAGTGTTACAACAGTAGTGTCTTTTATAGCAGCTTTTTATGGCAGGCTATCTGACATGGAGGACCAGCAGATTTCAGTCACTCACACACACACCAGTTGTTCCAGGGTCCACAATTATTTTTGTGCACATTGACTGCAACTGTTTCTTTCTTGGAAACTTGTTGAAGACTAGCAGCCAACAGATCATGGACCAGCGCTGGTCCATGGACTAATACTTTGAGCCGCAGTGTTTTATGGAATCGTTTTGTAGTCAACAGCTCAGAAACTGAATGTAGCTGCCAATATGATTTGAAGATGCTGCCAGTCATTCTACAGAGTGCAATATATCTGCTTATCTTATAACAAGTTTGCACCCATGCATTTATAGTGTCTACTCTCCAGCCATCTTGAGAAAACACAGCAGAATTCATACAAAGACTAGCTTGCTTATTTATTTTAATACTTTTTTTTAGTTCTTGCCTTCTACTTGCATTTCTACAAAGGTTTGTTGGTATTCATTTCTTCTGCCTTTTCATGGGCATCTCTTTAGCCAGATATGGCCAACAATATTTGGTCATGTTTCTCGGGGTAGAGAGACATAAGAACTGATAAAGTCATAGGAACCCCTTTGGCAACTGAATGAAGGACAGAAATACAATTGGAGAGCCTGTTTCCTTTTTGGCACAGAACCGGCTGAGTAGCATGAAAACGAATACGTGGCTTGCAGCTTTCATTGGAGGCCCCCAACCGCGGGCTGCCAGTGGCAACCTCAGGCTTAGTGTGAAAAATGGAACAGGAAATAGCCTTGTTTTACTAACATTCAACACCACCTACTGATGACCCTATTCAGTTAAGACTAACCTCTACCCTGTACTAAATTATAATAATTATTATTATTTACAGTTTGAAGTTTGAGCTCTGCCAACTTCCACATATGCTAGACATTCGTCTTAACAGGGGGCTAACAAAACATCACACAGTTATTATTATTGTTACTTTAGCTACAGTGACGGTCAAGGCAACTGTAACATCCTGCAACAGTAGATGGAGTAGAATGGAAGCAAGAGAATGCATTATGTTTTTAACATAAATTAAACAGCATAACAAAGCAGTGATACTGGATTTCTCCTGCTGGAAGAAATAGATTGCATGTTATTTGTATAGTATTTCAACATCTGATAGTGCCTCAAGCAGCTAAATAAAGGATAATTCAATACAAAACAAGAGTCTTTCTCCCCCTTAGTCTTTTTTTTAAAAAAGCATACTAAAGAACAGAACATAAAAATGTCAGTGTCTTGGGGCCAAATTACACATGAGATTTATTATATATAAGTATTTAACAGGCACACCTTTACATACATAGGTCTAAATCTGTTATGGGAGAGGGCGATCAGGATTGTGGGAGATACCCCCAAACACACACCCGCTAGTTTATCTTAGACTTGCATATGTCCTTTTTGGGGTATTGTGGAGGTTAGTATTCCCTTCCTCCCTGTCATGCTAAAAACACCCCTCCCCAGACTTAGGACTTTATCAGACAAACCTCTACTAATGTTCTTTTGCCACTATATTTTGCATCATTTTTCTGCCAGTAAAATAACCCTTTTTATCAGACCTACCTGTAATTGCATGAAAAGGCAGCCCCAGCATTACCAGAGCACAAACACTATCACTGTTTATTTTTGCATTCGTGATCTCAGTAGTTCTCGCGTAAAGATGCGAGCATGGTTAAATTTAAAAATATAGCAAAAGAAACACAAAAAGGTACACACAAGCACAGAAACACACTCACAAAGTCCCAAGTAAACCAGAGAGACTCATAAAAAGAGCGTCCCATTCCTGGCTTTCTCAGCCTCAACCAGAAGCATTCTGCCCATTGACGCTATAATCACGAGGGAAAATGGCATGTGGTTCCAGACACAGGCAATACTGGCACAAAAATGCCACGGCAGATCTATTGATGGCTTGGCCTGTCAATAAAAAAGAACACCTTGTTTTTAAGACATAATTGTGAAAACATGACATCGTCTGGTATGTACACCCTTTCATGTTCATTAAGCATTGTTATGATGCCAAATCTGATAAAGGCCTTACTGTACAGCCTCTGAGGCCCCGCTCCATGGCCATTCCTGTGCCTTGTGGGGAGCAGGCAGAATGTTTCCTCATGCAAAATGATTACAGCATCACTAAGTCTATATACTAAGTTGTATAAGTCTAGAAATTTTAGTAAAAAAAAAATCAACCCCCAAAATTTGGCTCAACTTATCCATGGGTCAATGTAAGTACTGTACTTTAACTCTTATAAGAAAGATAGACAGGAAGGAAGGAAGGAAGGAAGGAAGGAAGGAAGGAAGGAAGGAAGGGGACCCAACTCCTTCTCAGAGTAGAGGGGAAAACAGTGAAAGTTTAGTTCATGCCAGGAGAACCTAAAATAAGCACTGACACCCACACCCACACACCACTTCCTCCACTGCAGTGCTGCTTCTGGCCTTTTTGAATGCCTGGGCAGGAAAAGGACCATGGCGTCAGCTCTTTGGCAGTTCCACTCAAAGGAGAACTGAGAGAGTAGAGCCAGGTCAGTGCTTCTTTTAGGTTCTCCCACGATGGACTAAGCTTTTGCCTTTCACCAATCTACTCACAGAAGAGGATGGTTCCTTTTCTGATAAAAGTTACGGTAATACTGTACTTTAATTTTTATCAACAAAGAAAGGAACAACCCCCTTCTCTTAGTAGAGTGGCAAAAGGCTTTTTTGAATGCCTGGGTGGGAAAATGGCAGCGGCCAGGAGCAGCTGGCCCCTTCAAGCACTACGGGCACTTTCTCCTCTTTGCAGAATGACTTTCAACTTATCCATGGGTCATATCAAAATCCATAATTTTGGCCCCCAAACCTGCCCTCAACTTATGCATGAAGTCAACTTATGCATGAGTGTATATGGCAATCATTGTACATCTGACTACCGGGACATAGCCTGATGCTTTTCCAGATCTGCTTACTTCCCACAAGGCACCGAGTGACAATGCTGGGGAGGGGCACGTCAGAGGCTGTTGTGGTAAGTCTCAGGGTGGTATATGGCACAGAGTAGCAGAATTCTGTATACAGAACTACTATGCTATGTTGAGCTGCACAGGATTGCAGCCATGCTACTCCCACTGTCAACAATGAGAGTTAATACCTGTTCACTGAGGAGGGATTGATTTTTCATCAAGATGATGTTGGCGGGGGAATGCTAACACGCTCCTCACATACCATTGGCCTGAAACTATCCATCTCCCCACCCATATGTTAAAAATTGAAAGTCATTAAGACTGCATATAGTGCAGCAAATGAGATCCTGCAACCAAGCATAAAGAGGCATATGACCTCCTGCCAGGGTCCAGGGGGTTGTAGTCTGGGTTACTACTGTTTCTACTGTTCTGCTATTCTTTTTTCTTGCTCAGGTTTTCTTGGCTTTGTCCCCCACCCCTAATTTTAAGCAATTTATTACTGCCCTTAAAATTTTCAAATTAACAGGCAGAAAAAAGATTGTAGATTTCTCAGAGGCCTCTGAAAACATCACTAGATGGTTAGGGTGTGTGTCTCACAGTCTTTGATCTTGACAACAATTTGGTTTTTAGCAATCCTCAAGCCAGCTACTATGTTGAAGACCAGTCCAATGAATGACATGAAGATCATTTCCAGCTCAGAGATCTTTCTGCCTTGCTCTGTGGGAGATTTTCCTTAAAAACAAAAATAAAACAAACAAAACAAATCTTTTTTTAAAAAAAGCCCTCTGGCCACTTCCTCAACTTCCCGGGAGAGTTCTAAATTGGATTAAAATGCTCTTATCTGATCACCAAGCATTTTCTGTCTTGGTAATGGAGCCTGCAGGGAGATTCTGCTGGCTGCAGAGCTGCCAATCTTTTCATTTGTAGAAATAGTTTTACTATTTTGTTACTTTCTAACATAGGTTAAACTGGATTAAGGGAAATTAGCACCTTTCAGTTACAAACTCTGATTTCACCAGGGCAATTGTTATTGCTCTTTCAGGAATAATTCCTTGCCAAGATCAAGAGGTATATAGTACCACTCTGGAAGTGATGGATTAAAGTGTTGAAAGGATCTATTTCTGCTTTCTCTCTTCACAGGAATCCTCTCTGATGGTCTATTGTGCTGCAACCAAGTATGGTCCCAGCCAGTAAACATATATGAATGTGTTTCCATTTATAGGGATGAATTAGTTATCAAAATATAACTCAATTAAAAATGAGCAATGGGGTGGTTATCCCTTGAATCTTGATAATCCATATACTGTATGAAAATTCTAGGTAGAAAAAATGTTCAGCTATCTAAGGACTTTTTCAAATGGAGGGGCCCAAGGAGGTTGGGAGAAGAACGGGGCTGTCACGCTTACAGAGTCCTATTTCAGACGATGACCACCTCCTCCATCCTCCTCCCGACCTTCCCCTGTCCTTCCGTGCTGTGGGTGCCAGTTTTTATTGATGGAGGTTTTCCATCAATAAAAAGTGGTGTCCGCAGCACGGGGGGAGGTCGTGAGGAGGTCAGGAGGAGGACGGAGGAGGACAGCATCATCTGAAATGGGGCTCTGTAAGTGCGACAGCCCTGTTCTTCTCCCAACCTCCTTGGGTTTTTTTCCCCCCATTTGAAAAAGTCCTAAATTCCCATTTCTTATGGGTCATCAATTACAATAAGTAACCAGTCTAACAAGTCAATGCAGCTTTTTGAAACAGTTCTTATGGAATCCAAATTTACATATATTAAAGGGACTCAGTGCCTGAAGCATTGATATAATTTTATATTAATGAACTTTCTGTCTTTGGAAATGGGTAAATCTTTGCATGGTAGCTTCCATAGTTCACAAGGTGTTCCATAATTCAGTTTTCCTGAAATGAGGTATAGCTGCTGATGCAAGAGAAGTCATGATAATAGCCTAAATCCTATTGGTTAATTTCTTTTTTTTTTATTTAATATTTTTATTAAACAATCACAAAACGTACATAAAGTATGCTTATGCCAAAGGAAATCCTACTGGTTAATTTCAAGTAGAGTAGACCCATTGAATCAATTGCTGGATGGTGAATCAACACACACATAAATCCCATTAGTGCAATGGCCCTACTCTACTTGGAATTAAGGCCTTTATCAAATGCATCAATTATGGCGCCATAAGGATCCCTAATGATCGCAAAAGGGCTCACATAGCAGACAACATGATCCTTTCATGATCATATCTAGTTAAAAAGCTTTCATATTTTATTGACTGGCCAAGCTGTCAATAGAACTCCTGTTCCGCTTTGTTGCCAGCATCTCTAGAGTTTGAATCCTCACGCCATCGTACTCACGTGAATGCAGCATCAATGGGCAAACACTTCTGGGTGAGATTGTGACAGCCAGGTAGGAGGCACTCTTTTTATGACCCCCTCCTGTGTACTTGGGACTTCTAAAGTGTGGTTTTTGTGCTTGTGTGAACTTTTTGTGTCTTTGTTTTGTTTTTATTTTTGAATTTCCAACGCTAGCATCTTTTCACAAGAATCGGTGAGATTTCAACCCCGGAAGTAAACAGAGCTCCGTTTGTGCTCCATTACTGCCAGGGAAGCCTCAATGACACCGTTCAGGGTACGTCTGGTACCAGGGGATCTTTTGCTAGCAAAAGAACATTAATGTGGATGGTCTGATAAAGTCCTAACAATGGGATTCTGGTCAATATCGCTTATATTTAGATTGTTCAGCTCCTACCAATGCAGCACAAATTTGGATTCTTCTCAAGAACAGGGATAGATCCTAAAATTTACTAATTACTGGAACAAGAGACTTACAATGTGTAAGAAATCTGTTGGCATCCCAGTATAACAAATCATAACAACATAAATTAGTTCTTCTAAAGCAAAGCAAATCAAAACAAAATTGAAAACTAAACCTCACAATTCAGTAAACCAACACTGAGCTATGATCACTGGGCCTCAAAACAAGGTAAACTCCATAACCTAAAATGAACTAGAAAACTTCATTTAAGTAAAACAACTTAGTTTATTATTAGGGCACATCACATACTAGCCCTTGCTCCTGACCTAAAACAACAAATTGTTTCACCCAAGATGCTGAACCAATGAAGAAATTAGGTGATAAATCTAACCACATCAAAATATATTGAAGAGGAAGGAGAACAGAAAATACCTGTCAAACTGCAAGATGTTTAGAGTGCCTATCAATATGCCCCTTCTTACCCTTCCTATCATTAAATCAATACCATTCTCCAAGCAAACTCTTCTTATTAGTAATCTTATTAGATACATGGTAACAGCCGCTAGATTAATTTATGCTAGAAATTAGACATTGAGTAAAGTTCCTGATTATATAGAATGGATAGAAAAATTAATGGAAATTGCAGCAATGGAAAAATTAACTAATTTAATTAAGGGAATACAACTGAATGTATTGCCTGCCACATCTAACATGCTCTTTCCAATCCACTACCAGCGCTTCATCATTTCCACATTCACATTTGTGGATTCTTCCCCACAGCTGGTGCTTGATGGATTAGTATATCTCTTCTGCAATGTGTCTCTCTGCCATCTCTCACAACTAAAACCTTGCAGGGTCCCATGTCAAATGCCAGTGGCTACAAGAGGTCATCGGGTTTTGTTGATGAGCAATGAATGGGACAACCACAAAAAAGCAAACTCTTCTAAGGTGCCAAGTTTAAGGTCAATTTTTTTACCTATCTTTAAGTATAAGTTATAAAAATGAATGTTTCCTTTACTCCCATTTCTGGTTATATTGACAGAGGCTGTGTGTGTGTGTGTGTGTGTGTGTGTGTGGTCTGTCTATTAAATAACGAGACTGATACAATAACCAATCTTTATTTATATTTTTAATATAAATGTATATGTTTATTTATTTATAACCCATCTTTATTCTAATGCTTGTCCCCTTCAATATACTCCCTGCTCACACTCATACACCGATGCAGTCTTGTTTTCCACTGGTCAAAGGCGTGGAGTAGCTCAGTTTCTGTCAGCTGTTTCAACACATCTGCTGTTTTCTTCTTTACTGCATCAATTGACTCAAAACATGTTCCTTAAAGCACCAATTTCACTTTAGGGAAAAGAAAAAAGTCACATGGTGTCAATTCTGGTGAATATGGAGGATGTTCAATTGTAGTAATACATTTATCGGCCAAAAGCTACTTCATAGAAAGTGCTGTATAAGCAGGCGCATTGTCTTGATGAAGAATGAAGCCATTTTCCAACAGTTCTAGCCTTTTTTTCTGACTCTGTCTCAGCTTTGTCAAAATTTCCTTATCATAATGTGGGTTCACTGTTCTGCCTTCTGGAACCCATTTTGCCAAAATTACACCCTCGATGTAAAAAACAACAACAACCCAATGAGTATGGCTTTGAATGTGGACTTGCTTTGACATGCTTTTTTTCTTTCTTGGTGATGATGGTGTTTTCCAGTGCATTGACTGTTGTTTTGTCTCAGGATCATACTGGAAGATCCAGGTTTCATGACAAGTGTTGATTTGTTTAAAAAAAAAAATGTTTGAGTCCACCTCAAGTTGCTGCAGAATGTCAGCACAAATTTCCTTGCGGCACTCTTTTTGCTCTGGTGTGAGAATCCAAGGGACCATCTTGGCACAAACTTTTCTCATGTTGAGATCCTCATGCAAAATTTTCCATGCAGTGTCTTTTACAATGTTCATGGCTTCAGTGCTCAATCGGACACTGAGTCAGTGGTCTTCTCAAACAATCTGGCTGTTCTTTTCTACAACTTCATCGGTTCTTGAAGTGGAAGGTTATCCAGGGCATTCATAGAATCATATCATGGAATCATAGAATTGCAGAGTTGGAAGAGACCACAAGGGCATCCAGTCCAACCCCCCTGCCACGCAGGAAATCCTGATGCCTCGAAAGAGTCCATTCATTGTCTTCCACATTCTCACGTCCTTCTCTGAATCTTTCATGCCACTCAAACACATGTGCACGGGACATGCAGTCTTCCCCATAGGCCTCAATAAGCATTTGAAAAGATTCTGTTGGTGTTTTGTTCAATTTTACTAAAAATTTCAAACTGACACATTGCTCAACTTTTAAACTTAGCATTTTTCTGGCACGCAACAGACAACACAGCTGTTTTAAATAACTGACAATTAACTGAATGGCTGAGAGTGATGATTGTCATGCAGGTTTGGACATGTTCAAGGTCACCACTCAAACATTCACAATCATTTCTCCCTGATTTGTGTGGAAGGTAGAAACACAGTCTCGTTATTTAATAGACAGAGTATCTATGTCTATCTATATCTATCTATATTGAACAGAGATACTCTCCCCCCAAAACCAACTTGAATCCTGTGCTGAACAAAAGACAGAATATGAATTAATTAGTCAACTAATTAATTAAAACTAGCAATCAAAGAAGTAATCAGTCACCCTAACGCCAGAGTGTAGTGTTAGAAGTAGGTTATGGCATAGCTGAGTCAGAGCTGAAGATACTCCATTTTGACAACTGAAAGTTTGAGCTTTGGGTGTAGAGTAACAGAAAAACAACTCTATGAATTAGAAGTCATGAAGTGACCAAGAACATACTACAACTGACTTGAACAAGACCACTGTGCAAAAACAGCACAGAAAGCCCAGCTACAGAGATCACAGAAGGCCCAAAGCCCAGCTATAGACAGCACAGAAGGCCCAAGGCCCCAACCCAAAAGCAAGGAGTAGCTAAAGACAACACAAAAGACCATGTTGTGGTAGCCAAGACTAAGGGCTGAATGTCCTCTTAACTAGCAGTTTCCCTAGCTGCTTCAGGTGTGATTGTGTGCAGCCAGTGGCATCTGATAGCTTGGCCCTGGTTCTTCCAAGACTCCCACAGCCAGGGCCTGAGTCTGCAAGGAGGTAGTATAGGCTGCTGCAGACAGGGGCCTGGTCCTGCGAGGAGAGGCAAATCCTGACATCTAAGCAGCCAATCAGCACACTGAAAATAGCAACATACCCAAGAGAATTATATATATATAATCTCTTGGGGTTAATATTTTTGCAGTACCCTTTATGAACTTGACTTTCCTATCTCTCCTTCCTCTTTCTTTTGTCTTGAATTCTTCATCTTTACTTATTTTGTTCTAGCCATTATCACTAGCATCATATTTCTCCTCTTTTCTACTTTCTCCATAAACCCCCTCTTCCTGTATTCCAGTCAACATTTTCATTGACTTCTATGTCTTCATTCTCTGGTCGCCATTTATCTGCTTTTCTCACTGCCCTGTTTGTCCTCCATAAATTCTCTTCTCCATATATTGACCTTGAATCTCTATAAACTCAATATTATATGCTCTTACCTGGGCCATCATCTATTATACTTTGCCATTCTTTACCTCTGGAGCTCTTCACTTCCTGATATTGTCTGGCTTGTTCCATTGGTATTTTGAAAGCCTGATATAAAACTCTTATCTGCATAGCATGTCCTGTTTTTGGTCTTCTACAGCGAGGTCTCTCACATCTGCTTCCCTTCTACATCTTATTAGATTTTAAGACAGTGGCCTGTTCTCATACATTTGGAGGAAAGGAGAATGGTTGTTCTGTTGACAATAGTAGGGGAGTATTCTGGGAGTTTTCTTCATTGCCTTGTGTTCTTACAGAGAAAAAATGAATAGAAATTGCTGTCATTATCTGACACCAGCTGGTCTTCTTCAAATTTGCTACATAATCCCATGAAAATAGTGCTGGACAAGTTTCCTCAAAGACTGGTTTCAACAGAGCCCCACCACAGAAGTGCAACCAAAGAGGAAGGCAATAGAGTTTATTATTGCATGAATGTTTACATGGAATGTCTCCCAGTGATGTCAGTCAGACACATTTATAGGTAATGGTGCAAAGGATTACATTTTAGTCATTATAGCTTAGATATCTGAAAGGGTCAACACCATATAAAAATGAAGTAAAGAACCATACAATAAAGTCTAATGATATTACCTTTAATTATTCCTTGACCAAATTACACATGTTCAGGATTTAAAATGTTGAGACTCAAACCCAACAGTGTTCTATCTGAAAGGTGGGGGTGGGGTTAAAAAGAACTGCAGAATTCTAAATTATAGCAGACATGTTAATGAACAAAGGCATACAGATTTCTGTTTATTGATTATCAGATGGAAACATGTTACTAAAATATTCCATTCAGCCATTTCATTCTTAGTCATGAAAGCATGAAACTCTGTATTCACTACTATCACCGCTAAACTCTGTAGCCCTGCTGGCAGGAAGGAAGTTTTGGTGTAGAATGGGTGTAACCTTCTTCTTTTACTTGCCCTCAGAAAAACACTCCAGCTCTTGTTGTTTCCACAACCCAAAGTGAGCTGTGATTCCAACAGCACTCTAGACACAGCACGATTTGCCCTGGGTCAGTCCCAGCAAGAACTTTTTCAAGCAATCAGTTATTCTTGGCATTTTATACCAATCAGTGTAAAAGAGAAAACATTTAATAAGAAACGAAGAAGCAACATGGCTAAAAACTTTCCCCAAAGTCTTTCAGAATAGGGCTGCCCAGTCAGTGGTATCCCAGACCATGAAATCTGAGTGCCAAAAACTGAGATCAGAGAGTGGATTTCTGTGAGGTCACAGGGGCAGGTCCCTGTGATGTCATGATGTGGATTTCTATGACATCACAGTAGTGAGATAGCCAAGGGTTGGGAGGTGAACCCAAACTGCTTCTGAGGAGATTTTCAGACGATCCTTGCCGTGCAAGGATCGCCCAGGACAGTTTCGTCGCAGCAGCACGGCAGGGGGTCAATTTCAGACGCCGCCGTCGCTGCTGCGAGATCATCAGTCCCTCTCGCGCTAAGGCTTGGAGCTTGCCGCACTATATTTGCCAAGATTTTATTCACAGAGGACCGACAATCTCGCAGCAGCGACAGCGTCGTCCGAAATCGACCCCCTGTCGCGCTGCTGCGACGAAACTGTCCCGGGCGATCCTTGCGCGGCAAGGATCGTCTGAAAATCTCCTGAGTCACTTCATTGAAGAAATAGTCAAGATGGTCACCTGGGTAGATAGGTCCAGAATCTGGTAAAATGAAGCAGTCTACAGCCAATTGGGAGGGTGGGGAGTAATTTTTGTATTCAGGCAGGCAGAGCAAAGCATCCAAAGTTGCAGCACCTGCCTCCATTTGTACTCATTGAATTCTCCTTGACCTTACATATAGTACACATTTTACATCAGGAGTTTTTTCAGGCCCTACACTGTGGTTGGATCTTGTCAAAGGTTCACTCCTAATATCAGGCAGTTTTTGTTCTAAGCTCTATCCTGTGGCTTCAAGCGCTTTTACAACAAGTTGTTTCACCAGTTGTTGTGGTGGTGCTCCAGTTGCTGCCCACCTTTGGCACGATAAATCCATCTCTCTCCTATCCCCACTTCTCCCCTCCCCCTTGGTTTTCTGGTACACCAATGTTGCATAAGATCACTGCTTATAGAAAATCCATGTGCTGAGCCAGAGAAACCTGGTGCCTGCTGGAAAAGGGTGAAGATGGGTGCCCAGGCTTTAAAACCAGCTCATGCATATAAATCAAAATTTCTCCTCCTCCAGTGTTGCACTGAGATTTGTCTCACTACCTGGAAGCCCAGAGAAGAGCAGTTGCCTCAGATTTCAGTGGTGCCATGAGACCTAGCCACCCTTTTTCACAGTGATGTAGACTTGAGTTGACTGACTTGGACTCAAGTCAGATTCAATTTGCTTCAATGAATTGACTTGGATTTGACTCAACAATAAATGACACACTGACCCAACTCAACTTGCGACTTGTATATTTTTAGCAACTGACTTGCTGGCCTTGGTTCAGTAACATAACACATTCATCCAGAAATGTTACATAATGGGAAACAGTTTTCTACCTTTGAACAACGCTTCCATGATCTCACTGCTTTTTGCCTACTGGTCATGTGATGGTAACAGCAAGTGTGTTAGGCAATGGGCTTGAGGTGGAAGGATCCTTCTAAAGGTTATTTGTGGGGGGTTTCCGGGCTGTGAGGCTGTGTTCTAGAAGAGTTTATTCCTGATGTTTCACTTGCATCTGTGGCTGGCATCTTCAGAGAATGGTGGCAGTGGGGGTGTGTGGGGCTTATATTGTATACTGTGAGTCCCTGTTGAAGAGGATTAGCATGTAAATTTGTGTATTCAATTGTTGGATGTTCAATTCTTCGGGAGGGGGTTATGCGAGGGGGATTAGTGCCTATTTAGCTCATGGTTCACTTTCTGCTGGGAAGCCCCCTGTCCCTGGGTGAAGTTCATTTGCATGTGTTGAATTTTTAGTTTGGTGTTTTTCAGGACTGGTAGCCAAACTTTGTTTACTTTTAGGTTTCTTCTTTCCTGTTGAAGTTGTTCAGGTGTTTGTAGATTTCAATAGCTTCCCTATGCATTCTGACCTGATAGTTAGCTTGGTCCAGAATTTCAGTGTTTTCAAATAGCATTTTGAGCCCAGGTTGGTTTATAACGTGTTCTGCTACTGCTGATTTTTCTGGCTGGCCCAGTCTGCAGTGTCTCTCATGTTCCTTGATTCGTGTTTGCACACTGCATTTTGTGGTCCCTATGTAGACTTGTCCATAGCTGCATGGTATGTGGTAAACTCCTGGGGCTGTGAGAGGGTCTCTTTTGTCCTTCACTGAGTGCAACATTTCTTTGATTTTCTTGGTTGGTCTGTAGATAATTTGGAGGTTGCGCTTCCTCATCTCATTTCTAAAGCTTTTCAAAAGCTTTAGAAGGCTCCTCCGGTGTGCAGTGGGGACAGGCTGCCAAACAGACCTCAAGTCCTGCCTCAAGCCCATTGCCTAATGCATTTCCTGTTAATTTAAGTATTTTTAACTTACTTTGTGCACATCTTCTTGATTTTCTAGTTATTGAAACTACACACACACACACACACACCACCACCACCACCACCACCTTTTTTTCTGTTAAAGTTGGCTCCCAGACTTGAGACTCAACTCAAGACTTGACTTGAAAGTATCTTGCAAAGACTTGATACTCAATTTGAGACTTGAAGGTAGAGACTTGAGACTTGGAGTAAAAGACTTGAATACCGTACATCACTACTTTTCAGCATGCAAAGTATGTTGGCCTTGCGTATGTACACCTGTGCTTTGCTTCTGCTTTTAATCTAAGAATGTATCTCTATCCATATCAATCCTTTAAATGCAAAAGAATCTTGTAGCACCTTTGAGACTAATTGAGAGGGAGACATTTGTAGCATAAGCTTTCATAAGCAGGGTTTACTTTATCAGGAGGACTAATTATTTGCTGAGATTCTGATAGCCTTGTGGCTGAAGAGCGGGGTATAAATAACTAAATAAATAAAGTTCAAAAAAATGTAGGGAACCTATATTTACTCCAGTGCATGGTGAAGGACCTCTGGAAGCAGTGCAAGTGCTGCTCTAGAAGCACATCTTGTCTTCTCACAAGATGACACTTAGGCCACCCAAGTTTCCCATTATAGTTGTCCCTTCATATTCACTGGGGTTTGGTTCCAGGATCCCCCCGTGGATACCAAAATCCATGAATACTCAAGTCCCATTATATGCAATGGCATAGCAAAATGGTGCCCCTTATATAAGATGGCAAAATCAAGGTTTGCTTTTTGGATTTTTTTTTTAAAGACTATTTTCAAGCCAGGAATACTTAAATCCATGGATACCAAATCCATGGATACTGAGGAACAACTGTACATAGATAAAGTTTTGCCCATGGAGATGATCTCCTGCCAGTCTCCCATGTGTTGGAAGGGAAGGAAAACAAGCAATGTTAGGACAAGGCATGGATCCTCCACTTCCAAAGCCCTCCTGTTTCCTTGGCATACCCACATAACCAGTGAGACTCTGAACTAGCAGTAGGTTGTTCTCCCCAATTGACAATGATGAGGGAGATGAAGAGACACCCACCCTATTCTTTCTGCCATGGTTGTAGCAGGTTGGCAGGGCTATGGATCCACTAATGTCTCTGCCCATGTATCTTCACACATGGGGGCGGGGGAGACTTTATCAAACTGAGCCTCTAAAAGCATTTCTTTCCCGTCATATTTTGAACCGTAAATGTCCTGACAAAATAACCCTTTTTATCAAACATTGCCATAATACTCTGAAAAAGCAGCCCCATACTTCAGCATTGGTGGGTGGGTGTGATCTTGGCAGTTCTCACGAGAAGACATGAGCGTGCTTAAAAGTCTAAAAACAGCTAAACATTTTTTTAAAAAAAACCCCGAACACACAAGCACTGAAACACACTTACAATCTTGCCTGCAAAACAGGGAGGTTCATAAAAAGAGCATCCCATAGCTAGTTTTTGCATTCTCACCCAGAAGTGTTCTGGTAGGGACCGCCCATGGATGCTAGAATCGCACCAGCAGAACAGGGTGTGGTTTCAGACACTTGCAATTATGTGAAAAAATTGCCATGGCTTACCAATTGATAGCTTGGCCCATCAATAAAAAAGAACACCTAATTGACCACACAAAAGTACGATGTTGTATGAAATTGGTGCCCATTCACATTCATTAGGCATTGTTATGATGCTATATTTGCTTCATCTGATAAAGTCCAGATAGAGAGTTCGGAGTCACTCTGGAAACTGTATTTCTATTAGGACTGTAATCAATGTTCTGCATTGAATGTTCTCAGTATGAAAGGGGTGAGAGAAGATGGTGACTAATACTCTTTTGCAATCATAGACCTACTCACTTTTGCTCACTGCTTCCCACTGGCAGCAGTGGGGGGGGGGGAAGCACCCTCTTCTGGAATATAATTCCAACCAATCAAGGTTATGCAGCAGCCACACACCCACATACCCTTGAGAGCCAGGATAATTCTTCCTGCTTTGGGTCTTGCCATTGGCTTTGGCTTTGTGACGATGCCGCTTAGCCACTCAGATCTGGCCACATAACAGCTGATTCAGGCAAGAAGCATTACCCTCACTCTAAATTTATGGTCACTCTCTCTGTCTGGAGGAGGACTAAAACTTTTAGCTGGTTTATGTCCTTGGCTGTTTATTGGCCAGAAAATACACTTTGTTCTTCAGTTGGCAGGCAGTCTGCTGTTAAAAGACAACTCTGTTTATTACCCATAGTTTGTTCAGACAGATAAATTAGTATAGCCTAGCTTAGTGCTACTAAAAGTGGTGGTCCATGGACCAGTGCCAATCAGTGAGCTTTCAGCTGACAGACTCTGGAGAGTTTCCTGGAAAAAAAAGAAAGAGTTGCACTATGATACCAGTCCGTAGCACAGGTGGAGAGGCAATTGCCAGACCCCTCACAGAAGCTAGCTTAAGAACTCCTGATCTAGTTGCATTCAGCCATTCTTTGAAGGGTTAAATCAACATGTGATAAAGAGAGTGTGGTAGCTCAGCCCCTTCTACCATAAGTGTCTAAAGTGGAGATTGGGCTGGAGACATTCCTCTCTGGCAGAGCTTCTTCTATGTGTAGACAATCTCCCAGAAAACCAGGACTCAAACATTCAAGGGTTTGGGTCCTGGTTCACATGGATGCACAATTTGCATGAGGCAGTCCCATGAAATCAGCCTTACCCACAAAGCCGAGGCATTCACACACAGATCACAGGAGAGGGCAGGGGATGATTCAGTGTGGTTAGTTGTTCTTCACTAACACATACTTTCATGACCAATTTGCTCCATTTCTTCTACTCAATCCATTGTCTATGATAATCAATATAGCCCAGAGCTATTGTGGTTAAGCTATAGGAATTTAACTAGGAATGGATGGACATACACATACCACACTGCATACTGAGCTCACCTCACAGAATACTTACAAAATCCAAGCAACATAGGTTCTCTTCCCTTTTGCAAATAAACCAAGAATGTTACCTTTGCCAAGGGGTTCCTCCCATGCAGCAAGGAGGAGCCTGCCTCACACATAAACAGGCAAGACAGCTAGCATAACTGCCTGCCTGCCAAATGAGCTCCTAAACTGCTTGAAATGATGCTTCTGGGCATGCTCAGAAATGTAATTTCCTGCAAGGAACAAGACCTGCCAAGAGCAAATGACAAATCTATTGGTCCCAGCAGGAAATTAAAGTTCTAACCATGATCTGAAATGTTATTTCAACAAGCTCTGGAGTCAGCTGAGTGGGCAGCCAGCTGGCTAGTAGACCCACTTCTGTTGTGGCAGCCATGCTGGCTGGGAGATTATGGGGGTTGTTGTAGTCTACAAAAGTAACTTCCTAAAGCTTCAGCCTGGAATCAATTTAAAATAGGACAGAATTTTTCAAGCAGGGATGTTTACTTTTCAAGCCCTTGACCCTGATGAATATGCATCCTATGCCTAAATTTAACAACAGACATAAGCCTTGTTTTTATATTATAAGAATGCGTGTTTGTATGTGTGTCTGCACAACTGTTAAGATAAATTAAATAAGTTTCATGAATTCAAAGTAGTGATAGATTTTGTAGCTGGCTTTGGGGCAGTCTTTCTCCCTCAATCTGAGTTTTTTCCCTGAAAAATACTAATAAGAGTCACCTGGTTGACCAAGGGCTTGTCTAGATGGGCAATTTACCTCGACTTCCCCTGTATTGAACCCTTGCAAGCCAAATGGCGCAGGGCTCTTGCCCCAGTTCACCTCTGGATAGTCCTGGTGATGTCCAAGGTAAAGCTGGGGGTGGAGCCAGGGTAAACCCATGTAAAACATTTTAAAATAACCCCTGGTAAAAGCTGTGTCATGCGGGAAAACACAGGAATGCAGGCGTCCATACCTGCATGCTGCGCTGAATCACCAGATGCCTCCACCACCACCACTGCTGTTGCTCTGAAGCCAGGAAGGAGGCCCCCAGGACATGTCAAGGCTCCCTGCATGTGACCAGCCTTGATCACATACTGAGGGCCTCCTTCCTAGCTTCAGAGAGTGTGACACTTGACAGTGGCGGAGGTGCCTGCAAGTCCCTGGCCAATGTGTATGTGTGGACATCTGCCCGTTTCATCATTGTAATGGGGGTGGGATGGATCTGAGCCAGCTCCAGGACCAGAATATTCCAGCTGGAAGGCGGTGTATTCTTGCTAGTGTAGACAAGCCCCACGTTACTGATGCCCTTTTTCCACCCTTCAATCTAATGGATAAAGCACATTGAATGTAAAAACAAATCAGTGGTTTGGTCTTTTTGCTCATGGCTGAAACCTTCTCCCTCCCCCACCTTTCAGGTTTTATTTTACATTTTTACAACCATAATACATTCACTGCAATAAACGAAGACCTCAAATCACTGGCAATGTCTGATGTGGCTTCTGGATGCAGACTTGGCTTGCTAGAACATTGCACCCAGAAGACTTGATGTTTAGGACGCCAATCCCAAAGTGGAAGACTGGAAATGATGTGTCTGGTTTTATCTATGCCATTAGTCACTCTGCTGCAGAGCTGTATTGCTCTGTTAGCAGCTTTCTCCAATGCAGTATGTCTTCTTCACCACCACAGACCCTCGCTGAACATACATTTCAGCAGAACGCTTTCAGGATGAATCACTACAGCGCGGGTTGGTGGACACGCCTGGTTGGCAGCCCATTATGATTTTTATGATGTCTTCTCTGAGATTTATGCTAGGTTTTCCCCCAACATACCTGCCTCCTCCAGAACATAAAATATTTCAGCAGTGGCAGCTTGGTAGTTATGGGTGTGGGTAAGCATGTATGTGGGTGCTCTCTCTCTCTCTTTCTCTCGGGAAGAAAAGCCCATCCTCCCCCGCTTTTTTGGGGGGGGCTGTAATTGCTTTCTTCTCTGATGGCACCCAGCCTCAAATATTTATTTGAAAACAAACCTACCCTCCTATGTAGAATGACACTTTGGTGTTAAAAATGTGGCATGTTCATAAGAGGTAGAATAAGAGAGAAAGGCAATGAAGTGCCTGCCGTAGGATAATACAAATGTTGTTTGCCATGAAATGCCACTTCACTGTTAGACAAGGTAGATCTCTCTTTCCAATATCCCTTCTATCTTGGGTGTGCCAATGATAAGGTCCTTCTCATGCCTAAAGTGAATCATGAGCTACCAGCATACGCAAGAATCACTCCACCACCTTGTCCTGAAGTTTAAGTACAATATCTTGTTCCTTATTCTGTTCTTTTTATATGCCACCTTTCTCCTGGCATAGAACCCAAGGTGGTTTACAAAACAATAAAACAAGATAAGATTAAAACCTGATAATAAAAAAGTTAAAACACAATTAAACAAACTATCATATTAAAAAAATTAAACCATGTAAACTCATTTTAAAACATTGCAACAACGTTAAAAATATAGTACATCTCTCTCTCTCTCTGGCTTTTCTTCGCAAACGAAGATTCAGGAAGGACTCATCCCGCACTTTCTGCAAGCACGCTGATGACTAAAAAGGCCAATCTGAGATAAACAAGTCCGGTTGCAAAAAGCACAGCAGAAGGTCTCCTTGGGTGATGTTTTTGGGTTGTGATTCTTTCTGCATTGTCGTTTCTCTTCAAGACTTGTTCATCGTGAGTTCTCAAATAAGGCTGCAGCATTGTGGATAGTGCATCTCCATGCCTCCCGATGTGAGGCCAGGGCGGACCACTGTTGGTGATCAATTTGGCCAAGCCTGAGATGTTGTTTCAGGGAGTCTTTGTATCGCTTTTTTGGAGCGCCCCTCTTACGCTGACCCGTGGCGAGTTCACCGTAGAGTAGTATTTTTGGGAGGCGATGGTCCTCCATCCTAGAAACGTGCCCTGCCCAGCGCAGCTGTGTTCTCAATATCATGGCCTCAATGCTGGTGATCCCTGCTTGCTCAAGGACAGCAACATTCGTCACATAGTCAGTCCAGTGTATATTTAGGATTGTGCGTAGACAGCGCTGATGAAAGCGCTCGAGGAGTCGTAGGTGGTGGCGATAGGTGACCCATGTTTCAGATCCATAAAGGAGGATAGACAGTACGATGGCTCTATACACACTGATTTTTGTGCTTTGCCTCAGGTGTTGAACTGTGAAAAAGCCACCAGCCTTGATCCAATTGGATATATACAGTGGGCCCTTGGTATCCACTGGGGTTTGGATCAAGGACCCACTGTGGATACCAAAATCCATGGATGCTCAAGTCCCATTATATACAATGGACTAGTAAAATTGTATCCCTTATATAAAATGGTAAAATCAAGGTTTGCCTTTTGGATTTTTTTTTAATATTTTCAAACCATGTATGATTGAATCCACGGATGCAGAATCTGTGTATATGGAGGGCCAACTGTAGTCTTGGCCAGATTATTGGAAGCCGCTAGAGGCTTAGTAACAGCAAGTGTGGTATAGTGTTGGACTAGAGCTCTGGGAGACCACGGTTCAAATCTGCTTGGGCATGGAAACGCACTGGGTGACCTTGGGAAAGTCACATTCTCTCAGCCTCAGAGGAAGGTGACAGCAAATCTCCTCTGAACAAATCTTGCCAAGAAATCCCCATGATAAGCTCGCCTTTAGGTCCGAAACAACTTGAAGGTACACAAAAAGAACAAACTTCTCCAACCCGTAACAGTGGCTGCCTCCACTGCTGTCACATATCACACTCTCTGAAGCCAGGAAGGAGGCCCTCAGCATGTGATCAAGGCTGGTCACATGCAGGGGGGCTTGATTATATTCTGGGGGTCTCCTTCCCAGTTTCAGAGTGACTCCAGTGGTGGCAGAGGCATCCGGAGATACAGCCCAGTGTGAAGGTACAGACTCCTGTGTTCCCACATGACACAGGTTTTCCCAGGGGTTATTTTGAAATGTTTTTAAATGGTTTACCCCAGATTCCCTCTGGCTTCACCTCAGACATTTTCAGGACTGTCCAGAGGTGAATCAGGTCAACAGCCCTGCATTGTTTGGCCTGCAGGACTCCAACACAGGGGGAAGCCAGGGTAAACTGACCGTCCAGACAAGTCCTTATTTTTATTATTTTTTTTTAATTAATCAAACTGTTCTGTTGGGGGGACAAGTAAACATTTTGAAAACAACAACTACATTGGACATGATCCATTCCTGCACAAGGTGGCCAAGTTCACAGTGAATGAGTTAGCTAATTGAGCTGCCCAGATCTCCATCTAGCCTTATCTCTCTCTCATACTCACTCACTCTCACTCCCACTCATTCTGTGCTACAACTTGGATAAGAACTAGTACACCGTCTACATGAATGAAAAAAAAATCTGGGCGGGGTAAAAAATTCAAAAAGGCAGTCATACGAATGTGTACAATCTGCCTACATGATCAAAATTACCCTTTAAAATCCTTATGACCCCTCTTGCCCAGCCGGCCAGAGCGAGCGATCCAAGTGGAGGTTTTAAATCTCCCGCCACTTCTTTTATTTATTTTAGAAAGTGCCTGCCATTTGGACAACTGTGATTATGTAATTATATTTGACAATAATAACAAACAAACAAAAAACATATCACGGACTTACTGGATACTCAGCTACCCGGGAATCCAACATGGCAGCTGCAGCGCCTTTCCTTCTTTCCTAGTCCTTCCCCCTCTACCCAGCCAGCCAATCAGATTACACTCCTGATCCTATCTGTGCAAACAGGAGTGTTTAGATGACCAATCATTCGAAAGCTGTCCAGATTAAACCCTGAGATCCGGATGAAGAGCCGGATCTGCCGGACACGGACCAGAAGGTGAGTTTTGCCGGCGGCGGGGGGGGGGGCTCTGAATGACACATATTTATTCAAACGGCCGTCTGTACAGATCACTGATTTTTCAAATAAATATGTGTCTTTTTTTGTCATGTAGACAGGACCTAAATCTTTGGTAGCTTTCCAAACAGCAAAATGAGGATCTAGATAGGAAGACATGGGAGATGTTCACAGGGTGTATATTTAGATGTACATCTCAGTGTGCCCTGAGAATAGAAGCAGGGATGGATGTAGATCAGTGGTAGAGCACCTTATTCTCATGGTGACATTCCCAAATTCTGTTCCCAGCATTTGCCCATAGGGCCTGGAAAGAATCACAAAGCACTTCTGCCAGTGTAACTACTAATGAGTGAGATGATCTGAACTCAGCGTAAGGCAGCTTCTTTTATTCATATGGGATGAGCTCCTTCTCTCCTAACCTGAAACAAGTAGTAGGGGTGGGGTGAGGGATGAATATCTGCAGATACAAAAAGGGTCCAGATGTTGGTGAAAGAGGGGTGAACTTTTCTCATCCTCCTCCACAAAATGGCAGTTTTTGCAGATAAACAAAAAAACAAACAAACAAAAACTGGCTTCATTAATGTTTAGTGCAACACTGCTTCCAAGGGTGCCACAGCTATCACTGTGGCAAATATTCCTGACAAATTATGCATCTTAAAATGGAAGTCAGACACCCTCAGGGTTGGTGGTTGAAGAAAAGGCCCAAATTAGTAGCCATTATCAGCTGAAGGCAGCAGGACCCAAACCCAAGTTTTCCTTCTCCTCCTCAAGAAGCATTCTGCACTGATATACAAACTGGATTGGCCCCAGTCATCTTGATTATCATGAAGATGAACAAATGTCCCAGAATTGTAAGTATACAGACTTGAAGGAAGCCAGATTGTGATATAAATGTGACTTAGTTTAAACACATCACATGCTCTTCTTACAGAAGTAGCAAGGAAGAAAAATGTTTTCATCACCTCACATTAGTTAGGATTTACTTCATAACAGCTGCTTTGGGGAAATTGTTTTTATATCATGACTCGGTCTGTACCTCAAACATACGTAGTTCCTCCAGCTTACTAAAGTTTTTCAGGCTTGGGTCTTTAAGCAGCTGCACTGAGCATCTGCAAATTGATTTATCATCCGATGATGGCTTTAAGCCTCTGCCCCAAAATTGTTAGAGGTGATTTGTTTTCTTTTAATTTACTCTTTGGACCAGGTTTAACCAGTTTCTCTTTCCTAGTTTAACATCTGTATATATTTTGAACCTAATCTTCAAAGTTTTAAATTTAGTTGATCTTATAAATATACATTGCTACAGTTATCCTGGCTTCTGCTCACATATAAGTTTCTCACAGCCTTTTTTTTAAAAAAAGGACTATACCGAAGCCTTTATTTTTGTATTTTTAAAACAAAAATGGAAAAATCTCTTTCCCTCTCTCTTCACACATACATGTTAAGTTCATGCATGTGTGTGTGCACACACACATTGTTTGGAACACTGGGTGTGTTTCACAAGGTAACACTAAAACCATACCCCCAAGCTGTCCCATAAAAAAATACGGGGGAAACTACAAAGGTATCTGGCTTTTTTGCCCCCCTTCCAAATACAGCAGATTGATGTGGGATCCCATTTAGACGAAACATATTCTCCTCAAATTCTATGAGGAGTATTTTTGCCATATAGACAAGCACTGAGTTAAAAGTACAAAAGATGAGTAGTTTGTACTCATCTCTGCAGGGAGAGAGAAGGGGAAGAATCCTGCCATTTCCAGTAGGCTCAGGTAAAAGCAAACTGCTGCAGCCTCTTGTAGCTTCTTTGTTCTCTCTCATTAATGACTGCTGCCATCTTGATCGCATTCTGAAGTTGCTTGGCCACATGTGTCCTGGTTTTGATCTGTGAAATGTTGGAGGGTATACTATAGATAGATAGATATAGATATAGATATAGATTGCTTGATTATGTTGTGGGACATTGTCTTTACTATTTGTAGGCTAGCTGCTTTGAGTTCATCTAGTGGAAGAAAGTGGGACAGATATTTCTAAAATATGCCACTGACTATGCATACCTACATAGGTACATACTCATATCTATGTATGTTACTCTTCCCCAACATGGTGCTCTCCAGGTGTTTTGGACTGCACTTCACCTCAGCCCCAGCCAAGATGGTCCAATGGATGATGGAATTTCTAGTTCAAAACATCTGTAAGGCACCACACTAGGGAAGGCTGATCTATGTACATAGAATCATAGAATCATAGAATTGTAGAGTTGGAAGAGACCACGAGGGCCATCCAGTCCAGCCCCCTGCCACGCAGGAAATCTTGATCAAACCATCCCCGACAGATGGCAATCCAGCCTCTATTTAAAGACCTCCAAGGAAGGAGACCCCACCACGCTCCGAGGGAGTGTGTTCCACTGCCAAACAGCTCTTACTGTCAAAACGTTCCTCCTAATGTTGAGGTGGAATCTAGGTTAACTGAATTCACAGGCATACTTCCAAGTAAACATAGAAAGGCTTAGACTACATAGTATAAATCTAGTTTCTGTAAAGTGCACATTTACATGGAAGTGTTCTATTGAACTTAATGAGGTTATTTCTAAGCAAGTGGCCTAAGAATGAAGCATAGCACTGAGCTTCTTTGGTTTATTTATGAACAAGTACAGTGGGCCCTCAATATCCATTGGGGTTTTGTTCCAGGACCCCCATGGATACCAAAATCTGTAGATGCACAAGTTCCATTATATAAAATGACAAAATCAAGGTTTGCTTTTTGGATTATTTTTTTTACTGTTTTCAAACCATGGTTGGTTAAATCAGTGGAAGCAGAATCCATGGATACAGAGGGTGAACTGTATGTAATTGAACACATACAAGAATCTATTTTTTAAAAAAACACACACACAACCATTTCCAGTCCTGTCTATTTTTTCACGACCAATGAACATATATGGCATCTACAAAGTGCATAATTCCCTTTATTAAACAGAAGCACATGGACTTCCACCTCGGTATAGGCTCCTTACAAAAGGTGGTTAGAAGGAAATAACTGACATGGAGAAAGGCAGAGGTGTAAACATTCACAATTTGAAGTAATCAACTGAGGTGTGTAAATTTTAAAATTACACTCTCTGTTCCTGTGTGTGTGTTTAAATGCATCAGTCTTTTTTCTGGAACAAGCAGCTCTTGAAGTCTTGGTTTTAGCTTTCTCCAACTTGCTGTTCTCCTGATGTGTTCACTACTACTCTACAAGGACATTCATAGGGTGCTGGCTGTAGTGATGGGTGGTGTTGTCACAATGTCAGGCTGGAGAGGTTTGTTGTTGTTGTGTACCTTCGAGTCATTTCCGACTTATAATGACCCTAAAGGTGAACCTATCATGGAGTTTTATTGGCAAGATTTGTTCAGAGGGGGTTTGCCTTTGCCTTCCTCTGAGGCTGAGAGTGTCTGACTTACCCAAGTTCACCCACTGAGTTTCCATAGCCAAGTGGGAATTCAAACCCTGGTCTCCAGAGTCAAACCCCAACACTCAAACCACTATACCATGCTGGCCCTGGAGAAGTTTACTCCACTTTTTTTCTGTTACTACTGCCTGAGAAGTGGCATCTATACGAGGCAGTATGTTATTTTGCTTTACAAACCCCCAACTTACAAGCCAAAAGGGGGGGGGACCTTTACATAACTAATCCTATGTGCATGTGTTGGATCTATGGATAATATGGTGGAACTGTTACAGACACCGGCTGACAACTTGCATGGGGATACTGGAGAGTAAAGTTCTGTACAGGTGGAACTCCTTTTTATCTTCTCTTTCTCTCCTGTAGGATTCTCCTGTTGCTGGGGGAGGGAGGCAAAATAGCCCATTTTGTGGACAGTGGAGAGCAGTGCATGGTTAGGAAGCATTCAGCTATATTCCTATAGCTGGATACAGAACAAAAAACACATCCTTCCGGATTTTCCAGGGGTCCTCAAGAAGTCTCAGAAGATGACATGAACATTTTGCATTCAGACATGGGGAAATAGCTGAATGCTTATACTGCAACCCTACCTACACTCTCCATTAGCCACAAGATGGCTGTGTTGATGGATTCCCCCCCCCCCGGCCAGGAAACAGGTGAATTTTGAGAGGATAGGTGTCTTTGCACAAGGCAGCTGGTGAATCCCTCCCTTCACAACAACAATCTAAAAAGACATACTCTGATGTTACAATGGTGTTACCTGAATTGCTTGGGGTCTGTGGGGACCCTCTATTGTGCTAATATTAGTTTGGGAAATTTAGTTAACTCAACTTGGCATGCAAGAGGCTGGGCAACAGCATGATTTTTTAACTTATGTATTCTGGTAGTAACAGAGGAGACTTTAAGCCAAACCATACAATTAAATTATCTTTATTGGAAATTAATATCAACAGCGTTTATGCAAACACTCAGGCTTCAGGCAGTCACACAAGGCTATCAAAAATAGTAGGAAGTATTTGAATAGAGGAATAGAGTAAGGGGGTAGGGGGTTATACTGTACCAATCCTGCAGAACTGAAATTGCAAAGTAAACCAACAGCTAGGAGGTCCAGATGATAGACTGGTGACACGAACTGATGTGAAGTTGGAAAGCAGGAGATTCATGAACACTTAGTTGGTGTTTTAGGGTGATATTTACTCAAATTATGTGGAATAATTCCCATGAAGGGATAGGATTTTTGAGTGGAATACAATGTTTCTTGGAGGTTCCCAGGGTTAGACAATGGGTGCTACAGAAGAGTTAATGATCATTAATGGGTGCTGTATTTGGAACTGAATGGGAGCAGGCAAGGTCTTTGTTGTAAGGGGATGAGTGAAGGAAGGACCCGTTTTACAAGCATTAAGGACTCTGCTATTGTTGAGTGGATTAGTGAATGATTCACCTCTAGGTGTTAAGTTCTGACCTGAGTATTTTGTTTTGGGGAATTTCCAAAGGCCCCTCCTTTGGTTATACATGAATCCATCAGAAAAGGCTAAATATCTCACAAAACTACAAATCTCAGAATTCCAGAGCATTGAGCCAAGGTAGTTAAAGCAGTATCAGACTAGATTATTTATGCAGTGCAGATACAGCCTTAGTTTACAAAGACCTTCCTCCACTCTGTCTTAAAGAATTAAACAAATCGCAGCTCATGGGTGCCTCTGGATGACTCCTACCAGAGGACAATTGTGCAGCCATTCCTTCTTTACATTCCTAACAGGAAAAAAAAAAGAAATAAGAGAAGTGACTATATATATATATATATATATATATATATACAGGAGCATTACAGATGGAAGGCACCATAGACCTCTCATAACATTCTGTAAACAAGGGACTTTATCAGACCACCCTCCTCAAATGTTCTTTTCCCGGCACATTTTAAACTGTTTTTATGTCAGCAAAAGAACCCCCTTTACTAGACCTACCTTTGTTATGCATGAATAGGCAGCCTCAGCATTGACGGAGAGTGAACGGAGCTCCATTCACTTCCTGGTTCAAGAGCTCACTGATTCTCACAAGAAGATGTGAATGCAGTAAATTTGAAAAATGAATCAAAATAAACTCAGAAAATGTAGACACAAGCACAGGAACACACTTTAAAAAATTACAAGTAAAATGGGGTGGAGTGTCATAAAAAGAGCATCCCCTACCTGGCTGTAACCATCTCACCCAGAAGTGTTCTGCCAATTGATGCACAATGGCACGAAGTTTCAAAAACACTGGCAATGCCAGCAATAAAGCATCATAGGAGATCTATTGATGGCTTGGCCTATAAATAAAAAGAAACTGGTTTTGGATATGACATGATCACGAAAGGACGTCATTTGATATGTGTGCCCTTTTACGTTAATTAGGCATCGTTATGACACCATACTTGCCTGGTCTGATAAAGTCCAAGATAGGTTAGTTGCTAAATAAAAGTCTCATCTGGAAGAACTCAAGATTTAAAAACCAGCAACATTTCAGTGCAGAGCCTATTCCTCAAGTGAGATGTTCTTTGCTCTACAGTATCAGTGCTATACTTTTGTCATGCATAAACTAGAGCACAATCTGGCCTTTGCATTCCCATCAAACCTTCTGTGATCACCACAGCTGCTCCTACTAGTAGTAAGAAGTCAGCAAAGGAATGTGGGTGGGGAGCAATAGAGCATGCAAGGCACTGTGAAGGTTGCCAGATGTGTTTGGGGAATCTAGCCCATCCCTTGTTTATAGAAATGGCAAGGATGGAAACATTTTCTATAAATTGCCCAAGCAAAGTAAATTAACTTTTCAGGAAATGCAAGGGCTATGTTTATAAAAGGTGTTTCCAGACAGAGGACTCCTAATACTCCTAATCTAAAGACATTGTGTAGATAGTCTATCATTTCCTCTTTAACAAATTGTGTGTGTGTGTGTGCAAAGAAAATTGGAGGAAGAAAAAGTGAGAAAATAAGTGAGGGCTATAAACAGAAGAAATCACTGACTAAATGCCTCCCCATATACATTCACCAGTAATAATCAATGAGGTCAGGCAATTGCACAATAAAAGTCCCATCTGGCACTTCACCAAGCTATCCAAATAGGTTACAAATCAACATTACAGATACATACGGAGTAAAAACGAAGCATCATCCAATGGAATTCCAAACAACAAAAGCCTAAAGTGAGGATGGGAAAGTGCTCCAAAGCTGACTGACTGTCAGAAAACTGGGAACCTCTTTATATACTGTAGGTCAATGCTGCTCAAAGCAATAGTCTCTAGACTGGTGTCAATCCCTGAGCCATTGGTTGCGATTACCTGGCAAGTTTCCAAAAAAGAAACATTGGTACTTGATGGGTAAAAATATGGTGCTGATCCCTGGCACACACTAGCTTAAGAAGCACCACTCTAACTTCTTAAACTATCTAGTGCCATGGACTAGCAGGATTTCCCTTTCTTCCTCCCACTTCTCTCCTTTGTCCTCAGCTTACTCCCACTGCTGCATACTGAGGAATTTATCAGACGAGCCTCTAAAAATGTTTCTTTGCCAGCATATTTTAAAACATTAGTGTGCTGGCAAAAGAACCCTCTGTATCAGACATCGGTGTAATAGCATGAAAAAACAGCCCAGTACTTCTGCGTTCGCCAGGGCGCATGATCTCGGCGGTTCTCGCAGGAAGACATGAGTGCATTTAAAAGTCAAAAAGCAGCTAAATTAAAAAAAAAACAAAATGAACACACAAGCACTGAAACACATTTTAAAACTTCCAAGTAAACCAGAGAAGTTCATAAAAAGAGCATCCCATAGCTACTTTTCATGTTCTCTCCTGGAAGTGTTCTGGCAGGACTCCTCCCCCCCCCCCCACATTGATGCTGGAATTACACCAGGAGAACGAGACACAGTTTCACACACAGGCAATTCCGCCAGGAAAACACCACGGCCGATCTATGGATGGCTTGACCCATCAATAAAAAGAACGCTTTATTAACAGCACATAATCGCAAAAGAATGACGGTGTGCGAAATGGGTGCCCTTTCGCATTTATGTGACATCATTATGATGGCATATTTGTCGAGTCTGATAAAGTCCTTAGTTCAAAGTGTAAAGGTAGTTTGTAATCAATTAGCTCAATAGGGAAGAGAGGACAGGAGAAGCCGGGCAGAATCTTATGGCAGTCTCCCCTGGTTTTTGTGTTCTTCATTAACAACTTTTCTCATCTTGGCTACACTTTGAGGTTTCTTGGCCACACATGTCCTGGTTTTCATCTGTGAAATGTTGGAGGGCATGGAAAGAAAAATCTCATCCATATCGAACTGGGGAGACCCGGACCTAAATCTTTTTGATAGAACCAACCGGAATAGGCCTGTTGCATCGATGAATGGTAAACAAATACTTACATCCTGTCATTGAGTCAACAAGCATTGAGATTAAGCAATTGGATTTAGGCCTTGATTTCATGAGATGATCTAACCTCATGCAATTTACTCTGTCAGCTTAACCAATGTAATAGCATTGTTATGAGGCTAAAATGGCTGGAAGAAAGAACTATGAATGCCACCCTTTGAGGAAAGAAGGAATAGAAATGTAATACATTAAAAAATGACTATATTTGGATGTAAAGAGGGTTTTTTAAAGACAATATGCACACGTATTTCCTATAATGTAGATATTCTGAGAAAATTAGAATATATGACCATTGTCCTTTCTTCCCACAAGACAGCTCCACAGAATATATGCGATTTCCCTTTGTCTCAGGGCCAAAATGTATCTTATATTGGAAATTCTCAACCAAGCAGAACCGCTGATTATTCCACGTGCACTGGATTTTCTGGACATCAGCCTAGTGGCACAGTGCTCCATTAGTCCTCTCATAAAGACAAGAATATAACTTCATTCCAGCACAGGAGGTGGGCACACATGTGCGTGTACACACACACTCCTCTGTCCCCCTCCACTTGGGTCTGGTATCAGAGTTTCTGGCATTTCTATAGCAGAGAGGCAAAGCTGGCATAACAATCAAGCTGTGATTGGGAATGGAGTGCAGTAGTTAATTAAGACTGTGTCTTTTATTCTCGGGAGGCGACTCAGCCTGGTTTCAATAAGCTGGAGTGCTGGGGCATGGTGGGAATGTCTCTTCAGGCAGCAAGAGAATTGGGTCTCCTGGGATGCCTCATTAGCATAACAATATCCCCCAGGATGTACTTGGCATGATGTAATGCCCAGAATTAGTGGAGGGGGATGAAAAAATGCTCCTTGTAGGGGCCTGCAACATTTGCAGCTGACTGTTATTTCAGGGCCTGGAATCTCTAGCTCTCTCTTTCTGCAAGAGATGTTTTCTAATTGAGAGAGAACTAAAGCAAACAATGTGTGATTAATCTTCCTGCCTCCCTGCTTCTTTTTTAAAAAAGCAGTAGTAAGTAACATGACTAGGTTATGTGACAGAATTTTAAAAGCTGGAACAGGTCAAACCTCAGATCTGTTTGTTGCTGGTTGTGCTTAAACCCTTCAAATGAGCTCCACTTTCCCGAACATATGATGCATGCTGCAAAGTTGTAAGGGAGGAGATGCAAGACTATTTTAGTTCACAAATGTAGGATCTAAAATCCAATAAAAGAAACCAATTACATTTATGATCAGGAAAGTTTATAATACTGAAAAGCTGTCCTTTAAATCCAGCAGTAGATTTTTGGGATATTTGTGTGACAGTAGTAGATGTCTAAAGCAGAGTAAGTACCTGGCAAGGGAAAGGTGAATAATAACCAATACTATGTCCACACACACACAGGGGAGATGACTGGCCATGGCAAAAACCGTGGCAAAAGATCGCTAGAAGAACAGGAATGGGCTCCATTATCAGACAATGTCATCCTCCAGAGTTCTGGGGGCATAACGTGGCTGTCAGTAAGGTGTCCCTTTTTATTAGCAGCTTGTCCTTGTCCACGACAGTGCTACACCCCCGGAATGGCAGAAGGACGCAGCGTCTGGTATGGTCGTCCATTCTGTTTTTCTAGCAACCTTCTGGCACAGTTGGGAATGTGATTTTTTTGGCACATTGCCCCATGTCTGATATTCTCCAGGGTCAAGCAAAGAAAAAAAAAAAGACAAGCTTAGCCTTTCTTGTAAACATATGAAACTAGCTTTATTTACTACTACTTGCCCATTGTAAAATGCATGGGACTTTATCACACCAGCATGCTGTCATGCTAGTTTAAGAATGGAAGCATACTGGTATGGTATAATTTAATATTACACTTCCTGCTTCATAGTGCTTTGGCATTGTTTTGGCGATCAATAGTCACATGAACTGTTTTCCACACCACCACCATAATGCCACCTTCTGACCTCTGTATGCCTTACTTTCCACATGCATGCTTTTCATATTTTTTATTTAATGTTTTTTGCTGCAATTGCAAAATTATGGTAATACTAAAATTAAAGAAGAAAGGAAACAGAAAATAAAAGGAAAACAGCCTGCTTGGGAATAGTGAGGGGGAGCAGGAAGAGGAGCAGAATCACACCCATTCACACCACATGACTACCTGAGAAATGGAACGGCAGCAGCAGGTAGTTATCACATGGAAATCCATAGTGGAAACATTGACAGGTTTTACCCATCAATGAAAAGCGGTGCTCTAGGAATGGGTGGCACGCAAAGTAGCTACAGGACAGACACAGCATCATGTGGTAAGTAATGGCCAGAGACATCATCAACCTATGGAAACAGAAGTTTACCAACCTTGTGTGATAAAGACTATGGTGTAATGGAGGAGAGAGACAGAGAGATTGAGAAGAGAAAAATGGCTGCATGTTGGAATGATGTGGGGAAAAAGGAGGTTTTGTAAAACAAACAGGAAATCTACAAACAAGCAAACTACCATCATTGAATAGAGGGATGCAGAGGTGGTTAACTCTAATGTAGACATACCCTACTCTAAAATTCTTGTGAAGAAACATTTACCATGGTCACATAATCTTTATTCCTAAAATATTTCAACCTTTTTGCACTAAATTGTCACCTGTGACCTGATAATGGCTTTTCAAGTAAGAACAATGTTATGCCTGTTCTTTCAAAAACAATTACATTATTGATTTAAGGGACATTTAGACAACTCCTTGCTTCGATATGAGCTATACCAAGCATATACTCAAGGTGTGAATATCAAAGTTCTGGGCATCACAGTTCAAGGATATTGACAAGCTGTACCATTTCCAGAGGAGAGCAACCAAGAAAAGTAAAAGGTCTGAAAACCAAGCCCTATGAGAAACAGCTTGGGAATCTGGACAGATTTAGCTTGGAGAAGACAAGACTGAGAGGTCAGATGATAGTAATATTGTTTCTATTTGTTCATCCCCTTAGGAGCCCTTGTAAGCTGGGAGGTGATACAGAAAAACGTTAAACCAATAAGGAATATAGATGATAGAGCAAACTTGTTTTCTGCTGTTCCAGAGACTAGAAATATGAACCAAGGGATTCAAATTATAAGAAAAGAGATTCCACCTAAACATAAGAAGAACTTGACTATAAAATCTGTGAAACAATGGAATAGACTGCCTGAGAGGCAGGTGATGGGCTCTCTTTCTTTCAGTTCATGGGTGGGCTAATCAGAGGTTGGATGGCCACCTCTTAGGAATGATTTAGTTGTGTATTCCTGTCTCACAGGGGGTTGGACTAGATGGCCCTTGCAGTCCCTTCCAGTGTTGCAATTCTATGATTGTATGTGGGGCTGTGGTCACCCACCTCATCCCCAGTCCTGAGCATATCTTGGCCTTGCTCTTGACGCCAATAAGGTGTAAAGAAAATATTGAGGGATGTGCAGATGAAAGGACTGGAGCAGGTGGTCCCATTTTCCCCTCCATGCACTAGGTGCATGTATGAGAAGGGGGGGGCTCTGAACACACCCTGAACACCACTTGATGCAACATGATTGCAAGAATGTGAGGCTACAAACTCTAGCTTGGCAGTTAACAAATAACAGGGCATATTTACAGGTACTTCCTGGAAGCAAGCAATTAACTCTGCCATCATAGTTGTGCACTTGGATGATCACTTCAGACCCTGTCCTGTGTCCTTCCACAGCCTGAAGTACAGCAGGTGGCTCTAGAATTCTCTCCCAGTGGAGACTCATTTGGTTTCTTCATAACATTTTTATATAACAACACGATGGGGCCTTGGTATCCACTGGGGTTTGCTTCCAGGCGCCTCCCCACCCTCCACTGGACAGCAAAATATATCAATGCCCAAGTCCCATTATATACAATGGCATAGTAAAATAGTGTCCCTTGTATCTCTCTCTGGCTTTTCTTCGCAAACGAATATTCAGGAAGGATTCATCCCACGTTTTCTGCAAGCGTGCTGATGACTAAAAACACTTTCAAAGTCTCTTTAGTGCCAACCGAGTAGTCTAAGGCTCAGCTATCCAACATGTGATACAAAACCCAATGAAAAAAATGAATTGGTCCCTTATATAAAATGGCAAAATTAAGGTTTGTGTCTTGGTGTGTGTGTGTGTGTGTGGATAGTGGAATCCGTGGATGCCAAATCCGTGGCTACAGAAGGCCAATGGTACATTGTTATTGTTGTTGCTTCCTGCTGGTGGTGGTGGTGTTATAGATTCCAAAGTTATTTAACATGAGCCGTATCTTGTTGTTCTCACTTTTGAAGATGCTCATGGCATTGTTAATGACTGCTCCCCTCTTGATAGACAGTGTTTTGTTTCAATTGTGTTTAGCCTTTATTGGTTAACAGTTTAAACACTGAGTTCAGTGTTGTTATCATGTTGTTAGCAGTCCCACTAGACAGAAAGAAGTGCTATGGTTATTTTAAACAAGCCAACAAAATGTTGAAGGGTTATCAACATATATAGAATTTTGAATGGCCAGGTGCATATTTTATTATTTTATTTTATCTTAATTTTTGTAGAAATTCAGTGTTTGAGGTTGGGAAAAATGGTTCGAATTCCTCCTGTGGGTTTTCACATCCTTAGTTTAGTCTTCATTGTCAGCCAAGCTTAGGACTGGCACAACAGCATAACTAAAAATATACCATGAACATTGGATGATTCATTTTGTGTCTTCAGGATGCTGAAGCATTCCACATGTCACTTGGCACTTCAGCCAGCTGAATCCCTCTAGAAATTGGTCATGAACAGAAGAGAAGGATAAGAAACTCTAATAAAACGAGGTAAGCTCTTTAAGACAATAAGAAAGGATTTGCAGGCTATGTCAATCTTTTTAAATGGTTTTGCTTTTATCACTTCAGAGAAGCTGCGGGCATTGGGGCCATTCACGGGTAATAAATATGTGTTGATAGATGTGTATAGGCCTGCAAAAGTAGAAGCAAAATGCTCAAATTTGCCAAAGGACACAAAAGGAGAACAACTGCCTGAGATATCAAGCGTGAACAAAGTAGAGATGACAGGCATCCATGATAGCCTCCTTGTGTTTGTGTATAAAATCCAGGAATTCCTACATTTTGAAAGAAATCCTCTCAAAAATATTTTTTGTCAGACAACCCAATGGCTGGAAGACTCTTTAGATGAAAACATTCAATAAAATGGTACCTACTGTGAGCCTGTCACTCTATTGTGTATCTCTGAGAGCTGTCTTGCATCATTGGCCGTGAAACTAGAATGACTATTCAGTCTTGGTTTCTGATTCTCTATAACATTCTGTCTCACAGTCTCTTCTATTTTATATACAAATGTTTATTTATTCATTCCCACCACCATCCCAAAATATTATAGGTTGGAATTCCACAAAAATCATCAAATATTAGATATGGCAGTTTGCATATAAACATATCGGTATGAAATAGTTTTTTCTCTTGAAGAATGCCAATACTGGAAAGAAAGACAAAAATTGAACCTCTTTGTATGAAAATAAAATAAATTGATTTAGTGTGTATCTTCCATCTAGTGGACAATTATTACAGACCAGAGAGAGAGAGAGAAGAAGAGGAGGAGGAGGAGGAGGAGGAGGAGGAGGAGGAGGAGGAGGAGGAGGAGGGGGAGGAGGAGGAGGCGGTGCTTGGATACTCTTCTGATCTGAGTTTTGCTCAAATATATATATATATCAAAAAGTCCCTTTAAAAAAAGGGTTTCTAATAATCTGAAAGTAATTCTCACTAAAAGAATATGCATTTATTATCTACCATTCTCTGCAACTAGACACCACATAGATAATGGCTGGTCATTTTCATCTCATTGGTTCCTGTTCACTTAAGGTCAAAGAATGTGTGAATAAAAAATAGGTTGGTTGTCCATGTGTGTGCAACTAACTGGTAACCAGAGTTTTCGTTTTACTTAGGGACTACCTGTGGTGCAGGTGTGACTTTTACAGTGGGGCAGAATAAAGAAAGGCAAAATAATCCATCTTGCTATAAAAGAGCCTGATCAAAACCACATTGGTATAGTCACAACCCTTTACATCCATCATTTTCCACAAGATGTTGTAAATTCTGGCTCTTGATAATAACTGTAATTAAGGTGGAACATGTTCCTTATAAAATGTTTGTTTCCATTTTGTCGGTTGTTTCAGCAAATGTTGGGGTGTTATGTGTTAAGTAATAACCCAAGTAAGCGTCTGAGGGGAGAAGGGATTGGATAAACCCCATATGGAAAGAGTTAGGTCAGACTTTATAGCTGTGAGGGAGGCAAAGCCTGACATTTAAGGAGGACAGAATGGAAGACATTCAGAACATGGTTTCTCCAAACACGTACTGAGTGAGCATGCAACGTTGAAGAACAGAGCATGGCTACCTTAAAATTTAGCAGTCAGGAGCTTTATAAATATTATTGTCTTTCCAAATGAACAAGAGGGGTGGTTTGGGGGTTGTATTTTGGCATTAAAATAATTTCTCCACTACCTCAATTAGTTCAAATGATCTGGAAAGGTTGTCTCTGGAGAAATCAGACTAATGTGCAGACTGCTGGAGGGGCTGATGCTTGCTTCTGAGGTGTTGATATGAGCATTAGTCAGCAACATAGATTGCAATGAAGTAAGTGAATAATGCTGTCATTGCAGTCTTTCAGAACCATAAATTAATTAATTATATCACAGTGGTAATTGAAACCATTTAGGATTCAGATTTGGAGAGTAACTGGCCCAAAGCTGCCCAGGAGGTTTCTTGGCTGACCAAGATCTCTGAAGAGAGCCATAGTCCAAAATCAAGATTGTTGCTTCTACACGGTGGGCAACTTTAAGAGGTCTTGAGGCCCAACTTCTGACTCCCATATCTCACCGTGGGCCACACACATCCACCACCACTAAAGCATGGAACCAAGATTTGGCAACACACAGCAACTAGACGGGGGTGGGGACCTACTTCAAGTTTCCCACATTTTCTTAGGAGATTATCAGACACGGCTAATGTGGCACCAGCAGAATGCAAAAGGACCCCAATATCAGATGACATTGTCCTTTTGTGTTCCACTGGCAGTATGCTGGCATTTCTTCTTATTGACGGCTGAAGCTGTCAATAGATTCCCCAGTTCTGTTTTGATGTCAGCATTGTCGGCATATGGAAACTTGGGCCATTTAACTCTTGTGAATGCAGCAAGAATGGCTGGTCTGGCATGAACACATCCAGGTGAGATCAGGCCATCCAGGTAAGTTTTGCTCTTTTTATGACCCTCCCCGGGTTACTTGGGACTTTTAAATTGTGTTTAGGTGCTTTTCAAAACTTAAAAAAAAAGTTTAGGTGCATTTTTTGGTGCATTTTTGTTTTTATTTTTGAATTTCCCACACTTACGGCTTCTCGTGAGAATGGGTAGGATTTCAGTCCAGGAAGTGAACAGAGCTTCATTAGAGCTCCATTCATTCCTGGGCTGCATGTTGATGGGAGAGGGGGTAAGTGTGGTGGGGAGGGTTATTGTGCTGGGACAGGGGCAGGATTGCAGATTGTGAGACAGGAACACTTTTTGCATTCCTGTCTGATAGTCTCCTTAGAAAAAGAAGGCATGTTGGAACACTTACTTTTTTATATTAGAACTGCATGCCTGAAAGGAGAGGGCTCCAAGGGCCACAGAATTTTGCAACAAGGCCTCTGAGGATCGAAAAAATAGCCAGGAGTCACCAGTAGGGCATGTGTTTCCCCACTGTGTTGTTCTACATAGTATTGGCCATCACGTATCGCTAGCACCATTGGTTTCCTGTCAGCATCTCTGGCTTGGACTAAGAAGACCACATGTACCAGAGTCCAAGTAAATAAACTGCAGTGGACAATAGCCAAAATCCTATTGTTAGTCCCAAGTAGAGTGGACCCATTGAATCCACAGGATTTGCTAGTGTTGAATCCCCATTCAGGAACATAGTGAATTAATTTTCTCTAGTTGGGACTAACCAACAGAATTGAGACCTATGTGTGTTCAGGTCTCAGGTATGGGGGAAAATAGAGTCCCCCACAAAAGGCAGGCAATCATGTTGACTCTGGACAGGTCACACCTAGTATATACACTAGGAACCTGACCTTTGGCTTTTGCCTGGCCTAGGGAGAAGGTTCATGCCCCTTTATGGTAATTTCTCTGCATTCTTGTATTTGGTTTCCCTGTCCACCATTTTTTTTTCTTCTTTACATATTTCCCATCAAACATAAGGCCCAACTCACAGATGGACTTAACAGTGTGCTACCTTTCAAAGCTGCCCCCCAAATGCTAAGCTAGTATCACACCACTAGGTTAATTTCAGTCATGCCAACAGGATCTCAGTCTTTTTCAGAGTTGCAATAGCTTAGTACATCATGAAATACTAAACAGAACCAACTTCTCATAAAAATTACCATATTAATTTGTACCCCATGCAGCTATGTTCCTCAAGAAGATTATGTGAGGCCTGTCATTGTAGTTAGATGGCATGATCTGAGGTAATTTAGCACCCAGCATCCTCAGTTCAGCTTACCTGGACTGAGAGGATCCCATGAAGAGATCTTTCATGTCCTTCTGCTCACCACCCTACATCTAGTATGTACAGTTGCCCCTTCATATTCTCTGGGCTTTGGTTCCAGGACCGCCTGTGGATACCAAAATCTGTGAATACTCAAGTCCCATTAGATGCAATGGCAGAGCAAAATGGTGTCCCTTATATAAGATGGCAAAATCAAGGTTTGCATTTTGGACTATTATTTTTTAAAGAAAATTTTCAAGCCCTGAATACTTAAATCCATGGATACCAAATCCATGGATACGGAGGGACAACTGTAGTAGGTATACTCTTTGTATACTATGTATACTATGTATAGAAATACTGTATAAAGAATGCATAAATGTATTCATATATACAGTATATAAAGAAATATAAGGAACAGGAACCAGAACACTGTAAACAGCTTATCAACATGCCAGAACATGTCCAGAGAAGGCTGATGAAGATGATCAAAGGTTTGGAAACCAAGCATTTTGCCGAATGACTCAGGGAGCTGGGTTTGTTTAGCTTGGAGAAAAGAAGACTAAGGCCAAATCCACACTACACAACTAATCCAGTTTCAAACTGGATTATTTGCCATTGTTCCTTCCCACTGAATCCTGGGATTTGTAGTTTTACAAGGTCTTTAGCCTTCTCTGCCAAGGGTGCAGATGCTTCGCCAAACTACAAATCCCAGGATTCCATAGGAAGGAGCCATGACAAATAATCCAGTTTCTAACTTGGTTATTTATGTAGCGTGGTATTGGCCTAAGAGGCAACATGATAGCTGTCTTTCAATACCTGAAGTGATGTCACGTAGAAGACCGAGCAAGCTTGTTTTCTGATGCTCCAGAGACTAGAACATTAACCAATAGACTCACATTACAAGAAAAGAGATTCTACCTAAATGTTAGGAAGAACTTCTTTACTGTAAGAGGTGTTTGATAGTCAAATAGACTGACTCAGAGGGTGGTGCTCTCTCCTTTTGGAGGTATTTAACAGAGGCTGGAAGGGCATCTTTCAAGAGTGCTTTAGCTATGTATTCTTGCATGGCAGGGTGTTGGACTAGGTGGCCCTTGTGGTCCCTTCCAGTGTTAAGATTCTATAATTCCTCAAGAAGTGCTTTCGGATTGGTCTAAAGAAGCTTCAGTTCTTGTGATCTAGATCCTTGAGTTTTCCCAGTTTTTGCTAGCTGTTGTCACTACATTGTCCCCTCATTCCATTCTTTTAGGGAGGGGGTCATCTGTAGTAACTTCCTGGATCTGCGCTATGGCTCTTTCAAATGTATTTTTTTTTAATCGGAGCATGATTGCTGAAGTGTTCTTATGATTTGAAAAGCAGATTTTCTCCTCTCTGAATCCTGCCCCCCTTTACAGTTATAGTGTTATAGTGCAAAAGTGACAAATAGTGCAAATAGCACCAAAAAATAAAAAGAGAGACAGAAAGAGAACAGAAGGCTATTTTTGTTCTGATCAGTATCATCATCATCATCATCATGAAAAAAAACCACCTGAAGGAGGAAGTAAAATGTTGCAGCTAGCACAGGAATTACCAGAAAATAGTCTGGGACAACAGAAAGAACATGTGTGTGTGTGTGTGTGTGTGTGGTGCCACAACAAATGCTACAATGTCCCAACACAACCTCATGACACATAAAGGAGTCATGGTCCTTTATTTATTTATTTATTTTCTATATGCTGCCTTTCTCCCTAGATGGAACCCAAGGTGGCTTCCATCAAACAGATTAAAAATACAATATATACAGTTAAAATATAAAATCAGATTAAAATGTATTATAAAACAGATTAAAAACTAAAACATACAAAATAAAACAAGCCCTGCTGCTTATACATTAAAAGCCATTATGTTATGTCACTTCAGGATCTACTTCCATACAATAACTGGACTGTCCTCAATGGACTGCCTTGTCCACCATGGTCTCATCTAGCCATCTAAATCACCTTCTAATGCTGCTTCAGGAGTCACTTGCCCCTTAACTATCATGACTTTAATGAGCAGGCTAAATGAGTAATAATCACATGGCTGAGGCCAGCTGCCAGAGAGGACACAGCATCCCATTGATGTCTTGCCTTTGAAGTCCCCAGGATCCTGGCTCCTCTATGGAAAGCTGCCTGGCCATTGCCTGTGGGGCATTTTCGAGACATTGTTCAGCATTGTGCTTACCTGGTAGGAGAATCAGGAGACAGACCAGCTACTACAAGGGAACCCACCTCCTTTCACTGCATTGGAAATGTTCCTTCAGGCTATTAGGACCCATGATGTTTCCATGCTTTACAAAAGTCTCAATTAAAAAATAATCGGCAGAGCGTGGCAACTTAAGAACCAGCTATTACAGCTATTACTCCTACTGACTCTATAGCCAAAGGGTGAAAATGCTCAAGAAGCCAAATTAGTTATCTAATTGGGATTCCCTTGTCTGTCTTATCCCTGGACCATCTCTCTTTCCCTACATCTCTCCCCCTCCACCCTCGATCCAGGATTCTCTTCTGAAGAAACTGATGACTTGGCAGCAAGGAACTCAATTAATTTTCTGTTAATCCGAGTCACTTTTCTGTGTCTCTCAGTTTGGTGCTTTTCATTCTTTGCCATGTGGCAGAACAGCATCAATGTATACAGTATGAGCAAAAAAATGTTGCAGCACCTTAAATATTAGGGAGATTTTCAGATGACCCCCTTTAAAATGTTCTTTTGGTGGCATTAAAAAAAAAACCCACAATTTTTATGCCTGCAAAAGAACACTCCCCACTGCACTTATCTTTCCTCCCGTCCAAAGGCTTCCCTGGCAATGAAGATGAAGTGAACGGAGCTCCATTCACTTCCTCCTTTGAAGTCCTGCAGATTTTCGCGATACTTCATTGTGCGGGATTTAAAAAAAAAAAAAGAATAGAAAAATAACACATAAAAAGTTGCACAAAGCACATACAAAAACTTTTAAAGTCCCAAGTAACCCAGGGAGGGTCATAAAAAGAGCAAAACTTACCTGAATGCCCCAATCTCACCTGGAAGTGTTGGTACTGGATCGGCCATTTTCACTGCAGTCACGGGATTTAAATGGCCCAAGGTTTTGCATGCCAGCAATGGTGGCACCAAAATGAAATGGGGGGATCTATTGACAGCTTCAGCCATCAGTAGAAAGAAACGACACCAGAATGCCAACGGAACACGAAAGGACAACATCATCTGATATTGGGGTCCTTTTGCATTCTGCTGTCGTTATTCTGGCACCACATTTGCGGTGTCTGATAATCTCCTAACACATTATTAACTAACAAACCTGTTAGGACTTTATCAGACCACCCTCCATAAATGTTCTTTTGCCGGCACATTTTGTGGTGTTTTTCTGCTGGCAAAAGACCCCCTTATTAGACCTACCTTGAGCAGTGTCAGAAAGGCAGCCCCAGCATAAACAGAGAATGAACAGAGCTTTGTTCACTTCCTGGTTTGAGATCTTGGCGATTCTTGTGAGAAGACATGAGCATGGTAAATTTTAAAACTACCAAAAAAAAAAAGAAAGAAAGACATAAAATGATCACACAAGGACAGAAACACACTTTAACAGTTTAAAGTAAACCAGGGAGGTTCATAAAAAGAGTATCCCCTCCCTGTTTTTCACAATCTCACCCGGAAGTGTTCTGCCCATTGACGTTGTATTCACATGAGCACAACGGCATGAGGTTTCAAACACCACAATACCGGCACAAAAATGCAATGGGAGAGCTATTGATGACTTGGCCTGTCAATAAAATAGAACACCTTTTGGACAATACATGATTACAAAGGATGACATCATCTGATATGGACATCCTTTCACGTTAATTTGGCATCATTATGATGCCATATTTGCTGTGTCTGATAAAGTCCTTAGTCTTTTAGGTGCTGAGACTCTTTTTTGTTCATGTTGTACATATATACCATATGTACTTTCACTGAGTCTGTCTATGTCATCAGATGCAATGCATTTTATTTTATTTGTTAATAAAATTGTAAGATGGTCACTGTCTTCTTTATGAGACGCAATATATTTTACTTTACTTAATAATGTCAGATCTCCAAGGAGTTTACAGAGATTATCAGACAGGCTTAATAAAACAGAACAGAAATGCAACAGGATCGCTAAAGAGTTTTTCTTCCAGACACCATCCTCCTCTCCTGTTCTGACCCCATTCTTACCCCATTTGGCTTCCGGTTTGTTTGTTTTTTATTCACGGGGGAAAGTTGTCAATAGACCTCCCGTTCCATTTCTGTAACGGAATCACGGGTGTGCAAACTGGTTTGCCATTATGCTGCCGCAATGTTGGAACACGTCCGGGTACAATTGTGACATCAAGGTAAGTGACAGCCTTTTCTGTACTCTCTCCTTGTTGCTTTTAAAGCTTTAAAAGTGTTTTGGTGCTTGTTTTAATTTTAGAAGTCTGTTTGTATTTTTATTTTTAAATTTCCCCCCTGCTGCCTGCCTCTGTAAGGTCCTGGAAGGTAAGTAGAGAACACGCCTGGTGGCAATCTGGACATCCAGGTAAGTGACAGACTTTTTTGTACCCTCCCCTGTTTACTTGTTTCTTTTAAAGGCTGTTTAGGTGCTTGATTTAATTTTTTGATGTCTGTTTTTTTTTTTAATTCCCTGCCTGAAGCAGGGGTTCCTGTAAGGTACTGGGAGGTCCCTGCAAAACACTTCCTGCTTTGACTGGGACAAGGAGGTAAGTGACAGCCTTTTTTGCTCCCTCTCTGGCTTATTTGTTTGTTTGTTTTAAGGGTGTTTAGGTGCTTGGTGTACTTTTTTGACATTTGGGTTTTTGTTTTGTTTTTAATCCCCACACAATTTGGTCTCCAGGAAGGGGAGGGGGCTCTGTGAGAGCTCCATTCCCTTCCTGAATGGCCGGTGGAGGGGGAGCAGTTTCTGACCCGGGATTAAGGGAAGTGTATGAACATGTTTTTTATTGAGTTATACGGACAGAAGGAGGGTGGGTGGGGATTAATCATAATTAAAACAATTTAAAATTATTCAAAATATATACAAAAGTTTAAAAAAAAAACAAATACAACGTATTCCACAATAAATCCATGGGCACAGTTACATATTAAAAGCCTGCTTAAACAAAAAGGGTTTTGCCTACCTTTAGAAAAGTTTGAAATTTTAATCCTGCTCCATTCCTTTCAACTATTCTACCATTCCCTTTAGACCTTTGGCAAAGTCTTCAAAAGGCAGACTAGCTTTATGTCTGATTCTCAGTTCCCTTGGGGCTGCTCTGCTTTCCTGGATTCAGAGACCATCCTGAGTCTTCAACCTGCCTTACACTCCAGGAAAATTTAATTTAATGAGGTATTTATACCCTGATCTTCAGCCACAAAGGCTATCAGAGAGGCTTACAAATTATTAAGCAATAGCAATTTACACATCTACACTGTATTAAGCAGTTTCTAATGTGTATTAGCTAATTGCCCCCACAAGCCGAGTGCTCATTTTACTGACCTACAAAAGGATAGATGGCTGAGTGAACCTTGGAGCCCTCTGGAATCAAACTTGTAACATGGTGACTTGCAGTACTGGCATTTAACCACTGTGCCACCAGGGCTCTGGTGTCACTGCCATAGGACTTGGCCAAATGGTCTCCTGAATTCCTTTGCAAATAGCAAGACTAGAATGAGCCCATGGGTGCCATTATTGCACCAGAATAGCGGAGAGGCACATTTGACCCATAGGGCATAAATCACTCCTGGGCAGAAACCAATTGTGGAAACCCCAGCGAATGAATAGGAGACATTCAGGAGCATTTCCATGTCCTTATGCTTTGCATAGGAGAACTTTCAGACACATTGTACCCCATGTTAAGCAGTGGAAAGGGAAATATTACTTTCTGTGTCAGGTGGCCAAATGTCTTGGAGCAGCCCTGAAGAACCAGCTGCATGGAGACCACGCCAGTGACTGCTTCAGTGTCAATGGCCAGTGCCTTTTGCCTTCCTTGTTGGTATTTGGTCAGACAATGCCCCCATTCCTACTCTTTTTTTCTTCCTGTGCAGTAACTGATAAGGGTCCTTCTGGACATCCTGCAGGAATTTGCTACTGGCCTTCCCCCGTTACAGTACCTACTGTAGTAATGAGACTAGGCTTTGTGAAGGGGGCTTTTTATTATTGTTATTTTGTGGTCAAAAGGTTGCATACACTTCTTTTTTCTTATGCAAAGGCTTAGAAAGGGTGGAAAGCAAAATATTTGGATAATTATTCAGGCCATCAGGTTACATAAAAGGTTCCATAGCCCTCTGCATCGAGTCTTAACAGTCAAAACCACAAATTCTGTTTTTGCAGTCATAAAACATTCAGAGCAAAATGTGTGTGTGTGTGTGTGTGTAATAAAATAATAAAATCCATTTTTCCATTCACTTGAAACCTGTAAAAGTTAAATGTGACTTTTTAAAAAATGACAGTTTACTCCCAGAAGGAAACCGCTTAGAAAACTTTCTTTCAAGCTATACGGCGGTTTGAAGAAATGATATGCATTTGTGTCAAACATTTCTAAAAGGAGTAATTAAATGCTGAAAGAGGATGTCCCAGGAACAAGTGTGAACAGTTAGTTTAATTTTTTAAAGAGAAGTCTTTCCTCTTATATGACTGTTCATATAAGGGATGCACACATTCTGCATAGTACTTGAAAGTCTTTCTTAAGGAACAGTTGAACAACAGCAAGCTTGGCCTTAGAGTCTCTTAGACCTACAACAATCACTGGTGTGCCACTTCCCCATCACCATGCAAGGCCCTTCAACTTTCAGAAACCATTGTTGGAACAGAGAAGACTGGATGAGGGCAAACAAATTGAAGCTTAATCCAGACAAGACAGGGGTGTTCATGGCCAATCAAAAGGCAGGTCAGGGAACAGGGATTCAGCCTGCACTGGATGTGGTTATACTCCTTTTGACACCTCGCGTTCATATCTTGGGCATATCCCTAGAATCAGTCTTGAGCCTGGTGATGGCCAGGAGTGTGTTTGCATCATTTAAACTAGTGTAGCAGCTGTGCCTGTTTCTTGAGAAGCTAGATCTGGCCATGGTAACACATGCCTTGATTACATTCCATTTGGATTATTGTAATGCACTCTGTGTGAGGCTACCTTTGGAAATGGTTCAGAAACTTCAGTAGGTCAAAAATGTTGTAGCTAGACTACTGAAAGGGCTGGTTATAGGAAACATACAACTTTCTTGTTGGAACAGGTTCACCAACTGTTTCCAGGCACAATTCAAAGTGCCAGTTATGATCTATAAAGCCCTATATGGCTTTGGTCCAGAAAGCCTGTATCTCCTCATATGAGTCTGCTCAAGTCTTACAATCTTTGGGGTAAGGATTTTTCCCAGTCCTGGCATCTTCACAGCCTTGTTTGGGGAGGTCACAGGAGAGAACCTTCTCAGTGGCTCCTGCTAGGCTATGGAACCCAAAGGAGGCAGAGTTGGACCCCTCTCTGCTCATTTTTCAATGGCAAGCAAAGTCTTTCAGCTTTTAATTGTTTTGGGCAGAAGGATGCTCAGTGGATGCCGTGTATCTTTTACTGTTGTCCTCTATCTTTTACTTTTATATTGAATGGTTTTTTTAAAAAAAAAAAATCTTTAAAACTAATCTTTTAATTGGACTGGTTTTTTGATGGTTTTTTTAAAAAAACTTTGTACTATACAGTCAAACCCCCGTATCTGTGGAACCAATATTCACAGTTTCGCTTAATCCGTGGGACACAAAATAGGGGCACATATCATAGAGTCGCACTGGGAAATGCCTACAGAGGCATCCTCACTAGGCTTCTTCTAGGTCCTCCAATGCAATTCTATGGTGTTTTGGGGGGGTGTTTTTTTACCAGAAGTCCTTCATTTTAACAGGGTTCGCTTTGATCCATGGTTTCCAGTATCTGCTGTAAGTCCAGGAACCAAATCTCCGCAAATATGGGCTTCCGACTATATATTGTTTTCACTAATTTGTTTTAAGTTATATGGTAATCCACTTTGGTTCCATATTGAGAGAAAGGCAGGATATGTATTTATTTATGTATTAAATAAATAAATAAAATACCAATGGTCTGTCAACCTCAGCAGCCTTTCTGTGGACAGCATGCAGAATGTTCTTGAAAGGTAACAGCATGCAGGTAGGAGTCTCAGAAAAGTTCACAAATAGGGAATGCTGGAGATAATTATTTATTTATTAATTTAAATATTTATATACCACCTTCAAACACCATATGGCTCTCTCAAGGCAGTTTACATACAGGGATAGATAAGTCTGTCAAGCGCTATTTTGCTCTGTTTCTTTTTCAGATGTTAAATGCATTCTATTGTATTTCCATGTCAGTTTGCAAACTTGCTTTTTAGAGTCCACATGAAAATCAGTAGGGATTTTCATGCACATGTCTCAGAATGTATACGTTTCTGGCAAGAACTTTTCCAAACAGACGTAATTTTGCAAAATATTTCCTCTAAAATAACGTGCTCTTCTATGTAGTTTTCTGTAATATATGCATTTTTGTGTGCAGCTTTCTGATATATATCTTACACACATCCTTTTTTTATTTTAAAACTATATAGTAAAAGTAAAAATAGAGCTGTTTTCCAGCTCATGCATAGGTTCAGGAAATGGGAATTTGACAAGTTCACGTTAAAATGTGAGCCAAACTAATTTCTCCCCATCCCTATTCACACAAGGTAACTGCAATAAAATCATATCACCAAATTATAAAATAAGCAATCAGTATGAAAATCAAGAAGAAATTGTCCACAACAAACCATAAAACAGGCAACAATAATTTTAAAATAGTACATTAAAAACTTGGACCAGTTTCAAATTAATCAGTAGAAAACGATGCATGCAGCCAGGTCTCTAAAGCTTATTTAAAAAAATATATATATAAGAGAGAAGGAGGGTATAAATTTCCCATCACAATTAGTTGCAGCCATCACTAGAAAAATTTTCTTTTATGGCCACCAACCTGAAGACTTCACTGTTGGGCCAGAGAACAGATGCTCGGTGACTAATCTTCAAGGATGAAGACAGGCTCATATGAGTGCATGAGATCTTTCAAATAACCTGGCACCATGCCAGTGGCTTGCTTTTGAAAGGTAACAACCAACAGCTTGAGTTGGCCTAGACATCCATTCGCAACCAGTGCAGCAGATACAGAAAGAATGGCATCTATCAAGTTTTCTGGTCTATGTTGCCATTTCTAAGTCAGCGGCTGACTTTTCCCCCCAACAGACAGCCAACATTTCAAGCCTACTGAGCATGTTCAGCACCCCTGAGCTATTTTGGAGGGAAGTTACCTCCCTCTTAGGTTGTGTTTCTCCCTGTCACCACAGTATATCTGCTTAGATATCCTGTTCTCTTGTTTCTCAGTGGCTCTCTCTTGGCTGTGGTCCTGTTAGCATTCATTACCTGAGCTCTCTTTAGAGGGACTGATGTGCTCCATGTGCAACCAGCATAAGATTAATTGGAATTACTGGAAAATGTACAGCAATAAGGCTTGGTGGATTGCTCTCATTTGAAGCAATATAGTTCCTTTTCTGTGTTCTATATGTGGAGTACTGGGGGAGGAAAACATCCAATCTACTTGAAACTACAGGAAGATGAAATATGTTAAAAATTTCCCAGTAGTCAGCCACAAAAACACAGACTATTACCAGTGAAAAACTAACATTATTCCCCCTGCATGTTAAAATTTGACACTTGTCAGTGACACAAAAGTTTAACTGAACTGCATTTTCTCCCTTAGCAAAACAACTTGTTAGAAGCTTGTCGAGGCCAGGAAGCCACTGGCAGTTCCATGGAGGATATAGGCCCAAAATCTAGCGGATGGCTCTGTTTGTGTAGTAAACTAAATCCATTTGCAAGACATTGGCCAGTGTTGTGAAAGTGAAGAACTATTGCCTTTCCACACATTTCAGCTACTAAGAGAAACAATTTTACTGATATTTGGGGTTCTGAAAAATTGGCTGAGATATGCCTAAACCTTCCTTGCCCCCATTAAACCTAATTATTAGACGGATTAGCATTCCCAAATCTCTAGGCCCAGATCATCTTCTGAGACTCCAGGCAAGAGTTTGAGGACCCAGATCATCTTCTCCAGGACTCATAGTGTGGGGCATGAATCTTATGCCTTGAAAAGAGTCTGTGTACAGTAGGACACCGTATTCACTGCGGATTGGTTTGGGGGGGGGGATGCTGAAAACTGTGGATAATAGCAAACACCAATGAAAATAGTGGGACATCCAGTTTTAAATACCATATACTTGCCTTGGAGGACTTAGAAAATGGCTAGAGAGGACACATTTTCTAGGAAGACTCTATGGTAGGTGTTCTGTTTTGTGCCCCATGTATAATTGAATGAGTGGATAATGAATCTGTGGATACAGGGATCCTACTGTATTCTCCTTTGTTAGATGTATGGGTTTTTTTTAAAAAAAAAGAATAGAATATTCTGATTGCTTTTTTAATGTATCATGCTTAATGGCACCACTAGAGGATGCCTCTTGTAACATCACTAGGGGCCAACCATAGGGCTTAGGTTTTGACCCTGAAATCTCAGGAGCTGAGTTAGTACTAATTTGGTAACCGTAACTGGGATGAAAAGTGAAGTTATTCTGCTCCTTCTGCTTGGGATACTACAGTTATCAGGTTAAAGGCTGTGAAGTTTGGGAGTGGGGTGGGTACTGTTCTGAGGGAGAGGAGGGGCTCCAGTACTTCTCAAAATAGACTCTTCTGTTGCCTTGCACAGCGACCCTTTCCCCATTTTTTTCTTTTTCACACTCAGCACTCCCCATACTCAAAACACCTCTTTCTCATATAACCAAAATCATAGGGATTGTCAAGATGGTGAAAATAATCCTAATAGAAATAGCAGATCATACCTTTTGTCCCAATGAGATTCCACAGTGATTCACCTTATTCAGAAGGAGGGGGGCCAAAAACTGCAGGGTGAAAGCCTTTGTGGCTTTTCCTGAGGTTTTAAAATAATGCCTGGAAATGCACATTACCGCTCATTTCGACAACCAATTCGCATTACAGCACAGTCTTGGCGAGGGTGGAAGTGGAAAGCTGATTGGTTGGACGTATGTGGGGGGCTGTCTTGCCGGCAATGAAGTGGCTAGAAGCACCATTTTGGAGTTTTATGTTGCTGATCATGCACTTTTTGGCTGCACTGAGGCAACCAAATAGCTTTTTTAAGCACCTTTGATTTTCAGTTTTAAAAAAAATACTGTGCAGTAGCTACAACTTGTAGAGCATGATAACATGAATAATTCACTCTTGGCCACCATCTTGATTCGCAGGCATGGCTGCGTGTGAACTTCAAACATGGATAGCTTCGCATACCAGTGATTTTGCCAGAGGAGCATGGAGACAAATGAATGCTGCTGCAAATTTGTGTTAATGTACAGCAATGAGCATTATATCTCCTCGTCTAGACAAGCCCATAGGATCATGGAGCTGGAAGCGACTACAGGGACCATCTAGTCCAAACCCCTGCCATGTAGGAATACAGAATCAAAGTAATCTTTCTCTGGCTTTTCTTCACAAATGAAGATTCAGGAAGGATTCATCCCACACTTTCTGCAAGCGCACTGATGACTAAAAAGGCCAATCCAAGATAAACAAGTCCGGTTGCAGAAAGCACAGCAGAAGGTCTCCTTGGGTGATGTTTCCGTGTTGCAATTCTTTCTGCGTTGTCATTTTTCTTCAAGACTTGTTCAGCGTGAGCTCTCAAATAAGGCTGCAGCATTGTGGATAGTGCGTCTCCATGCCTCCCGATGTGAGGCCAGGGCGGACCATTGTTGGTGATCAATTTGGCTGAGCCTGAGATGTTTCAGGGAGTCCTTGTATCAGTATTTTTGGAGCACCCATCTTATTTGTATCAGTATTTTTGGAGCACCAAACTGACCCATGGCAAGGTCACTGTAAAGTACTATTTTTGGGAGGCGATGGTCCTCCATCCTAGAAACGTGCCCTGCCCAGCGCAGCTGTGTTCTAAATATCATGGCCTCAATGCTGGTGATCCCTGCTTGCTCAAGGACAGCAACATTCATCATATAGTCAGTCCGGTGTATATTTAGGATTGTGCGTATACAGCGCTGATGAAAGTGTTTGAGGAGTTGTAAGTGGTGGCGATAGGTGACCCATGTTTCAGACCCATAAATGAGAATAGACAGTACAATGGCTCTATACGCACTGATTTTTGTGCTTCGCCTCAGGTGTTTGTTACTCCAGACTCTTTTGTAAAGTCTTCCAAATGCACTATATGCCTTTGCTAAGCTGTGATCGATCTCTTTATCAATATTGGCACCAACACTGTGTTAAATATAAGTCCTGAAAGCAGGGTGCAGAAGATCAAAATGGGGCTTCTTCAAACAGAAAGGAAGAGCTGGAGATTTTTAGAACAGCTAGAATCCTCTAGCATACTGCAAGCAGCATGCTGTGAGAGAGTCTGGGACAGGGTGTGTTGTATACACTCCTCTGTCTTCTAACAGAATGAAAGAGGTAGAGAGTTTATGAGAACAGCTAGGGGCCTGCCACTGCTGTCCCCCTGGATGTGCAATCTGAAATGATCATCTTGCCCTCCGTAATGGTAGAAATAACCCAGGTCCTGTAATAGATCTGCGCTCCTTTGACACTTCTTTGTTTAAAAAATGAAAAGCATATGAAAATCTCATTCTGATGCTCTTTAAATGCCCAAACATTAGCAGAACCTGCTGCTAGTTTACAGTCATTTGTATCCCATGTTAGCATAGAATATACCTCATTCCACCCACATCAGCCACATAAAATACCTTGGAAGTTCTATAGAGAAAGAGGTATGTGTGAATGGGGATGGTGGGGAGGTGAGGTGGGAGGAAGATCATTCCTTTTCCACATACTTGGTCCCAAGGCAAAAGAAAGAACATCACTGCAATCCCTTCCCTGCAGTTGCCAGCTAATTTTTGGTTCCACCTGAAGACAATGCTGATCTACTACTATAGGAAAGGAGTTAGAACATCAATTCCTTCCTTGTCTGCAGATAAAAATCACAGTGTGTGACCATCCATTATGGTGAAAGAACATGGATTGTGTTGCAAGTCACAGCTTTAGAGATGCTAATGATCATGCTGTAAAAAGCACAAACTCTCCTCTCCTCCCATCCTCTCCCACTGTTCTTTCCCCTTATTCTACTTCTACCTGGCAGACATTTGATCTCAAAGGCCATTGAATCATGGGCCTCCTGAGGCCAGTGAAGGCTGACTGATATGTGTGGGAAAGTGGTGGCCATTTTGGATGCACCTGTTGTGCAGGTAACTTCTTCCCTTCTTTCCCTTATATATCTTCCATTCTTCTCTGTCCTGTTTTGTTTCTCTAAGAATGAAACAGAAATCTAGCAGCTCACATTAGTACAAACAACCCTGCCTCCCAAGCCATACAGGTGTAAAACAAAAGCTTCCAATAAAAGAATAGAAGAAATTTATGCTCTGAAGAGGGAACTCAGTGGTGGGGTTTAGCAACAATATCACTTTTCAGAGCGGTAGTGTAATAAGGTCACTGAAAAGGCTTTAGTACCACTTTCTGGGTCAGTGACCACTTAAATGTCCCTAAGAACAATGCTAGTAGAAAGATAACCTTTTTTTAAAGAACCCAGAAAATAAAACAACAATAAAAGCAAAAACCTCCTTGTGTCTCCCAGGACATCATATCCATTACTAGGAAGCAAGAGATCAAAGTTGTCTAGGATTTCTCCCCCCACCCCACAAAGGAAATTGTGCACCTAGCAATTGACAGCCTTATTGTAATAGTGCTGTCATCCTTCTGAGTTTCAGCATAATTATAATTATAATACTAACACTATCTACTAACACGAATACTAATGCTAATAATACTAATGCTAATAATATTAACACTAATAAGAATGATATCATTAGGAGAAAACACAGTTTTGAAAGCCTAGCATGAAAGGAAAAGTGGTGTGCTCTCTCTCACTCTCTCTATAAATGTATGTATATATGGGGTTTTATCTATACATTCTTTGCTTGCTATGTGTATCTGCTACCTATTTAGTCATTTAACTCGTGCCTCCAATGAGCTCATGATAGTATAGCTTGTTCTCCGTTCCTCCTGTTGTACCTTATAGTAACGGTATGAAATAATTTTGAATGAGGGAGAGTGAATAGCTGAAGCCCCAGTAAGCCTTGGGGCTAAGTGGAACTACTGCATAGAGTTTGGGGAAAGTTCCCTTTTGGACTACAACTCCCAGAATCCTCAGGACAGCATGATGACTAGCTGTGCTGCTGGGAGGTTCTAAGAATTATACTACACACACACACACACTCCACACCCCTTTTTCCAAACTCCGCTACTATTCCTGCAGTGACATGGCTCTTGCAACATCCTATTCTGCAATAATGAATAAGTGTACGTACCTCAGCACTTGCAACCTGCAAGCAAGTGCTGTTGTCCAGGAGCCACACAAGAGGGTTGGGTAAGCAGTATGGAATGGCACAGTGACTTGATAAGTTGAATGATATCAGCTTTATCATCCACCCATCTTTCTAGCTCCCAGGTGATAGGCTCCTAATTCCTCTGTCTTCTGCTCCAGGAGCAAGTGATTTCAATTGTATCCTAAAGTGGATGGTACTAGTTCTGATAGTTGCTCACTCTCTCACACACTCACACACATGCAAACCTGGTGCCAGAGCCACATCTATCCAAAGGCTGAGCATCCTTGAGGAAAGGCTGTCGTTGTTGACCCTTTAGAATGAGAATATGGGAAGATAATAAAATATATGACCACAGCAGTGAGATTAATCTGTGCCCAGAATTGGAAACAAGAGACTGTTCCAGCAACAGAAGAATGCTTGTTGAAACTCTATGATATGGCTGAAATGGACAAACTAACAGTTTTGTTAAATGATAAAACTATAGATGAATTTTAAAAGGTGTGGAAGTCGACAATCAAATTCCTGGAGAGAAACAATGACAATAAAGAAATAGTGGTATTTGATAATTTTTGAATGAAGTTTTGAGGAGGGAGATTATCAGATGAACCCATTTAAAACATTCTTTTGCCAGCATAAAAACAAACATTAAAAAAAAAACCTCTGGGCCAAAAGGCCCAGAGTTGTGTGCTGGTAAAAGAATGCTCCCCACTGCACTTACCTTCCCTCCCATCCAAAGGCTTCCCCAGCAATGAAGGGGAAGTGAACAGAGCTCTGTTCACTTCCTCCTTTGAAGTCCAATGGATTCTTGCAAGACTTCATCGTGTGGGAAATTCAAAAAGAAAAATAACACATAAAAGGTTAAACAAAGCACATACACAAACTTTAAAAGTCCCAAGTAGCCCAGGGAGGGTCATAAAAAAAGTGAAACTTACCTGGATGTCCCGATCTTACCCAGAAGTGTTTGCACTGGACTGCCCATTCTCACTGCAGTCACGGGATTTAAATGGCCTGAGGTTTAGCACACTGGCAATACTGGCATGAAAATGGAACAAGGGGAATCTATTGACGGTTTCAGCAAAAGGACATTGTCATCTGATATTAGCATATCCTTTTGCTTTTGGCTGTCATTGGGCTGGCACCACATTTGCTGCATCTGATAATCTCCAAGATGTTTGAGACGGATATAATCAAATACTAGATATGAATTAAAAATAAGCAGAGATATGTTACAGTTAAGAATACATTTTGGTTATTATATATTATAAAGAAAGATAATAGTTTTGTTAGGATTAGAGAAGGTTTATCATTTAAGGGGTGCTTAAGGTATTGTTGTATAACCTTTTAGCTGGTAAATTGGGGTCCTAATTCCTCTGGACTTTTTCGGACGTTTAAAAAGCAACGCAAGCAGCCTCGTCAGCTTGCGAGGCTGCTGCGCTGCAAAGTGTCAGTTTCGGATGACGCTGCCCCCTGGCGGTACTGTTGCGGTACTGTGGGGAGAGTTGAGCGTCATATTTGTTTGATTTTTACTCACGAAAGTTGATCGTGAGTAAAAATCAAGCAAATATGACGCTCAACTCTCCCCGTGGTACCGCAACAGTACCACCAGGGGGGAGCATCATCCGAAACTGACGCTTTGCAAAACAGCAGCCTCGCAGGCTGACGAGGCTGCTTGCGTTGCTTTTTAAATGTCCGAAAAAGTCCTCTGTCTTCTGCTCCAGGAGCAAGTGATTTCTATTGTATCCTAAAGAAATGTCATCATTTGCCTTCAAGTCATTTCTGAGTTATGGCGACCCTAAGGCAAACCTATCACAGGATTTTCTTAACAAGATTTGTTCAGAGAGGGTTTGTCATTGCCGTCCTCTGAGGCAGAGGGCACCCAGTGAGTTTCCATGGCTGAGCAGGGATTTGAACCCTGATCTTCCAAGTCATAGTTCAGCACTCAAACCACTATACCATGGTGGTTCTATGCTCCACACTGACTCTATACTAGAAATATTGCATGAGGCAAATACAGCACTGTGCATGCAACCAGCAAAAGCCAGTGGTTTAGACATAAAACAGTCAGCCAAAAGCCCCAGAGTTGTGGCTGGATTCCTGAAGGTATGGATTAAGGCTTTAGTCTGTGATTAGGGAAGGTTATATCATTGACAGGTCACTTCAATTTCTGATAACATGGGTTTAGGATTGTCAGACTGAAAACTGAAGCAGCCTCCTGTACCTTAAACAGTTGTGTAGAAGAGCACATTTCAGTAGTTGTTGCTTGTCACACAACCAATTAACAAGCAACACCTGCTGAAATTCTTTTTGCAGCTGAATCTGGATCCATTGCCCATGGGGAAAGCCAACTACTTATGATTCAATTCATTATGGTTCTAGTTCTACAGCACCTAAATTGTTCTTCAGATATCAAGTACACTACTCCAAGCCATCTGTACACATAACACTGCTTTCTATCCTCCTGCACTCTTGAAATAGGCCTGTTCTTGCAGTTGGAATAAAAGAACAACAACCAAATCTTTTGTCTTCATGGAGCTGTATGCCTTTGGGCAAATGAATGGTGGAAATATAATAACATGGCCTAAGATGGAGTAACCCCCAGTTACCACAGATGTTGACAGCAGACGGCAAGGCCTCTGTCTGGGGTGGAGAGCAAAGTAGGCTCAATGTGCCAGTTTTTATGGCCTATAGCAAATGAATAGCCAACAAAGCTTTATAGGCCAATAAATTTCCTAGTTCTCTATTTGGGCATATACTGCATAAAAACAAACTGAATGATATTATAGAAACAGCTTAATAAGGGCTAGGTGACTTCATTTTAAGAAATATTTTCACCAAAAATAGGCTTTTCATGTCTGGACACCTCCCCTATAATTGTGTTTAGTTGCCTAATCTCTACTTCCAACTTCCTTCCCATCATGCAACAGATTTTCCCCTAGTTTAACTTTCTTTAGCATGAATTTATAAAGTACCCAGTTTGTAGTTCTATAGGGAAAGGTATAAATTAATGGAGTAAATCTATGGACATCAGGGCAAGAATATGAATATGGGAGTGAATGCCACTTTGCTATTGTTCTTCTAGCAAAATATGGCCATTAAGGGGTGATTTTTTTTCTTATTTTCATTCTTTGTGCAAATGTGGTTTGTTTAACTACCAGCGACTGTTACCTGAATTGTGTGCAGTCCACAAGGATTCCACTAGTGTCTGAATATTAATATGGGGAATATTTAATTAGCTCAAAATAGCAGTGAGAGGCCAGGTAACATCAGGATCTTTTGACGTATGTATACTGGTAGTACCAGAGGAGACTCCAAGCCAAAATGTACAATTAAATGATCTTTATTTGAAATTAATGTTAACAGCATTCACACAAATACTCAGTCTTCAAGCAATTCCACAAGGCTAATGAAGAAAGTAGGAAGTATTTGAATAGAGGAATAGAGTAAGGGGTTCTTGGGTGATATGACACCTATCAGAAGAGCAGAGACTCATACAGCAGAAGATTCTCAGAGATGTGTTCTGAAGGTGACGCAGCAAACTAGCAGCATGGAGGGAGGAAGAGGAACTGTGGACATTTGGGTGGTGTTTTGAGGTGATATTTATATTTGATATTTCCCCTGAAGGTATAGGTTATAGAGCAGAATACAGTGTCTCTCAGACTTTCCCAGGGCCAAACAAAAGGTTTGCTAGAAGAATTAACAATTGTTAATGTGCGATGTATTTGGAATTGAATAGGAGCAGGCAAGGTCTATTGTAGGAGAGGAAGGAAAGAAGAAAAATTGTTTTGCAACCATCAAGGTCTTTGCTATCTTTGAGTGGATTAGTGGATGACTCCTCTCTAGCTGTTAACTCTGACCTAGGTATTGTCTGGGCAATTTCCAAAGGCCCCTCCCTTGGTTATACGTGACTCCAACCTTGGTATCTGGGGGGTCCCTGGTTTACTTGCTAACCATGTGGAAGGCCACATCAAGCCAAATTATTAAATATTGCTGATTATATGATATTCCAAGATGGGGGCTATCAGGGTAGGTAACATGACATCAATGAAGCTTCAGGGCTGACATAGTTCATGAACCCAGGGTGTGTGTGAGAGGGCTATCCACACCACACAATTATAGTGCTATGATTCTGCTTTAACTGCCATGGCAAAATCCTTTGGAATGGACTGGCAGTTTAGGGAAAGGTCTATAGAACTTTCAGCCAGAGAGCTCCTCTGGTGCCTCTGAGCAAACGACAAACCCCAGGATTCCATAGTAAAAAGTTATTAAGGAGGATGAACACACAAATTCACTATTTTAAGCGGAAGAAGCAGATAATTTTTGTAGAGGACGGGAGACTTTAATAGTGTAGGAAAGCCTGGAAATTAGGGAAGGAGGACTCAGTAAATACTATACTCTGTGTGCATGTACAGCATTATAAACAATAAATATTGTATGATACATTATTGTAAAATCAAAATGCCTTTATCAGGCCCTGCTCAATTTGAAAGCTTTCTTCTAGGTCTATGGCCACCCCATGTGTCCATAGCTACCTTGTCTGCCCAATGCAGAGGAGGTCCAATTCCAGCATCCTCCAACACACATAAGCCAACATTGAGCCAATCATAGCTTCTCAGCCTAACCTACTTCACAGGGTTGTTGTTAGGATAAAAATGGGAGTGGTTGTATGCAGGAAAATAATGTACAATACTTAACTGTGGAGATAAGTGGAATGAAATTAGTTAAGAAAGATATAGTTGGAGGAAAATTTGGCTGCCATCCTGTTAGTTACAATGTCATAAGACAGACTTACAACTGTGTAACTGTTCCCTGTTTACACTTATGATCATGGTACCATTGCCATGATCGTAAATGCCCCTGAAACCCACCTTAAAAGCCAGTGAGCCATCCTAAATGACAGAATTCTGTGGCACTGGGGAGTGGAGTGCTGCAGGACCATGTGACCAGCCCCCTCTGACCAGCAAACACCAGTGCTAAGAAGAGTCCTGTTCTAACTCTTCATTGCATCACCACTCACTGGCAGGAATGAACTGCACTTCCCAGTTTGCCTGTGCTATATAACACCATCACTTGGACCACTGGCTGGTTTTCAAGGTTGTTTCAGGAACTGAATCAGAATATGGAGATTATCCTGCCTCTGATGCAGGATCTCAGCCATCTGTCATAAAAATAATCCACACTTCATTTCAATGATCTTTTAGAATGTCTCAGGAGGGATACACCAGCAGGGAGCCAGAATATTCTGGCCCATACAGATGAGCCCAGAACCATAGCCAGTGGGGCTGTTGTGACAAGGGAGTCATGTGCTTCCTGTAACTAGCTGTAGTTTAACAGTCTGGCTGCAACTATTTATACCAGCTGAAGTTTCCAAACATTTGTCAAAGGCAAGCCCACATAGAATGTGTTGAAATAATCTGAATGTGAGGCAACAAAGGAATGTGTCAATGTGGCTAGATCAGCCATTTCAAGAAATGGATGCAGTTTGTGCTTCAGGCCGTTCTGGAAACCCAAGCATCCAGGTTCAGTACTGAATCCAGGTATACACCCAAACTGTGAACCTGAATCTTCAGGGGTATTATAACCCTCCCCCCAGCACAGGCTGAATCTTTTCAACTCACCAGGAGCACTGCTATTTGGTCTGGATTTGTTCATGCTCATCCAATCCATCACTGATGATAGAACCAGTTTAGAACCAAAACAGCTTCATTGGATTTAGATGGCCCACCATAACTGACAAAGGCACATTCTTCCTGTGTAGGTTATCCACCAAGTTGACCAAAGCCATCTCTGTTCCATATGGAGACCTGAAGCCAGATTGAAATGTATTTAGATAATACATCTAATCCAAGAACCTCTGGGCTGGGATGGCACTATATACACAAGTATCTTGCCCAAGAATGAAATGTTGGAGACTGGCCAATAATTATTCTATACAGTGGGATTCAGGAAAGTTTATTTTAAAAAACAACAATTTAGGGGTCTTTCAACTAATCCTTTAGACACATTTGGACCTAGCCTTGCTAAAGAGGGGGTATTAATCACTTTTTTAACCAGTCCCTCTAAGGCTGCTTTTATGAGCCAGGAAGGATATTGGTCCAACATAGTTGTGGTGACTCCCACCTCTCTAAGGATCCTGCCCATATCTCGGGGCTGTACAAATAGAAAAATATCCATTAATGTTGGACAAAGAGAAACCAAGGTTATATCCAGTGGGCCTGTATTAACTATAGCATCCAAGTCAGAGATGATCCAAGCAATTTTATCAGGAGAGTTCTGAGCAAATTGTTCACACAATACATATTTTATTATCCCCGATCGTCAGATCTGTTGAGTTCTTCAGTTATCCTCTTATGGGACAGTATATAAAAAGAGTGTATGGCATAAAGAAAAGAGATATGTGATAATGTGCATACGTACTGTAGAAAGTGATGAAAACCTCCAAGTCCAAGATGAACATGTTTTAGGGCTTGTCTAAACTGGCCAAATACCCCAGCTTGCCCCTATTCCAGAGCCCTGTAGTCCAGATGACGCAGGGTATTTACCCTGATCTGCCCCTGGGCAGTTTTCACCACCTCTGGGGCAGATATCGGGCTTGAACTGGGATGAACTGGGATAAGGCCCTTTATCACATTTTTTAAAAATACCCAGTTTAATCTGTTCCTGCTGGATCAGGTTCCACATATTCGTGGGAGCCAATCCCAGAACGCCATTCCTCTCTGCTGCCGCCATCTCCCTGACTCTCCCAGAAGCCAGACAGGGGTCCTGCACCATGTGACAGAGGCTGGTCACATGCAGGAAGCTTCCGTCACATGTTGCAGGACCCCTGCCTGGCTTCCACATTATTGAGGAAATAGCAGCCGCAGCAGCTTAGATATGGGCCAGCATCTTGTTTAGACTTCAGCTCATTTTTTTTCAGGTAATAGGGGAGAAACAGGCCACCTCCTCAGCGAGGATATGCCAGTGGGGACCTGTGTATCCTGTCTGGTATAGATGAGCCCTTGGATTCCTAAGCAGCATGCTGGATTTCACCACACTTTTTAGAGCAGAAGTTGGCACTGAGAATTTTATCAAACACGTGAAATAAGGTGTCATAACGGCACCACATAACCACAAAAAGACGCACAGATCAGACAATGTTGCCCTTTTGCAGTTAAAATCAGGCCCAAACACGTACCTTTTTATTGACAGCTGAAGCTATCAATAGATCACTTTAGTGCAAGCATTGCCGGTGTGCAAAACCTCACTCCATTTAACTCTCATGACTGCAGTGAGAATGGCCGGTCCGCCGTGAACACTTCTGGGTGAGATCGGGACATCCAGGTAAGTTTTTCTCTTTTTATTACCCTCCCCTGGTTACTTGGGACTTTTAAAGTATGTGTGTGTGCTTTTAAAAACTTTTTATGCTTAATTTTTGTTTCTATTTTAAAATTTCCCTTGCAATGAAGTCTCAAGGTATTTTGAATGAAGAAGTGAGCGGGGCTCCATTCCCTTCCTCTTCATTGCCAGGGCTGCCTTTGCTGGGAAATGAAGGTAAGCACAAGGGTGGGGTTATGCTGGCAAAAGAACATTTGAAGGAGCTAGTCTGATAATGTCCTGAAAATACTGGAAACATTCAGTCTGAATGCCACATTTAAAAACCTATTTATTTATTTGTTTGCTTGCTTGCAAATATATATGGTGATGTCAAGTCCTGTCCTATATTGTGTCTGAAAGCAGGGAGCATCCATTACTGCATGACACTGCTCACAAAGCAAACCGATTTTCTATCTGCAAGATTGCTTTTGGCATTCTCAATACATTTGGCTACAATTTAGACACAATTTCTCAAAGCCTCTTTATGTTTTAATGCTTCCCCCATCACACTGCCACAATGACCACCACAACCTCCTCCTCCTCCCTTTCAGTTTATGATCTAGGAACACACAGAATTGTCTTGATGGATTACTGTAAGCAAAGACAAGGCTGTATCAAGTAAATTAAAAATGAAATAGTTACAGCTGTTGGAATGGTTTTGAATCCATAGGAGGTAAAAGCATTTCTGTGCTCTGGGGGATTGCTCGTAATCTGTGAAGGACCACAAAAAAACAGCAGGTTGAGATGAGGGCAGTAGCTGTCATTTGAAAGGATGGGAGTCTCATTCTAAATCTTCATCCTTGACCCTGGGCTGGAGAAACCAGAACAGTTAACATTATGCAATCTTGCCTTCAAAGCCCTGCCTCACTTGCTAACCCCCACAATAAAATGATGATAGGCAAGTGACAGCTGGAAGGAAATAAAACAGTCTTTCCTGCAAAAGCATATTCATTTGTACAATAAAAATTTCTTGTTTATATTGATCCATTTACATTATGGTTAGTTGTCTTTGAAGCTATATTGGAAAATTCTGAAATATTTGCATGCAATTTAATAATGTCATGGACAGCATTTGGGGCCGGGAGGTAAAAAGGGTAAAAGTTTGGGGTAAAATTTGTAAAAAAAAAGATGAAATTGTGAAATGTAGTGAAAACAATGATTGGGGGGGATCAACAATTAAGGAGATTTTCAGACAAGGGAAATAATCCCCGCGGAGATCGAGAGAGAGACGGGCTGTTCCGCTGCCAGCACTCCATTTATCGCACACCCGTCCTTCTCCCGATCTCCATTTATTCTCCCTCCGTCCTGCATTTTCCTTCTGCTAGTTTTTACTAATTAAAGTTTCCGTTAGTTAAAAAAAAATAGCAGAAAATATTGGAAGGAAAATGCAAGCAGGACGGAGGAAGAATGACGGGGGGATGCGAAACAGAGTGCTGGCAGTGGAACAGCCCCGTTTCTCTCCCGATCCCCACGGGGGTTATTTCCCCCATCCGAAAATTTCCTAAGACTCACTGGCCCTGACACAACCTTTTCCTTAGGACAAAACAACTTTTACAAAATAATTTCCTGTAATTCTGATAAAATAGATAAGGCAGAAATATTTCTCCAGGATGAAAAAAGGAATGAGCACATACCAGAGATACACAACACCCACTGCTCAAGTTAAAAAATCATTAGATTTTCCTAGTGTAGCCAATAAACGTTGAAGCTGAAAGGATCTTTTGACCACACAACAGGTACACTCAATACCGCTGGAAAAAGTACATTGTAATCACCCACCTAGGAATTAGTTTACCCATTTTTTGCTTTTTAAAAAAATAAAATAAAATCTATAAATTTTGTGAAGTGTGCATATCATATATCCTCCAACATTTCACAGATAAAAACTGGAACACATGTCCAAACAACATCAGATCTAAATGGAAATAGTTATGAATGAGGACGAACACACAAGCTGCAGCAGTTTACCTTAGGTTACTGGAAAGTGCAAGATTATATCTCCTTTTCTCCTCTCCTTCCTGCTGAGTTAAATGAGTGGAAACTATTATTGTATTTTGAACACAGTTTGAAGCAATTGATGTAAGCTGAGTACAAAGGGAGAAAGAGGGAGGAGAAGAGAGAAACTGGGATATTTTAAAAGCAGCTGAAAAAGTGGTTTGATCATATTTCTTGGAATTACATATTTCATGTATTGGAGAGATTGGACTTTGGTCAAAATCTTGTTCAGGCAGTGAATACAATTTACTCAGTTCAAAAGGCTTAGTTTTTAAGTAAATGGTAATGTAACAAGATTGATTGAAATGATTTATTGTCCCCTCTCACCTTTACTTTTTATTTTGGCATTGGAGACCCTACTGGGAGGTTAGACAGGATGACAGAATCTATGGAGTGAGGGTTAACAAAAAAAAAAAAAAAAAAAGAACAGTACAAGCTCATCTGAATGCTCTTGTGATAATGACAAAAAACTCAATAAAGGCTCTTCTGCAAAAAAAAATTAAGGTGTTTGGGACTTGTTCCGGGTTTAAAGTGAATTATGATAAAACAAAACTGCTGGCTAAAATATGACCCCAGAAGAGGATAATGAATTAACTGCTCTTTCAAATTTTAAAGTGGAAGAAGGGTGATCAACTATTGGAGAGTAACAATTGTGAAGAACAACAGTTTATTATTTCAAAACAACTATGAAAAATTTGGAAAGAAATTAAAGGAGACTTGGAAAAATGGAGAAAGTTAAATTTATCCCTTTGGGGTAGAATTGCAATAATAAAAGCTAATGTTTTGCCAAGGCTTTTATTTCTCTTTCAAACAATCTTTTTATAAGAAATGGAATACCTTTTGTGCAATGGCAAAAAGAGATTTTTTGATTTGTCTGGCAGGCAAAAAAAAAAAAAACAGAATAAAACTTAGCACACTGTTCGATGCTAAGGAAAGGAGAGGCTTGGGAGTCCCTAATGTCAAATTGTATTACAAGGCATGTTGCTTTGTATGGCTGAATGAATGGCTATTGCTTAGAGATGAGAGACCTTGAAGGTATGATTTAGGTTTTGGTGGCATAATTTTCTTTGGTAAGTTAAGGCGCATGCTGAATTTAAAAACCTTTGTATTAAAAAGGGTCTCCTATGAGTTTGGTATAAATATTAGCAGAGGGGATGTCAAGGTAAGGAGGGCTCCCTTTTTCATATGTGGTAGACTTGTAAGAAGGCAAAAATTTTAAGATCTATATGTTAATCCAAAAAAATTTAAAGATAGATTTTGTAATGTCACCAGAAATGCTTCTGTTGGGCATTATGAATAATGAATTGGATAGTGAATATGGATTGCTTCTTCAATACATGACAATAGAAGCAAAAATATTGTTTGCTCAATTTGGAAATGGACTGAAGCACTGACGATGGAGGAATGGATTGTTAAAGTCACAGAGTTAGCCCAAATTGCCAAATTAACATGGATTCTAAAGGACAAGCCAATTGAAGACTTTAAAAAAAATGATTGGAAACTGCTTATAGATATTTTAAGCAATAAGAAATCTAACAATGTCATAGTCTGCGGTTATAGTTATTAGTAATTTTAGTAGGATTATTTATTTGGCTCTGTAATGGTAGAATAATTTTTTTTTTTTCATTACAGTTAGGATTGGGGGGGCAGTCAAATCCCTACTGTGTTTTAGTTATATATTTTACTTTGTATTTCTTTTCTTTTCTCTCCTTTTCTTCTCTCTGCTTCTTTGTTTTCTGAATGCATATTACTTTGAGTATGAACTAGAGTCTTAGTTGTTATGCTAAGAGGTACGGGTGCTTTAGAGCTCCACCCATGATGCCAAAATCTATCTGGGGAAATTATTAGCTCAAACGGAAGAGACAGGTAACTTCAGGATCTTTTCACCTATGTATATCAGTACTAATTCTAGAGAGCACTCCAGTTTAAAATGAAATAAAGTATTTTTATTGGAAATAACACAAAGTGAACTCACACATACAGCACACATTCCTGAGAACCATACATGGCTATAGAGGAGTGAGGCAGAAAGATTGGATAGAGGGAGAAATTCAGGAATATAGGGCGATAGTTACCAGTCTTGAAGAGCAGAGTTTTGTGCAGTGAAGACAGGCATCTGAGGGTGGCACAAGAGGTTCCGATCCAGGGCACACCGAGAAAGAGAGTGGCCAGATTTGTCCACTGTAGCACACTTTTCTATTGTTGGAGGACTAATATTTATATCCTATTTCATATCCTGAAGAGGTAGTCTGGTTAGGACAAAGCCTGGATGGCTTTCTCACAGGATAGACAAAGGAAACCAAAACTCAACTGATTGTGTTAATGGCTGGGAGATGGAAATGGATGGGTTTACAACATCCTCAAAAGGCTGGACAGGAGGGGGTATGAGGCGAGATTTCCTTAGGAGTAGATTGGGGAATGGTCACTTAATTGTTTGATTGAATGACTCATTGTAGATGCCCAGAGCTGGAAGAAAGGATTAGCACATACCTCCTTAATGACTGTGTTTACAAAGGGGCTTGCACACAATCCTAATATGGCTTTCTTGCCAAAATATTGCTAAGACACATCCCAGGTCATTGTGACCGCCACCTGACCTTTTTGGTTCATCCCAGCCAACCTAGCCCTGAAAAGTGTCCAACATTTCCAATTATGAGATATCGTAGGGAGGGAGTAGTAGGGCATGTTAACATAGTGTTAAAAATGAATCAATTAAAAAATTGCTGAAAAAGTAGGATGTCAGAGGATTGGTTGGAACTGTCCCTGCCAAATTGGAGCAGCTGGAGGGCATGGTATCCAATGGGAGAGAGTATTCACTGCATACAGGAGGGGCCTTGTTGGCCTGTTGTCCACAGGCAAAAAAAAAAAGTTTCTTACCCATTTGCAGTTAGATAGTGCACAGTTGTAGTGTTCTCTGCCTCCTGATTCAGGGAGCTGAAACCAATAGCAGTGTTATGAGCCCAGCTAAGTAAATCTGACCATGCACAGAGAGTTTTAAGCTGAAGCTAAGTAGCCACATATGGGGGGGGAGGTCGATTACATGGCAAAATAAGTCCGTCAAGAATTTGCTAAGACTCCTAATAGTTCCCACACATCACACCACCACGCCACCTCATTCAGAAGGGGGGGAGCTAAAAAACACAAAAGTAGCATAATACAGACTTTCGCAACTTTTCCCGACTTTTTTTTAAAGTTGCGCAACTTAGCACACTACCGATTGTGTGAACTACCATTTCACAAAAGTCTGTGGAAACTACCAGCAATCTTCCCAAAACAGCCACAGCAGAGCTGAGCTGTGATTTGTTGGACTGACTGCGGAGGGGGCAGACTTTCAAGAGACGCAAGGAGCCTCAAACGAAAAGATCCAGCCACTGTTGTTATACTGGTGCTACTCCCAATCGTCCAGTTGTCTGCCTCCTGGCTTGCTTGGCTGCTGTGGATGAGGGATCCCCACTAATTACTGTTCCTCTGTGTGTGTATTGTGTGTGTGTGAGAGAGAGAGAGAGAGAGAGAGAGAGATTGAGTAGCGATCTGCTCCGCCGGCCATTCGCTCCTTCGCCCTGCTGTGATCATGTTTGTGTGTGTGTGTGTGAGAGAGAGAGAGAGAGAGAGAGAGAGAGAGTGGGTGATGGGAAGGGGGCTTGAGGGAAGCAGGGCGAAGGGGGAGCCTGCGACTCCATTGCTTCTGACACCTGGGTGATCATTCCCCCAAGACCCGTCTTCCTTCCTGACAGCTCTCTGCAATGGGGGATGGCTCTTCCGTGGCCGAAAGGCTCCCTCCTTCCTCCAACCCTTCTTGCTTTGGGAGGAAGAGGGAGGGAAAGATGCCAGCACTTTCTCTCTCTCTCTCTTTCCATCTCTCTCTCTCAGCTTCTCAGAATCTTCCCCCAGATGTGCTTGGGAGGCCATGCCCCCCACTTTTGTCTGTGTGAACTACAAAGCCGAAAACTAACCAGATCAACCAATTTCACACTAAATCATGTAAACTATGTGACACTGGTGCGGAAATGCGCTAAAGTGCAAACTATCACAATAAAAACTGCCGTGTAACTGATGCCTGGGATTCTGTATCAGTACATTTCCTGTATTAGCACTGGGTCAACTATTCATTCATTCATTTAATATTCCACCTGTCTTCCAGCATGGGACTCAAAAGCAAAATTGAAGTCCCTTCCAGCTCTATGATTCTCTTATTTCATGTTTCACAAGGCTGATTCTTTGGTCAATAAATCCTCAATAAGTTATGCCTACTCCATTTGCAAGATCTTGTGGCTGCTAGGGAAAGGGAGGAACCCTGTAGGAGTGGTTTGTTTATGGACAGGGGCATGGCTCATGGAGGATGGAATCCTGATAGAAGGAAGGCCAAAAGTCTAATGAAACAAGACTTCTTTTTTAAATGAATGCTATAAGTTTCTACTAGTTACGATAGCTATATATATAGCTATATATTATTAATGTTTGGGGGTGTAGTGTGAGGAGCCAGTGTGGCATAGTGGTTCGAGTGTTTGACTACAACTCTGGAGACCAGAGTTCCAAAAACCCACTTGGTAACCTTGGGCAAGTCATAGAATCATAGATTCATAGAGTTGGAAGAGACCACAAGGGCTGAGTAGTTCAACCTATTGCCCTACAGGGAAATACAATCAAAGCATTCCCGACAGATGGCCATCCAGCCTCTGTTTAAAAACCTCCAAAGAAGGAGACTCTCACCACACTCTGAGGCAGCGCATTCCACTGCTGAATAGCTCTTACAGTCAAGAAGTTCTTCCTAATGTTTAGGTGGAATCGCTTTTCCTGTAGTTTGAGTTCATTGCTTCGTATCCTAATCTCTGGAGTAGCAGAAAATGGTGAAAGGCCTGGAAGCCATACCCTATGAGGAGTAGCTTAGGGAGCTGGATATGTTTAGCCTGGAGAAGAGAAGGCTAAGAGGTGACATGATAGCCACATTTAAATATTTGAAGGGATGGCATATTGAGGATGGAGCAAGTTTGTTTTCTGTGGCTCCAGAGACTAGGGGCTTGACTAGACCTGATAGAATGCAAGTGCATATTTTGGCCCCTGATCTGGCCTGTTTTCCCCCACCCCCATTACCTAGATTAAATGGGAGGAAGTCCACATGGGCACACAAACCCCTACTAATGGGTACCACCCCCACTATCTCATGTTCCTCCCTCTATAGCCAGGAAGTAGGCCCTCAGCATGTGATCAAGGCTGGTCACATGCAGGGGGGCCTTGATCATGTGTTGAGGGCCCCTTCCTGGCTGCAGAGCGACTCCAGTGGTGGCGTCCAGCTATATAGGACAGCGTGCAAGTATAGACCCTGAATTCCCATGCTTGCCCGGTCTGGGTTTTCCTGCATGAAGCAGTTTTTCCCAGGTGTTTAAATAAAAAGTTTTAATGTGCTTTACTTTGGCCTCGCACCATCTGTGCCTCGTGCATCATCTGGGTTGCCTAGAATGGGGCAAAAGCCCTGCATCATTTGGACTGCAGACCTCCAAGCCAGAGGACAAGCTGGAGTAGGTAGCCTGTCTAGACAAGCCCTAGGACATGGAACAATGAACTCAAGCTATAGGAAAAGAGATTTCACCAAAACATTAGGAAGAGTTTACTGTTTGACAGTGAAATACATTGCCTCAAAGTGTGGTGGAGTCTCCTTCTTTGGCGATTTTCAAACAGAGTCTGGATGGCCATTTGTCAGAAGTGCTTTGATTGTGTGTTCCTGCGTGGTAGGGGGTTGGACTGGATAGCCCTTGGGGTCTCTTCCAGCTCTAGACTCTATTATTTTATCTGTCAGTTTATCCATCAACTAAACTTCCCAAACTTATTTCTACCAGTTTTCAAGTGAGAAATTACCTAATTTCCAATTTTGGGCTATTTCCAGCTTGGTAATTGTTAAGGGAGGAGGAGGACTTTTTAAAAAAAAAAAAAAAAACACAATGTTTGTGAGTAGATAGTAGTTGTATATGATTGTATATTCTTTGTAGTTGATCTTTATGTGTTATTTTATACAATTAAAATCTTTTGTTGTTGTTTGTTTGTTTGTTTGTTTATATGTTAATAATATATTTTTTAAATAAAAAACAAATTAGGTTCTTATATTTTAGTTTCTTGTGTTCTCTCAAACAAGTGGAAACTAGAAATAATCCTGGACAAAATGTAATGTTGTGTTTAGTTATCTTGGAGGTCAGTCTGAGTCTGGCAAGTCAGAATTGGTTGATTTTGTCACATTTGAGCCACTTGTGTAAGTATAGCCTCTCCAACATCCTCTGTTTCTGTTCTTTGTGATATGCACTAAATGTACTGGTGTCAACTACCATCTGTAGATCAGTTTTATGGTATATTCTTTTGTGAGTGCGGATTTTGATTTGAAGAGCGGAGAGTTCCAAATGGTTATCCAGGTATGTTCAGGGATTTGTGTGTTTACATCCAGTTCCCAGCTTTTTTTTTTATTTGTAAGCCCTGTGCTGAAGGAGTCTTCAATTAACAACTTGTAGATTTTGGAAGAGAATCCCCTAGGAAATTATTCAGTTTCACTGTGAAAGAACAGCAGAGGAATCAATCATCATTCTAAATTTAATTTTCTCCTACATAACACCTAAATCACTTAAGATCATTGAGAATCCTTTTCTCAGAACCTCTTTATCCATCTGGAAGACATCAAAGAACCTGTTGGCAACAAACCCTTTTCCTATTCAACCTTTCTTCCTTCATCCTCTCTTCTGAAACCAGAACAAATTCCTCCAGTTAAAAACATGACAGGATAGTGACCTATATAGGGTTAAAGACTTGTTTAGTAGAGGTAAACCCAAATCCAAAGAAGAAATTTCATCAGTTCTAGCACCAGAAAAACCTAGTTGGTTCCAAACTCAACAGATCTCCTCCTTCTGCTCACACTTGGTTTGACTAGGAAATATCATGTGTAGTTCTGCATGGCAGGACATCCTCCTTCTCCAAGAGACGTTAACTGTTTAAGGTTCAGGAGCCCTGTCCCATACTGAACCTGGCAACTGTATTTATCACATCCATTTGCTTTGATGAAACTTTCAGATACCCTGTACCAGGCATAGGGAACATGTGACTCTTCAGAGGTTGTTGGACCATAATTCCCATCACCTCTCCTCATTTGCTATACATGTTAGAATGGAAGAGAGTTACACTCCTACCATATCTGCAAGGTGACAAGTTGGCCACACCCTGTTTAAACCATCAGTAAAAATTAAATTGCAGTCTGAAATTATCATCAGTAAATTTTGAGCCTGTGGACTAAACTGGCAAAGACAGAGAGCCCATTTCTACATCAGCTAATTGAGGCACCACCGCTCTCAGTAAAGCCCTTAGTATGTCAGTAGAGGAGGGAAACAACCTGCTCTTGGACCATGTATTACATTCACACATAATTTACTAGGGCTATTCTGTTTAGGGAAGTAGGTGGCAGTTTCCAATTTTATTAGTCTGGCATGAAATTAACATCCACTTGAAACAAAATGTGAAACAAATGGTGGCAAAACATGCCAAAGAAAGCAAAAGCTCTTGGATTTGAAGAAGGGTAGACTCAGCCACATAGCAGTGGATCAACATATTCCTCTGCTGATTATCTTATACCTTTGTCATTAAATGTGTGGTGTCTCTCAGACTGGAAGGAGTGCTCTGGAACGATTGTGCTACAGCCCAGCAACTCCCCAGAGTCATGGGTAGAGCAGACAATAGAATGCAGATTTTAGCTTCAGGGGACTGGCAACTTTTACAGGTGAAGGGAAATCTTGCCAGCATACACACATGCCAACATGGAAAATCACAGCATTAACATGAGATGTCACAGTGGGAGAGAAGGAGACTGGGAGAGGCTGGCTTTTTAATAATGACAGCCTCTTGGTAGTGATGAATTTTTCAATACGTCTGCCCAGAGCTTTAAAATGTTACCCTTTCTGGACTAAAATACCCAGAACCTCCCAGCCGGTAGGGCAATTGGCCATGCAGGCTGGGAAATTCCAGGAGTCATTGTCCAAAGAAGTAACTTTGCCAAGCTCTGCTTTTGTCACACTTATGAAGCAGAAAATCAGCCCAGACAGAGCATACAGAGTAAAGTCCCCTGCCAGAATTGTTCTGTTCCTGTCCGTGATGTCCACAAAGTCTTGGGGCAAAACATTTTCTTTAGAATCATATGAGATTTTCAAATGGGGCCAAATGCCCCGTTCCTGCCCCCAGGACCGGTTTAAGGAATTTTGGGGCCCCCTGCAATGCTTTACTTTGGGGCCCCCATATGTTTATCTCAGATCAATGTAACCTAACCTATTCACCGTACAGGATGTTCAGATTATAGTAGGACCCCCGTATCCCTGGATTCATTATCCATGGGACACAAAACAGCACACCTACCATAGTCTTCCTAGAAAATGTGTCTTCCCTAGCCCTTTTCTAGGCCTTCCAAGGCAACTCTATGGTATTTTAAACCAGAAATCCCATTATTTTCATATTAAGGAGGCCAACACGGGGCCCTCTCTTGACCCCGGGGCCCCCTCTTGACCTCGGGGCCCCCTGCCAATGCTGATTTGGCAGACAGGTTAAACCGGCCCTGCCTGCCCCACAAGCCTCAATCCTGTTCCTGCCATGGAATAAAGGTAAAATGTTCACACACTTACCTTTATTCTTCAGCAGGAAGGTCCTCCCTCTCCCCAAGCTGGCCGGCCATAAATGCAGCCTTTATGACTGGCAAATGAAATCCCACTCATTCTCACTAGAGAACGGGTGGGAGGGAAATTCAAAAATACCCCCCCCCAGCTGTCAAAAATACAATCAAACCACACAAACAAAATACAAGTAACCCAGGGAGGGTGGGGGAAAGGGTGCCACTTACCTGGATGTCACATTCACGGCTGGAAGTGGTCAAACTGGACCTCCTCCCCCGTGCCTTTCATCTCTGGACAGGAATGGGGCTCCTTTTCCCATGTCCCTGATTCTGTGACAGGTGTGGAAGGGATATTCTATTCACAGTGTTTCATCATGAATAGAATACACCAGGAGCAGGACGGGAGCAGGACAGAATGGGTCAACGTCATCCAAAAGGGAGCCGCTTTCTCAACCCTGTTCTGTGCCTGCCCCAGAATATTTGCCCCATCTGAAAATTTCCACAGGATCTTACAGCTGGGAGGGGCTGCCAGGGCCATTTAATTCAATGTCCTGCCATCCAGGGACACTGGCAAGTTTGCTATTTAAATGTTTTTATTGTGCATTTTAGAAATCCAGTTCAGCTCTAAAGTCAATGAAACTGATAAAAATTAAATAAAGCCACTATAAAAAATGCACAGCATTAGCTGGAGATTATCAGATGTGGTGGAATGCGGCAAAAGACCACATTCCAAACCACCTCAGAAGAATATCACAGGAACAGAAAAGGTGACATTATCAGACTCCTGCACCCTCAACCATTCCCGGAGCATAGCGCTGGCGTGGATGAGGCTTCCATTTTCTATAGATGGGGACAAGCTGCCAATAAAAAGGGACACCTTACTCACGACATTGCTACACCCCCCGGGATGCTGAAGGACGTCATAATCTGATAATCCCTCCTGTTCCTGTTCTTCTCATGATCTTCTGATGCAGTTTTTGTCCCAGCAGACTGGAGGAGGGCAAACGTTGTCCCCATCTTCAAAAAAGGGGGGGGAAGAGGTTCCCAACAATTATCGTCCAGTTAGTCTGATATCAATACCATGGAAGATTCTAGAGCAGATCATTAAACAGAGAGTCTGTGAACATTTAGAAGGCAATGCCATAATCACAAAAAGTCAACATGGGTTTCAGAGAAACAAGTCATGCCAGACTAATCTGATCTCTTTTTTAATATAAAATTACCAGCTTGGTAGATGAAGGGAACACTGTGGATATCACATACCTTGATTTCAGTAAGACCTTTGACAAGGTTCCCCATGACATTCTTGCAAACAAGCTTGTAAAATGTGGGCTAGACAAGATAACAGTTCAATGGATTTGTAATTGGTTGACCGGCCGAACCCAAAGGGTGCTCAGCAATGGCTCCTCTTCATCTTGGAAAGATGTGACCAGTGGGGTGCCGCAGGGTTCTGTCCTGGACCCAGTGCTATTCATCATATTTATCAATGACTTGGATGAGGGAATAGAGAGTAAGCTTATCAAATTTGCAGATGACACCAAATTAGGAGGAGTAGCTAATACCCTAGAGGACAGGATCAAAATTCAAAATGACCTGAGTAGACTAGAAAGCTGGGCCAAAGCTAACAAAATGAAATTGAATATGGAGAAATGTAAGGTACTGCACTTAGGGTGGAAAAATGAAATGCATAGATATAGGATGGGGGCGACCTGGCTGAATGAGACAACGTGCGAAAGGGATCTAGGAGTCCTAGTAGACCACTAGTTGAACATGAGTCAACAGTGTGATGCGGCAGCTAAAAAGGCCAATGCAATTTTGGGCTGCATCAACAGAAGTATAGTGTCTAGATCAAGGGAAGTAATAGTGCCACTCTATTCTGCCTTGCTCAGGCCTCATCTAGAATACTGTGTCCAGTTCTGGGCACCACAATTCAAAAAGGATATTGACAAATTGGAGTGTGTCCAGAGGAGGGCGACTAAAATGGTGAAGAATCTGGAAACCATGGCTTATGAGGGAAGACTTACGGAGCTGTGTATGTTTATCCTGGAAAAAAGACAGTTAAGGGGCGATATGATAGCCCTGTTTAAGTATTTGAAGGGGTGTCACATTGAGGATGGAGCAACCTTGTTTTCTGCTGCTCCAGAGACTAGGGACATTTTCAGACAATCCTTGCAGCTCAAAGATTGAGCGGGAGAGGTTCGTAGCAGCAGCGCAGCAGGTGGTCGATTTTGGACGACGCCATCCCTGCTGTGAAATCAGCCATCTCTCTTCCACTTAGAGTTGGAGCCTGCCACGCTATATTCGGCCAGATTTTATTCACAGACAACCTCCATGAATAAAATCTGGCCGAATATAGCGCGGCAGGCTCCAACCCTAAGCGGAAGAGAGACGGCCGATTTCGCAGCAGGGATGGCGTAATCCGAAATCAACCCCCTGCCGCGCTGCTGCTACGAACCTCTCCCACTTGATCCTTGCACTGCAAGGATCGTCTGAAAAAGTCCTAGAATATGGAGCAATGGATGCAAGCTCCAGGAACAGAGATTCCACCTCAACATTAGGAGGAACTTTTTGACAGTAAGAGCTGTTCGGCAGTGGAACACACTCCATCGGAGCGTGGTGGGGTCTCCTTCCTTGGAGGTCTTTAAACAGAGGCTGGGTGGCCATCTGTCAGGGAGGCTTTGATCATGATTCCCTGCATGGTAGGGGGTTAGACTGGATGGCCCTTGTGGTCTCTTCCAGCTCTACAATTCTATGATGGCAGAAGAAGGCAGTGAGAGAGTGAGGCAGCCCAATGTGTTCCTGCCACAGAGAGAGGGCCATGGAACCAGAGCCGGGCTTGGGCAGGGTGGTGCTGGTGCTGCTCTTTGCCACCTTGCCACCTTGCTCCTCACCATCTCAGCCTGGCTTCCTCTAGTTCGCCCATGGCTTGTGGTGCAGCTAGGGCCGGTTGGGGGATGTGCTGCCACCGCAGAGCCAAGCAGGGTCCAGCCTCGCGGGGTTCTGGGCATCCCTCATCTGGTGCCTGGGCTCAGCTGGCCAGGGTTCCAGGCTGGAGGCGGGGCCATGGGCATCGGCAATGAGGCATCTGGGTCCCTAGGCTTCCTGGCCTTGCTCAAGCCCTCAACCCGTGGGCCTGGTGCCATGGGGTAATGTGGACAGGATGGGAGGGAACCGGACTGGAGGAGGGGGGCAGGCCAGTCCTCTCCTCCTCCTCTCCCTTCCCTGTTCACCTTTTGCCCATCACCAACCAAGGATAACTGAATCAGTGGATAGTGAATCAGTGGATATGGGGGTCCTACTGTATCGCATCTTACCCCCAGCTTAGAAGCCTTCAGTCCTGACAACATAGGGCTTTTGCCCATTCTTCCCCCAGGCAGTCATCACCACACCTGGGGCAGCTACAGGCCTGAGACAGGGGGAAGACAGGGTAGAGCCCTTTACCACATTTTAAAAAACACCTGTTTTAATCCATTCCCATGGGGAAGAAACGGACTCACGTGTCCACAGGAGCTCATCCTGGCAGGTTGGCCTGTCACTGCAGCTGCTGGTCTGCCTTGCTCCTCTGAAGCAGGAAGGGTTTTCACAGCATGTTGCCAAGGCTGGTCACATTCAGGGGAACTTAGTCACATGCAGGGGACCTTGGTCGCATGGTGTGGGTCAGCTTCCTTGCTTCCGGGAGAGCATAGGAGATGGCAACGGCTGTAGCAATGGGCCAGCATGCCTGTTTGGACTCCAGCCTATTTGGAGGTGGTAAAGGTGGGGAAATGGGCCTGATCCCTGGCCAGGATATGCCAGCAGAGAACCTATGTACATTAGTCCCTGAATTCTTCTATGGCTTGAATTTAATCTGAGCAGCAAAATAAATTTGCATTGCTGCATTGAGGCTAGCAATACAAACATGCCTAGATTTGTATTCTGAGTGGTACTTCAATTATTTTTGCATACATTTGTTCCAGTTACATAGGAAATTGATTTAGCAATGCCTTGTACCAAACAACCAAACAAACATTCCCAAAACTATAAATCATATACATCTTGTTACTGTCTGTGTATCAGAATAATTCAGTCTATATTGGTTTGTCTTCTTTTGTTTTTCCAGTCTTTTTATAATACTTACCTAAATTTTTAGTCCTTTTGGGCTAACAGTTTATCAGTTGTTTGGAGTTAATTTGTTACAATCTACTAGGGTCTAATCCATGGAACTAAGTAGTCTCTATAAACTATTAATAGGCAGACAATGATAGTGTTCAGGAAAGGACATGGTTTATCATAGCATACCCCTGATGTGTCATATTTATAGGTCATATTGTGGCCCAACTGCTATGGCAATCTGAAGTTTTACAGTAAAGGAAACCACCAGCCAGAAAAATGGATGCACATTGAAATGAATCACAGCATGAATAATAAGCTTCTTCAATATCTTGGTTCATGTGCCTGAAAGATTCTCTTGGCCCTGCATTAGGGTTTTCTTTCCTTGCTAAGCTGAAAGTGAAGAGGAAATTTCAGAGCAGAGGATGACAGGATAGCATTACTTTCTGTGTGACAAAGGTAGTGTCCCTTTGCCTACACCAGAGCTTGAAAAAGTTACTTTGGAAGACTACAAAATCACTCAGCCAGTATGGCCATGGACATGAGGTTCTAGGTGTTGATAGGTAACTTTTCCAAGCTTTGTCTGTTCTGATAACTGCACAGCTTCCCTAATTTTTAGGGAGAGTCAAGCAGAAATTAAACAAAAGTCAAGAGCACATCCAATGGTCAAAGAACCACCTAGAGTCTAGGTCCCAGAGATAGACATCCCATTCAATTACTACAAGATCAAGAGCAATTCCAGAAAAAGCTTTTATGATACCATCATCCTGATTCATGCACTGAATTGTATGAGGGTTTCATATAGGAGAGTATCAGACACGGTAAAAATGGTGTTACATGAACAACAGGAGATCTCAAAAGGGCTCCCTTTTCAGACAACATCATTCCACCCTCGTTATGCACTTGTTCTGCTGGTGCTGCTTTTTATTGACAGGAGAAGCCGTCAATAGATCCCCCGTTCTGTTCCTGCCATGGGTTTCCATGCGTGTGACAAGGTGCCCCATTTCTCTGGCAAGATGCCAGTGTCAATGGGAGGTCCCTGCCACAACACTTCCAGGTGAGATCGGGACATCCAGGTAAGTGACACACTTTTTATGGCCCTCCCCAGGTTACTTTAACATTTTAAAGTATGTTTTTGTGCTGGCTGTCACTTTTTTCCTGTTCTTTTTATTTTTATTTTTTAATTTCCCGTGCTCACGTCTTCTCACAAGAATCCACAGGATTTCAATCCGAGAAGTGAAAGGAGCTCTGTTCACTCCTGGGCTGCTGGAACAACAGGAGAGGAGGTAAGTGCGGTGGGGAGGGTGATTGTGGTATGACAGGGACAGGACAGGGGCAGGAGTAGAGATTGTGGGACAGGAATGCTTTTATCGTTCCTGTCTGATAATCTCCATAATGTCATCCTCCACTCATAGTCTTGTTTCCCTTTGCTTCTTCCATCTTTTTCTTATCATGGGAAATACATTTATGGAGAAAAGATGAAAGTGCTTCACAGTCCATTCTGGTTGCTTGGGTGAGGAGATGTTTTCTTGCTGGAAAGCCCCCCCCCCAGGTTCTGTTGGCCTTGTTCTGAGTTTTAATATATGGGCCTCCCTGAAAACATGTCTATCCCACCTTGTCCCACCCATAAAGACTTCTGCCTTTGCAGAAAATGATTTCCTCTTCCGAATGGGCAGGTTTGTACTTTCCTGCACAGTAGGTCAGTTTGTATATTTGACGGCAGAAATCATTGTGAGTTACAATGGTATTTCCAATTTACTGTATTTGTTTTATTTGTGGTTTTATGACTTATTCCACATTTTCTGTATTTTCCATAGGCTACATGTCACTTCCTCCATTCAGGACTCTTTTACGTGGAAACCTGGGCTCCTCTCCACTGGTTAATGTGCTGAAGGCTTTACAGACAGTCCGACCTCATTGTTTTCTCTGCACGTTTCAGTCCCAAGGGTGTGTGACTCAAGTTGTGTTTGGTCTGAATCCGAATGTTCTGTAAGGTAGAAAGGAGGGGAAAGAGGAAGGGGAGGAAGGGGGTGAGGAGGTGCCGGGAGCAGCTCTTAATGCGATAAGCTGTGGAAAATAAGAAACAAACATATCCAACCCATCTTCCAATATGGAAAAGGATTTATATACTAGTTACAATGCCAAATATAAAGCAGGGGAGGGATTTCAACACAGGAGACTCCAAGATAAATCATGTTAACTAGCTTGAGACATTCTCATTCTGCCTAAACCTTATGTCACTTCCTTTGAACACAAAGGAAGTAATGCATACATATAGAGCTAAAATGCCTGGAAACTTGGTAACTCCAGGACTGCCTTCTCCTCAAAGCTTAGAAATTTTACTTCTTTGGACTGCAACTCCCAGAAATCTCCACTAAGCATGGCCTGTCACAACCTCACATCTGGCCAGTGGCCATGCTGGCTGGGGACAGGGAAGGTGTTCTAGGAATTATAGACAAAAACATAGTAAGTAACTTTTCCATATTCTTCTTCCCCTATATGTGTATCCCCTCACACCAGTCCTGCCATATTTTCCAGCCAAATCTGAAGTCCTTCACCATGTTTAGTGAACCTTAATATAAGAAGAGACAGAAGCTATATAAGAATATAAGAAGAGACAGTCAAAGTACAAAAAAATGTATGGGAATTTCCTTCCCAAGGGGGCTTATTTAGTCTTCATCATTGTTAGAGTCTGTCTCAAGTTTGATTGTGTTTTGTGCAGATGTGTGACTGCTTCTGGTTTTGATTACTGGTGCAAGTTTACTTTTGAGGGACATGAGGGCTTTCTTTTTTTTTCCCACCCATTTTTTTGGTAATTTTAAATTATTTTAAGTTCTAAGGCAGGATGGAAATTGTTTTTTAAAAAGTAAAATCAAAATACAAGTCTCCCCCATATCCACAGAACCAATATCTGTAGTTTCAGTTATTAATGGCTGAAAAAATAGGAACACATACCATAGAGTCATGCTGGAAATTGCCTAGAGAGGTATCCTCTCTAGGAATTGCTAGGTTCTCCAACACAACTTTATGGTATGCTTATATCAGAAGTCCTTTATTTTAATAGGGTTTGCTATTATCTGTGGTTTCACTTATAAACAGTAAGTCCAGGAATGTTTCCCCCCAGATACAGGGGGTGACCTTATGCCACTAACCCAGAGGTTCTCAACCTTTTTTCTTCCAGGTGTTTTGGATTCCAACTTTCAGAAGCCCAAACCAACATAGCTAATCGGCAGGGATTCTGGGAGACTAAGGACTTTTTCAGACTCATCAAAAATAATGCAGGCAGCCTCGTTGCATTGCGAGGCTGCTGCACTGCAGAGCGTCGGTTTCGGATGACGCTCTCCCCTGCCGGTACTGTTGCGGTGCCGCGGGGAGATTTGAGTGTCATATTTCGTTGGTTTTTAATCATGATCAACTTTCGTGAGTAAAAACCAACGAAATATGATGCTCAAATCTCCCCGCAGTACCGCAACAGTACTGGCAGGGGAGAGTGTCATCCGAAACCGACGCTCTGCAGCGCAGCAGCCTCGCAACGCGACGAGGCTGCTTGCGTTATTTTTGACCGTCTGAAAAACTCCATAGTCTAAGACATCTGGATGACGTAAGGATGAGAACCACTGCACTAGATCATGATGGGAAACCTTTTTCCTTTCAATAAGTTTTGATTGTGACTATGAGCTGCCATCAGCCCCACCCAACAATGGTATGGACTGGTTGTATTGTATTTTGAGAGTTGTAATCCAAAACATTTGAGGGGCAAAAGTACCCACACCTTTGCTCTAGAAAGATAATGGGCTGAAAGATAAGGGCTGGCATCCTGTTAGTGAGTTATGATAGCATACGTCCAACTTACAATGTCTTAATTCTCTTCTGTGATCATTGCTGAGGTCAGAATTCTGTACCTACTGGGCACCAACTGAAACCCTCCCAATGCCCCTTTTCTCTACTGTATCCCCCCACACCAGCAGGACCAGCAGGACCAGCAGGACCAGCAGGACCATTTCCTGGCCAATAGAGAGTAGTGACAAAGAAGCATCTAGTTATTATCCTATAGCTATACATACAGCAACAAGCCTCCTCTGGGACCTCTTTCACAAGATCCCAAAGGATAATGTCATTCATTGCTGAGACATATCATAGTTATGTATGTGTGATACATCCCCTGATCTAGGATCTCAGCCAGTCTTACCTACAGCTTCATCTGAGTGAAAGATCTTGACCTCTGTTTAGTTAGTAAAACAGTAATTTCCACCTCATATATGAAATCAATTGTCAGATAATAACACAGGCCAAGATCCTGTTTGTTGGTATAACCATGTCAGTGGAGGAGGAGGCTGAGGCAGTGGTAAAGTGGCAGAGTAAAAGGGTCATGGGTGTTGTGCAGGGGGGGGGCACACAACACTTGTGAAAATCAACTCCATCACTAGAGAGAACTGGCATTTTCTTTCCTGAGGGAGATAGTTTTCATGGCCGCCCCCCTGATGTTGCTACACAGCAGTCAAACTGGTGTGTAACACTTACACTGATATAATTCACCAATAGGATTCCAGACATAAAAGGCAACTTCTAAGTATCAATATGGATAATGTTGTAGTTGCCCTTTATTTAATTGAAATGCTAGAGACACGGACACATCAATGTACCTGAGTAATAGTTTAAAGCTCAGCCTTTAGTAGACATGACTCATCCCTGTTCACCAGACAGTACAGACTGCTGCATCTTGCTTGTTGTTATGTGTCAAATAATGTGAACACCTTTGCCATCACAACCAATGTAAATATGAAATAATTAATGGCCCTGCAATTGATATCACAGGAAATTATGTTTTAACCTCAGTTATCAGACCAGATGGTACAAGTCATTGCATAGCTACATTCAACAGCTTAACAATATATATTTTAAGTACAAGATATCATTTTTCAGTGATAGAATATTGTTATCTCTCCACTCTTGTTTTCTAATAAAGCCACACTTTATCCACCCCTATTCTAAACTGTTAGCTGTGTAGAAGATCTGCTAGCAGTCAGCTGTATGGAAGATCTGCTAGCAGTAATTCCTGGTATGAAATATCTTCTAATATGTGTCCCATGAGCTTATGGGGGGGGCAGCAACCTGTAATATTTCTAGTAGCTAGAGTAGTGCAGCAATAAGATCTTTATCAGACATGGCAAAAACTGTGTCATAAGGACATGACAATAACACAAAAGGCTAAAATTATCAGATGTCATCATCCAGCCATTCCCGCTGTGTCGTGCAGGCATGAATGAGGTGTCACTTTTTATTGACAGCTTAGCCCATCAATAAAAAAGTGATGCCTCATCCGCGCCAGTGCTACACAGCAGGAATGGCTAATGACAAGAACGTCTGATCATTTTGCCCTTTGTGTTATCATTGCATCCTAAATGATGCAGGGTCTTTTAATTGGTATTTAACTTGTCTGATAAAGAGTGGTTGCTGAAGTTGTTAGTACAGTGGTTCTCAACCTTTGGTATTCCAGATGTTTTGGATTTGGCCTCCCAGAATCCCCACCCATTAGCTATGTTGGCTTGGGCTGAAGTCCAAAACATCTGGAGGCGTCAATAAATTCTAGAGTTGAATAAATCTTGTGCCTATGGTCTAGTTCCACTGCTGGGGTAAACATATGCCTGGTCTGTGCCACTTTAAACTGCAGGTAGGGCTCATGTCATTGGTCCTCCATATAAAATTATTTGTACCTAGAAAACAAGCATGTGAAGAAGAAGGCTATATCCTTAAAGTATTCATTTATACGTGCACTGACTTTGAAGCTTGAGATTTAGAGGATTTAATTAGTTATGCCCGTCTTTGCAGTCTGGAGAAGGAGAACCTAGACACTTCTTGAGGAAAAAAACCAAAGTGGTATGACAAATGTGAAAGCACTGGTGCTCATCATGATAGTCCCCACAGGGAAAGTCCAGAAGTGCAGGCAGGTATGTTGATTGATATCAACAAACCAATTCTAGCAGTTTTCAGCTGAGATACAATAGTAACTTGGCAGAACATAAAGTTCCAGTTTATATGGATTTGATTCCATTCCCGGCACAATACAGCTCTCAAGTCAACTGCAATTGAATGTGTCCCCAGGCACTCCCTCCAACTCTCTTCCAGTGGCATGCCCTGCGGCTCTGATTCTGAAGACTCTGGAGCAGGATTTACAGCAGGGAGAAGATTTAGCACCAAGATTCCTGTCCCCTCTGGAGCAGATATATCAGAGATAGCCCCTCAGAGATAGCAGAGGGGGACAGAGCAGATAACCTAGAACCAGCAGAGCGTCCTGGCACCTCAGACAAAGAAATACTAGATAACCTGGATCCAGCCTTACTCACCTTTCAAGAATGCAGGCACCAAAAGGAGGGGCAGAGGTCAAAATGTATTTATGAGAAACACCAAGCTATCAAGGAACAGCGGTGTAAACACTGAGGAAGTAGAAATCAGGGACAACTGCTCTGTCAGCTAGTCGGAGATTACCTGACTACCTCGGCTCCTGAAGACTCTTGTTGCCTTGCTTGGACCTTGACCTCTGGACTGGGCTGGACACCCTGCTAGATGTGACCCTTTTTGCTTTTGGACTGGTAAATTGGACTACTCCTTTGCCTTTGAGGACTGGTTTTGCTGCCTAGATATTCTACCCTGCCCTGGTTGTTTCTGTGTAGCTGTGAGTTCTTGGCAACCTGCCACTCAGCTATCTGTGGGTTGCACTTCACCTTGGCTGTTTCCTGGACACCCAGCAATTAATTGGCCATCAGAATGCCCCCTGGCAATGTCAAACTGTAGTTGAATGGGAGGGGGTATTGCAGAAGGAGGTACTGGAATCCTCCTTCCTCAACATTCCAACAAGTACATACACTGGCATGACCTCTGGTTAAAGAGCATATGTCACCTACATCTCCATCAGAGTGGGTCTTTTGTAAAGCTAATGGGTCTTAACTGCTTATTCAAGACCACACTGCTGCAAAATACTTTGCATTATAACAATAATAGTTTACAACAATACATTGTTGCTGGGAAAGTCCATCCCCCACACCAACAGCTACTCTGAGGATAGCTAAGCAAAGAGGACACAGGAAAGCCTGGGATGGCAGGGGGCAGATGATGCCTTCATTCTTTGTCATTGAAAACTCCAAGTGCTTTGGCCTTCCAAGCTTTGGCTCTACTACAACAGCAGTGGGACAGGCTGTTTAAAAAAAAATAGTTGTAAAAACAAAGCATCTGATCAACATGAAACAAATTAGATACAGTTGTCCCTTCACATTTGCTGGGGTTTGGTTCCAGGCCCCCCGTGGATACCCAAATCCATGAATACTCAAGTCCCACTATATGCAATGGCATAGCAAAATGGTGTCCCTTATAAGATGGCAAAATCAAGGTTTGCTTTTTGGATTATTATTTCTTTAAGAATATTTTCAAGCCATGAATACTTAAAAGCGTGAATGCCAAATCCATGAATGTGGAGGGACAACTGTATTACTGGAATCCCATTGGGTGCTTATGCTGGCATAACTCTTGAATGTACCTTTTAGATGACTACTTAAGAAGGTATCTAATACCCATTTATGTAAGCACTTCTCTATTCATATGCAATGTAATGGGCTGCCTTGAAGGCCAGCATAGCACCCACCTCACCCACCACTCACCACCCAGAAGAGTCACAGGAGCAGCCAGAATGGCCCCTAGCATGTTGTAGCTGTCTCACCTGGAACAGTTTCACTCTGTCTGCATTGAACCTTTTTGTGCTGAAATTCTCACACTTGTATTTTCTTTCAGCCTATTTGACACTAAGACACTTTTTAGATCTGACTTACAGCTTTTCCTACAATACCTTTTTTTTTTAAAAAAAAATGGATTAATGGCAGCTCCTCTACTTTGAGCAACTCTGCTTTCTGTGTCAGAGCTTTATAATTTAGAGCAGCAATTTCCTGTTCCCATTGTGAACTGCTGACCTTGGATAAATCTCTGATCCTATTTCTGTTCCACCCACAAATGCCTTATAAGGGTACTCCACTAACCTGACAAAACTCTCCCATGTTACTCACCTTGTACTCATATGGAAGGTGTCCATTATGGGCTGATGATACCAGACAAAACTATCTCTGACAGAACAAGGCCTTGGTCCTGGGTTTCGCAGTGTAGGTTCTTATAATACAACATAAAGTACCTCTAGCATTTGAATTATCTTGATCAGAATTCAAAGACATTGCCATGTTAGTCTGGATTAATGTCCAAAGGGATCTTAACCGAGAGCAAGAAGTTGACAGCTTAAGCTTTTGTACACTGAGGACTTTATCGGACTAACAAAATACGGCGTCATAACAATGCCACATAACTGCAAAAGAGCACCCGTATCAGATGACATTACCCTTTTGTGGTTATATCCTCACAAAAACCTGTAGTTTTAATTGATGGCAGAAGCCGTATATTGACCCTCCATGGCGATTTTTTGTGAAACCTCGCATCCCCCCCCCCCCTTGTACTTACCCTGTCAATAGCCGGTCCATCGTGAACACTTCCTGGTGGGATCATTACATCCAGGTAAGTGATGCACTTTTTATGAGCCTCCCTGGGTTACTTGTAAGATTTTTGTGTGTTTTTGTGCTTTGTGTCATTTTTTTGGTATGTTCTTTTTGTTTGTTTTTGAATTTCCCACGTGATGAATACTCATGAGAATCCATGGGACTTCGAAGGAGGAAGTGAATGGAGCTCCATTCACTTCCTCTTTCATTGCCATGGAAGCCTTCTGCCAGGAGAAAAGGTAAATGCAGCAGGGGGCGTTCTTTTGCTGGCATAAAAATGGGTATTTTTTATGCCAGCAAAAGAATGCTTTGGTTTTTCTGGAAAGAAAAAGGTTTTGGTAGGAGTTTTTAAAAACTGTTTTATCAGACTTTACCCCATCTCTGCCCCAGGGGTTGTGAGGACTGTCTGGGGTCGGGGGGGGAGGGAATGAGGCAAAAGCCCTGCATTGTCAGGACTGCAGGGCATTAAGACGGGGCAAGACAGAGTAAATGGCCCATCTAGACAAGTCCTTAGTCTACAAAAGCTTATGCTAGCAACTTCTTTCCCTCAGTAACTTGATCTCAGTTCTCCCCAATCAATCATGTCTAGAAAGTCATAACCTCTGATCAGGTGCTTATAGAATCAGGGTTAGTGCAAAGGAGGCTATTTCCAATCTGTGGAAAATTGCTTGGCTTTCTTGGACTAGTATCTTTCATCTTAATACTATATCTGGTTAAGGGAAGCACACCTAGACAATGTGTGCTTATACCCAAGAATTCCAAAATGGATGTCTGTGAGAAACTAATCTGGACAATTATCTGCTACCCTGGCCTATGGGTAGCAAAAGCAGAGAGGTAGCTGATATTTATAAAGTGATACTTGTCACGACCCAGGCAAGAGTCTTCTTTTTCCTACAGGGACAGAAATAGCAGCAGTAAATTTCAATGAATCTAGTTGTCAATAATGGCCATGTTGAAGTCTTTCCCCTGGACCATTCTCTGCTTCCCTGGTGCAATGGCAGCATCATTAGCCAGTGAAGTTGGACAGGCTATATTTCTGATTTTGCTTCCTTTTGGGGGGAAAGAGATCCTCCCTGAATCTCAGCCTGGATGGGAGGGAGACATTAGATGGACGTGTTCTGTTATCAGATCAATGGAGTCATCCTTCTTTTGACATTCCTTCACTTGTGCCTACACATATTTCTCCTCAACAAAATATCCGAATTCACCTGGAGATTTGTTTTGCTTTGGTTGAGATTTGGTGGCAACTGTGGCTCCATTCAGAGATTCGCTCTTCTGCAGGTTTCATGCCATAGAACAGAGGGAGAAATGAGATTTTTAGGGCAAAGGAGAAGTGCAAGGGAGGGAGGGGAAAGTTCTAAATTAAAACATCTGGCTGGGTAATTACATGCACTAAAAAGTTTACAGTCTAAACTACCCATACGTAATTGATCAAACTATAGTGATGTGTCACTTTCACTTACCCATATTAAGTAGTGGGCTTCACCTAGCTATACCCCATGCTAACCTCCACTGATGACCTGCTACAGTACACTTATTAAAGCTGCAATTATGAGGTGATCCATAATAGCTAGGGTCTTGGTTCAGAGGGGGATTTTTTTCCCCTGCAGCTCGCATGCAACAATTAAAGATAATTTAAAGTGTAAGTAATTGAGCTCAGTTTCTGGAAACTACTGTAGAGGTCTTGTCCCAAGCATCTGACAGATGAAGTGGTGTATTTTGACAAGTTTTCTGCAGACTTCCATTAAATACCAACCAGGAGTTCTATTTTCTTTGGAGTCACTGGCCAGGAAATGGTGCTCACAAAAGGTTAAGCCTCATGAGTAGAGAGGGCGTTGCTCACGTTTTGTACCATGAAGATCCAATTCCAGTGTAAATCTTAATTTTTCAGTCACAGGGGATCTTGCTTTCGGTGTCAATTTGGAGAAGGTGGACTAGTGCTTGGGGTGTCAATACCAATTGTTTTCAAATATCTTAAGTCTGGGCCAGGCTGTCTTCCGCACAATTGAGACCTCTTGTGGAGCATTTGGAGACAAGTTTGAGGGGGCAAACTCAGTTCATGTGACACTCTGGCCTCTTTGTCCTCACTGTTGACCTCTATCAATTTTAAGTATGATATAGCCTATAACCAGAACTTGGAAGGATTACTGTTTGAAACGACAATTCTCAGAATTCTCCAGCTTCTGGAAAGTGTCATCCAAAAAAGGAACATTTCTATCCAATGACAAAAAATCACATCCAGCACAGCAGGATCTACTTCTGACACAATATGTGATGTTTGAATGTGCAATGTAAACCTTTAGATGGGATTGTCTTCTTCCTTCTTCTGCTACTGCATGTGTCTGCTGTCAGTGGTCTGCTCCTTGCATTGGTAAACCCTACCATCATCTGGATATGAGTGTTTACTGCTGATGTGAGCCCCTGATGCTGGACCTCTCCCCATATTCAGACATTCAAACGAAAAGGAGAGGTCCAGCATCGGGGGAAGATTCTAAGGACACCAGTGTGCTGTTCTGCTGCAATCATGCTAGTTTAAAAATGGAAGCATACAGGTTTGGCATCATATATTATTGCACTTCCTCCGCAATAGTGCTTTGATGCTGCTTTGGCAATGCATGGTCATGCAATCTGTTTTCCATACTGTTTTCCATCACGCTGCCTTCTGATCCCTATATCCCGACTCTACACGTGCATGCATTTAACTTTCTTTTGTTATTTTAAGGCAAATGTGAAATTGATCTCTGATCTGGCTTTTTCTTCGCAAACGAAGATTCAGGAAGGACTCATCCCTCGCTTTCTGCAAGCGCGCTGATGACTAAAAAGGCCAATCCGAAATAAACAGGTCCGGTTGCAAAAAGCACAGCAGAAGGTCTCCTTGGGTGATGTTTTTGGGTTGTGATTCTTTCTGCGTTGTCGTTTCTCTTCAAGACTTGTTCGTCGTGAGTTCTCAAATAAGGCTGCACCATTGTGGATAGTGCGTCTCCATGCCTCCCGATGTGAGGCCAGGGCGGACCACTGTTGGTGATCAATTTGGCCAAGCCTGAGATGTTGTTTCAGGGAGTCTTTGTATCGCTTTTTTGGAGCGCCCCTCTTTCGCTGACCCGTGGCGAGTTCACCGTAGAGTAGTATTTTTGGGAGGCGATGGTCCTCCATCCTAGAAACGTGCCCTGCCCAGCGCAGCTGTGTTCTCAATATCATGGCCTCAATGCTGGTGATCCCTGCTTGCTCAAGGACAGCAACATTTGTCACATAGTCAGTCCAGTGTATATTAGGATTGTGCGTAGACAGCGCTGATGAAAGCGCTCGAGGAGTCGTAGGTGGTGGCGATAGGTGACCCATGTTTCAGATCCATAAAGGAGGATAGACAGTACGATGGCTCTATACACACTGATTTTTGTGCTTTGCCTCAGGTGTTTATTGCTCCAGACTCTTTTGTGAAGTCTTCCAAATGCACTATATGTCTTTGCTAATCTGTGATCGATCTCTTTGTCAATCTTGGCATCTGAGGAGATGATGCTTCCCAGGTAGGTGAACTGCTGAACGGACTTGAGCACAGATTTGCTGACGGCAATGTGGGGATGGTGGTGTTCGTCCTGTGGTGCAGGCTGGTAAAGAACTTCTGTTTTCTTCAGGTTGACTTCCAGCCCAAACAGCTCTGCAGCTGTTGCAAAGCAGGATGTTAGGCGCTGCAGAGCTGCTTCTGTGTGGGCAACAAGGGCAGCATCATCGGCGAAGAGCAGCTCACGGACTAGATAGTTTAGAGTCTTAGTGCGAGCCCTCAGACGCCTTAAGTTAAACAAGCTACCATCAGTACGGTAGAGTATATAGATGCCGTCGTCTTCTTCAAGCTCTGCCATAGCCCTTTGGAGCATCGTGCTAAAGAAGATTGTAAATAAAGTTGGTGCAAGAACACAACCTTGCTTCACTCCATTAGTTATTAGAAAGGGCTCTGAAAGAGCATCGCCATATCTGACTTGACCACGCTGGCCCTCGTGTAGCAAGATAATCATTTTAAGGAATTTGGGGGGACATCCTAGTCTTTCCAGGATCTGCCACAGACCTTTTCTACTTACAGTGTCAAAGGCTTTGGTGAGGTCGACAAATGTTACATAGAGACCCTTGTTCTGCTCCCTACATTTTTCTTGCAGTTGCCTAAGGGCAAATACCATGTAGGAAAACAGCCTGCTCGGGAATAGTGAGGAGGAAGGGAGAGAGGGGGAGAGAGCAGCATCACGGCCACTCACACCACGTGACTGCTTGAGAAGCAGAACTGCAGTGGGAGGCACTTTTCACATGGAAATCCATAGTGGAAAAGCAGTGTGATTGGGAGGCATTAATGGGTTTTACCTGTCAATGAAAAGGAGCACTCCAGGAATGGAGGCATGCAAAGCAGCTACAGGACAGACACAGTATTGTGCAGTAAGTAATGGCCAAAGACACCATGGAAATAGCACTTTACCAGCTTTGTGTGGCAAAGTCCTAAGAAATCATCCTTCAAATGAAAATGAACGGCAGCACTTCAGTGTACTCATACTATTACACATGCATCCTTTTAGACACACCTGTGGCACTTAAAAAATACAGTGGGCCCTTGGTATCTGCCGGGGTTTGGTTCCAGGACCCCCTATGGATACCAAAATCTGTGAATACTCAAATCCCATTATATGCAATGGCATAGCAAAATGGTGTCCCTTATATAAGGTGGCAAAATCAAGGTTTGTTTTTTGGATTATTATTTTTTAAGAATATTTTCAAGCCATGAATTCTTAAATCCATTAATACCAAATCCATGGATACGGAGGGGCAACTGTATAACCTATGTGGATGGGACATGGGGACATGAACACTAGAAGATTCTGGAAAATGTAGTCCTTGTTCTTTCTGTGGTGCAGCAGATGAACCCAATTTAAATCTTTACTCAGCAACTAAGTTAACCTAAGGGGATGATTCTGGTAATTCACCCTGAGCTATCTTAAAGAGTTGTCCTTACAGCAAAATTTAATATATCCTAGGCACACCATGTGAACATCTCAGAGAAAAGCTCTGGGATACTTATGCTTAAATATTCTAAGTACTGTCTGTGTGAACATACTGCTTTGTATAAGTCCATTTTTGGAGAACCAGAGGTGTAGCTACTGGGGAGGGGAATAAGGGCATTGCCCACCCCATAAGAATTCTGCTCACCCAAATGAGATTTTTCTTCAGTATGCAAATTTCTAGCATTACAGTAGCTTAACATTTCAGATGAACATTTAGAAAAACAGTTGAGGCATCCAAAGAAAAGGGGCAGGGGAAGGAACCAAGGGAATGTGAACACAAGAAAGATAAGAGTTCTGGGTGTGATTGATTTTCAATACCTCACCTTCTGCAATGGTAGAAAATGAGGACTGAAGGAAAATTTGATTTGAGAGGCAGAATTCTTGTTAGGGGACAATTTTGCCTTCCAGTAGCTACACCTCTGTGAGAGAACCAACCATTGTGGTGCACAAAGAGACCAAGCAGACAAGAATGTCACAAGACGATGATAATTTTTTCTTAAGGCATATACTTTCTTAGGACAAATTTAGAAATTATATGCTCTAAGAAAATTTCTCAGGATGTATAGTTTGTCAACTTGCAGATGGAATTATCCCCCCCCCCTTACATATACACAGCAGAAATGTACTTTTGTGGATTGAAATGCTTTCCTTTATTAAAGTGCAAATATTCTCTTTGTCATCTGAGAGCAATTATATCTCCATGTGGTATCTGTGACTGAAAATTCATCTTCTAAAATGAAGATGAAAACAGAGATTTCTCAGATAATGATGTCAGTACTTTCACATCCACACAATACAGTGGAGTTTGAGTTAAGAGATACTCCATATTTTAATTGTACCATCTCATGAAATAAAAAAAGGAAATTCCACACATTACAGAAATACACATCCTCATATCCAGATGTATCCACCAAACACAATTCAGACTCCAGCTATGTCATAAGCACAGAACCTAAAGGAATAACCCTGTGCATGTGGTGCAGGTAATCCAAGCATGCGAACAAAGTAGCCACATTAAGGCGGTAAGTATTTAAAAGGCATTCTAGCAAACATGTATCTATTTTACAAATAAAACCCCCTGAGACTATGGACTTTTATCAGACCAGGCAAATATGGCATCATAACGATGCCTGATGAACGTGAAAGGGTGCGCATATCAGATGGTGTCATCCTTTCATGATCATGTAATGCAAATGAGCCATTCTATTTTATTGACAGGCCAAGCTGTCAATAGATCTCCCATGGTGCTTTTCTGCCGGCATTGCTGGTGTTTGTGAGCCATTGTGCTCACAAAAATATAACATCAATGACAGAACACTTCCTGATGAGATCGCTATAGCCAGGTAGGGTACGCTCTTTTTATGAACCTCCCTGGTTCACTTGGGATTTTTAAAGTGTGGAGGGGTGTTTTTTTTGTTTGTTTGTTTGTTTGTTTTTTAGTGTTTTGTGACTTTCTTTTTCAAATTTACTGCACTCACATCTTCTCGTGAGAATCACTGAGATTTGGAACCCAGAAGTAAACAGAGCTCCGTTCGTGCTCATTTATGCTGGGGCTGCCTCTTTAATGCTGCTCAAGGTAGGTCTGGTAAAAGAGGTTCTTTTGCCAGCATAAAACCATTTCGAAATATGCTGGCAAAAGAACATTTCTGGAGGATGATCTGATAAAGTCCTATGAGTCTCTTTCCAAAGGAAAATCAAGGCAGATAACAATTCATGACACATAACCCATGGATATAAAATGCAAGGAGAAGAGAGATGGTGTAGTGCAGATGACTAGAATTAGTGAATGAAATGATAGATAATTGGTTGATCTGCATATAGGCATTCCATGGCCAAGGAATGAAGCCTCTAGAAAACAAGTGTACCCAAGGAAACACTGAGGAGTTCTCACAGAGCTCATGACAGAGGGGAAAAAACTAAACTGAGCTAAAATAAAATTTGAAAAATTCCATAGGTGAGAACTCAAGAAGGTGAGCCAAGTTAACCACAAACTAGGTCAAAGTGACACATGTATTAAATCCTCCTGGAACCAAGAGTGTAGGAAGAACACAAACACTTTTCCCTCCATCTTACACTCAGTCATAAAGTTGCACCATGTCCCACACTGAGATCCAGACCTATACAGCTTTAGCACTGTCTTCAAGGGCTGATGAATGGTAGTGGGTTCACCCCAGCACCATCATGGAGCTCAGCCACTATGTGGCACCCAGTGATTCAGTAAATCTCCTCTATATTCTCCTCCCTCCAAAACACAAACACACCTGTCTGTCTTTTTCCACCCTGCTTCAGTGCTACCACCACTTGTGTGCCATCTGAACAAACAATACAGGAGCCAACCAGTCTCCTTCTTGGTATCCATTTCCCGTTTTCCACATGTGGGATAGAGGCATACATATAGGCCAGAGTTTGGAAAAGATAATTTTTTGGACTACAAATGCCAGGAACCTCCAATTTGGAGGATCACTCCAATGGCCAGGTATAGCTCCCAAAATTAACATGATACAGATGCACACTCATCAGTTCCACTTCTGCCCACCTAGTACAAACTGTGCTTAGCCTAAATACATTGAAACTAGACAGCTAAAATATTGAAATGCATAACTAGCTATGAGCCAACCAGGCAGGTGAGAAGTTTGGCTTCCCCTTGTGGCAACAGGGGTCCTTCATATCCCCAAACCATCTGATCCAAAATCAAAGTACCTATCAACTGGCAACCATACCCTTAATTGCCCCTAACACATGAGAATTTGCCTCGCAGTATCAGATGTCTCAAAGAGGTTTCCTCAAATAGGCATCTAATTACTGTCCAAAACATCATGCCTCCTGAAGTTCTGAAGCATCATGAGATACTAGTAAACAATTAAGTGTTGTGATTTGGACAGCAAACTCCATTGCCTGCAGCTTGTCTTGATGACATTAGAATTCACATTTCTTAATTAAGAACCTAGCATTTGACCTTTGTTATAGGAAACATATGGTCTGCGTCTTATTTGTGTACATCCTGCTGTTAGTGCTTCCTCTTCTTTCCTCTGTCCTCCTCCTCCTTTTCCTCCCCCCTCCTCCTCTTCTTATTATACCAGTCTTCCCACCCACTCACCCCCACATAAACCTGGTGTACAAATAAAGGACATTATCACACAAGGCTGTGATCATGCAGTTACAATGGGATGGTAGCATGAATGGGCTCCCATTATCACACAACATCGTTGTCTTCCCATGCTTAGTCCGTGCTCCACCCATTCATCAGACACCACTTTTAATTAATGGGCAAAAGCCATCTATAGCCCTCAATATTGCTCTTTTCGCAGTATTGATGGGTGTGTGAAATCATATCCTGCTGTAATCATGAGATAACAGTGTGAATAGGTGGTCCTCTTTTCCCCCTCCCCTTTCCCAATGAGAACACATACCTCAACTTCCAGGGAGAATGTGAAGAGGACAACAGGTTGCTGTTTAAATGAGCTGTTGCCTTTCCTTGATACTTTTTATGTTTAAGTGTTTATTTGTGAAGTTCTTTCGTTATATATTTGTTTTTAGTGTGTTTAAGTGAAATCACGTCTTCTTGTGAGAACAGCCCAAATCTCACCCATGCAAAATCCAGGAAGTAAGAGAACATTGTTCTTAAAGGCAAATGTACTGGGCAGCCGGAAGCATTAATTCTCTGCCATTAGAAGGCAATGTGAAGACAGGTGTTACTCTGGTGCGAGCTGAAATCCTGTTCTGAAACTTCTAGTGGTGGTTTGTGATAATTACTGGAATAATGCCACTGTTTTTTAATTAGTTATTTATACCCTGCTCTTCTGTCACAAGGCTATCAGAGAAGCTTACAAACTGTTTTAAGCAATAGCAATTTACACATCTACACTGCACTAAGCAGTTTCCAATGTGTGTTAGCTAACTGCCCCCACAAGCTGGGTACTCATTTTACTGACCTACAAAAGGATGGAAGGCTGAGTGAACCTTGGAGCCCGCTGGAATTGAACTTGCAACGTGGTGACTTGCAGTACTGGCATTTAACCACTGCGCCACCAGGGCTCCGCTGTTTTCCTCAATAGTGGGATTATAGTGTTGTTAAACACTAGACTGATAAAGTCCAAAGTGAAACCATTCTTTTCTTACCCAAGTTGCATGAGTGGGACATTGGAGTACCTTTTCATCATGACCTTACTGCAGCAAAGAGCTGGGAAAAGTGACTTTTTGACTACAGCTCTCAGAATTCCCCAGCCAGCATGGCTACCTGCCACAGGAGAGCTGAAATCTAATTCTTCATCCACCCCACCCCACCCTACCCCCAAGGAACAGCATCAGTGTCCTCACACAATGTCAATGTAAAATGTGAAGAATGTTAGGTCATAATAGCCTCAGGGCATTCCTGAGTATACCCTCATCCTCCTCACTGCTGTCGCTCATGCCCAATCTGCTCATTCCGCCCCTCTTAGCCTAATGTGTAACATTTCCTGAAAGGAGGCAGACAAAGATTACTGCTCCTTCTCCTCCATCCTGTGATGACTCTCATCCTTGGTAGCCAAGGCAGTTGTGGAAGAAAACAAGTTAGAGAACAAATGGTTGTTTCTAAGTGAGCATGAAATAATCATATTTTGTTGTCCTTTATGGATGGCCAATTTGGCAAAGAAATCTCTGGAAAACAGTGAAATGGAATTAGGAGATTTTTCCCTCCTCCTTGTGACCTAGCACGGTTCTTATAAGTAATAATTTAATTACAGCACAAAACAGCAACATAGACACAGCTTCAGGGATGTGTCCTGGAAAAGCATATTTGATTATGCAACATACATGATGCAAAGGTTGCTTCTGGAGCAAGAACAGATGATGTAATAGCACCACCATTTACAATTTTTAACATTTATTTTTGTCGTAAAATGGAAACTTATGGATGCTAATCACATTTCCAATCAGTCATATCTAAAATGGTGTGGGAGTCTTTTTTCCCTAACTGGCTCAAACTAAAGATCATCATCCAAACAAACTGGAGCACTTTGACCTCTTATTAATTATAAAGTAGGGAGCTGGGAATGTGCCAACTCTCATATAAATTAGTGGAACTTCAAAACAATTAAATTTGTCTGGAGTAACTGGGAGAAGACCTCCTCACAACCTGATCCATATTGTTTGTTACACTGTGATCTTTTTAAAAGGGAGTGGGGAGGCATGAAGTGAAGGAAGCATTATGGATTTGTCTACACTAGCAAATCCAAGGTGTGGAAGTGCGACCTTCTGCTTTTTAAAAAAAAAAACAGAAAAAAGGCTGTTTTTTCACCTCTCAGCGCATGATCGCTATGGTGAAAATCCAATATGGCAGTTCCGGGCACTGCCTTGTCAGCAAGCTCTGCCCCTCATGCACATCTGACCAATCAGCTTTCCACTTCTGCTCCTATCAAAAAAATGTAGCAAAGCAAATCGGTTGTCCCAATGAACAGGAATGTGCATTTCCATTGCAGTTTTTTAAAAAAACTGTGAAGGCTTTTCCCGCAGAGTACATGGCATTTTTAACCCCCTTCCTTTCAAATATGGTGAAATGATGTGGGATCCCATTGGGACAAAAGGTATTCTCCTCAAATTCTATGAGGAGTAATTTCAGTAATTAGACAAGCTTCTGGCCTGGTTTCACACTTGGCAGTTCATGTTCAAAAATCTTAGGTAGTAGCAAGCGCTTGGAAAAACTGTTCTTGAGGCCCAATAGACTGGATGTTGCTCAGAACAGAGAAAACAGCTGGAAGAATCCAAGGCCTGACTCAGTACAAGGCAGCTTCAGATGTTCAAAGTTTGTACCCTCTTATGCCAGGTGAAATCATAGCATGCCATTAATGGAGCTAAATGAGTTTGTAGGGGTATGACTATTTTGAACCATTCTCACAGGGGTAACCTGTTGGATTTAGGCAAGTTATTTCTTTTGATTCCTTTATCTTGGTTTCTTACTGGTAGCCTTATTGCACAAGGCAGGTAAAATTGCAATTGCATCAGGATAATAGAGCACTTGGTTGAGGGTTTATCACATGACATTGTCCCTCTTCTGTTTTTCTCCCATGAGAAACTGTTTTAAAAGCACTTTGTTTTATTAACACAGACACACAAATCCATTGATGACCTTCTTTTCCATTTCTGTTGTGTTATGATTTTCTGTGTGAAAGTTCAATTGTACTTTTATGGCAATTTGAGATGATCAGTAGGCATGCTTTGGGTGGGGAAACATAGTGATCAAAGGAGAAAGGAAAGAGGTGGACATTTCAATTTAATTTCAAGGTTGTCTAAACAGTGAAAATACTCTTTATAGAGTTCGAGGAGAATATAATTAGTCTAAATGCCATATTGCACCAATCCACAGTATTCGGAAGGAGGGGCCCAAATCCACCAAAAACACTGAAGGAAAGCCTTTGTGGCTTTCCCCAAAGCTTTTAAAAAGCTCTGCAGGGAATGTGCATTCCTGCTCATTGGGACAATCTGATTGACATTCATCCGCATTCCCAATAAGAGAGGATGTGGAAAGCTGATTGGTCAGATGTGCACAGGGGGCAGAGTTTGCTAACAAGGTGAGTGCCCGGACCCACCATGTTGGATTTTCGTCTTACCGATCATGTGCTGAGGCGACAAAACAGCCTTTCTTTTCTTTTTCTATTTATTTAGGTAGACTATTGCACTTTTCGCACCTTGGATACGCTTTTTAAAAAATACTGTTTCACAGCAGCAACTGGTAGGAATAAAAACATGAGTAATTCAATTGCACCTGCCATCTTGATTTGCAGGCATGCCTGTTGGGATAGTGAAAGTGAATAGCTTTGCGCACATGCGATTTTTCCAAAAAATGTTAAAATAAATTGAAGCTGCTTCGAATTGGTGTTAGAGCACATCAATCCACATTTCCCCCCTCATATAGACAACGCCTTCTTTTCAAGTGGGAAACTTTAAAAAATTATAAAAAATTTCCTCTATAGAAAAAAAAAATCCTTTGCCAAATGATCACTTCCCCACATCCCCACTGGGGTTTGCCAGAGAAGCCAAAACTTTGCTTATGGCCCCCCTCCTTTTCCAGCCCTGTTATGGAGTTTCTCTGTCACTACAAAGCTATGGAGAGGAGAGGAGAGGAGAGGAGAGGAGAGGAGAGGAGAGGAGAGGAGAGGAGAGGAGTTTCTCTGTCACTATAAACCAACCCCCTCTCCATTGACGCCCCCTTGTCGTGGGAGAGAGGCTTGCGTACCCTAATGATGTTTTGAGCTATGCTGGCAGTGGCATAATAGCCACTGGTAGGGTCTCCCATGCCAAACAGGTCAAAACCGAAGGGACTGACAAAGAGCATCAAAGGGCAGGATGGGCTCTCTAGCCTTATGGCAACAGTCCTAGGAGAAGGAAAACTCTAATCCCAAACCCGGGCAGATGGTGCTCATCCAACCCTGTAAGGTCAACGATCTAAGAGAAGGAAACTCTAATCAAACCTATGGCACGAGGACCTTGCTGCTACATCCATGCTTGCAAGGCCACGGCAGATGAACCTCTGGTTTAAAGGGTGAGGCCAGTTCTGTGCAAGCTACGCTCCACCAGAAAAATCCATTGCACAGGCTCGAAGGACAAATCCAATTCCAAAAAAAAAAAAAAAAGCCCTGTAGCGATAGGTGAGGGACGAAACCGGCAGGTGTAAAGATGCACTGGAAGCCGCAGCCCCAACGCTGCATGCAGGCGGTTCAGGACTTTGGTCGCTCGAGGCTGACCCGGGAGATGATAGTCTTGTTCGGCAGCATCCTGACTGACCAAGCAGCCTTTTTTAAGGAGAGCACTGCTTGCTCCATATGGAGAGAGGCCTAAAAAAGGTGGCCTAATGAAAGCTCATCCCCAACTACCTGGTTGGCTAGCCGCGGCCAATAGGAATCTGATGCGGTCAAACCAAGGCAAAGAAACAAAGGCCCACACCAGCCTCCAAAGGTGTAAATAAACTGACACTTGCATGCTGGAACATCAGGACCATGCGAGACTCTGAAAATAGTAGACGGCCTGAGCGTCGTTCTGCTCTAATAGCCCATGAACTATCACGGCTTAATATTGACATCACTGTTCTTACTGAAGTTCGTCTCCATGAGGAAGGCAGCCTTAAAGAACACGGCACCAGCTACACACTTTACTGGTCTGGCAAACCCAAAACCGAAAAACATCTTTCAGGGGTAGGCTTCATGATTAAAAACTCCATTGCCTCCAAACTCAAAACCTTGCCAACAGGACACTCTGATCGCATTATTTCCTTACACCTCCCACATGTTGTTCTCTTTAGTATAAATGCCCCAACTATGCAAGCTAACCCTGTAGAGAAAGAAAAATTGTACACAGACCTACGCCACCTCATACAAAAAGTCCCTGTAGAAGATAAAATTATTATCCTTGGTGACTTCAATGCCAGAGTAGGAAAGAACTCCGAAGCCTGGAAAGTTGTCTTAGGCAAGCATGGTGTTGGAAATTGCAATGACAACGGACGCCTCCTGCTAGAGTTCTGTGCAGAACAACAGCTGACTATTACAAACACTATCTTTCAGCAGAAAGACAGCTTGAAGACAACCTGGATGCATCCCTGATCCAAACATTGGCACCTCATTGACTATGTTCTAGTCCGCCAGAGAAACATTCGCGATGTCCGTCATACTCGAGTGATGCCCAGTGCAGAATGCCAGACAGCTCATCGCCTCATCAGATGTAAACGAAATCTTCATCTTAAGTTCAAACCTAAGAGGGGTGGCATCTTAGAGAGGAGACTCCAAGTCAACAATCTTCAACAAGCGACCATGAGAGACAACTTCCAGGCAAACCTGCAAACAAAACTTGAAGACCATCCTACAGATCCTTCTCCTACAGTGCTTTGACAACATATCAAAAACAGTATCCTCCAGTCTGCAGAAGAATCCCTCGGGTTCTCCCACAAGAAAAACCAAGATTGGTTTGATGAAAACAACCAAGAGATCCAGGAGCTGTTGGCAAAGAAGAGAACTGCTCATCAGGCATACCTTCCCCAGCCAAATTGCCATGTAAGAAAAGCAGGTTTCCATCTCACATGTAGTAAACGTCAACAAAAACTCCGAGACATGAAGAACAAGTGGTGGATCTATATAGCAGAAAAGACACAATGTTGTGCAGATCTGGGTGATTCTAGAGGATTCTATGAAGCTCTTAAGGCAGTGTTTGGACCTACTTATCAGGTTCAAAGCTCCTTATACAGTACAAATGGTCAAACATTAATTATTGATAAAGGCTCCATCCTGAATCGATGGGCTGAACACTTTCAAAGTCTCTTTAGTGCCAACTGAGTAGTACAAGACTCAGCTATCCAACATATGATACAAAAACCGATGAAAAATGAATTAGACATAGCTCCCACTTTGGAAGAGACCCTTAAGGCCACACAGCAGTTGAAAAACGGCAAGGCAGCTGGGATTGATGGAATCCCACCTGAAGTTTGGAAACACGGAGGTCATGTACTCCATGATAAAATCCACGAACTCCTGGTGAATTAATCGGAAAAAGGGGAACTGTCATCAGATCTCTGAGATGCAGTCATCATCACCCTGTACAAGAAAAAAGGAGCAAAATCCAATTGCTCAAACTATCAAGGCATAACACTGCTCTCTATTGCTGGAAAAATCCTTGCAAGGATACTCCTGAACAGATTAGTTCCTGCCATTGCTGAAGAACTTCTTCCTGAAAGCCAATGTGGCTTCAGAGCCAATAGGAGTACTACAGATATGGTATCTGCCCTTAGACAATTGCAACAGAAATGTAGAGAGCAGAACAAGGGTCTCTATGTAACATTTGTTGACCTCACCAAAGCCTTCGACACCGTGAGTAGGAAAGGTCTGTGGCAGATCTGGAAAGACTAGGATGTCCCCCCAAATTCCTTAAAATGATTATCTTGCTACACGAGGGCCAGCGTGGTCAAGTCAGATATGGCGATGCTCTTTCAGAGCCCTTTCTAATAACTAATGGAGTGAAGCAAGGTTGTGTTGTTGCGCCAACTTTATTTACAATCTTCTTCAGCATGATGCTCCAAAGGGCTACGGCAGAGCTCGAAGAGGATGATGGCATCTATATACGTTACCGTACTGATGGTAGCTTGTTTAACTTAAGCCGTCTGAGGGCTCGCACTAAGACTCTAAACTATCTAGTCCGTGAGCTGCTCTTTGCCGATGATGCTGCCCTTGTTGCCCACACAGAAGCAGCTCTGCAGCACCTAACATCCTGCTTTGCAACAGCTGCAGAGCTGTTTGGGCTGGAAGTCAACCTGAAGAAAACAGAAGTTCTTTACCAGCCTGCACCACAGGACGAACACCACCATCCCCACATTGCCTTCGGCAATTCTGTGCTTAAGTCCGTTCAGCAGTTCACCTACCTGGGAAGCATCATCTCCTCAGATGCCAAGATTGACAAGGAGATCGATCACAGATTGGCAAAGGCACATAGCACATTTGGAAGACTTTACAAAAGAGTCTGGAGTAATAAACACCTGAGGCGAAACACAAAAATCAGTGTGTATAGAGCCATTGTACTGTCTGTTCTCCTTTATGGATCTGAAACATGGGTCACCTATCGCCACCACTTACGACTCCTCGAACGCTTCCACCAGCACTGTTTATGTACAATCCTAAATATACACTGGACTGACTATGTGACGAGTGTTGCTGTCCTTGAGCAAGCAGGGATCACCAGCATTGAGGCCATGATATTAAGAACACAGCTCTGCTGGGCAGGGCATGTGTCCAGGATGGAGGACCATCACCTCCCCAAAATAGTACTCTATGGTGAACTCGCCACGAGTCAGTGTAAGAGGGGCGCTCCAAAAAAGCGATACAAGGACTCCCTGAAACAACATCTCAGACTCAGCCAAATTGATCACCAACAATGGTCCGCCCTGGCCTCACATTGGGAGGCATGGAGACACACTATCCACAATGCTGCAGCCTTATTTGAGAACTCATGCCGAACAAGGAGACCTTCTGCTGTGCTTTCTGCAACCGGACTTGTTTATCTCAGATTGGCCTTTTCAGTCATCAGCTCGCTTGCAGAAAGCGTGGGATGAGTCCATCCTGAATCTTCGTTTGCAAAGAAAAGCCGGAGAGAGAGAGAGAGAGAGAGATTGTAGTGGGAGAAGAGGCTCATGCAATAAACTCCTATATTCTGTTTGAGAGTAGCAAGCACTTTGTCCTTTATTTTATTTTATTTTATTTTATTTTTTATTTTATTTATTTATTTATACCCCACTCTTCAGCCACAAGGCTATTAGAGAGGCTTACAAATTGTTTTCAGCAATAGCAATTAACACATCTACACTGCATTAAGCAGTCTCCAATGTGTGTTAGTTTCATTCAGTTGGTTAAATGACATTTTGTAACAAAAAATATTGGAAATTTGTTCCTTGTTTTAACCTTAGTTTAGTTTCCTCTAAAGCATTCTTCTTTTTACAGAAATGCCACTTGATTCTCCTTGGCTGCATCTGCACTGCAGAAATAATCCCATTTGATGCCACTTTAACTGCCATGGCTCAATGTTATGGAATTCTGGGAGATGTAGTTTTGTGAGATCTTTGGCCTTTTCTGTCAGAGAGTTCTGGTGCCACAACAAACTACAGATCCTAAGATTTCATAGCATTGAGCCATGACAGTTAAAAGCAGTGTCAAGCTGGGTTATATCCACAGTGCAGACATAAGGCCTTGTTTCTCTTGGTGATAAGGCTCATCTATGCAGTCCAGGATATGCTGGCTCCCCACTGGCATGCCCTGCCCACAGGTCAGGCTCATTCCTCCCCCATTGCCTGCATGGAATGGGAGGAAGTCCAGATGGCCATGCTGACCTATTGCTGCAGCTACTGCTGCTGCTGGCTCCCTTGGTCTCTCTGAAGCCAGGAAGTCAGCCCGCAACATGTGACCAAGACCCCCTTCATGTGACCAGCCTTGGTCACATGCTATGGGCCTGCTTCCTGCTGTGGAAGAGTGATGGCAGAGGGCGCTGAAGTGATCGCTGGTGTGTCAGGACAGGCTCCTGCACTTATATGGGGCCCAATCTATGTTTTGAGATGGGAGCGGGTTTTCCTGGGTATTTTTTTAAAAAATGCTGTAATGGGCCCTACTCTGTCTTCCCCCTCTCTTAGCCCTGTTTTTGCCCTGCGGATCATGAAGACTGGACTGCCCAGGTGCAAAATGGAGCAAAAGTTCTGCATTGTCAGGATTGCAGGCTTCCAAGATGGGGGAAATTGCCTGTGCAGACAAACCCATATATTGTGTAATTGGGTTCATAAATAGCTTGTGGCTACTGTGCCTGAAATCTTTTGCACACCTAACCAGTATTAAGCTCTACTGAACAGAGCAGAATTTATTTCTGAGTATACGTGCATAGGGTTGCATTGGGAATTTATCATTGGCTCTAAGATATCAGAGGTTATAAAAACTGTATGTTTACACATGCATATGCTCAGTGACCCAGACCATTCAGGATGATTCTTTGAATGTCACTGCCCTTATAGGCTCAACAAAGCTTGGAAAAGTTATTTTTCTGGATGATAGCCCCCACAATCCCCACTGGTCATGCAGGCTGAGGGATTCTGGGAATTTTCCAAGCTCTGAGGCTGACAGCACACTTGACAAATAAGACTAGAAATGTCAGGCAAGAGCCAAGGGTGCTTAAAAAAATGCATGGAAAAGCAGGAATAGTATAATGTAGTTGATGATTCTGTGCCAAAGGAGGTAACAACTTCTGCTACGACGTGAGTGAAGTCCTTGTTGCCTCACAGATGTGCAAATGCTAACTTTATGCCCACTTTGCTACACCCAAATTCTGACCCTGGTTATAGGCTCCTAGTAAGAAAACGTAAATTGCTTTCAAACAGCTGAGAAACATCCCATCTGGTTTTCCAGACTGTTGTGTGCAAACCCACAGACAAGCAACTCCAAGCCAAGTTCTGGCAGAGGGCACTGTACCACAAACAACTTGGAGCACTGAGCCCTCTGGGCAGCCGGCAGCCTGTTTACTTGTGTCACCAAGAAAAGTTTGCAGCACCGCAAGCTATGTCAGGCCTGACATGTCAAAAGGCTGGTGAGGTTATTTCTAATTATACCTCTCGGAAAGGATTTATGTGAGTGAACACATCAAGCACATGAAATCCATTCCGAGTAGTTTATCAAGCCTTCTCTCCTTGCTTAACTGGTTCTGTCCTTTCAGAAAACTCCAGTAAAAGGCTGAATGGAACACAGGATGATGAGTAACCACATACTCTGAAACACTAACACCACTTGTGTGGCAAAGTGAGCATGCAATAACTTGATCATTTAATTTTATGCACCGGAGAAGTAAGTTCTCATGATACCAAGAGTGAAAGATTGCACAGGTTTTTATTAGTGCAGCAACTGTGGCAACATGTCAATGATCCTGTTGTAACAGATCATATTTGCAGATGCAAGATGACACTATATCCCATCAGTAGAAATGTTTATCAGTCAGGCTAAGTGAGGCTTTGAACTCACATGTTTATCACTTTCTCTGTGTTTACTTGCTTGTAACTAAGACCTCCTTTGGACATTACAAGGAGTAAAATGTGGTTGGTGCATAAAGGACATAGGTCTAAATTTCAAAATCAAAGCACAGTCAATCCTCACTTTTTTTAAAAGGGATACATAAAAGACATAAAACTGAGTTGATGCAAGCTGTTCAATTTGTAGAAAAAGCTTCTGAGATAGATAATTAAATACAGGAAGGAAGGAAGGAAGGAAGAAAGGAAGGAAGGAAGGAAGGAAGGTAGGTAGGTGATTTAACAATGAGATGTTGAGGAAGAACCTCATTGATCTTTATGTTAAAATTAAGGCTGAGATCCTGCATCAGGAGACACAGGGCTTGTCTACATAGGCAATTTATCCCATCGTGGCCCCATCATAGAGCCCTGCAGTCCTGACAGCTCAGGGCATTTGCCCCATCCCCCCCAGGCAGTCCACATGACCCCCAGGACAAAGACAAGGCTTAAATGGGGTAGGGTCCGATAAAACATTCAAAGATAATACCTGTTTAATTCTTATCCCACTGGCAAAAATGGATCAGGCCCCACATGGCCGCAGGAGCCTGTTCTGGCACACCGACCCATCGCTGCAGCTGCTCTCTGCCATGTTCTTCCACAGCCAGGAAGGGGGCCTGCAGCATGTGACCAAAGCTGGTTGCATGCAGTGGGCCTTGCTCACGTGCTGCGGGCCTGCTTGCTGACATCAGAGAATGTGATGCAGAGGGCAGTAGCAGTGGCTGCAGGGATAGGCCAGCGTGCTTGTCTAGACTCCAACCCGTTTCATCCAGGAAACAGGGGAGGAATGAGCCAGAACCATTGGCAGAATACGCCAGCAAGGAGCCAGTGTATTCTAGCCCATGTAGATGAGCCCTACAGTAGATGAGATGGCAATTTTTTGTGTTGCCAGAAAGCAGGAAGATGAGTGGAAATGCAGAGCTGGAAACATCCCTTGTCATCCCCACACAGAAATGGCTGTGGTGCAGTAGCTGCACTGCTTAAAGATTTGGGGAGATTTGGGGCTGTTGTCAAAAGAAACTTGCAACCTGCACAACAACCCTAAACATTTAATTTAAGGTATAGATAACAAAGAGGTTTCTCATTTTCTGCTGGGTGTTGTGGAGGCAAGGGAAGAAAGGCAAAAGATATCAGAATTAAACGTACATTTCTCATGGAAAACTTTGTGAAGCCAGGCACCCATAGCTCTATGAAAAGTTCCCTGTTAGTGGATAATGGAATTCATTTTCTGCTCCATTTTATTCAATTGGAGCAAAGCAATTGCTAGTGTGAGAGAGAGGTTTCAGTGTATGGACTACACTAACACTCAGTGCAAATATTCACTTATAGTGTATCCACACAGCACTAATGACAGGTTGGTGGTCTAGACAGTGAAAAAAAATCCTCATAGAATTTGAGGAGAATATCTTTTATCCCAATGAGATCTCATGGTGATTCACCATTTTTGGAAGGAGGGGAGCCAAAAAGTGCAAAAACTGCAAGAAAAGCCTTTGTGGCTTTTCCTGGAGTTTTAAAATAATGCTCAGAAATGCTCATTACCACCTGTTTGGACAACCAATTCACAGCACATTCTGGAAGTCAAAAGCTGATTGGTCAGTCATGCATGGAGGGCCTGGTGGGCTTGCCAGCAATGAAGTGGCCAGAACCACCATTTTTTAGTTTCATGGTAGTGATCATACACATTTTTGCAGCAGTAAGGCGACCAAACAGTTTTTTAAGCAGAAGGTTACACTTCTGCACCTTCGAATTAAAGTAAAACAACAACTGTGCAGCAGCGGCAACTTGTGAAGAATAATAGCTCAAGTAATTCACACATGGCCACCATCTTGATTCTCAGGCATGCCTCCATGTGAACTTCAAACACAGATAACTTTGCATACCAGCGATCTTGCCAAAAAACAATGGAGACAATGAACACTGCTGCGATTTTGTGTCAGTGTGCAGCAATCCATATCGTCTAGACAATCCCAGGGACTGGGTTCTATGTAAATGATAGTAAAGCCATGCCTTGTTTCCTTGCCAGTCAGTATCATTTAAAGCTGCTTGCCTTTGGTAAGTTTCAAGATGTCCCAGACCATCCTTCCCATAGGACAGAAGTAGAGAAAGGCCACCTTCCCCACATGTACAGAAACTCCCTACATATGAAGGAACTTGGAACATTTTTGTAAAGTTTTATCAGCAGTGAATTGAAGTAAAATTCTCACCATCTCCATTGTTATTCAAATTTTCAGTCCGGCTTCATATCGACAGCATTATGCTCCTTGCTGTCCAAATACAACTAATTGTCTTGGGTTCTGGAAGTGACACAAATAGCCCTTAGGAGTTGCATACTATTACTAGGTTAAGTTTTATAAACCATAGGCTCTTGTACACTGGCAGGGTCAGTCATTATGCTCCAGACTGGCTCCAGATTGGCCATGATGGCGGCCACACACAGTGGGCTGGATCCTGTGCAATGGCCATTGTTATCTACACGTGCTAGCCGAGCCAACACCACAGTGGTCCTGTTGGCCCATCCCATTTTCAGAACTGCTACCGTCACTTCCTCACCTGCTGAAGTGCTCTATGGGAAGCCTACCTGGTGTGCCGTTATTTCTGCTGAAGCCACGGTGCCCGGACATGCAATCAACAAGAGGGGGATCACTCCACCCCATTGATCACACACTCTCCCCTGTCATCATTGATCGCATGGGCGCAGATTAAGGAAAATGGTGCCGCGTTCATGTGTGGACAACTGGATCAGGTTGAATCAGACCCAATCCAGTTGTCCAGAAAGCAAAAGACCCCGAGGTCACTCTGGAGTTTCCAGGAAAACCCAGGGCTTTTCCCAACTTTGTTTAGTTTGGAGCAAAGTCGGGTTAAGGGCAAAAAAATGCAGATCCTCCCTGGAAGTAGCTGTGCATCATCTGGACTGCCAGTGCCAGATTTGGTGTGAGTCCACTTTTTTTGCCGGTGTAGGCAAGCCCAGTAAGATGTTTTCGTGTCATATCAGGATCCTTGGATCTGCAAGCTGATGGAAAATGAATGGCAGCTTACAGGCAGTCCTTCTATTCTGAGATTATTGACTCATCAGGACGACTCAGGGTGTGCAACCTTGTCATCCTCTTAGCAAAAACTATTTCTGTCTCTCAAACAAACACAGGGTGAAAAGCAGATGAAAAATTACCTTGTGGCTTCCCCTAAGGAAAGCCTCATGGGTCCCATGTGACCAAGCCATCAACAGCCTTCTCTCTTTTTGATCTGCTGAATCTCAGATCCAGCTTTTTCCAATACCTCCTCACAAATACCGGTGTACTAACCTCAGGAAAACAAACTCAAAATGGTTGGCTGAGATCCTAGTGGGGCTGAAAGCTTTTGAGTCTAAGCCAGGCTGAATGGAGCATTCTGTTGTTGGTTTTTAAGAGCCCTCAATTCATTAAGACCAGGAGTTGGGTAATGTTTCCCAGATTGCTCATCAGGCCAATGTACTTTTCAGCTATTGCTACTTATTCAATGCATGGGCGGGGAGTGGGGCGGGGGAGGAAACTTTGGAAAAAAAATTTGGAAGGAGGAACTTTATTTGGCCATGCTACTCAGACCAATTTGCATTTCATTAAGAGAGATTGTTTGCCCAAATGTTATTTGGCTCTGATCTTTTCCAACCACATAGGGGGAGCTTTCTTTCATATATATTTTTTAAAATTTACCTGATGTGTTTCACCTTTTTGGAGCAAGCAGTTATAATGATAATATTACTTTACTAGTACATGAAATTACAGATGCAAAAGTGTTTTGAGTGTCAATAAGATAGGAGGAATGGGAACTTGGTTTAAAAGGATACAGAACACGATCCAAGCAAAGTTGAACGTTTTCCAGTTCACTTCATTGTAATGGGAGAAATACACATTTTGCTAAAGTCTTTCTGGTAGGATTTCATTGATCACAAAAATGCTTACTTTTCCTGGAGGTCAGATGTGAGCTGAACAGGTTTTTTTTTCCCCCCAAATAACAATAGCAAAACATTTTCACAAGCATTTCTTTTTAGAAACAGAAACTTTTCAAGAAGGAGCTAAGAAATGTTTGTACTCCTCCATGATTCTCATTCAAGTACAGTGGCCCCACCATATTTGCAGGCTTCAGATCTGCAAATTTAACCAAACAAGGATTAAAATGCAGGAATGGTAAAAGAGAGAGAGAGAGAAATACCTGAGATCTACTGCAATCAGGCCAAGGACTTTATCAGACTAGCGTCTAAATACGCTGTGATTCCACTATTGAGGAAAGCAGAAACATAGCGGCATGATTACAGTAATTATCATGTCACTGTAATCGCACGATACTATGCTGTAATTGCACAGTACTGCCACCACAGAATCATCACACAACTGCAACGAGTAGTTTAAGAATAGGATTTTATTTCTGTGATTTTGTATGGGCAAAATTTTGGCTGTTCTCATGAGAAGGTGTGACTGTTTAAACACACCAGAAAACACATAAATAACGAAAGAAATTAACAAATGCACACTTAAACAAAGATAAAAATGTACCAATAAAAGGTGACAGTTCATTAAAAGAGCATCCTGTGCATCCTGTGTTTTCATTAGGAAAGGGAAGGGGGCAAAGGACCACCCATTCACACTGTAATTGCGTGATTACAGTGGGACATGATTTTGCACGTTCATCAATATTGTGAAAAGAGTGATATTGAAGTCTATTCATGGATTTTCCTGTCAATAAAAAGTGACGAGCCATTAATGGGTGGAGCACACATTGACCATGGGATGACAACAATGCCATGCCATAATAGGAACCCATTTGTGGTACAGTTGTGCTGTAATTCTGCAATTACAGCCCCATCTGATAAAGTCCCAAGAAGCAATCTCAGGGCAGCGGCAGAGGTGGCAGCAAGCCCCAGCTGCCAGAGATGCGTTCTTTAGGCTTGCAAAGCAGGAGACTTGTGGGTTCCCCAAAGGCAGAGGAGAGAGACATGAATGCGAGGCTGCAGAGAGACTCAAGTCTCTATTAATAATATAGCGTAGGGCAGCAGCAGAGGTGGCACCAAGCCTTGGCCACCAGATGCACATTCTTTGGGCTCCCCCATCTCTAGGGAGCCTGCCAGCCTCCTGCTTCTGCCTTTGGAATAAATGAACAGAAATGCCTTTGAGGCAGCGACTGCGGTGCTTCTGCTCTTTCATTCCAAAGGTGGACGTCGGTGGCTAGTGTGCTCTCTGGAGGCCTGGGAGTACAAAGAATGCATTCCTTACAACTGGGGCTTGCCACCGCCTCCTCTGCTACCCAAATCATATTTTTAATAGGGACTCTCATCTCTCTCCTCTGCCTCCAGAAAACCCACCAGCTGCCCATGTTGAAAGCCCAAAGAATGCACACCTGCTGGCCAGGCCTTGTTGCTTTCTCTGCTGCTGCCCTGGGACTACTTCTCAGCCAATTTTTTCTGACTATTTTCTGCATTTTCAGCCACACAGAAGTGGCAAAAGGCAGAAGCCCCACAGCCACCACCTTGAAGACACTTCTGCTCATTAACTGGGACTCGATCATCTGCATTCTTTGCTATCTGTGTGGGGTCCTGGAACCAAACCCCTAAGGATACTGAGGACCCACTGTCATAATCACATTATATTCCCTAAATAGCTATTCAGAAAAGAAACAGACTTTGCTGCTTTTCTGACACAGATATCTTTTGAAGACTATGGGGTTGTCTAAATGGTAAAAATAGCCCTTGTAGAATTCGAGAACACTTGTTGAGATTTTCACAACGGGCCAAAGGCCCTGTTTCTGTCCTGCAAGCCCCTCTCCCATTCCTGCAACAGAATGGAGGCAAGTGTTCACATACTTACCTCCATTCCGCTGCAGGAATGGGCTCCCTCACTCCTTGCTGGCCGGCTGTAAATGCAGCTGTTATAAGGCTGGCCAGCTGAAATCCCAGCCGTTCTCGCAAGCAAATTCAAGCATAACCCTCCCCCCAACATCAAAACACAAAACCAAGCCCCCAAACACAGGGCGGGGGGAATACAAGTAATCCAAGGTGGGGGAAGGGTGCCACTTACCTAGATGTCCCAATCGTTTCCGGAAGTGCTTGGCATGGACCTCCTCCCCCATGCCTGTCATCTTGGAACAGATGACATCCCACATCCCTGATTCCATGACAGACATGGAAGGGGTGCTCAATTCACGATGTTTCATCATGTACAGAATACTCTGGGAGCAGGATGGAAGGGGTCCATGTCGTCAGAAAGGAAGCCCCTTTCTCGACCCTGTTCCATGCCTGCCCTGCAATAATATTGGCCCCATCTGAAAAATCTCCTTAATGACAACCTGCAGCGATTCACCATATTCAGAAGGAGGGTAGAAAAAAATGCCACATAGGGTGAGCTAGGAGACTTTGTGGTTTTCCACAAAGTTTTTTAAATACTGCATAGGGAATGCACATTGCTCCTTGCTGGGACAAGCAATTTGATATGAATCACTTTCCCATAGGAGGGTAAGTGCAAAGCTGAGGGGGAGGGGCTTGTTAGCAGGGCAAGGGCCTGGGGCCACCATGTTGGATTTTGCCTTAGCAAATGAGCACTAAGGTGAGAAAATGGGGTGTTCTTTTTCCTTTTTTTCAACAGGCGAAATATCCCTGGTGGTACAGGAGCCCTGGTGATACAGTGGTTAAATGCTGGTACTGCAGCCACAACATTGAGTTCGATCCTGCAGAGCTCCAGGTTGATTCAGCCTTCTATCCTTCTGTAGGTCAGTAAAATGAGTACCCAGCTTGTTGGGGGCAATTAGCTAACACAGTGTAAACCATCTAGGGAGTGTTTTGCACTGATAAGCAGTATAGAAATGTAAGTGCTATTGCTATTGCTATATTGCTGAAGCGCACAATGGAAAATCCTTTTTTAAAAAAAAGTTTGGCAGTGGCAATTCAAAAGTGTGAGTAAATCACTTGCAGCTGCCATCTTGATCAGCAAGTATGCAAAGCCTTTGTGGGCCAAAACACCATTAAGACAAATCGCAGTTGCTGTGATTTGCCATTACTATGGAGTAATCTGGGATTTTTTATCCTCATATAGACAAGCCCAATATAACACCAGAAATATTGTCTTTCCTCTGAATAGGATTCCTTTGCCCCCCCACAATCATCTCAAACTGCCAAATTTAATTTGGTCATTGCTATCAACTCTAGACACAACTATACAGGGCCAAGGAAGTAGATGTGGGCAATTTGGTATGTCTCCCAAAAAGATTAAATCCATACAATACTACCTCTGCCCCAAAAACATCTTCTTAGGAGAATGTGATATAGGAAACATTGTCATTCCTCTGAAATGGCTTCATATGCTCACCATGACAACTTCACATTGCCACATCTAATTTGGCACCTTGACATTAACTTTTTATAGCTAAAATGTTGATTCCAAGCATCTGGCATTTCCATAATTTTAAACTGATTATATTTACTCAGAAAATTTGCTTTAGTCTTTCTGTGTCCTTTGCCTACCATCTTTATTCCATATTTCTCATTCTTCCTTTGCCATAGTAGCAGCAGCTTCCTATATTAAGTGCTTCTTCATTATTGTCTCGGGCCCAGCACATGACCTGATAGAGACTTGGCCCAATTACTACAATATGAAGATGAAGGACCCCTTCTACTATAGCCGTGCCCAACCTAATGACTGCAGATGGTTTGGACTACAACTACCATCAACCCCAGCTGGTAGGACTCATCAGGAATGATGGAAGTTGTAATACAAAAGATCTAGTGGACAACAGATTTGGGAAGGTTGTTCTTTTCCATTATGGTATAAGCATCTCAAAATTTTCTGTACAGAATATTCAGACCCAGAAAACAGATTTATCTTTGCATGGTTCCTTTCCAAATGTTGTTGTTGTGGGGTGGTTTTTTTTCCTATTCCTCCTGGACTTTCCCATATGAAGATACAAAACATGCAAGCTGCCCTTGGGTAAGTTTCTGGGTTTCCGCAATGGTGGTAACAGGAAATATAATGCACAGGGAAGTTGTTTAAAGCACAGAAAAATCAAATTAATCCATCCCCAAGGATTTTTGAGGAGTAGCAATTTTAAAATATTTCCCATTCCTTAAGAGGGCTGGGGGGAAGAGACAAATCTTTTCCCCTGCAGTTACTGAAGAGCAAAAAAATCTGTGAGAAATTAAATCTAAGGCCAGATGATGTTACTGGAGAACTACTCTGTTCACCTCTCCTAGCCCTCCGCCGTGGGCAGCGTGGGCGGTAACAGGAAATATAATATGCCTAGAATATTGAATTAATGCTATTATGTCTAGGCTGAAATGAAGTACATTCCACAGGGGTAAATAATCCTCAGCTATCAGCACAGGTAGAGCATTTTTAATCAATGGGCTTATATTAGGACAGGTTTCCAGCCCCAGGGATGGTAGCCCCAGGGAAGAACCCACAGATACACATCATGTTAGGGCAATTCTTCGTAATGAGCAACAACATCCCTAATGCAGCCTTCCCCAACCTGCTGGGGATGATTAGAGTTGCAGCCCAGTCTAACAGAAGGATTGACGTTGCTGAATGAATGTTTTAAATGTCATTTTGAATAACATTCATAGGGCTTTGGGTGAGTTACAAATGGGCTTATGACTGAAGTAAAAGGCAATGTATCATAGCATTCATAGTGCCTCCCCTCCCCACAACTTGTTGCCTTCCAGCTGTGTTGGGCTACAGATCCAATAATTCCCAACTAGTATGGCAGTAGCCATGGGAGCTATAGTTCAAAGCATCTGGAGGGTGCCACATTAGAGAAACCTGGGTTTGAGTGTTGTGCTAAACCTCAAAAGGTTCAGGTTCAGATTCTGGAATTGTAATACTTGATGCTTACAGCAAACCAGGGGGTTTTGTTGTTGTTGTTGTTGTTGTTTTGTTTTGTTTTGTTTTTTGTTTGTTTTTGGCTATTCAGTTCAGAAAATTGAGCAGACTAATTGTCTAGGTCTACCCTGCCAGTGTCCAACCTACTCCACAGGGAAAATATATATATCTTTCTTTGCCCTGAGATCCAGTCTGACAGAGTTAGAATTTTGAAACATTAACTTAAAATATTAATTCATTAATGGTGTCCATTAGAAACAGGGAAATTAAGGACTTTATCAGATGAGGAAAATACAGCATCATGAGGATAACTGTGAAAGGGCGGATCAGACGATGTCGCCTTTTTGCGGTTATAAAGAGGCAAAACTATGTACTTTTTAACTGATGGCTTAAACCATCAATAGATTCCTGTGCTGCTTTTTTGCCAGCATTGCTGGCATACAATACTTCAGGCCATTTAAATCACATACTTACCCCAACAATAGCCACATGGATGCTTCCGGGTGAAATCGGGACATCCAGGTAAGTTTCCCTCTTTGTATGACCCTCCCTGGGTTACTTGGGACTTTTACCGTGTGCTTGGTTGCTTAGTGTAACTTTTAGATGTTTATTTTTGTTTTTAAGTTTGAATTTCCTGCACGATGAAATCACACGAGATTTCAAATGAGGAAGTGAACTGGGCTCTGTTCCCTTCCTCTTTATTGCTGGGCGCCTTTGCTGGGATTACAATGTAAGTGTGGGGGGTGGTGGGGGGAAATTATCTTTTGCTGGAATAAAAATGCTTTTTGTTTCTGCTAGCAAAAGAACGTTTAAAGGGGCTGCATCTGATAAAGTCCTAAGTCAATTCATGGTTAAAAAACTGACATTTAGTTCACTGGTTTTATAGAAATTAATTCATTAATTAAATCACTAATTTAAACCATGGACCTGACACAGAATGATTTTTATTTCTTATCACAATTATGCCTAAACGTGCATTTTATTCAATGGGGATGGTGGGATTTGTCCTCCTCCAGAGTGTTTCTCCGCACTTCTTTGTATTCTTCCTTACAGAAGGCAGCTTCCCCCCAACCATACACATTCCTAAACACAAGAAACCAGCATAGAACCATGCAGTCTTTCCCCTCCTCAACACCACTTATTATTGTATCACAAGAATGACTGCTTATCCTCACTGGAGAAAAGGAAAACAAATTACCATATAATTAGTTAAATTTAGCTGGTCATTAACCAACAAGTTAACTTGTTCAGTCCTCTCCATTGATGCCCCCTTGTCATGGGAGAGAGGCTTGCATACCATAATGATGTTTTGAGCTATGCTGGCGGTGGCATAATAGCCACTGGTAGGGTCTCCCATGCCAGACAGGTCAAACCCAAAGGGTCTGACAAAGAGCGTCAAAGGGCAGGATGGGCTCTCTAGCCTTATGGCAACAGTCCTAGGAGAAGGAAAACTCTAATCCCAAACCTGGGCAGATGGTGCTCGTCCAACCCTGTAAGGTCAACCATCTAAGAGAAGGAAACTCTAATCAAACATACGGCCCAAGGACACCGCTACTATGTCCCTGCTTGCAAGGCCACGGCAGATGAACCTCTGGTTTAAAGGGTGAGGCCAGTTCTGTGCACGCTGCGCTCCACCAGAAAAATTCATTGCACAGGCTCGAAGGACAAATCCAATTCACCCCCCCCCCAAAAAAAGCACTGTAGCGATAGGTGAGGGACGAAACCGGCAGGTGTAAAGATGCACTGGAAGACGCAGACCCAACCCTGCATGCAGGCAGTTCAGGACTCTGGTCACTCGAGGCTGACCCGGAAGATGATAGTCTTGTTCGGCAGCATCCTGAATGACCAAGCAGCCTTTTTAAAGGAGAGCACTGCTTGCTCCATATGGAGAGGGGCCTAGAAAATGTGGTCTAACGAAAGCTCATCCCCAACTACCTGGTTGGCTAGCTGCGGCCAACGGGAATCTTCTGATGCAGTCAAATCAAGGCAAAGAAGCAAAGGCGCACACCAGCCTCCAAAGGTGTAAATAAACTGACGCTTGCATGCTGGAACATCAGAACCATGCGAGACTCTGAAAATAGTAGACGGCCTGAGCGTCGTTCTGCTCTAATAGCCCAGAAACTATCATGGCTTAATATTGACATCGCTGCTCTTAGTGAAGTTCGTCTCCATGAGGAAGGCAGCCTTAAAGAACATGGCGCCGGCTACACACTTTACTGGTCTGGTAAACCCAAAACCAAAAAACATCTTTCAGGGGTAGGCTTCATGATTAAAAACTCCATTGCCTCCAAACTCGAAACCTTGCCAACAGGACACTCTAATCGCATTATTTCCTTACACCTCCCACATGTTGTTCTCTTTAGTATATATGCCCCAACTGTGCAAGCCGACCCTGTAGAAAAAGAAAAATTCTACACAGACCTACGCCACCTCATACAAAAAGTCCCTGTAGAAGATAAAATTATTATCCTTGGTGACTTCAATGCCAGAGTAGGAAAGAACTCCGAAGCTTGGAAAGGTGTCTTAGGCAAGCATGGTGTTGGAAATTGCAATGACAATGGACGCCTCCTGCTAGAGTTCTGTGCAGAACAGCTGACTATTACAAACACTATCTTTCAGCAGAAAGACAGCTTGAAGACAACCTGCATTCATCCCCGATCCAAACATTGGCACCTCATTGACTATGTTCTAGTCCACCAGAGAAAGATTTGTGATGTCCGCCATACTCGAGTGATGCCCAGTGCAGAATGCCAGACAGATCATCGCCTCGTCAGATGTAAACTAAATCTTCATCTTAAGTTCAAACCTAAGAGGGTTGGCATCTTAAAGAGGAGACTACAAGTCAACAATCTTCAACAAGCGACCATGAGAGACAACTTCCAGGCAAACCTACAAACAAAACTTGAAAACCATCCTACAGATCCTTCTCCTACAGTGCTTTGGCAACATATCAAAAACAGTATGCTCCAGTCTGCGGAAGAATCCCTCAGGTTCTCCCAAAAGAAAAACCAAGACTGGTTTGATGAAAACAACCAAGAGATCCAGGAGCTGTTGGCAAAGAAGAGAACTTCTCACCAGGCATACCTCGCCCAGCCAACTTGCCATCTCACATGTAGTAAACAGCTTTCCATCTCACATGTAGTAAACTTCACCAAAAACTCCGAGACATGCGGAACAAGTGGTGGATCAATATAGCAGAAAAGACACAATGCTGTGCAGATCTGGGTGATTCTAGAGGATTCCATGAAGTTCTTAAGGCAGTGTTTGGACCTACTTATCAGGTCCAAAGCTCCTTATACAGTACAGATGGTCAAACATTAATTACTGATAAAGCCTCCATCCTGAATCGATGGGCTGAACACTTTCAAAGTCTCTTTAGAGCCAACCGAGTAGTCCAAGGCTCAGCTATCCAACATATGATACAAAAGCTGATGAAAAATGAATTGGACATAGCTTCCACTTTGGAAGAGACCCTTAAGGCCACACAGCAGTTGAAAAACGGCAAGGCAGCTGGGATTGATGGAATCCCACCTGAAGTTTGGAAACACGGAGGTCATGTACTCCATGATAAAATCCACGAACTCCTGGTGAATTGATCGGAAAAAGGGGAACTGTCATCAGATCTCCGAGATGCAGTCATCATCACCCTGTACAAGAAAAAAGGAGCAAAATCCAATTGCTCAAACTATCAAGGCATAACACTGCTCTCTATTGCTGGAAAAATCCTTGCAAGGATACTCCTGAACAGATTAGTTCCTGCCATTGCCGAAGAACTTCTTCCTGAAAGCCAATGTGGCTTCAGAGCCAATAGGAGTACTAGATATGGTATTTGCACTTAGATAACTGCAAGAGAAATGTAGAGAGCAGAACAAGGGTCTCTATGTAACATTTGTTGACCTCACCAAAGCCTTTGACACCGTGAGTAGGAAAGGTCTGTGGCAGATCCTGGAAAGACTAGGATGTCCCCCCCCCCAATTCCTTAAAATGATTATCTTGCTACACGAGGGCCAGCGTGGTCAAGTCAGATATGGTGATGCTCTTTCAGAGCCCTTTCTAATAACTAATGGAGTGAAGCAAGGTTGTGTTGTTGCGCCAACTTTATTTACAATCTTCTTCAGCATGATGCTCCAAAGGGCTACGGCAGAGCTCGAAGAGGATAACGGCATCTATATACGTTACCGTACTGATGGTAGCTTGTTTAACTTAAGCCGTCTGAGGGCTCGCCCTAAGACTCTAAACTATCTAGTCCGTGAGCTGCTCTTCGCTGACGATGCTGGCCTTGTTGCCCACATAGAAGCAGCTCTGCAGCGCCTAACATCCTGTTTTGCAACAGCTGCAGAGCTGTTTGGGCTGGAAGTCAACCTGAAGAAAACAGAAGTTCTTTACCAGCCTGCACCACAGGACAAGCACCACCATCCCCACATTGCCGTCGACAATTCTGTGCTTAAGTCCGTTCAGCAGTTCACCTACCTGGGAAGCATCATCTCCTCAGATGCCAAGATTGACAAAGAGATCGATCACAGATTAGCAAAGGCATATAGCGCATTTGGAAGACTTTACAAAAGAGTCTGGAGTAATAAACACCTGAGGCGAAACACAAGAATCAGTGTGTATAGAGCCATTGTACTGTCTATTTTCCTTTATGGATCTGAAACATGGGTCACCTATCGCCACCACTTACAACTCCTCGAACGCTTCCACCAGCGCTGTTTATGCACAATCCTAAATATACACTGGACTGACTATGTGACGAATGTTGCTGTCCTTCAGCAAGCAGGGATCACCAGCATTGAGGCCATGATATTGAGAACACAGCTGCGCTGGGCAGGACATGTGTCTAGGATGGAGGACCATCACCTCCCCAAAATAGTACTCTACAGTGAACTCGCCACAGGTCAGCGTAAGAGGGGCACTCCAAAAAAGCGATACAAGGACTCCCTGAAACAACACGTCAGGCTTGGCCAAATTGATCACCAACAATGGTCCGCCCTGGCCTCACATCAGGAGGCATGGAGACACACTATCCACAATGCTGCAGCCTTATTTGAGAACTCACGCCGAACAAGTCTTGAAGAGAAACAGCAACGCAGAAAGAATCACAACCCGGTAACATCACCCGAGGAAACCTTCTGCTGTGCTTTCTGCAATCGGACTTGTCTATCTCGGATTGGCCTTTTTAGTCATCAGCGCACTTGCAGAAAACACAGGATGAGTCCTTCCGGAATCTTCGTTTGCGAAGAAATGCCAGAGAGAGAGAGAACTTGTTCAGTATCATTGAGAGAACGGGATGATCTTCTGTCTTCTACTTTGTTTAGTACTTTGGAAATAACTAGTCTTATTTAACCAGTTACATTTAACTAGTTATTTCTGAGCACTGGACAAAGTACAAGACAGGATCTCCTCAGCAGGAAATCATGGAGGCAATCTCAGTTGGACTGGGGAGTGCATTTTGTACCCCCTCCCTTTCAATTACATGCCTCATCCCTAGTTTATCATGGAATACGCCAATACTGAATTCCCTAGGACAACATGAGACACCATTCAAAATTCCCAATATTGTATCTTAATATTATATCTTAGTGATCTAATACCAGCAGCTGCTTACCTGGGGGTGTAAGTGGCATTGACCTCAGTGGGGCTTACTTCTGAATGGACACATAAAGGGTTGCACTGCAAATGAATTTCTCATCCTGAAGAGATTGTTCTGGTTGCAGCAAAGACTTGCAATAAGTCAGCAGTAGTATCTTATCAAATGAAAGTGGCATGTACTGGGAGTGTTTCCATTCCCCCCCCCATAAGAATGATGTCCTTCTTGGGCTTGTCTAGACAGGCAACCGCATCTTGGCATCCCCAGGCTGAGAGCCCTGCATTCCAAATAATGCACAGCTTTTGTCTGTTTCGCCTCTGGGCAGTCCTGACAATGCCCAAGGCAAAGCTGGGGGGAAGATGGGGCAAAGCCTTTTTTTAAAAAAAATGGGAAAACCCATGTTATGAGGGAAAACCTAGAGGAGTCCAGTGTGGGAATGCAGGGTCTGTACCTGTATGCTGGTCTGCATCACTGGACACCGTCACTGCAGGAGTTGCTCTGCAGCCGGAAAGGAGTCCCACAGCACATGATCAAGACTCCCTGCATGTGACCAGCCTTGATCACATGCTGAGGTCCTCCTTCCTGGCTTCAGAGAGTGTGATACATGACAGTGGGGGAGGTGCCTGCCGATACCAGCTGGCTTGCATGTGCAGTGGCTGGTGTGTGTGTGCGTACTCCTGCCTATTTCCTCACAGTAATGGCAGGGGGGATGCAGGCCACCTCCAAGGCCAGAATACACCAGCCAGAAGGCGGTGTATTCTGGCTGGTCTAGACAAGCCGCCTGAGTCCTCAAATTTCCAGTATTTATTAGCAGTAACTTAAAACTTCAGCTGAGCATTTAAAAATACAATGTAGGCATCCAAAGAAAAGGAGCACACAAAAAAAAAACCCCAAGAGAATGAGAACACAGCAAATAGATGAGGTGTGAGCAATTTTCAATGTCTTAATCTCTGCAATGCTAGAAATTGGAGACTGCAGGAACATTTATTTTGGGAGATAATAATTATTATTTGGGGACAATGCTCTCATTTTGCCTCCCTGTAGCTACATTCCTGGCATGCACCATTCCAAATAAGGCAATATTCTTGATCTCTTGAAGCATCACTATTTGCATCCACTATCCTCCAGCCTTAGTGATCAGGCTTCCAGGGATTCTCTTTTTCATGCCAAACATTCCTAGAAACACTTAAGAAGATTTTTTTAAAAAAATCAGAGCATGTGCAGAATGTCATTCTTCTACCACTGGAAAACCACCAACTCTTGTGCCAAACTACTTGGGATTAGAGAGAAGGTACACAAAGTCAATGGCTGTGACCTCTCAACAGGCTTAAGGCCCATCCTCAGTCACCAAAATCATTATTCCAGATGTATTTGCCAGTAGGTATGAATGCTGTTGCAAACTTTCCATATTCAGAACTGCGTTCATGGCCATGTTGTATGTGTAACTGCCTTTGGTTTCATTGAGCTATGGCTCACGAGGTTAAAACATCAGAAGCATTTCACTAGCAGGCATGATGATGCCATCTGCCACCCTCCACCCTCAATTTCCTTGATCTCTACAATCCTCACAGTAACAAGGGGGAATTTTCTCAACAACAATACACTGTTTTCACTTATTCATGTTGCAAGGCAAATCATTTGGGGCTGTAAAAGACCCATTAGATTTACAAAGGCCAGTTTCCAGTGGTGGTATAAACTGCTAGAGGACTTTTTCGGACAGGGTTTTGCAACGCTAGCAGCCTCATCCCCGTTGCGAGGCTGCTGCACTGCAGGGCATCCCTTTCAGATGACACTCTCCCCTGCCGATACTGTTGTGTAACTGCTGGGATGCTGCAGCGTTATATTTGGTGGTTTTCTAATCATGAAAGTTTATCGTGATTAGAAAAGCGCTAAATATGGTGCTGCAGCATCCCAGCAGTTAAGTAACAGTATCGGCAGAGGATCGGCAGGGGAGAGCATCATCTGAAAGGGACGCCCTGCAGCGCAGCAGCCTCGCAACGAGGACGAGGCTGCTAGCATTGCAAAACCCCGTCTGAAAAAGTCCAGAATGGTTTTGTTTACATGGAACACAGAAGCCTGAATGTTGGACTCTTCTAATGCTTAGTAAGGTAGAAGGCAGTAGGAAAAGAGGAAGACCACATTACAGCTGGATAGACTTGATCAAGGAAGCCACGTCCCTGAGACTGCAAGAACTGAACAAGGCTGTTGAGGATAGGGTGACTTGGAAGTCTTTCATTCATATGGTTGGCATAAGTCAAAGATGACTTGACAGCAGTTAACAACAAAGGGAACAGTAGCTATGAGCACAATCAGGATGCATGCCTGCACTTCAAAAATTTACCATTACACCATTAATTAGTGCCAATGAGTCTGCTTATCAGACATGATCATGCAAATATAGGTTTCCTAAACAGAATCATATGAGTGGTCAGGAGACTGGATACCTGCTCATCTTTGCCATAGAACTTTTCTTCAGGATTTGTGCAAATTTTGTAGCTTGGTGTCAAGTTCATGTGTAACTGAGAAAATTTTTGTCCTTGAGCATGTTGATACTAGGTGTATGTGTAGGTAGCCTGTTAACCCTGGAAGAGCAGGAATGCCCCTACCATAGGGGCAACATGCATCCTGAAAACTCCCTGAACCCCTGTTGATAAATTATCCTCAAGGAAGGTTGCTTTGTGTACATCTAGGCTCAAGAGATACACATTTAGGAATACACATCTCTGATCTTCATCCTGCTAGACATATTGTAAACAGCTAAGGTGGCTCACACTGTCAGATATGTGTTGATTCAGGTAATGAATATGTCTGTATGTATCTTGCAAACCTTCTTGTATATTCAGGTAATTAGTATGTCTGTATGCACTGTGAACCATCATAATCCTTACCTAATGATTAACAGTGTATACATGATAACTAGACTATATAAACTAACCTCTCTCTGGCTTTCCTTCACAAACAAAGATTCAGGAAGGACTCATCCCACGCTTTCTGCAAGCGCGCTGATGACTGAAAAGGCCAATCTGAGATAAACATGTCCGGTTGCAGAAAGCACAGCAGAAGGGCTCCTTGGATGATGTTTCCAGGTTGTAATTCTTTCTGCATTGTCGTTTCTCTTCAAGACTTGTTCGGCGTGAGTTCTCAAATAAGGCTGCAGCATTGTGGATAGTGTGTCTCCATGTCTCCTGATGTGAGGCCAGGGCGGACCATTGTTGGTGATCAATTTGGCCGAGCCTGAGATGTTGTTTCAGGGAGTCCTTGTATCGCTTTTTTGGAGTGCCCCTCTTACGCTGACCCATGACGAGTTCACCGTAGAGTACTATTTTGGGGAGGCCCTTGTCGTGGGGGAGAGGCTTGCGTACCCTAATGAAGTTTTGAGCTATGCTGGCAGTGGCATAATAGCCACCGATAGGGCCTCCCATGCCAGACAGGTCAAAACCGAAGGGTCTGACAAAGAGCATCAAAGGGCAGGATGGGCTCTCTAGCCTTGTGGCAACCGTCCTAGGAGAAGGAAAACTCTAATCCCAAACCCGGGCAGATGGTGCTCGTCCAACCCTGTAAGGTCAATCATCTAAGAGAAGGAAACTCTAATCAAACCTACGGCCCAAGGACCTCGCTGCCACGTCCATGCTTACAAGGCTACGGCAGATGAGCCTCTGGTTTAAAGGGTGAGGCCAGTTCTGTGCACACTGTGCTCCACCAGAAAATTCCATTGCACAGGCTCGAAGGACAAATCCAATTCCAAAAAAGCCCTGTAGCGATAGGCGAGGGACGAAACGGCAGGTGTAAAGATGCACTGGAAGCCGCAGACCCAACCCTGCATGCAGGCGGTTCAGGACTCTGGTCGCTCGAGGCTGACCCGGGAGATGACAGTCTTGTTCGGCAGCATCCTGAATGACCAAGCAGCCTTTTTTAAGAAGAGCACTGCTTGCTCCATATGGAGAGGCGCCTAAACTAGCCTACTGTACCAATAAAGTATGGTCTACCATGACAATCCCAGAGGTCGTTTGAGCATCATTACTACATGTGTGCCCTGACCCTGAGATTCACTTTAGATCCACTATGATCTTTAGATTCACTATGATTCTATGATTCTATTATCCCAGTTTGCACCTTTGGGACATGGTCTCTAATTCATCTCAACCCAATTGAAACGAAACCCAGATTCAAAGATAAAGTGCTGTGTCTCATCCCATTTACTATAACAGGGAATTAAAATATGATATAATGTGAAATGAATGATATTTTCAAACATAGTAGTATTTCAGATATACAAGGGCAAAGGGATCTGTCCCATGCTCTTTTAAATGATGTTGGTTTAAATGTTGTTGGGTTTTATTTTATTTGTTCTCTTTTAAATCAGACTATCAATAGCTTCTTTATATTACTTCATTTTCCAAGTATGATTGGAAGAACTAGCCAACATGGTTTCTCCTGAGGCTGTGTATGTGTATGTGTATTGTTATTATTATTTATTATTATCTCTATTTCTATCCTACTTTTTCCCCAGTTTGGGACTCAAAGCGGTGTACAAGACAAAGACATTGTTAAAATCGGGAAAATACGAAAGTTAAAACACAATTAAACAACAAAAAAGTGAAAAACAGCTAAAATTTAAACACACACACACACATATGCACATACACATACACAACACACACATATACCCCAGCACAACCATTAGCAGAGATCGGCAAAGACCTGCCGAAAAAAGAAAGTTTTTACTTGGCTTCGGAAGGAAGGCAGGGATGGTGCCAATCCGACTTCTCTGGGCAAAGCTTTCAGAGCCTGTGGGCAGCCACTGAGAAGGCCCTCTTCTGAGTTCCCGCCAGATGCACTTGTGAGGGTGGTCGGACAGAGAGAAGGGCCTCCCCAGCAGACTGAAGAGCCCAGGCTGGTTCATAAAAGAGAATATGGTTCTTCAAATAACTTGGACCTGAGCCATGTAGGGCTTTAAAGGTCATAGCCAGCACTTTGGATTGTGCCTGGAAATATACTGGCACCCAGTGGAGCTACTGTAACAGCTCCGGGCTATAGCTCTTTGAACCAGTTGAAGTTTCTGAGCACTCTTCAAGGGCAGCCCCATGTGGAGTGCATTATAGTAATCCAACTGGGATGTAACTAAGGCATGTGCCACTGTACCCAGATCTGATGTCTCTAGGAATGTGTGGTGGTGGTGTGCCTTCAAATCATTTCTGACTTATGGTGACCCTATGGAGAAACTATCATGGGCTTTCTTTCTTTCTTTCTTTTCATTTGTATGCCACCTTTCTCTCAGAGTGGGGACCCAGGGCAGCTCCCAGAGACAGTCAATTGAAATCTTTCACAATAAAATTTAAAAACAATTAAAATCACCCCATAAAACAGTATAAAATCATTTTTAAAACATACAAAATTTTAAAAGATAAATTAAGAAAGCCAATAAGAAGCTCTAGCATGCACATTAAAAGCCTGCTTAAACAAAAAGGTCTTTCCCTGCCAGCTAAAGGAGAGCTGGGAGTTCCAGAAAGTGGGAGCAAGCACTGAATGTTATGAAGCAACCACCCATTTCTCTTGTGGCCTCACCAAGTGACTTGCCTAAGGTCATCCAGTGGGTTTCCATGACTGAGTAGGGATTCAAACCCTGGTCTCCCAGTGTCCTAGTCCAACAGTGAAACACTTGTGCGCTTTCAGGATGTCTCCCAAAAATGTATACACCCTTAACAGCTTATAATCTCATTTTTTTATTATTTTTTTGCACTCCCTACCAAAAAAAGATGTATACACTCTTAACAGAGTTAAAGATTACAATAGTAGAGAAGTGTCATGAAATTACAAGATAAACTTTAAGTGAGGTTTGCAACTCTGTGCTTCAACAATGTGAGCAGTGCATTGTTATGCAGGGATGACAACCTGAACACCTTACATAAAATTGTAATTTGAGATGGAATGGTATCTCTGGTGAAATCATTATTAAAACATTTATTCTTCAATATAAATGTATTTACTTAGGGCTTGTCTAGATGAGAAGATATAATGCTGATTGCTGCACATTAACTCAAATTTGCAGCAGCATTCATTTGTCTCCATGTTTTTTTTTGACAAAATCACTGGTATGTGAATCTATCCGTGTTTAAAATTCACACGGTGCCATGCCTGCAAATCAAGATAATGGCCAGGAATGAATTATTTGCATTATTATTCTCCACAAGTTGCCACCACTGCACAATTATTATTATTTTTTTACTGTACTGTAAATCTAAGGTGTGCAAGTAGGATCTTCCACTTGAAAAAGCTGTTTGGTCATCACAGCACAGAAAAAAGTGCACGATCAATACCACAAAACTCCAAAGTGGCGCTTCCGGCCACTTAGTTGCTAGTAAGCCCTTCCCCCACTCATGTGCAACCCAATCGCTTACTACTTCTGCTCTTATCTGGGAATGCTCATTTCCCCACATTTTTATATAATATTTTTTATTGTTAAAAAACATTAACAACTACATACATCAAACAAATTCACACCACCAACATCAAACACATATCAAACATTACACATATAACAAACATTACAAACGTTATAATTTCCTAATCTAAAACACAAACAACACATGTTAGGTCGTTTCCCACCATCTAGTTATTAGTTACTATTGAACTATTATCTTACTTACTCCTAATTGTATTCTCTTTCATCAATCTACTGTATAAGCACATCTCATTTATAAATGTATCATTACACACTGGTATCTTAACCTAATCAAAGATCTATAAAAACTAATTAAGATCAAACTTAACATATAATTTCCCCATTTTTGCATCAGATATTCTTAAATCACTATCAAGTCTTTCTTGAATTTTGATAAGAATTCTCATTTAATGAAGTAGTTAGTTTATCCATTTCTGCTAGTTCATAAAGCTTCATAAATCAATCTTTTTGTGTTGGTATAGAGCAGTCTTTCCACTTCTGCAGATACAGAAGTCTAGCTGCAGTCAACATATATTGCAGTATTCTTCCATATCTCTTTTCCAGTTCTCCTCCTGTTAAGTCCCACCAGATAAAATTCAGGTTTCATCTAGAATTCAATTTTTAGAATTTCTTCTATCATTTTATGTATTGAAATCCAACATTTCTTAGCCTTTTCACACATCCACCACATATGATAAAAAGTTCCAGTTTCATTTCAACATTTCCAACATTTATCAGATGTACCTTTATTTCCCCCCGCATTTTTTTTTAAAAAAAAAACCTCGGGAGAAGCTGTGAAGCCTTTTCCCCATGTAGTTTTTGGAGTTTCCGACACCCTTCCTTCCAAATATGGCAAATCACCACAGGATTTTGTTGGGAGAAAAGATATTCTCCTCAAAATCTATGAGGAGTTTTTTCACCATCTAGACAACCCCTTAGCCTTCAAACTATAACCATAGCTACTATTAGCTGTTAAAGAGTATATACATTTTGAGGACACCCTGTAATATGTCTGTGTGTATATTTGTGCGCACCCATTCATTGAATTTCTGTCCCACCTTTCTCTTGAATGGGACCCAAAGCATCTCAGAACATATATGAAAACAAGCCAGGTGAATTAAAAATTAGTAATAAAAATTGAAAAAAAAATTACAACATTAAAACATCAATATTTTAAAACAATATAAAATAACTAGCTATACCTGGTGTAGCATACACCATTCCCACAAAGCCCTACACCCCCGATAATACACACACTGCTCCCCCTCACTGCCTCCTGCCCCTTGCCACCCCCTGCTCCTCACAACCCTATATTCCTCACCACCACCCCCATGCTCCTTGCCACCCCCATTCCCCTCGCCACCCCCTGCCCCTCGCCACCCCCCATTCCCCTCACCACCCCCGTGCCCCTTGCCACCACTCCGTGCTCCTCGCCACCCCCCATGTTTCTTGCCACCCCATGCTCCTCGCCATCCCCCATGCCCCTCACTGACCGCCCCATCCCCCCACTGACCAACCGCACCACTTTGCCACCCCCTCACACACACACACCATGCCACATCTCCTCTGCTACTTGCCCCTCCTCTGCTGGTAGCCATGTTTAGGAAGGACTTAAAGGTCCACATGTTCCCACCCCCAGTATGTTGATTGGCTGCCCAACCAAGCTTTGATTGGTTGGTCAGTTTCCTAAGCAGCCAATCAGCACACTGGAAAGGGCAACATACCCAAGAGAATTATATATAGAGATTTAAAACAATGACAAGGACAATGAAAATGTAGCACACACATCCTATTAAAGACCCTCCCACACAGCCACTTACAACTATTTCAGATGAGGTTAAAAAAAACTGTGGAGGTCTGGAGGAGGACGGTGCTGTCCTGCTTCCAGCTCTCCATTTTGGACAACGCTGTCCTCCTCCTGTCCTTCATTCATTCTGCCTCCATCCTGCTTCTGTTTTGCCACCACTGCTTTTTATTAACGGAAACTTCCATTAATAAAAAGCAGTGGAGGCAAAACAAAAGCAGGATGGAGGCAGAATGAATGAAGGACAAGAGGAGGATGACAGCGTCCAAAACGGAGGGTTGGAAGAGGGACAGCACCATCCTCCTCCCAACCTCTATGGTTTTTTTTTACCCCATCTGAAAATGTCTTCAATCACCAAATACTTATTTAAATAAAAAGGTCTTTACCTGGCAACAGAAGGATAGCAGGCAGGGGGGCCAGCCTAGTCTCCCACTAAGCCAGTATGTGTCCTTACCTGTGATGGTTGTGGAACCGAGCATGGACCTTGGAATGGGGGGGCAGGGGGTCTTGAGTCCACACAAGGCTAGGCTGAGGGGTGAGCCTCCCTCAAAATGATCAAGCTTCCCAAGACCAAAGATCAGGACTCCCAAGACTTTTGTATACTAGAGCCCCTCAGGAACTACTGATCGGAAGTTGTCCTAGTTTATAGCCTTCTTTGCATTTATAATAAAATTTCCCCTTTCCTTGATGTATTCATTTTCTGCTTCATAAAATTCTATAACATTTCATTTACTATTTTGTCATTGACCTCATGGTAATCACACTTAACTGCTTCCATTGATATTATTATTATCACTGTATGCTGTGTTTTCCCTGTATTGTAAAAAAAAAACGTTCATGCAAGTATGCAAAATTCATAATGATCTGCAGGTCAGGCTTGAGCCTCCCCCACCTTTAAAATAGTTTTGGGGCCCTGGGACTGAGAAATACTCCCCTAAGGATCTTAAAACTTAGGCAGGCTCATATAGGGAGATACAATCTTTTAGATAGTCTGGACCTAAGCTGTATAGGATTTTGTAGGTCATAACCAACACTTTGAATTGTGCCCAAAAATGAACCAGTAACCGGCAAAGTTGTTTCAACAAGGGAATTAGCACTCTGGTCACAAGTTTCTAAACAGTTTCCAAAGGTAGCCCCACATAGGGCTCATCTACATGAGCCAGGATATGCCAGCTCCCCACCAGTACATCCTTGCCATGGATCAGGCCCATTGTTCCCCTGTTACCTCCTCCAATTAGGTTGGAGTCCAGATGGATCCACAAGCCTGCCATTGTATCTGCCATCACTGCCATCTCCCTCGCTGTCCCAGAAGACAGGAAGCAGCCCGCAGTGTGTGACCAAGGCCACTTGCATGTGACCAGCCTTGGAAACTTGCCGAGGGCCTGCTTCCTGCTTTGGAGAGAGTGAGGCAGACCAGCAGCTGCAGTGACAGGCCTGCCTGCCAGGATGGAATCCTGTGGTCATTTGGGGCTCAATCTGTTTCCTCCCAGTGGAAATGGATTAAAAGATGTATTTATTTTAAAACGTTTTATCAGGCCCTACCCCACCTTCTCCCTGTCTTAGCCCCGTCTATGTCCTGGGGGTTGTAACGACTGCCCAGGGGCAGAACAAGGCAAATGCCCTGCATTGTCAGGACTGCAGAGCTCTAAGATGGAGGCAAGACCAGGTATACTGCCCATCTAGACAAGTCCATAGAGTGCATTATAGTGATCCAAACAGGATGTAACTGAGGCATTTGTCACCATAGCCAGATCTGACATTTCAAGGAATGAGCACAGCAGGCACACTAGTTTTAACTATGCAAAATCCACTTCTGGCCACTACAGCAATCTAGTCATAGAGTCATAGAATCATAGAGTTAAAAGATACCACAAGGGCCATCTAGTCCAACACCATGCCCTGCAGGAGTACACATTCAAAGCACTCCCGACAAATGGCCATTCAGCCTCTGTTTAAAAACCTCCAAAAAGTGGATATTGGGAACTCGCTAGTAATTCTCTTGTATAACCATCTATATATATAATTCTCTTGGGTATGTTGCCATTCCCATGTGCTGATTGGCCACCTAGGAAACATACCCAACCAATCACAGCACTCTGTTGGCTGGCCAGTCAGCAGCTTGAGGGTGTTTTTCAACACCACCTTCTTGGCCTACAGTCACATCTGTAGCCGCAGTAACTAAATACTCAGCCAGCTCCCCTTGCTGTCTTAATATGCATGCATGGGGGAAAATAATGATGCTTTCTATGCACCCCCCCACACCCTCTTTCTTCTTTTTCCTCCTATCCTACATTGCAGAGTAGGCTTTTTCTCCTTCCTCCATTCTTTACCCCTTTCACACCACAAAACATGAGCCCTTTCCCCCTCCTTCTGTCCGGATAATATTGGTTTAAGTGCAAAAGGAAAAAAATGTTGGAGCAACAGACCACAGACTTGCACAGCTGAAGTGGGTTTGTTCACAGCTGTGGCTAGGCAGAGGAATGACTAGCAAACACTCCTATATAGCCAAAGCACACAATGTATTGTGTGTGGATTGGTGTCATGGAGAACGAAGAGTGTTGTTGGCTGTTGAAGAAATTGCTGTTGAATTTGTTAACAAGGTTTGCTGTGTATATACTGATTTGTTTATACTGAAACTGAAGATAAAGACCTCCAGATATGTTTGGATGAACCTTGCTGACTGTAAGTATTTTTGTGTGTGAAAGTGGGGCAGAGCTGTGGACCAGCTGCTAGCTGAAGCCTTTGTTTTTGTTTTTGTGCCCTTTCTGCTGCACAGTTCTGCTATTTGGCTACTCCTGGGTTAGTTTGTCCCCAGGCTGTGCCAGGTGCCTCTCAGTGAGCCTATACTGAGTGGACACCTTCTTCCCTGAGGAACTTCCAGGCTGCGGGGGGGGGGGGACTGGAAAGGGATGGGAAGGAGGTGGGAGCCCCCCTGGGGTTCCAGGCCCTCTTTTCCCTCCTTAGGGGACCCCTTGGAGTCCTCTGGCCACCCCTGGCTCTGCTTCCCATGGGGAGAAAGGCTTTCTTTGCAACCTGGACAGGCTGCTGCCTGCTAAAAAAACTCTCTGGCTGGTGGGAGGAGCCAAAGCCAGTGAGGAAGGAGGAATAGAACAGAGCAAAGCAAGCTCTCATTGTCCACCAGTCACCTGCCATGGGAATCCAGCATGCTGCCCTCGAAGGGCAGCTAGCGTTAGTGTGGAAGGCTGAGGCTCCACAGTCTGTGGGCAGGGCAAAGTTGAGCCTAAAGTCTCATGAAAAAGTTAGATGTGACTATTCCGCCCCTTGCTGGAGAGATTCCTTTACTCCCTTTTCTATTTATTTTTATTTTAACAAACAGTAGACAAGGGTCCCTTGACCCCCTCTTCTCTAAACAAGGCAGAGCTTTTGCATGCTACTTTCAGTAAGTACCTAAACCAATGGTCCTTAACCTGGGATCCGGAGACCCCCAGGGGACCTCAATGTTCTCACGGGGGTCTGCAAAGGCTTGAAGGCTGCTCAGTTCACCTCCTGTCTGCAGTGGAGTGGTCATGTGACAGGAGCCAAGGCAAAGGCTGGCTGGCTTGGCCTGACGCATTGCCATTCAATCCATTCTAGCCACAAACTTTCAGGAAGAAGCAGAAGAAAAATCTTCCCTCCCACTCCAGTGCCTCTGAGGGAAGATTTCATGGATGGTGTAATTGTATCATCATCATCATCATCATCATCATCATGGTTTTAAATCTAAAGTCTTGAGGGGCCATGGCAACAAAAGATATTTAAAGGGACCACTGGTAAAGAAAAGGTTAAGAATCACAGAATCATAGAATTGGAAGAGAGCACAAGGGCCATCCAGTCCAACAGAAGCATTGTTGTAATTGTATTATTGTTGTTGTTATCAAGTATTATTGTTATCATTATTAGGGTTTCAAATCTTGAGTTAAATCTTGGGGGCCCATGGCAACAAAATATATTTAAAGTGGGTCCCTGGTAAAGAAAAGGTTAAGAGCCACTGGCGTAATTGTATTTTTATTGTTGTTGTTGTTAGGGTTTTAAACTAGTATTAGTATTAGTACTATTAGTATTAGTATTAGTATTAGTATTAGTATTAGTATATGCCCTGCTGGGGTTTTAAGTGGTGGTTGCAGCATGGAGCTTGGAGTGGCAGTGTTCCTTTCACATGGTTCAGCTACATGGTATTATTTTAGGAAAAAATATTGCATTTTTTACATGTGGGTGGTGATTGGCTGAGGGACTGAGAGGAGGGTGGGGCCCTTATGAGGCTGGGGGTATAGATACAGATTGGCAGGAGTGGGTTGTGAGGTGGAGAGGGAATTTGCATGTGGGTGGTAACTGGCTGAGAGAGTGAGATTAATTGGGTATGTTTCCTAAGCCCAGTTAGCACACTGGGAAAGGAAACATACCCAAGCCATCCATAGATAGACAGAGAGAGAGAGAGAGAGAGAGTTTATTTTGTAAGAATTGAGTCAGTGAAGATGGACCTCCCAACTAATTAATTGGATTTTTGGAATAGTAGACATTATTTACTCTGTTACAGAACTAGACCAACTTTTGATGTGGGTTCTGATACAGTCCAGGCGGCCAAGGGGTCACATCATCATCCTGCTGCTCCTGTTGCCACTGCGATGGGACCCAGGCAGTCAACTGGCAGTGGCGGCGGCAGGGCAACAGAGCGACTCACCCTTAATGCACCACCACCAGCATATTTTACATTGGGTACAGCTAGTACTAGAGAATTACTGGCCAGTTTCCAATATCCACTTTTGGGGCAAGGTCCTTTTCCATCTAATTCCAAGGAAGCTGTCGTGGTGTTTGGATTCAGAGAGGGTTGTCAATCCTCAGGATGGAAACCTGCTGTGATGATGGGTTAGCCAACTCCTTGTGTGCATTCACACTTGAGAGGCTGCCACCATGTGATATCATCTTGGGGGTCCTTCCAGCCTGAGAGCCCCTTTGCTTATATATTCTGGGATGCAATCTTAGAAACTCCTCTGCCTGGTAATTCCAAGAACTACGTTTGCCTTTTCTGTAGTTACCACCACCTCTTGAATTGCACATCCCTTTATACACAGAGGAGACCGTGGGGGTACCCTTGGAACTCCCTGCTACTTGCAGAGCTATTACCACCCCTCCCTTCTATCCCGAAGAGGAGAGAAGCCGAGCAAAACAGGCACATGTACACAGAGTTAGAAAAAGCTTATTTATTCAAGCAAAGCTCATAACATGTAGAATCCTCATGAAGAAGGTTCTTCCCTCTCCAGGCATATCTTAGAAGTTACAGAAGTAGCAAAGCCTTCATCTATATTCAGCCAAAGGAAAATAAAACATAATTTCCTAATGCGAACTATCTAAAAACATTTCCTAATCTACTTACAAACTTGTAGTCCGGTCTGGGGATTCAGAGTGAAAGGCATGTTGAGATGGAAGCAACATCGCATCTCAGGCAGAGAAGTGATAAAAAAAAAAAAGATGGAGAATGCTGTTGAGCCTAATCTGGGATAAACAGACTAGCTCCAGCCTCTTTCTGAATCTCACAGATGGACTGCAAGTGTGTGAGTAGATTAGGAAGTATCTTAGCTAGAAACACCATTATGTTTTATTGCTGAATGTAGTTGAATGCTTTACTATTTCTGTAATGTCTAAGATATGCCTGGAGAGGGATTCTCTTTTTCATGAGAATTCTACATGTTATGAGCTTTGCTTGAATAAATAAACTTTTCCTGTCTTCCTATCAGCTGATGTTTCATGTGCTTTGGTTTTATTTGGTTGCTCATTCTTTCCTCTTCAGGATAAAAGTAGCAGGGAGTTCCAAGGATACCCCACTGTCTCCTCTTGGACTATGTGTATAGGGGTGTGCAATTCAAGAGGTGGTGTCAGCTACAGAAAAGGGAGACATGGTTCTTTGAATTCCCAGACAGAGGAATTTCCAAGGTTGTGTCTGTGGTTTGAAAAGGGCAGCTTGGGGTTCCTCAGGCTAGGAGAACCCCAGGCTAGCATGACATGGTGGTAACCTCTCAAGCATGTGTGCCTGTATGAGCGCACAAGAGGAGTTGGCTAACCCATCATCACACCTGCCTTACTGCAATGGGGCATTCACTACTCCCCTTACCTGCCTGGCCAGCCCCCTTCTGGCTGCTGCCAAGAGCCTGAAAAGGGAGAGGTATAAAATGTACATTGTGGGTCTCACCTCTCCAAGGATCCTGTCCACATCCTCAAATTTTAAATGAATAAGTATGGGGATTTTTATGCAAGAGAACCTTTACATTTGGATGATATCTAAAATAAAATGTGCTTATTTCCTTAAGTTCCTTGTGAAAATACCAGAAAGCAGAGCAGTGACCCTGCAAATTTTCAGAAAGATAATAGCAATTCATTTTATGAAAATAAATTCATTTCAGACAGAAGAAATACAAAGTAAATTCTCTCTCTCTCTCTCTCCACACACACACACACCACATTTAAAAAGAATCAAGGAAGCAAGAAGTGACCTTGTTATCTGAATTACAATCCTGCCTCAGAGAACAATGATTGTAGAGCACCTGATAAAACATGCTCGAGGGTTAAATGGTGGACCTGTCAATCATCCAAACTCCTCCTCTCCCTCCCCAACTTCACCAGTCTCAGAGTTTTCACAGGAACAAAACTGAAAAAGACAGTATTCCTTGAGATAACAGAACTGTCTTTCCAGAGCATAAAACTTTATCCAAGTGTTGTGTGGGGTCCATCTTTGATTTTGCTTGTTCTGTTGAAAAGCAGCTTTTTGACTCAGGAACCAGGATAACTGGTTCAAAGGAACCAGATGGTGCTTGGACATGGGTTGAATCCACCACACATCCCTTTTGGATACATTGTGGTTTTGGGAAGGATTTGAACATAAAGGTGTAAAATTGACCAAGTGATTCAAAGCAAAATAGTTTTGTGGAGTCTCCCACCCGCCCACAGGCTGTGTGCTTATTCAACAGCAAGTTCACTCCCATGGAACACAGTGAGCTTCCTCCTGATCAGACATGAATATAATGTTACAATCAATTTTGGATTTCCTGCTCTCTCCTCCCCTTCTCCCAAATATGGCATGAGATGGCCATTAAACTTTCAGATCTGCTTCTGAATAAAACATTTTGAGTTTTGTAAAAGTTCTTCCAAAAAAAAAAAAATCAACAGATGGAAACAGCCTGTTTTAGTGTGAGTGAAAAAGTCTTGAAATGATTGTTAACAGTCTGAGCCAGTCTAATCTGTGATGTTGATTTTTCACACACCCCCTTTTTTTTAAAAAAAAACACCTCTATGATGCTACTATGTTGGTTGCTTCAGAATCAAAACTTTTTCAGTCTGAAAACAAACCAATTGTCTTTTATTATCTCACACACGCACATACACACACACTGCCCAATCTGGAAGAAAAAAAACATTGTTTAGTTGCAAAAAATTTGTCAATGAGTTCATCAGTCCTCTGCTCCTTACCAGTTGTCAATTAGTTTAACCACTCAGATCCACAACATGAGATCAACTCTTTGAGCCCAATGATTTTTACCAGATGAAAATTAAAAACATGACAACTGTGCTCTGACAGGCCTTCTGAGACGCAACTGCTTAAGCCACAAGGAATAATCAAAGAGGGTGTCCAGAATTCTGGCTGGATAATGACAGACATATGGAGCCCAGAGGGAAAGAGAAGGCCACAGGTAGAATGATGTAGGAAGGGAAGGGGATACTTTAAAGATAGTCTGAAAGAAAGCAAAAGCCATATTTCAGCTTGCTGTAGGTCTCCTGGAATTTGCCAATAGATCATCATGCTGGACTAACACGTGGCTCTAATTCCAGACCTTGCTACACCTCTACTAAATCTTCGCAGGCTTAGAGTTCAAGCCCTTCTTGATTTACATGTGGATTCTGAAAGGAAGCATTGCAGAGAGGCAACCACAGTAGACTCAGATACCCTGTTTTAGTAATCGTTATCCTTTTTAATGTGTTTTCTAACATTCACAGCCCAGTTTGTAACATGTGTCTTGTATTTGCTACACCCTCTGCATCTGAGGTATATGGCTGATAGCTGTGTTGAACTGCCAAAACATGTTTGTGACAGCTTGCAGATTTCGTGAAGACTTTGACACATGCAAAATGCGAGCTTCTGCAGAGCTCTGTCTCTTGTTATTAGGTTGTACCAGTTTAAACAATTAAATAATAAAAAGATGCTGCAAATGTGTCAACAGTGCTTTTTTTCATACAGATACCTCCTTTCAATCATTTTATTAACTCTGTTTCAATTTTATGGTACTCTTCTGGGATTAAGGTACTGTTGAAAAACAGTGTTGTTCAGTGCATTATTCAGCTATTGACCTGAATCCTACTGTTAGTGCAGTGATTCCCAAACTTGGTCCTCCAAGTGTTTTGAGCTTCAGCTCCCAGAAGCCCTAGCTGACTTGGCCAACAGTTAGGAATTCTGGGAGATGAAGTCTAAAACAACCAGAGGACCAAAGTTTTGCAACCACTGTGTTAGTGTCTACTAGAGCAGACCTGTTGAATCAATGGGATTTATCTCACCAGTCACCTATTAATTTGATGGTTCTGCTGTCGGTGGGACTAATCACTAGGATTCAGGCAGTGTTGCCTATTGAGAGTCTTAATATGGCATCCTGTTGGTAACATTTGTTGTCATTAACATCCATCAATTTGATTTGATCCTATGAATGAGAAATGTGCCTTCTGATTGGGGAGCCTCATTTGCTAGCACTATCCCTTGTTTCATTTTTTATTATCTCATCATAGTATTCTCAAGGTAAAAAAAAAACCTTTAGAAGTGAATTACTGGTGCCTCCTTCAGTACCAATAAGTGTTAGTGATGGTGCCACTTCTGTTGTCTCTGAAAGATCCTCCACCAGTGCCATGTCCCACTATTACTACTGCCCAGTAGCTATTTGGCACATTTATTCTGGGAAAAGCCTGTCTGACATGGGAGACCCTACCGCAGCAGTGCTACCATCAGCATAGCTTTTTGCCTAACCAAAGGGTGCTCCTCAGTGGCTCCTCTTCCTCTTGGAAATATGTGACCAGTGGGGTGCCACAGGATTCTGTCCTGGGCCCAGTGCTATTCAACATCTTTATCAATGACTTGGATGAGGGAATTAGGGACATGCTTATCAAATTTGCATATGACACCAAATTAGGAGGAGTAGCTAATACCCTAGAGGACAGGATCAAAATTTAAAATGACCTGGATAGACTGGAGAGCTAGGCCAAAGCTACCAAAATGAAATTCAATACGGAGAAATGTAAGGTACTGCACTTAGGGTGGAAAAACAAAATGCATAGATACAGGATGGGGGAGACCTGGCTGAACAAGACTACATGCGAAAGGGATTTAGGAGTCCTAGTAGATCACAATTTGAACATGAGTCAACAGTGTGATGCGGCAGCTAAAAAGGCCAATTCGATTTTGGGCTACATCAACAGAAGTGTAGTGTCCAGATCAAGGGAAGTAATAGTGCCTCTCTATTCTGCCTTGGTCAGGCCTCATCTAGAATACTGTGTCCAGTTCTGGACACCACAATTCAAAAAGGATATTGACAAATTGGAGCGTGTCCAGAGAAGGGCGACTAAAATGGTGAAAGGTCTGGAAACCATGCCTTATGAGGAAAGGCTTAGGGAGCTGGGTATGTTTAGCCTGAAAAAAAAATGGTTAAGGGGTGATATGATAGCCCTGTTTAAGTATTTGAAGGGGTGTCACATTGAGGATGGAGCAAGCTTGTTTTCTGCTGCTCCGGAGACTGGAACACATAGCAATGGATGCAAGCTCCAGGAAAAGAGATTAGGAGGAACTTTCTGACAGTAAGAGCTGTTCGGCAGTGGAACACACTCCCTCAGAGCATGGTGGGGTCTTCTTCCTTGGAGGTCTTTAAACAGAGGCTTGATGGCCATCTGTCAGGGATGCTTTGATCGTGATTTCCTGTGTGGCAGGGGGTTGGACTGGATGGCCCTCGTGGTCTCCTCCAACTCTACAATTCTGATTCTAGGAGCATACAATCCCACAACCATAGAAAGGTAGTGCCATGGTGAGGTTGGTAACATACACAGATATACGTTTTTGGATCCTGTGGAAGGAGGTATCCAGTACCCTCCAGCTGGGTGCACAGCAGCTGGAGGTTAGAGACAGTCTCTGCTCCTTCTTGGGTTGAAACTCAAGAGCAGCTGGAATGAGCCCAAGTACACCTTAACAACCAATCAGTGACCACAGAGACAAAGCTGCAGTCAGCAGCCTCCCAGCTGCTGTTATCTGTGGGGGAAAGCAGCTTTCACAGCCTTGACTGATTCTTGTAAGTACGCTGGTGCAGATTTGTGTTCTAACAATATGATGGAGAATCTTGGCCGTAGTATCTATAGATCTAGCCATACTATCAATTATCTTAGAATTTGAGCAGACATGATAGCAGCAGCAGAGTGGTATTTAAACCAAGATCTGCTGCAGTCACATACTGCAGAAAAATAACGCAAGCAGCCTCTCCAGCTTGCAAGGCTGCTGTGCTGCAAAGCGCCCCTTTCGTATGACGCTCGCCCCTGCTGGTACTGTTGCGGTACCGCAGGGAGAGCTGAGCGTCATATTTCGTTGATTTTTTACTCACGAAAGTTGATCGTGAGTAAAAATCACAGTACCGGCAGGGGCGAGTGTCATACAAAAGGGGCGCTTTGCAGCACAGCAGCCTCGCAAGCTGGAGAGGCTGCTTGTGTTATTTTTCTTCATCCAAAAAAGTCCTATAGAAAACAGGGCATAGAGGTTTGTCTTTTTATGTATTACATGTATTTTACGATTGAAAATAATAATAATTAAAAATATAACAGGCAAAAAAAAAAAAGGGAATGCCTGAAGGAGTGTGAAACCTTCTTGCTCCCTCTTTCAGCCCTTCCATTCAGTTACTTTCCTCTCCCCTGAGTTTATTTCTGGTATAGGAGCTCCAGCTGGGAAAAAAATAAGTGAGAGGGACTACAGGGAACTAAGCTGTGAGTGGAGGGGGAGGCATCTGACTTCATCTCCTGTATGTTTTTTAGTATGAATCATAGCTCAATAGTGGAGCACATGTGTTGCATAAAGAACCTAGGTTCACTACTTTCACATTTACAGTTAACATCATGATGGTACTGACTCGGGCTTAGAATATTGGAGAGCTCCTGGTAGTCAGAGTCAAGGTGGCCATGTGCCATGTGTCCTTTAGAGGATAACCCTCTCTTTGAAGGCACCTTGTCTTTCAAAGACTGCTAGTCCAGAGAAGTCCAGTGGCCTTGTTGCTACAAATGTCATAAGGGTCTTACAGGTGCAACCTAAGGTGCTGAAAATTTACTCCCATAAAACCTGAAGTCGCTCCCATAAAACCCAGTATGGATTTGTCAGAGTGAAGAAACAGAACCATCAGTTGTCTCTATCCTAGATCAAACACAATTCAAAGAGAAAAAGCCACCAGAAGAGAAAGCAATGGCCTTGACATTGTCCCTCAAGAGTGCAAAATGGTTACAGAGGAAATATTACTGTATTATCTTCAAACTCATACTCTAGCACAATACTGCAAGGCAGAACTTATTCCCAGAGGCTTAAGAATACAGAAGGGACCAGGATTGTTCAATAATGACTTAGAATTTAAAAATAAGTGGGCGGCTATACTCAATAAATGTTCATTTGACCTCATGCTGTTATTAGTGCAGAAATTGAATACTGAATTGGAAAACACGAAAATCCAAATTGATAATACCATGGAACAACTTACCAAAGAGGTTGCATCTTTGGAATTAAATAAAAAAATGGAAACATTGGATAGGGAACTGAAAAATTATGCAGAGGAAATACGACATTTAAAATCAAAAAATTTAAAAGGGATGAAATGGATTATAAAAATGAAAGAGTATATTTGTGGCTCAAAGACACCCCATCGAAAAAAGTGAGATTCTCCAGCAAAGTATATTATTCTGAGGGAGAATCCACTGATGGTTATTCCACAGACAATTCAAGCCATGAAGAGCCCCCAGAGAGTAGATCTTTTTTAGAGTCCACTCCAGGTCCCTGCTGTTCCAATCGTACCACCACTCAGAGAAATTCCAGACCTCATCAAAAGCACAACTTGAGGAAACCAAGAACATAGTGGTTAATTTATCAGATTATAAACTAACATCCCAAGAAGTCAGACTCCTTAATAAGGGTTTGTCTTTTGTCCCTACTCCTAAATACAATGCCTTTAGTACTAGAGTAGACTTATTCAAATTGGTGAGACAACTTAAATTAAGAGAATTCTTTGGGGAAAATACCTCAATGCTGACACATAAGTTTAAAAAGCAATTTAAATTTATCCCCAGTACTTCAAATCATATGATTTCCACTTTTGAAACAGTAGTCCTGAAAGATATTATAAAATTGGAAACAAATGAACATCGTCCTTGGTTCAATTTGAATTCTAGTGAGTATGAAACTCTTAATAAGCTGGCTTCCCCAAAGGAGCTTGTCATAAAACCTGCAGACAAGGGGGGTGCGATTGTCATCCAAAACAAGAAAGATTATGAATTAGAAATATACAGACAACTAAATGACAAGAAAAGTTATCGTCCATTACCCAGAGACCCCACTGACTCCATCAGGAATATCATTAAAGTCATGGTTCAGGAGGGTGTGATACTGGGATATATTGATCAGTCAATTGGGGATTATTTACTTGTTGAGAATCCAAGGGTCCCTATTTTTTATGCCCTCCCAAAAATCCACAAACCAGGACACCCTCCCAAGGGCAGACCGATTGTGTCAGGATCGGGCTCTCTATTGGAACCTTTAGCAAAATATATTGATTCTTTTTTATCACCAGCTGTGGCATCAACTGAATCATATATCAAAGATACAGGACATTTCATTCAGAAAGTAGAGGGCATGTATATAACAAGTAATACATGTTTGGTTACTATGGATGTTAATTCCCTTTACACATCCATACCACTCACTGAAGCCAGGGCAGTGGCTGAAAAAATCTTCTTTGAATGGAACATTACAGAGCCTCCCCCCCCACTTCCTTTTGGACATATTGTATGTAGTCCTTGATAAGAATTATTTTAGATATGACACCAATTATTATTTACAGATCAAAGGCGTGGCCATGGGCTCTCCCCTAGCCCCCTCCTTAGCCAATCTATTCATGGCAGATCTGGAAAAATCTTATATTCTCAATCCAATGCAAAATGCATTTGTAAAATACTTTAAAATCTATACCAGGTTCATTGATGATATTTTTATTATATTTACAGATCAGACATAAGTACATTCTTTTTTGAATGGGCAAATTCTTTCAATGAGCATATTAAATTTACATGCCATCATGACTTGGAGAAATTATCTTTTTTAGATGTAAATGTTTGTGTGAAAGATTCCAAAATTGCTGTATCAAATTTTAAAAAACCTACGGATAGGAACACTCTCCTTCACTATCAGAGTTGTCATCCTAGACATTTAAAAAACAATCTACGCTTTTCACAATTTCTTCGCTTAAAAAGGAATTCAACACATCAGGACTCTTTCATGTCTGCCGCAAATGCTTATGAACAAGAACTATTAGATAGGTTTTACCCACAAAAAGTGGTTTCAGCTGCCAAATTTAGGGCCATGAACAAGGACAGACATTCCCTTTTTAAGAATCAGGATAAAAAAACTACCAGTAGGATTACTACATCCTTGGAGTTTAACCAGCTATCTCAAAAAATAAGAAATATTATTTTCAAACACTGGCATTTGGTGCAAGATATTCCAGGGTGTGCTCTGCCTCCTATAATTGGTTTCAGGAGAACAAGAAATCTAAAAGATTTCTTGGTACACTCAGATATAGTAACACCTGACAAACAACCCATTTCCGTGAGTGGTCATTATAAATTTGGGAATTGCTCTTGTTGCAATCAATCACTAAATATGAAGCACTTTATACACCCTCAGACAAAGCAAAAGTTTGTACTAAGAGGTTTTACAAATTGTGCTTCAAAAAATGTGATATATGTAATCATGCGCCCATGCAATCTTCTGTACACAGGAATGTCTAAAAGAGAAGTTAAGACCAGGGTTATTGAACACAAATCTCGAATAAGAAATCAGACATTGGGATGTCCTCTGGTAGAGCATTTTTTAGAGATGAAACACCCCCCAGAGTCTTTAAGATTTTTTGTGATAGAGAAAGTTACTGCTAGTTCTAAGTTCATCTCACTAGCTGAAAACAAACTGCAACAAAGAGAAGCATGGTGGATCTTTAAGTTAAATTCTAAGAAACCAGCAGGACTTAACGAAGTAATTGATTTCACTGGTTTTTTATGAATGAACTAGTTTTTGTGAATGATGTGATTGTAGCCATGCATACCGGGGTTTCCCTACTATTGAGGAAGTAGAGCAAAGGTTAATTGAATACTTCACATCTCCAATAATGTGTTAATTTGCAGGCTTTTGTGGATTGGGTTTAAATACTTGGGGGAATTTAGTTCAGCACAGACAGGGAGTGGAAGGAAATTATCATTGTGATTGTTAAACGTACAGTTCAGGTAAGCAACTATGGGCTTTGTACTCTTTAATCTTCAGTGTTTAAAAGAGATAATGTTTTTGTGTAAATTAATTATAGACTCCTAGCATTGCATTGAAAAAGGAAACAAAATGTCAACTAGAACTAATCTCTGGAGGTTGGCGTCTGCAATGCACTCTGGAGAGTAATTGGAGTACGTGGCTTACCCCATCCATCACTGTACTATCTCATATTTGGACATCTTGTTTGAAAGAAGATACTTCTCCTGTCTAATTGGAATGATGAAAGGAAAATGACTGCATACAAGTGAATGTATTCCCAAACCCTGCAAATAAGTATTTATGGACATTGTGGACACTTTGGAATTTGCATCCCACATGTTCATATACATAAGGACTTGATTATGTGTGTGTAAAAATTTATATGTACTTATGTATTAGTTGCATGTGACATTTTGGTATAATATATGCACTAAAACTAATTTAATTTGAATCATTATATACACTGGAGATTCATAGAAAATTAATTCTTTATTACTGAGTTTGAAGATAATACAGTAATATTTCCTCTGTAACCATTTTGCACTGTTCACAGTGAAACCTCCCCTGTACTTTAATTGTCCCTCAAGAGTCAGGATTTGGAGAGAAAACTGAATGGGTCATGGTCTTCCCCATTATGGTGAGATCCGTTCACGTTATAGCAAGTACAGTCGGAACCCCATATCCGCGGAACCAATTTCTGCTATCCATGGGACACAAAAAGAGGAACACGTACCATACAGTCTTCCTAGAAAATGTCTGGAGAGGCATCCTCTTGAGACATTTTCTAGGTCCTCCAAGGCAACTCTATGGTATTTTAAACTGGAAGTCCCATTATTTTCAACAGCATTCACTGTTATCTGTGGTTTTGGATATCCACAGTAAGTCCAGGACTGAACTTTCTTAGATATGGGGATCTGACTGTACTTCTAAATTTGCATCTAAACACATATACATCAACAAAGGCAGAGGGTGTTCTCTGCAGTGGCACCTTGACTTCAGAATGCCCTCCCAAAGGAAATACAATTTTCACCAATCTTTTTTTCTTTTTGGCACTAAAATGAAACATTTATGTTCCCCCAGGAAATTGTTTTATTTGGGGAAAACACAAGGGCAGGAGCACCATCCCTTCTAGGAAGTTATAGAGAGATGGGGCTTTGCTCAGAATCCGGGTCTTGGAAGAATATCACTCACCGTGAGAGTGTGGCTTAACACTGTTGGGAGGCCACTTTACAGTTCCTGGGTGAGAGACAGGGACTGCAAGATCATTAAGTAGAGGTTTTGGGGTGGGTGGGGGGAATGCCTTGCTAATTGGTTCTCTTGACCTCCCTTTGGTTTCTGCATTCAACTTCTCTGTTGGCCTCTGGAAAGTATTGTGAAGTTGGCCTAGGCTCTCCTGCTCTGACCTGCAGCATTGGCATCTTACCAGCCTTTGTTCTTTATTGTGTGTATGTTTAATATTGTGCATGTGTTTGGGTGAATCTCCGGAAAAGGGGATGAGGGGTTACTCATACTGATGTAATCTAGGGGAAAGGGGGTTATTGTGCTAGGGACTGGACATGCCAGGTAAGGGAAAGATGGAGCAGATACTTGAGATCTATCCCATTGTTTCAGTCCTTTCTCCATCCCTCAAGATTCAGGCTGCCATATCAACTCACTCTTTGATCTGTTGGTTCTGCTCCTAAATGCTAGGTCAGTCCATAACACTCCTTCTTCATTATTTGGTTGTGGGTGAAGTAGCCAACCTGGTGTATATCACAGAGACCTGGGTGGATAAACTCGGAGGAGTTGATCTCTCCCAGCTTCATGCCCCTGGATACTCAGTGCAACACCAACTGAGGCTGTAGGGCTGTGGGGGAGGAATTGTCATCATTCATAACAATTCTATCTTCCTCATGAGGAAATCCATCCACCCAAGCACTAGTTTTGAGAGTTTGTACCTTGTGTTGGGCAAGAGAGACAGTACAGGGATGCTGCTGGTATACTACCCACCCTGCTGCCCAACAGTCTCCTTGCCTGAGCTGGCTAAGGCGGTCTTGGAGGTTGTGTTGGAAAACCATAGGACTGTGGTTCGGGGGGGGGAGTGTTCAACAGCTGAGGCTGTCTTGATGGGTCTGTCTCAGGACTTCATGGCTACAATGAAAACATGGTGATGTCTAAGCACATTGTTGGTCCAACACATGAGGCAGGGCATACCCTGTTGGGCAGGTGGAAGATGACCTGATTTGAGGTTGCATTTCAACAACACCATTGTCATGGTTAGATCATTTCCTTGGGAATTTTGGTTTGGTAGTAGCAGATCCCTCAGGGATGGGGGACCTACTAAAATGGTCTGATGCCAGAGATTTATGGGATTAGAAAGATTCCTGAAGGCTCTGGGGGATTTTGCAGCTGACAGGGGCTGGCAATTCTATTGAGGCCTTGGTTTCACTCTGGAGTGGAGAGATGGAAAGGGCTATCCATACAATTGCTCCTAAGTACCCAAGCCAATGTTATGAAGACTGTAATTCACCTTGGTTTACAGAAGACCTAAGGACAATGAAGCAGGTTGGATAATGGCTAGAGTGCAGGTGTACAGGTCTCAGTGTGAATCTAATCAGAATCAGCCAAGACTCTTTATTGTACCTACTATGCAGCAGTGAGACAGGCCAAAAAGCCATGTACACTTCTAGGATTGCATACCCAACCTCCCACCCTTTAGGATTATTCCAAGTGGTGAGCAGTCTTTTGGAGTACTGGTCCAAATAGTTTAGGTATGCAACCCACAGCTACTTGCTGTGAAAAAAAATTGCTAAGTACTTCAAGGAAAAAGTTGCTCACATAGACATAGAACTTGACACCACACTTGTTACAGAGTCCAGTGCATCATCTGGTCAGTTTTCATGGGATCTGTTTGAATTAATGAAGTCTGATGAGGTGGACAAGACACTTGTAAACTTAACCTTTGCCCTGATGAAATCTAGCAGGCGTGGATTTACCAACTGAGTCCAGGAGGTGGTAAATCCCTCACTACATCAGAGGGAGGTGTCTGTTTCCTTGAGGTGCACTCTTTTCTGAAGAAGACCTCCTTAGACCCAGAGGCATACAAGAACTACTGCTCTATTGCAAATACCTTTTGGGGGGCACAGTACTTGAGCGAATGGCGGCTGGGCTGCTTCAGGCAATCTTGGAGGAAACAGACTATCTGGACCCATTTCAGACTTGTTTCAGGACAGGATATGGCACATAAATTGCTTGATTGCTCTGATTGACAACCTACTCTGGGGAAAAGACAGGAGTAGTGATACCCTATCGAGCACCCTGAATCTCTCAGCAGCTTTTTATATGATTGTTCATGGTATCTTACTGGATAGCAGTAAGATCTGTGAACAGTAAGATTACTGGATCTGTGGTATGGGAGTTGGAGGCACTCTTCTACAGTGGTTCGATTCTTATCTAGAGGGCCAGTTCCAGAAAGTAACATAGAGGGGTTCCTATTCAGCTCCATGGCGATTAAGCTCTTCTTCCATGCTGTTCAACATCTACATGAAGCCACTGGGTGAGGTCATAAGGGGGTTTGGAGTGAGGTGTCAGTGTGTCGATGACACTCAGCTCTATTTCTCCTTATTATCGGAGTCAGCTGGAGCTGTGCAGGTGCTGGACCACTGCCTGGATGCTCTAATGAGCTGGATGTGGACAAATAAACTGAAACTGAATCCTGATAGGATGGAGGTTCTGTGCATTAGTGGTTCTCAGGTTCAGGAACTAGGTAAACAGCCTGTCCTGGATGGAGTTGCAACCCCCCTGAAGGATCAGGTGCATAGCTTGGGAGTACTCTTAGATCTATCCCTGTCACTGGTGACCCAAGTGGACTCTGTGGCTCAGAGTGCTTGGTGCCAGCTTCAACTGGTGTACCAGTTGTACAAGTTGTGGCCTTTCCTGGACAGAGATAACCTAGCTACATTAGTCCATGAACTAGTAACTGCATATTGGGCTACTGTAAACTGCTCTATGTGGGTTTCCCTTGAAGAAGAATCGGAAGCTGCAGCTAATGCAAAATGCAGCAGTTTGACTACTGACTGGAATACCATATAGACAGCATATAATAGACAGTCTTTAAAGAATTGCACTAGCTGCCAATACATTTCCAGTCTGAATTCAAGGGCGGTGACATTTAAAGCCCTAAACGCCTTGGGACCTCAATACTTGAGAGAACACCTCTCCCCATATGTTCCTGCCTGAAGATTCAAGTCTCCTAGGGAGGCTCCTCTGTGTCCCAACACTGAAGCCAATAGCATTGGGACATGGGAGAGGGCCTTCTCAGCTGTGGCACCCCAACTGTGGAATGCTGTCTCTCTGGAGGCTCGACTGGTGCCAACACTCATTTCATTTAGGTGCCAAGTCAAAACTTGGCTGTTTATCAAGGGTTTTGGGGCTTATTTATTTCATCCCAAATACTGTTGCACATAGTTTTAAAAACTTTTAAATCTTTAAAATCTTTTTAAACCCCTTATATTGTTTAATGTATTTTTAGCTTATTTACATTATTTTACTGTTTTAAACTATTTAATCTGTTTTAATGCTATTTGAAGCTACCCTAAGATCTTTTGATACAGGGTATAAACATTTTAATTAATAACTAATAAACTCTACATTGTACAGTTATGTTTTGAATTTTTAATTGGTTTGGGGGAGAGGCCATTTGTTGGCTCAAGATTTTATGCCTCTAAATTTGTAATCACATTCTTTATATTGTATTTATCTTTTTTAAAATGCTGTGCTTGCTGCCTTGGGATGCTGTGGATGAAAAGTGGTTTATATTGTGTCTGTCTGTCTCTGGACTTATCTCTTCCCAGACAGAGAGACATATACACACCCCTGCACATTCACTTCTTATGTAAATAGTTTGTCCTAGTTTGTACTCTATTTCAGTGATGCACATCCTCTTTTAAGCCAGTGAGGAAGTAGCCATGCTAGTAAGAGTACATAGCTTTGGGCTAAAGAGAGAAATTGTCTGACTTGGCTATGCTAGTTAGATAGAAGTTGTAGGCCAAAAATTATCTGGACTGTGCGCAGATGCCCACCCCCCAGCCTAAACTATTCTACATGTTACACAGTCTAGTTGGCATATAATGTGTCATTGGCATAGTATTTTTAGAAAATGCTCTCTTCAGTCTACATATTGTGAAGTATAATATCCTGCTTTACAGAGTCTTCATTACTAATAGTTTTGCATGTTAAAACCTCTTTCCCATCTAATTTTTATTTTATTATTCCAGTCCTCTGTGGAGAGCCAAAATACAATTCTGTAAAACTTAGAGACCCTTTTATAAATGTTAGCATTTTTATTGCATGGGTGAAGAATTTGCCCCTTATAAATGATTCATAGTACAATCTTATACACTTCTATTCACTGGTAAATCCCACTGAGTTCAGTGAGGCTTATACAGCCCTCATCTGTAAATACTGAAAGCCAGATGTCTTTCACTTATCTGAATTGCAGGACAGAAGCTAGCTTGCCATCCAGCATATAAGTGTAATTTAGCATACTGTACATTCTTTAACACTGGGGCCAGCAGAGCACAGTTAGAATTCTTTCTAATTATTTCTAGTGGATTATAGTTTGATAACACTTCTATTAGATAAACATTTCTGTAGTAGAAGCCATCTTGAATAACTGGTAATGCAATCTTTCCGTGTTTACTCAAAAATAAGAACCAAGGATTTCAGAGGTGCTTACTTCCTATTAAAGGCTGCAGGTCTACAAATATCAACAGTAAGATACAGTTATCCCTCCGTATCCACGAATTTGGTCTCCACGGATTTAAGTATTCACGGCTTGAAAATATTCTTTAAAAAATAATAATCCAAAAAGCAAAGCTTGATTTTGCCATCTTATACAAGGGACACCATTTTGCTGTGCCATTGCATATAATGGGACTTGAGTATTCATGGATTTTGGTATCCACAGGGGGTCCTGGAACCAAACCCCAGAGAATAGGAAGGGACAACTGTAATTCTTGTCCCTGTGGCATCACTAAGGCTGGTGTCCCCCTCCTCCACCCATGGTGTCATCTGGTGTGGTTCAGCCTCTCTGCACCCCCTTCATACCACCACTGCTTTGCCCATAGGCTTGCAGTCTAAGAAGATTATCAGACAGGAACAAAAAAAAGCGTTCCTGCCCCACAATCTCCTCTCCCGCCCCTCTCCCACCCCTGTCCCGGCACAATAACAAAACTTTTCAGACCTACCTTTAGTCATGTTGACAGCGCAGCCCAGGAATGAATGAAGCTCTAACAGAGCTCTGTTCACTTCCTGGAGTGAAATCCTGCAGATTCTCATGAGAAGACGCGAGTGTGTGAAATTCAAAAATAAAAAGCAAAATATAGCAGGGGAAAAAAAGGTGACAGCAAGCACAAAAACATACTTTAAAACTTCCAACTAAACCAGGGAAGTTTGTAAAAAGTGTGTCACTTATCTTGATGCCCCAATCTCACCAGGAAATATTCTGGCAGGGACCGCCCATTGATGCTGGGAACTCGTCAGTGGAATGGGGCACCTTTTTAGTCACTGGCAAATCCGTGACAGAAACAGAACGGGGGATGTATTGATGGCTTCTCCCATCAATAAAAAGCAGCGCTGATAGAACGGAGCAGAATGGGTGCATAATGAGGGGGGAACAACGTCATCAGAAAAGGGAGCCCTTTAGCGATCTCCTGGCATTCATGTAATGCCCCTTTTAACGCATCTGATAATCCCTAAAAGACATGACAAAAAGGGAAGGGAAGGGAAGAGGAATAAAGAAAGCTCAGGTATGAATCTTAAAAAATGAATCTTAAATATTATCATGCCTAGGTAGACTGAAAACAGCTCAAGCAGTCTGATGGAATGGCTGCCACTATAATAATAATAATAATAAAATTTTATTTCTATCCCGCCCCTCTGCAACGCAATCGGGGCGGCTTACAATATAAAAACTCCATAGTCCCAGTACCCTAGCCCACCCCCCCTTAAAACAATATTAAACTATAAAAGATTAAAAACATACAGTAAATTAAAAATATATAAATTAGAAAATATTAAAACATACAATAGGTTTAAAAAAAAAATGATTACAGCTCAAGGAGGACAGCTGAGTCTTGGGCCGGGATAGTTATTCAGGAAAAGCCTGCCGGAAAAGATCCGTCTTGACAGCTTTTTTAAAGCCGTCTAAGGTGTTAATAAGACGGATCTCGTCCGGCAGGCCATTCCATAATCTGGGAGCAGCAGCGAAGAAGGCCCTCTGGGAGGTCACCGACAGCCTTGTTTTCATAGGCTGTAACAGATTCCTCCCAGAGGACCGAAGTGCGCGGGGAGGGTCATACGGAAGGAGGCGGTCCCGGAGATAAGTTGGACCCAAGCCATGCAGGGCTTTAAAGGTTATAACCAACACCTTGTACTGTGCCCGGAAACGAATAGGCAGCCAGTGGAGAGCTTTTAGCACAGGTGTTATATGCTCTCTTCTGGAAACACCAGAAATCAACCTGGCTGCCATGTTCTGAACTAGTTGAAGTTTCCGAGTTAAGCACAAGGGTAGCCCCATGTAGAGCGCATTACAGAAATCCAGACGGGAGGTTACCAGTGCATGTACCACAGTTTCGAGGTCCCTAATTTCCAGGCAAGGGCGCAGCTGGCGTATCAGCCGAAGTTGATAACAGGCACTCCTGACCGTCGCATTTACCTGATTAGACATCTGGAGCGTCGGGTCCAGGAGCACCCCCAGACTGCGAACACAGTCTTTGGAGGAGAGTGTAGTTCCATCCAGGACTGGAAGTTGTATTCCCAGACCTGGTTTCGGGCCTGTAACTGTTAGTACCTCCGTTTTGTCTGGATTCAGTCTCAATTTGTTTTTCCTCATCCAGTCCATTACTGCTTTAAGACAATCATTGAGAGGAGAGATGCCATCTGAAGTCGAAGCTGATGACCGAGACATGGAGAAGTATATCTGGGTGTCATCAGCATACTGATGACAACACACTCCATGCCTCCGAATGATCTCTCCCAGCGGCTTCATATAGATGTTAAATAGCATCGGGGACAGGATGGCACCCTGAGGAACGCCACAGTTAAGCTCTATTCTGGTAGAGCAGCTGTCCCCGAGCCTCACCCTCTGGGATCTGCCCGAGAGGAAGGAACGGAACCACTGCAAAGCAGTGCCTCCAATTCCTAACCCCCTCAGGCGATCCAAGAGGATGGAATGATCTATTGTGTCAAAGGCCGCTGAGAGGTCCAAGAGCACCAACAGGGTCACACTACCCCTGTCGATCCCCAAGCGGTGGTCATCAGCCAGAGCAACCATGGCAGTCTCCACTCCATATCCCGTCCTAAAGCCAGTTTGAAATGGATCTAGATAATCGGTTTCATCCAAGACAGCTTGGAGTTGGGAAGCGACCGCCCTCTCAATCACCTTGCTTAGAAAAGGCAGCAAGGAGACTGGTCTATAGTTGTTCCTGTCCAAGGGGTCCAGGGAAGGCTTTTTCAGGAGCGGCTTAACCGCCGCTTCCTTCAGACAGGGTGGAACGGACCCCTCCCTGAAGGACGCATTGATAATATCCCTAAGGAGTACTCTCGATGCGTCTCCCCCTTGGGTGGCCAGCCAAGATGGACAGGGATCGAGGGGACAGGTCGTCTTTCTCACTCTACCAAGGAGTTTGTCCACGTCATCGGTACTCACAGATTGAAGCTGATCCAATAAAATTTCATCAACGGAGTTGCTGGACACCTCATCTATAGATTCTGTCATAACACTGGCATCTAAGTCGGCTCTTATCCGAGAGATTTTATCTGCAAAGTGGATGTTAAACGCATCACAGCAGGCCGTTGTCGGGTTGAGTAAGGGGTTCTGCGCAGGTGGAATCTGCGTCAACTCCCCCACCACCCTAAACAGTTCTGCTGGACGGGACTCTGCAGACGCAATACGTGCAGAGGAGAAAGACTTCTGCGCTGCACGTATTGCCTCTCGATAAGAATCAAGGAAATTCCTATGACGAGTCTTGTCGGACAAGAGTCGAGTCTTCCGCCAGGTGCGCTCTAGTCGTTGTCCAGCCTGCTTCATCTTCCTAAGCTCCTCTGAATACCAGGGCTTACGGTTAGGAGCAGGCTGGAAAGGACGTTTGGGAGCGATTGTGTCAATAGCCTTGGTGAGGTCGGTGTTCCAAATATTAACCAAAGCTTCAACAGAATCACCGGCGTTACCAACCATTAAACCCTCCAAGGCTTTCTGGAATCCAATTGGTTCCATTAGCCTTCGAGGGCGGACCATTCTAATGGGTCCACCACCCCCGGTGGGGCAGACAGTGGCTCTTAGCTCCATCTTGACCAGGAAATGATCCGTCCATGACAATGCAGAGGTTTTAATAAACTCCGCCCACGGATATTCCTGTTCCGTACTAAAGGCCGCATCGAGGGTATGACCTGCACAGTGAGTAGGCCCGACAACCAATTGGGATAGGCCCATGTTTGTCATGGATTCCATGAACTCCCGAGCTGCACCAGTTAAATTTAGCAAGCTGGTCTCAAGTGGGATGTTGAAGTCGCCAAGAACTAAAAGTCTGGGCGACTCCAGCAGCAACTCTGAGACCAACTGTGTTAGCTCGGTTAGGGAGTCTGTTAGACAACGGGGTGGCCGGTATACTAACAGAATCCCTAAGCTATCCCTGGACCTCAGGCTTAGGTACATACACTCGATGTGGACTGTGTTCCGGATAGGCTTCCTGGTCAAGGTTAGATTGTTTTTATGAACCAGAGCCACTCCGCCCCCCCGCCCACTTTTCCTTACCTGCTCACTAACTGAGTACCCGGCCGGGAGTGCCTGCGCCCAAGTCGCAGCACTGGCCTCTCCCAGCCAGGTCTCCGTAAAGCATGCCAGGTCGGCAGCCTCATCCAATAAGAGGTCATGGATAATATGCGTCTTGTTTTTAACCGACCTGGCATTGCAAAGGAGCAGAGTAAGGGTCTGTGGAATGGTTGGTGCGCTCTCCAATTTATTCTGGGAAACAGAGTGAACTGAAGGCGGGATAGATATTAAACATCGATCCCGCCTTCTTTTGTAACAATTTTTCACTCTGTTGCCGCCATACCTTCCCTTCCCCCACACAACCTCAATTCCCGCTCCCAGATCATTCCCGGCCCCTGGTAGGTGTTCCTGGGGTGGGGTGGTGGAGTGACTTTTAAGGCCAGCCACTCCTGGCCACACCCCAACTCCCTGCTCAGCTGCCTCAGCTGCCTTTACCCCGGTGTAAGGGGAAGGAAGGAAGGCTCCCTCACAGCCCTGCAGAGTCTTCTTCAGGCTGGCTGGCTGGCTGGCTGGCTGGTAGGTGTTCTGGGGTGGGGGTGGTGGAGTGACTTTTAAGGCTAGCCACTCCTGGCCACACCCCAACTCCCTGCTCAGCTGTCTCAGCTGCCTTTACCCCGGTGTAAGGGGAAGGAAGGAAGGCTCCCTCACAGCCCTGCAGAGTCTTCTTCAGGCTGGCTGGCTGGCTGGCTGGTAGGTGTTCTGGGGTGGTGGTGGTGGAGTGACTTTTAAGGCTAGCCACTCCTGACCACACCCCAACTCCCTGCTCAGCTGTCTCAGCTGCCTTTACCCCGGTGTAAGGGGAAGGAAGGAAGGCTCCCTCACAGCCCTGCAGAGTCTTCTTCAGGCTGGCTGGCTGGCTGGCTGGCTGGTAGGTGTTCTGGGGTGGGGGTGGTGGAATGACTTTTAAGGCTAGCCACTCCTGACCACACCCCAACTCCCTGCTCAGCTGTCTCAGCTGCCTTTACCCCGGTGTAAGGGGAAGGAAGGAAGGCTCCCTCACAGCCCTGCAGAGTCTTCTTCAGGCTGGCTGGCTGGCTGGCTGGCTGGTAGGTGTTCTGGGGTGGGGGTGGTGGAATGACTTTTAAGGCTAGCCACTCCTGACCACACCCCAACTCCCTGCTCAGCTGTCTCAGCTGCCTTTACCCCGGTGTAAGGGGAAGGAAGGAAGGCTCCCTCACAGCCCTGCAGAGTCTTCTTCAGGCTGGCTGGCTGGCTGGCTGGCTGGTAGATGTTCTGGGGTGGGGGTGGTGGAGTGACTTTTAAGGCTAGCCACTCCTGGCCACACCCCAACTCCCTGCTCAGCTGTCTCAGCTGCCTTTACCCCGGTGTAAGGGGAAGGAAGGAAGGCTCCCTCACAGCCCTGCAGATTCTTCTTCAGGCAGGCTGGCTGGCTGGCTGGCTGGTAGATGTTCTGGGGTGGGGGTGGTGGAGTGACTTTTAAGGCTAGCCACTCCTGGCCACACCCCAACTCCCTGCTCAGCTGTCTCAGCTGCCTTTACCCCGGTGTAAGGGGAAGGAAGGAAGGCTCCCTCACAGCCCTGCAGAGTCTTCTTCAGGCAGGCTGGCTGGCTGGCTGGCTGGCTGGTAGATGTTGGAAAGGCTATGGAAAGGCAAAGTTGGTTTGTCTTTCAACAGAAGTGATGAAAGAGCTCTGCTTCCCCTCTCTCTAGGTGTCCCAGATCCTAAGTGGACCAAGCTTGCAACTGCTAACCAGAGGACTTTTTCATCAGCTGCCTCCAAATTGTGGAATGACCTGCCAGAAGAGATCTGACAGCTGAATATGCTGTCTGTGTTTAAACAGCATTAAAGACCAATCTTCTGGAACGCCTATCCAGATGGTTTTTTAAACTGCAGGTTTATAATTTATGAATTGATATTTTTTTTAACAGGTAAGCTTTTAAAACTGATGTCATGCCCCTTTAACTAATTGTGTATTTTAATTGGTGTTTGTATTTTTAACTGTGTTTTGTGTCTATTTGTTGCTGTATTTTAATCTGTTGTTCCCCATCGTGTTCCATAGGGAGAGGTGGGTTGTTGTTGTTGTTGGAATGGGACAATATGTAAATCTGTATGAATATATAATGGCAAGAAACTACAGAACTCTGTGCAAATCTGTCTGATCAAATATGGCAGAGGTGGACAAAATATAGCCTGAACACCTCAGTACTCTCCAGAATTCCTTTAAAAAAAACCACTAAGGTTTAGGATGCATCTACACTGTAGAAATAATGCAGTTTGACACCATTTTAAGTGCTGTAGCTCCATCCTATGGAATCTTATGATCTGTAGTTTTACAAGGTCTTTAGCCTTCTCTGCCAAAGAGTGCTGGTGCATCACAAAACTACAAGTCCCAGGATTCTGTAGGATGGAGCCACAGCAGTTAAGTGGTGTCAAACTGCATTATTTCTACAGTGTAGATGTACCCTTACTGTAAAAATTTGGCAGCATATGGTGAAATCAAAACTGGAAAAAGTGAGTCCCATAAATAACATGCAGCCCCACAGGCTGTTTTGACGACCCCAACCCTAGCCCCAGCAAAATTTTAAAAAGAGACAAAATACTGTTTTGTTTTACTAAAAATCCATGCCAGGATCTGTCCCTTTGCTCCTGCTAATTTTTATTAGTTTCCCTGGGGCTTTGATGTAGAATGTGCATAGCTGTTTGCATAGGAGTGAAATGAGGTGTGTGTAACTGTCTGGGCTGTGCTTGGGGGAAGTAGATCACCAGGCACCTGCAATTTGATGGTTCAAGTCTCAAGGTTAGATACTCTGGGGAAAATATTAACTTATTTTTAAGGAATGTCTGTGTCAGTGGATGACAGAGAACCATAAGCTATGTAGCCTGCCAGATTTTGTTGTTTGTAAAATGCTTTAAACTTGCAATGTAACTGTTAGGCCCTCAGTCTCAGCAATGACTTTGTGTTGTATGCTTCCTGGATTCTGAGCAATAAAGTTTTCTGATGCAATCTGAACCCTGGGCTTTATGAGTATGGGAGGGCTGGTACCTAACAGTCCCTCCCATGTGGCAATAATGAATTGGGATATTTCAATGAATTTAACAGTATTTAGTTCTTGGTTAATTTTTCATTTACTTCAGCTAATTTTTCATCTATTTTACATTTATGTAGCTAATTTTTATGTATTTTCACTGTATTTTTTTTGTATTTTTTTTTTTAAATCCCAAATGAAAATGTGCAGCTTTCAAACACTTGGCCAACTTGAAAAGTGATCCCCTCCAGAATCACCAAACAGTTAGCCACCCTGATATATGGCACTTAGGGCTCATCTTCACCAACAGGAAACCCAGCTTACCTTCAGGTTTCCCTGGTCCGTAGCAACCACATGCTTGTCTACATGATCACCACACACACTGAGGTAAGTTCAGGGCCACTGTCCACACATTTCCTGCTTCTGAACTCACCTCAGTCCAATAAACTGCAGTATGTACAGCTGCACTGCTGTGGTTGCTTCAGGTTTTTCCGCTCCCACATGCACCTGCATGTACACATGTCTTTTCTCACTGCTTAGAGAAGCTTCAGACATCCTATTAAGTGGAGGGGCATGCAGTTAATGATATGGGTATGCTAGTATGTGCTTCTCCAAAAAAAATTACTTCATATGCAACAACAACAACAAAAAAAGGAACCGCTTAAAAGTGAAATTGAAACAGCTGGAAAGGTCAACTGATTGCCTGGCCCAGGATGCCTCCTCCCAATCTCTTCCACCCACCCACCCAAAATTTCTCCCCCTAGCCCCACACGAATTGTAACAAATGTTACAATTGAGGGCAGTCTGGATTTTCTGCTAGAATCTGGCGTAAATCCCTTTTTGATGCAAACTAAAGCCCTGAAATGCTTTTGAATGCCCCAGATTCAAGCCATACATCGCCTGTAGAGCTTCCTGATACAATGAGGTGAGGTTGTTTTATTTGGCCCATGTAGACAAGGCCTTAGAAGGCTATTTGAACTCAGTAAGGATGCATCCAGACTTATTGAAATGTCTCAGATTATGTTCCTGTTCTCTCCAATTTTATACTAGGTTAAAATAAACACCCTGAACAGCTAGTATAAATAGTCTCTGTACTGGGAGCTGAGAGAAAACATTCTGGGAGAAGCAAAATGTGTATGGGTCTCCAAGATAAGAACAGGAACAAAATCTGGGACTTTCTGGTCTTTTTAATCAGTCTGGGTGAGCCAGCAGTCAGCTACCCTGAAATAAGCACTTATAAAGCTATTTGAGCTCAGTAGCTGAGGCTGTGCAAGAGCTCCCAACTCAAGCTGTTAAATTACATTGGGGACTGAATCTGAATCCTGTTGGTTTATTCTAAATTGAGTAAACCCACTGAATCAATTGTTGAACACTGAGTCAACACACAAGTAAATCCCATTCTTTTAAGGGGGCTACTCTGCTTGGAACTAGCAATAAGATTCAAACCAATAAGATCTTCATTGTTTGATTTGATGGATCTGACTTGCCTGTGTAATGGCTATCAATGAGAACTAGTGTGGTGGAGTGGTTTGAGTGTTGGCACTGTGGCTCCAAGGTTCAAATTCCCCACTCAGCCATGGAAACCCACTGGGTGACCTTGGGCAAGTCATACACTCTCAGCCTCAGAGGAAGGCAAAGGCATTTCCCCTGAACAAACCTTGACAAGGAAGCCCCATGATAGATTTGCCTTAAGGTCAGCATAAGTTGGAAATGACTTGAAGGCACACAACAACAACACCTATCAATGCATCGTTTTCTGAAAGTAAGTCCCATTGAAACCACCAACACTTACTTCTGAGCAGAACTTGGAAAGTTACTTTTAAGAAGAATGATGGCAATGATATGCAAAAGACACTCCTAACTGAGCAGTGGTCATAGGCTGGTGCTCTGTCTTCAGCATGTCATATTCATTCCTCTTGAAAGAACTTTCCAAGCCCAGCTTCTAGGTGAATGCACACAGGATTGCACTGTAAATGTTTATATAATGTCAGGAGTGGATTTTTAAAGGTGCTTTCAAGATAGATACAGCAGGCCTACAATCATAGCCTATCATCCATGATTGTCACACATATTTTGACTAGTCCCTGAAATGTATGATGGCTTTCCAATATAACTCTCATTCATTGAAGGGCAGCAATAGTTTTTGGAAAACCATGATTTCCATTATTGTTCACTAATCTTAGGCCTAATCCACACTACCCAAATAATCCAGTTTGAAACTGGGTTATTTACCTTGGCAGCTTCCTATCACATCCTGGGATTGTTGTTTTACAAGGTCTTTAACCTTCTCTGTCAAAGCGAGCTGGTGTCTCATCAAACGACAAAACCCAGGATTCCATAGGAAGAAGCCATGGCAAATAATCCAGTTTCAAACTGATAATTTGTGTAGTGTGGATGCACCCTCAGGATAACATATCATTTCCTTCTTTCCTCTCTGATGTGAATTTGCCCTCCCTTACCCTATTTGCCTTAACCATGGTTTAATGTTACATCTGCACTGATACTGACCATGGTTTATAACAACCACATTCCCTTCTAACCACAGTTTGAAAACCCAGTTCAAACTCTATTTTTCACTAATGTTTAAAGCCTAGTTTTTATATATGCATCCTAATTTTATGTGCTCTTAGCTTTTTCTTTTTACATTCCCAAGCTAAACACAGCAGAAAGTGCCAAATTTCATGCTGTTTTGACTCCCAGCTGTAGTTTGGTTTGCCTTTGCTTGAAATGTGATATAGGTTTTGCTTTGAAGATTTATGAAACTTTACCATAAATTTGAACAGTGTTGCAATATTAAAGCAATCGTGAACATGGGTCCACTTTAATTAAAATGCACAGATGGTGGTAACTATAATGAACAGTCTATTAGTTCAATGGTCTTGCAATTCTTTGTTGTTTATGGGTGCCTGAAGCTCCTTGGGGGGCTGAAGCAATTCTCTCATGTGCCATTTGTTGGATCTATGCATTGGAGGAGTTCAAAAGTCACACAGGCTCCCTTTGTTACTGCACATCTGGGTTAGGGGACTGTGGGAGTTATAGTCCAAGAAGGTCACTTTACCAAGCTCTGCTCCCTACTTCCTCAGTTGGTGGCACCACAGCTGAGCAGGTTTGTGGAATGATATATATATATATATATATATACACTTTAAAAAGTTTTTATAATATAAATAACATACATAGGAAAGACTCTACACATTACAAAAAACAATCTACAAACATGACACACAGGTTTATGTAAGACTTCCAGCTTGTCAGCTAAAGAATGTGGTTATCTTGTATTTCTACCTTCTATATTACTATTCAAAATTTACCTTTAGTTTTTCTACTAATACATCTACTTCCAAACCTTCTTTTCTACTTATTATCCATCAAATCCCAGCGTTATCTCTGGGCCCCAATTATTTCTTGTATAATCAATAACTGCTCTCCATTCTTCTTTAAACTTATCCACTGTTTTTCCTTTAAGTAACAATGTCAATTTATCTATTTCCACTAAATCATATAATTTTATCAATCACTTCTTCTGTGTAGACACAACCATTTCTTTCCATTCTTTACATATAACAGTCTTGCTGCAATTATCATGTTTTGTAAGATTCTTCCATACTTCTTCTTTACTTGTTCATCTAAAAGTCCCAGTAAACAGAATTCTGGTTTCATTTGAATCTTCATATTCAAAATTTTCTCCACCAACATATGAATTTTAGACCAAAATTCTTTTGCTTCATCACAAATCCACCATATGTGATACATGTCACTTCTTTCTCACTACATTTGCAACATACATTTGAGGAACCTTTGTACATTTTTAAAATCTTTTGTGGAGTTAGATACCATTTGTACATCATCTTGGAAAAATTTTCTTCACTATCATAACATAATGTAAATTTCAATCCTTCTTTCCACATTTTTCCCATTGTGCCACATAGTCTATATTTTGAGTCCATTTTACTAATGATTCAGGCTGCATCTACACTGTAGAAATAATGCATTTTGACACCACTTCAATTGCCATGGCTCCATCCTACAGAATCCTGGGATTTGTAGTTTTGTGAGGCACTAACACTCTTTGGCAGAGACGGTTAGAGACCTTGTAAAACTACAAATCCCAGGATTCCATAGGATGGCGCTACAGCACTTAAAGTGGTGTCAAACTGCATTATTTCTACAGTGTAGATGGGCGTATAGACTCCTATATCCTTCTGTATCCATAGTGAGCTGCAAAGGACTGGAAACAGACCCCTTTTTGTCCTGTTCCATGAACATCCTAATTTCCTATTGGAGCTCGTTTACATTGCCTCACTTCTGACTCTTCCATTTCCCTTTGAATGGGCAGGCTTATATTCTGCCTTGAAGGGCAGCTTTTGCTGAATGTGTTATGGTTAGGAATAATCTCATAACTTGGATGGAAAAACCATCATTAATTGAATTAGGGACTGGGGTCTCAGTCTTTGAAGCCACCACAGATGAGAGTTTATAAGAAGATGAAAAGATAATTATTTGTCCAGTTGAGTAAAACTTGGTGATGGTTGTTTTCCTTTTATTTCATTTTAGTTTTAAAAAATCTGTTTTGAAAGGAGTTTCTATTGCAGCCTCTCATTTCATCTCAGCCCAAGAGGTCTAACCAAGTTCAGTAAAATGCATGATGAAACCAAATAAAATGCCTATCCTTCTTCCTGTGACACAATTAGATGGTTTGTGTAATTTCTTTCCTTATCCTCTTCAGGATTATGGCATTTATTTATAGTTATCAAAGCCATCTTTTGCTATAATTGGAATGTTTAAATATCAGGATGATTTAGTATTTCAATAAGACAGGGGCTGCATCTGCACTGCAGAAATAATCCAGTTTGACACCACTTTAATTGCCATGGGTCAATACTATGGAATCCTGGGATTTGTAGTTTGTTGTGACACCAGAGTTCTCTGATAGAGAAGGCTAAATACCTCACAAAACTACAAATGCCAGAATTCCATAGCGTTGAGCCATGACAGTTAAAGCAGTGTCAAACTGGATTATTTCTGCAGTGCAGATGCAGCCTTAGTTTATCTATTATAGTAAACTAGAGCAAATTTTGGAAGGAGTCAACCGATAATCAGCATGCTGTCCTGTGAAAAGCAAAGTACTAATTTCACTGATCTCCCTCTAATGCTTTGAAATGCTTTACCTAGAACAGGAATGTTAATCCTGTTCTGAATTCAATGACATTCTGCTTTACTGTTCAGTCTCTGGATAAGGATGGTCTAATAGAGAGATTATTTACTTGAACCGTCCATGGGCTTTTGACAAAATTCCTCACCAAAGACTCTTAAGCAAACCTATCACTCATGGATAAAGAGAACAAGTCCTCTTAACAGTTGGCTAACTGATGAAAGAACAGAAACCAGAAAGTAAGGAGAACTAGACAGTGGTCAGAACGGAAAGATGTAAACAGTGGTGTTCCCAAAGGAGTTGTACTGAGCCTGGCATTTCTAAGCCTGTTCAAATGACAAGGGGGCCATCTAAATGGCAAAAATTACCTGGGAAGAAATCAGGATGAACCCTATTGGTCCTCACACTCATCAGGCCAGACACACGCTATTGGGAAGGAGGGGGGGCAAAAAAAAAAAAAGTACGTGATTTTCCATCCCGCTCTTTATCACGGGTGTTTTTTAAAAAGTATGGGGGAAATTGTACTATTGGTTGTCTGATCAATCAGCAACCATCTCAGATAAAGAGCACACAGCAGAACAGGGTTGTGATTGGTTGGGCCTTGGAGGGGGTGGGCTTGCAAGGGATGGCTTGCAACTGAGGATCCACCATTATTGAATGGCTGTGGTGGCTTCTATGAAGGAGTGCCCGTACCTTGTGCCTCCCTGCCTCCAGCCTCTGCTTCCCTCCCAGCCTCCGTACAACAAGCTTTCCCAGCCTCCACTTCTGTCCCAGCCCCTGGGTAACAAGCCCTGCCTCCCCCCCCAAGCCAAAACCAAGCAAGCTAAAGAAGCAGCCAGGCAGCTCTGGCAAGGCCTCCAAATGGCTGGGAAAGGAGTGTGAGCTGGCCACAAAGCCATGGAGGTAGAGCGAGTTAGTGGCGTGGACAAGAGCAGAGGTCCAGCCGACTGAGCGGGGACCATCTGCATTCCTCCTCTGTGACCGACAGCTGGCTTGTACAACCAAGGACCCATACCTCATGCCTCCCCATTGGCTGTCAGTCACAGAGGAGGAACACAGATGGCTCCCGTTCAGCTGGCTGGTGCTCTCTTGTCACCTACATGACTATCTTGCCTTCCCTCCGCAGCTTCGCGGCCGGCTAACACTCCCTTCCCAGCCATTTAGAGGCCTTGCCGGAGCCACCTGGCTGCTTCTTGAGCTTGCTCGGCTTTGGCTTGAGGGGGAGAGAGGGCTCATTACGCGGGGACTGGGACAGAAGCAGAGGCTGGGAAGGCTTGTTGCGCAGAGGCGGGGGAAGGAACGGAGGCTGGGAGGGACGCAGAGGCTGGAGGCAGGGAGGTGTGAGATGCGAGCGTGTAAACAACAAATCCGATGCTTTACTACCCATGACAAATCATGGGTACAGTGGGTGACAGAATCGAGTTCTCAATTTCTCGCATCTTCTTGGAGTAAAAACTGCCATGTAGCTGAGCCCCTGGAGTTAGGGATGAGCTCTCTTGGGGCTTTATTTCCCAGTGGCAGCAAACTTTTTAAGGCTGTAAGAACAAACCAAAAAAAAAGGGGGGGACACAGGGATCTAAACAGATGTCTCTGGGTTGTGAGAATGAATTTTTAAATAGAAGGACCAAAAAAAGTCCTCATTTTACATGCATGATGATGCCTGAGCTTGCCCCAACTGATGAGGAAGCAGAACTTGGGGTTGTGGGGGATAGCAGAGTGAGAATACCAGCCAGCTGAAGGAAAAAATCATATTAAGGATCAGTAGAAAAGGAATTGAAAATATAACTGCCAATGCCATCACACTTTATATAATAAGCTTGTGTTTTGACCAAAGAATACAGGGGAATGCTTAGAATACTTTGGACACTTTTGGTTAGCACACCTCAAAAAAGGATACTGTAGTGTTGGGAAAGATGCAGAAAAGGGCAACCAAAATGATCAAGGAGCTGGTGGAACCTTTCTGTGGAGAAAGATTATATTATTTCAGGCTTGTTAGTTTAGACAAATAGATGAAAAGAGTGAGACCTAATAGTAGTCCTTACAGATAGTGTGGAGAAAGATTTTTCTCCCCCTCTCATAAAAGTACACACATGGAGAACCTTCTGTGGAACTAGTAACTTACATGGGTTTTTCCTGTGACAGCTCTGAAATCCTGGCAGGGTGCCAGTCTCAAGGGACAAGCCACATGGCTTGCTTACTAATGTGGTCATGTTATTCCCATATAAGGGATTAGGTGAGGGATTACATCGCCATGCTGCTGAGTTTTTTCTATGAAAGAGGCAATAGTAAAATTGAATATAGCAGAACAGTGCTGCATGAAAACCCAGAACATGGATTATGGAAAGGAGGGGAGAGAGGAAATGGAGCCTAGATTTTGTACAAAGTAAAAGAAATATTTGTGTGTGATAAACAGAATGAAGTCAAACATTATGGGAGGGGAATGAATGCTGTTGTCTGAGTTACCTGAGCCTTTAAAAAATAAATTGACATTAGAATGGAATCCTAAGCATTTTTACTTATATAAATTCCCATTGAATTCAAGTTGAGCTTTCCCCATAATAAGTTTACTTGGAATTATCTTGAAAGTATGTGTTGGATTTTCACCGCTCATAATGAAGGGACACAACAGCAATGAAGATACTGTTGGAGAAAGAGGATTAATGAAAGCCAGAAACACAAAAATAGTGTGTTTAGAGGGGAATAGAGAGGAAAGAGAGAATTTTTGGATTTCCCTTCTACCCATGAATTGTAGGGACAACCCTGTAAATTGTGGTTTGTTGTTGTGTGCCTTCAAGTCATTTCTGACTTATGGTTGTTCTAAGAGAACCCTATCACAGGGTTTTCTTGGCAAGATTTGTTCAGAGGAGGTTTGCCTTTGACTTCATCTAAGGCTGAGAGAGTCTGACTTGCCCAAGGTCACCCACTGGGTTTCCATTGCTTAGTGGGATTAGAACCCTGGTCTCCAGAGTCATAGTCCAATGATCAAACCTCTACACTACACTGGCTCCCATAAAATGTACTGTAAATTGTGGTAGAGATGATTAAATACCTCATGAATGCCAGCTTTAGCTATCAGAAACAGGTGTATTATTTTCTGGTTCACTTCACTTCATTTAAATAAATTGCTTTTCCATGCCTATATATTAATCACTGGATTTCATTATTTACTCACTTCCATATTGTTCAATGGCTTTGATTTCTCTGGAACAAATTTGAAGAGTGTGTGAGTGTGTCTATGTGATTAAGCCATCCTTGAATAAGGTCTGGGAGACTTCCATTTATTTCCTTAGAACTGCATTTGAGGTTGTCCTTCTACCATTTCTAGCCAAGTTAATCCTATGACTCCTACTTCTCATCTCTTGTTTTCCTCTCTAGTACATATAGTATAATGGACACAGGTAGGAGCAGACTACTTCATCTCTTCCACCCCCAGTAGCCCTGCTACCTCCACTCCCAAATGCCAGTTTCCAAGACCTCTGCTAGATGGCTTATGGTGTGATGCAGGAAGAAGGGAGAGTGGTGATAGCTCTGCTAATGAAGGCATTTCTACCTGATTTGGAGGGATATCCCCTTTCTGTCCACAACACTACCTACTCCCTTTTAGCAGGATCCCCTGATTCATTAGCTAGCATCCTTTTAGTGACATACTCAGACAGAAGTTGCATTATGCATACAGTGTGCGTGTGTGTGTGTGCATTGCACAATGGCCATAACCAGCTGATGGGCATAGAAGTGGAGGTCTGCATGTGGCACATATACTGATGTGCATTAGGTGGAGTGAGTGTGACCTACAATAGGCCTCTGCTCAACAGAGCTCGAGGTCCCACTGTGGAGCACACAGAAGCCCAATGAAGAACATGTAACAAGGCTCATCACATTGCACTGTACACTTGAGCAACAAGATGTCAACCATGTGCATTCATCAGTGATCCACATAAGTTGTGCTACAGTGGTATCTAGGAGAGGGATTGCATAATGCAAGCAGAACACAGCTCCACTAACAGTTATTCATGCTACCCTGTGGCGATGTAGGATCTTGGCTGGGAGGATGGCTAGAGGGGCTGTCATAGGGTAGAGGGTCAAGGACATCTTCTTCCCTCCCCCTGATTGCATGAACCTATGGAGATTATCAGACAACCCTGTTTAAAACATTCTTTTGCTGGCATAAAAAATCATTTCTTTGCCAGCAAAAGAACACTCCCCCATGCACTTACCTTCCTCTCCCAGCAAAGGCAGCCCTGGTAATAAAGAGGAAGTGAACGGAGCCCCATTCACTTCCTTGTTCAAAATCCCACAAGACTTGGTTGCATAGGAAATTTAAAAATAAAAACAAAATAAACACATCAAAAGTTTACACAAGAACCTAAACATACTTTAAAGGTCCCAAGTAACCTAGGGAGGGTCATAAAAAGAGCAAAACTTACTGGATGTCCCAATCTCACCTGGACTGGCCATTCTCACTGCATTCACGAGATTTAAATCTCACACCAGCAATGTCGGCACAAAAGTGCCATGGGAGATCTATTGACAGCTTCAGCCATCAATAGAAAGGAACTTTAGCATAATGCCAGCAGAATGCAAAAAGATGTCGTCATCTGATATTGGCATCCTTTTGCATTCTGCTGTTGTTCGGCTGGCACCATGATAATCTCTTGTGTCTGAATCCAACCCATTCAGTAAAAATACATACAAATCATTTCAAATAAGAACAGTGTGTGCTTGTATTATTTGGCATGCTTTCCCTTCAAATATGTATAAGTGGTGGCAGGGAAAAGGCATGTCATGTTGTTGCCCATTGAGAACTCCTGTCCTAGGAGATGATCAGATGATCAGCAAAAAGTACCTTAGGAGAATGCCAAGACAATGTTTCTGTCCCATGAATGGGACCTGGTTTCACATGACGTCATCCTCGTCGCATTCTGCTCCCTGTGCTGCAGCAATTAGTAAGGGAGTGCTTTTCATTGACAAGACCTCCCCGTCCATGAAAAGTGCCGCCTTACTAACTGCTGAAGCACAGGAGCAGAATGCGACAAGCATGAGGATGTGTGAAACCGGTCTCATTCACGGGACAGAAATTTCATCCTGGCATTCTCCCAAGGGACTTTATGGACGTGCCTGATAATCTCCCCAGTCATTAAATCAGAGGTGGACAGCATTTGAAATTCCAGGGGGTTGTCTATATGGTGAAAATACTCCTCACAGAATTCACTAGAAAAATGAGCTGTCGTAATGGAATCCCACATTGTCTCACCATATCATGAAGGGGGGAGCAAAAATACCAAAAACCATCCGAGAAAAGCATTTGTGGCTTTTCCTGACTTTTTAAAAAAAAGCTCCATGTGGTATGCGCATCTCGCTCATTAAGACAAGCGATTCAGCATGGATCACTTTCCCATACAAGAGGAAACGCAAACCTCATTGGCTGGATGAGCACACAGGGTGTGGCGTTTGGTTACAGGGCAAGTGCCTGCTGCCACCATGTTGGATTTTCACCTTAGCAAGTGATCACTAAGGTGATAAAATGGGGGGTTGTGTTATCTTTTCCTCTCTCTTTTTGGAAAGGTGAAATACCACTTGTGCACAGCACAGAAATAGTTGGGGTTTTTTTAACGGCAGATTTAAAAACACAAGTAATTCACTCGCAGCCATCATCTTGGCTACAGGCATGTGAAGTTTATGGGGGCTGTAAAACCATTAAGACAGGTCAAAGCTGCTGTGAATTGGAATTACTGTGGAGCAATCCATTTTTTCCTTTGTATAGACATGTCCCAGGTGTTTTTGACAACTCCTCCTGAAATCCTTTACCATTTGCCACGCTGGGTGGGGCTTCTGTGAGTTGATGCCCAGAACATCTGGAGAGCCAAATTTCCCACACTGATGCTTCAACTGCACGTATGTTTCTGTAGTGAGTTCTTGGTTTTGCCAATCATCATTTTGGTTCATAATCTTAATCCATTTACAGTCCCTGAATGTATGCACCAACTTTCCTTTATTAACAATGAACAACTTTTCATATCCTGCTACAGAAGAGTGTGCATATTTTACAGTAGTGGCTTGGTACAGAAGGGTATTTCCTTGGTCATCCCCATCAGCACATCCCTTACAACTAAGTCATCTTTCACATCAGAACCTGGAAGCAATTGTTACAAATAATAATGTTACCTAGAACCCTTTATATTAGGGGGTAATGAAAGAACATACCAATGACATTTTTACAAAGGAGATTATCAGATAGGAATGAAAAAAGCATTCCTGTCCCACAATGTCCATTCCTGCCCCTGCCCCATCCCTGACCTACCACAATCACCCTCCCCATTGCACTTACCTCCTCTCCTGTCATTCTGGCAGCCCAGGAGTGAACGGAGCTCCCTTCATTTCCTGGAGCAAAATCCAGTGAAGATGCTAGCATGGGAAATTAAAAAAGAAAAAGAACATGAAAAAAATTACAGCAACCCCAAAAACACATTTTAAAAGGTAGAAGTAACCCAGGGAGGGTCATAAAAAGTGTGTCACTTACCTGGATGTCCCGATCTCACCTGGAAGTGTTCTGGCAGGGACCTCCCATTGACACTGGGATTTTGCCAGCATAACAGGGCACCTTGTTGCATGCAGGAACATCTGTGACAGGAACAGAATGTGGGAGCTATTGATGGTTTCTCCAATCAATAAAAAGCAGTGCCAGCAGAACGGCAGCAGAACAGGTGCATAACAAGGGGGGAATGATGTCTGAAAAGGGAGCCCTTTTGTGATCTCCTGGCATTCTGATAACACCACTTTTAATGCATCTGATAATCTCCTAAGTAATGTAAAAACCTGTGATGTTATATTTTTTGGTGGAACAGAGAATACAGTCAGATCTCCGTATCCAAGGAGGTTCAGTTCTCGGACTTACCACAGGTACCAGAAACCATGAATAACAGCGGGTGCTGTTAAAATAAAGGATTTTGAGTAAAAGGTTGTCTTGGAGGACCTAGAAGATGCCTAGAGAAGATGCCCCATAGAGTTGGCTTGGAGGACCTAGAAGATGCCTAGCGAGGATGTCCCTTTAGGCATTTTCAGCATGACTCTATGGTATGTGTCCCTATTTTGTGTCCTGCAGATAACTGAAACCATGAATATTGGTTCCGTAGATACAAGAGTTTGACTGTATTTACTCATCACTTCTAAAATGTTGATTTTTTTTTTTGCCATTTTAAACTTTGTTCTATTTTTTTAAGCATGTGTTACTAACAAGAGGGATGAAGAAATATCACACCTTACATCTCCTCCTACCTACTACTGCCTTGCTTTCCACACCTCTCTCACACATGTTGGAGATGGATAGATGCACCATAGAGCATTATCTTCCTAGCTGATCTTTGACAGGGGAATCATAATCTTTAATTTGAACCAAAAAAAAAAATAGGTGAAGGAGAAAGAGTGAGCAGAAGGATTTTGGGGTCATTCCTGTATTAGAAATATATTAGAAATTGTGAGATTGCTTAACTCGCAGGATGTCTGAAGTTTATAGCTGCTGTTGCTGTGGGTTTGCATTTGTAACATCTGTATCCACTTCTGGCGCCAAGTTGTTCTTTTTCTCATGCTTGTTATTCCCCCTGCCTTCACACTGCTCCACTACCACCCCCGCACCCCAGCGTGCATGTAAACCTCTGCAGGGAAACATACATCATCACTTTTGGCCCAAAAGTTATCTTGGGCACTATGTTATAGCAACACCTGCAATGCTGCAGACTCCTTTTCGAGCCAAGACTACTGTTAATGTAGTGCAGGTCTTCCACCATCTCTGTGGAGAAGGCTGGTGGAGAAATTCATTTCAGGGTAGCCAGTGTTTTAATTAGACTCAAAATGATGTAATTTTGTTCAGTCCTAAGGCTATGAAAGGCTATCATGTTTTGTCCAGGGTTTAAAACAAGAGTCTCCAAATTGTGCCCCTCAACATTCTGTTGGGCTACAACTCCCATGCTCCTAGAGATTTTGCTATGCCTAGGGCTGATGAGAGTTGCAATCCAAACAAGATCTGGAAGGCTACATGGTCTCCACCTTTGGTGTTATTAACCAAAAGGCAGACCTTTGATTTGTTAGCATGCTTTCTCAGAAACATGCTTGTATATATGATTGCATAGATATTTTTCCAGGTTGATGGCATTAGCATTTCTAAAGCACAAATTACTTGCTAGCTCAAATGTGCCAAATGTACCTTTTTCTACTAGGATCTTGACAGTTTTGCACTGGTGGCAGAGGTGGTTGGTAGCTTCCATGTCAGTTGGGCAGTGATTTTGTTCCAGGTTTTAATCCAGATTTTAAAGGGGCCATGCCAGCTACTTGACCTATTTGGGGAAACACGGTTCAGCACCATGGAGTTTTCTTGAAAGATTCACCACTCCACCATTTCACCTCATATGAAAACCCCCTAGTGCTGGTGGAAGGTGGAAGTCTGGGGTGAGAGTTAGAGCCAGAGTTAAAGGCAGTGGATAATGAAGATCATTAGTCTCGGGGTTAAATCCAAATGGAAGGTTAAAAGATTACAGTTCTCTCAACTATGGTAAGGCTTTGCCACAGAAGGGGCAATCAGCTAGCTATGGGTGATGGGAACTGTATGCCAGAAACGTTTGGAGGCCCACAGTTGCCCACTGCTATTTTACTAGAAGTGAAAGTTCAGAAAAAGAGAACTCATCATCAGAAGTACAGAGTAGAGTTGCTAGAGTGAAAACTGTAGAGTGCTCCTGAACTTTTAATGGTTATGTAGAAAAGGACATTTCAGCAAATACTGCTTGTTATCTGGGAGATTTTTAGATGCGATTTTCGGGTCTATATATTCCAAAACACCTCCGTTGCTGCCGCGCGGCACGGGAGCAGTTTTGGACGACTGTGTTCCTCTGCTGAACCCCTCCGTGTCACTTCTGTGACAGAATGGAGGAAGCCACGTCGTATTTCACTCACGATTTTTGCCCGTGAGTGAAATATGATGTGGCTTCCTCCATTCTGTCACGGAAGTGACACGGAGGGGTTCGGCAGAGGAACACAGTCGTCCAAAACTGCTCCCCTGCCGCGCGGCAGCAACAGAGCTGTTTTGGAATATATAGACCCAAAAACCACATCTGAAAATCTCCCTGGTTGTGTAACAAGCAACACCTGCTGAATTTCCTTCTTCTACACAACCATTAAATGTTTAGTAGCTCTCTCCAGTTTTCATTCTGTCAACCCCAAGATGACTCAGGGGAGACTCAAGTCCAGGGGTTGTAAAACCAGTTCTAGCCCTTTGAATATCCTTTGAGAAAAGAGAAGTCCTGGATGTATGATTTCAGCCATACAAATGGAGATTTGCATGGCTAATTGAATAATTTGAACACACTCCCTTGGAGCGGGGTGGGGTCTCCTTCCTTGGAGGTCTTTAAACAGAGGCTGGATGGCCAGCTGTCAGGGATGCTTTGATCATGATTTCCTGTGTGGCAGGGGGTTGGACTGGATGCCCCTTGTGGTCTCTTCCAACTCTGCAGTTCTATGATTCTATGAAATACCGATTATTTGCAAAATGCATAGTTAACAGCTTTAAAATACATTGGGAGCATACTTAAAAACATTCCAAGTAAGAACAGAAACCCCCATTTGAATACTATTTTGCCACATGATTAAAATCAGTCAAAGGTCTGTTTCAATAAAAGAGTCTTAATCTGATGATGGAAAGAGAAAGGAGGTGTGATAACCTAATTTTCCATGGAAGGGAGTTCCACAGTCTGGGAGGAGCCACAGAGAAGGCACTCTCCACTGTCCTCAACAACCATGCCTGTGAAAGTGTTGGGACTGAGAGCAGATGGTAATACTTTAAAGCTTTACATGATTTGGGTCCAGGTTACGTGCAGGGTCGCCTTCTCCTGTGCAATATGTCCCATATACTCAGGTCCCCTGGGGGACACTTACTTCAACTGGCCAGGATTAGACTGGCAACTGTCACCCAGAGGACCTTTTCTCAGAGTTAAACAATGGAAGCTCCATCTTCATTAATTGCTGTTAACGGTAGAACATAAGGACTGATGGCTTTGAGGTGACCTTGTATTGTTGGATAGGCAGAGGTGTGAAGGAAAACCTTTTCAGGATAATGGGAGTTTTGGTCACTTGTTTGTTTTGGAGTATGACTCACTGACATGCTCGTCCAGGGGAAATTAGCACATTCCACACTAGCTAAGTGCCTAAGGGGGCTCTGCTTACTCTCATCCTGGGTGTGTCTGGTTTTGAAGAATTTCTAAGACAATTTTGTTAGGTCTCTGGTAACCTTTACCTGAACCCTTCTGGGGATGGTCTGGTCTACCTTGGACCTCATATGTGAACTATCAATTATTGCCAATGTATGGATTATTGCCAATTTATGAAATATTGTCTATCTATTAGAAGGGATAGGTGTAAGGGTATGTAACACAAGCAGGAGTGGGAAAATTCAGAGTGGGTGCATAACACAATGTGTGGGGTCTAACATAGGGACATGGGAAACTGCCTTATATGGAGTCAAAGCATTGGGCCATCTTATTTACAGTGACTAGCAACAGTTCTCCGTGGTTTCAGGCAAAAGCCTGGAGATGTCAAGGTTTTGAACCTGAGACCTTTTGCACACAAGGTATGCACTCTCCTAATAAGCTATGACCTTTCCCCACCCCACCCCCAGGTAACACTGGATCATACACAACATCTAGGGGAATCGGTGGCAGCTGGTCAGCTTCCATGTCAGAAGCTGGTAGCTTCTCAACTTTAATGGAGCTGTCCAAGGTGCTGCTGGGCCCTCTCCCCCAACTTAGGTTTAGAACCTTGAATGGTGCCTTTAAAGTTTGGACTAAAACCCACAGAGTATTCACTAACCCACTGGCATTGGGAGCACTAGCTATCACTGAGTGGGGCTGCTGCTGCAAAACCCCAGCATCTGCTGTGAGATGCCACAACCCCATAACAAGGACTTCATAAATACTGGAGGAAGAAACACTGATCAAAAGCTCCCCACTTGGTCAGTAGCCAGGGATAACTGGCACATTCTGATACAGTGATACATTCACTGTCTTTTATATGCGCTTTTTAAAAATAAATTTGAGTGCATCATTAATGATATTATAGGACAGACCTTCCTTCCTTCCTTCCTTCCTTGCAAAGGTGAATCAAATGTGAAAGAATGTGCCTCTGGAAAGATGACCCTTATGGATAAATAAACTTTGCATATCTTTTCTGGATGTCATCATTCCACTCTCTGTAAAAGTTCTTTTGCTGGCACATTTTTAAACATTTTAATGTCGCCAAAAGAACCCTCCCCCCAGACTTACCTTGAGCAGCATAAAAGAGGCATCCCTGGCAGTAACAGAGCATGAATGGAGCTCTGTTTACTTCTGGGTTCCAAATCTGTATGATTCTAGCGAGAAGACATGAGCATGGGAAATTCAAAAATACATCAAAAAATAAACCATAAAAAGTACACACAAGCACAGAAACACACTCACAAAGTCACAAGTACACCGGGGGGGGTCATAAAAAGAACGTCCCCTACTTGGCTGTCCCAAGCTCACCCGGAAGTGTTTGCTCATTGATGCCGTATTCACATGAGTACAATGGCGCAAAGTTTCAGAGGCTGGCAACGCCAACAACAAAACGCCAGGGGAGATATATTGATGGTTTGGGCCATCAATAAAAAATTATGGCTTTTTAACAATATATGATCATGAAAGGATGATGTCGTATGGTATGCATGCCCTTTCATGATCATTAAGCATCTTTATGACACCATATTTGCTTGGTCTGATAAAGTCCTCTGTGTCCCAATTTTTCTTTCCTCTTGTGTCCTTATGAAGGAGGAGTGTTTGAAATTTCCTGATGCTTCTATTTCTAACTAGTCAGCCATGTTTGTATTGCAGGAGTACCTCACCCCTTTTAATGGCTTCCTTAGTTGCTCTTTTTCAGAACAATGGAAAGAACACATTATTTGGGTAAAATGAGGGGCAGTCAGGGTAAGCTTGTGGATTTCATGTAAGGCCCCTTCTGGCTTTTCACCCATAATTAAAGCACTGGAATGTAGAGGGCACCTAGCAGTATGGCTTGATTCCAAGCCAGCTGTTCATTGTTCTAAGTTACCCTTATTATTCAGTTAGAAAAGTGTAAGCAGATACGTGTTTGAAGACCTCACACTTCAGTATGCTCTGTGTCACTTTCCCTTCATCTTTACCTCTGTCCTGTAAATAGCAAGGATGGAATCCCCAACAAACAGGAACCTGTCAAGGTGAATGGAGTCCTGCAGTGTAGAGTGTTTCCAGACACTGTGAATGGTTTTTAATAACTATGTTCTTTTTCTTTTTGCTTCCAGCAACATTACAAACTTTGATTTCCCCACTGATGTCTGTTAGTATGAACCAGGAAATAAGATATCTAGGCAATGGAGATTATCAGACAATGCAAATATCCCAGGGCAGGAACGGAACAGGGACGAGAAAGGGGCTCCATTTCAGACAACATCAAGGCCCTCTGTGATGCTTCTGTTCTGCCCCTGTTCTGCTCCCAGGGTATTCTATTCACAATTAAAAATCGTGAATAGAACCCCTTTTCCATTTTCTTCCACGCCTGTCATGGAATCAGGGACATGGGAAACAGATCCCCATCCCTGTTCTGTGCTGACAGGCACGGGGGAGGAGCTCCGTGGCAGTCACTTTCTGCAACGATCAGGACATCAAGGTAAGTGCCACCCTTCTCTCCCCCCCTTCCTGGGTTGCTTTTTTATTTTAAATTTATTTTTCCCATTTATTTTTCTATTTGACAGGTGAGGAGGTATTTTAAATTTCCCTCCCACTCGTTCTCTCGTGAGAACGAGCAGGATTTCCCCTGGCCGGTCGTAAAGGCAGCCTTATGTTGGGTGCATTTATGGCTGACCAGGCAAGGAGGCAGGGAACCCGTTCCTGGAGCGGAATGGAGGCAAGTGTGTGAAAATTTTCCTCCATTCCATTACAGGAATGGGAGAGGAGGTGGCAGGACAGAAATGGGGCATTTTGGCCCCGTCTGATAATGTCCAATATGGTTCTGTCTACACTTTTTAAAATCTTCATATGTCTCAGCCTCTTTCCACCTTTTCCAGCCATTCAGTTCCATTCTCTAAGCCACCTAAATGTCCCTTTGTCAGAGCATGAACATTCCTTGTTATTTGGCTGTTTTTGTGGGGTTCCCTTTAAGTTTCTTTTTTCCCAATAAAGATTTCTTTATATCCTTTTCCTATCCTTGGGATTATGCCAGCTCTACAGATCCTTCCTTCTTGTGTGTAGCTGGTGTGGTTTTAGCTACATTTGCATAAATGTAAGAAAGTTTGACAATATTAGAAATAATACTTGATATTTGAAATGGTTATGCCATGCACATTAATTCTGCTTATCAGAATTGGATCCTCATAGCTAGGCATTATTACAAAATAAGTCACTGTGGCCCAATCATATGACAAAGGAATAGCCACTGATCTTCTGAGCTGAGTTTGATTTAATTTTAAATATGAATTACAATAAATTACATTTGAATTTATCCTGCCCTTCCTCCTAAGAACTGTCAACAACACTATGGAGATTATCACGTGAGCCATATAATCAGGGACAGGGACGCCACAAGATCGCTAAAGAACTTCCCTTTCAGATGACATTGTTCCTGTCCCATTCTACCCCCCTTCAGTCTCCTTTTTTTTAATTAATGGCTTAAGCCATTCATAGATCACTCGTTCCATTTCTGTAATGGAATCATGGGTTTGCGAACAGGTGCCCCATTATGCTAGCACGATTTGGGAGGTCCCTGCCAAACACTTCCAGGTCCGATTGTGACAACAGGGTAAGTGACAGCCTTTTTTGTACCCTCCCCGTGAAGTTTTAAGAGTGTTTAGGTGCTTTATTTTTTTATGTTTGGTGTATTTTTATTTTTAAATTTTCTACGCAATCCAGCAGCCCTCCAAGGTCCTGTAAGGTACATAAGAACACTTGCATTGGCGATCTGGACATCCAGGTAAGTGACAGCCTTTTTTGTACCCTCCCCTGTTTGCTTGTTTTTTGTAAGTGTGTTCTGGTGCTTGGTTTAATTTTTTGACATTAGGCTGTATTTTTATTTTTTAATTTTCCACGCAATCCAGTAGCCCTGTAAGATCCTGTAAGGTAAGTAGAGAACACTTGTGCTGGCAATCTGGATGTCCAGGTAAGTCATAGCCTTTTTTGTACCGCCCCCCCATTTACTTTTTTTTTAACTGTATATAGGTGCTTAAGCTGACTTTTTGGCGTTTGGTTTTTTAAAAATATTATTTTTTCTCCTTGCAATTGTCCTCTCACAACAACAACAACAACAATAATAATATTTATTTCTATCCCGCCCCTCTGCAACACAATCGGGGTGACTTCTATCATAAAAATCCCATAATTACATTAATACCCTAACCCCTCTGGCTTTTCTTCGCAAACGAAGATTCAGGAAGGACTCATCCCGCGCTTTCTGCAAGCGCGCTGATGACTAAAAAGGCCAATCTGAGATAAACAAGTCCAGTTGCAAAAAGCACAGCAGAAGGTCTCCTTGGGTGATGTTTTTGGGTTGTGATTCTTTCTGCATTGTCATTTCTCTTCAAGACTTGTTCGGCGTGAGTTCTCAAATAAGGCTGCAGCATTGTGGATAGTGCGTCTCCATGCCTCCCGATGTGAGGCCAGGGCAGACCACTGTTGGTGATCAATTTGGCCGAGCCTAAGATGTTGTTTCAGAGAGTCTTTGTATCGCATTTTTGGAGCACCCCTCTTACGCTGACCCGTGGTGAGTTCACCGTAGAGTAGTATTTTTGGGAGGCGATGGTCCTCCATCCTAGAAACGTGCCCTGCCCAGCGCAGCTGCGTTCTCAATATCATGGCCTCAATACTGGTGATCCCTGCTTGCTCAAGGACAGCAACATTCGACCCACCCACCCCTTAAAACAATATTAAATTAAGCAGATTAAAAACGGCTCTCCAGGGAGTGAATTGAGTTCTGTGAGAGCTCCATTCACAGCCTGGGCTGCTGGGGGGCAGGAGGGAGCAGTTTCTGTTTTGGGAGAAAGGTAAGTGTCTGAAAAAAAAATTAAACTGCAACAGGGATGGGAGCGGGGTGGGAATTAGAAGGCAGGACAGGGTCTTTTGGGGGGGACCTGTGTGATAATCTCCTATAAAGGAGATTAGGCCAAGATAATTGTTTGTTTGTCATTTAGCCCTGATGGAGCAATGGTTAAATGCCAGTACTGCAGCCATGATGCCACAAGTTCAGTCCCAAGAGTTCCAAGGTTCATTCAGCCTTCCATCCTTTCCTAGGCTGGTAAAATGAGTACTGGGCTTGTGGGAGCAATTAGCTAACACACACTGGAAACAGCTTAGTGCCTAGTGCGCTGTAAAACTATAAAAAGTGGTATAGATGTGTAAAGTGCTGTTGCTTAAAAATTTGTAAGCCACTCTGAGAGCCTTTGTGGCTGAAGAAAAGAACGGGGTATAAATATATAAATAAATAAATAAATAAATAAATAAATAAATTTATGAGGGCCGGGAAAAAAACAAAGTTGGAATAGCTATTTCAGGAGATATACATACCATAGAAACTGCTCTGTAACACACCCATGCTAATTGTGGCAGCACTGAAGGAGAAGTCATCAAAGATCACCTAAATTCCTGTAAGAGTAAGGAAGCTAAGCAGGATGGGAGACCACCAAAGAATACGCAGTGCTGTCGGCTACATTTCAGGGGAAGGAACTGGCAAAACCACCTCTGTGTATTCCTTGCTTAAGAAAACCCAATGAAATTCATGGGGTTCCATAAGTTAACAGGTGACTTGACGGCACGTGCACACACAAGGCAAGTCAACAAGGGAGTTTTGCTGTTTTAATAGTAGCCCAGAGAAGTTCCTATCACTGTAATATTCAGATAGCAACTAATCTATGCCCATCCAGGCCTAAATCTAATTGCTAGTCGCAATCAGAGTAGATCAACTGAATCAGTGAAGTTTACAAATGTGTTGACTTATCATTTTCCCAATTGAGCCAATGGGTGTACTTTAATTGGGACAAGCAGTTGAATTTAGGTCAGAGTGAGCTCATGGCTGAATGGGGATTGGAGCCTTGATTTCCCCAATTTAAATTTAGTCCTCTTTCCCACAAAAAGGAAATATTTTCTTCCTACCCAGGTTTAACCTAGACTATTGAGGTTCACCATCTAGCCCACCCAAAACACAACTGAGACCCCTCTCCCTGCTCACACACATTCAGTGCAACAAATCAGCTGGGATGCCAGAAGCACAGGGAAGCGATCCCTGCTGTCATTTTCAATCAGACATATTTCCCCACACTACCCAGATACATTTTCCCACGCATGTTCTATCCAGTCAATCACCCTGGTTCTCAAAAGACACTGGCAAAACTGTCAGATCAACCATGTGCATCTTGAACTTAGGGGCACAAAACCAAATCTTCTACCTAGGAACACTAGATACATAGAATCATAGAATTGTAGAGTTTGAAGAGACCATGAGGGCCATCCAGTCCAACCCCCTGCCATGCAGGAAATCATGATCAAAGCATCCCTGACAGATGGCTATCCAGCCTTTGTTTAAAGACCTCCAAGGAAGGAGACCCCACCACACTCCAAGGGAGTGTGTTCCACTGCCGAACAGCTCTTACTGTCAAAAAGTTCCTCCTCATGTTGAGGTGGAATCTCTGTTCCTGGAGCTTGCATCCATTGCTCCGTGTTCCAGTCTCTGGAGCAGCAGAAAACAAGTCTGCTCCATCCTCAATGTGACACCCCTTCAAATACTTAAACAGGGCTATCATATTGCCTCGTAACCGTCTTTTTTCCAGGTTAAACATACCCAGCTCCCTAAGTCTCTCCTCATAAGGCATGGTTTCCACACCTTTCACCATTTTAGTTGCCCTTCTCTGGACACACTCCAATTTGTCAATATCCTTTTTGAATTGTGGTGCCCAGAACTGGACACAGTATTCTAGGTGAGGTCTGACCAAGGCAGAATAGAGTGGCACTATTACTTCCCTTGATCTAGACACTATACTTCTATTGATGCAGCCCAAAATTGCATTGGCCTTTTTAGCTGCCGCATCACACTACATTCTATATTTTTTTTAAAAAAAATGAATTACTCTAGAAGCTTGAACATTTGCTTCTATTTTGCATTCCCTGTTATGCCTCAGTTAAGTCCCTTCTCCCATTACTTGTTCCTTTATTTTGCAAGGAGGTGGTTTCAAATGGGTACAAAAGAAAACTGAATGGATCTTGTGACTTTGAAACCTGTGGATTGAAGAGGAATGTTCTCAGGATCCCAGTTTTTATGCCAGATAGGAGACTTTGCACTTTTTTTAAAAAAATCTGAAAATGCATGCAACTCATTGTTGCCTTAGAGTTCCTTTTACTCATAGAACTACCACCCCAATCTTAAGGGTTTTTTTTTTAAAAAAATCCTATCAGAGCTTGGCAATATTACTTTTTGTCCTGTACCTGCCAGCCTGGCCTCTTGGAGGGATTCTGGGAGTTATAGTCCAAACAATTAACTTTTCCAAGCTTTGTCCTGCTGGTTTCAGTCAGACTTGCTTACAAGGCTGGGTGCTTGAGATTTCAGCCTTAATACAATTACACTACTACAGCAATACTGGAGTTCCTGCTGTATAATATATTTAACTTACTTTAATCTGGTTCTGGCTAACGAATGACATAATTTCAGTCTTCCATCAGTGTTAAGCTTCAGGACTCCCGCTGTTTGGCCACACACCGTCAAGCCATAGCACCTCATTCTGACCTCCCACAACCATCTGTGTGTAGAAGATGTGATCAAAGTAATAACCATTGCAGATGAGACACGATTTTCCCCCCATCAAGATACTGTGGTCAGAAGCTTTCATTCTGCTGTCCGCAATGAAGCTTTGTTTGTTTGTTCTAATTGCCTTGGAATGGTAAGATGAACATACTTCTGATATGTCTATACAGTTATTTTAAAACCCCCACAAATTTTCTGAGGCATTTTCAGAGGACAAGCATGTGCATAAAAGGTATCTGAAGAACTTACAAGCCATAATCTGGACAGTAGGCACAAAACTTTATAATTTTGCATTATAGTTTCTTTTTAAAAAGAGGGTGTAGAGCAGGAGGGAGGCAGGGGGGCATTTGACGTATGCTTGCCATAAAGTATTCTGGTATATTAGGGGCTGTGGTTTATTTTACTAGTGGTGACTAGTTCAAGCCACATTTAGCCAATAAATATGAGATATGAGGTCACTCCACCATTTAGTTGTTACCCCGTCTATGCCTTGCACAGCTGGGTAGTAATCTTTTAACTAGTGTCTGCCTCAGTGGGGAGTCCATTAAAATAAGAGCCAGAGTCCATTGGTCTTGGTGGGGGTTTCAGAATGGAAAAGGCTTTTGAAGGTACTGGAGAGTACCAATGAGGTAAACAATCATTTTGGACCAGGTTCTTCTTCAGTGGGCCTTACAAATGCATTCTGCATAAAGTCCTTCTTTAACACTGTTAATACTTGGAGTGTGCCATGAGTTTCTCATTATATTTGGGAAATGGGAAAATCTTGAATGCACAAAAGGGCTGTCAAACTTATCCCCCCCACCACTGCTTCCTGTAGCACACTTCACCATTTGTTATTTCAGTAGTTGAATATCTAGGCTTCCCTGGGAAGTATTATTGGCTGATGTAGATAAACTTGCATTAGCATTCCCTTAAATTCTCCCTCATGCAAGCAGAGTGGCTAGTGCTTGGAACAGGTCTCCCTCTTCCTTCTACCTCCCCATGTAGACAACAGTCAACCACAAGCTGGGCTTCTAGCTCATTCCCTGTATACTCTCCCTGAGGCCAAAGTCTGAGCACTTCATCAGTATTATCAGATCTATCCGTTTTGGCTGGATTATTTCCAATTCAAAAACAAAACCTGGGCTTTGAAACCCCCTCCCCCAAAATAGGAATCAAAAGTAAACCCTGAAACAAAACACTTACTGGCTGGCATCCTATTGGTTTTTCCCAACTAGAATAGTCCAATTCAGTTGTTGAATAGTGAGTCAACACATAGGTAAATCCAGTTGGTACAATTTGTCAACTCTAGTCAAGGCTAACACTAGAATTTGGGCCTTTTTTTCTCTGCAGGAAGACCTATTGTTAAGTGTATCACCAATAAAATCATCTTTGCTGCAGGAAGTGCCATGCTTTGTACCAGCCACCCAATAGAAAACCAGAGCATGACACTTCAGTACTACAGTGATCCTCATAAGCACATTTTCCACACGTAGTACACTATCTGCTTTCTTTCTTATTCACTGCCCTACTCCAGTGTGTGGAGGGGAGCAATGTGTGGTATATACCACTAATGTATATTAGGTCTTAGATTAGCAGGATTTCTGCTACTTCTATGCTGGTGTGAAATTGTCTCCAGCCACATTTGGCCTAATGTTGAAATACAATTAAACCATTGTTATCGCCATACTGCAACCAAGCTGATCTTCCCTTGGTGGAATTGACAGTTACCTCAGAATTTAGCCAGCTGTTTATCCATGATTTGATCCATTCCTGCTCTGTCCCACTTTCAAAGCTGCTCAACAAACATAGGTTGAAATCCTGTTGCTGAATCCTGAAGTAGACTTCTTGAATCAGTTGCTCAATGGTCAGTCAAACGTGTAGGAAAATTCAATTGATTCAGCAGCTCTACTCTAGTTGGGAGTAACAATAGGATTTAGGCCATAGTCTATGGACTTTTTTTGATGGGGATTTGTAATGCAAGCAGCCTCGTCCCCGCTGCAAGGCTGCTGCACTGCAGGGGGGCCATTTCGGATGACGCTGTGCCTGCGCCAATACTGTTGCAGAAGAGCTGGGAGGCTGCAGCACCATATTTGATGATTTCCTAATCACGGTCAACTTTTGTGATTAGGAAATCACCATATATGGCTCTGCAGCCTCCCAGCTCTTCCGCAACAATATCGGCATGGGCATAGCGTCATCCGAAACGCCCCCCCCTGCAGCGCAGCAGTCTCGCAACAGGGACGAGGCTGTTTGCGTTACAAATCCCCGTCCGAAAAAGTCCAAAGTGTCCAAAAAATCATCCAGTTTATCAATGACGCTATACATCACTCTTGTTTCCTTGCTGTGGGACATCAAGGGCCTTGTGAATTTGCAAAATCTCTTCAGATTTATTGTTGCTCTGAAGTGGCAGCACCCTGAGAGTGGATGTCACAGTTTCTTCACAGTATGTTGTCGATTATACAGAATATCCCTTCAAGGAACAGCAGTTCAATGTATGCCTTCAGCTCAGTGATGTCAAGGTGTTTCCACATTTTGGGTTTTGTAAGGTTCCTCTTGTTTCCTATATAAACACAGAGATTGTCCACCCCCACCCCAATAATGTGGTAAAGAATCCTTTCTGTGATGAGGAGTTCAAAGGTTTCTATCACTGTTTCTTCATTTGCAGCCTTCGTTGGTCCTGGACATTCCTGAATGATGTCTCTTACTGCTGTGTGATGAATTTTCTGTAGATGTCCACACCAGGTCATCCCATCATTACCTCTCATAAAACCAATATATCTACTGGGTCCTTTCTGGGTAGGATCAGCTGAATGTACATTTACAGCTCTCCAACTTCTAGGTCTTCTGCCCCCTGGATGGCCACAGCCACAGGACCCATCTTTTTTCTTTGTGTGCCTGCTGGAAGCTTTACCACAGGATGCTCCTCAACTGTGCTTGCATTTGATGTGTTCTCTGAAGGAATGTTGTCTTCAGGTTCTGAACAATTTTCTGCAGACAGCACAGTGTCTTCATCTTCAGATGTGCAGCGATCACTCTCAGAAATACTCTGAAACACTTGATCCAGGGCTTCCTCTGAAATGCAACATTTTTGTTTCATTGCACTTCCAGACTTCAGGACATGGCATGAAAAAAAAACACCCAGCTACAGCCAGGTGTACGTAGTTGCTATTTTACCCTATCCCTGCTTCTATCAGTGGGAACCATTTCCACACTATGAGCCAACAGAAATGTGGAGTCATATTTACCTTCCACTCACACATTGCCCAGAACACCAAGATCAGAGCAGATGTTTGAGTCCATTGTTTACAATTCTTTATGTGACAACTTCATGAAATGTCTACCTTCTAGGTCTAATTTTGGCTGTAGTCCTTTATGGTCTAGTGCACTATAGTAGTTCTGCATGTGGAACTACACTATAGCTGGCGAATCACTGATTCCTGAACATAGGGCTGCTGCAGCCTCTCCCCACACCCATTCCATGTCTGATGAAAAGCTTGGGAAGGGCATCAGAGAAGCATCTGGTTATGTCTCTGTAGCCAGACACAAAATGATGACATCACAAAATGATGATCACATGCTAAGGTCTGCCAAGTTTCTCTGGAGATCTCAGTGGATGTTTTAATCATTTCACATCTGGCTGCAAGGACATAGCCGGGTAGTTCTCCAATTCTCCCTCCAGACACTGTGGGTAGTGAAGGAGAATAGGAATTTTCATTCCATAAAAATTTATACTGATGTGTTAGCCTTTGTCTGGATGAAAGAACTAAAAAATATAAGAGCTACATTGGCCATTGAGATAGACCATTAGTTAAAACGTGTCTGGCCTCTACTTGAATGAAGACCTGACAAAACCTTTGGCCATCTACTTTCCTATTGATTTGTGCCTTATGCACTTTTGACATTTGGGATTGATTTATGCCAAATTATTAATTTCTGTCTATTTCTGAACTATGTATTTTTTAAAAATCTGAACAATTGATTCTTTAATAGATTAATTATATTTTTAGGTATTGGTTTGTTTATTTATTGAATTAGTCTATTGATCATTTCAAACAATTACAGATATTAAAACAATAAAATTACAGCTACAAAGATACAATTACAATAAAACCAAATTACTGGCATAATTATATTTTTAATATTTTGCTTTACATGTGTGCATATATTTTATATGTATATCCAACTCTGCTTGCTTTCTATTCTTTTTGTGAGTTAGGTCTTCTGCCCCCCCCCCTTTATTTCATTGTGTGGAGTGGTTAGAGTGCTTGACAATCTGCATCTCCTTCTCCAAGTATAGAGAATTCACTTTTACTAGCCTTCAGCAACATTACTGAACCCAGTTCCTGTATGAAGCAAACAAATTCCATGCAAAACATCTTTGCAGAATACTAGTGTGTTTTCCCTTTATAAAGTTAAGCCAAATACACAGGAATGGCTAACTGACCCAAAAGATACTAACAACCCATCCAACGCTTTTTAAAATGTCCATGCAAAAAGATGTGCATCAAGGCCTCCGCTCCCTCAACCAAAAGCCTCACAGTCGGGGAGGCAGGTCTTGATTCCCATTTGTAGGAACTTGACAAATGAGGACTTACATTGTTGGATAGGCATAGCTCATGTATTACGCTGGTATGAATATCTAACTGTAATATCTGAGATTTTATTTTCCTCCTCAGGTTTGTTTGGCTGCGATTCTCTGTGATGTACTGTACTCTTGTCTGGGTGAAAGTCACACTGAAATCAGTAGGTAAACAATCAAAACAGGAGAGTGCTGCATATCCCATTGATTCTAAGTATGCTTAACTTCATCAATAGGACTTGTAAGTATTTAAACATGACTGGATCGTCCCATTTTAATGAGCTTCCTGACTATTAGTAGAGAGCTTCACATCTAAGGTTAAGGAAACAAGGATGTCTGCAGAGCCCAGCATTTTGTATCAGAAGTTCATTTCTCTCTGCAATTTTGGCTTAAAGAAATAGTCTTGTGAATACACTGGCAAGATTGTAAGACAGTGTGGTCTCAGTGTTTGAACATGAGACCGATCCAGAAGTAATGACTCTTGATCTCATGGTGGGCTGTAAAAATTCACAAGATCCTTCCCTGAGGTCAAAATTACAGGGAGACCTTGTTAGCCCATCCAAAAATGGCCATGTGAATCAGCCCTCAGGCTTAGAAACGGGTTTCAATATGAATGTAAAGAGCCTCTTTGAAAATATTCCATATAATACAGTATCTTGCCCTCATTAAGGTGGCATCAGAACAAGAAAATTCTGAAGAGTAACAGGACTGACCTTAACGGCATGCCAAGGCAGAGGTGAATGCCCTGGGAATGGACATTTGAGAAGGACTAATTTATACCAGTGCAGCCAAAAGCCATTTTAATCCTGCCAAATTAGGAAGAGTCATCAAATTCAGGTTGGTGCCTGGAAAACCTTTGTGGAGCAGGCGCCTCTTGCCTCCTTCATCCTGGCAATCAAAATACCTAGGGGACAACTTGGGCCAGATCATAAAGTTACATTTAAACACACCAGCTAAGAATCTGGCACAGTTGCCAAGGGCAAGGGGTTGTTTGTTGCCATAAAACAAAATCCATATGGAGAAGGAGGTGTAGGCTGAACAAATTACCTGAGGCTCTAAAGTACTCTGTAGCCATCTGCACCCATTCTGTGCCAAACGCCAATGTTCTCCCATACATTAATAAGACCAAAGTGAAACTAAACGCCAAGGTAGGCCAAGGGATAATAGGGAGGGGCCTTGTTCTTGTAAAGGCAGGCGAGTCCATTGACTCAGAGTCCTTTCCAAGCATTGCATAAAGTCTCCGAATAGGGGAAGCCAAGAAAGCTTTTAGGGTTTCTGGCACATCCAACCCTGGTGGCTTGGCCCACGGCTGCTGCTCCCTCCCGCTGGCAGCCTGGGAATCCCAACCTGTTTCTTTTTGACATCATGGGGTTGAGAGTCGGCACCAGAGACAAGGTACCAGCTTCAGGGCGCCTAAGCCAGCCCCACCCACTTGAGTTTGCTAAAATGGGACTGTGTGGTAATCTGCCTTTTATAGAACTGTAAAACCAAAAGTTCATGTTCAAGGACCTAAGCCAGTTTAATTGGAAAGGGGACTAGACTTTGCCACTGACACCGCCGAAGCTACTGCCTCACCGTGTAGGTCCTGGTGTGTGTGCAGATAGTTCTTCTCCTCCTTCAAGGTTCCTTAAAGGAACAAGAAGGAAAAGAAAATGGCAAAGTTGTATTTTTTGGTTTTTTGGTTTTTTTTAGTATATCTATGCTTTGCATTTATTCCTGGTTTATTGCTCTGACTCCTAAACAAGGAAACTGTGCTTTGTGTTCTCGACTGAAGCTTTCTTGAAACTGTTATCAAATTTTCAAATATTTTTCAGAGATTCACCAGAAAACTATTTTAAATATTTACCATTGGTTCTGTGACCCAAAGAGAATGTCTTGAGGTCAGAATAGAATGGAGATGATAACTGGCCCCCAATGAGGCTCAGGTCCTTAGGGGTTCCATAGGTTGATGAAGATGAATGTACAGATGAGATCCCTGTTTGGATCCATTTCCCAGATATCATAGAATCATAGGATCATAGAATTGTAGAGTTGGAAGAGACCACGAGGGCCATCCAGTCCAACCCCCTGCCACACAGGAAATCACGATCAAAGCATCCCCGACAGATGGCCATCCAGCCTCTGTTTAAAGACCTCCAAGGAAGGAGACCCCACCACGCTCCGAGGGAGTGTGTTCCACTGCCGAACAGCTCTTACTGTCAAAAAGTTCCTCCTAATCTTGAGGTGGAATCTCTGTTCCTGGAGCTTGCATCCATTGCTCTGTGTCCCAGAATCTGGAGCAGCAGAAAACAAGCCTGCTCCATCCTCAGCATGACACCCCTTCAAATACTTAAACGGGGCTATCATATCACCTCTTAACCGTCTTTTTTCCAGGCTAAACATACCCAGCTCCCTAAGTCTCTCCTCATAAGGCATGGTTTCCAGACCTTTCACCATTTTAGTTGCCCTTCTCTGGACATGCTCCAATTTGTCAATATCCTTTTTGAATTGTGGTGCCCAGAATTGGACACAGTATTCATCTCTTTCAGGATGTCCATAAATCTTAACTGTGCTTTTTTGCTTTGTGCAGACACTCCTCTGTACAAATAGGTGAACAACAGGTATTTGCTTCTCAAGATCAAGGACAGGCAACTTCTTCTCACACACTCCATTCTACTTTCCCTAACGATGAGCATGAAATAGCCTGACATGTGGGATATTTTCATAACAGCTCACCAATAAGATCAGGGTAGAGAAACTTTGGCCTCCAGATCTTCTCAGCTTAACACCAGAGGTCTTGCTGATGGTAAGGGATTGTGGGAATTGTAACCAAAACATCTGGAGAGCAAATCTTCTTCACTAAGAGTTGATGGTGAGCATGTGTACGGTGCCTTACATCATTTCCATGTGGTAACTCTGCATGCTTGGATGGATGGATGGATTGATGGATGGGTGGGTGGGTGGATAGGTGGGCAGGTGGACTTTTTATTTGTCAAATATTTACATTTGTTTTATGTATCAGGCCTGTACCATGGGTATCTTCCACCAACCAATATATATCTGGGTGGCTTGGCCCTTTACAGGTACCTGAAAGGAGGTACACATGTGCTCAAATATCATGAGAGAGCAGGGAGTGCCTTCCTTTCTTATTAAGCGGGCTGTAAAGGACTGGATCTGATGTAACTGGAGCCACTTAGGAGTATACAGTTCTAAGGCCTGCTCTAACTTCTCCTTGGATTTGGGCTTGTTATTATTAAATAAGTCGTGCACCATTCCCTTCTCTTCCCAGAATTTAAACTGTTTGGGTTTGCTTAGTTCACAAATAGAGGATGCCGTATGTAAGGGTGAATGGGAGATTGGGTGGGGGGCAATATATGCTTCCACTTTTTCCAAACTAGCAATGAGGTGTGTAAAAAGGGATTTTCCACCATGCACAATTGTTTGGTGGGCACCTCAGCAAAAAGTAGTTTCAATGGCAGAAAGTTATTCTTGTTGAATTCTTCAGTGACCCAGGTGGAGGCTACACCTTTCTGGATTAAAAGAACAAGGCTATTAATCTGGAATGCGATAAAATATAACTCTAATTTAGGAATTCCTACCCCCCCCCCCAATTAGTGGCACTGTTTCTACCCCGTTTTGAAAATCTTGGGCACTTACTACCAAAAATAGAGTATCCAGATCCCTACCCTGATTGGCTTAATCTATGGAGTTCTCCTCACTTTAAGTTTAGATCGATGGCTCTAAGAGAAACCTCACTAAAGATTGTGCACAAATGGCACCTCATACCACTCCTACTAATGAGGATTACCAGAACATCTAGCCCCGATTTTTGGAGAGGATGTGATGAGATAGAGACATTTGTACACATGTGGGTTGACTGTCCACTGGTCCACTTCTATTGGACCTCGAGTCTGGAAATTATATCAACAATTACTGGGCAAGACATTTCTCCCACTCCAGCATTACTCCTGCTTTCGCTTTTTATAGATGAGCACAAATCATTAAAACATGAGGAGTTAATCCCATTTTTGCTTGCCATCACTAGAATAGAAATTGCCCCAAACTAGAAAAAAGATGAACTTTCCCGAATCAAATTCAGCCAGATTCTAGGAAGTATGGTTGATGGAAAAGTTAGCTGACAGCATTAGATGATTGACCAGACTGGAGGACTCTATACTCTTCAATGAAAGATGGCTACTTCTCATAAAGTTCATTAACTTTGATTCTTGCACCTGAGACCCTCCCCCGGCACCACAGATTGCTGTGGAAAGACGTGGTACATGACTCTGGTTAGCCCATGTATTGACTTTCTCTTGGGAAGAAGACTCATTGCCCAATGACTCCACTTAAGTAGATCATAGTAGTTTGCCCATTGTGTTCCTTTTTTAGTTGTATTGATACACCACATTTGACAGTTCCTTACTGTAATGCTATTATCTCCGTATTGTAATAAAATTTATTTATATTAATACACATACACGTTTGTTTACAGCAGCCACTTCAATCACAGTTTTCTTGCTCCCACAATTGCCTAGTTGAAATGTTGGGCTACTAAGCACAAACAGTTTTGCATCTAGTACGAAGAATAATCTAAATGACATCTACAACATTTACAACTCTCCAGTGGTCATCCCTGGAGGCAAGAATGTTGAAGGTTTCCCAAAGGGGATGGCCAAATTGCCAAATTTGGGCCACAGGGTAATCTACGCAAGAAACATAACAGCAATGTTTCACAACACAAATACTAATGGACATTGTGAGTCCCATGTGAACAAAGTGACATCTTATGCACACTTCCCTCACAGTAAGTCCCTCTGTACTTTCATCTTGGGGAGGAAATGAAGGGCTTGTCTACATGGGCAAAAAACAAACTAACCCATGTTCACCCCATATTTGCGGCCAAGTTGACACATAACGTTTTCAATGATGTACATTTTTGCTGGGGTTTCTTCAGGAAACTCTGGATCCATAAGATTCATTGTTTGCTCCACATTTGAGGGGAAACCCCACATTTTTGGCCATGTGGTGGCTGTGGATTGGCTTTCTAGCAAAGCCAAGGCAGGATTTCTGGTGAATAGGACGCCATTCTAGCACTTTTTAAAAAATTATTGTATTTCATGTTTCGATTGTGTGCATATCTGTATAAGCATATCTCTGCTTATCCAGTAATACAGTACTCTGGGACAATGTATATTTGCTTATTCTCATGCATGCGCGAAAACGGGGGGAAATGAAGCAGCCCTGGCTGTGTGGCCAGAAATAGTACGACATATAGGATACATGATCAGTGTAGGACCACCTTTTACTCTGACACAACTAACAATGTGGCAGGATACTCCAATCTGACATTTAGGGGGCCGCTGCAGATCTAAGAAATCCGCCACAGCTACAAGGTAGGTGTAGGGTTTCCCGCCCATGTAGACAAGCCCGCAGGCATGTTTTACTGATTTTTTTGTTCCCACCCCAGCCAAATGTTCACTAATACAAACAGACCTAGCTTGTTCAAGGAAAAAGTTGTAAAAATAAAAATCTCTGAATGGAAATGATTACATCTCAAAATAAAACCTGTCAGTTCCCTCATATACTCCTACACTACCAACCTCAGTCATTATGTGGACAACTTTCATGCTCATATTCTCTCTCTCTTTCTCTCTCTCTCTCTCTCACACACACACAGAGAGAGAGAGAGAGAGAGAGAGAGTGTACAGAATTCCACGCTATTTCTGGGAACAGGCTGTCCTGATACACATGATTATCAGACTCCATTAATAAGGTGCACACTTGTAATGTTGGGCTTCATGACAAGAACAACATGAAATAACACTGCACCCACCCACTAAGAACACCAAATGTGTCACAATCATTTGGACCATGCTTTTAAAAATATCTCTGCCAATGGGGCCCCTTGAAACAAAACTGAGGGAGATGGAAAAGGGAGGAATAATTATTTATAATATTTTGTAAATATCTGTCTCTGCCCAGTGGAAAATGTTTGCATCAGAGGAAGGGAGGACGTTGGTGGAAGTGAGATTCCTTTGTGCCAAAGTGTGTGTGTGGGGGGGGGTGCAGTGAGGAAAATGGACTTTTCACTTCCATGATCCTTACTGAAAGGTGTGGTCCATGGCACTGAGACAGACAGAGAGAGAGAGAGAGAGAGAGAGAGAGAGAGAGAGAGAGCTCTCACCCTTCAAACCACAGAGACAGAATCGAAGGGAGGTGACTTTCTTGGCTGGTGAAAATCCACAAACAGAGGCAGCCTGAAGCAGAGATTTTATGGGAGTGAAGGGATTAGAGACTAATTGAAAGGTTAGGGAAGGATTTTGGTCCCTCCAAAGGTTTCCGCTTTTTGTTCTTCACTTTTTTTGCCTAGAGGTGTACAGCACATTTGGCAGCACAACCTGAAACTTAATGCAGGGATTTAGAGTCCAATCTAAATCTGGATCCGAATTTCTCCGAGTGGCGTACAGGAAGTGGGTGGTTTCTTTTTTCAAGGAGACTGTAAGTGATGCTTGCTATGCCTGCATGCCTGAAGACTTGGAGAGAATGCCTGCTAGAACAGACACCATGCCTAATTGCTCCTTCTGCCTCTGGGCTTTTCCTTTTCTTTTTCATTTCTTTTTTGCTTTCTTTCTGCCTTTTTGATGAACACATCGGGTGTGTTCCTATGGCCACAGTAGTGCTGGTGGGTCACTGGAACTGTTGTTCTGGAAAATGCTACGCTGCTGTAGAGCTGGTGACTTTCCCCTGTGGCAGTTTGGTGCTAAAACAGATTTACAGCCAGACCAGAGACAGGGTGGTAATAGCACCAAACCTTCCTGCTAAATCTCTGTTCAGAAATCATCCAAAAAGGAGTTAGAGCAGGGTAGGATCTCTGCCAATGCTAAAGCAACATTACCCTTGTAGGAAAACTACATTAATATTACCCTTGTAGGAAAGGAAAGGGGGAATCAAAATAGCCCCAAACATCCCCCCATGCTTTCTAGAACAGGGTTTGGGAGGCTTTAGCTTTGCAGATGTTTTGGACTACAACACCCACAAACCATTGACCATACTGGCTTTGGCTTTGGCTTCTGAGAGCTAATGTCTAACAGGTAACTAGCTTTGGCCATGGATATTGAATATATAATTCCCTCTCCCATCAGGGAATCTCTCTAGCAGTACAGGTGACCAGGCAGATGCTATCCCTGGGAAATAGCAGTGTTGACTAGTGTAGAATCAAGTGCAGTTGGCTTCTTTCAGCTAGCTAAAAGGGACCAAATCATGTTAAGATGTTCATGGACTGAGCAGTGACGTGCCACCTCTTTCACTGGCTAGGGGAGAATCCACACTATACAAATAATCCAGTTTGAAACTGGATTATTTACCATGACTACTTCCTATGGAATGCTGGGATTTGTAGTTTTGCAAGGTCTTTAGCCTTCTCTGCCAAAAGAGCGCTGTTACCTCACCAACGCTCTGTAGTTTCATGAGGTACCAGCGCTCTTGGGCAGAGAAAGCTAAAGAGCTTGTAAAACTACAGATCACAGGATTCCATAGGAAGGGCTCGTGGGAAATAATCCTGTTTCAAATTGGATTATTTGTATAGTATTGTCATGTACTGGTTTCCTCAGACTCAGTAACTAGCAGCTTCAGTGTTAAACAGTAAGCTTTATTGTTAAAGTAATCTAAAGAGTAAACCATACAAAATTGTTGCTTCAAATGAAAACTATTTACAGTGCAATAGAATAAAAAGTACTGTATTTACAATCTACATAATCTGGTGGGCTATACAGTCATTGGTTATCCATCACCTCCAATCCCTTTTCTCACAGAGTATGGGCACCACCTACCGTTCCCACAGCCATCCCACTGGCGCAAGGCCACTGGTTCAGTTTCCAGACACATACCATCCTCCCTTGTCTCCTGGTATAATATAGGCTTGTTAGAAATACAGAAAAATGCAAACATCAGACATAAGCACAGAAACAGAAACACATTGAATTACAAGGATTTTGGCAGGAGAAGGTCACATCTGGGACCGATCCTGACAAGTGTGGATTCGGCTAAAGTCTCAGTCCCTTCTGAGAAAGCAGCTGGATATGTATCCATCCCTCTGTGTTTCAATTCAGGGCACACTGTGAACTTTGTGCCTGGACAAGGAACTTAACCCTAGTTTTCTCACATGTAAAGCAAACACTCTGGCATGGAACCAACACAGTTGTACTAATGGAAAAGGGTAATTCAACAGAAACAGGAAAAGTGATTCTCCTAACTCCCCATGCACCCCTTAAAAAACCTACTGTGGAAGGTTTAGGAGGGAAGGGAGTGGAAGTTCTGTAACTGCTGGTGGATAGTTGTTAATGTAACATTGAATTTAGACATCTCTTCACTATACCACACTTTCCTTTGACTCCCTGCCACTGTTTGTATTTTTATGTGTTATGGTTCAAGTGGACAAAACCAGATGTGAAAAGGTAGAATCTATGGCCAGTGGCCATATAATAAAGAAGAGTGTCTTCTACCAAGCGTTAAAGAGGGAGAAACTTCATCCATGTAAGCATGGACAGTGCATGCACTGGAAATTAGAAATGGATGTGCCCACTGTGACTTGCCTGCTAGCCACATGCCTCTTAAATTGTGTTGATGCCAAACATATGGGTGTGTGTGTGTGTGTGTGTGTGTGTGTGAAATTCAGTTTTTCCTAGCAGTGTGGAATTGTGGAGGCCTGCCACATTCTTGGAGTTTAAGCTGCCCCAACTGTGTGATTGCTCTTTTATAACCTTTTCGTTATTAACCTCTCTTTTATGGTTTAAAGTGAATTTGGCACTAATGGAAATGGTTGGATGTGAACACCCAGGACAAATGAAGTCTTTACCTAATTTAGAGGTGGGGGCAAAGAAGGAAGAAAGGAAAATAAAATAAAAGGGAGGCCAAGCTTGCCCAACATTGTGTCCCAGATGTATTTTAATGTATCTGGAAATTTGCGGACAAGGTTTTAAAGGCGAGACATCCAGCCAGGCTCGTTCAGTCAGCACATCAATGGGGGTTAAAACTAAGAACAATTTCCTTATTGCCTCTTTTCCCCATTTTGTAAACCACATCTGTGCCCTCACTGAAGACTTTGGAGGTGTCAAACAGTTGCCAAGTTGACAATTTCTAGGCTTTCCCCAGAAATGATAATAATTCTGAGGGGGGTTGTTTTAATTTTTGTTATGACCTTACAGGCATACTTAAAAGCTCTCAGATAGCTTTGAGAAATGTTCCTCAGTCTGGATAGTTCTAATAAAAGTTTATAAATGTGCTGCTTTCTGGAACTCACCCCACAAAGTATCACTGTCTTTGCCTAATCATACCTCACATGACACTCTCCACAATGAATTGTCTTTAAAAATGCAGAGGGCTCACTTGTTTTCTTATGAGAAAAAGTATCAAGACACATCAAGACACCCTGTCAAGAAACTGCACAAATGATGATTTTTTTTTTTCATTTCAGGATTTTTTTTCCTAAAAAATTCATTTGAGAAACAAAAAGTACCTTGCCTTGTGGGAAAGGGAGGGGACTTTGGTTTTGTATACACACACACTCCAACATTTTCTCACAGTAAGTGGTATCTTTTGTGCAAAACACACTGTTTTCTATGCGAAGATGTTGAGGTTGGGGGGGGAGCAATTTTTTTTATCAACCTCTGAAATGTAAAAAATTGTCCCCCAAAAGTGAAAAATCTCTCATAATCTTCCCCAGTAGAAAGAAAACTTTTAATTTTCTTCCGTCATGCATGTGAAAAAGAAATAAGGAAAGATTTCCATCCATGGTTGCCAGCAGCAGCAATCCCTTGTTTGGTTTGATATCTTAATTGGATTTCTGTATTTTCCCCGCGCCTGCTGTCTGTCTTCTTAAGATCCTGTGGGCACACCTGGTTCTTTGGCTGGTGCTCACTGTAATTAGATTAGAAGTTTCTGGGAAGGTCATCAAAGTAGCAGTTAGCCTCATCTTTTCTTTAAAAAAAAAATTCAAAAAGGTAGTAGTATTCTTTGGCATGATAACATGTCACTTGGAGTTCTGTTGATCTTTATTTTTATTTTTATTTTTTATTTTAAAGCAGGGTTCTGTCTCTGAAAAGACATATAACTGAAATAACTATATTTTACTCCCTGGTACTAAATGAAATTTGTCCTTGTCCAGCTGTTACTTCCAGAGCTTGTAACTTCTTGGAGAGTGGGGAGGTAACAAGGCTATAAAAGTGTTCCCTTTACAAAATAATGTAACTGACATGTAGTGTTGTTACTTTTCCTATGTAACAAATAAAATTTTCTTTTTACTTTTTCTTATTACTTTTGGTAGGCTAGAAATTGCTTTTGGCAGGCCTTTGGTTTTTAATTTAAGTGTATTTTCTTAGTTTTAAAAATGGATATCCCCCCTCTCCAGAAATGAAAAAGCAATAAGGAAAAAATATAAGGAAAAGAAATATACATCTTTGTTCATGAAATAATGAACAATTTTTAAATTTTCTCCCTCCTGGGCTTTTTTGCACATTTTTCAGTTACTTTGATACATGAGGAGTTTTTGTGAAAAATTTACTCATGGAAAAATACTTGTTTTGTAAGGGGAAATCTTTGGGGGGGAAATGTACAGAAAACTTTATTTTGCACACTGTCTTCTGTGTAAAACATTGTTTTTACACTAAATAGCATTTTATGTATATTTTTAAAAAATGTACATGTTAATTATTCATTAAAAAGTCCAAAACTGTGGGGAAAAAATCTCATAATCAACCATTATTCTTACCAAGCACAAGAAAAATTACAAGTGGTTTTTACACTCTTGATAAGTAGTTAGGGAATTCAGGTGATGAACAATGGTAACAATTTTTTAAGTAACTCTCCAAGCTATGGTTCCTTTCATATCTTGCACAGAAAATCTTGTGCAGGAAACAGCTATCTTATAACAAGTGGCCTTTTAAAATTCAGGATTGCTGGGGGTTTGTGCAAGATTTTTGTTGTGCAAAATTGTAGGGGTTTGTGTAGAATCTTGCACCAAAAAAAAACAACCCACATAGCTGTCTAGAAACAGTGTATTTTGTGCAAAGTCACACAATTCTCTCTCTCTCTCTCTCATACACACACACACACACACACACACACGAACCCCACATGTATTTCTGCACAGAATAATTTCTTGAATCTCTTTGGGATATGTGAATAATAAGTGAAAAGTGCATCAAAAAAAGTGCACAACTTTCTCATCACCATAGTCTTCCTAACTGGGTTTCCAAAGTGTCAGGAAACCCATTTTTCTGCCAGGAATTGAATAAGAATAAATATTATTTCTATCTCTATCAAGGGCTAATAGAGTTAATGCTCAAAATAAGATACTAACGCTCTCTCACTCTCTCTTCATGATTTTTAAAACTACTGTTTGTTCATTATAGATTAAATTAAAGGTAAAGATCGATTAAAGTCTTTCTAGCTGCCAGCTGCCAGCTTTTATGGCTTTTCCTGTGAAACAGTGATCTTTTGGCTTTACCTGAGGACCAGTAGTTATATTTGAGATCAGTGGCTTAATTGCTGGGTACACAGAAAAATATTTGGTTCAGAACCAGCTTTGTTGATTCGGATAGGGAACTGTTTCAGTTCAGAGCCTTGGACTGAAATTGTGCTTCACCTTAGATGGGCAGCAGAGTCTCACCTCAAATCCAAAACACAGCCTCAACACATTTCACTTCCCAAAGTCTCAAGTCAACCAAGAGCTGTAATCAATTGTTGTTGTTATTGTTTACACAATTGAATGAAATTTCCAAGCACAGTAGCTCCTTCAAAGGCAATGAAGTCATGTTATATTAAAAAAATCCCTGTAAAAGTCCTTTTTATAAAATATGGCAGACTTTGCAGTTTCCTTTTTTAAAAGGAGGGAATATTTTTTCCCCTCCTGTGGTTTTGTCAGTAATTTGCTACATCTTTTTCTTTGTGATGGTATTACACACACTCTCATCAGCTGCTTCCTCCTCTTTTTCCCAGAGTTCCCTCCCTCCCTCTAGCAAACACACACACAGAGACACTGTTCTAGTGCTTGGTGCACATTATAAAATCCTTCCTTCTTTTAAAGCCCCAGGATCCTACTCTTTTGCGAAGAAATGGAGTGTGAGTCCTTCTCACTTACTTCACAGCCTGTGGTTTTACTTCAAGGATGGTGAGAGGAGCAGAGGCCAAGAGAGTAGAGCAGACAATATCTTCCTTCTTCCTTCTACCTTCCACAGTGGGCCTCATGATGGAGCTTCTAGACCCTTATTATGAGCTGCCAGCATTTGCTATCTTTAGAAAGAGAGTGGTGGTCTTCCTGTATTGAGAGAATCCCAAAGACCTTTGGTTCACTTTGCAGAGACTTGGTGGAACATCACATAACTGACTGGAAGGGTTGGTGTCAGCCATCCACTGAGCAGACAACAGTGGGACACCAACTTCCATACACTGGTGATTCATAATCCTTTTCTGGAACTAGAGAGAGCCTGAATGATGATAATGATGATGATGATGATGATGATGATGATAGCCAGTCACAAACAACAGCAAACAGCTGCTGAGTTTTAACATCAATGTTCTTTCCCAAATCACTTTGATTGGAAAGCCCTAATAGAGTTGTTTCTTGGTTGGAGATCAGAGCTGTTATTCTCAAAATGACATCCCCCTGTTCTCCTTTATCCCCCCCTCACTAACTAGGATTCATCTAGACACCATAAGATGTGGCATTTAAATGAATTCAAGGTGCTAAGGCCAAATGAACTGCATCCAGGTGCAATAAAGGAATTTGCAGCATAATCTCAGAGACTCTGTTGATAATCTTAGAGAATTCTTGGAGAACAGATGGGGGTCCTACCGACCAGAGAAGGATGAGTGTTGTCTCTCTCTTGATAAAGAGGAGGAAAGAGGACCCAGCAAGTAGCAACTGGTCAGCTTAAAATCAACACCAAGGTCTTACAATAGAGAATTAAACAATAGGTCTGTGAATACTTATAATAAAGCTGTCATTACTATGAAAGCATAGCTTTCTCAGAACAAGTCATATGAGACTGATCTCCCCCGTTCCTCTTTCTCCTTTTTTCTTTTTTGACAAAGTCACAATCCTGATGTGGATACAGTATATCTTGATTTCAGTAATGCTTTAAACAAAGTCCCCCATGATATTCTTCCGGTCAAGCCAGTAAAAATGTGGGCTGGATGATGCTACTGTTAGGTGAATTCATAGCTGGTTAATAGTGTGAATGCAAAGAGCACTCACCAATGGCTCCTCTTCATCCTGGAAAGGAGTGACAAATGGGATACTACAAATGGGATGGCCCTGCACCTGGCATTGTTTAACATCTTTATAAATTATAAATGACTTGGATGAAAGAATAGAGGGGATGCTCATAAAATATACAGATGACATCAAATTAGGAAGGGTTGCTAATATCTAAGAAGACAGTATCAAGATTCAAGATGATCTTAGGAGACTGAAGTTAACAAAATGAATTTCAACAGGGATAAATGTAATGAACTACATGGCTTGACAGCAGTACGTGTGAAAAGGATCAAATGGTTTTAGTAGACAGCAAGGTAAACTTGAGTCAACAATGTGATGTGGTGGCCAAAAAGATCAATAGAACCCTAGACATCATCAACAGGTCTATAGTGTTCAAATAAGGAGCCCCTGTTCTGCTTTGGTTAGATTCCCCCCCCCCTCCTTAATACTAAGTTCATTTCTGTGTGCAACAGTTTAAGAAGGATATTGACAAGCTGGAATGTGTCCAGAGGAGGGTGACAAACACGGTAAAGGTCTGGAAACCAAGACCTGTGAAGACTAGTTGAAGGAGGCTGGTATGTTTAGCCTGGAGAAGGTTTAGCCTGAGAGACATGATAGTCATCTTTGAATATCTGAAGGGCTGCCACATGAAAACGGAACAAGCTTGTTTTCTGTTGCTGTTGCATAATCATAAAGAGCCTTTGTGGGCTGGGGTGCCATATATAAATACTTTAAATAATGAATAAATGAATACTTCTAAACTGCTTTTTGGAGAGTCATGGGGGAATTTTGTGCCATTTTGGCCCATTTAAATATATATACAGTCGGCCCTCATACCCACGGGTTCTGCATACACAGATTCAACCAACCACAGCTTGAAAATATTCAGGTGGGAAACACTCCAAAAAGCAAATCTTGCTGTTTGCCAATTTATATAAGGGACATCATTTTACTACACCAGTGGTTCTCAAACTATGGGATGCAACCCTCAGAGGGAGCACAACAGTTGTCCAAGGAGGGCACAAGAAATTTTTCAGACACTAAATTATTAATGTCCCTTGGTCCCTTGGTCCCAGCAGCGGAGATGGCAGTAAGCCCTAGGCACCAGGTGTGCATTCTTGGGCTTGTGAATCAGGTGGCCTGCAGGCTCTTCAAAGGAGAGAGATGTCAATCCATATGGGTAGCAACAGTGGCAAGGCCCAGGAACCAGGTGCTCATTCTTCCTGCTTGTTCCAAAGGCAGAAGCGCCTGCTGGTGCACCTTGGATGCAATGGAGCAAGAAGAACGCATACCTGATGCTTTGGGTGTGCCCCCCTCCACCCTGGGGGGGGACGCAACATCTAAATGTAGATCTAAAGGAGGTCACAGAGGTAAAAGGTTTGAGAACCACTGTACTATGTCATTGTATATAATGGGACTTGAGCATCCATGGATTTCGGTATCCATAGGGTGTCCTGGGACCAACCCCCAGTGGTAATTGAGGGCCCACTATCTATCTATAAAACATATATTTTTTGTTAAAAGGAACCACGCACACAATGGTCATAGTGTGAATGGTTTGGCATTTTGACCATTGTGCAATGTTGCATCCAGGAGTTCTGGGACACTTTCACATTACAGAATTCTAGTACTATAATTCCATTTCAGCTGCCAAGTTTCCATCCTATGGATTGGCTGTTTAGGGAGGGGCCTTTAGAATCCTCAGCCAGGTATTTCCTCTGGTGCCTCCAACCAAACTACAAAACCCAAGGATTCCATAGGATAGAGCCATGGCAGTTATAGCACTATAATTCTGTAGCAAAGCACTATAATTCTGTAATATGAATGCCTGTCTTCCAAATGGCATCATGGAGTGCATAATAGCAAGCCACAGAAATCATGCATTATTATTATGGCAGAGCTTTCTGTGCCACCAGCCTTCAATAGGATTTTGTCTACTGCCTTATTAAAAATAATGACTAATGCTAAAAGGAATTCCAAATAACAAGTAATTTAAAATTACTTTAAATTTACTTTTCAAATTAAAATTACTTTTTAAAAATAACATTTCAAGTTCTGCCGGTTAGTGGGTAACAAGCAACTCCTTCTTACTGATCTGATTATCCTATATGATGTGGCAGCATTAGTTGGGGCCACTATGAATATTGGGGCTTGCAAGACATGAACTGGGTCTTTTCTGTTGTCTGCTACCTGCAAGTAAGTTTAGTAGCTCACCTGGAGAGACTAGAGGAGGCAATGGAGTTGTTTAGTAGCCTAAAGACTCCAAAGTCTCTTGTGGCCTGTTTTGTGGCCCTGGATATGAAGGAGCAGCACCATTATAGAGGGATACATCCATACCTAGTATTGCCATTGGCCTTTTCAGACCAAAATGGAAACAGACTGGGCAAGATCCATCTAGTCTGGCATCCTGTTTTCCAGTTATCAGCCAGATGGTTCAAGGAAGTCAATAAACAGGATAGGAATGCAGATACATTCATGCACCTGCCAACCCCACCATCAGCACTTGCTGGAGCCATTTCCTGCTCTGAAGCCACAGAGGTAGTAAGCCATGTCTGGAAAGCTGCTATTTAAAAACTCCTACCAAATGCCTGACAGTACCGCATGGCCTTGCAACACTATGATTTCCCAGCTACTATTGCTGCTGTCAGAAGTGGATGGCCTCACAAAGGGCCTACTGGATGACAATTGGTCAAGCACATCCTCACTCCTGGAATAAGCCCTTGCCCTAGAGCTGGGGCCTTATTGCATGAGGCAGGCAAACTGGGATTGCATCTGGACAATAGTGCTTATCGCATGAAGTCATCCCTATTCTGTTGTTATCCCTTGGGAGGCCATTTTAGACATGTTTCTTTTTATTAACACAAAAAATCTGTTAATGACCTCCTTTCCCACTTCTGTTGTGCTATGATGTGATGTGCAAAAATATAATTGCACTTTTACACCAATTTTTGGTGGTCAGGGGGAGGTCTAGTGGGCATGCTTTGAGTGGAGAAACATAATAGTTATCAGTGGAGAAGAAGGGGCCTGTCCAAATGGTGAAAATAATATAATCCAAATGGCAATTGCATGCAAGGCGATATGTCCAAATGGACTTTCACATCAATACATCTCATTCACAAGGGGGGCACCAAATCTATCGCAAAGCTCTGAAGGGAAGGCATGTTGGATTTTTGGCTTAAGCGAGGGTCCGGTAAGTCAATAAAATGGCAATCTTTTACTCTTTTTGTTCCCTTTTGTAAATACAAAATATCACATGTGCTCACCATGGTAAACTGTTTTGTTTTTTGTTTTTTTTTAAATGGTGGCAGAAGATTTAAAGTTACAAGTAAATCACTCATGGCCACCATCTTGGCTAGGGGGCATGCAAAGTTTAGGGAGGCGCTTTTGACTGTTAAGACAGTTCACGGTGCTGCAAATGGCTGCTTCTTCAGAAGAGATTGTATTTCCCTCCCTCATATAGATAGGACCAAAGCCTCTTTATTCAGCATTAAACCCACTTCTCATTGTTCCTACAAATGGTGGTGGCACTGAATTCAAAGTGATCACCCAGCAGTAGCAACTCAAAAGGCCAGCCCTTTCCTTCCTCAGCCAAGTGCACCCAGGCCCATTATTGCCTACCCATAGCAAGCCAATGAATGAAGCAAGAGGATGTCAAAGAGGCAGGGCTTTGTCCTAGCAAGTTTCCCAAGGCTTGGGGGAGGCTCTGGTGTCCAGGGTTGGGGTGGATGGGGAGGTGTTAGGCTGAGGTGGCACTGAAGACTGAGAGTCCCAGGCAGCTCTCACTCCTTTGCTGGAATCAGATTAAAGTTATTCAAGAGTAAGGTTCTGGGGGAGGGCAGTGTTAGGAAAGGCAAAGCCTGAAGCCAAACCAGGAAAGCAGCAGACTGTTTGTCACTACAACGCTATGACACCATGGTGTTTTAGGAGATTATCAGACAGGAATGCAAAAAGTGTTCCTGTCCCACAGTCTCCAATCCCACCCCTGTCCCGGCATGTCTAACAGAGCTCTGTTAATTTCCTGGACTGAAATCCCGCCCATTCTCGTGAGAAGACACAAGCATGGAAAATTCAAAAATAAAAGCAAAAATAAACACAAAAAAGTTTTTAAAAGCACCTACACACACTTTAAAACTTCCAAGTAAACCGGGGAAGTTTTTAAAAATTGTGTCACTTACCTAGATGTCATAATCTCCCCCAGAAGTGCTCTGGCAGGACGACCCATTGACGCTCATTCATGAGAGTTAAATGGCCCAAGGTTTCACACGCTGGCAATGCAAACACCAAAAGGGGACAGGTGATCTATTGATGGCTTGTCCTGCCAATAAAAAGAAATACCATAATGACACCAGCATGACACAAAAGGATGACATCATCTGATATTGGCGTCCCTTTGCGTTCCGCTGACGTCATTATGGCGCCACATTAGCCGCATCTGATAATCTCCTTATATTTCAGGAGGGGAATCTGTGGGTGTGCACATGTGTGTGCCAAAACAATTACAAGGGGTAGGGATAATGTCTTGAAAGAGGCAGTGGGCAGAAAGTCCTCAATGCTGTGCGCAATATAGTTTTAGTGAAAATGGATGCTGTACTCATGGAAAGAAAAGAAAGCAATCCTGATTAAATAGCGTTTTTACAGATAATGTGATTGTAGCAAGAAAGGAGCCTCATGTGATAAGCCTGTTGGTCTTCTAACAACTGGTAGAGGGTGGGATACCACCTTCTATCCACAGAACCTGGAATTGTTATGTAAAATATGATAGTGTTATAACATTTTTATAACATTGGCTGGCATCCTGTTGAGCAGTTACAAATGTTACTGTTTGGTATTCATGTTTACAATTGTGGCACTATTGCCACAGTCACAAATGCCCCCCCTCCTACCTTAACAGTCTGCAACTGCACTGAACAATGGAGGTCAATTTTGCTGGCAGTTGGGGTGCCTCAGATGATATTCCCAGCTCCCTCCCACCAGCGGTCTGAGGTAAGATGAGACATTGTGATGGGCTCTTGCTTCTGATTGCTGATAGGAGAGGGCTGGAATCAACATCCTGCGGAGCCCTGAACACCAGCAGAACAAAACTCCGTCTCTCGGTGGGACTGATGGCTGTTAAGGTAGATTTGGGGAGTTAGATCAGGAGAAAAAACATAGATATGTATTCATAACTACACCTGTGATGCAGGATCTCGTCCATCAATATTAGTTATTACTGGGGTTTGTGTAATGTGTTAATAATGTGCAACTAACCTGTTTTAATTTTAAAATGTAGGGGAAAGGGTCAAGAATAGCCAAGCCTGCCACTTCAATAACCCTCAGATATGAAACTGGGGAAATAGCATGTAAAGAACACTTGTTTCTTCCATAATGTAACATGTCAGCTCTAGGGCAGGGGAAATTTGTTCCACTGTTATCCCCAAATCAAAACATATTACAAGTAACAACTTTACTTGTAATGCATTACTTCCAAGTTCTGTCTGGTATTATTTTGCTTTAGCGCTCATGGTCATAGCTGTTGTTAGTCCTCTCCTCAGCCATGAATTTATCTAACCTCTTTTAAAGCCAGCCAAGCCAATGGTGACCATCATCACATATTTATGGCAGCAAAGTACTTCCTTTCATTTGCCCTGAATCTGCCCTGAATTGGGTGAGCCTGAGGTCAATGTTACGGAAGAGGGAGAAAAACTCTCTGCATCCTATTTCTCCTCTCCATAATTTTAATAACCTCTATCATGTCTTCCTCTGAACATGTTTTTGTGTGTAGTCTTCTGCAATGAGACATGATCAAACATTCCTGAGAGATTACCCTGTATCTTTCCAACTGCTATAAGCCACACAGAGAGAGCAGACTGTAGAAGGTGTCTCTGGCAAAAAGTGTCTGTGAGATATGAAACAGGTTTAGAAAATCTCCCATCAGGTAGTCCATCTGGGTACGTCATGGTAGCAAGCAAGCATCATCTGACCATGTTCTGGATGGAATGAACCAGGGTGGATCTTTGTTTTTTCTTCCACAAGGTGTGCCAGTTCCACCTCTTTTGCCTTGGGATAAAGCCAGTGTATTGCTCATAAGTCCTGAGAAGTGAATTAGAATAGAAACAGTATTAAGATATGCTTTGCCTGGTGAACTCAGACAGAATTAGAATGACAGACATCAGCAAGAAAAAGATCTGGAAAAAGTAAAGTAGCTTTCAGGAAATAACAGCCAACATTTCCTAAGAATAGTTTTGGTAACACACATGCACATGAAATGCTTTTATCAGAATTATCTGTTTGTAGGCATACAGCCTACATCCCTAAAGGCACCAGATCCTGTCTGAACTTGGAAGCTAAGCAGGGTCAGCCCTGGTTAGTACTTGGATGGGAGACTGCCAATGAATACCAAGTGCTGTAGCTATATTTCAGAGGAAGGAACTGGCAAAACCACCTCCAAGTATTCCTTGCCTAAGGAAACCCTATAAAATTTATGTGGTTGCCATAAGGACTTGAAGGCACACAGACACGGCATCCATATCTAAAATGAATGCACATAGCCAAAACCACGCAATTGTTCACCAGTGCGTTAAAAAACATGGAAGAGCTCATTCTGGGGCCAAGACTTTACCATATCTTAGCTCCAGAAACTGTCTACTATGTTACAGTTCATCCCTGGAATATATTAATAATAAAAATGAATCTTCAGTATGTTTAATGTTTCCCCTCCTGTACAGTGGACTGACAGCCCTTGTCTTTTCCATTTTGGAAATAAAATATGATGCTTAAACTAAGATCAATTGCACAATTTTTTTTCCTGATGATGATATTTTTGAACATATATATGATTAACTTGTCAACACCCACACATTCTCACTTCTGGGTTTCATTTGCATGACACCACAACTTGGAAAGTTTACTTTTTGGACTACAAATCCCAGAATTCTTGTGTCAGTAATTTTCTTTTCTGATGCAAAAATGCATTTTTCCAATGAATTTTTCTGAAGCAAGAGATGGAAAGACAGAGGAGTTTAGTCAATGCCCTAAATACAATTGCTAGTCCCAACTAGACTACCACATTGAATCAATAGAAGCTTGGTAATTCAGCACTTCTGTAAGTTCCCATGACTGGTTCTAGGAATAGCAGTTGTATTTCAGCTCAAATGGTAATTTGTTCAAGCTCATCTTAAAATACAAAACTTATCATTTTAAAAATAGAGACTGGCATTCTGTTAGTGAGTTCCGGTGTTGTAAGTTCAATTTACCTCACTGTAACCCACTTTTTTGGCCATTGCAGTAGTTGGAATTCTGTACTGACAGCACAATGAATCAAATTCCCCACCCTCATAAAAAAATACTACCATGTCTTTGCTGCAACAACCTCAACACAGGCATCTCCTGGCTGGTGGAGAGTGGGGAGAGAGGCAGAGAACCATCTGCCTATTTTCCTATAGCTGGACATATAGTATCCTTCAGGACCTCCTGGAGGTATCCTCCATGACCTCCTGGAGATCTTTGGAAGGTCCCTGAGGATGATGTTGTTGCATTCTCTGCCATTCCCCATGCTGTGTATTGACCAGGAAGTGGCCATGTTGAGAAGGGTGGGTGGTTTGGCAGAGAAAAGGTAGGTTTGGGGGGAATAGTTGGATGGGAGATATATTGTAGTTACATAGGTGCCATACATCTCCCAGCCCAAGATCTTGACCATAAACTGTTAACAAACTACACCTTTCACTCAGTAATATACATACATGCAACCCACCAAGAATTTCTCATATAACTGACTCATTCATTCACATGGATTTCATACAGAAGATGTCACATGTTCAGTGAGACATATTCACAGTCAGTAGTATAGCTCTTTTGCCCATTTGTATTCTTCTGTTAACTTCTGTTAAGGGCTTTCAGAGACTGAGAAGTAAATGGTGTAACATAACATTCTGCCAGTGTACTTACACAGAGGTCTAGGTTAGAGGTGGTGGGGGGTACAATCTGGAAACCATAAAGCAGTCTAGAAAAAACACTGCATTAGAAAGTATTGGGGATCATTGCTGTGTGCCTTCAAGTTGTTTCTGACTTAAGCAAACCTATCACAGGATTTTCTTGGAAGAATTTGTTTGGAGGGGTTACCCATGCCTTCCTCCAAGGCCGAGAGAGTGAGACTTGCCCAAGGTCAGCCAGTAGGTTTCCATGACTACTCAGGGATTCAAACCTGGTGTCCCAGTGTCCTAGTCCACCACTCAAACTGCTACACCACATTGGCTTCCCAGATGGTAGCTACATGAGTGTAAAGAGCCTGACTTCATAAATTAAGTCATCCAGTTTGGTCATTAGAAAACAAGCCGAACCCCCTTCCATTTTTTACCTTGGCACTCTCTTCAGCCAGCTGGGGAACATTTTCCGCAGCAGAAACAGCTCATGCAGTGTCATTTCCCCACCCATGGATGATGGAACAGGTCATCCCAGTCCCAGGCCTTGGCACACACAAAAAAATGTTCTTTGTACGAGATAAATTTCCCTTACCTCTTCACCTGGCAGAAGGTAGGTTTTATAGTTGTTAATTGACCTTTAGAAGAGCTCACTGTTATTAGAACTGGTTTATAAGAACTTCCAAACATCCTAAAATGTCTTCATAAACAAAATGAATGGAACATGAACGCAAGGAGAGAAAGTAGGGATTGGAGGTAGATTCAAATGTAGGAGAAAGTGAAAGCGATAAATTTCTCCTTCAAGCCAGAAGGCTCTGAATGCTTTTTTTCCCCTTTAAAAGTCAGATTTTGAATCCCTGTATTTTCAGCCATCTCTGTGGTGCTGAATTAGAGGTCCCACCATTTTTCTGGCAGATTCCTCATCTGTAACAGCTACATAGCAGACATGCTGGGAAACAACTATACCTATTGAATTTTGCCACAGCACATGGTTGACTGCTTTGTTCAGTTATCATTATCATTATTTTTATTTATTTATTGCCCACCTATCCCTATGGATTGAGGCAAGGAACAACAAATTAACATATAAACATGTTAGTATAAAAAACACATATCACTTAAAAACATTTACCAATTTAAAAGAATGGGTAAGACCAAGACATTTTAAAATAACCAATACCCAGTTTCAAATTCACAATTTAAAATCATCTGGATAGGCTTGCTGGAAAAGACTGATCTTTAATCCAGTTTTGAATTGGAACAGAGTATTCAGCTGTCATACCTCTTCAGACAGGCCATTCCAGAGTCTGGGGGTGACTGAAGAAAAAGTCGCCTGGGTGACAGTTACCAACCTAGTCCTAGCTGGCTGGAGCAAATGTTCTCCAGAGGATCTAAGGGTATGGGGATGAATATACCAGGTGGATTTTAGATAGAAAATTAGTAAAATTTACACATTGTTTGATAAATGGGATGCAAAGCACTGTTGGAGAAAGAAAAACTGACTGATTTGTCTATCCCGACTGTTTGTAGGCAGAACCAGAAAAGTGCTCACCACAAAACTGTCTCTAGGCATTTCAAGTTGTGTTTTTCACACACACAAAACCTCTTTCAAAAGCTCTAATTTGGTAAATGCCATTTTGTTCTTCTAGTTAATTTTAATTTCATTACACAGAGACATGTGGGCTGTTCCCCCCCCCTTTCCATTATGATGAAATAGTTGTTTTTAAAGGGCCAAGGCCATAAACTTTGAAAGTTCTCCATTTTCTCCCTGACTTCACTTTATCTTGTATAGCAGGAGTCCATCTTGTATAGCAGGAGTTAAAGGCCGCTATCAGTGGCCTTTAAGTGGCAGCTTCAGGAGAAGAAGATGCAAAAAAGCGAGCTGTCCTCAGAACACCATGAGAGAGGCTCAGCAGCAGTTATTTAATCCAGCGTAACTTCCTGTTTTCTTTTGTAACTGTGGATGAGAAGAAACAGAGAAGCAACTAATCTGAGCTTCTGACTTGCTGTTCTTGGCTTTTGGCTTTCTTGACAAACTCAGTTCAACATTGGTCTGAATACGATCTCAATTCCAGGCCCAACCACTAGACCTGGTCAACATCAGACTTTCATGTATTTTGTTTATTACATGGAAGCTGTTACAAAGTGTACTATTTGGCTTTCCCCAGTGAAATCACAGCTCTGGGACATCGACAGTGGCCAACTTGGAGTGTTTTAAAACAAGCATTCATGGGCAAGTTTGTTCCTGAAAAATAATGAGAACAGTTTTTGAAAATCATGAGATAGGCAGAAGAAATTGGGTCTCTCCACTTAGTCATTCTTTGTGGCACATGAGTATGATGTGAAGGATTCTGTGTAATCACAAACACGATCTGAAGGATTCTGTGTAATCTGAAAACCTGCATCTAATCCTGAATGTAGTTGCATAAAAGATATCACCTAAGCTGCACATACCTTCTATTTTCTGTTAAAAAAAAAAAAAAAAAAAAGTACAACCAGCAGGTTCTGTGTTAATAAATGATCTAGTGTTCACAGCTATATAGGTTAGAAATGTACATGAGGATATTCATGATGCAAGCAGTTGGAGGTATAATAACATTGTTTTCAGTCACAACTGGTCTACTCGGCACTCAAAAGACTTTGACAATTAGATAATCTAAAGCTATTGCAACAAGTTCCAGAATGAAGTCTTGCCAGAATCTGTCATGGCATGAGCTGGATATTTGAGAACAAATTGCAATATCCTCTCTGCAATGCCTCCAACACACATGCACACACACACACACACACACACACACTGCAGTCCATATCATCAGTCTTAGGACTTTATCAGACAAGCCTCTAAAAATGTTCTTTTGGCACCATATTTTACACCGTTTTTGTGCCAGCAAAGGAGCCCAAAATATCAAATGTTGCCATGATAGTGTGAAAAAGCAGCCTCATACTTCCACATTCGCTGCTGAGTGTGATCTCAGCGGTTCTCGCAAGAAGATGCAAGTGCACTTAAAAGTCTAAAAACAGATTCTGCTGGAAATGTCAGATAACGAAAGGAACACTATACCATCAGTGGTGGGAACGTACAAGAGCAAGGAAATTTTGGACTATGATCAAAGTGAAAATTCAGAAGATAATGAAAATGAAACTAGAGATGTCTCCAGATTTGTTTATACTAGGTGTTTATGATACAAACTTATTTTCTAATAAAAAGAGGAGAAGACTATTTTGGCATATGACAACCACGGCGAGAATAGTTTACGCTAGACATTGGCAGAAAGAAATAATTCCATCAGAAGAAGAATGGTTAGAAAAGCTTATAGAAGTTGCAAAGATGGATCAACTTACCTTATTATTGGAAAATAAGTCAGAAAAATCAATTTTGGAAATTTGGCAACCTCTTTGGGAATATATAAAGACACAATAAGTGGATGGTTGTTATTCTAATATTTATGAGAAAACAAATTGTTAACCACAAAGGTATGATAAGATGACAAGATGGGTAAAGAGAGAGCAAATAGAGTTCTGTGATAATGTATTTTTTAAAAATAGTCTTTCATTATTAATACTAATTAACAATTAAACATAATAATACTAACTATGATTGTTATCAAGATTAGAAATTAGGGAACTGGAAAGTCTAAAACAGAGAAGGGGTAAGTTACATTCATACTATCAACTAGGGCGTGACAGTAGAGGAAATCTAATTAGTGTTACTATCTCTTTTAACGGAAATGAATTTCATGTTTAGGTTTACGGTTTTTGTTTTTGAATATGTAATATATATAGTGTGTAACGTGTAATATTTGTTGTGTTTCTTATTGTCTTTATGTGTCTCGTTATGTATGTTAATTTATACTAAAAGCAATAAAAAAATTTAAATCTAAAGACAGCTAAATTAAAAAACAAAATGAACACACAAGCACTGAAACACACTTTAAAACTTGCCTGCAACACAGGGAGGTTCATAAAAAGAGCATCCCATCTAGTTTTCACATTCCCACCCAGAAATGCTCTGAAAGGGATTGCCCATTGACACTGGAATCGCACCAGCAGAATGGGGCACAGTTTCAGACTCTCGCAATCACAGCAAAAAACAAAACAAAACCGCAGCCGATCTATTGAAGGCTTGGCCCAGCAATAAAAAAGAACACCTTATTTTCAACATATAATTGCAAAAGTATGATGTCATCTGGTATTGGTGCCCTTTTCGTTGATTAGGCGTCATTATGACGCTGTATTTGTCACATCTGATAAAGTCCCCAAAGTACAACAGTGACATTTCTTAATTAATTCATCTAGGGTTTTTCCAATTTGGACTAAAATAAATAAATAAATGTGATATACCAATGAAACAAATTTGATCTATTTAGCCTACGTGTAAAATTTCATTCTTCATACAACTGAATGCACCACTTCATTTGACATTCCCATTTCTTGCAAATGTAAGACTGTATTTCCTCATTTTTGCTGATACTTTACTGCTCCCACTAAGGCACAATTTAATCAAAAGTAAGAATTTTGAAGCACCATTGACGTTAAGGGGGAAGTGTAAATACATGCTTAGTTCTCTCTGTTTGAAGGTCCTGAATAGGGTTCTCAGGTTGCAATCCAGACCAGGGAAAGAACTCCAACAACAGAGCATTCTGATCTCACAGAGTCCAATCCATCTAAAAGACCTACTGGGTTACTCCTGGCAGGATGGAAATACTGAGGAAGCCGTTTTTCACAAAGGTATTCCCTTCTGAAAGGCTTCCTTCCTTCCTTCCTTCCTTCCTCTCTTTTTGGAAACACAATTCCCTACATTTGAGGCAATTTATACTACTCTTAGGGGTGGTCTACATTTCCTGAAGTGCTGGCAGCATGGTTGAAGGCTAAAAGGGCCATGGATACTATAGCTGAGATTCCATGTTGATGTTAAGTCTCTCCCCGTGTACTTATGGGAGGTGGTAGAGGCTGCACCCACCCCCTGGCTTCATCTGCCAGTGGGCAACAGTTGTGGGGGTTGCTGGATGCCACTAGCTCCATCTCCCTGGCCATGTTCTCCAAGGGTGGACCTGGATTCATTCTAGCTGAGCATCAAGGGAAGAAGCAGCAGCCCCTGCTCCCAACACAAGGGGTGTCCTCTTGTGCCCTGTTTTCTGTGTGATGGCAGAGCATCTTGTTTTTCAGTGCTAATCAGCAGCTGCTAACAAGTCTACTTTGAAGATGAGGTATAGATATACAGTGGGCCCTCCAGATCCACGGACTCCAGATCTGCAAATTCAACTGTTTGTCACGTCCCATATTATAAAATGGTGGCAACGTGAATGTGGACATGGTGAAGCATCCACATCCATGAATGAATGAATGGTGTGTGTGAGAGAGCGTATTTGTGTAAACATGATAGCAGCAGACATAATAGCAGCAGCACCATGTCTGCTGTTATCATGTCTACTTTGGGGATTACACACACACACACACACACACACACACACACACGATACAACTCAGTTTCATCTTTGGCAACTGAAGAGGGTGGAAGCCAAAATGTTTTGCTCTTGATATGTAAGTTAATTGTTAACTGCTTCAATAAATCGAGGACTAGATACAGATCTAGATCTATATTCCCCTCCTAGCAAAAGACCAGCTTAATTTCAGTTTGGGACATCCTTCCTTCAATAAGAATTTTTATATATCTGGTTCAAATACAGTAATAGCAACACATTTCAGCTTCTGCCTTCCTCAGTCCCTTAAAATAAGAGTGATCTTGTAACTAAGGTGACAATTTAGAACAGTCTGTCCTTAACATTCTTAAGCGGATGATTATTATCCTCTAGGCTGAGACCATTTGGTATGAAAGTCTTGAGACTATGGATCCCAAAATTGTCCCTTTTCTTTAAAGTGCTTGAATGAGACAGCGCCTCAGTTTCAAACAGGGACAGATCAGAAAGGTCTGGAAGCCATGCCCTATGAGGAGGGGCTTAGGGAGCTGGGTACGTTTAGCCTGGAGAAGAGAAGGTTAAGAGGTGACATGATAGCCATGTTTAAATACAGTAGGACCCCTGTAACCACTGATTCATTATCCACTGAATTCATTTATCCACAGGACACAAAACAGCATACCTATCTGTGTCCTCTCTAGACATTTTCTAGGTCCTCCAAGGACTCTATGGTATTTTAAACCAGAAGTCCCATTATTTTCAATGGTGTTCGCTATTATCCACGGTTTTCGGAATCCACGCCCCCGCCGAACCAATCTCCAGCAGATACAGGGGTCCTACTGTACTTGAATGGATGTCATATTGAAGATGGAGCAAGCTTCTTTTCTGCAGCTCTAGAGACTAGGACATGGAGCAATGGACTCAAACTATAGGAAAAGAGATTCCACCTAAACATTAGGAAGAACTTCCTGAGGATATGAGTTGTTCAACAGTGGAATATGCTGCCTCAGAGTGTGGTGGAGTATCCTTCTTTGAGCTTCTTAAACAGAGGCTGGATGGCCATCTGTTGGGGGTGCTTTGATTGTGTATTCTTTCATTACAGAGGGTTGGACTGGATGGCCTTTGTGGTATCTTCCAATTCTATGATTCTATGTTCTGAGTTTAAAAGTTTGACCATTGGTACCCAAGCTCCCTGGTCAGGATTGCAGACGTGTGGTTCCTGAAACATGTGCATAGGCCTTTGGTTGATTTCCCCAAATGCTGCAGATGGCATCCTGTCACACAATCACGCATAATAAGATTACAGGTTCAGCAAATTATGGTTTGTTTAATATAGAAAGTCCTGCCAGTCACAGTGCTCCTAAAAGTAACTTGCTGGAATTCACAATCTCAGTTATGAATGCATAATTTATTTTAGAGCTTGTATTCATGATCCCTATGTATTCACAATCTCTATGTACTGGTTAGGGTAGGAATTGTGAAAGTCCCCCAATCTGGATTTACTGGGCAGCAGCCATTGCAAGCAACAAGGGTCTGTTTTTGTGTTGATCAGGATGCAGCAGACCGATGTTCCCACCTCCTCCCATGCATGATCTCCAGTGCGAGAAGGAATTATGACAGGGATCCTGTTTTTGACTATCATACTGGAGATTACTGAGAGGGGTGGAAACATCAGTATGATGTGTCCTGAATGATAGGAAGCAGACAACTTTTACCATCAATCTCCATAGATTTGGCAGTTGGCAGAAAATACATACACATGTGTGTATGTCTGTATGAGAGATACTGTGACAATGAGCCTATACCATCAGGCTGGTGTAGTTTAATCTGGACACCAGAGTGGAAGGGATCCTACGTCACACTGCTGGAACATAAATCTTCATCAGCAGACATATGAGGTGGTGGAGGCAGTGAAGGCTCCTCCCTTTGCCCAGCTGCTTTCTCCAGCCATAGAACAATAGCTGGGGGGTTGCCAGGCACCATACCATCTCCTCAGCCACTGATCAACTGTATGGTTACACCTGGGCTTGTTTTGGCTCATCTTGAGCACTGGAGGGAGAAAAGAGCTGAGTTATATGGGTGGGTGAAGGCTGCTTCTTCCCTGTGTGTGCTCAAGAGCAACCAGAACAATTCTGGTGGCACCACTACAGCCATTCAGGGAGAAGGAACTGTGCCTGGCAGCTCCCCAAATGTTATTGTGCACCAGGGAGGCTTGCAGAGGGAGGGAGACGCTGGATACCTTCTTCTACAAGGTCTGAAAAAGTGCATTCAAAAGTGGAACTCCCCAGTTGCTCCCTGTCTTGCCACTCAGCTGCTAGCCTGCTACTGACACATCCCCAGCATGCCTCGTTGTCCAAATGGTGAAAAAACTCCTCACAGAATACAAGGAGGAACCTACCTGTCCTAATAGTATTCAATGTGATTTTGCCACATTTTGAAGGAGGGGGGGAGGCCAAAAACCTCACCAGAAAAGCCTTCATGGCTTTTCCCATTTCTTTTTAAAAACAAGTGATGGGGTGTACATTCCTGCTCATTAGGACAAACAAGTCAATTTGATTTGCTTGCCCAAACGAGAGGAAGCGCAAATCTCATTGGCTGAATGAGTGCAGGGGGAGGGGCTTGCTAACAAGGCAAACACCCACTGCTGCCATGTTTGATTGTTGCTTTAGTGAATAAGTGCTAAGGCAAGAAAATGGGGTGTTGGGGGTTTTTTTGTTTTGTTTTGTTTTGTTTTAGCTCAATTGAAAAATCACTCAGTCACACATCATTTTTGGTGGGAGGGAAATAAGGTCGCCGGTGGCAAATTGAGGTAAGTGCAAACGCGAGTAAATCACTCATGGCCACCACATTTACTAGTGGGCATTATGGGGGCAGAAAAAAACATTAGAACAGGTCGTAGCTGCTGCAAAATGTAATTGGTGTGAGGCATTCCTTTTTTTTTTTTTTTTTTTTTTTTTTGAATGGGCTCATATAGACAGGCCCCTCTTCTCCCGTCTTCCAATGTTGAAGTTTCAAATTGAGAGAAGGAAAGATAGTCCAATTTGGTTATTGAATGTACTATGCAACCAGAATTTGAAAGAATGCTCCCCCTTTACACACACCAAACAAAATGTGAAATCTACATTTTTATGTCAACTGCAAGATCTCCAGGCATTAAATATGTCCTTCCTATTTAGGACAATTGCCTTTAAAAAAAAGTGGTTAATGAAAATTTAAATTACAACCCATTCACTAAATGTAAAGTTTATTTCAGATTTTTATTTTAGAGCCAGTACACTTTATTTTTCCTTCCAAATAGCATAGGATATTATATATTACCATGTGTTTATTTTTACAAGATAAGCCTTTCCCCTGAACCATATGGCATTGGTTCCACTCAAAGGGTGGAATACTGGGCTTCAAATCCACCATTAGCCTGAGCGCATAGTCAAATATCTACTGTTTCCCAAGAAGTCAAGATCAGCAAACCACTGCCTAGGGATGTACTTGTACTTTGCTACCCTGTATCAGCAAAGTCATTAACTGCTGCCTGGCAGCCAGTTCCATCAACGACACAACATCCACAACTTAATATTGTATGACGCTGTGGTTAAGGACTTCAAAGAAGATAGGATTATTGTCTAATTGGATTTCTGTTCCCAATTAGGGGGAAAGGGGGAAGCCAAATCCAAGGCTGACATGGAAAGCTTTAAACATCTGTAACAACTGGTGGATAATTTATGGAGTACCCATCTCATAATTTGTAACCTGAATTCAGATGTTTGCCTAGAGCTGCACATTCTGACCACTCTTTTGTAAATACAGTTGCTTTTGTAGGGTCAAAATCATTCTCAAACAGTTTCAGAAAATAACCCAGAACGTGTCCCTCCATCTGCCAATAAAAAGGGTGTAATTAGGAGGATTGGCAAGAGAAGGATTTGGGTTTCAAGAGTCATCCTTGCTCCCTTCCTGTTTTCAAGTGCAAATTAGACACAGAAGCACAGGTTAGGATTTATGAGAGAGGAACTGCCTCCTATCTGCAGCACTCTGTCTGGACTTGAGAACCCACAGGCAAGCCCAAATAGCTAAACAATGAAATCCAACCAAGAATTGCAACTAAAAGGCAGTTTAAAACAAGGATTTCACTGTCAGCCACATGGTATAAATCAGAGGTGCCATATTAGGGTGATTATTCTGGCCTATCTGGTGTTCAAATGGCTGCTGAAGCATTTCCACCTGGCATTCAATGGGGCAACTAACCCTGTAACCAACCAAGGGGATAAGTGCACCTGTGAGCTTTGGTGGCTCTTAGACTGTGAGGGCTTGTCTATATGGTGAATATACTCATCATAGAATTCAAGAAGAATACCTTTTGTCTCAATGGGATCCCACGGCGATTCAACGTATTCAGAAAGAGGGGGCTAAAAACTTTAAATGCTCCATGGGAAAAACCTTTGTGGCTTTTCCCAAAGTTTTTTTTTTTAAACTGCAAGGGAAATGTGCATTCTTGCTCATTGGGACAACTGATTCAATTTGTTCTGCAGTCCAGAGAGGGTAGAACTGGAGATCTGATTGGTCAGACATGTGAAGAAGCGAGCTTGCTGTCAAGTGCTTGGAAGTGCTTTTCACACTAGCCATCATGCACTTTTTTGAACTGTTAGTTCTTCATGGTGGCCATCACGAGGAACAGGAGGAGAGACTGAGCCACCAGCCCTTCACCCATCCTGGCAGCAGCGTCCAGATCTGGCTTCAATTAAAAGGGTGGGAGGAGCCACCTGGCCAACTTCTGGTTGTGGAGAAGGAAGAGGAGGGCAGCTTTTTGATGCTCTGGCTTCACCTCACCTTCCCAGGCTGGACAGCTCCTTCTCTCATGCCTGTCCCATGCCTGCCAAGCTCAATGTCAGTTGGGTTTGGAGGGCACAGGAAAGGCATGAGAGAAGGAGCAGCCCAGCCCAGGAAGGCGAGATGAAACCGAAGAGCTGCCCTCCTCTTCTTTCTCTGCAACCAGTGGATGGCCAGGTGGCTCCTCCTATATCTTTAATTGCAGCTGGATTCACCTGCTGCCACTGCTGGGATAGCTCAAAGGCTGGCGGCTCAGTCTCTCCTTCTGTTTCTCATGGTGGTCACCCTCCTCATTGTCTCCAGGTGCTGCCAGTTTCCCTTTGCTCCCCCAGTCACCCCCAAACTCAAAAAAATAACACAGCCACCATCTTGATTTGTGGCCATGTGAACATCAGGCACTGAGAGTTTTGCAGCCTATTGTTTTTGTGAAAGACACCATGGAAACAAAAGGATGATGATGCAAATGTGCTATAATGTACAGATATCAGCTTTATTTCTTCTAGGTTAGACAAGCAAGTGCAGCCAGGGCTGGTGTCCCTCTCTCCACCACAATATCATTCCTCCCCTCCCTCTCTGTGTCTCCCAATCCATCTCTCCCTCCTTCCCACATACATAGTTCTCCTCCTACTCAGACATACATACTTTCAAGCACAATCTTTCTCCTCCCCATTTGTTTTGACACCTCCCATCTCTCTCTATGTCTCTCTCTCTCACACACACACACACACACAAACATCTCACCTCAGTGCTAGAGGGGTTAAACTTCAACTTCCTCTATGCTGAGATCACATTGTATCTTCCCAGCCCAATAGCAGCAATCAAATTGTGGGTGGGTGGGGATTGCTCTTAGAGTGGAGAGGACAGTGTGTAGAGATGGCTCTTATTGCACACCATCTCTCTCCCATTCAAATTGGATTTGGGAGAAGGAGCAGGCCCCACTGAAGGCTTCCAAGGGCCATACATAGGCCATAAGTTTGTCCCACATGGCTTAGATGTTATCAGAGGCAGGTTGACAGAGACCAGGAAGATTATAATTGGCCTGAGCTAGCAAAAGCACTTCATGCCTGCCACAAGTGGAGCCATTTCAACCACTTCAAAATTGGCTTGTTTTTAATGAGACTTCATTCCTATGTCAAATATGTTGATGAATCAGTGAAATGGTTTCATGGAACAAATCTGGAGAAACAGTAATTTCATGAAGCCATTTCTGCTTGAAATATGGGATCAATGGCATGATCTGTGTGAGAGAATTGAGGGGAAGTTCAGGGAGAGAGAAATCACTGTTTTTCTCCAAACTTAGTTTTGTGAAGAAAGGCAATTCCTTTCTGGAAAAAATAAATAAGTTCATCTCCACCTTCCTTGGCCAGAAAGGCCACTCTATCAGTGACTTCCATTGCTTTCCCTAATGAAAAGAAAAGCTATGTCATGGTGTTACCAGAGTACAAATGCCACTTCAGTCCAGATCCCTGGATGAACTCATTCACTGGTTGCACGTAGATAACAAGAATGACTGGGGACCAAATGGAGTCTTCTAGATAACCACAGACTCCTTATGCTCAGTAAATGCTTGGTAAAGTGGAAAGCAGTAGGAAATTAGGGAAACCACACTACAGATGGATTGATTCAATCAAGGAAGCCACAGCCCTGTGTTTGCAAGACATGAGCGGGGCAGCTGATGACCAGGGATCTTGGCGGTCTCTCTTTCATAGGGTCACCATAAGTCAAAGTTGACTTGGCAGCAAATAACAGCAAAGGTACCACAGCACAAATGTAAAACAGTGCTACATTCTTCCTGCCCTCCTGACAAGGAACATCCAAAACCCTGAGAGGAACCCATAGATGGTCTAACATTATACAATTAATTCCAGAAGCAGTGAAAGCAAACTCTGAGACCAAATAGAGCAACTAGATGTAACTGTGAAGTCCCTTTTGTAGGCAAAACTTTTCCCTTCCTTCAGAATTCTACCATGACCATGATACAGTGGGCCCGCCATATCTGCGGGCTCAAAATTCTCAGGTTTAACCAACTGCAGATTGAAAATGCAGAAATAGCGAGAAAAAAATCTGAGATCTTGGCAACCAGGCTAAGAAGTGGTCCAGAGCAGCAGCGAAGGCAGCAGCAACCCCAGGTGCCATGAACACATTCTTTGGGCTTGCAAAGCAGGCAGCTGTCAAGCTCCCCAGAAGTGGAGGAGAGAGATACAAATGCAAGACTGCAGAGAGATGCAAGTCCCTGTTAATAATATGGTATATGGCAGCAGCAGAGGCAGCAGCAAGCCTTGGCTGCCAGGCATGCATTCTTCATGCTCTCCCCCCACCTCTGTAAAGCCTGCCAGCCACCTGCTTCTGCCTTTGGAGCGAACAAGCAGAAGTGCTGCAGTTGCCACCATGGCTGCCCCACCCATCTACCCCCCGCAACCTTGAGGCTGTTGTCTGCAGGAGGTTTTTTGGACGGAGCACAAGAACAAGAGAATAGCCCTCTGTGCCCTGTCCAAAAAGGGGCTTTGAGGAGGTGACTATGATGCTTCTACTCGTTTGTTCCAAAGACAGAAGCAGGTGGCTGGCAAGCTCCCTGGAAGTGGGGAGCACAGAGAGTGTGTGCCTTGCAGCCGGGGCTTGCCGCTGCCTCCACTGCTGCCCTACACCATATTATTAATAGTGACTCAAGTCTCTCTGCAGCCTAACATGTGTGCCTATGGGGAGCCTGCCAGCCACCCCCTTCTTAAACCTGAAGAATGAACACCTGGCAGCCGGGCCTTTCTGCTTCCTCTGCTGCTGCCCTACATCATATTAGTAATGATTCGATCATCTGCGGGTTTTTTGCTATCTGTTTGATGTCCTGGAATCAAACCCCCACAGATACCGAGGGCCCACTGTACCTACCAAAACCTGTTCCCTCCCACTGAAACTGCCCCATTCAGACTAGCACAGCCCCAGAAGGAAGTGGTCAGGTGACAGCTAACTGATCCTTTCACCCTCTAGCTATACATATCCTGGTTTGTACAGGGATGGGACACAGCAGAGAATACTATAGATTCCCAGGCAGGGCTGAGAAAGCCTGGAGAGCTTCTTCTGATCAGAGTTGTCACTACTGAGCTAGATGGAAAAGTCATCGAACTCCACCTAAGGCAGAATTCTATGTAACTATGAGGCATTTTCACTCACCTGAATTTCTGGGGAAGACTAGAGGTTCCTCAGACCTATAGTGGTGGATCAACATGGTGGAGACAAACAGAAGCATCTCTGAGGTTGACGGTAGACATCTTTGCAAGTCTTGACATCTGTAGTCTTCTGAAGAGGTAGGCAAAGCTGAGTAGAGGACTTGGGGCTTATTATGCAAAAGTGTTATCCACCACTGGGCTATAGCTATGGCTTCTCCATAATAAGAGATGGACAATAAGATGGTGTCATAAAATAAAACCATCCTGAATATGGAATGAATCATGAATTCTTTTCATGGTCACATCTCCCTTTAGCTCCGCTGTTTTCTTAGTGTGTACATATAGCCTTCTATTTTCCCTTTACTCCCACAGCATGTATAGATATCATTCACATATTGCTCTCACACATGTATATACGGTCTGAAAGTTTACCAGCATTTCAGTACTCTCCTGGCTGAACTGCTTCTCACCAAGAATACACAGAATAATCTGTGCCTAAACTTTATACAGAGCCAGCATGGTGTAGTGGTTTGAGTGTGGAACTATGACTCTGCAGACAGTAGAGGCACTAGGGGTGTGTGGAAAGGCCGAACCTCACCAGGTGACACTGTCAGAGGGAGGGGTGACACTGGCCTTAGTAAAGCCACAGTCTGGACCCCAGGGTTCGAATCCCTGCTCAGCCATGAAAAACCCACTGGGTGACCTTGGGCAAGTCAGACACTGTCAGTCTCAGAAAACCCCCATGATAGGTTCTGACTTAGCCATAAGTCAGAAATGACTTGAAGGTGCACAGCAACAACAAACTTTATACAGTGACATTTGTAAATTTACAATTTCCAGTGCTGTAAGGTTGCTCTTCTCAGTTCAGGAATAGATGTGGAAAAATAAAGGGAAAAAAGATTCTATGTCCCTGCTAGTCTTTGTGACCAAAACCTCTGAATTAAGCTTACACAGCATTCATGTTTACCTTAAGGGCTACAGGCAGCATTGTTTAAATACATGATTTAAAACTAATGTTTACACACACTTAACAAGCCATGACATCTATTTGCACTGACCGTTTATGTACCCTTGGGGCTTAACTATTGTTTTAATCAATTGTCTTAAGAAGTCAAGAGCTGTTCCTTTGGTAGAGTTATTTCCTATTTACCTTGCCGTTTAACTTATTAGGTAAAAGTAGCATAGACTGCCAACACTAAGTCAAACCCAGTGTTTTATCCTGAGAAGGGCTACACTGAGATCTTTTCTGCACCTACAAATACAGTGGGCCCTCTGGATCCATGGGGTTTGGTTCTGGGACCCCCGTGGATGGCAAAAAATGTGGATGGTCATGGCCCATGTTGTTAAATGGGGGCATCATGCACTCAGATGCATAAGGGTATCTATGTGCATGTCCCTACCATTTTAGGGATGGGACACAATGATCCACGGGCAGTTGAAACCATGGATTGGGAGTGCACGGATTGGGAGGGACCACTGTACAAATCTCATATTTGAAAATCAAAATTCTTAAATTTTAATCCAAGACTTGACTGTAAATAAAATATTCTAAGCCAACAGCACAGCTACCCAAGAAATCTTTTCCAATCTCTGTATCTTCCATTTCTTTTCATAGTGATGAATTACCTAGGTATAAAGCAACCTAATAAACGTATAGACCAAGGAAACTGTTTTATCTGAAGAGACCATTGGTTTGCTTCAAGCTGAAGGCTTCCCATATCTCAAGTTTGGTTCTTTCCCAGCGTTGTTACCCAAAATATTTTTTTACCTGGAGATGTCTGAGACTTCACCAGAGACCTTCTGTGCAGCATGTTTGATGGCTGAGATTTCTCTCCTGCCTTTGAGGTATTGCCTCTAAGCTGATTACCTTGGGGAAATAGCTCTACCTTCAGGGAGTTCCTCTACTTTGAAGGTTCCCCTCTGTTGTAGGAAATTAGCTCTCACTACTGTGTTGGTCTTCTCCCCTGCTATTCAACCAGCTAGTTTCCACTCCACACACACACACACACACACACACACACCATCTTCCCATACAGAACTATCCAAAACAAGACCTATGTTTATGGAAGCAGCATTATTTTGCTGCAGCAATAAAAAGAAAAAAAGGACTCATGTCCAGGCATAGTTGTATTCAGTAGTTCACATGTAGGTGGTGATCAAAGATATCACAAAGCAGCCATATTCATACCCTCCAACACTTCATAGATGAAAACCAGGACGCCTGTGGCCAAGCAACATCAGAGCATGCCCAAGATGCCAAAAGTTAATAATGAGGAAGAACACACAAGTTAAGAGAGTCTGCAGCAGTTAATTTTTGCCTGAGCCCTCTGGGAAGGGCAAGATTTCTTCCCTGCCTCTCCTGCTGAGCTAACTGAGTACAAGCTACTTTTGCACTTTGAACTCAGGACTTTATCAGACCACCCCCCCCCAGAAAAGTTCTTTTCCCAGCAAAAGAACCCTCCACCACCACACTTACCTTTGCAAGCATCCATGAGGTTTCCCCGGCAATAACAGAGCTCCATTTACTTCCGGGGTTGAGAATTCCCAGATTTTCGTGAGAAGACGCTCATGTGCGAAATTTAAAAATAAAACAAAACCAAAAAAAATACACAAAAAGTTCAGGAAAGCACAAAAACACAATTTAAAAGACGCAAGTACCTGTGGGGGTGTCATAAAAAGAGTATACCCTACCTGGCTGTCACAATCTCATAGAATCATAGAGTCATAGAATCATAGAGTTGGAAGAGACCTCAAGGGCCTTCCAGTCCAACCCCCTGCCATACAGGAATACACAATCAAATCATTCTTGACAGGTAGCCATCCAGCCCCTGTTTAAAAACCTCCAAAGAAGGAGACTCCACCACACTCCGAGGCAGTGTATTCCACTTCCGCTCTTACTGTCAGGAAGTTCTCCCTAATGTTTAGATGGAATCTCTTTTCCTGTAGTTTGAACCCATTGCTCCATGTCCTAGTCTCCTGAGCAGCAGAAAACAAGCCTGCTCCATCTTCAGTATGACATTCCTTCCAATATTTAAACATGGCTATCATGTCACCTCTCAACATTCTCTTCTCCACACTAAACTTGCCCAGCTCCCTAAGCTGCTCCTCATCGGGCATGGCTTCCAGACCTCCCAGCATCCTGGTCACCCCCCTCTGGACACATTCCAGTTTCCTAATATCCTTCCTGAATTGTGGTGCCCAGAATTGGACACAGTATTCCAGGTGGGGTCTGACCAGAGCAGAATAAAGTGGCACCCCGAAGTGTTTGCCCATTCATGCTGCATTCATATGAGTTCAATGGCATGCGGATTCAAATGCTGGCAATGCCAATAACAAATTGCTACAGGGAATCAATTGATAACTTGGGCTATCAATAAAAAAGTACAGTTTTTTAACCAGATAGGATTGCGAAAAGGCAATGTCATCTGGTACTTGCACCCTTTCGCGATCATTGGGCATCCTTATGACGCCGTATTTGCTGCATCTGATAAAGTCCTCAGTTTGAGCAACTGAAATAAGCTGAGGACAAAGAGGGAAACTGGGACCTTTTTAAAACAGCTGGAAAAGTGCTTACTATCCATTGCCTTCCATTACCAGTTTAGTGTGAATGATCACTATGGACATTATCAGATGCAGCAAAAATCGTGGGCTTATGACATCATGGTAGTGCGAACAGGGCCCGCTATCATACAGTGTCATCTTCTTCACGTGATTAGTCCATGCTCCAGCCACGAAAAAGCCATTATTTCTCATTCACAGAACAAGCCATCAATACATTGTCAATAGCGCTTTTTTCACACTATTGACAGTGTGCAAAACTACATCCCATTGTAATTGCGAGATTACAGCATGAATGGGCAGTCCTCAGTGAGAAATGGCCAGATGAGAACACGAAAACGACTCACAGGACACTCTTTTTATGAACTGTCCCATTTGGTTTCAACATTTTTATATTTGTTTCGGTCCTTGTGTGTTCATTTACTTTGTTAATTAAGGTGTTTTTGGAGTTTAAGTGCACTCACATCTTCTTGCAAGAACTGCCAAAATCTTGCCCATGCTAAACTGCGGAAGTAAACTCCCACTCTTAAAGTGCTAGTGGGCGTCATGCAATAATTCCATGGCAGTTCTTTCAATTACAGCAAAGTGTGATAATAAGTGTAATGCCATGATGTTTCCACTATCCTCATTCATGGAATTACAGTAGTTTTAGACACTAGTCTAATAATGGCCTAAGTTAGATGCCTCTTGTACAAATGCACACATCATAGTAGAGATCTATTCCACATCCATCATGTGTGCTTCCAGAACCCATAGCGGAAGCTGCTTCTGTCTGTCTGTCTACCTCCTGTGTGAGATCAGGAAAAGTTTGATTTTATTTATATTTTATGTCCCAGCTTTGCCCCTAGAACTGGGATTCAAGGCAGCTTGGAAAATTTAAATAAATACAGCATCGACAGAAGTGTACAAAAGATTATTGTCAAAATGTAATTAAACTATAACCATTTAAAATATCTGTTTAAAAAACTGCAAAAAATGAAAAGCAGTTAAACAGTAGTATAACATGCTATGAAAAGGCCTTTCATAAAAACAGTCAGTTTCCCAAAGCCTGTTGGAATAATAATAATAATAATAATAATAATAATAATAATACTGGCTGCCTCTCAGCACAAGGACAATATGGAGCCTCCCTAGGAAAGGATTTTCACAGCCTAGGAGCAGCCATTGAGGAGGCCCTCCCCCACGTTCCCACCAAACATAATGGTGAGGGTGGTGGGATTGAGTGAAAGGCCTTTCCCAAAGATTGTGGTGTCTAGACCGGCTCACATGAAAGAAAGAGTATGGCCCAACAGATAGACAAACAGTCAGATTCTGGACTCTTGCGAACTGTCCTGTCCTGTCAATTTGCTCTCCTTGTGAATCAGTCTCCTGCCCCAAATCAAAAGACATTGTACAGAAGACAGCCTCACTGGTTTCAAATGTGTTTTAAAGTGAGTACGTGTAAGGCTTTTACCCTGAGTCACATCCCACATCAAGCAAGTTGTGAAAAAGCACAGACTGGGTGGTGTCAAACGAGGAACAAATTGTAAGGGAAATAAGGAAAAGGGTGTTGATTTTTTAAAAGGCCTTCAGAACTTTGACATACTTTATAAATAGTCCCTTAGGAATGAGACTGCATCCCAAGCCTTTCCAAAGGGAGCACCAGTGACAGATTCATTCCACCCCCATTGCCCTGGCACTCAGCGTGCCTGGCAGAGTCAAGACTGTGAGCCACAGCCTTCCGAAAGGCTGCAGATCGGATTATGCTGGCACTGTTTCCCCGCCTTGGCATGGCTCCTGAAACCTCTTCAGGGATCTTCTGTTGTGGTGACAAACACATGTACACGCCCTGGCGCAGTCTGGGATTGCAGAGGGGAGAAAAGCCCATCTGCTTGTTAGATCAATTTTGGTTCTCTTCAACATGTGTGCAAAGCACTCTGGAACGCCAGCCCTGGCCACTGATGTCACAGGGTGTCTGGCATGGTGTGGGGCAACCACATGTTTATGGCATGGGTTAGGACGATTAGCTGAAACAACTGAGGGACTCCCAATGTTTTCCATTCACAGTTCTCTGAAGCATGTTCAGTGGCAGCTATTTATAACACCCACAAGTCACTCCCATTCAGCTGAATGAGACACCAAGCTGGTAGAACTGTTGAGCATGACCAGATTTGCACAGAAGACTGAAAGGATACTGGTTTAAGACCAAGCCAATTCAAGACATCCTCATCAACAACACAAAATAAGCATCCACTCCCTGTTATAAAATTAGCTACAGTCTTCTAGGATTTGAAGAGAACTTACTTTAAAGAAAACTGCATACTTTTAGTTTCTTATGCCATGTCTCATGGTTCCTGGGAATTTTAGGGAATTTTTTATTGGAGTAAGACCATTCTACTAAAAAATACACCCGACCGCAAAAGGCCATAACAATAATACAAAAACAATACTAATTATTTTCCTCTTTTCTTACTAATACAAAAGTAAATCTATCCTAACACTAATGTATTTTTCCCTTTAATCTAAACACACTATAATCACATTATATTTACACATTATAATTATACCTACTTAGAAATGGAAAAAACCCAATAAAATATTAATTAAAAATAATAATACAAAATAATACAAAATTAATAAAATATTTATTTAAAATATCATTTTATGTTATTGCTGGGGTCGTCTCACTAAACCACGGCCAAAACTTTTTCCAACGATAGCTTGGCAATTTCTCTTTTTCACTCAGAGCTAAATTTTCAATTACATTCTTCACATAATAGGCAGTGCCTTTTACATCCTGCAGATTTTGACTTTTCACCTCCTTTTGTCTCTGGAAAACTAACCCTAACATCACATAGAGGTTTACCAAGCGCACCGTGGACCAGGGCACTTTCCAAAACCTCTCAGCCATGGCGGAACCAGGCTCCTTCCTCTTCCTCTTTTGGCCCACTGACTTTTTGGGTCCCCTGACACCCTCTGGAGGTTCAGTCCCTGAAAGCACCGTCTCCCAAGCCTGCTGTGCCAAATCTGGCCAATCCAGGACCCGGGCCACCTCCTCCCATGTTTCCCGGGCACTTGGGCAGTCCTGGACAAAATGTCTGATCGTCTCCTTTTGTGCCACGCCACTCAAAATCTCAGCCTTTTTACATTTCAGACGCGGACAGGTCTGCTCATCCTCTGCGGTCCATGGTCTCTTTCCCCTCAGATTAAGAACCTGATGATAGAGCCTGGGCCTTTTGGAGTTATCTGTGGTTATAGTGTGAAGCCTCTTCCTCCCACCCAAATTGGGGTGGATAGATGGGCTGATACTCAGGACAGTTTCTTTCCAAAGGAGGGGGGGTAAAGAGAGAGAGAAGAAAATGAACACTGGAGTTCCAGCACATTTTGCCATCTAAGATTTTGTGAAATTCCAGAATTGCAAGTCATCAGATGAATCCATGATACATGGCAAGAACCTTGTGATTCAAATGTGCTAGGTATAGCTGAGATAATAATTATTATTATTTTTATTATTATTATTATTTATTTATTTATATTCCACCTTTTCCCTAGGGAATCAAGGCAGAGCACAACATAATTATAACAATAAAATATTATAACGATAAAAGCTCAAAGTTAAAAAAAACAATCCCATATCCCATCTCTCCCCCCAATCATAAAAACAACAAAGAACAATAAAATAGAAATTAAACAGCAGAATATATTAAAATTACAAATACAAATTCAATAAAATTGCGGGTAGATTTGTTTTTTGTTTGAGTTGTGTGTGTGTGTGTTTTGGGTTTTTTGGGTTTGTTTGTTTGTTTGTTTGTTTTTTGTTTTTTTGATCTGGAAGACTAATCTGGAAAGGCCTGCCAGAAGAGATCCATCTTAATGGCCTTTTTAAAGGCTTCTAGGGAGGTAATATGATGGATCTCATCCAGTAGGTCGTTCCATAGCCTGGGAGCGGCAGATGAAAATGTCCTCTGGGTCACCGCAGCCAATCTGGTCTTCTTTGGCTGCAACAGGTTCTTCCCAGAGGACCTAAGTGTGCAGGGTGGGTTATATGGAGGAAGACACTCCCACAAGTAGCCTGGACCCAAGCCATGTAGGGCTTTAAAGGTTATAACCAACACCTTGTACCTTGCCCAGAAACTTATTGGCAGCCAATGAAGGGATTTTAAGACAGGTGTTATGTGGTCAGCTTTAGATGTTCCCGTGACCAACCTGGCTGCCATGTTTTGTACTAATTGAAGTTTCCGAACTTGGCACGAAGGTAGCCCCATGTAGAGTGCGTTGCAGAAGTCAAACCAAGAGGTTACTAGCACATGTACCACTATTTCTAGGTCACCCTGCTCCAGAAAAAGTTGCAGCTGACGTATCAGCCAAAGCTGGTAACAGACACTCCTGACCGTCATATCTATCTGGGCTGTCAGCTGGAGAGAAAAGTCAAGGAGCACCCCCAAGTTGTGAACACAGTCCTTCAGGGGATGTGTGACCACATCCAGGAGTGGTGGACATATTTCCGTTCCTGGGTTAGGGGTCCCAATAGCAAGTATTTCCATCTTATCTGGATTCAGCTTGAGTCTGTTTTTCTATATCCAATCCATATCCGCTTTGAGGAGGGTGGGGTGGAGTGGGGTGGAGGAAAGTGATGACGGGGCTTTAGAAGCCCGGTTGCCACTTTGAGTAGGGGAGGGTAAGCCCTGTTGTGGCTTTGGGAAGGGTGGGAGGGTTGTGGGCGGGGGGGGGGAGGCATATTTTATTCATGGTTTTTTCACATTCATGAGGGTCTTTGGCCCCTAACCCCCGCGAATGTGAAGGGACAACTGTAATTCTCTTGAATATGTTGCCATTCCTAGTATGCTGATTGGCTGCTTAGGAAACTTCTCAACCAATCAAAGCTCTCTGTTGGCCAGCCAATCAGCACACTAGGGACAGGAGAATTTTCAGCAGAAAATGGGCCATCAACCAACCATTAGCCAAACAGACACTAATCCTCCTTGCATTTCTATATCCAGAAACTAACCATTCAAATACATAAATTTACATATACTCCACAACAGGGATTCTCAGGATATAAACTCCACATATACTCCTACCCAACCATTCTCTGAAGATGCCAGCCACAGGTACAGGCGAAACGTCAGAAGTAAACTCTTCCAGAATACAGCCTCACTACCCAGAAAAAAAACAAGGAAAATCTATGGATGCCAGCTGTGAAAGCCTTCGACTTCACATTGAAGTTTCCAAACTTAGGACAGAGGTATCCCAACATGCAGAACATTGCAGAAGTCCAGCCTTGAGGTTACCAGCATGTGCACTGCCATCTCTAGGTCCTCCAACTCTAGGAAGGGGCACAGCTGGTATATCAGCCAAAGCTGATAATAGACACTCCTGGCTGTCGCATCTATCTGAGCTGTCATTTGGTGTGACAGCTCCAGAAGCACCTCCAAGCTGCAAACACATTCTTTCAGGGGGAGTGTAACCCCATCCAGGAATGAATGACACAGCTCCAAAGCTTGACGGTAAGCACCTCCATCTTGTCTGGATTCAGTTTTGGTTTGCTTTTCCTCATCCAGCCCATTACCTCCTCCAGGCATTCATTCAGAGGAGACACACTATTCTTAGCTGAGGGTGATTTTGAAGGCATGGAGAAATATATACTGATGGCATCTTGCCCCATGCCTCTGGATGATCTCTCCCAGTGGTTTCATGTAGATGTTGAACAGCATTGGAGATAGAATGGTACCTTGTGGTAGGCCATATGGCAGCTTCTTTCTGGAGAAGCAGCTATCCCCAAGCACTACCATCTACAACCTGCCTGAGAGGTAGGACTGGAACCAATGAAACACAGAGCCTCCAATTTGCAAGCCCCTCAGGTGTTCCAGAAGGATACCGTGGTTGATGGTATCAAATGCTGCTGAGAGGTCCAAGAGCACCAGCAGGGACACACTCCCCCTTGTCAATGCTCAGGTGAAGATAATCCACTAAGGTGAACATAGCAGTCTCAACTCCATATCCTGCTCTGAAGCAGGCTTCAAACGGGTTTAGATAACTAGCAACTTTCATGTTAGTGGAGCAGTGATTCTGGTCCAGGTTTTAGTCCAAACTTTAAAGGAGTTATTCAGAGTCCTGAATCCTATTCCATAAATAGCACAGGCAAAAGCTGGGAGCAGACTGACCACCACTTTGACATGACAGCCATCAGTCCCCACTACTCTGGTATCTGATATTCTGTATTGCTCTTCAACTAAATCCACAAAACAGGCTCCAACTTACTTTCATAGAACCATAGAATTGTAGAGTTGGAAGAGACCACGAGGGCCATCCAGCCCTCTGCCGTGCAGGAATACACAATCAAAGCATCCCTGACAATCTCAGAATCTTCAACAGGGACTCAGTATTTAAATCCCACACACCCCCACACCACCATTCTCTGAAGATGCCAGACACAGATGCAGGCGAACCGTCAAAAATAAACTTTTCTAGGCCACGGCCTCACAGCCTGGAAAACCCCCACAAAAAACCTGTGGACTTTGATAGGGTTGGACTGAAATGCTGCAAGATCCATGCCTTGCTTTGTGTGGAAGAAGTGTTGATGGAGTGGAAGAAAGGAAGGGAGAAGGACAAACATTCAGTGGGAAATTTATCATTGCATGTATCATGTACTTTTTAAAAAAAAAAAACTGGAAATAGCCATGCACTGGGAGGATTATCATTTCTGGGATCACAGCACCCCTTCCTCTCTCACCAGATACTGCTATTTCACTTAGAGTGGGAATCCCCCACTGGAGCCAATGGAGGATTTCCTCTCAATGCAAATAGTACCTTCAGAAGCTAGATTCCTCTCCCACTCCCCTCAGGGCTGTAGCAAGTGAAGAGAGAATTAAACCTCCCTTTCCCACCTGCTGGGATACCAATAGTTATCAGCCTCACTGAGCAGACAATATATTCATTTCTAAAAAGACATGTTTAATGGCAATGCAGATTGGCCCAATGGTGTTCTTTAAGCATTAGCATAATGTGACATGCTTTTCAAAGAGTTCACATACTTGCACAGATCATGAAGGTTCTTAACAGGATTTGATGAGGGCGATTGTGGGCATCTTTCCTGTGAAATCAGCACTCTGCAGTTTCTTAGGGCAGAACATGGGTGTGTGTGGCCCTTTAGCTGTTGTCAGACTACAACTTCCATCAGTCCTAGCCAGCATAGCCAATGGTGAGGGGAGAGCAGGAGTTTTATTCCAACAGCAGCTACAGGGCCACACCTTCCCCATCTGTGCCTTAGGATGTCTCCCACTATGTCTATAAAATTTAAAAGGTACATGTGATGGCTTGAATTAGACACTGGTCCCGTCTATATGATTTAAATAATACGTACGGCGTGTGGAAGTTCGCGCTTCGGTACAAATGGCCATTCGGATGCACATGAATGCAAAAGAGGGGGGGCGGTTTTCCACCCTGAAATATACACACGCAGCATTCGGGAGGGAAAGCGGATCGCAAAGAGAAATCCGTACACCGTTCGGATGGCTGACAGGTCTGTACAGTCCATTTGCACACATACGAACAGGCAGGGTAATCTGATTGGCTGGCTGAGTAGAGGGGGCGGGGCTAGCACGGAGGGGAATTGGGAGCGGCCGCCATGTTGGTTTCCCGGCTAGCAAGCATCCGGTAAGTCCGTGAATTTATATGTTTATTTATTTTTATTTTATATTGTAAATACAGAAAACCGACTATCCGCAAACCAGGAACCATTTTTTAAAAAAAAAAAAAAGTGGCGGGAGATTTAAAACTGCCACTTGGCTTGCTCACTCCAGCCAGCTTCGGGAAGAGGGAGTCATACGGAGTTTAGGGGGGTTAAAAATCGTATAGCCGGTTCGTATGCATACGAATGACAGGCTGTTCGTATTTTTTGCCCCCCATACGGATTTTTTTATGATCGTATAGCTGCAACCACAGATTACTATCCTAGGAAGAGAGGGTTTTAATGCTTGTGCCAGTGTGGTGGTGAATCCACTCTGGGTTTTAGTGTGAAATTTCAAGGAGTTACTGAACCTATTTGGGGGACTGGATTCAGAATCTTTGGTAACTCCTTTAAAGTAAAGACTAAAAAGCAGGTAGATTCACCACCCCACTGACCATGGAAGCCACCAGCCTCTGCTGGTTTTTTAATACAGTAGGACCCCTGTATCCACTGGGGATTGGTTTTGGGGCTAAGCCATGGATACCGAAAACTGTGGATAATAGCGAACACCATGGAAAATAATGAGACTTCTGGTTTTAAATACCATAGAGTTACCTTGTAGGACCTAGAAAATAGCTAGAGAGGACACATTTTCTAGGAAGACTCTATGGTAGGTGTGCTGTTTTGTGTCCCGTGGATAACTGAATCAGTGGGTAATGAATCAGTGGATACGGGAGTCCTACTGTATATGTTGGCATTGCTAGAATCTTTAATGGATGTTTGGACATGAATTTTGACAGATTTTGGAGATTATCAGATGCCCTTAATATGGTGTTCCAGGAAGGGCAGGAGATCACCAGGAGATCACCAAAGGGCCAACTTTTCATACAACGTTGTCCTCATCCCATACCCCTTCCGTTTAGCCCTCATTCTTTTTTATAGATTGGCCATTCCGTTTCTGTTGTGCAATCATGGGCATCTGAAACTGTGCTCCGTTATGCTGGCTCGATGCCAGCCGTAGCGAGAGGTCCCTGCCGAACACTTCTAGGTCCAATCGGGACATCCAGGTAAGTGTCACACTCCCCCCCCCCCGCCCAGGTTACTTGGGGGTTTTAAAATGTGTTTAGCTGCTTTGATTTAATTTAGCGTGTGTATTCTTGCTTTAAACTTTGAATTTTCCACGCACTTGTTCTCTTGTGAGAACGGCCTGGGATTTCAAATAAGGAAATGAATAGGGCTCGGTGAGATCATTCACTTTCTGGACTGCCAGAGGGGAGGGGAGCCATTTATGTCATGCTAGAAAGGTAGGTCTGGAAAAAAATTGAAGTGCAACAGGGACGGGAGTGGGGAGGGAAATAGCCAGCGAGATGGGAACGCTATATATAGTCCTTGTCTGAAAATCTTCTTTGTTTTTCACAATGAAAAGTAAACTTTGGAAAACCCAAGATTTTCTGTAAAAGAACATGGTACCTCTGGATCACCTTATGCTGCAAAATTGTACTCTTCTTTTGGATTGTTTTGGTATTGTTATTATTATTTTTAATTGTACGTTGTAACTTTTTTCTAATGTTGATAGTTGAATTCCATTTTAATATTGTTACCCAAATTGTTGAGGTCCATGGAATTTCCATGCATGTCCAAATCTTAATATGAGGAAGGTTAATTAGCCAAAATTGGCATGTGAGAGGTCAGGCAACTGCAGGACCTTTTGACCTGTGTATACCAGTACTCACTGAACAGACTCAAGCCTGAAAGTAAAATAAATTAAAATGGCTTTATTGGAAACTGGTTTCAACAGCATTCACACCAACACTTAGGCTTCAAGCTTTCAAGCAAGACTATTGAAGAAAGTAGGAAGTGTTTGGATAGAAGAATAGATTGAGGGGTTGATAGGTTATACTATACCAATCCAAAGAGCAGAGAACTCCCAAGAATTGTATTCAGAGGGTCAGGCAGCCAACAAACACAAAGGAGGGGGAGGCTAGGAAGGAGGATTGGTATCACAGGACTTTATCAGATGCACTAAATATGGCTTCATAATGACACCACACAAATGCGAAAGGGTGCACATACCAGACAACGTCATCCTTTTGTGTTTATGTATTGGCAATGAGCCATTATATTTTATTAATGAGAGAAGATGTCAATAGATCAACTGTGGCAATTTTTTGCCAACATTGCCATCATTTGAAACCTTGTGCCATTCCCTCCCGTGAATACATCGTGAATGCTGGTCCGTCCAGAACACTTCTGGGTGAGATAATGACATCCAGGTAGGTGATGCTTTTTTTATGGACCTCCCATGTTTACTTGAAACTTTTAAAGTATGTTTATGTGCTTTTTGTAACTTTTTCTGTGTTATTTTTGCTTTTATTTTAGAGTTTCCCACGCTCACGTCTTCTCACGAGAATCCGTGGGATTTCATTTGAGGAAGTGAACAGAGGTTCACTTGCTCCTCCGTCATTGCTGGGGCTGCCTTTGGATGGGATGGAAGTTAAGTGTGGTAAAGGGGGTTCTTTTACTGGCATAAAAATGTCACAAATTAGGCCAGCAAAAGAACAGAAAGGGGGGCGAGTGGTTTGATAATGTCCACAGACTAACGTGGAGATGGAAGGGAAGGGATCTGTGCAGAGTAACAAACCAACAGAGAGGGGGGAGGAAAGGTAGGAAGGAGACTTGATATCACAGACTAAAATGGAAATGGGAGGAAATTCAACCTTTAAGCTGCCTTGAGTTTTGGGGAAGAGGAAAAATGGTTAAGGGGCAATATGATAGCCCTGTTTAAGTATCTGAAGGGGTGTCACATTGAGGATGGAGCAAGCTTGTTTTCTGTTGCTCCAGAGACTAGAACACAGAACAATGGATGCAAGGTCCAGGAACAGAGATTTCACCTCAACATTAGGAGGAACTTTTTGACAGTAAGAACTGTTCGGCAGTGGAACACACTCCCTCGGAGTGTGGTGGGGTTTCCTTCCTTAGAGGTCTTTAAACAGAGGCTGGATGGCCATCTGCCAGGGGTGCTTTGATTGTGTATTCCTGTGTGGCAGACGGTTGGACTGGATGGCCCTTGTGGTCTCTTCCAACTCTACAATTCTATGATTCTATGATTCTATAATACAGGGAATGAGATCCACCATGCTACATGGTACATCTGAGTGTCAGTTCTTGGCTTATGATATTAAGCTGTTGAAATGACCAGAAATATATGCTTTGTACTGTACATATTTTCTGAATTCTTGATGAGAACTTTGGAATCTAGCTCCACAAACCAGTTTTGAAGTTGCCAGTAAGGGCCTTAAAGAAATCTAAACATTTATGACCGTGTTGGTACAAATCTTTGCTTGTTTGTTACGAGAAAGAAGGACTCTTTAGTTACAATAAACTGAATTATCTTGATTGATGGAAGGAAAAGCATGAGAACCCTAAATAGCGCACATTAATCTACAGCCCATTTTTGTTAGGTTTTCTCTGTACGATTGCCTCTAGTTTAAATCATGCTCCAAAAAATGCAGGGGAAAAAAGGTGACGAAAGGACCTGAACACCATTCCCCACTTGGATAGACTTGTGCCCTGTGGTCAGTTTTTGCATTTTGGCTAGACATCTCATGCAGGAGCTCATTGAAGCTTGTGCTTGTTCAGAGAACTTGCAGTTCCCAGTTGGTCCACAGAGAAAAATCTTCCGCACAAAAGGAGCACCTCTGGAACTAATGGAGAAATGCCCATCTACCTACACTGGTAGGTAGGTATGCACACTGCTTCTATTACAGCAAATCATGGGTCACAGATCTCAAGTCTACCTCATTGAACTTGTGCACATAAGAGTCTTTGTGATTGTGTGTGTGTATATATATATAAAAGAGAGTGGGGAGAGAGAGAGAGGTTTAAAATGAACAGGTTTTGATGAAATGGCTGACTTGTTACCCAAATTGTGCAGGGTCCACAAGGATCCACTGAATATTAATATGGGGAATATTTAATTAGCTCAAATTGTCAGAGAGAGGCCAGGTAACAGCAGGATCTTCTGACCTATGTATATTCATATTAACTGAGGTGATTCTAAGGGATTGTCTAAATGGCAAAAATACTCCTCACAGAATGTGGGGAGAATCCTACCTCTTTTAATGGCATTCCACATCATTTCACCACATTGGGAAGGAAGGGGCCCCAAAATGTCAAAAACTCTGCAGGAAAAGCCTTCATGGATTTTCCTGGAGTTTTTAAAAACAGCGAGGGGAATGTGCATTCCTGCTCATTGGGACAAGTGATTCTCCATAGGAGAGGAAGCACAAAGCTGATTGGCCAGGTGAGCATGGGGGGCGGGGCAGGGCTTCCTAACAAGGCAAGCGGCCACTGCCACCATGTTAGTCTTTTGCCTTAGCAAGCAAGAGCTAAAGTGAGAAAACGGGCTTTTTATACTATTATTCATGTTGTTGTTGTGAAATCGAAAAATCACTGTATAGCACCTTGGGCATCTTTTTTTAAAAAAAGTTTGGCAGTGGTAAATTGAGGTAAGTACATATGCAAGTAAATCACTTGTGGACACCATCTTGCATGTGAAGCTTATTGGGGGGGGCACCATTAAGAAAAGTTGCAGTTGCTGCAAAATGCCATTACTCTGAGCCACTCCGGGGGGAGGGGGTTGCCTTGTATAGACAAGCTCTAAGCTAAAACATACAGTTAAATTATCTTTATTGGAAATTAGTCTTAACAGCATTCACGTAAACACTCAAGCTTCAAACAATCACACAAGGCTATCAAAGAAAGTAGGACGTATTTGGATAGAGCAACAGAGTAAGGGGATTGTAGGTTATACTGTACCAATCCTGGAGAGCGGAGATAATGAAGTAAACTGGCAGAGAGGAGGTCCAGAAGGCAGAATGGCTACACAGTTTGATGTGGAGTCAAGAGGGAAAGGATCTGTGTGCAGTTGGGTGGTGTTTTGGGTGATATTTATATGTGATAATTCCCCTGAAGGGATGGGGTCTAGAGTGGAATACAGTGTTTCTCAGAGTTTCCCAGGACTAAACAAAGGGTGCTTCGGAAGAGTTAACAATCATTAATGGGCAATGTATTTGGAATTGAATAGGAGCAGGCAATGTCTATTGTTGGGGAAGAAGGGAAAAGGAAAGACCCATTTTGCAACCATCAAGGTCTCTCCTATTGTAGAGTGGATAATTGGATGACTCATCTCCAGGTGTTAACTCTGACCTGGGTATTACCTATTTGGGGAATTTCCAAAGACACCCCCTTCCTTGGTTATGCGTGACTCCAGCCTTGGTATCTGGAAGTCCCTGGTTTACCTGCTAACCATGTGGAAGGCCACAATGAGCCAAATTATTAAATATTGCCAATTATGTGATATTCCAAGATGGGGGCTATCAGGGTAGGTAACAATATTTCTGCTTTATAATTGATTTGGAAAAGGAGTAAAAGAAATATGCTGAAGTTGTCTCTACCCAACTGATTTTGTGTGCATGTGTGAGTGGTTTTCATTTTCAATTAAAAGGCTTCAATTTGATTCCCACAGTAACAATGAAATGATAGAATCTATTAATGGATAAATATTTTAACCAATTCATCCATATTTTAGGTCCAAAGGATAAGATGAATAGATCAACAAACAGTTCCTACCTAATGAACTGAAACTGTAAAGAAAACCAACAAAAGCCCCTACAGCCAGAACACCCAAGACATACGATCAAAAAACCAAACTGAAGGGTTCTGCCAAAAAATAACCAGGATAAACCAATCCCACTTTCAATTATAAAAGAGCAACAATATGAAGAAATAAAAGGATAACTAAACCCTGGAGCAGAGAATCCAATAAAATTAAATTTCTGAAAGGGTAAAAATACCCCACTAGAAGGTATACAAATGCTACAAATAAGTATCTAAAGATGATAAAAATACCAAAAATCAAGGCCAAAAAAAACCCTTGCCCCTGAAGTAGATGAGTCAGTAAAATTACTAAAAGGGTGACAATACCCCACTGAAAAGTATGCAAATGCTAAAAATAAAGTATCCCCCCCCCCCTCTCTCTCTGGCTTCTCTTCGCAAACGAAGATTCAGGAAGGACACATCCCGCACTGATGATTAAAAAGGCCAATCTGAGATAGACAAGTCCGGTTGCAGAAAGCACAGCAGATGTTTGGGTGATGTTTCCGGGTTGTGATTTTTTCTGCATTGTCATTTCTCTTCAAGACTTGTTTGGCGTGAGTTCTCAAATAAGGCTGCAGCATTGTGGCTAGTACGTCTCCATGCCTCCCAATGTGAGGCCAGGGCGGACCATTGTTGGTGATCAATTTGGCCGAGCCTGACGTGTTGTTTCAGGGAGTCCTTGTATCGCTTTTTTGGAGTGCCCCTCTTACGCTGACCCATGGTGAGTTCACCGTAGAATACTATTTTGGGGAGGCGATAGTCCTCCATCCTAGAAACATGCCCTTCCCAGTGCAGCTGTGTTTTCAATATCATGGCCTCAATGCTGGTGATCCCTGCTTGCTCAAGGAAAGCAACATTCGTCACATAGTCAGTCCAGTGTATATTTAGGATTGTGCATAAACAGCGCTGATGGAAGCGTTCGAGGAGTCATAGGTGGTGGCGATAGGTGACCCATGTTTCAGACCCATAAAGGAGAATAGACAGTACAATGGCTCTATACACACTGATTTTTGTGTTTTACCTCAGGTGTTTATTACTCCAGACTCTTTTGTAAAGTCTTCTAAATGCGCTATGTGCCTTTGCTAATCTGTGATCAATCTCTTTGCCGGGGATGTTTTTCGGTTTGGGGTTTGCCAGACCAGTAAAGTGTGTAGCCGGCGCCGTGTTCTTTAAGGCTGCCTTCCTCATGGAGATGAACTTCACTAAGAGCAGCGATGTCAATAATAGTAAATAATAAAAACTCAAGCATTCAATATATATATATATATATATATATACATATACATATACATATATATATATATATATCAACTCAACAGCTCACACAATGTGACTCTGCTCAATTCAAAAGCTTGCAGGCCACTGAGGAAGACTGTTGTCGAAACGCATCTGGCCTTGAGTTTTTATAATTTACTATTATAATATTTTATTTTTAGCATTTGCATACTTTTCAGTGGGGTATTGTAACCCTTTTAGTAATTTTACTGACTCATCTACTTCAGGGGTCAGGGTTTTTTGGCCTTGATTTTTGGTATTTTCATTATCTTTAGATACTTATTTGTAGCATTTGTATACTTTCTACTGGGGTATTTTTACCCTTTCAGAAATTTAATTTTATTGGATTCTCTGCTCCAGGGTTTAGCTATCCTTTTATTTCTTCATATTGTTGCTCTTTTATAATTGGAAGTGGGATTGGTTTATCCTGGTTATTTTTTGGCAGAACCCTTCAGTTTGGTTTTCTGAAACTGTAAAGACCCATGGGTTAATCGTCCTGAAGGCCAATAATTAATAACCATCATATAAATCAGCTTTTAGCTCTTGCTAGCCCCCCCCCCCAACTCCGAGAATTTCTTTGAATTCAGAAAGCCCTAAGCCTCTCAGGCCAGTAGCTCCTAGCAACACTAATCAAAAGGCATTTTGCACATTCCCCCTTTCCTTAACCATCAGGACAAAAAGTGGTAAAATATTGGGTGGGGGTCACATCTGGATCAACGTGGGAGATGGTATTATCTGGAACCCCTGTTAAATTCCATGTATGAGGCAGGGTATGTAGATAATTTAAAAAAAACTATGGAAGCATCCTCCATCAGGTCCTACAATCCAAATGTTTGCTCCTTATCCTCAGATCTTAGGAAAGTTACTTTTTCAGCAATGCAGGCTGACGGATTCTATCAGTTGTAGTCCAAATAAGTATCTTCCTTCTCAGTCTATGAGTCTATGACATCACAATTCAAGAAGGATACTGACAAGCTGGAACACATCCAGAAGAGGATAACCAAGATGGCAAAAGATGTGAAGACCAAGCCCTGTAAGGAAAGGCTTAGGGAGCTGGGTATATTTAGCTTGAAGAAGAGAAGACTGACAGGTGATATGATTGCCACCATCACATATTTGAAGGGATATCATGTAGAAGGTTGAGCAAGTTTGTTTTCTAATCCTCCAGAGGACAAGACACAAATCAATAGATTCAAAATACAAGAAAAAGTATTCCATTAGGAAGAACTTATTGATTATAAGAGCTGTTCAACAGTGAAACAGACCACTTTGGAGGGCTGTGGATTCTCCTTCTTTTAGGTCTTTAAACAAAGGTTGGATGGCTATGTCTCAGGAGTACTTAAGTTGTGTATTCCTGCATGACTGGGGTTTAACTTGATGGAAATCCCTTCCAATGCTTCTGTGAAGTTCTCCAAGCTCTGTTAATCTGTTTTCCACAAAAGGCTTCATCCTACTTCATCTACAGGTAAGTACAAAACACAAGTACATCATAGCAAACCATCAGCAGGAAAGCATGGGAGAAAGAACAACAGAAGCCATCCACCCAAGTGCCTCTGTGTGCCTTGTATAAACCATCTACCCTCCTTTAAAATATCCTGTTTGGCACCCCTTATTATTATGCATTTCTTACGAAGATGCTGAATTTCCATGGAACCCATATACCACCATTGAAAAACATCTGCAATCGTGTTTAAAAAACACACACACCTCCCTTTCCTGCATTTCTCCTAAACTTCGTCTCCTGCTGCCATTGTGTCAGCATTAATAATGAAAGACAAAACTGCATGGCCCCATTTCTTGCAGTGTTTCTTTGACCCAATGATGAAATGTCTTTTTACCTTGTAGATAAGCATATGAAAGACATCCTCTCCTGATGCTGAACTTTAACATTTGTACTCCTTTTTTCTTTTGGCAAGTGTTCCTGATTGTATTGAAAGACATGTTTTAACAATTGTGTTATTTCTTCTTCTTCTTCTTCTTTTCACTCCCCCCTCTACCCCGCTTATTCAGTGAGTTACTAATATCTTGATTGGAACCAGACTTGCTAGAATTATGAGTCAAAATTGGAACGGCAACTGCTGTGCAAAGGATGTAAAGGGAATAAAATGAATGGTGCATTAACCTCCAACCACTGAATATTAATCAGCATTTCACAAAAAAGAAAATACAGAAGCTGCCACACTAAATATTTTTAGCGCTTATTGACAGTCTTGATTTCCTCCATCTCCTTCTCCACTCCCCCTCCAGCTCCCACTGCTTCAGTTGCTTGCTCTCAGTTGTTGGCTTCCAGTCTAGATTCCAAAAAAGTACATGTGAAAACCTTTAAAAAAAAAAAAAGTTAGAGGAGGAGTTTAGGAATTTTTTAAAAAAAAATTACTGTGCAGTATTGGGGAGTCGTATCATATAAAATACTTTGTAATCAATTGAAACTGCACATCCCTGACCAGAAGCATTCCAAGCTTCAAGGTAAACAGAAATCTAAACTGCAATGTGGCAAAGCACTCGGAAATACATGAATGCACCCAGTGATTTGCTCAAAAATAAACTTCTCAAGTACTTAGAAAGGAAAAATGCACTTAGCATTTTGCAAATTTTCATTAAATGTAGTTATCACACACACACATACACACACGCACATACACACACAGCTTTTAATGGAAGTCTCTTTAGAACAGTGTGGACAACTTTATGGTGGTCAAACTAGTGCATATAAGTACACCAGAAAGTAATATCAAATCACTTCTTGGCACCATTTTGGGCTGGTTTTCACTGTGGGAAAGGTGAGTTGAGACATTTTTGAGTCATCTGGGCCATTTTCATTAGAGAAATCAGTCCAAAAATTGGCCTGATGTTTTTATAATGGAGATTGTTCAGGGGCTTCGGAACATCTCTCAGATTGCTTCAGGGACCACAAGAGTGGGTTTGGGGGCCATACTTTCCTCGCTCATGCTCTAAGATATCCGAAACAAGCATTGTTCCTATTGTGTGCCTTCATAGAATCATAGAGTTGGAAGAGACCACAAGGGCCATCCAGTCCAAACCCCTGCCATGCAGGAATACACAATCAAATCATTCCTGACAGATACCCATCTAGCCTCTGTTTAAAAACATCCAAAGAAGGAGACTCCGCCACACTCCGAGGCAGTGTATTCCACTTCCAAACAGCTCTTACTGTCAGGAAGTTCTTCCTAATGTATAGGTGGAATCTCTTTTCCTGTAGTTTGAACCCATTGCTCTGTGCCCCAGTCTCTGGAGCAGCAGAAAACAAGCTTGCCCCATCCTCAAGATGACATCCCTTCCAATATTTAAACAGGGCTATCATATCACCCCTCAATCTTATCTTCTCCAGACTAAACATGCCCAGCTCCCCAAACCGCTCCTCATAGAGCATGGCTTCCAGACCTCCCACCATCCTGGTCGCCCTCCTCTGGACACTTTCCAGCTTCTCAATATCCTTCCTGAATTTGGTCATTTCTAAGTCAATGGAGATACTAAAGCAAACCTAACAAGGATTTCTTAGCAAGATTTGTTCAGATGAGGTTTGTTATTTCCTTCCTCTGAGGCTGAGAGAGTGTGACTTGCCCAAAAGTCACCCAGTGAGTTTCCATGCCTGAGCAGGGATTTGACCCTTGGTCTCCTGGCACCACAGTCCAACAATCAAACAACAGAACAACCATATACAGTGGGCCCTTGTATCTACTGGGGTTCAGTTCCAGGACCCCCCAAAATCTGTGGATGCTCAAGTCCCATTATATACAATGGCATAGTAAAATGGTGTCCTTTATATAAAATGGCAAGATCAAGGTTTGCTTCTTGGAATTTATTTTTTTAAGTATTTTCAACCTGTGGATGGTGGAATCTGTGGGTGCCAAATCCATGGATACAAAGGGCTGACTGTACTGTTAAAAACATCACCTGATCATGAACCCACATCAGATTAATTGCATTGATGTGTCATCAAACTATTTCCCCCCCACTGAGAATTCTGGGGGCTTCACCAAAACTAGAAGATTAGCCCACTATACATGCTACTAGAATATTTTAGCACAAGTTTTCACATTTCCAGTTTCCATTTTCCAATGGAAAGAAATTGGCAGAATTTCTGATCGTGGAAGGTTAATCATGGTAATCTCACACAGTCTGCTCCCACCTTACATTGTTCATGTAAATAGACCACTTGCATGAGTGCTTATTTCTAAAGGCATTAACTTATGTACTGTGTGATCTGAGTATATGTGAGAAAGAGTCAAGGCAGCTTGAACATTCCCTTCAAGTTCCCTTCACGTTAACTGGAGATTCACTTATGGTGTCATCTTTGACCATACAGAAAGCAGTGTTGATAAGAAGGGGAAAGGTATGAAATACTTTTTAGTAAATATATGGTTGCTTTATACAGCTTTGTTGATGCTGAAAGAAACTTCTTTTGAAGCCAATTTGCCTTCCATTTTTTCCCACTTCATTACCAAACCGGCAACACCAGTGCTAGTATCTGTAGGGCAACACCAGTGCTAAGTATCTGTTAAATTGCTATAAGCAGATAGGTTCAAACTCTTCATTTAAGACTACAAAGGAGGCTCTTTGTACCTGTGACATTGCTAATTTCAAGGATTACATAATTCCTTGTATCTTCATACAGCCAATCATTGCCTCTCAATTTTCTATAAAGATGTAAAAATAGAAATAAGAAAAAGCAGGGCAAAGATCAAATGCTAGGATTTTAAAAATACAAAATCCCACTGAAAGCCTTGCTAATTGTATATGATTAAAACCCATTTCTCTGTGTGTCTACTCAGAAGTACATTCCACTAAATTCAATGAGATTTATTCCCAGATAGGTGTACAAAGGAAAGCAGCCTAAATGAAGACTCCTATCATGTCTACTCAAAAGTAAATTCCACTGAGTTTGGTAATGCTTATGGCCAGATAAGTGGATGCAGGATGAAGGACTGAGTATCTGAACTCAGCCTCTTCTTTTCCTTTTCTTAATAGCATGAGGAAAGAGGTTTAAAATTTCACCAGGGAATGGAAAAGTCTAGCCAGGTCTCAGTATGTTGTTTTCATGAGAAAACAAAATCTTCCAGTGAAACCATTGTTCAAATAACTCCATCACATCCTTCATTAAAAATCACTCCTATACAATGGTGAGATTTACAAAATGGGAAATACATTGAGTTTCTTACCCATATATTTTGGCACTAAGAGAAACCAGCAGTTTTAAAAAAAAATGATGATACAACTGGATGTCTGAACTTCTGAGGATTTCCGTAGCCAAGACAGCAAAATCTGCAACCCCTTGCCAGCCCAGGGCAATTGTCCTTCTCCCTAGTGTGCCGGAATTCATTTGGTCTCATTCATTCCTTATCAAGTTACCTGCATTTGAGTCGATGCTCAAAATGTATTTAGAGAAGAAGAAAAAAAATGGTAGGTTTTCAGGAAATAGCAAGTTCTTTTTTAAAAACAAGATAGAAATCATTTGGCCAGGGATGACAAAATACTTTTAGTTTCCTTTCAGTAGTAGTTTATAAAACCAGGACCCAAAGAAAGCAAGCTACTGTAGCTTAAGGAAGATGACAGTGAGGGTGCAAAACTTTTCAGAGAAGAAATGCCGTTTTCATTGCAAATCTGACATGGCATGCAAACTGGTCTTTCAAAAAGAATACTAAAGAAAAGTGGGGGGGGGAATCTAGCAGCACCTTTAAGAGCAACTGATCTATTTTAGCAGGAGCTTTTGTGGTTTGATATCAATGAAAGGTCATGCTAAGTCTTGTGGAGTAATAGCGACGAAAGACTGTGCTAAGATAGATCAGTTAGACTTAAAAAATCATGCTACATTCCGCTTCCAACCCTTCCCTGCCTCCTTTTATGCTGCAACAGACTAACACAGCTGTTTCATAGAATCATAGAATCATAGGGCCATCTAATACAACCACCTGCCCTACAGGAATATACAACAGAGCATTCCCAACAAATGGACATCTAGCCTCTGTTTAAAAACCTCCAAAGTTGTTTTTTTTTTTTTAATTTCATAAAGACAGATCTCATAATCTCCTTCACAGATTCTGGTTCTGAGATAATACAACCAAGGGCTTGTCTACATTGGCCTAATACTCCAGCTTGCCCCTGTTCAAGACCCCTGCAGTCCAGATGATGCAGGGTATTTACCCCAATCTGCCCCTGAGCAGTCCTCACGACCCCTAGGACAGATACAGGACTGGAATAGGGGCAAACTGGGATAGGACTCTTTGCTACATTTTAAGGTAATACCCAATTTAATCCTGTACCATGGAATTGCGCTCTGCGTGTCTATGGGAGCCCCAAGTCAAAGTCAATTGCCAGAATGCAGAAAACCTAGCTGTGTTAGAGAGAACATTAGAAGTTTTCCTGACATGCTATCTGCTCTACCCAGGAATTTGTCCCCCCCCCCCGCTTCAGGAGCACTTGCACAGCAATTCCCCCAGAGGCAATGTGAAATAGTACAGATTTGCCCAATTTACATCAGAAAGTTCCACTGATTATGTAGCTTGGTTCTTATGCAGGGAGATGCTTCCTGATTAATTATCTGAATGGGTGACATTTAGAGGGATAAATACACAGGGAATTTACTAGATGTTTCTGCATTTCTCCTATCAAATCAATACATTTTTTAGTAATAGCATCCAAAGGGACACCCCATCCTGGCTTTTGGATTTCCAGTAGAGACAAATGGTCACATACAATTTAATAAATGAACCACATTATCACCACTCCTGTTGTTTTTGTTGTTGTCTGTTTATTTATTAGATATATACTCTGCCTTTCTCCCATGATGTGATCCAAAGTGGCTGTTTGAATGCCTTCTTCACAGCACTGCAAACCAAAAGTAAAATAATAATAATAATAATCCCCAAATATATCTTCTGCAGTCCCAGATCACATTCTTAAAACATTTTTTTCCTAAGCTTTGATAAGAGTTTTCAGAATTTGTCTTCTTTTTAATTCAGATATTTTCTCTTGGTGGACAGGATAATAAAAATGGCTAGGATACTGATGTGTGCAAATGTATTTTCAGCTCTGTATTTACCTCTGTTTTAAAATTAAAATAAAGGCTGGAATCCTGTGTGAGTTTTTGCACAGTGTAAATTTGTGTGCACTTAACTAAGTGGCAAAGGTTCTAAGAAATCCAGTTACTGAATTGTGAAGATGAGTGACAGGACAGCAGCAAGAGTGGCCGATGCACATCGGGGTGCCAGATGTGCATTGTGGGCCTATTGCACATTGGGGATCATATTGCATCAGTCCTGATTTGCTTTCATCCCACTGCACATCAGTCCCTTTGCCAGCTCTACTATGGAGTTACATAACAGCAGCCCCCTACTGCATACAGATGTCACATCTTCACAATTCTATTTCCCACAGATGCAAGTCCACCTATGAGCACACAGCACCCCAACAGGATTTCAGCCAGTATCACTGTCATCACAATCTGTATATTGGCATTGGATATGGTGGAGAAGCTTCAACATATGAACCTTTTGAATGGGAGAATGGACACTCAGTAACAATTTATTTAAAGATACCTTTTGTCACATACCAGTCCATCTGGATTTTTAAAAGTTTAAGCATGATCTCACTATTTTAGCTTCACACACATGCTCTGTTGTCCATGGCAAGGCAATGCTCTACTGATCATATGTATTATTCAATATTCAATGTCAGAGTGGACTAGAGAGGGTGAGGCCTTTGAGTGACATATCAGTGAGGGCTGTCTGGATCCACCTCCATTGCCCCCAAGCCTTGCCCACTCATGCCTCCACCAGCTCTGCCCATCCTATGAGCCACTGGCATCTTCACCAGCCTTCCTCTCTTCCCCACCCTGAAATCCTCTCACCTCCCCCATTCCACCAGGAGCAAGTGAGTCCTCCCTGTCCTTTGTGGGCCTCCGGTAGGTCAGTTGCCTCCCCTTTTCAAACCCATGGTAAGGCCTGTGGAGCAAAAGAAGCTGTTCTTTAAGCTTGGGTGTTCAGGTCCAATATATCTCAGTTTCAAAGGCCCAATGAAGACCAAAAAAAGGCAATCCAAGGTAAGAGCTGATGACCATGCTGGGAAATGTTCCCATTAATAATCTTCATCTTCTCTCATTTTCAGAGAAGTTGTGGCTATAATCTCTCTGTTTTGGAGGCTCTTGTCTGTCTAGTTTCACCAGTTTGCTGGCCTCCAATCAACTACACAAGACAGATATTTTCAGGTCATGATGTCTTGGTGTACCAAATCTACCATCCACTAGACAGTGGGCACACAATCCAACTCCCAGAAACCTCCAGCCACTATGCCTGGCAGCATTGTTGGGGTCAGAGAAATGAAAATGCCCTGAACAAGTTTAGACCAGAGCTTGGAGACATTACTTTTGGAATACAATTCCCACCTGACATGCTTACTGGGGGCTTCTGGAGGCTATAGTTCCAAAAAAATGTAACTTTTTCAAAGACCTGAGTCCATGTTTCTTACCACTGATTAAGTGGAATACCCAAATATCTGGAATTACAGGGCAGTTTTACAGTTTGGAAGAAGTTACTGCCTCACAGACTTACCCCTGGCAATTTTTGGTTGAATCCTAAACTTTGCTTTTCAGTCACAGAATCATAGAGTTGGAAGAGACTGCAAGGACCATCCAGTCCAACCCCCTGCCATGCAGGAATACACAATCAAATCATTCCGACAGATAGCCATCCAGCCTCTGTTTAAAGACCTCCAAAAAAGGAGACTCCACCACACTCCGAAGCAGTGCATTCCACTTCCACTCTTAGGACATTTTCAGATGATCCTTGCAGCACAAGGACTGAGCGGGAGAGGTTCGTAGCAGCAGCGCAGCAGGGGGTCAATTTCGGATGACGCCGTCCCTGCTGCGAAATCGTCCGTCTCTCTTCCGTTTAGGGTTGGAGCCTGCCACACTATATTCGGCCAAATTTTATTCACGGACAACCTCCGTGAATAAAATCTGGCTGAATATGGCGCGGCAGGCTCCAACCCTAAACGAAAGAGAGATGGACGATTTCGCAGCAGGGATGGCATCGTCCAGAATTGATCCCCTGCCACGCTGCTGCTACGAACCTCTCCTGTTCGATCCTTGCACTACAAGGATTGTCTGAAAATGTCCTTACTGTCAGGAAGTTCTCCCTAATGTTTAGGTGGAATCTCTTTTCCTGTAATTTGAACCCATTGCTCCGTGTCTTAGTCCCTGGAGCAGCAGAAAACAAGCTTGCCCCATCCTCAATATGACATCCCTTCAAATATTTAATCATGGCTATCATGTCCCCTCTCAACCTTCTCTTCTCCAGACTAAACATGCCCAGCTTCCTAAGCCGCTCCCCATAGGCATGGCTCCCACCATCCTGGTCGCCCTCCTCTGGACACATTCCAACTTCTCAATATCCTTCCTGCATTGTGGTGCCCAGAACTGGACACAGTATTCCAGGTGACGTCTGACCAAAGCAGAATAGAGTGACTCTATTACTTCCCTTGATCTAGACACTGTACTCCCATTAATGCAGCCTAGAATCACATTGGCTTTTTTAGCTGCTGCATCACACTTCTGACTCAGGTTCAGCTCATGGTCCACTAAGACTCCTAGATCCCTTTCACATGCACTGCCATCAAGCTAGGTGTCACCCATCCTATATCTGTGCATTTCATTTTTACTGCCCAAGTGTAGTATCCTACATTTCTCCCTGTTGACATTCATTTTGTTAGTTTTGGCCCAGCTCTCCAATCTGTTCAGGTCACCTTGGATTCTGATCCTGTCCTCTGCGGTATTAGCTACCCCTCCTAATTTGGTGTCATCTGCAAACTTGATAAGCATACCCTCGATTCCCTCATCCAAGTCATTAATAAAGATGTTGAATAGCACTCCACTTCTATTAAGATAAAATAATTCTGTATCAGCCATCCAGTTCTGTATCGTGCAATCCAGAATACAATATCCCATTGAAAGAGTGCATTAAACTATCTTATCAGCAAATATCTTTGCATGTATCAGGAAGCAATCTGCAATGTAATAAGATAAACTCTTCCAAAGTCTTCTCAGTTAAACTTGGAACACATCAGATTTCAATTCTCCATCTGTTTCCCTTGCTGTGGTAACAGAAAACAGCCAGCTGGCTTTCTTAGGGATTTGGGGGGTTTTATTGACATGTTTGTTTGTATGTTTGTTTTTAACAGAAAGCAATGCTTTTTATCCATTATTCCATGGATGTGGTCCAGCGTTTAACAGAAACAAACTATGCACTCATATATACAATAATCCTTAGGTGTGAGATGATTGAAGTTTTAGATCTGAACATTTTCAAATAAGAAACATATGTTTAAAATAAATTCTGCCTGTGGAGAGCTGCTGTTTGTGAAATCTAGTAGGCTGCTGCACTTAAGCATCCATGGTTAATAGGAGAGGCACACTGGTATAGATTTCAATAAGGCTTTTCCTATCACTCTGCTATGGGCCTGGCTAAAATTATGAACATGACTTGTTCATGTTATAGTGGAACAAACAACTCCTAGCAACCACTCAGGGACACCATTTAGTGAAAGAGATGGGAAGTGTGTCATCCACCTCCTTCTTCAGATACACCTCTGCCATCTTTCAGACCACCTGTGATTTCTCGTCAGGAGCCCCTATCTTTTAAGTCACCTTTCTTTTAAGTAAACACAAACAAATGTCTTAAAAATATCTTTCTTCCCCCATCCCCTTGAAGGGTCTTTCCTTCCACTATTAATACTGAGCCCCTACTGCCTTCACCTTTCAGAATGAGTCATGCTTTAAGATTAATTTCCATCTCCCCCATCCTCTTTCCTACCATATAGACTCAAATCCAGAATTTCAGAAACATAATTCTAGTGCACACCGTTGTCTAGCATGTTAAAAATATGCCATCAAACCCTGCCATGCAATCTTCCATGTGGCTACTCAAAAGACAATCGCATTGGATTCTATGGGTGTTACTCCTTGAAAATTCAGTATAAATACTCAGCTAAAGATTTTTGAGCACTCCCAACATGTATGTATTCTCCCATCGAACAGCTTATCTTTTTTAAAAGGATTTCAGCTATTAATATGTAAATTAGTTACTAAACGAGGAAAAGGAAACCACAGACTCAGAACAACAAAATGGCCTCAACTACAATGGTTTGGAGAACTAAGAGCTTTTAGAAATGTGAAGAGTCTGATCATGACAGCACTGGACCACCATTGAGCCCCAAAGGAAGAACTCCCCCACCCCCAAACGCCAAGGCAGATATAGAGAATCAGGGGTAAACAACCTGGTGCTTTCCAGGTGTTTGAGTCCACAATGCCCACCAGCCCCCAAGCCATTGTGGTGTTCCTGTGAAGATTTCAATGAATATTGGGATTTCCTTAGTGATGCATGTACACACACCCTTCTGGATCTTCCACTCAAAGAAACAGGATAGAAACTGGGTATACCACTCTGTGTGCACAATAATTTTGTGGGTATGTCAGAGTGCTTACACAGCTCTAATTGTGTGAAATTTTGCTTTCTAATAAAAAAAAATGCCTGATAAATAAGAAAGTTGATTGCAAGATTTGAGGAAGGCCTGAGGAGATCCTGCTTGAGTGTTCACCCAGAAACAGAAACTGTTGCGTATTCATGCTGTTATAGAATGAGAGCTCGCAAATAATTCAGCCAAATTCCAAGCCACATCAGAACAGTTCAGATCAGTTTGTATCTGGTCTAAATCAGATCAAATTGGCCAGATTCGGTTCCAGAGTGGAATGGCACAGTTTGAAGAGATCCAAACAACCAGACAACAAAATTAAGCTGGACATTGTGTTTCCAGCTTGACTACAGATCATCAGATGGATTTAAAGTGGTGTTACAGGAACGCCAGGAGATTGCAAAAGGGCTCCCTTATCAGACAAGGATGTCCCACATCGTTATGCACCCATTTTGCCAGTGCTGCTTTTTATTGACAGAAGCCATAAATAGATTTCCCCCTGCCGTTCCATTTCTGTCACAGATTTCCATGTGTGCGACAAGGTGCCCCATTTCACTGGTGAGATTCCAGCATCAATGGGAGGTCTCTGCCTGAACATTTCCAGGTGAGATCGCGACATCCAGGTAAGTGACACACTTTTTATGGCCCTCCCCAGGTTACTTTAACATTTTAAAGGGTGTTTTTGTGCTTGCTGTCACTTTTTTGGTTATTTTTATTTTTATTTTTGAATTTCCCATGCTCACATCTTCTCTTGAGAATCTGCAGGATTTCAATCCAGGAAGTGAATGGAGCTCTGTTAGACCTCCATTCAGTCCTGGGCTGCCAGAACAACATTAGAGAAGCTAAGTGCAGTGGGGAGGATGATTGTGGTGGGTCAGAGTGGAGATTGTGGGACAGGAACACTTTCTTCATTCATGTCCGATAATTTCCTGTATGAGGAATCACCAATTTATTGTGATGCAGAAAGGAGGAAGGGAATTGAGCTTTGTATACTGAGAGATTTAACATATTATCTGGGGCAAGAATCTCATCAGCACGCTCCAATCTCTAAAGTGCTTATTGAAGACACTGTGTAGACAAATACAGTCGTCCCTTCACATTCGCGGGGGTTCCGTTCCGTGGACCCCCGCGAATGTGAAAAATCCGCGAATAACAAACACCCCTCCCCCTCCCTCCCCAGGCCTTCGCGGGGCCTTGCTAGGCCCCGCGGAGGTCTCCCCAGCCCTCCCTCCCTCCCTGCCCAGGCCTTCGCGGGGCCTCCGGAGGGCCTCCGGGGGTCCCGCGAAGGCCTTCGCACCGCTCCCCAGGCCTTCGCGGGGCCTCCGGAGGGCCTCCGGGGGTCCCGTGAAGGCCTCCCCACCCCTCCCCAGGCCTTCGCGGGGCCTCCGGAGGGCCTCCGGGGATCCCGCGAAGGCCTCCCCACCCCTCCCCAGGCCTTCGCGGGGCCTCCGGAGGGCCTCCAGGGGTCCCGCGAAGGCCTTCGCACCGCTCCCCAGGCCTTCACGGGGCCTCCGGAGGGCCTCCGGGGGTCCCGCGAAGGCCTCCCCACCCCTCCCCAGGCCTTCGCGGGGCCTCCGGAGGGCCTCCAGGGGTCCCGCGAAGGCCTCCCCACCCCTCCCCAGGCCTTCGCGGGGCCTCCGGAGGGCCTCCAGGGGTCCCGTGAAGGCCTCCCCACCCCTCCCCAGGCCTTCGCGGGGCCTCCGGAGGGCCTCCGGGGGTCCCGCGAAGGCCTTCGCACCGCTCCCCAGACCTTCGCGGGGCCTCCGGAGGGCCTCCGGGGGTCCCGCGAAGGCCTCCCCACCCCTCCCCAGGCCTTCGCGGGGCCTCCGGAGGGCCTCCGGGGGTCCCGCGAAGGCCTTCGCACCGCTCCCCAGGCCTTCGCGGGGCCTCCGGAGGGCCTCCGGGGGTCCCGCGAAGGCCTCCCCACCCCTCCCCAGACCTTCGTGGGGCCTCCGGAGGGCCTCCGGGGGTCCTGCGAAGGCCTCCGCACCGCTCCCCAGGCCTTCGCGGGGCCTCCGGAGGGCCTCCGGGGGTCCCGCGAAGGCCTCCCCACCCCTCCCCAGGCCTTCGCGGGGCCTCCGGAGGGCCTCCGAGGGTCCCGCGAAGGCCTCCCCACCCCTCCCCAGGCCTTCGCGGGGCCTCCGGAGGGCCTCCGGGGGTCCCGCGAAGGCCTTCGCACCCCTCCCCAGGCCTTCGCGGGGCCTCCGGAGGGCCTCCGGGCGTCCCGCGAAGGCCTCCCCACCCCTCCCCAGGTCTTTCACGGGGCCTCCGGAGGGCCTCCGGGGGTCCCGCGAAGGCCTCCCCACCCTTCCCCAGGTCTTTCACGGGGCCTCCGGAGGGCCTCCGGGCGTCCCGCGAAGGCCTCCCCACCCCTCCCCAGGTCTTTCACGGGGCCTCTGGAGGCCCCGTGTCGCGGTTTTGGGGGGGCCTGGGGGGGCCCTCCCAAAACCGCGAATAACCGAAACCGCGAATGTCAAGTTCGCGAATGAGGAGGGTCAACTGTATTTCCCGCATGGCTTCATTTATTTGCTAGATTTAGCTCTCAGTAGTAGATTGTTGAAGGAGTTGTGGTGAAGGTTGTGTGGGTTCTTGACTATCATCTGAGTTTGGTCTCTTGGAGTATATTTCCCAGCTTTTTCATAGAATCAAAAAATTGTAGAGTTGGAAGAGACCGCAAGGTCCATGCAGTCCAAGCCCCTGCCACACAGGAAATCATGATCAAAGCATCCCTGACAGATGGCCATCTAGCCTCTGTTTAAAGACCTCCAAGGAAAGAGACCCTACCACACTCCGAGGGAGTGCATTCCACTGCCAAACAGCTCTTACTGTCAGGAAGTTCCTCCTAATGTTGAGGTAGAATTTCTGTTCTTGGAACTTGTATCCATTGCTCCGTGTTCTAGTCTCTGGAGCAGCAGAAAACAAGCTTGGTCCATCCTCAATGTGACACCCCTTCAAATACTTAAGCAGAGCTATCATATCGCCCCTTAACCATCTTTTTTCCAGGCTAAACATTCCCAGCTCCCTAAGTCTTTCATCATAAGGCATGGTTTCCAGACATTTCACCATTTTTAAGGTCTTTAAACAGAGGCTAGATGGCCATCTGTCAGGGATGCTTTGATCATGATTTCCTGCATGGCAGGAGGTTGGACTAGATGGCCCCTGTGGTCTCTTCCAACTCTACAGTTCTATGATTCTATGATACTCCTTCACAAAAGGCTTAGGTTGGCAAACATAGAGGAGGGAAACTTGGTGAGGGAAACACAGATAACTAAGAAAAGGTCTAACCACTCCAAGAAAATCCTCCAGATACTAAATGGATAGTACCAGGACAACAGCAGCATGAATTGGCAATACTGAGCCCTCAACTGTGTATACACACCCATAAAAATGGTTTTTGGGAGAACTTCAAATGTGCCTAGGATAAAAGCCCATGAAGCTATCTGCAATTTGGCAGACTTCAGGCTCATCTAAACTAGCCAGGATACTCTGGCTCCCTGCCAACATATCCTGGCTGTGCAAATGGCCCATTCCCCACCCTCATTACAGGCTGGAGTCCAAACAGGATGGTCATTTTCTCTGCTAACGCAGAAGCCAGACAGGGGTCCTGCAACATGTGACTTCTGGCCTCTTGCACATGACCAGCCTTGGTCACATGCTGAGGGCCCCCTTCCTGTTTTCTGAGAGAGCCAGGGAGCTGCTGGTGGCAGTGAGGAATGGTGTGCCATTTGATGTCCCATGGACATGCAGGGCCCAATCCAGTTTTTGCTGGGTAAACTGGGTATTAGAACAAGTTATCAGGCCCTATTCCAGCTTGCCCCCATTCCAACCCGTTTTCTTCCCCAGGTGTTGTTTGGACTGCCTGGGAGTAGATTGGGACAAATGCCCTGTGTTGTTTGGACTACAGGGTTCTGGAACGGGGCAAGCTGGGGCTTTTGGCCAGTGTACATAAGCCCTTCATCTTTTTTCTGCCTAAGAAAGGGGCAGTTAGACTCACCCAGGAGAGATATAGTCTGAATTTCAATGGAAGTTACTTTGCTGCTGCTAATAGATTTGAAATTTTATTGCTTGTCTTTTACTACCCTTTATAGTAAAAGTCCCCACATGGTCAAGAAGGGGTGTGGCTCTGCCTGAATTGCTATTCTTCCACCCCATCTTACCTGACATCAGAAGTAACATCTGAGACAAAATATTGGCCTGTGAGTCTAATATCATTACTTTTCCTCTCTTGTATGATTTTTTTACATCTTTGTCTGATGAAGAATCCAGTGAAGCTGTGAAATCTTACAAGATGTATTTTGTGCTTTTTAGTTGGTATCACTATTTTTTGGATTTTCATAGAATCATAGAATCATAGAATTGCAGATTTGGAAGAGACCACGAGGGCCATCCAGTCCAACCCCCTGCCACGCAGGAAATCACAATCAAAGCATCCCCAACAGATGGCCATACAGCCTCTGTTTAAAGACCTCCAAGGAAGGAGACCCCACCATGCTCCGAGGGAGTGTGTTCCACTGCCAAACAGCTCTTACTGTCAAAAAGTTCCTCCTCATGTTGAGGTGGAATCTCTGTTCCTGGAGCTTGCATCCATTGCTCTGTGTTCCAGTCTCTGGAGCAGCAGAAAACAAGCCTGCTCCATCCTCAACGTGACACCCCTTCAAATACTTAAACAGGGCTATCATATCGCCTCTTAACCGTCTTTTTTCCAGGCTAAACATACCCAGCTCCCTAAGTCTCTCCTCATAAGGCATCGTTTCCAGACCTTTCACCATTTTAGTCGCCCTTCTTTGGACATGCTCAAATTTGTCCATATCCTTTTTGAATTGTGGTGCCCAGAACTGGACACAGTATTCCAGGTGAGGTCTGACCAAGGCAGAATAGAGCGGCACTATTACTTCCCTTGATCTGGACACTATACTTCTATTAATGGAGCCCAAAATCGCATTGGCCTATTTAGCTGCCACATCACACTGTTGACTCATGTTCAACTTATGGTCTACTAGGACTCCTAGATCCCTTTCACATGTAGTCTCATTCAGCCATTTTGTTGTCTTTAGGGTATATTGTGTCTCCAAATTTCACATAAATGTGTGGATGAAAACAAAATAGTTACCGTCAGCCCTCCATATCTACAAATTCTACACCCATGGATTTAACTAACCATGGCTTGAAAATATTTGATGGGAGGATTCAAAAAAGCTAACCTTGCTGTTCACCATTTTAATTAAGGGACACCATTTTACTATGCCATTGTATATATTGGGACTTGATCATTCACGGATTTTGGTATCTTTGGGGGGTCCTGGAACCAACACCCAGTAGATACCGAGGGCCTACTGTATTGTCATTTTGGTTATCTAATGCATGTCAGTGTGGAGCCCTGGAGCCGCGGTGGTCAAATGCCTGAAATTCAAGCCACAAGGTTATGAGTTTGAGCCAAGAGGGCTCCAAGGTTGACTCATTCTTCCATCCTTCCCAGCTTGTTGGGGGCAATTAGCTAAAAATCAATGTAAACCACTTAGGGAGTAGATTTTCCTTGGTTTTTTTCCAGGCTCTGAGGCCGTGTTCTGGAATAGTTTCTTTCTGATGTTTCACCTGCATCTGTGGCTGGCATCCTCAGAGAATGGTTGGGTAGGTGTGTGTGTGTGGAGTTTATATGCTGTGAACCCCTGTTGGGGAGTATATGTAAATTTGTGTAATTGAATGGTTAGTTTCTGGGTATAGAAATGCAAGGCTTGTTAGTGTCTGTTTGGCTAATGGTTGGTTGAATGATGTATGTCAGAATGCACAGAGAACCTATTGAAATCCACAAACACCTGGACAACTTCAACAGGAAAGAAGAAACCTTAAAAGTAAACAAAATCTGGCTCCCAGTTTTGAAATACAATAGAATCAAAACTCAACACTTACAAAACAATTCCACCCAGGGACAGGGGGATTCCAGCAGATAATGGCCCATTAAGTAACCATTAGCCAAACAAACACTAACGAACCTTGCATTTCTATACCCAGAAACTAACCATTCAATTACACAAATTCACATATACTCCCCAACAGGGGTTCACAGCATATAAATTCTACACACACACCTACCCAACCATTATCTGAGGATGCCAGCCACAGATGCAGGTGAAACGTCAGAAAGAAACTATTCCAGAACACGGCCTCACAGTACAGAAAAAAACCCCAAGGAAAATCTATGGATGCCAGCTGTGAAAGCCTTCAACTTCACACTTAGGGAGTGTTTTGGCACCAATAAGCAATATATACATATCAATGCTATTGCTACTGCTATTCTGGGACCACTGAATCTTGCTTTGCATTTGGGTCCTGGATCACAACAGATCAGGTTTGAATTAACCAGGACTGAATCAGTACTGGATCTAAATTAGAAATCAGATTCTGAAATGAACTGTGGCGCTCTTGCACAGCTCCAGTACAATGTCTTCAAAGAAAATGCATTGCTTGTTGGACAGCTTCAGCACCTACTAGGCTACACAAGTCAACTAACTCAGCTGTTAACTTTTCAGCACTAGATATTGCAAATGAACTTAAAAGATTTTTTGGAGGAGGGAAGAAACCGTAATAGAGTGTTTGGATCTTGGTAGGCACCTAATGAACTAATTCTATGGCAAGGATGAATGGATGCTACTTTACAAAGAATAATATACTACATCCTGCACCATTTACAGTATTCTTAACTCTTCCCTGTTTTTATAGTGGGTATTGGGAGACTGGGTGGGGGAGCAGTGGGGCTGGAATCTACTTTTTATTAGGGGAAAAAAGATCTGCGTGTATTAGGCAGAGTGCCAGTAGCCATAGAAACTTAAGATTTTTCCATCTCCATTACAAGTTGAAGTAAAACCTTCGTATAAAATTGAAATGAAAGGGCACATTATTATCCCATTTTGTAACGTTTGCCTGGAAGTCAAGCTTGGGAATACATCCTTTAATTATTTTTTTCTTTTTGCAAATTATTCTGATATACTGAGCAGCACTATAGACCTTTTTTTTTGCCTTTAGTTGCTCTTGTAAGTGATATTACCATACCACAGTTAATTATTTTCTATAGTCTACATGAAGATTTCTCCTGTTAGTGCATGATGGGAGATATACAGCAGAATTTTCCATGTAGACACTTTGGGAATGGAGGCCTGTAATAACACCTTCTTTGAGAGTTCTCTCTACTAGCCTCTCTGAACTACATTCATTTGTCTTCACCTATCTTATTATGCTCCTTACTAAACTTGATGTCCCCACCACCACCACCAATTCTTCACATTGCCCTTCACTCCACTTTGGCATCACAAATGGCAAGATTTTAGTGGCTGTGGCTCCCAGGTCAGTGGGGTGACAAATCCACTTAAAGTTTTAGTTCAGACATCAAGGGAGCTATCCAAAGTACTAAGCCTAAGAGCTCTATTAAACTTTGGACTGAAAGCTACAGGAGATTCACAGCCTCACTCTCATGGATGCCACCACCAGATGCAAAAACCTAACTTTTCTGTCCCCCTTATCACAGTGGAGCTCTGATCAGATACAGAGAGGGGGCTGCTTCTCCCAGGCAGGTCCATCAAGTAGTGGTTTACCTGTATAAATGCAACAGTACAGAGTAACCCCAACCAAGAGAATGTAAAGATCACCCAAACTTTTAAATGTGTTGAATTCTATATACGCTGGCAAAAGAGGAAGATTTACTTTTGACCAGACATTCACCGGAATTTACTTGGGGATTTATGTCTTCGTAAGTGGTCTTACATCTGAGGGAAATAGAACTGAGCCATGTCACAGTGTTCAAATTCAGAAAGAGGCTGCTTTTCTATTACTAGGTAAGGAAGCCAGTGAAGTGGCCATTGTGCATCGGGACACCAGCTAGGAAGTGCCAATGGCATTGGTAGAATCTGATGTGCATTGGGATACTCTTGTCAGTGTCCCATTATGCATCTTTGTAATTCACTAACAGAGTTCCTTAGTGCCTCTACTATGTAGCTAAGCATGCATAAAATTACACAAGGTAGACTATGATACAGAATTCTGGCCATTGTTAAACATTTTAAGTGTTAAAGATGCAGCGTATCAGTTTTCTGTGTAAACTGTCCTGTATTTTAGTGATTATATATATTTTTCACTCTGTACTGGAGAAGAACATTGAATCAGGGGTATCTGATAGCTCCCATGTCAGCTAGATACTGACTCCATTAGGGTTTTCAGTCTAAACTTGAAAGGAGCTATCCAAGGTGCTGTACCACAGATAGCTCTTTTATAGCTCAGACCAAAGCCCCAGTGGGTGCACTATCCCAGTGATGTAGGAGTTGTCCATTGATGCATTTAACATTGCATTTCCTGGTTGTTAATTATTGTTTTGTAAATTAATCTCCACAATCCTACATGGTTCTACAAAGTTAAGCTCTGTGTCCTTCCTGTCCCTTCACCCACAACTTTGATCTACCAAGAACACACATATGGCTCTTTAGGGGCCAAGGGAGAAGTTCACGGCAGCACCCAGCTATGTTTCTGCAGCTGGATGCTCAAAGATGACATCACATTTCTGAATTTCCAGAGGATCCCCAGGATTCAGGAGGATGCCTTGGTCTTCCTGTGTGTGGCTGAAGAAATGACTGACTACTGTATCATGCAGAGGAAAGTTAGTTGGCTAGGTGGGGGACTCTTGCAGATGAAGGTGCTGGATATTCCTTTCCGCATTTATCATAAGACATATGCAGGTGTAATGTCACATTAAACCTCTGTATATCACTCACATATATTAAATTAGACTTTCAAAATGTCCAGGACAGTATTATAATTTTGTTCATGTGGCTAAAACGTTCTTGGTAACCCTCAGATTTTGCCATGAAAATTTTTCATCTCTAAAACGTGAATTTCAAATTTTTGTGAATACAAGAATGTATTCTACCATAAAGAGATTAATAATCAAAATGTGTGGATTTCTTCACAAAACTGACATTTTCCACCAAAAGGTAGATTTTCTGATAGTCAAGCTGTCCCATGTTGAGTGGAATTTAATACATTATTTTCAAAATATTGTTTCGGGACTTTATTCTACTAGTAGTCCCTAGGTACATGTAAGAAACATTAGTGTGAATACTGTATATTTATAAAAGCAAACAATTCTATGTGTTGGTGTTTTCAACTTCCATCTGTGCAATTCAGTGGTTGTTAATTTATTTCTCTATTGAGACATTTGTTTTTTCTATTTAGACATCCACATATGGCAAAAGAATTAGTGCTAGGCAATATATATCTGAACATCTTTCTGAAGAACAAATAATCAATCTGCTGCTTGTCTGTTCTTTGAGTTAGTTTTTCATTCTGGTATGAAAACAAGATCAAAGCCAGATGATTGGCCCTTCAAAGAGCATTCTTCCCAGTGCACAGTATGCATCCATTTGGAGTCAGAATGTCCGAGAAGATTCAGCGTATATACGACTTTAAAATGTCTGAACATGACTCTATTCTGTTCTAATGATTGTCTACCCATGAGGATATTGAAATTGTTAGCATAATTTCCATTGTGGTAGAGCCTGGATATTTGGTATACTTGGTGTGTTTCCAGAAATCTAGTGTCAAAATTATTTTAAAAACTTCCATGGAAGATTGAATATTGAGGAACAGATGGATAGATGGTAAAAGAGTAAGATCCATTGAATTCAATGGGATTTAGGAGATTGTCAGACAGGAAGGCAAAAAGCATTCCTGTCTCACAATCTCCAATCCCGCCCCTGTCCTGTCCCTGACCCACCACAATCACCCTCCCCACTGCACTTACCTTCTCTCCTGTCAGCAGGCAGCCCAGGAATGAATGGAGCTCTGTTCCCTTTCTGGACTGAAATCCTGCCCGTTCTTGTGAGAAGACGTGAGTGTGGGAAATTCAAAAATAAAAACAAATATAAACCAAAAAAGTTACAAAAAGCACATACACACACTTTTTAAAAGTGTGTCACTTACCTGGATGTCCCCGATCTCACCCAGAGGTGTTCACACCGGACCATCCATTGACACTGCATTCATGAGAGTTAAATGGTCCGAGATTTAACATGCTGGCAATACCGGCATGCAATTGCAATGGGGGATCTATTGTCAACTCAGCCCATTGATAAAAAGAAATGTCATAATGATGCCAGCGGAACACAAAAGGACATCATCTGATATTGGCATTCTTTTGTATTCCTCTGGCGGCATTATGGCGCCACATTAGCCATGTCTGATAATCTCCTTACAGTTAGCTCAAATAATCTTGCTGCTCAAGGCAAAACCAAACATTTCACTTACATAGGAAGCTGCTTTATATTGAGTTAGGGCATTGGTCCATTTAGACCATCACTGGAAACTCTGACTGCCTGTGTCTCTCCTGAATTTCAGACAGGATTTTCTCCTTGTCCTTCCTGGAGATCCCTGGCATGGCTTGATGATTTCCTATCCCAGGACTAACTAGCTGGGCCGGACCTTGCTTAGCTTCCAAAAACAAGCAAGATTGGTTGTGTTCAAAGGTGGCCTGATGAGTCAACAGAGCTATTGGATTGCCAATTGAATCTAAGTTCAACACTAGCAATGGGACCCTGATCACTACACCTGAGGGCAGATAGGGAGCACAGGACAGATTGGGTGGCACACATACAATGCCTATCTGAGTTCCAAAAAAATGTCAGTGATAAAACACTGACAGGGAAGCCATCAACTACTACTGACTGCTTCACACTTCAATAAGGAGCATAGTACTCTTTTCATTAACCCATTTAGGAGGGGGAGGTGGTGGACAATTCAGGCCTCATTCACTGAGGTATCAAAATTGTTAGGGTGCTTTAAGATGAGCTAGACCCCTGAAATTAGGTACATCTGTAGTCCAAGCAATCCCAATTACTAGAAAAATCTGAACATTGGAATGTTTAGATTTCTCCCCTGAAAGAGGAAACTCAATTATACTCCAGTATTCTCCGATGAGATAGGAAGCTGAAATTTCCTAGGTACAATGTACACAATGTACAATTACAACTGCCATTTCCTTGTATTATTAGGCAAACAAGCTGCATTTGACCAGTCGATGTTATCAAGACCACTTGGGCAAGTTTGTATCTCTGGGGTTTGTTTCACTCAGAACTTACCTTTGTCCCTGTTGTAAATTTCCCCTTCTCTCTTTAATAGTAAAAGGAAACAACCCCTTTCAGCTTTGTCATTAGAATGAAAGGAAATCCCTGTTCCTTTTGGATTTGATTTCCCTCCTGCCCTGTTACAGGTAAAGTTACAGCTTGCTAAAATCATACATTTCAGGAGAAGGAGGAGAAAAAGATTTCAGGGGGCTCATTTTCTCTCCACTTTTTTTTTTTTTTTTTTTGATACATCCTTCCTTCCGCCCCTCTCAGTCAATTAGTAGGCAAAGACTTCCGAAAAGCCTTTTCCTTCCTAACCTTTCACAGGCTTTTGTGGTAATGACCCTGGAGAGATCAACCTGGACCTTTGTATGGGGTTTGTTACCCTCCCAGGGCACTGTAAAGTGACCTTCCCTGATTCCGCCTTTTCCTTTCCTACCTCCTCCTGCAGCCCTCTTGTATTCTCAGGAAGGAGGGAGAAGGGGAGAGCTAATGTTCTCAAACTGGGTAGATCCCATTAGATAATGTTTCCTTTCTGATGTCGCTTGAAACTGAGGATACGTGCAGAGAGAGCAGAGGTTTGCTGCTTTTAATAAGGAACATCCAGCGCACCTGAAGTCTTGATGAGAGGAAAAACACTTTCTGTTTCTAATTTCTCCTCTTTTTATGGTTACCTTCCAGACCCATTCAGCATGATTCTTCCAAATCCTTAAGTCACATTTTGGAATCACACAGCTGCTATAATTTGCTCTGTGTGTGTGTGTGGTTTGAGTATTGGATAAGGGGTCAAATCCCGTTTGAGCCTCTGGAGATGAGGGTTCAAATCCCTGCTCAGCCATGGAAACCCACTGGGTGACCTTGAGCAAGTCACACTCTCACAGCCTCAACAGAAGGCAAGGGGGGACCCTCTCTAAACAAATATTTCCAAGAAAGTAACTTTAAGGCACACAATAACAACAACAACAACAACAACAACAACAAGTGTGTGTGTGTGTGTGAGTGTGTGTATAGCAATATATGTATCCATGGGGAAACGCCTCTCTAGGCAGCTCCAGCATGACCCTATAGGCATAGAAACCATATTTTTTGGACGATGGATAATTGAAACTGTGGGTACTGGTCCTGCGCAAAAGGGGAGCAACCTGTGTGTGTGTGTGGCTATGCACATTTTGCTATATATAATTTTAAATATGCACTTTACATATCCATATATACAGATAGCCCCATGTATCTCTGGCACCTGTATCTGTGGATTCACTTACCCATGTTTGAAAATAATATGGTCCCTCTAGGCTTTTCTACGTCCTCCAGAGCAACTCTACGATATGCTTCCACTGGAAGCTCACCATAGAGTCGCAGTGGAGGACTTAGAAGATGCCTAGAGAGGTGTTCTAATAATAATAATAATAATAATAATATTTATTTATACCCCGCCCCTCTGTTAAAACAATCGGGGCGGCTTACAAAAATTAAAATACAATACAGATAAAAATCCCTAAACACCCCCCACCCCCACAAAAAAATATTAAACAAATTTAAATTAAAAGCAACGGTCTAAAATCACCTTTAAAAACAATAAATACAATAAATAGCCAGCGGACTAAAAGAAGCCAGGATCCCCTGAGGCCGGGATCTAATTTGGAAAGGCCTGCCGAAAGAGATCCATCTTTAGTGCTTTTTTAAAGCTACTCAGGCTTGTCATCTGACGGATCTCGTTTGGCAGGTCATTCCACAATTTGGGGGAGATTACCGAAAAGGCCTTCTGGGAGGTTGCAGACAGCCTAGATTTTTGTGGCTGAAGCAACTTCTCTCTAGGCACTTCTAGATCCTCCAGTGCGACTCAATGGTATGCTTGGGCCAGAAGTCAATTTTAATAGGGTTCACCATTATCCACAGTTTCTGATATGCACAGTAAGTCTAGGAATGTATCCCCTGTGGATACAGGAGTCTATCTGTACACTTAATATATTTATATATCACCCCCCCCTTTTTTTTGGTCTTCTTTTGACAAATGCCAGCAGATACAGATGCTGATTCATCGTAGCATGCATTTCCATATATCTGAAAACAGCTGTGCTAGTGATGGTGGTATTATCATTTAACCTGGACTGGATCTTCACCATCTGCAACAATCTCCTTTCCTTCAATCTTACTATTCTAGAGTTTGGGCGCACCCCAGGGACATTTGGTGTACAAGAGACAGCCTGGTAGTATCTGGCTGTGCTTCAGCAATATGCTCTGTTAAGGCAAAGACATCCTCTTAGACCTCTTCAGGGTCCTTCAAAGTCCTGGAAGAGGATGCCACTTTTTGCAGCTGGTTGCTAAAGCACAGCCAGCCATTGCTTGGCTACCCACATCCAATCCCATATTGTCTACTTCATACATTGTCACTGTAATCTAGCTTCAATCCTGAGTTTTAAAAGCAAGCTTAAATAATTCAGCATTTAGGGTGCTTTTTAAAAAGATACATGTAATATTTCTTTTCATAATGAAAAGAAGATACACCTTGTCTCTATCAAGACACATGTATAAACTGTTAATTACAGAATTATTATTGGCCAAGCAAGGATTCAAACCCTGGTCTCCCAGTATCCTAGTCCAACACTCAAACCACTACACCACACTGGCTTTTGAATAAATAAACACCTTTTTAATTTAGACTGGATCATTTTGAAGATATTTTCAGCACCAAAAGTGTTGGCTCTCTTTCACAAATCATAAATTTACTTCGGTTTGTGTTTTTAGCCAAAATCTTCAATAAGATGGTTAAGCGGAAACAGAAATGAGTGTGGGATAGATTGAATGTCCCTTGAATTATACGTGTGCATCTGTGAATGTTTCATCAGAAGGCAGAAGAGATTCATTTTAAACAGAGAAAGCTGTTTGAGGTCTGTGAATGTTCATCTAATAGAGTAAGCAATGACAAGACCTATTTAACAATGAAATATATACGGTACATACAGCTCAATGTAGCTCTTTCCTTCATGGTTAAATTGATGGGAATTTGAAATACAGCTTTCATTATCACTTACAAGACCTGTTGGTGCCCAGGTTTTGATTGTCTTTAAAATAGTTCTAAACCTGAAGCAAATGTATGCTCTAACAATCCATTAAACTGTAAGGAAAGCCAATAGTTTATCCCAACTGTCTTGCCTCTTTTAAACTGGCCTCAGAGATGATGACCCATTTCCTCTGGAAGCAGCAGGTGAGCACTCCAGAAAATGGTTGTATAAACAAATGCAGCTTCTATCACCTACCACCCATCCAGGCTGTGAACATGTCCCTCTATAGCTCAGATAAGTTTTATGCCAGGCTTTGGAGAGTTCATGCCCATTTTTTATCTGTACCTCACTGTTCTGGAGTGATCTGCTCACAAAGCTTGGCCACTGCGATTTGCACACCACTTCGTCAAAGGGCCAAACATTCAAATCACAGCTGGGCATTAATAAATACATGATGTATGCATCCATTCCAGACATCCATTTGGCTCATGACAAGAAGGAGAATGGACAAGACACACTTAAAATGATACTCAGTATCTATTTTTTTAAAAAAATACCAACAATATCATTTAGCTTTCTGGGCTTGTTTCCTTATCAAAGATGTTATCAAGTGTCCTTTAGGGCTACTAGAAAAGTCAACATGCAAGTAAAGGAGCTGTTCAATGTGCCCTCCTCTTTACCCAGACTCTAATAAAGATGATTAAATTACATGTCTTTTCCTCCCATTGAAATCACAGCTCACTGCTCCAATATTAGAGCTCAGGAAATAAGGCATGACAACTTCCCTCATGAAATTTTAGAAGGCAGAGCAGGGGTCCGAAGGACAGGCAGGCAGCTGCAGGATGGGCTGCTCTAATTAAGAATTCGCCCTGCTGAGTAAAATCTAATCTAAGTCGAACAGAAAAAGGAACTCTGGTTGCTTCAAGCTGTCACCTGTCTGCTCTCTTCCCTCTCACTTCAGCCCCATTGCAAATTCCCTCTCAGTCACACTAAGCTGTTCTTGCTGCTGGCTGCATGAAGGGAAGTTCACCTCAGAAAGAGTTCCACATGTACTTAGGAGCACATTAAGAGCAACCCTCCTGAGTTCAGCAAGCCATTGACCCTCTAATGCAATCTTCACTTCTTTAATAGGATCAAGGCTTTTGAACAGAAATGTCAGAAATGTATGGTATAGCAAGGAAACCATAAAGCAACATATCCCTTCACTGTGTCATTAGCACAAGTTTCCACCCATCAGATTTTAGGAAGAAAATGTGAAGATGAGGTTCCTTTTCCAGGCCCTCTTGATTAATAGTGTGCATCAAAAAGTGTGCTTCAGTTTTCCACATACACCAATGCAATGTAACCAGTAAAAGTACCTCATGGATAGCTGACCTGCCACACATGTACCCACAGGTGGCCATGAGTTTTAAGATACTACAGGCCTGGCCAGATAGAGTAGAACGCAAGGCTATGATACAAAGCCTGCATACATTCTGTCTTCTTCTCCAGCAGGTACATGCTGCCAGGCCAGCTCAACAGTCCAAGGGGATGGATTGAGACATTGCACCCTTATACAGCACTAAAAATGGCCATTCTGTGTCCAGTCCATAGGCTGGACTGGATTTGCCACTCCTACAGCAGCAGATACACTTCCCCACTCCTGGTCAAGGCACCCACTCCCTTCTGTAATATGTAGGCATATTCACCCATGTCATGATTTCATGCATTTTCCCATCATTGTAGGACCCGGTGGTGGGTGGTGGGAGACAAGAGGGTTACACATGTCTAAATGTTATGGGGAGAAGAAGGGAGGAATCAATATGAAAGCATCCCAAACTGAGGCTTGTCTCTGACAGAAGACAGACAGGAGAAAGATGGCCTAGAAATAGGGAAAAGATTGCAAGAAAGATAGGGAAAACCTGTAATAGAGATAGGATAGTCAGCCAGGGCAGGGTGGGAGAATTGAATAGGATTTTGGGGAGCTGTGAATGAGTAAATAGTTCAAGGTTTAATGTGTGATCTAATTGTATATTAATACATTTCTACTTGTTTCTTTTTTTCTTTTTTTTACAATTGTATCTGGCTGTTCCTGTTATGTTTTGATCAAGAGTCTGGTCATGCTTGCCACAGTGAACCCACTAAACAACATATCCATTGGTCCATATAGTGATCACCTTGAGGCCCAAGTACCCTCTTCAGGGAGGTATCTTGAGGGGAAAGGGAGCAAGGTGAGTGACAGGAGCCAAAGGGTTTGGAACTGAGGGGCCAGCCTGGAGAGGGAATCCATCACAGCACCTAGAATACATTGCAAAATATTGTCAATATATTTTTTCCTGATCGTCTCCAAGCCAGGTTGAATCCAGAGTAGGCCTCTGTTCACTTTCTTTCTCCCCCACCCCCTTCTTGCATTATTGTTACTTTAATTAAGTTGTCATTCTAAAATGTTGGGAATGGAAGATTCAAATATTTCAAGAGGGATAGGAGTAGGATGTCATCACAAGCTCATGATTCCACCTGAAACCAACTAAAGAAATATACTTTTGGCTGTTTACAGGGACTGCAAAGGAACAAAAAGAGAGAAAGCTGAAGGGAACCAAGATGGCTGAGAGGCAAAGGAGCCCTCACAGATAACACCATCAAATCTCACGACTGTGCAACCAAATGTTTGTAACCTTGGAGCTGTCAGGCTGTAATCAAGTTTGCTGATTAAGGCAAAGCTAGGATGTAGCAGGGCCATGATGCTGTTCTGTAAAATAATTCTCACACCCATTTGTACATGCTAAAGGGGAAACAAATTGCTTTTTCAATAGATTTTGTACCCATATCTTGATTCTTAGCCACCTGAGTATATACAATCCTCCCATTTATGTGTTGAGCAGAAGCAAGATAGTGATTTTGTTCAAAGAGAACAGGATTGCCATTTTAACATAGCTTGGAAAGGGTTTTTTTTGTGGGTGGAGGGACTGTAATTCCCAAAATCAACCATGGGGTTTCCTGAGAATTGTGACCCTCCAAAAGTAACTTTTCCCTTTGTGATTTTAGGTGTAAGCAGGTTTTGCTTGGGGAAATGACAAAAAACTCTTCTCCAGTTCCACAGAGGCATCCCTAAGATAAGACTTTTTTCCTCAAGGAGATCAAGGTGGTGTTCATCATACATGGTACCCTCCACCCCTTCAGTTTCTCCTTACACTGTAGGTTTTACCCTGACAATAAACAGGTAGGTTAGGCTGTAGCAGTTGTGTTCTCATTCACACATAACTATTTCTAGAAACCATATATATTTTGGGAAGAGGAGTTTGGATGCTTTTACTTTCGGTTTTGGTTAACTATAGTTTGTCAGAAGCTGGCTGATTTTTAGACACAACACGGTAAAAAATATCCTTTTCCCTTCAGAAATTTAGGAGGGATTTCACTTGCCCTGCTCAATGAATGTTCTCAAAATGATGGCTTCATCAAGACAGTCACTTCCAGTGTCTAATAACTGTTGTTACCATTGACCACAATTCTGGCCCTAGACAACTCTACAAAATGTGGTTGAGTGAAAGTGAAAGTGAAATCTTCCAAAATCATCTTCACAACCAAGGTGGAGGAGGGTAGGGGGAGCTCACTGAGGCTTGCACATATTACTACGCAGTCTGCCCCAATCTGAGAAAACTCCTAGATACTTGAAGTACACAGCTTCCAGCATGAGTATATCAAGGATTACATAGGACCAAATACTTTGAGGGATCCAGGCTAGGGAAAGCAGTGCTAGGCCAGAGTTTAGCATGATATGCAGACGGAGCCTGTTGGGGATAGGTTCAAGATCATTCAGTGAGTTTCATGAATAGGTAGCAGGGAGCCTGTTGCCTGCATTTCTTCCTCTTCCTAGTCTGATAGCCTCTAACTTCTAGAGCAGACTTTCTCTACCTTTTTACCCTGATGGAACCTTGAAACCATTTTCAGGTCGCAGGGAACCCCTGCCTAAAAATGATTATATCTACAGCTCAAAAAAAAATGTTTATTTTTCCCCATCTTAATACCTCAGGGAACCACTAGCAACCTCTTGGCCCTAGGGTTTCAGGGAACCCTGGTTGAGAAACCCTGTTCTAGAGCATTTAACTAGCTCTCTAACACAGAGAGGCTCCTACTCGGTGCTCCAAAGTGTGAGAAGTCCTTTGCTCACTTGCTCTCACTGTTCCCAGACAGCAGCACAGTACATTGTTCATTTACTCCCAGACTTACTCCCATTCTAGTTCCTATCGACACTGAAACTGCTTTGCTATAATTTGGCCAAGGCTTTAAACACTTTGGCTTCAGTTCCTTTTATTGTAGCCCAGGGCCTCTGCCAATTAAACCCTACTAGCCACTCGACACACTCACCTCCCTGAACTGTCTTATACTGGAGCCCAAACACACAGTCCTCCTATTATCACGTTAAAACACAAGTGCACACACTCACCACAGAAAACATTATTAGGATTATTTGCCAACAGTCCATGGCTACAGTCCAATCCTCTTTCAAATAGCTCCACCAACACTCAAATCCTCACACCCCCGAAGCAAACCCAACTGCCGTATAAGCTGAACACGCACTAGTCTGTGCTGTGAAGGAAACCTTTGTTGATGCAGTAGTTTTTAACTCATTTCTGATTCCTTCAGACACTGGCTTCTTAAAAACAGATTGCAATCAACAATTGTTGATTCATTAAATTAGTGCTGTATTATTCTCCATTCATAGTTCCTTCCATTAAGTTTCTGGAAACTCTCGTATGCAGCATTCAGAAAGCAATCTGATTGACACACTGAATTGTTCTTACAAAGAGTTTACCATTTGACAACAATCTGGAAAACACAGGAGTGAGAATATGTTTTAAAATTTCAAGTACTAATTAAGTGGAGAACAGTATAGTACTCCAAATCCAAGTATAATTCAGAGGCACTGTTGACAAATCCTTCTGATTGTATTTTGTTGTTGTTGTGTGTCTTCAGGTCATTTCTGACTTATAGTGACCTTGAGGCGAACCTATCATGGGGATTTCTGAGGCTGAGAGTGTGTGACTTGCCCAAGGTCAACCAAGGTCATAACTAATTGGGGGTTTGAACCCTGGTCTACAGAGTTGTAGTCCAACATTCAAATCACTATTCCACTCTAGCTCCTTGGTTGTATTTTACTTGGTTGGTATACTTCCCTTCTCAATATAAATAAATGGAGGGAAGTATTTTCTCCCTACTGTACAGACTGGCCAATGTGTACAAAGGATATCTCTACTGAATTATCATCTTGTGCATATTATTAAACAGTGCCTGAAAATAACTGTTTAATTAAGCCCTATAACTAATATTACCTCCTTTTCTCATGTGAGAAAAGTCAAAGATTGCAAAATTTACCTATTTTGAACTACAGCTCCCCAAATCCCCACACCAGCTTAGGATGGCTAGAGGGTTGGGGATTTAGGCAACTGCAATCCCAAACAGTAATTTTTCCAAGCCCTGGACAAAATTCTACCAGGCAGACTGGAATTCTCTAATATAGCTTCTGTGGATATTTCTCTGCCTCACAAGCATGATAAGATCCTTGTATTAACACTGAATGCCTCCCAAATGGTGAGACAAACTTGTCCAAAATACTGACTGTTCACCACCAATATTGGTGACTTGAATGAGCTCCACCTCTTCCTCTAGTTCTATTCAGCCAGCTACAGTCTGGTGCTATCTCCTGAACAAACCCTTGGGGACTTAAGTGGCACTGCCCTGGAACAGGTTTCCTTAGACTGAAAACTTTACACTAGAACTCAAGCACTTCACATAAATGAGAAATGGATGCGCTGCCATCTTATAGGAAAATTACAGGATTATGGAGCTAGGCTAAAATTATAGTAGAAGGTAGCAAACCTCCAGACTATGAGGCAATTGTTGCCAGATATTTGGGAATAAATGGCCAAATCCCATTCCACAATGGGACACAAAAGGGGTATGAATTTCATTCAACATGGGCACTGTGGCATTACTAAGGCTGGTATCACACCTCCCCCTGATGGTGTCACCTGGTGAGGTTCAACCTCTCCACACCCCTCTAGTCCTGCCAGTGCATGGGCAACAGCTTCACAGAAAAAAAGAATAACACCTTAACACCACCGAAAAACATACTTGGTCATTTCACATGTTCACCTCCGGGTATCACATGGTCAGCACACATTAACAGAATAGCTTATGCCAAATATAATGTTAGTCTTTAAGGTGCTACAATACTCTTTGTTGTTTTAGCTGCAACAGAGTTACACAGCAGCTGCCCTTCCCCTCCTTGAACATTATACAGTAGTTGTTGAGTGTACATAATAAACACCCAACAACATAACCCCACAATATGCATGAATACTGTGAGGTTTTAGTCAACATTCAAGGAAATTAATAAAAGGAACTAAAAGCTGTCAGGAATACTACAAACTTTGATATACACAGTTAATAGCATCTGCACAATTTATTATCTAATAATGATTTTTGTAAGTTGAGACCTATTTCAGAAGCTGGACTCAGAATCTTCTGTTCAGTAAGGTTATCCGGATATGAAGTCTCCTTCTGTTCCTTGTGAAGGTATTTATTATTCTTCCTTACCTTCTGCTTCATCTATTCATCATAAATTCTTTTTCAGTCCTGAAGAAAAGAGAAGAGATCCATTCCAGATGCCTAGGCCAAGTAAACTGCACCTTGCCTTGTCTTCTGAATTGTGTCTTCAAGAAGATCCTGGTGACCTCCTCTGTATATTACAACATGGCGCATTGGCCTGACTACTCCACAGATAAGGATCTTTTCCAGTCTTTGGTATAGAATAACATTGTTGCAGTTGGTTTCTTCTTTTGCCACCCTTGTCTAATGGAAGCTAGTAAAGTCTCCAGCAAGTGTTCCAGGAACCAACTAGGCCTTCGCTACAGCTAGTTTGACCAGGAGAGATCATTGTGTATTTCCCATTGCCAGGGTTCAAATTGCCAGCTTTGAAAAACAGGTGCCCAAAAGGTGACTTTCAAAACAAAACAAAAGAGAAAGCAAAAGCCTACTCCAAACAGAAAACTGGCCTGCTCCATACCAATTTGTTTTGCCATTATGATAAGCTTATTTTCTAACCTGGAAAAAGAGCCAGGCTTAACAAAACTGGGAGGTGCCAATCCTGCAGATTGAGAGAGGCCTGAGGGACAACTCAAAGCTGGTGGGGTGGTAATGCAAGGAGCCATCGGAGTCAGTAGACGATTGCTGCTGCTGCTGCTGTCCTTGGAGTGGAGAGGAAGTAAGTCTGGAGAGTACCACCATCGGATCTTTTATAGTGCTTTGTTTATTAGCAGTGTGCCCCTATTTCATAAAGCAGTGTTTGCTAGAGAGCACATGAAGGAAGGAATGATGAAGATGACTATTAGCACTAGTCCAAGGACACCTTTTCTTAAGCCTCATTCATAGCAGCAGGCATGGAGAAACAGCCGAGCAATTGTTCTCTCAAATGTCACCTTTCTGTGTAGGCCACTGTGCCGGCAAAGCCATGCTCTTGTTGGAAAGAGTGTTTTTTTTCCTCATTAAAAAAAAAAAATCAACTTTGCTATTCTCCACATATCTCCAAAGAACTTCATCTGACAAGGGATGCTTTTCTTCTTTTCCCAGCTGCCCCCTTCATCCTCCTCCCTCCTCTTTTCTTTTTCCTTCTTCACACACTTTGAACAATTTGTCTCTGTTCTAGTACATTCCTGCAGCCCATTCTTTAAGGTGCCCTGCATAAGATTTACACTTGGTGGAAAACGGTGAGCACAGAAGGAGGGGGGAGTAGAAGGTAACACAAGGCCTACATTTAGATAGAGCAGGAAAGCGAACCTAATGTATTCCAAGATTGTTGTGCCATCAATTTAATACCTGAGCAAAGAAAACAAAGAGCCTTCAGAGAACTTGTGACCCTTCCCCCATCCTAAAAGGAAATGAAGAAAAGATAAAAGGGGGTTGAAAGTAAAGGCACAAACATAATTAAAGCTATCCAAGTAATTTCTTGAGGGTACAATATATGATGAGAGAGAAGCTCACAGGTTAATTGTACTGCTGGCATTATTAAAATATTTTGGCATAAATGAATTATCCTGCACAATGAGAATTACTGAGAATTACTATGATGGATATTGGGAATAGGTATGGTCACAGGCAAAAAATATGCAATTATTCTATTAGTGTTGTTGCTTTTTTAAAATGGCTTTAAATTATAAGCTGGTCATCTTTTGGCTGACTTACATTTTAAACATTTTCTAAAATTAATTAAACATTATCTCCAGCAATCAATTGTCAAGTACCTTCAACAAGTAATAATAAAATCCACCCCTATGATTTATGCTTTTTGATATATTTGTAATTAAGAAATAGCATCAGTCAACTTTTTGGTCAAATTAATATGTCCATCTAAGCCTTTAGTACAGGTTGTTTACTATTGTATTTTAATTTTATGATAAATAAATCTTCACTTGAGGTTTCAGTTTACAATAAGAAATACTGTATCTCATGTCCTTAAATCATGAATATAAGGGGTTGTTATTAATACATATTCAGTGATGAATTCTGAATCTTATCATTACTACCACAGAGGATAGGATCGTAATTCAAAATGACCTTAAAAGATAAGAGAGCTGAGCCAACACTAAGAAAATTAATTTCAACAGAGATAAATATAAGGTACTGCACTTAGGCAGAAAAAATGAAATGCACAGCTGCAGGATGGGTGATACCTGGCTTGACAAAAGTACAGTACATGTGAAAGCCACCTAGGAGTTTTACTAAGCCACAAGCTGAGTCAACAGTGTGATGCAGCAGCTAAAAAAGCCAATGCAATTCTAGGCTGCATCAGTAGGAGTATAGTGTCTAGATCAAGGGAAGTAATAGTACCATTCTATTCTGCTTTGGTCAGACCTCACCTGGAATACTGTGTCCAGTTCTGGCCACCTCAATTCAGAAAGGATATTGAGAAGCTGGAACATGTCCAGAAGGGGGCGACCAGGATGATGGGAGGTCTGGAAGCCATGCCCTATGAGATGTGACTTAGGGAGCTAGGCATATTTAGTGTGGAGAAGAGAAAGTTAAGAGATGACATGATAACCATGTGCAAATATTTAAAGCTTGTGGTGTTGCTAGTTTGGTTAGAGCCACCAAAGGAGCTTCCTGGCTGAGGATTCTAAAGACCCCACCCACCACTGCCAATCCCAGGAACCCATAACATGTTGCCATGGCAGTTAAAGTGGGATCATAGCACTATAACAGTATCGCTTTATCAGACACACTAAATACAGCATCATAATGATGCCACATAAATGCAAAAGGCGCACATACCAGATGACATCTCCCTTTCATGTTTATGTCCTGGCCAAAACCCGTACCTTTATATTGATAGCTGAAGGTGTAAATTGATCCCCCATGGCGCTTTAGTGCTGGTATTGCCACTGTATGATACTTCGCACCATTAAACTCACGTGAATGCAGTGTGACATCCAGGTAAGTGACACACTTTTTATTACACTGCCCAGGTTACTTGGAAGTTTTTAAGTATGTTTATGTGTTTGTTTGTTTGTTTACTTCTTGTGCATTTTTTAATGTTTTATTTTTGAATTGCCCATGCAATGAAGTCTCATGAGAATCCGTGGGCTTTTGAACAAGGAAGTGAATGGAGCTCCGTTCACTTCCTCTTCATTGCTGGAGAAACCTTTGCCGGGAGACAAAGGTAAGTATGGTGGGAGGTGTTCTTTTGCTGGCATAAAAATGGCTTTAATTATGCCAACAAAAGAACATTTTTAGAGGCTAGTCTGATAAAGTTCATAGTCTCAAGATCATCTTATATATCTCTTTAAAATAATCTGGTTTAAAATCACACCTCAATTTTACAAAAATGCATGTACAGTATTAAGGGCATACCTCACAATCGCTTAAAACTGAATTCATAGTTCCCAATCAAGCACATTGTGTTAAACTTGGCTTTCTATATAAAATGTTTGCCAAAGGCAAAATAAAAATAAAAGAGCACCTGTGAGATAATTACAAAAAATGGCACACTACTAGGCCATGGGTTATATTGTGCAAATTATGGAGAACACATACAACCCAGGGAAACAGTTTAGGAAGCTCAGGGCACTTGGTCTTCAAATAAGTGATACTGCATAGTGTTCTTCCATATTTATAGAGAAGCTCACTGGCGTCCTTCCTTGTTGTTTTTCCAACAGCTAGTGAAGACTTTTCTTGTTTTGGCACACCTTTGGGAACTGATTGTTTATGGGGAAAGGACTTTCAATAATGTGCTGTATGGTTTGTATTTCTTTGTTTTAAACAGATTTGTTTTTAAATTGCTTTTAATTCTGCTGATAGTTTATATTTTATCATTTGTAATTTTTAGTAACATATCTGTTAGTACCTTAAGTCTGAGAGCCAACAAAAAAGCAGGAAATAACTAGATAGATAGATAGATAGATAGATAGATAGAGTCATGGGACTTTATCAGATACAGAAAATACAGCATCACCATGATGCCACATAACCGCTAAAGGGCACATGGATCAAATGACATTGCCCTTTCCCAGTGAAAAACAGACCAAACCCCATTGTTTTAAAATTGACGGCTTAAGCAGTCAATAGATCCCCCTGCTGCTTTTTTGCCGGCATTGCTGGTATGCAATACCTCTGTCCCTTTAAATCTCATACTTACCCCGACAATGCCCTCTCCAGTGGGAACACTTCCAGATCAGATTGGGACATCCAAGTAAGTGACAATCTTTTTTTTTTTTTAACCTTCCCTGGGTTACTTGGACCTTTAAAATGTGTGAGTGTGCTTTGTGCAACTTTGAATGTAGTTTTCTTGCTTTTATTTTTGAATTTCCCGTGTGACAAAATTGTGCAAGATTTCGAGTGAGGAAGTGAACAGGGCTCGGTTCACTTCCTCTTTATTGCCAGGGAGCCTTTGCTAGGAAAGGAGATAAGTGCATGGGGGAACGTTCTTTTGCCAGCATAGAGACGTTTTTTTCTATGCCAGCAAAAGAACATTTTAAAACTTATAGTCTGATGAAGTCCATGTACTGGCATTTCTAGACTCAGTAACCAGCAGTTTCAGAGATCAAAAAAGAAAACCTTATTGGTACAATAATCCAAAAAGTGAACCCTACAGGGTTGTTGCTCTGAATAAAATCAAACTGATAAAACAGTATTGTAAAAGCATATTCCAATCAACAAAAGCTGGTGGGCTATACTGCCATCATCCCCACTCCCATTTCTCAAAGTACCAAGATTCAACCTCCTTTTCCCAGAGCTGAGACCCAAGTGCAGTGCTTATCAAACCATTCCTGACATAGACCACATACTCCCTTCTACAGTTAGGCTACATAGTTGTTAACAAGCACAGAAAAATGCAAAAACAATTACCCACAAGGTTACACAGTAAAACTGAACCTGGCAGGTAAAGGTCACATCCAACACCAATCCTAACAGATGGATGGATGGATGGATGGACAGGCAGAGCTGTACCAAGATCTGAAATTCCACTATTCCTCCTCATCTCTTAATATTGGGGGGGGGGGAAGGTATATTGCAGAATTAGTCTTGTTATTGTGTGCCTTCAAGTCGTTTCTGGCTTATGGCAACCCTAAAACAAATCAATCACGGGAGTTTTCTTGGCAAGATTTGTACAGAGGAAGTTTTACTCTGAGGCTGAGAGAGTATGACTTGCACAAGGTTACCCAGTGGGTTTCTGTGGCCAAGTGTGGATTTGAACCCTGGTCTCCAAAATTATAGTCCAACGTTCAAAGGACTACACCACGCTGACTCTCTAGGGTCTTAGGCTGTGTAAACATTTGCACTGACAACACGGTTTAGATGTAAACTAGTCAGTGGTGGCACTAGGGGATGCAGAGAAACTGAACTGTACCAGATGCCACTGCTGGGGGGAAGGGGTGACACCATCCTTGGGGACGCTACAGAAACTAGTACCTCTTATTTATCTGAAATACTTTAAAGCTGCCCTGCAGTTTTAAAATGTCCATTGTGGCACATACAATCAACATATAGGATAATAGCAGCAGCAAAATAAAAAGCATTTCATATAATTTTTAAAAAGCATTTCATGTTGTTAAAGCCAGTTGTATGATTTTTTTTTTAGACATGGGACTCCAGGCTGATCTAAAGAAGCCTGAGTTCTCACGGTATGGGATTTTTCCAGATTTGCTGGCTGTTGCTATCTCCACATCCACTTGTTCCATCCTTTTTGGGAGAGATTGTTTCTAGCCATTTCTTGGATCTACATTAGGGTTCTTTAAAAAGGTTTTTTTTTTTTTAATCTGAGGGTGTGGTTTGTTGACGTGGTCCTATGATTTGAAGGGGAAATTTTCTCTCTGATTTTTTTTTTAAATTGCTTAGAATCATACTGCTATAGTGCAACACTGTCACTGCACTGATTCACTGTAGCATTATAACTCCAAAAGAGATAAAAAGAGATGGAGAGTAAGAGAAGAGAAGGATATCTTTTTGGTATGAACTGTCCCAGAAGGAAAAAAAATCCACTTGAGTGTTAGAATTAAATGGTGCAGCTGGTGCTGGGAATTGCCATCAAATAGTCCAGGATAACAGAAACATTGTTTGGGTATTCAAAAATCCCCTGACAACTACAGCAAAAAAAATGTCACAACCCTAGGCAATATTTGTTCTGACGGGAGGAATAAACAAACAAACAAACAAACAGCTTCTGCCTGACCCTGGATAGATGCCAGACTTCAGCAGCAGACAGGATCACTGCTCCAATAGGTAATTCCAAATATGGATGACTCAGTTGAACCCCTATACCCACTCACTCACTACCTAGGGGTGAGGAAGATGCCAAAAAGGCTTGTGCAAGAATATACTCATTTAGCTGGACACTTTGGGCCAGGGTTTGGCCACAGTAGCACTCCAGATATTGTCAGATTGCATCACAGGTTATACTACTTACAGCTGATGGTTGTTATAGGTCAAAAACCTCTGGAGAGCCACCGTTACCCAAATAGGCTAAACTATTTAAGGCTTTAAAAGTAAGCACCAATGTATAAAATTGTGCTAAAATAAAGGGACTGCCAGCAGAGAAGATGTTTAAATATTGGCAATAAGGCCACTCTTCTACCAGTACCCAGCCAGTAATCTAGCACTTATGTTCTGAAATAACTGTGGACTAACAGAAGTCAAGGGTAGGCACCACAGTTCTCTCTCTCTCTCTCTCTCTCTCTCTCTCTCTCTCTGGATTTTCTTCACAAACGAAGATTCATAAGCTTCTGGTTATCAGAGCAGTGATAACTCTCATGAAGCTACTTCTGCCCAAGAGTTATAAGTCATGCATCAGCCTCACATGTTTCATTTTATTTTATTAAAATAAAATACTTTATTTTCATTTGCAAGTGTTTCCACCAAACCCTTTAGCTCCTAAAGTGTTTCCAGAGTGGCTAACAATGAAAAATTTAACCACTTAAAACAGCAATCCCCAATAATGATGATGATGATGCAGAACATTGCAAAGTATTATCCAAAGTCGTGATGTTAAGCACCTAAAAGCCATACTGGTTAAGCATTAATGACATGTCTTAAAAACTTGGATAAATAGATACCAGAGTTAGTGCCAGTTAACCCACATGGGGTTCAGATTTAAAAGACATGGACACCATCACTAAAAAGACCATGTCTTGGGTCACCACCACCTATGAAGGCAGTGGGAAGAACAGCCTCTGAAGATGAGGTCAAAATTTGGGCAAATTTACACAGCTTATAGTACAGATATGATTAATTTTACTCAAATTTGCACAATTTTCAGTAAATACATATTGGGGGTGATCACTGTCCATAAGATTCAGGTTGGTTGACCATGATTCAGGAATTTAGAAAATTCCTATTCGTCTCAAACTGATGATTTGAAAATCAAAGTCTTTGTGCTTCCCTCTGACTAGCACAGGAAATAAATAAATGCCAATAACTTTTTTCCTGCCTGTCAGAACTGCATGAACTGTGCAAGTTCACTGGCCCTTTATTGGGTAATTACACCTGCTTACCTGTGAGACAAATTGGGTATAGGGTGTTAGCTAACGTACATTGGAAACTGCTTAATATGGTGTAGATGTGTAAAGTGCTATTGCTTAACAATTTGTAAGCTTTTCCGTGGTTTTTTTCCAGGCTGTGAGGCCATGTTCTGGAAGAGTTTATTTCTGACATTTCACCTGCATCTGTGGCTGGCTCTGAAGATTCATCATCATTCTCTGAAGATGCCAGCCACAGATGCAGGAGAAACATCAGAAATAAAATCTTCCAGAACATGGCCTTACAGCCCGGAAAACCTATAGATGCCGGCCATGAAAGCCTTCGACTTCACAATTTGTAAGCTGCTCTGAGAGTAGTATCTTAGTATCTTTTATTTCTACAGTGTCATCAATGTACATGGCGCTTTACAAGAAAGAAAGAAAAAACAGTTCCTTGCCTTCAAGCTTACAATCTAATGAAGACATGATACAAAAAGAAAGGGGGTGGCAGTAGGGGAAGGGAGTAAGTCTAGCATCCCCTTCTCTCCCTCCTGGGCCAGGGCAATGGCAGTTGGGATGGAGGGGGGCATTCTTCTTCGGGGCAGAGACAAGATGAAGCTCTGCCTGCGTCTCCTTCTTTCCCTCCTTGGCCAGGGCTGAAGAGAGGGGTATAAATATAGAAATAAATAAATAAATAAATAAATAAATAAATAAATTTTGTGCTGCATACCTTTAAAGCAATTGTGGGAATGATCCAGCCTATAGGCACCATGTGGACTCCCATGGAATCTATTGCAGCCCCCTGAGCACAGTTGAGATAACTATTCAACCCCAAAATAGAGGACCTCACCCCTCAGAAGCTGTAATTCTATATATTTAAACTATTTCAGCCCCCTGTACCTTCTGAGAGGCAAAAATGTCCCTCTCTCCCTCTATGTAGACATTTATCTCCAGTGGTAGAGAGTAGCTTCCATACCAGGAGTGCTGTGGATATGTCTAAGCTTTACACTAGTTATAAAAGAGCTATCCAAGGTGCTGAACCTATTTTCAAGTGAGGGTTCAGCACCTTGGAGACCTCCTTTAAAGTCTAGAGTAAAACTCAGAGAAGATTCATTACCCTCACTGAAATGGAAACCACCAGCTGCCACTTCTGTATCTTAGCTGCTAATTATCTTCTGACTTAATTACTTTGCATAATCGGATAAAATTTGCAGGAATAGTTGTGCATTCTCAGGGATTCAAGCCCGTTACCTTTTTGGTGCATAGCTGTGGCAGGGTGGGGTGTCAGTAAAAGCAACCTTTACAATTGGGAGGTGAAGCCCACAAAAGATACATTTATTCCCAAGAGATTGGGGGTTAGGCAATTGTTATGAAACTGACATGCTGAATAGCAATGGCCCTAGTTAAGAAACCTGAACATGTTCAGAATAGGGATAGTGTTTTTGTGAACAGTGGCATTCACATTTTTGGTAGTAGTTACTTGATACTCCTTCATGTTTGGGGGGGGGGATTGGGAGGGCAATTTCTATGAATATAGTATATATCATAGAGGTTTTCATGGGCAAAAAGCTTCAAAATTTCAGGTTTCTTAATAAAACTTACAAGGGGGGGAGTTAATTATGAATAAACAGACTTGTTTTCTGTCTTACAGAAAGTGATGGATAATGCATGTGGAAAATACAATGGCAAAGGCAACACTGAAGCATTCAGCATTTCCCAAGCAAGCAGCCAATGTTACATCTTCTCAGGTGCCGAAGGCTCTACAAAAATTCCTACAATGTTCCTGTCCCTGGGAGTGAAAACTTTTCTCTCTTTTACTGCCTAAGAACTTTTAGTTATTTTACAGTTTAAAGAGTATGGCCTCACTAAACAGTGGAAGAGAAAGACTGCAAGGTTCACGTACTGGCTCATGCTCATGCTGCAGAAGGGGATTTTGTACCACAAGCAGCAGCATATATCATTCATATTTGACCAGTTACTTTCAAGAAACAGGAAAGTAAAGAATTACTTTTAAAACCTGAACTGTAACTGTAATGTAGCTAACCACTGTTTTGAGGCCCTTAGTTGTAAGATCTACATCTCCTGTGATTACAAAGTCAAAGTATCAATCACAAAAATAAACCTCTTCCCTCTATCCTGAAATTTTCACACATAGAAGGGGAGAACTATTTTGCACGCATTTTGTCTGACCCTTGGTATCCCTCCATATATGAATCATTAACCAAATTTTGGAAGGCTTTGAATGCAGATTCATCCCCCTTCAGAGGAGTCCCTGCCCAGTTCAGCCAAGGCTTCAGGATTCAAACACAATGCATAAACACATACAGCTGAGTGAAGAGTTGCTTCAAAACTATGGACTTGTCTATAGAAGGCAAAAAAAAAAAAAAAGACTGCCTTGCAGTAATGACATTTCCCAGCAGCTGTGACTTGTTTTAATAGTGTTTTTGCCCCCATAAGCTTTGCAGCACTTACCTCAATTTGCCGCCACCAAACTTAAAAAAAAGAAGATGTCCAAGGTGTGAGAGAGTGGGTTTTTTCAATTTAACAGAAAAGCAAAAAACAAACAAACAAACAGTTTTCTCACCTTAGCTGTCATTTGCTAAGGTGAAAATCCAACATGGCAGCAGCAGGCACTTGCCTTTTTAGCAAGCTCCAACCTCTCTGCTCATCCAGCCAATCAGCTCTATGCTTCCTCTGTGTACTATTTTATACTGTGTACTATTTTATTGTTGTAAGCTGCCCCGATTGCTCGCAGAGGGGCGAGATATAAATAAATTTTATTATTATTTATTATGATTATTCCTCTCCTATGGGAAAGCAATTCATATCAAATTGCTTGTCTCAATGAGCAGGAATTCACATTCCCCTGTTTTTTAAAAACTCTGGGGAAAGCTATGAAGTGTTTTGGGGGGCCCTCCTTCCCAATATGGTGAAACGATGCAGAATGCCATTAAGACAGGTAGGATTCTCCTTGCATTCCATGAGGAGTATTTTCTCCGTTTAAACAATCCCTATGTGAGAAGACCCTTTGCTCATCAGTAATCTACTACAGTGAGATGCTATCTCTTTTTTTGGGTGGGGGGAGGTTTTCCCTTTGAAGTGGCTTAATTATGAACAGTATGGTAATTTGAATTGGTGCTATTACAAAATTGCTCTCTGGGCACTTTCTGTTCCAACCTTGTCCCTTCCCAGTCAAATCTTTTTCACTATTGGGATCCACGCTATTTGGCTCTATTTGCTGGTCTTGTTTAACCTTATAAAGCTTAGGCTCTATGATTATGCCAGGCAATAAAGTGAGGATATTATTCCCCCTGATGGCAAACATGGGTTAATTTTCAGCAAAGTCTCGTTGGCTAGAATGAACAGCTCTGCTATCAGATGTCAGATAAAAGGGCTGTCATATCTAAAGCTTATTTTTATTGTTGATCCGGTATAACACCAGCTTCCAAGGTGTTGCAGTCATGTTCCATTGCCTACTTCATTGTTAGTCATACTAGCTGGTGCATAAAATTCAATTAATTCAACACCATTTGGTGTGCCTTTATGGCAGAGCAATACACTAGAGCTGTGTTTATATTGTATGTCTTCCACTAAATTAACACCTCAGCTTTTAAGATGGCTGGATGGCCTCATGGGAAGATGAAAGCCTTCATGTTAGGGCTTGGCTCCCCCAATGGCTTTGTGAGGCAGCACTGGTCATGTTGCCTGCACCCTAGACCATAAACATTTAAGCTAGAGTGTTTGGGTTTAAGCAAAATTCATTCCATTGATTTCAACCAAAGTAAAGCCAAATACATTTTAAGATAACTCCCTTTGGAATCACAATCATAGAATCATAGAGTTGGAAGAGACCACAAGGGCTATCTAGTCCAACCCTCTGCCCTGCAAAAATACACAACCAAAGCATTCCCAACCTCTGTTTAAAAACCTTCAAAGAAGGAGACTCCACCACACTCCGAGGCAGCGCCTTCCACTGCTGAACAGCTCTTACTGTCGGGAAGTTTTTCCAAATGTTTAGGTGGAATCTCTTTTCCTGTAGTTTGAGTCCATTGCTCTATATCCTAGTCTCTGGATCAGAAGAAAACAAGCTTGCTCCATCCTCAGTATGACATCCCTTCAAATATTTAAACATGGCTATCATGTATCCTCTTAACCTTCTCTTCTCCAGGCTAAACATACCCAGCTCTGTAAGCTGCTCCTCATAGGGCATGGCTTTCAGACCTCCCACCATTTTGGTCACCCTCCTCTGGACACATTCCAGCTTGTCAATATCCTTCTTGACTTGTGGTGTCCAGAAAGGACACAGTATTCCAGATGAGGTCTGATGAAAACAGAATAGAGTGACACTATTACTTCCCTTTATCTAGACATTATACTCCTATTGATGCTGCCTAGAATCGCATTGGCTTTTTTAGCTCCCGCATCACACTGCTGGCTCATTCATGTTCAGCTTGTAGTTCACTAAGATGCCTAGATCCCTTAAAGGCAATTTAAATGTTAATAGACTTTTCCCAGCCAGCTACAGCATCTGTATCAGTGTAAGGAGGTGCCTGGTAAGGAAGATCAAGCCCTGCCATCATGAAGATGAAAGGCCAGGCCCCAGACTTAGGAGCAAATTTGATCCTCCATGTTGCTTCTTACATTCTATAAGAGGAAATCAATGGACTTCAATCAGCAAGGCAGATCAGGAGGGGCTAAACCTGCCCTCTGGCCTTTCATGGCCAGGAATCCCTGCTGGGTTTTTTTGTCATTATTTATTAGTTTTTTGCATTGACTTTGAAGATGTACAGCTCACCTTTAAAGGTTGAAAAGCCCCTTTCAGTACAGCTCCCATACTTAAAACAAAACAGAACAAAACAAATAAGAATAAGAATAAATCTTTTCCGATATAAGGTGGGGTATAAATATTTTAATATTAATAAATAATAAATACATCAACACAGACTGTTGGTGAGATCCAGCAATCACAATGGCATCCAAAAACATCCATCCTGTAAAGATACTAAAAACCAATAAATATAGCTAAAATCAACAGCAGCCCATTGAAAACCCATCTTATGTTTTAAAAAACACAGAAAACAAATGAGTTTTAAGGCTTATCTGAAAACCTTTAATGATAGGGCCTAGGACATCCTAGCTGGCTGTGCTTTCTGCACTCTGCTTTGTACCCACCAACTTAGTTCTTACTGATGGGCACTCAAGAAGAGCCTGAGTTGTTGCTCATCCTAAGCTGCAGACTTGCTGATATAGGTGTAGACAGTCCTTCAAGTCACTTGATCAAACCAGGTTAAGGTCAAAGGTTAAGACCAGCATGATAAATTGAACTTGTACATGAAATGGCATGCAATGCAACTGGTAAAGTACAACTCAAACCATGCTAGTGCTCTGGGACCCACATTCTGTACTAGCTGAGGTTTCTGAATTGCCTTTAAAGGCTATCCCATTTGAGTGTATTACAGTAGTCCAGCCTGGATGTAACTAGTTTTAGAGGAACCAAGGACAACTACCTCCTATTAAGATAGGGCTGTTGTTAGTATCAAGTCAAGTCAAGCACACTTGATCCATTGTGGGTGTCCAATTCCATCATTGACCAGTTTGTTGTATACTTCAAGGCAGAGTGTTCCTATCAAAAATACCTTGATTTTATCTGGTTTGAGTATCATCTTGTTCATTCTCATTCACCGCAGATACTGGCTCCAGATACCAGTTCAACTGGACAAAGCATGGAGCGAGATGGACCTGATGTTTTCTGCTGTTCCCTCTGATAAACTTACGACTTTATTGTATAGTAGCTTAAGGTTTATTTGTTGTTTTGTGAACCTTCAAGTTGACTCTAACTTCTGTGACCCTGTCATAGGATTTTCTTTGCAAGATTTAATCAGAGGATGCTTGCCATTGCCTTCTTCTTACGATAAAGGGGTGTGGCTTGGTCAAGGTCGCCCAACGGGTTTCCATGGTGGAGTGGGGATTTGAACCCTGGAGTCTTTGTCCAACATTCAAACCTCTACATTATGCTGACTCAGAAGAAGAACCACCTCCTTACTCATGCCAATGTTCTCTAGCATGTTCTCTAGTCAGAGGCTGCCAACCACAGGTGAAAACAGTGGTTCTCAACCTGTGGGTCCCCAGATGTTGTTGGACTACAGTTTCCATGAGCCCTCTGAGGTCTCACTTTGACAACCAGGTGGTCCTCCCAGTCATTAGTGAGGCTGTGAGTTCAATCCTACAGCCTCACTAATGACTGGGAGGACCACCTGGCTGTCAAGGTGAGACCTCAGAGAGCTCCTGGGAACTGTAGTCCAACAACATCTTGGGGACCCACAGGTTGAGAACCACTGGGCTAAAAGGTGGAGCACAAGAATACTTGGGCTTATAGCTCAGGTGAACTGAGAGACTTACCTGAAGAGAGGAGGAGTCAAACATTCTCTAGCAGTGACCTGTGGCAAGTGAGCCCCCAGACCTACACTCAGCTGAGATAAAGCTGTTCTATTCCAACACCCTTTCTCAAGAGCTAGAGAGACAGAAGCAAAATTCAAACCTGGATGTGGCTTGAAGCAAACTATTAAACCACAGTGGCCTTCCAGAGGTGTCATGATTGTGATAAGTCCTGTTTAAAGTTTACCCAAAGCTAAACATCAAATGTCAATAGTAGCTTATGCCCAAAGTCTCTACAACACAGCAGACAAGTGTCTAATCAAGAAATCATGTCAACGCTGTGATGCAAGGAAGGTGGGAATGTTTTAACTTTCCAATTCCCATCCTATCCATAGTCCTTTGAAATAATTCCTCTCCAGTTAGTTAAAATGGGTATTTTAAACCTAAAGCATCAATGCATGATGATAAAGCTGTTATCATCATTCTAGCCTTCGTCCAAATCTTTTCAGATTCATTAATCTGACTTCAAGGTGTGTTTTCTTACAAGTAGAATTTTGCAGCATATACTTACTCCTGAATATACATCATATATTTAATGTCCACAAAAAAAAAAAAAGACATATTTTGCCTCATGCAGAGGCCAGTGGAGCTTCTAAAGCTTGCATGATGTATTTTCTGCATTTTGGTTGGCCAATTGCTCTTGTGTGGACATTGAATTTTGATGCATGGCTAATATGGCTAGCCCTGGATGTGTTTCATGTCCACTGTTTCCCAACACAAACTCATCTCCATTATGGTGTGGATACAGTGCAATTCTCACTATTTTCTGAAGAAAATGGAATGGGAGGAGATGATATGTTGCATGAAGGCATACATAAGCTGTGGTCTAAGGGTACACGTACACTGTAGAAATAATACGGTTTCACACTACTTTAATGCCATGGCTCTGTCCTACAGAATCCTGGGATTTGTAGTTTTGTGAAGCACCATCACTCTTTGGCAGAGAAACCTAAAGATCTTGTAAAACTGCAAGTCCCAGAATTCCATAGCATGGAACTATAGCACATAAAGAGGTATCAAACTGTATTATTTCTACCATGTAGATACACCCTAAGATAGGTGCCAAGATCCTTCATTGAGGAGATCGGGCATAAATTTACACTCACAGAGTTATATAGCAGTTGTATAATGTTGCCTCATTTGTGAATTGCAACTTTGCACAACTGAATGCACAACCAATTGTGCATCTGCATCTGACATGCATAAGGAATAACCAGGCACAATGCATATGTACACCCATGTGTATCCATGCAAACTGCACAACGATGGGCAACTGCTTCTGCAACCTTCAGCTGAATACAGCAGTACACATTGGACTAAAACATCCAAACACTTACATAGGATAACTTACTCATGCTTAATGCACCAACAGGATTCTGATGAATGAATTTCAGATCTCTATAACTTCCTTTCTAAAGAGAGGAAAAATAAGTAGCACATATTACAATGGGCTTGTCTACACTAGTCAGGATATGTCAGTTCCCCGCTGGCATATCCTTGCTGAAGAGGTGGCCAATCCCCACCCCCTGTTACCTGCAGAAAACAGGCCAGAGTCCAAACAGGATGCCAGGATGCTGAAGCTACTGTCGCCACCACCATTTTCTCCTTAACACGGATGCAGGGGTCCCACAATATTCACAGGCCCCCTGCATGTGACCAGCCTTGTCACATACTGTAGGACAACTGCCTGGCTTCTGGGAGAGCCAGGGAGCTGATGGCAGCAGTGGGGAGCTGTGTTCTAGGATGGGCTCCCACAGACACGTGGGCCCAATCCAGCAAAATAGAGTAAACCAGGTATTTTCTTAAAATGCAGTAAGTAGGACCCCGTATCCACTGATTCATTATCCACTGATTCAATTCTCCACAGGACATAAAACAGCACACATACCATGGAGTCTTCCTAGAAAATGTGTCATCTCCAGCCATTTTCTAGGTCCTCCAAGTGTAACTCTATGGTAACTCTATGGTATTTTAAACTGGAAATCCCATTATTTTCAATGCCATTCACTATTATCCATGGTTTTCAGTATCCACGCCCCTCCCAGAACCAATGCCCAGTGGGTACAGGGGTCCTACTGTAAAGAGTCCTACCTTGGCTTGCCCCCATTTCAGCCCTGTATCTGCCCTGGGGGTAGTTTGGACTGCCCAGGGACAGATCAGGATAAATACCCTGCATTGTTTGAACTACAGGGCTCTGGAATGGGGGCAATACAGGGGTATTTGGCCAGTGCAGACAAACCCAATGACTAAGGATGATGTTAACTCAGAACTTGTTCTCAGAACCTGCCACTGCAGAAGTTGGTGGCCACTTGAAAAGGCTTCCATAAACATAAGAAAAAAGATAAGAGGGAACATCCAGGTAAATGTAAGAGGGCAGGATCTTGTTGAACCACTACACTATCCCCCACCAAAAAGAATAGATATAAAAACAGTTGTGTAACAGTAGTCCCTAATTGAGAGTAGCTACACTTGCCTATATTTACTCTGTCCTAAAAGTATATTGGATCTTGATCAGAAAACAGGATCTTGTGGCCAACAGCTTATCTAAGACTGGAAGTGACCGCAAACCAATACGGACTGAAATAATTGTAATAACGGTCTCATGGTGGGTTTTTTGTTTTTGTTTTGTTTTGTTTTTGAGCTCCGGGATTTTCAGGTAGTTATCTGGTACAAACTACAGTCTAAAGTAATGTTTGATAGACATCCTTGCATGAAATCAAGTGACTTTTAGGACATTACCAGACTAGCCCCTTAAAACTTTTTTTTCCAGCATAAAAAAACCCAACATTTTTATGCCAGCAAATGAATGTTTTCCGCCCACACATACCTTCCTTTCCTGGCAATGGCAGCCCAGGCAATGAAGGGGAAGTGACAGGAGCCCCATTCACTTCCTCATTCAAAATCCTGTGAGACTTCGTCACACAGAAAATTTAAAAATAAAAACAAAAATAAAGCGTATAAAGTTTTAAAAAGTACACACACATGCTTTAAAAATCCCAAATAATCCAAGAAGGGTCAAAAAATAGTAAATTTTACCTGGATGTTCCAATCTCACCCAGAAGTGTTCGCATTGGACCAGTTATTCTTGCTGCAGTCACGAGAATCACACTTCAGCCATCAATAAAAAGATATGGTTTGGGGGCTGATTTTAACCATGAAAGGGTGTTGTCATCTGATCTGCATGCTCTTTCAAAGTTATGTGGTGTCATTATGACGTCTTATTTCGTGTGTCTGATAAAATCCTTAGGATCAAACCTTTGCCCTGAAGTTGGATACCGAACATAAAAAGCCTACATCAGCACCCTAACCAAAAGATTTAGAACAGGAGAGGGAAATCTGTGGCCCTTCAGAAGTTGCTGGACTACAATCACTAGCAGCTTCAGCAAGTCAGGGATGATAATCACTGTAATACAGCTTCTATATGGCCATAGGTTGCTCCTTTATTTAGACTGATTTCAAGGAAGATTGAAAAATAACATGCGCTGGAGACTTTTTTGAAAAAATCTTCCCAACCCCACATTATAAATATGTATACTTGAAGCTTGCAGCATGTTTTTTTAATTGATACCAAATAATCCCAAGATAAAGTGGTGCAATAAATTTTCTAATGAGACCATATGGCAGGAAAGATGGATTGAGCTCAGACTTTCTAAGGGCATTTTATGAACATGTAAAGGTTATTTGTGAACATGAGTGACTATAAAAGGAAAGGAAAGGAGAGAGGGAGAGACTGAAACTAGCAAATAGAGCAATATTTATCTCAGAACAGGAAAATCAGATGAAGGTTTCATCTACACTGTAGAAATAATGCAGTTTGACACCATTTTAACTGCCATGTCTCCATCCTATAGAATTCTGGGATTCATAGTTTTGTGAGCCACCAGCACTCTTTGGGAGAGAAGGCTAAACATCTTATATAACTACAAATCCCAGGATCCCATAGGATAGAGCTACAGCACTTAAAATGATGTCAAACTGCATTATTTCTACCCTTAGCTCCTTTTGAGGCTTATTGCACTCTGAAGTAAAATGGCAGAGCAGCCAGAAGGTTCTGCTTTCTGTGCTGCCTTACCGCATAATGTCCTTGTTCTTCCAGCATTGTTTCATTCCAGTCCTGTGGGAGACCGAGGTAAAACTGCATCTTTTTGCTAATGGATTTTTTCTGGTTAGCAAAAAGATGTGGTTTTACCTCTATCTCCCACAGTATCAGAATGAAAAAACAATAACGCCATGCAGTAAGACAGCACAGAAGACGGAACCTTCTTCTGCACTGCCACTTTATTTTGGCATGCGATAAGCCTCTTTGTCTTTGAACAGTAATAATCTACTTCTATCACACAAAACTGGACTTGACCCTGGCATAGTAGTAATCCCTTTAGAAATTAACCAATCAGATATTCCATAAAACATTATAATATTTGCTTCAGAAAATGAATATCAGAAATTGTGAAATGAATTATTGGGAAAGGGTGTGTGATCATGTCCACAGCCTTGCATTGTTCTGATGCTTTCCAGATTCTTTTGGTTCCCTTCCTACTGCTTCTCCTTGGTGTGAGTTTCCTCCTTTTCCCTCCAATGTGCTGGGTCTCATTTTCTCTCAGCATGACTCTAATCTGATTGGTGGCAGTGACATGTGGTTTTGTTTACAGATGTTCAGATGTAATCTTGTGGAGTCATCAACAAACTCACATGGGTTGTCCCATCCAATCAAAGTAAATATAGGAAGGAAGAAAAAAGGAAATGGTATTATAAAAGAGAAGCTGCCAGATGAACAAAGGATGCAAAATGGCATAAAATGATATGATTATGTTCATAATTAATGCTTTTAAAAAATAAGAGTAACTGTTCAGCACTGAAAAACAACAACACTGCACTGGATGGATAATTTCAGCTCAGCCTTATTTAATCCTGTTAATTTTATCCTACTGAAATAATCTGTGCTTTTTATTAGTAGTGTTTTACAGTACAGCAGTGCCGATTTTCTCGAAGTCAGAGCTTTGAGCCTCTCTCTTCATCATCCACTCCCTCTCTCCCTCCCTCCTTCTCTTCACATTAACACACACACATACAGAGAGAGAGAGAGAGACTGTATGTACTTGGTTCACAAGGACAGCTATGGGCTTGTTCCTCTCCTACCATCTCCTTATCACTGAAAATGAGCAAGAGTTACAGGGCTGGATTAAGACAAGTGAAGCTATAAGCCTGAATTCTATTGGTTAGTTCCAATTAGAGTAAACCCACTGAATCAAAGGGGTGAATGCATGTTATTCATCATATAACAATTGATGTTGTGGATCAACTCCATGTCAGGCTAACCAATGGGATTCAGGCTATAAGCAATGTCAAGTTAAAGAGGTCCCATAGCTTTGCCAGAAATTTGTATTATTTTGTTAGGGCAGGAGGTGTGTGTGTTTAGAGGCCCCTCATACAGGAAAGCCCTTTGCTCAAGCATACATCCAACTCTGTTGACTGGTGAGACTGGGATTAAGGAATCAAGGGAACAATTCTCTGTGTTAAGCAACAGTGCTTATGTTTGTTTCTTGACCCTGTCTCTCAGCAATACCTAAAATATGCCAGGGTCCACATTTCTCTACTCCTTCATGTGTATGTGCCTTCATGTGGCCTGTTGACTTATGGTGACCCCATAAATTTCATAGGGTTTTCTTAGGCAAGGAATATTCAGGGATGGTTTACCTCTTTCTCCCTTTGAAATATAGTCTACAGCACCTGGAATTCATTGGTGGTATCCCATCCAAGTATTAACCAGAGCTGACCTTGCTTAACTTCCAAGATCAGGATCTGGTACCTTTAGGGTATTTGGACCCTCTGCCTAGTTCCTTATGCAGAACAAAAGTCTTCAAGCTAACTTGGTCCCAGAAGCAAGCACCAAAGAAAGTGATCAATGTTCCTTTAAAAAACGTTTTAAGCAGTTGGATCTGGGCTGGAGTCTGAGGCACTGGAGATTTTTCAAATTATATAGTAAAGCTCTTTCTTCCTTTTAGCCTGTGTTTACATCTCTTCTTGAAGAAAATGCAAGAGAAAACACATTCTGCAGCATCTTCACTGTTACTTTCCTCCAATCTGAGAGAGACCTCTGTTGTCAATATGCAGAAAAGTGAAATCATGTGGCATTTTGTGAGGAGATACCATAACTCTTTTTTAAATGTCTCTAGACATACCATTTGTACATCTGGTCACTGTGTGCTGGCAATATTCCAAAGTCTGAAGGTACTCCCGATCTCCTCAGATTTTCCGACCATCTGTCTGAGGTGCCAGCTTGCTTAGTGTTCTATTAACAGGAGTCAGAAAGGCTAAAGCGGGTTTTTAAAATTGTGTGTTTATAGGGGAGGAGGTGTTTCTGCTTTTCTGAGAGTTATGTTTTTAAAAAAAAAATGGAAATCTCAAGCCACTCACAACATGCATCATATTCAAATGTTTTATGTAAAAGCACAAACTTTCAAATTTTTAAAACTTGAAAGAAATGGCCCCATGAAGAAATGTAGGCAGGTTATATGAGGAAAGAAAGAATACACTGAAACTTTAAAAAATACCACGGCAACCCATTTAACTTTTGTAAAGCCTTTTTACACACACACACACACACACACACACACACACAGTGCTTATGCACAGTGAGGAAGAGGTCAGTGAAATTATCCAGGAGAAGGCATGTGATAGTAGCATTGCCAACTTGCCTTCTAGATACCAAAATCCCTTCAGCCCATACATACAGTTTATGAACAGTTGTTTTATTTCTGAAATTACTGTTACACATTCTACATTAAGGCAGAGGAGTTTCCCTGGTATCAGCTGGGTATCTCCCTCTGGTCACTGACACTGATTTCTATGTTCTTTACTTCTACCAATCCCAACCCTCTGCCCAAAGTCTTGCATTTTATGATTTTTTAAACCAGCCATGGGATGTGGACACATTCACTTCATATTACAATATCTACTGGCTTAATTTTGTTGATTACAGAAACTAGGAGTTTTCTTATTAAAGAATTTGAGTACATCTACTGCAGAGTTCATGGAACCATACCATTAAAACTGGAAAGCAACATTAGAATTATTCATACATTTATTATCAATATGTTTATCGTTATAGTATTAAACAAATCAACTGAAACGGAACAAAACACCATACCGTAAACTTTTTAAAAGCATGATACCAGCATGGTACCACAGCATCAAAGTATATGAAACAGCTAGCAAAAGCTCAGTTTCCAGACAAAGTTAAATGAAATTACTGTATAAAACAGAAACACAGACATTCCATCAAACTTTGTTCACCTTAAGCATATCTCTCTCACACACACGCACACTCACACACACACCACAGTCTCATTTATCACCTCTGTGAGGGCTGTGTAGAATACCACTCATTCTTCACAAGGACTTTAACCACTCAGTGCAAATAACAGGGCAAGCATTCCAGGGTGAGCATGTAGAGAGAGGCAGAGGAAGGAGGCCAGGCCTAATCAATGTGGCAGACTTTCCCACACTTTCTGAGATCAGTTTTTATCAGTGTTGTAACACACCATGTCAAGGACTTTCTAATGGAGCCAAAGGTGCTTTTCTGACCCAACCTGCTTCAACACTGGCAGTTCCAATTTCCCCCTTCCCTTGCTCCTTGCTACACAAGCAGTTTTAAAGACAGCAAGGCCATATATCTGTGCGTGGATGAGTGGGTATGCATACACTATTATATCTCCTATAGATCTACATAACTCTCTCACAAACACACACAAGTGCTCACAGCTTTGGATTAATGCACCAGACAGTGAAGCAAGTGAAGAAGTTCTGGCTCTGGGATCAGTCTGAGTAATACACCTGCTCCAGAGACCTGCCTGCCTGTCCCCAAACACTAGAGCCAAAACCAACAATGATTGGAGGGCAAGTTTAGAGAGGAAGGAAGTGAAAGCCTAAAGAGACAGCTCATCACAAGCAAGAGCTGAGAGATGAGCCATCTCTCTGAAGAATGAGTTCAACAAAGTGTGTTTAAACAAGCTTCCTCATGATAGATCTCAGCTCCTAACTTTAAAAAAAATGTGTGAGAGCATTCTGTAGAAAGGGCTGGGGGACTGAAATGCTATGATCTATTTCTGAAATGACATTTGCAAACTATATAGAAAGCAAAAACTAAAACCAGGGTTATGGAAGGAGGATGAAAGGCTGAAAAGATTGATGCAACACCTAACATCTTCTGGAATGAAGAGCTGAATCACATGGGCATTTCTGAGGCAGAAACATACATGAGGCAGAAGAGGGCCACAGGTACAATTAGAAAGAGTGAGGTGGCTGCCTCAGGTATATTGTAGATGTCATGAAAGAATAACAAATTTTTAGTCATATAATTTTATTATTATTGCATTTTTACCACCAGGAAGGGAGAGAGGCACTGAGGAGACTGTGAAGATTTTCATGGACAACTTCCGTGAGTGAAAAACAGCGCGGCCGCCTCCAATGCTAGCCGCAACAGTCACGGACGACGGTGAGAGAGAAACGGCGTCGTCCAAAATGGACCCCTTGCCATGCAGCAGCCTCGTTACTGCTCCGGAGGCTGCTTGCACGGCAAGAGGCGTCTGAAAATCTCCAGTGTCTCAGGTGGCAAAATAAGTTGGCCAGTTTCAGTTACTGTGCACCTTGACTGAGGGACTGATCTGTTCCCTCTCTGGCAGAAAGATGTCTTGGGCTGGCCCTGACATGAGGCAATTGTTCCTATAAATTTATGTGGGACTTTAGAAATGCAGGTGGGGGATAAAAACTCTTGCATACTGAGATAAAAATGCCCTCTGTTGGAAGTTTGGTGATCCCATGTTCCTGCTTCCGCCTTAAAGCAGAGAAGTTGATTAGTGAGTCTTTGGGCTTGTCTACACAGGCAATTTACCCCATCTTGCCCCTTTCTTAGAGCCCTGAAGTCCTGACAATGCAGGGCTTTTGCCCTGTTTTGCCCCTGGGCAGTCCTCAAGACCCCAGGGAAAACACAGCACTAAGATAGAGGAAAGACAGGGTAGAGCTCGATAAACCATTTTAAGAACATGCCCAGGAAAAACTGCTCACACTGGGGAAAAACAGATCAGGCCCCATATGACTTCAAGAGTCCATTCTGGCATGCCAACACATTGCTGTAGCTGCTGTTACCTCACCCTTCTGGATCCAGGAAGGGAGATCACAGCATGTGACTAGGCTGATCACATGCAGGGGGGCTTGCTCACATGCTGCAGGCCTCCTGCCTGGATCCAGAGAGTGGGACATAGGCAGAGGAAGTGGCAGCAGCTGCAGGGACAGGCCAGCATGCCCGTATGGATTTCCTCCCATTTTGTCCAGGTAATGGGGGAAGGAATGGGCCTGATCCACAGGCAGGATATGCTGTCAGGGAGCCAGTGTATCATGGCCCATGGAGACAATCCCTTTGAGTGCCTTTCAACTCTATGATGCTGTGATAATAAGACTGATGTGTCATACCTAGGGATGGAAAGTGTATCCAAAAATATTCAATACAGTATACAATATGACCTCCGTATCCATGGGAGATATGTTCCCAGACTTTTTGTGAATAGCAGAAATTGTTGATAGTAGCTCACCCTATATTACCAGTGGACGTTGACCATAGAGTCACACTGGAGGACCTAGAAAATGCCTAGAGAGAACTTACTGTATATGCCCAGACCCCCAGTGTGACCAGGCAATCCATTCCCGATGCTTCCATATGTTTCTTGAGTGTCAAGCAATCTTGACAAGGAGAGTCCTGGACTGATGAGAATCTTTGATGTTTAGTATTTTAATCTGCACAAAATTTGCATGTGGTGGGGGGGGGGGTTGGCAAAAAATGGCATTTTGTACACAGGAACTATTTATTCAGAAATATAATTTTCTGTGCAGAAAATTCAGCTTTCTGTGCAAAGGTATTGCATGTCAATTTTGGACAAAATAAGTCCAAACTGAAAATAGTCTTTGAGAAAACTGTGCAGTTTTGGAAGGCTTTCTTGTATCAGGGAGAAAATTGCTAAAATTACTCATTGCTTCCCTTGGGAATGAAACTGCCAAAGAGTTACATCCCTAGAAGAAGGTCTAACTTAAAAAAGGCATATGGCAACACTCTGGTGGACTTTGGTTGTAGTTGTTTTTTCAAAAAACATGTTTGGGGGAGAAGGTGATTTGGAGTGGAAAAGTAATGAGGTGAGGTTAAGCATGGCTAAGCTAAGTCACTTTCCAAAACATCAAATGATCTTCTAAGATGCTTTTCTTAATACACGGGGTTCCAAATCTGTGCTTGTCCTCATCCAATTATTAATATCCAAAGCATATTTTCACAAACAAACAAAAAATACCAAGCCCCCTAATTTTGTTGCAGGCATTAGCATGTAATGGACTTTTTCAGATGCTCTAAAAAAAAAAACCCATGGAGGTCGGGAGGATGATGCTGTCCTGCTTCTGGCAGTCAATTTCCCTGTCCTCCTCCCGTTCTTTGTTCATTGTTCCTCCATGCTGGAGGAACGAAAAAGGCACAGTTTTTCATTGACAGAAGTTTCTATCAATAAAAAGTGGTGCCTTTTCCATCACTCCAGCATGGAGGAAGCACAGAGGAAGGATGGGAGGAGGACAGGGTGTGCAAAATCAACTGCTGGAAGCAGGACAGCGCCATCCTCCTCCTGACCTCCATGGGAGTTTTTTAGAGCATCTGAAAAAGTCCAATGTTCATCAAATTATGAACTAGTATTAGAGGCTGATCCATGAATCAGAAGGCCTATAGAGATATTAATAGACAGGCAGGGAAGTTTCTGGAGCAGTTGTATTAGTTATACTCATCACAGTGCCAGAACCTCTTCCATGAACTCACTTGGTCACCTTAGGAATCCTCTCTTACAGCCTCAGTTGCTCCCTCTGCATTATGGGACAATAATGCTAGATCAGTGTATAGGTTTGTTACAAGAACTTCAAGGACATTATGCATATGAAGTATTCTGTCTACCTGAAAGTGTTATACAAATATTAAGTTATTAAGTATTAGGCAGCAGCCACTGTATTACTTCAACATCAATTGGATCCTTAAAAAGCTCATTGCAATTCTGATGTTCATTACATTTTTGTCTGTTTGGCCAAGAATTAAAAAATGTTCTTTACTCAGAAAACATGCCCTTTGCCACATCAAGCCCAAATGTAGCAGCTCAGAAAAGTAAACAACCATCTCCAGGTTTGACATGCTAGAGAGGAATCTGGTCTTGATAGGAGAAAATGACCTATTACATCCTCTTTACTCTGAATCAACGTAATGTTTTCCTTTCTCATCCCAAAATATTCTTTCAAAATTGCTTTGCACCCCCTGCCCTCATTCTGTAATGCAACCAACAGGGGTTTGACAATATGGCCCACCATCTACCTTCCAGCTTCCTCAAAGTACTAAAGGTGAATGGTGCTTTACCTGATAGTGCACCAACATAAGACATTTTTCCATGGATGGGGTGTGTTGTATGAGTACATCCCAATCTCCGCAAACACAAAACTGTGCCTTCTGCACTGGTTCTGTCTGCATGATCCAGCAGCAGCCTAGTTTTCCAACATGTCCAAATTCATGCAAGGATGCCAGGGGGCAAGTCTGGGGCATGTGATCATCAGAAGTGGTTCAGGAGAATCTTTTAAAAGTTCAGCAGAATTGAAGACTACAGGCAAAAACTAGACAGGGAAAGGATTACTAGGTCATGCTGGGGGTCTGGCATATAAAGTGAGACCCCCGTATCTGTGGGACTGGTACCCATGGTTTCACTTACCCATATCCAAAAACTATGTTCTCTCTAGGCATTTTCTAGGCCCTCCAGTACAACTCAATGGTCAACTTCCACCGGTAATATAGGGTTCACTACTATCAACGAATTCTGCTATGCGCGAAAAGTCTGGGAACATATCTCCCAGGGACACAGGACAGCGTAAAGGAGAATCAGAAAAGTGCAAGCCAAAGGAGAAAGAATGTTAAACAAGTAAATTTGGAGTGAGGCACAGGAAAGAACAAAAGTAGCACTTTGCTACTTTGGGGAAAAAGTGGGGAAAGCACTTTCAAACAATTTGTGATTGTTTTTGTGTGATTTTCAAAATGTTTCCATTTGTCTAGCAATTTTGATTGGTTGTTTTTCCTGTCTATTTCATGGTTGTTTGCTACTTTTCTTTGTTTTAATGGCATGTTTTTGGCATTTTAGTTGTTCTAATTATATTTTGTTGTTTTAGATAAATTTGTACACTGCTCTAGCATCAGTAATGATGACAGACAGTTTTAAAATGTTTGAATAAATGAATAACCCTTTTCTTTTAGGGGGTCCCTGGAAACCAGAAGAGCAGGAAAGACAGCAAAGAAGCTGTAGTAACCTCTAGTGAGCTTGCATTCGAACAGTTCCAAAGCCCACAGGAGCATAAATGCATTACGCACATTTTTACTCCTCCAGAACAAGAATAACCCTTCCTATACCTTTCTTTACTTAAGGAACTGACACCCTACTCCTTCAACAGCTGCTTTTCAAAACAGCCATGGGTGCTCTGATAGCATCTGTACTGGAGCACTACAGTATAGCAATGAAGCTTCCTTTGGATGCTAATCAGAAATTTTAATTTGTCAAAAGTGCAACAGCTAGTTTGCTGGCCAGCCGTAGCTAAATCTAATATATCACACCACTTCTAAAATAACTTCACTGGATGCCAGATCATTTGTGAACACAATTAATACCTCTGGATTTAATCTTTAAAGCCAGGTATAGCTGGCCACTACTTGTTCCCCATGAATTTGTCTGATTAAGATCATCTCCTGAGACCCTGCTCCAGGTGCCCTTGCTCAGGTAGATGGTGAGCAGGAAAAGAAATTCTTCAAATTGTGTGCGCTTTCTCCCAGAAGGCTTGCCCAGCATTACCTTTTCTGTCTTTTCAATGCTTGGAAGTAATGAGTTATTTCCACAACCGCAGGTATGCAGGTCTGTAACTCTAGTTTTTCTTTTCTTTTCAGCTCTATTTTAAGGACATGTTATGGGGATGCCTTTAGTTTTTGGTATAATGCATGACATTTACTAGTTATTCTTAACTGCATTTTGGAGGCATTTTGAGTGGCTGATGAGCTCCCATCTGTACTGGAATTTCATTCCAAAATGTCCAACTCCAACCAATTATCCACTGAAACACAGGATTTCTCCCGGTGTCCTACCTTTCTAGAAGATATCCTTCTCCTTTCTTTACTTTATGAATGATTATGCAGGAACTTCAGGCAGGAATAATTTCCCATTTACACATATAGGACCTCAAGGTGAGCAGCAACACAGAGGAAGGATGTGACAGTATCAACAATCAATTCACTGTGGCAGAAATATAGAAACAAAGTGTTCTGTATCTTTTGGCAGATCTTTCACTGTTCTTTTAACTTGGGGGCTAACAATAATACATATCCTCCTTGCTAGCTGGAATATGAAAGAAAACTCATAAATCTTAGCTAATTTAAAGGAAATTCTCTCTCTCTCTCTCTTTCTCTCCAAGGAATGGGAACAAGCAAGCACATCACATCTTATTACCATCATGGAACGTGTTAATATAGCAACATTCAGTCTGCTGGGACAAACACACAACTACACATGCAAAGCAACAAACACACACACCTGGCTCACCTGAACTAAAATGCTGAGCTGAAAACAAAACTCAGCTTTAAGCCCATGGCTCAGTGACTTGACATGCTCATGTTCTCAGCCTCTGAATGCCTTGATGTGGAGAATGAAGCAAGGCTAACGTATCACACCATGCTCCCTGTGGAATTGTCATTTTTGGTCCAGCCAGTGAGGCGTAGTGGTTTGAGCACTGGACTATGAATCTGGTGACCAAGGTTCGAATCCCTGCTCAGCCATTAAAACCCACTGGGTGACTTTGGGCAAGACACACTTTCAGCCCTCAGAAAACCTGGTGATAGATTTGCTAAGGGTTGCCATAGACTGGAAATGACTTGAAGGCACACAGCAGCAGCAGCAGCAGCAGCAGCAACAACAACAACAACATGCATTAGAATGGCCATTATCCACTACAAGCTGTTTCAGGAGATATGCTCAAACAATATGCTTAAACCCTTCTCTGGCTTTTTAATTTAATTTAATTTTTATTATATTATTTTATTAAAATATTTACACCCCATCCTATATCAGGGCAGATATTGTTGTAAAACACCACTTTCTCACTACTAGCTATGTTGGCTAGAGCTGGTGGGAATCCCATTAGCTGTGCTGAGTAGTGTTAGGACTGGCTGATGCAGTCCATCAACACTGGGATGGCATTGTGTTGCCCCTCCACTAGAACATTATCCCAAATTCAAATTAAAGGGAAAAGCTTTAATTTCATAATCCTCAGGCTCTTCATCAAGCCAAACAACTACCAGGTACAACCTTGACCTTGGTCTTCATCTCCTTTGGTTCTCTCCTACATTCACTATGAATTATGCTGATGAAGGTTTTGAATGTTGTATTGGTTACTGAGGGAAGAATGTTACAGCCAATGGTGTCTGCTGGCTTCCATATCAGTGGCACAGTAAATCCACTCCAGGTTTTAGTCCAAACTTTCAAGGAGCTATGCAAGGTACTCAACCATATATCCTCAAACAACTTCATTGGCATCAAAGCCACTAGCCACTACTTCTGCATTAGTGACTACTACTTAACCATTGTGCTGGAGACCAAAATGAGAAGGAGCCCAATTTCTGGCACCACATTGTATTTCCTCCTTGCCTCTTTGGTCCCAGGGTGGTGAATGTATTCATGCATCCATGCCCCAGTAGGTTCTGTCCTCAAGTCAGCATCCAGCAGAGACAAATAACTCATTAGGAACAATGCACTCAAATGGAGCTTTCTCATAGCTCAGCAGAGTGGCCCATGCAGCCTTATTCCAATATACACATGGAGACAAAGAAGAAATGAGAACCCTGTTCAGTAGGACTAAATGAGACCAGAGCAGAAACTAGGTTTTTTCCATTATAGGCCCTTTAAAGATACATTCAAGATATATCACAGTCAGTAACAGAGAATTAAAAATATAGAATTAAAGACAGAAGAGACCCTGCCATGCCAGGGATATTTCAGTGGCTGTGGGGTGTGGGGGGTGTGGATCGGCATCTACACATCATTAGGGGATGGGAAAATAGCTGATATAGGGAGTGTTGGATAGCCCCCTGTGCAAGTCTCAGGTTGTATTATCTACAGCATGATATGATCTATTCCACTGATTCAGGTTAAGCTTGATAGCCAGCTCAAATGTAATATAAATATAATACAATGCACATCATTATTGCTGAGGCATTGGAAAGTCTCTGACAAAAATTCTGCTGCAAGCCCTCCTTACTCTACTCCAGGAATCACCAGAATCATGTTTTACAATTTCAAACTATTGTAAGGCAAAATATTACTTTGATATGTATTTTCATCATTTTAATATTAAAACAGCTGAGTAAAATTGGGCTGGAGAATACACTCCTTGTTAGTGAAAACCTTGAAAATACTAATCAGTAGGCTCTTAGTTCATTCAAGCAGAATTATTTTCAGGGCTGTTAAAGCAGTTTATTTATTTCTCCATTAACAGTCCTTCAAAATTATTAGGATGCTGTTTATAAAAGGGACCAAGAGAGGGAAGCAAAGGAGGGAAACGAAGAGACCAGAATTGGGTCTTTTCCAACCCTAATAAACCAATTTCTCTCTCTTATAGGAAAAAGGTCCCTGTACAAATATTAGCATATATAGCCAGTCTTTGTAACCACCATCAGCCTCTGAGGCAAAGCCTCAAATACTACTTATGGAGTCTTTGTCAGTAACAGTGTTTCCTTTCCCTCTGTGGCTGACAATCCTGAATATGCAAAGGTGAGAAAGGGTGATCTCTTTGCATCCAGCCTCTAGGTGGATGCAGCTGGGAATGGAATCTGGGCACCAGAGCATGGGCTTTAAAACACATGGGTTTGGCAGTTTACCTCCAATGTTTGTCCCAAATTTTTACAGAGAAGCTAGAAATCAAGCTGAGAAATCTCCCATGCCCTTGTCTGAGCTTAGAGGCCTGTCACCCAAATGCCAGCCCTGGTGTCTCTTCCTGTCCTTATGCCTTGAGAAACCCTCACCATTTCCAGGCATTTTTCAGAGCTCTCTGACCCTCCCTCCCTGCCATGCTTTCCAAGCAAGACTACAAAGTGTAATCAGCTCAAGTGGTGGACAAGCCAAGGGACAGAGCCTGCAGAAGTTACTCTTTTGGACTACAACTCTTAGAATAGCCCAGCATACTGGTCATGCCGACTGAGGAAGGTCATTGCTCATGTGGTTGGAGATTTTTCTTGTAGTTTTAGTCCAAAAAAGTAGCTTTGCTAAACTCTGCTTGGAACTCATTAAGGGCTTGTCTAGATGGGCTATATATCCCCAACTTGGAGCCCTAAAGTCCATGTAACATAGGCCTTTTGCCCCATTTTGCCCCCTGGCAGTCCTAACGATGCCTAGGCAAAGACAGGGGGAAGATGGGATAAAGCCTGTTAAACCATTTTATTTTAACACCCAGAAAACCCTGCCTCATTTGAAAAAGAAATGGATTGGGCCCTGTGGGAACTCAGGAGTCCACATCTGCATGCTGGCCCATATCTGCAGCTACCTCCACTACCATTCACATCTCTCCCTCCTAATCCACGAAGGAGGCCCACAGCCTTTGATCAAGGCTGGTCACTTGCAAGGGGACTTGATCGTGTGCTGCGGGCCTCCTTCCTGACTTCAAAGAGAGTGACACAGACAGCAGCGGAGGTGGCCCCAGTACAGGATGGTGTGCCTGTGCGGACTTCCTCCTGTTTTGTTTAGATAACAGGAAGGAGGGGGAAAGGGCCTGATCTGGGGCCAGAATACCCCAGCGGGCAGCCAGCATGTTCTGGCAGATCTAGACAAGCCCTTGTCAACTACCTTCTCTTGAGGAATTAACATTAGTGTGTTAATATGAAGTTGGTTTTTTATAAAATCAAGTTGGTTTTAGCCCTTCTAACACCAGAAGGGTTTTTAACCTCAGACAATAAATGTGTTTAACCTCAGACAATAAAATATATGACTTCACTAAACCACTAAAACAATAGGTCTTTGGTGCCAATAAAAAGAACCATAAATCCATCTTTTCATTTTAAGATTCATAGCAAGGATAATTGTCTGTACTTCTCAATATTTTGGCATATAGTAAATGTGTGTGTGAGGGGGGTGGGAGACTACTCCTGGCACTGTATGCAGCTTGCCTTACAGTCCACATGGACTTTGGCTGGCTATGTTTGACAGAGGGCTGGTGTGCTAAGGTACAAGACATACCAGAAGTGACAGAAAAAAATAGTGGGAAAGCACAAATGATCCAGGACTCTTTTTTCCCCCATAGCCCAATAAAACTCTCCCAGACAATAATGTTATTTGGTGGACATTAACATATTCCACATCAAATGGCTGAGTGAGAAGTAATTGAATACATACTTTAATGAACATTATTTGGAGCCAGTGTAGTATAAGTGTGATATAAGTGTGAAACTGGGTAGATCCTAATTCAGATTCCTCCACACATCTGTAAATCTAACTGGGTGGCCTTAAGTCTTGACTGTAAGAGCTGTTCAGCAATGGAACAAACTCCCTCAGAAGGTGGTGGATTTTTCTTCTTTGAAGGTTTTTATACAGAGGTTGGATGCACCTCCATTTATGCTGGGTTGAGCCTCAATTTATTAACCATCATCCTGGTTATCACTAAGTCCAGGCAGCTGCTAAGCTCATCCACAGCCCCTTCTGAGCCAGACTAAGGAGGAAAAGGAGATTATCAGACGGGAACAAAAAAAAAGTGTTCCCATCCCACAATCTCCTTTCCCGCCCCTCTTCCACCCCTGTCCCAGCACAAGAATGAAAACTTTCACACTTACCTGAATCGTTCTTGTGCTGGGAAGCCCAGGAAGTGAAAGGAGCTCTAGAGCTCCTTTCACTTCCTTGTTTGTAATCCCAGCTGCTGCTCTCGCGAGAAGAGGAGAGCCAGGATTTAAAGGGACAGTCTGGGGGCAATGGGGGGGGAATCAAGGGGCAAGTGGGGGAGGGCAATCAGGCTGACAATGGGGGGTGGAGGGCCAGCGATTGGGGGGTGGAGGGCTGGTGATCAGGGGTGGAGGGCTGGTGATCAGGGGGTGGAGGTTTGGTGATCGGGGTGCAAGGAGGGTTGGCAATTTGGGTGCAGGGAGGGCTGGAGATCGGGGTGTGGAGGGCTGGCATGCAGGGAGGGGTGATCTGGGCAGCAGCAGCAGGGGCCTGTCATAAGGGAGGCATCCGGAGGTGTTTTTACACTCCAGACCTCCCACTAATGCTGGCATCCCGCCAGCATAATGGGCACCTTTTCACATGCCCACCATTCCATTACAGAAACAGAATGACGGATCAATAACGGCTTAAGCCGTGAATAAAAAAAAAACGGGGGCAGCACTGGAGCAGAATGAGATCAGAATGGGCAGGGAGAATGTCGTGTGAAAGAGAAAGCTTTTCACGATACTCTGGCCTCCCTGTTCCACTTTATTTGCTGTGTCTGATAATCTCCAAACACAGAAATAAAATTGAGACTTATCTACATACTAATGATCCCTCACTCCAAAGCTTTGAAGTGTCTCTCTCAGATCTGTCAGGTAGGCATTAAACAGCATGCACGTAGAAGTATATTTATGCTTGATCTATGGCAGACTCAAGGGGACTGGGCCCTACAGAACTGTGCTGTAGTTTCTATCTGTGTTTTTGTTGTTCTTCTTGTTGTTGTTCATAATAGCTATGTTTGAGCTGTGTTTTTTAACTGGATTTAATTTTATGGATAGTTTAATGATATTCTTAACTTTTGTATTGGTATAATTTTTATGTCCTTTTACCCACTGTAAGCTGCCTTGAGTCACAGGTGGTGGAAAGACAGGAGAGAGAGGGGCCGTGATCACCTGTCTTTCATATTTGCTTTGCTCTTAAACAGTGAAAATCAGTATCAAATGTTGGGAAGGAAATTCTCATTGGAAAAGGACAAACATATATGTCACATTGCCTTTCCCTACTAAAAACAATGCTTAAAGGATGGTGCAAAAATCTGAATTATAGAGAAATCCATTGTTTCATCCTGTCTCGTAAATTGTAATGGGAGTGTACATGGGAGGGAGGGAGATGACTTCACAGTATTAAAGAGTAACAGTCCCAAGTGGAAATATCAGGCAAAAACATCTGTTGCCTCTGTTTCCAAACCATTAGCATCCTTGCACATGATATCCTACTTCCTGAAGGAGATTCACAATCCCCCTCTCCTCTTTCACCACCACCATTTCCCTGTCCCGTCACTACCTCCACCTTCTCTCTCAGTGCCTCACTCTGAGGGGATCCTTCCTCAGAGTGAGGCATTGTGGGTGAAATGACCGCAGATGCAGCCTGTGTGGGGCTTACTCTCAGGAGAATGAGGATAGGACCGCAGTCTCAAAACTACCAAAGTTGAAAAGGAGGTTCAACTAGCCAAGACTTCTCTCTGAGCTACCCCATGTTTCTAGTCAGGTTTAGCATAATTAGGCAAGTACGAATTATGAATATGAATATGTGTTGTATGAATGTGTGTGTGTGAGAGAGAGAGAGACCAGATTAGGATTTGCTGGCGCTTACTCTAATAGGCCTATAAAACAGTATTTAATTCTAGCTCAACTTGAGTTTTAACAATTTTTCATCCCAGCTGTTGGCTCTTAGTCATATTTAAGAGCCTCTGGTCATGTTTTAATTGAGTCCTTGTGCAAAAAAAAAAAAAAAAGTATCAAATTAGCCTCTTTGGGGGCACTGTATCCTGTATATGTTCCCTTGCATTCATTTCCTTTTTCCTCCATTAGAGAACAGCCTCATGTTTTCAAATGGTGCAAGATGGCACTAACTGGAGCTAGACTTCAACTGTCCAAGGCAGACTGCATCCACATCCATTTGCCAAACCTACAGTGCATTGTCTCCTGCTGTGTTTCATATACAAAGTGGTGTTATAGGGCTGGGTACCCACAGGCTATACATGCTAAAGATTCTGATTGGGTTCTCCAATCACATTTGCAAATGAGCTCTCATTTCCTGCCTCCCAGGTTATTTTGTCCCTTTAAATCATTGTCTTAGACTGATGATGCAAAACACTGAGCAATCCTGGACGCCAATGCTCAATGTCATCAGGCTCAAGGAATGGATAATTAATATTGAAAGGTGTGATTGCAGTCAAGTGGGATGGCTAATCAGCTACTGATTTCTCTCTAATGTCCCAGATGATTTAGAAATCTAATCTCTATGGGGAGGCAGAGAATGGGTCTGGGATGGTGGAATTGTAGTAGAAACATGTTATCCTATTTCAAATACAAACATGGAGCAATTATACCAGCAAGCCTGTCTCCTCATTATTCATTAGGCAATGTTCTCAACCTGAGATGAAGTTTTCCCCTGAGACTTTCTTTGACGCTGCCAAGAACAGGGGCAGAAATGGTATTTCTGTTTCTAGCAAACTCTAGCCATAATCCTCTTGGTAGTTTAAGTTGGTGAAGCTGGGGGGAGTGGGGTGTTATACCAACCTATTATACCAACATTCAAGGAAGTGCCATTTATTTCAACACATAGGACTTTTTCAGACGATACTTACCTCACAAGGAGGTCTTGGGAGAGGCACGGAGCTGTCGTGTGGCAGGGGGTCCTTTTCGGATGCTGCCGTCCCTCTTCCGAAATCATTGGTATCACTTCCGTGAAGGATTGGAAGCGGCCGCACAATATTTTAATCACGGAAGTTTCCCGTGAGTAAAAAATGGCCAAATATGGCATGGCCACTTCCAATCCTTCACGGAAATGACACCAATGATTTTGGAAGAGGGACAGCGGCATCCAACAAGGACCCCCTGCCACACGACAGCACCATGCCTCTCCCAAGACCTCCTTGCGCAGTAAGTATTGTCTGAAAAAGTCCATAGTGTGGATGTAGGGTACACTGTTATATATATATCCCCTAGATAGTTGTGTTACAGATGTACTACAGCAATACCGGTGATGTCTGTCCTGGGGTGCAAAGGATGGAAAGAATATTTGGAAATGTTTGGAAAATGGTCAAAAACTACAAATATTACATGCTGAGAAACCGTGTTGAGAAGAATCTTGGGCTGATGAGAATCTTCACAATTGGGGACTCATTCCTCACAAAAGTCACACAGCTTTTTGCATATAAAACAGCAGTATCTGCACAGAAAATAATATTTCTGCACAGAGGAGGCAGAATGATGTTTGCTGTGCAGAAAAGCTGTTTCCTTTGCAAAAGAACCATGTACAGATTTTGTGCAGAAGTCCTGACTTGCAAATAGGCTTCAAAAAACGGTGGCTTTCGAAGACTTTCTCACAGTGTGAAGGAAATTCCTAAAATTATTCCTTGGTGCCTTTGAGAAGAAAATTAGTGAAGACTTACATCCTTAGTCCTGTGTTTCAGTTGATGTCAGTGCACTATTCTGAAACAAGTGATCTAACTGCTGTGGTCTAATTAGATGCAGAGTACAAAAGCCTCATGTCTTTTACAAAAAATTACCTACAAGGTTCAGGGAGTGAAACTTTAATTATCCCCCCCCCCCTAAAAATAAAGCAAGAGCGAAAGAGATAGAAATCCAAAAGCAGCAAAAAGAAACTGAAATTATTTTTAAGGAAATAAATCTAAAAAACTAAAGTAGTTGAGTTTAGTTAATTAACCCCTCAGAGTCATGGTATTTATTTATTTACATCCCTCTTTTCCCCTGAATGCAATTCAAAGTAGCTTACAGTATAAGTTAAAACAGAACAGTTAAAACAATATGAAGTACAAAATGTTTTTTTAAAAAAACATTAAATAGTACATTCAATTAAAGCACTACAGATTTCCCCTCCCCCCCCCCATTTACATGGGATCAGTACCCATGGTTTCACTTACTCACAATTGGGGAGAAAAGGTCTCTCTAGACATTTGGAGGACCATAGTGTCACACTGGAGGTGGTCTCTCTAGGCATTATGACATCCTCCAATGCAACTCTATGGTCAACTTCTGCTGGAAGTTGACCATAGAGTCATGCCAGATGCCTAGAGGGGCATCCTATCTAGGCATTTTCTAGGTCGTCCAGCACAAGTCTATGATATAATATGGTGGTTTGCAATTATACACTGTTTTGTGTGTCTGCAGTAAGTCCGGGAACATATCCTCCATGTAAACAGGGGTGGTGGTTGTATTTCTAAAACAACATTTTAAACAATTAAAACACTTAAAAAGCAATGCATGAGAAAAAAAAGCACACCCATTACACATTACTCCACCCTGGTCAGTCAAGGCTGAAGGCCTCTTTAAACAAAAAGGTCTTTGCCTGCCTGCAAAAAGACAACAGAGAGGACACACTGGACCTTACTCAGGAGGAAGTTCCAAAGCCTAGAAGCAACCACCAAGAAGGCTCTGTCCCATGTCCACACCAATACAAAAGCACACCACTATATCTATTAAGAAAACCATATAGACAAGCAATAGCAATTATTAATTATATAAAGTAAAAAAAGTTGCCAGTCTATAAAAAAATAGTAAATGATATATGTATCACTTGCAATAATTTGATTAACATTTCAAAAACAGATAGTATAACATATTGGAATTCTAATGTGTCCTTTGTCATATTTGCATGTCTCAAAAAACATTTCCAGCTCATAAGGTAAAGCTGCAAATTCATCAGAGGAGCACAATCAACTGTGGGCCTACTCAGACGTAAAGTCACAGTCTCTTCTGTAGTGCACACTTCCCTTCTTAAAAGTGGAAAGGCTAGCCACATCCCTGATGGCATTTAGGGTGATTGGAAAATCATTCTACGCTGCATGGTTTTTAATGAGTTCTTAATTATGATTTCAATTTTTGTTTCTGAGGTTTTAGGATTGTTGTTGTTTTTAACTTAGAGGCTTCAACTGAAGGATGGCACAATCTTTGCACAACTTCTGGTTGAGCAAGCAGTTGTGGATTTGTTATGCTCACACAAGGAGGCATCCCACACCTCCTGATGCAAGCAGTTCCAACTTTGGGTTGAAATCAGGTAGCACAATGGGGTCACTTGACATACCAGTCAAGTTCTTAGTACAGCTCCACTTCTATGTCCCCCAAACTGCCAAGAGAGGCCAGCACTGCCTGCAACACTAGCCAAATATCTCCTCTTTCCCTCTCCACTAGGAACCCAGGGAAATACACTGGTGGGCCTTTTTTACTCTGCTGGCATTGAATTGGATCTTGGTTTGGCTGTGGCTGGTTTTATGTAAATCCTATAGAAGCCCTTGTCAGGGCCAAAAGGCAGTACACATATACTTTTATACATTCTTATGAACAAAATAAAATAAATAGTCTCATTAGATTTTCCTTGGGTTTTTTCCAGGCTATGAGACCATGTTCTGGAATAGTTTCTTTCTGATGTTTTGCCTGCATCTGTGGCTGGCATCCTCAGAGAATGGTTGGGTAGGTGTGTGTGTTTATATGCTGTGAACCCCTGTTGGGGAGGATATGTAAATTTGTGTAATTGAATGGTTAGTTTCTGAGTATAGAAATGCAAAGCTCGTTGGTGTCTGTTTGGCTAATGGTTGGTTGATGGGCCATTACCTGCTGGGAATCCCCCTGTCCCTGGGTGGAATTCTTTTGTAAGTGTTGAGTTTTGATTCTATTGTATTTCAAAACTGGGAGCCAGATTTTGTTTACTTTTAAGGTTTCTTCTTTCCTGTTGAAGTTGTCCAGGTGTTTGTGGATTTCAATAGATTCTCTGTGCATTCTGACATGATAGTTGTTGGCCTGGTCTAGAAATAGAAATAGACTAGAAATAGTCTCATTGTCTGGTATGTATATTTGCCCACAGAGGCTTTGCTCCATGCATCTCATGAAGTGGTCTGGACTCCACAAAAGCTTATGCTAGAAATTCATTTTTCTCAGTCTCAAAGGTGTTACAGGATTATTTTATTATCTATTTATGCAGAGACAGACTAACATGGCTATATCTTATTTATTTGTGTCTTTCAATAGTCCTGCTGAGTTCAATATAAACTCTATTTCTTGGTAAGTGACTCTAGAATTGCAGGTAATGACTAAAGAGTGCCTTAGGACTTTGGAGATTTTCACACATGGAAATTATTCATGCCCCCTTCCCTCTCCCAATTTCCCATCGTCCTCACTCTGTGCTCGTTCCATTTCCCTCCCACTAGGTTCCATGATTTTTTATTAATGATGAACCCTTATGGTGTTACCTAATGATCATGAAAGGATGCATATACCAAACATTTATGTCCTTTTGTGATCATATCTTGTTAAAAAGCCATCCTATTTTATTGATGGGCCAAGCCATCAATAGATCTCCCCTGGCACTTTGTTGCCAGCATTGCCAGCATTTGAATCCTCATGCCATTGTGCTCACGTGAATGCAGCATGAATGACAGAAGACTTCTGGGTGAGATCGGGATAGCCAAGTAGGGGATGCTCTTTTTATGACACGCACACAAATATGTACTTGGGACTTTTTAACTGTGTTTCTGTGTTTTGCTGTACCTTTTGTGTCTTGATTCTGCTTTTATTTTTGAATTTGCCATGCTAGCATCTTCTCGCAAGAATCAGCAAGATTTGGAACCTGGAAGTAAACAGAGCTCTGTTTCAGCTCTATTTATGCTGGGGAAGCCTCACTGATGCTCCTAAAGGTAGGTCTGGTACAGGGGTTCTTTTGCTGGCATAAAAATGCCACAATTTATGCCGGTAAAAGAACATTAATGGTGGGTGGTCTGATAAAGTCCTTAATTTAAGGAACAGTAGGGGTTGTTTTTTCAGTGTACTAATTACTTTTAATTTAACTGGTTAAAGGAAAAGGTACATGGCAGGGAATAATCTTAGATTTTATTATTATTATAGAATAATTTTTAATGGAAAATTGTTCATGAAGGCTTTAAAAATGTACTGACAATATATGCTGTGAATAATACATAAAATATGGGATAATAGATCTCAAACATGGATATTCTTAAATTAACTGACTGTTCACAGCTACAGCTGGAAGATAATCTGCGATGAATATTTTTTACTTTTACAGTGAATAGCATCACTCTGAACCAGATAAAAAGATCCATATTGGCCAGTAAAGTACAGATTATCACATAATCAGGTCAAACCCTATAAAGGGCCAATAACACAAAGGATAATCTCTCTCTCGGATCATAAAAGGAGCAGTATAAGTATCACTATCTTCTATCACAGTCAAAGCATAATGTGATATGGTTGCCCATGTTGGGCTTCATTTCAGAAGGAAAAGCAAGGTACAAATAAATAATGAATACTACTAATGATGATGATGACAACAACTGCAACAGCAACATGTTCTAAGGGAACACATGATTATCTGCCATCAACAAAAGTTGACAGCAGCAACATCTTAAAGGAAGCATTCTCCTTTCTGTCCCACGCATTAAAAAAATGCCTTTCCTAAGATTGTCTGCCACATGTGTGCATATGAATAAGAAACATATCATTTGCTTCTCCAGGAAGTAACTGATTGATTCATTGACTAAAAGGCATCTAAAAATTGTCTGAAGTCCATGCACACAAGTGTGCATGCACACACACATATGCATACACTTTGGTGAAATTCTGGCTTGCACACAGCAAAATGTACTGCTCTGCCCATGAAGTTCTGCCTGGCTTGAAAAGTCATTTAGTGACTGAGCAAGTTCAAGGTACTCAAGTAGTACTTGGCTGCACTTCTGCAGCGCAGAACAAGTGACAGCAGTCTCCCTCACAGGACATGGACAATCCAGGAGGGAGACATCTGCTCTTTTATCCTACCTGTAGATGAATGCTGCATGGGTGCCTCACTCCATCCCCTGGACACGGAATATCTGACAGAGTACACACCTTTGCAGCAGTCTTCTGGGAAGAGGCCTCGCACAAGGAGCCACTGGTTAGCTTTTTGTGCAATGAATGCATAAAACACACACAGTACTAACATGGTTACAGCTATATCACCATGAGCATATTCAATATATGTAGCCCCCCTGCAAAAAAAAAAAAAACTCTAATGAAATTGAAAGCCAGCAGTTTGTGGCCTGAGATTAACCTGGTCAGTTGAAAAAGAAAGCTGGTCTTCTCCACCTTTAATAGTTGTGTAGGAGAAAACATTTCAACAAGGGCAGTTTGCATGACAACCTACACCCCACTTCTAAGCAACTATTAAAAGAGTATAAGTCCTGTCTTCTTTTGGACCCAGCAATCCAGCCTGAGAATGAAAAACATGGGCCAATTCACATCTTACTGTGAGCTTAAAATGGAAACTGCTTTGGCAAGATTGCTTCCCATACTGCTATAGCAACATTACTTGGAGGCAATTGTGTGGGCCAGGCAATATCCTTGTTGAAGAACATGGGCTAACACTTTTGGGTGGCTCAAAGAGGCAGAGTTATGTTTATGTGGCAAGTGGCTGTATCATTTGCACAGCCCACGTGATCTTTCGCTGTAGATGTTACCAGAGCAGTGTGGTGAGGAGGCACAGTTGAATCTGTCCCTATGATTAACAGAGGGACTTGCTGCTGAGGAGACCACACATTCTACCTTCCCAGCACACAATGAAATATGATAGTGTGGAAGTCCTACTGAACCAATATAACAGGCAATTCTTCCATTCAGTTTTGAGGTGTTTATTGTACTGTCATTGCAAGAGATGAGGGAGGGAACAAAAGCTGAGTTAGTTGTTAATTGACCTTGGCTTCTCTTCTAAGAGCCATCCTGCCCTACCAGTCACTTCCCATTAGTGCCTGGGCTGCCTCTTTAATGGGAGCAAGGTAAGGTCTGGTGGGGGGAGTTCTTTTGCTGGCATAAAAATGCTACAATTTATGACAGCCAGCAAAAGAACTTTTGAGGAGGGTGGTCTGATAATGTCCTACCTCACCAGAGTGAAAAGGTGATGGATGAGATAAGGACTATAAAATGCTCAAAAAAGTCTCTCTTGTGCATTTGAAAAAGTCAATCCATAGTGTCTTGCCCAAGACAGTGACCAAATTGTATGTGAACTGCAACACGTCATTTCTCTCTACAAGGCAGATTATGTGACTCAGATATGGCATTTCCACTTGGGCAAACACCTGCATTCCCAGTGTCTGCACAAACATAAAAATGATAGTCATACTACAAAAGCCCTGGAACTGCTCTTCTCTGCAGATCTGCCTGGGCTGCCTCCCTGCTCTGCTTGTTTGGACAGCCAGCATTCCTTCAGAAGCACAGGAGGAGGAGATTGGCCCATCTTACTCAACAAGGATTAAAAGTCAACGTCTTTTGCCCCCAGACAAAGATGCTTTATGTGCCTTGGATCTTGGAAGGATTACTCTGTTTTTCTCTTAATTAACAAAAACAATCTCTTTGCCATATTCGTTTCATTTTCCACTCAGCCCTGTCTACCACTTCCCATCCTGACACCATGCTCTCCCTCTTCTCTGCCCAACCACCACTACCATCTGCTTCCCAGAGAGGTCACTCAGGATGGACCCCGTCATTTGCCTTTATCATGGCTTTGTGCTGGAGAAATCACACAATATACCCCTGCACATTGGCTCCCTGGCTCTTTCTCTCTCGCCACTACCAACCTGATTCTGATTTGTTCTCTCTTGCAACACAGGGTTCATATGCTGGCAGATTGCATCCTTTACAATGTTTGTTTGTTTTGGCTGTGGGGCTTAATAATGCTCTGGGGTAGATGTTAGTCAAACTGACCTTTCCTGTTTTCTGAGTCAATGATCTTAGATCACTAAGCCAGGCACAAGATGTAGGAAATTCACCAGCATCAAGGGAATGACAACAAAGAACCTGGTGGGGAACTAGATAAGACAAGCACTTCTTAATCAAAACAAGGCTTTGTGATGTTACACACTTGTGAAAATTTTCATAGAATGCAAAAAAAAAAAAACTTTTTCAGATGTACATTTTTTGAAGAAGCTGGCAGGAAAGGTCAACTTTGTGGGCACAATCCAGTGCAAAAAGAAGCATGACTAAAACTCTTGAAATCAATGGGCTTGCAAACTTAATACTATGCTGGATTGTGTCCAATGTCTGTACAGGAACAGTGCTATACTTCTCCCAGCATGTTGTGATAGGTGCCCTGTGACTGTCGAGCATATTAGCTTCTACTGTATGGAGACCACCTGTAAGATGGACACATCTGCAAGAGTCAAATATATCCCAGTGTTCCTGCTTCAGATAAAGGGAGAATAGAATAGAGTAGAGTAGAGTAGAATAATACAGTTGGAAGAGAACATGGGGGCCATCCAATCCAACCCCCTGCCATGTAGGAATACAAAATCAAAGCACCCCTGACAGATGGCCATCCAGCCTCTGTTTAAAAACCTCCAAATAAGGAGATTCCACCACAATCCGAGACAGTGTATTCTGCTGTCAAACAGCTCTTAGTGTCAGGAAGGTCTACCTAATGTTTTGGTGGAATCTCTTTTCCTGTATTTTGAGTATATTGTTCCATGTCCTAGTTGCTCCATCTTCAATATCACATCCTTTCAAATATTTAAACATGACTATCATGTCATCTTTTAACTGTCTCTTCCCCAGGCTAAACATACCCAGCTCCCTAAGGCACTCCTCATAAGGCATGGCTTCCAGACTTTGCATCATTTTGGCCATCCTCCTCTGGACACGTTCCAGCTTGTCAATATCCTTCTTGAACTGTGGTGCCAGAACTGGACATAGTATTCCAGGTGAGGTCTGACCAAAGCAGAATAGAGTGGCACTATTACTTCCCTCGATCTAGACACTACAGAATACTCCTATTGATGCAGCCTTGAATTGCTTTTTTTGTTTGTTTGTTTATTTTTTGTTTTGTTTTGTTTTGTTTTTAGCTGTCTCATCACACAGCTGACTCATGTTCCACTTTTGGTGTGCTAAGATTCCTAAATCCCTTTCACGTGTACTGTTGTTAAGTCAGGTGACACCGATTCTATATCTGAGCATTTCATTTATTCTGCATAAGTGTAGTATGTTACATTTCTCCCTGTTGAAATTCATTTTGTTAGTTTTGGCCCAGCTCTCAAACCTGTTAAGGTCATTTTGAATTCTGATCCTGTCCTCTGGGGTATTAGCTACCCCTCCTAATTTGGTGTCATCTGCAAATTTGATAAGCATGACCTCTATTCCATCATCCAAGCCATTGATAAATATGTTGAATAGCACTGGGCCCAGGACAGAACCCTGTGGCACCCCACTGGTCAATTCTCTCCAGGATGAAGAGGAGCCTTTTGTGAGCAGCCTTTGGGTTCAGCCAGTCAACCAATTACAAATCCACCTAACAGTAGCATTGTCTAGCCCACATGGTATTAATGTCAGTCTGAATGGGTAATAATTGTTTGGGTCCACTTTTTTCCTCATTTTGAAGATGGGGACATTTGCCCTGCTCCAGTCTGTTGGGTCTTCTCCTGTTATACAGGAATTCTCAAAGATTATTGCCAGGTGTTCTGATAATCATTCTGCCAGTTTATTTAATACCCTTGGATGTAGCTCATATGGCCCTGAAGACTTTAATTCATTTTGGGTAGCCAGGTATTCCTGTGCTACTTCTTTACCTATTCTGTGCTGCATTTCTGCAACTGCATCATCTGCTCCATTTTCCACAGGTTTAGCACTGCGGCAAAGGAAGACTGAGGCAAAGAAGGAGTTAAGTAGTCCTGCCTTTTCTCTGTTCCCTGTTAGCATTTCAATATCTTCTCCACACAGTGGCACCACTGTTTCCTTGTTTTTCCTTTTGCTGCAGACATAACCAAACAAAAAGCCCCTTTTTTAACCTCTCTAGCAAGCTTGATCTTATTCTGAGCTTTAGCTTTTCTGACTCCCCCCCCCCCATACGTGCTGACTATCTATATATATCATTCTCTTGGGTATGTTGCTGTTCCCAGTGTGCTTGATTGGCCACCTAGGAAACATACCCAACCAATCATAGTGCTCTGTTGGCCAGCCAATCAGCAGCTTGAGGACATTTTTCAGCACCACCTTCTTGACCTACAGCCACATCTTTGCCTATTGAGCTACAGTAACAAAATACCCAGCCATCTCCCCTTGCTGTCTTAATATGCATGCATGGGGGGAAATGTTTTGCGTCCCCCATCTTCTTCTTTCTTCTTTTTCCTCCTGTCCTACCTTGCAGGGTAGTTTTTTCCCCTACCTCCACTCTTCACCTCTTCTGCACCCAAAAAGTTGAGCCCTTTCCCCTCTCCTTCTGTCAGGCTAATATTGCTGTAAGTGCAAAAGGAAAAATGTTGGAGCAACAGACCACAGACTAGCACAGCTGAAGTGGGTTTGTTCACAGCTGTGGCTAGGCAGAGGGATGACTAGCAAACACTTCTATATAGCCAAAGCACACAATGTATTGTGTGTGGGTTGATGTCATGGAGAAAGAGGAGTGTTGATGGATGTTGGAGAAATTTCTGTTGAGTTTGTTAAGGGGGTTTGCTGTGTATATACTGTATTTGTTTATACTGAAACTGAAGATAAAGACCTCCAGATATGTTTTGATGAACCTAACTGACTGTAAGTCTTTTTGTGTGTGAAAGTGGGTCAGAGCTGTGGACCAGCTGCTAGCTGAAGCCTTTGTTTTTGTGCTCTTTCTGCTGTGGAGTTCTGCTGTTTTGGCTACTCCTGGGTTAGTTTGTCCCCAGGCTGTGCCAGGTGCCTCTCAGTGAGCCTTTACTGAGTGTACACCTTCTGCCCTGAGGAACTTAAAGGCTGCCAAAAAAAAAAAACCCTTGGAAAGGGGTGGGAAGGAGGTGGGAGGCCCCCCTGGGGTTCCAGGCCCTCTTTTTCCTTCTTAGGGGATCCCTAGAGTTCTCTGACTGCCCCTAGCTCTGCTTCCCATGGAGAGAAAGGCTTTCTTTGTTAATGCTGCATTGGATGGGCTGCTGCCTGCTAAAGAAAACCTCTGGCCGGTGGGACGAGCCAAAGCCAGTGAGGGAGAAGGACTAGAATGGAGCAAAGCAGGCTCTCATTGGCCACCAGTCTCCCCCCAATGGGAATACAGCATGCTGCTCTCAAAGGGCAGCTGGCATCGGAGCAGAAGGCTGAGGCTCCACAGTCTGTGGACATGGCAAAGGTGAGCCCGAAGACTCACAAAAAAGTTAGAGGTGACCATTCCGCCCCTTGCTGGAGAGACTCCTTTGCTCCCTTTTCTATTCATTTCTATTTTAGCGAGCAGTAGACAAGGGTCTCTGGACCACCTCTTCTCTAAATGAGGCAGAGCTTTTCCATGCTACTTTAAACAAGTATCTAAACCAGTGGTACTTAACCTGTGTTCTGGGGACCACCATGGCTCCTTGGTGTCCTCACAGGGGGTCTACAGAGGCTTGAAGTCTGCTCAAACCACCTCCTGCCTGCAGTGGAGTGGCCATGCGACAGGAGCCAAAGCAAAGGCTGCCTGGCTAGCTTGGCCTGCGCACTGCCATTCAATCCACTCCAGCCACAAACTTGCAGGAAGAAGCAGGAAAAATGTCTTCTGTCCCACTCCAGTGCCTCTGAGTTAAGATTTCATGGATGGTGTAATTGTATTATTATTATTATTATTATTATTATTATTATTATCTAATGTTCTGAAAGTCTATGGCAACAAAAGATATTTAAAGGGGCCACTGATAAAGAAAAGATTAAGAAGCATTGTTGTAATTGTATTATTATTGTTATAGGGTTTTAAATCTTGAGTTACATTTTGGGGGGCCATGGCAACAAAAGATATTTAAAGGGGTTCCCTGGTAAAGAAAAGGTTAAGAGCCACTGGTGTAATTGTATTTTTGTTGTTGTTGTTGTTGTTGTTGTTAGGGTTTTAAATCTTGAGTTAAATCTTGGGGATCTATGGCAACAAAACATATTTAAAGGAGTTCCCTGGTAAAGAAAAGGTTAAGAGCCACTGGCGTAATTTTATTAGTATTAGTATTAGTATGTACCCTGCTGGGGTTTCAAGTGGTGGTTGCAACTTGGAGCTTGGAGTGGCAGTGTTCCTTTCACACGGTTCAGCTACATGGTATTATTTTAGGGGAAAAAATATTGCATTTTTTTACATGTGGGTGGTGAGTGGCTGAGGGAGTGAGAGGAGGGAGGGGCCCTTTGTGAGGCTGGGGATTATTTACTCTGTTATTGAAGTAGACCAACTTTTGATATGGGTTCTGATATTGCCCAGGCACCCAGGGCGTCACATCATCATCCCACTACTCCTGCTGCCGCTGCGACGGGACTCAGGCAGTCAACTGGCAGTGGCAGCAGCAGGGACAGGGCAACAGAGCGACTCACCCTTAATGCACCATCAGCATATGTTGCATCAGGTACAGCTAGTTTGTTTGAATTCTTCTTTGATGAGTTCCCCCTTTTTCAATTTCTTGTACATGACCCTTTTAAATCGTATCCCAGTTGAAAGTTCTTGGTTTCTTTGGACACTTCCCATCCTCCCACCTCATTGGAACTGTTTGAAAGTGTGCCTTCAATGTCTCACTTTTAAGAAACTCCCATTCATCATGAACTACCTTCTCTTTTAGTATTCCCGACCACAGGAGCACAGCCAGTATTTCCCTAAGTTTACTGAAATCAGCTTTCTTAAAGTTTAGAATGCATGTCCAACTATGCTTGGCTTCCCCTTTCCTCTGTAGAACACCCTCCAGAAAAATATGGTCACTGCTACCTAAGGATCCCGCCACTTCCACCCCATTAACTAAGTCATGGCTGTTGGTTAGGATCAGATCTAAAATATCTGATCTCCTTGTTGCCTCTTCCACCTTCTAATCAATGAAATTATCTGCAAGGCAAGTGAGGAATTTGTTAGACCTTATATTCTTGGTAGAATTTGACTTCCAACAAATATCAGGATAGTTGAAATCTCCTATTACTACTGCATCTTTCTCCTCCACCCCCTAATTCCATGTACAATAGCCAACTGGCAGCTAAATTTTCAACAGTGATGACAGTACTGGTACTTGTCGGTACCAAACTCGAGGATGCAGGAGATTTACAGGGTAGACCATGTAACATGCACAGGACTATCCTCCAGATCCCCACCACTACTTCCAACTGTCTTCTGCCTGGGGAGGTTGCATCCCTTTACCTTCGGGAATGACTGGCCCTGGCATTTGTTTTACTACATGTCCTAGGGTAGAAAAATATCCTCTTTTACTGGGGAGAGTCTTCTGATTGAAGGGCTGCCAGAAAGCAGCCTTCCTTTTAAAGATGCCCTCAACTGGAAGGGCTCTCAAGTCCAAGCCTGATTTTAAAACAAAGAACTATAAAAGGAGATAGATGGTGCATCCTGAAGTTGCCCATCCACCATTAGCCCCTGGACAGGAGACTGAACAGCAGGGGCACCACTCACCTGGCCATACTTTCCCACTCAGGTAAGATGAATTGTAATTCTGTCTAAATTATGAAAAAAAAAATAATTTTGCATCTGTGCATATAAATTCACCTGGGCAGTTTTATGCAAATTAGTGTTCTCAATTTATCTCTTTTTGGGGTGATGCATGCCCTCTTTCTTTCCTTGGTGTGTGTGTGTGTGTGTGTGCACTCATGCAAGTGGGCACCCCAATGTATCCTAATCTAAACTTCCAATGATCAGGGAGAAGTCATAAATATATCAGCTGAAACTTTTATGGGCCACACCCTACTAGAAGGCTAATTTCTGACTTTTCTTCTTTTTTCTGAAGGTTCCTTAGAAAACAGTACCCTGGTTTGGGTGTTCGACTTCCAGTTGCTGTGAGTTTTTGCCTGCCCTATGGCTGGTCTTTCAGGTAGGGACCCATGCCTGAAAGAGCTATGTCTCACAATGCTGTGAGGGGATGTTTATTATTTAAAAGCCTGACACATTTTGCCTTGTTCATATTTTAAGGCCTTCTTCAGGGGTCCAAAAAGTTGGGGGGGGTCTGTTGAAATTTCAGCCAGTCACCAGTAAGTTGTATCAGAGACTCTTTCATCAGAAAGGCTGAAAGTGTTAGTCTTTTAAATAATAAACATCACCTCATAGCATATTGAGATGTGTTTCTTTCATACATGGGTTCAATTGGATGCTCTCCAGTTTTTGCCCTATAGTCAGGGAGACTGACCTCATTGTTGGCTTCATGATCTGGAGTCTCAGTCATCCTGCAGCTGGGTGCCTCCTGAGTGTTTCCTGCCCACATGCTATGCCCCTGTCTTCTCCTTCTTCCTGGCTTCCTCCTCTGATTTTCTTCACTTTCCAACTGCTAGAGAGACAAAGCAAAGTCAAGCACCCACATACCTCCAAGCACCTGTGGCTCTCCACATGGGATGGAGGAATGTAAAGACATAGACAGTGGTAACTAAGTGCCATGTTACCAGCTGGTGAAAAGAACTCCATTGGGAGATGAGAGGGATAAACATCATCTCTGAAAATTAACAGTCCTCTATATATAACATTTGCTATATGATATATAGAAGCAGCCTACGGCACATGCATCACATGAAGGTGCTTCAGACATAAAATGGATATTTGGGCTGTGCCTCTGGCCCTGGCTCCAAGTCATACGATGCTGTACAACTGGGCTCATCCAAGGTATGAGCTCAAAAAGCAATGGTGTAATGTGTTAAGAGTGCAGAAAATGAACACTCCTCATGAGTACATTGAAGAAAGAGGCTTACATGTGGTTATAGCCAATGGTCATCACCAGTCAGATTCCCACTCCCCTTAGAGTGCACCACAAATCAGTTTCAAAAGATTGTGGGATACTCCACAGCAGATTTTGAAGGTATGACAAGGAAGGACAGGAATGGGAAGTCCCATGGCATGGACAGATATCTACTTACCGTAGGTGATGTTAGATAGAGTCATCTGCTATGTCAGGTAGCAAAACCCCAAGTCCAATTCACCCTGTAATTCCTACGCCAGTGTTACTGGCAGAGGCAGTCTATGGAGCAGTCCCTGTCCATAATCCACCAGCTGCCAATCTACAGTGAGTTTTCTAAGAAAGAACGAAATCATGGCAGCCAATGTGCACAAGTATGGTACTTGTCCCTGGCACATTTGGGGGTGGGGAGGGGGGAGAAGGCCAGCCCTTACATCAGATAATGTGGAGAATGGCCTTTGTTTTTCACTTACTGTGCCAGAAATGGGTATCAGATAAAGAGTCACCATGGTGTAATGATTTGAGCATTGTACTAGGATTCTAGGACAACAAAGTTCAAATCCCTGCTCAGCCATGGTTCAGAATATGGTAGCCAGACTGTCAACTGTAGAAAGCCATTGTGAGCACTACCAAGTCTAAAAGAACTCAAGAGAGCCAGTGTGACACAGTAGTTGGAGTGTTGGGCTACAACTCTGTGAGACCAGGGTTCGAATCCCCACTCAGCCATGGAAATACATTGAGTGACATTGAGGTGACTTTCTCTCTTCTGAAGAAGAAGGTGATGATGTTACCTGCCCTGACAGCCCCCACCTTTCAATAATACATAATTGGCAATATTTAGTAATTTGACTAGTTATGACCTTCTACATGGTTGGCAAGTAAACCAGGGACTCCCCAGATGCCAAGGCTGGAGTTATACACAACCTAGGGAGGGGCCTTTGGAAATTCCTCAAACAGGTCATACCCAGGTCAGAGTTCTTCCTGAAGAACACCTGGAGATGAGTCATCCACTAATCCACTCAAAAGTAGCTGAGCACTCAGTGCCTGCAAAACAGGTTTTTCCTCCTTTTCCCAAATAACATTAGAAGGTTGCCTGTGCCCATTCAGAGGCAAATGTCTAGCCCATCAGTGATTGTTAATACATCCGGAGAACCCTTTATTTAGTCCTGGGAAACTGAGAGACATTGTATTCTACTCTAAACCCCATCCCTTCAAGGGAGATTTCAGATATAAATATCACTAAAAACACCACTGAAATGCCCACAGTTCCTCTTCCTACATCCTTGTTTCTGGTTTTCTATGAGGTCCTCAGAATGCATCTCTGAGAATCTTCTGCTGCATGAATTGCTGCTCCTCTGGTAGGTATTGTATCACCCAAGATCCCCTTACTCTATTCCTCTATCCATGTACTTCTTTCACTAGCCTTGTGTGATTGCTTGAAGTCTGGGTGTATGTGTGAGTGCATTCCCTTGATTGGCTTGGAGTCTCCTCAGCTACTACATGCATAAGTCAAAAGATCCCACTGTTACCCAATCTCTCATGGCATTTTTGAGCTAAATAAATTCCCCAAATCAATATTCAGACATGTGTGGAAATTCCACAGACACTAGCAATTCAGCTAAAATGGCAACCCCCCTATTAACAAATCTTGCCAAGAAAACCCTAGCATAAATCAGAATGGACTTGACGACACATAACAACAGACATCAGATAACCTGAAATTACTCACCTTCACTATATGTATTTGTTACACTACAATTTTACACTAAAAATATGCCCTTCTCAAAACTGCACTAAAGTGGAAGTGGGCAGGCAGAGGAGATTTTCATGTGCCTTTTTACATAATATTTGTTGTTGTGTGTTCAGATTGTTTCTGACTTATGGCGACCCTACAGTGAACCTATCACAGGGTTTTCTTGGCAAGGTTTGTTCAGAGTTTGCCAGAAGACTAAGAGTGTGACATGCCCAAGGTCACCCAGTGGTTTCCATGGCTGAGCAGGGATTCAGACCCTGGTATCCAGAGTCCTAGTCCAATACTGAAACCACTACAACACACTGGCTCTCACATAATATTTAGGTAGCCCCTAAGATACCTCAAAGGAAATGTAATTGGATGGAGCTTCATGCCATACAACAGAAAGGCCTGAATCATGTTATAAGCCATGTAATGGCTAAAAGTGGGGCTCTCTTGCCTTGGAACCCCAGATTAGCTCCCCTGTAGGGGTAATCCCGAGTAGCCTCACTCCAGAGTGCCCCCTACAGGCCAAAATGCTGCCACCACCCACTGAGTCCAAACTGGGGCTCTCTCACACCTTGGAACTCCCACCTTTTCACGCACAGTGCAGTGGGAAGCTGTGTATGATCTCCAATAACTAGTGGAACTCCTTGCCACTACAGAATCAACTAACTCCTTCCTCCTACCCCCAGAGAAAGAGTCAGAGTAGCATGATCAAGAGATAGGCACGTGTAGGCATCAGTGATAAACATGTAGTTTAAAAACCATTGGCTCACTGGGATATACCTACCTTTTGATTTACCCTTCCACAACTGATTCAATGGTTCTGCTTGAGCTGCTGAGACTAACCAATAAGATTCAGGCCCATGTTGGCAATTAATATTTTCCATGATTGTAGAAAGAGAGAAAGACTTGGGCTTCTTCTGTCCTTTGGCCAAGAACGTAGAGATGGCATGGCCAAGAACCCAATATCAGTGTCAGGCTATGTAGACAAAAGGGGAGGTCTGTTCAATTTTGTTTTTAGTGGCTTCCATTGGGTGATGAGGAGGGGAAGACCATAATCTGGGAAACAATTTAGTGGGGCAGGGGAAAGGCAGTTTCAGCCACAGCTGGTGGAGTTAATCATTTTGTCCCCTAGCTCAAGCCTGTTTGCTTTTTTAGATACAACCAGAAGGAAGCTCTCAACTCTATGGAATTTAGGGCAATTCCAGACAAGACTTTTCTCACAGCATCACCCTGCTTCGTTCACTGAATTTTGTGGGAGCTTGTCACCCTCCACTTGTATCGCTCTCTTCTTCCATCACTCCTTCCATATATTTTTTTCTTACTTCAGCAGGGTCTGGTTCAGGACATGCAAAGCTAATTAATTGTGTGTCCCTTCAAGTGATAGTACTACAGACCAACCAAGTTGTATTGCCACCTGAGGCAGAAAATCCCACAGACAGGCAAATCCCTTCCTCTCTCCCTGGGAGTTAAAATACAATAATAAGAAATCAATTAACAATTTGCTGCTTTTTCGGGGTACCCCAAAATCTGCTGCTGCGTGAGGTGGCTGTTTCACTTATGGCAGAGCCAGCCCTGTACCTCAGATTAATTGTTTAAAACAGTGGCTCTTAACCTTTTCTTTACCAGGGACCCCCTTTAAGTATTTAAATATTTCCTTGGATTTGCAGTTTAGGGGGAGGCATTTAGCATTCTCAGACAGAGAGCTCTTAGGCCTCACTCAACTACAAACCCCAGAATTCCACAGGAGGCAGCCACAGCAGTTAAAGTAGAATTATAGCACTATAACAGTGTAGTGTGATAACGTCATTATGTGATAGAAGCCTGATTTGAAACTACCTTGAGTAACCAAGCTGCGCTCAGGGAAATGTGGGGCTTGAGTAGGAGAAGTTGCCAACAGATTGCACTCTATTGATATACAGTCGGCCCTCCACATTCACACATTTTGCTTTTACAGATTGGACTTTTGGTGGATTATTTGCTGCTGCCTCCGGAGCTGACTACACTGTCTTTAACAGGGATTGATGAGTCTCGCCTTGCATTCCCAGTCTCTTTGCAAGCCTCGCAAGCTTGAGAGAGACTGGGAATGTGAAGAGATGCCTATAAGGCTGCTGACACACTGCAGAAATAATGCAGTTTGACACCACTTTAATTGCCATGGTTCAATCCTAGGAAATTCTGGGATTTGCAGTTTTGTGAGATATTTAGCCTTCTCTGTCAGCAAGCTCTGGTGCTACAGCAAACTACAAATCCCAGCATTCCATAGGATGGAGCCTTGATAGTTAAAGCAGGGTCAAACTACATTATTTCTATAGTGTGCCAACAGCCTAAGTCCCTATTAAATTGGTGTTGGACTGCCAGCATGTGTTTGTGTACTCCTCCTGGCCGGAGCCATAAAGAGGCCAGCCTGCCCAGCTCAGGAAAGAAAGGAGAAGGAAACCTGGGGCTCAGTTACATGGCAGTTTTTATCCCAGAGAGAAGTGAGATCTTGGAGATCTCGAATCTGTCACTGGTACAAGAAGCCTTGGGCTTTTCGATTTATTGTTTACACGTCCCTCCATCCTGGGAAAGGGGCACACAGCAGAGCTGTATTTTGATTGGTCAGACTTTGGAGGGGACGGGATTACAAGGGAAAGCTGGCAATTCTGGATCTGTCATTTTTGGTATGGTCAGTCTCGGACAACCACCACCACCACCCACCCGTCTGCCACAGCTACCCTCGCCTCTACAGAGAAGCCCCCTCCGCCCTGCGTGGCTACTCCCTCCCGCCATCGTAGCCGCATGAGGCGGGGGGTGACTTCTCCGTAGAGGCTGTCTCTCCCTCCTTCCTCACCTTTCTATTCCCCGTTCACAGATAGCAAATGAGGAAGAGAGGCAAAATGGAGAAAGAGGCTGCAGCAGAGGAGAGGTGAGTGATGGGGCTGTCAGTCCATTGCCTAGCCTTTCCCCGACTGGTGCTTCTTCCTCTGTTTTGCCCCCCCCCCCCGCTTTCTTCCCCGTTCGCTATATGCGAATGGGGAATAGAAGGGTGAGGAAGGAGGGAGAGACACCAGCAGGGGAAAGGCCAGGCAATGGGACTGACATTCCCATCACCAGCCTCTCCTCTGCTGCAGCCATTTCCTTCGTTTTGCCACCCCTTCCCCATTCGCTATCTGGGAACAAGGAATAGAAGGGTGAGGAAGGAGGGAGAGGACCAGCTGGGGAAAGGCAAGGCAATGGGACTGACAGTCCCATTGCCCACCTCTCCTCAGCTGCAGCCTCCTCCTCTGTTTTGCCCCCCTTCCCCGTTCGCTATCTGGGAACAAGGAATAGAAGGGTGAGGAAGGAGGGAGAGGCAGCCTCTACCGAGAAGCCATCCCCCCCCACCTAGCGCAGCTACAAGGGTGGGAGGGAGGGAGTAGCTGTGCAGAGCATGGGGGGTTCTCCATGACTGACAGCCATGGAGAAGCCACCCCCAGCCTCGCACAGCTCTGAGGGTGGGAGGGAGTAGCCGTGTGGGGCAGGGGGGATTCTCTGTAGCCGTGTGGTGCGCAGGAAGGGGGGTTCTTCGTAGCTGCATGGTGCGCAGGGCGGGGGGCTTCTCCATAGCCACTTGGGCAGGGGCTGGGGAGGGGAGAGACCTCAGCTGGCTGCTTTGGAGCCAGTGGAGGACCCTATGGAGGGTCATACCAAAATGGTGGATGGAGAATTGAAAGGCTTCCCTTGCAAGCCCACCCCCTCCAATGTCCAACCAATCAGAAATTATCCCATTTCCCGGGATAGTTCCTGATTGTTCAGACAACCAGTAGCATGGGTTGTCTGGGACTTTCCTAAAAAGTTCCTGAAAAACAGAGGGGTTGAAAGTCATGGGTTAAGTGGGCTTTTTGCTACTCCTCATTCTGAATAGCCTGTGATGTGTGTGAACTAGTAGGGTCTGACACGAATTCTTCTCAGGGGGGGGTTGCCATGTAAATGGGCCCCTATGTTACTGAAAAGGCCCTAGAGGCTACCTCTGCACACCTCAAGTTGGAGGCATTTTTGGGGTTGCTTTTGGATCATCTGCTCCTTTGTGCGTGCCCCCTCAACAGCCCTATCTTGGGCAATCACTCTGGATGGTTTTCCAGGGTGCCCAATCTGCTGGGGGAGGGTAAGGGAATACATCATCCAAAAGCAAACTCCTCCCAGCTTGAGCCACACAGAGGCCAGCCTGCCCGGGTCAGCGGAGAATGAATGAGGAAGAAAAGGTGGCTTGAAAAGGCCACTTCTGCCCAGCACAAGCTGAGTTTGCTAGGTTGTTTGGGGCTGATGCGCTCCCTCACTTTCCCCCTCCTCGGTGGACCAATCAGGGTGATTGCTCTGGATTGTTTTCCTGCATGTTTCGCCCCCCTCCCCCTAGCAGCATGGGCTCACTAGAAAACCATCCAGATATATTGCCTGAGATCGGGCCACGGGGGGAGCAGATCATCCAAAAGCAACCCAGAAAACTCCTAATAACAATAATAGTAATAGTAATAGTAATAATAGTAATAATAATATTTTATTTATGTCCCGCCCCTCTATGAAACACAATTGGGGTGGCTTACAACAATTAAAATAGACATCCAAACCCTCAATCCCACCCCCACCCTGTGGTAGCCATTCTGCATCAACCCCTTAAAATACAATTAAATAATTGTGCTGTGCTGTGCAGAAGCAGCTATAAGGCCTTTTCAAGCAGCTTCTTCTTCCTACTTCATTGTCCAACAAGCCGGGCAGGCTGGCTTCTGCAAGCCTCAAGCCAGGAGGAGTTTGCTGGGTTGTTTTTCAACAATCTTCTCTCTTGTTCCCCCACCACGTGGCTCAATATGGGCTTCATGCCTCCCTCTCCCAGCTCACTTTGCCAGGAGCGTGTATGAGCTGTTCAAAGTGAGCCTCCATCAGCAAGAACTGAGAAAGCCTGCTGTTTCAACACTTGCAAATTACAGTACTATATTGTACTTTTTTGTGTATGTATAATATGTTGTGGGCGGCTTAAGATATTCACGGTTTTTCCACTTTTGCAGGGGGCCTGTGCCCCTAACCCCCACGAATGTGGAGGACCGATTGTAGTCCTATATAAACCAATGGGAGCCTAAGGTGACCCAAGCCATTTCACATCACCAGGCACTAGAAAGACAATGTGAAAGTTGAGCATCCCCATTTACTTGCCACTCAAGCAAGGTGGCCCCATTCTTTGCTGTCAGTAATAATAAAATGCTCCAGGAGTGAGGCATGCTACCATGTTAGTGTGAATCCCACCTGTGATGTGAGTAGCCCAGACTCTGCTAATAGAGATCTCACAGATGACACAGTCCACCTCTGTGGTTTGTACTGGGGATCTTCTGCGTGTTTCCCTCTCATCTCAGCCATACTCTCCTTCATTCTTTCAAGCACACATAAGGGCAGCACATTCTTCTTAACTTTGTTATTAGGGTATTTTTACTATCAGGGATAGAAGGAGGCCCCTCTGGGATTTTTCTGCCTCATATACCAAAATAACCTCCACATGGGTTGATGGAAAGAAGGTACTTTTTGCTCCAGGCAGCCAGATGGCTTGGGTCAATACTCACAGTAATATGCTGCTCATTTGCCTGTTGCCTATTTTTGCCCCTGGTTCTCTAAACACCTGTCTGTGAAAACAATAGTTCAACCCAAACCCCATTCCAGATATTGGACTGATGAGGATCCCATCAGTGTCCCTCCCAGAGTGTTTTGCACTATCCAAGCCCTCTCTCTGGACATTATCAGACAAGCGTCTAATAATGTTTTTGTCCCACTGTTTTTAAAAGCATAAGTATCCTGGCATAATAACACGTATCACATGTTGCTATAATCATGAGAAAGATTGCACCATGGCCTCTAGCGCTGTTTACTTCCGCATTTTCACATGGGTGACACTTCAGCAGTTCTCGTGAGAAGACGCAAGTGTGCTTAAAACTCTAAAAACACTTACATTTAAAAAGAAAATAAATGCACAACCACTGAAACAAAGTTAAAAACTTGCCAGCAAAATGGGGAGGTTCATCAAAAAGAGCATCCTGTACTTAGTTTTCACATTCTCACCTGGAAGTTTTCTGGCAGGGACCACCCATTGACACTGTAATCACGCGGGCAGAACAGGGTGTGGTTTGCATGCAAGCAATACCACAAAAAAACACTATGGGAGATCAATTCACATTAATTAAAAAGAATGCCTTTTTCACAGCACCAGAATGCTTGAAGAACATGAGGACGGCGACCTGTGCAATGGGGGGCATTCTTCATTATCACATGATTTTTGCCACGCCTGATCATGTCCTCTAGCTCCCGCCCCCCACTGGCTTTGCCCCACCATTAGAAGGATGGGCAGCTTGCTTCTTATATAGAATTCTCCTCCCTGGTTGCTGAGACCATCACCATGGTTCCTATTTTCACTCAGGTCCAACCTGAGCAATGTTTGACACTGCCAAGCAATTCCTGAGGACAAAAAAATAAGCCATTCTCCAGGAATGTCATCATGAATCCTGTCCCTGTCATTGGGAGAATAGATCCAAATTCTTCCTTTGTTGCTAAACCTGTCCTCTAGGCTCCTGCTTCCCTCCCCCACCCCCCACCCTACAGCTTTCTCTTCTAAAACATAAAGGGAATACAATAGGTCCTTTCAGGCTGTGCCAAGCTTCTTCTCAAGACCTCTCAGATAAGAGCTGGCAGGAAAGGTGACTGCCATCAATATTTTGGTGAATGTTAACTACCTGGGGACAGTTTTGCAAAGGGATAATCGCAGCTAGTTTTGAGGCATGTTTTAAAACACTGCATTCAAGAAATCTTCCACTCCAGCCTTCTTGTCAAATAAGCTTTTGCGTTAGAGAGAAAGAAAGTGAGAGGGGGAGAGAGGGGGGGGGGACAGAAATAGAGAAGCAGCAACACAACTTCCCAAAAACAAGAACAAAACTGACATAGTCCTTCTTGTCAAGGTATGTTTTCATCTTTCCAGATATATCATCTGATTGCCATTTCATTCATTTGTTCAGAGGGGTGATTCATCTAAAAGGGGCTGTAGGATGGTGGTAGATTCCTCCTCACTAATACTGCCTTAGAGTGTAGCCCTACTGGGAAATCTGGAAAACAGTTTTGTTTAAGGGATGGAACAAACCTACAAACAGAGCCCCCCATACCCACATCTTTTGCCTAGAGAAACTGAACAGAGAATTTGAGCCACCCTTTCCACACCTCTGACATAAGGATTAAGAATGTGAGCAGTGAAGCCATAAACGATTTCATTCTCACATCTACAACAAACTCACTGGATGATCCTTGGGTACACTGTTCTTGTTTTTGCAAAATGGGGATAAAACAGTAGCCTACTGCACAATGCTGTTTTATAGGCTACTGGAAGAATGTATCAGAAACATTTTGAATGCTGTAAGTCTGTAATGCAAGCCACATTTGCTCCAATGTGTGAGTGTTACTCTATATAAATGCTGCTGGTATTGTGAAGTTGAAGGCTTTCACGGCCAGCATCCATAGATTTTCCTTGTTTTTTTTCTGGGCTGTGAGGCCATGTTCTGGAAGAGTTTACTTCTGACATTTCTCCTGCATCTGTGGCTGGGATCTTCCAGAACATGGCCTCACAGCCCGGAAAAAAACCAAGGAAAATCTATGCTGCTGGTATTGCATAGGACAGCACTACACACCTAGGGGCCCATCTACAAGGTTAAAAAAAATACATACAGGGTTCGGAAGATCGATCATCCGTACACATGGCTGTTCGGATGCATACGTGTTATTCGGAAGGGGGGCCAGTGAATCCCCCGTAACTACGTGGATTCAGCATTTGGGAGGATTAGCGAATCTCGAGCTAAAATCCATACAGCCGTTTGTATTGTTGATGGTCTGTACACTCCATTTGCACACATACGAACAGACAGTGTAATCTGATTGGCTGACCGAGCACAGGGGGCAGGGCTAGAAAAGAGAGGAATTGGGAGCGGCCACCATATTGGATTCCCAACAAAGCAAGAGTCCGGTAAGTCCATGAATTTTACATTTATTCCTTTTTATTTTATTTTGTAAATATAGAAAACCGACTATCCGCATAACAGGCACCTTTTGAAATTAAAAAAAAACAAAACTGCCATTTGGATTGCCCACTCCAGCCAGCTGGGCAAGAGGGGCCATACTTTAGGGAGGGTAAAAAATCATGTAGGCAGATCGTATGCATATGAATGGCTGCCTTTTTGGATTTTTTTACCCCCCAAATGGATTTTTTTTAATTGTATAGACAGGGCCTAGGAGAGCTGGTATAGTATGGTGGCCAGTGTGTTAGACTAGGACTTGGGAAATCCAGAGTCCAGCCCTCACAGGTACTGAGCCATGAAGGTCAATGGGTGACCTTAGGTCAGTCACTCTCAACCTGACCTACCTCACAGGATTGTTGTAGGGGCAGAATCATGTACACTGTGTTCAAGTAATTAGAGAAAAGGTGGGCCATACTGTAAATACGCCTAACAATAATAGTAATTTATCATTGTCTTATCGTAATGCACCTGGTACTAGGACATGTTGCAATGTCCACGTGTGTGCATGTGGCTTCAAGTTTCCTGTCAACTTATGGTGACCCCATGAATTTCATAGGGTTTTCTTAGGCAAGAGGTGGTTTTGCCAGTTCCTTCTTCTGAAATATAGTCTACAGCAGCTGATATTCCTTGGCAGTCTCTCAGACAAATATTAATCAGGGCTGACCCTGATTAGCTACCAAGATCAGAGAAGATCTGGTGTCTTTAGGGTATTTAGGCCCTAATAATTGCAATTTCCATAACTATGCCAAAATCGTTTTCATATTATAAGAATAAGGAACTATAAGAAACTCTTTTTATGGGGTGGTACATGATCTAATGCAACAGGATCCTCCCTGATCCAAACCTCTTTCTTAACAAACTGCTGGTTATCTGAATTTGACTGTGTAGGTTCAAGTTAATATAATCTCGTGTTGCAAATGTCTGCTTATCCTACTACTTTGGATGCCTCCCAAGCCATTTGTATAAACGTGTCCTCTTCTGCAGAAGTTTTCTTACAAATCAACTTCCTTCAATAAAAGGTACAATGATACCCTTTGGTAGACTGTAGAGGCTGGTAGCTGTTACTGCTGCAGTTTGGAAAACTTCCTCTGTGGGGTTCAGGCGGGGGTAATATGTGAAATTTCTCTACTTAGCAAAATATAGGAAAGCAAGGGAACAGATGTGAGCAAACACCCATGCATCCATAATATATGCTGATAAACAAAGATGTAAGTACATATGAGCTATTTCTCTTTCTCTCTCTTTCCCTCATTCCCCTGCTCTCTCTGAACAACAGTGACATAACTGTAACTATTTCCCAGGTGGAAGAAGGATGGAAAACCCTGTGACTGAGGTTTTTACATCATGCTCCATAGTGGGTTAGAATGCTGTTTCTATGAGATATTTTATGCTCAGTCTTCTAGTCAGAGGTATGTGCCCACCTTTGCAGAGGTTATGATTCAGTCAGTCCTACCATGAGTATAGCCCAGGTCATGAAAGAGTTTTTCTTCTCTTACCAGCTTCTGTGCACCTGTGGACCACCAGGCATGACACCAGCCCACTCCCAGTGCTTCCCTTATCCCCATAGCAGCCTGGGGCATTGAGTGGCCATTTTCAAGTGACACAGGCAGAAAGAGATTGAAAGCAGCCTCCTTGTATATCTTTGCTGCATACAATAGGATAAGACTGAGCCCTCAGTGTTACTCTTTCAGCAAATACACAGAGAGAAATGTGGTTACACACAGTAATAAGTACTATCACTGTTATCTTGCAGGTAAAAATATGCTCCTAATCACTGCTGGGAATCTTCATGCTCCAAGCAAATAATACTCAGTCACACAGTTTAGGAGGTGATGTTGGGTCATTCCCTTTCAGTTTAATTTAACTCCTGCACACACCAATTTGTCATGAGAATAAAATAGGTGTGGGAGAAGAACCAAGAATGGACCATGTCTGGTCTGTTGTTCAGTTGTTGTGGTTGCTGAGTTTGGAAAAAGCTACCTAAAAGTATTCCATTTTCACACAGTTCTAATAAGCAATATGTTTGACTAGAAAATATTTATTTTGCTCATTTACCTGCACCAGACTCTGTTGTAGTCACTTCTTTGCCATTTTGAAACCACACTGGGTCAATCATTCATCTACTGAAAGAAAATCCAAGCCTAGATATATATGTCTGTGTACCAATCGTGCTATCATGTGTTCAGTCGACAAAGGTAGAAAATAAATCTAACAGATAACAACAAATATATATGTACAAACACACATAAAATCAGTATGTGCAGGGAAGGGAAGAAACACATAAGCATACCAACAGATATTAATGTCAGCATTTTTGTACATATGGCTGTGCAGAGGCACCTCATCACAGACCATTGTCGGCATGTGTATGTGTGCATATGTACACACATGTATAGCCACATACTTGAAAATCCTTGTTTATTGTGCAGTAGAGCAAAACTGAGATTTTTAAATAAATTTCTCCAGTGTAAATAAATTCCCCACCTTGAGCAAACTTCAAGCAATCCCAGAGCTGATGTCTCTATTTTTCAAATAAATCATTGCTCTTAAATGAGCATGGACCTGGCAGTTAGAATTTCCAAATGATTCAATATTTGGGGCAGTGTTGGAAACAACTCAAACAAACAATTTTACAAGTTCCAGAAGTGAATACTTCCCTCCTCCCCCCCCCCACTTTTTTTTAATTTGAAGAGCTGGAAAGAGAGGGGAGGGAGGCTGTGCTCTTTGGCCCATAGGAAATCAGTGACCCAGGGACATCTGCAAACTATTAGGACACAGACTTCAGGTAGCTCATAGGAACACGTGCTGTCCACATTACACCCTGCAAGTATATTTCCACAACTTTACTTCTCCAAATAAACAGTCTAGCTTGTCCTGCATTAGCAAGGAGCTACACAAACAGGTAGAGAGAATGGCTGTTCTATTCTCTCTTCCCGTTCTGATGGATTTCTTGTAAGCCTGCTTGGCCATGTAATTTGAACTATTCCTTGGCAGTAATTTAAAACTAACCTGGTTCCTAAACAGAATACAACTAGTTTTAACTTACTGTCATTTATTTATCTATATGTGCTATGAAACATCATGTGTAATTTTCACAGCATGTTAGCTTGGATGTAAATGGCATAATTAAATAGCTGCTTGCAAAAAAATATATAGATTTTTCTTTGTAAAAAAGTCCAGCACAAGCAGCAATATTAATACTAATGGTAAGATGATGATGGTGGTGGTGGTGGTGGAAGATGTAAAGCAGAAAAGTTTATACCACACTGGCACATCTAACTCGTTTTAAAAATTTGAAAATCCTTGTACTAAGGAATTGTATAAAATTCCTTCAACTGAAAAGCTCTAATTGTGTCATGTAAGGCACAGCTCCCTATTAAATTAAATATTACTTACTTGCTGAGTAGACACATATGGGGTTGCACTGTATGTTGTCATGCACAAATTGCCATAGAAAATACATCCAATCTGTATAATATATGCACATGAAACAAATGCGGGGGGTAGTGGAATAAAAGACTTAACCTAAAGCTGTAAAGTGAATCAAACTAGTAAGAAAGAAAAACATAAAGCAAGAGAAATGTTAACAACCTGGGGAACAGAAATTATAACTTCAGTGTTACAGTCCTATCCTTCCTATATGTGACTGGTTTATTAAAAATACAAATGACTTACTACTGGCTGAAAGCATTTATAGTTTAGCTGCAATCCTGCCTACCATTAGGGTGATTGAATACCACTGAAGTCAATGAACCCAAACCAGAGAAAGTTAGTTGCACCTACACGCCATTGAAATCAGTGGAATTTAAGACACAACTAGCTTGCCCCTATTGGCATTAACAGGACCAAGGCATAATTAACTGCCTTGGGATGGATCAGGGCCAGTAAGATTTAAACAGCCTAACTGTGTAGCATTAAGATTATATGCAGTCAGGGATAAAAAAAAATAGTGGTCTCAGTTTTAAGTGTGTTCTAGTGTGTAGGCATTAGCATCTGCGGATAACTTAGGCTGGAAACCTAAACACAGTTACTAAGGGAGTAAACCCAGTGTACACAGACAGACCTTCTCCCAATTAAATGTGCAGAAAGTTCCACTTTTAGTTGTAAATAAACTCTATCATTTGATTCATACAGGGATGCAATTCGCTAGGAATTTGTTCTATGAAATCCCTGCTGGAAGGACAACGACATGAAAAAGAGCTTTAAAAGAGGAAGTTATTAAAGAGTTCTTCCCAAACCTCTCAGGCCCAGAGTAATTCAGATCCTCCAGAAAGCTCTTGTAGAATCTTAGTACTTGCTGTACTTAGTAGATGAGGAATCCCTTGCCCATCTGTGATCTCCATTGGATCTGCCATGCACAGAAAGACCACTGGGTCAGGCAAACATTTATCAGGACATTACTATGTACAGTAGCAATAAGAGAAAAAACCCAACCCCACACTTGAGAAACTTAATTTCATTTAAAGAAACGAGGACTAAAGTGTTTAACACTAACTGAGACATATCCATTGGCAGTAGCAGTAATTTTTATTTATTGGTGAATCTGACATCTCTGCTAGCTAGTTCACATGTGGATTGTGAACCAGTCCACAAATTATCACTAGTATCATTTCAGTATGGACTGTATTATTTTGATTGGTTACATGATTAAAAGACTATCTTTTATGTGATCTACAGCCCTCCTTTTAAAGCATACCTTCCAATTTTTTTCATGGCATTTTAACTTTTCAGATACTAGATGTGAAACAGAGAGTTAAAAGAGTAAAGACTGATTGGTGCAAAAATCTGTTCTGAAGAGAGAAATAATATGGTACAAATTATGAGCAAAATGTTTGCATGTTCAGAATCCCTTTATGGATTAACTGTTCATTCAGAGAGCAGTGTCGGGATGTTCTTTTGGCCATGAACTTTGAATCTTAAAATCCTAATCAAGATATCCTCTTGGAGGATTGCAGGAGAAGGATGCAGCTATGCATATTGGCGGATTCAAGAGCCATCCAGGATTAGTATGTTAGAAAACAAGGAGAGAGGCTGACATTTACAGACTTTTGAATGTGGAGATAAAACCAAGACTTTAAAAGGGGGATTTTATAATTATTTTTTTTTTGCACTTTCACACTAGGGGAAAGTTTGCAAGTTGTCCAGTTAAGCTTTTATTAAGCAACTTTAGTTGCATGATGACACGTGGCTTGCAGATAACTTTTAAAAACAAAAGATGGTCAGGAAACATATAGATTACAGTGAACTACTCCAGTTAACAGTAAATTTGTTATGATGTACAAATTAGGTTCCTGGTTCAAAAAACAATGGTCCCAAGAGTCATTAAACACCCATGGGAATGGAGTCTGGCATATTTATGAACATCATTTCTATTTATTTCCATTTTGCTAGGTTGCATCCAAAATCTTTATCAAAGAGAGAGAAATGCCTATTCGGTTTAGCCATTGTGTTTCTATGTAGCACAAATTCAGCTAGACCGCACTGTGAAAGAAATTGTCTGTATTAATTTCCCTACCAAGTCATCTTTAAATTACACAAATTGTAAATAGCTGACAGCTATATTATTTATATACATGAAAGAAGCAGAAAATCAGAGAAACAGATAATAGACAGAGTGGTGTTTGGCATCATACATGAGTGGCATCTTTATTCAAATCCTTGGTTTCAGTGTTCCCATCCACCACATGCAAAATCGAAAAGCCCTGGAAAAACCCATTTCCACTTATCTGAACTTCTAATTATTTTGCTTTTCTAGATATCCCCTAAGCCATTCAGATAGCTGAAACCTCCTCTAAACTCAGAAAATACAACACAAGAAGTATTCCAACTGCTGAACAACTTTTGCAAAAGTAAGTTATACAACAGGATCGAGCTAATGTTAGACCTTTGAACTAACATCTTGGTGTATTTATGATTTGGTTAAAAGTAGTAATTTTAAAATCCCACACTAATTCTTCCTTTTCTACTCTACAAAACAAGCATGCATTAAGCTGAACCTCCCTCCTTTCCAGTTAAGAACAATATTAATTCTACCAATATGTACTACTTTAAATGAAAAGGCTGTCCTGGTTACTAACATACAGTGAAACTGCATTTTTAAGAGCAATGTTTATTTTTGTTTTTTGCTATTGTAGGCCAATCCTTTTCAAAAGGCAGGGATCAGACTTGAAGTTTTTATTGGGATATTGACTTTAAGAGACCACCGATATTGCTCTGATAAATTGCTAAAAGGTTTAATTAATGCTTTGTTGCAAATTTGGGGTTTTCATTTTAAAAGATGATTTGCTTTCTTTAAAAAAAATCCTCTAATATCCCTCTTATTGGTTATAACAAGCAGAAAGGGTAAAGAGTAATACGTAAGGAGTAAAACACTTTCAGGGACTGATATTGGGTACACAAAGCCACCCATAAAATAACAAAGCTAAAATTATTACTCTTTTTTAAAAATACATGAGCACAAGAGCAGGAGGCACATATACTCTTGGTCTCACTTCCACATCATAGGATTTCCAGGTAACAACTACAACGTCATTTATATTTTGGGGGAAATGTCCCACTTGGTGCTATAGCAGGGCCAGGGCTTGAAGGAATGAAGCCCCAGGACTTTTTGATAACCAGAGATGTTCACATCCTCTACCATGTCTTTTGTTCTGCCCCCTGCCCTGCTGTTCCCTCTGGGTTTTGCTGCAATTCCCATTGTAGGTGGTGGGGGGAATGGATTTCCTCATCAGATATTAAACCCCCCTTGCTGTAATCCAAAACATTTGGAAGCAGCTTGAGTAGGCAAGAGCCATTAGCTTTACAAAAGACCTGCATCTGGTGGAGATGATGGCTGCATCTGCACTGCAGAAATAATCCAGTTTGATGCTGCTTTAACTGCCATGGCTCCATCCTATGGAATCCTGGGATTTGTAGTTTGTTGTGGTACCACAGCTATCTGACAGAGAAGGCTAAATATCTCACAAAACTACAAATCCCAGAATTCCATAACATTGAGCCACGGAACTTAAAGCAGTGTCAAACTGCATTATTTCTGCAGTACAGATGCAGCCAATAACTGTTAGAAATGACTTAGGGGAAGGGATTTGCTACACAAACTACCATGATCAGGTGCTTCACCTCAAAATTTACCACTACACCACTGCCCCCCCACCTCACCTCCCCCACAAAAAATAATTTGGGGGTGAGTCCTCTGGAATTGCAGTGTACAGGAGGTATCCAGAACATGACTTTGATCCAGCTGATGTTAAGTACTGTTACAGCTTCATTCACCCTCTAAAATCAGCAGGATGGAAAAGTCCTTCATTTGAGCTGGATCATCTCCTTAAATATTTCAGGCATTGTCTTGAAAACCCTATGTATGGAATAATTTAGGCAGACAGCTTTTCAAAGTTTTTTTTTCAACAAACACTATGTCAGAAATGACTTGAAGGCATAGAACAGCAACAATATATAGTAGAATTAACTAATTCAGAATGACCATTCTCTTTTCAAAGTCCAGAAGTATGTGATTTCATTTAATTTGTATATTATATTTATTCCTGGCCTCCCTAAGAAATTATTTACATGAATAGTATTTGGGAAACATACGTTAAAAATCAACAACCAGTGGCAAAGGATCTTTCCCCACAGACACACATCTTTGACCCTCATCTCTATCTCTGCTCCTTTGTCCACAAATGCATCATTTGGAGCAGAACTCAGTGATTTTGAAATACTTGCAGAAGAAACGGTGAGTGAAAATCGAAATATCCAGATTCTAGGTGTTGCTTGCTACCATCTAGCCACAAATATTTAAACTTGTGGTAGGCAAACTTTGGGTCTGTAAAGTCAATGTCTCCTATTAGAAGCTCCAGATTTACTAACCAGAGCTAGGCATAAATTAGGAGTTGAGGGGGAGGAATGGTGTTGCCAACTGTGTGTTGTGTCCTGTGAGCCACACACTGGGATGTTTAAATGTGTTATCTATATTTGAACTATGGCCACACCTCAAAGATACTGGCACAAAACTCTTACAGCAACCAGTAAAGCTGCACAAAGACCTGGTTGAAGGTCACCCATAATTACTGTATTTTATAGGTAGGAAAGATGGCCATGTCAATGTATCATCATCATCGCAACCATCATCATTTCCTATCACTTGCTATTGTCAAACAATTGCAAGTCAGGATCCCTTGTCAATTGACTGCAAATTTCTGGGGATCTACTAGGAGATCCAGATACACTTCCCACCCACATTTGATTTAAGCCAATAGAGCTAAAGTGTAGACGTATTGAGGGGTTGTAATCCTGTAGTTTAGCCTGAGAATTCTCTGGTGCATGTAGTATCAAGACTGCAAGAATCTGAGACTTCTCAGCTGTAAGGCAGGTTCAACCACCCAAGTGCCTTTAAGACAATACAGGCATCTGTCACTTAAAAGTTTGCTAACTGGAGGAGAGATGAATTAACAAGATGGGACACACCACACTCCTCATCTGTCTGAATTTGGAACAAACCAAGGAATCACTTGGGCCTATGACACCCTGCTACTTATACATTTTTAAAAATATAAATGCCTAAAATTCATGCAAACCCATGTTCAGCTAAACAAAAACTAAACAAGGGCCTTGGGGATTTATAACTGGCTTATTTCTAGTTCATCCCCTGGAGTTGGTGGGGGAATAAATAAAACATTAAGGAGAGATACTAACGGATTAAAATTACCTTTATAAAAAGCAATTGGAGAAAAATAAACAAAGGGGACTTTAAAAAATAATCTCCATAATCTATTTTACATAAAACTAGCCTTGCATGGGATATGAGGGGAGAGTTTTAAAAAATGGTATAATCTTATCCACAATCTGTTTTTTGTGAAGTGCATTAATTCTAGAAGATTTTCCTCCACCAGAACCCAGGGTGCTTTCCCTATTCCTTTTTGCTGGGAATGTGATGGAAAAGGGTTTTTTTGTTTTGTTTTTGTTTTGTATTTTTGCTCGGATCTGGCCACTATCAGAGGACGCAGGGCTGGAATAATTCTCGAAGAATTCGATTGCATTCTACCCGTGGCCTTCAGGGGATAAGGGACGGGGGGGGGCGAAAGCATGTTTCCTACCTCAGTGGCAGAGACACTCTGATCCTCCCTCCGACTCCCTCCCAGACAAAACAAATTCCACCTTCTCCCCACCCCAGCCCGATTGGCTTTTTTCTTCTCTGAACCCCTCACTCCCCACAGGCGCCCCTTCTCTGTCTTGCCCTCCTTTCGTTTGATCCCATCTCTCTCTCTCTCTCTCTGCATCACTGGCACCCATGGGTGACACACGCCCGCGCCGGTGCCCTGAAATTGCCGTGCGTGGAATGATCAAGGATGGGAGGGAAGACGAAGGCGATGCTACAAAGGGGGGGGGGGCTTTAGAAATCGCTCTGCTTTGGAGGAAATTGGGATGGGGGGGGAGATGGAGGGAAGGAGAGGAGGAGAGCGCTTTGAATGTATTTAGGTCGCGGTGTTAGACTTCTAGAGAGATGCCCTCAGCGCCACAGATCAAGCGCTGGAACGTCTCCACCACAGAATCATGGAAGAGACCCCCAAGGGCCATCTAGTCCAACCCCCTGCCGTGCAGGAACACACAATCAACGCATTCCTGACAGATGGCCATCCAGCCTCTGTTTAAAAACCTCCAAAGAAGGAGACTCCACAAGGTGGAGTCTCCTTCTTTGAAAGTTTTTAAACAGACGCTGGATGGCCATCTGTCGTGGGGAGTGCTTTGAGTTCCTGAAGTGCGGAGCGCTGGACAGTTGTCGCGCTTCCGACGCGGCACACACACACACACACACACACGGGCTGCCTCCCCCCCCCCTCCGTGGCTTGTGCAATCGTGAGATCGACCCTACCCCCCTCCTTGCCCACTCACACCACCAACCCTTCACTGACCCGAATTAACACGATAGGGGAAGAGGAAAAAAAATTAACGCCCTCTACTAACGCGGTCGGGCAACGCCCTCCTCCCCGTTACTTCTGCATGAATTGGGTACCTCTTTGGGAAAAGACGAGCCGGACTCGTTATCAACTCCCCTCGCTGCTGCTGTTGTTATTCGTACATCGTCCAAAGGGAGGGAGTGCAGGAAAGGATTTTTAAAATAAAATAAAAAATAATGAAAGAGAGAGGGGAGAGAGGTAGTGGAATAGCAAGGTTATTCTCCGCTTCGGGAAGCATTGATTCTTTGCAAACTGAAGGCACTTGTACTGCCCAGTGATACAGGAATCATAACCATCATAAAATGCATAGTTTGGTTCAACTTTTTTTTTCTTCTTAAAAAAAAAAGATGAAGAGGAGAAGGAGGAGGAAAGACACATTCCCCCTTGGGGGAAATGGTCTTCCAAACTCTTTCCCACCAAAATTGTTTAAATAACCGGTCCTTTTTCAAGCCCTTTTACCCATCAGAACGACTCGTGTGTGTTGATGCCTGTAAATCTCTCTGAAAACTCGAGATCGAACTATTGTCTCTCCGAGGTACAGTTTTTTGACAATGTCCGAGGAGTGTTGGATTTTTTTTCCCCCAACGTTCGGGGAGGTGGGGGGAAAAAAGGATAAGTTAAAAAAATAGTAATCAATTTTCTTTTTATTTCTGTATAAAACACAATTCTGCCTGAGGTTTAAGGTAGCGGGCTGGACTCGTCTCAAAAAGGCGAAGGAAAAATAAAAGATGTTTTGTCTGAAAAGTTCTGCATAGAAAAGAAAGTGAGCCTTTCCCATCCCCCTTCGAAAACGAAATGCAGAATTTTTTAAAAGAGAGAAAAAGAGAGAAAGAGAAAAGGAGGAGGAAGAGAACGGCTGGTACATATTGTACAAAACAAATAATTCGTTTTCCCTCCCTTGGCGTTAAGTGTTGCAAAGGATAAGATTATGTCCTCTCCTTACAAAACGTTACTTCTCTCCCCTGCTTCAAATTATTTCAGATAAAGGTTCCCCTCCTTTTTTTTCCCCTCCCTAAAATGATTCGCTCTCGTTTATCTTTTCACTTCCACAAGTGAAAGTGAGTAATCCTTTCACAAGACTCAAGATTTTAAGGGAAAGACTCTTTTTTAAAACAAAAACAAAAAATAATAATGGGGGAAATAGGAAAGCGACATGGATCTCTCAAGCAACGAGCTCTGGCCCTCATTGCTTCTTTTCTACAAGGAAGAATCCCGGATCCCATTTCGAATAGAAAATAACATTTAAGACCAGAAGCGCCGGCCCTCCCAGGATATATGAGTGGGAATGGCTCAAGGGCCCAAAAGGGGCGAGGAAGGGGGAAATAACAGGCCTGAGACACCCCCTCCCCAGCAACTACAATGCAGTGTTTCCCCTCCTCTTTATTGAGGAAAGTCCTCGAGAAACCACGTTCACGCGTGGAGGAAGGCGAGAGGGTGGGAGCTTCTGTTGCCAACTCATTTCTTTTACCCGGAGCCTAAGTCCACTCACTCTCTTCCCTCCCCAGCTCAAGGACATCAGCGGGAGAGCAACGAAAACGCCGTTGCCACGGGGTAGCGATTGCTGTGCGCGGGTAACGCCTTGCTAGCTGGTAAAAAAGACCAGCTCGAGGGAAGGGTCTATTTTATTTTATTTTATTTTATTTTTAAATTTATTTTTGAAAACGGTCAGGTCCGGTTTCCCTGCAGGGCCAGGGCCGAAGCGATGACCTCGCTGGCACCCGGGAGGATTTCAGAGGCGGCGCTCTCGCCCGCCAACGGAGCCCCTCGGATGAGAGAGGCAAAAGTGCAGCCCCGGGGTTTGGCCAGCCCGGAGGCAGCGAAGGCCGGGGCCTCCATCTGGACCCCCTCGAGGGGATGATGGGCAGCCCTACTCCCTCATGCGCCTGCCTGCCTGCCTGCCTGCCTGGCATTTCAGACCGACTTCAAAACACCTGCATAGCCCGAGCCTGTCCTGGGGGGGGGGGGGCTGGGAGGAAGACACGCAAACGGGGAGCAGCACATTGCAGAGGTGGATGTGGCCAAGGGCCTAGGCCAGTGGCTCTTAAGTTTTTCCTTCCCAGGGACCCCCTTTGAATAGCTTTTGTTGCCCTGGATCCCCAAGACAACTCAAGATTTAAGACCATAATACAGTACTACTAATATTACTATCTGATAATGATGAGGATGATGCAATTACACCATCGATTAACCCTTCCCTCAGAGGCACTGGAGGGGGAGGGAAGATTTTTCTCCTCCTTCTTCCTGCAAGTTTGTGGCAGGAGCGGATTGAATGGCAATGTGCAGGCCAAGCTAGCCTTTGCCTTGGCTCCTGTCAAGTGGCCGCTCCACTGCAGGGAGGAGGTGGGCCAAGCAGCCTTCAAGCCTTCATGGACCCCCTGTGAGGACATCGCGGACTCCACAGACCCCAGGTTGAGCCCCTGGCCTAGGCAAATTGCCTTTTTTTCAAGGAGAGGCGGAGGGGGCTCCTACTTGCCCTGTGGGGTAGGTCCCCACTCTCTGGAGCCTCCGACGGTGGGAAGCGAGTCCCATCCAGTTCGGTGGGACTTACTCCAATGTAAGGATTGCAGCCGTAGAGGGCGGTCCTGTCCCAGCCCGTTCCCTCACCCACGAGCTCCTCCGTGCTCCATGGGGCTTACCTCCTAAGTAAGTGCGAATGCAACTTTCTAAGGGTCTTTGCTCATTTTAACCGCAGCCTGGGAGAGCACATCCTATGCACCTTTCGCTCCTACTTTAGGAAGGTAGATTTATTGCACTGTGCGCAATGCATAGGATTGCAACTGTCGATTCGTTGCCCTTTATTGGTTTTTAGAGCGCGGAGCGGGGCTGGAAGGATGCAGGTCAGGGAGAAAGCAATTGGTGCTTTCAATAGGTAACGGAGAAAGCAATTGGTGCTTTCAGTAGAATGCAATTGGTGCTTTCCATAGGTAAGGGAGAAAGCAGTTGGTGCTTTCAATAGAAAGCAATTGGTGATTTCCATATGTAAGGGAGAAAGCAGTTGGTACTTTCGATAGGTAACGGAGAAAGCAATCGGTGCTTTCAATAGAAAGCAACTGGTGATTTCCATAGGTAACGGAGAAAGCAATCGGTGCTTTCAATAGGTAAGGGAGAAAGCAATCGGTGCTTTCAATAGAAACCAATTGGTGATTTCCATAGGTAAGGGAGAAAGCAATTGGTGATTTCGATAGGTAAGGGAGAAAGCAATCGGTGCTTTCAATAGAAAGCAATTGGTGATTTCAATAGGTAAGGGAGAAAGCAATCGGTGCTTTCAATAGAAAGCAATTGGTGATTTCAATAGGTAAGGGAGAAAGCAATCGGTGCTTTCAATAGAGAGCAATCGGTGCTTTCAATAGAAAGCAATTGGTGATTTCAATAGATAAGGGAGAAAGCAATTGGTGCTTTCAATAGGTAACAGAGAAAGCAATCGTTGCTTCAGTTGTATTCAGAGGGGAAAGGCTGAGGGAGACAGGCGGATGCGCTGAAAGTAATGCTCTGTCCCACACAGGCACTCAGCAGACATTAACGAAAATTAAATAAAACAGAGAACTTGAACCTGACTGTCTGGAAGTCTTTGATATCTTTCTATCCATTGCCTTGACTCTAAAGCGCTTTCGACCGGAGGCCGGCGACACTTTGTAGATGATGGAAGGGGGGGGAGGAGGAGGGAGTCCCATCCTGGCCGAACCTCTCTGCTCAATCTCATCTCCAGACTTGAACTCCTGCGCGCCTATGCGCCTTGGCCCCACCTGGAAGGCACAGGCCTGCCCTGGGCTCCGAGGGCCGCTTCTGCGTTCGTTTTTGAGCCTATGGTGCCCCCTCTGGATGGAAACGAGAATTGCAAGCAAAGGTGATTTGTTTATATAGAGGTAAACTGTAAAAGTTCCAAGAAAAGAAACGGAGTCTGAAAGGAGAGTGGAAAAAAGGCACGGAAAGCAAAGCAGAGCCGTGGAAAGGCGTCTGTCTTCCTAGGCAGGACAACATGACAGCTCATGATTTAAAAGCGTTTACAGGGCGGGAAGCTGACGAAGGCCGTCATGACCACAGAGAGACGGGGCGAGCGGTGGCCCAGCCAACCCACACATCACGTCTCCTTGAAGGGGGGCTTATCGAAAGACTTGAGCCATCGAAAGCTAGCCCTCTTTCTCCCCCCCCCAAGCCACCCCTTTGTCAATTGTATTACACAGCTGACTTGGTAAGTTCTACCCTCACTGCTCATAAATAAGCTCCTACTTCTATCTAAACTTTACATGCATTGGCAAACTTTCTCTGCCTCACCCACCAGATTAAAAAAAATGCATCCCAGGACATGTAATAGATGTTGAAAAGCCTCTAGGTTAGTAAAATTCGCATTTAAAACAAAAGACGCAAAACCTGATCACGAGCAAGAGACATTTCTGGAAGTAATCCCCTAATAATAATGATGGTGATAAGGATAATAGATGATGCAGAAGAAGAACATTTACTGTATTCTCTCTGAATGAAGGGAGAGATTAGGCAGGGCTAGATTTGAGTTTGCACTGCATTTTCTAGGTCCATTTGAAGAACATTGGCCTCCACACAGTTTACCAATATACCGAATTTGCAGATTCAAGTCCGGTCTTTCGGATACAGGCCGACTTTACAGAGGCTAAACCTGTTATTTCGTGAGGTTTATGTGAAGATTTATAATAAATTTGATTTTTCCCTCGCCAAGTCGTGGAACCTATCTTCTTATACAGATCTCTTACCCCCCCCCTCCAAAAAAACCCCCCACCAAAGCCCAAATACTGTGGTGGATTTATTGGGAAAGAAGTCCCATTGCGCTTAGTCGAGCTTATGTCCAAACTCTAAGCGGGGATAGAATTCTAACCTAAAAATACTTGGAAGACTTTTTTATTGACGACATTCTAAACCAAAAAGAGGAAAATCATATGTTTCGATACAGGACACTCTTGATGTGATATTTTGGTGGGAAGGATGTTGGTGTCATTGAAGAAAAATAGAAATCCCTATCGACCTCTGTCTCTTAAATTAAGTTCACGAGATACGATGCGGATTTTTGTTCGTTTTGAAAGGAGGTGGTTTGAGGATATATAACCCAGGGCTTTCTGGATCCGACCCACACATACATACAAACCAAATTCCCCCCCCCCCCATGCTTTCCATGCAGGGCAGCACAAAGGGGAGAAATCCTGAAACGTATAAGGATGGCTAAAGCTTTAGGATGAGCGAAATGAAAACAAAACCCTCCCATAGGATCGGTGAGTCACAAAATCAGGGGCCGGTTTCAAAGTGGAAGGAGGGGCAGAGAAGGGCTCCAAAGTTGCTTTTTTTTCCCCCTGGGACGGAGAGAGAGAAAAGAAAGGGGGGGCTGACGCTTTGCTGCGCAGCATTGCCCCAGATGACGTCTCTCTTAAAGAGAAGCCTTTGGTGGGCCCTTTCCCCCTTCCCTCTGCAAGCAAGCGCAGCCATCCGCCTGGAGAGCAAAAGGAGGAGAAAGAAAGGGAGCCCTCGGCCCGGGAGGGACAAGCGTCGGGAAGTCCAAAGCCAGCCCCAGCGCGCCACCAACTTTCTCTTCTTCTCCCCCCCCCCCCGCTTCTTTTCTCTCCCTCTTTTTCCCTCCCCCTCCCTTCTGAGCTCATTCCTCCCCTCCTTTCCAAAACTGGGGAGGGGGGGTGTAAGAAAAACTTTCCAGCCAATCCGCGGCGTGCCAGCCCACGAGAGGCCGGGCTGCCATTGGCTGGGATTTTCTAAGGTGAAATAGCAGCGGAGAGTATTTATTAAAGCGACCCAGCGAGGCAGGCTTAGTAGAGCGGAGCTCCAAACGGGCCGGCTGGCGGGGGGCGGTGGTCGTGGTGGGGTTTTTTCAAGCGAACTGGGGGCGGAGGGGAGAGAACTGTTCTCCTCCTTCTTCTTCTCCTCGACTCCCCTTTAGCGCAGCCGTCGAGGAACTTGGTCTCCGGCTTTGGCGAAGGAGGAACGAGAGCCGTCGCTCCAGATGCCCCCGCTGGCTTGGTGGCTCCCGGCTGCAGCTCGGCTCCCACCCTCCGCCGCGTCCGTGGCTCCCATGTCCGCCTCTTGAGCTCCAGCATCGGCCGCCGTCGCGAGTCTGTCCCGCGCCCTCCTCCCGCGCCCGTCTGCCCGAGCAGACAAAACAAACCTTGGGCGCTTGCAAGCTTCTCCTCCTGCCCGGGCTCGCCGCCGCCGCCGCCGCCTGCCTGGCCTCTTTTTCCCATGCGGCCCTCCTAAGCGCCCCTTTCCCGCCGTCTCTCCCGCAGCCTCCGTGGCTTTGGCCCCCCTCAGCGCCGCCTCGCATGAATCTCCTCGACCCCTTCCTGAAGATGACCGACGAGCAGGAGAAGGGTCTGTCCGGCGCCCCCAGCCCCAGCCTGTCGGACGACTCGGCCGGCTCGCCTTGCCCGTCGGGCTCCGGCTCGGACGCCGAGAACACGCGGCCTCAGGAGAACCACCCCTTCCCCAAGAGCGAGCCGGAGCTGCTGAAGAAGGAGGGCGGCGGCGGCGGGGGCGGGGGCGGCGGGGGCGAGGAGGACAAGTTCCCCGTCTGCATCCGCGAGGCCGTCAGCCAGGTGCTCAAGGGCTACGACTGGACCCTGGTGCCCATGCCCGTGCGCGTCAACGGCTCCAGCAAGAACAAGCCCCACGTCAAGCGGCCCATGAACGCCTTCATGGTGTGGGCCCAGGCCGCCCGGAGGAAGCTGGCCGACCAGTACCCCCACCTCCACAACGCCGAGCTCAGCAAGACGCTGGGCAAGCTCTGGAGGTGAGGCGCGGGGCGGGCGGGCGGGCGGGAGAGCTGGCTGGCTGGCTGGCCGGCCTCTGGAGCCCCGGTCGGGCCTCCCCGGGGAAGGGCTGGGCGAGCGGGAGCGGGGCAGGGACCCCCGTCCTTCGCCAGGGGCGGCTTTGGGTTGGCGGGAGAAGAAGCCGAGGGAGAGAGCTCGCTGTGGGGGCCGTCCGCAGTCCTCTGTGCCGTTCTCAGGGGCATCCGCACGAAAGAAGTAAGCCAGGTCGAAACGGGATTCTTTGCGCGGCTCCTTCTTAGGGAAGCCTGGGGTTTGTCGTTTGGTGAGGCACCAGCACTTTTTGGCAGCGAAGGCTAAAGACCTGGTAAAGCTACAAACCCCAGGAGTCCATAGGGCAAAGAATCCAGTTTCAACCTGGATGATTCCCCGCCTCTGTTAAATGGTAGATTTAGGGTGACCCCGTGAATTTCAGAGAGTTTTCTTAGCCAAGGAATACTCAGGCGCGGTTTTGTCAGTTCCTTCCTCTGAAGTATAGAGTCTACAGTCCCTGGTATTCATTCGCTGGCGGTCTCCCCTCCCAGTACTAACCAGGGCTCACCTTGCTTAACTTCCCAGATCAGGCAGGATTTGGGGTATTTAGATATAGAGTACTTGGGCATAAATCCTCAGCGTAAATCTCCCCCAGATTTGGGCATCGCTGTGGACTTGGACCAGTGTGTCTGTATTTTCTAAACTTTATTTTAGTTTAGCATAAGAGGCAAAGGACCTTGTTTTGGTGCTGCAGAGAAGAAACTACACCAGGAGAAAATAAGAGCATTTAAAAAGATTAAACAGTTTCTGAGGAGGTGCACTGCTAAACCTCATTCCAAAAAGAAAATGAAGAAGCAATACAGTGGGCCCTTGCTATCTGCTGGGGTTTGGTTCCAGGACCCCAGGGGATACCAAAATCTGTGGATGCTTGTATGTAAAAGTCCATTTTACATACAAAGTAAAATGGTATTATATAAAATGGCAAAAACAAGGTTTGCTTTTTGCAATTAATTTTAAATATATATATTGTATGTGTGTGTATATGTGTATATATATATATATATATATACAGTATATATATATATATATATATTCAAAGTGTGGTTGGTTGAATCTACAGATGCAGGATCCGTGGATACAGAGGGCCAACTGTATTACAGTCAAGCTTGCTGGGAAAGCAGATAATATGGTGCAAACGGTCTGCTTTTTTGTGTAGATATCTTGTGGTTAATCTCAAATGCATTCTGCATGTGATCTTTATTACTTCGAAGGTCCCCTGTCCAGGGCTTGACTTGGCTAAAGAAAATAAATGGGAAGACTAAGCCCTGAGACAAATTGCACCTTCATTGGGGGACAAAACAGGCACACAAAGGGTGCGTTGATGGTTGGCATACATTGGCAAGGATGAACCAAGAGGCAGCTGAATAGGAAGGGTGACTTGCTGCTGCATGGTGCCAGTGGAGGGGGGGTGGATTAAGAGAAAGTGAGTCACCTGGCTGCAGCCATGTTTGTGACTTGCAAAGCAGGGGGGAAAGGGGGGGGAGAGAAAGCTAAGCCCTATTTGGGAGCGGAGCAGAAAATTTTGTTACATGTAGTCATAAAACGGTGGTCAGAATGTGTGGGAGTGCGAGTGCGAGCCATCCAAGGTGTTTGTTACCCAATCTGGTACCAAATCCACATTCATGGGTCCTGAGTGGGATGGGGTGGGGTAGGTGGCAGCTTCAACCAAATTCCACTTAAGGGAGAGGGTGGAGGAAAATCCCTGCACTGTTTTGTTTTGTTTTCCATCTTAACTTTGTTTGTTGTATCATCTCTTGTTGGCCACCAAAATTGTCTACTACAGTAGTTTCTTCTGGGGAGCAGGGAGGTTAGGAGTGGAAGTCTGAAAGGGATCCTAAATTGTTTAGGATGGACTAGTGCAGAGGCAAATCCCCTTCCTGACAATGCCCAGATGTCCCTGGGGAAGTTTCCAGACTGCTTCTGAAAGGGGGGCGGGGGAAATGCTAGGATAGCAGGGTGCCTAAAGCCAGCAAGCCTTCTTGATTGCCAGGTTTATTATGGCTCTTTGGCAATATGTCATACTTGAACATCAGTGTGTGTATCTTGACCTTCATAGGACCAGGAGCTCATTTTTCACACATTCCTAACTTCTCCCAGCTGCCTTGCTTAGTGTTGCGTACTGACTTGCCCCCTTAACACAAATCTGGCCTAAGTGCTATGTACTGGAAATCTCAATTTTAGTTAAGGCATAGACTTGAATAACCACGGGGCCTTTCTTGCCTTGCTGTGTCTCCCTCAGGTTATTAAACGAGAGCGAGAAACGCCCATTTGTTGAGGAGGCTGAACGGCTGAGGGTGCAGCATAAAAAGGACCATCCAGACTATAAGTACCAGCCCCGAAGGAGAAAGTCAGTCAAGAATGGACAGGCTGAGCAAGAGGAAGGATCTGAGCAAACCCACATTTCTCCTAATGCTATCTTCAAGGCTCTGCAGGCAGATTCTCCTCAGTCTTCCTCCAGCATGAGTGAAGTGCATTCCCCCGGAGAACATTCTGGTAAGTTCACCATCTTCCAAACGTCTTATTTGTGGAAGAAAATGAAACTCCCAGGCAGGCAGGCAGGCAGGCAGAAAGAGCTGAATAATACAGTACAATTAGCAATCTGGCACCTGGCAGATCAATAACGCATCTTGGGACACTGTACAGAGGACAGACAGCTATAGGTGCAAGGCAGATGTGTATGTTGGTGTGGGGTGGGTGGGTGGGTGGGGGTGTATGATGTGTGTCCATCACAGCTATGGATATCTTTTATATATCTTTTATGGGGAAAATGACATGGAGAGATACCAGCACAGAGTATTATTTACCCACTGTACAGTCAAAAAGTCCTTGCCTTTCTCTAAGATGATAACCTTAAAATCTGTTTCATGCTTGGCAAACCATTTCTGTAAGCAGCTTTGCTTCTTGTCCTCTTTTTATTTTTTTTCAGTAGATCATCATTTCCTTTAGCTTAAAAGCACTCCTTACGCTGACTCTGCAAAAAGACACATTTAGGGCCATGCATGCATGCATCCATCCATTCATCTATCTATCTATCTTCAACAGTGATCCATTGAATTATTAGTCACCCCCAGCCTCTCATTTCACTCACCTCCAGCCAGAGTTTACCATTAACTGATCTATCACTGTTAATACAACACCTCTGACTTATTAAAAATGGCCACCGTTAGAGTTCCATGGCTTTATGGCAGTCTCTTTGTGCCTGTATCAGTAGGAAGAGATAGGCCTAGGTGTGGTCTGCCTGCAATTTGACTTCAAAGGTGGAAAAGGTAGCAGACGTCTACTATAAACATGTGCTGTTTCCTTTGTATCTCCTACAGGGCAGTCTCAAGGGCCTCCTACTCCTCCCACCACCCCCAAAACAGACGTCCAGGCTGGTAAACAGGACCTAAAGCGTGAAGGTCGCCCGCTGCAAGAAGGAGGGAGGCAGCCACCTCACATCGACTTCCGCGATGTGGACATTGGAGAGCTCAGCAGCGACGTCATCTCCAACATTGAGACCTTTGACGTCAATGAGTTTGACCAGTACCTCCCACCCAACGGGCACCCAGGCGTCCCAGCAACCCACGGCCAGCCCGGCCAAGTCACCTACACCGGCAGCTATGGGATCAGTAGTACGACCGCAACTCCCGCTGCTTCTGGGCATGTCTGGATGTCCAAACAGCCACCACCCCAGCAGCCACCACCACCCTCTCAGCAACCACCATCCCAAGCTCAGCAGCCGCAGCCGCCACAGCCACATACGCTGACCACCCTGAGCAGTGAGCCCGGGCAGCCTCCCCAGCAGAGGACACACATCAAGACAGAGCAGCTCAGCCCAAGCCATTACAGTGAGCAGCAGCAGCATTCACCTCAACAGATGAGCTACAGCTCCTTCAACCTCCAGCACTACAGTTCCTCCTACCCAACCATCACGCGCTCGCAGTACGACTACACAGACCACCAGAGCTCCAACTCCTACTACAGCCACGCTGCCAGCCAGAGCTCCAGCCTCTACTCAACGTTCACGTACATGAACCCAACCCAGAGGCCCATGTACACGCCCATTGCAGACACTACCGGGGTGCCTTCCATCCCTCAGACCCACAGCCCCCAGCACTGGGAACAGCCCGTCTACACCCAGCTCACCCGGCCGTGAGGTTTTTGAATGATGGTTAAAAACTTCCTCAGACTTAGAACAGTTTTAAAAACAAAAGACAAAAAAGCTAACCGTGAATGAATGAGTGAGAGGAAGAGGAAAAAAATCCCAGAATGCCTTGTGCACTACAGCATCCTTTTGAAATCAGTCAGATTCTTCTGCTCAGTAAAGGAACATTCCTTGGTGGACTTAAAACTTTAATTTGAAGGCAAAGTTTTTTTCTTTTTCAAGCAACCAACTTCGTTTGTCTAAGTATGGACTTGATGATTATTTTTTAACAATAACTAAAAAAAAATTAAAAAGATAAAAAAGAGACAAGAGTCAAAGTGTTCCTCTGTGAGGAATATTCTCTATTTTAAATATTTTTAGTATGTACTGTGTATGATTCGTTACCAATTTGAGGGGATTTATATGTAATTTTACTTCATGTTTTTAGACAAACTTTTTTTTTAAAAAAAATGTTCCTTCCTTTTGCTTTTGACAGTTAACACTTAACAGAACAATATGCCTTAGCCCTTTTTCTTGCTATCAGAGGTATTTTTGTATAGTTAAATTGTCTTTCACTTGTAGAGAGCAAAAATGTGCATAATGTCAAAGAAACAAAGGGGGGGGGATTTCCTCTCTAACCAGTGGTCACTTACTCAATGTGATGATGGGGATTTGGAAAGAGACTTTATTTTTCTAGCTTGGAAGTAAAATATGTTTTGGGAGAATTGTTTTAAAAAATAACACCTTGAGCCTTAACATAACATTCATGAAAAGCCTTAAAGAACAACCCTGTGATAGCTTCCAAGAGACTTGCACAATGATTTGCCTCATTGCCAAGAGGGAAAATATGAGTCTTGAAAGGAGAAGAGCTCAGTTTGTAAGGTCTGAAGCTTTTTTTTTAAATGTTTTATATTCTTGGCAACCACCAGCACCCAATTATAAAGCCACAAGCCAGCATTCCCTAACCCTGACACACACACACACACACACACACACACCTCTCTTCCTTGACTTATGACCCCTCTGTGTGAGGGAGAATTTGACAGTCCAAACCCCATCTTCCCTACAAAATCCCATTATGAACTGGATTCTCTATTCCATGGAGCCCCTTGGCAGGGGTGGTAGTGATGGTGGCCATGGGGTGGGGGGATAGTGACTTTAGCAAACTTCATTGGTGACTTTTTTAAAAAAGGAAATATATATATTTATTTTGTGAAAAAGAGGTTTTTAATCATGAGTTTTTCTTCCGTTTCCTCCCTTCCGCATTACAAGTTCTTGTACATTACAAGTTTTTGTAATGTAAACAGAAATGGCAGAGTCTTACACAGAGGGTATATGGTGCCTAATCTTTAAATTATGGTCTAAATCAATAACCTGTTATTTTATTTATCTCTCTTGTTCTTGTTTGTATTTTTATTATTATTATTCCTTCAGAATGTGTCTTAGGTTTGTACAAATACATCTGCACCCTTTTGTGTTCCTTTCTGTCTTATCTATTTTTTTTATCTCTCTTTAAGAATAAACTGGAAAGCTTCCCCCACTCCCTTCATTTTCTCACTGTACAAACATAAGATTGCAAAAGTAGCGTATCACTGAGTCATTTGCCTTGTTTTCTGCCTGAGTACTTCTGGACTCATGAACTGGGCCTATGTCTGTCTACATATGGAGTGGAAAAAAAGAGGTAACAGGAAGGTAGAGTGGTCCACACCACTGAAGGTGGGGATGCCATTTTTAAATGTTCCCCAGGGTTTGTTTTTTTAAAGAAAGAAAAAATCCTTCCTTGTACTTCTCCTTTTCCTTAAAAAAAAATGCAGGGATTTCTTTTACATGAAGATGGGTTAAAAAAGAATGCCTACCAGCTGAAGTGGTCACTTTGATACCTCAAGGTCTTACTGCTTCATTCAGACATCTAAGTAGGCCAAGCCTTCATGTGTACAAGTCAGGCAATACAAAATGGGTGCAACTGTCAAGCTTTGCTACTCTGTGAAGCTTCTTTTCCATGGGGTTTGCACATTTCCATAGGGCTTCTTCCTTTTTTTTTTTTTTTTTTTTGGTTCATTGAAAACCCCCCAAAAATGAAGGGAAGCTGCAGACCAGGAGTTCTTGATGGATAGCTCCTAATGTGCCCTGCTAACCTTCTACTTCTTCCTGCTATTTGATTTAAGGGGGAAGGCTAGGGGGACAACTAACATGAGTGAATCTGTGGCTGAACAGTTATGGATTGCTTTAAAAAAAAAAAGGTAGCCAACTTTTTTATTTTAAAAAAAAGGTATATTTGTTAACAGTTTGTAGGGAATTCAGTAGATGAAAATTTTAAAGCACTCTTATAATATGGTATCTTTTCTATTTCTATATTAAAAAAGCAGATCTTTTTAAAGTATTTCTGTAACTTAAAAGACCTGTCCTTTTAAAAATCAGTTTTAGGTAAGGTTTTTTTGGTGTCATATTGTTTGCAAATCCCTTTGCAAATCTGTAAAACTTACCTTTTTTGTATATTATTGTTTGCAATAAATATACATTGTATTAAACTTTAAATTAAATTGAGCTCATTGAACTGCAGTAGCCATTCTGAAGCAAAGGTATCTCATCTCTCTGTGTGTCTTTGTATCTGTCTCTCTTTTGGTAAGGATGCACCAATTATTTAAATCTTTTATTCAATCACACCTATTAGTCCATGTTAAGCTATTGATGATCCAACACATTTACATTCCCCAGTTCTCAAGTTGTACTTAGTTCTCACAGCAGCTTGGTTGCCTAAAACTCATTAGCCTGTTCTCAGTGATAGGCCAAACTATATGGGGAGAGGACGCAATTTCATTTCTTTCTGGAACCTTTCATACCTCATTTTTAGAGCTAATCTTCATCAAATAGCCACTTGATCTGCTCCTGAGAGTACTCTCCAGTGGCAGAGTTGCCAGTTTTCGTATCAGTGGGGGAAAGAGCTAGTCATCTTCTCCTATCATCCTTTACATGAGACCTACTCACAGCTCACACTGGCTTGTTACATTGGTGGCTGTCCGTGACTGGGAAAATGGATTACTGGAGCATTTGCTATTGTAATGGCTGACAAATCTGATTTGGGTGATTTACTACAGTCTCACACCAATCACTGCATGTAAATACCTCACCCCCTCCAAATTTACTGCCCTATAATATTAGTCATAGTTGTACCATGAATATATTATACAAATAACATGCAAGAAATTGCTAATTCCCTGCAAGCCTGGTAGATTTGAGGGGGAAACCATATTGGGGGGGAGACAATTTGAAGAGGATAAGTGATAGAGTTAAGAACCCCATTCCTTTCTTACCACGTCACCACTTTTAATTTCCTCCTGCAAAGTGTCCTCACCTTTAAAAAGAACCTATCAGGTACTCTTACACATAACTGTTTGCCTTGGAGGCAGACATCTCATACAGAAACATATTTTCCCCCTACTATCTAACTTAAAAAGGAAGTTGGAAGCTTTAACAGCTATTTAGGATCTGGAAAGAGAATGGAAGCTATGTGCCAAGACTATGGTAACAGCAGAAAGCCAAGCAACAGACATTGCTGTGATCACTCCAGCGGTGCAATAGATAGCCTAGGCCATGAAATTTTGATTCCACTTGAGGCTCAGTGTAGAAGCCACATTGTGGTTGGGTACATCGCTGTCTGGCAGCCTCCTTTCCCATTTGTGCAATAAGACTACACAAAACCATTTTGAGAAGAGTAGCCATGTTTGCATGTTGCAGTAAGAATCTTGTCCTTCATCAGTTGCATCGGATGAAGCTGTCTGTGTTCATGAAAGCTTATGCCATAATAACTGCAATAAGAATCTATAGGTTGCTTTTGTTGATAAGTCCAGTGTATAGATGAACTAGATCAGGGATGGGAGAGATCTGTAAACCCTGTGGATATAATTTGACACAGTAGTAGGCATGCTTTGACCATTGATTTCAGTGGATGGCTGGATGTCTAAGTTAATGTTGAGTTGTGGCCTGGGAAAGAAAAAAGCGGGTAAGTCATGTGCACACTTGTCAAAGGTGGTTCAAGCACGAAGGATGGAAGAAGGATACAAGGTAGACTGTTTACTTTGGCATGAACCAGTTGGGGAGCTTTTCAAGATCATATTGACTCTCAGGTCCTCTCCAGCAAAACAAACAGATGAAATCATTCCCCAAACCTCTGTGTTTTAAACCCCAAGCTTTGCTGTTCTCCCTTGCATTCTCATTCTCTCTGTCTGTCTTTTTCATGTGCCATTGGTAGGGTTTCTGGCCATGCACATGTTTTTGTAGTTGTGAGGTACAAAACCAGGATGTGGCCCCTGCTTTGGATTCCAGTCAGGAATTGTAGTAGAACCATTCAGTCACATGACCTTTCCAGCCAGAGATTAACATCAGCAGATTAAGAAATACCACAGAATCATAGAGTTGGAAGAGACCTCAAAGGCCATCCGGGCCAACACCCTGCTATGCAGGAATATACTTTCAAATCATTCCTGACAGATGGTCATCCAGTCACTATTTAAAAACCTCCAAAGACGGAGACTCCACCACACTACAAGGCAATGTATTCTACTGCCTAACAGCTCTTACTATCAGGAAGTTCTCCCTAATGTTTAGGTGGAATCTCTTTTCCTACAGTTTGCACCCATTGCTCCATGTCCTAGTCTCTGAAGCAGCAGAAAACAAGCTTGCTCCATCCTCACTATGTCATCCCTTCATATGTTTAAACATGGCTATCATGTCACCTCTCAACCTTCTCTTCTTCACACTAAACATGCCCACCTCCCTAAGCCACTCCTCATAGGGCATGGCTTCCAGACCTCCCACCATCCTAGTCGCCCTCCTCTGGACACGTTCCAGCTTCTCAATATCCTTCCTGAATTGTGATGCCCAGAACTGTATTCCTGGTGAGGTCTGACTAAAGCAGAATACAGTGGCACTATTACTTCCCTTGATCTAGACACTATACTCCTATTAATGCAGCCTAGAATTGCATTGGCTTTTTTAGCTGCTGCATCATATTGCTGACACATGTTCAGCTTGTGGTCCACTAAGACTCCTAGATCCCTTTCGCATGTACTGCCATCAAGCCACGTGTCACCCATCTTATACCTGTGTATTTCATTTTAAGATACACTACATCCACAGCATTCCCTTCATCTATCAAGTTTGTAACTCTATAAAAAAAAAGAGATAAGATTAGTCTGGCATGACTTTTTTTTTTTTTGAGAAATCCATGTTGACTTTTAGTGATCACAGCATTCCTTTCTAAGTGCTTACAGACTGTCTGCTTAATGATCTGCGTTAATTATTTGGGTCTTCTTCACACACACACACACACACACACTTTTTAAAGATGGGGACAACATTTGCTCTCTTCCAGTCTGCTAGGACCTCTCCTGTTCTCCAGGAATTCTCAAAGATTATTGACAGTGGTTCTGAGATTACTTCTTTTAATACCCTTGGATGAAGTTCATCTGGCCCTGGAAACTTGAATTCATTTATACTGGCCAGGTATTCCTGAACTACCTCTTTATCAATTCTGTGCTGTATTTCCCCTACTGCATCATCTGCTCCATTTTCCCCAGGTTGAGCACTGTTCCCCCTTTGGGAGAAGACTGAAGCAAAGAAGGTGTTAAGTCATTCCGCCTTTTCTCTGTCCCCTGTTAGCCTTTCACCATCTTCTCCATGCAGCAGCCCTACCATTTCCTTGTTCTTTCTTTTGCTATGGACATACCCAAAAAAGCCCTTTTTATTGTTTTTAACCTCTCTAGCAAGCCTGAGCTTCATCTGTGCTTTAGCTTTTCTGACTTTCCTCCTACATGAGCTGGCTATTTGTTTGAATCTTCTTTGCTAATTCCCCCCTTTTTCCATTTCTTGTACATGTCCTTTTAAAGTTTTAGCTCAGTTGAGAGTTCTTTTGACATCCATCCCGGTTTCTTTATACGTCTCCCCTTTTTCCTCCTCATTGGAACTGTTTGAAGTTGTGCCTTCAATATCTCAGCTTTCTTAAAGTCTAGAATGCATGTCTGACTATGCTTGGCTTCCCCTTTCCTATGTATAACAAATTCCAGGAGAACATGCTCACTCCCCCCTAAGGATCCCACCACTTCCACACCATTAACCAGGTCATCCCCATTGGTTAGGATCAGATCTAAAATAGCTGATCTCCTTGGTGCCCCTTCCACCTTCTGGACAATGAAATTGTCTGCAAGGCAAATGAGGAATTTGTTGGACCTTAAATTCTTGGCAGAGTTGGACTTCCAACAAATATCAGGATAGTTGAAATCCCCCATTACTACTACATCTCTCCTTTCTGAATGTGCAGTCATCTGTTCCGGGAAGGCATCATCCAAATCCTCGGTTTGGCTTGGAGGTCTGTAGTAGACCCCCACAATGACATCTCTGCTGTTTCTCTCCCCCTTAATTTTTACCCAGCTGCTCTCAATCTGGCTCCCAGGATTTAAATCATGGATCTGTTCACAGCTGTACACATCCTTAATGTATAATGCTACTCCACCTCCCTTCCTGTTTGGTCTATTTTTCTGAAATAGGTTATACACCTCTATTAGTAATTTCCAATCATGAGACTTATCCCACCAAGTTTCAGTGATTCCTATTATATCATATTTGTTTTGCTGTGCTAAGAGTTCAAGTTCATCCTGTTTATTTCCCATGCTCTGTGCATTCATATAGAAACATCTAAGACCATGGACCATTTCCCCTATCTGCCTTTTAAAGGGTTTATTCCTCCCATTGTTGGGTTGGGTACTATTTGCCTTCTCTGTAAAACATTTGGGCTATTATCTCTAGCACTCGATGAACTCCTGCCTTCAAGAATATTGTCTGCCTCCCCCATACAACTCAGTTTAAAGCCCTCCTGATAAGACTCTTAGCAAAAATATTCCTGCCAGTTGCTGTGAGGTGCAACCCATCCCTTGCCAGAAGTCCACCTCCCTAAAACCGCACCCCATGGTCTAGAAAATCAAATTGTTCCCAGCAGCACCATCTGTGTAGCCAGTTGTTCACCTCCACTATTCTTTTCTCCCTTCCTGGGCCATGCCCTTCCACTGGAAGGACAGACAAAATGACTATCTGTGCATCCATGTTCTCCAGCTTCCTACCCAAAGCCTCAAAATCTTTTGTGATCTTCAGAAGATTATGCCTTGCAGTATCATTGGTTCCGACGTGGACCAAAAGGAAGGGATAACAGTCAGAGGGCTTGATGAGTCTTGTCAGCCTCTCTGTTACATCTTGAATTTTTGCCCCAGGGAGACAGCATACCTCTCAAGATATTTTGTCAGGCCTGCAAACTACTGCTTCTGTTCCTCGCATCAGGGAATCCCCTACCACCACCAAAGGAGGAGTCCTTTGAGTATTGGCAGCGGCCACTTCATGTGCTGGATCTACCAAGGTTTCCTGTATGTTCCCTAAGGCCTGGCACTGCTGCTCTTCCTCTTCTCTGGAAAGAGAGAGAGCTTCAAATTGATTCTGTAGCTTCAAGCTGGCCGAATGAGCCCTGGCTTTTCTACTTCTCTGTGTCACATTCCTCCAAGTGTTCAGTTCCTGCATATGGGAGATGGCCTCTACTGCAGAAACCTCCCCAGCATGTTCCGCATCCAGGATATTCTTCTCCACTCTGTCCAAGAAAACCTCTGGCTTCCTAATATTCAGAAGAGTAGATACCCTGTCCTCAAGATGACTGGCCTTCTTTTCCAGCAGGGCCATCAACTTGCACTTGCTGCAGATATATCTCCCCTCATCCTCTGGCAAGAAGACAAACATTCCACAGGTGTTGCAGGTGACTGCAGAAGCTCCCTCATGCTGCATATTCAATCTTCTTAAGTAATCATTGAAAGAGAACTTTGGGCTTCCCTGTCAAAACTCCTCTGGTATCCCTCCCCCTCCACCCAATGCCTGTTGGCCTTGTTTATCAGAAGACCTCCCATGCTCCTGTTATGTTAGAACTGTGCATGCTGCAAGGCCATTGCCACTGATTTTCCAAGATTGACCTGGAAAGACTACAGCAGCAGTTATATAGAGCTAGTGGCTACTAACTTTTCCCCCAGGCAGGTCAGTGGCTCAGCAGAAGCCTTGCCCCCTCAGACCATGTGCCCAGGGAGAGCAAACGGCCTAAAACAAACTCAGCCCTCCCCCCAGCAAGTCTTTTAAAAGACAGTGGAAAAATGAAGGCTGACCCCCTCACACACAGCTCACCTTCTGCTGATTTTCTAAGATCAACCTGGAAAGACTGCAGCATCAGTTATATAAAGCTAGTAGCTACTAACTCCTCCCCCAGGCAGGTCAGTGGCTCAGCAGAAGCCCTATCCCCTCAGACCATCTGCCCAGGGAGAGCAAACAGCCTAAAACAAACTCAGCCCCCACCCAGCAAGTCTTTTAAAAGACAGTGGAAAAAATGAAGGCTGACCCCTCACACACAGCTCACCTTCTGCTGATTTTCCAAGGTCAACCTGCAAAGACAGCAGCAGCAGTTATATAGAGCTAGTGGCTGCTAACTCCTCCCCCAGGCAGGTCAGTGGCTCAGCAGAAGCCTCACCACCACAACCATCATCATCTTCAACAACAACTGTGAAGTTTTCTTTATTCAAGTCAGAAGCCAGTTAACTAGGTTCAATGCTGTGTGTGCACATATGTGTTGTAATAATGTACTAGTTTTATATTTCTCTGCTGCTTAATTTGGGCTTTGCTGTTGCTGACTGTTTTTTGTGCTTTTCAGGTTTTATTGTGAGCAGTCTTGCCCTGATTTTAAAGAAAGATGGGATAAATGAGAGCTTTGGGCGAATATGTCATGTCAGTATAGCAATATGAGAAAGCTACACAGGCTGGAAGAGAAATGATGCAAAAGGACTGATGGGAATTAAAATTGGGGCCAATAGAAAATTCTTCTCACCCCTGAGAATTATCCTAACTTTTCCTCCTCTCTCCAGAACTGCGGCCTCATTCGTTTACATTTCCTCTGGCTATTTGTTAGGGCCAGTGAGGCTCAACCAAGGTATTTTTCTGCCTGAGACAAAGGACAAGATGGAGGCCCCACTCTAGTCCATGTGCATTAGCTGACTGGACTAACAGTTGACTGGTGGTGGGGTGGTGTCCGCACACCTCACACGAAGCAACAGGTTAGGTTGGGGGCAAGTTGTATTGTATATGCTACTGTATTCTCCAACAGAGGGGAAGAAGCAGAGATTTTCTGAGATCAGCCAGGAGACTGCCAGAATTGATCCTCAGCCTGTGCTACCTGAGGTGATCATTCTGCCTGATGGTAGGGCCAGCTCTTCTGGGGCCAATCTGTCTAATCAAAAGGATGCATAGGCACTGCCTGTGGCAAAAGATTACTATGCATCTCACCATCTGTGAAATGCATCACCACCAAATGTGGGCAGGAATCCTGTCAGTGACCCATGCTAGCAGATGCACTTTCCCCAGAATCACACAGTAGTGGTGAAGGAAAATAGCCAAAATCTGCCAGCTCCAAGAAGAGTATTTTTCCTGTGCCTTATCCCTTCATAGCCACTATGCTTTCTTCCTCCTTTCTTCCTCCTGCTGCCACCAACCTGCTGCCAGTCTAGGGCATTAACAAAGATTCCAGCCAAGGTCTCCTGGATTCATGATGAGGGACCCTTAGATCTCTTTCCTTTAAGGGGCACCACTTAGTATACAGTCACCAGGAATAGACTATTTTATTTTATTTTATTGGTTAAATATCCTAAGCTGTAAGAAGACAGTGTACATTCAGAATGAACATTCCAAATTTTGAGCTATAACAGATTATCAGTAAATAAGAGAGCTATAAATATACCCAAAAAAAGTTACACAGAGAGGGAAATGCTATAAAAGGAAGTGTGAAGATAAGTGCAAATTTGGATGGGACAAAGAAGCTCAGCCAGCCATTTGAGTAACTCTGATATGATGAGTAAGGGTCACCATCCCAGTATAGAAATGAGCACATCAGGAGCTGCCTGTGCTTGTTTTCTCACACCTAAAGCCCTTCAAATGCACATATAGAATTGAGATACTTTGCTGCTTGGAAATAAGACTAAGGACATTTTCAGATGCCTCTTACTGCGCAAGCAGCCTCCGAAGCAGTAATAAGGCTGCTGCGCGGCAGGGGGTCCTTTTTGGACGGCGCCGTCCCTCTTCCGGGATCATTCGTGGCACATACGTGAAGCTTTGGAAGTGGCCACGCCATATTTCAATCATGGGCAACTTCTGTGCTTAAAATATGGCGCGGCCACTTCCAAAGCTTCACGGATGTGCCATGAATGATCCCGGAAGAGGGACGGCGGCGTCCGAAAAGGACCCCCTGCTGCACAGCAGCGTCATTACTGCTCCGGAGGCTGCTTGCGCGGTAAGGGCCGTCAGAAAATGTCCTAACTCTTTCAATACAGCTGCTTAGGCTGAGGTGAAAGTTCAAACATAATTTTAAATTTGCTGGCACAAAGAAGTTGTCTGGTTTTACTTCTCAGGATCTGTATCAGCAATGGCTTTAGTGAAAACTACAAGGTAAGTCTTAAGCTATCTTTAGAATAAAACATTACCACAAATTCAGTTCAATCAGCCTGGCAAAACTGACTTGCTAACCATTGTTTGACTTTGATTTTCATACCACCACTAGCTCTGTTTCAATCACAGGTTACATTTAGCAAGTCTCGGGCCTTGCTTTTCCTACATGTTGTCCATTTTTATTTTTACACCAAGTGCATTTGGGCCACTTTGCACTTTATATTTCTTAGCTCCTTGCCTTGTTTGCACACTCACAACCACAGATGTTTGTTGCAATCCACAGTTCATCTATGAAAGGATTGAAAATGTGCCATAGTTCACTATACGGAGTGAGACCAAATGGTTCATAGTGCTTAAGAATGACTGGTTATGCTAACCAATAGGGAGAAAACTGTCACATGTCCAGTAGGGCGATTGGTCTATCTAGGCTTGTACTGGCTACAGGCTAAATAGCCAATCACTAACCAGGCAGGAAGAGCTGCATCCAAGATTGCCCAGCTGCCCTTGTACACTGGTCAGTAAAGATACTTCCTTCCTCAACATCTTTAAATGTACTTAGCTTGGTATAACTGGTGGTTACATCAGTGTAAGCCACCTAGAGAATTCCAGTCTCAGACTGCAGATATAGGGGGCAGAGGCAGGGTATTAGAGGGCTGAGCTGTGCATGCTACGTGGCCTCTGCCATACTGTACTCCCATACCAAGCCAGTCTCCTACTTCCAGGTGTTATGGAGGAGAATATGGCCCATTGCAAATGTTAAAGTGAGATTTAATTTGATTGGCTTTTATCTATGGAATTGTGTGATGGAGGAGGGCAACTTTCTTACTCTTTCACCTCAGCAAAGTGTCAGAGGACAGCTCTGACAAAGGGTTTTCTTCTACAGCCCTGGAAAGATGGCTGGAATTCCACTCTGTTCATTCAGATAATGCATCTGGAGACTGAGCTATACTCTGGAGTAAGTGAGGCTCCATGTTGGTTTTGTGAGCGAAGGTTTAGTGGCTCATCTGAAACGCCTGCATTTTTTTCATGCCAGCCCTGTGCTGAGCCAAGATTTTTCAAACTGTCTCTCTTTTGGTTGTGTGTGTGGTGGGGGTGGGTTGTGGCACTGATAGATGTGTTTTTCAGAAATGTTAATTCAGGATCAGAGCCACATTTCAACACAAAAGGTTAAAGGCTTTTGCATTAACTCAATGCCTTTCAAAATGACATTTTGAACTGACATTTAATGACCAGCTAAGCCACATGTGCATACATACAAAATACTCTTCCCAGGTTCAACAAAGTCTGGGAAACGCTAAAGAAGTTTCAGGCTGAGAATGGATTAATATTCCAGCCCTCAGAAAGCTGGAACACACCTGTTCTGCAGTATCCTTCAGCTACATATTTGCCTGACAGTGCAATGACACCAGTGCCTACTGTCTGTTATTTGATGGCCATCCAAAATGCCACAGTTTTGTTTTTTGTTTTTTAATAGCTACTATTTATATAGACTGCAAATGCATTTAGTGATGGTCAGTGAAAATATTTTACAGGTGGGAATCCTAGGAGTCTGTACCATCACTGTAAAATTTCAAGAGCATCAGTGATGAGCAAAGGCCAAATTTGCATTCATACCACCAGTGGGAGGGGAATCAGGTATATCTTACTATATCCCCATGCAAACCTATTTATACTGGTGTTGCATTCTTTAAGCCTTACAGCTTAAAGGATTGTTTATCTGATGATCACAATAATGCTCTTCCTACTACTGTGTACTCTTCCCAACCCAAGTTTACTGACTGTCCATACTGTTTGGAGGATTCTGGAAGTTGCAGTCCCTACACACATACACAAAGCATTTTTCCAAGCTCTGAAATTTTACCAATCGTTTGTTCTCTGACATGGCCATCTTTAGTCCATGCTCATTTATATAATGCCCTGTGTTATTGGGGGCTGGGGGGAGATGTATTGAAAATAATATCAGCTGCAATTCCTGTTGTTGTTTTGTGCCTTCAGGTTGCTTCCAGATTATGGAGATCCTAAGACAAACCTATCATGGTGTTACCCGAATTTCTGGGGTCCATGGGGACCCACTCGTAACACTTTGACACATTTAGTCTGGCTCCTAAGCAAAAGCCTTTCTAACATGGGAGTAGTGATATATTCAAGTCTTTTACTCCAAGTCTCAAGTCTCTACCTTCAAGTCACAAGTCGAGTCTCAAGACCTTGCAAGATACTTTCAAGTTGAGTCTCAAGTTGAGTCTCAAGTCTGAAAGCCAACTTTAACAGGAAAAAAAAGAAGTGGTGGTGGGTGGGTGGAGTTTCAATAACTACAAAACCAAGAAGACATGCACAAAGTTAGGTTAAAAAAATTAAATTATTGGCAAACACGTTAGGCAAGGGGCTTGAGGCGGGAGTTGAGGTCTGCTTGGCAGCCTGTCCTCATTGCACATTGTAGGAGACTTCTAAAGCTTTTGAAGGATCCTTCTGCCTCAAGTCCCTTGCCTAATGCATTTGCTGTTACTGCTTCTGTCATGTGACTGGTTAGGCAAAAAACAGTGAGATCATAGAAGCATTGTTCAAAAAAGGAAAACCATTTTCTGCTCTGTAATGTTTCTGGATGAATGCATTATGTTACTGAACCAAAGCCAGCAAATCAGTTGCTAAAAATATGTAAGTCGCGAGTTGAGTCAACTCAGTGCATCATTTATTGTTGAGTTGAGTCCAAGTTGAGTCACTGAAATGACTTGAGTCCGACTTGAGTCTGAATCAGTCAACTCGAGTCTACATTGGTGGGGCAGAGAGGCCTAGTAAGGCAGTTTTGGCCAAAGAAGAAATACATCTGGAATGTGGATAGCTCAAAAGTAAGGAAGCTCTGGCGATGCCTGCAGGTGCATTTGAGAACTAGTTTTATGTGCTCCTGGCTAAAAAGCAAAAGACCTCTATGGAGCCGAAATAACAGTGAGAACAGAATGCACAACTCCCTGCTTTTGTGAGACTGCATTCGTATTTTCTTCTACTTCTCTCTGCTATTAAGCTTACCCTAGCCCAGTTTTACTTTCTGAAATCATTTTTTTGCACCTAGAAAAAAAAACTTTTTAAAAGAAGAAATGAAGTGGCTTCCTCATTTGGATCTAGAAAATCTAATTGTAAAAAAAGTGCCAGCAATTTGGAATTCCTTTCAGAAAATTGTGTGGCAACAAATTTTAGTGCAACAAATTTGCTGAATGCTAGATAGATAGATAATTTTATTTGTCTATGAGTCAATGTTCATTACAAAACATTCTAACAAAACAGTGTATCTAATCATACAATAAATCATGTACTGCTGAAAAAATTACAATTACATTAGACACAGGATGACAAAAAGGATAAAAGTCAGAGAACAAAGAAAAAGGTTACTGGATAAAATGTCAAACAAAAATAATAGTTACAGGTACAACTGGTCCCTTTTACAATCCACTGCTACTGTCTTCAAGAATTTGCATCAGATGTTTTGGGCTGCTACTGCAAAGGTGTCAGACTTAAGTATGATGTATTTAGAATGATCAGCCAACAAACCCTCACTCTCAAGAGATCTCCCAGGTAATGAGTCCTGGGGTCATTATATAAAGGGCAGTACAGTAGGACCCCCATATCCACTGATTCATTATCCACTGATTCAATTATCCACAGGACACAAAACAGTACACCTACCATAGAGTCTTCCTAGAAAAGTTGTCCTCTCTGGCCATTTTCTAGGTCCTCCAAGGCAACTCTGTGGTATTTTAAACCAAAAGTCCCATTATTTTCAATGGTGTTCACTATTATCCACGGTTTTCGGTATCCATGGGGGCCCCCAGAACCAATCCCCAGCAGATAAGGGGATCCTACTGTATAATAAATAGTGAGCTGAATGCTGCTGCTGTGTATTCAGCACGTTGGCAGACTTGACCCTTTGTCTGGACGCACAAACCACTGGAAAATCAACTCTCAATTTGGCAAAAATTGCCAATTGCTTGCTTTTGAAAGATCACCTCTAAAACACAGCCCAGAAATGGCTGCTGACCATTACACATGGTTAACAATTTGACACATTAAGGTCAGAATCTCTTTGGCTGACTGGCATTTGGAAATGTGCATGCAAGGCCTTAGAATATAATTTTAGTAGGTCAGATGGCGTGTATTGTTGTTTATTTTAGCCATTGTTATGTTGTTGTAGTGGTGTAGTCGCTGCAGTAGTGATATATTGGCTGGGAGCCAGTATGATAAAGAGGGTTGAATGTTAAACTCCAAGGATTCCTGGATGAGGCAGATTATCTAGATCCATTTCAGTCTGTTTCAAACCTGATTACGGGACAGAAATAGCTTTGGTCACCTTGCAGGATGACCTACGCAGGGAACTGGAGAGGAGGAGTGTGTCCCTATTGGTTCTGCTGGACCTCTCAGAGGCTTTCAGTAGCATCAACCGTGATATCCTTCTGAGTTGCCTCTCTGGGATGGGGCTGGAGGCACTGTTCTACAGTGGCTCCAATTCTTTCCTGGAGGGCCACTTTCAGAGGATGATGCTGGGGGATTCTTGCTTGATTCCTTGGCCATTGGCTTGTGGAGTTCCTCAGGGTTCAGTCTTGTCCTCTATGCTATTTAACATCTACATGAAACTACTGGGAGAGGTTGTCCAGAGTTTGGGGGTCAGGTGTCACCAGTATGCTGATGATACCCAGCTCTGTTACTCCTTTCCACCTAATTCCAAGGAAGCTGTTCCTGTGTTAAACTGGAGCTTGGCAGCTGTAATGGATTGGATGAGGGTAAACAAATTGAAGCTTAATTTCAACAAGACAGTGCTGCTGCTCAGTCAAAAGACAGATCTGGGAACAGGGATTCAGCCTGTATTAGACAGAGTTGCACTCAACCTGAAAATGCAGTCCACAGTTTGTGGGTACTCCTAGGACTTTTTCAGATGTCGATTTACGGCACAAGAAGGCTCATAACACTCGCGAGGCTGCTGCATGGCAGGGGGCCCATTTCGTATGACACTGCCCCCCTGCCGTGAGAGATCGAAGGCAGCCGCGCCATATTTGGCCATTTTTTAATCACGGAAGTTGCTTGTGATTAAAAAACGGCCAAATATGACGTGGTTGCCTCCAATCTCTCCCGGAACTGAAACTGTTGATTTCGGCAGGGGGACAGCATCGTACGAAATGGGCCCCCTACTGCGCAGCAGCCTTGCAAGTGTTACGAGCCTTCTTGCGCCATAAATCGACATCTGAAAAAGTCCCTAGACTGACCTCTTAGCCTGGAGGCCCAAGTTTCAGTGGTGACTAGGAGTACTACAGTTAAAGCTAGTGAGCCAACTGTGCCCATTCCTGGAGAAATCAGATCTGGCCACGGTAGTAAATGCCTGGTTACTTCCCATTTGGATTACTGTAATGTGCTCTAGTGGGGTTGCCTTTGAAAATCATAGAATCATAGAATCATAGAATTGCAGAGTTGGAAGAGACCACGAGGACCATCCAGTCCAACCCCCTGCCACGCAGGAAATCACGATCAAAGCATCCCCGACAGATGGCCATCCAGCCTCGGTTTAAAGACCTCCAAGGAAGGAGACCCCACCATGCTCCAAGTGAGTGTGTTCCACTGCTGAACAGCTCTTACTGTCAAAAAATCCTCCTAATGTTGAGGTGGAACCTCTGTTCCTGGAGCTTGCATCCATTGCTCTGTGTTCCAGTCTCTGGAGCAGCAGAAAACAAGTCTGTTCCATCCTCAACGTGACACCCCTTCAAATACTTAAACTATCATATCGCCTCTTAACCGTCTTTTTTCCAGGCTAAACATTCCCAGCTCCCCAAGTCTCTCCTCATAAGGCATCGTTTCCAGACCTTTCACCGTTTTAGTTGCCCTTCTTTGCACATGCTCCAATTTGTCCATATAAAAGTGCTCAGAAACTTTAGTTGGCCCACAGAGCTGCAGCCAAGTTGTTTACTGGGGCTGGCTACAGGGAGCACACAATTCCCTTGTTGCAACAGCTCCACTTGCTGCCAGTCTGGTTTTGGGCACTATTGAAAGTGCTGGTTTTGACCTATAAAACTCTATACAGCTTGGGTCCAGGTTATTTGAAGGACTATATCTCCTTGGAGATTTTCAGGCAACACTATTATAGTGTTACTATTCCACTTTATTTGCTATGGGTGCCTCCTCTTGAATCCTGGGATTTGCAGTTTATGGAGGGGCATTTACAACTCTCAGCCAGAGAGCTCTTAGGCCTCACTAAACTACAAACCCCAGAATTCCACAGGAGGCAGCCAGAGCAGTTAAAGTGGAATAGTAACACTATAACAGTGTAGTCTGAAAATCTCCCTTGTATGAGCCCATTGGAGCTCTAAGATCAACTGGAGAGGCCCACCATCTTTTCAGTTTCATTTGGCGGGAACAAAGGAAAGGGCCTTCTCAGTGGTCGCTCCCAGACTTTGGCACTCTCTCCCTAGAAAGGTCAGAATGCCCCATCCATGCTCTCCTTCTGTCAGCAGATTAAAACATTTTTATGCCTTTCAGCTTTTACAAACCAAATAGGATTTGGCTTTTAATGTTGTGAAGTGCTGTTTTTAAGGATTTCTAGGATTTGTATATACTGTAGTCTTTTAATGAGTTTTAATATTTTTAATGTTTAATGTTTTCACTTACAAATTGTTTTTTAAATCTTATATTTTTACTTTTATTTTGGCTTTAGTATTGTTTTTAATTTGTATTGTTTTAAATATGATGTTAACCACCTTGGGCCCAATTATTGGGAGAAAAGCAGGATATAAATTCATCACCATAATCATCATCATCATCATTCTAGTCCAAGGCTGGCCCTACAGTAGAGCAACTACTTCAGGCTGAGATACTGGAAGATAGCAGCATAAGTCCCTTGAACATTTCTCCTGAGTCCCCTGGCCACTCCCTTTCATCGAAGGACAGAGCTACGTATGTGTGCCACACAACCTGTTCTCATACCCTAAACTGCCCTGCTGCACTCAGGTGAGATGGAAGACCACAGTACATATGTAAAATTCAAGCTGGTCAACTCTTGTATGTTGATTACCTCAGGCAGAAAATAGGCTTAAGCCAGCCCTGCTAGGATCTTATTAAGACCAGAAAAACCTGGATTCAAATCTGTGGTCCAGCATGAAGCTCACTGGGGTTCACTTGAGCCAGTCACAGTCTCAGGGGAACCTAGCCTAGCTTGATTGTAATGAGAATCAAATGAGGTAGCAGGAGAGCCATGAACTCTTCTGAGCACAGGTGGGATACAAATGAAATAAACTGGAGTTAATTAGAGTACTGTGAGACTATTCCAGAACACGGCCTCACAGCCCTGAAAAATAACAAGGAAAATCTAATTAGAGTACTCTCTACAAAATGGCTTACAACTCTTCTCGCCTTGAACTTCCTGACAGTAAGGGCTGTTTGGCAGTGGAATGTACTGCCTTGGTGTGTGGTGGAGTTTCCTTCTTTGGAGATTTTTAAACAGGGGTCAGGAATGCTTTGATTGCGTATTCCTGTAGGGCAGGGGGTTGGCTAGATGACCCTTGTGGTCTTTTCCAACTCTATGATTTTATGATTCTACGACACTTGCAAACTCAGTTCCAATATAGACAGCAAATTGTTGACCCTGAGCCATGTCATCAGAAGCAATCTTAGTTCATCAGCTCTACTATACTTAGCCCTGTTTAAGTATTTGAAGGGGTGTCACGTTGAGGATGGAGCAGACTTGTTTTCTGCTGCTCCAGAGACTGGAACACGGAGCAATGGATGCAAGCTCCAGGAACAGAGATTCCACCTCAAGATTAGGAGGAACTTTTTTGACAGTAAGAGCTGTTCGGTAGTAGAACACACTCCCTCGGAGCATGGTGGGGTCTCCTTCCTTGGAGGTCTTTAAACAGAGGCTGTATGGCCATCTGTCGGGGATGCTTTGATCGTGATTTCCTGCATGGCAGGGGGTTGGACTGGATGGCCTTCATGGTCTCTTCCAACTCTGCAATTCTATGATTCTATGATTCTACTAAGGGTATGCCTGCTTTCAGACACTATTTTCCACCTGACTACAGTTAGTGGACCTTGAGATTTTGGTAGAGAAAAAATTGTGAGTTCAAAGTGTGAGTTTTGCCCATCCCTGTCTGCATCACACTATAGTGATGTCAATATTCAACTACTTTGTCCTCACAATAAGCGAGAATGAATAATATGTAGAGTTTGCTCCCCACTGCAGAGAAAACAAATAGTGCTGTACAATTCTCAACTGGTATTCACACATCCTGAGGTTTTTTAGGAAACTATTATACACAGATTTTTTGTTATTGTTCAAACATCATGTGGGTTTTGTGCAAAAAAAAACAACAACAATAACAAAACAGTTACCAGACAGCCGTGTGTAGGGGGTTTTTTTGTGTGTGCAAGATTGCTGGAGTTTTTGTCCAAAAAAAAAAAAGAAAGAAAGAAAAGAAAAGGAACGAAAAGAAAAGAAAAGAAAAGAAAAGAAAAGAAAAGAAAAGAAAAGAAAAGAAAGCTTGCACAAAAACCCTGATATGGGTATACAGTGGGCCCTTGGTATCACTGGGGTTTTTGATTCCAGGACACCCCATGGATAACAAAATCCATGGATGCTCAAGTCCCATTATATAAAATGACATAGTAAAATGATGTCCTTTATATAAAATGGCAAAATCAAGGTTTGCTTTTTGGAATTAAAAAAAAAATATTTTAAAGCCATGGATGGTAGAATCCATAGATGTAGAATCCATGGATATGGAGGGCCACCTGTATGGGGGGAGTTTTGGTTTTTTCACATGCAAAAACTCCAGCAATCTTGCCCCCCAAAAACAACACATCTGGAAAAATGGGTGGGGTACGTGCACACACACAAAAATAACCACATGGGGAGGAGGGTTGTACTAGATTGTGGCTTTTCGTGCAAAACAACCCAGCAATTGTGCACAAAAATGCATGTGGCTTTCTGGTAACAGTGTTTATTTGCACAAAGAAAGTATTTTTGCACACATATATAATTTTCCTGCAAAGAACCCATTTATGTGCAGAACATTTTCCCAAAACACTTTGGGATGGGCAAATGCTAGTAAAAAAAATGCACAACTGGTATTCTTCCTGACCAAGTTTCCCATTTTAAATTTTTTTTAAGCCAGGAAGCCAATAATGGTGACTATTCTTTCCATATCTATTGTACCCACTGTGGTAGTGGGAAGGGGGAGGATCTAGTGGTGGGGCCCCATCTATGGTTTTTGTATCACTTAGGCCCTTATTAGTGTATCTGTTATATATTATACCTTGCTGCCCAGACTGAGATTCATTATCGCTCACAACAAAAATTTTACAAAGCACAAACAAAACGACATAAAAGTAAACATTTAAGCACAATTAAGCAAATGGTAATTCTGAAGCACAATTTAATTTTAAAAAATCAGTCTTTTGAAACACAGAGCAGCCTTCTTCCCTGGTTAAACATCTCTTCTTGGCAGCAAGTCAGTTGCCAAAAGCCTGAATAAAAAGGTGTTTGCTTGCCAACAAAAAGACAATTAAAAGGGGGCCAATCTAACCTCTCCTGGAATGGACTTCCACAGATGGGGAGGTGCCACCAAGGAAATCTGTCCCCCACCTCCACCCAAAGAGCTTCTAAGGGCTGAGTGGGGCCTCCCCCCTCCAAAGAGGTAGTAACAACCATGTCATGAATCACAGAATCATAGAGTTGGAAGAGACCACAAGGGCCATCCAGTCCAACCCCCTGCCATGCAGGAGTACACAATCAAATAATTCCTGACAGATGGCCATCCAGCCTCTGTTTAAATATCTCCAGAGAAGGGGACTCCACCACAATCAAAGCAGTGCATTCCACTTCCAAACAGCTCTTACTGTCAGGAAGTTCTTCCTCATGTTTAGGTGGAATCTTTTTTCCTTTAATTTGAACCCATTGTTCCATGTCCTAGGACTTTTTCCGGACAAGTAAAATGCAACAGAAGCAGCCTCACCACGTTGCGAGACTGGTGCGCTGCAGGGCATCCCTTTCGGATGATGCCCATCCCTGCCGGTACTGTTGCGGTACCGCAGGGACATTTGAGTGTAATATTTTGGCGATTTTTACTCATGATCAACTTTTGTGGGTAAAAATCACCAAAATATTACACTCAAATGTCCCTGCGGTACCGCAACAGTACCGGCAGGGATGGGCGTCATCCGAAAGGGACGCCCTGCAGCGCAGCAGTCTCGCAACGTGGCGAGGCTACTTCCGTTGCATTTTACTTGTCCGAAAAAGTCCCTAGTCTTTAGAGCTGCATAAAATAAGCTTGCTCCATCCTCAATATGACATCCCTGCAAATATTTACACGTGGCTATCATGTCCCCTCTCAACCTTCTCTTCTCCACACTAAACATGCCCAGCTCCCTAAGCCACTCCTCATAGGGCATGGCTTCCAGACCTCCCACCATCCTGGTCACCCTCCTCTGGACACGTTCCAGCTTCTCAATATCCTTCCTGAATTGTGATGCCCAGAACTAGACACAGTATTCCAGGTGAGGTCTGACCAAAGCAGAAAACAATGGCACTATTGCTTCTCTTGATCTAGACACTATACTCCTATTAATGCAGCCTAGAATTGCATTGGCTTTTTTAGCTGCTGCATCACACTGCTGACTCATGTTCAGCTTGTGGTCCACTAAGACTCCTAGATCCTTTTCCCATTGCCATCAAGCCAGGTGTCACCCAACCTGTATCTGTGCATTTCATTTTTACTGACCAAGTATAGTATCCTATATTTCTCCCTCTTGAAATTCATTTTGTTAGTTTTGGCCCAGCATTCTAATCTGTTCAGGTAATTTTAGATTCTGATCCTGTCCTCCGGGGTATTAGCTACCCCTACTAATTTGCTGTCATCTGCAAACTTGATAAGCATACCCTCTATTCTCTCATCCCCCCCCCCTCTGGCTTTTCTTCGCAAACGAAGATTCAGGAAGGACTCATCCCGCGCTTTCTGCAAGTGCGCTGATGACTAAAAAGGCCAATCCAAGATAAACAAGTCCGGTTGCAAAAAGCACAGCAGAAGGTCTCCTTGGGTGATATTTTTGGGTTGTGATTCTTTCTGCGTTGTCATTTCTCTTCAAGACTTGTTCGTCGTGAGTTCTCAAATAAGGCTGCAGCATTGTGGATAGTGCGTCTCCATGCCTCCTGATGTGAGGCCAGGGCGGACCATTGTTGGTGATCAATTTGGCCAAGCCTGAGATGTTGTTTCAGGGAGTCTTTGTATCGCTTTTTTGGAGCGCCCCTCTTACGCTGACCTGTGGCGAGTTCACCGTAGAGTAGTATTTTTGGGAGGCGATGGTCCTCCATCCTAGAAATGTGCCCTGCCCAGCGCAGCTGTGTTCTCAATATCATGGCCTCAATACTGGTGATCCCTGCTTGCTCAAGGACAGCAACATTCGTCACATAGTCAGTCCAGTGTATATTTAGGATTGTGCATAGACAGCGCTGATGAAAGCGCTCGAGGAGTCGTAGGTGGTGGCGATAGGTGACCCATGTTTCAGATCCATAAAGGAGGATAGACAGTACAACGGCTCTATACACACTGATTTTTGTGTTTCGCCTCAGGTGTTTATTGCTCCAGACTCTTTTGTGAAGTCTTCCAAATGCACTATATGCCTTTGCTAATCTGTGATCGATCTCTTTATCAATCTTGGCATCTGAAGAGATGATGCTTCCCAGGTAGGTGAACTGCTGAACGGACTTGAGCACAGATTTGCCGACGGCAATGTGGCGATGGTGGTGTTCGTCCTGTGGTGCAGGCTGGTAAAGAACTTCTGTTTTCTTCAGGTTGACTTCTAGCCCAAACAGCTCTGCAGCTGTTGCAAAGCAGGATGTTAGGCGCTGCAGAGCTGCTTCTGTGTGGGCCACAAGGGCAGCATCATCGGTGAAGAGCAGCTCACGGACTAGATAGTTTAGAGTCTTAGTGTGAGCCCTCAGGCGGCTTAAGTTAAACAAGCTATCATCAGTACGGTAACGTATATAGATGCCGTCGTCTTCTTCAAGCTCTGCCATAGCCCTTTGGAGCATCGTGCTAAAGAAGATTGTAAATAAAGTTGGTGCAAGAACACAACCTTGCTTCACTCCATTAGTTATTAGAAAGGGCTCTGAAAGAGCATTGCCATATCTGACTTGACCACGCTGGCCCTCGTGTAGCAAGATAATCATTTTAAGGAATTTGGGGGGACATCCTAGTCTTTCCAGGATCTGCCACAGACCTTTTCTACTTACAGTGTCGAAGGCTTTGGTGAGGTCGACAAATGTTACATAGAGACCCTTGTTCTGCTCCCTACATTTTTCTTGCAGTTGCCTAAGGGCAAATACCATGTCTGTAGTACTCCTATTGGCTCTGAAGCCACATTGGCTTTCAGGGAGAAGTTCTTCTGCAATAGCAGGAACTAATCTGTTCAGGAGTATCCTTGCAAGGATTTTTCCAGCAATAGAGAGCAGTGTTATGCCTCGATAGTTTGAGCAGTCGGATTTTGGTGAAAGGCTAACTCTCATCCAAGTCATTGATAAAGATGTTGAATAGCACTGGGCCCAGGACAGAACCCTGTGGCACCGCACTAGCCACTTCTCTCCAGAATGAAAAGTAGCCTTTGGTGACTGCCCTTTGAGTTCGGTCAATCAACCAATTACAAATCCACCTAATAGTTGTATTGTCTAGCCCACAGGTTACTAACTTTTTTACAAGAATATCATGGGGGACCTTGTCAAAAACCTTACTGAAATCAAGATACACTACATCCACAGCATTCCCTTAATCTATCAAGTTTGTAACTCTATCAAAAAAAGAGATAAGATTAGTCTGGCATGACTTTTTTTTTTTTTTGAGAAATCCATGTTGACTTAGAGTGATCACGGCATTCCTTTCTAAGTGCTTACAGACTGTCTGTTTAATGATCTGCTCTAGAATCTTTCCTAGTATTGCTGTCAGGCTGACTGGGCATTATTTGGATCTTCTTCCCCCCACCCTGCTTTTTAAAGATGGGCACAACATTTGCCCTCTTCCAGTCTGCTGGGACCTCTCCTGTTCTCCAGGAATTCTCAAAGATTATTGACAGTGGTTCTGAGATTACTTCTGACAGTTCTTTTAATACCCTTGGATGAACTTCATCTGGCCCTGGAAACTTGAACTCATTTATACTAGCCAGGTATTCCTGAACCAACTTGTTACCAATTCTGTGCTGTATTTCCCCTACAGCATCATCTGCTCCATTTCCCCCAGGTTGAGCACTGTTCTCCTTTTGGGAGAAGACTGAAGCAAAGAAGGTGTTAAGTATAGTTCTGCCTTTTCTCTGTCCCGTTAGCCTTTCACCATCTTCTCCACGCAGCAGCCCTACCTTTCCCTTGTTCTTCTTTTTGCTACGGACATACCCAAAGGGAAAAAACACCCCTTTTTATTGTTTATTGTTTTTAACTTCTCTAGCAAGCCTGAGCTTCATCTGTGCTTTAGCTTTTCTGACTTTCCCCCTACATGAGCTGGCTATTTGTTTGAATGCTTCTTTGCTAATTTTCCCCTTTTTCCATTTCTTGTACAGGTCCTTTTTAAGTTTTAGCTCAGTTGAGAATTCTTTCAACATCCATCCTGGTTTCTTTATACACCTCCCCTTTTCCCTCCTCATTGGAACTGATTGAAGTTGTGCCTTCAATATCTCACTTTTAAGAAACTCCCATCCCTCATGAACTCCCTTCTCTTTTAATATTCCTGACCATGGGATCACCCCCAGTAATTCCCTAAGTTTTCTGAAATCAGCTTTCTTAAAGTCTAGAATGCATGTCTGACTACGCTTGGCTTCCCCTATCCTCTGTATAACAAACTCCACTATATAACTCCTTGCAGAGGCTTTCTAGTCCAATTTCCTGCCAGGGAGAAGAAGGAGAGCAGCTTCTGGGCAGCCACTTTGAGTGGGTGAGTTTGATTTTTTTTTTTAATTTTTGGGAGAGGCTGCTTGTTGCTGAGTGGGGTGGAGCTTCTGTGAGTTTTAATTTTTTAAAAACTGTTGGGAAAGGCTGCTTGTTGCTGAGTGGGGTGGAGCTTCTGTGAGTTTGAATTTTTTTAAAACTCTTGGGAGAGGCTGCTTGTTGCTGAGGGGGTAGAGCTTCTGTGAGTCACATCTCTGAGTCACTAGGGGGTGGAGCTGGGAGCCTAGCTCTATATAACTCCTTGCAGAGGCATTCTAGACCAGTTTCCTGCCAGGGAGAAGGAGAGCTGCTTCTGGAATTCAAACAGATAGCGAACACGTGTAGGAGTAAAGTCAGAAAAGCTAAAGTGCAGAATGAGCTCAGGCTTGCTAGAGAGGTTAAGAACAATAAAAAGGGGTTTTTTTTGGGTATGTCCGCAGCAAAAGGAGGAAGAAGCAAATGGTACGGCTACTACGCGGAGAAGATGGCAAAATGCTAACAAGGGACAGAGAAAAGGCAGAATTACTCAACAACTCCTTTGCCTCAGTGTTTTCAGAAAAGGAAAAGGATGATCAACCTGAGGATAAAGGAACAGAGGACACAATAGGGAAAATCCAGCACAGAATAAGCAAAGAGGTAGTACCGGAATACCTTCTTAATCTAAATGAATTTAAATCTCCAGGACCAGATGAACTACATCCAAGAGTATTAAAAGAGCTGGCAAATGTAATCTCAGAGCCATTGGCAATAATCTTTGAGAACTCTTGGAGAACAGGAGAAGTCCCAGCAGACTGGAGGAGGGCAAATGTTGTCCCCATTTTCAAAAAGGGGAAAAAGGAGGATCCCAACAATTATCGTCCAGTTAGTCTGACATCAATACAAGGGAAGATTCTAGAGCAGATCATTAAACAGAAAGTCTGTGAACATTTGGAAGGCAATGCCATGATCACAAAAAGTCAACATGGGTTTCAGAGAAACAAGTCATGCCAGACTAATCTGATCTCTCTTTTTTGATAAAGTTACCCGCTTGGTAGATGAAAGGAACGCTGTGGATATTGCATACCTTGATTTCAGGAAGGCCTTTGACAAGGTTCCCCATGACATTCTTGCAAACAAGCTTGTAAAACGTGATCTAGACAAGTTAACTGTTCAATGGATTTGTAATTGGTTGACCGGTCGAACCCAAAAGGTGCTCAGCAGTGGCTCTTCTTCGCCTTTGATAGATGTGACCAGTGGGGTGCCACAGGGTTCTGTCCTGGGCCCAGTGCTATTCAACATCTTTATCAATGACTTGGATGATGGAATTAGGGGCATACTTACCAAATTTGCAGATGACACCAAATTAGGAGGAGGAGCTAATACCCTAGAGGAAAGGATCAAAATTCAAAATGACCTGGATAGACTGGAGAGCTGGGCCAAAGCTAACAAAATGAAATTCAATACGGAGAAATGTAAGGTACTGCACTTAGGGCGAAAAAATGAAATGCATAGATATAGGATGGGAGAGACCTGGTTGAATGAGACTACGTGCGAAAGGGATCTAGGAGTCCTAGTAGACCACAAGTTGAACATGAGTCAACAATGTGATGCGGCAGCTAAAAAGGCCAATGCAATTTTGGGCTGCATCAATAGAAGTATAGTGTCTAGATCAAGGGAAGTAATAGTGCCACTCTATTCTGCCTTGGTCAGACCTCACCTGGAATACTGTGTCCCGTTCTGGGCACCACGATTCAAAAAGGATATTGACAAATTGGAGCATGTCCACAGAAGGGCGACTAAAATGGTGAAAGGTCTGGAAATGATGCCTTATGAGGAGAGACTTAGGGAGCTGGGTATGTTTAGCCTGGAAAAAAGACGGTTAAGGGGCGATATGATAGCCCTGTTTTAAGTATTTGAAGGGGTGTCACGTTGAGGATGGAGCAAACTTGTTTTCTGCTGCTCCAGAGACTGGAACACGGAGCAATGGATGCAAGCTCCAGGAACAGAGATTCCACCTCAACATGAGGAGGAACTTTTTGACAGTAAGAGCTGTTCGGCAGTGGAACACACTCCCTCGGAGCATGGTGGGGTCTCCGTCCTTGAAGATCTTTAAACAGAGGCTGTATGGCCATCTGTTGGGGATGCTTTGATTGTGATTTCCTGCGTGGCAGGGGGTTGGACTGGATGGCCCTCGTGGTCTCTTCCAACTCTGCAATTCTATGATTCTATGAACATGATTACTCCCCCCCTAAGGATCCTGCCACTTCCACTCCATTTACCATGGGTGGAGGAAGAGGGAAAGGGGAAATGAAAAGCTCTATGCAATAGCTGGCTTGGATCAACATTGCCATCTTTTTCCTTCTTATATCACACATGTAAATAACATTGCTCATAGTTACCTTTTTTACACCAGAGATACCTGTGGTGGAACAGCAATCAAGATGAGGCAAGTAGTAAAAGAGGAAACACATCTGTTTCCCATTTTTCCATTGCAAATGGCTCCTCTTGTGTGGCTTTCCGTCTTGTAAGGTTTCATATGTGTGCTTGCCCTTTCCAACATGTTTCTGGGAATTAGTGGAGAGAATGGGGGAGGGGCTCAATGTCAATTGGAAAAAATAGGAGTCCAGGGTCCGGCCAGGCAGCCAACCCTGTGTGGTGGCATTACCATTTCTACTAAGCACATCCAATCCCAGATCTGCTCTGAGTGCATTTCCAGGCTCAATCTCAAGTGAACCACTGTATCATGATATGTTGTGATGCTGAATGTGAATGATACAACCACGAGGATGGAGCCATCGGTGTGATAAACCTCAACCAAGCACTTGGGGCATTAAAGTACAAATATCCTCCATGTAGATTGTTTCTTCATACATGCTGGCATCCAAGGGGCACCAAATCAGAAATGTAATGCTGCAAATACTCAATAAGGCATTCTCTTCCTCTCATCTTCCTTCATTCTTTGTTCCCTCCTTCCAGTTCACACCACCACCCAAAATAACCTTCAGCCTTTGGCTGCACTGTAGCAAATCCAACTCAGTGCCATTGTGCTTGCGGACAAAAAAGTGATGATGCAGCTCTCTCGTCTTGCACAATGGATACTTTCAGCTACCCGTGTATGTTCACAGGACACAATTAAGAGGCTGCTTATGAAGTGGACACCAGCTAGCCAGCTGTAAAATGAAGTCTAAGGCATTTGTCCTTGTTAATTGCTATTTCACTTCTTGGATCACAGTGTCACATAGCTGCTTTTCATCTTATAAAAAACACCAGGAGACTGTTACACTTCTCATATGTGTAGCATGTACTTTGGTTACAGAGCATGAACTTGAACTCAGGTCCCTCCACCACAAGTCCAACACTCCACACAATTTACCCCTCTCACGATTTCAAAACAGGCCTTGAGATTGCTTTGAAATGGATGTTGTAAGTGTTAAATTGGACTCCCGCCCCCCCGCCTGGTTTGGGGACTAATTACACTGAGTTTCTTGACCATCAAACACCTATCAGCAAGTATAGTCTCACTCCATAAATTTTAAGCTGCTAATAATAAGGCTGGACAGGAGTTTTAAAGCTTCAGTGGACAATTTAAAATTAACTTACTCCCTTCAGCTGGAAAATCAATGCAAGGGATTCCAGGCTTGCTTCTGAAACTGAGTAAAGTACATATTAGAATATCCAAAAGGAGATCATAACCATGAACCAATTGCAAAGCTCAAGCAGGAAACAGATAATGAGGGATTTGACTCTAAAGACATTATCACACCAGCCTCATGTCTCCCGGTGATCATGTAATTAAAAGAAACAGGAGCACACTGGTTGTAAAATGTTTATTATCGCACCTCTCTTCATTTGCACCATTGTGCTCCTTTGGCAACCCCCTGGTGTGATAGGTCCTTTCCTTTCAGTTCCAGGATGACTGCAATCACATGGCATGAAGGTGGCCTGATTCTCCTCCCCCTCCCCCGCTATTCCAAAGCAGCATGGAGTAAGCCTGCTTTGGAAGAGCGAGGGGAGAGGAGAATCAGGCCCCTTCATGCCACGTGACTGCAGTTATCCCAAAACTGAAGTGAAGGGTCCTATCACACCAGGGGCAGCAGTTAAACAAAAGTGACATTGGCAGGTATTGGTGGGATTTTCCCATCAATTGAAAGGGGTGCAACAGTAACTACTAAAATGCGAAGCAGCAATAGGATAGCCATAATGTTGTCTGACAAGTACTGGCCAAATTCATTACTATCCCACTGAAATATCACTTTAGCATCCTTGTGTGATAACATCCACAATCTTCCCCAACCAAGTGTCGTCCAGATGTGAAGAACCATAGCTCCAGCATAGCCGTTGTAGTCCAATACATTTGGAGTACACCCGATTGAGGAGGCTGGGCCAAATTGCATGGTATCAGTGACATGTCTCTTAACAGATGGAGCCATTCAGGCTTTTAATCTGTAACTGTGCCCACAGAGGCTTTTTATTGGGGTGTTTTTATCTTCTGTTTTTATTTTTTACCTGTTGTATGTTCAGATAATTTTAAATTGCTTTAATGATGGTGATTTTAATTATTTTAAAATTGTATTGATTTTTAATGTATTTTGTGAGCCACCTTGGGTGCCACTCTGGGAGAAAGGTGGAATGTAAATTAAAGAAAGAGAGAGAGAGAGAGAGAGAAAGAAAGAAAGAAAGAAAGAAAGAAAGAAAGACAGACTGTGATTTTGATGAGACAATCAGCATGGGGTGTTGAAGGTTTACACGGCTGGCATCCATAGATTTTCCTTGGGTTTTTTTCGGGCTGTGAGGCCGTGTTCTGGAATAGTTTCTTTCTGACGTTTCGCCTGCATCTGTGGTTGGCATCCTCAGAGAAAGATTCTCTGAAAGAGAAAGATTCTCTGAAAGAAAGATTCAAAGAAAGATTCTCTGAAGATGCCAGCCACAGATGCAGGCAAAACGTCAGAAAGAAACTATTCCAGAACACGGCCTCACAGCCCGGAAAAAAACACAAGGAAAATCAACCAGCATGGGGGCTTGCAGAATCAAACTTTCCCTCTGTGCCACTTTCCTGATCTAAACTGACCCACTCACAATGTTATTTGGTAAATGGGAAGGGGACTCAATATTATGCCTCCTCACTTGCTTTGCCTGCATGGAGCAAATAGCAGCTGGGATTTAAACATCCCCAGGTTCTGTGCTGCTTCACTCATCTAGTCAGAAGCACTACAAAGGCACACATCTATGCACAGACAGTGGCTGCATCAGCGTAAGCATTAAAAATGGAAGATCTTTTAGCATTAGAAACCTTTACACACTTATACTTACATGATTATAAATGCAAATTTGCCTCTTGGTCTATAGGAGCTTAGCCACAGTCTATATTTTGGGTGATTTTCTGTTTATTCGCTTTCCCATACCCAACCTGCATCACTCTAACATGCAGCCTTTTTACTCTTCTCACTCCTCCTCATCCATTAGACATGTTTGACTATGAACATGTTTGACTGTGATTTGTAAATAATACTATTTTTCTATGTTTTACCAAGAAAATTAACCTTGGGGGTGGGTTCTCTTCTAAACACTCTGTGTGGGTGGATGGGTGTGAGACTGGTTGTTGTTCAACTTCTGTCTTGCTGATTGATTACTCTGCTTGAGATCCTCTGCTGCCTTCTCATATTTTCCAATAAGATCAACCACAGTGCAATCTTTCTTTTGCTCAAGACTTCCATTGGCTCATGACTTCCTGCCTTCAATCTAACCTGTCTACAAATTTGAAGCTATCCAGTCCAGAATTCTGTTGGGGACAAGGCCTCACTTAGTGCTTAATGAATGTTATTATCAGCTGGATTCACATCTCATATTTTTGTGAAAGATGAAAAGAACTGATACCAATCAATGCATTTTGGATTACATGGGTACCAAATTTCAGCTCTGAGTGCAAAGTACTCTAGGTATTTTGGGATATTCTTCCAACCCACCATTTCTAGGGAGAGACTTTCAACCATCCAATTTTCTTACTTTTCCTAATAATCAGAGGAGCACCCCATGCCCTTTGCCAACAACATTTATTTTTATTTATTTAATTTACATCCCACCTTTCTCCCAAATGAGACCCAAGAAGGCTGAAAACATGAAAGAAAAACAATCTCATTCTTTTCTTCTCTCCATCTGAGTTTTGTGTGTGTGTGTGTGTGTGTTTAATATTCATCCTGAGGCAGAGCTAGGCCAAAATATTTTTCTTCCTGAGGCAGAGGACAGAGGACAAGATGGTGACCCTTCCATTTCACATACAGGCTGAATATCCCTTATCTGGAATTTTGAAATCCGAAACACTCCAAAATCCAAAAATTTCCACATGAGTGGCTGAGATAGTGACACCTTTGCTTTCTGATGGTTCAATGTACACTAACTTTGTTTCATGCACAAAATTATTCAAAATATTGTTTATAAATTTACCTTCAGGCTATGTGGATAAGGTGTATATGAAACATAAACGAATTTCATGTTCAGACTTGGGTCCCATCTCCATGGTATCTCATTATGTATATTCAAGTATTCCAAAATAAAAAAAAAATCCAAAATACAGGACACTTCTAGTCCCAAGCATTTCGGATAAGGGATACACAACCAGCATTGATATTTCATCTCCATATGAAGTCTCTTGAAAATGTCTGGAAGCCATGTCATAGAACAAGATAGCAGGGATGCCTGCTTAAGGAGTCCATAAACATTGACCAAGACAGGTTGAATAAGAAACAAAATTTCAGGGAGGGACAGAATGGAAGCAATGGAGAACTGGAAACGGGTGGGGGAGGCAGAAGCCCAGCCATTTTCTGTGATGTGAGAGAGGAGATTTCATTCTTCTAGATACTTGGAACAAAATGTGGTGTTGCCATGGTTTCACACTCCCTGGCTGGAAATGACAATATTAGCAGGAGTGACCTGGCAATTAGAAACTGTGCCCCCAGGTCAGACTACAGGGAAAATAAAGAGTGATTACTGAGCCTAGAGAAGGCTGTATAATGCCACAGGCTCCTGGGCTCCCTACCTTTTATAACTGGCCCATTTAAATGCAGATTATGATGACTTTCCACCTGGGGCCTCTAATCTGTCTCACAGCCTAATCAAACAATAAGCATTGCTTAGCACAGTAGGAGGGAGGGTGCTTTCTAACTTGGTCTGTCATCAGTGGTAGTGATGTTGTTGTTGTTCTTGGAAGGGGATAAAAAAAAGAAGCTCAGAGTCACCACATTCAAATATGATGGCTTCTCAAATGCCAGCTCTCAATCTTCTCACCCCCATTTAGTCCTGTTCTCAAGTGCCACAGTCCTAGAAGAGTCTTTGTCCCAGATTCCAGAGGCCACCAAGTAGAGAAAACCAACAAGTCTCTTGATAATAGAAAATCCTTCAACTGGCACAAATCACCAAGCCTGATGCAGCCGCTTTTTAATCAGCATATTAATCCAATGACAGAGCTCACTCACTGGGGCTGTGATGCTAGAGCATTTTCTCAGAGCATTTCTGTTTAGAAGCACAGGCTGTCACATCACTACAACAGGGAAAAGGAAAGCAAATGTCAAGATAAGTCTGAAATTTAAATAAATAGGTCTGACCAGGGTGGGTACATCAGAGAATATCATTATGTGTGTTGCCCCTATTCACTTCAGTTGGAACTAAGTACGTTGTGAGGAATGCAAAGTTGTCACCAAACCCAGCAGTCCTACACTGTTGTTGTTGCTGCTGCCGCCGCTGTTGTTATGTGCCTTCAAGTCATTTCCAACTTATGGCAACACTAAGGCAAACCTATCACTGGGTTTTCTTGGCAAGATTTGTTCAGAGGGGGTTTGCCTTTGCCTTCGTCTGAGACTGAGGAAGTGTGACTTGCCCAAGGTCACCCAGTGGGTTTCCATGGCTAAGTGGGGATTTGAACCCTTGTCTCCAGAGTTAGAGTCCAACGCTCAAACCACTACACCATGCTGACTCTCAGCAGTCCTACATCCTCACCCTTTTTCTCTCTTTCTGATAATACCTAGTAATTTTAAGATGTGGCATCATTTTGCTTTGATTTGTTCAGGCTTGCCTCACCATTGGCTACTGCTTGCAGAGGAAACTAATACTGCACATCTGCCTTTCTAGAAGTTAGGGGGCTTCCAGAGGAGCTGTGGGCTGTCATTTTTGTTTTTGCATTTGTTTTTTAAAATAGCAGCAGTATACGAAGGACTGAGAGCCTTTGATTGTCTTTTTGCAGGAAAAAAAGAGAATAATATGAAAACTGTGTGTTTTGATGATTACTAGGTTTGGATTAATAGAAGAAGTGTATGAAGTAAATTGTAGTTGGAGAAGTAAGATTTTATAAAGAATGCTGGAAGATATTGTAATTTTTTGTTTGGTTTTGGCTGTGCTGTCTTTTATTTTTCTTTCTTCTATTTTCTCTACTTCTTTCTTATTTTTCTTTATTTCCTTCCATGTATATCTGTATACCTTTCTTTTTATGTATTTGATTTTTTTAATTAAAAAATATTAAAAATAAATAAATAGCAGCAGTGTATCTTCTGTAACAGCTACTACTGGCCTCCCTTTCTTCTGTTCCTCACAGACCATTAGTGGTCTCCCACACTGTATAATTTACACTGCAATCCTCCTGAGGCAGAGACCTGCATTTTGCTTATATTACTCTGTATAGCACCGTATACTTTCATTGCACCATAAAAATAATAGCAATAATAATTTTGATTTGTTACTTGATGCCATGCAACATTCCTTTCTCCTTCCAATCCCCACTCTATAGCGTGATTTTGTCTCAATGGGTAGATTTTCTTTCTTTCTTTCTTTCTTTCTTTCTTTCTTTCTTTCTCCCAGAGAGATACTTTTCCCAGGGCGATACAACATGCCCAGGGCCTATTACCATCCCTTGTGCATAATTAGAGCTTGGTGTATTGTTATGCAAAGCAGCCTCAGATGACAAAACTGCATCCTGGACAACACAGAAATGCCGAGAGACACTTTCTCACACAGTTTTAGCCAATGCAAACTGGCCCTCTGCATAGTTTCAAAATTAATTAATTGGGGACGGTTGGGTACGCTTGCACCCACTCGTGGCATGCTTCCGATCCCAGCTGCCTGAAAAGGCAGATCAGTGGTGGGGGAGGAGTGAGAGTGAACTAGAGAGAGAGTGTGCATAAAAAAAGAAACATTTTTAGAGAAGTCATTTTAATTCTTATTGTATCTTCTAAGTAAAATAGGAATCAAAGCACAAGCATGAAGGGGGGGTACATTAAAAGAACACACAAGCTGCCTTATGCTAATCTATTTACCCATCTACTCCAGTATATGGGTCCCTGAGGAATCCCTACACTCAACCCACAAATATTCATGCTTTTATAAGTGCCAGAATCAAGCATTCAGAAGTCCAAGCCTTTTGCTAGCACTTGGTTTGCATGCTGACAGAGGGCTCCAGTGGAGGTGTCAACCAGAGTGCCCACTTCAGCAACCCCTGCCCCTTCTCAGGATCTCTGGGGTGGCAAGGAAACCAATAAAGCAGGTGCCCTAGATTTCAGGCAGCTCTTCTATTCGTGCCACGCATCAGTCTGTGACTACAGTTCCCAGCATTGCCAGAAGAGAAAGCATGCTCTTTATTATTAATTTCCTTTGTGGAGAAGGCAATGCAATTCACTCACAAAAGACTGAGTAGCTGGAGGTATTATTTGAGAGTTCTAAGCCACTATCTATCCACTTTTATAAAGTGATTAAAGAAATTCATGTTGGATAAGGCTGTTAGTGGCTACCAACCATTATAATCTATATGTTGTTTCTAGAACCAGAGACAGTGAAGATCTTCATAGTTTTGGTGGGAATTTACTATACAGTACATTAAAAAACAACAAACCAAGACTCCTGTCTATTCATTTTAAAACAGGTTTCTTATGAGCGTTTCTAGTTTCACTTTTTCATTCATTTTCAACATCTTTGAGGTGCCATTACAAACACTATGAGCATTACAAATACTATAAACATTGTGTTGTTGTTGTGTTCCTTCAAGTTGTTCCCAACTGATGGTGACACTGAAATGAACTTATCATAGGCTTGTCTTAGCATGATTTGTTCAGAGTGGGTTTGCCATTGCCTTCCTATGAGGCTGAGAGAATGTGGCTTGTCCAAGGTCACATAGTGGGCTTCCATGGCTGAGAAGGAAAGTGAACCCTGGTCTCCCGGAGTCCAATCAAAACAGAAACTACTACATCAAAACCAATGGAAATCACTTTTTAAAAGAAAGCTACAAGCTAACTGAGGTATAGGTTACCCCCTCCCCCATATCCATGGGGGATACATTCTTGGACTTAACATTTATAAGTGAAACCACAGATAACAACTAACCCTATTAAAATTAAGGGCGTCCTGTACAAACACACCATAGAGTTGTGTTGGAGAACCTAATGATTCCTAGAGAGGACACCTCTCTAGACATTTTCCAGCATGACTCTATGGTATGTGTTCCTATTTTTTTTCAACTGTGGATAACTAAACCCGCAGATATTGGTTCTGAGGATACAGGGGGCCACCTGTATGTTTGTGTACATACTCTGAAGGTACTCCTTGTATAGGGAGCTATTTCTGCTAGGACCAGCTCTGAACATCTACTGAAGTTTGTGCCCTAATCCCGAAATCTACAATAATAGCAGATAAATTTCACTCATATTATGTCTTTATATGTGATATGGTTAGGTCATTGATTGTTTACTGTCTCTCTAGCTGTTTTCTAATTCCTCTAGCCCTTTATATGTGTTATGGTCATGTTTTTGGTTGTTTTAGCTTTTTTTCAATTGTTGCATGCATTGAGTGTCTAGCCTCATTCTGTATCGTATCACATGCCCTCTGCATATGTTATTGATGTAGTTGTTCTTCTGTGGTTTTCAACTGTGTGTCATTGGATACTTTACATTACCTGATCAATATAATTCTAATTTATTATTTCCTCCAGTCCTTCATATGTGTTATGGTCATGCTTTTTCCTAATTGTTGTATGCATTGAGTGCTCTGCCTCATTCTGTATTATATGCTCTCTACATATGTTATTGATGCAGTTGTGTTTGTTGAATTTTTCATTTGTGTATCATCATATATTTTGTATTACCTTATCAATATAGTTCTACTTTATTGTTTGAATTATTTTAAGTGCAATTCTTTTCTTTCTATACTTTGGTGCTCTTTGGCACTCCTGTATTATTATCCTTTATATGACAGCCCTCTTTTTTTTTTTTAGTTTTTTTTTTTTAGTTTTGAAGCAATGACACACCAACACAGAGCTTAACAGGAAGATGCTTGAGCAACATTTGATTTTCCCACTAGCATTCTTCCAAGTCAAGTGATGTATAAGCTTACATTTTTAGATAAGAGTCCTGGGCCACAGCAACTATGCTCTTTTGCTTATAGTAGGAGATACTACTCACTGTCCACCCAAAATCTTTGCTTGCCTCAGGACAACATACCCCTGCTCCAACATACAATTCCAGAAGTTGACCAGACTGGCAGTTCAGCACCAGTGATGGGACAACAAGCTCTGCTACACCTGAGGTCAGGATGGAAGTTTAAGGGGAGCAAGCCCAGACACAGAGAACACACAGCTCTCTCTGTGTGTGTCTTCCAACAAAAGAAGAGTAGCCAGGGAACAATCCCTTCCACCCCTCAACTCCAGCCATCATCTGCCATCTGAGGAGATTTACTTTATTCTGCTTAATGATAAGGCCAATTCTGTCACTAAAGAGAGCATTCAGAACTACAAATTTTCAACTCTCACTTTCATTTTGGTAGGAACAATAATTTACAGCTAGCCTCCAATGGAATTAGTAAGATTATATAATCCCATGTTATACAATGTAATTAACTGACAGTTGTGTTTCACAAGCAGGCCCACTATCCAATCTAGACTAGGGACATAATTCTTCAATAATTTTATCCTCAAAGGTGGCAATGAAAAATTATAGGAATATTCTTCTACACTGTTTTCAAAGTCTATTCAAGACTTATTTTTGCACAAAATTTGCACGTGGTTGTCTCTTGCACAGAAAACAGCATTTTCTGTGCGAGAAACAGCATTTTCAGTTCAGAAAATAATATCACTGGACAAAAATATGCTGAAAATGCTGTTTTCTCACAAAATAGCAATGTGCAAATTTTGCACTGAGTTAAGTCCCAAATTGTGAAGATTCTCATCCATCCAGGATTATTCTCAACAGGGTTTCTCAATAGTTGAAAAGCATGGCTTTGGGCCATTTTTTGAATGTTTTTGAATAGTCTCTCCATCCCTAAACCTTACCACAGGACTTAATGTCATAAATTCATACAAACTAATAGAATTGTGTGTGGTCAGGCCATTGAGGTTGGTCTCTTGCATCGTTTTCAGCTGTCCCCATAGTCCTGCAGGTGTTGGGAGAGGTAGCATCTGCAACAGGAGCCTTTTCTGCCCATGAAAACTCCTTCACACCCTGCAGTTTGGAAGTCCAGGTCCCATTCACACTTCACAGTTATAGTGCTATGATTCCATTTTAACTGCAACGGTTCTGTTTTATGGAATCCTAGGATTTGCAGTTTAGGGAGGGACATTTAGAACTCTCAGCTAGAGAGTGCTAGTACCTCACCAAACCCCAGGATTCCATAGGATGCAGCCATGGCAGTTAAATTGGAATCATAGCACTATAATAATATATATATAATAAGAAAGGGCCCTTGATCTATCATCATTTGAAATGACACAGGACCTACACAAGTATCCATACAACTGGTTGCCCACTGCAAACTGTTCAGCCCACAATGCATGGAGAGCTATGGAGACAGGCAACAAGGATGTGAGTGCAAAGGTGTCATTGTGTCATATTATGGGCAAAGGTGTCATTATCATTTGTTCCTGCACACAGTTAGTTCTAATTGTGTGGAGTGGTGGGCCTCTGAATAAGGTGTTTGTCACCTTTGAATAGCAGGTCCTACCGTTAGATAGAATGAAGTGTCCATTTCCACCAGAAGATTTAGGATGCCATGGAAGGGAAGCCTATTCTCAGCTACCTTGTTATTGTTATATTTTTACTGTCCCTGCCAAAACAATGTGTCTAGCTTTTGATACTATGCACTTTGACTTGGGTAAGTGGGGGGGGGTCCATTTGCTGCTTTGGTCTGAGGCAGCAGAGTGTCCCAAACTTCACTCTGTTAATCCACAATCACATGGGAGACTCGTGTGACAAACTCATAAATAGCCAATTCATCCAACATACTTTCTACAAGGTGGACAAAAAGAGAAAGAAACAAGCACAGTAAATCCTGACAAAAACTTAGAATTGTTTCAGCACAATACTGAATATCTGTCAGGAGTTCCTTCTGCCGGTAGTTGCCAAAACCACAGGGATGGGTGAAATTTGCCTCAGAAACCCACTGTTAGATTCTTTTGATGGTGAATCATGAGAAGAATTCTAGGATTTCCTTCTGTTCCAGTACAGTGCAAATAACTGTGATTCTAACATGGAGCTAAGATGAGATGAATGGCATCTGGATGGAACTCAGTTGCTACTGACCTTCATGCTAGAATGCATTGCTTGGCAGGCATCAAGCCCCCAGTCTCAAATTTCATTTTTTTCCCCCTTAGAGGAAGGGCAAACACTGAAGAGTGTCCAAAATTTAGACTCTAAATCATGACACAGCAATTTCTTGGCATCAATAACTCCTTCACTCTCTAAAGTATTTGCAGACATGGTCAAAATGCATTGGCAGGAGAGGGGCCATGTTATGGCCGAAAGTTAGCCAATACTTTAGAAGAGAGAAGCTTCTAGTTCTGATCTATTCCTATTCACCCACAAACTCTAATGGGTGCATTCCCAACCACAGTAAAAGTTGCATCATTTATTGTCCTTTCATACAACACAATTATACCATTATGGTGCCACTGTAACTGCCATGGCTGCATCCATTTAACTGCCATGGCTGCATTTCATCAGCAGTTAAAGATGTTTTTATTTAGGCAGGCGTTTGAGAAGTGAATTTTAATCGGTGTGCTGCTTTTAATGTTTTAATGTTGTAATTTTTATTGATTTTATGTTTTTAATTCATGTTGTTTTTAATTATGTGGAAATTAATTTAATGCTTTTTAAATTTTTTGTAAATTGTGATATTTTAGCTGTATTTTTTAATTATTGTAAGCTGCCTTGAGTCCTGTCTTGGGAGAAAGGCGGGGTATAAATCTAATAAATAACTATCCTATGAAATCCTGGGGTTTGTAGTTTGGTAAGAAGCACCAGAGGAACTCCTTGGCTAAGGACTATAAAAACCTCTCCCTCAACTATCAACCCCAAGATTTAATAAAAAGGCAGTTAAAGTGGAATAATGGTGCTATAATTGTGTAGTGTGAAAGGGCTCTTGGTCCTTATTTATGTGGGCCTGGCTTGCCCCAATCTCAGAGTCCTGCAGTCCATATGGTACAGGGCACTTGTCCTGTTCTGCCCCCGGGCAGTTCTCACCACCCCCGGGGCAGATACGGGGCTGAGACAGGGGCAAGCTGGGGTGCTATAGCATAACACCCATTTAAATCCGTTACCACTGGCCAAAACCCAGATCGGGCTTCACATGTCTGCAGGAGCCCATCCAGCATGCTGGCCCTTGCTACCACTGCCAGATCCCTGGCTCTCCTGGAAGCCAGGCAGGGGTCCCACAGCATGTGATTGAGGCTGATCATAGGCAGGGCACCTTCAGACACATGCTGTGGGCCTCCTTCCCAGCTTCCAAGATAGCAAAGAAAATGGTGATAGCAGTGGTGGCAGGGATGGGCTGGTGTTCCTGTGTGGACTCTGGCCTATTTCTACAAGGTAACGGTAGAAGGTCAGGCCAGCTCCACAGCCAGGATACACCGGTGGGGAGCCAGCATATCCTGGCTGGTGCAGATAAGCCATTTGTCAGCTCAACAGAGCCCAGATGAACATTATGTTGTGTGTAGAAATACATAAACAGAATCAGAATTAAGAGCTGGCCTGAGACATGTTGTCACCCGAGGCACAGGACAAAATGGCATCCCACTCACCCATTTCACTTACAGAAGCTGATTGTACTCAAAGCTGAATTTTATTTAAACCCTGGTGATAAGACACCTTTTTAGGATGGTGCAGGAGAAGCCACATGGCACATATATCTCTGTCCTCCCAGAGAGAGGAATGCACTGGAAGTCAGGAGGAAAGGCTGGGGGCCTGCCCCTGTTGCTTCAGTTTGCCTAATGCTGACCCTCCAGGCATTCAGAAAGAGATTTCCCTAAGACGTAAGTTGATTATGAATGTTTCACTCTTGTTTTATACACAAAATTAGTATCAATAATAATTACCATGACAAATTGATGTTGCTTTCACAGCCCATCCCTAAGAGTACCTATTTTTATCACCTCCTGACTGGTTTGCCAGATGTAGCTCTGTCTAGAGGATACAAACCTTGCCACAACGATACATGCCCTGGTCATGTCCAGGTTGGCTACTCTAAAATGGTATGTGGGGCTGCCTTTAAAGAATGTTTGAGACCTTCAGCTAGTATAGAATGCAACAGCCCAGGTGCTTGTGGTCAGAACACATAATGTCTATATTGACAGGTGCTTAGGACAAAAGCAAACAGTTACCGCTAAATCATGTATGGAGAATCTACAGCCCTGCAGAAGTTGTTGGACTTCAGTTCCCATCAGCCCCTGCCAGTATGTCCAATTTGTTTTTGTTTTTTTTCTTTCTTTAATGCACCACAAGCTTAGAAACATATAGAATTCACCACCAATTGTGTCCATCTCTGTATTTGGACTGTGAAGACCAAACTGAGTAAATCTATTTTTTTTTAAAAAAAATCTCAGTGGAACAAATCACTCACATATCCCTGTTCTTTAGTTAATCCTTCAGTCCGTTGAATACTAAAGTAATGAGAGTCACCCACCAGTGAAAAACACCGCTCTTGAGGAACTTGGGCCACCAAGCAAGCAAACTGAGCTCTGATGAGTCCATTAACAGGTGTGTCCAACTAATGCTGCAAACCAGGAAGACAGCACCACATGATGCCTGCTTTCTTCCTCTTTCCAATAATCCATCCTGCTGAAAAACAGAAAAGGGACCTCATAAGTGGCTAGAGCAGAGAAGAAAGAAGGCTTTGATGGTGACCCTTAGGAGCACCCTGGGCTTTGCTTCTTCCCGGGGGCACGTTCAGTATTGCAACACTTGCCAATCAGCCCAGCATGTGGGGCAACACATAGCAGAGCCAATAGATTCTAGTACTCCCACTTAGCCTTCTTGAGATTGCACTAAGGGATCGTGAGTACCATTCTGATTGCACACCCTGCTGTATGTCACTGTATTGAATGAAGAAACAAGCAGTGTCTGCTACTTCTTAGGCCCTTTGCATCAGGTAACAGATGTAAACATCTGTTTCCCCCTTCACACTGCTTCCTCAGCAGAGGCACTGTGGACATCCATTGTCTTAAAAATGCATCTGTAAAACAAGGGGGAGTGGGAGATCAGCCGTCAACTGTTAAAGAACCATCTATTATATGGCCTCATCCTAGAAAGAGTTTCTGTCTATATAGCAATAGGGCTGGGCGCTAAAAGTTAAAATGTGAAGGCTTAGATATTTTGCAACTCGTTCTCATATACTTTTTAAAGACCATCTTGCTCTCCAACAAGATCTCACAGAGCTATCTAGGACATCACGTAGGCATTATTTCCCCTGTTGCCACTATCAAACACAATGATCTGCAGAAAAAAATGGGAATGAAACTGGGGAAAGAATAAGTATAAATCCAAATCAGAGGAATTTGCAGGTTGCTGTGAATGATACTGGATTTAATTTAAAAGGATCTCAAAATGCAACATTGGGTAACAGCTGAGATAGACGGCTTTTTAAAGTATTACATTTCTTATGGTGTGGTTTTTTAAAAAACTTGTCTAAATGTCTCATTTCTCTTGTTTAGAGAGGAGACATTCTGGCAATTCCATTTGGAGTAACCAACCTCAAGAGGATTCTATTAAAGCCCCTTGCATCTCCCAGAAGGTTGCAATCAGGAGCTTGGATGGCCCAGTTATGGGTCACCAGAAGGGTCAGTGGCTGGCTCCCTTTCTGTCAGAGGTCCATGGGGCATGCAAAGCAAACATGTTGGGAAACTCCAATCAGAATCAGTCTTTGACCTTTTTTGGCCTTGAATGTCCATGGTGATCACAGCTTCCTGTATTTTGCCTACAGAGGAAGCAGTGGAAACGCTGAGGGGAGAGCCAGTGGGAAGCAAAATCCTTCTATACAAACAGGTTGGGTGGTAGCAGGGCTTGTGAGAAAGTTGCTTCACTTCAAAGCAACTCATCTTTTCTCAATGTTGTAGCTTAACAGCTCCGGCACAACTATTTTTAGTAAGCGTAACTAATATGTGAAAAGATGGATCTGTTTCATCTGTCAGCCAATCAATTGACCAATCAATCAGCATTAAAGTACTAAGGGCCCTTTAAGGGTAATCCATTCAAATGACCACCCTGCTGATGAAGTGTACCCTCACTGTCAGCTTCTACTTAGCCTACTCGAAGCACCATTTTCCTACTTGCCTCTGCCACTGACTTTTTGCTGTGATTTTAGTCAAGGCCACACCTCTGTTTACTTTCCATCCTCCAGGTAAGCATAAGAATACGAAGACATTCAATGAAGCAAACTGCATTAATCCCTTTTAGACCCACTGCTGCTGCTGCTCCAGCTGCTGCTGCTGCTGTAAGGTTTGGATCTTTAGTGACTATTATGCAACTGATGATTTCATGACACCTTCAGACCAAACACAATCCACCACTAGATGGAAGAGGTAACTGGTCATTTTGTTTGCTCCCCACCATTGGAGGATGAGGAAGGAGGATCTGTAAAGCAGATAGTTCCCTCTGTTTCATAGAAAATATCCCTTGAATCTCTCAGCCTTTGCCTTTCTGTGCTATTTGATGTACAGAGAATCAAAGATTTATCAGAGGTCCTTTCTTTTAGAGGAGAATTGATACTGGATCAAATATACAACCAAGTTACTAACTAACTGTTGAGAGGTACTATATGTGTTTGTATGAGTACATAAACATGCATATTTGTTTTAGAGCATTTAGATCAGGAGTGTAGAGACTTCAAGTTTGTGGGATCTATTTTTTTTTTAACTAGAACCCCAAGCTCAGTTTTGCTCTGAGGGTTAGAGCAAAAGACTCAGGCCTTGAATTAAAGAATTTTGAGGCCATTAATTTTTTTGAGTACCAGAACTGACCTGAGCTCACAGTTGCCCCCCACAAAAATCCACTTGTGGTTACCCTCTCTCCCAGATTTCCCCATTTCAGAAGATTTTTATATATTAGAACTTTTTTTTTTTTTTTTTTTTTTGCCATTCTTAGGAAATAAGAAAGTCTTGCCTATGTACTTCAGATCACCCAGAGCTCTACCAGTGGAGCCAAATCTAACCTCTGACTACTGCTGATTTAAATATGGTCATGATTTATACAACCCTGCCCATTATGGCATATATGAAATATTTGCTGAGGTGAACTCTCTGGTTCTTATTTTCTTCACATCAAGTTGTTTGGTCTACGATTAAAGATTCTCTCTTCTCATATGATTCTGTGTGTATACTGAGATCCACCAAGATACTTTTTTTTTTTTTTTTTGCTTTCCTGCCTCCATCTGAACTGTGAATGAGATGAACATGTGAAAGGGTCTTCACCATCATAATGTTTAGGTAATAGAACTCCTTGCCCCTAGAGATCTGTTGGGTTCCTTCCCTGGCAAAATCCAGGCATTGTCTCATCTTACATTTCTGTCCCAGCATACTTGTAATTTGACCAGAATTTGGTTATGGGAGGCATTCTCATGTTTGGTGGTGGTGGGGTTTAACCCAGTCCTGTTTTTTTTCAACCTGTGTTGTGTTTTGTTTAACTTGAATGTTTTAAAATGATTGAAAAATGCATAGATATAGGATGGGGGAGACCTGGCTGAATGAGACTACATGCGAAAGGGATCTAGGAGTCCTAGCAGACCACAAGTTGAACATGAGTGAACAGTGTGATGCGGCAGCTAAAAAGGCCAATGCAATTTTGGGCTGCATCAATAGAAGTATAGTGTCCAGATCAAGGGAAGTAATAGTGCTGCTCTATTCTGCCTTGGTCAGGCCTCACCTAGAATACTGTGTCCAGTTCTGGGCAGCACAATTCAAGAAGGATATGGACAAATTGGAGCGTGTCCAAAGAAGGGCGACTAAAATGGTGAAAGGTCTGGAAATGATGCCTTATGAGAGACTTAGGGAGCTGGGTATATTTAGCCTAGAAAAAAGATGGTTAAGAGACGACATGATAGCCCTGTTTAAATATTTGAAGGGGTGTCACGTTGAGGATGGAGCAGACTTGTTTTCTGCTGCTCCAGAGACTGGAACACGGAGCAATGGGTGCAAGCGCCAGGAACAGAGATTCCACCTTAACATCAGGGGGAACTTTTTGACAGTAAGAGCTGTTTGGCAGTGGAACACACTCCCTCGGAGTGTGGTGGGGTCTCCTTCCTTGGAGGTCTTTAAACAGAGACTGTATGGCCATCTGTCAGGGATGCTTTGATCATGATTTCCTGCATGGCAGGGGGTTGGACTGGATGGCCCTCGTGGTCTCTTCCAACTCTGCAATTCTATGATTCTATGAATGTGTTGCCTTAGGCATTTTATTCAAAGGAAAATGTGGGATAGGAATGCTGTTACCTGTATAAATAAATGTTCCATAACTAAATTGGGAAATTGGCTGAGGCTAGGCATCATGCGGAAAGGCACAGCAATGAAAGTGGGACAATCCACACCACAGTTGCTGTAGCTTTCATTTACAGCAATTGTGTTTGCTATGTTTTCAGCAGGTGAAATCCACTAACATGACTGTGGACTCCATCCTACCTCTGTTGAGTATAGCACAAATGTCTGCATGTGGACTGACACCATGCTGAGCCATATATGCTCCCCGTCCTCCATGTACTGGTAACCCCTTTGAAGTCTCCCTGCATGGTTATTGCATACTTGCCAGCAACCAGGCAGGATCAGAGAAGTGTCTGCCTATGTTCCCATAGCTAGACAAACAACAATTACACTAGCAGCCCCTAGAAGACTCTGTTGGATGTCACCACTGATGTCATCATTTCGCACCTGACTTTGGGGATGTAGCCAAATATTTCTCTAATCCTGCCTACTTGCCATGAAGCATGGAACAGCACATGAGGCATCTTCAGGAGCATTTCAGTAAGTCATCAAAGGGGGAGGCTTTAAAGTACTGTGGAGGGAGGAAGAGCATACCCACCCTGCACTGCCTGAAAAAGGACATCCGCACATGTAAGGAAGACCTACACACGTGGATGTTCCTAACAGAACTCTTGTCTTGGTGTGTTTAAAGACTGCACAACCTGAATACTTTTTGTCTGATCAATAACATTTAAGCAACTGATAGTTCTGCATGAACCCAATCCAATTTTACTCCTATCTAGAGTGGACTAATAAAAATTAATAAGACATATCAGTTGTCCCATTCATTTCAGTGGGTAGATTCTAGGTATATACAGCTAATCTCAACATTAGCCCTATATGTTTAAAGGCAAGGCTGTTGGATTGGAACTGCCCCACCTCTTAGGCAACACAGTCAATGTTGAAGGATAGTAGAAGCTGCAATGCAGCAACATCTGAAGGGCCACCAGCCTTGGTCTGAGTGATTCACAAGTGATTCCAAGGACATGGTGACAGCAGACAATCTGCTGCTCTATTGCTATTGTGTAATCTCTCTCCTGTCTGCTCTTCACTCACAGTTGGCCTGTTACTGTACATGCGGCTACTTCAAAACATTCTTTAAGGAGAGGGTAAATGCACAGAGAGAAGCTGAAGAATAAAGGTTGTGATTAATGATTAATCCAGAGCACCTTGCAAAGCTCCCTTAAAAGTTCCCTAGAGTTACCTTCCCCATCCTTCTCTGTAAACAAACATGGGTGTGCTATCACACCTGTTCTTGGAGTAAGGGTGGTGGAAGAGTTAGGGCTTCTAGATTAATGTGTTCAATTAAACTTAAAACAATCCATTGGAAACAGCTATAAGGTTCTCCCCAAACTCTTCAGAGGTGGTGTGAAGTTGCGATACAAAGAATATTCAGTTAAATTGATAGGACTTTTGATTTTAACAACCATTTTTAAAAACAAGGAAATCCCACATTCCCAAATTTAATTTTTAAAAAAGGATCAGAGTATGCACAAAGCACTTTCTCTGGCATTACAATTTGAGCCACTAAAAGTGAGTTTGGCTACCATGACTCTGTAGTTTGCTAAAAGACAGATATAATTACATTAAGCAGCATAACACCATCAGAGGAGTTTTTCAAACTGTGGGTAGTACATGTTTCTTTCCTAGAAATCATGAGGACAATTTTACAGAGACACATCTTTCACATTCATGTGTTGAAAGAGACATCAGAGGAGTACCAGTATTGTCCCTGCAAATTAGGAAGGACTGGGTGTTTGCAGAGGGGATGTGGATGGTTCTGGAGCAAGGTTGGGCTCTTTATAAGGATACAACAAAACTAAGGTGGCTCCTAATATTCAGTGTGCCCCACTTCTGGCACTCTGCTGCACACTGATGTTAAGGAAAACTTTTTGAATTTCTTTAAAAGGAAAAGAATGTCATTGTAGGCCAGGTGGTGATCATGGCCTGAACAAGCAAGGCATTTGCAAAAACTTCCATCAGTATCCTATATGACCTGTTATGTTATGTAGCTTTACATATACATACCTACGTAGCAGAGGTGCTGAGAAACCCCCTCACTGAATTGTGAAGATGCATAATGGGACACCAACAAGAATGCCTCATGGGCACTGGGCATTTTGCTGGCTCTGCTACGTAGTAATGTAAAAGCCACCTTCTACTGCACAATTCTAATTCCCACATATAAATTCACTTACAAAGACATAAGTGCCCAACTGGTTTCCGCCTTTCAATCAGTAATACTTGAACTAGCCCTGAATGACGCATACATGTAGGGTTCCCAGTTCTGGACCATGGCAGGTCCTAAGGTTTATGGGTCAAAACCTACAATCTAGACATGGCCCCTGATGTGTCCCTAAGCATTGTACATTAAGTACCAACCACAATTGCTCACAGCTTGTTATTCAAACATACACACCCAAATACATACAGAGAGAACATATTTTCCTGTTTGGAAATTAAGACACAAATCTTAACTAAACTGACTGTTCCCAGATTAAAACGAAATGAGGGAATTATTCCTTCTCACATATTTAGGGAGACAAATTAAAGCACATTTAATCTAGTTTACTTACTTCTAGTGGAAAGTGGATGCAGAACAGAGTAGAGGGTGAGGGCTGGCACCATAAAGACTTGGAGGAAAGGAAGAAGCAATGTAAGTACATACATAGACACACACACACACACACGCACACACACCAAGTCTTTGCAAGTTGCAGCAACAAATCAATGCAATTTTGGCAAATTGTAACAAGCTGCTGCTCTACTAGCCCAGCTGAAGGTTTGCACAGAAGCCTTTCCTCTTGCCTGGAGCTGAACCCAGGAAAACTAGAGAATTTGCAACCTTATCTCCCAGCTGGAGATACCCCACAAAAACCAGGCCCTGAGATCTGGCCACCTGACATACAAGGTCTGTCTATTAAATAACAAGACTGATACAGTAATCCGTCTTTATTTACATGTACTGTACTACAATTCTAATGCTTGTCCCCTTCAATATACTCCCCGTTCACATTCACACACCACAATGTAGTCTTGTTTTCCACTGGTCGAAGGCATGTAGCAGATCAGTTTCTGTCAGCTGGTTCAACACATCTGCCCTTTTCTTCTTTACTACGTCAATTGACTCAAAACGTGTTCCTTTAAGCAGTGACTTCACTTTAGGGAAAAGAAAAAAGTCACATGGTGCCAAATCTGGTGAATATGGAGGATGCTCAAGTGTAGTAATGCATATACCAGCCAAAAACTGCTTCACAGAAAGTGCTGTGTAAACAGGCACATTGTTTTGATGAAGAATGAAACCATTGATCCACAGTTCTGGCCTTTTTTCCCCTGACTTTTTCTCTCAGCTTTGTCAAAACTTCCTTATAATAATGCTAGTTCACTGTTCTGCTTTCTGGAACCCATTCTGCCAAAACTATGCCCTTGATGTAAAAAAACCCAAAAAAACAAAAAACAAAAAAACCCACCAATGAGCATGGCTTTGAACGTGGACTTGCTTTGACATACTATTTTCATTCTTGGTGATGATGGTGTTTTCCAATGCGTTGACTGTTGTTTTGTCTCAAGATCATACTGGAAGAACCAGGTTTCATCATAAGTGATAAGTTTTTGAAAAAAGTTTGGGTCCACCTCAAGTTGCTGCAGAACATCAGTGCAAAATTTCCTTGCGGCACTCTTTTTGCTCTGGTGTGAGAACCCTAGGAACCCTAGGAATTTTGTCTTCGCACAAACTTTTTTCACATTGAGATACTAACGCAAAATTTTCCACGCAGTGTCCTTGTCAATGTTCATGGCTTCAGCTATCATTCAGACATTGAGTCAGCAGTCTTCTAGAACAATCTGGCTGATTTTTTCCACAATTTCTTTGGTTCTTCAAGTGGAAGGTCATCCAGGTTGTTCATAGTCTTCCACATTCTCACATCCTTCTCAGAATATTTTGTGCTACTGAAATACACACACACACACGAGACATGCAGTCTTCTCCATAGGCCTCAGTAAGCATTTTAAAAGATTCCGTTGGTGTTTTGTTCAATTTTACTAAAAATTTCAAATTGACACGTTGCTCAACTTTTAAACTTAGCATTTCCCTGGCATACAACAGACAACACAGCTGCTTTAAATGACGACTGACAATTAACTAAATGGCCGAGAGTGTTGATGTTTGTCATGCAGGTTCAGACATGTTCAAGACCACCACTCAAGCATTCACAATCAGTTCTCCTTGATTTGTCTGGAATGTAGGAACACAATCTTGTTATTTAATAGACAGACCTCATACATGGCCTACAAGGACACTATGCACTGCTGAAATTAATTCAAAAGAATCACATTTCCTAGGCAAAATCAGGCAGACTTTAGAATGGCAAAATTGAGGTCTGCTCTTTGGAATTATTTTTTTTGGAATATTTTCAAGCTGTGGGTCGTGGAATCTGTGTATGCAGAATCCATGGATACAGAGGACCAACTGTAGAATATAAGGACTGAATCAGTTGGTTTTATCTACATGTTGATTCTCTATTCAAGATTTCATTTCATAGGCCTGCTCTAGTTAGGACATGCCTAAATAGCCTAAAGGCACCAGATCCTGTCTGATCTGGGAAGCTAAGCAGAGTAAGCCCAGGTTAGTACTTCAATGAAAGACTATCAACAACTACCAGGTGCTGTAGGCTACATTTCAGAGAAAGGAAATGGCAAAACTACCTCTGAGTGCTCCTTGCCTAAGAAAACCCTATGAATTTAATGGGGTCAACAGAAGTTGACAGGTGACTTGAAGGCACCTACACACACACTCTCTGCTTCAAACTAATTGACAGTAATCCAACTTGAGAGTCCCTAGTTAAGGTGTCTAAAAAGACATTAGATACAGCAGCTCGGAAGCCAGGTACAATTGAATTGTAGAAACATGCTGATCACATTTGAAAGCCATCTGTACCTGAGAAACCACAACTGCAGTAGATAACCATACAGATTGAAGACTGAGTGACTCGAATCATATAAATACTACAGCAAGCTGCGCTTTTATGACTAGTCAGAGCTAGTAAGAGTTGATCCTTCTAGCTCAATATTGTCTCTATACCAACTGGCAGTGGCTCTCCAAGATTTTAGTCTGAAGTGCTTCCCAGCCCTGCCTGAAGACACCAGGAGTTGAACTTGGAACTTTTGTGGATGCAAAGCACCTGTTCTTTCACTGAGCCATGGTCTCTCCTTCCTGATGTCCAAACAAATTAGATGGTTTATATTCACACAAGCGCATCATCCCCTGTCCTTTAACATTACAGCAGAGAAATGGCTTCTAACTTGCTATATGCTTTTAGTGATTCTGAAAGCACACATGCCTAAATTGCTTTATCCTTATCTACAATTTTTACAGGCCACTGACAAACTAAATTCAATGCATCCTAGCTGCCTCTCTTTCTCCCTCTCCCCCTCCCCAACTTGTTTAATCCTTTTAAGTTCAAGGATTTGCAAAGCAAATATTATAAAAGATGAAAGGTAGGTCTGAGGAAATAAGCTTTGATAAGAAGCTTTTTATGACTTGCAAACCCTGTTCTGGCCCTCTCGGCTGGAAAGGCGGAGCTAATTTTTAAAAACCTTATGCAAGTGTCACATTTAACTAAAATGATAGCAAAATTCACAGTAAAATGAGATTCCGTTTCAGTGCTTTATAACCCAATTGGTGTGTGTGTGTGTGTGTTTCAGGAGGAGGAACCAAATAAAACAAAAATGCAGAAATTTGTGTAAATGGGACTGGAAAAACAGAAGTCACAATTGGGACTATAGTCTGTCACAAAAGTGAAAATGAAGATTTAAGGATCACATGGGTCTTGCATTAATATCTTCCTTATTATCACAATGCTTGGAGAATTAGTAGCCCAGCATACCTGCAGGTAGGGCCAGCTTAACCATACTGTCAAATCAGCATCTGCAGGGGGCCTCACAGAGCCAGGGGGGGCCGCTGTCTTCCTTAAAAAAAAACCCAGCATATCCCAAACTAGAAAGAGAAAGAGAAAGAAGGAACTGCCCTCCTTGTGGCTGAAGCTGGAGGGAGTTTGCTGCTCCCTTGTCACCTCCTCCCAGGATGGTCAAAATGCAAGCCAGCCAGGCCTGTGTCAGAGAGGGTGAGTGTGTGAGAGAGGGGGGGGCAGGAGGGAAGTGTGAGGATCCTCTCTTTCCTTCTCTTTCTCCCCGGCTCTCTCTTCAGAAAGGGCTTCTTTCTTTCTTCACTTTTCTTCCTTCCACATAGATCCCCTCCAGCCCATCTTTCCAGCCACTCTTAAAATGTCCTGGTTTCTCTCCCCTCCCTCCCTTTCCCCCTTTCTCTTCAGCTTCCTCCCCTTGCTGCCAACTGAGTTCAACCTGCAAAAGAAATTTGTGTGTTTGCCTATGTGCCTTCAAGTCATTTCTGACTAAGGTGAACCTACCATGGGGTTTTCTAGGCAAGGTTTGTTCAAAGGGGGTGTACCTTTGCCTTCCTTTGAGGCTGAGAGAGTGTGACTTGCCCAAGGTCACCCAGTGAGTATTCATGGCTGAGTAAGGACTCAAACCCTGGTCTCCATGGTCATAGTACAATGCTGAAACCTCTACAACACTCTAGCTCTTTTAACAGAAGAATAGAAAGAATATAAATAGAAAGAATATTACTGGGAACAATGATTTATTGTTGTCACTAAAGCACACCAGTATCTCATTAGTGTTATGTGAGAGCCTTTGGGTAGAACAGAGGTTCTTAACCTTTTCTTTACCAGCGACCCCCCTTTAAATATCTTTTGTTGTCCCAAGACTTAAGACAAGATTTAAAACCCTAATCTCTCTCTCTCTCTCTGGCTTTTCTTCACAAACAAAGATTCAGGAAGGACTCATCCCATGCTTTCTGCAAGCACGCTGATGAATAAAAAGGCCAATCCGAGATAAACAAGTCCGGTTGCAGGAAGCACAGCAGAAGGTTTCCTTGGGTGATGTTTCTGGGTTGTGATTCTTTCTGCGCTGTCGTTTCTCTTCAAGACTTGTTCGGCGTAAGTTCTCAAATAAGGCTGCAGCATTGTGGATAAGTACATCTTCATGTCTCCCGATGTGAGGCCAGGGCGGACCATTGTTGGTGATCAGTTTGGCCAAGCCTGAGATGTTGTTTCAGGGAGTCCTTGTATCACTTTTTTGGAGCGCCCCACTTACGCTGACCTGTGGCGAGTTCACCGTAGAATACTATTTTTGGGAGGCAATGGTCCTCCATCCTAGAAACGTGCCCTGCCCAATGCAGCTGTGTTCTCAATGTCATGGCCTCAATGCTGGTGATCCCTACTTGCTCAAGAACAGCAATATTCATCACATAGTCAGTCCAGTGTATATTTAGGATTGTGCATATACAGCGCTGATGATAGCGTTCAAGGAGTCGTAGGTGGTGGCGATAGGTGACCCATGTTTCAGATCCATAAAGGAGAATAGACAGTACAATGGCTCTATACACACTGATTTTTGTGCTTCACTTCAGGTGTTTATTACTCCAGACTCTTTTGTGAAGTCTTCCAAATGCGCTATATGCCTTTGCTAATCTGTGATCGATCTCTTTGTCAGTCTTGGCATCTGAGGAGATGATGCTTCCCAGGTAGGTGAACTGCTGAATGGACTTGAGCACAAATTTGCCGACGGCAATGTGGGGATTGTGGTGTTCGTCCTGTGGTGCAGGCTGGTAAAGAACTTCTGTTTTCTTCAGGTTGACTTAATAATATTAACAATAATAGCTAATAATAATAGCTAACAACAACAATACAATTACACCATCCATTAAACTTTCCCTCAGAGGCGTGCTTGCTTCTTCCTGCAACTTTGTGGCTGGAGTGGATTGAATGGCAATGTACAGGCCAAGCCAACCAGCCAGCCAGCCTTTGCCTTGGTTCTTGTCACATGGCTGCTCCACTGCAGGAAGGAGGTGGGCCAAGCAGCCTTCAAGCCTTTGAGGACCCCCTTTGAGGACATCGTGGACATCCCGAGTTAAGAACCACTGGGCTAGAGAATGCTGGAAAAGGAACAATGCAACCAGACCTTGAGAAGGGTGCTGGCATGGGGATTCTGGGAGGTTGTGGGAAGGTAATGAGTCTGAAAATAAAATTGTATTAAAAAATTCCAGGATCTAGTCCTTTTAAAAAACAACAAGAAATATCTCCTTTAAAAAGGGAGTTAAAAATCATTCACTTTAACTTCATGTTCATGCAGAATGGGCTTAGGAAGCAGACTTAAGCTCAATTATCATTTAAAAGTGTATTCAAGAGGTCTGGGATCCCCCAGTTAAATTAGACTCATTACAAAACAAAGGAGTCAGTTTAAAATGCAAATCAAAGTTTACTGAAGGTATATCAATCTCAATCTACATACTAAAACATACTTTAAAAAGAGGTCCCTAACTAAAGGTATTTAGGTAATAAAACTCACTCAGCCTACAGCAGTAGGAGGCCGTGATGCTTCATGGCATGGTTTCAGATGGCTTAAGATGGCAAATATATCTTAAGATGGCTAAGATGGCTCCAGCCTCATGGAGAGACTCAAACTTAAAAAAGAAGTTACACAAAAGCAATAAAATTCAAATTAGGTCATGTGTTGAATGACCCAGCACTCCAGTTGGCTGGAACTGTCCAGTGAAATAAGAGAAAGGGAATTTTGGGAGAACAAATGCATGCAGGGAAAAACCCTAGACTTATCTAAGGATGTGAATGAGGTACACAAGATTGCTTTTACATTACAATGACTATTTCCCGACATACTACAGAGGTGTAATCCAGAAGTAACTTTCCCAGGCTCTGCATGCAGCCTAGAATCATAGAATCATAGGGCTGGAAGGGACCCCAACAGCCATCCCATCCAATTGGCTTCTGCCCTGCAGGATCACACAATCAAAGTCCTCATGACAGATGGCCATCCAGCCTCTGCTTAAAAACCTCCAAAGAAGGAGACTCCACCACACTCCCAAGCAGCAGAGCATTCCACTGCCAAACAGCTCTTACTGTCAGGAAGTTCTTCCTAATAATGTTTAGATGGAATCTCTTTTCCTGTAGTTTGAACCCATTGCTCTTTGGCCTAGTCTCTGGAGCAGCAGAAAACAAGCTTGCTCCATCCTCAGTATAACATCCCTTCAAACATTTAAACATGGCTATCATGTCCCTTCTCAACCTTCTCTTCTCCAGGCTAAACATACCCAGCTCCCTAAGCCGCTCCTCATAGGGCATGGCTTCCCAACCTCCCACCATCCTGGTCACCCTCCTCTGGACACGTTCCAGCTTATCCATATCCTTCTTGAATTGTTGTACCCAGAACTAGAAACGGTAATCCAGGTGAGGTCTGACCAAAGCAGAATGGAATGGTACTATTACTTCCCTTGACCTAGACACTATACACCTATTAATGCAGCCTAGAATCACATTGGCTTTTTTTGCTGCTGCATCACACCGCTAACTCATGTTCAGCTTGTAGTCCACTCTTTCTTTTCTTTGAGGAAAGGGACACCATTACATTAATTGCTAAACTACATTACTGGTGGCAAATTATGTAATACAGTAGCCCCCCCCTTATCCACTGGGGATTGGTTCTGGGGGGGTGTGGATACTGAAAACTGTGGATAGTAGCGAACACCATTGAAAATAATGGGACTTCTGGTTTAAAATACACAATTTAACATCGTCTGAATAAGTCTGCTGGAAGAGACTGGTCTTTAATGCTGCTTTGAATTCAGCAGGCTGTTCCACAATCTTGGAGCAACTGAAGAAAAAGTCCTCTGAGTGACAGTTGTCAACCTAGTCCTGGTTGACTGGAGCAAATGTCCCACAGAGGACATAAGTGTACAGGGTGGATTATACAGGAGAAGGTAAGCCCATAGGTATCCTGGGCCCAAAATATGTAGGGCTTTAAAGATAATAAGCAACACTTTGTAGCTTGCCCAGAAATTAATTGGCAGCCAGTAGAGTGATTTTAATATTGGTATAATATGATCACTCCTGGATGTACCAATGACTAATTTGGCTGCCATGTTTTGAACCAACTGGAGTTTCCAAACTTGGTACAATAATCAAGATGAAATGTAACAAATCAAGTGCTCTGGTTTAAGTGGTATGTAGAAGTATGTGTGTTTGCAACATGGTAAATGGAATACTAGAGAACCCTTTATTTCGGAATCACTGACCATAAACACATTATGGAAAGAATAACTCAAACAAAGTCCTTTATGTCCCCAAGGTCTAGCGCTTCCAAGTCTCACAATAGCCATTACATTTTATAGATACAAACTTGAATGATAAACCATACACAATAGCTTCAAACATGCCATTTAATAGACCTTGAGTTGGGCATCTATCATCTCCAGCCACATCATGAGCCGGAATCAGTTTGTTCTGCCAGAACCACAGAAAAGCAGAGGGCATGGTCAAACTCAGCTCACCATAAGCCATCAGCTACCAAGCAGTTGAATCCGCTATATGTACCACTTTTAGTCAGTAATCCTGTGGGAGGTGGTGGTTTGTTTTAACTCTCTGAAGCTGTGCACAATCATATTGCCATGTTCTAGAGACATTCGGCATCAGCAGCACATAATGCCCATACCCTTTGGATGATCAGGGCTCCATGCTTAGATGCGCGCTGTCTTTCAAACAGACACATGCTGTTTTGAGCTCTGATGCCCACAGTTTTCACCAGATCTACAAGCATGTATTCATCTCTTAAACATGTATGAAATGGGAGCTATGGGACTGGCTACATTCTGAGTCATCTGTGTTTTTGGTTATGTTTTATTTTATAATATAATATAAACTTTTATTAGACTACTCACTAAAAATCACCATGGAAGCCAAGCAAGAAAATAAACCCCATTTATTTTTCAATAACAATGTTGGCTGCATAACTAAGGTTTGAACTCACATTGTGTGGGGTAAGATCTGGCCCATATTATTCGTGCTGTGAACACAGGTCAGTTCATTAATTCTACACTACACAGTTAAAGCAGATTGACACCACTTTAACTACCATCCTACAGAATACTGGGATTTGTACTTGGTGAGGTACTTAGAATTCTCAAATTCATTTCCTTGAAACATAGTAAATGGGACTGGAAGCTCCAGGAGCTTTTTATCAAGGAATTCCAAGGACTTTATCAGACCATGCAAATATGGCATCATAAGGATGCCTAATGATCACAAAAGGGTGTGCATACCAGATGACATCGCCCTTTCTCGATCATGTAAAGTAAAAAAGGCATCCTATTTTATTAATGGGCCAAGACGTCAATTGACCTGCTGTGGTGATGTGTTGCCGGCATTGCCGGTGTTTGAATCTGTGCACCACTGTACTCACGTAAATGTAGAATGAATGGCCAAACACTTTCAGACAAGACTGCAAAAGCCAGGTAGGGTGCACTCTTTTTATGGCACACACACACACACACACACACACGTTTACTTGGGACTTTAAAAGTGAGTTTTTGTGCTTGTGTTAACTTTTTGTGTTTTTATTTGTGTTTTGTTTTTTGTTTTTAATTTCTGCACAAGCGTCTTCTCATGAGAATCGGTGGGATTTGAAACCAGGAAGTGAACATGCCTGGGCTGCCTCTTTAATGGGAGCAAGGTCTGGTGTGAGGAGTCCTTTTGCCAGCATAAAAATGCCACAATTTATGCCGATAAAAGAACTTTTGAGGAGGGTGGTCCGATAAAGTCCTAAGTCTACGTCTCTCAGGATTCTGTAGAATGGAGCCATGATGGTCAAAGTATTATTAGCCTGCTATACATTGTGTAGTATAGATGCCTTTTGTGTACATGTGCACAAGTACACGCATGAGCATACATTTGTATCTGAAGTGGTCAAAGCTGAAGGGAATCAGAGTCCGTTTTCCAAGACAATTTGTACAAGTCATTAGCTCGTATTAGGGAAGTCCAAATATGTACTGCTTAAAGGAGAACTAAGTACTAGGCAAAGCACAGAGCAGCTGGTGCTCCATGTCTCTTTCCCAGCTGCTAGCTTCTCCTTAGATATTATATAATGTGACTGGCATAAATCATGTCATCCATTACCCTACGGGTTGGTTGTGGCACAGCAGTATGCTATCACATCTTCTGTCATACTAGATATCTGAAGGTTTCCTATCCACTTTCTTCCATTTGTAGGCTGTGTAACCCAACAGTTTTTCAGAGACACAAAATCAAGTACGTGGAACACATGGTTCTCATACCCTCCAAATTTTCACAGATGAAAACCAGGACAAATGTGGTCAAGCAACACAGGAGTGTGTTCAAGATGGCAAAAGAACCAACCATCTAGGACAGGGTGTAGCAGTTTGCTTTTGCCTGAGCCTACTGGGAAGGGCAAGCTTCCCCCTCTTCCCTTTTTTCCCCTGTTGAAGTTAACTGAGTGCAAACTATTTTTCAATCCTGAACTCAATTTACATCAATTGAAGTAGTCCAAGGATGAACAGGGAAAGAAGGAAGAGGAGAGAGAAGCTGGGACATTTTAAAAGCAGCTTAAAAGGTGGGGTGACACTGGATTAATTGGGTCTAAACCTAACAAATCAGGACAGTTGGAGCATATGGCTCCTCAGTATGTTGCTGGACTGCAAGATCTATTGTCCCTCATCACTGATGATTCTGGCTGTGACCAATGTCAGCTGTAGTCCAACAATCCTGGACTGCAGCTGATATACATAAAGGCAATACTCTAGAGCCAATAACTGGTGTTTGTGTCCCGCCAGTGGTCTCACGTCAAACCAGTTATGCTGCATTTTGTAGTGCTGACTTATTCTTTTTTAATTGTTATTTATTTTAATATCCTGCTTGCTTTTGTCTAAACTCAAAGTGGATGACAACGAAATAATAAAGTCACAATAACATAATGCCAAAAAGAGAGAGAAGAACATGATGCAACAAAAAGCCATCAAATAAAAACACAGTAAGAACAGTGAAACAGGCCATGGTGAAAGAGAAACCAGCCTCACTCTGAAATCATAAAAACAAAAAGGAGCCCAGCAGCCTCAACCCTTTAAGCGATACCTTGGGCAACCCACAACTAGCCCATAGTTATGACAAGCAATGAAGCTATAGATGGAAGCATACCCTCCCAACTGTTCCAATTTGTCAGGAACAGTCCTAATTAATTCTTTGTTGTCCCACTTTTTCAGCTGCTCTTAAAGGGTCCCAGTTTCTGTCTCTTCCTCGCACTTCCCCCTTTGTGGTGGTGGTGGGGACTCCTTGCTGAGGGGCACAGAAGCAGTGGTTTGTGAGCCTGACAAGATGACTCGGGAGGTGTGTTGTCTCCCTGGGGCAAAGATCCGTGATGTGACAGAGAGGCTGACAAGACTGGTCAAGCCTACGGATCATTACCCTTCCTTTTGGTCCATGTGGGAACCAATAATACTGCAAGGCAGAGCTTTCTGGAGATCAGAAGAGATTATGAGGCTCTGGGGAGGAAGCTGAAAGAAATGGACGCACAGGTTGTCATCTCGTCTCTTCTGCCAGTTGAAGGGCATGGTCCAAGAAGGGAGAGGAAAATAGCTGACGTAAACAACTGGCTCCGTAGATGGTGTCACCGAGAACGATTTGGATTCTTGGATCATGGACTGCGCTTCCATGAGGGGGGGGGGCTTCTGGCAAGAGATGGGGGGCATCTCACGACAGTTGGCAGAAACATTTTTGCCAACAGTCTCAAGAATTTGATCAGGAGGCTTTAAACTGAGTAATATGGGGGAGGGAGACAGTATTCTGGAAGGCAAAAGGGCTGGAGAAAATAGTCAAATGGTCATTGAGGGAACAAGGCAAACAGTGCAAGGACCCAACAGTGGGAGGCAAAAAAACTTGCACAGGGAGCAAGTAAAGGGAACACATGGTCTCAGATGTCTCTACACTAATGCACAGAGCATGGGAAATAAGCAAGATGAACTCCTAGCACTACAAAACAAATATGATATAATAGGCATTACTGAAACCTGGTGGGATGAGTCACATGATTGGAATGTAGGAATAGAGGGGTATAATCTTTTAAAGAGAAAGAGGCCAAACAAGAGAGGAGGAGGAATAGCATTATATATCAGGGATATTTATACCAGTGAAGAGATCCATGACGTCAATACTGGAAGCCAGGTAGTGAGCATCTGGATAAAAATTAAAGGGGAGGGAACAACAGGGATGTTATTGTGGGACTCTACTATAGACCCCAAGTCAGACAGAGGAACTGGATGATGCCTTTCTAGAACAGATGACCACACACATGCAGAAAGGAGAGATGTAGTAGTGATGGGTGACTTCAACTATCCTGATATTTGCTGGAAGTCTAACTCAACCAAACCTTCAAGGTCTAGCAAATTCCTTACTGGCCTGGAAGACAATTTCATGGTCCAAAAGGTGGAAGAGGCAACAAAGGGGTCAGCTATTTTAGATCTGATCCTAACCAACAGGGATGACCTGGTTAATGGGGTGCAAGCAGTGGGAACCTTAGGTGAGAGTGATCATGTTCTCCTGGAGTTTGTTATACAATGGAAAGAAACCAGGCATAGTCAGACATTCATTCTTGACTTTAGGAGAGCTGATTTCAATAAACTCAGGGAAATACTGGGGGTGATCCCATGGTCAGCAATACTAAAAGATAACAAGACGGATGGGACTTTCTCAAAAGGGAGATACTGAAGGCACAATTTCAAACAGTACCATTGAGGAAGAAAAATGGGAGGTGTCTCAAGAAACCAGGATGGATGACTAAAGAACTTTCAACGGAGCTAAGTTTTAAATGGAACATGTACAGGAAATGGAAAGGGGGGGAATCAACAAAGAAAAATTCAAACAGATAGCAAACATGTGTAGGAGTAAAGTCAGAAAAGCTAAAGTGCAGAATGAGCTCAGGCTTGCTAGAGAGGTTAAGAACAATAAAAAGGGGGGTTTGGGGTATGTCCGCAGCAAAAGGAGGAAGAAGGAAATGGTAGGGCCCCTACGTGGAGAAGATGGCAAAATGCTAACAGGGGACAGAGAAAAGGCAGAATTACTCAACACCTTCTTTGCCTCAGTGTTTTAAGAAAAGGAAAAGGGCGATCAACCTGAGGATAATGGGACTGAGGACACAATAGGGGAAATCCAGCACAGAATAAGCAAAGAGGTAGTACAGGAATACCTTCTTAATCTAAATGAATTTAAATCTCCAGGACCAGATGAACTACATCCAAGAGTATTAAAAGAGCTGGCAAATGTAATCTCAGAGCCATTGGCAATAATCTTTGAGAACTCCTGGAGAACAGGAGAAGTCCCAGCAGACTGGAGGAGGGCAAACATTGTCCCCATCTTCAAAAAGGGGAGAAAAGATGATCCCAACAATTATCATTCAGTTAGTCTGACATCAATACCAGGGAAGATTCTAGAGCAGATCATTAATCAGAGAGTCTGTGAACATTTAGAAGGCAATACCTTAATCACAAAAAGTCAACATGGGTTTAAAAGAAACAAGTCATACCAGACTAATCTGATTTCTTTTTTTGATAAAATTACCAGCTTGGTAGATGAAGGGAACGCTGTGGACATCGCATACCTTGATTTCAGTAAGGCCTTTGACAAGGTTCCCCATGACATTCTTGCAAACAAGCTTGTAAAATGTGGGCTAGACAAGATAACTGTTCAATGGATTTGTAATTGGTTGACCGGCCGAAACCAAAGTGTGCTCAGCAGTGGCTCCTCTTCCTCTTGGAAAGATGTGACCAGTGGGGTGCCACAGGGTTCTGTCCTGGGCCCAGTGCTATTCAATATCTTTATCAATGACTTGGATGACGGAATTAGGGGCATACTTACCAAATTTGCAGATGACACCAAATTAGGAGGAGGAGCTAATACCCTAGAGGACAGGATCAAAATTCAGATCCTGAATAGGATCTGGATAGACTGGAGAGCTGGGCTAAAGCTAGCAAAATGAAATTCAATACGGAGAAATGTAGGGAACTGCACTTAGGGCGGAAAAATGAAATGCATAGATACAGGATGGGGGAGACCTGGCTGAATGAGACTACGTGTGAAAGGGATCTAGGAGTCCTAGTAGACCACAAGTTGAACATGAGTCAACAGTGTGATGCGGAAGCTAAAAAGGCCAATGCGATTTTGGGCTGCATCAATAGAAGTATAGTGTCTAGATCAAGGGAAGTAATAGTGCCACTCTATTCTGCCTTGGTCAGGCCTCACCTAGAATACTGTGTCCAGTTCTGGGCACCACAATTCAAAAAGGATATTGACAAATTGGAGCATGTCCAGAGAAGGGCGACTAAAATGGTGAAAGGTCTGGAAACAATGCCTTATGAGGAGAGACTTAGGGAGCTGGGTATGTTTAGCCTGGAAAAAAAGACGGTTAAGGGGCGATATGATAGCCCTGTTTAAGTATTTGAAGGGGTGTCACGTTGAGGATGGAGCAAGCTTGTTTTCTGCTGATCAAGAGACTAGAACACGGAGCAATGGATGCAAGCTCCAGGAACAGAGATTCCACGTCAACATTAGGAGGAACTTTCTGACAGTAAGAGCTGTTCGGCAGTGAAACACTCTCCCTTGGAGCGTGGTGGGGTCTCCTTCCTTGGAGGTCTTTAAACAGAGGCTGGATGGCCATCTGTTGGGAGTGCTTTGATTGTGTATTCCTGCATGGCAGGGGGTTGGACTGGATGGCCCTCATGGTCTCTTTCAGCTCTACAATTCTATGATTCTATTAGCATAACCAGAGTGTTCATTGTCTTTCCATGAGCAACTCCAACAAGCATTGTCTTTCACTCTAAATCCCATCCCCTGAAGCAGTTATTTACTATAAAAACCCTTCCAAAACCCTAATCAAGTGTGCACAGTTTCCCTGCTTCTGGACACCACGTCAGACTATGTCACCATTCCAGCTTTGGGAGCTCCATTCTGCTGGTTTCATCTGCAATCTAATCTCCTCAGATCAGTACTATATCATCCGAAAGCAACAACCTCCCTCCTCTATTCCTCAGTGTTTCCTACTTTATTCTCTAGCCTTCTGTGAATGCTTGAAGCCTGAGTGTGTGTGTGAAGATCATCATTATTATTTTCTAAAATAAAGACCAATTGTTGTATTATCTAGCTTAACGTCTCCTCCTTAATACCAGTAAAGATAGGCTAAAAGGCCCTGCTATCTGTTGCCCCCCCTTGCATAGCCAAGCTGAGTATATTAATTCCCCAAATTAATATTGATATTTGGAGGGTCCTTCAGACCCCAGAGCATTTAGGGTAACATCCCATCCAGCGTGGCCACTTTTCCAAGCTCAGTGCTCTACTCACAAAATGGCATTGGCCATTATGTAGCCTACTCCAGTGAAGGAAAGACCATAGCTTAAAGTGGTGGGTGGGGACTTATCAGATATGAAGCATCAGGATGAGAGGCCTAGATACTCTGAAGGTATACATCCTGTCTGATCTTGGAAGTTAAGCAGGTCAGGTCTGGTTAATATTTGGATGGGGGACTGCCAGGGACTGCCAAGTGCTGTAGGCTATATTTCAGAGGAAGGAACTGGTAAAACCACCTCTGAGTATTCCTTGCCTTTAAAGAACCATATGAAATTCATAGCATCACAAAGATGGGAAAGGGTAAAGCTGCTTATATATTACCCTGTTAGCATTTACCGCTAACACCAAGCCAATACAGGGACAAGGTGTTCAAATCTGAGAATTAAAAAGATATTAACAAACTGGATCTTTGAAGATCAAAACGGATTTCTCCCGAATAGACATATTAAAGATAATTTAAGAACACTACTAAACTTGGTCGAATTTTACGAAAATCATAACGAAAGGAAATTAGCAATGACTTTTATCGACGCTGAAAAGGTGTTCGATAATTTGAATTGGGAGTTCATGCTTAAAGTATTAAAGACTATAAATAAGGGAGAAAGGTATTTAGATTGGATAACCAAGATATATAGTAAACAAGAAGCACAGATCATAGTGAATGGGGAACGGACAAGAGTGTGTAGAATTGAAAGAGGTACAAGGCAGGGATGTCCCTTGTCCCCATTGCTATTTATAATGGTTATTGAAATACTAAATAGGAAAATAAGATTGAACCAACAAATCAAAGGAGTCAGATGGCAGGGCCAAGCATACAAGTACAAGGCCTTTGCCGATGACTTAGTTTTCTTCCTGGACGACCCAAAGAGTGACGCAAGGAAATTAGTAGAATTAATTGAGCAGCTTGGAGAGCTAGCCGGTCTAAAAATCAATAAGGAAAAGACAGCAATGTTAACAATGAATTTAACAAAACAGGAGAAAATTGATTTAATGGAAATTATAAAATTTAAGATAGAAGAGAAAATTAAATATCTTGGAATTACAATAACAAGGAAGAACTCAGATTTGTTCAAGAACAATTATGGTAAAACATGGAAGCAAATTAAAGAAAACTTAAGGAAATGGGATAAACTAGACCTCTCTTTACTGGGTAGAATAGTGACAGTAAAAATGAATATACTCCCCAAGATGATGTACTTATTTCAAAACATACCAATTGTGATAAATGATAAAGCATTCAAATCATGGAACAAAGATCTAATGAAATTTATCTGGAATGGGGAAAAGCTCAGAATAGGTAAAAAGATCCTAATAGCTACCAAGGATGAGGATTGGCTTTACCCGATCTGCCCCCAAAACTCCTCTATGGCTCTCCAACCACAAAGCCTACTATAAAAAAGAAAACATTTATAAGGATAAATGGCTAACATATAACGATTTATTGATAAGAACCGAAATAAACAATGTGAAGAATTATAGAATAAAAACTCAGGAGGAATTGCGAGACCAAACTATAGAATGCCATTGGTTCTTATGCAGACAGTTAAAAGAGAAATTCAAAATAGACCAAAAACTGGAAGGAATAGAAACAGAAAAAACAGAATTTGAAGATTTGGTATTTGGCGAAAAAAGGAAGATCGTATCGAAAATCTACAAGGTTCTATTAAACTAAATACTGAACAGGAAGTTATCAAACCATATACGATAACATGGGCACAAAACATCAGACATGAGATTACTCTAGATCAATGGGGAAAGCTGTGGGGCAAAAGTGTAACATTCACAAGGAGTAATAATTTAAGAGAAAATATATATAAAGTAATGTACAGATGGCACCTGATGCCAAGCAGATTAGCTAAGATATATAAAAATAGTTCAGATTTATGCTGGAGGTGCCACAAATATAAAGGAACGTACTACTACATTTAGTGGAAGTGTAGAAAAGTCAAGAAATTTTGGGAAAAAATACATAAGATAATAACATCAGTATTAGAAACAAACTTTCCCTGTGAACCAGAAATCTATCTTTTAAATATACTAGATAAAATGGATAAAAATATACAAACAAAATATTGGAGAATATTATTATGTATGCTCACGGTCGCAAGGTTAACTCTAGCTAAAAGATGGAAAAGTCAAGAAACACCTTCGATGGAAGAATGGAAACTGCAACTATATGAGATGTTCGAAATGGATAAACTAATAATTATAATGGATGAAAGGAAAACTATAGGAGACTTACAGGAGTGGAAAATATTAAACCCACTGTGGAAAGCAAAATGGGGGGAGCTAGCGGAAATAGATTTACAGTAATGGGAAAAAAGAGGGAAAGCAAATTAACCCTCTCTCTCTCTCTCTGGCTTTTCTTCGCAAACGAAGATTCAGGAAGGACTCATCCCGCGTTTTCTGCAAGCGCGCTGATGACTAAAAAGGCCAATCCAAATTAAGATATTGTTATAAAATAAGAAACAGTAAGAAAACAGGAAAAAGTTTGGAGAAAGTCGAGATCAAGAGTAAACATGTAGCAAATCTATGGGATACATTAAATAGAAAAGGAAGTAAATGTGAAAGGTGAAAGGTGAAGAATGTTTGGCGTATTATGTTTTTTGTCATGTTAGGTTGCGTTGATTTTTTTCTTTTTTATTATTGTTATTTTGTTACTAATACTTTGGTGGTTGTATTGTTTGGCTGTTTGTTTGATTAGTGAATATTATGTATTTTATGGAAGAAATAACGAATAAATAAATATTTTTTAAAAAAAATCTGAGTTCTTGACTGAAGGTGGGCCTTTTGTCCATTCCCATTTCTTTTCAAAACATTGAACCCAAGCAAAAATACTGGGCTCAAATATGAGGTTATAACCTTTGGTGAAGTCATTCTGTCCAGTTTCAATGCAAGAAATAAAAGCTGAGAAATTCTAAGCCTCACTTTATGCCTTTGCTAGGGGGTGGCACTAAAAGAGCATGGTGGACAGCAGGTGGGGCCCAAGCCTTTTCCCTATGCCAGCTTCTGGAGGTGATCTGTAGGAGCTCATCTAATCTCTGCCTCTAGGCACCAGGGAGGGTCCACCCACTCCAGATAAGGTGGTCATGTGCCATATTTTACAGAAGTGTCCTCCGTCTGAAGGGCTCTCAAAGGACTGTCTTCTCCTTATAGTGTCCTTCATTTGAAAGACTGTCCAGTTTGAGGCTTGTTTAAAGATAAAGGACCATCTGTTGGGAGAGCAGCCAGGCTGTTGTTACCACCTGGTAAAAATACTGAGCAGTGAGCACACAAACCCACCAGGTCATAATCTTCTCCACTATGGTGGGAGATACTCTCTCTCTCTCTCTCTCTCTCTCTCTCTCTGGCTTTTTTTCACAAATGAAGATTGAGGAAGGACTCATCCCGCGCTTTCTGCAAGCGCGCTGATGAATAAAAAGGCCAATCCAAGATAAACAAGTCCGGTTGCAGAAAGCACAGCAGAAGGTCTCCTTGAGTGATGTTTCCGGGTTGTGATTCTTTCTGCATTGTCATTTCTCTTCAAGACTTGTTTGGCGTGAGTTCTCAAATAAGGCTGCAGCATTGTGGATTGTGCGTCTCCATGCCTCCTGACGTGAGACTAGGGCGGACCATTGTTGGTGATCAATTTGGCCAAGCCTGAGATGTTGTTTCAGGGAGTCCTTGTATCGCTTTTTTGGAACACCCCTCTTACGCTGACCTGTGGCAAGTTCACCGTAGAGTACTATTTTGGGGAGGCGATGGTTCTCCATCCTAGAAACATCCCTGCTCAGCGCAGCTGTGTTCTCAATATCATGGCCTCAATGCTGGTGATCCCTGCTTGCTCAAGGACAGCAACATTCGTCACATAGTCAGTCCAGTGTATATTTAGGATTGTGCGTATGATGAAAGCGCTGATGAAAGCGTTTGAGGAGTCGTAAGTGGTGGTGATAGGTGACCCATGTTTCAGATCCATAAAGGAGAATAGACAGTACAATGACTCTATACACACTGATTTTTGTGCTTCACCTCAGGTGTTTATTATTCCAGACTCTTTTGTAAAGTCTTCCAAATATGCTATATGCCTTTGCTAATCTGTGATCGATCTCTTTGTCAATCTTGGCATCTGAGGAGATTATGCTTCCCAGGTAGGTGAACTGCTGAACAGACTTAAGCACAGATTTGCCGACGGCAATGTGGGGATGGTGGTGTTTGTCCTGTGGTGCAGGCTGGTAAAAAACTTCTGTTTTCTTCAGGTTGACTTCCAGCCCAAACAGCTTTGCAGCTGTTGCAAAGCAGGATGTTAGGCGCTGCAGAGCTGCTTCTGTGTGGGCAACAAGGGCAGCAGCATCAGCGAAGAGCAGCTCACAAACTAGATAGTTTAGAGTCTTAGTGTGAGCCCTCAGACAGCTTAAGTTAAACAAGCTACCATCAATACGGTAACGTATATAGATGCCGTCTTCTTCTTCAAGCTCTGCTGTAGCCCTTTGGAGCATCATGCTGAAGAAGATAGTAAATAAAGTTGGAGCAAGATACTATTTATATATATAAACAGCACTAATTTCCATCCTTTTTGCTGGGTGCATAAATACTATATGCACATACTGTGCAAAATTGTGTACTCTTTTTTTTTTTTTTGGTGATGCATATCCTCTGTTTGTAGTGTTGCAATGTGTTAAAAGCTACCCAACACTTCATAGCAAAGGACTATCCACATCAGTGGGGAGGTTAAACCTTTGACCCTCTAAATCAGTGGTTCTTAACCTGTGGTCCATGGACCCCCAAGGGGCCACAGTGTCCTCAGAGGGCATCCGCAAAGGCTTGAAGGCTGCTCAGCCCATGTGACAGGAGCCAAGGCAAAGACTGAGCATTGCTGTCCAATCCACTCCAGCCACAAACTTTCAGGAAGAAGCAGGAGAAAAGTCTTACCTCCCCCTCCAGTGCCTCTGAGGGAAGGTTTAATGGATGGCGTAATGTTGTTGTTGTTGTTGTTTGGGTTTTAAATCTGAAGTTAAGCATTAGGGAACCACGGCAACAGAAGATACTTAAAGGGGTAAAGAAAAGATGAAGAGCCATTGCTCTAGATGTCATTAAGTACAATTCCTACAACAGTCTTTTACTATTGGCCATGCTGGGTTGAGCTGATGGATGTTGTAGGCTAAAAGATCTTGAAGGCCAAAAGTTCCATACTCCTAACCTACATGCTGGAGAGGTGCTGCTCTTCTGCTCTGCTGTGCTATTTCAGCACTGTGCCCACCTTAGCATGTACACTGGGGGTTGATTGAAGAGGACACTGTTCTGAGGTGGCATAGAAGTTCACATCCAGAATAGAGCCAAATATTCAGATATTTCAAAAATGAGGGACAGGAGCACACTGTCTTTTTGCCACCTCTTTAATTGCACTTAAACTATAACTTCTGAATAAGATCTGTTTCTTCTCTGCCTCACGGCTCCTTGTCTTTGCTTTAGGAGCAGGCACTGAGTGTACATTTGAGTGTTTAACAAGCCCTGTCTGAGGAATCTCAGCCTGAAACCCATGTGCTCTAATCCTATTAAATATGCACCAGCTTCCATAACTCGGCTTCCCCACTGCACCCTCCTCCCTCTTGGTTTCATCCATCTTGTTCTGAGGCCTTTTCCAGCTTGAAAACCCATTGCTCACTTTTGGCAGGGGGCCCTGAAGCTTTTTTTCCCCTTCTTATTTTTTTTCTTCAAGGATTTGGGCAATGAATCAGCTACCTGCAGCTGTTCTTTAGTCTGCCACCCAAGTGCAGGAATTTCTAATATTAATGCTGCAACGTACCTTTTCCCAAGAACTTGTTTGAAACAATGTAAAAATCCTTTCTCCACCTCAGACTAATTTCCAGACGGGCTTGAGCCTTTAGGGTCCCTCTTTCACCTTTCCTCTGAAAATAAGTCTGTCATGGAGGCTAAAAACAACAAAAATCCATTTCACCACTGCCTCAGAAAGAGATTGAAACCTTGGGTGACCTCTCTGGGTGGAGCGTATGAAAAGGAGGGGGACAGAGAAAAGAAGCCAGCTTCCTCTGTCTGCTTTTAAACTTAAGTGATGTGTCAAACTCTGTCATTAACAAGGAAGATCCTGTGGCTAACATCTATTTCCTGCCTCTTATTCCCAGGGCTGTTAACAGGTGACAGTTTTGTTCAAGTTTTTCTCTCCTGTCATTTTCTCTCTGTCACCAGCTTCACAGCAGGCTCTGCCAAGTAGAGAGAGGGAAGGAGAGAAGGAGGGAGGGAGGAGGGAAGGAGAGAAAGAAAGAGACCAGTTGTGTGAAATTCTGAATCCCCATAAACATGCAGACACATAGCCCTGGGAGGCTCAACATCTTTTGGGAAACTAATCTGTTAAATATCACCCTGGGTTTTGCCTAATAAATAGAAGATGCACGTGTCTTTACAGGTTGACTGGAATGGCAAAGAACTTTTCCTTCTAACAGTACTACCCAACTGCTGCTTTGCTCCAGGCCTGAGAAAATATCGCACAAGAATGTATTGTAGGCATTGCCAAATACAGCCATAGTGTCACCAATTCCTCTGCTTGGGGAGCTGGGCAAAAAGTTTGGCTAACCATCTTAAAAAACCCTTCATTAAATATAAGCCTTCTTCTTCCCAGTCATACTTTATTTTCTTTTAGTCATTAATGACTGTCGCAGTGTGTCCAGCTACAGGGAAAAAAGCTGGACACATCCCTACTCATCCTCTGTGTTCTCCAGCAACACAGAAGTGGCCATGTTGCGGCTGGGTGGGTGCACTGCTTAAAAGGTAGGTTTTGTGGGTAATGTACATAGTTACAGTGGATGTAACTATGAAGAATATACCTGAGTCTCCATAGCTACACAATGCAGGATCTTGGCCAATGTCTTGTCTATGGAAAATATGCAGATTGGGAGAGAAGGAGAAGGGACAGAGTGGGGCTGAGTGACTGACAGTTGCATCTTCTAATTCTTGCACAAGTTTTATGAGTGATTTCCAATTATAGTTTTTGGGGGAAGGGAGTGAGACATTGCTCAGTTGCTTCTTCCTTTCTAATGTCATTATATGAATCAAGTCTTAAGCTGACTTTTAGGTCTCATAATTCTCTAGATACTGCAGCAACCCTTTGAAAACTTTGTGGCATTTTGGCCTGGGGATGCCCCATGATGTGTGCCAAAACATGGGCAGAGGGCAGGGGAAGTGAATCACTCCCTCTTGCCATTTTTAGGACTCAACTACAGCACATATCCTTCTGAAACTTTATTTCTTAGGGAACATCTAAGCAGTTTGTCAATTGTCTAGCAATAGTGCATAAAATATATAAAGCAATATATAAAGCATGCCTTCTCTCTCTCACACACACACACAGAGACCAGTACACCTTTATGTCCAATTTGGCAGGTGTTGAGACTTTCCTATAGGGCTACTAAGCCTTCTTTTTTCCAATTTTGGGGCTGGGAAAGGGGAATGCAGCTCTCCCACCAGTTAGTAAACTAAATGGATAAAATATCCTTCCCTGCTATAAGGCAGCTTTCTATATGAACTGCTTCATTCTTTGCAAACTACAGAGTTTCCAAACTTGCTTTTCACAGTTAAATCCCACCAGCTACTTTGTCAAGTCACCTGCTTCATGACATAGTTTTGTTGATCTTTAAGAATGACAGCAAAGCAGTGCAAGCAAACAAACAAAATATACCAATGCAAACATTATTTTTTTTTAAAGCATGAGGAGAAAGATTAGAATATCTTTCCCATGTTTCCTATGAGCTTTCTTTACACTGAAAATGTAAAACAAACCTGCGTCCTAGCATTTGTACAATCCAGTAGTCCAAAAGTGGGTTCGAGGAAAATGAGTTAAAGGGAAGCTCACTCTGTCTCTCTCACAGAGACACATTCAACTCATCTCTTCTCAAAAGAGACTGAGCAAGCTGAGAACTTTTCAGCTTTGTCTGCTGCTGCCCATAAAGATGGTGCTTCCTCCAGTCAGTCCTACCTCTCCCCTTCACCTCCTTCCTCTTGCAGCTTTTGCAAATAAGACCCCCCCCCCCGTCTTTCCCGACACAGTATATTAATAGACAGCACACATACAGTCCCAGACAGCTGTGCTGAGTGTGTGCCAACCTGAGCAGAATTCTCAGAGAGCCACTTGATTAGCTCATTGCAGGTGGCACAAAAGGAGAAAAGGGAACAAAGAAATGCAGCCCTCCTACACACACACACACACACACACACAGAGAGAGAGAGAGAGAGAGAGAGAGAGAGAGAGAATGTATGGAATAATACAAGCACAAATCACCAGTCATCTAAGAAGAAGTAGAAAAGGGGAGGGGGAAAGGAAGAGAAAGTTGGCTTAATTACTGGGTGCCCGCTCATATTCTTCCCTAAGAGGAAACACTAGCCAAGAGAGGATTTGTGCTTATGAAATCCTGCTGCCATAAAGTTGTTTCTGCACACACTTGATATTTCCTCTCCAAGAAGACAACTGCTGTCACCGACCCAACAGTGCCAACAAACTCACACAGGCCAACATGTGCCTTCTTTACAGGCAGGAAAACAGGTTTGGGGAAAGATGTGCTTTTAATCACTGATTCACCCTGAAAGTTATTTTATCCCTTGTAGTTAGCAATTGGTTCCACCAAAGCTCAGCTTCAGAGCCTGATTTGAGTTTTGATTTTAATTTTAAAAAGAGTGTGGGTTCTAAATCTTGGAATCAGCCCATGTTAGTTAGTGCTTTTGCTCCCACAGCTCTTGCATATATACACATAAACTTTAAATGTTTTTATTTATTTGAAGGAACCAAAAACAAATAAACCCGACCCCTCCATGGTGATGAACTATTGCACAGAATCTCCACATGATGTAAGGCTTTTAAATGAATGAAGAGGTAATGAATGGGTTAAATATCTTAGCTCCTCAGCCCAGGATTTCCCATTCTTTTACATGAATTATCCACTTTTATTTGTATATTGGTAGAGCATATTCCATGTCTGTCTGAGCATATTATGCAGGGAACAGTAACATGTCACTTGCAGCTTCTGGCTATATCCCCACCCTGTACATGTATTGGGTAGAAGGTCTGAAAAACCCTATGTGCATATAAACTGTGTCTTTCTAGGCTTTGCCTATGCAGTGATGGTCCTTACCTGTTCAAGGATCCATAATTGTTCAGTTTGTGCACTTTGCACTCACAGAAGAGTCTTATTTGGGAATTTCAAAATACATGATTATGTAGAGGAGAGACTTTCCCATACACATGGGCTTTTCCCAGGCTCTAGAACCCTGAAGGCATGGGGTTCCAAATCACAGAGAGAACATATGCCTTCAGAGCAGTTCCTCTTTTTAGACCTGGGAGATTATTAGACATGGCTAATGTGGCACCATAATGATGCCAGAGGAACGCAAAAGGATACCAATATCAGACAATGACGTCCTTTTGCATTCCACTGACATCATTATGGCATTTCTTTTTATCGATGGGCTGAGCCGTCTATAGATCGCCCCTCCTGTTTGGTGCCAGCATTGCCAGCATGTGAAACCTCAGATCATTTAACTCACCTCAGTGGGCGGTCCTGCCAGAAAACTTCCGTGTGAGATCACAATATCTAGGTAAGTGACACACTTCCTTGGTTACTTTTAAGTTTTAAAGTGTGTTTCTCTGCTTAGTGTAATTTTTAGTGTGTGTTTTACTTTTTATTTTTGATTTCCTGTGCTCACATCTTCTCGCAAGAACAGGCGAGATTTCAGTCCAGGAAGTGAACGGAGCTCTAATGGAGCTCCATTCACTTCCTGGGCTGCCTGTTGATGGGAAAGGAGATAAGTGTGAGGGGGAGGTTTATTGTGCTGGGCCAGGGGTGGGATTGGACCCCGGGGGGGGGCAGGAATGCTTTTTGCATTCCTGTCTGATAATCTCCCTCATTGACAGTGGAATGCAGTGCCTCAGAGTGTGGTGAAGTCCCCTTTTTTGGAGGTTTTTAAACAGGGGCTGGATGGCCATCTGTCAGGAGTGCTTTGATTGTGCGTTCCTGCATGGCAGGGGGTTGGACTGGATGGCCCTCATGGTCTTTTCCAACTCTATGATTCTATGGTATGGAAATCATGTCAGCGCTGCAGATGCTGTTGGCTGTAGTTCCCAGGATTGCTCACCACTGGCTATACTGGCTAGGGTTGATGGGAAATGAGGTTCAACAACATCTAGAGGGTCACACATTTCTCACCCCTGCTTTAGACCTTCACTCCCTACTCAGGTGGGGGAGGGGACATAACTAGTAGGAGAGGCAAAAAGGGTGACAGACCAGCAGGTAGATTTCCATTCTGTTTGGAATGTGTTTGGACACATTCCAACTTCTGTTTGGACACATTCCTTTGGAATGTGTCCAAAGGGCTGCACTCTTTTGGATTTCCCCCAAAGGACTGCACTCTTTTTGGATTTTCCACCAAATGGATGGATGAGGCCAACAGCCCCATTGTTGATGGCACACCACTCTTCCCTGCACATGCAGAATTATTCTTCCCAGAAGAATATCTGTTGTGCAACGACACCCAAATAGCAGCATTTTAGAGAGTATTTGACAGAGTTTCTTCATGTTTAAAAACTTAATAGTCCTGTTGCTGCTGCTGCTGCTGCTGTTGTTGTTGTGTGCCTTCAAGTCATTTCCAACTTCTAGTGACACTAAGGTGAACCTATCACAGGATTTTCTTGGCAATATTTGTTCAGAGGGGTTTTGCGTCTGGAATGTGTCCAGAGGAGTGTGACCAAAATGGTAAAATGTCTAGAATCTATGCCCTATGAGGAGTAGCTTAGGGAGCTGGGCATGTTTAACCTGGAGAAGAGAAGGAAGGATGTTGTATTGAAGGAAGGATGTCATATTGAAGAGGGAGCAAGCTTGTTTCCTGCTGCTCCAGAGACTAGGCAGATTTTCAAACGGGAACAAAAAAAGTGTTCCCGTCTTGCAATCTCCTCTCCTGCCCCTCTCCCATCTCTATAACAACATAAAATTAAAAGTTTTCAGACCTACCTTGTTCGCACCTTGTTCCCGGGGCAGGGAAGCCAGGAGTGAAATGAGCTTGAACTGAGCTCCTTTCACTTCCTGGATTGAAATCCCGGCTGCTCTCGCAAGAAGACAAGAGTGTGGGAAATTCAAACTGTAAAAGGAAAATACACATCAAAAAGTTACACTAAGCACCTAAACACACTTAAAATTTTACAAGTAACCCAGGGAGGATACAAAAAAGTATGTCGCTTACCGTGATGTCCCAATCTCACCCAGATGTGTTCTGGCACAGACCTCTCATTGACACTGGCATCACACCAGCATAACGGAGCGCCCTTTCACTAGCAGGACATTCCATTACAGAAATGGAGTGGGGACCCATTGATTGCTTAGCCCATCAATAAAAAGCAGCATGGGTGGAACGGCAGCAGAACGGGAGCATGATGACATGGGGATGACGTCATCAGAAAGAGAAGCCCTTTAGCGATCTCCTGGCATCGTTATCATGCCATATTTAGCATGTCTGATAATCTCTTCAGACACAGAGCAATGGACTCAAAACTACATGAAAATAGATTCCACCTAATCATTAGGAAGAACTTCCTGATGCTAAGAGCTGTTTAACAGTGGAATACGCTGCCTCAGAGTGTGGTGGAGTCTTCTGCTTTGGAGGTTTTTACACAGAGGCTGGATGGCCATCTGTAGGGAGTGCTTTGATTTTGTATTCCTGCATGGCAGGGGGTTGGACTGGATGGCCCTTGTGGTCTCTTCCAACTCTATGATTCTACCTTTGCCTTCCTCTCAGTCTGAGAGAGTGTGACTTGCATAGGGTCACCCAGTCAAGTTTCCATGACTGAGTGAGGATTCAAATCTAGAGTCCAACACACAGACCACTACACCATGTCTTTTTGCAGTTGCTTATTTACATGTATATTTACAAATATACATGCTGAACGTGTAGGAAGAGCTGGCAAGAATCAAATTGAATCTCAAGTCTTTGAAACAGTATTGGTTCCCTGAAAACAAAGAACTTAATCTTTAGGAACTTTCCAGAGCTATCAAGTAACTAATTTTTACTACTTTCTTCGGAAACTGGTTGCTCTTGTAGTAATGAACTGGGACAATGTCACTTTTTTGCCTGTAACCTGTAATTACTATTTTTCAATAGAATGTATCATGCTTTTCACTTGTTAGTCATTACTACATATGTTCTAATTCAGTCTGGACCAGTGGCAGCACTAGGGGTGCCAAACCGCAGCAGGTGACACCGTCAGGGGGAAGGGTGACCCCCGCTTTAGTGACACCACAGGTATACCACCACATTAAGGATGTTTAGTTGGAAGTAGTAAGTCTTGCTAGGAGCTGTGGCATCACTCAGCTCAAAATCCCTTCCCCCCCTTAAAACATTATTAAATTAATACAAATTAAAATCAATATATAATACAATTTATTAAAAACCCTTTCGAGCAAGCAGCATCAGTTTGGAGGTCCAGAAGCAACCTCCAGAGGGGGTTCCTGAGGCCGGGGTTAGCTATTCTGGAAAAGCCTGCCTGAAGAGAACCGTCTTGACAGCCTTTTTAAAGCTGTCTAATGATGTCAATAGGTGGATCTCATCCGGCAGGTCGTTCCACAATTTGGGGGCGACAGCCGAGAAAGCCCTCTGGGAGGTGGTCGCCAGCCTAGGTCTTTGTGGCTGCAACAAATTCCTCCCAGAGGACCAGAGAGCGCAGGGAGGATTATGAGGGAGAAGGCGGTCCCTGAGATAGCTTGGGCCCAAGCCATTTAGGGCTTTAAAGGTGATAACCAACACCTTGTACTGGGCCCAGAAGCTGATAGGCAGCCAGTGGAGGGACCTCAGAACCGGAGTAATGTGGTCCCTCCTAGATGTCCCAGAAACTAGCCTGGCTGCCATATTTTGTACCAGCTGTAATTTCCAAACTAAGCACAAGGGTAGCCCCATGTAGAGTGCATTACAGAAATCAAGACGTGAGGTTACCAGCGCGTGCACAACAGTCTCAAGATCCCTTACTTCCAGAAAAGGGTGCAGCTGGCGTATCATCCGAAGCTGATAGCAAGCACTCCTGACTGTCACATTTACCTGATTTGTCATCAGGAGTGATGAGTCAAGGAGCACCCCTAGACTGCGAACACAGTCACTGGAGGAGAGTGTGACCCCATCCAGGACTGGAGATTGCAACCTGATTCTTGGTTTCGGGGCCGCTACCGTGAGCACCTCCATCTTGTCTGGATTCAGTCTCAATCTGTTTTTCCTCATCCAGCCCATTACTGCCCGAAGACATTCATTGAGAGAAGAGATGCCGTCAGAATTCAAGACCGACGAACGAGATACGGAGAAATAGATCTGAGTGTCATCAGCGTACTGATAACACCCAGCTCCATAACTCCGGATAATCTTACCCAGCGACTTCATATAGATGTTAAATAACATCGGGGACAGAATAGCACCCTGTGGTACTCCACAGGTAAGCTCCCTTTTACTAGAGCTACTGTCCCCGAGCAGCACTCTCTGGGTCCTGCCTGAGAGGAAGGACCGGAACCACTGCAAAGCAGTGCCTCCGATGCCTAACTCCCTAAAAGCACCCTGCTCAAAATCACAGAAACTCTAAAAATGCAGCAGCAATGGCATATTTTAGAAAAATGGAAATCCTATCTGCAACTAGATTGTGTTGAAGGGATTGTAGTCAAAGGCATCTGGGTGGGAACCTAAGTGCTATGCAAGGATTACTTTGTCATGCATTTCCCCCACAATGTGCAATGTTAGAACTGTCTACTTGAGCAGAGCAGAGAGCATTTCCCCGCATTTCTCCATAGCACAACAGTAACAGCTATCTCTTTAGTAGTGTCCATTGGACAGAACCACACAGCAGTTAAGTGCTATTCCTAGGCACTTTCGGCCAGTGAATTACATACAATTATATAAAAGAATGGCTTCACCTCACAAAACACAGTACCATTCCCATTACATTATTTATTATTTGCTAAACTCTTCCAGGTCTTCAAGCCTTGTCTCATAACTACTTTTTCCATTCCTTCTTCTCTGGTTGTTTCAAGTGAAATCCAGTTACTATGAACTTGTATTACTGTAATCATCTATGTGTTAATACCCAAACAATAAGATTCTGTGTTTTGCACTTGAAGGTTAATAATGTTCTTATCCATACTCAAAATGATTCATCTACATAGAATATGCACAGGACCCCATAAGTCGTGCAGTAAGGAATTTTGGGGGACCCTGCAATGCTTTATTTTGGGGGGCCCATATGTTTATCTCAGGTCAATGCAACCTAACTCAACCTAAGCTATTCACAGTACAGGATATTCAGATTATTACTAATAATGTTTTTGCAGGAGGAGGGTTACTATGCCCCCCCCCCACAATGATGGGGCCCCCTGCGGATGCTGCCACCGCCGGTGCCTTAAACTGGCCCTGAACATGCAAGAAATACAGCAATATTATCAGTCTAGTGCTGTAGGTTACATTTCAGAGGAAGGAACTGTCAAAACCACCTCTGCCTAAGAAAACCCTGTGAAATTCATGGGGTTGCCATAAGTTGACAGGTGACTTTGTTACCTGGCCTTATGCTCCCTCCCTATAATATTTCATAATTGGCAATAATTAGACACTTCATGAGGTCTAGTAGACCGGGGTGGGCCCAGAATGAGATCAGATGGAGGTCACCAGGACCTAAATGAAGGTGTTGTGGAAAACTGCTGACAGACACACCCAATATAGGATTGAGCAAAGCCCCTAGTAAAGAACAGCATCACTGAGGTGTGTGCTAATCCCCTCTTAGTCGCATTGCCAACAAGTCATCCATCACAAATAAGCAAGTGACCAAAACATCCATTATCCCCAGAAAAGCGTTTCCTCACCCCTTTCCTATCCCACAATATGGAGGTTGTCATAAACCCATCAATTCTAATATCTCAGCTATTAATGACAATTAGCAAAGTCATGATTTCCTTTGTTTAACAGTGGGAAACCCATCTAAGCTTTGTTCAGTGCTCAAACACCCCTTCAGGGTACAAAATACTGTATAAATATTAGCCCCAAACAATAGCCATGTGTGCCACAGTTGGACACCATCACTCTGCCAGATTGCTGTGCCACCCTCAGATCTAAGTCTGAGTCTTCTCCACTGCATGAAACTCTACTCTTCAGGATTGGTAATTATTGCCCATACTTCCTGAATCTATTCCTCTATCCAACCTTTCTGTCTAAATTCTTTGTTAGCCTTGTGTGGTCTTTGTTAGTGTGTGTGCATGTAAATGCTTCCATGTTATTTTCCAATAAAAACCATTTTATTTCATTTTAACTCAGAGTCTCTGCAGTTAGTACCGGTATACATAGGTGCAAAGGTCCTGCAAGCTACCCAACCTCTCACAGCCATTCATTTGAGCTATTATACACAAACCCCCACCAGTTTGGGGAACAACTTGAAGGCACGCACGCACACACACACGCACACACACAATTGATGTACTTTGGGTTTCCTTTACAACCTCTTATTCCTGAACAGAAACTTACATAGATGCATTCTCAGTTCTTCCTTCCTGTTGTTTCTGGCCATTTCTAGGTAGCATAACACAAATGAGCCCTGTTTCTGCTTAGGTTAATGCTGAATACTTTATCTACTTCTTGCCCTTTAAAGGGCTACTGAAGTAGAACAGATGGCATACATCACCCAAATGTCATTATGCTTTTATGAGTTTGTCTGAAAATTCCTTTGATTAGGAGGCGCATCGTATGGTTTTGTTCTATAAACTTGGTAGCTGATCAAGGCATTTAGAATCATAGAATCTTAAAGTTGGAAGGGACCACAAGGGCCATTTAATTCAATACCCTGCCATGCAGGAATACACAAGTCACCTCTGAAAGATGCCCATGCAACCTTCATTTAAAGGCCTTCAAAGATAGTGAGTCCACCACTCTTCAAGGCAGTCTGTTCCACTGTCAAACTGCTCTTAAAGTAAAAACGTTCTTCTTAATGTTTAGGTGGAATCTCTTTTTTTTTGTAACTTGAACCGCTGGTTCATGTTTTAGTCTCTGGAACAGCAGCAGAAAATGAGTTTGGTCCATCTTCTACATGCTATTCCTTCAGATCTTTTTAATATAGCTGTCATGTCACCTTTCAGTCTTCTCTTCTCCAAGCTAAATATACCCAGCTCCCTAAGTCATTCTTCATAATGCTTGGTTTCCAGACCTTTCATCTTGGTTGCTCTTCTTTGAAGATGTTCCAGCTTATTGATATCTTTCTTGAACTGTGGTGCCCAGAACTGGATCCAGGATTCCAGGTGTGTTCTGATCAAAACAGAATAGTGTGGCACTACTACTTTCCTCAATCCAGACATTATACTCTTATTGAAAAGTGGAGGAGGGCTGGAATCACAGTGGCAGCTCTGGGGGTGGGGGTGCAGAGACGCCAACTGCACCAGGTGACACCATTGGAGGGAGGGGTGACACCAGCCTTAGTAACAGTCACAGTCTCTTCAGACTTGGGAATACAACACACATCTGAATTTAAGGAAGATCAAAGAGAAAACAGAAGCAGTGTAACAGTTTTGAATGTTAAGGCAGACACAGAGAGCTGTGAGTTTCCACCTGGCATTAACCAGACTGGAAGTAGCCTGGGGTATTGCTGAGGTCTATGCTATAATTTTCAAAATCTGATTCAAGAGTGATGGTTTTGCTTCTGCTGTGTTTTTTTTTTAAATCTCTGACTTTATATCTACAAACACAATTGTGCATGACACATGTAGTGAAAATTTTCTTCAGTGACCTCAGTCTCCTATACTACAGTACCTCTGGATTTCTTACTACTCAAGGGAAGATAAAGTGTTTACAGTATTTTCCAGTAGGCATGTAAATCTGTGGGAAAAAGAAAGATTTCTGAGAGGATTCTCTGTGTATTCACACTTTGCAAAGTATACCAGGGAATTATTCCGTGAAGGAATATGTGTGGATTTTCTGCACAAAAATGAAACCTTTTCTTTGTCCCAATTCATCCTCTGCTCCTCCCAGGTGTTGCTGAGAGGGAATAGTGGGCAGGAACAGTCAGGTATGAAGTACCAATAAAGCCTTAGGGAGTTCCAGTGCAGGACAATGGCCCATACTGAGCACTGGTCTTAATGCATTAGGTATAGATGCATAAATAAATAAGGATATAAATGCATAAAGAAACTATGCTGACTGCATGGAGGGAGGATTGGGAGTCATGGATTCTTAGAAATGCTGCACTGTAGACATTTTAGATAGCTTTTAAGTCTGTATCTCAACATCGTTTCACCTGGACCTTATCCTGCCTTCTTTCCTGAGGGACAAGCTGAAAGCTTCTCATTTCAATGAGTCAACTTTTTCCCGACACTGATCTCTAAAGTGCCAACTTTCCTTTCTAGGGCAAAACAATTGGACTTTTGTTTCTTGCCTACACACCTCTCAAATCCTACAGCACCTCATGTCACTGTGTCAATTTTAAATTCAAGAATCATAATAGAATCATAGAATTGTAGAGTTGGAAGAGACCACAAGGGCCATCCAGTCCTATAAATGTTCACCCAAGTCTTGTCCTGGCTGCCTTCCACTGGAATTAGTTAGCAGTGCTCCCTGGTGCCCATGCAAGCTGTTTTGTCAGGAGGGCTGAGAGAGACCAATTTTTAATCTCTTCTTTTCATTGACTGAAACTCAGTGGCCTCAGTTCTTTAAAAGAAACCTTTTTGGTGTTATGTGCCTTCAGGTCAACTCTGACTTGTAGCAACCCTATCATAGTAACCCTGTTTGGCAAGTTTTATTCCAAGGAAGTTTGCCGCTACTTGTGAAGAATAGTAATGTGAGTAGTTCACTCTCAGCCACTATCTTGTTTTGCAGGCATGGCTGTGTGTGAACTTCAAATACGGATAGCTTTGCTTACCAGAGATTTTGCCAAAGGACCATGGAGACAAATGAATGCTGTGAAAACTTGCATTATTGCGCAGCAATCAGCATTACTGTATATCTCCTTGTCTAGACAACCCTTCTGTATCACCCAAGGGGTCTCCATGACTGTGCAGGGATTTGAATCTGGTATCCCCTAGTCCAGCACTCAAATAATTATACCATGCAGACTCTTTGAGAAACCTACCTGTTGTTGTTGTTCTTCTTGTTGTTGTTGTTGTTAACATCTGGTATGTTAAGATTCAAGAGAATTTGGGATAATCTGCCTTATCTCATCCTATGTTGGTTGTCATAGCCAAGTTAATGCAAAGGGGCATGCTAACCGACCAGAGCTGGCTGGGCAATGGTTGGGATCTGGTAGAACTGTAATCTGGTACTTCTGTAGCTGTTATGTGGTAATTTCAGGAAGTCAGTATATGGTGACAGCTCTCAGCTCTGAGGGTATAAAGAGGTCAGGGATGGAAAATCCTTTAACTACCATCTCATCATGTTTGACCACTGCCTACACTGGCTAGGAGTTGAATTCTGCTAACAACAGAAAGGCCACAGGGAACCTCTCGTACTTAAAGGCAGAAATGGTTCTGCTGGGAAAGTTGGAGCAATGAGGAGACCATTTAAAACTGCAACCCTCTAGGTCAGTGTCTCTTAACCTTTTCTTTACCAGGGACCCCTTTAAATATATTTTGTTGCTGTGGATGCCAAGACTTAATTCAAGATTTAATATCTGAGTAGTAATAATAATAATAATAATAATAATAATAATACAATTAGACCATCCATTAAACCTTCCCCCACTGGAGGGAGAGGCACTGGAGGGAGAGGGAAGACTTCTCTCCTGCTTCTTCCTGCAAGTTTGTGGCTGGAGTGGATTGAATAGTAAGGTGCAGGCCATGTCAGCCTTTGCCTTGGCTCCTATCACATGGCCACTCTACTGCAGGCAGGCAAGCAGGCTAAGCAGCCTTCAAGCCTTCGCGAACCCTCTGTGAGGACACTGTGGACCCCTTGAGGTCCTCGGACCACAGATTAAAAACCACTGCTTTAGGTAATTGCACTAAAACAAGTTTCATTAAATGCAGTGGGGATTATGTCTGAAGAGTCATGTGCAAGATCCCATTATGCTGACATTTAACATAATCCTGGGATGCCAGATTAAAGAAAGGGGGCTTCTTTCAAGCATCTGAGGGAATAACACAAGGGATCTAAGTTTCTGCAGAGTTATTATTATTAAATCTATCTATACGTCACCTTTTCCCCAAAACTGGGATTGCTTTGAATCTGTTTTCTGTAAGCTGTCTAAAGAATTTGTTTCAGGCTGGGTGTAAATCTCTGAAAGAAAGAGGGTAGGGAGAGAATGAGAGAGAGGCTGAGAAAGAAAGAGATGGAACGGGGAGAGAGACTTAGGGCTGGTTTACACGGCAGGTTTTATTACGTTAAGTTGCGCTTTAGCGCTTTCCCACATCAGTGGTGGGTAGTTTACACGGTATATGTTTACACAGCTATATTTTGTGGCTTTTTGTTTTTTTCCGCTTTGCCTTTTCTTCCCTCCCGCCCGCTCCCTGGCCACAAATCAAACGGAAGGTTTTCCTCCTTGCTTAACAGCATTTTCTGCCAAATAGAGGAAAGCCAGAGAGAGAGAGAGAGACTGTCAAAATAGCAGTGCAGCTCTGCTGCAGCCCTTCGTGAAATGGTTTCTCTCCCTCCCCCATGCACAGGATCACTGCTGACGAACGGAGCTTTTACATACTTGCAAAACAGCAGAGAGGATGATAAGGAAAATGACTAAAAATTGATGGGAATCCTTTTTGTTTGCAAACTGGCTTGCAAAATAGCAGAGAGGATTTTTAAAAGTTTCCTCTAATTGCTACTGTCTCTCCCTCCCTCCCTCCCCCTCTTTTAAGCCCACCCCTGCATCATCACCCCTGCATCAACCAATCACAGTGAAGCTCTGCTGTAGCCCTTAGCGGAATGGTTGTTTACACTGCCAATAATGTGCTACATTGCAAATATACCAGCAAAAGTAGCTACATCCCTTGCAACGCTATATTTGGCTGTTTTACCTTCCCCCCTTCTGAATGAGGCGATGCTGTGCTGCGATCCGTGGGAACTATGAGCTATCTTAGCAGTATATTTAAAGGAATATTTGCCCGTGTAAACGACCCCTTAGAGAAGAAGCAAATCTAGGAGAGAAAATGGGCAAAGAAAATAGGTCAAGCTGGTCAAGAGCTGAAAAAGTGAGAAGCCTGACATTCACTAATTGATTTGAAATATCCACCTAATTCCCTGTCTCTAGACTTCTAGTTTCAGCAAGGGTTATGGAGCCACATCCATCATTAAAGGTTTTGAATAATAAAGAGCATCTTGTAAAGATACAATATTTCCCATGGGCAGAAATTCCTTCCAGACCATCTTTCTACAGTACTTCAGTGATGGCTGCACTATTGACAAACAGTAATGTAAGAGAGGTAGGGCTTGCAGAGAGCCAAAGAGCTTTAGCTGCAGTGATTATGTAATCTGGCACCATCACTGACACACCTTCCCCCAAGTTGCCCTGAACCCTCCAAGCTTAGCTGCAGTTCTCACAATAATGGACGTGGGTATTCCCAGCAAAATTGATTGTTGTGAACCCTTCCTGTTGCAATGCCAAACATATTAAATGTGTTCAGTACTAAGACCTACCAGGTTCACAAAAGACTTGCTCTTAGGGGAGATTACCATTGCTAGAACTGGTTTGTTGATATGGATCAATGCAGTGGCTTTCTCCTTGAGGGCGTGACTCTGGGGATTGTCATGGTGAGAGCTGAACCTCAGAAAGTACTTCAAATACAAACAAACAAAAACCTGCAAGTTAAAATGAGCATGTTCCAAGCATGTTGAGATAAATATCCCATGATTCATTTATCTCTCTGTGGAACTGGGGGTTTCTCTGTGCTCAATTTCTGTTCGCCTGGTGCGGGGCCAGAACAAAGGAATCATGTCTGAATAGCTTTGCCTTTAATATCAACAGGAACATTTTTGCTAATTCACAGTTTAGCCAAAGTGCAGGGATAAACAAGGGCAAAGCTAGACCCATATTGTAGCAATCTTCTGGTCACAGCCATTAATTGTATCCTGCTGCTCTTGTAATCTGACCAAATATATGTAAAACACATTTCCCTCCTCTAAACACTTGCTGAAGAAACATTAACTCCTTCAGTCCCAAGCCTTCCTGGTTCTTTAAAGATTGGATCTCAGGCAAAAGCAGCAGCAGGGGCAAGGATTCCCTGGAAGCATCATAGGAAGGTCATTGCTTTCAGCCTTCATCCCCCCAACCCCAACTTCCTTCCTACTCCAAAGATATTGGGATCTGCTCCCACAGATACTGGCGGGAAGCCACTCCACTTTCTCAATGGAGGGAGGATATGCTCTCAGCTGGGAGCCTCCTTACTTAAAAGCAGCTGACATTTTCAGGCCTATGCTCTTATTTCTATTTTATTTTGGAAGGCCACATGCAGTTTTGTGTCTTTAATGGTGTAAAAATTGGAGGGGGTCACCATTTTTACACAAAAATGTCATTGTAAACAAGGAACAACCATCTCCCTCCATTCTCCCCACCCAAGAATGAATGAAAGAAAGAAAGAAAGAAAGAGGAAAACTTTAACCAAAATGTCTGTAAGCCTAGCACAGACGAGACAAGACTCTCTTCAAAGGCCATAAACCAGAAGTGAGCAACCAGTGGCCCTCTGGACCCCAATGAACTACTCTTTTCATCACTCCCAACCAATGGCCAGGTTGACAAAGCTGGATGGATACTGGAATCCAACAACATCTGGAGGGCCAGAGAAGCTCCCAACTTCTTGGCTACTTACCATAGTGTGGTGATTATAAAGAACACTAAAGGAAGCCCAGAAGTTGTGGGGGGGGGTTCTTCACATGAGGAAGGATGCCACCTTTGTTATCTCTCACATGCTCTTCTGGGCTTGGATGGTTCCATTATTGTTGTAGTCAACAATTTTACAATTTTGGGGTAGTATAGAGTCACAATGAATTAACAGTATTCAGCTTCCTTGGGCAACATCAGGAGGAGTCCAATTTGCTGACTCCTCCTGTCGACGAGTAGAAGAGAAGGAGAGGGAGGCTAGGTTATGCTTAATGGGACAACATGCAGATCATTCCAGAGCTTGGCAACAAAGCTATGAGTGTGTAACTTAAAGTCCTCCAGAGGCTGATAAACAAATACGCCCACCCAGAGCTTAGAAATGTTACTCTTTTGAACTATAACTTTCCAAAGGCTGTTTGCTCCTGGAGATTCTGGGAACTGTAGTCCAAAACGTAACTTTCACAACAACAACTTTATTCATACAGTCCAGAGACCCATCAAACAAGTTATATATTAATACATAAAACCAGCTTGCCAGCCATATATACAAAAAAATAATAAAATTAGGATAGTTATTAGTAGACTTTTTGGAGCTCAGGCCAGCTTTTCACCTTTTAACTTCCCTCTCACTCATCTTAATGACCACAGATAAGAATTTAGCAACTGACAAGGTAACATTAAGTTTTCTAACCTCTAATAAGAATTTGATATAGAACATCTCCCACTATCCAGGTAGATGGCTTAACAAAGGAAAAACCAGTTGTTTACGACTCTGAGAATGAAGAACACAGGATAGTAGAATATGAGACATGGTTTCCACCTTCTGCAACCCATTTGGACAGAGCCTTGATGCAAAAGGCAGCTCAGCATACCTGCCATAGTGTTCCTGGAGGAGTGCTGCTTACCTGGCATGAGAGATACCTTGATCACAAAGTAACTTTCTCAAAATCTGCTTCCATCACATCTCACAAAAGGTCAGGGTGACTAGGGCTAATGGAAACTGGAGTCCAGTAGCAACAGGAGGGTGGTGTATTTTCCAGCCCTGCTTTAGGTAATGTTGTTTGTTAAACTTTGAATACCAAATGCAGACTTCACACAATTGTTGGTAATACAACAGGTTTAGGACTGTTTTGTTGTTCTTTTTCTTCTAAAGCACCATGTACATTGATGGTGCTATATAAATAAAAGATAACAATTTCCCTCCCTCTGGCTTTTCTTCGCAAACGAAGATTCAGGAAGGACTCATCCCGCGTTTTCTGCAAGCGCGCTGATGACAATAAAAGATAACAATAACAACAACTTAAAAGGGGACATATGCAGCTCCCTGGTAGAGTTTTGAGCACACACCTGCGGAAGGGCTTCCCTTATGTTAGGATAAGCAAACTTGTGACCCTCCAGAGATGTTGGAATGCAACTCCCATCAGCCTGACTAATACTGAAGGACAGATAATGGGAGTTGCCGTTACCAACATTTGGAGGACTACAGATTGCCCATTCCTGCTGCAGACTTACAGAGAAATAGGAGAGGGAATCTAGAGACTGGGTTGTATTTAATGGGATGGCATATGGGTAATACCAGATCTTGGGGCAAATTACTTTTTTGGACCATAGTTTATAGATTTGGGGAGTACCTCTTCTGGACTGGGATTGTTCCATTATGGAAGCTTTTCTAAGCTCTGGTTAATTCATTGTGCAGAATAATCATAAAACACTAACTATGCAGAACTCCAAGTTGTTTCCCAACTGTCTTTACAGAAGACATGGAACACATGTACTTAGAAAGTGGGAGTGCCAGAGGAAACAACCCTATGCTATGTTATTTCCCCTTTCTGGCTCTGACTGTTTTTCTATACTTCTGGTCATGCACTGCAGCAAGGACAACTGGTCTCCCCCCACCATCACTTGACTCAGCCTTTTTCTAAGGAATGCATCCACAGGGATCTAAAAGAATGTATGTGCATTCATGGTACAGGGAATGTAGGCCCCAAAGGTGAAGATGACTAGAAGGAAGCTACTATGATAAAAACTTGGGTGAGGGAGAATGACCCAGAACTTCACTTGGAAGAAAATAAACTAACCTTTAAATACAGCTGTGTAACAAGGCAGAGGGGGAATTGGAGAAGGTAAAGTAAGAAGCTGTTACCCAAATTATGTGGGGTCTGTGGGGAGCCCACTAGTGTCCAAATTCTAATATAGGGAATTTTAATTAACTCAATATGGCAGCAAGAGGCCGGGTTACGATGGGATCTTTTGACCTGTGTATACCAGTATTCACTGAAGAGACTCACAGCCAGAGATGAACTAGAAATGGTTTTTATTAAAAAAACAACCAGGGAAACACACACACACATACACTCTGGCTTCAAGCAATCACACAAGGCTAGTAAAGAAAGTAGGAAGTATTTGGATACAGGAATAGAGTTTGAGATAATGGGTTATACTATACCTGTCCTGAAGAGCAGAGATTTGTGTAGAGAAGAAGGATGGCTGGATGCACCGGGTGACCCAGCAAACCAACAGAGTGATGGCCTCTGGGAAGCTTATAATTTAAATCTATTGGTTCATGTCCTAGTCTCTGGAGCAGCAGAAAACAAGCTTGCTCCACCTTCTACATGATATCCCTTCAAATTTTTAAAGATGGCTATCATGTCACTTCTCAGACCATCCAAATACAGCGTCTGCCACATAAATGTGAAAGGGCGTGCAGATCAGACGGCGTCATCCTTTCATGCTTATATTCTGCCCCAAACTGGTACTTTTATTAACAGCTTAAGCCGTCAATAGATCCCCATGACACTTGTGCCAGCACTGCCATCATGTGAAACCTCTGGGAATTTTTTCCTCATACTTACCCCGTCAATGGCTGGTCCAGCATGAATACTTCCAGGTGAGATCATGACATCCAGGTATGTGACACACCTTTTATGACCCTCCTTGGGTTACCTGTAAGTTTTATAGTGTGTTTTTGTGCTTTGTTTCACTTTTTAGTGCTATTTTTTGGTTGTTGTATTTTTAATTTCCTGCACAATGAAGTCTCATAATATTCTGCAGGATTTCAAAGGCAGAAGTGAATCGAGCTCTGTTCACTTCCTCTTTCATTGCTAGGGCTATCTTTGCTGGGAAAGCAAGGTAAATGTGGTGGGGGGCATTCTTTTGCTGTCATAAAAATGGATTTTTTATGCCAGCAAAAGAAGAGGATCATCTAATAAAGTACTCAGTCTTCTCTTCTTCAAGCTAAACATACCTAGCTCCCTAAATATGCCTAAACACACTAAACATACCCAGCTTCTTCATAAAGCTTGGTTTCCAGACTTTTCATCATCTTGGTTGCTCTTCTCTGGACGTGTTCCAGCTTGTTGATATCCTGACAGTAAGAGCTGTTCAACAATGGGATACTCTGCCTCAGTGTGGTGGAGTCTCCTTTTGGAGAAAAAGAATGGCCACTCTTGCAAACCTCCAGGCATGGCAATTCTCCTCTTCCACAAAGTGCAAGCCCTTGCTTTGGTGTGTGCGGCTCTTTTCTGGTCCCTTCTCCCAACTTGAAGTGCAAACTGGAAGTGGAAGCGTTTGAAAACAAAATACAAACCTCCTCAGGCCTGTAGCCAGTCAGAGAGTGGAGCAACATTGGCTTCTGAATCCACCAAAGCTGCCCACTCCCAGACTTGATGACATCCCATGTCCCTTCCAATCCTAAAGCTCTATCATTGCATGGCCCACCTTATCTATTAGAAAAGACTTTTTTTTAAAAAAAATATCCAGTTGTGATCACTGGTGAAATTGTTGCCTGGTTGTTTGTCTGTTTGTTTGTTTGTTGTATATCCTGCCTTTCTCCTGGTATGGGACCCAAGGAAGCTTAAAATAATGTTAAGATACAGCCAAAAGCCTAATAATAAAAAAGGGTTTAAACAGTTAAATCATCAATAATTTAGACAGTATGAAATCATGATAAGAATTATAAGAATAAAGATGACAGTGCAGCACACATACTCCATTAATGACCCTCTGCATAGCCAGTGAATCACTAAATTTATATTTAAATAAAAAGTAGTTACCTGTTGGTGGAAGGACAGCAGAGAGGGGGCAGCCTAGCTTCCCATGGGAAGGAAATTCCACAACCTGGGAGCAACCCCCCCTCTCTGGCTTTTCTTCGCAAACGAAGATTCAGGAAGGACTCATCCCACGCTTTCTGCAAGCGCACTGATGACTAAAAAGGCCAATCCGAGATAAACAAGTCCGGTTGCAAAAAGCACAGCAGAAGGTCTCCTTGGGTGATGTTTTTGGGTTGTGATTCTTTCTGCGTTGTCGTTTCTCTTCAAGACTTGTTCGTCGTGAGTTCTCAAATAAGGCTGCAACATTGTGGATAGTGCGTCTCCATGCCTCCCGATGTGAGGCCAGGGCGGACCACTGTTGGTGATCAATTTGGCCAAGCCTGAGATGTTGTTTCAGGGAGTCTTTGTATCGCTTTTTTGGAGCGCCCCTCTTACGCCGACCCATGGTGAGTTCACCGTAGAGTAGTATTTTTGGGAGGCGATGGTCCTCCATCCTAGAAATGTGCCCTGCCCAGCGCAGCTGTGTTCTCAATATCATGGCCTCAATGCTGGTGATCCCTGCTTGCTCAAGGACAGCAACATTCGTCACATAGTCAGTCCAGTGTATATTTAGGATTGTGCGTAGACAGCGCTGATGAAAGCGCTCGAGGAGTCGTAGGTGGTGGCGATAGGTGACCCATGTTTCAGATCCATAAAGGAGGATAGACAGTACGATGGCTCTATACACACTGATTTTTGTGCTTTGCCTCAGGTGTTTATTGCTCCAGACTCTTTTGTGAAGTTTTCCAAATGCGCTATATGCCTTTGCTAATCTGTGATCGATCTCTTTGTCAATCTTGGCATCTGAGGAGATGATGCTTCCCAAGTTGTGTATCCACACACTGCATTATTCTCCTATTAGTCCTCCTTCATTTGTAAATGCCCACTGTATTTCAGTACTGCATTGATTAAGCCTCCCTCACCTGTGAGGGAGCCCCATTGAACTCAGTGGGATTTACTGCTATATAGACATGTTGAGGACTGCATGTGTGGTTAAGTTTTAATGTGATTGTCATGGAGTGCACTGGGGGGGGTACATTTCATTTTTACCTTCTCCCACCCACCCAATTTAATATAGCAATTCATGCATTGCAGTATGTAGACACGAGTCCACAGAGGCTTAACTGCTATAATAAATCTGTTAGCATTTAAGATGCCACAAAAATTCTTTACTGTACTCCCTTCTTCAGTAACACACTTTCCTATGTATTTATTCTTTGCCTGGCATGAGTGTGATATCTGCAAGGGAAGAGAAAACTAATTTATCCAAGACCAAGGCAATAGCCCTCTCTTGACAGATCTTTAAGGTCGACTGCATGTTCTGCTACTGAAAGTAAATAACGGGCCTTTGAGACCAACATTAAGCCTTACCAACTTGCATCATTCCACAGAGTCATTTCAGTCCTGTCACTGTGTGAGGCGGGGGGGGGGCGGGCGGGAGAGGAGACGTTTGCTATGTACAAGAGTTTTGCAACTCTCCCTCCTCCCACACTATGCAGAAGAGACTTCATTGTGATTGGCAGCTCAAGGGTTAATCCCCTGTGGCTGAACAAGAAAGGCATTCCTCTGTCACAGCCACCAGTAAGAACTTTAGTCAGGATGAGTGATGACTAGAAGCAGAAAGTCCAGGAATCCAATCAGTCCTCCCCATCACCACCACAAAAACCTTCCATTGGCCTTAGTGACCAGCTGTTGACTAGTTCATTCAGGTTCATCTTGTAGCACACCAAACATGGGACAAATTTCCTATCTGTATCTCCTCCTTCTCCTCCATCTCCATCGGGGCCTTCTGATTGCTACCTGGGTGTCCTGGTCAGCAGAGATGCTGGTTATACCAAAAGAGAAAATGGGGTGGAGGCAGAAGGTAGAACAAGGCTTCCTATTCATTTGCCATCTCACTTAAATTATGCCTGCTACCAGGACTGACAAGGTGTATAAATTACTGTGGCCCAGCAGTCTGAAAGGAGGCCCAGGGCCCAATTGTGTTGCACATGGTTTTGTCATTCTCAGCGATATCATTATTTGTTCATTGTTTTTGACAACCATTGTAAATTTGGTGGATTTCAAAGAAAATAGTAATGATATGCAAGATTGGAAACCCCATGTAAAGATTTTTAGCTGGGTCTGTCAGGGTCTCAACTGCCACTGGGAAGGAAGCTGGACTCCTCAGGAGTCACTCCCACAGTCACCAAGAAAAGCAACCTGGCCCAAGGAACAGAGGAGAAAAGTCCTCCCACTTCCAGCTGAGCCAGGCTCCAGAGACACTCCCACATTTCAGCCCATTATACCTAATAGCCACCTTGCTCCCCCCCCCCACCTTCCTGCCCATCAACTTCCTTGCTGCTAGGAATGCTGCAGGCATGCCCAATAGGAGGTCCCTGGGCAGCAAGTTTCCAGAGTCTTTTCCTGCCCTACAGGAAGTTAGGGAAGGAAGATCCTTCACCTTCATTTCACAGCCAGAAGCCTCTTTCCTGCTTGGACCAAAGCCACCAGCCCAGCCCAAAGGCACTTACCCACCCACCCCAACCAACTCATGGTCACCTACCAGTGCCTCCCATCATGTTGCTAGTGAAAAGCAGGTGATGGGGGTGCCAGAATTCACCAGGATCCAAACCTAATTCTGGCAACCTTACCTGTCCTACAAGGCTCCTCAAAATGGTTCACCTGTAGCCCTCAGCTTCTGACACAAGGAAACTATTTACCCACCCACCCCCATCAGAATCTATTTTTATGGGGAACGACAACCCTCCCATCTTATTTGAGCAGGATAGGATTTCATTGATAGAAAAGTCACCAAGGTAGCTGCCCAATATAGCTGATATCTACTGGATGCTCTGGTCTTTGAATGCTAGAATTGTAGAAATTGAGGGCCATTTCATCCATCACCTGACACTTTACCACAATATGTACAATTCACATATTTTCTGTTCAGCGTGTAATGAAAGTCCCAATCCACCAGATGCAAGCCCCAGAAGTGATATAAACAAATGCCCTGATCCAACTGACTGGAGGCTTTATTTATTTTTATTTTATATTGTAAATAGGGAAAACCGACTGTCCGCAAAGCAGGAACCTTTTCAAAAAACAAAAAAAGCGGTGGGAGATTTAAAAACGCCGCTTGGCTTGCTCGCTCCAGCTAGCTTGGGGAAGAGGGAGTCATACGGAGTTTAGGGGGGTAAAAAATCGTGTGGGCGGTTCGTATGCATACGAACGACAGCCTATTCGTATTTTTTACCCCCAAAACGGATTTTTTAATGATCGTATAGACGCACCCTTAGTTATCCTGGGAAGGCCCCCTAGCAGCTTCCACTCATCTTCCCGGCCTGCCTTTGGCTGCAAGCTGATTGACCAGATTTCCCTGCCAACAGGAGGCCCAAGGATGGCAGAGAAGGGATGATGGCTCCTCTTTGCTTCTCCTGCAACACAATCAAGTTCTTATACAAGGGGAACAAAGCAGTGACAATGGGTGACAAATGGACTGTGTAGCATCCCCTCTTTCCATTGCCATGGAGACATCAGCTGAGCATGGTGGGGCAACCAGGAAATGTTAATAAGAAAGGGGACAAGGGACACAGGTGTTAAGAAGTCAATATGGATCGATTTGCTAATTAGACCAGGCCAGATAATGAATGGTAGGCGGGATAGAAATTATCATCTTCTTCCTCTTTCTCTTCAAGACAAAACTGAGGGATTACAAATGTTAGACTGATATTGTAATGTATGAAGTAGTAAAGTTCACTTTTAATTCTAATCCCACTATTAATGAAGTAGTAAAGTTCACTTTTAATTCTAATCCCTCTATTAATTCCAATTAACATTATGGATAAACTTGGAGAAAATGTGTAGCTAAAAGACATTTTATATTTTATATTTTTTTTCTGCTTTTACTCCTTTTAGTATAATTTAGATAATATTTCCCCATTGCACTGGGGTCTTCCCTTCAGAGTTCAGAAATAAACAAACAAATATTGGCAGCGACAGGTGGGCAGCTACAGACTGCCCAAAGAACTGGCACAGTAGGTAGCGTTGGCACCCAGGTGTGGTGCAAGTGCTTATCTGTGCCTCATTGGATATGCCACAGTGATGTGCAGGTGGGCGTAGAGGGCATTCGCCTTCTGAGTGTTCCTGTCACAGGTAAGCCATTTACAGCAGCCTTCACACAAGGACTGCAAACATCCAACATCTTCACTGGCTGCCAGTCTGTTTCTGGATATAATTCAAAATGCTGGTTATGACCTATAAAGCTTAGGTTCAGGCTGTCTGACAGACCATATCTCCCAGAATGAGTTTGTCTGGGCCCTGAGATCCTCAGGAGAGGCTCTTCTTTCAGTCCTGTCACCCTCACAAGTATGGCTTGTGAGTGGGGATTCAGGATAGGGCCTTCTCAGTAACTGCCCCTAGGCTCTGGAACACCCTACCAATGGAGGCTAGAATGGCCCTTTCCTTGCTGTCCTTGCATCGACAGGCAAAGCCGTGGGCCCCACATCCTGAAGTGGGCCCCCAGGCCAAGATCTTTGGTGGGCCTCAAACCTGCTGCTAAGGTTAAGGGCAGTGAGATGCTGTACTGGAATCAGGCTAAATGATTACACCAATGTAATATTTATATTTTTTTGTTAAAAAACTTAATGGATTTATGTAATAAAAACTTATAATACTATCATGCGGGTCCTCCTAATGGGCCCCAGGCTAGAGCCCTGTCAGCCCCCCTTTGTGGGAGCCATGGAGAAAGCTTTTTCTTTTTTCAATCTGACAGGCTTTTAGAGTTTTTTTTAAGGAAAGGGCTTTTAAGTGGGTGCTTGTTATTTTAATAGGACTAGTTTTTACTGTAGCCTTTTTAAGTGTACGTTTTAAATTGTTTTAATATTGTTTAGAATTTAATTCTATTTTAACGTTTACCTTTTGTATGTTTTAAACTATATTGCAATTCTTTTAATTTGTAAGCCACCTTGGATGCCAGTGTTGAGGGGAAAGGTGGGGTATAAATAAAGATAATTAGAATAAGTTTCTCAATCAAAGTCAATGTTGTCATAATGTTAGTAGTAGCAACAGCAACCACAGGTGCGCTGTTGAGAGCCTACTTCACCTTTAGGGGCAGCACATGGTAGCCAAGGAATGTCAAGTGAAATGGTGGGAAGGAGATGCTGAAACACACAAAAAAGAACTCAAAACTGTTTTGAGGTTCAAAAGCTGTCAGGAGAACACTAGTCCAACAAACATTCCCTTCCCCAAACATTCCCTTCCCCACTGATCGTGTGCCATCTGCAAGCCATGAGACTTCTGTAGATAATGACAATCATTATTTATTACTTTGATTTATATGCCACTTCTTCCTCCCTGATAGAAATGTACATAATTCCCAAACTTCAGAAGCAAGTTCTGATATTGCTGTAATCTGTTGGAGAGTAAGGAGTAAACAAGCTCTAATCTGTCACTTAAGGAACTGTGAAGGTTGTTTTGTTTTGTTTGCTCTGAGACTGGTTTATGTCTTGTCTGGCCTAAATCAATCAATCAATTTCTTTCTCTCTTGTTCTCTCTCACACACACTTCCTTCACTCCTCCCCCCCTCATTCATAATAACAAAGACATTTCCTGTCAGAAATCTGAAGTCTGACTTGTTTTTAGCAAGGAAAGTTATCAATACTATTATCTCATTTTCAAGGCTGTCCTAATAGGCTTTGGTGTCTGAAGGGGAAAATTAAATACCCATCCCCATTCTGCTGCCAGCTGCCTGTGTCAGGATGCATCAGTAGTACCCAAAGCCAGCCAAGCTCTTTTGGTTCATGAGGCAGATAAGCACCTCTGCTCATGGTTGACAGCAAAGATACAGCAACAGTAAATTTAAAAAACGTAATGATTTGTTGCTTGTGTATGACACCTTATATCTGCAATGTAAAGTTGCTCCTTTGCTGTGCTGCTCTGGTACATCCACCTCTTTATGCTGTAAGAGTCTGACAGCAAATATTGTCTCCTGATGTTGCCTTTGCTCTTGCTATTTATCACCTCTGTTGTACTACTCAGTGCCCAGATATTCTTTCTTTTCCACTGCTTTTTTCTGTTCTCTCCTTAATGCTGCTTCATCACTGCCAAGAGAGTGCCTCAGCCTCTGCTGAAGCTTCTAAACACTTTTTATGCTCCCGGTTTGCATTTGGATTGGTCTTAATCTTTCCCACCCACTACAGCTACCAGCGGATGTGAAAGAGTTAAGGCTGCAGCTGCCAGCCCATGCGGTGTGGAGTTATGCTCAAACTGTTCCCACTGCTGCATGAAGTCAGCTGTCATTAGGGAACAAAAGCGGCCCAGGAGCAGCTCAAGTTGTGGCTCAGGCAGGAAGGCATTGAGCTTGCTCCCTGATTAGGATTTCTAAATCAGACCCATCAAGGACCGAGAGAATAAAAGCGCCAGAACAATACTGCTGGCTACATTCGCACAATCACCAACCCACCCACCCCCTCCCATCCCCTCCTCCTCCTCTCACTGTAGCTCTAACAGCACTTCACTCCCAAGGCCCAAGAAGACCCAAGGTTTCTGGGGGCCGGAGGGTGTCACCATTCTTCTTCTGGCCTGAGTCAAAACAAACCTCCATAGTTGCTCGGTTCTTGGGATGCTGACATATTTCCAGACAGACAGAACAGCAGATATTACTGCAAAAATGTACGGCTAGCTGTGTTGCTTGTTAAACAACATTCAAAATACACATTGGTCATAGCTTTACTAGGTGAACCAGAAAGGGGGATGGAATTTAATTCATGGTAGGTTTCCAGGCTCACTGGTTTCATCATCGGGCAATGATCTCAGATCTCAAGGGAAGAGACTTTATGACTAGAGCGAAGAACTTAAATTTTATGGCCTTCATCAATAGCTTTTGTCTCTCTTGCTTTTCTGCCTCATCTGTCTGATGCAGAAGACTGTGAGCTGTAAAAGCTAGCATATATATATATATATATATATATATATATGCACTATCCACAATGCTGCAGCCTTATTTGAGAATTTACGCTGAACAAGTCTTGAAGAGAAACGACAACGCAGAAAGAATCACAACCCGGAAACATCATCCAAGGAGACCTTCTGCTGTGCTTTCTGCAACTGGACTTGTTTATCTCAGATTGGCCTTTTTAGTCATCAGCGTGATTGCAGAAAGCGCAGGATGAGTCCTTCCTGAATCTTCGTTTGCGAAGAAAAGCCATACACACACACACACACACACACACCTTCTGGTTAGCCTAATAGAGATATCAGTGGGTAACTGTTGGGATCAGGCAGTCATACAGTTACATGATTTTAGGATGTGAACTTAGTATTCTCCCTCTTTTAGATATTAGTTTACTTCACTTGCTTCAAACTTTGTGGGCTAGGCTTACTATGTTTGGGGGCAGGGGCAGATATTTGCCCTGAAGACCTACTAGGACCAGGGAACATGCAGTTCATTAACTCACTGTTGCAGGCTGAAATGGGCTCCAATCCAATGGAGAGGGCATCTTAGATTATCTAAGTGCCCATTCACTGAGCCAGGCCAGCACCCCAGCCCCACAGAATCTATCAGGCTCTGTAGCTTTTTGGGAGCTTGAAAAATGCAATCAAGATGTTTATGCAGTCCACACAAAAGCTTTCAATTTTTTTTTAGAAGATTCACCACTGAGCTGCCATACATGGCTGATTGGCTATTTTCAGCTTGGTGGATCACTACTTGGTGGATCACTACAAGTATCTGAGGCCAACTTTCAGTGAAAGGTACAGAGATAATGACAATCTACATCACCAGTAGGGGAACATGTAGCCCTCCAAATGTTATTGGGCCACAAGAAGTCCTGCCAGCATAGCCATTCGTGAGGGATGGAGGGAGCTGCAGCCCAAGAGAACGGAGAGAGCTGTGTTTGCTGCATCCTTTATTTTTAACCTCTGCGAATAAGGAGCTATTCAGACCAGGGGAAACTTTAACTGACTGCCCATACCCTTCAACTATCCCAATTTGGCAGGGACAGCCCCATTTAATCCAGTGCCACCCCACTTTTCCAGATACTTTAATAATGTCTCAGTTTCTCTCTCCTCTTCCCACATCCCCCCCCTTTGTCCTCAGCTCACTTCAGTTGCTACAGAGTTCAAAGTGCAAAAGTAGTTTGCACTCAGTTAACTCAGCGGAGGTGGGGGAGACGAGGAGAGGGTGGAATCTTGCCTTTCCCAGAGGGCTCAGGCAAAAGCAAACTGTTGCAGACTCTCCTAGCTTGTGTTCTTCCTAATTAATAACTTTTGCCATCTTGACCACACTCTGATGTTGCTTGGCCACAAAGGTCTCGGATTTTATCTGTGACATGTTATAGGACATAGCCTCCATAGGTTAAACTGAAGGGTTGTCTAAACAGTCAAAATAATCCTCATAGAATTCACATGGAAGGCAATCTGTCTAAACAGACATTTGCATTGACGTGTCTTATTCCGAAGGGGGGCAGCCAAATCCACCGTAAAATTAGTCGGGGAAGCCTTTGCGGCTTTTCCCCGAGTTTTTAAAAAGTTCCATAGGGGATGCGAATGTCCACTCGTTAAGACAGTTGCATTGGCATCGCTGTGCTGAGGCAGCGCAAGCTGATTGGCTGGATGAGCATGGGGGGGGGCTTGCAAACGGTGCAAGTGCCTACTGCCAATATGTTGGATTTTCGGCTAGGTGAGAGATTGGTAAAGTGATAAAACGGTGATCTTTTCCCCTCTTTTCTCTTTTTTTCTTTTGTAAATGTAAAATATTGCTTGTGCACACCATGGTAAACAGGTTTTTTTAAAAAAATATTTTGATGGTGGCAAATTTAAAAGTGCAAATAATTCACTCACGCTAGGGGGCATGCAAAGTTTATGGGGGCTATTAACCATTAGGACAGGTCATAGCTGTTGCAAATTGCTACTGCTCTGGAGCAATTTGTACCCCCCTCCCATATAGACGAGCCCTGAGTATTCAAGTTGGTGAAAAGGGTAAGACAGTTTAATGGGAGGGTGATAAGGAAAGGGCTGTATTGCCTGAAGTCTTATTACATGAAGTTAGCTCAGAAGGAGGAGGGGGCCTAAATTCTGTGTACAACATGACTGGGAGATATGTGCCAGTACAACTATCAATGCTTCAGTATGAGGTGGCCATGAACCCTGGTGCAAATGCCCCTGATCTATGTTCCCAACACTTCCCCGGCTCTAAAAGGGTGAGTCTAATGGAGGAGTGGGCAAACTGCAGCCCTGGGGCAAGATGTGGCTTTCAACCTTTCCAGGCTGCTCTTTTTCTGGTTACCCCCATGTGTCAACTACCTCTAGGAAGCCTCCAGAGCAGCAATTTACCCTTGAAATAGGTTATAGCCCTTCCCAGCATTGTTGTTGTGTGCCTCCAAGTAATTTCTAACACATGGCGACCCATTATGGGGTTTTCTTGGTAGAATTTGTTCAGAGGGGGGTTGTCTTGCTGTCCTCTGACGCTGAGAGAGTGTGACTTGCCCAAGGTCACCCAGTAGGTTTCCATGGCCAAGTGGGGGTTCAAACCCTGATATTCCAGAGTTCTAGTCCAATACACAAACCACTACACCATGCTGGCTCTCATCCTCCCTACATGCATACTGTTTAACATTAAAAAAAAATTCAAAACCAAAAATGGATGTCTAGCCCTTCCATTTCATGTGCATGTACCTGCATGACTGTGCATGCATTTTGTGGTTTTGCAACAGTCTTTTCAACCCCCAGAGGAACCCAGGAGTAGAAAATTTGCCCTAGGACCTATTGCAATTGCCTATCCTTGGCTTAATATATGAGCAGGATTTGAACCTGGTCCGCCTAGGGCCCAGGCCAGCACTCTGATAATGACATCATGTGAGTTCTCCCTTTCTTTTATTATTCACCTCCTGTTATTAGGCCCATAATTAGCAACCAATGTCTGGCGGGAAATGCAACAGGCCTCACACTCCTGCATCAATATGAAGAATGGCAAAGGCAGCAATGTACGTACCTGGTCTTCAGGATTTTATGTATGGGGAAATTCCAATTTTTAAAAATGTCAAAAATCAAGACATAGTTGTTGTTAAGCATCATTAACAGCATTTTGGTGTTAAAAATTTAAAATAACATGGACAGGCTGCCCCCCCCCCATATCTGTGGAACCAATACCCACAGTTTCAGTTATCCACAGCTTTAAAATTGGGACGCATACCATAGAGTCACGCTGGAAAATGCCTAGAGTGGTGTCCACTCTAGGAATTGCTAGGTCCTCCAACACAACTCTATGATATGTTTGTACTAGAAGTCCTTTGTTTTAATAGGGTTTGCTATTATCTGGTGTTTCACTTATAATCGGTAAGTCCAGGAACCTATCCTCCATGGATATGGGGGTGGGGGGGCAACCTGTAGTTTGACCTTCCACAGGGACAGCCCAAAACATTTTGTTGCCTAGTGCACAGCATGAAATGATGCTTCACACCCACCTAAATCAAGGCATATAGTCCCTAAATCCATCCAAATTTTTTGAGCACATAGGTAAGACAGAAAATCCCACATCCCATCTCTTTCTACCCTAAGACAGTAAGAAGAAATTAAATGACTAACACTTTGCTGCCAATCCAGGAGACCACAAATCTTTCCAAGAGTAGGGTGACTCTGGGCCTATCAAGCCAAACACAAATTGTATAACATTTTAATCTAATAGATAGATTCCTGCAATGTACTGATGACCTATTTACATTATGATTTACATAAAATGAATAAATTTTTCCCTTGTCATCTACTTTCACTATGCAGGCAGAATGTTAGTTATCTTGGAGAGATGAAAGACAGGATGGAGTTTTAAAAAACAAAATAAATCTACAACTCTATTATTAAATACTCTGACATGCGACTCTTCATCAGCTGACTCTTGGCCACAATCTATGGAAGACACAGTCATTTGAGGGCCCTATTTCAACATTTTGAGAATCCATCAGAATTTTGACAGAGAAAGGTTTCCAAGGGCATTAAATCAAGTGTATAGCAAGCTAGTGTCTGTGGTTAGATTATAAAAGGAAGGGCTTTTTCCTGTGCCTTTTAATAATGTTTGAGGTTCAAAGTCAAAGTCATGTGGGAGGAGCCCATAAAAATGGTTCCTTTGCATTCCAGGGGTGATTCTGTTCCCAAGAAGAGCTATATGGATGCCTCCTACTTGGATGTTCAGCACTACTAAGATATACAGGAAGGAAGAACCAGAATGTAACCTCTCCCATGCCCATGGCCAGTTCTGCTATTTGGCAGAGTGAAACAACTGCGTTGGGTTGCAGATTGCTGAAATGTGGCAGCAAGGATTTGTACTTCCTAAACTAGTCTGCTCACTTCAGACTCTGCAGGAGGACTCTGTCACATTACTGATATAAAAGAGTCTACACCAGAATCTCCAGCCTCTTCAAAGCTTTTATACATGGACTGAAAGCAATACTATCTTACTCGTTGCCTGAGACAACAAAATGTTTTGGTCCAGCCTTGTGCTATGCTTCCAAAGGATAGGCCTATGGTCTTCCTGCAGTGCTCAGCCCTCAGTCCTTATACATGTAGGCCTTTGCTAATGGTTTTCCCTTTCTACATTTGGCCCCCATTGTAGCATGCACATGCAAATGATTATCCACACAGAAGTGCATATTTCACAACTTCTGCCCCAGCCAGTTCCACTATGTAGGCAATAACCTGAATCCTATTGGTGAGTCCCACGTACAGTAAACCCACTGAATCAATTACAGTATTGAATGATGAGCCATTCACACTACATATTTGTAGTGCTATGTTTCCACTTTACTTGCCATGGCTGTATCCTGTGGAATGCTGGGGATTGCAGTTTGGTAAGGCACCAGAGCTCTCTGGCTGAGAACTCTAAATACCCTTCCCTAAACTATCCCAGGATGCGACAGAATGGAGCCAAGGCAGTTAAAGTGGAATCATAGTGCTACACATGTGTAGTGTGAAAGAGTCTAAAGATAAATCTCACTGATTCAGTGGGCCTACCTTAATTGAGACCAAAAAATGTAATTTAGACCAATATATTTACAACACATACAGCTCCCCTCCAACCTATGCTTTTCAATTACCCTCTTTTCCAAAGTTGGCTCTCTACAACACATCATTCTCCTAAATACCCTTCTTGACAAGTTTGTCATATCAAGGAGGAAGGCATGTGTGTGTGGTCAAAAGGTGGACTCAAACCAAGCAGCCATCTCTGCAGCCACACTTCCTTATGCTGAGTCTCTCCAATGACTCATGGAGAAAGAGTTATTTCCCTAGCACTATAAAGAGGTGCAAATTCCTTTATGATATACCATCACAAAATCCTGATATGCATTCAGATATCATTAGTAAGACATCACCACAAACTTGTCTGATGAGTGGATGCTTGGCTGCTACTCTGACCTTGTGTAACAATGTCAGTTGAGAGGAACAACCATGGGTGTGGAGGGAGGGAGCAGGAGGAATAAATGGACAGCTCTTCCAAAGGAGAGGTGCAAACAATGGATTTTTCCAAAGGCTTGCATTGGCTTTTGAACTTGGTCAGAAATGACCTGGAGTTACAGGTGAGCAGGGAGGTAGCCAGGTTTGCTCATTTGTTGTTGTGTGCCTTCAAGTCAATTCTGACTTATGATGACCGTTTAAAAAAAAAACCCATTATGGGGTTTTCTTAGCAAGATTTGTTCAGAGGCAGTTTGCCTTTGCCTTCCTCTGAGGCTGAGAGAGGGTGACTTGTGCAAGGCCACCCAGTGGGTTCCATGGCCAAGTGGGATTCAAACCCTGGTCTTCAGCCTTACAGTGCAATGCTCAAATGACTGAACCACACCGGCTCTCTTGCTGGTTTAGGAGAGCTTTAAAAAAAACCAGTGGCACCAAAAGGCTCCAGATTTTTAAAAAAACAACAAATGACACCAATGTCATAGTACCTTCCTATGCCTTATGATACAACCATCCTTGGAATACAGCCTACATTTCTGGTCCTCATGCCTCAAAAGGATATTGTTTATTTAGAAAAGGTGTAGAAAGGTGGAACCAAAAGGTAAAGGAGCTGGAACTTCTCTACTTGGGGCTTTTTAGCTTAGTGTAAAGGCAAGTATGGGAAGGAATGATAGAGGTAAAATTATGCATGGTATAGAATTAGGGCATGCCTAAATACTAAAGGAACCAGATCCCATCTGATCTTGGAAGCTAAGCAGAGTCAGCCCTGTTCAGTACTTCAGTGGGAGACCATCAGTGACTACCAGGTGCTTAAGGCTATATTTCAGAGGAAGAAACTGGCAAAACCACCTCTGAGCCTATGATATTCATGGGGTCACCATAAGTTGACAAGTGACTTGAAGGCATGTACTCACTCACACACACACACACACAACTAGGGCACAGGCCCCCAGTCTATGGAGGATCCAAACCTAACCCACTAAGGGCCACCCTTCTGAATTATTTCCTCCCAACCTAATAAAGAAAGGGAGAGGAGTCTGATTAGAGACAACAGTCATTCCCAATTTGGAACTCATAAGGCTCCTGGAAGTGTCAGCTTTGAGTACTTTATCATCTCTCCTCCTTCCTCATGTGGGGGAGATGAAGAAAATCTGAAGGCAGCTCTTCGGCAGCCAGCATTTCTAAACACTGTGTCATAATGAATCCTGGAGGTTCCAGGTTGCCATGAGTAATTAAGCAAACCCAAATGCTGCCAGAAGTCAAACTTGGAAAAGACTTTTTATTTATCCAAATGTTTTTCTCTATCGCCTACCAGCCCACAAGGGCTCCCAAGGCGCTGAAAAATAAAAAACAATTCAAGCAATATGAAGATAAAAACATTTTAAACATGTTAAAATACTTGTTTAAAACTCCTAAAAGCAGTCTAAAAACAATCTTAGAATCCAGTTTTGAAATAGTTAAAACATCAATTTCAAACACTGAATGCCATGCAGAACAGCACTGTTTTGGCTGCCCATTGGAAGCTTAAAAGAGATAGGGCCAGCCTAACTTCCTTGGGTAGAGAGTTCCACAGTCAAGACGCTGCTACAGAGAACGTCCTGTTCTGTGTACCCACCAACCTAACTTCATGAAGTGTTAGGACACACAACACATTCTCCTCTGGAGATATCAGATTGCTGGCACACTCATATGGGAGGAGGTGGTCTTTCTGATATCTTGGCCCCAAGTCATTTAGCGCTTTGTAGGAAAACATCAGCATCTTGAATTGAGCTTGGAAGCAATTTGGAAGCCAATGTAGTTCTTTCAGGACCAGTGTTATATGGGGCTTGTTTACATAGGTAAAAAAATTCTGCTTGAAATCACATTTTCCTGGTCCGCAGTGACCCCACACGCATCTTGTTATAGTGAAGTGAGAGCAGCATTACCAGCCACACATTCCCCCTAGGTGAGCTCACTTTGGTGTAAAAAGATAGTCCTGCTATGATCACATGTCCTATACTTTGCATTATTTTCTGCCACATGGCCATGGCCACTCCACTTTTTCTTCCCATCATGCATGCAAATATGCAATAGGCAGAGGTGTGCTAATAATGATATACAAGTATCCACAGAAATGCACCTTAAAAAATAATAGCGATTGCACACTGGCAAAATGTAAATACAAAGAGGAAGTAGCTGTTCCTGGCAGAAATGATCAGGTGACCCCCCCAAACCCCACCCTCCAGCTCTATACCAGAGCTGCCTTGGAGGTCTGACCACATATATGGATTTTCCAGGAAAGTGTGGGGTACAAACCAAGTTTTTAAAAATCAGATTATTCAATATTCAGTGCCCACGGGCATTGAAAAAAACTACATTCCAAGTGAATATCAAGAACATTCTGTGAGTATGAGGTGAGTACAATTTGTTTTTTTGTTGTTGTTTTTGGGTTTTTTGGCAGTGTAGACAAGCCCATGGTCTCTAAAATGCACACCTGACACCAGTCTGGCTGCTGCATTTTGCACTAGCTGCAACTTCTGAACACTTTTCAAGGGCAGCCCCATGTAGTCTAAATGAGAGGTAACTAAGGCATGAACCACTGTGGTCAGATCTGCCTTCCCCAAGAAAGGCGCAGCTGGTACACCAGCCAAAGCTGGGCAAAGACACTCCTGGCAACAACCTGGCTTTTCAGGAGCAGTGCTGGGGCAAGAGCACCCATACTGCTAGGAAGCTGATCTTTTGGAGGGAGAGCAATCCCATCCAAAATAGGCTGTGACCCCAATCCCAGGTTGGTTTTCCTACTGACCAGAAGTACTTCCATCTTGTCTGGATTAAGCCTCAGTCTATTTACCTGGATCCAGTCCTTTACCACATCCAGACAGCAATTCAATACTACCACAGCCTCCTTGGGATTAGTTGTAAAGGTGAATTGTAAAGGTGAGACAGAGCTGGGTTTCATCAGCATCCTGATGACACCCAGTCCCAAAGCTCCAGCTAACCTCTCCAAGTGGCTTCATGTAGATGTTGAAAAACAGAGAGGTCAGTATTGACCCCTGAAGAACCACACAGGCTAGTGGCCAAAAGTCCCCCAGCATCACCTTCTGGGAATGTTTGGCTAAGAAAGACTGGTACCACTGCAAAGCAATGCCCCCAAGTCTCATATCAGCCAAACAACCCAGAAAGATCTCATGGTCAAATGCCATGAAAATCCAGGAGGACCGATAGAGACTCACTCCCCCTATCCAGCTCCTGCTGTAGGTCATCCAACAAGGTGACCAACGTTGACTTCAGGCAGCATTGGGATTTGCGTAATCACTCCTGGCAACCTGGAACCTCCAGGTAATCCATTTCATCCAAGAAAGCCTAGAGTTGTGTTGCCACCATTTGCTCAAGGACCTCACTTAGAAGGGAGATTAGAAACTGGCTGATGTTACCTAAAGAGGTAAGGTCCAATGAAGTTTTTTTCAACAAAGGTCGTCCAATTGCTTCTTTTAGAGAGGTTAGAACATAGCCCTCTTTCAATGAAGCATTTACAACCTCTACCATCCAATTGGCCAGTCCTCCTCTGGTAGCTTTATTACTCAGGATGGACATGGGTCTATGTAACAGATAAGTGGTTTGCTTCACCTCTCCAATCAACTCGTCCACATTATAATGTTGAACAATCTGAAACTCATCCATCAAAACTGGACAAGTACATGCTACAATTACTTCCCTGGACTCTACCTGCAATGTGGAATCCAAGGGCTTGTCTAAATGAAGTGATAAAATTCTGATTCCTACACATTATTGCAAATTTGCAGCAGCATTCATTTGTCTGCATGTTTTTTTGGCAAGATCGCTGGTACGTGAAGCTATCCATGTTTGATGTTCACACGGGCATGCCTACGAATCAAGATTGTGGCCACAAGTGAATTACTCATGTTTTTATTCTCCACAAGTTGCTGCCATCGAACAGTAATATTTTTTACAGTAAATCTAATGTGTGGAAGTGCAATCTTTTGCTTAAACAAGCTTTGAAAAAAAGAAACCTGTTTTGCCACCTCAGCACATGACTCCTACTGCAAAAATCCAACATGGCAATTCTGGCCACTTCGTTGCTTGCAAGCTCCACCCCCCACGCACATCCAACTGATCAGATTTCCACTTCTGCTCTTATTGGGAATATGCCGTGATCCAAATTGGTTGTCCCAGTGAGCAGGAATGTGTATTTCCCTTGCATTATTTTAAAAACTTCAGGAAAAGCTGTGAAGGATTTTCCTGTGCAGTATATAACATGGGGGGGGGCTCCTTATGAATATGGTGAATCACCATAGGATCCCATTTGGACAAAAGGTATTCTCCTCAAATTCTACAAGGAGTATTTTCACCATTTAGATAAGCCCCAAATCAGAATGTATCTAAGCAATTTTCTCTGCACCGTGTGTAGCAAATTTGTCAGAGTGCTTTTCTGAGGGCTTCTCCTCAGCAGTCTGAGGTCAAGGATGTACTAGCGCTTGAACTACCCAGAACAGCTGCACTGGATAAGACTGAGCTGATGTAACAGAGGCAGCAAAGACTATTTCTTTGCTGCCCTTACTGCTGCAAAGTAGGTTCTAAGATGGGTCTTATCCTGTGCTCGATCTGATTCATCCTTAGTCTTTCTCCACCGCCACTCTAGTTGTCTACCAAAGTGTTTCATTACCCTGCGCTCCTCAGAAAACTAAGGAGCCCATGATCTGCTCCCAAGCAAAGGACAATTGGGAACAACTGTGTCAATTACCTGGGTCATCTCCCTATTACACAGATCAGCCAAGGCATCAACAGAATCACCAACTCAGGATTGAGAGCATATCATCTAGAGGTAGGCACACCACTTTGAGAACTAGGGTACTAGAAAACATGAGAAGGAAAGGTTCTCCAAGCAGCTGAGTTATGCTGAGATGATACCTGTATTGTTCCTGCTGTGGAAACACAAAACTCAAAGTTTTACATTCCCTGATCCTTGAGAGCCCCTCCCAAAACCAACAGTAAGCAGTTAATCCAGCTTTCAAGACTCCTTGCTCTTGAAAAGATTCCTACTCTTACAGAGTCCTCTTTTCAAAGAGACTTCTTACTTCTGAGGAGCCTGGTATCTTGGGGCCCTTAGACAAGTCCTTCCCTTCCAGGAAACTACCTATGACTGTACCTTCTGGCATTGATACCTTCTAGGACTAGATGGTTGCTCATCCTCCTTCCCAAGGCAGGCTACTTGTGAGCTTTGTCTGAGGGGTGGCTGTTACAGCAGTCAACTGTTGCTGAGGAGCCTGCTATAGCACCTTCAGGAGTGTGTGGGGTATCTCTGGGAATGTTGATGTGGGGGTTGGAGTGTTTCTCTAGCATCTTTATCTGAGGATAAGATTTATGAGCCTGGGCTTAGACCCAGATCTGGGCTTTGACACACTGATTGAAAGAATTTTGCTACTGTTCCCTGCTCCCCACACAGGAAAAAGGGATGAGGACAATCTGATACACAGCTGAAGGACTAGGTAGAAAATTCCACTTGGCACTTCAGCTGGGGACCTGATGATGTTGTAGGCATGGACAAGCTACCTTATGTCATCTAGTCTATGGAGGGCCATGAGGGAGTGGGGGAATCCAGTTCCCACCCAAAAATGATTTCCCATTCCTTTCCTAGTGTAGAAAAAGGAGATAGAGATTGGCTTTCCTATTTTTCTTATGATTCTAAAATCCAAGGTTATCCAGTGAAGCCAAATGCCTCAAGATTCAGGAGAGATAAAAGAAAGTTAATTCTTCATACAGCACATGGTTAAGTTGTGGAATTCACTACCACAAAGTGTAGTGATGGCTACAGTTAATGGAGGAGGGTGTGCCAGTGACTACTAGGCATGATATGTATTACCCTTGAGCAGTGACAGCACTGGGGTGTGTGGAGAGGCTGAACCACACAGGTGACACCCATCAGGGAAGGAGTAACACCAGCCTTTGTGATGCCACAGCCCTTGAGTATCAGAAACATTGGGTTTCTCAATGTTAAGTGCTCAGGAGGATGAGCAAAAGGATGCTCTTTCACTCCTGTCCGATTTGTGGGATTCCCAGAGGCATCCAGATGTCCACTGTATGAACAGAATGCTGGACTAGACATGACTGTAGGCTGTTCCAAGTCAGAAGAATTGAACTAATTAGCATGCAACAAGAGAGGAATAAAGTAACAAAGTTTGTTTGTCTTTGCCCATTGAGGTTCTGCTCTTACACAATCAAAAACATTCCCAATAAGGAAGCATCAGATGCAGGTGTGGTAGTTATTGTTGTACTGTCAGTGTAGGTAGGGCTACACAGACTTCTAACTTTACAGTATTCATTGTCAGGCAAATCAAGGCCTGCTTAACACTTCTGCGAAACCTGAAACTTTCCAGAAGCCTGTATCACCCCTTCCTAGGTGCAATAAAAATACATTTCCTAGGGACTACCATGGAAACCTCTACCTACTGAACAAGACTGCAAGACATCCTCTGATAAAATGCCTGAGCACAAGGAGAAGAATTGCCATAAATTCAGCCCATTTCTACCTTGGGGTGTAATTTTTAAAAAAAAATAAAATAAAAGTGAGATCACTAGCCCAGACATGTACCTCTCTTGGGGCACAACAATGGTTGTTGGAGGGGGGAGCTTTTCAGGAGATTGCCCCCCTTCTTTTTATCCTTAATTGCCAAGCACAGTTATGCGAAGCAAAAGAAAAACCAAAAGAAATTCCTTCAGACAGTGAAGCAGCAGCCAACAGGCAGGCATTATGAATAAACATCTAGGAGGTGGGTGGGGGAATCAGTGCAGATTAAATATAGAGACAGGCAGACATCAACCCTCCCCTGCCACTTCCCAACACACACACACACACTAATCCTGGGAGATTTGGCCATCATATGACATGGCCAATCAATCAGAAGAAGAGGTTTCCAGGCACGCCTCTTCTTTCATGCCACTAAAGGATTTTCACCCCTTGAGAGCACAATGCAAAGTAGGGGAGAGAGGAGGAAGATGGAGGGAGGGGGGAGCCAATCAGCCCAGGATCAGCTGTAGGCTGGCTCGCTGTGGATCTGCCTGTCCCAGAGGGGGGCACAGAGAGACATATTGGGCCGTGTGGGAAACCCGCAGCCTCAGCTTCTCACATATTGTTCTCCACCTCTTCCAGTACCCCTCCTTTACCAAAGCCGTTAATGCCACAAAGGATAACTTTGCCCATTGTGCAGCAGACAGCTGAGAGGACAGAGTTAGCCCTACACAGCTAGCTTTACTGACTCTCCCTCCCTCCCTCTCTCTCTCCATCCCCATCGCATCCCCGCCCCCCATCTCACCACCATCCAGCTCTCTGTGTGGAGCAATGTGGTGGAAGGGTGCAATCCAAATGAAGAGTTTGATGCTTATCATACAAAAGAATTAAATCCACTTAGGCCTCCTTTCTCACTAATCTAGGACCATGGGGGGTTAAATATGGTTACATTTTCATTAGGCACTAATAGCCAAGGGGCAGCACTGAAAGCAACATTGTCATGCAGATGTCTTGGGGAGGGGAGGGGGAAAGGAGACTTTTCCCCAAGTCCTTAGGCCAAGGTCTCTTTGGAGTGGGGGAATTGTGTCACTCGGCCATTGTTGGCTGGTGAATTCCATCAATGGGGAAGTCATGTTTCCTGTGAAGGGAAGGAAACAAGTTAAAATTGTTGGGGTGGGCTTGGTCAAGACAGGGTGGAGAGATAGTGAGGGAGCTTGGGGAAGAAGCAAGGCAGACCACAGAGGAAGTATTGTGGCTGGTGGCGGTGTGTGGCAAACGTCACCTGAACAGGCAAATCGGCATTCAGTCCCTTTGACAGGCCTGCTCCTCTGTCACAGATGCACAAGGAGGAGTCCTAGACAGGAGGAGTTATTGTGCCCGGAAAGGAGACTGGTCAAACAGACAGAAAGGGGGGTCCCTGTATCAGGGAGTTTTATTTCCATGAGCTGTGAGCCTTTCCTCATTTGTTTGTTATATTTATACAGTGGGCCCTGGCTATCTGCTGGGGTTTGGTTCCAGGACCCCTCCCTCCCCCCCGTTGCAGATACCAAACTCCATTAATGCTTAAGTCCCATTACATACAATGGTATAGTAAAATGGCATCCCTTATATAAAATGGCAAAATCAAGGTTTTGCTTTTTGGAATCCCCCCCCCCAAATATTTTCGAGCCGTGGATGCTGAACATGTAGATACTCCTTCCCCCACACACACACACCTCCAATGAACTCAGGAGAGCAAACATGGCTCTTCTCTTCCTCACTTCATCACAATAACCCTGTGAGCTAGATCAGGCTGAGAGACAATTGCTTTGGGAAAATTCAAAGTAAGACTTGCTTTTAAAACCAAAAAGAAGAGGGCAGGGGGTGAAGTGGGGTGTTTGCCATAATGCACATGGTGAAAAGGAAGGAAAAGTCCCACAAGTGAGAAAGAAGGGAGAAGGGGAAAAAGGAATCCACCTGGGATTTAATTGATCAGCAGGCGACTGACTGGTGGTTTTGTCTTTTTCATGCTTTCTTTGTAGGTGCTTACAACCTTTTCCTGAGTCTTGCCCTTTGAAAGCAATGTAGAGGAACATCAGAAGCTGCCTTATACTCAATCAAAGGTCCAGTATTACCAACTCTGGCTGCAGCAATGGTTTTCCAGGAATGGCAGGATTCTTTCTTAGCCCTACTTGGAGATCCCTGGTACAGCTTGCCCTCTGCTAATGCAGGATCAAGACCCATAGCGTTACTCACTTTCTGCCCCTTGGCTATTTACCTCAGGGGACAAAGGTCTCTCTGGAGGATCATAGAGTTGTACTGGAGGTGGCCTCTCTAGGCATTGAGAAGTCCTCCAACACTACTCTATGGCCAACTTCTGCTGGAAGTTGACCACAGAGTCATAATAAATGCCTAGATAGGTGTCCCCTCTAGGCATTTTCTAGGTTCTCCTGAGCAATTCAATGACATTCTCTGGCGGTGCACTATTACATGGGGCTTTGCATATCTGCAGTAAGTCTGGGAACATATCCCCACAGTTATGGGGGCAACCTTTATTTTCTTATCATTCCCTATCCATGTGCTAATCAGGTCTGACCCTGCTTGACATTCAAAATCAGACAAGCCTGGGTGTTTCCTGGATGATATGATGGAACTCAGGGTCATATGGGAGAATTCATATATTTCTTCATGTCAGAGTATTTAAGGCTGCTGTCCTTTAGCCATTTACCAGGTTCAAGTAGACCTGTACAGAATTGTGCTGTGGATACTATTACTACTACTCATTGTTTCTAAACCTTTCAGAGGTCCAGAGTGATTCAAATACTTTCTCTCCGTATTGTTCTGAAGATGTTTAAAGTAATGTAGCTAAATGTAAGTGTACCATACTGAACTGGTGGTCTGGGTTCACTTGGCTGTTTTAAGAGGAGTAACATCACACCCAACAGAGGCAGGCGTCTCATTATAGAAGTGATCTATGTGGAAAAGCAAAATGTACAAGGCTGTGGATGAATTAGGCATTGTATCCATGTGATAGGCTTTTAAGATTAATAGCTATTACACAAAGCTATGTAGCAGTGTTGCATCAAATATGCTCGAGTTTCAAAGGATCTGGATGAAAACAAAAACATTTAGGAGGAAAGAAAAATCTTTCCTGAAGGACATTCAGATTAAGTTGCAAGCTTTCTCAATCCTGTGCACTGCTTTTTTATTTTGAATGCCACTCCTCCTTTTTTTAAATAGAGTTACAAACTTGATAGATGAAGGGAATGCTGTGGATGTAGTGTATCTTGATTTCAGTAAGGCTTTTGACAAGGTCCCCCATGATATTCTTGCAAAAAAGTTAGTAACCTGTGGGCTAGACAATACAACTGTTGGGTGGATTTGTAATTGGTTGATTGACTGAATCCAAAGGGTAGTCACCAATGGCTCCTCTTCATCCTGGAGAGAAGTGACTAGTGGGGTGCCACAGGGTATGTTTGTCAAGTTTGCAGATGACAGCAAATTAGGAGGGGTAGCTAATACCCCAGAGGACAGGATCAGAATCCAAAATGACCTTAACAGATTAGAAAGCTGGGCCAAAACTAACAAAATGAATTTCAAGAGGGAGAAATGTAGGATACTAAATTTGGTCAGTAAAAATGAAATGCACAGACATAGGATGGGTGACTCCTGGCTTGATGGCAGTACATGCAAAAGGGATCTAGGAATCTGAGTGGACCACAAGCTGAACATGAGTCAGCAGTGTGATGCAGCAGTTAAAAAAAGCCAATGCAATTCTAGGCTGCATTAATAGGAGTATAGTGTCTAGATCAAGGGAAGTAATAGTGACACTCTATTCTGCTTTGGTCAGACCTCACCTAGAATACTGTGTCCAGTTCTGGGCACCACAATTCAAAAAGGATTTTGACAAATTGGAGCATGTCCAGAGAAGGGCAACTAAAATGGTGAAAGGTCTGGAAGCCATACCCTGTGAGCTGGCATGTTTAGTATGGAGAAGAGAAGGTTAAGAGGTGACATGATAGCCATTTGAAGGGATGTCATACTGAGGATGGGGCAAGCTTGTTTTCTGCTGCTCCCGAGACTAGGACACAGAGCAATAGGTTCAAACTGCAGGATAAGAGATTCAACCTAAATATTAGGAAGAATGTCCTAGCAATAAGAGCTGTTTGACAGTGGAATGTGCTGCCTTGTAGTGTGGTGGAGTCCCCTTCTCTGAGGCTTTTAAACAGAGGCTGGATGGCCATCTGTCGGGAATGATTTGATTGTGTATTCCAGCATGGCAGGAGGTTGGACTGGATGGCCCTTGTGGTCTTCTCCAACTCTATGTTTCTATGATTCCTCTCTCGACCTTCTCTCACCCAGCTCCTATGTCTTCCTTCTTTTCAGATCAGACTCATGAACAATTTTATCCACTCAGAAATCATATTGTGAATGGGATGATGTCAAAACATTATGTAGCCAATCAGACTGGGCTATGTGATGATGTCATTAAGGGCAATAAAAATGAATAAGCAAATATGTTCATGGGGATGGCAGGAAAAAATATATTGTTAGAGGCATTTTTAAGAAAAGATTCATTCATCCATTTATTTATTTATTTATTTATTAGCACAGACAGAAATTTTTTCAAAATACTGTGAAGTGGCACTGGCACTACTGTCACGCAAAGTGAGGCATCTGCTTCAGGCAGTAGATGCTGAGGGGTGTATCTAAGCTACATGACCTGTACATGACTATATGTGGTGGTAGCCTGTTGCCCTCAAGGGAAGTGAATGAAATTGTCCTGTTCAACTCGGTTCAACTGCAAGTCTCACCAGCTTTTCAACATGGAAGCAGGGCGAGCGAGGCATTGTAGTATGTGGGGAAATAATCATTGTAATGTAAAAGCAATCTTGTGTACCCCATTCACATCCTAAGATAAGTCTAGGGTTTTTCCCTGCATGCTTCTGTTCTCCCAAACTCCCTTTCTCTTATTTCACTGGGCACTTCCAGCCAACTGGAGTGCTGGGTCATTCAACACATGACCTAATTTAAATTTTATTGCTCTTTGAGAGACTCTTTTAAGTTAGAGTCTCCATGTGGCTGTAGCCATCTTTGCCATCTTTTCTTAGCTGCTGCTATGAAACCATGCCATGATGTTTGCTTTTCAAATCACCATGGAGCCTTCTACCGCTAAAGGCTGGGTGAGTCTTTCTACCCTAAATCCTCCTAGTTAGTTAGGAACACTCTTTTTAAAGTTTGTTTTAGTATGTAGATTGAGATTGATATGCCTTCAGTAAACTTTTGATTTGCATTTTTAAACTGACTCCTTTGTTTTGTAATGAGTCTAATTTAACTGGGTGATCACAGACCTCTGAATACACTTTTAAATGTTAATTGAGCTTGTCTGTCTCAGCATTCCTAAGCGTCACTCTGCATCACTTTGAAAGTAAATGATTTTTAACTCCTTTTAAAGAAGATTTTTTTTTTTGCTTTTTTAAAAGGGCTAGATCCCTGGAATTTTTAATACAATTTTATTTTTAGACTCATTACTCCCACAGGCACCATCTTGTACTTACCTTCAGCAAGTAAAATATTCCAGGTTGTCCCTGAGATGATCTCCTGCTCCACATGCTCTCCATATGGACACCACAATGTGTTGATTGACCAAAAAATACAGGTCAAGTGGCCCTTAACTGTAAGGCTCGGTGTTCAGCCAGAAATTGTTAGACTCAGATTTCCATCTGCCCCAGACAGCTGGGACAATGATAAGGGATGATTGGAATAGTAGTTCATCAATAGTTTCTCTAGAGTACTACAGGTATCTCAAACCTGCCTGATGGAATCATTGGCTGAGATTTTGCATGGTCTGGTGAAACTCTGCTCCCACCCCACACACAGAACCCACATATCTCCTGCTCCCCCTGCCACCGCCACCCTTGCATTTCCATTTAGCGGCTGGAGAAGAATGGGTTTCAGCCCCACAATGTCCATCTGTGCTCCTATAGCCAGATGCATGATGACGTGAATAATCTGGAAGTCTTTGAGGTTAGCATAATGCAAAATACAACAACATCCAAAATCCACAAAGCAGTGATACCTTTATTGCGCCAACTAATTTTGTGATTTTTACTTGGCTCAGTAATGGTATCATTGGCCCAATAATGGTATCATACAAAAAATGTGGTTTTGTAGAGTATGTATCCAGCTATAAGAACTTAGCCAGATGCTTCTCAGACTTCCTCTGCCCTCTCCCACCCACTGTGTCAGAGGGTCCCTGGCCAGAAAACTGAGAACCCAGTGGTCAGGGGCTTGCTGCACAAGGGAGGTGATGAATATCTCCCTCCACAACAAACATAAAAAAGACATACGTAGGGGTATGTTGAATTTATGCCTGCAAATGACACCAGCAGGTTGCCAGCCAGTATGATAGGTGCATCTATCAGCAAAAGATCTTGTGCTCTGCTGCACTGGTTAGGCTGGTCTTTTTCCCACTGCTGGAAGCTTTGTCAGACTTAGGACTTTTTCAGATGGTACTTACCACGCTAGGAGGTCTCGCGAGAGGCACGGTGCTGTCGCACAGCAGGGGGTCCGTGTTGGACACCGCCGTCCCTCTTCCAAAATCATCTGTTTCACTTCTGTGAAGGACTGGAAGCAGGCACGCCATATTTTAATCACGGGCAACTTCCGTGAATAAAGTCTGATGAAATATGACGTGGACACTTCCAATCCTTCACAGAAGTCAAACAGATAGTTTTGGAAGAGGGACGGTGGCATGCCTCTCGCGAGACCTCCTAGTGCGGTAAGTACCATCTGAAAAAGTCCTTACTTATTATGAGAGGCCCAAGATCTGCAAAGCCCAAGCTCCTCATACAAAGGAGACAGAAATAAAGAAGTTCTATATGTTGGAAAATATAGTTTGCAGTCCAATAAGTGGAAATGGTTTTGCTATTGAAGGGTTAACTGAGAAGCCATATAAGATGAGCTGAATGTAACTTCCTGAAGTTTTGCTATTGGGGAATCTGGGATGAAGGGGAGTGTCTGAGTTTCCTTCTTTGTTCCAGCAGCCATGATCCTTTAACAAACCACATGGCCTTTGAACTGAGAAGACTCAGCCAGTGGAGTCCTAAACATAGTTTTGTAACAATGTAGTTTTTAAGCATTTTTAAGTAGTTTTAGTTTGTTTTGATGGAGTTTCTTATTCCTGCCAAGAATGAGCTCTCTAACTGTGAGTAAAGATGTTTTTGTACTTTTTAAACTAACTTTTGAGTCTTGAGTGGTTATTTTGCTAGTTAAACAACTTGGGAAAAGACAAAGGGTGTTTGCTTATTTACTAAGCTGTGGTTTTATATGTATGCTAACATTCTAACGCTACATGCTGCTGCGTTTGTTTTCAAACTCTGCTAAATAGGCTGTATTCTCCACTAATGTGTGAAATACAGTGTGGATGTTTAAACAGGGATAACATACCCTGGTATTTTAAACAGTATATTATTATACTTCCAATACTATATGGAGTACCAGGACTAAATAGAACACATACTATAATACATCCACTCTTCCACATTTCAGCAGTGTAATCAAGGTGCATGACCTTCTAGGTGTTGGAGTGAACTTCCTATCAGTCCATCCCTCAGAGTCAATCTTGATGAATGCTGTGAGCTGTAGTCCAGTCATATCTGGAGTATCACATGATTCATCCCCCTAATTTAACCAGAGGGGAAGTTTTTTTGTTTTGTTTTGCTGCTATTCTTAAAACAGGAGTCAGAAAAATTTGTGGATCTACCTTCTGCCCATCCATGCTTTAAACAAGCTCTTCAGCTTAAGACTTCCTTATTAAAACAAGGACATCAGATCCTGCAGTAAGTAAATAGAATTAAAAAGAACACTATGTTGTTAAAACAACAACTTCTGTTCCATTTCAAAATAACTGAGCATGGATATTTGCTGTGGTCAAAACAGTTCACTTCCTAGGTACTGTAGCTCTTTTGATCTTTTTTTTACTAGTGCTGTGGATAGTACAGTAATTCCTTGTGGACTAGATGTATGCTTTAAAATTTATCAGTGTGGCTTGTGGTCGTAGTAAACAAGGGGATCAGGGATATACAGTCTTGGGGGTCAGAAACAAGTAAACAAAACCCCAGCTAAATTGTTGATTCATGCTAAGAGCTGCAAATGGATAAACTTGCTCACAAGGTTGCAAACTTTGTGAAATTGTATTTGCTAATTAGTACTAGGAAGGTACTTGCAGATGTTGTGTTTACAATAAAGAAGACCCATTTATTATTCAAACTTTGATTATCTGATTGGCAGTTCCTACAAACCTGGCAGCACTCCTTAAAATGGATGAGCGTTGAAACACACACATGCAGTAGCCTTCTCTGTACACCCAAGACCCAGTTTTTTAATGCCTGCTGTTTTAAACACCTTAGTGGTATTGCATTAATGTTCCACATCATCATCATCACTTATTTATTTATTTATTTATTTCTTACCAGCCTCTCCCCAAGGCTTGAGGCGGGGCACAATATGAATTAAAATACAATATACTGTATAACATAACAGCATTAAAACACACAAGTAAAAACACATAAGATTAAAATAAACATTACATTAAAATCATCCATACAAATTTAAAATTCATAGATTAAAATCAACTGGGTAGGCCTGTAATCACTTATCCCCGCTCCCCACCCCCGGCAAACAATATAGGTTGTTTCTGGGTTTGAGATTTGGTATAGCCTAGGGCTACAATGTTTAGTCAATGTATTGGTTCAATATTATTTTAAAAACTTATCATCATCATCATCAACAACAACAACAATAATAATAATAATAATATTTCTATCCCACCCCTCTGCAATGCAATTGGGGTGGCTTACATTTAGTGAGTTCATTCAGTTTATCTTTCACTACCAGAATTAACCATGATTTGTCCTTATACTGACCAATAGCAGAGGTGAAACAGCACTCATCAATGAATAGCAGCAGTTCAAAGAATAAAGTGCCTCATTTTAATCTGTTAAACTAGGTGAGTGAGTGCATAGACAGACTGGTAGACAGACAGATATTGGTTTGGATGCTAAAATAAGTGAACTTATACTGCAATCCTAAGGATACTTACTTTAGGGCAAGTCCCATTGAACTCAGATAATGAAAGGGCCCAGGACCTGAAGACAGGAGTATTCTCCTGCTCATGTTCTCCAGCTATGGATTTAGCCATTGTAGCCAGTGGCCACTGGTAACCTTATCCTCCATGAATTTATTTACTGTACAGTCTCCTTCCGAAGCCACCCAAGTTGATTGACCTCACTGCATTTTCAGAAAGCAAGGCTCTTGGAAGTTGTCTAAACGGTCAAAATAACCCTCATGGAATTCTCTGGGAACCCTACCTGTCTAAATCCACACTATCCAGAAGGAGGGAGGCTCAAAACAGCAAAAACAATGCAGGAAAAGTCTTTGTGGCTTTTCCCATACTTTTTTAAACTCCGTGAGAGGGGTGCGCATTCCTACTCATTAGGACAATTGAACAACAAGCAATTTGAAGAGAAGCACAAAGCTGATTGGCTGGGTGACAATGGGAGTGGGACTTGCTAACAGGGCAAGCATCCACTGCTACCATGTTGGACTTTTGCCTTAGTGATTGCTCGCTAAGGCGATAAAATGGGATGGTTATTTTTTGTTTTGCTTTCCTGTAAAATCAGAAAATCAAGATAGACAGCAGTTGTCCACTCAGCAGCCACCTGTGCCACCCTGACCTCAACATGCCACAGCACAAGCTGCCTTTCTGGTGCTACCGGGTCAGTTGGGCTAAACCCCAAGAAGCCTTTCTCCAGCTTCTCTTGCACTAGTGCAAAAGATGTGGAGCCTTAGAACTAACTCTCCTCTTAAAGGTGGAAAAGAAAGGAAACAAGTAAAACAGAAAAATGATGACATTTTACTGGAGACAACCATAACTGCATCCATCATCAATCAGTCTACAGCAGCCTCCCCAAACCTTGTGCCATTCAGGTGTGGCCTATCTCTCAGTTCCACCACCATCACAGGTATGTGTGGCAAAAACAGAGGAGAGAGCCTTCTCAGTGGCTGTTCCCCAGACTGTGGAATTCCCTCCCACAGGAGATTCAGTCGGCCCTCTCTCTCCTCTCTTTCCACCAGCAGACAAAAACAATTTTATTTAGGCAGGTCTTTGGCTCTTCAAGTCATGTGACAGTAGGGACTTTTAATAGGGTGTGCTATGTTTTTATCTATACTATATTTTAAATGGGTGTTTTCAACTGTTTCAGCTTTGTGCTTTTAACAGAATTTAATTGTGGTGGTTGTTGTTGTTTTACTCTTGTACAACAAGATTTTAGCTATTTTTTGTTTTAATTTGTTGTAAGCCCCATTGGGCCCCAGGCTGGAAGAAAAGTGGGACAGAAATTAATTAAATTTAATAATTAACTAAATAAGTAATAAAATAAATGTGGTGGACAATAGCCTCCATCATTCCCTCCCCAGCTACCTGGAGTGATTTAAGCCTGAATCCTATTAAGCTGCATCCACACCTGCAAAATAATTCAGCTTCAGTGAGCAATATCCTACCCTGGTTTGAACCCTGTTAGCATCACATGCACCCTATATAATCTATCATGTTGCTGGTGGCTGAGTATGCAACTGAGTTTTGGTGGCTAGTGACCTAGATCTTGGACAGGACCGAAGCCACCAAAGTCCAGCATTTTGGGGACGGGCTCAACGCTGACATCCTGGAGTGGGCCCTGGTGCAAGGCAACCCAGAGATTCTGCTCAGATGGGTTCGGTTGGCTGGAGAGGTGGAGGCGCTACAGAAGAGTGTCAAACTAGCCAAGCAAAGACAAGGGTGTGCCTGTAAGCTGGCAGGTGGGCAGGCCAGGAAGCCAGCTTGCTCCGCAACCACCCCAGCAGAGACTGAATGAGAGCAGCGGATGCAGCTGGGATTTGCCTACAGTGCAGCAAGGGAGGATACCAGATAGTGGAGTGCCCGGAGAAGACCCCCGGCAGTAGAAAGAAGGAGGAAACCATGAAGAAGACTGAGGGACGGCCTTCACCATGGAAGTCTCCGGAGACACCCAGACTTAAAGCAGCAGTGCAAACAGTGGTCGTGGGCCACCCGGCTAGTGAATCATTGTGGGAAACCAATGAGGTGGATGTCTCATCTTCATCCAAAGGACAGCCGGCAGGAAACAGGCAAAGCCTGCCCTAGTGTGCGCCAGAGGGTGGGCTAATCCTGAAGGGCACCTGGAGTCTGTGTCTACCGGTACCTGCTCCTCCTTCAAGTACCTGGCACCCTGTTCCAGAGGAGCCTCCCCCACTGATGGTGGTTGGGAATGACAGTTCTATTTCCACACACCCAGTACTTTAAATCCATCCTGTCACACTGGATTTCAGAGCTACAAAATGTAGGAGGGTGCAAACCAATCAGACTATATTCTGTATGGCACATAAATGGTGTCCCCAGTGTGCAGCAAAGTATACTGCTAAACAAAAGATTGTAGTCACTGTGAATCCACAGGTACTACTTTGAACAATGGAATTAATTGCATGAGCCTGGGTGTGCTAATATGCTAGCTAACCTCATGGTGCCTTTTCTCATCTATTATTTATTTTTATCCATTAAACTTGATGCTGGAGACTATGGGGGGGGGGAAGAGATAGGGAAATCTGTCCTGCAAATTTGACTCACTGTTCACATGACAGGGCTGCCTGCCCACACATTATGCTCTTGGCTACTGCTGTCTGTGTGCAGGTGGCACTGGGTCACTGCTTTCATCATTTGCTGACTCATCCCCAAAGCCTTCTGCAGTAGCTAGGGCTTTTCTTCTGTCCCTTTATCCAACTCATGTGATCAACGACATGGCTGATCCATATACTGAAGAAAACAAAGAGATTTAGATCAGTGTTTCTAGATCTGGAACACAAACTTAATCCAGTCGGCATACCATAGGCTTTGGACGCTCACTTCTTTCATGTACAGAAGTTTTGCTGAGCTAAAGGACAATGAGGCTTCTTCCTAGGACTTGGCCTCACTTTAGAAAATCTTACCACTGTGTGGCTGCTGTTGCTAGACCATTGTGATGAACAATGAGAAGCCTTCAACTCTGACTATATGTATTTGTACCAGATCAGTTAATCAAAACTAAGGCTTCCCTCCCCACCACCATTTTTCACTCAAAAACACAACTCCAGTTTAAAATCAACACATTGTGTATAAACATGCAATGAAAAAATGGGATGTACAGCTTGTACCATTTGATAACCAACCAATTCAGTGGGTTATGGAATGATATAACCATTCAGGGGGTATAGAATGATCTTAGGTGAAATAACCAAAACACCTTTGTACAACCATCTAAGGGAGTGGAGTCACAAGTGCTTCTCTACCAGTGGAGAGCCTCATATCTACCCCCCAAATTCTAGTCAAATCTTCAGAAAACCCTATGAAACTCATTGGGACACCATAAATGAACAGGTGTCTTTAAGGCACATTTTGTTGTTGTTGTGTCTTACTAGGGAGCCAGCATGGTGTGATGGTCTGAGTATTGAACTAGGAGCCTAGGAGACCAGGATTTAAATTCCTCCATGAAAACCCACTGGGTGACCTCAGTCAAATCACACTCTCTCAGACTTACAGGAAGGCACTGGCAGAGCTCCTCTGAAGAAATCTTACCAAGAAAACCCCATGATAAGGATGCCCTAAGTTGGAGTCGATTTGAAGTCATATAACAACAACAAATATCTCAGTGCATTCAACAGAGTTTCCTCTTAGATCAGTGTGCTTTGTTCACAGTTGAGTTTTCTAGACTCTACGTGTTGGTGATAGGCAAACACATGCAAACAAACACCCACACACCCTGAGAGATGGCTGCTTTTGAAGAGAAGCAGCTTTCTGAAAGCCAAACCAGTCCAAAAATTACAACCAGTTTCGGTAATTACAAGAAGTAAAACATTAAAAAACAGGCACAAGTTAAAGTGTAGTTGCCTATTAATCACTACCTTTGGTAGCGCAGGAAGGTTATGTCAGACAAGAAAAAAGGGGGATTTCCTAACTTGAAAAATATTAACTCTTGTTTTGTGACACTTTTCTGCTTCTCTGTTCCAAAATTAAGGCTTTGTTTCCAGGTTTGCTTTTCTAAGGCCCTTAAAATTCCCAGACCTGATCCCCTTTTCCAAGTGTCTTATTCAGATCTACTGTTGTGAAAATAACTGGTCTCCAAGAGCGAGTATGGGGAAATTGCAGCCCATGGTTTGCACGTGATCCTCAGCCCCTGGGACCCACATCACCCCCATTTTTATTTTAATTAAATGCCCCCTTAGGTGGCATGGCAATTTTGCTAAATTTATCCCCTACTCAGGCAGTTTAGGACCAGGAGAGGCTTTTATTAACCTGGACATGAAGTGGAATTTGACATCCATTTCACTTCCTGGTTAAAAAAGTGACTTCCAGCTCATTTCTTGGATCTCGCCATCTGGTAAGGACACATTGAAGAGCCATCTTGGAGGCTGCTGCTAGGCTGTGGAATTCCTTCCCATGAGAGGTTAGGCTGGCCCCCTCTCTGCTGTCCCTTTGCTGCCAGGAAAAGACCTTTTTATTTAAACAGGGGGTTGGGGACTAAAAGGTTGTGCTGTAGGATTTTTTTAAATAGGATATGTATGCTACTTTTTACCTTTATTGTTACTAATTTTAAATTATTTTATACTGTTGTAAATTGTGGGCATTTTAGCTCATTCAAGTTTTTAAAGATTTTGTATCAGGTTTTTAATTGTCTGAAGTCTGAAGCTTTTTAACTTCAGAGACTATCAGATGCTTCAAAAAGCTTGCAAAAAGCCCACAAGGAGGACGTCACCGTACCACACGGTTCTGCACATGTCATCATCCTCACATGCTGCCTCCGTGCAGACTCTGTGCCGCAGTGGAGAATAAGCCATCGCTTTTCATTCACAGAAGTTTCTGCCAATGAAAAGTGACGGTTTATTCTCTGCTGCAGCACAGAGTCTGCGTGGAGGCAACACACGAGGATGATGACACATGTGAAACCATGCGGTACGGTGACGTCATCCTCGTGGACTTTTTGCAGGCTTTTTGCCTGTGTCTGATAATCTCTTTCATTGTAAGCTCCCTTGTTGGACAAAAGGTAAAATATTACATAGCCATCAAAGGTGCTGGTATGCAGTGATTAATCCTTTACACTCTGTAACTTTCCTGCTTAAATTCTCTCCATGAAGGCCCTATATGCCCTGCATGAGAAAACAAAACAGAGTGGGTACCTTTATTATACCTCATCTACACAGAATGCAGGCAATGGAAGAAAAGTCCCCCTCACTCTGATTAGCTCCAGGTTGATTCTGATTCTGTGGAAGGGGGGAAGGATCTGGCTTCAAACAAATGGCACCAAGCAATGGCCAAGATCCTCACGGTGGACACTGCTGCCACTGCTACAGTTACCCCACTGCCACCTGTGGCAGGTACTGGTAAAACAATTGGCATGTGGTTTGGAAACATATGGCTGTCCTGGTAAACTACGAACAATTTCATCTCCCTTTGCTCCCCCTAAAGAATAACAGAAATACACTGGTCACACAAGGACTGCAAAGTTAGGAGGAAATCATACAATTTAAGCTTACTCCAGTATGTGCCAGATCAGCTATAAGCAATACTTTGAGCTTGAAGTTACACCAGAAGAAAACACAGGGCATTATGGTAGCAGCTGTACCCTACAGATTGCGAGTACAGTGCAGAATCTAACAGGCCACTGCTGTTTGCATCTAAGAAAAATAACCATGTTATTTGAATCTCTTGTTAGTTCCTAGTTCTCGTATTTGAATAACTGTTTGTTTTGATATTGTTGCTTGGCTGTGCAAAACGGTACACTTAGAATGGGGAGAAGGTCAGGCCTTCAGTATTTGAACCTTCACCATTCTTGGAAAATGGCCACACACAGGAAAAGCTACTTTTTGGATTACATTTCCCGGAGCACTCCAGCCAGCGTGGCTGGTGTAATCAAAAAAGCCACTCTTCCCTCCCCAAAATTGTCTCTATGTTGTTCTTTTCCTTCTAAAATTGCCCACCTCTGTTCACCCAAGGCATGTCACTCCTGTATACCAGGGCAGACCACATTACAGGTGAACTGACTCAGCCAAGGAAGCCACTGCCCTGAGTTTGAATGACCTGAGCAGCACTGTTGAGGACTAGGGCACTTGGAGGTCTCTTATCCATAGGATCACCATAAGTCAAAGCTGACTTGAAAGCAATGAACAACCTCACCAAGCAGAAGAAACTCTGCAGGAACTCAGCCTGGAGGTACTTCCCATCACTGAGAGGAGAGGATGCAGCAGCAGTCCACTTTCCCTCTTTTCCATTAAAAATATAGCCATCTTCCTTCCCTACCTGCTTTGAGGCATACCTCTTGCTACATCAAATGAGGAGAAGCTGAGTGAAAGGACTCTCAGGATACATTGGGCAGCAAGTGCAGAGGCTGAGTCACCTCTCTATGGCATTTTAAAAGGGTCTTTAAAAAAAAAAGCAAGCAGTATCGTCAGTGTGAGATCTGGCAATCATACTTAATGAGTAGAAACAAACCTAAAAAGGGTATAGGCCCCAATGCAAAGATGGGGGCTCCTTCCCACCAGTTTGTGAAGTTTAATGTCCAGCAAGAAAGGCAGGAACAAGGAAAACCTATGTCTAAGCAGAGCTGGGAAATTTATTTTTTAAAAAAAGTAATTGGTAATTGTATAGTTCCAACCAACCCCTATCACCAATAGCTAGTAACTGTTACAATTACAATTATTAAGACTAATTCTTGATTTCCCATATCCAGGCTAATTACTTCTTGGTTTTTTGTTTAAATGTGAATGCTATAATCTGCTATCTTGTGGTACAAGATACACTTTCATTTCATCCACCTTCTTGCTATCTCAACAACCAGTACAGAACAACACAAGGCAGCAGCTTGAGGCAACACTTGAACCATGTGATGTTCCTCCTCCACTGTTTAGAAAAACCACACCACTGTAACTATAAAAGTAATTAAAAAGTTACAGTCACATTGCTACAGGAGCAAGAGTCATGCCTTATTAAGTAGCCCTTGTAATATGTCCTAGGTATTAAAAGAATTATTTACCAATAACTAATTTATTGTGAGTAATTATTTCCCAGCTATGTGTGTAAGACAAACCTACTCAAGAGATGAGAAACTTCGGACCTAAAGATGCCTAATTAACATGAAAGGGCACACATATCAAATGATGTTGTCCTTTTGGATCTTGTATTGCTAAAAAGCCGTTCCTTTTTATTGATGGCCCAAGCCGTCAATAGATCTCCCCTGACACTTTTTTGCCAGTCTTGCCAGCGTTTGAAACCTCACACCATTGTGCTCATGTGAATACAGCATCGCAACAGCCAGGTAGGGGACACTGTTTTTATGAACCTCCCAAGTTTACTTGGGACTTTGTGAATGTGTTTCTGTGCTGTGTGTACTTTTAGTGGTTTTTTAAAATGTATTTTTGAATTTACCCACACTTGCGTCTTCTCACAAGAATCACCAAGATCTCAAACCAGGAAGTAAATGGAGCTCCGTTCCTGCTCCGTTAGTGTTTTCACGCTGCTCAAGGTAAGGTCTGGTAGAGGGGTTCTTTTGCTGGCAGAAGAACACTACAAAATATGCCGGCAAAAGAATGTTTATGGAGGGTGGTCTGATAAAGTCCTTCTACTTTTCCAGTTTTGTTATGCACTGATGAGCCTGCCCGTACTATTTCAATGTATAGCACTTGCTATACATGCAGGAAAAACAGTCTAGGTAAGGCTCAGAAAGTAGTCTGCTTAAAATTCCAGAGAGCAGCCATCACTTAATATCTGGAATACTTGGCTAAATGGATCAGTGGCCTGACTCAGTATAAGGCAGCTCCTATGTTCCTATCAGATATTCTAACAATGATCTCAGTCCTTGAAATGCCAGTTCTCATGCAGCTAGAATGGTACAGCATACATACACACAACATGACGAAAGTATCAGCAGATTTGGAGGCACCCCAAGACTTGCAGAACTAGCAACAACAAAAAACAGTTATGGGGAAAACAGCCTATTTAGGACAAAGTATGCTCATTGGGTATAGGAAGCCTATTGATAGTTGGTGTGTGTGTGAAAGAAAACAGAAAATTGAAGGAGATGGAGAAGGGTGGAATGGGATGGAGTGGAATGGGGTTCCAGAGGCTGGAACACTGAACAAAAACATGGCACACTGCAACGTTTTGTCCTTTCTTATACCCAATTATTCTTTCTAAGAATAATTATTTTCAGACATAAACATCCTCACTTATGTAGGCAAAATGGCAGTACCCACACTCACGTGATTCATGTAGTAGCATATTTGGGGGAAGCCTGAAGTTTGCAGAAATAGAGAATGTGAATTAGGATGCCCACAACCAGAACGTTGGCTGAGTGATGGGGAGACAGAAGACTGTGAAGAGGAAAAGGGGAAAGAGAATGAAGTGGTCAGAATCATTAAATGTTACTTTGTATCTGCAACACTTTGTTGCTGCAGTTTGGGTTTATCTGAAACTATTAGCTAATCTATTCACGTTTAAGCAGCCCCTAGCCTAGATACTCAGGGGCCGGGAAGAGAAGTACAGAGAAATGACATGATTACTCAACAGGATCCTGGCAAAAAATTAACCTTGGGCACTGTGAATAGCTGGTGATTAGAACGGAGAGAAACTCTGAGGTTTCACTTGACAAGTGGGTGGTTGTTTTGTTTTGCAGATGATGCCAGGGCGTGTAACAGTAAAGGAAGTTTTCTAATCAAGGAAATCTTACATACTAAGGAATAATGTTGCCCCCTGCCTCCCCCCCCCCGCCACAAGAAAACAGCATCCAAGACTTGTACACATAACTGCTTGTGGTAAGGAAAGGAGCCAGCTCTTTTTTCGGTTAAATCATTAATATACTGTTAAGAAGTTGAATGTGGTTTACAGGAATTCCAGGCTGCAATGCTCCATGCCAGGGGTAGGCAAGGTGCAGTCATTCAGATATCATTGGACTGCAGTTCACATCAGCCCTAGCCAACATAGCCAGTTGGGAGGAATGCTGGAAGTTACAGTCAAACAAAACTGAGAGGCTCACATGATTCCCATTTCTGCATTGCCTTTATCTGCAATTAAGTCCTGATGAGCTCAGGGGGACTGACTTCTGAGAAAAGATGCAGAGAGGTGCACTCTAGAACACCCTCCCACCAACCTGGTGCTCTGCAGATATTTTGGTCTACAATTCCTGCTGTTCATCAGCCAGCATAGGGATGATGGGAGTTGCAGTCCACCATATCTGGAGGCCACTGTCTTGGGGGAGGCTGCCCTACAATAAAGGAGTTTGATGTCTCATTTGGGTACTGTAGAGAAATATGATTCAGCTGTATAGCTGGCTCTCCATATTTGCTAGGGTTAGGGGTGGTTACCTGCCCTGATACCCCCACTCTTTTAATAATTCAGTAATTGAATTATATATATAAATATAATTATATATATATAATTGAATATATAATAATTTATATATTGGCTTATTATTGGCACTCCACATGGTTGGCAGTAGACCAGGGACTCCCAAATATAAGGAATCAAGGGTTGCTCAGAAAACCTAAGGAAGTAACCTGCTAAAATTCCTAAAAGATAATGCCCAGGAAAGGATTATGCAAACTCCTCCGGAACTGGTGAGTTAGGGAGAAATTGGCTAATTCTCCAGGATGCTCACAGAAATTAGTCATTCATAGAATCATAGAATCATAGAATTGCAGAGTTGGAAGAGACCACGAGGGCCATCCAGTCCAACCCCCCTGCCACGCAGGAAATCTTGATCAAAGCATCCCCGACAGATGGCCATCCAGCCTCTGTTTAAAGACCTCCAAGGAAGGAGACCCCACCACGCTCCGAGGGAGTGTGTTCCACTGCCGAACAGCTCTTACTGTCAAAAAGTTCCTCCTCATGTTGAGGTGGAATCTCTGTTCCTGGAGCTTGCACCCATTGCTCCGTGTTCCAGTCTCTGGAGCAGCAGAAAACAAGCCTGCTCCATCCTCAGCGTGACATCCCTTCAAATACTTAAACAGGGCTATCATATCGCCTCTTAACCGTCTTTTTTCCAGGCTAAACATACCCAGCTCCCTAAGTCTCTCCTCATAAGGCATCGTTTCCAGACCTTTCACCATTTTAGTTGCCCTTCTCTGGACACGCTCCAATTTGTCAATGTCCTTTCTGAATTGTGGTGCCCAGAACTGGACACAGTATTCTAAGTGAGGTCTGACCAAGGCAGAATAGAGTTCAATCATCCTATTAAGGTAGCTGGACACTCTTTGCTTGTAAAACTAGTTTTTCCTCACACCTTCCCCAAAAACAATAGAGGTTTGCCTGAGACCCATTAGTTTTAAAGTTTCAACCATTAGTAATCATTAACACATCCAGAGAATCCACTGTATGGTTCTGGGAAACTCCGCAGACATTGTATTCCGCTCAAACTCATCCCTTCAGAGGGAATATCAAATATAGATATCACCCTAAAACATCACCAAAGTGTGCTTAGTTTCCCAGAAGCCATCGCTCTGTTGGTTTACTGGGTCAACTGGTGCGTCTAGCTGTTCTGCACAAATCTCTGCTCTTTTGGCAGGTATAGTATAGCTCATCATCCCGAGCTCTGTTCCTCTATCCCAATATTTCCTACTTTCTTCATTAGCCTTGTGTGACTGTTTGAAGCTTGAGTGTATGCATGTGTGTGTTCCCTTGGTTATTTTTGAATAAAAGAATTTTTATTTCTTCCCCTGGCTTGGAGTCTCCTCAGTTACTACTGGTACACATAGTTCAAAAGATCCCACCATTACCCAACTTCTCCCTGCCATTTTGAGCTAATTAGAATTCCCCATATTAAGATTGAGATACTAGTGGGCTCCCCATAGACCCCATGCAATTTGGGTAACAAGGTGCAGGACACCCATGAAAATAGGAAAATACGAATATCTCTACCCTGACCCCCACCCCCAAAAATCATGGTTAACACAGAGAAAAAGTACAATCCATGGATTCAACCCACCGTGGAGGCCTTTGAGGTTCCTTCGCAAAGGTCAACTGGCAGGGCTTGTTGCTACCTCCTCTGCTGCCCTATACCGTTTTTAATAGGGACTTATAAACCTTGCCATGCATTTTCAGTCTCTGTCTGTCTCACAAGGTTTGCAGTCCCTATTAAAAATGGCATAGGGTGGCAGCAGAAGTGGCAGCCAATAATCTGCGAATAACCAAACCCGCAAATGTTAAACTTGCAAATGTGGAATACCCTGAAAGGGTAGGTTCAAGAAAATTATCCCTTGTTCCACTCAGTCTTCTGGATCATTGTTATTTGCCATCATGGTGACTTCAAATCATGGTGACTATGAATGAGAGTCTCCAAGATCCCTGGCCATCAGTTGCCCTGCCCAGGTCCTGCAACGCCCAGGGGCTTCATCACATCCATATTATATGTTTTGGAATACAGAGCCCACCAGCCCCATCCAGCATTGCTTATGGTAAGGTGTTATTGGAATTGTAGTGCAAAAGACTTGGTGGCTTCCCGTCTGGCACATTATAATGTCAAGAAATAATCATCTGAGGTGAAAAGTGGTTTAGAAAATATCAAGAAGCAAAGGCTTTTTGAGGCAGCCTCATTCCTCACACTCCTAGCTGGGGTCAGGAATGGATGAAATCTTCTTTCCAGGCAAGGATTCAGAAGTGTGGGTGGCAATGGGCTTACATTTAACAGTACAGCCACTGGGTGAAGTGGGAGAGGAGTGGGGAAGAAGGCAAACCCCTGGCCACTTGCCTCCTTTTCTCTCTGAACCCCCAGTTGTGTTCTTGTTGATTTTCTGGGATGTTCGTGAAGGTCCACTGCCCCTGAAGCAGGAGAAAAAGGAGGGGTATTACCTACTGTTTCTTCTGCCAAAGGATCAAATGGGGTGGAACAGAAGATGATGAATCCAGTGTTTCGTAGCAGTTCTGTGGGGAGTTGCACAATCTTAAGGAAGTTCTCACTTTCAAATTTACAAAACATAGTGGATTCCTTTTCTTTTTGAGTTTAAAAAAAACTGTTTCACTTCATTTCTGTAGAACAATCACCACTTTCCTGCACATGCACACACAAAGCACAACACATACACACACACAGAGTTTGTTTGGGTTTTAGATCACATAGCCTCACCGGGGTCTCAGTGCAATTGGTACTTCCTTTTAGGTTCATTTCCTTTCCATACACTCTCCTTCCCTTAAGGTTTCCTTCTCCTCCTGTAGATTCCTTTGGGAACATCTGTTTGAGTTTGGAATGCAAGGGTCACTTCCAGATTCCAGGAAAAAAAACCATGGTGACACAAATCTAAATGTCCCAGATTGTTACCCAATATGAAAAAGAGCTGTTTGAACTCACAAAACTGAGCTGCCTTAAACTACATTGAATATTCAGTCTAACTGGCCCACTCTTGTCTGTGCTGGTTGGATCTATCAAAAAGTCGAAACAGGCCATTCCCACCCCACTTTTCAAGACCCTTTAAATGACATTTTATTTATGTGTTTAGTTAATTATTTAACAGATTACAAATATCAGTTAGAGACAGTCCCTTCCCAGAGGTTCACAACTTGAAAAGGTTCACAAAAGGAAAGAGGATTGGGCGGGAGGAGGAAGAAAAGCAAATTTAGAGACTGGATTCTTGATGACAAAGTTCAGCAGGTGGAACATTTAGTAGTAGGTAATAGGTTCACCATGGCCTAAATACCCTAAAGATACCAGATCCTATTTGATCTGAGAAGGTAAATAGGGTAATAGATTTTCCTTGGTTTTTTTCCGGGGTGTGAGACCATGTTCTGGAATAGTTTCTTTCTGATGTTTTGCCTGCATCTGTGGCTGGCATCCTCAGAGAATGGTTGGGTAGGGGTGTGTGTGGAGTTTACATGCTGTGAACCCCTGTTGGGGAGTATATGTAAATTTGTGTATTTGAATGGTTAGTTTCTGGGTATAGAAATGCAAGACTCGTTAGTGTCTGTTTTTGCTAATGGTTGGTTGATGGCCCATTACCTGCTGGGAATCCCCCTGTCCCTGGGTGGAATTCTTTTGTAAGTGTTGAGTTTTGATTCTATTGTATTTCAAAACTAGGAGCCAGATTTTATTTACTTTTAAGGTTTCTTCTTTCCTGTTGAAGTTGTTCAGGTGTTTGTGGATTTCAATAGCTTCTCTGTGCATTCTGACAAGATAGTTATTGGCCTGGTCTAGACTTTCTGTGTTTTCAAATAGCATTTTGTGTCCAGGTTGGTTTATAACATGTTCCGCTACTGCTGATTTTTCTGGCTGGCCCAGTCTGCAGTGTCTCTCATGTTCCTTGATTCGTGTTTGTACACTGTGTTTAGTGGTCCCTATGTAAACTTGTCCACAGCTGCATGGTATGCGGTAAACTCCTGCAGCTATGAGAGGGTCTCTTTTGTCCTTCATTGAGTGTAGCATTTCTTGGACTTTTTTTGGTTGGTCTATAGATTGTTTGGAGGTACCTACACAAGAACTCCAATCATCACCCAGGACAAAAAAGAAGCACAATAAAAACATTGGTAAACCGTGCAAAAAGGATCTGCGAACCCCACTACCTGGAGGATGAACTGAGGCACCTAAACTGGGCCCTACAGGCTAATGGTTACTCCAGATCCGACATCACAAGAGCAGCCAGACCCAGAAAAAAACACAGGAATGAAGAAGAAAAACAGCCACCCAAAGAGAAGGTATTTTTACCATACATCAAAGGAGTCACAGACAGAATAGGGAAACTGCCGAGGAAACACAACCTCCAAACAATCTACAGACCAACCAAAAAAATCCAAGAAATGCTACACTCGATGAAGGACAAAAGAGACCCAATCACAACTGCAGGAGTTTACCACATACCATGCAGCTGTGGACAAGTTTACATAGGGACCGCTAAATGCAGTGTGCAAACACGAATCAAAGAACATGAGAGACACTGCACACTGGTCCAGCCAATAAAATCAGCAGTAGCAGAACATGTTATAAACCAACCTGGACACAAAATGCTATTTGAAAACACAGAAAGTCTAGACCAGGCCAACAACTATCATGTCAGAATGCTCAGAGAAGCTATTGAAATCCACAGACATCTGGACAACTTCAACAGGAAAGAAGAAACCTTAAAAGTAAACAAAATCTGGCTCCCAGTTTTGAAATACAATAGAATCAAACTCAACAGTTACAAAAGAATTCCACCCAGGGACAGGGGGATTCCCAGCAGATAATGGCCCATCAACCAACCATTAGCCAAACAGACACTAACAAGCCTTGTGTTTCTATACCCAGAAATTAACCATTCAATTACACAAATTTACATATACTCCCCAACAGGGGTTTGTAGTATGTAGGGAAATAATTAATTGTAATGTAAAAACAATCTTGTGTACCTCATTCACATCTTAAGATAAGTCTAGGATTTTTCCCTGCATGCTTCTGTTCTCCCAAACTCCATTTCTCTTATTTCACTGGGCACTTTCATTCAACTGGAGTGCTGGGTCATGCGACACATGGCCTAATTTAAATTTTATTGCTCTTTGCAAGTTCTCTTTTAAGTTAGAGTCCCCATGTGGCTGTAGCCATCTTTATCTTTTCTTAGCCATGCTGCTGCTAGGAAACCATGCCATGATGTTTGCTTTTCAAGTCATCATGCAGCCTCTTACCGCTAAAGGGCTGGGTGAGTCTTTCTATCCTAAATCCTCCTAGTTAGTTAGGAACTCTTTTTAAAGTTTGTTTTAGTATGTAGATTGAGATTGATATACCTTCAGTAAACTTTTGATTTGCATTTTTAAACTGACTCCTTTGTTTTGTAAGGAATCTAATTCAAATGTTAATTGAGCTTAGTCAGCATTCTTAAGTGGCACTCTGCATGAATTTGAAAGTAAATTATTTTTAACTTTTTTAAAAGAAAATATTTTTATTGCTTTTTAAAAGGACTAGATCCTGGAATTTTTAATACAGTTTTTATTTTTTAGACTCTGGGGAGGCTTCTTTTGGGAATGTGTGGTGCCTCTGTGCGGACCAGGTGGGAAGTGGGACGGTGCAGGGGGGAGAAGGGCATTTGGGGAGCTTGTGCGCTGGGTGGGAGATGACTGACAGGTCGTGCCCATATGGGCCCCCCGAAATCCCTTAAACTGGCCCATATGGGGCCCCCAAAATAGACTGTTGCAGGGGGGCCCAAAATTCCTTAAACCAACTCTGCACAATCAATGAATACCAGGTATTGTAAGTTATATTTCAGAGGAGGGAACTGGCCAAACCACCTCTGAGTATTCCTTGCCACGGAAAACCCTATGAAATTCATGAGTTCACCATCAGTCAACAGGCAACTTGAAGGCACATACATAGAGTACCGGTAGGTTCATCAGGTCAAAGAAATGGACTGAAGGAGCTGCTGCTTCCTTTCCTTCAAACTGTGTCAGCAGTGGCTCTTGGTAGCTAGAAAGAGGGGAGGTTGTTATCTGGTATTCCGTCCAGGAGCCTGACTGCTGCTTCATCTCTCAACTTGTATGGAGTTCTGAGCAATTGCACCTGGGACATTATGCATGAAAAACCATCCATCAGCTCTGCTATGGCTGCTATGTACATGGTTTAAGAATCGAAAATATGTACTGTGAAACAAAGTATATCATATCTTCATCACATGATTAGTGTAAAGGAGAGGAGGGAATTCTGAAACCCCTGGCGATGTTATTGAAACTGTAATTTCCAAAGAAGTTATTATTAAATTCAAATCCAAACTCCAAAGGTTTATAAAAACTTTGTATGACTTTTAACATATAGGTACTAGTAAATGACAGAAGCTCCTTTAAAAGCATGGTAATATACAGTGTTAACACTACATATATGATTTTCCTTTTATTAATTAGTTTTATTTCAGAAGCTAGAAAAATGTATGATAAATATTTCAACTAGAAAAGTAATTAGGAGGAACTACAGATGTGTTTAGAGAGATTGATATTATTTGTTTAGGATTTCACTATGTTATGTATTTTATGAAAAATTTTGTAATGTTCTATTTTGTCTGTTTCATGGATTTTTGCATGGAAACTACAATTCCCATCAGCCCTAGCCAGTATAGTCAATGAGGACAAATACTGGAAGTAACATTGAAATGTTTGGAGAGCCACACAATTCCCACCCCTAGTGTAACAAATAATAGGTGTTGCTTGCTCTTATACCAAATGAAATCTCTCTCTCTCTCTCTGGCTTCTCTTCACAAACGAATATTCAGGAAGGACTCATCCCGCGTTTTCTGCAAGTGCGCTGATGACTGAAAATGCCAATCCGAGATAGACAAGTCCGGTTGCAGAAAGCACAGCAGAAGGGCTACTTGGGTGATGTTTTCGGGTTGTGATTTTTTTCTGCGTTGTCGTTTCTCTTCAAGACTTGTTCGGCATGAGTTCTCAACTACGGCTGCAGCATTGTGGATAGTGCGTCTCCATGCCTCCCGATGTGAGGTCAGGGTGGACCATTGTTGGTGATCAATTTGGCTGAGCCTGAGGTGTTGTTTCAGGGGGTCCTTGTATTGCTTTTTTGGAGCGCCCCTCTTATGCTGACCCGTGGCAAGTTCACCGTAGAATACTATTTTGGGGAGGCAATGGCCCTCCATCCTAGAAACGTGCCCTGCCCAGAGCAGCTGTGTTCTCAATATCATGGCCTCAATGCTGGTGATCCCTGCTTGCTCAAGGACAGCAACACTCGTCACATAGTCAGTCCAGTGTATATTTAGGATTGTGTGTAAACAGCGCTTATGGAAGCGTTCGAGGAGTCATAAGTGGTGGCGATAGGTGACCCATGATTCAGATCCATAAAGGAGAATAGACAGTATGATGGCTCTATACACACTGATTTTTGTGTTTCGACTCAGGTGTTTATTACTCCAGACTCTTTTGTAAAGACTTCCAAATGCGCTATATGCCTTTGCTAATCTGTAATCAATCTCTTTGTCAATCTTGGCATCTGAGGAGATGATGCTTCCCAGGTAGGTGAACTGCTGAACGGACTTAAGCACAGAGTTGTCGACGGCAATGTAGGGATGGTGGTGTTCGTCCTGCGGTGCAGGCTGGTAGAGAACTTCCGTTTTCTTCATGTTGACTTCCAGCGCAAACAGTTCTGCAGCTGTTGCGAAGCAGGATGTTAGTCGCTGCAGAGCTGCTTCTGTGTGGGCAACAAGGGCAGCAGCATCAGTGAAGAACAGCTCACGGACTAGATAGTTTAGAGTCTTAGTGCGAGCCCTCAGAAGGCTTAAGTTAAACAAGCTACCATAAATACGGTAACACATATAGATACTGTCTTCTTCTTCGAGCTCTGCCGTAGCCCTTTGGAGCATCATGCTGAAGAAGATTGTAAATAAAGTTGGAGCAAGAACACAACCTTACTTCACTCCATTAGTTATTAGAAAGGGCTCTGAAAGAGCATCGCCATATCTGACTTGACCATGCTGGCCCTCATGTAGCAAGATAATCATTTTTAGGAATTTGGAGGGACATCCTAGTCTTTCCAGGGTCTGCCACAGACCTTTCCTACTTACAGTGTCGAAGGCTTTGGTGGGGTCAACAAATGTTACATAGAGATCCTTGTTCTGCTGTCTACGGAGATTTTCAGACAACACTGTTATAGTGTTACTATTCCACTTTATTTGCTACGGCTACCTCCTATTGAATCCTGGGATTTACAATTTAGGGAGGGGCATTTACAGACTCTCAGCCAGAGAGCTCTTAGGCCTCACCAAACTACAAACTCCAGAATTCCACAGGAGGAAGCCAGAGCAGTTAAAGTGGAATAGTAACACTATAACAGCGTAGTTTGAAAATCTCCCAAATTTCTCTTGCAGTTGTCTAAGGGCAAATACCATATCTGTAGTACTCCTATTGGCTCTGAAGCCACATTGAGTTTCAGGAAGAAGTTCTTCTGCAATGGCAGGAACTAATATGTTCAGGAGTATCCTTGGAAGGATCTTTCCAGCAATAGAGAGCAGTGTTATGCCTCTATAGTTTGAGCAATCAGATTTTGCTCTTTTTTTCTTGTACAGGGTGATGATGACTGCATCTCAGAGATCTGATGGCAGTTCCCCCTTTTCCCAGCAATTCGCAAGGAGTTCATGGAATTTATCATGGAGTACATGACCTCCGTGTTTCCAAATTTCAGGTGGGATTCCATCAATCCCAGCTGTCTTGCCGTTTTTCAACTGCTGTATGGCCTTAAGGGTCTCTTCCAAAGTGGGAGCTATGTCCAATTCATTTTTCATCGGTTTTTGTATCATATGTTGGATAGCTGAGCCTTGGACTACTCGGTTGGCACTAAAAAGTCTTTGAAGGTGTTCAGCCCATCGATTCAGGATGGAGGCTTTATTAGTAATTAATGTTTGACCATCTGTACTGTATAAGGAGCTTTGGACCTGATAAGTAGGTCCAAGCACTGCCTTAAGAGCTTCATAAAATCCTCTAGAATCCTCCCCCAGATCTGCACAGCATTGTGTCTTTTCTGCTATATTGATCCACCACTTGTTCTGCATGTCTCGGAGTTTTTGTTGAAGTTTACTACATGTGAGGCGGAAAGCTGCTTTTCTTACATGGCAACTTGGCTGGGCGAGGTATGCCTGGTGAGCAGTTCTCTTCTTTGCCAACAGCTCTCTTGGCTGTTTTCATCAAACCAGTCTTGATTTTTCTTGTGGGAGAACACTAGGGATTCTTCCGCAGACTGGAGGATACTGTTTTTGATATGTTGCCAAAGACCTGTAGGAGAAGGATGTATAGGATGGTCTTCAAGTTTTGTTTGCAGGTTTGCCTGGAAATTGTCTCTCATGGTAGCTTGTTGAAGATTGTTGACTTGGAGTCTCTTCTTTAAGATGCCACCCCTCTTAGGTTTGAACTTAAGATGAAGATTTAGTTTACATATGACGAGGCGATGATCTGTTTGGCATTCTGAACTGGGCATCACTCGAGTATGGCGGACTTCGCAAATGTTTCTCTGGCGGACTAGGACATAGTCAATGAGGTGCCAATGTTTGGATCGGGGATGCATCCAGGTTGTCTTCAAGCTGTCTTTCTGCTGAAAGATAATGTTTGTAATAGTCAGCTGTTGTTCTGCACAGAACTCTAGCAAGAGGCATCCGTTATCATTGCAATTTCCAACACCATGCTTGCCTAAGACACCTTTCCAGGCTTCAGAGTTCTTTCCTACTCTGGTATTGAAGTCACCAAGGATAATAATTTTATGTTCTACAGGTACTTTTGTATGAGGTGGCGTAGGTCTGTGTAGAATTTTCCTTTCTCTACAGGGTCGGCTTGCAAAACTGAAAAACATCTTTCAGAAGTAGGCTTTATGATTAAAAACTCCATTGCCTCTAAACTCGAAACCTTGCCAACAGGACACTCTTGATCGCATTATTTCCTTACGCCTCCCACATGTTGTTCTCTTCAGTATATATGCTCCAACTATGCAAACCGACCCTGGAGAGAAAGAAACCTACAGTATGTGCACCCTCTTCTTAATACGACACCACCGTTATCAGGCCTGTTTTGCAGGAGGATTTGGAATTATTTGGTCTCTATTACTCACTGCCCTCTTCTCACACACACTTAACTTGGATAAGTTCTTTTTTGGGTGGGGACTGCAATTCACTCTCTCTCTCTCTCTCTCTCTCTCTCACACACACACACACACATACTCATGCTTGTCCGCCCATCTTAAACAAGATGAGTGCCAAGCAAGAAGAGGTACAAAGAAGAGCAATTAGGATGATGAGAGTATGGGAAGTATTATCTCAAGCATACTGACCAATCTGTGAACACCGCAAAGAGACTGCATCTTTTGACTCAGATATTCCTTTTTTTAATTATTATTATTATTATTATTATTATTTTTACCACTCCATTTACATATACATCTTCATTTTCCACCAATTTTATAAAACGCGCTTCCCACTCTTCAGTACTGAATCAGCTTTACAAAGTAAATTTTGTCTTTCATTAATCACCAATGTTAAGTTAACCATACTGTTTAAATTGATTTTACAGGATCAAATAAGTCACAAACTAATAAACTTAACAAAATATGTACTAGGTACCTCAATCTGTTCAATATACTCTTTAATTATTTAATTTCTGGTTTTATCTCTCCTGTATCGCCAGCAAAGGGGTAAGAGAATCTAACTTTCTGTCTCATTCCCCTATGCCGCCTTACTTACATCTTTTGTTACACAACTTAATCATTAGTCTTTAAACCATGTTACCATGCATCCGTTCCGTTTCTCAGAGCAGTATTGTATTACAACTTTCCATTCTTGTTTAAATTTCTCAACTGAGCGGAGTTTACGCCAACATGTCAACCGTTCCATCTGCATTACTTCCCATAGTTTGAACATCCACTCTTCTTTCCCAGGAATCTAATTACTGATAAAGCCTCCATCCTGAATCGATGGGCTGAACATTTTCAAAGTCTCTTTAGTGCCAACTGAGTAGTCCAAGGCTCAGCTAAATGTTGCTATCCTTGAGCAAGCAGGGATCACCAGCATTGAAGCCATGATATTGAGAACACAGCTGCGCTGGGCAGGGCACGTTTCTAGGATGGAGGACCATCGCCTCACAAAAATAGTATTCTACGGTGAACTCGCCACGGGTCAGCGTAAGAGGGACACTCCAAAAAAGTGATACAAAGACCCCCTGAAACAACACCTCAGGCTTGGCCAAATTGATCACCAACAATGGTCTGCCCTGGCCTCACATTGGGAGTCATGGAGAGACACTATCCACAATGTTGCAGCCTTATTTGAGAACTCATGTCCAACAAGTCTTGAAGAGAAACGACAACGCAGAAAAAAATCACAACCCGAAAACATCACCCAAGGAAACCTTCTGCTGTGCTTTCTGCAACTGGACTTGTTTATGTCGGATTGGCCTTTTTATTCATCAGCATGCTTGCAGAAAGCGCGGGATGAGTCCTTCCTGAATGTTTGTTCGCGAAGAAAAGCCAGAGAGTTATAACACTATATTCCGCTTTAACAGCCACAGCAACATCATGTGGAATTCTGGGGTTGGTAGTTGAGTGAAGCCCAAGAGCTCTCTGGCTGAGAATTCTAAGTTTGTGTGTGTGTGTATACCTGTGTACAGGTACATGCCTTCAAGTCACCTGTTGACTTACGGTAACTCAAGGTTTCATAGGGAAGGAGTGCTTAAAGGTGGTTTTGCCAGTATTGTTGTTGTTAACTGCCATCAAGTTGACTTCAATTTATGACAATCCTATGAATGAGAGACCTCCAAGTCACCTATCATCAACAGCCCTGCTGAGACTCAGGGCCATGACTTCCTTCATTGAGTCTATCCATCTGGAATGTGGTCTTTCTTTTTTTCTACTGCCTTCTACCTTCCCAAACATTATTGTCTTTTCTAGTCAGTCATGTTGTCTCATGATATGGCCAAAGTATGACAGTCTCAGTTTAGTCATCTTGGCTTCTAGGGAGAGTTCAGATTTGATTTGCTGTAGGGCCCATTTGTTTGTCTTTTTAGCAGTCCACAGTATCCGTAGTACTCTTCTTCAGCACTACATTTCAAAGGGATTAATTTTCTTCCTATCAGCTTTCTTCACTGTCCAGCTTTCACAACCAAACATGGAAACTGGAAATGCAATGGTAGGACAATGCTAAGTTTAGTATTCAATGACAAATCCTTACACTTCAGAATCTTGTCTAATTTCTTCATAGCTGCCCTTCCAAGTCCTAGTTTTCTTCTGATTTCTTGACTGCAGTCTTCATTCTGATTAGTGACTGAGCCAAGGTTTGGAAAATATTGAACTACCGTATATTCCGGCGTATAAGACGAGGTTTGAGCCCTGAAAAATAGGCTCCAAAATCAGGGCTCATCTTATACGCCGGATACACTTTGCTTCACCCCGCCATCTGAACTCCTGCTTCTTTGCTCCCTTCGCAAATGGAGCAAAGAGGCAGGAGAACAGGCGGGGGGGAGTGAGGCAAAGTGCTTATGGTTCATTCGCCCCCTCCTCTGCCTTCTCCCCCTTTGGGGAGCAACCGAGGACAGAGGAGGGGGCGAATGTTGCTGGAAAGCCCACCCTCCCTGAAGCTCTGATCTGGCTCCCGACCGTGGCTTCGGGGAGGGGGTGGGTGGCTGGGAAGCCCCCCCTTCCAACCACCCTTCCACCCTCCCCAAAGCCCCCTTCCTCCAGCATCCTCCCTCCAGCCACCCCCCCTCCTCAAAGCCGCGATCCAGCTGGAGACCGCAGCTTCGGGTAGGGGGTGGGTGGCTGCAAAGCCCCCTTCCTCCAACCATCCTTCCACCCTCCCTGAAGCCCCCTCCCTCCAGCGTCCTCCCTCCAGCCACCCCCCTCCTCAAAGCCGCAATCCAGCTAGAGATTGCAGCTTCGGGGAGGGGGTGGGTGGCTGCGAAGCCCCCTCCCTCCAACCACCCTTCCACCCTCCCCGAAGCCCCCTCCCTCCAGCATCCTCCCCCCAGCCACCCCCTCCCCAAAGCCGCGATCCCGCTCGAGATCACGGCTTTAGGGAGGGGGTGGGTGGCTGGGAAGCCCCCCCTTCCAGCCACCCTTCCACCCTCCCCGAATCCCCCTCCCTCCAGCCCCCCCAGCCAGCTGGCCATCCAACATTCCCCAACCCACCAGGAGGCTGGGCAGCCTCCTCGTAGGTTGGGGAATAGAGGGAGGAGCGAGACCCCCCCCCAGCCAGCTGGCCATTCCTCATTCCCCAACCCACGAGGAGGCTGGGCAGCCTTCTGTGGGTTGGGGAATAGAGGGAGGAGGGAGAACCCCCCCCCAGCCATCTGGCCATCCTGCATTCCCCAGCCCACGAGGAGGCTGGGCAGCCTTCTGTGGGTTGAGGAATCGCGGGAGGAGGGAGCCCAGAAGGAGGGATTGGGGCTGCGGAGTTAAACCCCTAGATTCGCTCCCTCTTCCTTGACGGTGGGGAGAGGGGGCGAATCCTGGGGTTTGGCTCCATGGCCCCGCGTCCTCCTTCTGGGCTCCCTTTGGAAGGGAGCCCAGAAGGAGGGATGGGGGCTGTGGAGCCAAATGGGGCATGTTCGCCCCTTCTCCCCACCTTCCTTGAAGGTGGGGAGAGGGGGTGAATCTAGGGGTTTGCTGCAGCCGCCCCCACTTCCCCTGCCTTGGTCCCCTTCGGAAGAGCCAAGACAGAGGGAAGGGGGCTGCTGACGCCAGCTGGGCATTTTCTCCCCTTTCCTCCACCTTCGAGTCCAGTTTGACTGGAAGGTTGAAGAGAGGGGTGAATGTTGCCCTGCCAGCTGATCCTGTTCACTTTCCCAACTCACGAGGAGATCCTCATGAGTTGGGAAACAAAGAGGATCAGCTGGCAAGGCTCCCCCAGCCAGTCAGCCAGCCAGCCAAATTGGGGTGGTGGTCTTATCTGGCGAATATATGCCTAAGCCTAGATTTTTGGCTGGAAATGGGGGGGGTCTTATATGCCCAGTCGTCTTATACGCTGGAATATACGGTATTTCAGTCTCTTGATCATCTAGTTTGGTTATATAAATCATCTGTGGTTATTATTTTTGTTTTCTTAATGTTCAACTGTAAACCTGCCTTTGCAGTTTCTTCTTTGACTTTCTTCAGGAATTGTTCCAAGTCTTAACTATTTTCTGCTAGTAGTATGGTGTCCTTCCTGCATATCTTAAATTGTTGATGGTCCTTCCTCCAATTTTCATGCCTTCTTCCTCCAAGTCTAATCCTGCTTTAAGTATATATGAACAGTTTAAAAGTTAAACAGATAGGGTGAGAAAATGTAGTATTGCCTGATCCCTCTACCCTTTGCCAGTTCCTTCCTTTGAAATATGGCTTACAGAATCTGGTGTTCATTGGCCATCTCCCATCCAAGTACTAACCAGGGCTGTTCCTGCTTAGCTTCCAAGATAAAACAGGATCTGGTGCCTTCAGATGTATTTAGGCATGTTGAGATGCCCCTCCCTAAACTGAAAAATCCCTGGATTCCATGGGATGTTGCCATGGCAGTTAAAGTGCTATAACAGTATAATGCTATAACAGTATAGTGTGATAAAGATATAAGTCCTACAACTTTAGTTCTACAACTTAGCTGCTTCAGGGTGGAATGGAGATGGCCCTGGGATCTTGAAGGTTGTGCCAGTGGAGCACAAGCTCTGACAGGATTTACCAAGTTGGTAAGTCTTTGAGTAGAAACCACAGTGGGGTGTCTGCTTTCCAAGTATAGAGAGGCTCATCACAAGAAGTCTGGCCAGCATGTAATAACCTGATCACAGTAACTATGAACACAATGACCATATGCAATAGTTGCAGTCAGGAACTATATCCACCAATGGAATTGTCAAGGTAATAATAACAACAGAAGCAAAGAAGAAGAGCAGTTGTTGTTGTTCTGGGGATCATATACCAATGCCTTCCACCTCTTCCTCCACTTCCAAGCACAAACCTGCTGGGAGCTGTAGTCCAACACAACTGGAGGCTGTTAAGTTGTTTATTAGGTATTCTCTTTTTTTCCAGGAACCACAGCTTTAGCCAGTATGACAACCACATGCAGGGGTCATCAATACAAGGAGATGTATTGCTCATTTTTGCACATTAACTCACCATCACAGCAACGTTCATTTGTTTCCATTTTCTCAAGGTTGCTGATATGGGAAGTTATCCGTGTTTGAAGTTCACACAGAGCATGCCCACAAATAAAGAAGGTGGCCATGAGTGAATTACTCAAGTTATTATTCTCTAAAAGCTCCCGCCGTTGCAGGTTTCCCCCGCCTCATTAAATCTAAGATATGGAAGAGCGATCTTCCGCTTAAAAAAACAGCTTTTGACACCAAAATCACAAACAATTGCTTCCATGAAAATCAACAATGGTGACTCTGGCCACTTTGTCACCAGCAAGCCCACCACCATGCATGTCCAACCAACCACATTTAACTTCTGGATGTGCCCCAATTCAAAATGGTTGCTCAAACAGACAGGAATGCACATTTCTGTGTTTGTTTGTTTTTTAACTTAGTGAGAAACAGCAATAGCTATTATTGTGCAGTACATAGAGTCCCCCTGCTTTCAAATACAGCAAATCCCCACAGGATCTCATCAGGACACAAGGTATTCCCTTTGCATTCTGTGAGGAGTTTTTTCCTCATGTAGATGACACCCCAGGCTGATTAAAAAGAAAGTCCCAGATTTTGTTCCTGTTCTTTCTGATTTTATTTTGGGTATCCATTCATGTTATGTTTATCCAAGAATATTTGCTCTCATCTCCCAATACGATCAGAGACATTTTATACCAGCTCCCCAGGTCAGTTTATTTTAACCCATTATAAAGTTGGAAAGAACAGGGAAAAAAATCTGGGACTTTTCAAGCAGCCTAGATGAGCCCTACTGATGCATCAGAGGACATGTAGGCTGTTTTTGCAACTTTATGAAAGACTCCAAGCTCATTCAAATCTCTGCTTCAGGAAACCTTGTGGAACTGGGACTCTGCCAAATTATGTGGAGCACCATCCCAAGGCTTCTGCAGGCAGGTTTCTGCTTAAAAACATCTGCTCTAAAAATGTCATGCTTCTGTTTCTGATATAAATTATGCAGGTCCAGAAGATCTATATACATTTTCCCACTTACAAAATGCCTCACTATCAGTATCATAACTTGTCTGTTTCTCACTGCTTACGGTAAAATATGTACATTTTCGGTATCAAGGCACTGGGATTTGGGCGGGTGGGAAGGAGGTGGAGGAAGAGGCAGGAATGTTTTGCATGTTCTAAAACAAATGAAACATTTCCAATAAAACATTAACAGCAACATTACCAACAACAAGAACAAAAGAGAGGGCTACATCACCTTTGTTGTTGTTCCAGCTCTTTTGAATCATGTTATGAATTTCAGATGGGAAGAAATTAAAGCCAGTCTCCCAAGGGAACCACAGCCCCATACCTAGAACTACTGAAAAGTAGCACAGTATTTTAATGCCACTGAAGTATACAACTAATCCCTTCTTCTTCTCATTGGAAAAAAAAGGAAGAACTAGATTTTTGCCATTTCAAAACACACTTTAATTTTCCTCACTATTTCCTGTTGTTTTAAGTGTCGCTAATGACGAGCCTAATCCTATGCCGGTTTACTCAAAATGAGTTCAAGTGTTCAAGGGGGCTTATTTCCAGATATGTGTGACATACACATACTTACTTGAGTGTAATTTAGCTCTAAGTAAATCTGTTCAGGACTAGGCAGAAGAGCAGCATATCTCCTTTCCTAACCCTATGTATTTTTAAATAAATAAATAACATTTATGGTCAGACACATCTTTAAATCCAGGGCCCAGGCTGGGCAACCACAGCTGCAGTGTAATAAAGCACATAAATAAAGTTTATGGCTAAACTGGCCTGACCCTGCATTGCCCTGAGGTACAGAGGCAGTGTCTTGTCATTAGTATGCAGAACACATATCCCAGTAATGTCTGCTCATTTGTTCTCAGCCCAGCTCAGCTCTATAAATCTCCAGAAAGAGGGGAGGCAGGGCTTCAGGAGGGGAAAGTAAGCTGGTGGGTGAGACTGGGTCCAGAGAGAGAGCTAGGCCCGAGTTCAGCCACTATATTCAACTTGCTGTGTAGGAAGAACTCTGTCTAGAAGGGGGGTGGGAATGACAGTGGGGCTTTAAGCAATGTTTCCCTTTCCCTCTTCTCTTCATCAGCCAAAGGTTGCTTTTTTAAACTGTAAACCTGGAATTGTGTTCTATGTATGATCTATGCACAAGTAAACAATTCTTATTTAAAATCATATCTGTGTCCCTAAATCACTTTTTCCTTTGGAAAAAGTGGGGGACCTACAGTATGTGCACCCTCTTCTTAATACGACACCACTGTTATCAGGCCTGTTTTGCAGGAGGATTTGGAATTATTTGGTCTCTATTATTCACTGCCCTCTTCTCACACACACTTAACTTGGATAAGTTCTTTTTGGGGGGGGGACTGCAATTCACTCTCTCTCTCTCACACACACACACACACTCATGTTTGTCCGCCCATCTTAAACAAGATGAGTGCCAAGCAAGAAGAGGTACAAAGAAGAGCAATTAGGATGATGAGAGTATGGGAAGTATTATCTCAAGCATACTGACCAATCTGTGAACACCGCAAAGAGACTGCATCTTTTGACTCAGATATTCCTTTTTTTAAATTATTATTATTATTATTTTTACCACTCCATTTACATATACATCTTCATTTTCCACCAATTTTATAAAACACGCTTCCCACTCTTCTTTACTGAATCAGCTTTACAAAGTAAATTTTGTCTTTCATTAATCACCAATGTTAAGTTACCATACTGTTTAAATTGATTTTACAGGATCAAATAAGTCACAAACTAATAAACTTAACAAAATATGTACTAGGTACCTCAATCTGTACAATATACCCTTTAATTATTTAATTTCTGGTTTTATCTCTCCTGTATCGCCAGCAAAGGGGTAAGAGAATCTAACTTTCTGTCTCATCCCCCTATGCCACCTTACTTACATCTTTTGTTACACAACTTAATCATTAGTCTTTAAACCATGTTACCATGCATCCGTTCCGTTTCTCAGAGCAGTATTGTATTACAACTTTCCATTCTTGTTTAAATTTCTCAACTGAGCGGAGTTTACGCCAACATGTCAACTGTTGCATTACTTCCCATAGTTTGAACATCCACTCTTCTTTCCCAGGAATCTTGACTCAGATATTCCTAATACTGGTGGGCTAAGCTGACTAAATAATAGCATTAGCTACTTACTACAGTAGAAAAGACTGATACTCTGCATGACTCACCTAAAAATATACAAAAACAATGGACAGTAAAATAGCGAAAAGATGGAAAGCCATTGCATAAAATAGAAATGGCAGCAAAAGCCAGTTTCTTCTAAATGCTAGAACTGCCTTGGGAGGAAGGGTAGGTTTTCATCTGCTTGTGCAAGGGAGTTAAGGATGTGGGTTTCTGGGCAGATCTTTGGAGGCACAGCACTTTTTCACACATGATTGTTCCTTTTTTGATTTCCCAGCACCTGGACACTTCACAGCCAAGCTCACATGCTTATTCTATTGAAAGGGGTGGATGTGAAAATTTGATGAGCAGCCTGTGACAACTGATTCAAATACAAAAGCCAATGCATGCTGCATCAGCCATCCAGCAGTAAGTATGCAGACACACATCTTCCCTGTGTTCTATTGCCCAGTGTTTGCATTCAATGAAATCACATTGGTATTCCTCTCCCTGGCACCATCAGAAACATGTGGGGTAGGGATACCACTACCTAGGCTTCAGACTATATGGTGGAACACATTGGTGGAACAAGGAAGTATTCTTACTGGGTAGCTCAATGAAATCTGTGTGGAGTCGAAGGCTTTCACGGTCGGCTTCCATAGATTTTCCTTGGTTTTTTTCCGGGCTGTGAGGCCGTGTTCTGGAATACTTTCTCTCTGATGTTTTGCCTGCAACTGTGGCTGCCATCTTCAGAGATGCAGGAGGAATGTCAGAGAGAAAGTATTTCTGAACATGGCCTCACAGCCTGGAAAAAAACCAAGAAAAATCTATCAATGAAATCTCTTTCACGTTGCACAATTTGACATCACATTAGCTGCCATGGCTCCATCCTCTGGAATCTTGGGACTCATAGTATGGGACAGCATTTTCTGTTTAGAAAATAGTATTTCTGCACAAAATAATACTGTTTCCTGCACAGACAAAATTGTTTTCTGCGCAGAACAACTACATGCAAATTTTGTGTAGAAGAAGTCTTGACCTGCAAAGATTCTCATCAGTCCAGGATTCTTCTTATCAGGGTTTCTCAACACTTGAGAAGCATGTTATTCTATCATTTGTCAAATATTTGCACATTTCTTTCCATCCCTAGTATTTAGAATTCTCTGCCAAAGACTTCTATTGCCTCACCAAACTAAAAATCCCAGGGTTCTGTAGAATGCAATTAAAGTGATTTCATACCCTATAACTGCAGTGTGAAAGAAACCTAAGCCAGTGCCATACTTGCCTACTTTCTGCGAGAGAAGTCAAAACATTTCCTAGAAAACAGCCCTGCAAATCCAGGTGGGGGTTCTAGTCTGAACTTGAAAGCAACTATCCAAGATGCTGAACCTATTGGAGATTAGGATCCAGCACCTTGTTTATCTCCTTTGAAGTTCAGACTAAAACCCAGAAGAGATTGGTCACTTCACTGACATGAAAGCCACCAGTGACCACTGCTGGGAGTAACTGCACCGGGAGTCTCAGCAAACCTGTGATTTTATGTTGAAGGCAATGATGTCTTAATGTGAGGCCAATCAAAACAGATGGCCTCAAGACAAAGGATGTTTAGTAGGCTCCCAGTGGAACAAATGTTTCCATCTATTTTGCATGGAAAGTCATACATTTAAGAACGGGAAAAGGTGCCATCACAAAAAGTGCCCTCCTTTTTACACAGCCCTATAGCTCAATGTTTCAATTACCAGGAGAAAAAAGCTTCCTCAGATTTCAGCTTCATACAGTGTTCTGCACTGGGTCCAAAGTCCTAAAGAAAGTATCTTGAGCAAGGACTTTATCACACCAGCCTGCTGTCCCATCACAGTCTCACTAACAGTTTAAGAATGGAAACACAGCAGTTTTCACCCTTTATTATCCCATCTCCCACTGTTCTCCCAACTAGCACTTTAGCTCTTTTTTGGTGATCCATGGTCCCACAATGTGCCTTCCATTCTACTTCCATAACCCCACCTTCTCACCCCAGTATGCCCTACTGTACACATATGTGTCTTTCAATTTTATTTTATTTTTAGAACACAATTGCAACATACTGGCAATATGGTTAATTTTTTAAAAAAGAAAAGAAATAAAAAATAAATGAAAACAGCATGCTTGGAAATAATGAGGGGGAAGGGTGGAGAGAGGGAGAGGAGCAGAATCATGCCCACTCACACCACATGAGTGCCAGGGAATCAGAACTGCAGTGGGACAGACTTATCACACAGGAATCAACAATGGAAAAAGAGCACAATTGGGAGTCATTGATGGGTATTACCCATCAATGAAAAGGGGTGCTCCAGAAATACATGGAGAGTGAAGCAGCTACTTGATAGAGACAATGTCATGTGATAAGCATTGCTCAAAGATGTGATTATGCAGTAGAAATAGCACTATACCACCCTCACGTGATAAAGTCATAAGTCTATAGCATCTGTAGCTGGGGAATGAACTTGGACTTTATCAGACCACCCCCATTAATGTTCTTTTGCTGGCATAAATTGTGGCATTTTTATGCCAGCAAAAGAACCCCCCACCAGACCTACCTTTGCCAGCATCAATGAGGCTTCCCCGGCAGTAACGGAGCACAAATTGAGCTCTGTTTACTTCTGAGGTTGAGATCTTGCCAATTCTCACAAGAAGATGCTAGCATGGGAAATTCAAAAATTAAAGTAAAATAAAGACACAAAAGTTTACACAAGCACAAAAAAACACTTTAAAAGTCCCAAGTACAGGGGTGGGGGGAGGTCATAAAAAGAGCATCCCCTACCTGGCTGTTACAATCTCAACCAGAAGTGTTTGCCCATTGACGCTGCATTCACGTGAGCACAGTGGTGCAAGGATTCAAATGCCGGCAATGCTGGCAACAAAGCAGAACAGGAGATCTATTGACAGCTTGACCCATCAATAAAAAAGTACGCCTCATTTACATTACATGATTGTGAAAGAATGACACCATCTGGTATGTGCGCCCTTTTGCGATCATTAGGCGTCCTTATGATGCCATATTCACCTGGTCTGATAAAGTGCTTTGTGTGTAATTTTTCCAAGAATACAAATTACACACTTGAATAGAAAATGGTGCTAATTGATGCAACAAACATATATGTTGTTCTGTCTAATGCCACATTTGCTCCACTCTGCTATATTGAAATCCAAGATCCAGTTCTCTTGCACCCTATGGAATCAGTCTTAGAAATTTACTATGAAACATTACTGATCCTGCAAGAAAGATTCTTGATTGATTCAGAAATGTATGCTGGACAAGCAAGCTTTCAATGAGGAAGCAAAATCTTAACAAACCCTTTGCTTTCATCAGTTTCCTCCTATCCACCACCCACCCCCACTTTCTGCAGTAAAGCCATTACTCAGTTCCTGACACTACCAAGAAAAAGATGGGGAGGTGAATCAAATCAAATGGCAATACAGTAAGTAACCCACCTGTAAAACAGAGGGAAGGCAAAACAGAAGAATGCAGCTGAGGGACAGAAAGTTATATATTAAATCTGCCACTGTACAAAATATGCAAAACATGATTTATTCTTAAATGACGAGGTGCGAACTGCTCAGTAAATAAGGTCAAAAATACAACTTTTTATTTAATTGATAGTATTCACAATCCACAATTCCCCCTGTTCAACAAATGTTAATAAGGTGTTTTGTTGTTGTTGTTGTTGTTGTTATTGTTTTGAAAACTGGATATCAGTTTTGTAGAATTGTGGATTTCACCTAGCACTCTGTTTCAATATTCTCAAAGCTACCTATCAAGTTGTAACCTTACTGAATAGCCACAGTCTTGCATTCCAAGTCCAATATGATAATTCTGTTTTATTTTTACTTTATTTTATTTTTCACAAAAACAGCAACAATTATCTCAGCCAGCTCATTTACAGTCCTATTATGAGATCAATCTTGCTCTAGATGGGTGGTTCCTAGCACTATCCAATCTCTTCTTCTCTGTTGTAGAATCGCCTTTATGTGCCATTTGGGACATTATCTTTTTTTTGCGTATATGTCACTATATTCAACCCACATGATGGGCCTGACACAGCCAGTGTGGGTGAGGAAGACAAGAGATTCACCAGAAAAGCCATTCCTGTGAGACCAGATAGGTTAAACAGACTTTCATTATTATATATATATATATATATATATATATATATATTATTCATTTTTCCAGTAGTTATAATCATCAATAGTCATCAGTAATAAGAACATTCACATAATGATACCCACATTATTTACCTACATTACATTTCCGTTTGACTGTACCACCATGTGCCTGTATAAGGTTTATTCTTTGTTTATTTCCACCCCACCCCATCCCTTCCTCCATCTTGACTTCCTCTGTTAAAACAAAAACCTCTAGGGTTTTCAACTGTTACATATTCGATTTCTGTTTCTACATATCCAATATCACATTCTTTGTACAATCTATATCCTTCTATTCTTTCTACTCATTTTTCTTCACCTTTCAGTTGTCTCCTTCCAATACCTCTCCTTTGTGCAGACTTTCATTATAAGCTTTGCAGTGCATGCCATTGTGTCACCAGCTATATTTAATCAGCTTTTAATTTTGCATTAAAATGCTTGTATTTTATATTTTATATCATATTATATAGAAATTATATGTATGTGTATGCATAGAATCATAGAGGTGGAAGAGACCACAAGAGCCATTCAGTTCAACCCCCTGCCATGCAGGAACACACAGTTAAAGCACATTCCGGCTTCATCTTACCTTCCTGGGCTGGGCTACTCATTCCCTCATGCCTGTCCACTGAGCTCAATGTCAGTTGACTTTGGAGGGTGAAGAGCCATCCTCCTCCTCCTTCTCCCATTCCTTTGAATCTGGAATTGAAATTGAAGACCCCCACCACCACTGCTGAAATGGATGAAGGGTGGTTGGCTCTCCACTTCTTCCTCATGGTGGCTGCCCTCCTTTTTGTCTTCGGGCAGTGCTGGGTCCCCTTTGTCTTCCTCACCCCCACCGTGCACAAAAAAGATGGCCACCATCTTGATTCATCGCCATGTGAACATCACAGAGGTGAGCTTTGCATGCTATCGTTTTTGTCAAAACACCATTGAGTCAAAAGAATGCTGCTGAGAATTGCCTATATTGCACAGGTATTTGCATTATTTCTTCTCATATAGATAAGCTCCCTTTGACATATAATGCTACTCCTCATCCTTTCCTGTTTGGGCTATTTCCCTGAAATAGATTATGCCCCTCTATTACTACATTCCAATCATGAGATTCATCCCACCAGGTTTCAGTGATGTCTATTATATCATATTTGCTTTGCTATGGTAAGAATTTGGGTTCATCTTGTTTATTTCCCATGCTCAGTGCATTAGTGTACAGATATCTAAGACCATGGGCTTTCCCCCCTAGTTCCTTATTTAAGGGTTCTTTTTCCTCCCACTGTTGGGTTCTTGTACTATTTGGCCAGTTCTCTCTAAAACAGGTGGGCTATTGTCTCCAGCATTTGATGAACTCCTGACCTCAAAAATACTGTCTCCCTCACCCATACAGCTCAGTTTAAAGCCCTCCTGATCAGATTTTTTAGCCTCCTAGCAAAAACTTTCCTCCCAACTGCTGTGAGGTGCAACCCATCCCTTGCCAGAGGTCCAGCTTTATGAAACTGCAGACTATGGTTCAAGAAGCCAAATCATTCCCAGTGGCACCATATGCGGAGCCAGTTGTTCACCTGCACTATTCTCTCCCTTCCTAGGCTGTGTCCTTCAAATGGGAGCAGAGACAAAATAAAAACCTGTGCATCAAGGTGCTTCAGCTTTCTATCAAGAGCCTTGTAATCCCTTGTGACGTCCTGAAGGCTATGCCTTGCAGTGTCATTGGGTCCCACATGGATCAAAAGGAAGGGGCTAACGATCAGTGGGGCTTCATTTTTAATGTTCACCTATTTGTATGTTTTTAGTTGTATTGTTTTTTTAAATTGTAAGTTACCTTGAGTCCCAATTTTGGAATAACAACAACAACAACAACAACAACAATAATATACCTTGGCTTGAATTCCATTGGTTAGTCCAAGCAGAGTAGATGGGAAGACAACAAATAAGTAATTCCTATTGATTCCATGGCATACCTTAGTTGGGGTTAACTCTATTCTGTTCTATTATGTAGCCCCCATGGGCTACCTAGTAGAAGAAAAGAGAATATACTACAATAAAATGCATGTCCATGTGTGAACAAAATTCAATTATTGAAATGCTGCTACAGTAATAAAAGACAGATCTTGCCTGTTCAGCCAAGATAATTGGCTATATTAAATATTTTCAAAAATGTGTGGCATTCATTTCTCCCATGCCTACACTATGGCTGTCCAGTATTTGGACCTTTAATTTTTAGTTCATCTGATATATATATTTTGCAAAATTTTATGTAAAGAATGTTTAGTTATTAAAATACTTTTATCTCGCCCTCTTATCATTAGATCTCATGGTGGCAAACAGACAAAACAATAAAAATAATCCAGACAATTCTTAAAATCAATAAACAAGGCCAAAACATTAAACAACTCAACCCAGTTGTTGTTTTTTAATTAAAAAAAAAACTTTAAAAGGCTAAGAGTTAATGAGCATATGCCACATACATATGCTTAAGAGCACATTAGACCTCAGTGATATTGATAAAAAGCCATGTCTGTCTGCACCAAAAAGAAAGTGATGTCAGGCCTCCAAGGGGAGCCAAGAAGGCCCCCCCCCTCCCCGGTCTTCCCTATTATACCAAATCCCGATTTCCTGATTCTTTCAGTAGAAGACTAGATAAGAACCTCAAAACTAATGAATGAAATGTAATGGCCAAGATCCTGCATCGGGAGACATAGCTACAGAGATGTAGCTACCTCTCTATAGCTACCTCTCCCTATGCTATCCCTCCCACTTAAAAGCCCTACTTTTTCAGCAGCCTAGCACCCCCCTCACACACACCCAGTCATGTCTGTGTTACTGGAGAGTGGCCTGTAGAAGCTTATCCAGCCAGGGAGAAATAGCCAGATGTGCCTCCGCTCTTCTACCCTCTCTCTGATAACACAGAAATGGCCATGTTTGGGGGGGGGGGTCCTGCGCTGCTGAAAACAATAGGTTTTGTGGGTACTTTGACTTGTTGCATGCACAACAGCCATAAAAATACATTGAGATGGTACAGTATGACCAGACCACCTTTCCTATCGCCAAAATAAGATGGTGTGTTATGTCGCATGGAATCCAGGAGTGGCAATTGCATAGCTTCCCTCCTCTCGTTAACACAAAAACAACTACAGCTACAACTACTACTGCTTCTACTACTACTATTACAACCGCTTTTTGAAAACTAGAAGTCCAATTTTGTTTTCTTTTGCTGTGTTTTGTGGGCAGTCCATGCAGCCTCAAAGGGTTCTAGCAGCAAAAAATTGGTTTCTGGGCTCTGCGGTAGACAACTTCTTCGTGAATTATGAACTGTACCAGTAGAAAAAGCTTAGTAGCAGATGCATGGAGGCATTTGGATGATGTATATTCAGATGCATGAAAGCCAAAAATTCTCCAACATGTTTACCACATTGTAGCATCATTGCTGAAAGAAATTTCAGAACAGTAAACAAAAGTTTCTTTTAAAGAGACTTTAGAAAGCTACACTTGCTGTGCCTTGGCACTTCTGTTCAAGGTCAGTGGGAAGAAATAGTATGTTGCTTTGCTAGGATGCCCTCTGTGTTGCCCCTGGTTGTAGAATCTCCTCCAGGCAATCTTTCCATGTTCTGATAAACCTGATCTGACAGCCATGTCCCCTTCTTTGAGGGTTACCTTAATGAAGTTGTCTAGTAGGTAAAGCCTTTATTCAAAGAGAAGGACTACCTACTGAGCAGGCCCTGCGGCTGGACAGTCAGCTGACTTGCTGTTTCCTAGTCTGGAATAAAGCCCGTTTTATCTTGGATGTTTCATGGTCAGACCCCATTGCATCCGCTGTTGGGAAACAACACTGAGAAAGAACTGTCACAGGAATTATTAGAAAAAATGGCAAAGTAAGCATGCACTGTGCCAAGACAAGACTGCAGGAGACTAGATTCAGAGAACCTCTGAAATGGAAGAGCTGAAAGGATCACTTTTTTGGACTACAACTCCTAGCAACCGAGCAGGCCTGGGTGGCAGATTCTCAGAGTTGTAGTCCACAAAACTAACTTTTCTATGGTCTGCTGAGATGGACAACATTTCCTGAGATGCCGTTCACCTTTACATATGTAGTGACTGCAGTTTTATTGGTTAAGAAGATGTGTTACCCAGGGCCTTTTCACACTGCACAAATATGGCACTATGATTCCACTTCACCAGCTATGCTCTACTACTGGCCTATCGTATAGAATCCTGGGATTTGTTGTTTGGTGAGGCACTATTGCTTTCTGGCTGAGAATTTGAAATACTTCATAAAATGACAGTTAGCCCTCCATATCCACAGATTCAACTATCCACGGCTTGAAAATATTCTGAAAAAGATATATTCCAAAAAGCAAGCCTTGATTTTGCCATTTTATATAAGGAACACCATTCTACTACACCATTGTATATAATGAGACTTGAGCATCCATGGATCCACAAGATGTCCTGGAACCAAACCCCAGTGGATACCAAGATCTCACTGTACATAGAAAGGAGCCAAGGCAGTTAAGTTGGAATCATAGTGCTATAATTGTGTAGTGTGAAAGGACACCCAGGTGATTTTTTAAAGCACTTTATGTCCATTTTTTTTAGTTAACTCAGTCATTTCCAGTTAAGGTAGAATGAGTGAGTATGTATGTATGCATCTTTTATAAACAAACAAAGAAAGAAACAATCTTCTTCATCACTTAATGAAGAAAGATGTAGAAATACTGCAATGTAATTCATATCTCCTCATGGCTGAAGATCACTTGGAATCTGAAATTGTGGGAAACCGACCTTACCGTTTTTATACTGCAGTGTGTTCAGCCCCAACTGCTGAAGGAGGGCTCACCAAGTTTTATATAAGATGAATTATTTGCAGGGAATGGAATTTAATAGGTTTACAAATGTTTACAACATCATGTCAATTTAAAAACTGTGTGTCACTTTCTTCAGATGTAATGAGTATGAAGATTTAATTGAACTAAGGCTAATCAATGTTTTGGTGGCCTAAATAAATGCATTCAAACAACTACAACTTCATTAAAGCTGGGCAATTAGAATTGACAAGCCCCAGTTCTCAATGACAGAGAAGTATCTTTAAATTCCTACATTTCAGCCCATGTAGCCAAACCCAATTACTTTATTTTCTCAAAGGAGAAATGCTTGGGAGATACACACCCAGAATTCCATGAAGGACTAAATGATCAAGTTATGTTACACCTTACACTTCACAACCAGGAAATTTATGTAAATCATTACCCAAGCTAAAGACCAATTATCTACTTAAAAAGAAATTAATCGACCTTCCTCACAATCTGCTCTTTATGGCAGCTTAAGCCAATGATGAGTGTTACATACCTGCTTGCATGTGATATTATGAAACATAAGTGTTGCAGCTTGAGGGCAGAGGTGATCTAGGATGGGCTGGCCCAGTTATTTTCTTCTTTGCCGCCCTTTTTTGCACTCAGAGATATTACAATTATTGATAGCAAATCCCACCCTTAAATGCCATTAAATTATTTAAGAAAAGGAGAGAGAAAGATTTGAATAAGGGCATGGTTTTCTGATCTTTCAAAGTAGGTTGAATTCAGGAACACAGGCCAGAATCCTTTGGGACAGTTACAAATGCATCAACTGGAGTTACACTATAGCTATTGCTTAAAAACAATTTGTAAGCCGCTCTGATAGCCTTGTGGCTGAAGAGCGGGGTATAACTAACTAACTAACTAGCTAACACAATCTTGACTGTTATGTATTCATGGTCCCTACGTAGCCTTTAGCTTAGACATTACGTAGGGACCTTGAAAGTCTCCCAATTCCCACTTACTGGGCAGCAGCTGCTAGGGTCGACAGGAGTCTGTTCCTCTGTTGCTCAGGAAGCAGTTGGCTGTCATTCCCACCCACCCTCTTCACACAAGGGATCTGCAGCAACAGAGACCCTGTTTCTGCCTATCAAAATGGGGATCACTCATGGCAGGGGATGGTAATGGCAGCCAGCTGCTTCTTGAGTGATGGGGAAACCGACCCTGTTGATCGCAGCAGCTGCTACCTCATAGATTGAAATTGGGTGTTGGTTTCAAGATGGAATTCACTGTGTAGCACCATAGCTGTGGTGCTTACACTTAAGTAAAGACCATATAGGATTCTGGCAACAGCTGCCTTATATCTGAGTCCAAAACCACTGGCGCATCTAGTAGTGTTGTCCACTGACTGACAGCAATGCTTCCCGGGGGTTTGAAGCAGGATCCTTTGCTCGTCCTACCTGGAGATACCTGGAATTACTTTGCAGTCTCCCATCAAATCTGGGTGTGCCAGGCCTGACCCTGCTGAACTTCTAAAATGAGATGAGATTGGATTTGAACAGGCTGGCCTGAGGATACAGTTGAGAGAGTCTCTGAGCTGCAGAGCTTGGAAGAGCAAGATGCAGAGCAAGGAGGAATGATGTGTTGCTGAGGAACATCATGCCTTTGTTATTGCATTGATACAAACACTAGCCTTTACATGAATCACTTACTACAGTGCAACCAGAGTATACAACAGAGGTGGGAATCATGCATCCCTCCAAATGTTACTGTACTGCAAGTCTCAGTGGCTTTAGCTAGCATGCCCTATGGTGAGGAATGCTGGAAACTGTAGTCTAAGAACATCTGGAAGGTAAGAAGAATCCAACCTCCAGTATACAGGGACAGTCTATGATACAAACCACAAAAGTCAGGTGAACCTTGAAGTAGATGTGATAGAAATGCTACTCTCAATTTAAAGTCCATGCAACAATGCTTATAGTAGGCATTGAAATTGAAAGGGTACATTTCATCCAGCAGTAATTTTCTCTCACAAAATAAATCAGTTCTCTGCCATACTGTGTCAACTTCCAATTCAGTTTTTGAAAAGATTTATGCACAGGAACATATTTACATATACAGTATTTAATCTTTTTCCTCTATAGATCTTTGGCATACATCTCTGTAAAGAACAAAGAGGCAACGTGTGGTGTGCATTCCAATATGTATCTATTTCCCATATGAAATTCAGCAGTAAATTACTTGACTATTGCATTATCCAAAAGTGTGATATGGCTGTAGTACCAACAATGCATAGGCACTATGAGAGGGTGAGGAAACCTTAACAGATAAGTTTGAACCGACACCTACTTAAATTACCAAAAATGCTGACTGAGGTAAGGACCAGCATGTGCCATTCCATCTACATAAACTGCCTTATGGTGTCAGCATGTGGATCATCTTTTCTCATATAGTATTTTACAACTGAAAATAATTATGCAGATTCGCTTTTTCACTGAAGCACTATTACTGGACTATAGGATTAGATACACTTTCTTACTGTGCGTAAAATGCCTTCCTAAAAACCAGTGGTCAATTGGCTTTATCCTCCCAAATGGTAGTGGAGTTTTACATTAAATTGTGATTATTAATGATCTGCTAAGTGATCATTTATTGTGATTTAGAACAGTGCTACTTAAAGTACTGGTCTCTGAAATGGTGCCAGTCTATGTTGAGTTTCCAGAAAAGAAAGAAACAGTTGTAATCAATGGGCACAAATATGGTGCCAGTCCCTGGTACATTGGGAGGGGGGGGAATCCCCACTGGTTATACATATCAGAAAGCTTAAGAAGCACTGATTTAGAACAGAGTCTATCAAGGATACCCTTTCCCCAAAGCTTACTGAAATGAATCTATAGGGCACATCCAGACTGATGAAAAAGGCCAGAAAGTCCCAGATTTTGTTCTTGTTCTTTCCAGTTTTATTTTGGAGATCCATACACATTTTGCTTATCTCAGAATGTTTTCTCTCAGCTCCAGGTACAACCAGAGACTTTTTATACCAGCTCTCTGGATCAGTTTATTTTAACCCAGTATAACATTGGAAAGAACAGGAATAAAATCTGGACCTTTTCCATCAGTTTGGATGTGCCCTATGTGTGTTGGGGGGGGGGGAAGACAGAGGAAACATTCCTGTTGGTCGCTTTATCTGTTGCTAAAGTTTTTTTTTTTTAAATCCACATAATGTTGCCATTTAAATGGAACATCCAGAGGCGATTCTCAGCACAAACAAAAGCATTTTATCTAGAGGCTGAGTCTTTTTTAAATTCTAGGATACATCTCAGGGGGGGAAATGTGGCTATCTAATGTAGATTGAAGGAGATTCACTGGATGGGAAGGGAAGTACAAGGCCTTTATGCTAGAATAGTAAGATTTGTAGAATGATGTTCCTTTAAAAAAAAGGACCAACCCATCCTGGTCCTCAGAATGAATAGTGAGTAACGGCACGTAAGAGATCTATGACTGCCCAATTGTCTATAGCAGACTTTCTCAACCTTTTTACCCTGGAGGAACCCTTCAAGTGATTTTTCAGATCTCAGGGAACCCCTGTATTGAAAATATCATATCTACAGCTTTAAAAAATGTTTTCTCCCCTTTATCCACAGGGAATACATTCCCAAACTTACTGTGGATACACAAAACTGTGGATAATAGCAAACCCTATAGAAATGAATGATTTCCATCCCAACTTCTGGTGGAAACGTACCATAGAATCACACTGGAGGACCTAGAAAATACCCAGAGAGGACATTTTTTTTTCCGGATGTGGATAAGTGAAACCACAGACATTGGCCATGTTGATATGGGGGTCAACCTGTAATTGCTCTCTCTGCCACTTAGCACTGCCTATCGACAAGACCAATGTGTACAGAGGGCCCAGTTGTGTTGCAAGAGGAAGCAAGGCCCAGGTGAGTGATGTAATACACTAGTAAGAAAATGACAAGAGGACTGTGAACTTCTAGGTTCAAATCCTTACTCAGCTAGGTGTCTTTGGGCCAATTGCAATGTTTCAACTTGATGTACCACACATGTTTGCTTTTAAAGATATGGATGCTGCTTTCAATGACTTGGAGGAAGGTCAGGATTAAAAAGCAATCAATCAATCATTCTTTATTATGGCCTATTAAATAGCACCACAGATGTACAAGAAGTAACAATGCCCAACTCTCTTTGAGCCCTAAAAACGATATGCCTTGCAGGGTATAGCAACTAACGAACAGCTACAATAATATGCACATACACACTTCCAAAATGGACCGAAACATACATAATGACACTTCAGTGTTCTTTACCTCCACATTCCTGATGTAGCTCCATTACTCTAAATGGGACTTATCACACTTATCACACCATGGAGGAGCATAGAAAAGAGTTGGCATGGTGCTCTGAGGAGCCAGCTGAGGCAGCCAGGACACAGCTGTGTCCTAGAGCCCAACAGATCACATTACTATTTCTCACGGAACCCCTAGTCATGTCTCACGGAACCCTAGGGTTCTGCAGAACCCCGGTTGAGAAATGCTGGTCTATAGCCTTGTGAAATATTTATTGGCCAAATTGCCTACCCAGCTTCTTCATCCTCCCTCCCTTCCTTGCTGGCTGGAGAAATTCATGTGGATTGAAAATCCTTTTCCAGGAAGCCCAAACCAGGAATAAATGAGGCTTTCTGTTGCACAAGACCTTGCTCTTTTGCAATAGTTTAGATAGTGTGGTGTATTGTAATGACACTATACAAGGCTTGGTTTGTTCCCTCTGCACAAGCACATAATGGACAGCAAACTCAGGACCAGTATAGATCAAAATAAGGGTTTGATTTTAACTCCTATAAGGATGAGATTTCTTAGCTCTAGCCAGTGGCTTCCATGTAAAGGATGTGTTAAATCTATGCTGGGTTTTATTCCAGACTTTAAAGGAGCTGAACCCTATCTGCAAAGCAGGATTGGCACTCTGGATAGCTTTTTTAGAGTTTGGAATAAAAACCATGTGTCTAGTGTACAATCACAAATGAGCACCATATATGGTACAATCTGATAGTGTGTGTTGAGATTATTACCGTTTCTAAGGAGCAGGATGTGTCCTCAAAACGAACAAGAAGAGATCAGCACTTCTATCCTAGACAGGTCTACTCAGAGGTGAGATTTGGGATTGCCTTATTGCAACCCTACAAAATTTGCATTTAGGTTTAGCTTCTGGTGCCTCAGTAGGTGAGATCTGGTTGCAGTGTGTGTGTCATGTCTACAGCTAAACCCACCATAAATAAAACAGACAGACAGCCCTCTCCAAATTATCCCATCACTGGTGAACGCTTTGGTGCAGCAGCCTACTATTTATTCCAGAGTAACATATCAAGTTATCATTTGTTTGCTGGTGAAGACTTGTCGCAAAGAGACAGGTTCCTTCCTCATCTTCCACCCAGAATTAAGTGAACCTGCTGTTTGTGAAAAGAGATGCGGCCGCCTTCACTCTTGACACATCTCTCTAAGAGCTGCCAAGCTGCAAGAAAAACCTCCCACTAAGACGAAAAAGCAACTTTGAAGAGCACCCTAAGTGTGGAGAGGGGGTGGGGGAAAGAGACCTCATTCTTTGTTGGAGGCATAGGATCTGTCTGAATCCTGCAATGCAACAGAATCTGAGGGTAAGGTCTGTGGAAGTTGTTTCCAGGATGTAACATTCTTTGAGCTCTGGTTTTCATTATGACTACAGAATGTTTTTCATTTTATGATTGAAAATTGCTTGCATGAACTCCTGTAAACAAAGTTCTCTGGGGCAGAATTATTCCTTGCTGTTGTGATTTCAAGATAAGGGTTTTTTTCCAGGCTTCTTTTTTCAGTCCCTCCTCCCCTCACTGCTCATGGTGAGGACAAGCATGATAGCTGGTGGAAGTCCACAGCTCTCCTTGAGATATTGAGAAGCAAGAGGCCTGACCAACCTACTGGCAAAACTCTTGTGGGAAGCTTCCACACAGTCTTATGTGCTTACCATAACCATGAACTATATTCAACGGGACTCGTACCCAGGTAAATATAAATAGCTCTGTAGCCTTAGAATTTATTTTTAATGGTGTTAAAGATGGAATATTCATTGCAAAGGGTGAGTCATCAGAGCATCATGTTTTATATGTTATTATTTTTATTTATTTTTATTTTTGTAGAAATAATTATGAAAAATCATTGCCCAGATTTTTGTGTCTAGTAGTTTCAGTAGACAGAGCAAATCAGCTACCTGTTGCCTCTGCATAAGGCTGTTTCTAAATGTTCTGCATAAAACTGCCACTAAATCCTAGACATGTATATTTAAAAATCAATTCCATGGAATTGTATGCCACTTAGTCCCAAGCAGGCATGCATAAGTTTGCAATTTCAATTGTATATCAGTGTATTCATTGAGAAGCTGAAACTTCATTCTGGGGGGGGGGGGAATGCTAAACTTCAATGAATTAGGAGTGTATGGGTGCTATCTGTGAGATCTCAAAGCCAGTTATGCCAGTGGTGACTCTCTTCTGTTTTGCTTCTCCCCATCATAAGCATGACTTCTGCATTACCTACTGACGTCAAATAGGAATTAATAACTAGTTGTGGGCAATAGAATACATGACATCAAATGAAGATTATAGGAAGTGTCGTAAGGCCAGTACAAGTTCCCAGGGTGCCAACACTGTCTGACCTTTTTAACCTTTGGTGGGAAACCAATACATCTGGCCTCTGGGGCATCTCTCAAGGAGAGTGCTTCCTTAGGTTACAGTCAAAGTGAACTGCAGTTGCTGTGTGGCTATAGTAATTACCACGGAGGTGTTCATGACTAATATTATAGCATTAAAGGCGGGGCAGGGTTTCCATTACAGATCCTTGCTTGCATGAACTCCATGAGAAAACCTCTCTCCTCTTTGCAATGAAACTTGGCATCAGCCTGCCCAGTGACCTATTATTTCTCCTTTATGCACATTCTTTGTATATGGCAGGGGATGGGCAACTTACAGCCTTCCAGATCTTGTTGGATTGCATCTCTCATCATTAATCACTGCTGGCTATGCTAGCTAGGGCTGGAAGACCACAAGTTGTTTATCCATACCCTTCAACTGTTCCAGTTTAGCAGAGACAGTCCTGACCAATGTTCTGTGGTCCCACTTTTCCAGCTGCTTTTAAATGTCTGAGGCCACTGCCATACTGCAGAAATAATGCAGTTTGACACCACTTTAACTATCATGGCTCCATCCTATGGAATCTTGGAATTTGTAGTTTGTTGTCGCACCAGAGCTATCTCACAAAACTACAAATCCCAGAATTCTATAGCATTGAGCCATGACAGTTAAAGTGGTGCATTATTTCTGCAATGTGGCAGCAGCCCCAGTTTTTCTCACCTCCCCTCACTTTCCCCCTTTGTCCCTAGCTGCTGCAAACTGAGTCCAAAGTGCGAAAGTAGTTTGCATTCAACTTGGAGGAAGGGGAGGAAGAGTCTTGCCTTTCTCCGTAGGCTCGGGCATCAGCAAACTGCTGCAGCCTCTTCAAAGTTCTTCCTCATTAATAACGTATGCCATCTTAACAACACTCTGATCTTGCTTAGCTGCATACGTCCCAGTTTTCATCTGTGAAATGTTTGAGGGTATGGTTTACCCTTGCTATATGGAATATAATTATGAAGTGGGGCATACTCAGTGACTGGTAGTTTTGTAATTTTGTAAAAGGAACAGTTAGATTTTTTTTCACATCAAAGGGCAGCAGCATTTGGAATGGGAAGAACCATCAGCAGAAGTTCAAAAGAGAGCTTGGAAAAGTTACATTTTTAGAAGGCAACTTCCAGAAAACCGGGCTAATTTAGGTGCTGGTCAGGCTGACTAGGAGATTGTGAAAGCTATAGTCCAAAATGGTCACATCCCAAAGTGCCAGTTGAAAGAGACATGAGAATATTTTGCAGCTGGGAGGGAAACCAATGCAGGATGTTTTTAATTTCTATAAGCACAGCTTCTTGGACCCAATTTAGAGTCAGCAGAAATTTAAGGAAAATCTCCCCATTCATTACAGAGATCCAGTTTTGTGTTTAAACCAGACTTTCAGCAACTACATGGAGAGCATGAACACATCAGAGTCATAACTACCTGGGCCATAGATCCTGGTGGAGATAATGCATGCTAACATGTGCAGGCAAGGCAGTTTAAATGAGAGAGGAGTTTTATGCAAGTCTTGTGTCTTTTTAATGTCCATGACAAAATAGGTTGAGTACTAAGGAGGACCTGAGAATCCCAGGATCAGTGTGAAAGTTTTGTTAAACCACACCAGTATTTGCTAGAGGTCTACCATGTGCTTTTAAATGGCATCAGCCAAGAACTAGAGTAGGTTGGGAGCTTTGTGCTACAGATAATCAAACCCTTGCTGTGTCTGTGAGTCATTTCCAGATTACACAGAACAATGTGATGGGTAGAATAAGGCAGTACAATTATTATTATTATTAATAATATTGGTGTTGTTGTTATTATTAGCCTGTATTCTGTATCAGCTTATTATTGTTGTTGTTCTTGTTGTTTTCATTTATGTCCCACCTTTCTCCCAATAATGGGACTGGAGGCAGCTTACAACATGTTAAAAACAATACAGATTGAAAGTATACAGAAACATAAATTAAAAGTATAAAATAAAGTTACTTAAAAGACCGTTAAACAATTTACAAAATTTAAAGACTATATGTTGTTGTTGTGTTTCTTCAAGTTGTTTCCAACTTATGGGGATCCCAAGGCAGACTTATCATGGGGGTTTCTGAGTCTGAGAGTGTGTGACTTTCCCAGGGTCACCCAGTGGGTTTTTGTGGCAGAGTGGGAATTTGAACCCTGGTCTCCAGAGTCATAGTACAAAACTCAAACCACTACACCACAGTAGAATTTTTGTATGTTAGCTCTGCAGGTTGCTAGTGGGTTTTTATAATTTGGGTGCTTTCTCCTTTTAAAAAGTTACCTGCAGGTTCTAAATTTGCCACACCAAGGAGAAGGCAGCTACAGTATGTTAAACCTCATCAGACCCATTAATCTGCCACATGCAGGTAGCTATTTCCAAATATGGCACACATCTCCCTCCTTGATAGTCCTGGAGTGTAATGCGGTGGTGCAGTCATGAATTTTGAAATGCAGGCACTCATCATAGCAGCCCCCATAGCCACACCTCTAAGGAAAGTCTAGAAATGCAACCAACAAAACAATTCCAGCAGTTTTCACCTCTGCCCAAACAGGTATTTTGTAAAACTAAAAGAGTTTTAAATGGTATTTTAGAGTAAGCCACCATATGGTATGGTAATTTGCATTACAAGGGGATCAGCATGCAACAGTGCATTGGTACTGAGAAATCCAATTCCTCTCCCCACCAAAAACTACTCTGACATTTGCAACTAAAATCAGAAGGAAAAGGGACATCAGAAGGGGATGGCAGATGTTATGATGGTACTTCACTCTTATGAGCCCTGGCCCCTCTGCAACTCTGGTTTTGTGTGTGCACACATATGCATGCATGTGCCTTCAAGTTGTCTGTTGACTTATTGGGACCCCCTGGATTCCATAGGATTTTCGTAGAGAAGGAATATTCAGAGATATTCATAGCCTAGAGCACCTGGTGTTCCTTCATGGTCCCCCTTGTGGTCCCCCTTGCAAGTTTCAACTAGGCTTGACCCTACTTACCTTCTAACATCAGATAGGATCTGGTGCTACTCATCCGGAATTCTATCATCTCATTCTGTATAATGTGTACCTGGAAAATATCCTCATTTTTGTCTTCCTTTTCCTTTGTTTTCTTTTTCTACTCTGAGAATTGTTTCAGACAAGGCTTTAATCCCATCTTTATCCTGCCCCATTCACCCCATTTTATGTAGGCTTCACACAACAGCACTTTCTATTCATAGTAATGGTCCTGGGTTTTGTTTTGGGGTGTTTGTTTGTTTTTGCTTACCGCAGAAAACCCATAAGAAGAAAAAGATGGAATAGCTGAGAAACACCCTCTAATTGCTAGTGAGAGGTTTCCTTTCTCTAGAAATTGCCTAAGTGCCAGTTCAGAGAGAATAATAGAATCATAGAGTTGGAAAAGACCAGGAGGGCTACCCAGTCCAACCACCTGCCTTGCAGGAATACGCATTCAAAGCACTCCCAACAGCTGGCCATCCAGCCTCTGTTTAAAAACTTCCAAAGAAGGAGCCTCCACCAACTCTGAGGCAGTGCATTCCACTGTCAAACAGCTCTTACTATTGGGATGTTCATCCTAGCATTTTAGTGGAATCTCTTTTTCTATGTTACTTTAAGCCGCTTAAACCCTCTGGATCATCCATTCACTTCAGTACATACTGGGAACAGGGTGTACTGAGAAGACATATGAGTAGATTGAAATTCATCATTAGTGTGATTTCATTGAGAGCCATCATGGTGTAGTGGTTTGAGAATTGGACTACAACTCTGGAGACCTGGGTTCGAATCCCCACTTGGCCATGGAAACCCACTGGGCAAATCACACTCTCTCAGCCTCTGAGGAAGGCAAAAACAAACTCTCTCTGAACAAATCTTGCCAAGAAAACCCTGTGATAGGTTGGCCTTAGGGTTGCCATCAGTCAGAAACAACTTGAAGGCACACAACACCAACAGTGATGTTATTGTCAAATATGTTCACTGTAATCAAGACTACAATCTTATCTCTCAGTGTTCCTGACCATTGGCTATGCTAATAGGGGTACTGGAAACTGAGGTCCATCAACATATGGAGGGCTCCACATCTGATTCCCACTCCTGTCTTAGGGCTCATCTACAAGAGCCATGATATGCCAGCTCCCCACTGGCATATCCTGGCCACAGATCAGGTTTGTACCTTCCCTGTTCCCTCCACAAAATGGGAAGAAGTCCAGATGAGCACGCCATCCCATCGCTGCAGCCGCAACCACCATCTCTCTTGCTCTCCCAGAAGCGAGGAAGCTGGCCTGCAATATGTGATCAACACCCCCTGAATGTGACCAGCCTTGATTCCTGTGGGACTCCTGCCTAGATCTGGAAGAACAAGGTAGACCGCCAGCTGCAGCAATGGGCCAGCCTGCCAGGACAGGCTCCTGGGGACACACGGGGCCTGATCGCAAAAGGGCTTCCCTTTCAGATGACGTCATTCTTGTCTTGTCCTGCTCCCGTTCCCCCTCCAATCTGCCAGTGGTTCTTTTTATTGATGGGTTAAGCCATCAATAGATGGCCCGTTCCGTTTTTGTTACGTTATCGCAGGCTAGCAAAAAGGAGCCCCGTTCCTGGGGTGCGATCTGGGAGGTCGGTGCCGAACACTTTCAAGTTCAATAGGGCTGAGGAAGTAAGTGACAGCCTTTTTTTTAACCCTCCCCAGGTTACTTGTTAAATTTAAAGTGTGTTTTGAGGCTTGGTTTTTGTTTTCGATCTTTCTTTTACTTTTTATTTTTAAATTTCCCACACGATTGCTCTCTCACGAGAACAGGCAGGATTTGCCTTATGGGTCATGAATGCAGCTTTGCGATAGCTGCATTCGCTCCTGGCCAGCTGAGTGGAGGGGGAGCAGTTCTCATGCTGGGATAAAGGTAAGTGTCTGAAAATGTTTGTTTTAAACTGTAACAGGGACAGGATTGGGGTGGGGGGGTGGGACCTGGATAGGGATGGGTTTTAAGGGCCCATCTGATAATCTCCTTAGTTAAAAACAGCATTAGTATTTTACGGGGGGGGGGTCTTCAGGATGACCTTCACATCACTCCCCTCAGTATCTGGATTTCAGAACTCCCTTGCGAAGGAACCTCACTCATCAGATGTCATCAGATATAGCACACCACGGAGGCCTCTTCTACCTGTGCAATCTTCCCAAAGGCTGGTGGGTCTTTGCCAGAAAGAGTGAAAGGCAAAGACAAAAGAGAAACAAAAGGACTTAGATACTCATCTTGCCGCTTTCTCTGTTCTTCCATCATTGTTTCTCTGTACAGGCATTTCAGCTAATACTGTAGCAGAGGACAGGATTAGACAGGTCACTGTGGAATCAGATTACAGTCTTTTTCTACTCTTTCAACTTTTTTAAAGCAGATCAAGTGAGTAGCTGACACAAAGGGATGGGTGGAGGAAGAATAATAGCAGAAGGGAGGTAGGGGAATCTAGGATATACTCCATCCAAAGGTAAACATGCAGACAGATCCAATTATTTAAACAGCTTCTTAAAGTTTGTGCTTAGCTTCCCCTTATTTAAATAAATACTGTATAGCCAAATTAATTTCACCTAAATGAGTGTTTACAATAGCATTTCCTAAACAGCTCAGAAATAATTTTTCTCCTGAATTAAAATGAGAGATACATTTCACTCTTCCAATTCAAATGTTTACTTCAAATTGGAAAACAGTAGGGGTAACCTACTTTCTAAACCAGTGTCTCTTAACCTTTTCTTTACCAGGGACCCCCTTTAAATATATTTTGTTGCCAAGGACCCCCAAGACTTGACTCAAGATTTAAAAACCATCATCATCATCATCATCAAACCTGATGATGATGATGATACAATTACATCATCCATGAAACCTTCTCTCAGAGTCACTGGAGGGAGAAGGAAGACTTTTCTCCTGCTTCTTCCTGCAAGTTTGTGGGTGAAACTGATTGAATGGCAATACATAGGCCAGGTCAGGCAGCCAGACAGCCTTTGCCTTGGCTGCTGTCATGTGGTCACTCCACTGAAGGGAGGAGGTGGGCCAAGCAGCCTTCACGGACACCACCACCCCCGTGAGGACATAATGAACCCCTGGGGCTCCACGGACCACAGGTTAAGAACCACTGTTCTAAACTACCACCAACCCATTTTTCTGCATGTGTCACACATGCCTCCTCTAAATCACCATGCCTCACCATTTTCACCAGATTTATTTGGATATATAGCTTATAACCCCTACCTTTATTACACTAAGGGGGGGATGCTTTGAGACCTACCCGTGATATCGAAAGTCTAGATGGGGAATTATTATTAGCTCAAATGGAAGGCTGCAAGAGGCAGGTAACTTTGGGATCTTTTCACCTATGTATACCAGTATTAACTGCAGAGAATTCCAAGTTAAAGTGAAATAAAATGTTTTTATGAGAAATAGCTCAAAAAACATTTACACACACAACACATGCTCTGGAGAACCACACAAGGCTATCAGAAAGAAAAGCAGAAAGGTTGGATAGAGGGACAGAGTCAGAAAATAGGGCAATAGTTACCATTTTTGAAGAGTGGAGTTTCGAAGTATCCTACTCAGGCTGAAGCTAAGGGTGACACTGGAAGTTCTGATCTGGGAGCACTCCAAGAAAGAGAGTGGCCGGTCTCATCTACAGTGGCATGCCTTTCTATTGTAGGGGACCTAATATTTATACCCTGCTTCATATCCTGGAGGGGTATTCTGGGTAGGAAAAGCCTGGATGGTTTCCTGCCGGGTAAACAAAGGAAACTGAAACTTAACTGATTGCTGTTAATGGCTGGGAAATTGGAATTGATGAATTTATGACAGGACAGGAGGAGGTTCTGAGGGGATATTTCCTTGGGATTGGGATTGGAGAAGTCATTTGATTGTTTAGGTTATGTGACTCACCAGTGAGGGGCTCAAGGAAGGAATTAGCATGTACCTCCTTAAGGATTTTCTTTACCGGGTGCTTCTGCTCAATCCTAGGGCTTGTCTTAACAGTGAAAATAATACTCTTAGAATTTGCTTAGAATCCTACCTGTCTTAATGGGATCCTGCATAATTCCACTGTATTCAGAAGGAGGGAGGCCAAATCCACCATAAATCCCAAGGGAACAGCCCTCGGGGCTTTCCCCAGTGTTTTTAAAAAACTCTGTGGGGAATGTGCATGATCAATCATTAGGACAGGCAATCAAATTTATTTGGAATTCCCCAGAAAACCAGAAGTAGAAAGCTCTGTGGGGAATGCGCATGATCAATCATTAGGACAGGCAATCAAATTTATTTGGAATTCCCCAGAAAACCAGAAGTAGAAAGCTGATTGGCCAGATGGAAGCAGGGGTGGGGCTTGCTAAGAAGGCAAGAGCTGCGGAACCACCATCTTGGATTTTCGCCTTAGCGACAGTGTGCTGAGGCAATGAAACAGCCTTTTATTTTTTATGTTTATTAATTTAATTTTTTAATTTTTAATTAGATATTTATACCCCACTCATCAGCCACAAAAGCTATCAGAGCAGCTTAGAATTTGTTTTTTTAAGCAATATTAATTTACACTTCTACACTGCATTAAGCAGTTTCCAATGAGTGTTAACTAATTGCCCCCACAAGCCGGGTACTAATTTTACCTACAAAAGGATGGAAGGTTGATTGAACCTTGGAGCCCTCTGGAATCAAACTTGCAGTGTGGTGACTTGCAGTACTGGCATTTAACCACTGCACCACCAGGGCTCCTTATTTAGAATATCACACTATCGCACTTTCACACCCAAGACATGCCTTTAAAAAAAACCATTCAGCAGTGGTAGCTGGCAAAAATGAAAACACAAGTCATGGCCACCATCTTGAATCGCAGGCATGCCCATTGGGACAGCAAAAGCAGGTAGCCACACATGCCTGTGATTTTGCCAAACACCATTAGGACAAGTTGATCCTGCTTCGAATTTGCATGAGTACGCATCAATCCACATTTTTTCCCTCGGGTGGTAGGGCATGCTAACACCTTGCTGTTTCCATATCCTCTTCTTCCTATGGCTCCAAGATGTTGTGACCTAGTTCCTTGCCCTCAATCTCAAGAGCAGCCTCAGGGTGAGGGGAGCTTTTTCTTTCCTTTTTTTTTAAAGTGTGCTGCTGACTCCGAAGTACTATGAGTTGCATCAAGAGAGCTGATGTATACTGGGGGAGGGCTCACAAGCCCACCACCTCCTCCCCTTCCTCCTCCTTTCAAACTTTCCAAAGCTGTGGCTGGCACCAAATCTCAATAGGAAGGAGTGGTCAGCATGTGGATATATTAAGCCACCTCAGGAATCTCTGTGTATTGTACTACAGGACTGACAGTTTGTGGGTTTCTGTGTGTATGCTGCTATTTTATTAACTGTCACAGTTTTATTCTTACCTTTCTCACCCTCTCCAGAATGGCCGAAGGTGCAGTACAATTGGTCTGAGGCATACCTGTGTTGCATCACTGATAGCAAAAGCCTTATATGAATCTCCATATTTTGTAGATCTGCTTAGACACTTCATTTTTGTGAGCTATGGCACCATCTCTCTCTCTCTCTCTCTCTCTCTCTCTCATATCGTCTTTCTCCTTCTCTCCCAAAACTTTTGGCTAAACATCTTCTCCTTTCCCACCTTTGCTTCTCCCCTTCTTCATCCACAGTTGCTGGCTAAACATCTTCTCTTCCCCTTTTCTTTCTTCTTCCTCCTCCACATCTCTCCCATTCATAGACCTTTTCTCTTCTTCTCTTCCCTTCTTCAGTGTTCCTGACTACATTTGTCTTTCCCCTCTTCCCCTCTTTTCTCTCTCACTCAGCCTCCTTCTCCTTCTATGCTCACTTCCCCTAACTGCAACCAACATCTTTAATTCCCTTCCTTCCTTCTCTGTCTCTCCATCTCTTTCTCTGCTGGGAAAAAAAAAACCTATTGAAACTATGAGCTTTTGGTGTATGGGAGCATTTCATTGTCTGGACTACAATTCCTATAATTGCAAAGGTGTTTGCAAAGGTCTTAAAAACAAGAGTAGGAAAATTTGTTTGTTGCTTTCTGTTCAGTTTAGGGTTTGGAAAACTTACAAGATTTTCACAATGGGGCCAAATGCCCCGTTTGTGCTCCTCAAGCCCCTCTCCCATCCCTGCTACGGGATTAAGGAAAATGTTTGCACACTTACCTTAATCCCGCAGCAGGCACATCCTGCTTTTACAGCAGTGATGCCAAATCCTGCTTGTTCTTGCAAGAGAATGGCTGTGCGGGAAATTCAAAAATAACCCCCCAAAACGTCAAAACCAAAAACAAAGTACAATTTTAAAAAAATACAAGTACCCAGGGGACGGGGGGAAGGGTGCCACTTACCTAGGTGTCATGTTCCTGCCCGGACATGTCCAGAAGGGACCTCCCTCCTGCAACTGTCATCGCGGGAGAAGAACGGGACACCTTTCAGACCACCCGTGATTCTGTTACTACAACAGATTGGGTGGTCATTAACAACTTCTCCCCATGATTGAAATATCATGGGGAGAAAACAGAATAGGCATGTTGAGGACACAGAAGGGGGTGAATGTCATCTGAGAGAAAAATCTTTTAGCATCGCTGTTCCGTGCCTGCAATGGAACATATAGCTTCTGTGAAAATCTCCTTAATTTCAAAATGAGACACTAATCAGCTTTTGGGGTGCACCTAGGTTTATTTCAAATTTCTCTAGCACCAAGGGAAGAAGCAGCAGCTTTATATTGGGGGATTTTTGCATACCAGGGGAAGTGACAGGCCAAGGGAATGACCTGTGGTTCCTCCACTACCTCCCATTAACTGCACTTCCAGAGATTATACTCTGTCAGCATGCTGTAGGATCTTGGGACTTTGTCAAACCATGCAAATGCAGCATCATAAGGACACCTAATGATCACAAAAGGGTGAGCATACCAGACAATGTTGCCCTTTTGAAATCATCCACTGCTAAAAACCCATCCTATTTTATTCATGGCCCAAGCCATCAATTGATCCCCCATGGCACTTTTCTGCCGGAATTGCCGGCATTTGAATCTTCACGTCATTGTACTTATGTGAATGCAGCATCAATGGCTGGTATGGCCAGAACACTTCCAGGTGAGATTGTGACATCCGGGTAGGTGACACACTTTTTATGACCCTTCCCAGTTTACTTGGGGCTTTTCTAGTGTGTTTGTGTGCTTTTTAAAACTTTAACGCGGTTATTTTAGTTTTTGTTTTTGAATTTCCAACGCTATGTATTCTCGCAAGAATCTGCAGGATTACAGATGAGGAAGTGAACGGAGCTCCATTCACTCCTCGTTCACTGCCGGGAAGCCTTTTGCTGGGATTCAAGATAAGTGAGGTATGGGGCATTCTTTTGCCGGCATAAAAACGGCACAAAATATGCCAGCAAAAGAACATTTTGGGAGGGTGGTTTGCTAAAGTTCATGGTCATTATATCCATCTTTCTCTATTTCTGTGTTAAGCCTATTCAAATTAGCCTACTGATCCATGCTGCTAGATTCATAATGCCATGTTTCTCCTTTGTAACATGTACCCAGGTATGTGTCAATAAAGCCTGTAACTGTGGACTTCATTTGAAATAAAAAAAGAAACTAGCTACTACTGTATTGAAGTACAGCACTTAAATATGAGTTGGGACTGAACAGCCTTCAAACAGTGGACTGTGCTCTGGAAGGACTTTTTCAGATGCGTCAAAAATAACGCAAGCAGCCTCGTCGCGTTGCGAGGCTGCTGCGCTGCAGAGCATCGGTTTTGTATGACGCTCTCCCCTGCCAGTACTGTTGCGGTACTGCAGGGAGATTTGAGCGTCATATTTCGTTGGTTTTTAAGCACGATCAACTTTCGTGCTTAAAAATCGATGAAATATGACGCTCAAATCTCCCCGCGGTACCGCAACAGTACCGGCAGGGGAGAGCGTCATACGAAACCGACGCTCTGCAGTGCAGCAGCCTCGCAACGCGACGAGGCTGCTTGCGTTATTTTTGATGCGTCCAAAAAAGTCCGAAGTTAGAATGGATGCCCAGATCTTATTATATTTATTATTTTATTAATTTATATCCCACGTTTCAATAATGGGACTCAAGGTGGCTAACAACATATTTAAAACAATACAAAAGTAAAAATAACAATCTAAATATAAAATTCAAAACCAATTACACATTTTATAAGTTAAAACGTTAAACATTAAAAATACTAAAATGCATTTTAAAACTCTATAAAACCCTTTAAAATCTTAAAAACAGAAACCCAGCCCTTGTCAGTTTGTAAAAACCTGGTGGCACAAAAATGTTTTAACTTGCTGCCGGAAGGACAGCAAGGATAGGGCCATCCTGGCCTCTCTGGGGAGGGAGTTTCAAAGTCTGTGACTAGCCACCGAGATCTTATGTCCTCCTGAATGTCTTTTTGGACAGATACTCTTTTCCAGTACTGCTGGTCCCCTGTTACAATCTAATATTTCAACATGTGCATGTTTAGGGCGACACAAATATACTATAATAATGTAGTCTATTAAACAAAATATTATTGTAATAACCTATTAGTTAAAAAATATTGACACTGGAATTCCAGATATCTTGATCCAAAATTAAGTCTCATTATACTGAGTAGGAATTACTGCTTTTAAAGCATATTTAGAATTACCATCTGAGAATTATTTATTTTTTGAGCTTTCTGGTGAAGTGGAAAATAAAGAATATAAAACATAACATAAACAGGTCTTTATTTTTTTTTAAAAAAAAGTATCCCGTGGAAATTCTCAAAATTTATGTTTTATCGAGCAAACTTTTTTCCTTTCTGAATTATTAATAACATAATATATATGGTTGACATTGAAATGATGCCCAGAAAAAATTATTCAGATTTGTAAGAGAGCTGATTTACAAACCTTTTCCATGAAAATATAATTTAAACATTTCCTAAAGCAGCCATACAGTTCTTAAATCACCCCAGATAAGAGATATCACTCACTACTGATCTAATGATTTGCCAACTTTTCAAACATGTTTTTAATATGCTTCTGAGATATAAATATGATTTCTGTCCACAAAATCAATACCTAAACAGTAGTAATATGAAACAATACATTGATTTTTGTGATTGTTGTAGGCTTATACTATTATACATATCCAGTATTGTATGTAGACTATCAATTTTCTAGTTGATGTTGATTTGACTTGTGATCTGAATGAAATAAAAGTTTGATTGGTAACACAGACAGTCTAATATTTGTTTCACATCACCCCGTGCAAAATAAACCAAAAGCACCAATTTTCTGAATAAACCAAAAGCACCAATTTTCTGACAAAAGCCAAAGTTTGCCAATGAGACCCAGATTTGTACAGAATGTTTGGAATAAGTCTAAATATCAAAAAGGACCAACATTAGTTCTTAAATGTGTATTCTATATTCAAAAAACACAGAAATCTGAAGTGTTTACTTGAGAGCTACTCAAAATAGTTGAAAGATCAGCTTCAAAACTTTACCACCATCTTTGTTTTGGTACTATGATTTAATAATTTAGTATGTTTAGTGATTCCGTGAACAAGAAGACAGACAAACAGCTAGATGAACACATTCTTTAAGTTGTAGTACATATATGCATTAGTCACAAACACTTTTCATATCTAACCATTCAGAAACTTCCATAGTTGTACCCAGGTCTTTAAATAGCTACATAAGTCCCCCCCACCCTATCCAACCAAATGCCCCTAAGGGGATGGTCTCTACTGTACTGTGATTTACTAAACAACAGGGCTGATCCTACCTGCTTTGTGTCACTTTTCATACAAAATAGTCCTTGATGACCTAGCAGAAGGATTCAGCTTCCCGTTGGCTATTAACCTCAACACCTCTTATTATTTTGGGTACAGCAAATGAACCCAGCATATCCTGTAATTATAGAAGACAAGTGGAAACCTGTAAAGATTCGTAGAAAGGATTATTTGCATTGGTTTGTTCTAAATTCGTACCTCCTCATGTTTCCACGCTCCCATTACACCAACAGTTGAGACATGGATGAGTACAGATAGCCACAGTCACTCTGATATCTTTGTTACTCAGGAAGACCCAGCATGAATCTTCAACCACATCGTTTCAAGTCCTCCATTTATTTTCCCAGCTATTGAATGCACAACACTTTCAACCCAATAATAAAAAAAAAACAGCTAAGTGTTTGAAAGAGAAAAGAAAGTGTTGAACTAAAGTAACATTGATATTTAAAAATTACCTGTCTGGCACCTTCATATAGGTGGCACAGAAACCATAAAGCTCATTATAAAGGTGTGCCAACTGCAAAAAAAAAAAAAAAAAGTCCTTCCTTCAACCTCCATTTTAAAAAGATGCTCAATGGAGCACCATGTATGTAATCCTTTTGTGAATGGATTAAGATGGATAATAGGCACTAGGCTACTGGGCTATTTAAACTAAAGTTTGGAAGTAACTGATAGTAAATGATTAGCTATATTAAATCTCATTTTCCAATAATGATGGTATAGATAAGTTAGGACTTTATCAGACCAGTCAAATACGGCATCATAAGGATGCCTAATGATTGCAAAAGGGAGCACGTACCAGACAACATTGCCCTTTCACAATCATATATTGTTTAAAAACCATCCTATTTTATTGAATGAGCCAAGCTGTCAATTGATCTCCCATGGCAATTTTCTGCCGGCATTGCCGGCATTTGAATCCGCACACCATTGTACTCACGTGAATGTAGTGTCAATGGGCAAACACTTCCGGTTGAGATAGGGACAGCCAAGTAGGGTACACTCTTTTTATGACCCTCCCCGATTTACTTGGGACTTTTAAAGTGTGTTTTTGTGCTTTCTGAATGTTTTGTGTTTTTATTTTGTTTTGTATTTTTGAAATTCCCACCCTAGCATCTTCTTGCAAGAATCTGGGAGATTTGAAACCAGGAATTGAACGGAGCTCTTTTCACTCCCCATTAGTGCCTGGGAAGCCTCCTTAATGTGATCAAAGTTAACCTCTGTGGGAGGGAAGTTCTTTTGCTGGCAAAAAAATGCCACACTTTATGCCGGCAAAATAACTTTTGAGGAGGGTGGTCTGATAAAGTCCTAGTTACACTTCAGTTGTAACTTGACTAAGGATAACTTCACTTCTCCTGCATTGTATTTGTTATGCTTACAGTCCTTTTACAGTTGTAGTTGTATAGTTCACTAACAAACCAGGGCAACTGGTGATGGAGGAATATCATATGGTTCAAGTGCTATCTTGTGCTGTGCATCCTGCTTCTGCCTCATGCTCAGTTGTGAGTGTTGTGGTGCAACAAGGAAGGTAGGAAGAGAGCATGCTTTGTAGAAGAAGTCTGCAGATTTTAGCATTAAGGTCTTTGCTTTTGGAATTATGTAAAAGTAACTCTAGTTACTTTTGAGAAATGAGAAAGTGAAGGATTACTTTTTAAGAACCGCAAGTATATTGATACCTGTTTCTTGGGACCATAAAAAGTAAGTTTCCAAGTTCTGATTTAAACATGCTAAAATCTCAACGTATTCACAATGTATATTTCTGGAACATAATCTTGAGAGTTGCAAATCCTAACAGATTAAGTGTAAATTGTATTTAGTGTGCTCTCATGCTTCTGTCTAAAACCCCTGCACTAAGAAACTGCAGCAATTTTTCACTATACATTATTTATTGCGTTATTCATTATTACATTATATTTCGCAGTCCCTCCAGTCCTTCCTCCCTCCCTCTCTTTCTCTCTCCTTGATTTTTTTCTTACAGAAATATGTTAATAAATAACACAATGTGTTGTATTCAAGATCAAGTTCCAAGCTTAGGCTAAATCAAATGTTAGTCTTACATAGGGCAGACCCATTGGTATCAGTGGGGCTTAATTTAGGGCTTATCTACTGAAGCAATTTACCATGTTCTGGAGCTCTACATTTACCCCGATCTGCCCCCGGGCAGTCCAAATGACCCTCAGGGCAAATACGAGGCTGGAACGGGGCAAGCCAGAATAGGGCCTGATAAACCATTCTAATATAATACCTGGTTTACCCCAGTTTACCCAATTAAAAAATGGTATGTCCATGGGAGCCCATCTGGCAGACCACTGCTTGCTGCCACCGCCACCTCCCTGGCTTTCCCAGAAGTCAGGCGGGGTCTCTCAGCATGGGACCAAGGCTGGTCACATGCAGGGGGCCTGCAGTCACAGGTTGTGGGGCCTGGCTTCTGCATTAGCAGGAAAATGGCAGCAGTGGAGGCGGTGGCCCCAGTGACAGGCTAGCATCCTGTTTGGAATCTAGCCCATTTTCTCCAGGTAATGGGGGAAGCAGGCCAGCTCCACGACCAGGATACACTGGTGGGGAGCTGGCATATCCTAGCTAGTGCAGATGAGTCCTTACTTGTAACTAACAAGTCCCATTCATTTTTAATGAGTCTACTGTAAAAGTAGGAGTAATGTTTTTCCACCCTGAATGGCCCGTAGCTAACAGATCTCAGAGTGAGGTGCAGTAAAAATGTAGGTTAAATCATATGAATCGATTCAAACACAATAAAATTATCTGTTAAAAACATAGGGAGATAAAACTACTTTGGATGGAAGTAGCTGGGATAGGATATATGTGGGGTGTGGGAAAGTGGTGGGATTGTAAGGAGATGATTACAGATGGAAAATAAATAGCAGAAGAGGAAGATCCCAATTGTCCTAATATTTGTGCTTTGAGCTTCTAGCATATTGCAATGTAGGAGGAGAATCCATGTTAAAAGCTGAATGAGAGCTGCCCCTGCTTAACTGGGCACACCACTTTGTCAGGGCATTCAGCTCTGGAAGTAGATGGTAAGCTAAGCTAGCTAGCTAGCATGAGTGAGTGAGTGAGTGAGTGAGTGAGATTTTCAGATGGGGTATTTATTCCGTTGGAGACACGGAACAGGGTCAGGAAAAAGTCTTTTCAGAAAACGTCAACCCTTTTCCATGTCTCCCCCGTCCTGAGTCCACATTTCCCCATATTTTCACCACGGGGAAACATTGTTTTTGGACCACCCGTTCCATTGTAGTAATGGAATCGCAGGTGGTCTAAAAGGTGTCCCATTCCTCTCCCACAATGACAGCTGTGGGAGGGAGGCCCGTTCTGGACATTCCAGGCAGGAACGGGACACCCAGGTAAGTGGCACCCTTTCCCCACCCTCCCTGGGTTACTTTTATGTTTTTGTATTTGTTTTTGTGCTTGGCGTACTGTTTTGACATTTGGGACTTTTTTTATTTTTGAATTTCCCTCCCACCCGTTCTCTTGCGAGAACAAGCAGGATTTCAGTTCCCAGTCATAAAGGCAGCCTTATACCAGCTGCATTTATGGCCGGCCAACTTGGGGAGAGGGAGGACATTCCTGCCGCGGAATAAAGATAAGCGTTTGAACATTTTCCCTTTATTTTGCAGCAGGAATGGGATTGGGCCTTGCGAGGCAGAACAGGGCATGTGGCCCCATTTGAAAAAGTCCTGAGTGCGTTATGGTCTTTCAAAATATGAGCCTTGTTATTATACTCAGGATAGTCTTGCACCCTGCAGTCTTTCAGAAACCAGTCCATTCATTTCATACAATGAAATTCAAGAAAAGCCTCCATCAGCCAAAAGAAATCTCTTTTTTAAAATAATACAATTAAAATTTAAGCATCAGTAGCTAGTTTCAGCTGGAGCGACAGGAAGTATCCCCAAATAAAGGCAGAATTTAGGCAGGACTTAATGAGCCAATTCTGTCTGGGAAATCAGATCCTGTTTCTTAGCAATGAATTCATTTAACCATTTATTCAGCTCTATATTCTTCTGCGACCATTGCCCTTTACTAATCCAGTGGTTCCTGTCTGCCTGTCATCAGCAGCTGTATTTATCAGAGGGTGGTTTTAAGTTTGTTCCATTTTAGAAAACTGGAAAAAAAATTGTATTCTAAGTCATCTCTTCCGTTTGTTATCTCCACAAGACATGCATATTTCTACTCCTTGTAATACATAAGGGACTGTTATATGGCCAGCTTGTGTATCTGACTGACTCCCCCAATCCCATGCTTCAAGTTTCAGTTTACAACTGCACTAGAGACGTTTATAATATGTTTTGAGTGACACTTGACCTCAGCACAATCCTCTTTTGCCCACAGGTTTGAGAAACAGCATCAGGAGAGGTTCCTTGGTTTTTTTCCGGCCTTCAGCTTCAGGAGAATTTGGCATCCAAGCAATGCTCCATGTTATTATTGCCTTGGGTGCATGAGATGGAAACACCCTCTGACCCTTCCAAAAGCTAAATTCTTACATCTTTGCAAACAGGAAAAATTCAGTATATGAAATGCCCGCTCTTACCTAGGTTCAAAGTTCTTTTGCTCATCCAAGGCATACGTTTGCTGGTTTATTTGTCCACCATTTAGCATGTCTGGGAGCACAATAGAGAGTGATTGCCTGAACAGACGAGGATGAGATGGAAACAGCAAATTTGCTAAAAGCATTCTTCCATACATTCTACCACACAGTGGGAATACAGGATAAAATGAGAGAAAAGACAACATCTCTGTGTGTGTGTGTGTGTACGTGCGTGCGTGTGTGTGTAAGGACAAAACACTCTGAGTTCTAGTTCTGCTCACACTTTCTTTCCTCTCTTCTTCCATTTCCCCCCATGAGTAACATGTTTGTGGGTGGCAGTTCTATATGGCAGCTGGTGGAATTAATGAGCGCCAGCAGAATCATTTGGAGTCAAACAGTTGTTCCAAATGCATTTCATCATACAACACAAAATTGTCGAGCACTGGAGGCAAGAGACTTAAATCAACCCTGCCCTAGATCTTATGAGCTGATAAACCATTTAGCTCATCATCTAAAACCTTGATATTTTATACTTTGCCTGTGCAGATAAATACCAAGACTTAATATATTCATGAACAACTTTATCTGTGTTCTAAAAGGTCTGGGAGACAGCCAAGAAAATTAACATGCTCTGAAATTTGGACAAATGAGAGCATTTCCTGCTCAGGATTAAAATGAAGTTTGTGTGTGGATGCATATGCAAACATTTAGGCTGCAATCCTTAAAAAAAATAAAGCAGTAAATACTACCATGGAACCTCTAAATAAACATATCTAAGATGCATGGAAGCAGCCTTGAAAAGAGTTTTCCTAAAAATACAGGCTATATTGAATGCATGCATGAATAAATGAGAGTATACCTTGTGGTTCACATTCAAAATGGACTAGCAGAACTTCACGTGTACATTGGGTTTTTCCTAGAGCTTGAAAAGTAGCTTTACTGGAATACAGTTCTTAGTTCAATACGGACAAGAGGAGAAATATCACACTGATTATTGGGCTCCTGAATTGTGTTTTCTATAAATAATGAAAATTTTGTGCAGTTTATTTTATTACATGTGCTGAAACCACAGATGGGATATTGCATGCTCAGCCACAGATAACTAGTAGCAACAAGTATTTGACTGATGCAGTGAAGTCATACATGTGACTATTGTCTACAAGTGGAAAAGTGTGCATCTATATTGCAGGCACCATGTCTGATCCCCTGTGAACAGGCTGACATTTAAATTATAATCTTGGATTATTGAGCACCCCAGTTACTGTAATGCAGCAGGCACTGCTGGTTTTGCCACCTGTCGCAACTCATCCCCTGGACAACTCAGAGGAGGAGGAGGGAGGCAGATTACCAGGAGTCTGCAGTTCTTGATAGTGGAGCAGTCTCTGAGTCCAAGGAGATGGAGGCTGGGGCAATAGGGCAACACCAGCAGGAGATGGAAGACACTGAAGATGACATGCTCCTGTCCTTTGCTGAATGGTGAAGAGAGAAGTGTCAGGCCCACCAGCAAGTAAATCTCAGATGCTAATTAATTAGGCTCTCAATGTTGGTGAAATAGCTGGCCATAAATCTCCCAGCAACTCCTCCATGTCTTTGTTGTTTGCAACTGCCTTATCTGGTTGACTCACAGAACTCTGGCTCTCATGTTTCTTTGACCTTGGACTGGCTACGCTTTGAGGACTTTGTTCATTCCTTGCTGGCTCTTACATTGGGAATGCTGACTTCTTAACAATGGTTGGGCTGGCTGACCATCCTTGTGCTTCTCCCTGCATCTTGCTCAGATAATCCATTACTGACTTGGACTGGATTAACTATCCGGCAGCTCTGACACACCAACCACCTGTTGCTTCAAGTGCTTGGTGACCTGTGTTCAGGACACCACCATTTTCTGACCACAATAAAGTTTAGTAAGTGGGTGAAAGGGATGGCACTGGATTCCTGTAAAGGAAAGACTCCTGAAGAGATGGTTACCTGGGGTATGTAACTGAAAAGCCTGGGACTTCCTGGGCTTCCAACCTGTCAACAATGCTTGGTGAAAACATACAGATGAGTCGCAATTTGTGTTGTCCCAATTTATTGCATTTCAAATTCACAATATTTCTCCAGAAGTAAATAAATAAATAAATGCCTCAGCCACAATGCATAGCTCTCCCAGCATGCTTGTGCAGTTGAGCAAGGCAGGAAGCAAGGAGGGAAATGTCATAGAATCATAGAGTTGGAAGAGACCTCAAGGGCTATCCAGTCCAACCCCCTGCCCTGCAGGAATACACAATCAAATCATTCCTGACAGATGGCCATCCATCTGTTTAAAACCTTCAAAGAAGGAGACTGCACCACACTATGAGGCAGTGTATTCCACTTCTGAACAGCTCTTACTGTCAAGCAGTTCTTCCTAATGTTTAGGTGGAATCTCTTTTCCTGTAGTTTGAACCCATTGCTCCATGTCCTAGTCTCTGGAGCAGCAGAAAACAAGCCTGCTCCATCTTCAGTATGACATCCCTTCAAATATTTAAACATGGCTATCATGTCCCCTCTCAACCTTCTCTTCTCCACACTAAACATGCCTAGATCCTTAAACCGCTTCTCATGGGGCATGGCTTCCAGATCATGCTGCATCACACTGTTAACTCATGTTCAGCTTGTGGTCCACTAAGACTCCTAGATCCTTTTCGCATGTACTGTACTGCCCTCAAGCCATGTGTCATCCATCCTATATCTGTGCATTTTAGTTTTACTGTCCAAGTGTAGTATCCTACATTTCTCCCTCTTGAACTTCATTTTGTTAATATTGGCCCAGGTTTCTAATCTGCTGAGGTCATTTTGGATTCTGATCCAGTCCTCTGGGTTATTAGCTACCTCTCCTAATTTGCTGTCATCTGCAAACTTGATAATCATACCCTGTATTCCCTCATCCAAGTCATTGATAAAGATGTTGAATAGCACTGGGCCCAGGCCAGTACCCTGTGGCACCCCAATGGTCTCTTCTCTCCAGGACGGAGCCATTGGTGACTACCCTACCCTGGTGGCGCAGTGGTTAAATGCCTGTACTGCAAGCCACCATGTCGCAAGTTCGATTCCAGCCGGCTCCAAGGTTCACGCAGCCTTCCATTCTTTCGTAGGTTGGTAAACTGAGTACCCAGCTTGTGGGGGGCAATTAGCTAACACACATTGGAAACTGTTTAATGCAGTGTAGATGTGTAAATAGCTATTGCTTAAAAACAATTTGTAAGCCGTTCTGATAGCCTTGTGGCTGAAGAGCGGGGTATAAATAAATAATTTAAAAAATACCCTATGGGTTCGGTCAGTCAGTGAGGGAAGGAGGAGGGTGAGGCAAGAAAGGGAGGCTGTTTGGAGTTTTGGCATGGAGTTTTAAGCAGTAAGAGAAGGTGATTTGCTGGAAGGAAGGGGTTTCCATTGCCTGCTTAGAAGGAGGGGCATGAGTAGGAGGAAGAAGGCAGAATCTTGGGAGTGTTGTTGATGTAGGTGAAAAGGGTTTCTTCTGTTAGCTTGCGGGAAGGGGGCAATGAGCAACTAGCATCTTATCATCTGGAAGGAAGGGGGTCCTCTGGCCTGGAAAAGGTAAGCTGTGAAGTTTTGTGCTTTAAACCTCTTTAAAATTTGTGGCATGTTGAGAAAAAATGCTTATTTTCTGGCTACTTTGTCTCCATCAACATGCATCCCTCTGCTCCTTAGTGATTCACTATGCAACTGACTCACCCCCTTTACATCAGTCTCAATTTACATTGCAAGTCCAAAAAGAAACCCCAACATAAATCAAGACCTGCCTGTATCAGAAATTGGAGCAACCAAGCAGCCAGCTGTAAAAGGAATAGTCTCTGTCCAGCAATGCCATGAGCTCACACCACTTCCAAATTACCACTGAAAATGTCTGCTAAAAACTTCCACAGCTGGTTCCCTCCAAGAGCTACCTCTTTGCTCAGAGGATGAAAGTTGAGTTGATGATGTTTATTTTCCTGACAAATTCACAGATTATCTTTCATGCCATCTAAGTGCCACTTGTTGAAATGCTCTAGTGCTGAGCATGGCAAGAGGAGCAAGTTCTTTTGTCTCTCAGCTCCTGTGTGACAATCTCTCCTCCACAAGGTTTGAGCCCCAGGGATTCAAAGGAAGCCCTGATGAAAGGCAAATTGAAGACTCCTCGAGCTCCACACTCCACCCACACTTCTGGGGAAACATAGCTCTTGCCCTGAGCTCTGTAGAGAACGGTGACAGAGATGCTATGTCTGAAAACTCTGGGCTGCTTATTTATTGCACATATACAAGGGAGCCTCTCTTTTTTTACTCTGCATTAATGGAACAACTAACTCTTGATCTGTGGACACCAGAACACAACTAGATCAGATAATCTCTGGCTTTTCTTCGCAAACGAAGATTCAGGAAGGACTCATCCCGCGCTTTCTGCAAGCGTGCTGATGACTAAAAAGGCCAATCCGAGATAAACAAGTCAGGTTGCAAAAAGCACAGCAGAAGGTCTCCTTGGGTGATGTTTTTGGGTTGTGATTCTTTCTGCGTTGTCATTTCTCTTCAAGACTTGTTCGTCGTGAGTTCTCAAATGAGGCTGCAGCATTGTGTATAGTGCGTCTCCATGCCTCCCGATGTGAGGCCAGGGCGGACCATTGTTGGTGATCAATTTGGCCGAGCCTGAGATGTTGTTTCAGGGAGTCTTTGTATCGCTTTTTTGGAGCGCCCCTCTTACGCTGACCCGTGGCGAGTTCACCGTAGAGTAGTGTTTTGGGGAGGCGATGGTCCTCCATCCTAGAAATGTGCCCTGCCCAGCGCAGCTGTGTTCTCAATATCATGGCCTCAATGCTGGTGATCCCTGCTTGCTCAAGGATAGCAACATTCGTCACATAGTCAGTCCAGTGTATATTTAGGATTGCGCGTAGACAGCGCTGATGAAAGCGCTCGAGGAGTCATAGGTGGTGGCGATAGGTGACCCATGTTTCAGATCCATAAAGGAGGATAGACAGTACGATGGCTCTATACACACTGATTTTTGTGCTTTGCCTCAGGTGTTTATTGCTCCAGACTCTTTTGTGAAGTCTTCCAAATGCGCTATATGCCTTTGCTAATCTGTGATTGATCTCTTTGTTAATCTTGGCATCTGAGGAGATGATGCTTCCCAGGTAGATGAACTGCTGAACGGACTTGAGCACAGATTTGCCGACAGCAATGTGGGGATGGTGGTGTTCGTCCTGTGGTACAGCCTGGTAAAGAACTTCTGTTTCCTTCAGGTTGACTTCTAGCGCAAACAGCTCTGCAGCTGTTGCAAAGCAGGACGTAAGGCGCTGCAGAGCTGCTTCTGTGTGGACAACAAGGGCAGCATCATCGGCGAAGAGCAGCTCACGGACTAGATAGTTTAGAGTCTTAGTGTGAGCCCTCAAACGGCTTAAGTTAAACAAGCTACCATCAATACGGTAACGTATATAGATGCCGTTGTCTTCTTCAAGCTCTGCCATAGCCCTTTGGAGCATCGTGCTAAAGAAAATTGTAAATAAAGTTGGTGCAAGAACACAACCTTGCTTCACTCCATTAGTTATTAGAAAGGGCTCTGAAAGAGCATCGCCATATCTGACTTGACCACGCTGGTCCTCGTGTAGCAAGATAATCATTTTAAGGAATTTGGGGGAACATCCTAGTCTTTCCAGGATCTGCCACAGACATTTTCTACTTACAGTGTCGAAGGCTTTGGTGAGGTCGACAAATGTTACATAGAGACCCTTGTTCTGCTCCCTACATTTTTCTTGCCGTTGCCTAAGGGCAAATACCATGTCTGTAGTACTCCTATTGGCTCTGAAGCCACATTGGGTTTCAGGGAGAAGTTCTTCTGCAATAGCAGGAACTAATCTGTTCAGGAGTATCCTTGCAAGGATTTTTCCAGCAATAGAGAGCAGTGTTATGCCTCGATAGTTTGAGCAGTCGGATTTTGCTCCTTTTTTCTTGTACAGGGTGATGATGACTGCATCTCGGAGGTCTGATGGCAGTTCCCCTTTTTTCCAGCAATTCACAAGGAATTCGTGGAATTTTTCGTGGAGTGCATGACCTCCGTGTTTCCAAAATTCAGGTGGGATTCCATCAATCCCAGCTGCCTTGCCATTTTTCATCTGCTGTGTGGCCTTAAGGGTCTCTTCCAAAGTGGGAGCTATGTCCAATTCATTTTTCATTGGTTTTTGTATCATATGTTGGATAGCTGAGCCTTGGACTACTTGGTTGGCGCTAAAGAGACTTTGAAAATGTTCAGCCCAACGATTCAGGATGGAGGCTTTATAAGTAATTAATGTTTGACCATCTGTACTGTATAAGGAGCTTTGGACCTGATAAGTAGGTCCAAACACTGCTTTAAAAGCTTCATAAAATCCTCTATGATCACCCAGATGTGCACAGCGTTGTGTCTTTTCTGCTATATTGATCCACCACTTGTTCTGCATGTCTTGGAGTTTTTGTTGTAGTTTACTACATGTGAGGCGGAAAGCTGCTTTTCTTACATGGCAGGTTGGCTGGGCGAGGTATGCCTGGTGAGCCGCTCTCTTCTTTGCCAACAGCTCCTGGATCTCTTGGTTGTTTTCATCAAACCAGTCTTGATTTTTCTTGTGGGAGAACCCGAGGGATTCTTCTGCAGACTGGAGGATACTGTTTTTGACATGTTGCCAAAGCACTGTAGGAGAAGGATCTGTAGGATGGTCTTCAAGTTTTGTTTGTAGATTTGCCTGGAAGTTGTCTCTCGTGGTAGCTTGTTGAAGATTGTTGACTTGGAGTCTCTTCTTTAAGATGCCACCCCTCTTAGATTTGAACTTAAGATGAAGATTTAGTTTACATCTGACGAGGCGATGATCTGTTTGGCATTCTGCACTGTGCATCACTCGGTTATGACGGACATCACGAATGTCTCTCTGACGGACTAGAACATAGTCAATGAGGTGCCAATGTTTGGATCGGGGATGCATCCAGGTTGTCTTCAAGGTATCTTTCTGCTGAAAGATTGTGTTTGTAATAGTCAGCTGTTGTTCTGCACAGAACTCTAGCAGGAGGCGTCCATTATCATTTCAATTTCCAACACCATGCTTGCCTAAGACACTTTTCCAGGCTTCGGAGTTCTTTCCTACTCTGGCATTGAAGTCACCAAGGATAATAATTTTATCTTCTACAGGGACTTTTTGTATGAGTTGGCGTAGGTCTGTGTAGAATTTGTCTTTCTCTACAGGGTCGGCTTGCATAGTTGGGGCATATATACTAAAGAGAACAACATGTGGAAGGCGTAAGGAAATAATGTGATCAGAGTGTCCTGTTGGCAAGGTTTCGAGTTTGGAGGCAATGGAGTTTTTAATCATAAAGCCTACTCCTGAAAGATGTTTTTTGGTTTGGGGTTTGCCAGACTAGTAAAGTGTGTAGCCGGCGCCATGTTCTTTAAGGCTGCCTTCCTCATGGAAGCGAACTTCACTAAGAGCAGCGATGTCAATATTAAGCTGTGATAGTTCATGGGCTATTAGGGCAGAATGACGCTCAGGCCGTCCACTATCTTCAGAGTCTTGCATGGTTCTGATGTTCCAGCATGCAAGTTTCAGTTCATTTACACCTTTGGAGGCCGGTGTGTGCCTTTGTTTCTTTGCCTTGGTTTGACCGCATCAGAAGATTCCCGTTGGCCACGGCTAGCCAACCAGGTAGTTGGGGATGAGCTTTCGTTAGGCCACCTTTTCTAGGCCGCTCTCCATATGGAGCAAGCAGTGCTATCCTTTAAAAAGGCTGCTTGGTCGTTCAGGATGCTGCCGAACAAGACTCTCATCTCCCGGGTCAGCCTCGAGCGACCAATGTCCCGAACTGCCTGCATGCAGGGTTGGGGCTGCGGCTTCCAGTGCATCTTTACACCTGCCGGTTTCGTCCCTCGCCTGTCGCTACAGGGCTTTTTTGGAACTGGATTTGTCCTTCGAGCCTGTGCAATGGATTTTTCTGGTGGAGCGCAGCGTGCACAGAACTGGCCTCACCCTTTAAACCAGAGATTCATCTGCCGTGGCCTTGCAAGCATGGACGTGGCAGCGAGGTCCTCAGGCCGTAGGTTTGATTAGAGTTTCCTTCTCTTAGATGGTTGACCTTACAGGCTTGGACGAGCACCATCTGCCCGGGTTTGGGATTAGAGTTTTCCTTCTCCTAGGACGGTTGCCACAAGGCTAGAGAGCCCATCCTGCCCTTTGACGCTCTTTGTCAGACCCTTCAGTTTTGACCTGTCTGGCATGGGAGACCCTACCAGTGGCTATTATGCCACCGCCAGCATAGCTCAAAACATCATTAGGGTACGCAAGCCTCTCTCCCACTACAAGGGGGCGTCAATGGAGAGGAGATCAGATAATACATTCCAGTGATTATCACCAGAGTTATATGCATGGACCAGAAAGCAATAGGGGCCATTAGTATGGCTGGTGATATGTTTACTTTACATGGTACAGCAAAACTTAACCATAGATAGAAATAGATACAGATGTAGATATAGACTGAATGATAAATAGGGGGATTTTCATATCCAGGGAAGCTTAACTACCAAAAGCGTTAATTGGGCAATCTCTTCAGTGTCAATAATCTGTACAAGATTATCTGTAGATAATATTGAATAAGAACAAAAGATCAACACAGATGGCACTAATATTGTTGCTTTATTATTGTTCATTCTTGAGCATGCCTGTAATTCATTGTGGACTTTAAAAAATACTAAGGAAGCTGGGTGGTGGTGGTGGATGATGATGTTGAAGTCCTTGACCTTACAGTTGTCTTACCATTAAATATATGTTTCTTGTTGTCTACCTGGGAATGTGGTTTGGCTAAACCCAATGCAGCATCTTCCTTCCCACAAGGTAATGTATTATGCAACAGCTCTTGTTCTTGCAAATGTAATTCACGCCCTCCTTCAGGAAAACACTCAGCTGTTGTGGATTGAAGGACAAAGGGGAACAGAATTCATGTGACAAGGACTTTTTATTTCTTTTACCCAAAATATACATTGTAATGTTTCTACCTCTATGTAATTAAGTCTTGAGTGACGAATATTTAATTATCTGGTATGAAGCTTGCTAAGAGAGATTGCTTTTAGTTTTTCATTTCATAAATTTTAATAACAAAAGCCATGTGCTTTAGCCAAAAGTAGGCCTCTCTTTATCTGCATTTCAGTATATGTAACAGTGGGTAGCTAACCGCATATCTGTGCTTAGTCTGGGTGCCATAATATTATCCCATAAGTCATATAATATCAGTGGAAGACACGTCTATCTTAGGGTGTGTCAATGGATTCCACCCCTTAGGATCTAGCCAAAATCTTCAGGAGATAACATCTGGGACTTTACAGATATATAATTAAATTAGAAAGCCTCAGACATATGTCTAAATCATAATTTATATCAACACTGTCCAAGTAATGTTCAGCTAGTACAAAGCAAGAAAAGATGGTGCCTTATTTAAGATAAAAGCAATAGCTAGTGTCTTCACCCATCGGGTTAAAAAAATCACATACAGCCACAGCTAGAGAAAGTTCCCTTTTTGACTACATTCCTGAATTTAGGTGGCTTCCAGAACACTTCTACATATGTGTATTCATAAATGTCCCATACAGAAATACAACAATACCATCGGAAAAAAACATTTTGGGTGGTTTATCAATATAGTCCCACATATCTGTATGCAGAAGTAAAGGTCCCTGAGTCTAATGGTGCTTACTCCCAGGTAAGTGTATATAGGAAAGGTGCATGAATCTGCATAAAATAATGTCTGAAAATAGCAATAGTTTTGAAGAGATATGGCTTTTTTTTTTTTTGGTTTTATGTGATGCATGTGTTACAGTTGTTAGCCATCACCTTAGAAACGGCATTTCCCCCTTCTTCACGCATAGCAGGAGCCACCTCTCCAATGATGGCTTTTACCATATGCAAGTTTTAAACAGAAAAAAAAATCTGATGCCCAATTCATTAAGGATGCCTTTTTAGTCAAAGTTTTTAAAAATTATTAATATAATTGATTAAATATGATAGTCCTGCTAAATATTTGTTCAGTCCTCCTGGAGATAGATAGATAGATAGGTGATAGATAGATGATAGATAGATAGATAGATAGATAGATAGATAGATAGATAGATAGATAGACAGACAGATACCTAAGTATTCCTTTGGTTCAGGTACTACATTTTCCCATTCATCATCATGAATAATGTCTGAGAAGTAAGACAGATGCAATATTTGGAACAATGGCTGGGAGCATGTTTGATAAGATCCTTTCACTGAATCAAAATATAATTACAGTTGTCCCTCCGTATTCATGGATTTGGTATTCATGGATTTAAGTATTCACAGCTTGAAAATATTCTTTAAAAAATAAGAATCCAAAAAGCAAACCTTGATTTTGCCATCTTATATAAGGGACACCATTTTGCTATGCCATTGCATATAATGGGATTTGAGTATTCATGGATTTTTGTTTCCATGGTGGGTCCTGGAACCAAACCCCAGCGAATGTGAAGGGACAACTGTACCAAAGCCCCGTTCCAAATCACATGAAAGGGCCTAATGAGATTGTTAGCTGTGACAAAAACAGATCTGTTGAATCAAGCAAAATTATTCAAATTATGGGCTTGTCTATGCGAGGCAATAAAATGTGGATTGGTGCGCACTAACGCCAATTCGCAGCAGCTTTCATTTGTCTCCACAGGTTATTTTCAAGACTGCAGGCATGCGAAGCCATATGCATTTGATGTTCAAACAGGCATGCCTGTGAATCAAGATGGCAGGCGCAAGTGAATTACTCCTGTTTTTATTCTCACTAGTTGCCACTGCAGAACAGTATTTCTTAAAAAACAAAAAACCCAAATCCAAGGTACAGAAGTGCGATCTTCCACTTAAATAAACAGGACCAAAAAAACTGTTTTATCTCCTCAGCACACAATCGCTACAGTGAAAATCCAACATGGCAGTTCCAGACGTTGCCTTGCCAGCAAGCTCCACCCCCTGCACACATCCAACCAATCATCTTTCCACTTATCGGGAAAGTGCAGCAAAGCAGATCGGTTGTCCCAACAAGCAGGAATGCACATTTCCTTTGGAGTTTTTTAAAAACTTCAGGAAAAGCCGCAAAAGCTTTTCCCATGGAGTATTTGGAGTCTTTGGCCTTCCTTGTTCCGAATATGGCAAAATGATGCGGTATTCTATTGGGACAAAGGTATTCTCAATTTCCTTTTTTTATTATTATTATTTTTATTATTGAAAACTTACAGATTACATGCATGTGAGTAAATTAACATAACTTCTTACATAATTATGTTTCCTGTTTTTCAAACAATGCATACAATAAGGTTCCTCCTCCCATATATGTAAATTAACATAAATCCATACATTGTAATGTTCCAATTTTTCAATCTATACATAGCTTATTTTCCAGACATTTATATTTCAGCATCTTCTCTTCTAATAGACTTCCTAATTTGTTTCTCAACTCTTTTGGATAACTAAAAGTTTGGTTAAACACCCAACTTTGTGTAAATGAACAAATCAATAAATCAATAAATCAATAAGTTAACAGAGAAAAAATAAATAGTAATTGTTTGGACCCTTGTTTCTGTATATACATTCAATTAAATTATTATTTAAACTGCTGACCCTTGAGATACTATTCTTAATCCATAATTGATATTTTTTAAAGCTTGCTTCATTTCATACCCCCTTCCTTACAGATTATTCTAAAACCAATTTAGCTTTAACTCATCTACCCTCCCACCTCTCCCCCCCCAAAAAAAATCCATTATTGGTTTCCATTCCTTGTCTTTATTCTCCTCAAATTCTATGAGAGGTATGTTCATCATCTAAACCCCTTTGTCTTACCAGGTTTCAATTGATTGAGTGAGTCTGCTCTTGTTTAGGTGGGCTTGATAATTGGATTGAAGTCAAAGCCTCCACAGACTAAGGCAGTTCTCCTTTCAGAAGGTTTCTCTCTATAAGGAGAGGACAACAGAAGTGGAGATGAAGGGACAGAATTAGTGTGCTCCCCCTCTTTGTGTGTTTACTGCAGGGCTGGAAACATGCAGCTGCCCAGAAGTTGTTGGACTAGAACTCCTAGCATACTTCACCATTGGCTATGCTGGGTAGTGCTGCAGGAACTTATGATTTAACAATGTCTGGAGAGCCACATGATGCTTCATCAGATTTTGTAGAACAGAGTTTATAGCAAGTCTGGAGAACATGTTTCTGCATGGTAATTCTCCCTATTCCTCAACACTGGTGATTCCATCAGCTAGGGATGATGGAACCTGAAGTCCTCCAACAACATCGGGAGGGCCACAGATTCTCCACCATTGTGACATGTTATTAGTGAAAAGAGATACACACCCTTAAAATTAGCACCAGGTAAATCCTACCCCCAGCATGGATTTTGGTAAGAATATTAATTTGGAGGTATGAAGGCAATTTGGTATGAAGGTGGATGATGCAGTAGCCTTGCAGGATCCGGGTCTGGCTACTGCCTGGATGAAAGTGTCTTTTGTATGCCATCTTCCCTGACAAGGTGGAGTAGTGGTTACAGTGTTGGGCTAAGGCTTTGGAGGTGGGCAGTTTCAAGTCCTCACTGAACCATGAAACTCACCAGGGGGATTGGGGCAGGCACTCTATTTCCTCCTCTCCAAGGCATGAGGCTAAAGTGGGGAGGGGGACAGCCATGCAATGCTGCCTTGGGGGAAAGGCAGGATATAAATCAATGCAATACAATAAATAAATGAAATGAAACCAGTACCTGACATATCAAAGCCAGGATTTAAATATTTAAAAATAAGTCATTTGTCCTGATGTTTCCTAGGTGGGAAAATATTGCTTTCCTGCATCAAGAACCCATTTCAGAATGAAGTGGCTGCAAGGAGAGGAACTAGGTTCTGTTTCCCTTCACTTGCTCAGGACTAAAGGGCCAGGTCTCCCCAATGACAAGCTTTATCCTGGGTAAAATTGTAGAGACTAAAATGCAGGAGCAGTGGCAACCACTGGTTTCCATATCAGTTGGGGCAGTGAATACATTCTGGGGTTTAGTCCAAACTTTCGAGGCACTTCCAAAATACCAAACCTATTAGGGGGATCAGGCTCAGCCATTGTCCACTGGCATGGAAGCCTCCAGTAGCCTATAGAACACAAGCCCTAAGTATACTGTCTCCCTGCAAAGTTGCTCTTCCATGAGGCCATGCAAACACACCAAGTCTACAGAGAAGGTCTGCGTCCACTTCATTGCAGAGTTCAACAGAAAGAGATTTGAATAAGCTTAATCCCAAACACAAGTCAGGCCAGACCACAGCAGTTCCATCCAACCACATCACTTTGTTGGCTGAGGTTCTCTGGAGAGCATGTTTGGAAGCAAACCTATATAGAGGGAGGGAAGGGGAAAACACTCAGGCAGGAAGGAAATTTTCAAAACACATTCACCAGGAGCCAATTAAAGCAGCTCAGGTGTTCCCATCACCTTAGGCTAGTGTCAGCAAAAAAGAAAAAGAAAAAGAAGAAAGAAAAGGCAAACAGCCCATAATATGTAGCTCTTCAACACTTCCCAACAAGAGCCACGACGGCTTTTACCTAAACGTCTCCTTGACAATGTATACACAAGTCTGTCCTTGTTCTGAACTACTCTACCTCACTTGACAGAGAACACCCATTTGGGATCCAGCTAAGGACAGGTAATTGTCAGACATTCACAAAAACAATGTGTATTTGTTTGAGCCTGAAATCTGAGATGACTCATTTTCTGTAGAGTATGTCTCAAATGCTACGTTTTCCCCTTTGTTATTGTTGTTGTGTGCCTTCAAGCCTTTTCCAATTTATAGAGACCCTAATGTGAAAATATCACAGGGTTTTCTTTGCAAGATTTGTTCAGAGATTTGCTTTTCCCCAAGGCTAAGAGGTTGCAGCTCACCCAAAGCCACCCAGTGGGTTTCCGTGGTCGAGCAGAGATTTGAATCCTTGCCTCTCGGGTCCTAGCACAACACTCAAACCACTATGCCACTATGCCATTCATCTCCCCTAACCCTGGGAAAAAATAATAAAAATTACAGATCCTATAGGGCAGGGAGTGGAGCAGTGAGAACAGAAAGACAATCTGGAGGGCCAGCAACAAGGCACTAGGTTCCTCACAGCTCAGCTCACAATGACATAAACTTTGGCTGGAAGAGGATGAAAAGCTTACATGCAAACTCTTGAAGTATTGTTATGTATACAATTTTCTTTCTTGATAAATGGAGAAATCATAATAATAATCTCTCTCAGGAAAGGAGGTATGTTTCATGGGAATAAGGCCAAGCTTGGAATCAATCAAGTTGTCAGCATTGATGTTTTGGTGTTGTTGTTTTTTAATACTTTCTGCCTTAATGCTGATGGAGATGTTTGTAAAATGGAATAATTTTCTAATAGAAAAGCAAAGAGAACCTACCAAGTAATGGGACAGCTAGATCTCATTTTGGGCTTGCTGGAACAAGCATCAGGATTTAGCTATAGCTGAGCTGAAATTGCTCACAGTTTTTCACAAATATTTTAACAGTGCTGGATGGAACACCTCTTTCTAGTCCACTTCTGCCAGCATTTCTTGCAAAGATGTTCTCTTCAGAAGCTTTCCCTTCCCATGCCTTCAGTAATGTTATCTTATACCTAAATCTGCATGATGCTATGATCTCATTCTTCCATGGCACAATCCCTAAATGGGTTAGATACTGTGCATGAAGTATATCTGGAAAGGAAATATTGGGACAAAATGAACAGAAACCAAGGTAAACAATGGCACCAAACAGAAGAGCAAGAAGTGGAATGGAAGGGTGTATAAAGTTTGTGTTTAACTCTGGAGCAGGCTTGTTTTCTGCTGCTCCAGAGACTGGAACACGGAACAATGGATACAAGCTCCAGGAACAGAGATTCCACCTCAACATGAGGAGGAACCTTTTGACAGTAAGAGCTGTTCAGCAGTGGAACACACTCCCTCGGAGCGTGGTGGGGTCTCCTTCCTTGGAGGTCTTTAAACAGATGATGGATTGCCATCTGTCGGGGATGCTTTGATCAAGATTTCCTGCGTGGCAGGGGGGTTGGACTGGATCGCCCTTGTGGTCTCTTCCAACTCTGCAATTCTATGATTCTATGATTCTATGCTGGGGACTGGTGGGCCAAAGTAATGGAAGGTCCAGGTACTGGCTTCTCCCACCATCTGGAACTCCCCTCCTCAGGAGGCTAAGCTGGCCCCCTCCCTGCTTTCCTTTTGCCAGCAGGCAAAGACATTTTTATTCAAGCAGACTTTTAACATGTAGCTTCACTCACAGAGGCTTTTTATTGGAATGTGCATTTATTTTTTTAACGTTTATGTTTTAAATATTATTTTTTAAATTGTGATGATTTTAATTATAAATTGTATCTGTTTTTTAATTGATGTGTTTAAAGTCTCCTTGGGTCCCACTCTGGGAGAAAGGTGGCATATACATTAAATAAATAATATAAATTAAATAAATAATAGACATCACTACCTGACTCCAACAAGGCATCCCTGTTGGCCTTTCAGTCAATCTTTCCTAACAAGCCATGAGAAACGCAAGTCAGGATCATCACAATCACCATTATACAGTTGAAACCAGTCTCATTGGTCTTGCTCTGACATGGCACTGAACACCTCCCTAGGAGCTGCACTTATTGCCAGGTGAAAATCAATGTGTTCACAAATGATTTTGTCCTCTAAATGATTTACATCATAGGACCCACCAGAACTTACAGATTCTCCTGTAAAGTGGCTTCAGCTGGACAGAAGAATGCTTGGAGGTGGATCAGGACTTCCATACATTTTCCATATACCTAGACATGGATCAGTAATAAGGGGTAAACCTAAATGCCATGACGCCTGAGATGTTAGTATGCCCTACTACCCTGTCCCCACAGTATCTCATAATTTGAAATATTGGACACTTTTCGGGGTCAGGTTGGCTGGGGTAAACCAAAGGTCAGCTGGATGTTACAGTGAGCTGAGATGTGTCTAGACATATAGTGGCAAGAAAGCCTAAATTAGGATTATGCAGAAAAATCCTTGGTAAATACAATTGTGAAGGAGGTATATGCTAATCATTCTTTCAGCACTGGTTGTCTCAGCAATGATTCAATCAATCAATTAAGTGACCATTCCTTAATCTTTTCCTACGGAAATCTCTCCTATATCCCCCTCCTGTCCAACACTGTGAAGTTGTTACAAACCCATCAATTTCTATCTCCCAACAATTAAAGCAATCAATTAAATGTGAAGTCAAAGGCTTTCACAGCCAGCATCCATAGATTTTCCTTGTTTTTTTTCCAGGTTGTGAGGCCGTGTTCTAGAATAGTTTCTTTCTGACGTTTCGCCTGCATCTGGGGCTGGCATCCTCTGAGGATGCCAGCCACAGGTGCTGGCAAAACGTCAGAAAGAAACTGTTCCAGAACATGGCCTCACAGCTCGGAAAAAAACACAAGGAAAATCTATAGCAATCAATTGAGTTTCAGTTTCCTTTGTCTGTCCCATGGAAAAACCATCTATGTAGGCTTTGTAATAGCCATCTTCAGGATATGAAATGGGGTACTAATATTAGTTTCCCAGCAATAGTAAAGGGTGCCACAGTGGATGAACCCAGCCACTCTCTTTCTCCATGTGCCCTGGATTGGAATCTCCTGTGCCACCCTCAGATGCCTTACTGAGTATCTTCACTGCTCGAAAATCTTATCTTCAAGACTAGTAACTATCGCCCCTATTCCCGAATCTCTCCCTCTATCTAATCTCTCTGTTTTACTCCACTATAGCTTTGTACGGTTCTTAGGCATGTGTGTTTGTGTGTGAGTTCACTTTGAACTTTTTCAAACAGCGGGGGTAAAGCCCAGGGAGGTCGGGAGAAGAACAGGGCTGTCGCACTTACAGAGCTCCATTTCAGATGACAATGTCCTCCTCCTTCCTCTTCCCAACCTCCTCCTGACCTTCCCCTGTGCTGTGGGTGCCACTTTTTATTGACAGAGGTTTTCCACCAATAAAAAGTGGCACCCACAGCATGGGGGAAGGTCGGGAGGAGGTTGGGAGGAGGACGGAGGAGGACAGCGTTGTCTGAAACAGGGCTTTGTAAGTGTGACAGCCCCATTCTTTTCCTGACCTCCTTGGGGTTTTTTCCCCCATTTGAAAAAGTCCTTTGTGTTATTCCAATAAAATACTTTATTTCACTTTAACTGGAGTGCTCTCTACAATTAGTACTGGTATACATAGGTGACAAGATCCCCTAAGTTACCCTTCTCTCTCAGGCTTTTGTTTGCTCTAATAATTCCCCCAGATAATAATAGAGATTTTAGCATCATGGGTGGGATTCTAAAGCACTCCCACCTCTTGGGGTAACAGAGGGAGAGAGATGCAAAGGCCCATCTCATACTGTCATCTGTTACAGTTTTGTCATTTAACACCCCAAAACAGTAATTTCTTGTTAATATAGTGTTCAGTGCTTGGAAAATGTAAGCTTTTTTGCACAATGCCTGTTAGATCAAATTTAGAATGCTCAGTCAGGGAACTTTGGCTTTGGAAACTGAAACTCTACATTCAGTCTGTCCTGCTTCTAAAATAGATGGATGGATAGACAGATAAATAGATAGGGCAGATAACTAGAAAAAAATCCTCATATTTTAGAAGTGAAAATATTGTTTTTCTTACCTTGTTTCCATCTCATTAATTGACAATATAATCTTTACCACAATCTCTTGAAATCATCTTTTATTGAAATCATGAGTAGCATTTCCAGGCAAACATCCTTCTGATCAGAGAGCAAAAGCAAACAAATAAACAGATATTTAGAACAAGGAGTACAGTACTCATTAAAATCCCTTGAATTAATTACCCATAACTGCAGTGCACTTTGCAGTCATAGTTAAATAAGCAACAGAGAGCTGGAGCGAGATGCTACTATATATATATATATATATATATATATATATAAAATACAACAAGACTTGGAGGGTGGCTGCTGAAGACAGGAGCTTCCACAGCTCTCTCTCTTGCTCTCCCCATAACATCCAGTAAGTGAAAACATGTGACACAACACCCTCATGCTCTGAATATTCTTGTCCTGAGAACAAAAGTCAATGAAGTGGAGCAGATGCAGTAAAGCTCAATATGATGATGCTACAATGAAGCATTCTTGCAGAATAAATGTTCCAGCACAAACAGGAGATCATGCTTTTTGACTTTAGAAAATGGCAGTTTATTATTACATCTGAATTCTAAACTTTGTTTAATTTTATTTATGTTCTAGGGAAACAAGCCATCTTTATAAACCATGATTTGAAATTGGGGTTTGAATGAATAACATTGATTAACCACAGTTTGACTGGGTTTAGACAAAAAAAAAAAAACACAAGCCATAGCTACCTAGAAAATAGAAGTGAAAGCTTCCTATCTCTTCACAAATACACTAGAGGAGAGACCAAGGGGGAGTGCACAAGCCCAAGTGTAGATGTTAAACATGCTAAACCGTAGTTTACCACAGATCAATATTACAATTGGCCCCCTGTCTCCACAGATTTGGCACCCACGGATTCCATCATCCATAGCTTGAAATGGTTTTTTTCCCCATGTATTTTCAAGCAAACCTTAATCTTTCCACTTTTTCTAAGGCACACCATTTTACTATGCCATTGTATCTAATGGGACTTGAGCATCAATGGATTTTGGTATCCATGGGGGGCCCTGGAACCAAACTTCAGTGGGTACCAAGAGCCCACTGTATGACTGAATGAGGCCATTATGTAGGAGCATGGTTGTTTTAAATGGTAGGACATTTTCAGACACACCCTACTGTGCAAGAAAACTCTGGGAGAGGTACGCGGCTATCCCACAGCAAGGGGTCCTTTTCAGACACCGCCATCCCTCTCACAGCATCGTCCGTGACAGTTCCGGGTCCCATCTACAGCAACCATGCCATTTTTTAAATCACGGACAACTTCCATGAGTAAAAAATGGTGCGGTTGCTGTAGATGGGACCTGGAACTGTCATGGACGATGCCGCGAGAGGGATGGCGGTGTCCGAAAAGGACCCCCTGCCGTGGGATAGCTGTGTACCTCTCCCAGAGTCTTCTTATGCAGTAAGACGTGTCTGAAAATGTCCATAGCTTCATGTCTCATGTAACAGTCTAAGCAACCAGCAACTGTATATCTCATACTGTACTTGCCAATAAGCCTTCCAGCAGTTACCACTACCCTATTTAGACACCACACTTTCTTGAACCTCAGAGCAGGGAAGGGCCCAGCCTCTCGCCCTATTTCATCATTGCTTTTCTTACATGGAAAGCAACATATCTGAGGAGTTGGAAATTCCTGTTCATGTATCTGGAGGCTTTCCAAACAAACAGGGCCCCTGGAAAATACACGACTGTTATCATAGAATCAGCGTTAGGATCTCAAGGGCCATCTAGTCCAATCTGCTGTCATGCAGGAATGCACAACTAAACCTATCCTGAAAGGTGCCCATCCAACATCTGTTTAAAGACCTCCAAAGGAAAACAGTCCACCACTCTTCAAGGCAGTCTCAAATCATGATGGTGTCCTACGCATTCCACCATTTGGTCTCAATACTATTTTTAATAGAAACTCTAGAATGCCAGATCAGAAACAGAAGATTTTCTTTTCTAAAACTTTATATCATGCCACAGTTGTAACAGCTCTGACCCCCTCCCCACATTACCCTTTGCATATTCGGTGCCACACTACACAACAGCTTTAGGGAACATAGAACTTGTATCAGGATTGCAATGTATGCTCCCAATCCTACTTCAAATGAAACTAACCAGGAATTTCTTCATTTCGGGCTGCACTTGTCTATGAGGAACACTGCCCTGCTTTTCAGAAAGGTCCAAAGCTGTGGCCACACACGATCTACACCATGTTCGTTCCACAGAATTTCTTTCTGAGTTAAGTTTTGTTGAAACTGGCAATTTAATTAGCAAAAATGCTAAGGTATAATTTAAAGAGAAACGTTATCTCACTGTTAATAAGAGAAATATTTTAATTGCAGCATTCAGCAAGTTATGACCACATGAAAATGTTCTCTTGTGAGAAATTAGTATTGTTCTTCCAAAATTTGGAGACAAAGAGGCGACGGGGAGGGGGGGCAGAAGAATGTGCGTGACACAGTATCAGAAGATCCATGTCTTAGAAGACCATCTCTGTATTCTTCTAGGCCTTAGGAAAGAAAAACAGATTTCCTTTGGAGGTCTTTAATGAGAGAAAAAATGTTTCCTTCTTTGGAACACATTTATTTGAAACTATAATATTAATTTATTTAAGAGATCATATTGTCAGCTGGATAGATAGATAGATAGATAGATGGGAAGAAGGAAGATCATTCTTCTAAACTACTAACATAAAGCATTTGCCAGGAAACTGGGGCCCAAGAGTACAAGTATGAATCAAAGACTAAGGGGTTATTTAAATTCCTAAATGGCAAAAATACTTCTCATCGGAGGAGAATATGATTTGTCTAAATGCCATCCCACATTAATCTGCCATATTCGAAAGCGGGGGGGGGGGCAAATCCACCAAAAACTCCACAGGAAAAGCCTTTGCAGCTTTTCCCCTGTCTTTTTTTTAAAAAAGCTCCGTTCATTGGGACAACCGATTCACATTCATTCACATTCCCAATAAGAGCAGAAAGCTTATTGGTTGGACATGCACAGGGGGCAGAGCTTAGGCAAGTGCCCCAAATCACCATGTTGGATTTTTGCCTTAGTGATCATGTGCTGAGGTGACAAAACAGCCTTTTTTCTCTTTTTGTCTATTTATCTAGGCAGAATATACTTTCACACCTTAGATGTTTTTTTTTTTTAAATACTCTTTGGCAGCAGCAACTTGTGGGTATAAAAACAGGAGTAATTCACTCGCACCCACCACCTTGATTCATAGGCATGCCAGTTGGAACAGCAAAAGAGGATAGCTTCACATGCCTGCAATTCTGCCAAAAAACTATTAAGACAAATCGAAGCTGCTTCGAATTAGCGTTAGTGCACATCAATCCACATTTTATAGCCTCATATAGACAAGCCCGAAGTCTGCTATTTATTTATTTATTTATGCAAATTCTAAGCTGCCCTTCTCCCAATGCAGAATCTAACCCTAACTCTTAAAATGGTATAGCATTTTATTGCCACTTGCAAGGCAGTTGTAGTGACCATGTCCAAATCCTTAAGCTGACTCAACTATACAATGAACAGGGACTGGGAAGAAGAGCAGCAGACCTTATGCAAACTGTTCTGTCTGCACAGAACCTACATGTATTCAGAGAAGCAGTTGCCTCTGCACAGTCCCCAAGGCAGGGCAGGAGTGCCTCCCACTTTTGATCCCCAGCAATTGATATACAGAGGTAGACAGCCTCTAGTAGTGACTGATCAGTAGCCACTAACAGCATCCTCCTCCATAGATTTGTCCAACCCACTTTTCACATAATTCATATTGATGGCCATCCCTACACCTTGCAGCAGTGGATTCAACAGTTTAATTCTGCACTGAGTGAAAAAGTAATATTCCCTTTTATCTTTGCTAAATCTACCATCATTTCCCTTCAGTGGATGGATCTGTGTCCTAGCATTATAAGAAAGGGAGAAATGCTTTTCCCTATCCACTTTCTCCATACTACCCATAATTTCATATCCCTCTTTCCCAGGGGTTCTTAACCTGTGGTCTGGGGACCCCCAGGGGTTCGCAATGTCTTCACAGGGGGTCCACAAAGGCTTGAAGGCTGCTCGGCCCACCTCCTCCCTGCAGTGGAGTGACCATTAAATCTGTTCCAGACACAAACTTGCAGGAAGAAGCAGGAGAAAAGTCTTCCCTTCCCCTCCAGTGCCTCAGAGAGAAGGTTTAATGGATGGTGTAATAATAATAATAATAATAATAATAATAATAATAATGAGGAGGAGGAGCAGCAGGAGGAGGAGGAGGAGGAGGAGGAGGAGGAGGAGAAGTTGTTGTTAGGGTTTTAAATCTTGAGTTAAGTCTTGGCAGTCTGTGGCAACAAAATATATTTAAAGGGGGTTCCTGGTAAAGAAAAGGTTAAGAAACACTGTTCTATCCTATTTCCCTTACTTTCTAGGACTTTCTTCAGTCCCTTGGTGATTTTGGTTGACTTTTTCTGCACTTTTTCCAACTCTACAAGATCTTTTTACTAGAATTGTATACAGTGCGGTTGTTGTTGTTGTTGTTTTATTATATCACCTGCCAGCCTACCAGGGCCCCTGAGGTGATGCACAACAAGTAAAACTATTTAAAACAATACAGTGTGGTCACACCATAGCCTTGTGTAAGGGTAGTATGTTATTGGCAGCTGGGTTTTCAATTCTTTTCCTAATAAGGTCCAAGATGGGACTTGCCTTTACAGCTGTCTCTGACTATAGCTCAAATACAATGGGAATACTTCCTTGCTTCCTGCAAGCAAAACATTTCTGATTTTGACTCCAAGGGCCCATTCATACCACACAGGGGTTGTCTAAATGGTGAAAATACTCCTCACAGAATGTGAGGAGAATAGAACCTGTCTTAACAACATCCCACATTGTATCGAGGTAATTTAGAAGGAGTGGGGGGCTAAATATGCCATATACTCCACAGGAAAAGCCTTCGCAACTTTTCCCCGAGTTTTTAAAAAACAGCGGAGGAAATGCACATTCCTGCTTGTTGAGACAAGTGACACAAATTGATTCAGTTTCCCAAAAGAGCAGAAGCTGAAAGCTGATTGGCTGGATGAGTACGGGGAGCTGGAGCTTGCTAACAAGGCAAGTGCCTGGAACCACCATGGTTTTTTTTTCACCTTAGTGAGCAAGTGCTAATGTGATATTTTTTTTATTTTTATTTTTTTATTTTTTTATTTTATTTTTTTTTTGGCTTTTCTGTTAAGGTGAAATATTGCTCTATCGCACCTTGGGATTCATTTTTTTAAAATATTGTTCAGCGGTAGCAAATTGGTAAGTAAAAAACATGAGTCATTCACTCATAGCCACCATCTTGAATCACAGGCATGCTCATTTGCACAACAAATGTAGATACCTTTACATGCCTGCAATCTACCTAAAAAAACCCAAAAAAACATTAAGACAAATCACAGCTGCTGCGAGTTGCTTTTACTGCGAAGCAATCCACTTCTTTTTGCCTTGTATAGATATAGGAGATTATCAGACGCAGTAAAAAGTACAAGAGCAGAACGCCAGGATGATGTTACTGTCCCGTTAAGAATGATAATGATAATGATGATGATGATGATATAATAATAATAAGAAGTTGTTAGGATTTTAAATCTTAAGTCTTGGGGGACTGTGGCAACAAAATATATTTAAAGGGGGTCCAGATGACATCATCCTCATTGCATTCAGATGACATCATCCTTATCTCATTCTGTTCCTGTGCTGCAGCTGTTAGTAAGGTGTTGCTTTTCATTGGTGGGACCTCCCAGTCAATGAAAAGTGACACCTTTCTAATGGCTGCAGCACAGGAGCAGAATGTGTCATCTGCTCCTGTGCAGGATGTCTGAAACTGGGTCCCATTCACAGGACAGAGACATCATCCTGGTGTTCTGCTCTTGTACTTTTTGCTGCGTCTGATAATCTCCATAGATAACCCCACAGTCATAGTGCTATATTCCACTTTAATTGCCATGGCATCATCCTATGGAATCTGGAGATGGGCAGTTTGTTGAGGCAGTTGAGCTCTCTGGCTAAGACTTTTAAATGCCCCTCCCTCAACTGCATATCCCAGGATTCCATGGGGTATTGCCCTGGCAGTTAAAGTGGGGGATGTAACACTATAATTGTGTCATGTGGATGGGCCTCTAAGATACTCACTACAAAACTGGGACACAACATTTGACCTCTTTCAGTCTTACACTCTCCCATCCCCTACCAAAAAGCTTGCAAAATTCCTGGAAACTGAACAGTTCAAACCTATACCACACTTTGGTGGGAGGGGAATATAGGACATTTTAGACGGCCCTTACTGCACAAGCAACCTCCGGAGCAGTAACGAGGCTGCTGCGTGGCAGGGGGTCCTTTTTGGATGCCGCTGCCCCTCTTCCGTGACCATTCGTGGCACATACGTGAAGCTTTGGAAGCAGCTGTGTCATATTTAAATCACTGGCAACTTCCGTGATTGAAATACGATGCGGCCGCTTCCAAAGCTTCAAGTACGTGCCACGAATGGTCACGGAAGAGGGACAACGGCATCCGAAAAGGACCCCCTGCTGCACAGCAGCTTCGTTACTGCTCCAGAGGCTGCTTGCCCGGTAAGGGCCATCTGAAAATGTCCATAAACAATTGCCATGGGAGAGGAGATTAACACAGGGGAGCTTTAAAAATGTTTTAGAACTTTATCCCCACGTCTGCTCCATCTGTTGGCAATGGCTGGAAAGCTCCTCTCGGCAACAATGGCTGCTTGCCTCTCACCAGAAGGACACAAGACCCTCTCCTCCCACACCACGGTCCCAATTCAGTCCAGCTATTTGCTAAACGAAAGTCAGGCCAAACTACGTGACGTGTGTCACGTCTAACTAGGCCCAAAGGAGGGAATTACTGACCATTTATGAAGCCAGTTTCCAAATCTCTCACACACACTCTCTTCAGAAGCAGACTTGGTATAGTACTGCAAATCTTTCTGCCAACACTACTAATTAACACAGCAGAGGGTGGGAGCAGACAGAGTGAGTCAGACTGGTTATTTTTCAACAGAGTTCTCCCCCCACCCACCCACAAAAGAGAGGTATGCAAAAAATGTTCCGTTTTGCACATCCCAACATGCCATATGAAGGGGCAGCTGCTGGTCGCTGCGCCTGTTACCACTGCCTTGCATCTATCAGGTATCGCATACAAAATGGCACAGTGACAAGTCAAACACTGTTTAAAGTTTACAACCTGTCCAAGAAGAGAAATGAGACCAGGAAAAGAAGCAGCCAAACAATGGAAGACAATAGACACTTGGGTTGTTCAAGGCAGGCTTGAGTCTCCCTCCTTTAAAAAAAATGAATTACTGTATTTCTTTAAAAAATTAAAAAGAATCCTGGCCTGTATTTCAAAGACTGTTTTATTGCTCTGTCTGCCTTTATTGAAGCACATGGAAGATAAAGCACATATATTCTCCAGAGACTTATTTCTCTCTGACACCCTGTTTATCGTGACTTTCTAGATTCCTTCATGCAGTCACACGGTGGGTGAAAACATAGTGTCAAGCTCTAATTTTAAAACTGCCCAGGGAAGGGGAGGAACAGTCTCAGGCGAGTGTGTACAGGAGCTAGTCAAGTTCCAGTCTCAGGACTTCATTGGCTTCTACAATGCTGGCTAAGTTTCTGTCTCTCTCCTCCTCTTGTTCCGCTTCCCTCCTTGAGGAAGGGGGGGGGGAGAACAAAAATGCTCTCTGATGGCACTTGCCGTTCAGTCCTGAGGTTGGATCTCATCCACTCTGATCATCATTAGCTGAATTTGCAGTCAGCTTCATGCCCTTCTCAGAGTCTCAGCTGGGAAACTGGGTATTGTGAGAATGGACTTCTTGCTAACTCCCACTGTGTCAGGATCAGTCCCTTTGCTCCTGCCTCTGCCATATTCATTAGTTTCCCTGGGGCTTTGATGTAGAATGTGCATAGCAGTTTGTGTAGGTATGTGTACTGTCTGGGCTGTGCTTGGGGGAAACAGATAACCAGGCATCTGCAATTAATGGTTCTAGCCCCAAGGTTAGAGACTCTGGGAAAATGTCAACTTTCCTTTTAAGAAATGCCTGTGTCAGGGGATGATGGACAACCAATAGCTATGCAACCTGCCAGATTCTGTTGATTGTAAAATGCTTTAACTAAGGAGATTATCATACTACACTCTTATAGCACTATTATTCCACTTTAACTGCTCTGGCTACCTCCTATGAAATTGTGCTGTATGAATTTGGGAAGGCTGGTAGATGACACACAGGACACAACCCTGTGCATTTCCTTGTGTGTTGCTCTCTATTGGGAAGGTGAGAAATGCCCAGAGGAATCCCTGCTTTTATGGCCAATCATTAATTGGAGAAGGGCAGGTACTTCTCTCTCCATTGGATTCTAGGAGGCAAGGCTTAGGCAAAGGGTTTGTTCAGGAGCCTCCATCGGTCAGAGAGAAGCCTCTAAGGGTTGGAGGCTCCCTTCTCCTATGCTAGCATTTCTCATTGTGTAACTAACATCCCTATTTTGCCCCTATTCTATATTTCATAGAATCATAGAGTTAGAAGAGACTACAAGGGCTATCTAGTCCAGCTCCCTGCCATGCAGGAACACACAATCAAAACATTCCTGACATATGGCCGTCCAGACTCTGTTTAAAAACCTCCAAAGACTCCACCATACTTCGAGGCAGTGCATTCCACAGTCGAACAGCTCTTACTGTCAGGAAGTTCTTCCTAATGTTTAGGTGGCATCTCTTTTCCTGTAGTTTGAGTCCATTGCTCCATATCTTAGGAGATCTTCACATGGGGAAAGTAACCCCCTGGGAGATCGGGAGAGAAACGGGGCTGTTTCGGTTGCAGCGCTCCATTTTGCACGCCCCTTCCTTCTCCCAATCTCCCGTCGTCCTCCCTCCATGCTGCTTCCATTTCCCTCCCAGTATGTTCCACAATTTTTTACTAACGAAGAACTTTCGTTAGTAAAAAAAAATAGCGGGAGGGGAATGGAAGCAACACGAAGGAAGGACAATGGGAGATCGGGAGAAGGAAGGGGTTGTGTGAAACAGAGCGTTGCAACTGGAACAGCCCCATTTCTCTACTGATCTCCCCGGGGGTTACTTTCCCCATGTGATAATCTCCTTCGTCTCTCGAGCAGAAGAAAATAAGTTTGCGCCATCCTCAGTATGACATCCCTTCATATATTTAAACATGACTATCATGTCATCTCTCAACCTTCTCTTCTCTAGATATATACATGCCCAGGTCCCTAAGCTTCTCCTCATAGGGCATGGCTTCCAGACCTCCCACCATTTTGGTCACACTCCTCTGGACACATTCCAGCTTGTCTTTATTTCTTTTATTTATTATATCAATGCTTACCTCCTATTATACTGAGATTTAAGCATTTTTTCCAAGGGTTCAAGGAAGCATAAATTGTTCCCTTCCCATCTATGCACACACAACTTTTCTACTCACAACAACCCATAAGGAGTATGGCCATCGCCAAAGGGAAATGCGTCAACAAAAAAGAGGGCGCAGAGATTCACAACATTTGCATGCAGAAAGTATAGATAACCATTTTAAAATAATAACTACAGTATAACTTAAACAGAAAGGCAATACATTGATCTCACTCATAGAGAAGACTGTGACCAAATGAGCTGTGTGTCTGCTCAGTCTGCTATTCAGATGATAACTGTTAATGAGGAACTTCATAAAAATACAAGGAGAGCTGTACTGGATCAGAACAAAGACCTATCTACCGGTAGTTCAACATTCTAGTCACACACCATTCAACCTAACGCGTAGGAGAAGAGCAAACTTGGATATGATCACAATACTGGCCTCCTACACATCCCCTGACAACTAGAGAGGAACACGGCCTCTGATATGGAAGGTAATCTGAAACCATTATGACTAGTAGCCTCTGATAGCCCTGTTCTCCATTAATATGTTTAACATTCTCTTTAAAATGTCCAAGATGGCAGCCATCACTACATTTTGTGGAACCAAATTCCTCAGTTTAATAATGTGTCTGTGAGGGACTACTTCCCACACAACTTCCCTTTATTTCCTTGATCTCCTACTATTCAGCTTTATTAGGTGATCCCGTCCCCCCTGCCCCCCCCCACATACACACCAATACCCTTTGGGATTCCTAGTATTATTAGGACAGAGGGGGAACTGCCTCCTGTGTATATTACAGATAACATCCCCATTTTAATGTTTTTATCTCTAAACTGGAGTTCAGTCACACAACTCTTCAAAGAGGGGCAGCCTCAAAATAGAGGACTGTCCTTTGCAAAGTAGGACACACTACCCCATATGAAAAATAGATTAGTTGAGGAGATTAGGTGGAGTTTGTCCAAGATACCCAGTTTTAAAAGGGGATTTGAGACTAGGTGATCTCTGCTGTAATCTTTTCATTGCTCCACAAGTGTTGTAATGTCCCTTTCTTTGCTTCTGCTTCCATAAGTGATCAACAAAGGGACTCAGAAGAGCCAGGTTCCAGTCCCCACAGAGCCATGAAACTCACTGGGCAATCTTGGGTCATTCATTGTCTCTCAGAGGCTTATCGCACAAAGGAAGGGAAATGGCAGTAAGGCCCGAGAATAGCACATCCACCTTACCTTGTTGCACAACGTCAGCATGCTTCAGCTGTTCTTCCATTCCAAGACGGTGGTAAAGGCAAGTTTTTTAGACATACTATTCTTGGACTTTACTGCCACTTCCCTTCCCTCATAGGATAAGCCCCGTAGTCTGGCATACCTCATGGAGTTGCTGTGAGGATCAAGTGGAAAGAAGGAGTGCTACCTCAAGTGTGCTACCTCAAGTTTACCAGAGGAAATTCAGGGTGTAAATGAAATTAATAAAAAATGATAATAAAATAAGATCATACTGCATATTGTTCTTGTTGTTAACTGCCATCAAGTCAACTTCAGCTTGTGGTGACCCCATCAATGAGAGACCTCCATGTCACCCTATTATCAACAGCCCTGCTCAGGTCTTGCAGACTCAGAGCCATGACTTCTTTGATGGGGTCTATCCATCTGGAATGCTGTCTTCCTCTTTTCCTACTGCCTTCTCCCTTTCCAAGCATTACTGTCTTTTCTAATGAGTCATACGTTCTCACAATGTGTCCAAAGTACAAAAATCTCAGTTTAGTCATCTTGGCTTCTAGGGAGAGTTCTTGCTTGATTTGCTTTAGGACCCATTTATTTGTCTTTTTAGCAGTCTACCATATCTGTAGAACTCTTCTCTAGCACCACATTTCAAATAAGTTGATTTTCTTCCTACCAGCTTTTGTCACTGTCCAGCTTTCACAACCAAATGTAGAAACTGGAAATACGATGACATGGACATGTTTAATTTTAGTTTTCAATGACATATCTTACAGAATCATAGAATCATAGAATTGTAGAGTTGGGAGAGACCACAAAGGCCATCCAGTCCAAACCCCTGCCATTCAGGAATCATGATCAAAGCATCCCCGACAGATGGCCATCTGACCCCGAGTTCCTTCTAATGCTGAGGTGGAATCTCTGTTCCTGGAGCTTGCATCCATTGCTCCGAGTTCTAGTCTCTGGAGCAGCAGAAAACAAGCTTGCTCCATCCTCAATGTGACACCCCTTCAAATACTTAAACAGAGCTATCATATCACCCCATAACCATCTTTTTTCCCATACCCAGCTCCCTAAGTCTTTCCTCATAAGGCATGGTTTCCAGACCTTTCACCATTTTAGTTGCCCTCCTCTGGACAGGGTCCAATTTGTCAATATTCTTTATGAATTGTGGTGCCCAGAACTGGACACAGTATTCTAGGGGCTCATTTACACGGCAGGTTTTATTACGTTAAGTTGCGCTTTCTCGCATCAGTGGTGGGTAGTTTACACGGTGTATGTTTACACAGCTATATTTTGTGGCTCTTTGATTTTTTCCGCTTTGAGATTCACACAGCCAAATGTGCTGGGGGCATGGCCAAGCATTGGAGAGGAGACAAAGGAATGCCATAGGAATGTCTGCCCTGGCCCCAACTCCGTGGTTAACAGCTTAGAGACAAAGAATGTCACTCTTTGCCTCTTCCCCCCCACCCACAGCTCCCTGCCCACAAATCAAACTCCAAACGGAAGGTTTTTTTCTCCTTGCTTAACAGCATTTTCTTGTCAAATAAACAAACTGCCAAAATAGGGAAAGAGATAAGTTTCTCTCTCTCTCTCTCCCTCCCTCCCTCCCCCAAGCAGAGCTGACGAGATGGAAGCTTTATGGGCAGAACAGATCTTCCCCTGACTGAAAGCTCTTGGGAATCCTTTTTCTTGGCAGACTTGCAAAATAGCAGAGAGGATTTTTCAAAGTATCCTGATCACTACTGAATCTCCCTCCCTCCCTCCCTCCCCCCTCCCTCCCCCCCTCTTTTAAGCCCACCCCTTCATCATAGCAACCAATCACAGTGCAGCTCTGCTGCAGCCCTTAGTGGAATGGTTGTTTACACTACCAATAATGCGCTACTTTGCAAATATACCGGCAAAAGTAGCAACATCCCTTGCCACGCTATATTTGAGTGTTTTACCTTCCCCCCTTCTGAATGAGGTGATGCTGTGGTGCGATCCATGGGAACAATGAGCTATCTTTGTGGTATATTTAGAGGAATATTTGCCCGTGTAAACGAACCCTAGGTGAGGCCTGACCAAGGCAGAATAGAGCGGCACTATTACTTCCCTTGATCTAGACACTATACTTCTATTGATGCAGCCCAAAATTGCATTGGCCTTTTTAGCTGCCGCATCACACTGTCTAGTTCCTTCATAGCTGCCCTTCCAAGTGTTAGGGCTTGTCTAGATGAGAAGATATAATGCTGCTTGTTGTGCATTAATGCAAATTCGCAGCAACATTCATTTGTCTCCATTGGGGGGGGCAGAATATGGCAACTCGCCACAGGATCTCATGGGAATAAAAGGTATTCTCCTCAAATTCTGAGGACTTTTTTCACCGTCTAGACAACCACCTAGCCTTCTTCTGATTTCTTGACAGCAGTCTCCATTCCGATTATACTGGTAAATGTTTTTCATATATCTGACAACAATATTTCTTCCATTGTGCTCCCTAGTCCTAAAGCATACACCATTACTCTGGACCCTGAACAACCCAAAGAGTTGAAAAATAGCTAATATAATCACCAATGGACTTAACCCTAAACTTTTAGTAGTAAGATTGGACATGCAGACTAGCCACAAATCTTGTTGATTACATGCAGTCATATGACAAGCACTCCGCTATTTATTATTCTAGAATCACATGTAGTCCTGCTAAATAACAGGAGGCCTCTTCATACTTAATGACATTAGAGCAAATAGCCAAAGGAAGAATAATTATCTGATGCTTATTTAAACTGAATTCTGGGGCAGGGGTGGTGAATGAAACACACTCTCTTTTCATAAGAGGAATTTGAAAGTATCCTGCGGCAGAAGCTACTTCTTATGTTTCTGCCAAAGCCTTCATTATTCAAAATGCCTTGTAAGTCATCCCCTTATCCATTGGTTATTTTGGAGTCATTGAGGCCACAGCTGAAGTGACATGAAGGAGTCAGAAAAAAAATAAAAGGACACCTTTATTAAGGGTTTTCTTGTTTCCTAAAATAAGGGAACAGAAATATCACCAAGCACTTGGTCAAGGAAGGGTGTGGGATTTGACTTCTATTAACAAGGATGTACCTGTCATGACAAGTCTAAATTACAGTTTCAGTGTCAATTGTCAAGTACAGTTTTGTTTCAAATTAAAACCTGCTTATCATTCCATTGTGAGTTTGGTGCATGAAGAATTAGGAAGTAATTTTATCAGGAATCCTGGAGTGAGCACTAGAATTTAGCAGATTTATAAAAGCATGTGTGTATTTGTTGTTGTGTACCTTCAAGTTGTTTCTGACTTTTCGCAACCCTAAGGCAAACATATCACAGGGTTTTCTAAGGGCTGGGGGTCTATGACTTGGCCAAGATCACCCAATGGATTTTCATGGCTGAGTAGGGATTTGAACCATGGTCTCCAGAGTCATAGAATCATAGAATCACAGAGACCACAAGGGCCATCCAGCCTCTGTTTAAAAAACCACCAAAGAAGGAGGCTCCACCACATTCTGAGGCAGCTATTCCACTGTCAAATAATTCTTACTGTCAGGAAGTTCTTCCTAATGTTTAAGTGGAATCTCTTTTCCTGAAGTTTGAACCCATTGCTCCGTGTTCTAGTTTCTGGAGCAGCAGAAAACATCCTTGCTCCATCCTCAATATGACATCCCTTCAAATATTTACACATGGCTATCATGGCACCTCTTAACCTTCTCTTCTCCAGGCTAATACATACACAGCTCCCTAAACCACTCCTCGTATGACATGGCTTCCAGACCTTTCACTATTTTGGTCACCCTCCCCTGGACATGTTCCAACTTGTCAATATCCTTTTTAAACTGTGGTACCCAGAACGAGACAAAGTATTCCAGGTGCAGTCCCACCAAAGCTAAATAAAGTGGTACTATTACTTTCCTCAATCTAGACACTATACCCCTAATCATGCAGCCCAGAAGCGCATTGGCTTTTTTAGCTGCTGCATCACACTGTTCACTTGTGGTCATAGTCCAACACTCAAACCACTATGCCACCCTTCTAACATTTCCCAGATGAAAACCAAAATACACGTGGCCAAGCAACATCTCAGTGTGGACAAGAGGGGGAAAGTTATTAATGAGGAAGAACAGACAAGCTAGGCCAGGTTGCATAAGTTTGCTTTTGCCTGAGCCCACTTGGAAGGGCAAGATTCTGCCCACTCTCCCCTCTTCCTCCTTCTGAACTAACTGGGTGCAAACTACTTTTGTACTTTGAACTCAGTTTGCACCAATGGAAGTCAGCTGAAAACAAAATGGGAAAGTGGAAGGTGGAGAGAGAAACTGGTATATTTTAAAAGCAGCTGAAAAAGTGAGATGACAGAGGATTAATTGGAACTGTCCCTGAAAAAATTAAGGTTGGCTATTTTGAGTTCATGAAATGGCTTGATGGGTGACTTCATTTAGTCTCCATGAGCTAGACAAATGTATGTTCCAGTCATGACAAAGAGACAAAAAATTCTTGATTATCCTTGTGATAATTGGGAGATTGCATCTTCCATTATCCTGCAATTCAGCGACAGGAATCTATATTGCCCCATCCTAGAAGAGTGGGTTGTAGAACCTACCAAAGGAGAGGCAGTGGTGGACTTAAGCCCAAGTGGTATTACCCAGCACCTAGCATGAGATGTTAATGTTGTTGAATCAATTAGAAACAGTGACCATTAGACTGTCAAATCTAATTTAGATGTATGTGGAAAATGACCATGAAAGTCCAGCAGTCACATTTAAGTTTAGTGGAGGAAACTTCTTTAAACTGGGGGAACTGGTAAAAAGGGAAATTGACAGTAAAAGGCAAAAGGAGTGAATCTCTTCTAAATGCTTCTAGAGAACCTAAAACCACCCTATCAGAAGCTCAGCTAGATCAGGAATGTTACCATCAAGTCCAAGATGTTCCCAACACTGTTAAAGATCAATGCCCAGAATGCTATCAGAGAAAAAGAAGAGTTCCTTCAAAAAATGGAAACCTGGCTCAGACTATAACAAAAAAAGAGCACAAACTGCAGAAAGGAGACATTAAGAGAATTTTTTTTTAAGGATTTTCATTAGCATATTGTTAATAACCCTAAGACCAACAATAACAAATTATTTAAAGGCATCAGAAGCAGGAAGAAGGTTAGGGATGATAATGGAGTTAAAGGAGTATTTTTTTAAAAAGGTACAAGGACATTACAGAGAAGTCCCATGAATTCTTTTCATCTTTCTTTACTGTACAAAATCATTGGGCAGATGGCCAAGTCTTGACAGATGAGTTCAGGAAGAGATTCAAGGAACTGCTCCAAAAGCTAATGATAAGCGACGAGTTTATTGACGAACTGAAAACAAATAAATCGCCAGCTCCAAATGGTATCCGTCCAAGAATTCTGGACTCAAATGTGAAATTGCTAATCTTCTAAAATATGCAACACATCCTTAAGAGTAGCCTCAGATAATGGCTAATGTAACAACAATTCTGAAAAAAGGATAAGGAGTGGAGAGAAATTACAAACCAGTTCAGTTAACACCTATTCCTGGTTGTTGTTGTGTGCCTTCGAGTCATTCTGACTTACAGCGACCCTAAGGTGAACTTATTATAGGGTTTTCTTGGCACAACTTGTTCAGAGGAGGGATGTCTTTGCCTTCATCTTAAGCTGAGATAGTGTGACTTGTCCAAGATCACCCAGTGGGTTTCCATGGTTCAGCGGGAATTCAAACCCTGGTCTCCAGAGTTGTGGTACAATGCTCAAACCCACTGCATCACGCTGGTTCCCCTATTCCTGGTAAAGTGGTGGGAAGTGTTAAGATTAGGTATTAGCATGCAAAGATAGACAAGTCTTTGTCAACATGACTTTTGCACTGGTAAGTACTCCTCCCCCACTAACTTTATAGAGTTCTTTTAGAGTGGCAATAAACATGACAACAGAGTTAACCAATAGGCATTGTTTAGTTGGTCTTCCAAAACAAAGTCCTACATCATCATGCTGGAGTGATCTCTGCTCCTGGATAAACAGCAAGTGGAATGCTCAAATTGTTCTGTTTGTGCCAATTCGACTGTAACTTTTCCTGGAGAAAGCTGATATTACTCAAAATTTCATACACTTTGGCTGCATCTGCACTGCAGAAATAATCCAGTTTGACACCGCTTTAACTGCCATGGCTCAATGCTATGGAATTCTGGGATTTGTAGTTTTGTGAGATATTTAGCCTTCTCTGTCAGAAACTTCTGGTTCCACAACAAACTACAAAGCCCAGGATTCCATAGCATTGGCCATTAAAATGCCCTCTAGTATGCCCTCCTCATTTTCCCCCTAGTGTCCACATACTGTAGGTAGAATGGGGTCCATTTTGCCACATTTCCTAACCCCCAAGGAGTTTACACTTAGCAAAGCCCTTTCCTTCAACAGGAAGTTGAAAAAAGTCCAAGTTTCATGTTTAAAAAAAGGCTTCTCTTGGGTCAAAAATAACCTGAGCCCCTAATTCAAATGTGGCATGTTGGTACAAAGAAAATTTCCCCAAGGGGTAAATTCAACCATCTAACCCTAACAATTTCCCACTTCTTCATAGAGTCTAGACTGTGCCCTAACTTATCCTCCAGTGTTTTGGGAGGCTTGGGACCATACAAGCCCACAAAACTGATCCCAGGAATGGTCAAAAGTTCTATTTTGGTTTTTTGGAGGAGGGGCAGAGATTATTGGGGCAGGGGGCAGCAAACAACATGTGAAGAAATCCCAGAGCAGTGATTCTTCCTTTGGAGCTGATTTCAACTCCAGGGGAATGCGGGGGTGTTCAGGAGGGCCGTGGAGCCCACAAAAATGGCCTAACACCCACACATGGCCCACAAGCATCATGAGTCCAATCCCAGTTTTACATTGTCTGAAGTATGTTATTTAATCTAATATATATGACTATTATGAGCTAGATACCATGTTGAACAAAAGAGCTGAACAAATGTGTTGCTTCGTTAAAATGGTGTCAAGCTGGATAATTTCTGCAGTGTAGATGCAGCCTTTGTCACTTGATCATTCTCACACATTCTACATTGGGCTGCCCTTGAAGAGTTGTTCAGAAGCTTGGGCTGGTACAGAAATGCACAAAACAGCAGAACCCGGGTGGAATCTTGGTCCTTTGAGTGAAGAACTCCAATGTTATGTCAGCTCCCTGTTTGCTTCCAGGCCCAATTCGAAGTGCTGGTTATCACCTTAACACACTAACTGGTTTAGACTAGGCTATGGAAAGGACAAATTCCTTCCTTGCAAATCTAGCATTGGAGGAGGAAGCACTGCTACACATCCCACCATCTTGTGAAGCATGGAAAACAGGGGTGCAAGAAGAGACGTTGGTAACAGCACCTAGATTGGAGGTGACAGTCGTCTGCCTGATGCTGTTGGGCTGCAACTCTCATCAGGCCCAGTCAACTTGACCAGTGGTGAGGGATGATAGGAGTTGCAGTTCAACAACATCTAGAGGACCACCGTTGTTTACCTCCTGACCTAAGGTGTGGAACTTACTGTCTTGTTCAACTTCTGTGTGATTAGCTGTCAACTTAAGACATTCTTATGTAAGCTTGTAAGCTTTCTGTGGATTGTTTCTGCTTTTAATTTTCTTTTATTTAATATTTTGGTCCGGTCCCGTTGCTGCTGGATTATTTTTGCTGCTCCATTGTTTTTATATCAACAACTGCATCCATATACATTTTACTAGCAGCTTCTAAGGCTGTTCCTTTTTAGGTCCAAAGATGCAGGGTTAGTTTTTTTAAAAAAGTTAAATAAGCAAACAACATAGATGTAAATAATGCAAGAGTAAGTCATTAGCATTGATGTAAACGCTTATCTTCCCCTGTGCTTCTCCTCCTCCTCCCCTATGGAAAGAAGCCAGTCTACAGAAAGTGTTACAAAACCCCAGAGCACTAAGGGGTTAATGCAGGCTCATGGTTGAGGGATTTCTCTCTAATCTGTACACATGTCATGGGGATCAGGGCTGTGGGTGGTAGTGCTAGCCTGTGGCAGTTGTTCAGGCCCAGAGCCCATCGCCTGACTGGCTCAGAAAGCCCTCTTATCCAGGCAGTTTTCAAATTTAATTAAGAGGGACCCATCACAGGCTTAGCTCCGTTGCTGTGCCATTCCAAAGGTCTTTCAGCAGTCGCACACAAAGGAAAGCGAGGAGTGTGGTGGTGTCACGACAACGTGAGTGCTTATTAGTGAAGCAAGCAGGGGAAGGGGTTCCTGCAGGCCAGGAGCTCTCTCTCAGAGCCCTCAACACACCAACTCAGGAATGACATCACAAGCATGCCCTTCTTCCAGTACAGTCAGTGTTGTATGCAAACAGGCAACATTTAAAACCAATGGTGGCTTTGGTGGGAATGCAAACGATTGACAAAGTTTGGACCTGCCTGGACAGAGGCTGCTTCTTGGCAGGCGACCCTGTGGTCCGCTCACCAACAAACAGCCTCCCTCAGCTCCCCCTGTCCCACCATGCCGCCCGCTCCATGCCTAATCGGATCTTGCTCGGCTAGCAAGTTCAGAAGTAAGGCAGACAGCAGGAGTGAAACAACAGCAAGGAACTGCCTACCAGCACAAGTGTGTGTGTGTGTGTGTGTGTGTGTGTGTGTGTGAGAGAGAGAGAGAGAGAGAGAGAGAGATGACAACTCCTGTGATTTCCTGAAAGTGCCCATACTGACTTTTAGATTCTAGAAACTGCAGTCCCAAAAAAGAATTTTTCCAAGCTTTGCCTACAATAATACCCATCCTTCTGATGTACACAAGGGGAAAAGGCTATTCTTATAGATGGTTTCTGATTAAAGCATGTCCAAGAAGACTTGCAACTCCATGACTAGTTGAACCTTCTCCATGCCACTAAGAATCCAAAGGTTGTACTTTCAGCTTTCAAGAAGAAGGGAGGGGATCACAAAGTAGCTTCTCCATAATGTTTTTTTTTTTTAAATCAATGCTACAGTGCCACAATAAAACTTGCCATTTCATGCATTACTTCTATCCTCCTGCCCTATTTCCAAGATTCCACATGTACTTCTGGATATCTAGCCCTAAAAATCCAGTGTGTGTTGCAATAGCAAGAGTATTGGCTTTGGGCCAGAACTGAAATCTATCATGTTCACTGCCACAAATCTCCCTGGGTAGGCATCAGTCAGTCATTATTTGTTGTTGTGTGCCTTCAAGTCATTTCTGACTTATGGTGACCCTAAGGCAAACCTATCACTACAGCCATTTGTCTCTCTCGCTCTCTGGAAGGACTCATCCCATGCTTTCTGCAAGCGTGCTGATGAATAAAAAGGCCAATCCGAGATAAACAAGTCCGGTTGCAGAAAGCACAGCAGAAGGTCTCCTTGGGTGGTGTTTCGAGGTTGTGATTCTTTCTGCATTGTCGTTTCTCTTCAAGACTTGTTCGGCGTGAGTTCTCAAATAAGGCTGCAGCATTGTGGACAGTGCATCTCCAGGTCTCCCGATGTGAGGCCATGGCGGACCATTGTTGGTGATCAGTTTGGCTGAGCCTGAGATGTTGTTTCAGGGGGTCCTTGTATCGCTTTTTTGGCGTGCCCCTCTTACGCTAACCCGTAGCGAGTTTACTGTAGAGTACTATTTTTGGGAGTCGATGGACCTCGATCCTAGAAACATGCCCTGCCCAGCACAGCTGTGTTTTCAATATCATGGCCTCAATGCTGGTGATCCCTGCTTGCTCAAGGACAGCAACATTCGTCACATAGTCAGTCCAGTGTATATTTAGGATTGTGCATATACAGCGCTGATGAAAGTTTTCGAGGAGTCGTAGGTGCTGGCGATAGGTGACCCATGTTTCAGACCCATAAAGGAGAACAGACAGTACAATGGCTCTATACACACTGATTTTTGTGCTTTTCAGGTGTTCGTTACTCCAGACTCCTTTGTAAAGTCTTCCAAATGCGCTATATGCCTTTGCTAATCTGTGATTGATCTCTTTGTCAGTCTTGGCATCTGAGGAGATTATGCTTCCCAGGTAGGTGAACTGCTGAACAGACTTAAGCACAGTTTTGCCGATGGCAATGTGGGGATGATGGTGTTTGTCCTGTGGTGCAGGCTGGTAAAGAACTTCTGTTTTCTTCAGGTTGACTTCTAGCCCAAACAGCTCTGCAGCTGTTGCAAAGCAGGATGTTAGGTGCTGCAGAGCTGCTTCTGTGTGGGCAACAAGGGCAGCATCATCAGTGAAGAGCAGCTCACGGACTAGATAGTTTAGAGTCTTAGTGCGAGCCCTCAGACTGCTTAAGTTAAACAAGCTACCATCAATACGGTAACGTATATAGATGCCGTCTTCTTCTTCGAGCTCTGCCGTAGACCTTTGGAACATCATGCTGAAGAAGATTGTAAATAAAGGTGGAGCAAGAACACAACCTTGCTTCACTCCATTAGTTATTAGAAAGGGCTCTGAAAGAGCATCACCATATCTGACTTGACCGTGCTGGGCCTCATGTAGCAAGATAATCATTTTAAGGAATTGGGGGGGGGGGACATCCTAGTCTTTCCAGGATCTGCCACAGACCTTTTCTACTCAGTGTCGAAGGCTTTGGTGAGGTCGACAAATGTTAAATAGAGACCCCTGTTCTGCTCTCTACATCTCTCTTGCAGTTGTCTAAGGGCAAATAACATATCTGTAGTACTCCTATTGGCTCTGAAGCCACATTGGCTTTCGGGAAGAAGTTCTTCTGCAATAGCAGGAACCAACCTGTTCAGGAGTATCCTTGCAAGGATGTTTCCAGCAATAGAGAGCAGTGTTATGCCTCGATAGTTTGAGCAATCGGATTTTGCTCCTTTTTTCTTGTACAGGGTGATGATGACTACATCTCGGAGATCTGATGGCAGTTCCACTTTTTCCCAGCAATTCACAAGGAGTTTGTGGAATTTATTGTGGAGTACATGACCTCCGTGTTTCCAAATTTCAGGTGGGATTCCATCAATCCCAGCTGTCTTGCCGTTTTTCAACTGCTGTATGGCCTTAAGGGTCTCTTCCAAAGTGGGAGCTATGTCCAATTCATTTTTCATCGGTTTTTGTATCATATGTTGGATAGCTGAGCCTTGGACTACTCGGTTGGCACTAAAAAGACTTTGAAGGTGTTCAGCCCATCGATTCAGGATGGAGGCTTTATTAGTAATTAATGTTTGACCATCTGTACTGTATAAGGAGCTTTGGACCTGATAAGTAGGTCCAAACACTCCCTTAAGAGCTTCATAAAATCCTCTAGAATCCTCCCCCAGATCTGCACAGCATTGTGTCTTTTCTGCTATATTGATCCACCACTTGTTCTGCATGTCTCGGAGTTTTTGTTGAAGTTTACTACATGTGAGGCGGAAAGCTGCTTTTCTTACATGGCAACTTGGCTGGGCGAGGTATGCCTGGTGAGCAGTTCTCTTCTTTGCCAACAGCTCTCTTGGCTGTTTTCATCAAACCAGTCTTGATTTTTCTTGTGGGAGAACACTAGGGATTCTTCCGCAGACTGGAGGATACTGTTTTTGATATGTTGCCAAAGACCTGTAGGAGAAGGATGTATAGGATGGTCTTCAAGTTTTGTTTGCAGGTTTGCCTGGAAATTGTCTCTCATGGTAGCTTGTTGAAGATTGTTGACTTGGAGTCTCTTCTTTAAGATGCCACCCCTCTTAGGTTTGAACTTAAGATGAAGATTTAGTTTACATATGACGAGGCGATGATCTGTCTGGCATTCTGAACTGGGCATCACTCGAGTATGGCGGACTTCGCAAATGTTTCTCTGGCGGACTAGGACATAGTCAATGAGGTGCCAATGTTTGGATCGGGGATGCATCCAGGTTGTCTTCAAGCTGTCTTTCTGCTGAAAGATAATGTTTGTAATAGTCAGCTGTTGTTCTGCACAGAACTCTAGCAAGAGGCATCCGTTATCATTGCAATTTCCAACACCATGCTTGCCTAAGACACCTTTCCAGGCTTCAGAGTTCTTTCCTACTCTGGTATTGAAGTCACCAAGGATAATGATTTTCTCTTCTACAGGGACTTTTTGTATGAGGTGGCATAGGTCTGTGTAGAATTTCTCTACAGGGTCAACTTGCATAGTTGGGGCATATATACTAAAGAGTATAACCATTTATAAATACTTAATAAAGAGGAGGAGTGGCAGGATCCTGCTGAAAATCCTCATCCATCTACCCCAGTGTATATCTGTTCATTTTAATGTATAGCCCAAGAGTGGGGAAACACTGGTCTGCCAGATGTTTTAAATTTCAGCTCTCAGAAGCCCTAGCCAGCATAACCAATGATAAGGGACGGTGGCAGTGGTGGTCTGAAACATCTGAAGGGCCACAGGTTTGTCATCCCAAGTATATCCATGTCTGCATACAATTAAACTCACACTGGATTCTCTGCACACAGTCAAAAACCCTACTTTTTTCAGAGTTTCTGATTGCACAGCATGAGTGCTGTGCACATTACTTTTGTGTATACATAGGTTTCAAGTATGTCACCACACTAAACAAGCATCACAGTCCAGGAACAATGGGTGGGTTCATTCATTTCAGTTGCAATCCTATAACCACTTACCTGGAAGTAAACCACTTCACTGAACAGACATACTTCTGAGTGGACATGGGCAGTATTTCACTGCTAGGATGTGGAAAGAGTTTTCGCTCCACCTATCCTCCCTCACAAAGCGGTTGTGAAAATAAGGTAGGAGAAACTTCATACTTGTAGAAGACTGCCCAGAGTTCCACTTTGAAAAGCTGGATTACAAGTGTATTGAATTGAAGAAAAATGCATATCGCTGGCATTACAGACAAGGGGCTTGTCTATACATGGCCAAAAGAAATGCATTGCTCTGCAGAAACAGCAATTCGCAACAGCTGCAACTTGTCTTAATGGTTTTATCACACAGCCCCCATAAACTTTGCATGCCATCTAGTCAAGATGCGCATAAGCAATACTGTACTGTATTTCACCTTTATGAAAAAAGTGAAAAAACAACACCCTGTTTTATCACCTTAGTGATTGCTTGCTAAGGCAAAAATCCAACATGGAGGCTGCCCCTCCACACTCATCCAGTCAATAAGGTTTGCATGTCCTCTTGTATGGGAATGAGTTGTGCCAACAAGTGGGAATGCACATTCCCCTTGCTGTTTTTTAAAAACTCCGGGAAAAGCCGCAAAGGTTTTAGTGGGTCTCCTTAAGGTCAGGTCTGCATCCCTCCCACAGTACCCAATAACAACTTTAGCAAGTACCTTAATCCAAGTCTTATCTACATAATTAATTTGTACTGATTTTATACCCATGTTTTGTAACTATCATGCTATTCAGCAAAGAATCCTAGGAACCATATTCTGCTGAGATATGCTGCCAACCACAATGGCTCCTAATCTGGACTCAGTTTATACTTCTGGTCTTGATATGAAAACTTCATGGCCAAGGACCTGAATATCAGAAGGGCTGTCTGTCTCCACAGATGCCTATCTGTTCACAAAGGTCTTCATGAAAAACCAAATCCCCCAGACATCAGAAGTGTATCCGTAGAGAGGTGTCACTGGGTAAAAATTCCTCTTAGAGGTGGCAGCTCAGAGCTTAGAAAATGTATAGCTATGGCTTGGTTATTGAAAAAAGGGTATAATTACAAGAAGACTGTTATTTGTGATTAGATATATGGTACCCCTAGTCTGGAATACTCTGCCTAGAAAGACTGGCTTGGCTTTGATCTTACATTTGGCTGCAAAAACTTTAATTAAAAAATAAATAAAAGGTGTCTAAATGACCTTGTATTCATGTGGATTTTGTGGTGATGTGCAAAGGCACCAATGTTATTATATCAAATGTAACACAATAAAAGCAGCCTTCCTATAAATCATGAGAGGAACAGCACTACAAAAGCAGACAGAGACAACATAACCATTCCAAATGCCTAGGGAAATAAAGCTGTCTTAACCTGGCACCAGAAAGATTGCAACATGAGTGCCTAATGCACCTTTTGGGGGAAGTTATTCCCAAAGTAGGGGTGCCATAAAAAAAAACCTTCTTCATTTGTATGTGCATAAAATAACTCCTTCCTTTTACATAACTCAGCTTGACCTGTTTTATCTTAGTTGATGGATCTTATCTTTTTTAGGCTGTTCTTACAGATGTTGTAACAAACCTTGCTTGTTTTTAAGTTTGTTTTACTGGGGAGTTGAGTGGAGTGTCGTGTATAAATCCTTATAATAAAAAAAAAATAGTATTGAAGAGTCTCTAAAAGAGGATACATGGTGAAGCCCTACCCTTATCCACACCACCTGGAAAATCAGCTGTAGCTGTCCTTAAGACCACGCATGCAACAGCTGTGATGTGATGGACAGCAATCTGATCTGGCTTTTCTTTGCAAACGAAGATTCAGGAAGGACTCATCCTGCACTTTCTGCAAGTGCGCTGATGACTGAAAAGGCCAATCCGAGATAAACAAGTCCGGTTGCAGAAAGCACAGCAAAAGGTCTCCTTAGGTGATGTTTCTGGGTTATGATTCTTTCTGCGTTGTCGTTTCTCTTCAAGACTTTTTTGGCGTGAGTTCTCAAATAAGGCTGCAGCATTGTGGATAGTGCGTCTCCATGCCTCCTGATGTGAGGCCAGGGAGGACCATTGTTGGTGATCAATTTGGCCGGGCCTGAGATGTTGTTTCAGGGAGTCCTTGTATCACTTTTTTGGATACAAGACACAAAAACAAGACACCCATCTAGCCTCCCATCCTTCCTCTGAATTACAATTTCCCAGGCAAGGAGAAAAGAAAGGACAAGTCAGTTCAAATCTAAAGTATGGGTAATAGCAGTAGTCTGTAGTGAGCTGGCTGACCTACAGCACCAGAAACCAAAGCATTTAATGTCCTTGCTGCTTAAAAATAAAAACATTGCTTCTGTTACTTTTAAGGAATGCAAATCAATTAGCCATTAAGCTCATTTACAAAACAGCCCCTTCTTTCAGGATAATCTGGTTATTTTTCTTTGCTGAAATGTTTTTTTTTCCCCCCAGTGGAACAGTCAAATCCAGCACATTAAACAAGATTGGATTCAACAACATATTATTCTTTTTAACATGGCAAGAAGGAGGCCATATATATATATATATATATATATATATATATATATATATATATATATAAAACAAACTTCAGTAACTCAAATGATGAGACCAAAAAAGACCAAAAAATGACAGGTGGAATCCTGTTGGTGTCATACACATACCCTGCAACTGTCTTGATTTGGCAGGCACGGTCAATTAATCTTCTGCCTTTCCACTTTTTCAGCTGCTTTTAAAATGTACCAGTTTCCATCTCCTCACACTCCCCCCTTTTGTCCTCAGCTCACTTCAGTTGCTGCAAACAGAGTTCAAATTGCAAAAGTAGTTTGCATTCAACTCCGCATGGGGGGAAAGAGAGAAAAAGGCAGAAGCTTTACCTCCCAGTAGGCTCAGACAAAAGCAAACTGCTGCATCCTCTCCTAGTTTGTGTGTCCTTCCTCATTAAAATCATTTATATCTTGACCACATTCTGTGGTGGTCGTTGCTTGGCTCACGTGTCCCAGTTTTCATCCATGAAATGTTGGAGGCTACACATACACATCGGCGAGCTCCCCTATGGAAGCAGTTCCAGATCTAGAAAAAAAATTGTCCAACATGCAACATCTACATTCAGTTCAAGGTCACAGCAGCAGAGTTGCACTTGCGGTGCCATTACACAAGTAGATGCGTATTACCATCCAATGGGTATCCATCTCCCTCTGTTGAAATGGGTGGTAGTATTCCTTTGGTTATGCGTTCAGTTGTGCATTTGGCCGAACACCTAGTTTTGCATTCAGTTGTATAGCATTCCCATTTGGCACAAGGGCTGCATAGCAGAATTAATGCACAACTCCACATGTGGTGATTTACACTACACAACTCTAAGCTCTTATTGTTTATATTTACTTATTATGTATTAATTAAAAAAAATATATAAAATGTATTCTTTATTATATATTTATCATGGAAATTTAGAGTGATGTACAGATAAAAGAATACCCAGTTTAAAACCATTCCATATTAAAAGAGTAAAATGGCTTAAACATGTTTTTTTTAAAAAAAATAATGAAATATGACAACATGTTAAGATTTGCTTAAAACGCTAGAACAATTTAAAACTGTGTATATATACATTTAAAGTAAATTAAGCCCCAAAGGCTATACTAAAATGCCATGTCTTAAGACTTGGCACCATATAGAAACCAATTTTTGCACCAGTCTGGCCTCCAAGGGGAGAGCATTCCACAGTTGGGTGCAAAAGCAGAAAAAGCAGAACCAGCATGGTATAGTGGTTTCAGTGTTGGTCTCTGGGAGACCAGGCTTCAAATCCTTGCTTGGCCCTGGAAACCCACTGGGAGGCCTTGGGCAAGTCACACTCTCTCAGCCTCAGAGTCTTCACAAAGGCCACCCCCACCGAATAAATGTTGCCATGAAAACCCCATGATAGTAGTACCATAAGTAGTAAACGACTTCAACTCATACAACAAGTGGAGAAGTCCTTCTCACATATCTTCCCACTCTATATTGACCCCACCTGTGAGGCACAGAGGAGGGCTCCTCCTTCAGGCCTCACTTAACTGAAGCTTCCTTATACAGCTTGCCTCTCGTTTATGTGAGATTGGTACCCACAGTTTCACTCACCTGTGATGGGGGGGGAGCAGAGTCTTTCTAGGTATCTGGAGGACCACAGAGTCATGCTGGAGGTGGTCTCTCTAGGCATCAGGAGGTCCCCCAGTGTGACACTATGGTCAACTTCCACCAGAAGTTGACCATAGAGTCACTCCAGATGCCTAGAGAGGTGTCCTCTCTAGACTTTTCCTAGGTCCTCTAGCACAATTCTATGGTATAATATGGTGGTTTGCTATTATATGTGGTTTTGCATGTCTGCAGTAAGACTAGGAATGTATCCTCCTCATAAACAGGGTGTGTGTGTGACCTGTACTGAGTCTGTTCAACAACTAGGAAAAGAAGCTTTTCTGGACTACAGTTCCCTTTTAGGGGAGTAATAGTACAAAAAGTATTTTTTCCAAATCCTGGCCTGATCCTTGGTCTATCTAGCCTACTGTTGTTTGATCTGACTTGTAGTGGTTCACTCAAGATGTTAGGCAGGGATATTTGCCGTTCTGATACCTCAGTATTTAAAATGGGGGGGATGAAAACCTGGGGGTGACCATTCAGCTACAGCCCCTCTCCACTTATAAGAATAGTAAGGTCATCTTTTTTCCTACCCCAAAAAGGCTTAGGTAATCATGGCAGGCAGATGAGAGCACTGGCTGCTCTGAGTGAAGATCAAGGAGGATTTGCCATCAGCTACTAATAAGAATGTGCCCCTGATATGAAGCCTTGCTTTCACTCAGGTTTTGATGTTGCCTGGAGGACTTGACTCATTCATCTAGGAAATTAGGAAGGGAAACAACTTTAATGTTATTGCTTCCCTGAGCTTATTTACCTTGAGCTATTTGCACTAGATAATAGCTGCAAAGTATCTCACCTCTTTAGCTCTCTGGAAGCCAAGTGATGTAATGCTCTGAGCATCTCAGGGTTTGGGGGTGGGGAGTAACCAATCTGAAGCATGTCAGACCTGGAGAGGAGACATAGCGCTAAAGGCAGAGAAGCAACAAACAGAATAATTCCCTAACCTCTTGCTACAATGAGCAAAGACACAAATCAACAAAGATCCCTACAGGATAGACCACAAGCCCAATTTAGCAACAATCCATACTTAAACTGTACTTAACTCAGTGGGGGCTAACATCTGAGTAGGTATTGTTGTTGTGTGCCTTCAAATCACTTCTGACTTATGGCAAACCTATCCACAGGGCTTTCTTGGCAAGATTTGTTCAGAGGGAGTTTATCTTTGCCTCCTTCTGGGGCTGAGAGAGCGTGGCTGAGTGGCTGAGTGGGGATATGAACCTGGTCTACAGAGTCCTAGTGTTCAAACCACTACATCAAGCTTGGTCTCTTCTGAGTATATATATTTAGTCCTAAATACCCAGCAACTACGACTTGTCTTAATGGTTTTACAGTGCCCATAAACTTCGAATCCCCTCTAGCCACAAGATGGCAGCCACAAATGAAAAAAAGACACCCCCCCCCATTTTATCACCTTAGCAATTGTTGGGGGGGAGTTTTCCTCCCTTACCTGGTCTCTGAGGATGATGACAACAGTGGCATGGGGGAGGAAACCAGGTAAGGGAGGAGGGCTGTCTCATCCTCTTCTCCCTTCCCAGCCCTGGCAGTGGTGACAATGACAGCGGCATGGGGGGCAGGGGGTGGACCAGGTAAGGGAGGAAGGTTATCTTGTCTTCTTCTCCCTTCCTGGTCCTGGCAGCAGCAACAGCGGCACGGGGGGGGGGGGCTGAGAAGGGAGAAGAGGACGAGGCAGCCCTACTCCCTTACCCAGCCCCTGGCAGGAAAAAAATGGTGGCTGCGGGTGCTTGCCCCATTAGCAAGCCCCACCCCCCAATGTTCGTCTGGCCAATCACCTTGTGCTGCCTCAGCTCAGCAACACAAATGCCACTGTCCAAATGATCGGACATTTGCATCGCCTACGGAGCTTTTTAAAAACTCCGGGGAAAGCTCCAAAGGCTTCCCTTCAGAGCTTTATGGTGGATTTGCCTGCCCCCCTTCCAAAAGAGATGCATGGATGTGAATGTCCGTTTAGAGACAGATCACCTTCCATGCGATTTCTATGAGGATTATTTTCACCATTTAGACAGGACCTCCGCTAAGAAGCCAGAGAAATAAACCAAGAAACCTTGAGGCATTTCACTAGCTTTCTGGGGAGAGAGAGATTACCTTACCAGGATCAGAGGTCATGTAAATGAACCATGGATGTTAGGTTTGTAGATTTCACTCTCACTTGCAGGGGGCACACAAACACACTGTCCTCCTGATCGTAACCCAGAATCCTGAGAATGATGTCCATTTGTGTCCATAGAAGAATAACATCTGGTCTGTATATTCACAGTTACAGTTGACCGTTCACATGTGTATGGTACAATGCCCCTTTTCCACAGTTGTCCAATTTGACATTGGGAAGGAGGGAAACATCCATAAAACAGAGGTGGAGAACTATAGCTTCCAGAATCCCCGAGTTAACATGTTCATACTGTTCCTACTAACCAGGAGATTGTGGGAGTTATAATTCTCCAAAACATTTTTTTTCCAGCTCCTGTCTTTGATTACCATAGTTCGTTTCCTCTTAGTGACTGAATCCCTAGGGTTGTTTGGATCATTAGGTTTTCCATGGGGGCGGGGGGTTTGTCAGGCTGTGAGGCCGTGTTCTGGAAGAGTTTATTTCTGATGTTTTGCCTGCATCTGTGGCTGGCATCTTCAGAGAATGTTTGGATCATTCTTGATGATTGTCACTGCTTGAGCCAAGTCTCAGTAATTATGAATTTGTTGCTTTCCATAGGGTTAGAATTCAAAGACATAGCCATGTTAGTCTGGAATATCAGTAAGCAAGGGGATCTTGTAGCACTTATGCTACGACTTCTTTCTCTCAGGAGATTTTCAGACGTGATTTTCGGCAGGATATATTGCAAAACAGCTCCATTGCTGCCACGTGGCAGGGGAGCTGTTTCAGACGACGCCGTCCCTCTGCCGAAACCCTCCGTGTCACTTCTGTGACAGAATGGAGGAAACCGTGTCGTATTTCACTCACGGGCAACAATCGTAAATGAAATACGACACAGTTTCCTCCATTCTGTCACGGAAGTGACACGGAGGGTTTCGGCAGAGGGACGGCATCGTCCGAAACAGCTCCCCTGCCACGCGGCAGCAACGGAGCTGTTTTGCAATATATCCTGCCGAAAATCACATCTGAAAATCTCCTTAGTCTCAAAGGTGCTACAAGATCCCTTTGCTTATGAATTTGTTGAACTCCAACAAAAATCAGTTTGTTGAAACCTGACATCAAAGGATGGATGAGTCTGGCCTACAGTCCCCCTAAATATTTATCAGGCTTTTCACTTTTGTAAAAAATTCAGTTTTGCTTTTGATGACAATAGCAACTATTTCAGAATTATTAGATAAAATGGCTGTGTTTGATGTTTTTAAATAGTGGCCTCATCATAAAGGGAATTCTTTTTTTTTTCTTTTTTTTTGCAAAGAAAAAAAAACACTGAATGATGAATGCTAAAGCTATGGAAAAAAAGAGATGGGAAACTGAAAAGGAAGTACAATTTATTCTTAAGATTTTTATTCTTAAGTCATTTTTCTCATATTTCTAATAAGTAGACTGAAGTTTAAATTACAAGCTCTCTGTAACAAAATCAGGGTCCAAACAGTTCAGAAGCCTTCTGATAACAATCATCTTCCTCCAGATAAGTTTCAAGTCATTTCTTGACAAAGACAAAGCCTCTATTGAGAGGCAAAGAGGAACCGCAGAGATTTTCATTATCCTAATCATTATAGCAGTGAAGAAAAGGTAGAGGTGGGTGAACACAAGACCTGCATAGCTTGAAATGACAGGTTGGAACGTAATGTGCCCAGTCCACATCTCCTGTTTACAGTGCTCCTAAGGCAGAAGGAAGAAGCAAGGGCTTATTCTGTTGAGCGTAGCTTCAGGTGATAATCCTGTTGCATTACAAAAAAAATGCAAAATCCAATCTAGGATCTAGGCTTTAGGTCAGGAGTGGGCTGCAAAGTTGCCACTAGGGACCATGCTAGCCAGGGGGTTTCTAGTAGCCCCAAAAGTAACTCTCCCAAGGTCTGTTAATGAAAATGGCCCAAATCTAACTATTTGCTAAAGCCAAGTGAGGACCCGATGCCTCAAACCTGTTTCCATACTGCATACTCAAAGAAGGAGACCCCACCACACTACAAGACAGTGCCTTCCACAGTCAAACAGCTCTAACCATCAGGAAGTTCAATGTGAAGTCGAAGGCTTTCATGGCCGGCATCCACAGATTTTCCTTGGTTTTTTTCCAGGCTGTGAGGCCATGTTCTGGAAGAGTTTATTTCTGACGTTTTGCCTGCATCTGTGGCTGGCATCTACAGAGAACGGTTGGGTAGGAGTGTGTGGGGGGGGGTTATATACTGTGAACCCCTGTTGGGGAGGATATGTAAATTTGTGTATCTGAATGGCTAGTTTCTGGGTGGAGAGAAGCAAGGGGGATTACTGTCTGTTTGGCTAATGGTTGGTTAATGATCCATTATCTGCTGGAAATCCCTCTGTCCCTGGGTGGACTTCATTTGCAAATATGTGGTACATGCAGAAGTTTACCGCATACCATGCAGCTGTGGACAAGTTCACATAGGGACCACTAATGCAGTGTGCAAAGCATGAATCAAGGAATATGAGAGGCATTGTAGACTGGGCCAGCCATTAAAATCAGCAGTAGCAGAACATGTTATAAACCAACCTGGACACAAAATGTTATTTAAAAACACAGAAATTCTGGACAAGACCAACAAGTATCATGTCAGAATGCACAGAGAAGCTATTGAAATCCACAAAAACCTGGACAACTTCAACAGGAAAGAAGAAACCCTAAAAGTAAACAACATCTGGCTGCCAATCCTGAAAAACACTAAAATCAGAACTCAACACTTGCAAATGAACTCCACCCAGGGATAGGGGGATTTCGAGCAGATAATGGGCAATTAACCAACCATTAGCCAACAGATACTAATCCTCCTAATCTCCCCCCAAGAACTAGCCATTCAATTACACAAAATTACATATTCTCCCCAACAGGGGTTCACAGTATATAAACCTCACACACACTCTTACCCAACCATTCTCTGAAGATGCCAGCCACAGATGCTGGCGAAACGTCAGAAATAAACTCTTCCAGAACACAGCCTCACAGCCCGGAAAGAACCCAAGGAAAATCATCAGGAAGTTCTTCCTAATCTTAGTAATAATTATTATTATTATTATTATTATTATTATTTCCCCGCCCCTGTGTTAAAAACAATAGGGGCAGCGTACAACAATTAAAATACAACAATACTGAGTAAAATCCCTAAGCACCACCCACCCCCACCCTCCCCATAAAAAGATATTAAATTAGTATAAAACTAAAATCACATAAATAAACAAATACAAAAATCAACAGCCAGAGAAATAATAATAATAATAATAATAATAATAATAATATTTATTTATACCCCACCCCTCTGTTAAAACAATCGGGGCGGCTTACAAAAATTAAAATACAATACAGATAAAAATCCCTAAACACCCCCCACCTAAACACTAAAAGAGGCCAGGAGATGCAGCTCCTGAGGCCGGGATCTAATCAGGAAAGATCTTTAGCTGAGTTCCTCTCCCAGCACAATGCTATTGAAAGAAAATAATTGTACCCATGGCCACTAAGCTTTGATGTAGGGTGGACCACAAGGGTGGCACTTTAGGGAGGCAGCAAGGTGTCCTACTTTACAAAAGACAGCCCTCAGTTTGAAGGGCTGACAGAGGTCAGTCCTCTATATGAAACCATCCTGTTTGGAGGGATCTTCAGTCGAAATCTGGCATAAACAAAAACATCTGTCATAATGGACATTTGGGGCTTTAAAAGTGACAACTGAAGCCCAAACAACTCAAACATAAAACTGGTTAATAGAAGGGGTACAAGATGACACGGGAGACAAACCTCAGTGCAATGTTTCCACACCCCCAATGGAACCTACTTCGGGTATTCTCACCCATTCCAAATTGCTGAGAGACAATGTGTTCAAAATGATTCACCAATCACACTTTAGCCCTGTTAAATAATCCATGTTCAGTAAAAAGATATCGCATTTTTGCTGGAGGAGGGAAAGAGGGAACCTTTTACATATGAGGATATTGTCTCTAATTTCTTGTTGTAAATTATGGATACCTTGAGGCAAACCAAATGTTAAAATGTTGTGGGGAGTTCTCATTGTTGCCTCTCTCATTACTGACAATAATGACAAATTACTACACAAGAAATTAATTGCTCTAACGTTGGCAGAGCTGCATCTAGAAATAATGAAACACATGGAGATTTTGGATTGCTTGGATCTCCAGAGCTTGCGTCGGCAGAGTCTAGATGACAACACCATCTGAAAATGCTGACACATAATCTGTGCATTATCAAAGGAGAGTAAAAGGAGAGAGTCTTAATGGTTTGGTTTCCATTAAATACATTTTCAGACAAGGTTTCCACAATGTTTGGACCACTTATGCATCACTCAAAATTCTGGAAAATTGAACATTTAAAACAGGGCATATTGAGCAAAACTGGACTACAGTGAATCTCGATATAGAAGCAGCATGGACAGCCTAATGTCCAAATATGCCAAGTATCAACCATAAACAACCAAAGTTTTCATTCTTTCTCACAATAGGGGAGATTATCCAATAAAATTGATTGGTGGCAGGTTCAGGAGCAAGAAAATACATAACTCAAGTGGTATACAATGAAATTATGCTTTCTAAGGAAAATGAGAGGTTCTGCACCCAGGGCACTCCTGCTGCACATCTAAGGATGGAGGCAGGGTTGGCCTCAGTTATGGAGTTCATCTGATTTTATAAAAACATATTAAGGAGCATGACTGCCTATCAGAAGGCCGCTTAGGAGATTATCAGATGCAGGTAATATGGCACCAGAATAACAACTCCAGAACGCAAAAGGACGCCAATATCACAAAACATTGTCCTTTTGCGTTCCACTGTCGTTATTCTGGCATTTCTTTTTATTGACGGGCCGAGCTGTCAATAGATGGCCTGTCTCATTTTGGTGCTGGCAATATTGTCCTGGTGTGATTCCAGTGTCAATGGGCAATCATGCCAGAACACTTCCAGGTGGGATCGCAAAAACAAGGTAGGCTACCCTGTTTTTATGAACCTCCCCAAGTTACTTGTTTTTTTATATATATAGTGTGTGTATGTGCTTTTAAAAACTTTTTTGTGTGTATTTTTCTTTTTTAATTTCCTGCGTTCACATCTTCTCGCAAGAATGGGTGGGATTTCATTCCTGGGCTGTCTTTCAACAGAAGATTAGGTAAGTCTGATAGGAAGGGTTATTGTGCTGGAACAGGGATGGGATTGGAGATTGTGGGACAGGAACACTTTTTGCATTCCTGTCTGATGATCTCCTTAGTATCTACTAAGAAGACACACACACACTGTTACATATCCTGTATTCCATGTCCTCATTTGAGGATGTTAAGTCTTGGGACACACACGCACGCACACACACACAAAAATCCAAGATTGACTCTTCTAGGGAGATGCCAATCAATATGCTATTCTGGTTCCGCACTGGTTCTTCCCTGTACTAGTAACACATTAAGAAAAATGAAATTACTTCATGGTAATTAGTCAATTTCATCAGTTTACCATTAAGGAAGGAATTTATCGGCTTCTGTTTTCAAACTGTGTCTTTAGAATCTCTCGAGGGCCCATTCTACAAATTCCCCAGGGAAAAGCACCTTTTCCCTTGTGGTCAAGAACATGTGGAGGACATGTCCTACAGTGTTGGTTTTATGAAGCAATAAGAGGAAGAGCATTGGATCAGATTATTTATAATTTATAGTTTAAATTCAAGAGAGAATTATATCAGTAAAACTGATGTGTTAGCTTTTTATGTTGATAATTTTTCTTGAAGTTGTACAGTAGGCCCTTGGTATTCTCTGGGGTTTGGTTCCTAGACCCTCCATGGATACCAAAACCTGTGGATACTCAAGTTCCATTATATACAGTGCCATAGTAAAATGGTGTCCCTTATATAAAATGTACAGTGAGATTTGCTTTTAGGAACATTATTTTCAAACATTTTCATGCTATAGTTAGTTGAATCCATGGATAAAGAAACCATAGATACAAAGGGCTGACTGTAACTACAGGTGTCCGTCCATCCCCACGTATCCACGAGGATTCCGTTGCCAGACTTAATGCAGATACTGGAAACTGTTGATAATAGCAAACCCTATTAAAATGAAGGACGTCTGGTACAAACATATCACAGAGTTGTAGTGGAGGACCTAGTGATTCCTAGAGAGGACACCCCTCTAGGAATTTTCAGCACAATTCTATGATATGTGTCCCTAATTTTCCAGATGCGGATAACTGAAATCGTGGATATTGGTTCTGTGGATACAAGGGGTGACCTGTACTATTAGGTATTCTGGATGTTATCATTTGGCATTTTGATTTGCTGTACAGTAGCACCCCTGCATCCATGGGGGATTGGTTCCCCCCCCCACGGATTGTGAATTCCACGGATAACAGTGAATGCCCTGGAGGAGGAGGAAGGGAGGCTCATGGACCAGGCCAACGCCACCACAACCTGGCCTGCCTAGGCTGCTTTCCCCCCTGCCATCATGGCCTCCCAGGCCACCACCACCATCACCCCTGCCACTGCTGCCACCGCTTTCCTTCCTGCTGCTGCAGACTCCCAGAACTTGGCCACCACTTCCATCAGCCCTGCCGCCATCACTGCGCACCTCACCACCACTTCCCCTGCCACTGCAGCCTCCCAGACCGCCACTGCCAACACCACTGTCACACACTCCACCACTGCCACTGGAGCTATCCCCTCCCTCCACATCCATACCCCACTGCTGCCATCCATGGATAATTGAATCAGCAGATGGCGAATCAGCGGACACGGGGATGCTACTGTATTATGATCTATGAGATAATAATAAATGTACTTACTTTGTATTTAAATTATGGGATTTTTAGCCCCAAGATGCAACTATTCACACAGTTTTAGGTGGCTTTAAATGGAGAATACTGAGGCATCAACAGTATCACCATGTTGGCATATTTAAATTGTTGTTGATCTTGTTGTTAATACTGTAATAATACTTAAAATACTGTAATTGATATGTTATGTAGCATGTGGCTTAACTCACCAGCTTTTGGCCTCTGGAATTTTATGACCTACAATATGTATACAACAAAAGCTCACACTTATTGATTGTAGTATATCAGCCATTTAAATTGTTTTTGCATTGTTTGTGGTCCACTAAATTCAATTGTTAGCTTCATCTAGTATAGACCTATTAAATCAGTAGGAACTTGGCAAGTCAATACCTATATAAATTTCAGTGGTTCAGTGGAATGATTCTAGTAGGGACTAATTGGATTTGGGCCCAAATCATCACTTCCACTTCCTGCCCACCTTATAGTAGATATGCTGTACTCTGCTCCTGGCTCTATGCACACTCATAAGCTTCCATGTTTTCTTCTATGAAATGCTGGAGATATGTTAGAGACATGGTTCAAAGATAAGACCGTGTCGGATGAGGAAGTGGAGAAAGTGGAGAAAGGCAATGAGAAGTGAGGAAGGGAGAGGAAGAGAGAGAGAAAAAAATGGATGGAAGGAGGGGAGGGATATGGGTGGAGGGAAGAAGGAGAGGTGATTGTGATGGCTAAATGATGAAGGATATTGGAAAAGAAGTTAAAAATGGTGAATGTAATAATTTGAATGTAACATTGTAAGCTAAGATTCTGTGGAAAAATAAAAAAAAATTAAGAAACAAAAAAAGATAAGAGTGCGTCATGACTGCTCCTAAAATCACACCTCCAGGGTCCATAGCCACACCCTCAAGGGAGGTGAAAGACATCTGGGCATTTGTATTGATCCCAATGCTTGGAAATGTTACTTTTTGGACTATAATTTTCAAACTCTCTAGCCACCATGGTTATGGCAATGGAACTGCAGTGGAAGTGGAGGCAGGGGGAGGCTCTGAACACATTACTGCCTTTCCTAACACACCTGATCCAACATGGGAGAACTGCATAGAAGATCCACAGTAACAATCATCTTCAGCAACAGCATCCGCAGCCCAGATTGCTGCATATTTGTCTCTAAATATGGGTATCCACGGGAATCCTAATCAAAGCTTCCCTAAGGACTTTATCAGAAACACAAAATAAGGAGTCGTAATGATGCCACATAACTGTGAAAGGGCACACAAATTAGACAACGTCGCCCTTTCGTGATTAAAATCAGCCCCAAACCCATAGTTTTTAATAGACTGCTTAAGCTGTCAATTGATCCCCCATGCTGCTTTTTGTGCCGGCATTGCTGGCGTGCAAAACCTCGGGCCATTTCACTCTCACGACTGCAGCAAGAATGGCCAATCTGGCGTGAACACTTCCAGGTGAGAGCGGGACTTCCAGGAAAGTTTTGCTCTTTTTATGACCCTCCCTGGGTTACTTGGGACTTTTAATGTGTATGTGTGTGCTTTTAAAAACTTTATACTGTATGCTTTATTTTTGTTTTTATTTTTAAATTTCCCACGTGATGAAGTCTTGCGGGATTTTGAACGAGGAAGTGAACGGGGCTCCATTCATTTCCTCTTTATTGTCAGAGCTGCCATTGCCAGGAGAGGAAGCTAAGTGTGGGCATAAAACTGTTTTGTTTTTAATGGTGGCTAAAGAACATTTTAAGGGGCTAGTCTGATAAAGTTCTAAGATCGCTGGATGCTTCCTTCGAGGGGCTATTTGTTGCTGTAAATAACTAACACTGTACAGGAAACCTAGGCACAAATCCCACAGCATGTATTGAGACCCCACCAAATGTACTATATTTGGGATGGAAAGAATATTCCCCATTGTCTTCTATTGGGGAGATAGCATGGTAACATTATCAACCGCTAACCATACGGTGGATAGAGCTACTATATATATATCCTTAAAGCAGCTACATCAAACTTGGCAATATGCTTGGAAAGTTTATTTTGAAAAACAATTACAGTAGTTACTGTCTTTAAAATGTAGTATACTTTTTATAGTTTTAAAAAAATAAAAGTATCGCCCTGCTTTCTTATTTGTTGAGATACAAATGCACCAGGCAAGTTTCCATGGGAAACTGTCTATACTAGTCACCTTTTCAGTTACTTAACCAAAAACCTATCTGAATGCTACAAACCACTGGCCTGTGATATTAAGCATACTTTCTTTCTGCCCACTCATTGTCTCCTCATTACCCATAAAACATCACAAGGCATAGCACAGATCGTCATTCCAACCATATGATCCCCCCCTTGCACTCATCTCCACACGTATAAAAGTAACTAAAAGCTGCAGGAATCACATTATCCCCCCCATGAAGTAACTATCAAAATGTAATGTAGCTATACCTTTGTTACCAGAGAAAAAAATAATGACAAGTAATTAGTTATTTGGCAAGTGATTAGTTACTTCCAAACACTGGTGTTTTTTCACTTGGGAGTTGCAGAAACGACAAAAAATACTCCTCATAGAATTCAAGGAGAATACAATTTGTCTAAATGGCATCCTGCATCAATCCACCATATTTGGAAGGAAGAGAGCCCAAACCATCAAAAACTCCACAGGAAAAGCCTTTGCAAATTTCCCTGTATTTTTAAAAAAGTTTTTTTTTAAAAAAATACTGTTCAGTGGTGGCAACTGGTGACAATAAAAACACGAGTAGTTCACTTGTGCCTGCCATCTTTATTCTCAGGCATGTCCATGGGAACGGTGGAAGTGGACAGCTTCGCATGCCTGCTATCTTGCCAAAAAACCATTAAGACAAATAGAAGCTGCTGCGAATTGGCATTTGTGTGCAACAATCCATTTTTTCCCCTTCATGCAGAGAAGCCCTTGGTTGTAGAATAATAGCAAGGAGTGTATGCATTGTGCAAGGCAGTCATCTTCATTGTTTCCAGTCAGCTGCATGCACCCATGTGGGAGTTTTAAATACCTCTTTGCTACTTAGCCCCCCTCCCTCCAAGAGGTATTGTTCATCTGCACAAGGTCTCAACTCGCCTTCAACTATTCCGGGGTTATGGTTGATTGGCACTTCTAAATACTCAATGGCTGGGAGCAGCAATCACTCAAGGTTCCAATCTTCATGACAAGCCCTTATCTTCATCTATCAGTAGACTTTCAATCAGACCATCCCAACACTCCCTCCACCTTCCTCAATCTGGGGGACATGGAGCTGCCTGGCACAACCTGGCCACCCTTTTTTATTCTGTTAATTATACACTGTATAAGCCTCTCACGTAAGGGGTAGTGACTCAAAGCTGCAATTATCGCAGTAAGTCCCTGCTGGGCAAAAGCTCCATTCCACAGAGCAGGTACAAGCAGTGCTAAGGAATGAATTCACCAGGCAACCTTCCATGGGAAAGGGTTGGAATTCACCTCACACCTAGGAGGCCTCCCTCTTGCTTCACACTGCACAGAGGTCATAAAGGCACAGGGAGTGTGCTTATTCTGACCTGCCAGTCTATAATCTTCTCTGCAGCACAGCAATGGTGCAACTGTTGATGCTTGGCTGAACAAATCATCTGACAGTATTTCCTGTGAAGAAGAATTTGGTGAAAAGCTGCAGTCTTTTGTCCCTAGTTATACTTGCCTTCTTTTTTCAATGGCTCACAAGGTGGCCAGGAAGTGGTACCTGCAGCCTTCCAGATGCTGTTGGAGTGTAGACCTCATCATCCCCACATTGCCCTTGCAAGCTGGAGCCAATGGGAGTGGATTCCAACATATTCTGGAAAGCCATAGGCTCCCCATCACTGCTAGTCTATGGGAAGAAACTATCTGCACAAGTCTCCTTTGCTTTTTAGGAGTGGACATGCAGAGAGAGGCTCCTTCACCTCATAATGCTTCCTCCTACATCAGCACTGGGTGAGGAGGAAGCTACATCAATTGACAGCTTTTTCAAGATGTATCCAAGGCTGGCATTAAATCAGATGTTCATTCATGCAAGCAGAAAATTCTTTATAATAATGCATTGTGTAAACACTGCTAAGCAAAAGACATTGAAGCATTATAAGGTGATTTGTCCCATTATTCATTGTAGGTTTTTAAAAAGTCACCATTGTTATTATCCCTTGCAGTGTTTGCAAAGTAGTATCTTGTGCCACCCCCCTTGGCACTGCTCTTTAATTTTTTGTAACTTTGAACAACAAAACAGGATTGATGAGAGGATGGCATGAAACTTAAGATGTTGAAAGCTGGAACGTGTCCAGAGGAGGGTGACCAAAATGGTGGGAGGTCTGGAAGCCATGCCCTATGAGGGCAGCTTAGGGATCTGGGTATGTTTAGCCTGGAGAAGAGAAGGTTGAGAGGTGACATGATAACCATGTTTATATATTTGAAGGGATGTCATACTGAGGATGGAGCAAGCTTGTTTTCTGCTGCTCTAGAGACTAGGACACAGAGCAAGGGGTTCAAACTACAGGAAAAGAGATTCTACCTAAACATTAGGAAGAACTTCCTGATGGTAAGAGCTGTTCAACAGTGGGATACACTGCCTTGGAGTGTGGTGGAGTCTCCTTCTTTGGAGGTTTTTAAACAGAGGCTGGAGGGCCATCTGTCAGAAATGCTTTGATTGTGTAATACTGCATAGCAGGGGGTTGGACTAGATGGCCCCTGTGGTCTCTTCCAACTCTGTGATTCTATGATTCTTGTAAAAAGCCTCTCTAAAAATGCCTAGAATGCCCTGTAAAGGTAACTTAAAATCAGCTAGAAATTGTTACTTGCTATGCCAATGTAAAAACTTCATTACCACTTATGTCACTTTTGAAATGTGGATTAATTAATCCCTCATTCTCAAAAAACAGGGGGAGGAGCTCATAACAGGTAGCAATGTTGCTTGTGACTTGTTCCTTCAGAGCTCTATTATGCAATCAGTAAACATATGAGGCAGAGAAGGAAACAGAGAGGCTGTACTACCCAACACCGGGCTGTACTGCCCAACAACACTAGCTGTTGGGCATTAGGCAGAACAAGGCCATTCCATCAGGCAACAGAGCCTGGGCAGGGAGGAGGCAATGGTTGCAGACTGCTACCCTGACACACAAACACACACACATAGCAGTTGTGGGAAGAAATAGTGGTATATGCCACATAACCCAGCCAACCACAAATGAAACTAATCCCTTAAACTAACCCACATGGACAGTGTGGAGGAAGGGTCCAGTCACATTCAGTATGTGGTCTGGGAAGAGGGCAAGAATACACCACTAAGTCACTCCTGAAAGATGTTCAAGAACTTCAAAAAAGGAGGGTCCACCATTGTGCAAAACAGTCTGTTCCACTGTCTAATAGCTCTTACAGTCAAGACATTCTTTCTAATGGCTAGGTGCAATTGCTTTCCTTGTCATTGTAATCCGTAGGCTCTTGCCTCCCCAGTCTTCCTCCTTCTCTAGCCCCCTGCGGTTCTCCCCCATACAGTGTTTAACCTCTGTCATTTCTCTGCTCCACAACAGGCAGGCCCTCCTCATGCCCTGATTGTCATTTTCAACATGGGGAGGGGAGGGGTCTCGAGAGCCGCCTTTCCCTGTGGGTTTCCCCCTCTCCTCTGGCCCCCAGCTTTGCTCCATATTGAGGCCAATAATTACTGCTGAATAGACTTCCAGATTCCCATGCTTGTAAGCCTGCCCTCCCTACCCACCCAGATCTTTGTTCTAAAAAGAGGGTGTGGGGGGGAAGGAAGAAAAGCAAGAGAGGATTAACAGTGCGAGCATCTCTGAACCTCTGAGGCAAGAAAGAGATGGAGAGGAAGCGAGTAACAGTCTCTTAAGAGAAGTGAAGGAAACAGGTGAATAAACATGCCACCTGTCCCAGTCTCTCCCCCCACTCCATATTGCTTTTCGTTATTAATGAGGCTCTTATTTCATATTTTGATCATGACATGGGATGATCAAACTAAATGCTCCCACCCAAAATGAGAGGTGCTATTTGGGGCTGTCTGCTACGGAATAAGCAACATACAATACAGAATGAGAAAGGTATGGCTAAAAGCCTGGTATGGGATTATATGAGGTTATGTTTCAGACGACAAGGGTGGAATGTAATTTTCCTTTGTTGCTCCCTTGCATAAAGTTTCCTGAAAGTTTACAGAGCAAAAAGACATTGTGGAAAAAACGTGTTCCTGGATGTGCTAGATTTTTACTTGCAGGAAAGGAATGGGTTTTTTGTTTTGGGAGATTATCAGACGGACCCTTTGTCCCGCTACCCCCCTCACCTGCTGTGGAATAAAGGAAAAAGTTTCACACAGTTACCTTTATTCTGTGACAGGAACCGGCTCCCCCTCCTTTCCCTGTCTGGTCATAAATGCAGCCATGCAGGGCTGCTTTTACAAACAGGAACTCAAATCCTGGCTGTTCTTATGAGAGAATGGCCAGGATGGAAATTTAAAAAGAACCCCCCCCCAACTGTCAAAAAAGAAAACAACCACGAAAACACATTTTAAAAAGAAAAAGCTACCCGGGTATGGGGGGGATTTATTTTACTTACCTCGTCATCCCAATCGCATCCAGAAGTGTCCGGCAGGGACCTCTCAGTGACGTCACGATCCGTTGTCATCCCGGGAGCACAACGGGTCCTCTGTTCACTTGCCTGTTGTTCCGCTATAATAATGTAACGGGCCTTTTATTCACAGATTTTTCCGTGAATAAGAGGAAACGGGGGTGGGGGGGACAGGAGCAGAACAGGAACATCCCAGAACAGGGACGATGTCATGTAAAAAGGTAAGCTTATTAGCGATCTTCTGTCGTCCCTGCTCTGGGATATTTTACCCATGTGATAATCTCCTTGGTTGAGGCTGTTTTAACACAGAGGTAGTACTCAAAAATGTGGTTCCTCAGTTCCCATGCAGATTAGCACAGTTGGGTCTGTCAAGTTGGAACAGTACCATCTTATTGTCATCTCATTCTGCTTCACATTATAAGAGACAAAAGGGATATGCTAAGATGGTAATAGTATCAATTATACAATTTTAGACTGAAGGTGAGGTGTGGCATTTATTAAATTTTAGTTTGAATTCTCTTTGAGACACACAGATCTTTCCATGTAGCAACATGGGGGGGGGCTACATTAGCAGTACAATTTTGCACATAACTACTACTGATCCCATCAATGGCACTACCTTTACTTTTAAAATATATATATATATTTTATTAAGAATTGTTAAAATATATTAAAATTACAGAAACTAAATACAAGAAAGTAATACAAGGAAGAAAGTAAAAGAAAAAGAAAAAAGTGACTTCCAGTCTTCCTTTCGATGGTTATATGTGCATACAGATACTTGTACTTCTCTTTCTAAAAGTTACAGTATATTCTCTTTCGTCAATTAGCTATTCTTTCTAATCATCAAAACCAAAAATCACCAATCCATTTTCTTTCTTTTTGCCTGCAAAAAGTCTATAAGGGATTTCGGATATTTAAGAAATGTCAATAACAGCCTTTCTCTACTCAAACAATGTATCCGATTCTACAAAATTTATCAGTTTCCATGACCATTCCTCTAATGGGTGTAGTGCTGAATTATTCCACCTGTACACAAAACAATCTTGCTGCCATGTTCATTTACTTCCATAGCTCTTTTCCAACTACACCCATCATTCCAAAAAGGAAAAGTTCCAGTTCTAATTGAATGTTAATCTTTAAAATCCTATACTTAGATACATATACTTAAATCCATTTTTTCTTTTTTTACCTTTTCATATATCCACCACATATAATAGAACATCTCTTCATGTTACTCTCATTTCCAACATACATTAAAAATCCCTTTATACATTCTCAGCAATTTTTCTGAGCAACAATACATCATTTTATACAGTTTCATTTTATCAGAATTTCCTTTATAATACAATACAAATCTCAGTCCCTTTGACCACATATTTTCCCATTAATCCATCTGTATATTATAACCAAATTTCTTAGCCCATTTTAACATACACCCTTTAACTTATTCTTCACTTTATATTTAACTCTTTGCTTTCCCCCTTGCTTTACAAACTTGAACATATTCCCTTGCCATTGCTTAAGCAGTACATCAGTTGTCAAAACAGATACTGTCTGAAATAGAAACATCATTCCAGGCAAAACATTCTTTTTCATCACAGAAATTCTCCCTAACAATGACAGATGTAGTCTCTCCCATCCTTACATGTCCTTATCAATTCCACTCCATATCAGAATTAACAGAATTATTTTGAGACAAAATACCATCCACATTCTTCTCAACAACACCCTAATATTCAACTTTCGTCTCAATTTTAAAAGTCATGCCATCCATCAACTCAACTTGATCTTCTCAATTCACATTTTTCATTAACATAGAGCCTGCCAACACACCAAAATCTTATCCAAATCCCCCATCTCTTCATTTACAATTTCAATTTTACTTTCCAAAATTGCCACTTTATCATTACTTTGTTTTAGAACCTCAACCATTTTACTGATTCTTTAAATTCTTTAACCTCTTCTTTCATATCTTATTTCAGCCCCTCTTAAATTTTACCATATCATTTTCAAACATCTAATCTTTTTCAACAACTTCTGTAAAATTTCTGGAAAAGGACATTGCTCCATCTTCAGTAGATCCAAAGTAAATTCCAGCAATTACAGGGTTAAAAGCAAAAAGCAGGTCTCTTAGAGTTTTTCCCCCCTTAACTTCCTGTAAAGTTAACAATTTCATCCCATTGTGTTCTCAGTAGTTCTAAAGACATATGATATCTTCTTATAAAATCAACAACCAACAGACTGCTAAAAAGACAAATAAATGGGTCCTAGAGCAAATCAAGCCTGAACTCTCCCTAGAAGCCAAGATGACTAAACTGAGACTGTCATAATTTGGACATATCATGAGAAGACATGACTGACTATAATATACAATAATGCCTGGTAAGGCAGTAGGAAGGCAGTAGGAAAACAGGACGACCATATTTATAGATGGATGGACTCAATCAAGAAGGCCACGGCCCTGTGTCTACAAGGCCTGAGCAGGGCTGTTGATGACAGGGTGACTTGGAGGTCTCCCATTCATAGGGTCAACATAAGTCAAAGTTGACTTGGTGGCAGTTAACAACAACTACTCCTGAGAAATCAGCCCAACTGAATTCAATGGGGATTATTCTCAGATAAGTAAATATAAGACTGCAGCCTTACAGTACAATATGAGGACAACTACTCAACACTGGCTTCTAAGATGCCTTTCCATTACTACAGCCCAAAGATGTGGACAAGATGCTTGGTGCTGTGTAGCCAAAAACATGTCCACTCAAGCCTTGCCTTTCCCTGCTCTTGTTAAGGGGGCTTGCCTAGCTGAAGTCCTGAGGAGACTCTGTTTTGGTATAGTAGGATGAATCATAAAATCTTAGAGCTGGAAGAGACCACAAAAGCCATCTATTTCAACTGCCTGACCTGCAGGAATAAACAATCAGAGCACTCCAAACAGATGGTCATCAAGCCTCTTTTTAAAAAACCTCCAAAGGAGACTCCACCACACTATGAGGCAGCACATTTTACTATGGAACAGCTCTTACTGTCAGGAAGTTCTTCCTAATTGTGGAATCTCTTTTCCTGTAGCTTGAGTCTATTGCTCCATGTTCTAGTCAACAGAGCAGCAGAAAACAAGCTTGCTCCATCCTCAGTATGCCGTCCCTTCAAATATTTAAACATGGCTATCATGTCACCTCTTAAACGTCTCTTCACCAGGCTAAATATACCCAGCTCCCTAAGCCCCTCCTCATAGGGCATGGCTTCCTGTCCTTTCACCATTTTGGTCATCCTCCTCTGGACATGTTCCAGTTTGTCCATATCCTTCTTGAATTGTGGTGCCCAGAACTTGACACAGTATTCCAGGTGAGGTCTGAGCAAAGCAGAATACAGTGGCACTATTACTTCCCTTGATCTAGACACTATACTCCTATTGATGCAGCCTAGAATCGCATTGGCTTTTTTAGCTGCTGCATCACACTGCTGACTCATGTTCAACTTGTGGTCCACTAAGACTCCTAGATCCCTTTCACATGTACTGCCATCAAGCCAGGAGTCACCCATCCCATATCTGTGCATTTCATTTTTACTGCCCAAGTGAAGTATCCTACATTTCTCCCTGCTGAAATTCATTTTGTTAGATTTGGCCCAGCTTTCTAATCTGTTGAGGTCATTTTAAATTTTGCATTCATCCTCTGGGGTATTAGCTACCCCTCCTAATTTGGTGTCATCTGCAAACTTGAAAAGAATGCCCTCTGTTTCATCATCCAATAAAGATAAAGATGTCAAATAGCACTGCCCCCCTCCTAATTTGGTGTCATCCGCAAACTTGGTGTCATCTGCAAACTGTAGGCACAAAGATAGCTGGGAGTTCCCATGTCAGTGGGAAGATGAATCCACTGGAGGTTTTCAATCTACCATCTTGAGCCTATTTGGGCGATATGTCTCGGCACCTTGAATAACTCCTTTAAAGCCTGGGTTAAAACCTGGAATCACCATCCTCTGACATGGGAGCCACCAGCTCACAGTGGGAACGTAGTAGGAAAAGAGGAAGACCACTTTACAAATGGATTGGCTCAATCAAGGAAGCCACAGCCTGGAGCTTACAAGGCTTCGGCAGAGCTGTTTATGGCCAGGGTCATGGAGATCTCTCATAGGGTTGCCATAAGTTGAACCTGACCTGATGGTGCATAACAACTGTACAGCAAATAATAGGATGTGGCCCCTACATCCTTCAGTGTTCATTCCTTGGAAAGCCTGCTACTGATTGCTGGAGGAGAGTTGTTTGATGAGCAGTTAAACTTGATTTAGCAGTTCTTCATGCATGTGGTCTGAGGTTCAACCCGTGGCATCTTCAATTTAAAAAGAAAGAGTCAGTAAGTAATGGTGGCAGACGCCTTTATTTGAGACCCCAGGAAAACTGTTGCCAGTCAGAATAGACAATTCTGGGATGGATGGATGGATGGATGGATGGATGGAGGAAAGCAATCTGAACTGGGATACCTTTATAAGCCACCCTTTTCTCCAGTGAGCTCATGAAGGTTTACAGGGCTCTCCTCTCCCTGATCCTTTTACAATGGCCCAGTGAGGTAGGTCAGAGTAAGGTCACTCTGCAAGGATACCTCTGTTCAGCTTGAGCCTGAATCTCTCATGTCCCAGCCTAGCACTCTAACCAGCCATATCACGCTGTCTCTCAACCCATTAAAATCCACTTAGATGTGATATTTCATAATTTGTTGTTTTATGCTTCAAGTCATTTCCAAGGCAGACCTATCATGGGATTTTCCTGGCAAGGTTTATTCAGAGGGAGGTTGCCTTTGCCTTCCTCTGAGGCTGAGAGAGGGTGACCTGCCCAAGGTCACCAAGTGGGTTTCCATGGCTGAGCAGGGATTCAAACCCTTGTTTCCAGTGTTGTAGTCCAACACTCAAACCACTACACTATGCTGGCTATCTGATATTTTAGAATAAGTGATAATAATTTAAAACAGAGTTCCTACTTAAAACATTTTAAAATATTGCTTGAGGCCCCTTAAGAATAATATTTTAGCACTTGCATCTATCCGGTGATGGTTTCAGGAAGAAGCTACAGATAAATAGCAGGGCAATTGAATTTAATATTAACTCATTAGGAAAATGGTGTGCAGGAGGAGGGGACACTGAGGAGAGGGAAGAGACAATGAGAGAATGAGAGGGGGGAGTACAAATTGAGTATCCCTTACCCAGAATTCCAAAATCCAAAATATTTCAAAATCCAAAATTGTTCAGATGGGTGGCTGAGATAGTGACACCTTTGCTTTCTGCTGGTTCAATGTACACAAACTTTGTTTCATACAGAAAATTATTTAAAAATATTGTGTACACATAAAATTACTTTCAGGCTATACTGTCTATTCTCCTTTATGGCTCTGAAACATGGGTCACCTATTGCCACCACGTACGACTCCTTGAACGCTTCCATCAGCACTGTATATGCACAATCCTAAATATACACTGGACTGACTATGTGACGAATGTTGCTGTCCTTAAGCAAGCAGGGATCACCAGCATTGAGGCCATGATATTGAGAACACAGCTGCTCTGGGCAGGGCATGTTTCTAGGATGGAGGACCATAGCCTCCCAAAAATAGTACTCTACGGTGAACTCGCCACAGGTCAGCAAGCGCTCCAAAAAAGCGATACAAGGGCTCCCTGAAACAACATCTCAGGCTCGGCCAAATTGATCACAAACAATGGTCCGCCCTGGCCTCACATCAGGAGGCATGGAGACGCACTATCCACAATGCTGCAGCCTTATTTGAGAACTCACACCGAACAAGTCTTCAAGAGAAATGACAACGCAGAAAGAATGACAACCCGGAAACATCACCCAAGGAGACCTTCTGCTGTGCTTTCTGCAACTGGACTTGTTTATCTTGGATTGGCCTTTTCAGTCATCAGCGCGCTTGCAGAAAGTGCAGGGTGAGTCCTTCCTAAATCTTCGTTTGTGAAGAAAAGCCAGAGAGAGAGATGTATAAGGAGTATATGAAATATAAATGAATGTTGTGTCTCCAAGATACAGTACCTCATTATGTACCGTATATGCAAATATAATTGGCCTTCCAAATTTGCTGGGGTTAAGGGCACAGGACCTCTGTGGAAGTGGAAAACCCACAAATATGTCTTCCCCCCCCAAAAAAAAAACCCTATACGAGTTTAACACACACAAAAAGTATGATCTACAGATTCAACCCACCACAGATGCCTTCAAGGTCGCGGAGTTGTTTTGCAAGGCAGAAGTGGGTGGCTGGGTGAGGTTTGCTGCTGTGCCATTTTTATTAGGGACTTACAAGCCTCCTCGCATGTTCGCAGCCTCAGTCTTGTGAGGCTTGCAGTCCCTATTTAAAATGGCATAGGGCAGCAGTGGAAGCAGCAGCAAATAATCTGTGGATAATCAAACCTGTAAAAGTTAAACCTGCAAATGTGGAGGGCCAACTGTATTCCAAAATCTGGAAAAATCCAAAATACGGAACACTTCTAGTCCTAAGCATTTCAGATAAGGGATATTCAACCTGTATTTTAACATTTATGCTCTATGTGGCAGGCTGTTTTGCGAACCCTTCCCATAGAGGTCAAGCAGATTTTAACCACAGTATGATGCAGTTCTATTGGTTAAAATCTAACTCATCACACCACCAACTTATCATATTTAGCAACAAAACACATGACTGTGGCCATCCATAGCTTGACAGCAGTAATGTCTATATCAAACTTGCGTGCTCTTTACCTTTCTCATGTTAGTGTCATAACTAAAACTAGTTGTAAACATGAGAGGGCAAAACATGGCAGTAAAGTTTTCTTTTCACATACCAGATTTGACACTCGTTTCTGCATCCCCTCATCCAAAAATCTGCATATACTTATTTTCATGGAAAAGAAATGCACAAATATCCATTTTAACACTTCAGTTTGCAGTGACCATATACTAGTGTAAGCCCATTCCTTTTATATGCTTGTCTATCTGCCTGTCTGTCCATCTAGCATCATTAGTGTACATTGTTCTTTACAGGGTCCCTGCCCTAAAGATCTTTCCATCTTAGGACTTTTTTGGATGGAAGAAAAGTAACGCAAGCAGCGTCGCCAGGTTGCGACGCTGCTGCGCAAGAGGGCGCCAGTTTCGAACAACACTCTTCCCAGCGGTACTATTGCAGTCCCGCTGGGACATTTGAGCGTGATATTTTTCCTTCCCAGCATCATATTTTACTCGCGATTGTGGTACTGCAACAGTACCGCTGGGAAGAGCGTCCTTCGAAACTGGCGCCCTCTTGAGCAGCAGCGTCGCAACCTGGCGACGCTGATTGCGTTACTTTTCTTCCATCCAAAAAAGTCCTTAAAATCCAACACAACACAGGAAGAAGTGGGAGAGGTAAATAAGGAAGCAATATTATGTTTCAGTTGCACATAGAATCATAGAATTGTAGAGTCGGAAGAGACCCCAAGGGCCATCTAGTCCAACTCCCTGCCACGCAGGAATACATGCTTAGGTTTAAGATGCATCTGCCCCTTACTAGCAGTTTGATACAGTTGTTCCTTCATATTTGCTGGGGTTTGGTTCCAGGACCCCCCGTGGATACCAAAATCCGTGATTATTCAAGTCCCATTATATGCAATGGCATAGCAAAATGGTGTCCCTTATATAAGATGGCAAAATGAAGGTTTGCTTTTGGGGTTATTATTTTTTAAAGAATATTTTCAAGCCGTGAATACTTAAATCCGTGAATACCAAATCCGTTGATATGGAGGGACAACTGTACTGTGACTTCCATGGCTCCATCTTACAAAATACTGGGTTTTGCCATTTGGTTAGGTACCCGGAATTCTCTGCTGGAGAGCTGTATGCTGTAGTTCAGAGGAGTGGAGCAGAGGTCTCTAGCAGGGCATTCAAGTAACTTATCAAGTACAAATCCCATGATTCCATAGGATGGCCCCACTGCAGGTAATGTGATGTCAAGCTGCTATGACTGTGTAATGCAAATGAAGCCATAATTTTACGCTGAGACTTACATGCATGGGATGTAGGGCATGGAAACTGGGGCTATGTCAAAGTCTTCATGGGAAAGATGCATTAAAGAGGTGTGTGTGTGAATGAAGCAAGAGAGGGAGCCTTACTCAGATATTACAGGGGAAAGTTCCAAGCAAAAAGAGTAACACCAGAGAAAGGGCAGCATCTTTGGAGGGAGCAGGAGAACTTTGGAATCTGGGCTGGAGCTGGACATGCAAAGGCAGGGATGCATCAGGATAGTAGAGCATCTTTCACATAAAAGGCATTTGCAGAGACCTTTAACTATGGAAGTTCAAAGACTTCTAACTTATGGGGTTTTCTTTTTTCTTTTTTTCTTTTTTAATTAGAACCTTGAAGTCCATTAGTTGGAGCTATGAGCAAAATCACGACTGTGGAGAGTAGACATATGCTAAGAATTAAGGAACGGGTTATCTTTGAGCACAAAGTCAGTCCAGAACTGAGGTTGCAATTCCTTATGGGGAGGGGGACTTCATTTCTCTTCCTCCTCAGCATTCTTTTCTGCAGTATATCTCTCTCTGGCTTTTCTTCGCAAACGAAGATTCAGGAAGGACTCATCCCGCGCTTTCTGCAAGTGCGCTGATGACTAAAAAGGCCAATCCGAGATAAACAAGTCCAGTTGCAGAAAGCACAGTAGAATGTCTCCTTGGGTGATGTTTCCAGGTTGTGATTCTTTCTGCGTTGTTGTTTCTCTTCAAGACTTGTTCGGCATGAGTTCTCAAATAAGGCTGCAGCATTGTGGATAGTGCGTCTCCATGCCTCCTGATGTGAGGCCAGGGCGGACCACTGTTGGTGAGCAATTTGGCCAAGCCTGAGATGTTGTTTCAGGGAGTCCTTGTATCGCTTTTTTGGAGCTTATGCTGACCCGTGGTGAGTTCACCGTAGAGTACTATTTCTAAATAACAGGGATCCTTACTACTCTATTGCAAATTTCACAGAGATCTATCAGCACATCGCTGTCTATTTTCTGCCTATTCTTGTACTTGATTGTTCTTGCTACCAGTATAAGCTTATATTCAGTTTTCCAAAATGTCTGTATAACCCTTTTAGCTCCCAATGGAAATCCATTATCCTTGATGCCATTTGGTTAGAAATAAGAATCAGGCAGCAAGCATGACCATATTCTTTACTGTAGACCTTGTAGTGTGCTACGTAATGCCACAGCTATTTCCAAAGAGCTAGCAATGCTAACCTGTTGCAGCAGAAACATCCAAACCTGAGCCCTGTTGCAACTTAAAATCTAATAAAATTATTATAGAATTATTTTTTGTTGATTATAATCCATGAAAACTCATTTGATGATAAATTTGTTAAACGCAAGGTACTACAGGACTCTTGGTTGTTTTTTCAATATTAACTAGACTCCCTTGAATAGATCAAGACATTTTAGGACCAATGGATTTGTGGAACAAGGCTAGTCTCAACTGGAACTAAGGAATATCAAATCGGAGCATGTCGGTGAGAGCATTGGTGACTTTTAAAAAAAAAAACTGGTTTCTGCTAGAAGCGTGTAAGCTTTGAACAATGCACTTGATAATGCTGTGACTTGGCTTAACTGGATTGCATTAACTAAATAAAAGAAAAAATAAGTATTTTTAGGTCCTTAAGTAGCTCACAGCCACTGAGCAAACTCATTGCACTAGCTTTTTCTTGGCTAAGCCAGTTCAGCCAGGGTTTGGCAACCAAAGAGACAGGAAATCATTTAGATACATTATCATCCTCTTCAGGCAGCTCAGAGGAGCTTTTATGGAAAGGTTCACACAAACATCCAGACTAATTATTTGTTAGTCATGCTCGCCCATTATATAACAAATGAGAAATGCTTCAGCTTTGTTGGGAACCAAGCCAGAAACCACATCTCAAGAGGTGAGAACAAACCTCTTGCTAGGCTGCCTGTTTCCCATTAAAGACTTAGGCACCTAAAGGAGAGTCACACCTATTTGGGAAGGGGTTCACCATAAATGTCTGTCACTGACCATGAAGCTGTTTTTTCTGGGGCTACAGAAGACCTGTAAATAATCTGAAGAGATAATGAGAGTTTGGGGAAGCAATGCTTTATTCCCTCCCTTGCAACCTTCTGTATAGCAGTTGCTCACATTTTTGTACTTATCACACACTTTGTCTAAAATCTTTCTGTTCTTGGCTTATCTGTGCTTATTTACCAAGCATACCCATCTAAACACACAGAAAGACACACATAGTATACAGACAATCTAAAGGAGGGTCTTTGTTGTTTGTTTGCACAGTTTCTAAGCAACAAAAACCTCAGGCACATTGTAAAGAAATCCAGTTGATCATTTGTATTCAGAATGTTGGCTTTCAACAGATGCACATTCAAAAATGTACACAAGGCTTATAAAAACAGTCTTTGGGAATGGCTGGGTCAGTGAACACCCTGCCTGTAATCAGAATGTGTTGCAAAATCCCCTTTTGAAAAGGGGGCACTTAAAGGAGGAAGACTAAGAACTCTTGCTATGTATTAATTTGCCTTCTCATAAAGATGAAAGGAATATTTACAAAGAACTTGGAGTTCAACAGATGTTATATGGGGAAATATTTGTCAAAGGAAGGAAAGCCTCCTGTTTGATTGACGAAGCTGAGGAAAAAAATAGCTGTAGTACCTCCACCTCCAACCTATTCAGTTGTGTACAATGTTTGTATGGTGCTTCATAACACAATATTCTACAGGCTAGAAGAAGATTAAAATATCCTGAAACTTCCTTAAGCTTAAGGATTCCTTCACATTAGTTTTAAATGAGAGCAACTTCTGATGCAAACACGTAGGACTTTATCAGACATGGAAAATACGGTGTCATAAGGACACCACATAAACGTGAAAGGGCAGTTTTTAATTGACAGCTTAAGCCATCAATAGATCCCCCTGCCGCTTTTAGCTGGCGTGTCCCTTTAAATCTCATACTTACCCTGTCAGTGGCCAGACTGGTGCAAACACTTCTGGTCAGATTGGGACATCCAGGTAAATTTTGTTCTTTTTATGACTATCCCCAGGTTACTTGGGACTTTTAAATTATGTGTATGTGCTTTGCTTCACTTTTTGATGTTTATTTTGCTTTTTATTTTAAAATTTCCTATGTGATGAAATCGCGTGAGATTTAAAGCAAGGAAATAAATGAGGCTCCGTTCATTTCTTCTTTATTGCCAGGAGCCTTTGCCAGGATTAGAAGGTAAGTGTGGTGGGGGGGGGAGTTCTTTTGCCAGCATAAAAATGCTTTTTTTTTATGCCGGCAAAAAAAGGATTGCATCTGATAAAGCCCATAGTTTCAAATCTTTGCCTTTGCACACTGTATCATTATTTCAAGGGCCAGTATAATCTATGTGTCATCACAAGGAAAGTTGTTCAAAAACTAGGACTACAATGTGCTGCTTGAAAAAGAACCAGAGACACTTTTTGACTACACTGCAATGGAAACAGAATCCTATCCATTTCACATTGAGATACACACACACACACACACACACACACACACAACTCCCCAAATGCATTGTGCATTAAGACCATCCCAGGCCCATTTTATTGTCAGGATTTCTTAAAACATAAAGACAATGGGAAGTTTGTTGTTGTTATTGTGTTTAACTGCAAGCTTTTCCCCTCACCCTCATATTGCTTGTGTCCGGCATATAATGAACTGCCTTGCCTTTGCACAAGCTACAAGAATTGCTGTCACCTTGGCAACCACATCCCATAGGGAAGGAAGGAGTGATGGGAGGGAGTGGGACAAACAAAGGAGGGGTGATGTCACCCTAATGGGAGTAGATCAGCCAACCAGTTGTAGAGAATATGAGGTCATTCCTCTCTCCCCCCACTCCCACATACACACACTTTTCTTTCTGCTGGGCAATTCCATTCAAAACTATAGAAGTGCAGTGAATTAAGTAAAGCAGTAGCAAGGTCACACTCTACCAGCCTATGCAAGAAGAGAAAGATGAAGGTGGGGGTATGAGGGTGAGAGGGGAAAGGGGGATAGAAGCAAGAATGGAAATGTGGGGCAGAGGGGGGGGGGGAGAAGAAGAAGAAGAAGAGGAGGAGGAGGAGGAGGAGGAGGAGGAGGAGGAGGAGAAAAATTCCCCTGCAGCAAAGTGAATAGATGCTAATAGTCTTGACTGGAGGCAGCCTCATAAAGATGTCATCAACTTTGGCTCTTCATGTTTAGAACACAATGAGGAGGGGAGGTAGGGAGGGCAGATAAATAGAAGGGAGAGATTTATATTTATTTCTTCCTCCCTTCTCTGCAAAAAAAAAAAGTACTCTTGTTGGATGAAGTGTCAGAAAGTTACCTGCAAAGAATCAAACAAGGTAGTGTAGATTTGGGGGGGAGAAAAGTGAGAAGAGAAGAGAGGAGAGAAGAGAAGAGAAGAGAAGAGAAGAGAAGAGAAGAGAAGAGAAGAGAAGAGAAGAGGGCTTATCTGCCTTTTGCACTTCAATGTTTTTTTGAAAGCCAAGACAATCCCCTCCCTTTCTAAGGACCATATTTGCTGCAATGTAGCACAATGTGGTTGCCTAAATGTTTCACAGAACAGCTGCAGCAGCCGGGAAAAAAAATTCTTCCCTAAAAGAAATATTGAGTCCTTCAATGGCTTTGGGGTCAGCTCAGTTGAAAGAAAAATGTATACATCTTCCCCTCTTTAAAAATACATGGACTGAAAACATTACGGTTCCTGGTAGAAAGGAACTGAAAAACCCAATTGCTGTTCGGACAGTAAAAATGTGGTAAAGCCAAAAAGGACGATTAAATGACGGATTACCTAACACAATGGAATCATCTGGGCATGGGTAGGCCAAGTCTTCCCTGGGTGTTCCCGGCAACAGTCTTTTTCTTTGGTACCTCCTTTTGGTCACTTTCCTGGAAGAAATCCACTGGAAAGAAAAAAAGTAATTGGACAGCAACAGGATTTGGGGCAAAGAACAGACACCCAGGAAACTACCGTAGTTAGAAAAATAAGGATAAAGAAGGGGTAGAAAGCAAATTAAGTGTTTTGGAAGTGGGTGTCACAAAAGGAGAGCTACAAGTAGTGTAGGTTTTATGCGGTGTGTTTTTTTCACTTGGTGTTTACTCAATATAATTGTGGGTTGCTGTTGTTCTTAAGTGCTTTATAGCCCGCTGCTTTACAGACATCTCGTGGGAAAATGGTTTATATGTTCTCTAAGAATATATGAAGTAACAAGGTAACTGTGAGAACAGTAGGTACAGAATGGGATATGTTTAGATGTAGGGCTGCTTTAAATGTTATATGTGTTTAGCCTGTGCCTTTACATGTAGTGTAGCACTTTAGAAGAGGTATTTTAAAACATGTGCTTAATACAAACATAGATCACAGAGTTCTTGGTTTACCACAGCTTCGTAAAGGGTATGCCTACATTACAATATGCTGAGTTTCCACAGTTGCATCCTTTGTCTTCCTTGTGCATGGGGGATCTAGAACATCTTTATGCTCATTTTACTGCCTAGTAAATAGTAAGATTTGAGAGCCAGTGTGATGTAGTGATTTGAGCACTGGGCTACGACTCTGGAGAACAGGGTTCGAATCCTTGCTTGGCCATGGAAACCCACTGGGTGACCTTAGGCAAGTCATGCTCTTTCAGATTCAGAGGAAGGCAATGGCAAACCTCCTCTGAACAAATCTTGCCAAGAAAACCCTTTGATAGGTTCACCTTAGGGTCATCATAAGTCAGAAATGACAAAGGCACATAACAACAACAAATAGTAAGATTACTTAAAATAGTACTTGCTGGGCAGCAACTCATGGATTTCTTTGTTGTGTTTTCACAATGTACTCCTCATCCTGCAATAGTTTATATGGCATCTTTATCCAAACACTTCTTTATCCTGACAACAGACAGGCAAGGTAGACAATGACTAGCTTTGTGACTGAGCAAGGAACTGGACCCAATTCTCTACAGTCAGAGTCCAGGAAACCAACTGTTGCACCATGCAAGCTATTAAAGCACAATGTATAGTACACACTGACATAGCTTTATGCATCACACTATCAACTAGCTAGTCTTACTTTATATAAACATGAAGATGGTTGCTTCAGCTGGACTTCTGTGTAACTTTGCTGGCAAGTCCTGACTGCTTTCAGCCTGACCACATAAATCCTTGGTGTCAATCTATGAAGCCACACCCCTTCAGTTGCCAACCCAGAATTCCATTCAGAAAATATGAGACTGTGGAAAACAGCTTCTTAGTTCAATTCCTGTCAAGCAGGTTTGCTTTCCTTATTCAATTTTGTTACTGTAACAATGTAAGCTCCCCCACCACATCCACATCCCACCACCATAGGCACACTGAGGCATGTCCGGAAATTATGAAGAGCTGATCTACAATATGTTAAAACCAGCTAATGCAGAGAAAAACATACTCTTCCTGGATTTTATAAATGACTAAAGTATTACACTTTCTATAAATATCAAGATATAGTTTCTGTTGGGCATGGCCCTCTGAGTCCAGAACTGCGAATTCATTGCTGAAGCTCTAAAGGGACATAACAACCCAGCCTGTTTTTTTTTTATTATTATTATTATTATTATTATTACCCCGCCCCTCTGTTAAAAACAATCGGGGCGGCTTACAACAATTAAAATACAAATGCAGATTAAAATCCATAAACACCACCCACCCCACCCTCCCCCATAAAAAGATATTAACCAGTATAAAATTAAAAAACCAACTAATCTAAAATCGCATTTTAAAAAAATCAATAGCCAGCACGACTAAAAGAGGCCAGGAGCTCCTGAGGCCAGGATCTAATCAGGAAAGGCCTGCCGAAAGAGATCCGTCTTTAGTGCATTTTAAAAACTACTCAAGCCCGTCATCTGACGGATCTTGTTTGGCAGGCCATTCCATAATTTGGGGGCAATTACTGAAAAGGCCCTCTGGGAGACTGCAGACAGCCTAGATTTTTGTGGCTGAAGCAAATTCCTCCCAGAGGACCGGAGTGCGCGGGAAGGATTGTGTGGGAGGAGGCGGTTCTGGAGATAAGTTGGACCCAAGCCATTTAGGGCTTTAAAGGTAATAACCAACACCTTATACTTGGCCCGGAAACTGATAGGCAGTCAGTGGAGAGATTTTAATACTGGAGTTATATGGTCTCTCTGAGATGTTCCCGAGACCACTCTGGCTGCCATATTTTGTACTAACTGAAGTTTCTGGACCAAGCAGGAGGGTAGCCCCATGTAGAGAGCATTGCAGAAATCTAGACAAGAGGTTACCAGTGCGTGCACAACAGTCTCGAGGTCCCTTACTTTCAGGAAAGGGCGCAGGTGGCGTATCAGCCAAAGCTGATAACAGGCACTCCTGACCGTCGCATTCACCTGACTAGTCATCTGAAGCGATGAATCAAGGAGCACCCCCAGACTGCGAACACAGTGCTTAACGGAGAGTGTGACCCCGTCCAGGACTGGAGGTTGCAACCCAACTCCTGGTTTCGGGGCTGCTACCATGAGCACCTCCGTTTTGTCCAGATTTAATCTCAATCTGTTTTTCCTCATCCAGCCCATTACTGCTTTGAGATAGTCATTAAGAAGAAAGACGCCATCGGAATTCGAGGCCGCCGATCGGGACAAGGAGAAATAGATCTGGGTGTCATCAGCGTACTGATAACACCTAGCCCCATAACTCCAAATAATCTCACCCAGTGGCTTCATATAGATGTTAAACAGCATCGGGGACAGGATGGCACCTTTCGGAATGCCACAAGTAAGCTCCTTTCTGCTGGAGCAGCTGTCCCCGAGCAACACCCTCTGGGACCTGCCCGAGAGGAAGGACCGGAACCACTGGAGCGCAATGCCTCCGATTCCTAACCCACTCAGGCGATCCAAGAGGATGCTATGATCTATTGTATAGAAAGCCGCTGAGAGGTTTAGAAGCACCAACAGGGTCACACTACCCCCGTCGATGCTTAGACACAGGTTGTCAGTCAAGGCAACCATGGCAGTTACAACTCCAAATCCCGTCCTAAAGCCAGTTTGAAATGGGTCTAGATAATCGGTTTCATCCAAGACCACTTGGAGTTGAAGAGCAACTGCCCTCTCGATCAATTTGCTCAAGAATGATAACATAGAAACCGCCCTATAGTTGTTCATGTCCAGGGGGTCCAGGGAAGGTTTTTTTCAGAAGCGGTCTAACCGCCGCTTCCTTTAAACAGGATGGAACACACCCTTCCCTGCATCATCTCCCTTACCACCCTAAACAGCTCTGCTGGACGGGACTCTGCAGACACAATACATGCAGAGAAGGATCTCTGTGCTGCATGTATTGCCTCTCGATAGGACCAAAGAAAACAGGGTAAATTAATGCCAGTTCTGAAGAAAAGGCTATTGTGGCAGTAACGTAAGATTCCTTCATGGTTTTTAGACCAATGGAATTCAATTACAATAGAAGTCTTACTGCACCATGAGGCACATTTCCTGTTGCATGGCCTGCTTTCTATATGTTAAAAAAAGTCACAGAACATTCTGAGGGTCAGTTCACTGAAATCACATTCTTTTCTTTACCCTGTTAACATAACAAGTAACTCTCTCCAGATACAGGCATCTTTACAACCAGTTTGCATCTTTAGAGCACTGAGAAATGAAGGACAGTAAAAGTGCAAACCACCCACAGGCCACAATATTACATAAAATCACCAAGTATAGGTTAAACATACTTTTGTCTTCTGATTATAAAACAGATAAAAAGATCTTCTGACTTCAGACTCTCTGATAAACTGTAAACAAATGCTCTTCAAGTCTCTTTTTATATTATAGACTTAATTGCTAGGTTAGGAATTTCAGTATGTATTTTGTGCCCAATCTATGTAGAAAATAGAGTTATCTATTTGAGATTTAATACTTGCTTCTTTGTTAGAGGTTTTTCTATTGCAGTATGAGACTATAGTACATTCCTTTTGACTTTAATACGAAGTGGCTGGCTACACTCCTTCACCCACAATATACAGAACATGGGAACGTACCTTTTTTAAAAACTACAACTCCCAGAACCCCCCCCCCAGCCACAACCCCCCCCCCCCAACACACATACCCTGTGAATACCCACCTAGTCAACCATATCTGCTGGTCCATTCACAGCTTTCCTCAGGGCCTCTGTTTCATGGTGTACATCTCTGATTGCCACACCATTGACAACAGGCATGCACTGTTTAATGTACACACAGAGAGAGAGAGAGAGCATGAAACATTCACTAAAGGAATGCAGCAAGCAGGGGGGAGTTGAACAAGAGTTTGGCTTTGGAGCTGCCATGGCTCAGCTGAGCCCCACCGCATTATGCAACACAAGAAGAACCGAGCCAATTTCCGGATCTCGTCATTTCAACATGAGCAACCCAAGGTGTGCAATCTTGGGGCTACACCTGCCATGTAGCACGTCCAACTGGTTCCTGGTGGTTGATTTCCCATGCCCCTTCTCTCAACTGAGATATTTTCTGGCTTCCTTGGCTTCCCCTTTCAGGCCTTAACTTGTCAGGCAGGCTTGCTTGGGTACCGTAGCTTATCCAAACATCTTCATCTCTTTCATAAATCCAATTCTTCCTTATCAGGCACAACCATCAGGAGGAAATGCAAGAGTTTTAGCAACTGAACTGGAGGGAAGAGTGGAACTTTGATTAGCCTACTTACTCCTAAAGAGGTCACCCACAGTTCACTTAGTAGGGATTCACATGTTAGAAAGCAGGTTGGAGTTTTCTGCAGCTGTGTTTCTGGAACTGGATTCCTCATTTCTTTTTCTTCCCCCCCCCCCTTCCCTTTTCTTTTTTTTTTCTGGACCTAAAACAGTCATTTGAAACATTCCACTTAAGTAGCTCCTTGACTCTTTGGTTTCCTGTACAAGACAACATCAAAAACTCAAAATGAGTACAGTGTAAAATGTCACACTCTAGCAACCTAATCAAATGCCTGTTTACTTGAAAGTACTGTATATCCAGTTCAATTCAGTGGTTGTTGTTACTTATACATGTGTGTATGATTTCAATCTAAGCCTACCCTAGAGAGAGAACAGGTGTTCCCTAGACCACAACCCAGGTAGATTTTAACCTCATGGATAATCACAGCTAATCCTATAGTTACATAAGTATAATTCTCTATGAAACTGTGGACTAAGGAGATTATCAGACGAGTGCCTAAAAATGTTATTATGGCACTATATTTTACAGTGTTCGTGTTCTGGCACGATGACACATGTTTTCGCACACTGCTGTGATAATGATACAAAATTGCCCCAAGAATCCAGCAATACGAGTGCTTGTGCCACTTACTTCCACGTTTCTCTGTGAATGAGATTTCAGCACGTTTTGCGAGAAGACACGAGCACACTAAAAAGCCCCCAAATACAAAAATTTTAAAAGAAAATGTTCAGAAAAGCACAGATACACATTTAGAAACTTGCAAGCAAGATGGGGAGGTTCATAAAAAGAGCATACAGTACCTAGTACTGTATTCCCATTCGCACCCAAAAGTGTTCTGGTGGGACCACCCATTGACGCTGGAATCACACCAGCAGAATGGGGTACCTTCTCACTCACACAAAAATCCACAACATAAATGCTACGAGAGATCAATTTTCAACTTCTCCCTGACAATAAAAAACAAAACAAAAACTCCCCCATAATGGCAGCAGAACTCCTTGCATAATGCTGGGGCACAACAGCATTTGATAAGGAAGCCCTTTTGTGATCTCATGGCATCGTTATAACACCATTTTTGACACATCTGATAATCTCCTAAAATTTCACTTCTGAAAGCTGAAGAGACTTAACATGCAATGCTGATATTTTGAACAAAAGTAAAAAGCAATGGCATGGCTTGGAGTACCAACTCAGTGGCCCTGACACTGTCCTGTCAAGTAGCATGGGGTTTCTGGGTTTTAACTCCAAGACTGTGACTATACTGTTAAATCAAGGACAGGAATTATGCAGCCTTCCAGATGGTGCAGGAATGCAAGGCCAGCTCCTAATTTAAATACACAAATGCTGCAACAAAGCAGGTGCATACCTTCCAACTGTCCCAGTTTAGCAGAGACAGCTTGGTTAATCCTGTGCTTTCCCATTTTCTCAGCTGCTTTTAAAATGTTCACTTTCCACTTTCATCTTCTGTTTGTCACAATTGCTCATAGAATCATAGAACTGTAGAATTGGATCTGATTCCAAAGTGTTGCACTATTTTGTACTCAATTAACTCAGCAGGAGGAAGAAGAAAGAAGGGAGATACATAAATTCCAGGATTTCTCAGAAAAATTCAGTACATAAATTCCAGGATTTCTCTGCTTAAAGTAGTAGTTTTGAGTGTTCTCCCGATTAATAACTTTTGTCATCTTGTCACACTTTTTTGATGACATTCTGGTGTAGCTTAGCCACATATGTCCAGAGTTTCATGTATGAAATTTAGAGGGTATGTCATTCGTCCTCAATAAAGGAAGCCACAGCCCTGAGTCTGCAAGACCTGAGCAGCACTGTTGGTGACAGGGTGACTTGGAAGCCTCTCATTCATAGGGTCACCATAAGTCGAAGTTGACTTGACAGCAGCTAGCAGCAACAAAGCCATTCCACTGGTCCTACCCTTTTCTATTTTTGGTGCTTTCCCCCATTTTCCCCCATGTGTGAGAAAATTTTACGTTGACTAGAATAAAAAAAACAGTGGAACAAGGCAGGATTTGGTAGAGCCACTGCAACTTTTATCATTTTAAAATGTAGGCAATTAGTTCTGTAGTTTGAGATCTGGCAACTTCACTAATAATAGCCATAATTATGGCATTATGAATGTTATAAAAAAAAAGTGGACTCAGGTTCTTTGCCAGCTCACTTCATAGGAGCTTCATAAACAAAAGTAATGTAACTGGTATCAATACTGTTGCCGGCTTTTCTCCTGGGGTGGGGAGAGAAGGTTCCCATGCCTTTTAGCAGCTTTTCCTAGCAGGAAGATATGTTGAAAGGAAAGGCTTTATCTGATAAATTTCTGCTTGTTAGGCAGTTCAGATTACATCAGCCATTCTTAAAATATTTTTAGGAATCTTAAAATCAGGCAGAATCCTGATGTACTGCTACTGATATAGCTTATCACTACATCACAAGCCATGGTGAACAGGAAGTAAGACAGCTAAAAACTTTAAAACAGGAAGCTTTTGACCAAAGATGCCATCAACTTTAAAAACCTCAGTAGTGTTTTACCTGTCCAAAGACTGCTGCTAAATTTCCATTTCATTACCTTGCCCCTTCAGAGCCACACATCAAGTCAGGGGAGGGACCAAGAGATAAAACATTACCCGGCAACAATTTGATAACCTTGGCATTCTCTATAAAATGTAAATCCACAAATCATGGCAATTGTAGAGAATAGGGCTAGTGTGTGGAAGCCAAATTTGTCATATTTCTTACTATGCATGGAATCATTTCTATCATCTTCTTTTTTTAATGAAATGCTACACTGCTAACATGGGGAGAAAATAAAACGGAATAGAAACACATACACCTCCCCATGATCTCAAAGGTTAGCACACATCCACACACCTAAACACAATCAGATGAAGGAGAAGATATTTCTGAACCAGCTAGGTAACAGAAATAAAGAAGGAACAGAATGCAAGGGAAAGAACGTGCTTTATAGGCATCTTGAACAGTCTGCAGGCATACCAGGGTGGGGGTGGGTGGAATAAGAATGGAAAAGTTAATTTTTGAACCACAGCTCCCAGGTTCCCTTGGCAATCACAGAGAATGGTCATGCTGGCTGGGGGGGTTCTGGGAGTTGTAGGAGATGATCAGACGGGCTAAATATGGCGTGATACTGACACCAGGAGATCGCTAAAGGCCTTCCCTTTCAGACGTCGTCATTCCCGTGTCATCATGCTCCCATACGGCTGCTGTTATGCTGTATTTTTATTTATGAGCTAAGCCGTGAATTGATTCCCCCCCCCATTCAATTTCTGTCACAGAATTACATGCAATTGAAATGATGCCCCATTATGCTGGTGCGATGCCAGCGTCAATGGGAGGTCTGTACCAGAACACTTCTGGGTGAAATTGGGACATCAAGGTAAGTAACACACTTTTTATGACCCTCCCTGGGTTACTTGCTATGTTTTCAGTGTGTTTTTGTGCTTGCTGTCACTTATTTTACTTTATTTTTCTTGTTCTTTTTGAATTTCAGTGCGCTTGTCCTCTTGCAAGAATAGCCGGTATTTCAAACCAGGAAGTGAATGGAGTTCCGTTCGAGCTCTATTCACTCCTGGGCAGTCATGGACATGAGAGAAAGGTAGGTAAGAAACTTTTTGTTACCATACCGGGATAGGGATGGGAGAGGGGCGGGAGAGGAGATTTTGAGACAGGAACACTTTTTTTCTTTCCTACTGAAAATCTCTGTAGGCTAAAATGTAACCTTTCCATGTTGTCATACAATGTTACACCCGAAAATACTGTCAGTAGAGACTGCTATGTTTATGCTCCAGACTGGCAGAAGGGGTGGCCCAACCAGCAGAAGTGATCTGAGCATGGACAAGTGATTGCCTAGCTCCCCAGACTGATCAGGCTAGTGCAGGCCAACCAGCAGATCTCTCAAGGAAGACCTACACTGCTGACACACTGCAGAAATAATGCAGATTGACACCACTTTAACTATCATGGCTCCATCCTATGGAATCCTGGGATTTGTAGTTTGTTGTGGCACCAGAGCTCGTTGACAGAGAAGGCTAAATAAGTCCCAAAACGTCAAATCCCAGAATTCCATAGCACTGAGCCATGGCAGTTAAAGCAGTGTCAAACTGCATTATTTCCGCAATGTGTAAGCAGTCATAATCAGAATGCAGTGCAAGGAAGCAAACTCTTAATTGTGTCTATTTCAAAGGGCATCTTCTTTGCTTCACAGGCACACACAGACTAAGCCTTCCTATGATGCTCAGTTTTGAGGACTTGAGAACTTGCCCAACTTTTCCCAAGTCTGCCATTCTTAAGCAATTCAAAATCTAATCCCCTCCCAAGGTATAAGATGGCACAATTCCACTGCTAGCAGGATGCTGTCTAGAGACTTCAAAAGGGATTTAGATAAAGCTTTAACCACACCAACCTGTGTCAAGCAGCTGTCTTGAAAGCTTCCCCACACCCCAAACGTGACCTCCAGAAGCCCTAATGTTCTGGTCCAACATCACCCACACATAGCTTTCTTAAAACAACCCAGCCCTGGCTTGTAGAAGGTCTCAGCGGTCCAGACAAGAGATGCCCACAAACCTGTCAGCACACTTGAACGATCCTGCTTTTCCAGTATATGGTCCTTGCTGCAACAAGAATATCACCAATTTTCTAAAACCACTTCACCAGTTGCTGTGATATAGCTATATCTATCTATCTATCTATCTATCTATCTGTCTGTGTGTGTGTGTGTGTGTGTGTGTATAGCTATGAGCTATATGCTGCTTCAGAGAATGATTGAGAAATCCTAGCCACCCAATCCCCCTCCCCCAAAAGTCCCCAAAAGTAGAACAGTATTGAATAAGAGAAGTATTCTTACAATAAGAAATGTTCCAGACAACCAGGGAATTTTGAAACAAATAAGGCATCCTAGGACAAAAGACGTAACTTGTTCATTTAAGGAAGGACATATGCCAACTGCCAACCCTTATATCCTCCACTCAATTCCCTTGTAATGTCTGATAAAAGAAATGTGCGGTGTGACATCAAGGAATTCAGAGTCCCCATGATGCAGTTAATTAGTGACCCCATGAGACTTGGAGAAATGCTGAGTATGGTGACACCAGAGCTCTCTAACAGAGAAGGCTAAATAGATGAAAGTATATGTGACATTGGGAGACAGGGAGACTCAGTAAGGTAAATGGTCCAGCCGAAGCATTTCATTTTGTAGTATCTGCCATTCAACATTGGAAGCCAGAGGAGAGCTGAGCTTGCACATTAGTTAGAGAAATTTCTTGTGTGTTGTCTTTTCATGTTACATCACTCTTCATCCTTAGACTGACAAACCGGAGTGGGTGGTGAGTTTGGGAAGCTGATCAGGAAACATTCCCGGAGAACTCTGACAATAGCATCAAACTAAGAAGACGTTTATTTATTCCACTTTTCCATGGTAAAATCAGTGCTCCAGTTGGCTTCAGCACTGAGAAACAACATAGTAATATAGGATAAACCAACTGAAATAGCAGTAAAATATAAGTGTGACACAATACTATATTCTAACAAATGTAAAGTATTCAGACATGAAAGGCAGAATTTGGAGGGGGGAGAATAAAAATCCAAATTTTGAAATATGAAGGATTGAGAGAATATATTCTATTCCCCGCCCCCCTCATCACTATTGAAGTCTGACAATCATCTTCAAAATCACAGAAACATGGGTGGGGAATGAGATGTTTCCCATGCAATATGGATCCAGCTTGTTATACCATTGCTAAGAAAGTTCATGCTCTTGCTCACCTGAAGTCTTTTGTTGATATTGAATAGTTAAGAAAACAGAGAGAAACAAACTATGTTGCCAGGCGAGAGTTGCTTTGTGCAATCAAGCATACAAAAAGGGGGGAGGGAGGTGCTGGAACCAATCCCAAACCAGGAAAAAAATCATGTTTACTATTCTGATAGTTAAATATCTGCGTGTGTCTTTAAAGAAAGAAAATGGCTATAATATCAGGAGGGAATTTCTGACACTCTCTAGAAGCCACCCTGTCACAATGACATGGGAGCATCTACACTATAGATATAATGCTGTTTGACACCACTTTAAGTGCTGTAGTGCCTTCCTATGGAATCCTGGGAGTTGTAGATTTACAAAGTCTTTAGCCTTCTCTGCCATAGTGCTGGTGCCTCACAAAATTACAAATCCCAGGATTCCATAGGAAGGAGCTACAGCACTTAAAGTGGTGTCAAACTGCATTATTTCTACAGTGTAGATGCACCTAAGTTAGAGTTTGGAAAAGCTAATATTTATTCATTTTTGCCAGGTGTCATGCTGGTTGGGAAACTGCAGGAGCTGTAGCCATGCATCCAGTACCCAAACTCACATTGGACCTTTTCCAAGCCAATGTGGACTGGCCATGCTCAGTGACCACTATTGAGTGAGGTTGGGTGGGAAGGTGAATAGAATGAGATGTCCTTGAGGAGAGTGTGGCTAACTGGCTAGAGCTCCACACTAGCATTTGGTTGCCAGTCCCCTTTGTCCCTGCTTTGGAGGTTCTAGCAGGGATTTCTGTGCTTATGCCTTCACACTGGAACACCCTGGAAGTTGTCATGTATACATTTGGACAGGAACAGTGAGATAAGAAGATCTGATAAGCAATATTAGGTAATAGGTACTTAGAGGCAGGTTCTATAGCAGGATTTGTTGAGCACAAAAGGGACATTCAGAAAATACAGTGAGTTCCCCATTCTCCTCTTGTTGTTGTTGTGGCATTGGACCAGATCCAATTAGGAAGAGTAATTGCTTGTTACTTTTTTGAACGACAGTTCCCCAAATTGCGCAACTAGCACGATCATTTGCTAGGCTGGCTGGACGATTCTGGGAGCTATAGTTCACAAAGATTATTTTCCCATGGTCTCCTAGTTGAGGGTTTCTGAGAGCAACAGTCCAAAATAAGGTAGTATTTCCAGGTTCTGGTCTGGACTCACACATCCTTCCTTAGTGTGATAGGACACACATAACATGTTTGGTCTAGATAAAGTCTCTAACTGGTTTGTGTGTGATGGAAAGTAGATACGTACAGTAACTTCTGATTCTGACTAAGGAGCAGAGAGACCAATGGTTAAAGAAATAAACAAGGCTTTATTGTAAGACCTCCATTAAAGATAGGAAAGTTGTCTCAGGGTGCTAAGGTAAGACTGAACTAAGGTAATTTCACTTTTGGCAGAAGCGAGAGAATAAGGGGAGAGGAAGAAAAGAGGTGGAAAGATCCCTACAGTATCAATTTACTTTCCAGCGAGGTTAGGATGCTGGATAAGGGATAAGGAGACTTTGGGTCACTGAAAACTGCTTAACCCTGTCATTAACACTTTCTGCTGAACATTGTTGCACTTCCAACAGGTGAGCTGTAAAAGGATATCCTGAGGAGGTGCCTGAGCCACAGAGAAGCAGCAGAGAGTTTTACTTTCATACCATAGCAAGCAATCATCTTGTCAGCGTCTGGTCAACCATGGCAAATTCACTAGTGCATTGGCTTAGCCTGGTCTACTCAAGACTCTCCAACCTGGCCTACAAATGACCTCATTGAAAGAACTCCTCTCCCCGCCACACCTTTGGTCTGAGGTGGCACCTCAGCAAACAGTTCTCAATGTGCCAGTTGTGGGTGCTTTGCTCACCACTCTCTTTCTCCAGTCAGGGATGCATAGACCTTCTCCCTCTCTCTCTCTCTCTCTCTCAATCTCTCTCTCTCTCTCAGGCGCTACAGGGGGATGCCCCAGTGATGTCATTTGTGACATTCAAATAAATAATACCAAATTCAACAAATGAGGAAAATATATACAGTTGGAGCCCCATATGCACAGGGCTTTGGTTTTTAGACTTACCGTGGATACCAGAAACCAAGGATAACAGCGAACCCTATTAAAATAATGGCCTTCCAGTAAAAACATACCATATAGTTGCATTGGAGGACCTAGAAGATGTCTAGAGAAGACAACTTTTTAGGCATTTTCTAGGATGACTCTATAGTATGTGTCTGTGTTTTGTGTCCTGCAGAGAACTGAAACCCTGGATATTGGTTCCATGGATACGGGGGTCCGACTGTACTGTATTCATATACTTTTCAAGGCAGTGCTCTTAACTTGAAATTTCTAACCCTTGCCCTGAGGAGTGGAAAAGAGGGTGCATTCCTTGAGATCTGGCAATGCTATAGATGTGAGAATGAGTGAGCGTGAGTGATGGTCCCAAGTCGGCTTATCCAGAACCAATTCAGCCCATAGCCAAAAAAAAAAGGGAAGGTCCCCACCCCGATCTATGTGTACAGGGCCTATAGATGTATGAGAGACTTTTAAAGAAAGAGAAAGTCTCTGTCCAAAGGCGCTTGTGCAGAATGGCCATATGGTTTTGAATTTTCTTATGCTTTACCTCCCCCACAAATCAACATATTATTGCATAACTGGATGTTTCTATAGATTTTCAGACAGCAGTGTTATAGTGTTACTATTCCACTATATTTGCTATGGCTGCCTCCTGTTGAATCCTGGGATTTGCAGTTTACGGAGGGGCATTTGCAACTCTCAGCCAGAGAGCTTAGGCCTCACTAAACTACAAATCCCAGAATTCCACAGGAGGCAGCCAGAGCAGTTAAAGTGGAATAGTAGCACTATAACAGTGTAGTCTGAAAATCTCCACTGTCTATAAATATGATGTCCTAGCATCTTGTCTCAGGGGTATGTCTCTTAAATTTAAATGTAACTGAACTAGGTGAAGCATAAATGCCACAGTATGGTGGTGGGCCTTGGATCTCCTCTGAACCCCAAGACTGCCCTCGCCTGCCTCCAGGAGACTGCATGTGTTTGCAGTTCTCAGAGAGAAACCTAGTGACCCTTCTTCCACCCCCACTCTCCAGTTCTTCATACTACAAGGCGTCTCATTCATAACAGCACATCACCAAGTCATTAAGGGGGGGGGGAGGAAGGGTGCCTTGGAAAGTCCCTGTTGTAAAAGAAGAGGTGGAGAGAGAGAGAGAGAATGAATGAAAGAAATGTTCACTCATTCTTTTAAAAAATGATTAATTATCTGCCTTGTCCAAGTGTAAAATACCTCACTAGTGCTGCAGGCCAGGCTGAGTTATAGAGTGAGAGCTCTCTGAAAGCTGCCCCTGACTCCCCTCCTCAAGCTTACACAGGGAGTATTGCAAACTGAAAATTAAAAAATTGCATGCTGGGTAAGAAGTGGGAGACACAATCTACACAAGACCGCTTTTGTCAGAAGGGCTTGGGGTCAGAGTTGAGCAGCTTTTGTGGCAACACGATGTGTACCTTTTTTGGTGTGTAAATAATAAAATAGAAGGAGAGAGTTCATTATGATCCACTGTGAAAGCAGATAGTGGGGGTACCAGAGGGGAGAAAAACATCTCTCTTTTGATGAAAACCTAAATACCATGTTTATGCCAAGTCACAGTAATAACTGACAAAGGGTAACTGTCATCTTAACTCACTGCAGGGCCTGGTCCGGAATCCTACCTAGCTAAACACCAGCTTTGCCAGGTGGCCACTCCAGAAGACAGGTGGAGGTGGCATATATATGTGACCCCAGGATGTGTGATGCTAATGATTCTTGGTGCAGTTAAGACTACAGTCCTTTTCCATGAGATACTGGGTTCCCCAATTCAATAATCCTCGAGTCATATAGCCATGCAAAGGCCACAGTACAGTACATGTTTTTAGTTCCCTGAATGCTTGAGTCTACTTGGACGGGATTTTAATTGGGAATCTGGGGGGGGGGTGTCTTTGATACATGTTTTATTTCACTTGACTGACCTAATTTTACATGGGTGGGGATGCAATATATTCTATGCCCCTTCTGAACTGATAGGGTGAATCATGGACTCAAAAGAGAGGAATGGAGGGGCTTGAGCCCCTCTGCTAGACTAGACTGGGGGGGATGAGTCCCCCCTTCATGATCTGGAAAAAAGTGGACCACTAAGATTCTTACACAGTTGAACCTCCTCAGGAATTATTTATCAGATGTGTACTAGATGATTAATCACTAAGAAATATTAAAACAACTATTGTTGTTGAACCCTCCTAGGGCTTGTCTACACTAGCAGGAAACCCTGCACCTACCTCATAGCTGTGATGGGTTTCTCAGATTCGCAGTGGCCCTGTAAATGCCATACACAGCAGGCTTGTCCAATTGTAGATTGCAGTATCCCGCATCAGAGTAAAAGAGTGGTCCTACATTGATCACATGTCCTATTTAGTGCACATCGTACTATTTCCAGCCACAAGGCTGGGGCTGCTTCAGTGGTGGAGTGATTTTTTCTGTTCACTCATGCATGTGACTAAACAAATATAGGTCATCTCAGAGTCCTATATTACTGGATAAGCAGAGATGTGCTTATTCAGATATGTGTGCAATCAAAAAATAAAAAAATAAAGTTCCAGAAAGGAGTTCCATCCACCTGAAGTCCCACCCCAGCTTTTCTTCAAAGCCAATCCTTAGCTGCCCAAAATCCCGGTTTTCCTCTCAAATCCAAAGCAAACCGCAAATTCCACAGATCTGGAGTTTCCTGCAGAACCCCCAGTGAAAATGTGCATTGTCAAAAACATTGTGTGTCAACTGTGCTGGGAATATAGGTTTTATTGCCTGTGTAGACAAGCCCCTAGAAATAATAAAGGCTGTCTGCAATCTGTCCTACACACCCTTACTTGAGAGTAAGCTACACTAAACACACAGAGGGTGTTTTTAAGTAGACACTGTGCTTGTGGGCGTCTTGATATTTAAGGATGTTTCAGTGATAATGGACAGGAAAAATAATTTGCTCTCCCCATGCAAGAAGGCCAAGCTAATAACAACTTGCCTGCCAGTGTTGAGCTCCCCACCTTAAAAAAAATAGTTCTGGGGTCCCTGGATCTAAGAACCTAAATTAAAACCTTGTACTCTCAAATCATGATCAACAAACCACTTCAATAAGCAGCCCGCCCTTCAACTGGACCAGCAGAACCTCTAGGAAGTCCTTTTGCAAAGTCACCAGAAGATTAGATGCTTGCCTGCCACTGCCCAATAGAGCAGAGGCATCCATTCCTGTTGGTCTAACACTGCCAAGCAGCTGCCGCTCACATTTTAACTCAGGTGCACTGAAATGTAGATCTCCAGACTCCCAACCTCCCCACCCAAGTGCAGCATGCCGGGGACAGCCTGTGCCTGGCTTTTTCCTAAGCCTATCACATTCACAATGCCTTAAGGCCAGCTGCCACCACAGCAGCAGCCACCAACACCACCCCGTTGCCCTCAGTTCTCCAAATCAGATTAAGGTCACACAACCACCAGGTCTTTGCAGGTCGCAACATTGCAATTAAAACAGGCTTTTCTGAGAGGGTGCTTTCCCTCTCCTGCCAGCCTCTCTCTACCTTCCTAGATAGAAACACTAATGACCCACGGAGGGGGAGGGAGGGAAGGAGGGAGAGAAGGAGGAGGACTGGATAGCTTGTGTTAAAGTTGGACAAGAACCAAGGCAATTTCAAAGTATTTTTAATTGCTGGGTAAATGCAAGTCTCTGCATTTAGTTTCCAGTGTCTGAAAAGCTTTCTGCAGAAACCTAACAATTCTGATGAAACACAGGAAACACAAAACTATTCTGGCTTGAAAACTGTTAGTATATCTGACAAATGCTAATAATTATATAGAAAGGTGGAACAGAACCACTTTTACCAATAAATTAGATCCCTGTGTTACCCAAATTACTGGGAATTCGTAGGAAACCCACTCATATCAAACATTAATATGGAGAATTTCAATTAGCTCAATATGGCAGTGAGAGGCTGGGTAACAATGGGATTTTTTGACCTACACATACCAGATTCGCTCAAGACCTCTGTCCCCTCTGCTCTCCCGCCGGAAGTCCCAATCTTCATTTGAAAAATGGTTTTTATTGAAAAATCTCAGAAGCATTCACACCGACACTCAGGCTTCAGGCAATCACACAAGGCTAGTGAAGAACAGAAGGAAGTATTGGGATAGAGGAATAGAGTTCAGGATGCTGGGCTATACTACACCTGTCCAAAGAGCAGAGATTCATGCAGAGAAGAAGTATGCATGCTGGGTGACACAGCAAACCAACAGAGTGATGGCGTCTAGGAAATTGAGCACACTTTGGCTGTATTTTGGGGTGATATTTATACCAAATATTCCCCTGAAGGGGTGTTTGAATGGAATACTGTACAATGTTTGCTGGAGTTTCCCATAGTTAGACAATGGAAGCTCTAGCTGTGCTAACAATTAGCTAATTGCTGAAACATTAAGACTGATAGGTGTCAGGCAACTTTCTATTGTTCTAAAAGAGGTGGGAAGGAAAACTAGTTTTGCAGAGCAAAGAGCATCCAGACACTTGATTGAATTAGTGAATGATTCACTTCCAAGCACATCCAGGAGAATTAGCACCTTTCCACCCTAACTACCAGTCCAGGGAGAGGGGTCCTCATAATTACTACCCAGGCATGTCTTTTAGGAATTTGGGATAGCCTCTTCCTTTAGATTTTCTTGGGAAGCCCTGGTCTACTATCAACCACATGGAAGGCCAATAAATAAGCCAAATTATTAAATATAGCCAACTGATGAATTATTGGAAGGGTTGAGGTGTCAGGGCAGGTAACACCTGTTAACCTCTGGGTTACAGTCTGATTCTCTCATCATCTCTATCTTGTTCATAATTAATACACAACTTTCTTCTCTCAGAAGAAAAGGCAGAAAGCAAAAAAGGATCAAGGACAAAGTACCTTTTCTTAACACATATTTTCTCATTCTTACACACAATCTGGCTTCTTCTTTACTCATGTTTGAGTCTCTTGGTGCAAGTTTATAACCCATGTCATCCTGAAATAGTCTTTATTTATACAGGCATATGGCAGGTTAGGTTCCAGACCACTGCCATAATGTGAAAATCACCTTAAAGCAAATTGCAACCATTCCCCCCCCCCACTTACCGGTGCATATACTTAAAAGTCTAAAAACATATTTATACTATCATTTATTAAGTATAGCACTTGGCTTAAAAAAGTGATGCAAAAGTAAAAAAAAATAATAAATAAAAATTTGCCAGAATATGACACAGGCCACAAAGTGCACAAATGCTGTAAACAGACTGAGCATGGGTAACAAAATGGACCTGTACTGTAGTAGCACCATATTAGCAAAGCGTTCTAAAGTAAAGCACCTTAAAGCAAGGTACACGTGTATGCATATGGGGAGGGAAAGTAATCACATATTTCAGTGTCTTGTTTATCATTCTGCCTGACAGACAGAACATCCTTCTGCTGGGAAAAGCTTCACTTGACAAATCTCTGCCTGTTAGGCAGATAACAAGAACGGGAGAGGAGGTAAGCTGGCTATCCTCACAGTGGAAGAATAAGAAAAATAAAGCAAGAAATTAAAGTATTCCAGTCCAACTGTCTTCCAGGAGCACCATTTCAGAATTCTAGGTTATAATCTTAAGGGTTCATCTACATGAGCCAGGATATGCCCCTGCTCACAGATGCTCCCCCCCCCCCATCTGAGCCTTGTATCTGCCCCAGAGGTCATGAGGACAGCCTGGGGGCAGAACGGGGCAAAGGCCCTGTGCCATCAGGACTGCAGGGCTCTAAGATGGGGGCAAGAAAGGGTATATTGCCCATGTAGATAAGCCCCTATATGTACTTACCTTGGACTAAGATCCACTGAATTCAATGAGGCTTACTCATGAGTAGACATGTATAGGATTCCACTGTTAGATTCAAAGGCTTGCTTGAATCAATGAGGCTCAAGATCAAATTAGAACTAATAACCAACCAACCTATTTGTTTTTGTTAAGAGACTTGATATGAGTGAGAAATGTGATAGCAATATATATCTTGTAATATCCAAAGCAAATAATTGCCTTAAACAACATTTATCTCTTTGTTAAGGATATAATTCTTAACTAATTTTTTTTTTTAAGGAAGCAATTAGTAATTTTGGCAATATTGTTACTGGTGCAAGAAAGTCTTCAAAAAACACCCAGTTTTTAAAGCCTATTTGCAATTTAGAGCTTATTATGTGAGGAATTCACACTTGGTTGTTTTGCTTGGAAACAGCATTTCTACATGGGAAACCGAATTTTCTGTACAAAAAATATTATTAACTGTGCAGAAAATATTTATTTAATATCATTATATCATGTGCAAAAATTCTGCTTTCTGTGCAAATCAGCTATGTACAGATTGTGAATAGAATAAGTCCCCAATTACAGCATTTTCTGTGCAGGAAAAAAAAACATCTGTTTCCTGCATAGAAAATGCTGTTTTCTTCTCTGAACAACCACTTGTGAAGTCGAAGACTTTCACGTCTGGCATCCATAGATTTTCCTTGGTTTTTTCCCAGGCAGTGAGGCCGTGTTCTGGAATAGTTTCTTTCTGATGTTTCTCCTGCATCTGTGGATGGCATCCTCAGAGAAGGATGCCATTCTCTGAAGATGCCAGCCACAGATAAAGACGAACCATCAGAAAGAAACTATTCTAGAACACGGCCTCAAAGCCTGGAAAAAAAACCAAGGAAAATCTATAACCACTTGTGAATTTGGACAGAATAATTCCCAAACTTTCAAGATTCTTGTCAGACCAGGATTCTTTTCATCAGGATTTCTCAACACTTGGGGAACAATTTTTATTATTATTTATGAATATTTTCGTTATTCTTTCCTCCTTATTCTTTGGGGTGTCTAAACATTGAATACACTCCTCACAGAGTGTATTCAGTGAGAATATTCAAGGAGAATATGATCTGTCTAAATGGCATCCTGCATCATTTCAATGTATTGGGAAAGAGAGGAGCCAAATCCACCATATGCTGCACAGGAAAATCCTTCATGGCTTTACCCAAAGTTTTTTAAAAACAGTGGCGGGATGTGCATTCCTGCTCATTGGAACAAGTAATTCGATTTGATTCACTTTCCCTATATGAGCAGAAGTTAAAAGCTGATTGGTCAGATGTGCACGTGGGGTGGAGCTTGCTAACAAGGCAAGTGCCTGGAACCACAATGTTGGATTTTCACCTTAGCGAGTAAGCGCTAAGGCAATAAAATGGCCTTTTTTGTTTGCTCTTTTGTTAAAGTGGAAGATTGCTCTTTCGCACCTTGGATATGATTTTTTTTTAAAAAAAATATTGTCTGATGGCAGCAAATTGAGGTAAGTAAAAACATGAATACAATACCACCCCTGTATCCGCTGATTCACCAACTGCTGATTCACCAACTGCTGATTCAATTATCCATGGATGGCAATGGGGGGGAAAAGAGGGGGAGGAGAGAGCTTGCTTCCCCCCTCCCTTCCCCTGGGATGGCTTCATTTGCAGTGTGGGCATGATGGGGGGAAGGGGGAAGGGAGGGGCAGGAACGATTGTGCCTTCCCCTCCCTCCTCCCAGGAGACCTCTGGTCATGGTAGGGCTATGATGGGATGAAGAGGGAAGGGAGGGGAAGGAGCTATTGTACTTGCCCCCTCCCTCCTCTTAGGAGACCTCCGATCATGGCGGGATGAAGGAGGAAGGGGGGAGGAGTGATCGCGCCTGTCCCTTCCTTCCTCCCGAGAGACCTACAGTCACGGCGGGGCCATTGCAAGGGGAAGGGGGAAGGGAGGGGGAAGAAGTGATCATGCGGCAGCAGCAGGAGGTGGTGGTGGATGGCGTTCGCTATTATCAGAGGAATTCACAATCCGCAGGGAGGGCGGAACCAATCCCCTGTGGATACAGGAGTGCTACTGTAATTCACTTGCAGCTGCCATCTTGATTCTCAGACATGCCCGTTTGCACAACAAATGCAGATAACTTTGCATGCCTGCGATCTGCCACAAAAAAATATTAAGACACATAGCAGATGCTGAGAATTACCATTACTGTGGAGCAATGCACATTTTTTGGTCTTGTATAGACCATTTATATCACTCAAACTCATCTCATCAATTATAAAAACAGTCTCCCAGTACATGGAAAGAGCCAAGTGGTCATATATGCATGCTTGAACACAAATTGCAAGTGTGTGAAAATGGAGAGAGCGTCCTAAAAGGTATCCATGCCTCTCATTTCAGAGCAAGATGCTAGTTTGTATTACATATGCAAGGGGAGAATGTTCAAATAGCTGAAAAAGTAATAGTGCTCTATGTATATTACCTTCTGCATGTACATATAGTACCTACTGAAAGGTCTCTAATAGTTACTCTGCCTGGATCCTGGATCACAAGACATCCAAAGGGCTGGCTGGCCCTACTGTCTGGTAACGTGAGCCAATTCTCCCAGGTGGCAGATGCTGGGAGGCAGCAGCAATGCGGAGAATGCGGTGTGCCATGCAGCTTGTCTTGTTGCTGCCTCCAGGAGGACACTCTCCTCCCTCATTGCCAGTGCTGAAGAATGATTGTACTCCCATTCCAGTCAGCTTTTGTACATAGGATGGGAGGGAGTGCCATCTTGTTCCTGGCAGCAAAAGGACTTGGGCAGCCTCAACCACACCAAGCATGTTGTACTGGCCCCTCATGCAAATCATTGCACTTGTTCATGCCAACACTAGGAGGCTGAGCTTGCCCTAATAGAGCATAATAGATGCTAAGCAGGGTCTGCTCTGGTCAGTACTTGGATGGGAGACTACCAATGAATACCAAGCGCTGTAGGCTATATTTCAGAGGAGGAACTGGCAAAACCACCTCTGAGTTCTCCTTGCCTGAGAAAACCCTATGAAATTCATGGGATCACCATAAGTCGTCAGGTGACTTGAAGGCATATATGCACAGGTAGAGCCTGATTATCTCTTCAGAGTCAGAGGACTCTGAAGCATCTTAGAGAAACCCTTGCATAATTCTTGCCAGTTATACAGTATATATTACAGCTCAGAGTCCAGTTCAGTGGCACTTACTGTGTAATACATTAGAATCACCCAATGCATCAGACAAATTACATTAAATCAACATGTACAGCAAATTACCTCAGATATAGGTGAATCCTGTTATTTCATTTTTCTCTGCTATGGTCCAAGGACTAATGCAGTAAAGTACTACAACCTTAAAAATAGCCTTCCTTCAGACTGTTATAGGAATATCATTTGCAAAGGAGCTGTGGGTATGGATAAGGGGTAGGCAGAAGGCCTACTTAAGGGTCCTGAACAGTCACAGTGGCCAAGCAGGCCAGCCACATCTCCGGTTAGGGAAATACCAGATAAATTGTCCACTTAGGAAGGAAATAACCAGACATCTCTCTGAAAGAAGAGAGCTCATTTTATGACTTATATTTTTCCTCCAGCTGAACGTAAAGGGGGAAATCTCGAGAGGAAGACAGGTGTAGTTCAGTCACAGACAACATGTTTTTGTGCCAAAAGTCCCATGTTCAGGCCCTGTATCTCCAAGTAGACTGCACAAAAAGCTCTGTTTGAATTCTTAGAGAGCTGCTGCCAGTCAGTGTGGACAATACTGAACCAGATGGATAGCAATAAAGCAAGAGAAATAGCATTTATTTCCTATGTTGCATCAGTGCAAAACACCCTCTAAGTGGTTTACAATGTATTAGCTAATTGCCCCCAACAAGTTGGATACTTATTTTACCAACCTTCAGAAGGATGGAAGGATGAATCAGCCTTGGAGCCCTGTAGGATTGAACTCACAACATTGTGGCTGCAGTGCTGGCATGTAACCACTGTACTACCAGGGCTCCTGGAGCAACACTCTTATTCAATATAAGGCAACTTTCTATATTCTTAAGTGTGTGGCGGGGTTAAAAACAAGCAAGACTAAGACCAATAGGCATGGAGGTAGCCTTGAGACTGCAACATCTCTCTGTTGGGAAAGGGCAGAAATATATAACAATAGTATTTGATACAACAATGAAGCTATTTAAGGACTTGTAGTAGTTTAGATCTGTTCTCAGCCTGCAGAGCAGCTTTCAAAAAGGAGCAGCCTGCAGATATATTGGATCGCAATTCCCATAATCCCAAGACATGATGGTCATTGCAGTTCAACACAGCTGGAGGTACCAAGCTGGGAAAGGCTGATATAAAGGATTCTAATGGAGCAAATAATGAGGGAAATAACCTGTTACTTTGGCACCGCAACTGAAAACAAGTTTATAAAGTATGGTAGAAAAATTTCCTCCTGCAAACCTCTGCAGGGCATTGCTTGAATCTTAAGAACAAACAAAAGCCAATATGGAGTTAATACTTTCCCCACAGTGACAATGGGGGTCACAGCTTAGATCAGACTTCCCCAGCCTCATGCCTTCCGGATGTTTTGGACTTCATGTCCCATCAGTCCCAGCTAGCATGGGAAATATTTATGAAAGGTGGGAGGTGTCACTCAAAGTCTCAGGGGAGGGGGCATCCAACTGAGGAAGGTTGGTTTTGTTGGGAAATATATCCCTCATCCTAGTTCTGTGTTTCTTTGGAAACACTCAGTAAATGGAGGTTGTATGCCTCCTCCATGAAGGAAGATGCATTTGATCCATGTAAGAGAACAGCTTAGACCTCTCTCCACATTATCAAATTAAGGTGACACCCAGAAGCACAGAATATTCCATTTTTTGGCGTTTCTCTGAAAGGGGGAAATGGGGCCTTATTTGTAAATGCTTCATCATTGAAGTGATATACATAATTACATTTGCAAATGGGGTAGAAGTAAAAGTAGTGAAAGAAAGCCACTTGGCTGGCTTAAACCATCTGGAGAGTAATCTTACATAAAGTGTCAAGGGAATTTAAGAATCACAACTTTCCCTAAATATGGAGGATAAATCCCCATGGCCTAACAGGCAACTACTTGTAAGGACTTCACCAAAAGCCTGTCCTATTCTGCTGAGGAGTATCCTTCTTGTCTGGCTGCTAGTGTACTGCATGCAGGGCTTCTAAGCCCATTTTAAGCAGCACTTGCTTCAGAGTTCGTCTTATGAACTTGCCGATACAGAGAAATGATACAGGAACAACAACCCCTAAGGGCGGAGAACAGGAGCTTTTCTAAACAGAGGCAAAATACTCATCAGTAGGCCACACAGAGAGACACCTTTACTAAATTCAGAGGGATTTTTAATCTTGCTCTCCCCCCCCCCCCGCCCCGCCAACAATTTCATTTAAAAATCCAGGCTTCTATCCTGTTCTCATTTACTTGGAATTAAGCCCCATGAAATTAAGTGGAGATTACTTCTGAGTAAACACCTATAGGACTGCGAAGTTTGTCTGTAACATCCCTTCCACCCCTTTCCCCTCCTCTTTTCCATGAATATCTTCTCAAAACATACAAGTATAATGCTAAAAAAATCTCCATATAACATCGCATTCTAACTGAGCTCATTTAAACATTGGAACACTGTGTACATCTTTGTAAGTAAAAAGGTAGTACTGGATCACTTAGGACTTTATCAGATGCGGCAAATATAGCATCATAACGATGCCTAATGAACGCAATAGGGCGCGCATGCCATACAATGGCGTCCTTTAGTGTTCTACTGCTGTTAATAAGATGTTCTTTTTTATTGACAGACCAAACCATCAATAGATCTGCCATGGCATTTTTGTGCCAGTATTATGAGCGTTTGAAACTACATGCCATTTTCCTCTTGTGATTACAGCGTCAATGGGCAGAACACTTCTGGTTGAGAACATGAAAGCCAGAAAAGGGACACTCTTTTTATCAATCTCCCTGGTTTACTTGGGAGTTTGTTGAATGTGTTTCTGTGCTTGTGTGTACATTTGTTGATTTGATTTTGCTGTTTTTAAAATTTTTACCGCACTCGTGTCTTCTCACAAGAACCGCCGAGATCATGAACACGGAAGTAAACAGTGCTAGTGTTCATGCTCCAGTAATGCTGGGGATAGTTTTTCACGCTATTACAGGTATATATGATAAAAAGGGTTATTTTGCCAGGACAATTATGCTGAAAAATATGGTGGGAAAGAAATGTTTTTGGAGGTTTATCTGATAAAGACCTTAGCTACTTCTGATGAGTTCAGCTCTCTAGGACCAAAAGAATGGTATCCAAAGGTACTAATGGAACATGCAGATGTCATCTAAGAGCATCTGTCTATTATTTTTTAGAATTCTTGAAGAACAGCTAAGGTCCCTACTGCCTGGAAGAGGACAAATGTCCCCATGTTCAAAAGGCAGGGGGAAAAGTAGAACAGCACAGGAAAATACAGACCAGTTAGCTTGATGCTGATACCCAGAAAGGTTCTTCAACAGACTATTAAACAGTCAGTCTGTGAACACTTACAGAAGAATGTTTCAATTACCATGAACCAGCCTGGATTTTTCAAAAATGAGTTATAGTAAACTGACATCTTCTCTCTCTTATTGATTTACAAGCTTGGTAGATCAGGGGAATGTTGAGGATACAGTAGCACCCCCGTATCCACGGGGGATTGGTTCCAGGGGTCCCCATGGATATTTAAATCCATGGATAATATCAAATATTCCCTGTCCACCACCACTCCGTCCACCACCATTGCCATGACGCCGCTGGACCCTAGCAGGGAAGGAAGGAGGGAGCTGACTTGCAGAGCTTTAAGAGCTGCAAGCCACCTCCCTCCTCCCTCCCTCCCCTGTCCACCCCCCCCCATTGCCAACTGCGGATAAGTGAATCAGCGGTTGGCAAATCAGTGGATACAGGGGTGCTACTCTATAGTATATTTTGATTTCAGTAAGGCTTTGGCAAGATCTGCCATGATGTTCCTGGAGAGAAATTGATCAAAATGTGGGCTATAGACAATGCTACTGTTAAGTGGATTTGTAGCTGGCTGGTATACTGAATCTGAAAAGTTAACTAATGGTTCCTCTTCATTCTGAAGAGAAGAGACAAGTGGGCTATTGCATACTTCTGTCCTGGACCTCACATTGTTCAACATCTTTATCTGAACAAAGTATAAAGGGCATGTTCATCAAATTTGCATATGACACCAAACAGGGAGGGGGTAGCTAATACCTCAGAGGAGAGAATCGGGTTTCAGAGGAGAGAATCAGGTTTAAGGTCACCTGACCAAGGCTGCAGCCACCCACCCTAGAATCCCTCTGATATAATGGGGCCCAGCAACAGCACATGGGCCTGGAACCCCTGTGGGTGGATGAATGCCCACCTGCTGGAGCTGAGAATGATTTCCTATTGGTCTTTTTCTTTTCTTTCCTCCCCCGACATTTTTATTAGGACACTGGACATTTGGCAAAGCAAAGTGCCCACCAGGGCTGTAGCTGCCTGCCCTCTTTATTGCCCCAGAGTACCACTAGGACCAATAGGAACCCCTACTTGTCACCTGGTAAGCTGATGGGATTACCTTGGGATATGGAGAGCATCCAGCTACAAACCCTGTCAGCACAGGATGACATGGAATTTTGCCTGGCTGTCTTGGCAACTATGGGCAGAATCCTGGTGGTGACATTTTTCCTTCATTGCAGGAGAAGGTATCCTGGTACCTCTTTGAACAAGAACAACACACACACACACACACACACACACACACGCTCAGCTTGATAGTGTTGGATCACCCCCACAGCCAATTATTGGCCAGGGTATGCAGGGATTCTGAGCACCATCTGGCTGCAGTTGTGCAGCTGGGGGAAATAATAATAATAATAATAATAATAATAATAGGAATGGCTGTTACCCTCCCAGGCAGCAAAGCTATGGGGAGTGGGGGTGCAGGCCTGGGAACAGCATACAAACAGCTGCCTCAGGTGGCATTTTATGTCTCCTTTCTCATAGGGAAACATTGCTCATGTCTTTCTGCCATGGGGCAGGCCTTACTTAGTAATGATGAGGAATTGCATGGGCCCTCTTTCTTTGGCCGTTACTCAGTGCTGGTGGTCTCCACAGCCAATTAATTCTGTCATCCCCACTGTTGACCTCTTCCCCAATCCTACCCAAGTAATGGACTATAAGTCCATTATAGTCTATTATTATAAAGACTTGTATGTTTTCTCTGTTCTGTACAATGTCTAATACACTTTTTGGAATTACATTTTATTAGCTGTAGAACAGAAGTACTGTAGTGTAATAAGAGTACAAGTAAAAAAAATGATCAAATTGAAATGATAGTAGCGAATAGCATTTCATGTTATATAGGGGTACAGAAGATACAACTCTGGAATTCGCTGAATCCCTTCCTACTACTTCAGAAAAAGGAGTAAACACCATTACTAGCTAGGAGCAGAAGGAGCATGTCATGGGCATAATATAGGTACAGAAATGTGCTCCTTGATTTTTTACCTGTCTTCCTGGACTGAGTTTCCATTTCTTATTGCTCCCCATGGTGCTGACGATGTAATACGTAAAACACTAAAAATGGGCTAACACCTCTTTAAAAGATATTTCCACTTTGTGGTTAGCAGTCAGACTTTCTCTTCCCTTTCCCCTCTTTCCCTTGCTACCAGACCCTCACGACATAGTTTCTAAGTCTATTTAATTAGAAAAGCCTGATTTAGACTAATTGATAGCAGATGAGTTCCACAGAAAACGTGAAGGGGAATTTACTTAACATGGTACAGGACAACTCAGAAACAGATGCCCCGCCTCCCCCTTGACCCCAATTTTATTTCACTCATTGAACACTACTGCCAAAGGTGGTATTCCTCCCAAAGAAAAAAATAATTAGTGTTTAATTTTTTAACAGTTTTAAAACCTCTTTTTAATTGCTTTGCATAAAACTGTCCTAGGATTTTACAGCCTTCAATAGTCTAGACCTCCTTGCTGGTTTTCATTAGCCCAAGAGATGTCTGGCACATTAAATTAGGAAAGCGGAGTTTGCGGGAGGTAGGAGGAGTGAAATAATAATAATAAAGGCTACATTTTAGAAATGGTTTGCTCCTGTGGCTGCCTATCTTACTTCATGATAGGCCAAGGCTGGAAAGCACAGCACAAAGGCAGGCCACACACATGTCCTAGCAATCTTTGTGATGTTCCCTGTTATACTAGATGCTGGAGTCCTGGGCTACACATCTAATCACCCCACATACCTTGTGCTTATCAAATCCTCCAAAAGGGGTGGTCAAGCTGGCCAAAAGGAATTCGCTCCTTCCCACCTTATCACCTCTGGTTGTGACCTGCCACCTGGCCTTTATTTATTTATTGGCTAGTACAACTAGGTCTGTCTAGCTGTTAGTGGCTCATTGTTCCATACTGCTCTGCTGGGGAGAGAGAGAGATGCTCATGGGTTAGACAGGAGGAATAGTTATTGTGAATTTCTTGCATGAGATTTATTAGCTGAAAAGTGCTATAGCAAAGCTGGCATGTTGGAGACAGCAGCCTGATTCTTAATACCTAGTCTGAACTAGAGTAGACGCACTGAATTAATTGTTGAATGATAAGTCAACACATAGGAAAATCCCAGGGATTCAATGGATCTCTCTAGACACAGACAAGACCAGAGCAAGATATTTTGCTGCTTGAGACAAAGAACAAGATGGTGCCAACATTCTATTTCATGTATGAAAGCCAACTGAATTTTTGTTGAACACTCACAATGAGACAGCATCCTCCACTACATCTGAAGACAGCAGGGTTGTTTATGGGCTACAGGGCATCCTGCACAATAGCAGAGCTCTCCTTTGCCACCTCCAAAAGTCTTCCACCTGAGGCAACCAACTTGCTGTACCTCATGGTAGGGATAGATAGGCCCGGTTGAAGAAGACATGGTGTTGCCTGGACTGCTATAGCACCAATGAGCTCAGTGTTAAGAAGAGAAAGGGATGGCGAGGTTCTTTGATTATAAGCACCCTGTTCCCTGGCCCCTGACCAGTGAATGAAAGGTCCTGTATTGAAAAATGTGGCAACATCAGGACAGCAATGTTACCTCGCCCCCCACCAAAGTTCTTAAGTGGGAAAATCTCACAAGGATGAAAAGCAGGCTGATTCAGTAGAATAGCTCTATTGTCACCCCACACATAAACTGCAATTGTAGCACCAGCAGACTAGAGGGGAAGAGATTGACTGCTGAGCACTTCTACAGCCTGCAGATTCAGACCAAATGTGCTGTTTGCCTGCAAGCCCTCCTCATCCAGGAGAGCATCAGAAAAGGGACTCCCATTTTTTTATATATAATGATCCAATTAAATTCAGCCAAGAAGCTCAGATAGTTTTCAATAGGGCTTGGATCTGGACTGCATCCAGAGCTCTGGGGCTGCAAAGTGACTGATGCCAGCTCATTAAAAAACCTGAATCCTGCCTCCCTCTCCAGTAGCTGCTAGTGGGTGCAATGCCCTGTCAGCTTTTCAAAAGCATTTGCTGGCTAGTCGGGCAGGAGAGAGAGAATTCCACTCTCCTTTCATCACTTTTTCATCATTGTTCTTTGCATAATTTCCCCTTGCTTTGAAAAGTTCACCCCAGCTCCTTCCAGTTCAATGACATTAGGTCTTTTCCCAGATGTTTGTTTCCCCCCCCCACCTCATTTGTGCAACCCACCCAACCTATACTCTAGACACCAAGAGAAACACGATGGGGTGCTGAATTATGTTCCTCCCCTGGGCATGTATCAGGATGTGGATTGCAGCAGGAAAAGGAATGGCAAGAGTTACAGTTTTATCATGATGAGATGACTGGAAGCATAAAAAGAAGACAAAAGCAGTTATGGCCAGGTTGCCCCCTGCTTTCAGCTTTCACCTTGGGAGAAGATGTAGACAGAAAGACACAGTGTGTGGGTCACTCACTACTCCTGCTGAAGCCTGGTGACTGTGTCCCATGTTGCCTCCGGCGATGCTGATAAGCTTTTGACAGGATAATTCTAGGTTCAGTCACTGCTTTGTTCTACTAAACAGAAGAGCAGGGCTCACAACAGACAACCCCATCAGGGACAGGGAACTCTGAAATACTTGGAACCTACCACACAGAAAGCTTCTGCTATTGGGGGGTGTAGGAATGTAATCACTTAGTAAAAGTCTGAAGACACCAGTTTTCCCTGAACACAGATTTGCATCACTTATCCTCCAAACTTCTCATATCTCAAAAGGACCTCATTAACTTATAAATACTTCCCCCATGCCATTTATTTTTCATCTTTATATATCTCCTTCCAAAGGGCTGTTTTCACACATCTCCATCCCTCCCCCACTCCCACCCATCTATGGTGCTCTGGCCTAAATACATACGCTATTTCCATAGCCCTCTCTCATTTTTGGTGGGATGTAGCCCTACAAAAGAGTGGCTATGAGGAGGCATATGGCAAAATGAGTCTATTTCTGAGATACTAAAGAATGTCCAGGATAAGGCCTTGCTATTAAGGAATGAGGAAACCCATTCCAGGTAGCAGATTCCAAGGAGGATGCCATTTTGTTTTATCCTACCTGCCTTTCTATATGCAGCCCAGAGCACATAGTGGGTTGTTGTCCCTTCTTTGCTCCATGTATGGAAATGTTTAAGGCTGGCCCTGAAACATTTTTGTATTGGTGAGACTAGTGTGTGTGTGTGTGTGTTTAGCACTTTGGTTTCATGTTCTCCTCACCTCCACCCATTATGGTTAGCAATTGCAGTTGTCACCTGTGGTTGTCCTCTCCCACCTGCTATTAAAACAAATTACAGATTATTTTTACAGCACAACTTCAATAATTCCTATGATCATTTCCCCATCCTTAATTTTCCTATGCTTAAGACAACCACCCTTTGGTTGCTCAGCCCAGATAATAATGGTTTTGCACATTTTAAATGCCCTAGGTTGTGTATATTGCCCAATACTGATAAGCACTACTTCCCATTACAAGTACTGTGAAATATTCCCAGTTTAATAAAAAGAAAAGAAAAGCCAGGAGAACTGTTTGCAATACAGCAGAATCTCCACCATGGAATATAATAGAAAAATTGACCCACTCAGAAGCAGCTTCTAGTTCAAGTAATGTTGAGGAAATCTTGTAGTACATCAATTTTTAAAAAAATGAATATGTAGATATGCCCTCCCATCTGTAAATATATGAAAGCAATTCATTTGAAAATAATTCGATAACCCACTCTATATGTGCTCAAAGCATGAGTGTGCATGGAGGGGGGGAGCTATTACTCATTACAGGCACCTGCAACAGCCATAACAAAATATATGCTAATCTGAACTAATGGTGTTAACCACACATTTTCTAAGGGCTGCTTCTCAAGTGTACAATGCATGTTTGTGTCTGCCTTCAATTCTCCTGTCGACTTAAGGCAACCTCATGAATTTTATAGGGCTTTCTTAGACCAGGAATACTTGGGGGTGGTTGGCCATTACCTTCCTCTGGAATTTAAACTGATGTACTACTAAAACCTCCCAAAGCAGTTGAGCTTTTAAAAAAATGTAATGGGAGACAAAAACCCTGTGTGCACTCTGAGCCACTGCAGCTTGAAACTGAAGCTTCCAAAGTCTTTGAAAAGTTCTTGCCACTCTCAGCCTTAGATGAGCCAAGGAAATCAAGACATTGGAAATTATTTTGATCGTATATTCCACCTACAAAACCTTTGAACCTGGCAACAAAATAGCTTACTACAATTTGCAATTCAGACAACACAGCTGAGTAAATCCAGGTCTCCTGCTTGTTCATTAAGGCACTAATCCTTTGTTTTCCGCTGCACAAATCTCTTCCAGGAATTCCCAGTGTTGTGTAGAATTTATAAGAGATTTATTTATATAAGTAAAGAACAGGGGGAGGTCCTTCCTCGTTCTTAAATATTCCTCATTTGTTGTGCAAAATGAGCCCATTTTGTGTGTGTGTTTCCTTTCTTAATCATGGCAACAGACCAAATTCCACGAGTAGTTGGGTTAAATTGTGAAGGAAGCCCAACAGTAAGGAGAGGAGTATAAAATGTCTCCCAAGCAGAGCAGAGAGCATCCAAATGATGACATGGTTATGTCCTCTCCGTTATGGCTTTGTCTTTGACACCCAAAAGAAGACGTTCTTACAAGAAGCTGTGAGAGGAAGAGGAGAACTCTCTCTCTCTCTCTCTCTCTCTCTCTCTCTCTCTCTCTCTCTGGCTTCTCTTTGCAAACGAACATTCAGGAAGGACTCATCCTGCGCTTTCTGCAAGCCCGCTGATGACTAAAAAGTCCAATCCAAGATAGACAAGTCCGGTTGCAGAAAGCACAGCAGAAGATTTCCTTGGGTGATGTTTCTGGGTTGTGATTTTTTTCTGCGTTGTCGTTTCTCTTCAAGACTTGTTCAGCATGAGTTCTCAAATAAGGCTGCAGCATTGTGGATAGTGCGTCTCCATGCCTCCCGATGTGAGGCCAGGGCGGACCATTGTTGGTGATCAATTTGGCCGAGCCTGAGATGTTGTTTCAGGGAGTCTTTGTATCGCTTTTTTGAAGCACCCCTCTTACGCTGACCCATGGCGAGTTCACCATAGAGTACTATTTTGGGGAGGCGATGGTCCTCCATCCTAGAAACGCACCCTGCCCAGCGCAGCTGTGTTCTCAATATCATGGCCTCAATGCTGGTGATCCCTGCTTGCTCAAGGACAGCAACATTCGTCACACAGAGAACTATAGGGCAACTGAGATTAGGAACACAACACTGATCTGATTTTGGATCGATTTCTTTCCCGTTGCTTGATCTTACTAAGGTGGATCAAGACAATGGCCTTTTCTACATGGGCTCAATACCCTGGCTTGCCCCTGTCTCAGAGCCCTGCACTCCACATGATGCAAGACATTTTCCCCATTCTGCCCCTGGGCACTTGTTACAACCCCCAGAGCAGATATGGAGCTGAGATGGGGGCAAGCTGGGGTAGGGCCAGATAAATTGTTTTCAAATAATACCCAGTTTAATCTGTTACCATCAGCAAAAACTGGATCGGGCCCTGTGTGTCCGTAGGAGCCCATCCAGCATGCTGACCCTCATTGCCGCCACCATCTCCCTGGCTCTCCAGAAGCCAGGCCAGCATACCTCAGTCCCATGTCATGGGGCCCCTTCCTGGCTTCTGAGTCAGCAGATGAAATGGTGGTGGCTGATGAGCCACTTTTCCTGTTTGGACTTGGGCCCATTTAGTGACAGTAACAGGGATAGTACAGGCCAGCTCCACAGCCATGATATGCCGGTGAGGAGCCAGCATTTCCTGGCTCGTGTAGATAAACCCACTGAGACCTGTTTGTGACATGATCGAGGGCCAGACTATGGAGAACACTGTGTGGGGCCCATTTGTTTAGACATGGGTCTGCTCTGGTCATATAGAAATAGTGTTGATGTCTGCTTGTAACAGCAAAGTGGGGTACACAGAAAAGGAGGGCAGAATCATCCTCAGGTTCATAACTTACTTAACTGTGCAGTCTGTCCCTGCCAAAGACTTTTCTCTCCTGTTTATCACTGATATGAGAAACACAGTTGACATGAAGGAAAGAGCTCAGGGAAAGAACTGAAGGGAGATGAGGAGGAGCAGCTGGCAGGAGGGTGCTCTATTCCTCATTGATGAACCACTTTTTCCTGTTAGAAATGGACCCTCTTTTATATCACTGGGACAGTTTCAGATTTAAACATGGTGAGTCAGTATGATGTAATGCAGGGGGCTTGGAATGTTTGAATCTCCAAATGATTTTGAGTGCAGTGCCTACAGTCCCTTGCCACTGGCAGTCCTGGCTGGAGTTTCTAGGAGTTTCAGTCCAGCAACATCTGGAAGGCCAAAATTTCCTCAACCCTGGCATAATGTATGGATTTTCAGCAGAGCAATGGGGGCTACAGTGGGTCACATATTGACGGCTGGAGCTACAGGTGAGTTCTCCAGAGTCTTGAAAAGTTTGAAGATTACTAATGTTGCAGATAGGATGAAGTACTAAGGGGCTTACCACAATCCAAAGAAAAGCAGCAAAACAGCAGGAACGTTCCATCTTCCCTGCTGCCTTACCGCATGACGTTAGTATCCTTTTGTTCCGGTTCCATTGGGGACCAAGGTAAAACTGTGTCTTTTTGTTAACCGGAAAAACCACAGGACCAAAATGAAAGAATGCCAGAAGCAAAAGACGGGGAACAGCCAAAAAAAAAAAAAAAAAAAAGCAGAACATTCCTGCTGTTTTGTCTCTTTTCTTTGGAGTGCAGTAAGCCCCTAAGACAAGAGAGATTCCAGGTTCAAACCACCATAGCCATGAAGCTCAGTGGCTGACCATGGCCCAGCCATTTTCTTGCAGACTGAAGCTACCACAAAGGATTGTTGTGAGGTCAAAAGGAGGACACGTAGGCAGCCTTAAATGTGGAATTTCAAAAGTACAATGAGAAGCAAGAACTACACAGATCTACTGCTGCTGCATGTACTTAGACTGGGAAGGAACTGAGTGGCATTAACAACAGAGCATCTTCGGTTGATTTGGGCATTTTTCACTGTCAGCACAACTTCCACTGAGTCCAGTGGGGCTTACTTTTAAGGTGAAAAAATGGAAATGAAATCAGCAGCTAAGAGAGATTTTACATTCATTTTAGGAATAGCTTTAACACAAAACCCATTCAGGTCTTCACATATCACAATGGTCTGTTTAAAAAATACTGACTGGAGCCATAAGCCAGCTTTCTGTTCCTGGAGCACCTAATGGATAGATTTATTCCTTTGCTTTTATCCTTCAAACAGGAGAAAACTGAGCTATGTGAACACATCAGCTGAGATGAAGGCCTTTAGAGGGTTCACATGAGGTTGCTGGAGACAGGGAATCTTCTGTACAGTAGTTGCATCCTAATTTTGGAAAACGCTCCTAGGAGCAGGCAGTATCATCCTAGCCATTCCTTGGTGCTTAGATGAGGTCTGTCCTGCTTACTTTCACTTTCGACTTTATCAGATGTGGCAAAAATAATGGGATTACAATGTCACGAGTGCAAACGGCCCCGCTACCACATGACATTATGATCATCCTGTTCCCCAGCCGCGAAAAACCTGTTGCTTTTAATTGATGGGTTAACCCATCAATAGATCTTCAATAGTGCTGTTTTCATGGAACTGAAAGTGTGCGAACCATGTCCTGTTGTAATTGCAAGATTACAGCTTGAACAGGCAGTCGTTAGCAAGGAAACCTCTGGATGAGGATGCAAAAACGAAGCACAGGATGTTCTTTTTATGTACTGCCCCATTGTGCTGGCACATTTTTAGGTTTGTTTCAGTGCTTGTGTGTTCATTTTGTTTCTTAATTTAGCTGCTTTTAGATTTTTAAACACGCTTGCATCTTCTCGCGAGAACCACTGTGAGATCTTGCTCGTGCCGAAACGTGGAAGTAAACTACCATTCTTAAAGCACTAGTGGTTGTTGTGCAATGATCCTGTGGTGGTTCTTTCATGTGATTACAGCGACATACAAAGATAAGTGTTATAATGCCACAATGTTTCCGCTATCCACATTCACAGAGTAACAGCGTTTTTGGATGCTCATCTGATAAAGTCCTTTGTGTGGTGACTAGCTATATTGTTTTATTGACCACTGTAGAATGGGGGAACACAGTTGGTTGTGTTTTTATTTAGCTGCTCTAGATGTGTATGTTTCAGCCTGGGGCTTTTCTGATCTTTATACAAGCTATTGGTGTTATAGTTTTCTAATTACATGTTATTTTATTATTATTTTGTAGACTGATATCTGTCTATGTGCCCTTCCTGCTCCTGTGATCAGAAGCCCTCCAGTTTACACTGGATATGAATAAACATTTTGCTGTGAAAAAACACTTTGACAAGCTTCTCTTGTAATCTTTAAATACAAGAGCAAAGCACTAAGAGGCTGGAAGTATACAGAGATGTCCCAGATCTGGGAGGTAGGTGGCAGATTGAACCCAATAGTAGTAACTGATGTTAGGAGGTAGTGGTTATGTTACCATGTTGAGTTTTCACTTGACAAATCAGGCAGAAGGCTGTTAGTTCATTAAGATGTTCCAGGACAGAGCATGCATCCACACTTCAGAGCAGAGCCTAGAAAAGTTGCTTTTTGTATATTTTCCTTGGGGTTTTTTTCCGGGCTGTGAGGCTGTGTTCTGGAAGAGTTTATTTCTGATATTTCGCCTGTATCTGTGGCTGGCATCTTCAGAGAATGGTTGGGTAGGAGTGCGTGTGGGGTTTATATACTGTGAACCCCTTTTGGAGAGGATATGTAAATTTGTGTACCATATTTGAATGGCTAGTTTCTGTGTGGAGATATGCAAGGAAGATTAGTGTCTGTTTGGCTAATGGTTGGTTAATGTAAGTCCCCAGCCAGCATGGCCGTTAACCAAAAAGTAACCCTTCCAAGCTCTGTTCCAGGGAATCTAAAACAATCTCCAACTTGGTGCATTCTAGGTGCATAACCCCAAAGTCTCCCAATTAATCCTCTGCCATCCCACTTTTCCCACTGATTTTAAAATGTCCCAGTTTCTTTTTTCCCTTCCCCCTTTGCTTACTTTAATTGCTGCAAACTGAGTTCAAAGTGCAAAAGTAATCTGCACTCACCTCAGTAAGGGAAGAGGAGAGGAGAGAAGGGAGAGAGGTGGAATCTTTCCCTTCTCTGTAAGTTCAGGCAAAAGCAAACTTCTGCAGCCTTTCTTGTGTGTTCTTCCTCATTAATAACTTTTGCCATCTTGACCACCCTCTGATGTTGCTTTACCACAAGTATTAGGTGCAAAATTGGAGGTGTGGAAATGTGTTGGAACTGTAACCTCCCATAACCCCTAGGTCGGGAGATGATGTGAGTAGTGACTCTTTATTTGGGGGAGGGGCAACAGGCTGGGGAAGGATGGGGTAGAAGGATTAACTAAGCCACTGATCTACTGCCAATCAGTCTATGTAGTATGTCTCCCCTCCACATCTCACCCATCTCCTGCTTACTGTGCAGTTAAGATGCCCCTTTGAATATTAATCCTTTACCTTATGTCACCTCAACTGTGGCTTTGGGCCCATGGAGGCTCTTTTGGTTTGTCTGCAAAGCGGGACCCAACCCTCGAGGAATTAGCTGAGCAGGATACGCCTGGCGCCAACAAGCAGGGCAGCTTGGGGGATGGAGCATAGCCAACCCGGATCTTCGCACATAGTAGTTAGTGCTTTTTAAAACCCAGTAGTTATTACAATTAAAAACATTACTGGGGAGCGTCTCCCTAGTTAAGCATATTAGGATTAAAATAAATGAGAGCTGTACCCCTGGCAACAAAGTAGCTGGTTTATACACTGTTATTATTTTCAGAAATGATGCAGGAATTGGGGTGTGTGTGTGTTGTGGGGGCAAATACAGGGAAATAATGTGGCAAGTTCAGGGTGGAATGTGGGATCTCAGTCCTTTCCAGTTAATCCTTTGTGGGCTGCAAATGACCACTGCCTGGAAATTCTCTCCCATCCTCTATAAGAATCTGGAAGTAGACATTTTATCATCCTCTTTCCCATCAGGCTTCTCTGGCCAACAGCCTTCTACTCTACCAATTCAGTTAATGTACAAGCAGCACTCCCACAGCATTTCCCCACTGTTATCAAAATCACCCCTCATACTAGAGTGCATCAGTGCCCTGTAGCTAGTTTTGACATCTGTTTGAATGGTGCAAGATCTCAAAACTGCCATTGTGTGTAGACTGTGGTGTTTCATATCAGAGTGTGCGGGAGTTCAACTGTGCAAGGTTTTCATGAGGCTAAAAATGGCACTGAGTACCATAACAGCTTGATGGCAGTACATGCGAAAGGGATCTAGGAGTTTTAGGAGATTATCAGACGTGTGAAAAACAGCATTAAAACAACGCCATGAGATTGCAAAAGGGCTTCCTTATCAGATGACGTTGTGCCCCAGCGTTCTGCAAGCGTTCTGCTGCCATTATGAGGGAGTTTTTTTTTATTGTCAGGGAGAAGTAAAAAATGACCTCCCGTAGTGTTTGTGTTCCAGATTTTCATGTGTGTGAGAAGGTGCCCCATTCTTCTGTCACAATTCCAGCATCAATACGTGGTCCCAACAGAACACTTCCTGGTGCAAACGGGAAAACTAGGTACTGTACACTCTTTTTATGAACCTCCCCACCTTGCTTGCAAGTTTCTAAATGTGTATTTGTGCTTTTCTGAATGTTTTCTTTTTTAATGTTGGTGTTTAGGGGATTTTTAGCAAGCTCATGTCTTCTTGTGAGATGCTCTGAAATCTTGTTCATGGAGAAATGTGCAAGTAAGTGGCACAAGTGCTTGTATTGCTAGATTCTTGGGGCGATTCTATTGTTATTATGGCAATGTGCGAAAATGTGTGTCATTGTGCTAGAACACAAACACTGTAAAATATAGTGCCATAATCACATTTTAGGCACTCATCTGATAATCTCCTTAGTGGACCACAAGCAGAACATGAGTCAGCAGTATGTTGTGGCAGCTAAAAAAGCAAATGCGATTCTAGGCTGCATTAATAGGAGTATAGTGTCTAGATCGAGGGTAGTAATATTGCCACTCTACTCTGCTTTAGTCAGACTTCACCTGGAATACTGTGTCCAGTTCTGGGCACCACAATTCAAGAAGGATATTGAGAAGCTGGAACGTGTCCAGAGGAGGGTGACCAGGATGGTGGGAGGTCTGGAAGCCATGCCCGATGACGAGTAGCTTAGGGAGCTGGGCATGTTTAGCCTGGGAAAGAGAAGGTTAAGAGGTGACATGTTAGCCATGTTTAAATATTTGAAGGGATGTCATACTGAGGATGGGGTAAGCTTGTTTTCTGCTGCTCCAGAGACTAGGACACAGAGCAATGGGTTCAAACTACAGGAAAAGAGATTCCACCTAAACATTGGGAAGAACTTCCTGACAATAAGAGCTGTTCAGAAGTGGAATATACTGCCTGGGAGTGTGGTGGAGTCTCCTTCTTTGGGGTGTTTTAGGCAGAGGCTGGGTGGCCATCTGTCAGGAGTGCTGTGATTGTGTATTCCTCCAGGGCAGGGGGTTGGACTAGACAGCCCTTGTGGGCTCTTCCAGCTCTATTCTATGAATGGAAGGGGCAGGTCAGAGATGTAGCAAACCACACCTTGGCTACAACATACAGATTTCACCAGTTCTGGTTATCTATACAGGTAAGCCTCAGTTAACAAAGTAGATGTGTTCTGGAGCTTTATTTCTTTAATAGTAAGTTTTGTACTAGAAGCAGAAATAACATGGAAAGAATAGGGACAGGTTCCTACACCACAAAAAAAGAAAAAAGAAGAGCAGCTCAATATGTTTCAGCAATTTTTTTTTGAGCAAATGGAAAGGAAATATGGAAGATTGTTATGATATATGAGCAATCTATGAGCAAGATTATTATAGGCAGAAAAATGAAAGAGTGCAACAATGTCAACAAAAGAGATCTGGCTGTTAAAACTGAATGATTTATCTGAAATGGATTCTTTGATTAGGGAAAAATCACTGGTGACATTTTTAAAGGACTGGGGACCCTTGTTTCTCTTTTTGCAGAAAAAGAAGAAGAATATGTTAACTGTGGGTTTTGATAATTAGTAGGCTTAAATCAGTAGAAGAAATGTATGAAATAATTTTTAGTAGGAGAAGTAAACCGTTATATATTAAGTGATTGTAATATTCCTTCTTTTTGGCTATGTTTTCTTTCTTTTTCTTCTTTCTCTACTTTTTTTTCTTTTATGTATATCTATATACTCCTTTTTTAAAAATGTATTTAGATATTCTTAATGAAAATATTTTTAAAAAATGTTTCAACAAACATTTGACCTAAAACTAACAATATGCACATGTTTTCACATGTGAAACAACCAGGTCATGTAACGCTTGCAAAAGTACCCAAAAACATTTTCACCCTTCTACAAACCACTTGAAAGCTTCTTCCAAAATGCATCCAGGGACAATTTTTTACTTCACTGCCTCCACCTTTCTTATGATTTCCATTTTGGTGGCCAAACTTACAGAACTATGCTCTCTCATTTTTAACTTACTGGTAGGAGCTGGTAAGATAGGCTTATATGTTCTCCCCATTTTCCATTTCATGCATGTTCAATAAAGGATTCTGGAGGGAGCTGCCGATTATCTTCCCTGTTGTAGACAGGCACACAAATCTGCAGTAGGATCGGCTAAAGTAGAACCCTGCTTTTCCCCCACCTGAAGCTTCATTGCATTGTTTACTGCAGACACACTGCTACAAACTGACACTGAAATGTTTCTCCAGCCCATCTTTACCATCTTACCAACACTGATGCTGCTTAAAAAACAAACAAACAAAAAAACTTCCATCTAGACAGAAGAAGAAGAAGAAAAAGTGGCTTGGCAGATATAAAAAAGACTTTGTAAAAAGGAACTTCTTTGCCAGAGGCATTGCTAACTGAGATATGCCTGTATATAGAAGTTAGGTATTGAGTTGGGTAGCATACCAGGTAAAAGCAATTGTTAGTATTTGCAGGTAAAATGACATAATATAATTCTCTCTCTCTCACACACACACACACCATTTGAGTAAGATTGCAAGTACGTATAGAACTAGGAGTGTTGCTCTTGTGGTAGAGCATCCACCTCACACAGCCCTGCATAGGCTTCTAAATGGAGATTTGGTTATTATTATTTCTGTAAGCAATGTATATTCTAGCCTTCTAGTGCCCTTGAGCTGCTCTGAGTAGCAACAATTTTAAAGCAAAATACAATGTGATTTAAAGCAATACAACTCAAACTGGAGGTCCATGTTCCAGTGTTACTCTCTGAGCCATTGGCTGCCAGTACCTAGCATGTTTCCAGAAAAGAAACAGTTGTAGTCTATGGACATAAATGTAGTAACAGTCCCTTGGCACGTGGGTGAAACAATTGCTGGTCCCTCACATGAGGTCGAGATGCCTGGCCGTAAAGCATCTATACATATGTGTTGCTGTATAGCAGTCATGTGGATGTGGAGTTTTTTCTTCTTCTTCCTCTTGCTTTTCAGGCATGTCTGGTGAGAACATGGGAGAGAGCCTTCTTGGTGGTTGCTCCCAGGCTCTGGAACACCTTTATGAGAGAACCTAGACTCAATGCTTGGAATTAACTAGTTAAAATGAATTAGGTTATCAATTAAAGGGGCAACTTACTTAAACTTATATTTTAACTAAAAGGAGCAACTAAAATTTGAATTAAAGTAATGACTTAATACAAGAGTTAAGTTATTAATTAAATGAGATTAGATGCTAAAGAGCCCACAGATTTTACATTCCCTAGCTGCTTCTTTACGCAAAGTTTTACAAAACTACTTCTAGCTTTTTATTTTAGCCCCTCAAGGTTGGAGGGTTTACCTTGGCTCAGTCATTAATCAGAATGGAGACTACAGTCAAGAAATCAGAAGGCTAGGTCTTGAAAGAGCAACTATGAAGGAACTAGACAAGATCCTGGACTGTAAAGATATATCTCAATACCAAAGTCAGGATTTTTCATGTCACTGTATTTCCAGTTTCTATGTATAATTGTGAAAGCTGGACAGTGAAGAAAGCTGATGGAAAGAGAATCAACTCATTTGAGATGTGGGGCTGGAGGAGAGTTCTGTGGATACCGTGAACTGCCAAAAGGACAAATAAATGTGTCTAAGAGCAAATCAGGCCTGAGCTCTCCCAGGGAGCCAAGATGACTAAACAGAGATTGTCATACTTTAGCCATATCACGAGAAGACATGACTCACTAGAAAAGACAATAATGCTTGGTAAGGTAGAAGGCAGCAGGAAAAGAGGAAGACAGCATTACAGATGGATAGACTCAATCAAGGAGGCCACGTCCCTGGGTCTGCAAGATTTGAGCAGGGCTGTTGAGGATAGGGTGACTTAGGGCTTGTCTACACTGGCCAGAATACTCTATGTCCCGACCAGAGTATTCCAGCCACAGGCCCGCGGTGTTTCCCCCCGTTACCTGCCCTTCTGTTGAGGCAATGGAGCAGTGTCCCTGCACCCATGGACCATGTGTGAACCAGTGTCTCAGGATTTTATCAGATGCGGCTAATGTGGCCCAGTAACGATGCCAGCAGAATGCAAAAGGATGCCAATATCAGACGATGTTGTTCTTTTGTGTTCTGCTGGCATTACTATGGTGTACTATTTAATTTAATTGATGTGCTGAGCCATCAATAGACCACCCGTTCTGTTTCTGTGCTGGCATTGCCAATGTTTGAAACTTCACGGCATTGTCCTGCCATGAATACAGCATCAATGGGCAGTTCTGCCAGAACACTTCTGGGTGGGAATGCAAAAACAAGGCAGGCTACCTTCTTTTTGTGAACCTTCCTGGGTTATTGGCTATTTTTTAAGTGTGTATATGTGCCTGTATGAACTTTTTTCTTGTTATTTTTCTTTTTCTTTTTGAATTTCCCGTGCTTGCATCTTCTCGCAAGAACGGGTGGGATTTCAGTCCAGGAAGTGGACAGAGCTCCATTAGAGCTCCGTTCATTCCTGGGCTGCCTTTGGATGGAAGATAAGGTAAGTCTGATGGGGAGGGTTATTGTGCCGGGGCAGGGATGGGTCTGGAGATTTTGGGACAGAAATGCTTTTTGTGTTTCTGTCTGATAATCTCCTCAGTTTCCTTTTTCCTGCTCTTGGTTCTTTTCATGGGGATGAGTGTGCTATAACTGCTTGACCCTGTGGAGAACTAGTGGAGATAAAATAATTTCCTCTATTTTACTAACGTTGATGGTTTCTTCTGGGTTTTTTGTTTGTTTGTTTGTTTGTTTTTCATAGAATCATAGAGTTGGAAGAGACCACAAGGGTCATCCAGTCCAACTCCCTGCCATACAGGAATTCACAATCAAATCATTCCCAACAGATAGCCATCCAGCCTCTGTTTAAAAACATCCAAAGAAGGAGTCTCCACCACACTACAAGACAGTGTATTCCACTTCCAAACAGCACTTACTGTCAGGAAGTTCTTCCTAATGTTTAGGTGGAATCTCTTTTCCTGTAGTTTGAACCCATTGCTCCGTGTCCTGGTCTCTGAAGCAGCAGAAAACAAGCTTGCTCCATCTTCAGTATGACATCCCTTCAAATATTTAAACATGGCTATCATGTCACCTCTCAACCTTCTCTTCTCCAGACTAAACATGCCCAGCTCCCTAAGCTGTTCCTCGTAGGGCATGGCTTCCAAACCTTTAACCATTTTGGTCGACCTCCTCTGGACACATTCCAGCTTTTCCATATCCTTCTTGAATTGTGGTGCCCAGAACTGGACACAGTATTCCAGGTGAGGTCTGACTAAAGTAGAATACAGTGGCACTATTTCTTCCTTTGATCTAGACACTATACTCCTATTAATGCAGCCTAGAATCACATTGGCTTTTTTAGCTGCTGCATCACACTGCTCACTCATGTTCAGCTTGTGGTCCACTAAGACTCCTAGATCCCTTTTGCATGTACTGCCCTCAAGCCATGTGTCACCCATCCTATATCTGTGCATTTCATTTTTACTGACCAAATGTAGTATCCTACATTTCTCCCTGTTGAAATTCATTTTGTTAGTATTGGCCCAGTTTTCTAATCTGTTAAGGTCATTTTGGATTCTGATCCTGTCCTCTGGGATATTAGCTACCCCTCCTAATTTGGTGTCATCTGCAAACTTGATAAGCATACCCTCTATTCCTTCATCCAAGTCATTGATAAAGATGTTGAATAGCACTGGGGCCAGAACAGAACCCTCTGGCGCCCCACTAGTCACTTCTCTCCAGGATGAAGAGGAGCCATTGGTGACTGCCCTTTGGGTTCGGCCTACCAACCAGTTACAAATCCACCTAACAATTACATTGTCTAGCCCACAGGTTACTAACATTTTTGCAAGAATGTCATGGGGGACCTTGTCAAAAGCCTTACTGAAATCATTTTTGTTTTTGTTTTGGGGTTTGTTTGTTTGTTTGTTTTTTGCCTATTCCTCAAACTGGTAAAACCAAAGAGGTTCCTTAAAGTTCAGGTGTTCCTTAAAGTTCAGGACCTTGTAGTTCTAATTGTGGTACAATTTTTGTTGTTGAAAAAAAAATAAGTTTAGCATGTAATTATATTCTCAATAAACTTTTAATATATCAAATATGATAATTTCATGGCAAACCAAGTTATACATAATGCATTTTGCTTCCTTAAATAACAAAGTACAGTACTTTCAATCTGTAAAGGGTGCTAATTTTACATTTTTCATTCCCCCCCCCCTGGCAAATTTCCATTCCTCCTACTTGCCCCCCCCCCAAAAAAATAACTGGAAAAATATTCCACCCCCATGGCTTCAATATTTCTGGAAATTTTACATCTGTAAATGTAGCAGATAGAGAGAGAAAGAGACAAACATTTTAAATAGTAGTATACATTTGCTGATTAATTTCATATATGTGTGTTTGTTTGTTGAGATCCTGGTCTGAAGGAGTGATAAGTACAGTCAGTCCTCCATATCCATGGGATCTGCATCCATGGATTCAACCAACCACAACATGAAAATCTTGAGGGGAAAAAAATCCAAAAAACCAAAATGTGCTGTTTGTCATTTTATATAAGGGACACCATTTTACTACGCTATTGTATATAATGAGACTTGAGCATCCATGGATTTTGGTATCCATGAGGGTTCTGGAACCAAACCCCAGTGGATACCCAGGGCCCACTGTACTTTAAAAAATGGCTAATGTTAACAACAACAAAAGTTTTAAAAGCTTTATTGAAACCCTTGCGGTTTGGGGATTAAAGTCCTGCATTAGAAAGCTTTGTGACCAGGTTATGAAAAAATGGTTAATCCTGTGTTAGAAAGACTGAACTATTTTTGTTTTACTTATCAAAGCTGGGGAAAAGCAAAATGTGAACAGAAGAAGCAGCTAACACACAAACACACCCTCTGTGATTCAGTCAGTGTTTCTAGGTGCAGTTCCTTGGAAAAGTTAGCCTATAGTTTGCAGCTATGGCCTATAGGTGTAGGTTGTTTACAGAATGAAAAGGGAAATTTAAGACATGCTTGGTTTCCTTGACACCTATCTGAGAAGACTGAGAAGATACAGCCAGGAGAGAAAGTGGAAAGATAGCCAGAGGAAGTGCAACAGTCAGATATGAAACATGTTGCAATAGAAACCAAAATTTCCTTGTCAAATGCAGAGTCCCAGGTTCTCTGAATAAGACCATTCAAAGTAAAGGGATTCCCAACCACGTTCTGTTTCATGTGCTAAGTTAAATTGCCAAGGCTATTCCCATAGGGAATCAAGCTACTTGTAAAATTTGGCTTAAGGGAGACTTGGTTCACTACATTTCTGACACTGGAAAATGAGGAGAGCCATGGAAAGTGGGGGTTTTAAGTGTATGTGTTTCAGATGTCCTACCGTGGCAACCCCTTCCTTAATTCTCCCTCTGGATCCCATGTGCCATACCCATTTCAACTGGTACAGTAGAATGTAGCATCTGTCCCTCTGGGGACAGGGCACTGAAAGCCTGGACGTATACAAGGGGAGAGACTGGGGACCAATCTACACAAGGGGGAAAAAATCCAAAGTACCTCGTAGTATTGGCATCTTGCAGCAGCAGCAACATATCTAAACAGTTTTTCTGGCCTTGGAAGCGGCTATAAGCCTCACATTCTGGATGGCGGCCACAAGTGATTTACTCGCATTAGTTCTTTGCTGCCATTTTTTAAAAAAAGTCATCCCAAGGTGCGCTGGTACGATAGAGCAATTCTCCAATTTTATAGGGAAACAAAACAGGAAATATTCATCCTGTTTTATCCCCTTAGCAAGTGATCGCTAAGGCGAAAGTCTATACGGCAGCAGCAGGCGCTTGCCCTGCTAGCAAGCCTTGTCCCCGTTCTCACCCAGCCAATCAGCTTTGTACTTTCCTTTGAATTTCCCGTTGTTCGATAGTCCAAATGAGCAGAAATGCGCACCCCCTCCTCGTGGTTTTTGAAAAAGTACAGGAAAATCTGCAAAGGCTTTTATCCTGTTGTTTTTGCCGTTTTGGGCCCCCCTCCAATTCCAGTGTGAATTGGCACTGGATCCCATTTAGACAGGTAGGATTCCCAGTGAATTCCATGAGGTATATTTTCACCATTTAGACGGTCCCTGGGTGGGTGTAGGGCAAATCCAGAATTCCAGGCAGAATTAAAAGTACTGGTTAGGACCTTTAAAGCCCTACACAACTTGGGTCCAGACCATAACTGCCTACATGAACCTGTCCCAATTTTAAGATCTTTGTGGGAGGCTTTTGTCTCAGCCCCACCGCAATCATAGGGATGTTTGACAAGTATGTAGGAGAGCTCCTTCTCAGTGACTGCGCCCAGACTATAGAACTCCTTCCCATACAGTTCGGTTGGCTCCCTCTGCTTTCTTTCCACCAGCAGGCAGAGACCTTCTCATCAACTCAGGCTTTTGTTTCTCAAGTCATGTGTTAGAATGGTGTCTTCAGGGTGGTGTGGTGTACTTTTATCTTTTGAATTGTGTTTTACAATTCTTCTAACTATGTGCTTTTTTAATAGAACAGTTGGTTTGTCTTTAACTTTTGTAAAATATGGTTTTAGCCAAATTTTAATTGAAATTGTTGTAAGTTGCTTTGGGTCCCATACTGGGAGAAAGATGGGGTATAAGTTAAACAAAATAAATAAATCAAACTAGAAATCTGTATAAATTTCCCTGCAGAAATGTCTGGGCATTTTTATCCGATGCACAACATCCAGAGTCAATTCCAGGTCAAAGAGGCAGCACTGAGCATGCAGTGCCATTGTGCATGCTGACATCTATTGTTGGCTGATGTGTATCCATCTGCTCCGGCATGCTTCTTCGGTTGCAGATCTGGTTGTGCATTTGCTTACAAAACATTTGACACAGAGGTCACATAGCACAATCAATGTGCAATTCTGCATAAGATTTAGGCTACACAGCCATAATGTGGGATCATGGCCAGTGAGAGACAACATACTCTCCATACATTCTATTTGAAAACAAGTGTCTAGACTTGTGATTCCAACATCATAATTTTCCCTCGTCTCCCATACCCACATTTTTTGCCTCATGTTTTGGAAAGCTAAAGCACCAGGATTTTTGGGCATCCTGGGTTGGCCTAATAAAGATGTTATCATAAAATGGACTTTGAATTTTGTTTTATGGTCAATATGGGTACTCTTGCATTTGAGATCAATGGTCTGACTCAGTAGAAGACAAGCTTCATATGTTCATTTGAAGCTGACACACAAAGAGCTTCAATGCAGAGATGATCACAACCCCTATCATCCCTAGCCAACATAGTAAATAGTGAAGGATGATGGGACTTTCAGTCCAACCATATCCCCACACATTCCTCTGTATCTGCTTTAGTGAAACAATGATGGATTACTTGAGATTGAAAGGCAATGGCTAAAGAGCCAGGTAAGGAACAATACTACTAGCTTATGTGAATATATGCCTGATCCAAAAATCACCTTGCATCTCTATTAGAACAAATCCAGATGCTCCAGCCAAAATAAGTGGATCACAGCTCTATTTACTTATTTAAAATGTCTATCATTAAAGATCCCAGATCAACATACAAAAGGTTACAAACAAAGACACTGCACAACACAGGGCACTTCCTCACATAACAATACATAATTCCTAGTTAGCTTCCCCTGTGGCTAACCAACTCTCATTCCTAGTTTCTTGAGGCCTGAATACAGGTGTACCTCAGTTAACAAAGTAGATGTGTTCTTGCATCACAGGTAGAAATAACATGGAAAGAATAGGGACAGGTTCCTACACCACAAAAAAGAAGAGCCATTCAATATGTTTCACCAATAAAATGTTTTTTATTGAAAACATTATGCACATGAGAAATGAAACAACCAGATCAGATAAGCCTTGCGTAAGTAAACAAAAACATTTTGAATCTTAAAGAGACCATTTGAAAGCTTCTTCCAAAATGCATCCTGGGATTATTTTTTTCCTCTTTCAACAGCTTCCACTTTTCTTGGATATCAGCCACGTTGGCCTTGCAGCAAAATACAACAAAATCCAAAATACACAAAGCAGCGATAACTTCATTGGGCCAATGCCAAACATAAAAAACATTATGCAAGCTGTTGAAGCTCCACTGGCTTCTTCATCATGCAAAGGGGTAAAAATCATACAGGAGAAAAAAGGTGACGATGTTAAGACTCACAGGCCTACATTCTGTCTCAGATGTCCTGTAGCTCTACCTTGTTGTCTAACAGAGATTATCTACTCCAAAGGCCCTCCTCAAAAACATTGAGCAACTGACCTGCCCAGCTGAGACTTACCAAATATCTGTCTTTAGCAAGAGGCAAGCATTATTCAGAGTTTGAGGGCATTACCTTGGGGACTGCAACTCCCAGAATCCTCCTGCCAGCATGGCCAGGCCAATAAAATCCCTTTACCAAGTTCTGTGTGTCGTCATTTAAAAAACTTATCTTGGGCAGCTGTGATCTAGCCAAATAGGGCTTGAAGTGCTGACTCCTTGAGGGTGTTTTTAACACATCACAGTCTCATTTCCTTCTACCTCAGGTGAGACTAATAAACAATGACTTTTCTCCCTCGTAGGGCTGGGATGATGACGGATGAGCTAATGATGGCAAAGCACTCTGTGCACTTCAAAGCACTCCATCTGATGTTGTAACTTACAAGCTGCAATTGAAACCAACAGGATACAAGAACTGCAAAACAGAGGCAGTGATGATAGGGAAATGATTGGGTGAATAGTGGAAGGAAAAGGAATAGGAAGAAAGTCTTGCCTAGTAGTGATCATGCATCCTTGAGAGCCTTGCAGGATGCAATGCCTTAAGGGTGGGGGAAACTGGTTCAAATACAGTCTCTATTGCTCAGCCTAACAAGATTGTTGTGAAATTAGTATAGTGGGGATGGGGAGGCAAATGAGGTGGGTTGGGGGTGGCGGCTGAGATTTTGCATGAGCTCTTTGTTGTTATGTGCAGCCAGGTCTCTTCAACTTAAGCCCGCCCTATGAATCAAACAACTCCTGGGTGCCAGTCACACGACAGAAATTGTCGCGTTGCCTACCAGGACAAAGTGATCACGAATCCGCCCCTCGCTGTTTATACGATTTATGTCTCTGATATGGATATCCCGTGTGGTCCCGTGACTGATATTTACACGTCCATAGTTCCGGTTTTGTTTAGGTTTTAATTTTTTTTTTTTTGGCTGTCAATCAAAGATGCGATTACTCGTGTTTTCACAACCTCGGTGACGCACTTCCCTTAGAGTTCTGTGCCACGAGCGATGCTATTGGCTGGCTGGGGTGGTGGTGGTGGAGAGAGGGGGGCAGAGGTTTGTTATTCCCCCTTTGCTTCTTGAACATTTTAACCCCTTCAGAAGAGACAGAAAGCATTTTGAAAGATCCTGATAGATCTTTCGCTCAGGGCTTTCGTTTTGAAATCAAGCAGAGTGCTTTTAAAGCCAGCTGAGTGCTTTCCTTTTGAAATCAAGCGCTTGGTTTTCCTCTTGGCTTTTTAAAATATTAACCCCTACAGCAGGCTGCAGAGATTTCAAGAGGCTATAGGCAGGCGTTTTGAAAGACACAAACACAGAGATGGGGAATTAAAGAGTGCTAATTCGCTCAGAGGCTTTAATATTTTAATGTGCCAGGGAGGTGACCAAGCTACTACGATCTCTCTGTAACAGGCAGTTGAGGAAAAGGTAAAGCTGAAGGGTTTGTTGTGTAGAAATCCATTTAAAAAGGTGATTGAGTACACACGCGCGTGCGCACACACACATCAACCTTCATGCAGCTGGAAGGGATGCCTTTGTTTTCGGCTGGTGAGGCTGGATCTGTTGAACGGGTGACTGACCCCTCCTTTTCTGGTCTCTGAGCTCTAAGCCCGCCCCCAGTCACCATTTCCGGTCATCCCAGTACCGAGACTTTTTGTCCCACGCTGTTTACATTTCCGATTTACCGAATCCTCCAGTGACTTTTTTAAAAACCGGCACAACCTGCGGGACTGGAAGTCCCGCAGGTTGAGGGATAAAAGGTGCCCCCCCTTCCGAAAATCACGTACCCGACCCGATGTACATGTAAACTGCCAGGGATCGACACGAATTCTTCCCAGGACATTTTCATCGTGTAAACGGCCCCCAGGAGACTATGCACAGCCTTGATCAGGTCTTGCAAATGGAGGGCCATGGCTTCCTTGATTGAATCAATCCAGCTGTGGTGTGGGCCTCCTATTTCCCTACTGTTTTCCACTTTCCCAAGCATTACTATACTTTCTAATGAGTCACATCACCTCATGCTATGTCCAAACTATATATCATGGGGGATAATGTGGTTCCTGCAACCTTTAGCTACTTTTATCATTCTTCTTTTAGTTACTTTTATATTTAAGGAGGTGAAGCCTCAAACGGTGCAAGAGAGATATCACATGGTTGAAGCGATGATGTGTGCTGACTTTGTAATCTTTTGTGGGTAATGAGGAGAAAGGGAGTTGGGCAAAAAGGAAGTACAGGTTGCCCCCCTGCATCAGTGGGGATATATTCCTAGACTTACCATTTATAAGTGAAAATGCAGATAATAACAAATCCTATTAAAATAAAGGACTTGCTGTTCAAACATACCATAGAGTTGAGTTGGAGGACCTAGTGATTCCTAGAAAGGATGCCTCTCTAGGCATTTTCCAATATGTGTCCCTGTTTTTTCAGTTGTGCATAACTGAAACTGCAGATATTGGTTCCACAGATTGGGGGAGGGGCCTATACACCACAGGACAGTGGTGCATACCATTCAGATCCAACTTTTGCTAACTTAAAAGGTAACCAGTACAGACACTTAGGAAATGAAAAAGCATAGAGTTGAAATAACAAACTTTCCTAGCATGTTGCCATATAGTTGCTTTATGGATTTATTTGTTATTATCAATTGCTGCCAAGTCCACTTCGACTTATGGTGGCCCTATAAATAAGAGACCTCCAAGTCTCTTTGTTATCAACAGCCCTGCTTAGCTAATGCAAATTCAGGGTGGCAGCTTCCTTGACTGAGTTTGCCCACTTCCTCTTTTCCTTCTGCCTTCCACCTTACTAAGCATTATTGCCTTTTCCTAACAAGTCTTGTCTTCTAATGCTATGTCCAAAGTAAAACAGTCTTGAGTTCAGTTGTGGGTTGTTTTTTTTTTTTGCTTTTGTTGTTGTTGTTTGGCTAAGATGGAGAGTTCACGTTTGATTTGTGCTAAGATCCGTTCATTTGTCTTTTTGGCAGTCCAGGCTATTCATAGAACTCTTCTCCAGCACCACATTGCAAATGTATTGATTCTCTTCCTATCAGCTTTCTTCACTGTCCCACTTTCACAATCAACCACACTTTGAGACTGGAAATACTGTGGCATTAATTAATGATATAACTTTATACTTGGGAATCCTGTCTAATTCCTTCATAGCTTCTCTTCCAAGACCTAGTCATCTTCTGATTACTTGACTGCAGACTACATTTTGGTTGATGACTAAGCAAAAGTATAGAAAATAGTTACTTGGATGTCTTCATCACCCACTCTTCAGTTATGTAAATCATCTATAGTAATTATTTTTGTTTTTTTAAAATTCAGCTCTAACTCTGCCTCTTGAGGAGCATACATCTATGCAAGCATTACTGCACTGGAGAGCCAGTGAAGTGTGGTGATTTGAGTCTTGGAGTAGGACTCTCCAGTTGGCTATGGAAACCCATCAGGTGTTTCTTGGGAAAGTCATACTCTCTCAGCCTAAGAAGAAGGCAAAGGCAAATCCTGTTTGACCAAATCTTGCCAAAAAAACTCTGCAATAAGGTTTCCATAAGTTATAATCAAATTATTATAGCAGGAATCATTGCCTGCATCCTCATGCAACTGCTGCTGACAGTGACAGGATGGACCCCTCCACATTCAAACATGGCTGATGAGAGCAGGAGGATCCTAGGCATGATCCAGCTGAGCACTGGTGCTGAAGAAAAAAAGAAGAGAGCCATTGTCTATCCTGGAGCTCCAGCGTATGTCACCAACAGGGTGCCAGCCCATGTATACTCTCCCAAGTTCCTTACAGAGCCAGCCCTACCATTAGGCAGAGTAAGGAAATTATCTGAGAGTGGATTCTAGGAGAGAGGACTAAAAAGCATCTCTCTCACCCCCACCCCAGCCATTCCCCTTTGTTGGAAGCCAGAAGCCTATATGCCAGGCAGCCAAGCCTGATGTCCTCAGATAAAGCAGCGAACCCTGCCATGTCACTGGTGTTAAAGTAAAATTCTTTTGCCTGTCCTGTTCATCGCTTTATAAGGAATGAGTGTAGGGATACTGTCTCGTCTTCTGCCTTAGGCAGCGAAATATCTTGGACTGGCTCTGCTCTCAGTGGAAGAACAGCTTTAAAAATGTAACTTCTTTTTGGCAGGGGTTCTGATCCCATTCTTGGTGGTGTTGGCAACAGCTGTAACAAGCTGCTGCCCTTTGCCAGCAGACCTGTGCAGTGTACCTTATGACTTACCCTGATGCCACAACCATCCTATGAAATGTGTTCTTCATGCACATAACACCATTAAGGCCAGAGGAATCAGGAAAGGCAACAGGAGAGTCTGAACTAGTAAAAATGAAGGAACAACACCCTAATCCTTTTTCTCTCTCCAAGTTATGCATGAGCATGCACACACATGCACACAGAGCAAAAGCTATCCCAAAGCACATCTCTACTGTGAATCATTTGTTCAATTCATGTTTTTTTTGGAGGGGGGGAATATTCTAGGAGGCCTGTGCAGAAGCACTTTCCAAGGAGGCTGAATATTGGTTGTAGTTTTTTCAATTGTTACACACACTTCCCTTTGAGTCCATGCAGAGGCATCTTTGCACACACCTGCAGCTGCTGAACCGGGCATTGTTAAGCTGTCAAAACAAACAGTATAGCAGAACTCATGCTGCACGGGAATCTGCAAATCATCAGTGGACAGGACCACACCAAGGGCTGGGAATTCCCCTGGAGCCGGCCAGAGGTTCCTTCAGCAGATGGGCTTTATGAGCCCCAGAGGGGAAATAACTGGAAGAGCATCTACACAAGTCACTGTAAAACACACTCCAAAATTCAAATGATGCTGGAAGAAGCAGAAAAGAGCTGAAGGAAGAAAGCTGGGGGAAGACACTGCAGAATAATAGGGGTGGGGGCTTGAGGAGAGAGTTGTGCTTTCTATGGAGTGATTAGGAGACAGCATTGATGATCCACTAATTTGACACTCATCCTATTCTTGTCACTTACTAGTTGCAGTATTTCAAAAGCTGTATTATGACAATACTTTTTATTAAGCCAACCAAAAATGATCAGCTGGTTTCATCCACTCTCTGAAGCTATTCCTATGAAAAGTACTTTAGTCATGTGCAATGGCTATTGCACACAAATTTGTCTCCCCATTAACCCCAGAATGTCAGATCTCCTTGGTACTATTACACAGTATTTTTAAAGCTTTCTAAATTTTTAAAAGCATTTGCCCTGATCCAGATACAGAAACTGCTGACCTGACATCTTCACCATTACTCCATCCCTTGCTTCTTACTGTCCACCACTTGCACAGCTCACCCTCCCTTCCCTCTCTCCTCATACTCCCACATACCCCTTCCCTTGCTCCTTGCACCCACCTACCTATACCTCCTGCCCCCCAATTTCTTTCATTTTGCCCCATGACATGTTTCTCTTCCTTGCAGCTGCACCTCCAACCCACCCTCCCTCCCTCCTTCCACCCTTTCATGCTGCTGCCTGCCTGATTCTCCTCTAGAGAAGCAGTGGCTATGCTGCTTTAACTAGTGTGCAGACAAAGCCTGATGTGTCACAACTGCTGCAAGACAAGGAGCAGAGGAAGAGGGGGTTATTTAGCAAGGTGAAGGAGATGGCAGCAAGGGCAGTGATTGGAAGCAGAAGCAAATTGGAGTTGAGAGAAGGCAGTGATAATGGGGGTGTTTTTTCTCTCCTCCCACATCAGGCAGTGGGAGAAACCTAACTGTCCCTCAAAAAATGGAACAATTTTTTTCTGGGCACCTAATAAAAATGCAAAATATTGCTACATCAAGCAAGTAATGAAAAACAACACACTCTATGGAAACTTAAAACGATCATCATTGTATTTCAGCTTTTACCCTGCTTTGTTGCATTCCAACTCTTTCACTCAAATGGCTCCATTTCTTTCTGTGCAGGCTTTGCAAGAAGTTCTGCAAAACAGATGTCTTCTAGACTTTCCTTCAACATATAGATTTTCCTGCAGAACTATAACAGTGTTACTGTAACACTGACCCAGGGAATTGAGAGAGGTCTCAAATATCAGTCATAGATATCAGACTTTACTCATTGGCTAAAACACACTTAAAGGGAGATGCAAGCTTTTTTTCTTGCAAAACACTTTGACAGATTGTAACTGCACATTTTGTCCCATTCCTATAAACTGCACTCCTATAAGCATTAGATACAGTACTTACTGTTTTAAAAAATGAAAACTTGGAATCAGGGACAGATGATTATCCAAGCAGACACTAAGTGGCATGCCTAAAATGTGGGTAATACCCAGAGAATCAGATGTATGGCAACTCTACTTCTAAAAATTAACAGTGTTTTAATATGATACAGGTCATCCCCTGTATCAGTGGGGAATATGTTCCTGGACTTACTACTTATAAATGAAACCGCAGATAATAGCAAACCCTATTAAAATAAAGGACTTCCAATACAAATGTAGCATAGAGTTGCATTGGAGGACCTAGCAATTCCTAGAGAGTACACCTCTATAGGCATTTTTCAGCATGACTGTATGATGTGTGTCCCTATTTTTTCCAGCTATGGATAACTGAAACCATGGATATTGGTTCCGCAGATGTCATGTCGTTCATTTAATTGTATTTTAACTCTTTTATCATCAGGTTTTTAGCTCCGTCTTGTTTTTTATCTTGTAACCTGCCTTGGGCCCCATGGAGGAGAAAGGCAGTAAATAAAATAGTCAAACAAGCAGGAACCAAACAAGGAAGCAGCCGTTTTTTCTGCCATGTTCTTGGATGTCCAGAGTGTGAGGCAGAGTGATTCAACCAGAGGTAGGAAGGAGCTGCTTGCATATAACTCATTGTTTGTTAACTGATTACTTTCCAAACTATATTACCTGACAACAGTAACTAAATGACAGATAACTTCACTCCTTTTTCAGACTGACTGTAGATTTTAGTTACATTTATAGTTATGAGAGTAGAGGAAGAATAGCACCTGGTCCACGTGATAGCTTGTGCTGTGCTGCAGATGCTGAGATCATGACTAGGTGGGGAGGAGAAGACTCTGCTTTGTGCCACAGACCAGAAACTTGCAACAGTCATATGCCTTATATTAACTTACTTGGAGAAATGGGAGCTACATTTTTGAGCCTGTGCAATGGATTTTTCTGGTGGAGCGCAGCTTGCACAGAACTGGCCTCACCCTTTAAACCAGAGATTCATCTGCCATGGCCTTGCAAGCATGGACGTGGCAGCGAGGTCCTCGGGCCGTAGGTTTGATTAGAGTTTCCTTCTCTTAGATGGTTGACCTTACAGGCTTGGACGAGCATCATCTGCCCGGGTTTGGGATTAGAGTTTTCCTTCTCCTAGGACGGTTGCCAAAAGGCTAAAGAGCCCATCCTGCCCTTTGACGCTCTTTGTCAGACCCTTCGGTTTTGACCTGTCTGGCATGGGAGACCCTACCAGTGGCTATTATGCCACCGCCAGCATAGCTCAAAACATCATTAGGGTACGCAAGCCTCTCTCCCACGACAAGGGGGCGTCAATGTAACTATAACAGTAACTAACCTGTAAAGGGGGACACTAACGGAAATTAATTACAGTGGAAATAACTTTTCCATGCTTTGAACAGAGCAGACTAAACAAAGCCTCACTACTTTCCTAATAGGTGAGATACATCTTCTTAATAGCTGTCATGATTATGGGAGAGGGACTAGCACAGGATTCAGGTGGCTTCTACAGATTGTTGTCCTCTCCAGCTGGCAAATCCAGTTTGTGTAAAAGCTACGCAGAGGTGTGCGTTTACTGGATACAAGTGGCACCTGGAAACACAGCTCATACCACAGCCAAAAAGGTAGCTATGGGACAGACTTGACGGAAGGTTAATATTTGCCTTCCACCAAAGCAAACTTATAAATCCCCCTGGGTTTATCTGCACTTCAAAGGTTTGTTTATTTATTAACAAGAATACTTAGCTGCCTTTCTTCCTAGCGACACAGGTAAATAGCAATAGAGCTCCCACATCCTCCTCTCCTCCCCACTTCCCCAACTCACCCTTGACAGTTTGGCTGGCCTGTCATTGGACTGCTATAGTGGAGCAAATTGAGATTAAGCAACTGATATGCAGGGCATAGAAACTGTTTGTAGGGAGCATGAGTTACCAATGTGCCTTTTTGGAGTCCCTGGGAGTAAATGAAGGAAGACAGGTCATGGACTTATAACAAAGAGCACTGGGAGGGAAGGGAGGAAGGAAGATCAAACCATCCAGTGGAAGATCAAACCATCCAGCAGCACTTCCCGTTTCAGTTGGCTATAATGTTGAGTCAGGGGGGAAAATGAAAAGCAAATGCTAACCATCTCTATTGAGCAAGTCTACACAGGTAATGGCTTGTATGTCCACACCAGTTGTGTGGATATTTATGACTGGCTTGTGGAAAGGAAAGACAGGCCCTCGAAAGGGATCTCAAACGCCAGGGCTGCCATTATGATTTATTGCCTCAAATCAGTGTGTGTGTGTGTGTGTGTGTTGCTGGCTGCCAGACTGCTTAAGATCCAGTTCAAATGTAATGTTCCGTGGGAAGGGATGCAAATATGACAGGCACTATGGGAAATCTGAATATCTACAGTCAAGATCAAGTGTCCATAGAAACATTTCTAAGAACTCCGCAGTCAGCATAGGTCAAGTCTTAGGAAAATAAAACCTGAATGAAATGGCTTTCAAGGACAACGCCTCTATATTACTTCCAGGGTCATAGATAGGTATATGTCTTGGGATACCAGTTGCTGGAGATCATGAGTGGGAAGATACTATTGCACTCATGTCCTGCTTTGTGGGCTTCCTTCAAACATCTAGATACCTGTGTTGTGGAAGAGATAGGCCTTTAGCTGGATCCAGAAGAGCTCTCTTGACAGTCTTTGGGTACATTATTAAATACACCCTTGGGAATGCCCAGAGTAAGCTGTGGAACATTTAATTTTTTTAAAAAAGTTACAATATTGCTCAAATTCTATTACTTATTTGGGTACAATTGTCATTAGGGACCTATCTTAGGTGATTAATCTTAATATAAGTAAGCTGATAAAAGATATTGCACAAGATTTAGAGAGATGGGTGGTCTTACGGCTCAGTTTGGGAGGTAAGGTAAACATGATCAAAATGAATATTATACAATCAGCCCTCTGTATACATGGGTTCTGTATTCATGGATTCCACCATCCACGGCTTGAAAATATTCCCCCAAAAATATATTCCAAAAAGCAAACCATGATTTTGCCATTTTATACAAGGAACACCATTTTACTATGCTATTGTATATAATGGGACTTGAGCATCCATAGATTTTGGTATCCACAGGGGATCCTGGAAGCAAAACTCAATGGCTACAAAGGGCCCACTGTACCTAGAATTGTTTATAGTTACTCATGGAATTCATCTACTTATACCTTGCAAGTATTTTCAAAAAAATAATTCCATTGTTCAGGAGATTTTGGGGGGGGACTCATCTTCTCCTAGAATTTCAATGAAAAAGATGCAAATTCCAATCAAAGAGTAAGGGCTCAGCCTTCCAGATCTTACATACCGTCAAGCATATTTGTTAACTTGTATTACTTTTTTTAAAAAAATGTATTACTTTTTTACGTTTCTAGGATGGAGGACCATCGCCTCACAAAAATAGTACTCTACGGTGAACTCACCACGGGTCAGCGTAAGACGGACGCTCCAAAAAAGCAATATAAGGACTCCCTGAAACAATATCTCAGGCTCGGCCAAATAGATCACCAACAATGGTCTGCCCTGGCCTCACTATCCACAATGGTCGGCACTATCCACAATGCTGCAGCCTTATTTGAGAACTCACGCCGAACAAATCTTGAAGAGAAACGACAACACAGAAAGATTCACAACCGAGAAACATCACCCAAGGAGACCTTCTGCTGTGCTTTCTGCAACTGGACTTGTTTATCTCAGATTGGCCTTTTTAGTCATCAGCGCACTTGCAGAAAGTGCGGGATGAGTCCTTCCTGAATCTTCGTTTGCGAAGAAATGCCAGAGAGATTACTTTTTGGACATATCCCCTTAAAGTAAGTAACCCACCATGGTCAGCCTTGAGGTCTTAATTTTTGGCACCTCTATTCAAATGGGAAGTACTTGGTTCTCATTTTATAATTTTAAAAAAGGCAGTGTTTTGCCAATTACTTCAGCAGTTAAAACTGTGTGACAGATAGTGTCTCATCAATTGCAATTCGATCCATAAGCTCATGCCAAATCGACTTTATAGAGGAATTCAGATTTGAAAATCGGTAAGGGACCATATTTATGGAACTTGTGGGCTGATAATGGGACTGTTACCTTAAATCAGATACTTGGTATTGATGATGAGTTTTTGCCTTTTTAAATTTTGCAGGAGCAGTTTAATCTACCTCTATCAGTTAAATGGCAATATTTACAACTGAACATTTGTTACAATCCAGATTTGGCCACACAGCTTTAAGTGTATCCAAGGTTTCTTTAATATTAGACATTAATGGAGGCCAACCAATTATCCAAACCAACAATTTAGATATATACAAATTTCTGTTATCTATAAATAAATATGGCATGCGAGGTTTACAGCAAGAAATGTAACAGAGAATTGGAATATTGAGTTCTGACTAATCAATGACCATTGGTTTTAACATCTATGACTAGTATGTCTATAGATCTCTAACTACATCTTATATAGCATATATTACTCTTCTGGCTATATTGGTCACCACAATGTCTATTCAAGAAAGGGCTTTTTAAATCAGCAAATTGTTGGAGATGTAATACTGCTAATACTTCCTTAACATATATATTTTGAAGTTGTCCCTAGTACCTATCTTTTGGGACTAAGGAATCACACGAGTAAATCTGGTTTTGGAAAGTGTCTTTATATCCAGGGGCATGTATATACTTTTGAATTATTTTCTTGTTTTGACTGCTAAAAAATTAATACTTTGTTACTGGAAAGATAATTTTTCTCTGTGAGCCAATGGATAGAAGATCTAGCAGTGCTTGCAACATTTGAAAGAATGATGTTGTACTGTATAGATGAAATTTACAATTGGATGGAAAGCACCATTACAGCACCATTTGGACAGACCTATTACATTATTTTCCTTTCTTTCATGATAGGCAGCATCCATAGGGTTCCCAGGTAGATTTTCCTTGGTTTTTTTCCGGGCTGTGAGGCCGTGTTCTGGAAGAGTTTAACTCTGATGTTTCGCCTGCATCTGTGACTGGCAGGCGAAATGTCAGAAATAAACTCTTCCAGAACATGGCCTCACAGCCTGGAAAAAAACCAAGGGAAATCTATGGATGCCGGCCGTGAAAGCCTTTGACTTCACATCGGTTCCCAGGTAATTTCCCATCCAGACACTGAATTAAGCCAGGTTTCTGAATCATGAGACATCAAACAGACCCAGAGAATATAGTGGGTGGAGGTTGTTTTGACTCCTAATAGACTGTTTCCTTTCCATTTTCTATTCACTAGACTTGCCCCTAGTGGAACATTGTGAAATCCACACTGAAATTACATCCCATAATACTCTTTCAAGCTTGGTAGGGTCTCCCATCTGTTAAACACAAAACTGCTCCTCCAGGAGGCCTCAGAAGACACACATGCCCATTTTAGCCAGGACTTTGCGGCGGGGGGGGGGGAGAGCTCTGAGGGACATGGGGAAACCTCTTAGGATTGTGGATCATAGAAAGGATGTGTGGGGTGGATATGTGGCATGCCCACTGTTGTTTCAGAGACAGGAGAAAGTAAAAGGAGCATTCTCATCGCAACAGATTTGATAGATTATCAGTCCTACTTGCAGGAATGTAGTGTTAGAAATATTGTGGGCATTTAATTTTACACATATCACTGCCACAGTACATTTAATTCCCATGATAAATGCATTAGTTAAAAAAAAATCAGAAAAAAAAAAACCACAAACCCATCTTGCCCTGTATTAAGCATTAAACACAGTGACAACAAGATCAACAGATTACCCTAGGCTCTATAGCACAGGAATGGGTGACTTTTAGTCCTCTAGATGTAGCTGACCTGCAATTCCCTCAGGCCTACCTGGTATAAACACTAGTTTAGCAAAACTCAGTAACATAGGCAATTTATACCATGTCAATGCAGAAATGTCGGTCAGACTTCTGAGTTCAAGTTCAGACATTCTCAGGGTGAAATTTGAAGTGTCATAGCAATGCATCTGACTAAAGACTATTTGCTAGACCTGCAAATGGCCATGTAGACCATGGACAATAATAAACTTACAATGCTTTCTTTTTTTCTACCCACGTGACATATACTATACAAAACGACTCGGTTTTTTAATGTGTGAATTTCTCTATGGCTTTTTAAAATAAAAGAAACATAAGAACAATACGGATACATTAAAGTACAGTAAAAAACCCATACCCATGGGGGATATGTTCCCAGACTTATCGTGGATACTGGATAATAGTGAACCCTATTAAAATGAACAATTTCCAGCCCAATCATAGTATAGAGTCATGCTGAAGGATCTAGAAGATGCCTAGAGAGACCATTTTTTTTGACACAGGTAACTGAATCCACGGTTACTGGCCCTGCAGATACAAGGGTTGTACTGTATTAAATACATTAAAAATATTTTGCAAAACTGAAATACACATTGGACATGCACATTTAGATAATATAAAATGAAAGACCAAGTCTTTTACATATGCCACTTTCAACAGCAGACACTCCGTGAAATGGCATTGCACACTGTTCCTAATAGCCTTGTGCCAACCATCTTTTACTGAATACACTATTTAAAAATGCAGAAAGTGTAACATGTAGTTTCACACCAAGTACATTCCCATAGTCATTTTTGTCCCTGAACACGCTAAATGCATCCTGAAATGAACTGATAGGAATGAATAGTCCATAAGAGGCATATGTTATACAGAATCTTCAGCAAGCAAAATGGCAGGATTTGTAATAATCATGAAAAGCTCAGGTCAACTCACTGATGGAGAAAGATATAATTCCACCACAAAGGAAGTTCTTCCATATACCCAGAAGGATTGCTGCCAAGAGAACTATTTCAGAAAACCTCAATAAAACCAGGAGATTACTTTTGTGTTCACACCCTTTTATTACTCAGTTGCCTATTTAAACAGATCTTAGAGGCTCTCAACCCAGCCCAAAGATGTATCAGCAATACCACATTTTGGCACTATATCAATTAAGCATCAATTTTCATTAAAATTGGTGCAAATTTTTCAAGGATACCCCCCAAAATATATGTATTAATGATGTACTTTTAAAAATGTACACACTTTTTCTCTGTTGACCAAAATATGTCCATATTCCTTTTTAAAAGTGTAACTTTTTTTTCATGGGCATTTCCCCTGCAGCTCCTTTTTCTTCAAAAGAGAAGTTGCGCATTTAAACATGATTAAAAATCATAAATAACATGTTTCAAAATTTGACATTTAGAAAAGTTCATCTTATTTCACTAAGTGCCACAAATACTCAATAAAGGAATAAAATAAATAAATTCAGAAGGTATGCAGGAATAATTCATTCTGTCATTATTTGCTGTGGAAAGTAAAAAATATTATTGTCACACTCAAAATACAGTTCCGTAGAAGTCAGCAGAACAAACTGAGGACATGTCTCAAAAGGATCAAAATATGGTTGTTTTTATTACTAATAAAGCCCAATGTATTTCAGCCTGTGTACATACTTAAGGCCATCCAAACTTTGGAAATTTCTGACTAGGAACTCTCAGACCATTTACAGGACAAGTCATTTGTCACAAGTTTTAATGTATTCATTTCTTTTATCTTATCTGAATTTATTCAGGTTGATACTTTGGTAAAGGTATGTATTACACCATGATTTCATTCTGATGGAAGAATTACAATTTATGTCTCCTAAGCTTCCATGTGACCACGTCATGCTAAAGTCTTTGATGGATTAGCCATTATTTCTCCAGTTACTGCCATTAGTGGGTGTGATTTTTTCAAGCACTGTATTTTTCTTGCCCACTCTTTCTTTTTCTTGGACATCAAGAACTTCTGCTTAATCATTAGACCAGGAATAAAATAGGGAACATAAAACCACTCACAGAGATAAAAGTGTGGAGTGGTGTTGTTTTCAAAATTCACTGCTGCTTCTACTCTACATAGATAAACTTGAAATGTTTATGAAAAGAAGGAAAAACGCACTCCTGTTTAGGCCAAACTGTTGTCCTCTTGTCTGAAGTGGTTTTCAGGTCTACAGTAGAGATGAATATCCAACCACAATGGCCAAGAAGGGAGCATGTGAAAACTGTAAAGTGAGGGGGAAGAAACCAAAGTAAACTGCTTCACCATGAACAGAGGTACTGGTGAGATACTCTGAGGTATCTGTGCAGGATTAGCTGAAGATCCCATGCTCCATTTCTGTTCATTGTAAGATGAGAGTTTCTCCACACCAGACATCTGTTTGCGATCTTACAAATGGTGGGGTGCTGCAAGTCATGAGCAAAACATTTCCTGACATTTCAAAGGAGGCTTTTCCATCAGGCACAGTCCTTTCTGTACAAACAGTTGGAGCTTTGGTATCTCAGCCTTTCTGTCAGCATCTTCTGTGCACCAATTATACCTTTATTCTGCCATGTAATCCTGAAGAGAAAGAAAGAAAAACAATGCTCAGTTTATGATAGAAAGAAATGTGAGCACAGGCATTTGAAAGATGGAATTATGTGTTCTTTCTCCTATTGACAAGGCACTTAATATTTCACAGGTTAAGAGAAAATATATTTGGTTTGTTTCCAGGTATATGGTACATTCACTTCAACATCAAGATTCTGTCTGAGGTAAAAAAAAAAATGCAATTTCCAATTAAGACAGAAAAAGAGTAGTTATTTAGCTCCCCTACGCTGTGGTGTAAATGAGAGGCAACAGTGGCCAAACTATGTTGGAAGTGAGAGCCACTGAATGTTTATTCAGTGACTTAAACAACAGAAAGAATGGGTAGGAGGAGATGGCTGAACCCTTTCTTCTTGCTATGCTTCTCCCCTGAAACTACCCCTCTGCAGCTGTTTTTCCTCTGGTGTGGCTCCAAATCTGGAAGTAACCTCTGCCAGGAGAAAAACGAGTGGGGAGAAACAGTTTCAGGGTTAGGGTTAGTATTATCTTCCCAACTACCCTTTTTGCATTTTGAATATCACATCCATCACCTTCATGTTTTGAATTTTGCATGATCAGAATTCTAACAGACTGTACTATGTAGTAGTTTGAAATTGTGCTTTGGACACAGCTTCAAAACATAAACGATGGTTCATTAAACTGTGGATGTGAAGTCGAAGGCCTCACAGCCTGGAAAAAAACCAAGGAAAATCTATAAACTGTGGATGTGTTATGGCTGACCATTGCTTTCTTTCTCTGTTACTATCACTTGTAAGTTTAAGTACTATGATTCCTGCTTACATTAACACTGAGTACCAAACCAAAGAATTCTCGGTTAAATCTGTTTTTTTTAAAAACAAAACAGGCAAAAAACTGGATCCGAAGCTATAGATGAATAGGTAAACATGACTAATATGAAATTAGAGTCTAGCACATGTTTAAGAAGATGGGTTTTATGCTAAAATCCAAGCATTATCTACAGAACATACAGAATACTTATCTAGTTTGCATATGATAATATATATTCATTTGTTTATTTTATATCCCACCTTTCTCCCAAGATAGGAACATACTATAGTTTTAAATAGAATAATTTTCAAGAGAGTAATACATATTATATAGGCATTTCTATTACATCAAAATACTAATCAAAAGCATTCAGGTGCATTTTGGATTCTAATGAGAAAGAAACTTCTGAACATTCTGTGTCCTCAGAAGCCTTGCCCAACCTTCTCTTCCCAGCAAAAGCCAGGTTTCTACACCAGGGAATCATTCTTTTACTGATTTGTGCCCATAAGGATAAAATTAAAAGCAAATCAGAAAACAGGAATTGCCTTTTTTTTTTTTAAAAAAAATGTAGTTACTGAATCCAGAAGCTTATTGAATTAATTCAAATAAAGAAGTAGTCCAAAGCTCCTGAAGAGTAAACTATTTATTCTCCATTTTACCTAAAAAAATTTTTTGACAGAGTCCACAACCCTTTAAAAAATTGTATATCCAACATGGTACCACTTGCATTTAAGAGAATGTATAAGAATGAGGCTTAGGGGTTGTCTATACGATGAAAATACTCCTCATAGAATTCAAGGAGAATACAACTTGTCTTACTGAGATCCCACATCAATCTGCTGTATTCAGAAGGAGGGGGGCCAAAACTGCCAAAAACTATGCAGGAAAAGCCTTCACACCTTTCCCCGAAGTTTTAAAAAAGCTCCGCAGGGAATGCACATTCCTGCTTGTTGGGACAACCGATTCGCTTTGCTGTGCATTCCCGATAAGAGTGGAAGTGGAAAGCTGATTGGTTGGATGTGCACACAGAGCAGAGCTTGCTGGCAAGGAAAGTGCCCCAAACTGCCATGCTGGATTTTTGCCACAGGGTCCCACAGGGGATGATACAGCCCTCAACTACTGACCCCCCCCCCACCGTCTTAGATGTGAGACTCTGAGATGGATCAAAACAACATTTAATGCTGAATTGTTTAACTCCTACAATGCTTTCATCATTCTACAGGATTCACAAAATATACGTTCTTATATACAGTTGTCTCTCTGTATCCACAGATTTGGTATCCACGGATTTAAGTATTCATGGCTTGAAAATATTCTTTAAAAAAAGAATAATCCAAAAAGCAAACATTGATTTTGCAATCTTATATAAGGGGCACCATTTTGCTATGCCATTGCATATAATGGGACTTGAGTATTCATGGATTTGGTATCTACGGGGGGTCCTGGAGCCAAACCCCACTGAATATGAAGGGACAACTGTACTTACAACCAGCATTTTAAAATCAGATTAAATTACCTAGGGCTTATTCATACTACATAATTGCAGTGCTAGAGAGCCAGCATGGGTAGTGGTTTGAGTGCTGGACTACAACTTTCAAGATCAGCATTTGAATCCCCATGAAAAACCTTGGGCAAATCACACTCTCTCAGCCTCAATGGAAGGTAAAGGCAAACCTCCTCTGAACAAATCTTGCCCCAGAAAACCCATGATAGGGGCACCACACGTCAGAAATGAATGGAAGGCAGACGACAACAAATTATAGTGCTATATTCCACTTTAACTGTCGTGGCAACATCCCAAGGAATACTGGGGTTTGTAGTTTAAAGTTTAAAGTTTAAAATTTAAGGCGGGTCATTTAGAATTCTTATCCAGAGAGGCTCTAGTGCCCCACTAAGATAAAAACCCCAGGATTACATGAAATCTGACCAAAAGAGTAAGAGGACTGCAAGAGTGATTCCATAATAATTTTTTAAAAAATACATGGGGAGACGAAAAAACTTAACTTTATGCATTTTCAACACCTTGTATAAACCAAAGGCCAACTGAAACATGCTCAAATGTAGGCTTCAATTTGTATAAAATTATATGCAAAATGTGTTCTTAAATTTTTGAGCACAGTTCTAATCTATGTTATCAACTGAAAGAAAGGAAACAAGATGGTGATGTTTACCTCAGATTAGAGGAGATTAAAAAATTTTTTTGGGGGGGAAAAGATAAATAATTTAATGAATATTCAGCCAGAAACAGTAAACACAATCCTGCCGAGAACTAGTTCCAATGAAAGTAGAGACCAAGAGAGGCGATTTTGTCTAAACTGGCACAGCGTCCAGGACACGCTGACTGTGTCGTTCCCCTAGAAACATTAGATTAGAAATAAATGAGACTTTGCCCCAGGATGCTAACACGAAATGACTGGCCACAACCATGTGGCTCCAACTGGCACTTCCTTTCTGTTGCCTGGAAACAGCATGTGCTTGACAGAAGATGATAAACAGAAGGCCAGAGGGAAGAGGCTCTGCTCAGCCACTGTACAGAGTAGAACTAATCCTAGAAGGGGAGGCAGCATTAGGAATGGGTGGTGGTGAAAAAGGAAATTAGGTTGGACAAATTACCATTGCACACACTCCCTCCCAGGCTAAACAAGTAGGCTCTGTTATACTTTTAGGATCTAACAAGACATACATTCTAGCATCTGGGCAATGTTTGACCAGCATGAGGCCAGAGGCCAAAAAATTAACACTCCGGCACAGTCGTGGTTGCCTGTAAGTTACCTGGTTTCTTATTGTAGGCCCCTGTGGCAGGATTTAAGATGCTGAAAAAAAAATATGTGGGGCTTAGTTTTAAACCAACACCATTTTTGGCTCTTGCCATTAGGTTGGTGATGTGACTTACAACCCCTGTCACAAATGCCAAGCTGGATTTACTTAAAGCAACTTATGTGATCTTTGCATAGCTTTTCTTTGTTGTCTATGTGTAAATATTTTCAATGATTCAAAAAGAAAGGGATAGCTTTTGGTTTTTAGTCAGACATGGGGAAGGCTAAGAGAGAATCATTTAAATGTTTACTAGCCTACTTCAGACAAGTTGCAACAAACTGAACGGCAATGGTTTTACCTTTGTGGTCTCAGAGCAATAACGATGGAAAGAATACAGAAATATAACTTTTTGTGAAGAAAATGCTGTCTCCTGTGCAGATAAATGCTATCAACTGGGGACTAATTCTGTGCAAAATTTGCATGCGGTTATTTGGCACAGAAAACAGGAAACATTTTCTGTCTAGAAAATAGTATTTGTCTTTAGAAATATTGCTTTCCATGCAGAAAATGATGATTCCTGTATAGACAATGCTGTTTTCTACACAAAACAATATGCAAATTTTGCACAGAATAAGTCCCAAATTACTAATAAGCTTTGAAAATGGTGCTGTTTTTGAAAACTTTCCTGCAGTGGGAAGAAAATTGCTGAAATTACTCATTACTGTTTATTCCGGTGTATAAGACGACCTTTGAACCCCCCAAAATATCCTCCAAAATCAGGGGTCATCTTATACGCCGGATGCACTTTGCTTCACCCGCCGTCTGATCTCCTGCCTCTTCGCTGCCTTCACAAACAGAGCGAAGAGGCAGGAGATTGGGCGGGGAGGGGTGAGGCAAAATGTTTACCGGTTCATTCGCCCCCCTCCTCTGCCTTCTCCCCCTTTGGGAAGGAACTGATCACGGCTTCGGCAAGGGGATGGGTGGCTAGAAAGCCCCCCCCCCCGCTCAAGCCACCTTTCCTCCCTCCCTGAAGCCTCGATCGAGGTTCCGATCGCAGCTTCGGTGAGGGGGGGGTGGCTGGAAAGCCCCCCCTGGAGCAACCCTTCCTCCTTCCCCAAAGCCAGATCTGGCTCCTGATTGCGGCTTCGGGGTGGTGGTGGCAGGAAAGCTCCCCCTCGAGCCACCCTTCCTTCCTCCTCAAAGCCACGATCAGGCTCCCGATCGCGGCTTCGGCAAGGGGGTGGGTGGCTGGAAAGCCCCCCCTGGAGGCACCCTTCCTCCCTCCCCAAAGCCACGATCAGGCTCCCGATCGCGGCTTCGGCAAGGGGGTGGGTGGCTGGAAAGCCCCCCCTGGAGGCACCCTTCCTCCCTCCCCGAAGCCACGATCGGGCTCCCGATCGTGGCTTCAGGGAGGGTGGGGTTCGATGGAAAGCCCCCCATTGAGCCACACTTACATTTGCCCCTCTCCTCTGCCTTCGATTCCTTCAGGAAGGGTGGATGGGTGGTGGATGGAGAGGGGAGGCTGGTGTAGGAGTGTGGGATATACAGTTGTTCCTCCATATTCACGGATTTGGAATTCATTGATTTAAGTATTCATGACAAAATATTCTTTAAAAAATAATACTCCAAAAAGCAAACCTTTATTTTGCCATCTTATATAAGGGACACCATTTTGCTATGCCACTGCATATAATGGGACTTGAGAGTATTCATGGATTTAAGTATTCTCGGCTTGAAAATATTCTTTAAAAAATAAGAATCCAAAAAGCAAACCTTGATTTTGCCATCTTATATAAGGGACACCATTTTGCTATGCCATTGCATATAATGGGACTTGAGTATTAACGGATTTGGGTATTCACAGGCGTCCTGGAACCAAACCCAAGTGAATGTGAAGGGACAACTATACTCGCCATGTAAGAGAAGGAAGGGCCGTCTTACACAGGGAGTATATCCCAAACTCTATATTTTAACTTAAAAATTGGGGAGTCGTTTTATACGCCCAGTCGTCTTATACGCCGGGAATATACAGGGACTTCCTTCAAGAAGAAAATTAGTGACAAACAACTGCAGCACCATCACTGCCATTCCACCAAAAGTCTTCATAAGAAACTCCAAGCTATGGGGGAAGAATCCTCAATAGTGCTGATCATCACCAATAGTGCTCATATGTCTGGTGGTGTTCTTTTTCTTGTAAAGCGGCATGTACATTGATGGTGCTATGGAAATAAAATATAATAATAATAATGGTGTGTGGGAGAAGAGCCTGCTGATCAGAATGAGTGGCACTGCAATACCCAAACAAAGCAGCCCCTTCAGATTCAAATTTTGCCTGCCTCTGGGCAATTCAGTTTTTTCCTCTCAATATCTAGTCATTCCCTAGACACAAAATGGTGTCATTAGGGCAGGAGGGAACTTCTCAAAGAAGAAAAAGTAACTCAAAGCCCCTATAAGGAATGTAACTATTAACCAGCAATGTAGACTTGATTGATTTGGATTCAAGTTGCTTCAGTGACTTGACTTTGACTCAACAATAAATGATGCACTGACTTGACTCACAACATGTATTTTTTGGCAGCTGACTTGCTGACCTTGGTTCAGTAACATAATACATTCATCCAGAAACATTATGAAACAGAAAATGGTTTTCTTCCTTTGAACAACACTTCCATGAATTCACTGCTTTTTGCCTACCAGTCATGTGATAGAAGGGTTGACAGCAAATGCGTTAGGCAACAGGCTTGGGGTGGAAGGATCCTTCTAAAGCCTTTCAAAAACTTTAAAAGCCTCCTCTGATGTACAGTGGGGATAGGCAGTGCCAAGCAGACCTCAACTCCCACCTCATATCTAATGTGTTTGCTGATAATTTAATTTTTTCTCTCTTAAAGTTGGCTGTCAGACTTGAGAGTCAACTTGAGACTTGACTTGAAAGTATATTGCAAGGACTTTGGACTCAACTTGAGACTTGAAGGTAGAGGCTTGACTTGAGACTTGGAGTAAAAGACTTGAATACATCACTGCTATTATACTTGATTCCTATTATATAAATGGGAAGAAATATCCTGGAAATGGGATTGTCACATGATAAGCACTGTGCTTGCATTTTTAGATAGTCAAGGCACTAAGAGAAAATACAGCCAATGCATGTGCTGTTGATATACACTGGATCCTTGGTATCCGCTGGGGTTTGGTTCCAAACCCCCTGTGGATACAAAAATCCATGGATGTTTAAGTCTCATTATATACAATAGTGTAGTAAAATGGTATCCCTTATATAAAATGGTAAAGAGCAAGGTTTACTTTTTGGATTTTTTTTTAAATCAAGTTGTGGATGTTTGAATCCATGGCTGAAGAATCTGTGGATACAGGGGGCCGACTATACTCCACTGGTACTGTACTTTAACACATGGACGCACACACCCCACTCTGCAGTAGCCTTGTTCATGGCCAGAGGAGAAAGTAGACAAAGGGGGAGGAGGCAGACTACCTTTATGTTGTTTGCTGCCTCAGAGTATTCAAAGGTATGCGGTCAGTCTGGTTACAACAACTCATTAGGCCTTACAATGGCAAGTACAGGAATATTGTTTCAGATATGATCCCAAACCAGATACTATTTAAGGGCTATTTCCTATGGTATCAATTAAATAACACAGACAGGTTCATCATCCATGTTAGGTTTGTGTCACTCAGTAGGAGAAGGTGCCACATCTTTAAAACGATACTGTATAGATTTTTTTTTAATGTATGGGTGTGAAAGCTGGACAGTGAAGAAAGCTGACAGGGGGGGAAATGAACTCATTTGAAATGTAGTGCTAGAGAGGAGTTCTGCAGATACCATGTACTGCTAAAAAGATAAATGAATGGGTCTTAGACCATATCAATCCTGATTTCTCCTAGAAGCCAAGATGACTAAACTGAGGCTGTCATGCTTTGGACATAACACGGGACAACATGGCTCATTGGAAAAGACAATAATGCTTGGTAAATGGTAAAGTGGAAGGCAGTAAGAAAAGAGTGAGACCACACTACAGGTGGATTGATTCACAATCATGAAATCCACAGTCCTGTGTTTGCAAGATCTGAGGCCCCATCTACACGACCCCCAAAAAATCCGTTTTGGGGGTAAAAAATTTGAAAAGGCAGACGTTCAAATGCATATGATCTGCCTACATGATTTTTACCCCCCTAATCTCCGTATGACCCCCCTTGCCCAGCTGGCTGGAGCAAGCGATCCAAGCGGAGGTTTTAAATCTCCCGCCACTTTGTTTTTTTAATTTAAAAAGGTGCCTGTTGTGCGGACAGTCAGTTTTCCGTATTTACAATATAAAATAAAAATGAATAAATGTTTAAAATCTCCATTTCATGCCCTTACCGGACTCTCGCTTAGCCGGGAATCCAACATGGCGGCCGCTCCCAATTCCCCTCTTTGCCAGCCCTGCCCCCTCTGCTTGGCCAGCCAATCAGATTACACTGCCTGTTCGTATGTGTGCGAACGGGGTGTACAGACGATTGACAATACAAATAGGTGTACGGATTTTAGGTTGAGATTCGCTAATCCTCCCGAACGCCAAATCCACATAGTTTACGGGGGATTCGCTACCCCCCCGAAAGACACGTATGCATCTGAACGGCCATGTGTACACATGATCGATCTTTTGAATGCTGTACGTATTTTTTTTTATCGTGTAGATGGGGCCTGAGTAAGGCAGCTGATGAATGGAAGTCTTAGAGATCTGTCATTCATATGGTTGCTGTAAGTCAGTTTGATGGCAAATAACAAGAACAAATAGAACTGGGGGAAATGCAGCAAAGAGTATCAACAGTAACCAGGGGACTGGAAAACTTTCCCTATGAACAAAGCCTACAGCTAGGACTTTTCAATTCAGGCAAAGGGCAGCTAAAGTAGGGAGATGATGATAATAATAATAATAATAATGGAGCATAACAACATGAAGCAAGGTATGAAACAGAGAGCTGTTTTTCTCACTCTTCCTTAATTCTAGAATTTAATGTCATCCAACTAAACCAACTGGTTGGAGATACAGGACAGACAGCAGAAATTCTAACACAACATATGGGTGGTTTATGAACTTCAAGATGCAAGGAAGGCCACTAGCTGAGATGGTTTTTAAAAGGGTTAGAACAACTTCTAGAGAAAGAAGCCATTTGCTACCCCTTTGCTACTAGATACATTTATATACTACCTCCAGTTTCATACTGGGAAGCAATACCAGGTGAAGGGTATTACTTTCATGTCCTGCTGGTGTACTTTCCAAAGGAATTTTGTGGCAGTCACTACTTGGGCCTTGGGAGACTCTTAGAGCTTGATTCGGCTAGAGATCTAAGTTACTGCAAACATTTCTTAAATGAGAAAAAGAACTGTGCGCGCGCACACACACACACACCTTAACAGTTCTTTGAACAAGGTGGTGCAGAGGGAGTGTGCAGCTTTTGAAGCTTCCTTGGGCACTTAAGTATTCTTCTGTAATCAAAGCCCCATAAAAATGAGATATAGAAAACTGTGTGCAGAAAGCTGTTATCTGTTATCTCATGGTGGGTTGTGTCTCCTGCGGCACATTTGAAGAAGCACTACCATGGGGAGATCAAAGCTATTTCCTGGCTGCCCCACCTACAAGGTACCAACTGGCTTTCCTGGAAGTAAACAGGAATGCTGCCTCCTTTCTCTATTGGGTAGAGGAAGATGTGCAGTGAGATGTGCCAGTGCCCCAGTGCCACAACACTCTTCAGTTGGAACGTTGGGGACCCTGCCTTGACACATGGCTTCTTCATCCTCAGCACAGCTGCCTACTCTACCTCTTGCATGCTACAGTATTGGGATTAGCCAGTCACCTAAGTAATTGAGCAGCAGAGTAGGGATTTTGTGATGTATGCTAAGGGGACAGCTACAATTGATCGAACTGACTTAAGAAATTCGAGGGACCAGTGGGTACTCAATGAGGTAAACAGGCTTCTCCGAACCCAGTAGGTGAAGAGATGCTAATCTAGCCTGCCCCTCATTGCTGGAAACCTCAAAAGAATGGAGGAAGAGACCAGCACTTGGGTTCTGAAGGTTTCTGGCCCAGATGTTCCTCAAACTAGTGTTTTCCAGATGTGCTGTTCTACAGTATCCTGGCATGGCCATACTCTCATAGGGATAATTTGCTTTTTAAATCACTTTACATTTCTACCTCTATCTAACGACAAAGGAATAGATAGGGGAAAAAACTATGTGAGTGTATATGTGAATATAAAGATAGGAGTGTATATGTGAATATAAAGATAGGAGTCTTAGTGGACCAAAAACTGAACATGAGTCAGCAGTGTTATGCAGCAGCTTAAAAAGCCAATGTGATTCTAGGCTGCATTAATAGGAGTATAGTGTCTAGATCAAGGGAAGTAATAGTACCACTCTACTCTGCTTTGGTCAGACCTCACCTAGAAAACTGTGTCCAGTTCTGGGCACCAGAATTCAGGAAGGATGTCCAGAGGAGGGTGACAAAAATGGTGGGAGGTCTGGAGGCCATGTCCTATGAGGAGTGGCTTAGGGAGCTGGGCATGTTTAGCCTGGGAAAGAGAATGTTGAGAGGTGCCATGATAGCTATGTTTAAATATTTGAAGGGATAATAATAATAATAATTTATACCCCACCCCTCTGTTAAAACAATCGGGGCGGCTTACAATAATTAAAATACAATACAGATAAAAATCCCAAAACACCACCCACCCCCACCCTGCCCCATAAAAAGATATTAAACAAATATAAATTAAAAGCAACTATCTAAAATCACATTTAAAAACAATAAATACAATAAATAGCCAGCAGACTAGAAGAGGCCAGGAGCCCGAGGCCAGGATCCAATTAGGAAAGGCCTGCCGAAAGTTGTCATACTGAGGATGGGACACACTTGTTTTCTGCTGCTCCAGAGACTAGGACACAGAGCAATGGGTTCAAACTACAGGAAAAAAGATTCCACCTAAACATTAGGAAGAACTTCCTGACAATAAGTGCTGTCCAGAAGTGGAATGCACTGCCTCATAGTGTGGTGAAGTCTCCTTCTTTGGAAATTTTTAAGCAGAGCCTGGATGGCTATCTGTCAGAAATGATTTGATTGTGTATTCCTACATGGCAGGGGGTTGGACTGGATGGCCCTTGTGGCCCCTTCCAACTCTATGATTCTGTGGAATAGGTAAGGGGTTGTTTTTTAAGGACCCATTATTTGCATCTTTTCCAATCCACTCCATTTAAAACAGTAGACTAGAATGTCAGACCAACACATGTGTCAAAGCCCAACAAAAATGAACCACAGGAAATACACTGTAGGCTCGTACACCTCACAGTACTCTTTTCTTGCTAGGAGGAAAACTTGGTTACCCAGCATTTGAAGACTCCCAGAAACACATAGCAAGGCTGAATGATTCAGCCAACAGCCCACACATGCAGTGAGGCAGGAGGGGTCTCAAGGGTCAAAAAGTCCTGGCCTTCCAGCCCCCACTCCCTTCTGCACCAACCAACAAGTCAGAGACTCCCTCAGGCCATAGGAGGAGGCCTGAATGGCTGGAGTTATAGCTGGCCTCTGTACAAGGGCACAAGCTGTAAACCAGCAAATTCCACCTCAAGCAGCAGGACAGGAAGACATCTTCATCCAGAGAAAACAAGTGAAAGAGGCAAGAATAAAATGATGATGCATATATCTAGAAACTATCTGCTTGCCATCAAGTTCTCCTACCTCCACTGCTTTCCACATTTGCTTGGCAAACACATGTCCAGCAGTGCTTAAGATGCTCTCTTGGCTAATTCACTTGGGCTGGTTGTGTTTTTTTTTAATTCTGGGGGGTGGGGAGAGAAATACATGCTGAGACATGGAATTTTGTTTATCTGCGAAACTGTGTAGGCAGCAAAGGAAAACAGGAAAAGAAACTATTCTGGCAGTTTTAACCATACAGTTTTCCCCTGGTAGCCATTAAAACTAAAAAGCTCCCCATTGGATGTTCCCTTTTAACAAAAAGGCATCCATTACTCTTGGCCCTTCAGTTTTATACAAAGTCACACTATTTTCATCCATTTTAGTAAAGGTATGGTTTGAAAAAATGCACATCACAGAACTCTTCTCCCTCTTTCGACTAGCAATGCAGGATTTAGATTCTAAGAAAAGATAAAAGCTTGCACCATGGTTAAAAATTTCAGTTATTCCATTGATTTGGGACTTGTTTCATGCCACCATATTTCAGAACACTGTTAGTTAAACCAGAGATGGAGAACATGTGCCCTTCCAGATGCTGTTGGACCCCAACTCCCATCTACCCTAAACACTGGCTATACTGGCTAGGGCTTATGGATGCTACAGTTCAGGAACATCTAAAGAGGCCACAGATTCCCCTAAACTAAGTCTTTGTTTTGCACGTTAACTCAGCTTTCCTCAAGATTCATACAAATGGAAAGCCTAAGCCACCACTCTGGCACTGGCAGTCCAGCTCCAAAATGGAACTAACCACAGCAAAGGATGCCATAGCAGCATATAGGATATCACATCCATATTGCCTAAATGACATGTTTTTCCCAATTTTTGAACATGAATGAACATGGAAAGCCCTTAACTGTTATCTCTCTCTCTCTATGTGTGTGTGTGTGTGTGTGTGTTCAATTTAATACTGCTGTTATCACTGCTGTGCTTGACCTGGCAATCTTAAAAGGAAAGCAAGGGCAAGGAAATAATGAAGTAGGATGGAGAAATTTACATGCCAGTTTGAGCCTAACAAGCTAATTTTTGGGTTGCAGACTTCTAGTAATATTTTTATTAGATAGTAAAAATGTTTGTAGAGCCCATATTTGCTTTTTTGGCAGATTAAATTAGAATTTTAATCTCTAGAGTATATGGCTGCTTTTTAGCAGATCTTTTTGGGGGTCTATTTTAAAATTGTAGCTGTATGTTTACAAAACTGTGGAGCACCAGCACTGTGGGTAGTGCATGTCATTTCCTTGTGCTTCTTTTGACCCAACATGGCCAAAGCTATATGCAGAAAGGATGGAGTAGATGAGAATATAAATAATGGGGGCTCCAGTATTGGCTCCTTAAGGGAACCCAACTGAAGTGGTACACAAAAGATGAAGTGTAGTCAATTATATCCACCTCACAAGACATCCAAGGGGTGACGCCAGGCCCAGAAGCTGTCAAAGCAATAGGAAGAGCAACAACCATCCTTCTCCAGTCCCCAAAATCCAGATGTACCAGGGTCCCTCCTTTGAAAAGGCCAGTCCTTGACCAGAAGGAACAGCCATTTTCATGTGGGACAGATGACTAAGGGGTTGTCTATACGGCGAAAATACTCCTCATAGAATTCAAGGAGAATACGATTGTTTAAATGGAATACCGCATCAATCCGCCATATTTGGAAGATGGGGGACCAAAAATGCCAACTACTCGGCAGGAAAAGCCTTTGAAGCTTTTTCTGTATTTAAAAAAAAAACTGAAGGAAATGTGCATTGGGACAACCAATTTACTTTGTTGCGCATTCCCAATAAGAACAGAAGTAGAAAGCTGATTGGTTGGACATGGGCAGGGGGTGGAGCTTGCCAAAAAGGCAAGCACCCAGAACCGCCATCTTGGATGTTCATCTTAGCAACCATGTGCTGAGGTGCTGAAACAGCCATTATTTACTTACTTATTTAGGTGGAATATCAACTTTGACCTTAGATATGCTTTTAAAAAAATACTGTTTGGCTGCGGCAACTCGTGAAAATTAAAAAAATGAAAACGTGAGTAATTCACTCACAGCTGCCATCTTGAATCACAGCCATGCTCGTTTGAACAATGAATGTTGTTCACATGCCTGTGATCTTGCCAAAAATTATGGAGACAAATGAAAGCTGCTGTGAATTGGCATTGGTGTGCATCAATGCATATTTTACAGCCACTTATAGACAAGCCCTAACTGTCTAATGTTGAGGAAAGACACCTCTGGAATAAAAGACTGTTCTATGATGCAGGATGGCCTTTGACACAGGACTGGAGTAGTGTCCTCACACATCTTTAACTTCAAGGTGAAAGAAACCCAAGGCCCACACACCTCTTATAAACCACTTTGATTATATTTAGGTGATAGCAGAAAGATAACAATAAAAATTGTGGATTGCTAATTATGAAGTTACCTCTACTGGACTCATTTTAATAAATCTGGTTTGGACTGTGTTGCCACAGCCTGAAATTGTTGTCTATTGCTTGATCCAAAGTATCGGATGCAATCCTACAAAAAGAAAGTAGATCTTTGATCATTTGACTTTGATGTCAGTCCTTTCACAACGTCACAACTAGTGGAACTCTACAGAGACAACCCCACCAAGGGTACTTGCCAATGGAGGCCTCAAAGCACTACCAATCAAAATGGCACTGTGCATCTATTCTGTCTTTCCTTCCTTATATTTTTTTTCTGCTAAGAAGAAAAAAAGGATGGAAGATGTAGCAGTCAAGAGGGGGGTTTACAAATAGACAATCCTATAAAATTCTGTGAATGTGGCAGGGCGCATTCTTGTCTGCAAACACCCTAAGACAATTCTCTCATTGTACATGGCACTCAGATGAGTAAGGTTGAATACATCAACTTGCAGGGTATGTGCATTCACTGCCACAGGCTTACCTCAAGATCATATCACATACAGTTTGGCAGCTCATGGCTTCCATGAAAGTAGAGCACTATATCAACTCTGGAATTCAGTGTGAACTATATAGGAGCTATCCAGAGTTCTGAATCTATTTGAGGGATAGGGTTCAGCATCACGGCTCATTCTTGAAAGTTCAGGCTAAAACCCAAAGCAGAATCATTATCCCACCAACCTAGAAGCCACTAACGGCAAATTTGAGAAGCAAGGAGTGGCCACTCAAACTCTCAGCTGAAGGAAATAAGCACATGTTTTTTTTTATTTCCCAGGACACCTTTTGCTGGTAACTAGTTAATAAGTAATCACATCCCAGACAGGTGCTGTCGGCTAAGCTTTAGGAGTTCTTGTTTGGATGAAAGGTGAGTCATTTCCCTTTTATGTTGGTAAATGAATGATGCGTCATGGAAAAGACAGATCCTTTTAAGAAGAAAGGAAACAGTAACTTTTCTACACACTCTTCTAGCATTTCCACACACAAGCTTCACAATGAGTGATGAGTAGGAATTAGGTTTTACAATATAACTCTGACTCCAAATGAATAAGGGAATTACAGGGAGTATTTAACTGAATCAGAAGGGTAGACTGGAACTTGAAACCCAGTCTCAAAATTCATATTTTGTGTACTGTATCAGTCCCAAAATGTGCAGATGTGATTGCATGAGTGTCAGTGGCATTTGCATTACACTTACCACCACTGCTCTGTCATTTGTTTGAAACTTCATAAAATGTAACTGTACATCACTGATCTATTATGTACACCCCAAGTCTCCTGAACAAAGACTTGGCTCCAAAATAGGCATTCCTATAAGACACTTTCAATAATTCCTCTACTGTTGAACCATTCAGTGTGAGGAGATTCTTCACCCCACATAACTCATAGGGAGAAGAATTTACCACCATTATCTAGAGGACTATCTAGCATCCTCCAAGAGGATTCAGTGACAATTGTGCTGAGGAGATGTGGTAATCTCTCTCCCACACTTCCCCATCCAAGTTCCAATGTCCGACCCACTTGTTTCAAACCAGGGAAACACCGGACACTTTCCGATCTCATGATCTGATAAGGATCAATGGAACAAATAACCCACTTACAAGCAACCCTCTAACTCCCCCATCCCCAAAAAACTTTTCACTTCCCAAACTCTTTGTCTAGTTCTATTTCCTGCAAAAGAAAGGAATGCCATGCAGCTCAAATTTTTAATTTTTCCAATATCTTTCTTTACAACCATCTAAACAATTATATTATTAACCTGAGATGTGCACGCACTATGCCCATACTCAAGAATGCCTAGTGATGCCTAGCAGGCTCACATGCATTACTACAAACTACTCCCATGTGCCTTCAGGAAAGTGTTCTGCAATTTGCCACCATAGCCATTTTCAGGTATCTCAAGCATGGTGAAAGTGCACGGGGAGGAGGATTAGGTCAAACTGACAAGCTTTGCTCCCACCACAACCTACACCATTACTACAGTTCCTATACACATAGCAGGACTGTGATTCCTGGGAAATCCTGGTTGTGCCTATGGCTACCTATGTGCATACAATGCATATACACATTGGGATTATTCATAAACACATGGAATTTAGGGCAGGGCTTACTACAGCAACCGCACTGTCAAGTGTACATTTACTGTACATGGTGTAATACACTGAAAAGTTGATCATATCTGATGGAGCTTTTAAAAAAATATTCCATTCCTTTCCCCATACTACATAACTGGCTTCTATTCTCATTCTACAAGAAAAGATGAATGGCAGCTTTCATGTTTTTAAAACTATTTATGACACTTCTTCACATTTGTCTGTGTGTGTGTGTGTGTGTGTGTGTGCCTTCAAGTCGCCAGTAAACTTATGGCAAACCCATGAATTTCATAGGATTTTCCTAGGCAAGGAATCCTCAGAGGTGGTTTTGACAATACCTTCCTCTGAAACATAGCCTACATTTGTCTTTATCCTACAGTAAACTGTACTAGTCTTTTCAGTTGATACAAGTATATATGAGAAATATATACTATATATGACTCATTTGAAGCAGACTTTCCCAATATGACACCTTCCAGATGACATATACTGCCAATCCCAAAAGCCAATCTAGCTGGGGATGATGGAAATTTTAATCCAACACATCCAGGGAGACCAGGTTGGGAAAGGAGAGAATAGGGCAGTGCAAAAGAAGCGCAACAATGGCGAGAAAACCTACTTCACCCCAATAGATGAATATATCAGCTACAAACAAAATGACATGAAATGCCCAAGACCATCCACAGGTAATAAAAACTGTCCACATATAGTGCTTGTTTCTTGAGGAAAGATAAAACTGGTACTAAACTAAGTAAATTACCAAGTTATTATGGTGGGACACATTAGAGGGGAAAGTAAGTATAATGATGTCTTAAAGATAGTAACAGAAACTTGCCTTTGCTTAGCCTCCTCCTAATTATTATAACCCCCATCTCACAAACAGTCTTACTAGATTTATCAAGTTTTGGAGAGCTGGTTTAGTGAACTGGTTAGAGTATTAGATTAGGATTAGTCAGAAATGTGTTCAAATCCTCACTCAAATAAGAAAAGGTGGGAGGGAAGAAACATACACTATGTATTTGTTTTTATTTATACAGTACTTTGATCTTCATTTATTTAAAAAAATCCAAAGGCAGGCAAAAATATTAAAGCAATAAAATACTGTAAACAATATTAAACAATATTAAAACAATAAAATACAACCCATCTAATAAAACCAGTAAACATCAGCATGAAAAAAAATACATATCACAAATCCGCCCCGATTGTTTTAACAGAGGGGCGGGGTATAAATAAATTTTATTATTATTAAATCCAGTCATATTCAATAACCACTCAGAAATGCCTACTTTCATTATCCTTGAAGGAAGACTGGGATATAACTGGAATGAAACCATTAAAAAATGCCACTTCAGTTTGGCTCCAATATTTCCAAATTAATTTCCTCTTTCATTTGGGGTGCTTGCAGCAAGGTAGGAAAGACATTCATATATAATGAAAGTGAAAATGTTACCGTAATTCCTAGACATATTTTGCATATACTTCTGTGTTTACTAGATCCTCAGGCCATGTCTAAGATTTATATGACAACCCCACTCGAAATAATAACTTTTCGAACACCCTCAACCAACGACAGCTCCATGTTGGGGTTATCAAGGTGAGGGGGAAATGTTTTCCTACATAAACTAAAAACAACCATCTCCCTATTTTTAACCTCTCTTAGACTATCATTAATACAGTCTATATTTATGACAGTATATATTCGTAGTCTGTATTTATGAAATACAGATTCACTAAGAACAAAGCTGGAGAAGGTGAAACTGGAAAATTTTGACCCAAAAGTTTGAACCAAACAGTTAATCTTCCCTAAAAATCCAGCTGCGTCACAAGCCATGCCACTGTATACTCTCCAAAGAAAATTGCCAGACAGGTTGTGATCAATGTCTCCCTTTCCTTTCTCCTTTCTTGGCAAAAACACATTGATAACAATCCAACCCCTTTGGGCCTGTCATACTGTATGCTTAAAACTTCTAGTTAAGAAGATAGAGATCAACCTTCCCAATATGGTGGATACCAGGCACAGTGGACTATAGCCAATGGCCATGCTGGCTGCGGATAATAGGAGCTGTGTTCCCACACACCCAGAGGGTACCAGACTGGGGAAGACTGGTATATATCTAGAGGCCAAACCTCATAAACACATGTGGGCGGGGGGAATGAAAAGCATGACTCTTATTTAAGAACAAAAGAGAACCAAGAATTATCTCCTTTGGTTCCTTTAATCATATTTTGCATTTCTTGCTCTGTTGGGGTTTTCTGCCAGGGATTGAGAGCAATCATAATAATGATCAACACAATAAACAGTGACTTGCCTGAGCCATTGGGCTTCTTTTCCCAAGTTTACCATTTGCCACACACGTTACTGCTCCTTTAAATAGTACATGTGTCATATCTGAACTGACAAGAGTGATGAAAGAATGAAGAAAATCCCCTTCTCCTTGGTTTCTAAAACAAGACGGTAAACAACAAGGTGATGTTAGCTGTCTTTAAACCACAATAGGTCTGGAGACAGCTCATTCAACCTGAATATCTGAAAGATAACCTTGGGGCTTCTCCATTAAACCTCCTTTCCCACCTCTGAGGAATGAGGAGGTTGTGGCTGCTAGTGTGACAGGTGTGTCAGGTTAAAATTATCTTCTTCCAGCCATTAGTTGTCAGCCTCCACCATTCATTCTGCAGTTGTTATGCAGCACCAACCAAACTCTTCCTTTGCCTACAGATGGGCACCTGAACAGAGTAGGTTTGCAACTCAACTACACAATCAGGTGACTCCCAGCATTTTAGGCAGAGATTATAAAAATTATTTTTCTTCTATATGTCTTGGAGTCCCCCAGCCCACACATTGTAAAGGATAAAGACCCTTTTCAATCATTTGCAGATTTTATGTTCCATGCCCATGTTTTTTACATACATGTAGTACTCAAAAGCAGCACACATGGCTACGGGATACCAGATATGTCATTGGATGAGACGATAATGCTTGTTAAAGTAGATGGTAGTAGGAAAAGAGGTAGATTGATTCAATCAAGGAAGCCACAACTCTAAGTTCGTGTGACCTGAGCAGGACAGTGGATGATTGGGGTTCTTGGAGGTCTCTCGTTCATAGAGTCACAGTAAGGTGTAGTCAACTTAACACCAAGTAACAACAACAAATACCAGAAGTTCCAACCACCTGGCTCCACAGACTCAACATGTGTCCCCTCCAACCACCATCCCAGTTATCTTCTCAATGATGGGGTTCACGTAGGTTGTAAGGATCTTAGACCAGCACCTCCTGTTTTGTGGCAATTGCCCCCCCCCAAACTGTCCCAACTTAAGAATCAATACCAACACAGCACTATCTTCAGAGCAGTAACAAAGGAAACAAACTAAGCAACATCTGCTCTAACTGGCATATAGGAATCCCAGTTTGGCTGGCATACATAAAGTAGGACAGAGGAAGGGAACCTGGTGCTCTTCATATTTTTGGGATTGCAACTCTCATTTACATCTGAAAAGTCTCACCCAGCATGTTAAAGCCTCACTTGTAAACCTCAAGGATTATGGGGATTATCAGCCAAAGCACCTAGAAGAGACCAGACTGCCTGCCCAGGACCCACAGTCCATGTTCTGAGCAAAGGGCACACTGCTTTGGCATGTAGCACCCCCTCCCCTTGGATCAAGGGCTGTCCCAGCTACCTCTGAAGTACGAACAATACGAGGCGTTCAGTTGCAGTTTATAAATTTAATAATGGTTCCTTCTGTGTTGTTCCTGGAGCCCTTGCACCCTTCTTGCTACCACGCTTGGATAACTTGAGGGTTGTAACTCAGGATTTCTCTTCTTTGAATTTCTCTTTGTGATCTTGACATTGCCCTTTGCTTGGGTCATCCAACTTTGATTATGACTGTAGTATATACATTGGCATCAATGCTTATATACATTACAGTGTAGAAATTATCATCAACACAAGATATGATCCTGCAAAGTCCTCATTTTTGCAATGGGCCATAATATGTACACATCTATAGTGTCTTCTTTCTTTCTGTCTATTCCAACATAGCTGTAGAGGACCCATATTAAGGAGTACCAAATGTCAGGGAGCCTAAGATTTCTTTTCTTGCAGAGACAGAAGTGCCTATGCTGCAAAAGCATCAAAAGTCAAGGGTAGGGTACTGCAGCTGAGGGCAGAACTAGACTCAACACTGTAGCTCAACTCAGTCCAACTCAAACCATAAAGTCTGTGTTTACAGTTTGGCAACTATCATTATCAAAGTCATTGCTCAGAAGCTAGCAAGCAATACTGCTGCCAGGTTCTCTGGGATTAAGTTCTTGCCTTTTAACTTGGAGTTCATGGGTGTTCTTTCCACTTTTGTGAATGAAAATCTCCACAGCCATCTAGGCAAGACTTGCCTTGGCTAATTGATTGGGGATACTTTTTTTTACAGGATTGGCAGTGAGGGATTGTGATGCACGTATGAAAGCACTGGCAGGAATTAAATTATATAAGATCCATAACTAATGGAGCTTGTTGATCTCTCAGACATACAAGTGTATTGTGTCCCTGTCTGGAATTCTTCCTGAAGGTACTTCACAAAGGCCCATCATCTGCCCCCACAGTGCTAGCTGGAAAATCCCGAACAGGGAGGCACTGATCCTGGAAAATTTTGCAATCCAAGGTGAACTGCTTGACACTGAACTATGAAAGGAGAAAGGATGCCTGCCTTCCTCACCTTATCCTGGGGCTGAGTATAATACAGATGGCTGAAAAGCACCCATGTAGTCTAACAGCTCAGTATGATTCACATACTCTGTTTGCCTATACATATACATCTGGAGGCCACCGCACTGAAGAAGGCTGACTTAAGCACAGAAGCTACAGAGTCAAAGTTAATGCAGTGTACATAATGGTGGGGGAAGTGTTAAATATAACATTGATGCTGAAAAGCTCCAGAATGAAACCCAACTAGATGGAATCTTAAGTATTCCTCACACCTCTCAGTCTAAATTGTATTTTTTTTTTACTCATGCCAGATTAATTCATGTTTAACCTAACACTGACCCCACAACTATCTACCTCAAACAATCTCCCAGCAAATACAAAGGATACGATTCAGACTCTGTATATCCATTAGAAAGTTTTAGATGCTTTATATACATGAATGGCAACAAGAATAATAAATCTGTAATACGTTTATAAGCCCAGAAATATGATGCATAAAACCATGATGGCTGTGGCATGTCAATCAAGAAAAGCAAATAGGGCAAAGTATGTGTGGTGCTTTCTAGAGATTAGGATCTGACCTGCAGAATGTGGAATCACCATAAGGAAGGCTTATGGTAAGCTTTGGCCTCCCCGGGTTTTCAGATGACTGAGAATGGGGTGGGGAATGGCTGGGGGGGGGGACTCTTAATGTATACTTTCTGGCACTTACTCAAGGACTCCACATTATACAGTGTATTTCAGATAACAGACCATACTTTATTGATTCTAGATCCTGTATTAATTCTATGTAATGCTGAAGGTTGTTGTTAATTGCTGTCAAGTCAACTCCAATTTATGATGGCCCTATGAATGACAGACCTCCAAGTTACCCTGTTACCAACAGCACTGCTCAAGTCTTGGAATTCAGGGGCATTTATAGTTTGATCCATCCAACACCGCTGAGATCATTGTGGTTATTCTGCAATGGTTAGAGGGCCTACACACACACACACACAAATCTCTCAATAAAAAAACAAACAAACAAACAAATATAAATGTCTTAGAAAAATTCAAAGAATCAGAACACACACACAAATTAAATTACATGCAAGATGTAGATATAGCTGCACTACTTGGCATGCCAGTTGGGTTCATCTACAAATAGTTTTGTTAGAAATAAGACTGAACTTTTTATTACAATTCTTGGAGTATTTTTCTCCCCCAAAAGGCAAACAGAAAATCACTATCTATGCACTATCACACTGCAAAGGTTGCCTTCTCTCATTGCAATGCTAGTTTTCAATTAGCAGGGAGAGGTCTGTGTAGAACACTCACAAGTAATCTCCAGTGGGTGTTCCAAAGGGGTTGAGCCTGCATGTAGGGCTGCTCCCTGAATTTTTCTCCAAACAACTGAAACACTTTTGAGATATCCAGACAGAAAGCCTACAATCACGGAGGATGAACACATGCAAACTCCTTGCTTTTCTGCACAATCAATTATTTGGAGCCAGGCTTAATATTTGTACTATTGTACTACTGAACCAGTTGCAGAACTGTTTATTAGACTGTTGTTTCCTATGCAGCAGTAGTAGTTTATTTATTGAATTAGTCTGTTACCCTAAGAGCTCTTGGAACTTCCAAGAAAATATTGCGTTTCTAATATGTTGAAGAAATTAGCAGCAACTCAACCTTAACAATGTGAAAGGGGACAACAGAGAGGGGATCTTTATGCCAACTATACCCCTACTAACTCTGAACAGATGCACAGAAATGCAAAATGAAAAATTAACAATATTTCTTAAAGACATAAAAATAATAACACCAAGCACGCACACATTCATACAAAAAGCATTCAAACAAGACCACTAGGAATGGAATAAGAGAGGTTGTCAGAGGGCTAGATAGGGAGATTGCTGGGGTGATACAACACCTGTCTTATAGTCCAAAGCTGTTGAGCAAACCAGCATCGTGGATGGATGAATCTGGAGTGGGTAACACAGAGAGAGACGTAGTGTCCCCAAGCAAAGGTTCTGTGCGTAATGGCTACACAGAGGGACAGAGTGTTCTCAGGAATAGGCTCTGTGCACAAAGAGGCATGATTTTCAGCCAATATTTATACCAAAAATGTGCCCTGAAGTGAGGAAGTTTGATGGGTTGAAACAACAGTCTCCAAAGATTGCACAATGAGTTCCAGGAAGACTCCTGGTCTTGAGAATAGGTGTCCCAAGATGCTAATGTGTTGCAAACTGCCTTAAATGACTGGTGATTGGATTCACAAAGCTTGAGCTGCCTTTTTTGATGGTTAGGTGATTGGGGAAGGGAAGCTCAAAACTTTCAAATATAGGGATTCTCAATCTGCTTAATGAAATCATTGTCTGTCACTTGGGTGTCTGGTGGAGGCAATGTCCCTTTGACCTCACACTTTGGAATTTGTCAGTAGTTCTTCCTTAGGACAATACATGGCTTATAACACATGCCTATTGGGATCCATACAGCGAGTCCCTGAACTTTTAGTACTCTTCCCAGTGGAAGACCATTAATAAGCCAAATTATTAATAAGCCAATTTTGGGGGGTTTCTGGAGGTGTGGGCTCATTAGGAGTGCTAACAAGCCTATTGACCGTTTCAAACAATTACAGATTTTAAAACAGTAACATTACAATTCTTATGTTTTAAGAAAGCAGCTTAGGGGAGAACTACTCCAAGATACAGTTCATTGTCCTGACTCCTGGGCAATTAGCAGCCCAAGGAGTGAACATTATTATTCTTTTCCTATTTTTTTTAACCCCATGCTTCAATTATTCACTCTCTCTCTCCCTCTCTCCCACACACACACTCTGATAAAGCACGCTAAATATATCAGACAGGACAAAAGTGAACTAGCAGTCACAGAAGAGACACCATAATTCCATATATCAATAGTTATTTATCAACAACCATCCCAGACCCTGGGAAGTAGAGAGTGCAACCCCGTTGTACAGTTGGCTGGCACATACTATCAAAAAAAGTCTTAACCAAATCACACATAGCAAGAAAACTTTTTCTTGCACTACACTGTCTTCATATTGATAACTGTTAAGGCCGCCCAGGAGCAACAGGATGCGAAGGGGTACACAAATTCTGATCATGTAAACATCAATTGTGCATGCATGCACACACACACACAGGCACACATACTTTGAAGTGCAATAGGAAAATTATGGCTCACACCCAGCCCTATAAACAGGTAATTGCCCAATCTGATCCAGTAAATTAGCACAGCAAACGACTCCCTAATTCTCACAATGGACTCCAGGAGTGGATCAAGAGGGGAAATTAATTCACATCCTCCATGAGACAGGGCCGCAGGTGAGGATTACAGCCAAATGTGAGACAGGGTGGAGAACATATTTCAAAAATGATCCCCACCCTGACTTCAGATAGATGCAAACCTGAGCTCTTCCACTGTTCTCACAGGATACAGCATAAAATGCACTGAGAACAAAGATCGTAACTGGAAAACTAATTAGTCTTTAGGTTATAAAATCTTTAAAAAGCAACTATGAAAATTTGCATTTGGCACCCACATTATATTATCCCCTTTCAATGAACAGGTTACAGTAACTTCTCTCTGTTATTTCTGGTGCATTTCTTAGAGCTGTGCATTGGAACTTCTTCATTCTCTGTGCAAGCACTGTTTCCTTGAAACATTTATGGAAGATTATCAAACGGGTCCTAAAATCCCATTTCTGTCTCACTACCCCACTCCCGCCCCAATCCCATCCCTGTTACAGAATAAAATAAAAATTTTCAGACACCTACCTGGTAGTGAGACAGAAAGCGCTCCCCCCTCTCCTCAGCATCCCAGGAGTAAATGCAGCCATCGTAAAGCTGCATTTATGACCCGGAAAGCAAATCCTGCCCATTCTTGCAAGAGAACGATCATGCGGGAAATTGGAAAAAAAAAAAAACTCAACCACGTGTCAAAAAAGAAAACCAAGCCCCAAAACACAATATAAAAATTACAAATAACCGGGGGAGGGGGAAAAAAGGGTGTCACTTACCTCCTTGTCCCGATTGCACCCGGATGTCTTTGGGAGGGACCTCCTACTGAGCCTGGCATTGCGCCAGCATAACGGGGCAAAAAATGAGGCACCGTTCACACCATCCGTGATTCCGTGACAGAAACAGAATGGATGGTCTATTAATAACTTTTCCCCACGAATTAAAACAAACAAACAAACAGAGGCATCATGAGTGTATCATGGGATGGGGACGACGATGTCTGAAACGGAAAACCTTTAGCAATCCTGTTCTGTGCCTGCCACGGATTATTAAGCCATGTGGTAATCTACATTTCAGGAGGAGGAAGAGGAAGAGGAGGTGGGAATAAGAGCACATGCCCTCCAACACTTCACAGAGGAAGACTGTGACATGTGTGACCAAGCAATACTAGAGGGAAGTCAAGATGGCAGAAGTTATTAATGAGGAAGAACAGACAAGCAAGGAGAGGTTGTGGCAATTTGCTCTTCCCTGAACTACTGGGAAGGGCAAGATTTGGCCCCTTCCTCTCCTCTCCCACCCCCCTGCTGAGTCAACTAAGTACCAGCTACTTTTACACTTGGAACTTGGTTTGCAGCAACGATTGCAAGCTGAGAACAAATGGGGGAAGTGTGAGGAAAGGTGGGACATTTTGAAAAACTGCTAAGATGACAGAAGATTAATCAAGACTGTCCCTGTCAAATGAGGACAGTTGGAGGGTATGGAATTAGAGCATCCAACATTCTCAGGCAAAGTATGGGGAACATATGGAAGGCAAGGCATAGTTTCTTCAGATCACCCAGGCCCAAGCCAAAAAGTATTCTCCTACACATTGGGCCTGAAGCAGCAGTGATTCATCACTGCAGGAAGCCATTTCCTACAGCAAAACTTGGCAACTGCTTACATGTGCTCCAGGGTCAGAGAAATCATGGGGGGGGGGGGTCAGCATCACACATACATGTGGAGGAAGAGTTTGGTTGAAACAGTTGTCCTCCATATAAGAAAACTGCTACAATAATTGTGCTGGTGGTGAAAGTAGAGAGGGAGGAGATTTATTCTGAAGAATTGTTTCTGACAGAGTAACTTCATTGATTTCCACATAGAGTAAGCTTCCACTAAAATGTAAAAGCAACACAGAAAAAGACTTGACCTGCCTACAAAAGGACTTGGTCCACCTCAGAACACATTTGGATCGTGTTCCCCCTCCCCCAAATGCTGAACCAGAAGACGCTTATTTACAGACATGCCTGAAAAAACAAGGGTACCACTCTATAGAGCACAGTCCTCAGAATAACCATATGCCCTTTTCAGCAGCTTTAGAATTCATAGACTTGCATGTCCCCCCTTCCCCCCACCAAAGTGGTCAAAGTTTTAAAAGATTGTGGTTTCATATATATGAAGTCAAACACATTTTCATCTCTACAATCGTAATACAATGTGCCATACTGACATGTTTGCAGTTTTCCTTTTTGTTTCTTTTACTTGAGGAGAGGTTAAAAAAATGTCAGCAGTACAACCACCTCAGTTTTAGTTTTCAGGTACCTTGATTTATTGATTAGGCCATTCCCATTTAACAGCCTTTCTTTCTCTCAGCTTCAACTCAACAGCAATCCCAAGAGGGTTCTGCTTTCACCTCTGCATGCTTAAAGTGGGGGGGGGGGAGCCAAGTGAGGCAATTTGTCCTTAGGGTCCCACACTAGGCCAGTAACATTTGTTTTCCTTTTTTTAAAAAAATTAAAAAATGCCTCAGGGCTGGCAGGAAGTGGTGAAGGGAACCATACAAAATGATCATATCCTTGGCATTCTGGGTTGGCAAACTACCTACAGATTACAGAGCACCATTTCTTTGGAGCAAGGGTGGGTGGGCAAAGTAAGTCTCTCCAGAGATTATGGGACTGCAACTCCTAGCAGCTGAAGTCAACATAGCCAATGGTGGGGGATGCTGTGAGTTACAGTTCAGCACCTGGAGAGCCACACTTCACCCACTTGGCTTTGCAGTGTGTGGGTTGAGGAAGAGTACAAGTATACCTCGGTTACTGAAGTTAATGTGTTCCTGGACATTAAGTCTAACAGAAACTTGGGTACCAGAGGGAGCCCTGGTGGCACAGAGGTTAATGGCAGTACGTAGCCACAATGTTGTGAGTTCAATCCTACAGGGGCTCCAGGGTTGACTCAGCCTTCCATCCTATCATAGGTCGGCAAAATAAGTACCTGGCTTGTGGGGGCAATTAGCTAACACACATTGTAAACTGCTCAGAGAGTGCTTTGTGGTATAAAGCAGTACTGTAGAATTTTAAGTGCTATTGCTAAAACAATTTGTAAACTGCTCTGATAGCCTTTGTGGCTGAGGTGCAGGGTATAAATACTCAAATAAATAAATGACATGACATGAAAAGAATAGAAATAGGTTCCTACACCATAAATAGATGAGCACTTGTTGAAGTTTCAGCAAACTGTTTATCCAAAACTAACAATATGCCCATGTGAAATGAAACAACCAAGTCAATTAAGCCGAGCATGCGTAAACAAAAACATTTTCAATCTTCTAAAGGCCACTTGAAAGATTCTTCCAAAATTCATCCAGGGACATCTTTTTTCTTTCTTAGCCTCCATCTTTCTTATAATTTCCATTTTTTGGTGGCCAAACTTATAGAGCTATGCTCTTTTTTTGTTAACATACATGGGGGAGCTGGTAAGGCATGCTTATCTGTTCTCCCTCTTTTGCATTTTATGCATGCTCAGTAAGGGATTCTGTAAGGAGCTGCTGTTTACTTTCCTGTTGTAAGCAGGCACAGATAGCTACAGTATGATTTGCAAGAATAAAATCCCATTTTTTGCCCACCTTAAGCTTCATTGCATTCTGTACTGCAGACATACTGCTGCAACCTGACACTGAACATCTGTGTTTCTCCAACCTTCCATCCCAATGACAATACTATTAAAAAAATTCTTCCAGCTAGACAGAAAATGTGGGGGAAAGGGGGCAGGCCAGACATAAAAAGACTTTGTAAAAGGAGTTTCTTTGTCAGAGGCTTTGTTAACTGAGGCATGCCTGTACATGCTAAACAACTCTATGCCCCTCTCTTTCTCTAACCAGATCAACCAGTTATACTATAAACAAGAGTACCACTTAATTGGTACGGTGAGTGTCTCAAAATGTGAAATAAGAAGTCCATGATCCAACTCTCACTTTTGCCATGAAATCACTAGGTGGTCTACAACAAGTAGAGGAGGGCAACCAAAATGGGAGGTCTGGAAGCCATGCCCTATGAGAAGCAGCTTAGGAAGCTGGGTATGTTTAGCCTGGAGAAGAGAAGGTTAAGAGGGGACATGATAGCCATGTTTAAATATTTGAAGGGATGTCATACTGAGGATGGAGCAAACTTGTTTTCTGCTGCACCAAAGACTAAGGAGATTTTCAGACAACACTGTTATAGTGTTACTATTCCACTTTATTTGCTATGGATGCCTCCTCTTGAATCCTGGGATTTGCAGTTTAGGGAGGGTCATTTACAACTCTCAGCCAGAGAGATCTTAGGGCTCACTAACCTACAAACCGCAGAATTCCACAGGAGGAAGCCAGAGCAGTTAAAGTGGAATAGTAACACTATAACGGTATAGGAGATTTTCAGACAGGCAAAAATCGCCCCTTGCCGCGCGAGCAGCCTCCCGAAACTGCTGCGCGGCAAGGGTCTTTTTCGGACGACGCTGTGCCTCTAGCGAAGCCGTCCGTGTCACTTCCGTGAAGCTTGGGACGGCTCCGCGCCATATTTCAATCACGGGCAGCTTCCGTGCTTGAAATATGGCGCGGAGCCGTCCGAAGCTTCACGGAAGTGACACGGACGGCTTCGCTAGAGGCACAGCGTCGTCCGAAAAAGACCCTTGCCGCGCAGCAGTTTCGGGAGGCTGCTCGCGCGGCAAGGGGCGATTTTTGCCTGTCTGAAAATCTCCATAGTCTGAAAATCTCTTAAGGCACAGAGCAATGGACTCAAACTACAAGAAAAGAGATTCCACCTAAACATTAGGAAGAACTTCCTGACAGTAAGAGCTGTTCAGAAGTGGAATACACAGCCTCAGAGTGTGGTGGAGTCTCCTTCTTTGGAGGTTTTAAAACAGAAGCTGGATGGCCATCTGTCGGGAATGATTTGATTGTGTATTCCTGCATGGCAGGGGGTTGGACTTGATGGCCCTTGCGGTCTCTTCCAATTCTATGATTCTACAATTCTATGATTCTAAGTCTTCTAGTTTCTAATGATGCCTTACATACTGGGGAGAAATGCAGGAGGGTTTTAGTCCTGAACTATGGCCATTTCCCAAGGGGAATTGCTTTTCATATGCCATTTAAACATTTTTCACATTTCATCTAAAACTAGGCATTTATAAGCAAAGGGTTCCGCACAGGACAGTTGGTCAAGTACTTGTGTCTGAGACTCTTGTCGGGCCTTTGTCACATACAGAATAGCAGATGACATTGGACTAGACAGAGCCACTAGGAAGGCACGCTCTATGCACAGAGTTCCCCCCAGCATCACAGTCCAAGGATTCTTAACCCTCCTTTTCACAGCACTTGTGGGAGATAGATTGCTGATCTAGAAACAATGGCCAGTGCTAGAAAGTCTCAGGGCATTAAAAGTGTGTGTGTGTTTGTATGCTCATGGGGACATTCTTATAAAAAAGACAAGACTAAAACGGATTTTTTATACGAACAAAACCTTCCTTTTTAAAAACATTATGAGACTCTCTTTTGGTTCTACTGGATGTTTCCAGTTTCTTTGGTTTGCTACAGACCAGTGCATAGGATAATAAGCCAGACCATGTAAAAAAGTACCGTATCTGCTGCATTAAAATGTTGGGAATGTTGCTTTAAAAATTAACCTTATATCTCCAAATCCCCGAGTGTAGTTGGGGGGGGGGCTCAATTTTTCTAACAGGAATTTTGTTCCCCCAGAGTCTCAGGATGGCAGTAATGGCATGTGAACTAGCTGGAGCTCTCCAAATCAGAGGTGGGAATTGTATGGCCCTCCAAATGTAGCTGTGCTCCAACTACCAGCAGCCCCACCCAGGATAGCCAATCATAAGGAATCATGCAGTTCAACAACACCTGGAAGAACCACATGGTTCTCACCTCTCCTCTAAATTATGATATAAATGTTATGGTACATCTAGGAATAAGAAATGTCACTGCATTTCTCCACGTTTTTGTTTCTTATTGGGTTGTGAAATTTGGGTGAAGGGGATTCAAGCATGTTTTATCTCCCCCCCCCCATGCACTGATTTGCACATTTTACCTAGCTTACCCACATTATCTAAAATGGGTTTCTGCACCTTTTTGCAAGTATGCACATTCCACATTTTAAAATATGTGCAATGTTTTGTGCACAATGTTTTTTTATCCCAAACCCACTATTTGTTAATTTTGAAGGTGAGGTTCATTTCTTCTCAGAACAAGTATAGGGAAGTGCAAAAAGACTCCTTGAGACTATAATGTCATCTTCCCTACCATCCCCAGTAACGTTGTTATCCACACAGTGCTTACTGTGAGGATCAGAAACACAGAGACGGCATCGACCATCACAGCAGCAAACATGTGTGAGGGCTTTAATGCATAGTGGTACAACAGCCCACGGTGTGTGGCTTCTGCAAATGGCAAAGCTGATCTCCCACTGTGAATCTGAGAGTACCACAGGGAGAGTGGGCTGCACCTTTTCCAGAAACAGACGACACTTTTCAAGTTGTTCTCTTTGTCACTTAAGCAAATGCTATGTCCCTTCTACTGTCCTGGTGAATAACCTCCACAAACCTGTATTCTGAACAGCTGTTCCTTTTGTGCGCATGCACAGCAATCCTGCACTTGAAACAATGCTGCCAATGGAGATAAAAGCTGTGCATATCCTCTGCTTTCTGTAAGATACTGGAATCAAGGAAAAGTATTTCTGAGCCCTTGAGGTTCATGGTGGGGACATATGCCTCAAACTTCGTAGAACCATAGGAGTGTGTGACACTCAGAATATTCCTTTATCTGCCAAGTAAAAAGCCAAGTAAAGAGAACAACTTCTTCTAAGAATGTATTGCAAGATAATAAGAGCCACAAGCTCTTGTCCTGTAAACAAACAAGCCTTCTTGCAATTCCCAAACACTCCAAAACAAGGGGAGAAGTTTGTACACCATTTAAATTTATATTGAATGGATACCACAATCTAAGTAGTTAAACTAGTACAAGATCAGAACAATATGATCCAACCTCCGAAGCCCAGAAAGATTCCTGGGCATTGCACTTTGGACAGATTTATCTCTACTGTCTTCAAAGACAGGTCCAAATAACATATTACAATCCCCCACCCCCTTCTCTGTCTCTGTCTCTCTGTCTTCAAGTTGTTACTTGACTTATGGCAACCCCATAAATTTCATAGGGTTTTCTTAGGCAAGGAATACTCAGGAGTGGTTTTGCCAGTTCCTTCCTCTGAAATATAGCCTACAGCACTTGGTATTCATTGACAGTCTCCCATCCAATTACTAACCAGGGCTGACCCTGCTTAGCTTCCAATATCAGACATGATCTGGTGCCTTTAGAGTACTTAATCTAGATATATTTAGGGCATAGGTGACTAAGGCCATCTCCATCTCCTCCAGAGGCACTGCTGCCCATCATCCCAATTCGAACCTCTAAGAGTCATCCCAGATCAAGAAGTACTTCCATGTGGAATACCTGCTCCTTCAGATTGTGTGTGAAATGTCCAAAATAGATCACACACTTTTACACTGATTATTAGAGTCCCAGCCAAGAATATTATCATCTTGTCCCAAATAAGTGTCTGATTGCTCACCTTCATCCATTCCAAGACTGTTCTGAACCACCAGGTCAGGATTTCCATTGTCTCTCTAGGGTTGGACAATGGAATCAAGAAACAGAGCTAGATGTCATTTGGAGACTGAGGACCCACAAAGTGAAATAGCCAGATGATCAAATCAGTATTATCATTAGGCAGAATGAGTTGATTGCCCCAGGTGGCAGGTTTGGGCATGGCAAGAAAGAATAGCAAATGGTTAGTTGATTTAGTCTTGTTGAACTTTTACTACCAAGAAAGAGTATAGTTGTTTGAGGGATTTTGTGCCTTACATATGTACCAAAATAACTTGGGTACTGACTTTGGGTACTTGTGGACCATCTGATGCTCTGTCTTAGGCAGCAAAAATTTTTGGGCTGGCCTGGCTAGAGAACTTTCCCCCAAAGTTTTCATAGATATGTCTGAAAGCATTGGGAGCAGCACTCAACACAAACACAAAGATCACAAGACAGAGCAGAAGTACTTAAGCATTAAGCCAAGCTTGAAAGAGGCAAGTTACAACACAGGCATCTGTAACAAGTTGCTCTCATGGAAACAAGGGTGGAACTAAATTAATTTCAAAACCAGTATAATGTATTGGGATGAAGTTACTTTGTTGGTATAATTAGTAATGGTATCAAGTTACTTTACAGATTCCTTTTAAAGAACATAAACTATTTTAGAACCATTTCACAGGATTTTTTTCCCCATTCTCTTATAAATCTTGATGCGTAATTTTTACAAAATGTAACTAAAAATCAATAGAAAAATAACTAGCAATAGAAAGAATAAAAGCAACAAATTACTCTCTAAACATAACAAGTAACAGGAACAAATTACTTTCAAACAGTGATTGCGTCCATACTGTACAATTATAGCACTTCGAACCCACTCTTAACCACCATGCTTCATTCTATGGAATCCCAGGATTTGTAATTTGGGGAGACCATTTCTGCTAGAAAGCTCTCAGTCTTTTCCCCAAACCTAATCTGGCAAAACATTCTATGGGCCCTTCCCCAAACTCCAAATCCCTGGACTCCAGAAGTTGGAGCCATGACAGTTAAAGTGGGATCAAACTGCTATATCTGTGTAGTGTGGATACACTGGGTAATTTTAGAAGCTCTAGTATTATTATCCTTAAAACAATTCCTTGTGCAGCAGTACCTATCCTTCTGTACAATGTTTTAACAGCACTTGACAAAGGCAGAAAAACAGCTGTAAGTTTAGGGCTCTGTCCCACACATATAACAACCCCCCTCCTGCCCGCCCCCAACCTCAAGTTTTTCGAATTCACCCTAAAAAATATTCTAGAATTCCTTTGTAGTGCCAGGTGGTCCACTGTAAGTGAGAGGTAGGTCTAACTGCATAGAAAGATTATCTTATAGCAGGAAATTCAAAACCTTTATCTCATTTAAATGCACTAATAATGTCTCATTTTAACATGACAGCTGCCAAGCCAGAATAATGTGTATATGTGCACAAATATGCAACTGCATACATGCACCCTACATTCAAAAAGCTCTGGACCATTTACTTTTCCTTAATTCTCACAACAATCTTATAAGGTAGGTTAGGGTGAGACATTGACTGACTTGAGTTTACCTTGAGAACTTGATGGCTTATTGAGAATTTTAAGCTGGCCTCCACAGTGTAAACCCAGCAGATAGACCACTACACTAAACCACTCTCAATATACTCATACATAAGCTCTGTGTGCACACACAGTATCAGCTCCTCCATACACAGCAACCATGGATCTGCATCCTTTAGTTTAGGTAACTGGTTTGGTCTCTCTGCACCAGTTATGAAGTCAACCTAAGAAGCTGCTTTAAAATCACTTCACCTAGTCTCCTCCCCAACACTCCAGTTTTGTCTGTTCTGGCTGGTAGTAGCTGTCCAGGTTCTCAGTCAGAGGTCTTTTTTGTTTAGCTCCTTCTTTTTATTCCTTTACCTTGGAGCTTGGAAAGCAAACACTCTTCTATTACATTGTAGTCCCTCTATCATCACAGCATGAAAAGTTATGAGGGCACCTTGTAGAAGTCTGGTGGTTGCCTTGGCCATCAACTTAGGTCTTTAGGGCTGAGGATTCCTTGAGTGAATCAATCCACTTGTAGTGTGATCCTCCTCTTTTTCCTACTGCCTTCCACTTTACTGAGTCATGACATTTCATTACATGTCCAAAATATGATAGCTTATTTCAGTCATTTTGGCTTCTGGCAAGAGTTCAGGCTTGATTTGTTCTAGGACCTATTTATGTGTCTTTTCGGCAGTCCACACTAGCCACAGAACTCTCCTCCATCACCACATTTCAATGAATTTATTTCTTCATGTCAGCTTTCTTCACTGTCCAGCTTTCACACCCATAGATAGATATTGGAAATACTATGGCATGGATGATCCTGACTTTGGAATTTAATGATATATCTTTACATTTGAGGATCTTATCTAGTTCTTATATATAGCAGCACTCCCAAGTATTAGTCTTCTTCTGATATCTTGACTAAAGTCTCCATTTTGGTTAATGACTGAGCCAAGGTATGGGAAATCTTTTAACTATTTTGATGGCTTCATTAACCCGCTGTAAAGTTTTGTAAATCATCTGTGGTCATTATTCTGCAGTCTAGAGTGCTTCTGGTTCCCTATCAATAAGTCCTAGCGGTGCTAACCTGTTTTTTACATGGGAAGTCTAGCCTACCTTCCTCAAATGTAAACCCCATTAACAGGGACTAGAGCTTTGGGGAAGCAGCATCTACTGCCTAGCCTTCCTTTCCCAGCTTATAAATGCTTTCCTCTGAACAGATTCCTTCCATCTCAGAAGGGAGAGGGAGAGGAGACTGTCCGTGGGAACAGCTGCTTGCTTGGGAGAGTCACATTCCACCTGTGCCCTCCAGGAGTTCCTGGTGACGGTGACAGGAGCAAGTGGCTCTCAGACTTGCATCCAGACACATACAGAAACTATGCAGAATGCAGACTGACCTCTTAATCCTTAATGGGTTTCCTCCTCTTGCAAGCTTGGTGTGGCTTCAACCACAAAAACCACACTATGGAAGACAAAAGCAGGCAGGACTGGACCAGCAGCTCAGGGTATTAGGACATGTTACAGATCTGTCGCTCCCAAACATTTCATTCCAGGGAACAGGCAAAAAAAGCCCCATTTAAAAAAAAACACACCACCTAATGGAAGTCTATTTTGGCCTGCCCCTATCTACAAGTGCAAGGCTCTAAAGATTAGCTATTTGTGCAGACAGGTATAAATGCAAATAATTAAAGGGAGCACCCAGTGATGTCTTCCTTCCTTCCTGTTCTTTTCTGGTGGCTAGCTTCTGAAGAACTTCCACCTGCAGAAACAACTGAGGATGCAGCATTTTCTAGAACGACCTTGTGCCAAAGTTTCTGTGTGTTTTTATAATTTCGTGAAAGAAGGAATCTTAGTAAGGACAGTATGGCATGTGGGTGTGTCATGTGGAAGGGACCAAAGCTGGATCTGATGAAATTCCCTGTTACTATTAAAATTGATACATATTTCTACCTCTCGTACCTCTGGGTCATGCTAAAAGAAAACAGAGACAAAACCAGTAGACAGAGAAAAAAAATGACAGCTTACAGAATGCAAAAGAAGAGAACCACTAAAAGGCATTATCAGAAATGCAAATGTAAATATAAAGGAAGATAGAAATGCCTGTAAACTTTAAAGAACTGGTATTTAAACTTCTTTCTAGAAATGAACTGTGCACCTGAGAACTACTGCAGTGAGGTTGGCTCCTGAGTAGGTAGGTTTAGAACTGAGCTGTGCTTTCCGTGCTTGGTAGGAAAGTGTCCAAATTGTTAAGACATCTGGGCCATTTTGCTTTGTCCCCACTTATTTTGTCATTGGCCACACCCCATGGACTTAGTCTCACCCACTGCTGGCATACCTCCAACTGTTCCAATTTGGTATAGATAGTCCCGATGAATCCTTTCCCATCCTACTTTCTCAGCTACATTTAGAATGTCCTGGTTTCATTCTCCTTCCACTTTCTTCCTTCATCCTGACTTACTTCAGTTGCTACAAACAGAGCTGAAAGTGCAAAAGTAGTTTGCATTCAATAAACTCAACAGGGGAAAGAGAAGAGGAAGGTGCAAAATCTTGCCCTTCCCAGTGGGCTCAGGCAAAAGCAAACTGCTACAGCCTTTCCTATGTTGTGTGTTCCTCCTTATTAATAACTTTTGCCATCTTGACCACATTCTGATGTTGCAGTTTTCATCTGTGAAATCTTGCAGGGGTATGTGCTGAGTCCCCCATAAATTATAATTAAACCACTGGTTCAAACAGGGTTCTCCACTCCTGAGCTAAATGCCAGGCGGGGGTGAGGCAGAAAGAGCAAAGAAAAAAAGCATTGTTATGGTTAGACAGAAGATTTTAATATCCTGACCTGTCCTTTACAGGGCAGTTTACAACTCCCAATACCAATTAAAACACCAGAGCAATCAAATATAAACCATATATGCCCATAAATATATAAAATAACAAAATAAACCCAGCAGATAAAATAGATCTAAAGCAATTTGCTGGGGGAAAACTAAACAAAGGTAGGCTCTGTACACATCTGATAATTCTACTTCCATTTTAACTTGGGTTGTCAAAAGTCATGGATAACACAGAATCCAGGTAAAGGGAGCATATGAACTGGCACATAAGAATGGAAGAGGACACAAGGAATTCTGTGGTTGGTTCCCTAATCTTAAACCCTTTCTTCTGGAAGCAAATGTCCAAATATTGGGTATTTGTATGACTTATTTTCAAGTTCCAAGGCAAAGATTTGGTTCTAGAAACTAATCTTCTAAAATGACATCTGGAAAGCCTGATTGGTTGGTTCAAGTCCCACTGACTTTAATTCATTGTCATATCATCATGTTTTCTGTTCCCTTTTACAAATCTGCAAGATAAATCACACCACTTTTTCAGGGGAACAACTTCTCAGTAGCCGATGATGATCTTTCTTTTTCACTTCTCAAGGCTGTCCACAAACACAAGCTATGGAGGGACAGGCACTGCCAGATGGCCAAGGGAGCTTGTTCTTTAGCAAATATGCACTGAGCAGCTCTATGCACCTGCTAAGAGTAAGCTCAAAGAACAGAAGGAAGGAAGGAAGGAAGGAAGGAAGGAAGGAAGGAAGGAAATGAGAGTTGAAGGTGAAGGGATTTGCCCAACTTCTAGAGTTACAACTGACAAAACAATTGACATTATTTAGGATTCTTGGCACAGGTTTCGGTGCAACTGTCAATGCCTCTCCATTTCCAAATTCCTTTTCCTGAAGACAGAGGATGCAATTCAATCGAGATCACTATCTGTGGGGATTCCCTCCTTTATTCATGATTGGACACAGACATGCCCTCTGGCTGTCTGCTTTCCCCCATTTCCAGAATGACTAAATACAGCTTCGGCCTGGGAGAGTAGCATACTGGCTAAGAGAATGAGCTAGGAACTAGAAATCCCCCTGTTTGAAATCTCTGCCACAACCTCTTTACATACAAGTCATGCACTCAGCCACAGCACCTGCCTACCCCAGGATCAGCAATATGGGGAGAATAATACTGACCTACCATGAAGAGTTGTTGCAAATATAATTCAGATGACTGATGGAAAGAACTATGAACACTCTAAACCACCAGAAAACAATAACAAGACATGCTCTTTAGGATAACCTCTAAGTAGTGGAACTGCCTCAAAAGGGATGTGTGACTGGATCTTTCCCACTGACAGTCTTCAAAAGGTTTTGAAAGCTCACCTTTTTAAAACAGCTTTTAAATGATGCATTTTTGTAGCCATGCTGATCTTTTATTGAAGTTTCATTGTTCTAGCTCTGAAAAGTGTTTTTGCTTATTTTTAATACCTACTGTTTCTATAGGAAGGAAGGTGGGGAGGGAGGGGAGAGAGAGAGAGAGAGAGAGAGAGAGACTGACATGTATCTTTAAGTTATACCTGTATGCTATTCACTTGCCTTGGGTACACGTGTTCTAGAAAAGTAACTTAAATCAATAAATACATACTAAAAATTATATACATTTTTCTAGATGTAAGTCCTGTATCCTAGCAAATGGTGAATATAACTTCTAACTACAATTTAGGTTGGACCAACTGTAGTATTATTTTAGCATCAGGTTTGAACAAAAACAAAGTCAAGAAAGACTATATCCTCATCTCGTGCCCAAGGAACAACACTATATTTAGTGATAGTACCATTACTACCACCTAATGGCACAAAGAGCACTGTGCATAAAATACAGATGCACTTACAGTGTTGGCTGCAACCTTCTGAGTCAGGCAAAAGTTTTTATCAAGACAAGATATTTACCAGTGTTTGCAGAAATAGACACTTAAATCCTCTTCTCATATCTCCTTAGACATTAGACTCCCTGAGTTCAACAGTCTTATTTTAAGCTAGGTGTACCTATCTTTAAAAAGTTTAAAACAGAAGGCCTCATACCTGAAAGAATAATAAATATGAATGACTACATGTCTCTCCACCCATTCCTTCGAAAATATAAAAACCAACAGGAGACTCTTGCAAATCTCTTTTACTGTCTGCACCATAAAGACTAGAAAGCCAAAAGCATAGAAGGAACTACTGTATCAAGAGAGATCAACAGTATACTTTGAAGTTATATTAGCTTTCATTATAGAAAGACTGGAGTCTGTTATCTGGGGTTTCTTAGCTTTTTCCACATTCACTTAAAATGTAATGCCTTTACATCTAAATGGGAGAAAGTAGAGAAAGAAAAATTGATACCTTTCTCCATGTCCATTATTAACGGGTGGTAGTGGTGGTGGAAGTCAAACAACAGCTTATATATGCTTAAAAACTTATTTATTAGAATGGTTTCAAAATAATAATTATAATTATTTTTACTCCGCCCCTCTGTTAAAAACAATCGGGGCAGCTTATAACAATTAAAATACAAATGCAGATTAAAATCCCTAAACACCACCCACCTCCGCCCTCCACCATAAAAAGATATTAAACCAGTATAAAATTAAAACACCATAAAAAGATATTAAACCAGTATAAAATTAAAAAACCAGCTAATCTAAAATCACATTTAAAAAATTGATAGCCAGCAAGAGTAAAAGAGGCCAGGAGCTCCTGAGGCCGGGATCTAATCGGGAAAGGCCTGCCGAAAGAGATCCGTCTTTAGTGCTGGTCCTTGGCCCTAATTAGAGACATTGGCAGTAAGTCCAAAGGAGGCCTGTGCACATGTTATCAGAACGTAAAATAGCCATGTAGACAAGAGGGCAGGATCACACCTGCTTATCTCCTTTTCATCCTACCTGTGTTCAGGAGTACTGGTGTGGATATATATAAGCTTGCTCCTTCCTGCATGTGCATGTAATATGTACAATCTTAAACAGAAGAAACAAGATGAGAGAAGGCGTAGATGCAAAGGGGGAACAGGCACAAGGTCCAGTCCAGTATCCCAACTATCCATGAACTGTATGAAAGCATTCTAGATTGCAACTCCTTATCATTCCAGGGTTAAAAGTTGCCAAACCACATTATCTTCCCAGCTCTTCAGACCCAACTTGTACCCCAAAATCGAGCCCCTAATGGGTTAAACATAGATATCTTTGACAACTGACCTTAAAATATATAAGGCCCACCTGGTTCTAAACCAAACATCCCATAGTGTAGTCTACTCTTTTACAGGGAGACCATAGTTGTTTAAAAAATAAACACACACACACACACACACTAGTGCTCCTTGGTATGTGTATGCCTGCACTTCTGGCACCTACCCTGCTTTCAGTTTTAAACCTTATTTTACAAAATATTCACAGCCGGTAGAGCTTGGTGGGCAAAAGGAATGGGAACTTCTAGTGGCTGGAGACTAATATGTTTGTGCTGAGGAAAGAAGGTGGTAAAAGATCTCTCTGTTTCTACAGCATGAATGCTTATCGATGAAGTTCAAAATTTTGTAAAAACTGATTAATGCAATTGGAAATAATTATCCAAATTTCCAGACTTGTCTTTAAAGGCTGTTCCTTGCAGAGAGCACTACAGACCCAGCTACTTCAGGATAGGGTTGCTATTGGCAAACCAACAATAAGCCAATGGCAAAAAGGGATTCCTAGCCGCCAGTGCCATCATAAAAGCAATGGATAATACCAGGTCTGGAAGAATGGAGAGTTTTGTCAACATTTTCTGCCCTCCATATGCCATCCCACCCCAAGCCAGCAAGTGCATGGCAATCTAATATATGATAGAGAGTATAATGCCCTATCCTAACAAAGGGGATTTTGCTTAGTTCCAGCATTTAAGGACAGTGTGTCCCTTTCATCCAAGCTAGACACAAGCAGTGGGGCTGACCAATATGAGTTTAAAGCCGTATTCTATTTGTAGACTGGACACACAGTGCCTGTAGATTAAATGCTGATACAGTATATGCATTTACCCTATCACATCATTTTCCTTCCAAGTGACATTTTTAAAGTGAACAGGCTGTGAAATTAGAATATTATATTCTGTTTAAAGTTGTCCCTAAAAAGTAACACCCTTTTTAGGACCAGAGAAGGTATTTAAAGCAGAACGTACAACCATACTTGTGGGGAATCTGAAACCTCAGAAGATCTTTCTGGTGGCCTCTAAAAGCCACCCAGCACCCTCCCCGGCAGCCTAATGAGGTACTGGCTTCTTACATATACCACATAGATTAAGTTTTCCATCTCTGCTACCATTAGCAAGCAATGGCTGCTGGTGCCAAAGAACCTTCCTTCCTGCCCAGCCTTCATATTTTTTTTCTAAAAAAGTTCCTCAATATTTGCCCAGACTATGTCAAACGTAGGAGGTTGTTGGCTGATTTTAGTTCTACTCCAGAGTTTGATGGTGGCCTAGGTAATAATCTCATGCCAAACATCCTCACACCCTGATGGCTGGCCCCAGGGCAGACCACAGAAACCTTCAATCAAAGCCTGTGAACAAGAGGCCCACAGTCCACCTCCATCAACTGCCCCTTCTGCTGTTGAATTCACCTTAGGGAGATATTCCACAGAGTAAATTCCATGTTCTTGGCACCCTTCCCAAAATATTCTCTTGATGGTAGAAAGAGCCAACCAAGAGAGAAGGGGAAGAAATTTGTAATCTGCTGTTCTGGGAAGGATGCAACCCTAATAAAATCATACAAACCATTACTTTGGAATTGAAAGATACTCCCTGACCCTCCCCCTTGTTGTCTAGACAGGATTGTGAGATGCCAGCAATGGGCAAAGAATACCGTATTCATTAAAGATAATGAATAAAATGGCAAAAAAACAGAAAGAAGAGAACTCAACCTTGAAAGCGGAATATAAAACACGAAGCTGCTATTATATCTTTCATTGAAACACCTCTGGTTATATGACCAGAAGTCTCCAGAATTTGAAGGCTCAGTATTCAGCAAAGTTCCAAAAAGGTCACTGATTAAATTAATGTGCAGAGTACAAGTAACTCAGTTCTAGAAGCTAGTAAGTGAGATAAATAAATGAACAAATATGCAAGACTGGCACAGCTTAATCCACTCCACCAATCTGCAAAACTCCCCAAACTCTTAATACATTGATCTGAATTTGTGAAAATTGTGTTTTTACAATATTTAGTTTTCCTCACTTGTTCAGATATTGGTGTAAATTTAACCCATTCAAATCCCTTGGACAGATGGCCTAGCAGAAATCCAAGTTGTGGGGCAGTCTGAGGAAACTTCTAATTCTAGAATGTACTTAAAGGTATGTGCTTATGCTTATGCAAGGGAATGAAATAAGTCAAATTGAAATTCCATCATGTTTAAAATGCAGCCCTACTTCACTGACACGACAGTGTGAATGAGCAGTATCAGCTCTAGGTTCTTTGACGGAGCTTAGACAAGAGCCCTTCTCATCATTAATTTAATCATTTTTAACTTTTGTATCTTGTAATGTTTTCGTTGTATTTTTTAATTATTGTAAGCCACCTTGAATCCCATCTTGGGGAGAAAGGTGGGATATAAATCCAATAAATAAATGAAGGCATTGCTGTCACTTGTGTATTTAACAGGGGGAGAACCAATAAAATAAGCAGACAGTGTGTCTACCATTCCTCTTCTCACCAACACTGCTACCTGCTACCAGTTTGCAGGGGTGAAGAGAAAGAGAAGCCCAGGGGACTCTTTTCAGTAAAACACTATTGAGATGTGAGCCCCTGCCCATCCATGACTCCTCTTGATCTGACTCCTTGTATAAACAGATCTATATTACAACACAAGCTTACAATTAAGCATGTGCCATGGCACTGGGGTTTTCCTCTGTTGCATCACAACTAGGTCAGTGCAGAGCAGCAGTACTGCAAAATACACAAACCTGAAAGTTATTGACACGGGACCTTTCAACAATAAACAACTACTAGGAAGTTTAGCTAAGAAATAAATGCAGTCACACTTACACAAAAGGAGTTTTTTTCAGATATACAAAGTTACCCATGAGCCACTTAACAAATACAGTGCCATGGCTGAATCCACCAGAGTCTTTGCTTATACAGTGCTGCAGAATTAACACTGATTGCCAAAGCTGGTTAGGCCAGAAGATGCCTGTACAAACAATGCAGATGAACTTTTGTTTAAAAGGATTCTCACATTTGTGATATTCGGTGAGACACCGGCCTTGCCGATTTACTTTACCACACCGAGTGGGAATTGTCAGAATCCTCTTCTATGATACGAATAATCCAATCTAAACTCAATGGGATAGTAGTTGCCTACTGTTTAATTCCTGCAGTGCGTTCCCTCAAGGACTTGATTCAAGCAAGTTCTAGAGCCACAGCCATTTCCCAGAGCGCCTCCACCACTGCCCTCTCCTTGGCCTTCTGTCACTTGTCCCTCCCCTCCTCCAGTAAGGCTCTCTCGCTCTTTCTCTCAGCTTGCACTTTCTGTCCAACCGGTTCTACTCTTATTTTTGTTTCACTGAGGATTATCTCCATGGTGATGTCCAGGTGACAGCAAGGGGGAGAAAACCCACCTGCACTCAAGCCTTAATCCCTTACAGTGTGTCAAAAAGGAGCACAGCTATTGTCCCGAAGCCCAAATGTCATCCAAGAAATCAATACAGTTGCTGCAGAAGACTGGGGTGGGGGCGGGGAGGCTGTAAGTAAGCAAAACTCTCACAGCCAGTGAACATTTTCAGTCTGAGTGTCAAGGAAAATGGAGCTGATTTCCAAGGACACTCAGGGCCAGTTTTACTTTTGCATTGCACCTCCTCTTGGGTGATACAACAACACTTTTCCTTTGCTCAAGTTAGTAATTCTCATCTCATTGTGGATCAATTTGGTCACAAAAGCTCAGCAGGCTGGGTAAGTGGGGACAGAGTTCTTTTGCAAATAAAACCTTTATTATGGTTGCTTGGTGCTTTGACTTTTTTAAAATGGTCAAACTCATAGCTACAGATGAGATTCAGGGCTGTGCAAAAAATAACAATGCTTATTCTCAGAAGGTCTTAAGACCCAAATGTGGTGTTTCAGATTCATACACTAAAATGGGGGTTGGGGGATAAAGTAAAAAATTCACAGATACCGAACATAGCAAATCACTTCGACTATTTCACCAAGATCCAATGCCAATGGGAAATGGAAAATTTCATATAATGCAACATGGCTAAAAATCAGACTAACAACCAGACATGTCTTACTACTCTGATGATGGATATGGGACCTTCCCCATTAGGATGGTCCCATTTAAAAAGAGCCAGAAACTGAGAAAGTGGGATGCAGACCCAGCTGCCTGCCTTAATTACCCTGAGGGACCAAACATGAATTTCCTGCCAAGTATCAACTGTGCAGATGTTCAGTTCTTGGCAAGGTATATGTATATATTCCTGAGGCAACACACAAACATCTTCAGAGTACCTGCCCAAGCTAAGTGCAAGGCTGGGGATTTATTGGTGTCCCTAATTTCATGTGCCCTGAACATCAAGCAGTTCCATTATATCCTGACCTACACTGTGCTGCTATATATATATCCTCCATGGGTCCACACTCTTCTTGTTTAATATTATTTTAATCTTAATTTTGTATCATGCCCTCCAGATGCTGATACAGCTCTGATAATCCCTGAATTTTGGCCATGCTGGCTGGAATTCGGATTAGTGAGAGTTGGAGTCCAAAGTGTTGCAGGACCTCAGGCTGGCTAACCCTGCTTTAAACAAAAAATGACTTCTCCCAACAACTATCTCACAGTTATTAGCCAAAAGCAAAGAAACTAAAGCAAAACAAGTTGGTTAACAAAGATCTGATGGCCACAAATTTATACAAAGATGATTATCAGAAGACATATTGTATTGACTACTAAGGAATTAAAAGAGGTCTTTGGACTATTCTACTGTTGGAACCATAATCTACGATCTTGAGAAATAGGGATTAGATTTTGCTTGCTCTGAGATTTTGTGTAAATACGGTAATATAGCTATCGATCAGTGGATGCCTGTCAATCATTTAAGTTGCTTAAATGGATACATTAAAAATGTCAACACAACACAATCTCAATTAACCCTCAAGCAGGTTTTTGGTAAGACAAACATCTGAGAATTTTAGGTACTTTCAGGATTGAGGGAAGATTTCTGTATGGAGGACTAAATGCTAGCACTTATGCAGATGTTCTGGGCCACAAGACTAACCAGAAACTTCAGACGCAGAAACCCTAGGCAACTGCCAGTTGTATGCCAGTTATGTACTCTATTTCAGAGGTGTGGGAATAAATAGAAGCACTGAAGTTACTCTGCAGGTGTCCACACACATATGCATCTGGGGCAACAACTTTTAATGTTATAATTGTCACAGTCAACATTCCTACCCTCAGCCAAGTACACTGTATATGTACTTGAGCCTAAGATTATACTCCATGGATATGAGGAAGCAGGCTGTAGTCCATGAATGTTCATGCTGTAATAAAATCTGCTAATCTAAGAAGTCTCATCCCACTCCTGTTTTGCTGCAACAGACTAACGGAATCCACACATGGTAATGGTAATCCATTTTTCATGTACTTGTCAAATCATTCTTCCACATTCTTCTTTGGTGTGTGTTTGGTCCAACTACAGTCCTGAACACAAAAGGGAGGAAAGAGGAGAGGGACAAACCAGGGGTGTCAGACTCGTTAAAGCTCTTGTGTACGTGCTTCTGAGCAGACAAAGGCCTCTTGACTCTCCACACTGAAGTTAGGCAACCCAAAGAATGTTTGGAGGCCAAATCAGAAGGGAAAGTCAAACAGGTCTGAGTATGTTACATACATTTTTTAAAAATGCAAATAGCATTTCCTGAGTCTGTCTGATATTTACTGGGATCAAAGCATGCACAGAGGAACAAATCTAACTCTTCCCTCTTCTGTTGAGGAACTGATAGTCAGCTTCTGAAGCTGTTGTTTGCATTGAGACAAAATCTCCCTATTAATGACAGTACCCTGGGCCAGAGAGATCACTCAGATTTGTACCAAAAAACAAAAAACAAAACAACACCAACCAATGGTGCACTGAACCTGTCATCCTGTCCTCATCAATGGCCACACCAATATCCGGCACCCACTCTCACGTACAATGCACCAATTACATTTGATTATCCATATTATTCTAGACTTTTCCCTACTTGTAGTGCCTTGGAAAGTTACTTTTTTGGACAATAATTCCCAGAATCCCCCAAAGCCACTTTCCCCAGGCTCTGCTCCCACTCGTTCCCATCCATTGGTACAGGCTGAGTTTCCCTTATCAGAAATGCTTGGGACCAGAAGTGTTCTGTATTTTTTATTTTTTTGGGTGGGAGGGGATATTGGAATATCTGTATTTGCATATACATTATGTGACATAATGAAGCTGAAGAGAGACTGAGGATCAAATGTATGTTGGAAATGTGAAATGGCAGGAATCCAAGCATAGTGCTTGGCATAAATTCATGCCTCCTGCCATTTCACAGATCCTCACATCTCTCTCCAGTCTCGCAAATGCAATTCAGGTATGTAGCTCAAAAAGTGTTGGATTTGGGAGTATTTCAGATTTTAGAATTACAGATAAAGGATATTCAACCTGTTTATGATTCCTAGTAATCTTCCATATTTCCTTTTCCAATTGTTCATTCTTTAGTTCCAAAAAGAAGTGTTCAGGCTTTAGTTGGACATTAACCCTTAAAATTATCTGTATTAAAGTATGTATTTGAACCAAAAACTTTTTAGCTTTTTCACATGTCCACCACATGTGATAAAATGTCCCTACATGCTGTTCACATTTCCAACATACATTTGAAACAGCCTTGTGCATTCTAGCCAATTTTTCTGCAGTCATATATCATTGGTACATCATTTTATAAAAGTTCTCCTTAATATCATAGCATAAAGTAAATTTCTACAATATATGACCACTGCACCAACACTGTTGTATGTACAAAGATGGAAGAATGTAAACACCAACAAAAAGGGACTGGCTATTAAAAGTGAATGACTTAGCCAACATGGACAAATTATCCGCTTTGATCTGAAAAAAATAATTATAGAGATTTTTGAAGGACTGCCAACCCGATTATCATTTTGAAGAAGAAAAAAGAGAGTGACATGATAACTATGCATAATTTTGATAATTAGTAGGTTTGGATTAGCAGAAGAAGTGTAAGAAATAATTTTTAGCTGGAGAAGTATGACTTTATAGATTTAGACATATAGCCGCCATAAAGAAAGCTGGAAGTCATCGTTGTTTTTTCTCTTTTCTGCTTTTGGGTGTTCTGGATTTCTTTCTTTCTTTTTTGGGGGGGGAGGGGGGTCTCTTTTCTTCTTCTAGCCTTACTCCCCTTTTTATATATAGCTGTATATTTGTAGCATTTCAGTGTATTAGAAAATTATTTTATAAAAAAAAATAAAATAAAAAGAACAACCATGTTTCTGATTCCTGAGCCCCCCTTTTGAGGAGAGTAGTTGACTTAATCAATTACCTAATCAAATTCTAAATTTACACACACACCCATCCCCAAACACATAACATTCAGTAATGTAGAATAGGGATTGTTTTGCACCCAAACTTCAAGAACACAAACGTGTTTTGCTTCTTTGCAGCATGGATGTTTAGCTTTGACACCTGACAACTGAAGGAAATGGAGCATCTAGTTTCATCCATGGTCACTGGCAGAGATAAAAGGACTTCCTACATGCTCAGCCAGTTCTCTAAGTGGGCAGTGCTACCTATTCCCCTCCCATAAGAGAAGTGAAGTTACCTCTACCTACTTTCCAAATATTGACTCAAGTAGCTGTTTAAAAAATATATTAATCCACTTCTAATGGTACAGAATTAGGTCCCCCCCCCAAAAGACAAATAAAGTAGGTATTAAATCAAGAGGGGAAAGAGTGGGCTAAAGGAAGAACCAGTCTCTCTGTGGGAGGAGAGATCTCTACACACTGACATATTTCATTTGTAAGTTTCTCCAGGACAAGATTTTGTGGGGAAAGGCCACTAACCCACTCAACAGGATGAGCTAGGAAGTCCCCAAACATACCATGAGTGGGAAAGAGTCTAGAGTTTTAAAATTATCTAATGGGTCCACTCATTTTACTATACCATTTTTAAAAATCTCCTACGTATTCTTTTTTCATCAGATATGTTCAGCCAGCTTCAAAACTGCTTGGTGGTTTCAGCACTTGTGTGTGTCTCTGTGTCTGTATGCGTGCATGTACATACATACATACTCTAATCAGAAGACTTGGTGCTCCCTACCTCAGATTCAGAAAAGAGCTGATGAGCAAACTGAGCCCTTAAGCAAAAGAAGCATAACATGATCCTCTCATTATGTAAAAACTCTTGGCAACACTTCTCCGTCTATGTATCCTCTTAGCAATTTTGTATCCGGTTTGGGAATTCCAAGAACATCTGCAATTGTCTTTTGCTTAACCACACATCTGCGAGACAAGGAGCATCGTGTCCCTACCTGCAGTGCCCTGTCATTAGAAACGAAGGATGCATTCTCTTCTCACCAATGAAAGGTATAAACCCCTTGTGCTCAGCCACACCTGGAACGTTCACCTCTTAACCCTCACCTCCCTCTGCAACAACCAACAAAATAACACATCACATTCCTACCATTAGTTGAGAGAGAGACTGGGATGGAGGTTAAACATCATTGCTGGGCCATGCTGAAGAAAAGCTCCCATCCACAGTTCCTGATGCACAGCTTATAACAGCTTCATCCAAAACAGCACCTGACCCATTTAAGAGAGGAGACACTGAGCCAAAGAAAAGGCTTCCAGAGCTCATGCCTATGCATGCTGCTGTTATGATAAAACAAGTCTTTAGAATATGGAATATTTCTGATCTCTCCCAAGTGATGGTGGAGGAAACACACACATTTTACTAATAGGTCTGTGATAACGAACCACATGAGTCAGAGAGAGAGAACCACAGCTCCCATTAGACATTCTTGAATATACCCCTTCATCAAGGAAGCAACCCACAAACAGCCATAAGGTGTTAGTGGAAAGGGAGGGGGGAAATAATCCTAAATATATATCCAAAACAAGTCAGTCAAAGGCACTGAGTACAATTTTCATGGAAGTACAAAAAGGATGCTGTGAAGTACTTGCTGTATATCATGGCTGCTTTGAGAATCTTGCATTCCTAAGGTTCTCATGAATCTCTTCAGCAACTTGTCAGTTTAGCAGGATGGAAAGGCAGGAGGGAAGGCATGCCACATACTCCACCACACAGCTAATGTCTGTAGGGGGGAAGAGCAGCAAAAGAAAGGAAGAACTGGGGCAAAATACGTGTGTGTGTATGCGCACGTGTGTGCCTTCAAGTTGCCTGTTAGTTTATAGTGAATCCATGATTTCATAGGGTTTTCTTAGATAGGAAAACTCAGAGGCAGTTTGCCATTGCTGTACCCTACCATATAGACCATAGCACTTGGAAGGGAGACCACCAGGAAATACCAAGTGCTAATTAGGCCTGACCCTGCTTTGCTTCTGAGACCAGACTGGATCTGATACCTTCAGGGTATTTGGGGCTTTTAAAAATACTTTTGCTCTCTGATATTACTCATCCCGAGCCTTCAGCCCCCTGATTCTGTTGCTGTCGTTCTTAACCCTGGCATTGTTTCTGTGCTTTCAGTGGCAACAGTGTCAGCTGGAGATGCTCTAGCCACCTCTGCTTCATTGGATGAGATTCTGCTAGTCACATATTTATTGGGGAAGACAGAATAACTGCTTGAGAGAAGAGACAAATAGGAGCAACTCTGCTTCTTGCAGTGAAGGGGAAAGCCACAAGAATTGTTAATGAGGGCAGTATCAATAACTCTAAATCAATTATAGACAAGTGTGCAGGGGGTAGGAGCCATTTTCCCACCTTGCCCCAATGTAGCAGACCACAGTGGTGGGTTTTGGCACATCCCAACAGACACAACATCACTTCTGGCCACCATTTTCGTCAATTTTTGGCAGATTTTTTATATTTCTTTTGTGTTTTGGGGAGGTTTGGGAGGCTTGGGAGGGTCAGCAGAAGCAAGCCACAATGGCTTGGGCACATTTTGAGCAACTTTCGGGGAGAAAATTACCAAAAAATCAGCCCAAATTTTTTTTATTAGCCTGGGAGATTTGGGAGGCTTCTAGATGGCTTCAGGGAGCACACTTGGGGGGGGGGTCCTGTGGGCTGCACCTCACCCACCCTGCTCTGAATTGTAATTATTCAACCACTTTTGCAGAGCCAACAAGAAGGAGTAACAGCACTTTTGCTGCTTCCAACCAACACTCTATTCGATATTTTACTATAAGGTGTGGTGAAAGGTGCCAAGTGGGATTACTTTAAAAGGTGATTAGAGAAATTCATGGAGGATACGCCTATAAATGGCAATCTATATATATGTGTGCATGCACATGCACACACACTATATGTTCAAACCATTATCAGAGGCAGTATGCCTATCTCTATCAGTTGCTGGAAAACATGAGATGTAGGGTGCAGTTGTGTCCTTGTCCTGCTTCCCATGGGCAATTGATTAGCAACTGTGCGAACAGACTGGTGGACTACATAGACTTCTAGTCTAATCCAACATTAATTTTATGATGTTCTGAAATTATGGTGGGAAACTAGAAGGGCATGGTGGAGAAAAAACATTCTAAACCTTCTCTCATTGTATTATGAAAACATCATACAATGACCAAAGGGACACATGATCAAACCATCTGCTGTGAATCAGGGAATCCACTCATATCATTTCCAAATTTCACTAACCAGCCCACAAGATACAGTACTACAATAGAAGAGCAGCTATGTATACAAGAGGAGTTAACTGAAAAACAGTTCCAGGCTACTCACATATAGGAAACAATGTTGAAGGGAAAGGCAAACGTAAAACTAAAGGTTCACATAGCCCAAAGTAGGAGAGGAAGGAGATGGAGAGAATTCCTTCAAACCCCAAATACAGCCAACTGCAAGGATGGGGAAACATTTTTTTTAACAAAAGAAGGGAGAGAAGGTGGAAAGATGACATCACTTCTCTAACTATAATCAAAGAAATAACTGTAGGAGGTACAGGCTTATAAATCAGGTGTGGGACATTCAGCACCCCATCATAAAACACCACATTTAAGAACTCAAATTACTATGAGAGCAGATGAAGGAAGAGGATGTTGGTGTTGGATTTGTTACCTATACCTCACTCTAAGGTCATCCCCATCCAATCCTATCCAGCCTACAGATTCAGAGATGTATGTAACATAGCCCTGGTAGAATGCAGGAGGCGCCTAAATACCCTAAAGGTACCAGCAATTTGCAGTGAGATGAGGAGCTTTGAAAGGGGTCCTGCTTCTGACTGTTGCAGCCTCACTTGCTGGTGGGAGGGGACTGGAAACATCATTCTGCTGCATCCTGATCACCAGCAGAACAGGCCTCCATCTCTCAAGTGGCTACTACCTGTTAAGGTAGGTTTCAGGAGGCATTTACAATTGTGGCAATAGAGCCAGCAGTGTGATGCTGCAGCTAAAAAAGCCAATACAATTCTAGGCTGAATAATTAGGAGTATAGTGTCTAGATCGAGGGAAGTAATAGTGCCACTCTATAGTGCTTAGGTCAGACCTCACCTAGAATACTGTGTCCAGTTCTGAGCACCACAATTCAAGAAGGATACTGACCATCTGGAACGTGTCCAGAGGAGGGCGACCAAAATGGTGGGAGATCTGGAAACCATGCCCTATGAGGAGCGGCTTAGGGAGCTGGGCATGTTTAGTCTGGAGAAGAGAAGGTTAAGAGGTGACATGATAGCCATGTTTAAATATTTGAATGGATGTCATACTGAGGGTAGAGCAAGCTTGTTTTCTGCTGGTCCAGAGACTAGGACATGGAGCAATGGGTTCAAACTACAAGAAAATTGTTGGAGATATAGCATTCTTCCTGCACCCCCCACTTGCTGGCTAATAGAGTTAAGCAAGTCTTAGAAAGGTGTTAGGGTCTTCTTGCATGTAAAAGAGATCCTCCCTTTTATCCTCACCCTATCTTTAGTGGGCTTGGCTAGTAGCTCTGACTCAGCCAAGCCAAATGGAATGACTATCATATCATTCATCACATGACCCAGGTCTTCACAATTTAAAAAAAGTGTATGACTCTTTGCTCTTTTTGACTCACATTCACTCACTCTGAAGAAGAAGAAACATGGACGCTGCCTGCATGCAGACATAGGGATGTGTTACCCTGCTTTTCCCTATCTTTCCTGATCTCACAAAATGGGTACTAAATCCTTTTAGTCAGTTAGGACGTTAGCTTCCCATGCATATGTAGATTGCAAGAGCTATTAGTAAATACTTAAGTATTATTTTAAAGAATAAGTTGTTTGTCTTTCTTTTGTTTAAGTGCCATTAATGGCTGAGTGCTTTACAGTACTTTACTAATTGAGTCTATCCTGTTTCTGTCGCTGCTGACTCTGCTATACTAGAAGTTTTATTTTTACAAGAAGATATTCCCAAAGGGCTTGCTCCCTAGAATCTTTAACAAATTTTTAATTTTTAAGCTCATACACCCCAACAAAAATTCCACCTAAACATTAGGAAGAACTTCCTGACAGTAAGAGCTGTTCAGCAGTGGAATGCACTGCCTCGTAGTGTGGCAGAATCTCCTTCTTTGGAGGTTTTTAAACAGAGGCTGAATGGCCATCTACTGAGAGTGCTGTGATTGCTGCATGGCAGGGGGTTGGACTAGATGGCTCTTGTGGTCTCTCCCAACTCTATGATTCTATGATCCTATGATCCCCCCTTCTCCTATGTTTTGTTAGCAATTTACAAGTCACACACACACGTATCTGCAGTACCGGTAACCATGGTTTCATTTAACCACAACCGAGGGGGAGGTCTCTCTAAGCATCTGGAGGTTCTCTCTAGGCGTTTTCTAGGTCCTCCAGCATGATTCTATGGTATTCTATGGCAGTTCACTATTATCCATGATTTCACTTACAAACAGTATGTCTGGGGACATATCCCCTGTGGATACGGGGTGTGTGTGACCTGTATATGAAAATAACATTGTCCTCAGCCTAGAAACTTGTAAAATTTTCAAAGCATAGGTTACGGTGGGGATAGGCGTTGGCAGCTACCCCTGGTCCAGGGGCTTTACATGCCCCATGCCAGAACCAGGAGGACTGCACCTTTCCTTGTATTCCCCTCAGGCAGCACAAAACTATACCCTTTCTGTAGTCTTGCCCCACTGCCCTTCTTTAGCCTGGCTTTTTCTCTATGTGGAAAACTTGGGGAGAAATGCATAGTTTTTAATCTCGTTTGAGTCTCTGCCTTTCCAAATTCAAATGGCTAATGAAAATTTCTCCTGAATCTCTCCAAATCATCAACATTTGCTTCATGATTTGAGATTCTGTGAAGTCTGAAGCACATTCCTAATTAGTAGCACTAACTGACCACCATCTGGAAGCATGTGTACCATCCATGCAGATGACATTGAAACAGAAAACAAAGAGGGAAGAAAACAATCATAAGCAAAGCAGAAGGAAGCATTTGCCCAAGAAGCATACAATGGAAACATCATTAGTGGGGGAAGACAACAAAGGGGGTGGGGAGGCAAATAAACTAGGATGAGGAGGAATGACAAATACAAGGATAAGAAGGTACAGGTATGAGCAAATGTAGTTTAACACACACTAATGATTGTGACAGGGTTAGATCCAAAGCTTCACAGATCAAGTGGCTGAAAAATGAGGGGGGGGGTTCCTAAAACAAGCAGAAGTTGATATCCAGAACTGTAATAATCCTCATCTTAAGATCTACCTGTTCAGTGACATTTTTCTCACACTGCAACAAAACAGATTCCACCCTTGCTCCCTTGAATGTGTTTCAAAAGTTCACTTTGCATGTTTCAGGTGCCTAAGCCAGGAAAGGGAGTAGGAGAAGGAAGGCCAGAGAAAGATATGATGGAGCTGAATGGAACCCATTATTTTTATCTATTTCCAATATAATTATATACTTTGGACATACAAAGGGAACAAAAGGCACGCCCACCCTACAATATTTCACATCAGCCATCCCAAAACAGTGAACACCGCCCTCACTAACAAGTTTCACAAGTTAATTAGTAAAGGCTCTCTGATCTTGGAAACTGCCAGCAAAGAAGAGATCTCCCGCTTTTAGCAATTTCGGTCCTCCAAGAAAACGTGGAGAGAGCCCCTTTATTTATAAATCTCATACACTAGGATTAAAAATGACAACAATCTTGACTTATGTAAGTTGTGGGGTATTTTTTTGAGCCCAATGAAAATTCCAATATATTATGGAGAATAAAAATGTCCACAGGAATCTTTGTGTATGTAGAAACCAACTGCGTTCCACCCAAATATCCAGAGCCAGAAAACACATGGAAGAATAAAAAGTAAAATAAAATAAATAAAATACACACTTCTTATACTGTGGAGTTATTTCCTGACTCCAATGAATTCCAATGCCACAACAAATGGAAGAGATTTTAATTTCCCCTGAACAGAGCCAACTTAATGACAACAAAGGCACATCACTTATGCTTTGCTGCATCATGGTTAGCCAAAAACTGGCTTGGAACTTTTTTTTGGTCCCAGTACATTACTTTGGACAAAAAGTAATCCTATGGCAAAACATCAGCAGATCTGGTTGTTGTGTTGCTTGTCAAATAAAAAAAAACTGTATGTGCCACACAACAAAAATCTGGGGACACTGTTGACAACTGTGCTGGTGACAATGTCACAGGATGCCTATATTGTAAATCTAGCTCTGTGTATATTCTACAACAATATTAAGAATATTAAAGTTCTCCTTTGCATTTCTATTTGCAGCTTGAAAATATAGGACAAATCTGTAAAATACAGTTCTGGAGGACAATTTGATCTCTCGTCAGAAGAACAATTTAGACTTACAGTATTTTGTTGGTCAGAGAGAGCTAGAAAGCAGATCAGACTGAGACCGAGTGATCAGATCACACAAGATGGTGCTCTTTATATGTAAGAAAGAAGTTAGATTCCATAATTTTATATTTATTTATTTCATTTATATGTCAGCTTTCTCCCAGAATGAACCCATATTTAGTTGTTATTCATTCTTACATTAAAATGGAACAGCAGTCAAGCACCCCTTCTCCCTGTGAGATTGGAAATGCTGTGGTGCAATCAAAACATTAATAAGGAACAGTTTTGTTTCTTAACAACAAAGCCTGTCCTGGCTTATTCACTCCACCTCAGTAACTGCAAAGTAGAGGCCAATTCAGTACCCTCTGGGTCCAGAAAATTATCTAGGTAAGATCCTGCCTGATCGGTAACAAGGTTCTAACATGAACAAGCTTGAAGTTGGGCCATACATCATGGACCACATATCCTTTATGCTCAACATAAAGGATATGCATAGATGCTCAACAAGCACTATGTGTATGGGGGGGGGAACCAGTGGATAGAGGCAATTCACATGGAAGCAGTCCACAAATTAGGAAGAGGGTGGCTATCTAGCAAAGAGTTTAGATAGTGTAGCTCCACAGGCTGACCTCTCAGGTCACTAGATGTCACAGCACTTGCCTTCATACCTTATTTCCATGAAGGAACCTTAAAAAGAGTTCCCCAGGGATCATCGCAAGATCTTAGAACACTTCCTTATTTGGAGTAAAAAAATAAGACCCAAATGTACAAAGATCACCATGAGGGTATTAAGAAATATCTACATCTACATATCACATGCAAGCATTTTCAAGCCAATGGTCAGTGATTCAGATATTTAGCGTAATTGGTTCCATGGTACATAAATTTTGGACCACCCTGCAGCAGATAATACTGCATGCCTTTTCCAAGTTTTATTACTCACACTGTCATGGGAGTGAATTATTCCTCGTCCACCATGTAGTATGAAGAACACAAGCTCAATGGAAGCATTGTGTGTCATGAGTCTGAACAGAACACTTTAGTATGGATATGCCCACCCCTCCCACCTCTGACTGAAGTAGCCAGGATTATTACACTCCTACATGCACTCTTAGCATATCGCCTTATAGTACTACAGTATTCTCAGCAGAGAATAATATTCAACAAAATACTCACAACAGTACTCACAACAGAAACAATGGCTTCACCTGAAGCCGCTTCCCTCAAAAGCTAAGAGAAAGCACAAGTTCAAGAGGTGAGCAGGAAATTTGTCACCTTGTTCAGGGCTGCCACTAGGATCTTAACAATGTCCTAGTGAGCTATAGTGGACTATAAAAATATAAGCCATAATAGGTCTTTAAGATGCCAGAAGACTCTTTTTTGTTTCCAGAGAGGGACAATGTTTCTCCTTGTAGCCAGAACAGGCAACCAGGGCTTCCCTTCAGAAAACTGGGTTCTAAATACCTGAAAGTAAAGAAGAGTAGGAGATGTCCTTTTCCAGTTCCACAGATTCCTGGAGCTCTCATCAGAGACAGTAAGAGCAGAAGGGAAAAAAATACTCAGCTAGATCAGTACAGTTGTCTAGGGATTTGTCAAGGCCCAGTTTGCATGTTGGTAAAGATTTAAATGGGGTGGGGGAAGAGCGGATTGCAGACTGCATGCACCCACTAACCCACACTTTTAAGTCCACAAAGCTCCCCTAAACTCCCTGAACGCTCAATTTTTGGCTCCCTTTTTGCTGTCCTTTTGTCAGCAGATGAGAACCTTTTTATTCCAGCAGGCTCCAGGGAACTGTTGGTTTTACAAAATGATGGCTTTTAAAGTCTCCTGCACTACTTTCATTCTTTGTTTTTAAATCAACATTTTCAGTAGTTTTTAATTCCATGGACAGTTTGATGTTTAATCTTTTTGTGCATTTTTAGCTACGTATCTTTTTACCTATAATTCTTTTTATTTGTAAGCTACCTTGAGTCCCATCTTTGTAGAAATGTAAAGGAAATGGAATGGAGTGGGATAGAATAGATTTTTGTTTTGAAAAGAAGGGGGTGATGTTCATGCAATTTTTCACTGCAAAACCACCCCAAACACACCAAAACCAAGCACAGATGAGGGGTTTGCCTAGAACAAGCCACTTAGTAAAAATAGTACTCTACAGTGAACTCGCCACGGGTCAGCATAAGAGGGGTGCTCCAAAAAAGCGATACAAAGACTCCCTGAAACAACATCTCAGGCTCGGCCAAATTGATCACCAACAATGGTCCACCCTGGCCTCACATCGGGAGGCCTGGAGATGCACTGTCCACAATGCTGCAGCCTTATTTGAGAACTCACGCTGAACAAGTCTTGAAGAGAAACGACAACGCAGAAAGAATCACAACCTGGAAACATTACCCAAGGAGACCCTCTGCTGTGCTTTCTGCAACCGGACTTGTTTATCTCAGATTGGCCTTTTCAGTCATCAGCTCGCTTGCAGAAAGCGTGGGATGAGTCTTTCCTGAATCTTCGTTTGTGAAGAAAAGCCAGAGAGAGAGAGAGACAGAGACAGAGAGAGAGTAGTAGTAGAAATTTTAAAATATCTTAAATATCCTTAAGCCATTCAGCAACATGACTGTCTCAAATAAACTGGGCAACTAGCACCAGAGATTAGAATTAGCACTTCATATGGACTTTACCCTGAAATAGGGCAGGTGCCCATTTCTTTTCCCTCATGGAGGTGGCAGGAGTGGAGAAAAGTTGTTTGTAGTGAGTTTTTCAACAGAAGTCACTCAATCCTTCAAAATCTGCTTTTAATTAAAGAAAACAGAGTGTTACGTATGTGTGTGTGTGCAATGTCTAGATTGGCACAGTGCTTAAATTATGGCATGGAGTGGCCCTGGGGGGAGGGGTTACAGTACTTAATACCTAGAAGCACCACCCCACTATTTCCCCATTTTAGCCCTTCTCTACAGCTTTCCAGAAACAGTAATTAAAGAGGCCATCACAAACAGGGAGGAGGATCGGCTTCCTCTATCCCATAACATAAGCTCTACTTGGGCCCCAAGAACAGCACCATACAGAAAAGAGCCTTCCAGTTCAACTGTGTTGCTACTGTCCTCTGCCAGGAAGGATTAATTGGATGTAGGGTTATGCCGGCAAAACCTTGTAGGAAGTGGTGGTCGGGGTGTTACAAAATGGGTCACATGAAGTCTCCAGGTCACCAGCAACTACCACTGGGGCAGAGGTATTTTGTGTGATAGGAAAAGGTTAGAATACGGGATATTTGGCTTTGATCCTTTTTATGTCCAGCCCCTGTTCCACTTCCCCACAGAAGCCTACATGGACCAAGCAATTAAAACCAAAGCACATACAGCAGCCCTGAGAGTCAACCATTTATTTACCTGGACAGGTGTTAGTTCAACTGTACAGATGCTGGGAAAGTGCCAAGGCCCCTGATTAAGATGCCGGGAAAATAAAATGAGATGAGAGGAAATGCTGATTGATGGAGAAAAGCAACAGCTATGCCTTGTTTGCCTAAGATTACACTGTGGAATGTGGCTCTCCTTTTGAGTATGCTCATTCGCTTGAAACAAAATGAATCAAGGCAACGTCTAGCAAAGCCAGGGGAAGGTGAAACAAGGATCTATATGAGTTGGGTCAGAATAATCTGGGACAGGGATGTGGGAAAGAGAGGCAGCTATTCTCACAGAATTAATCATCAGAAGGCTTCCACATTATATGTGGGTCTAACAACCCCTCCCCACAACATCCCTCATGTTTACAACTATGTACAGCTTCAATTGTTCCTGCACATTTCTGGATATCAGTTGCTGGGGAACAGCAGCAGGAAGAGGTCTGTGGCCCTCATGTCTGCCTCGTGGGGCTTCCCAAAGGCATCTGGTGAGTCACTGAGAGAAGCAGGCTGCTAGACTAGATAGGGAAGATCCAGGCAGCCAGGCTTTTCTTCTATTCTTGTATATTATTGCATTTTAAAAAGCAATACACTGCCACCCAACCCATAATAATGTACGTATTAATAAAAGCTACCACTACACAGTACTACACACACATTTGAGTAAAGTACATATCACTGTGTATGCTCTCTCTCGCTCTCTCTCTCTCTCTCTCTCTCTCTCTCTCATAGAATCATAGAACTGTAGAGTTGGAAGAGACCACAAGGGCCATCCAGTCCAACCCCCTGCCGTGCAGCAACACACAATCAAAGCCTCCCTGACAGATGGCCACCCAGCCTCTGTTTAAAGACCTCCAAGGAAGGAGACCCCACCACGCTCTGAGGGAGTGCGTTCCACTGCTGAACAGCTCTTACTGTCAAAAAGTTCCTCCTCATGTTGAGATGGAATCTCTGTTCCTAGAGCTTGCGTCCATTGCTCCGTGTTCCAGTCTCTGGAGCAGCAGAAAACAAGCTTGCTCCATCCTCAATATGACACCCCTTCAAATACTTAAACAGGGCTATCATATCGCCTCTTAACCATCTTTTTTCCAGGCTAAACATACCCAGCTCCCTAAGTCTTTCCTCATAAGGCATGGTTTCCAGACCTTTCACCATTTTAGTCACACTTCTCTGGACATGCTCCAATTTGTCAATACCCTTTTCGAATTGTAGTGCCCAGAACTGGACACAGTATTCTAGGTGAGGCCTGACCAAGGCAGAATAGAGTGGCACTATTACTTCCCTTGATCTAGACACTATACTTCTATTGATGCAACCCAAAATCACATTGGCCTTTTTAGCTGCCGCATCACACTGCTGACTCATGTTCAACTTGTGGTCTACTAGGACTCCTAGATTCCTTTCACACATAGTCTCATTCAGCCAGGTCTCCCCCATCCTATATCTATGCATTTCGTTCTTCCACCCTAAGTGCAGTACCTTACATTTCTCCGTATTGAATTTCATTTTGTTAGCTTTGGCCCAGCTCTCCAGTCTATCCAGGTCATTTTGAATTTTGATCCTGTCCCCTCTCTTGTTTTACCTCTTCAGTATCCCTGGACACAGCTGAAACAACAGGCTTCTGGAACAGCATTTTAAATGTCAGATTGTAGGACTGAAAATGCAGAAGTGTGGGACAGTGGGCAGACTCCTTCAATGACCTCTCCCATGGGCCGGATGGTGTCAGGGTGAGACCACAGCCTCTAACATTATCCTGTCCCTGGCTGGAGTGCTGGCTGGGGTTTCTCCAGCTGGTAGCCAAAGATGCTGGGTTCACTCCATGGAGCCTTTCTCCAGACCAAGAAAGCCTGCACACAGTGTGAAGTCAAACCAGACAACAGCCAAAAAACCACTTCTTCAGATAGCACTTCAGCCTGGAGCTGGCTTCCCCAGACATGGGCTTTCCAAGGGTGTGTGTTCAAAACAGACACCAAGCTTCTGCAGTAGAGAGCAGATTTTTACTCAAATTTTGCAAACTACAATGAGAAAAAAAAAAAAAAGATGTGACTGATAGAGCTAAAAAAGCTCAGGAAAAAAACTTGAAAAATTCAAGGAAAAATCCTGAAGCTTTTTTTCCCTGAAACATTGGGAAAAAATGGAAAGAAAAAAAAAAGGAAGAGATTCTGTATAGTTCATGAGACGGGTCATTTGTTACAAATAAAAATTTTAAAAATAAAAATAAATTCCATTTGTAATAATTGTAATAACTGTTTGAATACACTGTATTTCAAATCAAAGTGTACATAGCCATATTTTATGTTCCTAAAGTAACAGAGTGTCTTTCAATCTGTAAAAAGTGAAAATGTTGCATTTTTTAAAAAAATTCCAAAAAATTCCAATTTTTTTCTGGGGAAAAAATGGGGGAAATTGTTTTTTTCCATGGCTTCAAAATTTCCAGAAATTTTACATCTCTAGTGATTGGTTTGTCATGCTCACACTGGACTCAGGATCTCTGATACTCACTGTGTCAAGCCTGCCTGTCTTGACTGTAAATGAGGTGTTAGCAGAATTCCTTCACAGCTCTGCTCCAGAATGGCCCCCACGACCACTGTCCCCATATGTGGGGAAGAGGAGGAACGAAGAGTGAGTGAACCATGGCCTTGATAATAATGGCTCTGTCACTCTCCTGCCCTCTATGCCTTGTGACTGGGCAGGGCTTTGCAAAAAGGTGGGGGTTCAGCACCCTGCCAGTCAAAAGGACAGGCTGACGGATTACATTTGGCCCCCAATTTAAGATTCCCCGGCCCTGCCTTAATGAGTAACTTCTATCTGCTGCATAACTAACTCCAATTTGCTTATACGTCCACACACCCACTTGACATTAGAAGGAAACAGCTTCTAGCAGCCATATTTGGAGCAGAGGCTGAAGCCGCTCATGCTTCTTCTTGCAGAAATCGGGCAATACTAGTAGTAATGGGGACTGTAATCTGAAAAAAACCTCAACTCCTTAGGCAATTGTTCTCCACATACAAATAGCCCAATTCTAGGTTTCTCATGGCCAGTTTAAGCATGGGGATGGGCCTATTCCATAATTGCAAGGGGACCATTTGCTAGCCCAGATGACCAGCTTTCAGATTAAAAACAAAATGCATCCTAGTTCATGCAAAACCTGAAAATGAAAAATGGTCTGACAGTATTTTGTCAATTTGTAAAAACCCAGCTTGTGATAAATGGGAGCCTGTGTTTGCACTTATGTTTTGTAATGGGGCGGGAGGAGGATTGGTTAGTTTTTTTTGCTTTGGGGAAAGCATGATGATAGATTGTTTCCTTCAAGATATGTAGCAAAACAATGTTTTTGCTGTTGTAGATAAAATAGCTTTGGGCATGTGTGTATACCCCTGTGAATTTGAAACAGAGTAACAGGTCAATTATAGCCTGTTATCCCCAAGGTCCATTGTGGCATTGAACTGCCCTGGCCCAAGCTTCTGTGGAGAAAATGATTACACAACATTGTAGGTCACACACTAGGCTTAAATCCATATGAGAAGATACTTGTGATACAGAGAATCAATGAATAAAATATTCCATGATTGCATCCTTCAGGGTTTAGCCGAACAAACCCTTCTTCAATAATATAGCTGAGCTAAGTTTGGGGCATGAACAAAGTAATCACCGAGTAACCACAACCAGTATGCATCTAAAGTTGGAGGAAAGGGCTCCTAAATCAGAGAATCATAGAGTCACAGAGTTGGAAGAGACCACAAGGGCCATCCAGTCCAACCCTCTGCCATGCAGGAATACACAATCAAGGCACCCCCAACAGATGGCCATCCAGCCTCTGTTTAAAAACCTCCAAAGAAGGAGACTCAACCACACTCTGAGGCACCTAGTTCACTGTTGAACAGCTCTTACTGTCAGGAAATTCTTCCTAATATTAAGGTGGAATCACTTTTCCTGTAGTTCGAATCCACTGCTCCATGTCCTAGTCTCTGGAGCAGCAGGGGGGGGGAGCTTGCTCCATTTTCAATATGACATGCTTTCAAGATGATTGGCAATGGTTCTGAGATTACTTCTGCCTGTTCTTTTAATACTCTCAGAGGTAGTTTATCTGACCCTGGAGATTTCAATTCATTTTGAGTAGCCAGGTATTCCTGTACTACCTCTTTGCCTATTCTGTGCTGTACTTCCTGTACCTCCTCCTCTGTCCCACTTTCCCCAGGTTGAGCACTGCTTTCCTTTGGTCATTACCATTTCTCTATGTTCTCCATGCAGTAGCCCTACCATTTCCTTGCTTTTCATTTTGCTACAGACATCACCCCCCCAAAAAAAGCCCTTCTTATGGTTTCAAACCTCTCTAGCAAGCATAAACTCATCTGTGCTTTATGACACCTTTATGACATGACAGCCAAGACAGGATTAGGATCCTTTGCCTTTCTTTTTAAGAAATTAATCACTGCACTTCCTTTGCATATGGTGAAAAGGCTGAAAGACTCCCCAAGCAACCATGTAAAACACAGGTATGCACATGTAATCATGCATACTAACGCTCGCACACCCATACCCTGCATTTGCCATTGTGGGGTCCCTGCAATGTACCTGCAGCCCACAGAAACAGGATAGCGGTAGTGCACAAAACAGAAAAGTAATACTAATTACTCGTTGGATTAGAAAGCACCTGAGTCAACATTCCTTTTCTAGAGCAGAGTCCAAGGGCTAAGCTATTTATCTACCTTCTGGTTTTGGCAGTGAGCCATGAATGAGAAAACCCAGTACCAGTCCCCTCCACCCTGTATGTTCCATGCGGCAATTAACCACCCTTGTAGGAGCCTTTCACAGAGCCTTGCAAATCTCCATCAGGGGCCAGCAAGAACTTACCTGCTAGGTATACCCGACTGATCCCCTTCAGGCTTCCCATAAGGCCCATTCCTTCAACAAGAACTAGAAAGAAGACTCCCAACCATGGATCCTGGAGGCCTGCCTCCAGCTTCTGATTAAAAAACAACACCATACCAAATGAGCATGAAAGGGGACTCCACACAGCCGTGCTTCCATGCTGACTGTCCATGATTGGTAGAGGAATTCTATAACATACAGGCAAGAGCTCCCGTGTCACTTCCAGGCATCTCTGTTCTGGAAATACAAGCCAGAAGGCATAGTTTCTGCATAAGCTTTCCCATTTTGTCACTAAGTAAATCAGTTGCTGAGCTTGTAACCCAATGCTGGTGTTCTCCTTCCACTGTAACTATCTGGCAGGCATACTGCTGCCTGTTTTTACTTGGGAACTGGATCTCACAAGCATACTAGATATAATCCATGCTCACATGTTTAAATGTTGAGAGCGTCTGGGGAATAAGAGCATAAAAAGGAGGAAAGGAAGGGGGGAGGGAAAGAAATGTGGCAGCACCTTTAAACTAACTAGTTTTTTATTTTAGCATGAGCTTTTATGGGTACAAACCCACTTCTTCAGATGCAGTACTGAGTGGTGTTAAGGCCTCAGGTATAAAGCATAGTTATACAGTTGTGGAAGTGAGATAGAATGTAACAGGATCCAGAAATTTGCAAATTATGTCCCTTGCCCCAGATTTTCAAAGGGCTGGGTGAGGCAATAACAAGTCTTTCAGATCTTTACAGTGGTCAGTTAGTGTTCATGTGTGAAAGCAATAAATCTGTTTACCAAAAGTCAGTTTCTTTGGGTTCAAAACTACTCTGAGAAAATTTCTTTTGTAACATGTGTAGCAGCAAGGACTCTTGTATGATTATAAGTAGTGCACCATGAAGCCATTGTCTTTGTTCATACCTCTGCTAATGGATTGGAATGTGTGAACATTAACTCAATTCAGCTGTTCCTCTTTTCAGCCTTCCTTTGTAATTTCCTTGTTCAAGGACCACAGTCTATACCTCCTTTACTTAATGTCCCATACAATGTTCTGCAACTGGTTTTTGGGTACTGCCATTTCTAATGTCAGGTTTGTGTCCACTAATCCTGTCCTTTTTAATCACTGCACTTCCTTTGCATATGGTGCAAAGAGTGTAGAGAGGCACCGCTAGCATAGGAAGGCATATATCACATTGAAGGAAGAGCAAGTAAATGCACCTCTGATGTTGTGGGCAATGTTATTGGTCCCTGTTATACTGCTCCCAGAGTAGGTGTGGAAACAGAATTGGCATCTGGGTTTTGGGCAGGGTCTTGTCCCTGTACTATCATCCACAGTATGTATCCTATTGTGAGTACAGTAGTTGTTTTAAGATTTGGAGGCTGTCTGTAGGCCAATAAAGGCCTGCCTCACAGAGCTTGTGCAGGGGCTTTGTTATTCTCCAGAATTGTTTGCAGCTTCTTTATGATGTTTGAGAGATCTCAGCTGGGGACTGTAGGTGACTGTAGGTGACCACCAGAGGTGTAAATAGCTATTGCTTAAAACAATTTGTAAGCCACTCTGATAGCCTTGTGGCTGAAGAGCGGGGTATAAATAACTAAATAAATTAAAAAATAAATAAAAATAAATAAATAAAAAAATAAGTTGTGTCATTTTTGTTTTTGGTCTGCCTTGTAGTAGATGGTTCCCAAGTATTAATCTTGCCTTGTTGATTTGTTTCTTCACCTCCTTAGGTAGGTGTTGAAGTTTCAGAAAAGTCTATTGTAAATCCAAGAGTTCTGAGTCTCTGTCCTTGTGGATCTGAGCAGATGTGGTTCTTTCGGAAGGCTTGGCTATAAACAATACATTTAGTAGTGTGTTCTGGGTGAAAACTGTAGACATGTAAGATGTGTAGCAATCAGTGGGTTTTCAATAGAGCGTGGTGATTAGAAGTCCATTGTGCAGTTGTGCATGACATGTTAGCACACTGGAACCTCTGAGCGTGTCAAGAAGTCCAGGCAGCAAAAAGTATTATAGCAGAGTTTTCATCCTCCAGGCAAGAAAAATAAGCACACAGACACAAACGTGTGTTCAATCTACTTCTCTTTACTACAGCATATTAAAAGAATATTTACAGTGATCAGAGACTCCTCTTTGATGGCTACATTATACAGCATTCAGCAAAGTACAGTCCTGTTACTGTAAAACCCAGACAGAACCTGATCATTCCTGCTAGGACAGGCTACTTCCTCTGTATTTACATTTGCCAGCACGCTGTTGCTATTATTTTTTGAAGCTGTGTTTTTGTGGATACTTTTATATCATTATTAGTGCACCTCTGTCTATTTGCATATTCTCATATTTGCATACATGATGGGAAGAAAAGAAAAACGGAACAGCCACAGCCATGTGGCTGAAAATAATGCAAAGGATACTTGATGATAGCAGGACCACCCTCTTACACCAAAGTGAACTCGCCTAGATGAAATGTGTGCCTGGTGATATCGTGCTCACCTCACTTTAACAAGATGTATGTGGCATTAACAAGCTGTGTGCAGGGCTACTGAGAACCAGGAAAATGCGATTTGAAGCAGAATTTTTTCACCTGTGAAGACAAGCCCTAACATTCCAGTCCACATACAATTCCTCAGTGTTGTTATATATTAAGCCAAAATTCTTCTTAGCACCTAATTCCAGAGGCTCAGAGAGATCACATTATCCACTGGCTTACAGAATCATTTTATGGCAGGAATATAAATCTGAGAGAATATTGTACAAGCCCCAGAACATTCAAAAGCTTATTCACTATTTTGTAACCTTTTAGTTGGTTTTAATTAAAGGGTTGCTCAATGGTAGATTTAAGCATGATTCTTCTGGACCAGGCTGGCTTCCTTTGTGTGTGTGCGTGTGTGTGTGTGTGTGTGTGTGTGTGTACTGGTATTTGCAGGTGGGTTTTTGTTTTTCTGTATCTTTATTGCCACTCATTTGCCACTTTTATGATGTATATGGTTTTATACATTTTCTGTACATTATAACCTGCTCAGAAGTCAGGGAAAATTTCGCTATGGAATTATAGCACTATGATTCCACTGTAATTGTCATGGCAGCATCCTAAGGAATCCTGGGACTTGTAGTTTTGGGAGATGCAAAAACTCTCTGGCAGAGAAACTTCTCTGTTGCCTTCCCTAAACTACAAAACTAGGGATCTATAGGATGGAACCCTGGCAGCTAAAACAGAATCATAGTGCTGTAACTGTGTAGTGTGAAAATACCCCTGCAATCTGGTGGGATACAAGCCAAATGAAATTTATCAACCTATTTTAAAAGTGTACCTAAATCTATTTAGATTGAGGGATCCCAGATTAGGATCTGTCAAGTCTCTCACCTAAGTATGCTTGAACATCTAGCATCAAGTAGGCACTTAAACTATTGTGAATTTCCAGGTTAGAGCCATAAACCACCGCTGATGCTCAGGTCTACAGGATGGAACTAGATCTCCTCCCTTGAAAGTGTAGTTACCTCTATTCTCTCACACAAAATCAAGTTTTCCATAATAATGGGGGGGGGTATTTATTCAGTATTTACTTTATCACTAAATATTTTCCCTGCTATCACCACTCAATGATGCAATAATACCTATGGAAAGAAAATATAAATGGCAGATCACACACTTTGGTGAAAAATATCACTGAAAGCTGAGCCTTAACATTTCAGCCCTGGGTTTGGTGGTATCTCAATCAAGCAATCACTCTTGTTTAAAAGTAAACAGAACTAGGTACACCACTACCACCCTGGGTTTAATGCTGTGTTCTGATCAACAAAGGTTGGTAGCACAACTAACTCTTAATGTTTTTCATCCATCCTTCTCAGCAGTTCCAGTCCTTTCCTGCGGCAGTGGAAAATTCACAGCAAGCTGAGAGAGTCACAGTTTGGAGGGACATTTTCATGGATCTTGCTCAGAATCACTTTCCATATGTCCCTTAGCAACTGTACTCCCTGAAGGCACAGGACTCCAGTGCTGCCTTCCGTTATTACAGCATGTTCCCTATATGGCAATAGTTTATGACAGCAATACTGTTCTTGGGCAGTGACTAGCCTGTAACAGTTTTACTTTTATAAGGGGGGAAATTCCAATAACCTGCTTAAAAGGTATCAGCAATTACAGCAGCGGGGTACAATGAAAATAAGAAACATTCCCTCATGAACTGATATTAAGAAGAAGGAAAAAGAGATGTACTTCAAAATTTCTATCCATATAAGTGTGGGTGCAAATAAGGAAAGGACAGAGCACCTCTGATAGGCCTGTTCACATAAGCACCTCTAACATTCGTGCAGCCTGTGGTACTAAAGAGAAAATAGTCTCCAAACCCACCTACCTTCATTAAAAACATTGGCTATGACATTAAAGCTACAGTAGACACAGAAGCTAGAAAAGCCTAGAAACCCTCCATTCCTCTTCTCCTACACCAATGGGTGGAGGAGTATGTACCTTACTATGAGCTGGTCTCTTACAGCTCACGTTCATAAAAACAAATATTTTCTCAGAGAACTTTCTGACTTGTAGAAATGGCTGATCATTTATCTTGTCAGGATCAGTCCCAGTTTTGTTATCTAGGGGGTTGTCCAAATGGTGGGGAAAAAACTCCTCACGGAATGCGAGGAAAATCCTAGCTGTCCTAATAGCATTCTATGTGATTTCACCAGATTGTGAAGGAGGGGGCAAAAAAAGGGCAAAAACCTCACCAAAAAAGCCTTTGTGGTTTTCCCCATCTTAAAAAAAAAAAAAAAAAAAAAAAACAGCAAGGGGGGGTGCGCATTCCTGCTTGTTAGAACAAGCAAGTCGATTTGATTTTCTTGCCCATATAAAAGGAAAAACAAATTTGATTGGCTAGATGAGTGCAGAGGCCTGGGCTTGCTAACAAGGCAAGTGCCCACTGCTGCCACGTTGGATTTTCACCTTAGCGAACAAGTGCTAAGGCGAGAAAATGGGGTGTTCGGTTTTTCTTTTGTGCTAAGTTGAAAAATCGCTCAATCACACCTTGGATGTCATTTTTAAAAAAAATAAGGTTGGTGGTGGCAAACTGAGGTAAGTGCAAATGCTCGTAAATCACTCACAGCCCCCATGTTTACTAGCAGGCATGCAAAGCTTATGGGGCCAGAAAAACCATTAGGACAGGTCGCAGCTGCTGTGAAATGTCGCTACTGTGAGGTATTCCTTTTTTATGGGCTTGTATAGACAAGCCCTAAGTGTTCAGATATATCCTAGAGCTGTGGTTCTCAAACGTTGTTTCTCCACATGTTTGGGACTTCAGCTCTCAGAGTTCCTGATCACTGGACAAGCTGGCTGGGACTTCTGGGAGCTGAAGCTCAAACACCTGGAGGACAGAAGATGGAGATGCACTCTTCTACAGCACCTGTTCCCCATACCAAGGAGTAGCAATAAAAGTGTTAAGACAACCACAGCTCACATCTGTACTCCCATGTGAAGGCAGCACACCTTCTGCTAGTGAAAAATTCTCTCTCATCAACAGATGTTGACACTGATATTGAACTATTAAAAATTTCTCCTTAGGGCAATTTACACAATATCTATACAGTAAGCTTCTTCTCCATGTCTCTCTCTCTGGCTTTTCTTCGCAAACGAAGATTCAGGAAGGATTCATCCTACGCATTCTGCAAGTTCGCTGATGACTAAAAAGGCCAATCTGAGATAAACAAGTCCGGTTGCAGAAAGCACAGCAGAAGGCCTCCTTGGGTGATGTTTCCGGGTTGTGATTCTTTCTGCGTTGTCGTTTCTCTTCAAGACTTGTTCGGCGTGCATTCTCAAATAAGGCTGCAGCATTGTGGATAGTGCATCTCCAGGTCTCCCGATGTGAGGCCAGGGCTGACCATTGTTGGTGATCAGTTTGGCCGAGCCTGAGATGTTGTTTCAGGGAGTCCTTGTATCGCTTTTTTGGAGCGCCCCTCTTATGCTGACCCGTGGCGAGTTCACCGTAGAGTACTATTTTGGGGAGGTGATGGTCCTCCATCCTAGAAACGTGCCCTGCCCAGCTTAGCTGTGTTCTCAATATCATGGCCTCAATGCTGGTGATCCCTGCTTGCTCAAGGACAGCAACATTCGTCACATAGTCAGTCCAGTGTACATTTAGGATTGTGCATGTACAGCGCTGATGAAAGCGTTCAAGGAGTCGTAAGTGATGTAACACACCTCAAAATGTGTATGGGTTCATAATCATTAAGAGGTTAAAATGAAACCTGGTTCCTCTTCCAAATGAAGCTAGCTGGCAGCAAATCTCAGACAAATGGCTACATGCTTTTCAGGAGAGGACATTCACAGGAATCACTAATTGCTGTGGGTACAATAGATCACATGCAGTGGCACATGCTTCCTGAAACTGTATACACATGCAGCACTAAAGGTAGTTCAGAACACACAGCACACACCAGTTCACACAAGTGCTCTTAAGACCTGGGTGGATGTGCCTCACACAGTAATGTTACACTTCCAGCTTTTGCACATATTTGAAGAGGCTGCCTATATCTTCCCCATAGGATGATGCATGTGTTGTCAGGACCATACATGCACATGCACACACACACACACACACACACACACACCTACCTTCTGTACAGCAGAGAGGCACAAGCTCCCTTCTCAAAGGTAACAGCCGAAACTCAAAACACCCTTGCAGTCTCCAGGAGGATAAATAATCAATTGGCGGTGGGGCCATTTTGCTGAACTGAAGGGTGGAAATTGGCAAGTGCCTCTTCCTAAATGCATCAACTCAAGACACACCTTAGAAGAAATTAAGGAAGAGCACCTTCTCTGACATGTTTCTGCACATTCCTTGGGTGGCCCATTTTCATACTTTCAGAACCAGAGCTTATGCTTGCAGCCACTGAGTCTAAGTCATCATGCAGCATTGAGAAGAAGAAAGGTTTAAAAGACCAAAACCTGGGAAAAATAGCCCAGCAGGCAATGAGGATGCTGCCTATATGGACCAAGGTGTTTCCTGTGACTATGGAGAGATCACAAATACCATGAAGCTGCTTTATACGCAGAGCCTGGAAACATCACTTTTTTTTTTTATTACAGCTCCCAGAATCCCACAGCCAGCACGGCCAATCACTTGACTGGAAGGGAGCAGGAAGAAAAAATATGTAAGGGCTTTGTCTCATTTCAGCTCCATTGTATTGAAGATCTTGTCTAAATGCTCAGTGTGAAGAAGTGTATTTGAAGGAATGGATGAGAAGCAGCCAATCCAAACACATGATGCTGTGATGGGAGGGGCCTCTGCGAGTCTGAGGGCTTGTCCAAATGGCAAAAATACTCCTCATACAAGTCAAGAAGAATACAATTTGTCTAAATGGCATCCTGCATCAATTTGTATTCAGAAGGCGGGGACCAAAAACTACTGAAAACTCTGCAGGAAAAGCCTTTACAGTTTTCCTTTCTATTTTTTTTAAAGCACCACAGGGAATGCACATTCCCACTCATTGGGACAACCAATTCACTCTGATGTGCATTTCTAATAAAAGCAGAAGTGGTAAGCTGATTGGTTGGACGTGCGCAAGGGTGGAGCTTGCTAACAAGGCAAGCGCCCAGAACAGTCATGTTGGATTTTTGCCATAGCAATTGTGTGCTGAGGCAATGAAACAGCCTTTTTTCCCCTTTTTTTATTTATTTAGGCAGAATATTACAATTTTGCACCTTAAATATGCTTTTAAAAAACTGCACCAATTAGCAGCAGCAACTTGTGACAATAAAATCATGAGTACTCAAGCCTGCCATCTTGATTCACAGGCATGCCTGTTGGAAGTGAAAGTGGACTGCTTTGCATCCCCGTGATTGTGCCAAAACACCATTAAGACAAATAGAGGCTGCTCCGAATTGGCATTAGTGTGCATCAATCCATATTTTCCCCCTCATATAGACAAGCCCTGAGAAAGTGAGTTGGGAGTGAACTGTGATGAGAGAAGGTGGTATGAGTCAGATGAGAGAGGCGGGGGGGGAGTGGATGATTTGAGTGGAAATATGGTCTGTGGCTGATTGAAAGAAACATTGTTAATATATCATTATTACACAGTCCTGGAAGTTAACACCTTGTTATAATAAATCAACTAAACTCTTTTGTTAACTGTTACACTGCCTCATATTGGATTTATTTCCCTTAGAATAAGCAGTGGTTATGCTATGCAAAAGACTACACACTGTTAGACAAACTTGTCCACTAAGAGGAGATTCAGGCCCCAATCCATAAAGGGATACCAGAGGGGGACCTAGAGAAGGATGGCAGTGATGGGCAGCCAGAGCTGAGAACTTCAGGGCCAGCCTGGTGAGGCCAATGTCATACTCAAGGTCTCACAGTTCTTTTGGCTCCCTGAGCTAGGAACATTGCCCAGACTAAAAGCAATGTGCTAGCCTAGGAATTGCACAGTGTCTTGGAGACTTGAAGATGCCTCAGTGAAGGGACTGCAAATACACTCTCATACATATACACATCACAGCAGAAGGTCTCCTTGGGTGATGTTTTTGGGTTGTGATTCTTTCTGCGTTGTCGTTTCTCTTCAAGACTTGTTCGTCGTGAGTTCTCAAATAAAGCTGCAGCATTGTGGATAGTGCGTCTCCATGCCTCCCAATGTGAGGCCAGGGTGGACCATTGTTGGTGATCAATTTGGCCGAGCCTGAGATGTTGTTTCAGGGAGTCTTTGTATCGCTTTTTTGGAGCGCCCCTCTTACGCTGACCCGTGGCGAGTTCACCGTATAGTAGTATTTTTGGGAGGCGATGGCCTTTTTAGTCATCAGCGCGCTTGCAGAAAGCGCGGGATGAGTCCTTCCTGAATCTTCGTTTGCGAAGAAAAGCCAGAGAAACATATACACAATCTCTCTCAATCTCTCTCTTTACCTCTGGCTTACCGGTATATACATTTCTCTATCTGAAGCACAGCAACCAGTGAAGCTTCCCACTCCTGAAGTTAAGGTATCAAGTACCCAAAGCCAGTCAAGTTATTTTGGCACCTGAGGCAGAAAATCTCAACAAGCACCTCTCCCCTTTCCTGGCAGTAAAAATGTACTGTAATGAGAATAAATTAAATAACTAACCATTTGCTGCCCTTTCACAACACACCCAAAATCTGCTGCCCAAGGCAGCCATCTCTTGCTGCCTAGAGGTAGACAATAAAGAAAGTGAAAACAAAACAAATTAACAAAGAATTATTTTTTATTTTTTATTTTAAATGCAACTTCTGCCAATGTCTATGCTGGAGCCTCTGTGTGGATCACAAAGTTCCTCTAAGAAGGAGCTCCATGGAAGTAAGAAGCAGAACACAGTTATATGATGTGGAGGTTCAAGCTGCCTGTAACTTGCTCAAGGTCACACAGAGAGTCTCTGTGTTGGGAGTTTAGCTTGGCCAATGTGCAAGGCCCTTAATGCTGGAGCAGCCTTCCTTTATACATTTGTCAATACAAGGGGAGGCAGTTAAATGCCAGAACTCTGGGCGAGCTCCTATCCCACCACATGCCTGGATAATATATTCAGCAGAAATCTTTCAGCCAAAATACCTGGCTCATTTTTATTTCCCTCCACAATCTTTTCCTACCTAGGTTCAAATGACCACAAAGGGAACAGTGCTGTGGGGCTACCAAGGAGGAAAATGGGACCTTACAGACACTACATGTTAAATAGGGACTAGCAGCATCTTCTTCCCAAATGGGAATATCTCCTGACACAACAGTAAGATTACAGAGAGGAGGGGGGGGGCAACATTAATTGGAAAGCTATCTGGAATGTTTTTCATCCCAGCCAAAGATTGGCAACTGCCTGTATTCTTGAGAAGGCACCATTTTATGGGGTCTTGTATGCTTCTTTTTCCTACTAGACAGGAGAGAGAAGAGTGCTCCCCTGAGGCCCAGTAATTAGCACAGGCAATGTGGCTTTTTTGGGGTATCTTGCAGTTTATGCTCACTGGCCCTGATCCATTGTGCCACAGGGTTGTCTGTGGCCTGCTGGGGCACTATGGGGCCCTGTCAGAGCCAAAAGGAACATTTACCTTTCTTACCTCACTTGCCACCAAATCACTTTAATTTAGCTCTTGCTACTGCTACTGCATTATCTATGGTTTTAAAACTGGTTAAAACTACTAATTGGTGCACAAAATTCAAACTATCCAGAGGCCTGATTGCAACAGAATAAAACCCTCAGTCAGTCAAGATACCACTCAGTTTCTGACTTCTAAGTGAGGAAAGATGGTGGACTGATGTCCCTGTGAGGCATGCTGCACCAAGGAATAACTTAGGTGGCAAAATTGCTGGCTAGAAGGTAAGTTCTAGTCAGCAAAAACTCTGAAGAACACAGTTCTGTGGAGAGTTCCTGATTTCTTTAGTAACAAGTTATGGACCACAAGGGAACAATTGTTGAAACTCTGACATGTATTATTGTTAACCTACTTCTCCCTGAAGCTGTTATATGAAAATGACCTGTCAACTGTTACTGTACTGCTCAGGATCACATATATCTATTCCCCCACCTCCAAATTAGCAAATGTTCACAGAGTTGAACGTGTTTTACTACAGTTGTCCCTTCATATTTGCTGCGGTTTGGTTCCAGGACCCCCTGTGGATATCAAAATCCATGAAAACTCAAGTCCCATTATATACAGTGGCATAGCAAAATAGTGTCCCTTATATAAGATGGCAAAATCAAGGTTTGCTTTTTGGATTATTATTTTTTAAAGAATATTTTCAAGCCATAAATGCTTAAATCTGTGGATACCAAATCCATGGATATGGAGGGACAACTGTATATTTAGGTTGCAGGTGGAGAGTGGCAATGAACAGTGTGATCTCAGCAACGTCTATCCTACTGCCCTCACTAAGCCTCACAATATATAGCACTTCTTTTACCATCTTCTTTACTATACCATCTTCAAAGGAAACACTCCACAACTGAATATGAACTTTATTACCTGCCAAAATTGTCCTCCATGCATGTTTTTGCTCTCCTGTCCAGGATGCAGCCAGAGCAGGTCTCCCTACCATACCAGCCTTAGTCTGACTACTGTACTTTGTTTTACTTTGTTGTAAGCCACAACACCCTGGATCCTGTACCAGGATAATGGTGGGATATAAAATGATTACATTCTCTCTCTGGCTTTTCTTCGCAAATGAAGATTCAGGAAGGACTCATCCCGCGTTTTCTGCAAGCGCGCTGATGACTAAAAAGGCCAATCCGAGATAGACAAGTTCGGTTGCAGAAAGCACAGCAGAAGGTTTCCTTGGGTGATGTTTCCGGGTTGTGATTCTTTCTGCGTTGTCGTTTCTCTTCAAGACTTGTTCGGCGTGAGTTCTCAAATAAGGCTGCAGCATTGTGGATAGTGTGTCTCCATGCCTCCCGATGTGAGGCCAGGGCGGACCATTGTTGGTGATCAATTTGGCCGAGCCTGAGATGTTGTTTCAGGGAGTCCTTGCATCGCTTTTTTTGGAGCGCCCCTCTTACACTGACCCGTGGCGAGTTCACCATAGAGTACTATTTTGGGGAGGCGATGGTCCTCCATCCTAGAAACATGCCCTGCCCAGCTTAGCTGTGTTCTCAATATCATGGCTTCAATGCTGGTGATCCCTGCTTGCTCAAGGACAGCAACATTCGTCACATACTCAGTCCAGTGTATATTTAGGATTGTGCGTAAACAGCGCTGACGGAAGCGTTCGAGGAGTCGTAGGTGGTGGCGATAGGTGACCCATGTTTCAGATCCATAAAGAAGAACAGACAGTACAATGGCTCTATACACACTGATTTTTGTGTTTCGCCTCAGATGTTTATTACTCCAGACTCTTTTGTAAAGTCTTCCAAATGCGCTATGTGCCTTTGCTAATCTGTGATCGATCTCTTTGTCAATCTTGGCATCTGAGGAGATGATGCTTCCCAGGTAGGTGAATTGCTGAACGGACTTGAGCATTGGGGGGGGGGGGTAAATAGCTAAAGTGAACTGAGATATTTCAGGATGAGGGTGGAGAAGTATGGTAAAATGGGACTATCCAACAGCAACAAAAAAATAGGCTGATTATATTTGGAAAAATTAATAATTCTACAGCACACATGGACAATAGACATAGTTCTGAGGGAAAACGTTTCACACTAAGGGAAAAATAATAAAAGCTGCAATTCCCTTTTACTTCATAATCACAATCAAAGCAGGAAAGAAGGGAAAGGAACACAACATGCTGTTGATGAGTTTTCCATTAAGAACAAGCATTTACCCCCCCCCTTTGTAATCCATCTCTTGCTCTTAGCCACAAATTCCCCCCCTTAATAAAAATAAGAATAATAAAAAAGTTATATGACTTTAATTAAATACACTTATTAAAAGAGTGAAATATTTGGAGAGGCTGGGTTTTTTTCTTGCCCCTTTTTTTTGGTAAATGCTAAAGGCACATTTTCCAGCATGCTGCAGAGTGTCTGCATCCGCCTGCCCCAGGCCATTTTTAATGCACAAATAAATCCCCACCTGAAGTGCTGACAGATTATTATGCAGTGTGGCAGCCAACTAAAGTAAACACTAGGGCAAAAGTTTTAACCTCTTGCAGTCACAGCACAGTTCCCCCTTCCTACCAGTTACTCCTGCTCTCCAGCACAGACTTGACAAGCTGAACAAGTCAACCCTGCCTTGCAATGCCCATCCTCCTGGTATTTCACATCTATGGCACACATTGCTCCCTTTCTTGGCTTAATCCCCAATGCAAAATACCCTCAAACAGCATCATAGTGTAAAACGTATTGCTGGTACAACTCCAAACTGGGCACCAAAATGTTGCCCTCCATCACTACATAGACCCTCTGCCCACAAATTCTGCCTGCAAAAGATGCAACTCATACACACGCATGCCTGCCACTCATACATTACATTGTTTGCATGCATTTTACACACAGAGGGACAAACCAGAAGTTATAGCCTCTTACTGTTAGGGATAGCCTGGTTTCTCCAAAGCATCCTAGTTGCATGCTGATAGGAAGAGATTTTGATTTACTACACCAATGGCAACTGGTAGCCCTCCAGATGTTGTTGAGGCTCAACAGCACTGGCTAGGGGTGGTGGCTATTGCAGTCCAAAAACATCTCAAAAGCCACAGGTAACCCATCCTCATTGACAAGGTACAGACAATGCAATGCAACTCTACTCAGTCCCATGCTAAATACTAGACAATTGATTTGCCCTTAAAAATTAACTACCGTAAATTGGGTGTCCTAAAGCAAAGGAAAAAAAAAAAAACCAAGCAGAAATTCCAGGGTGGGCAAGGTTGGTACAGGATCACTTTAGATTGACAACATTGGGCCAGGTGAGTAAATTTTGAACAGAAGTATTGATTATGAGGTTCTAAAAGCCCAATCACAGTGAAAAATGAGGCTTTCCAGTTTAAAAATACCCATAGCATGACCTTATGGATGCTGAATCAGACGCAAATTTCACCAAGTATCCTACTCATATAAATGGACAGCCTCTTACTATAGGTCACAATTTTGGTATCCTTTCTACTGATTTCAGTGGGAGTTATTCTAAGCAGACAAGGGCAAAACTGCTGCCTTGAATCCCATCTTGAGTGAAAGACAGGATATAAATCCAACAAACAAACAAAGAAACTGGGTTTGAAGTCTGTAAAAACAGTAAGTCTTGGGGAAACTGAATGCCGTGAATAAATTGTCTATAGTTTAGGATACTGTTTCGGATACTGCAAATGAATGACTGATCAAAACAAGGAAACATATTCAGGGATAGGCATGTTGGCCATGCAGCAAAATACAACAAAAGACAAAATCCACAAAGCAGCAATTTCTTCATTGGGCCAGCCAAAGCATAAAATAAAAGACTGTGCAAGTTTTCAAAGCTTCATTGACTTCTTCATCAGGCAAATATGTTAAAAATCATAAAGGAGAAAGAAAGTGATGGTGTTAGGGTTACAGGCCTATGTTCCACCTCAGAAGGTACTCTGTTGTCAGTTAAGATGATATTGTGGGTTTTCAAAGCTGGCAGAGGCCACTCCCCTTCTTGGTCATTTGAGGACTAGGGACAAAGGACAATAAAGGCAGGTAATAAAATTTCAACTCCATTAGCAACAGAAAAGTAACTTCCTTTGAAATCAAAATAAGAATGCCCTGTTCTAACACATAGACACAGAGAGAGAGAGAGAGAGAGAAAATATTCTACATCCTTCTTCCCAACTGAACACTGTAGAAACTACCATTTTGGCACACTCTTCTAATAAACCACACATCCCAGGGTGGATTTTGGTCATTCTGACACCTGCCTGTTGAAACTGCTTTACTACTTTCCCTGCCTCCACAGGTGGCAGCCATTTCACCAGGGTGTGATCTCACATGATTAGAGGCTGCATGCAAATGATACAGCTTTCACAACTTGGGAGGGACCAATTCACCACACTGCTGAGATAGTCGGTGCTAACTCTGTGGGAAAGTCTCCTTGTGTTTGCCAATCCATTGACTGAATTCCATCAGTGCTGGTTACTCTACTTGAGATATGAGCTCTAGCTCACTAGAAAGAGCTTTGTACCTTATATTTCCCCTTGTACCTCACACAAACATTACATTTACATTTCTCCCCCTCCTTCCTTGTGTAATCATCATCTGGGCACTACATGTCCATCAACCTTGACTAATCTTCCTGCCTCTGCTATCACTACTCAGAATAAACAGCCGCAAAAAAACTGTTTTTCTAATATTACTGAGTGCCACACAGGATTAGAGCTTTTAAGCTGTCATTCAGAGCTCCAACCTTGAAAGAACAGAAATCAGTCACCTTTTAAAAATGTTACCAGAAGTAACAGCGTCCCATGCTGAAGGTATACTCTGTACAAATATGCATTTGTAATCCAGATTCCACTCTCGAGGATGGGAGTGCATAAACTTATCAGCCCTGAGGGGACGCATCCAGTGTCAGGTGGGGGCAGCTGTGTGTATACATATGTGTTGGCATGCTCACTCTCTTCCCCTCTCACTCTCACTCTGCATATACACATGTGTACACTTTCTCTTCATCCACCACCACCATCTCTTCCACACACAAAGTCATACGGGTGGAGGGACTGTTGAAGTGAAGTGTTGAGGTGAAAGAAAAAAGAGGCTTTGAAAAAAATGTACAATATTCATGACTGGCCATTAAAAACAACTAGAGCAATATGGGAGACTTGCTGTAATTCAGAATCCTAGTAAAATAAAAGATTAACTCCACAATGCCAGCATTACCTCCCAAAGATGACAACCCCACTACAAACAACTCTCTTACTTTATGAAACTGGATCCCCTCTGATTTCAGTGAATTTTATTTTATACTGCAAGGATTCACTTGTATTTAAAAAAAAAAGTGCTTGTAACTATCTTTTTTCAGAGCTCCAAAATACAATACCTCTATGACTGCAAATATATATATATATAATATATGTTGTTAATGGCCATCAAGGCAGCTTTAACTTATAGAGAACCTATGAATGAGAGAGAGACCTCCAAGATACCCTGCTATCAGTAGCTCTGCTCAGTCTTGAAAACTCAGGGCTGTGGCTTCCTTGAGTGTGTCAATCCACCAATGTTGTAGTCTTCCTCTTTTCCTACTGTCTTCAGCTTTACCAATCATTATCATCTTTTCTAATGACTCATGTCAACTCATGATAAATCTGAAGTACAACAGCCTCAGTTTAGTCTTAGGGCCTGTCTATATGAGGCAAAACCAAAAACTAAATTGTTCCGCAGTAATGGCAAATCGCAGCAGCTAAGATTTGTCTTAATTGTTTTTTGGCCCCCAAAAGCTTTGCATGCCCACCAGTCAAGACGGTGGCTGTGAGTGAATTACTCACATTTTAACTTACCTGGATTTGCCACCATTGAACTTTTAAAAAAATTCCTATATGTGATAGAGTGATATTTCACCTTCACTAAAAAGAAAAAAAAAAGGTTTTATCACTTTAGCACTTGCTTGCTAAGGCGAAAATCCAACATGGCAGATTCAGGCGCTTGCCTCGTTAGCAAGCCCCACCCCTGCGTTTGTCCAGCCAAACAACTTTGTGCTTCCACTCCTATGGGGAAGCGATTCAAAGCTAATTGCTTGTTTCAACAAGCAGGAATATGCACCCCTCTTGCTGTTTTTTAAAAACTCTGGGGAAAGCTACAAAGGCTTTCCTTCAGAGCTTTTGAGGGTTTTGGCCCCCCTCCTTCTGAATACAGCGTAATGATGCGGGATCCCATTAAGACAGGTAGGATTCTCCTCACATTCCCTGAGGAGTATTTTCACTGTTTAAACAGCCCCTCAATGAGAGCTCAGAATGCTTTGCTCTCAGATACATTTATTTGACTTTGGGGCAATCCATAGCATTTGTGGAACTCTCCTCCAGCACCACATTTCAAATGAGTTGGTTTTGTTCCTCTCAGTAAAAATAACAATGCTGTTAATTCTAGTCGAAAACTAGTCAAAGAACATATGAAGGAACATAGTGTCTATCTTCTGGAGATACCAACTGCCTACACCTTAAATCAGAATGATTCTTTTTCAAGATATACAGCTTAAGACGAATTTCCTCTGAATTCCTGTCACCATTACCACGATTCAAGCTTGCTGTGCAAATTATATCCTCTTGCCATTTAGAGCCTTATCTCACTACACTGTTATAGCACTATTATTCTACTTTAACTGCTATGGCAGCTTCCTGTGGAATTCTGGGGTTTGTAGTTTAGTGAAGCCTAAGAGCTGTCTGGCTGAGAATGCTAAATGTCCCTTCCTAAACTGCAAATCCCAGGATTCCACAGGAAGCAGCCATAGGCTGAGTCTATATGATTATAAAAAAATCCGTTTGGGGGGTAAAAAATACAAATAGGCCATCGTTCATATGCATACGATCCGCTGACACAATTTTTTTACCCCCCTAAACTCCGTATGACCCCTCTTCCCCAAGCTGGCTGGAGTGAGCAAGCCAAACGATGGTTTTAAATCTCCCGCCGCTTTTTTTTTTAAAGGTTCCTGCTTTGCGGAAAGTCGGTTTTCCCTATTTACAATATAAAAATAAATAAATAAATAAAATTCACGGACTTACTGGACTCTCGCTAGCCGGGAAACCAACATGGCAACCGCTCCCAATTCCCCTCCGTGCTAGATCCGCCCCCTCTACTCGGCCAGCCAATCATATTACACTGTCTGTTTGTATGTGTGCGAACAGAGCGTACAGACCGTCAGCCATCCAAACAGATTTTTTATCGTGATCCGCTTTCCCTCCCAAATGCTGCATGAGCGTATTTCACGGTGAAAAACCGAGCCCCCTTCCTTTGGATGCATGTGAATCCGAACGGCCATGTGCACCGAAGAGCGAGCTTCCGCAAGCCATACGTATTATTTAAATCGTGTAGACAGGGCATCAGCCGTTAAAGTGGAATAATAGTGCTATGACAGTGTAGTGTGATATTTAGATTAGCCTTGATAGCTAAAAGGAACTCCCATGATTTGAGGAAGAGTGCTGGAGTGGCAGAGATAATGAGAGACAACCTACACAGATAACGTCTGGTCTTCTGGGTACATTTGGCTAGATGTTCTTGGACAAATAAGAGAGTGGGGGGAAGCTGCATTCCACTATATCAAGCCACTAGACAACCCAGTATAATGTACTCCAGGTGTGGGGATCCTTTGGACTTCAGGACATTTTGGACTACAGCTCCCATAATCAATGGCCATGCTGGTTGGGGTTTCTGAAGTTCAAAACACCTGGTGAGGCTCCCAAGTTAGTCAACCTAACATGTGGCAATTGTAAAAAAAGAGGATGGCAAGAAAGCTAGAGATGCATTTGCCACTAGGGATCAACAAGAAATGGATACAAAATAAAACTGCCAGTATCTTAATGACCTTATACAGATCTTTGGTGCATTTGCGTTAGAAATAGTGCATGCGCCTCTGGTCCCTGGTCCCTCTGTGTCTTGCAAACACTGTTGCAAAGATAAGAAAGGTAACAAAAAGGGAAATCAAAATGACCGGAGACCAGAAGTAACTCTCTATGGGGAAAGATTACTGTACTGTGTTAGTGCCTTTTTTTTATACAAGGTAGACAATTTTAGAGGTCTGTAAAATTAGTCACAGCATGGTGAAATCGATCACACCAAAAGTTTTTCTCACATTCTTGATGGCTGCTCCCAGGATCTGGACCCACCTCCCTATGGAAGTTAAAATGGATTCCTCCTTGTTGCCCGTTTGCCAGCAAGTGAAAACTTTTCTTATTCAACAGCCTTTTTATGAACTGATTACAATGGGCTTTTAATGGAGGGGTTGTTTTGTTGATTTTTGTTGTCTGTCTTTTAATTGTATTTTTAAGTAATTTTAATTGTATAGATTGTTTAATTGCACTTTTAAAATAATTACTATATTTTTTTCTCTGAAGTCTTTGTATGTACAGTATTTTAGTTTGTATGAGTGTAACATGCCTTGAGACCCAATACTGGCAGGGGAGAGCAGGATACAAATGAAATAATACTGTATTCTGAAATGACAGATTTCATAATACACATGACCTACAAATTGAAATTCAGCATCTCTGAGAAAACCAAACAACTGTGATTCCAGTGCGGTGGTAGACAGTCTGGAGCAATTCCAAACAAACAGAAAACATCTGAATGAAATCACCATAGATAGAACCCAATAGCAAAATTACAAAAAAATGGTACTACTTGTGCCATGCCACATTTTCTGATAATACCTCACTAATTCCATCCAAATCACTGACGGTCCAAAACTCCAGTCAGTCACACCTGATAGACTGTGAGATATTGATATAATATCAGAGCCAATGGGAGCCTGAGCTCTCTGGCCACTTGAAGGAGAGGAGAAGTGCTGTAGCCACTATAATCATCAACAGCATCATCATCATCATCACCACCACCTTTCTGCTGCCACCACACAACCACCACCACCTCACCATCTCCCTACCCTGAGGAACCCTCCCCCCCACCCATGAAGAAATGCTAGCCATGGCCAGAACATCTTATGCAAAGCCTTTTTACACCCATCTTTTTGTATGACCAACATTTCTTTATAGTACAGGTACTCAGCGGAGGCAGGCAGGCAGCAATGGTTATAGTGGCACAGTTTAGAGTGGAGGGAAAGGAGAAAATGGCAGTGGCAGCAAAGTGAGGCTCGGGGAAGGGTTGGCTGGAAATGAGAAAGGGAAGGCTTTATCGGCAAATGATAACAGAATTCTTATTGCTAAATATTGGAAGGATAAGAATATTCCCTCAGAGGAAGAATGGTTAGGGGAAAAAAATTGAAATTGCAGAATGAGATAAATTATCATATATTTTGGAAGGTAACGCAAAATGTAAATTTGTAAAGCAATGGGAGTTTCTCCAAAATTATTTACAGAAAAAGTTTGATAAAAATATTATGCCCAGTTTCTTTGATTAAATTATTACAATATCCACTGTTTTTCGTAGCATTTGTAGCAGAGTTTAAAAATTCATAAAGACTGTGAACTTAATAAGAAGAAGGTTTAATTTATTTTCTTTATGAAATTATTAAAAAGGTATGTGTGTGTATAAAATATAAAATTATAGCTGTTCCTTCATTGGTGGGGAAGTGTTGTATGTGTCTAGATATGTTATGTTAGTCTTAAAGTGGGAGGGAAAAGGTTGGGGGATATTTTATGTGTGTATGTTAATACAGTACATGTTAGTGTATGTGTATATGAGTATATACAGGACGAACACCATCATTCCCACATTGCCATCGGGAAATATGTGCTTAAGTCCATTCAGCAGTTCACCTACCTGGGAAGCATCATCTCCTCAGATGCCAAGATTGACAAAGAGATCGATCACAGATTAGCAAAGGCATATAGCGCATTTGGAAGACTCTACAAAAGAGTCTGGAGTAATACACACCTGAGAAGATGCACAAAAATCAGTGTGTATAGAACCATTGTACTGTCTATTCTGCTTTATGGCTCTTCGTTTGCAAAGAAAAGCCAGAGAGAGATATGAGTATATGTGTATGATATTGTTGAATGTATTTGATACTTGTTACTGTATAATCTCTCTCTCTCTCTCTCTCTCTCTCTCTCTGGCTATTCTTCGCAAACGAAGATTCAAGGAAGGACTCATCCCGTGCTTTCTGCAAGCGCTGATGACTAAAAAGGCCAATCTGAGATAATCAAGTCCAGTTGCAGAAAGCACAGCAGAAGGTCGTCTTGGGTGATGTTTCTGAGTTGTGATTCTTTCTGCGTTGTCGTTTCTCTTTGAGACTTGTTCGGCGTGAGTTCTCAAATAAGGCTGCAGCATTGTGGATAGTGCGTCTCTTACGCTGTTCCGTGGCGAGTTCACCATAGAGTACTATTTTTGGGAGGCGATGGTCCTCCATCCTAGAAACATGCCCTGCCCAGCGCAGCTGTGTTCTCAATATCATGGCCTCAATGCTGGTGATCCCTGCTTGCTCAAGGACAGCAACATTCGTCATATAGTCAGCCCAGCCCAGCCCAGCTAACACACATTGGAAACTGTTTAATGCAGTTAAATGTGTAAATAGCTATTGCTTAAAACAATTTTTAAGCCGTTCTGATAGCCTTGTGGCTGAAGAGCGGGGTATAAATCAATCAATAAATAAAATAAAGTGCATATTTAGGATTGTGTGCATACAGCGCCGATGAAAGCGTTCGAGGAGTCGTAGGTGGTGGCGATAGGTGACCCATGTTTCAGATATATAAAGGAGAATAGACAGTACAATGGCTCTACACACTGATTTTTGTGCTTCTCCTCAGGTGTTTGTTACTCCAGACTCTTTTGTAAAGTCTTTCAAATGCACTATATGCCTTTGCTAATCTGTGATCGATCCCTTTGTCAATCTTGGCATATGAGGAGATGATGCTTCCCAGGTAGGTGAACTGCTGAACGGAGTTAAGCACAGATTTGCCTATGGCAATGTGGGGATGGTGGTGTTCGTCCTGTGCTTCAGCCTGGTAAAGAACTTCCATTTTCTTCAGGTTCACTTCCAGCCCAAACAGCTCTGCAGCTGTTGCAAAGCAGGATGTTAGGCGCTGCAGAGCTGCTTCTGTGTGGGCAACAAGGCCAGCATCATCAGCGAAGAGCAGCTCACGGACTAGATAGTTTAGAATCTTAATGTGAGCCCTCAGACGGCTTAAGTTAAACAAGCTACCATCAGTACGGTAACGTATATAGCTGCTGTTTTCTTCTTCAAGCTCTGCCGTAGACCTTTGGAGCATCATGCTGAAGAAGATTGTAAATAAAGCTGGAGCAAGAAAACAACCTTGCTTCACTCCATTAGTTATTAGAAAGGGCTCTGAAAGAGCATCGCCATATCTGACTTGACCATACTGGCCCTCGTGTAGCAAGATAATCATTTTAAGGAATTTGGGTGGACATCCTAGTCTTTCCAGGATCTGCCACAGACCTTTTCTACTCACAGTGTCGAAGGCTTTGGTGAGGTTGACAAATGTTACATAAATACGCTTGTTCTGTTCTCTACATTTCTCTTGCAGTTGTCTAAGGGCAAATACCGTATCTGTAGTACTCCTATTGGCTCTGAAGCCACATTGGCTTTCAGGAAGAAGTTCTTCTGCAATAGCAGGAACTAATCTGTTCAGGAGTATCCTTGCAAGGATGTTTCCAGCAATAGAGAGCAGTGTTATGCCTCGATAGTTTAAGCAATCGGATTTTGCTCCTTTTTTCTTGTACAGGGTGATGATGACTGCATCTCAGAGATCTGATGGCAGTTCCCCTTTTCCCCAGCAATTCACAAGGAGTTCGTGGAATTTATCATGGAGTTCATGACCTCCATGTTTCCAAACTTCAGGTGGGATTCCATCAATCCCAGCTGCCTTGCCGTTTTTCATCTGCTATATGGCCTTAAGGGTCTCTTCCAAAGTGGGAGCTATGTCAAGTTCATTTTTCATCGGTTTTTGTACCATATGTTGGATAGCTGAGCCTTGGACTACTTGGTTGGCACTAAAGAAACTTTGCAAATGTTCAGCCCATCGATTCAGCATGGAGGCTTTATCAGTAATTAGTGTTTGACCATCTGTACTGTATAAGGAGCATTGGTCCAAACACTGCTTTAAGATAGTTAAACACTGCTTTGGACCCGATAAGTAGGTCCAAACACTGCTTTAAGAGCTTCATAAAATCCTCTAAGATCACCCAGATCTGCACAGCATTGTGTCTTTTATGCTCTATTGATCCACCACTTTTCTGCATGCCTCTGAGTTTTTGTTGAAGTTTACTACATGTGAGACGGAAAGCTGCCTTTCTTACATGGCAAGTTGGCTGGGCGAGGTATGCCTGGTGAGCCGCTCTCTTCTTTGCCAACAGCTCCTGGATCTCTTGGTTGTTTTCATCAAACCAGTCTTGATTTTTCTTGTGGGAGTACCCGAGGGATTCTTCCGCAGACTGGAGGATACTGTTTTTGATATGTTGCCAAAGCGCTATAGGAGAAGGATCTGTAGGGTGGTCTTCAAGTTTTGTTTGCAGATTTGCCTGGAAGTTGTCTCTCATGGTAGCTTTTTGAAGATTGTTGATTTGAAGTCTCCTCTTTAAGATGCCACCCCTCTTAGGTTTGAACTGAAGATGAAGATGTAGTTTACATCTTACGAGGCGATGATCTGTTTGGCATTCTGCACTGGGCATCACTCAAGTATGACGGACATCGCGAATGTTTCTCTGGTGGACTAGAACATAATCAATGAGGTGCCAATGTTTGGATCGGGGATGCATCCAGGCTGTCTTCAAGCTATCGTTCTGCTGAAAGATAGTATTTGTAATAGTCAGCTGTTGTTCTGCACAGAACCCTAGCAAGAGGCATCCATTATCATTGCAATTTCCAACACCATGCTTGCCTAAGACACCTTTCCAGGCTTCAGAGTTCTTTCCTACTCTGGCATTGAAGTCACCAAGGATAATAATTTTCTCTTCTACAGGGACTTTTTGTATGAGGTGGCGTAGGTCTGTGTAGAATTTGTCTTTCTCTACAGGGTCGGTTTGCATAGTTGGGGCATATATACTAAAGAGAAGAATATGTGGGAGGCGTAAGGAAATAATGCGATCAGAGTGTCCTGTTGGCAAGGTTTCGAGTTTGGAGGCAATGGAGTTTTTAATCATAAAGCCTACTCCTGACAGATGTTTTTCGGTTTTAGGTTTGCCAGACCAGTAAAGTGTCTAGCCGGCACTGTGTTCTTTAAGGCTGCCTTCCTCATGGAGACGAACTTCAATAAGAGCAGCGATGTCAATATTAAGTCATGATAGTTCATGGGCTATTAGAGCAGAACAACGCTCAGGCCATCCACTATCTGCAGAGTCTCGCATGGTTCTGATGTTCCATCATGCAAGCGTCAGTTTATTTACACCTTTGGAGGCTGGTGTGTGCCTTTGTTTCTTTGCCTTGGTTTGATCGCATCAGAAGATGCCTGTTGGCCGCGGCTAGCCAACCAGGTAAATGGGGATGAGCTTTCATTAGGCCACCTTTTCTAGGCCCCTCTCCATATGGAGCAAGCAGTGCTTTCCTTTAAAAAGGCTGCTTGGTCATTCAGGATGCTGCCGAACAAGACTATCATCTCCCGGGTCAGCCTCAAGCGACCAGAGTCCTGAACTGCCTGCATGCAGGGTTGGGTCTGCGGCTTCCAGTGCATCTTTACACCTGCTGTTTCGTCCCTTGCCTATCACTACAGGGCTTTTTTTTTTTTTTTGGAATTGGATTTGTCCTTCGAGCCTGTGCAATGGATTTTTCTGGTGGAGTGCAGCGTGCACAGAACTGGCCTCACCCTTTAAACCAAAGGTTCATCTGCTGTGGCCTTGCAAGCATGGACGGTAGCAGCGAGGTCCTCGGGCCGTAGGTTTGATTAGAGTTTCCTTCTCTTAGATGGTTGACCTTGTCAGGGATGATGGGAGTTGTAGCTCTTCACCTCTGGCTCAAACTCACCACCTTATTATGCAGCAGAGCCAACCAGCTTAGATCAGTGGTTAATGCTTTTCTCCAAAGCAGCAGAGTTTCAGAGAATAGGCTGAAGATCCTGACAAACTCTCCAAGCCTTCTCACTCTTCTCCAGGTGTCTCCAAAATGTCTCCAGGATTCACTCAGGCAACTCAGTAGTTTTATATAAAACCTACTTTATTCTTCTATATAAATATACTATATGGTCAACAAATCACAAGCTCTACACACTACTCCACAATATCTCCAAACTACTGCACCTCTACTCAACCACAATACATTGGCAAACATTGCAATTTTATAGCCATTGTTTATCACCACCCACTAGTTAGTTTCCACCCAGTGGGTGTGTACTTCCATTCTGATTGGTCCACATAGTTCCATCCATGCTTAAGACCAACCCATGTATTTCAACATTTCACCTTGTACACTTAATGATTCTCAGGTGTTTCCAATCTGCATTCAGTACCTCTGTCCTTGGCTCTCAGGCCTTCTAGATTACATTAGCAGTTTCACCTGTGTAGCCCCATAATTGCTCTTGCTTAGTCATTGTGACTTTCACATACATATTTTATTTCTTTCACTGTATGTCCCATGTTGCATTTTCCTTAACAATCCCCTCCGAAATAAAATATTGTATGTGTCTTACAATGTCATTCCAACCATTTGTGTCAGCCTTTCATGTTTTTCTGCTGTCAATGCTTTTGTGAACAAATCTGCTATGTTGTGTTGTGTTTCTATATATCTCAATTCTATTTCACCCTTCTGAACCATGTCTCGCACATTTTGATATCTTACACCAACATATTTTGTTCTGTTCTTCAAACTTTCAGTTTCAGCCATCGCTATGCATGACTGTGAATCTTCCAGAATTTCCACTGGTATCTTGTAACTTTCATTTAAATCATTTAACAATTGCTTAATCCACTGTACCTCATTTACTATCTCATTCAAAGCAGCAAATTCTGCTTCTGTTGTGCTTAACGCTACATTAGTTTGTTTTCTACTTCTCCAAACTATTGGACTTTCACTATATTTAATTATCATTCCTGTAACTGACTTCTTGTCTCCTAATTCTGATGCAAATGAACTGTCTACATAACAATCTAGATCTGAACTACTGCTTCTTATAATCAATTTCCTATCTAAGGTTCCTTTCAAATATCTCAACAAATGTTTTACCGCTGTCCAGTCTTCAATTTTTGGATCATTAACCCTTCTAGACAATACATTTACAGCATAAGAAATGTCTGGTCTGGTATGGCAAGATATGAATTGTAAAGATCCTATTATACTTCTGAAGAAAGTCTTGTCCTCAAACGCTCTAGTTGTTTCCTCAGACACAAAACCAGTTGTCATTGGAGCTCTTACTATTTTTGCATTCTGTAATCCACACTTTTCAATCAATCTTTCAATTTTATTTCTCTGACTTAACAAACAATGTCCTTCTTCTGTCCATTCAACGCAAATACCTAAATAAGACTTCAATACACCTAAGTCCTTCAAAACAAACTTCTTAGACAATTCTCTTTTTACTGACTCAATTTCCTGTTTTGACTTTGCTGCTACGCACAAATCATCTACATAAATCACTAATACTATGTCTCCTTTTGTATAAACACAAGCATCTGCAATGCTCCTCTTGTAACCTAGCTTAACTAGCTCATCATTGATGCACAGATTCCACGCTCTGGCACTTTGTTTTAAACCATACAATGCTTTCTTTAATTTATATACTCTCTGACTACCATTTTCTTCGAAACCTTGTGGCTGTTCCATAAAAATTTCTTCATTCAGAACCGCATTCAAGTAAGCTGTCTCAAAATCAAAATGCTCTACAACTAAATTCCTTTTTACTGCTACAGCTAGAACCATTCTCAGACTTTCTGGCTTTGCAGTTGGAGAATATGTCTTATCATAGTTCTCATACTGCTGTTGTGCAAAACCCTTAGCAACTAACCTAGCTTTATATTTGATACTTCCATCTGGCATTTCTTTCCTTTTGTATACCCATTTACAACCAATTACTTTCTTGTCTTTGGGTCTGTCAACAATTTCAAAAACATCTTTATTTACCAGGCAACCAAACTCATTATCCATTGCATCAAACCATCTTTCCTGTTCCTCACTAGAATAACTTTCCAACTCTTCAAAACTTTCAGGCTCTTCTACTGCTAAACAAGCTCTTGCCTTTGTCACAACAAACCTATCTGGAGGCTTTCTAACTCTATGACTACGCCTGGGAATAAAATCTGCTGTTCTGTCTCTTTCATCCTCACTTTCTCTACTAGGAGTTGTAGTTCTATGACTAAATCTCTTGTCTTCAGTCATTCGAGTAGTAGTAGGCCTAGATGCTATCTCATCATCAGAAGAACTACCACTGCTGCTAGGTGATGCTTCCTGCTTAACTGAAACCCCTCCGTTTCCTGAGGTTGGTTCAGTTTGTGCTTCTGGCTCATTTGAACTCCCTAACCTCAAAAACACTTCTTTATTGGCATGCAGTTTGTCCCAACCAGCATGTCTCTCAAAATTTGCAGACCTAGAATACTGCACTTGTTTTCCATCCAAATGAAACTTGTAGCTATTTCCAGAATACCCCAAAAACCTAAGCCTTTTGCTTTTGGGTTCTCCTTTCCTCCTGAAACAAGCAGGTGTGTAAACATGAGCAAATTGTCCAAAAACCCTTAAGTACTTGTAATTTGGCATTCTCCCATACAATACCCTGTAGGGAATGTCTTCAATTTCTGAATGATACAATCTGTTACTGATATGTATTGCAGTCAAAGTTGCTTCTGCCCAAAAACTATCTTTCACCCCTGCATCTGCCATCATACAAGCAGTAATTCTTTTTATATCTTGTATTTTCTTCTCTGCTAACCCATCCTCACTAGGACAAGCAGGGTTTGTAGTTTCATGCCTTATTCCCACCTTTTGAAACCAGTTAAACAATTGATTATTTAAAAATTCTCCTCCTCTATCAGTAATGATGGTGCCTACTCTGCTATCAAATTGTCTTTCCACCATTCTTACCCATGCTTTTAAACTTTGCCCAGCGTCAGATTTGTTTTTCATTATTCTCACAAATGCAAACCTTGTATACCTATCAACAATTACTAAGAAATACTTGCTTCCCCCTAAGGACAAGCAATTAGCTTGGGCAACATCTGCATGTACATACTGAAATGGTCTTTGAGCAATTCTTTTTGTTTTCTTTGATACTGGAAAAGCTCTGACCTTTACCTGTTGACACACTGTACAATGTAAGTGGTTTTTGCATTCAGCAACTTTTAAATCTGGACACATACTGATTAAATTCTTTAAACATTTGAAGCTCGCATGGCCGAATTTTCTGTGAAGCTCGTGTATGCAGTCTTTGTGGATTGGAATATTTTCTATGTTATTAGCTTCTTCAACCCTGTATCTATCAATATTGTCCTCCAAATAATAAAGTTTGTCCTTTTTCAAACCTATGCCACGCAATTCCCCATTCAGTTTTATCTTACACATGTTCTTTTCAAAGATGACTGTGTAGTCTCTTTCTGTTAATCTGCTTACTGATAACAAATTATTTTCTAACTCCTTTACATGTAAGACATCATTAAAATTCTCTTTTAGCCCTGGAATGTACACAGTACCCATTTGATTTACAGTACTTAGCTCTTTCCCATCAGCCAAAACTACAGCATTTACATTAGCTGATTTTCTATTACTTATTAAATTTATATCATTACACATCAAAGATGTGGCTCCTGAATCTACTAGCCATTTAGAATTTGCATTTTGTTTTTCCTTAATCATGGTTGCAACCCCCTTTTTATTACCACTGTCCCTCAAAAATGGAGGTCTGGACTGTTTTTGATACTGCCGCGGCTGCCATCTGCTCTCTGCTTGCTTGCGTCCCTCAGCTGCAAAATGTTTACAATGTCTCTGCAGATGACCAATCTTCTTACAATAAAAGCACCTCCGTTGCTCCCTTGTAGAGGCTGCTTCCTCCTGCGTTCGCCAGTCAGGAGTTGTTCGTTGTTTTGGCACAGTCTTTAAGCTTGCTGAGTCACCCTGCTCAGACATTCTTCTCTGGTTCTCTTCCAATATTCTGGCCACAATTAAGTCTCTGTGAAGCTCAGCTTCTGGCAAATTTTGCAAGCTGTTCGTTATGTTGTCCCACGAAGAGTCTAGCGATTCTACTAAAATGTAGCATTGCTGCTCTTTGCTAATTTGCACTCCCCTCAGTTCAGCTTGCACAAACAAGTCTTGCATTATTTTTAAATGTTCTATCACACACTGCCCTTTAGCCATCTTTTGCCTGTATATTCTTTTAGACCATAGCATTTTTGCAAAAGCAGTTGAAGGAGTGTGTAATCTCTGCAAGGTATCCCACACATCCTTGGCAGACGTTTTATCTCTGACGTCATTAATCAAGTCTTCTTCAAGCATGAGATAAAGACAGGCTTTTGCTTTATTATCTCTCTCTTTAGTGGCTTCATCAGCATCGGCTGCCAGCCCTGTTTCAACTGTTGACCACAGACCTTCCTTTACTAGTAGAGATTGGGCATAAATCTTCCAGGTAGAGTAGTTGTTTCTATTTAATTTACTAAACTTTAGAATTTCCATCTTGATTTGTGCAGTGACTCAATTTGACACAGTCCTTCTGAGTATGCACAGCCGACCCGTCTGGGCTTAAGCAAAACACAAAATGATTTACTCACGAGGCTTATCAAGTGCAGCACAAACAGCTTGCTCTGATCTATTGTCCACAAAGCTTTCTTCCACTCTCTGGAACTTTCAGCTTCTGTGGATGCTGGGTGCTCTAGTAACTGGGCCCATAACCCTTGTCAGGGATGATGGGAGTTGTAGCTCTTCACCTCTGGCTCAAACTCACCACCTTATTATGCAGCAGAGCCAACCAGCTTAGATCAGTGGTTAATGCTTTTCTCCAAAGCAGCAGAGTTTCAGAGAATAGGCTGAAGATCCTGACAAACTCTCCAAGCCTTCTCACTCTTCTCCAGGTGTCTCCAAAATGTCTCCAGGATTCACTCAGGCAACTCAGTAGTTTTATATAAAACCTACTTTATTCTTCTATATAAATATACTATATGGTCAACAAATCACAAGCTCTACACACTACTCCACAATATCTCCAAACTACTGCACCTCTACTCAACCACAATACATTGGCAAACATTGCAATTTTATAGCCATTGTTTATCACCACCCACTAGTTAGTTTCCACCCAGTGGGTGTGTACTTCCATTCTGATTGGTCCACATAGTTCCATCCATGCTTAAGACCAACCCATGTATTTCAACATTTCACCTTGTACACTTAATGATTCTCAGGTGTTTCCAATCTGCATTCAGTACCTCTGTCCTTGGCTCTCAGGCCTTCTAGATTACATTAGCAGTTTCACCTGTGTAGCCCCATAATTGCTCTTGCTTAGTCATTGTGACTTTCACATACATATTTTATTTCTTTCACTGTATGTCCCATGTTGCATTTTCCTTAACAGACCTTACAGGGTTGGACGAGCACCATCTGCCTGCATTTGGGATTAGAGTTTTCCTTCTCCTAGGACGGTTGCCACAAGGCTAGAGAGCCCATCCTGCCCTTTGACGTTCTTTGTCAGACCCTTCGGTTATACCGAAGGGACTGTATAATATACGGCTTAATAAAATATAGTTTAAAAAAGGGAAGGGCTGGCTGGTTCAAATCAAATCACTTTTTTAAAAAATCATTCCTGTTTTTTAAAATTGATTATTCATATCTCTGTAAAGTCTGGCTATTATTACTATTTTCAAACACTCTTACTGGAACAACAATGACTGTTTGAATTTAAACATTTTAATTTTACATGTTTATTGGCAGTTGTCCATTGTTAGACCAGTATCCAGTGTCAGTTGCTTCTTTTTAATCAATTTATTTTATAGTGCAAGAAATACCATTCAGAAACAAATCCTTCAATTAACACAAGTTAAACCAAAGCAACTTGCTTTAAAAGAGCACTTTTTAAAGAACAATTATTATTTAAGTTAGTGGTCATAACATCTGAACTGCATTTTGCTACTTTTTTAGGATGTTTGTTTCCCCACCCCCCAACCCTGGCTCAGGAAGGGAGGGGAGGTTGTGGTAGCAGAAGAAGTGGGTGACAGAATTTGCTGCTCCTGGCACCTGAATTGGCCACTTCACTCAACCGAAAAAGCTTTGCTTAGATATTAGAAATATTTGATTTTACTTTGCTGTTGTTGTGTGCCTTGAAGTCAACTCGGACATATGGCACTCCTATCCTATGGTTTCTTTGGTAAGGCATATTCAGAGGATTGCCTTCCTCTTTCACTGAGACAGTGTTTCTTGTCCAAGGTCACCCAGTGGGTTTCCATGGCTGAGCAGGGATTTGACTCCTAATCTCCTCGAGTTCTAGTCTGGCAATCAAACCACTATGCCATGCCAGCGCCCATTTATTGGCAGGGAATTCAGGACACATAAAAGAAGGTACTTCATCACAAAATGCAAGTGAATTTATAGACTATGCTGCAAGAGTTGTGGCGATGGACTCTCATTTAGGATCAAGCTACACATTACTTTAAACACATGAAAAGCAGCTATGTTAGAAGTAGTAACCCTTTGCCCCACACACTGTGATTCCAATCTGGATTGTCCTGGCCCACCCTATGCCAGCAGTTTGTTCTGCCCACAAGAAAAGTTTCCTTTCAATCAAAATGATCCTTTTTTTTTTTAACACAATGCACATAGTCCAGATTGGATGGGGTGTGTTCAAAACAGAATGCGACAACAGTGGGACATTAATAATGCCCCAGTCCCACATCATTCCTATGCGACGGTCCAATCCAGACCTAAGATCCGCTATTACAATTGAACAAAGGAAAAATGTACCTGCTATTGACATCTTTTATAGTAACATGTAGTTTGACTGTAAGATGGTTTTTAAAAAGGACTACATTTTACATATCATTAGCAGGTGAGTCTTTCAGTTACTACAAGTCATGGCACTTATAGCCAACTTCCAGGGCACACCACTAAATATCAGTTGCTCAGGAGCAGCAATGCTGACAACTGTTGCCCTTTTGCAGAGCTAGGAAAATATACTTTTGGGGGCTACATCTCTCAGAAGCCTCCAGCCAGCATGGTCAATGGATTCAGGGAGCTGGAGCCTCAACAAATATCTCCTTTTAAAGTTCTACCTGTTTTTTAGATATACCTGGTTGGCCAATAGGATGCTAGATTAGATTGCCCTTTGGTTTGTTTGATCCAGAATAGCCCTTCTTAAATTAAGTCTTGGGCAGAAAACCTGTTAAACCCAACTACCTAGTACCCTTTCTAAGCAGGGCTGCTGGGGATTGGATCTGGGACTTTAACCATGCCAATCACATGATCTACCACTGAGCTATCGGCTCCCCCAGTAAGATTGGATTAAGATGCTGGATTATATGGATCTTGGTCTGATCACGCAAGGCCCTTCTTATGTTACTGTGTTCTCTCAGGCTACTAAGTGGATGAAAGTCAGAGGGAATTATTTGTGTCAGGTTATCCATACAACATGAAGTTAGACGCTGCTGCCAAATAGGTTAGCCTATAATGAAAGAGTAGAAGAGCCAGAAAACAATCAAGCATTTCAACACCTCAGAAAGCTATATTTCTAGAGATTTATGGTAGGTGCACTGACACACATAGATGCACAGGATCTTCTCTGAGGGAGAATGGCCACTTAAGTCAGTCTGCTGGCTAGGCTTAGCTCTAGAATACACAGTGCTAGAAACATTCTCCCGTCCTCTAAAATTAAAGGCCCAGGCTATGTTTTCACATTTGACAAGATGCCACATGCTTTGATAATCCCTGCAGGAGATTTGTTTTTAATGCAAGATTCCTTCTTTTTAAAAAGTGGTAATTATGAAGTTATTTTCCCCAAGCTCCTGGCAAAAAAAGAACAAAAAAGTTGGCTAGAGAAGCTGAGCTTGAAAGCTAGACTGTTTCTTAAGATTTCACAATAACGGAAATCTTCATTCTGTCACATTAAGTAGTGATTTTTTTTCCAAAAGAGTGACACCTTACCTGCCAATCCCTTGAGATGAGCAAAAGACTCATTTTTTTCCAATACATGCATACTGGGGGATCGTATTTAAAATTCAAGATATTTCACTATACCAAGTATAGATTTAGAGACCATGTTGGCCAACCAATTCAAGGCTGGATAGAGGAAGAAGGATCTGTCCTGAATGGAAAGAATAATGCATATACGGTAGCAGAAAAAGCTAAGACATCATTCTTAACATTGTCTGTCATTTGGACAGTTACACAAAAGTTGCTTACAGCTACTTAAGGAAGCTATGCCATAGTGATCCAACTTGAGAACAACGTAAGGTCTGTCTATTAAATAAAGGGACTATGTTTCTACCTTTTGGACAAATCAGGGAGAACTGATTGTGAATGCTTGAGTGGTGACCTTGAATATGTCTGAACCCGCATGACAAACAACAATACTCTTGGCTGTTCAGTTAATCGTCAGTTGTTGTTTAAAGCAGCTGTGTTGTTTGTTGTGTGCCAGGAAAATGCTAAGTTTAAAAGTCGAGCAACGTGTCAACTGGAAATTTTTAATAAAATTGAACAAACCACCAACAAAATCATTCCAAATGCTTATTGAGGCCTATAGGGAAGACTGTGTGTCTCATGCACCTGTGTTTGAGTGGCACAAAAGATTCAAAGAAGGACGTGAGAATGTGGCAGATAATGAACATCCGGGATGACCTTCCACTTCAAGAACCAAAGAAATTGTGGGAAAAAGTCAGCCAGATTGTTTGAGAAGACCGCCGACTCAGTCTTCAAATGATAGGTGAAGCCGTGAACATTGACAAAGACACTGCGTGGAAAATTTTGCATGAGAATCTCAACATGAGAAAAGTTTGTGCCAAGATGGTCCCTAGGGTTCTCACGCCAGAGCAAAAAGAATGCCGCAAGGAAATTTGCGCTGACATTCTGTAGCAACTTGAGGCAGACCCAAACCTTTTTCAAAAAATCATCACTTGTAATGAAACCTGGATCTTCCAGTATGATCCTGAGACAAAACGACAGTTAATGCACTGGAAAACACCGTCATCACCAAGAATGAAATAAAAGCAAGTCCACATTCAAAGCCCCATGCTTGTTGTTGTTTTTTGATATCAAAGGCATAATTTTGGCAGAATGCGTTCCAGAAGGCAGAACAGTGAACCCACATTATTATAAGGAAGTTTTGACAAAGCTGAGAGAAGGAGTCAGAAGGAAAAAAAAGCCAGAACTGTGGGGAAATGGTTTCATTCTTCATCAAGACAATGTGCCTGCTCACACAGCACTTTCTGTGAAGCAGTTTTTTGGCTGATAAATGCATTACTGCACTTGAACATCCTCCGTATTTGCCAGATTTGGCACCATGCATGACTTTTTTCTTTTTCCTAAAGTGAAATTGGTGCTTAAAGGAATATGTTTTGAGTCAATTGATGCAGTAAAGAAGAAAACGGCAGATGTGTTGAACCAGCTGACAGAAACTGATCTGCTCCATGCCTTCAACCAGTGGAAAACAAGATTGCATCGGTGTGTGAGTGTGATCGGGGAGTATATTGAAGGGGACAAGCATTAGAATTGTAATCCATATAAATAAAGATAGGTTATGGTATCAATCTTGTTATTTAATAGACAGCCGTGGGCACATGCATCCCAAGAATCATCTCCTCTAGCCCTTTTTGGTATTTGGAAAATAACTTCAAATAATTAGTTACAGTTATACCCCAAAGGCTGCTCCCCTTCCCTATGTAGTTAGTTACGCTCATAGTTATATATATTTTTTTAAAAAATCTGATGATTTTAGAGTTTTTCACAAAGAACTAGAGGGATCCAAATGCTACAAGCCACTGATCTATGATACAAAACACTCTTATTTCATTCATCTCGTCACTGACATAAGACAGCACTTGAGCCAGGTGAGATTCCTCCTCCATTTAATGAGGCTAAGCTCTCCTAACTATATAAGTAACTAAACAGTTAAACTCACACTTCAGAAAGAGTGAAGTTATCCCTCATAATGTTCAACAGCTGTGCAATATGCTTATTAGCAAGTTAATAATTCTTTCATTGGAATACGGAACTGATTGCAAGTAAATCAAACCATCCCTGCCAACTTCAATGGCTACTTCCCCATGGACTTACCTTGCTCACTACTCTTAAGATTACCTAGAAGCATATTCACCAGGATGCTAAAATATGACAAAGTGGTCTTTATCTGGTAGGTGCTATATGGCAAGCAAGTAACTGTAGCATTACTATCTTCCCTCTAAAACATGTGCTCTCAGGCACCTTTTTGAGATGTTAGGTGCATTCCTATTTATTATTTTATCTTAAACACTTGCTCCATACAATAGTCAAAATGGCTTCCAGCCCAATTTATGTGACATCAGAAAAAACACAAGAAGTCCTTGCCTGCAGGCTAAAAATCTGAAAAACAATTTACACAAGGAAAACTGGATGGGGTGGGAAGATGAGGAAAAGTATACTCATTCAGCACTACTTAACATTCTGAAGTAATTCAAATGGTCATCTTGAATTATAACACTTTAAGGAAAGGAAGAGCTGGTCCCATCAATCTCCCTGCAGTATCAGTGGAATAGCTGCTGCTGGACAGGTGAACGAAGAAAGAAGCCAAATCTCATCTCACCTCTCCTTGATGTTTCTGGCTGCTCACAGAAACTCTGTGAGGGAGCTTAGGCTGCAAGGTGGTAGTTGGACCAGGGTCACCCAATGATTCCCATGGCTGAAGAATCATTTGAACTTTCTCTCCATCATCCAATTCTGTCCATTCTAAAATTCCGGCTCCCAAGTCTAGGCAGGTGGATCTTCCTTGGAAGACCATCCCACAAATTGAAACTACTACAGCTAAGACTGCTAGCCATCACTGATATCACTATGGGTGGTGGCACCCAAAGAAAACCTTCTGAAGATGAGCCTTATAATCAGGCAGGGATATATGAGGGAAGGTATTATTTCAGATTGATGCTAAACCATGTAGGACTTTAAAGTTTAGCACCAAGAATTTAAATGTAGGCACATCTATTTAGAGGTGTATGTATTATACTTCTGCATAAATCCAAGATTCACATTGCCTAGACAACTTGTGGAATCTCCATCATGTATAACAGCTTTTAAAAGAAGCTGGCAAAGATAATGCAAGAATAAGATTTTCTATCCATAGATCCAGGTGTGAGGTCCAGATGGTTAAGGCATTTGTATACATTTCTCCAGGTAGTAGGTTCAAGTCTCAAACTGCCTTAAGGGCTGCCTCAGTTCCAGCTAGCTATAAATAGGTACTTGATATACTACAGCAGAAAATATAAAGGTAGTCAGAGCCTAATAAACCTAACTCCATCACTCTGGAGTACACCCCAAACCTCAAAAAATGGGTGTGTTTTAATTCACTTAGAGAATAAATGGCTCTGTATCAACTTTCTCCTTTCTCTGCCACGATGCAAACAAGGTGGAATGGAATACACTCAAGTCCCTATATCCAAATTTCCTCATTCTACATAGCCACAGTGGAGGTGGCCGTTTTCTAAATCACAGAAAACAGAGCTGTCAATTTTGTCAGATGCACATCCACAAACAGGAATACTTGGCCACTCTCAGGAGACAGGGTTTTGTGCCTGGTATTTTGAAAGGCTCTTCTAAGTTATTGCTACAGTTTTCAATAAGGCGGTGGCTTTTGTAAATACTCAAATTCAACAACACTGCTGAAATTAAATGGAAAATCCATGTCCATATTAATAACCCACAGAGGCATCTGAACATATGAAGATGGACAAGCAAGACCATAGCAGGCTGTGTAAACTGGCAAATTCTTGAAAGCAGGACCAAAAGCAGCTGTTTCCACTCAAGAAAGACAAAAGAGAGAGTGAGGGAGTGTGTAACTCCAGCAGCGTTAGATCAGTTTATATGAAACATGAGGACAGATGCCCCAGAATCTCTGAGAGAGCAGCCGCCCTCACTGTATATTAAAACAAGGGGAAGGGTACCAAGTGCCAATAACTGTCAGAAGGCATTTCAGCTGCAGCAACTTTGGCAAGGCAGACACAACTAATTTAGTACTGCCTCACTGAGGTATATTAAGCTGTCAGTCTAGATGATAGGAGTATAATCACCTACAATAGATCAAAGCCTGCCTCATCCCTTTGGTGGTAGGCTAGGCTCACACACAAAAACCAGGGACTGGATGACCTCACTGAGAATATGGAGCAGAAGAACATGGGTGAAATGAAGCTGTTCCAATATACTGAAGGAGATAATACCAGCTTTCTCATGGGGGTCATAGCTCATGCTTCTTTAGGTATCAAAGATCCCTGTTTTTCTTTCTTCCTGTTTCCATCCAATTGGTGCCATGTATTGGTGCTTTTAGGAGATGTGTCAAAAAAGAAAGTTAACTTGTGTTCAACATTTTTCTCCCGACAAGGTGTGCACATGTGTGCAAGCTCATATTTCAATGGGTGTAATTCTGCTGTCACTCAGAGAGTAGCATGTTCCAAGCTCCCTTGTCAAGCAACAAGCAAAACAAAATACAGCAGAAACTGCTATTGGTGGGATGTCAGTCTAAGGCAGCTTCCACGTATCAGTTCCATCTCACAGTTTTCCGTTTCAGTGTACTTCATTGGCACTCATTCACGAGCTTAATTAACCTCAGTATCTGGAGCCTGAATCTATGACAAGATTCAAGAAAGAAAAAACAAGTTGATCTGACTCATCTCTACTCTGCACTGCCACAGGTCTAGAGCCTAACAAAGTTAGTCACAAACCACACACAGAGGTGTAAAAAGTACATATGCTACACCTGGACCCAACTTCCAAGGGCCTGGAAATAATTGTTTGCACTACTACCCATGGGCATATGCTGCAATGCACAGTCTGTAAATTACACATTATTCATACTCTTGGAAAACAAAAGCCGCAGGTCTTCCCTTTGAAGCCTATGTATGGTTGAGGAATATGTCCATCAGGCCTTATGTAGACAGTATATGGAGGATGGTGCAGCAGAGGAACAAAGTCAATCTGATCTAAAAATATACAGTAGCTATATATTTGCTTTGTGATCAAATTAATGTCCACCTTGGTAAGCACAGATAATCTACCAAGTGTACTAACTTCATAAGACGTGTATTTTGGTTACTTTTACTGGAGCTTGGAAGAAGTTACCTTTGGATTATGACTCCCAGAATCCTCCAGCTAACATGGCCATTTAGCCATTCTGGTTGGGGATTTCAGAAGCTGTTGCCCCCAAAGTAACTTTTCCAAGTTCTGGTAAAGGTGCTGTTACACCATATAACGCTAACACTTGGAAAATAGTCTGTCTCACCATCCTAGTAAGTGACAAGGAAAAAAAAATACATACTTTCAACACTATTCTATTTATCACCATCCTACTAAGTGATCAGATTCTTTTTAACCACATTGCCACCACCTGATCTGGTGGGGCAAGAATAGCCTGGTGAGACAAGAAAGTGGCAAGATCCTTACTACTACTTGGAAAAATGATACAGATTAACAGGCAACCCAACAGTTATACCAGATTACCAGGCAACTCAATGTGCATCTTAGTTAACTTACTATTTTACAAACAATAGCATCTCCCAGGTCTAAGGAATCTGCGGTTCTGCCAGTGTTGCTGAACTAAAACTCTCATCATCCCCAGCTGAAGGAAGGCCAAAAGTTCCCCAGCTCTGGCTTATATATGTCACTTATTCCTTAAGAGTTCATCACAGAACCATCTAACACAGTGGTTTCTAAACTTTGGTCCTCCAGATGTTTTGGACTTCAGCTCCTAGAATTTCTGACGGTTGACCAAGCCAGCTGGGGCTTCTGGGAGTTGAAGTCCAAAACACCTGGAGGATCAAAGCTTGTAAACCCCTGATCTAACAGATCCCAAAGGATTCATACAATGCAACAGGTGTGCAAAATGAGACTTTACAGCCAGACAATCATTGCATAGAAATGGAGGCACCTTTCAGCCATTTTGGTTACCTTCTCTTTTTTCACAGTGCTCTCTTGGCTCACAGAGCAAGACAGTGGAGCTAGGCACCGTGCCTGCAATTACTCAGTATCTGCAGCCTGACAAAGGTAGGAATGAATTACAGGCATTCAAAGTAGAGAGTTAACAGGATCCAGCAACTCTGAAAGCTCTGGACCCCCCTTTCCTGGTGTTCTCCAAGCAGCCAACTAAACAGCACAGTTTTACGCAGACAAGCCCTACACAACCACAAGTCTGTCACTGAGGATGAGCAAAGGGAGGTTTCATATCAGAGACTCTGTACAAGCTAGTATAAGTTATCATCGCCCCCCTTACTTTTTGATTATCCTAGCTTGCATTGCTACATCTATTAGAGGGGAAATGTGTGCTAACACAGGAAGGCAATCCTGTGAAAGACAGAGTGTATGATCAAGACTAGTAACAACAAGGGTTTACGGGCAGCAGACCAAAATTAATAAGGGAGGGGGAAGGAGGAGTGGAAAGCACCTGCAGAAGAACAGGAGGGTAATATTAACCTCTCCTCCCAAGTGTCTCTTCTTTGAGCATTCAGGAAAGGCAACAGAAAGGCACATCAAGGAAACAAGGATCAAGGGGCAACTATAAAGGTGAGCACCCAGCCCAATAGGTTTACAACTGGAAGTAAATAGAAAAACTTGGCAGCACTCTGAACCAACAGCCAATCAGGTTGTCCCACAACATGCCTCTGGCCAGATTTTCTTCCCTCTTATTTACACAGCCTTTACACAGTTCCTGAGCTCAAACATATCTGGGAACAACACAATCTACTCTCTTGTTTATCATGACTACCATTGCCTTACTTCCCCTTCTGTTCACAGAATGCAAGCCCTCACCATTTTATTCATTCAGAACTCAATGACATGTCCATCAGCTCTTCACAGCTATGCAGCCTACTTATTCATGATAATACTCCACCAGCCAGAGCTGATATATTCCAGGCAAGTAGTAAAGCTGGCTTCATGGGGGAGACATGATATAAATTCTACCTCCTGCATAAAATGTACAGGGAAATCATGAGCCTGACAGGACAAGATGTTAAATTGGTAGCACAAGGAATGGACACCTCTTTGAGATAATCCTACCTCAACAGGCACACAGTGATTACTACTTCCTACACTCCTGGTTTGGCATCTGCTGACAAAATAGGAAGGATGAGAAGCCCACAAAATGAGTATCTTTCAAAGTCAGGTGCTCTGTGCTGGGGTGTGTGTTGGTGTACTCTTCCTGCTCTGCAGCTCTACAGTGCCACATTTTTCCTGGAATCTGTTAAATTATGGTCTGCCTTTCTGACAAAACACTCTGAGCATGGACTCTCCTCTCTTTCATTCCCAAAACTAGCACTCTTCAGAGATGCAATTACATGCCGTAGTACCATCAAATGGTTCTACAATACAAGACTCTTCCACGTCCCTTTCCAAATCTGTCATCAACTGGATATATTTGTTGGTTAGGAAGGAAAGGGTGCACAGTTTGTCATCATCACCATCTTGATTCAGACATTTCTGGAAGATTATTGCCAGAACAGCTTCCAAGCTGCTACACAGAACCACCAGGCCCTTCTGAAAGAGAGGACCACTCAACTCTGCTGTCTCCTAGTATCAAAGGCGAAATGCTTGTTCATTGGGGTAAGTCTGTGTCCTTGGTTTACTCCAGTGGGTGCAGAAACCCTTAAAAGAGTTGCTGTTCTTACTAGTTAAGCTCAGAAAGAAAGGGAGAGCTGGAGAGGAGGTACAGCTGCTGGGGAAAAGGATTAGGTCCTTTTCACCTTGAATAAGGTAGTAGGATTTTCTCTTATGTATTTAGGAGGTAACAAAAGGATAAATTCCATATAGTGGAATTTTTATTACGCATTTTGACCTATTTTATATTTTTCATTTAGGGCTTTCAGATTTGCCTTTTTGTGCTTGGAATTGACAAGCTCACATTTCCTTTTCTTGCCCAACACCAGCATAGTGAGTTATTCTGCAAAGATGAAAGTTGGTTTGTTCTTTAAAGCTTCAGTACAACCTGTAGAAGATACAGCAAATATAATGCATGTTGCCTATTACAAGTACCCATAATGCTAACTCTGCACACACACTTGTTCATACCTTATTCACTTCCTTAATCAATTACATGAAACTAGGAGAACTGGTTACATAAAGTATATAGTCAGCCCTCCGTATCCTCAGATTCTGCATCCACAGATTCAACCATCCATGGTTTGAAAATATCCCACGAGAACATCCAAAAAGCAAACCTTGATGTTGCCATTTGATATAAGGGAAACCATTTTACTACACCACTGTAAATAATGGGATTTGAGCATCCATGGATTTTGGTATCCACGGGGGGTCCTGGAACCAAACCCCAGTGAATAATACTGTAATTAGTAGAACCCAGTATTCAAAATGGCAGACTATGCTAATAATGAATTATTTTCATTAAAATTATCTAATTAATTCCAGTGCCGGCAGTGCTGTTTATAGTGGGCCCTCCAGATCTGCAGGAGTTCGGTTCTGAGACCCCCCCCCCTGGAGATGGCTAAAACATGGATGGCCATGCCCTGTATTATTATATGGCAGCAATATGCATGCGTATGCATCAGCACATCCACATGCACTTTGCCACCATTTTAGGTATGGTATGCAATGATCCATAGGTGGTTGAAACTGCGGGTCAGGAACCCGCAGATCAGGAGGGTCCACTGTGCATAACCAGGGTATAGGCAGAGAATGCAGCATCACACTGACCAAGTGGCCAGTAGTGACCTAGCCTGAACCTACCTGATTTTTCTACAATTTGACTTCTTAAATGCTCCATGCGATGGATGAACTGAAAGCTGAAAAGTGCTGTGAAACCTTTTTTTTAATTGTGGGGATCATTTAAAGACACTGCAACATAATCTCCAATAAAATGCATAATGCAGTTTAGTTAGAAAGCATTATACAGTTGTCCCTCTGTATCCACAGATTTGGTATCCAGAGATTTAAGATTCATGGCTTGAAAATATTCTTTAAAAACTAATAATCCGAAAAATAAACCTTGATTTTGCCATCTTATATAAGGGACAACATTTTGCTGTGCTATTGCATATAATGGGACTTGAGTATTCATGGATTTTGGTATCCACAGGGGGTCCTGGAACCAAACCCCAGAGAATATGAAGGGACAACTATATAAGCTAGAGGTTAAACATGTGTAGTAGAATAAGCCTTGCTGTGAGAAGCAGCCATGGCTTCTTGAAAGAGAAGCCTTACCTCACATGCATTGTAGAATCCATTGAGGCTATAAAAATTATGTAGATTGGCTGAAGGTCAGGGGGGGGGGCAAAGAAACTGGTAGACATTTTATATCTCAGCCTTCAACTTATGACAAATGTCCTCACCAAAGATTACAATGGTGACTTGACAAGTCCTCATGTGGATAATTCTATAAAAAATTGGAAACTTAGCACATGGGAAGACCCTGGGGCTTCTTTTGGCATTATGTAGTGCTTCTGCTGCGCAGAGCACTGGGCCTTCCAATGCCCAAACAGCAATCCCCAGCTATCTTCATCAGCTCAGTGAAGTAGCAGGGATCTTCCCAGTCAGTACACAGCACTCCTTCCCCAAAGCTCAGCACAACTGCAGAGACTCTCCTGCCCTTTCTCCATCCCCAAGCTGAAAACTAAGCCAAGGGATCTGCTCATTTTCATTCTTGGGAGACGTTGGTGAACAGTACCTTATTATGCAGACAGGAAGTAATATATACAAGTCCACAAGGAGGACACCTTTGGAATACTGTGTACACCTCTGGTTGGCCTATATCATAAAATGCCATACCCCTGGGAAAAGTACACATGAAGGTAACTAAAACCAATAAAGGGTGTTGAGCATCTTTCTTCCAGGGAAAGGCTAAATGTCATTCATGATATTTCCTTTAGGAGGAAAGTGACATTTAGGACCTGTCTACAATACCGAAAAATATTATGCTCACTTGTAGTTGCTGCAATCATGACACTTGATGTTCTTGATGATTTGCTCAGAATGCAGTTCTTTTCGATTGCCCGAGGGCTTTAATCCAATTTTTAAAAACTTGCCCTTTTCCTTGCACTTTCCTGGAAAATCCAGATAATCATATGCATGGCCAGCCCTCCAAGTTGACTTTATTGTGGAGCAGGGGGGTGGATTTTTGAGTCACCTGATCATTCCTGCCAGGAATGGCTACTTCTTCTGTTTGTATTTGTTTTGCCAGTGTCAAGTTGCTATTGTGTTTTGAAGGTGTGTTTATGCAGATACTTGTATATCATTATTAGCGCACCTCTGCCTATTTACATATTTGCATATTCACATGCATAATGGGAAGGGGGGAAATGTGGAGTGGCCATGTGGCAAAAATAATGCCAGGTATAGGACATGTGATCATAGTAGGACAGCCCTTTTATACTGATGTGAGCTCGCCAAGGGGAAATGTGTAGCTGGTAATGCCGCTCTCACCTCGGTTTAACAAGATGTGTGTGATGTTAACAAGGTGTGTGGGGGGGGGGTCACTTCAGACCAGGAAAATGTGATTTGAAGCAGAATATTTTTGCCTGTGTAGACAAGCCCTCAATTTGGAATAAAAGGGCTTATAAAATGTAGTCAGTATATAACAGAGTGAAATGTTTCTCTGACATAATATTAGAACACCAAGTCATCCAAAAACAGTGGGCAATGGGTTTGGGACCAATAGGGAGTTCTGTTTTGCATTACGGTACATCTAGGTATAATCATAATCATAATAATCATAGAACCATGGAGTTGGAAGAGACCACAAGGGCCATCCAGTCCAACCCCTGCCATGCAGGAATAAACAATCAAAGCATATCCTATATCCCAAAATGAAGAGAGATGGCCCTTAACTTAAAGAACTTCAAAAAGGACTCCAGACGAATTTACAGAGCAGGAGCTGATCACTACATGGAACCTTCATTTTTGGAGGCAGAAAAGGCCATGAGTATATCTCATTACTTCTCCCGAGCTATCACATAGGCAGGCCACTTTCCCACACACTGAGCACATCCAGGGATCTGTCTCTAATACCTGTCTGCTACAACAAGAACAACAACATCAAGAAACAAACAGAGATGAAACAGTTGTCCCTTCATATTTGCTGGGGTTTGGTTCCGGGACCCCCCATGAATACCAAAATCCGTGAATACTCAAGTCCCATTATATGCAATGGCACAGCAAAATGGTGTCCCTAATATAAGATGGCAAAATCAAGGTTTGCTTTTTGGGTTATTATTATTTTTTAAAGAATATTTTCAAGCCGTGAATACTTAAATCCGTGGATATGGAGGGACAGCTGTAGTTAAGTCTATACTGTGGTGTTATCTGTGAGAGATCTGTGATCAAAAGTTTTTAAAAAATGCTAAAAGGGAAATAGAAATACAGATTATTCTGCTTGTACGTCTAAACTGAATTACACCATAGGTACTTGCAACTGAAGCATTTAACTTTGCCACCAGTGGCCATTTTTAAATTGGCAGGGTGTTGTCGTTGTTTTTAATTCGCTGGGTGTTGTCAAAACAAAATTATGGTTTTGAACTTTGCTAATTACATGCCTGTTCAAATTTTAAAAAATACTGTAGCCCTTGGGGCATTTATGTAGCACTAACTGAGCTGTACCTGGTACTGCATGAGTTTGTAGCTAATACCCCCAATAGGGTCCATGGGACTCCTATCTTTCTACCCCCCCCCTTTAAAAAAAAAGCTTAGGAATCTTAGCAGCAGCACCTTAGTTCTCTCCTGTGTTCAAAATCCTAGCAGCAGTATCTAAGAAAATTCCTGCTTTCTAGCCAGAAAGAAAGAAAGAAAGAAAGAAAGAAAGAAAGAAAGAAAGCTATTTCCCAATGGGTTATGGCAACCCCACTTTTTTGTTTCTAAGAAGCTCCCCATTTGGCATCTAACTTAAAATGGCAACTGCAACTTGAGTAACAACCAAAAACACCCAAGAATTTTGAAGCATCTACCATGATGTCCAGGACTTAAATACCCTAAAAGTACCAAATCCTATCTGATCTTGGAAGCTAGGCAGGGTCAGCCATGATTAATACTTGGACAAGAAACCACCAATGAATACCAGGTGTTGTATGCTATATTTCAGAGGAAAGAACTGGCAAAACCACCCCTGAGTATTTCTTGCCTAAGAAAACCTTGTGAAATTCACGGGGTCATTATAAGTTGACAAGCAACTTCTTGAAAGCCCATACAGACACACACCATGATGTCCCATTGAGTAATTGCAAGCCTATCCTTATTTCTAGAAATCGCCCCATTTGACTTGAAAATAGATGCTGCAACTTGGATGACAACCAAAAGAACAAATCTCCCCTTTCCCCCCTAGTAAGTCCCCCTTCCCCATTTGTAATTTCAGCTTGAAACAACAACAACAATAACAAAAAACCTCTTAACATTTTGAGGCACCTACCATGGTTTATGGCTCCCACAGACAGACAGACAGTCCATCATCATCATCATCATCACTACTACTTTGTTGTTGTCTAGCTTCAAGTCATTTGCAACTTATGGTGACCCTAAGGCAAACCTATTATGGGGTTTTCTGAGGCTGAGAATGTGTGACTTGCCCAAAGTCACCCAGTGGGTTTTGACAGCCAAGCGGGGAACTGAATCCTGGTCACCAGAGTTGTAGGTCAACACTCAAACCACTACATCACCACCACCACTACTACAGCTGCTGCTACTACAATATATTCCCTTACAGGGCTTTAAAAATCATTTCCAGATTGTCACTCTCCAAATCTTTATTCCAAAAAATAACTTTTCATAAGTCTGTGTTCCAAGCATGAAATCACCTGTGAACACATCATAAGGTAAAGGAGGCACAGTACAATGACTAGGCCACTTCCTTACAATTTGGGAGTCCCCATATTATTAAGAACATCCATTAACTCAAGATAAATGAATGGTTCGGTGTGCACCGTCTGAAATGTTTCCAAGTACATGGTGTAAGTTCTCTTTCACTGCTCACTTGCCTTCTTCTGCAATTGAAGATTAGTTACCAGGGCTGCTGCTAAACTCCCACTGTGACCTTGGGTATCTCAAGCAAAAACTTAAAACTACCAAGAATGTTTGCCTGGATACTTTTTAGTTACTCTTTGACTCCAAATTATCCAGCGTTCCAGGGCCCTTCCCTTCAACAAAGCTATGTGTATGTGTGTATGCCTTCAAGTCACCTGGCCAACTTATGTTGACCCCATGGATTTCACAGGGTTTTCTTAGGCAAGGAATACTCAGAGGTGGTTTTGCCAGTTCCTTCCTTTGAAATATAGCCTATAGCACCTGCTACTCATTGGCGGTCTCCCATCCAAGGAATAACCAGAGCTGACACAACAACAAAATAGTAGTGGCAATGCTTTGATTGGCTATTCCTGCACGGCAGGGGGTTGGACTAGATGGCCCTTGTAGTCTCTTCCAACTCTATGACTCTATGACCCTGCTTAGCCTCCAAGATCAGATGGATCTTGGTGCCTTTAGTGTGTTTAGGCAAGCTCAACAGTGCTTCAACAGGAAAGAAGAAAACCTAAAAGTAAACAAAATTTGGCTACCGGTCCTGAAAAACACAAAAATCAAAACTCAACACGTGCAAATGAACTTCACTCAGGGACAGAGGATTCCCAACAGACAATGGACCATGAGCTGAATAGACACTAACCCTCCTTCCATATATCCCCCCAGGAACTAGCCATCCAAACACACAAAGGTACATATCTTCTCCAATAGGGACTCACAGTATAAAAATCCCACACACACCCTACAACACAATTCTCTGAAGATGCCAGCCACAGATGCAGGTGAAACATCAGGAATAAACTCTTCCAGAACACGGCCTCACAGCCTGGAAAAAATCCACAAAAAAGCTATAGGGTCTGTTTTAGAATGAGAGCTATTTGCCCATTTCTCCAGCTTTCTCTGACTCAGAAACCAGAGTTTTTCTTTGAATTCAGGGGTGAGGATCTGACATCAAAACAAAACAGAATGAACCCCTCCCCGCTATATTATACAGTATTTTTAATGTCACAGCTTGAAGTGGGGAGCAAAGCAAAGTGGGGGGCTCTGGAGCCTTTCCCAGCCTTGGCAAACAGCTACTTACAGGGTGCCAAGCACACACCCCTCTTCCTTTCCTTTCCTCCTGTGTCTGCAGTGTGGATGGAGACTCCCTGGAAAAGGGGATCTTTTCAGCAGGCTCAGCAGGTAACACAAACCACAGGAAAGAAAAGGACAGAAAAAGGGATCTCAGACCGCCTTGGTTGGCACCTCAGTGCCTGGAGAAGTTCGAGTTCTGGTGCCAAAAGCATAGCGGGTGAGGTCGTTGGAGCCCCCCCCCCACCAAATAAGGCAAGGAGATCTTTCTAACCGATAGTGTCTAGTGTCGCTTCCACTCCTGCCCTTTGGCAGCTAGCCAGAAGCCACTGAAAACCGAGCTGCTGAGGGATCTATACACCCAAGAGGCAGGGGTGTTGGTCAAAGGGGTGAACTGTGCATTGCAGTGTTTTCGGCCTCCCCCAGCAGTTTGGAGCCTGTCAGTCTCATTTACTCTGGGCATTAATCTTGACGAACAGGAGCTTGTATGAACAAAGAGCTCTTACCAGGCTTCCAAATGCAATGCACCAAATCAACAGGACTGTTATCTTTAGAAGCTGCCAATAGGAGAATAAGTAAAAAAAAGAGTGAGAGAGAAAGAATGTATGTCTTGGGGAAGGATGAGTTCCTGTCGTTCTGATTCCTCAGAGACCCAGAAAGCTCAATAGCATCCTTTTAAAGACCTTGTTCATGCCAAGGAAGCAAAAGAAAGGAAATTGAGAGCAAGGGCATGCACCAACATGTGTTTATCCACAAGAAAAAAAAATCAGCGTATTCAGCAGCAGCTGAGCCAGCATGGTGCATGCAGAGGTACAGAGATAGGCTGGAGACATTCAGCAACGCAATGAAGCTAAGCATTGAACGGGACAGAACTTGTGAGTTAACATCTTGAGCTTCATTCAAGAATCTGTCCAACAGTTATCCTCATGCCAGGCAAGCCTAACTTTCATGACCCCTGCAACAAAATCTCCTTGTAGCATTGGACAAGTGCACAGACAAAGATACAGCCATTACAACAGTGGTATGTGGTTGCCAACTTTATCTTTTGTGACACCAAAAAAGTGGTGGGTGGGAGCAGACAGCCCAGTGCACTGGAATGAAAGAAACAGGGAAGTTTAGATATAGAAGGCATCCTAGTAACCATTCTAACTAACCTGTTGCCAATGCAGGACGTCCTCAACTAAACATGGGAAGCCACATCATACATCTTAGTAGAAGCCTTTGGAATGGTCTATTTTGTACGAGAATAGGTTGCTACAGTTTGCAGTTGTGTGTGTTTACCCACTGTCTCCGCCACCTTCACCCCTAGGGTTACCAGGTCAGGACTATCCCTGAGATTTCATGGCCAAAACCTGAGACCTAGGGATGATGCCTTGTGATGACACAGGAAGCGTGCCCTGGTGATGTTACAAAGGTGATGTTACGTGAGCATGATACATTAAGCATCAACCACAGTTGTACAGAATACGCCATTCAAACAAAAAATCTCACCAAGTCTAATGAGGAAAATACACAATCACACTTTTCAAGGCACTACTCTCACCCTGAGATACCTCCCTCTCGCCCTAAGAGCTGAAGAAGAGGGTCCAAGCCTTAAGATCTGATAACCTGAATCATCACTATCTCTGCAATGGTGGCCAGTAACGACTCCCAGCATCCCCTCCTTAGTGAGAACTGCCAGGGCACCAATCACAATGTAGCACACACAACCACATGGTCTTCTAGTTCTCTGTCTTTGGGCCACTGTTTACTTAGTTTGTTATTACATTTTTATCCTACATTTACACACAAACACAAGTGCTTAAAGTGACTATGAAACCTCACTAAAAACAAATGGAACAATAAAACCCTCAACACCATAACCAATAAACAGTGCCTATCAAAACAGTTTAAAAGGCCAGAATGGACCGATGTGTCTTTATCCTTTTCCTAAAGGCAGGTAAGAGAAGCAATTGATCAGAACTCTTGAGGGGAAGGCATTCTACAAACTGGGGGCAACACAGGAGAAAGGCCTTTCCTGTATGTCTCTCAAACAGACCCCCACAGAAGACCTCAGGCAAAGTAGCTTCAGTTTGACTCAGTGGGCAAAATTATGAACAGGATCTCAAAGACAAATCCCAATTTGCCAAGTGGCTTTGGGAGAAGTCACGACTTCTTTAAGCATCAGTTACAAAACAGGAACAACAGAGACTTGCCTCAGAGGAGTTCTACAAGAATATATAAGAGGCTTTCCCTGGTCTTTGCAATCAGGCCCCACCATAAATCTGGACACACTTTTGGCAAGGATTTGTTCAGTTCAGTTTTATACAGCACCAAGAAGAAATTTTCCCTAACTCACTAGCTGACTTTCTGTAAGTCTAGCCAAACTGTACATGCCATTTTCAACTTCAGAGGCCATCCTTCACCTCACTAATCACTGGTTTTTAAAAGGTGGCATAGCCTTCTTAATGCAGCTCATGGCTATCTAGATATACCAAACTAGCTTAATTAAATAGGGAGTTTAGAATTGCATGGGGGGGGGTTCTTACTTTTAAAAGAACAGCACTTAGGCTGCTAAGTGGGGGAGATCAAAATTTGGATTGCCATAAAATAAGCAGGAAGGTTTAACTCCTTCCTCCCATGCCAAGCCTTCCCCCCTTGCAATTCTCCATCTGAAGTGTTTCTTTGTCATAAGATAATGGATGCCACCATGTATACCAGTGGCAGCTTTGCTCCCCCGTCAAATAAAATCCAGGGGGAGGCAGAGAGATTGATTTTCATTATGACCATCATGTGAAAAGACAAGATAAATGCCTTCTTTCCCATGGTCTTTAACCTGATGAGAGCACACACACCCCACATGGATATTTTACAAATTAACAAGAAGCACCAGATATGTAGCTTGGCCACAGCTTAGATCCTTGCAAGCCTTAGAATTTTCACATATCTCATAAAGTTTCAATTAGCACAAATGCTGTTATTTGGTTTCAGATATCCAAAAAATGCCACTTGTTATACTGTTATAACCTATAATGTCTTCCCAGTAACCACCTGTACTAGTGGCTCTTAACCTTTTCTTTACTGGGACCCCATTTAAATATCTTTTGTTGGGCGGACCCCCAAGACTTAACTTGAGATTTAAAGCAGCAGCAACAACAATACCTGATGGTGATAATAATATAATTACATCATCAATTAAACCTTCCCTCAGAGGCACTTGAGAGGGAGGGAAAACTTTTCTCCTGCTTCTTCCTGCAAGTTTGTGGCTGGAGCAAATTGAATGGCAATGTTCAGACCAAGCCAGCCAACCAGCCTTTGCCTTGGCTCCTGTCATGTGGCTGTTCCAATTTCTGACAGGAGGTGGGCCGAGCAGCCTTCAAGTCTTCATGGACTCCCTGTAAGGACATCACGGACCCCTGGGGGGTCCATGGACCACAGGTTAAGAACCACTAACCTGCACAGCAAGAAAAGATTTGAAATGTACAGGTTGCAGCTATCCTATGGTTACTGATTCCACTGAGCAGTTTCCACATTCTGTTAAAACTTTTTAAAGTTTGGGATGGATGTTTTGTTGTTTTGTTTTTGGAAAGGTCAGGTTGCTTACCTGTAACCATAGATCTTCGAGTTGATCTATTTACTAATACAACCATGCTTCTGAATCCATTGCAGAATCAAGCAAGCCAGCATGGAGCCTTCAGCCCTGCTCTACAACTGGAAATAGGCAGATACCATGAGGGAAGGGAATGTCAGACTCCCCGCTACCCCTAAGAACACTGGAAACTGATTTCTCCAGAGTCACGATCATTGGTTCAGTATTGCTTATACTAGCAGGGGCCCAGCAGGGTTCTGGGTGATGTTCTTTCCCAGCTCAACCTGGAAATGGTAGATAATTGAGCCTGGGACCTTCGGCATCCAAAGTGCATACTCTGCTGCTGAACTTCTGTTTTCCACCATCAGGAAGACCACTGGTATTTTTTGTTTGTTTGTTTTCTTATTGTTTTTTGTGTTTTTTTAAGCAGCAGCACCTGCTCACAACAGCAATAGCTGCAAATCTATTTTCTCAGTCAATTCCACTTGCATTACGGTACTTCAGTAGGACTGATTCTCCCTTGAAAAACATTTCAGCCCAGTCTATGTGGGTGGCAAACTCCCCACTCATGGAATAGGTGGAGGGGGGAGCCACCAACAAAGCTTAATGACAGTCCTTTTGGCATGGGATGGCCCACTGTTGTGTAAACAGTGTAAACAACAGTGCTTGGAATTTCATTAAAATTCACTCAGCCATAATATTAACAGAGAGAGGGTCAACTATGCCCTGAACATGCCTGATCTTGTTTGATTTCAGAAGCTACGCAGGGTCAGGCACAGTTAGCATTTGGATGGAAGACCATCAGGGAATACCAGGGATCTCTAGATAAGAGCTAGGAGAGAATCCTAGCTGAAACTTTGGAGAGTGATTGGTGCTAGCCGAGAATGCTGAGCTAGACAGACCAATGATCTGACTCAAAATAAGGCAGTTTTCCATGTCCCTAACTGCAAAAATAAACCAAAATGAGACAAATAGAAGCTATGGAAAGTGCCACCATGCAAAGTATCCATCTCCAGTTCACTCACTGTAATTTTACTTCGGTCAGGTGTTCGCAGTCTGGGGGTGCTCCTTGATTCATCGCTACAGATGACTAGTCAGGTGAATGTGACGGTCAGGAGTGCCTGTTATCAGTTTCGGCTAATACGCCAGCTGCGCCCTTTCCTGGAAGTAAGGGACCTCGAGACTGTGGTGCACACGCTGGTAACCTCTCGTCTAGATTTCTGCAATGTGTTTTACATGGGGCTACCCTCATGCTTGGTCCGGAAATTTCAGTTGGTACAAAATATGGCAGCCAGAGTGGTCTCAGGAACATCTCGGAGAGACCATATAACTCCAGTATTAAAATCTCTCCACTGACTGCCTATCAGTTTCCGGCCCAGTATAAGGTGTTGGTTATTACCTTTAAAGCCCTAAATGGCTTGGGTCCAACTTATCTCTGGAACTGCCTCCTCCCATACAATTGTCCCAGCGCACTACGGTCCTCTGGGAGGAATTTGCTTCAGCCACAAAAATCTAGGCTGTCTGCAACCTCCCAGAGGGCCTTTTCAGTAATTGCCCCCCAATTGTGGAATGACCTGCCGAACGAGATCCGTCAGATGACAAGCCTGAGTAGCTTTAAAAAAGCACTAAAGATGGATCTCTTTCGGCAGGCCTTTCCTAATTAGATCCCAGCCTCAGGGGCTCCTGGCCTCTTTTAGTCTGCTGGCTATTTATTGTATTTATTTTATTTATTGTTTTTAAATGTGATTTTAGATAGTTGCTTTTAATTTATATTTGTTTAATATCTTTTTATGGGGGAGGGTGGGTGTGGGTGGTGTTTTGGGATTTTTATCTGTATTGTATTTTAATTATTGTAAGTCGTGCCGATTGTTTTAACAGAGGGGCGGGGTATAAATAATAATAATAATTATTATTATTATTATTATTATTATTATTATCTGCAAAGCAAACTAGCAAGCAAGCAAGCAACGGTACAATCCTCTCTCCCCAACCCATGATTTTAACAATAGGTCATATGTGATATGTTTTTAGTGGAAGAGCTCCCCAAATGGGGGAGTTTTGCATGTTGGAAGTTTTGCATTGTGTCTTCACCCTTTTCACCTGCATATAATGTAGTGCAAAAACAAAGTGATACAAATTTGACACACCAGCTGCATTCCTCAACATCTGCTTAAGTGCACCTGGCAAGCCTCCTGTGCCCCTCCCATCCTAACTCTCAGCTTTGTCCTACAAAAGTCCCTCTCTCACATTACTGTAAGTACAGTTATCCATTTCTACAGAGTAAGTAAACATTACAAAGAAAAGTCTAAATAAAAGGACCACCAGCACTATTAGAACTCCTTCCCAATTTCTGCAAATCAGAACAAAGTACTAACTTTCCTGTGTACATTCTAAAGTTGCCAGGTTGAAAACTAGAGAGGGCCCCTGTAGCTTTAATGTTCATGTAGAAGAGAGGATATCAGTATGTGTTGCTTGTCACACACAACCAGGTTACAAGCAACACCTACTGAAATACCCTCTTCCAACTAACCGTTAGGAGCCTTCTCCAGTTTTCAGTCGTAGTACATTCATATGTGCTGATTCTAAATCTAAGAGGCAGAGTTGCTGTGCAAGTCTACAAGTCCATATGAAAAGTGTGTCTTCTAAATTCTATACTCGCCCTTCATCCACCACTGCCAGAACAGCAGGGAAGGCCACTGGAAGGGAAGCTGGGTGTAGGCTGTTGTTGTTAACATAGCACTATCTATGTATGTTTGTCACAGATGGGGATCCTTTGATTTCCAAATGTTTCCCTATCACTCCCATCAGTCCTATAAAGCATCACCAAGGACAAAGGTTTGTGGGAGCTGAAGTCTGCTCAATGCTCAGTGCTCTGAGAAGAGTATAACAAAAGTTACATTCCAAAGGCAACATAAAAATGCAACAACTCCTTTTTAATGATGTAATGAGTAAAACTGTTATGCCATTTTCTTACAGTCTGAAAGCATTTGTTTTTATTAAGCAACAGAAATATAATGAGTAATAAGGGGGAGCCAAGCAAAGTCAGACATGCATTCTAGACTTTAAGAAAGCTCATTTCAGTAAGCTTAGGGAAATACTGGGTGTGATCCCATGGTCAGGAATACTGAAAACAGAAGGGAGTTCATGATGAATGGGGTTTCTTAAAAGTGAGCTTTTGAAGGCACAATTTTAAACAGTTCCAATGAGGAAGAGAAATGAAAGGTATCTAAAGAAGCCAGAATGGGTGACGAAAGAACTTTCAGCTGAGCTCAGATTTTAAAGGGACATGGACAAGAAACATCAAAAGGACATGGACAAGAAACATCCAAAGAGGAATTCAAACAAATACCAGTAGCCAGCATGTGTAGGGGAAAAGTCAGAAAAAAGTACAGAACAAGTTCAAGCTTGCTAAAGAGGTTTAAAAAATTAAAATTAATTTTAGTTAATTAAAATTAATTTTAGCTAATTAAAAATTAACTAAATTAATTAAAAATAATTAAAATTAATTTTTAAATTAAAACTTAAAATTATATAAAATATATAAATGAAAATGAATAAATGTTGGAAATGTGAGAAGGGATTAGGCTCCTTTCTCCACACGTGGTGGAACTGTCCAAAAGTTAGAACATTTTGGTATAAAATACAGGTAATAATCCAAAATATTTTCAAGATTAAATTCCCTTAAATCCAGAATTATACCTACTTAACATGAGTAATCTGCTAAACAGAGAAGATGAAAAGAAAAATGGATGGGTTATCTTATACCTAATAACATCAGCACAGATTCTGTTAGCTGAATACTGGAAAAACAGTGATGTTCCAGACTTGGAAAATTGGATACAAAAAATACAAGATATGATGAAATCTGATAAACACTCTTCATTAATATCACAAATATCCGCAAATATTGAAAGGGACTGGATACCAGTAATGAAATATTTAGATGAAAGATGATTTAAATGTCTTTTACAAACATATCTATAAATTCCACATTCATGGGGGTTAGGGCCATGAGAGCCCCGCGAATGTGAAAAAACAGCGAATAAAAACTAGGTCACACCACTACCCACCCACCCACCCACCCCAGGAGCAGCGACGGGGCTTGGGAAGCCCCGTCGCTGCTCCCTCTCACCCCCTCCCGTCCCCCCCCAGAGCAGCAACAGGGCTTGGCAAGCCTCGTCGTGCTTCCTACCACCCCCTCCCGCACCCCCCCAGGAGCAGTGACCCCGTCGCAGTTTTTTGGATGGTGGGGGGGGCGCTCCCAAAACCGCGAATAGTCAAAACCGCAAATCTTAAAGCCGTGAATGTGGAGGGACAACTGTATTTGTGTTTATGAAGTTTGAAAAAAAATTAAAAAATTAAAAGGGCTTCTTGTTTTGTTTTGTTTGTTTGTTTGTTTTTGTTCTATCTGTAGCAAAAAGAAGAACAAGGAAACATAAGGGCCACTGCATGGAGAAGATAGTGAAATGCTAACAGGGGACCCAGAAAAGGCAGAAGTACTCAACACCTTCTTTGCCTCAGTCTTCTCCCGAAAGGAAAACTGTGCTCAACCTGGGGAAAATGGAGCAGATGAAGCACTATGGGAAATAAAACATAGAAGAGGTAAAGAAGTAGTACAGTGGGCCCTTGGTATCGACTGGGGTTTGATTCCAGGACACACACCCCTACCGTGGATACCAAAATCCATGGATGCTCAAGTCCCATTATATATGACAGGGTAGTAAAATGGTGTCCTTTATATAAAATGGCAAAATCAAGGTTTGGTTTTTGGAATTGGGGGGGAGGGGTATTTTCAAGCCATGAATGGTGGAATCCCTGGATACAGAATCCGTGGATACAGATAGCTGGCTGTAAATGGGTCCAAGAGGGAATCAAGTCCGATCTCTCACTAGAAGACAAGATGACTAAATTGAGGCTGTTGTATTTTGATCATACTATGAGATGACATGACTTACTGGAAAAGATGCAGAATCTGTGGATATGGCTGACTGTACAGGAATATCTGGCTACTCTAAATGAATTCAAGGCTCCAGGACCAGATGAACTACATCCAAAGTATTAAAAGAACTGGTAAGCAATCTCAGAATCACTGGCAATAATCTTTGGAAAACAGGAAAGTCTCAGCATACTGGAGGAGGGAAAATGTTGCCCCCATCTTCAAAAAGGGGGGGAAAAGAAGACCCAAACAATTATTATCTGATCAGCCTGACATCAATGCCAGGAAAAATTCTAGAGCAGATCATTAAACAAAAAGTCTATAAGCTCTTAGAAAGGAATACCATGATCACTAAAAGTCCACATGGGTTTCTCAAAAAAAAGTCATGCCAGAATAATTTGATCTTTTTTTATATAGAGTTACAAGCTTGGTAGATGAAGGGAATGCTGTGGATGTAGCATATTTTGATTTCAGTAAGGCTTTTGACAAGGTTCCCCATGATATTCTTGCAAACAAGCTAGTAAAATGTGGGCTAAACACTGTTACTCTTAGGTGGATTTGTAATTGGTTGATTGACCAAACCAAAGGGTGCTCATCGATGGCTCCTTTTCATCCTGGAGAGAAGTGACTAGTGGGGTGCCACAGGCTTCTGTCTAGGCCCAGTGCTATTCAACACCTTTATAAATGTATCTTTATGAATGACTTGGATGATGGAATAGAGGGTATGCTTATCAAAACTGCAGATGACACCAAATTAGGAAAGGTAGCTAATACCCCAGAGGGCAGGATCAGAATTTAAAATTACCTTAACAGATATTGGATGGGTGACACCTGGCTTTACAACAGTACATATGAAAGGGACCTATGTGTCTTAGTAGATAACAAGTTGAACAGCCAACAGTGTGATGCGGCAGCTAAAAAAACCCAATGTGGTTCTAGGCTGCATCAACAGTATAACGTCTAGATTGAGAGAAGTAACAGTACCACTCTATTCTGCTTTGGTCAGACCTCACATGGAATACTATGTCCAGTTTTGGGCACCACAATTCAAGAAAGATATTGACAAGCTAAAATGTGTCTAGAGGAGGGCAACCAAAATGGTGAAAGGTCTGGAAGCCATGCCCTATGAGGAGGGGCTTAGGAGCCTGGTTATGTTAGCATGCTTCTGGTCTCAAACATTTCAGATAAGGGATATTTGACCTGCAATTTCTGAATTCTATGTATGACTGTGAAAGGTGAACAGTGAAGAAAGCTGACAGGAAGAGAACCAACTCATTTGAAATTGGTGTTAGGGAAGAGTTCTGTGGATACCCTGGTCTGCCAAAAAGACAAATACAGTGGGCACTTGGTATCCACTGGGATTAGGACCCCTCATGGATACTGAAATCCGTGAATGCGCAAGTCCCATTATATACAATGGCATAGTAAAATGGTGTCCCTTTTATAAAATGGAAAAATCAAGGTTTGGTTTTTGGAATGGGGGGGGGAGATATTTTTAAGCCATGGATGGTGGAATCCCTAGATACAGAATACATGGATACAAAGGGCTGACTGTAAATGGGTCTAAGTGTGAATCGAGCCTGAACTCTCACTAGAAGCCAAGACGACTAAATTGAGGTTGTTGTATTTCAATCATACCATGAGATGACATGACTTACAGGAAAATATAATAGAATCATAGAATCATAGATTGGAAGAGACCACAAGGGCCATCCAGTACAACCCCCTGCCATGCAGGAATACACAATGATAAAGCTCGGTAAAGTTAAAAGCCGTAAGAAAAGAGGAAGACAACACAGGTGGATAGACTGAAGCAAAGAAGCCACGATTGCCCTGAGCTTGCAAGACCTGAGCAGGGCAGTTGATAGCAGGATGTCTTGAAGGTCTCTCATTCATAGGGTCACCTAAGTCAAGCTGACTTGAAGGCAAATAACAACATCAAATATGAGTTCCCCACCTCCACAAGGGTTCTTTGTAATTGCAAATACATTTGGATGGGCTTTGCAACACACAACACAACAAATTACTTTTTAAAAGTGCCTTTCCAAGATCTTCCCTAATCCATAAAATTGTGATGCTTTATGAAGAAAATGAGATTATTACTTTCCAAAACCCCTAAACATCCAGAAATTATTAGCATTTGTGGATAAGGCATAAAGAAAGATAAACCAGCAGAGTCAAAGTTTAACCAGATCTGGTTAAAGACATGGACCACCTACTGAACAGAGATGGTGGAGAGGGAAACATTGTCTATTGGAACTTAGCTCCCAAATGGATGTGTTTCACCACACCTAACTCAGGATGTGTGCATGTATGTGCCTTCAAATCACCTGTCGACTTATGGCGACCCCATGGATTTCATAGGGTTTTCTTAGGCAAGGAATACTCAGAGGTGGTTTTGCCAGTTCCTTCCTCTGAAATATAGCCAACAGCACCTGGTGTTCGTTGGCAGTCTCGCATCCAAGTACTAACCAGGACTGACCCTACATAGGGTGGGGTGCATCTTTTTGCTTAGCACCCACAGATGGAGGAAAGTTTTTTTTTTAAAAAAAAAAACACCTTTCCAAGCTCCTCAATTTTGCAACCATACTGCTTTTCTCTGGCGAAACAGTGGTTTTCCTCTAGTTCCTGGGGCCCATTCACACTATACAATTATAGCACTATGATTCCAATTCAGCTGCCATGGTTCCATCCTATGAAATCCTGAGGTTTGTAGTTTGGTCAGAGGCACCAGAGGAGCTTCTTGGCTGAGAGGTCCAACTCCCACAAACACTGCCAATCCCAGGATTTCACTGGAAGGCAACCATAGCAGGTAAAGCAGTATCGAAGTGCTATAACTGTCTAGTGTGACAGGTACCTTGCTTGTGCAGTACATGAGCTAAAGTTCTGCTGTTACCAGAGTGAATGGACAACCACCCCCACCCAATGATCACCATAATAGTGGGAGCGGGGAAGGGATGGAAGGAAGCCTCTTGCATAACCATCTCACACTCTGTCTCCTTCTTTCCCTCTGGCCTACCTCCCAAAAGCCACCTAACTTGCCCCCTTTGCTTTATGAGTGCTGCATAGTTTACCTTGAAAAGACATGTTTTACTAGAGATAAGGGGTGGAAAAGGTAGCCTTGCTTTTTAACTTGGCCATAAATTCACCTCAAACTTTGTTTTCAAACATTTGTTAGGCTTCATTTTCCTCCTTCCTCCACCTTCTCAACTGAAGGCAGGATTTATAGCTTGTCAGATTTAATCATTTTGCAGCAGGAAAAGATTCTTTTTTAAGCCCCTAAGGATAAGATAGAATTGCCAGAAAGCCACCTATGAGAGAAAGGCAAGCTGCACTCTGTGAGAGGAGGATGAAAGCAGGCAACAAACTGATGTCCAGGCACCCACCATAAGGTGGGCTTTGTACTCAACACGGCCAAGGAAAGCAGTTTAAGTATGAGTGCCATGCAGGCAAACCCTTTGTCCTCTACTTGTTGAGCTCATAAGACGTACATGGGCCCAGAGCTTGGAAAAGTTGCTTTTGGGATGACTATTCATGCCCATGCCAAAGGAGAGAACAGAACAACAAGCAGGGTGTCTGTGGCTACTAATAAACTATGGTTTACCCTGTCCAAATCCATCCATTTTATTTTCTACAGCTCAGGCATATATTTTTTCCTAAATGAAAGAAGCATTTTGGGGGGAAGACAGGCAACCTGCTCCACATGATATTTTAACTAACCACAATGTTTAAGGAATGTTGCAAAAAGGAAAACTGCATAGTGCTTTGCACTTTTAGAAGTATAACATAAACAATGATTCCCCGGTATTACATAGTACAGTACTACAAAAATGACAGAGAGGGGGAGGTGACCTAGAACAGGTGGAATTGAATTTACTGCAGCAAGCAACTCTTTTTACAACCTTATTAACCCCAGAGGCTCTTCTGACTTCAACATTCAAAGCAATGTGTTTATTTTTTAAAAAAATATATAAAATGGATTTTTAATATGTCTAGACTGACCTGGACCGGCTGCCGATACAAGACACAGAACACAGAAAAGCAAGCATTGAAATTTGAACCACAGATTGCCAGGTTTTTGAACTGTTAAGAATGCAAGAACTGCAATGGAAGATAAAGTTCCACCTAAGTCCTGCTGCCAACAGCCAGATGCTGTCCCAAGCAGGCAGTGTTTACTCAGCCATGTTACTGAGTAAAGAACACAGCAGAATCTAATGTAAGACCTTATATGAGCAGAGGCATTATTGGTGATCATCATCTGGACTGGTGGGCAGTGATGGACTTTCTAGGAATGCTGTGGGAGTGGAGTGGATATTGCTGTTCCTCCCCCAAGTGCTCTTCATCTGCTTCCTGTGCTCCTCTCGGGAGCACACAGAACCCACCTCTGTCTGTGTTTAGGCTGAAGGAAGCCACCTTCCAAACTTACAGGTAGAGTGGTTATAAAGCAAGTAAAAAGGCAGCTTGGTTTAACAAAGCAGACCTACAGCTGTTCGATCCAGACTTAGCCACCATTTGATGATGGCAGGCTGGATACAAATTTAGGGTCTGTCTACACTGCAGAAATGCAGCAGTTTGACACCACTTTATCCAGCACAGTTCTATCCTACGGAATCCTGGTGTTTGTAGTTTTGTGAGGTATTTAGTCTTTTCTATCAGAGAACTCTACTGCTTCACCGAACTACAAATACCGATAAAACTAAGGTGGATAAAGTGGTGTCAAACTGCTGTATTTCTTCAGTGTAGACAGGCCCTTAAAGACACCCATAAATGGGACCTAAATGAATGATTTAAGTCACATTGGTTTCTATGGGTCTACTAGACTCAATATGATCTGGAATATGACACAAGGACATAGCAGATTCACTAGGCATAGTAAGTTGTCAACTACCTAGCATCAGTGCAGATAACTAGGGGTAGGAAGTAAAGAGTCTAGGAGTCCATTTAAAAATGGCCAGGTAATCCCTGCCACAATTGGGAATTGCAGCCTGCTTATTCAAGAGTCCTATGCAAATCACAAGCCAAACATGCAAGCTGCGGCAGGCCAGAAAAGGCTTGTATTAAACGCCGGAAAGCACACAGTGGACCTTTCTTTTCATGCCTGCCATTTGACCAGCCCTACCCTTCACCCACTTAAACAACTACGATATACAAGGGGCACTGCTCTTGCGCAGGAAACCAGGCTCTTTTGAGGCCGCAAGTTTCTCTTTCCACCACCAACGCCTACTCATGGCCCTGCGATAATTTGTTATCACTGGGCGATTTCATAATCTACAGCACATAATGTAAGAACAGAAACAACAATGTTGCACTTTGAATTTTTAAAAAATAAAATAAAATAAAATCCCAGGCTCAGACGTGATGTGGGAACACACTGTTGAAAACCATTTTTAAACAATATATGTGTGGGACAGAAATCACTCTGTCCTCCCCATAAATACCACTAATGCTAGAGGAGACATAAAAACAAGACTCAGAATCAGCTTGTAAAGACAGTGGCCAAGCTAGTTAATTAAAGCCTGCCTTCTTGAGCCTCATTCTAATTCTCCTGCTTCGGGGTCTGTTCAGGGTCAAAGAAGAGCTAGCAGCAGCATCAGTAACCTTTGGGTTCACGAGGGTGGGTGGAAGGTGCTCATCCCGTCCCCCTTTTTGAACAGTTTTACTTCCCACTGGCAGCCCCAATAATACTGGCTGCAGAAGGGAAGTTTTACCAAGGATTAGAACCAGGAGTCCAGAAAATAGTGGGGATGGGGCCAAAAGGAAAACAAACCAAAACACCAAAGCCCTTGACATCAATAGCTCTTTGGTCTCTTATGTGGCAAATTTAAATACTATCATCAGAAATGTAAACATGCTTTCAAAACTAGCCCTAATCCACCAGCAATGTACGCAGCACCACCCTTGCGGGACTGGATTGTGTCAGAGAGGATGGTGAGGTGATTTTCCATTCCCATGTATTCAGGTTTCCCTGAATGTGTCACGTTTGCTTGTTAGGGAGTAGACTGCATCAGAGGCGGACTGCCCTAAATGTTCTGGCATTCTCTATGCTGGCAGGTTTTAATGTGGGGGAAGAATTCAAACACACCTGTGACAGGACCCCCAAGCAAACAAGTGCCTGTTTCTTCAGAGAGCCTGCCACTTCTCTGTCTCAGGAGATGAGCAGCAGTTTGAGAGGCTTCAACCTTTGCCAGCAACGAAGATGATGCAAGATTATGTCTGATCCAGAGAGCTGGGTGGATTTGGCCACACATGACAATCCAGTGATCCACTTTGCAAAACCAGCCTGAGAGTTCACCACACAATGAGGGTCAACTTCTTTCTACGCAATGCTACACAAAAGGTTAGCTAGGCCCCAGAACAGACTCTAGGAGAGAGTTTGAGGGAGGCAAAAAAAATCAGTCCAATCAATGTACATAATCGTCTTCTTCAGTCATTTAATCCAAGTTCTCTGAGTAAAAGATGAAAAGGGAAGACTCACAGTTGTGACCTAGTGATTGTAAAAGTAGATGCTAACCACACACACACACACACACACACACACACATATCCCCAAGGAATTAAGATTCAAGCTTACTGGCTATGGACAAAGAGAGAGAAGGCAGAGATAAAGTGGTGGAGAGGAGGGGAACTTCTGCATGAACTGTGAGAATTACAGTTTGTTCCCGAAACCGAACAGACTGGGCTGGGGCTACTCACAAAATACTAATCAGAGCCTGAAAGCTCAAACAATCAGAAGGGAAAGTCTCTTGGCCAAGTTCCTCCTGGAGACGTGGGGCTGCTTTTGTTTATGACTTGAGAGGAAGTGGTAACTGCTCCTGTTTGTTCTTCTAGAGAAAGTGATTGGGGGGGTGGGGAGAGGTTGGAGCTTTCAATGCATTGAAGAAGTAGTGAGGGAAAGAAGAGGAAGAAAATCTTTTTATTAGAAACACCCTGGAGATTTTGCTTTAGATTACTCCAGATCTGGCTTCCTCTTTTGTTTGCAGATACTTTGGCTGAAATGTTAAGCTTCGCTTTTAAAGAGAGAAAGGGTGGATGGGAATGTGCGGGTGTGGAGAGCTTTCTCTCTTTTTTTAAATAGCTGAAAGGACTACCAAGGACATTCCTCATCCTACTGCTCCTACCCAAGACAGATGCTCTGCATAACTGGGTTAGAAGAGTAAAAATGGGAATATGTCTAAGGCAAAGTGCCTCCGGGGGAAGGCAAGAGTGTATGCTGCATTCCTTTCCCATTCGCCATGAAGAAGTGGAAGCATGTTGTTACAAATGCGAAGCGACCAGCCTGCTTGCCAGCTGCATAGGCACCAGTCAAGTGAAGGCCCACTAGAGGCTCCATCCCACACTTGAAATCAAATACTCTCCCACCCCACCTTCCTTTCTGCCCCTTGCCCTTCTACCACCACCCAAAACAAAATAAAAATCCTGAGGGAATTGCACATGGATCCCTATCTATTTTTATCACCACAATGACCCTATGAGGTAGTTTCCACCAAGAGCAAACGCTGGCTCATCCACTGACCTTCCACAAGCCACCATGACACTAGCTACTATATTGTACTGGCTTTTTCCCTCCTCTGTTGCCAACAGACTATAGTCAAGTTCCATGGAACCATGGAGCAGACAGAAAGTTATTACCAACATAAAGGGAAAGTCCTGGCCCTGGAAAGTTCACTACATTTTGCCTCAGTGTTTTCAGAAAAGGAAAAGGAGGACCAACCTGAGGATAATGGAACAGAGGACACAATAGGGGAAATCCAGCTCAAAATAAGTAAAGAGGTAGTACAGGAATACCTTCTTAATCTAAATGAATTTAAATCTCCAGGACCAGATGAACTACATCCAAGAGTATTAAAAGAGCTGGCAAATATAATCTCAGAGCCATTGGCAATAATATTTGAGAACTCCTGGAGAACAGGAGAAGTCCCAGCAGACTGGAGGAGGGCAAACGTAGTTCCCATCTTCAAAAAGGGGGGGGAAAAGGATCCAACAATTATCGTCCAGTTAGTCTGACATCAATACCAGGGAAGATTCTAGAGCAGATCATTAAACAGAGAGTCTGTGAACATTTAGAAGGCAATGCCATAATCACAAAAAGTCAACATGGGTTTCAGAGAAACAAGTCATGCCAGACTAATCTGATCTCTTTTTTTGATAAAGTTACCAGCTTGGTAGATGAAGGGAACACTGTGGATATCGCATACCTTGATTTCAGTAAGGCCTTTGACAAGGTTCCCCATGACATTCTTGCAAACAAGCTTGTAAAATGTGGGCTAGACAAGTTAACTGTTCAATGGATTTGTAATTGGTTGACCGGCCGAACCCAAAGGGTGCTCAGCAGTGGCTTCTCTTCGTCTTGGAAAGATGTGACCAGTGGGGTGCCACAGGGGTCTGTCCTGGGCCCAGTGCTATTCAACATCTTTATCAATGACTTGGATGAGGGAATTAGGGGCATACTTATTAAATTTGCAGATGACACCAAATTGGGAGGAGTAGCTAATACCCTAGAGGACAGGATCAAAATTCAGAATGACCAGGATAGACTGGAGAGCTGGGCCAAAGCTAACAAAATGAAATTCAATACGGAGAAATGTAAAGTACTGCATTTAGGGCGGAAAAATGAAATGCATAAATATAGGATGGGAGAGACCTGGCTGAACGAGACTACGTGCGAAAGGGATCTAGGAGTCCTAGTAGACCACAAGTTGAATATGAGCCAACAGTGTGATGCGGCAGCTAAAAAGGCCAATGCGATTTTGGGCTGTATCAATAGAAGTATAGTGTCTAGATCAAGGGAAGTAATAGTGCCACTCTATTCTGCCTTGGTCAGACCTCACTTAGAATACTGTGTCCAGTTCTGGGCACCACAATTCAGAAAGGATATTGAGAAATTGGAGCGTGTCCAGAGAAGGGCAACTAAAATGGTGAAAGGTCTGGAAGCGATGCCTTATGAGGAGAGACTTAGGGAGCTGGGTATGTTTAGCCTGGAAAAAAGACGGTTAAGAGGCGATATGATAGCCCTGTTTAAGTATTTGAAGGGATGTCACGCTGAGGATGGAGCAAGCTTGTTTTCTGCTGCTCCAGAGACTGGAACACGGAGCAGTGGTTGCAAGCTCCAGGAACAGAGATTCCACCTCAACATTAGGAGGAACTTTTTGACAGTAAGAGCTGTTCGGCAGTGGAACACACTCCCTCGGAGCGTGGTGGAGTCTCCTTCCTTGGAGGTCTTTAAACAGAGGCTGGATGGCCATCTGTCGGGGATGCTTTGATCGTGATTTCCTGTGTCGCAGGGGGTTGGACTGGATGGCCCTCATGGTCTCTTCCAACTCTGCAATTCTATGATTCTATGATTCTATGATTTCAATGGTTTTAACTGGGATGATGATGATGATGATGATGATCACCACTGCCACCATCATCCTGCCTTTTCCCTCGTCTGGGATTCAAGGCAGCTTAGAAAAGTTAAAACAAATATAGTTTAAAAAAAATTCCATCACACAAAAGTTGAAAATACTATGGATAAAATGAAAAGCAACTAAAAGCGTAAACAAGATCAACAACACAGCACATGAATGGCCCTGTCCTCCTGAGCAATCTATATGACTAAAATTACAGTGTTTCTTTTTCACAACCTTTGGTGGATGTAACTGGGCTAAGTTAGAGTCAAAAGCTCTCCAAGGACAGGAACCATGGGATAAAATGGTTCCTCAATCACTTTCCTTTGTGGGTTGGTGTTCCTTCTAACAGCTATGGAAATGGTGCTCCCCCTGTTGGCTGGAGGCTGCCATCCTTTCCCACTCATAATACCTTTTGATGTCATGGTGTTGTATTGAGGGAAACTTGGCGGGTGGGGGGGGGATGATGGATTCTACCTGCCAAAAGGAGTGCTGCTGTTAATTTTTTTAAAAGCCCCCTAAGTTCCCCAAATCCTCTCCACTTTTTGCCACCTGCGTATGGGGCAGTGAATTTGGGGTGATTTCAACTTAGCCAGAACCATGACTCTGGCACAGATCTAAATAGTAACCCTCCTCTGTGCAAGATCCCTTCTAGTTTACTGGCAACCCAGTCATTTGAAGGACCGTATCCTAACCCTGTATAAGCCCAGTAGAGCTCTAAGATCATTGGGAAAACCTTCTCTTCTCTCTCCCTTCTCTCTGTCCTACCACCTTCTCAGGCTCATTTGGTGGAAACAAAGGAGAGGGCCTTCTTGGTGGCTGCTCCCAGACTTTGGAATAGCCTCCCCAGAGAGGCTAGGATGCCCCCCTCCTTGCTCTCCTTCTTCTCTTTTCTGCTGCTAGGTTTTTACAGATTGGCAAGGGCTAGGCTTCTAAGGCTGGGTGGTGCTGTTTTTAAGATTTTTTGAGGATCCTTATGGAGTTTTTTTTAATGCATTTTAATATTTTTAATGTTTATCATTTTAACTTATAAATTTTAATAGTTTTTTAAAAAAAATCTTATATTTATACTGTTACCTTTAGTTTTGTATTGTTTTTAACTTGTATTGTTTTAAACATGTTGTTAGCCACCTTGATCCCTTTTATCAGAAAAAAGAAGGATATAAATAAATAAAATAATAATAATAATTCTAAGAGCACTCAAGTAAGAGTTCTCTTATGAAGCACTAGTGTGTACCCTGGCAATGGAGACTGTCATAAGGACTGTGTGACAGGGGGATGGCGGGATTCTATGTTCTGCAAGGAGCTCTGCAATCACACACTCAGACGCCCATGCCATCTCATCCAGATCAGGCAAGAGTGTTCAAACATGGAAATATAGCTGCCTGATTTCCTGCTCACACCCCATAAAAGCTCCCAGGGCAGATCTGGAACAGGTGATACAGCCCCTTGCTGAAGCCAAGCAGCCCTAAGTCAGGACGATGCTTGAGTTGGGGGTTATTAAACACCCCACCCCGTGTGTCAAGCTCCACGATAAAAGAAAAGTGGGACACAAGTGTGCTCAACAAGCAGCAAAGATCACAGAAATTAGCTCACTATACATTGTGATTAGGGACCTACATACCCTAAAGGCACCCGATCCTGTCTGATCGTGGAAGCTAAGCAGAGTCAGCCCTGGCCAGTACTTCAGTGGGAGACCACCAGTGAATACCAGGTGCTGGTAGGCTATATTTCAGAGGGAGGAACTGGCAAAACCACCTCAGAGTATTCCTTGCCTAAGAAAACCCTAGGAAATTCATGGTTGCCATAAGCCAACAAGCAACTTGAAGGCACACACACACACACACACACGTTGTAATTATGTAAACTCACATTGTTAAGACTTCATACTTTCAGCAACTCACAGTGGAACTACCTACATCCAAGAGTATTAAAAGAGTTGGCAAATGTAATCTCAGAGCCATTGGCAATAATTTGAGAACTCCTGGAGAACAGGAGAAGTCCCAGCAGACTGGAGAAGGGCAAACGTTGTCCCCATCCTCAAAAAGGGGGAAAAAGAGGATCCCAACAATTATCGTCCAGTTAGTCTGACATCAATACCAGGGAAGATTCTAGAGCAGATCATTAAACAGAGAGTCTGTGAACATTTAGAAGGCAATGCCATAATCACAAAAAGTCAACATGGGTTTCAGAGTAACAAGTCATGCCAGACTAATCTGTTCTCTTTTTTTGATAAAATTACCAGCTTGGTAGATGAAGGGAACACTGTGGATATCACATACCTTGATTTCAGTAAGGCCTTTGACGAGGTTCCCCATGACATTCTTGCAAACAAGCTTGTAAAATGTGGGCTAGACAAGTTAACTGTTCAATGGATTTGTAATTGGTTGACCGGCCGAACCCAAAGGGTACTCAGCAGTGGCTCCTCTTCATCTTGGAAAGATGTGACCAGTGGGGTGCCACAGGGTTCTGTCCTGGGCCCAGTGCTATTCAACATCTTTATCAATGACTTGGATGAGGGAATTAGGGGCATACTTATCAAATTTGCAGATGACACCAAATTAGGAGGAGTAGCTAATACCCTAGAGGACAGGATCAAAATTCAAAATGACCTGGATAGACTGGAGAGCTGGGCCAAAGCTAACAAAATGAAATTCAATATGGAGAAATGTAAGGTACTGCACTTAGGGCGGAAAAATGAAATGCATAGATATAGGATGGGAGAGACCTGGCTGAACGAGACTACTGCGAAAGGGATCTAGGAGTCCTAGTAGACCACAAGTTAAACATGAGTCAACAGTGTGATGCGGCAGCTAAAAAGGCCAATGCGATTTTGGGCTGCATCAATAGAAGTATAGTGTCTAGATGAAGGGAAGTAATAGTGCCACTCTATTCTGCCTTGGTCAGACCTCACCTAGAATACTGTGTCCAGTTCTGGGCACCACAATTCAAAAAGGATATTGACAAATTGGAGCATGTCCAGAGAAGGGCAACTAAAATGGTGAAAGGTCTGGAAGTCATGCCTTATGAGGAGAGACTTAGGGAGCTGGGTATATTTAGCCTGGAAAAAAGATGGTTAAGAGACGATATGATAGCCCTGTTTAAGTATTTGAAGGGGTGTCACGTTGAGGATGGAGCAGGCTTGTTTTCTGCTGCTCCAGAGACTGGAACACAGAGCAATGGATGCAAGCTCCAGGAACAGAGATTCCACCTCAACATTAGGAGGAACTTTTTGACAGTAAGAGCTGTTTGGCAGTGGAACACACTCCCTTGGAGCATGGTGGGGTCTCCTTCCTTGGAGGTCTTTAAACAGAGGCTGGATGGCCATCTGTCGGGGATGCTTTGATCGTGTCGCAGGGGGTTGGACTGGATGGCCCTCATGGTCTCTTCGAACTCTACAATTCTATGAAAAGGCATGACTCCTCAATTTCACCTCCCTATGTTTGCAAAATGCCCAAATGGGAATCTTCTATGTATAAATCAGCTGTTTTCAGTCAAGTATCTTTCTCTGGCTGTCCTCAAAGAAAAAGGAAAGAAAAGGCAAATCTTCCTACAACAGCCTGGTGAAACTTTCTAAATGCAAAATGATCCCTCCAGCATTATCTGGGCAAACACCAAACTGACAGGCTCAAGCTGCATTGCACCAGACTGCCATGTATTTAGGAAGGTAGATTTTTTTTTCTTGTCATTAAACAAACAAAACAAAACAAAAGCTCCCATCCCAGGTGGCTCCTGAAGGAAGCTTGCAACACAGCAAATATAACTCCATTTTCTATGTCACAGGACACTCAAGCCTTTAGAATTACAGTTCTTATTTGTTTTTAAAAGCTATATGCAAACTGGCACTTTAACTCATGAACATTTATGAAACATCATCTGTTCCAAAGGGCACTGACAAGCTCTCTCTCTGGGAAGAGGGCAACTTTTTTTTCCTAGCCTTGATTCAACAAGAGATCTTTCTTAATTTAAAGAAGACTATATAAAGAAGCGGTGGTTGTATCCATGGGCCTGCCTCCAATTTGCCTCTTTGTTAAAAACAGAAAAACAAAGACAAAAAACAACCAGCCCCATATTTCCACTTCGGCAGAGGTCCTATTCAACTCAAGGAATGCATCATTTCTGCAAAGCTCTGACTGGAATCCCACTGTTTCCCTTTATTCTGGGCTCTACCAGATTCTGCATTTACAACCAGTTTTGCTCTATCCCATGGGCCAAAGTCTGTATCTTTGCAGTAGAGACCCCTGGCTTGATGGTCCTTGCCCAGCAGCTCTCCCTCCCCTGAAGAATTTTTCTGAATGCAAGGATGATTCCCTCCAGCATGGCAAACACCAAACTGACAGGCTCACACTGCATTGCAGTAAATTGTCAAGTATTTAAAGGAAACACTTCAGAGAAAGGCAACCCATTAACAGCTGGCTTCAAGTCAAATTTCTGATTTAACACAATGGGTAAGATGGCAACTTCACATGCCTTTTTTTTTTTCCTTTTCTGGAAAGAATGAAGAGATTTTGGTTGCCTGTTTTTATCAGCACCATGATGATGATCTCTTCATGGGAAGAGGTTAACCAGAATAGGCTCAGAAGAGGGAACGTGGGGTGGGGGGAGAGATGGGGCAGCCTTTATTGGAAGACAAAGAATAGGGACGAGGGGACACAAGATGAGAATGGGTGACTAGCCCTGCAAGATTCACGATCCCCTCCTTTTCACCATGCACATAATCTGTTTTGAACCCTGGGAATAGGCCAGGATACATAAAATAGTATTAAAAGACTTGGAAGTTCCCAGCTAAGTACTTTTTTAAAAAAAGAAAAAAGAAAAAGGAACTGCAGGGATGTTACCAATAGCAAGACTGAAATTAAGTTTGTTTATTTCAAACCAAGAATGTTCTGCCAATTGAACAGCAAGAACAATGAATGAGTGCCCTAGATACCATAGGGCTTCATAGGCAAGTACCCAAGCAACACAGTTCTCTCTTTTTCCTTCCAGCAATGGAGCAATACTGCCACCTAGTGTCAAGGTGAGATTACTGGTCAAAGTATAATATTCCCAAAGCAAATTTAAAAGTACGTAGCTGCATGGTCTATAAATAAAAACAAAAATCAGAGTTGAATAATACCTTTATTAGGACCAGTAAAATGTTTTAAAAGTGGTGCTTGAGTAATTTGTAGTGCAGGAGCTGTATTAGACTGCTGCAACAAAATCTTGTGGCACATTTATTGTAACAAAAATGTTTTTGTAAGTACCCTCCACTTCATGCATCTGATGAAATGGAGCATACTCCCAACGGAGTATGGAGTACACACACATAGACCACATGTATATATACATGTACACACACACACACTTAGAGAGAAAGAGAGTACATAAATAGTAAACAGTGGACTCAAAGTCATGAAGCTGAAGCAGAATTTTCATTCAGAGTCAGCCAAAAAACATCTCAATATATTGGGAAGCTTTACAACTACCAATCACAATGCCATGGACCTAAATAAACATATTATACTAAACCATAAATCTGACATAAAAATGGTTATTAATTTTAAATGTGTTTGATCATATATGTAATTTTCTAAAACCTGTTAGAAAGCTAGTGTCAAGTGCTAAATTCAGTACACACACACACACATTCAGGAACCAGTGAAACTTTTAGTCTCCAAAGACACTTCAGTGCTGAGCTAAACACTGACATTCACTGCCAAAAACTTTAGAAGGAAGACTCTAGCAGGAAACTGGGACTACTAGGGGAAAATTAGCCTGCTTTGGCTTGAATAGATATAATGGTTTCAAATGAAGCCAGAATTCTTGAACACAGCAATTGACTGCTCATATAGTCAGTATGCTTATTTCGCTTATACAGTCAACTTTTCATATCCATGGATTCTGCATGCATGGATTCAACCAAACACGGCTCAAAAATATTTTTTTAAAAAATCAGAAACCAAACTTTGCTGTTTACCTTTTATACAGTGAGCCCTTGGTATCCACTGGGGTTTGGTTCCAGGACACCCTGTGGATACCAAAATCCATGGATGAATTCAAGTTCCATTATATACAATGGTATAGTAAAATGGTGTCTCTTTATATAAAATGATGAATAGCAAGGTTTGCCTTTTGTTTTTGTTTTGTTTGTTTTTTGTTTGTTTTTTGAGGGGGTAATATTTTCAAACCGTGGATGGTGGAATCCATGGATAAAAAAATCCATAGATATGGAGGGCTGACTGTATAAGGGACACCATTTTACTACATCATTGTATATAATGGACTTGAACATCCACAAATTTTGGTATGGGGGGCGGGATATCCTAGAATCAAACCCCAGAAGATACTGAGGGCCCACCGTAGTTTTTTAAAATTTATTTATCTATTTATTATCTTTATTTATGTCCTGCTTTTTCTCCAGCTTAGGACTCAAAGTGTCTTACAAAAGATTTTTTTCAAAGGTAAAAATTCACAACACATGAAAGTTTAAAAGTTATTAAAGTCTCAAAAAATATGACCAGTTAAAAGCATTAAACCATACAAGACACAACAGCACAGCAAAATAGAACAAATAGAAAATCTAGCACATTGTACAAAGCCTGTCCTCCTAAACAATCCATCCTCAAAGGTGTTGGCTTTTCTAGATGGGAAGATATATTGCTGGTTGCTGCACATTAATGTGAATTTGCAGTGGCATTCATTTATCTCCATGGTTTTTTGGCAAAACTGAAGTTCACACAGAGCCATGCCTGTGTATCAAGATGGTGGCCGGGAGTTAAATCAGTCACGCTATTATTCTCAACAAGTTGCCACCTCTGCACAGTATTTTTTTTTACTGTAAATCTAAGGTATGCAAGTGTGACTTTCCATTTAAAAAGCTGTTTGGTCGCCTTCATTGCTGGCAAGCCCACCCCAGCGTATGACCGATCAATCCGGTTTCCATTTCTGCTCTTATTCAGGAATGCACTGCCATGTGATTCGGTTGTCCTAACATTTTTTTAAAAACTCAGGAGAAGCCGCACAGGCTTTTCCCACGTAGTTTTTGACCCCCCCTCCTTCTGAATACGGTGAATCACTGTGGGATCTCATCGGGACAAAAGGTATTCTCCTTGAATTCTATGAGGAGTTTTTTCACCATCTAGACAAGCCCCTGTTTGCAGAAAGCAATCTACATGGTTGTGTATATGGTCACAGTTATAGCTGTTCCATTTCATAACCTTTTCATGTCATTTCTCTCTCTCTCACACACACACACACATACACACACACACACCAGCCAACTGAGGACAACGTTGCATGCAAGTGAAGAAATAGACTCAGTTCTAGGAGCTGCATTCCAAATAAAGTAACTTTTCTAAGCCCTGGTCAATGACTGCATGAGAGAAGCAGTCATCCAACTTGTTGAATTTTGGCATACACTACAGAGCTCTCTTCATCATATAATGAAAATTAATCTGGCTACGTGACAGAGCAATCAGATGACTGCTTCGCCATGCACTATTTCACTCGTTAAAGCCAAATTTGGGTCATGTAAATTGGCCCAGAAACTGCATGAACAGGACGACAAAGAGAACAACAACAACAAAAAAGCAACCCAGACAATGCAGTCCTGACTTAAAGATATGCCAGCTGTAAGGGGTTAGGACTAGGTAGAATTGCCCTTCCACCAGCTAATAACAGAGAAAGGCAATATATAAATCTCTATACGGTCAAAATAATCCTAACAGCATGTGAATGTAAGGCGATCCATTCATACGGACACGCGCATAAATATGTGTCATTTGGAAGGGGGGGCAGCCAAATCCACTGCAAAGTTCGTGTACGTCATGTCTGGGTCTTCATCTGGAATTTTAGAAAAGCTCCGTATGACATGCGAGTGTGTGATCGTTTGAATACTCACATTCACACAGATACGAACAGGCTGTTGGAATTTATGGGCAACCTAGCATGCAGGATGTTTACTGACTAGAGAGAGAGTTGGTTGTATGTAAGAGAGGTCCATGGGTAATTTCCTGTTTGTAACAAGAGATATTTACAATGTGTCTGTCGCCATTGAGATTTTCTGGAGGGAGTATGCTCTAAACAGTCTTAATTATCTTTCTATTGGAACCAGTTCGCTGCTGTATAAAGAAATACTTACTCTGCTACTGATTAGAATATCAGCCAACCGTTTTTGGCACCAAATATTGATATTCTCTAATACAGGCAGTGTAACCTGATTGGCTGGATGAGCATGGGGGTGGGGTTAGCAAACAGGGAAAGCACCTGCGGCCGCTATGTTATATTCTCAACTAACTGAAGGTCCAGTAAGTCGATAACACGGTGATCTTATACTCTTTTTTTCCCTTTCTTTTTTGTAAATATGAACTATTGCTTGTGTACACCATGGGAAACTGGGCATTTTTAATTGGTGGTATCAGATTTAAAATCACAAGTAAATCACTCACAGCCACCATCCAGGCTAGGGGTTCATGCGGAGTTTAGGGGGGCTCTTTTGACCGTGAAGACAGGTCACATCATTGCAAATGCCTGCTTTTTCGGACATGATCGTATTTTTCCCCTCTCGTATAGACAAGACCTAAGCATCATCATAATGTAATAATAATAATAAAATTTATTTCTATCCCACCCCTCTGAAACGCAATCGGGGCGGCATACAGTATAAAACTCCATAATTACATTGATACCCAAACGTGCCCACCCCTTAAAATAATATTGAATTTTAAAAGATTAAAATAGAGATTTAAAAAAATCCAATGGCAGCTCAAGGGGAAAAAGCCGAATCTTCAGGCCGGGATAGCTATTCAGGAAAGGTCTGCCGGAAAAGATCCATCTTTAGTGCTTTTTAAAAGCTGTCTAAGGCAGTAATAAGACGGATCTCATCTGGCAGGCCATTCCATAATCTGGGAGTGGCAGCAGAGAAGGCCCTCTGGGACGTCACCGACAGCCTTGTTTTCATAGGCTGTAACAGATTCCTCCCAGAGGACCAAAGTGTGAGGGGAGGGTCGTACGGGAGGAGGCGGTCCCAGAGGTAACTTGGACCCAAGCCATGTAGGGCTTTAAAGGTCATAACCAACACCTTGTACTGTGCCCAGAAACTAATAGGCAGCCAGTGGAGAGCTTTTAGCACAGGTGTTATATGCTCTCTTCTGGAAATACCAGAAACCAACCTGGCTGCCATGTTCTGAACTAACTGAAGTTTCTAAGTCAAGCACAAGGGTAGCCCCATGTAGAGTGCATTACAGAAATCGAGACGAAAGGTTACCAGCGCATGTACCACAGTTTTGAGGTCCCTGATTTCCAGGAAAGGGCACAGCTGGTGTATCAGCCGAAGTTGATAACAGGTACTTCTGACCCTCGCATTTACCTGATTAGACATCAGGAGAGACGAGTCCAGGAGCACCTCCAGACTGCGAACACAGTCTTTGGAGGAGAGTGTGGTTCCATCCAGGATTGGAAGTTGTATTCCCAGACCTGGTTTCGGGCCCGCAACTGTTAGTACCTCCATTTTGTCTGTATTCAGTCTCAATTTGTTTTTCCTCATCCAGTCCATTACTGCTTTAAGGCAATCATTAAGAGGAGAGACGCCATCTGAAGTCGAAGCTTATGACCGGAACATGGAGAAGTATATCTGGGTGTCATCAGCATACTGATGACACCGCACTCTATGCCTCCAAATGATCTCTCCCAGAAGCTTCATATAGATGTTAAATAGCATTGGGGACAGGAGGGTGCCCTGAGGGATGCCACAATTAAGCTCTATTCTGGTAGAGCAACTGTCCCCGAGCCTCACCCTCTGGCATCTGCCTGAGAGGAAGGAACAGAACCACTGCAAAGCAGTGCCTCCAATTCCTAACCCTCTGAGGCGATCCAAGAGGATGGAATGATCTATTGTATCAAAGGCCGCTGAGAGGTCCAGGAGCACCAACAGGGTCAACGCTACCCCTGTCGATACCTAAGCAGAGGTCGTCAGCCAGAGCAACCACGGCAGTCTCAACTCCATATCCCGTCCTAAAGCCAGTTTGAAATGGATCTAAATAACCGGTTTCATCTGAGGAGATTTTCACATGGGCTATATATCCCGTGGCAGGAACAGAACAGGGTCGGGAAAGGTTTTCCCTTTCGGACAACGTTGACCCCGTTCTGTCCTGCATCCATCCTACTCCCGTGACTGTTCCAGAACAATGTAATCACGATTTTTCATCGTGAATAGACCTCCCGTTCCGTCGCTATAACGCAATCACAGGTGTGTGAACAGGAGCCCCGTTCCTGTTCTGAAATGACAGCTGTGGAGGGGAGGTCCGTTCCGAGCACTTCCTGGTACGATCTGGACATCCAGGTAAGTGGCACCCTTTATTTTACCCTCCCTGTTTTGATTATGTGATTTAAAGAGTGTTTTTGTGCTTGATGAACTGATTTTATGTTTGGGGGAGCTTTATTTTTTAAATTTACCATCCAGCATTATCACGTGATAACGTGATAACATTTCAGATGGCCAGTCGTAAAAGCAGCCTTACGATGGCTACATTTACGGCCGGCCAGCAAGGGGAGGGGGAGCCCGTTCCTGCTGCAGAATTAAGGTGAGTGTGTGAAAGATTTATGTTATTCCGTGGCAGGAACGGGAGAGGAGGTAGCGAGGCAGTAACAGGGCATTTTGGCCCCGTGTGAAAATCTCCTAAGACAGCTTGGAGTTGGGAAGCGACCACCCTCCCAATCACCTTGCTTTAAAAAGGCAGCAAGGAGACTGGCCTATAGTTGTTCCTGTCCAAGGGGTCCAGGGAAGTTTTTTCAAGAGCAGGTTAACCGCCGCTTCCTTCAAACAGGATGGAATGCACCCCTCCCTGAAGGACACATTGATAATATCCCTAAGGAGTACTCTCAATGTGCCACCCACTTGGATGGCCAGCCATGATGGACAAGGATTGAGGGGACAGGTCGTCTTCCGCAAGGAGCTTGTCCACGTCATTGGTACTTACAGATTGAAGCTGATCCAATAAAATTTCATCAATGGAGTTGCTGGATGCCTCATCTATAGATTTTGTCATAACACTGGGACCCTAATATCCCTCCTCCTCCTCCAGAACAAAGCTAAAGAGGCAGAGCCAAGTTATGCCAGACCCAAATGTCTCCAACTCAGGGACACAATATTGTGTCACCACAAAAGAAGGCCAAGACCAGGGTAGACCTAATTCCCAGCATCCCTATTGTGAGAAGAGTTCGGATTCAACACAGCTTCAGCTGCTCCAGGGCTGGCTCAGCTGGCCCACAGTCACCTTGGTGAGATAGGACTGCTCTGTAAGTTCAATTTCTAGTGCCAACTAGTTTAAACCTGTTAAATAAATTAATGAATGGTATATCCACACTTATGGTAAACCATATTAATTCAGTAGCATTCAATTTGTTTGTGACTAGCAATTGGATCCAGTCCTTATATTACAACATGACCTATGCAGAGGTAAACACACCTCAAACCACTGAAACCAACTGACCTAAGCTCACTTAATTCTGCAGAGCAATGCATGCTTTTCCTGTCATTTCTTTTATCTCCAAGCAAAACCACACATGAAAACTGAGGAGTAATGGACTGAGGTGGAGATGGACAGAAGGTAGGCCATGGTTGGCTGGCAAACTTCCTGGCCAGTTTCTGTAGAGACTCTTAGGTCCACTGGGATTCTTGCAAAGGAGGCTGTACAAGGACCTGACCTAGCAAGGCTCCTCTTCGTTTCTTAAGTAAAATGGCTCACTCACCATCACTTAGCACAGAGCTATGGCCATTAAAGCAAACTGAGTATGAACACTTCCTTTGTAAATCTAATGCACATCTGTGGACCACAGGGATTCTATTTATTTATTTAACAGGCTAGTCACACAAGACTCAAGCCAGCCGAGGAATTGAGTCAGTTAAGGAATTCTGGTTTCTGTGTTGCAGCACTATTGCCTCACTAGAACATTGCTATTTTTTAAAAATCCAAATATTATATGATGGGTAAATACCAAAATGGTTAAAGATATGAGGGCTTTGTTTTTCAATTTATACTCCACACATTAGTAAATACTGTAAAATTACAGGATTGTTGAACTGGATTGCTTAACAAAATTACATGACATTCATAAACAATTGCAGCAAAGTTAGCTTACAACTTAGGATAATGCTATGTGTAATTCACAAAGAGATCTTACAGCACCTTTGAAACTGAGAGAAAGAAGTTCGATCCCAAGGGCTCCAAGGTTCACTCAGCCTTCCATCCTTTCATAAGTCGGTAAAATGAGTACCCGGCTTGTGGGGGCAATTAGCTAACACACATTGGAAACGGCTTAATAGCAGTGTAAATTGCTATTGCTTAAAACAATTTGTAAGCCACTCTGATAGCCTTGTGGCTGAAGAGTGAGGTATAAATAAATAAATAAATAAGTTGGCAGCATAAGCTTTCATAGACTTAAGTCTACTTTATTAGAAAATAGTTTAATGCACCCTCATACTGTGCTAATGGTAGTCCAGCCTGCACCACATTATCTACAGCTCTCTCTCCTTGGTGAACTGGGTCACTCCACTGATTTTTCAATGCAAAGAAGCTTCAATTTTGCACACCATTGAGGTAGCTAGTAATGGCAGACAAAATGGCCACAGGCTGAGGACTAAGCCACTTTCCAAAGAAAGAAAATTGTCAAGAGATGGAGGGATAAATTGGCTGCCACGAGCTTTGTTGTTGTTATGTGCCTTCAAATTAACTCTGGCTGATGGTGAAATATATGTACAGCATTTTCGTGGCAACATTTATTCAGAGGAGGGTTTTCACTGCCTTCCTCTAATGCTGAGAAATGTGACTTGCCCTATCACACCGTGGATTTCTGTGGCTGAGCAGGGATTTGAACCCTAGTCTCTTGGAGTCTTAGTCCAACAGTCAAATCACTATACCATGCTGGCTCTTCACTACAAGCATAGGGTTTATCAAAGATGGGAAAGTTAGCAGGGAACAGATTTGCATGATTAGTTAATTAACAAGTTGAAAGAAATAGTTAAAATTAGTTGAGAAGCTAAAACAATCTGATCCATGTGCATTTACACTGAAAGGGAAATGTCTTTAACAACCAAGTTAACTTTACATTGCTGTTTAACTTTACGTTACATTACTACACCAAAAGCCTTAACAGAATAATCATGAAAAATCCAATTCACTATTTTACTCCTCCCACTGTTTTGAGCTTTGGTGAAAAGAAAGAGCTGCATGAATTTTTGAATACCCAGTTTCTCACCTCCCTCACCAAAAACCCTTTTCCTCCTTTCCCTTTCTCCTTTACTCACAATCTCATTTCCTTACCCTCCCACTTCCTTTAACTGACTGATTCATACATGGACCCCAGCAACAGTCTTAGCAGGGCTTCAAAATTGAGTTTCCTGGGACACACGAGGGACAACCAAATTGTATTTGCTGTAGAACACAAAAGGACTATCTAGGTCGGTGATGGAGAACCTATGACACATGTGTCAAAACTGACACGCGTAGCCATTTGTGCTGACACGCGGCCAAAGGACTCCTCCCCCCCGCCCGCCACCTCACCACCCTCCTGAAAGTGGCGATCCAGGCTTCAAAGCCTCACTTTAGGGAGTGGGGAGGAAAGTGACAGGCAGGGCTACAAAGCCCCAATTGCCACTTTAGGGAGGGGGAGGGGGGAAGAAAGTGGCGGGTGGGGCTACAAAGCCCTGGTCGCCACTTTAGGGAGGTGGGGTGGAGCCTCCCCCTCCACCTGCCCACCACCATCCCTGAGGCCTGCTGTGCTTCCGAGCCGCCTCAGAAAGGCTGGGGAAGGTGGTGGGCGAGTGGAAGGGTGGCTGCCCAGCCTGTCCCCGGCCTTCCCAAGGGGGCTCTGTGGCTTTGAAGCCATGGAGCCACCTCGGGGAGGCCGGGGAAGGTGGCAGGCAAGTGGGAGGGTGATCGCCCAGCCTCTCCCTGGCCTTCCTGAGGTGGCTCCAAAGCCTCGGAGCTGCCTTGGAAAGGCCGGGGAAGATGGCAGCCGAGCGGGAGGGTGGCCACCCAGTCTCTCCCCGGCCTCCAGAGGTGGCTCCGAAGCCTTGGAGCCCCCTCGGAAAGACCAGGGAAGATGGTGGGCGAGTGGGAGGGTGGCCGCCCGGCCTTTCCCCGGCCTTCCTGAGGGGACTCTATGGCTTTGAAGCCACGGAACTGCCTCGGGGAGGCTGGGGGAGGCGGCAGGCGAGTGGGAGGGTGGCCGCCCAGCCTTCTGGAGGGGGCTCCATGGCAGAAGGTGGCGGATGGGAGGGAGGGACTCTGCCCGGCCTCTCCCTGGCCTTACTGAGTCGGCTCCGAGGCTTCAAAGCCTCGGAGCTGCCTTGGAAAGGCCGGGGAAGGCAGTGGGTGGGAGGTAGGGACTCTGCCTGGCCTCTCCCCGGCCTTACCGTGCCGCCTCCTCAGAAAGGCCGGGGAAGGTGGCAGGCAGGTGGCCTCTTGTTTGAGCCCAGGGCACCACACACAACTTCTCCAATGGAGCCCTCCTAAATAGCTCCGCACAGGGGAGCTGCCAAAAGAGGGAGGGGGAGAATGCACGTGTGCATGCGTGCGTGCGCGTGTGGCATTCCGGGGAGGGGGAGTAAGTCCTGTGAAGGGAAGAAGCCGAGGAGCTGCCCATGTAATCGCTCCTAGGCTAGCCGGCAACACATGCTCTGCTACATGGCTAACTCAGGCTGCCTCCTTGTCTCCAACTCCGCCTTGCCCCACACTCGCTACCATGCCACCCAGCCTTCCCCTACCTCCAGCAGGTAAGTCCACCTCTTTTATATCTTTCCCTGCTTCACTCATGGGTGAGGTATCCCCCCAAATAAACCCATGGGTCAGCGGGAGGCCGGGGGAAGTGGGGGGAAGTAGCGATGGGGTCTCCAAAGACCCCGTCGCCACTTTCGGTAGGCCGGGGTGGGTGTGGGGTGGGGGAGAAAATAGTGACGGGGCCTTGGAGGCCCCGTCGCCACTTTCAGGAGGCCGGTAGTGGGGGGGGGAAGTAGCGGTGGGGCCTCCGGAGGCGCCATCGCCACTTTCGGAAGGCCAGGGGAGGTGGGGGGAAAAGTAGCGACGGGGCCACAAAAGGCCCCGTCGCCACTTTCAGGAGGCCAGGGGGGCTGTTATTATTTGCAGATTTTTCACATTCATGGGGGTCTTTGGAACCTAACCCCCACAAATGTGAAAGGATGACTGTACATTTTGATTACTCAGTTGTCACATGAGTTATGACAACTCATTAATTATTAATACGTAATATTGTTGATTAAACAATAAATATTGTGAAATAATGTTTTTTCCTCAAAGTGACACATCACCTGAGTTATACTCAATTTTTTGGTGACGTTTGACACACCAAGCTCAAAAGGTTGCCCATTACTGATCTAGGTGCAAAGAAGACCACCACCACCACCCTTCCAAGCTGCACTTAGTACTTGTAACCTAAACCTTGAAATACCGCAATCTTGTGGGACCAAAAAGAAAACTGAAGAGTGGTTTTGCAAAAAATCCAAGTGAACTAGACTTTGGGTAAAGAACCAACTAGGTAATGCAAAATATGTTTGCTCTTCAGGACTGTGGCTCATTTAATTAGTAAATTGCTTAATTAATAACTTAAATCTGGAGACATGTAAAATTACAACTTGAATTAATCATTTTCATTTACTTGTGTATATATAGATTTAAATTGCTCCTTTTGTTGGTAAATTTCAAATTTAATTCATAACTTGATTGATTTCAATTTATTCTTTCCTATCACCGACATTTGTATGTGTCAGTAGCCCAAAAGCAATGTTGAAAAAAATCTATCATTAAAGGTCAAAGCAGTACAGTTGTCCCTCCATATCCACGGATTTAAGTATTCACAGTTTGAAAATATTCTTTAAAAAACAATAATCCAAAAAGCACACCTTGATTTTGCCATCTTATATAAGGGACACCATTTTGCTATACCATTGCATATAATGGGACCTGAGTATTCACAGATTTTGGTATCTTTGGGGGGTCCTGGAACCAAACCCCAGCGAATATGAAGGGACAACTGTAGTAACTTGCTTCTTGGTGTTACATCTCCCCCAGTTCCCCAGCCACTGGGCATATTGGATGGAGTTTCATTTTTTTAAAATATTTTTATTAAGCACCTAAATTTTAACAATCTAAAATACATACATGCAAGAGTTTCTTGAGGTGGTAGTCCGAATAATTTTTCTTGCAGCCAAACAGGTTGCCAGCTTCTTTGAAATCAGTATAAAACTGAGCCTCCCCGCCACCTCTCCCAGCAGTTTTTCCTACCAATAACACAACAGTCTCTTTCATATTCACATGCCTTCTAAAGCTGCCTAAATCCAAACCCGCCTGTTGTTAACAACTCCTGTCCCTAGATTCTGGAAAAAATAACAAGCCTTTGCAGCTCTCTTCTCTGGTCTCAGACTTCTGAGCATCTCCCCCTTCTTGACACCAGCAGCACCTTGCTTGTCTTGCAGGCATTTTGTTTTTAAATCAAATTAATCTTCTTCTGGCTACCCTGACAGTAACTTCACTTAGCTTCTGCCTTAACTTGGCCTTGACAGTTAAGGATCCTAGTTGTAAAACATCCCCAAACATGAAGTAAATTTGCTAAGACAACATTATACGTATTTTAAAAGACAGTGAAATATCCTTCCCCACTAATTGTTTCCTCCTAGGACTACCACCAATCAGGAGGATCACCCTCCCCAAAGAGTTCATAGTCATGCTTGGAGCCAGTGTGAATGTTAGCAGATATGACTCATTTTCCCATCCTTCTCCCACACTTTTCAAAACATGGCGTAAAGGGCATTGTACCTGAGAAAAAATTCGTGTGACAGTTGAAAGTAGGCCTCTCAAAATGACAACAGAGAGACAGCTAGGCTATATGGTGTTACATAGCAGTCAACATGGAAGAGAGACGTGGCTTCTTTCACATACCACCCAAAGAGAAGCTGCATCTGCCATTGCCTGCAAAATCTCTTAAGTCACCAATGTTCCAGGTCGTAGTTCATAAGCAAAAAGTCTCTTGCAGTTCTGTTTTTCCTTCAACTCCCCTTCCTTCGAGGGGTTTTAAAATCAGTTTAAGCTTCTGGTGGATAATTATGACTAATTATCTCCCAAGTTTTAGAACACTGTTGTCTTATACGGTAGAACTTTGTCTGTCAAAGTATTAATTCTTCTCGCTTCTATTAAGACAGTCTTTTGATGATTTAAGCAAACTGAAAGCTTACTTTAAAAAGTGGCGGTGGTGCTTATGCCAGGGCTGGCTGTGGAAACTGCAGCTGTGACTGCTTGTCAACCCCCACGGAGACATCTGTGTCCAGCTCTCCTGCTGTTCCAAGTTCTCTCCTCTCTGATGGGCACTGTCTCTGGCAATCAGTTCACCTGTGAGCTCCCCACTGATCAAACTTTTCCAAGACTGAATTCATCCCATTTGTTATTTATAAAACAGGCTCAGTGCCATGTTTCATGGTTCTCCCTTTGGGATCTCGCAAAGCTACAATCATTCACACCACTATTGTCCACTCAAAGTCCCCATTCCAAGTCCTAGTTTAAATCAGAGCTCAACAGCAAAATCTATAGAGTGACTGTAAATCCAACTGCTTAGTCCAATTAAAGCCGACCCACTGAATCCATTAGATTTACCAAGCAATGAGATGCCATTTAGCAAGTGATTCAATGAATCTACCCTACTGTCCACTAGGAGGTGGATTTGTGCCACGCTCAACAGCAGAACTTGCTTTTCTTTCTATTACTATTTGAGATAATCTCTCTCCCCCATCCCATTTTAGACCTCCTTCAATATGTTTCTATATATAGCAGGAGGGGAGGGCAGCTTCATCAAACTGAGGGCCCAATTCCAATCTGGGGAAGATCTTGGGTTGGGAGTCACCATAGTCTCACAGTGGGTGGGGTCTAAAGGCAAAATAGAGAAGAGCAACATTTGGATTTGTCTCTCTCTCTGGCTTTTCATAGCTTGCACAAATAGCTGTCACGATCGTTGATCGTGAGTAAAAATCTGCTAAATATAACGCTCAAATGTCCCAGCGGTACTGCAACAGTACCGCTAGGGACGGGCGTCGTGCGAAACGGACGCCCTGCAGCGCTGCAGCCTCGCAACGCGGCGAGGCTGCTAGCGTTGTTTTTTCTTTGTCCGAAAAAGTCCTCTCTCTCTGGCTTCTCTTCGCAAACGAATGTTCAGGAAGGACTCATCCTGCGCTTTCTGCAAGCGCACTGATGACTAAAAAGGCCAATCCGAGATATACAAGTCCGGTTGCAGAAAGCACAGCAGAAGGTCTCCCTGGGTGATGTTTCTGGGTTGTGATTCTTTCTGTGTTGCCGTTTCTCTTCAAGACTTGTTCGGCGTGCGTTCTCAAATAAGGCTGCAGCGTTGTGGATAGTGCATCTCCATGCCTCCCCATGTGAGGCCAGGGCGGACCATTGTTGGTGATCAGTTTGGCCGAGCCTGAGATGTTGTTTCAGGGAGTCCTTGTATCGCTATTTTGGAGCACCCCTCTTACGCTGACCTGTGGCGAGTTCACCGTAGAGTACTATTTTTACCATCCCAAAAACATATGCGACCCCCTCGCAAAAAAAAAAAAAAAAATCCTCCCAAGAGACAATAGACTATTATAATCTTTGCCAGTTAAATCAGAAATGTGATTGTCTTTATTATTGTCCTAATGTCATTAATGTCCTAAAGTCTATAATGAAAATGCACATGTTGAAAGACATGATGCACCGCCAGAGCAGCAAGAAGTGCTGACCAAAGTCCAGATAAGGAAAGCAAAACCTCCAAAATACTAATGCATTCTGGAAACGTAGAACACTTGTAAGAAGAGGTCAGGAATACGCTGGAATGGAAACATCATATGCTAGCAGTGCCTGATAAAGAGAGCTGGGCCAAGATATTTTACTATCTGAGATGAAAGACAAGATGACAGCTGTATCAATGAGGATCCAACTGGCTGATGATTCCTTAGCTGTACAGTTAGCCCTCCTTATCCATGGATTCTGCACCTATGGATTCAACCAACCATGGTTTGATTTTTTTTTTAATTCCAAAAAGCAAAACCTTGATTTTGCTATTTTATATAAAGGACACCATTTAACTATGCCATTGTATATAATGGGACTTAAGCATCCACAGATTTGGGTACCCATGAGGGGTCTTGGAACTAAACCCCAGTGGATACCAAGGACCCACTGTACTTGGAGATAGGACAGTGTCCTCTACTGTACCTGAAGGCAGCCAACTAGCTTAAGAGCTTTAGGGGAAGAAGCCTAGAATTCAAAGCTCTATCTTCCAACATCAGGGAACATCAGTGTCCTTTCAAACCACTAACTATCTGCCATGTAAGGGGACTGCCTCAATCTGCCTAATGATAGGGTTGGCTCTGCTGATCATTTTCTGATAAACAATGGAAAACAGACAAGGGAGTTCAACAGTGTGTGTGCATGTGTTGACCAAGATGAGCCTTGCAAGTCAAATTCAGATGCATGACAGGTTGGATTAGGTCCATAGGCTAGAAGTGCCTCATCCCTCCTGCTCAGCATGGCCATGCAACAAGTCCTATGTATCCTGCAAGTCTGTCATCCCTATTTAGAATGACATAGACCTTTACTAGTCTTCCATGACCAGGTCATACATCAGAATAACTTGAAATATTTCCAGATTGGGAGCACCCATTAACTTACGGTAGGTTTTAGAATGCATTCTTCAACAAGGCAATCTCTCTGTTTCCCAGAATGACATGCAGAGCTATGACAGTAGATGACACAGACAAGACTTGAAAGAGTTGTGTCCTAATAGTCATTCAGAATGGGTGGACTACTGGCCAAGACCATGCAAGGTGGCATAGCCCAAGTACCTAGAGGACACTACATCTAGTGGGTGTCTAATATATGCTAAGAACACCTTTTGCTGAACCAATCCAAGGCCTGAGTCTAGAGAAGAAAGGTGCAGGTATGGGGCAATTTTTCCACCTCCTTCTGTCTCTTTTCACTGTTGGAGAAGCAACTTCTTTTGGAGCAAATGGGAATGACTCTGGGGTTGTCCACATGTTGAAAATACCCCTCACAGAATTCACTCAAAAAATGAGCTATGTTAATGGGATCCTGCATTGTCTTGGCATATAGTGAAGGAAGTGGGGGCAAAAAGAGGGGAAACTACACAAGAAAGGCCTTCGCGGTTTTCCTGATTTTTTTAAAAAAGCTCCAGTGATATGCACATTTTCATTCATTAAGACACAACCATACAGGACAAAGTGCAAACCTGATTGGCTGGACAAGCACAGGGGGCAGGGCTGGGTTACAGGGCAAGAGCCCACTGCCGCCATGTTAGCGAGTGATCACAAAGGCGATAATATGGAGGTTTGTGCTATCTTTTTTCTCTCTCTCTTTTTGGAAAGGTGGAATATCACTTGTGCACACCAAAGAAATAGGGTGTTGTTTTTTTTAAAAAAAGAAGTTTGGCAGCAGCATGGCCACCATCTTAGCTACAGGCATAAGAAGTTTATGGGGGCTGTAAAACCATTAAGACAGGTTGCAGCTGCTGCAACTTGCTATTACTGTGGAGCAGTCAGATTTTTTCCCCCTTCGAGTAGACAAGCCCCCTGTTAGCGTCTGTCAGGGTGTAGCTACAGAGAAGTCAAAATGAGGGCACTGCCCTCCCAAATAAGAATTTTGCCACATCCAATGAAATTACCCTTCAGTCCACAAATTTTTAGCATTGCAGTCACTTAAAATTTCAGTGGAATGTTTAGAAATGCAGTTTAGGGACCCAAAGAAAAGGGACAGGCATAGTTACCAAGGGAATGCCAACACAGTAAACATATGAGTTTGATGTGTGAACAATTTCCACTGTATCACTCTCTGAAATGCTAGAAATTTGGGGACTGAAGGAAAATTTCATGGGGTTGCATAACTCCTATTGGGGGCAATGCCATCATTTTGCTTCCATCCATAACTACAGCCCTGGCATCTTCCTTGACAAAAACAACAATGGCAAAAGGTGTGGTACCTATTAGCTTGGGGCACATCCTGCTTACCATTGGGGTTGCAGATTTAAGTGTGGCCATGGCAACTTGTTGTGAATCCAGAAAGGTGAGTGGGAGCATGCTTTCCATAAAAAAAAAATAGAAACTAATCTGTGAATTTGAATATATAAATGTTGAGATGTACCACTATGAATCTGGAGACCAGATTGTGAAACCCCACTCAGCCATGAAAACCCATTGCGTGACCTTGGGCAAGTCACACTATCTCAGGCTCAGAGGAAGGCAAAGGCAAACCTCCTCTGAACAAATCTTGCCAAGAAAACCCCATGATAGGTTCGCCTTAGGGTTGCCATAAGTCAGAAAGTGACTTGAAGGCACACAACAACAAAAACCACAAACCAGTCAATAAAGGCTGGCTGAGGTGTTTGGGATCCCGCAATTCCACCCGTATCACTCTCAGCAGCTCTCCCTCAAGAAAGCCTTTTTTAAACATGTGGCCTATTTTGGGTTATTTTTAGGATTTAATTTTTCTTTGCCCAGCTTGTACAAGTCAGTGGATACAGTAGGTAATGGTTGTTAACAGTGCATACCTTCCAATTGTCCCAGTTTTGCAGGGACAGTCCCAATTGTTCCCTTGTCATCCCCCTTTATCAGCTGCATTTAAAATGTCCCAATTTCTCTCTCCTCCTACCACTTCTCCCTTTCTCCTCAGCTACTTCAACTGCTGCGAACTGAGTTCAAATGCAAAAGTAGTTTGTACTCAACTCAGTGAAGGTTGGAGGAGAGGGTGGCATTATTACTTCTCTCCTCTCTACACACACACGCACACACCTATCAAGAGGGGGAGAGTAGGCATCTTATTTTACTACGGAGAAAGAGGGCATGAAGTAGGTAAGTGTGTGTGTTTGTGTGTTTGTGTGTGTGTGTTCAGTTTTCATTCTTGCCAGCTGATTTTTAAATTTCATATCACTTGCCACTAGGGGGCAGCAGAGACCATCATACGGTGGAGGAAAACTGCTGCAATTTCTTTTGGGTCAAAATGCAAGTCACTCTTCAACCCACCAAATGTTTTAGCCAATAGCTCCCACCAACCCCTCGCCACACAGCCAATAGGAAAGGACTGTGGGGCTTTTAGTGCAAACCGTCTGCCATAAGAATTACTGTGTTCATGTAAGTTGGCATGACAGAACAGCTAAGGCAATAAAGTAGGAGGAAATGGGCAATACTGTATATTACTATTACTCCTCCTCCTCCTCCTCCTCCATGAATTACATGTTTCATTTAACACAGACGCTGTGCATATAAACAAAAAATAATTAGACAGGAGTAGTGAATAAAGTGTTTGCCAAATCCAGAGGAAAAGAGGACCCCCCTCTATCTACAATTTTGAGAAAACACATGCATATGCCCACACACCCACACACAGAGGTATTATTTCCTAAACATAGAAAGTGTGTCCCTGTATGCCAAATCTGGAAAGGAAAGTGGACCCCAGTTTATTTTGAGAAAACACCTGTATCTCTCTCTCCCTCCCTCCCTCCCTCCCTCCGTCTCTCTCTCTCTCTCTCTCTCTCTCTCTGGCTTTTCTTCGGAAACGAAGATTCAGGAAGGACTCATCCCGCGCTTTCTGCAAGCACACTGATGACTAAAAAGGCCAATCCGAGATAAACAAGTGTGGTTGCAGAAAGCACAACAGAAGGTCTCCTTGGGTTATGTTTCCGGGTTGTGATTCTTTCTGCGTTGTCGTTTCTCTTGAAGACTTGTTCGACGTGAGTTCTCAAGTAAGGCTGCAGCATTCATAGAATCATAGAATCTTAGAGTTGGAAGAGACTACAAGGGCCATCCAGTCCAACCCCCTGCCATTCAGGAAATCACGATCAAAGCATCCCCGACAGATGGCCATCCAGCCTCTGTTTAAAGACCTCCCAGGAAGGAGGACCCCCCCCACGCTCCGAGGGAGTGTGTTTCACTGCCGAACAGCTCTTACTGTCAAAAAGTTCCTCCTAATGTTGAGGTGGAATCTCTGTTCCTGGAGCTTGAATCCATTGCTCCGTGTTCCAGTCCCTGGAGCAGCAGAAAACAAGCCTGCTCCATCCTCAGCGTGACACCCCTTCAAATACTTAAACAGGGCTATCATATCGCCTCTTAACTGTCTTTTTTCCAGGCTAAACATACCCAGCTCCCTAAGTCTTTCCTCATAAGGCATGGTTTCCAGACCTTTCACCATTTTAGTTGCCCTTCTCTGGACATGCTGCAAATTGTCAATATCCTTTTTGAATTGTGGTGCCCAGAACTGGACACAGTATTCTAGGTGAGGCCTGACCAAGGCAGAATAGAGCGGCACTATTACTTCCCTTCCATTGTGAATAGTGCATCTCCATGCCTCCCGACCTAGCTACATAACCCCCAACACACACACTCCAGGGTATTACGTATTTAGTGCGAACATGGGAGAGGGCCTTCTCAGTGGCTGTCCCCAGACTTTGGAACTCCCTCTCTAGGGAGGCCAGGATGGCCCCATCCTTGCTCTCCCTCCATCAGCAGGTCAAAACATTTGTATGCTGTTCAGGCTTTTAAAAACTGACTGGGGTGGGGTTTTAATGCTGTGCAGTGCTGTTTTTAAGGTTTCTATATGGTATTTTAAGGAATGTTAATGTTTTAATATTTAATATTTTAACACTGTAAATTGTTTAATCACTTTAAAAATAACTCTTATATTTATACTTTTATTAATGATTTCTTATAGTTTTAATCTGTATTGTTTTTAAATATGTTGTTAGCCACTTTGAGTCCCATTACTGGAAGAAAGGCAGGATATACATGAATTAAAGAAAAAATAATCAGCCTCCTAGATCTTGTTCAGATGTTTGTCCAAATGTGTCTAGTATAGAAAAGGACTATGATGGCCTTCTAGCTATTGTTTTGTTTCTAAAAAAAACCCAGAAAGTTCATCTCAGAGGAGACCTCAAGAATCCCTTCTAGAGTAGGACCTCCATATCTACTGATTCATTATCCACTGATCCAATTATCCATGGGACACAAAACAACACCTGCCATAGTCTTCCTAGAAAATGTATCCTCTCTAGCCATTTTCTAGGTCCTCCAAGGCAACTCTATGGTATTTTAAACTGGAAGTCCCAATATTTTCAGTGGTGTTTGCTATTATACACATTTTTCGGTATCCACACGCCCCCCCCGAACCAATCCTCAGTGGATAAGATATGTACTTAGAAGGTCCTTGAGGATTCTCAAATGAGTTTCTCACCCCTTCCATCATTCACCATCACAACATAGTATGAGAATGTGTGTTCACATTTGATTGTGCAAACATTTATGATGCAACACAACACACCCATCCACACCTTTCTAGTAAGGCTAGAGAACATGCAGTCATTTAGAAGTAACTGAAGACTATGTTCCATCAGCCTGGCCAGTGGTGAAAGATGATGGGAGATGTAGTTCAACACCATCTGGAAGGCCCATTTCCCCCAACTCCTGCTTTACAGAAACCACATAATGGAAATTGGGGTATTTAGGCAGCAGACTGGGCCTGAGTGGGGAGGAAGTCCCTTCAGTTTATTTCTCTGAAAGTATGTGTGCTACTCCCAAAAATGGGGGAGCCAGATAAGGCCAACCCTCTTGCTATTCCAACTGGATCCTGGTTCAAGTGTCCCTTTCCTCAGGAACTCACCAGGTAACCCTAAATCCATAAAGCCAGCCAGTAAGATCAGCTCTCATTGGTATAATAGAAATTACAAGCAAAACACTTCCAATGAGCAATGAGAGAAAGTACAGTGGGCCCTTGTTATCCACTGGGGTTTGGTTCCAGGACCCCATGTGGATACCAAAATCTGTGAATACTCAAGTCCCACTATATACAATGGCATAGTAAAATGGTGTCCCTTATATAAAATGGCAAAATCAAGGTTTGCTTCTTGGAATTTATATTTTTGGGAATATTTTGAAGCTGTGGATGGTGGAATCTGTGGATGCTAAGTCCGTTGGATGCAGAGGGCTGACTGTACAGGGTATCCGAAAATTATTTTCAAACACCCTGCATTACTTATTATTATTCGTCCCTACACAGGAGGCTCCAGTTCCAGGTGAACAGGAAGAGGAGGCGGAAGAAGCAGTCAAAACACAGAAAAAGATCACAATATTTGCCTTATGCCAAAGGGGAGGAGATGCTGGCTTTGACTCTAAAAACCCTTTTCACAGATGAAAACAACAATAATCTGCTTCATTCTTCAGAGTCAGAATAAGTCCTGAAAAGAGCATGCTTGAGTCTGAACAGATAAGGTTTTAAAGTGTGTAAGGAGGGCAATGTGGCCATATTTTCTGGCTATGCCCTCACATTTCTCTATGTAGCAACCCCCCACCTCCTTAGTCCTGAACCATGGCCTACTGAGCAGCAAGGTCTGAACAAATGTTCTACTTGCATTTACTTCAACACAAGTAGTAAACTTACCCACCCCCCAATGTGGCCAGAGATCCTTCTTCATGTACAGCTGGAGTGGAAATCATGTGGAAATTGTTGGATTGCAACTCCCAGGATTCCTCACAATGGCTATACCCTTGAACCAGAGTTGCTGGGAGCAGCAGTCCAAAAACATCTGGAGAGCCACACAAGTCCTACACCTGAGGGAGAACATTCAACAGGCATTTGCTTGAACACAAGCAGAGCAACCATGCAGACCTTGCTACTCAACGCAACAAAATTTGGGAATGAGGTGCTGGGCATGCAGAAGAAGGTAGAGAGGCCAGAAAGTTTGGTCACATTACCCAACACTACAAGTAGGCAGCTGTGACATTCCAAGTGTTGCCAGACTACAACTCCTATCAGCTACTAATAAGGAATGCTGGGACTTGAAGTCCAACAATAGCCAGAAGGCCATCACAGTCCTTTCCTGTCCTAGACACATTTGGAAAACATCTGAACAGGATTTGGGAGGCTGATTCATCACACCTTCAGACCACGCAACAGTCAAGGGGAGAAACAGCATTTCAGAGAGTTTAAAAATCCAGCAAGAAAGACTGTTTCAGCAGGAAACACAGTACAGAATATATATGTATATAAAAGACACCAGCAGGAGAGGCCATATCTGCACCCACCAAAAGAAAACACTAATTTCCGATAATTATTAACAATATACTGAGCTATTTCTCATAGCTACAGAGCTAGGACTCCCTTATGGAAATACAGAATTACTTTGTGGAGGCAAGCTTTTTCAGATCTACAAAAGCAGGTTTAATAGTGGTAAGGTGTAGGAATGGGAACAAGCAGGTGCACCCTATATTTCTACAACCCTTAAACAAACTATGCCATAAATATCTGTCTACTGCCTGTTACCCCAGCTACTTCATAAACTGCTCTGATCCCCCATTATTCTTTCTAATTGTTTAGTCATGCTGCCTCGTAGACCTGAAAAGAACATTAAAGTTTAGGTTTAAAAAAAAAAAAAAAAAGCAAATCACACTGCATTGCCATTTCCCCCCAAGAATCTGTGACATCAATCCACAAAATTATCCTTTGACCTAGGATATTTCTCATGAAGTCATAGTCATGGCTTTGGCTAGATTTTGTGATTTGTTGCTTTGGGTCTTCAGGTCAACTCCAATTTAACTGGTAACCCTATTCTGGGGTTTTGGCATGATTTATTCAGAGGAAGTTAGCAATCACCTTTCCTTGAGGATGAAAGAGAGCGATTTGCCAAAGGTCACCCAGCAGGTTTCTATGGCTGAGCAGGGAGGGATTTGATGACCAGTCTAACATTCAGACCACTATACCACAGTGACTCTCTTGGCTAGATTGGACACCCTTCTGTATCTTTCATCTTCGAGCACTGAACTGAGATGTGTGTGACTGAAATTCATTCCCATCAAATTATTGGAACAGTCTGATGATGATGATTTAATCCCCACTTTTCCCACCAGTTTGTTGTGTCCCCACCCCTGGGACTATGGCATTGACAGGAATGTTCCAGCAGAGGTCTCCACAGTACTGAGCATACAAACACACTACTTGCAATGTGAAGTGGAAGGCTTTCACAGCAGCATCCCTTCAGGGTTTTTTTTTTCCCCCTGGGCTGTGAGGCAGTGTTCTGGAATAGTTTCTTTCTGACATTTTGCCTGCATCTGTGGTTGGCATCTTCAGAGAAGGCAAAACGTCAGAAAGAAACTATTCTAGAACACGGCCTCACAGCCTGGAAAAAAACCAAGGAAAATCTAAAGACTACTTGCATTCTCCTAATTTGGTAGTACTATGCAATGGGATCTTATAGACCCTCTGAGACTAACTGAGAGAAAGAAATCTGTCGCAGAAGCTTTCATAGACTGGGTCTACTTTATGAGATCTGCAGAGTTCAGTTAGTCTCAAAAAGGGTACAAGATCCATTTGCATACTGATACAGACTAACACAGCTCTGCCTTTGAATAGTGGCACTATGTGATTACAGTGCCTCCTATCCTTAACATAAGAAGAGCTATACAGAATGACTCCAAAGGCCTCCCAAGTCTAGCATTCTCTTCTCACAACAGCCAACTGAAGATCTCTGGGAAGCCCATAAGCAGGACATGAGAGCAACAGCACCCACTGACTCACAGCCCCAGTATCCCGAGGGACCAAAACCAAGATTGCCAAGATTCAGTTGTTCTTATTTCCTGGGAAAGTATAGTTTACAAATCTGTTGCCAAGCATCTCTTTGGCTGTTTGTTTTTTATATATGCAGCTGGATCAGGCAAAAACAAACAAACAAAAAAACACCATGGAGCCAAATGGGGTTTTTCTCTATGACTCTGTCACTGACAACTGGGTAAGAAGAATGTTTTAAAAGTTTCGTTTTCTTCAGGTGATAGATGATCAATATAGGACAAGAACAGTTTAATGCGAAGTGAAGCAAGATTTGGCTGGTATGTGCCCCAGCCCTGTCTGTTTCTGTAATTTTGACAGAGCATTAGAAGGAACGTCTTGACAGTGAAAGCAGTTTGCCAGTGGAACCAATTACCTAGAGAGGTGGTGGGATGTCCTTCTCTGGACATCTTCAAAAAGAAGCTGGACAGCTATTTAATGGGGATGTTCTAGCTGGAGATCCTGCATCAAGCAGAAGGGTTGGACTCAATGGCCCATGAAACCCTTTCCAACTCTATGATTCCATGATAATCCTCTTTAGCATGGATAGGTTTCAGAACTTGCACTAAGAAACCTGCCCTTTTATCCTTGGAAAAAAGCCCCATCCCTCCAGTCAGAAAGTGACAGATGTGGAAAGCAGATTTTCAACTTGTATCATCATATGTGAGCATGCATGGAAACCACTCCCATAGTTTAGTTCATTTGTAAAATCATCTACTGGACTTTTTTCTTCCATATATGCCAATTTCAGAGCATAGGGATAAAAAGGAGCATACGTGTTGAGGGGGGCAATTTACAACTCACAGCTTGTGAGCTACAAAATCCAACATAGCAATGCATGGGGGCTCACAAAAGGCTTGCTAGGCTTTTTAATGCTTATTTAGGATCAGAGAAAGGGTGGGGGGCTGCTGTCAAATATTTAGTAGGTTAATGCAGTATATATGACTGTTGGCTAGGACTGATTTGGCAGTTCATATATTTTGAAAGACAGGATTAGGAAATTATTTGTGCTGCTGACAAGGAATGACACCTGGAGGAACCTTTAATATCCACTCCTTAGAAGCTAATTTTGGTGCTGACTTTTTTAGGCTTTATGAAAACCAAACTACTCCAAGCCAGAACTGGTCATTGCTCTTGTGGGATTTTGTATGAGTTTGGTTTTGTTAAGTACGGGGCAGAAATCAATCTTCCAGTTTGTTGACTTCATGTGCATGGGTCAAATATTAAAGTCAATTCAAGGTCATTTACACTGGAGCTGTGAAAAAGCTACTTCTCCAGACCACAACTCCCAGAATCCCTAGCTACTGTGTAGTCAAGAAAGGGAAGTTTTCCCAGCTCTGGTTTACACAGCATGTAAGATTTGTCAGGGAGGGGAAAGGAACCTGTCAATTATTTTTCAGCTGGGCTGTACCCTTTTTCTTAATAATAAGACGGGGCACGGTGCAGTCCTATCATGCTCTCTCTCACACACACACTTGTTCTCTTTCTAGCACAGTTCCCCATTCAAAGATCAGCCCTTTATAGTACATTTCTAGGACACAAACTTAGAAATGGGCAGAATAACATTGCATTGTTGACCTTCAGCATCTTAAACTATTCTCTCATACTTGCACCAAATGGTGGTCTAAGCTGTGTAACAACAAGAATACAAAATCCATAGTAGGGTAGTCATTAGGACAACCAAATAATCAAGGGAATATACCTTTCCCAGGCCAAAAGCCAACATATTCTGGTGTGGAAACCTAAACAAAATGAAATTCAATACGGAGAAACGTAAGGTTCTGCACTTAGGGTGGAAAAATGAAATGCATAGATACAGGATGGGGGAAACCTGGCTGAACGAGACTATGTGTGAAAGGGATCTAGGAGTCCTAGTAGACCACAAGTTGAACATGAGTCAACAGTGTGATGCGGCAGCTAAAAAGGCCAATGCGATTTTGGGCTGCATCAATAGAAGTATAGTGTCTAGATGAAGGGAAGTAATAGTGCCACTCTACTGCCTTGGTCAGACCTCACCTAGAATACTGTGTTCAGTTCTGGGCACCACAATTCAAAAAGGATATTGACAAATTGGAGTGTGTCCAGAGAAGGGTGACTAAAATGGTGAAAGGTCTGGAAACCATGCCTTATGAGGAAAGACTTAGGGAGCTGGGTATGTTTAGCCTGGAAAAAAGATGGTTAAGGGGTGATATGATAGCCCTGTTTAAGTATTTGAAGGGGTGTCATGTTGAGGATGGAGCAGGCTTGTTTTCTTCTGCTCCAGAGATTGGAACACGGAGCAATGGGTGCAAGCTCCAGGAACAGAGATTCCACCTCAACATTAGGAGGAACTTTTTGACAGTAAGAGCTGTTCGGCAGTGGAACACACTCCCTCGGAGCGTGGTGGGGTCTCCTTCCTTGGAGGTCTTTAAACAGAGGCTGGATAACCATCTGTCAGGATGCTTTGATTGTGTATTCCTGCAAGGCAAGGGGTTGGACTGGATGGCCCTCGAGGTCCCTTCCAACTCTACAATTCTATGATTCTATGAAACCTCTCAGAGTGGCCAAAAACCAGCCTCTCCCAACCCTTCCTCTGGAAGCTCTAGTGGGAGCTTCCACTCTGAAGGTTTCACAGGCAGATAAACTATTTGGCTTGCTGCCAGAGACCTTGAACAAACCTGTTAATTCCATGCCCAGCTGCTCCCTATGGGGAGGGCTTTCATTTCCCTCTTGCCTCACCACAGAAGCATGTTGCACTTGTAGTGGCACAGTGGTGCTCCCAGGAAGATCACATAAGGAGGAGGAAAGAAATCATTTGGCCTCGTGTTTAATTGGCACTTCATTTTACAGGAACCACAAAAAGCATCCAAGAGGTAATCTTCCACCTGGATGCAAGTCAGTGACCATGTCTGGTGAGTAATAAATAGTTTCCTAAGCAAGACATTAATAGATCAGCATCTGGTAAACAGAACATGTATAGGATTAGCAGCAGCAGAAAATAGGTGGAAATGACTTGTTATAAAAATCCATGTATATGTGGTAATATAAAGACAAGAGACAGGTATAAATATACTTTCCCACAGGGCTCAAATCTATGCTCAGCCACAGAGCTCAGTGAGAGCTCTAAGACCAATCACTCTCTCAGCCTACTCTTAGGGTTCTTGTGAGGTTAACTGCGGGTGAGGGCATGGAATTATCAAATACCCTGAGAAGTTTTGGTAAAAATAGGGGGGGATCAATATTTTCCATTTTCAATAATAAGAGAAGAGCAGCAGATGTTTCTGTTAAATGATCAAGGGAAACCCAACAAAAACCCAATAGGGCTTGAAATAGTCACAATGCAACACGCACAGAGGTTTGTTTTATCATATGTAACTAAATTTTCAATCTGTGCAGTGAAATGAATATAATTTTTAACTGGATTCCCTCATGTTAACCCTGAAGGACCAGGATTCTATAACTCTTCTCTCATTGCCCTTGTGGTTTTTACTCAGGCCATGTTCCATTTCCAGCTAGCTGATAGTAGCTCTAGACTGGCATTTTCTCTGCTTCATTAGTGCTGCTGAAGGACTGTGTGGGATCCTTGGAATCCAACATTTGGGACTGGGACAAAAAGGTAGCTCACACATAAAGGTAAATATTTCTGGAACTCTAAGGTGTGTCTTAGTCTCCCTAAGGGTCAAGTAAAGGTGGTAATTCCACCCACTTCTCTACATTACTCATTTTTAAGGCATTCTCACAGTTGCTTTAAGTGGAAGGAGAAAATGTATCATCCAGATCATGTATCTGGGAGAAAACAATGAAACCATCTGTGTCCATGCTGGAAGTGGATAGCTTCATTGCTGGGGAGAAGTGCAGGACAACCACTGTAGACCTCACCCACCTTTGAAGGAGATCATCAGATGCATCAAATGTGGTGTGCCACAATGCCAGCAGAATGCAAAAGGATGCCAATACCAGACAACACTGTCCTATTGTGTTCTGCAGGCATTACGCTAATATACCTTTTTATTGATGGCTGAAGTGGTCAATAGATCCCCCAGTTCCGTTTTGGTGCTGGCATTGACAGAGTGTGAAACCTTGGGGCATTTAAATCTCGTCACTGCAGCAAGAATGGCCGGTTGGGTGAGAACGCTTCCAGGTGAGATCGGGACATCCAGGTAAGTTTCACTCTTTTTAAGACCTTCCCTGGGTTATTTGGGACCTTTAAAGTGTGTTTAGGTGCTTTTTGTAACTTTTAAGGCTTTATTTTTGTTTTTATTTTCAAATTTCCCACACGACAAAGTCTTGTGGGATTTTGAACAAGGAAGTGAACAGGACTCCATTCACTTCCTCTTTATTGCTGAGTCTGCCTTTGCTGGGGGAGGAAGGTAAGTGCAGTGGGAGTGTTCTTTTGCCAGCATACAAATGGTTTTTTATGCTGGCAAAAGAACACTTTTAGGGGAATCGTCTGATAATCTCCTAAGTCATGCATGCCCCTTTCATTCACACACTACATGACAAGAGTTCCCTGCAACAACAGTTACTTTGCAAAGGCTGACCAAGGTATATCTGGCCATATTGTCTGGGTAGCAACACTTGGAATAAGAGATGGCCAGGGTCCCTCTTGGGAGCGGAACAGATGCATCTAGACTCAACAGCTCACCAGCAGCTCACAGAATGTACGAGGTCAAACAAACATACTAGGCACTCATTTATAGAACACCAACATGCTGTAGCCCTTCATCAATGCATAAGCCGAACAACTTCAAGATGGACATTGTAGACATGGAGAATATGCACTATAAACATCTGACAACTTTGCTAGGTATGTTCCCACCCTCCGTCAATAGGCTACATGCTCACAAACAACAAAGATACAGTGTGCCTTTCCTGAGGCGATTGCCAGTGTCAGAGCTAGTTTAAGGAATTTTGGGGGGCTCTGCAATGCTTTATTTTATGGGGCCCATATGTTTATCTCAGGGCAATGTCACCTAACTTAATCTAACCTAATTTAACATATTCACAGTACAGGATATTCAGATTATTACTAATAATGTTTTTGCAGGAGGAGGGTTACGACGCCTCCCCAATGACGGGGCCCCCTGTGGTTGCAGGTGCTGCAGGGCCCTTAAACCACCCGTTACTTATACCATTCATCTTGCAGTTACAGTCATATGTCACAATGCTTCAGCAGAATTGCATGAGGGAAAGAAGGGAGGAAACCCAGACCTGCCACCATTTTTATGATTCAATGGTGTCTATTAATAGTGGTCACTGGTGTTGATCTCTGGAGCAGCAGTAGCTCCAGTGTTAATGTGGAGCCCCTTCCTTCTCATTCACAGCAATAGTGAGTTCTTCTCCCAAGAAGTTGGAAAGGGGGTGGTGGTTTGGGCAGCAGGGGTGTCTGTTAGCTAACAGAGAACCCAGAAAGGGGTCATGAGTCCTCCAGAATGCTGGAGGACAAAAGAGGGATATGACCTCCTTTTCCTGAGCCAGAAGCTTTGTGTCGGAGTAATGAGTCTAAAAATAAAATTGTATTAAAAATTCCAGGATCTAGTCCTTTTTAAAAAGGAACAAGAATTATCTCCTTTTAAAAAGAGAGTTAAAAATCATTCATTTACTTTTAACTTCATGCAGAGTGCACTTAAGAATGCTGACTTAAGCTCAATTAACATTTAAAAAGTGTATTCAGAGGTCTGAGATGACTCAGTTAAATTAGACTCATTACAAAACAAAGGAGTCAGTTTAACATGCAAATCAAAGTTTACTGAAGGTATATCAATCTCAATCTACATACTAAAACAAACTTTAGAAAGAGGTTCCTAACTGACTAAGAATATTTAGGGTAGGAAAACTCACCCAGCCTACAGGCTGCATGGTAAACATCATTGCATGGTTACAGGAAAGAAGGTATAGCTTAAGATGGCTAAAGATGTCCAAGATGGCTAAAGATGGCCTCATGGAGACTCAAACTTAAAGAGAACTTACACACAGCAATAACATTTAAATTAGGTCATGTGTTGAATGATCCACTAAAGGACACCCCACATATTTTGTTCTAATTTTACTGCGATGTTCGCCAATTCTTAATCTTAAATTTCTTGAAGTCAATCCTATATAAAGAAGCCCACATGGACATATTATGTAAATAATATATTTTGAATTACAGTTTGTGAAATCTTTTAAAGGAAACTGTTCTTTTGTAGTGGGATGTATAAAAGTCTTAATGTTTAAGGACTGTGGACAGCTAGAGCAATGGCCACATTTATAGTGTCCAGTGATAGATGGTTGTATCCTTATATTTGACTGAATATCAGAGTGAACTAGAAAATCTTTGATGTTGCGTGTTCTTCGTAGGCTAATAAGAGGTGGTTCTGAGCATCCCTGTATGTGTTCCACCAAATGCCAATGTTTATAGATGATTTTTTGGATTTGTGATGCACCCTGGTTAAAAACTATGGAAGATATAATTCTATTATTCTTAGGCTTTTCTTTGTGAACAAACAGTGATATTCTATCTTTGGCCATAGCTCTTTGTTTAGCTATTTTTATAACCCTTTGAGGATAAGCCCTAGATGTGAGTTCTCTTTGGTATACGTCAGCTGCTGCCTCAAATTGCCTTTCTTCAGTGGAGTTTCTTTTCAACCTCAGAAACTGTGAGTAAGGTAAATTATCCCTGAGGTGTTTAGGATGATTACTAGAGTAATGCAGTAGTGTATTTCTATCCGTTGGTTTTTTATAATTAGCTACTGCTATTCTGGAATCTTTGATGTATACCATAACATCTAAAAAAGGTATGTTAGTACGATGATAATGACATGTGAACTTTATATGTTCACTGATCGAATTTATCCAATTAAAAAAATTTTCTACTAGTGTATAATCCTCAAAAAGAATAAAAATATCGTCAATATAACGAGTGTAGATTTTGAAGAACTTGGCATATTGATTTTGTTCAGGATTTAGAATGTATGTGGTTTCTAGATCGGACATGTATAAGTTTGCAATTGATGGGGCTACGTTGGATCCCATAGCCACGCCCTTAATTTGTACATAAAACTGTTGGTTAAATCTGAAATAATTTTTCTCCAGGATGACATCAAGTATGTCTAAAAGAAAATGTGTTGGTGGGTTTTTTGTTCCCTGGGAACATAATGCTTTTTCCACTACCTCTCGGGCTCCTTCATGCGGTATGGAAGTATACAGTGAATTTACATCTAAGGTGACTAAGCATGTATTGGGGTTTATTGTTAAATTTTCTATTTTCTGAATAAAGTGTGCTGTGTCTTTAATATATGACTGAGTTTTGCATACTACAGGGGACAAAAATGAATCTAAGTATTTTGCAAGCGGTTCTGTGAGTGAGCCTGATCCTGATAAAATTGGTCTACCCTTTTTAAAATAAAGAAATTTAAGAGGGATGAGGCAGATTATAAAAATGAAAGGGTATATACCTGGTTAAAGGATACCCCTTTCAAGAAAGTAAGATTTGCTGATAAAAATTATCATTCCTTCTCAGAAGGAGAAACTACAGATGGATATTCCTCAGAGAGTTCTAGTAGGGGAGATTTTAGAGAGGAACATTTTTCTGCACAACCCACCTCCTCTCTCCGCCGGTCACAACGTACAACTGCCAACAATACAAAAAACTATCAGCGAACCTACCAAAGGAAAAGAACCAAAACCTAATTGTGAATCTATCAGATTATAATCTTAGTGAATTGGAATACAATGTCTTGAGCAAAGGTCTTTCGTTTGTCCCCACCCCGAGGTATAATGCATTCCAAACTAGAATTGACATTTTTAAATTGGTCAGACAAATTAAATTAAGATATCTTTATGGGGATACTCAATTCCAACCTAATGTGTTTAAACGTTCTTCAAAATTTATGCCTGCAGAGTCCAACCATTGTATAGAAACTTTTGAGGCAGTGGTATTACGAGATATTAAAAAATTTGAAGACACACTGTCACGGCCCTGGTATAATCTTAGTTTCAGAGAATATAGTACTCTTAGAAATTTGGCCCGCCAAAAGGATGTGATTATTAAACCAGCGGACAAAGGAGGAGCCATTGTTCTGCAGAACAGGAAGGATTATGTAGCCGAGGTTACACGTCAACTGAATGATAATCAAACTTATAAACCCATTTCAGGAGATCCCACCAACTCCATTAAAAAAGTAATTAGGGTGATGGTACAAGAAGGGATCATGTTAGGTTACATTAATTCAACTACGGGGGCATATCTGATGGAAGAAAATCCAAGAATTCCTGTTTTTTACACTCTTCCCAAGATACATAAGCCGGGTTTCCCCCCAAAGGGTAGACCAATTTTATCAGGATCAGGCTCACTCACAGAACCGCTTGCAAAATACTTAGATTCATTTTTGTCCCCTGTAGTATGCAAAACTCAGTCATATATTAAAGACACAGCACACTTTATTCAGAAAATAGAACATGTGTTGAATGACCCAGCACTCCAGTTGGCTGGAAGTGCCCAGTGAAATAAGAGAAAGGGAATTTGGGAGAACAGAGGCATGCAGGGAAAAAACCCTAGACTTATCTAAGATTGTGAATGAGGTACACAAGATTGCTTTTACATTAGAATGATTATTTCCCCACATACTACACTTTGTTTATGCCCCAGACCTGCCTCAAGGAGGGCTTCCTTTCTCTTTCCCATTTTTTTTTGGGGGGGGGGAGGCGGACAATATCTCTCTGCCAAAGTAAGAGTCTCAGACTGACTGATGGAGCAAATTTTGCCAGAGGGGAAGAGGGGCTTGAAATTTGAGTTTACTTCTTCAAACACTGAAAAGGCAGAGAAAGAGAAAAGACAGACTAGGTGGGGAAAGGAAATACTTATAAACCACCCAAATCTAAATCCACCGCTCACTCTTTTCCAGCTGGAGAAGGGAGAAAGCCAAGCCAGGCATATTATGATATAGAGAAGGCCAATCTCTATTGGAATACTCACAGCATGTATTTGTCCTCAGAGAGAAAGGATTTCTCGACCTATCAAAACACCTCATTAGGAAAACAGGCAACTGCTGTGAGTTTTTACACATTTCAGGACTTTTTTTTACCCATACAGAATAATCCCGAGTGTGAAAAAACATTGGTGAAAAAAGTCTCTAAAATCTTGTAATCTCATCCAGTATGAGAAAAATTTTCTTGGGATTCTTTGTTCTTACAGGTGCAAACAAAGTAAGTGATGGTTAACATCCTTACTGTAAGCAAAGACCAAGACCTAATAATGGGGATGATGAGTGCTTGATTGACAGCTAACACCTCCTTTGCCTAGAACACAACCCACTCTGTGTGTGTGTTTGTGTGTGTTCATGTGAATTTACTCTTTACACCCACCATCTTGCCCCTGGGAATCAAGTGCATGGAGTTTTGTCAATAATAGTCAAAATATGTTTTTAAAAAAGTATAGTGATTGGGATTATGTACAGTATAATAAGGAAAGTTTTGGGCTGGATGTCACACAAGCTTGGACACTTGGAGAGATAAGCTGGAATAGCTCCAACTTTATTTGGGGTTTGCAGTGCTGGTTCTCTCTCTCTCTCTCTCTCTCTCTCTCGCACACACACACACCCACACACACACCAGGGTTGCCAGATGAACTATGCGAAGAAGTTCCTAATCCTTTAATGGTTCTATAATAGAGGAAATTTCAGCAGGTGTTGCTCATCATACAAATAAGACCTGAAAATAATGCCCTCTTCTAGAAAACCATTAAAGGGATAAGAATCTTGCCCCATTTTTCAGCTGGAAACTCTACCACACACTCCCCAACACAGAGAGCACTGGTCCAGTTATGATTTAATGCTGAGTTGTGAAGTACCTTCTCTTGAACTGCAGGGTGGCCCTGAAGCTATTATGGGCTACACACTCCCAGGTCTTTGTTTGAAATCTGGGGTCAGCAAGCATTAATGTGCATTGCATAAAGTGATGGACTGTATGGTTGTGACTGTGTAACTCAAGGCAATTTTTAAAGAAATAGGTGTGTTAAGCCTGTTTCAGGAAAGACAGAGGGGAAAATGGAGTCTTACAACTCCTTTAAAACTAACCAAATTATTTCAGCACAAGTTTTTGTGAAGTCCACTTCTTCAGATATTCATCTTCAAGTGGCCTGTATCCCCTCCCTCAATCATAGCAGTGTGTTAAATGGAGAAGTCCAAAGCTCTTTTGGAGGTGTATGGGCATCCAAACTTTAGGCACAGCGGTACTGACTGTGTCAAACTTGCATGCAAGCAATGAACAGGCATCTAGTAACCAATTACAACATCATGAGGTTCTCCCCATAGTGAGAAGTGATGAGGTAATCCCATTAAGTCTCCTTATTAATCACAACAAGGAATACTTCAATGTAAGAGAAAGGCCATCACATAATAGCCTGGATCCCATTGGTATAGAAGCATTAAATTATCCCATTAGAATAGGAGCATTAAATCAGCTACTGAATGATGAGTCAACACTTAGGTGATCAAAGTGGTCCAATGGGTTTACTCTAGTTGGGATTATGAATAGAATTCAGACCATTGACTCCATAAGTTATTATGCCTTTACAGTTCTACTCCCGTTTTTATGCCCTCCCAAAGACAGACCAAGGCTACAGGCAGGTTATTTTCCAAATCCCTCTTCCCCTTAAGAAACATACATACATACACGCACACACACACACACACACACACACAGCCACACTGCAGGGAGGAGTGCTCAGCCTGCCAACTGTTTCAACAAAGAAAGAAGTCTTGATTTATAGCTTGTCTGACAAATTTATCCACTGTTATCATACAGAGAAGCGTAACCAACTATTTTATTATGGGGCTATTTAGAACACACACTACTCTGTTTTGTTAAGATTGCTACTCTCCAGCACAAAGTATGTTTGTTTCCCTGCAGGGGTGAAAATAAAGGGGGTTTTGTCTTGGGCTTTTTTCCTCCCCCCCCCCAGCAACCCTCCGGCCTCTTTTTTTTTTCCAGGTCTGAACGAGAGTTTATTTGACACTCCAGGGAGCTTTGTGAGCAAAGTGCCCGAGGATAAATGCTCCCCTAAGAGTTACTTGGCGTTGGACAGAGGGACCCTCTTCAGAAGAGAATGGGGGGCTTGTTGAGATGAGGCGGGAGGGGGGTGTCCAGTGAAGAGATCCCAAGCAGCCCTTACAGAAGGGTCTCTGTCCTGGACTTACAATAGACCAAGGCCTTAAAGACACCAAGTGCTGAAAGGCGGGGGCGGGCGGGGGGAGAATGGATGACATTTCCCTCCTTTTACAAGGATTTCTTCTTTGCTTTTTTTTTTTTTAAAAGAAACAATTGAATAAGTTATAAAAGAGGGCTTTTTCCCATACATTTTTAGGTAGCATGAAAGGAAACAGGGGGGTCAGGGGGGAAAAGAAAAAAAGAATTTCATTCATGATTCTAAATGGGGAAATTTCTAACCTCCCTACACTCTCCCCCAAGCCCCCCTTGGACTGTGTGTTCACAAGGAATCGCCCTCTCTAAAACTGAACCTACTTGAAGTATATAAGAAGTAGGATGAGAGACTCTGGGGAGCATTAATGGAGAAACAATCCCACTTCCAGCTGTGAGCAAATCCAATATTGTCTTCAAAATTCAAAACACACAGGTGGCTCCTTCAGCTGCAGAAGGTGCTTAGTTTCCCATTATCCAAGAAGGGTGGGTTTTCAAAGAAGAGAATATTCCCTTGCTAGGAGAGCTTTAAAGACTGTCTTGAGGTGAACATGGGGAAGCTCATAAATTTACCATCTCCTCCATAAATTGTTCCCTGGCCACAGTGATAACTTTTCACTGAGAATAAAAAGAGTGTGCAAACCAGGTATGGCCCAAGTTATCCAGCATTATCATTTTATAATATTTATTTAATTATACACACACATTTGATTGCTTATACACACATGCACACACTTACCAGCAACACATCTGAGCAAACATATTGGAAACATCACCACTGTAGCTTCTAGTATTGAGGGGGGGGGGAATGTGTCCCTGTGGAAAAGTAGAACTACTTGCACTGTGAAGGTCTCTTTAAATGTTTCAAGTAATTACTTGAAGGTTAGTTGAAACATCTGAGGTGCTATGTGTAGCTGTATCACGACTCCCTCTTAAACTGTGGGGTTGTGTTATTATCTATATGCTATTGCTAAGTGGCAACCTAGGACATTTTCATACCTCAAATCAAAAAGTCACCTCTGAACTGTAGGCCCCTCCTCTTTTCTTTTAATGGAATCTCCTTTGGACCTGCATGAAGACGGTCCTTCATGCCAAGGGTGAATCGGACAATTGCAGCCTTTCTAACCAATACCAAGAGTCTTCCCAACACTACCTCATGCTCAGATTCCATACAAGACCAAACCTGCCATGCAGCACAAGGAAGAGACCTGTCCCAAGGAGCACTGTTGGTAGAAGTGGCAGTGGCACCCTGTCATTGCTGGCAGCACCCCACAGGAAAGCCAGTGCTGTACATTTGGCACAACTGTCACACACACTGTGGAGAAGATAGAGGTAGCCACAGGCACATTCATGTATAGCAGAGGATGCTAGGCATTGGCTTTGGCCCAGGGAGGGGGAATGTGCTGGAAATGGTGCACAGGGCCAGTCCTATCATTAGGCAGAGATGGGGCTCTGCCTCAAGAGAAGGATGCTGGGGGAAGCAGTAGCAGCTACCCAGCTTCTCCACTTGAGCTCCCAAGCTATTCCTATCAGTCAGAAGAGAGCACTGCATACATCTTGTCCAACCTCAAACTACCAAGCTGACTTTAAGTGGGCCTGAGGTATGGAAGAAACCTGCCTCATGAGAGATTGTCTCTAACTGAACTTGCTTGAATAAATAGTTTCCTTAACTTCTATACACTGATGCTGCATGTGTCTATACCTCTTGGTTGGCTACAATTCTCTGTCTCTCTGGAAATAGGAGGGAAGAGTTGATAGCTGGTTCACAGTGGGGGTAATTTTCCTGTGGAAAATCCAGGTGCCAGTTCCACAACAGGTTAAAGTTCGTGAAATTCTGGATTACTTTTCTTTCACATCAGGAGTGCATAATTCACACAAATTCTTGGTTATTTGGAAGATGCGGCAAGTTTTGGTTTTCATTAGTTTACACAGGCAAAGGTGGGGGGGGCATGGCCTCCAGATGATTAAAGCCAGGCAGGAGGCGGGGAGGGAGCAAGGAGGGGGTCATAGACTGTAAATTATGAGAGGGAAGAAAAGCACAAACAAAAGAACGATAGAGCGATCTGTCAAGTTCCCAATCATCTTCCTTGCCCCAAAAGCCTTGAATAAAAAGGAGTGAAGGGAACCACAAACAAACAAAAGTATGATGGAGTGATCAGCCGGTTGCAGCATGCACGCACGCACGCACACACATACACCACCCAAGCAGGGGCTAGCCCCATTCCCAATAGTCTTCCCTGCCCTGAAAGCCTTGAATTTTGACAAAAGAGTGAAGGGAAGCACAAACAAACAAAAGCACGATGGAGCGATCGGCTGGTTGCAGCACGCATGCACACACATACACACACACACACCACCCAAGTGGGGGCTAGCCCCATTCCCCATCATCTTCCCTACCCCCAAAGCCTTCCTTTGTAACAGATAGGAAGTGCTCAGAGCAGATTTCCGAAAGTGGGCTGCACGCAGAAGAAGGGGCAAATGGCAGGCTCGGTGGATTTCCCTCTCCAACCCCTCCATCTATTCAGAGAAGGCACGATGGTCACTCCAACCAATCAGGATTCAGCTCTGCTCGTGCTAATTCGAAAAGGTCACTACAAGTTCACACAGACATTTGCGAATAGTAAGTTCACATGACCAATTGTGCGCATTTTTGCGAACTTTATCAAAAAAAAGTCAGGAAAACTAGCGAAAGCTGATACTGCGCGACTTACGAGTTTTTCGCTCCCTCTCCTTCTGAAAAGGGCGCTGTGGCTTCGAAATGCGTGGGAACTATCAGGCTTCTTGTCACATTCTTTGAGGATTTATTTTGCCGTGTAAACAGCACCCCAGTTTCCCAAATGGGCTGGCTATAAAGACTGCATTTGGGTAGTGGCAGCAATTTTTGCCTCTAGGGGCATCCTTGAGTGAGGCCACTCAGGGTTGCCTTTAGAGGGGAGCTAATTCTGGGGCTCCAGGCTGAAAGCACCAGTTTTAGCTCATAACAGGAGCCATGGCAGTTAAAGTGGTGTCAAACGGCATTATTTCTACAGTGTAGATGCACCCTAGGACTCTGAGAGACCAGGATTCAAATCCCCACTCAGCCATGAAAACACAATGGATGCCCATGGACAAGTCATGCTCACTCAGCCTCAGAGGAAGGCAAAAACTCCTCTGAAGAAAACCCCATGATAGGTTCACCTTAGAATCACCATACACTGGAAACAATTTGAAAGCACACAACAACAAAAATAGGGCAGGGCACCATCTTGTCCTTTGCCTCAGATAACATAATGCCTTGGGACAGCCCTGCTAGTGAGTGACTGCCAGGCTTTGAGGGAAGCAGGAAGAGGAAGGGGAGAAGACAGGGAGCAATATACAGCACAAGCCTGTAGAGCTCTCTTAAAGGTAAGTCTAACAGCAATCTGAGGTAAGGGAGCTCATAACTGAAGCCTTAGACAGTAGTAAGTAAAAGGACAGGTGAAGGCTGCTGTCTGAGTGCTGTAGCAACTTTTTTTTTCTTTTAGAGGTGGCCCTAAAGTAACATTTGAGCTTCACTTTAGGTGGCAAATTGCCTTAGACCAGCACTGACTCAAAGTCAGAAAATGCACTGTAGAATCCATTCTGTTCCAGGACAGCTGACATTATTGACGTTATCTACAGTGGCCTTCTTAGCGCAGAGTCCATCCCTAATTATTAACAATCCCTGTAAAATAACTGCTTAAAGACTTAACTGGAATCTATAGGTAACTTCCTGTTTTACAGCCTGCACACCAGACAATGCAAAGACTGGGTTTCATTCCTTTTGAATATGCAATCTCTGTCAGATTAGAGGTACAGTATAGTTATAATACTTCCTATCTGGGAAAGCATGACCATCAAACCTAACTCAATAACAGCCTATACTTTCAATTTAATACTGTTGGAAGGCAGGGAGAGGCAACAAATCACATGCCTTGATTGCAAACAGAAATACAACCCTTTCTATGTGGCACCAACTACCATGCATTACATCATAATGTGGCAAGAAATGAATGGCACACAGATATTTCAAAACAGGGATGCTCAGGCTTAGAATCTCCCTGCCAGAAAATAATTTATGCAGTTTCAAAGCAACATAAAATATTAGACGACCTAATTCCTAATACTATTTACTGTTGAAAAGAGTATATGGGTACACCTGTATGCACGGGGGGGGGGGAGATTATTAGTTAGATTTTTTTTCTATCTAAAGATCAATTGAACAGGCAGGTGGAACAGATACAGATTAAAATGCAGTGGTGAGCCTCCTATCAAGAATTTAGTTTTAGATTCTTAATGATTACTTTGTTCCTTACCTCAAGACTGCCTCAATTATACTGCTGCATGCTGCAGAAGATGATCAGAACATTAATTTTGTTTACGAACTACAGCCAGGATGGTGAACATTTCCCCATCCAGCATGATCAAATATACAGGACTATAGGAGTTGTAAGCCTATGTCTAAATACCCTAAAGGGCTTTTTCAGAAGTGGTCTAACCACTGCTTCTTTTAAACAAGTCAACAGGCAACTTAAAGGAACATATACAAGTATATGCACACACACAGTCCAAAACATCTGGAGGGCTCAAAGTTCCCACTTTGAATTGCAGACTATACAGTCAACAACTCATTTACGGTAGCTCCTGATATTCAATAGATATGAATGTGCTAAACAAGTTCAACAATAATTAATGCTATCATGATAGATGACTGGACAGCAAAGAGACAGTGTGTAATTGTGTGTAAAGCAGTGGTTAAAACAGCCTTCCTCAGCCTGACCACCACAGATATATTGGACTACAACTCCCATCACCAACAGTTGGGGTTGATATGGTTGTTGTTCATTAAACCTGGACAATGTCATACTGGTAAATACAAGGTTAGCTTGTATTAGAAAAGGCGGGATACACAGAGCTCAACTCGTTATCCACTCAGCTGAAAACTTACTGGTTGACCTTGAGCCAGTCATTATTTCTTTTATGTGCACCTTCATGTTGCCTGCTACTTATGGCAACCCCATGAATTTCATATGGTTTTCTTAGCAAGGAACTCTCAGAGGTGGTTTTGCCAGTTCCTTCCTCTGAAATATAGCCTATAGCACCTGCTAGTCATTGGTGGTCTCCCATCCAAGTACTAATGAGGGTTAACCCTGCTTAGCTTCCAGGATCAGACAGGATCTGGTGCCTTTAGCATAGTTAGGCCCTCAATACCTCTTAGCTTAACCTAAGTGTTGGGAGAACTATGTGTATTCCCCCACTCCAGCCTCTTGAGGTATACATAAAAACTGTAAGCAGTTTGACATTATAGCAGAATTGACAGAGTATTAGAAATACTGGTTCAAATTCCTTCTCAGACACAAAGCTCATACAAAGTACAAGCCACCATAGCATTTGAAAGAGCTTTATACCCCTCTGTTACAAACAGGAGCTTTGTTCTGCTTGAAGCAGACTTGAAAAGGAAGCTACAGAGGACCACTGTTTCCCTAGAAATATACACAGTGCCAAATTATAATTACTGCATTAAAAGCTACCTACAGTTGTACATGTGCTGCTGGAGCAACGGCATTTGGGAGATGTTGCCAGAGCTGGATGATCACGGTACAAACCTTCCTGTGTAGATAAAATATACTGACTATCACTGGTCAGCCAATTTAAACAATGGAGAAGAACAAACTCACTTGGTATTATTCTTCTTGTGAAAGGGCATTCAGTGCTGGAGGAATCACACTGAACAAGCTGTGCACCTCTGCAGAATCTGCAAATGTCAACAAATTCAGTCCTTTCAAATCTTGGAAATCTGCAGCTGAATATTGATGCAGAATCAGAACACTTTGATCTTCTATTGCTTGCCATGTAGCAACTACCAGTTCTTGTGTGTGTTTAGAGCTTGGAAAAGTTACAGTTTAGATAACTACTTCTAGCTGTATTTGCAGCCCAAAAACCAACTTTTCAAACTTCTTTGAGGGTTGTTTTCCCCCCATGATAAATATGATTTTATCAGCTTACAAGCTGAACTTGACTGTAATCAATTGATGGATCTGATATAGTCAGCTGATGGATCAGCTAAAATCTGTTCAGAATGCCCAAATGTTGAAAATTAGATTAGTTAACCTCATGAATAGATCAGCTAATGGTAAGGTCATCGACAACCCTCTGCTTCCTGATCGATAGGGGAACAAAACAACCATCAGTTGCAGAGGCTGCTGCCCAATAAGTAGGGATTGGGGAATTTTCCACGGTCCCTACATATTCCCTAAAGAAGTGAATATACATGGATTGTGAATATGAACCAGTCATGAATATGTAACCCTAGGTTACACATTCATAACTGTCTTAGTGAATTCTGGACATTATCTTTACTCATGCATTCATTCATTCCATTCCATTCCATTTATATGCTACCTTTCTCCCAGACTGGGACCCAAGGTGGCTCACAAACACGGCTCCTGAAACTTTATATTTGAAAGCCAGAGCAAAAGAGGGAAGAAGGAGTAGAGAGGGAGATAAGAAATGAGAAATCAAACAAAGTAATCTATAAGCAAACCCAATAAATTTCATTTCCACTTTCTTAAATTTCATTAGCAATGAAAGTGGTGCAGGTATTCAGGGGCCTTTCCTCTTCTCCCCCGCCCACCCCAAAATCCCACTGACTCAGAATTAGCAGCCATGCATAATATTAGAGTCATAACACCAAGGACAGTCATAACACCAAGGACGTAGCATGGAATGCTGGTCAGCCCACAGCAATCACTTTTTAAGGCAGAGCCAGAGCCAAAGAGGTACTTGGACACATTGTTCACTGGCTGTGACAGTAAATACAGAAGCCAAAGAGAAAGGTGATTTAGGACTTGTCTTCACTGGTTAACAAAAAAACAACAACCTTGAACTCACCCCATAGCCACCTCAATCCAGCCATATGAGGTACAACTCTTCCCAGAGTGAAACTGCTTCTTTGGGGCTTTAAACCAGATTTTTAAAAGTGGCAGGTTGCTCTGAATTTTCCAGGAAAATCTGGAGTTTCTGACGTCAGGACACCAGGGTCAGGGCAGATTCGGAAGGTGGCAAACACTGGCTTTTTTTTTTAAGGGCTAGTGCTATCTGCCACCTGCTCTAAGCCAAGCCACTTGTTGCAAATGGGGGGGGGCGACATTTATTTCCCTTTAGGTCCTCCGCTGCCTTTCCGGACAAGCACACCCCGCCAACAGAGCCCCACTGGGAAGTCACTTGCTCTGATGCTGTCAGGAGGCAGCCAGACAAGCGATCAATGACATCAGAGCAAGCAATCGCCTCCCTCCTCGACCACTTGCCTGGCCGCCTCCTGACTAACCAAGCACCCATCCCCGCTTGCCTGGTGGCAGAACGAGGCACCCAGTCATATGATCAGCAATGAAGGGGGAGAGATTGATCTGATACCAGGGCAAATGATGTATCGACAGTGTGGATCCACAGAGGTACCTGGCTGGGATGACAGCAGCAGTGACCCTGAGGAGAAGGAGACAGACCAGTGGTACCAATTTGGCTTTGGCCTGGGGCAAGATGTGAACAGGAAGACGGCACCAGATCTCTTTCACACCAGTACATGTGGCATTAACAGGATGGATCTGGAGCAAAATACCCCAGTCTGCACCCCAAGTATTTGCGCTGATGTATAATGCACCCCTAGCATGCTGTTTTCCTCTGAAGCCCCCCAGAACAAGTTTTCAGGTAGTGGGGAGGGCTGTGATGAGAAGAAGAATAAAGTCACATCATATCTGTGCAGGTATCTGTGTGATGTTAAAGTAAGGCTTATGGATCCTAGCCCATTTATGGAAAGCTGTATCTATGCTATTAGGCTCAAATCACCTTCTGTTTGTAGTTCCTTGTGTGGACGGTACTCTAACACACCAAAGGCCAGCTCCCTTGAATGCTTAGACCTAGGGGTATGGCTCTTTGGCAAGAGATTTCTAAATACCCACAGCAAACGTTTACTACAAAAGACAATTCATGCACCCCCAACAACATGTGTCTGACTGTGAGATCTCCCTTCACACAGTTTTCCATGTGCTAGACAGCAGTGATTAGGAAATTAGCTCCAAGACTGAAAGAGAAAGGATAAGTAGTGAGAATCAATAATACTGCCCAGATCTGAGCTTTGTGTCTTCTGCAATGGAGAGTGATCACTGAGTCTACATCCCAATATACATTGTTAAGTGTCACCTAACGCCTACACATATACCAGTAATTCCTTTGGTCTGCAATCTCCATCCCTTGGATAAATTTAGCAGCAATCGTCATGGCCACAAAATCAAACATAATTTAAGGACTTTTCTTTTTCTTTTTTCACCAACCACCAAGCCTAACAAGAGTTCTGGGGAACTCTAAATGTTTGTATACTTCTGTGGCATTTTGGTTGATCCTCATAAAGGTAGTACTACCCAACTGTGAGTTTCATTTCACATCCAAACTTCCATTAAGAATCCTTTCTCAAACATGAACATGGATGCCACTCAAAACAATGCTCAAGTTTTTAAACAGAGCCTAGCGAGAAGTGATATGCTGTCGTTATTGCCAAAGTGTGGGACAAGGCTCTCGGACAATTGCAGCTATGACACCATTAGCTTAACAGATGCACTCTGGCTGATTTAGTATCAGAGGTTAGCTTCCTTGCCATGAACTGATTCCTCAGGTAACACTATTGGCAAAGTCACAACAATTGCAAGGAACACCAGCTGTACTGGGGTGCTCCAGGACCTCAAAAAAAAAGAAAAAGAAAGAAAGAAAGAAAAGAAAAGAAAAAGAAAATGGGGGGGAGAGAGAGATGTACAGCTACCATATTCTTCCATGCCTTCTTTGAGCTGCTAACACAGTTGGCTGCTGGTGGTGGTAAACAATACAAGTCCATACTGAAGGCCCAATATTTTTCACATTATTGTGTTCTCTCTCTTTCCTTCTTCATTCCTTCACACAGGGTACCTCCTGGATGAAGAGGCTCTTGAGCAACACCCTCCAATATCTCCATCACAAAACAGCTTCTGTACAGGTTTTATTCCCATCCTGCATAGCATTTGAAGCTTTCCACTATGTATCTGATGCTTTTTGGCTACGCACACCAAATTTTTAGAAGGAAGAAACTTCCTTCTGCGCAAGAAACTGAAATAGCTTTGAGGGGCCAAAGCTTTCAGAGACAAGATCAAGTCTTCCAAGAGCACGCCTGCTCACAGTCTTAGCATGTAAGACAGACATGCAAGAGTTTTATTCACTTACACTGAACTCATGAAAAGAAGCACCCTTAGCAATCAAGGGCACCTGAAAGGTCTGCGATTTGTGTGCCTCTGACATTTCAATGCTTTTGGTATTGTAGGTTTGTCAAAGGTACGGTATGAATTAGCGGATGTCCTCTCTCATTCTACCCAGAATACAGCAGAACCCCTCCTGTACGCTGGGGATTGGTTCTGAGGGGCCCTGTGGATACCGAAAACCATGGGTAACAGTGAAAATGATGGGACTTCCACTTTAAAATATCATAGAGTTGCCTTGAAGGACCCAGAAAATGGCTAGAGAGGACACATTTTCTACAAAGACTCTGGCAGGTGTGTTGTTTTGTGTCCCGTGGATAATTGAATCAGTAGATAATCACAGAACTGTGGAGTTGGAAGAGACCACAAGGGCCATCCAGTCCAACCCCCTGCCATGTAGGAATAAACAATCAAAGCATTGTGAAGTTGAAGGCCAGAAACTAGCCATTCAAATACACAAATGTACATATCCTCTCCAACAGGAGTTCACAGTATATAAACCCCACACATACTCCTATCTAACCATTCTCTGAAGATGCCAGCCCCAGATGCAGGCAAAACGTCAGAAATAAACTCTTCCAGAACACAGCCTCACAGCCTGGGAAAAACCCAAGGAAAATCAAAGTATTCCAGACAGATGTCCATCTAACCTCTGCTTAAACTTCTTTATCAATGACTTGGATGATGGAATAGAGGGCATGCTCATCAAGTTTGCAGATGACGATAATGAATCAGTGGATACGGGGGTCCTACTGTACTCACATGTAACATTTTCCTAAATGGAGGTGTGGGGAGGGTTAAAAGGAAGGAACAAAAGTTGTACAAATTCCATTTCTTTCTGGGATTGGTTGCATACATTTGAAATCATCTAGTAACCAGGACATATGATGCTCCAATGAAAGTGGTATGCAAGCCTTTTTTGGAGGCAGATTACAGAGAGACTCTACACCAGAGTCTGGGATAGTCATTTTTTCGGTTCTGTATTAATTCAGGGTGGTGATTAGACCTCATCTTATATATACATATGACATTTACACATGGCATAGGTCAAGGACATCACATCCTATGGCACTGCCTGATGCACCAGTCACCTTTCCACATGCAGCAGCAACATGATCATTTGCCTTATTCACATCTCAACTAGATGCAGCTCTTTGCTGAGCATTTATAGATAAGATGATTTTCAAAAGATGCAAGACATGGGGCAGTTCTGGTGGGTTATCTGTGTGAGGTTGGTTGGTTTGGTTTTACTTTTTAGCCACTTATGGGCTGGCCTGCCAAGAGAAGAGTACAAATAGAATAAAATGTACACTGTGTGAGAGTTACATTTTAGGAGAAGATGGGAAAGAGGCAATGAAGTGACATATTACACTGCTATAACAGATGATGTAGCACACTGCCTGACACAGCAGGTATATAGCTTGGAGCACTTATTCACACAAATCTGTCACTGGAAGGCCAGGTTGCCTCAGGGAGAGGAGCTTTTATGGCCAGCTAAGGTTCCTTCCACCACCAGCTACAGCTGTTCCTGAACCAGGATGATCTGGCCACAGCAATTCCTGCTCTGATAACCTTCTAGGAGAGGGGAGAGGAGTTTCCCTTGACAATGGCCTGGAAACTGCAGCTGGTCCAGAGGGCTCCTGCATGTTCTGAAAATATGGCAACCATTCTGAAATCTCTGCATTGGCTGACAGTGAACCACAGTGCTTAATTCTAGAAATGTAAACCCTAAACCAGTGATGGCGAACCTATGACACGCGTGTCAGCACTGACACACGTAGCCGTTTCTGATGACATGCAGCCACTAAGGTGGCCACATGCCGAGAAGGATGTTTCACGCACCCCCACCCTCCCTAAAGTGACAATTGGGGCTTCGAAGCCCCGGTCGCCACGTTCCTCCCCCCTCCCACCCTCCCTAAAGTGGCGATCGGAGCTTCAAAGCCCCGGTTGCCACTTTCCTCCCCCCTGCCTCCCTAAAGTTTTTTTCCTCAAAGTGACACACCACCCAAGTTATGCTCCGTTTTTTGGCGAAGTTTGACACACCAAGCTCAAAAGGTTGCACATCACTGCCCTAAACAGTTCAGGCCTTTCAACTACTTGAAAGATGACCTGAGCCAATATTAATTCATTCAGAATTTAAGATCCACTGGGGAAGCTTTGTGGATGGTGTCCCAGAGCAGTGTGGCTCACAAGGCTTCTGTGCATAGATAGTATGCCTTTTTCAGTACTGACACCTCAACTGTGACACTCCTTGGTCAAAGCCATTAGCTTGCCACCTAAAGCACAGTTTCCATGATTAAATAAAAATGCACAGCTATATAAGCCAAGATGGACTTTTTAGCATCTGAAAAATAGGGAAGATACGCATCCATTAAGGAGTCCTTGTTGGGTTCTTAACTAATTCTAAGACATTAGAAGTCTAGCAATTTCAATTTTATTCTCCAGGTACCAGTTAAAAGCATAATTATTTGTACAGGCTTTAGGGGAATAATGCACATCATTAACTATCTTTAGCTGCTGCTGTTTGCATTATTTTTATGGTATTTCTTAATAAATATTTGTAATTTTTTCCTTGATTTTAGATGTGTGATTTTGTGAGCTGTGATTTAAGTACCTTAGGTAATTTAAGCTTTTAACTACTGTTTCAGTGTTAGATTGCTACTAAGGCCTGAAAAGGCAGGGTGAAAATCAAATAAATGAAATAAAACATTAAGAGAGTAGATAGTCATTTCTATGTCTTCCTAAGTCACACAGCTTTAATACTTAGGTTCCATTTCCAAAATACTCATAGTGGCATTAAACTGACACCTTAATCCTATTATAGAGTACGATATATATGAAGTAGTACTGTACTATCTAGGTATACTGTGGAACCTTCTCATTCCAGTCAGCCCCGCTGCTAAATTGTAATTGTCAGAATACATTATGCACTAACTTCAAGGAGAAAGCCAAAATCCATGCCAGTATTTAAAGGCATTAATGGTGATATGGGATTTGGGTTCTTTTTTGCTTCCTTACAGGTAAAACAGCTACCTCTACTTTTTGTATAAGCATAGGAAACAGCAGCCTATAAAGCAGCCTTCCCCAACCTGGTGCCTTGTTGGACTATAACTTCCATCATCCCCAGTCAACAAAGCCAGCAGGAATTATATTTCAAGAGATATAGAGGGCACCAGGTTGGCAAATTCTGATACATAGTTAAAAACCAAAAGACTTTCTTCGTGCCTGTTACTAAGTAGACTCACATATCATGGCTTTCCCAGGAAATGTTCAATAGAAATATATTTTGGAGTAAACTACAGTATTTGCCTTTGTTCATTATTAGTAATCAAGCACTGCAAGACCACAGTGATGTAATCTTCACTATAGAAACATACATGAAAGAAGAGCATGTATCAATTTTCACTCAGTATCAACCAGGTGCATGCAAGTTTCACAGTGGCTTGAGGCAAAAAAAAAAACAAACACTACCTGTGAGTGATTTAGAAGTGGTAAACACATATTCTGTGTGATTTTGCTGCTATGAAATAGTTAAGAACCCAACAAGGACTCCTTAATGGATGCGTACCTTCCCTATTTTTCAGATGCTAAAAAGTCCATCTCGGCTTATATAGCTGTACATTTTTATTTAATCATGGAAACTGTGCTTTAGGTGGCAAGCTAATGGCTTTGACCAAGGCACCTCCAAAATGCCAATTCCCAATGCTTCTGCTTAATCACATTTAACACATATTAGCACGCCCAGCTCCTTATGCCAGGGTTAGGTAACTTCTATCCCTCCATATGTTGCTTGACTACAATCTCCAACACCACCAGCATGGTTAATGTCCAGGGATGATGAGAAATGAAGTTCAGGACCAAAGTTTCCCCACCCCTGCACCCTATATGTCAAAGAGAAAGTTTCCATCACTCCACTGAAGCATTGTTTCCAATTGGAAAGCATTCTGCAGCTACATTTACCTTCATGTGAAATTCACCTGCTGCTTTCATGACAGAGTCATGCTTGAATTTCAGGAAGGGATCTCTCCAAAACGCTCTCCCATTACCATTACCATGTTCACATTGACTAGCATATTGTACTGATAACAGATGGCTCCTTGTTATGTCCCAAGGGAAAGGAGTAGAGCACCAATGGAAACTTCACAGCCCTGCAAGCTTTGAGGTGCTGGATGAAATGTATGTGATTTACAGAAGAACTTGCACAGATATACCTGAAACAGTTCAGATGTTCTTTAAATCTAACCTGAAATGTCCTTCTCAGCATTTAAGCTAATGGACTTCTCTCTCTGCCACTGCCAATGGATTTACTGTCTTCAAGGCAAAACTGTACATTTTAAAAGTAGCATAAAATGCATTCAGGCACACCAAGCCGTATAAAAGATGCTTGAGGGGGGAGAAGAGATGGACATGGATCACAGTTGAAGGGGTTCCTTATTAGCCAACCCCCCCCCCCTAGAATCCTGAAATGTCTCCATCAAACAGGGCCAGGTCCAAAATGGTAGCAGGAGAGCAACACATTATGGTGTAGAATTAAGGGAAATGAGCACCACTTTGCTCGGCCCAGAAATTTCATCCCTTTAAATATACTGTTAGACACCAGATTTACAACCATTCCCCATGAGAGGTGTAAGGGAAAGTTGGAATGTGGAGGCCTTTTGAAAGAACAGCAACTTCCCATTACAAGTATGGAAGCAAGTTGGGGAAGGGGACAGGGAAGGATCATAGGACAGAACTGTATCTGATGGAGTAGAATGAGACTCGAAAGCTTATGCTACAAACTTTTTTCTCCCAGTTAGTCTCAGTGGTGCTACCATATACCCTCATGTCCCAGTACAGACTGACATGACAATGGGTGCATCTGCACTGTAGGTATAATGCAGTTTGACATCACTTTAAGTGCTGTAGCTCCACCCTATGGAATCCTGGGACTTGTCATTTTACAAGGTCTTTAGCCCTCTCTGCCAAAGAGTGCTGGTACCTCATCAAACTATACATCCCAGGATTCTGCTGGATGGAGCCATGGCAATTAAAGTGGTGTCAAACTGCATTATTTCTACAGTGTAGATGCACCCTCTTCTGTCTTTCAACAGGACAGAGCTGGTGGTGCTATCAGGCCAGCAGATATTTTGCCTCTGTTTCTTTGGGCAGGTGAGTCACACAAGTGCAAAGGGAGTCTGAGCAGGGAATTGTAGGCTCACACACCCTGGCTGGAAGGCACATGAAAATATATCCTAGTGGGAAGAAATGGCTGAGTTAAGTGAGAGCAGGGAGGGAGGAGGGTCGGCTGAAAGAAGATGTGCTGGCCACAGCAATGAAAACAAAGGCTGATTATATAGGAAAGAGAGCAGCCTAAAGCAACCATTAGAGCCCATTAACACAGAGGAAGGGCTTGGTATTAAGTTACAGAGCGGAGTTCAACAGCACCTGAGCCCCCAGAGATAAAAAGCTGTAGTAGGCACAGAAAGACCATTAGGTCCTCTGCGGGAAAGGGGGGGGGGCACAAAATAGGCGCTGGGAAAGGTGGGGGGAAGGAGAGGACGACCCCATCGTTTAACTCCCCGAGCATGTTTCTTCAACGCTGAGGACAAAGTCAGGGGCTCCGAAACAAGGCAGCCGGGCCATGGGGCTTATCTCGCCCATGATGAGAGAGGCAAAGATCCTGCAAAGCAACAACTAGCATCTCCAACCCAAACCCATTTAGATCTCCCCCCCACCCTTCTGGAAACTCAGTGCTGTGGCAAGATTCCCAAGGCAACCCCGAAGTGGCCCATAATACACGGCCCTTTCAATGTAAGCATTCGGTTGTGATCCAGGGCATCACTGGGAGTTTTATTTCCGCCCAGACAAAAGATGAGGTGCCAACCTCGCCGCTACAGACGTTTTCTCGCCGCTCTTTTCCTAGCACCGAGACGGAGCCGGGCCATAGCCCTTCTCCCTCCCCGCTCCCCCAATGTGACTCAGCCTCCGCAAGGTCGATGGCTGCCCACCCAGCACCAGCGCCACCCTCCCGCCGGCTGAACCCTGGCCGCGGTGGGCAGGCGCGCTTCCCTCGCCCGCAGAGGCAGGAAAGTAACGGAACCCGAATGGAAAAGCCTTGGGGGGCCGGGGGGGGAAGAAAAGCTAAAATGCAAGGGAGGGCCTGCAGATCGATGGCCCAACATTTTTTACCCCCCCCCCTTCCCCTCCGGCTTTTCCTTTACAAATCAGTGCTCAGACAGAATGCTAGCATTGGAAGAGACCCCCAAGGGCCATCCAGTCCAACCCCCTGCCCTGCAAGAATACCCAATTGAAGCACTCCCGACGGATGACCATCCAGCCTCTGTTTCAAAGCCTCCATAGGAGGAGAATCCCCCCCCAAAAAAAAATCTCTGCCCCAGGGGTTCCGCGAAGTCCCCTCTTGTCAAGACAAACAAATCTCCCCGCCGGACCCGGGGCAGGAAGAGCTCCGGGAATAGAAAGCAGCTCCCGCCTCCTCGTTTGCCCGAGGGCCCCCGCCTTGCTTCCTTTTACCGGCTGGGCTGGAGAGCTCCGTCCGAGGCACCCCCTCACCTGCCCCCCCCTTTTCCCGCCCGCGACCTCGGGCTTACCTTGAGCGCCTCCCTGCAGGCGGGAGGAAAGGGCCTCCCCGGGCATTATATTCCACATAAGAGGGACGACAAACAGGCCGCCGGGCAAAGGGGGGGAAAAACACCCCGTTTCGTGCAAGAGGAGAGTCCAAAAGCCGAGCCGTCGAAGATTATTCCCTCATCCTCGCAAAAGCCAAAGAATCCGGGCGAAGAAGCCCCGCGTGTCCCGACGGTGCCTCCTCCCAGCCGCCGCTTTTCGGGTCCGGGGAGGAAAGGCGAGGGGGCCAGGAGGAGGAGGAGAGGGTCCCGGCTTCCAGGGGCGAGGTCCGCGGGGGCCAAGAGGGCGAGCGCGGGACCAACCCTCCGCTCCACCCGCTCGCCCCCCTCCGCCGCCCAGACAGTCGGGTCTGAGGGAAGCCTTGCGGGAGGGAGGCGCGGGAAATCCATGCCTCCCTGGGGCTCTCTTCCTGAGCGCCCCCGCCAAGGGGGAAGAAAGAGCCCCGCCAGGCATCTGGGAAGAGGGGACGACAAGCAGCCTGCTCGCAGCAGCCCGGCCGGTTCTTCTCCCCTCTCTCAGGGGAGCCCGCGGAGAGCCCAGGCCAGCCCAGCCTCTCCAAAAGCACGCCAGCGGCAGCGCCAGCAAGAGCCACCCACCCCACCGCGCACAGGCTCCAACCTCCGCCCGCTTGCTCGCCCGCGAGTGCCCCGGCTCCAGCCATTCCTCCCTTTATATACCCCGCGGCCGCCGGGCTCCTTCAACTGAGGCCAGCCTTGCCGGAGAGCATCACGGGAGTCGTAGTTTTTTCCTCTCTCTCTCCCTCTCTCTCTCTCTCTCTCTCTCTCTCTCTCTCTCTTCCTGAGAACCAGCTGCCAAAGTGATTCCCCGACTGTGGGAAGGTGTGTTCAAGATGTGGCTGGGCCACCAGTCGGAGGGAAAGCTGTCAACCTAAATCTCACCTCCCTCCCTTGAACCTTACCCCGTTTTTTCTTACTTACTCTTTTCCCCCCCTTTGGCACCATGGCTGCTAAAGCTAACCTGAAGGAGAAATGTTTCTTGTTCCTTTCCCTTAATCCTTCTAGCTCAATGCTAGAGTTCAGCTCCTGGACCCACCTTTAGTCTGACACATGCATTCCTCACTCAATGCTGGGTTTCTTTGTTTTTTAATTAGCATATATTCGTATGGTGGTGGTGTGATCCAGAAGTAAGTCACAAGCTGGACCCACCCTGGTTGAAGACCAATGGTCTCAATTATTGGAAGCCCCTGCTGATCAAGATATTTTATTGTCTATGACAGTAGTTCTTAACTTGTTGTCCAGGGACCCCCAGGAGTCCACAATGTCCTCACAGATGGTCCCTGAAGGATTGAAGGCTGCTCATCCCACCTCCTCCCTGCAGTGGTGTGGTCACAAGACAGGAACCAAGCCCAAAGCTGCCTGGCTGGCTTGGCCTGCACTCTGCTCCAGCCACAAACTTGCAGGAAGAAGCAGAAGAAAAGTCTTTCCTTCCCACTCCAGTGCCTCCGAGGGAAGGTTTAACGGATGGTGTAATTGTATTATTATTATTATTATTATTAACAGGTGGTATTATTATTCTTATTATTATTAGGTATTATTGTTGCTGTTATTATTAGCAAAAATGTTAAGTCTTGGGAGTCAGTAGCAACAAAAGACATTTAAAGGGGGTTGTTGGTAAAGAAAAGGTTAAGAACCAGTGGTCTAGGATAACAGATAAGATGGTTGCTGAGTTCCCCACATCTCACTCCCTCCCACACACACACACATCCATTCTGTATGCAGAAGCCAAATAGACTGGCATTGGCCCCTAACTTTAATAGTGACACTGGGATAGGGGCCTCAACACTATCTGAAGACAGTGGGCTAGACACCTTACATCTCATGTTGGGAGGAAGAATGGAAGGGTGGGTGCATGCATGGGTGGCTGAGTTTAGGAATGCAGAAGATGCTTTATGTGACACATGCAGTTTTGTCCTCCAAGAGGGGAAAAGCCAGCAGCTGGGGGGTTAAGGAAGGCCAGATGGAGGACGCCCACTCTTGCCACCCTACCACATCAGCTTTCCCCTGAAATACAGTAATTGTCTCACTTGGCTTAATAGCAGAGCAGGCCCTGATTTCAGGACAGAGTCCTTCCCACCCACCTGCCTGACCTGGAGATGCCAGGAACTCATCCTGAGACTTTCTGTGTGCAAAACATGTGCCACAACTCAATGCTTACTAATAAAATACAAATAGAATGCAATGAGGATTTCACAGTTCATAAGCCCACCAAAATGCTGACAGTCACAATACAGAAGAGCAAACCATTTGACATCTGAGTATCTGGTTAGCCATGGGTACATTTTCTTTTGTGGCCCACACTCAAGTTGTGTGAGCTGGTTGTGCAAGCAGAGCACTGTGCTCCTACTTAATGCTCCCCCCCAGTGGAGTTATGTAACCTGAGAATTATTTATATTTGCAAGCCAAACTTATACACATGCTTGCTCAAAAGGAAACCAGTGATAACTCACAAGCAAATGTATCAAGGATTGCAGGTTTCCCCAACTCATGGGTCACTTAATTCTTATTCATTTTTACCTATAGTGTAAACTCACATCTAGCAGAATTGAAACTCAACCCAAACTAGATTTGGGGTGCAATCCTACACACACTTCTTTGAAAGTGAGCCAACACTGAATGTTTTTTGCTCTGCCTCAATGGCCTTTTGTCTAAATGTTATTCTATAAATGTTCTGTTTCTGTTTTGCTTTCTTGTGTTGAAGATTTTACTGTCAGCTGCCCTGATAATTTGACTAAAGGTCAGGATATAAAATTAGCAATCAGTATTACAGTAAGTACTGTATATCTGAGTAAACATGTAGAATTGCAAAGCAGCACTGACTGCCTGTGGCCTGAGCATCCTAAATCATCCTAAAGTTGTGGAAGCACTACCCACCACCCGCTTGGACCACTAGCCACTGGTACAAAGTAGTAAACACTACTTCTCATAGTAACCATTAATAAGCAATAAGAAGGGAATAAGAACAAAAACAGTGGAACAACAAGCATGGGATTCTGCTGTTCAGCTCATTTGCACACCATGTGCAAATGCCCAGTTCCCCTGCCGTATTTTCCTATAATATGGGCACCACGTCACGGGTGCAATGTCACATCCATGCTGCAGTATATCATTGTTCTCGCACAAGCATGTTGGCTACAGCAAGTAGTTAGTAGTTGTAGTAGTTATATTTATTTGTATCCTGCCTTTCTCCCAAAATTGGGACTTGAAGTAGCTCACAATTTAAAGAACAATACAGTTAAAAACATACAAAAAGTGAACATTACAATAGAATTAAACTAATTCACAGTATTAAAACAATTCAAACCTCCACTTAAAAGAATAAAATGCAATTAAAAGATAAAAAGCTATTAAAAACAGATCATTTTAAAATCAGTTCAGCATGCCCTAGTCCATTCTTTAAAAAAAAACAACACTACTTTAATAGACTGTTGGATTTAAAAGGGTTTTTTTGCCTACTGACAGAAGGACAGCAGGGAGGGGGCTGTTCTGCCCTCCCTGGAAAAGAGCCTAGGGGCAGCCAACAAGAAGGCCCTCTCTCACATCCCCACCAGCCCTGCTGGAGATCACAGAATCATAGAGTTGGAAGAGACCACAAGGGCCATCTAGTCTAGCCACCTGCCCTCCAGGAATACATAATTAAAGCATTCCCGACAGTTGGCCATCCAGCCTCTGTTTAAAAACCTCCAAAGAAGGAGACTCCACCACACTCCCAGGCAGCAGAGTATTCCACTGGCAAACAGTTCATACTGTCAAAAGGTTCTTTCAATGTTTAAGTGGAATCTCTTTTCCTGTAGATTCCATTGCTCCGTGTCCTAGTTTCTGCAGGAAACAAGCTTGCTCCATCCTCAATATAACATCCCTTCAAATATTTAACCATGGCTATCGTGTCACATCTTAATCTTCTTTTCCCCAAGCTAAACATATCCAGCTCCCTAAGCCGCTCCTCATAGGGCATGGCTTCTGGACCTTTTACCATTTTGTCACACACACACACACTGGACACATTCCAGCTTGTCAACATCCTTCTTGAATTGCAGTACTCAGAACTGGACACAGAATTCCAGATGAGGTCTCACCAAAGCAGAGTGGCGCTATCATTTCCCTAGACGCTATACTCCTATAGAGGCAGCCTAGAATCTCATTGGCCTTTTTAGCTGCCGCATCACACTGCTGACTCATGTTCAGTTTGTGGTCCACTAAGACTCCTAGACCCCTTTCACATGTACTGCCATCAAGCCAGATGTCACCCATCCTGTATCTGTGCATTTCATTTTTACTGCCCAAGTGTAGTACTGCCCAGTGAGACTGAAAGAAGGGCTTCTCCTGATGATCTCAGTTGCTGAGTGGGGGTGGGGGTTGCAGTGGGTTTCGGGAGGTGCTGTTACTGCCACCTCCTTCATGTGGGGCTTCCCATGGGGATGAAATCTGGATGAGCTCTCAGTGAGAATAAGAACTGGAAAGATATCCAGTATGGCTCCCCTTTAAAATGAAAAAGACATTCATTTTACATTAAGTTTCTAACATTACATTTGCAAGGGCAGGGAATGTCTGAGCGGCTGAGGGGAAGAGGCATCCACATATACATTCGGTCCTTCCTTCCCTCCATCCTCTGCCTCAGATCTGAGCTTCTGGAGGAAGAAAATAAATGTTGGATCCCATGAAATCAAATAGTATGCTCATTTTCCCTTTAAAATCCATGATAATGTAAATGGTAATAGAAATAGAATTCTCTTTGTCTTACAAATTGTGGATTTAGCAGCATAGGAAGCTATCAGTTTATCTAGGGCTCTTCTGTTAACTTTCTCCCTCCTGTTCAAAAGCTCTTTCTCATCATCCAATGGGATCACTACCTCCACTTACTTTTGCTTTTATTCCTGTTCTGTACCAATTCATACCATTTTTTTGGAGGACCAAACAAATTACAGTGGGCTCTTCCCATCTGCAGGGGTTAAATTCCAGCTCCCCCTCCCTCCCCCCACAGAGGGGGAAAAAACACGGATGCTCATGCCCCATGTTAATCAATGGTTGTCCACACCGCCATTGAATAATATGGGGTGTGGCTATCCACGGACAGTCCAATCCACGGATGGCTAGCCCACTGATATGGCAGGCGCACTGTAGATACATTGAAAATACAAGTATGTAGAACTAGTAGGAGGAATGTAGGGTGGAATTATTTGCATTTCTCCCTTTTCTTTTTTAAGTGATGATAACAGTTCTATAAATACATATCATGTTATGGAAGTTATTATTTTCTAACACTGTTGTCATAAAAAGATTAAACAAAACACTAACTGTACTACCATATCTATTTGAGGTTTTAAAGGGAGGGAGGAGAGCATAAAGCCTTTTCCTGTTATTTCACATCCATTCTCAAAACTTGGCACTGTTCCCCCTCACCTTTCAAAGATCATTTTACCCCTAAAATGGTTCTGTTTCCAAAATGTGGTAGCAAACAGCATAGTGCATAGAAACAGCAATTTAAAACACACATGCACACACACTGTAGACACAAGGCATGAGACCTTAGAGTCAGCAGGGGAGAAATAATGGCATCAGCAGTAGAAGTGACAGATGATAATTTGATATTTATAGTCCTCCTAGAAAGAGTTAGGTAATGCTTAGATGAGAATTCCTGTCACTCACCCACTAAGCATTTAAATCATTTCCAGGCCTACCGTACTTCTTTACCATACCTCCAAGATGGAAACTGAAGGAGATTGTTCCACTCCACTGTAAACTGCTAGTGGGTGTGAAAATGGCTTAGGGAAGCTTTGCAGTGCTCATTGTCAAGATGAGCAAAGAAGGATGGGGAACCATTTTGATCCTGGGGCTAGACTCCCTCCTGGAAGCAATCTGGCAGGCCATGTAATGTTATGATGGGGGCGGGTGACCCTCTTCTACACCACATTAAAATAGATTCACCCATGGATGGATTGAAACGCTGAAGTAAGTAGGGTTGTAGTAGGAGCTCCTGGCCCTTGGTAGAGCAGACACCTGTGATGTTCTTGTTGAGGAGGAACCAAAGTGAAAATAGGGGCAGTTTCCTTGTTAGGCTTCCTGTTCTTGGACTCACAAACCCAGGACCCAGGCAGAAAGATCTGGGTGGTTTGAGACAAAAGAAGAACATGTTTATAGTATCAGTGCTGTCCATGGAAAAGCTAGGACTCAAAGCAAACACAGTCACCCCAGTTGCCAAATGGCCAGAAAGGTGCTCATGTAACCATATCTGAAGAGCCTCCAAATGAAGAGCCACATTCCTTCTGAAGAACTGGAGGACCCATCCTCCTTAGCAACTCTTCTTGTGGGCTTCTTTTATTTTCCCTCTAGCCAAATTTAATTCCATTCTGCACCTCCAGATCCTGCTATTCTTATCTGCCCCAGAAGTGAGCACATGCATGTATGCATGCATGCACACACACACACACACACACACACACACACATTTCCATCCCACCCTGGCATGACAGAAGAGGCTGAAAACCACACTTTGTTTATTAAAATCCAGCATGATCCTAAGCATTGACCTCCCATTGTCAAATTCAGTAGTGGAAAACCTGTGACCCTCTGGATATGATTGGACTCCAGTGCCCATCAGTCCCTGGCAGCATAAGCAACAGTCAGGCATGATGGGAGTGTTAATGCAACAACTGTGGGAAGGCCATACATTTTCCACATCCAGCCAAGCATGATGACCATTAAAGGAACCAAGACTTAAGCCCCCAGCAGCTTTCTTGAAAGTATTGGCATCAGTGAAATTTCCAAACTCCTGTGTTAAAAGCTAAGATGAAAGTGGTGCTGCTTTATGCACGTCAGTACATGTGAAAGAGATCTAGGAGTCTTAGTGGACCACAAACTGAACATGAGTCAGCAGTGTGATGTGGCAGCTAAAAAAGCCAATGAGATTCTAGGCCACATCTATAGGAGTATAGTGTCTAGATCAAGGGAAGTAATAGTGCCACTCTGTTCTGTTTTAGTCAGACCTCATCTGCAATACTGTGACCAGTTCTGGGCACCACAAATCAAGAAGGATATGGACAAGCTGGAGTGTGTCCAGAGGAAGGCGATGGTGGGAGATCTGGAAGCCATGCCCTATGAGGAGTGGCTTAGGGAGCTGGGTATGTTTAGCCTGGGGAAGAGGTTAAGAGGGGACATGATAGCCATGTTTAAATATTTGAAGGGCTATCATACTGAGGAAGGAGCACGCTTGTTTTCTGAGGCTCCAGAGACTAGGACACATAGCAATGGACTCAAACTACAGGAAAAGAGATTCCACCTAAACATTAGGAAGAACTTCCTGACCGTAAGAGCTGTTCAGCAGTGGAATGCACTGCCTCAGACTGTGGTGAAGTCTCCTTCTTTGAGAGGGGGGGTTTAAGCAATTATTATTATTATTATTATTATTATTATTATTATTATTGAGCAGAGGTTGGATGGCCAGCTGTCAGGAATGCCTTGATTGTTTATTTCTGCATGGCAGGGGGCTGGACTGGATGGCCCTTGTGGTCTCTTCCAACTCTATGATTCTATGATTGTGCATTGACCTTCAGGCCTTCTGTCTTCCCACTATCCTGGTCATGTTGCTGGTGCAATGGCATTTCTAGCAGTGCCTGATGGTGATGATGCTAAAAGCTCTACTTTTAGATTATTTGCAATCTTCTAGCAGACACTCCAACTATCTTTGTACTTAACTCACATCAGGAGATCCAGAACTATCTCTGCCTTGCATATGATGGATGCAAGAACTGAACTATAGTGGTCTTATTACTATTTTTTTCCCCTCATTGAGACCTCCAGGTTAAAGAGAATAAAGGTTGCTTTGAATTGCTCCTATGAGCCTGTGGGGGAACCACCACTAATTCTTTGTATCTTTGAAACATCTGGTTGACATATTCCTGAGCCCGCAGGCACTGCTTCCCCCACCCAATCATACTTAATTTACCTGTTTCATACATACTTTATCTTGCTCTGTTGGCGGGTCTGTTAGCTTCCTTCCACCCCCACACTCTAAACACCCAGACCTATTTTAATAATTAAAACGTTGGCTTCCTTCAGCCCTTACTTTCCCTCTCAGCAGAGATCCCTCTCCCCATCTCAGCAATGGTTAAGGAATGCAAACAAGGAATGCTGTCCTCTTACAAGGAAGTTGGGGAAGGGGAGGAGACTATCATTTTAAAACAATGACTTTATGTTTCCAGCCAACACTGCTGCTGTAGTCACGCAAGGCTGTGTGTGTGTGTTTGTGTGTGTGTGCTTTATATAAACAAACTTCTGAAAACCTTTCAACTGTTTGTATACAAGAAAGCACCCAGTTCCTTGGTGACTGCATGGCAGACACAAGTTTAGAGCAGAGTTTGAATTTATGTGCATGTCAAGTTCTCTATATAACACTTCAAAAAAAAAAAAACCTACTACTTCTACTCATGTATGTCTCTCCCCAGACCCTGCTTTGGTCAGCCTTAGACCTTGGATGGCCTTAGACTCTTGCAATGTCCTTTCTGGCATTAACCTTGCGGTTGTTGTTATGTGCCTTCTAGCTGATTCTAGCTTTATGGCAACGCTATCGGGGATTACTCAAAGTTTGCCATTGCTTTTATCTGAGGCTGAGAGAGTGTGATTTGCCCAAGGTCACTCAGTGGGTTTCCATGGTTGAGTAGAGATATGAACGTGTCCAGAGAAATAATGCAGTTTGCAGAAATAATGCAGTTTGACACCACTTTAACTATCATGGCTCCATCCTATGGAATCCTGGGATTTGTAGTTTGTTGTGGCACCAGAGCTCTTTGACAGAGAAGGCTAAATATCTCACAAAACTGCAAATCCCAGAATTCCATAGCATTGAGCCATGGCAGTTAAAACTATCAAATTGCATTATGTCAGCAGTGTGTCAGCAGCCTTCATCCCCCAGCATCCTAGTCCAACACTCAGATCACTACACCATGCTGGCTCTTATCATTTCCTTACCAGATCTCAAGTGAAACCACTGGTGCAAAAGTGGACCTCGGGTCATCTGACATGGCTTCTCAAATCCTTACACTGTCTCTGCAACCAGCACAAAACTCCTGTCCTCACATTTAAGGGACTGTCTCACCCAGCATTTCTCTCCTCACAAATGACTGTAATATCCCTATTCTGTGACTCTTTGCTACTCCCTGTGGCTGATCCCCAGGTTGGCCTTGGGTACTTTGCTTTGAATAATACACATGGATGTCTTAAACTAACACTTCATTAAAACCTCCTGGAAACCAGAGCAATATCTGACTTTAAGGAAACATAAAATTGAACTGGATAGACCAGGCTGTTGTTTAGACAATGAAAAAAATCCTTATGCAATGCAAGGGGAATACCTTTTGTCTTGATGAGATCCTGTGGGGATTCACCATATTTGAAAGGAGGGGGCCCCCAAACTCCATGTACTGTGCGATAATAGTTTTAGCTGTTTCTCATGCAGTATTTTTAAAAACATGCGGAAGTGTGCATTCCAGCCCATTTGAACAACCAATTTGAGTTGGGGCACATTGTGGAAGTGAAAACGTGATTGGTTGGACATGTGTGGAGCGGGCTTGGTAGTGATGAAGTAGCCGGTGCCGCCACTGTTCATTTTCATGGAAGCAATTGTACGCGATTATTTAGCATTAAAGCAATATATATATATATATATATATATATATATATTAAAAAGCAGAAGATCGCTTTTCCATATCTTGGATTTAAAGGGGGGGGGCGGAATGGGAACGGCAGGAGCTTTTGGAAAATAATAATGCGAGTGAGTCATTTGTGCGCACCATGTTGATTCATAGGCATGCTCCGTGTGAACTTCAAACCACAGATAGCTTCCCATACCAGCAATCTTGCAAATGTATCATGGAGACAAATGAATGCTGCTGCAATGGTGAGTTAATGTGCTATTTTCCGCAATTAATTCTCCCATCTAGCTGAGCCCCTAGAATTGTCTTGCCTGCTGAGACCCTAACACAGGCAACAATTATTCATTGCCTCCAGAAATGAAAGCATCTCCTTCAAATACTTTCTTGCTGGGACCAAGGACTTCTGGGCTTCCTTCCTAAAAGGGTCATAGAGAAGAATATATACAAGGGTTTCTCAACCAGGGTTCCCTGGTTGTTCCCCAGGTGTTCCCCAGGGTTCTACGAGAGTTAATTAGGGGTTCCGCAAGAGATTGTGATTGGAAAAAAAAGTGCCTTTTTTGGTATACAGTTGTCCCTCCACATTCGCGGGGGTTAGGGTCTTGCAATGTGCTCTACATGGGGCTGCCCTCATGCTTCGTCCGGAAACTTCAGTTGGTACAACATATGGCAGCCAGAGTGGTCTTGGGAACATCTCGGAGAGACCATATAACTCCAGTGTTAAGATCTCTCCACTGGCTGCCTATCAGTTTCCGAGCCCAGTATAAGGTGTTGTTATTACCTTTAAATCCCTAAATGGCTTGGGTCCAACTTATCTCCGGAACCGCCTCCTCCCATACAATCCTCCCCACGCACTCCGGTCCTCTGGGAGGAATTTGCTTCAGCCACAAAAATCTAGGCTGTCTGCAACCTCCCAGAGGGCCTTTTCGGTAATCGCCCCCAAATTGTGAAATGACCTGCCGAACGAGATCCGTCAGATAACAAGCCTGAGTAGCTTTAAAAAAGCACTAAAGACGGATCTCTTTCGGCAGGCCTTTCCTAATTAGATTCCGGCCTCAGGGGATCCTGGCTTCTTTTAGTCCGCTGGCCATTTATTGTATTTTATTGTATTTATTGTTTTTAAATGTGATTTTAGATCAGTTGGTTTTAATTTATAATTGTTTAATATTTTTTTATGGGGGAGGGTGGGGGTGGGGGTGTTTGGGGATTTTATCTGTATTGTATTTTAATTTTTGTAAGCTGCCCCGATTGTTTTAACAGAGGGGCGGGGTATAAATTATTATTATTATTATTATTATTATTATTATTGAGACACCCACAAATGTGGAAAAACCACAAATAACAAATGCTGCTCCCGTGACACCCCCCCAGCGGGATGGAGGCGGAGGGAGGGTGTCTGACCAGCCTGGCCGGCCTCTCCGCAAGCCTGAGGGGACTCCGGGCCTTAGAAGCCCCGGAGCCCGCTTAGGAAGGCCGGGGAAGGGAGTGGGCGGGCTGGGAGGAGGCTGCCCTGTCTCTCTCTGGCCTTCCTGAGTGGACTTCGGGGCTTAGAAGCCCTGGAACCCACTTAGGAAGGGTGGGCAAGGCAGCAGGCAGGTGGGGAGGAAGTTGCCCTGCCTCTCCCCGGCCTTCCTGAGTGGACTTCAGGGCTTAGAAGCCCCAGAGCCCACTTAGGAAGGCCAGGGAAGGCAGTGGGCGGGCGGGGAGGGGGCTGCTCTGCCTCTCCCCAGCCTTCCTGAGTGGACTTCAGGGCTTAGAAGCCCCGGAGCCCACTTAGGAAGGCTGGGGAAGGCAGCGGGCGGGTGGGGAGGAGGCTGCCCTGCCCCCCCCCCGCGGCCTTCCTGAGCGGACTTCGGGGCTTTGAAGCCCCAGAGCCCTCTTAGGAAGGCTGGGGAAGGCAGCGGGTGGGCAGGGAGGAGGCTGCCCTGCCTCTCCCCAGCCTTCCTGAGCGGACTCCAGGGCTTTGAAGCCCCGGAGCCCCCTTAGGAAGGCCGGGGAAGGCAGCGGGTGGGTGGGGAGGAGGCTGCCCTGCCTCTCCCCGGCCTTCCTGAGCGGACTCCAGGGCTTTGAAGCCCTGGAGCCGCCTCTTGAAGGCCGGAGAAGGCGCAGGCAGGAGGTTGCCCCGCCTCTCACCAGCCTTCCCAAAGGGGCTCGGGGCTAAACCGTGAATAATCAAAACCGCAAGTGTGAAAGCCACGAATGTGGAGGGGCAACTGTACAGTCAGACCTCTGTATCCTTGGGAGGTTTGGTTCCCAGACTTACAGCAGTTACCAGAAACAGTGGATAACAGCGGACCCTATTAAAATAAAGGACCAGGCAAAAACATACCATAGAGTTGCCTTAGATGACCTAGAAGATGCCTAGAGAAGATGCCTCTCTAGGCATTTTCCAGTGTGACTCTATGGTATGTGTCCCCTATTTTGTGTCCCATGGATAACTAAAACTGCTGTTGATCCCATGGATAGAGGGGTCTGACTGTAGTATGTTTTTTAGTTCATAAATAACCTTACAATGTAACATTATGTTCTATGAAACTTCTTATTGAATAACCATGTAGTATTATATCTTACAGTGTACAGAATAGTATGGAATACTACACTGCCTTTGTTTGAGCTGTAGATGTAATAATTTTTATGCAGGGGTTCCCTGAGACTAAAAATTTACTTCAAGGGTTCCTCTGGGTTAAAAAGGTTGAGAGGCTGCTGTATACCCTTGAGTTGGTGGATGGGGAGCAGTGCTAGAAGTATTTGCTGCTCCATTTCAGGCAGCCAATCTCTTGGGCTGGCTCTGCCACCAATAGTATCATTATCACCTTTTAAATGGCTCCATCTTTTCTCCACTGCTCCCCCATCTGCTGGAACATCCTCTCAAAACTCCTATGCAGCATCACCTCTCACCCTTCCACAGCTTTCTCAAAAATTGACATAGCTCATCAGTTCTTTCTCCCCCACCAAAGCAAAATCTGATCACATGTAATAGCAGGATCACTTGTTTATGTATTACATTTTTATCTTCCTCTCCTTCCCCTAATAGGCTTGTACATCCTTATCCCATTTCATTCTCTCCAAAACCCTGAGAAGTAATTTAGGTGGAGAAAGATAGTGACTGCCCCTAGGTCACCCACTGGAGCACCGTGACTGAGTGGGACTTTGAATGTAACTCTCCCTTGTCCTGCACCACACTGGCTGCTGCTGTTGAATCTCACTTTTTGCTCTTGTTTTCTTTTAAGTCTATGCCCAATGCTTCCTCATTCTACTTTTTGGCCCAAAACTAATATCTGAGAAGGAAGTATTGATTTCCAATTTGGTTGGTTTGCTTCCCAATTTGTTACTGTTGCTGTGGTATTTTTAACATGGGTCTTTTTCTTCCTCAGATGGAACAGTGGTTCTAGGAATCATATAGTGAATGAAATCATCTTGTAATACCATGGTGGTATTATAATTATGCCCCAAAAGCATACAATGACATTTGGGAGTAAGGGAAATAGTTCCAACATTACATTGCCCTCACTCTGAATGGTTATTGGTTGGAAGGAGGAAGACAAGCCTTTTAGCTGAGGCAACCAAGCTAGTTCTCTGCCTTGCCATATTGCTTTTGGGACAGCTGCATTTTCCACACTATAGCAGATCTATCTCCTGTGCCATTGGTGCCCTTCACTGCTGGTGGGGCAGATGCCTCCACCACCTTCTGCAAATCAATGGGATAATTACTTTTTGGACTACAGTTCCAAGAAGCCACTGCAGCCAGCATCACCATCCTGTCTGGGGGAATTTGGGGAGTTGTAGTCAAAAAGTAACTTTTCCAGCTCTGCCACAGACTCAATCTTTTTTTGCCCCATCCTTTCAATGCTTCCCTCAATCATCACCCAAAAGTGATAGAGGTGGCACTTCCCTCCACTTTCAAAAGGATCCATAAATGTATTTCCTCCATATGCATTCAGCTCAGCCATCCTTTCTCCCTGTTGTCTTTCCCATTCAAAGATCCAGTGTTATCATGGACAGTGAGCGTACAAAAGGAAAATGGCAGACCTGTGGTACTGCTTTCAGACCACTTAATGAGGCTTACCAAAAACTAATTCCTTATGTTTTTCCTACTAAGAAATGAAGTAAGCATGTTAGTTTCTGACCAGAGGAGTCACACACACAAACACCCTAGGAGATAGCCATGCATTCATGGCAAGGATCGCTTTTTCTGGAATGTAGCACCACTAGCACCATCTCCTCCACTGACAATGTCTTGGGGCTTGGGGAAGGATGTGGGGAGAAGGTGCCTGGATTTACCTCTTCTGGTAGACAATTATCAGCAGCGTTTCCTAATCACGTTTAGTATTGCTGGGATATCTTGAACACACCCACACATATTATCTGCCAGGATCTCTTCTCTATGGGACAGACCTAACCTCAAATAATGGTGCAGAATGGAAACATATTCCACACATGGATCAACCTTGTGGGACTGGCTGGGTGGTTATTTTAATTGGGAGGAGGGGAGATCTCTCTGTCTCTTCAGTCAACACACCACAAGACTGGGTTGACAGCATTCATCAGTCTGTACAGTGAACTCATTCATTCATCCCACTTTTGAAAGGCAGAGCTTTAAACAGAGCTGCTCCTTTTGAATGCTGCTCAGTGCCCAATGATGTTATTCAAGCTACAGAGATGAGATGAACTTTTGGAAGGGTTTGTTAGCCTGTTGCTGGGAAGTAGAAGAGCAGGGTGTCTTGTGGCACCTTGAATACTAAAACCTGTATTAGGAACCTAAGAGCAGAGCTCAGGAAAGTTTCTTTTGAAGACCGCAGCTCCTAGAATTCCTCAGCCATCAATACCTGACTGGTGGGTTCTGGGAGTCGTATTTCCTCTTCAAAGTAACTTTCCCAAGCTCTGCATAGGAGACTGCCTTGTGCCAGGCTGAAACACTGACTCACTTAGCCCAACATTTTCTACATTAAGTGGCAGGGTCTTCTTAAGGCCTCAGGCTGGGCCTTTCTCAGTGCTACCTGGAGATGAGAACAATCAAACATAGACCCTTTGGCTTGCACAGCATGTATTCTGTCATTGAAGCCACCCTTTCCCTATGACTAGATCTCACTTCAGACAACAGGTGCATGATATGGTAACTCGTAAGTACTTCTTGGGTCAGAACAGAAAAAACTTTTAAAATTTACATTTCTCTTTCTTTAAAAATATTCAAGCCAGCGTACAGCAGAAACAAAATCATAAAACAATCAAGACCAAAAGAAATCATTAAAACATTTAAACCATAAAACAATCAAACAACCAAGATCAAAAGAAATCATTAAAAACATTAAAACCGTAAAACAATGAAACAATTAGTGCTGTTTAAATGAACAAATTTTAAAAGATGTGGTTTTAGAAACTTTTTCTAAAAGCAGCACAGCTGGTGAAAGATCACACCTCAAATTAAAGGGCATGGCACAGTGAGGGAACACACAGGAGAAAGTGTACTTCAAGTAGGAATGCCCTCCCCTTGGAGGCCCAGTTGATGCCAACACTGATTTCATTTAGGCAGCAAGTAAAAATATGGCTATTTATTAAAGCCTTTGGGTCTCACTTTAAATGCTATACACAAAGGTTTTTTTTTTAATTGTTTTAATCTTTTAAATGTGCTTAATATGTTTTTAGTATGCTTAAATTATATGTATTGTTTTAACCTGTTAGCATTTATTAATCTTTAGGTATAGGGTGGGATAGAAATATTTTAATAAAGAGTACATTTGAATGAATAAATAAATTGCCCTTGGGGCTTTGCTAGGTATCCTGAGAAAGACAGGTTCATAAGGAGACAGGGGAATCTCTTAAGTAGGCTAGTTTTAAAAAAACAAGATGCTTGGGAGTTCAGAGTTACTCACACATTAAAAGCACTATTCCAGAGCACTGTGGGGTTGTACTAGTTATATTCATCTTATCCACTCACCTACCCAGAACTTGGGAAGTGAAAAGGAATGGATATAATGACATGCTGAAGCCATACATAACTGGGCAGAGAAAAGATGACACTTAGGGTCCTACCAGGAAAGAGAGGGTTCTGGAAGCTCATTATTAGGTGATTGAGGATATTACTCTCTCCAACTGTGGCTCCCCAGGAACTGACATTCAGTGGGCAGGATCCTGTTAATGGCTTACATGCACTTAAGTGTGGCTTACTTGTGGATATGTCTATCTTTCGATGGGACACAGTGGTTTCTCCTCTAGCCTTTTGCACCCCATCCAAAACCTCCTCTCTCAGGCAGCTGTCACACCTCAAGGGAGTGCTGCAGCTGCTGCTGCTTACCTTCATTTCTCCCCCTCAAACCTGAGACCAGCTGCTTCCTTATTATCTGAATTGCTTCCCCTTTTCTTCCCTCCCCATCATTAAGAAACAGCCGCAGTAGCTGCCACCCTTCTGGGGACTTGACAGTTGCCAGCACAGAGGGCAGAGCATCGAACTACACAGGCAGAGTATTATCCTCTATCTGCCTGAAGTAGGACCTCAGCCTCTATCAATAATACTTCCCCTGGACTAGGAGGTTTTATTTAGCTGTGATGGCTAGCTATTGACTGACCTATCCTCCTTCAAGACTGTGTCTAATGCCTTTTTCAGTGACATCAAAGCTACTGGTCATTACCAAGCCCTGTGGCAGTGAGTTTCACAAATCAGTTACGTGCTGGATAAGTACTTTCTTCATCTATCATTTCAGTGACAACACACTACATGCTGTTCGGAAGCATTGTAGCAGAGGTGGGAAATGTTTGGCCCTGCAGATGTTGCTGGAGGACTGCACCTTCCATCAGCCTTGTCCAAGGCAAGCAAGTACAGTCCAACAGTATTTCAAGGGCTGCATCCCCCCCCCATCCCTGCTATACAAGAAACCTACAGACAGGCTTTTGTAATGATGATAATTAAGACTTATTTGTTTCCCATTTGATCTTCTTCCTGAGCTCTATAGAGGAAGAGTAATGGTGACAGCATTGCAAAGTATTTCAGAATGGGTTGGTGATGTCTGTACCTGAAAAGGCTATCATATCTGTGCATGTTTACTCACTGTGTTCCTTCGGGCTTATTCCTAGTTAGGTATGCGTTTTGGATTGGAGACTCACTGGGCCTATCTATACGAAACAATAAAATGTGGATTGATGCGCAGCAATGCCAATTCACAGCAGCTTCTATTTGTCTCAATGGGTTTTTTTTTTTTTTTTGCAGATCACAGGCATGTGAAGTGATCCACTTTCACTGTTCCAACAGGCATGCCTGTGAATCAAGATGGTGGGCATGAAAGAATTACTCGCGTTTTTATTTCCTTCAATTTGCCACCACTGAACAGTTTTTTAAAACCATATCCAAGGTGCAAAATTACGACCTTCCACTTTAACGAAGAAGCAAAACAACAACAGCCAAGGCTATTTTCTCACCATAGTGCACAATGGCTATGGCGAAAATCCAAAATGGCAGTTCCGGGCACTTGCCTTACTGGCAAGCTCCACCCCCGCACACATTCAGGTACAGACATCACCAAGCATCCTCCCACTTCTGCTCGTACCAGGAAAGCACATCAATTCACACCGCTTGTCCCAATGAGCAGAAATGTGCATTCCCCACACTGTTTTTTTAAAAAAAAAAAACTTTGGGAAAACCCATAAAGGCTTTCCCTGCAGAGTATATGGAGTATTTCCCCCCCCCCCTCCTTTCGAATATGGTGAAATGATGTGGGATACGATTGGGACAAAAGGTATTCTCAAATTCTATGAGGAGTATTTTCACCGTTTAGGTAACTCCACTGTATTTCTTAACTGTAACAAGGAAGAGACCTATTTCTCATCTCCCACGTATGGGTCATTTCTGCTATGACTTGCACCATGTGTGATATAGAGCCATCTTGAAAGCTGATTCTGGATTTTTAGTGAAGTACTCCTCAGGCTAAATTAGGAATTTAGACTTGAAAGGCCAGGGCTATTATAAAAGGGGAGTTTGGAAATAAATAAATAATAGGGGTGATTTTCAAGGAGTTCGCTGATTTAGTGTCTCTTTCTTTGCCTCCCTCCTCTCTTTTGCCTCCTGCACAAGGATCTATTGAGAAACCACTGAACAAACGCTCCCTTATGCAGCTCCCAAAAAAATAAAAAAAACCCTCTCTTTGGTTTGTCTGAAACAGCTGCCTCCAAGCACGCTATAGTTACTCATTAACCCAGTCTTCTAAAGGGGGGGGGGGTTGAGGAGGAGGAGGAGGAGAAAGCAGCCAAAAGAAAACTTAATAGGCCTTAAATATGCCCCTGGTCCCAAATAAATAAATCAGGTGTCCTGGGAAATAAAAAAGAGAGAGAGCAGGTGGCCTTCTGGTTACCTTTCCCCATTGAATAAGGTGCAGGAAAAGGTGACTGGTTTTGCTAGGGTGCCTGGCAGCTTGGGAAGGAGAAGGGAATGATAACATTGAGAGTCAGTGTGGGAAGAGACACAAAGGGCTCCCGTCATTAAAGGGGACAGGAAGAAAAGGCTGGACAGAGGGCCACTTGTATTCTGCTGCCCTGCTTTATGAGCTGAGGATGGGGATGGCTCGGTTTCTTCTTGCAAAGTTGCCACCACTACCTCGTGGCTAAAATTTGGCTTTTGCTTCCCACCCCCTCCTCTCCCTCTTCCATGTTACTTTCTCTCTCTCTCTTTTCTCTTTATTCTGGAGCAGAATAATTGCTCAAACTTTTATGCAGAATTATGTGTGGGGGAGTGACATCTCTGGTTTTAACAGAACAATTTAATCCTGGAACCTTATTGTTCAGATTAAATAATCCCACACATCTTCAATGTTTGTGGCTTTCAGCATGTAAGAGGACTGGATGGGGGAGCAGGTTGTAGGCATCATCTGGGATTTTCTAAACCATTTTCCCCCTGAATGTCCAGCTTTGATTTTTATTTAGTACTTGAAGGTGAGACTACCAAGGACTATCAGGTGATATAGGCAATATTCAGAGGAAGGCAACAGCAAACCTCTTTTGCATAAATCTTGCCCAGAAAACACTATGATGAGATCACTGTTAAGTTGAAGTTGAACAAATTTACTTATTTAGTTCTACTTCCTTGCTATATTTAAGTCCCACTTTTCCTTCAAGAAGGTCAAAAGATGTGCTATTATGTGCTTCCACCCCTCCATAGTATCTTCACAAGAAGCCTGCGCAATAGTTTACACTGAGAAATTGTGATTGGGTCACCTATGAAGCCTTGCAGCTGAGTGCAGATGTGAACTTGGGCCTTCTCAGTCCTAGCCAAACACTCTTAAATTAAAAGTGTCCTGTTTTTTAACTGAAAAAGCTATATGGTTTTGCTCAGTGAAGATCAAGCCTGCTGCTTACAGCTGCCATTGTTCTGGTGAAGAAGTTAAGAGCCATTGGGATAGTTTCAAAGCATTTGGTGCTCATCTCTCTTTATAATTATATATCTCTGGCTTTTCTTCGCAAACGAAGATTCAGGAAGGACTCATCCCGCACTTTCTGCAAGCGCACTGATGACTAAAAAGGCCAATCCGAGATAAACACGTCCAGTTGCAGAAAGCACAACAGAAGGGCTCCTTGGGTGATGTTTTTGGGTTGTGGTTCTTTCTGCGTTGTCGTTTCTCTTCAAGACTTGTTCGGTGTGAGTTCTCAAATAAGGCTGCAGCATTATTTCTCAAATAAGGCTGCAGCATTATTTCTCAAACAAGGCTGCAGCATTGTGGATAGTGCATGTCCATGCCTCCCGATGTGAGGCCAGGGCGGACCACTGTTGGTGATCAATTTGGCGGTGTCTGAAACATTAACTCTCACCCACATACCAGCAGTCAGAAGAACTAACAGGATGCTTCATATAGTATAGTGCTTCCTGTCGGGTTGGCTCAAGAGATTTTGCTGCCTGAGGTGCTCCTCAACTCTAGTCCCAAGTGACGGTACATAATAACCAAGGTCAATCAAGTTATTTCAGAACATGAGGCAGAAAATCTCATAAACGCTTCTTTCCAGCTCCCTGGCGGTATAAATAAAATAACAACAAACAACTAACAAACTGCTGCCCTTTAACGAAACCCAAAATTTGCTGCTTGTAGTGGCCCTCTTATTCTGTGTAATGGTAAGGCTGTACCTGCCCCCCATAAGTTGCCAGTACTATTGCTTCCTGTGACTTCCTGATGGATTATAAATAATTGTGTCACCTCCTATCAGTTCTCTCTCTCTCTCTCTCTCTCTCTCTCTCTCTCTCTCTCTCTCTGTGTATGTGTGTGTGTGTGAAAGGCTGTTGGTTACTTGGCTGCAATGCAGCCTTTTCCAAGGCAAATGACAGACCCACATTGATGTGCATGAGAAAAAGGCCAGGGTCAAGTAATTAAGGACCTGGTGGTTACTCTAGAGACAACACACATCATCAAGAAGAGAAAATACCAGGCGGGAGAAAAGAGTTAATTATGTGGGGAGGCTGCGGATGTTTCTGGCCCTCAGTTTTCTATAGCATTAAGGTCTGATTTATGATCACTGTTATGAGGTACATTCTGTGCATTATTTGAAGTAATAATTACGGTTCTCAGACAGCATCTGTGTAACGTCACACACCAGACAAGCCATTGAGCAAAGAGAGTATCCTCAAACACTCCCCTTTTGGTCCATGATAAATGAGCCCATCTAGTGCTGTTTGCACAGACCTCCAAATGCCAAGGGAGAGGGTGCTGATTCTTCTCCCATATTAATTCAGCCCTAAGTCACTGCTGCCAGGACCCTGTGGGTTCTTAGCACAAGGACTATAAAGTCTGAATAGGCAGGGAGAAAGGAGGCAAAGAATGTGTTGGTGGTGAAAAATCCACCATCTTTCTTCTCCTTCTCTCTCAGGGATGTCTCCAGGCTTTGTGAACCGTGCAAGGCCTGGAGAACTCTCATAAGTCTGAGCAGTGCTTGGAAAAGTTAATCTTTCCAAACTACAGCACTCTCCCACTCCCTAAATCAGCCAGCATGGCCACTAAATACTACTTCAGTACTGTTCATGGGACTGTGTCCTTCACAGCCCCTGAGGCAGGTGCATTTTGGGAGTGGAGGATAGGCCATGTAGTTCGTGCAGCTGTGCCCTCAAAGAAAGTGGAGTGGCTGGGAGGCTCAGAAGGAATTGCAGGGTGGGGGCTGGCTCTGCTGCTCCCAGCATCTGCTGCCTGAGGTCCTTGCCTCATCCTGCCTAACAGTAGGCCTGGCCCTGCAGAGAGATGGCTGAATGAGATTTCCATTGATTAAAGGGTACAATTCCTGTGGCTTTTAACATCTTGCTCTAGCTGATGGCCTGTAGGCTCAGAATAAAAGATGCCAATGAAACAAAGGGCCTTGTGGCAACTGAAAGAAAAACAGATTATGCACTTCCCCTCTGTGAGCATAATTCCTGATGCTTAACTACATTTTCATGATTCAGGGCTGCTGCAATCTCAGCACAGATTTTATTTTTTTAATGCATATAAATACTTCCTATAACCTCATGTTCCCTGCAAGCCTCTTTTGATTTTCCCACATGTACTGTATTTCACAATTGGACAACGTTGTGGAAAACATGCCTATATATCCTTGCAGATGGTTTTTCAACAGGATGTCACAGCATCACATGAGTCCAAGGGGACACTTTGGCCCAAGTAAAAGAATTCTAGCTATGAATTCTTGTCCCAATAGATAAACTGGTCATGGTGGGTGAATAGTTCTGGGCATTGTAGTCCAAGAAAGTGACTTATTTAAGCTCTAGTCTAAAAATCAAAGCAGCTTCAGAGGAAGCTATGGAAGATCTGTTGTCATACCACCACCATGGTATAATACACACACACACACACCAATTGTATCGCCTCTTGTCTGGAAAGCAGGGGAGGTAGAGAGAGGGCGGGGGAGAGAAGGGCAAAGGCTAGCTGGCAGGCAGCTCCGCAGTCGCTCAACTGCTCAGCCAATATACCACTGCTGTGGTATAAAGCTAATAGTTCTACTTTAAAAATTATAGTTTGGTATTAATACAGAGAAATGGTATGGTTTCCAATTGGCAAAGGGGGTCAGGGAAGGCTGCACTTTATCACCCTATTTGTTTAAGTTGTATGCTGAACATATCATATATAAAGCAGGATTAGACTCGGACGAAGGAGGATAACATTGGAAGAAGGATCATCAACAATTTAAGATATGCAGATGTCACCATACTACTAGTAAAAAATAGCAAAGACTTGGAACAATTACTGAAGAAAGTCAAGGAAGAAAGTGCAAAGACAGGTTTACAGTTGAACGTTAAGAAAACAAAAATAGTGACTACAGATGTTTTAAATACCTTTAAAGTAGACAATGAAGACACTGAAATACAGATAGACACACACACACACACATGTTATTTGCAGGACCCATATCTGCTGATTCACTTACTCATGTTTCAAAAAATATTGTCTCTCTAGGCATCTTCTAGGCCCTCCAGTGCAACTCTATAGTATGCTTGGGCCAGATGTTATTCATTTTAATAGGGTTCACTATTATCCACAGTTTCTGGTATCTACAGTAAGTCTGGGAACATATCTCCCCCTGGATACAAGGGTATATCTGTAGTTCAAGATTGTCCATACCTTGGCAAAGTCATTCATTAAAATGGACACTGCAGTCAAGAAATCAGAAGAAGACTAAGACATGGAAGGGCAGCTATTAGGAACTAAACAAGATCCTGAAGTGTAAAGATATGTAATTGAATACTAAAGTTAGGATTGTCTATGCGAATGGTACTTAACCTGTGGTACGCAGAAACCCAAGAGGCCACAATGTCTCCACAGGGGGGCCACGAAGTCTTGACGGTTGCTCAAACCAACTCCTTCCCGCAGCAGAGCGGCCACATAACAGGAGCCAAGGCAGACAGGCTGGCTGACTGGGCCTGTGCGCTGCCTACCATGTGGCCGCTTCATTGCGATGTGGAGGCAGGCTGAGCAGCTTAGCGACAGCAGAGCTGACAGCCAGCCAGGCAGCCTTTGCCCTTCTCTCTCTCCCTCTCTTCCTTTCCAGAGGAAAGAATGGACACCTAAAACAAGGACCTGAGGTGATACAATGGGGGTGGGGGCACCAACCTTTTCTTCTAATCTCTCTCTTCAAACATTGACACCACCAACAAAAACCCTGCATGTCACCAGTCTTAGGCTGAGGCAACTACATCTCCCTCACGACACCTCTTCCACCACCACCTCAACTGCTCCTACACCCCCAAACTCAAGTTCCTAATGTCTGTAACTTCCTCCTCCCTACTGAAAGGAGAAGAAAAGATACAGACATTTCTTCACCACCACCATGCCCTCACACATGGGGTCAGACTTACCACACTTTTGTGATGTGTACACCTGCTGAAGTGACATGTTAGTGTATGCAAAGCATCCATGTGCACATTTCTGCGTTGAAGGAGTATCACAGAAAAGGGGGAGGGAACAAGGGGGGGACCTGGCAAAACACCATCCCTCATGAAAGTGCCAATCCTAGAAGCCCACCTTTACAGCCACTTGTGGAAGAAATGCTTCACCCCTCTTGCCCCACCTTCTTCATCAGGAGGGGAGGAGACATGGACCAGAGAAAGAGGAGGGAAGAAAGAGGGAGTGGGTGAGTAAGTGGGCAGCCAAGCAAGCAAAGGGTCTGGGAGTCCTCCCCAGCACTGTTAGTAGTTGAGAATTTGGAAGAAAAGTTTGGCCCCCTCCCCAGACCAAAGCTCCAGGGCAACTGAATGAGGTTTGCAGGGGGTCCAGCATGCTGAGAGCTTCTTCCACAAGTGATCATAAAGGTGGGTTTCTAGGATTGTGGCACTTTCTCAAGGGCTGGTGTTTTGTTGGGATGCTTCTCCCAATTTTTCCTTATTCTCTCCCCCTTTCCTATTTATCTCCCTTGATAATCCTTCAATGCAGAAATGTGTGTGTGCATGCTGTGCAACCACTAACAACTTTAGGAGGTGTGCATACTATTAATGTGTGGTAAATCACATTATGAGGTGTGCTCATAGATCTGAGGTGTGCTCATAGATCTGAGCAGGGCTGTTGATGATTGATTGGGTGACTTGGAGGTTTCTCCTTCATAGGGTTGCCATAAGTCAAAGTCAACTTGACAGCAGTTATCAATAAAATCATGTATTGGCAAAGCCGTCTATCTTAAGTACCAATATTACAGAATAAGTCCACGTGAACATAGTGGGACTTATTTTTCAGTAAACATGTTCAGGATTGCATTGTAAGATATCAAGATATTAATCAGGAAGTTTCTTCTTCAAATCTTTCTTCTGCCATGTACTTGTAAGTCTGGATTAGTCCAGTGTTGGAGAACCTGTAGCTCTCCAGATGTTCTGGACTCCAGCTCCCATGATCCCTACCTTTTGATCATGCTGATGTACAGACATTTTGGCCATGCTAAAAAAAAAAAAGAAATTGATGGAGGTTGGTGTCCAAAAACCTGGCCACAGCTTCTCCACTGCTACTACTGGGAGACACCACCCATTCTCCTGAGGAGATCACTGGGATTTTGATAGGGCCCAAATTTTGAATGTGCTGTGCACTAGTGGGGAGGGGAACATTTTAATAAACCCGATAAAAGTTTAGAAAACCAGTTTCTAAATAAAACATCCTGAGTCCGTTGCAATTCAAGCCAAAAGAAACTCAGCAATCACTAGTTCCCTGAGAATGCGTAGTATTTTTTTTAATGAAGGCTTATGCCTTAGTTATGTTATTTATTTATTTTTTATTTTTTATTTTTATCATTTACAATTTCATACATACCCATATACATACAAATGCATACATACCTTTTTCCCTCTAGTATATATCCAATCTTTACACCTCTCTCAAACTTCCACCTCCCTCCCATTCTACCCTCCACCCTCTCTCTCTCTACCACTCCTCTCTTTCTTCTCTCACTACTTCCTCTCACCATTTTACACATACTGTCTCATTCTTCTTTTCCTCATTTTCCTTTCCCTCTCGTACCATCTTGACTTCCCTTGTATCCCCTCGTTTGAGCACAGCATCGCTGATATATATATCTTCATCTCCCTTCCTCCATTACATTTACATTTTTGTACCGTTATGCCACATAATCACTATAATCATCTTTAAGCTTTATATTCCTTTATATTTGCTTTGTACACTTATTTTTGTTTCTTTCTCTCATTTTTTACCCGTCCATAACAGTTATCATTAATTTTCTGTTCTCTTTTACTTGTTTATCTCTAAATATCTCTAAATATGTTATCTTCCTCTTATTCTTTGGTTATCAGAGAATGCGTAGTAATTTTTAATGAGAAAATGTGATACACTTAGGTTCAGTGGTACCATGAGGCATAAAGGAGTGGGCAGCCACAAGTGGCAGGTACTGGGGGAGGGGAGAGTGACGGTGAAGTTTTAGTCACAACACTGCCCACCATATCTTGCTCACTAGCCCTCCACTCAGATACAGCCAAGTGTGCTGTCCAGTCACCACTGTGGAAATAAGATTGAACTGCCAATCCAATCTGCTTCTCTTTGTGGGGTGGTGGGAGAGACACTTTCCTGTCCTTTGGCCCCAGGAAGCAAATTTCCTTGTGTCAGCCCTGTACATCTTATTCCTCTTCTCCACAAGCAGGAGCCATGGAATATGTGGAGATTCAGAGGCTAAGGGATGTCACACCATACAGTTTCTAGTACTAGATGTTAGTAAAGGATGTTACTGAGCTGTTATTCGAAGATGTTACTTGAGAAGAAGCTGATATTTCCACTGCCAGCCCTGAAAATTCTATAAAGCCTAGTTCTATCCTTAACTACTTGGCTATAATTATATTACAGGAGCTCCCCAACAAACCTACTCAGCTCTTAAGACCATCCTCTGATTCCCTTCTTCAGATTCCCAGACTATTAGAAGAAGAGTGGGTAGAAACAGGGCCTTCTAAGTTGTGGCCTCTCATCTTTGGAATTCTTCCAGCACTAGGTGCTATACCATAGATAGATAGACAGACAGACAGTACCTGGAATACAGGAAGCTACTTTGCATCTGGTCCAGATGCCTGTCCATTTATTTCAATATTGTTTACTATGATTGACCGTGGTACTATTTCAAAGTTCCAAGTAGATCTTCCACTTCATCCTACCTGATTCTTTTAACTGGAGATGGTACTTTACTGATGAGCTGTTGTTGCTTTTAAAATTTCCCCATACAGTGTAGATCTAATAAGGTTTCAACTGATTTGTTTTTAAAACTATGGAAACATTATGTACTCTTCTAAATTTCTTTGCATGCTTTTTGTGCTTGATTTATTGGATTTATTATTTTTTTAAGGTATGCCACCCAGCCCCCCCTTTTTTTCTTTTTTTTTCTTTTTTTTTGCTGAAGAGTAACAAATTTCCTAAAGACATATAATAAGGATTCCAGATCCTATCTTATCCACTAGGGGGGGAGGAAATGGAGCCTCTGGTTTACATGAGCCCCAAACCCCATTTGTGCGGCCCCTGATGCCTCTTGAGACTTCAGTGTGATTTTCAAGTCATTTTCAACCTCCAAACTATGGTGAACTACCTGTAAGAGCAAATAAATACAACATCTTGCCTTTCCCCACTCTCTACAACCCCCCGCCTCTGAAACAGCCTTCTTTTTGGGCGTAATTCAGATGAGAGTGGCAACTGAAAGTGATGTGACATCACTTCTGATGTATCTTGATGTGTCAGTGTAGCCAATGGGGTGAACTCTGGCTACTGCTCACCCCGTGCAATTGTCTACCCCTGCATATAATATGCATACTTAACTGATACTACATCTAATTCAAGTCACGGAGGCTTATGTCTAAAGCCAGCATGCTTACATTTATTGTTGTTATGTTCCTTCAAGTTGACTTCAGCTTATGGAAACCAGGGTTCATCCATACCAGCCAAGATACGCTGCTTCCCTGCTGGTGTATCCTGAAAATGGAGTAATAAACTCCTGTATCCTGGAGTAATAAGCACCTGAGGTGAAACACAAAAATCAGTGTGTATAGAGCCATTGTACTGTCTATTCTTTATGGGTCTGAAACATGGGTCACCTATCGCCACCACTTACGACTCCTCGAACGCTTCCATCAGCGCTGTTTATGCACAATCCTAAATATACACTGGACTGACTATGCGACGAATGTTGCTGTCCTTGAGCAAGCAGGGATCACCAGCATTGAGGCCATGATATTGAGAACACAGCTGCGCTGGGCAGGGCACATTTCTAGGATGGAGGACCATCGCCTCCCCAAAATAGTATTCTATGGTGAACTCGCCACGGGTCAGCGTAAAAGGGGCACTCCAAAAAAGCGATACAAGGACTCCCTGAAACATCTCAGTCTCAGCCAAATTGATCACCAACAATGGTCCGCCCTGGCCTCACATCAGGAGGCATGGAGACACACTATCCACAATGCTACAGCCTTACTTGAGAACTCACGCCGAACAAGTCTTGAAGAGAAACGACAACGCAGAAAAAATCACAACCCGGAAACGTCACCCAAGGAAACCTTCTACTGTGCTTTCTGCAACCGGACTTATTTATCTCGGATTGGCCTTTTTAGTCATCAGCGCGCTTGCGGAAGGCTCAGGATGAGTCCTTCCTGAATCTTCGTTTGAGAAGAGAAGCCAGAGAGAGATCCTGAAAAAAGTGGGCTAGACTCCACAACAGGAATGCTGGCCCATTGCTGCAGCTGCCACCATTCTCCCTGCTCTGCCAGGTCTGGGCAGCCAGTTGCACCATGTGATAAGCTCCCTGCATGTGACCAGCCTTGGTCACATGCTGCAGGCCTGCTGTCCGGACCAACAGAGCAAGGGACAACCAGCAGCAGCAGCAGCAGCAGCAGCGGCAATCTGCCAGGATGGGCTCCCATGGACATGCAGGACTTGATCCATCCTGGCCTGGCAGGAATGCATTAAATTGGGTATTTTGTAAAAATGTGGTAATTTTTATTTATTTATTTATTTATTTATTTATACCCCGCTCTTCAGCCACAAGGCTATCAGAGCAGCTTACAAATTGTTTTTTTAAGCAATAGCTATTTACACATCTACATTGCATTAAACAGTTTCCAATGTGTGTTAGCTAATTGCCCCCCACAAGCTGGGTACTCAATTTACCGACCTACGAAAGGATGGAAGGCTGAGTGAACCTTGGAACCCGCTGGAATCGAACTTGCAACGTGGTGGCTTGCAGTACTGGCATTTAACCGCTGCGCCACCAGGGTTAAATGGGCCCTATCCCAGCTTATCCCCATTCCAGCCTATGGGGTCTTAAGGACTGCCTAAGCAAGGATTACTCAGAGGGTTTGCCATTGCCTTCCTCTGAAATTTAGTCTACAGTACCTGGCATTCTTTAATGGTCCCCCATCCACGTATTAACCAGACCTGACCCTTCTTAGCTTCTGGGATCAGACGGGATCTCATGCCTTCAGGGTATTTAGGCACCTAAACCTACAGAAAATAGCCCCCGATTAAATTTTCCAGTTGAAATTTTCCAGTTTAAGTCCCAGGTTTGGAGACTCTTACCATTTTTGAGGCAATACAGTATCAACATTCATGCATATGTCTCTCAAGCCTTATTCACACAGGACTAGAAGGGGTCACCCCCAGTGCGATGGTGGGGGTGGGAGGCACTGAGCTGCTGCCTCCATAACTGGAGCCCAACTCTATCAATCCAGTGCTAACCATACAGTTTTATTTTTCTCTTTTGCTCTCTCGCATAATGTTTTGTTTTTTAAAAGCTTAGGGATCTGATTTGCCTCCTGTCCAGCTGGTGTTTTAATGAGACAGGTACCTTATGATTAGATTTGCTCGAAAATACTAAACATCTGGAGCCCAAGGACTACAAAGCAGCCTTTATGCGACTGGTAAGTTATCTGCAATAAACCAGCACTTGTTACCAAGAGCTTCAAGGAGAATTTAAAAGGGAAGTGGGAGAGGGAGAGTGCAAGGAGAAAAAGGAGAAACACAACACCCTCCCCATTGCAAATTTCAGACCTCTGAGAACTTTCACAAATATTTTCCATAGTTCAGTGGATGACTTTAGGAAGCAATGTAAAAGAAGCTGACAAGGCTGGTCTCTCCCACTCACCCACCCCGATTTCTCTTCCCATAGAGCATGAAACGGAATGAAAGAGCTGAACTCAAAGTGGGGAGGGGGAAGGAGAAGGGCCACATCATTCTTCAGCTTCTTTAATAGGGATGTAGCTATGGAGGGGGGGGGGTGAAATGAGGATGTTCCTCCCCTGATAAGAATTCTGCTCCCCAATGATTTTTTCCTTCAATCCCCAAATTTCTAGAATTGCAGTAACGGAAACCTTGAGTTGAGTGCTTAGAAACAGAGTTTGGGTATCCAAAGTAAAGAGGCAGGTAAAGTGACCAAGGCAATGTGAACACAGCAAATACAGGTCGACCCCCGTATCCATGGGGGATATGCTCCAAGACCCCATGTGGATACCTGTAACCGTGGATAATAGGGAACCCTATTTTTTTCAATGAGGCAAACACCAGAAGTTGACCATAGAACCACATTGGGGGACCTGGAAATGCCTAGAGAGATTTTTTTCCTCCGGCGTGGATAAGTGAGACCATGAATACTGAATCCATGGATACGGGGGTCAACCTGTATGACAGGCCCTAGGCGTGAACGATTTTCAGTGTTTCACTCTCTGCAATGTTAGAAATTTGGAAACTGAAAGAAAATTTCACTGGAAGGCAGAGTTCTCATTTGGGGAACCATGCCTATTTTCCCCGCCCCCCCCCCAGCTACACCCCTGTTTTCCAAAATGATTTGAAGGAGGGGGAAAGGAGATGCAAGAAAAACTTGTTGTAGGGGAAATACACACATACACACACAATGCATATATACACTTAAATGGGTGTTTAAATTTTTAGAGGCTGCCCCCCCTTTTTTTTTTGGACCAAGGGTACCCAAAGTAGGAAACAAAACTATAAAAATTAAAATACAATAACATAACTGTATTGGATAAAATATGAAACAGTCCTCACAAACCACTATAATAGAAACATCAATAAAAGAGCAGCATGGTCAATAAAACATGGCCATTAAAAGCCATTTGAAACAGGTGGGCCTTCAAGGCCTTTTAGAAAAGCATGACTGTATTAGAAAGTAGCCACATATTTCTCTGGAGGAAGCTCCATAAATTAAGGGCCAATCCAGAAATGCTTGTAGATTGTAGGGACAGCTGCCATGTCCCTGTTTCCCTTTTCTTTCCCTCTTATGTAGATCACACTACACTCTTCCCTCACTGAAAATTTTCCTCTTTGTCACTTGCATCCAGATTCATTAAATGTTGGCCAGAGGATGAGCAGAGTACATCTATATCTCAGTTAACAAAGTACTTGTATTATTCTGCATTACTTCTTTAACATGAAATTTGGTACCAGAACCAGAAATAACATGGGGGGGGGAATAGGGATGGGGTCCTTGTTGTTGTGTGCCTTCAAGCCATTTTCAACTTATGACAAACTTATCATGGGGTTTTCTGAGGCTGAGAGTGTCTGACTTGCCCAGGGCCACCCAGTGGGTTTTCATGGCTGAGAGGGGATTTGAACTCTGGTCTCCAGAGTCAGAGTCCAACACTCAAATCACTATACCACACTGGGTCCTACACCACAAAAAAGAAGAGCAGTTCAAGTTTCAGCAAACTTTTTATTCAAAACTAGTAAAATGGCACATGTAGAATGAAGCAATCAGGTCTGGTGTTTGAGAGGTGAACTCAGTGGGGAAAGTCTGTGGCTCAGCATGTATGCTGCCTATAGAAGGCCCTGGGTCACTGTGATTAAATGGAATATTGATAGAGACCATGGCTTCCCCTGGCTTAGTGTTTTGTATACCAGGCATGGGAATCAGGGGACCCATAGGCAATTTATGTGGGCTCCACCCCCCTCTTGGCCCCTGGACCCCTCCTCCAAAAACATCCTCAAAAATTTGAATTTTTGCTCCTGGAATCATAACATATAATCTAACCCCAATCGGGTTGCTAATAAGGGTGGGGGGGACATTGTACAGGAAATCCTATGTGAGAGGTAGACTCTGCTTAAGGTCACATAGGCCTGAAAAGGAGAAAAACTACACTGAAGGAAGAGGCCTTCAATTCTCCAAATTTCCTATGAAAAAAACAGGAGCCTGCTTCACCAGGGTTTTGCAGCCATCCTGAAGCAGACCCCCACTCCAGGATCTTTGACAGGCCCCCTACCTACTGCTAAGGTTAAGGGCAGTGAGATGCTCTACAGGATTTAGGATAAAAATTAAAATAAGTCAATTTAAATGATGACACCAAATATTTATATTTATTTTAAAAAACTAAATGGATTTACATAATAAAAACTTATAATAGTATCCTAATCCCAGGCCCCCAGGCTAGAGCTCTGTCAGCCCCCCACTTGTGGGGGCCATGTTTGTGGTAACTATGGGGAAACATACATTGTGACACTGTTGGTGTGCTTTTTCAAGGAGACATTTGTATTACTCCTGTTCCCAAAATCCCAAAAGTGGGATTTTGAACTAATGTGCATCCTGCAACACAGCTGTAACCTTTTCCCCAATGTGAAGCTCTGTTTCCCTACAACAGAATGTTTAGAGAGACCTGGTAAGAAGTAGAGCTAAGCAGGACAGCTGTTGTAATTCAATTTCGGCTGAAATCACAACTGAGTTGACTTAAAAACCTTAAAAGAAACTAGCAAGCAAGAGAGAGAGGTGAGCCCTTGGCAGCGGCTGCCGCTGTGCTATAACATGACCATAGTACGATACACCTGTCTCAGTCTTTTAGGGAACAGGCTGAGGCTTGCCCTGCCAAAACAATGACTGCCATTGTACTGACAGCTCTCACAGTAGTTCCTATTGACTGGGAAGCCCAATCCATCAGCATTTGTCAGAGCCTATAATATACACAGGCCTAGTTAATTCACACAGGCATAATATGAACCACGGGACCTCGGGGCCTTTTTGATCGGCCCTCTTTGACACACAAAGTTGTCTATCACAGCAATGAGAAACGACAGGAGAGATTATTGGCAAGCTTAACAGCCAGGCAGCAGAAAAGGGGTAATATTTAAAGAGGCACATATAAGTCATGTTTTGAACACTACATAAGGATTCTTTTAATAACAGAAACCAAACTCAAACACATCATTACCAATTTCTGCAAAATCTCAGAACAAGGGAGGATACTTAACACACCTTGCAAATGGTCAAGCTATAAACTGTAAGCCATGGTAAGGGGCTTGATCCCCCATCCTTGTTGTTTGCTTGGTCCACTTGGCCCTCCAGCATCTGTATTTACATCCAACTGTTCCTGTGGACTGCCAATATGTATTGACCATCTACTAGCCATCTGGCTGCCCTTGCCCATATTCCTGATTTTGGGAATATATTGTGTGACAAAGAGAGGGGTACACAGGCACTGGCTTCATATGTATGGTTATTAAAATGATAGATAGGAGAGGGGGGGTTGTCACTTGGGAAGGGGAGGGAGTAGGATCTCTCATAGCAATAGCAAAGACATTCAGTGGGAGCCCATAAATGTAGCAGCTTTTCTTCTCCCATAGGCAGGTGTCATACCCAATGAGTACAATGAGATGTTGGGGCAATATGGGCCCTGAACTTGGAGATCTCTCTTCCTTGGGAAAGAGAGCACATTTGCATCTTATCCAACAACTGTGCAGTGGTATAGACTTTCAGGTCATCTGAGATAAGTGCAACAATCTAGAGTAAGCCAGGAACCTGGGAACCAGGAAGCAAGAGTCCAGCTTGTTGAGTAGCCACATCAGAGGCAAACTGAAGACAGGAGACCAAGTCAATATTCAGGAAATGGGAAATCTCTGCCTTGTCCTCTGGCCTCTTGCCCAATAACCCACCTGGCCAGTTGGAAACAGATTAAGAGTGAGTTTTCTTTTCCCCTCCATCTGGTGAGGCTGCAGTTGTCCCAATAACCACAAGGGGCAGTGTCAGCAGTTCTTGAGAGTCACATAGACTAGGATGGGCCTCAAGCAGTGCTCAGTCTAATTGCGGTTCAGACCTCTGACAAGGAGATCACTCCCTCCTCTGGGGATGGGTGGAGAAGAAGAGGGGGAAGGGGGTGTCAGAAGAAAGCCAGGGGGGAAATTAGCTCCACTCATTTTGAACAGGACCTTCCCACTGCTGTTTTTGGCTGCACCCACTACTGACATGCAGCCTCTGACAGGGGTAAGCAGAGGAAATGCAGCCAGTGACTGAAAAGTGGTTTATTACATCTACTATAGACATTAATAGTAGCTGCTGGAAATGGATACCACTAATCCTATGAACTTCATGGCCTCCTACTCTCGACTCCAGCCTAGAGATCAACAAAGTTGGCAAAGAGAGGAAACCAAGAACTGGTTCATATATCCCAGAATCCTGGTGGGACAGAGAGATGTTGAGGAATTAGAGTGTCCTTTTATTTTTGGAAGCTCTATGAAGTTAAAAACTGTTAACTTTCCTCTAGCAGAGCAGCAGCTTAAGTAGGTGTGACTCAATTGTACATAACTTTGCCCTAAACTCCAAGAAAAAAAAAAAGAGGCAGGCAGCTTCAAGTTAACTCCAAGTTAATTGTTTATTTAGAGTTTTATTTATGGCTCTGTATTTACATATGCATGGAGAGCCTAAATCCTAACTAAACTAATGAATAGGTTTGGGTAAAAGAGAGAGAGGGGCTAAATCTTGACTCACCAGCTCAAAGAGTAGAGGGAACAAGGCTGCTGAAGACGCAGGTAAGGGAGAAAAGGATGGTAACTACAGGAGCTGAGAAGGGACAAAATCTCTATATGACCAACATCAACAGCGGTGCACTAGGTCATATGATCTTTTTGCTTAGTTGCAAACTAAGAGAGAGAAAGATTTCTACCTACGAGGTCTGTCTATTGAATAAGGAGACTGTGTTTCTCCCTTTCAGACAATTCAGAGAGAACTGATTGTGAACGTTTGAATGGTGACCTTGAACATGTCTGAACCTGCAAGACAAACATCAACACTCAGTTCAGTTACAGTAATTGTCAGTCGTCGTTTAAAGCAGCTGTGTTGTCTGTTGTGTGCCGGAAAAATACTAAGTTTAAAAGTTGAGCAATGTGACATTCTGCAGCAACTTGAGGTGGACCCAAACCTTTTTCAAAAAATCATCACTTGTGATGAAATCTGGATCTTCCAGTATGATCCTGAGCCAAAACAACAGTCACTGCACTGGAAAACACCATCATCACCAAGAATGAAAAAAAGCACGTCAAAGCAAGTCCACATTCAAAGTCATGCTCATTGTTGGTTTTTTGACATCAAGGGCGTAATTTTGGCAGAATGGGTTCCAGAAGGCAGAACCAGCATTATTATAAGGAAGTTTTGACAAAACTGAGAGTCAGGGGGGAAAAAAAGGCCAGAACTGTGGGAAAATGGTTTCATTCTTCATTAAGACAATGCGCCTTGCTCACACAGCACTTTCTGTGAAGGATTTTTTATCCAATAAATGCATTACTACACTTGAACATACTCCATATTCACCACATTTGGCACCATGCAACATTTTTCTTTTCCCTAATGTGAAATTGGTGCTTAAAGAAACACATTTTGAGTCAATTGATGCAGTAAAGAAAAAAACGGCAGATGTGTTGAAACAGCTGACAGAAACTGATCTGCTCCACACCTTTGACCAGTGGAAAATAAGACTGCATTGGTGTGTGAGTGTGATCGGGGGGGGTACATTGAAGGGGACAAGCATTAGAATTGTAATACATATAAACAGAGATGGGTTATTGTATCAGTCTCATTATGTAATAGACAGACATATTACACTCTTCTAATGGCAACAGAATGTAGGGGAGAGAATGCTAATTTTTTTTTCAAAGAGAGATTGAGAGAGAGAGAGAAGGAAACATCCTTGAAAATCTTAATGATGAACGTTATAAACAATACAGAGGTTGAAAAAGCATTCTCTACTAATGCTGTACCTGACACCTGGAAGGCTCCCTGACAGCTTGGTTTAGAATGATTCTAATAAAACTATTTCCAGCAGTGCTCAGTAAATAGCTATCTTCTGAATCAGGCTCTACTGTGCTTTCCCCCAGCATGAAGAGCTTGTTGCCACCTACTGCTCTGTCCAATCCCACAGCCCAAAGGAGGTCCTTATGCTTCCCCTCTGCAGTGGATGGTGTTCCTATTGCATGTGACACATCTCAGCCTGGGCTTGATGGCAGGAAGGGTGTGTTAAGCCCAATGAAATGTGCTCATTATTATAACACTTTGTTTATGTATTAGTTATATTCCACCCTCATCAGCGGTGGATTGTAAAAGGGATCAGTGGTTGTAGTGGCTGTTGTTATTGTTGGCCTGACATTTTATCCAGTAACTTATTGTTTTGTTCTTGTAGGTTTTTTTTTTAAATTCCTTTGTTTAATGTAAGTATGCTAGTAGTATGCTGTATTATCAGAATGTTTTGTAATGGATGTTGTGCCACAGACAAATAAAACTTGATCTGATCATATTCTGCCCTTCCTCCAAAAAGCTCAAGGCAGTGTACACAACATGTCTCCTCACTACAAGTGAGTCGTGGTTCTAGGGAAAAGGCAGGATATGGATTAATAAGCAATAACAATTTCAACAACAGCCCTGTGAAGTAGGCCAGGCTGAGAAACAATGACTACTCACAGTTTCATGACTCAATAGGGGCTTCAGCCTAAATGTCCTAGTACAACATGCTAACCTCTACACCACTCCAAGACTTGGAAGCAACTAGTTACAAATATGTAGTTACCTGTAATAAGGTATCCCTCCCACTAAGATTACAAAAATATAACTACTGTACATCACATCTCAACTGGGATAACGTCACTCTTCTTATGATATAACAGTAACAAAGTTACTTTCATAGTTGCAGGGGTGTAGCCTCACTAAATAGTGGAAAGAGAAGGCCACATGGCTAAGGTGTGTTTTGCCTTGTGTTTTGTTGTGGGTGTCAAGGAGACAGTAAGGGAGACAGCAGGAGAGGATGTTTTGTAACCCAGACCAGTAAATGCTTATACCATGCCATTGTTGTTTTTTTTTAAATGAGCAGCTAAAAGATAAGTATTTGAGTTATTTTGAGAACACAAAGAGTGCAACTATAACAATAACTATTTTTACTACGGAAGTATAACCCTGTAACCATTTTTTTTAAAGTAGCTTCCCAAAAGCTATGTCACCCTGGCTAGGACCATTTGAACAGGGTGTGGCATACAACAACCTTCAGGTTGACTTTGAAAGGGGCTCAGACAATGTGTCAAACCAGAAAGAAGGTTTTATTCAACTCTCCCTTTTTCCCATTTGCCCTCCACTCTAGTGGGAATGTGAGAGTATGAGATTATCACACTACACTGTGGGGCATTGAGAACTCTCAGCCAGAGAGCTCTTAAGCCTCCCTAAACTACAAACCCCAGAATTCCACAGGAAGCAGCCAGAGCAGTTAAAGTGGAATAATAGCACTATAACAGTGTAGTGTGAGACAGTGGCATTGGAAAGTTCCTTGCAGGATATCAATAGTAATGTAAGATTTGAAAATGTAAGATTCGTTTTCATGAGGATATTGACTCACCGACAACTGACAGCTGAAGATCCGAAGAAGCCAAAAAATTTCATGCCGCTCTGTGTGCTATTTATAACAAACTCGAACATGGGGGACTCTTAAATCTATGTATGAACCACTTAAGGTTCCTTCCTTTTGTTTCTATTAATAGGATCATGGCATGGTTATATTTTAAGTTTGTGTGTTCTTCTTCTTCCACACAGCTATAAATTTGTACAGGGCAACCTCTTTGAACACCAACAAGCCTGTCCTCAGAGGGAGTAAACAGTTGGTTGATCTGTCTGTCCTTTTTACTGCATTTTATACATTTGCCATCTTGTCTCCTTCATACAACATTGTATGATTATTTTTAAAAAGAACACATATGAAAAAATCCTTATGGGTGTGTCATCCTGTATGCGTCTTGATAACAGTAATATGCATGCATTCGATGTTATAGCTACATCTGCAACTGGGCTGGTGATCCTGTGTTCTCCTAGATCAGGGGTAAAAATCAAGTCCAAACAATGCAGGGCTCTTGCCCTATTTTCCCTCCAGACAGTCCTGATAACATTTGAGGCCAAGCCGGGGTGGTGGTAGAGCCGGGGTCCGGCAGGGGAACACAGGGTCCATTCCTGCACACCAGGCTGCATTGCCAGATGCAATCGCAGCCACCACTGTTGTCACTCTGAAGCCAGGAAGGAGTGCCCCAGAACATGATCAAGACCATGTGCATGTGACCAGCTTTGGTCATATGCTGAGGGCCTCCTACTGGCTTCAGACAGTGCGATGCACAACAGCAGAGGGGGCACCTGCTGGTACAGGCTGGCAGAGGTGTGCAGCAGCCGGCACGTGCATGCAGACTTCTGCCCATTTCATCACAGTAACAGGGGATCCGGGCCAGCTCCAGGATCAGAATATGACATCTGGAAGGCAGCGTTTTCTGACTGAGGTAGACAAGCCCTCAGAGACATCAGAAATTGTTCTCTGTTCTTACTTGGCATTAGAGGATCTGATTGTCCACACCCTTTCCCCCCAACCACAAGGACTACCCTGTAGCCTAGTAGGCTCATTGTCCCAAAGTCTGAGGCATGTTGATCTGTACAGCTGGCCCATAGAATAAGCACTACTTTACAGAAAGCACAGAGGAAACCAGTTCAAATGGTCTCCCTGCAATATATTCAGCAGTCACAGCTGAGCAAAACCTGATACAAATCTCCTCCGGTATATGAACACCTTTATTATCTCAATGGAGTTAATCAGAAGTGTGGCATACATTGACTGGAAAGCTAATTTCTCCAGGGAGTGTGAAGTTGAAGGCTTTCATGGCTGGCATCCATAGATTTTCCTTGGTTTTTTTCTGGGCTGTGAGGCCGTGTTCTGGAATAGTTTCTTTCTGATGTTTCGCCTGTGGCTGGCATCTTCAGAGAATGGTTGGGTAGGAGTGTGTCTGGGGTTTATATGCTGCCGCCCCGATTGTTTTAACAGAGGGGCAGGGTATAAATAAATTTATTATTATTATTATTATTATTATTATTATTATTATTAACCCCTGTAGGGGAGTATATGTAAATTTGTATAACTGAATGGTTAGCTTCTGGGTATTAGTTAGTTTCAAGGCTCATTAGTGTCTGTTTGACCATTAACTGTTGGGAATCCCCCTGTCCCTGGGTGGAATTATTTTGTAAGTGTTGAGTTTTGATTCTATTGTATTTCAAGACTGGGAGCCAGATTTTGTTTACTTTTAAAGTTTCTTCTTTCCTGTTCAAGTTGTCCAGGTGTTTATGGATTTCAATAGCTTCTCTGTGCATTCTGACATGATAGTTGTTGGCCTGCTCCAGAATGTCAGTGTTTTTAAATAACATTTTGTGTCCAGGTTGGTTTATAACATGTTCTGCTACTGCTGATATTTCTGGTTGGCCCAGTCTGCTGTGTCTCTCATGTTCCTTGATTCATGGTTTGCACACTGCATTTAGTGGTCCCTATGTAAACTTGTCCACAGCTGCATGGTATGCAGTAAACTCCTGCAGCTGTGAGAGGGTCTCTTTTGTCCTTCACTGAGCGTAGCATTTCTTGGATTTTTCTGGTTGGTCTATAGATTGTTTGGAGGTTGTGTTTCCTCATCAGTTTCCCTATTCCGTCTGTGACTCCTTTGATGTTTGGTAAAAATACCTTCCCTTTGGGCGGCTGTTTTTCTTCTTCATTCCTGTGTGTTTTTTTTTCTGAGTCTGGCTGCTCCAGGGAGCTTGCACTGTTTCTTAGGAACACTTAATGGTGTGTATGTGGGTGTGTGTATGTATGCATGTGCATGCATGCATTTTAAGACAGAAGAAATCCACCTGTGGTGGTGACTATCTGTGGGCCAGATCTATTTTTCTTCTCCACTCCTGTCCCAACAAGGTTGGGACTGATGCATGCAGGCAGAGGCCATCTGGGCACTAAGACCGAGGGCAACTCCTGACTGCAGTACTTTGCAGAAAATAGCACTTTGCAAATAAGGAGCTTGCCTGCCCTCAGGGCCCTCACCATCTCTGGACTCCTGTCATTATTTGAAAGAAGGGCACTTTTCAATATACATTTACTCTCATCTGGGTAGGTGAGGGATGGACAAAGTAGTCTTCATGTCCCCACATTTCTTTTTGTGCTCTCCCTGGTTTATTTTTCAAAAATTGACATTCCAATTAGCTGTTAATAGAGGATGTAGCTCACCCACCTAGAAACATAGGTTATCTCTTCTATGCCTCTTCCCAAAATTACCCCCCCTGGTGCTGGCTGTGGCTAAGGCATGTCTGGTGTGGGGAAGTGGTGCCAGGTGAGGCATAAGTCTGTTTGATTTTAGCATTCCAGCTGCTATGATGCCAGAGGGCCCCCCTAATGCTAACAAAGTGCATGGTGGCAGATACATGTATATCCCTGGAAGAAATGGTTGTCCAGAAGAATGCCAGTCTCCAATGCCCCCGTGGAAGAATAAGAAAAGGCAGGGTCTTAACAGGGGACAAACAAACAAACAAACAAAAACTGCTGAACTTTCCTTTGGCTTCAGTCTTCTCTCAGAGGGAAAAGTCGAACCTGTAGCCCAGAATACGCAAAGAGATGGCTAAATAGTGTCCAGCCATTTCAAATGAGTTTCCTGAGCCAGATGAATTACAACCCAAGATACTGAAGGAGCTTGCAGGTTTTCCGAGACTGGAGACAGGCAGGTGTCCTTATCTTCAAAAAAGAGAAGATATCTTCAAAAAAGTGCATTGATTGCTAGGAGCAACATGAGTTTATCAATAGTAAGTCGTGCCAGATCAAATTTATAATTCCCCCTGTTATTTTGACAAAGTTACTCATATGGTCAATGATGGGCATGCTGCGGACATAGTGTATCTTGATTTCAGGAAAGTGCTTCATGAGGTCTCCCATGATCATCTTCTTGGTAAAAAAATGGTAAAATCCAGTCTGGATGCTACTGTTGCTAGGTGGATTCAGAGTGAGTGTGTTCTGCATCAAACTGTAGGTGAACTATTGAATGGAATGCTAAAAGTAGTCTGAACTACCCCTGTGCTCTTCCACATTTTTTATAATGACTTGAATGAGAGAGCAGAGAAGATGCATATCAAATTTACAATGAAGCTGGTGTCACAGATCTGTGCAGAGCGCAGTCACTCCCTGTTCATCCGAACAGGGGATAAGCAACGAAAACGTGTGCTTTGTGAGCAAACAAATACTCCTTTGGTGCAAAAGTAAGTCCATGCCAAAATTCTTTTAGGCTTTTATTAATAACAATTAAATAAAAAGGAAAACAATAACAGAAAGCATTTAACCATGTTTTCTAGGTTCTCTCTAAGCAAGAGAGGTACACACAAGCTTGAAGCTCTTTTCTATCTCAGGAACAAAACAATGTAACCCCTCCCAGTTATATAGACCATAACACTTAGTCCTTGGGAGAACCGAAAGTAATCCAATCTTAAGTTTCGTTTCTCACATACAAACCCAAAAAACAGAATAACAAAAACAGACAGATTTATTACCTTCTGATAGCTAAAGATGGCGCCAGGCATGTCTGGCTAAAAAATTATTCAGGGAGGGGGAGACAAACTCCTGATCTCAAAAACTATTTTCCCTGACACCCCTCTAATTTTTCATCCAGACATCGACATATCATACCCAGTCTGTCACACAAAAAATCATGCTTAATATTTCCCAACGCTTTAGTAAATAAATCTGCTATATTTTCTTCACTGGGGCAATACACCAAATCAATTAAACCATTTTGAACAGCTTCCCTAACATTCTGAAATTTTACAGCCACATGTTTTGTTCTATTTTTAACACCTTGTGCTGTAGCCATCGCTATACATGCTTGAGAGTCTTCAAAAACTTTAACAGCTTCTGAAATTGGCATACCTAAATCACTAAAAATTTGTTTTAGATAAATCAGCTCATTTACCACGCTTGACAACGCGGCAAATTCTGCCTCTGCCGAGCTTAAAGCAATAGTGGATTGCTTTTTTGACCCCCAGTGTATGGCAGTGCCAGCATAAAAAATTATCATCCCTGAATCAGAATATCTATTTTGGATTTCGCTGGCAAAACTGGCATCGCAAAAAGCTTCCAACTCATGAAAACCTTGTGAACTTATTTTCACGCCATAATCCAAAGTTCCACGCAAATATCTTAATATGCGTTTCAAACCTTGCCAATCATGTTGAGTTGGTTTTGACACTTTTCTAGACAAAACATTTACAGCATATTGTATATCTGGACGTGACCATCTTGCAATATACAATAAACTTCCAATTACAGAATGAAAAAGTTCAGGATGTTCAAATGGCCTAGAATCTGTGACATTTATGAAATCACAACACATAGGAGTTCGTGCAGGTTTACATTGAGACATGTTACAAAGATCCAAAACTCTTTCAATCTTTTGAACTTGACTCATTTTAAAATCACCATTTTCAAACCTTTGGAAATCTACTCCCAAATAGTTTCTAATTTGACCAAGGTCCTTCAATTTGAATTTTGAACCCAATTCCTGTTTAAACCTTTGCACCTGAACATCAGTTTGTGTAATCAGGCAGAAATCATCCACAAAAGCGACGACGATTTCATAATTCTGATTAACACCCCTTGTATACAAACATGGATCAGCAATGCTGTTCTGAAAACCAACATTTTTCAGCTGTTCATCCAAACAAAGGTACCAACATCGGCCACTTTGCTTGAGACCATACAAGGCTTTATTGAGGCAATAAACCTGGTCTGCTCCCCCACTGTGAAACCCAGGAGCTTGCTCCATATAGATGCACTCATCCAATGGAGCATTTAAATATGCAGTCTCTACATCAAAGTGATTGACTTTAAGTTGGTTTAAACTTGCAATAGATAAAGCAATCTTTACACTTTGTACTTTAACAGTGGGTGCAAAAACCTGATCATAATTTTGATACTGTATCTGTGAATACCCCTTTGCAACCAAACGTGCTTTGTATTTGACACCCCCATCCTGCAATTGCTTTCTCTTATATACCCAACGGCAACCCACAGCCTTTTCTCCCTGTGGCAATGCCACAATACGGAAAACATCATGGTCTTTGATGGACTCCATTTCATTTTCCATTGCCTCTTGCCACTTTTGTTGTTCTTCTTTTGGCAACTTTAAAACATCAGTATAATTATCAGGTTCAAAAGTCACCTGGCAAACTTTTACATTCTGTGCTGTGAATCTTAAAGGAGGCACTCCCTTTGTCTCTCTGTTAGAGCGACGGGGGACAACAGGCTGAGCCTGATCATTGTCAGAATCTGCATTTGAATCACTTTCCACATCAAAGGATTCATGCTTGGAACCCTCTCCTCTCAAGTCTGGGGAAATACCAGTGCCTGACTCAGCAGCCTGCTGCTGCTGCTGTTGTTCAGGTTGATTTCCACCAACAAATGAAGGCAAAACCACATCTAAATTAGCATGGACATGAGACCAGTTGGCCTGCTCCTCAAATTCAGCATTCCTGGAAATCAAAACTCTCCCATCCCCAAACGCGAACCGCCAGCCCTTTGATGATTGGTCGTACCCGACAAATCTGAGCCTCCTAGCCTTGGGTTCCCCCTTTTTTCTGTTTGCCTTAGGGATATTCACCCATGCATAGGACCCAAAGGTCCTAATGTGCCTCACAGATGGCTTTTTGCCATAAAACATGAAAAAGGGTGTATTTGAAACCACAGAACTGGGTACACGGTTACTTAAATAAGCAGCTGTTAACATAGCTTCTCCCCAGTACTTCTGCTCAATGTTTGCATCAAACATCAGGCTATCTTTAATTGTTTGCAAAACACCAATTTTTCTCTCAGAAATTCCATTCTCATTAGGACTATAAGGGGTTGTGAGTCTGTGGAAAATTCCTTTTTGTTTTAGCCAATTTTGGAACTCATTTGACATGAATTCCCCTCCCCTATCTGACTGGAGAGATGACACCTTCTGGGGAAAATGTCTCTCAACATAAGCCACCCAATTTTTAAAAGTCTGAAATGTCTCATCCTTACTCTTGAGTAAGAATAAGAAACAATAACGACTGAAATCATCGACCAAGACCAAGATGTACTTGGCTCCTCCCAGGGAAGGTGGATAGGGGCCAGACAGGTCCATATGAACCAATTCTAGAATTCTTTTTGACTTTCTCTCACTATGCTTGGGAAAAGGATGGACCTTGGATTTCGATTTTTTACAAATTTTACAATCCAGGTACTTCTGACAAGCCCTCAAACTTAACCCATCCACCATGTCAGGCATCTGCCTGAGGACCTTAAAACTAGCATGGCCAAATCTCCTATGCAACAGATGTACACAATTATCATGCAAAGGAGAGTTTGCCATTATAGTACTGGTTTGAGGCTCCTGTACACTATTATACATATAATACAGTTGGTCATGAAAAACCCCTTCAGCCATAACAGTACCATCCTTTAAAATATAACATTTGTTCCCTTTAAATTGTACTTCATAGCCCTCCTGTGTCAATTTAACAACAGAGAGTAAACACATTTTTAAATCAGGAACATATTGAACATTTTTTACATCCATGTTCAAACATTGTACAAAACATGTACCTTTACCCAAACATTTTGACTTGGATCCATCAGCCAAACTCACACTTGAGGGGCTAGTCTCTTTAAAGTCCTTAAAGAGTTCTTTATTATTGGAGATAAAAGCATTGCAGCCGCTATCCAAACACCATTGAGATAAATCTCTATTTTGCTCCTTCACAGCTTGCAAAACAACTGCAGAAACAGTCATACTAGATGAAGCAGGCTTTTTTTTGCTTTCTTTGCTCTTTTTTGCTTTGCACTGTTTTGCAAAATGTCCATCTTTGCCACAGTTCCAGCAAAGCTTAGATTTCACAGCAAAAGCGGGGACCATACCCTTACTGGAGTCTTTAGAGCCATCTACTGGATCATTTGTAGAATTGCGGGTCTTCGCCTGTACAGCCTTTTGAGCAGAACCTTTCCTCTCCAACCACTTAGCCTCTTCTTCCAACAAACGACCAGTAATAAAATTAATGGTCATATTTGCTGCTGCCATATTTTCGAAGGAGAATATTAAGGCATCGAATTTTTCTGGTAAACTTGATAAAATGATATGAACTTTTTCTTGTTCAGTAAAATGGACATTAATCTCCTGCAACTGATGGAAATATTGCCGGATAGTTGAAATGTGTGTGGCCACATCGCCATCTGGCTGCAGCTTTAGTCTATACAGCTTCCTTGTTAACATAAGCTGTGAACCAGTCCCAGCATGGACATAAACCTGCCGCAGTGCTTGCCAAATGTCCCTGGCCGTGGCACAGCCTCGCACATACATCAACTGACTGTCCTCAATTGCCAAAATGAGAGACGCTTTTGCGCGTTCCTCAGACTGCTGTTGCAATACAGAAGCGCCTTGGGCAGGGGGGGCTAAAATGGGAGCGTGTATCAATTGTTGATGCAAATAAGCCTCCATCTTCACAGCCCACAAATGATAATTCTTATCATTTAACTTTTGGAAGGGAAAAACTGCCATACTCTGAGCCATTGTCCATAAACTCTTTAGCCCCTCTCAACTGATTATCTGCTTCCCTCACACAGGGGTTGCTTACCAGCAGGGCGTTGTAAATGGTTCGGTCTCAGCAGTCCTCACAGCAGGCTTTCTCACCTTCCAGTCCCCTCCTTGCTGGGGTTATAAGCTCTTGCCAGGCGTAAACAAAAGCAAGCTCCAACAGCTTCAAAGGAAAAAGACTTCACACCAAAGGGACAAGTTGCCCAACTTGCCGCTTGTTCAAAGCCCCTCTCAGCTCAGGCTTAAACAATTTGCAGCATAAGAGCTTCACGGCTCATAAACTCTTGAGCCAGCAATCCTGGGCCCATAACCTGTCACAGATCTGTGCAGAGCGCAGTCACTCCCTGTTCATCCGAACAGGGGATAAGCAACGAAAACGTGTGCTTTGTGAGCAAACAAATACTCCTTTGGTGCAAAAGTAAGTCCATGCCAAAATTCTTTTAGGCTTTTATTAATAACAATTAAATAAAAAGGAAAACAATAACAGAAAGCATTTAACCATGTTTTCTAGGTTCTCTCTAAGCAAGAGAGGTACACACAAGCTTGAAGCTCTTTTCTACCTCAGGAACAAAACAATGTAACCCCTCCCAGTTATATAGACCATAACACTTAGTCCTTGGGAGAACCGAAAGTAATCCAATCTTAAGTTTCGTTTCTCACATACAAACCCAAAAAACAGAATAACAAAAACAGACAGATTTATTACCTTCTGATAGCTAAAGATGGCGCCAGGCATGTCTGGCTAAAAAATTATTCAGGGAGGGGGAGACAAACTCCTGATCTCAAAAACTATTTTCCCTGACAGCTGGGAGGGATAAGCATGCACAGAACAACACAGAATGAAGAAGCAAGATTCAAAATGCTCCTGAAAGGCTGGAACACTGAGGCAAAATGAGTGAGAGTAAATACAACTGAAACAAATGTAAATGTTGTTGTTCTTGGCTTAGGTACAAGCCAAAAATAGCAGGTTAAATACACAGCTATAGGATGGGGGAGAGTTGATATAGCAGAAGTACAAATCAAAAGGATTGAGATGTGTTAGCTGATCACAACCAGAACATGAACCAGCCATGTGATGCACCTGCTAAAACAGCTAATGAAGTTTTAGGCTGGATTAACAGAAGCACAGTATGCAAATCACAAGAAATAATAGTTTTACTATGTGCTGCAATGGTGAAGCTGCATGTGTTCAGCTATGTCCACATCTAGGTGCTACATTTTAAAAAGGATTGACCAAGCCAGAGCATGTTTGAGGACAGTGACCAAGATTTGGTCAGCAGCTAATAATAATAATAATAATAATAAGATTTATTTATATCCCACCTCTCTCATCAGGATCGGGGCGGCAAACAACATACAAAACATCGAACAATAGTACAAGTTTTAAAACAGCATCATTAAAACAGTCTCTATCATAGTAAACTAATTCAATTTTTAAATATAAATACAGATATTAAAATAAACTTAAACTTAAAATAGAGAAGATCATAAAATGGAATAAAAGTAGTAAAATGGAGAGTAGTAAAATGGTAAAATGGCAGCCGAGCATTAACCTAATCTGGGAAGGCCTGCCGGAAGAGATCCATCTTAATAGCCTTCTTAAAAACATCTAGATCAACAAGATGTCGGATCTTCTCTGTCTTGCCATTCCACAGTCTCGGAGCAATGGCAGAGAAGGTCCTCTGGGTCACTGTGGCCAGCCTAGTTCTAATTGGCTGGATTATACAGGAGAAGGCGATCCTGCAGGTAACCTGGCCCCAAGCCATGAAGGGCTTTAAAGATAATGACTGACACTTTATACCTTGCCTGGAAACTGATTGGTAGCCAACACGATTCTTAAAAAGCCAATGTGATTCTAGGCTGCATTAATAGGAGTATAGTCTCTAGATCAAGGGAAGTAATAGTGCCACTCTGTTCTGCTATGGTCAGGCTTCATCTGGAATACTGTGTCCAGTTCTGGGCACCACAGTTCAGGAAGGATATTGAGAAGCTGGAACGTGTCCAGAGGAGGGATGGTGGGAGGTCTGGAAGCCATGCCCTATGAGGAGCAGGTTAGGGAGCTGGGCATGCTTAGTCTGGAGAAGAGAAGGTTGGGAGGTGACATGATAGCCATATTTAAATATTTGAAGGGATGTCATACTGAGGATGGAGCAAGCTTGTTTTCTGCTGCTCCAGAAACTAGGACATGGAGCCATGGGTTCAAACTACAGGAAAAGAGATTCCACCTAAACATTAGGAAGAAGTTCCTGATGGTAAGAGCTGTTCAGAAGTGGAATACACTACTCAGAGTGTGGTGGAGCCTTCTTCTTTGGAGGTTTTTAAACAGAGGCTGGATAGCCATCTGTCAGGAATGCTTTGACTGTGTATTCCTGCATGGCAGGGGATTGGACTGGATGGCCCTTGTGGTCTCTTCCAACTCTATGATTCTATTCTTCTAAGATTATGAGGCCTCTGAAGGCCAAGCTCTATCAAAAATAGTTGAAAGAAAGAGGTGGGTAGGTTTGGCCAGGAGTCAAAAAATGGAAGAAAATATGATGTGGCTGTTATGTGAAAGATAGCAGCTCTGCTGCAAGGAAGCAGGTTTTAGTTCAACTTGACAAGAAAATAAAATTCCTGAAAGTGCATGTTGTTTGACAATAGGATAAAATGCCTCTGAAAGTGATGGATGGTCTACCCTTCACTGGACTATCTAGGCAAGGGCCTACCAGCTATCTGTGAGGAATGGACAGAAGCAACACAGAGACACCTAACCCATCCATCTAATACACACGGCTGCTTCCAAGCTAGCACATGCTCACTGGCCTATGCTGGTATTTGTGGCTACTTTGATCCAAAGGAGTTTCAGCGAGCTAAACTGCAGAGTCTTAATATCATTTCATCTAGAGGAAGAAAAGAAGGAGAAAATTAATTTCTTCAACTGGCAGCAGAGAGCAAATTGGGTGAGGAGTCAAACGACTGGGCTGGAGTCATCTTTCTTGGCAAGTGGGAGTTTTAATGAAGTGTAGTGGTGGAGGGCGGGGAGGGAGAATGGGAGGGAGAGAGAATGGGAGGGAGAGGGGTGGAGGGAGAGATGGGTCTCTGTCTGCTAATACTTCTCTCTTTTTAAAAGCATTATGATTACAGATTTTCCTGAGGCTTTTACACCCTATCATAAAGTCAGCCCCCACCATATTCTACTTCTTAACACTTTAATTCTTGTACCAACCCAGGAACCCTCAGGGGGATGCCTCAAGATCCTTGTCTGGATAGAATCATAGAATCATAGAATTGCAAAGTTGGAAGAGACCACGAGGGCCATCCAGTCCAACCCCCTGCCATGCAGGAAATCATGATCAAAGCACCCCTGACAGATGGGCATCCAGCCTCTGTTTAAAGACCTCCAAGGAAGGAGACCCCACCATGCTCCGAGGGAGTGCGTTCCATTGCCGAACAGCTCTTACTGTCAAAAAGTTCCTCCTAATGTTGAGGTGGAATCTCTGTTCCTGGAGCTTGCATCCATTGCTCCATGTTCCAATCTCTGGAGCAGCAGAAAACAAGCTTGCTCCATCCTCAACGTGACACCCCTTCAAATACTTAAGCAGGGCTATCATATCGCCTCTTAACCATCTTTTTTCCAGGCTAAACTATATGTTTTGCAGAAGGATTTAAAAAGCCATGTGCCAAGCCAGCACCTACAAGGGGAGGCAAGGTGAAGCAGAGATAATGTCAAGACATGGATTTTATCTTTGTATCGTTTAGGGATGGGAAGCTCTTACTTGAACCCAGAACCTGCTGCTTGTGTCTATGGTGGAAGTGGCACACCCTTCCAGATGTTGTTGGATTGCAAATCCCAGCATTTCTCACCATTAACTATGCTGGCTAGGACTGGTGGGAGTTACAGTCTAACAACATCTGGAAGGCCACGTGATTCCCACCCCTGGGTTGTGTATCCATCTACAGGACACTTTACTGCAGTCTTCTTCAACCTTCTGCCCTCCAGGGCCTAAATTATTATTAATTTAGCTATTAAAGGATTAATAATTAAGTAACTATTATTAGTCTTTCTTAGAGCAGATCCCCAGAATCACTGGGATTCAATCACATATGTGTTGACTCAGTAAATCAATTCAATGGGTCTACTCTAACTGGGACTCACAATTGGATTTAGGCCCAGGTGTACTGAACCACACACCCCATTCCCAGCCAGCATGGGTACTGTTTGGGAGGTGTGGTCTAGCACATCTCCTTGGGAAAGGCTGCTTCTCTGCCCAGAGGAGCTTGCTTATAATTGAATTTCCACAGGGCCAAAGAACAAAGGAAGCAGAGGAAACTCCAACGCAAGCGTAATGTAAGAAGATTCAGAACACAAGCAGTTATATGTTCAAGACGTTTCATTTCAGTTTCACAAAAGAGGATTCATAGAACAGGAGAACACTGGGGAGGAAGGTGGAAAAAAAAAACAGAGAGGGAGCACCATGGATATAGCAGAAGGAAATAAACACTTTTTCTCTTAACACAAGAAAGCAATGCTTGTATCAGCTACTTCTTTCACTAGATAAAACATATTTGTATCAGCACAGAATGAAAAAAAAAGATATTTTTAACAAATCAGGTTTCCTTTTAGTGAACAAAAACATGCAAACATTCACTCTACATTATGATTTTATAGAGGAATGCTTCTGCCTCCCCACGTCTTATTTAAAATCATGGCATGAAAATCATTCCTAAAAAATAAAGCCACCCCTGGGATTTAACAGAGGAGCTCTCTTAGTTGGCTATTGCTATGCAGGACCACAAAAAACCAGGAGGGACTGAATGAGTGTGGGTGGGTAGTGTTGATGAGAAAAATCCAAACCTCTTTCCCCCCAAACATAAAAAGATAGACTCAGGGCACATCCAGAGTCATTGAAAACTCCCAGATTTTGTTTATGTTCTTTCTGACTTTATACTGTGTTAAAATAAACTGACCTGGGAAGCTGGTATAAAAAAATTCTGGTTGTACCTGGAGCTGACAGAAAATATTGGGGGATTTAAAAAAAACATGTATGGTTCCCCAAACTAAAAAAAAAAGAACAGGAAGAAAATCTGGGACTTTCTGGTCTTTTTAATTAGTATGCATGTGCCATCAGTTCTGACATGACACCTTTGGCAATGGCCAAAAACTCATCAATGCTGACATTGATAATTTAATGATTTCTCATGATTCCTTGCTTATCTATGACCTGTTCTCTCACAGTAAATTAGTAAAGTGAATCAGTAAAGGCAATGGCCCAAATTTTATTGTTAGTCCCACTGATTCAATTGGGTTTACCTACATGTTGACTATTCAGCAATTGATTCAGTGGGTTTACTCTAGCTTGGGAGAAGGAGCATGGTGCAGTGGTTTGAGTGCTGGACTAGGATGTAAGGAGATTGGGATTCAGTCCTTGCTCTGCCATGGAAACTTGCTGGGTGACCTTGGGCAAGTCATACTCTCTCAGCCTCTGAGGAAGGCAAGGGCAAATCCCCTCTAAACAAATAGTCCAACAACACTTTATGATAGGACTGCCTTAGAGTTGTCATAAGTCAGAAATGACTTGAAGGCACACAACAACAACGGCAACAACTTTAGCTTGAACTAAGCAATATGTTTCAGGCCAATTTCTCCCATGTGGTGGCATGTGCAAACTTACCAAAACAAAAACAAAAAACATTCCAACAAGAATTAAACCTTGATTAATTTTAGAATATTTTGTTTCAGGCTTAATTATGTGCTTACTTTCATGGATCCAGTACTTCCCATGTAGCTTGAACTATTTCGAGAGAACATAACATACATACCACAAGTACCCAAGCCATACAACTCTGGGACATCAGCACAATCCAATTCCAGCAATTATTGGTGATTCTGCAAAATTATGCAACAGTAATGAACTTTCTGAGCAGGGGTTATTTGGATGTGTCATAGGAAGTCTGCTTAAAGAAAGAAAGAAAAAACGGATGGCAGCTTCTCATGACTAACTAAACGGGGGGGGGGGGGGATCAGAGAAGAGACTGTTCAGCAGTTAATACTCCCTGATCTGGGCTTAGCAGCAGTGAATGAACCATGTCAGCAATCCAGATCTGGGTGAGCCTTCCCCTGGGCAGTGGTCTAGAGCAATGATCCTTTCAAACTTACCCTACTACCCTTTACTGGCTTTTGAGATAGCTATGTATCCTAACTTGGGGCTGGAGGAGGGATTTCACCCTGATCTTGCATTGATGATGCTATTTTCCACATGTCTGGCTCACTGAATGTGGAAGGCAAATCCCTCTGTAGAAGTGAACCTCTCAGCAAGACTAGCTGGATACTCAAGAACACCTAGAAATTGCAGAAACCTAGAAAAAGCTTGCCTTTTATTTCCTCTAGCTTTACACCACTGTAAGTTTGTACTGGGTTTGCTTCATGTAATAAGGATCACTAAAGTGTATACACAGCATATATCACATGGATCAGTGTTTTAATCTGTCATTCTTTTTTAACTTTGTAAGTTGCCTTGAGTCTCAGCTATGGGGAAAAAGTAGGGTATAAATAAAGGCAAAGGACAGGACAGGGTAAGATAGGATAGGATAAAATAGGATTGGGTAGACATCCATGGATCAGTACAAGTGCCACAGAAAAAAATCAAAATGGTACCTTTATTGAATAACACACTAACGAGACAAGAGTTTGTAAGTACTCTGCAGTCAAGTAGCTGGTAAGAACCTTTGCCCTCAACTTAGGAGACAGAAGGCTTTGTGTGTGTCTCAGTTTTAAATGCTACTGTGTTGCCAAGACCAACAAAGAACGCTGGGCAGAAAAAAAAATTAACAGAAGGCATTTTGTTTTTAGGTTCTCTCCCCCTCCCCTTCCCAAAGATAGAGTGGGGTTAACAGGTGAAATCAGTGTGCCTTTATGAGCAGTGACTCAGGTGCTACCACCCGTTCTGGCTTTAGTATCAAGAGCGCACTAGTCATTTTTTCTGCTTGCTGTGCTGTGCTTTATGGCATCAGTTGTAATAATAAGATTATTGTTCAGTTGCGTGCAAAGCTCTCACTCAGGGATTCTTGTTCCTGCCTCCTCCCTAGAAACCGCAACCATGTTGGGCTGCACCTTCTCCCCCACCTTCCCCCCTCCTCTCCACCTTCCTTACAGGTAAACACTGGGCATCCACATGAAATCCCTGCGGGAGGAGGAAGCTCCACCTCAGCCTTCAGTGAACCACACAGGCACTGAGAGAGATAGTGCTGGCTCTGACATTCCTGCTCACTGAATCAGCAGCAGCAGCAAGTCCAGTTTGAAAGGAGGACGTGAGCGAGGTCATGCTGCCTGCAGCTGAGGATGGCAGTTCACCTGGTTCTTCCTCAGCCACGCTCAGAGCTGCTTTGCTCTCCTGGTTTGCTCTTCCCACACCCTCCTTTCCCCTGGAACATGTGCTTTTTAACCTGGAAATGAAGCAGAATGAGCTAGCAGTCTCTGCAATGCCAAGCTTAGATCTATTCCCAGGGCTGGGTCTCTTCACATCAGATCATTTTTAGCATTGGTTTTCCATGTTTTTTTTCCAGGCTGTGAGGCTGTATCACAGAATCATAGAGTTGGAAGAGACCACAAGGGCCATCTAGTCCAACCTCCTTGACCTACAGGAATACACAGCCAAAACACTCCCAATAGATGGCCATCCAGCCTCTGTTTAAAAACCTCCAAAGAAGGAGACTTCCACCACACTCTGAGGCAGTGCATTCCACTGCCAAACCGCTCTTAATGTCAAGAATTTATTTTGCTGGGGGTTTGGTTCCAGGACCCCCCGTGGATACCAAAATCCATGGATGCTCAAGTCCAATTATATGCAGTGTATTCCTGACGTTTCACCTGCATCTGTGGCTGGCATCTTCAGAAAATGGTTGGGTAGGGGTGTGTGGGGTTTATATACTGTGAGTCCCTGTTGGAGAGGATATGTAAATTTGTGTATTTGAATAGGGGGAGATATACAAGGAGGATTAGTGCCTGTTTGGCTCAACACATGCAACAGAACTTCACCCAGGGACAGGGGGATTTCTAGCAGACAATGGACCTTTAGCCAAACAGACACTAATCCTCCTTGCATATCTCCCCCCAGGAACAAGCCATTCAAATACGCAAATTTACATTTCTGGGACTAACAGTATATAAACGCCACATACCCCTACCCAACCATTCTCTGAAGATGCTAGCCATAGATGCAGGCGAAACATCAGGAATAAACTCTTCCGGAACATGGCCTCACAGCCCAGAAAAAACCCACAGAAAACCTATGGATGCTGGCCATGAAAGCCTTCGACTTCACACTTTTAGCATTCTCAGGAGGCCACAGGATGCTGTGACTGGGCATTCTGCCCCATTCAGATCAGGGACAGGGAAACATGTGGCCCCCTAGATGTTCTTTGATTCCCATCATGGCTCATAATTACCTATTCTGGCTAGGGCTGAGAGGAGTTGTAGTCCAACATTATCTGGAGGACACAAATTTCTAGTCCAGTTCCAAGGTTTTAGCTCAGTCTCTTGCAAAGCAGAAGGCTTTGTCTTTGGCCAACTGCAAGGGCATGGCATATCTTAGGGAACGCCAGCCCATCCAAACCCTTCCATATCTCGACATCAGCAAAAGAGCCCCAGATGAAAGATGGCAAGGAAGAATTTAGCTCCTTTTCTAGATCCATCTGAAACATATTTAGAGTTAGAGAGAATAAGAATTTGTATAATCACAAACATCCTACACAGAAAGGAATCTACTGCTGGTCATGTTCTAAGTGATGTGCGCTGAGCATGTGCCAATTAAATAAGTAGTATTTGATGTCATCCAATTTGACATGGGCATCTTGGTAATTAGTCAACACTGGCACTGCTGGTGCTTCCCATTAGGCAGCTATTAACCAACGCCAATCAAAAGGCACTGTACAGCTATTCTGCATCTTTCTCCCTAATTGGTTTTCAAGCATGAAGAAAGGTGGGACACACAAGAGAATAACACATGGGAAACATCTGGATTCCTATAGAATCCTGTGTGTGAGGCAGGGTGATTGCACAATCAGTGCCTCACCTGGGAGCACCCTACATTTCTATATAATGCTTTTCATTGTCTGTACAGGTTTAAAGGGCTGACAGGGTTTCTAGGGGTAGGATAGGGGTGGAGGCTTTAGCTGAGACCTAGCCCAGACACTTACTGTGGACTGTTCTCATTTTGCAGCTTTCTTTAAGTTAAAGAGAAAGGGACATAAGTGCAGTGCTTCACCTTTTGCAATTGTATGAAGTCTGTGATGCAGTATGGGACTTTGCCAGTTATATATCATGAGGTGCCAAGTTCGCTTTAGTTGGCTTTGGAGCCTCGTGTTTATACCAAGTCTGCTCAACAGAGCAGGGCATTCTGGCTGCAACACAGCCGTCGCCATCTTAGGTCAGATGTCAAAGATTGAGTTTGCTTGTATTAGTTGCTCATAACCCAAACCTGACCCATAGCCAAGGATGCATTTTATTCAGATGAAAGCATATTTGCAGATGAAAGCATATTAGTGTTGCCTTCCTATAAAATGCTTCCATGCTTGTGATCAAAATGACAGAGAAGCATGTTGGGAAAGCTACCAATGTTGATCCGTCTGAGTTCAGCCTAGCAAGTCAACATACACTCAGTTTAAATTCTTCTACCGGATTACTTTTTCTTGATGGGAAAACTACAAATGGTCAAAGGGCTTGTGGTTCAATAAAGACAGTACAGCAAAAGATACCTACTTCTCAGACAGACATGTCAATGGTATCCTGAGAAAATACTGTGGAGTGTCATTTTTCCTATTTGCCAGGAATGACAATGACAATAGATGGGACCATTTCAAAGTGAGAGTCCATGGACACATTCAACACTATACAGTTAAATCCCTATGATTACACTTTAGCTGCCACGGTTCTGTTCTATGATATTCTAGGATTGGCATTTGAGGCAAGGGCCTTCAGAGTTCACAGCTGAATGTTGCTGTCCTGGAGCCTCTGACCAAATGGCAAACCCCAGGATTCTGCAGGATGCAGCCATGGCAGCTAAAGTGAAATAATAGTTCTATAACTGTGTAGTGTGAATGGGCCCCTTAATATTAAGAGTCTGCAAAATAATAATAATAATAATAATAATACAATGCATTCTAAGCCCGCAAACTTCCTCAGCACAAAACTATGACTTTAAAAAAACCCTTCATTTCTTCAATTAGTAATAATTTATATTGTTATTTGGCATTGTCCAAAGTAGTCTTGATTATATGTATATTGTAAAGGGCCCAGTTATCAGCTTAAAACATACTGCTTTAATAATTTAGTTCTTCACAACTAATTCTGTGTTAGGGTGGATAGGTGAGAGGAACTGGGGCGGGAGGAATAAACAACCAGAAGAGATTGTATTGGCTTCTTGTGTCACCTGATCTCTGCTGGACTGAAATCTGCAATACTACTCTATACTTACCTATAGTGGTAACATGCTGCAAAGCAACTGAGGGCAAGGCAGTTAATTCCTTCAACAGACTTCTCAGTTTAATACCTCTATAACTTTTACATAGTTTGAAACTGCAACTACACACAGAAAAAAGGATCACAGTAAAGCCAAGATCCAGCTAACCTACTGGCACTCCATATATCTCTCCTAATGGTCATCTACTTTGGTCATCCAGGGGTGAAGCGGGTGGGTGGGGAGTGAAGACAGCTTCTTTTTCCTTAGGAATGCAACAGCAGGCAGGGGGCTCCAGAACACAGATGTGGCTTCCCAGCCACTGGTTTGCTATAGGGCCTTGCCTGGGAACAATCCAGCTGCCCTTGCACAGCCAGGCAGGGAGCACTCCTGCCCTCAAACATAAGGTTGTTCCTTCTTCCCCAAGTGTTCAAGGATAGTCAGACCTTTATCAGTAGTACCCCTGCAGGTGATCAGTGGGCAGAGGGACAGATGCATCTGGGAGCCCTCTCAAAACTGCTCTGTACACCTGGGGCAGGAGTGCTATAGAAAAAGGTACTGGATACCTCTTTCCATAACATAAGGTTGCATAAATGAGGGTAACGCCAGCATATGTCACTAACAGGATTCTAGTTTAAGTCACACAAATTAAAAGCATGATGGTATAATTTGTGACGATGACGATGCTGTCCTTGTTGCCCACACAGAAGCAGCTCTGCAGTGCCTAACATCCTGCTTTGCAACAGCTGCAGAGCTGTTTGGGCTGGAAGTCAACCTGAAGAAAACGGAAGTTCTTTACCAGCCTGCACCACAGGACAAACACCACCATCCCCACATTGTCGTCAGCAAATCTGTGCTTAAGTCCGTTCAGCAGTTCACCTACCTGGGAAGCATCATCTCCTCAGATGCCAAGATTGACAAAGAGATCGATCACAGATTAGCAAAGGCATATAGCGCATTTGGAAGACTTTACAAAAGAGTCTGGAGTAACAAACACCTGAGGAGAAGCACAAAAATCAGTGTGTATAGAGCCATTGTACTGTCTATTCTCCTTTATGGGTCTGAAACATGGGTCACCGATCGCCACGACTTATGACTCCTTGAACGCTTTCATCAGTGCTGTCTACGCACAATCCTAAATATACACTGGACTGACTATGTGACGAATGTTGCTGTCCTTGAGCAAGCAGGGATCACCAGCATTGAGGCCATGATACTGAGAACACAGCTGCGCTGGACAGGGCACATTTCTAGGATGGAGGACCATTGCCTCCCAAAAATAGTACTCTGTGGTGAACTCGCCACGGGTCAGCACAGGAGGGGTGCTCCAAAAAAACCATACAAGGAGGGACCAGTCATTACAAAGGAGGCAACACAGAGAAAATCCACTTTTGCAGGTTTTTTAAAAAGCCCTATTCATTGCGTTTTTTTTCAAAAATCACAAAACAATATGTATCATTAGATTCAGTTTGGCTGCACTGACCTAATGGACACTGGCTTAATATTTTTACACTAAAGCAACCAAGCAACCACCACCACATACAACATCCAATGGATCAATGATTTCATTTGAACCTTGAACAGTGTTTACAGATAGGATCCTCAAGAGTCTGGCAGATCAGAAAGGATATTTTTTAAAGGCAGAAGACAGCATAAAGGGAAAGCAAAAAGTACATTGACTCAAACCATTTTATTAATCTCTTCTTTTATTCTGCCATATTAAGGTTAAAAAGTAAAATCAATTGATTAAAATTATCATTCTGTACTGGCCTACATGCACAGAAATTCCCAAATAGGAGAAACAATCCCATGGTATTGAGTTGATTTAGCTCATGGGCACACATTGGTTAATTGTAACTGCATATGTTTGCATGGGCATGCACACACATACTCCTGATGCTCTGTATCTCCTAGAATAATGGGGAGCATATTAGGAATTGCATGGAAGGCCAAAGTAGTCCCTGTTTTATGAGCTGGGAGAAAAACCAGAGTGGACCAGGCATGTGGCCATAGGAACTAATTATCCATCAGCCTCTTCTGAAGTAGAAACTTATGAGAATATGGGTTCCAGTGTCATAAGAACAATTGTTGCATTTTAATCTGTGTTTCTGCTGCAGACATATACCAAGAGACCCTGAGCTGCCAGAAGAGAGGTGGAAGACCTGTGGCCCTCCAGATGTTGCATGGCTATCACTGCCCAAATCCTGTCCGTTGGCCATGCTGGCTTGGGGTTGATTGGAGACAGAGTCCAGCAGTATCTGAACAGCCACAGGCCCCCCAGCCTTCTGTGAGAGATGTGCAATTTACTCATACTCTTATTGGACCTGTCAAAATGTCTTTTCCTTCAGTTCTTCTTCCAAGGGGGCGTGACAGTGAGTGAGACTTTTTACTCATGGCCCTTGAAATTATACAGGAGGATCAGTTTAATATGGGTAGAAAATTAATTACTTAGATTAATAAAAGTTGAAAAGTCACCTCCCCTCCCACTCCAAGGACAAAGCAATTGGCCAAAGAATGTTAATGCAAGTCCACTCACAATTTAAGCAAAGTGATAACAGCAATAATAATAGTACTTTTGTTTTGCTCAGAAAATGCAGGTGGTTAGGGACAATCAATAAATGTCATAATGCCATAAAATGCCACACTGCTATTGGCTGCTTATGCTGACAGTAGTGGGGAGCTCCAAATTGCTGTAAGTCTCAGATCTGTCTCCAAGGAATCCATAGTGAAATCTATCAGTGAGAATTGATGGAAATGGCATATTAGCAAGTCAACTGTGCCAAGAGGTAAGCGAACCATTCCCAGAGCCCTCTTCCCCATACTTCCACCAATGTAATCTATACCTTAAACCAAAAAGGGGAGAGAGATCTTTTAAAGCCAGATTAGGTTTTAAGAAATGAGTGGACCTACAGAGACAGTATTTTAGAAGCCAGGATGCTTGAGCAAGGCACATTTTCCACTTAATATTTGGCACAAACACCATCAAGTCTGAAAAAGAATAGTCCCCCACTTCTCCAGTAAATCCCTGTCATAATATGTCTATAAACCCAAACATGTCCTATCCTATAAACACAGCTCATATAAATCCCATTTATTTATCTGATTTTAAAAGAACAATGCTGCCCACTTTAACACCTTTTGAAGCTGAACATTTCCACAGCCCTGAAGAAAGTGTGGCAGATGCCCACCTCTTGGGCCATCACCCATGTGCCAGTAGAAGCCTCCAAGGTTTTAAGCTCTTTGGAAACTGTCCCACTGGGCTATGCCATATAGCAAGATTTGTGAACACATAGCAAAGACAATCACCACAGAGTAGACCTCACCCTTATGGATACAAAAAACATATGTCAAAAGAGGGGGAGGAATAAAACATGTCTTGCAGCTTCACTGATATGTTTCATACCAAAATCCCTGATTGAAAATATATAGTTGGGCAGCAAAAGAAAAATTCCCAGGAAGCGGCTTCCTGTATTTTCTAAAACCATCCACATCATGTTATGGCAAATTTCCAAAGTCCATATAATTAAAGACAAATCACCATCAACCCAGATCAGTATGATTATGTAAAACAGTGTTCCACTTCTAGCCTCTGCTGTGCATTTTGATCAGACCGACATATCCTGAAGGTCAATAACATGGGAAAAGCTGCATCTCCTGTTATCCAAGTCCAACATCCAGGGACATCATAATCACAAATCCAAAGATGGAAGTCCAAGAAGCCAGCTTTCCATTGCCACTGCAAAGAAAAAGAGAGAGAGATAGAGAAAGAGAGAAAGAGATGGGGGAAGCGGAGTGGTGGAGGTGGTGAAGGTGAGTCTTTTGTAAGGTTGACTAACATCACCATTTTTCTCTTCACACATGGGATGAAGAAAAAGCTTTCTAAAAAAAGCTGCCCCCAACTTGCTTCTAAAATCTTCACTCTTTCCCACTTTGGTAAAAGAAATTAAACTTTCCTGTAAGCTATTCTAGTCACAGGAAGCAAACTAGGGGCAGACCTGTTGTTACATAGAGAACTAAGGTCTTGCAGGATGTCACTCCGGGTGGAGGTATGACACCATCCCTTTCCCACAATGCCACAGTAGCATATTTACACCATTGTTCCTCTGTATGAAACTGGTGGCTACTGCTGCAGTAATGAATAAAGATTCCCTGTTTGAACGCTTTGATTCTATTCCACGTTCAAAGACACAATTTGTTTTCCACAGACTGAAATCTTGGAGTTTTGACAGAGCAAGATCAACTGCTGCTAAGTGCAATGTCTCATTGCCATGAAGAAATAAGAAATAATCCAGTTTGACACCACTTTAACTGCCATGGCTCAATGCTATGGAATCTGGGATTTGTAGTTTGTTGTGGCATCAGACTTCTCTGACAGAGAAGGCTAAATATCTCACAAAACTACAAATCCCAGAATTCCATAGCATTGAGTCATGGCAATTAGAGCAGAATCAAACTGGAGTATTTCTGCAATGTGGCAGCAGCCAAAGAAGCTCAGGATGGTGTATAATGTCACTAGAATTGTAGGTGGTACCTCCATGCTGTATCTTTAAAGCAACCTTGTGAGATAGAGGGATAGAGTCAGAGCAAATGACTGTAGCAAGTGCATTCACTGAGCTTCATAGGTAAGTCTTGAAGCTGGGGTTCTGGGTTATCATACAAAATTTTGGCTACTACGGCACATTGGCGTGCCTGGAAGTAAGACCAGCTAAGGAAAAGGACCAGGGGACTAGGAACTAGAAGTGGAGTGGGGTAAACTGTGAGAGAGGCCACCTATGTATTATCCTTTGTTCTTAAAAATTGATCCCCTACAGCCTACTTTATAGGGGCAGGGACAGGTTTGAAGAGACCAGTTTGCTACCATTTTAATTAAGTTTTATCCTTAGATAATCCCCAACTTCCCCCTCAAAAATGGATCATCATCATCATCATCATTTCCCTTTCCCTTACCAATGAGGTTCCTTAACCCTTAGATTAATTAATTCCTTAATACCTTAGTTCTGCCTGTGGGATCTGAATGCTAAACAAAGTGAAGGAAGCAATTGGGAAGTTGATGTAAAGAAGTTCTGCACCTGATCTGTGCTTCTGGGATGATATCATCCATCACCACATACACCATTGCCCCAGCAGCAAATGCCAAGGCGTAAGGGAGAAGGGGCTCTGCTAGCACCATGGCAAAGGCACCGAATAGGCCAGCCAATGGCTCCACCATGCCACTTAATTGCCCATACCTGTAAAACAAGCAAAGTGTCACTGTTGGAAATGCTGCAGGCAAAAACACTGGATACTCTTTATATGCACTGGTAGTGGTTTCACCTTTCCCCTTCCAGCTGCCACATTATGGAGAGCTCTACATCAACACAAACCAGTTCTTTCCCTTCCTCTCTGCCAGCTCCTCCAATGGGGCTGGGACAATAGGGGTGTTTGTCAGCCCTTGGAAAACAAACAGAAACTCCTCAGAGTCATTCAGGAGCAAGCACAGCCAAAGACAATTAGCCTCCTTTAATCTCAAAGGTGACAAAAAGTTACAGACAAAAGAGAACATCTGGCCATGGCAAACTGGCAATCCTCTCCCACATTAGAGGGCTCAATCTCTCTCTCTCTCTCTCTCTCTCTCTCTCTCTCTCTCTCTCTCTCTCCCAATCTCTCTGTGTGTGTCCTTCCTCACCAGACAATGACAACGATCTTTTTCTTTTGTCCACTTAGCTTTTACAAGAACCTTCCAGAAAGCGAAAGTTGCTTCTCATCAAGAGGGTTAGGTTCATTCTAGACTGCAGAAAATGGTGGGTGGCTCCTTCCTGTGATCTGGGAATAAAAGGCTTTGTGATCTAAGAATAAAATGTTTCTGAAATGAAAATGGGTGTGGGTGTGTGTCTTCAAGTCAGCTGTTGACTTACGGTGACCTCATGAATTTCACAGGGCTATCTTGGGCTAGGAGTACTCAAGAGGTGGTTTGCTATTGTCTTCCCCTGAAATATACTGTGCAGCATCTAGCATTCCTTGGTAGTCCCCCAGCCAAGTGCTAACCAGGCCTGACCCTGCCTAACTTCCAAAATCAAATGAGATTGTGCCTTCAGGGTATTTAGCCTCTGAAATGAGACCCTTACCAATTAACTGCTAAAAAGAATTTGGAAAAAGGAAGGTTATATAAAAGGTGTACACAGAGGAGCATTATGATAAGAATTTGCCATGCGAAGCATAGTTGTAAACCATGATTTATTCCTTCTCAACAAAGCTACTTAAATCAGTGCATTTTGCTCTTGAAGAAGGCTCAAGTGTATTTACAAAACTCTGGGGGACTTTAGATAGAGGTGGGAATATTGCAGCCCTCCAAGTAGTGCATGCTTGCAGCTCTCACTTGCTGTTGTGTGCCTTCAAGTTGTTTCCGACTTATGGCGAACCTAAGGCACACCTATCATGGGGGTTTCTTGGCAAGATTTGTTCAGAGGGGGTTTGTCGTGGCCTTGCTCTGAGGATGGATGAGAAAGTGTGACTTGCCCAAGATCACCCAAGTGGGCTGAGAGGGGATTTGAACCCTGGTCTTCACTATTCCTCACCATTTGGCTATTCTGGCTATGGCTGATGGGATCTGCAGTCCAACATAATCTGAAGGGCCACATATTGGCCATCCCTGCTGGTAGCTTGTTCCATATCAAGCAACAATGGCACATGAGTTAATTTTAGACTGGCTGTGAAAAAGGCTGGACCAAGATGTTTTTCTGCCTCAGGCAAAGGATAAGATGGTCTCTCTCCCTCTCTCTTTCTCTCTCACTGCCCCCCCCCCAATTCTACATACAGAAGCACACAGGCAGCTGAATTTTACATAAATTGGTAATGTAACAGGTACAGTCTAGTGTGGGGGTTGCGGGAGAGGACACGTTGCACACATGGCTCTCTTCTCCAAAAGAGAATGGCTCAAGGGTTCAGGAAGAATGGGTGCCAGCATCTACTGCAACTGTCTCAGACTGCCAGCAACTGCTGCCTGAGCCAGTTGTATTATTCTGTCTAATGGCAGAGCTCACTCTGGATTTAAAATACTTATGTGGGCAATGCCACAAAAATTATTTTCTGTGTGAAAGAGATAGTGGAGCTGACTGGAATTTGCATGCTGTGGAAGATTAAAGGATATTACTCTACATTTACTGTTGTGTTTATTGATCCAGGTAGTTTCTTCCTTCTCCTAGCAGTACATGTATTGCTAGATCCAATCCAGACAGAGCTTGGGGATGGGGGGGGGGGAGGAACTTTTTTTTTTGGGTGGGAAGAGATTTTGATTCCCATAATCTTCTGTAACATTGGTAGCTGTGAGCCAATAAAGTAATGTTCCAAAATCCTGGTTTAATTTACAAAGTACTGGTGATCCATCAAGAAAATCAAAAGGTCCCAAGAGCTCTCTGGTTAGTTGTTTCCCACATCTCAGGTGCTGTTTACATGATGAAAACATAGTGGGAAGAATTCGTGTCCAACCCTGGTAGTTTACACATACATTGGGTCGGTTCCGAGCTTTTAGGAAGGGGGGCCACCTTTTATCCCACAATCCGCAGGACTTTCCGTCCTGCGGTTTGTGGCGGGTTTTAAAAAAGGCACGGGAGGATTCAGAAAATTGGATGTTTAAACAGCCTGGGACAAGATATCTTGGCACTAGGTGATGACCGGAAATTGACGTTGGCAGGGGCGGGCTCAGAGATCAGAGACCAGAGAAGGAGAGGTCAGTCATGCTTTCAATAGATTCAAAAGATTCAGCCTCACCAGCTGAGAACAAAGGCTTCCCTTCCAGCTGCACATAGGTTTATGTGTGTGTGTCTGTGCACTAAGTCACCCTGATCAATGGATTTTTACACTGCAAACCCTTCAGCTTCAACCTGTCCTTCCCCTGCATGGTGGGTTTAAATTTTAAAGGGACAACAAGGGTCTGGGCACGGATCGCTCATTCCTTCCTATATCCCCTATATCCCCTCATCCGCTCTAGCTTGCATTGGGTTTACATTTTTAAATTGGGTTTAAATTTAAAAGGGACATCACAGCAAGGGTCTGGGCACGGATCTCTCCTTCCTCACCACGTTAGCTTGCTTTCAATGGTGGGTTTACATTTTAAAGGGACAGCACAGCAAGAGTCTGGGCACAGATCACTCCTTCCTCCCCACATTAGCTTGCTTTCAATGGTGGATTTACATTTTAAAGGGACAGCAAGGATCTGGGCACGGATCGCTCATTCCTCCCCTCATCCCCTCATCCCCAATACAATGTTCATTCATCCCCTCATCCCCAACGCAGAAGCTTGAACAAACATTTGAGCCAGCCAATAGCATTGCTCGTGGCAGGAAACTCTAAAGGAAGTACGTCACCGTGGTTGTGAAAAAACGAGTAATCGCATCTTTGATTGACAGCTAAAAAAAATATCCCGGGACTGTAAACTTGTGTAAACAAAAACAAAAAACAAACAAACAAACAAACCTGGGGTAGTATATAGTGGGAGAAGATACATATCACGGGACGTGATTCCGTGTAAACAATGATCCCGGGATCTCCCGGGATCTCCAGTTCAGAGACAAAAATCGTGTAAACAGCGAGGGACTAATATGGTATCAAGAAGTCACAGGACGCCCCGTGACAATAACTAGCATCTAACTGGCACCCCAGTTTCTAAGTATCACTAATGCCACATTGCCTGCCCATCTACTCAGTGGGTCATAATGGATACACAACTGCCTTCTTACAAAAGCTCCACTGGCTACCTGTCTGGTTCTGGCACAATTCAAAGTGCCAGTTTACATGCCAATACTAATTCAATTGTCAATGTTAGTACATTTATTAATTTCTCCAGGCTTATCTGAATGAACATATTCTTCCACATGATCCTGTCAAGGCTCTGAGATCTTTGGGGGAGGTCCTTCTCTGAACCCCTCATAAACCCTCATAAACATATCTGGTTGGGACACAGGAGAGGGCCTTCTGTGTGACTGCTCCCAGGCTCTGGAACTCCCTTCCTAAGGAGGCTAAACTCCCCCACTCCTTGTCCTTCCACTAACAGGCAAATATATAGAGTTACCTTGTATTTGTTATTATTCTAGCAGACTTTAGAGAACCAAGAAGTTTCTAAGAAAGGGTGTTTAGTAATATTGCTTTCAATCTTTTTTTTTAAAATTAATTGATACTTTCAAATATTGTTTTTAATGTTAGATAATTTAAGAGAGCTACCATGGTATAGTAGTTTGAGAGTCTGACTATGGCTCTGGGAGAGCAGAGTTCAAATGCAGTCATGGAATCTTAAAGCGTGATCTTGGGCAAGTCACACCCTTTCAGACTCAGAGGAAGGCCACATGGCAAACTCCCTCTGAACATATCTTCCCAAGAAAATCACAGGGTCGCTCTAAGTGAGAATGACTAGAACACACACACACACACACACACACACTTTAATTACATTTTAACAATAGTCTTTTGTATGTTTTTATACATGCTGCATTTGTTTGGATTTCATAAGCTGCCTTGAGTCCCAGTTCTGGAGGGAAAAAGCAGGATATAAATAAAACAAATAATAAAGATAAGAGTGTCACAGTTAAGGCATCCTCACAAAGAGAGGCTGGCTGTTCTATTAACACCAATCACCTCACAACCATTTCTACCAGGGGCACAGACTGGATAAGGCAGTGAGAGAAGTCCCCATGGTAATGTACTTAGAGAACCAAATTCATCATAGTATCATTGGCCGCTGGTCTGCAACAAGTTTCCAGAAAAAAGAAAGAAACAGCTGTAGCCAATGGACACAAACATGGTGCTGGTCCTTGGCACTCTGGGAGGAATAAAAACCCCTGCCTGTCCATATTAGATTGCATTAGAAGCACTGCTGTAGGTTATATTCAGAGGAAGGAAATGGCAAACTAACTCTTAATAAAACCTTACCAAATTCATGGGGTTGCCATAAGTGGACAGGCAATTTGAAGGTACCTTACTTTTTACTGAAGCTGCTAAAAAGGGGTGGGGGTCTCTTGGGATGAAATCATCTGGTAGCTTCTTTGTGGGACTAAACCAGGGGCGTATCTACACCATCAAATACCCTGAATCCCCATGTGAATGCCCCTCAATCTGCTGTAATCAGGCTACATGTGGCATGGCCTTTTCCCCGAATCTGGGGCTATCAAGCCACACAGGTCGTGTCCCAGATTTGCAGCATTTTGGGGTATCCTTCCAGAATGCACAGTATGTGCGGTTTGGGGTTTTCTGTGGAATATCATCCATCACTGCAGCCGCTGCCACCACTGTGTCCAATTTTAAAGCTCCAGAACCAGTTCCAGGCAGAAGGGAGAGGCTTTCTTTCTTTCCCTGGCTAGGCAGAATTGCCTCCACCTGCTCTCTTGCTTGCTTGCACTTCAAGGAAGCAATGGGCGAGCAGGGGAATGGGTGGAGGCAGATGGGTGAGCAGGAGAAAGGGTAGAGGCTGCAGTAGTGGTGGTGGTGGCAGAAGAGGACAAAACTCTGCAGGGACTGTGAAGACATGTCCCTGCAGAGTGTAATAATGTGCAGGGCTTGGGGGGGAATTTGGGGGCAAGCGGGCAAAGCTGCATTTGGAGTTTTTGCCCCACATGTAGACAAGCCTCAGCATGTCTGTTACTGTGATGTCACTACAGTATAGGGTTCAAGACTTACACTGGGAAACAGCAGCCTCTCTCTCTCAGATTATTGTTTAGGCGGATTTTGTCTGGTTAGAAGAGATAATCTTTGAAGCAGACATTCCCAACATCCTCTCTCCTGACTTATCTCAGCCATTACAACACTCAGTATTTTTGTGTGTAGGCTGTGATATAACCTGGCAGCTCCTGAGTTCACAGCATTGGCTTTTTCACCTCTAGAGAAGGGGGGAAAGTGGTTTTGAAACCCAGCCCAGAATGGGAGGAAAGGAAATTGTTCCTTTAACCAACATACATGAGATATCCCATAAGCATAGTAAAACAGAGCTAGTACAGGCTATAGAGACTGATGTATTTGTTTACCACTGCATTGCCCCATTGGTTTCTCAAAAGAAGACACATTCAGTTCAGAGGAACCAATATTTGCTGAAAGAGTTGGTAAGCTTTTAGATTACAAAGAGATTCCCTCCCCCCAAACAAAGTGAAAATCATAAAGGTGACTTAGCTTCCATACATAATAGGTATGAAACCAGCACCTTGGTAGACTTATAAATTGCTCCCCCTTGCTAGGTTAGGGAGTGTTTGATCTTATTTACCCCTGGTCACCTTCAACCTGATGCAGTTTCACCAGAGCCTGACTGGCAGTATCTCAATCAGATACTGTCATTTTCTTATTATAGCCGATGTAGTCAATGGTGGATTGGAAAAAAGAACATACCTCACCCAATTGGAAGCCTTAAAGGAGGCTGATTAGGACAGGATATACCTGTCAAGATGAAGCCCAAGTCTGTGTGAATATGGCAAATTTAAGAAAACGTATACACTTTCACATGGGTGTCCTCTACCCATGAAGGAACTAAGAAATGTAGCTTCTAATTTCTCATGGAGAAGACTGGGCCCAACATCTCAATGGAAATATACCGTATGTTCACATGCCGGAAAGCAGTTGTGCACTGAATACAGAATGCCAGTGCTTGATGGAAATCCAGACAGTGGAGCGCCTTCTCCAAAGCTGATGATGGCTGTGGGTTAGGTAGAAAAATGTCTGTTTAAATGGAACTGAGAGAACACCTTATGGAGGAAGGAATGTCCAGATGGAAGACAAACTTGTCATGGTGAAAGGAAAGGCTCATTACATCACAGAGCTGTGAGCTCACTTGCTTGCCTTGCAGAAGTGATGGTGACAGGGAAGACCACCTTCAGAGTAAAACACTGCTCATCTATAGATGTGAGAGGCTTGAAGGGTTTGTGCATGAGCTGTGAGAGGATGAGTGAGAGACCAAGGTGAAGTTAGAAGTGAGATTGGTAGATAAAGACATGCCAGGCCCTTCAAAATCCTCTTCAGTACTGAGTTTGGAAAAAATACAAGCAGAAGATGGTTGATGAGCTACAACTGTGTCCAAATATACTTTCAACGAAGAAAATGCTAGGCCCTGTTCTCAGAGGTGTAGTAAGAAGTGTAGGACTGTGGATACCTCAGACCTGGAGGATGCGAAGGAGCAAAAGTGTTTCCACTCGTGATCATAAGATCTCCTAGTAGATTCTTTCCTTGATGCTGACAGGACTGCTGTCAGTAGAGGTGAGGTTATGGAGTTATCCTCCTAGCTGTCAGTTGTAGCATTGGAGCACTGGGTGTGGCTAACTTGCTCTTGAGAGTGTGAGAGTAGAATCATAGAATCATAGAATTGCAGAGTTGGAAGAGACCACGAGGGCCATCCAGTCCAACCCCCTGCCATGCAGGAAATCACGATCAAAGCATCCCCGACAGATGGCCATCCAGCCTCTGTTTAAAGACCTCCCAGGAAGGAGACCCCACCACACTCCGAGGGAGTGCGTTCCACTGCCGAACAGCTCTTACTGTCAAAAAGTTCCTCCTCATGTTGAGGTGGAATCTCTGTTCCTGGAGCTTGCATCCATTGCTCCGTGTTCCAGTCTCTGGAGCAGCAGAAAACAAGCCTGCCCCATCCTCAGCATGACATCCCTTCAAATACTTAAACAGGGCTATCATATCACCTCTAAACCGTCTTTTTTCCAGGCTAAACATACCCAGCTCCCTAAGTCTCTCCTCATAGTAGAGTAGATCTGGCTCAAGCGAAGTGCTATGCTATGTGGTGATCCCTGGACGGATGGAGAAGCGGAATGAACCAAGGTTGTCTGGGCCAGTAAGGCACCACCAGGATCATGTTAGACCTGTCTTTGGTGAGTTTCACTCTCACATTTGCTAGTATCAGAAAGGGAGGAAATAGATACATAAGTCAACCTGACCACTTGTGTAGAAATGTATTTCTAAGGGATCCTTCTCCCTTTCCCGCCTTGGAGCAGAAGAGGAGACACTTTGTATTGACAGAGGTTGCAAAAAGATCTTTGTAGGGTTTCCCCCATGTGGAGGTGATGTAGCAGTAGGCCTTGCTGGACAGAGACCACTGGTACTGGCAAATGTGAGCATGACTGAGCGAATTAGTGCTGCTTGTAAGGATGCTGCTGCTATGATGAGGTGTGCAGAGAAGGATGTTTGTAAGTTCCTAGATGGCAATTTAGACCTAGAGAAGAATGAGGAAGGATGTTTCCAAGAGGATCTATATGATCATTGTTCTTGATTCTGATGCCAAAGTTTGCAACCTGCAGCAATTTCTCCCAGCAGTGAAATTTAAGCCTTGAATCTCAGTTCTTCAAGGCTTGGGAGGTGAAGCCTCCATTAATTGAGCACATTTCCACTAAATGCCCCTCTCCAAGGCCGAACAGACACTCTGAATGCCCATCAGATAGAGAACCCTTCCATCCACATGAAGAACAAAGTTTGAAAAGAGAAGCTGAGGCCATAAAGATTAAAGAGAAGAGGCAGTGTCCTGAAGTAAAGAGAAAGTTTTTCAAATAGCAGTAGAATATTGGAAAAGAAATAATGAACAAAAGAACAGAAGAACAAGAGAAGTGAATATGAAAGAAAAACCCCAAAGGGAGCAAACTACTCAGCCACACAAGAACACTCCAAAAGAAGCTACACTACTGACTGACGATGGGACAGTAGTTTTGGCAGTCTAGGACATGTGTGGTACATGGGGGGGGGGCATATTCCTGCCAAGTTACTCAGCTCTGGAACATTCCAATTGGGTCTCTGAGTAGGCGCAAAAACCTATTTATGTGAGGCACAGAGACCACGAAGCCATTTTAACTGTTTCTTCCATTCCTGCATATCACATTCTCCTTCAGTTTGCTGCCTACCCTCTGCTAGCCAAGAAGAAATGAACCCTGCCCCCATAGAAGTGAATCTTTTAGTTCACTGGGAAAATAAGAAGGGAGGAAACTCTCAGCACATCTCAGCTACAGCAGTGTGATACCACTTCAACTGCTATGGTCCCTTCCTATGGAATCCTAGGATCTGCAATGTGGTGTGCTGGTTAGAATTCTCCGCTGTACGTCTGGAGAGTGGACTAGAGACCCATCTAGCAGAGAATTCCAAATACCACACCCTTCAGGATTGATTTCTGACATTGCCTGTTCCTGCCATTTTTTGTGTGCTATTCTGTAACCGTGCTGTTAATTGTGTTTTCATTCCTCTGTACTAGTTAAGGAGTGCTTTGTAGCCACTATGGAAAGGGGAGTATAATGGTCACTGTGGAATGGCAAGAAAAGTCAGCAGCTGCCAAGGTTGCCTGAGAAAAAGGAGATGTACAATTGTCTAGGAAGAAGGGATCAGGGGATGATTGATAACCAATAGCTTTGTAGCCCACAAGGTTTTTAGTGCTTTTTAATGCTTTTAGTATACTGTCTGCCCTCTGAGTCTGAATTCTAAGCAACAACCTTGTATGATATGCTTCTTGGATTTCTGTGCCAATAAAGTTTTCTAACTCTGAAACTGCTGTTCACCATGTCTGGGAATGCAAGTACATGGCATTACCAATCCCAGAATTCTGTGAAATGGAGCCATAGCAGGTGGGATCAAACTGCTATAATTGTGCAACTCTTTGTTACTTCTTCTTTTCCCAGAACTCCTCTGTGAAGTGAAAGGCTTGGGACCAACAGATCTCAAGTATGAGAAAGTCATGGGGCAATCTTACTCAGGTAATGGCAATAGCTGAGGACAACATGGGGCTTAAATGAGAGCTTGTTCAGACAGGAAGATATTTAGCAACAATAGAGTTGGTCTGGATTGTAAAAGTTTTGAGCATTACTTATGTAAATAATGATAGCTTCTTCTAGTATTAGTTCCATCATTACACCAGGAAACACAATGACAACCTTGGACAATACTCACCAAAATGCTCGCCATGTGGAAAGCCCAGCCCCACGTAAGGGAAGACTGACAGCTAGCCCTTCTGGAAAATTCTGAATCCCAATCCCAATGGCTAAATTCCTGTGGAAATAAAATACAATAGATCCAAGATATTGTACAATAGCTCCGATCCTTGTGTATAGGTGTGGGAAAGAAGAGACATAAGGCTGGGTTAGTCTTCTTGTTAGAGAAAAATTCCTTCATATTAAATAGGCAACTTTAAAGTCAGTATTTTTAGCCCCTTGGGGCCTAATGTAATCATGCGAACACTTGGCAGTCAACTTGTGATTTTCATCTTCAAAGTGTTTTACATAAATTACTCAACTTAACAATGCCCCTGGGAGGCAAAGAGGAACAGAGGTGGGTGGAGAAAGGACTTGTCAAAAGGAGGCAGATAGTAAGTTTAAAATAGATATCTATGTTGAATTCCAAAGAGCTGAAACACACAACAGAGGTAGCAAGTGTTCAAAAAAAAAAAAAAAAAAAAAAAAAAGGAAAGAAAAGAAAAGTGTGGCGGCAGCAGTGGGTTTGTGAGTATCAGTGCTAAACCACTGCAGTCTGCTTTTCACATTTAAAAAAACTGACACAGGTAACTCCTGCAAGTCCTGAACTGAAATGGGAGTTCCAGGTACAGGAGTCAAACATTTCTTCCATAAATCAAAGCATATGGGGTTCCAAACAGGATCACACATTGGCACTGCCGATGAGATGCCTGTCTGAGAGCCTGAAGTCTCCCTCCTCATGGAAATTCACATAACAGGGAGAATGCTGAGCTTGAACCACTCACCCTGATCTGCAAATTTGCCGCATGGAAGAAAAAGATGTTGAAATAAATGCCGAGGTTTTTAGTGCACAAATTCTCTCCACTTCCATGTGTATGCTGTATTATATGTGAATGGAAAACTGTACAACATGCCACACCGAACTCTTCAAAAACACACTATTTTATGTGTCCAGAGCCTCTGAGACACACGTATAGAGGTACACCAGGTCCTGAAAGAGACAGTAAGACTTCTGAGCAAGGATGGAGAGAGTATTTCCTATTATTTGTTTCCCTTCTGAAAATTAATTTCCTGGCACTCAGGAAATTTGGTCAAGAAAAATAACATGGAAAACAGAAATTTTTGCTTCATATTTGTCAAGCAATTTGCCATTTAGAAGTCTTTATGGAATTACTCTGCTCAGAAATACACATTTGGGGGAGGGTTGTTGAAAAAAATCTGTTTTTGGAACAAACCCCACAATTTTGTACAAAAGACATTCCAGAAACACGCTTTTGTTTTTGGTGCAAAAAGCCCACAATTGTTCCACTAAATAAATGAATGTATGTTTGGGGAAAGTTCAGTTTTTTGCACAAAATGTATTTTTTTCACAAAACACAATTTTTGCACAAATAATGGTGTGTGTTTCTAGAAATAGTTTTTTGTGTGCAAAAATTATGTTTTCTGTGCAAAAATAAAAATCTAATTTCTGTAGTTTTCCTTATAGAATCATAGAGTTGGAAGAGACCACAAGGGCCATATAGTCCAACCCCCTGCTATGCAGGAACACACAATCAAATCATTCCGGACAGATGGCTGTCTAACCTCTGTTTAAAAACCTCCAAAGAAGGAGACTCCACCACACTCCCAGGCAGCGTATTCCATTGCCAAACAGCTCTTACTGTCAGGAAGTTCTTCCTAATGTTTAGGTGAAATCTCTTTTCTTGAAGTTTGAACCCATTGCTCCGTGTCCTAGTCTCTGGAGGAGCAGAAAACAAGATTGCTCCATCCTCAGTATGGCATCCCTTCAAATATTTAAACATGGCTATCATGTCCCCTCTCAACCTTCTCTTCTCCAGACTAAACATGCCCAGCTCCCTAAGCTGCTCCTCATAGGGTATGGCTTCCAGACCTCCCACCATCCTGGTCGCCCTCCTCTGGACATGTTCCAGCTTGTCAATATCCTTCCTGAATTGTGGTGCCCAGAACTGGACACAGTATTCCAGGTGAGGTCTGACCAAAGCAGAATACAGTGGCATTATTACTTCCCTTGATCTGGACACTATACTCCTATTAATGCAGCCTAGAATCGCACTGCCAAGAAAGCCCTGTGACATAGTCGCCACAAGTCAGAAATGACTTGAATGCAAAGAACAATAACAGCAACAACAACAATTTCCTCATATGAACCTGCAAGGGTTCAAAGCTCTTCAGGGGAAGACTTTCTCTTGGTCTCGCCACCATCACAGGCTTGCAAGAGAGAGCCTTCTCTGTGGCTGCTCCCACCCTCTGGAACTTCTTTCCACGCGAAGCTAGGCTGCCCCCATCCCTGTTTTCCTTTCACTAGCAGACAAAGACGTTTTTATTCAAGTAGCCTTTTAATATGTAGCTGTGCTCACAGAGGCTTTTTATTGGGGTGTGTTTTTCTTTTAATTTAAATTTTTTTTCCTGAAGTGTTATAGGAAATTACTCTGCAAAGAAGCATCCTTTTTTTTTGTGGAAAAAAAAGTCCTTAAGTGTATTTTTGCAGAATAATTTTTGAAACACTTTGGGATGTGCCAATACTGGGAGAAAACTGCACAAAAATATTAGTTCTCTTCCACAGCAGGGAAAAAACTGAAGACATTTTTCATCTTCATATGTGAGGATGAAATAATCAAAGACTTACATCCTCAGCTGAGGGGTGCTTTCATACATCACGATAAGTTATGGCCGTGGCTGTGGTTTCTCCATCTCCTGTCCCTTTCAGCAGCTTCGGTTTCAGGGCAGACGGCAGGGGAATAAGCCAGGGACAAGTCACAGTTGCAAGTTCAGATATCATGGTGAACCATGGTTTAAACAATCCAGTTTGTAGGCCAAACTAGAAACCATCAATACAGAGCATGATTTGTGGCTGATTAATAAACTATTGCTTGTTAGCAACAACAAAAAAAAACACGTGCATATTTCAACAAACAATACAATGATATGTCAATCAGGTCACTGAGTTCCTTAAATTCTGAAACGAAGCAAGAACACCATGCTTCACACCTACCACCCCACCCACTTCTCAGTTAAGTGGCTCTTACCACCCTCCTAAGCCAATTAAGAGGAGAACTTTTGCCCAAATTAATGATATAGTCCAGATGGTATGTTTAGCCCAGAGAAGAGAAGGTTGAGAAGTGACATGATAGCCATGTTTAAATATTTGAAGGGATGTCATACTGAGGGTGGAACAAGCTTGTTTTCTGCTGCTCCAAAGACAAGGACACGGAGCAATGAACTCAATCTACAGGAAAAGAGATTCCACCTACGTAAACATTAGGAAGAACTCCCTGACAGTAAGAGTTGTTTGGCAGTGGAACATGCTGCCTTGGAGTGTGAAGGTTCTTCTTTGGAGGTTTTTAAACAGAGGCTGGATGGCCATCTGTTGGAAGTGCTTTGATTGGGTATTCCTGCATGGCAGGGAGTTGGACTGGATAGCCCTTGTGGTGTCTTTCAGCTCTATGATTCTATGGGATCTTTCATGCCTAAAGCAGGCTCCCATCATTTGAAACTTCACCAGTTCCTCAACTAGGTGTGGAACAAAGGACTTTGTCTCAAAGGGAAAAGAGAAAGGATGGGTTGCCTATGTCCCAAAGGAGGGAGTCATCCTACTTTCAGCAAATGTTACTGGTGGAAGCAGCTGGGAGGTGCCCCAGTGACCGCCCTTCCAGGCTCCACTGAGCTGTTAGAAGCCACCATCAGATAACACAGGAATAAATCTTTGTAGCTAATCTCTTCTGTTTGTCTTTGCTTTGCAAAAGACACTTCATTGTTAGTTTTTGCCACCTTGTTAAGCATATGGTCTTGCAGCTTTATGGTGCCCTGGGAGAGGAAGAACACACTTTTAAATCCAAAAAAGGCACACATTGTTCAGCCTGATTGCACAAGTTAGGACAACCCTGTTCACATCAGTCAAGCTGTGCGTTACAAACACAGGAAGCAGATTTATACCAGACCACTGAGAGTAGCTAATGTATTCCCTACACTGACTGGCAGGAGCTTTTTAGCATTTTAGGTAGGACTCTTCCAGCCTTACCTGGAGATATAGCTGAGAGCCACTGTGAAGCTTGGGAGAAACCAGATTTAAAACCCTGCTTTATTATGAAATTCACAGGTTGACCATAGACTAGTCAAACATTTTCACTCAGCTTAGCCATGAAATCCATTGGGTGGACTTTGAGCTAGAGTGTATATGCACTACACAGTTACAGTAGTTTGTTCCCACCTTAACTGCCATGGCTCCATCCTATGGAATCCTGGGACGTATAGTTTGTTAAATACTTGACATCCTATGCTGTAGTTCAGGGGAGGGCATCAGACCTCTTCAGCAGAAAATTCTCAAGTGTCAAATCCTGGGATCCTGTCAGACGGGGCTATGGCATCAAACAGTTATAACTGTAGATATTGCTCCTAATCATTCTCTAAGACAGATGATCTGCTGCTTAACACTGTTAATATGCTGCTTAGTGTAGAGAAACTGATGAGCATGGACAAAACTGAAAAAGAAATTACAGTCAATTATGAGAGCTAACACACTCCTTGCTTAGGGAGTGTCTAGCCACCAAGGTTTAATTGTCCTTAAAACAGACACAAAGGTCATAGAAGTGCTGTGTTGCATTTAAACAATGAGCACATTTTACTCGGGGTGGCAGGAGGAGGGGAATATGGTTATGTAGGTACAATATTGAGTTTTAATGTGAGAAATCCAGATTGTAATCTTAACCACAAAACTCACTGGGTGGGCTCAGGCAAGTCACAATGATCTCTCAAGTCTAATCTAACTTGCAGGCATATTGAGAGGATAAATGAACAAAGGATTCCAAACCACTTTTAAAAATATTCTTATGTATATCTACTTTGTTTTTCCATTTCCCATTCAGCATTGCCATGTACTTTTCTTGCTGCTTCCAGTTTTCAATTCTTGATTGCCATGTCTCTGTACAATACAGTGCATTGTATGAATGTGCTACATCTTTTGAAAAAAGTATTTATTGAATCTTAGAGAGATAATAGTTCATCAAACAAATAAACATTGTTTGATGAACTACTGGATAGAGCAGCACAGAAAAATCAATATAAAATCAGTCAAACACTTCAAGTAACCAAAAATCTTGGCACCTTAGCACCATATTTGTCAAAAATGTAAGAGATGTAAAAGCACATTGATCCAAAGGTTTGCACATGCTTTGGAAGGTGATATGACTCCTGAGTTTTCATTACAAAAAGTAATAAAGTGAAATCATATATTTTAAAAAATCAGTTGAGTATTTGTATCTGGTACAACTTTTCCATTAACATAAGGTACCACATCCCATTTCTCCAATCATCCACTGAGAAGAATATATGAACCTTTCTAACCCATCACTACCTTCAATTTAGCAGCCAAAAATAGAAAAGCTATTAAAACTTTATGCATTAGAAAATGATATGTGCAATAAAAAAGAACAAACCAATGACTGAAGATATAGACACTTCTTGACCCACAATATAAAGAACTTCCTAAAAGATTTTATTTCAGAATGTCAGTATTGGGGTGGGGCATGTGCCAATCTCTTTACAGATACACTTATTCTTAATATAGGGCTAAATATAGTGTGCTATGTCTTAATAAAAGGAGCAGCCAAGACAAATAGGCTTCCAATGGTCAATGGAAGCAATGGATGAACAGAATTAGACAGAAAACAGGAGCTTGAAGGCTTGAATTGGACTAGATATCTGAATAATGTCAAATTTAACTCAGTCTTCCTCAGTCTGGTAGACTCCAGATGTGTTGGAATGCAACTTCCTTAGGCAGTAAAGCACAGCCAGCTGAGGGATTCTGGGAGTTGCAGCCCAATACACCTGCAAGACTCCAGGTTCAGGAAGACTAGGTTAATATAATGCCTGGAGACAAAGGATTCATCTACGTGAGCCAGGATACGCTGACTCCCCGCTGACATATCCTGGCTGCAGATCAGACCTGTTCCTCCCCCTTCCCTCTGGGAGGGAATGGGAGGAAGTCCTGACAGGAACACTGGCCCGTTGCTTTAGCCATCCCTGCCGCCACCATCTCCTTGGCTCTCCTGGAAGCAAGGAAGCCAGCTTGCAACATGTGATCAAGGTCCTCTGCATGTCACCAGCCTTAGTCATATGCTGTGGGACTCCTTCCTGCTTTCTGGGTAAGTGAGGCAGACTGGCAGCAGCAGTAAGGGCTGGCCTGCTGGGACAGGCTCCTGTGGTCTCATGAGGCCCAATCCATTCCTTCCTGTCTGAGCCCTGTATCTGCCTCGGGGTGGTGAGGACTGTCTGGGGGAAGAACAGGGCAAAAGCCTTGCATCATCAGAACTGCAGGGCTCTAAGACAGGGGCAATACAGGGGGCTCATTTACACATGGGGAAAAAATCTAAAATACCTTGTAGTATTGGCATCTTGCAGCAGCGACATGTCCAAATGGTTTTTCTGGCCTCAGAAGTCTCCATAAGCCTCACATTCCTGATGGCAGCCATGAGTGATTTACTCGCGTTAGTTCTTCACTGCCCCTGTTTTTTTTTTGGTCTTTTTAAAAAAGTCATCCCAAGGTGTGCTGGTGTGATAGAGCAATTCTCCGAAGCAAAACAGAAAATATTGATCCTTTTTATCACCTTAGCGAGCGATGCTAAGGCAAAAATCCAACATGGTGGCAGCAGGCACTTGCCCTCCTAGCAAGCCCCAACCCTGCTCTCACCTGGCCAATCAGCTTTGTGCTTCCCTTCAATTTTTTTATTGTTCGATAATCCAAACGAGCAAAAATGTGTACCCCGTCTCGTATTTTGTGAAAAAGTATGGGGAAATCTGTGAAGGCTTTTACCCTGTTGTTTTTGCCGTTTTGAGCCCCCCCCCCTTCTGAATAGTGTGGATTGGCGATGGATCCCATTTAGACCGGTAGGAGTCCCAGCAAATTCCATGAGGAGTATTTTCATCATTTAGATGGGCCTCGGGTATATTGCCTGTGTAGACAAGCCCAATGTTCTCTTCCAGCATTGGATATAATGATGTGTCTGCTTCCTAGCACATTACTTGATTATTTTAAAGATAATTATAATCCATGTTTCTGCACACCTCTGATACTAGCAATGTTAACAATGTACATCTTAAAAACAAGTCCAGAGAAAAACAAATTTCTGTATTTGAAAATACAAGGAAGAAAGAACTTTTTGTTTATAGATTTTCCTTGGGGGGTTTTCCAGGCTGTGAGAAAATCTATGGATGCGGGCCGTGAAAGCCTTCAACTTCACATTGAAATGTTTGTTTCATCCAGTTGTTAGATCTGACTGTTATTTCTCCAATTTAAGGTACTTTCCCTTAAATCGCCATGGAGTTTTAAAATGGCTAAATGCTAAAAGGATACAAAAGCAGTTAAATGAATGAGCCTAGTAATTCTTATGAATGTAGAGGTGAATTCACCAGGACTGAGCAGTAGTTTGCAAATGAGCATGTGAGTTTCAGTTTATCTCAGTGTACATGGGTATGTGAAGCAGACTACGTGTTACATAAAATTCTTGGCATGGGTGCTCCTGAGGTGTTGGTTACAAAACTGTAGGCTCACGGGTGTAGGTTAGACTATCTGCCTGCTGAATCTACATCTGCACAAACATGAAAAAAGGGATTCATTCTCTCATGAAAGAATCTCCTAAACTGGAATTAAAAAGGAAACAAAAGCTTCCCTTATTGCTTTTCTCTGTGTGATGATGGAATTTGCTGCTCACAAACATGAAGGCTTAACAAACACCAGAGAGCACAGTCCAGACAAGAGCAGCTCAAATCTTTCTATTGTCTCCAAAGCTCTGCCAATAAGGCTCAGTCGTGCCCTATAGTAACCCTTTTATGCCACCCACCTATCTGTGGCATCATATAACAAAATTTAATCTGTACTACCCAGCCCAGTGACCCACCAACACAGGCACAAGTCTGGCAGTTACAGCTCTCAGAGCCAAAGAAAAGTGTTGAATTAGTGATAATCTGGGGTCTTAGTTACCCAATGCCTGCTCACAGCCAGAAATTTGGTACCTCTGGACTGGTGTGCAGGTGCTCTAAAATACAAGTGGAGCTCCTGCAGGTATTGTCCCCATTCACTTGGATGGAATGGCAGCTAGGTACACACTTCTTTTTTGCCTATGCAAAGATAACCCTGACACTGAAGTGTGTGGGGAAAATGCCACACACAAGAGCTCTGTGTTCTCTTTGATGTGTCAGCAGAGGTGAATAGCAGACAAGGAGCATTGCCCTGCCTGGTTTTGACCCTTACTGAACTTGACAAGGTACACTCCTTGTCTCCTCCCAACACATGAATCACGATCCTCCCTGAAGCCTTCTGAAAACTATAGCTAAGGGGAGCTACAGTATGGAAGCTGCATCCTCACTGGGCTACAACCATCTTTTTTCTGGTTATGAGGAAGTAAAAAAAAAAAAGATTAACGGAGTTAGGGCCATATACATCTTCCAGAAAAGAGAGAACTCTAGGGAAGTAAAACAACAGAGAGAAATAATCGTGACCAGTCAGTGTCACCACACCTTGACTTGAAGGGAAGACAGTGATAATAAACCAAGAGCCATTGCATTGCTAAGAAGAAGCAGAAGATCAACTTTAAAAACATGTTTGAAAGAAGAAGGCCTCCATGCTTGCTAAATGAATGCACCCTACAATAATGTCAGGATGGAGGACAGAATGCACAGCCTACATACAAAAGCACTACAGACTGTGGGGGAAGAACAATCAGTTAGTTCAGCATTCTACCTTCTGACAGAAAGGTAACAGCTTGGGAAACAACTACGAAATAGCTTGTGGAACAGAATAAGGACAGTGTGTATACAGTTAGCCCTCCATATCCATGGATTCTGCATCCACGGATTTAACCAAGCACAGTTCCAAAATACCCCCTTGCCCAAAAATAAAGTTCCAAAGAGCAAATCTTGATTTTTGCCATTGTATATAATAGGACTTGAGCATCCAAGGATTTTGGTATCCACAGGGGGTCCTGGAACGAAACCTCAGCCGATATCCAGGGCCCACTGTATAAACCTATCCGTGCATGCAGCTGATACTGATTTGGGGCTTTTTTGGTGAGGGGGATGTTATTAACAATTATGGGAGCAGTAAGAAAACTCCATGATAGGTTTGTCTTGGGGTTTCCATAAGTCAGAAATGACTTGAAGGAACATGACAACAACAACAAAGATTAATCACTTGGTATACTGTTCATGAAAGTAAACTGAAAATAAATTTTGATCTGTAATATCCTGTCATTCATTTTCATATACATATAATTTTATAAAAATCACCAGTGATGATCCTGTCATATTTATCCACTTAAGAATGTGGACAATAGAGCATTCAAAATTGCCACCTTGGATGCATCTCACTTTTATTGATCTGTATACACAATTTCAGGAATCACAAGTCTGCAATTCTGATTGAGACACTTTAGCAACCAGTGGCTAGACATTTCAGCTTGGAGTGGCATAGCTCTCAGATTTGTCTGTGTTTGAAATTCAGGTGCCATCTCTTTCAAGTACCTTGGATATGAGGGAAAATTTCTGATTCCACGGAATTAAGACCTTAACGCTGCATAGTTTCAATCTTGAAGAACATACAAAATGCCATCATCCACTTAAAAATGCTGGTAATAGAGCATTCTAAATCGCCACCTTGGATGCAGCTCTTTTTTTTTTTTTTTGAGCAACTGAAGAAGGCGGAAACTAATATAAGTTTTGTTAATATATTTATGAAATTCTGTTTATTATTGTTCTACTAAATATATCTTTTAAGTGATTAACGTTATCCTTCTGGGATCCAGAACAAACTTGTCAGAAGTCCTGCTTGTTTGCTTTTAAATCATCTAGTCTATCTATCTATCTGTCTGTCTGTTGGTTTGTCTGTCTGGGATTTGTAAATGTGTGCATATTTCACTAGAGCCTTTGCGCAGCACCTAGATCAACTGAGACAATTTACAAAATGAGAGACAGTTTATCCAGCGAGAATCTTCTGCCAGCCAACTACTACTGCTTAAACTACTAAGCATCCATTGGTATTGAGGAGGGGGCTCTTCCCTGCAATATGGAGCTGAAAAGCAGGAGGGCCTCCTTCTGTGCCCTCTGTCCTCTCCCTTACAGGAGGCTCAAATCTCCTCACAAAGACTAGCTTCATTCTTCACTCTGAGAAACTTCAGCAGCTGCAAGAAAGATCCTTTTCTGATACATTAAACACTTGTTTCCTCTTAGTAAAATAAGACTAGCAATTGGAGGGAGTGGGGAGAGAATTTATTGGAATTGTTTAAACTTTTTAAAAGATTGAGAAAGGAGGTAGGCACGGCTCTGATTTTTCTTACCCGGGAGGGCAGACTATTACAATAAAGGGAAGAAAGGAGACACAGGAGAAAAAGAGGGTAGGAAAACCATCTCTTCTAGAAAACAGTAGAGCTGCTGTCTACCAGTTTCCCTATCCCCCGCTTCGCTTCTCCTTAGTACAAAGCAGCTATTACTAGCCCCAACCACAACAAATTAATGGGTGGGAGAGAGAAGTGTGAATGGAGGGGTCTGTGCAAAAAGAAACCACAAGCTTGCAATTGCACCTTTCCCCCACGAGAAGGCAAAACTTATCCTGACCCTGCTCCACTCGCCTGCCTCAAAAGCAATCAAGTAAAGGTTTGCTTGCCCCCCCCCCCTTTACTTTGTAAAGAAAGAAAGGCTGAGTGGATCAGGGGCAGACAAAGAAAGGAAAGGAACTGGAGTAAACCTAGAATAAATATATCCATGGAAAATATTAACTTTAAAAAAAAAGAAATGGAATCTATATGTATGCTTCTTAGCCATGGGAAATAAAGTGCATGAACCCATTATTATACCTGACATCTTCAAAGTGTCTTACAGTGTGACCTATCTATAGCTGTTCAGAATTAATCCTACAGTTCAGTGAAATGTATCCTCAGGTTAGTATGTTGAAGATTGCAGCCTGAAGGGCTTACCACACAGGTTTTGATAAAAATCACATCGATCTATTAAGGTTTCGTGCTTAACAGTTTCAAAATCCATCCTGCCCCAAGCATTCTGGTAACTTTTGAGGATGATTACTCTGAAATATCATCAGGATGCATTTCTGCTCTCACTGCCCATGCTAGCCAAACCACAGGTCACACCCAAACTAGAGGAAACACTCAGAAGCCAAATCTCTCTTAACAGCTGGTTACACTGAAACCTCTCAGTTTAAAAAATGTATTCTCTATCCTTTGATTGAATAGCAGTTTGATATGTTTTGGAAAGTTATTCATTTCTCAGTGCTCTTAAGCACATTTCCAAACTACATGCGACATGATTGAAGACTATACAGACAAGGATCCAACATATATAAAATGAAGACATGGGTCTTCCAAGGAATTTTCCCATGAGATGAAAAGCCACAGAACAAAACAGAATGTCTTTTCTCATTATTCACAAACTCTTGTTAAGGTTTGATTTCTTAGGCCTGCAAATTCCAAAAATAATACACAAGAAGAATTTTTGTCTGGGGAGATTTCACTGGGATGGAATGACACAATTTGCATCAACATTATCCCTTTACAATCACTAGAAAAACAACTGCTGAATAACATCAAAGCCTCAAAGATGCTTCCTTACTTTGCTTTACAGAGAAGTCAAATCACAATGTAGTTGAGTTCATGCAACCCTATCTTGACTTGGAAGGGAAGATATGAACAAGAAGCCTAGTAGCCTCACAGGCAGACATGGTGCTCCTCCCTTTGTGTGAACAAGACCAGAAGCCTGCTGTTAACAACAAACTCCAGTTACATTTGAATGGGGGAAACTTACATTTTTCTTACCATGACTTTAAGTTAGAGGTTTACCACACTAGGGTTGTTAGAAGTGATTGTCTCACTTTAGAAGGCAACAGATATATTGCTTGATGGAAGCGTAGCCTACCGCACGCTGCTCAAAATTCTGTTCCTACAACTGTATGAAAATACTTCATTCCGCTTCTTACATACCACATTGGCCATCTATGCTCCTCTTCCCTCCCTCCCTCTCCAATTAGTCTCCTCCTCCGCAGAACTTTCCCCTCCTCCCTCTCCCGTGTGTCATTTCCTGCTCTTCAACAGTGCACACTCCCCTTTTAATTAAGAAACATTATGCTGTGCGGCTGTGCAGTATTGCGACAATGCAACTTCAAATGTTTCTGTAAAACCATTCTCCACTTTGCACCCAGCAGGCTGCAGATTCTCCATTTCTGAAGCAGATCAGGGTGTCCCCCACAGCAAAGTGAGGGGTTTCTCTCCTTTCCTCAGGAGTAAGCCTCTACTGAACTCAGTAGGTATTTACTACCGTGGTGTAAACCCACAGACAAAATGTCAAGGTGGGAGGGAGGTGATTCACTGATTGATTGACAAATGCTTGCAATTTTTTCCTTTTTCATTTCAAGAGGACAAAAACCAGCTTAACCCAACCTGTGGGAAAAGCACTGGAGTGCGCCTAGCCATGCTTACTCGAGAGTAAAATCCGCCGGGTTCAAATGGGCTTACTTTTGAGTAAAGCCACCTGGGAAAGGAGAGAAAGAGAGGGGCAGAAGTCTTCCACTGGCTAAGACATGTTCCTGATGTATTTATTTTTGTAAAAAACAAACAAACCTCAATTTAAAACACAGCAGAAGGAAGAAAGGTTTTGAGAAATTCTGCCCCCCAAAACCAAAGCTTTTCTCTCCCACTTCTGGCTGCGAAAGGCTCCAGATATAGATTTCTTTGCTCATCAACTCAATGGGCTCCGAGCATTACATAAAAATAATCATCCCTGCAATGGTGCCAGCCACTCACTGCCATGCCCTCCCCACATGCCAAATCACAACCCCTTTACCCCTGAAAAAAAACCATGCACAACCCTCTCCCCTGTGTTTGTTTTAAATAAAAATATACATTTACGTCTGCCCTGCAACAGCCGAGGCTGAGTTTTGAATCCAAATAAACTCTGGGAAAAGCGAGGGGAGTAGCTGAGGGGCACTGGTGAGTTTTTCTGATAAGCCAGAAGTCGAATGGGACAAAGAAGTATAGGTAAACACAGGCAAAGACAGCCCAATACATGCCCTCTCTGTCACATGTTCTTCTCTGATGCCGTAATGATATTACTGCACAAGAAAGTATGGTAATTTCATTCACGGGGATTTGCTGTGAATGAAAAGGAGCACTATAAAGATACCCACCCCACAGCCAAACCAGCAACAAAAGGGAGGTTGAGTCGTGCGATCAGGAAGAACTCGCTTGCACAATCACACGTTATCATGACTAATGGATAGCGCAACAAAACCCTGTGTAGTAAACCTCTTAGACAACATGTTGTGTTAAACATATAGTGTACAGCTGACCATCACCTTCCTTTTTCGTCTATGCAAGGGGCCTAAATACCCTAAAAGCACCAGATCCCATCTGATCTTGGAATCTAAGCAGGGTTAGCCCTGGTTAGTACTTGGAAAGGAGACTGCCAACAATACTGGGCGCTGTAGGCTGTATTTCAGAGGAAGGAAGTGCCAAAACCACCTCATAGGATTCCTTGCCTAAGAAAACCCTATGAAATTCATGGGGTTGCCATTAGTTGACACATGACTTGAAAGCATACACATACACACACACATGCAATTACACAGGCCCCTATGCACGTAAGGGAGATATAACTTTTCTCCCAACAAATTTCCCCCTAAATTTACCTGCCCTCCATGTCTTGTGCTAAAACATACACACAAACACTGTGCACTGGGAACAATGGGGACTCCCCCATTCTCATGTTTTAGCTTCTGTGGGGGAATGGAATTTTATGAGGGGAGGGGGAAGCCAGGGTGCAGAAGGTTAAAATCTCCTCCAATTCACATACAGTGGTCCAGTGGTCATGACTGAGATTGGATTCCTGTTGTTGTTGTTATTGTTGTTGCTGCTGCTGCTGTTGTGTGCCTTTAAGTCATTTATGACCTATGGCAATCATAAGGAGATCCTATCACTACTTCCTTGGAAGGAAAAGAAGAGAGGCTTGTCTGCATGTTATGAATTTAACCTAGCAGGTAGTTTAGTGCCAAATCTTTTGGTGGTTACCTTCATCTTTAGTTTGGCACCTCCCTCTGAGGCAGGGCCAAGTTAGACTGTTGTTGGACTTATCTCCCAAATTGGACTGGAAGATCAGGTCACTGCAATAGAATGGGAAAATAAAAACAAGAATGATGCCCCATAGATACATTGAGTTCATATAGGGCCATGTTGGGCATCACAATTGCCCACTGTGAACTTCAGCTGTCCAGGGCAGAAGATCAGTAAAGCATGAGCAAGTTGTCTTTCAGCACTCTGCTAATTGAGGCATCATAGCTAAGCTTTCAAAGGGCCCACAGTTTCCAGGAAAGTTGTTTGAAAACCACTGGCATGCAATATTTCTGATAGTATATGATAGTTGAAATACAACAATATTAATATTATCTCATATTTGATAAACAACATTTAATTTTAGGGGGGAAAACCTTATAGCATTTGACCTATAATAGGATAATGAGCCTGTGGCCTTCTAGATGTTGTTGGCATTCAGCTCTCATCATCCCTCACCACTGGTTATGCTAGTACAGCTGGTGGGAGATATATCCTAATAAACATCTGAAGGGTCACATGTCTTGTTGGTTGTAAAATATACAATTGACATTGTAAAATGGGCAGTTAACAACTTAGTAGCTCACATATTTGAAACCAATAAATCCACAGCACTTAAATTTTCTGACAAATACAAATTCATATATTGAACTGTGGATCTGAATTTGGCTTTGGAATTTCTCATTCCAGAAACTGAATAGCAAAATAGGACATTTTACTGAATTTCACATGTCTCCAAACATCTGTTTCATAAGCCTGGCTTCATGGATGAAGGCAGGAAGTATTGAAACAACAGGAGTTTGGGGACAACCTTCTTCTGGTTCAGTGACTTTTCTGCTGAGTCACTCAGTAATATTAGGTAAACTCTCAGGGCTTGTCTATACTAGGCATTATAATGTGGATTGGTGTGTAGTAACACCAGTTCACAGCAGCATCCATTTGTCTCCATGGTTTTTTGGTAAGATTGCTGGTATGTAAAGCTATCTGTGTTTGATGCTCACACGGGAATGCTTGCGAATCAAGATAGCAGGCACGAGTGAATTAATCGCATTTTATATTCTCCACAAGTTGCTGCTGCTGAACAGTATTTTTAAAAAAACACAAAGCCAAGGTGTGGAAGTGTGACCTTCCACTTAAACAAACTTAAAAAAAACCCTGTTTTGTTGCCTCAGCACACGATCAATGAACATTCAACATGGCGGTTCCGGCCACTTCGTTGCCAGCAAGCTCTACCCTCCACACACTTATGACCAATCAGCAATACACTTCCATCCTCACTGAGAATATGCTACAATCCGAATCAGTTGTCCCAATGAGCAGGAATGCACATTTCCCTCACAGTTTTTTAAAAACTTCAGGAAAAGCCACAAAGACTTTTCCCACACAATAGATGGCATTTTTGGCCCACCTCCTTCTGAATACAGTGGATCGCCACAGGATCCCATTTAGACAAAAGGTATTCTTCTCAAATTCTATGAGGAGTATTTTCAATGTTTAGATAATCCCTCAGTCTCTGGTACCATCCATAAGACAGAAGGGACAAAGCCCACTCAAAGGGTTGTGGGAATACAGTAAATGTTTCCACCCCCTATGGGCAATTATATTTCTCGAAACTCTGATTCATTTGGAACTTTGATCATCAGCTTTAGTAAGTTTGTGATAACCACCTAAAAATGTAATGTCTAAATCAGGTCTTTTTAGACCTCTTTTTTTGGGGGGGGTGGGAACCATGGACCACTTTGGGAGACTGGTGAAGCCTATGGACCCCTTCTCAGAATAGCTGTGGATCCATAGGCTTTGGCCCCTTCTCTAATTGTGGGTCTAATAACGGTAGTGATTTTAAATAGTGATGAGTGTAAACAATATTTCAAGCCATCTGAAACAGCTGTAATATGATATGAAAATATTTGTGATTTGTATTGGAGACACAGCCACAGGTCCTGCTGATACTACTGTAATTTGTTGCCTACATTCATAATTGAAGGAAATGCTAAATGTTAGTTTGAGAGGTTAGTGAAAATAAAGATGTACATCCCCTGCATCCAAGTCCACAAACCCCCTGAAATCTATATATGGACCCCTTAGGGGGTTGTGGACCCCAAGAACTCCTGGTGGGCTCCGGATCCCTGGATTTAACCTAGTGGATTGAAAATATGGAAATACTAATCAACAACAACCTGAGATCTAGTGCAACCAGGCTGAGAAGTGGTCCCAGAGCAGCAGTGGAGGTGGTGGCAAGGTCCGGCCACCAGGCACACGTTCTTCTTCTCTTTTGCTCCAAAGGCAGAAGTGGGTGCCTGACATACTCCTCAGAGGCACAGAGCATGAAGAATGAGTGTCTGGTGGCCGGGGCTTGCTACCACCTCTGCTGCTGCCCTAGGCCATATTATTAATAGAGACTTGATCGTTCACCTTTTTTTGCTATCCATGCAGGGTCCTAGAATCAAACCCCCATGGATACCAAGGGCCCACTGTACCAACCACAATGTATTGGAGAAGAAATATTGCATAGGCACAATGACAGTATTATCACCAATGCCAAAGAAGAAACTTCTGGAAAGAGGAGAGAAGATAGTATTACTATTGCTGAGAACTCTCCACAGTGGAGATAGGGCACTGAATAATTCTATTAGGCATCTATCAGGCATCTATTAGGCATCTCCTCCACAGAGCCATCTGCTTTTATAAGGCAGGTATGTGAAGAAGAAGGATTTTGATGCTGCTGCCGACTAAGGAAAAGCTTCTTTTCATCTCTTCTGTTGCCCTGCCCTAAATGGGGACCTATAAATGGGACCCTGTAAACCTACAGGAGCCTGGTGACACAGTGGCTAAATGCCAGTACTGCAAGTTACCAAGTTGCAAGTTCAATCCCAGGGGCTCCAAAGTTCACTCAGCCTTCCAGCCTTTTGTAAGTAAAATGAGTACCCGGCTTGTGGGGGCAATTAGTTAACACACATTGGAAACTGCTTAATATGGTGCAGATGTGTAAATTGCTATTGCTTAAACAATTTGTAAGCCACTCTGAGAGCTTTTGTGGCTGAAGAGCGGGGTATAAATACCTAAATAAATAAACAAATAAATACATAGCCTGTCTGCCAGCTGGCCTATTTCACCCTGGAAATCTCTAGTTTTCTTTTTCTTTTCGTTGAAAAGAAAGAAATTGGCATCTCTTCATATTTGTAAGGTCAAGGCACAGAAAGCTTTCTATAAGCCTAAACCTTGTTTTGAAGGGCCTATTCTTTTACAGACCGATTATGAAAGCAGGCTACATATTCTTAACAAGCCCCCTTTCACTTCAGCTTTCAATTCCCTGCAGTGTATAATGTGCATGTGTATTCTTGCATGGCAGGGCCCTTAACATACTGTTTTGATTGTTATCGTCTTGCCATGAAAGGGCCGATTGTTTTGGGTTCCTACAATTACATCATGGCTTCCCACTCTGGTTGCCTGTCAAGGTGTTTGATCGGAGTCTGCAGGTGGGAAGGAGTCCTGTGGTAAGCCTTGAGCACTTCCCCATACCTGCCCTACCTGTTAAACACAGCTGCCTTAGCACGCAAAGGCTCTATTCTGCCCCCCTCCTACAACTGATCTCTCTTCCTTTCACTGTAAACTCTTACATAGGACAGGCAAAAAAAAAAAAGAACCAGGGAGGGATATAGGGAGAAAAACCATTTCTAGCTATTCAATACAGATTCTGGCTCATAGGCAGCTGGGGGAACATTTCTGAGTCCACCTGCATGGATGTCAAAAGCCAAGGATTCCTATACACACCTATGTCTAAGCACATTGAACAACATTTTTAAACTGTCACAGCTGAAAACTGAAGCAAACTACTGATGAGAAAGTGTGATCAAGATTGAGCCAAACCCCAAAAGGTACACCCACAATTGAATGACAAAAAAGGACTGACTCTCTGTAAATAAAACAAAACGACACAATATATAACATGATCAATTGTATAGTTTGTGTAAGGAAAGAAAGTTCAGAAACCAAATCATAATATGGAAGGGACATGCTCCTACATAAGCACAACAGCCAAATTTTATCAGTAAATGTTACTGCTTTCTGGAAGAGTGATTTAAAAATTGTCCCCAAGTGCTCAGAAGATACCCAGCACAATTTTAACCTATCTGTCTTTGTAACTCCAAGAGGAGTCTATTGATTCAAAGAATGAAGAAGCATTTCAATACTGTATTTCTGCATTATTAACTCTCAGACAGAGAAAGAGAGGAGAGAATACTGTGCGTGTGGGAGAAAGAAATGTCTTCTTCCATGCACATAACTGGAATAAATTGGAATAAATTGAGAGCTAGTGTGGCACAGTGGGACCCCCAAATCTGCCGAGCTCCCTCCTCACTCCCTTCTCCGTCCACCACCACCCCAGCTTCACTGTGCCATCGGAAGCCCCACAGAGAAAGGAGGTGGGAGGCAAGCTCTCCTCTCCCTCCCTTCTCTGCCCCCTCCCCCACGGATGTCATCTGTGGATAATTGAATCAGCGGATGGCGAATCAGCAGATGTGGGTGTGCTACTGTATAATGGTTTGACCATTGGACTACGACTCTGGAGACCAGGGTTTGAATCCCCACTTGGCCATGGAAACCCACTGGGTGACCTTAGGGAAGTCACATTCTCTCAGCCTCCGAGGAAGGTAAATGTGACAAAACCTGCCAAGTGTGTTGCCAGGGGCAGACGGTTTGTTTGGATTTGGAGGAATAACCACATGTGTGGGAGAGCTTTAGCAAATTTATTGATAAACAGTATAGCAGGCCAATAAAGATGATACAATTATGAAAGCTGTAGGCCCTACCAAGCATACTCACTTCCCTGTTCTGCTGTTGGAAGCCCTAGGAGGCAACCGCAAGGACACCCCAGGCCATTGATGAGATTCCAACAGCATTCTTGCATGCATTTTAGAAAAAAATACATTCCCTGGATGCATTCTAGAAAAAGGTTTCAAGTGGTCTCTAAAAGGTGCGATGTGTTTTTGTTTGCTTATGAAAGGCTTACCTATCATGGTTGTTTCATTTCACATACATATATTGTTTGAATACAAAAGTTGCTGAAACATGCTGAACTGCTCTTCTTTTTTGTGGTGTAGGAACCTATCTCTAGCCTTCCCATGTTATTTCTGCTTTTGGTATCAAATTTTCTGTTAAAGAAGTAATGCCCAGGAACACATTGACTTCGTTAACTGAAGTATACCCGTACACTTAAAATACATTTGAAGGAGTGCATTTTGCTAACCCCTGAAACACAGCCCTTGTATGAGCTAAGAAAGGCAACCCGGAAATCCTTGTAATGTTAAAGAATGATGGCTAAAAGCCACCCAACTTCAATGCTCTTCTATATCACAAAGTATGTCAAAGATATTGTACTAAATCAATGTATTGCATATGTGCATTAACAAGAAATAACACATACCAATTATACGAGTACAAAATGAGCAATTAAAAATTGTAGTAACAAGAGGTTAAAAGAGACAAGATAACTATAACAACAAAATATTAGCAAATGAACACCTTAACAGAGAAGTGTGTGTGTAACCAAGGAATAAACAATATGAAGAACTCTAGTAACACAAAATTAACAGAGGTAAGATCATTGTAATAACAAGAAAATTGACCAAGAAGTAACCAAGGAATAAACAATATGAAGAACTCTAGTAACACAAAATTAACAGAGGTAAGATCATTGTAATAACAAGAAAATTGCACATTATTTTCTGTTTTGAAGTTATCTTCCTCAAAAGAGCCATATATTCTTGAAAAATGACCACCTCAGCTATCTTATAACCCTGGATATTGTGGCAATGAGATGGAATGTTTGGCTCTGTTTCTTCAGACAAAATATTATTCTGTTCCTCCAAAACACTTAAAATGCCTAAATTCCAGGGGCTTCCAGACTGAGCTATCAGTTTCAGCAAAACCTCTCAGCACTGATGGTCTGGAGGCAAGCAGGCCTAAATCAAATTACTAGTCCCCACTAAAGAAGGCCCATTTAATCAACTGCTGACTCAATTTGCAATTGGTTGAATGAGTCAACTTTCAATGGGACTAAAACAAAATTCAAAATCCATAGAAGAGTGATGCCTTTATTGGCCAACCAAAATACACAAACACATCATGCAAGCTTTTGAAGCTCCATTGGCTTCTTCCATCAGGCAAAAGATGTTTAAAAAATCATACAGAAGAAGGGGGGCAGTTGGGAATCACAGGCCTACATTTTGTATCAGATGTTGTCTCTGCTATGGTTCAGTTGGTCTGGAGGGATCTCAATTCAGGCAGAGGCCACTCTTTTCTTGGTCATGTGGGGACTGAGACAAAGGACAGTAAAAATTAAACTCCATTAGCAGCAGTAAAGTTTTTTCGTGCTGGGGCTAGTAATTCAATTTAGGCCATGTGCTCCAGTTGGCCTCACCTTCCTGCTCTCTGGTAAATTACTGTTCCCATTTCCTTACCTTGAGCCAATTTCTTAATGTTTTAATAGTTTGGGTTGACAAACTATTCATTCTCCTGGTCTCAGCCCCTGCCTCTTAGTCTCCAGCAAATTAAATCTCCTAGGATGATGCTGCACTTTGCCTCTATGGCACATATGGACAAATAAACAACAACACACTAGGCATTGCATAGCCTGCCATGTCATATGTAGCTGAAGGACAACTATTGATGACATATCGTAAAACATGAGGCCCTCCAGAAGTAATTGGGATTGAAAGTAATTTCAGCCTTCACACTATTTCTCTCCTTCCCTCTCATTATGTATGATATAATCAACAAGTGTCAGGCTGCTGCATTGCAAATGAATAAGATTCAATAAGAAATTCCACCATGCAAAGATTCCTAGAAAGATTCTTGGTGTTTCAAGTCTGCATGTATCTGTGGCAGGAATCTTGACTAAGAATAGCTCCATCTATTGTCTGACCAAAAAACTGCTCAGACTAAGGAGGTGGACCGGCTTCATAAGACCAGATACAGAACTTGTTTATCTTCCTATTTCACCTCATGGCTGCTTAACTGGAAGACCCTACCCTATCATTAGGCAGGGTGAGATGGCTAACTCAGGTAGACATCCTGAGGAGGTGGACATCAGAGCTATCCTTTGGCTGGCTTGCTGTCCTCAGGTGGAGTAGAAAATGCTGTCCCACCGACAGTGTTGTAGCAAGATTCAGCTATCATTCTAGTTGGCTTCCATATAATTCACTTTACCCTTTGCCTTGGGCAGCAAAATTTTGAGAGCTGGTCCTAGGAATGATGGATAGCTCCAATTGTTATTACTCATCTGCAGTGCTGCAAATGTACAGTAGAGGGCACATGACCAGCTCTCTTCTCTAGCATCTTGCCTGAACAACAGAGAGGTGTTGTCTGGACGATGAAAAAACTCCTCACAGAATTCAAGGAAAATACCTTTTGTCCCAATGAGATCCCGCAAACAATTCGCTGTTTTTGGAAGGGGGGAGGAACAGCAAACACTACATTGGAAAAGCCTTCATGGCTTTTCCTGTACTTTAAAAAAATAATATGAGCAAATGCAAATTAGCGCTTGTTAGGACAACCGATTCGCTTCGCTGCACATTCTTGGAGAGAGTGGAACTGGAGATCAGATTGGTGGGATGTGCACACTGGGCAGGCTTGTGGGCAAGGCAGCACCTGGAAGCACTCTGTTGAATTTTTCCGTTAGCGATCGTGCATTTTTTTGCTGCAGAGAGGTGGCCAAATAACTTTTTCAAGCAGAAGGTTACACTTTGCACCTTTGCCTTAATGTTAAAAAAAATACTGTGCAGCGGCAGCAACATATGACACGCTAATTTACAGCCGCTGCCTTGATGCGTGGGCATGCGAACTTCAAACGCAGATAGCTTCTCAGCCTATCGTTTCTTCTGAAAGACTGTGGAGACAAAAGAATGTTGCTGCAAATTTGCAGTAATGTGCAGGACGGAGCATTATATCCTCTCATCTGGACTAGCCCAGAAAGTAAGTTTCCTTGGGCCCTGCTTTGGAATCTCTAACTGAAAACCTTCAGCCACACACATGTCGGCTGCTGACACACTACAGAAATAATGCAGTTTGACACAATTTTACCCCATGGCTCCATCCTATGGAATCTTGGGATTTGTAGTTTATTGTTGCACGAGAGCTCTCTGACAGAGAAGGCTAAATATCTCACAAAGCTACAAATTCCAGAATTCCATAGCATTGAGCCATGGCAATTAAAGCACTGTCAAACTGGATTATTTCTATAGTGTGGCAGCAGTCACACACACAATTGCCAAAATCATTTGGGTGTAATGTAGCAGTGGGCAACTGTGAGGGCTGAGGCTCAATTTTCTCCCCATGATCCTCCACAGGCTGCACCCATGTGCTCAGGGTGCAATACGAAGTAAAGTAATATCACTTCCAGTTGCCCTCCTTGCCCAATGTCAGCTGCTTTTACACCATGGGGTGGGGGGAGGGTCTGAGGGAGTGATTTAAATCATTAATTTAAGCACAGTGCATTGATGCATTCTGCTCTATTTTTAGAAGAAAAAAATGCCCCCAATACTGGTCCACTGTTTTAAAAAAATGGGGGTGGGGGCTGTGGGCGTTTGGGACTACAAAAGTAGGTATCAGTGGCCACGTGTGGGCCAAAGGCAGCACTTTCCACCTGTGGTCCGTGGCCTGCGGTATGAGTTATAATAACAAGAATAGGAAAGATGTTGGAGTGAGAACAAGGACATACATAGAGCAGTAACTAGAAGGGAAATAACTTAGAGTTGCTCCATTTGACATTACAGAGCATCCCAAACATCAGTTGCTGAAAAGGGAAGCATTTAAAATGCAATCTGGTTGGAACATCACCCAGTTAATGAATTCTGTATATCTCAAACTATGTGTTTTAAGAGGATAGAGGTGTCACTATTCCTTTGGAAATGAAGATTTATCTTGCTTTGGTTTGGATAGCAGTTTCATTCTGTTCAAAAGGGGTATCTGAATATAAAGCACAGAAAATGAAACAGAAATATTCTAGGTAATTGCACCTCAGCAAGGACTCCATTTTGGTACATTTGCTGTTTTGCAATCTGCTTAACTTAAGTGAATTCTCGCAATCTTTTTTTGTTTCTGGACTTTGATTTTATGGAAAGTGGAATTATTGGAATCAAATCTATCCTGTGCAGAAATTCTATTTGGGGGGGGGGAAGCAACAATATATTTTTAAAAAAAACAATACTAAAAAAAGAGTCGGGAGAGCCAGCATGGTGCAGTGGTTTGAGCACTGGACTATGGAGATTATCACACACTGAAAAAATCCCAGAACAGGGATGACAGGAGATGGCTAAAAGGCTTAACTTTTAGGCGACGTTGTCCCTGTCCTGGGATGCTCCCATTCTGCTTCTGTTCCTCCCCCGCTTCCTCTTATTCGTGGGAAAATCTGTGAATAAGAAGTCCATTCCGTTATCATAACGGAATGACAGGCGAGTTAAAAGGAGCCTTGTTCTGCTCCCGGGATGATGATGGAACATGATGTCACCAGGAGGTCTGTACCGGACACTTCCGGGTGTGATCGGGACGGCCAGGTAAATGACACCCTTCCTCCCCCTCCCTGGGTTACTTGGGCTTTTTTGTTGTTGTTGTTTTGGGGCTTTGTTTTATTTTTTGACATTTTGTTTTGTTTTTATTTTTAAATTTCCGGCGCAATTGTTCTCTCGCAAGAACAAGCAGGATTTGGCTTCACTGTGGTAAAAGCAGCTTTACGACAAGCTGCCTTTACTGCAGTGAAGCCGAGGGAAGTGGAAGCCGTTTCTATTCAGCAAAAAGGTAGGCATTTGAAAAGTTTTTTCTTTAGTGTTACAGGGACGGGAGTGGGTAGGGTGGGGGAGTAGCAGGACAGAGATAGTTTCCAGGGACCTGTGTGATAATCTCCTATGACTCAGGAGACAAGGGTTCGAATCCCCACTTGGCTATGGAAACCCATTGAGTGACCTTGGACAAGTCACACTCTCTCAGTCTCAGATGAAGACAAAGGTAAATCCCTTCTGAACAAATCTTGCCAAGAAAACTCTCTGATCGGTTCACCTAAGGATCACCATAAGTTGGAAACTACTTGAAGGTACACAGCAGCAGCAACAACAACAAAAAAGGATCCAGGGCTGGGGCGAATGTGTTGCTTTTTTGTTGTTACCTTTTGAAGAATAAGTTATAATATAGATATGACAAAAAAAGCGGTAACTTCCAGGTGGAGGAAATCTACTTTTCCTTGAGCAAAGGATAAATTGCTAACATTCTTTTTTGGACTTTATCAGTTGTGGCAAATATGTCATAATGACACCTAATGAACGCGAAAGGGCATGCATAGCAGATGATGTCATCCTATCATGATTTTGTCCTGTCAAAAAACTGTTCTATTTTATCGATAGGCCAAGCTGTCAACAGATCTCCTATAGTGCTTTTTTGCTGGCATTTGAAACCTTGCGCCATTGTGCTCACGTGAATACAGCATCAATGGGCAGAACACTTCTGGGTAAGATTGTGAAAACCAGGTAGGGGATGCTCTTTTCATGAACCTCCCCAGTTCACTTTTAAGTTGTAAAGTGTATTTTTGTGCTTTTGCATAAGTTTTGTGTGCTTGTCTTGCTGTATTTTTTTAAATTTACCGCACTTGCATCGTCTCATGAGAACTGGTAAGATTACAAATGCAGATGTGAATGGAACCCCGTTCGTGCTCTGTTAATGCTGGGGATGCCTTTTAACACTGCTGGAGGTAGATTTGATAAAGGGGGTTATTGTGCCAGCAGAAAACCGCAGCAAAATATGGTGGGAAAAGAACGATTACGGAAGTTCGTCTGATAAAGTCTTTTGACTTTCTCCTCCTTTTTTTTCACTGTAATCTGGCCCCTTATGCAAGGCTGGCTCCATAATCAGCCAGTGAATAAAGAGACCAGGGAAAGATTGCCCAGTGGGTAAATATTCTGGTTAGATGGAAGGAAGCATAACTTCAAATGTAGGCAAGACAAGGCATCAGGCCTTTCTACTTATGAAATTATATGGGAACCAATATATATGAAAGGGGCAGTGTGCTCCTTAAGAGGTATTTTTTTAAAAAAAATGTTGGATCATTTGCCCAAACAAAACCAACTACCATAAGAAATGGTGTTGTGCTCTTTCCAGTCCTTTACATCAATGCCTCTCAAGCTATCTCTTGTAGCAGACAAGCAACCCCCTTCCCCCGCAATGGTGGACTAGCATGTGTCTACAGACTATCATTTTGAGTAGCAAGGCTTTACATTTTTTTATTGAAAGATGAAAGTCACCTTCAAGTTAGGCCCACGAACTCAGAAAGATTTGTTATGGCAACTCAGAAACAGGGACGATGTTCTTCCCAACAGGTCACAGCACATGTGACTCTTTTGTGCACAGCATTAAACAGACTTCTATAATGCCCTTCAAACAATGGGGGCATAGAGAATGGACAGCCTACCATTATAACTATATGCACATGAACAGCAGGAAGCTAAACTTATGTTTTGTGTTCCTGGGAGTTTCAAACTCACAGTAAAGGAACAAAAATGTTTTTTTGCGAGCCAAGTAGATGTTTCCAAGAAATGCATTCAGGAAGTGGGGTTTTCACCTTTTCTGTTACCTGCTTTCCTGACTAATAAGTCATTATTGTTAAAATATATTTAAACCTTGCATCTTCACTGTGCATCTGCACATATGTGTGCACATGCAAGAACACACAGGCACACATTACCATATATGATAATAAAACACTAAAACAACAGCCCATATGAGAGGAACAACCCCTCTCCCATTCACAGGAGAAACAAATGGGAACCAGGAAAAAAATCCTACTCAATGTCCACAATTAAACAAATTAACAGAGAACAGAACAGTAAATAAAATAAAATGAAAATGAAAATCCATCTGAATGAGCTGAAAGATGCAAAGAGTTGGGAGTTGTCTATATGGCGAAAATACACCTCATAGAATCAAAATGCATCAATCCACTGTATTTGGAAGGAGGGGCCAAAAATGCCAAATACTCCACAAGAAAAGCGTTCATGGCTTTTCCTGTATTTTTAAAAAAAAACTCTGAAGGAAATGTGCATTCCCACTCACTGGGACTACCGGTTTGCTTTGCTGCGCATTCCCAGTAAGAGTGGAAGTGGAAAGCTAATTGGTCAGATGTGCACAGGGAGCAGAGCTTCCTGGCAAGGCAACTGCCCCGAACCATGTTGGATTTTCGCTATAGCGATCGTGCACTGAGGCAACGAAACAGCCTTCCCCCTTTTTTTCTCTGTTTATTTAAGCAGAAGATTGCACTTCCACACCTTAGGTATGCTTTTTAAAAAAAACCTGTTTGGCAGCAGCAACTGGTGGAAACAAAAATGTAATTCATTGGAACCCACCATCTTGATTTGCAGGCATGCCTGTTTGAACAACGAATGCATATACCTTGGCAAGCCTGCGATCTTGCAAAAAAATCATCGAGACAAATGAAAGCTGCTGTGAATTGGCATTAGTGTGCATCAATCCACATTTTATAGCCTTGTACAGACAAGCCCATGGACTTCCCAGTTAGAGGACTGGCCTGTCAAAGGGGAACATTGGAAAAAAATCTCCAGCTCGTGACCATGGGCCCATTTGCACTACTCAGTTAAAACACTATGATTCCACTTAAGCTGCCATGGCTCCATCCTATGAAATCCTGGAATTGGTAGTCTAGAGAGGGATAGACTTACTGTAGATAGAGAGCTCTTCTAGTGCCTCTGACCAAACGACAAATTCAAAGACCCCACAGGATCCAGCCATGGCAGTTACAAGTCAACTAATATACTGTAGTGTGAATGGTAGCAAGACCCCGTCTTCGTGGTAGCAATGGGCCCCCTGTCTTCGTGGCAAAGAATACGAGGTTTGTCTATTAAATAGTGAGACTGTATTTCTGCCATTTGGACAAATTAGAGAGAACTGATTGTGAACATTTGAGCAGTGACCTTGAACATGTCTGAATCTTCATGACAAACATTAAGAACTCTCGGCCGTTCAGTTAATTGTCAGTTGTCATTTAAAGCAGCTGTGTTGTCTGTTGTGTGCCGGAAAAATGCTAAGTTTAAAAGTCAAGCAATGTGTCAATTTGAAATATTTAGTAAAATTGAACAAAATACCAGCAGAATCTTTTCAACTGCTTACTGTGGCCTACAGGGAAGACTGCATGTCTCGTGCATGTGTGTTTGAGTGGCATGAAAGATTCAGAGAAGGACTTGAGAATGTGGAAGATGATGAACGCCCTGGATGACCTTTCACTTCAAGAACTGAAGAAATTGTGGAAAAAGTCAGCCAGATTTTTCAAGGAGACAGCCAACTGAGTGTCCAAATGATAGCTGAAGCTGTGAACATCAACAAAAACATTGCATGGAAAATTTTGCTTGAGGATCTCAACATGAGAAATGTTTGTGCCAAGATGTTCCCTAGGGTTCTCAAACCAGAGCAAAAAGTGTGCCGCAAGGAAATTTGCGCTGATATTCTGCAGCAACTTGAGGGGGATCCAAATCTTTTTCAAAAAACCATCACTTGTGATTAAACCTGGGTCTTCCAGTATGATCCTGAGACAAAATGATAGTCAATGCACTGGAAAACACCATCATCACCAAGTATGAAAAAGCACGTCAAAGCAATTCCACATTCAAAGCCATGTTCATGGGGTTTTTTTGACATCGGGGTGTAATTTTGGCAGAATGGGTTCCAGAAGGCAGAACAGTGAACCAGCATTATTATAAGGATGTTTTGACAAACCTGAGAGAAAGAGTCAGAAAAAAAGGCTAGAACTGTAGGAAAATGGTTTCATTCTTCATCAAGACAATGCGCCTGCTCACATAGCACTTTCTGGGAAGGATTTTTTTATGTGGTTAAATGCATTACTACATTTGAACATCCTCCAAATTTGCCAGATTTCGCACCATGCATAACTTTTTCCTTTTCCCTAAAGTGAAATTGGTACTTAAAGGAACACATTTTGAGTAAATTGATGCAGTAAAGAAGAAAACGGCAGATGTGTTGAAACAGCTGACAGAAACTGATCTGTTCCACATCCTTGACCAGTGGAAAACAAGCCTGCATCGGTGTGTGAGTGTGAACGGGAAGTATATTGAAGGGGACAAGCATTAGAATTGTAATGCATATAAATAAAGATGGGTTATTGTATCAGTCTCATTATTTAATAGATAGCCCTCGTACATGGCAGCACCTATCCCTAAGCTTTTACCACATGGGTGGAAACAATTTATCAGGTACTGTAGTCTTCTAGGTCAAAGTTGACCAATTTTTTTTAAATTAAAAATATCACGTCAATGATCTTGCTGTTGCATTCTATGTCCCATCCCCCTGAAATTTCATACAAATATACACCCTCCAACATTTCAAAAATGAAAACTGGAACATGTGTGGCCAAACAATATCAGAATGTGGTCAACATGGCAAAAGTTTTTAATGAGGAAGAACAGACAAACTAGGAGAGATTACAGCAGTTTGCTTTTCCCCAAGCCTACTGGGAAGAGCAAGATTCTGCCTGCTCTTCTGCTCTCCCCACAAGCTAAGTTATTTGAGTACAAACTACATTTGCACCTTGAACTTTGCAGCGGTTAAAGTAAACTAGAGACAAAGGGGCAAAGTGTGAGGAGGAAAGAGAAACTGAGACATTGTAAAAGCAGTTGAAAAGTGGCACAACAGGGGCTGTCCTTTCTGAATTAGGGACATTTGGAGGATATGCAAATAGCATTAAGGAAACCGTCCCCCAAAGAAGGAAGCAGCAGAACAAATTAAGAGCAGAACTAGATTTCATGTGTGAAATGGTGCGCGCTTTTATTTGCAAGTGTCCGGGAGCTGAAGAATGCAAAGGGTATCTAGGAAGAAAGTCTCTAGCAAGCCAAAGTTCTGGTATGTAGTTGAGTTCAATCCAATGTAATTATTTAGGAAAGAAAAGATGGATGGGTACGGTTGGGGTTGAAGGAGAGAGAAGCACTTGTGTTACAGGGTTTTTCCCAGTGAAATATCAAGATAAGTTTACGACTCTTCATCCTGAACAAAAGGAAAAATTAAATCTGATCACCATAGGCTGCCAATGGCTGAGACTGTGAAGGCCCTGTGTGTGTGTTCTCTTGCCAACACTATGTTTGCTCAGTTTTGTAGATATACCCTCATGAAATTTTTATGGCTATGGGCCTTTTCACACTATGCAATTATAATGCTATGATTCCACTTTAATTGCCATGGTTCCATCCTATGGAATTTTGGGATTTGCAATAAAGGGAGGTGTGCTTAGACTTCTCAGCCTTGGAGCTCTTTTACAAACTACAAACCTCAGGAATCCTTAGGGTATTTCCATGACAGTTAAAATGGAAATGCAGAGTTAAAACTGTGTCGTGAGAAAGGGTTCTGTGTTCAGGGGACCATTACCATCTCACCACTTCTGCAAAGAGGTTGGGGGAGGGAGAAAAGGGTTGGGCTTGACTTGGAAATAGCATCTATTCTGTTTTTATCTGGTGCTACATTGATCAACTAGGCAGTCGTATTATAAATTTCTTTACTGTTTGAAGGCATAGCCAATCAAGATGCAAAGGACCAACATTAAAGCCATCAGACAGCCATTACCTATTTCTATGTATAGTTGAGAAAGCTGGACAGTGAAGAAAGCTGACAGGAAAAAAATCAACTCATTTGAAATATGGTTTTGGAGAAGCATTCTTACAGATACCATGGAGTGCCAAGAAGACAAATAAATGGGTCCTAGACAAATCAAACCTGAATGTTCACTAGAAGTGAAGATTATTAAACCGAGGCTGTTGTACTTTGGACATAACATGAGACAATGTGGAAAAGAGGATAATGCTTGGTAAAGTGGAAGGTAGTAGGACAAGAGGGAAACCGCATTACAGGTGAACTGACTCAATCAAGAAAGCCATGGCTCTGAGTTTGCAGGACTTGAGCAGGGCAACTGATGACTAGGGAACTTTGAGGTCTCTCATTTATAGGGACACCAGAAGCTGAAGCTGACCTGATGGCAAATAACAACAGCCATAACAAAAAACAAAACAAAACACCCTCCTTGGCTATAAGGTCTTTTCTACTAGAATTCCTTTGGCCTCTCTTATGTGTGCCTATAGGTACTGCTGGCACAACAGACTAGATTTAATTATTATAGTAACCATATAAAACAGGGGTGTTCTGCTGGAATGGTGGTGAGCACTCTTTGCCCTTCCAGATATTTAGAACAACAACTCTGATACACCCTTTACCATTGGCCGTGCTGGGTGAGGCTGATGGGAGTTGTAGGCAAAAGTTCTCCAACCCTGTGCTGGAAAATGATAAGGCAATACTGTATTGTACTAAGTCTACCATAGCTTAGGTCTTATCAACAAAGTTTGCACCTTGCTTGTATGTTTGCTTTAGTAATGAATACAGAGTTCAATTTTATTTAAAAAAAATCAGAAGATGTCAGTTAAAATAAATATGGACCAGGTTTTCTAAGCAATTATTGAAAAATTCCTGTGTGTGCAGCAGATAATTTGAGATGCTAAGACTGGGGCGGAATGTCTTTCTGGTCAACAATTGTGCACCAAAACATGTGTGGTTGGTGGAGTGAGAGGAGGGAAGAGATGATGCAAGATTTGTATTAGGTATCCCAGATCCCAGAGGGTGAGGCTCAGGGACAGTTGCTTTACTAGAACAGAGCTTAATTGTGGCGTCCCTCAGGGCACCATCCTGCCACCAATGCTATTTAACATCTATATGAAGCTGCTGGGAGAGATCATTTGGAGGCATGGAGCGCGGTGTCATCATTATGCTGATGACATCCAGATATACTTCTCCGTGTCTCGGTCGTCAGCTTTTACTTCAGATGGTGTCTCTCCACTCAATGATTGTCTTAAAGCAGTAATGGACTGGATGAGGAAAAACAAATTGAGACTGAATCCAGACAAAACGGAGGTACTAACAGTTGCGGGCCCAAAACCAGGTCTGGGAATACAACTTCCAGTCCTGGATGGAGTCACACTCTCCTCCAAAGACTGTCTGGGAGTGCTCCTGGATCTGTCACTTCTGATATCTAATCAGGTAAATGCGACCGTCAGGAGTGCCTGTTATCAACTTCGGCTGATACGCCAGCTGTCCCCTTTCCTGGAAATCAGGGACCTCAAAACTGTGGTACATGCGCTGGTAACCTCCCGTCTTGACTTCTGTAATGCGTTCTACATGGGGCTACCCTTGTTCTTGACTCAGAAACTTCAATTAGTTCAGAACATGGCAGCCAGGTTGGCTTCTGGTATTTCCAGAAGAGAGCATATAACACCTGTGCTAAACGCTCTCCACTGGCTGCCTATTAGTTTCTGGGCACAGTACAAGGTGTTGGTTATTACTTTTAAAGCCCTGCATGGCTTGGGTCCAACTTACCTCTGGGACCGCCTCTTCCCATACAACCCTCCCCGCGCACTTCGGTCCTCTGTTACAACCTATGAAAACAAGCCTGTCGGTGACCTCCCAGAGGATCTTCTCTGCTGCCGCTCCCAGATTATGGAATGGCTATCCCGACCCGAAGATTTGACTGTTTTCCCCCCCTTTGAGCTGCCACTGAATTATTCTATGCTGCTGTGATTAGTTGCTGTATGTTTTTTTAAATTATTGTATGTTTTCAATCTTTTCTAGTTTAATATTATTATTATTATTTTTAATTTTAATTTTAATTTTGATTTTCCATTATTACATTAGCATATTAGTACATTCGTACAATTAGTGTATTCATACGATCTTAGCTATACATCATCTTTATACATCATCTAGTTTAATATTATTTTAAGGGGTGGGTGGGTTAGGGTATTGAGGTAATTATGGAGTTTTTATATGTAAGTCGCCCCGATTGCATTGCAGAAGGGCAGAATAGAAATAATAATAATAGAATTATTATTATTAGGTCTTTGTTGAGACAAAGGGAAGGGATGTGGGGGGCGGGAGGGCAGTACATGCCTCTGGCAAGTTTCGTGGCTTCCATTGGCATTAGAACAAATAATTCCAAAAATAGAATCCAAAACGTTGAAGTAGTCCATTGAAGTAGTCCACTGAAGTAGGGGAACCATAAGAACTGGTAAATCTCTCAGCCTTATTCAGTTTTCTGTGCTTTCAGGGCCACAGTGGGGAAATTTTAAATGAGGCAATCCCTTGTAAACATAAACATGGAAGATTTCATGAATGACTGCTGCAAAAATCAGGAACTGTCCTGACACCCAAGATCTCCTTCTAGTATTTAGCAAGGAAAAACTGATTTCATATCATGGGGTTGATTTGGAGCTGTTTTGTGGTGTTAAAACGCATATAAAGGTTTTTAAAAATTTATAAACAGAAGCCGGTGGCTCTGACTTCAGGCAAGGTCGTTAGCCCATTCTAATCTACTGGGCTTTTTAATGTGGCACATAGAACAATTCAGTACATTATTCCAATGGGACTTACTATGGGACATATAGGATTGCAACCTTAATGCTTTTATCCTTCTTTCAAATTCATCTCAATATGATATACTACTACAGTCTGCCCTGTCCATCCCTGTATCCATGATTCTGTATCCACAGATTCAACCAATCCTGGTTTGAAAATATATTTTTAAAAAAATCCAAAAAGCAAACCTTGCTTTTGCCATTTTATATTAAGGGACACTATTTTACTATGCCATTGTATCTAATGGGACTTGAGCATCCACGGATATTAGTATCCATAGGGGGGCCTGGAACCATTTGCTAGCAGATACCAAGGAACCACTGTATATTTAATAATTCTGGGTTTGTTGTTTTTATCATTGTACTTATTGTTTTGATATGCTTAAATATTTATTTGATTTATTTAATCAAAAGCCTATTTAAAAAAAAAAACCCTAACCCTTGGGCAACCTCTAGGAAGTGTGACACAAACAACAACTAACTTAAATTATTTTTGTTTTAAAATCTGATTTGCTTGGAACTGTTTAAATTGCCTAGAGATCCCATGGAACAGGGCAGGACATAAATATTTTAATGAAGAAACAAACAACAGTACGACAGTTGAACTTTTCAAGTCATCTGCCATCTTATGATGACACCATGCATTTCACAGGGGTTTTTAAGGCAAGGAATACTCAGAGGTAGTTTACCACTGCCTTCCTCTGAGATACATAGGATGCTACATTTGGTCCATCTGATGCATTTGCTACATTTATCGGCAGCTGTTCTCCGTGGTTTCAAGTGGGATTCTTTCATAACTCTACCTGGAGATGTCGGGAACTGAACCTGGGACGTTCTGGATGCAAAGCAGGTGCTCTACCACTGAGCTACAATGACTGCACACTAGACCTAGACACACAGTTCCATGCCTAGGCAAGGTTGTCCTGCTCTGCTACTAAACTAGGGAACAGGCAGAAACACAGCATGGATGGAGCAGAGACTGTCATATTCAGACCTACAAGTTCTCCAAGACTACAACACTTCCTTTTTTAAAGCTGATGGTACATATGCCACATGTTGGCCACCCATGATCTAGACAAGCATCACAAGAAATAAAAGCATCATCATCAAAATGTTGCTCATTTATGATGTTGGAGATCTGGAAAATACATTATTACAACTATTTCCTCTGCTGACTAAAATACAAATTATCTGGCTTTTGGCTGTAAGTCTTTCTACCTCTTCTGGTATCATGTTTAAAAGGGAGATCATTAACTTAGCCAAGCAAAAATAGGGTCAAATGCTAAGCTTGTACTATTTTTGGAACAACTTTAAGAGGAACTTTCCTTTGAGGTCCAAGTAACTTCATGTTAAAATAGCACAGCCTCCATAGAAATGCCCACCCCAAATTTAATTTTTTTTAAAAAATGCAAATTGCACATTAGTGTTGGCAAGGCCCACACACGAAGTACAATTTAACGATGCGGCCACATTGATCCTGAGAAGGTCTAGAGCTAGAGAGAGTTTTAAAGCCCTGTAAAGGTTATTAAAATATTTTATTTCAACAGAAAAACACACACACATCTGTGCATTAAAACTGGGTGGTCTGAAGGCAGAATTGGGTCTCTGATCCACCTAGAAAGATTCTCTGAAATGCTTGTGAATTTATGTTTTGTCTTGTATTATCTGCATGCATCTTAGTCGCAAATACATCCCATGTAAAGAAAGATATACTGGCTAGAAATTAATTAGATTTCTTTCTTTTTTTGGGGTACTCATGTCCCATAGCCAGTGGGGGAACTCTACTGGAAGAGTTTTCAGGGAGTTAATAAATGGAGAACTGTGGAGTAACATTCTTTTGAACAGGGACATTCCTCAACAGCCAAGTGGTACCCTACTGAGAGATCTGTTGTGTTGAACTCACCTGAAAATAAAGGGCAAGACTTAACCCTGGGTAATGTAAAAATGAAAGTAGTACAGATTGAGTATCCCTTATCCAGAAGTTTGAAATGCTCCAAAATCTGAAACTCTTGGAGCTACAAAATGTACATACTTGTACTGTATTTGTGAGGCTGGAGGGAGACGTGGGTGGAGAGAGACATGAGGATCTGTAAAATGGCAGAAATCCATGCCGCATATCCTTGCATCTCTCTCCGGCCGAACAAATAAGCAGGAATGCCAAAGTTGCTGCCTTGAAAGCAGAAGCAGGAGGCTGGCAGCACCGTAACTGCCACAGTTGGAGTTGGCCATGATTACTGGAGAGTTGGACACAGAAGCCTTGGATAGGAAAGGCACTGACTTGGATCTGGTGGTAGAAGCAGGAGGGAGAGGAGAGGTGGGTCCCCCCCCTCTGTTTTCTGGCATGGGGCTCTCCTCCAGGCCAAGGATTTAGACGGCTACCAGCAACTCCCACTGTTGCATCCCACTCTAGACCTAACTTTGGCTTGGGGGTGGGGTGGTGCTAGAGTTGCAGCAGCAGAAGCAGCCGCCGCTGCCATGGCTGTCACTTGTACAAAATTTGGCTGTAAACATGTCTGCACCTTCTCCCTCCCTCCCACCCAAAGGATGCCCGTCTGGTGGCCGGGGTTTTTGTTTATATCATACTTTTCTCCCAGCACAGATCCATGGCAGCCTATGATAAATTAAAGCAAGATACAGGTAAAATCTTCTTATACAATAGTTTTTAAAAATTAAATAAATAATTTGTTTAATATTATGTTGTTAAAATAGTCTGAAAGACACTTAAAATATAGTGAAAGGGATAAAAGCACATGGCACCATATCAAAAGCCCCTTCTGACACATGAGTTAAGAGCCAAATAAAAAGGACTTTGCCTGATGGCAGAAAGAGAACAGGGAGAGCCCCAACCAGACTTCCTGTGGAAGGGAATCCAACATCCTGGGAGCAGCTACTGAGAAAGCTGTCTCCCTTGCCCTCATCAAACTTGCCTATGATGGTAGGACTGAGAAAAAGCCTTCCCCCCCTAAAAGAGATCTTAAAACTTGAGTAGGGAGATGAGATGAGTGCTTTAAACATGGTTCTGACCATGAGCGTTGCTTCCAACAACCTAAATTGAGCAAGCAGCACCTTTAGAAAGTTCACACAGACCAGGTATAAAACATGAAGTCTTTGCCCCTTTGGTGAGTACATGTGAGAGGGCCTTCTCAGTGGCTGTTCCCATGTTGTGGAATTTTCCAGCACAGGGTTAGCCTATCTGAAAAACCACATCTCACTGTATGAACCTGACAGAATCTTAAGATCCTCAAGGGAGAGCTTTCTCTAGGTCCCACCACCATCACAGGGCTGCCTGGTAAGGGCATGGGAGACAGCCTTCTTAGTGGCATCAAAATTCAATAGTTTTAATGTGATGATTTAAAAAATTGTTTTAATATTTATTGACAGGTTTTTAGCTGATTTTGCTTATAGTTTGTGAGTTGCCTTGGGTCCCATTCTGGGAGAAAGGCTGCATGTAAATGGAGTAAAAATACATAAATATAGGTCGAACCCCATTTACATGGGGGATATGTTCCCAGACTTACCATAGATATGTGAAATCACATATAATAGCAAATTGCCATATTAAACCATAGAATCATGCTGGAGGACCTAGAAAATGCTTGGAGAGGATGCCTCTCTAGGCGTCTGGCATGACTCTATGGTAAACTTCTGCTTGAAGTTGACCCTAGAGTCGCGCTGGAGGACCTCCTGATGCCCAGAGACCACCTCCAGCATGACACTATGGTCCTCCAGATGCCTAGAGAGACATTTCTCCCGACTGCAGGTGAGTGAAACCATGGGTACCGATCCTATGTAAACACTGGGCAACCTGTAAATCACACAAACTCAGTTCTTCTTTCACTGCCTGGGAAAGACCTTTTTAATTTACACTGGCTTTTGGCAATGAACTGGTTGTCGCAAAAATATCTTTTAATGTAGTGTTTCATAGTTATGTTTTACGTGCTTGTAAACTGTTTTAAATTAGCACTGTTTTTCATTGTATAGTTTTGGTATGGGTTTTTTTACACTTATTTTGTTATAATTACAGGCCAACCCCATATCAGGATTCAGTATCCACAGTTTCACTTATCCATGTCCAAAAAAAAAATGTTCTCTCTAGGCATTTCTAAGTCCTACAGTGTGATTCTATGGTCAAGTTCTACTGTTCGTCTCATTGAAAATAATAGGGTTCCCTATTACCCAGGGTTTCAGGTATCCACGGTGTGTGTGTGTGTCTTAGAAAGTATCCCCCGTGGATATGGGGGTCAACCTGTATTCTTTTTTGGCTCTACGTTGTTTTAATTTGTGTTGTGAGCTGCCTTGGGTCCCATGTTAGAGAAAGCCAAAATTTAAAAATAAAATAAAATAAAATATGGCACAAACATCATATGGGTCCTTGAAAAAGTGGGGGAAACTACTGCTCCTTTATATCATACTTTAGAAGTACTGTTGCTTCATTCCTGACTCAAACCAGGGCCACCTGGTAAATGACATGGTGAAGCTTCCCATGGTGAAGCTGGGTGCTCACTTCCCAGACCAAAATCCAACCATGCTATTAACAGCAGCACATGGATTCTGCAAGAGATCCAAGCGATGGTGCATATACCCTGGTCCTTTGCCTGGCACAGGCTGGTTCTGCACAATGTGGCCAATTATAGATATTATTGTTGTGTGCCTTCAAGTCATTTTTGACTTATGGTGACCCTACAGTGAACCTATCACAGGGTTTTCTTGGCAAGATCTTGCCAATATGGCATCAGTGGAAAGTTGCCCATCTCTGGTATAAGACATAGACAAGTCCACAAAGAATAGTTCCCATGCAAGTCCTACTCCCACACCATCCGTACAATTTAAAATGACTTACTTGGGACTAAAGGCCAGAGGACTGCATATGATATGAACTTGGGGCACTATCAATTTGTATATACAGTATAGTTGTTGTTGTTGTTATTGTTGTGTGCCTTCAAGTCATTTCCATCTGATGGTGACCCTAAGGTGAACCTACATATCACAGAGTTTTCTTGACAAGATTTGTTCAGAGGGGGTTTGCCATTGCCTTCCCCTGAGGCTGAGAGGGTGGGACTTGTCCAAGGTCACACAGTGGGTTTTCACAGCTGAGCAGGGATTTGAACACTCGTCTCCAGAGTCATAGTCTAATGCTTAAACCACTACACCACACTGGCTCTAAATAGATATACAGTACTGTGTTTTAAATGTTAGAATGTATGCATTTTAGACAGACACCAATATCTGATTACACACACAAACACTGGGGATTTGTTCCTGAAATCTCCAGTCTGGATCTTCTCTTGATTTATCTTATCTAGGGCTGACCGAAGAGATTTTGCTTCCTGAAATAAAGGTCAAGATATCTCCTGCCTCCATTTCACATACAGAAGTTAATGGTACTAGAAGTTGAACCTTACTACATTTACAACTCTGGCAATGAGACTTTGTCCTTCACTGCTCCTGAGGGAGGCAGGCTAGCTTAATGGATGCAGGCCTGACTGCATGGTGCCCACATCTCTGTCCTCTGACAACCTGCAGTCCCCCACAACTACTGCCTAAGGTCTCCACCTCACTCTTCTCAGTGGTAGGGCTGTTCTTGTTCTTAGCATTATCTACTTTTCTTAAATTCAACAAAAGGTTTAGCTAAAGCTATAAGCCACTTTTCTAAGCCACAGAAAAGCAGGGAAGCCTAAGCATGCATACATCTGAAAAAATACAGGCACTTGAAAAATATTTTATTACAGCACTCATGCACATTTATTTTAGCGGCATTGAAGAATAGCTTGTAGAAAGCTACAACTTGCTGCCTTCTCCCCCCCCCCCTCCCAGGAACAAATTCTTCAGCAGGCAGACACTTCCTGTGATTAATCAACCTCGCTGGGAAAAGTATGTGCCTCTGTTTTAGACAAATATGCCAGGTTGGACCAAGTTCATTGGCTTTAGAGCTGTTCTTTATGTCATGAAGATGTTTAAATGGACATAAATTGTCACACATCAATTGGACAAAGGCTGCAATCTCTGGTATGGAAGTTTCCCATCTGAATGTACTTGGCTTTATCTACTCCAGCTTGGTCTGCTTTTGTTGAATGAAATCAAGAACAGCTTGCCACCATCTCTTCCAATGCAATTGTCACAAATACCTAACTTTATGAAGTGCTGTCAGTGTGCACTTCACACTGCCCCTGCTCCTGCCCCAAGTAAGAGAAAGAGGACCCCAGTCTCTGCAGGTCTGAGTCTGACTTGGTCACATGGAGGTACCTGACCCACAGCACATGTGCACAGACCAAGGCCTGTGAGTCATATGTGGCTTCTACTGGTATACTCTGCTGTCCACATGTACCATCAGGACTTCAGAATTTACTGCCAATTTTGGGGCTGGGGATGACTGGGGATGCTGCTGCTGCTGCCACTACCACCACCACTACCATAATTGATGTGGTCACCACGACAAAGTAGCAGTTTTTGGGTGCTGCTTCCGCTAAGCTTGTGGCTTGGTCAGTGATGCTGTGGGTAAGATACTAGCCTAACTGCAGCCACGTCACTCCAGAACTTTCTGTTGCCTCACTGAGATTGTAGCTTTGCCACTGAAATTGTGGCTGAGATTGCTGTTGGCCAATGACTGCTGCTGCTGCCACAAAGACTGCTGCTTTGCCACTAACACTGCAGCCAGGCAGTCATCAAATTGTTGGGATTAACAACCTTTGCATGCATGGTAGTTAAATAGTTAAAGTGCATGTTCTCTCTAGGAGTTTATGCAAAGGATGTTTTATGGCTAATTTTCTGTTTGCGTGTTTATGATGCCTCTCCTCTTCCTGAGCACATACACACATCTTTGTTCTCTGGGACAAGCCCAGGCAGGCACCTTCCTTCTTACTAACTTTCACCATGGAGCATGTGTTTTTAAAACTAGCTCTGTAGAGAAAGATGTTTCTAATTGGGGTCTCCTTCCTTGGAGGTCTTTAAACAGAGGCTGGATGGCCATCTGTTAGGGATGCTTTGATTGTGTATTCCTGCATGGCAGGGGGTTGGACTGGATGGCCCTTGTGGTCTCTTCCAACTCTATGATTCTATGATTCTATAATTTTCTGAACAGCATGTAGACTTTCGTATTTTTAATCCTTATATAACTGAAGATGACTGAACCTGTGTACTGACTATGCACATGACATTTTTGTGAGTAAACTACTTTTTATACTTTTAAAAGGAGACTAAGTTTGTTTTATTTCTCAGCTAGATATATATTGTGTGTGGGAGGAGGTAATGATGGCTGGCTTAATCTGTTCCCATAAAACCTGCTAAGTGTGATTTTAACTCTGCTGCTGAGATCACCAAATCTCAATTTTTTTAAAATTCCAATACAAATGCAGTCACTTTATTAACAGTGCACCCAGAACACCTCTCCTCTGATTGCTTCTGAAGGAACGTTTCCTAGGAAGAGCTCCAGCAGCCACTCTGAAAGGGTCTGCCCTTAGAGTCTTGCAGGGTACAACAAGTTCTAGGAAGCCGTTTTGCAGGTGAACAGATATGGAGAGAAATGCTTAGACTAGAATAAACTTACATCATTAGGGACAGAAGGAGAACAGATTTGTATGCAATAGGTTTGTTGTTACACTTTAAAAGTTTGCAAATAAGCAACAACAACATGAACCCTTTCACACTACACAGGTATAGCATTGTGATTCCACTTTAATTTCCATGGTTCCCTCATATGGAATCCTGGGATCTTGAGTTTAGAGAGAGGCATCTGGAATTCTCAGAATTCAGACCTCTAATGCCTCACCAAACTACAAATCTCAAGATTCCATAGGATGCAGCCATAGCAGTAAAAGTGGAATCATAGTGCAATAACTCTGTCATGTGACAGGGCTGCTGGAAAAGCCAAAGATGAGTCATGGTGGAATGGTGGAGCAAAGCAAAACTTCAACAAAGCTTCTAGATCAGTGTGGTCTCAACAATTTGTTCAACTTTAGTGATGAAATTCACTCCGTGTTGCTCATCAAACACTGAAAACATTTATTCTGGTTCTCTGTGATGATGGACAACAAGAAATCACTCAATGGCCATGGGCCCTTTCCCAGGCTGCCATGGTTTGCTGGCTTCCCAGATTTTGTATGCACCCCCCCCCGCCCACATTTTAAAAGGCTGAAATGAGTCCCTCAAGGTTTAATTACTAGCAGAAGAGCTGTAAGACAAAATATGCTGGTATTTTTGGTCTTACCCTTTTACCTTTGGCCCTGGAACCTGGTCCCTGAGAACTTCTCTGAAACTGAATTCAGCACACAGAGTGAACAAAGAGGTGTGGCCAAGGATAGGTTGGAGATGGTCAATACTATTTTAGATTGTTGTTGTGTGTCTTCAAGTTGTATCCAACTTACGGTGACCTGAAGGTGAACCTATCATATGGTTTTCTTGGCAAGATTTGTTCAGAGGGGTTTGCCGTTGCCTTGCTCTGAGGCTGAGAGTGTGTCACTTGGCCAAGGTCATCCAGGCGTTTCTGTGGTGGAGCAGGGATTTTCACCCTGGCCTCCAGAGTCCTAGTCCAACATGTCGGCAATAATCTGATGGTTTCAAAAGCAAAACATCTAGCTTGGTCATACTTTTAAAAATTGTTAGTGGAAACCTTAATTATCTGGAAGACATGAAAGTCATGAGGTAGGTAGGGCAGTTTTCTTAGGCTATTGAGCTGTTCAGTGTGACCGAGTGTCATTGCCTTTTGTGATGAACAAGTTACCATCTTGTCTCTAAAGTGGTGTTCAAGCTTCAAAAATGCAGCCAGAGAGTTTGACAGTAATTCAGACTAAGAATCTACATGAATAGGAGACATATTAACTCTATGGCCCATGTATCCTGGACAGAGACTGGAACATTAGTAGAAAAGACTTAACATACTTCACTGAATATTGGTGAGCTCAAAAATCTACATATGTACATGGGGGAAATTAGCATGGTGAGCTGCTGTTACATTAATTAGAATCATAGAATCATAGAATCATAGAACTGTAGAGTTGGAAGAGACCACGAGGGCCATCCAGTCCAACCCCAAGCCATGCAGGAAATCTTGATCAAAGCATCTCCGACAGATGGCAATCCAGCCTCTGTTTAAAGACCTCCAAGGAATGAGACCCCACCACACTCCGAGGGAGTGCATTCCACTGCCAAACAGCTCTTACTGTCAAAAATGTTAACAATTTGTTAACATTAACAAATTGTTAATGTTAACATTAGAAACCATACGACTGACAGACTAAATGGCACTTAATACTTTGGTTGACACCACTACTATTAAAAAAAACCCAGAAACATTTTAAATGTTGAATTCTTTCAGAAAAAGGTGACCAATAAACAGGGATTAAGGAAAATGCATTAAGACTAAGAAATCATAAAGCATAAAAAATGCAGAAAACTATACTATTTCAGTCATATAAGGAGAAATTACAAATATAGATTGTTACAGTCAGTAATTCAAGGTAGAATGAATGAAGAAAGAATTGTTTGAGGAAAAAACATCCTGGCTGAAAAACTTTTGAGAATGGTTTAGCTCCCATACAATACTCTTGTTTAGAGCAGCCATATCCAAAGACAGTTTAGCAATGATGGTGTCCATCTGCCAGGAGGAGGAGAAGGCAGCATTGGCGGCACTGTTTTTCAAAAGTAGTATGGTATGTGTTACTGTTGCCTCCTTTGAATGTAGTATTTAGGGAGCATAAATTGCTTTTTCCAGTTTGGCACTTTCCAGTTATGAACAAATCCTACAATGTGTCTGTTGGCTGGGGACAGTGCCTTTTGCAGTCCAACACATCTGGATGGTGCCAAGTTAGGGTAAGCTGAATTTAAAGCATGGTATCCAATATTCTATGCAATTAAATTCTGCCACTGATCTGCTGACTCTCTTCTCTTCTTTCCACCCTTTCCCACTCCGGAAACAAGTATGCTATCAACTCACTCACTTCAAACACCATGGATTGATTAAGAAGGAATAGCATAAAAACTTTTGTCCAAATGCCCCTAAAAATGCCCTTTAAAAAAAGCAAAGAGCAGTGACATTGTTGGTATTCATTATATGACTTATGAAGTGCAATTACTCTATCACGGCCTCATTAGAAAAAGGAAAAAATGGAGCTCCCAGCAGTAGTGGTGTTCCTTGCTTCCCACCTCTGCCTGAGGATCAAAAGCTTCTCTGGCCCATTAAAAATTCTGTTATTTTATCTACAGATATCCTTCTTTTCTTTCAACTTTAAGTCTTTTCTTCCAACTTTAAGTTCCTGTGGTCTCCGGAGACTGGAATAACAACCTAAGGGAAAAGGGTGAGAAGGGAAACAAACCCTGTCTTCCCCTGATGACTAAGAATGTGTACAGTCATCTGCCAGTGACAGATACTTAGGGCAGCCAAAGTTATGTAAACTCTTAGAGGCCTGGACCAGGACGATGTATTAACAGATGTAGCTGTAAAAGGCCCTATTATAGCATCTTGTACGGTAACAATGTATTCATTCAAATTCCCACTCTTCCTCTGAAGATTTGTTTTATAAAAACCTCATTGCTGAGGAAGGAGGGAGGGAGAGAACAAACCATACTGGCTGCAAGACTGCATCCCTTGTTCCAAGTGAGGTTTGCTCAGCATTATCCTGATGAGATAAATATGGATAATGGTCTTTTATGTTTTTGGTTTACTTAAAAAATTAGAACAGAGCAAGGGAAAGGAAGGCATTGAGCCAAGCTGTTACCAAAATATGGGAGTTTCTTGAAGGAAAGATAGGATACAGATGCAATACAGAACAAATATCCAGAATTCTAAGTAGTAGCTCTTGTAAAAGAATCTCACTGATGGAAGGGGCAGGGAGACAATTTTCACCAATCTCTCCCCTTCCAGCTCCCTGCCACTCTTTCTGGCATGCTGCTCAGGACTTCAAGGACAGCTTTTTAGAGAGCACAAGGGGCTGCCTGAGGAAAGGTGAAATTCATCTCTTCTCCTCTTGTGTCTGATGGGAGAATCTTATGACTGGCACTTCACTTGGAAGACTCTCCCACCAGTGGGAACAAACTTGAGGTCTGAGTTATTGAGTGAACATAATTAGCAATGAAATCATTAGGATCTATTCATGCTTGTGGCTGTTAATTTTTGCTCAGGACAATAGCCATAAGAATTACAGGTGTGCATCTGTTAACAAAGGCTCTGACAAGGAGATTTCTTTTTATTAAGTCTTTTTATGCTCAATCAGCCTACCCTTTTTCTTCTTGTCATCTGTTTATCTGGACATTTTTTAGCAGCGTCAATATTGGGAAGATGGTGAAGGAGGGCTCAGTGGCCAAGCTGCAGCAGAATGCTTGCAGTAAACAATACAATAAGCTTGAGCTGGGAAAGAATGGGATTCTGCTCTAGCAGATCCTGTAATAGCTGTGTGCGCCTGCTTACAACAGGCAAAGTGAACAGCAGCTGCCACCAGAATCCCTTACTGAGTGTGCATCAAGAGCAAAATAGAGTGAAACTGGGAAAGCAGATAAGCCTGTCTCATCAGCTACCCTCAGCATGCTAAAAAGCATAGATCTATAAGTTTGGCCACCAAAATGGGAATCATAAAAAAGTTGAGGCTGGTGAAAGAAAGAAAAATATTTCTGGGTGCATTTTGGAAGAAGCTTTCAAAAGGTCGCTGGAAGGTTCAAACGTTTTTGTTTATTTATGTAAGGCTTACCTGACCTGGTCATTTCATTCTGTGTGTACATATTATTATTTTTCAATACAAAGTTTGCTGAAACATATTGAACTATTCTTCTTTTTTGTGGTGTAGGAACCTATTCCTAGCCTTCCCATGTTATTTCTACCTCTGGTACCAAATTTTCTGTTAAATAAGTCAGGCCCAGGAACACATCAACTTCATCAGCTGAGATGTACGTGTACTGCTCAACTAGCAAAGCTGTCCTCTCGCTCTTTATGCTCTTGGGAAGTAACGAAACCTATCTGCCTGTTTCACAACATTTGCTAATAAAAACATATCTCAAAGGCTCAGGGGAGCAAGATATGCAGGATGGATACACAAAGAAGAAGTAGGCACAAATGTCCCCCAGGCCAACAGGAATTTGGTCTCAGAATTCCCCACCAAACCCTGCATGCTTAAGTGGGATGCTGTATTAGGTTCCCAAGCCTACAAAAAACTTTCTGTTAAGCCTCCCACAAAGAATCTTCCTGGTCACTTCTTAGCACACTCTCCCTGTCAAATAAATCACTTCCAAAGCCACCAAAACATGAAGTGGCAAAGCTTAGCAAAACTTTCTTTCTTTTTTAAAAAACCTGCTTGCTGCATTATGGCACATGGATTGGTAAACCATCTCTCTTGAGCTCTGATGAAAAGCCTGCTTAGGGAATAGGAAGGCATGGGTATCTAAAAGTTAAAGCCCAGTCTAGAGGGCCCTTAGAACTGTTAGGAAGACTGTACTCATGGAATTTTATTTTGTTTGCTTAAAGTCCTGCCTTTTACCATGAGCCCAAAGAATGCTATCATGGTGGTAGTGGTGGAGAAATGTTGCATTTTCTGGCAAAAGTGTCGCTTGTGACTGGATTTAGTCCTATGCTATGACAAAGGGTTCTTTCTTCATGGAGTTTAATAGCCACAACTGCCATGGAGCTTTGGGTTAGGAGTGGCCTCACTTGTGGTTTTTTTGGTTTTGTGTGTGTGTTTTGTTTTTTGTTGTTGGGCAGATCATTTGAAAGGGCCCAGCTCAATAAAAACAGAGCACTTTATTTCTTTGGGCTGGAACAATGCTTCTTTAATGAGAAAAACATATACCTATATTATTACAACACAAACATATGTGCACACGTGTAATGTGGTGTATGTGGTGCGTGGGTCAGGGAATAACAACACAGAATGTTATTTGCAGGAAATTAAAGTTCTGCTTTCAGGTACAAGTAGTAAGCCCCAATCCATAGGAAATAGCACTTTCCCTATGTCCCTGCAAATTTATTATACTAAGTACATTAAATAAATCTAGAATCACAATGGCTCACAGGATAAAATCTTCAATACTATGAGCAGAAGAGAGTTAATTGAAGGAAGGAGATGAAGTTGACACCTAAAGCAGAAAACCAATTGGAGAAGACAAGACTTTCAACCAAGCAAATCTCTCCATACATTACTATGAATCAATGGTAGGAAATACACAGACTTATTATTATTAGCATGGTTAATAAATAAATTGTTATCTGCTCTCAAGACAGCTTTGACTTATGGTTACCCTATGAATGAGAGACCTCCAAGAGCCCTGGTCATCAATAGTCCTGCTCAGTTCTTGCAGCAAACTCAGGACTGCAACATCCTTTATAGCATTGATCCATCTGTATTGTATTGTGGTTCTGCATATTACCTGACATGAATCTGAGCTGCTAATTTTTTTCCTAATAACCACATTCTTCCATATACCTAGAAATAATCCATTACCATACTTCTAATCTGAAGCCATTTCTAGTTTTGCTGCTTATTATTTTCCAGAATAAAAACAGAAGGCCCATCACTGGAGAAAACTCATTTTTTGATTACTAGCAGACTTCCTTTTAGATAAAGTTTCTATCCCAAGATGATAAATTTGGGGGCAAAACCACAACATGTTCATGTAAGTGTCCAGTAAGACAGACCTCTGTCTCCAGTGCCTGGCATTAAAGTCTCTGGTTGGCATTCTGTTAGTTGATTACTATGTCCTAAACTAGGCTTATTACCTTGTAATTGTTTCCTATTTATATTTACAACTGTGGTATTATCGCTACAATTGTAAATACCCCACAAACCAACCTTAAAATCCAGCCAGCTGCTCTGAGGAACTGTGTTCTAGGACACTGGCATTAGGGGTGCTGAAGGATGACATGACCAGCTCTCTCCTGCCAGCAAGCAGAAGTGTGCCAATATGTTGCAACAGGACATTGAAGGGGTTCCAGCTTCTGCTCAGTGCATTACTTAACACTGGCAGAAAGGGTGCTGGATGTATCATCTATCAGCCCCCCTCCCCAGCTGCAGAACTGCATGCCTCAGTTCAACTGGCTAGCTTTTAAGGACAGGGTGAGACTGGGAGACTGATTGTAGTCACAACATTGTGACTTATCAATCTGATGCAGGAGCTTGGCCTGTGTTCATATAATTTAATTTAATTGGGGTACAATACCTTTGCTGAAATCAAGCATATTAGAACCTTATTCCACCGAGCTATCCAAGTTTTCTCATCTATGACAATCCTCATATCTTTTAATCAACCAATTTTGGACTGTGAACAAAGCTGTATGTGGCAGTTATTTCTGTGTTTTCAAATTGGTTCTGACTTATGGCAATCCTAAAGTGAATTTATCATGAGGTTTCTTGACATGATTTGTTCAGAGGGCAGTTATGCGAGACTGTAAGTGTGTGGTTTACTCAAGGCTACCCAGTGAGTTTCTGTAGCTGAGCAGGGATTTGAACCCTGGTCTCCCAGAGTCCTAGTCCAGTACTCAGATTATTGCATGATGCTGAGTCTCAGGCAGTTATTAATATGCTCTAATTTTTAAATGCCAAGACATACAACAGTTGAATATATATATATGTGTGTGTGTGTGTGTGTGTGTGTGTTTCAAAAGGAAGAACCTGACTTGCTTGTGTCTTTACTAGATTAATTGTGACTGACTTGAGTAATTTTGAAATAATGCAATAAGAGTCATTAAATAGGTTGCAAATCTGGCTCATCAGTTTGGGTAGAGAGCCATTACACAGAAACAGAAGCTGAAGAAGTAATTTTCTTTTCACTTTGGAAATTGAAGCCATTATATCACAAAATAATGCATGGCTTAGAATGGATTATGTGGGAGGGAATTATAATCAATTTCTTCTGCCAATCTGTTTGTATCGTAAAGGTGTTTCTAAAGAATGGATTGGCAATACATTCAAAAAGAAAAGACCTCTCAATTTTACCAACTCCCTTTTTCATTTTCTAATTTATTAGTATTTATTTATTTGCAAATATTTAGATGCCATTTATACCCCAAAATTTCAAAATTATGTACATCCATAAAATATAAAATATACATAATACTGACAACACAACACACAATTTTCTTTTGAAGTCTAAGAAATAGATGCTGGGTGGATTAAACAAGGAAGGCTTGCTGAAATATTATGTTTTTAACATGTGTTGCAAACTAAAGAAACTTGGAACATGTAAAAATGCTGAAGAAATTCTGTATTCCACATAGTAGGTATTATTATACTGAATGCTCAACTCCAAATAATTACTGAGCAGACATGAGAAGATGTGACACTATGAGGAGGGGCTCTCTTGATGACCAAATAGGTCTAAAAGGAAAAAGGCGATCTCTCTAGGTAACCAAATTCTAATGGCAGACAAGTGCATGCCTGCTGGTCATCTAATACTCTGCAGGAAACAGCAGTTTTAATTAAAAAACACACCTTTGAACAGTAACAACAACAACATTTATTTATAATGCCCTTTCCACCAAAGTATGACAATAAGAATGTCAGATGAAGTATTTTGTTTAAAAATGTGGTAATTTGCCAACATCATATATACACAGAGTCCATCTGACTTAGCTCTTGTAGTGGCCAGTGTCTGAGAGTGGATGATGAAATGCAACATCCTGAAAGCACAGAAACATAGTCAAATTCTAATAGAATACAGTACTGGTTTTTAGGTTAGTGGCAGCTTATTATCCATCATCAAAATGATTAACCAGGGCTAGCCCTGCTTACGTAGCTTCCAAGATCAGTCAGGATCTGGTGCCTTCAAGGTATTCAGGCCAACCTGAGGTTAAATGTAGAGATGCTAACTTCAAACTCTTTACATTATAGTTTCTCTTAATCAGACATCCTAGCCAATCTTGGTTTCTCAGAAAGCTTGCTCTTAAGTGACACTATCATTTCTATCAGAATTGCTTAATCATCTGTTTTTCCTTAAACTTTTCCCGAATATTGCAAAGCCAAACAAAACATCCAGGAATAGGCACTATATAAGAAACAGGATACATGAGACACCGCAAGTGCTTTTCAAATAGGACATATTCTTCTGAGCTTTCAGCATGCACAACTCTCTTTTTTAAGGAGGGAGGCTGCATTCCTGTCTTTATGTTCCACACTCAAAGTAAACAAATGCACTGTTCACAAACTCAGCTTTAATCCCTAAACAAAGTAGACATTGTTGTAAGAAAAGGCACTATCATGCCAAGATGCCTGTGCATTTGTTGACTTGGAGGGGAGAAGGGTCAGAAGAAGAATAAGTAGCTCCTTGTCTTGATTCTTCCACCTTCAGTACAAAGAAACATCTGCCAGGTCTTGCCTTTTCTGGAGCTGTATCAGGTCCAGCTTTCAGAGGCCATTGTTATTATATTGCTCCTGCTGTTTTCCCACTAAACAAGCAATAAATAAATAAATAAACAAATAAATGAGAAAACAACCATTTACTTATCCTACAAGTCTATGTACCTTAAGATGGGTTGCTATTAACATGTTGTTCACTGGAACACAGCAGAGTTCACAATCCTCACATGGATTCTTGTGCAATGTTCTCAAATAGGAAGAAATGTGGGCCTTTAATTGTCCCTTTAGCTATGCAGTCTCCCTGTTTACAAGTGCAACTATGCCATCAACATGCTGGATGTTATTCTTTCTCCCCTCACCAAAACGTCCTAGAACAATACATCCACAGCTCCAAGGATCAGCTGATATAAAACAGCCACTGCTCTGCTAATGCTCATTCAAACCAAGATTATCCTGGTGGTATATGTTGGAAGGCCATATATGCCATGCAGATCAATGACTTGGATGAGTGAATAGAGTTGCTACCAACCTGCTTACCAAGTTTGCAGATGACACCAAATTAGGAAGGGTAGCTAATACCCCAGAGGACAAGATCAAAATCCAAAATGACCTCAACAGATTAGAAAGCTGGGCCAAAACTAACAAAATGAATTTCAACAGGGAGAAATATAGGGTACTACACTTGGGCAGTAAAAATGAAATGTACAGATATAGGATGGGTGACACATGGCTTGAGGGCAGAACATGTGAAAGGGATCTAGGAGTCTTAGTGGACCACAAGCTGATCATGAGTCAGCAGTGTGATGCAGCAGCTAAAAAAGCCAATGCGATTCTAGGCTGCATTAATAGTAGTATAGTGTCTAGATCAAGAGAAGTAATAGTGCCACTGTATTCTGCTTTGGTCAGACCTCACCTGGAGTACTGTGTCCAGTTTTGAGAAGCTGGAATGTGTCCAGAGGAGGGTGACCAGGATGGTGGGAGGTCTGGAAGCCATGCCATATGAGGAGCGGCTTAGGGAGCTGGGCATGTTTAGAACTTTGCTCAAATTAACAATAGAGTCCAGATGGTATGTTTAGCCTGGAGAAGAGAAATTTGAGAGGTGACACAGTAGCTGTTTTTAATATTTGAAGGGTTGTCATACTGAGGATGGAACAAGCTTGTTTTCTGCTGCTCCAGAGACTAAGACACCAAAGAACGGGTTCAAACTACAGGAACAGAGATTCCACCTAAACATTAGGAAGAACTTCCTGACAGTAAGAGCTGTTCGGAAGTGGAATACACTGCCTCGGCATGTGGTGTTCTTCTTTGGAGATTTTTCAACAGAGGCTGGATGGCCATCTGTTGGGAATGCTTTGATTGTATATTCCTGCATGGCAGGGGGTTGGACTGATGGCCCTTGTGGTCACTTCTAACTCTATGATTCTATGATTCTACGATCACCTCAAGTATAAAGATGGAGGGCTTTTAAAAAATGGATTTTTAAAGTGTGATTATGAAGGAAAGAAACAATAAGGCAAGAGGAAAATAAAATAAAAAGAGGGGGGGAGAGGGGGAAATATATAGGGTATCTGAAGGGATTGAAAGCACTGAAATAACATGTCCTTATTCATTCCATACAGATCTCATCACAGGCTGATTGAAAAGGCACTTTGGAGAGGAAGAAATATTTACTCTTGAAGTCTCCACACATTCATCCAATGCAGCTGTCTGTAGGAAGCTGAGAAGCTTATTCCTTGAGTGAAACGAGCACCAGAGAAACAGTTAAAATGAGTGTGCCTTGAGCTTTCATTTCCATGAGACTCCCTTCTACACACACACCCCACAAACGCACCCTCTCTGTAGATTTCTCACACAAAGCTAGTCTTCTGCTGCACCTGTGTTTTACAGCCCCACCAGCATTTATACAGTCCTCTTGCCTGATCCAGTGCTGATTGTAGTTCCAAGATTTTACTGCCAATCTATGGGGCAATGTGTGTGTGTGTGTATCAAAGCAGTCACTCCACTTCCTCAGTGTGGGCTGCTGTAGAATTCAGGAATTTAAGTAAGGTTTGATGTAAAGCGTTCCACCATCATATGGTTCCTTTTAATCAGTCCCATGAGGCAGAGGCATTTTGAGAGAGGTAAATCAGCTCATTTACAGACATGGTTTGCCCTTCTCTTTACCTTCCTTTTTGGAAGGTATCCAATGATCGACTTATACCTCTGTTCACATCTGGAGAGAGCTTTTTCCTGCATTCCACAGGCTACTACGCTCCAATGGAAGATTTGGGGCACCCACTTCAAGTGTGCATTTTAAGACCTTTGCTGGTGTTTTGCACACTTACTTTCAAGGCACTGTGGAGGAACCTCAAAAGTGAATCAGGAGACAGAGAGCAGATAGCCTTTATGGCTGAAAAGCGGGGTATAAATAAATAAATAAAAATAAAAAAGATATTTTGACTAAGCATTCAACAAGGACTTCTTCCAGTTCCTACTGACAGTTCCATAAGTAACAAAAACATCAGCATGGGCTTTCAATCCTGTACAGTGTTATACTGAAAAACAAGGCAGGAATTCATGGTCCTCCAGATGTTGCTAGACTTCAACTCCCATTGGATTCCTAGCCAGCATAACCAATGCTGAGAGTTGTTGGGAATTGTAATTCAAAAATATCCAGTAGGCAACAGTGTCTCCCTCCACTTTTATAAGGTATTTCTGTTGCTGTGGCAACAGTGATGATGAAAGCCCTAGCACCGATTGATTCAGCAGCTACCCATCTCTCTGGCTTTTCTTCGCAAATGAAGATTCAGGAAAGACTCATCCCGCGCTTTCTGCAAGCGCGCTGATGACTAAAAAGGCCAATCCAAGATAAACAAATCTGGTTGCAGAAAGCACAGCAGAAGGTCTCCTTGGGTGATGTTTCCGGGTTGTGATTCTTTCTGCATTGTCGTTTCTCTTCAAGACTTGTTCGGCGTGAGTTCTCAAATAAGGCTGCAGCATTGCGGATAGTGCGTCTCCATGCCTCCTGATGTGAGGCCAGGGTGGACCATTGTTGGTGATCAATTTGGCCGAGCCTGAGATGTTGTTTCAGGGAGTCCTTGGATCGCTTTTTTGGAGCGCCCCTCTTACACTGACCTGCAGTGAGTTCACTGTAGAATACTATTTTTGGGAGGTGATGGTCCTCCATCCTAGAAATGTGCCCTGCCAAGTGCAGCTCTGTTCTTAATATCATGGCCTCAATGCTAGTGATCCCTGCTTGCTCAAGGACAGCAACGTTTGTCACATAGTCAGTCCAGTGTATATTTAGGATTGTGTGTATACAGCGCTGATGAAAGCGTTTGAGGAGTTGTAAGTGGTGGCAATAGGTGACCCATGTTTCAGACCCGTAAAGGAGAATAGACAGTACAGGGGCTCTATACACATTGATTTTTGTGCTTCACCTCAGGTGTTTATTACTCCAGACTCTTGTAAAGTCTTCCAAATGCACTATATGCCTTTGCTAAGCTGTGATCGATCTCTTTGTCAATCTTGGCATCTGAGGAGATGATGCTTCCCAGGTAGGTGAACTCCTGAATGGACTTAAGCACAGATTTGCCAACCAGCACAGTCAATTCAGATATGGTGATGCTCTTTCAGATCCCTTTCTAATAACTAATGGAGGGAAGCAAGGATGTGTTTTGCTCCAACTTTATTTACAATCTTCTTCAGCATGATGCTCCAAAGGGCTACGGCAGAGCTCGAAGAAGAAGACGGCATCTATATACGTTACTGTACTGATGGCAGCTTGTTTAACTTAAGCCGCCTGAGGGCTCACCCTAAGACTCTAAACTATCTAGTCCGTGAGCTGCTCTTCGCTGATGATGCTGCCCTTGTTGCCCACACAGAAGCAGCTCTGCAGCACCTAACATCCTGCTTCGTAACAGCTGCAGAGCTGTTTGGGCTGGAAGTCAACCTGAAGAAAACGGAAGTTCTCTACCAGCCTGCACCAGGAGCTACCCATCAGTCACACAGGAAATCATCAGCAGGACCTTCTGTCTGCCAGTTGTTGTTTTCTTCCTAAGTGGATTTAATCTTTCCTAACAATTCTTGCCACTAACTCTGGCCTCTGATATCAGTGCTCAGAGAAACTGGTGGCAGAGCAGATAAAAACAGCCTGGTCCAAGAGAGAAGAGAAGCAGGAGGAGATAACTTCTGCTGTTGTCTGAAGGGGCTGCTGTGGCCTGCAAGAGTGTTAGGGTATAGGGGTGGAAATAAAATTCAAAAACATTTGGGAGGAAATGTTTCCTGAGTGTTGGGAAAGCCTGAGAAAGGGTTTCCTGCACTGATGAAAATCATAGCTCATTCAGGACGTATTCTGTGAACAGTGGGTCCACCCTATCAGTCGACTAGCCATCTGCAGATTGGAGCACCTGCTGATTGCCCACCCCATTATAGTCAATGGTGGTGAAGCCACACCAATGCAGCTGCATGCATGTAGCTGACTGTAGGCTATATTGGGGCTTGAGCATGCACATTTTTTTCCTCATCTATGAGAGGAAGGGCGCACTGTAATATTCTTATGTGACTATTTTCCCATCAGAAAAGAGTATTTTCTGTGCAAGAACCGGCAAAAGAAAGTGTGAATTTGCACAGGAAAAAATCTCCAACTGCAGCATTTTCTGTGCAGAAAAATGGTAATTCGGCACAGAATTATTATCTTCTGCACAGGAAATGCTATTTTCTGTACATAAAAAACCTGTGTGAGTTTTCTGCATTCCCAAATCATAAACAGTCTTCAAAAACTGTGCAGTTTTCAAAGATGTTCTCACAGCAGGATGAAAACTGAGAAAATTAGCCAATGCTTCCGCCAAGAATGAAATTAGCAAAGAATTACATTGCTGTAAAGCTTCTAGAGTGGGAAAATAGAACTTGGATGTGCCACAGGATCAAAGAAAATGAAGGGGGAAAAGCAAGCAGAGAAGGAATGAATGAGAATATGGTTAAATGAGCAAAAGCTGAAACAAAAACATCACAGCCAAAGCAAGCCTCACTGGAGGCCATCAAGCCTGCTGGTATCTCTGTGTGTTTCAACAGGAGCTCAGTGGCCCAAGAAGGAATGGGTCAGGGATAGACCAAGTGCAGGCCTTCAAAGCTATTCCTATTGCTCTGTCCAGACCCCCTAGACCACCCAATTTCCAATAAAAGAAAAAAAAATGAAAGGAAAAAATGAATTGGAAGCTTCAGGAGAGGCAATCTACCTTTTATAGTTACAAGAGACCCCTGCACAAAATCAAAGATACGAAATATCCAGCACCAGAAATGGACTTCAGGCCACTTCTTCAGTTCTGTCTGTCCTTCTTTGTGTGTGGCATTTTTGGTAGTCTGTGTGGCTCCCAAAGAGTCCTGGAGCAGACAATGGGCCCACGACTCAAAGCTGTTGCCCACTGTGGTGATAGGCAGAAACATGGGCCTTTCTTTTTTCTTCTTCACAAACAGGTGAGAGGGGAAATGAGGTGGGTATATGCATCAGGAAGTCAGTCTGTGTTGAAACTGGATCTGACAAAGCAAGGGCTTTGGAGTCTCTGAGACATATGATGAATGTAAGAATCTGTTGGAACACATATGTAGTGGTGGCATTAGGGGGTGCAGACAGGGCCGGTTTAAGGAATTTTGGGGCCCCCTGCAATGCTTTATTTTGGGGCCCCCATATGTTTATCTCAGGTCAATGTAACCTAACCTATTCACCTTACAGGATGTTCAGATTACAGTAGGACCCCTGTATCCATGGATTCATTATCCATGGGACACAAAACAGCACAACTACCATAGACTCTTCCTAGAAAACCTTTGTCAGATAAGGAGGTCAGCAGGGGCCCCCCCTTGACCCTGGGGCCCCCTGCCAATGCTGATCCAGCCCTGGGTGCAGAGAGGCCAAATCACACCAGGTGACACCATTGGATGGAGGATAACACAGGCCTTAGTAACACCACAGCATATATGCCAGGAACCTTCATATTACTGTATACTCAGCCTCTCTCTCTCTCTCTCTCTCTCTCTGTGGTATGTATGTAACTCTTATACCACAGAAATTCTGTAAGACTCTAGTAATCTTTTTGTAAGGAAGCTGAACCTTCACAATAAGTACGTGTGTGTGTGTGTTCGCATATGTGCAGCCCTCAGATCAAAGCACATGCTAATGTAAAGACCAGTCTTTGCTCTGGGGAGAAATGATTCGGTGGCAGCATTGAGTGGAATGATCCTTGGAAGCACTGATTGCAAGGTGAATCCCTGTATTCACCTCTTGTCCAAACCTCTGCTATCTAAACCCATTTTGTATTTTCACTGTGAGTTCAGGTATTTCCTATTGTTCCGAAGACTGTCAACATTTCTGCATTTTTCTCATGAGTCCAGGCATTTTCTGTTGTTACCAATATTATCTACATTTCTGTGGCCATCACAGTAAAGGAACTATGTAGTCTGTAAATACTTTTGACACTGCTTACGGAGTGTGCTTTACAATCTAAGGAATTGCACCTGATTCTTCAACTTATTTTCTTGTCAGCTTACTCCTGTGCATGACTACCGAGTTCAATAAAACTTACTCCCAGGTAAGTCTGCACAGGAATGCAGCTTCCATCTCAATGGACATACAGATGTTTCAGTTTAACACACACCTTATACTGTCCAGTGATAGCAATATTGAGAACAAATACAGTTGTCCCTTCATATTTACTGGGGTTTGGTTTCAGGACCCCCCCTGGATACCAAAATCCGAGAATACTCAAGTCCCATTATATGCAATGGCATAGCAAAATGGTATCTCTTATATAAGATGGCAAAATCAAGGTTTGCTTTTTGGATTATTATTTTTTAAAGAATATTTTCAAGCCGTGAATACTTAAATTCATGGATACCAAATCCCCGGATACGGAGGGACAACTGTAGTTTTGAATGGAATACATTAATTTTGCAGGGAAATGGCATGGGGGAAAGGTCAACTCCATCCCTCCAAGCTGGGGGTCCCAATCCAGACTGCCCCTTCAAATGTGCTTCAAAACAAAAAACAACCCTAGGAGAAAGTATCACATTCATAATGCTGGAAACCTACAGCTAATGTATATGCTCGGATCCATGGGAAATGTAGACCCCCTTCTGTTCCACAAACCAGGACTGTTGAGTGTGCAATCATTAAAATAGAACATTTGATCCTGGATTAGAGCTTACGTGGAGCAGTGTGTTACACTTGAAAGAGAAAAAGGACAGGATGAGTGCCAGGACATGCTACCACAGGCAATAAGACCCTAGGATTTGAAGATGACAAGGACCTCATACCTTGCAACAGAGCCTAGGGGTTCAATCCACTACACAAATTATCCATGTTCTCCTTAATTTTCTAATATACTTTAGATGTAAAAAAAATATTACCATAACCTATTTATTCCCAATTATTTTAAGAGCCGATTTTGCTAGGCCTGCTTATCATCGATGTTACTGGATCACCTTTGTAATAGGAAATTATGAAGGAAGTGCACAAATTAAAATCCTGTTTGCAACCATAATGAAAAGAATCTTTAAGCAAGCAGCTCTAATTAATTGACTCTTCATGTTGTCTGTTTATTAGAAAGACAACTGATGATCAATGAAGCCTGGGAATGGGCGGAGGAATTCAACACGGACCATGAGTGCAGGAAAAGAATCCTAACACTAGGTGGCAGCAAAGAAACATCAGAGAAATTGGAGACTACAGAAGTGTTCCACACGGGAGTCTTTTATAGGTGAGTACAAAAGGAATACGCACGCCCAATTAGTCTGCTCATCTTGGTTGTCAACCTGAAACATGCCACATCTGTTAAAGTGTGAACTCCGTCATACCTAGGCAGCATGCCCCAATGAGAATGATTCGAACTGTAGGCCAACAGAGCTAGATGAATTGGGGAAAGCTGCTCTAAACATGGTAAGTTGAAAACCCCAGCTCAAGTTGTCTTGAAGGAGCACAGTGGAAAAATCCAGAGGTGAATAGAGAACACTGATTTCTGAAACTGCAGAATCCTGGGCCCTTCCAGACTAACCAGTTATAACACTATGATTCTGCTTTAACTGCTGTAGCTACATCCCATTGAATCCTGGGATTTGCAGTGTGGGGAGGCACTAAAGGAGTTCTCTGATTGAGCTGCCGCATTCTGTATGCTCCCTCCTTAAAGTGCAAATCCGAAGATTCCTTAGGATGGAGCCATGGCAATTAAAGTGGAATCAAAGTGTTATAACTGTATGGTGTGAAAGGGTCTCTGAACAGGTTTTGCCATTACATCTGTTCAATGTAGTCTCTCAGGATTAGCACAATTTTTTAATGGCTGCCCTCTCCTTTCTCCTGTTTGTCTCAAGTACTGGACTTCATTAGCAAATGGCTAGGAGAGCAGAACCCTTTCCTGCCATGTGTCAAACTGCTAAAAAGCACTAGACCTCACATTCTGAACATCATCCTGGCACTGGCCTGTGCTAATGGATTCTGCTGTAGAAAAGCATTTGTCAACATAAAACAATTGGTATTTATAGTCAGCCCTCCCTATCCACAGATTCTGCATCCATGGATTCAACCACTGACAGTTTGAAAATATCCTTTCCCACCAAAAAAAAAAAAAAAAAAAAAAAAAAAAATCCAAAAAGCAAACCTTGAATTTGCCATTTTATATAAGGGACACCATTTTACTATACCATTGTATATAATGGGACTTGAGCATCTATGGATTTTGGTATCTGGGAGGAGTGGGGCAGAATCAAACCCCAGCAGATAATAAGGGCCCACTGTATTTACCTGAATCAACATCATATACCAATCACAATAATGAAATCTGAGATGGCAAGCAACAGATGGCATCACATAACATTACCTAGGCAGCAAGGAAATCATGACTTCAGATATGTTTGCCTCATTGTGCTGCTAACCACCTTGAATAAAGTACACAGGTTTAACTGCAGGACTAATGGTCAACAAAAGGAATATTGGCATGAAATTCTCTTTGCCACAAAGTCCTTACATTATATTGTTGGGAAAAAACAGCATTCCTCCTCCCCCTCCCCACCACACTTTGTGGGCCATTAGAGCAAGTCTCAGTGAGGTTTAGGGGCTTCCTGCATGTCAAGAGTTCCTTCAATTGAAAGTTAATTCCTGACACTTTTAACTCTGAAGAAACTTTCCCAAAGGGCTTACACCCTGGGACCTTTATGATTTTTTTTATTTTTTAATCCCCCAACATATATGAAACAGGTCTCAAGAGTCTAGGCTTTCCTCCACAGGCTAAAAAGTAACCTTATAGGTTGCCTTGCCAACCTTTTTCAACACTGACATTTTAAAGCACTGGCATGCCTTGTTTATTGACTTCTAGAACAAGAAGCTCACTGTGATAACAAAAGACAAATGAGCCTGCTGTGAAACCTCTAGTTCTGTCCTAGAACTGTCTCAGCTGGATCTTAGTCTTTACATAAGTTAAGGGAACTTAGGTAAAGCTTCCTATCAAGTTTTTAATTACAGCAATCTACAGGTCCATCTATTTCACCACATGGGTAGGTAGGCAGAGGGAATGGTCAGTCTTATAGGTGTAAATCCAACTGCTACTCCCAAGTAGAGTAGGCAGAATGAGTAAGCTCCTGAATGGCAGTCAACTCTGAATGGTAGTCAACTGGATTTAGGCCAAAGTTAGGCTCCTTGCTCTGTTAAAAACAGTGACAGTTTACTAGTAAGGCATAAGGCCACCCAGCATTGAAGGAAGCAGAGGAAAGCTGGCTTTTCCTACTGTGCCTTTTCATAGGTTACTATGTCAGAGTAAATGGAGAGAAGTGGGAATGGCCCACAGAAACCTAATGAATTGACAGAGCCTACCAGTGGCCCCAAGGTATTGTCTATGACATATGTGAGGAATAAAGTAAATCTCACTTCCCACTACAAGGAAATGCGAAGTATCATCCCTGTATATGGTAGAACTGCATTCATATCATATTTGCATCACCTTTCTAACCAAAGGTCTCTTAAACAGCCCCCAGTAATGTGAAACCAACAAAGAAATCAGAACACTTAATAAATGTATTAAATAATGCCATTTAAAGCAGGACTAGGGGAACTGTGCCTTCCAGATATTACTGAATTCCAGTTCCCATCAGCCTTACCAACCTGGCCAATGGTAAGGCATAATGGGAATAGTAGTTTAATAACATCTGGAAGGCCAAAGGTATCCCACTGCTACTTTAATGCATGCACATATGAAATTAAAAAAAAATACCCACCAAGCAGCAAGACAGATTGGTCACTAAAGGCTTGAGGGAGAACATAAGTCAGATGTGTTGGACAAGAAAGGTCAGGTTGCTTACCTGTAACCATAGATCTTCAAGTGGTCTTCTGTGAATTCAGACAGCTGGGTTATTCCTGCGCCTGCACAGAGCATTTGGAACCTTCTGTAATCGCTAGGCAAAACATGCCTTTTGGTGGTAACTCCGCCCACCCTAACAGACCTTTAAAAGGCGCTCCCACCTAATTCCCCTCAGTTCCTTGACAGACACCACAAATGGCAGCATCAGGAACATAAATCATATATATCATAATAGGACATAGAGGGGAGGATGGGCAGTCTGTGTGAATTCACAGAAGACCACTCGAAGATCTATGGTTACAGGTAAGCAACCTGACCATCTTCTTTGTGGTCTCTGTGAATCCACACAGCTGGGTTAACTAGCTAGCTTCCTCTCCAGGAGGTGGTTATGTCCTGTACACAAGTAGACAAGGACTGCATACTGTGTTCAAACAACATCTGCATTTATTAACAACGCATGCAATATTAACCATAAACCCATTCACTTACTGAATGGAGGTAGGAAGGTCAGGTCTCCCAAAGGCAGCTTCGTTTCAAGAATGAGTGTTCAGTCTATAGTGGGAGATAAAGGTCAGAGGTGACGATCAAGTGGCCACATGGCAGACGTCCTCTAGGGGCACCCCTGAGAGGAATGCTGTTGATGTGGAAACAGCTCTAGTAGAGTGTCCACGAATCCGTGGAGGTAGCGGTTTTCTGGCCAGTTCATAGCAGAGTGAGATAGTCGAAGTCACCCACTTCAAAAGGAGCTGTGGTAAGATAGGTGCACCCAGTTTCGAGTCAGCATAGGAGACGAAAAGTCTAGGTGGTTTCCTAAATGTAGCTGTCCGTTGTATGTAAAAGTCAAGACCTCTCCTCACATCCATGGAATGGAGACTGCATTCGAATTCATCCTTCGGGTCCTGCATCAGAGCAGGCAGAATGATGGTTTGGTTGAGGTGAAAGTTGGAACCACCTTTGGAAGAAAGGATATGGTTGGTTTCAAAATCACCTTGTGTTTATGGAAGGAGATGTACGGTGGATCCGAGCGAAGTGCACACAGTTCTCCAGCTCGGCATGCCGAGGTAATAACCACCAGAAAGGCCATTTTCCAAGATAAGAGCCTTACGTCAGCAGTCACCAAGGGTTCGAAAGGGTGCCTCACAAGTTAGGAAAGAACGAGTTCAAGACTCCAGGTTTCAATGGGCTCGAGCACTGGAGGATGGAGATTAGCGTAACCCTTCAGGAACTGCTTGACTGTCAGGTCTTGAAATAGAGACGGCCGACCTCTGGCCTGGACTTCAATGGAGATAGCCACCAAATAGTATCTCAATGAGGAGATCGACAGTCCTGATCCAGAGAGAAGGAACTGAAGAACAATTGGTATCGAGCAAGAGTCGGCGTTCAGGCCACAATCAGCTAGGAAGGATTCGAAACGTCTCCATTTATAAAGATAAGATTTCCTAGTTGATGGCCTCCAGGCAGCGTCAACAATGGCTTGAATGTCCAATGGTAGTCCAAGGAGAACTGGAGCACTCAGGATCAGAGCCGGAGTCACAGGCGTAGCCTCCATGCTGTCAGACGGAGTGTTTCAAGATCCGGATGTCTTATCATACTGTCTTGGATGGTGAGTAGGTCGGGACGGTTTGGTAGGTGGAGAAAACATTGCTTGGCCAGACAAAGTAACAACGTGAACCACGGTTTATGAGGCCATGTGATGAAGATCGCATCCAATCGGTCCCGATGCAGCTTGGTCACAACCCTTGTCAATAGTGGGAACGGAGGAAACTGGTAAAGGAGTGGGCCTCTCCATCGAAAGAGGAACGCGTCTCCTCTCGAACCTGGCACCCGATTCCTGGCACAAAATTGATGGCACTGCTTGGTTGACAGGCTTGCGAAAAGGTCCACCTGTGGAGTTCCCCAGTGGCAGAACAGATCTTTCACCACCAGTTGGTGCAACATCCATTCGTGACCGGGCAAACTGGAACAGCTGAGCCCGTCTTCAAGAATGTTCTCCCCTGGAAGATGAATGGAGTGGAGATGTATATTCCTTTGAATGCACCAGTCCCAAATTTCCAGAGTGAGGTGTAGAAGCGATGGAGACCTCATCCCCCTTTACTTGTTCTGATAATACATCACTCTGTCACTAGAAGTACGGTCTTGCCTGTCACCATCCTTTCGAAGACCTGGAGCACCTTCTGTACGGCCATGAGTTCAAGGACATTGATATGGCGCGTCTGTTCTTCGGCAGTCCAGATGCCCTGCACCTCGTACACTCCCAGATGGGCTCACCAGCCTAGCATGGAAGCATCTGTCGTTAGCGAAATGTCTGGTTGAGAGGCTTGAAGGGCATCCCTGACAGCACATTGTCTGGAATCAGCCACCAGTCCAGGGAGCGCTGGATGACACAAGGCATTGTCAGGAGTTTCTTGGGCGAGTCTCGGAGAGGGTCGAACTCTCCCAGGAACCAGAACTGAAGCGATCGAAACCGTAGCTTGGCGAGGCATGTAACAGAGGTGGTAGCTGCCATGTGGCCTAGTAAAACTTGAACTGCATGGGCTGAAACTTGCCGGGACCAGCGGCAAGTGTGGATCAGTGAACATAGGGTGTCGAAGCAGTCCTGTGGAAGGTAGGCTGCTGCAGTCAACAAATCCAGATGGGCACCTATGAACTGGATGGATCAGGATGGTACAAGATGCGACTTTTCCACACTTACAACAAGGCCCAAACTATCCTGCAAGTCCATAGTTAGCGCAATGTCCAGTTCAAACTGGTTCATGGAGTCTGCTACGAGCAATCAGTCGTTGATGTAGGGGAACACTACAACACTCCGTTGACGAAGAAAGGCTGCTACTAATGCCATCCACTTTGTGAACACCCTCGGGGCCATAGACAATCCGAAAGGCAGAACACGGAATTGAAAGACATCGTCCCGGATCTGGAATGCTAGAAACCTTCTGTGTGACGGGTGAATCCCGATGTGGAAATAAGCATCTTTGAGGTCTATAGATGCAAACCAATCGCGTCGTTGAAGGAGAGGTAGAATAGATGCCAAGGTTACCATTCTGAATCTCTTTGGAGCAATGTACTCATTCACACCTCGCAGGTCGAGGATGGGATAGAGGCCACCGTCCTTCTTTGTAACTAGAAAGTACCTTGAGAAGAAGCAGAGGTAACAAAGTTTGGAGTCGATGGGTTCGATGGTCCCTTTCTGAAGCAGTGTCTGCACCTCCTCAAGAAGGAGAGGGGAAGGCGATGTAGGACGGACCCAGCCTGTCACAGGCAGTGTGTCAAATTCAATCCAATAGTCATCCTGTACAATGCAGAGCACCCAGCAGTCTGATGTTATTGATGACCAGACATCTTGGAATGTCGATAGATGGTCTATCGACATTGGTGTCTAGAAGAGAGAGAGAGTGAGAAAGAAGGTGAAGAGGCTTCAGAACCGCCTCCTGCCCTGATCTTTGGACCTCTGTTTGCAGGGTGGTCAGTACCAAGAGGTGGAACCTTGGCTCCTCACCAAAGAGGCAGATGGCATTGGCTGCTGGTATCGTGAATGCCTGGAAGAGTGCGGCATGTACCCCCTTCTAAAGACTGGCCATAAGTAGAGGTTTGCCACCCCATGCGGCCTCTCACCCGATATGCAGAAGATGAGGACAATGGCATACCGCACTTCCGTGTGGTGGTCCTCATTTTCTGCGTAAACTCCAGCTTTTCATCTGTGGAGCTGTTGAAGAGACTGGTCCAAACTGGTCAAAAGACATGTCCTCAATTGCAGCTGATGCCTGAGGAGCGAGCCCCGAGGATCGAAGCCATGCATGCTTCCGGAGGGCAATGGATCCGGCCACAGTTTTAGCTGCACAGCCACGTTCCTTGCTGAATTCATCTATTGCCCCGCCAACAGTTGAGCTTCAGCTTGAATTGCCTTTGCCAAATGATGCCTTTCTTCGAGCATGTCCTGTATGAGAGGCTCCATCCATTCCCACAAGACTTGTTGATAGGCCTCTATGCAGGCCGAATGATTGGCAATGCGGAAACTGAGACTGGCTGCTGAGTAAATTTTCTTGCCAATGATGTCCAGTTTCCTGCCTTCAGGATCTGATGGTGTGGTTTGTGCACGCCGTTGCTGCCTACTTTGAGATGCCTCAGCAACCACAGAATTGGGGTGAGGATGCATTTTCAGCCACTCAATGTCGTCTCCTGCCACCCGATATAATCTATTGATCCTCTTAGAAGTGGACGGGATGGAGGAAGGGTTTTCCCAGGCCCCTTGCAACAGCTTTAACAGGGAAGGCAAGACTGGTATGCTGGCGGCCGGGGGAGACTTGGTCTGAATTCTCTGATATATAGGGTCCACCGGTTCAGATTCTTTTTCAGTCAACCTCAGATCCATCACGTGTTACATCCGTACAACCTGCTCCAAGAATGAATGCACATTGTCAGTTGGAGAGGATGAATCCTCATTGAGCAGGTCAGGCTGAGGTGATGGGACATACGGCAAGTACGAATCCAAAGAGGCCAAGGACATTGATGAGGAGGATGGCAAATGGCTCCTAAAGTCATGGTGTAAAGAAGTTGTCCGAAGTGGTGGAGTAGGAGGCAATGGTGGCAATGGACAAGGATCCTGCCATGGAGAGACTTGACTGCCAGCATCTCTCATCAACGGTGCAGGAGGTGGCTGGTCACCTTAGTTGGACTTGTCGAGACCATGGAAGTGGAGCCGAGGTGGAGAATGACACTCTGCACGACTCGAGCTCGAATCCATATAGAATTGCCGCACTCGTGTAGAGTCCATCACATGTGATCCTGATGGGGAAGAGAGAGGCCTTGGCTAGGTCGTAAGCTCCATATGCCTGGTCATCATCTTGGATTCGAGGTGATTCCTCCATGACAACCTTGGTAGTTTTGTTTCCAAAGAGCTCGGCCCGGGAGACCAGTAAGGCAGGAGAACGACCTTGACAGGCTGGAAAAGCCGACAATTCACCTTCCGACGGCTCTATTTCGACTTCCACAATCTTGAATGAGGGTGTGGGAGTCACCTCACGAGAGTGAGGTCGATCCTCAGGGGCTGTCTCAAAAGGAGCAGGTGGTTCCCAAACCATCACGGATGCCTGTTCTGGTGGTGTGGTCTGAGATTGAGCAGAAACAACACCAGGAGGCTGCAAGGGCTCACATTGCACCGCCAGAGTTTTCGTTTCTGCTGCTTTGGAATGGTCATCAGGCTGGGCAGTGTGCTTTGTCTTTTTCTTTTTCTTCATTTGTTTGTCCTTAGACGAAACCGAAGAGTCAGAGTTTCGACCAACATCCTTCAGTTTCAAATGGTCTCGATCCCGTGTCGAACCCGATGGAGTTGACGGGGCATTATCCCGAGTCAAGGTGGACGAGGGGGCGTGCTTATGAAAGTGACGCACCGCCTTGGGATCCTAGGCCACAGAGCGTTGAGATGGACTGTGAGAACGGTGGTGTTTCGTTGCAGAGGACTTCAGAGAAGGAGATCATCCTCTTCTTCGGGGTGAAGTCGCAGGCTTGGCGGCCGAGGTGGAGGTGATGCCAGGAAGAAGAGCCTTTTCATACAGAAAGGACTTAAGCCAAGAAGACCTGTGTTTTCGGGCTTGAGGTGTGAAGGCCCGGCAATGAACACAGGCGTCCACGTTATGCGACTCACCCAGATAGATCAAACATCGTGAGTGGCCATCAGAGCTTAGCAACTTTGCCTGACAAATCGCACACCTCTTGAAGGCAGCTTTAGAAGCCATCATGGAGACAAGATCCGAAGGTCGTATCTTGGAGTAGGCCAAGAATCATCGAAAAATCGTTCCAAGTCAAAGCCAGAAGAATCAAGAAAGCCAATTCAAGTAACAGGGAGTAGAGAGAAACGAGGTCAAGATACAGTCCGAATCAAGCCAAAAAGCCCAAGAATCAAAAGCGATCGAGGTTCTTAAGTGCTGCTTACACGGCGGAAAAAAAGGAACTGAGGGGAATTAGGTGGAAGCACCTTTTAAAGGTCTGTTAGGGTGGGCAGAGTTTCCGCCAAAAATGTACCAAGACATGTTCTGCCTAGCGATTCCAGAAGGTTCCAAATGCTCTGCGCAGGTGCAGGAATAACCCAGCTGTGTGGATTCATAGAGACCACGAAGAAGATCCATTTAATCACAGGATGTGGGAGGCAGAACCAACAGTAGTTTCACATCAGACATCCCCATCTCAAATCACACTTCCATTTGCAAATCATTATTGTAAATCTCTTTTATCAGCTACCAAACAAAGTGCCTGAGTTCCAGGTCCCAAACATTTAGCGTTCTTATGGCTCAATACCTTCACCCTCTCAAATTTAGTGTTCCTCTTTTTCCCCATCTCTCTCCCTTTAACAATCTAACCTGTTCTCCATGCTCTTATTGACTTGGCAAATTAATGGTTTTGGTTCCAATAGCCTTTCCAGCATTTGGAGAATGCTGAGTACCATTCCGGCAATTGTGGAAAGAATGAACAACTCACACAGTTGTTCAGTTTCTTTCTGCTTGATCAAAAACAAGCAACAAGTGACAATCCTGCTAAGATAGTGTAAAAATATATTATAAGCACCTGTCATGAAAACTCGCTGTTTATGCCTTCATTTTGCCTGTCAACCTATGGTGACCTCATGAATTTTATAGGGATTTCTTAAATTAATCCACCAGGGGGCAGCTCCAGCATTCCTACACTTCCAAGGACACATTCTAAACACTCCTGGAAGTGATGGGAAATACTTTACTATTTCGACTTTGTGCCTCCTCTCCATCTAGAAGAGCAAGAGTACAAATAGCTGGATATCTATTTACATTATTTGCTACAGATGATCCTACTAGATGATGTGGTTCAGCCCACACCACCCCCCACTATCAGTCACTAATTATACTTCACTGTGAGCACTTTTTTTTGTTACAATTACATGGAAGCACAAACTCGTATGACTAGATATGACTTTTGACTGGCTTCCTCTCTTCTCCATGTTTTGGAGCTTATCTATCTATTTAGATCCATTGCATCTGCTCATTATAGAAAACTTCTTGAATTATCTCCACTCATTTCGAAATCTAGCAGTTTCTTGATCCTGGCATCCAGCTATTTCACACTCTTTTTCCAGTAGACTCTGTCAGGACATATGTGTATGCATATTTGACAGGCTGAGGATTTGACAGATTGAGGATTTAGAAAAACAAAATGGACCTGCCAGTCTAGGCAGATGTGGTATATGAACCTTCAGCTTATGTAAAGATTAACACAAAGAGGGAGAGTGAAGGACACAACTAAAATAAAATTAAATATGACAGGTATACTGGTCTTGCCCCAAGAAACAAGGAAATACTCTCATCCCCAAAACAGAATTACAACAAACTGTTGCTCACTTGTAAATACAATGATTGACTTGAATTCTGTTGAAGAAACTGTAGAGCAGGTACCATTTCTGTACAGAAACTTGAAGAAACATTCCAGGTCTCTCCTCACTTGTTTCCAATTCTATTATTATGTGAGGAGTGAATGCTGTGATCTACTCGTTTTCCACTTCTCACTGCATAGCACTGTAACTCTACAACATATCCCATTATTCTGATATTGAAACTTCAATCACTGCATGTTCCATCATTCCAATTTGGGACCAACGTTTAATTGGCTTGATATTCACTTGACCAGTAAACCAGGCTACCCAAGGGCTGATGTTAAAACAACAGTCACACAAAGTCCATGCACCCAAGGAAGTGGGCCTGCTAAATTATCCAAACATTTACACGTTTACGATAATCATGCTACATTCCTTTGTGACAAGGAAACTCTTCCTGTAACATTCAGTACTTGACTGACAGCTATCTGCCATGCTGGACTGATTTCATTGCTTTGCAAATTAGAGACTCATTGCCCCATTCCCTAGTCAAAGGAAAAGTGCCTGTCAGTCACTTCATACCAGATCACCCCTACTGCCCAGTTCCTGACTGGTTTGGAAATCCTTTGTTCATGCAATTGAGAGTTATCTGAAGACAAATGTCCCTTTGATCCAGAGCACACCTTCAAAGGAATTTTCCTTATAAACACCCCTGGAAAACTCAAGTTCTTTGGTTCAGATCCTCTTTCCTTCTGAATCCATGTTGCTCCATTCCTTGATTCCCTCCCCCCCCCCCTTGTCTCTGTCCTTCTGAATTCCTCCTAACACCTTCCAGGCCTCAGGCCGGCTTCCAACTGACCTTAGGCACTCTCTCCTCACTTCCATAATCCTAACTTCCCTTTTCTAAATTTCTCCAACTCCACTTTCTGTTGTTACTACTTGAGAATAATGTCACATCTCCCAAGGAGACCCCAAGGAGCCTTAACCTAATTCCTTTTTCTAACTATTTCTTGCCTTACTCTGGTAGTCTTGTTTCTTGTTTAATGAATACAGGCTATGTCTGAATGCTATACTTAGGTCAATAAAGTTTTATCAGTTATTTTGGACATCTGGTTCTGTGTTTTTCCTGGCTCCACCCATATACATAGGGTAAAGATCTTGTAAGTTACACAACCTCTCATTTGCCATTTGAGTTGCTATTAATTCTCCTTTTTCAGATCAATTTCATGAGTGGATTCTTCCACAAACACAAGAGGTTAGTGTAACAACATGAACTGTATGCCATGTACCCCTCAGTAGATACAAGTTGGCAAGTCCAGTTCAGCCATCACAGGGTTCACTAGTCTCTTAACCGTAAAAAGTGCAAGATACTTGGCAGCCAATTTCCAGGATGGCTGCTGAATCTTTTAAAACTTTGTAGACAGATACACTTGTTGCCCCACTGAAAAGTCCCAATTCGGGGCTTGTTTGCGATCAACATACTTCTTGTAAGTCTCTTTAGCATAGTCCAGAGCATTAAAAATTTGTGGCCAAGCTGCCACCACTTGTTCCACCCACTCTTGCAGTGGGACGGGGTCAGCCTGAGTGACCTTGAGGGTCCTCATACTTCCAATCAGCATAAACATCTCAACCATTTGTCCTTCCTTCAAAGGAATGCAAGCTATCACACAGCTCCAGCATGAAAGCGTGCAGAAACACTAGTCTACAGAATTAATGGCAGGAAAAAAGTTGTTTTTGCAATAGTAGGAACACAAAGGGGAAGGGCAGAACTGAAACTCAAGGAGAAGAAAAGTGAGTAAATTGTGTCAAAAAGCAACTTTCTCTAAGGGAACAAGAGATTGCCATTAAGTACAGCATTAATGGGTCAAGGTGGTAGCCCTGTTCTGATGATCAGCCAATTTGATCTAATGGACAGAGTTGCAATTTAAAACCTGGGAGACCTAGGTTTAAAACTGCCTTCAGGCTAACTCATTACTTGTCATCCACACTACCCCATCGTTAAACGTGGAGGAACACAGTATGTTACAAGGAATGGTAAGTACTTCACTTAACTGGATGCCCAAGTATTGTTACGGTAATTACAGTATGGTGGTCAAGAATGCATCCAAAAATACAAGCAACTCAGACAGTAACTCACAATTCAACATAGAAACAGGTAGTGGTTTTTAAAATTGCTCTGGGAATTTTATTTGTTTTCAAAATCTGAAACATAGTATTTTTATTTTTAAAAATCAGCATCAAACTAATTAATTAATTAATTAATTAGCCTCTCCCTCCTCCAGCACTGTACATATACAGACAACATTTTCCTCTCTGCTTGGGATGTCGTAGAATGACGTCATCCCAAGAGATGGGACATTTTTCTTTTTCTCAGATAAGTGCCCTATCTGCATTCTAAATGTCCTTTTGTAAAAAAGCTTACAGAAACAAGACTCCAGGTGATATTAAGACCAAAAATCAGGGTTTCCAGAGCATGCATGTATTAATCACTCTCTTCTTAATCTATTTTTGTAAGATGACAGACTTTTTCCAATCTCCTATCTCCGCTCATTTTTGAACCAATGAATGCTTAATTAAGATAAAGTATTGCAGCACTCCAAAAAATTTTTTTTAAGGCTACAACATGATCAAAGAAAAGGAAAGTACTCCTCAGGTATTCAAATGTAGATGCACCTGAAGGAAAGAATTAATATGTATTTTACTCCATCTATCAACTGCTATGAATGAATAAGAAAAATCCTACAGATAGCACACCTTGAGCTGAACTGCCCATATGCGAATGGTTGCTATAATAGTAGGGACAAGGGACAAAAACCCTACTCACATTTTGGCAGGGCAGGTTTAACCAGTCTGCCAAATCAGCATTGGCGGGGGGGGGGGTGAGGTCAAAGAGGGCCCCCTGCTGGCCTCCTTATCTGATGAAGGAGACAGCCAAGAGACAGCCAGGAGGAGCCGCTGCTTTGCAGCCTCCTCCTACCCTCTTGCTCCAAAAACCTCCTGCTGGCTTTTTAAAAAAAACAAAAAACCCAGCATCTCCCAAACTAGAAAGAGAAAGAGAAAGAAGCAGCAGCCCTCCGTGGCAGAAGTTGGAGGGAGTTTGCTGCTGCAAAATACAAGCCAGCCAGGCATGTCGGAGAGGGGTGAGTGTGTGTGTGAGAGAGGGGGGGAATTTGAGGGTTGTCTCTTTCCCTCAGAAAGGGCTTCTTTCTTTCTTCCTTCCTTCCCTTTCCTTCCTTCCACATAGATCCTCTCCAGCCCATCTTTCCAGCTGCTTTTAGATGTCTTGGTTTCTCTCCTCTCCCTCCCTTCCTCCCTTTCTCCTCAGATTACTCCCTTTGCTGCCAAGTGAGTTCAACTTGCAGAGCGAAATTTGCATGTGTTTGCCTATGTGCCTTCAAGTCATTTCTGACTAAGGCGAACCTACCATGGGGTTTTCTAGGCAAGGTTTTTTCAAAAGGGTGTGCCGCTGCTGTCCTTTGAGGCTGAGAGAGTGTGACTTGCCCAAGGTCAGCCAGTGGGTATTCATGACTGAGTAAGGATTCAAACCATGGTCTCCATAGTCATAGTGCAATGCTGAAACTTCTACAACACTCTAGCTCTTTTAACAGAAGAATATAAAGAATATAAAGAGAAATTTGGAGTAATGTTACTGGGAACAATGGTTTTATTGTTGTCACTAAAACACCAGTATCCCATTAGTGTTATGTGAGAGGCATTGGCCTAGAATAGTGGTTCTTAACCTTTTCTTTACCAGGGACCCCCTTTAAATATCTTTTGTTGCCCCAAGACTTAACTCAAGATGTAAAACCCTAATAATAATAGCTAATAATAATAGCTAACAACAACAACAATACAATTACACCATCCATTAAACTTTCCCTCAGAGGCACTCTTGCTTCTTCCTGCATGTTTGTGGCTGGAGTGGATCGAATGGCAATGTGCAGGCCAAGCCAGCCAGCCTTTGCCTTGGTTCCTATCACGTGACTACTCCACTACAGGGAGCAGCACTACAAGCAGCCTTCAAGCCTTTGTGGACCCCCTGTGAGGACATTGTGGACCCCAAGTTAAGAACCACTGGGCTAGAGAATGCTGGAAAAGGAACAATGCAACCAAACCTTGAGAAGGGTGCTGGCAGGGGGATTCTGGGAGGTGTAATCCAAAAGTAACTTTCCCACGCTCTGAATGCAGCCTAGTATCATAGAATCATAGGGCTGGAAGGGACCCCAACAGCTATCCCATCCGATCGGCTTCTGCCCTGCAGGAACACACAATCCAAGCATTCCTGACAGATGGCCATCCAACCTATGTTTAAAAAAAACCAAAGAGGGAGACTCCACCACACTCCAAGGCAGTGTAATCCACTTCCGAACGGCTCTTTCTGTCAGGAGGTTCTTCCTAATATTCAGGTGGAATCTCTTTTCCTGTAGTTTGAACCCATGGCTCCGTGTCCTAGTCTCTGGAGCAGCAGAAAACAAGCTTGCTCTTTCCTTAGTATGACATCCCTTCAAATATTTAAACACGGCTATCATGTCACCTCTCAACCTTCTCTTCTCCAGGCTAAGCATACCCAGCTCCTTAAGCCGTTCCTCATAGGGCGTCATGGCTTCCAGACCTCCCACCATCCTTCTCAGTATCTTTCTTGAATTGTTATGCCCAGAACTGGAAACAGTATTCCAGGTGAGGTCTGAACAAAGCAGAATGGAGTGATACTATTACTTCCCTTGATCTAGACACTACTCCTATTAATGCAGCCTAGAATCGCATTGGCATTTTTTGCTGCTGCATCACACTGCTAACTCATGTTCAGCTTTCTTTTCTTTGAGGAAATCTACACCATTACATTAATTGCTAATAAACAAAAAATATTATGTTAGTGCCTATATGATAGTTTTAAAACTAAATTATTGGTGACAAATTATGTAATACAGCAGGGCCCTCTTATCCACTGGGGATTGGTTCGGGGGGGGGGCGTGGATTCTGAAAACCATGAATAATAGTTAATGCCACTGAAAATAATGGGACCTCCAGTTTAAAATACCATAGAGTTGCCTTGGAGGTCCTAGAAAATGGCTAGGGAGGACACATTTTCTAGGAAGACTCTATGGAAGGTGTGTTGTTTTGTGTCCCATGGATAATGAATCCATGGATACAGGGGTCTTACTGTAATCTGAACATCCTGTACGATAAATAGGTTAGGTTACATTGACCTGAGATAAACATATGGGCCCCCCAAAATAAAGCATTGCAGGGCCCCCCAAAATTCCTTCAACCGGCCCTGCATTTTGGAATCCCCCTCTCCCCCCCTCTATTCTATTCAGTCACAGCTCTAAATAGCAAAAACCTACAGTATGTCCTCTCTAAAGTTGGGGACGTTCGTTTCCTTCTCCAATCCCCAGCTTAGGAACGGATAAGACCTATTAATAAGTTGTCAAGGAGGCAGACTTTTTAGCTGCACTATCTGGGAAGAAATCTTCTGCATCTGCACACACAGAGTATTGGCCAACACTGGTGAGATTCTCCCTTGCTCTATAAACTGAATGGCTCATTCCCATCTGTCTTGTGTTTTATCCACAAAACATACCAACAGCCATAGACATGGCAAAGAGCTAAGTGGTATGGTGTGAGTTTTGACCACAACCGCTAGATACACAGAAGCTGTTATCCCATTAGTAACATGAATAGGGGTAAAGTTGTGCTATGCATCTAGAGTTATATATTTTTTTTTTTTGGTCAATGTACAATGATTGTATCTTGCTGGGGTGGCCAAAAGCAGAGTTGCATATGTGGGACCATCGTGCATATGTGGTAGCACACTGAAATACACAGAGTAATGTGTGAATGTGCATTGCCGCTATGTACTGCCATTGCACACTGAACCACTGGAGTTGCACAATGGGTTGCCAGCCATGTTCATTGACCACTGATCCATATATTTTGCACTTCATTATAAGGACTGTGAGGTGTAGTGGTTTGAGAGTTGGAATATGACTTTGGGAAGCAGGGTTCAACTCTCCACTCAGCCATGGAAACCTACTGGGTGACCTTGGGCAAGTCATACTCTCTCAGTCTGAGAGGAAGGCAAAGGCAAACCACCTCTGAACAAATCTTGCCAAGAAAACCCTGTGATGGGTTTGCCCTAGGGTTGCCATAAGCTAGAAATAACTTGAAGGCACACAACAACAACATAGGGACTGTGCAATATAACTCTACCAGTGGATATTTACCCTGCATGGAAGTGATGTAGGATCTTTGCCACACTGAAATTTAGCCACCCTTCAGTACTGGACAACATTTGTTGCTGAGAACTGTGATCTGTTCTGTTCTTCAAACTGTCTAAGTGTTTGAAGCACACACATTTCATTTTAAATGATTATATCCTTTTAATTTTCTGATAATCACAGGAATGTATTTGACTCCAGGTTGACAAAGCATTTGTCTTCTCATTGTATATTACAGATTAATTCTTCTTTTACCACCTACTAACTGAAGAATTAAGGCCAAACTGCTATTTCCCTTACTCCATGGAGCAGCCAGACTACAATGTGATACCTTAACTATGCATGTTTCTAGTTCTCAAAATTCAGGAAAAAGGGATCTGAAGACATGCAGGTATGATTTCTAAATGCTCAGTAACCAGAAACATATGGGTTAGGATAGGCTTCCCCAACCTGCTGCCCCTCCAGCCATTGCTAGATGATAAACACCACTAACCCAACCAATCTAGCCAATACCATGCTAGTTGGATCTTATGGGAATTGTAGTCAAAGACACCTGGGAGGCACCAGCTTCAAGACTGGGTCTGACCATTTTTTGTCTCCTGCTTTGCTGTGCCTAGTGTTGTGCCCTGATATCTTACTACATTCATACCACTAAGCATACATATACAGTATTTTAAAAATGATTTATCCTGATTATGGAATCAGGATAAAGTGACACACATCTGGCACAATGCATCCCAGTAATTTCCAAATGGTGTGTCAGGATCCCCTAGTGTGCTGCTGTTGCTACAATAGAAGCATCAACGTGTCTTGTAACATTAAGACATTATGTTCAGGGCCCACTGGAATCATGCAGCACAGGTTTCCCAGCCCTACCAATATAAAAGCAGCACTTTTGCTGGAGAAGGAGTAAGCCATAGTGAGGGTTCTCCCATGCAGCTTGTCATGAAGCCAGCAGCTGAGGGCAGGGCTTAGAAGAGTTACTTTGGGATCTACAACTCCCAGAACCCCTCCAAGCAAGATGTTTTGCTGTGCATTTCACCATCTAGTCAGTGATATTAGGGAGTTTCCTTTTAAAAAAGCATCACTATTTTGATTCTCCCACCCTCATTCTCTGAACCAAAGGAAATAAATCACCTTCAGAGCTGTGGGCCTGTTTTATTAATTTTTTTCCAATCAACTCTAATGAAAGTCCTATTGTGCTGGATAATGGTAAGAGCAGCACAATAATAAAAAAAGACAGCTGCCACTCACACTGGTTGTAGCTGAGGGGCAATTGGGAGAGGATGGTAATTTTTCTTCTTTTGCTGCTCTCGTTCATTACAAGAGGCATCCATTTTTATTTCTGGAATACATTTCTTTTTTTTCACTTGTGTGCTTTACCACTTTAACTAAAAGAGCATTGCTCTCTCTCTCTCTCTCTCTCATTTGTAGCCAGACACACTAAAGGGGTTTCCCTTTTGTTCACCCTGCCATATCTTCACATGAGTCTTTTATTTCAAAGGCCACTGACAAATGGAAGGTTGTGCTTACTGGTGCTCTGCCCCATCCCCAGACACCTTTTGAGAAGCCATGTTTGTATTGCCCTTGAACTCTACATCAAAGTCAGGGAACATTTAGTTATACCTGATCATTTGAGAGAGTTACAGAAAAGACTACATAAAGCAGCTCTCCAGCTGGCAGCCTGATATTTCTAAATGTCCCACACACAACCTTTGGAAGAAAGATGACTAAAAAATGTTAATTTTGTCAACTGGAAACTTTTTCTTGAGTAACTCAAATCTATCAGAAACCAGGACTTGAGATTTTGGAGGTGAAAGCTCCAAATGATATACCATAATGATTTGATGATTTTTAGACACAGAAATGCTCAGACAGCCCATCTCACAGAAGGAACTTGTTATGATATTGAAAGCCAAACAAGCTAATGGCAGTGGCTAAGAGGTAAGGAAAGATAATCCAGAAATTTTCCTTGGGTTTTTTTCCGGGCTGTGAGGCCGTGTTCTGGAATAGTTTCTTTCTGACGTTTCGCCTGCATATGTGGCTGGCATCTTCAGAGAAACTATTCTAGAACACGGCCTCACAGCCTGGAAAAAAACCCAAGGAAAATCTATGGACAGCAGCCATGAAAGCCTTCGATTTCACAATAATTCAGAAGTACAGCTGGGGCCTGTCTTTTTTTCTTAGGGTGTCTCTTCCAAACCACCATTCATTTTCTCTTCAAGCTGCCTCCCTGACACTGGGAATACAGTTTCCAGAAAGTTATTTGACAGTTGAGATGGGTCAGCTACAGAAATGGGATACTGAAGGATAGAGGGTGGTTGCAGTAAAAAGTGATATCTGAAATGGGAATCATAGAACCACAGAATCATGGAGGTGGAATGACCCAAAAGGGCCATCTAGTCCAACCCCTGTCATGCAGGACTACACCACCAAAGCAGTCCTGAAAGATGCCCATTCAACCTCTGTTTAGAGGTGAGTCCACCAGCCTACAAGGCAGTCTACTCCATTGTCAAATAGACCCTACCATCCAGACATTCTTCCTAACACTTAGGAAGAATCTCTTTTCTTGTAATTTGAATACATTGATTCATGTCCTAGTCTCTGGAGCAAGCTTGCTCAGTCTTTGACACTACATCCCCTCATGTATGTAAGTATAGGTCACTCCCCTTCCATATCTGTGGAGGATATGTTCCTGGACTTACCATTTATAAATGACACTGCAGATAATAGCAAACCCTATTAAAACATATCACAGAGTTGCATTGGAGGGCTTAGCGATTCCTAGAGAGGAACCTCTCTAGGCATTCTCCAATGTGACTCTATGGTATGTGCCCCTATTTTTTCAGTCATGGATAACAGAAACTGTGGATATTGGTTCCATGGATATGGTGTGGGGATCTGTATGGCCATCATATTGTTCCCATCTTCTCTTCTTCAAAATAAACATACCTTGCTACCCTAACCCATTTCTCATAAGGCTTGATTTCCAGAACTTTTACTATCTTTGTCACCCTCCTCTGAACATGTTTCAGCTTGTCAATATCCTTCCAGAACTGAGGTGCCTAGAACTGGACATGGTATTCCACCTGAGGTCTAAAACAAAGCAGAATATTTTGCAATAAGCAAAAACAGAAACTTCAATTCAAATGAAACTTCCATGTCCGCTCAGAAGAGATAGTAAAAGAGCGATGTGGCCAGGGAGTTCTACGGCACTGGTGCAACCACTGAGAATGTCATGTCCTCAGCCTTCCTTGACCTGCCTTTCTCTAAAATTCTATAAAATTATAGCTCAAAAGGAGTACCATGAATCGAATAGCTGGTGAAGATGAACAAGAACAACGGGTTCTCAAGGGTTTACTCCTTCTAAAAGGAAAGCTACAGCTTAAATACTCTCTTCAAGTGCAACCCCTTAGCATGTTCCAATCATCCAAGGAGGAGTTGACCAAAGCATGAGTTGATGACAGCAACAAGTTCTACCCAAGCAAAAGGGGCACATACACAGCTGACAATATACACTCTTAGCTGTGACTAGGGGACATATCAAGCAACAAAGTCATGCTGAGGAGCACACTTCAGTTACAAACCCAGCCATTCTTTTAAAGGGAACATGCCCAATATCCGGGACAGGAAACCTTGTTTCCAGGTAGTCCACTTCTGTTTTTTATCTGGATTAAACCACATCATAACTCAGGTCCCTACTCTAATCTCTGGCTCCTGTACTCCGAAATATGCCACTGAGTGACAGCAGAAGTCATAAAAGATAAATGTATTGTGAAGAAATGGAACTCCAGCCATTAGCAGTCTCCACAGCTTCTATACTTCTCAGTAATTGGACTGAAAATATTCATCCCTGGCCAATAGAGAACTGAACGTTTTCTGTATGCTGAACCAGTATCTTCCCTTATGAATTTTTGGTGCAGGAGATCAGACTAGCAATTTGTTATTCAGATTTGGGTCAGATTTTTTAAACTATCAGAGGCATCTGCTTGGAGGTTTACTGTCCCAGGGAGGTAGCAAAATGAAGCTTGTGCTAGGAAAGTAATGCTGCCTTAAACCTTTTCAGCCATAGGAGATTTTCATATGGCATAGCATGCTGTCCAAACCAAACAAATACAAAACATTAAACAACAGGAGACAGTGAGGCAGTGCACATTGAAGTGGCTTTCTGCAAGGAAAAAGAAGAGCTGATTTCTGTCTGAATTATCTGCTAACATATATTACACTAACATATTAGGGTAATCTATTACACGTGGCACCATCATATTACACACCACAGTGCCTTTGGATGTATGTAACTTTAGCAATGAGCCCATTCAAGAAGTACACTCACAAAATATTGGTGTTAACAAGCACTCTTGATTACAAATTATTCTGGAAAGGGTTGGCATATCACAAAGGCAGGAAAAAGAAAACAGACGACCATTGCTACAAATAAAAGAAAGAGGGAACTTGGCCACAATCCTTTTCAGTGACATCTAACCAGGCTTTCCATGAAACCTATTAAAAAGAGCTTTTTTTTTAAACAGAATTCACAGAAATACAAAAGAGGGGAATAGAAGAGGAGAGTACCATCCATATAGGAATGACTTCCAGAAGATAAGAGTAGGGCCTGAAATCGACCCCTCCTGGGATTCCCCTGAAGATAGGGTTGAGAAGTGGGGCGTGGAAGCTCTCGCAGTCACTGAAGGGAAAGAAACTTTGGGAAGAGGCAGTGTGTGAGCCTATACCTGGGAAAAAAATAGGAACTCAGGCAGCCAGGACTGGTTGCTTTAGGGAGAAAAGCTAAGAAGGCAAAACACCAGGTTGTGTGGTTGAGTGACTTTTAGCTGCGGGCTTGAGCAAAGGGAAGAAAGCAGCTTTAGGAAGCAGAGTAGATCCTCAGCAATGAGAGGACTTAAGCAAGAGTACAAGGTGGACCATGAATGATGGGCAAGTGAAGCCCTGGCTTCTCATAGCATTTTCAAAATGAGGCAAATAGAAAGAAGATGAGGCTCATGCAGGCCACATGGACCTGGTGCATGGAGAAAGTAGACAAATAGGAAGAAGACAGCTCTGGCTATCGAGAACAAAAGTTTAATTACTACAGGTGTCTCCTGCCTAAATTCAACCAAAGTGTGGTTTTTCTGTATTACTACCTCTGTGAGGCGAGAGCATGCAAATAAGTGTGTGTGTGAGAGAGAAATGCCAGCTGTACCCCCCCCCCCGGATATTAAACTCTTTAGATGGATGTATTCATACCTGTTGCCTGAATGATGGTCCTCAAGGCCATTTTCAACTGTGACAGACTATTTTTAATGGTATCTAATCAGAGATCCTGAATCCTGTCCTGTATGTAACCAGCTGCTTACAACCCCATGAAGATAGCATTTCCTGGATTTAGTTTGCCCGATTTTCTTAGCATGTTCCAGCCAAAGTCACTGAGCCTCAATGCTTCTGTGCATAGGACAGAACATAAGCTTATTAAGGCAATGTTCCATACACACAGTGTCAGTCAGGCTCTTGTGACATGGCAGCCTCCCAGCGCTGGATATGTATGGGATGACTGCCCTGAAGCAATCTCAGGGAAAAACTATTGTGGCTTGCAACAAAAGCTGAATTTGCAGAGGACTGATAAACTAGTCCTTCCGTCAATCACAAATAATTTCTTCATAGACTAGTGCTTTGCAGGAAACTGTGTTCCTGGCAGAGGACCCTGGTGTGTGGGTGGGTGGAAGGATGGGGCTTCTTTTCCTTGCTGATTCCTTTTGCTCATTATATAGCTGCAAAGAGCAGAGAAATTGTTTTTTTTAAAGATCACAAAATAGTTAACCTAATTCTTCACAAATGTTTACAACTCTTGAAGCTCTTTCCTCATGGGTCTGCAAAGGAATCAAGTTCTCTTGTCAACAGATTTCATTCTCTAACAATTTGTGTATGTGTTTCGGATGCAGAACTAAGCAGGCCTTTTATTAGTGGCCCCAAAACTTTCAAATGACTTCCCAGAAAAACCTCTTTCTCAAAGAGGTATAATAAAGCTTATTCATTCTTACAGGTGTTTGTAAATTAAGCTGGAGAGTTCAACCATCTGCTTTGTGCATGCTGACCTTTCCCCACGCTTAAAAATACATTTACTACAGGGGTGGGCAAAGGACCATTTTTGTGGTCCCCAGCTGCCCCAACAGGTAATTTTTTGTCCCCAAATGGCCCCCAAACCACTCTGGGCCAACTGAGGCCCAAGAGAAGCCTTTTTTGAAACAGAAAGTAACTTCTGCTCACTTTCTATTGTTAAAAAAAGGTTTCTTTTGGACCTAAAATGGCCCTGGGAAAGCCCCAAAACATGGTAAAAATCTCCCATTGTTCCCTAAAGGATATTTAGGGCAAAAACTGTTGACTTTTTTTTTGTTGGCAGGAGTAGGTGTGGTTGGGTCATGTGGCCCTCCAAGGTCTCCTGGGTTGCTAATGTGGCCCTATCCTTACACAGCTGCCCATCCCTGATTTACTACCTACAACTGATTTAGAATTTTTGTACTTTATTGTTATAGCCTTTAGTAAGTTATTACAGATGACAGGAGAGGCAGGATATAAAAACTTGAAATAAATTAATCCATAAGAGGGAAGAAAATCTGTCCCCACATTTCCTTCACTTATTCACAAATGAGTCTAATCAACACACAGGAATTTGCCTTAGGCTATAGAGGCCAATGAGGGGACAAGTTGTTAAGCCATGTTAATTACTCCCTCTAAATATCACTGGAATAATCAATCACACAGCCTTCACTGCACCAGAAAGCAGCAGAAGAAAATGCCCAGATACAGTACTTTTGATGTGATAGCAGCTTTGAAGTCTACCTTGTCTAACCTAATTATTTAAAATGGAAAGATCCTTGTTTGCTATTGGAAGCACTTGTGGGGTGAAAACACTCTGTCAATCTGTCTGAAGGGTGTTTCTCTCTGATTCCAAAAGTATGAAGGAGCAAGAGAAGTGGTGGGGTTGGGGGAGCAATGAAGATAAAACAGTAAAATCCCAAGAATCAAAGGCCTCAGAAGGAAAAAGCAAATCCCTTTTAAGAGTGTCAGTGAGGAGGGGTGTGTGTGATAGGATGTTCCAACCCATTTTTCGTTTAGGGTGCAAGGGATGCCATGCTACCATCTCCTTTTTAACTCCCACCACCACGATTCCCATCACTGTCTGAATCCTACAGAGACAGACTTTCAAGAAAATAAAAGAGTTCTTTTACTCCCAAGCACCAAGAGAAACAAAATGGGACAGGTGGGGGTAAAGCTGGGAGAAAGAGCATTTGCCTACAAACCTGAGTTTTAAGGGGGAAGGAGCCAGATATACATAAAGGAGGTCAAAATCAACAGCAAGTCTTCCTCCTCTGGATTTGTTTCATACAGAGAAAAAACAATTCAGCTGCAGCAGTACAAGAAAGACTTTTGTACTGCCAGCTAAGGCAGCTGACAAGCCACCTTTTCTATCACTTCTCTATCACTTCTTTTCTATCTCTTCTATCACTTACACATGATCTACACCAGCCTTCCCCAGTCCTCCCAATTCCAAACAACTCCCTTAATCCCCAACCATTGGACATGCTGGCCAAAGCTGGTAAGAGTCATATATGAAGATTATCACACTACACAGTTATAGTGCAATTATTCTACTTTAACTCCTCTGGCTGCCTCCTGTGGAATCCTGGGATTTGCAGTTTAGGGAGGGGCATTTAGCATTCTCAACCAGAGAACTCTTAGGCCTCACTAAACTACAAACCCCATAATTCCACAGGAGGCAGTTAAAGTGGAATAATAGCACTATAACTGTAGTGTGATAAAGTCCCTAGTTGAAAATATTTGGAGAGCACCAGACTGAGGAAAGCTGCTCTACTGGATACTATATAAGATGATAATGAATGACACAATCCAGTTTCCTGGCAGCATTAGGCACTGTCTTGTATAATACTGTGCATTATTAAGCTCTGCTTTGCCTACCTGAAGCCATGTTTCTCCTTGACTCATCTCAAAATTCAACTTACCATGCCACACAGGGTAAGACCCTCCATAAACCCACTCAAATATGTCTTTTCCTCATACAATCATTTCTTCTTTGCACAAGACCATATAGCACATCAGATGAGGGAACAGAAATCTTTGACCAAAAAAGCCTCTTAATAACTTTGACATGCAAAATGAAATTTATCAGCAAAATGGTTTGTATACATCTCACTGCCCCCACTCCAAAAGATGCAACAAAGTACGTATCTGGGTGGCAAAACATCCATTCTGATTATACTGTTTAAAGCCTGTTCTTACTCCCTCTTCTCCTTAACTGTAAGGGATGCTTTCAAACTAAAGTGTTTTCATTTGTACTTTTTCAGAAAAGTACACCACACTTACATTATAAACAAGACCACACCTGATGAAAGGATGGTCACTAATAGCTCCTCTTCATCCTGGAGAGAAGTGACTAGTGGGGTGCCACAGGGTTCTGTCCTGGGCCCAGTGCTATTCAACATCTTTATCAATGACTTGGATGAGGGAAGAGAGGGTATGCTTATCAAGTTTGCAGATTACACCAAATTAGGAAGGGTAGCTAATACCCCAGAGGACAAGATCAAAATCCAAAATGACCTCAACAGATTAGAAAGCTGGGCCAAAACTAACAAAATGAATTTCAACAGGGAGAAATGTAGGACACTACTCTTGGGAAGTAAAAATGAAAAGCACAGATATACGATGGGTAACAACTGGCTTGATGGCAGTACATGCAAAAGGAGTCTACGAGTCATAGTGGACCACAAGCTGAACGTGAGTCAGCAGTGTGATGCAGCAGCTAAAAAAGCCAATGCAATTCTAGGCTGCATTAATAGGAGTATAGTGTCTAGATCAAAGGAAGAAATAGTGCCACTGTATTCTGCTTTAGTCAGACCTCACCTGGAATACTGTATCCAGTTCTGGGCACCACAATTCAGGAAGGATATGGACAAGCTGGAACATGTCCAGAGGAGGTCGACCAAAATGGTTAAAGGTTTGGAAGCCATGCCCTACAAGGAGCAGCTTAGGGAGCTGGGCATGTTTAGTCTGGGGAAGAGAAGGTTGAGAGGTGACATGATAGCCATGTTTAAATATTTGAAGGGATGTCATATTGAGGATGGAGCAAGCTTCTTTTCTGCTGCCCCAGAGACTAGGACACGGAGCAATGGGTTCAAATTACAGGAAAAGAGATCCCACCTAAACATTAGGAAGACCTTCCTGACAGTAAGAGCCATTTCGAAGTGGAATACACTGCCTTGGAGTGTGGTGGAGTCTCCTTCTTTGGAGGTTTTTAAGCAGAGGCTGGATGGATTTCTGTCGAGAATGATTTGATTGTGTATTCCTGCATGGCAGGGGGTTGGACTGGATGGCCCTTGTGGTCTCTTCCAACTCTATGATTCTATGAAATGCTGATGCAAAATGAGTTGTTTCATTTAGAAAGCTGAACTGAGCCACAGCTTCAACATCTAACTTTCCTTTTGGTCACTTCCTAAACTTTGTTGATACAATATTCTTCTCAGAGTAAAATAAAGAGTGGCACATCCATTTATGCATGATCTCATACAAGTGCCTTTGATAAATAGATGTGAATTGGTGACAGTCCCAAATGTAGGAGACATGATCTTTAGAAGCCAGCAGCACTGCTGAATTCTGAACATTCTCATGTCACCATCCTCATTGTGTCTCACCTTGACCAAATCTAGTGTCTGCAGCTGTGCTACACTCCTATGCTTATATGGAATGTTTTGAGTTTGATTCCCTCAGCCAGTGTTGTGTGAGAAAGACAGTGCATTTTAGGACAAAGTATTCTTATAACCTAAAGACACCAGTTCTTGTCTGATCTTGGAAGCTAAGCAGGGTTAGCTCTGGTTAGTACTTGGATGGGAGACTGCCAACAAATACCAGGTTCTGTAGCCTAAATTTCAGAGGAAGGAAATGGCAAACCCCCTTCTGAGGATTCCTTGCGTAAGAAAATTCTGTGAAATTCATGGGGTTGCCGTAAGTTGACAAGCAACTTGAAAGCACACACACACACACATTCATTACCAGAAGATATATTTCTGCCTAGCAAACAGAGATGGATGAATACCATGAACAGTAAGAACTCTGCTTTTTAGAGCAACCAGGGATTCACAAGGAGTTGCTTCCCATCACTTTGGGCAACTTGGAAGGAGAAAAGAGTGCAGAAAAAGCAGTGGTGGGACAACCAGCCCTAACAGTCCACTAGCTTTATCACCTGCTCTGACCCTCTCACCTTGATGCCTTTCTCTTGGAGAAACATCCATATGAGCCTCAATGAGACATTACGCAGCAGTCAGTAAATCTAAGCCATCACTCTGTGGGGTTTCATATTTATACTGGTTACTGCAGTAGTCTGGCAAACATGTGGGACCACCAGTTGCTAATCTAGAGATTCTGTCTTTCTTGAAGGCAGTGAAAGATCATACGGCGGGGCAACTGCAGAGGCTTCAATGGCACATTTTCCTGTCTGTATGTTTCCCTTGAGGTGGGTCCAATCTAGAGGGCTACTTGTGGCAACTTGCAGAAGAAATGAAGGGATAAGAAGAAGGGCAGGGTCCCTTGGAAGAGCAGCTGTCAGCGGTTTGGTTTGAAAACCACTTCTTTTGTACTCAGAAATGTAGTGGAATGGCAATGCAGCATCTTTTGCACCATCACCGCTTTTGTGCTTCAATGGTGTTAGTTCCTATGTTTGCTTTCTTGTACTCCATGGTTGGTTTCTTTTAAAACAAACAAAGCTGGAATCTGTAATTGTACAATTTTGCAATTGTGCAATTACATAAAGATGGTATTAGGGAACCATCCCTACTCTCCTGCCCCCACCCCCCAGATAAGGAAGATGGACACACACCACACGACTTCCACCTTTTTTCCTGTTCCACCCCCCCCCATGAACCGACACTTGCCCCGTTCTGCTTTTATTTGTTATTCTTTTAACTTCTGCATATTTACTCTTTTAAAATGTTCTCAACCTTGGGATTTCTCTGAGCATTAATCCTTAATAGGATTATAGTGGAATAGTGCTATTGCACTCTCCCCTTATTGGGAAAAAAACAACGTAAAAATATATACTGGAAAACAGAGAACAAATATTGCAGCAGTTCTCTCAGGAAGTCTTGGGAATCCCAGCGTCTTCCCAGCCCAACAACCAGAAGTAGTCTGGGGTAGTCCTGTTGGAAAGGAATCTCCAAGGGAAGAGAAATGAAACCACAGCCACACTGTGCCACCTATGCTCCCAATTTTGCAATGAAGTATAATGAGACATTTACGCCGGAAGTGGTTACTATACTTTAGCATGATACGGGGACATTAACAGATTATTTCAGGTGGGAAAATAACTTATTTCCAAATGAACCAACGGTGGTACAGCACTGGGAGAGCCACAACACTATGTGATAAGCTCCAAGCAAAGGTGAGACTAACACAGTGCAACTGCAGTAAAACAGTGTTGTGTAATGAGCTCCTAAGTTCTTTCCTTAAGTCTTTCCACTGATGGAAATACTTTTGTTGGTGGAACAGAGGAGAAAGACTCCGCTGCAGTTCACCATGCACCCTCAAAATCTGCTCCAGAGGTTTGGGGGACTCCACAGAGCAGATTTTGACAAATGGCAGAGACTCTAGGAAGGGTGACTGGATGGGAAATCCCCAATGAGTGAATTTCTGCATACACAACACTGAAGACCATCCCTTTTGTGAAAGGTGAAAAAGTTATAAAACATAAAGATATGGAAAAATTTACATAGTGTACTTACCTAGCACTTTCAAAGGTTGCAGATGCTGACTTTCCAACAGCACCAAATCCAACACCAACAGCCAAACCCTCTGAAACAGAGAAAGGAAGCAGCAGTTGTTAGCACATGGTCTCACAGCATGCTGAGAGCACCAAAAAATGTTATGCCTATCCCTTTGTTGAACTTTTTAAAAAAATCACCCCTGCAGTATTTATAATTCATAGAAGGGAAACATGATTTCACATCCTCACACCCTTGGGTCCCATACTCGGAGCAAAGCATGATATGAATCAATCAATCAATCAATCAATCAGTTTCAATATCCAGATCCAGATTCACTGTGGATTGCTCACTTAGCCCCCAATGGATCCGTTTGTACACATCTTTTGATATGTGATGGAGTTACACATTTATATCCAAGGCTGTTATTTGTTGTAGCAGCCACCTACACACAATAACGGCTGTATCAGGGTCATTGTATTATATGACAGAGAAGGCAAATTCCTTTTTTAAAAAAGAAATAATTTTTTAAATACACTAAGAATTACAAAGACTAGGGGGGAAAGAAAACTAAACTAGTATGAAATAAACATTTAAAAGTGCAGAACAAAGACAAGAAAAGAAAAGAAAAATAGAAAAAAGAAAAAGTGACTTCTGATCTTCCTTTCCGCAGTTATATATGCATATAATTATCCCTACCTCTCTCTCCCAAATTACACACATTCCCTTCTTTCAATAGCCTGTTCTTTCTAATCATCAAAACCAAAAGCTACCAAGTTATTTTCTTTTTTTCGCAAAAAGTCTATAAGGGGTTTCCAGGCTTTGAGAAATGTTACAAATGACCTTTCTCTAATCAAACCAAACAATACGTCCTTGTCTGCTAAATCTTTCAGTTTCAACAACCATTAATCCATAGTAGGTGGTGCTGAATTCTTCCGTCTTTATGCATACAACAGTCTTGCTGCCATGGTCATATATTGAAGTACTCTTCCATAACTTTTCCCCCAGCTGTACATTCATCAATCCCAAAGGAAAAAGTTCCAGTTTTAATGTAATATTAATCTTTAAGATCCTCTGCATCAATGTGTGTATTTGAATCCATTTTTTTTAGCTTTTTCACATGTCCACCACACATAATAGTGTCCCTTCATGTTGTTCACATTTCTAACATACATTAGATACAACTTTATACATTCTAGACAATACCTCTGCTGTCACATACTAATGATACATCATTTTATAAAAATATTCTTTAAGCTCATAACATAGTGTAAATTTCAAACCCTTTGAGCACATATTTTCCCACTGATCCATCTGTATATTATATCCAAAATCTTAGCCCATTTTATCTTGTAGTCTTTCACTTGTTCTTCCATTTTGAATTTCAACAAAAGTCTATACATTTTAACAATTACATGTTCATCATTTGAACACAGCTGCATTTCAAATTCTGACTTATTTTGTTCAAAACCATACGTCTTTTTTATTCATTTTAAATCTTTCAAATAACTGTAAGTAAGAACACTATTAAAAACTGTATCCCTCTGATAATAATTGTTCTCTTTATTTAATTTTATGTTCCCTTTGGCCAATTTCCAGGAGGTCTTGATACATTAGCCACTTTTCTTTACCTATTGTTTCTCTTCTATATAAAAAAGAAAGCCTTGAGCTAAAACCCATAGGGACATTTTCAAGCACAGCCTGGGTTTACATCTATTCCTCATTCTCAATAAGGCACATCTCACAAAACGTTTTTTTGAAATCTACATTAACTTTGACTTTATCATACTATAAATATCCACACAATTCAAACCTTGGTTCGTGCCCTTCCAAACTTAAATAGTCTTTCATTTCTCAACATCACCCATTCTTTCATCCAAACCAAACTGCAGGATACAAAATACAATTTCAATCAGGTAATCCCAATCCTCCTCTTTTCTTTGCATCCTGTGATACTTTATATTTAATTCATGTTCTTTCCTTGCCATACAAACGTCAATGCATCTTTTTGCCATTGCTTAAATAGTACATTAGTTGTCAAAACAGGTATTGTCTGAAACAGGAACATTATTCTAGGCAAAACATTCATTTTTATCATAGAAATTCTCCCCAACAGTAACAAATTTAATTTCTCCCATCTTTTAACACGTCCATAATTTCATTCCATGTCTTAACATAATTATTTTGAAACAACATGCAGTTCATATTTATCATAGCAATACCTAACTATTTAACTTTCTTCTCAGTTTTAAAACTTGTTTTGAGAGAAGATAAATTCCAAAATATTTTACAGGTTATGCAAATTCCAAAATATTTTACAGGTTATGTTTTCTGTATGCTAATATGAATGTTCAAACCTGGGTTGTGGACTTAGGATACTGAACTGAATAGCACAGAATCTTTTTGAAGTTGCATGTTACTCCTTATTATTCTCTAAAACAAGTGCTCTCCAGGCCACCTGATAATTAGCAATTATGATGTGTCCCCACCACCACCAATGTGCCAGGGACTGACATTAACTGTTTGCTTCCTTCCTGGAAATGTGCCAGGGACCTGCGACCGGGAGCTGGCCAGGGACCACCATTTTGAGGACCACAGCTATAAGGGACCCCTCTCATATTAAAGCATACTGGATGCTTAGAAGACCATGCCGTACTTAGTGGTTTAGAATATCACAGTTCCATTGAATTTAATATGTGGTACTGTAACTGCATTGCATTGGTTAAGAATGTAAATATAACAATTATTACTAAAAGTTTTAAAATTCCGGCCTAGAGCCACTTTAGGGAGAACAGGTTTCTTCCCTGCACGTTTTTGTCTTACGACTCCTCGAACACTTTCATCAGCACTGTAAACGCACAATCCTAAATATACACTGGACTGACTATGTGATGAATGTTGCTGTCCTTGAGCAAGCAGGGATCACCAGCATTGAGGCCATGATATTGAGAACACAGCTGTGCTGGGCAGGGCATGTTTCTAGGATGGAGGACCATAGCCTCCCCAAATAGGACTCTACGGTGAACTCGCCACAGGTCAGCGTAAGAGGGGCACTCCAAAACAGCGGTACGAGGATTCCCTGAAACAACATCTCAGGCTCAGCCAAATTGATCACCAACAATGGTCCGCCCTGGCCTCACATCAGGAGGCATGGAGATGCACTATCCACAATGCTGCAGCCTTATTTGAGAGCTCACTCCGAACAAGTCTTGAAGAGAAACGACGATGCAGAAAGAATTACAACCTGGAAACATCACCCAAGGAGACCTTCTGCTGTGCTTTCTGCAACCGGACTTGTTTATCTTGGATTGGCCTTTTTAGTCATCAGCGCGCTTGCAGAAAGCGCGGGATGAGTCCTTCCTGAATCTTCATTTGCGAAGAAAAGCCAGAGAGAGAATTACTGTACCCCACCCTCTGAGTCTATAATTAAGAAAAGGATAAATGCTCTTAAAAGAGCTTTTTATAAAAAGGAATTCAATTTTGTTGTCACCACACTTGCCCTACTGATTTCAATGAGACTCAAATAAAAGCCTTAAACCATAAAGGGAGGGCGCCAAGGAGTCAGTTTGTTAGTCTTTAAAGGGTCCTTGTTGTTTTTGCTAGAACAGGCTAACAAGATTACTGTTCTCTAATTGAACCACGCAGCAGACCTGACCTTCTGAGAGCGCTATATTTGTTGCTATATTTGTTATAATGACCCAGTTTTATCAGTTGCTACACAAACAAATAAGCACAAACAATTAGGCACAAGGATTGCTCTTTCAGTACAGCATCACAGTTGGTGGCAACCAACATCACAACCCACCCCACAAGGGATGAGTCTTCACAACTGTACTAATCTGACAGAGAAAGAAACTATAAAGCAACTCCTTTTACTGGACCAAGTAACTGTCTTATTTGGGTGTAGTGGAGCCAGGGCTTCCAGAGTCAAAATCTGGGATACTTTAACGGGGATTATGATTAGTGCCAAATAGACACTAACAATCCTTGCATTTCTGTACCCAGAAACTAACCAGTCAATTACACAAATTTACATATACTCCCCAACAGTGGTTCACAATATATATACTCCACACACTCCTACCCAACCATTCTCTGAAGATGCCTGCCACAGACGCAGGCGAAACATCAGAAAGAAACTATTCCAGAACATGGCCTCACAGCCCGGGAAAAAAACAAGGAAAATCTATGATTACGGTATCATTTGTTCACCCCATCCCCACTCATTATCCTCCCTGCTCACACTACCCTGATCTCCCTATTCCTATGAGCTTAGCTGAAATTTGTATAGTACTTGAGAAGAAAACAGATTTTTCTCAGTCACAAAACATTTAAATGCAAAGAATTTGGGGATGTCTTGATTTTAAATGATCAATTAAAGACAGCTTAAGAAACCTTCACTTTACGAAAGAACTGTTCCTGTTGGAGATGAGAACCAGTAGAATTGGTTGATCAGTGGATCAACACAGCCACTTAGGCTTTGGGACTGTGACACTATCTACCTGTGCTTCAACACTTGCCATTTCACTTTTGATTTGGGCACATATGTTTAAAACAGCCAAGTACTGTGCAACCCCCCCCCCCCAATATTTAGCACAGGAAGCAGAGAGGATTGTGGTGGGAAAGACATGCACCCCCTCGCATCAGCATTTTTGGCCACTAAGGTTGGCCCTCTGTATCCACAGATTGTGCAGCCATGGATTCCACCATCCATGGATTGAAAATATACCCCATTTCCCCCCACAAAAAGCAAACCTTGATTTCACCATTTTATATAAGGAACACCATTTTACTACATCACTATATATAATTATTCTATAGTATGTCGCTATGACAATTAAAATGATATCAAACTGCTATTAAGTGTGTAGTGTAGATTAGTTATAAGGGACACAACTACTAACGAGATTGATATATTAACCCATCTTTATTTCTCTCTCTCTCTCTCTCTCTCTGGCTTTTCTTCGCAAACGAAGGTTCAGGAAGGACTCATCCCACGCTTTCTGCAAGCGCGCTAATGACTAAAAAGGCCAATCCGAGATAAACAAGTCTGGTTGCAGAAAGCACAGCAGAAGGTCTCCTTGGGTGATGTTTCCGGGTTGTGATTCTTTCTGCATTGTTGTTTCTCTTCAAGTCTTGTTCGGAGTGAGCTCTCAAATAAGGCTGTTCCTAATGTTGGGATTTCAATGGGACAAAGGAAGCAAGGTGCAGTTTGTACAAACAGTTCTTCCAGATCAATCAGGGTCACAGCATATTTACTGAGAAGTTAGTCCCACTCACCCTGTCCAATAAGGCTTACTGCTAAGAAAACAGGTATATGGCTGAAGCCTAAAATATCCTGCAAAGGAATCCATGGAGCCCAATTGGGATAAACATTAAATGATATTTGGCACTAAAAATACTCTCACACACTTTTGTGATGAGGGGATGCTACACAAAAGTGGAACTCTCTGTGATGTTGCTGCCAAACAACAGAGCTGATCCTCTCAAGTGGCAGGGGTGAACCCCTACTTCATATGGAGGAATATGGGGTCCATCATATAAACACAGAGATCCACTTGCATGTGTTCTGGAGAGCTTCACTGGCCACTCTCTAAATGCAGCAGATGCTGATCACGGCCCTGTATGGAGAACTATGCTGACTATTTTCCAGCTGGGGGCATCTAGAGAACTATCAAGCAATTGTCTAACTATGACATTCACTCTGCAGATAGTGCTATGCAAATGGCACAGCTGGAAAGAAGCCAGCCTGTCTCTTCAGAGTCCAGAAATGGAAAGATCCAGGATACTGGCTGTTCTCTTGCTGTAGCAATGACCCAGCAGAGAAAAAGCCAAGATGCAGCTCTCCATAGACAATGGCTCCTCTGTTACCTACCCTGACACCCCCAGCTCCATGTCTGTGTTAATGGTTGACAATATTTCATAATTAGGTCAAATGTGGCCTGCCACACAGTGTGACCATTAAAAACCTGGGAAATTCTCCAACTAGGAATCCCAAAGACAAACATTGCTCAGTCAGGTATGCACTTATGGAAGGGATGTCTAAATTCTAAAGAAATGTTAACGAACACCTGGCTAATCCTGTCAGTTAAAGCTAGGAAACTCAAACCTGTAAATGACCCTCGTTCTTTCACCCTTCCCAAACAAAGGAAGTTGCTTCCTCCCTTTCAATCACAAATTAACACATTAAGATTCCACTAACATATTCAGAATGCCTTTATCTCACCCTGAGCAACACCACAAAGCATTATCTCCTACTATAGATTCCATGCCCTGGAGACAATTATTGACTATAAAAACCCTTCCAAAAATCCACTCAAGCGCTCATGGATCTCCTTCCTATGGACACTATGTCCATCTGTGCAGCCATTCCTGATTGGGACCCCCATTTTGCTGATTTCCTCCACAACCTCATGTCTACAGGACAGGTGGAAACTCCCTTCACTATTCCTCTATCCCAATACCTCCTCTTTTATTTGCTAGTCTTGTGTGAATGCTTGAAGCCTGAATGTGTGCATGAATGTTGTTATGATTGTTTTTTTCAAATAAAGATTAATTATTGTACTATCTAGCTTAATGTCTCCTCCTTAGTATTGGTAAACATAGGGCAAAAGGTCCTGCTCTGTTGTTCCCCTATTGCATAGCCAAGCTGAGTACATTAATTCCCCAAATTAATGTTGATATTTTGAGGGTCCTCACAACCCCTGAGCATAGAGGGTAACACCTCTATATTTTGCTTATGGTCATCTTGCCAACAGTGCCTTGTTCTGAGAAAGGATCCTTCAAGGCATTTGGGGTGAAGCAAGCAGTGGAGGGAAGAGGTTAAAGTTGGGGCAGCAACCAGCCATGGAGTGTGGCACATGCTCTCCAACTTTAGGCAGTGCACCATCCAAATAATATAATGGCCAACAGAAAACAAAATAAGGAAATCTTCCTGCCTTGTTAGCATCAGCATCTTGCTACTTACACACAGTGAAGTTTGAAGAGAGGCACACAACATTCTAACCAAGAGCAGCAGCTAGTCCCTTTTCCACTCACTCAGTTGCAGGGTCTTTCTGTCTCCCTCTTTGCAAAAGGACAGGCAGTCTATGAGACTTGATACTTGTCAGTAGTTTAACAAATGCTAAGTTTTTGCTCCATAAAATAAAATCATTACTTGCAGAAGGTCAAAGGAATTTGAACAACAAGGGAGGGGAGGTATTCCAGAAGGAATTGCCACTGCAAATCTCTGACCCTCTCCCAGCCAAAGGTTATAGATCCCAGAGTGGATTTTTCTTCTGAAAACTGGACTGACCCCTGATGCCAGGGAGCTTTACCTACTTGCTGCTTGTAGCACTTTTCTAACTGCCAATTGTTGCAGCTCCAGCTGCAAAAAAACAAAACAAAAACAAAACAAAAACAAAAACAAACAAACAAACAAAAACAAACAGGTAGAGACCCCAAACCCAGCTCAGAGGCCATGTATGAGCCAAGCAGCAGCTCTGCAGTGACTTAACAGAGCTCCTCCATTCTAGCTGGCCCATCTCACTCTAGATGCCTCATTCAACCCCATAGGTGTGGCAAAGACTGGCCCAGCACTGCTTCACTACAGAGCCTGCACGTGCGCTGCTAATAATCAAACTCCCCAAACTACTCCCCACAGAGGCTGTTGTGAACTGAGTGGAAGCTCTGTGGAGCCCTCTTCTGGCCATCCTTGCTCCCTCCCCTCAGGCTTCCTATCCTGTCACAACTTACCTGTAGGAGCCATGGAAACTGGTCTCCCACCAACCACCTCCTTTGTACATGACTGCCAGTCCACATGGTGATTCTCTCTACAAGGTAAGAACTTCCTTTTTTTCCACCAAGAAGAAGAGCAAGCACCACCATACCACCACCACTTATTCCCTTTGTGTCTCCTCTCTCTCACTGGCAAACAGAAGGGGAAGATGTCCCACCACAAAGGAACAGACAGAAAGGGGCAAGTACTAACCACTGAACAGAAGATGGCAGATCAGGAAGAACTGTGTAGAGTGATCTCATATAGACAGATATGAGTCTACAATGTGGGCAACTTTTGTGAGATGCAGAGTAGGTTCCCAGGGGTATACCTGTGCCTGTGGGCACCATGTTGGGACTCCACCACTAAAGTGTTAGGCCAGGTTACCACACATAAGAGGAATATTTGCAATGTGCCAGCTTTGTAGGTTTTTGAAAATTACTACAAGATAAGAACTCAGCATGCTCTAATAGAAGCTCTTCTAGCAGGTGCGTTTACATCTCCACGGGGTATAAATCGAACTCCCTTAATTACAATTGCTCTAACTGTTAATAGGAAGAGGGAAGCATTTAGTCTTAAGACAGGTGCAGGAAACATGACATCATTATGTGCTTTTGGCTTTGTCCCCAGAGATGAATCTTGAAGTTGCTTCCTATGCAATTGGCTCATTTTCAACTCACTTCCGGGCACCTCTATTTCCCTCTCAGACAATTGATCCCCTAAACAACCTGAAGTAGCTTCACCTATCTCAAACAGTGAATTTTCATAGAATAATGCCTCTCCTGCAAATTTCAGTTTTTAAGAAATAAGAAGTATGTTTCCTTAGCCTCCAGCACCAAACAGAGAGAGGAAAGGGGAAAGGAGAAAAGAATTAGAACTACAGGTTGTCTTCCTTATTTGGAATTCTGAAATCAAAAATATTCCAAAAAAGTAACTTTTTTGAATGTTGACATGCCAGGGTATTTTATATTTTATGTGTTTTTGATGATTCAATATACACAAACTTTGTTTCATGCAAAAATACTGTGTATAAAATTACCTTCAGGCTATATGTATAAGGTGTGTATGAAACATAAATGACTTTTGTGTTTAGACTTGGGTTGTATCTCCAACATATCTCACTATGTATACGTAAGTACAGTTGTCCCTCCATATCCACGGATTTAAGTATTCACGGCTTGAAAATATTCTTTAAAAAATAGTGATCCAAAAAGCAAACCTTGATTTTGCCATCTTATATAAGGAATACCATTTTGCTATGCTATTGCATATAATGGGACTTGAGTATTCACGGATGTTGGTGTCCATGGGGGGTCCTGGAACCAAACCCCAGCGAATATGATGAGACAACTGTATTCCAAAATCTGAAATATTCCAAAAGTCAAAATACCTCTGGTCCCAAGCATTTCAAATAAGGGACAGTTAACTTGTATGTTGCTTATTACAACCTCTTGATATGAGAGTGGCTTAACATGCACCCCATGAAATGGAGACAAGGCCAATCTGAAGCAAACTGGTGACTCTTTATTTCCAGATGACAGAAGAGTTCTACTAAGTGCCTCCTCATAATTGCAACATTTAAGGACATCTATAGCATTAAATTAGTAACAGGAGGCTAGTGGAAGTACTTGAGATTTTCAGGGTAAAGTCCAGGTAAGTAGGTGCAGAACAGCTCTGCAGCCTGCCCTGACCCTATCTGGATTCATTCACCTCACCCATTTGCCACTGTTGCTGCTTTCAGGTCTAGCACTAAGACAGGCTTTCAACTGGGTAATCAAACTGGTCCTGAAAAGGCCACTCCTGGTGTGCTCAAAAATCTGTGGGTATTCTGAAAAGCTTCCATTAAAATCTAGACAAAATGGGGACCCTAGTATTTGCCTGAAATTGTGGAGGGCTAAATGGACAGTGGGGGTGTGGGCACATGTATAAACATCATTCCTGGAAATCCTCAAGCAGCCAGCAGCCTCACAGACCTTTGTTCATTGGGAACCCTGATAAGGCAGGGTTCTTAAGCCAATAACTCTGTATCCATATTCAGTGAAAGGGCCTTCTTCATGCTCAATAAGCAAAGGTCTGAATTATTTCAGGTGCTCAGGGATATATGGGTATGATGCCTATAGGTGCAGTGACATCCCCATCTTCAGTTTTACCTCTCCACGCATTTAGGGAAATGACTGAACAGGGCTGGAATTTAGGGAGAATGTTTGTAGTTGCTCCACATGTAGCATCGGTCACATAGCCTGAGTCAATAGCAATATATTAAGGCCTATTTTTCCCTTTAGGATTCTAGTCCATAATAATATTGAGATAAGACACTGGGAAATGCTAATAGTTTCTATACTATTTGTCAAAGTACACATTTGTTTTAATAGTTTTATCTCCATTTTTTTATTTTCATTGTTATTCTCACGAAAACTCTTGGAAGTAATTATATTGAGAAATAATTATATTGTGTCCAGTGTATATTTAGGATTGTGCATATCCACAATGCTGCAGCCTTATTTGAGAACTCACGCCGAACAAGTCTTGAAGAGAAACGGCAACGCAGAAAGAATCACAACCCGGTAACATCACCCGAGGAAACCTTCTGCTGTGCTTTCTGCAACCGGACTTGTCTATCTCGGATTGGCCTTTTTAATCATCAGCGCATTTGCAAAAAACACGGGATGAGTCCTTCCTGAATCTTCGTTTGCGAAGAAAAGCCAGAGAGAATTATATTGAGAGCTGGAAATTTCACAGCTGACTGTTGATTTGAATCTGGATTGCTCACATTCAAATTCAGAATTTTTTACCTACTGCACTGTGGGGATATAAAATCTTTGCTCATTCTGCTCCTCCCTGTAAGAACAAATAATTTCAGCAATTTGTTCCTTGTTCCACGAGAATATGAGGGTTTCTGTGAATTTTTTGAGCACTATTCATACTTCACAACATTGTTGGGGAATACTTCAATTGCACACACAAAAAATCATGTCCTTTTCCTGGACAGACGACTGTGCACAGTTTGTGCAAAAACATGGATTTTTGTGCCAAAAAACCATAGGTAGTTTTCCTATGCAGAAAACATGCTTTGCGGGAGACAGACGTGTTTTCTATGCAAGAAACATTATTGCTGCATAGGACACAATGCATTTTATGCAAAATACACAAATTCATCTGCAATATACTGCTTTTTATGCAGAAAACATGTTTTCTGCCCTGAAACACATTATCTGTGCAGGAAAACCATGTGTATTATTGTGCAAATGAATTTTCCCCAACAAAGTCCCCCAAAACAAAGAGTTTTGTTGCTGTTCTCCTTTCTTTCAGGAGCAGGGTTGTGCCTAGAGTCAAGACACTTTGTGTGTGGTGGGGGGATGTGAATATTAAAACATATTCTTCACATCCCTACTGCATTACACTGGTCCTTTAAGTCCTGCTGGCCCTGCGAAAGATATAATCCCCCTCAGTTTTTTAATAAAAGTATGAGAGGTGGCAAAGGAAGACTTCTCTAACTCATTAAAAGGTGAGCGCAAGAGGAAATATTAACAGACACATCTTTTCTCACAGCTGCATACAAGATGCAGGGGTCAAAATGTCTATCTTTTATACGCTTATGGAAGATGCTGGAGCCCCATCCTATTTCTAGTCATTCTGTTGCCACAATCAATATGATAGCCAGTCAGGGTATATACAGAAGTACACAGGTTTAGTGACTCTTATCATTTGGGGTGGGGGGGTAATTTATTATCTACTCCCTTACATGGAGTTCAGAGGAGGCCTGTGGCCCATTCACACTGCAGAATTATAGTGCTTTGATTGCACTTTAATCGTCATGGGTGCATGCTACAGAAATCCAGGGTTTGCAGTTTGCTCAGAGGCACTGGAGTGATCTGACTGAGAATTCAGCCAGAATTCCCTAAACTACACATTCCAGGATTCCATAAGATGGAACCATGGCAGTCAGGGCTTTATCATGCCAGCCTTTTTATCACGACAAAGGCTTCACAAACAGGAACATACTTGTTTGTAGTCATTAATTACCACACTGTCTCTTCAATCACATGAGTATGCTGAGATTATAATGCTTCACCAATCGTATGTCCTTCCGCACTGGGTCTATGTGTCTTTCTTTCTTTCTTTCAAAAAAGCTCTGCAATTGCGCATTTATGGGGAAATATTTTTTTTTAATTGTATCCCTGTAATTGTGCAATCACAGCGAAAAGAGGGGGGGAATTAAGACAGGCATGGAGGAAAAAACCTTCTTCATCACTTTAGGAATAGCGAAAGGGGAGGGAAGAGAGAGAGGAAAAGAGGAGTGCCACATGACTTCCACCATACCACTACTACCACAGAAGGGACTTATCACATGAACTGGATTACTGGCATGGCAGCAGTATTGAGAGCCACTGATGGGTTTTCCCTGTCAGTGAAGAGGTGCAGTACAGAAATGTCTGGAACGCAACCAGCAATGGGATAGAGACAATGCTGTGTGATAAGTACTAGTCAATTTTGCTAATACCTTCGTGTAATTCCAGAGTAAAGCCTTATGTGATAATCTTCTTAAAGTGGAATAATAACACTATAATTCTCTAGTATAATTGGGCCCCTGCTCTTCCTAGTCAACTGCTAAAATGGCTGGGTGTATCACTGAATAACTGTCCCAGAATTTTCCCTTCCCATAAAAGTTCTTCACAGGCCCCATAATCAAGGTGATTCTGGTCTTCAAACTCAACCACACTCTTCTCAACAGGTGAGGATTTTTGAGCTAAATCCCTCCTGTATGTGTGTTCTAGAAAGGCAGGGAGAAGGAAACAACACTCATTCCATATCAGAAAAACCTGTGCCAGCTCCAATTGTCTACATGAACTTTCTGTTACCCATGGGCAGAAATAATAGTGGGGGAGAAAAGAAAGAGAAAGCCTAAGCACATGAAAGGGTGAAAAACACCAATTATCTAAAGGGCTTTCCTAGAAACAAAATAGGTTTTAAGCATTAATGCAAACGGCAGGAAAAAAAATCCATAAGGAAAAACTGAGTTCAGCAGATCACGCAAGGTGGGAGGGGAGCACGTTGGGTGAGACTTGCAGAGTGGAGATGGAAGCTATGACAGGATGCACCAGGTGTGCTACAAATGTGTAATTGGGCAGGTGCTTAAGAACAGAAATGAGCAGCACCCACACAGTCGCTTCACTCCCGAATGTGCCAAGCGAGGCTTTGAAAGACAAGGTCATCCAATTATTGTTGTGGAGGGCAATTTTTCCTTCTGATGATACATGGGAAGGGAAAAATAAAGAGCAGAAGAAGAAATGGTGTTTCTATGTGAGGAAACTTCTTCAGGAAAAGGACTGTGTGGAAACGTCATATTCAAATCACATTATGAGTGATTTGTTAGAGGCTTCAAATCTTCAGCCAGAACACATCATGTAACTGCATCATTTAACCTGATCATGGGGGACAGCTCTTGACAGTACTGTTTGCATAACTCTCACCCTAGGAGAATGGGCCAATGTCAGCCCAGATTAGCCAGTATTTGTACCCCGCCCCGAGCCATGGGGAGAGGTGGGTAAGAAATAAAAGTAATAGTAGTAGTAGTTGTTGTTATTGTTATTTCCTTCCTTCTTTCCATCCACCCATCTGCCCTTAAGTATATTCCACAATCCCCTCTGTACCCTGCCAAGTTCTGAACATGCCCTGAGGATGTTGTGGAGCTGGGGCTGGATCCCCAGGCATAAACTTTGAGAGGGAACCTGGCTGGAAATTGGTGGATAGTGGATGTGGTTTCGGAGTGGGCTAAAGTGCAGTTCTGGGGTGGCATGCAACCCTCCAAGGCTGCTTTTGTGGCCCTCAGCCCTTCCAGACTCCCTAGACCCTAGCCTACAGTGACCATTTTGTGGTACCCCAAAAGAGTGAACTAAGTAATATGGAAGCCACCAAGAGTGGAAATTCACCTTTTAAATAGGTAGCACCCTCCCCCCCCGGTACTATTTAATATAAAAACCCTGCTTTTTCAAAACCAGAAGTGGACTTTTGTTCACTTCCAGTTTGGGTTTTTTGGGAGAGGGGGGCATTTTTGGCAGTCCATAGAGCCCTCAAAGGGTCTGAGGAGCAGAAAATTGGCCCCTAGACCCCTGTTTTAAAATGCAAAGGCCCTGGGTAGGTTCAGATTGGAAAGCCTCATGACTGCTCAAAAGTGAAGCAAGAAACGAGTAACATATACAAAGAAGATCGCTGTTAAGGTCAATGAAAGAAGGCATAAGGAGAACAAATTTCTCTTTTTCCTCATTTCACTTTCAAATGCATTTGGTAGGAGTGGATACACACAGAGAAGAAACATATATAATAATATACATCTCTATTATAGCTTGATTCATCAGTTTAAATCTAATGAGAAGGGCATTACTCCACCAGAGAGAGAATATGTATGGTAGGGGAAAACATACAATCTCATCCCATTGTCTTCATTCGTACAGAAATTCATACCAATCATCCACATGCAGATGTGTAAAACCTTGGTATATGACATCACTTTTTTCTAAACAAACACTGAGATCCCTCAGTATAATACTATCTTTTATACGGAATTATGGGTATAACTACCTTCCTTGTTGAAATGTTGGTTTTGTTATTTCGTTGTTGTGTTTTAATTACCAAAAAGCAATCACTAAGACTAGAGTTGAGAGCAGGAAAACAAACTTAGCCTGAAAGTGCTTGTCTGCCTCTCAGACTGTCTCCCATCCAGCTGCTTTCCCTCCCAGCTACAGACTCCCATCCTCCTTTCCCTCCAAGGAAAAAGTCAGCACTGGGAGGGTTGAGGGCATAGTCATACATGGATTACTATTATGGCTTTTCATTGGAGCTGTCCCCTGTGTCATGTTCTCCAAAAGTAAAACGAGGATCACAATCCCCTGTGTAACATGCCATGATTACTGTTCACACTGAAGCAGTATTATAACATGATCAAGCAGTAAGAACCGGTCAAACAAATGCAGAAGTAAATGAATTTCCAAATAAACCAGAGATTGAAATTAAACCCTTAATTAACAGGTTATCCCCCACAACTCCCACACACTATTTTGCTTAATTAATAGAAGCATGAAATTGAATTAAGATAATTTAGTAATGGTGATGGTGGGGAAACAACAACAACAACCCTCCAACACCCCATGATCTTACTCAGCTTCTCTTCCATGGCCTGATTTGACTATAAGGTCACTTCCCACCAGCAGTACTACCTCCTACTGCTTAATTCCTTTAACCGAGAACATAAGAACAATTGACTACAAATGCTCTTTAAGCAGAGACTGATCAAAACACATACAGCTCCCACATCTGTATGTAAAAATATAACAGCCTGTAGCTGCTTCAAAACCAGCCCAAAAGCTTTCATGTGAAAAGTATTCATTATCTACATGGGTAACACTGAAAAGTGTCCAGGTACATCTAAATATGGTGCTATCCTTGGGGTTGTCTAAATGGTGAAAATACTCCTCATGGAATTCAAGGAGAATACATTTTGTCCTAATGGGACATTTCACCATATTTGGAAGGAGGTGGGCCAAAACCTCAAAATATGTATTTACAAAAACAAAAAACAAAAACAAAAAACTCTAAATAAAATGCGCATTCCCGCTCATTGGGACAACCAATTCCCAATAAGAGTGGATGTGGAAAGCTGATTGGTTGGATACGCACAGGGGGCAAAGTTTGCTGGCAAGGCAAGCGCCCAGAACCGCCATGTTGGATTTTCACCATAGCAATCGTGCACTGAGGCAATGAAACAGTCTTTTCTCTCTCTTTTCTGTTTATTTAAGTGGAAAATCGCACTTCTGCACCTTAGATTTGCTTCTTCTTTTTTTAAATACTGTTCTGCAGCAGCAGCTGGTGACAATAAAAACACAAGTAATTCACCCACCATCTTGATTTGCAGGCATGTCTGTACAACAAATACGTATGGCTTCACATGCCTGGGATCTTGAAAAAACCATGGAGACAAATGAAAGCTGCTGTGAATTGGCATTAGTGAGCATCAATCCATATTTTATTGCCTCGTATAGACAAGATCTCTGCCCTAGCTAACTTGGCTTTGATACTAGTAAAATCTTTACCTTTGACCAACAAATAAAAGATATTGTTGTACATTCAGCCAGTTCTTTACAGATAACAAAGACTCCACATTTTTAAAAAGGAATGTTTCTTACCATAAATTTATGTTCTCTGAATGTCATAGTGGGTACTCTTTATCTGAAGAACTACTTAAAGTTCCAACCAGTTTGTGTTCTTTCCAGTCTTGATTCAAGGTGTCTAAAAACAGAACTAGTAGGGGTTTGGAAGGAACACTTTAACACCCTGCAAGTTCAGGCTCCTTCTTGCACTCAGCTGAAGAACTCCACATGCTTTGGAAAACAGAATGGGAAACAGCTCTTGAGAGAAAAGACTTCCACCTTCTCCTTCGAAAATTCCCTGGACTTGCTGCTTTCTGAGTCTATATTCTCTATGGCCCCTCAGGACTAATACTGGGGAAGGACCATTCTAGATTAGATGGATTATCAAACTCTGGATGTGTTTTGGTGGCAATGAGAGGAAGGAAATGCTAACAAGGGCATATGGCATGTGTGGAGGAGCAGGAGTCTGAGGATGCCACAAGCCTTTTTATCCACTCTAGACATTTGGGCAAGACAGCCACTCTGGGAAACAAAAAGCCAGGACTGGGAACTGTTCTCTTTGTCCCTTTGTTGTAGGAGTCAAACCTGTGCTTGAGGTCACAAGCCGGGCTCATTTTAATTCCATAAATCTACTGTAGTCAAATCCATCTATGCTGTCTTCCCATGGGAATGTGTCAGCCTCTACTGCTCCCTGCCCTGTTGGTAAGGGAAGAAAAGAGGAGAAAATGGGGAAGACAGATACAACCAGGCCCAGTTCAAGCTCTTTGCTGCTCATCTTAGGTGCTTTTGGTTTCAGAGGTATAGTTTGTACAAGCCTCCTGCCTCCTGGTTGGCCTGGGCACTTTCACAAGCCCATCAATTCCTCAAACTCCTTTCCCCAAAGCACGGAAAAGGAAGGCAGCAGAAGTGTGTGGGAAGGAAGGAGGGAGGGAGAAGAATTGAAGTTGCAGGGGCTGAGAGTACATGGGCCCCAATGTGAGACTTCTGCTATGCATATTAAGAGGCCAGAAGGGCAGAGGGGAACAAAGCTAAGAGGAAACAAACAGGGAAAGGAAGAATGGAGAAAAAATATAAGGATTTAGGTGATTTAGTTGAATTAGACCAATTCAACGACTCCTCAGAGTAGACAGAGCTGCTTTCAGGCTAAGGATGGCTCCTCTCTCTGGAAAATATGCTTCTTTTCATGGGCAATATTATTTAGATGTTTGAATTCTCCTGAAACCTGAATGCATAAAGAAAAAAAATCCTATGCAAGCATTCACAGCCCAATCAAGGAATAATTAAAAGTGTGGCAGGAATGAAGGGCCTATGCCTGGTCTATCCCAGTTTTTCATGTGTTCAGTCTGGATATCTGAAGTGAGCTTCTGGCCGTGCTTGTGCTGTTGGAACACTGCTTTATCAGGGGCCCTGAATGAATGGGGTTATCTATCAACATTCAAACCATCTCCTTCAACAAGGGAAGATTGAGGGCTAAGGAGGTGAGGGATGGGAGGGTAGGGTACACATCAGTTCTCTTGCTTCTCCATTCTTTTAAACTATATGCTAAATAAAATTCAATGAGATACCAATCTGCTGAACGATATGGGCTGCTAACAGAATATGCCAGCCTGCTCAATGTTGTTAATTTGAGAGCTCAAAGGATTTGTACTATGGAGAAGACATAGGCTTTGTTCTAATATAAATCAAAATAATGTGCTTTATTGCTCCTAACCACAATTCTGCCCTGAAATTAATGGAAATTAGAAGGAGTAACACACATTATCAGCCTACAAAGTATTGAAATGAACCTTCTCTGTGTACTTGTGATATCTTTGTTCTTCATGCTGAGCAGGCACCATGTTTTGAAGGAAAGAAACAGCTTATCCAAAAGCATGTACTTTACCTAGTAATTACAGTCATCTCAGCAAGGGAATGAAGACATCTGGTGCTTGCTTACTCACAGTATCCTTCCTTATCTGCTTTAGCGAATCAGCAGTCAGAGGAGACCATAAGAAAAAAGGTACTCAAGGCAACTTAGGAGTTTTGTCAGGAGTTTTAACCAAAGGCAAATATAGCAACTTGCAAAAAGCATTACCAAAAGCATTCTTACATTTCTCCTCAAGGAGAGAAGTATCATTATCCTCCTTCACAAAGGTATAAAAAAAAATCACCAGCATTGAAAACCTAATAACTTAGTGAGAAGTATTGCTATTCATCAGGACAGTGCCAACACCTAAAACATGATGTATATGGGTGCTCTAAGATGCTGCTTGGGCTTAGTTGGTGGCAAAAGCAGTAGCTCACTGGATGCCAGCTATGATGCTCACTCATTCAGAGCAGTGGTTTAGACCTTCTCCTCATCTCACAGTTCAAGTCATAACGTGTCCCTTCTGAACACGCTGAAGCTAGTGAATAACTTCTAAAATGTATACTATATCTTTCCTAGATTGCAGAGATGATGACCAGAAACTGCTCTATTTTTGAGGGGTCTGTACGATATACTGAGCCAGCATGGTATAGTGGTTTGAGTGTTGGACTATGACTCTGGAGACCTGCTCAGCCATGGAAACCCACTGAGTAGCCTTGGGTATGTCATACTCTCTCAGTCTAAGAGGGAGGCAACGGCAAACCCCCTCTGAACAAATCTTGCCAAGAAAACCCTACACACAGCTGAGAGCAGTAGTATAAAACTTTAAGGAGTGTTTTCTAGGGTAGGTCTGAGATGGCAAAATGCAGATAAGTCAATACAGCCTTTTTGTTGCATCTCCCACATATACATTTTATTTTCAGACATTTTATTTCCTCCTTTCTTCTCTGTGTTCACTTAGAAGAAAAGCTGAATCCTTGGTTCTGCAGTCCTTGAATCAGAAACAGCACCTCTTTCCTGCTGAACTGACATTTCTTCTCATGCACCATTAGGACTGCCAGGTTGGATATAGTACAGGGCATCCTCTATCTTTAATCACTAGCAACAACAGCCTCTATCTAGTTAGTGAAAAGAACAAGCTGGGCTCTCCCTCCAGGCCCCCTCTTCTCACCATCCACCCAAGAGGCAATAGCCATGTTGGGAGGGGATAGCTGCAGCTGAAAGCTGGGTTTGGAAGGTGAGGGAGGACAGGTAACTTTGTCCTGCTTGATAGAGCTTTACAGTTGTCCTGCTCCATTATCTGAAAAAGAGTAAAGTTACAGGAGTTCCATCCTGTATCCACCTTAGCAACCATATGTGCCACACAGACCTGCGTGAGAGTTTTGTTAACTATTCTGTTTTGCATCAAACAGGCACAAAAATTGCTCCATTTGAGCTATGATTTGCAACCTGGGACTCAGGTTAGAAAGCAGGCACTCCACTGGTCAACATAAAGCCCTCAATGCTAATTCTAAGCTAGGGGTTCTTAACTTGGAGACTATGGACAAGATTCAGGGAGTCCATGTTTACTAAGGGCAAAAATGTGTGTCCCCCCCACCCTCTCCAGTCTCCTTCCTGTTAGTTTAAAAATGGATGCTGTGGATCTTCTTTGTCAAATTATTTCTTAAAGTATTATTTCAATCCTCTCTCACTGTAGTATTTTTAAGCATCAGAGACCTTTCCCTTTATCTTTGTGTTGCTAATGTCACATAACATACAATCATCATTGCCACCATGTTATGGGAAGGGGGTCCCTACATTTCCTCAGATTATCAAATGGGATCCATGACCATATAAATGTTAAGAATCATTGATCTAGATCAACACTAACTATGGGCATGATTTGATGGTATGGTGTTGTCGAGACATGTAACCCACATCCCTTCTGTGTATAATTCAACTAACAGCTTTAGTGACTAAAATCAGAACTAAAGAACTTGAAACACAAACTGACCTGGCTTGAGAATAAGTCTGACATGCAGTCAAGACTGAGATAACATTTTAAGTGTGATGAAAAGGATGTGAACACACATACTTGCTGCCCTGAAAACAAATGCACTGGAAAGCAGCAAGTGGGTGTATTGAAAGTCACATTCACTACACTTAAAAATGTCATGTCTACCTTTACCTTTAGAGTGAAAAAAGCCATCATAGATGTTATCTACAAACCTTTCCTTACGTTTAGAAGCTTGGCTATCAGATATTTAACAGCTCAGACAGAAAAAGCTTACAGAAAGGCAACACACAAAAGAAAGCGGGGGGGGGGGATCAATGAGAAAATTCACTACTGAGATATTTATCTTTAATATTAAAAAATCAATGAAAACAGAGAGTGGCACAAAGCTGTTTTGCAAAAGAAATGAAGTACTATATCTGAAAAAATGATGTGGCATTATACAGAAAAAAACTGTTAGTGGAAGGAAATGGAGGTGGCGGTTGTTTCTTTCTTTTTTTTACATTTTGGAAAGTGACAGCCTCTTAGGTTCTTCATGATTTTAAGTTCACAGAAGAAAAATAAGTTGGCTTTTCTTGCTATGGTCCCAGGATATAATGCTAGAAAAGTGAGAAGATTGAAGGGGTGGCAGCTGGTGGATCTCTCGTCAGTGGCACAGTGAATCTATTCCTGGTTTTGGAAAGCTTTCAAGGAGCCATCCAAATGGGATGAGCCTGTTTTGCGGAGAGGGTTCAGTGCTACTCCAGAGACTAGAACACGGAACTATGGATGCAAGCCCCAGGAGATTCCACCTCAACATTAGGAGGAATTTTATGACAGTAAGAGCTATTCGGCAGTGGAACACACTCCCTCGGAGCGTGGTGGGGTCTCCTTCCTTGGAGGTCTTTAAACAGAGGCTGGATGGCCATCTGTCAGGGATGCTTTGATCATGATTTCCTGCATGGCAGGGGGTTGGACTGGATGGCCCTTGTGGGCTCTTCCAACTCTGCAATTCTATGGTTCTATGATTCAATACTATGGACAGCTCCCTTAAAGCCTGGGTTAAAACCTGGAGTGGATTCCTCATGCTAATGACATGTGAGCTACAAGCTGCTAGTTTGAGGAAGTTAAAAAAAAATCTTGTTTTAAGACCACCACTGATTTAAACCTCAACCATTGGGACCCAGAAATTAGAACAGTAAAAGTTTATGCTTGTGACATAACATGATTTAAAATGAAGCCCTTCCTAAATCGTCATCTCAGTTGAAAAGATGACATCAATGTAGACTTCATATTCTAGGTGACTGAATTTTTTGTTCTGAGCAAGTATATTTTGGATTTCAAGTCTCAATTTGTTTTAGTCTCCCATTTCAAAACTTCAGCTTGAGATGTCACTTGAGAAACCAGTTTCACTTCATTCATGTTCATAATCCATCTATGTCTGAATTTCAATTCAACAGATGCAAAAAAATAAAGTGTTGTGAAATATAAGCCAACAGGGCCAATGAAACTCACAGTTCAGACAAGGACATTCGAAAGACCATATCAAAAAACAGGCCAGCATTCATGCAAGCAGGGTTCAGCTAGAGAGCAGTTAAGTCAGGCAATGCCAATGCCAAAGGAAGTCCAAGTTCAAGCATGAAAAGGGCCTGTTAGAGCAGGAGTCCAGGAAGGAGCTGATAAAGGCGAATGTTAATAATGGATGTTGTTTCCAGCAGTCCTCTCTAACTATACATCTGAGCTCTTTTGTTGGCATCTGTCTTGAGCACTGCTGCCTCTTGGTTGAACTGCGAGTTGCTTTGTGTTCGGTGGAACCTTTGGCCAAAGATCTTGCATGTGTTTTCCTTCCTATTTAAGAGATTTTCAGACAGCGTTTAACAGTGCCTACCACGGGATGAGGTCCTGGGAGAGGAACGGCGCTCTTGCGCGGCAGGGGGTCATTTTCGGACGCCGCCGTCCCTATTCCGGGATCCTTCATTGCACATCCATGAAGCTTTGGAAGCGGCCGTGCCATATTTTAAGCACGGGCAACTTTCGTGCTTAAAATATGGCGTGGCCGCTTCCAAAGCTTCAATGACATGCAACGAAGGATCCCGGAAGAGGGACGGCAGCGTCCAAAAATGACCCCCTGCCGCAAAAGAGCACCGTTCCTCTCCCGGGACCTTATCCCGTGGTAGGCACTGTTAAACGCTGTCTGAAAATCTCCTTAGATTCAGAGCTCAATCCAGCTCTTGTGTCTTATCTGGGTTGACATGCTGGGATCAATATCTTGATCTCACCCAACACTTGAAGCGTCAGCCAGGCATTTTATGAAAAGTTCTCCTTGATGGAAGGTCCTGTCCACAAGGGGTTTGGAGCCACTGGGCAGAACAAAGCAAAAATTATGCTAAGAAGTTGTTGTATTTTTTGCTTGGATGCTTCCAAGAAGAGCCTTGATAAATATTTTGAAGAGAAATTGAGCTCTATCAAATTGTGACTGTACAAAATTATAAGCAGTTGTAATGTAAAACAACAAGGGTACTTTTTATTTTGGCCAAGTCAAGCCTGAAACTAGATTGCTTTTTTTTAAAAATGTGTTTTTAACCAACAAATTGGTGGTGGGGAAACTCACAGACAAGCAATACCTATGCCCCCTCTCCCACCAACATGAACATACTTGTGATGGGATGGTGACAGTTTAGTACAAACCAGCTTGTACAGAAGTTCAGATGCAAGAATTCCTATGACTGGAGGCAACTGGAAAATATGCTGATCAGATTGTACTAAGTGCTGAAGACAGACCCATGTTCCACCTGACTCACTCTACCCTACTCCACAATCAGAGACATGCTATTTCTTTTATGTAGGAGAAACTGCTACTGTGAACAGGAGTTGGTTACATAAATTCAGTACAAAGAATGGAACAGGGGCAACTAGAAATAAATACTTCAGATTCTACAAAACACTGCTGCCATAGCAACCTAGCCAAATGACTGGAAGATTCATCTATCTTGTAGCCCCTTCCTTTGCTTCTAGAGTGTATTCAAGAGTCTGAGGTGGTTATATTATTTCCCTTCTATCTGTATTCAGAGACCACATATATTAACAATCCAGAACCAGACAAGTACTAACATCTTTATGGGATCTGATTCCCTATTATCCAAGGTGCAGAGATTAACAGCAGACAAAATACCTGTTCAAAGCTTAAAAGCAGAGAAAGTACAATCATCACGCAAACAAAACGAAACCCTACGATGTTAGTTTCCCATGTTCGTCATTGCAAAATGATCAATCTGTTTATAGGTCTTTTCAGGCTAAGGCAGTAGCCTTCCCTTACTCTCCCAGGAAGCACAGGTGACTCCCCTGGCTACAGCCACACTCCTTGCATCTCCTATTTAAAAATCTAAGCTGCAAGACAAAATCACAGAATAAGCCTACCAGGGTTAGGCCTGAGGTAAGGGTTGTCCAAGCCATCATATTTCCCATCACCATATATGGAAATGAGAACTGGACAGTGAAGAAAGCTGATTAAAAAAAACAACTCATTTGAGATGTGCTGCCGGAGAAGAGAGCTACGGATACTGTGAACTGCCAAAAAGACCAATAAATGAGTCCTACAACAAATCAAACCTGAGCTATCCCTAGAAATCAAGATGACTACACTTAGACTGTCGTACTTTGGCCATATCATGAGAAGGCATGACTCATTTGAAAAGACAATAATGGTGGTAAGGTAGGAGGCAGTAGGAAAAGAAGAAGGTCACATAGTAGATGGATAGATTCAATCAAGGAAGCCATGGCCCTGAGCCTGCAGGACCTGAGCAGAGCAGTTGAGGATAGGGAGTCCTGGAGATGTCTCATTCATAGGGTTGCCATGAGCCAAAATTGACTAGGGGGCAGTTAACAGCAACAACAACAACAACAACAACATCTCAAAAGTAAAGGCAAGGTGTAACTTTATCTTACATGCAACCCAGTCCAAATGCATCTTCACTGTCTGGTTCTTTGCAGCATGGAGGAAAGCAAATACACAGCAGGTAGAACACAACGACACACCATGACTTTTTAACCTCCTTTTAAAAAAAGATAACTCATACCCAGAATCTCCCACTCCAAATAGGCTGCTTATACAATTCAAAACAAAAAGATCCACAGAACAAAGCAATAAAACAACTGAAATTTTACCAAGCCTCCTTTGATTATAAAGCCATTTTGATGGAATCTGAGGTGTGTGGATTGAACAATCTGTTTCGGCCATTAATGTTAGCGTGATGCTGCTCAGCTGTTTGTAAGAGTTCTAGACTTTGCAGAAGAGTATTTTACTAGCTTTTCTACCAACCCCTTGTTCTATAGCTTCTCTCAAACCATACATACACCCTTGACAAATAACAACCAAACAACAAAACCATACCTAACTTTCTCCTTCAGTTTGAAGTCAAGAGTTCAGAAAAACGTGTCTGTTTCAAAAAAGGGGAAAGTGAGGACCATGAACTATACATTCCCCACCCCCAAATTTATTTCTGTGGCCCTTGATGCCTCATAGGACACCCTCAGATCAACAAATTTTAAAAAAGAGTATTTTTGGCCACTTTTTCTCCCCCAAAATCCAGCTTATTTTTGCTCCCTTCCTTTCTACCCTCAACTGTCTAAATGACTAAAAACAACTCATAATGAGGCTGTGTGTGTCTGTGTGTGTGTGTGCGTGTGTGTGTGTATGCAGCCCTCCCAAGACTTTGGGTAGTGAAAACTGACCCCTGCCCCTAGCGCACTTGTCCACCCTGTCTTCACTCTGGAAGAATCAACACAGTGTGAAATGGAAAAAGGGAGAAATCACCGAAGAGGAATTCAAATGAAGAGCTAGCATGTGTAAGGAGAAAGTCAGAAAAGATAAAGCACAGAACAAGCTTAGGATTGCTAGAGAAGTTAAAAACAATAAAAGGGGGGCGGGTTGGCTATGTTCATCACAAAAGGAAGAGCAGTTGGAAGAATACAGTTGGCCTTCCACCTTCGCAAGGGTTAGGGGTGGAGGAACCCTGAAAAAGTGGAAAAAACATTAATATAGGCCCATTATTTTTTTTTATTATCTGAGAGAACATTTCTCTAGGCATTTGTAGCTCCTCCAGCATGATTCTATGGTCAACTTCTAGCAGAAGATGACCACAGAATTGTGCTGGAGAACCTAAATATGCCCAGAGAAGTGTTTTCTCTAGGAGTCTCTAGGTCTTCCAGCACAATTCTATGGTCATCTTCCACTGGCAGTACACCATGGAATTGCACTGGAGGACCTAGAAAATGCCTAGAGGTAACATATTTAGTAATCTGTGAATAATTAAATCTGTGAATGCTTAACCTGCAAATGTGGAGGGATGACTGCATGTGGACAATAGCTCAGAATGTTTTGGGGAGGAAATAAATGAATTATTTTGCTGAAGCACTTCTGTGGGAAGCAAGAGGCTTTACTCATATTTACTTTTGCCATTTACCCTTCAGAAGTGAAGAACTAAAGGACAGTAACAAGTATGGTTCGGAAACACCAGCATCTCCCCCTTAAAAATATCTACACCTAGCTTGATCCATCTCTATGACTTGAAAAGTTGAAAGAAAACTGGCCAGTTTAATGAAAAGAGTTGCCTGAGGGTTGCGGCAATGTCTCTCCAAAGGAGCTCAGCTGGTTTTATTTCATTGGCCCCTCCACTGACACAGTGTCAGTCTCAGCAGTTTTTAGCAGAGCAGATGGAGATAGTCACAGTGTTATAAAAGACTGGTCAGGGATAGCAGGATGTGATATGCTGAAGCTATTTAATTTGTATTTATACTCCCCCACCTCCACACACACACTTCCTGTGAAAATGGCACGGTAGCAACAGATTCAACATCACACATCAACTAGCACAATCCCAACAGCATGTTTTACTACTGCAACACTAAAAGGTAGAGATGCTGCACACTTTTGAATTCTATTTTTTTAAAAGGTGGGGAGATGGAAAGAGTTTTGTGGGAGAACTGGATGGAATTTGTGGGATAATTCACACTTTCCTCCTAAGGGGGTCATCTATCAAGTTTCAGAAAAATAAAGGTGCAGGGGTTTTGGAAAGTACAACCTTTATATTTTGTGGCCATGAAAAGTAGGACATGCTTATCTCCCTGTTTTCTGGTGGCCAATCATTATTTAAATGACATACTGTAGAGCAAAGAGTGAAGAATATGTTCAGAGTTTTGGGTTAGAAGAAAGGATTCAGATATAGAGAGAGTCACTGATCTGCTTCCTGTTATACTTCTCCTTTTTAATTTTTCATTTCTTTTCTTTTCTTTTCTTTTTCTTTTTTGGGGGGTCAATTTGAATGAAGATGGCATATGTCAAAGAGGTGTCCCAAAGCAAGAAACCTGCAAAATTTCAGAAGAAATATGTACAAGGACTAGGGGTTTACCATAAACAAAAACAGTTTAGGGTTTTGTTTGTTTCTGCACAATTGTGATCAAAATCACAAAAGGAAAGGGGTGGATGGTCAATGAGGAGCCTACAGAGTCAGAAAAACCTGAACAGCCCAATTTTTCAAATAAACACTCAGTGTGACACCTTCACACATCACACACACTTCACAATATTTTTAATGTGCCTGCTCTTGGGAAAAAGAACTAGCAATGAATACTAAAACAGTCCAGCATTATAGGACTTCAATGTGCCTGTCACAAAGCACTACGATTAGAGAGCACCTCTAAAATCATTCACTGAAATAAAAAACTAGAGCCACGAGTCACAAAATGTCACCCTTTCCTCTTCTCTCTTTCTGAACATTTTTTCTTGTCTGGAGAGCTTAGAGAGGAATTTAACAATTTTTAGAGACACTCTATAACTATGCCCCTTCAAATCCAATCTGCGAACAAATCTTGAAGCATGCTCTGATTTTCTGCACTATGGAGGAGGCTTCACTTTGATTTGGACACCCCCCAAATCCATCCAAATCAGACTGATTCAGTTTAAAACTCAGGATTCATCTAAGCTGAAGCACAGTCCCTTTAGCAGCTGAAGATTGTGGGAGAAGCTAGTAGTGAATGTGTGTCCAACAGCTATTCAATGGCAGAGCAGCAGTTTAATCAATAAAACTCTCATTAGAGACCCATATTGCTAAATTAATCATCAAAGAGGAGCTTCAGGTCAAAAACAAAGCTGCCAGAGGAAGCAGAGAACAAATTAAAAATCTTCATCCATTCAGTCAATGACATACTTGTTAAATGCATCCCCTTGGTTTCTTACCATTGTGTTATACATTGCAGTCAAGTTCAATTCGATTTCATGATAGTTTGTGAGATAACCAAAGTCCTGTTACACATTGATTTCTTATTTATTTTGGCTTCTTTACCTCATTTATTATTCAAGTTGTGATTAAGTTACATTATTTGCCAGATAATCAATTCAGGTTTGTACACATTTTCAATCAAGATGTCAGCAGTGGCAGCACCAGGGGAGTGCAGAGAGACCGAAGTGCACCAGGTGACACCGTCGGGTGGGGGTGACGCCAGCTTCAGTGACACCACAGGACATCACAGATCAAAGAGTTACAAGTTTTAAAAAGAAGTTAATAATGTTAACATAAAAGAAAGTTAACAATGGTGACCAAAGCAAGGGACATTACCACCACTCTGCGCTCTCAAACTGGTACTTCATCAATACTGAATAATTCATTGTTTTTCTTTATGCACTTGAGTGATTTGGTACTATTTCAGCTTCTTTTTAAATCAACCACAAAATGAGTTTACTAGACTATTTTAGAACATCTGGTTCAGGTGTCATGATAAACCATGACTTATTGTAATGGGAATGAGCTGCAGCAAACCTTGGGAACGTGCACTCCCTCATTCCTTTCTCTTTCTTGGGGGATAGCAGCAAGGAAATGGGAATCTTTAACTTTTTTCTGACTAATTGCATTTTGTTGTTTTTCTTCAGACTTGATAAACTATGACTAATCTTAACAGTGATTGATTTGAAACAAGCCAACATCAAACAATGCACTCTTAAGCTAGCTTGACTCAACTATATAGTTATATAATCATATAGTTAGCATTAATAACTGTGTAGGGTTCACACATGATGATGATGATGATAAAATTTATTTATATCCCACCCCTCTACAAAATGCAATCGGGGTGGTTTACAACATTTAAAATATGCATATAAAACCATCCATCCCACCCACCCCCTTAAAATACAATTAAATAATTACATATTTAAAAATACTTAATAAATACTAAAACACACACACACAAATACACACAATAAAATAACTGGAATAGGGATTGGACCAATAAGATTTTTTTTTCTTCTGATGGCCGGGTAGCTATTCAGGAAAGGCCTGCCAGAAGAGATCCGTCTTAAGAGCTTTTTAAAAGCTATTTAAGGTGGTAATGTGACGGATCTCGTCCGGCAGGCCATTCCATAATCTAGGAGCAATGATGTAAGATTCTGGTTAATTAAAAAGAATTGAAAGTTTCTAATAATCTCCTCATGGCGGTACCAAATCTAGAGTCATGATGTTATCAAACTTTGGTAACATTAGTTTGTAATGCATATTAATCTAAGGCAGAATATGCCTTCTATATGATTTCAGAGTGATTGTCTGCACTTAAACATTATCTTCTGCTTGCTATTTAAATCAAGACTCTTTGAGCTCCAGCTGCGTATTTTGCACCTGTATGAACTGTGTTCCCTGGAACAGGTGTTCAAAAAAGCAGATGCTGTGTTAGCGGTTGGTTGCCACATGTTTTTTACTAAACAATTACTAAAATTGACTTGATCTTTTTGAAAATAGGTATGCAATTTAGAGAATATCATGGCTCCTCACAAACATCCCAAGGACAGGATATATATCATGTAGATGTGATCTTTACAAAAAGTAAATCACATGAGTCCAGCTGCTGGGAACAAAAAAGATCCCCTTGTGAACAACAAATGATCAGCCATTTAAATATTCACCAAACAAATCAATCAATTCAATTTCAACATTTATAAAAACTAGACTCACAGAACAAGAGAAACTTAAATGTTGACACAAGACAGCAGTACAACTACCTTGTATATTTATAGCATACACACAATATGGCATGGATTTTGCTCTGGAAAAAAGACTAAGTCTTGAAGGAAAACAAAACAAAGGTATGTTGTATCTTTGTGATTCAAAGAACTGGGAAGCACATTTTACACAGAAGGACAGGTAGTGCTGTACACTTGCCTAGGAAATGCATATACAGCCTTCATTATCTTCATTTTACAGTTCCCAATTGGCAGTGCAAGAACACGTATGGGCAAGAACCAAAAGCAAACCAACAAAACCAATCAATCCACAAGTCAATATAAAACTAGTTTTAAAAAACTTGTTCTCTCCTTTTCCCAGGTATTCAAGAGAGTACTTTTGATTGGCAAACTGATTATGGTTCAAACTGAACTGAGTTTGATATGATTAACAAAGAGGCAAATTACTGCATCAGATTTTTTAAGAAGGCTTATTAGGAAGCCAGCTCACTTGAAATTCAAACCCCAAAAAGGAAGGAATATAGTTTGAGGCCTAGATTTTTTAAAAAGTTGTTGTGTGCCTTCAAGTCACCTCTAACTTATGGAGACTGTAAGGCAAACTGATCAAGGGGTCTTCTTGGTAAGATTTAATCAGAGTATGTTTGCCATTGCCTCCTTCTTAGGCTGAGAGAGTGTGACTTATCCAAGGGCACTCCGTGAGTTTCCCTAATCAAGCAGGGATTCAGAACATGGTCTCCCAGAGTCCTAGTCCAATATTTAAACAACTATACAATACAGGCTCTCATGTTTTTTCCCCTCATGTAAAAAAACCATAAAATGTTGAGGTTGTGGACTAAATCCATTTGGTAGCAGCGAGGAGTTAGTGAATCTTTGTTTGCCATTCCTCTGTGAGAAAATCTTGAACTAACTAATTTCCAGAGTGACTCTTATATGAGCAGGATTCAGTTGGCTCTTGTTCACGATGGTAGTACTCCTCGGGCTATCTGGTATGGGAGGCTGGTATTCCCCCCCCCCCAATGTGCCAGGGACTGGTATTATTGTTGCTGTTGTATTCATTTCTATCCCATCTTTCTCCCACCAATGAGACTCAAGGCGGCTAAACTCATTATAAAAACAATACAGGCTAAAAACAGCACAAAGTTACCATTATATTATAAATATAAAATTTAAAAAGAAATTAAAGAATTGACAAGTTAAAAACAATACAGTGAAAAATAAAAGACCCTTTAAATTTTTTTAAAACCACACCACATAGCTTCACTAGCCCAGCCCTTCTTGGTTCACAAAAACTGGCAGCATAAAAACGTCTTAACTGCCACCAGAAGGAGAGCAAAATATGGTACCATATTTGTACCTATTAGCTACAATTGCTTCTTTCTTTCCTGGAAACTCTACGTAGATCAGCAGCCGATGGGCCACAATCTGGAACCAGTCCAGGGACCTCCACTTTGAGAAGCACTGTACAGTTGTCCCTCCGTATTCACGGCTTTGATTTTCGCAGTTTTGTTTATTTGCTGACGTTTCTTTCCCCCTTCCCGGGAACGTGCGGCTTTCACTGGCCTTTGTTTCCTGGGGGAGGGGTGGAGCCGAAGCTCACGGAAGCCACTACTGTTGCCGCCAAGAAGCCTCGTTTTGAAAGCACTCGCCTCACCACCACCAGGGTTGGGGGGCACCTGAGGCCCACGCCAGCCGCTGCTGTCTCCACCGCAAGTCCAGGGACCAGGTGGCGAGGTGAGTGTGTTTAAAACGAGGCTTCTCGGCGGCAATGCCTGGGCCTTGCCTGGACCTCCGATTCCCCGCCCTCTGTGGGAGGATTAAACCAAAGCCGTCTAGAAGGTGGCGGAAAGGCCTGGGCCTTGCTGCCGAGAAACCTCACTTTAAACACACTCACCTCGCAGCCGCCAGACTCATAGCGCTGTGGATCGGGTCGGCAGAGAGGAAAGGGGGCGAAGGCACTTGGTTTATCCACCCCCTTTCCTCTTTGCCCATTGAGTTCAATTCAGTTGAGGAGGAACAAGGCTTGCTTTCCTCCTCAACCCGATTGAACTGAGGGATAACCACTTTCAGAAGCTTTAAAGGGCACTCTTGGGTCAGTCCAGTTAAGAAGGAACTAGGCTTGCCTTTCCCTCCACAAACAAACTGAACCCCAGGGTGCCCTTTGCCACCTGGTCCCTGGACTTTCGGTGGAGACAGTGGCAGCTGGCATGGGCCTTGGGTGCCCCCCCCCAACCTTAGGGGTGCCGAGGTATGGACAGGTTGCTTACCTGTAACCATAGATCTTCGAGTGGTCTTCTGTGAATTCACACAGCTGGGTTATGCCTGCGCCTGCGCAGAGCATTTGGAACCTTCCAGAATCGCTAGGCAGAATGTGCATTGATGCATTTTTGGCAGTAACTCCACCTACCCCAACGGTCCCCTTAAAAGGCACTCCCGCTTAATTTCCTCAGATCCTTGAATGATGCCGCAATCTGCAGCATCAGGAACATAAAGCATATATATCATAGTAGGACATAGAGGGGAGGATGGGTGGGTCTGTGTGAATTCACAGAAGACCACTCGAAGATCTATGGTTACAGGTAAGCAACCTGACCATCTTCTTCGTGGTCTCTGTGAATCACACAGCTGGGTAGACAGGCAACCTTCACTCCAGGAGGAGGGTATGTCCTATACACAAGTAGACGAGGACTATACTCTGTACTCAAACCACAATTGGATTTAATAACAGCACATTCTTTAAGCATGAAAGCAACTCATCAGTAAAAACAAACTCACTCATTGAATGGAGGACAGAAGGACAGCCCTCCCAAAGGAAACCTCGTTTCTGGAACGAGTGTCCAGTCTGTAGTGTGAGCTGAAGGCCAAAGGTGATGACCAAGTTGCTGCACAGCACACGTCCTCTAGGGGCACTCCAGAGAGAAATGCTGTCGAGGTGGAGACAGCCCTTGTCGAGTGCCCCCGAACCTGTGGAGGTAATGTTTTCTTGGCTAGTTAATAGCAGAGGGCGATGGTCGAAGTTACCCACTTCGACAGGTGCTGAGAGGAAATCGGTACACCCAGCTTTGAGTCAGCATAGGAGATGAGTGATTTTCTGATGGGAGTTGTCCATTGTATGTAAAAGGTGAGGGCCCTCCTAACATCCATGTACTGGAGGGTGTGCTCAAATTTGTCCTTCAGATCCTGCATCAGAGCAAGCAGAATGGTGGATTGATTCAGGTGAAAACTGGAGACCACCTTGGGAAAGAAGGAAATGTCTGGTCTCAGCACCACTTTGTGCTTGTGGAAGGCGGTGTACTGCGGGTCCGAATGTAGGGCACACAGTTCTCCAGCTTGGCGCGCCGAGGTGACAGCAATGAGGAAAGCTGTTTTCCAGGACAGGAGTCTCAGATCTATGGATGCCATGGGTTTGAAGGGTCGCCGAACCAATTGGGAAAGGACAAGTTCGAGGCTCCAAGTCAGAGTAGGTTTGATCACGGGAGGATGGAGATTGCTGTACCCCTTTAGGAACTTCTTGACCACCGGGTCTTTGAATGGAGAGGGTTGACCCCTTGCCTGGAACTTGACAGAGATGACTGCCAAATAGCAGCGGAGCGATGAAATGGAAAATCCTGCTTCAGCCAGTGGAAGAAGGAATTCAAGGACCACCAGTACCGAGCAGGACTCTGCGGTCAGCCAAAAAGGCCTCAAATCTTTTCCATTTGTAGTGATAAGATTTTCGAGTTGCAGGACATCAGGCAGCATCGATTACAGCCTGGATATCAGGTGGAAGGACTGGAGGAGCTGGCGCCACTGGAACCGAGGCCGGATTCATGGGCATATCCTCCACGCTGTCAAGCAGAGTGTCTTGAGATCTGGATGTCTGACCACTCCATCTTGGATGGTGAGAATGTCGGGATGGTTCAGAAGGTGGATGAACTGACACCTGGCCAGACACAGAAGGGGTGCAAACCAACGCTGATGGGGCCACCACGGAGTGATGAGGATGGCATCCATTCAGTCCCGACGGAGCTAGGCGATCACTCTTGTCAGTAGTAGGAACGGAGGAAAGAGGTAGAGGAGTGGGCCTGTCCATTGGAAGATGAACGCATCGCCTCTTGAGCCCCGAGCTCGACCCCTGGAACAGAACTGGTGACACTGCCTGTTTGCTGGGGATGCAAAGAGGTCTATCTGCAGTGTCCCCCAGCGCCGGAATAGGTCCTGTGCAACTGACCGGTGTAGCATCCATTCATGAATGGATGAACTGGAACGGCTGAGTCCGTCTGAAAGAATATTCTCCCCTCCCGGCAGGTGGATGGATTGGAGGTGTATGTTCCTTTGGATACACCAGTCCCAAATGTCCAATGTGAGTTGGAGGAATTGGGGAGACCTCATTGGGTCCCCTCATTGGAGGAGTTGGGGAGACCAGTCCAAGGAATGTTGGATGGTGCATGGCATCGTCAGGAGTTTCTTTGGGGAATCCCTTAGAGGATCAAACACTCCTAAGAACCAATGCTGGAGCGGACGAAATCGTAGCTTGGCGAGACGTGTAACATAAGTCGTAGTTGCCATGTGGCCGAGAAGCACTTGAACAGAGTGGGCTGAGAGTTTTCAGGACCGATGGCAGGCGTGGATCAAGGAACAGGGGATGTCAAATCGGTCGTGAGGGAGGTAGGCTGCTGCCATCAATGAATCCAGCCGAGCTCTGATGAACTGGATAGACTGGGACGGTTGAAGTTGCAACTTTTCCATGTTGACAAGTACCAGGCTGTGTAACACATCTAGGGTGAGACTGATGTCCATCTCGAGTTGGTGTCTGGAATCTGCTGCAATCAGCCAGTCATCGATATAGGGGAAGACTACTACACCAGACTGACGAAGAAAGGCCGCTACCACTGCCATGCACTTCGTGAAGACCCTCGAGGCCATGGAGAGTCCGAAGGGCAGAACACGGAATTGGTTGACATTGTTCCTGATCTGGAATACCAGGTATCTCCTGTGGGACAGATGGATCCTGATGTGGAAGCAAGCGTCCTTGAGCTCTTTGGATGCAAAACAATTGCCTTGCTGGAGGAGCTGGAGGATGGAAGCCGGGGTTACCATTCTGAACTTCTTTGGCACATTGTACCAGTTCACTCCATATAGGTTGAGGATGGGACGGAGGCTGCCATCTTTCTTCGTGACAAGGAAGTACTTTGAGAAGAAGCAGAGGCGGTGAAGTCTGAGGTTTATGGGCCCAATGGCCGCTTTATGCAGCAAAGTCTGCACCTCCTCGAGGAGGGGAGGGGAAGGTGGTGTAGGTTGAACCCGACCCGTCAGAGGCAGTGTGTTGAATTTGATCCAATAACCATGCCATACAATGCGAAGCACCCAACGGTCTGATGTGATTAAGGACCAGGCATCTTTGAACGATGATAGATGGTCTCCAAACATGAGGGTCTAAAAGAAAGAATGAATCAGAATGAAGACAGGCAGGCTCAAAATTGTCTCCTGCCCTGGTCTTTGGGCTTCTGCTTGGAGGGCGGTCAGAAACGGGATGTCAACCCTTGGCTCCTCACCAAAGAGGCCAACAAGAGGGATGGTTGGTATTGGGAACACCTGGAGGACTGGGGCGTGTACCCCCTCCTAAAAGAATGGCCATAGGTAGAGGCTTGCCAGCCCGTGGTCTCTGGACCGGTACACAGAAGATGAGGAAGATGGCATTCTGTACTTCCGTGCAGTAGTCCTCATCTTCTGTGTGAATTCAAGTTTTTCATCAGTGGATCCAATGAACAGGCCCGACTGATCAAATGGCATGTCCTCAATGGTGGCAGAAGCTTGAGGAGCAAGACCCGAAGATCGAAGCCAGGCATGCCTATGCAGGGCGATGGATCCAGCCACGGTCTTGGCAGCACAGTTGGCAACATGACATGCTGAGTTCATCTCCTGCCTGTCTAACAGTTGAGCCTCAGCTTGGATCGCCTCCACCAGCCTCTTTCTCTCATCAGGCAGGTCCTGGATAAGGGGCATCATTTGTTCCCAAAGGACCTGCTGATACGCCCCAATACAGGCCGAATAGTTTGCTATATGCAACCTTAGACCGGCAGCTGAATAAATCTTCTTGCCAATGATGTCTAGCTTCCCACCCTCTGGATCTGATGGTGTAGTCTGTGCCCATCCCTGTCGCCGATTCTGAGAGGCCTCGACCACCACCAAGTTGGGATGTGGGTGTGCCTTCAGCCACTCGATATCATCGCTGGCCACACGATACAGCCTGTTAATCCTCTTTGAAATCGATGGGATCAAAGAAGGGTTTTCCCACGATCCTTGAGTCAGCTTGAGGAGTGATGGCAGGACCGGTATGCTGGCAGCAGGAGGGGTCTTCAACTTGATCCTGTGATATATCGGGTCCACCGGTTCAGATTCCTTCTCTGTCACCTTCAGGTGAGCGCATGTGACATCCGCACTACCTGCTCAGAGAATGAACGGACAACATGGTGAAGATGAGTCCTTGTCAAGCAAGTAAGGCTGAAGAGATGGAAGGTATGGTAGATAAGAGTCCAATGAATCCAATGAACTTGAAGATGAACACTAAGGCAATGGGCTCCAGTGACCACGGTGGAGAGAGGCCATTCGAACCGGAGGCATAGGCAGCAGTGGCGGCAAGGGATGCAGCTCCAGGAGTGGAGAGACTTGGCTTCCAACGTCCCTTCTTGTCGGTACTGAGAAGTGCAGTTCATCAGTGGTAGGTCTGCCCAGGTCATGGAAAGGCAGCTGGGGTGGAGAACGACAAACAGCCCAGCCCATACTTCGACAGCTGAAGCACTTGGGCAGACGATAATACTTGGGACCCCCAAAGGAGAAGAAAACTGAACACGATAGACAGAACATGCCAAGTCATACGCTCCATAAGCAGGCTCATCAAATTGGATCCGAGGCAATGGAGTATGGGCCCGGTCAATGTCCTCAGTGGACAATGCCCCAGCCTCAACCTCAACGTCAGAGGAGGGTTGCCCCAGCAACTCAGCCCGCAACACAACAAAAGCTGGAGAATCATCTCGATGGTGGGGAGATGTAGAAATTTAACCCTCAGAAGGGACTTCAACCTCCACAATGTCAACCGAGGTCGTTGGTGTTGGTAAGCAGGAGGGCGGTTTTTCCTCAAAAGATTCTCCCGGAGGAGCCGACCGATCTTGTGGCATCTCCTGCTCCTGATGAACTGGAGCTGCTTCCTTATGACTAAGTTCCTTAGAGGTGCATGCAGGCAGTTCTGGTGGCTCCAGCTGCTTCGCCTCCAATATCTTGGCTGCATCCTTTGAGCCGGTATTAGGCTTGGAGCCATTCTCAGGTCAAGAGATGTGCTTCGTCTTCTTTTTCTTTTTTAAGGACTTCGAAGAATCTGAAGAGGCACGGTCTCGACCAGCATCCTTAGGTGTTGCAGCATCTCGAGAGACCTCCCTCAGTTTTGAGGGGGCCTGGCCCTGGCCAGAGGCCGATGATGTCAACGGCGCTCGGTCCCGAGCCGATGAGGGGGTGTGCTTGTGGGAACGACACACTGCCTCAGGATCAGAAGCCACAGATCGGTGTCAGGACGGGCTCCGGGACCGATGGCGTTTTTTAGCCTGGGGCTTGGGCGACGGCGAACGGCTTCGTTTGGCCAGTGAAACCATAGGAGGAGCAGCTGGAGTCGAAGTGGCCATTGGAATCAATGCCTTTTCATACAAAAAGGACTTGAGGTGGAATAATCTGTGCTTGCGGGCCTGAGGAGTAAAGGCCCTGCAATGGACACAGGAGTCCACACTGTGGGACTCACCTAGGCAAATGAGGCACCGTGAATGGCCATCAGAGCTAGGGAGCTTTGCCTGGCACATGGCACATCTCTTAAAGGCAGCTCTTGAAGTCCTCTTACTCACAAATCAATTGTCAAATCAGAAAGGCACACCTAAGCATCGAGAGAAACCAGTCCAAGCCAAAATCACTGAAAATCACACAAACCAAAGCCAAATCCAAAAGTGTAAGAGAGAATCGGAGTTAAGAAATCCAATCCGAGTCCAAACCAGTCAAATAGAAAGTGAGTTGAAATAACAAGCGATTGAAGGTTCCTTCGTGCTGCTAACGCGGCGGAAAGAAAGGAACTGAGGGGAATTAGGTGGGAGCGCCTTTTAAGGGGACCGTTGGGGTGGGAGGAGTTACCACCAAAAATTTATCAATGCACATTCTGCCTAGCAATTCTAGAAGGTTCCGGATGCTCTGCGCAGACGCAGGAATAACCCAGCTGTGTGATGCACAGAGACCATGAAGAAGATTCATTGTTTTTTTTCAAATTCGCGGGGGGCTTCCATCCCTAACCCCCACAAATATGGAGGGACAACTGTACTATGAAACTGCTCCTGAATACACTGCAAGGTGGACTGTATGTCTGATAGGCTTCACTGTCATTACAGAGAGTTGGTAAAAATATTAATCAAGTATACAGGCAGGTATATCACCTGAGCTCTAAGGTGGACAATTAATACCACTAATTCTTTGGTGAAACACTCAGGGAAATGATATCAGGCCAATGAACAGTGGCCTCTATTGAAAATGCTTGTTGCCAGAGCAAAAGTATTAAGTATTTGCAGCAGAATTGTGTGATGGGAAATAAGTTTTTTACAAGTTTGTAAAATGGACTCCATGGTGGACATTTTTTGGGCTTCATTTTGAAGTACTTCCTGGGTATGCATTTGCTGAATCATGTGAAGTCCCAGTAGGACAATGAACAGAGGGGAGGGGAAGGGGAGGAGGTAGAAGATTGTCAGGAACAGCTCACAATAAGTTTTCTTTGCCATTTCACATCCATAGACTATGTGCAGTCTGAGGCTTGCCTTTGCTTCCCTTTGTAATGGTAAAGATTTAAGTGCTTGGCATGGCTGGAAATAGATGGTTCTCTGTGAAGACCAAACAGTGGGAATTCAGAATTACAAAGCTGGGGGTGGGGTAACTGGTGAGAAGAGAGTTGTAAATATTTTAAACAGTCAATGAATGAAAGACACACCAAGTTTGCCTGTTGTGTAAATATTTTTATACCACTTCTTTTCCTTTTGCTCTTCATTCAAAGCAACAATGTTGAGCTAGTAACTCTTTAGAAATTCTGTTTAGTAACAAAGCTTACTGTTTTAAATCTGAGGCTGCTGCTTATTGAGTTTAAAGAAGACTGCTTATGACAAAGGTAGACCCTGGAGTGGGTTTTGGCACAGTGGCATTGATCCTCAGCAAGCAGCCCACGACCTGGAGAAAACTCAGAAGTTCCTCTGGGTTATGAAAGTGGGATTAGTTCCTATCTCCTCCTCTGACAGCTCCCCCTTTTCCCTGCCATTGGCCTCTGACTGATAGTTGGAATAGCTTGAAGAGTATCTGGACTTTTCTCCCACAGATCTCTTTTGGGGGAGAAGAGAACCCCTGGGTCTATTTCTCCTTGACTGGGCTTTACCCTGGATGGAGGCTGTGGTGCTCAGATTTATGGGAAAGGGAGGGTCAGGACTCTTCCTCTAACCACCAGGTACAGCAGAAAGAGAAGGAAGAGTAAATGGAAGCATCATTTGTGTTTGTGCTTAGATCTGGATATGTCAGAGGATCATTGTAGTACTTTCATTTCTACAATGGAAATGCTATCAAACCAGACCTCCAAAGACATCAATCCTACCACAATCCAATGTTTCATACCAATTAGGAAGATATAAATATTTTGCAGAGAAATTTGTGACAGAGATGGCCTATTAACAGTTGTCTATGGTCCCCACACTACTATAAGCCCAGAATACTGAAGAGAGAACACAAGAATCAAAAGCATATTGTCAGAGGTTTAAAGCTAAAAAATATTAATCCTCAAGTTTCTTTCTGTAAATTATATTCAACAAAAGAAAGGCACCAGGGCAGTAGTGATTTTGAACAAGAGGAAACAAAGAGTCCATCTAACACCTCATCTGAAACCCCTTGCGTTGCATTCATGCAACACCAATACCTTCTAAACACACATACATAAACTTTCACTTTATGGTCACAAAAAAATTTCTAAACATATTGAATCCAGTTATTGTCAGAGCTTGGGGATGCTATTTTTGAACTACAGCTTTCAGAATCCCCCATCCATCCAGTGGTCATGCTGCCTGGAGAATTCTGGGAGATATAATAAAAAAAGTAACATTTCTAAGGTCTGGTTATTCTCTCTGAGTCACTTAATTTCAGAGTGGCCAATTTAACTAGAATGAAAATTCTATTATTCTAAGGCCACAGGGACAATTTAGTAATATATGTCCCAACTGCCTTTTCTCCATTGTACAGTATTCACTGAAGTGGAAAATGGGAAGGTTGTTCCTTTTTTTTTTTTTTTCCTGTAAAGGATGCCTACAGCATATGGAAAATTACTATCTTGGGTGAAGGTGTCTGGATCCCTTGTAGCAATTAAAAATAAATAATCTTATACAAGTTTTTAGGAAAATGTGCTTCCCACTAAACTAACCAAAGTGTATCAGACCAATAAAGTGGCAGGATCTTCACCGAGTCAAACTGTAAGACTGCTGAAAATCAAGGCATCTAAAATTAATCATGGCTGACTTTAAGTTCCACTGATTTACAATGGGTTTACTCTAAGTATAGCTTAGTTTGGATCCAATCACCAGTTTTCCTTCCCCCTCCACAAATCTTTAAATATTGACTATAAGCAGAACTGCACATGCAGCTTGGAAATAAAGCTTGGCAAGAACTTTGATTATCTGAAACCTAAAATCATTACTTGTCTTTTCAGCATTCAAAAGCAGACAGCAACATTTAGAAAGCTGCAAATTGCATTATTCATCCTTCCCAAGAGTATTTTTGAAATTGTTTAGCACTGACGGAGTAAATGAACACACATCCTTCTGAAAATTATTACAGAACCTAACCTTTTGTTAATTTGTTACCTTTCTACTCACTTACTTTCTAAATGAAAATATATTTCCAGTACAAACCTGTCTCGGAATATATGGTTTTTGGCTCACTGCTGTACTTACTACTTCCATTTTGTGATTACAAAGTAGCAGAGGTTAGGCAGCTTAGAATCTTTTAACACTGACTAATGGACATAGTGCAAAAGTGCAATATCCTAACAGAAGCCAACTGTATTTGAAACAGTACTGAAGATGTATTATCACTGTGGTTTAAAATTATGCAGTGCCTGCTTTACTTTTTGCAGGACCAAGGTAGATACTCAACCCGCATGACCTCAACAAATATATAATTATGTTGTCAAGATAATTACACAGTGTATTAGTCTCCTGAACACATTTCACTATGTATTCCAAGGTACAGCTAAATGGTGGGTATTTGTGTTTTGCATATTTCTGAACCTTCTCAAATACTTGCAGTCTGAATTCCGGCAGGGTTGAATTTTTAGAGATTATAGCTTGGGGAGAATCAGCTGCAAGAAGACTAAGTGAGTCTAGCTGGAGCATTCAGAATCCTGCATCAAAATATTCTAGATCAGTGGTTCCCGAACTTTGGTCCTCCAGATGTTTTATTTTTTGTTAGATATTTTTTATTAAGTTACTTCCAGAAAAAGAATTTACAATTGTAGACATGAAAGATATATTATAACATTCTGTCATATTTCTAAAACATCAAACAAAGGCTCTAAAACTTCGTACTTTTTACCGAAATGTATTATTTACTCCGCAAACTCTTATTTAATTTCCGTAATTATTTTTACAAACCTTCCCACTTCTTCCTGATTCACCAGAATTTTGCTATTTGAAAAATATAAAATATTTCCCATTTATTGAATATCACATTAGTTCTCCTAATCCTATTCAATCAATTACTTTAAAATTTGACCATCTCCAAATGCTTATAACTTTTTTCCTATTCCAGATCTTTTAAATGTCAAATTTATCTAAACTTTTCCATCTTTTTTTCCAGTATTTTTTAATTGGGCACCATTCTTCTTCAACTGTACTGTTTGTCTTATCTTTTAACATGGCTGTAAGCTTATCCCCTCTCCATTGATGCCCCCTTGTTGTGGGGGAGAGGCTTGCGTACACTAATGAAGTTTTGAGCTATGCTGGCGATGACATGATAGCCACTGGTAGGGCCTCCCATGCCAGACAGGTCAAAACCGAAGGGTCTGACAAAGAGCACCAAAGGGCAGGATGGGCTCTCTAGCCTTATGGCAACTATCCTAGGAGAAGGAAAACTCTAATCCCAAACCTGGGCAGAAGGTGCTCGTCCAACCCTGTAAGGTCAACCATCTAAGAGAAGGAAACTCTAAATAAACCTACAACCCAAGGACCTTGTTGCTACCATCCATGCTTGCAAGGCCACAGCAGATGAACCTTTAGTTTAAAGGGTGAGGCCAGTTCTGTGCATGCTGCACTCCACCAGAAAAATCCATTGCACAGGCTTGAAGGATAAATCCAATTCTGAAAAAGCCCTGTAGCAATAGGCGAGGGATGAAACAGCAGGTGTAAAGATGCACTGGAAGCCACACACCCAACCCTGCATGCAGGCGGCTCAGGACTTTGGTCACTTGAGGCTGACCCGGGAGATGACAGTCTTGTTTGGCAGCATCCTGAACGACCAAGCAGCCTTTTTTAAGGAGAGCACTGCTTGCTCCATATGGAGAGGGGCCTAGAAAAGGTGGCCTAATGAAAGCTCATCCCCATCTGACGAGGCTGCTTGCGAAAAAATCCCCAACCCTGCATTCAGGCAGCTCAGGACTTTGGTCACTCGAGGCTGACCCGGGAGATGACAGTCTTGTTTGGCAGCATCCTGAACAACCAAGCAGCCTTTTTAAGGAGAGCACTGCTTGCTCCATATGGAGAGGGGCCTAGAAAAGGTGGCCTAGTGAAAGGTCATCCTCATCTGCCTGGTTGGCTAGCATGGCCAACGGGCATCTTCTGATACGGTCAAACCAAGGCAAAGAAACAAAAGCACAAACTGGCCTCCAAAGGTGTAAATAAACTGACACTTGTATGCTGGAACATCAGAACCATGCGAGACTCTGCAGATAGTGGACGGCCTGAACATTGCTCTGCTATAATAGCCCACGAACTATCATGACTTAATAATGACATCGCTGCTCTTAGTGAAGTTTGTCTCCATGAGGAAGGCAGATTTAAAGAACATGGCACCAGCTACACACTTTACTGGTCTGGTAAACCCAAAACTGAAAAACATCTTTCAGGAGTAGGTTTTATGATTAAAAACTCCATTGCCTCCAAACTCGAAACCTTGCCAACAGGACACTCTGATCACATTATTTCCTTACGCCACCCACATGTTGTTCTCTTCAGTATATATGCTCCAACTATGCAAGCCGACCCTGTAGAGAAAGACAAATTCTATACAGACCTACACCACCTCATATAAAAAGTCCCTGTACAAGATAAAATTATTATCCTTTGTGACTTCAATGCCAGAGTTGGAAAGAACTCCGAAGCCTGGAAATGTTATTTAGGCAAGCACAGTGTTGGAAACTACAATGATAATGGACACCTCTTGATAGAGTTCTGTGCAGAACAACAGCTGATTCTTACAAACAGTATCTTTCAGCAGGAAGATAAGCTTGAAGACAACCTGGATGCATCCCCAATCTAAACACTGGCACCTCATTGACTATGTCCACCAGAGAAACATTCACGATGTCCATCATACTCGAGTGATGCCCAGTGCAGAATGCCAAACAGATCATCGCCTTGTAAGATGTAAATTAAATCTTCATATTAAGCTCAAACCTAAGAGGGGTGGCATCTTAAAGAGGAGAGTCCAAGTCAACAATCTTCAACAAGCTACCATGAGAGACAACTTCCAGGTAAATCTGCAAACACAACTTGAAGACCACCCTACAGATCCTTCTCCTACAGTGTGTTGGCAACATATCAAAAACAGTATTCTCCAATCTGCGGAAGAATCCCTCGGGTTCTCCCACAAGAAAAATCAAGACTGGTTTGATGAAAACAACCAAGAGATCCAGGAGCTGTTGGCAAAGAAGAGAACTACTCACCAGGCATACCTCGCCCAGCCAACTTGCCATGTAAGAAAAGCAGCTTTCCATCTCACATGTAGTAAACTTCAACAAAAACTCCGAGACATACAGAACAAGTGGTGGATCAATATAGCAGAAAAGATACAATGCTGTGCAGATCTGGGTGATCTTAGAGGACTTTACGAAGCTCTTAAAGCAGTGTTTGGACCTACTTATCAGGTCCAAAGCTCCTTATACGGTACAGATGGTCAAACACTAATTACTGATAAAGCCTCCATCCTGAATCGATGGGATGAACACTTTCAAAGTCTCTTCAGTGCCAACCAAGTAATCCAAGGCTCAGCTATCCAACATATGATACAAACACTGATGAAAAATGAACTGGACTTAGCTCCCAATTTGGAAAAGACCCTTAAGGTCATATAGCAGATGTAAAACAGCAAGGCAGCTGGGATTGATGGAATCCCACCTGAAGTTTGGAAACACGGAGGTCATGCACTCCATGTTAAATTCCACGAACTCCTTGTGAATTGCTGGGAAAAAGGGGAACTGCCATCAGATCTCCGAGATGCAGTCATCATCACCTTGTACAAGAAAAAAGGAGCAAAATCCGATTGCCAAACGATCGAGGTATAACACTGCTCTCTATTGCTGGAAAAACCCTTGCAAGGATACTCCTGAACAGCTTAATTCCTGATATTGCAGAAGAACCTCTTCCTGAAAGCCAATGTGGCTTCAGAGCCAATAGGAGTACTACAGATATGGTATTTACCCTTAGACAACTTCAAGAGAAATGTAGAGAGCAGAACAAGGGACTCTATGTAACATTTGTTGACCTCACCAAAGCCTTCAACACTGTTAGTAGAAAAGGTCTGTGGCAGATCCTGGAAAGACTAGGATGTCCCCCCAAATTCCTTAAAATGATTATCTTGCTACATGAGAGCCAGCATGGTCAATTCAGATATGGCAATGCTCTTTCAGAGCCCTTTCTAATAACTAATGGAGTGAAGCAAGGTTGTGTTCTTGCTCCAACTTTATTTACAATCTTCTTCAGTATGATCCTCCAAAGCAGTACGACAGAGCTCAAAGAAGACGGCATCTATATATGTTACCGTATTTATGGTAGCTTGTTTAACTTAAGCCATCTGAGGGCTCGCACTAAAACTCTAAACTATCTAGTCTGTGAGCTGCTCTTCGCTGATGATGCTGCCGTTGTTGCCCACACAGAAGCAGCTCTGCAGTGCCTAACATCCTGCTTTGCAACAGCTGCAGAGCTGTTTGGGCTGGAAGTCAACCTGAAGAAAACAGAAGTTCTCTACCAGCCTGCACCACAGGACGAACACCACCATCCCCACATTGCCATAGGCAAATCTGTGCTTAAGTCCATTCAGCAGTTCACCTACCTGGGAAGCATCATCTCCTCAGATGCCAAGATTGACAAAGAGATCGATCACAGATTAGCAAAGGCATATAGCGCATTTGGAAGACTTTACAAAAGAGTCTGGAGTAACAAACACCTGAGGTGAAGCACAAAAATCAGTGTGTATAGAGCCATTGTACTGTCTATTCTCCTTTATGGGTCTGAAACATGGGTCACCTATCGCCAACACTTATGACTCCTTGAACATTTTCTTTTAAATCATTATTGTTTGGTGTATCCAACAGTTTTTCTTCTCTAATCGATATTTCGCTTAACAGATTCTTTAGTTTCCTTTTTTTTTCTTTCTTTTTCTCTATCATTTGTTTTATAAAGAAACCTCTCGTAACAGGCTTACTAGCTTCCCAGATCATTTTTGTACTTATATCTTCTGTCGTGTTTTCTAGGAAGTATAGTCTCCGTGTGTCTTTTGCTTCTTTAAGTATCTTTTCATCTATTAACAAAGCATCATTAAGATGCCAGCTCCTTTCTTTATTCTTCATCTGAAATTTCAAATGAATTGGGTTATTGTCGAAGATCCATTTGGTAAGACTTCCATGTTCTTTATGTTCAAATTCAAATGTTTTGATGCCAAAAACATACCTAATCTAGAAAATGTATGATGGATGTCTGAATAGAAGGTAAATCCCTTCGCATTTCCATACTTCCATTTCCAGATGTCCATCAAATTGAGATCTTTACACAATTCAAAAAATGTCTTAGGGAGTCTTCCTTTGTTTCTTCTTAATTTGTTTATCTGTCCATCTATCTTGAAGAGGATCTATAACTCCATTCCAATCTCCCAGCATGAGTATATTCTCAATATTCACCTTTTCTATTACTGTTGCCAATTTCTTTAAAAAAAAATCTTTGTTTTGTAGGGGAACATAAACCTTAACTAGAAGTATATTCTGATTTCCCATTTTTAACTTCTACTCCTACATAAGAGCCATTTAAATCTTTTTCTAAAAAATATTTTTATTCATAGTCTTTTCCAGTATAAAATTTACACATTATTCATACATACTCCATTTCATTTCCTTTTGTCATTTTCATACATGTCTTAACTACAGATAACATAGAAATAGATTAGATATGTTTATATTAGTTATTCATCTCTCTTCTATCACTCTTCCATCTTTCTTCCATCTCTCTAACTTACATTCTCATCTTCCAAATCCAGTCTTTTTCTTTCTCCATTTCATTTTTGTTTATTTCAATTTATTCTACTCATTCTACTCATACACCTTCTACTCTTTAACTTCCTATCCGGTCTCTCCATACTTCCATTTTTATCATTGTGCATCATTTCCCCCCATTCTTAATGTTTGTTTCATTTATTCAGTAAAAAAATAATAAAATAATAAAAAATAAAAAAATAAAAAATAATAAAAAATGAAGAAAATATAAAATAAAATAAGAGCCTTTTCTTATATCTCCTTCCTTATTTATTCTTATTTCATCTTATTTGAAAATGTAGAGATTCAATGTATAAATAATATGCATATTTTTTGATATTTTGTGTCCCCCAATTTCTTTTCCCCTTCTCTTCCACTTTATTGTTGTTGCAAAAAAAGTTAAACTTTGGTATCTTTTATTCGTTGCTTTGGATTGTCTTATATATATCTTATCTCCTTCTCCTGTTTATCTGTACTTTTATATACCTATGTGTATATACACACATCTGTATATTTTGATACGTATATCTATATACATCTATATGCGCTTACCTACTTGTTTACATATTTTCTTTCTTTGATCTAGTGTTCGGTTCTCATTGGATTATAGAGTTGTTTAATCTTACCTTCAAATAATCCGATAACATAGTCCAGTCTTTCACAAATTTTCCCGTATTTCTCCCTTTAAGTAACATTGATAATTTATCCATCTCCGCAATCTCAAGTAATTTCTCCAACCATTGATCCATTGAGGGTAATGCTTTTTGGTCCATTTGCTAGCAAATGCTATTCTAGCAGCCAATAGCATGTAGAATATCATCTTTCCATTCTTTTTTTCCCTAAATCTTCATCAATCATTCCCAAAAGGAATATTTCAGGTTTCAGAGGAAGGGTAATTTTCAAAATATCTTGGATTATCCTCTGTATTTGTAGCCAGTATTTTTTAGCCTCTCCGCAGCTCCACCAGAGGTAAGAGCCATTTAAATCTTTAAAGTGTTCTTTTGCCGTATATATCTTATTAATATACAAAACAACCCCTTTTTTCTTCTTTTCACTGGAAGAAATGATTTGTTCCTTTTCTTGTAATAAAGATTGTGCAATGTCCTCCAACATCTTTGATTTCCCCTTTATACTTTCCACTTCTTGTTTAACTTTCACTTTAACTTTCCCTTTTTCTTCTCCTCCTCTTCTATCTTCTTTTCCTCTTTTCCTTCCTTTTTAAATTTTAAATTTTGGTTTCAAACGCACAAGAAAGTCGATGTGATAATAATAATGTTATTAATTATAGTAATAAACACCCCTCTCATATTAAAGCACACTGGATGCTTAGAAGACCATGCCGTACTTAGTGGTTTGGAATATCACAGTTCCATTGAATTTAGTATGTGGTACTATAACTGCATTGCATTGGTTAAGAATGTAAATATAACAATTATTACTAAAAGTTTTAAAATTCCGGCCTAGAGCCACTTTAGGGAGAACAAGTTTCTTCCCTGCATGTTTTTGTCTTACGACTCCTCGAACACTTTCATCAGCACTGTATACGCACAATCCTAAATATACACTGGACTGACTATGTGACGAATGTTGCTGTCCTTGAGCAAGCAGGGATCACCAGCATTAAGGCCATGATATTGAGAACACAGCTGCGCTGGGCAGGGCACGTTTCTAGGATGGAGGACCATCACCTCCCAAAAATAGTACTCTACAGTGTACTCGCCACAGGTCAGCGTAAGAGGGGCACTCCAAAAAAGCGATACAAGGATTCCCTGAAACAACATCTCAGGCTTGGCCAAATTGATCACCAACAATGGTCCACCCTGGCTTCACATCGGGAGGCATGGAGATGCACTGTCCACAATGCTGCAGCCTTATTTGAGAACACACACCGAACAAGTCTTGAAGAGAAACAACAATGCAGAAAGAATCACAACTCGGAAACATCACCCAAGGAGACCTTCTGCTGTGCTTTCTGCAACTGGACTTGTTTATCTCGGATTGGCCTTTTTAGTCATCAGCGCGCTTGCAGAAAGCGTGGGATGAATCCTTCCTGAATCTTCGTTTGTGAAGAAAAGCCAGAGAAAGACACTCAGCCCTTTAACTAATTTGAAAGCAGTAACAGTAAGTCCAGATTTCCTCCACTCTTTCCTTTTTCTCCTCTTTTAGTTTCCTCTACTTTCACCTAGTTTCCTTTCGCCTCTTTCTGCTTTCTCTTTCTTTTTCTTCTTTCCTTCACTCACACCTTTGTCAGGAGTCTCTCTCCACTTTAACAAAGTATGTAACAATGTATCCACCAAATAAAAAAATGGAAAGCACTTAGAGTACTTACTTAGAGTAGGGCTTTCACCCCCATGTTTCCCTTATCTTACTACTTTTCCCTCTCAGTTAACTTATAACTTATGGTTTAGAAACAGCCTTGTAATTTTGTATTCTGTCATCTTACTGCAGTCTTCCCTTCTTTTCTTCTTTATTCATATATATATATATATATATATATATATCTTTCCTTTGATTCCCGCTCTCCTCCACCGTCATCTCTCATCCATTTCTTCCGCATCTTTTCTCAGTACGTTTCCACAGCTGGTCTTTCAATTACAGCTGACAAACCTAATTTCATTAAGTCTGCCTTGTTCATTTATTTTTGAGATGTTTGCTTCCTGTTCTTAGAAGATCTTTTTTGAAGGTAAACAATGAATCCCGGTTTTTTTCAGGAACTATTTTCCATTTGCTTCTTCAACCTGATTTTAGTTAAAAGTGGTGCAGGTGTCACTAGAATCGCTCTAAGGCGGGTTGCTTGAATTGGGAATGCTGCTCTTTGGTCTCCTCGGGTCCATCCGTGCCTTAGAACCTCCTTATTTGGGGGCTCCTCTGAACACTTGATCCGGAATTGACCCTCTGCGGGCCCTCACTTGCCCCTCATACCAGATAGTGCTTGCCGGTTCGTTTTTCGTTCGTTCTTCACCCCTGGTTTCAACAAAATTCAAGTCGTTGCCAAGAGAGCTCAAGCCTCCAGAAGCCAAACCGCAATGCTGTTGCACCAGAATGGTCTTACAGATGTTTTAGGCTTCAGCTCCCAGAATTCCTGACTATTGACCAAGTCAGCTAGGACTTCTGGGCACTGAAGTCCAAAGCACCTAGAGTACCAAAGTTTGGGAATCACTGCTCTAGATCATATACAGATTCAGGCACTCCTCTTATTTGTCTGTAATTAGAATTGTGTACCACTATTAAGTGTTGGTTATCTTACACTTGGAATCAAGCCAAGTGAACAGAATGCAGGGGCTGGGCATGCCTGCTTTGTCTGATTCACATATGATACCTGTACTTTCCAGACAGGTTCCTTATCTTCTAATTGTGAGGCCTAGCAGTGAGCACAGGAGGGACAGTGCTTAGCAAAGAAACACATACATACGTGTTCCAGCTGGAACATTGAAAAACCACTACAGTACTTTTACTGGTTACAGCTATAGAGGCTTGGTTCTGCAGGTGTTCAGATCCAGATACTGGATGGCCTACCTGCTGCATGAGGGCCCCAAACCAGCCTGCTTGCTGGGACCAACCTGGAGTGACAGCAATGGGATTCGATGTGGGCAAAACCCACTGTGTGGAACCTCTGATACCTAAAGGTGAGGCTGGGCCCCAGCTCCAGAACTGGATGTGACCCATGATGCCTATACCTCAACGGTCCCATAAAGGGACCCACACATAAACACACACACACTGGGCATGACAGACACACAGGATCCATCTCCTGCAAACTGGATCCAACCCTCATGCAAAAACTGCCCAGGTTGTGACAAAAGAATAATTTTCAGAAAACCTCTGACTCTGTACAGAATTGAAGAAGGGTAGGTAAGAAGAAGAGTGAAGTACAATTGAGGCTTAGTAACAAGGGGAAATGTTTTTATGCTCCCCACACAGACTTCAGTGAAGCCTGCATATCTGCTTGGGAAAGGCTGCCCAAGCAGCCCTTGGAGTCAAGGGAAGAATATAGCACCCAACCTCTGCTTCTCTCCTCCCTTCCACTGACCACAGAACAGGCTCACAGGTAGTTTAAACGGTTTGATTTGGTTTAGTGCTTTTTTTGTAATTCGCCCTGAGATCTTTGATATAGGACACGGTATAAATTTTTAAATAAACAAATAATACGTCTGGGGCTTTTCTTTTAATGTCCTCAAAATTAAAGATTTTTTTTAAAAAAAATTACAAAATTAATTGGGAGGTAGGCATAAACAAAGTGAAGCAGTAGTTTCTAGTGCCATCCTTATTTCCCAGTATTACTGTACACTGAATCTCATGTCTGGCCTACCAGGATTGCTGCAGCCTAACCATTCATTTTGAATTGTGCCCAGGAAAAAGGAAGGGAAGCTGGGATAGTGGTAGTGGGGGTATGAAGTATCCTGGGCACTAGAGGGGCTTACTGGGAAGAGGTGGCAGGGAGGTTCCTGTCCCATGCTCTGTGTAATATAGGCTTCACCTGATTTTTAGGCAGATGTGTGTGGGTGTGTTTTGTACTGCCTAGACATTGGGGAGAGTTGCTTGAGTTTCTCTCTCTGTGTGTACACAATTTTGTCTTCTATGTTTTGTTGTGCTTTGAAGGGCTGGATATATTACTTGATTCCTCAGGCTCAGATCCTGCACATGCCTTGTAATCAATTTCTTGATCATGTTATTTGTCTCAGCTTCCTTAGTTTGCCTCTTGTAAAATGGGTGTAAGAGCAGAAAATTGGGCCTTCAGATGAATGATTTTATATTTTAGAGGTCAGATCCTACCCCTGTCCTATTTTCAAGTTCTTGGTCAAATTCTTTCTACCCTCTTAAGTTTGTTCTCTGAGAAATAGGTACTTTGGCACTGGCTCCACTCACTGATGGCTGCCATTTACTGAATGGGTAAGCCTCACTCCATATAGTAGCCATTTTGTGAGAATGCCAATGACAGTATCTCAAAATTCTAAGTGTGTCCATTGCTCCCATATGTCACTAAGAGACCCCATTCTAATCTCACCTGGCATACCAGCTCCAGTTACCAAATGATCCATATGAGTATCTACCTTCACTGCTATAAACTACCAACAGTTCTACTGAGATTATTGGTTGGATAATCAATAATTTGTCTCAACTTGCCTCAAGCTGGATAATGAAACCCATGAAAAATGTACAGGGGATAAGGATAGGAATTTCTGGGTCCTTATCACATTCCAGTCCTTAAGGCATTTCAGAAGAAAAAGAGGGAAATTGGACATGTGGCTTAGAACCCTTAAGACAACCTCCTACAATCTCATATTCTCCAGGTGTTTTGTACTGTACTTCCTATCAGTCCTCCCCAGTGCTGCAGATGGTCATGCATGATGGAAACTGTAGTCTAAAACATCTGAAAAGCACCAGGTTAGGGAAAGCTTCCTTATCATATAGCATTGCCTGCTATTAACAATTATTATTATTCAGCTTTATTGACAGTCTACAGAAGAGTCCAGTGGCTACATACCAGTTTAAAATGGTATTTCCCCTGTCCCAAGAAACAGCCATGTTCCAAGCTTACTGGTAATTACACTAGCCATTGCGACAGTCAGCTGTTCAGTGATTCTATAGGGCAAGTTCTAGTCTAGAGCATGATGAGGGAGACAGATACATGGCAGCCCTATTTGGTGGCAATCATGCATTTACCATTTCACCTTAAATTCACTTGGGTCAAGAAGAATTAACCTTCTCAAAGTTGATAATAAGAGAAAAGTTTCTGCTGCCTCTCTGATGATGGTGCTGGAAGAGCCAAATCAATGGAATTCATCAAGAGTGAAAATGAATTGAGAGCCTTCAAATGCCACCTCCAACCATTCACTTTGCTTCTGTTTCTGTACAGCAAATACACACACACACACTTCCCTTCAGCAAGCAGGAAAAAGAAAAAGATTTCGCAGGTGACTTTGGTCATATTTCACTTGGCTCATTTCATCTGCTGTGCTTCACAGCAAAACCCATTATTCACTGCACATCTGCCTATAAATATCACTCTGCTTGGTAGGAAAGTACACAAACTTGCATGTATTATTTCATGGCCACTGTCTAGCCTTCAAGAGGGAAAGACTTCATTGATCTATTCAGACAAAGATCAGGATAGCTCCAATCATATAGCACATCTATCTTCTCCCAGCTTCAGTTCTTCCCATAAATAATTTTAACAACTTCACGGTATTAACTCAAAGTTCTAAGACCCACACAAAGAGCAGAAAGCGACATTCATTTTGGATGCAGTTGTTTCTTTTCTTTTTCAAAGAAACCCACTCATCATCATATAACATACTTTGGCTTGCATCACCTTGTCTTATTAATTGGATGTCAAAACTTTTCTAGCATGTATTGAACCCTGAAACTTTTTTAGTTTTGAGGAAAGAATGCTGGTGTGATTACAGTGATCTGACATCTTAATATAGGAAAATGCTTTCTAGGTGGCAATGGAATGTGAAGGTTGTGTTGATTCACGATTCCCCAAAGCTGGGCTAAGAAAAGTGAAGGGCAGCCCTTCTTGAACTATTTTTTTTTTTGAAACAGAAGTTACTATAGTGGCTGTGCAATACTCCAGCAAAGGAAGTACTAAGGTGGCCCCAAACAGGTACACACAGGCAATAACGCTATATTTATAGCAACATTTTTGTAAAAAAATTTTTAAAATGCTCTCCTCTGAAAAAGGCCTTTTCTAAAGTTCTTTCAGCCACCTCCAAACTGAAAAAATACAGAATATCCTCTCTGCCTTCCCTCAGCAATAGTTAGAGTGGACAAACCAGGGGCCCTTTCACAGTATACGGTTACAGCCCTAAGTTTCCACTTTAATTGCCAGGGCTCCAACCAGTAGAATCCTGGGATTTGGAGTTTAGACTTCTCAGCCAGAGTGCTCCGTTCTTGCCTCTGACCAAATTACAAAGCCCAGAATTTCCTGGGATGCAGCCATGGCAGTTAAAGAGGAATATAGTGCTATAATTATGCAGTGTGAAGGGTCCCCTGTTTTTTTTAAGTCTCTAATTCCTCAGGTCAATATGAGGGACCCAGCCAAAATGGCTCAGGAGACAATGCAAATGATAGGTCATAAATTAGCACTCATTGTCAGGTGGTAGCATGCATTGGGAACCTCTTCAAAAGGTCCAGGCAGCATAAAATGGCAGACCTTCTGGGCATTGAAAAATTTGGCCCCTCATAACCCTCATCACTGCTTTCTTTCTGCCTAGAAACTTACCCCTGTTGCTCTTCAGTTTTAATTACTACATGAGTTTTTGCATTTGCATCAGGCATAACCAGCTCTTGCACTTGCTGAGATTCCTGTGCATCTCCATTTACTGGCAGGAGCACCTCAGAGTTTGAGTGAACTTGGCTCCAATTGCTGTGTTCCTCAAACTGGGCATTCCTGGAAATTAGGACTTTGCCATTCCCAAGTGCAAACATCCAAGCTTTAGAGCCACTCTGATAACCCACAAATCTTAGCCTCTGTGCCTTAGGAGATCCCTTTCTCCTTGAAATTTTGGGTATGTTAACCCATGCAAAAACCCCCCAAATTCTAAGATGCTTAACTGAAGGGTTTTTTTTACCATGCAACAAACAATATGGAGTTTCCTGTACCACTGAGTCTGTTATGCAAAAGAATGGCAGTTAAGATTGCCTCATCCCAGTATTTCTGATCCATCTTGGAGTCATACATTAGGGAATCCTTCATTGTTTGCAAAATGCCAAATCTGCGTTCTGCAATGCCATTCAGGGGGGCGTAAAGGGGGCAGAGCATCTGTTTGAAAATGCCCCTCTATTTTAGCCATTTCTGGAATTTATCTGACATACATCCCCACCCCAGTCACTTTGTATGCAGCCAACTTGAACCTGGTGTTTCCTTTCAACATAATTACACCAGTTCTGGAATGTTTCAAAGGCTTCTGACTTGTCCTTCAATAAATAACAGAATCCAAACCTTGAAAAATCATCAACAATTACAATGGCATATCTGGCACCTCCCAAAGATGTTGGAAAAGGCCCAGTTAAATCAGTATGTATCAACTCAAAAATTCTCTTAGATTTCCTATCACTGAACTCAAGAATTGATAATACCTTTGATTTGCTCTGCTTGCAAACAGAACATTCTAAAAAAAGACTGCACTTGTTCACCTTTAAATCATAACAAACTTCAGGCATTTGTTTTAAAACCTTATAGCTAGGATGACCCACTCTTCTGTTCATCAAACATAAGCAATCATCATGCACTCAGGTGTTAGTCATTACAGCCTGGGCTAAACCAGCTTTGGGGTGCATATAAGAAAGCTGATTTTTTTAAAAATTCCCCCTCTGCACAAACATTTCCATCTTTTAAAATAAAACATTTCTTTCCAGTAAGGGTAATCTCATACCCCTCCGCTGTCAGTGAACTTACAGAGAGTAATTAAATTTCAAGTGAGAGTACATAAACCACTTTGTCAATATTTTGACGTAAACATGAAATAAAACATTTTCCCTCTCCCTTCACAACAGATCTCTGGCATCAGCAAGTTTCACATGTTGAATTCTGGATTTAGACATCTCTACAAATTCAAAGTTACCACTGGCTATGTGCGCACTGCAGCCACTGTCCAGAACCCACAAAACCTGATCAGATGGCCTTTCTCACTACTGCAGACATTGCCACTGTGCAGCATGGCTCTTTTCCCTTTTTCACCTTGGATTTGAAGCCAGTGTTCCTTTTCTGTCTTGCAAAATGCTTTTCAGAACCACAGATCCAGCATTTCTTCACTGCAAATGCAGCCTTTGTCTCTTCGCCATTCACCACTTTATGGCTGCTGGGGTCATCAGGCTTCTTTCTTGGCTTGAAGTGTTTTTCTTCCTCCCCTTCACTTTTTGCTTCTCTCTTCTTCCTTGAGTAGATGGCTGTTGATATAATTCACAGACAGCTCTGTCTCTGGAATTGCTTCCATGCTGTTTATCAGTGCATCAAAACTGGAATCGAGGCTACTCAAAATTATGTAGACCTTCTCTGGCTCTTCATAATACAGCCCTGCTTGATGCAGCTTTCCAAATAAAGAACAAAGATAGGCCAGGTGCTGACTTACATAATTTCCAGGTTTTAGCTGTGCCTTGTAGAGCTTTCTTGTGAGTAGGATTTTGGATCCTGCAGTCTCACACACATAAACAGCTCTTAAGGCATCCCAGCATTCCTTGGCTGTATTCAAATCACGAACATAAGTCAAATGTAAATCTTCCAGCCCCAAAATAATAGAGGCATGCACTTTTTCTTCTGCCCTTCTCTTAGGAACAGTTGGATTAGCAACAGTGTTGAGGATGGGGTCCCCAATCCCCTCTCTTCTCAAATACATCTGCATCTTTAAGTTCCAATCCAGGTAGTTACACTCATTCTTATACTCTGAGCAGACGCCATTTTAGCACTTCAGCAAATTATCAAGCCCCTCTCACAGCCTTGCTTCTCATTGACAGATTAGCAATCTCAGCCAGGAACCTCCAGATCATTCACCACAGCTCACAGGCATCCACAGGTTGCAGTAGACTGGTGCAGACTGGTGCTACTGGTCAGACTGGTGTAGACTGACACAGTGTGGCATAGCCTGGGCCCATAACCTGTCAGGTGGTAGCGTGCACTGGGAACCTCTTCAAAAGGTCCAGGCAGCATAAAATGGTAGCAGAGTAAATGCTCCTTCAGGGATCAGAACAAAAGCTAGGACACAGGCTTATGTCTAAAATCTTCTTGTTCTTTACTTGAACATAATAACTTGTTCTTTACTTGAACATAATTTACAATATATTACAGCATCCAGAGAAGAAAAACCATCTTCAGACTTCAAGATTCAAACCAGAACTGCTCAGTTCAACTTCACAGGACAAACTAACAACTAACCCAGCTCTGCAGAGTCCTTAGCACCTCCCCCAGTGAGTTCTGCACCAGCTCAGAGCTTATCAGTGTTGATACATTTGCAAACTGCCAGCTAGCTCTGCAGATCTGTCCAGACTGTTTGCTACATCAAAGCTTCTTTAGAGAATAAATCTAAGTACTGTATGTCCCATTATCCTGACACTCATTGCTTTTGATCAAGTCACATCAAAGCCATGGGAGGCTCTAAATACTCTAACAGGGTGGCTTAGGACCATGTTTTGTTTTGTTTTAATGCCCTAGCAGGCAATAGCCTTCACTCACAAAACAATGTTGTGTGCTCACAACCACAATTTCAAAATGTAAGAACAGCTTTGCTATTTTTCTAGCAAGCATATGTTCGAGCATACCCTCCAGTGATCACATCCTTCAATAATATCTAAAGGTGTGTGTTTACACGTCTGCAAATTCATACTGGGCATACTGGGCAATCAATGGTTCCAAGTGCACATCTAGCACTGTCCTGTTCTAAGGCTGCAGCACACATGGGTAGCTCAAGTACCTGGAGGTCAAGTCAGCAGTCTGGGGAGTCAAAACCAGGATCAAAGAGGACAGAGACAGTTAGTCCATACAGATCCAGAGGGAGGAGAACCAAGATCAGATGGCTGCAGCACCTGGACAGATCACTGGGCTCAAGCAATTTCCTCTGAGGGAATCCCAGCTTCAGTCAAAGGCTTCCCTCCCAGTAGGCTCAGGCAATCCTTCTCAGGCTCCTACCCCTACAACTACGGAATGGATAATAACTCTCAATGGGTCAGCCCTTTGGCTTGGAGCCTAGTACTATGATGTTTTCCTCTGACTTCCTGCCCTTGGCTTCTCTGCACTGGCAAACAATTGTTGAGGAATGGCAGGTGGCTTGAGAGATGAGGTTTGGCTTATTGGAGTTAGGAGGGGAGCGACTAGATTGAGGAGGAGCTGGGGGTTTGGAAGGCTTGGGTTCTAAATATCCAGCCTCAGGTGTTCTCTGTTAAGATACATGTGCAAGATCAGCATCTCTCTCTCTCTCTCTCTCTGTCTAATTCCAGACACTTCAGATGCTACAGTGTTCGCTTCATCACTCTACAGTGTGATGGACCTAATAAAAACATGCTTGCCTTGTACGGGGTGAAACAACCTTCAGATAACACAGCTAGGTAACAGCTAGGAAATAATTTGAGTAGGCATGAAAAATAAAAGGTACTGCTGTAGTTTAAGAAATGTGTAGACTAAAACTGAGAGCCAACATGGTCTAGTGATTTCAGCACTGGACTATGACTATGGAGACCAGGGTTCAAATCCCCACTCGGCCATGGAAACCAACTGGTTGACCTTGGGCAAGCCACACACTCTTAGCCTCAGAAGAAGGCAAAGGCAAACCTACTCTGAATAAATGTTGCCAAGAAAACCCCATGACCCTCAGGGTCACCATAAGCTGGAAACAACTTGAAGGCACACAAAAACAAAAAGACTAAAACTTCCTTTTATTTTCATCTTAGAATAAAAAGTGTGTGTCTGATAAGAGATGCTATATTGAAATCATACTGCATGAACAGTGGTAATCACTAGGACAATCCAAAAAAGAGGAAATGCACAGGGACAAAACCTTCGCTGGTATGTTTTCATTCTGCAGTATATTAGCTGGGAACACCTTGATGCTGGGATTTTATATTCCTGGCAAATTTTGTGCAACATGAACTACTAATCATTGTCTGCTCTCCAGACATAGCCAAGCTCAAAGCGGCTTAAGGACATCACTACCGGGAGGGTAATCAATAACATAAGCTCTTAAAACATTTCAAGAGCCTTTTAACTGATGTCAAATGCCTCTCAACTGCATCCATTTGTTCCAATATATGTATCATTCTCCATTGATTTGGCTTCAAGGTCAACATAATGGTGGATCTTGGCCAAAACTCCACCACTTGCACATTAAGCTGTGTGGTTTTTTAAAAAATAAGAAAATGTGTCATGAACATCCGAACATGGCTCTTATTTTTAATTGTGCAAATAATCAGAATTAAAAGGTTATTTTAATACCCTTTTGCAAAACCTAATAATCTGTTTAAATTTTTGAAGGCCTGACAAGTTTTTTCACATGGGAAAGTTTATAAATTTCAAATAAGGCTATTTTAGAACTGGTGGAACAAATCCACTAATAAAAACCTGACATCTTCAAAGTCCTTAACAATAATGTGCAAAAATCACATAATGTGCAATTATGGTACATATAGTTAAAATGAGCAACCTTGCTGCAGCCTTCTAGCTTATGACCTACGTTTAATGCAATCCTTACCGTGACCTCTACAGGGTGCATCTGGAAAACACTCCACCACGGCAGATTGGGAGAGCTTACGTACTTGTATCCCCTTTCCCTGGAGAAATTTACAAGCTCTTGGATAAAAGTAAAAATCTGTGCAGACATCCCACATTTAAAAAAAAAACCAACAACACCCGGAGGCCCATTTCAAAGTAAAAGAAAATGTATGGGGTAATGAAATATTTCCTTTAAAAAAAGAGTTAAGCCCACTTTTCTGGAAATCCTTAACTAGTCCATCAACATTTTAAAAGACACCTAGTCAAAGCCTACAGAAATCTAAGGAATATGGTGTCACAAGAATCTGTTTAATCCGCAATCTGCTATGGTAACAGAGCCATTTAAATTGCCTCTGTAATGCCAAAGAAGATTTAACTTATATTAATGTGCCTGACACAGACTGATAGGGCAGAATATTTCAAAATTAAATGAGCCCATCTCAGGCAGCACGCAGGGGCGACATTTGTAATTCGTATTTTCATCATACAAATGGTGGCCTTCTGGAGTTCCTTAAATGAACAGTGAACAATGCACAGCAGTAGGCATAGCAGGGTGTCAGTTATCAGGAGAGCAGCCAAATGAATCAAAACTTTCCCTGGATAAAACTGGCCCAACAAAGGTGCCTTTGCTCTTCCTCTGGTGAACTGGATTACGGAACGCCTCAGTGAGCCAGAAACAAATTGGACACAAATTGTATTAGCAAGCAGACAAAGAAACAGGAATGGCAAGAGGTTTCAGGAAAGAAGTCAGCATTCATTCAGACAAATGAGAGCAGCCAATGTAGTGTAGTGGTTAGATTTTTGGACTGGGATTTAGGTAATCCAGGTTCAACTCACTGAACCATAGAAAATCACTGGGTGGCCTTGGTCACTCTTGATCAATCTCTTCTTCAGCCTAACCTATCTCACAGGATTGTTGGACAGATAAAATGGGAGGAATATGGTTTCTTGAGCTGACTTCAGGATAGAAAGGTAACAAAATATGTTTATTTCCCACCTTTTCTGTAAAACTTGGGACTTGAAAGCAGCTCGCAACAAAATTGAAAATCCTCTCCCCAAAGTTATTTGTAATATGAATTAAACAATATATAATGATATTGAATATAATTAAACAAATTATATTAAAATGCAGTTGAATCAAATGCAATTTAAAAGCACGTCAACTGTTGAAATGTACAGTTCCAACCCATTCACAGCACCTTCCTTAGCACCCAGTCCATTGCAGAGAATGTGCATGAATGAAAAGTTCTTTGGCTGCCAGCAGAAGGACCAAAAAGGAGGGATTAGCCTAACAGGTGCAATTTTACTTACCTTCAGGGGTTGGGGTTGGGGAGGGGCAGGGAGGAGATGATGGAAAATAAATTTTCTATACTGAGCAAAAAGGAAGAAGCTTGCCTCCTCTAGCAATCTGCTGGGTTGGTAGGCTTGGTGCAGTAAAGGATGGAGCATTCTGTCTCTCTGCTCTACTAGCCTCTTCATTAACTTGCATGCATTTCCTGGTTGCCTATAGCTACCAAACACAACGCTGCAGCCTTATTTGAGAACTCATGCCGAACAAGTCGTGAAGAGAAATGACAACGCAGAAAGAATTGCAACACGGAAACATCACCGAAGGAGACCTTCTGCTGTGCTTTCTGCAACCGGACTTGTTTATCTCAGATTGGCCTTTTGAGTCATCAGCGCGCTTGCAGAAAGCGTGGGATGAGTCCTTCCTGAATCTTCTTCGTTTGCGAAGAAAAGCCAGAGAGAGAGAGAGAGAGAGAGAGAGAGAGAGAGAGAGACCAAACTAGGGCTTAACTACAAGGCTAGATTAGCATGGCCGTTAATGACTGTGATTCCATGATGTGATTCTATGGCAGGCGCCTGCCATACATTTCTAGTTGGGAACACCATTCCACCTTCAATTTCAACAGCTATCACACCAAACCTCTGAAGTGCATTTTAATATTTTAATTTTTACAAGGCTGCTTCCCAAAAGGGAATGGATAGAAAAACAAGCATACACAGGTCTCCTGGATACCCTTCGGATTTGCAGCCTATATTTCTACAGCAAGTGTGAGAACTTAATATGCACTAATATAGCAGCACTGCTGAATCTACAAGGACCACAAAAATCAACTGCAGTCAATAATATTTTTATATTATGGTTTCATTGTAATGTCACACATACATTGTAATGATGTAATGAAAACCAAGCAGCCATATTTCAGTAAATTAATAATACAGCAATAACACACTTGTTCTTAGGCAAGATGGCGACGGACTAACACCTTCTGAATTGTCCTCCCACTAACATCTGGCATTACATATACCTTAAAAATGCCATCCAAAGGCAAGAAAAGAAATCGGACCAGCCCCTGTAATAATAATGACAATCAGGAAACCTCCAAAGCAGAAAAACAGATGAGGATTGACTCACTCTTCCCAGAGGCAGAGACAACACAGCCCGTGAGTAACAGATCTGTAACAACAGCTCCTTCTTTACTCCTGAACTAAAGCCATCACAGACACCTGAACTAAACAAAACAGCCTCCTCAATTCCTCAAAGTGTAAATATAAATTATGGGACAGAGCAAGCTGATAACAAAGTCAAACTCCCGGAGCTTGGCAGCATTCCCTACAATAACAGCGCTCAGCTCTTTTTATGATTTCTGCAAACTGTCCATAGAGACATTGATCCTTATTTTGCAAAGATTAAACAACATTACAAATAAGCTTTCTCAACAAGCTTTTCAAAGGCAAAACCCATATGGTACACAGGGGGTTAAAAATGTAGCAGATTTGGAGGAAATGTGCCCTGCCACGTCACAGGATGCAGTTAATCACTGCCGAGTGTTACAGAAAAATCAGCTCCTGCTACAAATACATAACAATTCCCATAGGTGGAACACCCAGAAGTCAATTGTAAGATATCTTTCCCAACTTTTAAACATGCACAGCAGAACAATTGATTTACTAGACTGCCACTTTTTACCCAGCTCAAGAGCTACTAAACGAATTTTTATGACCTTTAACCAGGCAAATATTCCTAACAGGCTGTTACGGAAAAGAAATTTCCTCTGGAATGCACATTATATAGAAATTAACAGAGTTTTTAAGGATGAGACAGTCCATGACCTCATCACAGGGAAAACAGCAACAATAACACAAAGAAGCAATAATTCTGCACACCAAGAGGGAGAACCTAAACACACCTCAAAGGAAGAAGCTCAGGCTATAAATCAAGAAGTAATTAAACTGAGAGAAAAACTCACAGAAATTTGGGAACGCACTCCCACAATACAGCTGATGAGAGATACCATCCTGAGTCAATCTAACAGCAATCCAGCCCCATTGAAATCAGCCCCCCCTCGCAGAAAACTGTCAGTGCATTTCTCTGATTTCTCTGACAATGAAAGCGAAAGTGATGACTCTCTACTTACAATCAAGGAAGCCTTGAAATCCTGAGTTGTAGCCAACACCCCTTCAAAAATGCAATATACTGCAGATGCACCCCCATCTACAATTAAACTCCAGGGGTCTCAAACATCCCTGTGCAAACCTAGTTCAAGGGAAAAACAGTCTTCACTGTCACCTACCTCATCTCCTAAGCCAAAGAATGCCCCCCTCACTAAAGAGATGGGATCCTTGCTTGCTTGTGATCCTCATTTCGCTTCCCATGCTGCATTGGTTCTTCCAATCTCTCTTCCAGAACAGGCAGGGCAGGAAGAACAGGAATGTGATTCACTACCCCCCCCCATCCACAGAGGAGGACACAGCCACAGTCAACCCAGCCATTTAACCAACTGCCATCAGATGAATTCCCCATCCAGCCTGTGGCCTGCAATGCAACTGCCTGACTTTCCAACAGACCAGCACAAGGTTACTCTTATGACCTGGAACATCGCTGAGTGGCCGACAACCCACAGAGATCCTTGTCCTAGTGACTTCCTCACCCAATATGACATTATACTGATCCAGGGAACATGGACTAATAAGGATCTGTTATTAAATGGCTTTCACTCATTCTCAGTTCTGGCAGAGCCAGGGAAAAAGCATGGAAGAGCTAGAGGTGGCCTGGGCATTCGGGTTTCCACCACCCTACGTGCCATAACAAGGCCTCTTTCCACTTTTAAAACACATGCCATGGCAGTGCTGATTCAATTTAACCATTGCACTTTGCTGATAATAAATGCCTACATGCCTCCAATGAAGAAGAAATCCCAAATCAGAGGCCTGTGGGCTGAACTGGAATCATACACTGCTAATCTCATGTTGCAGAACCCAAATGTATTGGTAATTTGGGGGGGTGATTTGAATGCCAGACTGGGCCCCAACAATCATACCCTATATGCCCAGCACAAATGCCCTCCTCCTGATTTTGAAGATGATGGAACCCACCCCATCCAATGCTCAAAGGACAAGAAATCAAATTTTGCAGGACTTTGTCTGGATCAAACAGTATTCAGACTGAACCTTCAAATCCTAAATGGTGCCCTGGAAAATGACTGCCCAGCTGAATTCACTTATCTCTCTGGGTCCAGAATGAGTGCCATTGATTACATAATCATTTCTATGGACCTTCTTCCCTATGCCAAGGAATTAGAAGTTATGCCCAGATTTGAAAGTGACCATTTTCCAATTTGGCTACATTTTAGTGACTTCACTCAGGAGACACACACCAGGGAGTGCTATCACCTTTCTGTGACACCATCAGGAAGGACTTATCGCCGAGCTAAATGGACCCCCCAACTAAACCAAATAATAAGTGAGGTATTGGCTTCAGACCAACTTCAGCATCTTAGGACTGCCCTGATATCAGCTGAGTCCCCTGATGAAATCTTGGAAAATTACAATATACTTACCCAAGCTCTACACCAATATCTAATCTGTCAAAGTAGCGCACATCAGTGGAAACAACAACAGCACCATTCCAAACCATGGTTTGACAAGGAATGTGTTAATGCTAAAAAAGGCCTCATTGATACTTATCAGGGTTACCTATCTAATAACATCCCAGATGCTGTGCCAATGCTGCTTCAGCAGAAAAGAGACTACAAAAAGCTGCTGATGAACAAGAAAAAAGAAGCCATGAAGAATGACTGGACACAACTTATCCAGGCAGTCAGATCCAACAACACAGCTCTATTCTGGCATATTACATCAAGTTCCCAGAGAAATGGGCCAGCTACAGTGGATTGTCACATCCCCCCAGGGATATGGGAGGATCACTTTCAAGCACTTTATAAGGACAACTACACTGAAAGTGGATGCACTAGCCAAAATATAGAAAATATCCAAGGGTGGCCACCAGTGACAGCGACAGAGATCAAGAACCTTGTAGCCCAGCTGAGAATGGGGAAGGCTCCAGGGGAAGACTTAATACTTGCAGAAGCCATTAAAAACAACCTCGAATTTTGGGCCCCTATCCTGGCCTCACTTTTCACCTGTATCGACAAATATGGTCGAGCACCCAAGGATTGAGGCCTTGCAATCATCGTCCCCATATATAAAAAAGGAAGCAAGGATGATCCTGTCAATTGCAGACCAATTAGTCTCCTCAGTACAATCAGCAAACTCTATGCAAGACACTTACAGTGGAAATTTCAGACCTGGTTGGAACACGAAAACATACTTGCAGAAGAACAAGCTGGCTTCAGGGAAGGCCGCTCCACCATAGACCAGTGCCTTGTACTCCACCACCTTATTGAAAAATACTCCACCTGCAGCACAGTTTCTCTCTATGCTGCCTTCATAGATTTTAAAGCAGCTTTTGACTCTATATCCTGAACCAAACTGTGGAAAAAACTGGAGGCTTCTTCGATCGACCAACGTTTACTCCATCTAATACTTATGCTGCATGAAGGGACCTCATTAAAAGTAAGATATAACCCCCAGGGACATCTTACCAATGACATTGTCACTGAGAAGGGTGTCAAGCAAGGCTGCATTCTAGCTCCACTCCTGTTTAACTTCTACATCAATGATTTGGTGGATCACCTCAACAACACTAACTTCCTTCCCCCAAAATTAGAGGGAAGGCATATGTCAACACTGCTTTATGCGGATGATGCGGCAGTACTTTCAAGGACTCCCATTGGACTAAAAAGAGCCCTAAGAGCACTAACACAATATTGTAGAGTGGAACAGCTAGAACTCAACTATCAAAAAACTAAAATCATGGCATTCGCTAAAAGGCCTAAGAACTACAACTGGAATATAGATGGCCACAAGATTGAGCAGGTCTCTTGCTTCAAATACCTGGGGGTAATTTTTCAAGCCACTGGTAGTAGGAAAGCGCATGGGGAGTATGCTGCTTGCAATGCACAGAGGAGTACAACAGCCATTCTCAAATTTCTTAAGACAAGAGGAGGCCACTATTGACCTGCAGCGCTCAAACTCTTTGAAGCCAAACCAGTAGCACAACTGCTTTACGGATCCCAATTGGGACCCTTCCCCAACCCTGCTCCATTAGAACTTGTCCAATCCAAATTTTTAAGATCAGCTTTCCAAACTCCAAAATGTGTCTCAAACGCAGCTCTGAGACTGGAGTCTCAGAGATAAGGACAATAGAGATAAACATCTGTGAAGCAAGTGCCTTTTTGAAGGTCTTAATACACCAGTGAATACATACCATTGCTACGATTAACTGTGTTTTTTTAAAAAAAGCATGTGGTGTTAATGCAAGAGTTCTGCAGCAAAGAAATCTAGCCATCCTGCAACCACTACTAGGATCCTAATTATCTTCTTAGTGAATTCTTTCCTTAGCTTGGCCCATCAGTGGAGAAGTGAAGAAATATGCAGCCTGAGAGCTGAGTATTTTAGTGTGTTGAGACAGTCCAACAGAAGGAAGGTATGTTTCTAGCAGTCATGCACAAGTCCACAGAGAGGAAACTGTATTTGCACATGCCCCATTGTTAACTCTGAATAATGGAAATTTGATAAACTAAAATATGAATTTGGTAACATCCTCAGGACCCAAAGAATCTTTTTGAAGGCCTTACATACTCTTTCTAGAGAAAGAAATGGAAACATGAAAGATTACAACTGCATAACACATCAAGGGGAGGGCGGAAATCGCTGCACCAGTGGAGGAATGAGAAAACACCTATATTAAAGAATCCTAAAATGTTCAAACAACGGTCTACATTCCAATTAACTGCACAGTAAAAGAACCACATATAATATGACTTAGGGAAGGGTGAGGGAAATGTGACCCACAGGGCATGTGCAGCTCACCACGGTAGGTTTTGTGGCCCCTCAAGTTCCTTAGCACCTTCCCTGCTTCGGGAGCAGGGGGTCCAACTTGAGCGAGGTTCAGAAGAGGCTTTTTTTGTGTGGCAGGAAGTGACCCAGATATTGACCTTCCAGTCACTTCCTCTGGGAAAAAAGTCCTTCCTGGGCCTGAATCAGCCTGCTCCTCCAAAACCTAAAGAAACTGCTCCCATGTCCCCTGGGGGGCTTGGGTGAAATTTTAGATATATGTGTATGTGTTTTCAGGGGTCAGGGCAGGCCTCAATGGCCCATGGGGGCAGGGAATGCAAACCTGTAACCTCAAGCTAGGAGATTTTAGATGGTTTATGTTATTTTAGGCATTCTGCATTAGATCTGCTCAGCTATGAGTTGTCAAGTGCCTGACAATCCCAACCAACCATCTCATTTTTGCTTTTCCAGTCAGGCACCAAAACTAGACAGTTTATCAAGCTCCTGACATCAGCTGCCAGTGGGATGTGTAGACCTTGGTGGGTCGCTAGCTGGTCTCATAAAGCTTTCTGATCCAATGTTCCTAACCACATTGCCCATGATGTCCCCATTTTCTCCTTTTCAACAAGCCACTGATTTAAAAAAAAAAAAAAACACCAAACAATTCACCCACCCACAAACTTTTGCAACCACAGTAAAGAAAGCAATTAAATTTACATAGATTTTCTAAATTGGACATCCTATGCCAAAAGCAAAACTTGAGTTTTCCATTTACTGACATTAGGCCCACTAAGACTCTGTAATATTGAAATAAAGCAAACAAATATTTGCTTCCCAAAATGTGTTGAATACTCCAACTTTGTAAAAAGTAAGCAACAAAAAAGGAACAAGTTTCATTTAGAATTCCATCAACCTTGTAAAAATGGAGTGCGACAACCTGATCAATGTTGGCAGAATTTAATTCCAAGATATACAGGAGCATAATTATGCACAAGATCCTGTACTTGTGTAAATCAAAAGGATTAAGTGACTGGCAACAGATTGCAGAATGTATGCATTGAATGCCTAGGAGTCCTCAAGGCTCACAGAGCCATGAATTATGAAGACACACTAAGGTATGACAGACAATTCTGTACAGAATTGTTTAGTGGCCAGAGTTTAGCGTACAAAACAGCTAGAGGAGCAAAGGCTGAGAACTCCTGCTTTAACAGGAATTCTAATAGGGTGCCTGTGATGTACCAATTTTTATACACCCCCCCAAAAAATATATATGATATGCAGATTCCCAGATATGTCTAGGTTGCATTCACACATTAAATTATGTTAATCTAATACTTCTTAGGTTGCACCAGAGCTAGAAATTTCCTTTTTTTACAAAAAATAATGACGTCTTTTTGCATTTTCTGATCACCAAGGTGATATTCATCCACACCCTTTTGTTTGTTTCTTTGTGAGTTTTTATTCTTCAAGAGATTATCTCCTTTACCACTAGGGGCTACCAAGATTGCTGGGCAGGTTCTACTGCTGCATGTTAGTCCTCCATCTACAACTGAAAATGAGGCCATCACTGGACACAATGCATGATTAAGGAATATGGCATAGATATTCTAGGAGAACAGCGATGTTCCTTTCACAGGGAAGGTTCTGCCGTCCACACCCAGCACATTAAGATATTTTTTTTACATCAGGACAACCCCAGTTATATGAAGCAAATAATACATATTTGGTGCTCCCCTAGTCTCAGCAAAATCCCTCCTCCCACTCTATTGTCACTGATACAGTTTCCAAAAGTGGAGTTGAACCCTGCTAAAAGAAAAAGGAGGAGGGTGAAAGAGGGAAGTGGCAGAGTTTCCCCATCCTTTCCCACCCACTAGTCCTCCATGTGAAAATCCTCAGTTCTTTGTTTTACACTTTTCATTGGCATCTTCAATATTTAGTCTGTTCATATTTCCTTGGTTGAGAATAAGCCCCACATGTTACTTCCAAGTAAACATGATTTAGATGGTACACTAAGACAGGCCTTTCCCCAATAATGTCTGGCTTGGTTATACAGCTCAACAACTTAGGTTTATTAATCTTGTACAGTATAGAATCAGAGCCAACAAAGAAAAGATGCAAATTTAAGAAGGACCAAAATCATGACACAAGTTTAAATCCAATGTTAGTTCTACCTACAGAACATCCAGTGGAACTTAAATTAGTCAGTGTGTCCAATTCATTTCAATGAGTGTACTTTAAGTAGGAACAACATTGGATTTAGCCCATGTTCCATCAGCATTTGAAGTTATATGTCAGGAGTGAGAATCACTTTCCCAATGTTGCTGGACTGCAAATCCCAGAAGCACTAATCAGCACAGCCAATGGTGAACAATGCTGAGAAGTGCAGTCCAATAACATCTAGAAGTCTTAATGATTCCTACCTCTGTGATGAGCAGAAATGTGATCAGATGTCAAACCCTGGCATCTAATAGAGAAAATCAATTGAAATGGTACAGCACATTTCAGTGCCTCAAGGCTGGGGAGAAATTAAGCAAGCATGTGCCCAGAGAAGCTCTTGGAATTACAATACCAGAGGTTTAGTGGAGAAAACTCCTAAGGGGTTCAGGAAAGAATACCAGAAGTTAAATGTAGCCAGACTAATATCTTTAAAATTACTTAATTGTATTAAATATTAATAAAATGAAATCAATTCTGTAAAAATTAAACAGGTGCTTAGCCCATCATAGGCACTTCCGTGTCGTTATTACTCATTGTATTCATCCATTCTTTCTTTCATTCAAGTCATTTACATGCCATTCGTAGCAAAATGACATAAAAAGTAAACTGAGAAGCACTGTTGTATGCATGAGTTTAAAAGACAACATAATGAATAATATTTCATTTCCTAGTAACTGATAAAAGGGAACCATATCTTCCCCAACTAGCCCTTTCTCTGTCTTACCTTATCCTTATGTGTTAGATTAACCTTGTCATTTCAGCTATATTCCACTTCTATAGCAACCTGTCTATAGCAACCTGTAGAAATCTCAGGGCTATGTGAATTAATAGACAATTACAATTTTGGCTAAAAACAGGAAATTCCATTTAAAAAAATACATAAACCCTTCAAAGAAAACCATTGATTTTAAAGAAAAAAGATAAGAACTGCACAATGTCAGGCAGATTTTTAAAAAATGTATCTTTAAATTTCATTAACAATTTTCCTGCCCATCTTCTCCCCCTTCCCCTTTGCAGAGAAAATCTGGTTTATTATGAACAGATCAACATCTGTTCTAATTATTTTTAAGAATTTTATTTTAATGTATGTAAGTATCAAATGCAAAACTATTTTGTATTGGCTTTCTTTCATATCAACACAGGTAGTTGATACTGGACCCTACAGTAAAACAATGTGACCATTTGCTTATTGCATCATGAGATCCTGTCATCCTTTTCCAGACAGCCTTGGAGTAACTTCCTGCTGAATCACCTATTTCCCATTAAGGATGGAATGTTTTAGATAATGAACTTCTAGAACAACTCTTCTTAATTAAGTAAGGATTCAAAATCTGTGTAAAATAGTTTAAGCATTCCATGTCATAAGTTTGCCACCATAACATCTTGTTAATTTGCACATTGTTCTGGGAGTAAGCCTTGCTGGACACAAAAGACTGCACTGCTAATTGGAACTACTGAAATTAATGAAAGCTTTCATTTCCATTTTACCATTTATAAAGTTCAATTATCAGATACATTTAAGACCTGTATTGACACCTGCTTTTGTAAAGGCTGGGAATTGTGTTGCCTACCAAGTACAGATTTATAGCTTGAGTCTTCTAGCCTGAGAATTCTAGTCACACCAAACCAAAAGTACTGAAGAGTGGGACTATACATTAATTATATTTTAAACTTTAGTATGATGTACATTTTTTTAGCTGTATTAACTTTGGCAAGTTGCCTTGAGTTCCTGATTGTGGAAAAGGCAGGATATAAAGATGACAATGACAACACCACAACCAGTGATAAGAATGCTGGGAGTGGAATACTAGCAGCTTCTGGAAGTTTCACTTTGCCTCTCCCTGCAGGGGAAGCTGCAGACATGTGCTTTCACTTTGTCCCTCCACTTTTAACTTTCCCCAGTTGACAGGGAAGGTCTGAAAAGGAGTCACAATCATATTTGACTACAGGGAATTACAGACCTGCTTGTAATTAGAAATCCTCATAATCCTCTGAACCTATGGAACATTTTAATCACATTCACCTGAACACAGTTACAGCTTTTTTTTTCTTTTTTCTTTTTTGTAGAGCTGCCACATTAACTTGAATTTGGGAGTGAAAGGGGAGAGGACTGGACCCCAAATCACCCTCCTGGGTCCTGGGCCAGGGGAGAGGGAAATAAATGAATAAATGAATAAATAAATAAATGCTTTGAAAGCTAAATACATGAATGGGACTCTGAATGGGATTCTAATGAGACTTACATTTGAGTAAATATGGACAGATTGGGACCTTCATTTTTAATACATTGCAATCATACCATTTTATTTTATGTTGTATTATTTTACCTTTTCAAGTCTGATACTTTTATCCTTCCATAGAGACAATGCTAATGGAGTTTTAACCAAAGTGCGGCACTTTTGATCAACAGGCAGCACCAGGCCAAGCTATAACATGACGATGCTGCCGACTTCTAAGCAACACACAAGAAGAAGACACCAGTGTTGGGGCAGAGCAGAAAAAGTGGAAAGAACAGAGTAGCAGCAAACATAGGAAAGTGTGTTGGGCAGGAGATAAGTTCCAGACTATGGGAGTGAGGGACTTGTGGCTTGTCTGGTGGGCATCTAAAGACTGATAATATGTAATTCTAGTTTAAAGAGAGACATTTAGATACTCAGCCAGAGAGCAACTCCAATTCCTCTGACTGCAAAATGCAAACCCCAGAATTCCACAGGATGCAGCCATGGCAAAATTAAACTGGAATCACAGCACTATAATTGTACAGGTTGAAAAGGCCTTTGAATTTAGAACCCCGATATCTCCTGGGGCTTGGTTACATGATGAAAAAAACCCGTGAAGAATTCGCCAAGTTTCCTAATTGTTTACATGCATTGTGCCACAAAGTTGCCTCTTTCAGAAGGAGGGGGGCACAAGAACCCATTAGTAATGCAAGAAAGGATTTTGGGACCTTTCCCGACTTTTTTGAAAAGTAGCATGACTTAGCGCATTTTCGATTGTGTGAACAACCATTACACTAAGTGCTGTGTGAATTACCAGCAATCTTTCTGATACATTCACAGCAGAGCTTTGCCATGATTGGTTGAACTCACCAGGGAGGGGTTTGGACAAGGAGGGGATGGAGGAAAGATCCATCCACTATTGTTTCCAGCCACGGAAAAGACTGAGTGAGTGCTAGCCTTGTGTGTGTATGTTCGTTCATCTCCTTCGTCCTCCTGAGATCCCGTTTCTCTCCTTCCTTCCCTCTCTCCCTCCCTCCTTGGTATCTTCGTGCTTGGCTACAGCCAGCTGAAGAATCCCAAACTAGCCTCTCTCTCTCTCTCTCTCTCTCTCTCTCTCTCTCTCTCTCTCTCTCTCTGTGTGTGTGTGTGTGTGTGTGTATGTTCGGCTGACACTCCATGATATAGGAATTGAAATTAGGCATTCCTGTGGTAATCAGAGGATGTGCTTGGGAGGCCATGCCCCCGCCTCAGTCTGTGTGTGAATATCAAAGCGGAAAAAAGCTGAAAACTAAACCGATAGACCAATTAAGCAATAATTCATGTGAACGATGCAGCACTGGTGCAAAACAGCGATACAGGGCAAATTACCGCAATAAAAACTGTCATGTAACTGAAGCCCAGGATTAAACAGAAGAACTGCATATGTGCTAACCTACCTTGGGTATGATTATCAGGTGCTAGGTACAGATAGGCTAATTCCATAAGTATAGCATATTCTTCTGAATAATACCAGTTGCTGGGCACAGATAGCAGGACATGGCTATAGCCATCATGGTGCTCTGGTGAGGTTACAGAAGCATCTAGTTGGATCCTTGGATTAGATGGAGCCTTGTTCTGATCAAGCAAGAAAATCCTTGTGTTCTTAAATAGCACAGCAAGATGAACTCATCAAGAATAACTAGAACTCAAGTATATTCAACACGTCACTAATACATACAGTGACTGATATAATCACTGCAAAGCACTCTAATGAGATCTCATGCTGTTTCAGACACTACACTTTTGAAGGGCAAATTATTCATTTCAGTTCCTTGGCCACAAGGAACAATGCCATGAGGGAAATGTGTAATTCCCAGAGGCATTTTAAAAAGTAAAATAAAAAGGGAAATAGCAGTTTACCATGTCTGACTCAGTCTTATAGCTTGAGCATTCTAGTCACAGCAAACAAAAAATACTGAAGACAGAAATGTAAGTCAAAAACAATCAAAAACAGAAACGAAACTCTCACTAGGAGAACCATATACAGCATAAACAGCTATCAGGACCTGTCATGTCAAGTAATGATGAAGAATTCCCCTGTGCTCACTAGTACAGACAGGCAAGGCAAAGCCGGTCCACTCTTTCAGTCTCCGCAGCAATTGAAGCTCTGCTTAGCAGTAACAACACAAACAGCATCTAATGACCAATACATGAAATAATGAGATGGACACACAGGCTGGGTTGAAATATGGACCACTTTATTGAATAACTAACCTGTTTAATTATTTATTTCTTGAGGTATACAAACCAAGGGGGGGAGACCCATTGCAGGACAAGCTGGAGCCAAAGGTCTCCCCAGACCCATCTCCCAACTTCCCTGGGCGAAACACCTGAGCCCCAAGGGGGATCCCAGTAACTCCGATGCCCTCTGGGCAGCATCTACTAGAAGATGAGACCCCAGACTGAAACCTTTCAAGCAAGTCGTGTGACTTCTGTTGAGGGTTCAAACTTGGTGGCAGCCTCAAGGATAAGTTATCTCCCTGCCCCCAGCCATATGTACTGCAGGTGCAGTTTGATAGACCCATCTTTCAACCCAAAGGGTTTGCCATAGGTGAACACCGAAGTACTCCCGTCTCCCCTACATCCTGCCACAAATAAGGGGCAAGTGTCTACTTAGCCCCTATCCCCCACCAGGGCAGCTAAGACAGCTCTCACCCCTGTTTGTATATCCTCAAGAAATATCTGGATCCCCAGATCTGTTAAGTGGACCCCATCAACCCAGTATAATTCCAGTCTGCCATAAGATATTTTGGGGTGGTCAATATAATGATCAAGCCCATCAGCCATAGCTTTGTGAATTACCCCATTAACCTTTTTACAAGCAATGTCTATATGTTTTGTGTCATCCTCACCCAGATAAACCTGGTGAGGGATGATGGCAGACAAAATCAGTTGCAAGCCCAGCCAAGTGAACTTGATGTGATGCATATCCTCCAGTGTCTGAAGAATCAGTGCTCTACCCTTCAATAAACCCAGATCATTTCCACCAAAGTGAATAATCAGAACATGAGACAGAGGTCCACGACACTCCTCAAACGGTGTGTGCATCAGGCCATGCCACTTCAGTCCATGCTTACTGCACCACTCCACAGAAGCCATGTTGCCTAGGCCCAAGTGAGTTCCAAAATGACTTCTTTTGACATAAACTTCCGAACCAATGTCATAACTATAGGCAATTGAGAGGTAAGAGAATTAATCACCTGAACTCTAGCCATACTGTCACACCAGAAGCGCACTGAGGAATTTGAAAACTCGTGTGCCCATATATGAACCGTAACTAGTATAGGAAAGAATTCTAGGAAAGTCAGGTCTGTAGTAACCCCTGCATCCAACCAATCTGACAGCCATTGGGCTGTGCACCAGCACCCCCTGAAGTATACCCCAAAACCTAATGCCCCACAGCGTCAGATGAAACTTGAAGGTCATCCCTTAGTTTGATTTCTTCCCTCCAAAAAGATATCCCATTAAACTGCTCCAAAAACATACGGTATGCCACACCACAAGATCCATCCAGATCTCCCGCATAACTCTAATTCTATGATGAGGGCGAGACACACGAGATAGCATCGCACAGACGTCAGAGAAAGGCCCTTCCTGGCACTATAACCCTGCAAGCGAAATTTAAATGCCCAATCAGTTCCTGAAATTCCTTGAGGGTGGCCTTCTTGCAACTGAGAATATGGCCTACCCTTACCACCGTATCATCTATCTTACTAGAAGGTAGCCTGCAACATTGATTAACAGTGTCAATTTTGATACCCAAAAAGACCAATTGCTGTGCTGGGCCTTTAGTCTTCTCCTGGGCTAGTGGAACTCCTAACAAGCTCATCAACGCACAGAATTCCTCCAAAAGGAAGTAGCATTTTCCCAAGCCAGATTCCTCCATGAAGAGGAAGTCATCTAAGTAATGTACTACTCCCCTGAGTCCAGACTTATACTTTACAGCCCACTCCAGGAATGTGCTGAACTTCTCAAAGGCAGCACCAGACACCGAGTACCCCAGTGGCAGTGCACAGTCCATGTAAAACATGCCGTCAAATGAAAAACCCAGCAGCTCAAAATCATTGGGGTGAGCTGACAAAAGGCTGAAAGCTGGCATAATGTCACACTTTGCCAGCTCACCCCCGAGCCTGTGATGCCTGACAGTCCTTAATGCTGAACCAAAGAAGGTGTATTGAACCAAGCACAACCATGGTGTGGCACACCATGGACAAATCCTGCATTTCGTCCTCATATGAGATCATTAAAACACCTCCCCCAATGCAATGCTCGCAATGCCACCTGGCGACTATTGTTGGGTGGTGACTATTGTTGGGATAAAAGAGGGCACAACTTTCATTGGTTAGAGTTGAAAACACTTGACTCCAGCATAGTATAATGATGCAGGGGCCTTTCAAATCCCACCCACACGTCATACCACTTTCGTGATGCCAACACCACCAAACCTGCAACAACTCACAACACCCAGGTGACTGAGGACAATTTCAAAGAGCCAGCCCCACTTTACCTCAGGGTTCAGTCTGGCCGCCTCTTTATCCTTTGTTCCTCCCACCTAAATTCCTATAAGGTTTCCTTAGTTCCTCTTTCAAACTAAGGGCATACCTTTAACCTAAATGTGTGGATAGTGTGCTATGGTAGCTTGCCTTTAATTATCTTTATTCTGTAGGCATGAACAAGAATCTATATTTGTATTATTAACAAAGGACAACTTTATTAAAGGGAATAAACATTCTTCAGGGTGGAATCTTTTGTTTTAACTAGAACTTATATCCTTTTAATGGCATTCCTTATTTTCCAGCCTCATTCGCTCTTTGTCCACTCACTCCTCTATTCCAAATTAGTGACATCTGCACACCATTTCACACTCATCCAAGCCTCAAAAAGCAATACATACAGAGCCTTTTGCTCCAGCCTCCCTGTTATCAACTGACTCTGTTCTTAACTGACACTTAACTGACTGTCATGTAATCTTCAAACATCCAGAAGCCCCTCCCCTTTTAGTTTCCTGCCATAGGATTGGCTCCTGGAACACACTACTCTCATTCGCTTATCCAGCCATCCACCAGACATGGGTCCAGATCCATGCATCAGTAGACCTACCTGATGACTGGTGGAAACCAATCATCCAGCCCTCTTGTTCCATATGGCAACCAATTACCCCAGCCTACCTATTCAGGTATACTTCCAGAATAACAGATGTGAGATTCCACATAGGCAGAAGCCACTGTGTCATTCCCTTGCTACCGAAGATTACTGGTAAGGGGAGCATTGGAGCCTGGCATCTAGCCAGGATGCAGAGCAAAGTAAAGCCTATGTCTTTTTGCTTCTCTGATTCCACCTGACAGCCAATCATCAGGTTCAACCTAATTGGCTGGTTTTCCTGCCTTTCCTCAGAGCCCACAGAAACTTTACAGGCTCCTGTGAAAGAGAAAAAATTGGAGCCAGAGAAGATGGTTCCTGCCTTGCTCTGCCTTAATATGATCTGCAAATAGCACTCCATGGTCAGTTAGGGAATACTCTTGGTAAAGAAGCCATAGGACACGAAAGAACTGAAAACCAATTGAATGCTGAACACAAGAAAAGCAAGCTTAAGAAATGGGATGTAGAAGCAGCTTATTAAGGGACACCAACAGCTCCACTGATGCAACCTCAGCAAAAGGGTCCAGGTTTTTATATTGTGAAAAGTCAGGCACAGTGCCCCAAAGCACATAAATTGCAGTTGACGAGCTATTTTGAACCTGGGAGTAAGTTACAGAGCATTCCTCAGCTTTGGTTCTGGAATAAATGGTGTCGTTTGTAAGAAATGACTGAAAACTGGCTGGATCACTCACATAATTGTCTTCCAAGTTCTTTCCCATTTCTGGTGTTCATTGCAGGCTGCTTCTGTTGGTAGCATACTTTCCTGTGAGTGTCACTCTTCCTGAAGATGAGATGGATAGGTACAGATCTATCCAAAGCACTCCTCTGATCTCAAGATGTGAACATTCATCTAATTTCCTGTCAAAATCATTCAAAAATAAAATACCTAGCTTTGGCTGGAGCATAACCTACTAAGTTTCTATCTTCACAAGATGGCAAGTTATCCATCAAGGCTTTGAAAATGGATGGCCATCTCTTGCACATTTTCATTATAACTCAAACATCCTTGAGGTCGCAATGGACTACTCCAATATCCAAATGAACAAACTGACTCAGTCCAGAAGACATCTAAAAGCTGGAGAGTCTTTTATTTTGGTCAGTTCAAATTGTCAGGAAATGACATGGATGTGACCACAAGATGGAGCTGTAAGCTTAATAATGAAAGTAGTTAAGCTCCAGTGGCAAGTGTGTGTGTGAGTTAGCACTTGAGAGTATGCACATCTGAGATGTCTGATGTAACAGGCATTGTTTAACTGCCTATAAAAAGGAGATGGGAATTATCTCCAGTGTGGGTTTGTTGTGAATGGTGGTTGGTGAAGCAGTTTGTTGGTTAGGAGAAAGATTTATGAGTATTAGAGACGGCTGTTCTATACTCTGTGTATATATTGTAAATATACTGCAAACAAAAATTAAAGCCCTCAAGTTGAGTGAAGGCTGGCCTTGTTGCTGTCTTTATTTGGCAAACCAGAGCTCAAGGCAGTGTGCTGGGGTGAAGGAATTTTTCCTTCTCAGCCAGAAATCTTTTGCAGAAGTCTCTCCAGAAAACCTTCTCCTTGGCGTCCTGTCGACGTGGAACAATTCTGCAGGTGGTTGTGGTGGACACAACACATCTTTCTATGCCCCAACAAGGGTTATGGCCCCAGTGTCCATGTGGACAACGCTTGAGAAGCTGTGGGAGATACAGTTCTGCAACTGGTGAGCTGTTTTGTGTTCCTGGAGGGCTGAAGAGAAAAGTCCTGGAAAGGAGTGAGTTAAGTGTCTCTACTCACAGACTCTGCTCTTATCTGTTTGCTTTGGGAAGCTAATTGTTTTTGGCAGCCTGCATGGACTGTTATCAGTGTATTTGTTTGCATCTGTTTAAGTCGCAGACTCAGTGCAAACATGGAAACAGCAGTCAGGTTTGAAAAGCTGTCTGAGAAGAACTATGCTTCCTGGAAAATTTACATGCAGGCTTTGCTAATAAAGCAGGACTTATGGGACTATGTAAAGAAAAACCCGACCCTACTAATGAGGATGAATTAATAGGTGACAAGAAAGTTAGAGCTACCATTATTCTAGCTGTAGAACTGAATCAGTTGAATAATATCAGAGATAAAAGGTCAGCGTTTGAAGTCTGGAAAACTCTTGAGAATGTCAACCAACCAGCTGGAGCCTTGTCAAAAATGTTGTGCAGCAGAAAGCTGTATTGTTGTAAACAGCAGGAAGGTGAATCCGTGCTTGTGCATTTAAAAAGGATGCAGGATAATTTCGCAGAGTGCAGAAAGGCGTGTCATCCAAATAGAAGAAACCCAAAAAGCTTTTATACTCCTGAGTAGACTAAACAGTGAATGGGAGTTTCTAATGTACAATCTCCAAGGAGTAGCTGAAGCTGAATTAAATGTCGACCTCATGGCATCCAGAATATTGGAAGAGGCACAGAGAAGAGACTCAGAGGAGAGCTTCAAGGGAGTGACCAGCTGGAGGAGACAACCAACCAACCAATCCACATCCTTGTCTGAGAAAGGGAGTGCTGCTGTCTGCAGAACACGGAGATGTTTTTCCTATGGAGAGACTGGACATTTGATAAAAAACTGTCCTAAGGTCTCTGCAGCAAAGAAAGGACAGAACTCACAAAGAAAAAGAAAAGACAAGCCCCAAGATGGGAGGGGGTTTGCTACTACTGTAGAGGGAGTTGTAAATGAGAAAAAGGACCAGTCTGTCTGGATTTTGGACAGTGGGTGTTCTCACCATATGACCCCTGATAGGGAAAAACTACAGAGCCCAAAGCCAACACCAGTGGACACTGTGGTATTTGCAAATGGTGAATCTGGCAGTGTAGAGATTCAAGGGTCTGTATTAATCCCTGGTTTAAACAAGGTATTTCATAATGTACTGTGTGCACCAAAACTACAAAATAGCCTTGTAAGTGTGGCATCCCTAACCAGTGATGGATATGAAATCTTTTTCAAAGGAGATGAGGGGATTGTGTCCAAGGAGGGAGTAGTATGTGGTAAAGCCATAAATAAAAATCACATTTATCAAATGGTAGCACAGGTGCAGTGTGGGAATGTAACAAATAAGCCACTGCATGATGGGTGTGCACATTACCTTCATAGAGTTATGGGCCATATAAGCTTCAAAGGTTTGAGAAACCTAGAGAAGGTTTGCCCAGAGTTCAAGGTAGAGAATTGTAAAAGTTACCTGGACTGTGCTATTTGCAAAAAGGTCAAGGTCAAGGCTTACCGTGTAGCGAAGGTGAGCAAATGCATAACCCAGAGGCCTTTTCAGGTTGTACATGCGGATTTATCAGGGCCGCATCAAGTAAAGATTATAGGGGGTAGCAGGTTTACCCTATTGATAGTAGATAGGCATACCAGATTTACCTATATGGCAATGCTCAAAACCAAAAGTGAGGCTGCTGATATGACCAAAAAATGGGTCAATTCTGATGAAAGGGAGTTTCCCTACAAAGTTGGCACTTTTGTGACAGACAGAGGTGGGGAATTCTTAAGTAGTAATTTGCAGCAGTGGTTTGGGCGGAAAGGGATCCAACATAAAACTACAAATCCCGGATGTTCAGCTGAGGATGGTTTGTCTGAACGTAGGATTGGGATGATAAACCAAATAAGGGATTGTATGTTAGAGGATTCTGGAGCACCAGCTAATTTGTGGGGAGAAGAAACAAGAACTGCTTGTCATATTGTAAATAGGTCATGGTGCAGTGCGATAAACCAAACACCATACTACTTATTGTATGGAAGAGCACCAAACCTAAAGTACTTAAGAGTGTTTGGACAATTTACATCAGTGTACATTCCTCCTCAGTTCAGGAGAAAGAATCAGCCCAAAAGCCAAAGGTTGCATTTTGTGGGCTATGAGGGAAACAAATACAGGTTCCTGATGGATGGGAATAGGATTTTGTATACAAAGAGTGCTAGTTTTGAGACTCATGCTGGGTGGAAGAGAGTGTACCCTGACCAGAATGATGCTGTAGAACAGAAAGCCGGTGTGGTAGATAAGAATGGAAATGGAGGGATTCATGCATCCAGGGATGTCTTAGATGAGAAACCAGGTGTGTCATAACAGCCTGGAATTACGAGTAAACAGGGCACTTTGAAGGTGCCTGGTACTCCAGAAGAGCCTAGCACTTCATTAGACTTGCAACCAAAGCCAGAGATAGTGACTGTGAAAAAAGAACAAGTTGAGACTCATGGGCAAGACACTCAGGCCAGTGTTAGTAGCAGTGACACTGAGGGTGGTCAAGGTACATTCCTGATTCCCATGAGGTCTCAGAAAGGAAAGTTCTTCGTAGTAAAGCAGGGACAAGCCTCTTCTGTGGCAGCAGTAAAAAGAACTGAAAACACTCCAGAAACAGCCAGGAGAACAGGCACTAAGCAGGAGAAGTAGAATATGGCTATGGATCAGGAGATCAGTGCATTGGTGGACAGGAAAGTATTTGAGATAGTTGATAGACCTGGAGAGCAGAAGGTAGTTGGCTGTAGATGGGTCTACAGGAAGAAGGACATGCCTGATGGGACTGTGAAATATAAGGCTAGAATAGTAGCAAAAGGTTACTCACAGAGACAGTTTGAGAATTATAATAAGACATTCTCACCAACAGCCAAGGCAGAGAGTCTCAGGATGGTGCTTGCTGTGGCTGCCAAAAGGAAGTTAGTGGTTCATCATTTCGACTTTGAGACAGCACATCTCAATGCCAATTTAGATGAAATTGTGTTCATGGAACAGCCTCCTGGATATGAGTTTGAAGGCAGTAACAAAGTTTATAGGCTGAGGAAAGCATTATATAGACTTAAGCAAAGTGCCAGATGCTGGAATCGGTGTATACACGAGGAATTAGTGAGACTGGGTTATCAGCGAAGTGTGGCAGATGCATGTGTATACACAAAAGGTAGTATAATTCTATTAATTTATGTTGATGACCTATGTGTAGCTGCAATGGATGAAGAAGAGATCAGACTGGTGCAGAATGAGCTAGCACATAAGTTCAAACTCAAGGATCTTGGTCATCTAAAAAGCTACCTGGGAATAGAAGTAGAGAGAGACCAGAATGGTGGTTTCAGGTTGTGTCAAAGGAGAAAAATAGATAAATTAGTAGAAAAGTCTGGTTTAGGTGAAGCTAAAGTCGTAGGAAGCCCAATGACGCCTGATTACCAAAATCTGGAATCAGAGGAGATGTTTGAAAGGCCGGATATATATCATTCAGTAATTGGGAGTTTGTTGTTTTTGGCCAACAACACGAGACCAGACATTAGCTTCGCAGTGGGGCTGCTCAGCAGAAGAGCAGCAAATCCCAGACAAGTAGACCGGTCAGCATTGAAGTGAGTTGTGCGATATTTGAAGGGCACAAGAGATAGATGCTTAATAGTAACAGGAGGAACGTCAGAACTAGAAGGTTTTGCTAACAGTTCATTTGCTTCGGAAACAGCTGACAGAAGATCAGTGACTGGTTTGACGGTCGGATACGCTGGTAGCCTAGTTATTTGGAGGTCCAGAAAACAAGGATGTATCGCACTAAGTACTACAGAGGCAGAGTTTACGGCGTTGTCAGAGCTAGCAAATGAAATCCAGTGGGCTAGACAATTGTTAAAAGATTTAGAAGAAGAAGGCAGTGGACTCGCAAGCATGCATTGGCATGGCAGAGTCAGAAAATCTAAAATGTAGAACAAAGTATATCGCAGTGAGATACCAAAATGTGAGAGAACTTGTACAAACTGGAACACCGAAGCTACAATATGTTGGCACAGAAGACAATGTAGCAAACATTTTCACAAAACCTTTATCTGTAGAACAGCACACGAAATTGACTAACAGGTTAGGTATCAGCGAATAAGGTGACAGTATACAAAAGGATAAGTGTAAATGACACATGGGACACACCACAAGTCATTTGGAGGGGGATGTCAGGAAATGACATGGATGTGACCACAAGATGGAGCTGTAAGCTTAGTAATGAAAGTACAGTTGCCCCTCCACATTCACGACTTTCACACTCGTGGTTTTGATCATTCATGGAAAGCTGCCTGCGCCCCCCCCCCGCTGATCAACACCCCACTCCCTTCCCAAGGCAGCCAGGGGCTTCTCAGGAACCTCCTTGCTGCCTTGGGAAGGGGGGGTAGGACCCAGTTGGCGCGCTCGCGCTACACCCCACTCCCTTCCCAAGGTAGCCAGGGGCTTCTCGGTAAGCTCCTCGCTGTCCTGGGAAGGCGGAGTGGGCACCAGCTGGCGCACTCGCGCTACACCCCACTCCCTTCCCAAGGCAGCCAGGGGCTTCTCAGGAAGCTCCTCGCTGCCTTGGGAAGTGGGGTGGGCACCAGCTGTTGCGCTCACGCTACACCCCATTCCCTTCCCAAGGCAGCCAGGGACTTCTCAGGAAGCTCCTCGCTGCCTTGGGAAGGGACTGGGGTGGAAAACCGCTTGCCGGCAGGCTCATTTCTTATTTGCGGGTTTTTCACATTCGCGGGGGTTGTCTGCCCCTAACCCCCGTGAATATGAAGGGATGACTGTAGTTAAGCTCCAGTGGCAGGTGTGTGTGTGAGTTAGCACTTGAGAGTATGCACACCTCAGATGCCTGATGTAACAGGCATTGTTTAACTGCCTATAAAAAGGAGATGGGAATTATCTCCAGTGTGGGTTTGTTGTGAATGGTGGTTGGCGAAGCAGTTTGTTGGTTAGGAGAAAGATTTATGAGTATTAGAGACAGCTGTTCTATACTCTGTGTATATATTGTAAATATACTGCAAACAAAAATTAAAGCCCTCAAGTTGAGTGAAAGCTGGCCTTGTTGCTGTCTTTATTTGGCAAGCCAGAGCTCAAGGCAGTGTGCTTTTGCAGAAATCTTTTGCAGAAATCTCTCCAGAAAACCTTCTCCTTGGCATCCTGTCGACATGGAACAACTCTGCAGGGGGTCGTGGTGGACACAGCATGTCTTTCTACGCCCCAACACAAATAAATAATGCTCCTACCTTTCAGATTCAAAGAAGGGAATCCCACATGTAGAATGTCCCTTACCACTAAATGGGAGTGGGTAGGTGGGTCCAACTTTTTGAATATGAAAATAAAGCCGAACTGTTGGTAATACTGGTTTACCAAAATCTTAAATGTAAGTAAAACAGAACTCCATTTTTAAATTACAGTATCACAGAAACTGGTATAAATTATTTTTAAAAGCTTTTTAAGAATTATGTTAAAATGTGCAATGTATTCCAGGTTTCACCCTCTTCATGTTGCTTCCATGATCATAGTCTTTCTTTCTCTTGTTCTTTCTTTCTGATCTAGTTCCAAGTCTACCACTGGTGCACAGTCACATAGTACAAGATTTTTTTTGTTATTACACAGCTTGAGTCAGGCAAAACTCTGTTCTCTCCCTTAAATTAGTTTGTCTTACAAAAGATGTGGAAGATCTCTGCAGCGATATATTGCAGACACTTCTGTGTAAAAGTATTAATTTCCTTTCTTTATTAATACATGAGATATATAATTAAACACTTTGAACCCTTCAAATAAGCATTCATTCTTCCTACAAAAATGTAAAACGATGCTCAATATTGAGATGAAGAGTAGGATAGGAAATGATGATGACAAATTAAACTGTTTGAATCCACAGTCCCATTGTTATGTTCTAAGTACTTCTTGAAAACTACAAGCTCCAGATGACTTAGGACTGAGCCACAACAATTAACATGGTATGAAACTCTGCTAACTCTGTTGTGCAAACACCCCCAAAGTTATACCTTCATTATTGGAAATGAAATAAATTACAGATAACTAGAAGTAACTAATAGCTTGAGATGTAACTATTCCTCAGGGCAATCTCTCTCTCTGGCTTTTCTTCGCAAACGAAGATTCAGGAAGGACTTATCCCACACTTTCTGCAAGTGCGCTGATGACTAAAAAGGCCAATCCGAGATAAACATGTCTAGTTGCAGAAAGCACAACAGAAGGTCTCCTTGGGTGATGTTTCCAGGTTGTGATTCTTTCTGTGTTGTCATTTCTCTTCAAGACTTGTTCGGCGTGAGTTCTCAAATAAGGCTGTAGCATTGTGGATAGTGCGTCTCCATGCCTCCCGATGTGAGGCCAGGGCGGACCATTGTTGGTGATCAATTTGGCTGAGCCTGAGATGTTGTTTCAGGGAGTCCTTGTATTGCTTTTTTGGAGCGTCCCTCTTAATTGTGAAACAATAATATGTAAGAAAGAAAGGGAGTTGCTCTCAACAGATTAAAAGCACAGGATAAAATTACAGATTTATTTAACTTATTTCAGTAGCTACCATCCTGTTCCAAATTTACTATAACTAGTCAAGGTTATGGTAGCAGTCCAACTCCAGCTATTCTTGGATTCAACTGTGTTTTGTAAGGTGTGCTCAGTCTGATGTCCAGTTGAATTTGAGACCTAAAACTGCCATGATCATCCTAGCACAGAGCCAAAGCAACAGGAAGGACAGACGTTACTTTAATTGCAACAATTAAAAGTAAAACAACTCATATGAAAGATCACAGTCCAATGTTACTCCAGCTACCATCTTTGCTACACCCTTTCTATTGGTCATGTCAAATCCAAAATAGCATCTTGTTTTCTATCAGTGAAAATTTAGCAAGCACCTCCATCATTTGCCACATTTGGTGGTGTAATGGTAAATTTGGAAGCACAGGCACTTGTGGAAGCCCCCATAGTCACAAAACTGAGGCCAACCAACCAGTTCTAGCAGTTGTCGCCCCCACCAGAAGCACCTCCCCTACCAAAGCCAATGGCTATTCAGTTGCTGTACAAAACCAAGCCACCCCCTAGATATGTCACATTACTGTACAACAAAAATGTATTATTGTTGGACAAATCCATTCCTAATGCCAGACCCAAGCTTCTGTGAAGACTGCAGCTACACTCAGAGTGAACAAGGAAGCTTAAGGGATGAGCATCCCTTTTAAACTAAATAAATACATTCCCAGCACATTGACCCTGTGAGTCCTGGCTCCAACAACACTGGACACATTCAACAGTTGCAGATTTAGAGGCTTTGATAGTCTGCACAAATGTAAGCATTTGTGAGTGATATGTAGGGACTGAGAGACTCAGTCACGTCTTCTGAACAAGGCACTAAATACACCTCCACTTCAGGTTTGTTCCTTGACAGCTCTTTTTTTTCTCCTGTCAAGGAAATCAGACATAAACAGGTTGTCTAACGATAGTGTAACAATCTTTGAGTCTTTAGATTCCTCTAAAGAAGATGGAAAAACAAAGCAACTATACACAATTTATATGCGCCGCAATGTATTCTAAATTTCTGGCACTTTGACTTTTCATCTTGTGTCAACATTAAAATTGCCCACCTTCACTTTACAAAGCCCAGAGCCCTATTTAAGAACTGCTGCCAGATATCTCAACACTGTGGAAGGGTACTCAGCAATGTAAAGGCTATTTGCTGGATGAATAATTTTCTTTTCCCCTTATGCTGTCTTTTTATTTGCGTCAGGCAAAAATGTATGCAAGTGTTGCATTAAGAGAAATTCATTTTTTAGATAACCTGCAGAGAAGTACAGTAACTCTTTCTGTGGTTCTTTTTTCTTTCTTTCTTTCTTTTGGTACTCTTTGAAAGTTGAAGGTGGGGACAGAGAGCAGGTGGTGGGGAAACTGAGACCACAGAATCACAGAATCATAGAGTTGGAAGAGACTACAAGGGCCATCCAGTCCAACCCCCTGCCATGCAGGAATACATAATCAAATCATTCCCGACAGATAGCCATCCAGCCTCTGCTTAAAAACCTCAAAAGAAGGAGACTCCACTACACTATGAGGGAGTATATTCCACTTCCGAACAGCTCTTACCGCCAGGAAGTTCTTCCTAATGTTTCGGTGGAATCTCTTTTCCTGTAGTTTGAATCCACTGTTCCATGTCCTAGTCTGTGGAGCAGCAGAAAACAAGCTTGCTCCATCCACAGTATGACGTCCCTTCAAATATTTAAACATGGCTATCATGTCACCGTCTAACCTTCTCTTCTCCCAACTAAACATACCCAATTTGGCTCCGTAAGCAGCTCCTCATAGGGCATGGCTTCCAGACCTCCCGCTATCCTAGTTGCCCTCCTCTGGACATGTTCCAGTTTCTCAATATCCATTCTGAAATGTGGTGCCCAGAACTGGACACAGTATTCCAGGTGAGGTCTGACCAAAACAGAATACAGTGGCACTATTACTTCCCTTGATCTAGACATTATACTCCTAGTAATGCATCCTAGAATTGCATTGGCTTTTTTAGCTGCTGCATCACACGTCTGACTCATGCCACCAATCCTATATCTGCGCATTTCATTTTTTATTGCCCAAGTGTAGTATCCTACATTTCTCCCTGCTGAAATTCATTTTGTTAGTTTTTGCCCAGCTTTCTAATCTGTTCAGGTCATTTTGTATTCTAATCCTGTCTTTTGGGGTATTAACTACCCCTCCTAATTTGGTGTCATCTGCAAACTTGATAAGCACATCCTCTATTCCTTCATCCAAGTCATTGATAAAGATGTTGAATAGCACTGGGCCCAGGACAGAACCCTGTGGCACCCCAATGGTCACTTCTCTCCAGGATGAAGAGGAGCCAGTGTTGACTACCCTTTGGGTTCGGCCACCTAACAGTTGCATTATCTAGCCCATAGGTTACTAACTTTTTTTGCAAGAATATCATGGGGGACCTTGGCAAAAGCCCTACTGAAATCAAGATACACTACAACCACAGCATTCCCTTCACAGAGGCTGGGTGGTAACTCTATAAAAAAAGCAGTAAGATTAGTCTGGCATGACTTGTTTTTGAGAAATCCATGTTGACTTTTAGTGATCACAGCATTCCTTTCTAAGTGCATACAGACTGTCTGTTTAATGATCTGCTCTAGAATCTTTCCTAGTATTGATGTCAGGCTTACTGGGTGGTAATTATTTGGGTCTTCTTTCCCCCACTTTTTAAAGATGGGGACAACATTTGCCCTCTTCCAGTCTGCCGGGATCTCTCCTGTTCTCCAGGAATTCTCAAAGATTATTGACAGTGGTTCTGAGATTACTTCTGCCAGTTCTTTTAATATCCTTGGAAGAAGTTCATCTAACCCTGGAAACTTGAACTCATTTATACTGGCCAGGTATTCCTGAACCAACTTTTTACCAATTCTGTGCTGTATTTCCCCTACTGCATCATCTGCTCCATTTCCCCCAGGTTGAGCACTGTTCTCCTTTTGGGAGAAGACTGAAGCAAAGAAGGTGTTAAGTAGTTCTGCCTTTTCTCTGTCCCATTAGCCTTTCTCCATCTTTTCCACACAGCAGCCCTGAGCTCTATCTGTGCTTTTGCTTTTCTGATTTTCCCCCTACATGAGGTGGCTATTTGTTTGAATTCTTCTTTGGTAATTTCCCCCTTTTTCCATCTCTTGTACATGTCTTTTTAAAGTTTTAGCTCAGTTGAGAGTTCTTTTGACATCCATCCTGGTTTCTTTATACACCTCCCCTTTTCCCTCCTCATTGGAACTGATTGAAGTTGTGCCTTCAATATCTCACTTTTAAGAAACTCCCATGCTGAAGAGACCCTTCCTGTAAGAGTAAATAATACCAAACTAGGTGGACCAATGGACCAGGCTCAACATAAGGCAGTTTCTAAGCATAATCTCAAAAGGGCATGGGAGGACTCCAGTAACACATTGAATGAGTCTCTGGGGGATATCTTGGAAAAGTTCCCCTTTGGCATTACAATTTCTATTACCCCCAAGCCAGCATGTTCCATTGTCTTCCCTATTCACAAGCTCCCTCAAAGCCAATACCACGGTATAGTGTTAGTTCCTGCTGTGGCACAATGACCTGCAGCTAAAAATGGGGCCAACCCAGGCAAGCGACATCACAGCAGCTATCTCTGCTCTAGTTGCTGATCAATAATTTTGGTCCTATCCATCTCGCTGCTACCTCCTGTAGCTAGCATCCATGGTACCAGCTAGTATCCAATGGAATACTGCAAATGTAAGCTAACCAAAGAGAAATGATGTCCTAGTTCCTTCTCCCATCTCTGGCAGTGTCTTAATTCTGCAAAAATGGCTGTGTATTGTCCCAATACTAGGAGTAGGAACAGATTCAAGAAAATAAATGGAGCAGCTTTACAAACAAACAAAGAAACAAAACAGATGACTGGCCCATTTTGCTCAGTTCCCACAAAGATTTGCAGCAGTTCACCAAGTTCCAAATTCTGGTAGGAATGCTTTCCAGATGTGGTATCTGATATCCTTTCAAACAGAGACACTAAGCTAAGGTCACATGAAAATACCTTATCATCACTGTAGGAATACTGGTGGATTAAGTCAAAAGATCGATCTAGTACAGTTTCTTGGTTCCTATGTCAGGAGACAGGCAGCAAACAAATGAAAATAAAATAAAACCTCCCTTTTTAAAGTGGCTAAGCAAATGCATTGTGAAAACCAGAAAGCATGGGTTAAAAGAAATAGCCCTTTCCCTACCACTGGCTCCCCAGCACTTCATAGCCAGAGGCATACTGCTACTAAACAGGGAGGCTTTGTTTAGCAATCATGAGTAATATTACCTATTCAGCCTGTAGACCATTCCATCTACCCTCCACCCAACCCCCTCCCCCAAGTATGATCAGGTTTGAGCCCTCCAACTGGCTGCCTATTAGTTTCCGGGCACAGTACAAGGTGTTGGTTATGACCTTTAAAGCCCTACATGGCTTGGGGCCAACTTACCTCTGGGACGGCCTCCTCCCATGTGACCCTCCCCGCGCACTTCGGTCGTCTGGGAGGAACCTGTTACAACCTATGAAAACAAGGCTGTTGGTGACCTCCCAGAGGGCCTTCTCTCCTGCTGCTCCCAGATTATGGAATGGCCTGCCGGATGAGATCCGTCTTATTATCACCTTAGACAGCTTTTAAAAAGCTGTCAAGATGGATCTTTTCCGGCAGGCCTTTCCTGAACAGCTATTCCAGCCAAGACTCAGCTGTCCTTTCCCTCTGAGCTGTCATTGGATTTTTTTTTAATTATTGTATGTTTTAATTTTTTTCTAATTTAATATATTTTTAATTATCATATGTTTTTAATCCTTTATAATTTAATATTATTTTAATGGATGGGTGGGCTAGGGTACTGTAATTATGGAGTTTTTATATTGTAAGCTGCCCCGATTGTGTTGCAGAGGAGCGGGATAGAAATAAATTATTATTATTATTATTATTATTATTATTATAAAATCAAACCATCAACTGTACAACCCTACTGGCTACATCTCTTGTTCGCACAGCCTGCTCTACTAGTGTATGAGCTTTGGGAGTGAAGAAAGCCCCTTGTGTGTGATCTCTGGCTACACTGTAGCCTGAAAACGCAAACTGTGGGTTTTCTTCACTCTCCAAACCACACTATCACAAGTAAGTAATGATCCATTTGTTCGCAAGAGAATTATCCTTGGACCATTATGCACAGATGTTTGAAGCAATCAAGAAAGCGAGGTAGAATGCAGTGGGATCCACCAAACCATATTTCAATGGACTTTCACTCCGGTGTAGGAAAATGGTACCTCTTAATTGGCATTTATTGTTTCCTTAGCGGCTGTGCTGTTTACAAAATGAAGATTTGTCTTCTTACAAAAGCCACAAAAGACTCTGAGTCAATTATGTAGACAAATTATTCCTTAACTTCTGCTGATGAGTGCATTTCTGAAATATGAGCTGCTGTCAACCGAACATTAAAAGGAATGGACAAGCCCCCCTAGTCCCTTAATATCCCCATCTGCAGCATGCTGTAATTTATCATTACAATAAAGAATAGCTATTTCCTCAGCAGAGCTCCATCAGTAGGTTATGATAGCCTTTCAGGATATATATGAAAACTGACCAAGCATGTCTGTGTTCTACATGAACTTCCATTTAAAGTGGTGCAGAACAGCTATTAATTCTCCCACACACAGTGCAACTGCCACAGTTGCCACAATGCTTAAAACTGCTACTCACAAAACTGATGTGGGAGTGCTAGATTTCCAGAGTGTAATAGCTGTGAGCTCTGCCTTTTACTGACCCTGCATTTGATACTAAACAGAAATGTTCTCCAGTGCAGGGGAGGAAAAAAAATGCTCCTTGAGATCTGCCTGGAATTTTACCCTTAGGGAAGAAAATTCACCCAATTTCAGCTGGAAAAGGTTAAAGAAAAAAAGAGCAAATTTTATTTATTTATCTATTTATTATTATTATTTTATTTTTTATTTTGGTAGGAGGGAGAAATAAGCCAGGCTTTACCACTGGGAAGCTTTCGCTCAGGGGTAGTCAGTTCCCTGGGGCTGGGGGTTGTAATGGCCCTCCATTGGATCTTGAAGGGCTACAACCACCTCCAGGTCCTGCCATGTGCCCACACTGGGGACCCTCCCCAAAGGGTGTTGATGCTACATGTGACACACTCTCCTTCTCCCTGCCTTAGCTGCTGCATGCTTTCTGACAGGTGCTACAAAATACAAATACACCCACATTTAACTTGTTTTGCATCAGGAGCATTACTTCCAGTTTTGAGAAAAGCCCAAAGATACTGCAAAATTGCCCTCATTTAACCTCTCTCTTTAGATTAGCTCTTGGCTGAGGTCTTCCTGTGGCAAATATTTTTAGGAGATAAACAAATGCACACATGCCTCGGACAGTGCAACCTGCTTGTGTGATCAGTCTGTGAAACACAGATGTAAATGGGTAAGCACACATGCCCTTAGGCCATGTTTCTCATAATAAGCTGCAATCACAGTCTGCATTTTGTTGATACAAGCTACCAAGATGGGGACATTATTCTTAACACAAGGGTTAAGCTTAACCCATACATGAGTCCATGGCTGGTTCCTACATCCAGGAGACCAAAACCCATGTCCAAGCCTTAGACGAATTGTGAACGATTAGAAATGCAATTTCCTACCCTCCCCAAGTCTGCTGCTTCATCACTGCCACCTACACTTCTGCAGATGCCACCCTGGAAAAGCTGTTCTCCTCTGGCACAAGCGTTGAAACTTAATGCAAGCAAGAGCATCTCAAAAGAGAAGGAACTGGCTATTTCAGTTTTTGTGAACAGAGATGAAAAGAGATAGCTGGGGATTATTAGGCTAAAAGCTTCAGACCATCTCCTATCAGCAGAACCCAGATGCAGCAGGTTTACAATCCCTGATGGAGCAGAAAGGGAAATAAGAAAGCTCCAGGCCATGAAATGGAGCTGACTCTCAATAGCTGGGTTTTTAAAAAGGAAAAAAAAAAAAGATAGCTCATTTAAAGTTAATTTAGCGCCTGATAAAACACATTTAACTCAGCTCTTGTAAATAAAGCCTTTAAGGTATCCCTGCAAGAGATGTGTGGGCAAAGTAGCAGGTGGGCCCCAAGCTTCTGATGGTACAGTATCTGCAAGAATTTGTCAGTCTTTAATGGTTCAATTTAGCACCTATTCTTGCAGGTTGCTTTGAAAATAAGAGCTATTCTGCTTTTGTTTTGTTTAAGTTACATCTAAAAGAGAGAGAGAAATTGTTGGCAATTTGTTGCCATGGAGACATTTTCATCACACCATCTAAATCACAGTTTGGACATTGATACCATGAAGTCAACATTGGGGGGCGGGGGGGGGCACCTGTCAACTTATGGCGACCCCATGAATTTCATAAGGTTTTCTTAGGCAAGGAATACTCAGAGCTGGTTTTATCAGCTCCTTCCTCTGAAATATAGCCTTTACAGCACTTGGTATTTATTGGCAGTCTCCCATTCAAGTACTAACCAGAGCTGACCCTGTTTAGCTTCCAAGATCAGATGGGATCTGGGGTCTTTATTTGAATCGCTCTGCAAAAAGGTGAGGGGCGGGGACTATAAAGGACTATTTTTTCTCTCTCTTTCATTTTAAACAATTAACTGCATGTTAACAAGTGTTTCATCTTACATGTGCCACAATGCTATAAAACAAACTGTATTAACTTCTTTAAAGGGAATTTCTGCAACATTCATGAAATACTGAAGCAATTATACACTACTGGTGCTGGAGGGGTAGGGAGGAGAAAATGAAACCTTATTGGGAAATATGTAACTTGCCAGTCACAATGCCATGGACACTATCTAAAGCAATCACATATGCATAGGGATGAGAAGAATATTTGGCGGGAGTGGGGGAGAAAGAGGCTTTTCAAGAGTCTGAAGACCCTGATTAAAGAGAATCCCTTGTTCTTCCCCCCACCCAGTCCTTGAATTGACTTTCTTGTTCTTATCCCACAGCCCCACCGGATAAGTTATCAGGCTCACTTATTTTCTGTTCCCTCAAGCTAAGAGGGCAGGGAGCAGGCAGCCCAGAGAGTACATGGAGTGTTTGCATTGTTGTGAAGCAACTAACAGAATACAGGTGGATCCTCACCTGACTTCCTCACACCAGCTTCCCAATGCCATACAGGTCTGGATGGCAAAATCTCCCTCCTACCCACCCCACTGCTGGATACTTTCCCTCCCCTGCAAGACCTCTTCAAACATTTTCAAAGACATCTGGCAGCAGAGAGAAAATTGATTAAGTTATCCTTGCTCTCTTGTGGGAATGAATAATTTAACATGGCACATCCCTGCTTATGCACCCCCTCCCCCAAATGAAAATGATCAGGTACAACAACAAGACACTGATCTGCATGTAAAAAATGGTGAGATGCAGTTTTAGAAATATTCCGCTCTTCAATGCATCCCACCATAGTAAGGAAGACTGTGGCCTGGTATCCTGCATGTCTGCTGAGTCTGCAGCTCGGGTGCAGATGGTTGCTGGGCAGCTTCAAGGCTTCAGTGTTCCTCTCCTTCCTTCTAATGGTGGGTGACCTTTTAAAGCTAGATTTGGGCCAGGCAAGAGGACTGTGGTCTGTGCTCTGGCAGCCCTTCAGAGTCCTGCTTGGTAAAGGAGGCCAAATGGTCACCCCAGAACTTTCCAAAACCATTTGCAGGAGCCTAAGAGGCTGCTTCACACATAGTCAGGCCCCGGAGACATCCTAGACAATGCTGCCATCCTTCTGCAACTGGCAGTGCTTCTTCAACACCTTGGGCAAAAGTCTTTCCCAGCCTTGTGACCTGAAATGGTTTGTCTGCAGATGTTAAGGACTGACTTTAGGAATGTCTGTGTTGGAAAATATAGTTTGCAGTCCAATAAGTGGAAATAGTTCTGCTATTGAAGGGTTAACTGAAAAGCCATATGAGATGAGCTGATGTAACTTCCTAAAGTTTTGCTATTGGGGAATCTGGGATGAAGGGGAGTGTCTGAGTATTCTTTGTTCCAGAAGCCATGATCCTTAACAAACCGCATGGGCCTTTGAACTGAGAGGACCCCGAAAGGGGTGTCCTGAATATAGATTTGTAACAATGTAGTTTTTAAGTATTTTGAACTAGTTTTAGTTTGTTTTGATGAAGTTTTTGTTCCTGCCAAGAATGAGCTCTCTAAACTGTGAGTAATGAAGCTTTTGTACTTTTTAAACTAACTTTTGAGTCTTGAGTGGTTATTTTACTAGTTAAACAACTTGGGAAAAGACAAAGGGTGTTTGGTTAATTACTAAGCTGTGATTTTTACATGTATGCTAACATTCTGACGCTAGATGCTGCTGCGTTAACATTAAACTCTGCTAAACTGGCTGTATTCTCCACTAACGTGTGAAGTACAGTGTGGATGTTTAAACAGGGACAACATACCCTGATATTTTAAACAGTGTATTTTATACACATTCCAATAGTCTGTATATGGCCTACCATAGAGCAATGTCTTTTCATTGGATGCTTGTTATTACAACAGGCACACTAATTAGGAACTGGAAAGGACAGAGACCGAAATTATCTTGCAACAAAATACTGTGAGCCAAATGCAGGGCAAAACAACTTGATTGGAACAGACAGGCTGGTTTGTGGGGTAGGGACTGTGATCTCTCACAAGAGATTAACAACCGTGCATTAAAAACAGCCTGTAAAAGCTTTAGGCACTTGGAGAAACTACTGTTCCCTCTGACTGGTGGAGGAAATGAGCCCAAATATATATAGGATGGTCCAGGGGTACCCAGGCATGTCTGCATGTATGTGCCTTCGGGTCTCCAGTCAACTTATGGTGACCCTATGAATTTCATAGGGTTTTCTTAGGCAAGGAATACCCACAAGTGCTTTTACCAGTTCCTTCCTTTGAAGTATAGCCTACAGCCCCTGTTATTCATTGACATTTTCCCATCCAAATACTAACCAGATCTGACCCTGTTAGATCAGATACCATATTAAATATCTGAAGATCACATACCATATTAAATATCTGAAGTGGAGAGGGAAGGACACAGACAGAACCTTCAAACAGAGAATACTTGCTGAAATGATTTTTATATATACCACTGATTTTCTAACATTGTCAAAGGGTTGCCTATTGTACATAGGGGTAAAGAAAAGGTAGCAACCCATGGGTGCTTTGCCTAGTTGACTACTCTGGAGATGCATAAGCACTTGCTTTCTCTGGCCACCACCTCTCCATTTCTCTCAGGAATGAAAAGCAGTAATTTTATCTGTGAACCACCTTTGGTCCTACTTTGGGATAAAGGCGGCATATTAAATAAATAAATAAATAAATAAATAAAGTCTCTGAACATTAGAAGGATCTTCTTGACAGTAAGAGCGGTTTGGCAATGGAATCAATTGCCTAGAGGGATAGTGGGGTCTCCTTCTCTGGACATCTTCAAAAATAGGATGGACAGCTATTTGCTGGGGATGCTTTAACTGGAGATCCTGGATTGAGCAGGGGGTTGGACTCGATGGCCCATGAGGCCCCTCCCAATTCAATTTCTATGATTTACACAAAGTAAAGAGACAGTAAGTGCTAGTACACAATACTTCTCAAATGGCTAAATGTTATACACTATCATACTGCCAAAAGCCATAACTGTCACTTAACTGAATTAAAAGAACCACTGGCACACTGTTGGAGTCCCACTAAGAGAAGTTAAAGTTGCATTAACATGGCCAGAGATACAGAAAGCACTCAACCACCTTCATCACACAGTAAGAATCACTGCATGGGGGCCGCTATCCCCTCACCCAGTAGCAAACCATGTCCCATCATTTCCATTCCTTTCTTCTGGCTGTTAAAAATACTTTGCAAGAGAGGAAATAACACATTACAAATGTGGCAGTAACAATTTATTGTCTGAGCAGAGTACTGTAGGAAGGAATTGATGTACCGCTGCATCCAAAGTGAGTGTAAGATTGATATTTAGGGTTGTCTTCAAGGCAATTCCCTATTTGTGCTCCCTTTACCTTTTCTGTCACAAACACATCTCTTGATTCATAGTACATTTCCATTAGTTTTCAGGTTTGCCTTAAATACTCATTTATAAAGTATTTGTGAAGTGTGGTTATGGCTTTAAAAACAAAACTATGTAAAAAGCAGCCTCTCTCTGTATAAGATAACCGAGAGGGGATTTTTTGAAAAAGAGAAATGCTTTCATTATTTCAGTTTTTCACTTTCCAGATAACCATTTCAGTCTGTTTCAGCATAAAAGGCAAAGGAAAGAATAGTCTGACAGCAACTTTAAGACTATCCAGTTCTTCAGATGCAGCTAAAGAAATGGGCTGCAGTCCACAAAAGTTTATGCTGAAATAAATTAGTTTTAAAGCTATCATACGACTATCCCTCCATTCCTTTCAATTTTCCAGTGGCATTCTCCATTAATTTTACTTCTGACTTTTTCTTTTTGTACTTTCCAGTCAACACAAGAGGATTATCTGAGAAAAGAAAACAGTTATCAAAAGAGCAATCTGTCATTGCCTTATAAAAGAAGCAGAAAGCACTAATGGATGGATGGATTTGTGGCTTTTTATTAAAAAGTCTGAGTTTTGTTGCATGCATCCACAAACATTCCAGCAGTGCTACATCTCTATGCCTGCTAGTCATCCTAATGGAAATCTAAAAAGAAAAATAAATGATGTTGCTTTCTAAGACCAGTGTTTCCATCTGCCCTTGTTCTCTTGAGGAAGATCACAGCCTATGAAAAATTCAACACACTGATCGTTAGGCACTCGTCTTCAGCTGAATATGAAGAGCAACACATCTTTCCCCAAAATCTCTTAACGATCAAGGGAACTGTGAAGCAAACAAAGAAAACAGCAAGCTCAAATAATACAGCTGGGTTGATTGGTTGTCTTAATTTCACTTGTACCTCCCTCTTGGCTTGCTGCCAAAAAAAAAAAATCCCTTAACATTTGTCTTTTCTTGTATTCTTTATAAGGAAAAAAATGAATTTGCACATGTTGTCAAGAATGTATTAGGAATTTCTTTAAACAGGACTGAATGTCAGGAGGATACAATCTAAATTCCAGGAAAGAAAATGAAAGATGATGTAGAATTACATAGAATAACTGCAATCACCAAAGCTTAATGGCTCATATTTTCACACTTGTTATCAAAAGACAATAGCTACCCCACAGTGCATATTAAATATGACAGAGGCAAACTGTTCTCACTGCTAATGGGGTGACAAAGAAATCCATCACCCAAACTAATACACCAGATACAGTGTGTGTGTTTTAGAAAAATGTATTGTATAAAACCTCTCCCCTCCTCCTTATTCCCCGTTTCAGTTTTGAATTAAATTTATATACAATCACAAAGCCTTAAAATTTCTCATTATCAACATTTTAAAGACGCATCTAGGGGGGAAAATGAATCCACACAGCTTTGCCTTATGACAGATCAACCATGATGTGACTAGACCTTGCAAAACGCAATAAGGAATAAAAGGATGAGGTTGGCCTTGATTGCTAGAGGGAATAAGCAGTCTCCTGCTGCATAAATACATGACTGTTAGAACTCACTTGGGAAAAAAACTTTGTTTACTCCATCCCTTGTACGCTTTCTTTAAATAAACTATAATGCAGAAACAACTACAGGCATACCTCAGTTATCAAAGCCTCTGACAGTGAAGCTCCTTTTTATAAAGTCTTTTTATACCCACCCAATCCCTCCTTTTCCTTTTCATCCTCTGTCAACCTGGAGGGTTCTTAGCAGCATCAGGATAGGGAAGGAGGGTTGTAGAAACTTTTAACATTGGATTGTAGCAACGTGCAGTAAGCAATGAAATAAAACCTGAGCTGGGGAAGAAGAAGATTTTAGTGTAGCCAATCCTACTGTAGTTGTGTGTACCTGCCTACAACAGAAAAGGTAAATAGCAGCTGTCTCCAGAATCCCTTAACCGGGCACAGCAAAGCAGAGAGAAAAGGGAAGGGCAGATAAGCCTGTTGCACCAACTACCATAGCATGTTTTAAAAAAGCAAAGATCTAAAAGTTTGGCCACCAAAGTAGAAATCATAAGAAATTAGGAGGCTGGTGAAAGAAAAAGTCATTCCTGGACTCATTTTGGAAGAAACCACCTATGGTGTCTAGAAGGTTCAAAATGTTTTTGTTCACTTATATAAGCATAACCTGACCTGGATGTTTCACTTCATGTGTGCATAATATTAGTTTTAAACTTTCCTGAAATATGTTGAATTGCTTTTTTTTGTAGTGTAGGAACCTGTCCCTATTCTTTCCGTGTTATTTCTGCCTCTGGTGCCAAGTTTACTATTAAAGGAGTAATGCCCAGCAGTGGCGGACTGGCCAGGGTATCAGTTTGCCCAATGGCAAGTGGGCCCTGTGGGTCCCTGATGAAGTGGGCCCCCTTAGACATTCAACAATGTATTAAAAATTTTAATGACCTTTTGGTAGCCTGAAAATATAACAGAAGTTCCAATATTATTACTGTAAGCAACTAAAATTTACATTTTATCATGGGCCGCCATGCTGGAGGCGTCCTCTGCACAGAGGTCATCTGGGCAGGGCTGGTAGACCAAGACCTCCAGGAAGACTTTCTCTCTCTCTCTCTCGCAGAGACCAGCGGGTAGACTGGGACCCCCACCAGTAGGCCATCCCCCCACCGTTCCTCCCCTTGGAAGCAAGGGGTCGTGATTGCTGATTCCAGTGGGCACCCTATAGGACATAGCAGCCCCTCCCTTCCCGGAGGGGTTGGGGTGGCCTGGTAGGTCCTCTCGGGGGGGGGGGTTGTCTCCTGGAAACTAATATTTTTAGACCCAGTCCGCCACTGATGCCCAGGAACACATTCACTTTGTCAACTGAGGTATACCTGTGTTATGGAAGATCTAACATCTCTTAGATTTGACTTCAAAAGATGAGCTCACAATTTGGAATCCGGAAGTCAACCTTGACACAAGTTTATTCAAATCACTTGCCTTTGCATGGTTGTGTTTAATTAAAAAATAATAACAGGTGGGAATGAGAGGATGATCTGGATTGAGGCTATGGTGTCAAGCATGGGTTTTTCATTCTTTGCCTTTCTGCCATTATTTGTAATGGAAGGAAAGCTCCCCTTGGTACCAATTCAGTGGGGGGGGGTCGTCCCTTTGCAAATAGAAAGTTGACCTAAATCCATGGTCCTGATCCAGCTCACTCTACCACCATCCCTTCCTAAATGCTTTAAAAAAACCCTAAATCCACTCCAGTCTGAGCTCATGCTTTCTTACCCAGCCCTTAGCAATCATCCTCCACATTTTAGCAGCCTCTCCTAAATACAACAAGCAGCTGTATTCACATGCTGCTAAAACTAAGACAAATAGTTGCACGCACGAGTTATATGTTTGTCTGTGTTGGATTATTTCATAGTCAAATACTTAGTCTGGTAATGTTAATGCCATTTTACAGATATAAATTAGCTTCATGCTTTGTGATTGATTGATTGATAATAAGAGTTATCTGCCATCAAGGGCTCCCAGCAGAATGCACAACAGCTTAAAACATACTTTAAAATCAGATATTACATTTCCCCCCAAAACCAGTTTTATTACACACACAAAATTCAAACACTCCAAAAAGCCAGTCCCTCTTTTAAAGGACCAAGACATATGAAGCGCTGTAGTCTTGGCTGAACAAGGGAAGCTGAATACAGGTGGAACCAGGCTGAGTTCCCCTAAAAAGGTCATCTCTTTAGGCTTTATGCTGAAGTCATTGCACTGAGCTCACATGGAAAGTTAAGGCTTCTAAATTAATAACAGCACACAGATCCTTACAATAGAAGGCAGACAGATATTAGCTAGGATGAGATTATTCTACTCCCCCACCCCACGCCCAAACTTGGAAATATCTTTTAAAAGGAGATGCTAGGGAACAAAAAGTTTAACTTCTGGGGCACTGGTCCAATCCTCTTACCAGCTGGATGGACCTCATTTGAGATGCTGATTTGCAATTATCCTGCCTAACACCATTTGTAAATTGATTTAATAACTTTTTAAGTGGGGGGAAGGAGTATATTGTTTTACTTGTATGGTTTTTTAATGGTGTGAACCTCCCTGATTGGATTACCAAAGGGCAGTATATAAATAAATTTTAATTTTTTTATTTATTTACTTTATCCATGACATGCAGGCAGTGACATTATCCCCAAAGCTAGAATTCACATAGTATTTTAACTGGAGGCTCAAAGGAGTTACACTTTCGCAGAGCTATCTATGCAAATAGATAGATAGATAGATAGATAGATATTGCTCTTAGGTATGTTGCCGTTTCCAGTGTGCTGACTGGCTGCTTAAGAAATTGACCAACCAATCAAAGCTCTGTTGGGCAGATAATCAGCACACTGGGGGCGGGATCATGTGGAAGTTTCACTCCTTTCTAAACATGGCGGAGGCAGAGGGGGCGTGAGTAGCATGGGGGGATGTGGCATGGTGTGTATGCGTGTGCAGCATGTACGGGGCGCAGGGAGGGTGGCACAAATGCGGGGAGGGTGGCACAGGTGAAGAGAAGGCAGCACGGGGTGCGGGGAGGGCAGTGTGAGTGCGGGGAGGGCAGCACGTGGAGGCACGGGATGCAGGGAGAGTGGTGCGAGTGCCAGGAGGGTGGCACAGTGAGGCACGGGGTGCAGGGAGGCCAGTATGAGTGTGGGGAGGGCGGCATGGGGTGCGAGGAGGGCGGTGCGAGTGCAGGGATGGTGGCATGGTGTGCGAGCAGGGCAGCGCAAGTGAAGGGGATGGCAGCACGGGCTGCGGGGAGGCCGGTGCGAGAGCAGGGAGGGCGGCACAGGGTGTGGGGAGGCCGGTGTGAGTGCGGGGAGGGTGGCATGTGGAGGCATATGGTGCGAGGAAGGGGGTGCGAGTGTGGGGAGAGTGATACAGGGCAGCACGGGGTGCGGGGAGGGTGACACGTGGTGCAGGGAGGGTGGTGCAAGTGTGGGGAGGGTGGCACGTGGCGGCAGGGGGAGGGCTCTGCGAGTGTGGAGAGGGTGGCATCAGTGTGGGGAGGGTGGCATGGGGCAGCACAGGGCACAGAGGGAGGCGCGAGCACAGGGAGTGTGGCATGGGGCGTGGGGAGGGCAGTGTGAGCATGGGGAGGGTGACATGGGGCAGCATGGGGAGGGTGGCGCAGGCACGGGAAGGGTGGCGCAAGCACAGGGAGGGTGGAATGGAGGAGTGGCATGTGTACCATGGGGCGGGGGTAGTGCACAGGGGAACAGTGTATGTTACAGCAGGTATAGCTAGTATAGTTTAAAACAGGGTGGGCACAAGATGGCCCTGGAGCTTCAGGCATATACCCCTCAAATGTGTTTCTTATGGTCCTTGATCCCTCCAGACTCCCCAGAGTTCTGTTTTTCTGACCAAGAAGTAGTGAATTGCCTTCCCGGGAAACCTTCAGGAGCACAAAGATGCAGCCTCCCCCACACCTCTGGTTTAATATGAAAAATACTGGTGTTTTCAAACTTTAAGCTGCATACATGTTTCTTTCTCATTTTTTGTATTTTTGGCAGACCCCATAGAGGGTCTCAGGTGCCGAGAATTGGCCCTAAGATCTACCACACTTGCCCACCACTAGTTGGACATGAACAGTATATAAATCTGATATAAAGAGGTGTTCTGAACTTCCTGATTTAGGTATACATGTGAGCAGAATTACTATTCTTACTTGCTGTTTTTAAGGAAAGGAAGAAATAGAGCCACCCATATGGTGTTGACTAGACCAGGTCCCACAGCTAATGAACAGAGCAGCAGAAAGGAACAGAACAGACAGATCTTCAAAGTCATTTTGTCATGTAATAAATCCGCAACCCACACGGATTCCCACTTCCACCAGGTACCATGAAGATAACTTGGCATATCTTACAAATTTATTATTGCATTCGACTTATCCTGCAATTGTCACACATGAACTACCATGGTAAGAATTACCTGGTCTTGTTCTTTGAAAATCATCAAGGCACCCCAACACACTCAAATGGATAACAGATGTTGCCAAGAGTGGATACCATTTTAGTTCAGATGAAAGCCTAACAGTGTGCAGTGACAAATGTTCAAACCCTGTGTGGCTTTAGTATAAAAGAGGGGGCAGGCCTAGGGTTGCTGAGAGCTGGCACCAGGCCCAGGGTAAGACGTAAGATCAGACCACTCGCCCTAAATCGTCTTACAAGGTAAATGTTACTGCTACCACTACTACTGTGGCGGCGGCAGCAGCGGCTGCTGCTACTACTACTACTAGTAGTAGTAGTACTACTACAGCTAATAGCACTGGTCTCGAGGTCTATGTTATGCTTTGCCTGAATCATATTAATGAAACTAGTGCTTATAGAATAAGTTCGTGCTTAGAGGAGACTTAGACATGCTGAGATTTAGCAACAAACATATAGCCACTCTTTGGTCTGTTGAGATGTCAAAATTGATTTTGCAATGTATTGTTTATTTGTTCATTGTCTGGGACCCCAGAAGTCCTGGCCATGGGTATCTCCCCACCCACCACCATTCCTGCTCTCCTAAAACCTGGGTAGGCTGAAAGACTCCTTCACAATTAGGCTGTATTGCCTGTGCAAGCAACAGAAACATGATGATAAAGGGGAAATATAAACCTTGCTGCTAACTAAGGTGGGAGGCTAAGCCTAGAGTACTACAGAGGTCATAAAATGTAGACCTAATTAAACACCTGATCTTCAAAAGGCTGATATATTCAGATGCATCAAAGACTTTCTTATTCTCCTTGATAAACTACCCTGAGCTATCTCTATATAAGTCAGGTTCTTTCTCTTCTTTCCTGCCTCTAATTTGCAACAACAGCTGAATCAATCTATGGCCCCTCAAGCCTAAGCAGAGGGATGGGTCCTGGTTCTTGTCTTAATGCGACACATAGAACTATGGACCTACAAGAGGCAAAGTGTGAGAAACTAAAAACAGGTCTCAGAGGTGTTCCTTTTGAATGAGTTCAACATTTCATAGAATCACAGAGTTGGAAGAGACCACAAGGGCCATCCAGTCCAACCCTCTGCCATGCAGGAATACAGAATCAAAGCATCCCTGATAGATGGCCACTGAGCCTCTGTTTAAAAATCTCCAAAGAAGGAAACTCCACCACACTCCAAGGCAGCTCATTCCACTTCTGAACAGCTCTTACTGTCAGGAAGTTCTTCCTAATGCTTAGGTGGAATCTCTTTTCTGTAGTTTGAGTATTTCATTGTACCACTTTTTTTGTTTTAAACTACGGGGCTTACACACTAGTCAGTTGTTGTCATTCTCTTTGAAAACTGCTTCACCTGTACTTAGAGAGGTAGCAGAATGGCAATGCGCTCTTTCACACCATCACTGGATTTGTAGTGTCAATTCCCATCTTTGCTTTCTTGCACTTGAAATACAAGAAAACTATTTCCACCACCCTGCTTTTTCCTGGTAACAAGCTAAATGATCAAAATGCCTTTTCTTTTCTGATTGCCCCTTCTGATTTGCTTATGGAGGGTACTTTGTTAGCAACAGCAGTAAGGAGAGCCACAGCGAGAGAAAAAGAGAGAGAAAGTTAAAAGGAGGAAAAATGGAAATATTTGTGACAGATTCAGAACGCTTGCCAATGCATCAGAAAGTTTGTGACAGCTTGTAAACTCTTGCCAGAGGAACTCTCCAAATCACCAGACAGCAGAATGCCTCACCTAGGCCAACTTGTCTCACCTGGGTGGAGCACGCATCTCTCTTGCCATTGCTTAGCTTTTATGCAAATTTCCAAAGCTGCCTTGTTAACACAGCTGTCAGAGAAAAAAAATCCTTTGCCCAGTGTTCAAACCTCCAAGCAACATTTTTTTTTTAAAAAAAGGGAAATTCAAGGCTTGGTTTCCCTGGCAACATTATCTTCTTTGCAAAGTACCTCCTGTAACTAAGCAACAGGGCATTCTCCCAAGTCAGTGACACTCTGAATCTATTGCTTCAACCAAGAACAAAAAGGCAGCGAACAAGACACATAAACCTGGGGTAGCTCACCCAGTCCCAACCTTTTCTGGAAATTAAGTGAAGGGGACATTTGAGTAGTGGCCACTTCTATAGAACGACTTTAAGCCAGAACACACTGCCTGATGTTGCTTTGTGCGCCTAACATCTCAGATGAAAGCGGCTTATCTCTGTAATACCTGGGTCTGTGCAGATAATAGAACTTTAAGCATTTAAAAAAAAAAACCCACCCAACAACAGTTCTTCCTTCCCTTCCCTTGTAAACATATACACATAAATATCTTCCAGAATTCAGGAGCTTATCACACAATACTTTTACACTGCAAATGCACTGTGTTAATCTCATCTTCATCTCAAGTTTATCACACAGCATCATAGCTCTCCTAGTGCTGTACTGCAACCTACTGCTGTTGGATCATTTGGAAATTGATTCTTTTCTCACTTAAAACAATCCGTCAATGACCCACTATCCTGTTATGGTTTAATAACCACTTTGGGTATGAATGTCTTGTTCCGCTTTGTTGAGATATTGTTAGCATAGTGGGTGCAGTTTAATTGTTCCTCCCTTGGGAATTCCCTGGGGATCTCCAGCAGGGAAACCACAGAATATCTCCAATAGTTGGTCCAGGAGGACACTAGTATTCCCACGCCTTCCTAAAAGAACTGCTGTATGTTCTTTCTTCATTCTTTTTAACACACTTTTTAACATTATTTTAAATTGTTTTTAAAGAAGAGGAATAACAACCGCACAATTCTGATGCAATCCTGTTAAGGACTAATGCCCAGAGAAACTATGGGATTCAAGAAAAGTTTTAAAATGAATAAAGAATAAATATACACACATTTGGAGTGGAATACATAAAAGCAGAACCAGGCAAGTGTTGGTTTCCAAGGAAAAGCACAGGAAAAAAAATATGATGGAAGTAGTATGGGATGCGTTTATCTTCCTGGTCTAGGTGGGAGTGGGGGATGGTTCCATAATGGTATCATTATGTAATTGCACAATTGTGCAATTCTGGCTTTTCACTTAAAAAAACAGTCATGGAACAAGAGGTGGAGTAAACAGGGTGGTATGCATGGTTTTGTCATATTTCAAGTGCAAGAAAGCAAATGTAGGAACTAACATTATTGAAGGGCAAATACATTGATGGGGCAAAAGAGTGTGTTGCCATTATGCTACCTTTCTGATTACAGGAGAAGTGGTTTTCAAAGGGAAAAACTTGAAACAGCTGACTAGTGTGATAAGCACCTCTGTTCAAAAGGAGAGGTGTAGTGAATGTTGAACTCGGAACTCATTCAAAAGGCACTGCAAGAACACCCCCAAGAGGGATTCAAAATTCAGGTGGTTCTGTTGATTCCTGTTTTTAAAAGGCCAATTTCTAGCAGTTTTCATCTCCTTCAGGAGCAAGCATTTTGAAAAGGTAAGGGTTCTTGCCTACTCAAGAGTAAGTCACCCAGAAACCTTCAGATTGCAACAGGAAAACAATCTATTGTTGCTAGAAATATTCATTTCATCTCCACAGTGGGGATTATATCTAAATGCAGAGGGAATCAGGAAGACCAAGACTGGTTGCACATGATTTCATAGTCCCTGCTGATCAACTACTCTGGAGCTTTGACCCTGTGAGCTCCGGCTCCAGTCTCACATCACAAGCTATTTGTTCATGGTCCAGCCCCATTTTGCTACTAGCTTAACCCTGCAGGTTAAGCTCAGTTCCTCTAATGTTGTTGTTGTTATCTTACCCGCCTCTCCCCCAGTAAGCCAGCTCTAGAAGCCCTCTGCTTCTGTGGCAACTTTTTCCTCATGTTCGTTTTCTTTATTTGGTGTGACTGATTATGTAGGAATTTTATTGCTTACTTGCTGACTCTTGTACTGACCATTGACAACCTACCCTGTTGTGATCCTTGGGAAGTTGTGGGCATCTTTTGGTCCTCCAGATGTTGTTGGGTTACAGCTCCCATCATCAGGTTTAGCCAGGACAGCCAGTGATGAGAGTAATGACAGTTGTAGCCCAAAATGTTCTGGCAATCCACAAGATTCCCATCACCACACAGACCCTTATAATCATCTATATATGCCTGTAGCCATGAAAAAAACACTGAAGACAAGAAAGGACATCCTACTCATGCTGAACCATGTACTGCTGAATTGGAGCTATCCAACCAAAGAAGTGAAACAAAAGTGTTGTTCTGAAAGTTAATCACAAATAGAGTGTCCTGAGTTCTCTAAAGAGAGGAGTGAAGCAAACAGGATGTTGTCCAAATAAGGATAAACTCAGAACCTCTACAGTGTTCTTGGATCCCCTGGAAGTCCTAGGTGACTGAGGCCTATAATTACAAAAGAGAAGTACCTTGATAAACATCCCCTCTCCCTTTTTTGCATAAGAACTTTCATTTTGTTATATTTGGTTTCCATAAATATAGTATGTGGTATCAGAAAATGCTGTTTCTGGCAAGGTGTGCCTGAGCCCACATATCAAATTCATTCTGAGCTCTGCCAGCCTGGGCAGGTCTGGCTTCTTCTATTACATGAAATATTCCCATAGCTTGTAAATATGTTTCAAAAGAGAAGGATCATTGCCGGTAGTTAGCTCCGTTTAACTCCTGGAGGTTCAGTAATGGCTGAAGCCAATCCTAACTTCAGCTCAATACTGAACCTTCAGAAGTTAAGTGGAGCTAACTACAAGCAATGGTCCTTTTCTTTTGAAACATATTTACAAGCTATGGGATTATTTCAAGTAACAGAAGAAGACACAACCAAGTGTCTCTGTGTGCAGCTATGTTTTGTCAATCCCCCCTTTTCAGAGTTTGTCTTCCTTAGAAGATGAAGCAGCCATACCAGAGTTGGAGCAGATACCTGACAGCCAGCTGAGTCCTCCTTCAGTTCAGCAAGATTCAGAGCAGGAAGAGGAGCTGGAGGAGCGACCCCTCCCAGTCCCTGAGAAAGGTGAAAGCTTTCGCATCTGGCTCAGACCATCCCCTGCAGACACAGTGGAAGGCTACGTTCCAGGCATCAAGGAGAACACAGCTGTGAAACATGCTCCTTAAATACTGCCTAGAATGGGGGTGTTCACTAAGTTGGCTGCCTTTATAAGAAGGGAGCTTCCTCCAACCAAACTACAGAATTCAAGTTCAGTTCACTTTTCCACTGACCCTAATCTTGTAAGTACTAGATTTACAACTCTTGGGTTGTTTAGGGCCCTGCTACCCTGCCTCCTTAGACTCTGTTCTGGTTTATGGCTTTTTTGACCTCAATTATTTGACATATATTTGACATTGGACACCTCTTGCTTCCATAGCTTTGGCACTTTGAACTCTTGCTCATCTTTGAGAGCAGACATGTTTGCAGCCATGGGTATGGTAAAAAACTAAAAAGTGTTCAGGAATGAATCTGTGAGGGAAGCTATGGACAGGGTGACCTTGTGCAATCCAGTCTTCATTTCCTTATATAGGACCAGGTAAATGGAAGCCAGGTTATTAGGAGAAAGGAAAATACCCATGAAGATGTGCAAAGTGCAGATAACAAAGCCTCTGTACTTCTTTAGAGGACTAACTCTATGTGTTTTCCACATTTGTTGCTAGGGTGGCTATTGGTCTCAGCAAGAAGAACAGCAAACTAGCTCAGTGTAACCACTCATGCATCAAGCAGTGGTATCCAAAGTCTTTATTTGGAGTAAGAGAGGGCTGCATAAGTGATATTAATTCCATTTCAATTATCTCATAAAAAACCTTAAGTGAAGAAATGGAAAAAGACTGTATGAAGGCAGCCTTGGTTTCCTTTAGCAATCTCACCTGTCTACAATTCCAGGATACGGAGCTATCCAACCAAAGGAGCCATTTAGGGGACAACTTGGAAGGGAAAAGATGCTTGATTTTTTCAGACCAGAATCTATCACAAAACTACTTAGGGGTCTTTTCATTAAAAAAATAATGATCACATTCTCTTTAGTCAGCACTGGATGTCAACGAAGTATGTGAAATTTGAACATCTTTTTGGCACACAAGGTTATACATATAAATCCCTTCAGGCATGTTACTGTAATGAAAAGACTAAATAAAGAAAACGTCTTTTCTCCCTTGCCCACTAACCCCAGATATTAACTACTCATACCCCAAAGAATTCCTTCTGTAGAAAATAAAAGCCCAACCTTGACCAAAAGATCTTCATTCACTCACCCACTCATTCATTGATCCTTGGTGAGAGGGAATGCCAGTAACATTTTCCATAATACGTTAGGGATAAAGGCTTCTTTTAACAAATTTCAGATTCCATTAAAAAATTGGGAAATAAATTAGAGAAGCAAATGACCTTCTCCTCTTAAATTAATGACATTCTGATTTTAACACTTCTGTAGGCCCTTGATATCATGAATCACCCACCTGAGGGATCTGACTATAAAGGATGCTGAAATATCAAGCAGCCCCCAACTTCTAATAGCTTGTTTTCTTTCAACTTAGGAGGGTTTCTTTTACCTTAGGAAAGCACACTTAAAGGTCAAGTCTATGAATCTTTCACAATAAGGCCTAGACCAGAATCTAGTAGGCGTATGCTGGTTTAACCCTGGTTAATACTTTTATGTCCATGGAGGAGGGAAGTATCCTGCACCTCCATGCACACTGTCTTTACCACTGGATCCACAAAGGCATCCCAGTCCACCATCCCCTGTGCCTGGGAGCTATCCATCCGCTCTTGTACTTGCAAGACTAAAGAAGCAGCTTCTGCCCTTGTACGGAATAAAGAGGCAGCTTCTGCAATAGCTACATCTTTTCCTCCCCTCCCGACCTTGTGTACCCAGAGGAAGAAGAGTTGTCACCCCCAGGACCACTGCATATAGGGTTGCCATAATTCTCTTCCACAAAACTGGGACAAAGTATACGGGACTGGATTGAGTGGATTATCAGCAACCCCCCCCCAAAAAAAACAGATTTTGACATTTAGTATTGTTTTATCACATATTTCAGTAATAGTAGTAGTAGTAGTTATCATCATCATCATCACTTATTTATATTGCACCATCAATTTACATGGTGCTTTACAAGTATAACAATCAGAAACAGTGGGTCCTAGAGATAACAGTGGGTCCTGGTGTTACGGAGCAGGTGTTGCTTGTCCCCTGCCCATGTAAGCCTCTGGAGGTTCACAAACATGGCACAAAGCCTATGTCTCTCCTGTTGTTTGGCCAGAGCATGGAAAAATTATTTGTTTGGATGGCACCTCCCAGTCAGCATGGCCATCACCTTCAATATACCTAACTCCTGCCAATGAGAGTCATAACTGCCTCCAAATAGTGTACATTCTGCCTCCAAACACAGAGTTGGTAACCTTGCTTTTTTTTAAAAAAAAAACAACCTTGAACATGGTACGGGATACTTACACCTTGTTGCTGGTATACACAAAGCCTTTCTCCCTCACTCCACACCCTGATTTATGTCATACTCAAAAACCCAATTTTTGCACAGATAACAGAAGACAAGCTAGGGGCAGGTTTTCTGCCCACTGAAAATTAAGGTTGCCTGATTGAAATCTAGAGAAAGTTCCCAACACTTTCAATGGTTGTGCAGAAGAGGGAATTCCAGCAGATGTTGTCTGTTCCCTGGTTGCAAGACAAGCAAGGCCTACTAAAATTCCCTCTTCTACATAACCATTAAAAGTGCTAGAAATCTCTCAGCCTGTGCTCCAACTAAGGAAGAATCAGGGATCTGCTGCTTCAACCAGCCCAGCCGGCCGGGACATTTTTAGTCCCTTCAATCCAGGATTTTCCTGGTTTTCTGGGATAGATGGCAGTCCTAACTACTGGATCTCAGCCCTTGCTTCCTCAGTACCCAATGTTCCTTATATCAGTTATTTTATACAAGCACCTGGACTAGTGGTGGGGAATATTGTCAGGTTATAGTTGTTACGATTCCTGGCCACTGGCTATAGTTGTTACAGTTCTAATGATTTCCAGTCCCATCTGGGCAGAAAGGATTCAAATCTTCGTTTATTTCATTCTTGCACACAAAAAAGAATAATTTCTAATTTTTTTTTTAATTCTTACTGGGTGAGATTATTAGAGTTTCAGTGTATTTTTCAATGATTTTTCCCCAGACATTTTTGCAAAAAAATCACACAAACACACACACACACAAAAACACACAAATGAACCTCTGCATAGAAAATTGTGTTTTCTTTCTTTTGCACAAAATATATTGTTTTATGCACAAAAAGAAGTTTCTCGAAATAAAATAAATCAGTTGTAGATTTTTTAAATTTTATTTTTTTGCAAAAGAAATTGAAATGCAAAAAAAATTATTACAGCAGTTGACTATTTTCCCCAACAGGATATTCCAATGTGTTGAAATGTGCTTTCTCATTGAGGATGAGAAAATTTGCAAGCGTGCTTTACATTCCCCACTGGAGAATTACAGGTTCCTCACGTCTGGTTCTCTAATACACAGGGGTAATAAACATCCAATAATACTCTTGCTTGAACAGATGTAACAACATATATTTTAGCAATAAAACAAAGAACACAGGAAAAAAACAAATAGCATGCTGGCACTCATACAAGTTCCCCTTGTTTATCAGTTCAAAATGGGACTATCATGTCCTAACACATACCTGACATCAGTGACAGACTAAATGAAGACAAATGTGTCAACACATAGGACCCCATATCCACTGGTTCATTATCCACTGATTCAGTTATCCATGGAACACAAAATAGCACACCTACCATAGAGTCTTCTTAGAAAATGTGTCCTCTCTAGCCATTTTCTAGGTCCTCCAAGGCAACTCTATGGTACAGTTGTCCCTCCACATTCACGGATTTGACATTCACGGATTTGAGTATTCACGGCTTGAAAATATTCTTTAAAAAATAATAATCCTAATAGCAAACCTTGATTTTGCCATCTTATATAAGGGACACCATTTTGCTATGCCATTGCATATAATGGGACTTGAGTATTCACGGATTTGGGTATTCACGGGGGGTCCTAGAACCAAACTCCAGCGAATGTGAAGGGACAACTGTATTTTAAACCGGACGTCCCATTACTTTCAATGGTGTTTGCTATTATCCATGGTTTTTGGCATCCACAGGAGCCCCCAAAACCAATCCCCCGCGGATATGGGGGTCCTACTGTACTCAGTTTAAACAACACAGGGATGAAAATGGCAGAAGACTCAGACAACACTTTTACAGGGGAAATAATTTCTCTTGATCACCTTTCTGAATCAGTTTTATGCTTTGGGAGTACCCTTGAACCCACTGTTGGTTCTATCAGATTTGAGCAGTTTCAAAAGCTCTTTGTTGGAACCCCTCCTTCCTCGTTTGGTCCTGGTGGGCCATAGTACTTTGAAGAGCATTCAGCTTCTTGCTATACCAACTATTGTATGTCCCATAATTCCTACAATGTAATCACTCTAGATCACTACTCAGGCACTACCACATGTGGTAGAAATATACAAAGGGGGCAAATAAACCTCTCCAGTGTGATTTCCACTACCCTGTAGGTGTCAAGGGAGGAGCATCTCGAGAGAGCCTCTGCTATTCATGGAGGTTTTCCATAAAGTTCAGAACTCCTAATCTTCCAGGGTTCCAAATCATGGGGAGAGACTTTGTGAACAGGAGAGGCTCTCCTCTTCAAACTGTCATACAATGCAGGTGATAAATCAGGAGAAAAGACCCTAGCAGTTGCTCAAGGATGTCCAGGTTGATGTTGGTTCTGACTCCTCTCTCTATGCTTTAATGTTGACTGTAGTCTAGAATGCCTGGAGCAGGCATGAAGCTCTGCCAACGAATCTTTGTTCTAAACAAGATGAGTTCTCAATGCTAACAATGTGACAATGGCCCTAAAGAGAAGCAGGGCATTTGTTCTCCAGTTATTTTGGAACACTTTTCCATGAAGACACAGCTTCTCCTCCCTTTCTAGAAGGGAGGAAAAAAACATCTCTTTCTAATATAATTTTAGCTATTACATTAAGCAAGTTATTTTCCTGATGTTTTTCTTTTTCCTGACACTCTTTTGTTTTGATTGTTCTGTTGTGCTGCTATTGATTTTTGTATTCATTTTCATACATGATTTGGCTTAACTGCGAATTGTTTTAATCCATTTTTATTTTCTGCTGCTTTGGGAAACATTACAGCTGAAAAGTGGTCTATAAATATAGGAATAAACAAATAACAAACCAATGAAACCAATAAATAAATAACAAACCATTGAAACAAACCAATGAAACATTAACTTCAAAAAAATCACAGAAGTGTAAGATGGAAATGGTAATACCCACTACGACATACTCATATCCTGACGAAATCCCAGATTCCCCAAATCAATACAATTGTCAGGATTATGCAAAGGCACAATTTCAGAGTAGGTAAGAGTGACATAGGACACAATCTTCTGTTTTCTAACTTATCCCCTGTGCCACTAGAATGCATGCAAAGCAGTAAAGCCCCAGAATTTAGTGAAGTCCAACAGCACTGATGAAAGCAGCGTGGAAAAGTCTTCCCCTAAAAAGAAAATACCATGTCCTCTCAGAAAGAACTGACAACTAGTCTAATTTGTTTGGATCACCCTCTCTCTAATGGCAGCCCTCCTACAGAGGGAAGCCTATTTATTCTGCGATATCTCATACAAGCCAAAGGAATTCGAAGAGGCCTAAGCACCTAGAAGACTCCAGAGCAGTAGTTCTTAACCTGGGGCCCAGGGAATCCCAGGGGTACATGATGTTCTCATAGGGGGTCCGCAAGAGCTTGAGGGCTGCTTGGCCCACCTTCTCCCTGACAGGAGCCAAGGCAAAGGCTGGCTAGCTTGAAATAGGCTAGCTGCACACTCCATTCAATCTTCTCCAGCCACAAACTTGCAGGAAGAAACAGAAGAAGTCTTCCCTCCCCCTCCAGTGCTTCTGAGGGAATGTTTAATCGACTGTGTAATTGTATTATTATTATCAGGTGTTGTTGCTGTTGTTGTCATCATCAGAGTTTTAAATCTTAAGTTTACTCTTGGGAGTCCATGGCAACAAAGGATATTTAAAGGGGGTCTCTGGTAAAGAAAAGGTTAAGAGCCACTGCTCTAGAGTATAGGACCCAAGCAGTTGCTGTACGTCAACAGAGGTATGCTTGTCAGGTTTTGACTGTAGTAGGTCTCTGGCTGGGCCTGTCTGCAGTCAATTCCCTGCCATGCTTATCCAGCAGCAATGGTGGGGGATGGACTGTTTACTGTTGGGAGAAGGAGTGGAATGTGAGTGAGCTGTGGTTCCCAAGAGCTTCAGCAGCCACTGCCTGGCATCCAACGTCACATCTCGCTGGATGGAGGGGGATCTTTGCCTGCCAAACCACATTTTAAAAGCTACACCCTTTGTCTTGGGGGCAGTTCTGCCAATATTCAGGACCTGTTTACTTCACTGCCTCTTCAGTAAAACACTTTCACTAGTGGTTCTTGTCTGAGTGAGTTGGAGTTCTACTGGATCCTTACAATGCTATTCCTCCTCTTCTGCCCAAATGCTTATAGGCCTCAATAATAAAGAATTCACATAAAGATTGAAACATATGAGGGTTTCTTGTCCTTCTTCACATTGCTAAAATTAGCAAAGCGAGTTTAGTCTGTCCTGAAAAATCTCTCTGGAGCAGAGAGAAAGGTTCTCTGTAGGTTTAGGCCACTCCAAGACAAGCATCATTCAGATTCTTGGGAGTGGGCATACATTTGTCTGAAGTAGCAGAGTACCCAACTTTGATGGCCATGGCCATCCCAGTCATAAATAAACTAAATCTAGGTATTGAATATACAACAATACTGTACACAATAGCTGATGCTAATCTTGGTTCAAGGGTAGGCAAAGTGTTGCCCATGGGCTACATGCAGCCCGCTGGGCTGTTTTTCTGGCCCCCAAGGGTCAAAAAGTTCTTTTGCTCCAAACTGCCCTCCCAAATGATCACTAGGGGATATGTCTGGAGCTCCCCTGGACCTTCCAAGAGTGAAAACAAAACAAAACAAAAAAATTGACACAAAATATCCTCTAATGTCCTCTAGGGACCCAGGAAGGCCAAAACACATGCCTCCATGTCCATAGAGGGGGTTTAGGGATATGGGGGTTTGGGGGAGGGTTATTTTTTTGTGGGAGCAGGTGCACCCCTCCAAGTTGACTTGGAAGGCTAATGCGGCCCCCTAGTCTTCCACAGTTGCCCACCCCTGTCTTAGCCTAACCTAAATGAGTTCTGAGTGAATAATGGGGGGGGGGTGTGCCTTGAGCTCATGGATTATAATCTATAATTTGTATTATGATTCAAGCATAGAGACCAATGGGAGACCTGTGCCAAAGCATCTGTCTTTCAACCCAGAGAGGAGAGAGTTAAGAAACGTTTGTCATTGTTTCATCTTCAGTGGAATGGTCTTTACAATTTGGGACTGTGTGTGGAAGCAAGCCTATTAGTAATCTATCAAGGCTATAGAACTTTCTTCCCTACGTTCCACCACCCACCCACCCACCCCGCTTTCTTGTATATTGATGAAAAATTGTGATGAATACAGAGCACACTGGGACAGACCACAAGTTGCTTTATGCTGCAGGCATAGGCATCCTAGTTTTGAACATCTAGCTGCAAGATCCCAGAGCTATATTTACAAAAATGATGGCTAATCGCTAAAGGTAAAGAAGCAAATTGCCAAGTAAAATAAAGCTTTTTCATTAACTGACATAGAAGCCCAGTGTAATCAAGACAATCCTTTAGCTCTGTTATAGAGTTAAATCAGTATAATGAAACAGAAGGTTTTGTGACTATCCTAATGCATTCAACTTGAAAATCTGTTCATTTCATCTCCATAGAAAATCTGTTCAAGAAATGGAAAGTTAAATCTGATTAACAAAGCAAAAACTGTAATTTATTATCAGCCTTTTTTGTCGCCTAAGCCTTTCAGCAAACACTTACATTTTCTTTCCATGCTTCATTCAGAACATAAAATAAATCCATAAAGTTTATTCCCAATACAGTTATTTATAACAAAAATAATTTATAGATTACAGTTATGGTTCAATAAAATAACCACCCCAGAAAATCAACACCATTATTCATCAAATTAAAAGTCAGCTATTGTTTGAATGAGCATGATGGTTACTGCTATTTGGTGCTGCAGGAACTACAAAGAGGGATACTTTAAGGAGTGGCACTTCTGTTGTCATTGTTTAATGAACAACGAACCCTTTGGGTTTCTCAACTTTTAAAGAAGGAAAGATCATACCAGTAGAATCTGTGAGGATCAAGCATCCATTTCTATGATTCAAAACTAGCATTGTAAACTGTTCATGTGTTCTAATGTGTACATAATTTTAAGCATGTGGATTTTGAAATGACAACTTACCTACAAGTACTACTTAAACAATAAAAATAAAAGAGGGAAAGGATTCACACAACTGCCAATTTGCTTAAAATAAGGCATTGTTTACAGAAGGTGGTTATTAGGAGGGGCATGGAAAATCAGTCTACAGCTCTTTAGTTCAGTGTATGGGGGGGTATGTGAGATGTGCAAGGCACTGAGCAGTATGAAACAACACTTTGCTAGTTTGGGGAGCATGCTGCCCTTTAACAATTAAATCTGACTTACCAGCACAATGAGTGAAGAAGGTTCAGAAGACACAATATTACTATACTACAGTACAAGTTTTCAAAGACATACCATCAACACCATAACACCTGACTCTTAAACATTATTCTGGGTTCACCTGCTTACAGTACTACTGTACTGTATTAGTAGCATTACATTTCCAGCTAGCATTGCAGGTGCATCAATGGACACATCCCATCTTTTATGTTTATTTCTGGACGCAGTCCATAAGCATCGGGGTGACAACAAACCATTCTTTTGTTACTCTGCTCCTGCTTTCTTATTCTTTATAGCCATAGGTCCACCCACACATTACATATCACACAATGTACAGGTGAACCATTAACTGATACATCAAGGGTAATGAAAAGTACTGTTGATAAAAACCAAAGGGTATGAGGGACCACCTATATAGAAAGAGGCATGCCATTATCCCCTTTTCCCTGTTTAATCAATGTTTTTACAAAAGGGGAACCATATTTAGATTTTACATTGACATCTTTTTAATTGTTATTTATGGTAAATCTGCAACATTTTAATTCATTTCAATTCCTTGCCAAAACAACTACCTGAAGCACTAAGATTAGTCAGAATAAACACTATCTGATTAAATGTATAATTAATGTTCCATTAAAAATGGCTTCCAATAATATGAATTAGCAAGTTCTACTCCATCATTTGGCATTTCTAATCTATATCCATGTATTTGTTTTATTTGCTGCTGCCTTGGAGCAAATTCACACACCTTCACTTCAACTCCAGGAGCCAATACACACAAAGTAGGTGTATCAGATTAGACTGCTATCTTTCTCACATTTTATCTAGCTACAAGGATAATTGTCTGAAATGAACATGGGATTCTTCACCAGGAGTTAGAATTACTTCCTTTAATAACAAAATAGCTTCATAAAAACAGGAAGTACTAATGCCTCAAGGAGAGAAGGCAGGCAAAGAACAGAACCACATACAGCCCACAAAGGAAATTAGCGTCTTCTGTGACTCCAGTACCACCTTACATTTGATACTTGTTTAAAAGAAACTTCTCTGTGCTCACTTTTACTAAGATATACACAATTCTCTGCACCCCCTCCTCAATTACCAAGACTTCCTGTCTTACCCGATATTCAAAGTGGAAAGAACTTGCAATATTTGTTTTAAATTAATGTAGGAGAAACCAAAAGTGAGAGATTCATCCATGCTGGCCCAGGGCTTTGAGTGATTAGTTCAATGTGCACAAAAAATTGTATTCAGCCATGTTTAGTGCTAAACTTCTTTTTTCAGTGTTTTTTTTTTATTATTTAGTTTTAATAGCTATATATCAAAGAGGTACAACAGGGACCTTTCCATGCTGGGAAAAGCTGTACCTATTCAATCTGTCCAATATAAATGGTGAAGATTTAGTTCACCTTTGAAAAATTTATGAAAATTTGCAAACATCATATTTAGGACAGAAAGAAGTAAAGGTTGAAAAAAATGCAAAATGTGGAGAGAGCAAAACAGATTTCTCTATCCCTCATAATTATCAAGGGGCAAATGACTTCCTAAGCTAAGGTTTGTCTTCTTTCTTATGAAGAAAAGCCAGAGTAGCACCAGGTGTACTGCAGGGCTAAGTTAAGTGGAATTAATTTGATACTGTCTGAGAACAGTGGTAGAATAGCATTTATATGAATGTTCTCATTTGCTACTGACACAGTTGGCATGGGGTTATTAAAAGAACCAAAAAGATTGTGAGAGCATCCATAAGAACAGAAGCCTGGAAAAGAAGTGATCAACACAAGTCTCAACATTCAGCTGAACTTGTGTTAGTCATCCGAGAAGCAGCTTTGGCCAAGTGCCTGTCTCTGGAGCTCACCTGGTGTTCAGCTCACAGAGCTGAACAGCCGTGTGTCATTCCAATTTCTTACAACCATTTCAGACCTGGAGCTAATGAGAACTTGCAGCTTTCCAGAACGTCTGCTTACATTTGCAAGGAAATTAAGCTACCTGACGGCAGAGGGTTCAGGCTTAAAAACAAGGCACAGAAGTTCACGCCTCAAGAGTGTAAGAGAAACTTTACATTGGTGTAACTTGCATGGTGGAGGCTGTTGGCAGTAACTTCCAAACAAAATAGTTGTAAGTAGAATTGGGGGTGGTGGTGGAAGCGACATTAAAAAGTAATATTGTTCTTCTCCAATACTATTTATTTCTTTCCTCTTTCAACATTCTCATTCTCAGTAAATGCAATGCACTAAATAACTGGTTCATACTGTGCTCCCCAAGCATTATCAGTAATCCCCATGGTATATTCCTTGAGCTTAACTGCTCTTATGCTGCACAGCATTCTTCTATCATGGCGCAGTGTCTTCCATTAAGACAACCTAAAGGCTGTAAAAAACAGCAAAAACCTAAAATCTTTATCCACAAGAGTCAGATTTCCACATTAGTAGCTCTTCAGAGGTTTAGATCACTTGCTGAAGAGATGTGCAACTATTCTCACTGCAAACAAGATATCTGTCCTTGAGCCTTTCAATCTGTAGAAAGATGAGTTTTTTTTATGAGGGGAGGGAGTGGCCAAAGAATGGGAGTGGGGCTCAATGGCCTTCTTGATCACACCAACTTTGATTCCTAAAACCCTTAAGTGTATCCTAAACAATAAAGAAACTTCTAGTGCAGTGGTTTCTAAACTTTGGTCCTCCAGATGTTTTGGACTTCAGCTTCCAGAATTCCTGATTGTTGGCCAAGCCAGCTGGGGCTTCTGGTAGTTGAAGTCCAAACACCTGGAGGACCAAAGTTTGGAAACCCTGTTCTAGTGTCTTAAATGTAACTCAAAGAGAAGGAATTCTGGGCATCTAGAGACTATGAGATGGAGGAGAAAAATACACTGTCCACTTACTGACCTGAAATATCAATTTGGAAAGTGCTGTTCTCTCACACCACTGGCAACATTACAGGAAAGAAAAAGCCCAGTAATGCTGTAACCTTTAAGGCAAAGGATACCATTTCTGGGTTCTCTATAATTGTCTGAAGGCAGCTCTGTGCTCAATAGGAACATCAAAAGGTTAGGCAGGCTCTTTTAAGACCTTTCTCTAGCAACAGTGAGATTATTGTCATTAACCTACTGCCGAGTGGGGAGAGGCACTTTGTTTTCTCCCTTGCAAAAGGTCTCGCTTTTTTGCCCTTCTTCTTCTGGGCCTTGAATGACAATTTTTTTTAAAAAAAAATCACTGCTGTTCAACTGACAGAGCAGCAGGACACCAAGTCACAAAGGTATACCTACTCTCTTGTCATCCCTATTTGAAGTCATGCCTCTTGACAGTTTTGCAGGAGGGATGAAGTCCAATTACAGTTTCCAGTTCCAATACAAGTGACCTTTCACAGAGAAAAACGGAGATGCACCTTTAAAACCGGCTGCTGGTTGAGTTCAGCATCTATGCTGCCTCCTGCCAACACTCCATCCAAATAGCAGGTGTTCCTTCCACAACAAGTTGCAAATAATGTATTTCATTGTCTGTGAAGACTAACCAGGGGTTCCTTTCACACTATGTAACTACAGCTCCTTGATCCCACTTTAACTGCCATGGTTCCATCCTGTGGTATCCTGGGATTGGCATTTCAGCAGGGGAACTTTTGAATCCTCAGCCAGGGAGCTCCTCTGGTACCTCTGACCAAACTACTATGGAGTCCCAGGATTTCATAGGATGTTGCCATGGCAGTTTAAAGTAGAATCAAAGTGCTATAATTGTATAGTGTGAACTTGAAAGTAGAAAAGCAATTAGCTGCCATTATAGTTCCAAAAGAGCTGGAATGATGTAGTAGTTTGAGTGTTGCAATGGGACACTGGGAGATCAGGATTCAAATCATGCTTAGCCATGGAAACCCACTGAACAACCTTGGACAAATCACACTCTCTCTGCCTCAGAGGAGGGCACAGACAACCCCCCTCTGAATAATCTTGCCAAGAAAGCCCCATGAGAGGCTCATCTTAGGGTCCCCATAAGTTGGAAACAAGTTGAAGGCACACAACATAAAGTTCCAGGCTCCTCACCCCACTGCACCCTGGCAGTTTGTTAGTTAGCCCAATTCTTTTTTAAAAAAAAAAAAACCAAAACATCACCTCCTGTTTCTCAAAGGTAATTTAAATAGTTATTTTGGTTACCTTTTTAAAAACAGTGTGAATGCTACAAGCTTCTGGCCTATAGTACAAAACACCATCACTAAATGGTAAACCAACAAGGCAAATTTGGGGACTTTTTGGTGAAACATTCATTGATGCAACAACAACAACAACAATAATACTGTTTTCTGCAAAAAAATTCAACATTTTTGAATGGAAAACCATTTTGCAAAAGACACTGTTTTCTCTGCCAACTAGAGACATCTCACTAAGATACAGCCTGTTCAAAACCCAGCTGCAAGACCTACTGGTTTACATTCAAATGCTAAAGGGCATTCGTCTGCTAAGTGTGAAACAACTTCAATAGTAACCATAAACATATACAGTGTGAAGCGGTGATTGTGGGTAGGTGTGTGTGTGTCTCAAGGGTGGGAAACTATTTAAAGATCACATTAGCCACTGATGGGGCCCTGAAGGGACATACCCCTCTCCACCCAACCCATCCCCAATAGGTTTTTTTTTAAATTAAGTAATTTAGAGTTCTTTCTTTTGTTCTTTTGCTAAAAATGGGTCACCCCTTTTGTTACTTGGGACATGGAAGAGGACATCTTAGGCCAGGGAGAGGCCTCTTCCAACCAGGAAGCAAATCAGAAGTCAACTTAAAGTTTACTTTTTTACTGAGAGAAGGCTATTCTAAACCTCAGGGAGGGTCTATAAACACAGTGAAATTGGGGTCTGTAAGAAAATACCTTTAGAAAAAACATTTTTTGAAAAACAAATTGAAAAATCTGGGAGCTTCACAAATGGACTTTGTGGGGGTGTGTGTGTGCAAGTGGGCCATAGGCCATCCAGATACACAAATACAAACACACACACACACACACACTTTTAATAACTATATTTTGTAAATTTACTATACAGACTCCTGAACAGGAATGTAAATCTGCATGTAAAAATAAAAGCTATCACATTTTCTTCCCACTAGGTTGAGAATTTGATTTTGCATTTTTTCATGTCAGGATTTTTTGTGAAAATATCACAACAGATTTTTTTGCAGGAAAAAGATGGTTTTAGCTTCACAAAACTTTCTATGCAATGTTTTGTACAACAATTTTTTTATGTACAATGTTTTGTAAAAATGCATGGTAGTAGTGGTTTACAAAAATTCATTTGCAAAATTTTCACCAAAAAGCCCTGAAATGCCGCTTCCCCAAAAACCATTTCATGGCAGTTGACATTTTTTTTGATGGGAGATCTCAACAGGTTGTGAATCCCTTGCTCACCAAGGATAAGAAAAATTGTGAGTACACACCCTTTCTCCTGAGAAGATCTTGTCAACTATTATACATGCTGATGTCGTCACAACCAACAGGAGGTACTGCCTACTGATAAACATATGGGATACATAGTCAGAGTGGACACAGTCTGTTGTCCAACATAGAAAAAGAAGCATATGCTCTGATGGTGGAGTTCCAAATCATTTTCCTTGTCATTAGGTGACTTTCAAAGCTGCAACATTTTAATTGTAAACATTTAATCAGAAGAGTGCATTACCTCCTATCCAATGGCATTCAGCATTCTTGTTTCCTCAAAAAAAAAACCAAACAAAACAAAACAAAACAAAAAACTCACGAATCCCTTCAGATTTTATGCAGCAGCAGGGTTACATTGAAATTTCATTGGGGTTTGTTAAGCAAGCACATATTAGCTGAGATCCTGTATTACACAGCACAACATAGATGTGTTTTGTTTTGTTTCTGTGGTTTTTTCCTGGGCTGTGAGGCCATGTTCTGGAAGAGTTTATTCCTGATGTTTCGCCTGCATCTGTGGCTGGCATCTTCAGAGAATGGTGGCATAGGGGTGTGTGGAGTTTATATACTGTGAGTCCCTGTTGGAGAGGATATGTAAATTTATGTATTTGAATGGCTAGTTTCTAGGGTGGGAGGATATGCAAGAAGGATTAGTGTCTGTTTGACTAATGGTCCATTGTCTGCTGGAAATCCCCCTGTCCCTGGGTGAAGTTCATTTGCATGTGCTGAGTTTTGTTTTTGGTGTTTTTCAAGACTGGTAGCCAAACTTTTTTTTTCTTTAAGGGTTTCTTCTTTCCTGTTGAAGTTGTCCAGGTGTTTGTGGATTTCTTTTTTTTTATTTATTTAAACTAAGTTTCCATACACCTAAAACCTCACAAAATCATACAATTGACTTCCTTCCCGACTGTACTTTGAACTTGATTCTTTACATTCTTTTTGGCTTTCTTACGTACAATTTAAAAAGTGTTATTACAGTAAAATTATCGATACAGCAGCATATTGTCCATTCTTCTTCCCTAAATCACATTTATTACCATATCTCCCTCCAAAAGGTGACTTACCAAAAGTCTGATTTTATTTCTTATTTTTAATTATGTCCACAATACGGTTTAATCTACAAACCATGTTGTTGCATGAATGCTCCAATCCAATTTCCAATATTGAATTAAATTTTCCCAATCTTTTCTAAATTTATCTATGGACTGAGATTGGATCCAACATGTGAGTTGTTCCAGTCGCACCACCTCCTGTAATTTTAACATCCATTCTTTTATGTTGGGTATTGCTTTTTGCTTCCAATATCTAGCAGGTACTATTCTAGCTATTGTTGTCATATAGCACATCACGTGTCTAAATTCATTAGGGAAATCTTTGTCAAAAATATTCAGTAAATATAGTTCTGGCTCCAATTTATAATCAATTTTCAATATTTTCCTAATTGCATCGTGAATATTGATCCAAAACTGTCTTGTTACTTTGCAGGTCCACCACATATGATAAAATGTACCGATTGCCTCCCCACACTTCCAACACTCATTTTTCATGTCTTTATACATTTTTGCCAACTTATGTGGTGTCATGTACCATCGGAATTGCATCTTATAGCAGTTCTCTCTTAAATTGCTACAAAGTGTAAATTTCATATTTTTCTTCCACATGATCTCCCATTCTTCCATTAGGATATTACGCCCAATATTCCGAGACCATTGTACCATAAACTCTTTAATAGGTTCAGATTCTGAGTCTAGCTTTAGTAATAATTTATATACCTTTGCTATTTTAAAGTCATTATCACCCATTATCAAAATGTCGAGCTCTGTTTTTAAATTTTCTATCCCCCATAGTTTTTTTATCCATGCTAAATCTCTCTAACAGCTGTCTATATTGAAACCAATTACCGATTCTTTGTTCCCCCTCCAATTCCTCCCTTGTTTTAAACCTAGGGGATCCCTTCTGAAATACTACTAAGTCATTATATGTCAACCAACTTTTTCAATGCAACATCTCTATTCTTCTGAATGCTTCTTGTGGGGAAACCCATAATGGTAACTTCAAATAAATCTTGGTCTTCAGTCTCATCCATATTCTAATCAAGGCATTTCTGATAAAGTGATTATTAAAGTTCTTATCAATCTTTACTTTATCATACCATAAATAGGCATGGATCCCATATCTAATATCTGAGCTTTCCAATGTAATAATCCCATCATCCCTAAGAGTCATACATCCAAACCAACATACACAATTGATGATACAGTTTAAGATTTGGCAGAGCTAAGCCTCCTCTGTATTTATCCTCTTGTAAAATTTTCCAGTTTACTCTAGGCTTTTTGTTCTGCCAAATAAATCTAGACAAATCTCTATCCCACTCTTTAAAGAGTTTATCACTACATATTACCGGTAAATTTTGGAATAGATAAAGCATCTTTGGTAGTATCATCATTTTTACAGCTGATATGCGGTCTAATAGGGATAAGTTTAACTGCTTCCATTTTCCAAGATCTTGTTTGATTTCATTCCAGATCTTCTTGTAATTATTATCAATCAAATCCATATTATTTTTAGTGATCATTATTCCCAAGTATTGATTTCTTTCTCCAACTTAAAATTCGATATCTCTTCCAGTTTATCTTCTTCTTTCTTATCAATGTTCTTTGTCAACAGACTCATTTTGTCCTTGTTAATCTTAATCCCTGCAATTTTACCATAATTCTCCAGTATCGTACACAAAATCCTGACTGACTCTAAGGGATCTTCTAAGAATACTACCAAATCATCAGCAAATGCAGCTAATTTATATGTTTGTTTTTTAATCTGAACTCCTCTTACTCCTTCCTCAGATCTTATCTTCCTACACAAAACTTCCAAGACCATTATAAAGAGGAGTGGGGACAAAGGACACCCTTGCCTCACCCCTTTCTCCATTTTTATTACTTTTGTCTTTTGATCATTAACTATAATTTGGGCCATTTGATTTTTATAAATTGCCTTGATTCCGTTTATAAACAACTCTCCAAGACCCAGTTTATTCATCACCTCGATCATGAATTGCCAATTCACACAATCAAAGGCCCTTTCTGCATCTAAAAACACTAATGCTAGCTTTTTATCCGGATGTTTATCAAAATATTCAACCAGGTTTAATACCTTCCTGATGTTATTTCTTATATATCGTTTAGGCAAAAATCCTGTTTGATCTTTATCTATCCAATCTTTTAATATATTCTTCAATCTGCTAGTCATAATGGATGCAAAAATTTTATAATCAGTATTCAAAAGTGAGATGGGCCTATAGCTTTTTATTTGATCTGGGTCTTTATTCTCTCTCAGTATTAATGAAATGTTAGCCTTTCTCTAAGATGTTGGTATGGTCCCCCTCTAATTATGTGGTTGAATGTCTCTAATAAAGGGATCTTCAACTCTTCTTCAAAGGTCTTATAATAGCTTGCTGGGAATCTGTCGGGGCCCAGCGTTTTCCTGTTTTTAAGCGATTTAATTGCTCTTTCCACCTCATGTATAGTTATTTGCTTGTTCAATTTGTCTCTTTGTTATTTTTGAGATATCTTGTTCATTCAGGTACTCCATTATTTTACCTTTTTTGAGTTCACTTTCAGGAGATTCCTTAAATAACTCAGTGTGATATTTATAGAAGCTACACCGAATCTTCTCTTGATCAGTTAATAACTTCCCCTTCTCTTTTATTCTTAAAATTAGCTTTTTCTCCTGTTCCTTTCGCAGCTTATACGCCAGCCATTTTCCTATCTTGTTTCCACTTTCAAAGTACCTCTGTCTTGCAAATCTCATCTTTTTTTACTTCCTCAGCAATCTCTATTTTCAATTGATCTTGAATAATCTTTAATTCTTTCAGTAAAGTCGGATTCAATGTATCATTTTTAAGTTGCTTTTCCTTGCTTATTAAAGCTTCTTGCAATACCTGCATTTTCTCTCTTCTCCTTTTCCCCCACAATTAATTTGCATTAATACTCTCTTAATACCACTTTACTTGCATCCCAAATAGTATGTAATGCTAGTTCTTCATCTCTATTTTCTGTAAAATAATTTTTCAATGCCGCCCTTATTCTTTCCTGTACCTTCTTTTCCTGTATTAATGATTCATTGAGTCTCCAACTGTATTCTCTATTTGTATTCTTTATACACTTTTATCATGTTATAGTCTGACAGTGTTCTCGGCAATATTTCCATATCTTTAAGATTCTTGGCCATACTTTTTGACAATAGGAACATATCTATATGGGATAGAGATTTGTGACTATTCGAATAGTAAGTGAAGTCCTGCGCATTACCATACAGGTGTCTCCATACGTCAATTAATGCAAGATTATCCATAAAACATATAAAAGATTTTGGCAGTTTTCCTTGTTTTATTCTCCTTTTAGGATTTTCCCCTTGAGTTCTATCGACCAATGGGTCAAGCACCCCATTCCAGTCCCCCAAACATATAAGATTATCGCAATCTAAGTTTATCACCATCTTCAATAGATCTTTGTTAAACCCATCTATGTTTTCAGATGGGGCGTACATCCCCAAAATCAGAATCATTCGCCCTAACATTTTTAATTCTACTCCAATGTATCTCCCTTTTGGGTCATTTACTACTTCTTTCGCTTCGATTTTTCTATTAACATATATTACAATAGCTTTTTTCTTTTTGTTTCCCAAATTTGTAAATTCTTGACCTAATTTCCTGTTTCTTAATAGTTTTTGATCTTCTTCCTTTATATGGGTCTCTTGAATACAAGTAATATCAGCTTTCATTTTTTCTAGAAGGTGGAATATATGTTTCCTTTTCTGGGGGGAATTCATTCCTCTTACATTCCATGAAATAAGTTTCATATTCAATTTATTATATGTTTATATTCTATTTATTAGATATTCGTACCTTAGTATTAATGTTATTCTTTATCCAAATGTATTTATTTATCAATATACAAATATATATATATATATATATATATATATTGTTCTAATCCTTTAGGTTTATACTATTTTCTTCCTTTTCTTCTTCCTCTTCTTCCTCTCCTTCTGTCCCTTCTATTACACTTTCTCCCTCCTCCTCCACCTCCTCTTCTATCACCTCCTCCTCTATCTCAATACTTTCCTCCCCTTCCACCCTTCCACTCCTCTCCGTTGTTAATGTTCTCTCATCTTTATCTGCCCTCATATTTTCGATTTCTGCCACCTCCAGTGAGTCTGTCTTTGTAGTTTTGTTGTTATTCATTCCTCTTCCTTTTCCTTCCTGTGCAGTATTAAATTCACTATTAAACTTAGTCAGAAAATCTTTCGCTTTCTTAATTGTATTAATTCTATATCTCTTTTGGCCATAAGTAAATGATATTCCTTCTATCTTTTCCCATTTATATTGTATATTCTTTATTTGCAGCCTAGACATAATAAACTGATAATCTTTCCTCCTCTTTAAAATTTGAGCAGGCATATCTTTATACACTGCTATTTCACAACCATCAATTATTAGTTTAGATCTATAGTTTTTCTGTAAAATCAAGTCTCTTATCCTCCCTCTTGTAAAATAGATTACAATACCCCGAGGTAACTTCCTTTGTGTTACTAATTTTGAATTAATTCTAAATATTTTGTCCACCTCAAGTTCAAAGCTTTTCAATGGGATTTCCACAAATTCTGCAATTCCTGGCACTATTCTCTCATACAAATCCTCTTCCTCCATTTCTACCAAACCCCTCAACTTCAGACATTTCTCTCTTAATTTCAATTGCACTTCAAGATTCTTATCTTGATCTTGCCTTTGTTTGTGGATTTCAATAGCTTCTCTGTGCATTCTGACATGATAGTTGTTGGTTCCACAGGTGGAACTATGCTGCATTGCTCCTTTCAAATCCCATCCCCCAGACTCACTGTTCAGCCCACAGCCATTCAGTGGCTGGTGGATAGGGGTAGTTTCGAGATGCATCTGGCTATGTTTCCACACCCAAACACAGTCTGATGACATCATCTGCTGAGATCCACCAGGGTCTGCTAGAGGTCTCAGCAGATGATGTAATGGTTCTGCATCAGATTATAGGGAAACAGGCACTACTCCAGTGCCCATCCCCACTGTCCACCAGTACAGGTATTATAGTATTGAATAGTATTAGCAATAGCATTTCTATACCACTTACCAGTGCAAAGCACTCCCTAAGCAGTTTACAATGAGTTAGCTAATTTTCCCCAACAAGCTGAATACTCATTTTACCAACCTACTTAAGGATGGAAAGCTGAGTCAACCTTGGAGCCCTGTAGGATTGAATTCCCAATGTTGTGGCTGCAGTACTGGCATTTAACCACTGTGCCATGATCAAATGGCTGTGGAAGGGGGCTCTCATGGCAAAACAGTAAGTCCTGAGGGAGCTTTAGTGGTACAGAGGAAGGACAAAAATACCAACTTCCACAACAATAAAAGAAGATTTACACAGGCATACATTATACTTACACTTGCGCAAGCATATGCCGGTCAATGCAAGGAGGGAGGCAACCATCTTCATATATGTAATGAACATGATGCCATTCAGTGAAGGTATTCATGCTAACAGCTTAAGTGGCTTCAGTTAATAGTTGATCCCTTGATTTGTAATGACTTCCTGCAAAGTGTTTTTATCATTTATAGCTTTGATGGACTATTTTGATTTTTTTTTAATGATGTAAGTTGTCTTGAGTATTGTTACTGTAAAATCCATATAATAAAGAACCATGCACCAGAGAACTACAGCCAGCTGCAGGAACCTACAGCACACCCACCATGTACATCCCCTTCACTCTTGATGTGTTACACAACAAGTATTGACTATGTCCTGATGACATATAGACCTGTAATTGTTTTATATATAGAAATTATATGGAACACACATGCATAGTATAAGAGCATCCTGCAGTTCGGATCACTTGCTCTACCTTCCTGTAATGTAAAGTGAAGAAAAGAATCCTCTATGGTATCACAATAACAAGAATGCAGAAAAGCCACAGGTGGAAGAGCCCCCTCGGCAGAATGCCTTCAGAAAGGGATGCAGGGTGATAAAGAAATTCCTTCTGATCTAAAGTGTGCTCCCAACTACAGCTCTACAGCTAGACTCCTAACCTTACACTGACTGACTAGCCACTGGTCCAGACTCTCTTTACATCTTTACAAAAGGTGAAACAGGCACCTGTCAAAACCAGGCATGTCCCTCAGATTGTGTTGGAAATGCTTGCAATGGTAAAGGACCCAGAACGATAAAGAAGGCTTCTTACCTCCAACCCTTGTCAAGCCTTTGGTTTTCATAAGGCAAAAAACAGCTAAACTTAAACTTAAAAACTAATCACGGATGGGTCAATGCACAAATGAACATTTCAGCAAAGAAGGAAGAAGCTGATACAACCCAAGAATCTTTCAGAAATGTTTCAGTGCTCTATCCTACTTTCTGTGCAGTTAGAATCACAAAGCATCTCAGGGCAATCTGTTTTTTATTCATTAGCTTAAGCTGCTGCTTTTCTCTCTTGAATCAATGGCTGCTTTAGACTTTGCTAATCAAAAAGACTCACACTGCATTGCTTTCCAAGCACTACAGAACACCACCCCTCATTATATTCATACAGCTAGTTTGGGGAATGGAAAACCTTAGCTTTTCTGTTCAAAGGGAATGTAAAGGTAGTGAATGAGGAAGAGAAACATAAGCTCCTCTTTAGAGGGAAACACTTACATACTCATACAGCCATTTTGCCCACATTTTCTTTCAGACATAATTGCAGACCCAAAGCATGCATTCCTAAACAATCCCCACCCCATCAAAGACTCCTAAAACATTTAAACATATGGGAATGTCACACCTGAGATATGTAGCCCTCTCCTTTCCCCTTTGAAATGCTTTAGTACTCAAAATGAGTGGGGTCTTTCTTAAAAAAAAAGCCAGACATAACAGCTCAATTTAAATTAATTACTGCAGATTTTATGCTTCATATTTTTGTTATTTTCTTCAGAAAGGCAAAGTTCTGGAAGAGTGACATAGGCAGTGAAACATATTGAATTCAAATAAGTAAAAATTCCATGTTAGATTTAATACATTTGTTTGCTTCCTTCTATGGATCTGGTGGGGATGCAAACTTCTATCACATTGTTAGCTCTACCAGGCAAATCTGAAACTGGACTTAAGGTATAATTTTGATGACACTCACATATAAGTGTCATAGAGCCATTGTACTGTGTACTGTCTATACACATATAAGTTGTGTATAGACATTGTACTGTCTATTCTCCTATATGGGTCTGAAATGTGGGTCACGTATCGCCACCACTTACGACTCCTCGAACGCTTTCATCAGCGCTGTATACGCACAATCCTAAATATACACTGGACTGACTATGTGATGAATGTTGCTGTCCTTGAGCAAGCAGGGATCACCAGCATTGAGGCCATGATATTGAGAACATAGCTGTGCTGGGCAGGGCACGTTTCTAGGATGGAGGACCATTGCCTCCCCAAAATAGTACTCTACAGTGAATTCGCCACGGGTCAGTGTAAGAGGGGCGCTCCAAAAAAGCGATCCAAGGACTCCCTGAAACAACATCTCAGGCTTGGCCAAACTGATCACCAACAATGGTCTGCCCTGGCTTCACATCGGGAGGCATGGAGACGCACTATCCACAATGCTGCAGCCTTATTTGAGAACTCATGCCGAACAAGTCTTGAAAAGAAACGACAACGCAGAAAGAATCACAACCTGGAAACATCACCCATGGAAACCTTCTGCTGTGCTTTCTGCAACTGGACTTGTTTATCTTGGATTGGCCTTTTTAGTCATCAGCACGCTTGCAGAAAGCGCGGGATGAGTCCTTCCTGAATCTTCGTTTGCAAAGAAAAGCCAGAGAGAGAGATAAGTAAAAGAGCTATATTGATGTCAAAGGGATTATAAATTCTGATAAAAGGACTCAAATGGGATCATCATCAGAAGAACAAGGTTTCCTAAAATGGAGAGTAATTTTTCCTGAGTTATTCAATTCTTACAATGATAGCAGGGTGCCTACAGTGCAACAGCAGTAAAAAGAACTCAAGTGAATTTGGGGAAAAAAAACCCTGTATGGGTGTACAACTTGATCTGCCTTCTTAACAAGTAGCATTTTCAAGAGTGAGATATTGGCACTAAAAGAGAGATTGGTGCTTACCAGGAATATTATGTATTGTTATTGCTAAGATGAGCAGCATGATCCTCCTCCAGCTGCTGTTTGCTGGTACTGGAGTGTTGTCTTTGAGAGTCTGGGATGGAGCAGGAACACTTGGTTGTCCACCTCCAGCACCTTTCTTCCTCTGATAGGGTTCCCCATTTTCGCTTTTGTCTGTAGCCGAAAGAGTAGAAGCAAAATATATATTCACTCTTGGAGAAGTCTAAATATCGAGCAGTAGGGAATCAACTGATGATAGCCATGAGCAGAAGGTTTCTGTAAGCCTTCATAATTTTTGACTTCAAACTTAAGTACATAAAGTATGTATCTTGTAGGTCAAAGTCTACCCAATTTAGCAAAAATTACATCTGAACAGTCAGACCATAGAAGCAAGGTAAGATGGTCACAGCCACTGTAGAGACTAAAGAATTGAGATTTGTTCAAAGTCACATGGGGACTTGTGAGATAGCATGCACCTAAATTACATTTATCACAGATGAGTAAGACAACCATTGTAAGCAGAAGCCCCCTTCTACTTTAGGACAGTTAGCTTCTGATGCAGAAGGACCACTCCATGTTTAAACAGCTGGTAGCAGGGCGAGGTTTGGCAAGTTCAGCTTCCTCCACCACTGTAGGGGTCTGATGATCTCCTCTTTTTCATCTGTTTTTATAGCAGCAGCTTGAACCTCTGCAAGACAGAGCCAGAGGGCAAAGAGCATGGGCAGCTGGATTGTCACAGTGCCATAATGAAACATGCTGCTCCTTCCAAATGTCTCCTTGCCACATGGCTGTTAAGTGAAGAACAATTTGTATCTGTCAAGTGAGTGGAAACATAAAAAGCTGACATGTTCTCATAAAGCTAAAACAGCCAAGTAGAACAGTCATTTTGGATCATCTGACCAAAGATCAAGGTGTATGGTGCATAAACCACTTCCCAAACAGAATTTCTCTAAAGCACAACGGGAGCACATTAATGTGAGTAGAAAGAGCAGTAATGCAAGCTTAGTACCTATAGAACTTATTTAAAAGAAGACTTGCACAACCCATAACCCAGCAAACCAGCCATGCATTACCCCCCAGTGGAGCACAATACATCTCCTACTTTTGCAGTCATAGAATCATAGAATTGCAGAGTTGGAAGAGACCACGAGGGCCATCCAGTCCAACCCCCTGCCATGCAGGAATTCACGATCAAAGCATCCCCGACAGATGGCCATCCAGCCTCTGTTTGGGAAGGTACTCATTATGCAGAAGTCTGTAGTACAAAGAACACACAATGTCAGACAACCTAGCCTCCTCAGAATAAATGCTCTGGAGACTTTCAGCATTGCTTTAGAATAGGGCAGCATCATCTGTGACTCAAGTAACAGAACACAGACCACCAGTCATGTATCATGGCACAGTTTTGCAGTCCAAGGCAGGCAGCAAAACTTCATGATAAAAAAACAGATTTTTCTAGTCACCAATTTATCCATGAGCCGTCTTGGCTTGTAAGCCTTATCTGGCTTCATGGGACACCTGTTATGCAAGCTTGATTTAGCAGACAAACAAGCACACACCTTTGATTTAGTTTAATACAGGTACAGCCAATTCTGCATCTTGAAAAATATTTTCAGAATTCAGCATTTACTATTAAGCCGGGCTAGGCAACTTTTGGCCCGTGGGCCAGACAAAGCCTGCAGGGCCTCCTCATCCAACCTGCTGCCTTCCCCACATCCCATCATCTTGCCTTAACCACCTTTCCCTCAATATTGAGTTATAATAAAATGCTTGGGTATATTTCCTTTCCCAGTGTGCTGATTGGCTGCTTCGGAAGCATACCCAACCAATCCCCTCTTTCCTCTCACTCCCTCAGCCAATCACCACCCACATGCAAATTCCCTCTCCAACTCACAATCCACTCCTGTCACTCAATCTGCATCTATACCCCCAGACTCATAAGGACCCCTCCCTCCTCTCACTCCTTCAGCCACTCACCACCCATATGTAAAACAATGCCATATTTTTTCCTTAAATAATAGTGTGTAGCTGAACCATGTGAACCTTTCAAATCCACTATAACGGCATATGTTACACTGGGTACAGCTAGTTGAGTTATAATCTCCAACCTACTGAACAGCATCAGGCAGGGTGGGTGGGTGGAAATAGGAGTTACATGTCAGGAGCAGGGGAAAGGGAGATCCCTGAGTTTTGTGCTACATGACAGATTTTTTCACCATGCAGTGCAGAAGCAAAATAATCTGTCCATGGAGAAAAAGACTGCTTTCTTTCTGCATGGGCAGATCACAATTGACTTTGTCACACTACACTGTTATAATACTATTATTTCACTTTAACCGCAATGGCCGCCTCCTGTGGAATCCTGGGGATTGTAGTTTAGTGAGGCCTAAGAGCTCTCTGTCTGAGAGTTCTAAATACCCCTCCCTAAACTGCAAATCCCAGGATTCCACAGGAGGCAGCCATAGCAGTTAAAGTGGAATAACAGTGCTCTAACAGTGTAGTGTGATAATCTACAGTGTTTCTTTGCTAAATTTTGAGAAAGACAGAGATCTCTGACTATTCAGTGCAATAGCAAAGTGAGCTGCCCATCCAGAAGAGAGACCATTCTCTTCTCTGTGGGCAGTTTGTAGTGTTTCTGTGCTGCACACTATGTACCCCATAATGTGGTTGGGGGGGGGAGAAAGAGAGAATATGGTGTAAGAGTGCACATTGGGGAATGAGAAAGAACAGTGTGTCTGTATATCTTTTGTTCCTAGGGTGTATCCACACTGCAGAGTTATAGCAGATTGACACCACTTTAAATGCCATACCTACATCTTATGGAAACCTGGGATTTGTAGTTTTACAAGGTCTTTAGCCTTCGCTGCCTAAGAGTGCTGGTGCCTCCCCCAAACTAGCAATCCCAGGATTCTGTAGGATGCAGCCTTGGCAGTTAAAGTGGTGTTACACTGCAATAATTCTATAGTGTGGACACACTGTTTCTCACTTTGGTATCTGAATGCATCCATCAGTGGTATGTGAGCCATGATCACTTTCTCCAAAAGGAATGTGTCCATCCTCTTTTTTTGATAAAATTACCAGCTTGGTAGATGAAGGGAACGCTGTGGATATCGCATACCTTGATTTCAGTAAGGCCTTTGACAAGGTTCCCCATGACATTCTTGCAAACAAGCTTGTAAAATGTGGGCTAGACAAGTTAACTGTTAAAATGGATTTGTAATTGGTTGACCGGCCAAACCCGATGCTCAGCAGTGGCTCCTCTTCGTCTTGGAAAGATGTGACCAGTGGGGTGCCACAGGGTTCTGTCCTGGGCCCAGTGTTATTCAACATCTTTATCAATGACTTGGATGAGGGAATTAGGGGCATACTTATCAAATTTGCAGATGACACCAAATTAGGAGGAGTAGCTAATACCCTAGAGAACAGGATCAAAATTCAAAATGACCTGGATAGACTGGAGGGCTGGGCCAAAGCTAACAAAATGAAATTCAATACGGAGAAATGTAAGGTACTCACTTAGGGTGAAAAAACAAAATGCATAGATATAGGATGGGGGAGACCTGGCCGAATGAGACTATGTGAAAAAGGGATCTAGGAGTCCTAGTAGACCACAAGTTGAACATGAGTCAGCAGTGTGATATGGCAGCTAAGAAGGCCAATGCGATTTTGGGCTGCATCAATAGAAGTATAGTGTCTAGATCAAGGGAAGTAATAGTGCCACTCTATTCTGCCTTGGTCAGACCTCACCTAGATTACTGTGTCCAGTTCTGGGCACCACAATTCAAAAGGATATTGACAAATTGGAGCGTGTCCAGAGGAGGGTGACTAAAATGGTGAAAGGTCTGGAAACGATGCCTTAGGAGGAGAGACTTAGGGAGCTGGGTATGTTTAGCCTGGAAAAAAGACGGTTAAGAGGCGATATGATAGCCCTGTTTAATTATTTAAAGGGGTGTCACATTGAGGATGGAGTAAGCTTATTTTCTGCTGCTCCAGAGACTGGAACATGAAGCAATGGATGCAAGCTCCAGGAACAGAGATTCCACCTCAACACTAGGAGGAACTTTTTGACAGTAAGAGCTGTTCAGCGGTGGAACACACTCCCTCGGAGCCTGGTGGGGGTCTCCTTTTCAGTGGTCTTTAAACAGAGGCTGGATGGCCATCTGTCAGGGATGCTTTGATTGTATATTCCTGCATGGCAGGGGGTTGGACTGGAAGGCCCTCATGGTCTCTTCCAACTCTATAATTCTATGATTCTATGATCCAGGAAGAAAAGGTTCTTCAATACCAAATGGGAAGAAAATATATGTAGACTCTGGATTGACTCTGAACTTCCTCATTCCTAACTTTGGACATGATAAATTCTGTCACTCTACAGTGAAATAACTGAAAGGTATCACACCCTCCTAGGTCAATATCCTGCTGTTTCAAAATTATGCTACTAAGCCTAAGATATGATTGTTCATAAATAACAGCATGCCTGATGTTTTACATTAGACACATACAAGAAAGTTATTCCTAAAAGATTTCAAAGTGTGATGTCTAATACAGTGATAAGGGAACATAGAAAGGCAGGACTAGAGAGCCAAGGGTAACAACAAATAAATAGGAGGAGTTAATTTGTTTTGAATAGATTGCTAGGAGTCTTCCTACTGTACTCATTTCTCTGACAAGACTATTTGTTGAAAAGGTCCTTCTGATTTAAAATCCAGCAGAAACAAACCAAATTAAAATAAAGACAATAAAAAGGGCAAAACACACAACTTTCTCAATTGCTATACACAAATTCTTTCCATTTACCCAGTAAAAGTTCAAAAAAACCAATAAACAAAACACGAGAGGCCAATGTTCTTGAACTTTACATAGGCAACAGCTGCATTCCAGCGCAAAGAAGATCTGACATTTTAGATGCATTTTAAACTCTTCCTCCCCACACACCACCACCCAGCTTAATTTTCCTAGCAGACAAGCAAGTGCCAGAAGTCATTTGAAGGTGGTTCTGAATTAATGTCAATTGCTTCCCATGCTATTTCCAAGCAAGTTAATGCTAAACTGTCATGTTGCACTTAACTTGGTGGCCATTAAGAATCTGAAGCATATTAAAAATGCTTCTGCAAATGAGCGCACGAATTCAATAGGGAAAGGGATGCAATCTTTCCATCCAGAATAATAGCTCTGAGCAAGAGAAAGGTGGGGACAGCTTAAAAGCATTCAAAAGTGCAGTAAAAAATCTGGTCTGATGAAGTTCTTGATTCAAGTTGTTCAAAAAATGCTTTGAACTATCAAGGATTATCATAAAATGGCAATTAAGCACATTGCTATATTCAGCCCCTCCAGGCGTCAGACAATTTTACATTTTGAAAAATGTTAATGGCACACGGTTCAAGTTCTGTTGGCTCAAATGTTGAGACTGCTTTGTCCTACACGAAGCAGTGCAATTTAGCTCACACTTTGCTGCTGTTGTGATCACATAAAAAAATTCAAATCCAAAATATAGCTTACCAACCAACACAAGTGAGTCATGGCAAAAGTTTAATTTCTCTGCTCAGTTATCTTGAAAAGAGTCAAGTTAAACTCACTTTCTCAAGTAAGTAAGTGTTGTTGTGTGCCTTCAAGTTGTCTCTAACTTACGGTGACCCTAATGTGAACCTTTCATGGGTTTGGGGGGCTTGTTTGTGGTTTTTTGCAAGATTTATTAGGGGGGCAGTTGTCTTTGCCTTCCTCTGAGGCTTAAGAGAACGTGACTTCCCCAAGATCACCCAGTAGGTTTCCATGGCTGAGAAGGGATTCTAACTATGGTCTCCCAGAGCCCTAGTGCAATGCTCAAACCACTACACCACCCTGGCTCTCAAGCAAGTGGTACATCCCAAATAAAAGAATGGAACTTATAATTATGGATTGTGTCCATAATCAAAAATACACTCTCCCATTAGATCTGAATATTAAAGACACCCTGTGCCCCAAAAGCAATTCTGGGAGGCATTCAGACATTTATTACCACCCTAAAAATTATGGGTGAAAGACCAGGGCAGACAAATCAGGAGTGAAAACTCATGACTCTCATTAGGAGTCCTTGAAAACCAGACAGAGTCTCAAACAATGAAGTAAAGTGTCTAAAACAGACATGACTGTACTACTCAATCCCTTTCACGGCACAGTTCAGATCCTTTGAAACAGGCGTATTCAAATTGCTTCATCTAAATATAATGGGTTCTTTTTCTCTCTCTCTCAAAAAAAAAATCTCTGTCTTGACATGTAACCAAAGAGAATGACAAAGTGATCTAACTCATGAGGATGCTATCACAGTTAGTAAGTTAAAGAAAAAATATCTAGGAAAATCATTACCATTGCCACTTGTTATCTGTAATGAGAACTGAAAACTCTATTGTGACTTACAACCCTTCAAGTGTTCTTTCTCTGCTAAATGTTCTTTGAAGCACATGATTCTTGTAGGAGGAACACTCCTCATTGGGCAACTGTCCTTGTAGATTGAACATGTACAAACATAGATGTTTTATCATCACTGGAACACAAGTATAAGCCATCTTAGCAGGAATGGGATCTACCTCCACCTCCCTAGAAGAAAGATAACTAATGCTGATCCAGTCTTACTCACTCTAAGGTAAGGAAGGTGGAGGGAGACAGATCAGCTTTAATGCCATTATGGTATCATAAATCATGATATGATAAATCATGGTTGTTGACAGTTAACTAGGATTACTGTGCCAACTCCTGGAGAAACTCATTGCAGTCCTTCTTCCTATAGGGGCTTCTCTGGCACTTATGTTAACAGAGGATATCTGGCTATAACAATTTTTTAAAGGCCAAGACATAAAGCATGTGAGCAGCAGTGTAAGTCAAGAGCTGTGAAGCCTAAACCAAAAGCCCAATTTTTAAAGACCAGCAACAATTGTTGTAGCACTTCTAAGAACAGCTGCAATACTTGTCCTGTGTGTTCTTCTCCACAATCAACACCATCTGTAAAAGAGGAACATTCTCATCTACTTATAGGAAATGAGTAACTGAAACAAATCTGCTTTCCAGTGATAGATCACTCTGTATAACATATTTGCCAGTATGCTAGCTGCACAATATAGTCCCTGCCTTCCACAAGGGAGTTAGTAGTCTGTCAGAACTGTCAGTATGACCCCTCCCACCCACACAACTATTGTCTTAAGTATTCGCTGATGAAGTGAATGTAGCTTTCATTCACTTCATCACTGTGAAATATAATGATCTGTTAATATCTCAATCTTCTCTCTAGAGCTGGAAGGACAGAGGTTGCGTCAACAAGTGTATACAAATCAGTTCGGTAATAATTTAGGGCATGTTTAGGGTATGTGGGAATAAAAGGTTGATGAAAGGAGATTGGAAAAAGTAGTGTGTTGGATGCACTATATAAAGAGCAGCAGAAGTAGAGCAGAATGAAGCATCAGCCTCTGTAGGAAAACAGAATAGGCTGGTTATCATCCTCTCAAAGAGCACAGGGAGACCCAAAGAAGAGGGATCTCTGAAGCCTTGTAGATCAGTAGTTCTTAACCTTTTCTTTACCAGGGACCCCCATTAAATATATTTTGTTGATGTGGGCCCCTAAAACTTAATTCAAGGTTTAAAATCCTAACAATAACAACAACACCTGAACACTGAACCATTAACAATTACATCATCTGCTAAACCTTCCCTCACAGGTGCCAGAGGGAGAGGGAAGACTTTTCTCCTGCCTCTTCCCGCCATTTTGCAGCTGGAGCAGATTAAACAACAAGATAGTGTCCAGCCAGCCAGCTACCCAGCCTTTGCCATGGTTCCTGTCATGTGGCCATTCTGCTGTTGCTCAGCCACTCAGACCACGTGACAGGCAATACGCAGGCCCAGCCAGCCTTTGCCTTGGCTCTTGTCACATGACCGCGCCACTGTGGGGAGATGGTGGTCTGAGCAGCTGAGCAACAGTAGAGTGGTCACATGACAGGAACCAAGGCAAAGGCTGGCTGGCTGGGCTTGTGTCTTGCTGTTCAGTCTGCTCCAGCTGAAAACTGGTGGGACTCCACTGCAGGGAGGAGGTGGACTGAGCAGCCCTCAAGCCTTCGCGGACCCTCTGGGAGGGCATTGTGGCCCCCTGGGGGTCCATGGAACACAGGTTAAGAACCATTGTTGTAGATCACGAACCAAGGCTTTGGGAAAGCCTTGGTTGCTCTGCACACTCTTCCATAGGGAGCTGTCCAGCGCCACACACATTAAGTAGATTACACAAATCAAAGCCTGGAAAGACAAATTGGATTCCCATTGATGGTATAATATTACATACATGCATTAGTTCTGTTTAGAGGAGACCAAGTGGAATAAATGGGATCTACTAGATACAAATAAATCTGATTTCAATGGGTATGCTCTAGGTAGAACTAAGGTTTGATTTAGCCCATATTCCACAAGTGGGTCCTTGGTGTCTCTGGGGTTTGGTTCCAGGACCACCTGTGGATACCAAAATCCATGGATGCTCAAGTCCCTTTATATACAATGGCATAGTAAAATGCTGTTTCTTATATAAAATGGTGAACAGCAAGGTTTGCTGTTTGGAATATTTTAAAATATATATTTTCAAGTCGTGGTTGGTTGAATCCATGGATAATGAGGGCTGACTGTATGAGCAATAGATTAATTATTGTTTTCACATTCTCATGATATTTCTGATTTCATTGTGCCAGGCTTCACTTCTTGACTTTTAGATCCATTTCTGTCTTTTAAACAAGTACCCAGACTTGATGGTGATGATGATGCATGCCTTCATGTCATTTCTTACTTATGGAGATCATAAGGCGACCCTATCACAGGGTTTTCTTGGAAGAATTTGTTCCGGGGGATTTTCCCTTGCCTTCCTCTGAGGCTGAGAGAGTGTGACTTGCCTAAGGCCATCCAGTGGGTTTCCATGAAAGAGTGGGGAGCTGAACACTGGTCTCCCAGCATCCCAGTGCCTGGGCCATGGTGAGTGAGGGAGTGAGGGGCAGGCAGGTGTTAACATCCCTGGTAGCACAATGGAGCCTCCATTTTCAGAAGCAATCTACCATGGAATGCTATTCCTGTCTCTATGTGTATAAGGGATTGCTTTTCCTGCTCTTTTGGGGGGTTACCCAAGACTCAGTGGTTCCCCAGCCCTCCACTTTAGCAGCAGGGCAAGGCTTGTATTTGCTGTAAGGGCCCCGTTTCTGCTCAGCCGACCCCTGCAAACTCTGGGTGCCTGGGAGTTCCTGTCACCCTTTCTTTCTTTTTGCTTCCGAGCTAAGGTGTGGCAAGGTGTTCCCACCTGGGCAGAAACAAAATAACAAAGGCAAGGCCGTTGGCCAGCAAAGTGGTGTGTGTGTGTGTATCACTTTGAAGTCAGCCAACTGACTGATTTCTAACTTGTTGTGTGCCTTCAAGTTGTAGCGAACATATGGTGACCCAAGTTGCTATATCATGGGGCTTTTTTGGCCAACTTTGTTCAGAGAACAAAGGCGCAGGAGGTGGCTGGGAGACTGGGGAATCGTGAGGCTGGGGAATCTCCCCAGCCAGCCAGCCATCGTCCGCGATTCCCCAACCAGCATGTGGGCTCCCGATCACGGCTTTGGGGAGGGTGGCTGGTGGGGTGTAGTGGGGGGTTGTCTTATACGGTGAGAATATATCCAAAACTCTATATTTTAACTCAAAAATTGGGGGGTCATCTTATACACCCAGTCGTCTTATGCACCAGAATATGCTGTAATAACAGGCCAGGCTGAGCCACAGGTATTTGGGATGAAGACAAGAAGATGGAGCAAGCTTGTTTTCTGCTACTCCAAAGACTACAACACAAACAAATGAATTCAAATTAGAAGAAAAGAGATTCCACCTAAATATTAGTAAGATATTTATTTATTTATTTTAACTGTAAGGGCTGTTCAACAGTGGAATGCACTGTCTCTCAGAGGGTGATGGACTCTCATCTCTCAGGAGTGCTTTAGCTGTTTATTCCTGCATGACAGGGGGCTGGACCAGATGACCCAGGCAGTCCCTTCCAACTATGATTCTAAGATTAAAAAAACCCAGAAAATAAAGCCACAGCAGCTGAAGCAGTTGTTATTAGCACTTCTTCCTGAGTGCTGGGCTCTTCACTTCTTGAGGCTAAATGGTGATAACAGTCTTGCAATGGCAGTGCTTTACTTGGCAAACATAACATGTAAAAGATCCAGGCCCCAAGCATGCATTACTTTAAACATTTAATACCCCATCTATTAACCAAAGGTTCTTAAAGTATCAAATGTCACCTGCATACAAAGCCATCTTACACTTTGCTTCACCTAATGTAACTCATGTTATAATTTCATAATTTGTAATAGGTTAAAAAACAGTTCTACAACTAAGCTAAAGAGAAAATGAGAGAAAGGATATCCTTCACATGTACTTTAATTAAGATAGACACCATTAATATCCACTGAGAGCCAGCATGGTATAGTGATTTGAATGTTGGAGTAGGACTCTGGAGACTAGAGTATGAATACCCACTCAGCCACAGAAACCTTGGGCAAGTCACACTTTCTCAGCCCCACAGGAAGACAATGGCAAATGCCTCTGAACAAATCTTGCCAACAAAACCCCATAACAGGTTTATGTTACAGTCGCTGTAAGTCAGAAATGACTTAAATGTACACATTCCTAACAGGTGAGTTAGGAATGATATGGAGCTCAGTTCAAAATACAAAGTTTGAGGAAATCAATATGTATGCAAATTATGTAACAAAAAGCTCCCATGTATCATATTGAAAGCTTTCTCCACACCCAAAGAGATGGCAACAGCTTGATCTTACTTGTTTTTAGATAAGGATACAACATCATTTAGAACTCTACAGTGTTATCAAATTCTTGACATACCCTTATAAACACTGGCTTGGGTCAGGTCGGGTTTTTTTGAGTTTGCATTTTTTCTGATTTTGAATTTTTGGATTTTCTTTTTATTTCTCTTCTCTTTTTGATTTTTTTTTTGGAGCTTTTTTGGATTTTTGCAAAAGAAAGAAAGAAAGAAGATAAATAGAGGATATAAAAAATAGGAAAATGGCATCTGGAGTAAAAATGGCAACAAGAGCCCAAGAAACCAAGACCGCATATAATAGAAGAGGATCAACAGAAGAAGGAGTTCCACATTATAGGATGAAGTTTATGGAAGAACTGCGTGACTTTAGAAAAGAAACAGAGAGCTTAAGAACAATAAAAAGGGTTTTTTGGGGTATGTCCGCAGCAAAAGGAGGAAGAAGGAAATGGTATGGCCACTACATGGAGAAGATGGAAAAATGCTAACAGGGGACAGAGAAAAGGCAGAATTACTCAACACCTTCTTTGCCTCAGTGTTTTCAGAAAAGGAAAATGGTGACCAACCTGAGAATAAAGGAAGAGAGGACACAATAGGGGAAATCCAGCACAGAATAAGCAAAGAGGTAGTACAGGAATACCTTCTTAAACTAAATGAATTTAAATCTCCAGGACCAGATGAACTACATCCAAGAGTATTAAAAGAGCTGGCAAATATAATCTCAGAGCCATTGGCAATACTCTTTGAGAACTCCTGGAGAACAGAAGAAGTCCCAGCAGACTGGAGGAGGGCAAACATTCCCATCTTCAAAAAGGGGGAAAAAGAGGATCCCAACAATTATTGTCCAGTTAGTCTGACATCAATACTAGGGAAGATTCTAGAGCAGATCATTAAACAAAGAGTCTGTGAACATTTAGAAGGCAATGCCATAATCACAAAAAGCCAACATGGGTTGCAGAGAAACAAGTCGTGCCAGACTAATTTGATCTCTTTTTTTGATAAAATTACCAGCTTGGTGGTGGATATCGTATACCTTGATTTCAGTAAGGCCTTTGACAAGGTTCCCCATGACATTCTTGCAAACAAGCTTGTGAAATGTGGGCTAGACAAGTTAACTGTTAAATGTATTTGTAACTGGTTGACCGGCCGAACCCAAAGGGTGCTCAGCAGTGGCTCCTCTTCGTCTTGGAAAGATGTGACCAGTGGGGTGCCACAAGGTTTGGTCCTGGGCCCAGTGCTATTCAAGATCTTTATCAATGACTTGGATGAGGGATTTAGGGGCATACTTATTACATTTGCAGATGACACCAAATTAGGAGGAGTAGCTAATACCCTAGAGGACAGGATCAAAATTCAAAATGACCTGGGTAGACTGGAGAGCTGGGCCAAAACTAACAAAATGAAATTCAATATGGAGAAATGTAAGGTACTGCACTTAGGGAGAAAAAATGAAATGCATAGATATAGGATGGGGGGAGACCTGGTTGAACGAGACTACGTGCGAAAGGGATCTCGGAGTCCTAGTAGACCACAAGTTGAACATGAGTCAACAGTGTGATATGGCAGCTAAAAAGGTCAATGCGATTTTGGGCTGCATCAATAGAAGTATAGTGTCTAGATCAAGGGAAGTAATAGTGCCACTCTATTCTGCCTTGGTTAGGCCTCACCTAGAATACTGTGTCCAGTTCTGGGCACCACAATTCAAAAAGGATATGGACAAATTGGAGCGTGTCCAAAGAAGGGCGACTAAAATGGTGAAAGGTCTGGAAACGATGCCTTATGAGGAGAGACTTAGGGAACTGGGTAAGTTTAGCCTGGAAAAAAGACGGTTAAGAGGCGATATGATAGCCCTGCTTAAGTATTTAAAGGGGTGTCACATTGAGGATGGAGCAGGCTTGTTTTCTGCTGCTCCAGAGACTGGAACATGGAGCAATGGATGCAAGCTCCCGAAACAGAGATTCCACCTCAACACTAGGAGGAACTTTTTGACAGTAAGAGCTGTTCGGCAGTGGAACACACTCCCTCGAAGCATGGTGGGGTCTCCTTCCTTGGAGGTCTTTAAACTGATGCTGGATGGCCATCTGTCGGGGATGCTTTGATCAAGATTTCCTGCGTGGCAGGGGGTTGGACTGGATGGCCCTCGTGGTCTCTTCCAACTCTACAATTCTATGATTCTATGATTCCTGTGTCTGGAACGATTTAATAAATATTCAGATGCTGAAGCATGTAATTGTTCAGTTCATATTTTGCTGCAGTGAGACACCTATATATCTCAGAGGAGGGGAGCAATTCACATTAAATGGCTTGGGTCCAACCTATCTTCGGGACCGCCTCCTTCCATATAATCTTCCCCATGCACTCAGGTCCTCTGGGAGGAATTTATTACAACCTTTAAAAACTAGGCTTTCTTCAACCTCCCAGAGGACCTTTTCAGCTATTGCTCCCAGATTATGGAATGGCCTGCCGGATGAGATCCGTCATATCACCACTCTAAACAGCTTTTAAAAAGCTCGTAAGACAGATCTCTTTCAGCAGGCCTTTCCTGAATAGATACCCAGCCATCAGAAATTTATCTCGCTCCCGCTACAGCCACCATCTATTGTTTATTTTTAGTATTTTTAAGTATGTTTTAAAATTTTTGAATTATTTAATTGTATTTTAAGAGGGGGGTGGGATAGAGGGTTTTGGGGTGTATATTTTAATGTTGTAAGCCGCCCCGATTGCATTTTGTAGAGAGGCGGGATCTAAATAATAATAATAATAATAATAATAATAATAATTCTTTTAGTCTCTCCTGTAGAAATTAACACTTAGCCCTTTAATTCTCTATAAAAGATCAGGGGAAGGTTTCAATAAGGTGGGAAATTTAAAAAGCATTCTTTTCCTTTTCTTCTTCTTAAAAGCTCTCTCCCATCTCTGTGAGTCTGATGCTGCTCTGCTAGACTCGTATTCTAGAGCCTGGAACATAAAACCTTTCCTTCCTTAAGGCTGGGAATACTCTCTGACACCTATACTTATTTATTTACTTTGCATTATTGGGGCAACATAGCATGTCTTTCGAAGAACAGGCTACCCAAGATGTGTTCACTTGAACAGTTGCATCTCCATTCTGTTAAGCAATCTTTTCAGTTGCCAAGAAGCATTTCTACAATCCAGTGTTATGTATAAATCATATTATGGATGTAAAGTTGTCAACTGCCAAAGCAGAGTTTAGGTAGAGACAGAGTGATGTATTCATACAACAAAAATGTATCTGCAGTACCAAATTTAAGAATGGCTCCTTGGCATGTGATATGAAAGCTTCAGCTTGAGTTGGGAGTGGTGGTGCAGTTAGACCATCTGAGGAAGATGGCAACATTAACATCATCATCACCACCACCATCACACAGCCTTAAAATCCCAACCCTTGTCAGTTTGTAAAAACCTGGCAGCACAAAAATGTTTTAACCTGCTGCCAGAAGGAAAGCAAGGATGGAGCTATCCCAGCCTCTCTGGGGATGGAGTTGCAAAGTAGGGAGCAGCCACCAAGAAGGCCCTCTCCCTTGTTCCCGCCAAATGAGCCTGAGAAGGTGGTGGGACAGAAAGAAGGGCTTATTCAGATGATTTAAAAACTCTACTGGGCTCATACAGGGAGATATGGTGCTTCAAATAACCTGGATCCAAGCCCTTTAGGGCTTTATAGGTCAAAACTTGCACAATGCATTCTGCCAGGAAATGAACTGGCAGCCAGTGGAGCTGTTGCAACAAAGGAGTTGTGTGCTCTCTGTAGCCAGCCCCAGTTAACAATTGGCTGCAGCTCTTTGGACCAGCTGAACTTTCTGAGCACTTTTCAAAGACAGACCCATGTAGAGGCAATTACAGTAATCCAAGCAGGATGTAATTAAGACATGTACCACAGTAGCCAGATCTGACTTCTCCAGGAACAGGCACAGTTCGCATACTAGCTTTAACTCTGCAAAATTACTCCTGGTCACTGCTGAGACCTGGGCCTCCAGGCTCAGAACTGAATCCTTGAGTACCCCCAGACTGCAAATCTGTTTTCAGGGGAGTGTAACCCCATCCGACACAGGCTGAATCCCTATACCCAGGTCTGTCTTTTGACTGACCAGGAGCCCCTCTATCTTGTCTGAATTAAGCTTCAATTTGTTTGCTCTCATCGAGAACATTACAACTTCCAGGTACCAGTTTTAGGAACAGCTAAATGCCAGATGGTGAGAGATTCAGAAGTATTCCTTCTAATTCATGTCACTTTGGTAAAGCAGGACAAGATATCCCATATTACTTATTCACAGAATCACAGAATCATAGAGTTGGACGAGACCATGAGGGCCATCCAGTCCTGCCATGTAGGAATACACAATCAAAGCATTTCTAACAGATGGCCATCCAGCCTCTGTTTAAAAACCTCCAAAGAAGGAGATTCTGCCACACTACGAGGGAGTGCATTCCACCGCCGAACAGCTCTTACCATCAGGAAGTTCTTCCTAATGTTTAGGGGGAATCTCTTTTCCCGTAGTTTGAGTCTATTACTACGTGTCCTAGTCTCTGGAACAGCAGAAAACAAGCTTGCTCCATCCTCAGTATGACATCCCTTCAAATATTAAAACATGGCTATCATATCACCTCTTAACCTTCTCCAGGCTAAACACACCTAGCTCCCCAAGCTGCTTTTCATAGGGCATGGCTTCCAGACCTTTCACAATTTTGGTCACCCACCTCTGGGCATGCTCCAGCTTCTCAATATCCTTCTTGAATTTTGGTGCCCAAAACTGGACACAGTATTCCAGGTTAAGTCTGACCAAAGCAGAACAGAGTGGCACTATTACTTCTCTCAATCTAGACACTATACTCCGATTGATGTAGCCTAGAATCACATTTGTTTTTTTAGCTGCCTCATCACACTGCTGATTCATGTTCAGCTTGTGGTTCATTAAGGCTCCTAGATCCTTTCTGCATGTACTGCTGTCAAGCCAGGTGTCACCCATACCATATCTGTGCTTATTATTTTTACTGCCCAAGTGTATCCTACATTGTGAAGTTGAAGGCTTTCACGGCTGGCATCCATAGATTTTCCTTGTTTTTTTGTTTTTTGTTTGTTTTTTGTTTTTGTTTTTCGGGCTGTGAGGCCATGTTCTGGAAGAGTTTATTTCTGATGTTTCGCCTGCATCTGTGGCTGGCATCTTCAGAGAAAATGCATCTCTGAAGATGCCAGCCACAGATGCAGGTGAAACGTCAGAAAGAAACTCTTCCAGAACACGTCCTCAGACTGAAAAAAACCTAAGGAAAATCTATGTATCTTACATTTCTTCCTGTTGCACTTCATTTTGTTGGTTTTGACCCAGCTTTCTAATCTAAGGTCATTATGAATTCTGATCCTGTCCTCTGGGGTATTAGCTACACCTCCTAATTGGGTGTCTGATAAGAATGCCCTCTATTTCATCATCCAAGTCATTGATAAAGATGTTGACTAGAACTGGGCCCAGGGCAGAACCCTGTGGCACCCCGCTATACTATACTCTACTATCTTAAAAGAAATGGGTAGAGTCATCTCATTTTCCCACTACTTCAGGGACAAAAACATTTGGGTCAACCCATAGAAAAGAAAGCATTTATTAACAGATTGCAGTGGGTAGAACAAAAGAAAGAAAGAAAGATCTTATTTTGCTATTTATGAAATATTGATAACATTATATGAGTATTTATTTATTTACCTGAGTATTTCATACGTTCTAGTGCCAATCTGAAGAACAGGCCAGAACTTATATTACTAAAGCCATGTATTTTATTTTAATATTCCTATGACCTTTCATTTTTCATGGATATGATATGCTATTTTTTGTTATGGCCTATAGCACATAACCAAAATCAAAAACTGAATTGCACAGATGGGATCTAGTTTCATTATATTTACTTTTCAATGTATGAATGAAAACTAAGGAAGACAAATGTGAAAGATGCACAGAATAGGGTGAGGCTACCAGAAATTAAAGAGCACCAAAACATGAGCTTATGAGTTTATACACAGACAATATAATACACATATGAATAACCAAAGGGGATCACGTGGAAACCTACAAGGCAAAAACCCTCAAAATCCAGATAACTCACTTAAAGAAGTCACTGGTTGTTAGAGGACAGAAGGTATAGGATTTGCATCTGCAGTGACACCAAGGTGCTTAGATTTTCCTTGGGTGTTTTTTTCCCCCAGGCTGTGAGGCCTGGTGCCTTTACAAGTGCTTGTGTTCATTGTTCTAATCAGTTAGCCAACCTTCTTCCACAATATTCTATTTTATTCCCCCTTTCCTGCCTCATAGTCAGCATTCTGTGACCTCTGAGTGTGTTGAGGCCTCCCTAGGCTGTTGTTGCAGGGCCTCCTCATTTTTGTACTTCTCTTTTGTACTTCTCTCCTCTTTTTTGTACTTCTCAAACCATGGGGTTCTTCAAGCCTGTCAGTAGTGCCCTCTTGAAAATGGGCAGTCCCATTTTGGCTACCATTGCAATCGAGCTTGAACTTAGAAACCAAGTGAAGAATGTTAAACATAAAACCCTGGATGCTGATATTCCATTAGGGGAAAATGCTGCCCACACATAGCCATTTCATATGGCTTGCTACTCCTTCGCAGTATACATGTATTGTGCTTAGTAGTCACTCCGGGGACTTAACAGGTGAACCATTTTAAATATGCACTGTGATACAATATGTATTTGGGCACTGAGACTGCCATGTTCTATCTCAAGGAAGAATTAAGTTCTGTTTAATGATTGACGTATGGAATAACGAGACAAGACACAGAAGATTGGGTTGAAATACGGGCCACTTTATTGTTATCTTACCTATTTATTTGTTTATTTCTTAGGGTATGTGAACCTAGAGGGGGAGACACAGTGCGGGACTGCCTGGAGCAGACGGTCACATCTGACCTGTTCCCCAGCTTCCCTGGGCGAATCACCTGAGCCCCGAAGGGGATCCCAATACCTGGGGTGCCCCTTGGGCGCCATCTGCTTGGCCATAGAAACCCATTGGGGGACCTTGGGCAAATCACACTCTCTCCACCTCAAAAGAAGGAAAAGGAAAAACTCCTTTGAACAAATTTTGCCAAGGAAACCCCATGATAGGGTCCCCATAAGTCAAAAATGACTTGAAGGCACACAACAACAAGAAGCGAGAGGAGTTGTAATCTAACAGCATCTGGAAGACCATACCCTCCCTACATCTGGTAAAAGCAATATGTAACAATATAGAGTATGTTGTAGAATCAGAATGCTAGATAACTCAAACCAAGTTTATGACTGAGGTAGAAGATCCAAATACGACCTGTCCCCTTTAAAATGTAAAGATACCAACGAATATAGGGTACAATCCACTGGAAAGTTATCTTAGATGAGACGAAGTAATTGAAAGAAGGAATGGTACAAGAACATGACTGGGTCCTCTTATGCAGCTCCAGCTCCCCCTTACATGGCCACTTCTAGAAAGCAGGAGCAAGGGGAGATATTCTGGAGAGTATTAATTCTAATGCTGGCTACAATTTTACTTAGGAGACATAAGAACAAGCTTGTAGGTTAAGTCTAGTTTACACTCTTAGGAGACTTCTGGGGTGCATGCGCCTGGCTCTACAGAGTCAAGATACAAATTAGGACAAGCCAAGTTGCCCAACACTGTTCCAGGTTAACAGCATCCTACAAAATAAGAAAGCTAGAGGAGGCTAACATAGCAGGCTTTAAACAGAGATGTGTAAGCAATCTGGCAACTGATGCAAAAGTTGCTTAGCTGCTCAAGGAAATAAATGCAAAGAGAAAGGATACAGATCATCTTCAAAAATTATTAAAATATGATATTTTAAGATACAACAGAATCACTACAAATGGATAGATACCAACAATTTTCACAGAGAGCACAGGAGTCATTAGGTTTTTTTCAATGTAACTGAAATTTCCTAATGGCAGTTTTCAGTCAGAGGGTTCAAATCAATCAAAAGGTATTATGGAAATCCCTTTTGTTTACTATATTTTACAGTCAAGGAACCTGTGCTACAACAATTCTTTGTTAAAATGGTACTCATACACCCAACATGTATTTGCACATCACCAGTCTGGCTTTTTATAGTAAGTAACCTCATCAGTACCACCAGAGGTCTGTTCTCCATCCATTCTTCAATCAATCTGAGAAAGAGAGGAAGAAGTATTTTCAACCAGAGATTCTGAAGGATGCCACCCTTGATAACTAATGACACACACCTATCTGAGGAATGAAAAAATACCACCCAACCAATCAGCAAATGCTTCCCATGCCAAAGAACTTCTTTGTTTTCTTCAGGAAGGAGAAAGGGGACTTCTGAATGCCTTATAATGCCAAGCATTCACAGATGTTTCTTCCCAAGTATCTTAAATTCAACTACTAGAGTACCCGGAGTACTTCCAAAGACAACTATGTGTTTAACAGGAAAATGGATGGTTGAGCATTCAGATATACACACACAAACACAAAAGAATTCATGATGGCTAGTTCAAGCAACAACTACAGACCAGCGATCCAAAAAGGGTCCACTTCTCCGAGGAGGCTGCCTGCCTCCTACTGAACTCAAGAGGACATATTACAAGAATAAGACGTGTTAGGTTTCTATTGTTTCCTATGGCTTAAATACCCTGAAGACACCAGATCCTGAAGGGTCAGATCTGATTAGTATTTGGTTGGGAAACCACCAACAAATACCAGGTGCTGCAGGTTATATCTCCGCCTTGGGTCCCATCTTGGGAGAAAGGTGGCATACAAAGGAAACAAACAAATAAATAAAAATAAATACATTTCAGAGGAAGGAACTGGCAAAACCACCTCTTGAGTATTCCTTGCTAGGCAAACCGTATGAAATTCATGGGGTCGCCACAAGCCAACAGGCGGATTGAAGGCACATACACACACGTGTACACAAACATCCTACCACTAGGAAATGAGCAAAAAAACATGCCAAGGTATAAATAAGAAATAACTGCCCTTCCCTGATGCAACTTACTTCTTATTAGCATTATGCTTTTAAAGCAAGAGTGGGGAATATTTGGGTTTTGGACTGTAGTTCCCACAGTCTTAGCCAGCATAGCCAATAGTGAGAATCATGAGAGCACCAGTCTAACAATGCCTGGAGGGTCACATATTCTCCAGCGCTACTTCAAAAAAAGCGATTAGTTATTTAAAAACCTGTTTTTAAAAGTCTGCTGTGATATAGGAGATGTCCATGAACACAATGTCCAGGACTAAATTAACCAAATGTATTCAGCTGCTATGCCTTAGATATTATGGTAATATCAAAGTACTGTAACTCTTAAAAGTCAGAGAATACTACAAGAGGACTTATATAAGGAAACAGACAAAGGTGTCTATGCCTTTTGGAAGCTTGATTATTAGAAACCTGTCAATATATTAGAAAGCAAACCATAGAAATTCAATCCATAAGAACAACATCTGTTACAGCACTGTCAGTACAGCCTTAACGTTCTAACTAGAAGACTCCACCTTCAGCCAAAAGACCATCTTCTGTATTTTTGAAATATTCACACATCAAAATGCTGAATCTGACACAGAGATGTACTGCACTGGGTAAGAAAGTGAAAGCAGCCCAGATAAACTCTATTTTTAAAAAACTAAACAAAACACATTTTCACAGATTTTATTTAAGCCATGTAATCCCTTGTTACACTTTGATGCCCCCATCATGGGAGAGCTGGTCATTTCATTCCACCACACCACTTCCTTCCACTGTTTTTTACACCCTTTGCTTTCAGAATTGTAACAGTTGTTCATTTAAGATGGAGAAAGATAACACCTGTTTTCAATATGAGCACAGGCAAATCACAACTCTTTCCAAAGCAGCCTTTGGAGATGAGAGCAGATGTTTTCCCTCATCACCCAACACAGCTGTCCAAACCAAACCTGGCACATCTAAACAAACTGCAGCTGACAGTCATTGAAAGCTATATGGAAGTTTTATTTGCTTCACTTTTAAGCAGCTTAATTTCTTAACATTTCCATCACATTTTTCCCTATGCTGCACACATTTGTATAGACACAAAGCGGTCTTACTGAAACTGAGCTGGAGATGAAAAGGTAAGTCAATATACAGTTTGTAGGCGTGGGGAAAATATATTTGATGTAGGCATCTTCAAAACATCTATAAATTAAAATGAAAAAAAAATATTGGGAAAAAGCACCACAACAGATGATGGAAGATTGTCCTTAATAGCAATTTTGGCAGCTGTGGTCTCTATCAGCCTTCCAGAGACTCAACATGTTTATTGAGATATCAAGTATACATTCCCCCTGAAGTGTGAGTTATGTAGATAAAGTAAATTAAAACAAACTGAATTAAAGGAATATCAAATCTGAAATTGGATTACTGAAACCACCACAATTCAGAACCACATCTCTTGATAGACAGATGGTCTAACTTCAACCTCTAGGTTCTGGGTGTAGATGGAATTTTGCCAAAACAATAAGCCTATATCCTGGGTCTTATTGATTTAGGTCAGGCCTAAATACCCTAGAGCAGCCTTTCTCAATGTTTTTATCCTGGAGGAACCCTGGAAATAATTTTCAGGTCTAAGGGACCCCCTGCATAAACATTATTCTATATATTGCTTCCCCCCATAACCCCAGTCTCTTGAGGAGCCCCTTGCAACGTCTTGGGGAACCTTAGGGTTCCAGGGAACCCTGGTTGAGAAACTGCCCAAAAGGGACCAGATCCTGTCTGATCTTGGAAGCTAAGCAGCGTAAGCTCTGGTTAGTACCTGGATGGAAGACCACCAACAAATACCAGGTGGTGTAAGCTATATTTCAGAGGAAGGAATTGGCAAAGACACTTATGCGTATTCCTTGCCTAAGAAAACCTAAGGAAATTAATGGAGTCACCATAAATCAACAAGCAACTTGAAGAAACATACATACACATGTATCCTGGTTCATTTATGATATTGTGTGTGTGTGTGTGTGTGTGTGTGTGTGTTATTGAGAATGCTTTGATTGGGTATTCCTACATGGCAGGGTGTGGAATAGCTGGCCCTTGTAGTCTCTTCCAACTCTATGATTCTATGATACCCAAAATCCAGAGTGCATGACAGCTCTTTTTCCATTGCACATTCCTTCTCTTCCAGCAACCCCAAGAGGTACCGAAAATACAACTTCCCATCACAGATAATTTTGTAAAATAAAAACATGTAGTCTGGGTTCATACACCATGACATAGGTGCCATGTCTGGTTTCAGTAGCAGTGAAGGAAGAACCACCATAAGATCCCAAGGTCTGCACCTGGCTATATTTAGGGACAGTGTGTGTTATGAGACTTTGCTGGGGGTAGAAGCATGAAATAAAACTGTTTTCCTTCCATATTCACCTAGCCATGTACATAGGCATGGTCATCCCAACCTGACAGACAGAACTGCCCATCTACCTGCACAGATGCACACCATATCCATGTCAACCAATGGTCGCTGGTTCATATAGCCTGATCCAGCTTCAAAAATAAATAAATAAAATAAATAAATAAAAAGAATTCCAAAACTTTCAGGAATATTTTACACATTCTACTGTTTCAGTGTTTATTTAACCTTTTATTACTGCAAAGGGTCTTTTCACATTACCACTTCCCATCCAAATTTGAACCACACTATGAACCATCAAGCATCTGTATGCAAAATAAACTGCCTAAAATTCAGCTGGTAAAGTAAGTCCTATATGCACTATTCTAATTGTTTTTACCCACACAAAGGCTGAATCAACACCAGCAAAATAATCCAGCTCCAATGTGCAGAGTAGGGCCCCAGTAACACCATACAAAACTGTTATAATCCCGACTCAGATTGTATTAACAGCCCCTCATTTCACTACCCAAAGTCAAATTGATTCAAAAGGGTGTTTCTTCCTATGTCTGGATTAGTCTTTTCGGTCATATACGCACAGTTGTGCTGTTTTTTGTTTTCCTGGCATGCGTATCCATCTCAACCAATAGCGTTTCTGGTCAACCACCCACCTGCACTCTCACTGGATGGCTCCCTTGCTGGTTCCCCTGCCTGGGAAAATTAAATGCATCCCTATTCAGTTTATGCCATGACATTTAAAGTTCTCCACATGATCTTCCCTGAAGATTAACAGGATAAAAAAAAAAAAACACCTACTGTTGCAAACTGGATTTTAACACCCCTCTCTTATGACACCCCCTTTTACACTTTTTCTTATGATGGAGGGTTCCTCCTGTCAGGGTAATATTGCTTTAAGTGCAAAAGGAAAAATGTTGGTGCAACAGATCACTAGACTAGCACAGCTGAAGTGGCGTTGATTACAGCTGTGGCTAGGCAGAGGACTGACTATTGAACACTCCTATATAGTTGAAGCACAAGATACATTGTGTGTGGGTTGGTGTTGTGGAGAAAGAGGAGTGTTGGTGGATTTTGGAAAAATTGCTGTTCAGTTTGTTATTCAAGTTTGCTGTTTATACAATGTGTTTGTTTATAGTGAAACTGAAGATAAAGACCTCCAGATATCTTGGGATGAACCTCGCTGCCTGTAAGTTTTTTTGTGTATGAAAGTGGATCAGAGCAGTGAAATGGCTGCTAACTGAAGCCTTTGTTTTTGTGCCCTTTCTGCTGCACAGTTCAGCTGTTCAAGTACTCCTGGGTTAGTTTGTCCCCAGGCTGTACCAGGTACCTCTTAGTCAACCTATACTGAGTGGACACCTCCTCAATACCCCCTCCTCCTGCAAGGTCTGAGATTTTCCTGTTGTTTTTGATGGGCAAACAGGATTTTAACACTTCTCTCATAACACCCCATTTTTGCCCTTGCTTAGAGGAGGAAAGAGGACTGAAAGGAGATAAGACAGTGCCCCCCAGCATCTGATCTCCCCCCCCCATTTCACCCTCCTTTTTTCTTCTGCCCTTTGTGGGCTTTCCTGGGGCTGCAACTGGTGAAGTGGCTGCACATAAACAACAACAACACCCTGCCCCTTCCCTTCTGGGTTGCTCAGAGCAGGGAGAGGGCTGTAAGCAAGTAAGGAAGTGAGCAAGAGGAAGATCATTCTCCCTCCCATAGCCTTCCATGTCACACATGCACACACACCTCCAAACACTGCAAATACACACATGTATGCACACTCACACTACAGTCTATTAAAATGTCTGCAGAGACACCTCCTTTCCTGGGGCAGGCAAAGCAACTGGGCATGAAAAAAAATGGCAGCACCACACTTGCCAGATGATTTCTAGAGGTACCCTTCCCCCAATTGTTCCACGTTCCAAAAACTCCATCCCCCGATTTGACTGCAAACTCAGTCCGAGGTGCAGGGCACAAGTTTTTTTTAAAAAAACTGCTTTTTCCAAAAAACTTCAGCGTAAAATGGGTGGGGTTTTAAAGACTGCTTTAAAGCCCTAAGGCATGAAAAACCAGTGCTTTCACTTTAAATTCAGAGGAGGCACCAAGGTAAGTATGTATTATTTTTCAGGTGTGGATTCAGCCTAAGACTATTTATTATGAAACACTGGGGGGGGGATCATCTTTGAAAGAGTCTGTCCTTTTAAATATGGGAGCCATCCGTAAAGTACTGAAGGCTGCCAGCTGGCTAAGAAGATACCTGCCCACATTAACACACACAGACACACAATCCTAGCTAAGGGCTACCATCTTTCCCCAGCAGCATTCTTCCCTTCCATCATCTCACAATTCTGTGAAATAGCCATTTAAAAAACAAAAACAAAAAACAACCTTATTTCCTGGCACAATAGGCATATATCATGGCCTTTAGAATTCTTGAAAAAATGAAAATGAAAACAACTCTGAGCTGCGAAGGAGACAGCAGGTGCAACTCTAAGGAAAAAGCATTTTAAAAAATATCTAATCCAAGTCAGCAATCAGAGGAAGAAAAATAACTTTAAAAAGAAATTGCTTGCAACACACGCTCCATGACTGCTAGGCTAATAAGATGTTTATTACATGATACATATGATTTTAACTATTTTTACTACATATTATAAACTACAAATACATTTTGGCAAGTTTTTTAAAGTTCAGTAACATTTTTAAAATTTGGTAAACACTCCAAAATATACAAAAGCAATAGTTTCTTCTAATGTGCTAATTAACATGTACATATTGTAAAAATACAATACTTGCTATCAGTACATAACATTTAGTCCTATCTTAATCTCATACTTATTAATTCATCTTACATTTACAAATATCAAAATAGTATTTCTGACTCAAACTCTTCAAAACGGGTTTCCGATTATTGAGAAAAATTAACTACAGAAACTTCTCAGAAAATATGTTCAGCGCAACCAAATTCTGCAGTGCCCAGTATCACACTAACACCCAGCTAATTTCACTGCCAGCAACACAACCACTCAATCACAAGCCACACCCAGTGAAACTAACATTTTCACAATTGGCTTATACGATTACTGATTCTCCAGCACAATTCCTCTGTGATCCTTGTGAATCCAAACTTTCTGTAATCCCTGACTCTGATCTAGCATTAAAATCAGGACTTAAACTGTTAAATATATTTACTATGAACATTAAATTTAAATTTTGATCCAGTGGACTCTCAGTTTATACCCAGTGAATAATTATAAAGCTTGTAAAAGATTTATTTACCTTTTATACAAACTGAAAGAGAGAGAGAGAGAGAGAGAGAGAATAGAGAATAAGGTTCAGCACCTTGGTTAGCTGTAGTTCTTTAAAAAATCAACTTGCTCCTGTAAATTCCAGCAGGGAAATTTGACCACCTCTGGGGAAACAAGCTGGAATTCCAAAGCAGAACCCACTCTAGTAAGTAAACCTATAGATCTGCAAATGGGCAGTGCTGTTCTGGGGGGGGGGGCAGAGCTCCTGGTCTGGACCCTGACTGCTAATTAGGGGATAGAGTGACTGCTGACTAGGGGCCATTCTGGCATTTCTGGAACAGAAGAAGAATAAACACCAGCCTTTCTCAATCTTTTAACTCTGGAGGAAACCTTGAAATAATTTTCAGGTCTCAGGGAACTCTTGCATAAAAATGATCATATCTAGAGCTAAAAAACAAACAAACACCCAATCTTGATCTCTCATGGAACCTCATAGAATCTCTCATAGAATCCTAGGGTTCCAGGGAACCCTGGTTGACAAACCTTGGTATACACTTTTCATTGATAGTACTCCACCTCCTCTCAGCTGTAAACTCATGAAGTAGTAACTGCCTTTCCAATCCTTTAAAAGAAAGTAAAATCAATTCCCTGCCATTGTCTCCATATGAGGAGATATGCATAATCATAAGATCTATTCAGGCTAATAAGTGACCAGCTTCTCACATAAGTTTGATAAAAGCTCCCACTATGCCCCTTATGAAAACAATTAGCACTGCAATTTGGCACCCAGGCACAGTTTCAGTCAAAGGCTGATTTTACAATCCCTGTTAATGAAGATGGCTGCCTGGATCGGTCCACCTGCTGTCCATTAGCTTCACATCTGTTAAGATGACAACTCAGTCTAGCAACATGGGGGCATTTAAACTAGGAGGCGTGTAGGAAATGGGAAATCTAAAAATAGCTTGTTTGATACTGCTGAATGTGGACAAGTCAGCATTCTAATAAATATTTGATCAGCTGTAAATTTATCTTAAGCAGCCTGTTAAATTAGTTGCAAAGTGTACTAGTCTTGCCCCTTCTAAACACTATGCTTTCAATAGAAAAGAAATGACATATATAATTACATCAAAGAATGACTGAAGTCTTATATGTCAATAACAGATAGGATTTAAGACTCAATACCTGTGCAAATGTCAGCTGTGCTTCTTTTCCTTTTAGCTTTAAAATGTGATTACTTCCATGTCCAGGTTTAGAATTAGAACCACAATAAGATCTGCCTCATTTTTAAGCCTGTGAAGTAAACTGCTACTATTTTGAGAATTATTAGTACCAGTGGGATTAAAGCAAATTAAACTTTAGAGCATGTCATGGAAAATATTGGCTTGGATCCAGCGTTCCTGTGAATGAAACTCTGCTCACAAGTCACTGACAATGGGGGAGGAGGGAGGCAATCTCTGACAATTTTCCCTTCCCCAACTCCTTACTATTTCCAAAATTCCCTCTGTCCCACTACAGTTGCCAAATCTTCTCAAAAGCTACTCCAAAGGATTGGGTGGCCCAACAGAATAGTGGGGAAATCATGTGACAGGGGGAAGGAGAGTGACCAATGCCTCTCTCCTTCCAAGAGTTGGAACCTCTACTGCATCTCATTGCCTTCTACGAACAGAAAAACACTAGGATCCAACCACAATACAGTTGGCCCTCCATATCCATGGATTCTGCATCCATGGATTCAACCAAACATGGTTTAAAAATATTCCAAAAGAAAAAAAATTCTAAAAGCAAATCTAGATTTTGCCATTTCATATAAGGAGTGCTATTTTACTACACCATTATATAGAATGGGTCTTGAGCATCCACGGCTTTTTGTATCCATGGGGGTGCGGAGCTGGAACCAAACCCCAGTAGATACTGTATATGAACAGAAAAAAAGCAACTAGTCAACATTTTCATTGGTGAGCTGTATGACGCACAGGTGTACCAGCCGAATTTACATCACCACTCAGCCTGGCCACCTCATCACTTTCGCTGCCACCACATTTGTGATGGGTTTTCACCTCCCACTGCTGCCACCAAACTAATAAACTGTGGAGACCGCAGTTCCACAATTAGATGGATAATACTTGTATCTGTGTGTGGTGTGGGTCACATGGTTAGAGTGCCCATTACATATCAGTAAGGCCAAATAAACTCATGAGGAGTCTGAATATGAATAATAAACATAAATTTAGGTTTATTGTTCCAACAAGATAACAGAACGACTTTGGTATTTATTTTTGTCCAGCCTCTATTCTTCCTACTACATATTCTTCCTGCACATACATTCTTTTAGCTTCACTCATAGCATACACACTTTCCAGCCTCTCCTCAAAACATCCTATTTTTCATTCTTCCCTTTTAACTGTCAACTCTCTTCTCAACTGTCATTCTCTCCCTCTCAACTGTCATGCATACTTAAAACATCCAGAAGCCCCTCCCCTTTCAATTTCCTGCCATAGGATTGGCTCCTGGAACACACTACTGCCATTCACTCATCCAGCCATCCGTCACAAGCTGCTCTTGTGAAGATGGGACATTGCCTCTTTGTAAATAAGTGCTGTTTGGACACTGCTTGTTTTTTGATAAATCTTTACAAGAAGACCATTTCCAAGATGTAACTCAACATAAAATATTTTCCTCTTTTAAATAAGTCCATGTGTGCTTAATTATTAGAGAGAAAAGTACAATCAATCAAACAGTCACAAATAAACACATCCATCCATCACAATCCCTGCATTAGAAGCATGAAAGCTGAAAGAGACCCACAGCAGATACGGAGTCTTTTCTTTTAATTAATTAATTAAACAAAACAAAATTAACCTTTATCAATTTTGCATTTTGCAGGCACCTGCATACAAAGAAAACAATTATAGCTTTCTTAGAACTTGTTGCTTTGGAGAAAAATCCATTAAATCAGGCTGAGGAAACATGCCACACTGTTCGACTGCCATTCCCATCAACCTTAGGTAGCACAGATAATGGTGGAGAACAATGAGAGTTGTAGTCATAACTTTAAAATTTCTATCACCAGATTCTGCTTAGTTCATGCTTGCTGTTGTCTGGGAGCTCATTATATTTGCAAGCATTTTTATACAGATTCCTCCTATTAAATAAACAAGCTCTTTCTCATCATTTAGAAAAAAAAAAGAACAGATCTATATCAATTTCTGCTGCATATATAAGCAAAGCACTGTTCTCACATGCTTGGGATCCCTAATAGCATGCACAAAGCAGTCTCCAGATCATCAAAAGGAATGGGTAAAAGCAGTAGATAGGGCACTCTACACATGCATGATATTCATCCACTTGCCTTGTTTAAGGATTTACAATAATAAATTAGTCCTATGTTTATTGGAGCGGGTAAGGATTTGGAATTCAGAGGGACTTATTTTCAAGTTTAAAAATGTACAGGATTGCAAGCAGATAGTTCAATAATATTCATGTTTATTTGGCAACAAGGCCCACTGTGTTCAAGAGGACTTATTTACAAGGAGGCAAGGTCCCATCTGCCTAAATACCCCGAAGGCATACAATCCCATCTGATTTGGGAAGCAAAGCAGGGTCAAGCCTGGTTAGTACTTGATGAGGGACTGCCAAGAAATACCAGGTGTTGTAGGCTATATTTCAGAGGGAAGGCAATAGGAAACCGCCTCTGAGGATTCCTTGCCTTGTGAAATTCATGAGGTTGCCATATGTCAACAGGCAACTTGAAGGCACATACACAAAAGTCCCATCTGCACTAGAGCTGTTTGCAGGAATAGAATGGATTACAACCACTAGGACTCCCGCACCCACTCCCACACCTTGTTTCACTGCTCCATTTGCCTGTGGTCAATGGATGTGTGTGACCATTTGGGTGGGAAAGATTCTTCAACACACATGTATTTGTGCTACATACGTATTTGTGCTATTATATATGGTGAGAATGGCAGCATATATGAAGCTGACCAATATTAATGCCAGACACTAGCAGCTAAAATAACAACAACATATTTGCATCAACAGGTTTTTGTCTTTTCCCCAAATGCATTTGATAATCTATCTCAAGTAATTCAACAGCAATGGAAGATGCTGGTAACTATTCAGGCTATGCTTAAATATTACCTATTCGTAAATGCATTTAAACTAGAGCAAGCACTGGAAACCTAAATATAGACTGGGTCGGAAATGAGGAAAGCACAATTACTTTGGCAATCAAACAGGCCTGGGTGGAGAACACAGGGAGGGAAAATTGAAAACCAGTTATTTTTGGAATCAACAGAGTACTACAATTAGGCCAAGGCACTAGAAAGGTGGTATCCAAGGCAATCACATGACACACAATGGAGTTTGCAGTGTGTAACTCTCTTTGCCTCCGTCCAATTTGATTAAGTTTTCAAATAAAATCTCTCTTGAATCTCTCTCTTGATTTCACATTATTAGATTTCTTAGAAAAGCTGCAGGACAATGTTTCTGCCAAAGCTTAATTATGTGCATGGAGCTTGCTAGTACGGTATACATTTAATGGATTGAAAATAAAGTCCTAAGAAAAACAATTACCTTTCAGAAATGTAATAAAAGCACACAAATATTTTTGCTATTAAAAACAATATGAACAATATAGCATATAATAAAAACTACCCACTCTTGTATGAAAGCCACACCCCTAACTCTAGAGGAAGACCTAGATTTACATTTAGTGTTGCAGCCTGTTGGCTTCTTCAAAGTCTTTACACAGTCATGTCTGGAAAGAAGAAAGTGGCTCAAGCTGCAGGCACCTCGGAGAAACAAATTGCTTTTATGAAATAGTCTTTTCATTTCGGATTATTTCTTAATGAATTTGACCAGTACCAGCTGTGATCTCAGCATCATTTCATTCAGAAGCTGAACCTGCAGATGGAATGATCAATAGACACACTTTCCGAGTCTCCTTTGCCTTATAGCTCGCTGCACACAGAGCATTTATCTACACCTGTTTTGGCTTAACCTTTGACTTCGGCCAGAATTTATTTGCAAAATCAACACCAGTGAACAAGCATTCATCAAATCAGATCATTCGGTAATATTTTCTTTCTCAAGGGTTCTTGCCATAAAGCCTCTGAGCTGCAGGTGGTAATTTGTTGCTGTTGTGTGCCTTCAACTCATTTCCGGCTTATGGTGAACCAAATGCGAACCTGTCATGGGGTTTTCTTGGCATGATTTGTTTGCGGGGGTGGGGGTGGGATGAGCCAGCTGCTATGAGAAGGAACAGGAGGGGAGTTCGACTGACCTGGAAGACAGTTTAGTCAATTGGTGGGTTTCCATGGCTGAGCAGGAATTCAAACCCTGGTAAACAGAGTTGTAGTCACTCAAACCACTACACCACACTGCCTATGCCACTTTATACATGTGACAAATGCATTAGAACTGATTTGAAAGACCAACAAGTAGTGATCTGCAAAATAAAATGCTTAAGACAAAGGTCTGAAATTTACACATACACTCACATGCATCCACCCACACATCCCACACTCCCTCGGAGCGTGGTGGGGTCTCCTTCCTTGGAGGTCTTTAAACAGAGGCTGGATGGCCATCTGTCAGGGATGCCTTGATTGTGATTCCTGTGTGGCAGGGGGTTGGACTGGATGGCCCTCGTGGTCTCTTCCAACTCTACAATTCTATGATTCTATGATTCTATGATCCCCCACTCACTTAAGCATTATTAAAAAAACAATTTTACACCACTTAAAAAGAGGGGGAACATTTTTGTCTACAGGAAAGTTTGGCTCCTATTTCCACTTCAAGACCACAGATAAAAAAATGGCAAAGATTTTTAAACTGTTTGCAATGTTTGTACACCAAGACAGTTACCAGCACTAAGTGCAATGAAACCAACTTCCATGTATGTATTCCAGCTAGATAGCAAATCATATGCAGCAACAGGTGCTGATACAGGATTCCCTTCTCCAGTCTGAATTTGGGGTTCAGTGTGTGAAGCAAATCACTGAAATAGATTTTCTTTGGGGGGTTTCCAGGCTGTGAGGCCGTGTCCTGGAATAGTTTCTTTCTGACATTTTGCCTGCATCTATGGCTGGCATCTTCAGAGAATGGTTGGGTAGGAGTGTGTCTGGGGTTTATATGCTGTGAACCCCTGTAGAGGAGTATATGTAAATTTGTGTAATTGAATGGTTAGTTTTTGGGTATAGAAATGCAAGGCCAGATGAGAGCCATCACATGCATGCTTCCTGGCTCATTAAACAAGCTGGGAGTACTTGCTGAGTGGGTGAAGGGGGTTGTCAATGCCTCCTTACAACAAGGCAGAGTTGTTATAAATGAGGCAGTTGTAAGGGCTTTATTGAAAAAAGCAATATCTGAACCCCTCTATAATGGATAATTATCAGCCAGTGTCCAACATTTCTTGGCAAGGTATTGGAGCATGTGGTGGCCTCCCAGTTCCAGGGGTTTCTGGATGGATTATCTAGATCCATTTCATGTCTGGCTATGGGGAAAAGGCAGCTTTGGTCACTTTTGATGGGTGATCTACACAGGGAACTGGACAAAGGGACTGTGTCCCTGTTGGTTATGCTGGGCCTCCCAGAGGTTTTCGATACCATCAACCATGGTATCCTCTGGGCTGCCTTACTGGGATGGGAATTGGAGGCACTGTTTTACAATGGCTCCATCCCTTCCTGGGGGAGCAAACCCGGAAGATGGTGTTGGAGGACTACTGTTGGCCTGTGGGGTCCCTCAGGATTCTGTTTTACAATTTGAAATATACATGAAACAGATGGGATGGGTCATTCAGAGTTTTGGGGGTGTTGTAACATCAATATGTGGATGACACCTAACTCTATTACTCCACTCCCCCAATCTAGGAAATCTGTCTTGGCCCTAAAGCAGTGCCTGTCATCAGTACTGGAGTGGATGAGGGCAAACAAACTGAAACTTAATTCAGATAAGACACAAATGCTCCTGGTCAATTGAAAGACAGCCCAGGAAATAGAGATTCAACCTGTGTTAGATGGGGTCACACCCCCTCTGAAGTCACAGGTTCACAGTTTGGGGGTTCTCCTGGATGCAGCTTTGAACCAGGAAGCCCAGCCTTCTGTGATAGCCTGGAGTGTTTTTGCATTTAAACCTTGTGTGTCAACTGGGCCTGTTCCTTGAAACCTCAGATCTGACCATGGTAGTACATGCCTTAGTTACATCCCATTTGGACTAGTGTATTGTGCTCTACTTGGGGCTGCCTTTGAAGAGTGTTTGGAAACTTCAGGTGGCCCCAAGAGCTGCAGCCACTGGCTGCCAGTTTGTTTCTGTGCACAATTCAAAGTGCTGGTTGTAATCTATAAAGCCCTCTATGGCTCAGGTGCAGGCTATCTGACAGACCGGATCTCCCTGTATGAGCCAGCCTGGGTTCTGAGATCAACAGGAGGCCCTTCTTTCAGTCCCACCATCATTGTAATCATGGTTGGTGGAAACAGGAGAGAGAGACTTCTCAGTGGCTGCCCCTCTAGACTCTGGAACTCCCTCTTCCGGGGGGGGGGGGCAGAATGGCCCCATCCTTGTATTTTCATCCACAGGCTAAAACTATTTTAAAACTATTTTAAAACTACTATTTTAGGTGTTTAAAACAGAAAGTTTTTAAAAAACAAACATGGGTTGCAGTATTGTTTTAAACTGAATTGTTTTAATAGCTTTTTATCTCTTTTAAATTGCATTTTATTCTTTTAACTTGAGGTTTGAAATGTTTTAATACTGTTAATAGTTTAATTCTGTTTTCAATGTTCACTTTTTTGTATATTTCTAACTGTATTGTTCTTTTAAATTGTAAGCTGCTTTGAGTCCCTTTGAGGGGGAGAGTGGGATGATGATGATGATGATGATGATGATTGTTTGGTTAAAGCTGCCTGTACTAGTCACTACTTTGCAGATGTTCTGGTTGATGGCTCTCAGGGTTCAAGTAAAAAGGAAGGAAGGAAGAAAGGAGTCCCACATGCCTGAAATCTTCCCATCTTATTCTTAAACTCCTACTGTTGTTAGAAAATGGAGAAGAAAGCTGGAGAAGAGAACCAAAGCCTAAAATTCAACTCCATGACTTCCTGTCAAGTCCTGCTATTATAGCTATAGATAGCATTCTGTGTGGTTTCTCCCCCTTCCCATTTTTGGTGAGCCATTGGAGTAGGGGCAGGAAAATGGCAAACAACATATGAATTTTTTTTGTACATGGTTTTCTCAAACAACAAACACTTAAGAATGCGTAATGCAGATGAGCAGTTACAATTTGATTCGATCTCTGTTTAGGTATCTCCATCCTGGACTTTGTCCCAGATGGGATAATCACTGGATAAACTAAAGGATTAAGGAGATCCATATCCTTTTCTCTGAGCCCAATGGTGTGAAGTTCATTTCACAATGAAAGATGGTTACAATTTTAATAGACCTCGCAAAAGCACTCCCAGCAAGACATAAGGGAACAGTTTCAATTAATCTGGGTTAAGCCAACTCTATGTAATATAGTTTATGTTCAAGAAACAAGGATCAGGTAAACTATGGTCCACAAAAAGTGTTGTGGGCTACAGCATGGTAGATTTTCAAGTAATTCACTCATTAAATCCAGAATGATTTACTCAATCTAGCAGTTAAATATACAATTACACTGTATAGAAATAGGAGCATTGGCAGAGGATGGTATTAAGATTTCTTTCTTTCTTTCTTTCTTTCTTTCTTTCTTTTTTGTAAAGAAGTAGAATTGATAGTAGATTGCAAAATAGAGCACTGGCTTATCTCTAATGACAAATAGGAGTGATTCTGCTTTCCTGCTCCCATATGATATGTGAGCCGTGCAGTTATGTTATTAAATCATTTTTAATGAGGACATGTTATTTTTGCTTCTTAAGAAACTACTTTAAAAAATGAGACACAAGTTGTTGTTTTATAAGTGAGCATTTCCTCTGACAGAAGCCTAGACAGCCAAAGTCATAGATTACTCTCAAGTAAGGAGGAAAGCAAACACACTCCAGAACAAAAGGCTTTTCCTTAATTTAAAACTCCCATGCTGTTTTAACAAAAATCAATCTATTGTTATATCTCTCCATGTAATGACTGGTATAAATCAAAATAATCCACAAGAATTAAAATTCCCAATGGCCTGGTAATCAATTACATGATGCTGCAGAGAAGTTGTTAACTGTGTTGCAGTTGTAAAGCCATTAAATTTCCTTGTTGCTTAGTGTTTTCAGTCAACCCTTTTCTTCATTTTTAAAAATGCTTCTTAGCCCTGAATATTGGTGGCTAATGCTTTATGGATGTTCCACTCAATTCCAGTAGAATATAGACCTTGCTGGGGTTTCATTATTTATTTTCCAAAAGAAACAGGTAAGAGTTCTCTGTTCAATGATGTATAATTACTGCCTTGTTCAACCAAAGCATGAATAGACAGAAAAAGTAATCAGCACCACTAAATTATTAGTTGGGATGGTAATTTGATTAACTAACTGCAAGTTGAAAATATGTATTGTTATTTGGAGTTCAAAAAAGACACAGTAGTGGTATATAGTGCCAAAGGCTTGACTTCAAACCATCTATGTAGATCTCTGGACACATTAAATATTTTCCAAAAAATCACAAAGTAATGTGGTTAATTCCTTAAAGACAAGTGCCTGTGCATGCTCTTACAGTCATTACTGGCCAAAAGAGAGCAGGTACACTTGGGGAATATCCAGTTGCCATTCTACAGCCAGCAGCAAAAACTAGATATTGTCTTGTTGTATCTCCAGAGAGTAAGCTGTATTTTTGTCCCATATGCAGTAGCACAGCTGCACACAGCCTGGGCACCCACCACCATGAGTATGTGTCACCAACAGGTTTCTGACATACAATTTTCTTCTCCCCGATCATTAGCCATGATAGCTAAGGCTGACTAGAGTCCCATAACATCTGGGATGGGGACAGGTTATCTAGCATTGGTTAGAGAGACAAGCCGGGGAGACAGAAGCAGCTGGAAAGATAAGTGAATAGAACATTACACCTCATCATCACGTAATTTCCTTTGCGCTTCCAAGCATAATCATGGACTACTGGAAAAGGTCACTTCATTTATCTTCTTGAGCAAGTGTACTCATTCATGGTCGCCATTACCACTGACCCCCTGACCCAAGCTACAAATGTATTCCATGCTTTACAACTCTTTCACGTTATTTATATAGACATCTTATAAGATGGGGAAAAAATACACTCAGATGCTATCAATCCTGAACTTTAAAAACGCAACAGCTCTAGAATAGAGGTAAGGGGAGAGGATTTTCTTTTCTTCAACAAAAGCTACTGCATAAATAGTAGCAGAAATTAACTTGCACACTGCAGTTTTAGCTTGGTTCCAATAGGGGTAGGGGATTTAGATATTAAATTATCTTCCTCTACAAATGCTACCACTTTCGCCTACTCTTATAAAAGATACTGGGAGATTTACAAAGCAAAGACAGGAGGCTTGCAAAGCCACTGGCTGCTTCTCTTGTGTTACACCATTTTATTTGTGGAAATTATTTGCTTCCTTATATCTATTGTTGGGGTGGGGGATGATTAGATTTAAGTGTGTGCCAGGTTTTGCTCAAAAGAGAAGGCTTCTGCCTCACTGAATGTGAAAAGAGATCTCCGATGTAGCTAGTGGTTAACCCAGAGAGCTGCAATAGCAAAATAAATAAATAAATAAATAAATGGACACCACCAGGAGCCATCAAACAGGCCACAACCATATTAAGGAAGCATGGCAAGCCCCCTCCCCTGCCCCTCCAAAGGGGGACTAGATACCAAAAGATTCCAGATACACTTCCCAATCCATTTAACATTCTGGGTAAGCACATCCTATCTACTATCAAAAGACATGTGGAAGGTAAAACACAGCTCCCGTGCTGCTAGCCTCCACATCACTAGCCATATATTTGCTTTTGTTGTGTGCTTTAAGGTAGTTGGTGGTGGGGATTACATTCATTTGGCTGGTTTCATGTATGATGGCCTGTTAATCAATTACAGGAGTTGCAGTGACTAGCAATTTTGACAATCATAGAAACATAGAACAGTAGAGTTGGAAGAGACCACAAGGGCCATCCAGTCCAACCCCCTGCCATGCAGGAATACACAATCAAAGCCTCCCTGACAGATGGCCATCCAGCATCAGTTTAAAGACCTCCAAGGAAGGAGACCCCACCACACTCCGAGGGGGTGTGTTCCATTGCCGAACAGCTCTTACTGTCAAAAAGTTCCTCCTAATGTTGAGGTGGAAACTCTGTTCCTGGAGCTTGCATCCATTGCTCTGTGTTCCAGTCTCTGGAGCAGCAGAAAACAAGCTTGCTCCATCCTCAATGTGACACCCCTTCAAATACTTAAAACAGCACTATCATATCACCACTTAACTGTCTTTTTTCCAGGCTAAACATACCCTGCTCCCTAAGTCTTTCCTCATAAGGCATGGATTCCAGACCTTTCACCATTTTAGTCACCCTTCTCTGGACACGCTCCAGTTTGTCCATATCCTTTTTGAATTCTCGTGCCTAGAACTGGACACAGTATTCTAGGTGAGGCCTGACCAAGGCAGAATAGAGTGGCACTATTACTTCCCTTCATCTAGACACTATACTTCTATTGATGCAGCCCAAAATCGCATTGGCCTTTTTAGCTGCCATATCACACTGTTGACTCATATTCAACTTGTGGTCTCCTAGGACTCCGAGATCCCTTTCGCACGTAGTCTCGTTCAACCAGGTCTCCCCCATTCTATATCTATGCATTTTGTTTTTTCACCCTAAGTGCAGTACCTTACATTTCTCCATATTGAATTTCATTTTGTTAGCTTTGGCCCAGCTCTCCAGTCTATCCACGACATTTTGAATTTTGATCCTGTCCTCTAGGGTATTAGCTACTCCTCCTAATTTGGTGTCATCTACAAATTTGATAAGTATGCCCTCTGTTCGCTCATCCAAGTCATTGATAAAGATGTTGAATAGCACTGGGCCCAGGACAGAACCCTGTGGCCCCACTGGTCACATCTTTCCAAGATGAAGAGGAGCCATTGCTGAGCACCTTTTGGGTTCGGACGGTCTACCAATTACAAATCCATTTAACAGTTAACTTGTCTAGCCCATATTTTACAAGCTTGTTTGCAAGAATGTCATGGGGAACCTTGTCAAAGGCCTTACTGAAATCAAGGTATGTGATATCCGCAGAGTTTCCTTCATCTACCAAGCTGGTCATTTTATCAAAAAAAAAGAGATCAGATTAGTCTGGCATGACTTGTTTCTCTGAAACCCATGTTGACTTTTTGTGATTATGGCATTGCCTTCTAAATGTTCACAGACTCTCTGTTTAATGATCTGCTCTAGAATCTTCCCTGGTATTGATGTCAGACTAACTGGACGATCATTGTTGGGATCCTCTTTCCCCCCCCTTTTTGAAGATGGGGACAATGTTTGCCCTCCTCCAGTCTGCTGGGACTTCTGTTCTCCAGGAGTTCTTAAAGATTATTGCCAATGGCTCTGAGATTACATTTGCCAGCTCTTTTAATACCCTTGGGCGTAGTTCATCTGGTCCTGGAGATTTAAATTCATTTAGATTAAGAAGATATTCCTCTACTACCTCTTTGCTTATTCTGTGCTGGATTTCACGTATTGTGTCCTCTATTCCATTAACCTCAGGTTGATCACCCTTTTGTTTTTCTGAAAACACTGAGGCAAAGAAGGTGTTGAGTAATTCTGCCTTTTCTCTGTCCCCTGTTGGCATTTTGCCATCTTCTCCGAGTAGCGGCCCTACCATTTCCTTCTTCCTCCTTTTGCTGCAGACATACCCCTCAAAAACCCGTTTTATTGTTCTTAACCTCTCAAGTGAGCCTGAGCTCATTCTGCACTTTAGCTTTTCTGACGTTACTCCTACACGTGTTCGCTATCTGTTTGAATTCTTCTGTGGTGATCTCCCCCTTTTTCCATTTCCTATACATGTTCCGTTTAAAACTTAGCTCCGTTGAAAGTTCTTTAGTCATCCATCCTGGTTTCTTGAGACACCTCCTGTTTTTCTTCCTCGTTGCTACTGTTTGAAATTGTGCCTTCAGTAGCTCCATTTTGAGAAAGTCCCATCTGTCTTGAAGTCTCTGCTCTTTAGTATCCCTGACCATGGGATCAGCCCTAGTATTTTCCTGAGTTTATTGAAATCAGCTCTCCTAAAGTCAAGAATGCGTGTCTGACTGTGCCTGGCTTCTCCTTTCCATTGTATACAAACTCCAGGAGAACATGATCACTCTCACCTAAGGATTCCACCACTTGCAGCCCATTAACTAGGTCATCCCTGTTGGTTAGGATCAGATCTAAAATAGCTGATCTCCTTGTTGCCTCTTCCACCTTTTGGACAATGAAACTGTCTTCCAGGCAAGTAAGGAATTTGCTAGACCTTGAAGTTTTGGTTGAGTTAGATTTCCAACAAATATCAGGATAGTTGAAGTCACCCATCACTACTACATCTCTCCTTTCTGCATGTGTGGTCATCTGTTCTAGAAAGGCATCATCCAATTCCTCCGTCTGACTTGGGGATCTGTAGTAGAGTCCCACAATAACATCCCTGTTGTTTCCCTCCCCTTTAATTTTTATCCAGATGATCTCCACCTGGCTTCCAGTACTGATGTCATGGATCTTTTCACTGGTGTAAATATCCCTGATATATAATGCTACTCCTCCTCCTTTGCTGGCCTGTTTCTCTTATAAAGGTTATATCCCTCTATTCCTACATTCCAATCATGAGACTCATCCCACCAGGTTTCAGTAATGCCTATTATATCATATTTGCTCTGTTGTGCTAGGAGTTCAAGTTCATCTTGCTTATTTCCCATGCTCTGTGCATTAGTGTAGAAACATCTAAGACCATGTGTTCCCTTTACTTGCTGCCTGTGCAAGTTTTTTTGCCTCCCACTGTTGGGTCCTTGCGCTGTTTGCCTTGTTCCCTCTATGACAGTTTGACTTTCTCCAGCCGTTTTGCCTTCCAGAATACTGTCTCCCTCCCCCATGTGACTCAGTTTAAAGCCCTCCTGATCAAATTCTTGAGACTGTTGGCAACTATTGTGAGATGCACCCCATCCCTTGCCAGAAGTCCCCCCTCATGGAACCGCAGCCCATGATCCAAGAATCAAAATCATTTTTGGTGACACCATCTACAGAGCCAGTTGTTTACATCGGCTATTTTCCTCTCCCTTCCTGGACCATGTCCTTCAACTGGCAGAAGAGACGAGATGACAACCTGTGCATCCATTTCCTTCAGCTTCCTGCCCAGAGCCTCATAATCTCTTCTGATCTTCAGAAAGCTGTGCCTTGCAGTATCATTGGTTCCCACGTGGACCAAAAGGAAGGGGTAATGATCAGTAGGCTTGACCAGTCTTGACAGCCTCTCCATCACTTCACGGATCATTGCCCCAGGGAGACAATACACCTCCTGAGACATCTTGTCAGGCCCACAAACCACTGCTTCTGTACCCCTCAGCAAGGAGCATAGAGTTGTCTTTGTGTGCCTTCAAGTCATTTCTGGCTCACAGCGACCCTAAGGTGGGGTTTTCTTGGCAAAATTTATTTGAACCCTGCTCTCTAGAGTCATAGTCCAACACTCACACCATTACACCATGCTGGCTCTCTGGCCATATATACCACAACAAATGTGCCTCCTATCACAGCTGACCTTGGTAACACAGATTCCCAGTTCCCAATATGGCCACCACTCACTTGCCCACCACAGTCAGCTAGCCACACTTTACTCTTGCTCATGACAGCTAATAGCAACCATATATTTAGCAGTCCAGGGCATTTAAGGCATTTTCATATCTTTTTCTTCTGGCATTCATTACGCTGTAAGGCAGTGCTACTCAAAGTACGTAGTGATCCCTGGACCGGTGCTGGTTCGTAAGCCATTGCTTGCCAGTTCTTGGTGGTTTTCCAGGAAAGAAGGAAACAGTTGTAGTCAATGGGTACAAATGTGGTCCTGGCCCCTGGCACACTGAGTAAACCACAACAACAAAACCTCTGCTGATCCCCCACTGCTGTAAAGTTTACCACAATCCTTTAAATCTGAAATGTTGACCTTAGATTCTGCTCCAATCAGTTGGTAGAGGTGGTCTCATGTGTCCACAGGCCATGGATTATGTCCTCCCCATTTTAGGCAAGCATTGGTGATGGACCTCAGCCTTCCTGGGCCGCTGCTGCTTCCTGCTGAACAGTGCAAGAGGAGCCAAACGCCACAGGGAGAGACATTCCTCATTGCCTAAAATCCTGCTTTAAAATGTACCAGTTGTATTCAGCTCCGCTCATTCTGCCTGCCTACACAGGTTGGATGATTGGATGGAACAGTAAACGTGTCATTACAGACCCTATTCCTACCTTTCATTTCAAATGCATTAGTGTTCAGTATACAGAAGCTGAAACTAATTTTTGTGTTGTGTTGATACTTCAGAGGAATGAATTAGCAAAACCACCTCTGAGTATTCCCTGCCTAGGAAAATCCTATACAATTCAGGCAACTTGAAGGCACACACATACACTTCCTAATATCTATCAGCATTCACACATGCCTTCTTTATGTCAGAGGGGAAAAAAATCAAGCCAGAAAGAATTAATTCACTAACAAAAGTACAAAATGTAGTAACTTCAAAGGGACAGACGCAGCAAGAAAACTCTATATGTCAACATTCTCTTTGGCTCATCACAACAAAAACAATTTAATGCATAAAATCAAGAGTCACTGAGTTCACTTAGTGTTTTAAATTGCTTTAAACTGGTTCAAATTGATTCTACTATATGCTATCCTGAAATCCTTGGCTACAGTGGAAGAGATAAATATTTTTTAAACAACAATAACATTCTCTTAAGAAGCAGAATGCTAAGCTCAGACTTAGAAATAGATGAAAGTAAAGATTAAAAAAAAAACTCTAACAATTATGCCTATAAAGTTCTCAAGGAATCATACATGGGGCTAGTCCATTTTATCCTCCTAACAACCCAGTGAGGTAGTTTACGGAGAGAAACTGCCTTCTCTAAGACCACCTAGTGAGCTTCATGGATGTATTTGAACTGAACTCCCATCCATTTAATCCAAGTCACATACTATAAATTACACTACAGGTACGACCACCAGCATCAGAATAAAATATAAAACTCAAAAAGCATAATTATGCCTAAAGCTTCTACAGTCTGCTTAGGATAGATCACCACTGAAAAATAGGTGCAAAACCTTCATATAGTCCTATCATCTGTCAGAAAACCGCCAAGGAATATTTTTGTTAGTGCTGATTCCCCTGTACATACCCCTCCCCCCAGGTATGGATGGAATCTGTGATCCAGTTCCTTGGTGCACAGATCCATGAGAAACTCTCAAGATTCACAATGCTTAAACAAACTCTCAAGACCCATAATCCTTTGTGGCATTTTACTGGATTTAACCAACCCTAATTTGCAAGAGAGTAACACTTGCTAAATTCCAACATCTCTTTCCCTGTAAGTATTTAGGTGGGTTGTTTAGTACTTTTTATATCAGGTTTTAGTCACTCAAGTTGATTTATATCATTTCATTTTAGAGAACATGAATTATGTGGGAATATCAACTCATGGCAAGCCAAAAAAGTCTGATTAAAGCAAGATTAAGTGCACATAATTTCCTGCAAGGATACATACGGAAAACTTTATTACTTGCCTCAAATGACAAGTTTTTAGCAGATTTTCATGTAGTAGCAACTGGACATGTGCAAGTTAGGTATTTTTAAAACTTTGAAGAAGGAAGAAAATAGAGTACCATGGGTAGTTCCAGCTCCTACTAGGGGATGAAAACAGTAGAATTCTGTACAATCTACTCTATACAATCCCTGTTGGTTCAATAACACAAGCAAAAATACACTTTTCCCACTCTTGCATATTGTGGACTCTTCATATTTGTTTATAAACTATAAGGACGGAACAGCCACCCACATGATAACAGCTGAGTGGCATTTATCAGGCATGGGAACCTGTTAGTTTCCAGGCCTTTCCATATAGAAAACGGCACCTGCCACGAAATGGAGACAACTATCATAAAGCCATCCACCACGCGTGCAATGAACAGGGTAAAAATATCTCACAATGGGGAGGTATTAGGAAGAAGATGGTGATCAGAACAACCTGGTTTGTTTTGAAATGTCTGGTTCAAGACATTCAGGACAGGGCTTGCCCCCACAAAGGAAGAGGAAGAAGGGGGAAGAGGAGGTAGAAGAAGAAGAGGCAGTATCAGAAGACACATTTTCATAAACCTCAAAGAATTGAATGAGAAGGATACAATCAGTTTTGGTGTTAGGTGTGATGTCAAAGCTACCCCTCTCACTACCCTGAGGAGAATTTCAGTATTTTCCCAGCCCTCTTTTTCAAGGGTAGTCCCCTCCAATGCTGTACTGTCTGGTAAAAAGCTGAGAGAAACAGGTCTGTTTACAGAAGAAATGTTTTTCTCCTGCTTTCCCACTCTCACTTTTCCACAGCAGTTGCAGCATCCTCTGAGCCCAGACTCCAAGTTTGGAGAAGCCAGGTAGCAAGAGAGTCTTTTCTAGAAACCAATCTCTTCCTTGTATGCTCCACCTATTTTCAATGCTTGCGGATCCCAAAGACCAGGACCCAGCCTCTTAAACAAAGGACATCTTCTGCAGACAACCCACTTAGCATAAAAGAGCAACAGAACCATTGAAAATTGTTTAGGCCGCAAATAGCATGGGACAGGAATAGTGTTCCTCTTCGATTTCTCCAGTATGTTCAACCTTAAAACTTATTAGTGGTTATTTCCATTATACTAGTGAAAGACACAAAAACATAAGGTAGCTGCGCTTGTACAGAAGAAAAACTCCCAAAGCCACCAAATGGTAATAGGGCCAACCAAGGCAGGGAGGAGAGGGAGAAAAAGATGTGAACAACCTTTCAAGTTATCTAAAATTCTTGATCAGGTTGAATGGAAAGTTGTTGTTGTTGTTGTTGTTGTTTAAGTGGAGGTTGGGATTACCGTATGTTTTTACTGCAAGTCTGCAATATACAAGACAACAGTGGGAAACATAATTATTCTAGAGTAAATCCCACTAAACACAGTGAGACCTGCTTCAGAGTAGACAGGCCTAAGATTTCACCTTAAGTGTATTAAGAGAGAATGGAGGAGAATACAGACAGAAGTGGATTAGCCACTGTTAGGTGGCCACTGGTCTTAGGGTGCCAAGAAAAACCAAGAAAATGTTTATTGCACCATTTTAAAAATATATATAATCTAGTAGCTTTTCAGTCCTGTCTCTTGCTGGAATTGAAACACACAGATCCTGTGGAAAGAATACCATTGGTAACTCCAGGGCTAAATTTACTATACAGTGGGCCCTTGGTATCCACTGGGGTTTGGTTCCAGCACACACACACACACACACACACACACATACCAAGGATACCAAAATCTGTGGATGCTCAAGTCCCATTATATACAATGGCATAGTAAAATGGTGTCCCTTATATAAAATGGTAAAATCAAGGTTTGGTTGGGCAGGATATTTCCAAGCCATGGATGGTGGAGTCTGTGGTTACAAAATCCATGGATATGGAGGGCCAGCTGTATTTGCAATGCTGGGTAATAAAAAGCATGTGTGCACAGAGTTGGGCAAGGGTCCGTCCCCATTTTCTTCTAATTTTTTTAAAAAACCAGAATGACGTACAGGTCGACTCCTGTACCAAAGATTTAGTATCTATGAATTCACTTATCCATGTCTGGGGGAAAAAAACTTCTCTTTAGGCATTTCTAGGCCCTGCAATGCGATTCTATGGTTAATTTCCAGTGTTCGTCTCATTGAAAATAATAGGGTTCCCTATTATCCACAGTTTCAGGTATCCACAGGCGTGTGTGTGTGTTTTAGAATGTATCCTCCGCATATACGGGGGTCAATCTGTATATCTCATGTTTACAGACTAGCAAGACACTCTGAGTATTCTCAAACAAAAAGAAAGAACAGTTCATGCTGGTGGAATACAGTTAGTATGTTATGCACTAGCCTTAAAATCTAATGCTTCACCTTATCTTAATTTAAATTTTGTGCTTTCTACTTTTTATTTTTATTTGCAAGCTTTAATGTATTCAATAAATACAGCAAGCACATTAAGTGCAGCATTAAAACTGTTCAACACACACACATACATACAGAATTCTTGGTGCAGACATGCTGACTGTGTCATGGGTACCTAGACCTACTTGAAGTTACCAGCTGGCAAAGGGCTACTCAGGAACAAGAGGCGAGAAACAGAAGATTGCCTGGGGTAAATTAAAGATCGCCTTGAGAAGGGCGAGCAGGGGCCTTGAGATGAACTGTATCAACATCATCGGGATAATAGGCAAACCAGGTACATGAGCCTCCTGGTCACAGACTTCCCCATGATGGTGGAATGCATTGTATTTCTGCTCATATTTTCATAAATACATTTATATTTCCATATATTAAACTGGCAGAGGCAAATTCTATGCAGATGTCTCCCCCCACTTTCTTTGGTGGTAGTGGTAATGAACCAGAGGCCACCCTGTTATAGAGATGACTCCATTTAGCACCAGCCTCTGGGGCAAACATCTCTCATTTTTTCATCCTGCTCACTGTGAAATCCAACTAGCATCATGGTGAAAATAACCAGATGAAAGTGGCAATAGCATACCACTGAATGTGGCTTATTTTAAGGCACAGTGGTGCGCTGTATCAAAGGAAGCAGTGACTGTGCTTGTACCTGTGGCAAGAAGCCACAGTGAAATCAGTGGAACTTACTTCCAAGGAGTCCTGCACTGTTCCATTAGATCAATATGCTTGACTTTAAGACATTTTAAACACAGACAGCCAACAATTATTCCCCTTTTCTGGAATTCCTAAAGACATTTCTGGAGACACTTACATTCTCCCATTGTCACTTTTTGGGCCATTTTCTTGTCTACATTTTCTCATCAAGATCTGACTTAAGTATAGAGGATAAGCATCTTTGTTAATAATATTTCTTAAAATGCAAAAGTAAAACATGTCAATTTGCAGAGCAGAGTATGTACCAAGTAGGGCTTTGAAAACTGCTGCTATTTATAGCCATCTTCTCAAATGAACAAATACAGAAATAATGGATATAGAAATGGAGGAGGGAGGAGTAAGGAGGAGCCTTTCAAAGTGAAAGCACAAAAGTTTATTTTGTTCTTTTCAGTCATTACAACAACAAAGAGATTCATTCAATACACAAGATTAAAGAAGTACACATTTAGAGGAGTTTGCTTTTTACGCCAACCCTCATTTTACAAAGTGCTTTTTTCCAACAAGCCAGCTAATTACTGAGGTGCCTGTTTAGTGAGGAACATATTAGCCTGCATGTCACTATTAGTCTGTCATTTAAGGCTTTCAGCATCTTCCATTTCAAAAACCAAAGGGAGGGAGGGAAGAGAGAGCATGTCAACGTTGGCTTTATAACCTAGCAATTTTTTGTTTCCACCAGTTTCATCACCCTCTCTTCTCTATACTCCATTCTCTGCTATAAGCTGCTCTTTTCACCATATTTTCTCCCTCTGATCGTCTCTGGTTTTATTCCCAGTTTCACATTAAAGGGATGGAGGAAGTAAGGAGAGGCCATCAGGACAAACAGAAAGGCATTGCAGGTCTGTTCCAGCCCATGGACAACCAGTTACCCATCCATGCCTACTGTGAGTTGTGATCTAACTGCCCAACCACCAACACACCCCCTTTGATCTTATCTTCATTCAATAAGGCCTTTGCATAATCTACTGGTACCTAAAAACAATTGAGGCACCAGATCCCATCCAATCTTGAAAGCTGAGCAGATGCTGTAGGCTATATTTCAGAGGAATGAACTGGCGGAACCACCTCTGAGTACTCCATGCCTACAAAAACCCTAAGAAATTCATGGGTCACTGTAAGTTGACAGACAACTTGAAGGTACATGGACAGCCTCTAGCTTAGCTGTTAGCTGTTGGGACCTCTTCTCAGTTTACTAAACACAAACTCTTCAGATGCCTCCTACTCCATGCATCAGGGCCATTACCATGAAGTGCTTGGTAGTAGGCCCAGGAGGCAGGCAGGAAAAAACCACTGGAATCCCTGTGATCCAGCTCTACTGTCCCTTCTTTTCCGCAGAGGCCCATCAGTTGTCTAATGGGTCTGATCCTTAAGAACTGTCATTTAGCTATGCTACTCTTACGACTTAATACTGTCCTTAGCAGTTTTTACTCACACAACTTTTCTTATTTGTAAACAGTTTTAGAAAGATTTTTAGCCTAAAAAGTGTTATTTTATTATTTATTTGTGCAATTTCTATGCCACCTTTCTCCCAAAGTGGGACTTAAGGAGGCTCACAGAAAAATTAAAAATCACAATTAAAATAATTTAAATAATTTTTAAAAAATTAAAACCACTTAAAAGCATACAAGTAAAAAAACAAATAGAAACAACATAAAAAACACACCCTGATAAAAGCCCCAATTATGTTGGCTCTCTGTTATGTCCTGCAAGGCGTGCAGCGACAAATACAAAAGCTAATAGTTTGTTCCCAACAAACTATACATCAAGAACATTTTTGCCTGCTGGAGAAATGAAAACAGGGAGGGGGTCAGCCTAGCCGCCCATGGGAGGAGTTCCAGAGGGTGGAGGCAGCCACAGAGAAGTAGGATATAAATACTTGCATTTATTAAATGCTTGCTACATTATTGTGTCAATCCACTTAAGCATTTATTTCCAGGCCAGTGCTGCAAAACTCATTGTATGTGACAACCTCACTCTTATGCTGGTAACACTATAGCAAGATAATGATAAAAAAAGGTGCACAAATTGCATGTGCGCATGCACACACAGACACACAAACAATTTTTTTAAAGGAAATGCATAGGATATTTTTTAAGAAAGCCAAAGCTAAATTGTTGTTTTTTTCAGTTTGCTGCTTCAAGGAATACAGCTCTAAAACTTGCAGCGGGGGGCGGGGAGGGAATCAATCAGTTTTTCCCTTGAAGAGACAAACTTCATTATTTTCTTGTCTACTGCTGTCCAAGCATAATCAAATTGCTTCCAGCACAACAGCTTAATGCGCTGGTATTTATCTGTGCAGTAAAAGAGTGAGAAAGAATTTGGCATGCCCACCATGTAGCAGTGCAATATTACACGATCAGCTGCCTATGCTGGCAGGTCCATGACTCCTCAGGGGTTAACAACAGTGTCACATGTAAATGATCAAGCACTAAGAAATATTAAGACAGCTATTGTACTTGAGCCTCCCCATGTATGAAAATAAAGGGCTGCCTGCAATCTATCCTGTGCCACTTATTTGGAAGTAGGCCTGAATACCCTAACGGCACCAGATCCTTTCTGATCTTGGAAGCTATGCCCTGGTTAGTAGTTGATTGGGAGACTAGCAACGAATACCAGGGGTTTGTCCACATGGTGAAAATACCCCTCACAGAATTCACTCAGAAATCGAGCTGCCTTAATGGGATCCCGCATTGTAAGTACATGGGAAAAACATTTGTGGTTTTTCCCGTCTTCTTAAAAAAACAATGCGAGGGTGCACATTTCTGCCCGTTAGGATAAGCTATTTGACACGTAGTGCTTCACCATACAAGAAAAAGCGCAAACCCGATTGGCCAGACGAAAACAGGGGGAGGGGCAGGGTTACATGGCAAGTGCCCGCTGCTGCCATTTTTTTTACCAGAGTGATCAGGGATGGGGAAGGGAGGTGGGTGGCTGTCATTACCACCCACACACCCCAGCTGCCACTGCCACAGGGATTGAAGAAGGTAGGAGGGTGGCTGCCATCCTCTCCTCCTTCCCTGGTCCCCCCTGTGCCACAGCCACCGTTGTCCCCCCACCACGGGGAGTGAAGAAAGGGCGTGAACACACGCAAGCAACACTGAACATATATATGGAGGGCACTTCTAAGCAGACCTTGTGTTTGTAAGCGTTTTTGTAGTCAGGGCTAACTGAATGATAATGGATTGGAGAAGTAATTTGCCCTCCCTCTGACAGTGGGTGATGGCACTATGACACCTGTTGTGAGGGCCTGACTAGAGATTTCAGATTGCACTAGGAGGTAGACTGTTCTGCCCTCAGTGGGCCTAGAAAGCTTCTATAGTCTTTGGTAGTCTTTATTTGTTCCACTGAGCCAGTAATGAGCAGGGGAGACGCTTGCAAGAGGCATTTTTACATACACACACTCTCTCTCACTGTGCATGTGCATGCATGCACCTTCAGGTCACCTGTAGTCTACCTCTCCTCTTTGTGTACTGGAGAAAAATCTGAAGAGGAGAGATACACTACAATTCTGGGATATAAGAGTCATGCTTGTGTGAGCAGCATACACAAAATATTTTTTCCCCTGTATTATTTGCTTGGACTAGTTTCTCTCAATACTTTGGGGCCTTGGACATTGACGTTTCAGATCTGACTCGTAGAGTTGGAAGGGACCCTAAGGACCATCTAGTTCAACCTCTTACCAATTTCAAAAATTGAAACCTTCAAAAAAAGAGATCAACCTCTCTCTGGGGCAGTCCTCCAAGTGTCTTTATTCTGTGTGATATAGGCAAAAGAGGAATGTATTATATTGCATGTTAGTAAGTTATACACAAGCCCTTAGTTTCTCTAAAATCTAAAAAAAAATATTGTTCTTTAGTCACAATGTTAACATGTTCAGTCAACACAGAAATGGTCTTTAACTGTGACAAATTCCTAATAGCATCAGCAAGAGGGAACCAAAGGGATTGCAGGAAAAGACAGAAGGGTATAGAGGATTTACATTAACAAGGAACTCAAATACATGGGTGCCTTTCCCCCATCCCTTTTCTGGTCTGTTAATAGGGAGTTTTTTATTAGGTGTCATTAGCATTTGTGGGACTTCTCCCAGAAAGCAGAAGAATGCCCATCCTTTGCTGCTGCTTATCTAGATAAAGATAATTCTTTTTGAACTTCACAGAAATGTTTTTGACTCTTCAACCTTTGGCCTGATTTAAGAATGTAACAACAGCCATGCTGGATCCAAGGACCTAGCTGATCCAACATTCTGTTCATACATCAGCCAATAAGCCACCTACAGGAAGCGCATGTTACATGAGTGTAACATCAAGTTAGATCTCAAATCAAGTAATATACAGAAACTGGAGCTGATACATAGCAATCCCAGTAATCTCCATGAATTTATCCAACCCCTTTTGAACCTGCCCATGTTGGCTGCCATGACAAAATCCTATGGGAGTGAATTTCATAGTGTAACTATGAGTCATGTGGTTTCTTTCCGTTTCAGTGGATTACCCTAGGTCCTAGTATTATTAAAGATAAATCCATCTCTATTGTGTCTCCTATTACTTTACTTTCCCCTAAACTAAGCAATCCCAAATGTTACATCCTCTATTCACAGGTCAGTTGCTAAAGTCCTTTAGTCATTTTGGTTGTCTGTCTCTGCAATTTTTCAATCAATATCTTTTTTCAGTGTAGAGACCAGAAATATACACAGCTTTTTTTGCCTCAATATGCTTCACTTTGCACCGTTTTTTACTGAATTTCACTTACCATTTTAAAGCCTGTTCCCTCTGTTTGGGGAAATCCTCTTGGAACCCTTCATAATCTGTTTCTGTTCTCACCACTCTAAATAATCTAATGTCAGTGTGCCCACTTCACTGTCTACCATTAACCTGAGAAGATCTGCAATCCTCAAGCTCGGTGTGTTTCACATTTTCTTTTGAGAGTCCTGTATAAGCTAATATATCTTCTCAGCTTTTGCTCTTAAGGTAGTAAGTACACTGGTGGACAATGGTGGCACTAGGGGGGTACGGAGAGGCTGAACCATACCAGGAGAGACTGTTGTGGGGCAGGGGTGACACCAGCCTTAGTGACACCACAGACTATGTGTTAGGAGAACTTATAAGCTACTTTACATTTATTCAATAGGGTCTCTTTTTCTCTCTCCAGATATATATATAGATTTCCTTTAATGTTATATATCTACTTTATTTATTAATTTTTAATTTACTCAGTTTTGTAAGTCTGTTGTTGTTTATAATCATCATCATGATGACTTTAGTGCAATGTATTCTGTATTTTTACTATTTATTACAAATGTATCAGCTATTAGGCAAAATTAATAATGCCCTGACTGCTATCTTGAGCCCCACGCACCTTACAAACAGTTATGTGGCCCCTGCCTTTGTAATTCATGAAAACTGGAAAAGGTAAATCACATAAGGAGAGATGGAGACAACAGAGTTTAGTGTAGCTTAATCCCAAGTATGGGTGCCTAGGATAGATTGCAGACAGCCTTTATGATTTCTGGTAAGACTCAAAGACAATACCTTTCTTAATATTTCATTAAATACACTTCTGATCATTTGAGGAGACTCAACTACACAAGAGCCTTAGTGGCCCAATTTTGCCTGATCCCTACCTATTCTTTGGGGACTCAACACCATCCCCCTTTCTTGTGTTCCATGGCCAAGAACATGCACTGACGATAAGATTCTGTTCAAATCCTGCTCTGAAGATTTGAAAAGTGAGCCCTCAGAGGGGTTTGGGAATGACCCACTCGACCACAAGTCCAAAAAAAGTCTTGCTTCAGAAATCCATAGCTTTGCCTATCTCCTATGAAGAACTGAACAAGCAGAGAGAACCTTTCTTTTTCCTTCATGTTTGAACTGGATTAAACTGAAAGGCATGGCAGTCCCTTCAGATGGTATGACGCACACTACATATCAGCCAGATCTGTTAGATCTCAGATAAATAGATGGAGAAGTTTCTGTGCTAACTGCCTAAGCTTTAATGATTTGGTAGGGCAATGCTTATAACTTTTTTTTCCTTGGCAGAACTGAATGAAATTTGCAGGTGTATTGACCCTTTCAGGGAAGGATGAACCTACCAAATATATCTGTCTATTAAATGATGAGACTTATAAAATACCTCATCTTTATTTATATGTATTACAATTCTAATGCTTGCTCCCTTCAATATACTCTCTGTTCACACTTACACACCAATGCAGTCTTGTTTTCCACTGGTCGAAGGTGTGGAACAGATCAGTTTCTATCACCTGTGTCAACACATCTGCCATTTTCTTTTTTACTGCATCGACTGACTCAAAACATGTTCCTTTAAGCACCAATTTCACTTTGGGGAGAGGAATTGCATGGTGCCAAATCTGATGAATATGTAGGATGTTCAAGTGTAGTAGTGCATTTATTGGTCAAAAACTGCTTCACAGAAAGTGCTGTGTGAGCAGGTGCATTGTCTTGATGAAAAATGAAACCATTCTTCCACAATTCTGGCCTTTTTTTTTTTAAACTCTCTCAACTTTCTCAAACCTTCCTTATAACAATGCTGGTTCACTGTTCTGTCTTCTGGAACCCACTCTGCCCAAATTAAACCCTTAATGTTAAAAAACAACAACAATAAGCATGGCTTAGAATGTGGACTTGCTTTGATGTCCTTTTTTTCATTCTTGATGATGATGGTGTTTTCCAGTGCATTGACTGTTATTTTGTCTCAGGATCATACTGGAAGATCCAGGTGTCATCATAAGTGATGACTTTTTGAAAAAGGTTTGGGTCTGCCTCAAGTTGTTGTAGAATGTCACGTTGCTCGACTTTTAAACTTAGCATTTTTCCGGCACACAACAGACAACTCAGCTGCTTTGAACACCAACTGATAATTAACTGAACTGCCCGAGAGTGCTGATGTTTGTCATGCAGGTTCAGACATATTCAAGGTCACCACTCAAGTGTTCACAGTCAGTTCTCCCTGATTTGTCTGAAAGGTAGAAACACAGTCTTGTTATTTAATAGACAGACCTCATATAAGACATACAGAAATTTTTTCTGCAGCAGGAATGTTTAACCCCTTCAAGTGGGGGGGGGGTTGTAGAAGTACACAATGTAGGGGGTCCCTAGTCTAGAAAACTGCAAAATCTCAGGATAGACATAGAGGGTAGAAACTTTCAAAATAACAGTGTGAGGGTTTTGTTAAACCCAAATCAGACCTTCCTTGCTTAACTAGCAGCATTCCAGACTTGAAGGTCTGCATAAGGCTTCAAACCATGTTCATTTCAAGATTGTTACAGTGCTTCTGTGATCAGGAACCCTGCCTCATCAGCTCCTGGTCACAGTAGCTCTGTCACTATGCTGAACTGAACAGTGTTGCAGACATCACAGCCAATGCAGCTCAGTTAAGTTGAACGTAGGAAGGTCTGGAACACTGCCAGGCATGCAGGGGGCAGCATTCAGAGGCAGGCTTGCATCTCTGTCCCTACTTTTGGAGAACTGTTGGCTGCTGTCTCCTAATTTTCCCACCAAGAAGCATTCCTGCAGTGATGAAAAATGTCTGTCAGAAGCTGAAGATGTACAGCCTCTTCTGTCGGATGGGTACAAATTGGAGGCTTTGGCAAGTAGCTCTAACCCCAGGGTCAGCCAAGCTGCTGGCACTGTGGTTGATGTTTAGCTAAAAGTAAAATTCTTGCTCATTATTTTTCATCATCTGTCTTACCTAGAATTCCTTCTCTCTTTGCACTCTTGAAAGAAATCCAAGAGACAAACAGGTGCAAAGTCAAGCAGTACCTGCCTAGAGCATCACTGCATTCAATTATACACACACTCCCTCTTATTGAGCTTTATTGTACTGACTGAGACAATGCCTTGATGCTTCAATCAAAGATGCTGTATGGTAATGTAGACCACCTCTGGTACCCTGATCATAAATATTTTTGCATCTATCTATCAGCCTAGCTCACCAATGGCACTGCCTTTCCATAGTGGTAGAACTACAGGCTCCTGACGCAAGAGGCTATGCTGATGGCAGCAGTGCTGCTGGTAGGGTCTCCCATGTCAGAGAGGCTTTTGCTGAGGAGCCAGACTAAATGGGCCAAACAGTTATTGGGCAGCAGCTGAAGTGGAGGGTGACACTGGTGGAGGATCCCTCAGAGACAACAGTAATGGCACCAACGCTAGTCATGTTCGTATTGCACAGGAGAAGGCATGGGAAACCCCTTTTGAATGTTTTTTACTACAAAAACCCTATGATAAGACAATCCAAAATGAAACATGAGATAGGGCCAGAAGATGACGCTCCCAGGTTGGAAGGCACTCGACAAGCTACTCAGGTACAGCAGAGGGCAATTATGGGTAATACTGTGGCTAATGATGCTACTGGACTCAAGCTGAAAGGCTGTTCAGCTATTGATGTGCTCAGATGTAAAAGTCTCAAGCTGTGCAACACATATTATAGGAACATGGAATATGAGAAGCATGAATCAGGGAAATCTAGACATAGTAAAACAAGAAAAGGAATGTATAAACATGCAATACAGTAGGGTGCCCGTATCCATGGGGGATTGGTTCCAGGGACACTTGTGAATAATAGCAAACACTCCCGTTGCCTTTCCCGCCATGGGAGCAATCACAGGGGGGCGATCTTGGGGGCAAAGGGAGACGGGAGGTGAGATTTACTCCTCCCCTCCCTTCACCCCGTTGCCATTCTCACCACAGGAGCGATCCGGGGGGGGGGAATCCTGGGGGGGGGGGAGGGAGGCAAGATATCCTCCTCCTCTCCCTTCACCCCGTTGCCATTCCCACCATGGGAGCAATCCCGGGGGGAGATCCTGGGGGCCAAGGGAGAAGGGAGGTGAGATCTTTCCTCCCCTCCCTTCGCCCCATCACCATTCCCACCATGGGAGCAATTCCGGGGGGCAATCCCAGGGGAAAAGGGAGGCAAGATCTCCTCCTCCCTTCGCCCCACTGCCATTCCCACTAAGGGAGTGACCCCGGGGGTAGATCCCAGGGACGAAGGGAGAATTGAGGTGAGATCTTTCATCCCCTCCCTTCACCCCATCATCATTCCTGCCACAGGAGCGATCCTGAGGGGCTAAGGGAGGTGAAATCTACTCCTCCCCTCCCTTCACTCCTTTTGCCATTCCTGCCATGGGAGTGAGCCGGGGGGGGGCGAAGGGAGAAGGGAGGCAAGATCTACATCTCCTCCTCTCCCTCCCCTGTCCACCACCCCCAGTGTCGCCATCCGCAGATAACTGAATCAGCGGATGGAGAATCAGTCGATGCAGGGGTGCTACTGTACTTAGGGTGAGCAAGCTAAAGTGGACAGGAATGGGACATTTTATGCCAGATAAGTACACAATGTTTTACTCAAGAAATGAAAATCTATGAAGAGATGGACTGACCTTAATAGTAAAGAGAGATGGAGCAAAAGCAGTCAAAAGATATAATGCAAAATCTGATTGAATAATTTCAATAAGACTTTAGGGGGAAACCATCAATTAATAACCATAATCCAAGTCGATGTTCCAACTACAGAGGCAGAAGAAGAACAAATTGAAAGATTCAATGCTGGATTCCAGGCAAAAATTGATCACATAACAAATGAGGACTTTTTGTTAATCATAGGCAATTGGAATGCAAAAGTAGGAAACAGAACAGAATCAAAGATTGTAGGAAAATTTCACCCAGGATCAAGAAATGAAGCAGGAGAGTGACTGAATGAATTTTGCGAGGCCAACAGACTGTTCACTGCAAACACATTTTTCAAGCACCCACAGAGGCGAATATATACATGGACATCACCTGATGGCTAATACAGAACTCAAATAGACTATATAATTGGAAGCAGCAGATGAAGAAGCTACTTTCTCTCTGCATAAACAAGACCAGGAAGAGATTGTGGCACAGACCATGAACTACTAATATCAAAAATTAGAGTAAAACTAAAGAAGAACACTAAACCAACCATTGTGTCAAAATACAACCTGAAGAACATCCCCATAAATTTAAAGATAATGTAAAGAATAGATGTGCACTATTTGCCATATGCTCCTGTTGGCAAGACCCAGGGAATAGGTGGTTGGAGCATAAGAGTTGTCAAGGAGTTAATTTAGTCCTTGTCAGTCACAGGATATTCAGCAGAAGGAAGTGAGAAGCAACAGAGTGGTTGTCAGTCAGTCCAGAAGTCATTCAGCAAGTCAGTTGTCCAGGTAAACATAGCCAGCAAAAAATAAAACAGAGCCATAAATCACAGCCCGTCCAAGTTCAGAAAAACATGAACACTGAAAAGTACTGCAAGTTGCCAAGAAGGAGGGTTACATGCAACAAAGATGCTAGGGAGCTGCTGGGAAATTTATGGGCAGCTGTCTCATAAACACCAGATGCCTAATTAACCAGCATCTCTTATTTAACAGCCCCTGGGATCAGTGTTTGTCTCTTTGTCTCTCAGCAGAAGATATGGGAGGGGGTGTTCACCATCTTCAGCCTCTTTCACCTCCTGCTTGGGAACTGGATCTCCCACCACCTCAACCCTGAGCTCTTTGAACTCAGAGAGACCTTTATTATCAGGAGCTGCAGATTCCTGGCAATCTCCTTCCTCCTCTTCAGCTGAATCACCCAGAAGGTGAGTTAGGACATTATTATACGTAATTGACCAGGAGCCAGAAGAACTCTGGACTGAAGCCAGGGACATTGTCACGGTGGAATGCAAAAATACACTAACTGAAGCCGAAAAGAAACAGATGCATCACTGGATGACAGATGAGACTCTTCAACCAGTTAAGACAAGAAGAAAAAGTAAAAGGTGAAAGAAACAGTGTCAGAAACCTGAATGCAACTGTTGAATGACTTCTGTGTAGGGACAAGGAGAACTACTATAATCATCAATGCAGAGGAATAGAAGATGACAACAAAAAAGAAGGAACAAGAGACTTCTTCCACAAGATCTGAGAAATCAAAGAAAAATTTAAATGAAGAGTGGGGATGGTCTATGATCTGCAGGGGAACACATTACATGACCAAGCAGAAATAAAAGAGAATGGAAACAACACACTGAAGAACTATATTGTGATTTCCTGCATGGCAGGAGGTTGGACTGGATGGCCCTTGTGGTCTCTTCCAACTCTACAATTATATGATTCTATGATATAAAGGAGATGAAATGATGACAGATTCCTTAAAGGACGAACCATTTGAAGATAAATCTACAATTTTAGAAAGTGAAGTAGAAGCTGCACTTAAGAGTACTTGGGGGAAATAAATCACCAGGAACAGATGGAATATTAATAGAGCTGCTTCAAGCTACAGAGACAGAATCTACTCTAGTTCTAACTAAAATCTGTCAACAAATATGGAAAACAAAAAAAATGGCCCAGAGATTCTAAATGCTCAATATACATTCCAATCCACAAGAAAGGGGACACCAGATATTGCAGGAACCACAGGGCCATTGCATTAATTTTCCATGTGAACAAAGTGATGCTCAAAATTTTACAATGACTTTTACCATATAGAGAGTGAGAAATGCTTGATGTCCAAGCTGGGTTTAGGAAAGGAAGAGGCATGAGGGCTCATATTGCAAACATATGTTGGATAATGGAATACATCACAGGATTTCAAAAGAAAATCAACCTGTGCTTATAGATTGGGTAGTTCATGAAAAACTATGGATCGCTCTTAAAGAAATGGGTGTGCCACAACATTCGATTGTTCTGATGGGTAACGTGTACACAGGACAAGAAGCTACCATCAGGACAGAATACAGAGAAACAGAATGGTTTCCAATTGGCCAGGGGGTCAAGCAAGACTGCATTTTATTATCCTACCTGTTTAATTTTTTTCCTGCTCCTATGTGGCCCATCATATCTGAAGTAAAGGAAGTGTCAAGGGAGTTATTTTCTTGGATGTGGCTACTTTCCAGGGATCCTGATGCTGGGAATATTTTCTTGCAAATTATTAGTAGAAATCCAAAAGAAAAAAAGATGATTGGATAGAACATACAGAGTCAGGGGCAACTACTATTGTGTGTGATGGACAGACATGGCTGCTATTAGCGCCCAAAGCCTCACCCATCTCCCATTTCCCCCACTCCCATTGGTGCATTTTTAGAATCCTGTACTCCAACAAACCCAAAAGCAAGCCATTAGAACTTTCACATGTGATGGAGCACCAAAATGAGATGTCCATTTGTCACCAAAATGAAGCCAGTGTCAGTCTCAGTGAGGGGGAAGAGGGCACTCCAGAACCAGGTTTCCACAGTAGAGAGAGCCCTCTCTCATGTCTCCTCATAATATATTGCTCCCACTGATGGGACAGAGAGGAGGGCTCCCAAGGCAGAATTTAATACCTGGACAGGTGTGTATATATATATACATACAGGGAGGCAAGATCATCTGATGAAACAGAAATCTAATCTCCCCACCCTCTGGGCAAAAATTATATTTGTTGCTAAGGTGGCTTTGTAAAATATCATTTATTTTGGAGGACTTTTCGTTCATTCCACGGATAACACTGGTTATTGTGCTGCTTTATCTAACATTTATTTTCGGTCAGGAGGAACTGTGCCAAACTCCAAAACAAAGTAGTTAGCAAAAGCTCTCCTGCTATCAAGCACTGGGACTCTTGCCTGATGGGATCTGTAATCAGGTGGGTGGGTGGTAGCTTCAGCGAAAAAGCACAGGCATCTGCTCAGAGGCTTTGTTTCTTTGGAAGTTGCTGTTAACGGGCAGCCGTCTGTTGTTAACTATTATTCTGCATCACTGATGAAGATATTACATGATGAATTGCCTCTCCTTCTTCAAAATCTAATTAGCACAGAAAATCTGGCAGTTAAGAAAAAAACTATCAGAACCCACACTGAAAATACGTTTATGGCACACATCCCAGGCTAAGCATGTTACTGCTCTCATGTCATCACTGTCAGTCATCCAACATGATTTCACCACCACACACCAGCTTAGGGTGTGCTTTGACTTCCTAGAAGATATTCAGTTTTTATACCATAAAACACATGGTGGATGTGCTCCAGTAAAGCACTGCTTTAAAACTCCAGCCATGAGAACAACTACATGCGTGACACCACTGGAATAGCAAAGTGAGCTCACCATGGCTTTGAAATGAGATAAACATAACTTCAACAAGCAGCCTTAATTATTATGATGCTGCCTTTATGCCAGATAAAATCAAAAGCCAACTGCTGTCAAAGCTGAGCAGCTTTGGATCATAATTCCATGGTGGTTTTATCACTTGCATTTGTTTCAGAGGGCTCAGAAAGATAATGGGCAAGCATGACATCTAATGTTATACATGTTTTGCTGCTTTTTCACACCACAGTATTTCTCTTCAAGAACACTGCCAGATATTCACTGCCATCCCCAACACCATATGGTCATTAAACAGCACAATTATCAGTGCAGGAGTACATTCACGCACCAATATCTGATTTGCCACATAAACTATGGAGACGTGCACTGGCTGTAAAAGCATACAGTTGCAGCTGAGCAGAGACTAACACAGAAAACAAATTATAATCTAGGCTGAAGTATTATTTGAAGTCCATGTACAGGCAGAACTTTGCCAACAGGAAAAGCACCATCCCATTCTGCTTATTTATTGGTGACTATTAAATTACTGGCCAATGAGAGTCAGCATGGTGTAGTGATTTGAATGTTTAAACCCCCACTCAGCCATGGGACACCACTGGGTGATTTTAGGAAAGTCTTCCTTTCTTAGCCTCAGAGGAAGGCAATGATAAACTTCCTCTAATAAATCTTGCCAAGAAACCCCTGTGGTAGAGTCACCATAACTTGGAGTTGACTTGAAGGCTAACCACAAGAAATTAATTAAGCAAGGGGAGCTTGTAGCATCTGTGAGACTGAGAGAAAGAAATTGTAGGAGAAGCTTTTGTAGATTTTTAGTCTACTTCCTCTACGAAAGCTTATGCTACAATTTCTCTCAGCTAGTCTCAAAGGTGCTACAAGATCCCCTTGCTTACTGATATGCCAGACTGACACGGCTATGTCTTTGAATTCATAAGAAATTAAATTATTATTTATTATCAGCATTATAGGCCAACCACTAACAGTGTTCTCTGGACAGCAGCCATAAATGATTAAATGCATAAAACCAGAGTATCCTAGGATGACTTTGGTATGGATTGAACATACAGCACTAGTCTCTGCTGGCTGCATCTGCTCAAGGATAAGTGAATGCTTGCCAGGTACACCTTGCTATCACTGCTCCCAGCTTACAAACAGCACCTCTTAGTAAGGAGCTCTTCAGGTTTGACATGCAAACCAACAATTGGCATCCTATGATCTGATTGTTTTCTCTTCTGAAGACTGAATGGAGATAACATGACATTCATGAATAGGATAAAGAAAACTGCAGCAAAATACAATATTAGTTGAGTGTACTTTGAATGTGACATGGTCTCTTTTCTAACATAAACTACTTGTGTGAATTTCATTAAATATCTGCAGATTTAACAGGCATGGTATTGAGATGGATCTTTAGCCATTTTAACTTTTTAAGTGAGAAGGCAAGAACAACTGAGCAACGAAAGAGAAATCACCTGGTTTGTTTAAAAAAACCATACACCATTTAAACAGCCATGACATTTGTTGTTGTTGGGGGGGGGGTTGGTTTAAAATCTATCATTTATTTTCTATCCCTTAGCCGAAGGAGGATGACTCAGCCTGCAAAATAGCATTAGAACTCCCTCCCACACAGCCTACATGAATTCAGCAAAGAGGGAGCAGAGAAATCAGAAATCCACTACTTGATTTTCTTCACACTTTGAAACACTGAAAAGGACCATCTTTTTAAAATACATCTTTTTTCTACAAGAATACGGTATATACCGTGTATATATATATATATCACACACACACACACACACACACATCACGGCATCCTTTAAACAGAAATAATATACCAGTATGAAAGCACCAAACTGTTAATATTTCCCATTGGTACAGCTCTTATGAAGCAAGAAAGACACCCACTTCCCTTGTAAGAAAAGTATTTTTTCAAATGGGGGGGGGGTAGGGTTGAAACAAAGGATCACAGGCCAGACATCACTGTAGGCTGCAGTCATACATACTTTGGGTGACACCAGTAAAATCAATACCACTAGCCTAGAGTTATAATCTTGACAGAGCTTTATCTTAGTAATGAAATAAATTTGTGCAAAATGATCATGTAGTAGAAAGCATTAAAACTTTAATAGGGAACCGCACACCAGGGAACAATATACCTTAGCATATGTAAGCAACAACCTTAAATATTTGTAGAACAATATTTCTAAAAAGCTGCAATTGCCTTTCATGTATGCTAATAGTGTTTTTTCAAAAGCCCGTTCCATTTTCTATAATCCTTGCCCACTATGCAGACGATATGTCAGGGTTCTTAGGATGAAAGACCCAATTAGACTAATTTGAAAAGATAAACAGAAGATAAGCTGTGTTGATCAGTGAATGAGTCTAATAATAAAAATGTATTAAAAATTCCAGGGATCTAGCCCTTTTAAAAAGCAATAAAATATCTTCTTTAAAAGGAGTTAAAATCATTTACTTTCAAATTCATGCAGAGTGGCTTAAGAATGCAGACAAGCTCAATTAACATTTAAAAGTGTATTCAGAGGTCTGTGGTCTGTGATCACCCAGTTAAATTAGACTCATTACAAAAACAAAGGAATCATTTTAAAAATGCAAATCAAAAGTTTACTGAAGGTATATCAATCTTAATCTACATACTAAAACAAACTTTAAAAAGAGTGTTCCTAACTAACTAGGAGGATTTAGGGTAGAAAGACTCACCCAGCCTTTTAGTGGTAGAGGCTGCATGGTGAACATTATGGCATGGTTTCATAGCATGGCAAAGACAAAGACAGCAAAGATAAGATGGCTACAGCCGCATGGAGACTCTAACTTAAAAGAGAACTCGCACAGAGCAATAAAATTTAAATTAGGTCATGTGTTGAATGACCCAGCACTCCAGTTGGCTGGAATTGCCTAGTGAAATAAGAGAAAGGGAGTTTGGGAGAACAGAAGCATGCAGGGAAAAATTCCTAGACTTATCTTAGGATGTGATTGCTTTTACATTACAATAGGATTGCTTTAACATTACAATAATTATTTCCCCACATACTACAATCAGCCCTTATCAAACTGGAGCTGTGGGGATGCCAAACACTGGGGGACAACTTAACACAAATAACCAATGGAGTGAACTGCCAGTTTAATGCCAGACTAATCTGATCTCTCTCTCTCTCTCTCTCTCTCTCTCTCTCTCTCTCTTTTTTTTTTTTTTTTTTTTGATAAAATTACCAGCTTGGTAGATGAATTGAACATTGTGGATATCACATATCTGGATTTCAGTAAGGCCTTTGACAATCTGTCAGGGATGCTTTGATCATGATTTCCTCTGTGGCAGAGGATTGGACTGGATGGCCCTTGTGGTCTCTTCCAACTCTACAATTCTATGGTTCTAAGGTTCCCTATGACATTCTTGCAAACAAGCTTGTAAAATGTGGGCTAGACAAGTTAACTGCTACATCGATCTGTAATTGGTTGACCAGGCCGAACCCAAAGAGTGCTCAGCAGTGGCTCCTCTTTGTCTTGGAAAGATGTGACCAGTGGGGTGCCATAGGGTTCTGTCCTGGGCCCAGTGCTATTCAACATCTTTATCAATGACTTGGATGAGGGAATTAGGGGCATACTTATCAAATTTGCAGATAACACCAAATTAGGAGGAGTAGCTAATACCCTAGGGACAGGATCAAAATTCAAAATGGCCTGGATAGACTGGAGAGCTGGGCCAAAGCTAACAAAATGAAATCCAATATGAAAAAATGTAAGGTATTGCACTTAGGGCAGAAAAACGAAATGCATAGATACAGGATGGGGAGACATGGCTGAACGAGGCTACGTGCGAAAGGGATCTAGGAGTCCTAGTGGACCACAAGTTGAACATGAGTCAACACTGTGATGTGGCAGCTAAAAAGGCCAATGCAATTTTGGGCTGCACCAATAGAAGTATAGTGTCTAAATCAAGGGAAGTAATAGTGCCAATCTATTCTGCCTTGGTCAGGCCTCACCTAGAATACTGTGTACAGTTCTGGGCACCACAACTCAAAAAGGGTATTGACAAATTGGAGCGTGTCCAGAGGAGGGTGACTAAAATGGTGAAAGGTCTGGAAACCATGCCTTATGAGGAAAGACTTAGGGAGCTGGGTATGTTTAGCCTGGAAAAAAGACGGTTAAGGGGCGATATGATAGTGCTGTTTTAAGTATTTGAAGGGGTGTCACATTGAGGATGGAGCAAGCTTGTTTTCTGCTGCTCCAGAGACTAGAACATGGAGCAATGGATGCAAGCTCCAGGAACAGAATTTCCACCTCAACATTAGGAGGAACTTTTGACAGTAAAAGCTGTTCAGCAGTGGAAAACACTCCCTCGGAGTGTGGTAGGGTCTCCTTCCTTGGAGGTCTTTAAACAGATGATGGATGGCCATCTGTCAGGGATGCTTTGATTGTGATTTCCTGCATGGCAGGAGATTGGACTGGATGGCCCTTGTGGTCTCTTCCAACTCTACAATTCTATGATTGTATGATTTAAATGTAATCAGGTTTGCACTATTCAGAGTCTTTAAAAACCCGCAAGTAAAATTTTAGGCAGGTCATTAGTAAATGAAAACCCTTAAGGAGGAAAGATTGTTTCACTATAACAATTGGAGTCAACTACATACACACACACACACACACACACACACAAACACACCACCCAACAGATCAATTCATTTACAGTTTATCTTAGCCATAGCAATACTAACATAATGTAGTTTTCCATATGTTGTTACCTTAAAATGTGACATTTACAAGACTGGATGGACAGATAAGCTATGAGACTAAGGAGATTTTCACACGCCGAAAATATCGCCGCCAGAAACCGGGACAGAAATATTTCTGTCCCGGAAGCAGCGCCGCGGTTCACACGCTCACCTCCCTCTCCCGTTGTTCCGTCGTCCTCGCTTTGGGTTTTTCCCTCCCTCTTCTGGAATATTTTACTAACGGGAGTTTTATGCCGTTAATAAAATATTCCGGAAGAGAGAGGAAAAAAACCCAAAGCGAGGACGACGGAACAACGGGAGAGGGAGGTGAGCGTGTGAACCGCGGCGCTGTCCCGGTTTCTGGCAGCGATATTTTCGGCGTGTGAAAATCTCCTATATGTAAAATAAAGGCTGGCTAGAAGGTAAAACTACTTGTTCTGATGAGGAGGAAGCCAACGATATTTAAAGGGCTAAATCTAGTTGTTAGTCCCAATAAGTTCAGACCCACTGAAGCAATAGACCTGACAAAAAACAGACTTATTAAGTTCTCATTGACTCAATAGCTCTACACTAGATAGGAGGAAAAAATGGATTTAGGCCAATAACACTTTCAAGTACCATAATCTAGGTTAAGTCACTTCTGTAGCATGTAGCCCACAGAAGCTGAAATGTATACATTCTTGGGTGTGGGAATCCCTGCTCCTCTATGGAGTTCACTACATGGCCTTGGATTTCACTATCCCTCAGCTGGCAATTGCCTTCTACATTTATTATGGAGAGATGGGGAGATGCAGATGTTCTAGTGAGCTCCTTGAAAAAAACTGAAATTATACCAACAGAATGTGACAGTAGAAGACTGGTGATAACTTTCTGAAACACTCACAAAAGCTATTCTCATCATATATCGAGTGGAAGATGGAGTGCATAAAATGAGCTCTCCAAGCACACACACAAAGTAATTTCTAAGTAAGAGAAACTATTGAAGTCTTCAAGTCAATCTTTCCCTTAGGATTCAGATAAAAGCAATTCCATACTGGAGGCTTCTGAAAGTAAAAGTCTACATTGGATACATGTCTTGGGTTTTTGAAAGAACAGTTTTTGTGGATCTGCTGAGGATGTCTACTGGGTACCTGCTAATTCATGGATGGCACCCTCCAGATATTCTGTACCAGAACTCCTATTAGCCTCAACAAGCACAGACTGTGGTCCAAAACCAGTTAAGACAGCAGTTTGGGGAATGCTGTGATCTAAGTTGTCTCATAGTGAAATGCAAAGTAAGAAGCAATTCAGAATGTTTCACAAGATATAAGTAAGAATTTAGGGAAATCAGTATGTGAAATCATTAAGTAGTGATTATATTCAGGGAAGCCATAAAGGAAGATTCAGAGTAAACTAATGCATGAAGTGATCTGAATAATTTTTATAGACAAAGAATTTATCTACATGGAGAGAGAAAAATCTGTGCCCGCCACACATTTTCCAGCTTTACATTGACCCCCCAGTGTCCTCATTAATGCCACACACGTGAGACATTGAAGTGACACTGTCATAACCAGCCACACATCCCCTCCCCCACAGCAAGCTCACTTCAGTGCAAAGGGGCAGTTCACAGGTCTTCTCGTTCACATTATCTTTGGCCACATGGCCATGTTGGTTACACTTTTTTCCTTCCCAGTATTCATCAACATTATCAATCAATAGCTGTTACTGTTTGCCTGTCAGTCTATTGGGTCCACTCTGATTGGACACCTCCCCATCCAATTCCCTTTCCCCCCTTCACGGCCCCAGTGAGTGAGTGAATTTGAAATGTACACACAAGACGAAGTAAGAAAAAATAGTTTGATTTTATTTATATTTTATTTATGAAAATGTTCAGCCATGAAATCAACAGTGAGAGGGTAGATCAGGCTACACCCTTCCTCTTCCTCCTCCATCAGTGAGCACACACCCTTCTTCTTCATTCCCCCATCTGATCTCTGTCTACTCACAGGCTCTCCAGTTACTCCCTTCTCCTGACAGTAAGAGCTGTTTGCCAGTGGAATGCACTGCCTCAGAGTGTGGTGGGGTCTCCTTCTTTGGAGGGTTTTAAGCAGAGGCTGGACAGCCAGCTGTTGGGAGTGCTCTGATTTTTCATTCCTTCCAGGCAGGGGTTTGGACTGGATGGTCCTCGTGGTCTCTTCCAACTCTATGATGCTATGATCTTTCCCCCATCATTCACTCATGTGCTCTCCAGTCATTAATTTCCCCCGAATTTGCATCCATCATTCATTCACACACTCCTCAGTCACTCCTTTCCCCCATCTTGCCCCCATCATTCACTTCCATGCTGTCCAGTCACTCCCTACCCCCCCCCAATTTCCCCCCACCATTCACTCACGCTGAAAGTGTGACTGTGACTGGACTGCGTGTGAGTATATGATTGGGGGAGATCAGGGGAGGGAGTGTGCATGTTGCAGTCACTCCACTCTCTAGTAAAACCAAAGGTGACACAACACTGATTGATTGGGGGAGGAAGAAGGAGTGTGGTAGCTCCATCTACCCACTCATTGCTTATCACACAGATTTTTTTTAAAAAAATGGCAACACAACCCAGGCTTGCCAGAACCAACCACTCCTGCCCACCAAAAACTCCTCCTTCCTCCAGCTCCACACCAAAACTGCCTCAGAGCCCAGCCACACATAGGAAAATCTGGATATTTTAGGAAAGCTTGGGGTAACTAGTGAGGTGTTTTTTTAAAAAAAAATGTATTATGGCCCTCAGAATCACTTTCCCTGCAAACTCCCTTCAAATCTTAAAGAACATTGTGTGCCAGATCACAGCGATTATGAGGTGAGTATGGATTTTTTCCTCCATGTAGACAACCCCAAAGTCAGAATATTGAGTTAAAATCCGGTCATGTTGTTTGAGTAAAGATGGGCTATATGTTTGCACTGTTCAAGGTCAGAAAGTTATCTGATGTTTGCTACACAGTCCATCTATGATTCAAGATCCAAACTGTATTTTATTTTATTTTATTTGCTTATCAGTTAATGGTTAATAATTCATAGTTAGTATTATTTGTGCTAAGAACTCATTAAAAATGTATCACTTTGAAACTAATCTTATCTAAGTGAAATATATGTGTCACCTTGCTTATGACTAATCTCTTGGGAATTTTTAGTTTTAAGAATATGACTTATTTAGAAGAGTGAAGAGATTACAGTTGTCCCTCTGTATCCACGGATTCGGCATCCACAGATTTAAGTATTCACGGCTTGAAAATATTCTTAAAAAAAATAATCCAAAAAGCAAACCTTGATTTTGCCATTTTATATCAGGGAGACCATTTTGCTATGCCATTGCATATAATGGGACTTGAGTATTCACGGATTTTGGTATCCACAGGGGGTCCTGGAACCAAACCCCAGCAAATATGAAGGGACAACTGTATTTCAATATATGATCATTCTCACAAAAAAGTAGGAATATGTACAGTTGCCCCTCCACATTTGCAGCTTTAACATTCGTGGTTTTGATTATTCACGATTTTTGGGAGCCCCCCCTCCCAAAAGTGGCAACGGGGCTTTAGAAGCTCCATCGCTGCTTCTGGGAGGGCGGGGGGGGTGGAGAGGAGCAGTGACGGGGGCTTCAGAAGCCCCCGTTGTTGCTTCTGGGAGGACGGGGGGGGGGGTCCGGAAGGGTGTGGCGTGACCTATTTTTTATTCGTGGTTTTTTCAAATTCACAGGGGTCTTGCAGCCCTAGCCCCCGCGAATGTGGAGGGACAACTGTACTGACATTTGGGCTTATCAGAGGTCTGCCACATAGAGCAGCCTTCTTCAGTGTGATAGCCTCCAGATGTGTTGGACTACAATTTCCAGCATCTCTGACTACTTGTCATGCCAGCTAGGGCCCATAACCATGTGGTCAACACCACACTGGCAAAAGCTAACCCAGTGCTTAGCTCCTGCTTTTGCATCTTTCTAGAGGAGCATACAGAAAGCTGTTTAAAAAGGTACTTGGGACCTATAGAGAACGAGCAGCCTTAGAAAACCCCGTGATAGGTTTGCCTTAGGGTCATCAGAAGTCTGAAGCACACACAACAACAATTCTTATTACCTTTTGGTTTTTAGCTTGCTTTTTAACTTTTGCATGTTGTTAATTTTAATCATGTTTACATTGACTGTTGTAAGCCGCATTGAGTCCCAACTGAGAAAAAGGCAGGAAATAAATAAAGTGGGTTCTTGGTATCCACTGAGGTTTGGCTCCAGGACCCCCCATGGACACCAAAATCCATGGATGCTCAAGTTTCATTATATATGACGGCATAGTAAAATGGCATCCTTTATATAAAATGGCAAAATCAAGGTTTGCTTTATGGAATATTTCCCCCCAAATATTTTCAAGCCGTGGATGGTGGAATCTATGGATGCAGACTGTACTAATTTGTGTTGTTGTTGTTGTGTGTCTTCAAGTCTTTTATGACTTACGGAAACCCTAAAATTACCCTATCATGGGGTGTGGGGTTTTTTTGCAAGATTTATTCGGGGGGGTGGCATATAAATACTAATACTAATAGTCCAAAATCACATTTTAACTTATCAAACAATCCTTGGCATATCCTTGATTAAGCTTATTAACAAGATCAGTGGACAAACTTACTCTGGTATAGGGAACCAGATCCAGCTTGAGACCTAATGTAGGTGGAGAGAGTCTTTCACACTCTGAAGGAAGGGAGCAACTTTGTCCTGCTTTGCTGCTGCTGCTGCTTTTAAAAAAATACCTTTGCTTCTTTTAAAAGCTTATGGGAAGGTGAGCTAGTAAGGACTTATGAAAGTAGAACTAAACACACTTTCACCCTTGCTTATGATCTCTGGAACAATCTTCATAGTTAACCCATTAAGATAATCTTCTTCTGCTTTCTCAGTTAAAACTCTAGAAAAGTTGTGGTCTCATCTCTGTGGCTGTAATGTGACCTTATAAGGGTACTCTTATAAGGTAACATGCCTTGCTTCTCTGTATCTGGAAAACATACTAGTTTCTAGGACAGCTCTAACAGACAGGAGCCTGCCTTCCAGTAGAACAGAACCACTGCCACAATGGCCAAATGGTTCCCCTAATAAATGTCAGGTAAAGCAATCTCCCCCCCCCCCATGCACACACATATTACACTTGTTCTAGAAGGGCTCAAGACAAGAATAGTCTGCAGATGAACAATGAGGTACAGGTAGAGATATTCAAGCAAGTGCAAATACATGTTGCATGAACAGGTGAGCAACTGTGCTAATTTTGTTCCTGAAGGAAGCAACAAGTAATTTAGCAATTTTCTTCCAGCTGTGAGAAAGGTTTTGAAAACTGGATAAATATAATTTATTCACTTACCTGGTGAATGTTAGGTTGGAAAGTCTCTTATTGCTAGAGGTAAAGTCATCATAATGATAGGCAGTAAAACAAATGCCCAGAAACAAAGAAAAAAGATCACTCTACTTACTTATTCTGGATATGGTGCTCTTGTTTCACAGAGCTGAAAATAAGTTTATGGCTTATGCTGTTCCACAATACTCTCTAGTCTTTGAAGAGTGTGTTTAGCCTCGCTCTATTTCTCATGGTGCCTAGAAGGCCCACGTTATCATATAGTAACACCTGCCTCAGAGAATGTCTTCATTCTTTAACTATGGAGGTGGTCTGAGGGAGGGAATCACAACTTCTAGTAGGACTGCAAGGCCTCTTTAAAGAGAGGCAGATGGTGGTGAATATATTTGAGCTTTAGCACTTACTAGCTATTGAAGCCCCTTAAAAGCATGCATTCATAACAGGATTCTGCAACAAATCACTTCACTGCTCTCTCATTTCAATGGGAAAAAGATGCTCCTTCCTCGTAGCTGGTATCTAGAACTGTATCATACACCCACTCACAAATACAGTGGTTGCTCTATAACCATTACCTTATACAGAAAATCTACACTGACTCCCTAGAGTAAGGCTGGCACCTCAGGTTTTTAAAGCCCAGCTCAAGAATCTCATCAAACCTCCTTGCCAAAGCTACCTCTACAAACTACAGCTCCCTGGAAACTACTAAGCTTGTACTATATTCAAACCCCAACAGCACATGCAGAGGTCCATGCAGTCGCTGCCAGCATGCTCTGGGCTGTGTGGGGTCTGGCTCCTAATACAACACTGCAAACATCCTAATTAGATCTATGCTGGTAGCATATAGACACACAGAGCTGACTACATGTCAGATGCCATCCGATAATCCAATTAGCACACAGGGCTGTTGTTTCTATCCCACTTTCCCCCCAGATCAGGACTCAAAGCAGCTGGTTGTTATTGCTGTGTGCCTTCAAGTGTTTCCAACTTATGGTGACCCTAAGGCAAACCTATCACAGATTTGTTCAAAGGGGGATTTGCCTTTGCCTTACTCTAAGGCTGAGAGAGTGTGACTTGCCCAAGGTTACCCAGTGGGCTTCCATGGCCAAGCAAGGATTCGTACCCTGGTCTCCAGAGACATAGTCCAATGCCCAAGCCACTATGCCACACTGGCTCTCTCAAAGCAGCTTACAAAAATTAAAAAAGACATGATTAAAAATCTACAATATATAAGGTCCGTCTATTAAATAACGAGATTGATACAATAACCCATCTTTATTTATATGTATTACAATTCTAATCCTTGTCCCTTTTAATATACTCCCCACTAACACTCACACACCGATGCAGTCTTGTTTTCTGCTGGTCAAAGGCATGGAGCAGATCAGTTTCTGTCAGCTGGTTCAACACATCTGCCGTTTTCTTCTTTACTGCATCAACTGACTCAAAACATGTTCCTTTAAGCACCAATTTCACTTTAGGGAAAAGAAAAAAGTTACATGGTGCCAAATCTGGCAAATATGGAGGATGTTCAAGTGTAGTAATGCATTTATTGGTCAAAAACTGCTTCACAGAAAGTGTTGTGTGAGCAAGTGCATTGTCTTGATGAAGAATGAAACCATTTCCCCACAATTTTGGCATTTTTTTTTTTACTCTCTCTCAGCTTTGTCAAAACTTTCTTATAATAATACTGGTTCACTGTTCTGCCTTCTGGAACCCATTCTGCCAAAATTACACCCTTGACGTCAAACAACAACAATATCAAACAACAAGAATGTGGACTTGCTTCGAGGTGCTTTTTTTATTCTTCATGATGATAGTGTTTTCTAGTGCACTGACTATCATTTTGTCTCAGGATCATACTGGAAGATACAGGTTTCATAAGAAGTGATGATTTTTGAAAAAGGTTTGCCCCCCCCCCCAGTTGCTGTAGAATGTCAGTGCAAATTTCCTTGTGACACTATTTTGCTCTGGTGTGAGAACCCTAGGGACCATCTTGGCACAAACATTTCTCATGTTGACATGCTCATGCAAAATTTTCCATGCAGTGTCTTTCTCAATGTTCATGGCTTCGGCTATCATTCAGACACTGAGTCAGCAGTCTCCTTGAACAACCTGGCTGATTTTTCCCCACAATTTCTTCAGTTCTTGAAGTGGAAGTTTGTCCAGGGCATTCATCATCTTCCACATTCTTTCTTCCACATTCTCACGTCCTTCTTTGAATCTTTTGTGCCACTCAAACATATGCGCACGAGACATGCAATCTTCTCTGTAGGACTCAGTAAGCATTTGAAAAGATTCCGCTGGTCTTTTGTTCAATTTTGCTAAAAATTTCAAATTGACACATTGCTCAACTTTTTAACTTAGCATTTTTTCTGGCACACAACAGACAGCACAGCTACTTTAAATGACGACTGACAATTAACTGAATGGCTGTGAGTGTTGATGTTTGTCATGCAGGTTCAGACAAGTTCAAGGTCACCACTCAAGCATTCACAATCAGTTCTCCCTGATTTGTCTGAAAGGTAGAAACACAGTCTCGTTATTTAATAGACAGATCTCAAACAAAATCTGTCTTTCTATTAACAAGATTAAACAATTAAAAAAAATTAAAACAAGATTAAAACAGATATCATTAAACAGATACACACACCAGCACAACAATTACCAGGATCCACCACATTGTTTAGATGAGACAGGCCTTGCACAGTCACTCCTCAAATGTCTGTTGAAACAGAAAAGTCTTTTACTTGTCTGGAAAGGAAGAAAGCAGGGAGGGTGGCAATCTAACTTTTCTGGAAAGGGAGTTCCAGAGCCTGGAGGAAACTACTGAGAAAGCCCTCTCCTGTGTTCCCACCAGATGTACCTCTGAGGGTGGTGGGACAGAGAGAAGGGCCTCCCTAGCAGATGGTGGTTCTTGAGGGAGAATGCAGTCCTTCAAATAACCAGGGCCTGAGCCACAGAGGGCTGTAAAGGTCATAACCAGCACTTTGAATGGTGCCTGAAAATGGACCAGCAACCAGTAGAGCTGTTGCAACAAGTGAATCGTCTGTTCCCTGTAGCCAGCCCCAGTCAGCAATCTAGCTGTGGCTCTTTGGACCAAACACTCTTCAAAGGCAGACCCACATAGAGAGCATTACAGTAATCCAACCAGGATAAAGTAAGGCATGTGTCACTGTGGCCAGATCTGACATCTCAAGGAACAGGCGCAGGTGGTGCACAAGCTTCAACTGTGCAAACACACTCCTAGTCACTGCTGAGACCTGGGCTTCCAGGCTCAGAGTTGAATCCAGGATCACAACCAAGCTACGTACAGGGGGAATGTAACCTCATCCAGCACAGGCTGGATCACTACTCCCTGATCTGTCTTTCAACTAACCAAGAGCACCTCCATCCTATCTGGATTAAGTTCCAGTTTGTTTGCCCTCATCCAGTCCAATACTGATGACAGGTACCGGTTAAGGACCAAAACAGCTTCCCTGGATTGGGGTGGAAAGGAGTAATAAAGGTGGGTGTCATCTGTATACCAAACCCCAGAACTCCAGACAACCTCTTCCAGTGGTTTCATGTGTATGTTAAATAGCAGAAGGGACAGAACTGAACCCTGAGGGACCCCACAGAAAATAGCCAAAGGGTCGAACAGGAGTCCCCCAGCACCACCTTCTGGGTTTGCCCCTTCCAGGAAATAACAAGGCCACTGTAAAACTGTGTCCTGCCAAATCCCATCCCAGCAATGTGACCCAGAAGGATACCATGGTTGATGGCATCAAAAGTTGTTCAGAGGTCCAGCAGAACCAACAGGGACACGCTTCCCCATCCAGCTCCCAGCGTAGGTCTTCCACCAAGGCAACCAAAGCTGCCTCTGTTCCACTGTCAGGCCTGAAACCAGACTGAACTGGATCTAGATAATCTATTTCATCCAGAAAACTATGGAGCTGAGAGGCCACCACATGGTCCAGAACCTTGCCTAAAAATTGAATGTTAGAGACTGGCCAATAATTACCCAGAAATTATCCAGCTAAAGCTGGGGTTCACTGTGAGCCAATGATCTTAAAATGGCAAACTAAAGTGTTGCCTAACCACAGGAGTGGCAGAAGTCAGGGGTGTTACAGCAACTGAGTTCTAGCCAGAGATTAAAAGGGACCTCAGAACAAGCCTTAAAAGCATTTAGAAAGTGGAAAGAATTCAGAGATCTGATCAAAGCAATCTGCGGGGGTGAGGAAATACTGTATTTCAATTCAGATCCAAAAAGACAGAGCAGCAGGAAGAAGCACGGGCTAGAAATTAATTATTATCTGTGCCAGAGTACAGAAACACATACATAACAAAACAGAGTGACAGGCTCACATAGTAGCTTAATGTGTGTAATTGGACTGCTTTGTAACTAGGAGAATGATAATGGATGGTGTATTTGTCCAAAACTGGGAACACTCTAAGGCTCTGAAAAAACTGTGTAAGACTAAGCTGGAAAAAAGAATTGACAAAAAGGTCGATACACCACCACTTTAGAGAGGAGGTAGGCAGAGAGAAAGAGAGAGAGAGAGAGGCAGGCAGACAGACAGACAGATAATAGTAACATGAGGGAGAGGGACAGCATTCTTAAGCTTGGCCTCAAATCAAGATACTGGTTTGGCAGACACAAAAATCAACAGATATTCAATGAACTGTTGAAAACAAGTGAGCTACTATCATCCTTACCCCAATGGAAAATCAGTGGTTCTAAGCCTTTGATTCAGACAGCAGACTAACTGAGCCACATTTGTCACTTTTGTGGCCATGAGCTTGGCTACAGGTTACAGGGGCTGAGAAGGAAGAAGTCAGACTTTGTTTAAGACTTCTGAAAAAGTCAGCATGCGTAGAGATATATGTGCAACAGAATGAGGCTGTACAATCCACGGGGACAAGAGTAGACTGCACCATTTCCAACAACATGAGGGGATACATACATACATACATCTGCCACCTGAAGAAGTACCATTTATTCTACCACCTCAAGATGGAGTTACCTCATTCTGCTCCATGAACTGATCTGGCAAAGTAATGTCTGATTATCTGATGGATGCAATACCAAATTGGATTCAGCAGCTGAAGTGAAGGCATACCTCAGTTAACAAAACCTCTGATGAAGAAACTCCTTTTTACAAAGTCTTTTTACACCCCCACCTCCTCTTTTCTTCCTTTTCTTCTGTCTACTTGGACATTTTTTAGCAGCATTGGCTTTGGAGAAATGGTGAAGGTGGGCCAGAGAAAGAAAGACTTTGGATTTCAAGTTGCAACAATGTGTCTACAGTAAATAATGCAATAAAAGTTCTATCTGGGAAAGAATGGGATTCTACTTTAGCTGATCTTAGTGTAGCTGTATGCTTCTCCCTACAACAGCAAATGTACGGTAAGCAGCTGCTGTCTCCAGAAGTCCTTACTACGTGTAACAACAAAAGAGAGAAAGAGGGAAAGCAAATACGCCTATCTTACTATCTAATGCCCCTCTCCCCATATGTAGTTTTGGCCACCAAAATAGAAATGAGAAAAGTGGAGGCTGACAAATAAATAAGTAATTTCTGAATGCGTTCTGAAAGAAGCTTTCCTGTTATCTCTAGAAGGTTTAAAAAAATTATTTATTTATTTAGGTCTACTTATGCAAGGCTTAACAGGTTTTTTCTATTTCACATGTGTGTATTAATTTTGGATAAAACATTTGCTGAAACATGTTGAACTGCTCTTTTTTTCTGGTGCAGGAACCTATCCCATTCTCTCCATGAACCTATCCCATTCTCTCTGGGACCAAATATTCTGTCAAAGAAGGAATGTCCAGAAACGCATCAACTTCATTAACTTGAGGTATACCTATATTAGGCAGGAAATCTGATTTATAAACAGACAACAGTTTTCACATGTTACTGGCTGAGTAGATATTGGGACAGAGTACCACTAGAAGAATGCCACTGACAGAATCTGTTATATTGACCTGATAGTTGGTTCATATTCCCATTTGGTGCACTACCATTTCTCGAAAGCAACTGTTTCATGAGATGGGGTATTGTTCTTCAAATAGGAGCAGATATATTGTCCAAGGCTTAGAAGGAAGAGTATTTTCTAGGATGGGCCATAGAGGCTTGAGAATACCCTGGAGAAGTTTTTTCCCCAGAGCTGGAAGAAGGTCAGTTTGCTTTTTTTCCCCTTTGCCTTCTGCCCTGGTACTAGTAGAGTGAATTCATACTCATGCCAATCTTTACTTTAAAAATAAATAAATAAATAAGGATAGAGAATATTTAAATTTAAAGACAGACTATTCAGTTGGTTAGAGATACATAGCAATTATAAGCAAGAAAAGATGAGCTCCAATTTCCTCGGATATTGGGGGCAGTCAGGGGATTTTGATAGGATACATTCTATAGTGTACTTGCAAGTCAATGGAATTAAAAATATTTAGTTATGATTGGGTTGTTATTCCAATTGGGCCTATTGCTCTTAAATCAATAAGGCATATTATTTTTCTGCCTCATAGCCATGCAAAACAGTGTACAAAGTAGCTTGATCTCCATAGATTTTTCACAGCACATTCCCAATGGCAAATAAAATCACAGGATGTACAAAACCAAGGCCAGATCTTATAAACCACATTTCTCTGGGTATTCTTTCTAGAGCTGCATTAAAAAAAATCTTCTATTTATTTAAAACAAAATTTGTACAGTGTAAAGTCTTTCAATAACTTGAATCTTCTCTGAGCTAGCGAGAAAGTTATGTCTCACATCTCGGCTGGATTTCTATGACTTGAACCTAACTGCACGGAACTATTTTTATTGATCCCATTTTTCCAAGAGACATTATTTGCTGGAGTGTCACTTCAAGGAAGTAATTACTTCTTGCTTCCAGCCTAGATTCTAGTGAAATAAAAACAAAAGCAGAATGAACAATATAAACCATTTAGGCTTTTAAAACATCCAGGAGAGACTTTTTGTACAAACTGGGTTCATACTCTCAGGATCATGTAATAAATCAAATGGTCAACTATGTTGAGTGTGCTTTCCAGCGGTCCTTAAGAAATGCCTCTGAGGGGACATTCAAACATATATACAAATCAGGATTTGTTGTGTTTTCTTTCCCCCAACCCACTATTTCTTCTACAGATTTACAAAAAAAGGAAAAGAAAAAAGCATTGCTGAGGAAACTGCAGTTGTAAACAACCACAACTAGTTTTCCTGAGTTCAATCCGGAAGAGCAGATTGTACATCTAATAAACAGAATGTGGTATACTTCCACATCAGGATTATTTGCTTCATGAAAATGGACACAAATGATGCTGTTCTGTTGGGACTCTATGCACTTCCTACTGTCTCTTCTTCCAGGCCTAGATGGAGGACAGAGCTAGATAAAGAAGTAGCATACTCTCCAACATTCACAATATATCCTCTGTTTTTCTACTGGCTTTTCTCCCCCTCCCCCATTTCCTCTTTTGTCCTCAGTTTACTTCAATTGCTGCAAAGTGAGTTCAAATTGCAAAAATAGTTCACACTCCATCAGCTCGGGAGAGGGGAGTTAGGGGAGGAATCTTGCCCTTCTCAGTAGGCTCAGGCAAAAGCAAACTGCTGCAGCATCTCCTAGCCTCTTCATTCACCCACATTAATAACTTTTGCCATCTTGCTCACATTCTGATGTTGCTTGGCCACATGTATCCTGCTTTTCATCTGTATGGATATGGAGTAGCAACAATCACAAACTAGAAAAAAAAAGGGGGAAAAAGGATTGATTGCTAACACCATCACAAACATTGGTTTCTGTAAGCAGGAGAAAGAGTATTAACAGAGGCAACGAAGAAAGGAGAAATTATGCAAAGGCAGAAAGAGAGGATCTACTTGTGGGAGAAATATGAAGTAGGACATGATTTAGGGGAAGTGGAAATTGGTGGGGAACTAAGAGGGTAGGACAGTGAGAGAAAGAGAGGTTCTAAATGACTCAAAGACCCTAATCATGAGCCATCACAGGATCTGAGACCACTTCTGTGGCTCAGCAGTTATAATATGTGTCTGTAGAGGAGAGATCAAAATCTACTGGTAGGTCTCTACATGATTTGTCGAAGACCAACAAAGATTCCTTAATCATTACTGCTACCAACAACAAGAAAATGACACACACAGAGCCTCTGAGATGCGGAAAACTTGGGCTAACCAGGATTTGTGTAGGAAAGAACTGTGAGTTCAGATCAGAACAAATTCCTAGGTTCAGAAAGAATTAAAAGAGTACCTGCCTTTTGCACCTAGTTCCAGCTGGTAAACCTTGGGGAGTGGAAGCCAGACGGAAGAGGCTGTGCAGACATTCTCCAAAAATGGAAAGGATTCCTTCTTTCATATTATCAGTGCTCACCATTCAACCATTACAAGCCACAAGCCAAGACACATGCATCTTATCTTGGAATATTAATTTAACTAATGGGAACTCTGACCCTCCCAAGAACAAGGAGAAACATTGAAAATGGACAAAGGGAAGGAAGGTACAAAGATCTGCCTGCTAAAGAAAAATCTGTACCAGTAATACTCAGAAAAGAATATCATAGGGGGCAGGACATTGATAAAAAATCCTTTCAGGAAAGCCTATTTATTAAGAGAAGAAAGCACAGGACAGATAAAATTCACAACGATCTGCTTCGTTGCTATCCTCCTTGCTTCCATTCCATGAACTACACACAGAAAGGTCTACTGATGCTATACTTCACACAGGAAAATGTTTTATCCTCTTCCTTTATGTCCCCCACCCCTGCCATGCCTTTGAGCCAGCATTGCAACAGGATGCTCCTGCTTGAGGCTGGCAGTGTTAATTTTGAAAGCAGCAACACAGAATGAAACATCTAAGGCAGCACACCATGTAATCACTAGCTCTCATTATGGGTAAGATGACAAATCTGCCCAAGACAGATCCTGGCATAGCAGTATCTCAAGCATACCCAGGCCATGCCACCATGAAATTTCATTTGTTAATTCTAAAATGTATATCCCGCCAACCAGGACAAAATTGAATTCTTGTGGTGGCTTATCATGACTCATTCCACCACCACCACCACCCCGAGCTTTGTTCTCTCTTCCCCATCCCTACCCCTGTGATTCAGATTAGTAATGTATGGGACAACAGGCAGTCAACCAAGCAAAAAGGACTTCATATACATAATGCAACTGATTTTGCTCAATCAAAATGCAAGAAACAACACCTACCATTTGGGTTGTCAGTGTCACAGCTCTCAAAGCATGAAGCAAGCCTCCCTCTGGAGGTACAGATAGCCTCTTAAGAGGAACAAGTAGAAACCAAAGATGGAAAGAGCAAGACACTGAAACAGAAAAGCAAGACAGGGAAGGAAAGAACCTTTTCTGAAGATGCACAACTTCAGATTGGAAATATGGATATCAAGTCTTGTACTTCAGGTCACAAAACATATATAGAGTTAAATGGATGTATCATCTGTAAGATTTCCCTCCTCAGTCTCCCATAACATTCACATCTGCACTTGTCCATGAAAGGCTTAAAATGGCTGAGAATGAGGTTCCCTAGAACAGCATAAACCCATTGCTGAGACTAGCCCCTTAGCAGTGGTGAAGTGTTGGGCCTGCCTCTGCTCATACATCCTTTGCTGTCTATTCATTGTGGAAGTGGGAGACTGCCTGTAAAGGAGTAGAACCTTCACTGTGGGGTTCCAATAATGAAAAGAGATTATATGTATGCAACAGGTGTGCTACAATCTCAATTACAGCAAGGTGCATGCAACAAGCTATGTGGATGCAGTGGTGAGCGTGAGACCAGCAGGAAGGAGAACACACATCACATGGAGGAGTGACTACTAGATTCACTACTAAAAGCTAATGGGAAGTTGCAAAGCCTTGCCCAAACTTAATGTGCTAGTTATAGGACAATATAGTTTCCATGTATGATATAATGTATCAAGATAAATAGTGCCAAGTCTGCTGTTCAGAGAGATCAGCTGTATCCAAAAGGTCAAAAAGTTGTTTCTTTAAAAAAATCAAAATTTTCCACCTCAAAAATACTGAGGTCTAAATCCAAATCCAACATGATGCTCATTGTTGCATCAGGATTTTGGCCCCTTCTGCAGACCCCTCTGGTGCCAAACACAACACTCCAGAGGGTTTTCAAAGCCTCCAGAGCAGGTTTTTGGGGTGCTCAGAGGCTGTGGGAGGAAGGGATCCCTACCTCTTGATCCTGCTCTTGCACAAGTGGAAGTTCAGCACCAGATACAGCCCAGAAGCAGTTAAAGTAGTCAAGATCATTCTTCCTTTCTGTGATTTCGTGAATAAAAGGCATCATTTTTAGAGGCTAACAAGCAACAGAGGAAGAATTAAATGACTCAGATTCATCTCAGATTTGTCTTACCAAAGTCACATTTTTGTCTATTAGTACTAGAACAAGAGGCATTATAGTAAGAAAACAACTTTCATACCCCACAGAAAACAATCATGTTGGACAAGCCCATTATTGTGAACCTCCTTGTTATTGTCCATGTGTGCATTCAAGTTGTTTCTGACTTATCGTAACCCTAAGGTGAATCTGTCACAGAATTGCCGTGGCAAGCTTTTTTCAGAAGGGTTTGCCTTTTCTTTCCTCTGATACCCACAGAGTTCCCTTCATCTACCAAGCTGGTAATTTTATCAAAAAAAGAAATCAGATTAGTCTGGCATGACTTGTTTCTCTGAAACCCATGTTGACTCTATGGTGAACTTTTCTTCGTTTGTGAAGAAAAGCCAGAGGGGGGAATGAAACATGTCACCTTGGGTCCCATGTTGGGAGAAAGGTGGCATACAAATGAAATAAATAAGTAATAAGCATGTCAACCTTTACAGGATTTGTTTCCCACCCTTTTACAAAAGGATGTTACCATATACTTTTTTTGTAAAAAGAGACACTATGGTGGAATAAATGGGAAATGTGTTCTCTTTAGCAAGGCTGGGTGCCACTTTATTCTGCCTTGGTCAGGCCTTACCTAGAATACTGTGTCCAGTTCTGGGCACCACAATTCAAAAAAGGTATTGACAAACTGGAGCGTGTCCAGAGGAGGGCGACTAAAATGGTGAAAGGTCTGGAAACCATGCCTTATGAGGAAAGACTTAGGGAGCAGGGTATGTTTAGTCTGGAAAAAAGATGGTTAAGGGGCGATATGATAGCCCTGTTTAAGTATTTGAAGGGGTGTCACATTGAGGATGGAGCAAGCTTGTTTTCTGCTGATTCAGAGACTAGAACATGGAGCAATGGATGCAAGCTCCAGGAACAGAGATTCCACCTCAACATTAGGAGGAAGTGTCATGATGGCCTACCTGCCCATCATGGGAGTTCATTTCAACAACCTACCCTTTACAATATTGGAAACAGCCACTCCTTATTTGGAAATGGGAAGGGGGTGGGAGAACCTCATTGGATAAACATGACATCACATCACTTGATTAAGATAGCCACTCTGGTTGGCAAAGGCAGAGCCAATCAGAGATCACCACAAAAGACTTTAAAAGTTCTGATCTTTCCTTTATGTGAGCTGAGTCGGAGCACATGGCCTAGCTACATCATGAGCTGAGCTGGGCTGCTCTGATCCACATGGTCACATCGCCTAAAAAGCCAGGGAGTAATCAACAAGATACCAAACTGTGATAACAAAAGGTGGGGGGGAGCCAATCTTGCTCAAAGGCCTAAAAAGGATCCAAAAGGACTCTGAATTCCATCACAGAGACTGTAAGTTACCTTTGTATGTAGGAGTTAGGGAAATGTTTAGTTAGCTTGCATTAGATTATGATTTATTTTGTTAAGTGCTCTGAATGAATGTATAATTTGTATAAGCCTTAAATTGAACCTGGGAATGTTTTGCCTTCCCAAGAAACATAAACTTTCTGTTATTTTCTAACCTACCTGAATTGCCTGCGTATTGGTCAGCTATCAAAACCTTCTCTAGATTAAAGAGTTATTATTGTTTCTTTAACCCAGCCTGTCTAGTTCTCACTGCCTAGGTGTGGAAAGGGAAGATAAAGTCAGTGAGTGGTGATGGCTACCCTTATAGAACGGATTTCTAGACTAGAAAACCCTTGTGAGTGTGTTTTTCAGGTTGTACAAATAAGCTGGAAGCCTTCCCTTCCTGCTGGAAGAGAAGGATGACAGTATGAGCTGTTTGGCAGTGGAACACACTCCCTCAGAGCATGGTAGGGCATCCTTCCTTGGAGGTCTTTAAACAGAGACTGGATAGCCATCTGTCAGGGATGCTTTGATTGTGATTTCCTGCAAAGCAGCAGGTTGGACTGGATGGCCCTTGTGGTCTCTTCCAACTCTACAATACTATGATTCTATGAAAAGCCAACTTCACATAAATTAGCTATTTATGGCACAGTGGAGCTCTGTGTCCACATGCAAAATGAAAATAATACATTGACCAAGATCCTCTTGGTACCCTACATTGGCACAATAAAGTAGGTGGTGTTGACATACCCACAGGAAGAAAAGGGTCATGGGTGCAGCAGCTATAAGGAAAACCAGAGAAAGTCCTCATTACTATTGTCAGGAAGGAAAGTAGCCAGCTTTGAGAAGCCTGCTTCTGCAATTCTTGGGTTCTACTCTGATCCTCGAAGTCCAAGTGGTTCTGGGAAGGTTGCCTTGAAAAATTGTCTGTGCTATGGGAATTGACCAAAACAGATGTCTGAGAACATCCTGGCTTCAAAGATGCACCTGGAAGACAAGCATCTCAAAAACAAGCTGCTCAGAGGTGGCTATCTTCCCTCTTAAGGCCAATGGTCCAGACTTTCTCTGCCCTTTCTTGCTGCTACTACAAAACCCTACAAAGGGTTTTCTAACAATCTACCCACCCCAACAGCAACACAATGGCTGTGAACAGGCGTGTAGGGGAAAGACATTATCACAAACATCCCACACACACTGTGAAATGGCAATAGTCACAGCACCAATTGAGCTGGATAACATTTAGGCACAGTGCTACAAAAAGCACATAATATTGTATAGGAGATAATAATGGGGTGGGCGGGGAAGCAACATTTGAAAACTACACTGCATGCCACCAGATGTGAAATCTGCAATTTTGGGTAAAGACATTGTTGAGTGCATCTTCTTACCAGATGTCTCCTGGTCACAAGTGCAAGTGAACATTTCAGCTTGAGTTAAGTCAAATGTGCCCTTCATGAAAGCGGAGAGGAGCACAAGACAGAGTAACACTGATTGATGTGGTCCTTATCAGCAAATTACACCTGTTTTATGGCCAGTCTGTTCTTTGAAGGAGCAATAGGGCTCCCAAACACTTTTGAAATAGGACTGTCTTTGGTGTCAATATTTAAAACATTTCCAAATAAGATAACCCTCCCCATTCAATTACTTTAAACTGCCATTTTAAAAATAAAAGAGAGTAACCTTGACAACTGCAGGTCCTCAAATGAGGAGTTCTTCCAGATACCATCTTAACACTACAAATGTACTGCTGCCCACAGGTTGCTTTGTATTTAATGATTGACGCATGAAATAACGAGACCAGACACAGAAGATTGGGTTGAAATATGGGCCACTTTATTGATAATTTTCCTATTTATGTAGCTTTCTTGGGGTACGCCAATGTATAAAAGGGGGGAGATCCCTTGCGGGGGCATCTAGGCAGTTGGTCACACTGACCTAACCCCCAGAGTCCCTGGGCGACTCACCTGAGCCCCAATGGGGATCCCGGTAACATCCGGGGTTCCCTTTGGGCGCCATCCGCTGGAGGGCCCTGCCCCAGGATGCAACCCTTAAGCCGAGTGGCTTCTGAAGGATCGGAACCCGAAGCTGGCCCTAAGGGTAGCCTACCTTGCTGCACCCCATCCATTCGGATTCCGGTGCAGTTCAGTGAGGGCTATCCTTCCACTCAATTCGAGGTTGCCATAGGTGAACGCCATATCATTATCTCCCCCACTCCCAGCCACTGATAGGGGCAAGTGTCGACTTAGCCCCTATCCCCCACACGGGAGGCCAAGACGGCCCTCACCCCTTCCTGCATACCCTCAAGAAATAGCTGGATCCCCATGTCGGATAAGTGGACCCCATCAACCCTATATAATTCCGGGCGTTTATATGAAATGCCCGGGTACTGGATGAAATGGCCAAGGCCAGCATCCATGGCTTTATGCACGGCTTTGTTTACTTTCCTGCGGGCAATATCCAACAGCTTAGGAGGGCCTTCGCCTGGGTAAGAGAGACGTGGAATGATATCAGACCAAATCAAAACGACCTGCGGCCACGCCGCCTTAATCTGTCGCATGTCAGCAAGAGCCTGCAGTGTCAAAGCTCGGCCTTTCAGGAGGCCCAGATCGTTGCCTCCGAGGTGGATCACCAGGACATGCGGGGGAGGGCGACGCCGCTCCTGAAACAGCAAAGAGATTAGACCATTCCACCTCAAACCCCGTTTGCCAAGCCATTCGAAAGAGGCGGTATCTCCGAGTCCCAGCTGCGGACCCAAATGGCTCCTCCTGGCGTGACGTGCCGCCCAGTACACAAAGCTGTGGCCACAAATCAGTACCCGGTATCTCAAATCTGGAAGAGAAAGCACAAACAATCACAGGAGCAGACCACAGACCAAGTCAATTGCAGATCGGACGGACATAGCCCTTGTAAGCAGCTGATTTCCAGCGCCCCAACCTCTTGATGGCCTCTGGCTTCATCCCCATCGCGGCGGCCGTGGAAGCTGCCCCAATTCTAAAGGAGTGTGAGCAGAAACGTACTCCACCCAAACCCAGGCGCGCTAGGGCTTTGTTTGTGACAGCCCAAAATTGATACCTTGTGAGAGGAGACCCATCAGCGTGGCAAAAGAGGGGTCCCGGCTGAAGAGGGCGCAAGTGCAAATACTCCCTAAGAGCAACCACCAGGCATAGAGACCTGTCGTGGCACTCCCGCAACATAATGCTCGAGCCTTTACCCATCTGGTCGGTCTTCGACCGCCTAATAGTTACGGTAACCGACTTGGCACCCATGGTAATGTCACCGACGTTGAGGGCAAGGCCAGCCTTATCCTTCCTGGATGCCACCACAAGCTCGCTGATGCACAAGGCGCCAAAAAAGGCCGTCAAGGCCGCCGCGTGGAGCAAGGCCACCTCGAATGAAGATGTACAAAGACTGGGCCATAGCTGGAAAAGGCCCTTAAGAATAGCGGGGGAGAGGGGTTGCCTATCGTCCGTTGCCCTGCCGCGCTGTCTGGCCCAACCCTCCAGTGCCTTCCTGATCCTAAAGTCTGAAGTGTTGTCCTGCAAACCCTGAGCCTTGCTCCAAAAGGCCAAGGCAGCCAGCCTGGATCGGATCGACTGGGGGGCAAGGCCCTTCTCCTTAAGGGAGACACAGAAATGAAGAAGGTGAGGGACTGGTACCGGCCAGGAGTTAGGTAGCCGCTCAGAGGTCCGAAACTCAAAGAATTCCTGAATAGCTCGCTTATATACCCTTCTGGTGCTGGGGGCGATGGAGAGGCTGATAGCCTTAACTATTTCTCTAGTCCAAGCTCCCACAACTCCTCCGGCATCGGGTCCGGCATCTCGGCAGCGCCTGGAGCAAATTGCCTGAAGCGATCCATCTGCATACGGGAGAGAGCATCGGCAATGCCGTTGTCTACTCCCGCCACATGAGATGCCGTAAACAGAATGTTATACTTCAAGCACTGGAGTGTAAATGCCCTAACTACTGTCATGACCCTTTTGGACCTGGAAGTGAGAGAATTGACCACTTGAACAGTGGCCATGTTATCGCACCAAAAGCGGACTGTGGAATTGGCAAAATCATGTGGCCACAGCTTAACTGCGACGAGTATAGGGAAAAGCTCCAAAAAGGTAAGGTCAGCCGTGACGCCCATACCAAGCCAAGAACTTGGCCAGCGTCCGGCGCACCATCTGCCGGCAAAGTAAACTCCAAAGCCCATGGATCCCGCAGCATCGGAAGACACCTTAAGGGCATCCCCCAAACGTAACTCCTCCCTCCAAAAGGACACACCATTATACTGCTGCAGAAAACTATACCAGACGTCCAAATCCAATTTGATTTCTCGGGTAATCCTAACCCTGTGATGTGGTAAAGAAATCCCTGCTGTAGCGTCACATAGACGCCGTAAGAAAGCTCGACCCGGAGCAATCACTTTGCATGCAAAATTCAAGTGGCCAATCAGTTCCTGAAATTCCTTAAGAGTGGCTTTGTTACGCTACAGAAAATTGGAAACCCTGTTCATAAGATCATCAATCTTACCCGAGGGGAGCCTACAGAATTGATCAATCGTGTCAATTTCGATGCCCAAAAACGCCAATCGAGTACTTGGGCCCTCAGTCTTTTCCTGAGCAAGGGGAACCCCAAATTCAGCCATAAGGGCTTGGAATTGCTCCATCAGGGAGCGGCAGACCCCCGAGCCGAACCTACCAACAAAAAGAAAATCATCCAGATAATGCACTACCCCACGATGTCCCGTTTGATGTTTAACCGCCCACTCCAAAAAGGTACTGAACTTCTCAAAGGCTGCACAAGAAACCGAGCAGCCCATAGGCATAGCCCGGTCCATGTAATAATAGCCCTCGAATGAGAAGCCCAGCAGCTCGAAATCATCGGGGTGTACTGGTAAGAGGCGAAATGCTGATTTGATATCACACTTAGCCAGTTCGGCACCAAGGCCATGCCACCTAACCACCTTAATGGCCACGTCGAATGAAATGTACTGAACAGTACATAATTCCTGTGGGATGAAATCATTAATTGACTGTCCCCTCGGGTAAGAGAGATGATGTATAAGTCAAAACTCGCCCGGTGTCTTCTTAGGGACTATGCCCAAAGGTGAGACACATAAGCAAGGGGAGGGCTGGTCAACAAATGGGCCCAAGACCCAGCCCTCAGCAACCTCCTTCTGAATTTTTTGTCTGACCACATGTTCCATGCCATGGACTGATTTAAGGTTGGGTGCCATGTAAGGCCTGCGCACCCCTTGATAAAGGATGCGAAAACCCTCATGAAAACCATCCCACAAGTATTGAGCTGCCGACTGGTCCGGGTAAATACACAGCCAGGCAGCAAGGGCGTCCAACCTAATTGGGCTGGGCCCCTTTTCCCTGCAAGGCAGGGCTGTTTGGGCCTGGGTTGTTTGGGCCCCTCCTCCCTCCTTGCTGCTCCTTTCCAAATTGCCCCTTCCCCTTGGGGCAATTGCGAAAGGAGTGTCCTCCGCCGCATATGGAGCACTCATGACGAAAGGAGCAGGGGCGGCGAGAACACGCCCCCCTATACCCGAACTCCCAGCATAGCAGCCGGCGATTAGGCGTCGCTGGCTGCGATGATTGAGAAGACTGGTGTGGAACGCTGCCAGGTCGAGCGTTCTGCAACAGATGCCCACTCTGCGCTCTTTCCCCCAGTATGGGGCGGCTTGGGGACATAATCTGCAACCACAGGTGTGAGTTGATCACGTCCCATCTCAATGTGGGATAGGAGGCTGCCATTTGCCTAAATGACTCGTCATATTGCAGCCAAGCTGGGCCAGCAAAATCCACATAGGCCCTGTAAATAATGTCCAGGTATCTTATGAGGGCGTAAGACTTATGGGGCTGGCTGTGGGAAACCACACCTGCGTAAATGAGGAAGCCTGCCAACCAGTTGGACCATGTCCTATCAACCCGTCTCCGTTTGATCTTTTCCTTCTCCCTATCATCCAATTCCTCTCTCTCCTTCTTGTCCAGTTCACGGAAAAGAAGTGAGAAAATGTCAACATATTCCCCCTTCAGAATTTTGTCTTTTGTGGCCTGGGCCAAATGCTCCCCTAGTGCAGGGGCCTGCTCCAGGCCTATAGGAATATGAGGAAGGCCCATTGGGGGTTGGCCTCCAGCCGGAGGCGACCCCAGGGGGTTCACCCCGTAGGAGGAACCCATAGGCAGAACAGGCCCGCCACCCTGAAAACCTGGGTACCAACCAAACATCCCTTTGGTCGGAGGGGGTGTCTGTTCCTTCCCAAGGTCTGACTGGAAAAAACACTAAAGCTTCCAAACATTTAGGCTTCTCGTAAATGTACCTCTTCCAGTATTAAATGAGTAGAATACTATGAAATTGGACTCTCCCATGCCAGGACATATGCCCTATATCAAGGATGAGCAACTGTCAAAGGCTGGATGTGTGTGCATTATTTATTTATTTATTTATATTTATCTATTTGGAGTATTTATACCCCACTCTTCAGCCACCAAGGCTCTCAGAGAGGCTTACAAATTGTTAGCAATAGCACTTACATTCCTATACCGCTTTATATCACAAACACTCTCTAAGCAGTTTTACAATGTGTTCGCTAATTTCCCCCAACAAGCAGGGTACTCATTTTACCAACCTGCGAAAGGATGGAAGGCTGAATGAACCTTGGAGCCCTTGGGATTGAACTTGCAATGTTGTGGGTACAGTACCAGCATTTATCCACTGCGCCACCAGGGCTCCCAGCAGACCTTGGAGGGCCGCAACCCCCACCACATCTGCTTTTGCAAAATAAACATCAAATATGTTTCCCCCCCCCAAAAAAAAACACCCTTACCATGTTTTGGGGCCTTCCTGGGCCCCTAAAGAGCATTTGGGGTCATTTTGAGGCAAAGAAAAACAATTGAAACATTTTGCAAACATTTGTTTTGCCCCCTGGAGCAGCTTTAAACATGGTGGAAATGCCCTAAAGGTGATTTTGAAGTTTGGAGTTTGCTTTTGGAGCTGAATAAAGGGTGGGGGTGGCCTCTGGCCTATGTGATGGGGACATGGGGAGTTAGGCATCCTTCCAGGCCCTGCCACCTGAATTAGGCTCACACTGCCTGGGCTACAGACACCCACATGTTAGCATACAAGCGGCTGCTCATATACTAACTTCCATGAAAGTAGGACTTCTTTTCAACAACATGGAAACATAACTGCCTATACAGGTGCTTGCAAAAAAGTTATTTCCTTACAGGCTAACTCATTACCCTCTGATGCCAGACAGAAGGCCAGAAATGTGGCACTGTTCCTCAATAACCATGAGATCTTATCTCCAAGCAAGTGACACATGAAAGAACTTGGGTAGTCCACTAACCACAGAAGGAAACCTCAAAATGTTTTCTGAAAAACAGTTTTGAAATGGTTCAACTCTAAAGAACAGTAGTTCGGGTCAATGGAGGTAGAGTGGCTCAAATGCCAGCATCCTTCCACTCAGAAATATCCAACTCAATGAGTAATGGACAGAAGTTCTCATAGCAGAACTCAAGCAAAGCACACAAGTAGGCAGTTACCATTCCACAAAATAATTTGTCAGTACAAGGGGAAGTGCAAATGCCTACTGGACTCTGTATAAGAACTCTGAAAGCTCTATGGTGAACATAAAGCCCTAGGAATGTTGCTGGGCTGCATCTGCTGTAACCCTTTATCATTGACCATGCTGAGGAGGGCTGTTAGAATAACAGTCTGGCAATGTCTGAAGGCACATACCCCCTGCTGTATAACTTTCAGGATACCTGTGCAGGTATTCAGTGGAAGAGGCTATGTGCTGACATTTCAAATCCTTAGCCCCTTCACGGCACACACAATTAGGCAGGAATCAACAAGTGAAATGCTCCAGTTAATTCCAAAATGCTAGGAGTAATCATCTGGCTCTATTGTTGCAAATTCAATATCAAGAGGCTGACCAGGAAAGGAGAACTTTGTCCAATGTAAAACAATTTTTGGACAAGGTATTGGAGTGTGTGGGGGCTTCCCAGCTCCAGCGGTATGCAGTATTCAGAAACTTCAGCTGGTCCAAAGAGCTGCAGCCAGACTGTTCACTGAGGCAAGTTATTGAATCCACACTGTGCCCTGTTAAAATAGCTCCACTGGCTCCCACTTTGTTTCCGGGCACAATTCAACATGCTGGTTATGACCCATAAAGCCTTGTACAGCTCAGATTCAAGCTGTAGATCTCCCTGTATGAAACTGCCCAAGTCCCGGTATCATCAGGAGAGGCCCATTGTGCATCCACACCAGCGCAAGTCCTTGGGATCATCAGGAGAGGCCCATTGTGCATCCACACCAGTGCAACGACAGCTGGTGTGAATGCAAGAAAGGGCCTTCCCAGTGGCTGCCCCTAGACTCTGGAACTCCCTTTCCAGGGAGGTGTCCGAGAAAGCTAGATACCAGCAAAGTATAAACAGCAAAATATGAGAAGGTAGCCAAATGTTAATTAGCACACAAGAATGGAAACTCAGTCCTGCAAAGATTTAGTCCAGTAACACAATCCAAAAAGTCAGGGGCTTACGGCAGTTGGCGTGGGTCCAAAACAAGTCTGTGGGTCAACAGGATCAGGCAGCAGAGTAGTCAGGAACAGTCCAAGGTCTAAGCATGAGATAAGGCAACAGGAGTCAAGGAACCAAAGTCAGCTTTCTCCAGGAAGATCAGTTGATCTCTGACAAAGCCTCCACATTTCCCCAAAGCATATATATAGCAATCAAGGCTTTGCCAGGTGCTTCTTGACAAGCAGGTGTTTCTCATAAAGTCTCAGCCATTTCCTTCGAGCTTCCTTTTGAGATCGCTGCTAGCTGTATGATGGTGGAGGTAAGTCTGTCTCTTCTTCTTCATCCTTAAAAATTGGCAGGACTGTCTGCTGGGACTGGTGCCAACTCACTAGGGCCAGGCTCTTCCTCTGCTCAAGCCTCCAGGTTGGCAGGGTTATCTGCTGGCACAGGAGTAGATAAACCTGTGCCAGGGTCCATAGGGCCGTTCCCTGCCATGTCTTCCTCCTATTCTGATTCCATAACTTCATCAGACTCAGAGGGCATGACAGGAAGCCAGAATGACCCCCTCTTTGCTGTCCTTCCATCAGCAAACAAAACCCCTTTATTTCGACGTGCTTTTAAAACAGAAAGTTTGTAAAGAACAGACTAGGGGTTTTGAACTGTATTGTTTTGAACTGAACTGTTCTAAATCATTTTTAAAAAATCTTTTTAAATTGCATTTTATTCTTTTAATTGGAGGTTTGAATTGTTATATACTGTGAACATAGAATCATAGAATTGTAGAGTTGAAAGAGACCAAAAGGACCATACAGTCCAATCTCCTGCCATGCAGGAAATCACAATCAAAGCATCCCTGACAGATGGCCATTCAGCCTCTGTTTAAAGACCTCCAAGGAAGGAGACCCCACCACGCTCTGAGGGAATGTGTTCCACTGCCAAACAGCTCTTACTGTCAGAAAGTTCCTCCTAATGTTGAGGTGGAATCTCTGTTCCTGGAGCTTGCATCCATTGCTCCATGTTCTAGTCTCTGGAGCAGCAAAAAACAAGCTTGCTCCATCCTCAATGTGACACCCCTTCAAATACTTAAACAGGGCTATCATATCACCCCTTAACCATCTTTTTTTCCAGGCTAAACATACCCAGCTCCCTAAGTCTTTCCTCATAAGGCATGGTTTCCAGACCTTTCACCATTTTAGTCACCCTCCTCTGGACACGCTCCAATTTGTCAATAGCCTTTTTGAATTGTGGTGCCCAGAACTGGACACAGTACTCTAGGTGAGGCCTGACCAAGGCAAAATAGAGTGGCACTATTACTTCCCTTGATCTAGACACTATGGGATCTCCTCTCTCTGGCTTTTCTTCGCAAACGAAGATTCAGGAAGGACTCATCCAGCGCTTTCTGCAAGCGCGCTGATGACTAAAAAGGCCAATCCGAGATAAACAAGTCCGGTTGCAGAAAGCACAGAAGAAGGTCTCCTTGGGTGATGTTTCCGGGTTGTGATTCTTTCTGCATTGTCGTTTCTCTTCAAGACATGTTCGGCATGAGTTCTCAAATAAGGCTGCAGCATTGTGGATAGTGCGTCTCCATGCCTCCCGATGTGAGGCCAGGGCGGACCATTGTTGGTGATCAATTTGGCCGAGCCTGAGATGCTGTTTCAGGGAGTCTTTGTATCACTTTTTTGGAGCGTCCCTCTTACGCTGACCCATGGCGAGTTCACCATAGAGTAATATATTTGGGAGGTGATTGCCCCACTATGGGATAGTTTAATTCTATTTCAATGTTCACTTTTTGTATGTCTTTAACTGTATTGTTCTTTTAAACTGTAAGCCACTTTGAGTCCCAATTTTGGGAGAAAAGCAGGATGCAAATAACAACAATGAACAACGACAACAAGAGTGAGTGTCCTCTTGGGATGTATACAAGGCCACTTTGGGAAGCAAGCGAGACCTAAGTCCGGTCTCCATCCTCTCTTACAAAATAGACTTTTAGTAAAACTAGATAATGAATAAGGTTATGAACATAACATACATTTTATTTGGTCAATGACCAGAAAAATAAGTAAGGTTATGAAGTAGAAATTCCCACCCTTAAAACACCAGATATTGCCAGACTGCAACTCACATCATCAGTGATCACTGGTCATACTGCTTATGTGATGATGGGCATGTTAATGAAACAGCAGCTCAACTTCCATTTGCCTTGCTGCTTTTACTCTTCAATACTAATCAGCTACTTGGAAGATCTGTATCATCTTATACAACTCTTTTTTGAAAACTCAGGGGCAGAGTCACATTTTGTATCTTTTTTCTGTCCCATGCCCACAACCATGTAACAGTTCTTAAAATACCTGTGGCTTCAATGTAACTCCCATCAGTGCTTCTGAAGAAGTATCTATTAACGTATCTATAAAATAATTCAGTCAGTCTGAAAGGTGACACTGGAGTCTTTCTTTCCCCTTCCCCCTTATTGTTTTGTTTTGTTTTCCATTCTCTGCTAAAATAGGCTACCTTTGAAGAAGAAAATAATACACCTACTCAGTCTTGGTTCAAGGCCAAACAAGCAGGAAAATTGGAAGCAAAGCTGAATCTTCACTAGTCACCGCTATGAAAATACATGCCTCCTTTGTTAAAACAGCTCCACTGGCTGCTGGTCTGTTTCTGGGCAGAATTCAAAGTCTGGATATTATCTATAAAGCTCTATAAGGCTCAAATTTAGGTTATCAGAAGGACTGTCCTCTCCTGTGTGAGGCTGCCTATGTTCTGAGATCTTCTAGAGACATCCTTTTCTCTGCTCCACCATCTTCACAGGTATTTCTGGTGGGAACACAGAAGAGGACCTTCTCAGTGGCTGCTCCCAGGCTCTAGAACTCCCTTCCCATAGAAGATAGGCTGGGGCCTTCTTATCCTTTCATAGGTGAAGACGATTTTGTTTCAGCAGGCCTTTGAGGACTGATTGTTCAAGGGAATGTGCTATACTGTATATTTCTTGTTTTCTTTTCAATGCTCATGCTATGAACTGCTTTTAAGTCTATTGTTAGTTCAATTATACTTTTAACTTTTCTGTCACGTGAATTCTTTTAGCTGTACCTGTTTTTGTAAGCCATCCTGAGTTCTAAACAGAGAGAAAGCCAGATAGATAGAAACAGACACAGAAAAATAAATGTTGCCATGCATGAGAGTCAGTGACAGTATCCAATATATAAACAATATATGTCTGACAAATAACATGAATATCTTCTAGCATAGCATGGCCATGCTAAAAACTGTACTGTCCTAAACCCAGGCAAGTTTCCTCATGCTGACTCAACAACTAAGCCTTTTGAATCTCACATTACTACTTTCATCTCTCTGGAAACAATACTATGGGCTCATTTACACGGCAGGTTTTATTACGTTAAGTTGAGCTTTAGCGCTTTCCCGCATCAGTGGTGGGTAGTTTACACGGTGTATGTTTACACAGCTATATTTTGTGGCTCTTTGATTTTTTCCGCTTTGAGATTCACATAGCCAAATGTGCTGGGGGCATGGCCAAGCATTGGAGAGGAGGCAAAGGAATGCCATAGGAATGTCTGCCCTGGCCCCACCTCCATGGTTAACAGCTTAGAGGCAAAGAATGTCACCCTTTGCCTCTTCCCCCCCACCCACAGCTCCCTGCCCACAAATCAAACTCCAAACGGAAGGTTTTTTCCTCCTTGCTTAACAGCATTTTCTTGTCAAATAAACAGACTGCTGAAATAGGCCAAGAGATAAGTTTCTCTCTCTCTCTCTCTCTCTCTCTCACTCTCACTCTCCCTCCCTCCCCCAATCACAGTGCAGCTCTGCTGCAGCCCTTAGTGAAATGGTTTCTCTCTCCCCCCCCCCCAAGCAGAGCTGACGAGATGGAAGCTTTATGAGCAGAACAGATCTTCCCCTGACTGAAAGGTCTTGGGAATCCTTTTTTTTGGCAGACTTGCAAAATAGCAGAGAGGATTTTTCTAAGTTTCCTGACTGCTATTGAATCTCCCTCCCTCCCTCCCCCTCTTTTAAGCCCACCTCTTCATCATAGCAACCAATCACAGTGCAGCTCTGCTGCAGCCCTTAGTGGAATGGTTGTTTACACTACCAATAATGCGCTACTTTGCAAATATACCGGCAAAAGTAGCGACATCCCTTGCCATGCTATATTTGGGTGTTTTACCTTCCCCCCTTCTGAATGAGGTGATGCTATGGTGCGATCCGTGGGAACAATGAGCTATCTTTGCGGTATATTTAGAGGAATATTTGCCCGTGTAAACGGACCCTCTCACACATACCCCTTCCTATTCCATTTACACCTAGTGCAAAAAGTGTTATCAGGAAGTTGATTACATGTGTTGTGCCTGGGTTTATTCAAAAGGTCATCTCTAGCCATTTTTTCCCTGAATAAGGAATCAAAGAGAAAACTGGAAGCTTCCTTATGTATAAAGCCACAGTTGTGAAGATGATGTATTATTGATCTTGGTAACCATCTTCTTCTGGAACTGCTTTATACATTAAAACTACATTTCAGATTCTAGATCACCTCTGCTGTTCAGAATGGGGCTATCTGCCGAGCCATCAGCCTAGGATGGCTCCAGGCAATAGTTCTGGATTAAAATACTATACAACCGAATAATCCTACAGATGAAAAACCCAACAGCTCTCCAATTCTTTGCAAGGGAGGACACATACTCTAGTATACTCTGCATGAGCAGAAAGGCTTTTATCTGTAATTGTCAGCAGACTGAAATAGCCCAGCTGTTATCTAGCCATTTTGTGTGAAGGTCAAGATGCAACTTTGCCTTTTTTTTTTTTTACATCATTTGCTTCCACTGATGCTCAGAGTACTTCAGCCCACGCAACTGTGGCAGCTTTGTAAGTCATGGGGAAAACTATTGTATGCAGAGCAGCAAACTGGGAAAGAAATCAAAGATGGTGCTGCCGGGCAAGAGGAAGATTTGGACAGGAACCCAGCCATTCTGTGACTCAGGCTGAGAGCATTTCAAGGAAATAAAGATGTTTGAAAATAAAAGTCAGAATTTGCACATTTTTTCACTGGGGTTACCAAATGAATACAGAATTACAAAAAGGGCTCTACACCAGCATTACTGACCCACAGCTGAGGAACATCATTTTTATAGTACAACTCCCAGAATCCCCAAAACAGCATTACTCAAGCAACAGGGGGAAAGTCCAAAACAGTAACTTTCCCTAGCTCTATACTTACCTGTAATCAAAGGCTCCTGGTAGGCAAAAGTCCAGAAGTCATTTTGTGTAAGAGCTCAGGATAAGACCCCCTATTCACTACAGCTATGGGGAAAGATTTGATCAAACAAATGGAATCATGAAACAGATAAACTTGCTTAGCTTATACATCAGGCAGAACACTATCATAAAACCCCCATGAAGAGATCTGTGAAGAGTGCATAGGCTCAGAAAACATATAAAAATCGTGTACTTAAACAAATTGCTGAGTCTGTGAGACTAATTCTTTTCTAAAGTTTGGCAGGAGAGGAAGCTATCATTCTGCAGCATTAAATTGTTCAAAGATTTACTTTCCTGCAGCACTCTCACAATCAGCTTTCTTAGGCTTTTATGAGATGAATGCCATAGGTGACGACCAGTTCCAATGATTCAAAGAGCAATTATGCTGTGAACAGGGCTCTCTGTCAGCATGGGCTCAGCATGGTCGATATCTGTATTTGTTAATGCTTCCTTTTGCAAAGGAGGGAGGAGGGACAATTGATTTTATCAAAAGGTCATCATCCTGTGCCATATACCATGTGAGGAAGGAGGAAAAACCCAACCCTGATCTAAACTATCATCCCCCATTTTAATTTAGAAGAAACTAAATTCAAATGTGTTGAAGTAGAAGTTCAACAAAAGCAAAGGGGTCCTACTACTGCAGGAGGAGGCAGAGGCCAAGTAGCTAAAAGAGTGGAACACCAATCATCACAAGAAGAGGGAAACAGAAATAGGCAAGAAGCTGAGTAATCCCATTCACCACTGTTCAGAAATCTGGACTTCCAAATATCCCCAGGATAAGCCGCTTCTAAGTGAAAAGGAGAACCTTTCCCAAAGGTACAGCTACCCAACCCTCACAAAACTTCAATTCTGTGATATTCCTTTTCCAGAAGCATTGCTGAGAAAAGAGTTCCTGTTACTACTGCAGTTTTTGCTTTGAAATTCATAATATGTTTACTTCATTATTGTTTTTCAAGATTTCATTTTTAACATAATTTGATTGTATTATTCAATTGCAAATTGCTTTTAGCACTGGGAAGTAGAAAACTAATTAGAAATATCATAAAATAACAAGTACCTAGGAATTTTCAAGACAGTACAGTGATATATCTTCAAAGTGTTTTTTTTTCCTTCCAGATTTACACAGGCATCAAAGGAAAGCCAATAACCAGCGAGACACATAAGCAGAATTAAACTATTTTTCTATGTCAACACATTAACTACATGCCCACATGCTTGGCAAATAACAGGAACTTTTCTTAATCCATTTTTGAAGTAAGCAGCAACAGTGATTTTGATAGATGGCACTGAAAAAGGGAAGGATGAATTGTTAAATGCTATGCATATTGCCTGGATGCTTTCCAAACGGCTAGGACTGTAGAATCTGAAATGATCACGCTAACTTCATTATCACAAGAATGGAACACTAAGGACAAAGCAAATGTTGCATTCTGCATAAAGAGACTGGTACCATAGGAGAGTAATGGATATTTCAAATGTGCACGCTAGGTTCTTGAAAATGATTACCATGAATCAAGTGTACTTCTACGGCAGCAAATTGTAGCCCAATCCCTCTCTCCATCCCACTCGATTATTAGGAGCTAGTCTATAGTAACAGAAATGCCTCAAGTCAATTTCTGGTTTGATTTGGTATTTGATCTTTCTTCTTGCAGAGACAAAAGCACCAGGGGAGAAAAATGGGAAATTGTAGGATGAACCACTGTTCTCCTCCATTTAAAAAAAACAAAAAAGATCTCCAATGATTTGGACTTCAAAAAAGTGAATAAAAATGCTCTTGCACCAAGGCCTACATTTCCAAGGCATGAGATATAAGAATGCAGACTTACAAACTGAAACTGGGACTACTTTTTCAATTGTTCTTACAGTATTTCTGCAAATCATACCACCATTTTATTTATTGTTTTTGTTTTGTCCACTTTATCAGAGAGCCAGGATTCTGCATGTAGAACCCTAAGCTAAATAAAACCAATGCTTTCTAAACTATGAAGTGAAAAAAATGCAAACAAAATAGTAAATAAATCATAGAATCATAAAATTGCAGAGTTGGAAGAGACCACGAGGGCCATCCAGTCCAACCCCCTGCCACACAGGAAATCACGATCAAAGCATCCCCGACAGATGGCCATCCAGCCTCTGTTTAAAGACCTCCAAGGAAGGAGACCCACCACGATGAAGGCAATGGCACACACCTTTTCAATGAGGGTGTTAGAAACACACGAAACATTGACATTATTCATATATGAGTGACGTGAAAAGGGTGCCTGCAGTGACAGGGCAGTGGAAAATCCCAAAGCTGTGATATTCCTTCTGCCCCCACCCTATATTCTCAAAGGGCACTTCATACACCTTAGAGATTTGGTTCAGTTGTTTTCTAAATTCAATGGGGAACCACCAGGAGTACAGGAGTTCCTCCCCTACCCTCCACAAATGTGAAAAGCACAGTGATAGCAGGGATGAGAGTTTTGGTGCAACTCTGGGTGCGGGGCTAAATATGCATCGTGTGGCACCTCCGTTGGTAAACCATCAAGCAGCCCTTCCTTCTTGTTTGTCTATTTCTAACATTCTTAACAGGTGTAAAGTGAAGCCTCTGGCTTGCAGCCACCCACCATCTTAATCCCCTCTTCTCAGAAAGCCACTGGGGTGAAGATGGCAAGCGGCTGCAAGCCTGGAGCTTCCTTTAGCATGAAGGGGGGGGGATCATATGGCCCTCCAGATGTTGTTAGAGTACAACTCCTGACATCCCTCACTATTGGCTATGCTGGCTAGGACTGCTGGGAGTTGCAGTTCACAGAAGCATGATTCCTACCCCGGTTCAATACTATCCTAGACCAGGTCACCTGTTGAAACTGTTCAAAGGGACAAGCGGGGGGGGGGGGAAGGCGGGGGGAGGAATGAGGAAAAAAAAGGAAAAGAACACTATTCATCAAGTGGCTGCAGGGAAGAATACAAAGTGATCTAGAGAGAGCCGGAGAAAGGGGTGGGGTGTGGGGACAGAGAAGAAGAGAGAAGTACAGTCGTCCCTTCACATTCGCGGGGGTTCCATTCCGCGGACCCCCGCAAATGTGAAAAATCCGCGAATAACTACTCCCCTCCCCCTCCCTCCCCAGGCCTTCGCGGGGCCTTCCTAGGCCCCACGGAGGCCTCCCTGGCCCTCCCTCCCTCCCTCCCTCCCTCCCCAGGCCTTCGCGGGGCCTTGCTAGGCCCTGCGGAGGCCTCCCCGGTCCTCCCTCCCTCCCTCCCCAGGCCTTCGCGGGGCCTTCCTAGGCCCCACGGAGGCCTCCCCGGCCCTCCCTCCCTCCCTCCATCCCCAGGCCTTCGCGGGGCCTTCCCAGGCCCCGCGGAGGTCTCCCCGGCCCTCCCTCCCTCCCTCCCCAGGTCCCTCCCTCCCTCCCGCAAGGCCCCGCGGAGGTCTCCCCGGCCCTCCCTCCCTCCCCAGGCCTTCGCGGGGCCTTCCTAGGCCCTGCGGAGGTCTCCCCGGCCCTCCCTCCCTCCCTCCCCAGGCCTTCGCGGGGCCTTGCTAGGCCCCGCGGAGGTCTCCCCGGCCCTCCCTCCCTCCCTCCCCAGGCCTTCGCGGGGCCTCCGGAGGGCCTCCGGGGGTCCCGCGAAGGCCTCCCCACCCCTCCCCAGGCCTTCGCAGGGCCTCCGGAGGGCCTCCGGGGGTCCCTCGAAGGCCTCCCCCACCCCTCCCCAGGCCTTCGCGGGGCCTCCGGGGGTCTCGCGAAGGCCTCGCCACCCCTCCCCAAGCCTTCACGGGGCCTCCGGAGGGCCTCCGGGGGTCCCACGAAGGCCTCCCCACCCCTCCCCCAGGCCTTCGCGGGGCCTCCAGAGGGCATCCGGGGGGTCCCGCGAAGGACTCCCCACCCCTCCCCAGGCCTTCGCGGCGCCTCCGGGGGGCCTCCGGGGGTCCCGCGAAGGCCTCCCCAGGCCTTCGCGGGGCCTCCAGAGGGGCCTCCGGGGGTCCCACGAAGGCCTCCCCACCACTCCCCAGGCCTTCGCGGCGCCTCCGGAGGGCCTCCGGGGGTCCCGCGAAGGCCTTCCCACCGCTCCCCAGGCCTTCGCGGGGCCTCCGGAGGGCCTCCGGGGGTCCCGCGAAGGCCTTCCCACCGCTCCCCAGGCCTTCGCGGGGCCTCCGGAGGGCCTCCGGGGGTCCCGCGAAGGCCTCCCCACCCCTCCCCAGGCCTTCGCAGGGCCTCCGGAGGGCCTCCAGGGGTCCCTCGAAGGCCTCCCCACCCCTCCCCAGGCCTTCGCGGGGCCTCCGGGGGTCTCGCGAAGGCCTCGCCACCCCTCCCCAGGCCTTCGCGGGGCCTCCGGAGGGCCTCCGGGGGTCCCGCGAAGGCCTCCCCACCCCTCCCCAGGCCTTCGCAGGGCCTCCGGAGGGCCTCCAGGGGTCCCTCGAAGGCCTCCCCACCCCTCCCCAGGCCTTCGCGGGGCCTCCGGGGGTCTCGCGAAGGCCTCGCCACCCCTCCCCAGGCCTTCACGGGGCCTCCGGAGGGCCTCCGGGGGTCCCACGAAGGCCTCCCCACCCCTCCCCAGGCCTTCGCGGGGCCTCCAGAGGGCATCCGGGGGTCCCGCGAAGGCCTCCCCACCCCTCCCCAGGCCTTCGCGGCGCCTCCGGGGGTCCCGCGAAGGCCTCCCCACCCCTCCCCAGGCCTTCGCGGCGCCTCCGGGGGGCCTCCGGGGGTCCCGTGAAGGCCTTCCCACCCCTCCCCAGGCCTTCGCGGCGCCTCCGGAGGGCCTCCGGGGGTCCCGTGAAGGCCTTCCCACTGCTCCCCAGGCCTTCGCGGGGCCTCCGGAGGGCCTCCGGGGGTCCCGCGAAGGCCTCCCCACCCCTCCCCAGGCCTTCGCGGGGCCTCCGGGGGTCCCGCGAAGGCCTCCCCACCCCTCCCCCAGGCCTTCATGGGGCCTCCGGAGCGCCTCCGGGGACCCCGTGGAGGCCTCCCCGGGCCTCCCCGCTCCCTCCAGGTCTTTCACGGGGCCTCTGGAGGCCCCGTGTCGCGGTTTTGGGGGGGCCCTCCCAAAAACCGCGAATAACCAAAACCGCGAATGTCAAGTTCGCGAATGTGGAGGGACAACTGTATTTGTGTTTCTCTGATGGTTGGATCAAGTGTGTAGTTGTATGTCTGTGAACAGAGACAGGGTGTAGCTATGAGGGCTTTGCCCCCCCCAAATAAGAATTCTGCCCCCCAAATGAACTTTCCCTCCAGATTCCAAAGTTCTAGCATTCCAAAGAGTGAGACACTGAAAATCATTCATACTTCAAACTTCTATTTGCTTTGTTCACATACCCTTGATACCTTTGCCTGCCCCTTTTCTTTGGATGTCTAAGCTGTTATTCCTAAATGCTCAACTTAAGTTTTAAATTATTGCAATGCTAGAAATTTGGGGGCAGAAGGAACATTTCAAGGAAGTGAATTCTTATTTGGGGAATAATGCCCTCATTTTGCCTCCCCATAGATGCAACCCTGGGGGCTGATGTGATTAAAAAATGCCTCTATTTTATGTGTTCGGGTAGTTCATGTTTGTGACTGTGGATAATAAATTTGATGGAATAAACATAACCTTAGAGACAATTGGAAAAATTAGCTGACATGGCTTTCAGTGAAATGCAGAAGAAAACCAAGGGTTCAAAGGAATGAGTGTATAGCTCACTTGTATCTCTGCCTTGTATTCTTTTGTACATTTTGGGAACATAACCCATTGGAAACATGAACTACTAAATACTTTTTTTTAAGTGTGGCAAATTTGCAAGAGGTAGCTGATAAATTACAGCAAAGAAAGAAAGGAAAGAAAGAAAGAAAGAAAGAAAGAAAGAAGTCAAAGGAAGGATTCCTTCTGTTATACACACACACACACATATATATATATATTACAAACTTACAGGGGTGAAAGCCCAGTTTGTCAGATGAATAAAGTAGTTTCCTAAATTGACCCATCTTGACACATCTGTACACAGAGAAGATAAACTTACAAACATTAAGGGCAAAAAAAAGACAAAGAGGTGGAACACAAAGCAGGTGTATCACTGAGCTCCTAACAAAACCTGGGCTCCTAATATTTTTTTCATCTTGATAGAAATGAGTAAGTTTGAGGTTATTCAGTTATCTCCAGCACATGAACTGCAAACTGTTTATATCTGTGTGCATGGCATATGAAGAACCAAGGTTCTTGAGATGAGACCTCTAAGAACTGATAGCATTCCACACTCGCTTTTCCAAATCATCCACATACCTACTATTAACCAGCAAGGCTTCATGAAAAAAGAGGGGTACAACTGACAATTTTTATAGCAAATCTCACCAGCAGAAATGTCACCAACACAGTTCCATCACCTGGGAACAACACAAAACCATTTTTTTCTTTTTTATAACTGATTATTTTAATGGTATTTGATGAATAAAAAAATGATTTCAGAGCAAAATGAAATAATCTTGTAATTTAGCTATAGTTTAACACAAGCATGCCCCTGTTCCCCACCACCACCAAAAGAATGTTGTTAAGCTACATGTTCAGGGGATATCCTAAATACAAGGAGCTTGAACAGAATCTTAAACAGGAATAGAAATCTTTTGTTCATTAAGTGAAAACTGAACTAAGGGAAAATATGGCTCCTTTTGCTTTCCAGATCATTAGCCTGGCAAGAGAAACAAAATCTAACTTCCTGTGAGGCAAGGTGGAAATCAATTTGTTAGATGATGAGAAGAAGAAAAATGTCTTTGTTTAAAGCAAGCAGCATTACTGGCAAGAAGCCCTGCCAGCAGTGTGGCCAATCCATCAGGAGTCCATTTGGTAGTTCTCCTGAGGCTGGCAGCAGAACTGTGTTGGCAAGATTCATCTGTGCATCAAGGTTGCACAGCATGAGTCAGTTGGCATGGTCAACTCAAAATCACCTAGAACTGGCATCCCACAAAGCAAGGATGGACAAACAGTAATGAACCCAAAAATCTGGGCCAGAACAGTCTGGACTAGGAGGGACTTGGAAAACATACAACTGCAGCCTATGTATTCTTGCCATTGGGTGCTACGGATATTGGTATCCCTCTGAAAAATTTAACCTACTGCCTTAGCATGCACATGTGCACTCACACATGTTAGAAATTTTACAAATCTTACAGGAAAAGAGATCTAAACATTAGGAAGAACTTCCTGACAGTAAGAGCTGTTTGATAGTGGAATGCGCTGCCTCGGAGTGTGGTGGAGTCATCTGGCGGGGGTGCTTTGATTGTGTATTCATGCCCAGCAGGGGGTTGGACTGGGTGGCCCCTATGGTCTCTTCCAACTCTGTGATTCTATAGCCAATATGCTAGGGATATAAAGCCAAGACAGGAAGATTCATATCACTCCACATAGCAACAACATGTAAATATTCCTCCCTCCCACCTCTGGGAGCACATGCACATACATATGAGTGTGTTTGCTTGCCTGCCATAAATGTGCAGTTTTCCATCAGTATCCCCACAGCAACAGAAGTAATGAGTGAGCTAATTCTTCTAAAGGACTTCCAAGTGACCAAAAGGTTGTGTTTCAAGACCATCAGAACATAAACATGTTCTTATGCATCTTTTTATACTTGACTTAGTCAACGTACTCAGCAGGCACAACTAGGAAGCTGTGTAGCCCCTACCTCAATAAACATCCTAAAAAGTGACCAAAATTATAGTTTGAGTTTACTGAAAAATGAAAGTATTTATGATACAACACTCAAACAACCATGGACAGTTTTAACCAATGGCTATATTGGCTACAAGATGGAATCTTCCATCCCTCCACCAAATGGTTCTTAATTAGCCAGACAGAAGTCTTTCAATGCTTCTTTTCCAATTAAACTCAATCACATATGAATGGAATTCCTTCAGTGTCAAGTAAATATCTATCTTTGGTGTTACATTACACAAGCTCCATACTGAATATCCACATAGCATAATGTACATGATCAATGGTCAACTACACTCCAATTACACAGCTGTCAGCTGCGTACAACCATTGTGCATTGTCCACCCAAAAAAAATTGCTCCACATGCATAGCACAACTTACAACTGTATACATCACCAATAGCATGGCTGCTACTATTATACCTACAATCTCTAGCGCACAATGTTATAGTCAGACTTTCATCCAGTGTGAGTTTTAGAGACCCGGCATCATCAGTCTTACAAGAATTGCACTGTCTTCCAATGTGTTTCAGAGATCAATTCAAGGTGTTAGATTTGAGCAACAAAGTCCAAACAGCTTATGGCAAGGATATCTGAAAGACTGCCCCCTCTATAGGAGCTTATTCAAAACCTAAGATCCTCAGTGGAGGCCCTAATGCTTGCCCAACACCCTGTAAGGCTGGCTAGGTTGGTGGGTACCCAGATGGGGCTTTCTCTGTAGCAGCACCAACATCACCACTGTGGCACTCCTTCTGTAGGGGTGTCAGGTCAGCTCCATCCCTCTTGAGTTTCTAGCAGGCAGGTAAGACTGTGTGGTTTAGCATGGCTTCTGGTCCTTAAAACCAGAAGTGGCTGATCTAGCTATTTTACCCTATCTGTGGATTTTCAACTATTTTAAGGTGTTGCTTTAGTCTGTTATTTAAAAGTTTTTATTTGTGTATTTAATGTTTTAAATTGTACTATCAATCATCAATCAATCAATCAATCAATCAAATTCACCCAATTCTCCCAGCCAGCCAAGGAGGATTTGAGGGCCAAGGATATCAGCTGCACAGAGAGATCACAGTAGCCCAGTGCTTTTCAACATCTTTATCAATGACTTGGATGAGGGAACAGAGGTTCCTTATCAAGTTTCAACAGCTTATCAACAGCTTATCAAGTTTGCAGATGACATCAAATTAGGAGGTGTAGCAAATACCCCAGAGGACAGGATCAGAATCCAATATGACCTCAACAGATTAGAAAGCTGGGCCAAAACTAACAAAATGAATTTCAACAGGGAGAAATGTAGGATACTACACTTGTGCAGTAAAAATGAAATGCACAGACATAGGATGGGTGACACCTGGCTTGATGATGAAAGGGATCTAGGAGTCTTAGTGGACCACAAGCTGAACACGAGTCAACAGTGTGATGCAGCAGCTAAAAAAGCCAATGTGATTCTAGGCTGCATCAATAGGAGTATAGTGTCTAGAATCAAGGGAAGTAATAGTGCCACTCTATTCCGCTTTGGTCAGACCTCACCTGGAATACTGTGTCCAGTTCTGGGCACCAGAATTCAGGAAGGATATTGAGAAGCTGGAACATGTTCAGAGGAGGGCAACCAGGATGGTGGGAGGTCTGGAAGCCATGACCTATGAGGAGTGGCTTAGGGGGCTGGGTATGTTTAGTCTAAGAAGAGAAGGTTAAGAGGGGACATGATAACCATGTTTAAATATTTGAAGGGATATCATACTGAGGATGGAGCAAGCTTGTTTTCTGTTGCTCCAGAGACTAGGACACAGAGCAATGGGTTCAAACTACAGGAAAAGAGATTCCACCTAAACAGTAGGAAGAATTTCCTGACAGTAAGAACTGTTTGGAAGTGGAATACACCGTCTCATAGTGTGGTAAAGCCTCCTTCTTTGGAGGTTTATAAACAGAGGCTGGATGGCCATCTGTTGGGAATGGTTTGGTTTTCTATTTCTGCATGGGAGGGGATTGGACTGGATGGCCCTTGTGGTCTCTTCTGACTCTATGATTCTATGACCATTATATCCAACCTTTCTCCCAATATAGGAACTCAAGCGTACCACAGAATCTGAACTGGAAGGGATCAAAATGTTAATTTAGTCCAACTCCCTGGTAGTGCAGGAATCTACAACAGAAGTTAGGTGGCCTTCTAACTTATTTTTTAGAAAGCCTCCAACAAAATAAGAGTTCACCACCTTCCAAAATAGTTTATCCCATGCTCAAACAGCAATTAACATGCCCAAGTTCCACCTAATGTCATACTTCTCCTCTCTATCTAGATCCAGACATATATCATCCATCAGGTCTTATCTAAACCACTGAATAAAGAGAAACCTAATAGTTTAAGGGTGATAAGCATGGTTTGAATGTTACTGAGATCCAAGGAACTTGCTTAGAGGGCAGCAAATGTGCTTCTAAGCTAGCTCCATCACACATTATGTTGTCTTCACTTATCTCCATTCCATCTGGAACAAAAAAAGACTTCTCAAACTCCTGAAGCCTCATTGCTTCTAATTCTTTTTGTTGAGTACGTAGTTTACTTTATGCAGTGTTTATAGCTTTCTGTTTATCTTGTTGTGTTTACTTTATTACTTTAAAAAATTCTTTGTCTGCTCCAGTACTTTTCTCCATAGAAAGACATCATCATCATCAACAACAAGCATAAAAACACATTCCTTTTATCCTCACCAATGGTAACCAGATTGGTTTGTTAAATTTCAGCACCTTGGGGAAGCAAACATGTACACTTCCTTTAAACTGGTAGAAAAACTGAGAGTTATTTCTGGTTTTGATCCATAAGGCCTTTTATAGCTCAGGTCCAGAGTATATGAAAGGCCATATCTTCCCAGCCGAGTCTGCCAAAATTTTCAGATCCACAGGGGAAGGTTTTCTCTCAGTCCCATCACTATCATAGGCATGTTTGGTGGGGATACATGAGAGGGCCTTCTCAGGGATTGTTCCCAGGCTGTTGAACTCCCTCCCTTGTCTTTAATTCTGGTCCATCTTTAATATGGTATGGGTGTGATTGCTTACTATTTTGATTGGTTTTTAACAGTATTCCATTTTAATCTGTGTTGTAAATTGCCTTGGGTCCCACACTGGAGAAAGGAGGGAAGGGGAGAGGGAGAAAGATAAGATAGATCACAAAATAATAGAGAAACCATTCATATGAGTAAAGTTGTAAAGCCAAGGGCATAAATAGTATCTTGTTTATTGTGTGCCTTCAAGTTTCCAACTTATGACGACCCTAAAGTGAACCTATCAGGGGGTTTTCTTGGCAAGATTTGTTCAGAGGGGGTTCACCATTGCCTCTTTCTGAGGCTGAGAGAGTGTGACTTGCCCAAGGTCACCAATGGGTTTCTATGGCCAAGCAGGGTCTCCAGAGTCTTAGTTCAACACTCAAACTACTAAACCACACTGGCTCTCAGTGTCTACTCACACATATAAGCCTGCAAAAAACAAAACCCAGAAAAACACTCCTAACTAAAAACCTCAAGCTATAGCAAAAATGAAGTTATAAGTCAGGACTGCAATGGGATATTTTTATTAACACTATTAGTAATTTTCCCAGCTTCAGTCCCGAATACATGCACACAAATGGAAGGCAAACTCATGACTTAGGTCTTCTAGAACTGTGAAACAGGGGCTCAGATTAATGGAGGCTCTCTAATACCACCCTCGTCAATGGCTTTTATGCAATGCCATGGTCAGAAGCCAAACTGGTGGAACAAATATTGAAAGGTGGTAGGGATCCATGGTACATGGCAAAGAGATTATTTTGCTTGCAACCACACCCCCTAGTTTTTCTGTAAGTATAATCCAATCCCAAGGAAATTTGTTAGTTCTAAATAATAGCCCTGGATTGTGAAAAGAAGCTCAGAGTCTCTGTGAGAGCTACAGACAGGATCATAGCATGGTAATGAATTCATCTGCCATTTGTTATCTACTAGGCCATCCTTCATCCCATGAAAATTTAAGCACAAGTTATAAATCCTCAAATCTAATATCTAGCTGCTTCAGCAACTCCAAGGGAGCAAATTTAATCCTTTAGCTTCCCCCTACATGCAAAGGCCGTCAGCCTGTAGGATGAAAGCTTCTGGTTTAAGCTTGCCATTTATTTTATTAATCATCTTGCGTTTCTTAAATTGTAGAGATTTAATGTGCAATAGGTGGCATTATGAAGCCTCCAAGCCCTGCACAGCATTAAATAACCCTAGTAATAAAATCCCATTTCTGAAATATTTTATGCACGCTAGTTTTCCTCCAGCCGTTACTCCTCCAGGCTTGCTGGCCCTTAGCAAGCCATATTCTAATCACCAGTGCCTTAAAACCATAAGCAAACTGATCCACTCATATGAATCTTCCGGATGCTCAATTATACATCCCAGCAGTTTCCCCACAGCTGTATCACCAAGAGGCACAAAAGTACTGGTGACGTGCTGCAGGGAAGGCAAGCCAGAAATCAATTCATTAAAAAAGAACTTCTACTTGGTTACTCACTCTTTGTTTATAAAGAGCCTAACAGACAACAGAGTTGTCCTTGAATGAGATCAGCTCTATCCATCACTCTGAACTGTTATCCGAATTGTGGGGTCTGTGGGACCCACTTGTGACCTCTGAGTTATGGTACTATATTGGGGATTTTAAAACAATTTTTTATTAATTTTTAATTGCGTAATACAATAAAATACATAAATTATAACATAAAAATGAAAATGTTACAAATGTTATCTCAAGCATAATCTAGGGTACACCACCATGTTTTCTATTTTCCAGTTACATGCCTTGAAGGCAAGATACAGAACAATACACACTTTTCTTTGTCTTTTTTTTTATTTTTTTTATTTTTTTGTGCAAAGCAGTCCTCATGAGTCAGGGAGAGCCAGTACATCTGCCCACATATTCAAATGTACAGAAGGGGGGCTGTGGTCTGTGTGTTTATATTTTCAGCCAAGAGAAACCACTTTTCAATAAAGGAGGTTTTTTTCTGTTGATCTTGTGACTCTCCTCCACCAATCCTCTATTGTAACTTGTCCTGTCTTCCATACTGCAGCTATTGCCATTTTGGCTGCAGCAAGAAGAAATGCTATAAGGTATCTGTTTTTTAGATTTTTATATATGGAGATTAATAGTAGTGCTGGGCAAAAACAGATCATTTGTTTTGTGATGGCCGAAATTTGGTGCACTACTTCCTGTCAGAAGGGTTGAATTTTGGGGCAGTCTAGCCATATATGTTTATATGTACCCCAATTGTGACACCCCCTCTAGCACATTGCTGACATATTCTGTATTCTTTGGGACATCTGAACTGGGGTCAGGTACCATTTATGTACTCTTTTCAGAAAAGATTCTCTAGTGAGAGCAGATCTAGATTTTAGTGGTGGCACAGTCCAAATCTTTTCCCACTCATTATCAGAATTTTTTATCCCAAGATCCGTTTCCCATATCATCTTGATGGCTGATGCCTTCTTATGCATAGCATTGTTTAATAGTGCATACAGGATTGACACTAAACCTTTGATATTACAATTGGGGGTCACACATTTAGAATCAAAAAAGTTTAGGAGTCGCGGTCCCTCTCCTTTGCTGACTAAATATTGATTTGGCCAATGTGAAATCAGGACAACTGTATGGGTGATAAAGCTATATATAGTTGTTGTTGAGTTATTGGCTTCCCATTAGGAAAAAGGTCCCATATCTGTATATGCCCCTTTCTTCCTACCCTTTGTATTGTTCGAATTTATCTGGACATACAAAGGAGGGGTGTAGAAGAAAGGGGCAGACAGGAGAGGGATCAGGTGAAACAATGGGTTTCAATTTGTGCCAAATCTTTAAAGAAGTATGGGTCCAAGGATTCTCTACCCCTTTAATAATTACTTCTCTCAATGATTTCTTGAAAAAGAGACCGTACCTAGTTTCCCTTTTTTCATTTAGCTCCATATGAACCCAATTAATTGCATAATTTCCTGAGAGGAGTTAGGCTATTTGGCAAAGTTGGAAAGCCGCGAAATATAATGAGAAGTCTGGTATAGCTAGCCCTCCTGTCTTAGATGGGAGATGCCATACCGACATTCGGAATCTGGGCCACTTTTGTTCAAAAATTAATTTATTGAGGAGGGACTGCCACTTTTTGAACCTTGTGGGAGATGGATTCAAGGGTATAAGCTTGAAAAAAGTAAGAACAGCTTTGGTGCAATGAACATCTTAACCAATGCTATTCTTCCTAACAAGGAGAAATGTTGTTGCTTCCAGTGAGAGAACTTCTGGACCATCCACTGTGTAATCTTATTATAATTCCTGTGCACAAGGTGGTTGGTATCCTTTGTGAGACATATCCCCAGGTATACAAAGTCTGAAGGGAATGCTTGCAGCTTTGTTTGTTGTTGTATTTGGATTTGGTCCTCATTAGGAATATTTAAACGCATTAATTTGGATTTAGCAAAGTTAATCCTTAAATTAATCCTTAATCCTGCATAAAAGTCAAAATTTCCCTATGTCTTTTGTAGTCCAGAAAGAGACTTAAGGGGGCTATTCAAAAAAAGGTAAAACATCATCTGCGAATAAATTCAATTTGTGGGTTTTTCTCCAATAGTTGGGCCTTGGATGTTAGGATCGTCTCTAATTGGGCTTGCCAGTGGTTCTATGGCAACAGCAAATAAGATTGGGGATAAGGGACAACCCTGTTTTGTACCTCGTTAGAGTGGAATTGTTTCTGATACCATCCTATTGACCAAAATCTGAGCCTTTGAGCCTTGGTATAGGTTCCCCCAAATTTTGAGGAATCAGTGATCAAAACCCATTTCTTCTAAAATCCCAAATAAATATGGTCAGTTTAGATGGTCAAAAGCTTTTAGCACATCTAGGGATATTAGTGCCAATGGGAGTTTTGTATTGTTTGAGTATGAAATAATGTTTAGGGCTCATCTAATTGCATCTGACAGGCGCCTGCCAGGAATAAATCTTGTCTGGTCCATATTTATATATTCTGTGACACATGAGTTTATTCTTCGAGCCAGGATGGCTGTCAGTAGTTTGGCATCCTGGTTTATCAAGGATATAGGTCTGAATGCTATGAAGCGAGGTGTAGGATCTTTGGTCTTGGGAATAGGAACAATGTGGGGACTCCAGCCATGTTTGGGGACACTGGCCCTGTTGTATGAAATTATTAAATACTTCAAAAAGGTGGGGGGCTATGTCACTGTACATTATTTTATAAAAATAAGCCGAAAAGCCATCTGGGTCCGGGGCCTTCATTTTTTTTAGTGACTGAACTGCCATTTTAAGCTCTGGTTCTATAATTGGTGCCATCAATAGGTCCCTATGTACTCCATTCAATTTTTTGTTATTAAGGCTCTGGATAAATTTAGTCAATTTGTCTGCTGGGACTGAATCTGCAGCATAGAGTGAGGAACAGAAGTTATGGAATTCTTGCAGAACCTCTTTGTAAAAGGACTTTAGACTACTTACAGGTGTTTTAATTTTCATAAGTTTCTTTTCCGCTTTGCGCTGTTTAAGCCTAGCTAGGAGTTTTGAGTTCTTATTGTTCTTATCATAGAAATAAGCTTTCATAAAGTTTAGAGCGGTTTGGATTCAATCAAGATCTAAACTTTCCAATTCTTTTTTTTTCTTGAGTAATAAAAGGTATGTTGGCGTGGATTGATTAAGTTTGTGTGTTTTAATCAAGCTTTCTATCTCGCATAGAAGTTTGGTTCTGCGTTGATCCCTGACTTTTTTCCTTTTTGCTCCTTCTTGTATCAGTTGTCCTCTCAAGAGAGCCTTGAAGATGTCCCATAGCAATGCTGGAGACATCTGTTGAGTGGAGTTTTCTGCATATAAGTGTTTGATGGCCTGTTGGAGTTCAATTTTGAAAGACTCATTCTTCAGGAGCGTGGAGCTAAATTTCCACAATTTGTGGGTACATATCTTCTTTTAATTTCCAGACTAAAACTATGGCAGAATGATTGGAATAAAGGATATTATCTATTCCTACGTGTGCTACGTTTCCCATCAATGTTCTGGAGATAAAAAAAATGATCTATCCTAGAATATGACTTATGGACTGTTGAATAATATGTGTAGTCTTTAGTAGTAGGTTGAGTAATCTCCATGTGTCTACCAAGCCTGCTCTAGCAATTGTGTTTGCTAGTGTACTACATGAGTGTTGAGATGATTGTGGTATGTTGGAGCAGTCTAGGAAGGGATTCAAAACCAAATTTGAGTCTCCCCCGAGTATCACCTCCCCCACCAAAATAGGTTGCAGTATTTGAAGAAATGAGTCCATAAACTTTTGCTGGTCTACATTGGGTGAGTAGTACATGGCTAACGTATACTGTGATCCCAGGATGGTCCCCGTCAGTATCAAAAACCTCCCTGCGGAGTCGCTATGTTCCGACTTCAATACGAAGGGGCACATTTTATTGAATATAGCCACCCTTCTTGCCTTATCCGATCCTCCCACAACATGTTGAGTCGGGAAGGATACGAGAGGGAAGAGCGGTGCGGAGCCTTTCCTATGAGTCTCTTGTAAGAATAATATCCCTGGGTTCAAAGGCTTAATTTGCTTGAGAATCTTGTTACTTTTGGCATGACAACCCAACACTCTGACATTAAACGATACTGCCCACATTGTGCTCATAATTTCAACTGGACATTATCACTGCTTGGTGTCATGTTGCCCTCTAAAGGAGACTCCAGTCTCCTGCCTTTAGCAACAAGCAGCCTGGTTGTTTTCCTGTCCTTGTAATTGCCTTTCTGGAGACAAAGTTGCAAAGTGTACCCTAGATTAAGCCAGATGTAACATTATAATTAACAACAATTAAGAACAAATGAAGCAGTAACTTCATCCTACCAAGAGGAATATGGATCAGAAATGCAGCAGCATCTGACCACCGGCTAGAAGTTTCCAGTCCAGCCTCCTCTGGAGAATGCGGGGGGGGGGGGGAATTGACAGACACAGAAATGTCAAATGAGCCTCAGGTCCCTGTACCTGACAAAATCGATATATTTTGCTAAGGCAAGAATGAAAGTAGAAAGAAGGGGGAGGTAAAAGGATCCTCATACTGACAGTAATTAAGATATAGTGTCCTGATGGCTTTCTTCTGCTTCTCTGGTGGGATTCAAGTTAATTGTATTGCCGTCAATCTTCATGCAAGTGCTGGTGGGTGCTACTTTAGAAGTCATTTCACAGCTAGTGGTGTTGATTGAAGGTTGCAGTTGCTGTTTTCCATTTGAGAGCTTGAAATAACAGCTGTTGATAGTCTCTTCTACAGCTCCCCCTTCACTCACCCTCCCTCTCTCTGTCAAAGTTGCCCTGCCTCTCCAGGCAGGCTGAGCAAATGAGTATGTCTGTCTCAGGGTGAGGGTGCAGAGTGCTGAACTGTAGATTCCCGCTCCAAAGTATCTTTCTACAGTGACAGTTGCCAACTTGAGCTTGAAGAAGAACAATATGGCGTCAAAAAGACATAACTGGGACAGAAAGACAACAGTTTCAAGATGGCCACCAACCTTTTTTAACAGCTCCCTGAACATGGGTATTGCGAGGATAGGGGCCGGTTGCTTCAATTCACAGTTCTCTAGCAGGAGAGGATCGCGAATTCTTTCCCTTTTTTCCTTTCTTTTTCTGGACTGCCTGCCATTCCCTGTTTTGATGAGTTACCATGAGTTGTGAGTTGTCATCCATTCCATTTTTTAGCTGTTCTTCCAACTGGCTTGGTAAGGGGATGCCTCAAATATAGCTGGTAGTTGTTCGGTTGATGCAGCTGTCAAAGCCCCAGTCTTGTGCAGGACAACCAATTGAAAGGTGTATCCCCATTTATATTTGACATTATTCTCTCAAAGTAAGGATATGATGGGCTTAAAGGTTTGTCTTCTTTTTGGTGTTTCTATGGACAGATCATTGTAAAGTTGCATTCATTGATCATCAAAGCATAAGTTCTGTATTGAGGCAAGTTTATTCAGTGCCTCTGTCTTTTTTGTGAATTGGGTGAATCGGATTAAAACGTCTCTGGGAGGTTTATCCCCAGATCTCCGTGGCCCCAGTGATCTGTGAATCTGCTCGATATCTGACTCTGATAATTCTAAGTTTGGGCAGACTTTGGCTGTCCTCTCAAGGATTGAATGCAATAGGTTTTCGTTGGTGATATATTCAGGGACCCCTTTAATTCGGATATTCTGAAGTCTTTCTCTATTTTGGAGGTACTCGAGTTTAAGTTGCATTTGGAAGTTTACATCTTCCAGTTTTTTAATGCAGGACTCTTGCCTTACCCTCTGCTGAAACGTTTCACTGGTCATCGTTTCTAAATCCTTGATTTTGTCAGTGATAACTGACAGTTTCGCATGGAGGGGTTCCAGGGCTAGAGTCCAGTCACAGATTAGGTTTTCTCTTAACTTTTCCAGCTGTTCAGGAATAGAGAGGTCAGTGGCCGGAGGAGATTCTGTCTTGTTCCCCTTTGATGGTCTGGGTGTTCTTGCTGTGCTGTCAAGGGATGTAGACTTGTCAGCTTCCAAATCAAATTTGATCTCTTTTGTTGATGGGTAGAAATCCGTGACTGGTTGGTCTGCTGCCCTTTTATTTATAGACATTTAAGCTATGTTTTAAATAAAGTGTCGCTTTACTTGCCTTTATTCATAGAAAAATCATCAGGGCTAACGGAGCATGAAAACTATGTGTCTGCCATGTTCTGTGGTTGGCTACGCCCCCCATATTGGAGGATTTTAATTAGCTCAAAGGTATGGGCACAAGAGGTTGGGTAAGGACAGGGGTTGCTTACCTGTAACCATAGATCTTCGAGTGGTCTTCTGTGAATTCACACAGTGGGTAATTCCTGCGCAAGTGCAGAGCACTTGGAACATTCTAGAATCGCTAGGCAGAAGATTTTTGGCGGTAAACCTGCTCACCCTAACGGTCCCTTTAAAGGTGCTCCCGCCTAATTCCCCTCAGTTCCTTGAAGGATGCTGCAAGTAGCAGCCATAGCAGGACATAGAGGGGAGGATGGGCGGGTCTGTGTGAATTCACAGAAGACCACTCGAAGATCTATGGTTACAGGTAAGCAACCTGTCCATCTTCTTCGTAGTCTCTGTGAATCCACACAGTGGGTAGATTAGCAAGCTTCCACTCTAGGAGGAGAGTATGTCATGCTAGTAGGTAAGACGAGGACAACTGCTGACAAGTGATGTCCCGTGAACCACAAAAGTGAGCACCAAGTACCATGAAAACATAAGAGTAGCTATGCATTACCATAAGGAACTACAATAAGAACTCACTTATTGAATGGAGGACAACAATACTGCCCTCCCAAAAGTGGCCTCATTACGAGACCGAGTGTCCAGTCTATACTGTGAGATAAAGGACAGTTGCGTGGACCATGTGGCTGCCCAGCAGACATCCTCCAAAGGGATCCCGGAGATGAAAGCAGTTGAGGCAGAAACAGCTCTAGTAGAATGTCCTTGAATCTGAGAGGGTAACAGCTTCTTAGCCAGTTCATAGCAAAGAGAGATTGTTGACGCAACCCACTTTGACAGGTGCTGCGGGGAGATAGGAGCACCCAGTCTAGAGTCTGCATAAGCCACAAACAGTCTTGGCGACTTACAGAATGGAGCTGTCCGCTGCACATAGAAAGCAAGGGCTCGCTGAGCATCCAAGAAATGAAGGGTATGTTCAAAGTCATCCTTTGGTTCCTGCATCAGGGCAGGGAGAACAATGGATTGATTAAGGTGGAAGCTGGACACCACCTTAGGGAGAAATGACATGTCCAGCTTCAAAACCACCTTGTGTCTGTGGAACGCCAAGTATTGGGGGTCGGAACGCAGGGCACAAAGCTCACCAGCCCAACAAGCCAAGGTGATGGCCACGAGGAAAGCTGTCTTCCACGAAAGGAGTCTCAGATCCGCAGTATCCAAGGGCTTGAAGGGCTGTTTTGTGAGCTGAGAGGACAAGCTGTAGGCTCCAAGCCGGAGTGGGCTCGATCACAGGGGGATGAAGGTTGACATAGCCCTTCAGGAACTTTTTGACTACTGGGTCTCAAAATGGAGACAGTTGACCCCATGCTTGAAACTCGGTGGAGATAGTTGCCAGATAGCACTTTAGAGATGAGAGGGATAGAGTCAAGCCTGACAGGTGGAGCAGGAACTGGAGAACAGTGGCAACCGAGGAGGAAGAAACAGTGAGGCCCGTGTCCAACAAGAAGGATTCGAAGCGGTTCCACTTGTAGGAGTAGGAATGATGTGTAGAAGGTCGAAGCGATGCATCAAGTACAGCCTGCATGTCTGCAGGTAGTGTTGAAGTTACAGTATGGCACGGATCCAAGGATGGATTCAAGGTTGAGTCCTCCATGCTGTCAGTAGGAGAGTCTCGAGGTCTGGATGTCTGACGTTCCCGTCCTGAATGGTCAACAGGTCAGGGCAGTCTGGAAGGTGCAAGAACCAGCAGTGAGCCAGACGAAGAAGGGGAGGAAACCATGCTTGTTGAGGCCACCACAGGGCAACAAGGATTGCATTCGATCAGTCCCGACAAAGCTTGGCCACTATCCTCGTCAGCAGTGGGAATTGAGGGAACAGGTACTGTAGTGATCCATCCCATCACTACTTCTTGTTGATGTAAGAAGGCCGCTACCATCCCCATGCACTTTCTGAAAACTCTTGGGGCTGTGGCCAGTCTGAAGGGCAGGACACAGAACTGAAAGGCCTCCTTTTCGATCTGGAAAGTGAGGAATCTCCTGTGGGCTGGGTGGATCCCCACATGGAAGTATGCGTCCCTGAGATTGATGGAGGCGAACCAATCACCCTCGGAGGAGGAGCAGAATCAATGCCAGAGTAACTATACGGAACCTCTTTGGAATAATAAACTTGTTCACCCCACGGAGGGTGAGAATCGGATGGAGGCCTCCATCCTTCCTGGTGACTAGGAAGTACCTCGAAAAGAAGCAGAGATAACGATCTTTCGGGTCCATGGGTTCGATGGCCCCTTTTTGTAGTAACATCTGCACCTCCTCGAGGAGGGGAGGAGAGGGGAGGGCAGTGTTGTTCAAACCCAGCCTGTCGGTGGAAGTGCCTCAAACTCAATTGAGTAACCTTCCCGGATGATACGAAGCACCCAGCTGTCTGATGTTATCGCTGATCAGGTGCCCAGTAACATTGACAGTCTCCAAACAATGGGTTCTAGAGAAGGGGAGAGAGTAAGAAGAGTAGGCAATTAAAACTGTCTCCTTCCTTGTTCTTTCAATCTCTGCTTGGTAGGTGGTCGGTATCGCGAGGTAGAGGCTTGACTCCTCACTGAGGATGCCAACCATGTTGGTAGTTGGTACCATGAACGCCTGGCTGGTTGAGGCGTGAACCCCCTATGGAAGGGTTTGGGTGTAAGAGGAAGCCTGTCACCCAGAGCGGCCCCTCAACTGATACGCAGAAAATGAGGCTGATGGCATACCGTACTTAGAATCATAGAATCATAGAATCATAGAATTGCAGAGTTGGAAGAGACCACGAGGGCCATCCAGTCCAACCCCCCTGCCACGCAGGAAATCTTGATCAAAGCATCCCCGACAGATGGCCATCCAGCCTCTGTTTAAAGACCTCCAAGGAAGGAGACCCCACCACGCTCCGAGGGAGTGTGTTCCACTGCCGAACAGCTCTTACTGTCAAAATGTTCCTCCTCATGTTGAGGTGGAATCTCTGTTCCTGGAGCTTGCACCCATTGCTCCGTGTTCCAGTCTCTGGAGCAGCAGAAAACAAGCTTGCTCCATCCTCAGCGTGACATCCCTTCAAATACTTAAACAGGGCTATCATATCGCCTCTTAACCGTCTTTTTTCCAGGCTAAACATACCCAGCTCCCTAAGTCTCTCCTCATAAGGCATCATTTCCAGACCTTTCACCATTTTAGTTGCCCTTCTCTGGACACGCTCCAATTGTCAATATCCTTTCTGAATTGTGGTGCCCAGAACTGGACACAGTATTCTAACTGAGGTCTGACCAAGGCAGAATAGAGCGGCACTATTACTTCCCTTGATCTAGACACTATACTTCTATTGATACAGCCCAAAATCACATTGGCCTTTTTAGCTGCCGCATCACACTGTTGGCTCATGTTCAACTTGTGGTCTACTAGGACTCCTAGATCCCTTTCGCACGTACTCTCATTCAGCCAGGTCTCTCCCATCCTATATTTATGCATTTCATTTTTCCGCCCTAAATGCAGTACTTTACATTTCTCCGTATTGAATTTCATTTTGTTAGCTTTGGCCCAGCTCTCCAGTCTATCCAGGTCATTCTGAATTTTGATCCTGTCCTCTAGGGTATTAGCTACTCCTCCCAATTTGGTGTCATCTGCAAATTTAATAAGTATGCCCCTAATTCCCTCATCCAAGTCATTGATAAAGATGTTGAATAGCACTGGGCCCAGGACCGAACCTTGTGGCACCCCACTGGTCACATCTTTCCAAGACGAAAAGGAGCCACTGCTGAGCACCCTTTGGGTTCGGCCGGTCAACCAATTACAAATCCATTGAACAGTTAACTTGTCTAGCCCACATTTTACAAGCTTGTTTGCAAGAATGTCATGGGGAACCTTGTCAAAGGCCTTACTGAAATCAAGGTATGCGATGTCCACAGCATTCCCTTCATCTACCAAGCTGGTAATTTTATCAAAAAAAGAGATCAGATTAGTCTGGCATGACTTGTTTCTCTGAAACCCATGTTGACTTTTTGTGATTATGGCATTGCCTTCTAAATGTTCACAGACTCTCTGTTTAATGATCTGCTCTAGAATCTTCCCTGGTATTGATGTCAGACTAACTGGACGATAATTGTTGGGATCCTCTTTTTTCCCCTTTTTGAAGATGGGAACTACGTTTGCCCTCCTCCAGTCTGCTGGGACTTCTCCTGTTCTCCAGGAGTTCTCAAATATTATTGCGAATGGCTCTGAGATTATATTTGCCAGCTCTTTCAATACTCTTGGATGTAGTTCATCTGGTCCTGGAGATTTAAATTCATTTAGATTAAGAAGGTATTCCTGTACTACCTCTTTACTTATTTTGAGCTGGATTTCCCCTATTGTGTCCTCTGTTCCATTATCCTCAGGTTGGTCCTCCTTTTCCTTTTCTGAAAACACTGAGGCAAAGAAGGTGTTGAGTAATTCTGCCTTTTCTCTGTCCCCTGTTAGCATTTTGCCATCTTCTCCACGTAGCGGCCCTATCATTTCCTTCTTCCTCCTTTTGCTGCGGACATACCCCAAAAACCCCTTTTTATTGTTCTTAACCTCCCTAGCAAGCCTGAGCTCATTCTGCGCTTTAGCTTTTCTGACTTTACTCCTACACGTGTTCGCTATCTGTTTGAATTCTTCTTTGGTGATTTCCCCCCCTTTCCATTTCCTATACATGTTCCGTTTAAAACTTAGCTCCATTGAAAGTTCTTTAGTCATCCATCCTGGTTTCTTGAGACACCTCCCATTTTTCTTCCTCAATGGTACTGTTTGAAATTGTGCCTTCAGTATCTCCTTTTTGAGAAAGTCCCATCCGTCTTGAGGTCTCTTCTCTTTTAGTATTCCTGACCATGAGATCACCCCCAGTATTTCCCTGAGTTTATTGAAATCAGCTCTCCTAAAGTCAAGAATGCGTGTCTGACTATGCCTGGCTTCTCCTTTCCATTGTATAACAAACTCCAGGAGAACATGATCACTCTCACCTAAGGATCCCACCACTTGCACCCCATTAACCAGGTCATCTCTGTTGGTTAGGATCAGATCTAAAATAGCTGACCCCCTTGTTGCCTCTTCCACCTTTTGGACCATGAAATTGTCTTCCAGGCATGTAAGGAATTTGCTAGACCTTGTAGTTTTGGCTGAGTTAGATTGCCAGCAAATATCAGGATAGTTGAAGTCCCACATCACTACTACATCTCTCCTTTCTGCATGAGTGTTCATCTGTTCTAGAAAGGCAACATCCAATTCCTCCGTCTGATTTGGGGGTCTGTAGTAGAGTCCCACAATAACATCCCTGTTGTTTCCCTCCCCTTTAATTTTTATCCAGACGCTCTCCACCTGGCTTCCAGTAGTGATGTCGTGGATCACTTCACTGGTGTAAATATCCCTGACATATAATGCTATTCCTCCTCCTTTCCTGTTTGGCCTGTTTCTCCTATAAAGGTTATACCCCTCTATTCCTACATTCCAATCATGAGACTCGTCCCACCAGGTTTCAGTAATGCCTATTATATCATATTTGTTTTGTAGTGCGAGGAGTTCCAGTTCATCTTGCTTATTTCCCATGCTCTGTGCATTAGTGTAGAGACATCTGAGACCATGTGTTCCCTTTACTTGCTTCCTGTGCAAGTTTTTTTGCCTCCCACTGTTGGGTCCTTGCGCTGTTTGCCTTGTGCGGTGTGCGGTGGTCCTGTGCGGTGGTCCTCATCTTCTGTGTAAACTCCAGCTTCTCATTGGGGGATACACTGAAAAGGTCGGAGTGGTTGAAAGGCATGTTTTCTATGGCAGCTGAAGCTTGCAGGGTGAGTCCCAAAGATCAAGCCAGGCGTATCGTCTGAGAGCCACTGATCCCTCCATGGTTTTTGCAGCACAGTCAGCTATATGTCTTGCTGAGTTCATTTGCTGGCCTGCTAGTAACTGAACCTCTGTCTGTATCACCTCTGCAATGGACGTATCTCTTCGGGTAGATCCTGTAGGAGAGGTCCCATCCGTTTGCACAGGACCTGTTGGTAGGCTTCCATACAAGCCGAGTAATTTGCGATGCGGAAGCTCAATCTAGCGGCCGAGTAGATCTTCTTACCGATGATATCAAGCTTCTGCCCTTCAGGATCCGCAGGGGTACTCTGTGTCTGGCGTTGCCATCTCTGCTGGGAGGCCTCCACTACAACTGAGTTTGGACGGGATGTTCCCATAGCCAGTCTATGTCATCCCCAGAGATGCAGTACAAACGATCAATCCACTTCGATGTTGATAGGATCGACAATGGATTTTCCCACAAACCCTGGGTGAGCTTTAGCAGTGAAGGTAGCACCGGAAGATTGGTTAACAGGAGGAGTTTTAGATTTTATCCGGTGGTAGATGGGATCCACAGGATCAGACTCCTTTTCCGGGACCTTCACATCCAGGGCATAGTTCATCCTGACTACCTGCTCAGCAAATGTACTAACATCATCTGTAGGGGATGAGGAGTCTTCGTCCAGCAGATCGAGTGGAGGTGAGGGAGCCTGTGGCACGTACGATATCGAGGAGGCTGACAAAATCAAGGAAGATGATGATGGCGAGGGGCTGCAAGGCCGATGATGCAGCGAGGTAGTTTGCAGAGGAGGCGGTGGCAGTACCGTCAGCAAAGGACGAAGTTCCTGCCGTACTGGAGAGACCTAACTGCCCGCATCCTTTGTGACAGGCCTGGCCGGTTGAAAGACTTCCAAAGGAGTTCTTTCCAGTCCATGGAAGAAGATGTGAGGCAGAGAATGGTAATGTACATGCCCAGTATCCGAGCCCAAAATGAACTGAGATCGATGGACAAATGTCAGGTCCTGAGTTCTCGGTGGAGACATCAGCGGAAGTTCAAACGCCGAACGGGCCACACTGTATGCTCCATACAAATGCTCAACATATGAGATTTGAGGTGATGGGGTAGGAGCCCTTCCAGCCGCCTCTTGCGATGCATTTTCGACATCAATCTCAATTGTGTCTCTACCAAGCAGTTCGTCCCGTGATACCAGAAACACAGAGGATTGAGCCTGAGTAGTTTGGCAGGTCTGGAGTTTTTCTTCAGAGACATTGCCCACCTCCACCTGGACTATCTCTAAGGAGGGAGTCGGAGTCACCTCATGGGATTGGGAGTGGCTCCGAACGCGAACCTCCGTCTCTGTCATCTGAGTTGGTACGGTTGTCGGGCCTGGGTCAGCCAGTACAGTAACCACCTCAGTGGACTATGGTTGTACAACAAGCTTATGGACCATAGAAGCCACTGCAGTGGACTTTGGGCGCTCAGCTGGACAAGGAAAGAATGCTTACACTTCTTTTTCTTAGGCCTGTCCTGTTTGGACGATGCTGAGGAGCCATGCTCCTGACTGGAGCCAGATGGGTTTGAAGAGTCACTGTCCCAACCCAAGGTGGAGGGCCTAGAATCACAGTCCCGAGTTGGTCCCGAGGTTGAATGCTTATGGGACCAAGGTATGGCTTCTGGATCCAGCGCTACAGATTGACGCCAAGACGGGCTCGAGGACCGGTGTTGGTGATTGGTGGTTGGACTCGCCAACAGGGAACGGCCCCTCTTCTGAGGCGGGAGAGCAGAACTCTGGGCCACCAAAGAAAATGCAGGTACAGCTTTGGGAAACAGCATTTTCTCATAGAGGAAGGACTTACGGTGAGAAGAATGTTGTTTGCAAGCCTGAGGAGTGAAGGCTCGGCAGTGAATGCACGTGTCCACATTGTGAGCCTCACCCAGACAGATGAGGCACTTGGCGTGCCCGTCAGAGCTCGGAAACTTAGCTTGATAAACGGAGCACAGTTTGAAGGCAGCAGATTTCGACACCATATGCAACAAAAAGATGGGTCAGACAGAAAAAGAGTCAAGCCAGTCCAAGTCGTGCCAAATCCAAGTCCGAAACCAAGTCCAATGGGCAAAGAGATAGAGAGAGCCAAAAACCAGTCTGAAAGTCACAAAAGCCAGAAAAATACAAAACGAAGCCAAGGAGTATCCAAAAAACGAAGTCAGAGACAGTCCAAGTCAATCTGTAAGCAAAGAAAGCAAAAGTGAAAGAGCTCTAGCGAATGAAGATCATATGTGTTGCTCGTGCAGCGGACGAAAAAGAACTGAGGGGAATTAGGCCGGAGTGCCTTTAAAGGTACCGTTAGGGTGGGCGGGGTCACTACCAAAAATCTTCTGCCTAGCAATTCTAAAATGTTCCGAGTGCTCTGCACAGGTGCAGGAATTACCCACTGTGTGGATTCACAGAGACCACGAAGATGACCTTTGGGATCTTTACACCTGTATAAATCAGTACTCACTGAGGAGACTCCAAGCCAAGATGAATTAAAAATGTTTTTTATTGAAATCATTTACATATGCGCTCATGTTCACAAGCAATCACACAAGCCTAGAGAAGAATTAGGAGAAAGTATTGGGCTAGAGAAATAGATTTTGGGGACGGCCTATGATTACCTGTCTGGAGAGCAAAAATTCATGCAGCAGAGACTCAGATCTGGAACTGAGGGTCACACAGCAGACTGGCAGAATGATGAGATGGGAGGAGTTGTGCACACGGTGACATAGCTGACAGGCAGAGTGACGAGGTTTATGGAGCTGTGCCCACCTTGGTTATGATTTGGGTTGATATTTATACCCAATATCATATCCTTCTTAAGGGGTGTTTGGAATGTAGAAAAATGCTTGAGTGAGTTTCTCAGAGTTAAACAATGGAAGTTCTGGCTTCATTAATGCTTGGAACATGCTCAAGGCAACCTTTGCATTGTGGGCAGGCAGGGGTGTGAAGGAAGACCTTTGAAGAACAGTGGGTATTCCGTTCACTTCTTTGCTTTGAAGTATGACTTACTGCCAGGTGCATCCAGGAAAGATTAGCGCATTCTTCCCTAACGGCTGTCTGAGGGGGCTTCACATAATCATGTCCTGAGCGTTTCTGCTTTTGGGGAATTTCCAAGACAACTTTATTAGGTCTTTGGGCAACCTATATTTGAACCCTTCTGTGGATGACTTGGTCTACCATGGACCTACATGAACTGTCAGTTATTGCCAATTTATGAATTATTGCCAATATAGTGGAAGGGAGGGGGTGTAAGCGTCTGTAACAGAACTTTAAAGTGAAAAAAAACACAAACATATACATAGATACCGTAAAGTATTGTAAACTGTATTGTATATATTGTAAAATACACTGTATATTCTGATAAAGGCATTATACTAATATTGCTTTCCTTCCCAGATGACATCCCCAATACTTCTACTACATCAGTGCTCCTACATATTGTCCAAATATCTCCAGACCTTGTTGTTGTTGTTAACTGCCATCAAGCTGACTTCGACTTACAGCAACCCTAAGAATGAGAGACCTCCAAGTCACCCTGTCATCAACAGCCCTGCTCAGGTCTTGCAGACTCAGGGCTGTGGCTTCCTTGATTGAGTCTATCCACATAGCAGACATTATATACAGAACCAATGTAGTATTTAACATTCAAAACACACTATTGTTCTATGCAAAATTAAATTCCATCTACCTCATCCACTTAAGGTACAGTTCAATAGCTAAGAAAATGATTATATCTGGATAGATGTGGCTGGAGGGTTGAAGGATGAGTTTATTCCAGAAGAGACAACACTTCTTGAAACTAGGTAGTAGCGAGCACTCAATGGTAACATTAGATGCTTATGAAAAACAGCAAGCTGAACATACTGTTCCAGTATGTTTAACACTCAGTGAGCCTCCCACCATTCCCCCAACAAGAGTCTTGTCCAAGTACAGGCCATACTGTTATTTATTCATACGATAATGTTGATTACGGGTCTGAAACATGGGTCACTTATCACCACCACTTACGACTCCTCGAACGCTTTCATCAGTGCTGTATACGCACAATCCTAAATATACACTGGACTGACTATGTGATGAACGTTGTTGCCCTTGAGCAAGCAGGGATCACCAGCATTGAGGCCATGATACTGAGAACACAGCTGAGCTGGGCAGGGCACGTTTCTAGGATGGAGGACCATTGCCTCCCCAAAATAGTACTCTACGGTGAACTCGCCATGGGTCAGTGTAAGAGGGGCGCTCCAAAAAAGCGATACAAGGACTCCCTGAAACAACATCTCAGGCTTGGCCAAATTGATCACCAACAATGGTCCACCCTGGCCTCACATCAGGAGGCATGGAGACGCACTATCCACAATGCTGCAGCCTTATTTGAGAACTCACGCCGAACAAGTCTTGAAGAGAAACGACAATGCAGAAAGAATCACAATCCGGAAACATCACCCAAGCAGACCTTCTGCTGTGCTCTCTGCAACTGGACTTGTTTATCTCGGATTGGTTTTTTAGTCATCAGCACACTTGCAGAAGGTGCGTGATGAGTCCTTCCTGAATCTTCGTTTGCGAAGAAAAGCCAGAGAGAGAGAGAGAGACTGTTGATTACAACTTTGATAAATGTAGGAAGCTGCCAACGAGAGCTAACATAGAGCATTGATACTCGAATCAAACAATTGCCTCAGCAAGAGATGTCAATGTGTAAAATGCCCAGTCTCTAGATCCACAGGATCATATACAATATTAAAGTATGTTTCAGACACCAGTACTGAAGCACAAATTATAATCATTTTACTGGGCATGTATACATAAATATAGATGTAGACATAAATACTACAGTTGTCCCTCCACATTCGTGGGGGTTAGAGCCGCAAGACCCCTGTGAATGTGAAAAAAACACGAATAAAAACTAGATCACGGCACCACCCTCCTGCAACCCACCGGCCATCCCAGAAGCAGCAAGGGGTCTTGTAAAGCCCCATCACTGCTTCTCTCCTCCCCACCTCACCCTCCCAGAAGTAGCGAGGGGGCTTGTAAATCCCTGTTGCTGCTTTTGGGAGGGTGGGGGGGGGCTCCCCAAACCGCGAATAATCAAAACCGCAGATGTTAAAGCCACGAATGTGGAGGGGCAACTGTTCTTCATTCATCTGATAAAGGGGAGAGGCACTGTCCAGGAGAGGTATGACAACATAAATTAAGTATACACTAAGCTACTGGGGCACTGACTCCTTTTAGAGTAGGTAGCATCAGCCGGTGGCTGCTTCATGTGTGTTACCTAATTCATTTCAATCTGCCTTGACCACCAAGATATGATTGAAGTGTGCTAGTATGGCCTTGGGGCCGTTTACACGATGAAAATGTCCTGGGAAGAATTCGTGTCGATCCCTGGCAGTTTACACGTACATCGGGTCGGGTACGTGATTTTCGGAAGGGGGGCCACCTTTTATCCCTCAACCTGCGGGACTTCCAGTCCCGCAGGTTGTGCCGGTTTTTAAAAAAGTCACTGGAGGATTTGGAAAATCGAAAATGTAAACAGCGTGGGACAAAAAGTCTCGGTACTGGGATGACCGGAAATGGTGACTGGGGGCGGGCTTAGAGCTCAGGGACCAGAAAAGGAGGGGTCAGTCACCCGTTCAACAGATCCAGCCTCACCAGCCGAAAACAAAGGCATCCCTTCCAGCTGCACGAAGGTTGATGTGTGTGTGTGTGTGCGCACGCGTGTACTCAATTACCTTTTAAAATGGATTTCTACACTGCAAACCCTTCAGCTTTACCTTTTCCTCAACTGCATGTTACAGAGAGATCGTAGTAGCTTGGTCACCTCCCTGGCACATTAAAATATTCAAGCCTCTGAGCGAATTAGCACCCTTTAATTCCCCCTCTCTGTGTTTGTGTCTTTCAAAACGCCTGCCTATAGCCATCTCTGAAGCCAGCTGTAGGGGTTAATATTTTTTTTTTTTATTATTATTATTATTACAACCACATTTACATATACATCTTCATTTTCCATCAAATTTCTAAAACAAAATTGCTTCCCACTCGTCTATACTGAGTAAGCTTAAGAAACAAAAAAAAATTGTCTTTCATTAATTACAAACATAAAGTTTTCTGTACTGTTTAAGAACTGGTTTCACAGGATCCATTTTCCATTACAATCTTATGATCATGGCTTATTTCAAGATAGTGTATAACCATACCATTCCTCCCTTAATTGTTTCCATTCAAAACTGTATCCTTCCTGGAAAAACCCAGCAAAGGATTTGAAGAAATCTGCATTTCGGTCTATATACTCTTAATGCCTTTTAATCACTCCTAAATTACATTGTTTATAGATTAATCTTTGAGCCATGTTATCATACAACCATTCCATTTCTTAGACCAATATCGTATTATAATTTCCCATTCTTTTCTAAATTTCTCAGTTGAACGACATTTAATCCAGCATGTTAAACGCTCCATCTGCATTATTTCCCATAATTTGAACATCCATTCTTCTTTGTCAGGAATCTTTTGTTGCCTCCAATACCTCGCATATATAATCCTTGCTGTGGTGGACATGTAAAGGATCATCTTTCTAAATTCACTCGGAAACTCTAAATCAAAGATGTTTAAAAGATATAGTTCTGGAGTGCATTTAAATTCCATCTTAAAAATGTTTTGAATTTCCTCGTGTATCATATTCCAAAATTTCTTTGCTTCCTTACATGTCCACCACATATGGTAAAAGGAGCCATTTGATTCATTACATTTCCAGCAATTAGGTTTTATCCCCTTATACATTTTTGTCAGTTTGCTTGGAGTCAAATACCAACGATAAAGAAGTTTATAACAGTTTTCTCTAAGCTCGTTACTTACAGAAAAGTCTATGTTTTTCTTCCATAATCTTTCCCAATCCTCTATCATAATATTCTTGCCGACATTACGTGACCAAGCAACCATATAATCTTTGATTACATCCATCTCTAGCTCTAACTTTAACAGAAGTTTATAGATATTTGATATTTTGAATTTATCTTCCTCAACTAGAGAATCGAGTTCTGTGTCCAAATTTTCAATACCCCAATTTTTTTTGTCTAAATTAAATCTTTCATATATTTGTCGATATAAGAACCAATTGCATTTCCTCCCTTCTCTTTGTAACTCCTCCTGAGTTTTAATGTCACATCGTCCTGTCTGAAAAGTCAATAGGTCTTTGTATTTCCACCATGTTTCTGAATGTATCATTTCTGTTCGTCTGATGGCTTCTTGTGGAGAAGCCCACAGAGGAATTTTCATGTAAATTTTTTGTTTTATTTTTTTCCAAATCTGTAGGAGAGATTTTCTAATTAAATGGTGATTGAAGCTGCTATCTATCTTTTCCTTATCGTGCCACATATATGCGTGGAACCCGAATCTCATTCCTTCACCCTCCAAAGTTAGTAGCCTCTCGTTGTTTAACATAATCCAATCATATACCCACAACATGGCAGATGCTTGATAATATAGTCTCATGTTCGGTAGTCCAAGACCTCCTCTACTTTTGTCTTCCTGTAAGTATTTTCATCTTATCCTAGGCTTTTTATTTCGCCATATAAATGCTGATATGTCTCTATCCCATTTTTTAAATAGTTTATTAGAACTTATAATAGGCAAGTTTTGAAAGAGGAAGAGCATTCTGGGCAATATCATCATTTTAACTGTGGATATCCTTCCCAGCAACGATAAATTCAGATGGGCCCATCTGTCTATATCATTTTTAATTTCTTTCCATTTTTTCACATAATTATTCTCCACCAAATCAAGATTATTTTTTGTGATGATTATACCCAGGTATCTTATCTTCTTTTCAATCTTATATCCAGACTGGTGTTCTAGTATATCTTCTTCCTTCTTATCCATATTTTTAGTTAAGATCATTGTTTTTTCTCTATTTATTTTTATCCCCGAGATTTTCCCATATTCTTCTAACATTTTCTGTAAGGTGGGGATAGATTTACCTGGGTCCTCCAAACATATTGCCATATCATCAGCATATGCAAAGATCTTAAACATTTGGTTTCTAATTTTTACCCCACCAATTGCTTCCTCATTTCTGATCTTATTACACAAAATTTCTAAAACTGTAATGAAAAGTAGCGGTGAGAGAGGACATCCTTGCTTCACTCCTTTCTCTAATCTTATTATATTAGTTTTGTGTCCATTAATAATTATATTGCGCCGTCTGGTTCTTATATATGGCCCCAATACCTCTTAGATATCGCTCTCCCATGCCCATCCTATTTAATGTTTCCAACATGAAGTCCCAATCTACATTGTCAAAAGCTTTCTGTGCGTCTAAGGCTATCAACGCAAGCTTCTTCCCTGGATGTTTATCAAAATACTCAATCAGATTTAATATTTTCCTGATGTTAAATCGTATATGCCTATTCGGAAGGAATCCAGTTTGATCATGATTTATATATTCAGTTAATACCTTTTTTAGCCTGTCTGCCATTATATTCGTAAATATCTCGTAATCAGTATTTAACAGTGAGATTGGTCTATAATTTTTCATGTCCTCCAGCTCCTTGTTCTCTTTTGGTATTAGAGCTATATTAGCGTTTTCCCAAGATAATGGTATTTCTCCTTTCATTATGATATTGTTAGAGGTATCCTTTAACGGTAGTTTTAATATGTCTCCAAAAATCTTGTAGTAACTAGCGGGAAATCCGTCGGGCCCTGGCGTCTTGCTCGTTTTTAATGCTTTTATTGCCTCCTCCACTTCTTTCAGGGTGATGGGTTTGTTCAAGTCTTCCTGTTGGTCTTTTGATATCCTCGGGATCTCTTGTTGAGACAGATAATCCTTTATTTTTATTAATTTCTCTTCATTTGTTGTTGTCTTCTCAAATAACTTTCTATAATACGATTGAAAAGCATCTCTTATTTTCTCTTGATTAGTTATTATTTTCCCTTTTTCTTTAATTCTTATGATCTGTCTCTTCTCTTGCTCTTTCCTCAATCTAAAAGCTAGCCATCTGCCCACTTTATTGCCACTCTCAAAGTAGTTCTGTTTTGCGTATGACATCTTTTTCTCTATTTCCTCCAGTACGCTTACTTTCATTTGTTCTTGAATTGCTTTCAGTTCCATATTCAATTCTACATTAATCGGATTTCTTTTATGTTCTGCTTCTTTTTGTCTTAACATCTCTTGTAGTTTCTGAACTTTTTCTTGTTTCTTCTTATTCCTTTCACAACTTATTTGCATTAATGTTCCTCTGATAACTGCTTTACTAGCGTCCCATACATTAAAGATTGTTGTTTGATCTTGTGTATTTTCTTTAACGTAGTAATTCAATTTGGTTCTTACTCTAGCCTGCACTTTTTCATCACTCAGCAAATTTTCATTAAGTCTCCAACAATAATCCCTCCTAGTATCTTTCATTTTCATCATTATTAAGTTATGGTCTGATATTCTTTTTGGCAAAATATCCATACTTTCCAATTTGTTCACCAGGTTTTTAGATAGCAAAAACATATCGATGCGGGAGAAGGATTTATGATAATCAGAGTAATAAGTAAATTCTTTTGTATCTCCATGAAGATGTCTCCAGGAGTCAAGCAAAGAGTAATTGTTCATAAAATCCATAAATGATTTTGGTAATTTACCCTGTTTCATATTTATTTTTGTCTTCCTCCCGACTGTTCTATCTTTCAAAGGATCCAGTACTCCGTTCCAGTCCCCCAGACAGAGCATATCATCAAAGTCTACCTTAGATATGTCTCTTATCAATTTTTTATAAAAGCCATCTTTATTTTCTGATGGGGCGTAAACCCCAAGAATTAGAACTTTCTTATTCCACAGAGTTATTTCCAAACCTAGATAACGTCCCAAGGTGTCTCTAAAGAGCTCGTTTGCCGTCCATTTCTTATTAATATATATTGCTATGCCTCTTTTCTTTTCTTTAGCGGAATTCACAAATTCTTGACCCAGTTTTTTATTTTTTAGTAGTTTCTGATCCTTCGTCTTAATATGTGTTTCTTGAATACATGTAATATCTGGTTTCATTCTCTGTAAATGATGGAAGACTTGTTTTCTTTTTTGGGGGGAATTCATCCCTCTTACATTCCAGGATATCACTTTCATAGACATTTTCTTTCCAAATTATAATATATTAATATTATTTATCCTCTATCTCATTATCTTCTAAATCCTGTTCCTCTTCACTTCCGCCATCATCTTCCAGCTCTGTGTCTTGTTGTTGTGCTTCTTCAATGTCTCGATCTTCCGATTCTTCTTCTTCCTCCATATTCTCTTCTTGTTCAATCTCACTTACACTTTTGACGATTTTTCCCTTCATCACTACTTCGCTTCTCATATTTTCAATTTCTTCTTCTTGTCTATTCCTTCGGTGTTTTCTTAAGCGTCTTTCCTGCATACCTTCTTCCTGAGCCTGCGTCTTAAATCTTTCAGTCTTTCCTCGGGTATCTTCTTCTTGTTCAAATTCTCTCTTAAACTTTAATAGGAATTCTTTAGCTTTTTTAATGTTATTAAGCCTGTACTTTCTTTGATTATAGGTAACTGTTATGCCCTCTACCTTCTCCCATATGTATGGTATTTCCTTTGCTATTAGTTTCGATGTTATGAAGTGATATTCCTTCCTTTTCTTTAAGATCTGTGCTGGAATGTCTTTATATATGTCAATTTCACAGTCGTCAATTATTAGTTTCCGTTCAAAGTTTCTCTGTAATACAAGGTCTTTGACCTTCCCCCTTGTAAAATAAATGACGATGTCTCGTGGTAGTTTTCTTTGAGAGGCAATTCTAGAATTAATTCTGAACATTTTATCTACTTCAAATTCCATTTTTGTGTAGAGATGTTTACGTATTCCGCTAACCCTGGTATTATTCTCTCATACAAATCTTCATTCTCTTTTTCTATCAAGCCTCTCAGTTTCAAACAGTTTTCTCTCAATTTTGCTTGGATCTCCAAACTCTGTTCTTGTAATTGTCCTTGCGCCCAATTCATACTAGCTGTTGATTCCTCAAGTTTCTTCGTTTTGTTCTGTAATTCATCCACTTTATCATTTAGCGATTCCATTTCCATTGTTATTTTCTCTAATTTTTTTCCAAATTCGTCCAATTCTTTCTTGATTTCTTTCCTCGTCTCTTTCATTTCCGTTACCATTTCTTCTCTTAGTTTTTTAAATTCCTTTCGGAATTCCTGAAACAATCCTTGTTGCAGCTCAGACGCTTCCATAGATGCTCTTCTTGTAGTTATGGTTTGTATATGTGGTTGCTTCTTTATCGGCATTATCAGTTTATTTCAAGTGTTCTAAATTATGTATTCTTCTTTCAGATTCCCTGTATTCTATTCTCAGCTCAAAATTCCACTCGTTATCTCTTATTTTACGTGGTTTTGTTTTTATAGTTATATCAAAACACACAGCTCCTATTTCAATTTGTATCTGGCGCCTCAGAACTGCCTCTTAAATTAATATTAATGCATTTATTCTTATCCTTATGAGTCTACTTTGTAGGTATATTATAGTATATTATGACACTGGAGTAATATATATCAAGTACTGATTTTTTTTTTATATAACATAGTCAGTGTAATTCTATATTCTTAAGGTTTGGAGCTGTTATTATTGACTATCCCCACCATTCAGTCTACCACATAAATATTTAACGTTGAAACCAAGGATTCTCATATAAGTATCACAGGTCAGTCTTCAACACAAAGATTTGAAGTTAAACCAAGACATCTCATTTAAACATTCACCTTAACCTAAATAGTATTAAATCAAACCAAGGATTCTCATTTAAACAGTCACATTCAACTTTCAACTTACAAAAACATAAATATTTTTGAACTAAACCAAAGATTCTCATGTAAAAGTCACTAGAGTGGGGGTTATCTTGTTGCGTCCAACTTGGTCTCAATTATGTTCTCAATATTATTAAACCCCAGTCTTATACTATTTCAAAACAATCTTATCTTGGTGTTTCAGTGTCTCCACCCCATCTACTGTCCCACTTTAAATTTCAAAGTCTTGAGCTTGAGCTTGTAGTAATTTCCAATGTAGCTTTAATTCTATCCGCCTCTACTACTCAATCCTCTTCGTCTGCGTTAGGTTTCTAAAGCACCACACAAAGGGTAGAGGTGGAACGATTCTCATCAACTTACCCCTCAGTTCTTAATTATTCACCACTCACAGAGCTCAAAAATAAGAGAAATAGGAGAAAAGATCACTGTACATCCAATTTACATTCAGTTAGTTTCTACCAAAAGGCAATTCGCGTACTTCAGCTCCCGTTTTGCTTAATTTCTCCGCCTCCAGCGTTTTCAGCTCTTATCTCCTCCTTGTTTCCCCTTCTCAAGACTTTTATTCATATTCTGCCCTGCTCTTTCTCTTCCTTTCTCTCCCTTCGTTTCTCTTTCGTCAATTTCTTTTTATGTTGTAAGTACTCTCCCCGGTTTACTCCACGGCTCCGCTACTTTCCTTCTGCCACCCAAACCTCCGTTGTTCCTCCGTTGTTCCTCTGCTGCTCTACTTACTCATGTTGTCGTACAGTACTAATGGGAAAGTGTTGGACACTCAGCCATATAGCAAGTCTGCCTCCGTTGCTTGCTTCAAACCACCGTCGGGGCGGGGCGGGCATTTGTCCCTTCAAAAAGGGGTTGCCGGGCAGGAGTGTTGCTACCGCTCCACGCTCCCCAAAGAGTCTTCACTCCCCTCCCTGCCGCGCTATTCACACCGCAGGTTAGGGAGACTTGACGCTGGGTTCCGAGCCTAGCGAGCTCACTCCGATACCCCTTACACAGGAGGTATTGCCTGGCCGACCAAAGCAGTCAGGTTTGTCCCGCCTGGAGGACCGCAAGTGCCGAGCTCCGAAGCTGGAGAACACGGAGCTCGCGCCTCTTGCGTCCGGTCACGCCCACGTCTCTGACCAGAAGCCCGTTAATATTTTCAAAAGGCAAGAGGAAAACCAAGCGCTTGATTTCAAAAGGAAAGCACTCAGCTTGCTTTCAAAGCACTCAGCTTGATTTCAAAAGAAAAGCCCTGCGTCTGAGCGAAAGATCTGTCTAGATCTTTCAAAATGCTTTCTGCTCTTCTGAAAGGGTTAAAATGTTCAAGAAGCAAGGGGGAATAACAAACCTCTGCCCCCCTCTCTCTTCCCCCCCAGCCAGCCAATAGCATCGATCGTGGCGCGGAACTCTAAAGGAATTGCGTCACCGAGGTTGTGAAAACATGAGTAATAGCATCTTTGATTGACAGCCAAAAAAATAAATAAAAATAAAACCTAAACAAAACCGGAACTATGGACGTGTAAATATCAGTCACGGGACCACCCGGGATATCCAGATCAGAGTCATAAATCGTATAAACAGCGAGGGGCGGATTCGTGATCACTATGTCACAGTAGGCAATGCGACAATTTCTGTCGTGTAACTGGCACCCTTGTTACCAGATTAAATCACTTCAGAATATGCAGGGGATCATTTTTTGAAAATATTCCTTAAGTGTCTCCCTCAATAAGGAGGGCTAAGCAACTCAAGAACACATGAATATTCTCCCTGACATCATAAGTGTTCCATGTGCAGGAATCATCATGTTCCATATAAATAGGAGTCTGTGCATACCAAGCTAGACCCTGATCCATAGGAAACTAAGTGGCAGAGACAATAACAGGTCAAAGGGGGGAGCATGGTTAGCCCAGCAGGCCAAAGCACTAATTACATTCATAAAAGCAGGACTGCTGGCAAGATACATGGATCTACCACAGGCAGGTCCTAGGCATACAGAAGTTTGTTTTTTGGTGGATTTATGCATTTATGTATGTATGTACTTAATGTCCTGCCTTTCTGCCAGCACGGAATTGAAGACAGCATACAATCTTTTAAAAAGTTACAAGGAAGTCAAAAGAATGTCACTCTAGCTTTGAACTTCTCATGCCACTGGCTGGCCTCAAACAGCTTCCTGTAGCTCCCTTGAGGGGTAACTCCAAGGAATCAAACCAAATCTGGTGACTGGATTTACACCCCTTACCCAAAAGAGTGAGCATGGACTCAGTGAACTCGCTGGACTTCCAAAAGGAGAGAGAAGTTTTTGGAAATTCCTGTCACATTCAGGGGCTGTCTTTGAACTGAGTGTTAGAGGAGTCACTATTGCAGGAATTGGTGTGTGGGGGATACCATGAAAAGGAGATGCTGATAAGTGGGAGAGGGAGACTTTTCAAGAAGAGATTACCCTACACCAAGTGTTCTAGCAGTGGTGCAAGTTCCTGCTTATATATTTAGACTGGGTCTAACCAAGAGCACAACTATTTCGCAGCTCTACCAGTTGTACACCCAAGTAACAGGACTACCACATTTTGGCTCCCAAAGTGGAGCAGCATATGTTTCCATTCCCACCCCCACCCCCTTTCAAATTGCTGAATACTCCAGGCTAGCCAAATTGTTTAGGGAACTAAAACAGAAAAATCCCACAAACCCCTGCTTTCTGGCAGCAAAACAATAAAATAATAAATTAAACAAACAAGAATTTGTTGCCTTTCATGATATCCAAAATCAGCTACCTGAGGCAGCGATCTCCTTGGGCTGGGCACTGCCACTAGCTTCTCAGCCTAAAGCAGTCCTATCCAAAGTACAGTTCCATGGACTGGTGCCAGTTTGTGAGCCGCTGGCCACCTGTCCACAGCGAGTTTCCAGGAAAGAAAGAAATAACTATAGCCAATGGGCACAAACATGGTGGCCAGTCCCTGACACACTGGAGGGGGGCCCTGTCTACCCCCCCCCATCAGATAGCATAAGAAGCATTGGTCTAAAGGACTGATCTGGGTTCCATTCCAATCTGCTGCTGCACTCAGAAGAAAATTAGAGTTCACCCTTAAGCAATCACATTGTAAGATAACATTTATTGGTCAGGGTTTTGTTTTGTTTTTAATCAGGAAGCCAAATCTACAGCAGGCACCTTCATGACTCCCAATTATTCAGCTAACAGTTTTCCCTGAGTGGTTGGAAAACACTCTCTGCACATCAGATTTTGAAACTCCATTGGACATTTAAGTATGTAATCTGGGGCACTTTATTATACAAGTTTTTCCCCCCTATAGCAGTTAACAGAGTCCAGAGACTGTGGGGGCAGGAGACAGTTAGCTTGGTACAGTAAAATATATGTTTTTAAATGGTTGTAATTAAAAGGGCAGAAACATACTAGCATTATTAGTATCTCCTTGCACTGTGTGAAATCTAATTTAGAATTAAACAGATTATTCTGCACCTGAAAATTGTGGTGGATTGAGAAACAGTTTCAAACTGTTAAATATATTTCCCAAATGGCACTTTATACTCAAGTACCATGAAAGATTATCTGCCAACCTTTCACAGGAATGAAACCAGGACCTGTAGCCAGCACCTTCAGTTCTTTAGCACAATGTAGAAATTCATCAGAAGGTGGAAGTTTGGCCTTAACAACTGACAAAACGTTGTAATGGGCCCAGTTCCCTGATGCAACGCAAACATTCACATAAATCAAGAGCTCCCACAAAGAAATCTTCCTTTTCTTTCATTCTATCCCTAGAGTCAAACGTTACGTTTTAATGTTCATGGGGCAGGACAGCCATTTGATCACCCCATCTTTCTTCTTGTGCCACATGCTTTTCTAGATTTTGTGGTGCATGCAAATTTTGGAAAGGTGGGCTTTGTTTTTTGCTTTGGCTCATTTTGGGTTTTTGGACTTCAGCTCTCAAAATATCTCAGCTCCTGGGGCCATGATGGCTAAAGGATTCAAGGAAGTTGTAGTGCATTGACATTTCACTTGAGTATTTCTTCCTACAACTAAAAAGACTTGCCCTCCACGTGCAATAAATAGCAAGTTGGACATAGAAAACGTTACGAGGAAATTTTCACTTGTTTTAAAATCGCTATTGAGTCTTTCCTACTTGGGTTTTTCTTCTAGGACCTTTTACTAAAACTTTTCTTCAAAGGTTTGTATATGTTCCCTGGCCATTGTCAGTATTATTTCTCTTCCCTGAACCTTCTTCCAATTTGCTGGTGAACTTTTAAAAAGCAGAAGTCTCACAAGCAGATGAAAATACTTAGAGGAAGTGAGTGACAAGCAAAGGACTTTAATGTGCTAATCCACTGGGGAATATAATCATGTTCATCAACTGAACTGGGATACAAATCTATATCACTGGATTAATTATTAGCACTATCTCACAGACCTTGCTTAAAACTGCTCCAGCATCTTGCATGTCAATTAGAGGAGAGAGAAAAACTGGCTGCATAGCAATGGGACTTTTCTATATATAGTACTGTACTACCAGTACATATTCATTTTGCAGACCAACAATGAGGCAACAGTTCCCTGTTTTGAGCACTTTATAGTTCAAAGTTCACCACAGGCAAGGCAACAGAGGTAGGGGAAGAATATAAAGACAAGTGCAAACAGGGTAGAAGATGCACCCTGCTCAGTCACCCATATTTAGGCTTAGCATCAATGGTAGATAAGCACTAGAGGAATGCCTGGACTATCCTTCAAACCAGGACTTGGAAAACTTACTTTTCTGGACTACAACTCCCCAATTTCCCCAGCTGGCTGGTGAATTCAAGGATTTGAAGTTTTAAAAAATTAATAACATTCCCAACCTGCACTACAACACTAAAAAGGTATCTTGACATAAGAAAACACCATGACCTAGACCATAGAAACCAATGAATATGTGGTGAATTTTTCAAGTCTCCTCTTAAGAAAATGCTCTGCATGCAAAAAGGATGACTGACTTTAGCCTGTCAAATGTCAGGCTCAAGTATAAGTACAAGGCTGTGGATCCCAATGGGGGGTGGGGGATAGCATTTCTCAAGCCAGGGCCGGTTTAAGGAATTTTGGGGCCCCTTGCAATGCTTCACTTTGGGGCCCCCATATGTTTATCTCACATCAATGTAACTTAACCTATTCACCGTACAGGATGTTCAGATTATAGTAGGACCCCCATATCCATGGATTCATTATCCATGGGACACAAAACAGCACACCTACCATAGAGTCTTCCTAGAAAATGTGTCCCCCCCCCTAGCCCTTTTCTAGGCCCTCCAAGGCAACTCTATGGTATTTTAAACGAGAAGACCCATTATTTTCAATGGCGTTCACTATTATTCATGGTTTTCAGAATCCACGCCCCCCCCCCCGAACCAATCCCCAGTGGATAAGAGGGGCCTACTATATTACATAATTTGCCACCAATAATTTAGTTTATAAACTGTATTATAGGCACTAACATAATATTTTTTGTTTGTTAGCAATTAATGTAATGGTGTAGATTTCCTCAAAGAAAATAAAGAGTAGACTACAAGCTAAACATGAGTTAGCAGTGTGATGCAGCAGCAAAAAATGCCAATGTGATTCTAGGCTGCATTAATAGGAGTAGTGTCTAGATCAAGGGAAGTAATGGTATCACTCCATTCTGCTTTGGTCAGACCTCACCTGGAATACTGTTTCCAGTTCTGGACACAACAATTCAAGAAAGATACTAAGAAGGATGGTGGGAGGTCTGGAAGCCATTATGCCCTATGAGGAACGGCTTAAGGAGCTGGGTATGCTTAGCCTGGAGAAGAGAAGGTTGAGAGGTGATGTGATAGCCATGTTTAAATATTTGAAGGGATGTCATACTAAGGAAGGAACAAGCTTGTTTTCTGCTGCTCTAGAGACTAGGACATGGAGCAATCAACTCAGACTACAGGAAAAGAGAATCCACCTAAACATTAGGAAGAACTTCCTGATAGTAAGAGCTGTTTGGATATAGTGGAGCTGTTTGGAAGTGGAACACACTGCCTTGGAGTGTGGTGGAGTCTCCTTCTTTGGATTTTTTTAAACATAGGTTGGATGGCCATCTGTCAGGAATGCTTGAATTGTGTGTTCCTGAAGGGCAGAAGCCGATCGGATGGGATGGCTGTTCGGGTCCCTTCCAGCCCTATGATTCTATTATTCTAGGCTGCATTCAGAGCCTGGGAAAGTTACTCTTGGATTACACCTCCCAGAATCCTCCTGCCAGCACCCTTCTCAAGGTCTGCTTGCATTGTTCCTTTTCCAGAATTCTCTAGCCCAGTGGTTCTTAACTTGGGGTCCGCAATGTCCTCACAGGGGGTCCACAGAGGCTTGAAGGCTGCTTGGCCCACCTCCTCCCTGTAGTGGAGCAGCCACGTGACAGGAACGAAGGCAAAGGCTGGCTGGCTGGCTTGGCCTGCACATTGCCATGCAATCCACTCCAGCCACAAACTTGCAGGAAGAAGCAAGAGTGTCTCTGAGGGAAAGTTTAATGGATGGTGTAATTGTATTGTTGTTGTTGTTGTTAGCTATTATTATTAGCTATTATTATTAGGGTTTTAAATCTTGAGTTAAGTCTTGGGGCAACAAAAGATATGTAAAGGGGGTCCCTGGTAAAGAAAAGGTTAAGAACCACTGTTCTAGGCCAATGCCTCTCACATAACACTAATGGGATACTGGTGTTTTAGTGACAACAATAAAACCATTGTTCCCAGTAATATTACTCCAAATTTCTCTTTATATTCTTTATATTCTTCTGTTAAAAGAGCTAGAGTTTTGTAGAAGTTTCAGTATTGCCCTACGACTGTGGAGACCAGGGTCTGAATCCTTACTCAGTCATGAATACCCACTGGCTGACCTTGGGCAAGTCACACTCTCTCAGCCTCAAAAGAAGTCAAAGGCAGACCCCCCCTTTGAACAAACCTTCCCTAGAAAACCCCATGGTAGGTTCGCCTTAGTCAGAAATAACTTGAAGGCACATGGGCAAACACACACAAATTTCTTTTGCAGGCTGAACTCAGTTGGCAGCAAGGGGAGGAAGCTGAAGAAGACCAAAGGGGGAAAGGGAAGGGAGAGGAACCAAGACATGTTAAAAGCATCTGGAAAGATGGGCTGGAGGGGATCTATGTGCAAGGAAGGAAAGGAAAGGAAAGGAAAGGAAAGGAAAGGAAAGGAAAGGAAAGGAAAGGAGCCCTTTCTGAGGGAGACAACCCTCAAATTCCCTGTCTCTCTCACACACACACACTCACCCTCTCCGACGTGCCTCTCCCTCCAGCTTCTGCCACGGAGGGCTGCTGTTTCTTTCTCTTTCTCTTTAGTTTTGGAGAGGCTGTTTTGTTTGTTTTTTTAAAAAAGCCAGCAGGAGGTTTTTGGAGGAGGAGGGTAAGAGGAGGCTCCTCCTGGCTGTCTCCTGGCTGTCTCCTTCGTCAGATTAAGGAGGCCAACACGGGGGGCCCTCTTGACCTCGGGGGCCCTTGCCAATGCTGATTTGGTAGACAGGTTAAACTGACCCTGTCTCAAGCAAACCAATCACTTAAGGTGAAAAGATCACACTATCTGCTAGTGTCTTTGCCTAAAAGGTTGTCCAATGTTACGGAGTGCTACATGTCCAGTTTGTTTTGCAGAATCTATTAATCTTCATAACTTTGGAGATTTCAGTAAGAAACTGAGATTATAAATACAGTTTTAACTATAGGCAACATTTCTGTTTATGTATTTGTGTGAATGAGAATGGGTGGGTTGTGTGTAAGAATGGGGAGTGTCTGAAGGTGAGTGAGTGTGCTTATGTGTGAGAATAAGTATGTGTTTCTGTTGTGTGTGAATGTTGATGTAATACATGAGGGCAGATGTCTGTAAATGCTGGGATGGGCAGGACAGAGAGAGAGAAGAGGTGTGTTGGACCCACCCATACCCACCATGTGGGCCTGAGAATGCTTGCTGCAAAATAAATAAATCTAAATAAAAATAAATAAAAACAAAAACTCTACACATAAGACCAAATGCATAATTAATAATATAATCCCTAAGAACTATTCATGTTACTGCTTTTTCATTTCAGAAGCCCCATATATGATTTTTAAAAATACGGGGGGGGGGGGCTGAATAGCTTTTTTCTTCTTCTAGAAAACCAAATATTTAGGGAAACAAGAGGAAAAAATCGGGGGGAGGTTAAAGCGTAAGGAACAATAAGAGGCTCTTGGGAAAAATAATCCACAAAGCACTGACCTAAACATGAAAGCCATACAGAGGAGGTTGAGGAATGCTGCAATTAGACATGTCACTGAAAAGATACCATCTTGGGAGTTCTTGGGATAAAACACACCCTGAGAATGAAAAGCAAAGGCTACTTCCCCAAATATACCTGGACTCAAGGTTGGGCTGATTTGTGACTGCTCAAGCAAGAGGCCTTTCAGTTTAGGAAAGAGTAACACATTGTTTTAATGGAGTGACTGTACATTATTCAGTCTTTCTCTTTAGGTCACAAAACAACCAAGAGAGTCCCTATCAGTAGGTATTTTCAGGCCAATTCTGCAATCTTCCTCAGTGAAGACAAAGTAGTGTGGCAAGGTTGGGCTGTGGGGCAGCAGAGAGAGGAAGAAAACATTTTTTTAAATGAAACACAAAAAAAACTAAATCCAACTGCTAGTCCCTACAAGAGGAGGTTGTTGTAGTTGTAGTTGTAGTAGTTGCTGTGTGCCTTCAAGTCCCTAAGGTGACCCTACCACAGGGTTTTCATGTCAAGATTTGTTCAAAGGGGAGTTGCCTTTGCTTTTGCCTGAGGCTGAGAAAGTGTGACTTGCCCAAGGTCACCCAGTGGTTTTCCATGGCCGAGTGGGGATTTGAACCATGGTCTGCAGAGTCATAGTCCAAAGCTCAAACTACGCCATGCTGGAGATAGATCAAATATTCAATGGTATGACAACATTTATGTAAATGTGAGTCAATGTTTCTACTCTCATTCGTACTAGCAATTAGATTTAGGCTACAAAGCATACTTTCTCCCCCCCTCCCCCGCAAAAAAACCAAACACTTAGCTATATCACAATTCTACTGAAGCTGCTTTACTCCTCATAAACGCAAAATATTACCTATAGCTGAACCCATCCCATCACTCCTCAGCAACACAGACAACAGTAAGGGCTGATGAGAGCCACAATCCAACAACTTCTAGAGGGCCAAATGTTTTTCACCTCACTATAAAATGCATTATTATAGACTTATCAAAGCTCTCTCTTTCTATCTCTCTCAAGCTTACCATGGGAGATGCCTTTAACTAGAATAGTTACATGCATTAGGAACTCCTATTTGAGTTCTACCATTGCTATGACTCCCCAATGCATAAAAACAGTAGTTTTCCTGCAGCTAAAGGCATCACTAATGGCTCTAAAACACTATTCAAAAGGCTACCAACATACAGTGAAGTACTGCATTAACTGAAGCAAAGGTGAAGCCATCCATAGCTAAGCAGGGGTACAATGATGCTCTGGTGCCCAGAGCATCATTATGTTACTACTCAGCTATGGATGGTATTAGCATGCCACATACATTCTTTCCTCTCTGTTCAATCACTTACTTATTTTTGTTAAAAGTAACTTGCCAAGCTCAAGGGAATCAAAGAAAGAAAGAAGCATTAAAGTACTGCTACGTGGCCAATCCTTTCAAGAACACAGCTTTACCATTTATTTCAACTTTTCAACTTAACAATGGAAGATCATTGCACTGCCTACATTGCTAAGAAATATTCATTCTATTAAGAAAAAAATATATTGCATGTCCCCTGAATATTCACAAGAAAACAGATGGAAAGTTTTGCAATTTTGAGGAAGTAGAGCAGAGTGATCCATTATTTGTTAGTCTTTTATTTATCTTTGCATTTCTGGCAGTTACAAACACAGAGTTCCCCTTAACAGACAAGAAAGCAAAGAACAGAAAAGTCACCAAAGAAATAAAAAAGCATTGATATTGATTTGTATGCATGCATCTTTTTCAAAATGTAAAAGAGAAGCAGAGGAAGAAAACCCTTTCCTCTAGAGAAAGAGAAACCCCCACAGAAGAATATATTTTCTTCATAACGGGGGTGCCTTTTTCTCCAAACCACTTCCATGGTATTGGTTTACAGATAAAAATACGTAGTATTTTAGCAACTCAAATAAACCGGGGAATTTGGAGAGAGCACACATCTTCTTCTTTCAATTCAAAATTCATTTGTTATTTAAAATGGCTATTTCCTTTCAAGAGGAGTGCCTTCTGATCTAGGTATACTCATGGGAGGTTGAAGAGTAAAGGCACATTGCATTTTCCGAATTATTGTCACCTATGTATCTTATTTATTCAGAAACAACATGGACTAAACACTGAGTATATAAAGTTTTGTGATTTTTGTCAGTGCAGGTGAAAAAAACTATTATAACAAAGAAACACCAACACTAGGGTTCTACCTATTCTGAAAATACTGGGGTATAGAAAACACATTGCCTTTCAAAAAGTGGTACTATTTCCTTGATTTAAAACAGGGTGAGTAAGTGTGGTAGGTCTGGGGAACATTTCTCTGTTGCTGGAAACATCTGAGGGGGGACAGAGTCTGCTAAAAATCTCCCACCCCGGAAAAATCCAGTCTCCTTCTGACTGACTTTAACAATGGTGCATTTAAAAAAAATATGAACAATGCATAAGGGCCCTGTAACATATTTAAAAGGTGAACTACAAATCCCAGGATAGGCAATTCACCCTCTTTTTAGACCAGAAAAATGTCAAGGGAGAGCTGCAAAAACAGTCCTTAGGAGGCTACATGTCCACTTTACCCACTCCTGTTGAAGAGCTCTCTATGCTATGTTCAAAGGTAAGCCATCTTTGCAGGAAACAAAGGCTATTTTCCTATATTGATACACCACTATTTTTTCAGCAGGTAGAAAGAAAAGTTTTCGGTGATGCATTTGGTATTTAAAACATTATTTTAACAGAAAAGAAATTGACAGCTAAGCCTCCAATCGAGAATGCTGCCCCTTAAGGTTAGCTTGTTCTTAACATTTTGAAGAACTTAGGGAAGTGAACAAAACTTTTCCAGTTCTGAAAAATACTAGAATTTAAATTTATCTTCAAGTTTTGTAAGGGGTGGAAATAAAGAGGTTCACAGCTATCTCTATAGTAGAGTATCTGGACATTAGTTGTGTTTCACAGTTCTCTCTCACAATACATGCATACTGGAGCTACTGGCATACTGGAAATGCCTCCATGTGTATAGGACAAAACCAACTAAATTTTTATGGAGAAAATTATTACCAATATGGATAAAAATTAAAATTTAAATTGGCTCATGATCATCAATTTTTCACTTCAGCATCTGCTCTAATATAGTTCCTCAAAAATACAGGAAAGGGAATTCTAAGTTTCAAGTTCATATCTATGTAAAATGCTTGACTTACATCAAGAAACATCTGGCAGAGCTGCAGTGTAGCATATCCATGTCTTGGAGATAATCAAGACAGCATGGATCCTCTGCTTACTCACAACAAATAATGAAGAGAAACACATAAAAATATGATTTATAAATGTTTATAAAGATAATCATTCAGTGTTCATGACAAAAAAAAAACTCAAGAAATCTTTTTTTTAAAAAAAAAATTAGGACAACAATTCTAACCTCCTTTCAGTGGAAACCACACTGAAGATTTTTTTTTCAAGTCCACCCAACTAGACAACCATAAAAAGCTGTCCACTTAACACACAATATAATAATAATAATAATAATAATAATAAAATTTATTTATACCCCGCCCCTCTACTAAAAACAATCGGGGTGGCTTCTAAATTGGGATGGACAACCTGCTTAACGTTAGGGCAGCCCTACTTTTAATGCTGGGAAGACAAAGGAATTGTGGTAGGTGCAGCTTGCCAAATGCACCAGCCACTTTCTAATTTAAGGTGCAGTAATGATCAATAGTCATGGTATGCAAATATTAAAACCTATGGAAGCAGCTTGGGGAAAATAGGAAGAAGGAGGAGGAGGAGGAAGAGCAGCAGCAGCAGCAGCAATCCTGCCTCTGCCCAATTTCCTAACTGGGAACAAAGAAAGATAATGTTGTGGAAAACTGCATATACATGCACATGGGCATGCATTTATTTTACTTTTGTTATACTATATGTCCAAAATATAACAAAATTTGAGTGACTCTGTGGATGGTATATGACAGGATGCTTGCCTGAATGTAGTGCAGTTCTACCTATCCGGATGGTCAGTTCATTTTCATACTCCCGAGGATACAGGAGCTCTTGCTCGTATTTCTCCTTCACCACTCTGGAATCACAGCTCAGTGCCAGTGCTGTGTAGGGAGGCTCACTGATACCCTAGAACAGAGAAAAACAAACAAATAAACATCGTCTTGCCATCTCTCCCCCTTTTTTTAATGTAGAAAGCCTCCATTCTATGCTGTTTTGTTCAAGAACAATCCCGCTGACATTTTATTATGTCCAAGCTGAGTAGACCTTACTGCAATGTTTAAATCATTTTATCCGTGTGACAGGTTTCAACTGTTTGCTCAGTTGTCAAAATTCAAAACTGTATTACTCAGGAGGCTAATAGACTTGGTGGACACAGGCATTGTTTAGAGCACAGACCCGAAGCTGGGTTTTATAAAGACTGTGAATGTAAGGCTGATGACTGTTGGAACATGTTCTACAGTGATGCCTGGCTCATAGATGGAGGTATCTGGGGTTCAAGGGATTTAGTTACAACAGTTGACATTCACTACACATTCTTGTGTTACACCAGAACTCTCCAGACCTGGGACCTGCCTTTACACCAACTGGGAATTTGAGGACCCATGTCTTAAAACAACAACCATGTGTTTTAATGTATTGCACCTTTACACCTTGGAGGCTCCTTCCAATGTTGTCATTCTATGTGGATGGAATTGGTTCGGTGCTTTTAAGTGGAATTTTAAGCTGCATGGTAGCTTCTGCAACACAAACCCCATGGGACTTTTGCAATAAAGATAGAATTCTGGGACGCAGGTCTCTCACCCCAACACTGGCAGCCACTCAGCTCCAAGGTACTGATGAAGGTGGAACTGAAAATAATAGAAGATACAAAGCCACATCTATATTTCCTAAATAATGCAACTCTTCATGGCGTGGTCATTAAATTTTCTGGCATTGGAAGTTAAAGTGCACATGGAAAACCTTTAATGCAACATGTTCAATTGAAAAATATTTCTGCTTATTTTTTAAGCAAACAATTCCAAATTAGGTTTGCTTTCACCAGATCTTGAATACAGGAGACCTGAAACTAAGACTGTGGTTGAAAAGTAGCCACATTCGGATGGACTTCTGGTCCGGGAGCAGAGGGGACGGAGATCTCGAGACGGGGCTCTGCTCGAGATCAATACCCAAACCTCAAATTTGGGGGTTATACTAAAATGGGGGATCGATCCAGGATGGATTGCTCCCTGTGGGGCTAGCGGTCCTCCCAGTTGGATCTTCAAACTCCGTTGGAGCGGAGGTTTCGGCGGCGACTGAGAAGACCAACAGGGGAGGGATAGCAGCCATTGAGGTAATGTGGTGATCTTCGGCTCAAACCCTCCTTTACTCCCAGATTTTAAAAAGACTTCAATATTAGAAAGCAACTGAAATACGGCCACCAGTTTGGGCTATAGTCATAATCGTCCGCAGTAAAGATCAAAGCCTGGCAAGCTTAGCATGACATGACGAGAAAGCGGTGCCTGCCTTGAGATTATCCAAGGAACGGGGTTTAAATCTCACTGAGAGGCAAAAAGACAGTGCAGGATAGAAGACGGAGATCGGGACTGAGACTATGTTAGGCAAATCGAAAGTAACTAGGAGTGAAAGACGAACATATACAAAGTTTCCAGGATGGATACAAAGTAATTAAAAGAAAAAGGGAAAAAGGGAACTTAGAAAGAACAGACTGAGTTATATTGAGGAGTGGCTGGAGCGATATTGTGAATTTTTATACCCATTAAAACATGGCGAATGGAGGGGAGAGCGGCTAGGTTCGTCCTCCCAGACGGATTAGTCCAACAAGAGGACAGAAGAAAGAAAACAAGAACTGGTTGTTCACTAGATCCTATCTGAGTGGAATTAGACCTAAGAAGAGGGTCGAAGACAGAAGAACAGAAGAAAAGAAGAGGGGGAAAGAAGGAAGAAAGAAGACCGAAGAGGAGAGAGAAGAAAGCAGACATTTGGACATTTGGAGTGTGGAAAGACATTGGAGAAATATTTTGGATAAGGGAGGGGGGAAGCAACTAATACACGAGGGGAAAAAATATAACAAACAGATACTGGGGAAGGTCAGTGACAAACAACCATTGAAAATATTGTTTCATTTAAGTATAACTGAGATTGGGGAAACATTACTTAGTGGGGCCAGGGGTGACGGACAAGAAGGAGTTTGAGCTGGAACAGCTTTTTCAAGGTTGAAGATAAGACACTTAAGAGCTTAAAGGGATAGTAGGAAACTTACTTAAAACAGTAGAGGCTTCTGATTTAATAGCGACATCTGCTGGTGGGTTGTAATTCATTATCTGGTGAGATTAACTTGGGGGGGAAAAGCTTCTGATTATAATTATTAATTATTCTTATAAAAATCTGACTGGCTAACATGGTGAAAGGGGGGAAATGGATTGTTAATATTATGAAATTGGACTAATTAATTGATTAGCATTGAATTAATTAATTGATTGATTAGCACTGAATTACTTGAATAGTACTTGTAATGAGTTGTTGAACAGTTTGACCAGTACACGTTTACTTGTTTGATTTATTATTTACTAATCTACGAGTCTATTAAAGAAGCAAAGTAAATATTAAATATTAAAGTTTAGCTATCTTGTTAAAACAAGGATTAAAGTAGAGAATATCAACTGGATTAATCTTGGAGATTACTTGAATGAATTAAATATATAAATATAATTATAAATATTTATCTCATTTTCGATTGATTTCTAAATTAGAGCAATCTATAGTACATTATTAATTGGAATTTTTACTAAATAATAGATTGAAAAGATAGCTAAACTAATCAATTAATTGATCAGGTTAAGCTAATTAATTAAGTAAGTAAAATACTGTGTTTATCCCCAAAGGATTAGAATTTAAATTTATTATTTATTGATGAATTAATAAGGGGGCAAATTTACAAATCAAACTGTTATATATACAAACCTTAATTTAATTTAAAGTATTACTGAACATAGAAACATGGAGGCCAGTACAAGAGCCAAAACAGGAGGCAATCTGACACAAACACAAACAACGACAGTAAGAAGAGGATCTTTTGAGAATCCAGCAAAATACACAGACATTGGCCTTCAAATTCTTGAAGAACTTAAGAGCTTTAAAAAAGAGATCTGAGAACACTTCAAACCTTTTAAGAAAGAGATCAGGACAGATATGGAAAAGATTAATAACAAACTAGATAACTTGAAAATAGAAGTGAAAGATTTAAAAGCAAATATAGAAAGTGCTAGAAAAAGAACGGAAAAATTGGAGAAACAAATGGAATTAAACACGAAAGAACAGGAAAAGGAAAAGAACACTGCCTTTCTCCAAGAATTAAGATATAGGGATAAGTGTATTAAATTGAGAGGGATACCGGAAACAATAAAAGAAGACCTTTGGGGAAAAGTAATATCAAACTTGGCAAACTTTATAGAAATGAAGAAGGAAGAACTAGAACAAACAGTGGACAAAACTTTTCCGGATAAGTTCATCAATAGCTAGAGAAAAAAATCGCCAAGAGATGTTATAGTATCTTCCACACATACAAGAATGAAAGAAAGAGTAATTCAAAAAGATGAATATCTCATATAGATGGGAACGACTGGAAGGAGTGACATTTTCATACCGTCAAAAAAGGTACAAAATAAACACGATAGAAAAAATGGAAGAATTTAAATGGAAGAGTTAAAATGATTTTTTTTTTAAATGAGGTCAAACAGAACTGAGGAGAATGCAAAAGACAGAAGGGAAGAAAGGCAAACAGAAAAAGACTTTAGTGACAAACAAGAGCAACGTGAAGAAGAACATGAAGAACAACAAGATGAAGGAAAAGATGAGGAAGAAGAAAGGGCAGCCCAGGATGAGGTAGAAGAACTAGAAGATGACGAGTTCTCCAAAAAGGAAGGATGGGGATATACAATAGATTGACAAAATGGTGTTAAAAATAAGATCGTGGAATGTCAAAGGGTTAAATGCTCCGCAAAAAAGAAACCACAGCTTTCACATACTAGAGAAAAGCAATGTAGACATCATTTGTTTACAGGAAACAAAAATATGAGAGAAAAATAACAAATTTCTGAACAGATTTAAACTTGGACAAGGCTTCTTCTCAAACTCAAAAGGAAAGGAGGAGTAGCAATTTATGTAAAGAACAAATATGAGGCTACAGAGATCATGAATGATAAAGAAGGTCATTACATTGGTGTGGAAGTAAGCTTGAGTTATATGAAAATAATCCTGATCACAATTTACGCACCCATTGGGAAGGCGTTTTGAAAGCAAGTCAAGACAGAGCTAACCCTTCCCTCAAAGAGTGTTATGGAGAATTACCTAATATTTGTAAGAATACGCTAGAGGACTATAATCTGATAGATGTTTGGTCAGCTAAATATGATGGGGGAAAAGGATTAATCTTTTATTCAGAGGCTCATAAATTGATGTCCGGAATTGATATGTTCTGGGCATCAACAAACTACTCATGAAGATTCAAGAAATGGACATAATTGAAAGAATCTTGTCAGATCATAATCCCATTGAAATTAAGCTATCAATCTTCAAAATATAATACACGTGGAGATTAAAAGAAAACATGCTGAAAGATGAGAAATTTGCAAACAGAGTTAAAAGTGAAATTCAGGAATACTTTAAGATTAATAAAGATTCAGATACGTCACATGGAATTAGGTGGGACACATTCAAAGCAGTGATTAGGGGCCTCTTCCTGCAGAGGGGAGCAGAAATTAAAAAACTTAAAGATAAGAAAAATAGAACATTGATTGAAGATTTGGGGGGGAAAAGAGGAGAATTTAAGGAAAAATCCAAAAAATGTGAATCTCCAAAAGGAAATAAAATTGATTCAAGAAGAATTAAAATCAGAACTAATTGAGAAAATTGGGGAAAAATTAAAAAGTGTAAAACAAAGGTATTTTGAGAAAGCGAATAAAACAGGAAGATAGTTAGCACATCAATTGAAAAAAGAGATGGAAAAAATTAATTACAGAAATAAAAATTGGAGAAACAAGATATTTCAAACAAAGAGAAATTAAAGAGGCTTTTGTGAAATTTTTTAGAACCTTGTATGCAAAACCAGAAGATAATGAGCAACAGGAAAAGGACATAGATAAATTCTTAAAAGATAACTTAAAGAATATGATACCGGAAGGCATGAAAGACGAATTAACACAACCCATCAGTACAGATGAAATACTGAAAGCAATTAATCAAATGAAAACAGGGAAATCTCCGGGGCAAGATGGATTCATAATGGAGTTTTATAAAAAATTTCATGAAGAATTGATACCACCCCTCCAACAACTTATAAACAAAATTCCAGAAGAAGGAATCCCGAGCTCTTGGCAAACAGCAAATATTGTTTTGATTCCAAAGGAAGGCAAAGACAAATCTAATATGGCAAACTACCAAGCAATATCTCTTCTCAACACAGATTACAAAATTTATACAACGATTTTGGCAAATAGACTGAGCAAAGTAATAAAACAGATAATACATGAGGATCAGACCATATTTATTAAAGGAAGATACATGTCAGAGAATATACGAGTAATGGTAGACGCGTTAGAGTACTATGAAAGAGTTAATAATAAAAAAGCAGCCTTCATTTTTATCGACGCAGAGAAGGCCTCTGATAACATCAGTTGGCTTTTCATTGCAAAAACATTGGAGAAGTTAGAGCTTGGAGAAATAATTAACAAAGGAATAAAAGCAATATATCAAACTCAAAAGACACACTTAATAATAAATGGAGAAAAATCAGAAAACTTTAATATTTACAAAGGAACCCGTCAAGGATGTCCCCTATCTCTATTACTTTTTATACTGACATTAGAAAGTCTAAACAACAGATTAAGGAGCGACACTCGAGTACCCGGTCTCAAAATAAAAGAGCAAGAATATAAGGTAAAAAAGTTTGCCGACGATCTTGCAATAATTTTAGGAAATCCTTTGGATACTATAGCTACTTTATTTGAACAAATTTAAAGTTTTTGAAATCTGGCTGGATTTAAGCTGAATAAAGATAAAACTGCAATAATAACAAAGAATATGTCATCAAAAGAGGAGGAACAACTAAAGGAGAAATCGGGATGTAAAATTGAGAAAAGAGTTAGGTATCTTGGAATCTGGATAAGTAAAAGAAATATTGACCTGTTGGAAAACAATTATAAAAAGCTGTGGGGAGAAATCAAGTCAGATCTTGGACGTTGGAACAAATTGGATTTATCTTTACTTGGAAGAATCAACACAATAAAAATGAATGTATTGCCAAAATGTCTATTTTTATTTCAAAACCTACCAATATTGCAAAATGGCAGTATACTTCAACAATGGACCTTTGATCTAAACAAATTTATTTGGAGGGGAAGGAAAGTGAGAATAAAGTGGTTGACATTGACAGCGGATAAGGATAATGGAGGAGCCTCTTCTCCCAATTTGAAACTATATTACAGAGCATGTGGGATCTATTGGTTGATGACCTGGATTAAGTTGAACAACAACAGAATACTAACACTAGAGGAACATTCATTACGATATGGTTGGCATGCTTACTTAGGATACGAGAAATACTTAGTGAACAAAGACTTTGAGATTCATACGATTAGGAAGGCCTTATTGAGAATTTGGCATAAGATCCGAAATCAGTTTTATGTAAAACTACCGAATTGGCTTTCCCCTCATGAGGCTTCCTTAGGGAGGTGGGAAAATTCAAGGATCTGGCTAAGATATACCAATCTAATTGATTATGAGGCATGGAGAAAAGGAGAAGGAATAAATCTATATACACGGGAAGATCTGGAAAGAAGAGGGGTGGAGATGAATTGGTTTAAATATCTGCAAATTAAGAATAGATTTCAAGAGGATAAAAAATTATGACTTTGAAATGTCAGAAATGGACCTAGACAAATAATATGGGGAAAGGTGAATAAAAAATATCTAAATTTTACAAATTACTATTAAAAAGAGAACTGGAAGGAGAGTTAGTGACAGATGCTATAAATAATTGGGCCCAAGATCTGCGTGAGATAATAACTATAGATGAATGGGAGAGATCATGGAAAGAGACAAACACGTTTACAGCATGTCTAGCCTTGAAGGAAAACCACTTAAAGATTGTCAATAGATGGTACCTAACCCCAGCGAAAATAAGTAAAATGTACAAAACAAACCCCAGCTGTGAAAAAGACATCAGAACGATGTATCATATGTGGTGGGGGTGCCCAGAAATTCAAAAGTTTTGGTTAAAGATTCACAAGGCAATTCAAAAAATATATAGTACATATTTTGTTATGAACCCTAAGCTTTCTGTTAAATATGACTTCTGACCTCGAAAAAAGATTTAAACAACAACATTGGAGAACATTACTTTATGCAATCACAGCTGCAAGGCTATTGATAGCAGCCAACTGGGGAAAAAAAGAAACTCTGCTAATAAATGACTGGTTACTTAAACTCAAAGAGATGCTAGAGAATGATAAATTAACATATATTTTAAATAAAACAAATATGAAAAACTTGGAAAAAGAATGGCTTCCAATACAAGAATATTGGAAAAGAAGATGGAATATTAAGACATAATATTAGACTGGATAACAAAGGCAGTGTACCAAGAAAGAACAGTAAAAATGTATGATGGAACACAAATGGTAAAGGCTGGCTTGAAACAGAGAAGCAAAAGCTTCAAATAATAGCTTTAATATTTCTGGATTTTGAGGAAATGGGGGGGAAGTGTGTATAGTAACAAACAATAAATAACAAAGGAGAATATAAATGATGGAAAATGAAAGAAAATAGGAAAAATACTAGAAATAATAGAATAAATGGAGGAGATGAAGAGAAACAAAGGATAAGCAACTCAGACGGGGTGGTGGGTCGAAGGGAGTTAAAGGAGGATAGAAAGGGGAAGGATGAAAAAGTTGAGTATGTGGGAAGGTTAGAGAAAGTGGAGAAGTCTGATTAGAAGGGAGGGCAAGGAGAGAAAGAAAGAAAGAGTGGAAGAAGGAGGTGAAAGATGGGAGAAAGTGGAACTAGTTGGAAAGTGAGGTATAAATGGAATTAAGTATGAATGATACAAATTAACTAAATATTGGTAAGATGTGCAAATAATCGAACTGTTACTAATAACAATTGCTACTATGGTTATTGTTAACTTAATTGTATTGCTATATTAATTTTTTATGGTGACAGTATAAAGGAACATCCTGATGTAATAAAAATATACTTAAAGAAAAAGAAAGAAAAGTAGCCACATTCACACTAGAAAGGATTAGAGGCCAACTTAGCTGCAATACTTAATTGGCATTCTGCTCAACTTCTTAATTGCTCAGTTTCTAAAGAAAATGTGTTGCAATCATCACAGCATTATAGATAACACTAAGAATAAATGTTTCACATAATATTGATAAATGTTTAGTAAGAGAAACATAAATATGCAATATACACAGGCAAAAAATCATGACATCAAACATGTAATTGGAGACATCTGCGCTATCTAGGGTTCCATTATGTAATGAATAGTTGCCATCTGACCTGGAATTTTTCCAAGTTATCCAAATTTATCAAAGTTAAATATTTATCCATTCTCTTCTATTAGACAATTTTACCATCTTTCAATGCTCAAATCACATAAAACCACTGAATTTAGGTTTTGTTACTTTCCAGTGTTAAATGATAGAAATATTGGCGGCTGCCAACAGCAAACTTATCCTCAATTCCTGCTGTTTCCTCAGTCAAACAAGAAAACCAGTAGCCATGCAGAAACTTAAGAGTGGTTCCGGAAGAAGTTTTAATTGTGCAATTGTTCCTCCTCAAGTGTGGCACTTTACAGGGGGCCCAAAAATTGTTGCCTTCAACTTGTAACCTTCCTGTGTTTTCCTTCCCCCCACCATCTTTTTTGCTTAGCACTAAAATTTTGTTAAGGAGAAAAGGACTAAACAGCTACTGCTAGGTACTACTACAAGCTGGCCATCAGGAAGAATGCCAAACCTCCTTCTCCCTTACTGCCTTTTTAAAGGACAGCAAAATCATTCCCATCAGCCATCTCGGGTCAACCACAGGCCTATATCATGACTTCTGAAAGTATATATGGTGGCGACAAAGAAATTTGACAGAATGTTTGGAATATAGTAGGAAAGGAAAAGAGAAACATAATTTCTCAGCAGGATACTATAAAGGTATTACCTATAAACAATACATCTTTCTACTACAGCAGTTGCAGGAACTGTGCAGCCCTCCAGATATTGCTGAACTGCATTTCAAGAAAAGGGAGGAAACATGCAGATAATTCAGAATAAAACAAAATAATCAGTACAGGTAATCAAATACAATAAAAATTATAAACATTAATCCAAAATTCCAAAAGTTTGAGAGAACAAAAAAGTTTTCAATTTGGATTCAAAAACAGCAAGGGAAGAAATAGTCTTCAAGTTTACCGGGAGGCAATTCCAGGAATAAGGGGGGGGGGGGGAGAGAAAAAGAACAAAGTCAAGCCATGGAGGAAGAAACCCTCAGCTGTGAAGCCCAGAATTCACAGAGTGAAGATTTCTAACAATCTGGTAAAAAGAGATAAGAGTTTCAAGGTAAGGAAGAGGTAGATTATGCAGATCCTTGAATGTCAGAACAAGCAGCTTATACTGAATCCTAGAGGGAATAGATAGACAATGAAGGGATATCAAAAGTGGGGTAACCTGATCAAAACGACGGGCCAAAAAGATAATCCTAGCAGCAGAATGAAGAATGGAAACCAAAAGACTAAGATGAGATCATGGAAGAACAGTCAAGAGAAGATTGCAGTAATTGAGAAGGGAAATGACTAAAGCGTGAACTAAAGTCTTGGTAGAGGAAGCAGAGAGGAAAGGTCTAATTTTAGTGATGTTACAAAGGAAAAATTGACACAACTTTGCTACAGCTTCAATATGAGGAACAAAGGACAACGAGGAGTCAAAGACAAAGCCAAGAGACTCCATGTTTCATTCACAGGATGGATGGGAACATTATTGACAGTAATGGAAAATGTATAATGTAAAGAAGGTTTCAGGGGAAAGATGAGTTGTTCTGTCTTTGCCATATTAAGTTTAAGGCTGTGATGAAGCATCCATGCTGAGATACCAGAAAGGCATGCCGTAGTGAGATGTTCAAAATCTGAAGAAAGTTCAGGAGTAGAGAGGTACAGCTGAATATCATCAGCATAAAGGTGATATTGAAACCCATATGAGCTGATAAGATTACCTGAAGATAGTGTGTAAAGAGAGAACAATAAAGGGCCCAGAACAGAGCCCTGAGGAACTCCAACCAAAAGGGAAAAGGAGGGAGATCCATGACCACCAGCTACCACGCTAAATGACTGGCCTGAGAGACACGAAAAAAACCAGCTGAGAGTGGAGTCAGTAAACCCTAAATCACAAAGTGAATCTAACAGAATAACATGATCAACTGTATCAAAGGACGCAGAAAGATCAAGGAGAATAAGGTTGGAGTATAGGCCTTCTGGCTTGGCCTGGAAGAGATAATCTGTTATTTTTGTGAGAGCTCTCTCTGTAGAATGTAAAGGGCGAAATCCAGACTGAAAAGGATCCAATGTAGAGGCCTGAGAAAGAAAGGTGAGGCACCATGCATAAACAGCATATTTCACAACTTTCGAGAGGAAAGGCAACAGTGAAATAGGATGATAATTAGAGAGAGAGGATGAGTCAAGTGACAATGACAGAGAAAGGCAAAAACAAAATACAGGCCTGAATCAACCAAAAAAAGCCTGAATGTTGGTCAAAAAGGTGTTGAGGCAATACTGGCCTTATACCTCCCGCACCCAGAAAAGCCACAGCTGGGTGTGGGAGGGCAGTACCTGGGCTTGAATCTGCCAAGAGTCAACAGGAAGCTGGTCAATAGACCCCAGGAGAACACAGTCACTGAAGAGGCAACAGAAACAGGAGCTGGATAACACAACTTGCCTTGCACAGACAGAAGAGAACAGTTAAGGGGCGATATCATAGCCCTGTTTAAATATTTGAAGGGGTGTCACATTGAGGATGGAGCAGGCTTGTTTTCTACTGCTCCAGAGACTAGAACATGGAGCAATGGATGCAAGCTCCAGGAACAGAGATTCCACCTCAACATTAGGAGGAACTTTCTGACAGTAAGAGCTGTTCGTCAGTGGAACACGCTCCCTCGGAGCATGGTGGGGTCTCCTTCCTTGGAGGTCTTTAAACAGAGGCTGGATGGCCATCTGTCAGGGCTGCTTTGATTGTGTATTCCAGCATGGCAGGGGGTTGGACTGGATGGCCCTTGTGGTCTCTTCCAACTCTACAATTCTATGATTCTACAGGAGGTGTTGACCGCAGTACACACTCAGGCCAGTACTCGCTCAACAGCTTGATATCAACCACATCCAGGAAAAGCAAAGAAGAAAACAAACAGATATTGTCTTGTGGGAAACAGTAATGAGGTGTTTGATGACTTAAGGTCACTTTATTAAAAAAAAAAAATCCAAAGGTTAGCAATGAACAACAATATTCTATTCACTTAATTTGAATAATGTATTCTGACTGGTGGTATTCATACTAATCACACATTTGCTACTCTTCTTGAACACTGCTTAATCAGGATATTTCCACTCTCGTTAAGCCAGCAATTACAAAATTGCACTGCAGAGAGGATATCTTCATTGTTGAATGGTTTATTTTTACTTTTAACCAGAAGTACCAGGGTGGCGGGGTATATTTTCTTCTTGTCCTTGCACTCTTCACCTGCTTCTCAAAGGATATTTTTATCTAACCCCAAATAAATCCCCATCAACACCTGCATAGTTTCAATCCTATACCCCACAAGGCAGAGTGGAAAAATACACCCATCACTCTCATATCTACAAAGAAGCAACAGCCACAGGAAGACTGACACCAATCTTGGGCAGCTATTGCAAGTGTGATCTGCAAAAAATGTTGCAGTGTACCCTCAGCCCCTAAAAAGAATGCTCAGAGTTCCAGTTACAGTAGGACTCCCGTATCCACGGGGGATTGGTTCGGGGGGGCGTGGATACCGAAAACCATGGATAATAGCCAACACCATTGAAAATAATGGGACTTCCAGTTTAAAATACCAGAGAGTTGCCTTAGAGAATCCAGAAAATGGCTAGAGAAGACACATTTCCTAGGAAGACTCTATGGTAGGAGTGCTGTTTTGTGTCCTGTGGATAATTGAATCAGTGTATAATCTATCAGTGGATATGGGGGTCCTACTGTACTCAGAAACAGGAATCACATAGAGCAGTCCCGGACTCTCAAGTAGTGGTAGAGGAAAGGAGTCCCAATATTTATTCAGGTCTTCCCCTGCTATGCTATACACCACTACGGTTTGCATGCTCAGCCCAAACCAACTCAAACTTTCTATTGCTATATAACATGGGATAGGGTGGCCCTGGAAGGCAGGAAAGGGGGAACATGTAACTTTTCCCTTTTCTTCCACTTCCTACTAGAAGTACAAAAATTATTTTATCTCAGAAGAACACACAACCACCTCCCAACACTACCCCACCACAAGCTATTAAGGAGTAGGCCAACACTTCCACTGTCCTCCACCACATTCATTTTTATCCACCCCTCTTCCTGATCAGTTTTCTTTTCAAGTGGCATATCACTATAAGAGTCACATATCTCAACAACAGACCTAATCAGTGGCCACACTGTGAAAGTCTAAATTCTGGTTTCTTTGGTATAAATCCAATTCTTAATTTCAACTGGAGTAGACCCAATGAATCAATAAGGACCTGAAAAATCAACATTTATGTAATTTACATTGATTCAGTGGGCCTACACTCATTGAGATTTAAGGCTCTGACCATCACCACAAAACAGTAGAGATCACAGCAGAAGCTGATACCAGGGACAGGAATTCAATGTGATGTTGGAAGTTTCATCTCCAGATAATGGCAAGTCACTGAAGATGGGCTTGCCACTGTAGGGTCCACCTTCATCAATATAACAAAAACCCAAGAAGTTCATACACCCTTCTTGGAAGTTTTTTGAAGCTCTTCTTTTTCTTTGTATACGCTTTGGTTCACCAAAGAGCCACCAAGTATGTAGCAAACACAATCTGATTCTGAGGTGTCCAACGTATTTCTTTGCCAAATGGATAGATGCTCAAACACATTTATGAAAAGATGGTGCTGTTCCAATGGAAATGGGTAAGCAGAAACACAGGCTTAGAATCTCAGCTGCGTACGACAACCCATAGCTCAGAATTTGTCTGAAACCAAGCTGACAGAGTAGCTGTTATAGTACTATGCTAGCTTTTTATGACCAGCACAGCTTTTCTGACATGTGGGCAGGTATTTGAGTCTCCTTCTCTATGAGCAAACCCAGTAAAAGGCGTATTTACCCACAAATGTCACACACACCAATTGCTTCTATTCCCCTGCCTCCCCTAACTAGACACCTCCTACTCAAAATGGTGATTACCCACACCATTTCTTTCTGAACTTAGCATGGGATTCTGCAGCCTCTTCTTCCACAGAATGCATTAGCAGATCTTAAACTATTATCACAGGACATATTTCATATCAGATTGTCTTAGGCATGCAGTAAAAAAAAAAGCATAGAAAAACCTGCTCTACACTGTGAACTAGAATGCTAGGGAGATGGCTGAGTAAACATCAAAATCCCTTTATGGAAATAAGTAGTTTGTGAATATGTGTTACGTGTCTGTCTGTGCATGAGTAAAAGCATTCAATCATGTGAACCCCAAAAGTGGGAAAGGCAGCCCATACACAAGATTAACAGAAGATTTCACCTGATAGCTAGCTGACCTTCCAATGAGCAGTGGAATTACCAGTACCAGGAGACTTTGGTAGGCAAATGCCTTTGTGTGCTGCCTCTCTTATCAATATTGCAGTTTCCATTTAACCTTCATTAAACTAAAGAAAGAGCTTGCAATATGTATGAACACTTCAATATAACATTCAAAATAACGTGGTACTTAAGTTGAGAGTACTTAAGCTTTTTGCCATTGCCATTTTGACTTCCTGTGTCATCTACACAGAGGTTTAAACTTCCTGTGTTGAATCCCAGAGATTGCTTTAATACAGAAACAAAAGAGATTGGAGCTACAAGTCTATTTCTAACTTCTTCCTACCAACTGGGAGACATCCTGATCTTACTGAGTTAAGTTCACAAAACTTCAGGAAATTTGAAATATTCGGCAACCTCCAACATGGCATTTCATTTATTCCAGCTGTGATAGTTTTGAATCATTCAGACAATGCTCCCCATGTAGAACCTTTAATTAGAATGTGTCCATTGGTTAAATAGACATTAAGAAAGGGGAAAGGATGCTTACCCCATGTTAAATTGGCTTATCTGTCTAATTAAAGTTGACAGAAATAACCACAGGGAATTGGTGCATTTGTGGATGCTTGGCAAATAATGGTCTTGAAGAGACAATATCTCCTCAGCAGGAAGCAAATGCCTTATTTGGTACATGATGGTTCCAGCAAGACTGTTTTATGTTGTTTCAACAGTGACATTTACAATCCCTCCTGCCCTCACAAAATGGCTGTGTGTATGCCAACAGATGCTGCCTGCATTATTACTGCAGCAAAACATGCTAATAATATGGACAGTGAATGTACTATTGGGAAAGGGAAAGGAAAGGGAAAGACATATTTGCACAGAATGACAAAAATAGGCGAACATCACATTCTATCAGCTTTGTTCACCATGCCTGCACTTATCCCACAATGTCCGTCTGTTGCTGTGAGCATGTATGACAGGGAGAGAACTTAAAACAAGCTTGGAAGGACTTTTTATTAGGAACAAAAAGATATTATCAGCAGAATAATCAGTGCAGTTGCCAACCACTTACACTCATTGTCAAAGAAGTCACTTCTGAATTCTAACTGGAATAGGTTTGGCCAGATGACACTTTTATACTACCAGTAACTAAAATAAAATAAAACATAAAAAGCTATTTGCAGGGTCAATGGCACGGGCAGGTCTAACAGGTTACTTTTTTTAAAAAAAGTAGTTTTTTTAATAGTCTGCCATGCAATATTGGGATGAGGGCTATTGTTTGAGAAAACAAGCTCAAGGACCCAGTCAGTGGGTATATGGAAGTTGTCGTGCAGTCCTCTGACTTCTAGACAATAATAAAAAAAGCATTTCCAGGTGGTCACAAGAACTTCACATATGATTTATTACGACCATGTGGGAAAATAAGGCTATTGGCCTGCTGTCTCTCTTCTGGACACTATTTTGCAGCTGCACCTAGAGTGGGGCTGTACTCTGTAGTGCCCAGCCTCTGCTGCCAAATGGGATGCTGAGGAACTGTGAAGAAAGTCAAGAAATGGTGTGCACTTACTGGTCACAATTATGGAGACATATGGAAGAACCAGTGACTTCATAGGTTTCCTTCTTCCATGCAGGCATTTACATACTGTATAACCATTTACCCAATATGTCACTTCACTTTGCAATTCTTTTTCTCACATTGTTAATGACTTGCATAAATATTTACAATTACTGGAAACAGAGAGAAAGGTCTAGCAACAACCTTCCTGGGTGTGCCTTAAGGGGTTGTTCCCAAACTTTAAGTGTTGGCAGTTTTGTTTTCTGAATGCCTTTGTAAGAGTGCCTCATACACCTCCTAGTCTCATTCCAAATAATGCATTTCCAGCCCAGAACAGCTATGCTCCAACTAACAGGTCCATTCTTAATCATCAATAATAAATTGTTCCAAAACAGAACCATAAAAAACACTATGAAATTATTCACCATGGAAGAAACAAAATTACTGGCATATTTCCTGGTAAGATTAAAAACAAACAAACCTATAAGCACTTGATTAGGTTCTTCTGCCTTTTACTACATGTATCCACCAACTGCTGTTGAGATTCCATTAGAACAGAAGACTCATAACCATTTAAACAAGATGTCTTATTTATATGATAAAAAGGAGGTCTGTAAAGGAGAAGGGGGAGAGCTCTCATGCTCTTACTTAAAAAGAGAATCAGACTAAGGCAGAGATTTCTACATTTGTTGTTCTTAACTGCCATCAAGTTGACTTCAACTTAAGGAATCCTATGAGTGAGAGACCTCTAAGATACCCTATCAACAACAGCCCTGCTCAGGTCTTGCAGAATCAGGGCTGTGGCTTCCTTTTTTGAGGCTGTTTGACACCTTGCACAAATAATCCAGTTTGACACTGCTTTAACTAACATGGATCAATGCTATGGAATTCCAGGATTTGTAGTTTTGTGAGATATTTAGCCTTCTCTGTCAGAGTGCTGTGGTGCGCCAGCAAACTACAAATCCCAGGATTCCATAGGATGGAGCCATGATTGTTAAAGGAGTGTGAAACTGCATTATTTCTGCAGTGTCAGCAGCCTGAGTCTATCCATCTGGAATGAGTTCTTCCTCTTTTTCTACTGCCTTCTGAACCTTACCATTATTGTCTCTTCTAGTGAGTCATGTCTTCTCATGCTACTTCCAAAGTACAATGGTCTAAGTTTAGTCATCTTGGCTTCTAGGGAGAGTTCAGGTTTGATTTGCTCTAGGGCTTGTCTAGATAAGAGGATATAATGCTGATTGCTGCACATTAATGCAAAATCACAGTAGTGTTCTTTTGTCTCCATGGTCCTTTGGGAAAATTGTTGGTATGCAAGGCTATCCACATCTGAAGTTCATTCGCAGCTATGACTGTGAATCAAGATGGTGACTGGGAGTGAATCACTCACGTCATTATTCTCCACAAGCTGTTGTTGCATGGGGGGGGGTGTTATACAGTAAATCTGAGGTGCACAAGTGCGACCTTCTGGTTAAAAAAGTGTTTGGTCACCTCAGTGCAGCAAAAAAAGCACACGATCAGCAACATGAAACTCTAAAATGGCACTTCCGGCCACTTAGTTGCTGGAAAACCTGCCCCCTATGCACTTCTGATCAATTAGTATTCCACTTCCACCCTGCACAGTCATGCAAATCGGTTGCCCAAATAAGCAGTAATGTGCTTTTCAGCATATATTTTTTAAAACCTTGGGAAAAGTCATGACGGCTTTCCCCCTACAATTTTGGGTGTTTTGCGGGGCCCTCCTTCTGAATATGGCAAATCACTGTGGGATCTCATTGGGACAAAAGGTATTCTCCTCAAATTCTTGGTCTTTTTAGCAATCACTGGTATCTGTAGAACTCTAATGCCACATTTCAAATGAATTGACTTTCTTCCTATCAGCTTTTGTCACTGTCCTGCTTTCAAAGCTATACATAGAAATTGGAAATACAATAGCATGGACAATGCTAACTTTTCAATGATATATCTTTACATTTCAGGATCTTGTCTAGTTCCTTCATAGATGCCCTTCCAAATCCTAGTATTCTTCAGTTTTTTTACTGCAGTCTCCTATCTGATTAAGGTATGGAAAACCTTGAACTATTTCAATGTCTTCATCATCTCCTTTAAGTTATATAAATGATCTGTAGCCATTATTTTTATTTTTCTTAATGCTCAACTGCAAATCTGCCTTTGCACATTCTTCCTTGAATCTCCTCAAGAATTGTTCCAAGCCTTTGCTATTTTCTGCTAATAGTATGGTGTCATCTAAATATCTTAAACTGTTGACATTCCTTCCTCCAATGTTCATGTCTCATTCCTCCAAGTCTAATCCTGCTTTACATATGATATGTATATTCAGCAAAGAAGTTAAACAGATAGGATGATAAAATACAGCCTTGCCTTGCCTTGCCAGTTGGAAACCATTCCATTTCTCTATATTCTATCCTGCTGGTAGCCTCTTGTCCTGAGCACTGCTGCCATCAGCATAGCCTCTTGCCTCTCCAGAGCATGCAAATCCACCACTGTGGAAAGGCAGTGCCATGGTGGAGATAGCTACATTACAAGGCAAGTAATAAAGTAGCAAGCTAAATGGATCCAGTTGGAGATCAAAAATTGCCTTGGCCACCCTATGGAATTACCTCCATCAAGAAAAAACAACAACAGTAGAAGTGTGACCTAGTAGCTTCTCCTGGATTTCTCAGTAGTTTTCCATACCATATTTCATGGATATGCTGTCTTAGTGTTGCACAAAAAAGTCTGCAGTGGTTCTTCCCACACCTTGATGGCCAATTCAAAGAGATGGTGCTGGGAAATTACTGTTCTATGTTTTGACACTTTTCCTTAAAGTCCTCAGAGTTCTTTCATATTCCCAAGCTGATTAACTTCTATATGAAACTGGTGTGGGAGTTCATCTGGAGACATGGCCGAGGTATCACTGTATGCAGATGACACCCAGCTCTTTCCTTCTTTCTTATCAGGTGAAGAAGTGGGTGTTTTCATTAGTGTCTGGAAGCGGTAATGGACTGGATGAAGGCTAATGAACTAAGACTCAACCCAGACAAGACAAAAGGACAGTTAGTAGCTCCTGGTGATGTCCTATTTCTGAAAGTGATGCAGCCATGAGAGGAGAGGGAAAATTATTTTCCAGGAAAAATATCTTTATAAAACAACCAAACAACATATAATGTTCAATAAGTAGTGTGTATAGTAAATTTTTTATTATTATTATTATTATTATTATTTGTATCCCGCCTCTCCCATCAGGATCGGGGCGGCAAACATACAAACATCAGAACAATCCCATACAGATATTAAAACAGCACCATTAAAACAATTTCTATTATTATAAATAACTTCACACTTTAAATACTTTAAATATAATACAAATGTTAAAAACCTAAATAAAAAAAGATCATAGAATTACTTTTGCCATACAGTAGGACCCTGAATCTTCGTTTGCAAAGAAAAGCCAGAGAGAGAGAGAGAGAGAGCCAAACTTATTTCCAAGCTTTAATGGTAAATATATGATTTATAACCAGTATATAAAACTGTAAAATTTTATATATTCATGAAATTTACAGAGTGATTCTTTACATGTTTATTTACATGGCAGTTTACTCACCCTTGGGGAAGGGGGTGTATTATAAGAATGACCTTAGTTGTGTACCAGCAACATTGACTATTCTAAACGTGTGTTTGTTTGTATGTCTCTGTGTATTCAAACTGCATGTATTTTAGCATTAGCTATCTGAAAAGTAGGAAAAAGTTAAAATGGAAGCATTTGCAGTAAAAAAAAATATTTTTCTATTTCTATATTTCTATACCGCTTATCAGTGCCAAAGCTCTCTCTAAGTGGTTTACAACATCAGTTTACAAACAACAGTTTACAAAGCAAAAAAATATATCGTCCTCATGAATATTCAGAAGTATATATTGAATTTGCAGGTTGTCACATTCATAGGAAACAGCTCTCACTAATGCTATAAATTGTCTTATATGGTACACATTTGAGTGTGATTAGGACTGGCCAATTCTCTCATGATGCATGGTCAACTTATTGCCAAAAGAAGCAGATCCTGAAAAGTAGTGAATTATGTTCCAACCCACAAAAGGTGGGGGGGCAACCCTCTCACCACCTGTCACTCCCAAACAAGTCAACTTCGCTCCCTTAAAGTGAGGCATAGGTGGTTCCTTCTGAGAGCCACATAGCAAGAAAGGTAGCCTCATGTCTTACTCTGAGAGTTCTTCAGAGTAAGCTAGTGGTGGGCAGGCAGATTCTTTGGAGAACCCTACCAGCCACGCTCAGGCTGAGGCAAAATGCCACAGTAAGAAAGCAGTGGTGTAACAATACCCAAATGCATTGCTGTGAGAGGAATCATTCTTCCTCATGCTGAGGCACAGGGGGTGAAGTGGCCTTGGAAACTGCCTCTGCCATTGCCAGAGGAGGGTCTTTCACCACTTCATATGCAATGTCTTTCTCTGAGGAGAAAAGACACCTTCCTCCTCAGGCAGCAAAGCATCTTGTGTATTGATCCCTGTAATACTTAACTGCATTTTCTCTGTGTTCCCTAATTTATCTGTGTTCACTAATTTCCATTCTTCCTGATAAATTTGGCTGAGTAGTCTTTGAAAAGGGAGGCAGTTATAGCTTTACCACATTTTCCCTTTCTTTTCTCCCTCCCCCCCATCCACTTCACATCTCTAGCTTTTGCATCTCTAGCATCTGTTCTGGAGGAGGTTGCATTTTTCCCAACTCTCATCTGCCCCAGCAAGCCTCAAGATGGCACTAATTAAGATTGTTTCTGTCCTTTTAACATACCAAACACTCTTCCTAAGATGGTTCTGAAGCTTCTGCATTGGAAGATTTTCTCCATCCCAGATCCAACAACAATAAAAAGAGATCATAGAATCAGAGAATCATAGAGCTGGAAGAGACCACAAGGGCCATCCAGGCCAACCCCCTGCCATGCAGGAATACACAATCAAATCATTCCCAACAGATGGCCATCTAGCCTCTGTTTAAAAAGATATAAAGAGAGGAATTCCCCTCTATTAATCTGAAATATTTTTTTTAAAGAGAAAATAAAAATATACAGTCTGAAATATTTCTGATACTTTCAAACATCTACCAGGGCTCTAATGTCAGTGCCTCAGGTATGCTGCTAAAATGAAAGGTAAAAATAAAGTACATAGCACCAGCTTTCCCATTGCCTCTGCCATCCACTTTCTATCCCAAAATACTCCACAACAAGTTTTAAAGTTGTCAAATGAGATGCAAGTTGTCAAATTCCTGGAGGTATCAAGTAGGTAGAGGCACGTTGTCCCATCACATTTCCAATTGTCTCTACTATTAATAATAAAAGTATAGGATTTTATATCTTGCCAATAGAGCACTTGAGGCCTTCTGTAGAACACAGAAATGACACAGCTCCTATTCAAATGAATTATGCTCTCCATTAGATTGACTAGACAGGGAAGGAAAGAGAGGTCAGAGCATTAAAAACAGAGGGGGGGGGTTGTGAAAGCTTCAAATAGCACTGGAAGACCAAAGAGTTCAGAGACTTTCAGGTTTATTGCCACCTGCCTTCCATTTCCCAAGTATGACCTTTATGTGAAGCTTCACTGTATTTTTCTGAGGACCTTCAACACACAAAGAGGTTCACATAGTTTCAAAACACCCTAGTTTCAAAAGGCCATTGCTGTTAAATTGTTTTCACAGAGAGTTCAGAGGCCTATGAGCAAACAGCAAGATCTTCATGAAACTGTTGCCAGGACTTTTTCTAGCTCTACACATCTCTGTCCTTTCCCTAGTTCTGCATACAGTATTCTTTTCCATTTATTTACTATTTTTGTTTCCCCCACCCCTTATAATTCTCTTCCCCACCCCCACCCCTGCATCACACCCGATCAAATGAAGGTGCTCATGTTGGCTACATTCTGGCTGAATCTAGACAGGCTAAATAATGCATCCTTACCTCAAACCCAATCCTGCTGGAATACATGACGTTCCTCTTGTTCAAACACTTCTTGGAAAAAAGACGGTTAAGAGGCGATATGATAGCCCTGTTTAAGTATTTGAAGGGATGTCACGCTGAGGATGGAGCAGGCTTGTTTTCTGCTGCTCCAGAGACTGGAACACGGAGCAATGGGTGCAAGCTCCAGGAACAGAGATTCCACCTCAACATTAGGAGGAACTTTTTGACAGTAAGAGCTGTTCGGCAGTGGAACGCATTCCCTTGGAGCGTGGTGGGGTCTCCTTCCTTGGAGGTCTTTAAACAGAGGCTGGATTTCCATCTGTCAGGGATGCTTTGATCAAGATTTCCTGCGTGGCAGGGGGTTGGACTGGATGGCCCTCGTGGTCTCTTCCAACTCTGCAATTCTATGATTCTATTATTCTTTTCAATGCCTGAGGGCTTTTAGGCAATTTTTAAAAACTCCCCATTCACTCCGCTGTTTTAGGGAAGAACTGTTTTTTAAAAAAACAAAACAAAACAAAACAAAACTGTGGTTTGACACCTGAACTGGGATCATTGTGATATTAGAGGTGGGGGAGTGGTGGAGAGGGGCCAGGTTGGTGAGTGGTGATCTAGGTCAGGTGATCATTCCCACCACAGAAGGGTAGCTCCCTTGTTTGTATCAGCATCTGGTAAAGGCAGAGTCATCTTTGTGTGTGTGTGTGGGGATTTGTTTCACTTTATAAAAGTGCAGATGAGCAATCAGAACATCGGGAAAACAAAGGCTATTTGATTAAGAGAATATGAGAATGCATGGCAGGAATCCAAACACACCCCTCCCACAGCTGTTGCTGTCAGGTACCTGGACATAAACCAATATGGGAATCACATGCAAACAGTAGAAACACCCCCTTGCACTGGTATGTCCACATCATGGGCATTCTGTGTGGCTTTCCAAACTGATTTCAGTTTGGATGAAAACAGGTGTGTGTGGAAGTAAATTGATTAAATCAGGGAAGGGATACTATGCAGTGCAGCTGGGATATAGCCCTTGTGTAGATTCAGCCACAGTTAGAGGCTACATACCATGAACACAACAGGTCTAGCTTCTTAGTACTCAGTGGTTTGATGTATTTAGTGACTTAAGTACTCAGCGGCTTTAAGATTCAGTGAATTGGGCACCCTTTCTTCCTAATCCCCACTGGCTCCCAATCTTTTGGAGCAGAATTGTGATAAAAGGAGAGGCTGAAAGGAAAGACTCTGATCTGTCTGTAAATGCATGGAGTTCAGGGAGTGGGGGGCAAAATTTCAGGAAAGAATTCTATGTTAGTAGGGCAAAAGCTTCTGTAGTACATACAAATGGATCTGGAGCAGCTCCCTCATTCTGTTTGTTACATCTGTTTTAGCTGCATCTGACTTCTCCTTCCTCTTAACGCTTTCAATCATTTTGCAAAACTGGGTATCCTTCACCCACAGCTCACAGACTGAGTCATCATCTCAGGGTAAGGCCCTCAGACCACTGACCCCTCCTAATCCTCATGTCCTGCTCCAAAGTAAAGCTGTGAATTCTGCTCCACAATACCGCACGTAGTTACTCTCATCTTCTTATTTTGTTTCCCCCTACACAAAAATGTGCATATTCTTATAATGCCCCAAAACATCCTTCCGAGGAAAACCATGAAGAAAGGAGAGAGCAGAGAGTAAAGGAAAGAGGCTGGCTGCATTCTTATGTTTGCAACTTTATGCCACAGCCAGTGACACAAAACAATGGAAAAGGAAGGGGCTTCACAGACAAGAATGTGTGTCGACAAGAGAAACTTCAATGAGCATGTTAGATTGGCACTATCAATACCAGGTAAGCCTTCGCTGACAATTGTAATTTTAAACTATTCTAGCCTCTTTTCGAGCCTTTTTTCTAGAAAAAGAAAACATGGATGGGATAGATGTTCTAAAATGATTAGACTGGGCAGTTTTTATGAATATTACTGAAGTTAATCATTGAAATATAGGAGAACAGATTTAAAAAAACATTCAACAAAAGCTGTTTCAGTTTGTCTCAAGCAGACTTCTTCCCTCTTTGCTAGCATTTGAAGCACCAGCTGAAATAGTTGCCTAAATCAAAAGAGATTATACTTCCCAGACTTCTTGTATAATAAAATGCCATCATCAATCTCTGCTGATGCATCTCTGGAGTAAAAATTTCACAGATCTCCTAGTTATATACTTGTTTGCTCAACCATGACAAATTCCAAATGGGTTTTTCATGAAGGGAAAGCCTCTAACAATAAAGTAGGGGTAACTGGAATAATTTATTAAAAAAAAAAAGCTTTCAACATGTAAGCACAAAACCTTTAATCAATATCTCACATCATTAAATTGTGCATGTTTTTAATACAGAACATGTTTTTCCTAGGTGTAGAAAAAGTGTATGGTAATGGACACATTCCAATAATTAGCTGCATAAAGGACAAGAGGTAGGCAGCAATATTGCAGTACCAGTAAGAAGACTGGTGATGGTGGGGGCTACCGAGCAGAGACAGCTAAGCTATAATAGGTCAAAAACAGAAGCACTGAGGGAGGCAATAAAGACATCACAGAAATAGATGACTGAAAAGACTTACTAAAAGTACAATAGCCCATTCCTTTGAAATTTTGTGACAGATATCCAGGAGTAATTCAATTTATTCTGGGAATCATGAGAACAGATTTCAAACAGGCACAAATTTAGCACTAAATTTATACTAGTAAAGTTGTTACTCTTGATTTCTGTTTTATTTAACTTTTTATTACAGGTTGAGTATCCCCCTTAATGGTTATCTGAAATGCTTGGGACCAGAAGTTTTCCATCTTTTGGGTTTTTCCTGATTTTGAAATACTTGCATATACATAATGAGATATCTTGGAGATATCTCAAGTCTAAACACAAAATTCATTTATATTTCATATACACCTTAGACACATAGCCTGAATATCATTTTAACACAATATTTTTAATAATTTTGGGTATGAAACAAAGCTTGTGTACACTGAACCATCAGAAAGCAGAGGTGTCACTATCTCAGCCACCCATATGGACAATTTTGGATTTAGAAGTATTTTGGATTTCGGAGAAGGGATACTCAAACTGTAATAATTTAAACCTTGAATACAACATTTACTGCATTCCTGTGACAACAACAGGACAAAGAAAAACAAAAAATTTTCCATGAACCACCATTGGAAGAATGGAGGCCAATAAAGAAATGGTTACATAAGATCCAAGATATGCTAACAACAACAGAACACACCGTTTACTACACAAGTTTAAGAGAAAGGTATCTGAATAAAAGCCATTGGTTTATCAATACTATTACTATTAATTTTATTCATTTATACCCTGCTTCTTCTCCCAATAATGGGACTTACAAACTATTAAAAGCAGTACTGGCAAAAAAAAATCATACAAAAACATCAGTTAAAATATATAGATAAATATAAACACTATTTTAAAAAACAATTAATCTGTAGAATTAAAACCATTTAAAATTCATTAAAAGACCATATAAAAAATCAACAGAACAACATAGCACACCATTAAAACCCATCACGGTCCATCTCTAGAAGCCTGGAAAAAACAGGAATACTTTTATTTGCTAACAGAAGAGCAATGAGGGAGCCATGCTAGCCTCCATAGGGAGGGAGTGCCAAAGTCTGGGAGCAGCCATTGAGAAGGCCCTCTCCCTTGCTCCCACCAAAGAAACCTGAAAAGGTGGTGGGATGAAGGAAAAGACTTGTCCTGAACATTTTAGAGCTCAAAAAGACTCATACAGAGAAATACAGTCCTTCAAATAGCCTAGACTCAAGCTGTATAGGGCTTTATGAGGTCGTTGCCAGCACTTTGAATTGTGCCTGGAAAAGGAGCTGCAGCCAGTAGAGCTGTTGCAACTAGGGAATTGTATTCTCCCTATAGCCAGTCCCAGTCAACCATCTGGCTGCAGCTCTTTCAGAGAACTGAAATTTGTGAGCACTTTTCAAAGGTACACTAGATCCCCAGATAAACATACCCGAACCTTCAGGTGACCTCAGCTAACAGTTCAACTCATTCTCTCCCACAGATCAAAGGAAGACCACAGTGGATGAGGCAGGTGGGGAGAGAATGACACCATCCTCAAACAGCTCTCACATTCCAAGGATGATTTCCACATGCCTCAAACATTAATGGCTAGCAAGGCCAGGCAGCATTCCTATGAATAGTAACAACAATGTAAATTTATTATCATCAGTATAAATGCCATATCCTCTCCTAGTAGTTTTTTCCCACCTACCCACCCTTGTCTTTTGGCTCTCTTTCTACACTGAGGATTAATCCAGGTTTCTGTGAAGTACTTATTATAAATTATAAATTGTTAAGAAATATAAGTGTGTGTGTGTGTGTGTGTGTGTGTTTAACTGCTAATTTTTTAATGGTGTGGAAACATCATAATGAAAACTGGAGAGGAGAGATACGGTCCAATTTGCTTTATCAGCCTCCACCACAATGTTATGATTGAAAAGTTACATATTAATACTGTGTTCACAAATTAGTACAATAATCCCACCACCACCGTGATTTATAATACTAGTTCATTTTGCAGGACAGCAGTTTCCCTGTCCTCCCAGCTCAGTTCTGCATGAGGAAGAATTCCCTCTAGCAGCATGCCAGTCAGCTGACGGCCCAGCCCCTCCAGCCCACATTTCCTCTATGGCTGCTGATGGGCGGAATTTAAGAGGCAGGAGAAGCACACTGTCACCTGGCTCCCATTAAACTGTCTGAACTGCATCTACATTTTTGTGGTGGTGGTTAGGCTGCAGCTGTATGGTGACAGCCGCCATACTCTGATAGAGCTCAATGGTGCCTCCTAGAGTAAGTGATATGAAAGCACCCTTCTGGGGAAACCTGACTAGACTTTAAAAATTTATTTTAGGAATAACAGTGTTGGCCATAAAAAAGAAAAAAATCAAAATCCATCTTGTAGTGATAGAAAAGTGACAATGGTGTGGTCATAGTGTCTACATTCTTATGTAAGGTACTGCATTTTAGAAAATATATATAGACAAAAACTGAGACCCTCCCATGGCAGTAAGCTTACTGGGAACAAAGACAATAAAACAGAAACAGTACAATCTGGATACTCCTTTTGAAGTTACAAAGCACACACCCCTCCAAGGACTCGCTTACAAGATTGTCACTTCTTTTTCCCCTTGTGTGCTATTTTACCCTTTCTGCCTGTTGAAAAAGCCTGTGAAATTTCAAAAACTAGCATGTTATACTTGTGTCTTTTGATTGGCCCAATAAAGGCATCACCACAGGATGGATTCTGACTAGACTCATCTTACCTCTTTCTTTCCAAAAATTAAGCTATTTTGTGCAATAGGCTGTCTAGTTCAAACCATCCACCTATTTTCAAATGGAATGTAGATGCCTTAGGAAAATGGGTCTAGCCACTAAGTTATTTTCTAATGTCTCTCTCTCTCTCTCTGGCTTTTCTTCGCAAATGAAGATTCAGGAAGGACTCATCCCGCTCTTTCTGCAAGTGCGCTGATGACTGAAGAGGCCAATCCAAGATAAACATGTCCAGTTGCAGAAAGCACAGCAGAAGGTCTCCTTGGGTGATGATTCCGGGTTGTGATTCTTTCAATTTTCTAATGTACTGGTTAGAGAAATAATATGTAAATAATTGTGTTTTGTCCACATATCTGCTACTGTGCAGGCTGGGTTTTTTAAAATTGAAATTATATTCAATAACATCAAGAATCAGCTCACATTCATTATCTTCCCAATAGCATCTAAGCAAGAGACCAAGATGCTCTTTCACAAGTCAGATAGGTATGTTACATGTAACTTTGTTGTTGTATGCCTCCAAGTCATTTCTGAATCATGAGAATTCTAAGGTGGACGTATCACAGGGCTTTCTTGGCAATATTTATTCAAAAGGAGTTTCTCATTGCCTTCCTCTGAGGCTGAGACAGTGGGCTATCTATATGAGGCAAAAAGAAGCGGATTGCTCTGCATTAAATGCAACTCACAGCAGCTATGATTTGGCTTAATGGTTTTTTGGGGGAAGGGGTTGGCAGATCGTAGGCATGCAAAGCTATCCACGTTTGCTGTGCAAACAGGTATGCCTGTGAATTAAGATGGAGGCCATGAATGAATTACTTGAGTTTTTATTCTCACCAGTTGCCGCTGCCGAACAGTTTTTTTTTTAAAAAGTGTATCTAAGGTGTGAATGTGCAATATTTCACCTTAACAGAAAAGTTTTAAAAAATTTTTTATCACATTAACACTTGCTCGCTAAGGTGAAAAAACATATGGCAGTTCCATATGCCTTGTTAGCAAGCCCCACGGGCTCAACTGGCCAATCAGCTTTCAGCTTCTGCTCCTTTGGGAAAGCAAATCAATTCAATCACTTGTTCCAATGAGCAGGAATGTGCATTCCTCCCATTGTTTTTTAAAAACTCTGGGAAAACCAGCGAAGGCTTTTCCTGCAGAGTATATGGCATATCTAACCCCCCCCTCCTTCTGAATACAGCAATATGATACAGGATGTCATTAAGACAGGTTGTATTCTCCTCGCATTCTGTGAGGATTATTTTCGCCATTTAGACAACTCCAGCATGATTTGTCTCACACTCAGTTTCCATGGCCCAACAGAGATTTGATCTCTGGTTTCCAAGCATCATAGTCAAACACTCAAACCATTACAGTATGCTGGCTCTACCACATACACCTAGCAAAACTTATATTATTAGGAATATTGTGTATGTGTTTTTTTGCCGTCCATTGTTCCTCCCTTTTTTTCCTGAAATAAAGTTTTGTTTTTTTAATGAACATTTGGCTGTACTGTTGTAAAATGAAATTTCTCACTAAACTTCCCTCAAATGAGTGCATAGTTAAAAAGCTACTTGTAGTTCATGTTTTTAGGATTTTGATGAGGCTTTGCTACCTTCAGTGCTTCTGAGCTTTTGGCAGTAAAATCCAAATCACTTTTCTTTTTGTGTTTTGTGCTAAAGCTGGGCTGAAGATGCAGGGTCCCTGACAGAATGACATAATTTCTCAGAGGGACAGAATAGCATTGCTATACAAAGTAGTGGTCCATAGACCAGTGCCAGTCTCCAGACCATCAGCTGTCAGTCCCTGGAGAGTTTCCAAAGAAGAAAGAAACAACAGTAACCAAAGAGCAAATATGGTACCAGTCCCTGGGCACAATGGTGGGGGGGGGACTGCCGGTCCCCCACATAAAATAGGTTAAGAAGCACTGAACTAGATGTTTCAGATAAAGATTGCCCTGTGGTGACAGTTCTCTAGTTACACAGAAATAGTCAACCTCCACCTTGTAAACACAGTACAGTTGTCCCTCCACATTCACGGATTTGGCATTCATGGATTTAAGTATTCACGGCTTGAAAATAATCTTAAAAGAATAATAATCCAAAAAGCAAACTTTGATTTTGCCATCTTATATAAGGGACACCATTTTGCTATGCCATTGCATATAATGGCATATAATGGGACTAGAGTATTCACAGATTTGGTTATTCACGGGGGGTACTGGAACCAAACCCCAGCGAATGTGAAGGGACAAATGTATTACATTGTTGTCTAAGTTCCTCAAAAGCAGCTGACTGACCACCACTGGAAGCAGCACACTAGGCTAAACAGACTCTTGTTCTGATCCAGCAAGGTTCTTCCTACAGTGCTTCATTCTCAAGGACATGACGTGACCGGTTTTTTGCAGGGTCAGTAAACATTTACTGAGGGCAAATTCAAATAATTTCTGTTCCATTTGCTACCACTTCAGGCAGAAATGGATCTAGCAGAAAGGTTAAAAAGTGTTCTCATTATCAGTACAATGTGCTAAAAACATATTACCAACAATTATTCGATTGCAAGAAAGGGAACAACTCTGTGACAGCACTTTTTTCTTTCTTTTCTTCTCTTTAAAGGGACAATATTGTAATACTCTACAGACTAACAGTAGATAACCCATTCAATCTATTTTAGTTGTTTCAGTGCTGAAATCATCTATTCCAGAGTTGCTTCCAATAAGTTTCTCAGAATTTCAGGACGTTAAATTACTGCTTGCCAGAATTAAACTTAGGTTATATTAGTGCTAATGACAATGCATATATGTGGCTCAGTAGCTTATGCTTACAAATTTGGGTCTTAGCCAAGATCAAAATCTTGGCACCCCTCCCAAAGAGAGTTTCCTTCGCAAAGCCACAATGTTACTATCATATATTCCAGTGTATAAGACGACTGGGCATATAAGACAACCCCCAACTTTTCCAGTTAAAATATAGAATTTGGGATATACTCACTGTATAAGACTACCCCTCTTCCAATGCAAACCAAATAAAAAATTTAAAATTATCAGATTTTATTTCAATATGGTAATTTTAATTCAAATGCTTATGACATGCAGGTACTTAGCAGGAAAACTGTCACTTATAAACATAAGGCTGTTTGTCATCAAACATGTAAATGTAAAACAGTGCAAGTAGATTACAATTTTCCTAATTCACTCTAAAGCTGAAAGGAAGGATAAGACAATAAACCCATGGGAGCTACCATGCTGTTTGTTTTCTATGCTGTCAACCAAACTGGAACTGATGATGATAGGAGGAAGATAACAAACAATAGAGAGAGAGCAAGTGCTGGCAAGAGGAAAATTGGCTAAGGAGAGCTCCCGCTAAGCGAGCTTCCCTCTTGAATTGGCTTTAGACCCTTGAGTGTTTGGGGCAAAGGAGGATTCAAGCGGGGCACTCACTGAGGAAACTGCAGGAAACTGCTGGCAGTTTCCTCAGTGAGTGCCCCACTTGAATTGGCCTTTCCCCCAAACACTCAAGGGTTTAAAGCTGGTTCAAGAGGGAAGGTCGCTTACCAGGAGCTCTTCTTAGCCAGCTTCCCTCTTGAACCAGCTTTAGACCCTTGAGTGTTTGGGGACAAAGACGGGTTCAAGCAGGGCACTGCTTGAATTGGCCTTTCCCTCAAACACTCAAGGGTCAAAAGCTGGTTCATCACGAGTTGGGAAAGCGCAGAGGTTTGGCTGGCAAGGCTCTCCCCAGCCAGCCAGCCAAACCTCCGCGTTTCCCTTGCTTGGCCAGAGGAGAGCCTTGCCAGCCTTGCCAGTGGTTGAGAGCCTTGCCAGCCACCCGTCCGCCTTTCCCAAATCCAAGATGGGGCTGCTCGCAAGGTTTGGGAAAGGTGGAAGGGTGGCTGGCTGGGTGGGGAGACCCTTGCCAGCCAAGCCTCTGCACTTTCCCAACTCACGATGAGTGCAGAGGTTTGGCTGGCAAGGGTCTCCCCACCCAGCTAGCCACCCCTCTGCCTTTCCCGAACCTTGTGGGAAGCCCCATCTCGGGTTCAGGAAAGGCAGAGGGGTGGCTGGCTGGGGTGGGGGGAAGTTTGCTAGCCACCTCCTGTCCTTCCCAGGTTCGTATACCTGGCGTATAAGACGACTCCTGACTTTTGAGGAGATTTTCAAGGATTAAAAAGTCATCTTATACACCGGAACAATGGTATGTTTGCTTATATTAGAACACACTTCTCAAAAATCAGTGCCAGATTTCCCTTCATTTTAAATAAGAGAGACAAAAAAGTATGAAATGTAATTCACTAGGCTTACAGCTTCTACCATTAGATATTCTGTGCTGCTGCTGCTTTTTTGCTGCCATGGGGATTGCCCTGACATCTGTGTTCCCAGGAACAACATGACATGCAAACTCACACACCTCAGACTTCCCGCATGCCAAACATCTCAAAGGTTATCCCAGACAAGTCAGAATGGTGACATATGTCATTTGCTCAAGAATTTTCAGGTGGCATTATGACTCGTAAATCTCCTAAACCAGAAACTCTCAGGTACATGAATTTGTTAAAGGAACATGACGTGTCAGAAAGTGTTACAAAGTACAGTACACTTATTCTCCCTCTTGTAAAAGTGACAAGGTGTCCTTCTCTTTTCCTTCAGGAACATCTAAAACTCAGAGATCACCTACGGAGACAGTGCAGCGAGAAAAAGTATTCCCTCTCATAAAACGCACTGAACTCTGAATTTGACTGTTAGTATGACACTGACAAACAAAACATTTAATAACTACTGTAACTTATGGAAAACATTACCATTAAAACTGGTCTTTTAAATGGCTTACAGATGGAGACAGAACTTTGGGAGTTATCCTATAGGCACATAAATTAATCTGGTTTCAACAGTCCTTGACTATTTACTCCTGCAATAGCACTTACATTTCTGTACCACTTTATAGTGCTAAGCACTCTCTAAGTAGTTTTTACAATGTGTTAACTAATTGCTGCCAACAGAGTACTCATTTTACTAACCTACGGAAGGATGGAAGGCTGAATCAACCTGGAGCCCTGCAGGATCAAACTCACAATGTTTTAGCTGCAGTAACGGCATTTAACCATTGCACCACAAGTTTCAGCCTGCATAGCCAATAGTCAGGGATTATGAGAACTATAGTACAAAATATTTGGAAGGTGCCAGGTTACCTACCAAGAAGGTTTCTAGAAGGTTCTGCTTCTTCCATTCCAATGAAAATATCACGAATTTGTTAGCTAAATCACTCTGATGTATCTATCACAAAGGGGGGGGGATATATGCCATGGGTCACATGCAGCCCTAAGGTCAATGTTGAGGCCCTACAGCTTTCCAGCACCCCCTAAATTAATCAAGCCAGCAATTCAATCCCTACATTCTAAGATGAAGGCCTTTGAAGCTAGAAGCCTCCAAGAGAAAGGGACCTGACGTTTATCAACCCTACTTGCTACAATGGGATCACAACATACGGTACTAACACTGGTATGAGAGAAAATATCTGATATATAACCACTTACTATACCTTATTAATCTTGCTTGACTTAGATGACACATGAACGCAAATATATCACACAGATCCTTTTCATTCCCCTGCCCAACATATTTTGAACTGCCTGTTTTCTGTGGATACCTGCTAGCCCAAACATTCATGGAGGGAAAAACCTACAAGAAAGCCAGACAAGCTATAGAGTGATGCAAGGTAGCCTGCTTCTCAGACTAATTTGTCAGAGCAATGCTCTTGTTCTTTTTAATTAGCCTGGCAATTTTGGTCCTCCTACTTCTGTCGCTACAACTTTCCTAACCCCACTGAAAAGGTCATTTCAATCTTTGCTTAAAACGAGCAAACAAACCCAAAGCATTTGCAGAAATAAAGCAAGATCAAAAGGTAGTGAAGAATGCGTCTTTCACATGGAAGTGGAGATTACACTGGAGGCATTAGAGAGGCATTTCTTGTAAACTGTTGCTTCTAGAAAAAAAGGCGCTGGAGATGTCAAGAGAAATCTTATTGCTCAGTTTAAAACAGTGACGGATAACAGAAAGCTCTTCATCAAGGGTCACACTTACTTGGGCACAAAGGGTAGAACAAACCTACATCTAATATTAAGTAAGACAGACACACCCCTGTACACCTCTGAAGCCTTGACAGATTGAAGTTGATTGTGTCATCCTACTTTCCTTAGCCCCTTCAACTCACAAAATTTACCAGGAGAGACTTCGTGCTTCTGGAGCTTCCAGGAGTTGAGGGAAAAGACCCCAGACGACCAGTAGGAACCAAGGATGTGATGTGCTGTACACCTCAGAGGTTTCCTGGCAGCTCTCTCTTTGTATTCCAAAGCAGCAAGCTCCTCAGATCCCATGGCCTGGGGCTTTCAGGTCTTATGTCAAGACTCAGGAAGGCAAACAGCTGCCTGCACACTTTGGGGTCAGGCCACCCCCTCCCCATTTCCTAATTCTTTGTGTTTCTTAAGCAGGTCCTCCCACAACAGTCTGGATAGTGGGATACTGTTTTCTGTTTTCTGGATTGAGTAGCATGCAGTAACTCAGGGAAAGGCTATGATCTCAGGATGCCACATCTGGCCAGCATCAAGCATCAAGTTGTTGGGCTGAAGAGGGATGAAAGTTGGGTGCTCTCCTTCCCTGCTTCATGAAACTGGGTGTGATCAAAACCCCGGCCCATTCCTGTGGAGGATATGAAGGGAAAAGGAGGACATAGGACATGAGTTAAATTGGAAGGGGGGAAGCCAAGCGGCTGCTGGATGGCTGGTTGATGATGGGGGTGAGGGATAACCTGCAGTTTGGGCATCTGCAGGGTGCCTCTCCTTGGACAGATCATCTTTGCTCATCCCACAGACTGGCAAATTCAGCAAGTACTGACAAATGCTTACCAGACAAGTGTTGCTTAATACCCTGCTTGAGCTTCTGTTGGCCTGAAAATCATGGGGCCTGGTGCCCTCTCCACCTTTCTTGACCTACACATTGTATGTTAAAGGGGGATTATATGTGTTCATATAATCAGGAAACAGGCCACATTCTATTTAACCTGTAACACAGCACAGGTTAAGTTGTGCCACTCTGTCTGGGCACAAATCTTATTATTCAGTTTAAAACAGTGAAAGATAACAGAAGGCTCTGTGTCAAAAGTCATACTTACTGAGGCACAATGGGTAGAACAAAGCGACTTCCAATATTAAGTAAGACAAACACAGGGAAGTCAAGGGGAAATGAGGTGGGACAGTTTTTTTTGGACTACCGTACTTTTGCTATCACCTATGTCAAAACTACACATGTTAAGACTTGCTTCTCCAGAAAACTACTTCTTTATTCATGGCAGTTAAAGATAAGTCTATGTGGCATCACCTTTGGTTGCTAAGGTTACAAATGAGTCTGAATGAATTGAGGGTACAGAAAGAAGGGAGTGGTTTGAAAAGCTGTTATGTTCACAGAAAACATTATACTAATGGCTGGCACTGTAATCCCCATCTTCATTACTACTACTACTACTATTGTTGTTGTTATTTGTATCCTGCTTTCCCAAAAAAACTGGGACTCAAAGTGGCTTACAATTTAAAAGAACAATACAGGTAAAAACATACAAAAAAGTGAACATTAAAATATAATTAAACTGTTCACAGTATTAAAGCAATTCAAAACTCCAGTTAAAAGAATAAAATGCTATTTAAAAAGATTTAAAAAGTATTAAAAACAGTTCAGTTTTAAACAATACAGGATTCCTAATCCATTATTTACAAACTTTCTGTTTTAAAAGTCTGTTACATCTAAAAGATTTTTGCCCGCTGAGGGAAGTACAGCAGGGACGGATCCATTCTGGCCTCCCTATGAAGGGAGTTCCAGAGTCTAGGGGCAGCCACCAAGAAGGTCCTTGCTTACATCCCCACCAACCGTGTCCATGTGTCTCTTAAAGCTTAAACTACCTTATGCCCAATGATAGCTTCCTTTTGGGGAAAGGATAACAGCTGAATTAATTTTATTTTGCAACAATTTTTCCCTTTTGTGGACTTTTATGTGTTTCTGTCCTATCTGACCACATCTTTTGATCAACAGCAATGGATTCTCTATGCCCTTTCAGTAGGTCAAGGACTCATGCTGAAACACTGAAAAGACAAATGTCCACCTTCTTTTATTTAATGGATGGAGGACCTCATAACCCTTTCAGCATTTAAACATATGGCATATAGACATCAACATTTTGTGGACACATATTGGGATACCTGCCCATCTTTTCTAGAAGTTTATGCATAAATGGTTTCTCATTGGTATGTTTCCATTTATTCTCTCTTAGCTTATTTCTTATTAACTTGTTTTCACTTCTTTTTTTAAATGCCTTTTCATCCCATTTTTTTCTAAATATGATTTTTACACCATAATAATATAAGTGGGGGGAAATCATAGAAAACCTCATAAATGTGAACAGCAGAAATAAAATTGGAATGTCAAAGCTACCAAGCAAGAGCAAATATTATACTAAATATATTAAATATATAATTGTATCCGAAAAGTAGTATTTAAAATTGCCCTCCTCCACCCCCTATATTAAACAGAAATAATCAGATACAAAATACAATGGAAAGGTTAGTAGATTTTTTTCCCTTCACAATGAGGAAAAAATATCTGAGACGATGGAAGAATCAGCTATTTTATAGCCAAGCACAGACCATTTCTCTCACAGACATACCCATCTAAGCTCCCTTATCTCAATACCCACTTTCTCTTGTAGAGAATCTTTCTCTTTCTTTCTCAACATATATGCGGCCCAGAGACACAACAGCTCATTTCTGTCCACCTCAGGGAAAGGATCAGTGAGTTTCTTCATGGATGCTCTTTTCTAAAATGCACTTTGTGCTTCAGCCTCTGATTTCGCAGACCCAGGAAATACTATTTTCCTTACATATACAAAAGGTGGGGGTGTACAGGAACAGTACTTCCCTTTTAAAAATTCAGAAAGAGATGCGTCTTCTATACAGGAATTGAGTTTACTGGGAAGGGGAATAGCACAAAAGAGAGGTTTTGAGTACTAGATATTGAACTAGGTGAAACACAGGTCAGCTTCAATGTGGAAGTCCCAGTGTTAACCCAGTAAGCCAGTACTACCTCTCTAACCATTTACATACTTAGACAGCATACTAGACGGCCAGAGGATGGACAAAAAGAAATACAGAAAGCAGGAATTTTGAGAATAGGTACCAACACACAAAATTCTGCTAACCCAATTACTAAGGAAGTCTAGCTAAGGACTTTATCAGACCACCCTCCATTAATGCTCTTTTGCTGGCATATTTGGTGTCATTTTTATGCCTGCAAAAGTACCCCGCCACCACCAGACATTACCTTACTCACGTTAAAGAGGTAGCCCAGGCACTAACAGAGAGTGAACAGACCTCTGTTCATTTTTTGGTTTCAGATCTCTCCAATTCTCGCAAGAAGATGTAAGTGCGGCAAATTTAAAAGTTAAAGCAAGACAAAGACATGAAACGTATGCATAAGCACATAAACACACTTTTAAAATTACAGTACAAGTAAACCAGGAAGGTTAAAAAAAAAAAAAAGAGCGTCCCTTACCTGGCTGTCCTGATCTCACCCCAAAGTGTTCTGACAACTGACACTGTATTCACTGAGCACAATGGTGTGAGGATTCAAACACTGGCAATGCCAGCAAAAAAGTGTCATGGGAGATCAATTGATGGCTTGGACCGGCAATAAAAAAGTACACTTTATTGACGGCACATGATTGCGAAAGGACAACATCGTATGGTATGTGCGCCCTTTCACAATCATTAGGCATCCTTATGATGCCATTTTTGCAACTTTTGATAAAGTCCAAAGAAAGGTATGAAACAGGAATGGAGACCTTTTGCCTCTCCAGGTATTTTGGACTACATTCCTTGAGCACACTAGTAAAGAAAGAAAAATTATATTTAGAAAATGAACAGACTAGCTGCCTTACATAGCCCTGTATTGAATTCATCCTAGCCAGTGCTCTATGTATGGGAGAGGTCAAGGAAGGGAGAGGAAAATAGCCGATGTAAACAACTGGCTCCGTAGATGGTGTCACCGAGAACAATTTGGATTCTTGCATCATGTGTTGCAGTTCCATGAGGAGGGACTTTTGGCAAGGGATGGGGTGCATCTCATGCCAGTTGGCAGAAACGTTTTTGCCAACAGTCTCAAGAATTTGATCAGGAGGGCTTTAAACTGAGTCATATGGGGGAGGGAGACAGTATTCTGGAAGGCAAAAGGGTTGGAGAAAATAGTCAAATTGTTATAGAGGGAACAAGGCAAACAGCTCAAGGACTCAACAGTGGGAGGCAAAAAAACTTGCACAGGCAGCAACTAAAGGGAACACATGGTCTTAGATGTCTCTACACTAATGTGCAGAGCATAGAAAATAAGCAAGAGGAACTTGAACTCCTAGCACAACAAAGCAAATATAATATAATAGGCATTACTGAAACCTGGTGGGAGGAGTCTCATGATTGGAATATAGGAATAGAGGGTATAACCTTTATAAGAGAAACAGCCCAAACAGGAAAGGAGGAGGAATAGCATTATATGTCAGGCACATTTACACCAGTGAAGAGATCCATGACGTCAATACTGGAAGCCAGGTGGAGAGCATCTGGATAAAAATTTAAAGGGAAGGAAACAACAGGGATCTTATTGTGGAACTATACTACAGACCCCCAAGTCAGATGGAGGAATTGGATGATGCCTTTCTAGAACAGATGACCACACGTGCAGAAAGGAGAGATATAGTAGTGATGGGTGACTTCAACTACCCTGATATTTGCTGGAAATCTAACTCAACCAAAACTTCAAGGTCTAGCAAATTCCTTACTTGCCTGGAAGACAATTTCATGGTCCAAAAGGTGGAAGAGGCAACAAGGAGGTCAGCTATTTTAGATCTGATCCTAACCAACAGGGATGACCTAGTTAATGGGGTGAAGTGGTGGGATCCTTAGGTGAGAGTGATCATGTTCTCCTGGAGTTTGTTATACAATAGAAGGGAGAAGCCAGGCATAGTCAGACATGCATTCTAGACTTTAGGAGAGCTGATTTCAATAAACTCAGGGAAATACTGGGGGTGATCCCATGGTCAGGGATACTAAAAGAGAAGAGACTTCAAGACGGATGGGACTTTCTCAAAATGGAGCTACTGAAGGCACAATTTCAAACAGTACCAATGAGGAAGAAAAATGGGAGGTGTCTCAAGAATCCAGGATGGATGACTAGAGAACTTTCAACGGAGCTAAGTATTAAACGGAACATTTATAGGAAACGGAAAAAGGGAGAAATCACCACAGAAGAATTCAAACAGATAGCGAACACGTGTTGGAGTAAAGTCAGAAAAGCTAAAGTGCAGAATGAGCTCAGGCTCGCTAGAGAGGTTAAGAACAATAAAAAGGGTTTTTGGGGGGTATGTCCGCAGCAAAAGGAAGAAGGAAATGGTAGGGCCACTACATGGAGAAGATGCCAACTGCTAACAGGGGACAGAAAAAAGGCAGAATTACCGTCCATATATTCTGACATATAAGACTGCTTTTTAACACTTGAAAATCTCCTCAAAAGTGTGGGGGGGTCATCTTATATGCCCAGCAGATCTTTTCCCCTGCTGTGAGAATGACTGCCTTGTCTTTGAAGTGTTAAATTTCCTGGGCAGTTTCCCCAGCAGATCCTTCCCCCTGCTGTGAGAATGACTGCTTTGCCTTTGAAGTGTTAAATTCCCCTCCATTTAGCTCAGGAGACAAGAGAAGCAGTCTTTAAAAGGACATCAAGTTTTGTTTATGGTGAAATTCTCGTATATGAATAAAAGCTTTTGGCAGAGTTAAATCATTCTTTAAATGCAAGGTATTTATTATGGGGTTGTATTTTGGTAAACTTGCCAGGAAGATTCCCATTTGCATAGCTTTGGGGATTTCCTCTCCAGGACTTTGCAAGTGGCTCTAAAATCATTAATGTGCTCATTCAAAAATGTGGGATTTGATAGCTTCATATTAACCAGCTTAATTATTAATGCAACCTTACTTTCCAAAGATTGAACACCACAGAGATTTTTCAAAGTATCCCATGCTTTTTAAACTGCTCTCAGTCCTTTAATTTCACAGACTATTCCATCAACTACAGCCACTGAGCTGGCTGGCTGGTGGGGGGCAGGATTTCCAGCCGGGTGGCTGGCTGGAGGGGGAGGCAAAGTCTATATTTTAACTTAAAAACTGGGGGGCTGTCTTATACGCCGGAATATACGGTACTCAACTCCTTCTTTGCCTCAGTGTTTTCAGAGAAGCAAAAGGGTGATCAACCTGAGGATAATGGAACAGAGGACACAATAGGGGAAATCCAGCACAGAATAAGCAAGGAGGCAGTAGAGGAATACCTTCTTAATCTAAATGAATTTAAATCTCCAGGACCAGATGAAATACATCCAAGGGTATTAAAAGAGCTGGCAAATGTGATCTCAGAGCCATTGGCAATAATCTTTGAGAACTCCCGGAGAATAGGAGAAGTCCAAGCAGACTGGAGGAGGGCAAATGTTGTCCCCATCTTCAAAAAGGGGAAAAAAGAGGATCCCAACAATTATTGTCCAGTTAGTCTGACATCAATACCAGGGAAGATTCTAGAGCAGATCATTAAACAGAGAGTCTGTGAACATCTAGAAGGCAATGCCATAATCACAAAAAGTCAACATGGGTTTCAGAGAAACAAGTCATGCCAGACTAATCTGATCTCCTTTTTTTTTATAAAATTATCAGCTTGGTAGATGAAGGGAACTCTGGATACCGCAAACCTTGATTTCATTAAGGCCTTTGACAAGGTTCCCATGACATTCTTGCAAACAAGCTTGTAAAAGGTGGGCTAGACAAGTTAACTGTTAAATGGATTTGTAATTTGTTGACCGGCCGAACCCAAAGGGTGCTCAGCAGTGGCTCCTCTTCCTCTTGGAAAGATGTGACCAGTGGGATGCCACAGGGTTCTGTCCTGGGCCCAATGCTATTCAACATCTTTATCAATGACTTGGATGAGGGAACAGAGGGCATACTTATCAAATTTGCAGATGACACCAAATTAGGAGTAGCTAACACCCTAGATGACGGGATCAAAATTCAAAATGACCTGGATAGACTAGAGAGCTGGGCCAAAACTAACAAAATGAAATTCCAGGTACTGCACTTAGGGCAGAAAAACGAAATTCATAGATATAGGATGGAGGAGTCCTGACTGAACAAGACTACATGCGAAAAGGATCTAGGAGTCCTAGTAGACCACAAGTTGAACATGAGTCAACCGTGTGATGCAGCAGCTAAAAAGGCAATGCGATTTTGGGCTGCATCAATAGAAGTATAGTGTCTAGATCAAGGGAAGTAATAGAGCCACTCTATTCTGCCTTGGTCAGACCTCACCTAGAATACTGTGTCCAGTTCTGGGCACCACAATTCAAAAAGGATATGGACAAATTGGAGCGTGTCCAGAGAAGGGTGACTAAAATGGTGAAAGGTCTGGAAACCATGCCTTATGAGGAAAGACTTAGGAAGCTGGGTATGTTTCGCCTAGAAAAAAGATGGTTAAGGGGCGATATGATAGCCCTGTTTAATTATTTCAAGGGGTGTTACATTGAGGATCGAGCAGACTTGTTTTCTGCTGCTCCAGAGACTAGAACATGGAGCAATGGATGCAAGCTCCAGGAACAGAGATTCCACCTCAACATTAGGAGGAACTTTTTGACAGTAAGAGCTGTTTGGCAGTGGAACACACTCCCTTGGAGTGTGGTGAGGTCTCCTTCCTTGGAGGTCTTTAAACAGAGACTGGATGGCCATCTGTCAGGGAGGCTTTGATTGTGTATTCCTGCACGGCAGGGGGTTGGACTGGATGGCCCTCGTGGTCTCTTCCAACTCTACAATTCTATGATTCTATGCTGGGAGAGGGAAAATAGTGAAATTAATAACCCCCTTCTTTGAAGACTTTATTGTGCTTGTAAAAAGCAGGCTTGAATCCAAATTTATCTTTAAAATGGACACTATACAATAGTATATAGTTAAAAGCAGAAGCAAATTTCCTTCCAAGAATGAAATGTGGTCAAAATGTCAGGCTTTTTCTTGCAACAGTGGGATCTCCAAACTGTTAACTATCACAAAAATAAAAACAAAAACTTGAGTACAGAACAGGAGAACTGTTTCTTTATACAGTCATCCCTTTACATTCATGGGGGTTAGGGGCACAAGCCCCCCGCATATGTGAAAAAAACTGTGAATAAAATTTTATACAAAGATTGCGGGGACTGCTGATAGAACGCCCTGGAGGAGGAAGGGAGAACACACGGCTTTTTCCACTTTCATTGGCTGGGGGCAGGGGGGTTTACAGGCTTTGCATCGAAGGGGCAGCTTTTTCCCACCATAGCCTCTCCCCACACACACACAGCCAACAAAAGCTGGAAAAAGCCATCCCATTTGATGGAAAACCCATGGCCTCCACAGCTTCTCCCCAGCTTTTGTTGGCTGTGCCAGTTCAAAGTGAGTGCAGTGACATCACCAAGCCCCAAGTTCAGTTGGATTCTGCAGTTTTTTGCGCAGAATCCTGCTGATCTTGGGGCTTGGGTTCATCACCCCACTGGCTTTGAAGCTCCTGAAACCGGTTCAAAGCGAATGGGGTGAGAAAGCCAGGCCTCAAGATCAGCTGGATTTAGAGTTTTTTGCCCTGAATCCAGCTGATCTTAGGCTTGGCTTCATATCACCCCACTCGCTTTGAACCTCTAGGAGCCAGTTCAAAGTGAATGGGATGAGAAAGCCAAGCCTCAAGATTGGCTGGAGTCAACGGTTCTTGGGGCTTGCCTTTCCCACCCAAATCCTATTGAACCCACTCCCACTGAACACAGTGGTTCCTGGGAGTTCAATGGGATTGGGGCAGGAAAGGCAAGCCCCCCTCCCATCCTAGGGGTTCAATTCAGTTGGGGCCGATTTGGTTCACCCATCCACCGACCTAGGGAGGTGGGGGGAATCCAAACCTTAGGCTGATGAGAAATCAGGGAAGGGGTGGGTGAACAGAATTGGTTTAAACAGTGGCTTTGGCAGCTGAAAAGCTGCTGTTCAAAGGGCTTCTGTTCACCCACACCTTTCCTTGCACCCACACAGAGGAGAAGACGAAGGGAGGCTGTGGCCTCTGCCATGAGGAAGCTGTATTGGTGGCCTTCCTTCCTCTTCTCCTCCATGTGGGCACAAGGAGCCAGTTGTGGCTAGTGCCAACGAAAGCTCTCTCTCCTCCTCCATCTGTTCACCCCCCCTTCCCTGCTTTCTCACTGGCCTGGGCTTTGGCTGCCCCCCCCTCCGTCTATGGGGGTGGTGAACCTAATTGGTTTAAACAGTGGCTTCTCGACAGCTGGCAGCAGTGGGCGGCCAAAAGCCACTGCTTAAACACCACCCCCAGGGACGTAGGGATAATCCGAAGGCCAGGCCAGTGAGAAAGCAGGGAAGGGGGTGAACAAAAGCCCTTTAAACAGTGGCTTTTCAGCTACCTCAGGGGCAGAGAGGACACTTTGGAAGCCGAGGAGGGCTGTTGGGCCAATTCAGCCACCTCTGGGGGGGGGCTGCGCTCAGCCCAGCTGGCCGAGCGGCCCACCACTCCCCACCAAAGCACGAGCTGGAAACCATGAATAGGCAGGATCGTGAAAGTCAAAGCCACAAATGTGAAAGGACGACTGTATATACCAGAGACTCTCTCTATGCCTCCTTCGATGATTTCAGTCTGAGGTGCCAATCAAACCTTTACAATAGCGCACTCTAGTTTGAAGGAAAGAGGTAACTTTGTAAAAAGTATTTCACTAAAGGGAGAAGAAGCAGCACAAACACGCACCAGTCCTTTCTGAATCACAACCGACAACTTGCATAAAACAAACAAAAATAAAGTGTTCTTCTTTGTCATGAAATATGAGCCAGGGGAGGAGAAACAAAAGACAAAAAAATACTATCCTGTAGCAGAACAAGGTTAAGAGGCGATATGATAGCCCTGTTTAAGTATTTGAAGGGGTGTCACGTTGAGGATGGAGCAGGCTTGTTTTCTGCTGCTCCAGAGACTGGAACACAGAGCAATGGATGCAAGCTCCAGGAACAGAGATTCCACCTCAACATAAGGAGGAACTTTTTGACAGTAAGAGCTGTTTGGCAGTGGAACACACTCCCTCGGAGCATGGTGGGGTCTCCTTCCTTGGAGGTCTTTAAACAGAGGCTGGATGGCCATCTGTCGGGGATGCTTTGATTGTGATTTCCTGCGTGGCAGGGGGTTGGACTGGATGGCCCTCGTGGTCTCTTCCAACTCTACAATTCTATGATTCTATGATTCTAAGGTGAGGAAAATCCAGCCCTCCAGATTCTGTGGACTAAAACTCCTGTCATCCCTCACCCTTGTCGGTGTTGGCTAGGGCCAATGGGAGCTATAGTCCCAATAACAACTGGAGGCCCATACTTTGCCTGCCCTTGCTTTAGAAGAAATGGAAAAAAGAGACATATGCAGGATATTTTAATGGTCTGCTACATTTTTTAGCTATGGTAGGATTTCTTTCCTTTAATTTACATAAATGAATAAAAATGGCAAAAAAGAGCAATCCATGCACCATTTTTAGGTGGACGAAATTTTATTTGCAGTTTCAGGGCTAGGAAATCAGCACTCCTCGCCATGTGATATAAGGTTCATGCAATATAGGGATAGTAGTCAAAAGGAATGTGACAGTGGTATGGCCCGTCAGTGGCCACAGCCATCTTTCCAAAAGATGGATGGCCTAGATAAATCTTTAGCAAAGCAGTCTTTTCAATTATAGAAACTTTTTAAAATAGCCCCATAGAGGTAGGAGGCCAGATTTCCTGCTATTGTAATTAAAATGAACTTTCACTGGGCACTGGTCTGCATATTTTATAATGTTCATACATGTTTGGGAACAAAAACTAAGACTAAGTTTTTTGACTAAGAAAAAGGGAGGGAAACAGGTTCCACTGTCATAATATACTGTAAAATATATGCGCAAACTCTAATGGGGGGATTGGGGGGATTAACAACCTTTGCATGCACGAACCCCATGGTAGTTAAAGCACATGTCTCTAGCTATTTATGTAAAGCATGTTTAATGGCTAATTTCTTGTTTGCTTGTTTACACACCTCTCCTCTTCCTGGTCACGTAGGCACCTTTTGTTCTCTGGGGAACAAACCCCAAGCAAGCACAGTTTTTACTAACCTTCTTCCATTAAGCATGTGTTTTTAAAGTAGCTCTCTAGAGAAAGATGCTTCTAAGTTCTGAACAGTATGTAGATCTTCATATTTCTTCCTCCTACCTACCTGAAGATGCTGATGTTGGCTCTCTTTTATGTCCTGCAAGGTGTGCAGCGACAAATACAAAAACCAGGCCCACTGAGAAGCCAACTATCAGCACTGTCTGAGGTGCTTGTCCCCAACAGTAGCTATTACAGCAGAATGCAGAAGCACAGAACCCTTTAGCAGTATTTGGCAATATGGCACTGACCAATCTTGAAATGATGCATAGACACAGTTGGCTTCTTCCAAAGTCCTTGGAGGCTCTTTATCTCTTGTTGCAAGATATATCACCAGCATACAATGTCTGAAGTAATGCAAAATACTCTCAATAGTCAACCCACCATTCTCAGCAAACTTACACAGCAACTACTCCGGTCCATCACAATCCATTCACTACAATCCACTACAGCCCACACCTGCTCTTGGTCTTAGCTCACTCACATACTGTGGTGATTATTCAGGGTTGATACTTGGTGTCACACACCCTTCACAGCCATACAAAATATTTTACCTCATTTTAAAGGAACATTGTTCCTAACAATCCCCTCCAAAATAATTTGTTATGGCTAAATTATACATAAACATAACATAAACACTTTACATAATATACAGGCATAATTTTTCTAAGTGTTTACATGATTACAGGTCATTGTTCACAGCTTTTATTCAACCCCAGCAAGGTAACCATTTCCCCATGCCTTTGATCTGGCAACACCTTTGTGAACATGTCAGCAAGGTTTTCCTCTGACATGCAATAATGTAATGTCATTACTCCCTCCTGTATCATTTGCCTTACATTTGTGTACCTTACACCAACATACTTTGTTCTGCTCTTTAGATTCTCTGCCATCACTATACAGGTCTGAGAATCCCTGTTAACCTTAATAGGACCTTTACACTTGTCCCCAAGGTCTTGCAGCAATTGTTTAAACCATTGGATTTCTCCTGCCAGTTCAGAAAATGCTGCAAATTCAGCCTCAGCTGTGGATAAAACTACATTAGTCTGTTTTCATGACCTCCATGCTATAACAATACCAGCATGCTTGATCACCAGACCACTCACAGATTTACTGTCTTTTTCCTCAGCGAACAAGCTGTCAACATGACACCCAGGTTCAGAGTCAGCTTTACCCATTTTCAGACACAGATCCATGGTTCCTTTTAGATAATGTACCATTCTTTTGAGTGCTACCCAGTCATCCAAGCTTGGTTTAGAAACCCTTCTACTTAGTAGGCTGACAGAGAAACTGATATCAGGCCTCGTGTGGTTGGCTATAAAAAACAGACTGCCAACTACTGAATTATATAGTTCTGGCTTGTTAAACAGCACATCAGACTTAAATTTAATGAAATCTGTGGTTAGGTGTCGAGGTTATTTTAGCATCAGTTAGATAACATTTTTCAACCAATTGGTCTATTTTCATCCTCTGACTTAAAAACAACTCACCCTCCTGAGTTTTTTCAACCTCTATGCCTAGATAATGTTTTAGACATCCCAGGTCCTTGACTTTGAACTGGCTCTCTAATTGTGATTTTACATTGTCAATCACCTCTTGGCTTTTAGCTGTGATTGCCAAATCATCAACGTAAATCACAAATATGACCACTTCATCACCACTCCCTCTAGTAAAGACTCAGGCATCTGCTATACTCCTAGTAAAACCTAGGGCACATAATTGTTTATGTATACAAACATTCCAACATCTAGCAGATTGTTTTAACCCATAGATTGCCTTTCTTAGTTTATATACTTTGTTCTCACCTTGATACACATATCTAAGGACTTGCTTCATATACACAGTTTCTGTTAGATCAGCATCTAGATAAGCCGTTTCAAAATCAAAATGTTTAATCTCCATGCCATTCTTTATAGCTAAAGACAAAAACACTTTAAAACTTTCTGGTTTTGCTGTGGGGGAAAATGTCTTATTGACGGACTCATATTTCTCTTGTGAGAATCCCTGAGCCACTAGTCTTGCGTTATATTTTATACTCCCATCTGGCATGGCCTTCTTTCTGTACACCCATCTGGACCCCACAATTGTTTGTTTTATAGGCATGTCTACAACATCAAAGACTTTCTTGTCCATTGCTGACATGAATTCTGCATCCATGGCAGCATTCCATGTTTTTATTCCTCTACTGAACAGTTCTGCATTTCTCAATAGCTTTCTGGTTCACAACACATATTACATACCTTTGCCTGCTGTACTACAAAACGATCTGGGGCTTTTCTTTTTTTATTATTATTATTCTTTTTAAAAAATTCAAAACTATAAAACATACAAATCTACTTCTTTCCATCTGGATTATGAACTTGCTGCTTCTTCTTCTTCTTCTTTAAATTTTCCTTAAATACAATCTTTTAAAAATTGTAAATACAAAGACAATTCTACACAGTATATATGTGATAACAGGATCATTTGTTAATTTGCTAATTTCTACATTATTTCAAATTTTCTCAGTCCTGTATCTTTCTAGCCAAAGATTTCTTTCTCGAGCTTTATTATTCTGTTGTACCTTTATCATCTATTATCTATTCAGTGAGCCATATTACTACATATTCACACCACTCCAATTTTAAAAAATCAATCAATTTCTCCCAATCCTTCCTGAAATTAGTTATTGTTCTATATTAAATCCAACAAGTGGGTTGTTCCATTCTCGCTATTTCTACCAATTTTAACATCCATTCATCTATCTTTGGTGTTTCTTTTTGTTTCCAGTATCTGGACAAAACAATCCTGGCTGTGGTGGTCATGTATAACAATATATTTCTCAATTCTTTGGGAAAATCTTTATCTATTAAATTTAACAAAAATATTTCAGGTTTTAACTATTTTTAATATTTTTTTATCCAATTGTAGATGTTTACCCAAATTTTTTTTACAGTTTTACATGACCACCACATATGATAAAATGAACCGTCTTCTTCTCTACATTCCCAGCATTTTGTTTCTTTATCCTTATACATTTTTGCCAACTTTTGTGGTGTCATGTACCACCGGAATATCATCTTATAACAGTTTTCCCTCAATTCCATGCAAGGTGTAAATTTAATATGTCTTCTCCACAATGTTTCCCAGTCCTCTAACTGAATATTATGTCCAATGTTTTGCACCCACTTGACCATATATTCTTGAACAATTTCCAGTTCTAATTCTAGTTTTAATAAAAGTTTATATGCATTAGAGATTGTTATTTCTTTATGTTCTATCATCTTGTCCAATTCTGTCTTTTGAGATTCTATTCCAATCAGATTTTTGTCCATCTTTTATCTTTCTAATAATTGTCAATACTGGAACCAGTTACAATCTAACTGTTGATAATATAATCTCAAATTCAGTAAGCTTAATCCTCCTCTGTCCTTTTCTTCCTGTAACACCTTCCATTTTATTCTTGGTTTTTTGTTCACCCATATAAAATTTGATATATCTTTATCCCATGTTTAAATAATTTGCCATTATATAATACTGGGAGAGTTTGAAATTTAAAAAAAAAGCATTCTTGGTAACATCAGATTTACCACAGAAATTCTCCCCAAAATAGATAGATTTAACTTTCCCCATCTTTCTATATCTTTTTATTTCTCTCCAATTCTTTTTATAGTTGTTTTCTATTAAATCCAAATTATTATTTGTTATCATTATTCCTAAATATCTTGTTTTCTTTTCTATTTTAAAATTTGATATTCTTGTTAACTTCTCTTCTTCCTTTTTATCCAAATTTTTTGTTATTATTACTGTTTTTTCTTTGTTGATTTTTATTCCTGATAACTCACCAAACACTCATAATTTTTCCTGTAATTTTCTAATTGACTCCAGAGGGTCTTCTAAAGATATAGCTACATCATCCACAAAAGCAGGTGTGTGATATATTTCTTGCTTTATCTTCGCCACTTGTATTTCTTCTTCATTTCTTATAGTCATACATAATGTTTCTAAGACCGTTATAAAAAGTAACCGTGATAGGGGGCATCCCTGTCTTACTCCCTTTACCATTTTTATTTCCGATGTCTTCTGTCCATTAATTATTATTTGAGCTGTTTTTTGTGAATTGATTTCACCCCCTGTACAAAGCTTCCTCCTAAATCAATTTTGTTCATCACTTCTATAATGTAATGCAAGTTTACGCTATCAAACATTTTCTCAGTGTCAAGAAACATTAAAGCTAGCTTTTTCTCAGGATGTTTAGCAAAATATTCCATAAGCTTTAATATTTTTCTAATATTATTTCTCAAGTGTCTTCCTGGCAAAAATCCTGATTGATCATAATTAATCCATTCATTTACTACTCTTTTCAACTTCTCTGCCAGGATTGATACAAAGATTTTATAGTTTGTATTCAGCAGAGAGATTGGCCTATAATTTTTCATATCTTCCAGATCTTTGTTTTCCTTTAATATTAGTACGATATTTGCATTATTCAAAGATAATGGCGTATATCCTCCAGACAAAATGTTGTTAAACAGTTTCCATAATGGTTTTTTAAATTCTCCTTCGAAAATCTTATAATAATTGGCTGAAAATCCATCTGGTCCAGGTGTTTTTCCACTCTTCAATGCTCTGGTTGCATGTTCCACTTCTAGTATAGTTATTTCTTTATTCAATTATTTTTTGTAGTGCATTAATTTTAGTGATGTTTTGTTCATTCAAGTACTTTTCTATCCTCTCTTTCACTGTACCCTTCAGTTGCATTTCCTTAAATAGACCGGTATAAAATTCCTGAAAACTTCTTTCTATCTTCTCTAGGCTTGTTAATATTTTCCCTTTTTCCTTTATTTTCAATATTTGTTGTTTCAATTGTTCTTTTCTCAGTTTATAGGCGAGCCATTTAACTGTTTTATTACTCTGTTCATATCTTTGCCTAGCATACCTTATCTTCTTTTCTATTTCTTGTGCTTTATCTGTTTTCATTTGATTTGGCAAGATTTTCATTTCTTTCATCACATCTATGTTTGTCGGATCCTTTCCAAGTTCTTTTTGTCATAGTGTGTCGTGTAGATTTTCCATTTTTCCCCGTATTCTTTTATTTCTTTCACAGTTTATTTGCATAAGTACTCCTCTCACTACCATCTTACTCACTTCCCAAACACTTTGAATTGCAATTTCTCCCTCTTTATTTTCGTTAAAATAATTCTTCAAAGCCTCTCTTATTCTATTCTGTGTATTTTCATCCTGTAACAATACTTCTTTAAGTCTCCAATTACAATCTCTTCCCCTGTTTTTCATCATCAATTTTATCATATTATGATCAGTGATTGATCTTGGCAGTATTTCTATTGATTTTATATATCCTGCGATATTTTTGGACAGTAAAAACATGTCTATTCATGAGACAGCCCTATGGATATCCGAGAAGAATTATATTCTCTCATGTCAATATATAAAAGCCTCCATGCTTCTATCATTGATAGATTATCCATCAGGTCAAAAATGATTTAGGTAACTTACCTTGCTTATCTTTTATTTTTTTCCGGAATGATCTATCTTTAAATGGATCCAAAACATCATTCCAGTCTCCAAGGCATAGTATACTATCATATTCAACCTCTAATAATATTTTCAATAGGTCTTTATAAAATTTATCTTTGTTTTTGGATGGCACATATCCCTAATACAAAAGTTCTTTTGTCCATTATTGTTAATTCAATTCCAATATATCTTCCTTTTGAGTCTTTTACAATTTCCTTCACGGGTAAGTTCCTTTTTACATATATCACAATTCCATTTTTCTTCTGTTAAATTGAGTTTGTAAATTCTTGCCCTAATTTCCTGTTCCTTAATAGATTTTGATTTTTTTTCCTTAATGTGCGTTTCTTGAATGCAGATCACATCTGCATTAGTCTTTTCTAAATGATGGAATATCTGGTTCCTTTTATGAGGGGAGTTCATCCCTCTCACATTCCATGATATTAATTTAACCTCCATTTTTATTTAATTGTATTACTTGAGTTTACTTGTTTTAATCAATCTCTCTAAGCTACATGTGTTTCCTCTTCATCTTCTTTCTCTCCTTCTGTTTCTAACATTTCTCTTTCTTCACCTATATCCTCTTCTTTTTCTTCATCATCTTCCAACTCTACCTCCCCCTCCTCTTCCTTCCAGTTCTCTCTTTCCTTGCCTCCTCTCTACTACCTCTCATATTTTCGATTTCTTCCTCTTGTTCTTTTTCTTGTTCTTTATTTAGATTCCTTCTCTCTTTCTTCAAAGATTCCCATCTTTCTGTTCAACCTTTTCCTTCTTTTTCCCTTTCCTTACCATCCATTTCTTTGCTATATTTCGCAAGAAAATCTTTTGCTTTTTTACTGTGTTTATTCTATATCTCCTCTGCCAATATGTGAAAGAGATTCCCTCTACACCTTCCCATCTATACTGTATTCCTTTTTTCTGTAACTTGGATGTGACAAATTGATAATCCTTTCTTTTCTTTAGGACCTGAGTTGGAATATCTTTATATATTGCAACTTCATTCTCTTCAATAATTAGTTTTGTTTCATAGGTGTTTTTTTTTCAGGATTAGATCCCTAATCTTTCCTCTCATTAAATATATCACAATATCTCTCAGCAACTTCCTTTGCATAGCTACTTTTGAGTTTATTCTAAATATTTTGGATCTGGGGCTTTTCTACTCTCTTTGACCTCCTGCTTATTACAACAGTGTTTTCTTCACTACTATTTTCACTTTTTACCATGTCCTTTCTTTTTACCAAAGGTGTAGAGGTGTGTTATGAAGTGCTTGGCTGTTGCTATACACCATCAGGGATTTCCACCCCTCTCTGGCTTTACTTCGCAAACGAAGATTCAGGAAGGACTCATCCCGCGCCTTCTGCAAGCGCGCTGATGACTAAAAAGGCCAATCCGAGACAAACAAGTCCGGTTGCAAAAAGTGCAGCAGAAGGTCTCCTTGGGTGATGTTTTTGGGTTGTGATTCTTTCTGCGTTGTCGTTTCTCTTCAAGACTTGTTCGTCGTGAGTTCTCAAATAAGGCTGCAGCATTGTGGATATTGCGTCTCCATGCCTCCCGATGTGAGGCCAGGGCGGACCACCGTTGGTGATCAATCTGGCCAAGCCTGAGATGTTGTTTCAGGGAGTCCTTGTATCGCTTTTTTGGAGCGCCCCTCCCACGCTGACCCGTGGCGAGTTCACCGTAGAGTAGTATTTTTGGGAGGCGATGGTCCTCCATCCTAGAAACGTGCCCTGCCCAGCGCAGCTGTGTTCTCAATATCATGGCCTCAATGCTGGTGATCCCTGCTTGTTCAAGGACAGCAACATTCGTCACATAGTCAGTGCAGTGTATATTTAGGATTGTCCATTTGTGGATATTGTCTCCTCTAGGACTAATGGTTGAACAAACACTTCCTGATTAGCATGTATTTTGTCCCATCCACAGTGTCTTGAAGTTGGCACTCCTCAAATACACAACCTGTCCATTTCCTAGAACAAACTGGTACTTATTACCCATATATCCTACAAATCTCAGTCTCCTCCACTTGAGTTGCCCTTTTCTCCTCAAGGTTTTTGGAATTAGGGCATTGGCAAACTGTACAAACACTCTTAGGTACTTTAGGCTAGATTCTCTCCCATACAACATAAAGTAAGGTATCTGGTTAACATTAGAACTCCAGACCCTGTTAATTACATGGTCCACACAAACCACTGCGTCACCCCACAAATTACTGAGTGCTTGGGCATCAACCAGCATGCAGTCCTACATGGATTGCAATAGGCCTACGCTTTGCTCAGCCAGACCATTTTCTGCTGGGTTAGTTGTTTGATGTTGAATGCCCTTTGTCCTAATCCAATTTTGAAATGTATTCCCAAAAAATTCCCCACCTCTGTCAGAAATGAACATTATGATTTTAAAGGGAAATTGTAATTCAACAATAGCCACCCATTCCTCAAACTTGGTAAATGCCTTGTCTTTGGTTTTCAACAAATACACAAACCCATATCTAGTAAAGTGGTCAACCAATACAAAGATATATTGTGCACCTCCCACACTTGCCTTAAATAGTCCTGCAAGGTTTCCATGAACTACCTGAAAGGGCTGCTTTGTTGCCCTCTTGCTTTCCTTGCTACAGAAAAAGCCTTAACTTTAACCCTCTTTCAGACACTACAGTCCAGGAATTTTTGGCATGGTTTCACTTTAAACTCTGGACACACTTTAGCCAACTGTGCCAATGTAGCAAAACTGGTATGTCCAACTACCCTATGCAGATAATGCACATACTGATCATGCAAGGGAACATTGGTCATTGTTACATTGGCTACGTTTGGTATGTCTGCTTGTGGATGCAAATAATATAGTCTATCCCTTTTAACACCCTTGGCACAGACCTTACCTCCCTTGGAAATAATACAATGGTTCTTCTCAAATATCACCTTATACCCATCACTAGTCAAGGTAGATACACTTAAGAAACAGTTCTTTAAACTGGGAGCAAACAAAACTTGTAAGCAGGGAATAAATGCAGTTCCCATCTTCTCCACCTTCCTTGGAGCACCATTTGCTAAGTCGACTTTGGAGACTGTTGAAGGCTTCACATTCTGTAAAAGTTCCAAACAGTTCACCATATGGGGTATGGCTCCAAAGTCCAGCAACCACACTGGCTTGGCTCGTTTTACAAACAGCTGCAGTGAAAAGACCACGCTCAGTTGCCTGAGAAGACTTGCCTGCAGGCTTCTGCTGCTGCTTTCTCTGCTCCCTCTTGTGGCCAAACTTGGAAGGACACTCTCTTTTCAAATGCCCCTCCTTTCCACATGAGTAGCACCACCTCACTAGGTTGCACATAGCCTCGCCTTGCTCATGAGACGCTGTTATCAGGTGTTGCTCCTTATCTGCTTTCCTGGCATGCTGCTGATCATGACTCCCAGCCTCAAAGCTCCTCCACTCATTCGCTTCCAGAATGCAGGCAGAGACCAGGTTCAAGGTCAGTTCAGCCTCTGATAAACTCTGCAGACTGTGGAACAAAAAGTCCCAGCTCTCATCCAGCCTGCCAAGTACTATGTATGGCTTATGTGCCTCATGGAAATGCATACCTCTGTTCTGCAATTCAATGAACAGAGCCCTGAGTTTGTCCAAATGGCAGTTTACATTCTCACCATCTCTCAACTTGGTGTTGTAAAGCCAGCATGTTAAGTATCATTTTGGACACACGGGAGTCCCTCTGCTAAACATCCTTCAAGTTCTGCCAACATTCCAATGCAGTCGTCATGTTGGTTATATAAACAATCTGGTCAGCTTCTAAACACAAAATAACTGTGGCTCTTGCTTTCTGGTCAGCAAGTCTCTGCTCATTACTCCATGGTCCAGGGGCTGGGTGGGTGGGTGGGTTGGTTATATAGCAGACCAGGTTCTCTCAAACAAGCAAACGTTTTACCATCACAGACCATGTGGAATAATTGGTGCCATTCAATTTAGCAAAGTTCATCATTCCAGTGACTCCAGCCATATCAGCAGGCTATTTACAAAACAAGTCATTAAAAAATGAACACAAACTCTTTGCTCTGTGGGTTGTTTCTTCTGGTCAGGCACAAACTCAAAATAAGCCAAATATTCACTGCTAATTGTTTGAAAAAACACACAGTAAAAACAAAATGCAAATTGCAAACACTGTTCTTCTGTGGCACAGTTTCTTCCTTCTGCCTCTCAGCAGCACAAAACAGCCTGGGTATCACTGGCTTTAACGCAGGAACAAAAAACTGTTTGCAAGCACTGGTTCAAACAGGGTTCAAAAATAATTGGCACAGGCAGTTAAAGACTAACAGCCTAGCACAGCCTGGGCCCATAACCCCTTGTTGGCTCTCTTTTATGTCCTGCAAAGCGTGCAGCAACAAATACAAAAACCAGGCCCACTGAGAAGCCAACTATCAGCACTGTCTGAGGTGCTTGTCCCCAACAGTAGCTATTACAGCAGAGTGCAGAAGCACAGAACCCTTTAGCAGTATTTGGCAATATGGCACTGACCAACCTTGAAATGATGCACAGACACAGTTGGCTTCTTCCCAAGTCCTTGGAGGCTCCTTATCTCTTGTTGCAAGATATATCACCAACATACAATGTCTGAAGTAATGCAAAATACTCTCAACAGTCAACCCACCACTCTCAGCAAACTTACACAGCAACTACTCCGATCCACCACAATCCACTGCAACCCACACCTGCTTTGGGTCTTAGCTTACTCATATGCTGTGGTGATTACCCAGGGTTGACACCTGGTGTTACACACCCTTCACAGCCATACAAAATATTTTACCTTGTCTTAAAGCAGTGGTTTTCAACCTGTGGGTCCCCAGATGTTGTTGGACTACAGTTCCCAGGAGCCCTCTGAGATCTCATCGTGACAGCCAAGTGGTCCTCCCAGGACTGAACTCACAGCCTCACTAATGACTGGGAGGACCACATGGCTGTCAAGATGAGACCTCAGAGGGCTCCTGGGAACTGTAGTCCAACAACATCTGGGGACCCACAGGTTGAGAACCACTGTCTTAAAGGAACATTGTTTCCAACAACTGAACCCGTGTATTGATTATGCACATGCTATTTTGTATGTAAACTATATTTTATACTTTCTAAAGAAGAGTAAGCTTGTTTTATTTCTCAGCTAGATATATTATGTGTGGGGAGGAGGTGGCTGGCTTAATCTGTTCCCAAAACTTCTGCTAGGTGCAATTTTAACTCTGCCGCTGAGATCACCAAATCTCAAATATTTTATAATTCCAATAGGGAAAAACCTCTCATAAGCCATAAATGTAACTTCCTGATTTAAAACAATACAACTCTTTGCAATGTTCATAATATTTCAAGAGGCTAACACTTCTAAATAGTAGGAAGTCATAACTTGATTGGTCCCAGAGGCTCCCTCATTTCATGCTTATTAAAAGGGGAAAAGAGGCAGTAATTGTTTTAGACCCTGGAAATAAACAAGAATAACTCTTCGAGGAAAATGTACCGAGGGAAAAACAATGCACTGAACAAGATTTGCGCTATAAAGTCTACTTTCTGAATGAGCTTTTCTGGCTATGGGATAAATTGCTCCCATAAATCCTTCAAAGGGAAGGAAGCCATGGATAAATCAGGGCCAAACTAAAAGACATGCTTTTTGCTATATAAAAATTCCTTCCTTACATCAGCACTTGTTATCCCAGGACAAAGGAATATGATTACCCTCCCTGTCACTGTGACCTCAATGGTAAAACTCCCCTTGTAATCAGGATTTTTTAAAGAAGAGAAGAGAGGAAGGATGCTGGGAAAAAGAAACAGAAGTTGCCAGCAATTTGTGTGTGAATGAGGCCTGGACAATCATGCCAGCAGCCAAATGCCAGCATTGGAATGATCAGGCTCACACCTACCTGTCAGACCCAGTGTGTTTGCCCCAAACTAATCCAGCCTTCCAGTTGAAAAGGTTCCCCTACCTCTGCTTTAAGGGTAGAAATACAATGTTCAATGTAGTCTCTGAATCAAATACACATGGCAACTAGCTACACCCGGTGTAACATACATCATTCCCCCCATGCGCTACACCCCCCACAGTACACATGCCACTCCCCCATGCTGCCCTCCCCGCACTCGCACTGCCCTCCCCACACTCCGAGCCACCCTCCCCGCACCCCATGCTGCCTTCCCTGCGCCCTGTGCCACCCTCCCCGCACTCCCACTGCCCTCCCGGCACCCTGTGCCACCCTCCCTGTGCTCATGCCACCCTCCCTGTGCCCCGTACACACCGCATGCACACACACCATGCCACATCCCCCCATGCTACTCACACCCCCTCTGCCTCCGCCATGTTTAGAAAGGAGTGAAACTTCCACATGGTCCTGCCCCCAGTGTCCTGATTGGCTGCCCAACAGAGCGTTGATTGGTTGGTCAGTTTCCTAAGTGGCCAATCAGCACACTGGAAATGGCAACATACCTAAGAGATAGATAGATAGATAGATAGCATTGACCAGTAGGCAAAGCACTCCAAAATCCTAGCTTCACTTAGAGAAGTCAAATACAACTAAGTCCACAAAAGAAGCTTTTTAGAGACCCTGGTGTGACTTTCCAAATTGCAAATGTAAATGTAAATGTAAATGTAAATGCTCAAATTTACCCTGACTGGATTAGCTTCTCTAACAAGAGAACTGAGATTGTGATCAAGCATCTCATTAAGACAGCTAAAGTACCTGTTGCCACTCATGATAAATGATACTTCAAGGAGGGATATGAGCTTGATCACACTCTCAAGAACCTATTTCAAGCTGGGACCAACTGGCCCACTGAATTTATGGGAGAGACTATGAGTAATTAAAGGTGACTGTGTAAACATTATTAGCAGGAGGAACACACTTAAGGATGGCATGCCAAGGGCCCTTGTCACTCCTCAAGCAACCCTCTCCAGAATGCAGACTCAGCTAGGCAGGAAAGCTTGTGAAAGCTCATCTGCAGCTTTTGCTGCTGCTAATATATTCAGTGGAGCAGCTAGTAAGGAGGTTAACAGTGTGGCATACAGTGCCTCTAATATCAGAAATAAAATGGCACTGGACTGAGTCCTCAAAATCAGCCAGAATATATTTGTGCAGCAACCACCCTGCTAGTGGCTCACTGGTGGTCGTTATTATTATTGCTTGCCAGTTTGCTATTCACATTTTGGAGAGGACATGTACACTCCCACAAATGTACAAATGGCGGGGAGGGGGATAAGAATTTTCAAAATTAGATTCATAGCCTATCTAGTTTTTCTCCCAATAAATTGAACTCAAAGCAGGTAATAATAAAATGAATGGAAAAGTGCCCATTAAAAATATAAAACAGATTAATTAAAACAAGCAACATGAAAAGCAGCTAAGAAGAAACAGATTAAAACAAAACTAAAATAAGAGGAAAGCAAAATAAAAGGCAGCACCTGCTTGAATTAAAAGCTCCTTTCACAGTAACCCAGCCTAAATGCCAAAAGTATGCCAGGAATAAAAAATGTCTGCCTGACAGCAGAAAGAGAAAAGGATGGGGAGCAGCCAGGCCTCCCTCCATGGAGAGTTCCACAGTCTGGGAGCAGTCACCAGTGATGCATTCAAGTCTTTTTACTCCAAGTCTCAAGTCTCTACCTTCAAGTTGCAAGTTGAGTCTGAAGTCCTCGCAAGATAGTTTCAAGTAAAGTCTCAAGTCTAGGAGACAACTTTAACAGAGAAAAAAAGGAGAGGGTGGGGTGTAGGGTGGAGTTTTAATAACTAGAAAATCAAGACAACATGCACAAAGTTAGGTAAAAAAATGTAAATTATCAGCAAACATGTTAGGCAATGGGCTTGAGGTGGGGGCTGAGGTCTGCTTTGCAGCCTGTTCCCATTGCACACCGGAGGAGCCTTCTAAAGCTTTTGAAAAGCTTTAAGGATCCTTCCACCTCAAGCCCATTGCCTAACACATTTGCTGTTATCACTTCTGTAACTTGACTGGTAGGCAAAAAGCAGTGAGATCATGGAAGTGTTATTTAAAGGAAAAAAACAATTTTCTGCTCTGTAATGTTTCTGGATGAATGTGTTATGTTACTGAACCAAGGCCAACAATATGCAGTATACAAGTCATGAATCAAGTCAAGTCAATGCATCATTCATTGGCGAGTCCAAGTCAGTCATTGAAGCAACTTGAGTGCGACTTGAGTACAAGTTAATCAACTCGAGTCTAGATCACTGGCAGTCACTTCATTCAAATTTAAAGTCTCACCCTTAAAACCTCTGCTTAGTCTAAAACAGCAGATAAGAGTGGAATAAAACCCACCTCCTTGGGCCCATCTATACGGGGTGGATGGAGTACCTCATAGTAACAGCATTTTGCAGCAGCAGCAACATGCCTTAATGGGTTTTTTTTGCCTCAGAAGCCCCCATAAGCATCACATGCCAGATGGCAACCGCAAGTGATTTACTCATGTTAATTCTTTGCCACCACCAAACTTTTTTTTAAAGTCATCTAAGGTGTGCTAGAGCAATATAATGATTTTACGATGTAACAGGAAAGCAAAACAAAAAAACCCACCCCATTTTATTGCCTTAGTGATTGCTCACTAAGGTGAAAATCCAACATGGTGGCAGCGGGTGCTTGCCCTGTTAGCATGCCCCACCCTCATGACTGCCTGGCCAATCAAGCTTTGCGCTTCCTCTCAAATTGCTTGTCCTAACAAGAAAGACTGTGCACCCCCCTCACTGTTTTTAAAAAACTATGGGAAAAGCTGCAAAGGCTTTTGCTGCATTGTTTTTGCCATTTTGGGGCCCCCTCCTTCCAAATAGCGTGGACTGGTGTTGGATCCCATTTAGAAAGGTAGGATTCCCAGCAAATTCCATGAGGGCTATTTTGACAGTTTAGACAGCATCCTTGAAAAAGTTTAAAAAGAGCCAAAACTTCTGCATCTGATTAAGTCCTCAAAAGGTTATGCAGTCCACAGAAGGTTATGCCTGAAATTTCTTTTTCTTATTCTTAAAGATTCTACAGGATTCCTTTATACCTTTTTATGCTAAAACAGACTAACATGCCTACATCTTTAAATACTGCTACTTAGTAAGAAAACATTAGACCAGGGGTTTTCAGACGCTGGTCCTCCTGATGTTTTAGACTTCAGCTCCCAGAATTCCTTGCTGTTGGCCAAGCTTCCTGGGGCTTCTGGGGGTTGAAGGCCATAACCCTAGAGGACCACTGCATTAGACTAAGGAGGGGAAACAGAAATGGGGGCTTTTCTCACAAGCAAGACACTCACAGAAGATTAAAGTTCAATTAGATAACATTTCCAGAAATGCCTGCCAAATACAGTTCTCTCCCTCTCCAATTTATTTCTCCTGTGTTATATTAGTCTTCCTTTACAGACAGACCTAGGTGACCTTCAATCCAGTTTTCAATTATAAGTTCCGAATGTGACTTCCTAAATTGTGTGATAATATACTTTACTGATAAGGATGCCCTGGCTATCCAAAGTATGGCAGTTTGGGGAAACTTAATCAAGGCATGTGACATGGTCATGAGTACTAAACAACTTAGCTGCAGGCTGGCATACATCCAGGGTCAAACTGATGAGAGATATGAGCTTGTATAAGTTACTCACTTGCTAAGCAATTACAAGCAATTTCAAGCAGGCAATCATAAAGGGTTTTCTCTTTCACCATTCCCATCCAATTTAGTATGTGATGAAGGCATGTATCTTTTGATTAAGGATGGGCTAATTTGTCAGTTTGGGTTCCCTGAGCTTTTAACATTCTGACTTTTGAGTTTCTCTAGGCCCAAATCAGCCCAGTACTTTCAAATCTATACAAGAATTTCTACACCTTATTGTACACATTTTTCTAAAGCACACATTTTTGTAATTCCCCTCCTCCCAATTATATAATTCACGTTTGTGTTTAACTTGTAGTAATATATACATGTTTGTGCATCCTAAAATATGCATTTTAACTAGAGAAAAGTATTGTAAAAATCCATGAAAACACCAATTGTGATGTTTAAGTACTGTATGTTTCAACTCACTTATTGTTTTAAGAGATACAAATTAGGTAATCTACTTTTAATGCCAGACTAAACTAGTAACAGCAATAGATACAACACTAAATTGCATACTAAGCAATTAATAGTTTTGATTAGTCCCAGTTTTGCAGAGAATTTGCTTCTCTTCCTAAAATTATGATTTGTAGCAAAAGTATCTTCTAAGGACAGTGTTTCCTCCTTGATCCAGTTTCTTCAAAGCTGTTGAAGACTATTTCTGTGTTCCATTTTCAACTGCACATACTTTTTTCTTGTAGTACTTTTAGTTGCAGTTTTAGACAAGCTATTTTCCCTAGCATTAAAAAGGCTTCTTTATTGTTGTGTGCCTTCAAGTCGTTTCCAACTTACAACAGCCTTGAGACAAAACTATCAAGGCGGTTTCTTGGCAAAAATGTATTCAGAGCTAGTTTGCCACTGTCTTCCTCTGAAGCTGAAAGAGTGTGACTTGCCCAAGGTCAGCCAGTGGGTTTCTTTTGCTGAGTGAGGATTCAATATCCTGATCTCCACAAGTCCTAGCCCAACACTCACACCACTACACTACATGGCTCCACACATGATCCTCACTTACCAACTATTCACTTCCTCTCATCTTTAGGATTTTTCAACACTCAAATCTAGTCTGTGTGAGGCAAAAAAAAAAAAAAGTGATTGCTCTGCAGTAATGGCAAACAGCACTACTTCTCTTACCGCTGGGGGGGGGGGCAGATAGCAGGCATGTGAAGCTATCTGCGTTTGCTGTGTAAACAAGCATGCCTGAAATTGCTGCCACTGGACAATGTATTTTTAACCCTATCCAAGGTGCAAAAGAGCAACCTTTTGCTATAACAAAAAAGCCAAAAACAAAAACAAAAACAAAACAAAACAAAAACACCATTTTAACACTTTAGCGCTCACTAAGGTGAAAATCCAACATGACGGCTTCAGGAACTTGACTTGCTAGCAAGCTCCACCCCCCACACACATCCAACCAATCAGCTTTCAACTTCTGCTACTATAGGAAAAGTGAATCAATCCGGTCACTTGTCCCAACGAGCAGGAATGCACATTCTCTCCACTGTTTTTAAAAAATTTCAGGAAATACAGCAATGGGTTTTTTTGGATACTTTTTGGCATTTTTTACCCCCCTCCTTCCAAATACAGTGGAGTGATGCAGAATCCCATTAATACAAATGGTATTATCCTCGCATTCTGTGGCAAGTATTTCAGCATCTAGACAACCCCTTGGTCTTTCAACAATTGACTTTCTATCTGTAAATTCTCTTCCTGATCTAGTATCAGCTTTCAAATTCATTGTCAATTGCCTCCTACTTCCTTGATCCTGCAATCATTGCTATTCTTCTATTGAGATTCATCCTCAGTCTTTGAAACCACAGATTACTCCACTCTTCATCTGTCTTTTTATTTAATCCTGTTCCTATCTGTTTGAATATGCTTTAACAGACCAATCACTGGAGCTTAAATCATGTAACCCCCAAAACAATACTTAATAAGATAAATATGCCACAGACAGAAGAAAATCAACACAGGTTGAATATATAATATGAACTAGAAACAAAACATTCAGTTCTTATAAGATCATAAACATATTCAGGAATGGAATCTGCAAGAAAATAGTAATTCAATTGCAGATTCCATTCCTGGTTATGGTTTTTATAACTGAACCACATACATGCCCAGACGCAATACATACATACAATACATAATAATAATAATAATAATAATAATAATTTATTTATTTATACCCCACCCCTCTGTTAAAACAATCGGGGCGGCTTACAAAAATTAAAATACAATACAGATAAAATCCCCAAACACCCCCCATCCCACCCTCCCCCATAAAAAAATATTAAACAATTACAAATTAAAACCAACTGATCAAAAAATAACAATTAAAAACAATAAATACAATAAAATACTATAAATGGCCAGCGGACTAAAAGAAGCCAGGATCCCCTGAGGCCGGGATCTAATTAGGAAAGGCCTGCTAAAAGAGATCCGTCTTTAGTGCTTTTTTAAAGCTACTCAGGGTTGTTATCTGACGGATCTCGTTCGGCATGTATATATATGTACACAGGATGTCACCAAAAGTGTATACACCTTTAGAAGCTTATAATTCTGGAAATTCTTTTGTAGTTTTCCCCCCAAAAAATGTATACACCCTTAACAAGATTAAAGATTACAACTGTTGATAAGTGTAGCAAAATTACAAGAGAAACTTTAAGTTTGCAACTCTGTGCTTCAACAATGCAAGCAGTGCATTGCTCCAATGGGCTGACCATTTGAACACCTTGCTTAGAATTGTAATTTAAAATGGAATTTGTAACCCTGATTAAATCATTATTACAACATTTATTCTTCAATATAAATGTATTTACTTAGCTTTCAAATAATTGCCATAGCTACTATTAGCTGTTAAAGGGTATATAGATTTTTGGGGGACACTGTGTAGCTAAATAGAAACCTAGACAGATTGATTGTTTAGACAGAATATCTATCTATGTTCAGTTTGTTGGGAACAATGTTCCTTTAAGACAAGGTAAAATATTTTGTATGGCTGTGAAGGGTGTGTAACACCAGGTGTCAACCCTGAGTAATCACCACAGCATATGAGTGAGCTAAGACCCAAAGCAGGTGTGGGTTGTAGTGGGTCATAGTGAGTGGATTGTGGTGGTTCAGAGTAGTTGCTGTGTAAGTTTGCTGAGAGTAGTGGGTTGACTATTCTGAGTATTTTGCATTACTTCAGACATTGTATGCTGGTGATATATCTTGCAAAAAGAGATAAGGAGCCTCCAAGGACTTTGGAAGAAGCCAACTGTGTCTATGCATCATTTCAAGGTTGGTCAGTGCCATATTGCCAAATACTGCTAAAGGGTTCTGTGCTTCTGCATTCTGCTGTGATAGCTACTGTTGTGGACAAGCACCCCAGACAGTGCTGATAGTTGGCTTCTCAGTGGGCCTAGTTTTTGTATTTGTCGCTGCACACTTTTCAGAACATAAAAGAGAGCCTACACAGTTGGCTTCTGCTTGTGGTATTTTTATCTTATGAAGAGCTGTCTGGTGCCTAGACTAGCCCATATATGTAACTTTGTCCTTGCTGAATTTTATTCTTCAGCAGAACTATTGATAGAATCTCTATTTTTTTCTATTCTTTAACTGTGTCTTAAAAGATGCTCTTTTGGATTATGTGCTCCCCACTATTTATTTTCTTAGACTTATCACCATTATCCATTCTTTTAGGTATTAAGTAAGCTTTTAATACAAATGATCTCAAGAATTAATTTAGCAATGTGTCACAATTTCAAGAGATATGGCATATTCTCCAATTCCATCATTCCCTAGCGCATTTGTAGTTCCATTCTAAACACATGTGCAATGAATGATTACAGAACATGCCTCCCAAAAACAGCTGTTACCTGTTTTGTTTTTAAAGGAAAGGAAGGGGGGTTTGTTTATGGCAACTCTTGGAATGACACATGGCACCATTAAGTTATATTTATATAAATGAAGAATTTAATTTGGATCATAAAAAGTAATAATAATCTACAAATAGGAACAAGCTGGATTTAGGATGACTAGATGTAAAAGTGATTCAGACCAGAAACAGAGTGGTCCATCTACATGTTATTAAATATTTTGGAACTAGTTTAACATTATTGCATGTATTCAGACTGAGGCATTCCTCTTCTAGAAATAGGAAACAGAGGCATGTGCTATCTTTTCACTGTAGCAACTAAAAGGAATATCCATTCTTTTGCAGAAGGGTAATAAAAGTCAAAAGGTCTGGGTTGGAACTGGATGAATGGGCCTGGGAGACAATACATGGATTGCAAAAATGCTTCCAACAGTTTGCAGATCCATTATAAAAATGACATGACTTCCATAATGTCTGGTTCACTGAATCTTCTTTCAGTGACAGGTTCCAACCTGTGACATTTTCACCTCACAAAGCCTATAACTTATCCCAAGGTCATGATTTCTAGAACCCAGTATTTAAGAAATGCTCATTAAATACTGGGGGTTAACATACCATGGAAGTTAATATCTGCTACATATAATTTATCCCACTTTATGCAACTGATAGCAGAACAGTTGCATAGTTTTTTAAGAATGGCAACCAAACACCACATAGTTGTACTTCTTCAGTGTACTTAACCAAACTCCACAGTGTAGATATTGCCAAGAGAATACTTAAAAGAAAAATTCATAATGCTTTAATATGAGCCACAATTTGTAGAAATACATACCTGCTAACAATGCAATGAGCAAATTCCCACCACTATGTCAAGATGCTCAATAACTGTTTTTTATTGTACAAAGGATTCTTCCTGTCCCTGTCCCCCACCCAACTTCTATGGGTTTGAGCACCCTATTCAATCCAACAAAATGAGAACCAAAGAACCAAGAACTGATAGTTATAGGAGACTTCAATTATCCGCTAAGCATAGGCTCTCCAACAAATTCCTGACATGCCTTGTAAATAATTTCCTCTTCAAAAGATGGGAAAAGGAACAAGGCCATCAGCAATCCTGCACTTGATCCTAAGCAATAGGTATAAGTTCATCACTAGAACAAAATCAGTTAGTAATTTATGAGGGGAGTGGCCATGTAATGTTAGAATTCATGTTTGCGTGACAGGCCACAGAAGAGTAGAGTTAAACACAAACCTTGGATTTCAGGCCAAGCTCTGGGAAATTACTGAGCACAATCCTATGGCTATAAATGCTAAAGGAAAAATATGCCCTAGAAGGATGGGATTTCATGAAGAAGGCGTTGCTAAAAGCCCAACTGCAAACAATTCCATAGAAAACGAAAAATGGGAAACATAGGGAAAAGCCAATGTGGCTGCGCAGTAAACTCCAGGAGGAAGTGGAAAGAAAAAAGAGCACGTACCTTATAAAGGATGGAAGGAAGGACAAATCACCAAGGAAGAATACAGACATGTAGCCCAAGCTTTCAGGAACACTGTAAGGAAAGCTGAAGCTCAAAATGAGCTGAAACTGACTAGGGAAGCAAGGAGTAACAAAAAGGGGCTTTTCTTTTCTTTTTTTAAAAAATATTTTTATTCCAGTTTCAAACATAAAATAACACATCACTCAACTTACAAATATTTCTCTGACATATAACCATTACATTACATCCATTACATCACCATATATCAGAACAATCTATTCTTCTTGTTTTCTCTTTCCTGTATACATTTCTTCTGTTTCTCTTTCTCGCATACATTTCTTCTGTCTCATACTCCCAAAACTCCACTCAAAACTCATACACACTACTTCCTTTAGCTCTTTGCTCTCCATTTTGCTTTTTCCCATCTTATTTTCCCCTTATTTTTTTTATTTTTGTTTCCTTTCTTATTTATCTGCTTTCTGTATTTTCTTATTTCCCGTTTTTTCTAATTATCTCTCTATATAATTTAACTTCCATTATATATATACAGTTGTCCCTCCACATTCGCGAACTTGACATTCGCGGTTTTGGTTATTCGCGGTTTTGGGAGGGCCGCCCCGGGCCCCCCCAAAACCGCGACAAGGGGCCTCCAGAGGCCCCGTGAAAGACCTGGAGGGAGCGGGGAGCCCCGGGGAGGCCTCCACGGGGCCCCCGGAGGCGCTCCGGAGGCCCCATGAAGGCCTGGGGAGGGGTGGGGAGGCCTTCGCGGGACCCCCGGAGGCCCTCCGGAGGCGCCGCGAAGGCCTGGGGAGGGGTGGGGAGGCCTTCGCGGGACGCCCGGAGGCCCTCCGGAGGCGCCGCGAAGGCCTGGGGAGGGGTGGGGAGGCCTTCGCGGGACGCCCGGAGGCCCTCCGGAGGCGCCGCGAAGGCTTGGGGAGGGGTGGGGAGGCCTTCGCGGGACCCTCGGAGGCCCCGCGAAGGCCTGGGGAGGGGTGGGGAGGCCTTCGCAGGACCCTCGGAGGCCCCGCGAAGGCCTGGGGAGGGGTGGGGAGGCCTTCGTGGGACGCCCGGAGGCCCTCCGGAGGTGCCACGAAGGCCTGGGGAGGGGTGGGGAGGCCTTCGCGGGTCCCCCGGAGGCCCTCCGGAGGCCCCGCGAAGGCTTGGGGAGGGGTGGGGAGGCCTTCGCGGGACGCCCAGAGGCCCTCCGGAAGCCCCGCGAAGGCCTGGGGAGGTGTGGGGAGGCCTTCGCGGGTCCCCCGGAGGCCCTCCGGAGGCCCCGCAAAGGCCTGGGGAGGGGTGGGGAGGCCTTCGAGGGACCCCCGGAGGCCCTCCGGAGGCCCCGCGAAGGCCTGGGGAGGGAGGGAGGGAGGGCCGGGGAGACCTCCGCGGGGCCTAGCAAGGCCCCGCAAAGGCCTGGGGAGGGAGGGGGGAGGGGAGTCGTTATTCGCGGATTTTTCACAGTCGCGGGGGTCCACGGAACGGAACCCCCGCGAATGTGAAGGGACGACTGTACTCATATATTTATCCATATACGGGTACATATACACCACAACCTTCTTTATAAAATATATATATATATATATATATATATATATTTATACATATATATATATCTAACTATCTATATATATATCAGTATTCTTCATGTTTAATTTACAACCTCATTATCCACCATTTAATCAATATCTGTTTTTACTCTAGCTTCCTTTCCCCATTTACCTTCCCATATTGGGTTTAATATTTCCCATGTCTTTAAATCTTTTATTGTTTTATTTTCATCTATTAAAACAGTTAGTCTTTCTATTTCATACATGTCAAAAAGTTTCAGCGCCCATTCCTCTAGAGTCGGCAATTCTTGTTTTTTCCAATATTTTGCATAAATTATTCTTGCAGCTATCATCATATAGGACAACACCTTCCAATACTTTTTTCGTACGTGTTGGTCTATCTTTTCAAACATATTTAATAGATAAATCTCCGGATCTTTTGGGTAATCAGTATCTAACAGTTTCGTGATTGTTTTATGGATTTTCCCCTAGTATCTTACGCCTTTTTCACATTTCCACCAAATGTGGTAGTGAGTTCCCGAAGCCTTCTGGCATTTCCAACACTGGTCCGACATGTTCTTATAAATCTTCGCTATTCTTACAGGTGTTAGATACCACCTTGTCATCATTTTGTATATGTTCTCCTTAATATTACTACTCCTGGTAAAGGATAGGTTTTTACCCCAAAGGTTTTCCCATTGCTCTAATGCTATTTCATAACCAAAGTCCCTCGCCCATGATATCATATACGGTTTGATAACTTCCTGTTCTTGGCTTTGGTTTAATAATACTCTATATATTTTTGACAGTATCTTTTTCCCACCTCCTTGAAGCACCTTATCGAACTCTGTGTTATTCTCCTCTATTCCCTCTAATTTTTGATCAATCTTGAATTTCTCTAATAGCTGTCTATAAAGAAACCAATGGCATTCTATATTCTCCCCCCGTAACTCTTCTTGGGTTTTCATTACTAGTTTATTTCCTTCTTTTTAAAGTATCTCCCTATATGTTAACCACTTCCCTTTATATACGTCTTCTCTTTTGAAATATGCCTCATGATTTGAGAGCCACAGGGGTTTTTTAACCCATATTTTCCTTTTATATTTCATCCAGATCCCTAGTAAAGCTCTTCTTAGATAGTGGTGTCTGAATTCTCTGTGGACCTTTGTCTTGTTATGCCATAAATAGGCGTGCCATCCAAACCTTGCGTTAAAACCTTCTAGAGTCAGCAGTCTTTTTTTTTTCTAATGTTACCCATTCTGTTATCCAAGATAATGCACTCGCATGATAATAAATTTGTAGGTCTGGTAGGGCAAAACCTCCTCTTTCCCTTATATCTGTTAGTATTTTATACTTGATCCTGGGTTTTTTGCCCTGCCAAATAAATCTTGCTATGTCTTTCTTCCAAGGTTTGAAAACCTTATCATTGATTATAATTGGAATGTTCATAAAGAGATATATCATCTTCGGAAGTATGTTCATCTTAAACGCTGATATTCTCCCCATTAGTGATAGTTCTAATTTCTCCCATCTCTTCAGGTCCTCTTTTATTTTATTCCAGCATTTCACATAGTTGTTTTCAAATAACTCTGAATTTTTATTAGAAAGTATTATTCCTAGGTATTCGGGTTTTTTCACTATTTTGAAGCCTGTTATTTTTTCTAATATTGCTCCCTCCATTTTCCGTATGTTCTTCGTGACCATCATCGTTTTTTCTTTGTTTATCTTTAGGCCTGCCCATTTCCCAAATTCTTCCACTGTCCCCAAAAGTTTCTCAATACTTTCTTTTGGATTTTCTAAGATAAACACTAAATCGTCGGCAAAGGCCTTATATTTGTATTCTTGTCCCTGAAATTTCCACCCTTTAATTTGAGGATCTAATCTTATTTTCCTATTTAATATCTCTAATACAGTAATAAATAATAACGGCGATAGTGGGCAACCCTGACGGGTCCCCCTCCAGATTTTAAATGGCTTTGTTTTTTTTCCGTTTATTACTACTTGTGCTTGTTGATTGTTGTATATCTTACTTATCCAGCCACAAAATTTCTCTCCCATATTCATTCTTCTTAATACTTCATTCATAAATTCCCATCTTATATTATCAAACGCCTTTTCGGCGTCGGCAAAAATCAGTAGCAGTTCTCTATCATTATATTTTTCATAAAATTCTATTAAATCAATAAGTATTCTCAAGTTGTCTTTTGTTTGCCTGCCAGGAAGGAATCCACTTTGATCCTCATATATCCAGACTCTTAGAACTTTTTTCAGCCTTTCTGCTAAGATATTTGAGAAGCCTTTGTAGTCTAAGTTTAACAAAGAAATGGGTCTATAATTCATTGGTAGAGTAGGATCTTTATCCTCCTTCTGTATTAGGGCAATATCAGCCATTCTCCAGGAGTCTGGACATTTTTTGCTCTTTATTTCATTGAGCAATCTATATAGGGGTTCTAATAATTCCTCTTCAAAGATTTTATAATATAGAGTGGAAAAACCGTCCAGACCGGGAGCTTTCCCTGTCTTCATTCGTCTTATTGCCTCCCTTATTTCTAATTTGGAGATTTCTTTATTTAACTCCATCTTTTGATCTTCCGTTATCTGAGGTATATCTAATTTGTCCAAGTATTCTTTCATTTCCTTATTAAGCTCATCTGTCTCTTTATGTTTACCGTATAGCTTCTCATAATATTCTTGAAATACTCTAATTATGTCCTTTTGCTTTGTGTAGATTGTCTCACCCGATCTTATCTCCGTTATCAGTTTTTTCTCTCTTTCTTTTCTTAACTTGTAGGCCAGCCATTTTCCTGGTCTGTTTGAATGCTCAAAGTATTTTTGTTTAGCAAATTTCAATTTGTTCGCTATCTCTGTAGTCATAATCATTTCCAGCTGTTTTTTTAAGATTATTATCTCCTTTTTCGTTTTCTCATCTGCAGGTTTTTCTTTCAATCTTTTTTCCCCTTCTTCTATCTTCTCATAGATTTCTTTTTCTCTTCTCTTCCTTATCTTATTGCATTCAAATTCTTGCTGCATGAGATGTCCTCTTATAACCGCCTTTCCCGCATCCCAGACGTTATCAATGCTTATTCCTATATCTAGATTTTCTTCGAAGAATTGTTTTACTATTTTTTTTATCTTTTCGACTATTACATCTTTCTTCAATAGAGTATCTTTAAGTTTCCAATTTTTGTATATCTTCTTTGTTCTCAATTCTAGAATTACTGAGCTGTGATCAGATATTATTTTTTGTTTTATTTCTACCTTGCTTACATCTTTCACTAATGTTTTTGATATTATAAACATATCTAGTCTGGACCAAGATCCATGGCGTTCCGAAAAATACGTATAATCTTTCTCATATGGATGTCTTAGTCTCCATATGTCCACAAGTGCTAATTGATCCATCATTTCTGTCATCTCTTTTGGCAATCTTCCCTGTGTTTTCTTTTTGTTTCTTTTTCTTTTGATTGATCTATCTAAATCTGTATTCAGAACGCCATTCCAGTCACCTGCTAGAATCAGATTTTCATAGTCATGTCTCAGCAATTCTTGTAATATCTTATTATAAAACTTCCCTTTGTTTTCTAATGGCCCGTATATTCCAACCATTAGTATCTTTTTGTCTAGTAGGGTGATTTCCACACCTATAAAGTGACCTTCATTATCATTAAATATCTCTTTTGAATCATATTTTTTGTTTATATAAATCGCCACTCCTCTTTTTTTTTTTTTTGTCATAGTTGGTTGTGTATACTTTCCCTAGGGTATTATTTTTCAACAGTCTCTTATCTTGACAAAAAGGGGCTTTTCCAAGTATGTTTAAAGTAAAAGAGTGACAAAGGAAATAGTGGGACCGCTGCTCAGTGTCAAGGTCCGGGGCATGGGCAGCAGGGTCTAGGAGCAGAGACACCAGGGCCAGGTCAGGAATACAAGGGACATAGTCCAAAGACTAGGCAGGGTCAAAGATAAGCTAAAGTCCAAAGCAGTCCAGGGTCGGAGCACATACTTAGAAGGCCAGAGGCAAGGCGAGGTCCAGGAAGGGAGTACCGGGTCAGGAACACAGGAATCAAAGGTCAAGGAAGCCAAAGTCCAAAAACAGTCCAAGATCAGAGCATGCACCAGATATCCAGGGGCCAGAGGCAGGTCCAAGAGGCAAGCAAAGGTCCGAAAACGAACAGGAAGGCAAGGAATCAAGATCCAAGCGCAAGGAGTTGTTACTTACAGCACAGAAAACCGTGTTATTATGGCAAAGGCTGAGGGAAAACTGCTGCTCATAAATAACAGTTCCCCTGGCTGCTTGAGATGTGCTGCATGCTTGGCCTTGGTTCTTCCAAGACTCCCACAGCTAGGGCCTGAGTTTGCAAGGAGGTAGTGCCAGCTGTTGCCACCAGGGGCCTGCAAGGAGAGGCAGATCCTGGCACTCAGCAAGGATAGTAAAATGCTAACAGAGCAGAATGAAAAGTCAAAACTGCTCAATACCTATTTTGCTTCTACATGTATTGCTGCTAAACCAAGTATCCCCATCCTATACCTGTGCATTTGGTTTTTAGAACTTGTTTTATAGTTGTTGCTTATATAACTTGTTAGACATTTTACATTATTTACATTATACATTATCTTGTACTGATTTATTTTTTAAATTACTTTCCACTGTTCAATTTGATTTTATTGTATGCTGTCTTGAGATCTTCGGAAATCCAGCAGGATATATTATTTAAATAATAAAAATAATGAATAAATTATGAGGCATGTATGAGGAATACTCAGTGATAAGGACAGTTTGGTTTAGGGGAAACATACTGGATGTGAGCAAACTGCTTAAATAAGGTTTGCTCCTAGCCTATATTACTTAATGTAAATCTAACTGAGGGAAACCAACCTTCTGGAATGGAAGGGAAGGAGACAGAGGTACACTAGATAACTCAGAAAGGATTATTCACCCCTCTCCACCCACCAGTCATCCTCTGCAAGTGCCTTTCTGCTCCTGGCCTCCTACCTTTCCGTCATCTTGGCAAATGTAATCTCTTTAGTTCCATCTGTGGAGTTGACAGATCTATATTTTAAAATGAAGTTTAGAACTCACAACCCAATTGACTGTGCAGCTTCAAAACCCTACAAGAAGCCAGCCCCATGTTCTGTCAGTAAGGCAGAAGGGAAAGGATTGACAAAATCCAATTTTCCGTGTCACCCTATCCCTAAATTTGGCTGAAGTGTTGACTGCCATAGGTATATGAACCTTAGCCCTGAAACATTTTAAGCTATGGATGAGTGGGAACAGGCTAGCTATCTCTGTTCTAGAAATTTTTGATGGAAGCAAAAGCCAGCTTTACGTATCATTTAGAGTGTTGGACTCAGGATATCGAGGTTCAAATTCTAAGATGAGCCAGTCACTACAGCCCTATTCAGGTGTTCTATATACAGTTGTCCCTTCATATCTGTTGGGGTTTGGTTCCAGGACCCCCTGGGATACCAAAATCCATGAATACTCAAGTCCCAGTATATGCAATGGAATAGCAAAATGGTGTTCCTTACATAAAATGGCAAAATCAAGGTTTGCTTTTTGGATGATTGTTTTTTAAGAATATTTTCAAGCTGTGAATACTTAAATCCATGGATACCAATCCGTGGATATGGAGGGGCAACTGTACAGGTTAAACCAACATGAAAGAAGTCACGTGTGCTAAACCTTTGCCCCCTCTATCATTACTTTGCTTATATGAAAAGTACCAGATCTGAAGAGGACAGTTTTTTCTAGAGTTCTGGCTCACATAGAGAGTTTTCACGTAGAGAAGCCTCTTCACACTGAGAAAAAAAGCCACAGGCTTGTAGCTTTTCACGAGAGCAAGGCCATTAAGGAGGGGCACGAGGATACTACGTATTCGTGTGAATTAACCTCTGCTTAGAATGCTCAAATGCAGCTTACTTCTCAATCTAACCTACTTCACATGATTATTTTGTGTGAATGAAAGGAGGGTAGTGGAGAACTATGTATAACAACTCTGCATGCCTTGGAAGTAACAGAGGATATAAACCTAACATAAAAAGAAGAACCAAGAATAAAAGAAGGAAGGACAGACACCTAACATGGCTAATCCTTGAAAATCTATACCACATAAGAAAACTATTTCCAGATCTTCAGAAGATGAATGCCTAATTCTAGCTAATTTAAAAGTGTGTTAAGTAGAGATGACATGGTGGCCTAAATACCCTAAAGGCACCAGATCCTGTCTGATCTTGAAATCTAAGCAGGGTCAGCTCTGGTTAGTACTTGGATGGGAGACTGCCAAGGAATACCATGTACTGTAGTCTATATTTCAGAGGAAGGAACTGGCAAAACAACCTCAGGAGGGCTTTAAACTGAGTTATGTGGGGGAGGGAGACAGTGTTCTTGAGGGCAAGAGTTCATCAAGTGCTGGAAATAATAGCTGAACATTATAGAGAGAACTGTGTTAACAGTACAAGAACCCAATAGTGGGAGGAAAAAATCCTTAAGAAAGCAGCTAGGAGGAATGACCCATGGTCCTGGGTGTCTCTTTTCCATTGCACAGAGCATGGGAAATAAACAAAGTGAGCTCTTAAGACAGCAAAACAAATGTGATATAATAGACATTGTTGAAACCTGGTGGGATGAGTCTCATAATTGGAATGTTGGAATAGAGGGGTATAACCTGTTTCAGAGAAATAGATGAAACAGGAAAGAGGAGTAGCATTATATGTCAAGGATGTGTACACCTGTGAAAAAGCCAGATTGAGAGCATCATGGTAAAAATTAAGGGGGAGAGAAACAATAGGGATACTACTATAGAACCCCAAGCCAGACTGAAGACTTGGATGATGCCTTCCTGGGACAGATGAACACACATTCAGAAAGGAGACATGTAGTAGGAATGGGGAATTTCAACTATCCTGATATTTGTTGGAAGTCTAACTCTGCCAAAAATGTAAGGTCCAACCAATTCCTCACTTGGCTTTGCAAACAATTTCATTGTCCAGAAGGTGGAAGAACCAACAAGGGGATTGGCTATTTTAAATGAGTAGAAGTAGCAGGATCCTTAGGTGGTAATGACCATGTTATCCTGGAGTTTGTTATACAGCAGAAAGGACAGTCAGACACGTATTCTAGACTTTAAGAAAGCTGATTTCAGTAAACTTAAGGGAATACTGGGTGTGATCCCAACGTCAGGAATACTAAGAGAAGGGAATTCTTTATGGTTGGAAGTTCCTTACAAATAAGATATTGAAGGCACAATTTCAAATAGTTCCAAGGAGGAGGAAAAATGGGAGTTGTCTAAAGAAACCAGAACGGATAGCTAAAGATCTTTCAACTGAGCTAAGACATGTAGAAGAAATGAAAAAGAGGGCAAATAGCCAAACAGGAATTCAAATGAATAGTCATCACAAGTAGGGATGAAGTCACAAAAACTAAGACACAGAACGAGCTCAGAGGTTAAAACAAAACAAAAAAAAAGGATTTTATTTTAGTTTTGGATATGTCCATATCAAAAGGAAGAACAAGGAAATGGTAGGACCACCATATCAAAAAGATGGCAAAATGCTGACAGAGGACAGAGAAAAGGCAGATCTACTCAGCATCCTCTTTGCCTTGGTCTTTTCCAAAAAGGAGAACAGTGCCCAACCTGGAGAAAATGGAGTAGATGAGGAACTACAGGAAGCGCAGCACAGAATAGGTAAAGAGGTTGTTCAGGAATACCTGGCTACTCTAAATGAATTCAAGTCTCCAGGGTCAGATGAACTACATCTAAGAGTATTTTTTTTTAAACTGGCAAACGTAATCTCAGAACCCATAATCTTTGAGAATTCCTGGAGAACATGAGTGGTCTCAATGGACTGGAGAAGGGCAAATGCTGCCCCCATCTTCAGGAAAAAAAGGGGGGGGAGAGGACCCAAACAATTACTGCCCAGTCAGCCCGACATCAATACCAGGAAAGATTCTAGAACAGATCATTAAACAGACAGCTGGTAAGCACTTAGAAAGGTATGCTATGATCACTAAAAGTCAACATGGGTTTCTCAAATACAAGTAATTCCAGACTAATCTGATCTCTTGTTTTTTATAGAGTTACAAGCTTGGTAGATGAAGGGAATGTTGTGGTTGTAGTGTATCTTGATTTCAGTAAGGCTTTTGACAAGGTCCCCCATGATATTCTTGCAAACACGCTAGTAAAATGTGGCCTAGACAATGTGACTGTTAGGTGGATTTGTAATTGGTTGACTGACTGAACCCAAAGGGTGCTCACTAATTACTCCACTTCATCCTGGAGAGAAATCATTAGTGGAGTACTACAGGGTCCACTGTTATTCAACATCTTTATCAATGATGATGATGATCAGAGGGCATACATACCAAATTTGCAGATGACACCAAACTAGGAGGGGTAGCTAATACCCTAGAGGACAGAATTAGAATTCAAAATGACTTTAACAAATTGGAGAGCTGGGCAAAACTAAGAAAATGAATTTCAATAGGAAGAAATTATATTACATTTAGGCAGAAAAAAATGAAATACACAGATATAGGACGGGTGACAACTAACTTGACAAGAGTACTGGTGAAAGGGATTTAGGAGTCTTAGTAGACCACAATCTGAACAACAGTGTGATGTGGCAGCTAAAAAAGCCAATGCAATTCAAGGCTGCATCAATAGGATTCTCTCTCTCTCTCTGGCTTTTCTAAGCAAACAAAGATTCAGGAAGGACTCATCCCGCGCTTTCTGAAAGCGCACTGATTACTGAAAAGGCCAATCCAAGATAAACATGTCCGGTTGCAGAAAGTACAGCAGAAGGTCTCCTTGGGTGATGCTTCCGGGTTGTGATTCTTTCTGCATTGTTGTTTCTCTTCAAGACTTGTTTGGCGTGAGTTCTCAAATAAGGCTGCAGCATTGTGGATAGTGCATCTCCATGCCTCCTGATGTGAAGCCAGGGCGGACCATTGTTGGTGATCAATTTGGCCGAGCCTGAGATGTTGTTTCATGGAGTCCTTGTATTGCTTTTCTGGAACACCCCTCTTACGCTGACCCGTGGTGAGTTCACCGTAGAGTACTATTTTTGGGAGGTGATGGTCCTCCATCTTAGAAACATGCCCTGCCCAACGCAGCTGTGTTCTCAATATCATGGCCTCAATGCTGGTGATCCCTGCTTGCTCAAGGACAGCAACATTCATCACATAGTCAGTCCAGTGTATATTTACGATTGTACGTATACAGCGCTGGTAAAAACGTTCGAGGAGTCGTAAGTGTTGGCGATAGGTGACCCATGTTTCAGACCCGTAAAGGAGAATAGACAGTACAATAGGATTGTAGTGTCTAGATTGAGGGAAGTAATAGTACCACTCTATTCTGCTTTGGTCAGACCTCACTGATAATAATAATAATAATAATAATAGTAATACTTAGTTATTTATAACCCGCCTCTGCCCTCAGGATCAGAGTGAGGTACAACAATACAATATACAATTATCACAATGCAATACAAGTCAATACACAATATACAATTATCACAATACAAGTCAATACAGTTGAATACAATACAATTCAAATGACATTCAATACAGACAATACCAACAGTTGTACAATGCAAGTGCCAGTGGGTGGCGCTGCTGGCAGGCAGACAACACTGCAGGAGTGACACTGCAGAATGCATTGTACACTAATAACAACTTGCTGCTTTTTTAAAAAACTGTATTACAATTTTCATAGCAAGTCGCCCCAGCTCTTTCATGTCTAGTTCTGGGTACCACAGTCCAAGAAGGATACTGAAAAGCTGGAACTTGTCCAGAAGAGGGCAACCAAAATGGTTAAAGGTTTGAAAACCATGCCTTCTGAGAAGCAGCTGAGGGAGCTGGGTATGTTTAGCATGGAATAGAGAAGGTTAAGAGGTGACATGATAACCTTGTTTCAACATCTGAAAAGATGTCATATTGAAGAAGGAGCAAGTTTGTTTTCTGCTGCTTCAGAGACTAGGACAAGGACCAATGGACTCAAATTGCAGGAAAAGAGATTCCACCAAAACATTAGGAAGAACTTCCTGGTGGTAAGAGCTGTTTGACAGTGGAATACATTGTCTCAGAGTGTAGTGGAGTCTCTTTCTTTGGAGGTTTTTAAACAGAGGCTGGATGGTCATCTGTCGGGGGTACTTTGGTTGTGTATTCCTGCATCGCAGAAGGTTGAACTAGATGGCCCTTGTGGTCTTTTTCCAACTTCATGATTCTATGAAAACTCTATGAAATTCATAGGATCACCAAAAATCAACAGGCAACTTGAAGGCACATACATACACACATGTAAGTAGAGATGCTAAGTATGTGATGCCAACCAATTACAGTTGTCCCTTTGTATTCACTTGGGTTTGGTTCCAAGACCCCCTGTGGATACCAAAAGCTGTGACTACTCAAGTCCCATTATATGCAATGGCATAGCAAAATGGTGACCCTCATATTAGATGGCAAAATCAAGGTTTGCTTTTTGGATTATTATTATTTAAAGAATATTTTCAAGCCATGAATCCGTGGATACAGAGAGACAACTGTACTTTGCTTCTTCTACATGTTTTACCTTTTGAGAATTATATTTGCCTTATTCTGTACCACCTCATCATCCAATGATTAATCAGAATCAGATGCATCTCAGCAGGGAGTTCTTAAATATCTACTATTTGCCTATGAAAACATTAAGCTCTACGAACATATTTCCCATGTTTTTATCAGTATATTATTGACCAGCTATTTTAAAATCCCATTTTTTACCTACTGTCCTTTTCATAGAACACAGATTATTTATGTTTCTGACAGCAGGACTTCCGTGCAAACCAATAAAACCTGGCAAATGCATAAGTGAGTCATTAGAAAATGAGACCTCCAGTTCAGCTTCCCTCCAACTGTTGCTATGCTTTTGTTTTAGATTTGGCTCCATTCAGTTCCAAGAGGTTAAAACGGTTCGAAGTTCAAGTTCAATAAACGTAAGTTTCAATTTTTGCAAAGGCTTTGCAAAAATATTTACAAGCACATTTATTTGTTTAATTAAACCAGATTAGAAAATAGATTGCTTTTTTCAAAACTATATCACCTTTTCAAAACTTTACAGCAGCCTCCCTCATTTTGGTGCATTCCAGGTGTGTTTCTGAACACAAATGTTCAGCATTCCTAATAATCAACTATGGTGGCTGGGACTTCTGGCCGTTGTAGTCTAAAACATCTTCAGGACACTCAGCTGGAGAAGGCTGACCCATAGGGTGTCCAAGAAATTCAAGTTTTTACACTGTTAGAGAGGTGCAAGACAAATAAAACATGAAAAGGAACAAACACACACACACACACACATACATACAGTATTTCCAAAAGAGGAAAATACATTGTAAATCTGTAGCATAAACAAGAGAGTTATTAGCTCCCTTTTCTGCCACAGACCTACTTGGGAACCACAGGGGAATAGTTTCAAAAAAACTACCTAACCGGCTTGTGTCTCTACTAAGGGCTTGTGTATAAGAGCCCGAAAAAAACAGATTGCTCTGCAGTAATAGTAAGTTGCAGCAGCTGTGACTTGTCTTAACAGTTTTACAGCCCCCACAAACTTTGCATGCCCTTTAGCCAAGATGGTGGCCACAAGTGAATTACTTACATTTTTAAATCTGCCACCGCCAAACTTTAAAAAAAAAAAAAAACTATCTTCATGGTGTGCACCAGCAATATTTCACCTTTATATAAAAGAGAGAGAGAGAGAGAGAAAGATAATACAAATCCCCATTTTATCACTTTAGCGATCACTCACTAAGGTGAAAATCCAACATGGCAGCAGCAGGCACTTGTGCTCATCTGGCCAATCAGGTTTGCACTTCATCTTGTATAGGAAAGCGATTCAAATCGAATTGCTTGTCTCCAAAATGAGAAGGAATGTGCATGATGCGAAGGCTTTACCGGTGTAGTTTTTAGAGTTTTTTGCTGCCCCCATTTCTGAATACGGCGCATTGATGTGGGTTCTCATTAAGACAGATCGTATCCTCAGCGAATTCCATTAGGATTATTTTGACCATTTAGACAACCCCTACGTATGCAACTTTAAACAGTATCACTTCACATGTTTATGTATCAGTAAATGCAAGTGTATTGCCACAAGCACATGATGGATTATGACCATTCCACAGTGCAAGTACCTCTAAGAAACACCTAGCTGCAAATGGCCATTTGCCATGTGCATATAATTTCACAGTCTTGTATCCATAAAAGAAGTTTGCATGTACTGGTAAAAAAAAAATACAAAGCAGGCCTTGAAGTTTAACATGCAGTTTTATTCAAAAGACCAACAGTGTGCTAAAGCACATGATTGGCGACTGTTAGAGATCAGATATCAGAAACCAGAAATCTATAGCCTTCCAAAAGGGCAGGATTGGTGCGTAGATGAAGTAAAATTCAAGAAATCATAGAATCATAGAATCATAGAATCATAGAATTGCAGAGTTGGAAGAGACCACGAGGGCCATCCAGTCCAACCCCCTGCCACGCAGGAAATCTTGATCAAAGCATCCCCGACAGATGGCCATCCAGCCTCTGTTTAAAGACCTCCAAGGAAGGAGACCCCACCACGCTCCGAGGGAGTGTGTTCCACTGCCGAACAGCTCTTACTGTCAAAAAGTTCCTCCTCGTGTTGAGGTGGAATCTCTGTTCCTGGAGCTTCCACCCATTGCTCCGTGTTCCAGTCTCTGGAGCAGCAGAAAACAAGCTTGCTCCATCCTCAGCATGACATCCCTTCAAATACTTAAACAGGGCTATCATATCGCCTCTTAACCGTCTTTTTTCCAGGCTAAAACATACCCAGCTCCCTAAGTCTCTCCTCATAAGGCATCGTTTCCAGACCTTTCACCATTTTAGTTGCCCTTCTCTGGACACGCTCCAATTTGTCCATATCCTTTTTGAATTGTGGTGCCCAGAACTGGACACAGTATTCTAAGTGAGGTCTGACCAAGGCAGAATAGAGTGGCACTATTACTTCCCTTGATCTAGACACTATACTTCTATTGATACAGCCCAAAATTGCATTGGCCTTTTTAGCTGCCGCATCACACTGTTGGCTCATGTTCAACTTGTGGTCTACTAGGACTCCTAGATCCCTTTCGCACGTGGTCTCATTCAGCCAGGTCTCTCCCATCCTATATTTATGCATTTCATTTTCCCGCCCTAAATGCAGTACTTTACATTTCTCCGTATTGAATTTCATTTTGTTAGCTTTGGCCCAGCTCTCCAGTCTATCCAAGTCATTCTGAATTTTGATCCTGTCCTCTAGGGTATTAGCTACTCCTCCCAATTTGGTGTCATCTGCAAATTTAATAAGTATGCCCCTAATTCCCTCATCCAAGTCATTGATAAAGATGTTGAATAGCACTGGGCCCAGGACAGAACCCTGTGGCGCCCCACTGGTCACATCTTTCCAAGACGAAAAGGAGCCACTGCTGAGCACCCTTTGGGTTCGGCCGGTCAACCAATTACAAATCCATTGAATAGTTAACTTGTCTAGCCCACATTTTACAAGCTTGTTTGCAAGAATGTCATGGGGAACCTTGTCAAAGGCCTTATTGAAATCAAGGTATGCGATGTCCACAGCATTCCCTTCATCTACCAAGCTGGTAACTTTATCAAAAAAAGAGATCAGATTAGTCTGGCATGACTTGTTTCTCTGAAACCCATGTTGACTTTTTGTGATTATGGCATTGCCTTCTAAATGTTCACAGACTCTCTGTTTAATGATCTGCTCTAGAATCTTCCCTGGTATTGATGTCAGACTAACTGGACGATAATTGTTGGGATCCTCTTTTTTCCCCTTTTTGAAGATGGGAACTACGTTTGCCCTCCTCCAGTCTGCTGGGACTTCTCCTGTTCTCCAGGAGTTCTCAAATATTATTGCCAATGGCTCTGAGATTATATTTGCCAGCTCTTTTAATACTCTTGGATGTAGTTCATCTGGTCCTGGAGATTTAAATTCATTTAGATTAAGAAGGTATTCCTGTACTACCTCTTTACTTATTTTGAGCTGGATTTCCCCTATTGTGTCTGTCCTCTGTTCCATTATCCTCAGGTTGGTCCTCCTTTTCCTTTTCTGAAAACACTGAGGCAAAGAAGGTGTTGAGTAATTCTGCCTTTTCTCTGTCCCCTGTTAGCATTTTGCCATCTTCTCCACGCAGCGGCCCTATCATTTCCTTCTTCCTCCTTTTGCTGCGGACATACCCAAAAAAACCCTTTTTATTGTTCTTAACCTCCCTAGCAAGCCTGAGCTCATTCTGCGCTTTAGCTTTTCTGACTTTACTCCTACACGTGTTCGCTATCTGTTTGAATTCTTATTTGGTGATTTCCCCCCCTTTCCATTTCCTATACATGTTCCGTTTAAAACTTAGCTCCATTGAAAGTTCTTTAGTCATCCATCCTGGTTTCTTGAGACACCTCCCATTTTTCTTCCTCAATGGTACTGTTTGAAATTGTGCCTTCAGTATCTCCTTTTTGAGAAGGTCCCATCCGTCTTGAGGTCTCTTCTCTTTTAGTATTCCTGACCATGGGATCACCCCCAGTATTTCCCTGAGTTTATTGAAATCAGCTCTCCTAAAGTCAAGAATGCGTGTCTGACTATGCCTGGCTTCTCCTTTCCATTGTATAACAAACTCCAGGAGAACATGATCACTCTCACCTAAGGATCCCACCACTTGCACCCCATTAACCAGGTCATCTCTGTTGGTTAGGATCAGATCTAAAATAGCTGACCCCCTTGTTGCCTCTTCCACCTTTTGGACCATGAAATTGTCTTCCAGGCATGTAAGGAATTTGCTAGACCTTGTAGTTTTGGCTGAGTTAGATTGCCAGCAAATATCAGGATAGTTGAAGTCCCCCATCACTACTACATCTCTCCTTTCTGCATGTGTGTTCATCTATTCTAGAAAGGCAACATCCAATTCCTCCGTCTGATTTGGGGGTCTGTAGTAGAGTCCCACAATAACATCCTTGTTGTTTCCCTCCCCTTTAATTTTTATCCAGATGCTCTCCACCTGGCTTCCAGTATTGATGTCATGGATCACTTCACTGGTGTAAATATCCCTGACATATAATGCTATTCCTCCTCCTTTCCTGTTTGGCCTGTTTCTCCTATAAAGGTTATACCCCTCTATTCCTACATTCCAATCATGAGACTCGTCCCACCAGGTTTCAGTAATGCCTATTATATCGTATATAACCAAGTTAGGCATGGAGGGAAAGCATCCAGTTTCAGATGGTGTGTCAATAATGTAGCTTTGAATTGGCAAGGGTTAGACCTACAAACAAAAGACCAGCATGTAAAGCAAGGTCTGAAAGTAGTCCAAAGTCTGAATGTAGGTGGACTTACATGACCAGGAAATATACAATTCTGGGAGCTGATGTCCTGCACTGTTCCTAGAACTGAAGATTTGAAATCTGAACCTTAGGGACCAAAAGCAGACTACAGCTCCAGGCCATGAATGCTGCATGCAGAACTAATCTCTGTCTGAGGACTGACCTATTCATTCAAGTATTCCTTTACCTACCAGAGGTCATTACTGATCAGTTGGTTGCTTTTTTTTATCTGGCCCACCAAGGCTACACCTCTAGGTGCCTGTGCTTTGAGAGGCTAGGTGCTTCTTGGCGATCCTTCCTATGGTGAGTGTGTGTGGGGGGGACTATCTGTATGCTGAAAGGAAGGTATGAAAGCCACTTAGCACCATTGCCCTCATCTACTTCAAGAGCCATTGACACAGGCTTCTCCTCCAGGCTATTGGCTCAGGGAGTTCCAGGTCGTTCTGTAATAGGAACTGTAATAGAAGGTAACAGGAAGGAGTGGGAGTATGACAGAAAGTTCAAACTAGAATAATAATTAACAAGAAGATCTCAGCCAGATTGCAATTAGATTTCTCCATTTTATTTGTTTCAGATTTAATAACCAATGTGGAACAAAGGAATATTGGCTCATCAAGCCTCAAAATACAGCACATTCTTTTGGGATAAGAAGCACTTGAAATGTACAGATAGTGGTCCAACACCAGACAGATATATTCCCAACACTCAGAACATTCTGAACCAGTTTCAAGCTTTAAGAATGGGCTTTTAGGTAGCAAGACTGTAATATTGTAAAATAGATTAAACTTCTATTGTCCCTGACCGATGGTCAAGCTGGCACAACATGACATCTGAAGAACACCAAGTTGCCTGCAACCAAGGATGTATAAGGTAAAATTGTTCACTGAGTCTTATACAGGAACATAATTCTCTCCTAAAACATCTGGATAGCAAACTGTTAAGATTTTATTTTATTTTATACCGCACCTTTCTCCCAACATGGGACCAAAGGGTTTTTTTTAAATTTAAAATAAAATAAATTGCTCTGATTTTTTTTTTTAAAAAGGGTTTTGATGAGTTGGGAGTCGATGGGGAAATAAGAAGCCCACCCTGTCTATCCACTGCATGTATTTGCATCCATACATGTAACATTCACAGAATTTCCTATTTGTTTTGTCAAATTGACATTTTCAAGTTTTCCCTCACTACCAAGCACAGTATAGCTAAATAGCCTTGCTCAAGAGCATGAAGGATGATTGTAAGAACAGAGAATGCAAATAACAGAAGTACAACTTCTGCTTCTTTCCTTCATCTACCCTCCTATACTGCAAACTGCAAATAGTATTATAAATTCATTATTGTTTCCTCTTGACAGTTACACGTTCCATCATGCCCCATTAGAAAACAATTGAGACAGTTCTGTATTCCGTGCTAGTGTTTGTTAACAAATGCAGGACTGTGGCTCTTTTATGTGAAAGTGGCAGGGAAAAGAATGAATCACAACAATCACAGTGCTGCTATTCAAGAAACAGAATCCAAGCCATGCATTATGTAATTCCTTTGATATAATCATCTCCCAGCCGCCCGCCCCCCATATAGGGGAACACCGATCTAGGAAGGAAACATGCTGCTTTCCTCATGTGTGTCATTCCTCTGTCCTCTAGAAATGTAAAGAATACAGTGGGCCCTCCAGATCTGTGATTTCGAGCAACCGTGAATCATCATGTCCTATACTTAAAATGATGGCAACATGAATACAGACACATTAAAGCCTCCACACACACATCACCACCTTCTAATAATATGGGATGAGTTCATCTGTTTTTTGCCATCCATGGAGTGGGGTGTCCCAGAACCAAACCCCTGAGGATCTGGAGGGTCCACTGTAAACATAAATGTTCTTGTTCTCAATGAGAAAGGATGTTTCAGTGAGCTGAGACATCCATTCAAAAAAAAATTGTCAACTGTTATGAGATTTTCCCCATTTCTGGTCTATTTAAAAAAAAATGCACAAAATTGTTTTGCTTCCAAGAAAACCCCATCATTTTATGAAGCAAAACTCCTTTGGGCAAAACAGATAAAACACTGTTTTGTGTGCAGATTTTTTTGCAAGAAAAGTCTCAAACTGTAAAAAAAAAAAAAATCATTGGAAAATGGATAAAAAAATCTTGTAACCTCACCCAGCAGGGATAAATTGAAACTCTTTGTTTTTGCATGCTGCAGAGGTTTACATCCTTACTATCTACACATTGTGACACAGATCATTGGGAAGTAATTTCAAGATGGATGCAGTAACATCCATGGATGTTTTTACTGAAGTGATTACTGAACTATTACATAAGCTACCAGGGGCCTTCCAAAACTTATCTTACCATATAGGGACAGTTAGAATCGAAGACCTGTTCAAGATACTGGCAGACTACAGAAATGCTCCAGTTACTATGCCAAATACCTCTGACCAGTAGCTAGTTCAGTGTATCAGTTAGGACTGTAAGCTGCCAGCCAGGAAGGGCATGGTTGATACCTCTCCTCTACCATGAACTCACTAGATGGTGTTAAGCAAGCAACAATTTATCAGCCTTAGGCCACTCTCTGCAGTTCTGGGCAATGATACTTAACCTACTTTGTAGGTTAGAGCCAGTGTGTGTGAAGACAGCCAGGATGGTATGGTGGTTTGAGTGCTGGACCTGGACTCCAAGGGCTCAGTTACACAGCAGTTTTTTATTGCGATAGTTTGCTCTTTAGTGCATTTTCACACAGTACCACATAGTTTACATTATTAACTGCAAAATTGGTCGAGCGGGTTAGTTTTCAGCTTTATAGTTCACACAAGAACATGATCACAGCAGGGCAAGTGGGCGAATGCCCGGTGGAGCAGATAAGAGGCTGGGAAGCACAGAGAAGGGCAGGGAGGGAGGGAAGGAGGGAGCCTTTCAGCCACGGAGGAGCCCAGGAGGAAGGAGGGATGGCCTTGGGGGGGATGACACACACACACACAAAATAACATGATCACAGCAGGCTCCCCTCACTGCCCACTCCACTGTCAGCCCAACCAATCACGGCTCAGCTCTGCTGGGGCAGTTTCGGGAAGATTGCTTGTAGTTCACACTGACTTTTTCAAAATGGTAGTTCACACAATCAATAGTGCGCTAAGTTGTGCAACTTTTTTAATAAGTCGGGGAAAGTTGCAAGAGCCTGTATTACGCTACTTTTGTGGTTTTTAGCTCCCCACTTCTGAATGAGGCGACTTTGTTGCACAATGTGTGGAAACTATTAGGAGTCTCAGCGATTTCGTCACGGACTAATTTTGCCATGTAACTGAGGCCCAGGAGACCAGGGTTCAAATCCTCGCTCAGACATGGAAACCCACGGTGTCTTTGGGCAAGTCACACTCTCTCAGGTTCAGAAGACAATTACAAACCCCCTCTGCAAAAATCTTGCCAAGAAAACCCCACGATTAGAGGTGCCATAAATTAGAAATGACATGAAGGCACACAACAACAACAACAACAACAACAACACTTTACCAGGAGGATTCTAAAAGCCAGCTTTTCCAGAGCATTTGCCTTCTTCCAAGGCTGTAATTTCTCTTCCAAGGCTATAATACCTCAAATATCCATACCAGAACAGAGAGAGGCATTTTGCCAATCACTCAGGAATTAGATACATACTTGGCTTTAAGATTTATAGTAACTTAATAACATTAACTGCACATAACATCCTCATCCTAAACCACAGTTAACTGTGTTAACTCTGTAGCGATTGCCTTCACAGCTCCTTATGAGTATTTTGTGCTTTTGCTGCTGGGTTTCACCATTCATTACTGGCGAAGGACTGCTCTCTCCTTCTAGCCCTTTTTCTTTGTTTTCATATACTGCTGCTTTGCCTTATCTTCCTCTCAGTGGCTTCATTTCACTCTTCCATCTTCTCTTGCCTTGCTCCTTAGGTGTTCTTCCCTCTTTTGTGTCAAAAGGCTCATGTTTTTCCACCTCTTACTTGTAAGAACATAATGAGAGTTCTGTTGGACAAGCCAAAACCCTATTCAGTCCAACACTGTGTTTAAACAGTGGTCAATCACTGTAAACCTACAAGCAGAACATGAGTGCCCACAAGCAGTTAAACCAGAAGCAGGACACAAGTGCATTATTAGGGCCCTTGCAAGTGTGATGCAGAGACAGGCTTCCTCTGGTAATGGAGACAAACATAGCCATCATGACTAGTACTACTAGTCCTTTGTATAATTTTCTTCAAAAGAAATCCAGGTTGGCAGTCATCAAAACATCTTGTGGCAGTGAAATCCACAGCTTAAATATGACCTGTGTAAAGACGCACTTCCTTTTATCTCCCCTCAATTGCCCACCATTCAGCTGTACAGATTCTAGTATGATGAGGACGAAAATTCAGTTTCATTTTAGGTCTTTAAAAAACACAACAACCCCCCCTCACATCTCTTTTCTCTCCATTCCATGCTCTTTCCTCACATTTCCCATAGTTTGCCTTCCAGATCCATTTGGAGCGGTTATTATACTATCTTTCCCTGCCCCACCATAGAAGAACTGATGGTGCCTAACCAGGTATGGGCTGCCCTCTACAACAGTGACTTTTAACCTTTTTTTTTTTAAATCGGGGCCCCCTTTTAAATATGTTTTGTTGCCACAGACCCCCAAGACTTAACTCAAGATTTAAAACCATAATAATAATACCTGATAATACTAATAAGACAATTACACCATCCATTAAACTTTCCCTGTCATGTAGCCACTCCATACAAGGAGGAGTTGGACCAAGTAGCCTTCAAGCCTTTGTGGACCCCCTGTGAGGACATCATGGCCCCTTGGGGGGTCCACAGTTCATAGGTTAAGAATCACTGCTCTAGAATTACAAGTTCTACCAGTCCTCATGCTCAGAGTACATGATGGCATGGCATACTGAGTTTGCTACCACTTTAACATTCCAGGGAATCTGCACATAGAGCCAAGAGAGGAAGAGGTGAAGGATTTGCACGGCAGGAGGGGAAGAGAAACTAGGTACATCTGGAGATCTCACATGGGAGTTCCACCATTCACTGTTTCCTATAGTTCATCTGCTCTACCATTTATTAATATAGGAGACAATATAATTTTCCAGTTACTTCCCTCCCATATCCATTTTCTGCCAGCTTGAAACTTTCCCACCAGTTTGAGCCACATCAAACTACAGTGAGGCATTCACAAGTTTACACTGAACCCATTCCAAGTTCCCAAGTTAGTTCCTAAAGATACAGAACCATGAGCTTTTCCACCATATCTCTCCCACAAAGATGCGCTTCCATAGTTAATAACACCATGCCAGTGCCTACTGCTATATGACCGACTACCCCTCAGGCAAGCACCTGACCTATAATACTCTTATGCAGGTCCTATATACAAAGATCAAGAGAATGACTTCATGGGCAAAGCACAGCCAGGCTTAGTTTGACACACTGTGATGATATCATTAGATATATTCCCCCACCCTAAAAAGAGAGACAGACATAGCAGACAAAAGAACCTCACTGATTCTCTTTAAAACAGGAATGGGGACGATTTTCTGATGTTGTTGGACTCATTTTCATCATCCGCAGCCAGCAAGGCAAACAATCAGGGACTATGGGAGCTAGAGTCCAGTGATACTTTGAGGGTCACAGCCTACTCTAGATGAAATGTCAATAAACCTGCAGAGATGAAAAAAAAAATAGGTATGCAATGCATGAACAAGTCTCTTATCAAGACAGATAATATTACTGGAGAGGAGACTGATGGAACATATTCTGCATTCAGTAACATGAAAGCAAGGTTTATTGATGGGATCCATGATTTCCATCTATCATGTTTGAATCTGTCAACAGATTCAGCACCCCACTGACAATACTATATCAGCTACAATTCCATCAGTTTTCAAAGACATAGGTTAGTTTCCTGCAGCATAAAAAGGAGAAAGGGAGCGGGGGGGGGGGGGAGGAAAGTGGCAGTACCTTTAACACTAATTATTACTTGTTATTTAATTATTTATTTTAGCATGAGCTTTAATGGATACAAAACTATTTTTTCAGATGTAGTTCATCGTGATCATCAATATGTTTATTGTGGCAGCCAAAGGCCATGATAAAGAAGTTAAAATATGCATTTAAAATAAAAAGTACAAGAGTACAAAAGATACACAATTTTACATGCAGTAACCAAAGTTATTGCCAAGCTTGTAGAAATAGTAAAAACCTTTCAAATGATAGATAAATTTCTAAGTTTCCAGCATAAGAATCAGTTTAATACTTTGAGTCTCCATGGCAATTTGTGTCAATTTTATCAAACTCTCTCTTTCTAAACTTTTTTGCAGCCACGGCAAAAAGGGCCACTTTATGTATTACATAGTCATAGAATTATAGAGTTGGAAGAGACCTCAAGGTCATCAGTATTACTCAAAAGAAACTGAACCAATTCTACTAGAGGGTTCCACTTCCAGTTGTCAGTAAGGGTGTTAGAAATCTCTCTCTGGTGTCACTATACAAGGGACAAGTTAACATGGACTGTAGATCCCTTCTTGAATCTATCCAAAATACCCATTTTCTTAATTTCCTCTTATTCATAGCCAAGGCAGAGTTCAATTCTGGAAGCAGTAAGTATGTAGAAGATTTTGTAAGTTTGTTTTCCAATATTGATTGCTACTCATTTCCATGTTAACACAATGCTGGAAGACAGCCAGTTGCTAAAGTGTCAATTTGATTGAAGTACTTTAATTGGGCACAATCTACTATTGTTTTAACTGACAGCCAACCAGATTCAGTATGCAAAAAAGCTGCAGGAGGTCTAGTTGGAAGAGAATAACACTTTCAGAGAAATTTGTTCTGTAAAGTTTCCAAGGCTTTGCAGGTATTGATATATAACCCCCAAATTTCTGCACCATAAAGCATCTGTGCATTCACTTTACTACTAAAAAAAATAGTGCAGGTACAAAAAACTGACCACTTTGGTTGTAATAAAATTTCATCAGTGCTCCTATTTTCTCAGCTTTTAGCTTCACTATCTTCCTATGCCGTTTTCAACTGAGACTCACTAAAAACAATGCCCAGGTATCTGAAAAGGTGGGTTTGTTCTATGGCATGCTGAAAGATTATCAGACAAGTGCCTAAAATGTTACTCTGGCACTATATTTTACAGCATTCGTGTTCTGGCACAACAACAGACGTTTTCGCATACTGCCGTGATAATGATACAAAATCACCCTAAGAACCCAGCAATACGAGTGCTCACACTGCTTACTTTTGCGTTTTTCCATGAACACGATTTTGGTACATCTTGCAAAAAGATACAAGTGTGCTAAAAAGCCCCAAAACAACAAAAGTAAAAAAGAAAATGTTCAGAAAAGCACAGATAAACTTTTAGAAACCTGCAAGCAAGATGGAGAGGTTCATAAAAAGAATGTACTGTACCTAGTTTTCCTGTTCGCACCCAGAAGTGTTCTGGTGAGACCACTCATTGACACTGTAATCATGCCACAGAATGGGGAACCTTTTTGCACACAGGAAAACCCAGAACACAAACGCTACAGGAGACCAATTTTTTATTTATCCCTGAAAATAAAAAAGAACTCCCTCATAACAGCAGCATAATGCTTGCATAATGCTGGGGCACGACATTGTCTGATAAGGAAGCCCTTTTGCGATCTCACAGCATCAGTATTACACCATTTTTGATGCATCTGATAATCTCCTTGATCTAAAATCCATTTGCACCTTGGAAAATTTCTACCAAAAACCATTACCTTGATCTTAGAATAATTTATTGACAGGTTCAGATGCAGTTGTTTGTTGTGTGTCTTCAAGTCATTTCCAACTTAAGGTGGCCCTAAGGCGACCCTGTCACAGGGTTTTCTTGGCAAGATGTGTTCAGATGGGGTTTACTTTTGTCTTCCTCTAAGGCTGAGTGAGAGTGACTTGCCTAAGGTCACCCCTTGGGTCTCCACAGATGAGCAGGAATTCAGACCCTGGTCTTGAGAGTCATAGTTCATAACTCAAAACCACTACACCATGCTGGCAATCTTGCAGACACCATACAGAGTAATATCACATTATAAAGCATATTTATACTGTTGTGGGAGTGGGACAGAATGTAACAGGATCCAGAAAGATGCAAATCATGACCTTGCCCTAAATTTTCAAAGGGCTGCATTATTTTCAGAGCTTTACACTGGTCAGTTAGCATTGATGTGTGAAAGCAATAAAACTGCTTACCAGAAGTCAGTGTCCCTGGGCTCAAAACTCCCTCTGAGAAGATTCCTTTTGACATATGGGCTGCAGTGAGAACTCTTGCATTAATATATGCAGTACACCATGAAGCCATTGTCTTTGTTCATACCTCTACTACTGGATTGGAATTTGGGAATATAATTCAATTCAGTTTCTCTTTCTAGTCTTCCTTTGTAATTTCCTTGTTCAATTTCCTGTGACCTGTAAATCCTTTATGTCCGAAGTGTTCTGCAACTGGCTTTGGGGTATTGCCATTTCTAATGTCAGATTTTGTGCCCACTGCATAGAGATTGTACTGTTTATATCCATGAAAGTTCATGCTAAAATAAGAACCAGCTAGTCTTAAAGTCACTGCCATATTCTTTATTCTTCTTTCTCCCCGCCTTCCTAGTTTTAATTCCCTCCGTGTTACAGTAGAGTCTGGCCAAAATGCTACACACTTTTCCTGTAGCATAAATATACTCCAGCATAGTTAGCACTACAACCTTGAGCAAACCCATTGTGCAAAGGTGACTTAGCTCCCTACTCACAAAGTCAAAAGTCATGTCTGTGTGTCACAGAGAAAAAGAGAGTGAGATAACAACTCTGAATTTCAGCTCTGGATTTCAAAGCTGGGTCATTTTCAAAACAGCAACATATTTCCTGAAATTTGTGCTAGACAAGCAAGTATGGGCAATGTGAAACCATTATTCTTGCTATGGGGTTGTCTATAAGATGAAAATACTGCTCATAGAATTCAAGGAGAATACAATTTGTCTAAATGAGATCCTGCATTAATCCACCATATTCGGAAGGAGGGGGGCCAAAAACACCAAATACTCCGCAGCTTTTCCCATTTTTTAAAAAAACTCTGAAGGGACAACTCATTGGGACAAGTGATTCACTTTGATGCACATTCACCATAAGAGAGGAAGTGGAAATCTGATTGGCTGGACATGCACAAAGGGCGGAGCTTGCTGGCAAGGCAAGTGCCCTGAACCACCATGTTGGATTTTCGCCACAGCAATCATGCATTGAGGCAACGAAACAGCCTTTTTTCTGTTTATTTAAGTGGAATATTGCACTTCCTCAACTTGGATATGCTTTTAACAAAATACTGTTCGATGCCAGCAACTTGTGGGAATAAAAACGTGAGTAATTCACTCATGCCTGCCATCCTGATTCGCAGGCATACCCATTTGAACAATGAACGTGGATAGCTTCGCATGCCTGCAATCTTGCCAAAAAATTGTGGAGACAAATGAAAGCTGCTGAGAATTGGCATTAGTGTGCATCAATCCACATTTTATAGCCTCATATAGACAAGCCCTATGTTTCGCCTTTTCTGATCTAGGTCAAATAGCTGCTAACAAAATGGGAGACACCTAAGATATAAAATAAACTTGATTTCAAATAGTCCTCTAGCAAAACAAAAGTCTGTATACCCATAGTTTCCCAATGGATTACATATAGCTTCCAGATTATTAGCACAACAGAAGTGGAGACACAAATGTGTCATGCTAAAGGGGTGTGCAGGTCATGTTTCAGTGCTTAAAATGGCTCCAAAATTACTCAAAAAAGTAAGACACATACAGCAAGGAAAGGCTGACACAAAAGAGTAACCAAAGGAGTGCAGGTGGGTCAGGAGGACGCCAATTTACTGCATTCTGAGCACAACAGCAGATCCATTTGCTCAGTATCCCTCAATCAACATTTTTGAGTTTATCAGCAAAAATTCTGCCCAGTCAGCATATCAACCCATCCATGCAGGGTTTTTTTTTAATGCTATAAAACACAAAGACAGCACCAACTGATTGCACTCCAATGGCTGTATGCATGAAACAGAATGCTGGTTTTAGAGCCAAATTACTCTTGACACTGAAGATGGGCACAGTATAAACCTCATAATCCCTCCTCCACTGCAAAGCATCCTGAGAAGACTTAACCCTATCCCTTCTGATAACAACATCCTCCTGAAATTATCCTCCCACCTTAAGGTACTTTTCCCCTTGTCATATTCAGTGCAGAAGATGCCTTGATGGAGGCGGGGGAAGGCTTTGTTTCAAAGTAACCACAGCTGGCATGGTCTGGCCCTTAAGCCACCTGTTATAAATCCATCTTGCACTGTGAACACACTTTCTGTAATCATTAAAAAAACCCAACCCTGAACTTTAGCCTATTTAACATTTTAGATAATCTGTTCCTCCTAAATGCACCATTACACCTTTTTAGCACGACACTTAATAGCCCACTCAGCCCACTAATTAAATCAGATATGCATGAGATAAACATCACAATCTATTTATATTTTCACCTCTGCAACACTTTCACATAATGGACTTCAAAATACTGCTTTTGATACTACACTGAAATGTCAAGGCCACAGAGGATTCTTGCTACATACCAAAATAATGTTTTGCTTTGTGACCCCTTTATTCCAAGTTTCTTAAAACTGAAACAGTGGCCAGTAGTAAAATCAGTAGAAGAGCACTCTACTACTAATTACACTCAGGACTAGCAACACCATCATTTAACAGTGTTATTAAAAGCAAAGGAAGCACAGGGAAATTATATTCAGAAGCATTTTTCTCCTAATCCTGCCTATTTTCCTACAAAGAATATACAGCTTTCTGAATCCTAATGCTGATCACCTACATAAGCTTTAAAGACCCATTAAAGGAAGCCGCTGCTATGATAAAACTGAGGGTTTCCATTTTCTCCCTTGTACGTACATGAAGATTTGGAACCATAAGAAGGTAGCTCTAGAATGTTGTTTAACACCAAATGAGAGCTAGGCCAATTTTATAGGTTTGGTCCAACAAAACAAAAGGGAAATATGACTGCTCTTAATACAGCTTAAAAGGTGGACAGTTCTTGCTCCTCTTTACCATGATGAGAGACACCTGCTACTAGACAGGAAGACAACTTCATTTGATCAAGACAGAGATATGTGGAATCCAGAAGCTTAATTCCACTGGGTGCTTCAATGCTAAAGGCATACCATAAGCACAGCCACAAGGAAACTATAGTTTGCACACCACATGTGGCTCTTCAAATCCATGTTGATGCCCTCATCACCTTCTGGCTTGTGCAAAAAGAACTGGAGGAGGGGGATATGCCTCCGCAAAAGTTTTTTTTAATGAATGCAGCCTTCCAAGGTCACATGAAATGCATCTACAATGATCCTGGGATCTGTAGTTTTACAAGGTTTTTAGCCTTCTCTGCCAAAGAGTGCTGGTGCCACACAAAACTACAAATCCCAGGATTATGTAGGGTGGAGTAATGGCAGTTAAAGTGGTGCCAAGTGCAGATGCACCCATGGAAAACTAGTGTGGCCTGTTAACCCACATGGGGTTAGCAGTGGCCCACCCCATCCCATTAGAACAAAATGCAACTTCCACCCACGTGAATAGGCATAGGATTACACTGCTAGCCTTGGCCCATGATCAAAAGGTATGTTGAATTACACACAAAGCTGAAAAGCCCATCCTCACTATTTGGCAAAACACTGCATGTGAGGGTGGGGGTAAAAGAGTGGAAAGACATCCAGATCCAGATTGCATTAGCTGAATTAAATTCTTATTAATATCACTGGGGGAAAGGTTCAACTAACTCAGCTTTGACTCAGTTTGTTTAAGATGCACTTCAATACACAACAGCCTTGAACCTAGTTGTTTAGCCACAACTACACATGATACAATGAATCAATAAAAATTTAGTAAGTCAAGACTTACATAAGTTCCACTGATTTAATGGCCATACCCCCAGATGGGACTGGACGTACATGAGGACTGCTTAACATCTTCAAACTCTCTTATTCCATATTTAAGATTCAAATTCTGCTCCTATTTCACACTATAATTATTAGCTCAAAAAATTTACATAGATCTAACTTTCCTCATTTAAACATAATGGCTCACTATTCTATTTTAAAAATTGAGGTTTTTTTTTAAAAAAATTCCTGGAGGACCCCACTAACTGCCCGGTTACCAACAGCTCCCAGCATCCCTCTGCTACCATGGCCATTGACCATGCTGGTTGGGGGATTCTGGGAAATATAATCCAAAAACTTTTTCAAGCTCTGGATTAAAAACAGAGTCTATTACAGTCTTCTTGGTAAAAGCAACTATTATTCTATCTGCTACCCTCATTGACTACACCATAGCCTTGAAAACTGTTTTGATAGCATCAAACCATAAAAGCAAAACCAGTGTTGTTATTACCAGATACATTACTTAATCACAAGCAGAATGTCCCAAGCTCTTACTTAATAACTGGAAACAAAAAGGCATAAAAGGATATTTAAAAGCTTTATGCTAGTTTATCTATGAACTAATGTAATATTATTCTGAGAACATTTCATTCACTACCAATTATGATCCATTTTCCTAGGTCATAATTCTTGCAAGTTACAAAACAGAAACTTTAGTAAATCAACATTTCCCCCCGTTAATTAATTTAAGGTAGAGCATAAGAAATAATTCACGTCCACAGCCAAAATTGTTTTTTAAAATCCAAAGACTATTGTGCATTATCCAATGGATTACTAAAACCTAGTTTCTAAACACAATTCTATAAGCAAGGCAGCTTATCCACTTGGTTTCTGAAGATAACGGGAACATCATGATTCATCAAGCTGCAATGTCAACATGATAGCTTTTGGAACTCAGAAGAACAGAAGCCTGAATTCTAAAGTTGCACAGATGTCTCTGGCCACGTTGGCATACAATTTAGAATTCGGGAGATTCCCAGCTTATCCGGAGCAGGCTGTGAGCCATTTACCCCCATAACTACTAAAAACAAAACAAAATCGAATGACGTCTTTATCATGTCATTCATACTAGGAGATCTTAGCTTGTTCTTCCCTTTACAAGTCAGAATTGCACTATTTGTCTTTAGTTTACAAATCTTTCCTTTGAAGAGAAGCAACAAGCCAACTCTTAACAATTTTGAAAACACTGTAAACACACCATTTCTGGTTTGTTTAATAGCCGTGCTAGTGAAGAGAAGCAAAGGAGGAGTTAGCAGACTGTATGTCATCTTTAGAGTTGTAGGTTATTGTTATACAGCAGTAGCTAAGTCATTTCATAAAGTACTAGCAAAGATGCTGTCCATACTATATAACAAAATTGTAATAGCAATACACAAGTGACAGGGAAGCCAGGAGAGAGAAAACCAACAGGAAGGGAGCAAAAAGATCTAAACTTTTATACTCTTCTTTTTTCCCCTTTCCTTTCTTTTCCAAGAAGCTACCATTCCAGCCCTAATTTGGAGCTTATAAACTGGGTCTGAGAGCCATCATGGTACTAGTGGTTTGAGCACTGGAGTACAATTCTGTAGACCAGGGTTTGAATCCCCACTCAACCATGGAAACCTACTGGGTGACCCCAAGAAGTCACACACTCTCAGTCTCATAGGAAGGCAGGCAAAAACAAACCCCCTCTTAACAAATCTTGCCAAGAAAATCCTGTGACAGGTTCACCTCAGGGCTGCCATAAGTCGGAAACAACCTGAAGTTACACAACAAAAAAACTGGGTCCACTGGCCTCTTTTGTTTTGTTTATATCCAGGCTTTCTCCCAACATGGGACCCAAGGTGGCTTACAGCAAGACTGAAACAAAATATAGCTGAAAACCTTCTCCTGTCCTCCTTACAAAACCAAGCAAGAGTTAGATGTCAGCAGCTGACTCTTAGCTGTCAGCAGCAACCATCTTGTTCATGCTGTTCTCTAAGGAAGGGGGAAAGACTTGGTTTTATGCCCATATAAATTGTATTATGAATATTTCATCAAACTTTTTGCAGCCTCAGTACCTACTGAAAGAGAAACTATATTCCAGATCCTATTGCTTGAGGGGCGGGGCGGTAGAGATAGCTCAGAAATCCGTTGTTATGTTTTGTTACTGAAAATAATGGTCACTCCAGGCAGAATTCTGGTCAGCTGCAAATTCCTCATGTCTAGAACTAACAAGTAACCTACTATGCTAAGGAGGGAAGAAAGGGGAAAGGATGAGGAGAATTTATTCATAAACTTAACTAACTGGTCACTAGTTTTGCATTTCTTTTCCATGTCTATGGCTACTCAACGGCCTGTTTATAAAGTTTGCTCCTGGGCACCAGTTCACTCCATGCATCTGAGGAAGTAGAACAAGTCTACGAAAGCTTATGCTACAATTTTCTCTCTCTCAGTCTCAAAGGTGCTACAAGATCCCTTTGCTTACCAGTATTCCAGACTAACACTGCTATGTCTTTGCATTCTACCCTTTAAAAAAAATCACCCTGAAACAACAGAGAAGAAAGTAGCACAGCACAGATAAGAGCATGCAGAAATAAATGGGACTGAGAGGACTTGAGGTCTTGGATCAAACTTCCCAGGCTTGCCCTTAAACTAAATGTACTTATTTGAGAAGTTGAAGACTTTCACGTCCGGCATCCATAGATTTTCCTTGGGTTTTTCTGGGCTGTGAGGCCATGTTCTGGAAGAATTTATTTCTGACATTTCGCCTGCATCTGTGGCTGACATCTTCAGAGAATGATTGGGTACAAATGGGGGGGGGTGTTATATACTGTAAACCCTCGTTGGGGAGGATATCTAAATTTGTGTATTTGAACAGCTAGTTTCTGGGTGGAGATATGCAAGGAGGATTAGTGTCTGTTTGGCTAATGGTCCATTATCTTCTGGAAATCCCCCTGTCTCTGGGTGGAGTTCATTTGCAAGTGCTGAGTTCTGATTTTAGTGTTTTTCAGGACTGGGAGCAAGATTTTGTTTACTTTTAGGGTTTCTTCTTTCCTGTTGAAATCCAGGTGTTTGTGGATTTCAATAGTGTCTCTGTGTATTCTGGACATGGTAGTTGGCCTGGTCCAGAATTTTGGTGTTTTTAAATAACATTTTGTTGTTTGAATTTACTTTCATTATTTGTTATTTGAATCTACTGTCTGCACATGCATGCACAGGCACTCATCCTTGTTGCTTTCCAGTCCTGCCTCCTCACTGCCTTGCCAGCACTTTCATTGGCACAATTTTGAATTTAACCTTCATGAACACTTACATCAAAATAGTACAGAAAGTGATGCTTTATGTATTTACTTCAGCACACTGACTACTATTTTTCATCTACCATGAAACTCAGTACCTCAACCCAAGAAGTGAGTTTATATCCACAAAAGCTCATGCTAAAATAAAAACCAGTTCATATTAAAGGTGCTGCCACATTCCCTTTTTTTCCTCCCCCCCCAACTTTCTCCTTTTTATGCTGCAAGAGACTAACACATGAATACATGAAACTCTAGGCAGCATATGTAGGATTCCAAGGTGGGCTTTCATCCAGACACTGACCAGATGTGAACCTGCTTGACTTTTATCAAGGTCATAAGAACCAAAACAAACCTATCCCAAACTTAACCAAAATAGTATACTGATTCAGAACCCAAATTAACAAACATGAACATTTTACATATTAAAAGTAAGTTGAACACACAATGCAGATGAGACTCAAATGATCAAAAAGCACTAAACCACTGTGTATGTTTTATGAATGAATAATGCTGCAAAATCTACATTTCCAGAACGTGTCTTATACACATTACTACGACAGATGAGTGTGGAACAATTTTTATGACTTTAATAATGTGTATATAAATAGCGTAGGGCAGAACAATTCATCCTATTATCCTAATTCTACAACTATTATGTTGTCATCCTCTTAAAAAATACCCTCTTGTTTTTATATATATGAATACAGGAATCTCATACTGTATAATTGTATTTGTTATGGAAAAGATTCACGTAAGCAACAAACAATTCACTTTTATCAGGAAGCTTCAGTAAAACAAGCAACAGTATCTCAGCAACCAAGACTTTACAGAGGGTAAGAGAAAGAACACATGGACCAGAGATAGACAAATTTTTCATGTTGTTTTCTCCCACATTCTAATTTTGCAAATTTTGGTAAATTCTGAACCTAAACAAACTGGTGGCTTCTCAAGTTCAATTATGAACTCACTAGGTGGACTTAGACAAGCCATTGTCTCCCATCAAAGAAACCATGGTCCCATAAATTAGTGGGAGATGATTTAATAGGTTGTTATTTAACCATTAATCAACCGTCCAAATTTGAGCAACTTTAGACACTGTCTAGTTAACATAAAATACACCTCCATCCAGAACTGCCTTGATTCAAAAACCTTCCACTGGCTTTTTGGCAGACAGATGGCAAAACTGTAAAAGCGGCTATGCCCCTTTGACATCCATCACTGTTTTCTTCCCATCAGATTCCACGCTCAGAATAATAAATGTTAGAGGCTCAGGGCAACAGCTGGCCCTTCTAGTAACAAAGCTAAACATCAAACCTATTCTGGGTTTTCTTTTACTCCTCTCCACATTTCCAGATGCTTTACGTATAAGAAGGAACAATAACCCAAAAAGTAACAATGCCCAAGGGAATCACTAAGCTGAAGGCACAGTTGGCATCCATAAAGAATGAAAGCCGCTTCAAAAGGGCACCTGTACTGAATTTTGAACAAGGCATGTATAGGAAAGGCAATATAAGGGATGTCTGTGTGTCTTTCTTCTTCACTCCTGTTAGATAACTGTACTTTAAAGCCCTCTGAAAATAGGCATTCCCACAAGCTGAGTAATCCTGATGCATTAGCAAAGGCCTGGACAACACATGGCACATGGGTCTCATGCATGCACAGTGGCTGCTTATGAGCCCCCCAAGGGTAGTTTTTATCCTGTTTTCAAATTTACATGACAGTGTACGTGAGGTATACAGCATGCCCACACCTCTTGCTTTAACACAAGAGGTCTGTATTTGTCAGTGCCAGGACAAATTTAATGGCGTCACCTGGCTTCATCAGGTTCTAGGCAACGAATTTCACCCTCAGATCCACAGAAGTTGCACATTGGAAATAATGACTCAACTGACAGGTAATCTGTTTTAGGAACTCTGGCTTCTGGTGCAGAATGGGGCCTGAGATCAATAAGTCCTTCTAAGGATGGAGCAGAATTGGTTCTCTTGTCAAGAGATTTACAAGTTTAGTTTGCTAGGATTACTTTGGCCACAGCAATGATAACCACTTCTGCTCATTGATCCTTGGTTCTTGGTGTTGTTGTTGTTGTTTTTTTTAAATAACTCTAGCAATCAATGGAATGATTAAAGGCATGTGGCCTCCAAGTCACTCTGAGACCAGAACAGACCCAGACCCTGCCACAAACCTTGGTGGGACAGTGTTTTGTCAAACTGCAAAGAAGTGTCATTGCTCCCGTCATTGGTGACCTGGATCTCACACCCCCTAGCTATTTCTATAAGCTTTAGCTATTGTATTATCAATCCACACCATTCTCTGTTCGCCCTGCAGTCAGGGAACAAAACATCAAAGGATAAGACAGAAAGCTCTGAGCATTAAGAAGCTAATGCCCCTTTGGTCCTCCATCAGTAGTCATAAGGTCTGCGTACAGGTTTCTTCCCAAAATGTTCCCCAATGCTCAGGCTATCATGCATTATCAGCATGGTGTGCTTTGGATCCTGGATGGAGATCCCCAATGAATGGTGGCCTGGGTTGTCTCGCCACCAAAGAGAATGTTGTATTCTAGGAACTGTAATCTAAATAATGAAATTATTCATTATTCTATCTTGACAATCCAGGGGATAGGTCTGGAGGGGTCAGTCATGGAGTGTGGCTCACTGGCTAAGAGTCCAAGCACAATGCCGTCATCTTGAGGCGGCTTGGAAAGATTCTTTAATTAGACACTTAGAAGGATCTGCCTCTTGGGAATTTTTGGAACCCCAGGACACATCCCACTGGAACTGTTTCCAGTACTTCACATTCACTGAACAATTCCTTCCAAATGTCTGGAAATTTTAGCAGCCATCCCTCCCCCCCACCACCACCGGGGTTGACTACTTATTGGTGGCAAGTTATGTATGGGTTAGGACTCAAAGGTCTGTACCCGCATTGATTTTAAGCCTCTTGGTAGTAGCCAGATGACAAAGATGGCCTAAAGGAATGCTGTATGCATTTGTGAACCAAGTACAATGCTCTACCCATGGTGTTTTGGTTGCTACATGTATGGTTCAAACTCAGATGGTTGTTGCCCTGGAGGAATCAAATCTGAAACAACGGGCTTACGGAAAATAAAACAAGCAATAAAACAAGCAACAGTCACCCACTGTTTTCAGATCTCAAGGAGCCTCTCCAATTATGTATTTACATTTCAGCAAGTGTCACAAATTAGCATGGACGGAGGAGGGCATTTTGCCTATACGGAAAAGTAGTTTCCTTCCTCATTTCCATCAACTCAATGGGTCGTTGTTCCCCACAAAACTCAACTCCATTCTCACAGCTAAAATATCTCCCAAATTGCATTCTTAATTTATCATCAGCAAACTGAAAATTTGTGTTCTTGAGCTCATTATATTCACTGCTAAAGAGAAAATGGAAGGAAGGCAAAAACCTTTCAGCTAAAGCAGTTCAAAGCACTGAGCTCAGAGGCAATCTGGCCTATAAAGCAATCAATACTGAAATATGCAAAATGAAATAGAAGCAAAGCCTCACATTTAGAGCAGCATCAAGGACAGGGTTGTTTTGTGGCTCTGTCACATGGCAGACACATCTATTCACTTCCCTACAGAGCAGCTTAAAGGGGAGGGCCAGCCCAGACATACACTAACCTCTCCACTGACATAATAGCTGACTACATTTCAGCTGCAGCCATGGAATACTATTGGATGTTGAAAATATGCAGGTTAGAGGATAGGATCATGTTATGTTCTGTCCTTTATTCTTTACCATTGTGCCTGCCTTGTAATTCATGTCATAGCATTGGCTGTTAGAAAACAGAGTTCCCAAAAAATGTTCTGGTAATTACACTAGTTTCTGCTAAATTAAACAGGCACCTGTGATCTGTAAAAGGCACTGTAAATATTATTTTATGTCTAGACCAAAGATCGTGTAAACAAACTAGTTTGTATCTCGACACGCAAGGCACTAGCATACAAGGTAAACAGATACCACATTTTCAATGCAGTGAACTTAATTAGGAAGCACCCTCACTGCCTCAAGTCAAAATATATATTTCTTCCCTATAGGAAAAGACAGCAATTCATGTTCTACAGATGATGATCTAGGGCTTGTCTACACTATTGAAAACACTCAAACTCCCCCCAAATCTGGGCCGATAAAGCTAGACTCCATGGGGCCGTTTACACGATGAAAATGTCCTGGGAAGAATTCGTGTCGATCCCTGGCAGTTTACACGTACATCGGGTCGGGTACGTGATTTTCGGAAGGGGGGCCACCTTTTATCCCTCAACCTGCGGGACTTCCAGTCCCGCAGGTTGTGCCGGTTTTTAAAAAAGTCACTGGAGGATTCGGAAAATCGGAAATGTAAACAGCGTGGGACAAAAAGTCTCGGTACTGGGATGACCGGAAATGGTGACTGGGGGCGGGCTTAGAGCTCAGAGACCAGAAAAGGAGGGGTCAGTCACCCGTTCAACAGATCCAGCCTCACCAGCCGAAAACAAAGGTATCCCTTCCAGCTGCATGAAGGTTGATGTGTGTGTGTGTGTGTGCGCGCGCGAATGTACTCAATCACCTTTTTAAATGGATTTCTACACTGCATGCTACAGAGAGATCGTGGTGGGCAGATCCTCCCTGGTTCTGAACAGAGAGATCGTGGTGGACGGGAACAGTAAAATATTCCAGCCTCTGAGCGAATGAACATCCCTTAAATTTCCCCTCTATGTCTGTGTGTTTCAAAACAGCCTGTTTGTAGCTGGTTTGAAGCATGAACTCTGCAGCTAATCTGTGTTGTAAGGGTTAACATTTTACAGAGGCAAGGGGAATACGATGCCTCCCCTCCCCTCCCCTACCCCTCACTCGGCTTGATTTCAAATGGAAAGCATTCTTTCGTTCCTGCGTCTGAGCGAAAGATCTCAGTCTGGATCTTTAAAAATGCTTTCTGCCTCTTCTGAAGGGGTTAAAATGTTCAAGAAGCAAAGGGGGAATAACAAACCTCTGCCCCCCCTCTCTCTCCCTCCCCCCAGCCAGCCAATAGCATCGCTCCTGGCGTGGAACTCTAAGGGAAGTGCGTCACCGAGGTTGTGAAAACACGAGTAATCGCATCTTTGATTGACAGCCAAAAAAAAAAAAAAATTAAAACCTAAACAAAACCGGAACTATGGACGTGTAAATATCAGTCACGGGACCACACGGGATATCCATATCAGAGACATAAATCGTATAAACAGCGAGGGGCGTATTCGTGATAACTTTGTCCCGGTAGGCAACGCGACAATTTCTGTTGTGTGACTGGCACCCATGAAGCCTTTTCTCTGAATCTGGTGTGATTAATCTAAACACCGTATGGCCTCATCTGCGCCAAACTTGGGAAATAACACCTTAATTTGGGTGTTAGAACCTTGCAGTTTTCTCTGGAGTTTGGTTGAAACTCTGGAGAAAACTGCTAGTGTGAACAATGCATCCACCCTGGATTTGAGGAGTGAGGATGAAGGACACACGCTGCCTGAGAAGCCACCATTTCCCTCCTCCTAGACGCCACTTCCTCATTCTGAAGGCAGAACCCTTGTGCTAGTTGCTCTCTCTGAGGTCAAAATGAGTGGACAGCTCTGCCTTTATGAGGCTGCCTGCCCATTCTGACCTCAGAGAGCGTGAGTGTGAGCCAGGAAAGCAGAGCCCTGGTGCAGATTTGCTCTCTATGAGATCAGAACAGGCAGGCAGCCTTGCAACGGTGGGGCTAGCCACTCGCTTTGACCCCAGAGAGAGTGACTGTGCACCGGGAAAGCAGGGCCCTAGTGAGCAGCCAGCCGTGAGATTGAATGTGCGGCGAGAAGGCGGAGTCCTGTTGTTCTTCTAGCCCATGCCAGCAGCAGCGGCACCACTGAGGTGCCTGGCTAGGCGGCAGTGGCAGACCCGCAGCTTCACTGGGGGTAAAAATACATATAAACTATTGTGTAGAGAAGCCCAGAAAAGAGCGGTGCCAATTCGGGCTTTGGCCAGGTAAGGTGTGGCACTTAAATCCAGGCCAGAGTAATCCAAATTCCATATGCCACAGTTCTAGGCCACTAGTCTTTTTTCCAGACACTCTGTATAGCATGGGTGAGCAACTTCTGGTCCTCCAGTTAGTGCTTTACTGCATCTGCCATCAACTCCCAGAAGGATGTTGGGAGTTTCTAGTCCAAAAACAACTGGAAGGCCACACATCCCCCCCCCCCCGCTACAAAGAACCTTTGTCACCAAGTGTGCAACACATGGCCCAGTATGCACAGGATATCCAACTAAATGTGTCTCTATGCCTGCTTTGCTTGATATCATGAGAATACCTGTTTTGTGGGCCAATTAACACGCTACTCATCCCCCTACCATATATGTGTGTATATGACTTCAAGTTGCCCATCAATTTATGGCGACCGCATGAATTTTAGTTTTGAACAAACAACCTAATCCTTATAGGAAGGAAAGGTGCTTGTAACTCCCCTACTCCCCCCCCCCAAAAAAACAAGATGACAGTTAATTACTTTCTCTATTTTAACTCGAATACTTGAACCAGGCCTCCCACATATGAATCAGCTTCATTCCACTGGTAAATCCACTACAGGAGTGTCTTTTACTACATACATTTCAAATGCCGTATAAAATGAGGCATCACTTACTAAGTGTACACAATATAACCTGCTTTCTGCCTCAGTACCTCCTCTTCAAAACACATTGTGGAAGGAGGCAGCATGTCAAACAAGCCTCCTTTTCTTTTGATGTGATTCTGGGTTTCCTTTGATAGCAACATGTCACCCTGCTAGCTTGTATATATTTATTATATAATTTCAATCTGCTACCTCAAAGCAGTTTTTCCATTTTTGACACACTCAACACTCTTCTGCTTGCAATCATGTTCACTTCTCTCGCTGTCATTTTAATTACAAGTTTACATATCTAAGCCATGCAGACTAATCTCAACCTACTACTGTTTGGCTCTGAATGCAGGATCAAATGAAGGCTTGAGGTTTTATTTTACCGTATTTTTTTAAGACTCACACTACAAGAGCAGAAGCAAGGCCTCTTGGTGGCTTTTAAGAAACCAACCAAAAAGGTTAGGCCAGCCCTATGAAAGCACTGGGATACACAAAGTGACAGAAAGTAAAATTCAGGAGACATGCAACTCTAATTTAAGACCAAATCTGAAGCACACTCAAGTAAGTGGTAAAAGTCTGCCCCTAAATTTCATTGTATACTCATAATTAGTCCTGAAATATTATCACCTGCACAATTTCTTCCTGTGTTATCTGACCAATCATGTCTCATTATATAATCACATTGTTACACAGAAATAGGGAGAGGAAAATCCACCAGTTAACAATTTAGCTGTCTCTAAAATTAAAAGGTTATTAACAGTCAGCTGGACAATGTACCTTTTGATTCAATGCTTAGCTTACCTTTTGTACAGAAGGAAACACCCCATGCATTCATTCGATTAATAGAAAGAGAATGTGGAAATCCAAGAATACAAATATTTGGACACTAAGTAATATCAGGATATTAAGTTCTTTAGGATAAAGGAAACATAAATCAATGCTGCCAGTTCTACTTAGGCACACTGAAATGTCAAAAATAGAATCAATTGTTCTTTGTGATGGAAAACTACAGTGTTTAAGCGCCAGAGAAGAACAACCGGGGTGGATTTATTCAACATTTTCAGTCAAGCAATCCCTTCTGAAAATGCATCTCAAAATGCCCATCTGCTAAGTTCATCGTTTATGTTAAGGAGAGGAAAGAAAAAGATTCAATTTGCTCCCTCTACCCCCCCTTCTCCCACCCCTCACCTTCTGAGGTAAAGTGGCAGCTCCAAAGGCCCAGAGTTCATGGATCTCACAGTAGAGAACCTCTGCAAATCACAATTATCTTGTCACTTCACTTTCTTCCTCCCTTATGTTCAAATAATATACTAACCACCTGTAACTATATAATTCCTTAATCTACAAACTGACATGGAACTGGGTTTAGGCTTCCTCCTTCACAGTATTCAGTCATTTGTTCTTATTAACAGATCAAAACAAAAAGTAGCTCATTCAGAACAGGTCCAAGTTCAGAATGTGGAAAATTACTCTGGGGACTAGAACTGCCACAATGGCCATGTGCTGGGTGATGCTGGGCACTTTTGTCCCAAAAAGTAATTTTTCTAAGCTTAGTGTTTGTTCAGTAGACAAACTGGATAGACAGGAACCACTGGCAATAATCTCTGAGAATTCTTGGAGAACAGGAGAAGTCCTAGAAGACTGGAGGACGGGGAAAAAAAAAAGAGGACCCAAATAATTATCATCCAGTTAGCCTGAGATCAGTACTAGGAAAGATTCTAGAACAGATCATTAAACAGTCAGTCTGTAAGCATTTAGAAAGAGATGCCGTGATCACTAAAAGTCAACATGGGTTTCTCAAAAACAAGTCATGACAGACTAATCTGATCTCTTTTTCTTATAGAGTTACAAGCTTTGTAGATGAAGGGAATGCTGGGGATGTAGCATATCTTGATTTCAGTAAAGCCTTCGACAAAGTCCCCCACGACATTCTTGCAATTAAGGTAATTAAAGATGGGCATTTAGGCAGAAAAATGAAATGCACAGATATAGGATGGGTGACACCTAGCTTGACAACAGTACATGTGAAGGGGATCTAAAAGTCTTAGTACACCACAAGCTGAACATGAGTCAGTAGTGTGATGTGGCAGCTAAAAAAGTTAATGCAATTCTGGGCTGCATCAATGGGAATATAATGTCTAGATCGAGGGACGTAATAGTGCCACTCTATTCTGCTTTAATCAGACCTCACCTGGAATATTGTGTCTAGTTCTTGGCACCACAATTTAAGGATATTGGGAAGGTAGAACGTACCCAGAGGAGGTCAACCAAAATGGTGAAAGGTTTGGAAGCCATGCCCTCTGAGGAGCTAAGGCTTAGGGAGCTGGGTATGTTTGGCCTGGAGAAGAGAAGTTTAAGAGGTGACATGACAGTCATGTTTAAATACTTGAAAGGATGTCATATTGAAGAGGGAACGAGCCTGTTTTCTGTTGCTCCAGAGACTAGGACACAGAGCAATAGACTCAAACTGCAGGAAAAGAGATTCATCCTAAACATTAGGAAGACCTTCCTGGCAGTAACAGCTATTACACAAATGGAATGCACTGCCTTGGTGTGTGGTGGAGTCTCCTTCTTTGGAGGTTTTTAAACAGATGCTGGATGGCCATCTGTCAGGAATGCTTTTTTTGTGTATTCCTGCAAGGCAGGAGGTTAGTCTCGATGGCCCTGTGGTCTCTCCCAACTATGATTCTATGAAAACAGAAAGGCACTGGGATGTTTGATTGAGATAATAATTTTGTTATTCTTGTGTGCCTTCAAGCCACTTTAGACTTATGGCAACCCTTAGGCAAACCTATCACAGGGCTTTTTGAAGCTGACTGTGTGTGACTTGCCCAAGGTCATCCGGGGTTTTCATGGCCAAGCAGGGATTCAAACTCTGGTCTCCAGAGTCATAGTCCAACACTCAAACCACTATGTCACGCTGGCTCCAATTGTTGTTGTTGTTGTTAATAGTATATAATATATGTAACTAAGTTGCCATTTATTTTATTATATTTTAACTTTTTTATATTCCATCTTTCTTCCAACAGGGGACCCAAGGTAGCTCACAATTTGAGTTAAAACAAAATGCAATTAAACAAAAGCATAGGCCAGAAGTTAAAAAAAATTAAACAATCATTAAAAAACTTTAAATCCATTTTTGAAAGGCAGTTCAACAACAGCAACAACACACCCAAATTAAAAGATCGTTTCCAGAGAGGAAGTTGACTGCACTTTCCCTGCTAGCAAGCCCTGCCCCCACTCAGCCAATCAGCTTTGTGCTTCCCTTCAAATTTCCTGTCTTTTGATATCCAAATGAGCAGGAATGCGCACCCCCCCTCGCAGTTTTTTTATAGTACAGGAAAAGTCACAAAGGCTTTTACCCTATTGTTTTTGTCTTTTTGGGCCCCGCTCCTTCCGAATAGTGTGGATTGCTGCAGAAACCCATTTAAGCAGGTAGGATTCCCAGTGAATTCCATGAGGGGTATTTTCACTGTCTAGACAACCCCATAGTTTTGCTGAATCACTACCCTCCAAGCCCATCAATCTTTTCCCATAGAGATGCTTTATGGATTCTTGCCTTAACAGAAGGAAGGTCAATGAGAAAAACACCCCAGGATGAAGTGCAAACAGTTCCTTTGGAAACTTATTCTGGGTTTATTCTAGCCAATCCTACTGTAGCGGTGTGTGCCTGCTACAACAGACAAGGTACACAACAGCTGCCACCAGAATCCCTTACTGAGCATGTGTGAAAAGATAAGAAAAGAGAAAAGGAGAGCGCAGATAAGCTACTCCCAACATGTTAAGAAAAAGACATAGATCTATATGTTTGGCAACAAAAATGGAAATCATAAAAAAAGTAGAGATTGGGGAATGAAAAAGTAATCCCGGGATGCATTTTGGAAGAACGTTTCAAGTACCCTTTGGAAAGTTCAGAATATTTTTGTTTACTTATGCAATGCTTACCTGACCTAGCTGTTTCATTTTGCACATGTATATTGTAAATTTTGGGTAAAAAGTTTGCTGAAACATGTTGAACTGTTCTTCTCCTTTCTGGTGCAGGAACCTATCCCTAGTCTTTCTATGTTATTTCTGCCTCTGTTACTAAAATGTTGTTAAAGAAGTCATGCCCAAATACATCTCCTTTGTTAACTCAGGTATATGGGTATTCTGTTCCTAGCAATACAGGTAAGCTACATGAAAAGATATTTCTTTAGGATGACCATGTGGGAAGTTACTTTGCTACATTTTTCTGAAATACTTTTAGTTTTGTTGAGGCAAATAAGGGTGCTGGTTCAAAATAAAATAGGAGGTTGTTTAAAGAACTGTCTGTTTTTAGCTATAGGATGCGCTTTGTATGAATTAATGAGGTATGCAGTTTTTAAATGGGAAAATAAAACTGTTTTCTCTGGGTAGAGCATTTCCAAGGCAAGGAACCATTTGTGAAAAGCCACATCTCTAATTGCTATTCTCTTCATATCAAGAAGGCAGGGATACTCTGAGAAGAACCTGCTCATATTTAAATGGGTAGACATGTTTATGTGACCAGAGTCTCAAGAGACCTGTTCAGTCATCACTCCCATCCCACAAGAGACCTGCGATGCTGTTGTACCACCCGCCCTTAGCAAAAGATCTGTTCCTGTCAGTAGGGGTGGAGGCACAGAAAAAAGGGGGAGAAGGAGGCTATTTGGGGGTAAGGTTTGAAATGTTTGTTGATTTAAAAAAAAATACATGAAGAAAAGTAGAACAAAACATTAATATTGGCATTGGTTATATAGGATACTGAATTTGTTTTCAGGGTAGACCTTGAAAGGAAAAAAAGGAGAAAGGAATACAAAATTGGAATATGTCTGCACTTTTGCATAGTGCCAATAATTTGGACTGGTAAAGCCTAAATGAGTATATACATTTTTCTCTATATTAGCCCAACAAAAATTTACATATGTAGAACTTTTTCTTTGTTGTGGTCAGAACATCATTCCATAAACCAATATAAGTTACTGGCAGCAAGAAAAGGTCCAAAGAATTGTTGATATAGTTAATAAACAGAAACCACAATGTAATAAAGTGATCAGTTGTTCACATCCTTCTTGTATTCATAACCGTCAGTTAGTTTATACATAAGAGCCAGATACCAAACTCTTTTCAACCAACCACTCCTGGATAAAACAGAAATGTTCTTCCAATGCTCTGGCAATTCTAATCTGGCAGTCAAACAAAGTAATACAATTAAGTTGTTAAAATTCCAATTAAAGTCCAACTGAGAGGCTGTTTTATTTATACCTTTCTTATTTTTGACCTTCTTTTAGTTCCACCTAATTGCACCAACCAGTATACCACTCCTTCCCTGGGACTGACTTTCCTCTTAGATAGGTGGTATTCTGGCACAAACCTCAGGACTAACTTCAGCTCTCCTGTAATGTTTTCTCATGCATTGAAGCTTACAGTTATGAGCTGGGTTCTTGCTCTGTGGTCTGACACACTAATTGTAGTGCTGCCACTACAGACAGAATTATATCTGAAAGTCTTTGCCATTAGCATTGCTACTGAAGAGGCACATGTGCAAAGAACAATAACTTTATTCTTAACATTAGTAAAACATTTTTTTTAAAGGCTTAAGATTGAATCAGTCTACAAAAGCAGGCTGTTTCTGATATATGAGACCATTGCTCATATAAACTACCAGCCAAACCTAATAAGTCTACTTATTATAAATTCATCCTCACCATCTAATGAGAACAAGTAAATATTACTGATTTTACTTTCTTTCTCCAACCTCCACACCCTTCAACAACTGTAGATTAATTTGAACTGCCACCCTTAATTCCAGCTGCTACCACTCAACAATCACTCACCAGTTTTTTAACTTGCTCTTTCAAACTTTCAGCCAATATTGTGAGGAATCCCACCACCACCCAAAAAAAGCCACTTACCTTTTGTTGTCATTGTGTGCCTTCAAGTTGTTTCTGACTTATGGCAACCCTAAGGAACTAAGAAACTATTATGTTTACATACAGACTTGTACATCACAGATCATTATGTTGTACATTAATTCATGTAATGCCCACACAATAATAGACTGCAGAAAATCACAGGTGATGCCTGCATCTTTTTTGGGTGTGGGGGGAGGAATGCTGGAAGAGAAAACTGCTCTAGACATCCAGCATTCTCTAATGACCAAGGGGCCCATTCACACTAGACAGTTATAGCACAATTATTCCACTTTAACTCCCAAGGCTATATCCCATGGAAGCCTGTGGGGAGGGACTGTTTGGTCAGAGACACCATTCTCTCCGTGGCTGAGAATTTTAAATGCTCCCCCTCAACTGCAAGTCCCAGGATTCCATAGGATGTTCCATAGGCAGTTAAAGTGGAATCATAGCACTATAAGTACGTGCTTTGTATGAAAGGGCCACAGGATTCTATATCACACTGGGAGGGAAGGGGCTACAGGCATAAAGCAAGGCCCTAGTTTGTGCAATTTAAGGAGTAGGGGCAGTAGGCCCTGGTCCTGCTTCCTCACACACACACTCATACATGATTAACTGCACAAAGGTGAATGCCAGAACAGGCATTTGCTGGTATTTTGTCCATTTATTTATTATTTATTTATTAGATGATATTTTTGTTTGCTACCACTAAAAAGTCAGCTGACTACATCATTAAAAGAGTGTTAAGCAAATTAACACAGATGAAATGATACAGCAATTGAAATAACAAAACAATCAATAACCAATAAAACTGTTTAAAAGACCAGTTGGAAGGGATGTGATCCTCACACCCTTTTAAAAAGCGGTTCCTAAAAGAATAGGAACTGACTACAGTTCTGAAAGGAGCCCATTCCACAATCTGAGAGCAACATAGAAGAAAGCCCTTTCCTGTGTGCCCATCAAACAGACCTCCACAGGAGACAGTACTTTCAAGAAGCCTTTTCCTAAAGAGCTTTAAAAGTCAAAATCAACAGTCTCAATGTGCCCTAGGAAAGAAAACAGAAAGCCAATGTTCATTTTGGCCATGTGCAATGTCTCTTCTCTTTTTTTTTAAATGATTTTTATTCATATTTTCAAACATTAAAAACATTCATACATTCACACAATTAATTATTAACACATACACTTTAGACAGGTTCTACACAACACAACCTGTTTATATTTCACATTATCTCATGTTACATATTCCATATTTCCTGTTACACACTTCTCACATTACTTCCTTGTTTCCTTTTTAACCATATTGTTTAGTTTATGCATTACTTTCCCCCTTTTTACCATGAATCTCAATTTGTCTCTGTTTTCCTTCGTTTTGTCTCTAATAATAATTTTTTTCAATTCTCTCTTATATCCCATTCTATCTTCAATCTCAACCCATCTTTGTTTTCCTTCGTTTTGTCTCATATATATATATATATATATATTCAGTTCTCTCTTATATCCCATTCTATCCCCCATCTTTCTTTCCATATGGGTTTTAGAATCTCCCATTCTTCCAAACCTTTTTGGGTTTTCTTCTCATCTATCCAAATCGTGAGTCTATCCATTTCAAACATATCATGGAGCTTCTCTAACCATTCTTCTATCGTTGGTATCTCTTGTGTTTTCCAATATTTAGCATAAGTTATTCTTGCTGCTGTCACCATATATGATAATACCTTCCAGTACTTCATTTGTAATTGTTTGTCTATCTTGTGGAATAGGTTAAGCAAGTAAATCTCTGGGTCCAATGGAAAATTTGTTTCAAATATTTGTAATACTGTTTTATGAATTTCCCCCCAGAATTTAACTGCTTTATCACATTTCCACCACATGTGAAGATATGTGCCTACGGCCTTCTGACATTTCCAACATTGATTCGTCATATTTTTATATATTTTTGCTAGGTTTGCTGGTGTTAGATACCATCTCATCCACATCTTATACATATTTTCCCTTATGTTGTAGCTTCTTGTAAAGGTCAAAACTTTCCCCCCTAAGCCTTCCCAGTGTTCCAATGGTATCTCATAACCAAGATCTTGTGCCCATTTTTTCCTATAGTGTTTTGTATTTTCTTTTTCTAGCTTTGATTTCATTAATAACTTATATAGTTTTGATAAACTCTTTTTGTTATCTCCCTGGATAATTTCGTCAAATTGTGTTATTTTTGTCTCTATGCCCACAAGTTTTTGATCCATCTTAAATTTTTCAAATAGTTGTTTATATAATAGCCAGTGGCATTCCTTATTGTCCGCTTTTAATTCTTCCTGGGTTTTCATTTCATATATATTTCCTTCCTTTTTCAATATATCTTTATATGTCAGCCAGATTCCTTTATATATGTCTTCTCTTTTATAAAACGCTTCATGATTCGACAACCATAAGGGCATTTTCATATACAGTTTCCTTTTAAACTTTATCCAGGTCCTTAACATTGCCGCTCTAATATAATGGTGTATGAATTCACTATGCAATGTTGTCTTATTATGCCACATATAATGTCTCTTCTGAAGGCCATGCCGCTCAGCCATTGGTTGATGCTTGAAGGTCTTTTTAAAAAAACATCTCCACCAAAACTTTGGCAAAAATTGGATTTCACAGGCCTGATAGAACTGGGATATGAAAAAAATCTTATGATCAAGGGGATGAAGGTAGGGGGTGATCTTTTGCCATGCCCACTTATCTTACTAGGGAGGAAATAAAACTCTTCATCTTCTTGATTGCAAAACAATGGTTAAAAACAGAAATGAAAAACTGAAGGTCCCTTACAGGAATGCAATATTCTTCTTGAATGCAAAGAAATGCAAGGAATGAAAGCCACTACTTTGTGTGCTGTAGGATCCAAATGTTGAAAAGTCATATATAATTATAAATCACTCAATGCAAATGCAACAGCCATAAAACTTCAGAGAACTCAGAAAAACTGTGATCCTAAAGCTCCTAATAGAAAGAATAAGATATGAACAGGAGCTGGCAAATGGGTTCAAAATGTTCACGCATGGGTTTCTGTGGATAGCGGTCCACATGATTAGGAAAGATAGCCCAGATTAGGAAAATTTACACTTAAAGACAGAGCCAGGCACTTTCTATGTTCTTGGTGGTCCACTGTAATCCAGACAGTGGCAGTGTTACAAGTTATGCTCAATAAATATGACCTGCAACTAGACATTGATGCATTAGCCAGGAAGCTGCCTCTTGCTAGAGTCTGTATGTTTTGTAAGAGGCAAACTGGAAGGGAAGGACAGTGAAAATTCTGGATTCCTGTCTATCTTGGTGAAGTTAAGCCTCATTTTAAAGTACAAACTGGAATTTCCCTCCTTCTTGCTGACAAGGAAATTGTCTCATTTATGCATTCGGGAAAGCAATCAGTGCTTAACTGTCTTGCTTCCCTTCACTGAATGGAGACCCTGCCAAACTGGCTCAGATTGGTACACCCCCATTGTAAGTTATCACACAGTTTCCAGAGATGTTGGGCAATTCTATCTGGATTTGAAAGTGGTCAAATGTCTATACTTAATTGGTGTTGTCCCATGTGTCAACTCCATTGTTTTCATCTCCCCAGACCATCTAAGAGTCATTACCAGTGCCCAGAGGGTGAAAGGCAGAGGTCACGTTCACATCTGCCCTCTGCACACAGATCAAAAACCTTTACACATGAGCCACAGGCTTTGCACTCATCACTTTAAGCAAAAAAAGGGGTTTGAACCCTCCATAGAATAACATTAAGACCATGTTTTGCCCTGCCCAGAGGTGTCCCCTCCACTCCTTGCTTTTTGGATTATTATTTTTTAAAGAATATTGTCAAGCCACAGGGTGCTATTCTGTACCACAGGGTGCTATTCTGTCCCCGATGTTATTTAACATCTATATGAAGCCGCTGGGTAAGATTATTCGGAGTTATGGAGCTGGGTGTTATCAGTACGCTGATGACACTCAGATCTATTTCTCCATATCTCGTTCGTCGGCCTTGAATTCTGACGGCATCTCTTCTCTCAATGAATGTCTTCGGGCAGTAATGGGCTGGATGAGGAAAAACAGATTGAGACTGAATCCTGACAAGACGGAGGTGCTCACGGTAGCGGCCCCGAAACCAAGAATCGAGTTGCAATCTCCAGTCCTGGATGGGGTCACACTCTCCTCCAGTGACTGTGTTCGCAGTCTAGGGGTGCTCCTTGACTCGTCGCTCCTGATGACAAATCAGGTAAATGCGACAGTCAGGAGCGCTTGTTATCAGCTTCGGCTGATACGCCAGCTGCGCCCTTTTCTGGAAGTAAGGGATCTTGAGACCATTGTGCACGCGCTGGTAACCTCACGTCTGGATTTCTGTAATGCTCTCTACATGGGGCTACCCTTGTGCCTAGTTCGGAAATTACAGCTGGTACAAAATATGGCAGCCAGGTTAGTTTCTGGAACATCTAGGAGGGACCACATTACTCCGGTTCTGAGGTCCCTCCACTGGCTGCCTATCAGCTTCCGGGCCCAGTACAAGGTGTTGGTTATCACCTTTAAAGCCCTAAATGGCTTGGGCCCAAGCTATCTCAGGGACCGCCTTCTCCCTTATAATCCTCCCCGTGCTCTCCGGTCCTCTGGGAGGAATTTGTTGCAGTCACAAAGACCTAGGCTGGCGACTACCTCCCAGAGGGCTTTCTCGGCTGTCGCCCCCAAATTGTGGAACGGCCTGCCCGACGAGATCCGCCTATTGACATCATTAGACAGCTTTAAAAAGGCTGTCAAGGCGGTTCTCTTCGGGCAGGCTTTTCCGGCTTTTCCGGAATAGCTAACCCCGGCCTCTGGAACCCCCTCTGGAGGTTCCTTTTGGATCTCCTAACAGATGCTGCCTGCTTAAAAGGATATTTAATATATTGTACCACATATTGATTTTAACTTGTATTGATTTTAACTTTCATTAATTTAATAATGTTTTAAGGGGAGGGAGGGATTTTGGGTTGTTTTATACTGTCTACCATTTTATCATTGTAAGCCGCCCCGATTGCTTGCAGAGGGGCGGGATATAAATAAATTTTATTATTATTATTATTATTAAGCCGTGAATACTTACATCCGTGAATGCCAAATCCGTGAATATGGAGGGACAACTGTATAAGGACCTGTTTCACTAACTTCCAGAGCTATTTTAGTCTGTCTGGCAATAGCTCTCCAGAGTGGAGGGTAGAGATCTTGCACAGAAATCTTTTTTAGCTGGAGACAACAGGTACTGATCCCAGGAACTTTGGCATGCCAAGTTTGTAATACTGCCACTGAATTCCTAGCCCTCTCTGAATTACTCATCTTCTTAGGAAGTTCTTTATTCTCCCAGCAACAAAACAGAAATGTTTTTGTGTTTCAACATAGGTTGTGGGATACTCCCAACAGAAGCTCCCAAAGTTTCTGTCTGCAACAAAGAAAACAACACAAGCCACATGTTTACAAAGTGGGAGGGTGTGCGAATCCATTAATTCATCTTGAATTTGTCAGACAGTTGTGAACTAATCCAAGTACGGTCTTGTCTATACGGTCAAAATAATACGAACGGGATGCAAATGTATGGTGATCTGTTCATATGGACATGCACATGAATACGTGTTATTCAGAAGGGGGGCAGCCAAATAAACTGCAAACTCCATGTGCTTCATCCAGATTTTTAAAAAAGCTCCATACAACATATGAATGTGCAATCATTTGAACACTTGCATTCACACAGATACAAACAGGCAGCATAATCTGATTGGCTAGCAAACAGGGAAAGTGCCTGTGGCCGCCATGTTGGATTTTCAGCTAAGCGAAGTTCTGGTAAGTCAATAACATGGCAATCTTATGCTCTTTTTTCTTTTCTTTTCTTCTTTTTTTTTTAGATATGAACTATCACTTGTGTGCACCATGGGAAACTTTTTTTTAAAAAAATGGCAGTAGTAGATCTAAAATAGCAAGTAAATCACTCCCAGCCACCATCTTGGCTAGGGGGTCATGCAGAGTTTAGGGGGACTCTTTTGACCGCGAAGACAGGTTGCATCGTTGCTAATCCCTGCTTTTTCGGACGTGTTTGTATTTCCCCCCCTCATATAGACAAAAACCTATATTTGGTTATGTTTCAAAACTTGGGGAAATGCTAATATTTGAGTCAGAAGAGGTAGGTGCCAAGTAGGGATTATCACTAACAATGAATATCTAGTATAATGGAAGATGCCTGTTTGCTAAGACGTAATACTGTTGTCATCTGGCCCTGAGCAAAGTACATAGTCATACCAAAACAAAGGGCATTGTATCTAACGGTGCCTGAAATATTTGTTGGCCTTAATCAAAGAAGAAACTGGAAAGAATTGGAGGTATCACTTCTCATGATTTGGAAGCTACTTGTATCCTAACACTACATTAGCTTTATTGTATTTTTATTTTATTTTCATCTAAATCATACTACTGACTCACGTTCAGCTTATGACAGAAAACAATACCAAGAAGGTTTTCACATGTACGACTGCCAAGCCAGCCAGGTATTCTCCATCCTACACCTGTGAACTGGGCTTTTCAAATGCACATCGAACATTGCATTTGGACCTTTCAATTGAACATTGCATTTGTCTGTGTTCCAATTTACTTCATTAGTTTCAACTGAGCTTTCCATTCTAGTGTGGGGATTTTTTGAAAGACACTGCTATCCTTTGAGATGTCAGCTATCCCTTTGTGGGATCCACAAATTTTATGAGTTCCAGTCTTGTGGCCACAACAGGGAGGCAATGGAGGTCTGGCCACTCCTAAAGGCCTCTCTGGCCTCCTCTCCCAAAGCTGGGCCACTGATGTCACTGTAATTGCCCTGCCAGTCGGCATATTTATTTCTTAGTGGAGGATGTACAGCCAATGATATCAAAGATACAGTGAATCTACAAATACTGTTCCACACCTACTTTTCATCTAACTATGCTGGCCATCCTCATTATAATACAGCTATACCAATTCAACATTTCTGGCTATCTGTCTAAAAGATTTCCTGCACCCTTTATCTAGGTTATTGTTAAAGTGTCAGGCCCAGGAGAGTAGGATCCCATTTGAAAACTCTCCAGTTTGATCAGGAGCTTCTAAGAAGCACCTTTTCAGTATGATTTTCCAGCTTGGATCCACCTGACATGACACTACTGTCACCTGGTCAATACTTCCACACACAGTTACAGAACAGGAGATGTGATATCTGAGCTTTCTGCTTTGACTACTTGTTTATTTTTCTTCCCTACCCCATCCCATGCAGAAAACTCAGAGTGCAAGTAAGAAGGACACTAAAAGCATCATTCCATAACATTAATTTGAAAAGCGTACACCATTAATGCTGTACCTTCCACGTGTGTGTGTGCCTTCAAGTGACTTATGGAAACCCCATTAATTTCATAGGGTTTTGTTAGGCAAGGACTCCTCAGAGGTGGTTTGCCACTGTCTTCTTCTGAAATATAACCTATAGCACCTAGCGTTCTTTTGCAATCCCTATCCAAGTACTAACCAGGCCCAACCCTGCTTAGCTTGGCTCATGTTTCATCCGATGATTCTTTGGGTGCTACTGGTTTACAAACCCAAGACTCTGAAAGGTTAATAAAACATATGGGGGGGGAATGATTTTAAAACATTTATATCCCATACTTTCTCCTCAAAGAATTTCAGGGCAGTATACAATCAGTTTAACCCAAGGCAGACAAAAGAAGAAAGCAGAGAAAAAACTGAAACACACACAGGAAAAAAAATTAAAAAGAGAAAGAGTTCGTTAAAAGACAGTGAACCTTTTCTTAAGAAGAAGGAATGGATAAGAAAGAGAAGATCTCTCATAGGTGTCCTTTACCCTGTTATTCTTAAAATGCTTCAAAATGGTGGGTCATCTTTCCAGACTGAATAAAATTGACTTCAATTAACAGAATTTGATTCCCACTCCACTCCCATATTATACAGTCGTCCTCATTCACATTTTGGACACAGCACCTTTGAAAGAAGAAATTAAATATTTGTAGCAGGGTTGCACACTTTGTGACCAACCACGTAAGTGTGGCCTGTCAGATTCCTCTTCCTCCCCCACATTCTGCGCTCAATTGGGGTTCTTTCACACAGCACAATTCTCTCTCTCTCTCTCTCTCTCTCTCTCTCTCTCTCTCTCTGACTTTTCTTCGCAAACAAAGATTCAGGAAGGACTCATCCCGTGCTTTCTGCAAGCGTGCTGATGACTAAAAAGGCCAATCCGAGATAAAGAAGTCCAGTTGCAGAAAGCACAGCAGAAGGTCTCCTTGGGTGATGTTTCCAGTTTGTGATTCTTTCTGCATTGTCATTTCTCTTCAAGACTTGTTCGGCGTGCATTCTCAAATAAGGCTGCAGCATTGTGGATAGTGCATCTCCATGCCTCCCAATGTGAGGCCCGTGCGGACCATTGTTGGTGATCAATTTGGCCGAGCCTGAGATGTTGTTTCAGGGAGTCCTTGTATCGCCTTTTTGGAGCACCCCTCTTACGCTGACCCATAGTGAGTTTACCGTAGAGTACTATTTTGGGGAGGCAGTGGTCCTCCATCCTAGAAACGTGCCCTGCCCAGCGCAGCTGTATTCTCAATAGCATGACCTCAATGCTGGTAATCCCTGCTTGCTCAAGGACAGCAACATTATGATTCCACTTTAACAGCCATAGCTGTGTCCTATGGAAGTGTCCTATGGTAGTTTAGGGTGACCACTAAATTAGAGTCTCCCCAAATTTCTCTTTGGCTAAGAATTCTAACCAGAGCAGACTTAGTTTGCAGGAATGTCTTTGGGAGATAATAATGTTTGTCATACTATTACAAAACAAAACTGTGACTAGGAAAAGATGGCTGTCTGACAAGTCTTAAGTAGAGTACAATTTGCACTTGGTTTTATGAGTGCTCACTTTCAGATATTTATAAAAACCAATGGGGGTTTTATACAAGCAGTACATTAGAAACAGGTATTATTTTTTTAGGAAGAGTCCTTAGGTGAAGCAACATGGAAACATTTACTTTGAGATAAAAATTCCTCAGGGCACCATCTTCCTACTTTTGCTGCTGAATGTCATTGACAAAAGGAGTGGGGGAGGGGAGTTCTCTTTAAGCCTCAAGGTGTAAAAACATCTAAGGCCAGCTCTGCTTTTTTGGTTATGTTACCCTTTACGGGTTTTAGTCATCAATAACTGGCTATTCTATGGGGGGGAAATAGAGCTCAGGCCTGGTTGCAGGTAACATCAAGTGAAGGGAACTCAATATTAAATCAAATCAAAACATTCTAAGAACAGTCACATCTGATCAAATCTAATCTGATCCCACTGAGTAGTAAGAACTTTTTTTCCTCAAATTTGGAGGAAACTAAGAGAGACACAGAGAAAAAGAGAGACAGGAAAAGAGTGCTGAAACCCCTGGGCTCATTCCCTCACTCCAAGCAAGAGAAACTGACTTCTGTTTGATCTGCTCTGCTGCTTACACTGGTGTGAACTGTATGCTCTTAAAGCAACAATAGTGCTAAATTTCCTGTCATAAAGGTGTGAATATCCCTGGGAAAATCTGCTCAGTTACTGGAGTAAAAGTAATTTCTCCAAAGCCCTGGGCAGAATGCCAGGGTGCCTCTGAAGAACTCAAGGGGGGAATGATACTTTATTATTGTGTCAGAGGGGGAAAACAAATCTGAGGAAATAGAGACCAGAGAACCTGAGCTCTGACTCATACGAATAAAAATGTAAATTGAATCCCTTGGGTTCATTTTTACTCCTTACGCCTGCTCCCCCCATCCCTCACCTGAAATCTCAGTGGTTGGAACGGAAGTTTTTTAAAAATACAGCTGCCAGCTCCATGACAGAGAGATGCATAACAGAGAGAAGCAGAATGGAGCTGGCTATACTTTCCCTCAGCAATCAGCCTGGCAGGGATGGAATGCATCACATTAGCAGTGATGACAACATTACTGGACATGTTTCATGGCCACTTTTCTCTTCTCCTCTGACTCCTTCCAATGACACTTCTTTATTTATTTTACAGTGTTTTAAAACCACTTCTCATCTTACATTAAACATCCTCCCAATGGCTTTTATTTTTTTATTTTTATTAAAATATTTTGAAGCTATCACACTCCATCTTTAAACGACACACCACCAGGAGGGATTATAATTAAAGCAATAAAAATATTGAAAATATATAACCTCACAATAACCTCATAACAAAAGCACCAAAACATTATACAATAAAACCGACAGAAGCAGCCAATTTAAATGCTTGGGCAAACATAAAAAGAGGGGTTGAGCTGGCATCAAAATGACTGCAGTATTGGCACCAGCAGCAGTATCACACAGCTGGAGCAACCACAGTTGAGAAAGTGTTCCCCCTCTTGAAGAAGAACATACACTCTCTAATAATCTTAAGTGAAGAAAGGCTGGTAGAGGTGTCCATCAGAAACCTGTATTCAACTTAATCCATATAGTTTAACAATGTGGAAGCTATTGAAATCCACAAACACCTGGATAACTTCAACAGGAAAGACGAAACCCTAAAAGTAAACAAAGTTTGGCTACCAGTCCTGAAAAACACCAAAAACACCCCCCCCAAAAAAACTCAACACATGCAAATGAACTTCACCCAGGGACGGGGCTTCCCAGCAGATAATGGACCATAACGCACTAATCCCCCTCGCATATACTCCCACCCTAAGAACTGAACATCCTACAACTGAATACACAAATTTGCATACTAATCCTCTTCAGCAGGGACTCACATTATATAAATCCCACATCCCCACACGCCACCATTCTCTGAAGATGCCACCACAGATGCAAGTGAAATGTCAGGAATAAACTCTTCTAGAACATGGCCTCACAGCCTGGGAAAAAAACCACAAAAAAACTTAACAATGTACATTTTTTTCCCAAGGATCTGGGCAGGTACAGCACACAATGAGCCCTGGGGCAAGGAATGCTGGTTTACTGAATTTCCTTGTTCCTATGTTCAAGCATCAAGAGAAAATCATAAAAAGCAACTGAAAGAAAGATGTTCCAAGGTATTTCTTAAATGTTTCCACAGATGGGAATGCCCCCATCAGCCAAGAGAAAGAAAGAAATCCAAAATTGTGAGGCCACCACTTAGTAGGCTTCACTCAACCCCTTAACCTAATATCTCTCATGGACAGGCCAGAGAAAAGGGCCTCAATGGCTGATTGTAAAGGTTGTGCAGACTTGCACTGGTGCATGCAGCTTTTCAAATAACCTGGTCCCAAACCTTTCAGAACTTTAAAAACAAATCAGCAATTTAAATGCCCCCCTCCCACAACAAGCAAGCAGTCAATGCAATTTGTACCAAACAAGTGTGCAGCAGGCCCTCAGTATCCACTGGGGTTTGGTTCCAGAACCCCCTGTGGATATCAAAATCTGTGGATGCTCATGAAGTCCCATTACAGTCGTCCCTTCACATTCGTGGGGGTTACGTTCCACGACCCCCGCGAATGTGAAAAATCCGCAAATAACGATTGCCCACTCCCTCCCCCACCATAGCGACCATGGAGCCTCCGGAGGCCCCATAGTCGCTTTCCCCAGCCTCCCCACTCCCTTCCTAGGCCTTCCCGGGGCCTCCGGAGACCCTCCCGAGGCCCCGTGGATGCCTCACCAGCCCTCCCCCCTCCCGCCCAATCCCTCAACGGGGCCTCCAGAGAGTCTCCGGAGGCCCTGCGGAGGCCTCCCCGGCCCTCCCCGCTCCCTCCCAGGCCTTCATGGGGCCTCTGGAGCATCTCCGGAGGCCCCATGATCGCCTCCCCAGCCCTTCCCACCCCTCCCCGGGCCTTCATGGGGCCTCCGGAGCGTCTCCCCCCAAGGCCTTCGCGGGGCCCGGCGAAGGCCTCCCCGGCCCTCCCCCTCCCTCCCCGGGCCTTCGTGGGGCCTAGCAAGGCCCTGCGGAGGCCTCTCCTGGCCCTTCCCCCTCCCTCCCCGGGCCTTCGCGGGCCTAGCAAGGCCCCACGGAGGCCTCTCCCGGCCCTCCCCCCTCCCTCCCTGGGCCTTCGTGGGGCCTCCGAAGCGTCTCTGGAGGCCCCATGGAGGCCTCCCCAGCCCTCCCCAGGCCTTCATGGGGCCTCCCCAGCCCTCCCCCCTCCCTCCCCGGGCCTTCATGGGGCCTCCAGAGACGCTCCGGAGGCCCCATGGAGGCCTCCCCGGCCCTCCCCGCTCCCTCCCAGGCCTTCATGGGGCCTCCGGAGCATCTCCGGACGCCCCATGGAGGCCTCCCCGGCCCTCCCCAGCCCTTCCCCAGCCCTTCCCCAGCCCTTCATGGGGCCTCCGGAACATCTCCGGAGGCCCCATGATCGCCTCCCCAGACCTTCCCACCCCCTCCCCGGGCCTTCATGGGGCCTCCGGAGCGTCTCCGGGGGCCCCGTGAAGGCCTCCCCGGCCCTCTCCCCTCCTTCCCAAGGCCTTCGCGGGGCCTCCGGAGGGTCTCCGAAGGCCCCGCGGAGGCCTCCCTAGCCCTCCCCCCTCTCTTCCAAGGCCTTCGCGGGGCCTCCCAAGGGTCTCCGAAGGCCCCATGCAGGTCTCCCCGGCCCTCCCCGCTCCCTCCCAGGGCTTTCACGGGGCCTCCAGAGGCCCTGTGTCACGGTTTTGGGGGGGCCCAGGGGGGCCCTCCCAAAACCGCGAATAATCAAAACCGCGAATGTCAAGTTCGCGAATGTGGAGGGGCGACTGTATATACAATGATGTAGTAAAATGGTGTCCCTTATATAAAATGGCAAAGAACTCAAATGAGTGCCAGAGAGAGCCTGAGGATCTGTGAAATGGCGGGAAGCTACAGTTGGGAATGCCTATACACCAGCACAGTGTTTAGTACACAGCAAAATCAAGGTTGTTTTTTGGATTTCCCCCCCAAATATTTTTGAGCTTTTTTGGTTGGTTGAATCCATGGAGGCAGAACCCATGGATATGAAGGGCCAAATGTAATATGTTTTGAACTCATATATGCTGGGAAATTGCTTTTTTCATTTGATGGGGAAACTAAAAGCTAAGTTGTTGTGTAGCGTGCTGGTCCTCTGAACACTGGGGACCCCACAGCCCTAATCTTCAGAGGAGGTCTCCCAATAGTTTTATACAGATGTTAAACAAACATGAAGGGCAGAATAGATGTTTGGAGCAACTCAATCGCCACTGGCCTAAAGTGGAACAAATGTCCCCCAGGGTCATTTTTTGGATGTAAACCCAGAATAGGCCAGAGGCACCATATCTGGAAGGATACCATAAAACTGCTAAGTGGCCCAGGAGGACAAAAATGATTACACTTACCTATCTACTCCCCAACATAAATCAACCACCAAGGCAATCATCATGGACTCAGCCTGAAACTCAGAATGGAAAAGTCCTAAATACTCAGACCTTTAAAGCCAACTGTTAGTTCCATCTAGAGCAGACTCACCGAATCTGTGGAACTTACATAAGTACCAACTTACTAAGTTTTCACTTGATTCAATCAGTGTGTTCTAATAGAAATTAGTGCAAGGTACTGTCAGGGCTTTTTTGTTAAGAACCTGAGCATATGTATGGATCTACCACACTCATTCTTAGCTTAATAAACCCATTACCTCTAAAACAACCTCTTGCACTTTACCACAGCAGAGGCAACCCTTTGCTTGCCAGAGAGAATAATAATAATTAATAAATAATAAAATTTATTTATACCCCGCCCCTCTGTTAAAACAATCGGGGCAGCTTACAAAATTTAAAATACAATACAAATAAAATCCCTAAACACCCCCACTCCCACCCTCCCCCATAAAAAAACATTAAACAAATATAAATTAAAACAACTAATCTAAAATCACTTTTAAAACTATAAATACAATAAATATAATAAATGGCCAGCAGCCTAGAAGAGGCCAGGATCCCCTGAGGCCGGGATCTAATTAGGAAAGGCCTGCCGAAAGAGATCCGTCTTTAGTGCTTTTTTAAAGCCACTCAGGCTTGTTATCTGGTTAGCAGAAAGGTCTGCTAAGGAGCTAGCTACTGAATCAATGTTTTTAATGTAGCTTAGGAAATGGCTGTGAGAGTCCTTCTACGTTGAAAGGAGCAGCTAAGATCTATTGGAGACATTTGTTCTATAGAACATGAGAAAGAACAGAGGCAAAAAGGAGCTCTCTAGTTGCACAAAGTATGTTTTTACTGTCAGGGTTTGTTTTTTTAAGTGTGTACATAGGGTTTGCTTCACAGAGGAAAAACAAAAAAGTAGATTTCAAAATCATATTTATTGTATTTGTTCAGTGGCAAAAAAACCCACACCATTAGTGTTTGGGATGTTTAGCTGACTTTGAATCCAAGCCAGTATCTCAAGTCATCTGCCACAATGCTCACTGATTAAAACCCCTATGTGAACCCCAAAGATACTGCTTGCTTTCAACAGGCACGTGGACCACGGACAGAAAAGAAGAAGCGAATCAGCACAGCCTGAAGCACTTATATATGCCTGGCCATGGGAAGTGAAAAGCAATCAAATGCAGAAGCAATCAAATGCAGCAGCCAATCTCCAGAACCGGAACTGGGAAGATGTACCTCTCCATGAGATGAAAAACTTGCTCTGTTTCACAAAGGGATGATGAAGAGGAATACATGAAATGCTGAGCTGCTATAGCAACAGGAGTTAAATAAGTACCATTTGCCATTCTCAGAGTGACCTTGAGCATCTCTCTCAAAGCCTTCCCTTGATGCTTCTGCTCTCCCTACTTCAGTGAAGACAACATCTCTTTCTATTTGTGCTATAAGCAAGCAAATATTCCAGAACATAAGAAGCTATAACACTAAATTAGTAAGGCTTCTAGAGCATCAGGCGAAATGAAACACAAACGTGCCATATCTAGAGGAAAACATGAAAACCAAAAGATTGATTTTCTTTTCAAAAGTTTTTCTCCTCCTTTTACTTCATTCTCGATCCAGATCACATACACAGCACTCTGGAAAATCTATTCTGGAAAAGAAAAAAACTTATACACTGCCATCATGACAAAGACTACAAGGGTAATCCACACCTTTTTGGAACTGTACTTTGGGAAAATACAATATTTTTCCAGGGTCATATAGTGGTTTGAGTGTTGGGATAAGGCTGAAGGAGACCAGGGTTCAAATCCCTGCTCAGCCATGGTGACCCAAGAAGGCAGTAATGGCAAACCTTCTCTGAATAAATATTGCAAAGAAAACCCTATGAAAAGCTTGTCATAAGTCGGAGACAATTTGACGGCACATAATAACAATGAGTGTAGTGTGAACAACACACAGGTCAGCTTTCTCAAACATTTTTATTTATAATTTATTTATTTTAGGTATTTATATCCCGCTCTTCAGCAACAAAGGCTCTCAGTGCGGCTTACAAATTGTTAAGCAGCAGCACTTTACACATCTACACTGCATTAAGCAATTTCCAATGTGTGTTAGCTAATCACCCCCACAAGCCAGGTACTCAAACATGCTGTCAAGTGAGAGGTGAGATTTCACCCTGCTTTCTCAGATGTCATGGTGGGTGGAAATTCAGTAAAGTTATCCTTATGTTCTTCATAAGATAATACAGGTTTCCAAGAGGTTACATAAATACCATACAAATTAACTACAGAACAGACACAGTCATGTCAATAGAATGTCAATACAGTCGGTCCTCCACATTTCTGGGTGTAATTTTTACAGATTTTTAAGTATTTTTGGATTATGTGCTGCTGCCTCCACTGCTGCCTTATACCATTTTTAATTAGGGACTGCAAGCCTCGTGAGACTGAGAGAGACTGCAAACGTGCAGTGGGGCTTGTAGGTCCCTAATAAAAATGGCATAGGGCAGCAGTGGAGGCAGCAGCAAGCCCCACCAGTTGGCAGCTTCCACCTTCTGAAGGAACCTGGACACCATGAAGGAATCCAGTTGAATCCCCAGACTGTACTTTTTGTGTGTGTTAAATATGGTTGGGGGGGGAGCGTGGATATATTTGCGATTTTTCCACTTCTGCAGGGGTGCTCCACCTCTAACCCCTGTGAATGTGGAGGGGCAACTGTAAATGAGAGCTGTCATTTACCCCAGGCACAGAGATTTCTGTTTGGTTTGACCTAATAAAGTTTGGTTGACCTAATAAAGGGTATTGCCATAATACAGACTTTGGCATACCTCTTAGCATCATCCTTAGCAGCACAAGGTATTCAAGCACCTCAAATCTTCATGGGAACACGATGGCAATAGCCATCAGTGGAATCAAATGATTCATGCTATGTGCTGACAAGGCTTTCTCTGCTGTTCAAAGAGTTCACGCCATGCCATATTTTAAACAAGAAAAAAGATTAGCAGCACAGCTCCAAGGCACAGGAGGCTTGCATTTGAAGCCTCGGTTATCTTGCTAAATTCAACAATCTAGTGGTAAGGAGAGAAAGTCTGTCATCACAAAAGTGAGCACAAGGTATGAAGTTTAACAGGAGACTTTATTTTATGCCCATGCAGATTCTTTTCACTAAACAGTGATAAAGAACAAGAATAAAAGTAAGGCAGATCTGTCGCTGTCTCCTCCACCCCCACTGCTTTTCACAGTTAGCATCCTTGACTAAACAGGGATGCTCTTACACAGACCTCTGTAGCATGAGCTTTCCAAATCTTAATTCACTGCCCGTAACAAATGCTCTTTCACGAACCTAGAAATTGAACACAGATCACCATTACCTCATTTTCTGTGCTAATGACATTGATCAGGACAGAATCAAGCCCACATTAATATTCAACCTTTGTTTCTGTTGAGCTGAGCACTTTGGCAATAAGCACCCTGTTAACTCACCATTATCAGAGTTTATGTACAATTATAAAGGACTGAATTATAGCCGCAGGCAGTATCGACCGCATAGCAGGCTCTATTTCTCTCTCGTGAAGGCAGTGTGCTAGCCCTGCACAATGGAAAAGCTATAAGATAATCATATAATCCACACATCTGCTGTACAGCAAGAGGCTATAGCTTTAGGAGGATCTGTGTCACTTTCTTTAACAACTTTCTCTCTCTAATTAATAGAGCAGAAAACATTTTATCTGAGTTTAGGTAACTACCTCACCTGATGTAAGTATTACAGATCATTAGACACCACAGGTTCTGTGGTGGTTCCATTTGCTATCTTGCTTACCTGCCATAGGTCTTCCTCTGTCCTAAGCTTCTGGGCAAAGAAGAGAGGGCTAGCCCTGCCAGGACCTCCTAGCTCCTTCCCATTACCCCCACATGCTCCCAGCACCCTGTTCTCCCTGCTTCCCAGGTGGGAGACAGAGATATAAATAAACCAAAGTAAAACGACTTCCCCCTTCCCTCTCCCTTAGGAAGAAGGCAACCTGTGCCTGCCAAGAAACTAAAAGTAATATAAACAAACAGATAAAATAAAACATCCCAAGGTGTAACAGGGAGTTTTAAAAAGTTTTATTCTAAAGTAAAAAGGGCTAAATCAGGTTTCTGAGTATCGTATCTTAGAACATCCTTCCCCAGACAATAGCCTAGGAGGTTGCAAAGTTACAAGGAGCAAGTTACATTCTAGGACACCTTGGAACCAACAACTAGCTAGAGAAATTTTTTTTAAAACTCCCTGATGACTCCTAACTAAAATGGTCCATCACCACTCACAGAAAAGTAGACCTTCTGTTCTCAGGTCTTCCCATAGTTAGGGAAACAGGAGTCTGACCCTTCAGGAATCAGCCTCTACAAGCATTCTTCATGACAATAGTCCACATACCAACAGGAGAGAGCTTGAAAAAACAGACCCTGAGACTAAAGGCAGTAAAATGTTTATATCCCTAACCCTCAATGGCCCCAGATGTTTTAGCACCTCTGCTACCAAAAAGAAGCTTGATTGGCAAAGGATACCCCTCCTGATCTGATGCAACCCTCTGCCACCCTAAGTCATAAATTAATCCCTTGTTAACTAATTGCAGTTTGGTCCATAGGCTATGGCAAGTGGAATTATTATATTACTTTAGAAGCAGAGCTTGGAAAAGCTACCTTTGTGACTATAGTTCCCAGGATCCTTCAGCCAGCATGACCATTGAAGGATTCTGTGAGTTGTAGTTCAGAAAAGGATTTTTTCCACACTCTGCTTAGACTGTTTTCCCCAACTTGGCACCTTCCAGATATGCTGGACTGCAAGTCCCATATTGCAAATGTTAATCCTTTATTATACTGACTTTTACCCAATTTTATGTTGCAGTTCATATCATTGCACTTTTTGCTATGATCCAAGTCACTTAAAGTGCTTTTTTATTAAATGATCCTGCTATTTCTTTAAGGGTCAGAACATTTTAATATGTTCTTCAGAAGGCATTAAATCCTACCTATAAAATACTTTGGGAGGGCACTGAAAAATAAAGTTTCACTGTCCTGCCTCAACTATGCTAATGGGTTCTGTGCTGGCAATTCAGCTCAAAAGAATAGTATAATACACTGTTATCATGAGAGCAGATGTTAATGAAGAAATTTTTAGGAGACATTCTTACACTAAGTTGGATTTAGTCTGAACTCCTTGACTTTGAAATGTGTTCGCAGCAGAACTTTATAATGATTGCTTGATTCAAAATTGGGTTTGCTTATGCGTTTGTCGACATATTCACTCTTGATGTTGGGAAACGGAGAAATTACTATCCATTTCATTTTCAAGCTGCTTGAAGACAACTAGTGTGGTTTTTAATGAAACATAAGAATGTGGGGACTGTTGTACCCTCAGGGATCTATATTAAATCCTCAAAGACAAATTGTCTAATGAGGCTGAACAACTCCAGTCATTAGCAGGGAGGCTAGAATAGCATCCTGATCATATGGTTTTTCAACCATAACCATTTATGACATGACTCAATACAATTTTAATAACTACCAAAGAAACCAGTGGCTAAGCCCTCTTCCTATTAAACCAAAGGTTTATGCTATCTGATACTTCACTAAAAGTATCACTCTACCAGATTAACTTTCCTCTATAAGTTTCTGTATGAGGAAACCAAGTGAATGTATAGTTTTCCAGGGACCCTTCATTTTAACCTTTGTCAGTGATCTTCTCCTCAGAATGAACAACACACAACAGCAACATTTTGCTCAACAAAGACTGGACTAGGACACTGGCCCCAGGGGGAGAAGATGTTATAGTAGGGCCTAGGAACAAATGAAGCCACTGCCCCCTGCCTCACAAGCTTTCAGTCAGATGGAAGACGTGGCAGCAGGTGAAGAGTGAGAGGCCTTAAAACCCTCTCAACCCTTTAAAGCTGGTTTCTTCATTTAACAAAAACTTCATCAAATTTACGGTTGAGCAATACCTTTGATGGAACCCTAAAATGGCACAAGCATGGCAAATTTTGCACAACCCATGTGGCAGCTACTTTGTGTTTCTTTATTTGCTGTTGGGAAACCTTATCAAACCCTCTTTAGAAAAAAAAAAGAGGGAACAATGGAGTTAGATTTTCTTCATCTATAAAGCAAGAAAGATGATTGGTGTCTTTTTCACCTCTTAAGGAAGGTCTGGTAACTCCTAATTACAGTAAACTCTCATTAAAGTTTTTCTATTTTGTCTAAAACCTGTTTGTTTGGGGTATTGCTCTTGGGTTTGGGGGGGGGGTCCTCCCTTTGGCTTGATCACAATTAAGCCCTAAATGATTTAGATCCAGGACCCCAGTCCCATACCGTCCTGGACATTTCCTATAAGAAAGAAAGGCAGAGTTGATGGTGACAAGATATAGCCAATGTGGGGGAATAGTTTCACCATGAAGCACCAATGGCCCTCTCTCTGGATGCCCTTTGCCAATAGCTGGAGACACTTCTATCACAAGAGGGATTTGCTTGCTAAGAAATTGTTTGGCTGAACACAAGGATGAGGAATGTGTGAGCTGTTTGGCAGTGAAACACACTCCCTCAGAGCGTGGTGGGGTCTCCTTCCTTGGAGATCTTTAAACAGATGCTAGATGGCCATCTGTCAGGGATGCTTTGATCGTGATTTCCTGCATGGCAGGGGGTTGGACTGGATGGCCCTTCTAGTCTCTTCCAACTCTATGATTCTATGGTCCTCCAGATGTTGCTGGCTTGTAACTCCCATCACACCTCATCACAATTGGCTACTCATATGTTGATTAGGGCTGCAGCCCTGCAATATTACGTTTCCTTACCATAGCTTTAAATGCTGCTTTATCTATAGCCTCATTTTTAATGTGTTTTTTTTACAGAGCATATGATGTTATAATATATAGTAGTTTTAAATTTTTGCAAACTATCTGAGTGGTCTGTAGGCACTAGAAAGACATGATAAACACACATACACACCAGCAAGCAAGAAAGCTGCATGGTTTGCTATCAGGAAGGAGTGACCGTTAGGTACACTAAGCACCAGTGGGATACCTGGGCTTCCTGCTATCTCATAATGAAAATTATGAGCCCAGCCTAGGTTTACTAAACTTTCCACTTGTTTTACACCAGTTCACTCTCAGATATCGCTAGGGGCACTGAAACTGGTCGGGAGTGGGAATGGATAATCTTCACTTGCTACGCCATAGAATTGTACCTAGGAAAAAAGAAAAAAATTTGGACCTTTAAAGCATAACAGTGGAATTCTGCGATAATGTTTTATATATTATTTATTAAAATATTTACATCCTGCCCTATATCTGAGGACATAATGTTCCCAGCATGTTACAAACATATTTAAAAAGGAGGAGAGATCAGCACAAGATGGCTGTTTTACTGTTCAGCTTCACCACAGGTATCTGCTTACCGTAGATGTTGACTGGTTAAGCAGGCAGATTGCTGTACTGCTGACAGTACTTGAAGAAAAAGCAAAACCTACCGGTATTTCTGCTTTCTGCTCACCAGGATACTGTGCAGTGGCAGCACTAGGGGTAGGTGGAGAGGCCGAACAGTACCAGGTGACACTGTCAGGAGGATGACATCAGTGTTAGTGACACCACAGCTACTGTGAAGCCTTTCTCTTTTCTCTTCTCACCAAGCCACTGTGCTTGGGATGTCTGTGTATGTGCCTTCAAGTCACCTGTCGACTTATGGTGACCCCATGAATTTCATAGGGTTTTCGTAGGCAACAAATACTCAGAGTTGGTTTTGCCAGTTCCCTCCTCTGAAATATGGCCTGCAGCACCTGGTAGTTGTTGGCAGTCTCCCACCCAAATACTAACCAGAGCTGACCCTGCTTAGCTTCCAAGATCAGCCCAGAATACTAAGAGGAAAATCCCATTCCCTCTCTTTTCTACCTAAGCTAAGAGTGTCTACTCAACTGCAGAGACATGCCCCTCCTCATCCACCTAGCACAAAGAATTATGTAGCATTTATCTAGTACTGTACAGCATTGTGTCTTCCAAGGAGACAATTCACATGTGCTTGCTGAAAGCAACAATATTGTATTTGATGAAGAACATGTATATTTACTGAAAAGAATTCAGTGCCGAGAAAGTCTGGGAGGCCAGGGCTTTGTGTGTGTGGTCTTTGACAACCACATAATGCTGGGAAACTGCCTACTCTGTAAGCCTGGGATATTTCTTATTTTCCTTGCTGACACTTCTTTTTTATTGGCAGAACCAATGCAGAGGCTGCTGCACCTTAAAAAATAACCCAGATTATAAGGTATGGGCAGGCAAAGGGTTCCATGGGGTTTCATAGGCACATACGCACACCCCAGCCCTGGTAGCCCTCAACCCTTCCAGGATCTCTGGACCACCCTTTTTCTGGTCAAAAAAATCCATGAACTGCTTCTCCAGGAAGGATCCAAGAATGGCAATTCACCTTTTAAAGAAGTTGCTCAAGTTGACAACCCCTGCTACCAAAAAAAGAGTGTTCTGGCAATTTTCCTTTTTGGGGGGAGGAGGGATCTTGTTTGCATTTTTTTCAAGAAGATTCCAGGGATAGAAAATGGTTCCCCAGACTTGATGCAGTTGCCTATACTAATATATGGAATGACTAGAGATACCTAACCTTTAGATGTAACAGAGACATTACTGGGAATAAAATAATAATTTAAAAAACTGAAAGAATGAATGATGGCAATCATATTGTCCAAAATATCTGGAGTTGAGCTCTGAATATGCCATGTGACAGATGTCCTCACCTGCCTGCAATGCCCTACTGCACAGGATAATCAGTGACAATTGCTACAGAAAGTAATGGCCAATGGCTATGCTGGTGGCAAGATTCTGTGAACTACAGTCCAGAAAAATAACTTTTCCATGCCCTGTCTAATGTCAACAAAGGCAGAAAATAAATCTCCTAAACTAACCACTCTGAGATACTGTGTAGGAAGAAAAGCTCTATGTATAAGGTTAGGGGCATCATAAATACAAGTATGTGTAGAGTCATATAAAACAGCTAGATTCCTGCTCTCCGCAAGCCACTGTGTTAGAGCTTCCTAACCATATGAAATGTATTTATTTCTGAAATGTCAGCAACATGAATCTGTGATGTCATTTAGACTTAAAAAATCTCTATTTTTTACATGTTTCTGTCAAGAACAATGTATGAACAGCAAAACAGTGAAGCTCTTTTTCTCCTGCACTGGACTTTAACCAGAATACACGAAGTAGCAATAAGCACATAAAGTATGGCATACTTATTATACCACAAAGAAGTAATAATGCCAAATTAACCCTCTCAGAGAGGTAGCCAGGGACTGCACGGATAACCCTTCTGTAACAAACTGTGGTCTGAAATTGCCTACAACAATAAAGAGAAGTAGACAGAGGTGATTTAGGTTTCAGTAATCATTTGATTCAGACCTCTCCTTTCTCCTCACACACTAGTTTTAGTACACCAAGAGCTCTCCAGGGTGAAATGCTAGTTCTCCAGCATGAGAAACAGACACAGATAGATGAGGTAATTTGCATTTTTAGAGACATAGTTTGAACACACAACAAACTAAAGAGTCAATGAGAGATATTCTAAAAGTCAGTCCTTAAGATCAATGAAGGGTATAAAGAGATGTGCCAAGCATTTGGACAAAAATATGATTCTTCCTATATTAAGTATCTCTGATACTAAGATTTCCTCACACCTACTTTATGGAGTAGATTGTAGTTATTCCTTACAATGCTTCCAGATGATGGAAATTATAGTACTATATAATGAAGCTGCTATAAGGAGATCTTGGTTAGAAACTGGAGGGTGGGAAGAAGGGAGACAGAATGTGTGTCAAAAATAGATAAATCTAGAATAAACCAACTGTTAGTTTAGATAAAGCTTCCCTCTTATTATCATCAGAAAATTTCAGGCTTAGCCTGTTAATGCAAAGAAAACTGACACGGTGATTAATGACACGACATGTGATATTACTTACAATATTTTTGCAAATTTATTTAAACAACAATACCATTTTAAACTGCTGAAGACTTTTATTCTATATAAAAAAGAACAAATAAACCTAATCACAGGCCCATCCTTATAGCCTGAAATTCAAAAGTGGTACCTAAGACAAAGACTGCCCAAGAGGCTCTGACTAGGCACTGTCTGTTCACTTAAGATTCACAGGAGCGAACCAAGGCAGATAGTTCAAAAGAGCAATTCAGGATCTTCAAACTGAAAGAAGAAAAGAATCCTACCAGAGCCTCTCGGATTTAAAAGGATGGAAAAAAAGACTCCTACTAAACCAGAAATGAAAACGGCAGTTGCTTTCATTCATTCACATAGCTCCAAAGCAAAGAGCAAAATGAACATGGGACACCCCAAGAAATATCACTTCATTACATCAGGGTTTTTCTTTTAAAAAAAAAAATCTCACTTCTATCTGAGCAGAACCATGAGGAGGGAAAAGTTTTCTCACCTGCTTCATTTCACCCAAAGTTTAGTAACTGCCAGAGTTGGACAGCCTAGGACCACAGATCATAAAAGAATCTGTTTCTTTTCTAGAAGCAACAACCTTTTTGGTTCTCCTTCTGAAACTGAGCTTTCCGAACAAGATAGTAACAGACACACCCATTCCAAGAAGCATTTGTGTCAAGGTGTTCTCCCCCTTGGTTTCTCTCTGTTCCGTCTTGCAGCCTCATTCCTACTCATTGGGAAGAACCAACCTGCTGACAAAACTCTACAAATCACTGACCATACTGTGGGAGGAACTGTGGGAGTTGTCTTTCAAAAAAGTAACTTTTCTAATCACTGACCTAGTGGCTAACAACAGTGCTTAAATGGGCAATGGGGCATTGAAGCTTCCCAAACCTTACCTCTTCATAACCAGAGGCAACTTTTTTCCTTCCCTTGCTAAGGAACTTAGCAGTAAAAGACAAGATGTAGAGGAACAGTTTCTTCCCTGACAGCAACAGCCAGGAATTCCTTGAGACATCTCAGATTACGGAGGGCACAGCTGTACTTTAATTGCAGGTGTATTCTTTGTTTGGTTATGACACTTATTCAGTAGCACCAAGAGGAAGTGCTCAACTAATTTTGGATATAGGACAGCCTCTGTCAAGAAGAACCTCCCCAACAGCTAATCATAATGATCGCTGTTATGAGATTCAGTTCCCTTCAACCATTCATACCCCTCCGAACCACTAATAATAAAAAATTATTGAACTCTGTATAAGCCCTTGAGTTCAAAGTGTTCCTCATGCACGATCTAGTTGCAATCTTTATAGCAACCCTCTATGCAAGTCAGTGTTTTCCCATAATGCACACAGGGACTGAGGCTGAGGGACTCTCGCTTGCCTCTAAAAGAATTCATGGCACAGACATGAGAGGAACCAGGGTCTTCCCAATTCTGGAAGTTGTAGCCCAAAAACCTAACTTTTTTCAGATCCACATTCTCAGAATGTGGAGAAGCCCTGTGCTTGATAACAACTGTTTAATAAAGGTTAATTAAGTTATTTGTACAAGACGCTTCTAGATTCCAAATGGGTTAAGTTATCAAAGAAAGAGGCATGGTTGCCATCACTGGGTCCTCCCAAACATACAAAATAGCTTCAGGGGGGAAGAAAGGACCAGCACACTATACAACAACTTAGCCTTTAGTTTCCCCATCAAATGAAAAAAGCAATTTCCCAGCATATATGAGATGATTCACAAATGGACTTTCCTGGTCACCAAGAAAAGAGATGGGGATAAAACTACTCACCAGCCAAGGGAGAAGGAGGTCAGCGAAGTACACAAAGGCTGCTCCCAGAGTGAAGCCAACAGCTACAGGGAAAAATGCAAACGCCCCAAACTTCCCAGAATCTTCAGCCAGCTCAATGGCAGGTGCAAGAAGTGACCAGTAAGAAGCAGCCAGCATGACCTAATCAAGAGAAAAAGAGTGAATGCAACTTAACACCCAGCTGTCATCTCTTCAGTCAGACGTCTAAGTAGGACATCCATTATCCATATACATTGTTTATCCACATACAAAACAGGCTTGCTGTAACAAATAGTGGTCCATATAGAACAGAGATAGAGAACTTGTAGCCCCCCAGATGTTGCTGGACTACAACTTCTATCATCTATCACTATCATTGTGCTAGCTAGAGATGATGAGAGACACAGCCCAACAACATCTTTTTCTTTCCTCATACTTTTTATTAACACAGGCAGAGTCTCCCTTATCCGAAATGCTTGGGACCAGAGTTTTGGATTTTGGAATATTTCAGATTTTGGAATACTTGCATATAAATAATGAGATATCTTAGAGATGGGACCCAAGTCTAAACACGGAATTCATTTATGTTTCATATACATCTTATACACATAGCCTGAAGGTAATTTTATACACAATATTTATAGTAATTTTGTACATGAAACAAAGTTTGTGTACACTGAACCATGAGAAAACACATAAAACATAAACTGTCCTGTCATGTCGGTGTTCAAAAAAGTTACGGATTTTGGGAATATTTCAGATTTTGGAATTCCAGATAAGGGAGACTCAATCTGTATAATAAAAAGTAAAACACAACTGCATAGACACATTAACATACACAAATCCTTCTGCCACCCATGACAGTCCTATATAAAATGCACTGTTACTCTGAGGAGAGGCATTTCAAATTGTTAATGAAAAAAGCAGAGCAACAATATGTTAGGCATTAGAGTCATCTAACTCCAGGCAATATCTGAACAAAAGAACGTTTCCTTCATGTGTTTCTTGTAGTGTCTATTTTTGATTAGTAGTAGAATGCTTTCCAGTCATATCTGGAGAGGGCAAGGAATTGGAACAGGACCTTTAGCATACAACATGTACCATCTTCCATTGAGCTATGGTTCTCACCAATGAACAGGTGTGGGAGCAAATAAGCCTTAACAGCAGTTTGAGCAACAAATTTAATTAGATTCCCCCAACAGCAGCCTTGCAATACCAATAAGGATCCTTGTTCTTTGGGGGCTTTTACCATATAATAGGAAGAGCCCTGCCAGATCAGGCCAGAAGGCCATTCAGTCCAGTAATCTGCTTTCCATAGTGATTTATTGCTAAACCACTATGGAAGCCCAATGATTAAAAGACCAAAGAGAGTTCCTTGGAATCAAACTAGGCTTCCCTTCCCAGGTATCTCAAAGTTCTCTGGATCCCAGTTCAGAGCAGTATAATCTGCACCAAACTATGCGATGTATCCTTGTTCTGTCAATTTTGAAAAAGCAAATAAAACCTACAGCCACTAATCCATTGTTAAACTTAATTGTTACACCATGCTGAAACACACCAACAGTTCAGATTCAGCACGATTGGGGGTCAGATCAGAGAGGTTTGCCTGTTAAACCAGTAATCTCTTACAAAACCACACAGCAAAACCCCAAGTGTTGCTTTCCCCAAAAGGACTTACATGACACACACAGCCACCCACTGAAAGATTTTAAATCCACATATCCTGGATAATGCTGACACTTCTGCAAAACATGTTAGGCCTATATTATTGAAGGGCAGCCAAGAAAAGCTTCCAAAGCCAATTAATCCACTTCTCTACTTCAGTCCCAGTTAAGGGTCTTAAAGCAAAAGTTTAAGGTTTAAAAGCAAAGCAAATGGTAGCAATTATCACATAAAGTCAGCAGAATCAAGTCTCTATATATCAAAATACTGATTCCAATGAACTAATAAACAGTTGCCATTTCTGACCTGAGCATGTTCTCAACAAGTCAAGTGGTGTGATTTGTCCATATATGTAATTTTCTAATAGTTTTAATAGATACTTCAGCAGTGTGGATGAAGATGAAGATCTCCAGTGTCTGACCAATACTATTTTCACTGTCATAAGAAGATACAGAAGTGGCACCTTGTATATCATAGAATGACACTATATAATGACATTATTCAAAAGTTTGAAAAAGGCATCAACATGTCAGATTCCAAATGCCCAGCTGCCACTTGATGATTGACACATCATCCCTGAAACTACTGTAATAAGTTTTAATCTGAGGGCAAGACTGAGTATCATGGACGAAATCCAGTTAGGCCCAACTACAGTAAACCCAATGAAATGAGTGAGATGTTTTTCACCACTTACAAAGTTCCACTGATTTCAATGAAACTCCACTAGATGGGAGTAAGATTGGATTTAGCACAGTACTTCCAGCAAAAACAAACATACATTTTTAAAAAATCACCTTACTACCTATTACATTACATTTCATACTGAGCATCTCTCAAAGAGGGGCATATCACATTTTTTAAAACTCTTCTAATTAAATGTATTGTTCACCTTGATGCAGCAATTGCTATGTCTCTTGCTCTGAATAATTTGCCTGACTCACTTCTAATTTTCAATTATATGACAACCTGGTATAATTTAAAATAACTACTCTAATTTTAATAAAATTGGATAAAAGCTCTTCATACAATGATTATTATTTAGCTGCTGACCTGTAGGTCCTAATTTAGAAAATATCTAATTAATGAGTACTGAAATAGGACCTAAATACTCTAAAGGCAGCAGATCCCATCTGATCTTGGAAGCTAAGCAGGGTCAGCCTTGGTTAGTACTTGAATGGGAGACCATCAATGAATACCAGGCTATATTTCAGACGAAGTAAGTGGCAAAACCACCTCGGAGGATTCCTTGCCTAAGAAAATCCTATGAAATTCATGGGGTCACCATAAGTCGACAGACAACTTGACGGTAGGTGTGTGTGTGCGTGCGCACACAAGTATTGAAATCAAGGGAAACAATGTTCCCTTTCTTCTAGGTTAACCTAGGTATACCAGTTCTCTCTCTTGCCAGGAAAGCCCCTACCAATGAAAGGTCTATTCAAAGGCAAGCTGAACTAAGGCCCTGTCTATATGAGGAGGGGGAAATGTACTGCCCTACATTAATAGCTGCGACTTGTCCCCAGCAGCCCCCATAAACTTCGCATTCCAGATGACAGCTGAGGAAGGGAGAAGAGGTTGTGAGGGCCCTCCCCGTTCCTCGGCCCCGTGGGCAGGGCAGCGGTGGTGGCAACAGAGGGAAGGGGAGGAAGGGAAAAGAGGGTGAAGCAGTCCTCCCCCCTTCCTCGGCCCCATGCGGGTGGGCGGGTGGTGGCGGCAGCAGTTGGGGGGGTATGACAGCCACCCTCCTCCCTTTCCCATCCCAACTGCTCAGTTAAAAAAATGGTGGCTAAAAAGATATTATGAGGCAACAGTCCTAACATGGTTAAAGCAATGGATAGTGTTAGAAAATAAGGAAGATTTAGACATAGAGGGGCATGAATTAAGAATGGGGTGGCATGGCTATCTATGGTACAATAAAGTAAAAATTAATGCAGAATTCAAAAACTATATTATTAGGAAATCTTTAATCAGAATTTGGAATAAATATAAGAGAATAAATCCAAATATACCAGGATGGCTGTCCCCACAAGAAGCCTTTTGCAGAAGAGAGTTAAGAGAAGAACAATGGTTGAAATATAGGGATCTATTGGAAAAAAGAGAAGGCAAACGGAAATTTAAAGAAAAACAACAATTAGAAAAGGAAGGAATAAAGTTACAATGGTTAAATTATTATCAGTTGAAAGAAAGAGCAAAAGAAGACTTAAAGCAATGTCAATACGAAGGGGAAATATCAGAATTCGAGAAATTATTATGTATGGAATAAATAATTATTAAGATTTGCTACAGAGGAAGAACAGGTAAAAAATGTATGGTTGATTGGTCACAAAATTTTGGTTATCAAATACAATTAGAACAATGGGAAGATATATGGAATAGAGGCTTGAAATTTACAAATTTGTATAATTTAAAATAAAACTTCTATAAAATAATGTATAAATGGTACATAACACCTCAAAAGTTAGCTAGAATATATAAAGGATACCCCAAAAACTGTTGGCAATGTCAAAAACAGGTAGGGACCTTTTAACACATTTGGTGGAAATGTGAAGAAAGCAAAAAAAAAAAAAAAGGTTCAAAATTAATAAAGGGATGGAAAGAATATTAAAAATTAAAATAGAAAAAAGACCCAAATTATATTTATTAAATATGGTAAACTTAAAGGATGAAAAGGAAAATAAAATATAGGAATCTAATTAGTTACTTGGTAACAGCTTCAAGACTGGTTTTTGCAAGAAAATGGAAAACTAATGATGTGCCAACACAAGAAGAATAGATGGAAAAGGTCTTGGAATTAGCAACATTAGATAAGTTATCAAACTTAATCAAAAATAAGTCAAATGAGAATTTTATAAAAAAAACTGGGAACCTTTTATAGAATTTGTGAGACGAAATAATGGGGAAAATAGTACTTTGGGTTTTGAACTATAATGTTTTAAAATGTATTTATTAATATATGTGATGTGAAAGAAATGTTACTGACTGGGATTGGATTATGTGGGGAAAATAAGAGGAAAGACTGTGGACAAGAGAGGGTTAGCAAAAATACTGTAATAAACAAAAGCAACCAGGGAAAAGCGGGAAGCTAATTTTAAAGGGGGGGAAGGGCATATGTTGTTTTTGGGTTTTGTATGTCACTATGTCATGCTTTTTATGTTTGTCTATTTGTTTGTCTCTTTTTTTCTCTTTTTCAAAATGTAATAAAAATGTATTTAACATGAATGTGCAAAAAAAACACAAAACGGTGGCTGCAGGCGCTAGCCTTGTTAGCAAGCTCTACCCCCTGCGCTCGTCTGGCCAATCAGATTTGTGCTTCCTCTGATTTGGGCAAGTGAATCAAATCGCCTAGCTTGTCCTAATGAGCAGAAATGCACAACCCATCATTGCCTTTTGTTTTGTTTTGTTTTTTCGACAGGAAAAGCCTCAAAGGCTTTTCTGGCAAGTTTTTTTGGCCTTTTTGCCTCCCCTCCTCTTCACAATATGGCAAAATCACATGGAATGCCATTAGGACAGGTAGGATTCTCCTCACATTCCGTGTGGAGTTTTTTCATTGTTTGGACAACCCCTAAGTTCAAAGAGGCTTTGTTCTAAGTATGTATGTATGAAGCTGAAAATAGGCAGAGCAATCCGATGAAGAAGAGAGTACATGATGGATGAACCACCCACCACTTTTTAAGCATTCCTGAGGCTCAGTGTGGAAGCTCAGCATTTATCATTTATTTATTCTTCCTTCCTTCCTTCCTTCCTTTCAGTCACATCTTTTTTAAAAAGAAAATCTTCCATGGAGAAAGAAAATAACTGGAGCTATTCTAGTTCCCCCCCCCCCCGCATCCTGAAGGCATATCTGAGGAAGGAGGGGCTTTATATCCCGCAGAGACTATTTAATAAGATGAAATGCAATCTCTGATTAACTAAAAAAAAATCCATGCATTAAATTACTAAAGTATTTTAAAATTTTCTGCATGGTAGATTAGCTCAGAGCTTGGAATGAGATTACGGTACTCCATGGGGTTAAATGCTTTGGCCAAATTTAGAAAAAGAAAAAAGTAGACATGTGATGCTAGCATTATTGTGCTTCTATTAACAGCTCTCGTAGTATCATTGATCAACAGGCTTCTACATATAAAGCTGGTTTTTAATGGAATAATGTGCTGAAATTAAGCTTTTTGGCTAACATAGTCATCAAAATTATTCTGAACTGCAAATTTAAATAGGAAATTGGTCCCATCAAACCACAAAGGAATTTAACAGAGAAACACAAAATCACTTGTGTAGATTAAGTTACCTTGTACTGCAAAAAAGTTCAGCCACCCTTTTACTCACCCAACTGTGATGTGGATTATGCTGCCTCAAAGCATTTTGGGGGGAAAACTTACACTTGAATTAGTATCATGTATGTTTCATGTTGCAATTCTAATTAAAAGTACATCATACGTGGAATATAGAATATGAATGTGCTTTCCAAAATAAATCAAAAGCTACCTTAACATAAACCTCATAACCCTGTAACTCAGCCTTCCACAATCTGGCACCCTCAAAATTCCTGACCATTGGCCATACTGGGTGGGAGTGATGGAAACTCTAGTCCAAAGTATCTAGAGAGCACCAGATTGGGAAAGGCTAAGTCAACAGTTTGAAAATACTTTAACTCCAGCTCTCTTTCCTCTCTACGCCTTAAAATTATTGGTATTCAACTGGTAGGTCACAAGCCAATTACCTCAACCTAGCTGACTGAACCACCAATATTTTCATGCTTTTCGGAAAAATAAGAAAGTGAAGGAGAACGGTAAAAAGAAAATACCAGAGCAGGAGAGAAAATGGGCATATACTGTTGTTGCCGTTCTTGTTGTTTTTGCAGGCACAAAACTTTTTTTTCTGATTATAAAATGACCCAAATACCTTTAAGTACCTGTGTGATATGATGATTTGAATTACAGATTAGAACTGCAAAAGCCCAAATTTCAACCTCTACTCAAGCCATGAAATTCTCTGGATGATGTCAGCCCAGTCACTACTTTTCAACCTGAGCTATCTGATGGGGTCGCTTCCAGGATAAAATAATGTAGGAAAGTAAGAAGAAAAGATAGGATGTTACTTAAGCAAAAGGCTGTTGATGTGCTTCAAAAATAGTATTTTGAACATTGGAGCTAAAGATACTTTGGCTCTGAAAAGTTTAACCTAACCACAAGTGGGCTATCCAGTGGCAAAAAAATAATAATGATCCATGTATAAAGTTAAGGCAACATCAGCAGTGAGATGTATAGTGGTGTAAAACAGCTAAATTCCTACCCTCAATAGCCACCGTGGTGAAATTTCCTGAGTTCTAACTATATGAAATCTAATGTGTGTATTTCTCAAAGGATAGAAACACAACCTGAAATGTGCTTTTCAATAAAAGGCTTATTCATTACATTTTTCTGCCACAAACAATTTAGAAGCATCAAACAGATATGGCTTGACTACTAAGACTCCCCTTTATTTCCCTTCTGAATTGGACTTTAACCAGAATACACAGCCAAAGTAGTAACAATAAAATATGGCAAGATTATTCCACTGAGAAGCAATAATGTCAAAACAAAGCTTCCAGAGGGGTGACTAGAGACTATACAAATAGCTCATTTGTAACAAGCCATGGTCTTAAATTGCCTGTAATGTTAAAGAGAAGTGGCCACTGTACTCTCTCTCTCTCTCTCTCTCTCTCTCTCTCTCTCTCTCTCTCTCTCTTTAAGTAACCATTTGTTCAAAGCCTTTTCTCTCTCCTCACATACTGGTTTCAAACTGTTCCAATCTCTCTTGAAAGAGCTTCAAACATCTTTCCAGCTCACATTACTGCACTGTGATGCCAACAAAAATACATATCATTGCCTTGATTTTATATTTGTTATTTGGCCATACTGGTGGTACTGATCTTCCTCTGGTCAGCTGTGTTCCACAATTGGTTTGCACCAGAAGCACCAACTAAGCCCGCCATGGTTGTTTAACTTTTTAAGTGAAGAAAAACATGAAGTGGGAGAGAAGAGGAAGATAAAACATACAAACAAGAACTGTTAAATGTGTGTCCCAGGCCTTTGGGGGTTAAAGGACTGAAGAGGAGGAAGATGCTGGCCTAGTGACCTTTATCCATTACACAAGACAAAAAGAAATGAGGAGGTGCTGTTTAAAGTGTTTTTCATTGCTTGTGTGTCTTTGGGCACCTTCAAGTCACCCATCATAGGATTTTCTTAGGAAAGAAATCCTCAGAGGTTGTTTTGTCAGTTTCTTCTTCTGAAATATAGCCTACAGCACATGGTATTCATTGGCAGTCTCTCATGCAAGTACTAACCAGGGCTGATCCTGCTTGGCTTCCAAGATCAGACAGGATCTGGTCCCTTTAGGGTATTTAGGCCCCATTTCAATATTCACTAATTAGATATTTCGTAAATTAGGACTTATAGGTCAGCAGCTAGATAATAACCATTGCATGAAGAACTTACTATACAAGAGCGTGGCTTCTACAACAGTGACCCAAGTATGATTTGGGAGGCTCCAATACAATCTTGCAACATGGGCCCACGTCCACACATGTACCATTGCAGGTGTTCAGACCTAGCTATTCTAACCAAGAAATTTGTTACTTGATCATAGAAATCATTATATCAAAGTCGCATCAAGATATAGCAGTCCTGTCTAAAGATCAGACAATAGCCATTAGCCTGACACCTGCCAAAGACCCATTTTATACTGCTGGCAAAAGTCAAGAATAGATGAGAAGTATCAGCATGACAAACAACAAAGGAGCCTGGAGAATTAAAGTACAGATATAAAAATTATGTTGTTAGACACGGATACAAAAACAAAAGAAAAACCTATGGAAACTGATGATAATAATAATAATAATAATAATATTTACTTATACCCCGCCCCTCTGTTAAAACAATCGGGGCGGCTTTTTGCTACACATAGGGTTTGCTACACATAGGACACGAAGACACAGGACATGTGATCAGAGGAAGCAGAATGTTATTTAAACTGGGCAGAAGGCTAGATTCAGAGCTGGGAAATAAAGCCATGCTGACAGTTGTCATTATACTGGGGGCTTGTCTATATGGCGAAAATACACCTCATAGAATTCGAAGAGAATACCTTTTGTCCCAATGGAATCACACATCACTTCACCATATTCAAAAGGAGGGAAGGCAAAAACTCCAAATACTATGCAGGAAAAGCCTTTGTGGCTTTTCCCATTTTTCTTAAACTCTGAAGGAAATGTGCATTCCCGCTTGTTGGGACAACTGATTCACCTTGATGGACATTCCCCATAAGAGCAAAAGTGGAAAGCTGATTGGTTGGACATGCACAGGGGGCAGAGCTTGCTGAGAAGGCAAGCATCTGAAACCACCATGTTGGATTTTCGCCATAGTGATCATGCATAGCCTGTTTATTTAAGTGGAAGATCGCACTTCCGCACCTTGAGTTTGCTTTAAAAAAATACTGTTCAGCAGTAGAACTGGTGACAATAAAAATGCAAGTAATTCACTTGCACCTGCCATCTTGATCCACAGTCATGCCTGTTTGAACATCAAAAAACATGGAGACAGATGAAAGCTGCTGCAAATTGGCGTTTAGTGTGCATCAATCCACATTTCATTGCCTCGTATAGACAAGCCCTGGGTGAAATGACTGCCTTAGGCAGCGGAGGCCAACAATGGCACATTTACCACTCCCTATCCCACCTTGGCAGGGTCCTTGCTATTTGCCCTTTCCCTGTTCCGAGGGAGCCACCCACAACAACCACTACCCTCACTGCCCCAGAAAGGCAAGGACATGGCATAGGTGCTTGTACCCCAAAGCAACCACATGACCCCCCACACCTCCACCACACCACAGTCTGGGTCCACAGAGAGCCAAGTACTCTCTGAAATAGCTGGCTCTACAACAATTATTATTATTATTATTATTATTATTCCCCACCCCTCTGTTAAAACAATCGGGGCGGCTTACAAAAATTAAAATACAATACATATAAAAATCCCTAAACACCCCCCACCCCCACCCTCCCCCATAAAAAATATTAAACAAATATAAATTAAAAGCAACTGTCTCAAATCACCTTTAAAAACAATAAATACAATAAATAGCCAGCGGACTAAAAGAGGCCAGGATCCCTTGAGGCTGGGATCTAATTAGGAAAGGCCTGTCGAAAGAGATCCGTCTTTAGTGCTTTTTTAAAGCTACTCAGGCTTGTCATCTGACGGATCTCGTTCGCCTTGATGCACATTAAAGTCAACCTCTGGCATGGTGGGTGGACTGTGGTTGTATCCCTATCATTCTTGTGCAGGGAAGGCTTAGCCCCTACTGCATTCTCCTCCTCTTATCTGGTGCTTGGCAGAGGGTGTGGGTGATGTCGACATATCCTCCCTCTTCTCTTGTTAGGGAGGAGGGAAGGCACATTGTGTCAGGGTCTTCTCCTAGAGTGAGACAGTAAAGATGTGATGTGGGGGGATGGCTCTTTGCCTCCCACCTCATGTGGCAGGAGAACTTTGGCCATCCTGGTGATGGCTAAGGACTAACGTATCCAAGCTCTATACAGTCTTCCCTCTACATTTGCAGATTAGATTATTCACAGATTTGATTAATATGTTCTTTCTAGGCATTTATGGGTCCTCCAGTGTGATTCTATGGTCAGAATCACTCTGGATGATCTACAAACGCCTAGAGAAGTGTTCTCTCGGGTATAAAAAAATAGCAGGCCTATATTTGTGGTTTTTCCACTTTTATGGGGCTGCTATGCCCCTAACCTCCACAAAAGTTGAGGGCCAACTGTATAGAATATAGGGAAACCCATCACTGATTCAGACACAACTATATGACCAGGTCTGATGGCCTGCTGTTTAGAATAAAAGCATAAAACAGAAGGAGGGTAGGAAAGAAGGGGGTGGGATAGCTCCCAGGAACTGCCTCAGCAGTTTGCTACTACCTATAAGATATGGGATTGTTATTGGAGAAACCTGTATTTTATCCACTCTGTAACACTGTGGTACCACCATTTTTCCTACAGACTCTCTTGTACTTATTTACTTTTCAGCAAGAAATGTTACAAAATGCACTCCCTCTGTAAGAATTCATTTATGCAACAACAGGTGTTGTTTCATCAACAGAGTAGAAGGAAACACCATAAGCCCAGGACAAGGGTCCTGTTCATAGGGTCTTGTCTAACAGCAGGACATGAATCTAGCAGGGTAAGCAGCTGCAACTTGTTAAAACAGTAAAAATAAATCCTGCACATGAGTATGCTCCACATTTGTAATCTCATGAGTCATGAAACAAACATTTCCACCTCAATATCAGATTTCGGAAATAACACCTAAGTCTACATTTTAGACTATTTCTACCAGAGTACAAAACACCACCATCACACCCCTCCTCTTTGTTCTTCTTGGTTCTTTCAAAAAGCATATTTGGGATTTGGATCCAATGGTGCATTTCTGCAGGATCCAACCCTTCCTCTAGAAAGAGCCTCAATTGCCCCCCTCTCTGCTCTCTTTCCACTGGCAGGTAAAAATTTCTCTTGTAGGCCTTTGACTCAACATGTTGTGACAGAAGAGTCTTTTAATGGGTGTGCTATGGTTTTATCTTTTGACTTCATTTTAACTTATTTTACTAGCCACTTCGGATCCCATATTAGGAGCAAGGTAGGGCATTAATTAAGTAAAGTTGATCAGAAATATCAACCCTCCCCTCTAGCCACCCATGCATCATAAAAAACTAATCCTGACAACCAAGGGTTGTCTAGACAGTGAAAAAACTCCTCACAGAATGTGAGGGGAATACCTTTTATTCCAATGGGATCCCGCAACGATTTAACGTATTGTGAAGGGGGGGGGCTAAAACTCCAAATATTCTGCAGGAAAAGCCTTTGTACCTTTTCCCGTATTTTTTAACGCTCCAAAGGAAATGCATATTCCTGCTTGTTCAGACATTGATTCGATTTGTTACACGGTCTGCAGAGTGCGGAACTCTTCATCTGATTGGTCAGACATGCGCAGATGCAGGCTTGCTGTCAAGTGCCCGGAAATGCTAGCAACAATGTGTTTTTTAAAACTTTTTATTTTTGAAAAAAACTGTCAAAAGGGAACTGCAGCGCCCGGAGACAATGAGGAGGGTGGCTATTGAGAGGAAGAGGAGTGAGTGGTCAAGCCGCCCACCCTTCACCTATCCCAGTGGCGTCCTCTGATTCCAGCTGCAAAGGGACAGGCGGAGCCACCTGGCCAGCTGCTGAAAGAAGGAAGAGGAGGGCAGCTCTTGGCAAACAGGCAAGAGAGAAAAAGCAGCCCAGCCCGGGGAAGGCGAGATGAAGCTGGAGTGGCAAAGGGCCGCTCTCCTCCTCCCAGAGGCTGATCAGGTGGGTCCTACTGTCCCTTTGTAGCTGGAATTAGAGGCTGCCACTGGGATGGGTGAAGAGCAGGCAGCTCAGCCTGTCCTCTTCCTCACGGTGGCCAGCCTCCTCATTGTCTCTGGGTGCTTCTGTGTCCCTTTCACCTTCCTTGCCCCCCCACCGCACAAAACAACATGGCCGCGATCTTGAGTCACGGCCACATGAACATCATGGCAGAGAGCCTTGCATACTATTGTTTTTGCCAAAATGCCATGGAGACAAAAGAACGCTGCTGCAAATGCCTATAATGTGCAGGTATGTGCATTATTTCTTCTTGTACAGAGAAGCCCCAGGAAACCCATAAGAACAGGGTTTTTGTTTCTTTTTATGAACACAGAGGGTTGGAGGAGGACTCTACACTTACCTTGGATACCAAAGTACACTGTTGGATCAAGGCCAATAAAAGGTATCATCCTGTTATATTTTGTTTGTTTGCTCTCTATTCCCTCATCCAAATCACTGATAAAGACATTGAACAACACTGGGCCCAGGACAGAACCCTGTGGCACCCCACTGGTCACTTCTCTCCAGGATGAAGAGGAGCCATTGGTGACTACTCTTTGGGTTCCAATTACAGTCAACCAATTACAAATCCACCTAACAGCTGCACTGTCTAGCCCACACGTTACAAACTTTTTTGCAAGAATATCATGGGGAACTTTGTCAAAGGCCTTACTGAAATCAAGATATACTCTCTCCCTCTCTGGCTTTTCTTCGCAAACGAAGATTCAGGAAGGACTCATCCCACGCTTTCTGCAAGTGAGCTGATGACTAAAAAGGCCAATCCGAGATAAACAAGTCCGGTTGCAGAAAGCACCGCAGAAGGTTTCCTTGGGTGATGTTTCTGGGTTGTGATTCTTTCTGCGTTGTTGTTTCTCTTCAAGACTTGTTCGGCGTGAGTTCTCAAATAAGGCTGCAGCATTGTGGATAGTGCGTCTCCATGCCTCCCGATGTGAGGCCAGGGCGGACCATTGTTGGTGATCAATTTGTTGGTGATCAATTTGAGATGTTGTTTCAGGGAGTCCTTGGATCGCTTTTTTGGAGTGCCCCTCTTGCGCTGACCCGTGGCGAGTTCATCGTAGATTACTATTTTGGGGAGGCGGTGGTCCTCCATCCTAGAAACGTGCCCTGCCCAACGCAGCTGTGTTCTCAATATCATGGCCTCAATGCTAGTGATCCCTGTTAGCTCAAGGACAGCAACATTCGTCACATAGTCAGTCCAGTGTATATTTAGGATTGTGCGTATACAGCGCTGATGAAAGCGTTTGAGGAGTCGTAAGTGTTGGCGATAGGTGACCCATGTTTCAGACCCATAAAGGAGAATAGACAGTACAATGGCTCTATACACATTGATTTTTGTGCTTCGCCTCAGGTGTTTGTTACTCCAGACTCTTTTGTAAAGTCTTCCAAATGCACTATATGCCTTTGCTAATCTGTGATCGATCTCTTTGTCAATCTTGGCATCTGAGGAGATGATGCTTCCCAGGTAGGTAAACTGCTGAACAGACTTAAGCACAGAGTTGCCTACGGCAATGTGGAGATGGTGGTGTTCATCCTGTGGTGCAGGCTGGTAGAGAACTTCCATTTTCTTGAAGCTGACTTCCAGCCCAAACAGCTCTGCAGCTGTTGCGAAGCATAATGTTAGGTGCTGCAGAGCTGCTTCTGTGTGGGCAACAAGGGCAGCATCATCAGCAAAGAGCAGTTCACAGACTAGATAGTTTAGAGTCTTCTAAACTATCTAGTAAAGCGATAAGATTAGTTTGGCATAATAGCCCTCTCTCTCAATAAAACCCAAGTTGTACAACAACATTCTATTCTCATTAACCATTCCAGTCGACATAACTAAAACTGCTCTTCCAGGGGGAAAAATGGATCAAGCTCACCATGACATAGACCAGGGGTGGGGAACCTTTGGCCTTCTAGATGTTTTGGACTTAAACCGCCACAAGTCATAGATAGCATGGCCAGTGGTGTGGAATTACGGGAATCATAGTCCAAAACATCTAGAAGGCCAAAGGTTAACCACCGTTGACATAGACTCTCCTGCCCTTAAGACTGCTGTTTCTAGCTCAGTCTTTGCCTAAAAACTGAAAACTTGGGCTGTATTTACATATCACAAAAAGCCATGCTTTCTGATAATTGTGGTTTGTTGCTTCATCTGCAAATAGCATGACTGAACAAACTGGCTTCTCCCCTGAGCATTTCGTCAGCTCCTGTTTCAGTAGGCAAGCCAGTTGTAAGCCACAAATCTCAGGTTCAGAAGGTATAAGCCCTCATTCAAATAACCCAATCTTCACTATTCAACAGCAACCATGGGTTCAAATTGTCACACTGATAAACCATGGTTTTTTTATTAACAGAGATGGGCAACAAGCCAGATTTCATCCACCTGCCCCCATGGCTTGACGAGACATAGAAGTAAGAGCTCCATCTTTATTACATACATGTTTAAGAGAAGGGCAAAGACGACCGCAGAAACAGTGATTTCTCAAGTACTGACTGGTAAATAATTAAAATGGAAAACCCTAATCTCTTCCTGCTCCAAAATTAATTTGACAATCTGGCAGGAATTAAAGGCTAAGCATCTTTTTAATGTATTGATCATGAGAAAGCAGTCTTGATCTTAGAAGAAAATATTCCACATCTAAACACAGTCTCTTGCTGCTTTGACTTTGGAGTCTGAATACCACCAAGACAACTACATAGTATATCTATTGCCTTTATTCTGCTGTGTTTTGCTACTGTTTAGGAACAGAGCTCATTAACCAAAAACACAGGCTTCATTTCCCACATATGAATGGAGCAGCTTTTGTTTGTTCAAGGGCTTTTAATTTATTTTTGCCGGGGGGTGCAGCAAGCACATTCTTCTTGTAAGGTTATATCTCATGAGAAATGCATGGAACATTTGAACAGCATATTGATAAACAAGTATTTCTCTGGATAGGACACAGAGTTCTCCCACTAGTATTAGAAACTGTGACATTTGGTAGTGCTATCATCCAAATTTTTCTTCAAAAGCACCGATGCCAGATTAGTCTTCAATTTTCTTGCATCTCAGGCAGTCAGTCCTGATGGAAAGAAACTAACCACAACATTCTTAGTCTAATTACATTTGTCTTTGCCAGAGGAAGGGAGAAAACCGGCAAATTCCAAACAGTTATCACAAGTGGATTAGGGTCACAGTTAAAAGCAAAGGAAGGTAATAAACCTGTCATGTGTGTTAGAGGCAAATATACAGTTGGCCCCCATATCCATGGAACCAATATCCAGGGTTTCAATTATCCGTGGGACACAAAAAGAGGAACACATATCATAGAGTCTTCCTAGAAAATGCCCTGAGGAGTCCTCTCTAGACATTTTCTACGTTCGCCAAGGCAACTCTATGGTATTTTAAACCGAAAGCCCCATTATTTTCAATCGTGTTCACTGTTATCTGTGGTTTCCAGTATCTGCAATAAGTCTGGGAACTGAACCCCCGTGAACATGGGGATCCAACTATATTTACAAAATGTATACCTTACACAGGGGATCTGTAAGAATGCCATGTTTTTCTTATTTTATAGGTTATCTATGAGGGGTTGTTCTTTGTATTTCAGACACTTGGGAACAGAAGCTGGCAAAGTGCAGCCCGCAGGCTGTATGTGAACCCCAAGGCCATTTCCTCCTAAAAAAATTGACCTCCAAATCCCCCAAATGCCCTCCAAGAGGCAAAGGGGACATGTTTACGATGTTTGTAAGGAGGCCTTCTTTTAAAACAGGAAGCAAACAGAAGGTCTCTTCCAAGCCTAAAATGGCAAAGGGAAACCTGAAAGAAAACATGATGAAAATGCTCCCCACTTCTCACAATAGGATTTTGGGATTATGAGGAGGGCTGGAAGGGTGGGGAGTGTAGCATTCCCAAGGTCTCCTGGAGGTCTAATGCAGACACCAAGCCTCCCACAGTTGCCCACCTGCTTTAAACGAACACACACCTAACAGCATCTTCTGTAAGGCTCTTAAAACAAAGTCAAACAAGTTTTTCCCAACCAGGCCAAAACTATTTGGGGGTCCCTTGAAAAACACATGGTGGCACTTTTTACCGATGGAATCTTTGTTAGTGAAATGGAATAGAAGTTTTCAAGCCCCAGAAACCTCATCATCAGAGGTGGGGTGAATTTAATTAATTTCAGACCCAGTTCACTTCAGTTCACTGCATTTTCTCATTCTGTATTTCACTTCTGCATGAAAAAGAACTCTGTGATGTTGAAAAAAAATCTGGCATTCTGTTTTACCAAGAAAACAAATCCAAGTTACCTATGACCAAGTCAAGGGTGCCTAGCCTCCATTATAATTAGTGGGAAGAATTCTCTGTGTCCCATCAATTTCAACAGAAATTAAAATTAGCCATGCTTTATTTTGTCTCTGAACTGCAACCAGTGGCCTAGATTCAGAGAAGGACTGTGCACACACAAACTATTTCTGCTCACAACTGGGAGAAGTTGCTTCTGCCGCTCTGTGGCTGCCCTTTGCACCACAGAGGGTGTTGCTCTACTTCCTGCTGCTGGAAGAAAAAGCTTAAGGAGGCGAGCAAGAGAGTTGTGTGAATAGCACCTTAGACTTCACTGGATCCAAACCATTACCTTCTGCCTTTACCTATATACTGTCAGTGATTTTCCCACACTTATGCTTCTAGTGAAGCCTTGATGGTTGAAGGGAATTTTGGCTGCTGCAAGATCCATTGTTGCTTCCTATATTCTTCTATGCACCAGCTTAGTGTTTTGTTTTGTTTTAAATGCTATATTGCACAAGTCTTTCAAAGCATAGAATCATAGAAGCATATCCTATATCCCAAAATGAAGAAAGGACTCCAGACGAATTTACAGAGCAGGAGCTGATCACTACATGGAACCTTCATTTTTGGAGACAGAAAAGGCCATGAGTATATCTCATTACTTCTCCCAAACTATCACATAGGCAGGCCACTTTCCCACACGCTGAGCACATCCAGGGATCTGTCTCTAATACCTGTCTGCTACAACAAGAACAACAACATCAAGAAACAAACAGAGATGAAACAGTTGTCCCTTCATATTTGCTGGGGTTTGGTTCCAGGACCCCCCATGAATACCAAAATCCGTGAATACTCAAGTCCCATTATATGCAACGGCACAGCAAAATGGCGTCCCCTATACAAGATGGCAAAATCAAGGTTTGCTCCCTGGACTATTATTATTTTCTAAAGAATATTTTCAAGCCGTGAATACTCAAATCTGTGGATACCAAATCCGTGGATATGGAAGGACAGCTGTAGTTAAGTCTGTACTGTGGTGTTATCTGAGATAGATCTGTGATCAAAAGTTTTTTAAAAATGCTAAAAGGGAAATAGAAATACAGATTATTCTGCTTGTACGTCTAAACTGAATTACACCATAGGTACTTGCAACTGAAGCATTTAACTTTGCCACCAGTGGCCATTTTTAAATTGGCAGGGTGTTGTCATTGTTTTTAATTCGCTGGGTGTTGTCAAAACAAAATTATGGTTTTGAACTTTGCTAATTACATGCCTGTTCAAATTTTTAAAAATACTGTAGCCTTTGGGGCATTTATGTAGCACTAACTGAGCTGTACCTGGTACTGCATGAGTTTGTAGCTAATACCCCCAATAGGGTCCATGGGACTCATATTTTTCTACCTCCCCTTTTTAAAAAAAAGCTTAGGAATCTTAGCAGCAGCACCTTAGTTCTCTCCTGTGTTCAAAATCCTAGCAGCAGTATCTAAGAAAATTCCTGTTTTCTAGCCAGAAAGAAAGAAAGAAAGAAAGAAAGAAAGAAAGAAAGAAATGGCAACCCCACTTTTTTGTTTCTAAGAAGCTCCCCATTTGGCATCTAACTTAAAATGGCAACTGCAACTTGAGTAACAACCAAAAACACCCAAGAATTTTGAAGCATCTACCATGATGTCCAGGACTTAAATACCCTAAAAGTACCAGATCCTATCTGATCTTGGAAGCTAGGCAGGGTCAGCCCTGATTAATACTTGGACGAGAAACCACCAATGAATACCAGGTGCCGTAGGCTACACTTCAGAGGAAAGAACTGGCAAAACCACCCCTGAGCACTCCCCGCCCAAGAAAACCCTGTGAATTCCATACTCACAGAAAAGGGGGGGGGATTATAAAATCAGAATTAAATCACATATAAGATGAGGCACCCATTTGTTTTGTTATGTGCATTCAAGCTGACTCTTAATTTATATCAACCTTAACACAGGGTTTTCTTATGCAAGGAATATTCAGAGGTGGTTTGCCACTGCCTTCTTATGCATGTATCTTTGAGCACCAAGTATTCCCTGGCGGTCTCCCTTCTAGTACTAGCCATATCTGACCCTGCTTTGCTTATGAAATCAGAAAGAATCTGGTGCCTTCAGGGTATTATACGCATGCATAGAGAAGTTAAATCCAAACAGAAAGGTAGGCAAAACATATTACAGCCTTTAAAAACAAACACTGATGTCTTCTGGGAGAAGGCTGCAAGCCTGAGGAGCTATAACTGAAAACGCCAACCCCCAGCCATCCCAACTGGTATGGAATGAATGGAGAGAAGGTTGACTGAAGTCAAGCCTCTTGCTGTCGACAATCAATCCAATGTCTCCAAAAGCTCAACAAACATAAAAACAATTGCTCTTTCACAATATAGTAGCAGCTAGATGTCCCACTGCAGTTTCCAAGTTAACAGGTATTCAGAGGGACGCAGTCTCTGAAACCTGGAAGCTGGACCACTCCTAACAACAGCCTCAACTTACTTCTTCAAAAACAATATCAGATCTAAAAGTTCCCAGGCTCTTCAATGAGTCTAATGAAGTTGTACAAACCCCAACAATTGCAAGTAATCCTGTAGCTTCTTTTGAGACTGAGAGAAAGAAATTGTAGCATAAGCTTTTGTAGACTTGGTCTACTTCCTCAGTTGCATGAATCTGAGGGAGTAGACCAAGTCTACAAAAGCTTATGCTACAATTCTTTCTCTCAGTTAGCCCCAAAGGTGCTACAAGATCCCTTTACAACTGATATTCCAGACTAACATGGCTATGCCTTTGAATTCAAATCCCAACAATGACTGGCTGACCTTCCACCACCATTGCCACTGTCATCTTATCCATTTTTTTTTAAAGGTGTAAAATTATTTTATTTCAGTCAGTGCATTACTCAGATTCCAAAGTCATGAGGAATGCAGGGGGAGACCTGGGTATCAGCTGCATCAAATCAACCTCATGTGCTTTTGAAACAAAAGTGAGTGAAGGGGAGAGAAACAAAGAAGGCAAGGGAGAGCTTTATTTCCCAAACAGGGAGTTACAGTTCATTAAGGCCCCATCTCAAAATACTGGTTTGCTCTCATGAAAACATCTCAGCTATACAAAATACAAAAGGAGTTCTTGAAAGGGAATATTGAAAACCGGAGAGCTCATTTAGTATCATATTTCGTATTTCCCTACTACTATGGCAAAGCAGGGAAATTTAGGCTGTGTGCTTTTCATTTCAACATGGTTCAGCAATATTCATGGGTACTGTGTTTAGCAAGACCATAACACTCAACCCCCCCCCTGCCAAAAAAAGCAACAATCCAAGATGGGAACATGAAAACATGCAGCAAAATGATACCAAGTCACTTACTGCATAAAATTAGATGTTAGTGGGAAAAGACAGAAAGAGAGGCAGACTATCAGCTGCTTCCTCTCTCTCACGCTAACTGGGCTCCCAATCTCCAAATATGTTAGGGATGTGTTGGGCAAGCCATCATTTCTCATCCTAACATGTTCCAAAATTCTGTTGCAAGAATTAAAGAAAATGGTCAAAGATTCTATATCCTGAAATTGCATAGGTTTTTTTGGTAACTGCAATAATGTCTCTCGTAGAGTTATCAGGGACAGGACATCTTTCTAGGCTAGTTCAACTGTGATTGGAAGACCCCAGCCTAAGCAGGACTGCAGGACTGTCAATCAAAGTTGCAGATAAAGGACCAATCAGATGTCATTTCTGAATGTAATATTCTCTTAACTGCCTCTTTTAAAAAGAAAAAGAAACAAGAATCAGCCTTCAAAGAAGAGAAGAAGGAGAAGAATGGTGCAGGGATGAAAGGTATGCTCAGCCCTGTTTTGCAATGGTAACTGGTGGTTTTCATGTCACTGGGATGATGACTCTACTCCAGGTTTTAATCCAGCTTTTAAAGGAGCTACCCAAGGTGGTGAATTTATACCCCAAATCAGGTTCTGCACTATGGTTAGCTTCTTTAAAGTTCAGACTAACTCAGAGGGATTCACTGCTCAACTAACGTGGAAGCCATCAACCATCACTGCCTTTTGTAGGAAGGTAATGAGTCTAAAAATAAAATTGCAGGATCTAGTCCTTTAAAAACAACAAGAATTATCTCCTTTTTAAAAAGGTAAAATCATTCAGTCACATTTGACTTCACGCTTTATGCAGAGTGCGATTAAGAAGAAGACTTAAGCTCTATTATCATTTGAAAGTGTATTCAGAGATCTGGGATCACCGAGTTAAATTAGACTGATTACAAAACAAAGGAGTCAGTTTAAAATGCAAAACAAAGTTTACTGAAGGTATATCAGTCTCAATCTACATACTAAAAACAAACATAAGAAAAGGTCCCTAAACCGACTAAGAATGGGTAGGAAAGACTCACCAGCCTTGGCTGGGTTCCGATGCATCATGGCATGGTTACAGGAAAGCTTAGGATGCCTCCATTCTCATGGAGAGTCAGATTCAGAAGAAAAAGTCACACAAAAGCAATAAAATTCAAATTAGGTCATGTGTCCAATCACTCAGCACTTCTAGTTGGCTAGAAGTCCCCAGTGAAGTAAGAGAAGGGAATTTTGGGAGAACAAAATGCATGCAGGGAAAAAACCCTAGACTTATCTAAGATTGTGAATGAGGTACACAAGATTGCTTTTATATTACAATGATTATTTCCCCACATACAACACCTTTTTGCAACAACTTTTTAAAGTACAGGTTGAGTATCCATTATCCAAAATGATTTTGAGCAGAAGTGTTCTGTATTTCACATGGGGGGAATTCTGGAATACTTGCATATACAGTCCTCCCTCCACCTTTGCGGCCTCCACACTCGCAGTTCTGCATATTCGCAGTTTGCCGCTCTGGGGAGGTTGGGGGGAAGTGGTGACGGGGCCTCTGAAGGCCCCATCACCACTTTTGGGAGGGCAGGGGGGCTGTTATTATTCGCGGATTTTTTACATTCACGGGGGTCTCTGAACCTAACCCCCACGAATGTGAAGGGATGACTGTACTTGACGCCATATGCTTAACTGCATGTGTGTAATTGCATATACATAATTGGAGATGGGACCAAGTCTAAACACAAAATTCATTTATGTTTCATATACACCTTATACACAAAGCTTGAAGGTAATTTTATACACAAGATGTTTAATAATTTTGTGCATAAAACAAAGTTTGTGTACACTGAACCATCAGAAAGGAAAGGTGTCATTATCTTAGACACTCATGTGGACTATTTTGGATTTTGGCGTATTTCAAAATTCTGGGTAAGGGATACTCATTCTGTACCATAATTGCACTGAGGACTCTGTACTGTACCTCTCCTAGGGCAAAAGAAGACAGGAGGGGATGCACACCCATGCTACAGCCAGGGCAGAGCTCTATTCTTTAGCATCAGAACACACAGTAACCTTCATTCCAGTAAAGCTTGACATTCAGGTTAGATTTATTTTTAATTGAACAATAAGGTTTTACAACATAATATTTTTTTTAATGGCACATCACATAAAGCCACCATGACAACAATATACCATAAGTACAAAACAATCCTGAATGAACTTTCTGCATTATATATCAATATGTTTGTAGTCTTTAACCCTGGGGTCCCCAGCATGGCATCGGTGGACCACACTGTATCTACAGACACTTCCCTTGGTGCTTGCTAAAACCTGAAACAGCCTGCCATTTTTATTTCCTAAAAATGTTCTTTTTTGTACTTCCCTGTGTTTTTTGTTCTTTTAGTGGTGGCAGCTGATGCCAACCATGTCAGTGGAGTGGTGCACCCATTTCAGGTTTTGGGTAGCTTCAAAGGACAGCTTCAAAGTGCTGAACCTGTTTAGGGATAGGGCTTAATATCATGGATAGGTCCTTTTAAAAGCTAGCCAAACCCCTGAAACATGCCACATGGGAACCACCAGAAGCCAATGTTTTTCAGATGTTTCATTAAAAACAGAAAACAATTGAGAAGCTAGAATGCTGCAAGCTGAAGTGAAGGCTTCTGTCACCATCTTTATTTCCAAAAATGTCTCTGGGCTCTATTTTCAGAAAATAATAATAGCACACAACTTCACTGTGAAGTGTACCCAAGCAGACAGAAAAAGAAGCCCACTCTATGGGTGAAAAGGAGCATCCTATGTGGCAGTGAATGAAGCACTGTCTGTGCACGGATGAGGTTCGCCCAGGGTTTTGATTTTTGGTGGGGGGAAGGTGGTTTGTGCTTGCATTCATTTGTTGCCTGAGCTAACTGTAAATCTGTGTATTTCTCTGGGTATCACCACAATATGTATTCTGTGGAGTGGGTAAGTTGTTGTTCTTGTGCTTTGTGAAGACAACTATATTATTTGGCATTTGGGGCTCTCGCCCCATTTTTGCCTTGCACTCAGTTTTTTGGCCAAGTTTCTTGTCTCTGAGCCACTTCATTGGTTTGCTTTCTGTGAAATGGTTACTGGAACAGAGAAATGTGAAATCAAAAGAATGTCTATAAGTTTTGAAGTTCAAATTGCACCTCTGCATTCCCCTTAGGTTCTTGGGCAAGTTACTTCTCACTTAGTCTCAACATCCTGCTTTCTGGGAAATTGGTGTTTTGAAACTGGTCACACCCACCATAACAGAAATGTTGGGAATGAGCAACAACCCCTCCCCACTGGCAACCATTTTGTGAAAGTCTCCATAAAAACTGTGTTGCCTAAAATATTTAGTCTGAATATTAACCACAGTCAAGCCAGAAGGATGCTTGGAATCTTGCTTCAGGCAATATACTATGTCCTCCATTTCAGTACTGTCATGAACAGTATATAAAAAACTAGCTGTAAACACCTTTTCAGTTTAGCAGGTAAAAGCTCCAAAAATACTTTTCCGGGCAAAATTCTTTGTTCCCAAGACAAATATAACAGGATTAATGAGGCAGAAATTGCTGCTATACTATACATGATTCTGCTTTTAAGCTAACATTTAGCAGACAGAGAGCTAAACTGTTTCATAGAAATGGCATAAAATCCATGCTGATCCATACATATTGACTGACTGCCAATATTGTCCACTGACTTCAGTTCAACACTGGAGCTGAACACTACAATGAGCATTAATGGGGAAAATAACAGAGAAGCTAACACCCTTATTAAGAGACTGTAAAAAGTACCAAGATGGCAAAGATAAAAAGTCTAGTTTGATGGAGAGCGCCGTTATGCTAAGAAAAGATTACATAAGCTAGGCAGAAGAATAGGAAAGCTCAGCTCTCCAGCAGATGTGAAATTTCTTGTTGAGAATCCAAAGAAATACAATAGAAGCCAAGGAGTCTATCAAAAGAAAATATGGCTAGATCTTCAGTTTTCTGAAAGAAGTATTTATTCCATTCAGTTACTACAACCCTTTGCTTCTGGGAGGCTAACTTTAAATTAGATATTTTTTACCAAAAGAAAGTTGGGAACAATGTTTCCTTTGCCCTGGATAGTGATCCCTCTCTGTCAGAAATGACATTGTACCTGTAATGCTATTAACAGATGCCCCGCAATAGTTTCCTGCTATTCCATACATAATTTAAAAGCCATGTAAAATAACAGAATACACATAAATAGAATGTATCTAAACTGTATATAAATCTACCAATAGAAATTAGACATGATAGCTCTAGGATCAAATGGAATATGACTCTTGATATCACTTTCTGGGAAACATGAACAGGAAGCTGCTGTTGCACTTATGTTATTGTTTGTGGACTTTCCAGAAGCATCAATGTTGCCACTGTGGGAAAAGAAGACTGGCCTAGATAGTTTTTTAGAATACACCAGCAGATTTGTTCTTATGCCAGGCTTCTACGGCAGAAAGAGCAGATAAGGCCGATTGGAATGGCACTTTTTTGAAGAAACATGGATCCACAAACTCTTTGGGGAGCTCTCTGCACACTGCATAGAACCACAGGAAACCACCATTTTCTTGGATAGCTCAGCAATGTCTTCCTCAAGAGCTGCTATGGTCATCAGGGCTCCCACATCATGATTTGGCCAGACAACCATACAGTCCGCTTTAGAAACAAAAGGGCAGGGCCTTCCAGTGGACATAGACTGGAAAGTTCTCACAGTCTGGTCCACTTAGGGAACTTAAAACCTTTACTCAAGTTTGCTGTCCACATTTAGACTTCTGCTATCTTCCCACTCCTCTCTTCCTCAGATCTTGAGTTAGCTTAAGGTACTGTGTTTTATACTTCTTGGTTATATCTTGAGTATGCTTGCTTTTTGTCACAACTCTGGGCAATTTAGCATTGGTCCAGATACCAATTTGTGAGAAACAGGACCTATGTGTCAGGAATGGCATTGAGCAACTTACTGTTCAATTGCAGTTGTGATCTGGGGCAGGAGCAATGTGCCAGCAGTCCTCGCATGGTGGAGTGCCAGCTTCTTCTTCCCAGAGGGCTTTGTGCCTCCGCCAGTCCTCTGGGAAAGAGCGGGATGCTTCAGCCTTGGTTTGAACTCATTGGATGAGGAATCCAGCTGGAGTGAACAGCTGCAGTTTTCACTCTGGTCGGATACCTGGGTATTTATTCCTAGTTCCTCTCAGAGCTTTGACTCACCTGCCTTCCCTCTGTTCATGATTGGTGTGAGTGGAGCTTTGTACTTTTTATTTTATTTTATTTCATTTAAGTATATACATGCAACTAATAATATTCATTCTTGTTGCTTCTGTCACAACTTTTGGGGAGGGGTGGTAGGCATGGATGCTGGATCTGGGACATCATTCACCAGTGTCCACCAGGCACTGGTAACGTGCAAGAGTTCTCTTATAGGACTTGGGAGTGTGGTGGAAATTGTGTTGCCCAGGCAGGGGCGGACACCTTCCAGCACCCTCGGTGACAGGGTAATCACATGGGATTCAGGCCCATGTGAATCTAGCTTCTGTCATCCCATTGGTCCAGCACTGGGCCAGAGGATTGGGCTCATCGGTCAACCCTTGGGTTGGTTGATACCTCGATTCAAATCCATGCCTACACCAATCCAGCTACAGCTATAATCAATAAAGTTGTGGCCTATTTTCTTCCACTTACCTTTATGTGTTGTTTTTCATACAAAGCAACTTGCCCTTGAACACACAACCCCCTTAATGTATTTTGGGATGCAAGCATCTAGGAAGAGGGCTAGCTTGGAGGGTTTCTGAATCCGCCTCACTCTCAGGTGGCAAAAAAATCAAACAGTGGTTTATAGCCATGTGAAATCCCATATTGGCCATTCCATGGTTCACCCCCAGGAGTTGGGCTTGAAGAGTTTTCCATTGGCAACATGTGGTTCTCTGATGCTTGGATCCCATACTATGACAAGTCTCTGCAGCTGTAAACAATGAAGTTGTGGCCTTTCTTTGTTCCAATAAAATGTGTGTCTGTCACCCTGCTTATTCTGCCCTTTGCCAACACTACAGCTGCAAGGAACCTGAATTAATTGGGGGAAAGTCTAAGGATAGTTCACTGTTTTCTACTGTTTTGCCTTATGTGCAAACATGCAGCTAGTAATAGGAAGAAGTTCCTATATGAAGCAGAGCAACAAAAAGGAACTCTATTAAATCCTAGTCAAATTCAAAATCCTATCAAGGATCATGTGGGGTCTTGAGGTGAAGCTGGGGAGAGGGACACAGTGCAATGGGTGTGATGCAGCTTTTAAAGACTGTGCAATGCTCTGGTGTCATGTTTCAAAGATGACTGTGACATTCTGAACTGCAGATGTAGACAGATACAGTAGGACCCCTGTATCTGCTGGGAGCTGGTTCGGGTGGGGGGCATGAACACTGAAAACCGTGGATAATAGCAAACACCAATGAAAATAATGGGACTTCCAGTTTAAAATACCATAGAGTTGCCTTGGAGGACCTAGAAAATGGCTAGAGAAGACACATTTTCTAGGAAGACTCTATGGTAGGTGTGGTGTTTTGTGTCCTGTGGATAACTGAATCAGTGGATAATTAACCAGTGGCTACAGGGTTTTTACTGTACCTTAAAACAGCCATTCCTGGATTAGAACACATCTTGACAGGAAAAAACTCCAGGCAGATTTTGATTTATGTTGGACTGATTTGGAATAGTAACCTTCACAGTTACTAAAGAACACACAGAGAATTAATGCACTATTATGTGCAGCTAAAAGAGAGGTGAGCACATATTTCCAGCACATGCTTCTTATACTGTTGTGGTTTTCCACTTGCTGATAGCTATCTGCTGCAAGAAGCCTCCAGGATTATCTAAGGCCACAGTTTTCAAAGAATTGTCCCAGATTAGAAATGGGAGAGAAAGTAAATAGAACCTATTGAGGGAAAGGAGGAGAAAAGAAAGGCCAGTGATAGAACATGTCAAGTCTGTTTTTCTTTAATAGATACTGCAAAGATCTTTGCAAAAGTAAGGATTACAATATAGAATTCAGAGTTTTCATTGCTAATGTACATCATTATCAGAGAGGCAATGGCAGTAGAGAGGAGTAAACAAATACACACACACACACACACACACACACACACACACACGAGTCATGAGGACAGTGGACAGTTATGAATTTATCTTTTCACTCCTTTGTAGTAATATACAGTTGTCCCTCCATATCCACAGATTTGGTGTCCACAGATTTCAGTATTCACAGCTTGAAAATATTCTTTAAAAATAATAATCCAAAAAGCAAAGCTTGATTTTGCCATCTTATACTGTATAAGGGACACCATTTTGCTATGCCATTGCATATAATGGGACTTGCGTATTCACGGATTTTGGTATCCACGGAGGGTCCTGGAACCAAACCCCAGTGAATATGAAGGGACAACTGTAATTGTTAGTATTTTTTCACTTCACAGTCGCAAGTATGTACCGTATCCCTTTCCTCACATATACAAACTAGCAAAAAAACTGGTTGTGACAAACTCTCACACACACCCTACAGTACATCTGGAGATACACTGCTGTAACACCACCAGAATGGACACTATTTCCAGTGCACACTCAGCCCACGACAGGAAGATGAAACAGAATATAAAGGAGGGGGGAAACACACACACACAGCACAAAAATGCCATCTGTGCCCCCAACATTCTTGATCACAAAACCATTGCCCACCAGTGACAGAACATGTCAGAGCTGATGCACCTGCATTGCCCAGAAATGAGCCAATATGCTCCAATCTGGGGACATAGCTATGTCATCATGTTCCTTTCAACATTCACAACACAGAGTGCCTGTGATACCAGCATACCACTGAAGTGTAAAGCCAGGGGTGAAACACAGGGAGCCAGCACACTTCTATGGAGAGGGCCTAAGCAGCTTAGCAAGGAGTCTGAGACCTAAATACCAAATCTATCAGCTTTTTAGCAGCAAGCAATGGGACCAATCCCCACTGACCCCATTGTCACTTTTTCTCCATGCTGCTGATTGACTCCTACACCTTGGCAGCAACATCGTAACTCCTGGTGTGCTCCAAGGCCCACCTTCAGGGCCAAAAAGAGCAAAACACTGAGGAAATATCAAAATAAGCATCAAGAGCCCTGGCGTTCTCTGCTTCGACCACATGAGTCCCATCACATGAGGCCACTTTGTATTAGGATAGGTGAGGGTAAGGGAAATTTATCCATAAACACCCCCCATCAACACAGACACAAAATAAAGTAACAAACTGATTGTCTTTATTAAGAATTCCAGCAATGGAGTGATTCGTTTCCATTCAGGTTGATCACTATGAGATCTTTTAGCATTCTTCCTCTTCCCTCTTTATGTCCTTTTCCTTTTGTGTTAGATTGTGAACTCACAGTCCAAAATCATCAAGTTCAAGACTGACCTTGAACTACGGATCTTACGTAAGTTGCTCCAAGGGCTTTTTTGAAAAACATGGCAGGTGTCCCCTACAAAATGTTTTAAATAAATATATAGGTACCTAAGGGAAGGAGCCTCTATGCTTGCATAGTTTCCTTTTTTCCAGAAGGAACAGGTGAACAAAAGACCATGATGATAATACGTATGTCTTACCAAGATGCCCTTTAGAGGTTATTATTACATATTATTACATATTATAGCCCTCTTAGGGAAATGCATTACCATGAAATGTGGTCATTACCTAAAAAGATCAATGCATCTCAGAGAGTAAATGGTATGCAGTGATCCAAAGAAAGGCATGTATTTTTTTTCTCCTGAGTTGCTCACAGTAGGAACCAAAATATACTGAGTCCACCCTGGCTCAGGCAGCTATATTTATCAATACTACTCCTTCTGAAAACTTTCACTGTCTAATATGATCTTCAAATTCCTCCAACTTACTCCTGGTTCCTCTCTATCACAAGCCAAACCTAACTGTTCCCCCTTCCTCATGTATTAGCATTCCACATATTCTGAATCGAACTTCTACTATCACCTCATTTTTCTTCAGGGGCCCTTTCACACTACCTAATTATCGCTCTATGAAACCACTTTAAATGCCATGTCTGCATCCTATGAACTCCTGGGACTGTCAATGGAGGGAGGGAGGAACAGTGCACTGGGTTTACTGGTTTGGGGGAAAGCACCTCCAGGCACTAACTCTCTGAAAGACGTGAAGTCGAATGCTTTCACGGCCAGCATCCATACATTTTCCTTGGCTTTTTTCCAGGCTGTGAAGCCGTGTTCTGGAATAGTTTCTTTCTGACATTTCGTCTGCATCTGTGGCTGGCATCTTCAGAGAATGGTTGGGGAGGAGTGTGTCTGGGGTTTATATGCTGTGAACCCCTATAGGGGAGTATATGTAAATTTGTGTAATTAAATGGTTAGTTTCTGGGTATAGAAATGCAAGGCTCGTTAGTGTCTGTTTGACTGATGGTTGGTTGATGGACCATTATCTGCTGGAAATCCCCCTGTCCCTCGGTGGAATTCCTTTGTAAGTGTTGAGTTTTAATTCTATTGTATTTCAAAACTGGGAGCCAGATTTTGTTTACTTTAAAGGTTTCTTCTTTCCTGTTGAAGTTGTCCAGGTGTTTGTGGATTTCAATAGCTTCTCTGTGCATTCTGACATGATAGTTGTTGGCCTGGTCCAGAATTTCTGTGTTTTTAAATAACATTTTGTGTCCAGATTGGTTTGTAACATGTTCTGCTACTGCTGATTTTTCTGGCTGGCCCAGTCTGCAGTGTCTCTCATGTTCCTTGATTCATGTTTGCACACTACGTTTAGTGGTCCCTAGGTAAACTTGTCCACAGCTGCATGGTATGTGGTAAACTCCTGCAGCTGTGAGAGGGTCTCTTTTGTCCTTCGTTGAGCATAGCATTTCTTGGGTTTTTCTGGTTGGTCTATAGATTGTTTGGAGGTTGTGTTTCCTCATCAGTTTCCCTGTTCTGTCTGTGACTCCTTTGATGTATGGTAAAAATACCTTCCCTTTGGGTGGCTGTTTTTCTTCTTCATTCCTGTGGTTTTTTCTGGGTCTGGCTGCTCTTGTGATGTCTGATCTGGAGTAACCATTAGCCTGTAGGGCCCAGTTTAGGTGTCTCAGTTCGTCCTCCAGGTAGTGGGGGTTCACAGATCCTTCTTCTGCACGGTCTACCAATGTTTTTATTGTGCTTCTTTTTTGTCCTTGGTGACAATTATTGGCACTACAGACTAAGACACACATGAATTCTCTCACCCTCTGATGCAAAGAAGAAGCTGGGTGGCTGAAGATCAGGGCAGCTGGTGAAGGGGACCACATGTTTGAAAGAAAGGAGATCCTCTGGAGATCACTTCTGTAGGGTGAGCTTCTGGAAAAAAGAGGCTTCTGGAGGGAGGGACTTCTGGGGAAGTGATTTCTGAAGAGAGGAGAGAGAGACTATCGCTCGCTCTCTGGACTATGTATAGTCCTTTTCTAACTTGGGGGCTGTCACCTGCAGCGAGGGAACACCTCTGGACAGGGCAACATGATCTTAATGTTATTCGATTGGAGGGTCCGAAAGGCCCCATGCGCTTAGAGTGCTGAGTGCTAAGCCTATGGCTTGTGTGTAAAGGGCAAACATAAATGTGACCTCTTGCCTTTCACCCTTCTGGCACTGGTAATGACTCTTAGATGGTTTGGGGAGATGAACAATGGAGCTGATGCCTGGGACAGTGCCAATCAAGTATACACCTTTGTCCTATTTCAAATCAAAACAGGATTGCCCAATATCTCTGGAAACTGCACAGCACCTTACTATAGGGGTATACCAGTCTGAGCCAGTTTGACAGAGTCTCCATTCAGTAGAAATAAACAATAGCAATAGCATTTATATTTTTATATCGCTTATCAGTGCAAAGCACTCCCTAAGCAATTTACAATGTGTTAGCTAATTGCCCCCAACAAGCTGGGTACTCATTTTACTGGCTTACGGAAGGATGGACAGATGAGTCAACCTAGAGCCCTGTAGGATTGAACTCACAACGTTGTGGCTGCAGTACTGGCATTTAACCACTACACCACTGAGGCAGTGAAACATGGATTGCTCTCAATGAGACCCCTTTCCTTGTCATCAGGAGGACAGGAAATTCCAGTTTGTACTTTAAAATGAGATCTGACTTTCAAATATGGACGGGGCCCAGGTTTTTCACTGCCCTACACTTCCAATATATGCCTCTTTACAATGTGTGAAGGCCCTGGCAAGAGGCATCTCCCTGCCTTAAGCATTACAGTCTACTTGCAATTCATATTTACCAAACCTAACTCGTAACGGGGAGGGGGGGGTTGAATTATCTGCCAGGGAGCTCCTCTGGTGCCTTTGACCAAACTGCAGAATCCAGGATTCCACAGGATGCAGCCATGGCAGTTAAAGTGGAATCATACTGCTAAAACTATGTAGTGTGAAAGAGCCTCAGGTGGGCATTGGGGGAAGCAGCTCCAGACCAAACTTAGGGATATTACAGAGGTTTAAATGGTTTCCCCTTCAGTTAGAACAGTTCCATGGGGTACTTGATAAGACAAGTGTTTATTCATCCAGTTCTGATTCACATACTCTTTCTATCCTATCTTCTATGAGACATGGTAACAAGAGGTTGTCTTTTACTGCAGCTCCTCTGGCACCTCTGATCAAACTACAAACCTCAGGACTTCACAGGATTCAGCCATGGTAATTAAAGTGGAATCACAGCACTAAAACTCTGTAATGTGAAAGTGTCTTGGGTATTCTCCCACAACCCAATTCAGACATGCATGCACACAAATGCTATTTAATGCATCTACTCAAAACTGCAGGGACAAAATCTTCCAGTGATACTTTCCTCCCTATAATCAGTCAATATAATCAGTATTTTCAGTGAAGCATAACTTCTTTCATCCTTATGTGTGTCATAGATACTTCACTGTCACAAAGAAAAATATAGCTACAAGGAAATATTTCTACAAAGACAAGATTTTTAATATGTTCAGAAATGAAGACTTCTGAAATCAAAACACACAAGTTAGGATCCAGAAATGATACATAATGATACAAATATACAAACTACTTAAACAGCACAATGTGAAGTAAATCCTGTTAGGTTAAACAAGGCTTAATCCATGGTAAATCCCTGATGGCGCAGTGGTTAAATGCCAGTACTGCAAGCCACCACGTTGCAAGTTTGATTCCAGCGGGCTCCAAGGTTCACTCAGCCTTCCATCCTTTCGTAGGTCGGTAAACTGAGTACCCAGCTTGTGGGGGGCAATTAGCTAACACACATTGGAAACTGTTTAATGCAGTGTAGATGTGTAAATAGCTATTGCTTAAAAAACAATTTGTAAGCCGCTCTGATAGCCTTGTGGCTGAAGAGCGGGGTATAAATAACTAACTAACTAAATAAATAAATAAAAATGGGTGCAGGATCTCAAAAACTTTACTTTTTGACACACTAAGCATCTTTCTCCGGAAACATTTCTTTCCCTGGGCCTCCAGTTATGTTACTTTGACTGCAATGTCAACATTTCAAAATGTGTTATTTTGAATTCATCCGAAAACACTGGCAAAAACAGTACCAGTAGTTACTGCAAACATTTCAAAGACTTCAAAAAGCTCTGCATCTCAATGTAACAAGAAAGGTGGCATGTACAAAAATGCTAAGGGTTATACACAAGCGCACACATCACTGAAATAGTAATTTTGTTAAGTTTGTTGTGTTTCTCTTTTCCTTTCAGAAAAAGGTTAAATGTCTATGTAAACTGTGAAGCCTGAATCAAAGGGACTTTTTTTTTTAAAGGAAGTACAGTAAATGTGTCATAGTGTGGTACAGCAATGGGTGGGTCAGTGATTCAGGAGAAAATTATATTTCTATTTGCAGAATGGAATCATCAGAAAGCAAAAATATTTGGTCATCCTTGACATGCCTCTCTGTACATTTACACCACAAAGTGTCCAGAAACCAAGGAATCAACAAAGAGCAAGAGAAAGGGCCAGAACACTACCCTGTAGATCTGGGCCCCTTTCACAATATACAGTTATAGTGCTATGATTCCACTTTTAACTGCCATGATTCTATCCTATAGAATTCTAAGGTTTGGTAGTTTAGGAAGGAGCCATTAATAATTATACACAATTATACACACAAATCTCATTAATCCTTATTCTGTTACAGATAATTATTCTTCAATAACATATTCTGACTTCCCTCGTTATGCTCCCCAAAAGTGTTGTTTTCCATTTTCTTATATTCTCCACTTCTATTCCCTTACATCCTGTAAATTAAATCTTTTCTGCACCTTTTGCTTTTATCTGATCAATCACCCTACACCTTATAAATTCAGTTATTTTCTAAAGAATGGTAATTAATCACTGTCCTCTTAATTCCAGAATTCAGTTTAGTTTTTTATCTCTTAATCTCATTTTCCATCAACCAATCTCCTTTTATCTCCCATCTTTCTTTCCAATAGTTTGTTATTGGTAACCATTCTTCATCTAATTTATTTATACTCCTTTTATTAAGGGACCTCGAGACTGTGGTACACGCGCTGGTAACCTCTCGTCTAGATTTCTGCAATGCGTTCTACATGGGGCTACCCTCATGCTTGGTCTGGAAACTTCAGTTGGTACAAAATATGGCAGCCAGAGTGGTCTCGGGAACATCTTGGAGAGACCATATAACTTCAGTATTAAAATCTCTCCACTGGCTGCCTATCAGTTTCCAGGCCCAGTATTAGGTGTTGGTTATTACCTTTAAAGCCCTAAATGGCTTGGGTCCAACTTATCTTCGGAACCACCTCCTCCCACACAATCCTCCCCGTGCACTCCGGTCCTCTGGGAGGAATTTGCTTCAACCACAAAAATCTAGGCTGTCTGCAACCTCCCAGAGGGCCTTTTCGGTAATCGCCCCCAAATTGTGGAATGGCCTGCCGAACGAGATCCGTCAAATGACAAATCATAGAATCATAGAATTGCAGAGTTGGAAGAGACCATGAGGGCCATCCAGTCCAACCCCCTGCCACGCAGGAAATCATGATCAAAGCATCCCCGACAGATGGCAATCCAGCCTCTGTTTAAAGACCTCCAAGGAACGAGACCCCACCACGCTCCGAGGGAGTGCGTTCCACTGCCGAACAGCTCTTACTGTCAAAAAGTTCCTCCTAATGTTGAGGTGGAATCTCTGTTCCTGGAGCTTGCATCCATTGCTCCGTGTTCCAATCTCTGGAGCAGCAGAAAACAAGCTTGCTCCATCCTCAACGTGACACCCCTTCAAATACTTAAACAGGGCTATCATATCGCCTCTTAACCGTCTTTTTTCCAGGGTAAACATACCCAGCTCCCTAAGTCTCTCCTCATAAGGCATGGTTTCCAGACCTTTCACCATTTTAGTCGCCCTCCTGTGGGCGAGCCTGAGTAGCTTTAAAAAAGCACTAAAGACGGATCTCTTTCAGCAGGCTTTTCCTAATTAGTTCCCAGCCTCAGGAGCTCCTGGCCCTTTTTAGTCTGCTGGTTATTTATTATTTATTATTTTACTGTGATTTTAGATCAGTTGTTTTAAGGTATTTTGGTTTAATGTCTTTTTATGGGGGACGGTGGGGGTGGGTGGTGTCTGGGGATTTTAAATTGTATTGGTATTTTAATTTTTGTAAGCCTCCCCGATTGTTTTTAACAGATAAAAATCAATTTTATTATTATTATTATTAAAATATGTGTTAATCTATCATTGTCCATCATCTCTTTTCATCTGACTAACCAGTCTTCAACCGGTGCCATTCCTTTCCTTTTCCAATTCAGTGCTATATTAATTCTCGCTGCCGTGATCAAGTATAGCATTGTTCGCCAATGAACTTTTTCAGTCTTTTTTTTCCCAGTACCGTAGTAATGTTCAGGAGGTAAAATTTTGGATCCATTGTAAATTGTATTCTGTATACTTTCTGAATAATATGATGAATTTTCACCTAGTATTTCTTTATCTCTGGGCAGTTCCACCACATGTGGCACATAGATCCTAATTCTCTCTCACACCTCCAACATATATTCTCCTTTAATTTATATATTTTACTTACTCTAAGAGGTGTGAGATACCACCTATTGACTATCTTTAAATGGTTTTCTTTTAATCTGGATATGCTATAAAGGTATTTGTTTTACACCAAGCTTTCTCCCTTTTCTCTACTTTAATTACTTCACCAATTTCTGTTGTCTGTTTAAATATCACATCAGTAATCCTTTCCTTTTCTAAGTTTCTTTCCAAAAGTAAATTATATAGTTTAGATATCTTTTTCTTATCCTTGTCCCAAACTACTTTGTCCAAGACATTTTCCTTTCTCTCTATATCATATTTCTAATTGTCTTCTATGTATCTATATTTTAACTGTAGATAGGTAAACCAGTTAAGTTTAAATCCAGCTTCCTCCAACTCATCTCTTGTCCATAAATGTATCTCTTCCTCAGCTGTCTCAGTTGTTATTAAATCTTTATATCTCATCCAATTATTGGAGGAGTCCCATCTTCCCAAAAAAGCTTCTTGTGGAAAGATCCAAATTGTCATTTTGCTATAGAATTGTGTTTTGATTCAATTCCATATTCTCAAGAGAGCTGTTCTAATTATGTGGTTTTCAAAGTCTTTATTTATTTTGGATCTTCCATATCCCATATACATATGCCAACGGTAGCGTAGATTGACTCCTTCCAAATTAAGTAGTCTTACAGAATCATAGAATTGCAGAGTTGGAAGAGACCACGAGGGCCATCCAGTCCAACCCCCCTGCCACGCAGGAAATCACAATCAAAGCATCCCCGACAGATGGCCATCCAGCCTCTGTTTAAAGACCTCCAAGGAAGGAGACCCCACCACGCTCCGAGGGAGTGTGTTCCACTGCCGAACAGCTCTTACTGTCAAAAAGTTCCTCCTCATGTTGAGGTGGAATCTCTGTTCCTGGAGCTTGCATCCATTGCTCCGTGTTCCAGTCTCTGGAGCAATAGAAAACAAGCCTGCTCCATCTTCAGCGTGACATCCCTTCAAATACTTAAACAGGGCTATCATATCGCCTCTTAACCGTCTTTTTTCCAGGCTAAACATACCCAGCTCCCTAAGTCTCTCCTCATAAGGCATTGTTTCCAGACCTTTCACCATTTTAGTTGCCCTTCTCTGGACACGCTCCAATTTGTCAATATCCTTTCTGAATTGTGGTGCCCAGAACTGGACACAGTATTCTAAGTGAGGTCTGACCAAGGCAGAATAGAGTGGCACTATTACTTCCCTTGATCTAGACACTATACTTCTATTGATACAGCCCAAAATTGCATTGGCCTTTTTAGCTGCCGCATCACACTGTTGGCTCATGTTCAACTTGTGGTCTACTAGGACTCCTAGATCCCTTTCGCACGTAGTCTCATTCAGCCAGGTCTCTCCCATCCTATATTTATGCATTTCATTTTTCCGCCCTAAATGCAGTACTTTACATTTCTCCGTATTGAATTTCATTTTGTTAGCTTTGGCCCAGCTCTCCAGTCTATCCAGGTCATTCTGAATTTTGATCCTGTCCTCTAGGGTATTAGCTACTCCTCCCAATTTGGTGTCATCTGCAAATTTGATAAGTATGCCCCTAATTCCCTCATCTAAGTCATTGATAAAGATGTTGAATAGCACTGGGCCCAGGACAGAACCCTGTGGCACCCCACTGGTCACGTCTTTCCAAGACGAAGAGGAGCCACTGCTGAGCACCCTTTGGGTTCGGCCGGTCAACCAATTACAAATCCATTGAACAGTTAACTTGTCTAGCCCACATTCTACAAGCTTGTTTGCAAGAATGTCATGGGGAACCTTGTCAAAGGCCTTACTGAAATCAAGGTATGCAATGTCCACAGCATTCCCTTCATCTACCAAGCTGGTAACTTTATCAAAAAAAGAGAGAGAGATTGGATAGTCTTATATTGGATAGCTTTATCCAGCCTATTATCCAGGATAATCTGCAAGCAAAATAGTACAGTTTAATATTAGGCAATGATGCTCCTCCCCATTCTTTTCGTGCTGTTAAAGTAGACCATCTTATTCTCGCCTGTTTTCCTCCCAATATAAAACTGTTTAGATCAGATGTCCATTTCTGTAAATGCTTATCATTTTGTAAGATCTGTAGATTTTGAAATAGAAACATAAGTCTTGGCAGCACGTTCATCTTTATTGCACTAATTTTACCCAATATGGATAGATTCAATGTCTTCCATTTTCTCAAGTCTTTTTATATCAGTCCATAATTTCTCAGATATATTTCAAATAAATTTATATTTCTTTTGTTTATCCAAATTTCAAGATATTTTGCCTTTTTTCTATTTTACATCCTGATTATCTTTTAATTGCTCCTCTTCTTTTTTTGAAATATTCTTCGTTATAATAACTGTTTCTTCTTTGTTTATCTTAAATCCAGCAAATTTCCCAAACAATTCTATAGTATTTAATAATGTTCCAATGTTTTCCATGGGATTTTCCAAGATTATCGCCAGATCATCTGCGAATGCTCTTATCTTGTATTCTTGTCCTTTAATCCTCAATCCAGGTATATTATCATCTTTTCTTATTTTTGTAGTTAAAATTTCTAATACTAAAATAAAAAGCAATGGGGAGAGCAAGAATCCCTGTCTTGTACCTTTTTGAATTTCAAACACGTTTGTTATTTCTCCATTAATAATAAGGCATGCCTTTTGACTTTGTTAAATTGCTTCAATGTTTTTAATAAATGTATCTCCTAAATTCAAATTCTTCAAGATTTCTATCATAAAAGCCCATCTTACATTGTCAAATGCCTTTTCTGCATCCGCCATTATCAGCGCTGCTTTTTTTTCATTTGCTCTCTCATAATATTCCACCACATTTATCATAGTTCTTATATTATCTGTCAGCTTTCTACCCGGGAGGAAGCCATTCTGATCTAGATAAACAATATCCAATATAAATATCTTCAATCGATTTACCAAGACTGTTGCATATATCTTCTAGTCTACGTTTAACAGCGATATCGGACGGTAATTTTTGATGTCTAATTTAGCCTTTCCTTCTTTGGGTATTAATACAATGTTTGCTATTTTCCAGGATTCTGGTATACCTTCCTCTCTTACCTTATTAAAGGTATTTTGTAATGGAGTTATTAAATCTTCTTCAAATAACTTGCAGTCTTCAGCTATATATCCATCATTCCCTGGTGATTTCCCCATCTTTAATTGTTTAATAGCTGCTGAAATATCTTCTCTCGTAAAGGGTTCTGACACTTTGTTTTTTTGGTCTTCTGATATACTTCCATACATATTGTTCTTAACATAGTTCCTCATCTCTTTATAGTGGTTCTGACTCAATCTCTGTTCTTCATATAATTCTGTATAATATTTTAAGAAGGCTTCCTTTATCTCTTCCTGATTATAACATTTCTTTCCTTTTTTCTGTATTTTTGAAATCAGCTTCTTCTCTTTCTCTTGTTTTAATTTGTAGGCCAGCCATCTTCCTAATTTATTGGCCTGTTCAAAAAATCTTTCTTTCATTCTCTTTAGTTTTAATCCAATTTCCTCAATCATATCCAAGTTAATCATTGATTGCAATAATTTTATTTCATTCTGATTTTTTGTATTTGCTGGCTTACTTCTTAATAAGTCTTCTTTCAGTTTCAATTCTTCCATCAGTTTTTGATTTTTCTCCCTTCTTTGTTTTCTTATTTCTGCTCCTTTCTGTAGGAAAACTCCTCTCATCGTAGCCTTAAAGATATCCCAAATAACTCTCATAGGTATTTCTTCTGATGAGTTTGTAACAAAAAAGTTACGTATTTCTTCCCATACTTTCTCCATGAATTTTTCATCCTTCAGCAGATTCTCCTTTAGTTTTCATGTGTATTCTGTTTTCAACACGTTCATTTCCATTTTAATCGGATTATGATCTGAAATTGTTTTGGAGATTATTTGCATGTCTTTAATTTTTGTTTGTAAAACTTTAGATACCCAAAACATATCGATTCCCGACATAGATTTGTGTACTTCTGAATAACAAGTGAATCCTTTTTGTGTGTTTTGTTTTGTAGTCCATAAGTCAATTTGGTCATAATCTTCAAGTATATTAAAACAAATTTTCGGCAATTTACCTTGAAATTTTTTATCTTTGTTTAATTGTGATCTGTCTCTTCATGGATCCAACACTCCATTAAAATCTCTAGCCATTATTATGTTGTGATTTTCCACCTTTTCCAATTCTTGATATAATCTTCCATAGAATTGTTCTTTTGTGTGTGGGGGGGGATATTTTCAAGCCATGGGTGGCTGAATCCATGGGTACGGAGGGCTGACTGTAATTGTGTCATGCAAAAGGGCCCCTGGAGCCGGTCTACAGATTCTGAAGCCATACTCCAGAATCTGTACATGTGCAGCGCTTTGGTAATCACCAAGGAGTCAACTTTTACAACACCCTTTTCAATTTAAATTGCAAGCTCAAGTCATCCTAGACATTTGGTCATGGGATAACCATGTCCATCTTGGTTAAAAATTCATAAATACATCAGAACATGCAGAATCAATTTAAAAGAACAAATAAAACCAGTACACATTAAAACAGTTTAAAATTCACAGTTTAAAAATCATCTGCATAGGCCTGCTCGAAGAGATTTGTCTTTAATGCTCTTTTAAATTCAGACAGTATATGCAACTGTCGAATCTCTTCCGGCAGCCTATTCCACAGTCTAGGGTGGCTGAAGAAAAAGTCCTCTGGGTGACCATTGCCAGCCTAGTCCTGGCTGACTGGAGTAAATGTCCCCCCAGAGGACCTGAGTATATGGGGCGGATTATATGGGAGAAGGCGATCCTGTAGGAAACCTGAACCTAAACCATGTAGGGCTTTAAACCAACTATTGCACTGTAGAATGCCTCTATTCACCAGCTAGCCAGTCATGCCTCCTCCAGGACAGTCCGTTACATTTTCCCTCCCACCCAATTTTCACCCCAGCACTCCTTGGCCAATAAGCATGTTCAGTCTTCATTAAGCTGTTTCTGAGTATGTGCCTTTAGTGGTCCCCATATGTGCACACGCACGGAGCTGAGAAATGATCTTCTGCAAAAAAATTCTAAATGATGTCAGAAATGTCATAACTGAATGATCTTTATTACCGTATATTCCGGCGTATAAGACGACCCGGCGTATAAGACGACCCCCCCAATTTTTAAAGTAAAATGCAGAGTTTGTGATATATTCGCCCTATAAGACGACCCCCCTCTTCCAACGCATAGCCCCCGCATGCCCCTCCTGGGCTCACTTCCAGGAGGGAGCGCAGGAGGAGGATGCGGAGGCTGTGCGCCCAAAGGGGGCACGTTCGCCCCTTCTCCCCACCTTCCAGGAAGGTGGGAAGAAGGGGCGAATCGCGGTTTGGCCACGCAGCCTCCGCATGCCCCTCCTGCGCTCCCTTCCAGGAGGGAGCGCAGGAGGGGGATCCGCAGGCTGTGCGGCCAAACGGGGCTTTGGGGGAGGGGGGAGGCTAGGGGGAGGCTAGGCGGAGGGTGGCAGGGGGGAAGGGGCTTCGCAGCCACCCCCCCTCTCCAAAGCGAGCCTTTGGGGAAGGGGGGTGGCTGGGCGGAGGGTGGGAGGGTGGCAGGGAGTAGGGGGCTTCCAAGCCCCCCTCCCTTTCGGGAGGGGGGTGGATGCGCAGGGGATGGGTGGGGGGAAGGGAGGAGGGGGCTTCTCCGCCACCCCCCTCCCTGAAAGCGCGTTTCTGCGGCTTTCAGGGACGGGGGTGGATGCATGGGGAGTGGGAGGGGGGAAGGGAGGAGGGGGCTTCTCCGCCACCCCGCCTCCCTGAAAGCAGCGGTTCCGCTGCTTTCAGGGACGGGGGTGGATGAGCGGGGGGTGGGCGGGGGGAAGGGAGGAGGGGGCTTCTCCGCCCCCCCCACTCCCTGAAAGCAGCGGTTCCGCTGCTTTCAGGGACGGGGGTGGATGAGCGGGGGTGGGGGTGGGGGGAAGGGAGGAGGGGGCTTCTCCGCCCCCCCACTCCCTGAAAGCAGCGGTTCCGCTGCTTTCAGGGACGGGGGTGGATGAGCGGGGGGTGGGCGGGGGGAAGGGAGGAGGGGGCTTCTCCGCCCCCCCACTCCCTGAAAGCAGCGGATCCGCTGCTTTCAGGGACGGGGTGGATGAACGGGGGGTGGGCGGGGGGAAGGGAGGAGGGGGCTTCTCCGCCCCCCCACTCCCTGAAAGCAGCGGATCCGCTGCTTTCAGGGACGGGGTGGATGAACGGGGGGTGGGCGGGGGGAAGGGAGGAGGGGGCTTCTCCGCCCCCCCACTCCCTGAAAGCAGCGGTTCCGCTGCTTTCAGGGACGGGGGTGGATGAGCGGGGGGTGGGCGGGGGGAAGGGAGGAGGGGGCTTCTCCGCCCCCCCACTCCCTGAAAGCAGCGGATCCGCTGCTTTCAGGGACGGGGTGGATGAACGGGGGGTGGGCGGGGGGAAGGGAGGAGGGGGATTCTCTGCCCCCCCACTCCCTGAAAGCAGCGGATCCGCTGCTTTCAGGGAGGGGGGTGGATGAGCAGGGGGTGGGCGGGGGGAAGGGAGGAGGGGGATTCTCCGCCCCCCCACTCCCTGAAAGCAGCGGATCCGCTGCTTTCAGGGACGGGGTGGATGAACGGGGGGTGGGCGGGGGGAAGGGAGGAGGGGGATTCTCTGCCCCCCCACTCCCTGAAAGCAGCGGATCCGCTGCTTTCAGGGAGGGGGGTGGATGAGCAGGGGGTGGGCGGGGGAAGGGAGGAGGGGGATTCTCCGCCCCCCCACTCCCTGAAAGCAGCGGTTCAGCTGCTTTCAGGGACGGGGTGGATGAACGGGGGGTGGGCGGGGGGAAGGGAGGAGGGGGATTCTCCGCCCCCCCACTCCCTGAAAGCAGCGGTTCCGCTGCTTTCAGGGACTGGGTGGATGAACGGGGGGTGGGCGGGGGGAAGGGAGGAGGGGGATTCTCCGCCCCCCCACTCCCTGAAAGCAGCGGATCCGCTGCTTTCAGGGACGGGGTGGATGAACGGGGGGTGGGCGGGGGGAAGGGAGGAGGGGGATTCTCCGCCCCCCCACTCCCTGAAAGCAGCGGTTCCGCTGCTTTCAGGGACGGGGTGGATGAACGGGGGGTGGGCGGGGGGAAGGGAGGAGGGGGATTCTCTGCCCCCCCACTCCCTGAAAGCAGCGGTTCCGCTGCTTTCAGGGAGGGGGGTGGATGAGCAGGGGGTGGGCGGGGGAAGGGAGGAGGGGGATTCTCCGCCCCCCCACTCCCTGAAAGCAGCGGTTCAGCTGCTTTCAGGGACGGGGTGGATGAACGGGGGGTGGGCGGGGGGAAGGGAGGAGGGGGATTCTCCGCCCCCCCACTCCCTGAAAGCAGCGGTTCCGCTGCTTTCAGGGACTGGGTGGATGAACGGGGGGTGGGCGGGGGGAAGGGAGGAGGGGGATTCTCCGCCCCCCCACTCCCTGAAAGCAGCGGTTCAGCTGCTTTCAGGGACGGGGTGGATGAACGGGGGGTGGGCGGGGGGAAGGGAGGAGGGGGATTCTCCGCCCCCCCACTCCCTGAAAGCAGCGGTTCCGCTGCTTTCAGGGACTGGGTGGATGAACGGGGGGTGGGCGGGGGGAAGGGAGGAGGGGGATTCTCCGCCCCCCCACTCCCTGAAAGCAGCGGTTCCGCTGCTTTCAGGGACTGGGTGGATGAACGGGGGGTGGGCGGGGGGAAGGGAGGAGGGGGATTCTCCGCCCCCCCACTCCCTGAAAGCAGCGGTTCCGCTGCTTTCAGGGACTGGGTGGATGAACGGGGGGTGGGCGGGGGGAAGGGAGGAGGGGGATTCTCCGCCCCCCCACTCCCTGAAAGCAGCGGTGCCGCTGCTTTCAGGGAGGGGGTTGGATGCACGGGGAGTGGGCAGGGGAAAGGAGGAGGGGGCTTCCTAGCCACCCCCCCAAAGCCGCGGTTCCGCGACTTTCGGGAGGGAGGGTGGAAGCGCGGGGGGGGGGGCGGGTGGCAGGGAGGAGCACTTTGCTTCACCCCCTGCCCGATCTCCTGCCTCTTCGCTCCGTTTGCGAAGAGGCAGGAGATAGGCAGGCAGGTGAAGCAAAGTGTATCCGGCGTATAAGACGACTGTCAATTTTGGAGGGCACTTTTGAGTGCTCAAAAGTCGTCTTATACGCCGGAATATACGGTAACTGAAAATAAAATCAATCACTGTATTTGTAATTGATAAAATTCTGATTTTAAGTTCACATAAGTGTTAATTTGAAAGTTCATAACATGGAATTAATTTTGAGCATGGTTTGGACAGGCCGTTATCATGCATTCCTCTCCAATGGAATCAATGTTTCCCACTTCAATAGTAATCAGAGATGTCAAAGCAAATTAAATAAATACAACAGTCTTAAAAGGAAAACTACTCTGGCCATTTGTCACAATGGACCCATTCGTAAATCTGAAAAGCATTGTTTCTTTTGGTCTACACCAAGAAAAAAGAAGAAGAAAGTGGGCTACAAGCTGAACATGATGTGTGATGCAGCATCTAAATAAGCCAATGTGATTCTAGGCTGCATTAATAGGAGTATAGTGTCTAGATCAAGGAAAGTAATAGTGCCACTCTATTCTGCTTTGGTCAGACCTCACCTGGAATAATGTGTCCAGTTCTGCGCACCACAATTCAGGAAGGATGTTGAAAAGGTGGAAAGTGTCCAGAGGAGGGTGACCAGGATGGTGGGAGGTCTGGAAGCCATGTCCTATGAGGAGCGGCTTAGGGAGCTGGGCATGTTTAGTCTGGAGAAGAGAAGGTTGAGAGGGGACATGATAGCCATGTTTAAATATTTGAAGGGATGTCATACTGAGGATGGGGCAAGTTTGTTTTCTGATGCTTCAGAGACTAAGACATGGAGCAATGGGTTCAAATTACAGGAAAAGAGATTCCACCTAAACATTAGGAAGAACTTCCTGACAGTAAGAGCTGTTCAGAAGTGGAATGCACTGCCTTGGAGTGTGGTGGAGTCTCCTTCTTTGGAGGTTTTTAAATAGAGCCTGGATGGCCATCTCTCGGGAATAATTTGATTGTGTATTCCTGTATGGCAGGGGGTTGGACTGGATGGCCCCTGTGGTCTCTTCCAATTCTATGAATTGAAGAAGAAGAAGAAGAAGAAGAAGAATCATCAAGTACCTAAGCTCTTAAACTCCAGTCAGAACTCAGCGGAATAATCAGGAAAACAGACTATAAAAATTCATTTCACACATGATTGCTTAACTGCTGGAGTGTGCTGCATTTCTCCTGAAAGAACGACTGGCCATAAAAAAAAAATTAGCACTTTTATTATTTTCCTAAATCATTTTAAGTTCTTCCCACATACACAGCAAGGCGTTCCATCACCCTTCATCAATTCTAACCACTTTTTCAGGAAGACAAAGGCAAAATGCTTAAAAGCAAAGCAGCAAGTCCAAGGTATCAACATCTCAAAAGATATGTGACACTGAGTTGATTTCCATTCTCTGATCAGCTAGTCAACATGGCACAGAACAGCACTACAGCAAAAGCTCTCCCGGGATGCTTAAGAGAGATTATGAACAAAGTGGCCTAGTAGCCCAATGAATCCAAGTTAGCACCACATGTGGCAATTTTACACACTATCGAAAGCATTCTGTTTATTCATTTATTTATTTTATATCCCACCTTTCTCCATACAGGGTCCAAGGCAGCTTCCAGAATTTCTAGAGAGAGTTCAGATCAATTGGTAGCCACTTGACCATTCCAAAGTTGCCTAATCATTTCACAAGTGGTGTCTAATAACTGACGCTTATATCAAACATTAAAACAGGTTTCTGCTAAAAGCCCTTTCCCTATACAGTAGCAGCAGCTCCACATTGCCACTATCACAGAAAGAAGCAGCAATATCTAAGCTGAGCCTGTGCAACTCATCTACGTCTTTGAATGGAATTGGCAGCTGTGTCCCATGAGACGAAGCTACATCTGGTTTCAGGTTGCCACATCACGCTGGTCTTTCCAGGAGAAAGCCAGGTCTTATTCTTTTCTCTCCTTCCCTACAGCAGCTCTGCTTCTGGGGAAGTCAGCACTTCCTCTGAAAGAGCCAGAAAAAGGCAGGCCAGGATGGCTCCAGGCATGTAGTTTAGCTGGCCCAGCTCCCACTGCCTATTAGGTTAAATTGGGAGGAAAAGCTAGAGGATAAACATGATCCAGGAACCTTCACTTCTCACAGCCGGACTCCTATCTTCCCTCAGGGCCAGGAGAGACTGGATGAGGTGTTTTGGTTGATCCTTCATTCCCCTATCCTTTCCTGCACTATAATCACCTCACAACTGTCTTGGCTAGCAGCCAGTGAACATAGAAGAGCCTTTGCTACCACATATTCGTTTAAGAGAGCACTATACGGATCTCTAGCCTCACTATTCAGCATATCTTCCATTCTATCAAAAAGACCATCTGCTAAAAAGACAATGTGAGAGGTCAGCCTTAAAAGCCTCAGGGATGTAATTTATTTAAACTATTCATACAAGCTATAACCAAAGTTCAGTTGGGAAGCAGCCACAACACAGCTGTGCACTTCAGACTTCCCATTTATTCAGGATTGATTTTTTTAAGAAAGGTTTGGGGTTTTTTTTAACCAACTGGCATGAAACAAATGAATCAAGTTGGTACAGCTATGATGAGTGGCATACCTAGTATATTTGACACCCGGTACAGACGATTTTTTAACACCCCCTTTCTCTCTACAACAAAATTATTTTTAACAGTACTCATGAACTAAAACAGTGACGGGCAACCTTTTGAGCTTAGTGTGTCAAACTTCGCCAAAAAACTGAGCATAACCCGGGTGGTGTGTCACTTTGAGGAAAAAACATGTATGCGTGCAGGATTCCCACTTTGGGGAGAGGGGAGGGAAGTGGGACCGGGGCTTCAAAGCCTCAATTGCTACTTTAGGGAGGGTGGGGGTAGAGGAGGAAAGTGACCACCAGGGCTTCAGATGCCTTGATCGCCACTTTAGGGAGGGTGGGGGGTAGAGGAAAGTGTCGACTGGGGCTTCAAAGCCCCAATTGCCACTTTAGGGAGGGTGGTGAGGTTGCAGGCGGTGGGGAGGAGGCCTACGGCCGCGTGTCATCAGAAATGGCTATGCGTGTCAGTGCTGACACGTGTGTCATAGGTTCGCCATCACTGAACTAAAACAATGAATAACAGTGGGCAGGCAGCCAGCAAGGCCACCACTGTAGTCCACCTCCCAGCAAAATCCTTGCCCCCCCACCACCACGTTTACTTCAGGTGTGAACAGATCCTTATATGCCTGCTTGCCTGATCTCATTTGAAGTCCCACAGGACTAAAAATCCCATGAGACATTGCACAATCAGATGGGCAGCCAAAGTCGATGGCCGTTGTCAGCTGAAAAGCACTGCTGCGCAGTGGTGGTTCCTTTCTCTCCACTGCCCCAGCCCCTGTTGCAAAGCACCCCCCACCATGCTTACTCGCTGCCATGTATTTGGGAATCATCCCTTCTAGACAAGCATGAACATCTGCAGAGGTTTGTGCCTGCCATGAAGGGGGTGAACCCAAGTAAGCAGCACATAGCAAGTCAGAATGGTAGCAAGGTGTCATGACAGCAGTGATTCCTTTCTCTCCCCTTGGCCAGGGAAAGAAAGGAACCACCACCATTGCGATGCCTCCCTGCCGTGCTTACTTTGCGGTGTGCTTCTCCCCTGGGTCAGGAAGCATGCCATGATGGCGACGTTTCCTTTCTCTCCCCTGGGCTGGGGAGAGAAAGGAACCGCTGCCATCACAGTGCCCCTCCTGCCGTGCTTACTCATTGTGCCGCATACTTGGGGGTCACCCCCTCTAGGCAGGCACGAACCTCTGAGGAGGTTTGTACCTGCCTAGAAGGGATGACCCCCGAGTAAATGGCACACACCAACGTAAGCAGGACAGCGAGGTATACTGGCGGCAGCAGTGCCTTTCTCTCCCCTGGGCTGAAAACCATTGCAGCATCCCCTTCCCCTGCCATGCAAAGTAAGCGTGGAGGGGCGGGGGTTCCAGTGACACCTCCCTAAAGGTGTCATGTAGTGTGGTCCGCATCCCCTACACCCCTGTAGTGACACCCCTAGCTATTATGTATTTTTTACACAATATACAGCAATAAACACAGCATTGGCAACAGCCATCAGTCTGTTGGGATATGTAGTTTGCAATCCAATAAGTTGAGATGTTTGACTGCTAAAGGGTTAACTGACAGAAGCAAACAGAATGTTTGATGTAACTTCCTACTGAAATGTACAGTAATTGGTTTTCCAGAGGAAGAGGTGTGTCAAAGTCCTTCTCTTTGTCTGGAAACTACCATGAGGTTTTGCCCAATCGCCAGGATACCTTTTTAGAGACAGGACCTGCACTGCAGGGTTCCTGTATATTTTGTTTGTAAACATGTGGTTTTTAATCATTTTTACTAGTTTAGACTTCACTTATTATGCTGCTGATGTTCTGTGAGAAATACTTGGAGACTATGAGTAAAGATGTTTTTATACTTTTAAACTACTTTTAAGTGTTTCTGAGTTCTTTCTATGCTAGAAATATAACTTGGGGAGATTGTGTAGTGGTTATCTTAAGCTTGCACACTGGAATCGATATGTGTCTGCTGCATATGTATTTTAAACAGAGAAACTCTGCTGATTTACTGTGCTTCCTAAGGAGGTTAAATGCCATCTGTTTTATGGCTGCCTGTCTTGTAAGGTGCTTCCAGTAAACCACAGTGGGGAACATTGCTAAATGTTCAATACAGTCAACAGCAATATAAGATAAATGCAAAGCAAGGCTGAGGGAAACAGAAATGACTTACCCAAAGCCACCCGGTGACAGGCTGGGATCCAAAAGTAATGCCTGAGTTACAGCTATGGTTATAGCTATAGCATGGGAGATGCTTTCCTATAATCCTGTCCCACACCATTCTGGTAAACAGACCACGGAAGAAACTTATAGGTGTGGAGAATCACCCAACATCTTCCCACAAAGATATAGTTTCCCCACTGAAAAAGCACAGTTGTGAGGAGTAGTCATGCCATTCTCCTTACTTGTAAGCCAGATGTCAGGAACATGTGGCCCTTCAAATGTTTCTGGACTTCAAATTCTATTAGCCTTAACCAGCAGAGCAAAAGATTAGGACTGATGGGAGTTGGAGTCCAACATCCAGAGGGCCACATATTATCTATCCATTCCTGCTGTAAGCACAGCAGCTCCCAGACTACTGCAGCCATGTCTGAATCAGAACAGAGTCACACAGCCCCAAGTGTGTCCACAGTGGAAAGGGGAAAAGCATTGTTGGAAAGTCCATTAAGCAACATCTATTAATCTTTCTGTTCTTCCAGACAGAAGATTCTCAGGGCTACCTATCAAAAGGTATTTTGCAGCTATTCCAACTATTTCACCAGGCTTTTTTTTTTAGGAACGAAGACAAAAGGGGTGAGGAATCACAAGAGAGTAACAAACAGAAGAGAACATAAATGCCAGACCCACAAAAAAAATCTTTAAAAATGAGACAAGATGATCATGCCAATAGCTCATATGCAAGAATCCCATCCATGTTCCTTGCTTCATCATCTGGATTTTCAAAGAACAGAGAAATCCTTCCTTGCAACAACAGCGCACTCATCGTTGCAGAAGCAAAACTACAGGGTCTTGACTGGTAGCCCCTGATCAAACTGCAAGCTGGAACAGGATATTTTGTTGCCTGGGTAGACCAGCAAGTGGTACCTGAGGCACAAATGCCTCTCCTCCCTGGAAGTAAAAAATAATTACTGATTTGCTATCTTTCCAACCCAACTGTGTCCATAAATTTGCACCAGATAGAGCCTACCAAAGATTATGAAATAACAATTGGTTAGTCTTTAAGATAACATAACATACCCTCCAACTGTCTCAATTGGGCAGGGACTGTCCCAATTAATGTTGTGTCATCCCAATTTTTCAGCTGCTTTTAAAATGTCCCAGTTTCTGTCTCTCCCTCCCATTTCTCCCCTTTGTCCACAGCTTACTTCAATGGCTGCAAACTGAGTTCAAAGTGCAAAAGTAGCTCTCAATCAGTTGACTTGGCATGGGGGAGAGGAAGAGGGCGAAATATTGCCCCTCCCAGTGGGTTTAGGTGAAACCAACTCCTATAGCATCTCCCAGCTTGTCTATTCTTTCGCACTACTAACTTTTGCCATCTTGAACACAGACCAATGTTGCTTGGCCACACATATCCTGGTTTTCATCTATGAAATGTTAGAGGGTATGTCATGACAGGCTGATTTATTTATTTATTTATTTATTTGTCAAGAGGTTCTGAATGTTTGCAACACCAGTGATTCAAACCTGGATTCCTTCACAGTCCTAGACCAAATAATGCACATTTAGATTAAGTGGTCATAACCTGGGCAACATACACACACTGCTGGCCTAGCAGCAACAAGCACTCGCTATAAAATTGATATTCATGTGTAGTCTCTGCTACAAAGATCCGCTTGTCCATTAGCAGCCTGCCAAAACTTGAATGAGAGGTTGAAAAGATGCCTCACAGCCACATCTGTTACAAGAAGAAAGATAAAGAGGCAAGATGTGATCCACAAACAAGCCATAACTGTGCCAGGAAACATGCTCATCAGAGACCTACACAGATTTCTACCCATTCCTCCTTTCTGGAAGACATGCTGGGATGTCACCCATGTTCTGGGTAGAAAAAACAAACAAGCTAAAAAGCATCTGCTATCTATGCCAGAAAGGCAAATGAACAAAAGAAGCTCAATTGAGGCCAGTAATCTTAACAAAATAGCATAGGATGGAGGCAGGCTCTTCTTCTGTTGAAGGTCTTTAAAAAGAGGTTGGATAGGCACCTTTCATGAGTACTTTCAACTGTGCCTTCCTGGATGACAGAGGGTTGGACTAAGTGCCTTTGTAGCCACTTCCAATTCTAATATTCTAGGAAATGGTTGCCCACTGTATTTTTTAATTAATTTTTATCACAAACAATCTAATTTGCAATCAAAGTAATATGCATTTTAAAATAAAGAAAGGGAAAGGAGAAAAAGAGAGGGGGGGAAAAAGACTTATAACTTAATACACAGTATGGCTCTGACCCCTCCTCAAAATCCTGACTGTAATGAAAAGAAAAGTAAAAAAAGAAAAAATATATTATTCTACCATTACAGTTCCAACTAAATAATCCTACTAAATGTACTAATAACCATAACCACAGATTATTACATTGTTAGATTTCTTATTGCTCAAAAAATCCATAAACATTTTCCAATCTTTCAAAAAGTCTTCAATTGGCTTATCTTTTAACATCCAAGTTAATTTGGCCATTGGGCTAACTCAGCAGCATTAACAATCCACTCTTGCATCGTTGGTGCTTCAGTCTGTTTCCAAATTTGAGCAAACAATATTCTTGCTGCTGTTGTCATATATCAAAGAAGTAATCCATATTTACTCACCAGTTCTTTATACATAATGTTCAACAAAAACATTTCTAGTAACATTACAAAATCTACCTTTAATTTTTTTTGGGGGGGGATTAACATATAAATCTGAAACCAGTAACTTTTCACCTTCTCACAAGTCCAGCCCTCCTTATCTTGACATCCCCAATATTGGTTTCAAACATTCTGGGGCATTTTTGACAACTTATTTGGGGTTTGATACCATCTGTTCATCATCTTATACAGGGTTTCTTTTAAACTAGCTGGACCCGGCATACCATATGCCATTAAAAAGCTCCCCCCAAAACGCCTGGTAGACCTCACAACAACCCTGTAAGGTAGGCCTGTGGGTTTAAATTCCTCGTCCCCCTTCTCAGCATTCCACACGTTTCCTGGAATTGCTGAGGGTGACTCACTCTGTTACCCTGCCGCAAACACCGCCAGTTGACTGCCTGGCTCTGGCCCAGTGGCAGCAGCAGCATCCTGCCGCCGCCACCAGTTGACTGCCTGGATCTCATCACAGCCCGTGACTGATGAGTGGCTGAGGGAGTGAGAGGAGGGAGGGGCCCTTGTGAGGCAGTGATGCAGACTGAGTGGATTGTGAGGTGGAGAGGGAATCTGCATATGGGTGGTGATTGGTTGGGTGTGTTTCCTGAGCAGCCAATCAGCACACTGGGAAAGGCAACATACCCAAGAGAATTTTATATATATAGATTACTGCACAAAGTAAATTTTATACCTTTGGATCAGATTTCCCCCCATACATCCTTATGGACAGTATGCCCGAAATTTTGAGCCCACCTTATCATGCACTCTTTTACAGGTTCATCTTCTGTCTCTAGTTTCAAAAGCCATTTACACACTTTTTTAATTACATTATCATTATCTTTACACAACTTTAAATAAAAATTATTTTCTCTAACCTCTATGGCTGCATTTTTCTTATCTTGATTACATCTGACCTTAAGTTGTATATAAGCAAACCAATTAAGATATTTGCCTTCCTTAAGAATTCTCACTTGATTTAAACTTCCAGCTGTCTTGTTCAAAATACAAAAGATCATCATAAAGCAACAATCTCCGATTTTTAACCAATTTTTCCCTAAATAAGGCTTCCTGTGGTGAGGTAGCTAATATTATCTTTGGAAAAAGTCTCTGTTTATACTTATACCAAAATTGTAGGAAAACCTTTATAATACAATGATTTTTAAATTCAGCATGTGCCTTGATTTTATCATACCAAAGACAACCATGCTAACCAAATCTTAAATGATGGTCTTCAAGTTCCAAGTGTCTCACATTTCTAAGCAATAGCCAGTCCTTCAACCATACAAATCAGCAGGCCTCATAATATAATTTGACATTAGGGATCCCTCTATATTTTTGAAGGGGACACTACATATTATTTGACATCACCCACCCCTCATGCATACACATACACACGTATATGCAAGCATGCACACAAACACAACTTTGCTTTAAAATTAACAAGAATTGTTCTGCTTCGGATGCCCCATCTATCTGAGCTCCATTAAGGAGTGACTAACCCCATGACCTTCTTGGTAGTGGTGCTTTCCTGTAGAAGCCCTCGTTTAGGAAACCTCACACGGAGACAGTCACAACTGCTCTCTTTAGAATAGGAAATATGGAAACTAAGTTGCAGCTATACCTTGATTTTTGAAGTAGCCTGCATTTTCCATGTCCTGTTTTAGGATTGCAGTACATTGTTGCTTCGTGCCAATTGCTCCTGTCATTGGAAAATACTGTTAAGCAGCATGGAAACCTGCAGCCCTTGAACCCCATGTGGCCTTCAACTCACTTTCATGCAGCTCTTGGCCTAATTCCTGTTTCTCAGAAGACTGTTGTACAAGAAGGGAAGAAGAGCAAATGAGGTGTCAGAAAAAGAGTGGGGACAATGTCAGATAAAGGCAGGAAGAGGTGGCAGAAAAAGAGAAAGATGTGGGAAAAGATTAGGCCATCTACATTTTTGCTCTGACCCTACCACCATGGCTTCAGCTCTGCCCACTGCCAGAATACAGCCTCCAATACATTAGCCCTGAAGAAATGGATAATTCAACTCTCTCTCGCTTTTTCTTTCTCTCTCTCTTTTGCTCTCTCTTGCTCTCTCCTGCTCTTGCTCCCTCTCCCTCCCCCCCCCTCTATATATAGAGAGTGTGTATCTTTGCCAACCCCACCCCACCCCCTTTTAAGGAGAGAGATATATATCAGAATAAATAAAAAATTAAAAATACTAGCTGGACCCAGCATATCATACACCATTAAAAAAATTCCCCCAAAAATACCCGGTAGACCTCACAACAACCCTGTAAGGTAGGCAGGTGGATTTAAATTCCTTCTCCCCCTTCTCAGCATTCCAGACTTTTCCCAGAATTGCTGAGGGTGGCTCCTTTGTTACCCTGCCGCAAACGCCGCCAGTTGACTGCCCTGGGTCCCATCACAGTGGCAGCAGTGATGTCCCGCCACCAGCTGACTTCCTGGATCCCATCGCAGCCCATGACTAATGAGTGGCTGAGGGAGTGAGAGGAGGGAGGGGCTCTTGTGAGGCAGTGGTGCAGACTGAGTGGATTGTGAAGTGGAGAGGGAATTTGCATGTGGATGGTGATTGGTTGGGTGTGGGTTGGGTGTGTTTCCTGAACAGCCAATCAACACACTGGGAAAGGTAACATACCCAAGAGAATTATATATATACTGTATATAGATTCCACAAAGGTTAGCTTGGAAGTATCTTTTGCTGATCAATTCATGTGGTTAGTCAAGCTCTACATTAGGAAATGTAATCAAACTATCTTCCAGGAGTTTCTTTACACTAGACAGTTATTTGCCAACTTCCTTAATGGCAAGGAATGCTGGGAGTCACAGTCTCTGGAGTCCATGCAGTTCCTATTCCTATGCTACATTTAAGTTGGCAGCACATGACATAAAGTAGTTAACCATTAAGGAGCACTTGGACTGAGCTAAATGAAGGGCCCAAATCCAGCTGCCAGTAAACCCAACAAATCAATGAAGTTTACATCTGTGTGCACTCAACATATATGAATTAATTCAATGGGTCCACTCTAGTTCAAACTAGCAATTTGATTTAGGCCACTGACTGAGAGGACTGAAGAATCAATGAACCTGTTTCCCAAAAGATCTCTGATGGGAAAGAATGTTCCCAAGAGAGCAATACAACTGATTAAAACAGACAGTATCACTTTAATGTTAAGCATGGGTTTCCTACAGAGAATGATTGAATTTGCCATTCTCCTTATAGGTAATGTTTTGCCACACTTTAAAGCTGGGAAACCTGACAGTGGCCTGATTCATAGGTCTAACCTGTGAAGCCTCTATAGACATAGGAAGGCTAAGAAACTGAAAAATTTTCTTCTCCAATATGAAACATTTTCCCCTCCAAAATGTGTAAGTGAAACTGTTCCTAAAACAGTGTTCTAAAACCATAATGTTAACAGCAAATTCACACTACTGCAAATGCCTAAGTTCCAAGGTTCAGAAGGTAACAAGGGCTATTGATACTTCAAATCCAGTTCCCTATGAAACCAGAACTCTATCTTCTCAACATGACGAATACAGCAGAAAAGGATGATGAAAGACAACACTGGAAAGTTCTGCTCTACATGTTTACTCAGGGGTGTACATGTACACTCAGGGGTAAGCCAGACTTACAATAGCACAAAGATGGAAAACTAAGGAAATTCCATCTATAAATGTCTGGTTAATCAAGTTAATAGATTGAGATAGACAACTCAACTCTAAAAATTCGTTCTAAATTCGTGAAACAAACAGAAAGAGACTGGATACAAGTGATCAATTATTGGAAAGACATATAAGGTTTCGGTGAAATATCCTTTTACGGACTTATTGTACGATAGTCCAATACAATAATGGAGACAGCTAGGATAAAGAACTTTGAAATATTAAAGGAATAGGTGGAGTGAACACTTAAAAGTGAGTAAAAACAGAAGTCAATAAGATTAATTTTGAAATTATCTTATAAAGTTGGGATAAATGAATGGGAAGTTAAAATAATGAGAAGATTCTGTTAATCAACTATTAGATAGAGAGCATATTATAAAAATGGAAAAAATGATGGAAAAGATAGTATTTAAACTGTTGATATAATTGTTAATTTTATGAGAAACTGTTTCCTCATCAATAAAAAAATAATTATATAAAACAAGTGCAATTGCTATAATTGTTTATAACATTTTCCACTGCTGCAAAACACACAACAAATCTAGCAATTTAGTCTGATCCAGGAATATTCCAAGCATATTAGTGCTCATACAACACAACGACAAGGCCTTTCTACAGCACAGCATCTGTCTCCTTTTGCCTCAGGTTCCTTTACTTTCTGCATCAAATAAAATAAATTGCTGAATATTTGAAAATATGCTCCCACAAACCAAGAAATAAACACGTGAAAGAGCTGAGAAGCTTTTTTATTTCATGAATATCTTCCCTTTTCTGAAGTTCATGAAAGTCAATGTGGAAATTCCGAACAAAAAAAAGGACTCAGTTTGTGCTATTCTATGATGTATTGATACGGAAATAAGGAGCATACAAATGTAAATATACAGTCAGACCTCCGTATCCGGGAGGAGGTTCAGTTCCCGGACTTATCGCGGATACTGGAAACTGCGGATAATAGCGAACGGTATTGAAAATAATGGGACTTCCAGTTTAAAATACCATAGAGTTGCCTTGGAGGACCTAGAAAATGTCTAGAGAGGACACCTCGTTAGGCATTTTCTAGGAATTCTCTTTGGTATGCATTCCTCTTTTTGTGCCCCGCGGATAACTGAAACCACAGATATTGGTTCTGCAGACAGGGGTTCAACTGTATATGGACAGTTTTCATCTACCGTATATATAATTACTATGGCACCAGCAGTTCCACACTCCATAGGGCTTCCCCCCAGATAAATGTATATGATGACAGCAATGAACCGTAGAGGACATAAACTCTGGATATTCTATTAAGCTCTGTCTCTCCATCTGTCTCTCCCTCTATATGTGTGTGACCTCTTAACTATGTGGTAATTTCCGAATTCATTTCTGTAAAACATGAGCATTTCTAAACCTAGACCATTTTAGTTTTTGTTTTCTATAATGCTGATGGTTTCTATTTTTAACTTACTGTTGTATTCATTTTTCTACTTGGCAAAACTGCCTGAGGATGCAGCAGAGCACAAGTTTCATCTCTACCACTATCTACATTTTAAGTACAGTATTAGCTGACTACAATGCAAGGCACTTATACTTACATTTCAAAAACACAGCCAAAAAAAAGGAGAACTTCATATTCTGACTAATTTGGACCCCAGGGTGCACAACTCAGAACCCTTACAACTGCTACAAAGAAACCCATATTGGCATTCAGAGCTAAGCACACAAACAATGTGCTACCAACATGCTTTCTCACTCTCATACAAACCTCTGCAGATCACCATTCATCTGCCTCCCCCATTACTAACCACCATCATCCCCACTACAAAGGATGTAGATTCCAAGCACCTTCCTTCTTCCTGGGTGAGACTCCAGAAGCACCAATCAGCAGCAGGAAGCATAGATCCCTCTGAGAGCAGCTCCTTCTATGTCTCAAAGCAGATACTCTTGCAATCAGTCTCAGATGACTCTATGACTCATGCCCTCTGAATGCCACAAAGGCTGCTACTGCTCAGAAAACTAAGAAGAGGAGAGCCATTAAAGCACAAAAGAGTGAAAGAAAAGGAAATTATTAATTGACATGGAAGAGGAGGGAAAGTTTTATTTGCTACCATAAATTAAAAGTGAATAAGTTAGATGATGCAGATACCTTGCCTTTCACTCCAGTCATTTTGTAAGGATTGCAGGGAAGGGAGCTAGCAGTGTGAATGTGGTGCATATCTGTGGCCCCAACCAAAGCCAACTGCACTGAAGCAGTTGCGCACTCTCTGGCTTTTCTTCGCAAACGAAGATTCAGGAAGGAACTGGATTTGTCCTTCGAGCCTGTGCAATGGATTTTTCTGGTGGAGCGCAGCGTGCACAGAACTGACCTCACCCTTTAAACCAGAGATTCATCTGCTGTGGCCTTGCAAGCATGGGCGTGGCAGCGAGGTCCTAGGGCCGTAGGTTTGATTAGAGTTTCCTTCTCTTAGATGGTTGACCTTACAGGGTTGGACGAGCACCATCTGCCTGGGTTTGGGATTAGAGTTTTCCTTCTCCTAGGACGGTTGCCACAAAGCTAGAGAGCCCATCCTGCCCTTTGACACTCTTTGTCAGACCCTTCGGTTTTGACCTGTCTGGCATGGGAGACCCTACCAGTGGCTATTATGCCACCGCCAGCATAGCTCAAAACATCATTAGGGTACGCAAGCCTCTCTCCCACGACAAGGGGGCGTCAATGGAGAGGAGTTGCGCACTACTGCTATAACAAATAGATTTCATGTTTTTAAGGTACTAGAATGTGCGGGGAGGCCACAGTTGTCCTCCAGGAGAAGTTGCCAGCTCTGCACAGAACAATGATACACAGCTCCAAGGGGCATGGGAGCTTTATTTTACACTCAGTACAGCTAAGTCTCCCAGTTTAGCTCAGCTCAGCACTCCAGGAGATAACAGCATGAAGCCACTTTCCTTCTTTGTGAGAACATCACAGCTCACAGGCCCTCACCTTCAGCTTGGTTAGGAGGGGAATTTTTTTATGTTAACTACAGTTTGGTTCCAGGACCCCCATGGATACCAAAATCGGTGAATACTCAAGTCCCATTATATGCAATGGCATAGCAAAATGGTATCCCTTATCTAAGATGGCAAAATCAAGGTTTGCTTTTTGGATTATTATTTTTTAAAGAATATTTTCAAGCCGTGCATACTTAAATCCATGAATGCCAAATCTGTAGATACAGAGGGACAACTGTACTTGTTTTTTGTAATTCCTACAGCTTCTAGAAGACTGAGGGGCTGTCTAGACAGTCAAAATACCCCTAATAGAATTTGTGAAGAATACCTGTTGTCCCAATGAGCAGCACAGGAGATTTGCCATATTGGGAAGGAGGGGAGCAAAAAATGCCATAAACAGCGCCATAAGAGACTTCACAGTTTTCCATGAAGTTTTTAATAAACTGCACAGAGAAGCGCATCGCCGGTCATTTGAGCGATTGATTTGCAACACTACCCAGCGCTGGGCCAGGAGAATTGGCACCTAATTGGTCCATCATGTAAGCAGGGGCGGGCTTTCCTCCAAAGCCATTTTGGCTTTCTGGACCAGCGAGGGAGTGAGGAGTAAAAATAACTTTACAAGCAAAAGGTCTCCCTTCTGTCCTTTTAAACCCTAATAAAGTTTAAATAAGTTTTTAAAAAATCATAATTGATGATAAAATTGGTGGGAATAATAGAGCCTTGCTCTTGCAGCCACCATCTTGATTCATGGGAAGGATGAACTTGAGTGTGCATCACTGCATGGGCAACTTTAAAACAGAAATCATCTAGACAAAAGGGAGCTGCTGCAAAGGTAAGTTAATGCACATTCCCGTGCACTTTTTCTTCCCATCTAGATGCGCCCTGAGATAGAATTACATTTTGCACAGTGAGACCTTCTTTGTAAGATCTTGGCTTCTTAATCCTTTGGCTAACACATATGTTTCAATCTCAGTCTAAGAGGTAAAAGTATACTATCCTAGACTAAATAAACTGCCAGTCAATGGGGGGGGGGATTTGATGGGTTTTGGGGAACCCAGTCAATCGTTAGTCAGAAGGGGAGCTAAAAGATCTTGGAATGCTTTAGTCTTCCCACAAAGCACCTGCTGCATCCATTAATCCTCAATAAAGCTTACCCTGCACCAGCAACACATGACGGCCTCTATATCAGATGAATCACTTGTAAAGCTTGGAAATGGATTCTGTTCCAGCTCAGAATATAGACTTGGTTAAGGTTTGAAAATGAAACAATGCATATAATTTCATTCTCCCCCACCCCATTTTTTTCTTCTGGAAAAACAACTCCAAACACATGGCTTTCACGGGTTTCCATAAGTGGTACATACATCCCCAACCACGGTGGCTTTGACAACTGATCTATTACTCCTCACAGGGTGAAAAGTCAAATTCTCCTCTTGAATTTTTAAAAAATAAATGTGCACCAGAGGGATCTATTTAAAAAATGGGGGCAGGAAAGAAACAGCACTTGCCTCAGGAATCCAAACCGGGACAGCAGTAATGCATTTCCCATCACCAAAAACAACAAGATTTGCTCACACTACATTGACATTCACCTCACCTCTCCTCCAGGAGGTACCAACTCAAGACAGAACATGACAAATGTTGCCCAAGCCTTCTGATATCTCACGCAGGTATAATTAGCTCTCACAGACTTATGCAAGAAACACTAATACAACAAGGCAAACAGATGAAGCACAACTAGTACCTGAGGAGAAAAGATCAGGGCAGCCTACAGTGCAAATTAAGAGAAACAAGGATGTGCTGAACTTACCCCCGCAGCAAAGCCCAGGCTGCCATCCAGGATCCGTCTCTGCAAATTAAAGAACTCAGATTATAAATTGCTATAAAAGATAAGATCAGGCAGCTTACTGTGTGAAAACACCATTCAGTGAAAATTTAAAATCCAACCATAATTCAGCCAAACACTTAAGCTACTACATGTAGTCATGAATATCGTGGCACATGTAACACACAGCTGCACATGCCCTGATGTGGATACGACAGCATGCTCAGCTCTCCTCGGATCTATGCTGTTCTACTGTACTTCACCCTGATTTGCTCCAGCTCCCAACATTCTGTAAGTTGCTTGCTGTATTCCCACTTAACAAGTGAAAATGTAAACGGATAGTGACATGCAGGTCCATGACTAAGTAGGGCTTTCAGCTCAGCTCTCTAGGTCAACTCTTCTAAATACACATGCACATTCACATTTCTTTGCTCCATCAACCAATGTTCAAAATGACAGAACCTAACAAGCTACACAGGGCTCTTCTTCAAGCATCAATGCTCCAACAAAAACATTTGGAAGTTATAATGCCCACAAAAGAGCTCTTTTAAAGAAAAGAAAAACAAAAACTACAGAAACTTTTATGTAAATTGGATTGTATCATCAAGCTGTATTTTTTTATATTTTATATAGTGAGGTCTGATTCAAAAGAAGTCAAGATATAGCAAAGTATCTTTGGGTCAACATGTATCTGTCCCTCCCCTTGTTGTGCTTCCCAGCCCCACATCACAGCTGTTTAACAGGAGTCTTTTCCAATATTAGTTGGTTGTGTATAATGCATTCGATCTGTCTCTGAGCTTCTTTGTATGTATACATGTATCACTGGTTCTCTCTGCACATCACTGGTAGCTGGATGCAATAAGTGACTCCAATGTGCAACCTCTGTTTTCAATACAAGGCAGAGCAATCTGTGGTTTCAAATCTGCAATAGCTCATTCATATGTGCAAGTCATCACTGGATCTTGCAGATAAGTTTCACATGAAAGGGATAGGCATGTGTGTATTAAAATTGTTTGTATACTTCTATCCAGCCAGACATAGCAAGGTCCTAAGGATCTAATATAGTCTCTTAACAAACATACTATGAAGACATGGATATGTTAAACAGTTATAACAACCCTTTGGGAACTAGACAAAGATTCATTATGTATGTGTCCAATACAGTGTACCCTTACAATGCAATCCTAACTATACTTATTAAGGAGTAAGATCTATTGAGCCAAGTGGGACCTACTTCAGAGTAAACTTAGCTAGGATTATACATGTGATGCGCTGGGTTTTGTCTAGCTCTGAGTCTAAGTTTGGTAATTATGACTCGCTTTCTTTTAGAAAATTGTTATTTAATGACTTTTAGTGTTTTAAATGATATTACTATTCATAAACACATTGTAAACTGCTTTTTGATGGCTCACGGGATACAAATATGCAAGTAACTAAGTAGATGTGCCAATGCTTTTAGGTGGAAAAAGTTTAATTAGAAATACAAAAGCATCCATGAATCTGAACTGCTTCAGTGAAGTTCTCTTAAATTTATTAATCCTTCCTTCCAAGCAAAAACAGATGAATAATCTGCCCGTGCATCCATTATTTTAAGGCCTAATTCCACTAAACTGACACATCTTGATCACCCAGTCTTATCAAGACCTAGTAAGCTGAGAGGGAAGGCATGTAGCCAAAGAAAAAAGGAGCCTTTCCATTAGAACAATTGTTGCTTTTGTTATTTTCCATTAAGTTCACTTCAATTTACAGCAGCCCTATGAATGAAAAAAAGAGCCAGTGTGGTAATGGGTTGAGTGTTGGACTAGGACTCTTGAGAACAGGTTCCAATCCCCACTCAGCCATGGAAACCCACTGGGTGACCCTAGGTAAGTCACACTCTCTCAGCCTCAGAGGAAAGCAAAAGCAAACTCCCGCTGAACAAATCTTGCCAAGAAAACTCCATGATAGCATCACCTTAAGTTCGCCATAATTCGAAACGACTTGAAAAACCTCCAAGAACTCCTTGTCATTAACTGCCCTACTCAGGTCTTGCAAATTCAGGGGTGTGGCTTCCTTGACTGAATCAATCCCCTTGTAGTGTGGTCTTCCTCTTTTCCTATTGCCTTCCACTTTACCAAGGAATATTGTCTTTTCCAATGAGACACATCGTTTTATAATATGTCCAAAGTACAACAACAGCCTCAGTTTAGTCATCTCTATTTCTAGGGAGAATTCAGACCCATTCATTTGTCTTTTTAGCTATCCATGGTAACCTCAGAACACCACATTTCAAATGAGTTTATTTCCTTCCTATCACCTTTCTTCACTGTCCAGCTTTCATATCCATACAAAGAAATCGGAAATACATGTCCCAAGTTAATCCTGCTAAGCCATGGTGGGCAATTGTTGTGGATCAGGGAGGTGCACTGGCCCAGCAGGGAACCTTGGAGGAATGCCCCTCTCTCTACTATCCCACATCCCTGGTGGTGGTGGTGGGGAATCTTTATATGGGGAGTGTTAGGAAAGCCCTGGGGGCCTTCAAAATAGCTTTGGGGGATGCATGTGACCTACAAGCTGCACTTTCCCCACTACTATGCTAAGCAAAATTACATTTAACAATAAGGTTAAAATACAAAACCAGATTGGCACTGGCCTGCAGCTTCTTAGAACCTCTTGTCTGTTTTGTCAAAAGGATCAAAGACTCACAAGAACAGGCTCTGTGGGAATGAGCTGCCACACATTTTTCTAAAACCAAAGGTAGAAACAACGTCTTTGGAAATTGAAAGGAAGCTACTCCAACAGGAGCTGAGCTTCTTTCATGCACTACTAAAAAAAAGATGAAGCCTTAACAGAAAATAAACAAACAGAAAGTACCTTCATCTGATGAAAACTCTTCTGGGTTGAAGTTGATACCACAATAAACCTGTCAGTCTTTGTAATGGATATTTCACTATTTTTGCTATAGCAGGCTAACTTGGTTACTCTTCCAGAATTTTAAAAAGAATAAAAATTGTAAAGTAATATCTCGGGGTAAAATTTTTGAAAATATTTTTTTATATTCTGTCTTTTAATAAATTTTGAAATGGTTTCAGTTTTATATCTTATTTAGTTGTTTTTGTATGGTTTTCATCTGTATTAGTGCTAATATTTTGTAAGACTTGCATCTCAGTATTGGGGGAAAAGTCAGAATAATAAATTCTGGTCTGGAAACCATGCCCTAGAAAGAGTAGCTTAGGAAGCTAAGCCTTAGGCTTAGGAAGCTAGGTATGCTCAGCCAGGAAAAAAGGTTAAAAGGTGACATGATAGCCATGTTTAAATATTTGAAGCGATGTCATTATTGAAGATGGAGTAGCTCCAGAGACTAGGACACAGAGCAATGGATTCAGTAAGAGCTGTCTGACAGTGGAATGCGCTGTGGAGTGGTGGAGTCGCCATCTTTGGAGGTTTTTAAACAGAGGCTGGATGGCCATCTGTTGGGAATTCTTTAATATGTGTTCCTGAACAGCAGGAAGTTGGACTGGATGGCCTCATGGTCTTTATGATTCTATAAATAATAATATGATTATTAAAACAGGCCTTCCCACTTAAAAAATGGAGTGGCAAATGTGTAGCTCTCTAGATGATGGGAAGCAATTTTCCTCAGCCTTAGCCAGCATAGATCATGGTGAGGGAGGAGGGATGCTGGAGCTAGAGTTCAACATAATCTAGAGAGCCACATGATTCTCATTCCTGACTTAGAAGGGTCCAACTCCTTAACGCTTGTCTTATTTCCTTCTTTGGGACTACTGTCTATCCCTGCCTTCTCTATATGCCATAATCAGAGCTCAGTCATACATGCACTATGCACTCACATCTCTCTCACTGAGGGCAAAGTGCTAAGGATTCAGTTCTGCATCCACTGTTTTTTGATTTGCACCATGAATGGTAAACTGAAGCATACGACTCACCTGCCCACTGGAAAAGACAAATACAAGTGCCGCACCAGCAGCTGTCAGTCCCCACGTCAAGAAAGTTCCTAGCAGTGCCTGAGACACCGGACTGTATCCCAATAACATAATGAATTCTCGTGGCTTTGGTGATCTAGGGAAGAAACAAAGCAAATAACTATAAAATTATCAATATTAAAACCTAAAACATTCAAAAATGTATCCATCCCTCCCCAAACTGATTTTCACAGATTCCACACACTCATTGCTCTCAATTTCTGAGACAACAGTTATTATATTTAATCACCTAGTGGTCTTAATTTGATTTGCATTTAATTTCTAGAAGTACAGTATTTCCAGTGGGAATGGTAATGGAGCAATGTGTGTAAAAGTTCCACTCAGCCCCCAACCCATTTTGGAAGAGTGCTAAAGCACACTCATTTTTCAGCACAATTTCTTCTTTAGAAAATGGGAGTGCCATTGCATTCTTGTGCCCAGTTCCCAGGAAGGAAATGCCTTACAGTATCTCAAGAAGACCTGTTTCTGAGTAATCACACTGCCAGCCTTACAGGGTTGTTATGGGGGTGGAGAATGAAGCTCTTAAAACAATCCAGCCAAAATTTGAGTGTTTATCCCAGCTAGGGTAGATGCAGGGAACCAAAGGGAATTAAAAAGTCAGCAAATAGTGATTTAACTGATCTAGTCTAATAAGGGCTAGCAATCGGATTTAGGCCTTTGCAACTTAATTTCATCCAGGACATGTAACCCATCTACACTGACACATGTTCCTTCCACTGAGAGATGGAATCTGTCCTCTTGTTGTTGTAGTTGATTGCTGGCAAGTCAGCTTATAGCAGCCCTATGAATGAGAGACCTCCAAAAGCCCTGGTTATCAATCACCCTGCTCAGGAGTTGCAAAGTCAGGGCTGTGGCTTCCTCGATTGGGTCAATCCAACCGTAACAGTCTTCCTTTTTTCCAACTGCCTTCTGTCTTAGAGGGTGACAAGATATAGATATAAATAATGATATCTCCAACATGGCTATTAAGTGCTAAACGACCTAAATCAAAGGTATTCGGTATAACTTAAGTCCCCCCTCTCTCTCTCTCTCTCTCTCTCTCTCTCTCTTCCTCCTCCTCCTCCTCCTCTGGCTTTTCTTCGCAAACGAAGATTCAGGAAGGACTCATCCCGCACTTTCTGCAAGCACACTGATGACTAAAAAGGCCAATCCGAGATAAACAAGTCCGGTTGCAGAAAGCACAGCAGGTCTCATTGGGTGATGTTTCCGGGTTGTGATTCTTTCTGCATTGTTGTTTCTCTTCCAAGACTTGTTCGGCATGAGTTCTCAAATAAGGCTGCAACATTGTGGATAGTGCGTCTCCAAGCCTCCCGATGTGAGGCCAGGGCGGACCATTGTTGGTGATCAATTCGGCCGAGCCTGAGATGTTGTTTCAGGGAGTCATTGTATCATTTTTTTTGGAGCGCCCCTCTTACGCTGACCCGTGGCGAGTTCACCGTAGAGTAGTATTTTTGGGAGGCGATGGTCCTCCATCCTAGAAACGTGCCCTGCCCAGTGCAGCTGTGTTCTCAATATCATGGCCTCAATGCTGGTGATCCCTGCTTGCTCAAGGACAGCAACATTCATAATTTAAAGCAATAATAGAGAATAACAAGCCATATTGAAGAGGTACTTTTCATCTACTTTACAGTATCCCAAATAACTCACTGCTAGTCTTTCAGGATTCACTCCACCCTTTGCCTGTTTAGCAGAGCCTAAGACTTTGCAACATGCTGCTTGCTGTTGGCTGTTTTTGGAATGACAGACATGGCTTTCCCTTTCCCCTATGCTAAGAAAGCCTAACTTTGAAGCTGCACTCCATATGGGACTCTTTATCAAGATGGGCAGAGACCTGAATAGGCTCCAAGCAAATATTCCTGCAGAGGGATGGACTGGGTGGCCCTTGTGGTCTCTTCCACTCTATGATTCTAAGTGGTCTCTCTTTTCTCTGCCTATTCGGGTTCCCTGAACAGTGAAGGGGCAGGCCTATGCAGAATGCACAAATGAAACTGAGGGTGCAGCCAGGATGTAAGAGGCAGCCAACTGAGGTATGGAAAGGGTTATTGGGGACGGATGACAGAGGAATGGAGCAACGTGGAATGCTCTGCACACAAGAGACTAGGCTCCCCAACTCCCTGCTCTCCTTCTGCCAGCAGGTAAAAACCTTATTTAAACAAGGATTTAGTGACTATGTGGATACATGGAAAGGTCCTTAAAGGGATTGTGTGTTGGTGTCTATTGTTCTTTTCATGTTCTTACATGATTTCATATTGGTTTAAAGTCCTGATGTTTACTATGCTACCATAGTTTTATTTTTTTAAAAAAACTTTTTTATTATTAGGTTTAATCTATGTGCCTTGCTTTAATTCATATTGTGAGCCACAATGGCTACAACTGGGGAGAAAGGCAGGAAATTCATTTATTAATTCTAATATTTCTACTAGAGCAGTAGCCAGAAGGGCTGGTCTATGAAGCAGGACAGCTGCAGCAGTGAGCAGGGTTGAAATCAATCACAAAGGTTGCTAAGGGCAAAAAGCTCAAGGGCTACCAGGGGGTTATATGACTGATATGTCTAACTCTCATCCCAACTGGCTCAGCTGTGCATGCTCAAGGATCTTCTCCCCACTCTCCCTAGTGTGGGGCTATGCCCATGATTCAAACCTGTGTAGCTTACTTCAACAAAGACAAGTACTGTATAGCATTGGTTCTTAACCTGTAGTTGGGGATCCCCAGGGGTCCACAATGCCCTCACAAGGGATCTGTGAAGGTTTGAAGGCTGCTTGGCCCACCTCCTCCCTGCAGTGGAGTAGCCACGTGACAGGAGCCAAGGCAAAGGCTGGCTAGCTGGCTTGGCCTGCACATTGCCATTCAGTCCACTCTAGCCACAAACTTGCAGGAAGAAGCAGGAGAAAAGTCCTCCCTCTCCCTCCAGTGCCTCTGAGGGAAGGTTTCATGGATGGTGTAATTGTATTATTATTATCATGTATTATTATTATTATTATTATTAGAGTTTTAAATCTTGAGTTAAGTTTTGGGGGTCCACAGCAACAAAAGATATTTAAAGAGGGTCCCTGGACAGAAAAGGTTAAGAGCCACTGCTGTATAGGATTCGTGTCCTGCCCAGTCTCATTTAAATAGGCAAGCATAGATCTACTCAAGAATACTGCACACAAATGAATGAGTGAGCCTGCTTGCCACGTTGTAAAATACACATTCAAAAGAAGGGCAGCTGCTTTAGATTTTTAGGCAAACAGTCCGCGGAGTGCACGAATATATATATATATATATATATATACACATACACATTTCCCATCCAAAGCACTTAGAGCTAAAAGAAGTTTAAACCAGCTGTCATTAAATTCCTAAACTATAGCAGGTAATACAATCCATAGTCGGGTCCGTCTGGTGTTTGCTTTGAACAGCCCAACCCTCATTTTAAAAATAAATAAAGACCAACTCACTGCTGGGGCCACCCAGGCGCTGCGAAGTCCCGCAGGCGCTCCAATTCCACAACCACTTCCTGGTTCCTCTGTACACGTGTCTCTCAAACAGGCCTGGCTCCGCCCACTAGTCCTCTTCAGCCACTCATAAACCCGCCTGAAGGGAGAGGGTGGATTTTGCGGTTCGCGGCTCCTCGTGTTGTAGAAAGCCGTGCGGGTGGCACAGCAAATGGCCATATTAACACTCCCAGTTGTCCATCCATATCCACGGATTTGGTATCCGCGGATTTAAGTATTCAAGGCTTGAAAATATTCTTTAAAAAATAATAATCCAAAAAGCAAACCTTGATTTTGCCACCTTATATAAGGGACACCATTTCGCTATGCCATTGCATATCATGGGACTTGAGTATTCAGGGATTTTGGTATCCGTGGGGGGGGGGGTCCTGGAACCAAACCCCAGCGAATATGAAGGGACAACTGTAGGTACCAAATACTGTACGAGAACAGTGGCTCTTATTTCTTTATTTGTTTTCTAAATTTCTATACTGTTTATCACTGCCAAAGCACTCCCTAAGCAACTTACAATGTAAAAATAAGTAAAAATAAGGCAATTAAAAACAATTAAAAAGTAACATTATTTTTAAAAATATATACAAGTTAAAACGATAAAAACACACCCCAATAAAAGTCTCTGTGCTGGCAATGACAAAGTAAAAGGTTGCTTTCTTAACCTTTTCTTTACCAGGGATCCCTTTTAAACATCATTTGTTGCCACGGACCCCAAGACTTAACTCAAGATTTAAAATAATAATAAAAATAATAATATACCTGATTATGATGATAATGATGATGATACAATTACACCACCCATTAAACCTTCCCTCAGAAGCACTGGAGGGAGAAGGAAGACTTCTCCTGCTTCTTCCTGCAAGTTTGCACTGGAGCAGATTGAATGGCAATGCGCAGACCAAGCCAGCCAGCCAGCCTTTGCCTTGGCTCCTTTCACGTGGCATGAGCATGAGCTTTTCTGAACTTCTTCAGATGCAGTACTGCGTGGTATTAAGGCCTCACGTATAAAGCATATTTATACAGTTGTGGGAGTGGGAATCCAATAAGATGCAAATCATGTCCCTTGTCACACTCCCTTAGCCTCAGAGGAAGGCAAAGGCAAACCCCCTCTGAACAAATCTTGGCAAGAAAACCCTGTGATAGGTTAGCCTTCGGGGTCACCATTAGTCAATAAAGACTTGAGGGCACATAATAATGAAGCAGTTTTCTTTCTCCCTAGAGTACCAAGCGATCATTAGCATAGCAACACTAGGCTGGCTGTATTATCAGCAATAACTGCTGTGAACAGTCATTTCATTACTCTTGAACTTCACATACCAGTTACAAACAGTACTTTTTCAAAGACATAGCCATGTTAGTCTGGATCAGTATGCAAAGGGATCTGTAGCATCTTTGAGTCTGAGAGAAAGAAGTTGGTAGCATAAAGCTTTCATAGATTCTGTGGCGTTACTAAGGGCGGTGTCACTCCTCCCTCCAATGGTGTCACCTGGTGCAGTTTGGACTCTCCGCACCCTCCCCCTACTGCCGCCATTGCATAGACTTAATTCTACTTCATCTTATGCAACTTGTATATGAGGAATTAGAGTTAAGTCTACAAAACTTACACTGCCAATTTCTTTCCCTCAGTTAGTCTCACAGGTGCTACAAGATCCCTTTGAGTACTTTTTCATACAGTTGTCCCTGTGTGTACATATTCCTCTGCCAAGTTAAGAATAGTATGCACTTCATGCATCTGATCAAGTGGACTTGTTACCACTTGAGGTAGTAACAAGTGGGTGTTAAGAGGTGGGTGTAAGTTGGAACCCCGCTTGTGATGCCAATATCTCCTGTAATATCTGGGGGAATTATTAGCTCAACAGGAGGCCTGCGAGAGGAGGGTAACTTTGGGGATTTTTTCACCAATTTACACCCACCTCTTAGGATAACAAGTCCACTTCATCAGATGCATGAAGTGCATGCTATTCTTCTTTGGCAGAGGAATGTGTACACACAGAGACTACTGTATGAAAAAGTACTCAAATGGATCTTTAGTACTGTTTTAAATTCTGACTCTGTTTAGCTGTCAAATCTCTTCTGGTAGGTCATTCCACAGTCTGGAGTGTGGCTGATGAAAAGATCCTCTGGGTGACAGTTGGTAGTCTAGTCCTGGCTGGTTGAAGTAAATGTCCCCCAGAGGACCTGAGTGTAAGGGGCAGATTGTATGGGAGGAGGTGATCCTGAAGGTAACCTGGATCCAAACCATGCAGAGCTTTAAAGGTAATAACCAGCACTTTGTACTTTGCCCAGAAACTAATTGGCAGCCAGTGGAGTGATTTTAATATTGGTATACAGTTGCCCCTTCATACAATTGACCTGGTGTACAGTTTTCCCTTCGCTGGGGTTTGGTTCCTAGACTCCCCGTGGATACCAAAATCCATGAATACTCATGTCCCACTATATGCAGTGGCATAGCAACATGGTATACCTTATATAAGATGGCAAAATCAAGGTTTGCTTTTTGGATTATTATTTTTTAAAGAATATTTTAAAGCCGTGAATGCTTACATCTGTGAAAACCAAGTCCGTGGATACGGAGGGACAACTGTAATATGCTCACTCCTGGATGTACCTGTAACCAATCTGGCTGCCATATTTTGAACTAACTGGAGTTTCCAAACTTGGCACAGAGGTAGCCCAATGCACAGTGCATTGTAGAAGTCCAACCTTGAGGTTACCAGCATGTGCACTAACATCTTTAGGTCTTCCAATTCTAGGAAGTGGTGCAGCTGGCGTATCAGCTGAAGCTGATAATAAACACTCCTGACCATCCAGCATCTATCTGAGCTGACATGGGAGGGATGGATTCGGGAACACTCCCAAGCTGCGGACACAGTCTTTTAGGCAGAGTGTAACCCCATCAAGAACTAGTTGACACACCTCCATCCCCAGATTAGGACCCTTAATAGTAAGCATCTCTGTCTTCTCTGGATTCAGTTTCAGTTTGTTTTTCTTCATCCAGGCCATTACCTCCTCCAAGCATTTGTTCAGAGACACACTATGCTTAGCTAAAGCTGTTTTTGAAGGCATGGAGAAATATATTTGGGTGTCATCAGCGTACTGATAGCATCCCACCCCAAGCCTTTAGAAGATCTCTCCCAGCAGGTTCATGTAAATATTGAATAGTGTTGGGGATAGACTAGCACCCTGTGGGATCCCATATAACAGCTCCTTTTTTGAGGAGAGCTATCCCCAAGCACCACCATCTGGAACCTGCTTGAGAGGTAGGACTGGAACCACCGCAACACAGTGCCTCCAATTCCCGTCAGGGGATTGGTCAAATTACAACTCTCAATCTTAGAACAGGACAATGGCAAACCCTCTGCGAAACCCTAGGGTAGGGTCACCATAAGTCCAAGTCAACTTGAAGGCACATAACATGGGAGTGTGGTGTAGCAGTTTGAGTGTTGTACTAGTGTAGTGGCCGACCAAGGTCTGAATCCCCACTCAGCCATGGAAACCATCTGGGTGACTTTGGGCAAGTCTCACTCACTCAGTCTTAGAGAAAGGCATTGACAACCTCCTGGGAATAAATCTTGCCAAGAAAACCTAGAATAGGGTCATCATAAATTGGAGTTGATTTGAAAGCACATAACAGTAACGTATGTATAATCTAGATAGGTGGTTCTTAACCTATTCTTTACCAGGGACCCCCTTTAAATATATTTTGTTGCCATGGACCCTCAAGATTTTAAACAACAACAATACCTACCGTAATGATAATAATACAATTACACTATGTATTAAACCTTCCCTCAGAGGCACTGGAGGGGGAAGGAAGACTTTATTCTAGCTTCTTCCTGCAAGTTTGTGGCTGGAGTGGATTGAATAGCAATGCACAGGCCATGCCAGCCAGCCTTTGCCTCAGCTCCTGTCATGTGGCAACTCTACTGCAGGGAGGAGGTGGGCCAAGCAACTTTCAAGCCTTCACGGACCCCCTATGAGGACATTGCGGGCCCCTGGGTGTCCCAGGACCCCAGGTTAAGAACCGCTGATCTAGATGTTCTTTTGAACCCTGGTCAGTATGAACTGGTCAGCCTTGGTGGCTGGAAAGCCTCACGCGGAATGCCAGCTGTTGGCACCGGGACTTTGCCTGACCAAGGAAGGGTCACCTGCTCCTCAGCCTCTGGGGGGAGGGGGAACCGGAGCCCAGGCAGTCTTCCTTGGCCGCAGAGGTTGGGGGCATCTTGCTGCTTCCAGGACCACAACCCTGGCAAGGCGGGAGAGGCCGCCCAGGCACTACCTCCCCCTTCCTGGCACACCTGCTTTCACGGGGCTGCCGAGCTCCTCTGTGCTGCCACCACCCTTTTGCAAACATGGGGCCCCAAATGTAATTGGGTGGCAGAGAGGCTTTCAAAGGGCGCTGGGCAGAGAGGGCTCCAGCAGGGTAAACAAAGGACTGCGGAAGCCGGGCTGGCAACTGCTCCTCCCGGTTTCCCCACCTGGGAAGGGTTGCATTTGGGACTCCTCTCCTCTGGTCCCAACATGCTCCTCAGCACCTGTGCAACCAGCACCAGCAACTTAAAGAAAGCCGCCGGTTAATTATGAGGCAGGGTCCCCCATAGCTGTGGGTGCTGCGGGGCCCTTAAATCGGCCCTGCCAGTGAGTCATGACATCTCATGACATGGCCAATGTCCAATAGCCTCAATTTAGTCATTATGGCTTCTAGTGAAAGTTTGGAATTAAATTTACTTTAGGACTCATCTATTTGGTTTTGGGGGTTTTTTTTGGTAGCCTGTGGTATCTGCAGAACTTTCCTCCCACATCTAATTTCAAATGAGTTCATCTTCTTCTTCTCAGCTTTTTTCACTGTCCAGCTTTCATAAACATACATAGATATCAGAAATATGATGACATGAGTGAGTCTGACTTTGGTATTGAACAATGAGAAGTTCTTATGTAATTCCTTCAGAGCTGCCCTTCCAAGTCTTAATCATCTTCTGAATTCTTGACTATAGTCTTTGTTTTGGTTTATGAATGAACCAAAGTACAGAAAATCTTTAACTCTTTCAGTGTCCTTCATCAGCCGCTTTTATGCTCATTATCCTTGGTCATTAGTTTTGTTTTCTTAATATTCAAATGTAACTCTGATTTTGCATTTTCTTCCTTAACATTAATCAGTATTTATTCCAGTAGTCATCAGTAGTTGTACTATCAACTACTATTGATAGTAAAAATCCCAATCTGATCAAATCAACTCTAGCCTGCAAGACCTTATACAATAATAAACTGCCAAGTTATTTCTATCTGTAGAAGTTATGGCTCTCTCCCTGTAGTGGAAATGGATTTTAATTAAAAAGCATGTCAGGCTGGGGGACAGCGGAAGTCAGATAACTAGATTCAAAGACGCACAAGGACCCTCTATCATTAATAATTATGTAGACAGGGGCATTTCAGCAGGTGTAGCTTTTCTCACCCTGAGGGATGGAAGGGAAAAGATTAAGTATAAAACAGTTAATTGTGATACATGGTTTATAATTTTGAAAATTTCCAATAAAAGAACTGATAAAAGCCCTGTTCCTCTAGATTCTTTTTGAGTGAGAAGGACTTGAGTGTGTTTTCAGGGGGTCAGTGAAAAAAGCCCTGGTTCTTTTTACATCTGCTTCCGCCCTGGCCTCACATTGGGAGGCATGGAGATGCACTATCCACAATTCTGCAGCCTTACTTGAGAACTCACGCCGAACAAGTCTTGAAGAGAAACGACAATGCAGAGAGAATCACAACCCAAAACATCACCCAAGGAGACCCTCTGCTGTGCGTTCTGCAACCGGACTTGTTTATCTAGGATTGGCCTTTTTAGTCATCAGCGTGCTTGCAGAAAGCACGGGATGAGTCCTTCCTGAATCTTCGTTTGCGAAGAAAAAGCCAGAGAGAGAGACCTGTTGTTACAAAAGACCAACCTGAAAAACTGGAAAGGAACAAGAAAATCCATCAGTGCAGTTCTACATCATATACTGCCCAAATTACTGGACTACTCACTCATCTTCAACAGTGACATCTTTTTCCTGACAAAAAGATTTGTTTTTCCATTGTAAAAGCAATATAACAAGAACATTCCAATAGGTACAGCTCTCCTTAGCACTACATCCCAAATACGTGAAGCTGCACTTGTTGGATTTCTTCATGTATTCTGCTCTTGAAAGCAGAAAAAAAAAACCATTGGGTGGGAGGGATAAGAACCTTCCTTGAGATTGTCGCTCATCTGTACCATCACTAGGATTTGTGTCACCCCCATGAACCTCCTTCTGTCCCAGACCATGCAGAATCCTTACTAATTCCAGTAATCTACGCAATCTGTGTGCAATTTTGAGGGTTACCAAAAACCTACATGCAGGAGAGCAACAAGAAGGAAGACTTGCCTAGCTGAACATGGTGCCAGGGATGTTTTTATAGAAAACAATAAATATCTGCTGAAACACTGCACAAACATTTATAGACAGTCATTTTGGTGTCGCCCTCTCTGATGGTATCACCTAGTGTGATCTGCACCCATCTGCCTAGTGATACCACTGTTGCTGATTCCATCACAAATGGAACAGTGAGTCTTCTGACCGCTGAGAACACTGTTTGCCTACCGTATTTACAATTTTTCCTACAGCTAGAAAGCACTGGGGAACCCTGGATATTTGTTTTAAAAGAGCACTATGTAGTCCCCAGAATAAGCACCAATCTGTAAAGACAGCATTCTTAAGCATATTTACCAGGAAGTAAGTCCAACTGAACACAGTGGGATTTTTACATATCAATAGCCAAATAGCTGTACGAAATGCCTGAACAAAATCAGGCCAAAGGTTTTTGGGGCAGAAATACATCTGATTTCAGAAGAACTGCTGTTTTAGTCTGTTATTACAAGGGGTGGGAGAGTGTTGTGAAATAGATTTATTAGGGCATAAGGTTTTGTAAACTACCACCCACTGTGCTAGACATGGAACCCCAGTAGGGGCATAGATCCTGTCATTCTCTTGGCTTTTCTTTCTCCCCAAGTGCAAGATTTAGTGCAAAAGGTAGTCCACCTTCTCTCCCATCATTCTCCTGGTTTCTACATGCATCTGTGTGCATGATTCACAGCCTTAGCTGTTCTCCTGTCATATAGTATTAATGGACTGTCCGTCAGTGGAAGCCCACACTTATTGATTGTCCATTTGTTCACAATTAAGAAGAAGACAGAATGGCTGACCCTGGTTGAGCCAATTGGCCCAGAGAGTCAATATCACAGGCATCGCTTGAAAATTGGATCTTTGCTGCAGTAACATTCCTTTTGTCCGTGATTCATGAGCTGTGGCTAACAGCCCAAACCTAAACAAACCTCATGCTCCCATATCAGCAAACAATGGCTTGGATTCATTGTTTTCCAATTGTTCAAACATGAAAAAGAGGGGACTGAAATGCTAACAGTGCCAAAATGAACTTTATATGTTAAAAATCATATATGAAATAATGTTCACAAGTGGCTGTTTCTGTTTGATGGATTGGTTTGTAAACCAAAGACAGGTAACCATGAACCCCAAAATATGGTGAAGGAGGGGTTGAACTTCCCCTCCCACATGTCTGGCAAAATTGGGCCACCAAGAATCTTCCTCGGGGATTATCAATCAGCAATGTACTAAATAATGAAGCACTAAGAGGCTTATCGCATGAGGGAAAGGAAGTGGAATTGCAGCCTGATAAAAGCATCTCCCATCCTGCCTTATCATGTGACGTTGATGTTCTTCAGCTGTTCTTCCATTCCAGTCCCATGGGAGACAGTGGTAAACACAAGTCTTTTTTCTAACCGGAAAAATCCATTAGGAAAAAGACTCGTGTTTAGTGAGTAGAACCCCGATGTCATGCGGTAAGGTAAGGCAGGATGGGAGGCACTATTATTGTGCTGCACAGCCACTAGCCTTCCCTTGTGAGATAAACCTCTAAGGAGATTATCAGACGGGTGCCTAAAAACATTATTATGGCACTTTATTTTACAGCATTCGTGTTCTGGTACAATGATACACGTTTTTGCACACTGCTGTGATAATGATACAAATTCGCCCCAAAAATCTGGCAATATGAGTGCTCATGGCGCTTACTTCCGCATTTCTCTGTGAATGAGATGTTGGGGCATCTTGCAAGAAGACTAAAAAGCCCCAAAATGCCAAAATTAAAAAAGAAAACATTCAGAAAAGCACAGATACACATTTAGAAACTTGCAAGCAAAATGGAGAGGTTCATAAAAAGAGTGTATAGTACCTAGTTTTCCTATTCGTACCCAGAAGTGTTCTGGTGGGACCACCCATAGACTCTGGAATCACGCCAGCAGAACGGGGCACTTTCTCACACACACGAAAACCCAGAACACAAATGCTACGGAAGATCAATTTTCGACTTCTCCCCAACAATAAAAAAGAACTCTCTCCTAACAGCAGCAGAAAGGTTGCCGAATGCTGGGGCACAACGTCATCTGATAAGGAAGCCCTTTTGCCATCTCATGGCATCGTTATAATGCTGTTTTTGACGTGTCTGATAATCTTCTGAGAAATATTAAGATAGCTCTTGTTGAGTCCTGCTGAAAAGAATAAAGGCTGCCTGCAATCTATCCTCCTATTTGGGAGTCAGCTGCATTGAAAAATGGTGGGAATTTCCACATACACATTGTGCTTTTAAGAGTCTTCCTATATGAGGACGTTTCAGTGGTAACGGATGGGACAAATAATTTGGCTTCCCCCTACAAGTACAGTACCTGTAAGCAGGTAACGTTAACAACCTGCTTGCCAATGTTGAGCCCTCCTCCACTTTAAAAACAGTTTCAGGCTCCCTACAACTAACTTGAACCTCTGAGTGATTGAGGCTATGTTACCTACCCTGACACCACCAGCCCCATGTCTATATCAATAATTGGCAGTATTTAATAATTAGGTCAAAAGTTGCCTTCCATATAGTGCAGCCATTAACCCTGAAAATTCCAACAAATTGCAAAGACTAGTGCTCAGACTCAGTCAGGTATGCACTTAAGGAGGGGCTGCCTAAATTCTAAAGAAACACTAATTCGCAAGGCAGCTGAAGGCACATACACCTGGCTAATCCCATCAGCCAAGGCTGGGAGGTTCAATCTTGTAAACAACCCTCATTCCTTCACCCAACCCTAAACAAAAGAAGTTGCTTCCTTCCTTTTAATTGCAAAGTAACTGCACATTAAAATGCCATTAACCTATCCGGAGTGCCTTTGTCTCAACATGAGCAACTTCGAGAGATATTGTCTTCCATTCTAAATCCCCTCCCCAGAAGGCAAATATTGACTATAAAAACCCTTCCAAAACCCCACTCAGGCACACATGGATGCCCTTCCTGTGGACGCTCTGTCTGTCTGCGTAGCCAAGTGCACAGATCTCCTTTCTGTGGACACTACATCTGTCTGTGTAGCCAGGCGCCTGTTCCAGATCAGGACCCCCACTCTGCTGGTTTCTTCTGCAACCTCATCTCTGCAGGATAGGTTTCATATCTCTCACAAACAACTCCCTTCTCTGTCCCTCTATCTCAATATCTCCCATGTTATTTGCTAGTCTTGTGTGAGTGCTTAAAGCCTGAATGTGTTCATGAATGTTGTTATTATTGTTTTGCCCAAATAAAGATTAATTAGTTGTACTATCTAGCTTAACATCTCCTCCCAATTACCAGTATACAAAGGTCACAAGATCTGCTATCTGTTGCCCCTTCTTTGCATAGCCAAGCATTAATTCCCCAAATTAATGTTGATATTTTGAGGGTCTTTAAGACCCCCGAGCATAGAGGGTAACAGCTGCAAACAATCCTATGAGACTTATCTGGGAGTAATTGGACTAACTTCTTGGTAGACATGACTTAGCTTTCAATGTAAATTAGAATGAACTTTATAAAATATAAAAATATTCTTATTCATGCAGCCCTATTTACTTTCAACTTTTTAAGTCTGCTGCTAGCATGTTAAAGTTGCCAATGAAGGATGGAGATACTCAGGCAGTACATAGATTAAATCATCAGTCAAGGATATTTCAAATGGCCTTGACCTTTTTTTTTTTTTTTTTTTTAAGGGAAGTGGCAATTTCAGATGTTAAGGTTCTCTCAGGCCTGGGGTGTTCCTAAGGCCGGTGTCACTCCTCCCTCTGACGTTGTCACCTGGTATGGTTTGGCCTCACCACACCCCTAATGCTGCTACTGTCCCAGGCACATTCAGCAGCTACCCAGCAGTTTGATTAAAACCAGAAAATGGTTTTGCTGCTTGATGGAAGGCTAAACTAAAAACAAAGCCAAGCTTACACTAGGTAGGTGTTTCAGGCACCAGGAGTGGTAATGAGATGTTGGAGGATGTGATGCCTTACATAATCCACCCTATTTCTCCCAACCAAGGTGCCAGTTACACGGCAGTTTTTGTCGTAGGGCGTACCGGGACTTCCTGATCCCGTATTTGTCCTGTGCTGTTTAAACTATTTTTGTCCCTCTTAAGGAAATTCCGGAAGATCCCATGATTCATATTTACACGGCATCAGGTCCCGTATTTTTTCATTTATCTCGCACTCTTATATCCCGTGCTTTTGCTATTTACACGTTTAGCATACTGGGATTTTTTTTTGGCTGCCAATCAAGGATGCGATTACTCATGTTTTCACAACATCGGTGACGTACTTCCTTTAGAGTTCTGCGCCACGAGCAATGCTATTGGCTGGCTGGTGGGGGGGAGAGATTAGGGGGCATAGGCTTGCCGTTGTCCTGTCTCTTTAAAATGTTAACCCTTTAAGCAGAGGCAGCTGTGGAGTGAAGGTTTCAAGCCAGTGACACACAATTTTGAAAGACCCAGACGCTGGCATTTTTTAATTTTTTACTGTGCCTTGAGGGAGGGGGATGAATGAATGTGTGATCTTTCGCTCAGACACTGGCATATTTTATACAAATCTTCATGTAGCTGGAAGGAGGCAGGAACGATCAGGGTTAAACCCTGTGCTTTCCTTTTGAAATCAAGCTGAGTGCGGGGGGGAGGCTTGTGATTGCCCTTGTCACTTTAAAATGTTAACCCTTAAAGCAGAGGCAGCTGTGGAGTGAAGATTTCAATCCAGTGCGGGACAACACACAAAGCATTTTAAAAGACCCAGACGCTGGCATTTTTTACTGTGCCTTGTGGCGGGGGGGATGAATGAAAGTGTGTTCATTCGCTCAGACGCTGGCATTTTTTACTGTGCCTTTGAGGGGGGTGATGAATGTTTGATTATCCATTCAGATCCAGGGAGGTGATCAAGGCAGGGGATAATTGGGCGACCCTCTGCCCACCACGATCTCTTTGTAACATGCAGTTGAGGAAGAGGTTAAAGCTGAAGTGTTTGCAGTGTAGAAATCCATTTAAAAAGGTGATTTAGTACGCACGCGCACACACACACACAAACCTTTGTGCAGCTGGAAGGGATGCCTTTGTTTTCAGCTGGTGAGGCTGGATCTGTTGAATGGGTGACTGACCCCTCCTTTTCTGGTCGCTGTTTTCTGAGCCTGCCCCCAGTCACCATTTCCGGTCATCACCTAGTACCGAGATAGCTTGTCCCGGGCTGTTTACATTTCCGATTTTCTGAATCCTCCAATGACTTTTTAAAAAACCGGCACAAACCGCGGGACTGGAAGTCCCGCAGGTTGAGGGATAAAAGGTGGCCCCACTTCTGAAAATCACGTGCCTGACCCGGTGTACGTGTAAACAACCAGGGTTTGACACAAATTCATCCCGGAACATTTTCATCATGTAAACGGCACCCTAGTCTTCTGTCCCTGGGGCTGTGGAAAGGATCCTTGCTACACCATTAACAGCCTTGAAAAAATAAGATTCATTCCCAGTCCACTCAGATTCTGTACACAGACCATGGTAGCTCCATCTTCACCTCAGGCAACAAAACAATCTGGACTGGCTCCAGCTAAACATTAGTGTAAGTGTGTACTTTCACATAACACATAGGTGTTAAACATGCAAGCAGCACCCTCTGGCCGGAGCTAATAATAATAATAATAATAATAATAATAAATTTTTATTTTTAACCCGCCCCTCTGCTCGGCAACCGGGGTGGCTTACAGCAAGATTAAAACAACATCAAGTTAAAACAGTCCTTCCCCATCCTACCCTCCCACCCCTTAAAACTAAATTAAACTAATGGAGAGTTAAAACAAAGATAAAATACAATAAATAAATAAATAAAAGCAACGACGGCGAGGGGGTGGGTAGCAATCAGTCCACTTGAACCGGGAAGTTATTCCGGGAAGGCCTGCCGGAAGAGATCCATCTTTAGCGCTTTCTTGAAGCTATCAAGAGTAGCGATAAGACGGATCTCATCCGGCAGGCCATTCCAAAGTCTGGGAGCCATAGAAGAGAAGGCCCTCTGGGAGGTCTGCGACAGCCTAGTTTTCATAGGCTGCAGCAGGTTCCTCCCAGAGGACCGAAGTGTGCGGGGGGGATCATATGGGATGAGGCGGTCCCGGAGATAAGATGGACCCAAGCCATCCTTATTGGAATGAGTGGATTTCAATCTTTTCTCCCCTGCTATAGACCTGAGGAACTCCTTCTTGGGAAGGGGCTGTTGGCATTGGAAGGAAATCTTCCATTGGCACTAAGGGTGGCTGTTTCCTCAAAGAAGGTACTGACATCCCAAGAAGCATTTTCCTCAGAAGAGAGGGTTAATTTTATCACCCATCCCACTCCATTGCAATCCTGAAAAATATCAATCTATCCTCCTACTCCCACTATTGCTATTTGCATTTTTTTTTAAAAAAAACTTGCAGGTTAAATACAAAGTTACATATAGGACTTTTTCAGACAAAGAAAAAACAACGCTAGCAGCCTCGCCACGTTGCGAGGCTGCAGCGCTGCAGGGCGTCCGTTTCGCATGACGCTGATCGTTGATTGTGAGTAAAAATCTGCTAAATATAACGCTCAAATGTCCCAGCGGTACTGCAACAGTACTGCTAGGGATGGGCATCATGCGAAACGGATGCCCTGCAGCGCTGCAGCCTCGCAACGTGGCGAGGCTGCTAGCGTTGTTTTTTCTTTGCCCGAAAAAGCCCATAGTCTTTTAGCCCTGAGTTTCCGAAGTAAATAGAAGGGAAATTATCAAGCACCTGGTAGATCACAATATATGGATAGTGCTTTAGAAGAGGGTAATTGTGTTAGCCTGTTGCTATAGCAAACACACAAATAGGCTTGAACATCTTAAAGACTAACAGATTCATTGCCACATAAGCATTCAGCTTGGCTATGTGGGTTTATTACCGTCTTGTTCCTGTGTCTTTAGCACTGCCTGTGTCCTTGTAAGTGCAGCTTTTTCTGTAACTTAACTTCATACCAAGGAAAGCTGTTGTTGTTGTGCACTTTCAAGTCCTTTCCGACTAATGGTGATCCTAAGGTAAGCCTATCATGGGGTTTTCTTAGCATGATTTATTCAGAGGGGGGCTGCCTTTGCCTTCTTTTGAGAATGTGTGACTTGCCCAAGGTCACCCAGTGGGTTTCCATGGCTGATCCTGATCTCCAGAGTTGTAGTCCAATACTCAAACCACTATACCATGCTGGCTCTCAAGGAAGGCTTTACCTGATACATTTCTGTATGTTAGATTCCTGCTAAAGCAGAGGCTTATTTAAAAATGGTGTGGGGAGCATGTGACCCTCTAGATGTTGGAGAACTGCAGTTTCCATCACAATGGTAAAGAATGATAGCAGTTGCAGTCCGATTTCTGGAGAGTCTTATATTCCCTAACCCTTTGTTGTTAATTACAAACACAATAATCTTAGACCTGCCCAGCTAAATGCAGCACACTGGATATGGATTGTAACCAGAATGTGAAAAAGGTTCTGTGTTGAACTACAGTTTCACAGATCCTCAACCAACATGCAGGGATTCTGGGAGTTGTAGTCCAAATGCAATATGTAAAAACTTCCATTGTGGGTCTCCAGTTGCCTGACATACAGTACATAAACCCCTTTCATTTTATAATCTTACTAAAATAGGTGGTTTAATTAACCTTTCATGGCATGCTACACGTGGCTGGTGGCAGAACAATTTGTGCTGGTTTGTCCTTAGCTTTACCTGCTTTGTAGAAGCCTTATCTCAGATCTGGCGTGATAATAGTGCCTGCTGTGGTTGGTCACTGAAGAGAACAAGCCGCTCCCTCACTTCTTCTCTCAGCACAGAGGTCCTCTGTGACTAAACCTTCACACTGAGAAGAGGTTCCAAGACTAAAGCCTTGGTGCTCACTAAAGCTGCAGAGCTAGACAGTTCTATTTACGTGGAAGTGAGACCCATTAATCCCAATGCACAGAACTAGGCTGCAATAAACCTCTGGGTAGCTATGATTCCTAAACAGGCTGGGAGGAGTTTCCTGCCATACACATTCTTCATAATCCACAAAACAGTGATACCTTTATTGGGCTAACCAAAAATGCACAAAACATATTATGCATGCATTTGAAACTGCACTGGCTTCTTCATCAGGCAAAGATGTTAAAAATCATACAGGAAAAGGGGGGGAATTACAATATTAGATTCACAGGCCTATGTTTTGTCAAGATGTTTTTGTTGTTCTCAGTTAAGATAGTCTGGAGGGGTATCTATGTAGGCAGAGGCCACTCCTGTCTTTGGCCATGTAGGCTCTGGGAAACAAAGGACTTTATCACTTAACCAAACATTAAAAGGTACCAAGAAAAGGCGACAGTTGATTAAAAGAGTGTCCTATAGGTCCTCTTCACGTTCTCCCCGAGAAGTTTAGAGGATTGACCATTTACGCTGTAGGGTTTTGCCTGTCAGTGAAAAGTTACGCATAATTAATGGGTACGCCACACACATGGAGCATGGGAGGACAACAATGTCACGCGATGATAGGATGATAGGAATCCGTTTGTGCTATATCCTATCATAATCGCACAATTTCAGCCTCATGTGAAATAGTCCAAAGAGTTGTAAGATCCCAGCAATACAATTTAAACACCATTAGCAACAAAAAAAGGTAACTTCCCTTGATATCCACACTGTCTTCATAGTGACTGAGTGAAATCAGAAGAAAGAGATAAGAAGCCAAGAGCTTAAGATAAGAAATTCAAGCCATAATAAGCCAGGGAGGAAGCCAATCTAAATTAAGACCGAGAACTGCACATGGGCAACAATACAAGAAGCCAGCATTTCTTTCTGACAGGCAGCAGAGCCAGTGCTCACTCACAGAGTAAAAGCTCCAGCACTTTTAATTAACGGGGGATGGATTTTCCAGCCGCAATATGTTGTTGTGTGTTTTCCTGCCACAATGCAAAGGATTTTGTTACCTGAATTGTGTGGGTCCATAGGGAACCCACTCACGTCAAGATATTAATATGGGGAATTTTAATTAGCTCAAATTAGGCTGCGAGAGGCCAGGTAACCACGGGACCTTTGGACCTATACATACCAATACTCACTGACAAGACTCCAAGCCAGGAAGTAAAATAAAAAAGTTTTTATTGAAAAATGATCACGAAACCACTCACACATACACTCAGGGTTCAAGCAATCACACAAGGCTATCAAAGAAAGTAGGAAGCATTGGAGTAGACGAATACAGATCGGGATGATGGGCTATGCTATACTTGTCCAACGAGCAGAGTTTCGTGTGGAGAAGAGGTACGGCTATGCCCGCTGGGTAACACAGCAAACCAAAAGAGTAACGGCCCCTGGGAAACTGTACACACTTTGGCTGTGTTTTGGGGTGATATTTATACACAATATTTACCCTTAAGGGGTGTTTTGAGTGGAAAGCAATACTTGAGCGAGCTTTCCACAGTAAGACAATGGACGCTCCAGCTTCGTTGATGGCTGTTAATAGTTGGAGCATTAAGACTGATGGGTTTCAAGCAATCTCCGCTTTGTATGTAAGAGAGGTGTGAAGGAAAACCATTCGCAGGGAAATGGGTATTCCGGTCACTGGTTTGTGCTGGAAGTATGACTCAGTACCAGGTGCGTCCAGGAGTATTAACACATCCCACCGTACCTACCGTCAGGGCCGGTTTAACCTGTCTGCCAAATCAGCATTGGCAGGGGGCCCCGAGGTCAAGAGGGGGCCCCAAGGTCAAGAGAGGGCCCCGTGTTGGCCTCCTTAATATGAAAATAATGGGATTTCTGGTTTAAAATACCATAGAGTTGCCTTGGAAGGCCTAGAAAAGGGCTAGGGAAGACACATTTTCTAGGAAGACTCTATGGTAGGTGTGCTGTTTTGTGTCCCATGGATAATGAATCCAGGGATACGGGGGTCCTACTATAATCTGAACATCCTGTACGGTGAATAGGTTAGGTTACATTGATCTGAGATAAACATATGGGGGCCCCAAAGTAAAGCATTGCAGGGGGCCCCAAAATTCCTTAAACCGGTCCTGCCTACCGTCTGGGAGGCTTCACATAATTACTGCCCTGGTATGTCTGCGTTTTGGGAATTTTCCATGCCCTCTTCTCAGGCTTTGAGCAAACCTTCACTCAGTCCCTATTTTTGAGGAAGTTCTGGCCTGCTTCAAACCACATGAAGCGTCATGACAAGCCGAATTATGAAATATTGCCAATTAATGAATTATTGGAAGGGAGGGGGTGACCGGACTGGTAACAATCTGGGGGTGGCTTCAGTGGACTATTAGGACTCCTTAGCTTTAGAAACACAGCAATGGCAACCATACATTTATAGCACTGTGTAGTTTGGCAAAATATATGTAACATGCTCACAACTCTTTGAAGAGGATGTGAAAAAGAGTTCAAAGACTCAGTAGATGGTAGCTCATTTGAGTGGCAAATTGGCACCCAGATGCTAAATAGATTTCCTTGGAAATTGGAGATCAAACCAGCAGTGAAGATGGAAGATCTGTGTATTTATAGATCTGTCCCAGTCATGTAGAAATAGCAGGGGAGGGGTTATTTTTTTAATAACAAAGGGGGCATATAGGTAAGGAATGCAGAACCTTCTCTTCCTCTCCAGACACCTTCTGCGTAGTCTGACGCTCTAGTTTGTTTTTCTTTTGAGCTGAGTATTAGATATACATGTGTGGGGGGTCACAGGGAGAGGGACTGTGAGGAGGAAAATCATATCTTCCAGTCGTCCCAATATGGCAGAGACAATCCTGATTAATCCTGTGCTGTATCACTTTTTCAGCTGTTCTTAAAATGTCCCAGCTTCTTTCTTCTCCTCACTCTTTCCCCTTTCGTCCCCAGTTTGCTTCAATTGCTGCAAACTGAGTTCAAAGTGCAAAAGTCATTTGTGCTCAATTGACTGAGCAGGGGGGAGAGAAGTAGAGAGGGCAGAATTTTACCTTTCTCATTATGTCCAAGGAAAAGCAAAGTGCTGCAGACTCTCCTAGCTTATGTGTTCTGTCTCATTAGTAGGTAACATTTACCATCTTAACCACCTCTGAGGGTTTCTGGCCACACACATCCCTTTTTTCATCTGTGAAATGTTGGAGGGTGTGGAAGATGTGGGGAAGAAGAAGAGTTTGTAGTCTTCACTCCTGGGTCCCCCTTCTGCTGTTCAAAAGAATTCTTTTCATTTCTGTGGCACACGTCCCTCCCCAACAAATGTTTAGGATTGTCACCTTAAACAAATTCAAAGCTGGCTGAGAAATGGCACGCTGCAAATCTCAATTAGATTCTCTCCTTGATGAATGTGCAATGAAAAATTGGATCTTGCAGTCTTATTTCCAGTTTTATTGCACTTAAATCTATAGGAGAAAAAAAAGGCTTGTCAGTAAAACAAATTAGGTTCTTAGAAAAATGTAAATAATGAAAGTTGCTATTCCATGTTAATAATACTGATGTGCACAATGTGACTAACACTCCCCCCCTTGATGCTCTTTTCCTTCTATGTGAGTCCCTGGGTTGTAGGACTTTTTGAACATTATCACACAGGGCTCGTATTCTGGAATTACAACAAGATAGTAGCAGATGTGGCCCTTACTTATCACACCATGTCACCTCTATCCCATTGCTGGCTTGCTCTGTTCATCTGCTTCTGTAGCACATGTTATCATTGACAGGGGAATCTGTCATTAGCTCCCAATATCGCTGCTATAGCAGCATTCTCCTCTGTGATAAACATCCGTGGCAGTAGCAATATGAAGGAAGTCACATGACATGAGGGGGCCATATGACTTCCTGTTCTCCTCTGTACCCCCTTGCTATTCCAAGCCAGCAAAAATGTCTTTTTCTCTGTGCCTTTTTTCTCTCTCCTTTTTCCCCATGCTTATGGGGAAATGCTAAAATATTTTTTTTTAATCGCAATCACAGCAAAAGAAAAAAAAAAGAAAGGCACACATGGGTGGAATGGCAGGGTTATGGAGCTTGTGCAATAAGATGGAAATTTCCAAACCGGCACAATCACACCACATTTGCACAACTGAAGAAGGGGGGGGGGAACAGAGAATTTGGCAAAGTAATAGAGTCCATCTGTGGCATACTTTGCTGGGGTCTGGGCTCTAATATTTACACACTATTTCATATCCAGAAGGGGTACTCTGGTTATCACAAAGCCTGGGTGGCTTTCCCACCAGATAGACAAAAAGAACCAAAACTCAACTGATTGCTTTTATTAAAACATTGATGGTCTTGTGACAACCTCGTAAAGTTGGACCGGAGGGTGTGTGAGGAGAGATTTCTGTAAGGTATGGAATGAGGAATGGTCAATTGTTTGCATGATTGGATTATTGCTTGAAACACCCAAGACTGGAAGAAAGGATTGGCACTTAATGACTGGGTTGTCAGCATAAACCCATTACTGTGGGGGCTTTCCACTTTTCTACCATTATATTTCTAGACACATCCCAGGTCATTGTGACCTTTGGCTGACCTCCAGTCTGACTAACCTCCCAGCCAAAGTGACCCCAAAAAGTGTCAAATATGTTCAGTTATGGAAACTCTCAGGGAGGGGTAGCATGCTAACAGTGTGGGCAGAAATAATGCAAAGTATAGGACACATGATCAAGGTAGGACCACCTTTTAACACCAAAGTAAGTTCATCAGGGGGAAATGTGTGGCTGGTAATGCCAATCTCACTTTATTTTCACATCAAAGTATGTGGCATTAATGGGGTTACTGCAGGCCCATGAAATTTAGTATTGCAGGTGATTTTCTACTGCAGTGTAGGCAAGCCCTTAGACTTCAAATGAATCTAATTGGGATTGCTAGTATTTGATATACAAAAAATATGAACACAGCTCAAAAGTGGTGGCACAAAAGTAAATGAAAACAAACTAACACTTCTTGGCTGCATAAATCATAGAATCATAGAATTGTAGAATTGGAAGAGACTACGAGGGCCATCCAGTCCAACCCCCTGCGATGCAGGAAATCACGATCAAAGCATCCCTGACAGATGGCCATCCAGCCTCTGTTTAAAGACCTCCAAGGATGGAGACCCTGCCACACTCCGAGGGAGTGTGTTCCACTGCTGAACAGCTCTTGCTGTCAGAAAGTTCCTCCTAATGTTGAGGTGAATCTCTGTTTCTGGAGCTTGCATCCATTGTTCCGTGTTCTAGTCTCTGGAGCAGCAGAAAACAAGCTCACTCCATCCTCAATGTGACACCCCTTCAAATTCTTAAACAGGGCTATCATATCGCCCCTTCACCCTCTTTTTTCCAGGCTAAACACACCGAGCTCCGAGCTCCCACTATTCACTATTCACAGCTCCCAATATTCACCCCCATGAGCCCATGCTTGATAGGAACACTTTTGGCAGGACTTACAGCTGTGAGTATTCTTAGGTAAGTCTCTATCTGCCTTGTACACCTGGATCTTGCCATTTTTACCCATTCTTCTGTGCAAAATTGTTCCAGCTTTGTCAGGTTGGATAGAGACCAATGGCATACAATCATTTTTAAGTCTTCTCAATCAAATTGAGGTCTTGGTTTTGACTGGACTATCCTAAGACATTTAGGTTCTTATTTTTAAAATGCTGCAGTATAGTTTTGGCTGTGTGTTTAAGGGGTTTTTTTTCTACTGGAAGGTGAACCTCCACCCAAGGCCCATTGCAGTCTTCTATAATTGCCCTATATTTGACTTCACCCATCTTGCCCTCAAACCTGACCAGTTTCCAAGTATCTGCCAAGGAAAAGTCTCCCCACAACATAATGCTACCACCACTCTTCACCACAATGTTGGTGTTCTCAAGGCAATGAGCACTATTGGCTTTTCATCACACATAGCATTTTGAAGTAAAGCTAAAAAGTTCATTGTCAGTCTTAGATCACAGAAGCTTTTCCCATATGCTTGCTTTCCTCCTACATGCCTGTTTGCAGACTTCAAATGGGCTTTGATATGGATTTATATTACCAATGACTTTCTTCTTCCCACTCTTCCATAAAGTCCAGTTGTGTGTAGCATCCAGATAATACTTATCCCATGAATAATTTTTCCCATCTTAGCTGCAAATTTCTCCAGCCTCTTCAGAGCCACCATTGGCATCTTTAAAGCTCCTCCTCTTCCTCTTCCTCTTCCTTCTCCTTCTGAGGATTAATGGTGGTGATGTTGTGTTCCTTTCTGACTTATGGAGACCCTAAGTTGACCCTATTACAGGGTTTTCTTGGCAAGATTTGTTCCTAGGGGGTTTGTCCTTGCCTTCCTCTGAGGGTGGGAAAGTATGACTTGCCCAAGGACACCCAGTGGGTTTCCATGGCCAACAAGGGATTTGAACTCTGGTCTCCAGAGTTGTAGTCCAACACTCAAATGACTATGCTATGATAGCTCCATTAACAGGTGTGTTTGTGTATGTGTTTTCAAGTTTCAAGTTCATGAATTTGATGGGTTGAAGAAAAACCCATCAAATTCATGGGGTCACCATAAGTCAACATGTGACTTGAAGGCAACACACAGGACTGAAGGCCTAAAGGGCATAATACTTTCACCTGAAATTACAGGTGAATTCCATTCAACTATTTATGTGACTTCATGAGAGTGTGGATTGCACCAGAACTTCTTAATTGCGGGCACCACAATTCAGGAAGGATATTGAGAAGTTGGAACATGTACAGAGGGTAGCCAGGACGGTGGGAGGTCTGGAAGCCATGCCCTAGGAGGAGCGGTTTAGAGAGCTGGGCATGTTTAGTCTGGAGGAGAGAAGGTTGAGAGGTGACATGATGGCCATGTTTAAATATTTGAAGGTCAAATATTTGACATCATACTGAAGATGGGGCAAGCTTGTTTTCTACTGCTCCAGAGACTAGGACATGGAGCAATGGGTTCAAATTACAGGAAAAGAGATTCCACCGAAACATTAGGAAGAACTTCTTGACAGTAAGAGCTGTTCAGAAGTGGAATGCACTGCCTCATAGTGTGGTGGAGTCTCCTTCTTTGGAGGCTTTTAAATAGAGCCTAGAGGGCCATTTCTCAGGAATGATTTGATTGTGTATTCCTGCATGGCATGGGGTTGGACTGGATGGCCATTGTGGTCTCTTCCAACTCTATGATTATATGATTCTATGTGTGTGGCCCAGCAAATTGCGTAAACAGTTACACAACCAAGAAGTGTCCATTTGTTTTTGTTTATTTCATTTTTGTGCCCCAGTAAAATATTTTGCACCTTGAAGCATAGACTGTATTGTCTACCCTGAGTGGTAATACTTCCAATTGAATTCATTTCAGTTCTAAGTTGTTCTGCACAACAAAATGTGGAAAAGTCAAGGGGTGAGGGATGAATACTTCCACAAGGCACTGTTAAATGGACTAGGACTAGTAGTCTATGGACCATCAGCATAAAGTTGTGCTGCACTCAGGAAAATCTAAAAGAATATATATATATATATATATATATATATATATATATATATATGGTAGGCATGCTGGTACCAGATTTTTTGAACTAAAGCTCCCATGAAACCACAGTCAGCATGGCCATTGGTCAGGGATTTGGGAACTATAGCCAAAAACATCAAAGGACACAAAGTTGCCTACTCCCCTTGTAACTCTCAACCATAAAGCAATTTCGCTATGTCATTCCTAAAGTCTTCCCACAGCAGGGGAAAATACCTTGTGGAGTATCAACAAAACCTAATGTGTACCTATGTGGGAAGGCCACCAGGTTGTAGCCCTATTCAAGTTATTTTTCATACCACCCTCATTGCTTGCCAGGGGCCAGCTGAATCCATCTATCATTATTCTTTTCCTTGCCTTTATTCTGGTTACTATTTGACTTAGCATAAAGGGTGTGTTGTGTTTTTCTAAGCTGGTTTTGCACCATTTCACATTTTTCCATGATGATCTCCTTATGACACTATAAACAAACAAAGGGCCTTGGCTGGTGAGGAAAATTATAGAAAATAAAAGCCAAAATAGACAAAATTGAAATACTGCTGGTTTTTGGCTCAGGGTAGCTCGGGAGAGTATCAACAAGGTCATATATTTGGAAGGCAATTCAAAGGGTAAGCTTTCAAACATAAAAGAGGGGCTAGGCCTGTAAACCCAAATTATGCAAGCATGTGCTCTCACAGATTACAGTGTGCACAAACCTTTGGCCAGCAATAAGGAATAACGAAGGTTACAGGCCTTAGTTATTAGGAACGCTCTGGTATGGAACAGAAATTGCATGTGATATGGGACAGTGAAAAGGACAGAAGATGGTGGGAAACTGCAGGAGACTTCCAGTGTGCACTGATGGGCCTGGAAATGAATGTCATGGAGTGTCAGGACTTAAGAGGTTTGTCAGAACTCTGAGGGTATAGATAGAAAAAGTCATAGACCTGGCCTGCAAATGTATCAAGAACAGGTGACAGAATGAACTTCAACACATCAAGCTACAGCTGCATAGGAAGAAAAACAAGAGCATCACATATAGGACTTTTTTGGACGCTGAAAAATAACGCAAGCAGCCTCCTCAGCTTGCGAGGCTGCTGCGCTGCAAAGTGTCAGTTTCGGATGACGCTTGCCCCTGCCGGTACTGTTGCGGTACCGGGGGGAGAGTTGAGCATCATATTTCCTTGATTTTTACTCATGAAAGTTGATCATGATTAAAAATCAAGGAAATATGACACTCAACTCTCCCCGTGGTACCGCAACAGTACCGGCAGGGGCGAGCGTCATCCGAAACTGACGCTTTGCAGCGCAGCAGCCTCGCAAGCTGACGAGGCTGCTTGCGTTACTTTTTAAACGTCCGAAAAAGTCCATAGAAAACTAGCCCTGCAGAGAGCAGACAAGGCTAGAATTCTTCTTGCCTCTCTGCTGATGTTATCCTGAGAGCATCTCCTTGAAGTTTAAGGAAATTCGAGCTTAAAAGGAGGCCTGTGAGAGGAGAGTAACTTCAGGGATCTTTTCACCTTTCAGTATGTATACCAGTACAAACTGTAGAGAGCACTCTAGTTAAATTCAAACAAAGTATTTTATTCAACTTAACACAAGAGATAAACTGTTGTACAAGAAGATACACTCTTAAGAACCATACAAGACTATTGAAGAGAAAGGCTGAAGGGTTGGATAGAGAGAAGTCTGGGGTGGAAGGGTGATAGTTACCAGTCTTGGAGAAAGAGGTCTGCATAGTGGAGAGTTTCAAATAGAGTCTGAGGGTGGTATAGGAGCAGGTCCAGATTGTGGTACACATGTTTAGGGTCTGAGCTAGGATATTTATACCTTATTCCATTCCCTGGAGGAGTGCTCTAGTTACATCAAAGCCTCACAGAATGGACAAAAAGGTCCAAAACTGAGCTGATTGCCTTAGCTCCTAAGTGACAAAACACTGATGGGATTTGTAACAACCTCTTAATGTTTGGTCAGGTAGAGTATATAGGAAAGATTTCCATAGGGTATGAGTGAGGAATGGTCACTGGTTGCATGTTTAAACATCCCCCCCAAATGGAACCCATGTGACAAAGTCACATGGTTTCATTTTTCTACAACGGCACAGTATGCCCACTATTGGACTGAGTGACGAAAACACAGGATTACAAGGGAATGATACATCAGGTGGGAAGAATACAGTGTGAGATTGCCATGTTTCCATTAATCCTAGAAAAGGATGGTTACTATAAAAAAAAGATTTAATTAAAAAAAAGGTTTTCATTACTATGAGGTAAAGGTCTCAAAAGGGTTGTAGAAAAAGGAGTGTAGGCAAAGAGGGGGGGGTAGGAAGAGAGAAAAAGGTATACAACATATAGACATATCAGAGCTCCAACAACTGGAGTGGCAATAATGATAAATAGCAAAATTGTGTAACCATGCTCCAGCAACTGGAATAGCAATCCTTTGATAAATACATTATGACATGATATGAGCAACTAAGTGAATACATGCATAAAACTGGCAAAGAGGCTGGTGCAGTAGATGAGGAAGATGTCCTCCCCCCCACCCACTGTGTCTGAAATATTTCAGTGGTTTGTACTGTAATTTGAACCAACAACCAAAAATGTATCTTGAAGAAGATGTTCCTCCCCCCCCCCCGCTCCAGTGTCCAAAATTATTCAGGGGTTCATTTGTGTGTCAGCGCAGCAGGTACATCTTCCTTCAGTTATGTTTGAATCAATGGTTGGCGAGAGCAAAGGCTTGGTTTTTAAAAATTATTATTATATTTCTGATAAAAGTACAAGATGAATAAAACATACAAAAGAAAACACACAAAATAGCTGCTTCCTCCATCTGTGTTGAACTCGAACAATACGTTTTTACAGACTTTCCTGAATAGTTCATCACTTTGTTGCTGCACTATAATATTGTATCTTTGATAGATCTAATATATTTATAGTCTGGCAAACATTTCCATCTCTAGTCTGTGAATCATATAACAGCTTTTTCACCCCAATCCATTTTCCAAAATGTAAATTTATAGCTAAAATGTATAAAGAAAAGTATTATTTAAAAGTATAAAGAAAAAATATTTTAAAAGTATAAAAGAAAAGTATAAAGAAAGTATAAAGAAAAGAAATGCCTCTGTTGGAAATGTGGAGATATAGATGGATCATTTTTTTATAGGTAGTGGTCATGTAAAATATTTTTTTAAATGGATTAGCATATATAATATGGTAAGGAGAATATTAAAAAATAACTTTAAATTAAAACCAGGATTATATTTACTAAATATGGGTGATAAAGAAATTCCTTAAGGGTTTAAAGTTATGATGCTATACATGACCACCATGGCAAAAATAACCTACGCTAGATACTAGAAACAAACTAAGATCCCAACTACAGACAAATGGATGTTCAAATTTCAAGAGTTGGCAAGAATAGAACAATTAACCTGTTGGATTATGTACCACTCCATAACAAACTTTAGAGAAAATTGGAAAAAGTTAATTGAATTTTGGGATCAAAGGCTTGTTAGCGATTGAGACCGGTTGCTGTGAAGTTGAGCCAAAATGGGACTGCTATCTTGTTGGGAGGGAACTTAGGGCAGTTATTCATTGGGCCTCTCCAGCCAAAGCTGTGTACATTGGAGCAAAGCCTTATGGGTGTTGAAAACATAGAAGAAAAACTAACATTTACAGCAGAGAGAAAAGGGATTTACAAAAAGCCCACTGGCCTCTTGGGTGCTGGATTGGCAAAAGTTCACTATGACTAATAATGTTCAGCAAAAAAGTGGGGAAGTCTAGGGGGAAAAGTGGAGCTTCAGCCAAGGATCTTGGAACTCTACTTAAAAGAAGAGATTGAAAAGAAATACATTTTAAAGGGCTTTGCACACTGAAAGGAAAATTATTACTCTTAACTCTAAGGAGATTTTCAGATGCCTCTTTCAGCCTCTTGCCGCGCAAGCAGCCTCTGGAGCAGTAACGAGGCTGCTGCGCAACAAGGGGTCCATTTTGGACGACGCCATTTCTCTCTCGGCGTCGTCCGTGACTGTCGCGGCTAGTATTGGAGGCGGCCACGCTGTTTTTCACTCACGGAAGTTGTCCGTGAGTAAAAAAACAGCGTGGCCGCCTCCAATGCTAGCCACAACAGTCATGGACAACGCCAAGAGAGAAACAGTGTCGTCCAAAATGGACCCCTTGCCGCGCAGCAGCCTCGTTACTGCTCCGGAGGCTGCTTGCGCAGCAGGAGGCTGAAAGAGGCATCTGAAAATCTCCTAACATAACAAAGGAAAACTATACACATTTGTGTAGTTATCCCTTCATGGCTGTTTCCACCTCATGAAGGATTCTGACAGATCTTCTGTCGGCAGGGTGTTTCCACAGTCCAGTGAGATGTATCAGATTGTTACAGTAGAAGTTGGAGACGTTGTCTCATTATCTGGCTGCTCCAGAGAGGAGGAGGTGGCCTGATCTAGGGGCCTGCCCTTCTATTCTTTTAGCTGCGATATATGGAAATATTTCAGCCTGTGTCCTTCCCCATGTGGGATCTCTACCTGGTAGACGGTAGGAGAGACCCTCTTGGTAATCTTTACAGGTCATAGCCATTTGGCAGGCAAAGCATGTTTGTCTGTTGAAAACTTCCTATACATCACCAATTGCCCTTCTTCCCATTGACAGGGGTTGCGAACTCAGCCTTTTATCCATGGCTTGCATACCTGTTGGTGTATTTATATTGCCATTTGGGGGGGGGCGGTATTTCCCTTCAACCAAAACACAAGCATCTTTCACAAGGCAATACTCAGCCTTGTCCTGTATCCAGACCTCTGGGAACTCTGATACCCAGGGATCATTTGCAATGGGATGGCGTGGTCATGGTGCCTTAAGGGCTGCACACCTGTGGATGGCAGAAATTTCAGTGGGCTTCTTCTGTTTGCCATAGGAGGCCACTTGCTAGGTCTACATGGAGGAAGGGCATACCTAGAATGCCATCATCCTTTCTCTGGTTCTCACATGCACTGATTTTAGTTTGGATTTTACCTACTTCCAAGGGGATACCATCCCAGATCTTAGCTTCATGTGAGCCTCCTCCAAACTCAGTAAACACCATGGTCTTGGAGGTCAGGTTTCCACTTGCATCTAACTCAGGGTGGAGGACATTTTTGGCTGCTCCAGTGTCCACCAGGAGTTTAGTGGGGAAATTTGCCTGTGAGGTCCTGACACCCACTTTAACCATCAGCCATCCCCAGGCATTGGGCTTCAGTCATGCCACAACACCGTGAGTAAAAAATGGTGCGGTGGCAATAGATCCATGCCGGAACTGTCACGGATGGCGACGGGAAAGGGACGGCAGCGTCCAAAAAGGACCCCCTGCCGCATGATAGCTGCGAACCTCTCCCGACATCTTCTCTCGGAATAAAGGTCATCTGAAAAAGTCCTGTGCCTGCAGTTGTTCCAATTCCTTGGCCTGTTTTTTGGCCATGCTGCTGAGTTCCTGGATGGTGCTTGAAACATCACGTAGGGCCATCCAGAACCTCCAAGCTGCCATAGATTCTTTGGAGGGGCCAAAAAGTGATCTTGCCTTGCACTGTGTGTGAAAGATGTCACACAGGGTTTCAAACAGGCCTGTAGTCTTAAAAGATCCCTTCTTCCATGGGTTCCTATCCTTACTGGCAACTCATTTATCCAGCTTATCCAGCTTTGGGATGCTTTCAAGTATGTTGACTCTCAAAATAAAACTAACTCTGTCTCTGATGGCTCCTATTTAAAGTGTAAAAGTGTCTTCCCAAACACTCCCACAATGCTCCTGTGGCTCTAAGTGTGAAGGCATCTCTCTCTAAATGCCCCACAGTTCCTACAAGGTGTCTGGTCAAGTCAACACCTCATTAACCGGGAAAGTGGACCAAGCACTCAGTGACGGGGAGACCACTGAGATCCTTTGGGAGAAATTCCCTGCATCTGCACCAAGCAGAGCTGCAACTGGGGGGTGGGAGTGGGGGCAACGATGAACTCTATGGAACTTGCTACCACTTGGCCTAATAGTAGGGGAAAGAGGGTTTAGGTCTGTCTGAGTCCTGCCAATAAGCTACATTTTTGGAAGTAAGGGGTACCTCCTCCAAATCTGGGCAAAGAGCTAAACCCAGCAACAGTTTGTCACCACCTCCGATGCAAAAAACGGCTCTTTTCCAGGGAGCTACCCTGAAGGAACTATAAAGGCACAGTGTTCCTCCCACCTTGCCAGCTTTTCCTAACTGGGAGATTCAAAAAAGACACAATGATCTTAAATGGCAGCACACAGCCTACACAAAACTAAGTTATGAGGTTCTGCTTCTTATACCCACTGTAACTGTGACAGGGGAGCACTTGTCCCTAACATGGGGGGGAAGGTGTGGGTTCTTGACACCAAGTACCTAATTCTCAGATGCCACACCATGATAGACCTAGAGGTAGAGAGGAATTCCTAGGATAGCCACACACCAAACCCTTGCGTTCTACCATGGCTCACAGATGGCTTTTGCCAAGCTCTTGGCTACATCGTAGTGGCTCTTGGCATGTACCAAGAAAGAAAAGGGAACAAATTCCAACCCCACAGTGGCCCTTATGGTTCCACTCATACAGATCCGCACTCGCACACAGAAAAGCCTTCTGGAGTCTCTATAGGTTTCCCTATGTGTTCCCTTTCTGAACTGCAAGTCAAATTATACCAGGGTCAATTAAGATTACGTTCCATTTTATTTTATTTGAATTAGCACAAAAGATTTGTAATAACCTCTTAATGTTTGGTCAGGTAGGGTGTATAGGAAAGATTTCCATAGGGTACAGGTCAAGGGATGGTCACTGATTTCATGTTTGACAGGATTAACATAATGACCCATTAACCGGGACAGTGATGGGTTTTAAGGGCCCGTCTGATAATTTCCTCAGCGTCCTACCCGCTCATTCTGCTGCATGTGTAGATCAAGTCCATAGATTTCACACAGACAAAAAAGACACAGAGGAAAACATAAGACAGGTGTTCTTTCAGTTAGTATGGAGGTTCATATGTAGGTCTGCTTGATCTGTCAAAGATTAACAGATTGCTACCTAGACAGTATTCAAAATACCTAAAACGTGCTTGGTTTTTCCCCCCTAACCATCTATCTTTCAGAAGCTATATGTGATTTTTTAATTTCAGTATTAATAATGGATAGTTGAAAAATTAACAACTGAAAATCAACTGAGGTCTAGCAAGCGATCTTGCACGTGTTTATCTATGCTTATACATGTGCCTCCATAGAGTGCCTTACAAATGGGGAGTTGCTAGGTAAGTAAACTGTTTCCTGATCATTACAGAGAAAGTCCTGAACTTGTTCTGGATGTGGCTCTACAGTGAACTGGGAAGAATGACAATGACTGAAATTAGCATATTGCTCAGCTTAAGTGTTAGCTTTTCATCTTTTCAACCAAGGCTGTAGATGTTGCTTTAATTAAGAGTACATACAAGGCTGCCATATACTGAATCAGACCCTCAGTCCATCTAGCCAAGTATTGTCTACTCTGCTAGTTGCAGTTTCTTCCAGGGTGTAAAGCAAAGGGCTATCAGGTGATAAGCAGGACTGGCCATACCACCAGGCAATGTGAGGCAATGACCTCAGGCAGTAGATGTTAGGTGATTGGAGGAGATTGCTGGGTGATACATGGACTAGCCTCCACTTCCTAAGCTAACTTTCTGCCTTCAGGTGTGATGGAGGATGCTGGGTTCCATTGCCAGGGTAGGGGGAAAAAAGATTCAACAGCCAGTGTAGTTGGCTTTTGTACATGGAAAGGGGACAGTGCACCATTTTGTTTGTTGCCTCAGGCAGCAAAGTGTTTGGGCCAGTCCAGCAACTGAATTTACCTCCACATGGCGAAAAAGTGACACCTGCTGCAAAGGGCACACAAACAGGCCAAGGTGATCTTATTTTTCTGGTCATTGGCAACCCTGCTTAATGAGTTGTAGTAGCTACAGGATAAGCAGTTGCCGAAGGCAATTTGCATTCCATGGTGCTGCTAGAGCAAATTGCTTCGTTCTCTCTTCCACTGGCATTTTCTTAAACTGGTATTTTATTACCAACATGTTGTATTCTGAGCTTATTTGCACTTAGGCAGCACTAAGTAAATACTCTTTAGCCAACATGGACTCTAACCATTAATGTGAGCCAAGGTAATGTGTGTTACAGGTCTCTAATAGGAAATAGGTTCTGAGTAGCAGTTAAATGCTCATGTAATTCTTGCTTTTATGGTCTCCAGGAAAGAGATTAACTTTGTGGGGGGTTTTGTCCAAGGAGTTCTGCTGGTGATTAAGAGCTATGACCCATTAAGAAAATGAGTAAATGCAAAGTTTCTGTCTCTTTCCAATCACATAACTAAATAGTATTGCTCCCTCACACTTGGAAAACACATTTATTTTTGGAAATAAAAATAAGGCAGGAAAGTGCCATTAAGGATACTGTGTTTTACAAATATTTCTAGGTGATTGGTAGTGGAACAAATATACAGTTGCAACTTACTTACCGGTATTTTACTCAGGACTGATGTAAGCCTTTTTTTTTTTTTTGCTTCCTGAGGCAGAACACAAACCTAAGTCAAGGTATATAGTACCTAAAGCCAATCAGGTTGCTTTGGCACAGAAAATTCTACAAGCATCTGTCCCACAGCAGTAAAAGTGCATTAGTAGCAAATTAAATAACAAGCAATTTGCTGCCCTTATGACACCTGAAATGTGTTACCTGAGGGTCATGCCTCACTCTCCCTAATGGTAGAGTTGGCTCTGATTGTACTATATGATTTAGTCATCATCTGTCAAGGAAGTACTGTACTTTTCTTTGGGGATATAAAATTTTAAGCAAAAATGCATATAATTGCAAAGCCGGGGGAGAGGCAGTGGGTGGGAATGCATTTCTCTCCCAGCTGGATTAATACCTTATGGATACAGTCAAACCTACTCACAATTGTAGATTTTCCTTAGGGTTTTTTTTTCCGGGCTGTGAGGCCGTGTTCTGGAATAGTTTCTTTCTGATGTTTTGTCTGCATCTGTGGCTGGCATCTTCAAAGAATGGTTGTTTACATAGTTTACATAGGGACCACTAAACACAGTGAGCAAACATGAATCAAGGAACATGAGAGACACTGCAGACTGGGCCAGCTGGAAAAATCAGCAGTAGCTGAACATGTGGTAAACCAACCTGGACACAAAATGCTATTTAAAAACACAGAAATTCTGGACCAGGCCAACAACTATCATGTCAGAATGCACAGAGAAGCTATTGAAACCCACAAACACCTGGACAACTTCAATTGGAAAGAAGAAACCTTAAAAGTAAATAAAATCTGGCTCCCAGTTTTGAAAAACAATAGAATCAAAACTCAATACTTACAAAGGAATTCTACCCAGGGACAGGGTGAGTTCCAGCAGATAATGGCCCATCAACCAACCATTAGCCAAACAGACACTAACGAGCCTTGCATTTCTATACCCAGAAACTAACCATTCAATTACACAAATTTACATATACTCCCCTATAGGGGTTCACAGCATATAAACCCCAGACACATTCCTACCCAACCATTCTCTGAAGATTCCAGCCACAGATGCAGGAGAAACGTCAGAAAGAAACTATTCCAGAACACGGCCTCGCAGCCCGAAAAAAACCAAGGAAATCTATGGAAGTTGGCCGTGAAAGCCTTTGAATTCACTACTCACAATTACCTGGGAGTAAACCAGCTCTGAGTATTCCTTGCCCAACAGAACCCTATGAAATTCATGGTATTGCCATAAGTTGACAGGCAACTTGAAGGCATATATATATAAACACACAAGCCCTACTAAATACAGTGGAACTTAACTTTCAGTGAGTTACATATTCTCTCTGGCTTTTCTTCGCAAACGATGATTCAGGAAGGACTCATCCTGCACTTTCTACAAGCGTGCTGATGACTAAAAATACCAATCCGAGATAAACAAGTCCGGTTGCAGAAAGCACAGCAGAAGGTCTCCTTGGGTGATGTTTCCGAGTTGTGATTCTTTCTGCCTTGTCGTTTCTCTTCAAGACTTGTTCGGCGTGAGTTCTCAAATAAGGCTGCAGCATTGTGGATAGTGCGTCTCCATGCCTCCCAATGTGAGGCTAGGGCAGACCAATGTTGGTGATCAATTTGGCTGAACCTGAGATGTTTCATTCTACAAAACTGGCTAAAAGATTATGGAGGTTACAGTCAACACTTCTGGAAGTCATTAGCATGGGGGAGGTGGCCATCTTGTTGGTAATAATTCATTTTTAATAGGAGCCAAGAGGGCTGAAATTTCAGCAACATCTGCTGACTTATGAATGGAAAATATGACCACTTTTTTTCTTTCCTTCTTCTGGCTTCTGTTAGCATCATTGTTCTTCATTTATCAAATATTCAGAGTACTGCAATTGGTTGCCTTTGACCAGTAGTTCTGCCAGCCCATTTTAGTCTGGTGTTAGAATTTCTGGTCTGCACTGGCACAGATGTAGACTAGTACATGTATATGTAATTTACCACACATATGTGGCTCATTTGGGTAAAGTGATTGGCTCCGCATCAGTCCACCATTCTGAGTCTGGCTTTGGTCAGTAGACATCAAAATAGATCCCACAAGCCCTGAAACTTGCCCGCTTCTGCTTAAATTACTAGGGTTAAAAGAGAAAGTTTACCTGGGGACCATTATTTGTTTAAAAGTGGAAGGGGATAAGACTTTGTAATTTGCATATTCCTAAATGCCCATGACTTCTCCTGTGTAATTTAAACATTAAGCACAACAGTACTTTTTCATTAGGACAATTAAAAGGCTAAAATTGTCTTAAAACCTGTAAGCAGTCACACTTCTGAGGAAGCCTCAAGGAAACAGCCATCTCAGTAATCTCATGGGGCACAGAAGAGACAAGAACAACATAGATCATTGAATCGACGATGCTATAATTATTAATCCTCCTCTCCTATTTCCTCTACAACAAGGTCTATAATGAGAGATTTTATTCATTTGCCTGAGTCCTGTGAATTATTGTTTTGAGGATTTCATTGCATTTTGTGCATAGCTTACTCTTGATCTCCACTTGAGGCACACTGTAATCTAGAATGACAGGAGCTCACCTGCAATGAAATGATAGTCTGGGTAGAAACTAATATAGAGAAGATCCCATCTTAATGACAGTAAGCCAGACCAAATGAACTGGGTTTCCTCCATCTACTTTATTGTGTAAGCCACACTAGAATGGCAGTTTCTTTAGCAGAATCCTAAAAGTACAGTAGAACCCCCATATCCGTGAGGGATTGGTTCCGGGCCCCACCATGGATGGTGAAATCTGTGGATAATAATAAACACCACCACCAGTGTGCCAGAACCCTCCTCCCACACATCCACCATGCTGGAACAGCCCCCCCATGAAGTTGCCTCCTCCCTCCCTCCTTCCCCCTCACCTGCCCACCATACTGGAACCCTCCTCCCACTCACCCAAACCCTCCACCCACCCACCTGCCGTGCCAGAACCCCCCATGGAGAAGGGAGGGAGGAGGCGAGCTTGCCCACCTGCTCCGCTGTGCCGGAATACCCCCTGGCAAGATCACCTCCTCCCTTCTATCCCCACCTGCCTGCCTGCCCGCCCACCGCAAACCTCCCATGAAGTCACCTCCTTCCCCCACCCGCTGTGCCATGACCCCCCATGACCTCACCTCCTCCCTCCCTTCCTCCCCCTCCTGCCCACCCACCCCACTGTTGCCATCCACGGATAATTGAATCTGCAGGTGGTGAATCAGCGGATGCGGGGGTGCTACTGTATGTAGTAGAATTAAGTGGGCATAGCACTGGAGCTGTAAGATATTACTCTATAAGACATTTGTGTCTAAAACACGTTAATTTTGTGATGGAGGAAAGCAGAAACATAGTGGCATGATTACAGTAATTATCACATATCACTGTAATTGCATCATACTACTGCCACAGAATTATTGCACAACCACTACTACTGATTTAAGAACGGGATTGAAGCTCTATAGTAACACTTGTTATCACATTGCCTTCTAATGACAGAGTATTAATGCCTCCTGCTGACCAGCACATGCACCTTTAAGATAAATTTTCTCTTACTTCTGCAATTTTGCATAGGTGTAATAAATGCAACTTCATTGGGGTGGGAAAGAAAGAATTTAAAACCTGGCTTTCTGTTGGAAGGAAAAGAAGTCCAGAGGAAAAGAAGTGGGGTGGGAAAGAAAGGGCTTAAAGCATTGCTTTCTATTGGAAGGAAAAGAAGTCCAGAGGGGGCAAAGAAGATCACCATTCATGCTGGAATCACACAATTACAGTGGGACATGATTATTGCATGCTCATCTATATTGCAAAAAGAGCAATATTGAGAGCTATTGATGGGTTTTGCCTGTCAATGAAAAGCGGCACCTAATTAACAGGTGGAGGACAGACAGAGCACAAGAGGGTCACACTACTATCCCATCGTAATTGTAGGATTTCAGCCTCATGTGATAATGTCCTAAAAAGGCTTAGCGACCAGTTTTCCATATTTCACAATCCACTGTCTATGTATTGCTGAAGGGGATTGCTTTACTTCTTTCTCTCTGTTTCTTTTTTAGGTAAAGTTGGGTTAACTGCCTTTACCATTTGACAACTTGATGAGAACCACAACTTCATCTGTGAAATCCATGATATATTTTTAAAACCATGAGTGCTCTTTTAGCACTCATCTCTACAAGATATATGGAGCACTTAAAATAGGGACCAGATCCTTCTTTGGGCCATGGACAAACATAGCACAAAGCTAACTACACAAAGCCTAAAAGTTGCAGCCAGTCAAGATCAACAACCTTTAGAGCACCATTGGCTTCTCTGCTGTAAATAATTAACAAGGTTAAAAGGGGATGGATTGATTGGATTTTACTGGATGTGGGAATGTCTGGCTCTTGGATGCCATTGGCTTCTGGAGACAGGATTTCATTGCTTAGAAGGCAAAGACATCTCACAGGTAAGTCATTCTCCTTCTAAGAGAGCGTCCACTTTTTAAAAAAAATCCTGTGTTATGCCTTTTTAGAAGGCAATGGTAGCCTGAGCCAGAGTATTTTTCTTTCTTACTTAACATATTTTATTTCTACTAATGAGGCAGAGTTCATGTATTTCATCCCACAGTGCCTTCACACCATTTGGTAATGTAGGGCAGCACTGGGCATAGTGCTGCTTCCCAAACCAACAATAATGTCTGGAATTGAGGGGCATGCATGTCACCAACACAAGAGAGAATTGCAGGCATACATGATCAACGTGGCAAACTATACACATTTGCTGAGGCAAAGCAGAAGAAAACTGCAGGGAAACAGTGATTTGGTGACTCCAACTATGTCAACAAGGTTTTAATTAAATTGGACTTAGTATGCTAATTGCCATGACATTTATTTATTTATTTATTTTAAACTATGTTTCTACCCCACTTTTCTTCCAATGAACTCAAGGTGGCATGTACAGCTCTCTTTCACACCAGAAAACCACTGAAAAGTAGGTCAGGGCTGAGAAAGTAACAAGCCCAATGGGACCCAATGAGTACCATAACTCAGTGGATGCTTGAACCTGAATCTCCCAAGATCTATTATTTATTTATTTTATTGTCATTGTTGTGCATTGCACTTCATACAATAAAACAACAAAAAGGCAGCCAGACCTGCCAAAGATGTACTATCCATCTATCTCTACACATACACATATATGGGAAGGAAGGACTAAGACAAATATAAAACCAATAATTATAACCAATAAATTATACAAATACAAAAAGCAATGAAATGCAATACAAGCTAACTAATACATATAATCAAAGTATACATGATTATGAAACTAAATTAAAGTAGAATTCCAAAAGCTTTGGAGAACAAGAAAGTTTTAAATTGAGATTTAAAACAAAGTGGGAAACAGCACTCAGAGCATGGAACATTTTTGGTTTGTTTTTAAGATAATTAGCTACTCCTCTCTTTCTCCGTCTTTTGTAACTAATAAATGATGAGTACCATTCAAAAAGGAAACTGTTAAGAAAGCATATCTAGTGTGTTACTGTAGGGTTGCGATATTGCCATTTTAAAGATACACTTAAATTGTGGTGTCACTAAGGCCGGTGTCATCTCTCCTCCTGCCCCCCCCCATGGTGCCACCTGGTGCAGTTCAGCCTCTCTGCAACCCCCTAGTGCCACAACTGCACTTAAAAATAATAAATTGCCCAAATGCGCCAAAATAAACCCCCAAATATAACATTGCAGGACACCCCCCCCAAAAAAACCCAGAATTATAGGTGTATTTAATCAATGTTGCTCATTGCACAAGGGAGGAAGAGAGTGGTCGAGTGAAAGAGAGTAGCATGTTATGTCCATGTTGCCCCCCAAAGTAAGGTATTGCAGATAATGTCATTACTTGTACTGTACAGTGGGTCGTTGTATCTGCTGGGGTTTGGTTCTATGACCGTCTGTGGATACCAAAACGTGTGGGTGTTCATGTCCCATGATATACAATGGTGTAGTAAAATGGTGTCCCTTATGTATGTAAAATGGCAAAATCAAGGTTTGCATTTGTGATGGAGGAATTGGAATATTTTCAAGTCGTGGATGGTTAAACCCATGGATGCAGAATATACAGAGGGCCGACTGTACTACTTTTGAGCATTGGCAACATCCTGACCACTTTTGACTTTATCAGACGCATAAAATATGGCATCATAATGATGCCTCATAACCGCGTGTGATGTCCAGCCAGGACTGTTTGAATCTCCCCTGCATTTTCCTTTGTTTTACTTCAGGCCTTAGTATGTCTGAGCATAGGAATGTTTCATTGTATTAGAGTTGTGGGAGGAGCTGAATAATTCCCCTGCATTTTTCCAGGTTTGGTTTGTCCCTTCGCAGCAAGCTCTGTTTAGCTAGAAGTTTTTTTAGTTTTTGCTCAGTCTTTGCTGTGAGCTTGCAGGAAGCTATTTTATTGGTGGCAAACAGGCCCAGACAGCTGGGAAGGGCATTTCTTACACCATTTAGCCAAATTAGTTGCCAACAACAAATAAGTCAAAGGAATCAGGAACTGAAAGACCCTGCACCAGCTCCATTGAGTGAGGAGATCAAACCAAGATCAAACCCAGGGAGATGACACCCTGAAGATTGCTGAAACTCAAACTGTAAAGTCCCTTTTATTTCAAGCTTTTAGAGCTGGGGAGGAGAAAGCCCTTTACTTTTGTTCTTTAAAATAAACTTCTTCCTTTTTTTAAACTTTATATTCAGCATCAGAGCCTTTTTGGGTAAAAGAGTTTTATCTCACCAGGGTACTGGCATTGCACACCCAAACCTGCCACCACCTTTAGTTGGGTGTGTCTTCACATCACGAAAGGGCGCACATATCAGACAATGCCACCCTTTTGTGGTTATGTTCTTGCCCAAACCCATAGTTTTTTATTGATGGCTGAAGCTGTCAATAGATCCCCCATGGTGGTTTTGTGCCAGCAATGCCAGCATGTGAAACCTCGCACCATTGAACTCACATCAATGCAGCATCAATGGCCGGTCTGGCACGAACACCTCCAGCTGAGATTTTGGCATTCAGGTAAATGATAAACTTTTTATGACCCTCGCCAGGTTACTTGGGACCTTTAAAGTGTGTGTATGTGCTTTTAAAAAAGTTTTTCTGTCTTATTTTTGTGTTTTTTAAAAAATTCCCATGTGATTAAGTCTCGTGATAATCCATGGGATTTCAAAGGAAGAAGTGAATGGAGCTCCATTCACTTCCTCTTTCATTGCCGGGGAAGCCTTTACCAGGAAAGTAAGTGTAAGTGTGGTGGGGGGCGTTCTTTTGCTGGCATAAAAATGAATTGTTTTATGCCAGCAAAAGAACGCTATTAAGGGGCTCATCTGATAAAGTCCTTTGTCTCAGTGGTGTTGCTGTTTCTTCCCTGTAGCTCAGGAATCGTGCATCCCTCCAAATGTTGGATTTCATTTTCCAGCATTCCTCACCATTGGCGCTGGTGGTTGTGGCTTTTGGGAGTTGCAGTTTGATGACATGTAAGGGGCTGCAGGATTCTCACCCCTTGGATAGAATGCTAGAGAGTGAGCTGGCTCTGAAAGAAGGAAAGCCTGCTTCCAGGCACAGGGCTAGTAAGTCTTTGGTCAAGGGTAAATTTGTGGGGGCCAGCCCAGAGTCTTTTCTTACATAGGTTCCAACCCACTATTTGCTTATCTCTCCTTTAGCAACTTTCAGAATACCCTCTCTCAGAGAAGAGGGAGCTCAAGTGGTCTCCCAATCTGCCGGGTGTGTCTGAGGTGTAAAAAGGGAGAGAAGGATAGGTTCAGCAGCTGCAACAGGTCTACCCAAAAGGACTAATAGTGTTGATAAAAGGAAACATTTTTGCTTCCAGTTGGTAAGTGAATTATACCTGCTCTCTCTCTCTCAGGTTTGCTCAGGGAGTAATGTTTGCCTTTGCCTGAGGCACTGAAGAACTTGCCTAGCTCAGCACTAACACATTTAGGGAAATTAAACACTCACACCTCTCTCTCTCTCTCTCTCTCTCTCTCTCTCTCTCTCTCTCTCTCTCATACACACACACACACACACACACACACACTTTGTACTGAGGATATTGATTTCTTTTTTAAAACAGACCATGCATGTACCTGCACATCTCAGGTTCTATCTAGCTATAGTGTAAGAAGATAAGAAAGCAGTCTGTGAGAATATGTGTGGATATTCAGGCCCACTCTCAGAGGTGTGCCTCTGTGCATTACTTTCACAAACAAAATGGGAGGCTCCAGAACTGAACTAGGGAAGAGGACAATTAGGGACAGTAGTGACATGGTGAATACTTCAGGGTCCTGGGAAAGAGTGGAAACCAATAACAGAGAGGGAGAAACAGGTGGAGCAAAGGGCACACAAAGAAATGCCTGGTTCAGAATCTAGAGATTGGTTCAGTACATCTACAACCTGAATGGGTGTCATCTGATCACTCCAAATTTCTGGTAACCTTACTCAGCAGCTCCATAGGAATACCAAAAAAAATAAAATATTTTTTTAAAAACGAAACAAGTTAGAACCTTGTTGCTCAAATGCCATGGAGTCAAGTGGAAATCCCCCAGTGCTACTGACTGAAACAAACTTTGGTATCCTGACCTTTGAAGGAATACAGCAGTTAACAAAGCCAATGGCGAATGATAATGGGCATGCATGGGATGAGATTTTCATGTGTGAGAAGGAGGGAGTCCACATTCCAAGTCTGTACTAGGCTTCAGAATATGATGTTTCCTCTCTTATACTGGCTAGGGAGTAAAGTTCACTGAACTCAATGGGACATTTGCGTAAACATGCTGGGAGGCAGATTAATCAATCTAGCTGGTTGCATTTAACCAAAAGAACTGAGGCATTATTTACGGATGTCTGTCACTTAATCCTCACAACAAACCTGCAACTGTGAAGCAGTGATTTGAAACCAGGCCTCTCCAGGTGTCTGTCTGTCTGTCTGTCTGTCTGTCTGTCTGTCTGTCTGTCTGTCTGTCTCTCTCTCTCTCTCTCTCTCTCTCTCACACACACACACACACACACACCTCTCTATAAGGAAAACTTTACTTTCCTTATAAGTTATAAGACTGAGGAAAGGATCTGTTTAATACAGTTCTGGTACATCAAAAGATATCTTATTTGTACTTAGGATAATGATGATGATTGATGATAATAATGATTGATAATAAAAACATAGTGGTGGTTTTTAAAAAGCACAGGACAGAGACTGGGAGAGAAGTCAAATGCTTTGTATGTTTGTTTTAGGATTGTGTGTGTGTGTGTGTTCTTTTAAGTGTTGGAGGCTGGGTATTCATCTGCCTTTAAACTTTGTTGGGATCTATGATTTTAAGACAGCCTCTCCTTACATTTGAATGTAGCATTCAAACTTTGTTTAGAATATCAATTCTCTAGATGTTAATTCAGACCAAATGAACACAGTACAGTATTTAAACCAGCAGATAAGCTGCCAAATGAATTGGTTGAATGTATTGTGTCTAATATGTATAAATGATAAGGATATATTCCATGGAGTGGTTAGTCACTATGGGTTCTTTAGTGAGCACAAGTTCTTTAGTGAACACATGGAATGAGAGCATCTATCACTACAAAGAATCTTTCTAATGTTCATCAAGGACACGTACACACACAATATCATATATCATATGAGGTACAATGAACTTAAAACAAAATCATGGCTGAGTACAGCAAAGAGGCAGAAAGGTTAAGAGCTACCTGATCTTAGCAAAGATGCCAATCCCAAGAGAGATTTCCAAAATGATTTATTACACCTCTTTCATGCTATACAATTTTAACACTTTGATATCACTTTAATTGCCATGGCTGCATCCTATGGAATTCTCTAGTCTGTAGTTTGGGAAGGCACTAAAACATTCTGGCTGAGAAGATTAAATACCTGATGAAACCACAAATCCCAGGATCCCATAGGATGTTGCCATGGCATTAAAGTGCTGTAATGTGGTGTGGTATACAAGATACCATAGAATGGCTCCTGCACATAATCTGCCTTTCCATGTTTTTCGCTGTAACTTGCAATAAGACAGTTACCAACTTTTCTTGGCCTTGCCCCTGTGCGTTTATTTGATGAATATTTAGCAGATGGATCTTTTCGTGCTATGAAGATAAAGTAATAGGGGAAAGCACCTGGAAAATTTCTGTGTGTCATGCCCAGGAGAGATGCTGGCAGTCCTGAAAGCCAGTGTTTAAGAGGAAGTCTGCCAACTGGCTCTTACTGTTTTGTCATAAAACGTAAAGTTTTAACATTCCAGATCTTCAAAATCTATCACTCTTACAATCTGTTTTAGAGACAGACTGCTGCCAGTTCCAGATGTAATAGATGTGCTAGGGCAATAGCAGATGAAAATTTGTTGAGTTATACTTGGCAGATCTCTATTATTAGCAGCTTCTGGGCTTAAAATCTATCAATTCTCAGTTTTAATCTTTAATAACACTTCTAGCCCTTATATTTCTATTCGCCTTCCTTGGAGGTCTTTAAACAGAAGCTGGATGGCCATCTGTCGGGGATGCTTTAATCGGGATTTCCTGCGTGGCAGGGGGGTTGGACTGGATGGCCCTCGTGGTCTCTTCCAACTCTGCAATTCTATGATTCTATGATTTGTAATTTTAGAAAAAGCACTCCATAATAACAAATGTAAGGAACCTTGAGCACCCATACTGAGGTAGCCTTTCCTGCAAAAACTGCTGCCTGTGCCGAAATATAAGATGAACTTGCAAAAGACAAGAAGTGACTGTTGAACTTTTGTAACTAATTAGACAAGAAGGGGAGGGTGCTGCTTGCGCATATGTGGCACTGTAACAGTATATAAGTTACTCCTTAGCTGTAATTTGGGGCTTGGCACTTTGGAAATGATTCCAGTCAAGCCCGCCAGCATGACTTCTGCAATAAAGAAACCCTTTTTCCAACTCTGTGGGTCTTTCGTTCCTGATTTTCTGCTACGTTTCTGGCATCCCAGATGGGACGAAAGGTGGCCTTTAGCCTGCCCTGATCGCCATGCTGAAAAGTGGTTGCAGCACCCACATCCCATTCTTGGAGCCACTGACCATTTTGTCAGAAGAACAGGAGAAGCCTGTGCCGTGACTGCCTGAACGGCAGCGCACAAAAAGAGAACCCAGACAGCAGAGATGGAAACTGAGCCCTGCCTCCAGGAACAGGCAAGTATACAAGGGAAGTATTATAGCCCACTCTGTAAGTGTGGAAGGGGGAGCTGATCACTCCGCGAGAGGGGCCTGAGTACTTAGACTAGTGGAAGTCTGACGAAACCGCCTGGCTCAAGTGGAAAAGTGGGAGGCAGGGACATGAGCGTGCAGTGCTTGGATTGTGTGCGTGACTGCTGTGGTTCCTATTGCATACCTTTGAAAATCTGGGTGGGGAGACAGTGGTGTCGGTCCCTCTTGTGTCGGCCAGTGAGACCCCTTACTCACCGACCATACCCTTTCCCTTCTGTGTCTGTCCAGATCTTACTTCGGAGGACATGGGAGGCAGGAGAAGCAAGACTTGCATCCCCTTGGGCTGTATGTTGAAAAACGTTAAGAAGGGATTCAATGGAGATTACGGTGACTCCCCCCCCCATGAATCCACAGTGGTTGCAGACGCTGTGTGAAGTCGAACAGCCCTCTTTTGGTGTAGGTTGGCCCAGTGAGGGTTTTTTGGAACCAGATAAAATTAGATGTGTGTACACTATGATTGTTGGAGACCCTGGACACCCTGATCAGTTTCCCTATATTGAGTCTTGGTACTCAGTGGTCCGTGAATCTCCCCCATGGTTAAAGAAATGCCAGGAGCTCCAGGCTAAGATTCTGGTACTCAGAAAAGAGAAATTAGCCAATAAATTGAAACCATTGTTAGAACCCCTGGGTGAGGATCTGACGGAGACAACAGCACCTTCGCCTTACATTTTACCTGTACCAACACCTCCACCTGTGCCAGCATCCCTGCCGCCAGCACCTACACCACCACCCTAGCACCATGCAGCAAGCTACTACTTCTCCATTGCCACCTACATTGTTCCCCGTCAGTACCCCATCACCAGCATGTGGGATTCTAGATCTGGAGGATGAGTTTGAACGATCGGCCAAGTTAGGAGCAGTACCAAAATTGTATCCGGCACTTGAGGGGGAGGAAGATTCACCTATCGCCAGGCAATTGAAAAATAAGATAAAGGACTGAAACAGAGGAGGCTTGCTCCCAGATAAATTAACTAGTTTATACCCCCTGCATCAAGTGACCCACATGATGCCTAATCCAGACGAGCATGCCCAGGCACGATATATCCCAGTTCAGGCATATACATACACACCGTTTACCACATCCGATCTACTGAATTGGAAAACCCACTACGCCTCATATACAGAGAAGCCTCAAGAGATTGTGGAGCTATGTGCTAGCACAATAGCTTCCCACATGTCTAATTGGTCAGACTGTCAACTGCTACTACTAACCCTGTTCACCACTGAAGAAAGGCGGCACATTATACAGCATGCAGAACAGATAGCCTTGAAGAGCTTCTGAAAATCATGTTGATGCTCAAGGATGGATGCAGGAGAGAGTGCCACTAGTGGACCCCCACTGGGACCCTAATGTGTTGGATGTCATGGTCAGCCAGGACTCTGAGGACTCAGAAGGCGAGGAGGCTGAGCCAGTGGCAGAAGAGCTGGCTGAGTTTGAGTCTAGCCCTGAAGAGCCCAGGGCTCAGCAGCCTAGCCCTCCCCCAGCACAGGGTCCAAGCCTGGGAGACATAGTGGAGCAAGAGGTAGAAGAGCAGGTACCTACCTTTAGCCAAAGGAGAGCAGAGAAGGCGTGGCTTCGTCGTTCTCAGAGATTAAGAGACAGAAAGTCATCAATCACCCCGCAGCTGGGAGTGGGAGCTGGGCCAACATAAGCAGCTGTGGGATGCTGAGTTCCTTGTTGCAAGCAGTCTGTGTTACCTGGAGGAAGCCTCTGCCTGTGACCCTTCTGGAACCTTGCTATTTTGAGACTTTGGATATCTTGACCTTGGACTGCCTTCGTTGACCCACCTGCCGGAACCCTTGTGACCTTGGACTGCCTCTTCGCTCTGCACTCTCTCTGTGTGTGTATTTCTGACCCTGTAGGACTACTACTGACAACACCAGGTACTGTGCCTTTCAACTGAGTTGTTGCTGAGCCAGGCTTCTTATCAGCTATTGAGTTGGCTTCCCGACATTGGAACAGATGGACATCTCACCCAGTATCAAACACTGCTTTTAGAAACCATGAGGGCAGGGATGACAAAGCCAGTTAATATGACCTAAGTGTCAGAAGTACTGCAAGGTGCCACCGAGGCTCCCAGAGCATACCCTGAGCGCCTCCTAGATGCCTATCGCCAGTATACCCCCCTTGACCCTGAAGCCCTGGATAACATGCGGATGGTTAACATGGCTTTTGTAACACAGAGTTATCCCAACATTTGAAAGAAATTACGGAAGCTTGACGGCTTCGCAGGGAAGAATATGACAGAATTGTTGGAAGTAGCCCAGAAGGTGTATGTGAATAGAGATCAGGAAGAGAAGCAAGAGAAGGACCAGAGAATGGCCATGGAGGCAGAATTGCTCGCAGCAGCTTTGGTAGAGCAGCGAGGAAGAGGACGTGGATGAGGCACAGGACATGGAGATGGGAGATGGCCTGGAAGAGGCAGAGAATTCTTGGGAAGGAATCAGTGTGCCCGGTGTGGGCAAGAAGGACATTGGCAGCGGGAGTGCCTAAACAGAAATGATGAGACAGAAGGCAGGGATGACCAGGGGGGCCAAAATGGGTGAGGGAGGGGGCAGCTGAACTGGCGAATGCAGAGGCCAGCAGAGATATATGAAGTGGATCCCTTCATCGGAATAGCAGGGGCAGAGCTCGTCTAATAGAACAGACTGGGCACCCTTAATCTCGGCCCCTAGGAGCCCATGGTCACCGTCACACTGGGGGGCTGAGAAATGGACTTCATGATAGACACAGGTGTAGCAAAATCGGTAATAACCCATCCTGTAGCTCTCCTCACTCATCAAAAAGTACGGGTGATGGGTGCCACCAGAGTGATAGAAGAACGACCTTTGTTGAAACAATGAACATGTAGAATGGGATCTCACTTGGTGGAGCATCGATTCCTCTACTTACCTGACTGCCCAGTCCCTTTGTTGGGATGTGACCTGTTGTCGAAACTAAGGGCCCAAATTTCATTTGAGGAGGACGGAACAGCAGCGGTTACTTCTAGGGGAGCACCACCAATGATCAAGGTAATGAGCTTGTCCTACCCAATAGAAGAAGAATGAAGGATGTACCTCGTGATGCACCTGTTGGACAATGAGATCTGGATGACTTTTCATACACTGGGAGTGTGGGCAGAAGATAACCCCCCGGGAATGGTGCAGTTCATGCCTCTGGTGGTGGTGGAGTTGAAGCCTGCTGTGGCCCCTATACATCTGCGACAATATCCATTACCGCAACAAGCCACCCAAGCATCTAGACTGGCTGTTGAAATATGGTATTCTCCGAGAATGCCAGTTGCTGTGGAACACTCCTCTCCTGACGGTCCAAAAACTGGGAACCAATGATTATCATCCTGTACAAGATCTACGGTTAGTAAATCAGTCAACGGTGACTATCCACCTGGTAGTTCCAAATCACTACATGCTGTTGGGGTTGAGCCCATCTGAAGCAACCTATTTTACAATACTAGACTTGAAAGATGCCTTCTTCTGCATACACTTGGTGCCCAAGAGTTAGGCCATATTTGCCTTCCAATGGGAAGATCAACTGACAGGAAGGAAGATGCAAATGGTGTGGACTCATATTCTGCAAGGTTTTAAGAATTCACCCACTATATTCCACACCGCTCTCAGCCAAGACATGTGAAACTTCCAGTCAGAACCCAGAAAGAGAGTATTGTTACAGTATGTGGACGATCTGCTGCTTGCCACATTGTCAGAGTCTGAATGTCACCAGGGCACTCAAGAGCTGTTGCAATTTCTATGGGACTGTGGATACAAGGTGTCCCTGAAGAAGGCTCAACTGTGTTGGACTCAAGTTTGGTATCTGGGATTTATAGTTTCCCAAGGGCAGCATGAGTTGGGCCCAGAATGCAAAGAAACAGTATGTGCCCTACCTGAACCCACCACCAGGAGACAAGTACGAGAGTTCCTTGGAGCAGCTGGGTTCTGTAGAATCTGGATTCCTAACTTTGCGGTGATGAGCAAGCCCCTGTATGAGGCTACCAAAGGCCTGGAGACAGCACCTTTCACATGGGACAAGATTCAAGGAAAAGCTTACAAGGATATAAAGAAGGCACTACTTCAGGCTCTGGTGTTGGGACTCCCAGATGTGACTAAGCCCTTCTTGCTATATGTACATGAATGAGACAATGTGGCCATTGGTGTGTTGATGCAACAGCTTGGATCTTGACAGCGTCTGGTAGCATATCTTTCTAAACAACTGGACCCTGTGGCAAAAGGATGGCTGGTGTGCCTTAAGGCTATAGCAACCACAGCCCTTCTGGTAAAGGAAGCAGACAAATTATCGATGGGCCAAGTATTGGTTATGATGGTCCAACATGTGGTACTGATACTGATGGAATACAAGGGAAATTACTGGTTTACAAATGAATGAATGACCAAATACCAGGCTATGCTTTGTGAGAATCCTTGCATTAAACTTGAAGTATCATCCAACCTGAATCCAGCTACCCTGCTGCCAGTGGAATCTGGGACCCCACCTGAACATGATTGCAGAAAGGATGAAGTGTATTCCGGTAGGCCAGATTTGCGAGATACACCTTGGCCGCATCCAGATGTTACTTACTTTACAGATGGCAGCAGTTTCGTGAAGAATGGGAAACGATACACAGGGTATGCATTGGTGACTCTTGAAAAGATAATAGAAGCAAATCCCCTGCCAATAGGGACCTCTACCCAAAAAGCTGAACTGATTGCTCTTATCCAGGCTCTAGAATTGGCAGTGGGCCTCACCGTCAATATATACACTGACTCAAAATATGCATTTACGACCTTGCATGCTCATGGGGCCTTATATTGGGAGAAGGGTTTAGTCAACTCCGTAGGACAAGGCATCAAATATGCCACCGAAATTGAATTCCTGCTGCACGTTGTATGGGTCCCCAAGTGAGTGGCGGTCATGCTCTTTGGGACACCAAAGAGGTAATGACCAAATCGCCCAAGGGAACCGAAAAGCAGACCAGGTGACAAAGCTAGCAGCCATGGCTAATGAAGAAGAACAAAAGGATGAAACTATGGCACCGTTGTTCCAGGTTAACTTGACAGAGACTCATCCACGGTATACCCTGGAGGAAGAACAAATGGCAATACAATCTCTCGGAGTTAAGAAGTCAAAGCAAGGATGGTGGGAACTGCCTGATGGAAGTCTGCGCCAAAGCGGTTGTCTTGGAATATATAATAATAATAAAAATAAAATTTTATTTCTATCCTGTCCTCTGCAACGCAATCGGGGCAGCTTACAATATAAAAACTCCATAGTCCCAGTACCCTAGCCCGCCCACCCCTTAAAATAATATTAAATTATAAAAGATTAAAACCATACAGTAATTAAAAATATATAAATTAGAAAGAAAAAATTAAAACATACAATAGTTAAAAAATCTAATTGCAGCTCAGAAGGACAGCCGAGTCTTGGGCCGGGATAGTTATTCAGGAAAGGCCTGCTGGAAAAGATCCATCTTGACAGCTTAAGGTGGTAATAAGACGGATCTCGTCCGGCAGGCCATTCCATAATCTGGGAGCGGCAGCAGAGAAGGCCCTCTGGAAGGTCACCGACAGCCTTGTTTTCATAGGCTGTAACAGATTCCTCCCAGAGGATCGAAGTACGCGGGGAGGGTCATACGGAAGGAGGCGGTCCTGGAGATAAGTTGGACCCAAGCCATGTAGGGCTTTAAAGGTTATAACCAACACCTTGTACTGTGCCCGGAAACTAATAAGCAGCCAGTGGAGAGCTTTTAGCACAGGTGTTATATGCTCTCTTCTGGAAACACCAGAAATCAACTTGGCTGCCATATTCTGAACTAGTTGAAGTTTCTGAGTCAAGCACAGGGGTAGCCCCATGTAGAGCGCATTACAGAAATCCAGACGGGAGGTTACCAGTGCATGTACCACAATTTCGAGGTCCCTGATTTCCAGGAAAGGGCGCAGCTGGCGTATCAGCCGAAGTTGATAACAGGCACTCCTGACCGTCGCATTTACCTGATTAGACATCTGGAGCGTTGGGTCCAGGAGCACCCCCAGACTGCGAACACAGTCCTTGGAGGAAAGTGTAGCTCCATCCAGGACTGGAAGTTGTATTCCCAGACCTGGTTTCGGGCCTGTAACTGTTAGTACCTCCGTTTTGTCTGGATTCAGTCTCAATTTGTTTTTCTTCATCCAGTACATTACTGCTTTAAGACAATCATTAGAGGAGAGACGCCATCTGATGTCGAAGCTGACGATTGAGACATGGAGAAGTATATCTGGGTGTCATCAGCATACTGATGACACCGCACTCCATGCCTCCGAATGATCTCTCCCAGCGGCTTCATATAGATGTTAAATAGCATCAGGGACAGGATGGAACCCTGAGGAACGCCACAGTTAAGCTCTATTCTGGTAGAGCAACTGTCCCTGAGCCTCACCCTCTGGGATCTGCCCGAGAGGAAGGAATGGAACCACTGCAAAGCAGTGCCTCCAATTCCTAACCCCCTCAGGCGATCCAGGAGGATGGAATGATCTATTGGATCAAAGGCCGCTGAGAGGACCAAGAGCACCAACAGGGTCACACTATCCCTGTCAATACCCAAGCGCAGGTCATCAGTCAGTGCAACCATGGCAGTCTCCATATCCCATCCTAAAGCCAGTTTGAAATGGATGTAGATACTCGGTTTCATCCAAGACAGCTTGGATATAGTACAGAGGGCACATGAAGCTACTCATTTGGGGAAAAGCACGCTTGCCGAATTGCTGCAAAAACAAATCTATATCAATGGGATACACAGCCTGATGAACTCAGCCTCCATGCAGTGTGTTGAATGTGCTAAGAATAACCCAAGGCAAGGGAAAGATCCTCCACCAAGAGTTCAACAGCAAGGTACCTTACCTTTCGAGGCTTTGGTAGTAGACTTCACAGAAATGCCCAGAGCAGGGGCGTACCGTTATTTACTGGTTCTTGTGTGTTCTTATATTGGATAGCTGGAAGCCTATCTGACACAGACTGAGAAGGCTAGGGAGGTCATTAAGGCCTTGATGAGAGATATCATCCTGAGACATGGACTGCCCTTTTCTATTGGATCTGACAATGCCCCTGCTTTTATCGACAAAATATTGCAAGAATTTAACCGCCTGCTTGGCATTCAGTGGAAATTACATTGTGCATATCGCCCTCAGAGTTCTGGACAAGTGGAGAGAATGAATCAGACTATTAAAACCCATCTGGCTAAATTATTCCAAGAAACAAAGAGAAAGTGGACAGAAATGTTGCCCTTGGCGCTGTTCAAGATCCGATGCACCCCACATAAAACTACTGGTTTATCCCCATTGGAATTAATGTATGGTAGACCACCCCAAATTTTGGTAGAGTTAAGAGGAGACATACAGGAACTAGGTAACGTTAGTCTGCGACAAGAGGTACAAGTGCTGGGAAAGGTGTTGCAAGCCCAACACCATTATGTAATAGAAAAAAGACCCTGATCCCCGTTACAGAAGGGCACCCTTTCCAACCAGGGGATGAGGTATGGGTTAAAGATTGGAAAAATGAACCTTTGACTCCCCAGTGGAGAGGACTAAAAACTGTTATACTTTCCACCCCCACAGCAGTGAAAGTTGCCTGTGTTAGGTCCTAGATACATTGGATGAGAGTCAAGAGGGCAAAAGGGGGGTGGACTGTAGCTGCAAACCCCAAGGATTCACTCAAGGTGATCCTGAAGAGGCAGAAAGAAGACTCAGGCTAGACCCTACTGTGAGCACTCCTAGAGGCTACTCACCCAGTGTATTATCAGACTTGCAACTGGGGACGAAACAAAGAAGGGGACTAGACCTTACTGCAGCTGACCAGGTGATAGCTGCCCAGCGTACAGTCAGATCCCAAAGAAAATACCATGCAGGGTGCAATGTTGACTCTGTTGTGTTTTGTCCCTTGATGACCATAGTGAAAGGGGGACCTTTTACCCAATGCTTTTTAGAAAACATGTGGGTGCATCTTGCAAATTTTTCAGAGATAGATCATTTCTGCTTATCAGAAAAATTAGCTAGTGGGGATCTTATGAATTCTTGTATAGTCCTGGTATGTAAACATCCCCAGATGGTCCAGGATGATACTCCATTTCACAACTTTAATATTACTCTGAATTATCAACACAATGCAAATTGGGGAAAGGCTTTAGATACCCTTCCACCAACGGACTTTGCTTTACGTACCCCTGTGGTGGCTAGTGGAATAAATTCATCTTGTGCCCGAATGGTTAACTGCTCAACCAAAATCCATTTCAGGACAATCGTTTAATTGTACCCACATCCAGAATATAACCTTTAATTATGCCCATGTGGTTTTGCCCCATGGGTGGTCCTGGACCTGTGGAACCCAGACTTGGTCATATATCCCTGCTAACTTATCATATACCCATCCATGCTGTCTAAGCAGCCTGGTACCAGTTCTTCCCCCCTGGCCTGTGAAAGTCCAGTGCCGGACCAGGGTGCTGGACCTGTCCGAGGATTGTGACAGCTCCCTGCATCTCTACTCCGAAGGGGAAATGCTGGTATTGGCCAGTTCCTTGGTTGGGGTTCTGGGTTTGGCATTGGCTGATGGGTTAGAACTAAATAAGCTCGCCTGTGCTCTAGTTAAAAACATAAATGCCACATCCCAGGCTTTGTTCTTGCTTAACAAAGAACAACGTGAATTGAGAAATGCTATATTAACCAATGGGGCAGCGATTGATTACCTGTTTCTACAATATCACTTAGGGTGTGAGACACACCAGCAGCTTTGTTGCTTTAGTCTAACTGATAATAGCCAAGCAGTGGAAGCCCAGATAGGCATTTTGCATACTATAGTGAATGGAATAACACAGGGACAAAATAACTGGTGGGATTGGCTGACATCATGGCGCCCAAACTTCGGCTGGATGAAGAGTTGGTTGGTTATTATTCTGCCCATTATTTTAACAGGGATTATGTTATGCCTTTGTGTACCATGCCTCTTATGTTGTTTGTCAGGGATGCTTCACAATTCAGTCAGCAGGACTGCAGCACTGTATGGATTCATGGCAGAGAAAGATATTACCTGATGCTACTCCATGCTATGGTGACTAATGCGCTCTGCTTTGGTAGCTCAAATAAAGATTCACCTATGGGAAATGTTATAATTACTTTGAATTATACGTTTAAGGGGGGAAATGAGGTAGCCTTTCCTGCAAAAACCGCTGCCTATGCCGAAAGATAAGATGAACTTGCAAAAGACAAAAAGTGACTGTTGAACTTGTGTAACTAATTAGACAAGAAGGGGAGGGTGCTGTTTGTGTATATGTGGCACTATAACAGTATATAAGATACTCCTTAGCTGTAATTCGGGGCTTGGTACTTTGGAAATGTTTCCGATCAAGCCCACCGGCATGGGTTCTGCAATAAAGAAACTCTTTTTCCAACTCTGTGGGGTTTTTGTCCCTGATTTTCTGCTACAATACTAATACATAATGTATAACAATGTTAAACTAGGGAGCTGGGTATGTTTAGCCTGGAGAAGAGAAGGTTAAGAGATGACATGATAGTTATGTTTAAATACTTGAAAAGATGTCATATTGAAGAGGGAGCAAGCTTGTTTTCTGCTGCTCCAGAGACTAGGATTCAAACTACAGGAAAAGAGATTTCACCTAAATATTAGAAAGAATTTACTGATGGTAAGAGCTGTTCGACAGTGGAATACAGTGAGGTGGAATCTCCTTCTCTGGAGGTGTTTAAACAGAGGTAGGAAGTGTATGCTTTGATTGTGTATTCCTGCATGAGAGGGACTTGGACCTGATGGCCCTCGTGGTCTCTTCCAACTCTAGGATTCTATGATTCTAAGATTTTTATCCATTCATTTAATGATGATGATAATAATAATAATAATAATAATAATATTTATTTATACTCCGCCCCTCTGTTAAAACAATCGGGGCGGCTTACAAAAATTAAAATACAATACAGATAAAATCCCCAAACACCCCCCACCCCACCCTCCCCCATAAAAAATATTAAACAATTATAAATTAAAACCAACTGATATAAATCACAATTAAAAACAATAAATACAATAAAATACTATAAATGGCCAGCGGATTAAAAGAAGCCAGGATCCCCTGAGGCCGGGATCTAATTAGGAAAGGCCTGCCGAAAGAGATCCGTCTTTAGTGCTTTTTTAAAGCTACTCAGGGTTGTTATCTGACGGATCTCGTTCGTCCTCCATTTCATCCTCCATTCCAGCTGCCACTGCTGTGGCGTTGGATAGAGGAAGGATGAGCAGTATTGGCTAGACTTAAGAGAACTCCCAGCAGGAACTGAGGGATATATGCATGTACAACATTGCCCATTTATACATTGTTGTTGTTTTTATAATTGTTGTGTGCCTTCAAGTCATTTCTGACGTGGAGAACCTAAGGCAACCTATCATGGAGTTTTGTTGGCAAGATTTGTTCAGGGGGGGTACCACTGCCTCCCTCTGAGGCTGAGAGAGTGTGACTTGCCCAAGCTCATCCAGTGGGTTTCCATGGCTGAGCAAGGATTTCAGTCCCTGGTCTCCAGAGTCATAGGACTTTTTCAAACAGGGGGAAACCTCGAGGAGGTTGGGAGAAGAATGGGGCTGTTGTGCTTACAGCGCTCCGTTTTGGACTCCGCCAACCTCCTCCCAACCATGCCCCGTGCTTCTTCTGTGGGCACTGCTTTTTATTGACAGGTTTTTTGTCAATAAAAGTGGCGCATTTCTTACACCCGCAGCACAGAGGAAGCACGGGGGAAGGTCGGGAGGAGGACAGCATTATCCAAAATGGAGCGCTGTAAGTGCGACAGCCCCATTCTTCTCCTGACTTCCTCGGGGTTTTTCCCCCCATTTGAAAAAGTCCATAGTCCAAAGCCTAAACCACTACACCATGCTAGCTCTCACCATTTATACATGCACATTTATTAATATAGACATATTTAAACAGTTGATAGGTAAGAGGATCTTCCTTGATTTAAATGGCAATGGTTTAGACTACCTTATTATTAAGGTTCTTTTTCAAAATAAAATATGTTGTACAATGCTTAGAAGGCATTTACTGAAAAAGTGAACTGCAAACGTGAGTATAATTTAAAGGTACTTAACAATAACCCTTCACCCAGCTTTTTAACCTTAGGCCACATGGCTGCCCTGCTCATGTCTTTGATTCCATGGCTTCTTTTGTCCTGTTTATGGTTGTGAGGGCTAGAATCCATTTGACATAAAACCCATGATGCAGAAGTATTGAGTCAATGTAAACCTTTCTCTTGTTTTAACTGGAGAAAATGTCATCACCTGGCCTTGGATTTCCACAGAGATGCTGTTTGTGTCCAGGGTCCTGTTTAAAGGGCTGTGCCAGCCGCCTCTGTAAATCCAGAGAGGTACACATATTCCTTTCACTAGGACGCTCATGGCAACACCATCTGCTCATTTGCAGAGCTGATATTATGGGCTTTTTTATTTGGATATTCATTTCTCCTCTGTTTCTTGGGGAAAGGTCATTTTCCTGCCTTATGGGCTATTTATTGTGGAACTGATTATTCCCTCGAGCTCCTGAAATCTTGAAACTTTGCGGACTGATAGTTGCAGATCGAACCGTACCTTTCTTCTCTTGCTGTTAATTACCAGCCCAACCACTTTAATCTTTATTCTAACGTGCCCTTAATTTCCAGCTTGCTATTGTCTCTATGATAAGTGACAGAGGAAGAAGAGGAGGAGGAGGAGGAGGCAGAGCAGGAGGAGGAAGAGATGAAAAGCTAGTACTGAATCACTCACTAGCATTTTGCAGGAGCCTTAGCAGAAAGAAAGGTTCTCTCTCTAACCCAAACCCCTTCTCCTTGGTTTGCCTTTCTGAAGCAAGTGTTACTTGGTAACTAAGTCTTGCTGACAGATCAGGTGTAGAATGTAATAACTCTTGGCATAGTTACTTGATAGCCCTACCGCACTGCCCTGTTATAGTGCTATGTCTTACTTAAATTGCCATTGCAACTTCGTATGGAATCCTGGGGTTTGTAGTTTAGTGAGGCCCAAGAGCTCTCTGGCAGAGAATTCTAAACACTCCTCCCTAAACTGCAAATCCCAAGATTCCATATGAAGTTGCAGTGGCAATTTAAGTAGAACATAGCACTAGAACAGTGTAATGTGATAGGGCTGTGATGCTTGGAGATCAATGCATCTGGCTCTTACTGCTATGCTTTTTATCAGAAGAGTCAAAGACTGTTCTGTCTGAGGATATGCCTGCTATGTATTTATCCATCTTTATCCCAATATGGGGTCTACAGGCTTCATAATGTGTTTTCCAAACATAATACTTATAGCTGGATCAGTTCTCCTGACATCCTGCCTCCTGTCATGGAGCTCCTTCCAGGGTATGTTGTAAGCCACTACCCCACTGTTAGAGATGTTCAGCAGTATTCCTTGTGATGTGAGAATAATCATGGCAAGTTGACAGCTGAAAAAGGCAAAATACAGCACTTTCTTGTGTGTAAAGCTATTCTAGTACTGCTGTCCAAAGGGACAGGCCAGCCTTCCCCAAGCTATTGCCCTCCAGATGTGTTGAAGTACAGCTCTCCTCACTCTGCCTGGCCAACCTAAGCTGACCCACTAACCACAAACAGTTACCATGGCTTCCTCTCATGCCTTTAACATTAGCATTTAACATTAGAAGCAATAACGGGAAAAGGGGAATTAGATTGGTTAGAAACAGATATGCCAGAAACAGAGTATAAATTGGAAAATATATTTTTTAATAAACTTACCAAGAAATCAATTGGAGAAATAGATAATCCCCTTTTAAGGAATATTTTAGAGATATGGACAAAATACAAAGAAAAGTTATTACCTATCATTTCTCCGTTAACTCCAGTGGTGGTTATGGAAAAATTTCCAGCAAATTTAAAGAGAGAATTGGAAAAGGGTTTAAGAGACTAGAAAATAATAAAAATAGAAGATTGGATAAAAAAGATGAGTAGAAGAGAACAAATAAAAGAGAGATTACAAGGGTTAAAGATTTCTTGGCTCAATTGCATGCAACTAGAACAGTGGATAATGGAATGGATAAGGGTAAATAAGGAATGTCGCAAACATCCTAGATTTGAAAGTTGATTATACAAAGAGAAAATAAGGAACAGAATGAAATAAAGGGCACCATTAGTGAATTATATAAACTATTGCTGAAAACTGATGAACAAAATGATGATTTAAAGGTAGTATGGGAGGAAAATTTAATGCAACCAATAAGTAATCAGAGTTGGGGGGAAATTTGGGATTTGGGCATTTTGAAAAATATGTCAGTAAGAATAAAAGAAAATTATTATAAATTGGTATGGAGATGGTATTTGACACCAGTAAGATTAAGTCAAATAGATCAAAATTATTCAGTATTATGTTGGAGGGGGTGTCAAGAAAAAGGCACTTATGTTCACATGTGGTGGAGTTGTAAATATGTACAAAAATTTTGGCAAATGGTATTTAAAGAAATAAGAGAGATAATAGGACAAGATTTAGAAATGTGTCTAGATATTGCATTATTATCAATTTATGACAAGGTCAATTGTACCCAAGTTCTGAAGGATCTGATTACAAATTTATTAACAGCAGCAAGATTAATGATACCCAGAAAATGGAAGATACAAGGAGATTATCAGATAGAGGAATGGTACAGAGAAGTATGGGATATTGTTATTAATGATAAATTAACATGTAGACTGAAAGTTTAAAAAGGATTATGGAAAAGTTGTAACTTTGATTAATTATGGAAGCCATTTATAGAATATGTTTTTTTAAGAAAAACAGGGTATACACCTCCAAGAGAATTATTGCAATTCTGGAAAATGGAATAAATAATTGGTATTGATGGTTCTGGGGGTGGGGAGCACTGTAGGGGACTAGAGAGAATTAAATCAATGTTAATATTAAGATGAAAATTATGTATCTATTTTATAGGATAAGTATAATTGAATATAAAAGAAAGATTGTAATATATTTGATGAGAATCAATAAAAATATATATTAAAAAAAACACATTAGCCTCATCTCATCTGCAGAAACCAGGAGGCCAAGCTTTCAGCACTTTAGCAGCTGTGAATGTCTGCAGAGAGACCTTAGCATTCACCATACAAGGCTTTTTTCCATTGTGAAATCGCTTCAGTGTTGGGTTGAATTTTCACGGCCCACACAACACCATGTGTATTCAATGTTCCCTCTGTCTCTGTTTGTTTTCTGGTGTGCTATAACCTATTGAGAATCCCCCCCCCAATCAATAGCCCTTAGTCGCGCGAAACTCCCACAATAAAACCACATGTGGTACGAAATTGTGTGCTTGTTCTGGCTTCTCTTCATCACGTGATCACACGAGGGTGTGATTAGTCTGCTCACTACTCTCTCCGCCCCTGCAGTCTTCCCAGTTCAACTTCTGGTGGCCATCTCGTTGAGACCTGACGCATCCAACAAAGACGTCCTGGCGCTGCTTTTAATTTTCAAATTTTAGCGCGATGCCTTGGGATAATGCAAAGTTGATCAATGAAACCAACTGACGGGCATATTTAACGTGGAAATAGCGCACCCTGAAAGTGCTCTGGTCATATCGCAGCGACATCCATGGTGCTAAGTACGCATGCGCTACTTGTGGAAAATCCCAGGCAGATGCCAAAGTATCATGAGATCGCACGAAATCCAAACACGAACACAGATAGATCAACAAGATCATGCATGCGCACAATCACATGAGGAAGAGATGGGAGGAGACTGACACAGATATGGAAAAATGATGGGAAAGAGGGACAGAGACCGCCAATGTGGTGCGCAAAAAGTGCTAAACTCACTTGTTTTTCTGCCTCTGTTCCGGAATGGGCTGATACATGTGGTGCAAAATGGACATGAATCCGTCATTTACATGACGAAATCATTGCACCTTCAGACCTCTGTGTGGTCAATGCCCTTGGCTCACTGGGGACTTGCCTGCAGGGCTGACCCTCCCATTAGATAAGCATCAGGCAATCACCTCAGGCAGACTCATTTGGAGTGCCACAAAAGAGCAGAAAAATGTTATCTACTTTGTTGTTGTATTTTTACTGGCAGAGATAGAGAGAAGCACTTGTAGGATTTTCTGCTTCATGTGCCAAGACTTCATAGGCATTATGTACTTTACAGGACTTGATTTAGGTTAAGCCAGGTGATGGGGGAATGAGCCCTGTTTGCTGCTCTGCTTCAGGCAACAAACTGTCTTCTGGTATTTTTCCTTCCCTGCAGTTAATATCAGTGTGGTTATTAACAGCTTTAAACACACACAATATTAGCATATGCATGGGCCAGTGGAAGGTTGCAGTGTTGGGTAGGGTAGTAGGAACTATGCAGTATGGAGTAATGAGGCAGACACAGGCTGGCTCTTCAATATGTCCCACCCAATTCTGTTCTTTGGTCCCCTGCATGTCACTGCAGACTTTGGTGTGATATTTAAGAGGACTGATAACTGTCGAGTGTGCATTTGACTTTTAAAAACGCCTCCACAGTTGAGAGTGTATCTCTGAAAATGTTACAGTGGCAAGGACTTACACAGCCAGGATTATGTGTGTAAAGGAAATGTCAATCACAGTCTTTGCAGGCTAAAGCATGACTTGGATATCCCCCCAGTTTTAAAAAAATGGAGAAAGAGAAGCAAATATCAGAACATGCTGTTCTCCTAAATACAGTACATTATTTTACTTGAAAGTCTAAATTTCTCTCCATCCCAATAAGTGTGGCAATTAATATATATTAGGCATACTTGTTTGTGCCTTTTGGAAAAGCCACCTCAGAGGGTGGGTTTCCCTCCCATCCACCTGAATTTGTAGATAGTAAATCCATAACATAGTTCCTAAAAACACATTTGAATGCCTAAGCCTGAAACCCATACTTGTATGTGCTACAGAGCTTCATGGATTAGTTGAAGTTCCCTATAACGCATACTTATATCTCATGATATTGCAACTTTCTCAGCTAACATGGATTTTCAGAGCTTGGAAATGTTACTTTGTAGACTACAATTTCCAGAATCCCCCAACCAGCAGGCTAGGCTGTCTGGGGAATTCTGGCAGTTGTCATCCAAAAAGTAATTTTCCAAGATCTTGCTTCCCCCTCTCAGCACTAGATGTAGTGTCTAGGGGGATAATAACAAGATCTTCCCCATATGGTCAAGTATAGTGCCAATCTTAGTAGCCAAACTGGATTGGTGGGCATCATTTCCAGTGTATCAGACACTGATACTTTAAACGGTTCACTGAGGAGTGTAGTGTTTCGTGATAACTCATTCATACTGCCAAGGTGTTCCCTTAAATACCCCATCTTTTTCTAGTTCATCATAAAAAATAAAGATGGGCTAGTTTTATTGCAAATTACTCCGGAGTGTACTGTTGATCAGGAAATGTATCTATCATAAAAATGTAAGGAAACCTTAAAATTCGTTTTCTCCTCAATTTTCAGATGGGCACTGAAAGCTTTTTTTGAATCCCAGAAGTTGTTTATTCTGCCTTGTAGGCTTGTGAATGCTGGTTGAGGTGAAGCAACTGAATACGTTTTGTGACACCTTTCATTTATTTGCCTTGTCCAAAAGTAAAAAACAGCTAGCCTTGCTTACTGTCCGTTCTTCTCCGTGTTTTGGTCAAATAAGTGGCCCTGCATTGAACAGCCACTTCAGTGGTCTGTGCCTTTGGACAATCAAGGAACTCCATTACTCTTTGGCAATTTCCTGGTTGCTCCAGCTCAGCAATTTTATAATGAATTTGTTTTACCAAAAACAAACAATAGGGGAAACAGGGCATGGAGGGGACTTAGTATGATCCACCAGGCTGACAGCAGAAAAGGTCTTAGAATCATAGAATCATATCATAGAATTGTAGAGTTGGAAGAGACCACAAAGGCCATCCAGTCCAACTCCCTGACATGCAGGAAATCACGATCAAAGCATCCCTGACAGATGGCCATCCAGCCTCTGTTTAAAGACCTTCAAGAAAGGAGACCCTACCACACTCCGAGGGAGTGTGTTCCACTGCCGAACAGCTCTTACTGTCAGAAAGTTCCTCCTAATATTGAGGTGGAATCTCTGTTCCTGGAGCTTGCATCCATTGTTCCGGGCTCCAATCTCTGGAGCAGCAGAAAACAAGCTTGTTCCATCCTCAATGTGACATCCCTTCAAATACTTAAACAGGGCTATCATATAACCCCTTAACCGTCTTTTTTCCAGGCTGAACATACCCAGCTCCTAAGTCTTTCCTCATAAAGCATGGTGTCCAGACCTTTCACCATTTTAGTCGCCCTCCTCTGGACACGCTACAATTTGCCAATATCCTTTTTGAATTGTGGTGCCCAGAAATGGACACAGTATTCTAGGTGAGGCCTGACCAAGGCAGAATAGAGTGGCACTATTACTTCCCTTCATCTAGACACTATACTTCTATTGATGCAGCCCAAAATCACATTGGCCTTTTTGTTGAGATACATCAAAGTACAAGAGCCTAAGGGAATTTTTTGTTGTTGTTAACTTCCCTCAAATTGACCTTGACTTATGGTGACCCTGTGAATGAGACACCTCCAGGACCCCCTGTCCTCAGCTGCTCTGCTCAGGTCCTGCAGGTTCAGGGCTGTGGCCTCCATGATTGTCTATCTGGCAATGTGGTCTTCCTCTCTTCCTCTCTCTCTCTGGCTTCTCTTCGCAAACGAAGATTCAGGAAGGACTCATCCCGCGCTTTCTGCAAGTGTGCTGATGACTAAAAAGGCCAATCCAAGATAAACAAGTCCGGTTGCAGAAAGCACAGCAGAAGGTCTCCTTGGGTGATGTTTCCAGGTTGTGATTCTTTCTGCATTGTCATTTCTCTTCAAAATTGGTTTGGCGTGAGTTCTCAAATAAGGCTGCAGCATTGTGGATAGTGCGTCTCCATGCCTCCCGATGTGAGGCCAGGGCGGACCATTGTTGGTGATCAATCTGGCCGAGCCTGAGGTGTTGTTTCAGGGAGTCCTTGTATCGCTTTTTTGGAGCGCACCTCTTACACTGACCCATGGCGAGTTCACCGTAGAATACTATTTTGGGGAGGCAATGGTCCTCCATCCTAGAAACATGCCCTCCCCAGCACAGCTGTGTTCTCAGTATCATGGCCTCAATGCTGGTGATCCCTGCTTGCTCAAGGACAGCAACATTCGTCACATAGTCAGTCCAGTGTATATTTAGGATTGTGCATAAACAGCGCTGATGGAAGCGTTCAAGGAGTCGTAGGTGTTGGCGATAGGTGACCCATGTTTCAGACCCATAAAGGAGAATAGACAGTACAATGGCTCTATACACACTGATTTTTGTGTTTCGCCTCAGGTGTTTATTACTCCAGACTCTTCCTACTGCCTTCTATCTTTCCAAGCATTATTGTCTATTCTAGATTCCAGGGAGCAAGCCCTTTAGGAATATCTTCTTAAGAAAAGTTTCATTCAAAGTAAGCAGAGTTAAGGTAGGGAAGACTGACCAAGCTCAATTTGCATTTGTATGTGTTCTGAATCACCCAGCATTAAAGTCAAGCAGACAAATGGAGGACAATAAAGACGTTTGCTTAAAAATGCATATCAAAATGTTTACTGAAGGTATAGCAATCTTAATCTACATATTCAAAACAAATCTAGGTCCTTAACTAACTAAGAGGATTACAGTCAGGGTAGTAAACTCACCCAATCTTGGGAGTTCCAGGTTAGGATCATCAAATCAGAAGTTTCTAAGTATTACAGCAGTAACATCCATATTTCCTCAGAAAAAGAGGTGCTTGTAGGTAAGTGAGAGCTCATCTCTTTTCTTCATGTTTGGTCAAATGCATGGTAGAAAAGAGAGAAAGGGGAAGAAGGAGCCTCATGTTGAGACTGCAAAACCCCAAGAAGAGACACAAAGAATCATAAAACATTTAAATTAGGAGGCCATGTGGTGAATGACTCAACAGTCACCCCATAGCTCCAAATAGTCAGATAACCTGAGATGAGAACGGGGTAGGAACTTTAGCATGCAAGGAATTTCCTAAACTTAGTAAGCAGGGGTGCAAGAAGAATGTTACATTTTCCAGTCATGCCTTCTCATGAGGTGGCCAAAGCATTGACAGCCTCAATTTAGTCATCTTGGCTTCTAGGGAGAGTGAATTTCCTGCAAATAATGGAAGCAGGTATGTTCTAACTTGGGCTTCTGCTGGGTAAACCTCCATATCTAAAATCTTTGGGGCTTCCTTAGTTATATTAAAAAAAAATCCCTGAAGAGAAATTGACCTGCAGCTGGAGATGTAATCTATTTCATGTATCTTTCCCATCTTGTTTGGTTATGAAGGGGAGGATTAAGGTATATGAAAGCCAGTGTAGTGTACTGCTTTGAATGTTGGACAAAGATTCTAGGTGACCAGGGTTTGAATCCGCCACTCAGCCTTGGGAACCCACTGAGCGACCTTGGGAAACTCACACTTGCTTAGCCTTAGAGGAAAATAGTGTCAAACCTCTGATAAAAATGTTTTGCCAAGAAAACTCTAATTGTTTGGTTGGCTGTAATGCCCAGCAGCCTTAACTAGTAGAGCCAATAATGAGGGGCAATGGAAGCTGCAGTCAAGTAACATCTAGAGGGCTGCATGATTTCCCACCTTTGATTTAGCCCTATAGCAAATGAGTGCTTGACAGAGGGCCCCACCTTATCAGGAATGGAGGGGACAAGGTTTCCTTTTGCCTCTCATGTTCACCCACTGGACAGTTCTCATACCACACCTGTGGGCATTCTAGATACAGTCCCCTCTTTTCTCTCTGTTTTGTTTTGGGGAAATAGGGGGATCCCACCAGGTGTTCTTCTAATTTTTTTTAAATCTATTGCACTGTCATTTTAAACCAGGGAAATTTTGTCCTGATCTGTCTAGTGTAGGACACATGGCATAGTTGTGTAGTCTTCTGTTCTGTGTTGATACAGTTGGTCCTCTGTATCTATGGATTCGTCATCCACGGATTCAACTATCTACAGCTTGAAAATATTTTCAAAAATTCCAAAAAGGAAACCTTGATTTTGCCCTTTTATATAAGGGACTACTATCCCATTGTATATAATAGGGCTTGAGCACCCATGGATTTTAGTACCCACGGGGGGGGGTGGTGTCTGAAACCAAACCCCAGTGGATACCAAGGGCCCACTGTTCTGCCATGTAATTTGTTGAGCACAAACTTTTTTTTTATTTGCAGAGTTCAATCTTAGTTGATACAACTGTTTTTGAATAGTCAGGGTAGCTAGTCTCAATAACATACATAGCTAAGAGGACTGTATGTTTGTATACAGTGTGCGTGTGTGTGTGTCTACTTTAGCAAAAATAACAATTCAAAATGACAAAAACACACCACTGTAAAACAAAAAAAAGATATTTTTAAAACCCTGCCATATGAAAACTAAAAGGTAACAATAGTGCTTTTAATTTTCTGTGCCTTTCTGTTTTGTTATGAAGGCTGAAAGATAGCAATAGTCATTTTAGTTTTCTCTCTTTTCCCCATTTTCTGATTGGCTTGTTTTTACAATTAATACTGTCCCTGGTAAAAGCCCATATTGCTGCCAACTGCACAAAAGCCTAGCTCCTGTTGCAAAAAGCACAGCAGAAGGTCTCCTTGGGTGATGTTTTGGGCTGTGATTCTTTCTGCTTTGTCGTTTCTCTTCAAGACTTGTTCGTCGTGAGTTCTCAAATAAGGCTGCAGCATTGTGGATAGTGCGTCTCCATGCCTCCCAATGTGAGGCCAGGGCGGACCATTGTTGGTGATCAATTTGGCCAAGACTGAGATGTTGTTTCAGGGAGTCTTTGTATCGCTTTTTTGGAGCACCCCTCTTACGCTGACCTGTGGCGAGTTCACCGTAGAGTAGTATTTTTGGGAGGCGATGGTCCTCCATCCTAGAAACGTGCCCTGCCCAGCGCAGCTGCGTTCTCAATATCATGGCCTCAATACTGGTGATCCCTGCTTGCTCAAGGATAGCAACATCCGTCAAGTAGTCAGTCCAGTGTATATTTAGGATTGTGCATAGACAGCGATGGAGAGGTAGAAAGACCAATTAAAAGGGGAAGTTACTGAAGTACAAAAGGGGGGTGAGGAAGACAGACAAGTTTAGTAGATGGGACTACAGGAGGTCATAAAGAATAGAAGATTCTGTTTAAAAAACTGTTAAAAGTATGAATATATATCAGAGCTTATATTAAGAAGAAAAAATGTTGAAAATGATATTTAATTGGATACTTTTTGGTTTTACTTTAATTAATGTGTATACAGTTTTCTCATAAAAATGATTAATTTTTTTAAAAAGCCTAGCTCCTGCTTCATATTACCTTTTCCCTCTGCACCAAATGTCTCCAGCTGCACAGTAGGATGAGGCTTCGGTCCCACAGGTGCCATGGGAAGGGGCGGCCCTCCCTGACCCTTTCCTAGGAGATGCTGCTGAGCGCCCAGGGGGCCAAGGGCGGGCTGCCTCGACGGAGCCCCCGGGGCGCGAGAGGGGCAAACGGAGCAGGGCTCCTGCGGAGAACACCGACGGCGCTGGGGGCAAAGGGGCTTCTTAGCAGGGGGCGTCTATGCCTTAGAGAGGTTTGAAACAGGATTTTTTGCTGGGCTCCTTCTATGGAATCCTGGGATTTGTAGCTTTGCAAGGTCTTTCGCCTTCTCTGAGCAAGAGGGCGGGTGCCTCGCCAAACGACAAAGCCCAGGATGCCATAGGAAGGCGCCCTGGCAAATAATCCAGTTTCAACCTGGGTTATTTCTCTAGTGTGGATACCCCCGTTAATGCCTCCCTCCAGCCCCCGCGCCTTTTTCAAGACAAGCTTCGCCCCCTCCCCTCCCCTCCCTTTTTGCTGCAATGACCTTTACAACTGAAGGCTGCCCTCCTCCCGACGCCTCCTGTCACCCCCTATTTTTTTCCTCCGAGGTGGAGTTGAGTCCTTTCCCTCCTCCTCCTCCACTTCGACACGCCGAGCTGGATGTTGGCGGGGGGGGGGTGCTGGAGAGACTTGAGGGGCGGGGGCGTGGCTCTGGGGAAGAGCGAGCGAGCGATCCCCCCCCCCGCCACCTCCTCTGCTTCGCCGGTGGGTGACATCGCCGCGCTGCCCCTTTGCCGGCGCTCTCCCCTGCCTCCCGCTCCGTCTGCGCGCCGGGCTGGCTGGCAACCGCGGCGGTGGCGCTCTTTTTCCCTCTTGCGCCTCTCGCCTCCGCCGGGGGGGGGGATCATCCCGAAGCAGCTCCCCGCACGTCTAGCGGGCTGCCCCTGGCTCCCTCTCTCTGCGCGCTTGGATTGGAGAGAGAGAGAGAGAAAGAGATCCTGAGCCTCTCCGCCAAGGATCCCCTTTGGAAACCCACGCCCGAGCTGGAGAGGGCATCGAGGGAGGAAGCGGAGACCCCTCCAAGAAGCTGCGCTTGTGAGTGACCGGAGTCTCCCGAGGGAGGCAAAGGGGGGGGGGGAAGATGGGGAGAGGGTGAAGCGGAGGGGGGCTCCGGGCGCTTGGCGGGGCTTTTCCGTTCCAAGGCGCCCCTTTGCCCGGGGCTGGAGCCGAGGGGCCAGCTCCGGGCGAGCCGGCGGGGGCCGAGGGGCCGCTTGGGGGTCTGTCCCACCGAAGCCCCTGCCTGGCTTGGCTGCCTTCGGGGTCGCTTACTCTGCCCCCGGGCGCCCTCCGCGCCTCTCGCCACCTGTTGGTTCCCCCCCCCCCCAGGGCTCTGGCAGCGAAGCCCCTCCGGGTGCCCACCGGCTCCGAGGCGGGAGAGGGTCTTTCTTTCCCCTTCTCCTCCCCGGCGGGCGCCTTCTCTCCGCCTGCTTCCCAGCCCCCGGCCGCCTCTCCCGCGGTGGGGCTCCCCAGGCTGGGAGGGCAGACGAGCCAGGAAACCCCCGGCTCCAGTTTCAGCCTTTCCCAGCAGCACGGGACCAATTGAGCTTACTTTTACTGCCCTGGGATTCTCCCAGCCCCACCCCCGAAGCCTTTGGAACCCCCTCCATTAGCCCCCTGCTCCACGCTGGTGTTCCACACGTCTTGGACTACAGTGCCCATTATCCCCGGCCAGCATGTCGTCAAACTCACTGGGGCGGGCAGGGGTGGGGGGGCTGGAGGTGCCCATTTGCACCAGGGCTGACCTGAAGCAGTAGACGAACATGGTACTACTGTTGGTTTGGTTCTTCGACTTGAAAGAGCATTTTTCCTACTTAGCAGCAGAAGCTCCCTGGGTGAGTCGTGTGCTCTGTAGAGCACTTTCTTATGTAGGGAGTGCTTTGCCAGCCTTTCCACTCCTCAAACCACTACAAGGGAGATTTTTGGCTGCATTTGAAAAAAAGGAATGGAGCAGAGACCAGGTGGCTTCCAAAGCCAACCAGCATGTCTCCAGGCTCTTCCCGGTATCTGTGACAGTCTCCCCTGCATCATGCTGCCTTTGCAAAAAGACTAGGAGGATCCTAGCTGGGGACGCTACCAGTTAGAGCAGTGGCATCCAACCTGTGGCCCTCCAGGTGTTTTGGACTCCAACTCCCAGAAGCATGAGCCAGCTGGTCCAATGGTCAAGAATTCTGGGAGCTGTAGTCAAAAACACCTGGAGGGGCCACAGGTTGGACACCACTGAATTAGAGCGTAGGAAGACCTAGGTTCAAATCCTCACTTTATGTTAAGCATCCATAGGTAACCTTGCTATTTCTCAGCCTAGCCTACCTATCAAGACTCTTGTGAAGATAGCATGGCACATGGAGGTAGGGAACCAAGTATGCTACCCCTAGATTCCATGGGGAAACGTGGGATGTAAATGTGACACTAAAAGATGTAACAGATGTAACAAAACAAAATATTCACTTCTAGCATCCCAGTTATTTTGTTGGCATTCCTTCCTCAGTTCTTCCACCAGCATCCAAAACTGCCCACAGACTCTGTGCTGGAAACATCTGCAGGAAGGATGTTATGCGACTGCAGGCAGAGCGGTCTCCTCACTACAGAGGACACAAGAATCATCCCACCCTCCCTCCTGCCACTTCTGTTTTTTTTTTTCCTTTAAAGTTTGATTTGATGTGAAGCAGCAAGAGATTAAAAATGAGATGCTCCTAGACCATATCGAGAGGATCCTGATTGCCAGGGAGAGAGAGAGAGAGAGAGAGAGAGAGAGAGAGAGAGAGAGAGAAGCTAGTTCTGCTCTGTTTAAGACAGCAAAGACCAGCCAGCAACAGGGGTTTATCCAGTCAATGTATGCAAACAAAGAGAGGGAGGGAAAGGCTGCTTAGACAAACAGGATCTCCAGTTTTAGGAAGGCTAATGTGTGAGACCTGGCAGGTCAGAGAAACCACCAAAGGTGGTGGGAATGCAGTTTGGCAAAGGGGCATTTAAAAAAAATCAATTTGATATCCTTTTGCTTTGCTGGCTGCCCCTCCGCTTTTCACTGTGTGGTTTCAAATGCAATTCTCTAGATGCAATTTCCTGCAATCTGTGGCATAGCACAGTGGTGTGTGGCAAAGGGCAATTGTGTTTAAATCAATAGTGGGACAAAGCTGCAAACATCAATGTTCAACTGACATCAAATAGAAAAAGAGTTAGGGCCTAAGAGCTTCAGGTTACACACACTGCAACACAAAGTTAAGCACACATAAAAGACCATCATTTTCATGGGGCTTAAAGATGGGTAACTCTATATAGGGTTGTATCTTCAGCCCCTTATCCTTTGATGAGAGCCCAGTGACAATAAAAATCTAATAAAAAGGAAAAAGTGACAGGTCTACCAGATCTAGTTTAGCATTCTGAGCAGATAGTGGTGCCCTTCTCTTCAGGTAAGAATGCAAAGATTTGAGCTTGTGCTGCCCAGCCTAAGATGTGGATGGAAAAGAACTAGTTTGGCACAGCATTCCTCTACATGTCTACTCAGAAATGAGTCTCACTGCCTTCAGTGGGATCTGTTCCCAGGCAAATAGGTAGAAGATTGAGGCCTTAGTCAATGTTCTATAATACTCACCCTTTCTTATTAGGTAATAATCACTTAATCTATCTGTTGCATGCATTTGTGGTGTAGGGGAGTTTGCAGCACATAAAATTAATTTGGAAAAGTAAACAAAAATGTGTATTCTGATTTTCAATGATGGGGAAAAGGCTAATGGGTGCTATTATATCCTACAGATTACAGCCTTAAATCACAAAGATTGGCATCAGGTGAAGGGTTAAAGATAACGTCCTGGGTCAGTGAAGATCAATCTTTCCCAGATTTTCTCCACTTCCCGTGAGGCTCAGCATCATTTTGAACCCAGAGGCCTACAAAGTAGTGATTCTCAACCTTGGGATGTTCTTTGTACGTTTTGGCCTTCTGCTCCCAAAATCTTTGACCACTTGCCTATGCTGGCTGGAGCTTCTGGAAGCTGAAAAATATTCAGGGGTAGCTGTGTTGGCCATATGCAAAATAAAATAATCCACAAAAGAGTGATATCGTTATTGGCCAACTGAGATGCACAAAACACATCATGTAAGCTTTTGAAGCTCCACTGGCTTCTTCATCAGACAAAAAGTGTTTAAAAAATCATATAGGAGAAAGAAAAAAGTTAGTGTTGGAGTCACAGGCCTACGTCTTGTATCAGATGTTTTCTCTGGTGTCATTCAGTTGGATGGAGGGATTTCAATGCAGGCAGAGGTTACTCCCCTGTTTTGGGCCATGTGGGGACAAAAACAAAAGACAGTAAAATTTAAACTCCATTAGCAGCAGTAATGTAACTGTGGATCCCAGATACAAGACGTAGGCCTGTTACTCTTAACAACATCACCATTTCTTTTTTCTTTCCCCTGTAGGGTTTTGCCTGATGTGAAGATGCCGATGAAGCTTCAAAAGCTTGCATGATGTGTTCTGTGCATCTCAATTGGTTAATAAAGGTATCACTTTTTTGTGGATTGTTTTATATTGCTCTTACTTGTGAAAAAGCTTGTTATGGACAAGAGTGTTACTAGTAACTTATTACTTCCAAGCTCTGTACTAACCTATCATATAGGATTGTTGTAAGCATTAATGGGACAAAGTGTGTGCTGTTGGGTTGGGTCTAAGATATGCAGTTATCAGAGTCCTGCTCAGGGTATAGCTACAGAGGGACAAAATGCGGGCATTGTCTCTCAAGAAGAATTCTACCTCCCCACTAATAAAACTTTCCTTCATTCCCCAAATGTCTAACATTGGTGAAAGTGTGAAATCATTTACACCTAGAACTTTTATATTTGCTGTGTTTGCATTCCCGTGTCATTTGTCTGCTCCTTTTCTTTGGATGCCTCAACTCTACTTCTAACTGGCTGAACTGAAGTTTTAAGTTACTGCAATGCTAGAAATTTAAAGACAGAAGGAAAATGTCATTCTAAAGGGACAGAATTCTTATTTTTATTTTATTTTATTATATTTATTAGAGTATTTATACCCTGCCCTTCAGCCACAAAGGCTCTCAGAGTAGCTTACAACATTGTTTAGCAACAGCACTAACATTTCTATACCACTTTATAGTGCCAAAAACTCTCTAAGCAGTTTACAATGTGTGTTAGCAAATTGCCCCCAACAAGCTGGGTACTCATTTTACCAACCTTTACCAACGAAAGGATGGAAGGCTGAGTCAACCTTGGAGCCCTGTAGGATCAAACTCACAACATTGTGGCTGCAGTCCCAGTATTTAACCACTGTACCACCAGGGCTCCTTATGGGTGGAATGCTTTCATTTCCCCATTTCCCTGTAGCTACATCCCTGATCTTGCTTGTGCTAGAAGAAGGACACAGGAAGGTGATCTTTGCCATTTCTTATTCTCCCTGAAGCTTTCCTGCTTCATGAAAAGCTGCTCTGAGAGAGGCTGGTAGACCTCCTGGACTAGAATGAGAGGCAGCACAAGGGTGTGTAGTGGGGACTCCAGAGAAAAGAGAGGATTGGTGAAGATTGCTTCTTTTATCCCTTCCTTCAATGAGGAGCCTATGCTGGACCCTAGTGCCTTAGAATCATAGAGTTGGAAGGGGCTCCACAGGCCATCAGGTCCAACTCCCCGCTCAGTGCAGAAACACCTGCTAGAGCATCCCCAGCAAGTGGCTGACCAGCCTCTTTTGAAATATCAAATTTGATGGTCTGGTTAAAGGCTATGGAAGACCAGTGCAACAGATGGTGGCAGATTCCATCCTATAGTTGCCTCTTAGGACCAGCACAATACTAAAATTATCTCCCCGGTGCCCTTGATTTATTTGTGAAAGTGTCTCAGCAGTCAGAGGGCTGTATTATTAGTTTCTGGGTTGCACATCAAAATAAGAGTGATTAACCTAGGGAAATGTCAACCCATGAATTGCCCCATAACATCTCCTTGTACTCTTGAAACTTTCCCCAAGTCAGTACATACCAGAAGAGATGGGCTGTTACCATTCTGCCCACAGTGACAGTTCTGCTCAAAGGAAAACCCAAGAACCATTTGAGAAGGTAATTGCTTTTGATTGTTGACTACAGAAAGGTGGGTTGATGTGGGGAGCCAGATTAAGCTAACATAACAGCCTTTATTCCTTCTTTCTTTTGTGCTTGGATTCTAGATCTGTGTATTTCATCTTGAACCACACTCAAATCAATCAGCATGACAGATTTCTTTGCCTGAAGAGTCTCATTTCCCTGGCACTCCCCAGTGACAAGTAGTTGCACCATGGACCTAGAGAATGAGCTGCCCAACACCACAGCCTTCTGGACACCCTACTCTCAATTTGAGCCTTTCTCCCCAGAGACTTCTGCCACTAATGGCTCTGCCAACACCACAAGCCACCACTATGACTTGACTAGCAATGCCATCCTTACCTTCATCTACTTTGTGGTGTGCATCGTGGGTCTGTGTGGTAACACTTTGGTCATCTATGTCATTCTCCGCTACGCCAAGATGAAGACCATCACCAATATCTATATACTCAACTTGGCCATAGCTGATGAACTATTCATGTTGGGATTGCCTTTCCTGGCTATGCAGGTGGCTTTGGTTCACTGGCCCTTTGGCAAAGCCATCTGCCGGATTGTCATGACTGTGGATGGGATCAACCAGTTCACCAGCATCTTCTGCCTCACAGTTATGAGTGTGGACAGATACCTTGCTGTTGTACATCCCATAAAATCTGCCAAGTGGAGGCGGCCAAGAACAGCAAAGATGGTCAATGTAGCTGTCTGGGGGATCTCCCTTCTGGTCATACTGCCCATCATGATATATGCTGGGGTGAGCAATAACCATGGGAGCAGTAGTTGTACCATGATCTGGCCAGATGAATCTGGTGCTTGGTACGCTGGCTTTATCATCTATGCCTTTATTCTGGGCTTCTTGGTGCCCCTAACCATCATCTGCCTTTGTTACCTTTTCATCATTATCAAGGTCAAATCCTCTGGTATCAGGGTGGGGTCCTCCAAGAGGAAGAAATCAGAGAAGAAGGTCACCAGAATGGTCTCCATTGTAGTTGCTGTTTTCATCTTTTGCTGGCTGCCTTTCTACATCTTTAATGTCTCATCAGTCTCTGTTATGATTGTCCCAACACCTGTCCTCAAGGGCATGTTTGATTTTGTAGTGGTTCTCACCTATGCCAATAGCTGTGCCAACCCCATCCTTTATGCCTTCTTGTCTGACAACTTCAAGAAGAGCTTCCAGAATGTCCTCTGCCTGGTGAAAGTCAGTGGCATGGATGAAACTGACCGGAGTGACAGCAAGCAGGATAAGTCCAGGCTCAATGAGGCTACAGAAACACAGAGGACATTGCTGAATGGAGACCTCCAGACAAGCATCTGAAAGATCTGTGCAGTTGTCCCCTCATGTCTTTCCTGTGTCTTCAACAGAAAGCAGCAGCCCCCACCAAATCAGGTCAAGAGCCTTTTTGGCCCTTCTGCTAAGAGAATGGGACTAGCATGAATGGGTTAGGGTTGGTGCAAGAACAGACTCGCTTCTGCAGCCAAATTCAGGCTGGATTTAAGGATACTAATCAACAGGAGAAGTACACTGTGAGGATCATAGACTAGAAAAACATACAGGTGTGTGTGCAGCAGTACATGCTTGTATGAATACACAGTGTGAATGTTGGGAGATCTCTATCCCAGATATGATTTGAGTTAATATGATCTTTAAAAAGAAACAAACAAAACATCCTTCATGAGGCTTGTGGTGCACACAGAGTCTATACCACTTTAAAAATGCTACAAATGCTACATTTCCAATTTTTGACTTTAAACATTTAAAAAAAAAAACGAGGAAGAAGAAGAACTTGGCTGAAACTTTAACACAAAAACTAGCTTTCCCCTCTCCGAGTGTTGAGTTGATGAGAATTTCAGTATCTGAAAAGGTTTCATAAACCTTTCATTGGATCATTGGAACCCTCCCCATTCCAAATTGTGGATGTTTTGAAAGTTTACGGACTTTTTCAAATGGGGTAAAAAAACCATGAGGAAATCAGAAGAACGGGGCTGTCGCACTTACAGAGGCCCGTTTCAGACAACCCCGTCCTCCTCCTGACCTTCCCCTGTCCTTCCTCCATGCTGCGGGTGCCACTTTTTATTGACAGTTTTTTTTTCCATGAATAAAAGTGGCACGTTTCTCACATGGGCAGCATGGAGGAAGGACAGGGAAGGTTGGGAGAAGGACGGGGCTGTCTAAAATGGGGCTCTGTAAACGCGACAGCCTCTTTCTTCTCCCAACCTCCTCGGGTTTTTTTTACCCTGTTTGAAAAAGTCCCTAGTCTATGTGCTTCTCAAACAGGCAAAGCATTGAATCTGTGCATTTTATATCAAAATGAAAAATTGTGCACTCATAGAGCTATTCATAAGGGTGAATGCTAACTGCTATCCCATTTTTGTTTATGGACTAAGTAATGGAATGGGATCATTGAAAGGAGAAACAAGGATTTTAAAAATAAAAAAGTATATAGCATGCTAATGCCTGGGAGGGGGGGTGGATAGATAGTGGCAAGAGGTAGACAAGTCTCTGTGACTGAAATAACAATCCCTTACTGTGGTTTTACATGAATTATGTGTATTGCCCTATCTCTGTATCTTTGCCTCCTACATGATAGTTTTACCCACTGACAGGCCCTTTGTTGATAGCACAGAATTGCCAAAAGTATAAGACTTCCTCTCTAGCATCTGCCAAATGCCAAAAGTCAGGTGATACCTTTACTAGGAACAACCAAAATATCACAAAATCATGAGTGAGCTTCTGGATCCTCCAGTTTGCTTCATATGGCTGGCTCTTGTTCAACAGCCTTGCAATTTAAGAAAGATATTGTGCAACCCACTGTGATGTTTGAAGTTGTTCCAAGGAATCCACCCATTTTTGCCAAAAGAGTGAGTGCAGTGAACCTTGGATGGGGTTTTAAAGCTCTCTTTCCTTCTTCTTTATCATGCCCCAGTCCTGATATAGAGACAGGGTGAAAACAATCACAATGCCACCCCTATTGTTCCCTATCATTTTGCTAGGGTGAGCTCGTCCGTGCCTATTCATGACTTGATGGCTGAATGATGGTCTCCAGTGTGAAGTAGCCATCACAGATCAAATGACAGAGCAGTATTATCTTTGGTAGTTGTGTGGCTACCACCTGTTCTTCTGTGGGTGTGGGTGGGGGAATCCTAAGGAACAAGCCTAGGGTTTGTTTTTTAAAAAGAAGCTAACCAAACCAAGCCAACTGAAAAGAAAAGCAACCAGACTGGGCATGGAAAGATCTTTTGGAAGCTGTCCCCCTGCCCCCCCCCCCGAAGATACCTGATTGATAAACTGGCCAAAGGTATCTACACTGGTATAGCTAATAACTCTGGGACAGGAGGAGAAACTCTTGAAGGGAAAGCTCTCAAGTATGCCTTCAGTTTCAGAATCTGGTACCTTGTGCAAAACTCCCAAGATCATTGCTTTCACCTCCTGTGAGGAAAAGGAAGAGGGACTTTACAATCCTGCTTGAAAGCAAGCAGGCCACATTGAGAGAAAGCCCAGGATAGCAGGAAGAGGAAAAAGAGAAGTGGGTGGGGTTTCCTGCAACTCACCTGGAGCAGGACCTCACCATTCCACTGAGTGTCCTGTTCTTCCCATTGCTCCCTATTTCTCCAGCATGCTAGAGGGTTCTAGTTTTTCTTTCTTTTCTCCATCCAAGTACCTGTCCAGAAATTCCATGCCTTTTCATAACTTAATAAAATTTGTCAGTCATAAACAAACAACTATACAGATGAAGCAATCATTTTTGTTTTAGTTCACATCTTGGGGTTTCTTGGCTGCAGAATTTAGCTTTTTTTAAACAAATGCTGCTTCTTATTAGCCCCAGCCACCACCTCCATCATTGTGACTATCTGTAGGAAGCATTCTCTATCAGAGAAACCGTAGTCTGTAGAAGCCACATTATTATACACTTCATGTCTTTGTGAGAAATGTTTTACTGCAAGAGTGTTTGCATGTTTTATCTGTGAAATTCTGGGCTGTTTAAGAATAGACTATTACATTTTATGATCTGCTCCAGATGGCAAAGGACCACCCCAACCCCTGTCTTGTGCTGTGATTTCCATTGTCAGTCATAGGTATGTGAAGCCCTGAGCAGATGAACCTGAGGAATACAGTCTTATTGAGAATTGAGAAATCACTGCCATATATTATAATTTCATTTGTCCAAATAGCGGGATTATTTTTTAAAAAGTCCAAATATATACATGTTTACATAGGGAAAATTCTGAGAAATATGATGGGCTCTGTGTGTGTGTGTGTGTGTGTGTGTGTGCACGCGTATACACACACACACAACTGCCTACTTACACCACAATATTTCTTAGAATGTGTACACACACACACACACACACACACACCTATCTGTCTGTCATGTATCTATCAGATAGATAGATAGATAGATAGACATAGATACAATACGTCTCTCTATATAACAGTGCATTATTTATTCAACTTTGTTCAACTTTTGGCTCCAAAGCTATGGCTCCTTTCCAAGTAATTAGTCTCATTGAACACAGTAGGGCTTACTTTTGAGTAAAGATGAGTAGGATCATGCTTCACAAATCCTTCCAAACCAAGGATGGTTGAGGGGTAACTACTCTTCCCACTTGCATTTCATGGCCTTTTGAGGCTCCTGTGCTCTCGGCCCAAACTGTGGGCAACTCTCATGAGTCAAAGGGCCACGTTTCTGCCCTGGACCATCTGGGGAGCCAGACAGACTGCTCCAAAGACAAAAACAAAACTTGATGTGGCCAGAGATCCACTTTTGGTTTTTAAAAACAGGGGTGTTACACAGTGCAGGAACCCTTGCAACCTGTTTTAAAGGTGGAGCACCACTCCTCAGAGGCTTCCAGAAGAAGCAATTTTATCTCCCACCCACCCCCAGAAAAGGCAAATCCCCAGGAGTTTCAAGATCTTGGGGACTCCATGTGGCTCTGAGGCCTTACTTTGAACATCCCTGCTGTACTTTTATGTGTATGTGTGTGTGTGAGAGAGAGAATATTTTTAAGTCAAAAGCATCATCAATCTTGTTGGGATTTTACATTTGAATAACAGATGAACAGAATGCAAAAAGTCCATTTTAAGCTTCTTTCTTTCTTTCTTGGACTACATTACATCTGTCAAAGGTCTAACTTCCCAGGAAGGTGTATTGTCTCTTAAAAGTTACAAGGGAAATAATAACCACCAGATTCTCTCTTGTGGCTTTACAAAGAGGAAAGTATGAAAATCAGAACTTGCATTTCCACAATTAAAAAAAAAAAACCCGTTGTTCAAGACATTTGTTTTTGTTACAAATTCCTTTCCTCCCCATTTTCTTCTGCACCAGCAACAATGAGATGGAGATTTTTTAAAAAATGCGTAAGAGTGACACAAGGGTGATCTAAGCCTCACAAATGAAAATGTTACGTGCTCTTATTCTAGATCCAAATCTAAATGACATTTTGGAGTCCAGTGATGATTTGTCTTTGTTGGTTTTCCTTTTTGCAGCAGCTAGATATACAAGCTCCTACCCAGAGCTCGAAAAGTGGCCAAAGGTCCACTTTTGGTTTTGAAAAACAGGGCTTTTCTTTTTTTAAAAAAATGAAACAGGCTTGTGGGGTCTTCAACTTATTTTAAAGATGAATCACTCCTGAAATTCCGGTAGTAGCAGTCCAAAAAAAGTTACATTTCCAAGTTCTTTTCCTATCCCTCAGCCCCAGGCCAAAGTACCAGCAAGCCCTGTTCCTTTGACACCAAGGGTGGAGAATGTGTGGCCCAAGTCTGTTTTGAGGTCCTTGGGAGACCCTCATTTTTTTGCCCCCCTCACACACCTTCAGCAGTGTGGCACAATTTCTCCACATTTGCCCCCTCTCCAATCTGTTTGAAACCCAGGAGAAGTCAGGGAAGGGTGCAGGCATGACAGAGGTGTGGCTCTGTGAGGTCCTCTGGAAACCAGTGTGGCGCTTCAGCCCTTGGCAGTTGCCCACTCCTGCATTACACCAACTTACTTTCCCAACCTGGCACACCCAGATCTGCTGGACTACAGCTCCTAGGAAACATACAGCCGACTAGGGAAGTGGGAGTTGCAGTCCATTGCATCTGGAGGGCATCAGGTTGGAAGAGAAGGCTCTACACCCATCTCTTGTTTCTAGGTTGTTGACTGGGAACCCGCCCTTCTTCCTATGGGGTGCAGATATGGTTTGACATATCACTCCTAAGTGATGCTGCAGTTATTTCCTATGGTGGTAATGCTGTATTTGCAGCCTTCTCTTTTAGCCTGCAAAAAACTGAGTATGAAAGTTTTCCTTATTGCTACACAATCTCTATGTATTGTTTGGTGCCTCCGTTGGTGGGAATATTTGATTATCTCTTTAGGAGTCAGAGAGGACGTGCATCCCCGTGTCCTCTTTATCAAAGGAAGTAAATATTAACTAAGGCTTTGTGAGGACTGTGTAGGATATATGCCATTGGGGATTAGACAGAAGAACAGCATGCTACATTAAGATGAAAAATCATCTCGTGGCTGCTAGGTGCTGATAAAGCCCAGTGCTTTTTTTAAAACCCATGTTTTAGTGTTATGGCCACCACGTTGTATCAAAGAGCTTTAGTGGCTTAGTATGTCATAGATGACATAGGAGTTTATTTGTAGAAAGGAAGAGGTTTTCTTCAACACTGATCTGTTTACCAAAGTACAGCTAACGCAGCCATGCTTTCCTACTCAAATTTTCTCATATATCATATTCTATTGCATCTAATAATTGCTTGGCTTGATTCTGCAACACAGAACAAAAGAAAGATGGAGAATCCCAGGATGTAGGAAGGCAAAAGACACTTCCAACAGTAATGGAAAGAGACGGGATATTGGCTCAGTAGGGCCAGATGTCAGGATTTGAATAAGTGAACAGCAAACACCTAGATGACTTCTACTGTTAGGCAGAGTGAGTGGAGGTTCATGCTGGCAACATCCCAGCTGTTCTTCCTGAACAGGAAAACAGAGTTGTGTATATTGTACAACCTGTCCTGGGTCTTTTAAAGTAGCCTAGTGCCTCAGGACAGTAGAGGATGCTATCCTGCCACCATTATTGAAGCACGATTCATCTGCAACTCTAGGTGAGTTGTTTATGTAGGCTGGGAATGGGGCCCTTGTGAATGGGGCAACAAGATCTCTTAGGCTAGTGCTGCATGAAGAGAAGGACTGGACAATAGGGCCCTGCAAGGTGAAGTGGCTTCCATCTGAGTGGACAAGAAAGAAGGTTTGGCAAGCCAGGTTATACGAGATGTGTGGGGGGGGGATTCTTGGCTTAGAGGGAAGAAAATAATGGTGGCAAGGAGACTGCCTAGTTACCATTTTGCTCAAAGAACACACAGATATTTTGTGCCCGCTGACGTTTGGTCTACGGATTTAGGTCTCACAAAGATACAGGAAGTATCTTGAAACTTAGAGGTCCATGTAGCTTGTTCATTTGGCCAATTTGCTTTTCCTAAAATTACTCATGTGTGCTCCTGTTCTTTGGTTGTGAAACAGTAATACCAATCTTGTAGTCAATTCAGTTAATCACACCTGGTTGGGGGATCCTGCTAGATGACTTTTGGTTCTGGCCTGATAATTCTGTACTCTGAAGTGGTGGCGGCGGCTGACTCCCATGTCAGTGGGATGGAGAATCCACTAAGGCTTTAGTATGAATTTTAAAGAAGCTGTCCAAGGTGATGAACACTGCAAATGTTAAACGCCTTGCCTAGGTCCATTAAAGTTCAGACTAAATCCTGTAGTGGATTCTCTGCCACCCCGACATGGAAGCCAGCAGCTGCCACTGCTTGGAAACTGTCTACTGAAGGTTTACAAGTCTATCAGTTTATTTAATTTTTTGGAGAAAAAAAACTCTGGCTGTTAAAATAATAATGACATACTCAAAATGTCCACAACTCTTTCTTCTGCTAGTGGCATTTTTACTTGCTAAGGCTGAAAACAGTGGCCTCACTGTATCCAGGCATTTCCTACTGTAAAGAATTATTGTTTTACAGTGGTTAGTGCTTTGAAACAACAGTTTCCCCCAATTTCTAACTCAGAAGGGTTTGCAGTAAAGTCTTTCCCTTTTGGAAGCATGTACCGTAATTGTCCTCCCAACAACTTCCCATGGTTTTAGCTCTCTAGCATGCCCAAGTGGTCTAAAGGAGAGTAACATCCATGCTTATTTTCACGTTACCATACTTTGAAAGGATGTGACACAAGTCTCTTTCTAACTACACAATTATAGTATTTTGATACCACTTTAACGAATATGGCTGTATCCTACAGAACCCTGGGATTTGTAGTTTGGTTGCAACATTAGAGCTTTCTGGCTGAGAATTCTAAATACATCACAAAACTACAAATCCCAGGATATCATAGGATGGAACCATGGCATTTAAATTGGTTGTTGTTGTTAATTGCTGACAAGCTGGTTTTGACTTATGTTGACTCTATGCAGGAGAATCCTGCCGTCAATAGTCCTGCTCAGCTGTGACTTCCTTGATTAAGTCTATCCACCGGTAATACGGTCTTCCTCTTTTCCTACTGTCTTTTACTTTGCCAACATCATTGTCTTTTCCAATGAGCCATGTCTTCTCATGATATGTCCAAAGTACAACTGTCTAATTTGGACATTTTGGCTTTTAAGGAAGCGTCAGGCTTGCTTTGTCCTAGGGCCTATTTATTAACCATTTGGACAGTCCATGGCATCTAAAGAACTCTTCTCATTTCATTTTCTCTTCTCACATTTCAAATGACTTGATTCTCTTACTCCCAGCTTTCTTCACTGTCCAGCTTTCACAACCATACATAGACATATTATTGGATGATCCCGACTTTGGTATTCAATGATATAAACTGAATTGGTATCAAAGTGCTGTAATGTATAATGTATTGATTTGGTATCAATGTGCTATAATGATATTGTGTGAAAGAGACCCAAAAGGAAGCCATGTAAATTCACACTTTTGGAGAAGGGAGGAGTGGCCTTACCATTATTGTATTAATTAAGTAAAATACTGCATTTATATATCACCCTGTTCCCCAAAGATCTCAGGGCAACATACAGGTCAGGTAGAACGAGGCAGCTGTCTCAGGGCATCAGAAGTGGCAGGAAGATTTTGGAGAGCAGAGTTGTGTGCTAAACATCCTGCCCTGAACCAAACTAGTCTGCTGCCCTGAGGTGGGATGGAAAATGGTGTCTAATTATCAGTGCTGAAGAAAGATTAAACTGCCAGCCCAGTCAGGCTTTGTACATGAGTTGATAACAGACAGCATCTTGTTCTTGTCCTCTGGCAACAACGTGTCTTAGGAGAGTCTTAGAGAAATGGAGGCAGCTCTCAGAATGTTTCTGAATGCATAGCTCCTAGCACTACATGTCGAAGGACACTGTGTGTGGCAATTCCCTCTTTCGCTCCTTAGGGATTTTCATGGGAAAGAAAAAAGACAAAAGATGGTAAAACACCAGAGAGTTACAAGTGAAAACTGCAAGGTCCAGGTCCCTGCCAAAATTCAATGTTTGAGGCAGGGTGATGGCACAGTCAAATTCTACCTGGAAGCACCTGCCGTGTTGATTCAGCTGGTTAATGAAAAGCTTCCTCTTAGATGCACCTCTCATCTGATTGTAAAGCCATTGAGAGTTTGAAGGGTGACATATAGGATTAGAATCCTCAGCAATGTACACTGACTTTCTAGCATTCCTTGAGGATAGCAGCTTCCACACTATATTCAAGTGAACTCAGGTTTTGTTCTGGAATGAGAGATGACCAGAAAGAGTAGACCAGCTTCCCTGTAAAAGACAGCTTACTCACTGCTATGGATCTTCCCCTACAATATGCAGCCTCAGGAGGATGATAGGTGTGTTGTGAAGTGCTCTCTCTGTTCCTGCAAGGAAACCATTGAAGCCCTGTAGGTCCAGCTGGAAGCCCATTAGTGTTGGCAATGCAGTAGCAAGCTCCTAGTCCTGTTCCATAATCCGCTGCAGCTTGTAAGGGATCCATGGCAGCTACACAAGAGTTCCTTGGCAAAGGCTGACAGCAGATGTAATATAGCTTCCTGAAGTCTTGACACAGGGTTCCTGTATGCTTTGATAGTTGTACAGAAGGAGGATTTTGGAAGGGCTTCTGGTCGTGCTGGTCACAGCAGCTACCAAAGTTCCCTTTTCTCTACAACTGTTAAAAACTGCATCTACTTTGCCTTCCTTACATATGTTCAAACATGATCCATATCTTCCCAAACCAAATTCCATCTTGAGGGAAGGGTTCTTCCCCAGGATGTCAGCAGGGGGGAAAGTTCTTGTTGTACTCCTGCTCTTGTCCATTTAATTTGCTTTCCCCACCCTTCTCTTCTTACACACATACACTTCTGTCTGTACATTTTTAAAATGAAAGTTAGGTGCAAATGCACATCTGAATTGGGTTCCTGTCTTAGCAGAAAATAACAAAGACTTGGAACAATTACTAAAGAAAGGCAAAGAAGAAAGTGCTAAGTCAGACTTGCTTTTGAACATTAAAAAAACAAAAATAATGACCATGGAGGATGTACATAAATTGAATCTAAACAACAAGAATATTGAACTAGTTAAAGATTTCCAATACCTTGGATCAATCATTGATCAGAACGGAAATTGCAGTCAAAAAATCAGAAGAAGACTAGGAATGGGAAGGGCAGCTATGAAAGAACTAAACAAGATCTGAAGTGCAAAGATAGAAAACTGAACACTAGTTCCAGCCATCATATTTCCCATCAACATGTACAGATGTGAGAGCTGGACAGTGAAGAAAGCTGATAGAAGAAAAACCAACTCTTTGAGATGTGGTGCTGGAGAAGAGTGCTGAGGATACCATGGATGGCCCAAAAGACAAAGAACACACTCCCTCGGAGCGTGGTAGGGTCTCCTTCCTTGGAGGTCTTTAAACAGAGGCTGGGTGGCCATCTGTCAGGGAGGCTTTGATTGTGTGTTGCTGCATGGCAGGGGGTTGGACTGGATGGCCCTTGTGGTCTCTTCCAACTCTACAGTTCTATGATTCTAAATGGATCCTAGAACAAATCAAGCCTGAGCTCTCCCTGGGAGCCAAGATGACTAAATTTGAGGCTGTCATACTTCTGCCACTTCATGAGAAAGTATGACTCACTAGAAAAGGTAATAATACCAGGAAAGGTGGAGGGCAGTAGAAAGAGAGGAAAGCCACATACCAGATGGGTAGACTCAGCCAAGGAGGCCACTGTCCTGAGCCTGCAGGACTTGAGCAAAGCAGTTGAGGACAGGGATCTTGGAGGTATCTCATTCACAGGGTTGCCATGAGTCGAAGTTGACTGGAAGGCAGCTAACAACAACTTAGATGAGCTGACTGAAAGGCTGTGCTTGTTATCTTGGCTATTGCTTTCAGTATCGTGTTCCTTTGTGGAGATGTGTTGCTAAAGGATGGAGAAGAGCTGGCTGGTAATTCATAAAACAAGAGGTGCTAGATTTCAAACCAAGGTGTAAACAGGCTTCTGTGGACAGTCAATAACGTTTTTAAGAACAAATTCTGGGACTAATTGGTTCTTTGGGGTAAGAGGTCTGTAAGACATGTGTTTTATTTTATATTACATTCAGGGTTACATCTCACTGTGTTTTAGCGGCTACAAAAACATGTTGATGTCAAATTATTACATAACTCATAGAGTTTTTTTAAGCTGTTTGCAGATTTTAAAACAGGACATAGGCAAGCCAAATAAGGAGATGGTATATACACACCACATAACAAGTCTCTGAATCCTTAGTCAATTATTATATAAATGAGAGAAATTTAGGTAGGTGAGGCATTTCTTCCCTTTGCACATGAGATGCAGGAGTCTAAATCTAAACTAAAAGCATAAACAAGAGTAAACCCAATGAATCAACAGAACATACATAGGTTTTGATTTAGCAGGTTCCCACAGAGTCAAAGTTTTTACCCTAAGTGAGACTGACAGTTTGATTTAGGCTGTACCAGGCTCCATGATCTGCCAAAATGCCAATTTCAATCCAGCTATTCAAGGTATAGGAGTCCAGTCCTCTATTGCTTTTGGTCACCAAATAAACCAACTCTCATGACAAACTAGACCCTTTGGGTATTTTATATCATTTTAAGATTATTTATCTCCATCAGATAACCTGGTCAATTTTGAAAACCTCCCAACAAAAGCATCCTATGGTTTACAGGGCCTCATGGAAGTCCAGTATTCTTGGAACTATTGGAAGTTTGGGAAACATCTCAAGATCTTGGGATTTGCACCATCTTTTCTGTAGTTTTAAATCTGCTACTTCTTGACTTGTCATTGGTGGATAGGATAGGCTGAGCCTCAGGTTTCTCTCTTCATTTCTGTCATCCTTTTAAATAATGGAAAGCTGCTAGCTGATTTTCCAAGGTAATGTGGTGTAGTGATTTGAGCGTTGGACTACAACTCTGGAGGTCAGGGTTCAAATCCCTGCTTGGCCTTTGAAATCCACTGGGTGATCTTGGGCAAGTCACACTCTCTCAGCCTTAGAGAAAAGCAAAGAAACCCACTCTGACCAAATCTTGTCAAGAAAATTCCTTGATAGGTTTGCCTTAGGATCACCCTAAGTTGGAAATGACTTGAAGGCACGCAACAGCAACAACAGGTGAATTAGGCCTCTTTACTCTAAATTTAAACGTGCCCAGTTCTTTTAGTCTGTTCTTATGAAAGTGTCTTTCTAACAGCAAAGGTAACATGGAGTAAAATGCATCAAAAAGTCTTTAAAGAACGCATGTGGAAATAATATTTTGTTTTGTTTTCAAAGTCTGGAAAAAAGAAGGACTATAATATGACCTCTCTGATTACCAGAGCATATCTTGTTTCTCTGCTGCATATCTGGATAGTTAACGATTTCCCTGTGGAAATAATTCCATTTTATTCTTACCAGTGGCACAAGGAGGCCACAGATAAATACTTGACAACATTTTGATCTCAGTGGTAAGTTCTAAGCACTAACTCACACTCTACCACTAAAATCAATAGGACTTAAAAGTGATTAACTGTGACTGTATCATTACCTATTGTTGCCAACAATTCTCCTATTCTACAGAACTATTACAGCAAAGACAGACAGAATACTTTAAGGGGGACTAGAGACAGCTGGAAATACTCTGCTAGTCTGGAAATGAATGTATACTTTTCTCCTGCGGTGAACAGAAAGGGGAAAAAAACCCAGTTCTGCAGTTCTTTCTAAAAAGTGCCATTCTACTAGAGAAAAGCTGATTGTGGACGGCTGTACTGGCTAGTAACTGACTTTCTGGAACAACTTGACACCTGTTCCCCTAAACATTTCTGAGATAGTGTGGTGGTGGTAAGAAAATGAAGATGAATGTTTATAAAAATAAACATAGTCTTGCTATTTTTTAAAAAGTGGACATGTATCTGAAGTATCAAGAGATGGGGCAACTCAATGCTGAAATCAGCATTTTCTTTTCTAGTATTTATAGGTGCTTCCAAGCAAGGCTTTTACATTTTGTGCAATTGTCCACTTTCATTCACTCATTTTTATGGGAAGTCCAAACAGCATTATCTTCCTCTTGTAACTCTCATGTTTTCCCATTGATTCCATCTTTTTTGCTTCTCTGTTCCAAAATCCACTAAGGAGGGGGAATGGGCCAGTTACAAATTACTGTTTCTGGTTTTTGAGGGGCAGAGGACAGAAAAATTTAATATGCTGATTTAAAACCAAATGTTCTCCAGCATTGTGGATTAGCATTTTCTCCCAACAGCCAAACAATGTCTGTGTACTGGTGGATTAATGAAGATTGTGATAGGTTGTGGTTGTTTTGGTGAGGTTGGGGATCGGTGGGATCGGGGCACAGGAATGCAGCTTGCTGTGAGTTGGGTATATTTGGCATCTTCAGAAATGGGAGTAGCCCCTTGCTTTTCCATTACCTACCAAAGTTCTTATATAAGGGATGTGTGTGCAGCTATATGGCCTGATCAGAAGCAATGGAATAGAAGTGTATCCATGGCAACACCATGTCCTTATCCAACAATACATGCGTACACATTGCCTTGTCAGTGGAGGGAAAGACAGATCAGCTCTTTTGCCTTTATACTCCACATCTGGCTCCTCACAGGTTGCTGCCTGGTAACTGGACAATGATGAGGTACCATTCAGCCTCTTTCTGTTCAGTGAATGGATTCTCTTTGTGTTGCAGTGATTTTCAAACACTGCTTTCTGGAAGTCCATGTGTCATAATAGAAAGCTGCTGCCTCTGTCCTATCTTGCTGTGTGGGCATCCCATTTTTATTCATTTTTAGCTGCTGACTTCCACCTAGCCTGTTTGTCTTTATTGTAGGATAGATTGTTAGCCTATCTGGCAGACATGGTGCCATTTCTGTACAGCTCTAGGCACACTTTTGTTATGTTTACCTAACGTATGTATGCATGTACACACACACACACACACCACTTAGTCATAGCCCCAAGTGTTAAAGCATTAAACATATGCTTTTTGAGGAGCTGTATTCTCTCTTTCCCACAGGAGCAACTGCAGTATGGGCTTCCCTGAAGGAAATGGCTGAACCAGCCTGCTATTAATGTGCGGAAATCAGAAATGTGTGGAAAATAAGAAAGTTGTATCCATGCTATAGGACACAGGTAGGAAACCCACTGTCCTGTTGATGCTTTGGGCCACCAATCCCACAATCTCTGATCATCGGCCATATTGGCCATTGCTGTAGTCCAAAACATCTGGAAGGCATCAGGGAGCTTTTTCTTCTCAGTAGAGAGCAGTCATGATTACTTCTCAGCTCTTGGTAACCACTGCTTTCTAACACTCCAAAATACATCTGCAGACTGTAGTGAAATAACAGAAAACAGCAGCAGAACTCTGACAAAGGCAACATTAATGTGGGCTTCCCTGGGGAAATGTGAACCATTGCCAAATGTTCCAAGTGTTTGATCTGATTTTGTGGAATGAGCGCCAGGTTACTTCAGTCCAAGTACAACATTTTCTCCCCATACAGGTCAATAGGACAGCCTTATTGCCTCAGGCAACTTAAACTATGCTCACAGTGAACTATGCTCACTGAGATTTCTTCACTCATACCCATCTCTTCAGTTGTGTAGTGAATGGAGCTACATGTGGATTTAACATGGCAGATCTTATATTTCAATAATTTGTGTTCTTAAAAATCAGGAGTGTACTGTTGCTAGCTTCTTGTATCATATCAACCCTGTCCTCCCTGACCTCCAAGTATTTGTTCCAGGTGGAGCCATCTAGTCCTGTTTCTTCTTCATCATCTTTATTCACCAGCATCCATATCACTTTCGTCCTACAAACACTGAAGGGCCATGCTGGCATCATATCCCTCCAGCTAGTCAATTCAGTATGCCAATTCAACTTAACAACCCCCCACCCCTCCAAAAAGTCAGTCTGAGAATACAAACTGAATGGGTATATCAGACGGCTTCATCCATTTTGTATTGTGGCAAACTGAAGCACTGTTCACTTTGCATGATTCCTCCACCCCATTCCTTTCTATATTATTTTCTTGGAGGAAAAATGAAATAATATAGTTGCAAATGAATGTTGATGATTGTTCCAATGTAGCCTCTGAAAAGAGAGCCAGAATAGTGTTGTGGTTTGAGCATTGGACTAAGACACTGGAGACCAGGGTTCAAATCCCTGCTTGGCCATGGAAGGCAAAAACAGCTACAAAAACCCTGTGATAGGGTCATCTTAGGATCTCTATGGGCTCATTTATGCTAGCCAGGATATGCTGGCTCCCTGCTGGTGTATCCTGATGTTGGAACTGGCCCATCCCACCTGTTACCTGGAGAAAATGGGCTGGACTCCAACAGGATGCTGGCTTGTCACATCACCGCTAATGCGGAAGCCAGGCAGAGGTCCAGCAACATCTGACTGCAGGCCCCCTGCATGTGACCAGCCTCGATCACATGCTGAGGGCCCCCTGCCCGCTTCTGGGAGAGCCAGGGAGCTGGCAGTGGCAGCAAGGAGTAGCATGCTGGATGAGCTCCCACAGATACGTGGGGCTGGATCAGGTTTTTGTTGGGCAAACTGGGGTAAACCGGGTATTATATTAGAACTGTTTATCAGGTGCTATCCAAGCTTGCCCCTGTTCCAGCCCTGTATCTCTCCAGGGGTCCTTTGGACTGTCTAGGGTCAGATCAGGGTAAATGCCCTGCATTGTTTGGACCTCAGGGTTCTGGAACAGAGGCAAGCTGGAGTAAATTCCTTGTGTAGACAAGCCCCATAAGTCAGAAACAACTTGAAGGCACACAAAAACAAAGTCACTGAAAACTACATTGCTGTACAATAATTAACTTCAGCTACATTTAGCAAGTCTATTATCCTAAGATATGCCTTAAATCTGAAACAGAATCTCCTGGTGGAGGAAAAGAGACAGAACTAACAGAACTAGAATTCAAAATTCTACCTGCCCAGCCAAATTGCATGGTATTAAATTTTCCACCTGCAGTGAAAAGCGGGGGGGAGAGGAGACAAGGAATTAGTATATGTGTGTGTGTTTGTGTATACACATACACACATGTTTGTGTTAATGGTTAGTAGCTTAGCATAAACGAAAATAATTTTTTGAATAACACTGCTATTGTAATTGCAATAAAACTATTAAAATGGTCACCAAGAGATGCATTCAAACACTCAAATAAAAACTTGCAAAACTTCTTCTTAAAAAAGGATTGAAAATTGTGTATTCCTTCAGATGTTGCTTAACTACAACTTTCATCATTCGTCCCCACCAGCTATGCCATCTGGGGCTGATGAGAGGTACAGTCCAACAACATCTAAAGGACCACTCTCATCCTAAAACTTGGGACAGATGGGGTGGTCTGAATGCAAGCAGGAAGATGATGCCATAGAGTGGGATTTACCCTGTTGGGAAATACCCTGTTCTGAGTATTCTATAACTCGGACCCTAAGTGTTGCTTCCCTTGTAGCACCTTGTCTCCTTCTATTTAAGCCTTTGGCAAAATGGTGGCAAACTGGGTTTAGTAGCTGGATGACCAACAGACCACAGGCAGGAAAAGGATATGACTGTAGCTTTGTCCATCTTGGATCTCTCCACTCTTAGCATCCTATAATTAGGTTCCTGGGCTGTAGATGAGCTCACTTCCATGCAAGAGGTTCCTGCTCTCCTTCTGTTTTATCTCTAATGACAGATAGCTAGTGAGAAATAACTGCATAACAAACTGGATGGGAAAACCTGAGGGCTGCATCTGGCCCATGGGCCATAGGTTCTCCATCTCTAATATAAAGTAAGCCATTCATAAAAGAAATCAGTTGAATTATAGTCATTAGTTGTTATATGAGCTAATCATATTAATGTTCAGTATCGTCTTTTCCTCCCCTTCCTGCCCTCTTATTATAATTTTTTGCCCACTTCAGATAGGAAACTTTGTATGGAACTATGATTGGCTGATGTATAAACATCTCCCATAATAATAATTTGCACAGCATGTGGAGACTAATATGAACACCGCCACACTGGACAGAATACTAGACCAGCTGGACCTTGTTCCATTCTTACTCTTGTTCACCACCCCAGCACTCCTTTTCCTTTCAGAATGGTGGTGGCGACAATGGTGATGATGATGATGACAACACTCTCCACATGTAGTATCTGCTGCAACAATTGTGCAATGTCCTCAAAAGGTAAACAAATGAAGAGATAGTACACACCTAGACTAGACTTTCTGTCATTATAATCGTAATACAGGTCACCCCCCTTTATCCATGGTGTAGCAGTAACCACAGTCTCATTTAACTGCGGGCGGAGGGGGGAGGTCTCTCTAGGCATCTGGAGGGTCTCTTTAGGCATCTGGATGTCCTCCAGCATGACTCTATGATCAACTTCTATTGGAAGTTGGATGTTCTCCAGCATGACTCTATGGTCAACTTCTGCTGGAAGTTGACCATTGAATCATACTGGAGGACTTCCAGATGTCTAGAGAGGTGTTCTTTGTAGGCATTTTCTAGGTCCTCCAGCACAATTCTATGGTATTCTATGGTGATTTGCTATTATCTGCAGTTTCACTTGTAAACGGTAAGTCCAGAAACATATTCTCTGAAGATACAGGGGAGCAACCTGTATTTTCATCATCACAATTTTCATCATACGATTAGGTAAGAGTTCTTCCCACTTTGGTCTAAATTTTATTAGTTGTCCCAACTAGAATAAACCCACTGAATAAAACTGGATTTACCTTTGTGTTGAACCACCACACAACAATTGATTCCATGGATCTACTTTAGTTGAAGTGAATAGGATTCGGGTATCTGAGTGTAAATTATATATTATTGAGCTCCAGTGAACTGAAAACTGGATCATACAAAACTTTCATAGTGATTTACTATTTAACATTTTAATCAGGACTTTGTACATGGATCAAGATGTTGGTTTAGAAGATTAAGTGTAGTTTCCAAACTATAGAATAGCAAAAAGGTACATCATCAACCATCATCATGATAAGTGGGACTTTAGTAATACATATTAATGCAAATAGACTTGTCGGTTTACAATAGCATTTGATTCTTTAGGCTTTCTCCTCAGTTTCTATACTGTCTGCACATTTTTGTAACTTTCTTTTTCCCTGTTTGGTTATGCAATTTATAGTATGTTATAGACTGACTGAACAAAGTTTGGAATTCAGATTATTTCAGATACACATTTCCTTTTAGGCCTGTAGCAGTAACAATAAAACAGAATAGAATGATACAATCTTCTGATGTCTGTGATCCACATATGCATAATCGCCAGGGTAATGGAATCTCATGGTGGCACTTCACAAGACATTACACCAGCTTAGTTTGAAACTGTAAGGCTGAAAGGATCCATGAAAAAGACTAGAGGTCAGAAGATGAAAATAGCTCTTTAACTTAATGCATATATGGCTAGCTAACACCGAAGTGGTGGGAGCTGATTCTCTGACATGCAAGTTGAGCAAATAAGAAACATGAAAAGAACAAATGGATAATAGAGTCCATGACATAAAGTTTGAAGCATCCCACCAGAATCTGTTCAGACATTTTTCAGTTCCACATCCTTTCTTGCTAATTTCTCCCTTGGCTGAACTGCTCCTAGTTAGAATACTTCCTAAGGCTTTATAGTACATCTGCTTTTTTGAAGTGTAAGCTCATTGACTGCACTGTTTAAACAGGAGGGGGAAATGCACACTGACAGCAATGGTGATTGACCTGTCTATGGATGTTTGTTGGGGGAAATTAACTATGCTCTTACTTTCTCATGTCCTGTCTTTTGCCTTAGGCGTCCCCAAACTAAGATAAGGACTGAATTCATGATGTCTAAAAGTGCACTTTCACCACTGAAATCAATAGGATGCTGGTTGCTGGATCTTCCTTATCATTAGGAGAGATCAGGCAGCTGCTTCAAGGAAGCAGATTTTGGGTTTCACAGAAAGACATCAAATTGTTCTTTATGAAATTTGGTATTACAGGGGGCCCTCTGGATCTGTGATACATAAAATGGAGGCGATGTGAATGAGGCATGCCCTGAAGCATCCATGCACATGGCACTACCCTTTAATAATATGGGACGTGAACATCCACTTTTTTGTCATCTGTGTGGGGTCCTGAGCCCAAACCCCCGTGGATCCCAGGGGCCCACTGTATTATGTTTGTACTATTGGTGATTGATAGATGCACTTGTGTAATTTTCTGCCTCGTGTGACAAATTAATCCAGCTGGTTTTTCGTTACTATGCATTTTAAATTGGTTGGGTGGGAAGCACATTTTGCTGCTTCATCTCAGGTAGCAAAACGTTTTGGATTAGACTTGATGTGATGGAATACTGACAATTAAGAAACCAGCCAGTGCTGAAGTTGCTTTCAAACAACCCACATGAGAAGTAAAGATATTTATGTTCTTTATAGGTACTGTACTTGTGCTTGCTGTATTATATGCTATAACCTCAAAACTGTGACCCCGGTGTGAGATAAATTACTTTCCTGTACAGGCTTGCTTAAAAAAAAATCTGTTTGGATATGTACTTTTATAAGATATCCTAGCTGTGAAATCTCCTTTCTGAAAGGGAAGACTCCTTCTTATGAACCTTTCTGTAGACAACAGAAGTGAAAAACTGTTTGGAGGAAAAAAGATTTGTGAATGAACTACATCCATTTGACAAACAGATTCTGTTTTTTCAATAAAGTGGCGTGAATCAGAGTCATTTTTTTCTCCTGTATAAGTAAGTTTTAGTAACAATTTACTCTCAGAAAAGTGGTGCATTACAATGTACTGGAAGCAGTGTGAAACAATAGATTTTATTACATCAAGGACTTTATCAGACGAGCCCCTTAAAGCATTCTTTTGCTGGCATAAAGAACCCCCCTCCCACCGCACTTACCTTGCTTTCCTGGCAAAGGCTTCCTGGCAATGAAAGAGGAAATGAATGAAGCTCCATTCATTTCCTCCTTTGAAATCCCACAGATTATCGTGAGACTTCATCGCACGGGAAATTCAAAAAACAAAACGAAAATAAGACAGAAAAACTTTTTAAAAGCACATACATACAATTTAAAGGTCCTAAGTAACCTGGGGAGGGTCATAAAAAGTGTGTCACTTACCTGGCTGTCATGATCTCACCCAGAAGTGTTCACACTGGACTGGCCATTGGCACTGCATTGACGTGAGTACAATGGCATGAGGTTTTACATGCTGGCAATTCCAGCACAAAAGCACCATGGGGGATCAATTGACAGCTTTAGCCATCAATTAAAAAGTACAGGTTTTGGCAGGGACAGAAACTCAAAAGGGCGCCATTGTGTGGTATGCGTGCCATTTCGCATTTATGTGGCATCATTATGATGCCATATTTTATGCAACTGATAAACACCCTGGTGTGTGTGTGTTAACTTTTGTAAGCCACTTTGACGAAAAGGTGGGCTATAAGTGAATAAAAAATAATAACAATAATAGTGTCAGTAACAGAACTTCACTCAGGTTCCCCAAAATATGCAATCCTTTCCACTAGTGTGGTTAAATCCAGGGGTTCTTCACTTTGTCATCTGGGGACCACAGGGGACTATCTAGATTTTCAGACAACAATGTTATAGTGTTACTATTCCACTTTATTTGCTATGGCTGCCTCCTATTGAATCCTGGGATTTGCAGTTGAGGGAGGAGCATTTACAACTCTCAGCCAGAGAGCTCTTAGGTCTCACTAAACTACAAACCCCAAAATTCCACAGCAGGAAGCCAGATCAATTAAAGCAGAATAGTAACACTATAACAGTGTAGGCTGAAAATCTATGATGTCCTCACAGGGAGTCCACGAAGGCTTGAAGGCTGCTTGGCCCACCTCCTGCCTGCAGTGAAGCGGCCACATGACAGGAGCCTAGGCAAAGGTTGGCTGGCTGGCTTGGCCTGTGCATTGCTATTCAATCCACTCCAGCCACAAACTTGCAGGAAGAAGCAGGAGAAAAGTCTTCCCTACCCTCCAATGCCTCTGAGAGAAGGTTTAATTGATGGTGTAATTGTAATATTATTATTATTATCAGGTATTATTATTGTTGTTGTTTTAAATCTTGAGTTAAGTCTTGGGAGTCTGTGACAACAAAAGATATTTAAAGGGGATCCTTGGTAAAGAAAAGGTTAAGAGCCACTGGTTTAATCATTTGGGAGCAACTGGCATGGGAAAATTTTTAATTAGAACAAACTATGCTCACTCTATCATGCTAGAAAAGACTGATAACATTCCCGATTAAGTGATAATTGAGTTACAACCCATGATTTTCCTAACCAACAGTCAGTTTTATTACTTCCATCATCCATCTCATGCACTTTTTTAAAAAAATATTTTATTTAGAATATAAAACAGACTTATACACACTTACAAACACACTTACAAACAAACATAACAAACATACAAACATAAATATATATATAAAAAAACAAAAGACAAATTGAATAGAATAATTGACTTCCTCATCAACTGAGTTTGAATTCACACAATTGTCATCTCGTTGCTCTTTCTTGTACATTACTATAATGTTATCCATATTCCATATTTCCATATTTTTGAAATATCTATTTCCATATGTTTTTATATATTTCGTCCTTTACCTATCTGATACTTGCATATTTATTACATATAGAAGTGATGTACAAATGTATTCAATACACCTTTGCTTCACCCAACTTTACAGCAGATCCATTAGTATTATCACATTATCCAATGTCTAGTTACGGTAATTTTTCCAACTTTATTTCCTTCCCAAATGAAATCTATGTGTTCTGTATCTATCAATCGGAAGCTTCTTCTCTCATCCTCTTTAGCATTGATCTATAGGTTAATCTATAAACCAAGTGGCTGCGTATGCATTCCATTCCGACTTCCAATATTCTATCAATTTTGCCCATTTCTCTCTAAATTTATTTGCGGATTTATATTTAATCCAATATGTAAGTTGTTCCATACGTGCAACTTCTGACAGTTTACTCATCCATTCTTCTACTTCCGGTATAGTCGTTTGTTTCCAGTATCTAGCATATATGACTCTCGCTGTGGTGATCATGTATAGCATTAAACTTCTATCTTCTCTGGGGAAATCTTTCTCGATAATGTTTAATAAATACATTTCTGGTTTTAATCTAAGTTCAGTCTTCAATATTTTACACACCTGGTTATGTATATTCACCCAATATTTTTTTGCTACTTCACATGGCCACCACATGTGGAAAAGAGAGCCGCTCACTTTCTCACACTTCCAACAAGTTGTTTTAACATCCTTATAAATTTTTGCCAATTTCTGAGGTGACATATACCAGCGAAAAAGCATCTTGTAACAGTTTTCCCTCAACTCCATACATGGCATAAATGTCATATCTATCTTCCACAACCTCTCCCAGTCCTCTAGATGTATATTATACCCAATATTTTGAGACCACTTAACCATGTAATCCTTCACCACTTCCGATTCAAGTTCCAATTTTAGTAATAGCCTATATACTTTGGATATTTTTAAATCAACATTTTCCGCTAGTAATACATCCAACTCTTTCTTCTGATGTTCAATGCCAATTAAGTTCTTATCCATTTTGTATCTTTCCAACAGTTGTCGATATTGAAACCAATTTGATACTTTTTGTTCTTTCGCCATCTCTTCTCTAGATTTTATTTGGTATTCTCCATCTTTATATTTCAAAATATCTTTATATGTTAACCAAACATCTAAGTTTGTCATCTCAGTTCTCCTAAAAGCTTCCTGAGGTGAAACCCACAATGGTAGGCTGGTATATAATTTTGTTTTTATGCACTTCCATGTTTTTAGCATTATATTTCTGATGATGTGATTTCTAAAATTTTTATCAATCTTATCTTTATCGTACCACAAATATGCGTGTAGCATCTCGTGCACTTTGAAGTTCCTGCTGGAAGACACTTGTCAATCATTCTTTGAAAAGCCACAGCTCCCCGCTTCCTTCCCCTGCCATGCTTTTCCTTGGGTCTTGTTGGGGAAAGAGCATGCAATTATCCTACTCTGGGCCTCTTTGTAACAACATTAATTGCAATTGAGAAGTACGTATTATATCTGTGTTTTTAATTTTGCAGCAAAAATGTTAATAATCTTCTCAGTTTCATAGCAGAGGGATGATTTCATATCAGTATGTAAGCGAGAGTTAAAAGGAGGCGATTTTGCAGAGATTTAGCCAAACCACCCCCATGTTGAGACTCGGAGGAGAAATCTCCCAGCTTAGTGGTTTTGCTCCAAAATCTAGCCATTAAAAAGATGATGCCTCAACATTGCGGGGCCCAGGGCCTCATGGAAATAGTTGTACAAAGAGGTGATTCCCCACCTGACTGGAAGAGTAAAAGCTTGATGGTAAAACAGATGTGGCAATTCACAACTGTTAAACTGATCAATTGTAGAAACTTCCAAGATGAGAAGGCTTTGGGCACATATGCTGAGATATTAACAGAAGGATGAAGAATATGGAGTGGCTCCACCTGTCATGGAACTTCAACTTTCACCTGCCACTAGCAAGCATAGCCAATAAGGCTAAGATAGTGAAGGATAAAGCTAAGATAGTCAAGGATAAGCCAATACAAAGACAAAGGATGTCAAATAACATCTGGAGAGCTACATTTTCTCTTGTGCCTGTACTGGCAAATAACTCATTGCATGTATTGTTTGATGCAATAGAGAACGCTAGAGAAAGTGAAAAGTGCAAGGATCAAACGAGAGGTGGTAATAACTTATCAAATTTCATACTATTACTGCCTTTCAGGTTGTGTATAAATTCTAGTCACTTTATGTATAGTGTGTGTGTGTGGAATCAAAGCATTATATCCACAACTGACATACTGAGTGGTAAAGAAGACTAAACAAATCAAATCCTAAGTCTAATATTCCACATTTAGCTCCAGGATATACCCAGTTCTATATTCAGAGGTTGCACTCCTGAAAACTTCTGGGTATCATTTACATGTCTGCCAGATTTTAAATAAGGATTTTCTTCTCTGATAGTTTACTCACAGGTTTGTCTGTATTTTAAAAAAGCCATTTGGAAATTTAGCTTAAGAATTTTGAAAGGTGAAATGATTAACTCGCAGCTTATATTTAAAGCTCTTACATGTACTCTCCAAACTGCTTTTGAATTTTGGCAGAGTTTAAACAACAGGTTGGAGGTTCTGCAGGCACTCTGCTAAGAACAATATCTTCAGGAAAACAATTAGATTGCCTATGCATCTCTTTGAATTGTAGCTATCATTTCTAATACGGATTGGAATCCCTACTTCTATCCAAAGATATGAATTTAGGGGGCGAAGCACATGGTAGTGCTTATGAACCTAGAGGAACTTCCTAGATATTCCACACGAGCAAGCAACATGAAGACCATGACTTATACATTTGTACATGAAAAGCATCCACTGGAAATCTGCTGGAAAAGAACATGGTGTGTGTGTGTGTTCCACAGATGCAGCGTAGTGCTACAAAGATTTGTAGCAGAGAATATAGAGAGGTTTTATATTGCCATAAAAGTAATTGGCCCATGTTAAATTATGAAAGAACAGATAATGAAGTCTCTTCTCAGTAGCCATGCTTATAGGAACTACTGAAATGAACAAATGATTAAAAAGGAAAGTACACACAGGCTGAAACTGTGCTCATCCCAAGCATTTGAATGTGGCTTAGAGCAGGATGTCAAACCATCCTAAGGTCACTTGCCTGATTAGTAGAATTTACTCAGAAGTAGGGCTCAGATTAAGATTGCTGAAATAGCATTCTTGATTATTTGGGGGAGGGGGAATCAAGGGATCATGATTGTGTATTGTGCATTTGAAATTCTCTCTCTTGACCTTGGCAGCTGGGGCTTTCTTCAGTTTTAAAAACTTTTTAAAAGCCCCCCTTGTAGTAGCCCAGCTACCATTGTCTTTTTTCCCCCAGTGTCTCAGGTGCAGTACAGTTTCATAGTGTGGTCGAGGGAAGAAAAGGCAACCACCAAATAGGGTTAGCGTTTTTGGAGGTGGATACCATCCTGCCCCCACTGCATGGTGTCATGGAATGATTCTGTACCTGGCACATTCTTGGGGAAAGAAAAGGGCAAAAAGACTACTGACAGAGAAGTTGTGGTGCTGCCACCTCAACACCTGATAAGCACAAACCCCTCCTAAAAAAAAAAAAAAAACAGTGAATTTTGCCTCTTTCCAGCAACCTGGACAAATAAGTTGGTGTCCCAAATTTAATGTTGAATGGGACTGCAGAATCTGAGGGGACTTTGGGGTGCATCTTTTCTCAGAAGTCCACCGGGCGTTAATTAGGCTTATTCCCACATATCTGTTCATAGGATTGCACCAGAAAGCTCCTATATATCAGGGGCAGGCAAAACATACTCCATAGGCTGCATGCCTCCCCCTCCCCAAATTTTTGGTTGCAGCCACAATGGCTTTAAAAATAGCATACCTCATTTTCATTAAACCGAGCATATATGGAACCTGCTCCGTTTTAATCATCATCATCATCATAATACTTAGTTATTTATTACCCGCCTCTCTCCTCAGAATCGGGGCGGGGTACAACATTACAAAGTATACAATACAATGCATCACAATACAGTACATCACTATGTTTTAAAGGAGAACCATGTTTCCAGAAGCCTCACAAAAATGGAATGCACTTCCTTGTAGTAGGGGGCACAATGTGTAACCTGAGGGCCACCTATATCCCATAGATGACCCCCTACTGTACACCCTTATGAGGGAGCAAGTCCCAGTGAGTGCAGATATATTTCTGAGTGAGTATGCCAAAATAAGAATCATCCATGTCATAGTATTTCCAATCTTCTTGTATATTTGTGAAAGCTGGACAGTGAAGGAAAGGGATAGGAAGTGAATCAACTCATTTGAAATGTGGTACTGGAGTTTTACAGAGAACATAGAAACAACCCCCAAATAAATGGGTCCAAGAGCAAATCCTGAATTCTCCCTAAAAGGCAGAATGACTACACTGAGGCTATTGTACTTTGGACATATCATGATATGACATGTTGATAATATTGTGGAAAGTGGAAAACATTAAGAAAAGAAGATGACCATATTACAGGGGTAGAGATTCAAACAAGAAAGCCAGGGCTATGCGTGTGCAAGACCCCACCAAGGCTGTTGATAATTGGATAGCTTGGAGATCTCTCATTCCTATGATCACAGGCTTGATGACAATTAACAGCAACAACCTTTGACAGGCCCTATGACAGCACCCAAAAGAGAGATAAAAAAGGAAGAGAACTCCAGATGCTAAGAGGGAAAAACTTTATTTCTGATCCTCTTGTATGCAGGAGTTTGTAAATGAAACTTAGATCGAGTTGCCAGTGTGTCCATAAGCCTTGATATCCTGGGACTTTCACTCTGGAGTAATGCTACAGAGTTTATTGGAACTGTTCTGCAGTGAATGGTTTGGAAAGTAAATCCCAAGTGCTCATCTTTAAAGGCCTTGCATTAACTGAACTAGAGCAAACCTAAACTATTTTTCCTTCTGCTAACCAAAGAGTGTGTCATTTTTCTGTGTCATACAGAAGCTCCCATGTATGAAGTTAGTTGACCACAAACTGAACATGAGTCAGCAGTGTGATGCAGCAGCTAAAAAAGCCAATGTAATTCTAGACTGCATTAACAGGAGTATTGTGTCTAGCTCAAGGGAAGTAATGGTGCCACTCTATTCTGCTTTGGTCAGACCTCACCTGGAATACTGTGTCCAGTTCTGGGCACCATAATTCAGGAAGGATATTGAGAAGCTGGAACGTGTCCAGAGGAGGGCGACCAGGATGGTGGGAGGTCTGAAAGCCATGCCTTATGAACTGGGCATGCTTAGGGAGCTGGGCATGCTTAGGCTGGAGAAGAGAAGGTTGAGAGGTGACACGATAGCCTCAAAACATATTTGAGAGGTGACAAATATGTTTAAATATTTGAAGGGATGTCATACTGAGGATGGAGCAAGCTTGTTTTCTGCTGCTCCAGAGACTAGGACACGGAGCAATGGGTTCAAACTACAGGAAAAGAGATTCCATCTAAACATTAGGAAGAACTTCCTGACAGTAAAGCTGTTTGGAAGTAGAATACACTGCCTCGGAGTGTGATGGAGTCTACTTCTTTGGAGGTTTTTAAACAGAGGCTGGATGGCCATTTGTCAGGAATAATTTGATTGTGTATTCCTGCATGGCAGGGGGTTGGACTGGATGGCCCTTGTGGTCTCTTCCAACTCTATGATTCTAAGTGTCTTCCAGGAAACCTCATGGATGTGAATGAAAGCTGACAGAGCCAAACACTCAGTTCCTTAAATCAATACATTTTAAGCCTTCGTAACACAGGAACTTCTGTGAGAAGTATACTGATACATACTATTTACAATAATTTCCATTTGCAAAAAGCTAGGTGGTTTTCAATCTATTAATATATACCATTATTTGTAGAGTGAGGGTGGCAGCAAGCTTCATTAAGGATAATGGATGTTTGCCTTTTAGAAACTATGAGAACAGACCCAGAGATGCTTTTGGCTCTCACAACATGATTGTTAATAATCTAACAGCTGGGGATGTGTTGCAAAGCAGTTACCTTAACAATATAAACCTGTGGGAAGCCTTCCCCTGAAGACTAGTGATCACTGACCTTTTGTTCATAGCCAGAAATGTCAAGATTCTACAAAGAGGGATGCCTTCACATCTACAATCCTGTCTGTTCCTTATATCAATGTGATCCAATCAATTCAAAGTAGCACAAACTGTTCCACATGCATGTTTTTAATCCCTCCCTTTCAACATTGCCCTTAAAATGTCAACCTTTCATAAAGGTTCCTTTCTATTCAAATTTTAATAGAGACACGTTCATCCCATTCATCCACATTGGTTGAATAAAACAAATTGCTTTATGGAAAACAAAGCTATTAAATTCTTTACCAGATCAGGGTTGGAGAGGTTGGAGGAAGATAAATAATGTTTTTCTCTCTGTTTCTTAAATAATTTTGGGAGGACTGTTTCTGCTTTAACATTTACGGATTGAAGCATTGTGATCATATCTCCATCTCATGGCTGAACCAAGTAATACAAGAAAAAAGACAGTGGTGGTTCACAACCACACATATACTGTATTCATTTCATGGAATTTATTGTCCTCCAGGATGTAGGCTACTAGGCTATCATGCAAATTTACACAGAATAAAACTGCTATAAGGCATGAGGGCTGAACAAAAACTCCTTTGGAGACAATAAACCACAGAGTAACAGTTGCTAGAAAGAGCCAGCATGGTGTAGTGGTTTGAGCATTGAACTATGACTCTGAAGAGCAGTGATTGAGTCCCCCGCTTGGCTACGAAAATCCACTGGATGACCTTGGGCAAGTCACACTCTCTCAGCTTCAGAGGAAGGCAAAGGCAATCCCCCTCTGAACAAATCTTACAAAAAAAAAAAACATGTGAAAGGTTCATTTTAGGGTTGCCATGTCAGAAACAACTTGAAGGCATACAACAACAACAAACCAGTTGCTGGAGGTGGGGGGGGGGACAGAAAAATGATAGAATAGTAGAAGTGGAAAGGACACCAAAGGCCATTCAATTCACCTGCTTGTATATATATGAAGTCTACAGTTAAGGGTGAGGAGGACTTGTAAGTCCTGCTTCTGGGCTTCCTGTAGGGCCTACAATCCAGGCTTCTAGTTGGCTACTTTAAAAAATGGAATGATGGATGAGATGACTCTTTGGTCTAATCCACTAGGACACTTCTTATAACAGGAATTTGTTATGTACATTATGTACATACCCAGACAGAGATTCTAATGAAGTTTTGGGCACCAATACTCCCCCCCCCGCCACCTTACATCTGATTCCTTGGCATTTATGAAACCAAGGGGGCATCCATGCTAGAGAAATAATCCAGGTTCAAACTCCTTCCTATGGAATCCTGGGATTTGTAATTTGGTGAGGCATCAGCACTCTTTGACAGAGAAGGCTAAAGGCTGTGTAAAACTACAAATCCCAGGATTTCATAGGAAGGAGCTATGCAAATAATCCAGTTTCAAACTGGATGATTTGTGTCATGTGGATTCCCCCAGGTAATGAATTCCTTGATTGCACAGGTATCCACTTTGTAGACCCAGTTAGATTCTCTCTCTCTCTGGCTTTTCTTCGCGAATGAAGATTCAGGAAGGACTCATCCTGCACTTTCTGCAAGTGCGCTGATGACTGAAAAGGCCAATCCAAGATAAACAAGTCCGGTTGCAGAAAGCACAGCAGAAGGTCTCCTTAGGTGATGTTTCCAGGTTGTGATTCTTTCTGCGCTGTCATTTCTCTTCAAGACTTGTTTGGCATGAGTTCTCAAATAAAGCTGCAGCATTGTGGATAGTGTGCCTCCATGCCTCCCGATGTGAGGCCAGGGCAGACCATTGTTGGTGATCAATTTGGCCGAGCCTGAGATGTTGTTTCAAGGGAGTCCTTGTATCACTTTTTTGGAGCGCCCCTCTTACACTGACCTGTGGCGAGTTCACCGTAGAGTACTATAGAAACGTGCCCTGCCCAGTGCAGCTGTGTTCTCAATATCATGGCCTCAATGCTGGTGATCCCTGCTTGCTCAAGGACAGCAACATTTGTCACATAGTCAGTCCAGTGTATATTTAGGATTGTGCATATACAGCACTGATGAAAGCGTTCGAGGAGTTGTAAGTGTTGGCGACAGATGACCCGTTTCAGACCCGTAAAGGAGAATAGACAGTACAATGGCTCTATACACACTGATTCCTTGGCATTTATGAAACCAAGGGGGCATCCACACTAGAGAAATAATCCAGGTTGACACTCCTTCATATGGAATCCTGGGATTTGTATTTTGGTGAGGCACCAGCACTCTTTGACAGAGAAGGCTAAATGCCTTGTAAAACTACAAATCCCAGGAAGGAGCTATGCAAATAATTCAGTTTCAAACTGGATTATTTGTGTCATGTGGATTCCCCCAGGTAATGAATTCCTTGATTGCACAGGTATCCACTTTGTAGACCCAGTTAGATTAGGGGGTTGTCTAAATGGCGAAAATACTCCTCACAGAATGCAAGGAGAATATGATCTGTCTTAATGGCATCCCGCATCGTATTGCTGTATTTGGAAGGGGGGGGGCAAAAATGCCAAAATGTCTGAAGGAAAAACCTTTGTGGTTTTTCCTGGAGTTTTTAACAAACAGTGGGGGGGGGGTGCATTCCTGCTCATTGGGACAAGTGATTCAATTCAATTTGCTTTCCCAAAGGAGCAGAAGCCGAAAGCTGTTTGGCTGGATGAGTGCAGGGGGCAGGGCTTCCTAACAAGGCAAGTGCCTGGAATCTCCATGGTTTTTTTGCCTTAGCAAGTGAACTAATGGGGCTTGTTGCTTTTCTGTTAAGGCAAAATATCACTCTGTCACACCTTAGATATGTGTTTGGTTTTTTTTTTTTAAAAAAAATACCGTTTGGCGGTGGCAACTGGTGGGAATAAAAATGCAAGTAATTCACATGCGGCTGCCATTTTGATTCACAGGCATGGCTGTTTGCACAGAAATCGCAGATAGCTTCACATGCCTGCAATCTACCTACACCCCACCCCGCCACACACACACAAAAGTCCATTAAGTCAAATCGCAGCTGCTGTGAGTTGCCTTTACTGTGGAGGAATCCGCTTCTTTTTGCCTCGTATAGACAATCCCTAGATTTGACTGAATAAATTGCTGAACGTTCTGTTATGTGCCTTTGGATCAACTATGGCTTGTAATGACCCTATCATTGGATTTTCTTGCAAGGATTCATTTCCATGCCTGAGAAGGAATTCAGACCTTGGTCTTCTAGAATTCTAGTCCAACATTCTAACCTCTCCACCATGTTGGCTCAGTTGCTGAACCAGAGCACATAGTTAGCACAAAGCACATCTGGTTGGGTCTGCTTTGGAGAGGATATGGATAGTGCGGTTGGATCATCATCATCATCACCACCACCATCATCATGTATTATTAAAGGGGTCCCTGCTAAAGAAAAGGTGTAAGACCACTGGTCCAAAATCATCATCGTCATCATCCTTATCATCATGTATTATTGTTGTTATGATTAACAGGGTTTTATATCTTGAGTTAAGTCTTGTGGGTTCAGGGCAACCAAAGGTATTTAAAGGGGGTCGCTGGTAAAGAAAAGGTGAAGAGCACTGGTCCAAAGCATCACGAGCTTCGCTCCTTCCACATTTGGCTCCTCCAGATGTTTGGGACTTCAACCCTCAGCATGCATGCTGCCTGGGGCTTCTGGGAGTTGAAGTCCAATGCATCTGGAAGGCCAAAGACTTTTTTGTGGGGGGGGGACACTGCGAGAGGCGGGATGTTAACCAAACGCCGCCCCCCTGCCCTACACAAACATGGCGCCAAGGGGTCGGGAAAGAGGCATACTGGAGCCCCTCCTCCCCAGGAAAGGCTCTGCCCTCGCCAAAGATGGCGGAAGGTGACACGTCAAGGGGAGGCGGGAGGGGAAGGCAGGGTGGCCGGTTCCGGGAGGGAGGGAGGGAGGCGGCGCTGGGCTGCGGGGGAAAGGAGGCAGCCATGGCAGGGCCGGGGGCCGAGGCGGCCGCGCTGGAGGCCTTGAGGCGAGGCGGCCCGGGGGCGACCGAGGCGCTCTTCGAGGCCTACACGACGGCCGAGCTGAGGGCGGTGGAGCAGCGGCTGCGCGCCGGCATCGAAGGGAAGCGCGAGGAGCTGCGGCAGATGGTGGGCGAGCGCTACCGGGACCTCATCGAGGCGGCCGACACCATCGCCCAGATGCGCCTCAGCGCACAGCGCCTCCTGCAGGCCGTGCGGGGGCTCCAGCAGCGCCACCAGCAGCAGCAGCAGCAGCCGCCCCGGGCCAGAGGAGGGGGAGCAGGAGGGGGGCAGCCCCCGGGGACCCCTCAGGTAGGGGGGGGCTACGACCACCTGCGGAACGTCGTGTCATTCGCGCTCCCCTTCTTCATGTTAACTCCATGTTTACTTCATGTTAATATCATGCTATTCATGTTAGCATCATGTCATTAATGTTAACATGTTATTTGTGTTAACTTCATGCTGTTCATGTTAACTTTATGTCATTCATGTTAACATGTTATTCGTGTTAACTTCATGTTATTCATATTAACATGCTATTAGTGTTTACTTCATGTTAACTTCGTGTTATTCATGTTTATTCATGTTAACATCTTGTTATTTGTGTTAACTTCATGCTATCCATCTTAACTTCATGTTAACTTCATGTCATTCATGTTAACATGTTATTTGTGTTTACTTCATGTTAACATCCTGTTATTCATGTTAACTTCATGTTAATCATGTTATTTGCACTCCCCTCCAGCCCCACTCTGCTTTTTAACAAGCATCAAGCCTGCACACACACACACATACACCTGACAAATAGGATGTGCTTCCCCTGTTGAATTTATGCCTACCTCCACCTGGCACCTGCTGCAAGTGTCCACAGGGACACTGTTTCCTCTCTTCTGCTGAAATGTAAATTCTTCCCTCAGAGGCACTAGAGGGGGAGGGAAGACTTTTTTCCTGCTTCTTCCTGCAAGTTTGTGGCTGGAGTGGATTGAATGCCAATGCGCAAGCCAAACCAGCCAGCCTTTGCCTTGGCTCCTGTCACATGGCCACTCCACTGCAGGCAGAAGGTAGGCCAAGCAGGCTTCAAGCCTTTGCGGACCCCCCTGTGAGGACATTGCAGACCCCTGGGGGTCCCAGGACCACAGGTTAAGAACCGCTGGTCTAAGATACAACTGCTCTGTTCCTTTTTTTGCTTTTGCTCTAGCAGACCAGCACAGCTACTCTTCTGGCTGTGCACCTTTTCTGAGGTGTGTGAGCCTCTAGTAGTGGAAGTTCATGGGTATTTTGGAATACGTTCGTAACTTTGGGAGGCAAGAAAATGGAATGTGCCTTCCTGGCTCCTTTAGCTCAGTTTTGCCAAGAACACATCTTCTCATCTTGTAACCTTTTGAACTTCACAAATAAGATCTGCTGTCTTCATTTTAGATGACTTGTGGTTTCAGAATAGCTTCCCATTGCTTCATCAGTCACTAGAGTTGAAGCTTCCTACCTGTCAGAGAATATCAAGGAAGCAGAAGAAGATCCACATGGTATTAAAAACATACTGAAGCAATACTTCACATCCTTGGGCACCCAGATATTGTTGGGACTACTAAAGTCCCCATCTGGCATGGCCAGTTGTCAAGGGTTTTGGAAAATACAGTGCTATAATACCTGGGAACCCAACACTGAAATTCCTTTTGCTAAACAGTGCCTCTCAAGCTATCTGATGAGTGGGTCCAACATTCCCCCCCCCTTTTTTCCCATGCACCAGTACCATATTTGTGCCTATTGGCTACAGTTGTTTATTTCCTTCTGGGAAACTTTACTGTGTAAGTGATGGATAATGGACTGGCTCTGGCCCAAGAGCCAGCACTTTGAGTGGCACTATGCTAAAGGATTAGCCAGAGGTCTAGATCAAACTAGAGGTCTAGTTTGGTCCCAAACTTTGGTCCTTCAGGTGTTTTGGACTTCAGCTCCCAAAATTCCTTACTGTTGGCCAAGCTGGCTGGGGCTTCTGGGAGTTTTATTTATTAATGTGTATAGTAGTTTTACAAGCATGGATAAATCCACAGATGCATGATAGAAAGTTAATAATCTGAAATGTTTTCAGACCACCATACTTACACCATGGACAGTAGGGTTTTAACATGTGTCAATATTTCTTCAGTCACAGGAGAAGTTCTATTGCTTGGCAGCACAGATCCAACTGCTGCTGCAGATTCCTGAGAAAATCTGGAGTGCTATGGAATCCTCCCAGTACTTGCATGCCACACAGTTGTACCTGCTGTGCTGCCACCTCCATGGACTCCTGCAGTTGGATTCTTCTGGCACCCACTACAGCCCAATTTTGGCACGTTTCCCTATCCTTGCACGACAAGTAGCAGCAGCTAGCCACTTCCGGTAAGTTGCCCACCGCTTCTACAAACCCTTCTCTCTTTGCTTATTGTATTCTCTATTGCTGTGGTATCTCTTCAGTACACCTTCCTGTTGCAAGAACTCAGATGTCAGTATTGTATCAAAGAAGCAAAACATGCATCTTGATTATGGGGGAAGAATACCTGCTCCCCCACCACAAACAAAAATGAAAAAAACATGACTGCTATGGCAACATCAGGGTGTCTAGCTTGGAATCTGCTAATTTACACAAAATTCTGAACCTTGCCTTTCCAGTTTCTAGCCTTCAGAATTGTGAAGAATTTCTGATGAGTAGTTTATGTTAAAAAACTTGAAAAACCAACAGTGGAGTATGTGTGTATTAAGGGCGGGAACACAGACCGAACATTTGACCTGAGTTTGCTGTGGTAATTTAAGCCTCCTGACTTGGCAGTCCAGTTAGGTCCTTTGCTATTTGCATACAAGGAAATAGAGAACATTAAGAAAGTTAAACAAACAGCACTTGAGATATTTTTCTGAGCTGGCCATAAAAAAATTAAAAGGTGTGATGTGTTTCATCCTATGTTTTGCTTTCTCTAAAGAAAACTGAGGAAAACTTGCTGGTGACTGACAGGTTAGATAGACAGGTTAGGTGTCAAAGGTAATTGCCATGAGGCTGCAACAGGAGGAAGAGTATGAGACCAATGGCTACTGCCAGTGCACTTCACAAAGGTAGAAAACCCAGTTCAGAAGTTCTGTTCTCCTCCACTCAGACTTCCTGCAGTAATGCTTCCTTTCTACACTAAACAGAACAGATAATGGGCTCTGCTCCAGAGACTGACTGGGGCTCTGCACACGCTGTCCCAGATTCTGCAGGGTGCATTAACACAAGCAGTTTAGCAGGTCTTCCATTTGCCTGTTCTTGATGTATTCCATGACCAAGAGAGTGCTGCAGACATTCCCCAGTGCTCTGATCTGCAGTGCCTCAGAAACGCTTTGATTGGGGTACTGCCAGGTTGCAAAGATAGTTTTTTTTGGTGGGGGGTGGCATTGTCAGATATGTAGAACTGCTTTTTCTTTTCAATGTTATATAGTTTAAAATGACCTCTTCTCTCTCTCACTGTTGCATTGAATGAAGTTTAAAATCCTTTATTACCTAGTGTACAGCTCTTGACCACATCTCATATATTCCTAGGTCAACTATCCTACAGGAGAGCAAGTCACTGCTGAAATCCCAGACTGTTTTGGACCAAGGGGTAGCCGAGGCCTTGTGTGCAGCCATGCTTCTTGAGGACAGTTCTCCACGCCAGGCTCTTGCAGACTTCCTGCTGGCCAGGAAGTCTGCAATCCAGCAGCTTCTGAATCAGCCTCACCATAGTCAGTACGATTGCATGGTGCAGACACTGTATGCTCTTTCTCCTCCTCCAAGCCACTGAAACTAAGCACATCTTGTTTGGGCTTATTTTGCACACTGGTTCAGTGTCAGAAGCCCCAGTGTTCCCCTATTAAAACAGAGACAGCTAGGGAGATCAGCAACAGCAGTTCAATTTAAGCTGCTGTGGTGATGAATCTATTTCACAGGCATATTAATGTATGTATATTTCTGATTCTAAAGTGAGGTGTTTCCAGTTACCATGGACAGAAGTAGTAATGGACTAGGTTGAGATATAGGATAGTGCACCATAAGAGATGATGATGTAGGTACATTTTTCTCAGTACATTTTCTTAATGATGGTACTGGCGGCCCATGGTCACAGCAGGTGGGATGAGCCTCCCCCCTTCTTCATTATGGCCGCCAGTGAATTATGGGTCCCCCTCACAACCCTTAAATTTTGTGGGAATATAAATAGCTTAAAGGCACCAGATCCTGTCTGATCTTAGAAGCTAAGTAGGGCCAGCCCTAGTTAGTACTCGGATGGGAGACCACGAATGAATACCAGGTGCTGTAGGCAATATTTCAGAGGAAGGAACTGGCAAAATGACCTCTGAATCTTCCTTGCCTAAGAAAGCCCTATGAAATTCATAGGGTCTCTGTTAGTCAACAAGTAACCTGAAGGCACACACAGAAATATTTTAATTATCAGGGTTCTCATCTTGAGAGCCAGCGTGGTGCAGCAGTTTGAGTGCTGGGCTACAACTTTAGGAGACCAGGGTTCAGATCTCCACTCAGCCATGGAAATCCACTGGGTGACCTTGGCAAGTCACTATCTCTCAACCTGAAGGGAAGGCAATGGCAAACCTCCCCTTAGTTAATCTTGCCAACCCCTCCCCCTGCAAAAAACCATTATAGGTTTGCCTTATGGTCATCACAAGTCAGAAATGACTTGAAGACACACACACATACACACACTCTCTCATAAATTCACTGCTGCTGCTCTTTGAAGTCAGTGTTCTTACTTCTTTAATGAGAATATGTAGATGGCTGCTATTACTTATTGGCTAACCTTTTTTTAAAAAACAAACAAACCCACAGATGCTGGCATTAAAGCACAAGTCTGCTCCTTGGTGGATCTCCTAGCCACAACCTTGTATCAAGCTCATGCCCTCTTCTATACACTGCCAGAAGGAACACCCTCAGACCCATCTCTTCCCTGTGGTTTGCTCTTTTCAACACTGGAGACTGTCACAAGCCAGCAGCCAACAGGTGAATAATAGGGTCAGAAGTGGCTGTGCCTATGCACATTTATTTTGTGCTTAGAGCCTAATTTGACCTCATCTCTCTCCTTTCTCCACAATTCTCCTAGGTAAAGGCATCACAGTTTTGAATGAAGAAAGCAGGTTGAGCAGTTCGTTCAAATACTTGCCGCCTTCCATCACAGAATTCCAGCCAACACTCAGAACTTTGGCACATCCCATTAGCCAGGATTACCTAAAGGACACACTTCAGAAATGGATCAATGTGTGAGTCTGTAAAGAACATAACCTGCTGGAAGTATTTGCAATTTGGCCCAGTTGAAAAGCACATTGTGTGATATTACATATATGTGTATATTTGATAATGTAAAAATGATTGTGGTTGGCATTGATCAGCTCCTGAGTTCTATAGACTGAACAAATTATGGAAGAGATGCAGGAGTGCACTTATAGAATCATGCTAAGGTGCATAAGCATACTTTCTAGCACCCTGACATTGAGCCTTGTCCTGTATTGGTCATACCATAGATAATGTTGTTTTCAGTTATTTTGGGATTGACATATATTGTGGTTCTGGCCTAGCTGACAGACTTGATTTTGTGTCCTAGTTTTCTCTAACTCCAAAATGGAAAAAGAAAGAACTCAAACTGGGGTTTAGCTTCTTTCCACTTTTAAACTGTGTTTCATCAGACATCCCAAGGGAGTGTACAAAAAAAGGAAAAAAAACTGAAGTGAACATTCTAAAACATGCAACAAAAATGATAGAACAAACCCCGAAGTGATAAAATAATGCCATGATTTATGCTTAGTTAAATCAAATACCAACTACTGGATATAAACACCAGTAGAAGCCTGGACGCATATATGAATGTGGAAGAAGCATCAAAACATCAACAGTGTTGGTGTCTTTCTGCATTCAAGGGGAGGGCCATTTCACTGGGAGACTGCTACCACACAGGCTTTTTTCTGATTGCTGGCAAGTAACAAACTATCCAAAAGAATTTAAAAACTCTGTGTATGTGTGTGTTAAAAACTTTCTAATATATCATGTAAAATAATCAAATCAATAAAACAACAGATAAAGTATGTATATAAAATATGTTAAGAAAAACTAAAGTCCTGTGTGGAGACCTCCAGTCCCTTGAGATACAATAGCCTTTTGGAAGGCAATTGATGGAGACAAACTGAATCTTCAAATGATACAAGAGTCCTTCAAAAGGCAGACAACTGTAGTAAACTACTTGATAGGGAAGAATAAAATCAGCTGGTCTCTGTTCTGTGGGAAAGCAGGAGGCTATCTGGAGATTACTCCTTTTTTTATATATTGAATGATTTATTTGGGATAAGGAAGTTCTAGGAATACTTCAGCCACTGAAGAAGACTTATGGTTGAAATGCATTTGGCTGCAAATAGTAGTGGACTGTCTTTGAACAGAGACCAGCTGATTTTGTTGTTGTTTTTTCCTTTGGTGTTGGTTAGGTGTAAATTTCCCCCTTTTTTTTTCATTTTCTGATTGCTGCCAAATGTAACATCTCCATGTATAACCATTAGATTCACTTCAGCTGCCCAACCATGGTAAGGTTGGACCTAATCAGATAAAGCTGTAGTTGACACACCGAGTAAGGCCACTACTAGGAACTGTTACTAGGCTTCTAGTAACAAAGATGAATGAAGCAACATGCCCACCAAATTGTAGAGGGACACATGCATCCACCTACTCACTTACCAATTTTTCTTTCAGGTGCAACGAAGATATCAGATCTGGGATCACAAACTTGCTTGTATATGTGAGAAGCCTTAAAGGTTTGGCTGGGATCCGTGATGCTGTATGGGAGCTCCTCACTAGTGAGTCCATGAGTCAAAACTGGGAAACAGTATGTTACCGGCTCCTTGACAAGCCCATCTCTCTCTGGGAAGATCTGTTACAACAACTCTTCTTGGACAGATTACAAGTAAGATAGTGACTCATCTTGGCTTAGGTAGCTGGAAGGCCACCAGATTCAGCCAAATATCCAGTAGAAATGGCTCTTGCTGGAAGAATAGCTTTTCCTGTGTAGACTTGTATTAGAGTAGTTGGAGATAGGCTGAGAATTCTTTTGTTTAGTTCTGAATGTGGATAATTGCTGTAGGAAAGAATTGTTGATTATATGAGGGCTGTCATCTGACCTTTATTAAGAGCAAAAAAAGGCAATCCACATCAAAACCAGCTCCAGTTTTCTTGATTTCCTTATTAGTTCCTCATAACTTTCTAACTCACTCTGAGTGTGTGTTCCCCATTTATGCTTGTCCTTTATACTTGGATGTGCTTCCCTGTTTACTTTTCAGAGTCAGGAACCCTCTTGGTTACCAATTCTATTCTATTCTAGACATTTGAGGCTAGTTCGCTTTCCAACATATACTGGTCATCTTTAGATTCTTTGGACTTCCATTCTGAGTGGACCCAGGGCAAGAACGTTGGTGGCTTATAAAGTGGCAGATATTGAGAATGAATACAACCTGAAAGTTACAAGTCCTGTAAATCCACGCATTTCCTATCATGCCTTAAAACCATTCTTACATATTGTTCTGCTTGGTGCCATACAGAATGGTGCACCAACTTATATATGACTCCATGTAATTATCTTTTCTTGTCTTTTTTTCTTTTCCAGACACTGACAGAGGAAGGGTTTGATAACATCTCCAGTAGCTCCAGAGAGCTCCTTGTTCTGGCTGTACAGGAGCTTGAAGCTAAATTTGACATGTCTGCCCACAACAAGCACATCCTCTTTGAACATAACATGGCTTCCTTCTTATGGTCAGAGAATCCTAATGACTTGCCACCTGATGCTGCTTGGATCAGTGTAGGAAACCGTAGTCAGTTCACCAAGAGTGGGTTGTCCATGAAAGCTCAGGCCCACAGCCCTGGGGTCCAGAGCTTCTGCAGTGCTTTGGATTCCAAACTAAAAGCCAAATTAGATGATCTTCTCTCTTACTTGCCCACAGATGCCTCTTCCTCTAAGGACTCTCTGTATGTGCAGTCCAGGAACTCTGCCTTTGACAGATTTGCTGATGCAGGGATGGTAGAGGAGTTGTTACGCAACCACTGTATCCGCTGTGTGGATAATGTGCTGGACTGTATTAGGGGAGAGCTGTGTCGTGCTCAGGATGTGCTCCAGGGATGCAAAGATGCTTTGCATAACCCCCAAATTAACACCGTTCTTTTCATGGCACGGCTCTGTCGGTCACTGGGGGAGTTATGTCCACACTTGAAGCAGTGCATTCTGGGAAAATCAGGCTGCCCAGAAAATGTGACGAGAGAACCCTGGCCTCTGAAAAAGGTGGGGAAAGGGAAAACTCAGGAAGTGAACCCTATCACAGCTAAGTGGCAGGAACTGAAGGAACGGCTGATGCAAAGTAGCCTGGCTGCCTATCAGATTTGGAGCTCCGCTGTTGCAAAAGTAAGTCTCCTTTGCGAGGAGTGGATAAGGAGATATCCCTTTCCTGTTGTGATTTGCTTTGGCCATTTGACGCATCTAAGTTGGTTGGTCCCATTCTTACTATAATAAGCACAATGGACTTATTTTGTGCCTGGGAATCCTGTCGCTTCATACTTGAAATCTTCAACAGGACATAAGAAGGCAGAAAAATGTTGTGGAGGAGTCTTTGCTTTTGTACCATAAGGTCTTGCATACTAGCAGAACATCACCAAGAGCTTTGGCTTTTCCATTTGTCCTCAACAAGGCATCATGCTGATACAGCAGCATAGACCAGAGCTGAAGTTGAAGCTGATTGTACCTAATTCTTTCAGACTTTCCACAACGTATGCATTTGCACCCTAGCATGTTAAGACCAAAGAAGTTGCATGACAAGGGAGCAATATTTTATTAATAAACTAAAATAAAAGGTTTAAAATGAAGATGTTTGAAATTGTTAGGCTATGATGTCTATATAGCAAATTATAATTCTGAGAAATTTCAAATTTGAAAAGTAGCATGGTGATTATATGGCTGCTTGAGAACTTTATAGGCCTGTATAACAGATCTGACTATGACTTTGTCTTGCTGCTATTTGTGTTTAGGTCCTGGTCCAGTGTTTCACACAGTCATTGCTAAAGGATGAAGCTGGGTCTATTCTGGCAACTGCCACCAACTGGGAGGAAATTGAAATTGAGGAAGAGACCGAAACTGGGAGCAGTGTAAAGTCCAAGATACGGCTACCTGTCCAGGTGAGGTAGAAAGGCAGAAATAGTATGTGAATGGTTATTTTGAACAGTATTTTAACTTTACCAATAGGAAGGGGAAAACTGATACCAAAATCGGCCAGTAGCTCATCAACATAGCTGAGCCTTGGACCCAAATTTTTCCAATGCCTTCCTTGTGGGGATTGCAGAATCTCAAAAATGCACAGTATGGCCTGGTAACCATTTGGACTTTTCCTCCCCAATTGTATTTCCAATGAGGAAGAAGGACAGCTGGTAGGATCCAGTGCCTTGTTCAGCTGGACTGGAAGTACCCCAATAAACCCCAACGTGTTTTCCATCCCTTTCCAAAGAGTCTTTCTCCTATCTCGGCTAAAATAGTTTTTGAAGTGAGATTTATACAAATTGAGACGCAACTAAGTTGTGTCATTGTAACTTATAAATGTGTATATTTTGACTATAGAATATAAGACACTTGCATGTAAAATTTGACATTGGCTGGAATTCACAATTGCACTTATGAATGTGTAGAGTTACACATTTGTACTGATTTGTATTCACAATCCTTATGTATTCTATAGTGTAGGGAATATGTAGGGATTGTCAAAATCCTCCAGTCCTGACCTGCCAGCCAGCAGCCACTACAGGCAGATCCTGTGAATCAGGATGGACACGGCAGACTGATGTTTTCACCCCTCTTCCATGAGCAGTCTCCAGTGTGATAGTCAGAAGAAGGTACCATAATCCTTTAACACCTTTTACTTAGCATAACTTTACATATGCATAGCTAAATAGCAGAGGCCCTAAGAAACCCTCTTAGTGAATTATGAAGAGGCATATTGGGACACCAGCAAGAGTGCCTGATATGCATTAGTGCACGATGCGCATCGGGCACTTTGCTGGCTCTTCTCCATAGTAACATAACAGTAGCTCTCTACTGGATATGGATGTTATGAAACTGACCAGTTCTAATTCCCACATACGCAAGTCGATTGCCCTTATGTATGGGAAGACTTAACTCCCATTCAGGATTCTGTCCAGGATCCTTGTCACAATTCCTCCTCATACCAGAGATTGCTTGTGGGAGCAGGGTGGAGAATATAAGGACTTTCTCAGACGGGGAAAAAACTCTGAGGAGGTTGGGAGAAGAACGGGGCTGTTTCGCTTACAGAGCCCTATTTCTGACAGCCCTGTCCTCCTCCTGACCTCTTCCTGACCTTCTCCCCTGCTGTGGCACCGCTTTTTAAGGTCGGGAGGAGGATTGGGCTGTCTGAAACGGGGCTCTGTAAGCAAAACAGCCCCATTCTTCTCCCGACCTCCTTGGGTTTTTTTTCCCCCTGTCTGAAAAAGTTCTTTGTCTGCTCAGGGCTGGTTTAAGGAATTTTGGGGGCCCCTGCAATTCTTTATTTTGGGGGGCCCATATGTTTATTTCAGTCAATGTAACCTAACCTATTCACAGTACAAGATGTTCAGATTACAGTAGGACCCCCTTATCCACAGATTCATTATCCAAGGGACACAAAACAGCACATCTACCATAGAGTCTTCCTAGAACATGTGTCTTCCCTAGCCATTTTCTAGGTCCTCCAAGGCAACTCTATGGTATTATAAACCAGAAGTCCCATTATTTTCAATGCCGCTCACTATTATCCACAGTTTTCAGAATCCATGCCTGCACAGAACCAATCCCCAGTGGATAAGGGGGGGGGCTACTGGATTACATAATTTGCCACCAATAATTTAGTTTAAAAACTATATTATAGGCACTAACATAATATTTTTTGTTAATTAGCAATTAACGTAATGGTGTAGATTTCCTCAAAAAAAAAAAAAGAGTGGACTACAAGCTGAACATGAGTTAGCAGTATGATGCAGCAGCAAAAACACCAATGCAATTCTAAGCTGCATTAATAGGAGTACTGTCTAGATCAAGGGAAGTAATAGTATCACTCCATTCTGCTTTGGTCAGACCTCACCTGGAATACTGTTTCCAGTTCTGGACACAACAATTCAAGAAAGATACTGAGAAGGATGGTGGGAGGTCTGGAAGCCATTACGCCCTATGAGGAACGGCTTAGGGAGCTGGGTATGTTTAGCCTGGGGAAGAGAAGGTTGAGAGGTGGCATGATAGCCATGTTTAAATATTTGAAGGGATGTCATCCTGAGGATGGAGCAAGCTTGTTTTCTGCTGCTCCAGAGACTAGGACACGTAGCAATGGGTTCAAACTCCAGGAAAAGCGATTCCACCTAAACATTAGGAAGAACTTCCTGACAGTAAAAGTTGTATGGCAGTGGAATGCACTGCCTGGGAGTGTGGTGGAGTCTCCTTTTTTGGAAGTTTTTAAGCAGAAGCTGGATGGCCATCTGTCGTGAGGGCTTTGTGTGTTCCTGCAGGGCAGAAGCTGATTGGATGGAGTGGCTGTTGGGGTCCCTTCCAGCCCTATGATTCTAGGCTGCATTCAGAGCCTGGGAAAGTTACTTTTGGATTAGGCCTCCCAGAATCCTCCTGCCAGCACCCTTCTAAAGGTCTGGCTGCATTGTTCCTTTTCCAGCTTTCTCTAGCTCAGTGGTTCTTAACTTGGGGTCCGCAATGTCCTCACAGGGGATCCACAAAGACTTGAAGACGGCTTGGCCCACCTCCTCCCTGTAGTGGAGCAGCCACGTGACAGGAACCAAGGCAAAGGCTGGCTGGCTTGGCCTGCACATTGCCATTCAATCCACTCCAGCCACAAACTTGCAGGAAGAAGCAAGAGTGCCTCTGAGGGAAAGTGTAATGGATTGTGTAATTGTATTGTTTTTGTTGTTAGCTATTATTATTAGGGTTTTAAATCTTGAGTTAAGTCTTGGGGCAACAAAAGATATTTAAAGGGGTTCCCTGGTAAAGAAAAAGTTAAGAACCACTGCTTAGCCCAATGGCTCTCGCATAACACTAATGGGATACTGGTGTTTTAGTGACAACAGTAAAACCATTGTTCCCAGTAATATGACTCCAAATTTTTCTTTATATTCTTTATATTCTTTTGTTAAAAGAGTCAGAGTGTTGTAGAAGTTTTAGCATTGCACTATGAACTGTGGAGACCAGGGTTTGAATCCTTACTCAGCCATGAATACCCACTGGCTGACCTTGGGCAAGTCACACTCTCTCAGCCTCAAAGGAAATCAAAGGCACACCCCCTTTGAACAAACCTTGCCTAGAAAACCCCATGGTAGGTTCGCCTTAGTCAGGAATGACTTGAAGGCACATAGGCAAACACACACAAATTCCTTTTGCAGGTTGAACTCAGCTGGCAGCAAGGGGAGGAAGCTGAACAGAAAGGGGGAAAGGGAGGGAGGGGAGAGACCGCAGGACATGTTAAGAGCAGCTGGAAAGATGGGCTGGAGGGGATCTATGTGGAAGGAAGGAAGGAAGGAAGGAAGGAAGGAAGAAAGATGGAAGGAGAGAGAGAGAGAGAGAGACAAAAAGTCAGAAAGAAGGAAGGAAGGGAGAAACGGGGGATATAAAGTGAGAAAGAAGGGAGGGAGAGAGAAAGAAAGAAGCCCTTCCTGAAGGGAAAGCAGGGGAGAAAGAGAAGAAAAGAGATGCCTCCCCCCGCCCACACACATTCACCCGTCTCTGACACCCTCCTGGCTAGCTTGCCTTTTGACGATCCTCGGAGGAGGGGGCGAGGGAGCAGCAAACTCCCTCCAGAATCAGCCACACAAAGAAAGCTCCTTCTTTCTCTTTCTCTTTCTAGTTTGGGAGATGCTGGGGTTTTTTTTTAAAGCCAGTAGGAGGTTTTTTCAGGAGGAGGGTTAGGATGGTTGGGGTGGGGCCCTCTGCCTGTGTGAGGGTCCCCGCAGATGCTGATTTGGCGGTATGGTTAAGCCGGCTCTGTGTCTGCTGCATCCTGATTGAAAGGAGAATAGACCCATCACTTGCAGCAGCTGCTTTCTGAGAAGTCATGATTGGGGGGATCTGGCTGAGAGACGCTACTTAACTAAGTAGTGCATGTACAATTCTGACCATTATTTATAGTACCTCTTTATATAATTTGTGGACAGTGTCACTACCAGATGAATTTAGTTCACCAACTTAAAAAATCTCTTCCTATAAAGAAAAATAGTAACATTTCCACTGTTGCACTGTGACATTCTTCACAGCCATCGTGGTGTGTCCAGACCCTCCTCTTCAGTTTGTGCCAAGAAGTCAATCGAGTTGGAGGCCACACTCTTCCCAAGGTCACCTTGCAAGAATTGCTGAAGACTTGTATGACTGAAGTACTAGTTGGCTATGAAAAACTCTCAGAAGGGAAACAGGGAAAGGTGTGTGGGATTGGGATGGACTATTGCATGTGGTTGGACAAGATTATTTTTGAAATTCGAACTCTAAAATGTGTTTGAAAAACAGAAAGTTAAAAATGTAAAAATTATTGAGAACAAAACTTGATAGGACGCTGCTTTACTAGGCTTTACCAGGCTCCTAGCGTAAGTCTGCTCCTTCCTCACTGCAGCCAGAACATGCTCAGGTGAACTGGATCTGACAGCAATGCCTCCTTGCACAACATCAAAGTCAGTATATGTCATCAAAGTCACTACATATGTCAGTATAAATCAAGGATTCCTCTAGCATATGTCATCAAACAGGATCCTGGCATGTATGTGTTGTGATTCTTAGAGGGACATGTGTGCACTGAATAGCTATTTATTAGTGTTATTGCTATGTTGGTCCCAACTGTTAGTCCCACCTAGAGTAAATCTACCGAATCAGCAAAATTTATGAGGCTCTGCTGTAGTCAAGGCTAGCTATAGGATTTTGGTCATTGGAGAAAGGTATACTTCACCAGCTGCAGAACATATGGAAACATGGATCAGATGTATAAAATTTCCATGACACATTAGGATGCATCAAGATGATACTCTTGGTGCTGAACCACAAGATCTAGGTCAAGGATGGGTAACTTGTGGCTCTCCATGTTGCTGGACTGCAGCCCTCATCATCCCTCATAGTTACTTATGCTGGCAAGGGTTGACTGGAATTGCACACAAACATCTGAAGAGCCACAAATTGCCCACTCATGATTCAGATTAAAGGGATTGTTGATTAAAATTTTTCTCTTAAAAATGTGTGATCAGGAAACCAGACATTTGCTTGTAAGACTTTCAGACATTTTCCTTCCATTACATTTTTGCAGAAAGAAGGGAAGTTACCCATCACTCAAAACAGAGCTTTGCAACTCTTATATGATCTTCGGTATCTGAATATAGTCTTAACCACCAAGACTGAAGATATGAAAAGCAACAGAAACAAACAAGATTCCAGGTAGAGTGCTCATCTAAACCAGAGGCGGTCCTTGCAAGCTTCAAAATGTTCCTGTACCCTTTGGGCTCCAGTTCCCCTATCCTTTGATGTCATGTTATCATGTACGGTTAGAAGCAAGGCTAGAAAATAACTCCAAGCATTTGGTTATCTAGCACAGTGGTTCTTAACCTGTGGTCTGCGGACCCACAGAGGGCCACAGTGTCCTCATGGGGGTCCACAAAGGCTTAAAGACTGCTTGGCCCACCTCCTCACCACAGTGGAGCAGTCACATGACAGGAGCCAAGGCAAAGGCTGGCTGGCAGCTGTTCAGTCTGCTTAGCCACAAACTTGCAGGAAGCAGGAGAAAAGTCTTTCTTCCCCCCTCCAGTGCCTCTGAAGGAAGGTTTGATGGATGGTGTAATTGTGTTATTGTTACTGTTTGAGTTAAGGCTTGGAGGTTCGTGGCAGCAAAAGATATTTAAAGGGGGTCCCTGGTAAAGAAAAGGTTAAGAGCCACTGATTTAGCAGTTCACATATTTTACTCTACCCTGTGCATACCTGGCTCTTATGATTTAATCTTTTTTGCCAGCCCTGACTGCAATCACAGATGTGTAGTAAAAGTAGATGGAGCTCAAGGGTTAAGTATGATAAATCATGGCAGAGTGAATACTGCACGTTGTTTTGCAGTATGTCAAATTTTGGCACAGCTCAGTCCTTTGCGTCAGGTAGTTTGAACAGGGACATAAAGAGGCATGCCTGGATAAAAAAATAATAATCCTATATTCCCCCCCCCTTTCCTGTTTGCAAGAAGAGCGCATGTTTCTAGTCACCTAGATGAAGCCTTGGTTTGCAGCAAATGATGAGTTGCAAGATGTCCCCATGTGTGGACTTCATGCATAGCAGTCTATAAACAGTTCAATGCTTGTGATATCCATATATACGTTACATAGCAATACTGCCTGGAAACATGGAAACTATAGTAGATTGAACGTCAGTGTCACACCAGTGCTCCTGGAAACATGGTAACTGTAGTAGGTTGAAGAGGTTACATCAAGGCACCTTGGTGAGAACAGACAGCAGAATACATCTAAAACACTTTAATAGCTAGATTAAAAAGGTGTCAGTCCAACCATATTTGGAGACTAGATTGTATTTAAAAGTTTTATTATATTGAGGAACTGTTTGCTAACTGGCTAGGATTTTTTTTTAAATCATCCCATTTCACAGTAGTTAGAGACTTCCAAATTCCTGCTATTTGAGTTTCACTTAAATCTGTTTAGGAATAATTTTTTCCTACTTCCTGTGGAATGTAAATCTTATGCCTAGGACTACTAGAATATTTTCTGTTCAACAGCATTTTTCTTCTGGGATGAACATTACAAATAAGATTGTTTTCTCATCTCATTTCAGGATTGAGAGGCAGACAGACTTTCTGGAGAGTTATATAGATCCCTTTGACTTGGATGTTTTTACTCCACACTTAAATAGCAACCTTAATCGTCTTGTCCAGCGAACCTCTGTAAGTTATCCTTTTGACACAGGACAGAAGTGTTGCAAAACATGTTTGGCTAAAGTGAACCAAACTGTATTGACTTCAAGAGCATTGCAGTGACAGAAAGTTTCATAGGATAAGATGCTCACTGAAAATGAGCAAACACTATTAGCATATAAACTGTGTAATGCACTTTGTTCCTCATTCATTCATATAACTGGTGCAAGTTTTTGAACATAAATGGGAAAGGCAGGTATAAAGGCAGCTGTACTTCATTTGTACAGTATTTGTACAGTAAAGCCCTACATGGCTTGGGTCCATCTTATCTCCGGGACCGCCTCATCCCATATGATCCCCCACACACACTTCGGTCCTCTGGGAGGAACCTGCTGCAGCCTATGAAAACTAGGCTGTCGCAGACCTCCCAGAGGGCCTTCTCTTCTACGGCTCCCAGACTTTGGAATGGCCTGCCGGATGAGATCCGTCTTATCGCTACTCTTGATAGCTTCAAGAAAGCGCTAAAGACGGATCTCTTCCGGCAGGCCTTCCCGGAATAACTTCCCGGTTCAAGTGGACTGATTGCTACCCATCCCCTCGCCATCGTTGCTTTTATTTATTTATTTATTTATTTATTGTATTTTATCTTTGTTTTAACTCTCTATTTGTTTAATTTAGTTTTAAGGGGTGGGAGGGTAGGATGGGGAAGGACTGTTTTAACTTGATGTTGTTTTAATCTTGCTGTAAGCCGCCCCGGTTGCTGAGCAGAGGGGTGGGTTAAAAATAAAAATTTATATATTATTATTATTATTATTCTCAATTTCTCTCGTGTTCTGTAGAATCAATAGCTACAGACCAGCATCTTAATACGTAGTTCTGTGATAGCGTCCCATTAATCCCCCCCCCCTTTTCTCAGCTGCAGCCTCCTGAACCTGGCCATTTCCTAGTTGTTGGAGAGCGATGGGAGCAGCACAAGTGTCCAGCTATTTTCTTACAGCTGGGTGCAGAGCAATTACACCATCTGCAGAGACTTCCAGAAGTCCTTGCCTGTCACTGTGCATCCAAGAAAATAGCTTGTTTGCGGTTTCACCAACCAGGGAATGGCCATATTTGAGGGCTGCAGCTGAAAAAAGGTGGTGTGGGGGTGAGACTGTGGTCACTGTATGGTTTGTGGAGAATTCTGACCTCCACAACAACCAAAAAAGGGAGTTGCAATGGTGTAAGTTAGACTTGGACCACTGTAATTCCTTGACAAGATGCTAGTTAATATTCCTTTCTACAATAGCCATAACCAAGAATGTCCTACAAGTACAGATTTTAATTCTGAAAGTTCATGGATCATACTGGGTGATCACATGAAGCTGTGAGATATCACACACCTTAACCTGAAATCAAGAGTGAGGAGGAGAGAAGTGCTGGCTTTAATTGACCGAGACAGGTGACAGTTACAGAGCATCCTTGTGTTCATGAACGCTTTCTGTGTTGTTTTTTAATCTAAGACTCAAAGTTATAGTTGAATGAACTCTTCGCATTTGAATCTTCTGCCATCAAATCAAAGCAGCTGTCTTTCTTCTTCTGTGCTCTAGGTCCTGTTTGGATTATTAGTGGGGTCAGAGAATCAGTACAGCAGCCGAAGTAATGCTCTAACTTCTCAAGAACTGCATAACATCCTACCTCTAGCATCTAGTCAGATCAGGTAAGTGACCCAAGCTGTAACCAACAGAAAGTACTGTTCAGGATTAAAGCACCTATGAATGAAAAACTAGTTATTACATTTTTTTTCCCTTTTAAGATTTGGACTGTTGCCACTCAGTATGTCAAGCTCTCGTAAGACCAAGTCAGTTCTGAGAAACACTGAACATAAAGCTCAGGTTAGTTCCTTTGTTTTAACTTATCTCTTCCTATTTTTGCTTATTAATCACTAGATCTTAAGGAATCTTAATTTAGTGGGAAGCCAAGGAGGGAAAAATTTTAAATCAGGTAATCATACCATGTCAACTGAACACCAGGACTAGTATTTCTTTTCCTGGCTTTGGATTTTTACATTGTCTCATTTCTCACAAGGTGAAGACTGACCTATTAAGTATTAAATCTCTTTAGAACAGAATAGGAATTATTGGCAAAATTTCTATTATTAATACAAACAATTCTATAATTACCGTATATTTCTGCATACAAGACTACTTTTTAACACTTGAAAATCTTCTCAAAAGTGGGGGGGGGGTCTTATACCCCCAATAGACCTTTTCCCCTGCTGTGAGAATGATTGAAGTGTAAAATGGCCTGGGCAGTTTTCCCAGCAGATCCTTCCTCCTGCTGTGAGAATGACTGCTTTGCATTTGAAGAGTTAAATGGCCCTCTATTTAGCTCAGGAGAGTCAAAATGATGTTTCTTTTCAGGATAAGTTAGCCTAAAATTAGAATTTCTGGATTCAACTTCTCATTTTGCATCAAGTTTTGTCTATGGTGAAATTCTCTTGTCTGCCAATGTGGCTCTAAAACCATTAATGTGCTCATTCATTAATGTGCTCATTCAAAAATTTGGGATTTGATAGCTTCATATTAACCAACTTATAGTATTAATGCAACCTTACTTTCCAAAGATTGAACACCACAGAGATTTTTCAAAGTATCCCATGCTTTTTTAGCTGTTCTTAGTCCTTTAATTTCACAGACTATTCCATCATCTACAGCCACTGAGCTGGCTGGCTGGTGGGGGACAGGCTTTCCAGCTGGCTGGCTGGCTGGGGGTGGGCAAACTCTATATTTTAACTTAAAAATTGGGGGGGTCGTCTTATGCGCCCAGTCGTCTTATACGCCGGAATATACGGTAACTTTGGCTCATCATAATAGTAGTAGAGTAAGGAATGTTAATGGACTGCCTGTCTAACTCTGTCTTGTACCCTTCATTCTAGTATGATGCAGACCAGTAACCCCTGAAGAACCTTATTGGGGTATTAAAGCTTGTGTGAACTGAGTGGCTTCCTCTTTCATAGGCTGATGATTTATGCTTGCATCAGTAGAAAGCTGTTGCTCTGACAAATGTCTTTTTGTATGCAATAGAACATGATAGCATTTGTGAAGGTGCCTTATTGTCTGAGAAAGTGACCATGTTAGCAACTGGCCATGGCAGTAGTTATTTCTCGTCTGTGTTGCTATGGAACCTGTGCTCCCTGCAAAATGCTAGAGAACTGGGTGGACAAAAAGGGAGGTTTCCTGGGGCATGGTAGCTTTGCTTGCCTTTTCTCACACAATTACACTAGTGTGCCACTTCATCCTCTCTATTTTCAGAAAGCTCTTTGAAGCCCTCCTGTAAAATGTATCTATCCATCAGTTTAACATATACAGAACAACAGCATTTTTATAGCTATAGGCATATATTCTATATTAGCTATGTATACATATTTTTATCACCTTCATTTTATACGACAGGAAGACAGCACTAGTGTAATACCTTTCTCAGTTTACAATACAGAAGAACTTGAGTTCCTGTCTGGTTATCAAGATGGTGCTGCTTCCCAATGATAGGAATAGAGCTGCTGAACTAACCCTTACAAGCTGAGGGAAAGCTTTTGAATGTTTCCACTGTAGATACAAAATCTGACTTAACTGCATGGCTTTAAATCTGCTATTTCATTAAAATTTGCTACCAACCATGCCACCCCATGGATGCAGTATGGGTAGGGGTTTACTCATCCTGAGCTTTGGAATGAGGGATGAAGGAAGTGGTCTGGATGCTCCTCAGTTCTTCACAGCTCACTTGCATGCATTGAAAGACTTCAAGGAGGTGTGGTTCCACCCTGCCAGGAAACAGAAATGCACCATTCTTCTATGTTTTCTGTAGAGCTTTCAGGGAAAGGGAGGCATCTCTCATTGAGAAAGGACAGCTGTAATTGTAGACTTCTCTGTCTGGCTTCAGGCACATATTAGAGATCCTGCTCTGAGTTTCACAGCCTAGATTTTATTAAGAGGGGCTACTGACTTTATTTTGTTATATTAACAGACTCCAACGACTGCCTTTATGAAAGAAGAAGAGGCATTTCGCCCTGGTTCCCTATTCAGGCAGCTTGCAGCTGAGGAGGAGGACACAGGAACAGCATCTTTGTTTAAACTTGGCTGGCTTTCAAGCATGACTAAATGATGATCCAATAAAAGATGAACTTTTGTATTCTTGGCTTTGTAAAAACGACAACAAAAAGGCTTTCAGAGCTGATATTTCATAGCAATGCTTAAATTTCATTACCTTTAAATGTCTAGCATTTATCACCAAATCTAAAGATGTGGGATCAGTTCTTTAGGCAATGTCAAAAGATTAAACAGCTTTATGTATTCAGAAACACAAAACCAACCCAATTCAGTACATAAAGTACTGGGTACAACAAGAACCGCACATCATTTACACCCCTGTTCTGACTTTAATAAAACCTTCTCCTTCTATAGAGTTGTCTTACCAGTATTTCTAAATAGCCTTAATATACATGAGCACTGAGCCTCTGAAAAGATTAAATTACCATAAAAACATATTCACTATTTATTGAAATTAAAAAAAGACTTATAAAACTGAACACAAATGTTTGAAGGAATTTTACATAAAGCATCAATTACTATTAAACAGATTAAGAAGTCAGAGACTGGACTTATTATGCACTCCTGTAATACAGAGGTGGATTCTTACCACCATCTTGACATGTCAAAGATATCCACCCCTCTGCCCCACCTCAAAAGAATCCTAGAAAAATTGCTCCAAAGCCCCTTTTGCATTGCAATAGTGCAGCAAACCACAAGTAAACAATTGCCTGTTAACCTGTTATTCCAAATACAGGCTGAAAAGGCAACAGGCATTTTGTGCAATTTTAACAAACTTTTAAGTTGAAATATCTCATCACACATTGCTGTCCCCCTTCACAGAAGGCAGGGAACGGCTGGACTCATCATGTTGGAGGACGGCCCCTGCTCTGTAAGCTGTGGAAGTGCGCCTCCTTCAGGATCTGGTTGATGTGGAAATAAGGACCTTGGCATAGTGCAGACTGCTCATGGAAAGACTGAGGTGTTGTCACAGGACTTGATCCGGGCATTATCTGATGTAGGCTGGTTTCTGGCCCGCTACCTCTGTCAGGGCTGCTTATGCTGCTACTGCAGCAACTACTGGTACTGCCGCTCTCACTGCTGGAGGACTATGGAACAAAAGATTGACAGGAATGCAGGTCATCTTAGTATTTAATCCCAACACTATCTACATGTGTCAAGCCAACTTTTTTTTTACACAGACTGCTCTTCTGCGGGCCTCAATCCTGATCATCTTATCTTCTAGTGAAGTGTTACTGACAAACTGCACATTAAGTTATGCTAATAACTATCAGTACATAAACATTCAATTTAGTGCATCTCCCCAATGTGCTGAAAGCTACAAGTGTATACTCGCAGGCCATAAGTGCTACCTCATCATCTGTTCAAAAACTTCTACCAGGCCAAAAACACTTTAAATGTTAGTGTGCTTGGATATATGTATGCTGCTCGCATCTGATGAATTTTCAGTCATGTTCAACCAGCTGATCTTAAGCTCTGCCCATCTACAGTACTTTGATGTATATATAAACCCATACCACATTGCAAAAAGAAATGCAGAAAGATTAGAATGTAACCTTGAGGCTCTCAAGTATCAAAGGGAGTTTGTTCCCTTTTACATACAAAGGCAAAGCACTGAGGAGAACAAGAGCCTATTTCACCATCAGATGCAGAATGTGGATTGAACCTATATGCATACAACTCTATAACTTTCTCAGCCTCCTTTGCGACTCTGATGATGCAAAGTTTAGACTACTTCTACAACAAATCAACTGCTCTTTAGTTTTTCTTTCAACATAATAAGATGGGTTGTATTAAGTTATATATTGAAATGTACCGTACATTATGTTGTTAGTGTTATATATATATATATATGTAACATAGTGTTATATATGTAAAGTACCGTATTGTTAAACTGAACTGCAGAGCTAAAGGGAAAAGAAACACGTTCCCCTAGACTGCATACTACTACAGAGTACAGCACAAAAGATGTATGTGTAGACCTGTAACTGATGGCAAGATTAATTTTTCTATGGTCTACAGAGGTACTAGCAAACTTAAGACTAAAGGGGACTAATGGGGAGGGGAATCGTGCCCCTTCCCCAGCTCAGATTTCAGTCTAAGAAGTAAAAAAAAGACATGAAAATTGAGCTTGTAAAACATCTCTTCCCTTGAAGGAAATTTTTACAAGCCCCTAAAGCTTAAAATTCAAAGATGGTGCTTGTTTCTTAGTCCCAGGTTGGAGCATTGCTGGATGGGCATTTCAAGTATGAGTACAACAGCAGCATGAATTACTGTACACTAATAGGAACCAAAATGCTGTTTGGGCTCTTGATCAGTAGAAACCTCCACCCAGAAGACTAAACACGAAGTCACTATATTTGCAAACCAATCCTTCTATATATACCTACTAATAGGGAAATTCCATTGAGTTCAATGACATTTAACCTTAGATAAGTGGATTTAGGATTGTAGCCTCTGTGCATGCTTGACTATAAACAGATGATTCCTAAACTTACAAACTGAGATTTTAAAGTTGAATTGAAGTAGTTCATACATTAAAGTAACTAAACACAAAACAGCTGTTAACAGCTGCACATAGTAGAGATTTCTTAACAACCATATTTCACACCTGAAGTACTCTTACGGACATGAAACAGACAGCAAGGGGATACTAAGACAGAGTTCTAGCTATTCTGCCTCAGTCCCTTGCCTTGGAGAGCCTAAATGGACACTGCTGCTTAGTAGGTAATGGCAAAAAGAGGATACCAGGAAAAACCAAGTGTGAAAACAAACAAGCTGTCTGAATATATCTAGTACTATAGAGCCAACATGTTATTTCTGCTCCTGCTATCCTTGAATGTGATTACTGTATATGAGACCCTTGTAAGCTACTTTCAAAGCTTCTTAGAACCATACATTGTAGAGCTGGAAGAGACTACAAGGGCCATCCAGTGCAACCCCCTGCCATGCAGGAAATTGTGATCAAAGCATCCCTGACAGATGGCCATCCAGCCTCTGTTTAAAGACCTCCAAGGAAGGAGACCCCACCATGCTTGGAGAGAGTATGTTCCACTGCCAAACAGCTCTTACTGTCAGAAAGTTCCTCCTAATGTTGAGGTGGAATCTCTGTTCCTGGAGCTTGCATCCATTGCTCCGTGTTCCAGTCTCTGGAGCAGCACATTGCTCCATCCTCAATGTGACACCCCTTCAAATATTTAAACAGGGCTATCATATCGCCCCTTAACCGTCTTTTTTCCAGGCTAAACATACCCAGCTCCCTAAGTCTTTCCTCATAAGGCATGGTTTCCAGACCTTTCACCATTTTAGTTGCCCTCCTCTGGACATGCTATAGAGTTAATCATCTTTACTGCTATCAACCTTAAAACTTTATGGCTAGTGTAACAAAAAATACTCCAAAATAAGACAAAAAAAGTTTGCCTTTAAACTACTTTGAACTATTATGAGAGGGCACCTCATGGCCCTCCAGATTTTGGATTGCAACTCCCAACATTCATTATCAGTGGCTAATACAAGGTACAGTTCGTTTGGAAAGCTACAAATTGCCCACCCATGAACTATAACTGTCTATACAGCAAACATGTCCATTGCTGTCCATACAGCAAAGATATCAACAATCCTTTTAAAATGAAGAATTGCTGATAAAATGAGTAAATAATTTCTAGGCACCTGCAGCTAAATTGGGCCAAAATACCCTAAAGGCACCAGAACCTATGATCTTGGAAGCTAAGCAGGGCCAATTCTGGTTAGTACTTTGATGGGAGACAGCCAAAGAATACCAGGTGCTGTAGGCTATATTTCCGAGCAAGGAACTGGCAAGCCACCTGAGTCTTCTGTGCCTAAGAAAACCCTACGAAATTAATGGGGTCACCATAAGTCAACAAGTGACTTGAAGACAGACAGACAGACAGACACACACAGAAAGCAAACAATAGGGGATGTGCATGTGATAATTAGGATGATTATTTACCACCAATTTATTCACTATTTAAATTATTTTTCACTTCAGTGTGCTAGAGCCAAGTGTGAACAACCCAGGAAAGCATGTTATTTCCCTCTCCACCCTCTCTGAACCTTCATACCAGGGACAGAACAGTAAGCAATGCACATTTTCAACCTGATTGCTGCCAACATTACAGTTTTGTTCTGCAAAAGGAATGGCCAAATATTTCCCCTCAAAGTAAGCTCTGAGAATTTACTGGAGCTATAGAATATAAGTCTTCTGAATTAATCCATAAATGGCTTCCAAATACCTTATTTAAATAACTAAGGTTTATGAATCAGCTTGTAAGGCAGGAACAGTACCGCCCTTCAGTATTCAAATCAACACTGATCACCCTTTCTTTATAAAAATGCTTTAGCTATGGGAGTTTAATATTAAACAGAAAATAATTACACTGATAGAATGAAATATTAGTATCAATTTTCCCTCTTCCAGGATTATATCTAGATGTTTTACTTAAGTGCTCCCATTACTAAGTAGACAAAAATACATAAAGGAAAACCAAGTCAGGAGTAGATCTAAAAACATCTTACCTCTGTGTCCCAGGAATCCTGAAAAACAGCATTTCGACTACTGCGTTTTGTTTGTGGTATGGGCCCATCCTCTTCTGTGCCATTTCTTCTCCTCTTTCTTTAACAAGCAATGGAAGAACAATGGAAAAAATGGGCTTAGTTGGTGTACCAACTTTAAGATTTAAAATGTATACTTTAATTTTTTTTAAAATTATGGTTACTTCACACACTGTAAATACTACTAACATGCTTAACTGTGTCACAATGTTTATATTTTTCTTCTCAGTTACCCATTGTTAGTAAACAACTGGATATGAAAGCCAGCATAAACTGGTATCAAAAAATGCAGCTTAATCTATCCATTAAAAGAGCCCTTTTTATGCATCTTTCCTTCTATTACTTTATGGAAGAGTAGCAGGAAATTCTTCTAAGGAATAATCACCTCTTAAAATTAGTGCATGAACCTGTTCAAGTCTGTCTGAGGATCCAAATGTAATATGCAAGAGTCCTCCAAGCAACAACTATTTCTAAAAATACAACTGACTATTCCAAATGACATCTGACTATATTGAAGAAAAACAGTTATGTTGTTTACTCCTGGCCTTCAAAGAGAGACCAGTATTTGTTTTACTTATCCACCTATCTTAAGTAGTAAGGATCTAATAAGGTGGTAGAAAAAAATTATTCTGAGCCCAAGACAAACAGAGACCTTTGGGGGTTCACCACGTTTTGTTACTACACGAATACAGTTTCTGCATGGGTAACTTCATTTTGCCTGAAGGGCAAAAATAAACAAATCTTAATCTCTGTTTGTCTAAATCTTGGTATTATTTCTCCATGGTTAAGAATGCTGCTAAATGAGAGGAAGTCTATTATTTTTTTTAACTTTTTGTCACATTGGCTTTCCTCAAAATGCACCAGTAATGACAAAGACCGAAAATGGACTTCAAGCAGGTTTTTTTTTTTATCAGATCACTACCTACAGGGGACAGGCCTAAATACCCTAATGACACCAGATCCTGTCTGATCTTGGAAGCCAAGCAGGGATAGCCCTGCCTAGTACTTGGGTAGGAGACTGCTAATGAATGGACTTCAAGCAGGGTTTTTTTATCAGATCGCTACCTACAGGGGACAGGCCTAAATACCCTAAAGACACCAGATCCTGTCTGATCTTGGAAGCCAAGCAGGGATAGCCCTGCCTAGTACTTGGGTAGAAGACTGCTAATGAATATCAGGGGTTGTAGGCTACATTTCAGAGGAAGGAACAGGCAAAACCACCTGAGTACTCCTTCCCTAAGAAAGCTGTATGAAATGAATGGAGTTGCTGTAAGTCAACAGGTGACTTGAAAGCACGCACACGCAAACAAGCAGGGCAGGGGGTTGGACTAGATGACCTTGTGGTTTCTTCCAACTCTATGATTCTATGATCTAGAGGAGGCAGAGAGACAGAAGTAGTACACTGTGGTTAGTGATGGGCTGTTGAAGCTTTTCAAGGGGAAGAGGGAAAAAAAGAGCACTGCACTGGTACGTGGTAAACATTCCTGGTACACAAGTACAGAGTACACACACAACTGGCCTTTGTATACCAAGTTGGTATAGCACAATGGCTAAACGTTATTGTAACTTTACTGTGCTGTACTGCTCTTCCTACTTGAGATCTCATCTCAGACATGAACACACTCAGTGGTCTTAGGCAGACAACTGTCCATTCAGACTGAGCCACTCATTTACAATATGGGAGTAACAGAAGAACTATTTTATTAGAATATAAAATATTACAGAGCCAGCAGTTAGAATATATTACTGATGCTAGGAAGACCTTCAAATCCTCACTCTGCCATTAAATTCACCAGGTTATTTCAGATCAGTTGCCGTTTTTCAGCTTGATGTATCTTACAAGGTTGTGGAAATAAGAAGGGAAAGGAAGGATGAACAATGTCCAACACGAGAGCTCCTAACAGGACGTGTGGGAGGTAAGCACGTTCAATGAAAACACATTCATGGGTCTTCTGTTGCTTGATCTACTAAGGTTTCCCCTATTCCTTTTTATAAGTCAATAAGCTCTTTCTGTGAATCAACAGTAGATGTTGTCCAGTGAAATGTACAGTTGCTCTTTGTAAAATTTTGTAATGGTCGCTATGCCTTATACAAATAAACTGTTATTGTTGTTGTTAGAACATGCTCTGACCATCATATGGCACACCATAAACCAAATACACCCTAAACAAGATTTCAGAAGAGGGAAGAAAAGAAGAAACAATTAAAAGGCACGGGGACACCTTGCCCAATCAAGGTAGGCAAATGAATGCCCTTCAGACGTTTTAACTATTAATTCCCACAATCACTTATCGCTGGCTATGCCAGCTGCAGGTGATGGGAGTTACAATATTATCACACTACACTCTTATAGGGCTATTATTCCGCTTTAACTGCTCTGGCTGCCTCCTGTGGCATCCTGGGATTTGTAGTTTAGGGAGGGGCATTTGCAACTCTCAGCCAGAGAGATCTTCGGCCTCACTAAACTACAATCCCCAGAACTCCACAGGAGGCAGCCACAGCAGTTAAAGCGGAATCATACCGCTATAACAGTGTAGTGTGATAGGTACCCGCCAGTCACAACCAGGACACAGCTGTCAATAGCTATTAATACCATTTTCCCAGAAGAAATGGGCGGCCGTCCTCCCTGGAGCCACCGCTCATTAAGCCCAAGGCGGGCAAACTCGCAGGGCCTCCCTCCGTTCTAAATTGTCCCCCACCGGCCACCGTATCTCCCCCCCCCCACACACAAGGGGTTTCCCTCCGCCCCTTCTTCTCTCACCTCTGCCTGGCTCCTCGCTCGCTCGGCAGCGCGCCCCGGCAACTCATGGCCGGGCCGAGCTGGGCCGCTGTGCCCTCCCGTCAAGCGCCGGGCGGAGAAGAGCCCCAAACAATTCCCCCGGCCTCCTTCGCCTCTCCGCCACCACTCGCCGCTTCCGGTGTGCACACCTCTTGCGCAAGCGCATTGACCGCATAGGGAAGCCACGCCCCTCCTCCCCCTCCCCCGACGCTTCCACCTCGCCGACGCATTGGCTGCCCAGACAGAGGTCATCCCCTCCGGCACGCATGCGCAAGCAGTGACTGAGTCATGTTAAGTCACGCACGCATGCGCTTGTCGACGTCGGCGGCTTGTCGGGTGAAGGGGCAAATGTTGTACTTCCGTCGAGAGGAAAAATATACTGTACATGTTTTGAATAGAGATGTTTAACGGCCATATCCACACTATTCAAATAACTCCGTTTGAAACTGGGTTAATGGCCATGGCTCCTTCCAATGGAATCCTGGGAATTGTAGTTTTACAAGGTCTTTAGCCTTTTATTCCCAAAGAGTACTGATGCCTCACCAAACTACCAATCCCAGGATTCCATAGGAAAGAGCCATGGCAAATAATCTAGTTTCGAACTGTTATTTGTCTAGTGTGGATTTGGGCCTATTATTTCCCAAGTACAATGGAGTTTTATGGGTTTCGCCTGAGGCGAAACGTCAGGAATAAACTCTTCCAGGACACTGCCTCACAGCCCGGAAAACCCCCCACAGAAAACCCATTTGTAAGCCGCTCTGATAACCTTTGTGGCTGAAGAGTGGAGTATAAATACAATAAATAAAATGATAAATAAAATAAAGCCTTCAACTTCACAATGGAGTTTTACTCCTCAAGGCCTCAGGCGAAACGTCAGGAATAAACTCTTCCAGAACACCGCCTCACAGCCTGTAAAAAAAACCACACAAAACCCATGGCTGCTGGCCGTGAAAACCTTCAATTTCACAATGGAGTTTTACTTCGGAATAAGCGTATATAGATGTGCCCTGTGTAGTTACAATCTCATATCCCCTTACTTTGTAGTAAAAGCTATTGAACTTCTAAAGACCATGATGGTGCTCAGTTTGCTTTGGAGGAAACATGCATAGGATTGGGCTGCGCGAGTGGCTTTCAACCACAGGGATACAGCCAATAATGGTGACAATAATAATAATAATAATAATAAACTTTTATTTCTTATCTGCCTCTCCTTAAGGCAGGGTACAATATGAAATAAAATACAATATATAACATAAAACCATAAAAATGCCTAAGATTAAAATAATAATAATAATAATAATAATAATAAATTATTTATATACCGCCCTTTGGTAACCCAATCAGGGTGGTTCACAACATTAAAAAACATACAAAGTAAAACAGTATACTCCCCCCCCCTTAAAAGGTTATTAAATCAATTTACAAATTCTGTGTTCACAGATTTAGTATTCACGGATGTAAGTATTCATGGCTTGAAAATATTCTTTAAAAAATAATAATCCAACAAGAAAACCTTGATTTTGCCATCTTATATAAGGGACATCATTTTGCTTTGCCATTGCATATAATAGAACTTGAGTATTTATGGATTTTGGTATGCACAGGGGGATCCTGGAACCAAACCCCAGCGAATATGAAGGGACAACTGTATATTAAAATCACCCATACCAATTTAAAATCCATAGATTAAAATCAACTGGGTAGGCCTGCTGGAAAAGATAGGTCTTTAGTATTGTTTTAAATTCCGACAGCGTGTTTAGCTGTCAAATCTCTTCCAGCAGGTTATTCCACAGTCTGGGGGTGGCCTATCCTCCTCCATGTGTACCTGCTTTGGCCAGGGCCGCTGAGCCCAAATGAAAGCCGGCTTTTGGCTGAAGGGGGCACGAACATCGGAGGCGGCGTCCATTTAACTGCTGCACCTCCAGTTACTTTTGGGGGAAGGAGGAGGGATCTTTCGCTGCACCAACAGCCATTTCAAACAAGAACACAAAATGAGTTGATGTGCTGCAGAGTTATTGACAAGATGCCTTCCTTTGAAATACCTGTCTGTCCACCCATTATGCAATTATTGTGGTTTAAGCTGTTTAATAACAGGTGTGTTATACAAATGTGCTGTATAATAACAGAGTGCGTAGAGCATGGTGATGTTATATTTTGTCAGTGGAGGAAGTGGCTGTTCAAAAGTAGCTGTTGTAAATGATGATTTCAGCTTCACTGTTGATCGGAAACAGGATGTATGTGACACCACAGGGCTACCATAGATCACTTAGCCTTAGTAGCCATATGTTGATATAAAATGCAACCACAATGCAAGGCTACACTACACTACACAGATTATTTACCATGGTTCCTTTCTATTGAATCCTGGGGTTAGTAGTTTTACAAGTTCATTGGCCTTCTCCGCCAAAGAGTATTGGTGCCTCAAACTACAAATCCAGGATTCCATAGGAAGGAGCCAGGACAATAATCCAATTTTAGAGCAGATTATTTGTTTAGTGTGGGTGCTAGACAAGAGAGAGGGAGAACTATAGGTTTCACTCCCTGCCCATCTGCAACGAGGTTCACTTCATTTCCCCAGCGCAGAAAGGGTTTGCACGCCGATTACACACAATTCTGCAAGAAGACTTGAGCATGAATTTCTCTCTTTTGGCCGGGGTGGTGTTAAGGGACCGCGGCTGCTAAAAGCTAAGCACCGATTAAGTCCTGTATTTCTTCAGGATTGCGTGTGACCATTCTAACGAGAAGCATAATCACGCGTTCCAAAAGTAACTAGGAAACTCTTTAGGGAAAAGGGATGTAACAGTCCTTTCCCTGCGTTGACTAGTAGCCAGGTCATGTGATAAGTAGCAAAGCTCCTGCGCAGCTGTTTCAACCAGAGCTTTATTTAACTCCGCTTTCAGTTTCAGTTCCGAAAAGCTTCTTCCCAACACCTGAAAGCTGCTACAGGCACAGTAAGACATGATGGCGATCACCACCGGTTCCTGAAATTGCTCGTTTGTACTTTAACAAATCAAGGTACAGCGTGGTAGTGGAGGAGGGAGGAGTGTAGAGCTTTGAAGAGCCTTTATTTTAGGGACTATAGACTTTCTTAAGAAAGGAAGCCTTCCAAAGGAATCAAGGCTACTGAACCATTCTTTTATCTCGGCAGTGGGTAGCCTGAGAGCTAGAGTTAATTCCTGTTCTTTTAGCCTCTCTCTCTCTCTCTCTCTCTCACTCACACACACACACACACAAATGTCTAGTGTGCTCCTTTGTGAGCTGCGGAGTGGCTTTTCTTTGCAAACCAAAGGAATGGTTCATTCTAGTTAAAACTCTCCTACTTCACAACTAGAGGTATTGTTTTCTGTGGGAAGGGCCACCCCCCCTCCCTCCAGTTTCTTCCCTAACACACGTGTTAGATCTTAGTTGCAGAACTCGTTACTTTTGTTGCAAAAAGTTAACAGTGCTACCCCTCTGTAAATGTACAGTATATGAAAGGGGGCTTTATGCCTGTAAGATCTTCCAGACTGTAACGCACACGCCCCTCAAAGAAGCTGACGTTTTTCTGCCAGGAGGGATAAAGTTATGGGGGAATGACAACATTGCTCCCTAAATAAGAATTCTGCACCCCTCCAGGTTTCTAGCATTACAGTAACTTAAAATATCATCTTCTGCCTGATGAAGAAGCCAGTAGAGCTTTGAAAGCTTGCATCATGTGTTTCTTGCATTTTGTTTGGCCAATAAAGGTATCACTCTTTTGCAGATTCTCAGTTTTGTTTTGTTTTGTTATATGGCCAACACAGCTACCCTGAATATGTTTCCTTAAAATTTCACTCAAATGTTTAGAAATAAGAGTTTAGGCATCCAAAGAAAAGGGGCAGGAAAAGATACCATGAGAATGTGAACACAGAAAATATAAAGGTGTGAACAATATATATATATATATATATATATATTGCACACTCTGCAATAATAGGAATTGGGAGAATGAAAGAAAATTTCATTTTGGGAGCAGAATTCTTATGGGGCACAGTGCCCTCATTTTACACACACACACACACACACCCCGTAGCTACATCCTAGCCTGCCACCAATTACATTCAGTTTGTTTCTTACAGTCATGCAGATTTAAAGGTCCTGTTTTAATCCTGTGCATTGGTGACTTGTGGTCCAAGTGCATGGGGGGGGGAGTGTCCTTACCAGCAATTTCTGGGTGAAGCACCTGCTCCTTGGAATTACAGTCCTCCATTCAAGTTTGCAGGGGTTATGGGTGGAGCACCCCCGCAAAACTGAAAAAAAGGCAAATAATGGCAGTGGGGCCTGGAAAGCCTCCCTGCTGCCCGCCCAACCCCCCCCCCGTGCCTCTTCTAAAGTGGCAGGGAGGCTAGGCAAGCCTCCCCGCTGCCGGCTTGTCCCCCAACAAGTAAGGAAAGCCAAGCAAGCTCACAGCGCTCGCCACGGGTTTGGTCGGCTTTCCTTCCCTGTGGGGGGGAAACCCAAAAACCACTCACCCCCCCTGCAGCCTTGCAAATCTGTGAATTCACAAAACCATGAATTAGAAAGTTGCAAATTGGAAGGGACGACTGTACATGTAATTCCTGGCCCTGTGGTGTTGTTTAAAGACTGACTTTACTACGGTTCCTAATCTCGCCACAAGTGAATTGTTTTCCTTTGAGGCTGTTTCTGAAAAGCTGAGAACATGTATTTTAAATCTGTAAACCTTCTCAAACAGTATGTGTTTGTGTATAGATAGCATGAGGTGGTTAAAAGAACCAAAAGCAAGATGAGACAGTGAAGCAGTCCTGAACCAACCCTTGCTTCCATTCTCTATTTGTAGAAAGTTTGCTAGTATATAAAGTCTTGCTTCCTTTTTCACATAGAAAAATGGCCACCAGCCCTTCAGGAAGAGAAACCTGCCCTTACTGCAAAAAGCCATTTAAACGGCTCAAGTCTCACCTGCCTCACTGTAAGATGGCAGGAGGTCCTGACTCGAGTGAAGTTGTGTCTTCCACTGTGAAGGTCTGTAGTTCTGTCCTGCCTGAGTTGCTGGAAACAGAGAAGAAGAAAGGGAAGATCGGAAGCACAGAAACTGCCTTCAAAAAAGAAAAGAAGAGCAAACCTGACCTGACTAGGAACAGAACAACAAAATCCTTAGGAGAGTTGAAAATAGCTGGGACAGCACCAAGCAGCAATCTGCATGTAGGTGATGATACACAAACACAAGTTAAGCAAGTTACTGAAAAGACACACAAAACCAAAGGTAGCAGACAAAGAGCCTCAGAAGAGGTCCATGCACAGCCAGCTGAGAAAGTGGTTTCAGAAATGACACTTGCAAATAAGTCATCCACAATAAGAAAAACCAGAAGTGAAATAACATCTGAGGGGAAGGAGTTTATGCCTCACCTTGCATTAGAACCACCATTTCAAAGTAGAAAATCTACTTCTGAATCTCCTTGTCAAACAACAAAACCTGTTGCCCAGCACAAGCATAGTAAGGAGGACTTTGGAAAGCAGAATGAATCTAACTGCCCTGATTCTTCCACTGAAGATCTTCAACCCATTCCTCAGGGAATTTCTGACAGAATAGAACTAGTGATTGAGAACCACCGTGTGAGAGTGTTGAGGAATAGGCCTGGGTCTTCTGTTCAAAATATCCCATTGAATGGAGCTGCCATCAGCAACTACAAGACACATCAATGGCCTATAAAATCTTCCCCAGGAGGTGAAAAGATTGACTCAACTAATGGACAGCAAGTTGTTACAGTTACACAGAGTGGGGGAAAGAGTGCTTTAGGATTTAAGGTTGCAGAGAATGTCTGTTGCCGAGAGATGGGAGATGGCATCAGTACAGTTAAAGTGCACATGTTGATGGACAGCTCTGTGGTCAACTGCAGAAAAGTCTCTGATGTTCCTCTTTAGCTGGCAGTAGGAGTAAAAAATATAATAGATAAAGATGGTTTATTTTTGAAAAGAGAAGAAGGACATGCTAAAGGGTCACATGTTTATACCAGTCCCAAGTCAGAGATCTGCTTTGCATTTGTAGAAGCACTTGGAGAGAAAAATGATGATAAAACATTGAACTATTCCTTAACTAGCCTGGAAAAGGACACTGCTTTATCTTCTGGGACCACTGTGAGCCCAAGATACAAAAACTCAGAAATACCTTTGAGGCCACCATCGCTCTATATGTTAGAAAGGATTAGTGCTCATGGACTTTTGCCCCCCGATAAAACTGTGGAACCAAGTTCTTTGGGACTGGAGTTTTTTCCAGAGCTGTATCCTAATTATCTTAGCCTGGACTTGCTTTCAAGGAGGCTTCCTCAGTGGAATGTAAGAATCCCAAGAGCTCAAGTTCTTATTCTACCTTCCGAAGGCAAGCACGGTAAAAGGGAATGCTTTTCTTCACTGGTTTCTAAAAGACACATTTTAGTTGAGTGTGTGCACATTCATAGTGGGCTTGTTTCATAGAATCTGTTTTCTGGGGTAATTTATTTGATTTTAATATATACCAGGGCAGGCCCATGAGTCTAAGCCTCAGTACCGCATATCAAAATCCTGAAATGGCCAAACCTTATAAAAACATAGGTGCTTCTCCATCTCAAAAAAGTTATTTTCAGTCCTCAGTGCTACCAATTTTCACCTCTCTAGCCATGTTCCATAGGAATCTTTCTCATGGGCATTTGCCACCATTGCTTCTACATTTCTGCTTCTAGATGCCTATACAGTGAGCCCTCTGGAGCCACAAATTCAACTGACTGCAGATCATCACACCCTATATTATTAAATGGTGGCAACGTGAATATGGACATGCTGGAGCATTCGCGTCACATTGCCATCATTTAATAATATGAGGTGCAATCATTCACAGTTTTTGGTATCCACACAGGGTCCAGGAACCAAACTCCTGCAGATCCAAAGGGCCAACTGTATTTCAAAAACATGTAAGGTCAAGCAGAACATCTCTGTGGTGCAAAGTTATAGCAGTTTGAGATCACTTTATTTGCCATGGCTTCACCCTATGGAATCCTGGGATTTATAGTTTGGCAAGGGCTTTCTTTGCTAAAGGGCTCTAGTCTACTCCCTGTGCTAACAGAGGAAAGTCCCTCAGCAAGCTACAAATCCTAGGATTCCATAAGATGGAGCTATAGCAGTTAAAGTGGCATCAAACTGCTATAATTATATAGTGTAGATACACCCAATTTGTTATGTGCATGCATCTTAGGACCTTCTTTAATTACGTTGTTCTTCACTTTCACTACCTACAAGCAATTAGTATACACTTTCAAATTGCATAGTACAGTAGCATCCCTGTATCCACTGATTCAATTATCCACAGGACACAAAACAGCACACCTACCATAGAATCTTCTTAGAAAATGTGTCCTCTAGCCATTTTCTAGGTCCTCCAAGGCAACTCTATGGTATTTTAAATTGGAAGTTGCATTATTTTCAATGGTGTTCACTATTATCCACGGTTTTGCTATCCACGGCCCCCCAGAACCAATCCCCAGTGGATACAGGGGTTCTGCTGTAAAACTAAAAAAGTATACATTTTATACCAGTTTAGCTGTTGCTGATCCACCCACCAAAGAACTCTAAAAAGTGTAGTTTCAGTAAGGTTACTGAGAATTCTGGATATTACTAATCCCTCTTCACAGAGCTATAGTTTTTCAGATTCCCTGGGAGTGACAGAATGGCCATTGAACCAGTTTATATATGGTGTAAACAGGTAGTGTCTCACAAGCTTTAGCTTCATCCCTTCCCCATGCCCACCCACCCACCCACCCACCCCAGACATAGCAAAAAGCATGACTGTGTTGACATAGTTTCAGATTATCTGGGGGAAGTAGTCATTATGCCTATTCCATAGATCAAAGGTCCTTAGAACCCATTTAACATGTTCAAGATGATAGTTGCAATGTGTAGTGGGGGACTGTATGAATCATCTAATCTTAGCACTGAGTGTCTATCTTGGTTGCCTGGTACACCAGATGTGCAACAAATAACTGACAATTGATTCTAGAGAATCAAGTTTGTTTCCCTGTGTATCTTGCAAATTTTTTTGCAGGACTGAGATTCAGAACATTACACAACATGATTAAAACCATGTACTGTTAAAAATACAATAAATTATAAAAGTAAAACACCTTTAAATCAATCATCATATTAAAACAGCTGGGTTCAAAATTTAAAAGCACATCAGACAACAACAAAAGAATAAAAAGTACAGCACCACTTTGTTAAAAGCCCTTTGGCCAATCAGTTGCCCAAAACAAGATCTTTGCCCACAGAGAAACAACCATGAGAGGGCTATGCTCATTTCTTAGGGCCTTTTCAGACTGCACAATTATAAAGCAACAATTCCACTTTAACTGCCATGTTTCCCTCCAATGAAAACCTGGGATTGGGCAGTTTAGAATCCCCTCAGCCAGGGAGCTCCTCTGGTGCCTCTGATCAAACTACAAACCCCAGGATTCCACAGGATGCAGCCATGGCAGTTAAAGTGGAATCATAGTGCTATAACTGTGCAGTGTGAAAGGGCCCTAAGTCTTTAGGATACCACAAGACAATTGTTTTTGCTGCAACAGACATAAGGTTACCTCTGCAAATTTTGGCTACAGATGGACTGAATATACAACAGTCTCTGAGCTAAAAATGTTGGATCTTAGAGAATCTTGGATTTTACCTGATGATCACATAAAGCTGGTATTTCTTAGCATGTGTTCACACTGAGCACCCTGTTACCAGAGAACAAGTCATGTGCCATTATTCTTTGCCCCTCCTCTTCTGAAATGTTGCAGTTTGCCCTACAAAAAATAGCAGCACAAGTACTTGTGATGAGCACTTCCTTCCTGTACAAAGTAGGAGAGTTAGCTCTAACCTAACCCAGCAGCTAGATCTGCTGGAATGAAATAATGCCATTTCTCAAGGCTGACTGGAGCCCTTTTTACTGCCAGTGTACCTGCTAGCGAGGCAGCCCCTACCCCTGAATCAGCTGGTTGGTTTGCTATGAGGCAAGAAAAGCTTTACTGTTTTAAATGGAGGTCTTTTCAATAAGCAGATCTGCTGCAGCCCTTCATAGGGGAGCACATCTGTCATGATGGAATGACTACAAGGCCATCATGGAGCCAGAACACGTCTGCAAGAACTACATTTCCCATCAAAGAGAGCCACCCTGGCAACATCCAGTATTTCTCATAGAGTCTGTTCAACTATAATGTGGAACTTCACAAGGAAGTGAGTTACTCATCAGAGAGGAACAACCAAACACTGGTACTGACTCCAGCAGCATGAACTACATAAATTATTCCTGGGGGAGGGCAGGAGGAAACTGGTTCAGGCATATAGCGCTGGAAACTGGGAGGGAAGCTGGAAAGGTATGTGTTAATTATAGAAACCCATCATGCAGTTCTCTTTTGTAGTTCCCTTGGCAGAAAGATGTTTGATGGATGTAAAACTCCAAGATTTGCCTGCTTGGCTAGCCACACGTGACCTCTCTCCACAGGGGATGCTCAGAGAAACATGTAGAGGTGAGAGCAAATCAATTACTGTGTCTTTTAATTGCACCTCTAGATGGGTGGATCAGGGTTGTTGCATATATGCTATGTGCCTTCAAGTTGGTTCTGACTTACAGTGACCCTAAGGTGAACCTATCACAGGGTTTTCTGAGGGCTGAGAGTATGTGACTTGCCCAAGGTCACCCAGTGGGTTTCATAGCTGAGTAGGGGTTTGAACTCTGGTCTCTAGAGTCATAGTCCAACAACAGGCTTTAATGCAGCCACAGAGGTCAAAGTTTCCTGGGCATCCCCTAGAATCAGAGAGTTGGAAGAAACCACGAGGACCATCCAGTCCAAACCCCTGCCATGCAAGAATATGTGATAAAAGAAGAAACAATAAAGGAAGAACCCCCTTGAGCTAGATGCTTAAAGTTAGTGACATGACTAATCAAACGGCTTCTATGTTTTTGTTTTCCTGAACAGCCTGGAATGGATACTACAACAGGTACATCAATGTGAAAAAGGGTGGAGTAGCTGGGATTGCTATGCTGCTGCTAGGCTACTGCGTCCTCAGCTATGCCTGGAGCTATGACCACATTAGTAAGGCTTTTTTTCCTGGTGTTTTATTGGCTTTCTCTACAATAATATTTCTTTAGTCATAGCAGATAAGGATACTGTTACTTGTATATGCTGCCAAATATACAGTAAGATGGCTTCCATTCCTGGTATTTGATACATAGGAATTTTGCTGCATGTGCAGAGCCATGTGCAATGTCTTTGAAAAATAGATTCCTAATTTGTTTTCATTTTTATGAAAAATAGTGTCAGAAATGGAAGGTGCATTGCCACTCAGGCTGAAAGGAGTTGGTACAAAGCTATTCTCTTTAAACAGAAAGCACCTAAAGCTCTAGTCAGCAATTAGTTGTATAGAGAGCACTTTGAGGAGGTGATGGAGACTGTCAGTTCAGATGTTCTCTTCATCCCTGAATTGGCAACTGGGGGCGAGATTATATTTTCCTGTGGGCCCAATTAATTAACAGCTCCAGTTACTGACGATGTATAGCAGCCCTAGGCAATACAGCTAATGGGGAGGGATGCTGGAAACTGCAGTCCAACATCTGGAGGGCCACAAGCTCCCCACAGTAACCAGTTGTATTGCATGTGCCTGTCACTGAATGTAAGATGACATTAGTACTACTCTCAAAAGAATTACATAGAACATATACATATATAGCTATTGTTTTGTTTTCCTCTATAGTGTAGTCTTGTGGATGTTTACTTGAAATTGAATGTTTTCAGTGAGGCTTATTCCCAGAGCTGCATAGGGTTGCAGTCTTGGGTATTTATAGTCACTTGAATCAGTTAAACTATTCCCTAGCTCGGGGTGGGGGGGGGGGAGAGCATCAGTTTAGATGAAGAAGTTATGATGGCATAGGTTAAGAAAGCAAGAAAATGCAGACTGAAGATTAACTGCCCCACCCATGCTAACCCAGAACATGGTCATATTGATATACTCTTGTATATTAACTTCCACACCAAATAAATACTACAGTATAATTCTGTTATACATGCCACTCCCTACATAGCACATCACTAGTGGTGTGAAAGAGCTAAAATGAAACATGGCTTTGATAGTGTCAAAATCAACAAACAGCAGGTTTGCAGCACAGTTAGATGCTCTTTACTAATCCAGTCCAACTAATAAGTATTTGAGGGAAGTAAGCTTCATTGTGCTTAACGGGCTAAAGCCCATTATATATAGGATATATAGGATTCCATTTGTAAACATGGTGTAATTTGCAGATAGAATTTCACCCTTAGATGTAGACACTACCCTGCTACCACATCTGGTCTCCCTCTATCTAATCCTAAATGGTTTCCCTTTTCATCCGTGCCTCTTTTCAAAAAGGGGAATTGAAGGATACTTTCAGCAAGGCTAGTGACATTTCTGCTCAGTATTGTCCACTCAAAGTAGTACTACTTGGGTAAAAGGCGCAAGAAGAGACCTCATGGTTTCATAGGGTCACAGGATATAGACGTAGAATTGGAGCATCATTGAATAATAGCAATAAATAAATTAAATATACAGTATATGTTACCATTCCATCAATGTGTTGAATTATTAAAGTGTTAATTTCTTCCCTCTTCTACATGGAAGAACAAAGTCGTTGGCGGAAATACCATTGATGAGAACACCAAAGCATTTCATGGAAGGAGAATGTGTGGAAACTGAGCATGGATTTATTCCAGTAAAAATATATAGAAGACAGCTGCAGGAGTCATACATATATGAGTACTGTACTTTTCTATGGTCATTTGTCTACTCTCCTTGACAGAAAATTGCCAGTCATGGTATACTGTAAATGGACTAATTTTTGCAATGTCTAGGGACTTGTGGCTTATTACCAGAAGCTAATGGATGTAGCATCAACTTGACAGCAAGTACATTTTAACATCTCTTGACTGATATTAAAAAACAAACTCTCCCTTTTTATTTCTAAGTATATAGGGTCTGTTCAGGTTGCTTAAAGGTAGCTGATATTAGTCACATGGGAATGCAAAACAATACGTGCAGTTGTTCTTCTTTTATACTGATTGGCCCTTTCACACCCCCTTTTTATGAAAAATGTGTATTATTTATTGTGACTACATTTCCGATAAGCCCAGGTCTGCTCTGCCGGCAAGTCTCAGAATTTCCGTATCCAGTAGACTAGGCAAAGGCCAATTTGTAAATATGTTATGACACTTAAAGTATAGACAGCTGAAACACTTTTCAATGCTACATGAGCTATCATGTTTTCCTATGGTGCAGGTAATATATGCCTTTTCGTATGCCCCCCTCTTTATTTTTGTTACTGCAACCTAGCTTTTCAGAGCTTTTAAAGCAATTCACAAAACTTGAAATCTGACTCCCCTTGTCTTTCCATACATCCTGACAGTCCTGTGCATCTCTACTTAGAAGTAAGCCCACTAACTTCAGGGTGACTTCTTCTCAAGGAAGCATAAAGCATATCAGAGCCTCAGTTAGTAGAGGATGTATGAGCACTAACGTACTCCTTTAAAAATAGAAAGAGTGGTATGCTATCCATCCCTGCAGTTTAAAAGCCCATCTTCTCAACATCACTTTTTTGTTTTTCTTTGTTGTTTAAAAAAAATGAGTGAACATGTTTTCCTCTGCTGCAAGGTTTTCTCCCTTCTATTGCAGTTGCGGCAATGATAATATTAGTGTTGCAGGGCGAGGGCCGGAACTACCATAGAGCCAATCCCTAGCTGCCAAGAGCCAAGTGGTTCCCTTTCTAAAGAAGTGGCCATCAGTCAAGTCATTTGGGTGTTCAAACAGTCAAGATACAGATCATGCAACAGTTTCTCAGTAATGGAGCAGAGGATCAAGTGGGCACACTTATTCCTATCCTGGCACGCATGAGCCTCTTTAGGTGACTGTTCTGATTTGTACCAAAGAGTTAGTAGCAGTGGAACATTTTTAGTACAAACTCAACAGTATGGTAATTTTGTCCTGCAGCACAGTGTTTGGCAGCCTTCAGCATCTTTTTCAGCAGAGTGGTGGTGTTTAAATGTAATAAATAAGCACACAGCTGTCCCAAGACATTCTGTTCCTTGATGCAAAGCAGGATTGGAAAAGAAGCAGAGTTTTTTAAAAAAATACACTCCAGGTTTTTTGTTGTAAACTGTTCTTTTGTTTAAAATTTGTTTTGTTTAAACCAGTTTTTTGTTTGTTTTTCCATTAAACTCAATATAGGACTAAATCAGAAAATTAAGTCGCAAAAGGCAGTTCAAGTGTTATGGCCACCAGCTGAAACAATCATTATTCTTTAAGAAGTGATCATTTAAAGCAAGTTGTTTTGGTTGAACTTTTGGTAATTGAAGGATTTGTTTCTGAATGGCATTTCTTGCACTATAAAACAAAGTGATTAAAAAGAAGCAACTGACACTGGATACTTGTCTAAGAATGAACAACTGCCAATAAACACTTAAACGTTAAAATGTTTAAATTCAATCAGTCATTGTTTTTTCCGTAAGAGGGTTGTAGAATACTGTAGTAATAATAGCCAGAATTTTAAAAAGAGTATCAATTGGGGGGAGGAGTGTTTTTTTAAAAGTCATTTGATTTAAACTAAGATTTAAACCAACCAACCCTGTTGCAAAAAAAAGGGGGGAGCCAGCTGGAGTGATATTTGAAGAGCATTTCTACTCCACCCAAAGGCAGCAGATTAGTTTTAGCAGTGTAGGGCAGGCCACATGGCATCCACTCAGCTCTGTCCTCACAACACCTCCTTGCTGCTGGTTTGCTTCAGTTATCTGCTTGCCACCCATGGAAATGCAGCAGTGGCAGCAATGCCTACCTATATTACCTGTTGTAGTGTGTGGTCTGGACTGGTGGCCTTTCTGCCTGCTCCTTCAGTCGCGGGCTTATGTCAGTGGTGCTGTCTGTGGTACATTGGAAGAAAGCAGCCAAGCCAACCACCCAGGGTAGCCAAGGAAAAAATAAGCATAACTGCTGCTGCTACCACCAGTGAATTGAGGGCACTGTTGAAGGGTACATCCAGTGGAAGAGCTTCTAGATGAAGTGGTTGCTACCTTACTCTGTTCGGTAAAGACCATGGCTGTAACATTTTCTGTCTACTTAAAGGCCATTATGCTAGCAAGATGAGTATTCTGCATGCTATGAACAATGATAGAAAATGTTATATTGCTGAAAACTGCTTTCCATGCAGGAAGCATGAAAACACATTAGTCAAAGACCTGCCTTTGTCTTAAAAGAACTTTCTAATACAGTTGAAGATGGAATGGATCAACCAATGCATGTCAAAGAGATATCCCCAAACACTCAATAGCACTACAGTAATGGCCTTTAAACTGTACTAAAGTTGAGCCAGAGTAACATTAATGGTGCCCTGTTCCACTGCTGAGGGAAGACATCCATGACTGTACATTGAGTTGCTGAAATGCCCTTTGGGTAGAAGGTTGCCTGTGTAGAGGGAAAAAAGGCACTGATTTAAACCAGAGATGACTTTTGCACTCAAGTGACAGAAGATTTATTTTTCAGTGTAGAATTGAATTGTTGTAAAACCTCACAGTTGCATCTAATAATTTTACTTTTATTATAAGCTACTTTCTGTGAGCAGAAAATAGTAGGAATAGTAGAAGCTACATTATAACATTGTACACAGAAACTAATTCAAGTTTTTGCAATATACTGTAGTCATAAAGATTCTTGAAGCTCTGTAATTTTCTTCCTTGATACTGTCTTGTTATGTTTGATGAAATCTTTAAAGAGCTGCAAGGAGGCCTTTTTCATTGGGCTCCAGCCTGAGGCTCTGAAACAGATCTCCATCTCTGATAGAATCAGAGTCCTCCAATGAAATGAGTACAAAAACTGAGCCTGAGCAAGTTTTAGTAAGGGTAGTGTGTGTGCTTCTGAATCTCACTTCCTCACCTGTGAAACAGAAATAATGACTTTCTTACTGGGGATGAATGAGATGAGAATGGAAAATTATTTGCAGATTAATACTGACCCATAAACTATTTTGCTGTAAAAAAAAAGTTTCTGAGCAGAGTGCCAGTTTGAAAAGACATGGAATGGATGGGCTAGGCAAAAAACCCTTTTCTTTGCCCACGTGATGGTACCGTGATGCTTGAGTCAGTCATTGAAGACTAATGGTCACTAATCACATAGGCTGGATTTGTATAACTAAGGGGTCTCCAGCTACTGATCTTTACCTTTTGAACTTTAAATGGAGGTCAGTAGTTAGAGACCTTTAAGCTAAACCCAACCTGTGCATCCTTTTATGGTCCCTGACTCTGCAATAGCCTATGTTCCCTCATCCCCCTCCCCAAACCTTCAGAAATAGTGATTCACCCTTTAAATAGGTTGCACCCACCCACACCTACACTCCTTAATATCAGAAAGTACCTGTTTTTTCTAAACTAGAAGAGAACGTCCAACCACTCCTTTGGGGTTTTATGCCTTTTTAGCAGTTTGTGTGGCAGCTAGAAAGTTTGTATGGAAAGTTGCTGACCTGTGATTTAAATCCTCCTATGGTACAGTCAGTTATTAAATATCCTAGCTTTAACAATGATGACAAAAAGCAACCTTAATACGGTGTTGTATTACTTCTAGTACTTGTATGTTCTCCTGTCTACTATTCATTGTGTCATTAAATTCTATCCCACATACTTGCAGCTCCATTCTTCTTCGTGGTCTCTGTGAATCCACACATTAAGGGTTAAACCTGCGCCTGCGCAGAGCACTTTGGATAGTTGTTAGGCTTTAAACTGAGTTTTGGTGGTAGCTCCACCCACCCTCCTTCGGCCTATATAAGGCCCCTCCCTGCCTGCCTCTTCAGTTCCTTTTTTTCCGCCATCAGAGCAGCACTGAGGAACTTCGTTAGGTGATTTTGGACAGACTTTGGAACGGATTACGACTTTGACTTTGCAATTACTTTCTGGAGAACAATTTGGCTATGACTCGGACTGGATTTGGACTTCCCCTCGTTGACGACATACGGTACCATGCCCACGTGTTCTAGAAGATGGCTTCGTCCTCTTCTACCAGTTTCTTTAAACAATGTGTTATCTGCTCGGCTAAAATGGCAGAGTCTGATGGGCACTCAAAATGTTTACTGTGCCTAGGAGAGGCTCACGACACTCATGCGTGTAGACATTGTAAGGCGTTCACTCATCAAACTCAGAGAAACTGAGACAAACACCTTAAAGCCCTCCTATACGAGCACGCCCTGACGGTATCGTCCCCGGTATCGAAAGGATCGAAACTGTTGGACACTTTACCGAGACCATTGGGATCAGGGAATACCCGAGAGCATACCACATCTGGAACCAAGGCGAAAAAGTCTAACGTGACTGCCTCCAAGTCTACGCCTGGTACCGAGTCTCGGAAGGACTCGACTCATAAAGAAAAGCACCGTGATCCGGGTGCATCATCGCCAGGGACTGCCAAGGGACCATCCAAGGACAAGCAAAGAATGGTGCATCTGACCTCTCCGTCAAACTCCGTGCAGAGTACAGTCTCAGCCCCAAAGGATGCACAGCGCAAAAAGAAAGATGAAATGCCGCGGGACCGTTCTCTACAGACCGGTACCAACGATCGAGAGGAGGGACGTCGAACACACCTATCACCCCACAGCAGACAGGGAGCAACCACTGGCAAACAAGTAGTATCCCCTCTCCGGCTCAAAATACCGACAAGAAAATCTAGTGACTCGGGGGACGACCCTTTGTTGATGCGATCTACTGTGTATGGTACGGCATCTCTATCCGAAGGTGAAGTTAGAGAATCCTCACCGGATATACAAATTGTTCAAATCTTACCTGATAAGTCTTCACACCAGTCTCGTTCGGGCTCGAGGTCTCCGGTACCGATGGATCTACCGAGAGGGAGCCGGTCACGATCTACGTCCCCGCCACCGCACAGATGACCTGCGACTTTGGGATCCCGATCCCACTCCAGGACACCACCACGACCCTCAGACAGACAGCCCCACTCCACTTCACAACAACGTTGCGACTGCGGCAGTTCCTGATCCCATCACAGGTCTCTAGAAAGATCAAGATCCCACCAGAGGTCCACATCGAGACGACACTCCCACTCCTCACAGTCGACACGATACTCCAGGTCACTGGCCTCTGACTATACTTCCACTCTTCAGAGGAGTCCATCTCGGATGACTATGACTGGTACTGGGGCCACGACATACCCTACCATCTGCGTCACGGCTACCGGAGGGATCCACGGGACCGACGGGACCACTGGGATATCGATCCACGGGACCAATGGGATATAGACCCACGTTACCAATACCACACAGAGCCGTACTGATCCACATATAAACAACAACGATACCGAGAAGACAGATGAAAAGATAGATGTGGCCGGGAACGGTACCGCCGTGAGAAACCACTGGTTGCACATGGATGAGAACGCTCACCAGACAGAGCCAGATCATCCCCGCATGGATGATCGGAACACACGGGAAAAGATGTGACAATACGCCGGACACCGTCGGAATCCTGATCGCTGGTCTCAGTCTACCGTACCTCGCCGGTACTGACACCAAGGACTCAGGAAGCCACCCAATCCCCACGGAAAAGACAACTGTCACCAACCGACTCTCAACACTTGAGACGGTCCCAATCACGGGGAGCCTCCCCAACCGCGAAATGTCCTAAAAAGCCGAGGGATCCCGGGAAGGAGGTACCACATCATCTGGAGGGACTGTATTAGAGTAAGAAGATCATGTTCAACCTCTTCATCAGCCACAGAAGCCTCTGCACACACGAAATCTCCCTTGCCAAAAGTTTCACCGACACCGAGAGGAGCTAACCCTGATCCCCCAGACATGATGTTGAGGATAGCTGGAGCTTTGGGCATTCAGGTGAACCAAGATGACAACCATGTAGATGATCCCATCTTCGAGGATCTCCAACGAAGGTCACCTGCTATACCCTCAATGGCGATATCTCCATGTCTTCTGCAAACACTCAAAGCTTCCTGGTGCACTCCATCTTCGGTACCACTGACCTCTAGGAAGTTAGACCACCTCTATCGAGTATCTACTCAATTGGCACCATGGCTCACTTACCACCCTAAACCTAATTCTGTAGTGGTGGATGCGGCACAAACGAGAACCTTCCAGAAGTTACTTTCCACTCCTTCGGATAAAGAGGGCAAAAAACTTGATGCCATCGGCCGTAAGTTTTATTCCTCGGCCTGATTACTCACCAAGATTGCAGCCTACACAGCATGTATGGGTGCATACCAGAGGTTCTTTTGGGAGGCTTTAGCCCCACACCTTGCCAAGCTTTCGGAGCAAGATCAACGAATCGTCCACTCTTTCAGGGAAGAAGGCTTATCCTTAGCGGGATACCAACCTCAGGCAGCCAAACACCTAGCAGATTGCACAGGCAAGATTGTAGTGAGTTCCATCACCGTCCGCCGCCATGCCTGGCTATGCTCGTCCTGCCTTTCACACACGGCCCAAATCTTGATTGAAGACTTACCATTTGACGAACTCGGCTTGTTCCATGTGGATACTGACTCCAAATTGGAGCATGCTCAGAAAATGCGCACTACTGCCAGGAAGTTCAGCCTCCCCACAGTCTATCAATCACATTGGCCAAAATTTAATGCGAGATGCTTCCCGTCTTCATACAGAAAAAGATTTAGTCCACCTACTTCACGCTCCCATGCTCCCACGTTCAACTATCAAGCACAAAAGAAGTTTCCAATGGGTTTCTGCCCCAAGACCCAGTACGGAAAGAAAAAGACGGACCATACAAAACAGCGGGTTTGACTGTGACCCTTTAGTCGTGGCCCCTATCTCACCATCCGACTGTCTAACCATCTTGCTTGCCCGTTGGTACAAGATCACCTCAGACTGCTGGGTCCTCAGTGTTGTCCGAAAAGGTTATTTTATAGAGTTCAACCAACCCCCACCTTGGGGCATATATCGAAATACACCACCTTCTCCACCTCTAATGGAAGAGGTAAATTCACTTCTAATGAAAGGAGCCATAGAACCCATACATCCTCATCTGCTTTGGAGAGCTTTCTTCTCCTGATACTTTGGTGGACAAAAAGGATGGAGGGCAACGCCCCATACTAGACCTCAGAGATATAAACACATACATCCAACCAAAAAAGTTCAGGATGGTATCACTCTCCACTATCCTTCCCTTCCTCAGAAAAGGAGACTGGTTTGCTACACTAGACCTGAAGGATGCGTATTTCCATATTCCCATCGCACCAGCTCACAGACACTTCTTAGCATTTGCTGTCGACCACTGTGCCTTCCAGTTCAAAGTTCTACCTTTCGGACTCTGCACAGCCCTGAGGGTTTTTACAAACTGCATCACTGTGGTCATTGCATGGCTCTGCCAAAGAGGGGATACGGTGTTCCCATATCTGGACGACTGGCTCTTCTCGGCCACCACAGCTGGAAAGTTAGTAGAAGACCTCCGGCTTACCCTTTCACTGCTGAACTCCCTTGGATTCACCATAAACGAAGAAAAATCTCACCTTGAACCCTCGCATGTAGTACGCTTCATTGGAGCAACCATAGACTCGCTCGACGGCACGGCCTACCTTCCCGACGACAGATTCCAAACTCTGCGTGCCATGGTCACTCACTGCATGAATTATCGCCGAGCATCCATCTACACGATTCAACGCACACTAGGGCACATGGCCTCAACCATGCCCATGACTCCGCTTGCCAGACTGAGGATGCACCTCCTGCAGTCTTGGTTCATCGCCCATTACGACCCATTCAGGGACAGCCCCAGAAAGATTCTGACAATCCCACGACCGATCCGCAAAACCCTCAAGTGGTGGCTGTCACCACAAGTGGTCCAAGCGGGTATGCCCTTCCACCAAGGAAGACCAATAACCACAGATCAATAACCACAGATGCTTCGCTGTCAGGATGGGGAGCACATCTCCACGACCTGCAGATCAAGGGCCAATGGTCAACTGCAGAAAAGAAGCACATAAACGAGCTCGAGCTCATAGCGGTATTCAAAGCACTGAAAGCCTTTGAACCAGTCATAACAGGTCACCTGGTACAGATTACATTGGACAACACATCAGTAGTATTCTATATCAACAAACAAGGTGGGACCAGGTCTCCAACGCTTCTGAACCTGACCTTACAGGTTTGAGACTGGTGTGTTCAAAGGAATATCCACTTAACAGCCATACATCTGCCAGGGGAACAGAACTCGATTGCGGACGCTCTCAGCAGAACCCAAACATCTGTCCACGAGTGGACTCTGAACCAGTCGGTTGTCCACAGCCTCTTCGAGAGATGGGGAACCCCTGTTATAGACCTCTTTGCGACGAAGGAGAACACCAAGTGCCTGATATACTGCTCAAGGGGGAGACCTACACAAGGAAGCCTAGGGGACGCCTTTCTCTTCCACTGGGGCGGTCCGCTTCTGTATGCATTCCCATCGTTCCCGCTCATACCGAGAGTGATCTCCAAGCTACATACAGACAGGAGTCGATGTATCCTCATCACCCCCTGGTGGCCAAGACAAGCGTGGTTTGCACCGCTTCTTCTGCTATCGAAACGACGATTCATCAGGCTCCCGCTGCAAGAGGACCTCTTGACTCTACACAACGGACTGGTGAACCACCCCGACCTGCACTCTATACAACTAACAGCTTGGCTGATAACACCATAAGGACACTCCCCAGGCAGTAAAAACAATAATCAAGGCAGCCCAATGCCCTAATACTATTAAGGCTTACAAGTATAGAAGGCTGAAGTTCCTGTCCTTCCTAAAGGAACACCCTCCGAGGGGTAACGCACCAGGGATCCTGGACTTACTGAGTTTTCTGGCATCCTCACCTGAGAGGGCTCTCCTCATCAATCCAGGTTACGTAGTGGCCATCTCCTGGCATTTCCAAAGGGAAGGTAAACCATCCTGCTTTAAAGACCCTCTAGTCCAAGATTTCCTCAAAGGATACAAGAATTTGAACCCTCCTGTCAGGGGACCAGTGCCCGCGTGGAATTTGGAATTAGTTCTTAATTGTCTTGCAAGTACACCCTTTGAGCCAATGGCGACCTGTGATCTTCACCTGCTTGCTATTAAAACAGCATTCCTTGTTGCGAAAACATCGGCCCGCCAGGCGAGCAAGCTGTGTGCCCTTAGGGCGGACCCACCGTACATCCGTTTTCACCAGGATAAAGTGGTGTTGAGGCTAGATGTGACTTTCCTCCCTAAAGTAGTGTCTTCATTCCACCTTAACCAGGATATAGTTCTCCCAGCACTGTTTAGAGAACCTACCTCTACCCTGGAGCGTCACTTGCATACTTTGGATGTCAGGCACTCGCTTGCCTTCTATATTGACAGATCTGCATCTTTCCACAAAACTACAAGACTGTTTGTTTGTTATGGAGGGCACCGTAAAGGTGAAGCGGTATCATCTCAAAGATTTTTGAAATGGGTAGCCTCTGCAATTAGGCTAGCCTACCAACTCTCAGGGAAGCAGACTCCCACGATGATCCGAAGCCATTCCTCCACTTCAACTGCCTCTCTGAGTGGAGTCCCGATACAAGATATTTGCAGGGCAGCTACATGGGCTACTCCTCTCACCTTTGTGAAAGCTTACAAGTTGGACATCATGTCCCGAAGGGATGTTGCATTGGGCAGAGCAGTTCTTTTGTCCTCCGTGACCAGAGGACCATAATATTATGTTAAATAAAGGTTGGTTTTGGTATCTTTTAAAATGTCATATATCTTTCTTGGTCTGAGCACCAAAATATACTCTTTTGGTCAGGACACCCTCCTCCTTTAGTGAGCTTGCTAGTCTACCCTTAATGTGTGGATTCACAGAGACCATGAAGAAGAAGGACAGGTTGCTTACCTGTAATTGTAGTTCTTCAAGTGGTCATCTGTGAATTCACACAATTCTGCCTATCCTCCCCACTTCTGCCTGGCCTCAAATTTATAACACACATGCTGCTTCTACTGGCTATTTGGAACTGAAGGGGCAGGCAGGGAGGGGCCTTATATAGGCCGAAGGAGGGTGGGCGGAGCTACCGCCAAAACTCAGTTTAAAGCCTAAGGACTATCCGAAGTGCTCTGTGCAGGCGCAGGTTTAACCCTTAATGTGTGAATTCACAGATGACCACTCATAGAACTACAGTTACAGGTAAGCAACCTGTCCCTCACTCCCCTCCTCACAAATATACTGCCCAAGTAGTTTTGTGTGTGTGCACAGGGAGGGAGCACTCATGGCCACACAGAGCTTGGACAAGTTACTTTTTTGGACCACTACTTGTATCATCTCTTAACATTGGCTGTGTTACATGTAACTGCTGGAGCCTGTTGGTCAAATATCTAGAAAGGCAAAAGCATGGCACCTCTGCTTTATATTGACTTTGGGGGCATTATAAATTTGTTTATTCCACTTGGATTTGTGGTTAGCTGGTTAGGATTGTTTAGAATTTTAAAAAAACGCCGCCACCAAGTCTAACAAATGAAGAACATATACATTGAGACTCTTCAAGGCAATGCACTTGCCCTGAGGACTGGAGAAGGTCTACTGGCCCTGAGATCTGGAAAGCCTAACCAAAAGATGCCAGGTAATTCTTACCTCTGTCAAGGTGTGATATAAATCTCTGGAGTTGTCTGAGCTGTGGGAATAATGCAGGCAGCTGGAACAAAGCATGAAAATTTACTGGACTTAAGGTCTTGTCTGTAGTTAGTGACAGTGGACTGTGGGTGGCAGTCAAGTGCCAGTAGAGAAGATGGAAGAAGCATACAAATGTATACAAGAACTGATAAAAGGCTTGGCTGAAGAGAAAGGCATACAGTTCATGCTTCAATTTTAATTCAGGCTTAGCAAGAATTGAATGTAGAGGTAGAATGTTCTGGCTGCTAGTAGGAAGATTTGCTCAGCTAACTATCACACACACACCCCCCCGTCCTGTAACATGTTCATGAATGCCTACTGAAACATATTATGAGGAGGACTCCAAAATGTGTGCTTTTGTTTTGTTTGGCAGACTCCACAATCTCACCATGACCAAACTCCATGAAACTATTCAGCTATCATTCTTCCCAAGCTAATGGACACATCCTCCTTTCACAGTACACATCCAACAAAACCAGGCATATATCCCTTTCTAGATTTTGGAAGGAAGATTTGTCAATTTGCAATAATGGGCTGTACAATGACTAAATACCCTAAAGGCACCAGATCCTGTCTGATCTTGGAAGCGAAGCACGGTCAGCCCTGGTTAGTACTTAGATGGGAGACTGCCAACGAAGACCAGGTACTGTAGGCTATATTCCCGAAGAGGGAACTGACAAAACCACCTGAGTACTTCCGTAAGAAAACCCTATGAAATTCATAGTGTCACCGTAAGTCAACAGATGACTTGAAGGCACACACAAACACTCTCACACTTGCTACTGGTCTGTATTCCAAACAGCGTGAGTACCCTGCTTTAGTGCCAGAGTTTGTAGCTAAGGTGGCGTGTATCTTTTTCATATGTCAGGCAGTATACCTGTGTATACTTTGTTTTCTTAGTTTTCAGTGCACTGTAGCACTGCCACTTGGGAAGAATGATCAGGTGGGGCCAAAGTTGCCCACTGCCTCTTTGTGCTGGGTGGCCTGGTATCCAGTGGCATGTTTTCACCATGAATATGCCTGTGTGCAGATTAGGTCCTTTCTTACCCTGTGGTTTCCTGCAGTATGCAGGAATAATTCTTTATAGTTTGTCCATCATTTATTTCTTTGCTGGTCACACCATCCCATGTGGTACTTCCTCTTGTTCTCTAGGACAGTGGTTCTCACCGTGTTGATGTCCAGAACATCTGGAGAGTTAAATGTTAACAAGTACTGGTCCAGGGAACACACACGTGCTAGAAACACTGTGGGGGATGAGGAAAAGGGATTCAGCAGCATCTCTTCCTTTGAACTAGTTTACTCTGCATGAAGCACAAAGAGCAGTTTGAGCCACTGAAGGAAATATCCTTCCTTTTCCAGTGCAGCTTGGCCTTCACTTTATTTCCTGCCCAGCTTTCTAGAATCATAGAGTTGGAAGGGACCCCAAGGATTCTCTGGTTCAAGGTCCTGTTAATGAAAGGGCACCCTGTCATACTGTGCTGGGGAAAATTAGGCTCTAGCATCATGAGAACATGGTTGGGCCCACTTGGTGGCAGTCCATATGCTGCATATGGAAATATACACAGGCTCTCATCTGCCACTCTGTTGCCCAGTTACCAAATTTGAAGACATCCTCTCTGAATACTCAGCAGTCTGGAGGGATTTCAGCAGTCTGGAGATGTCTGGAGGGATACTCAGCAGTCTGGAGATGTAATTTGCTGCTATCTGCCATCTTGGCTTCCTCAGCAAGCAGTACACCCTGGACCTCAGATCTGTTTTGGATCAGGGCCAGTTTAAGGCACCAGCAGCATCAGCATCCACAGGGGCCCCCATCATTGGGGGGGGGCTCCATAGTAACCCTCCTCCTGCAAAAACATTATTAGTAATAATCTGAATATCCTGTACTGTGAATGGCTTAGGTTGAGTTAGGTTACACTGACCTGAGATAAACTTATGGGCTCCCCAAAATTAAGCATTGCAAGGGATCCCAAAATTCCTTAAACCAGTCCTGTTTTGGATTATCTAAGTAACACTGCCCCTAATACAAATCTTTGGGTAACGACCAAGGAGGTTAAGGCTAAAATCTAAATACCATGACCATGTAAGGAGTGATACATTTTTGTTTTTGTTTTTAATCCTGAAACACTGAAGGCATTCTTGCATTGACACTGAAGATTTATCCTGCAACAATTGGCTACAACATAAATATTTTGTCATCAGGCAAAAACCTTTTTTATTTAGACAGGCTTTTGGTCTTTAATTTGTTGTTGTGGAAAGGTTTTTAATGCAGGTACTGTACGTTTTTGTTTTTCTTCCTCATCCGTTATGTTTTAAAGGTTTTAATTGTTTTTAGTTTTTTTATTGTTTTTCTATTAACTAATTTCAAAGGTTAACATAGATTCTTTACTATAATTCTATTCAAAAATATTAGTTCCCCTAAACCCCCCCAACCTCAGTCAGGGCCGGTTTAACCTGTCTGCCAGATCCGCATTGGCGGGGGGCCTCGGGGGTGAAGGGGGCCCCCTGGTGAGTGTTGCCCTTATCTGATGAAGGAGACAGCCAGGAGACAGCAGCCGGCTCCTCCGCTCCTTTGGAGCCCCTTCCCCCTCCCTCCTCAGGCAGGGCATGGCAATAGCACTGAGCTACTGCAGGAGATAGAGAAAGGGTTTGCTCTTGGGAAGTTGTAATTTGGAGACAGTCCCTGGCTGCATTGCTGTGAAGGAGGAAAGGCAGAGCAGCTGGTCGTGTGAGTGAGGGACTGTCTTCAGGGGGCCGCGGGGATCTTGGGGGGGGGCTGCCATGCACAGTGGGGTGGTTATTTTACTTTTTAACTTGTTGCTGGAGTCAAGACAGATGGCTATCCAGCCTCTGTTTAAAAACCTCTAAAGAAGGAGACCACCACATTCCCGCCCTCCTCCAAAAAAATGTCTCCAAAACTAAAGAGAAAGTGAAAGAAACAGCAGCCCTCTGTGGCAGAAGCTGGAGGGAGTTTGCTGCTACCGCGGAGACGGTGAGTGTGTGTTTATGAGAGAGACAGGGAATTTGAGGGTTGTCTCGGAAAGGGCTCCTTTCTTTCTTTCTTTCTTTCTTTCCCTTCCCTTCCCTTCCCTTCCCTTCCCTTGCCAACTGAGTTCAGCCTGCATTTGTGTGTGTTTGCCTATGTGCCTTCAAGTCATTTCTGGCTAAGGCAAACCTACCATGGGGTTTTCTAGGCAAGGTTTGTTCAAAGGGTGTGTGCCTTTGCCTTCCTTTGAGGCTGAGAGAGTGTGACTTGCCCAAGGTCAGCCAGTGGGGTATTCATGGCTGAGTAAGGATTCAAACCCTGGTCTCCATAGTCATAGTGCAATGCTGAAACTTTTACAACACTCTTAACTCTTTTAACAGAAGAATACTGTATAAAGAATATAAATTAAAATTTGGAGTAATATTACTGGGAACAATGGTTTTATTGTTGTCACTAAAACACCAGTATCCCATTAGTGTTATGTGAGAGGCATTGGCCTAGAGCAGTGGATCTTAACCTTTTCTTTACCAGGGACCCCCTTTAAATATCTTTTGTTGCCCCAAGACTTAACTCAAGATTTAAAACCCTAATAATAATAGCTAACAACAACAACAATACAATTACACCATCCATTAAACTTTCCCTCAGAGACACTCTTGCTTCTTCCTGCAAGTTTGTGGCTGGAGTGGATTGAATGGCAATGTGCAGGCCAAGCCAGCCAGACTTTGCCTTGGTTCCTGTCACATGGCTACTCCACTACAGGGAGGAGGTGGGCCAAGCAGTCTTCAAGCCTTTGTGGACCCCCTGTGAGGACATTGCGGACCCCAAGTTAAGAACCACTGGGCTAGAGAATGCTGGAAAAGGAACAATGCAACCAGATCTTGAGAAGGGTGCTGGCAGGGGGATTCTGGGAGGTGTAATCCAAGAGTAACTTTCCCAGGCTCTGAATGCAGCCTAGAATCATAGGGCTGGAAGGGACCCCAACAGCCATCCCATCCGATTGGCTTCTGCCCTGCAGGAACACACAATCCAAGCATTCCTGACAAATGCCCATCCAACCTCTCCTTAAAAACCTCCAAAGAAGGTGAGTGCACCACACTCCCAGGCAGCAGAGTATTCCACTGCCTTACAGCTCTTACTGTCAGGAACTTCTTCCTAATGTTTAGGTAGAATCTCTTTTCCTATAGTTTGAGTCCATTGCTCCGTGTCCTAGTCTCTGGAGCAGCAGAAAACAAGCTTGCTCCTTCCTCAGTATGACACCCCTTCAAATATTTAAACATGGCTATCATGTCCCCTCCTAACTTTCTCTTCTCTGGGCTAAACATGCCCAGCTCCCTAAGCCGTTCCTCATAGGGCATAATGGCTTCCAGACCTCCCAACATCCTTCTCGGTATCTTTCTTGAATTGTTGTGCCCAGAACTGGAAACAATATTCCAGGTGAGGTCTGACCAAAGCAGAATGGAGTGATACTATTACTTCCCTTGATCTAGACACTATTAATGCAGCCTAGAATTGCATTGGCATTTTTTGCTGCTGCATCACACTGCTAACTCATGTTTAGCTTGTAGTCCACTCTTTCTTTTCTTTGAGGAAATCTGCATCATTACATTAATTGCTAATAAACTAAAAATATTATGTTAGTGCCTATAATATAGTTTTTAAACTAAATTATTGGTGTCAAATTATGTAATACAGTAGGCCCCTCTTATCCACTGGGGATTGGTTCAGGGGGGTGGATTCTGAAAACCATGAATAATAGTGAACACCATTGAAAAAAATGGTACTTCTGGTTTAAAATACCATAGAGTTGCCTTGGAGGGCCTAGAAAACCACTAGGGAGGACACATTTACTAGGAAGACTCTAGGGTAGGTGTGCTGTTCTGTGTCCCATGGATAATGAATCCATGGATACGGGGGCCCTACTGTGATCTGAACATCCTGTACGGTGAATAGGTTAGGTTACATTGACCTGAGATAAACATATGGGGGCCCCAAAATAAAGCACTGCAGGGGGCCCCAAAATTCCTTAAACCGACCCTGACCTCAGTGCTCCCCTTCACCGGAGCCATTATCCCTTACCTAATCTTTCCAGAATCTCATTTCTTCTCGTGGAGGTAACCTCCCATCTTTTGTCTGTAACACTTTTTTAACAAATACTTTCCAAATTTTATCAAAATCACTTTCTTTCCAACTTCCTCTTCTTACTTTAATTCTACATGTTAACTTATCATTTATTGCCATCTTCCAAACTTCTTTATACCACTCCTCCACTTGTACATTTATTTGCATTTTCCAATGTCTTGCTATAATTAATCTTGCTGCCGTTAATAAATTTGTTATTAAATCCTTTTCTGCTTGATTCCCATTCTCTCCATTATAAATTGACATCAATGCTATGCTCAGTTTCCTTTCTATATTTCTATTCAGAATATTCTCTATTTCTATGAAAACCATTTCCCAAAACTGCTGTACAAATTTACAATTCCACCACATATGTATATATGTACCTATTTCTTGACAACCTCTCCAACAATACTTATTCTTCTCTATATTATGCAATCTTGCTGGTGTCAAATACCATCTCCATATTATTTTATAATAATTTTCTTTTATCCTTATCGACATATTTTTTAGATGTCTTTGTTTCCATAGCTTATCCCATTCATGATCTCCAATTTTTTGTTTCAAATCTTCCTCCCATATTCTCCTTAGATATTCCCCTTTGTCTTTTTTATCCTTATTTTTTATCAATATTTTATATAATTCACTTGTAATACCTTTCAAACTTTCATTATTGTCCCTCTTTTCACCTTTTTTCACCAAATTTTCAAATTTTGTAAATTCCCTTGTTTCTTTATGATTCTTTTTCCAATTTTTAATCCATTGTTCTAACTGTATACAATTAAACCATGAAATTTTCATTCCACATAATTTCTCTATTATACTCCCTTTCTCATTCATCCATCCTATCCATCCCTCTGTTTTGTCTAGTCCTCTTTTCTTTAATTCCTTTCCCATTTTTTCCTTCAAATTATTTGGGTTTTTCCCCCCCATTATAACCGGTGTTAATACTGAATCAATAGGCAAAAATTCTCTCTTATATTTATACCATATTTCCCATATATTTTGCAGAAATGGGTTCTCAGTTCCTTTAATTTCCTTTTTTGTAAAATTATCAAAAAATATGTTCCATATTCTCTTTTCTATTCTCCCTGTTTCTGTCTCTAACCATTCTAAATCCCCCTGTCCTACAATTCCTTCTATAACATATCTCAATTGATTAGCTTCATAATATCCTTTTATTTTGGGAAGACCAAGTCCTCCCTCCTTCTGTGATATATACCAAAATAATTTATTTAATCTTGTCCTTTTCCCTCCATTACAATATTTATTCAACATATTTTGCCATTTTTTCAGTTCTACTTCTGATATTTTTATTGGTAACATTCTAAACAAAAAATTTAATTTAGGTAATATTTTCATTTTAACTAAAGCTACTCTTCCAAACCATGATAGTTGAATATTTTTGTATTCTTCCAACTTCTTTTCCATTTCTTTCCTTAGTACCATAATATTTTTCTCTTCTAGTTCTTTTAAATCTTTTGTAATATTTATTCCTAAATACTTAATATTACTTTTTAATCTTACTTCTAATTTTTTCTCTTTTACAAATATATTTTCTTCTTCCTTAGTATAGTTAAACAACATCATATCTGATTTGTTCCAATTAACCTGTAAGCCTGTCATCTCCCCAAATACTTTTAAATGTTCTTTAATTTTTCCTATTCTGTTAATCAGTTCCTTAATTGTTAGCAATGTATCATCAGCAAACAAGCTTATCTTATGTTTTGTTTCTACTCCAATTCCTTCTATACTATTATCCTTTCTTATCACATTTGCTAGAATTTCTATTACCATTGCAAACAATATTGGAGAAAGTGGGCAACCTTGTCTTGTTCCTCTCGTTATTTTTATTTCTCTTGTTATTCCATCATTAACCATCACTATAGCTGTGTTATGGGAATACAATTGATCTATTAATCCTCTAAACCTCTTCCCCATTCCAAATTCCTTCAATATTATTTTTAATGTTGGCCATTCCACATAGTCAAATGCTTTAAATATATCTAATGCTAATATCCCTGCTTTTATTTTTGTTTTGCCAATTATATGTATTTTGTTTAACACCCTTCCTATTAAATTTGACATTTGTCTTCCTTTCACAAATCCACATTGGTCCTTTAATATATATTTATACATACAACTATTCATTCTTTTTGCCATGATTACTGATAATAACTTTGCATCTTGATTTATCAATGATATAGGCCTGTATGATCCAGGGTCCAACAAATCCTTATCTGGCTTAGGTATCAATATTATCAATCATTGTTGCCATGATAGAGGGACTTTATCTCCCATTATTATATTATTATATAATTCTAATAATTTAGGTATCAATGTCTTTTTAAATACTTTATAATAATCTGGTCCTAACCCATCCATTCCTGGAGCTTCCCACTTTTTAAATTATTTATTGCTTCTCTACTTCCATTTTCGTAATTGGTTTTTCTAATAAATCCCTATCTTCCTCTTCTATTTTAATCTTCCAATTTTCCCCTACATATTTTTCTATTTGTTCCACCGATTTATTCCCTGACTGGTACAGGTCTTTATAAAACTCCTCAAAAATTGTTAATTTTTCCTTCATTGTTCTACACATTTTACCTGTTTTATCTCTAATCCCATTTATCATATTTTCCATTTTCTTCTTCTGTGTGGATCTAGCCAACATTTTTGAATTTTTATTACTAAATTCAAAATACTCCCTTCTTAAATAAATTAAATTTTCCTGTACTTCATCTACTTCCATTTTATCCAATTCCTCCCTCTTTGCTCGTAACTCAATATAAGTTTGTTTTTCCTTGTTTAATATATATTTATTTTCCAATAATTCTATTTCCCTTTCTAATTTCCCTTTTCTTTCTTCTTGCCTTTTTTTAAGTTAAAGGTTTCTTTTATGCATATCCCCCTTGTCACAGCTTTCATAGTATCCCACAAAATTCCTTTTGATACTTCTTTATCATTTAATTCCCATAATTCTTGCCATTCATGCTCAATTTTTTCTACTATTTCTCTGTAGTTTAAAATCTTTGTATTCAACCTCCACCTTTTCACCTGTTCATAATCTCTCTTCATTATAATCTCCACATTGACCAAGGCATGGTCTGTTACTTTTATATTTTCTATCTCTGAGTTTATGATTTGATCAATCAAATTTTTTTGATACAAAAATATAATCAATTCTTGAATAACTCTTATGTACCATTGAAAAGTATGTATATTTCCTTTCATCTCCCTTTACCAATCTCCACACATCTTTCAACCCCTTTCTTTTTATTATTTTATTTAAATTTGTAATATTATCATATTTATCCCTTAATGAATAATTTCATTTATCTTTTATTCTTTCCATTTGCATGTTAAAATGTCCTGCTACAACAATATTTTGTTCTTGCATATTCTCCATTTCTTTAAATACTTTCTCATAAAATTCATCTTGTTTTTCATTTGGAGCATATACATTCATTAGAACATATTTATCTTCTCCCATTTCACCTTTCATTATAATACATCTACCATTTTCATCTTTTTTCACCTTTTTAATGACAAAATTACATTTTTTTTGCTATTAATATTGCCACTCCTCTAGCTTTTGAATTCCCATATGCTTTTTCATAAACTCTTACCCAATTCAATTTCAATTCATTTACTCCTTCCCTTTTTTGATGTGTCTCTTGCAAAGATATTATATCCGCTTGATCCTTCTTCAATAATGCTTCAATCCTTTTTCATTTTATTACCGTGCCAAGGCCATGAACATTTAAAGTTGATATCTTTAATTTATTAACCATTAGATACCTTAGTACATTTTCTATAAGATCGTCTGGCTCCAAAAAGTGACCTCCCTTCCCCATACCCACCCCTTCCCAATTTTCCCCCATTCCCTTCCCCTTCCCCCCTTTCCCTTCTTTACCTCCCCACCTTGTCTTCCCAAGGCAAATTGCCTTGCTCATGACCCCCCAGGTCTTCCAGGTGAGGAGAGGCGAAGAGATCATCCAATGGCCTAGAACAACTCCCTCCCCCTGTGTGCTCATAAAAATAAAAACATTTCCCCTCTTTTTTTCCCCTGTAATTTTTTCCCCTTCTTCTTCCTTCTGCTTTCTTCATCTGTCTAAACTTTTCCTCCTCCTCTGTCCACTCCTCCATCAGCTCCATACTCCTTCTTATGTACTCCCAACTCCTCCAACAATCACAGTCCTTCTTCTGGTGTTTCCATTCTATATCTTTTTCCTACCCATTCAAATTTCAAAAACACTGGATATCCCCAAGCATATTTTATACCAGCTTTCAACAGAGTAGCAATACAAGGCTTCATCGATTTTCTCCAGATTACTGTTTGTGGACAGTAGTCATTATATAATTCCACCCTTACATCTCCATACTTCAGTCTCTCTGGGTATTTCTTGACTGTTCTCATCAATTCCTCCTTGTTATTGTAATTAATAACTCTGACAATAACATCTCTTGGCAAAATACTTCTCCTTCCTATCAGTTCTCTATGGATCTGCTCAATGTCCTCTTCCCTCCATTTCATAGCTGGGGGTCACTTGCTGTAGCCATTTCAACACTTCAGATTTCAGGTTAGATCCTTGATCTTTCCCCACAGATTCTGGCAGGAACCTTATTCTGAAGTTATTCCTGCATTGATAATCTTGCATGTATATCAGTTTTTTTTTCCATATCTGTGATTTTCTTCATATTGTCCTGAATCTGACTGCCTTGAAGTGTTTGGGTTTTAATTATTTCTTTGTTCTCTTTTACTATATTAAGAATATCTCCTTGTATTCCTTGTATTTTTGTACTCATTTCCACAAATCTTTCTTCAGATCTTTTCCTCTCCTTCTGCATTTCTTCTCTTATGCTTGCAAACTCTGAAAACATTATCTTTTTATCTTCTCTAAATTCTGTCATCATTTTTGTAAAGAGAGAATCCATATGAGTTTTAATATCCTCTGTGCTTTCTCCCCTTCTTTCCCTCCCTTTTGGGGATGGGGGATTTAAGGCTGAGGCACCTAATGGAGGGCTAATTTCTTTTTCCATCTTTTGTCCTTCTGGTTCACCCTTGTTATTCTGTACTTCCGGAAATCTCTCCAATCTCTTGTGCGATCTATCTGATGGTTTACTTAATACTTGTGGTCTCAACCAGCTTTTTCCTGCTGTATTGCTTTTTTTTAGACATAAGAAAATCAAAACACTCCAAACTTTCGTTTCTTCCCTTCTGTTAATGGCCCCTCCTTCCTCCACCACTTATTTTTAAAAAATATTTCCACTTATTCTCCAGTTAGATCAATTATTCCTTTCTCTGTTAAATCATCCTTTTCATTTGCCTACAATTGTTCGCTGCTTTCTCCAACCTTAGTGATTTATTAACCAAGTGTTCTTTTTAATTATTTTGGAGACAGTTCCAAGATCAAGATCGGACAAAACTGAAAGTAACTATCTGTTTACTTTAGGCTTCTTTGATCTGCAGTTTTCCCTTCTATTAACATTCCTTAGTAATTCACAACCATAAATCTTCCCTCAAGAGCTCTCCTCATGCCTTTTTGAGGGGAAAATATTCATTTAATTCCATTACCTTGAGCACCCGTTCTGGGAATTGTTCCTACGCTATGGAAGCTTGACTCCTCCCCCCCCCCCGTTTTAAATGTTTTAAACGGTTTTAAATTTAGTATGGTTTTCACCTGACAATTTAATTTTTAAAATTATTGCTGTTGTTATGCTATGGTTTATTTAGCTGTACTCTTATATTTGACGAATGTTGCTGTCCTTGAGCAAGCAGGGATCACCAGCATTGAGGCCATGATATCGAGAACACAGCTGCGCTGGCAGGGCATGTTTCTAGGATGGAGGACCATCGCCTCCCAAAAACAGTACTCTACGGTGAACTCGCCAGGGGTCAGTGTAAGAGGGGCGCTCCAAAAAAGCGATACAAGGACTCCCTGAAACAACATCTCAGGCTCAGCCAAACTGATCACCAACAACGGTCCGCCCTGGCCTCACATTGGGAGGCATGGAGATGCACTATCCATAATGCTGCAGCCTTATTTGAGAACTCACGCCAAACAAGTCTTGAAGAGAAATGACAATGCAGAAAGAATCACAACCCGGAAACATCACCCAAGGAGACCTTCTGCTGTGCTTTCTACAACTGGACTTGTTTATCTTGGATTGGCCTTTTTAGTCATCAGTGCGCTTGCAGAAAGCGTGGGATGAGTCCTTCCTGAATCTTCATTTGCAAAGAAAAGCCAGAGAGAGAGAGAAAGATTATGTTATATTATATGTTGGAAGATTATGCAGTGTGAGGAGGATCTAAATAAAATTAAATATAAATTTATTGCAAAGTCAGTTTCCATCCCATTCTGGGGAATTTGCCTGACCCCTTTCTTGTTCACAAGTATTCAGGGCTTATGAGGAGGAGGATTCCCGATTCAAGAGGTAATTCCATGTTTACATGGAAACTATGGAGGTTTACATAAAAATTCCACTGTTAAGAGGCAGCCCCTGCCAATTGTGTTTAGGATTGCATCCCTCATTACCATTCAGCATTTTTGAATGAAGAAAATCTCATTGAAACTAAAAAGGTGGCCTCTTTATCAGAATCACTGCTTTCGTCAAGGGCCCGCTTTGGCCCTCCACATGCTTTTCTTTCCCATGCAGCATAGCCAATGGTAAGGGATTAAGGCAGTTGTCCCTTAAAGAATCTCTGCTCTTCAGACAAGTACCGTATAGCATCACCCATAACTCTGTTCCTCTATCCCAATACTTCCTACTTTCTTCAATAGCCTTGTGTGCGTGCTTGAAGCCTGAGTTGGTGTGAATACTTCCAAGATTATTTTTCAATAAAAACATTTTTATTTTATTTCCTGACTGTGAGTCTTATCAGTTAGTACCGATATACACAGATATACACAGATCAAAAAATCCCATTGTTATCCAGCCTCTCGCTGCCATATTGAGCTAATTAAAACTCCCATATTAGTATCTGGAAACACATGGGTTTCCTATTAACCCCTTGTAATTTGGGTAACAATATGCAGGGCCAACGGTCTCTAACCTGATTTAAGACTAAAGGCAACTTCTTTTTTAAATCTGTTCAATATCAGCATATACAAAATAATTAAATGTCCAGTAGGATCTCTCTCTCTCTCTCTCTTTCTTTCTTTCCTTCTTCCCCCTCCCCACTCTATGCAGCAAACTATACAATAATTATTGCACACCAGGAAAATGTAGTATAGTGGTCAGAGTGTCAGACTAGAACTCTGGAAAACCAGGGTTGAAATCCCTGCACAGTCATGGAAATCCATTTCAGTAAGACCCACTCTCTCAGCCTCAGAGGAAAGCAATGGCAAATCCCTCCTGAGCAAATCTTGCCAAGAAAACCCTGTGATAGGTCCACCTTAGAATTCCCATGAGTCAGAAAAGACTTGCATACACACAACACTATCAAACCAGGTCAGGACTTAATAGAAGAAAATGGCAGCCTATTGAAACTGATCCATTTTTGAAAAGCCTCCAGACAAGCAATTGGTATTGGTGCTCTTGGGATTAGCTTTTGTGACACAGGACTGATCAACACAAAAGATCCCCCTGCCAGAGCTTTTAAAATGGTATAGAATGGAGCATTTTCTTTAGAAGAATAGGCTTCGAATGATATGTGGGAAAACTCCAAACTGCAGCTCCCCAAACAGCAGGTGACACTGTTGTGTGCCTTCAAATAATTTCCAACTTATAACAACACTAAAGTGAACCTATCATGGGGTTTTCTTGGCCAGATTTGTATAGAGGGGGATTGCCTTTGCCTTCATCTGAGGCTGAGAGTGTGACTTGCCCAAGATCACCAGTGTGTTTCCATGGCCAAGCAGGGATTTAAACCGTGGTCTTCAGAGTCATAGTCTATTGCCCAAACCACTGTACCATACTCGCAAGTGATGCTACTTTGCCATTTTTTAATTGGGCTTAAAAGGTATTACAAAAACTGGCTATTTGGGGAGCAAATGGTAGAAGTTATGCCTGGCTTTTCAATACAAAATATTACAAGAGTGCCCTGTTAGGGCAGTTCTCTCACTTGCATGGAAAATAACAGCTCTGGAAAATTCATCAGGGTCCTCTTCCTTCCTTAGACCACTGTACATTTATTAATAAGTAGTTGCATTTACCTCTTGCACCAAGTGTTCAGACTGGCCGATTCTTCACATTTCCTTCCAGCTGTGAAGGACCCAGCATTTCCAAAAGATCCCAGGGACAGGAATTTGGTTACAGCACAAAGTACTAGTAAGATTCAGACATGCTTATTATTTGAGGGTAAAGTCTTAGCTGATACCACAGCAATTTCATACAGACATAATGGGATAAGCAGTTCTGCAGCCTCCCCTGCCAAATAAATAATTAGGATAGCAACAGCTAGAGAAGGGAAAACAATGTTGCTTCATGGTTACTCCATAAAAGCAGGGCTAGAACCCCACTCTCAAGGACCTGGTGTCTTCTTCAATGACCAAATGATTGAGGGGCTTAAAGCTACTTCCTTGTACCTCACCCTTGATAGGTGGGGGGGAAGACACATGGAACAATGAATTGGATCCAGACTTACTCATACTTGAAGCTAGTCCTTTGAAATCAGTGAGACTTAAATTAGCATGACTTCATAGATCTAAGTTAGTACAGTACCTGCAAACCAAATTACAAGATTAAGTGGTGGGAGGTAGGGAGGATAAGTGACCAGGTTTTTGGTTCCAAGAATATCTAGCTGACTCCTAAAGGTTAGGTAGAAACAATTACAACCTTGCTTCTTTGGAGGTAATTCAACCCAGCTAGAGTCAGACTGCATTAAAGATCATAGTATTGTTATGAACAAAGATTAAACTGCCTGGTTTTATGGAGAAGGAACATTGTTCAAGGGTGTGTACATAATGTATGCACATTGTCCCACCCCCACTCTTCTCTTGAATTATTACTAAATATTTGTAATTGCTGTACAGTTATCAAAGATATTGTGGCTGTACTAAATAACAGAACAAAAACAAATGTTTTGCAAACTGTTTTGTTCTGTGTATTTATTCATAGTGATCAGTTCAGATGTAACCATATCTAACTCCCACTGATCTCTACAGGAAGTGTCCAAGTGTATCTAGTACTCCCTTTAAAATCAATGCAAATTAAGATACTTAAGTAGCATTGGTTATGATGTGTCTGAAATTTATTATTATTAAAGGCCACAATCATGTGTCCTATGCAGCAGATATCATGAATCCTGGCCTTCTCCGTTTTCCAAAAAGTGTTTTATTTTGCATTGATTACTGATCCAACACTGTTTTTAGTTGCATTTATATCCTTTCCTCCAGTGAGCGCATGACTCCCTTTCCCCCTCCATTTTATCCCAGAACAACCCTGTGAAGCAGGTCAGGCAGGATGAGAATGTATGACTGGCTCAAGATCACCCAGCAAGTTTCCATGGCATGGTGGGGTGGGGGCGGGATGACTTGAATCTGTCTCCCAAGTCTCTGCCTGAAAATAATAACTATAGTGCATGTGTGCTCTCTTGCCTCTTCTTTCTTCTATAAAGAACTGAGTGCAGTATTCTCATAAATAGCCTGCTCAGCGAGCTTTCTGCTCTGTCAAACTGCAGCAAATTGATACTACCAAATGAGAGAATGAAAACGACAGGTGTCTAAGAGGATAGGGACTGCAGTGCTCCTCTGAGACTGATGGGTCTTTCTCCTCTGGCATTCCCCCTTGCTTTCCAAGACTACGCATGGCCCACTTCTCCAGGTAGGAGAAGGCTGAGGAAAGGCTCGAGGGGGGAAAAGTTACCTAGGGAAGTTACAAGTCCAGCAATAAGAGAGCCCTAATTTAATAACACATATCATAATCTCAGGTCTGCTGCTCATTTAAGACCCCTTGGTACAGTTGGTGGGTACCAGTCGGGATAGTCCAGGATTGAGAGTCCTGCAGTCCAACAGGCATAGTTGGATTGCAGGTCTCAGCATTCCTTGCTATTATCTATGCCATCTAGAGTTGCTGGACTTGCAATCCAACATCTCCTGGAGAGCTCCATGATTTTAACCCAGCGTAGTGTAGCCATGCTCATTACAGACCAATTACAGCCAAGAGGGTTGCAGGAAGAGATTGTTGTTGATATCTTGTTGCATTATATGTTTTATTCAAATGTAATGCAACTATTTCATTGACATTTTACCAAAAAAAAGATACATCAAAAAACCAAGTTACTTCCTCACAAATGTGAGTGGAATCCAAGGGCACCAAGATGTAGTAGTAGAGGGCTTTGCCCTCCCTGTAACATTCTACCTAATGAAGCACTTCACATTTCCATACAAAAATGAGACCTGCTGGAAGAACAAGATTCACACAGGCATCTCATCACATTGTGCAAGGGCAAACAAAACCTACTCCTTGCCACTTGGATGACCCTCCATGGACTTTCTTTTTCTGCACAGTTCTCTCCTGGATCTAGTGTGAACTGATGGGGAGTGTGATGAGTTGCAGAAACCACCCTTCAGACCATATATTTTGTCAAGCAGAGCTCTTATTGTTCCTTGAATATACATGTGTGCTATTCCAAGATAATTCTAGGGCCCTACCTTAAGGCACATGTCTAACCTTCATTCCAGCTGTTAAAATGAATGCAAGATTCCTTGGAAAAGACCTATATCCACATAGCGCTCAAACATGATCACAGATATAACACTTGAGAAACAGGAGCACAGCTAACATAGTATGAAAACCAGGGAGCACCTCTATTGGTTCCCAGTGGACTGGCTGTAGCAATTCAAAGTTCAAGCGAAGCCAAACTGTACTCATTTATCCTAAATGGGAATATCTGCTGGCCCTTTGGCATGTGCATCAAGCCGTATGTGTGGGTGGGTATACACACACACACACACACTTTCATATGATCTTGGAACCACACGTTATTTTTCATTTATTTATTGAATTTATATCCCACCTTACTCCTAAAATGGGATTCAAGGCAGTTGATTCAAGGCAGTTCCAGTCCTGCCTGCAGTCCAAAGCCTTCCCCTTCTGTGGATAGCTTGTAACACAAGGAAAACCTTCCCCTTAATCTGGCCACACTGCCACACCCCATTTGCATTGGCTACTTAGGAAACAGACTAACCTGCCATTGAGCTAAGCATAATGGCCTCCCCCAACAGCTGCCGATGTTGTTGTTTCTTCCATAGAACAATGGATCAGTGTCCCAGGCTAGCACTTCTATTGTATTGAATAGGAGCTCACACATAGATCTTACATTGTCTGCTCTCGCATTTGCTTGCAGAAGAGGAACTGGGCTCTCCAGCGTGCTGGAGGAGTGGAAACAGAGCCTTGACACCCCATTGGCGTGGCTTCACTATCGCTACTGGTCTGAGTTAGAATTATTCCCTTGTTTGTAATAACAGACCGAGTAAGACTCTAAACATTTCAGACTGTAGGAACCCTAGAGCAGGGCAGCAGGGCACAAGAGTCTCCCGGAAGCAAAGTTCACTATCAGATTCAGCTGCTAAAAACCAGCTCTCATTATTCTTGGCATAACAGATAGGCTGATATGGCACGTGGGAGAGGGACACAGGGATCAGATAAGCACTGCTCGAGAGGACAGAAAGTTATGAAACCACCACCAGCAAAGGTCCCCTGCCCTCCCTCTGTGTGTTGTGCAGTGCCTGCGGCATTGCTGAATAGCGTCTTTATGGAACAAGAGAGCCTGTATGATACAAGCAGAGGCTTTGTGAGCAAGGCAGATAAGGTCAGGACAGGAGCAGTGACTGGGTGCATGTGGCTGAGATGCACCTTCTACAGAACAGTGTCATTTCTGAGAGATGTAGCTTGCAAGAAGTTAGGTAGCTAAAGGTTTACCAATAAAAGAACATGAAGTACACAGGTTGATACGAATGGATGCGGGTAATTAAAGGGGACAGGACTTTTCTGTTCTTCTGCACAATTACTTGATTGATGAGAGGATGTACAATGCAAACTCACCTCCTGGGCAGTGCAAAAGCAGGACAGCAATGGGGTTCTTGTGATGCATCTGAAAAGGAGCTGCTGTCCTAACATTTCATTTGGAGCATTACTTGATTACACCAGGCCTGCACATTTTGTGACCCACCATACTGAATAAAACACTCTACCCACTATGTACAACGGTGTCCCAGGAACTTAATAAATCTCCTTTTGACTGCAAACATCAGGTGGGTGGATCATATGTAGACATGTGGAGTGCACACCTTTCTATGTAGTGCTGTTAGTGTGCCTGTGGTTCAAGACTACATCAGTCTTAACACTATATGGATAGCTAGAGCAACTTTCCTTAGTCCAGTGGTTTCCAGATTTTTTGACTGCCAGTACCACAACTACCAAACTTTGGATATGCTGACTATTGCTGACAGAAAACATAGTCTATGAGAGGGGAAACTATGACCCTCCAGGTGTTGAGGGACTGCAATTCCCAAGGCTCATCACCAGTAGCTATGCTGGCTAGGGCTGTTGGAACCTGCAATCCAACAACATCTCGAGGGCCACACTTTGTCAACCCTTGGTATAGTTTTAAGCCACCCAGAGGAGATTCCCTTCCTGGAAGACAGCTAGCTGAACCCATAAATTAATTTGCATTAATACAGTATACTGTGCTAGATACAATTTCACCAAGTCATACTGCTTTACTGAATATCATGATGATTTTAGTGATTTTATCTTCTAAAGTTTCAGTCTGTTTTTGATTGTTTGTTGCTCCTTTTATGTGTGGGGTGGGGCAGAGTTTAAATAAATAAATAACTTGAATTCTACCCACCCCCATCACAAAACTCTATCCTCAGGCCACAGAAAACACTGTTCTGACCAAACCATCAGATAACTGTAACCAGAACAGAAGATGGCGAAGATGAGAAAAGATTGACCATTCTTTATTTAATTCCCACTTCCTGCAACGTAAAGTCAATACTGTAGCTTCCTGTGGTAATCTGGGGTGGGGGTGGGGGTAGTTACAGGAGCCACTGCTATATTGGCCTAACAGACATGCAGGTTTCAAAAATTGCCACGCCCATTGCACTTTCAATGGAATGCAAGCCAGTTAAGTGGGGTTATGCTGTTCAGGAGTTTGCAGTTCTGACAGAACACTGAGAGTTTGCCTAATTAATGTTCTGCCATCAGCCCCTCCCCTGCAAAAAAAGACAAAGTAACACACATTAAAAGCAAAACAAAAAATTCCCAGAAGATTTTAGGGAAATGCTTTTTCTTCACTATACTTTAATTTCTTTGCATTTTAAAACAAACATATTTTCACTTTTAAAAAGTTCCCCAACAGATGCACTAAACAAACACCTGTATACACTCAACAAAGTCACAACCTTGAGGGAGAAGAAAGACTACTCCCAAGTGGGTGAGCAGGTCTAATATACAGTATGAACAAAAAGCTAAAATTAAAAAACAAAACAAAAATAAGGTGAAAGTTAGTGTTTAATGCCCAGCAAAATGTAAAGCAAGGCCAAAAAAAGGGGGGTAGGGCGTTAGGATATAGGAATGAAGGTGCACCTCCTGAATACACTAGGTGGGGGGAATCCTAAAAACAGTTTCAAGCGGGAAAACTGAAGAATGTGGTCCCTCCGTTGTTCCTGGAACAGGGAGTGCCAAGTTCTTTGTGCTTCGGTCAACCTCGCTGCCCTTCTCAAGTCTCAGCTAAGAGAAGACGGAGCTGTATCATATTGGGGGCTTACAGCATGCCGAAGAAAAGCAGCAAGGCAGCTGGAATGTTCCATCTCCCGCGCTGCCTTACCACATGGCATCGGTGTTTTTTCATCCCAGTCCCATGGGGCACTGAGGTAAAACCGTGTCTTTTTGCTAACCAGAAAAACCTGTTAGCAAAAAGGCATAGTTTTGCCTTGGTCCCCTACGGAGTGAAAGAACACTGGAAGAACAGTGACATCATGCAGTAAGGCAGCAGAGAAGACAGAACATTCCTGCTGCCTTGCCGCTTTTCTTCAGAGTGCAGTAAGCCCCTCAGACTACTTCTGGGGCTTCTCGGTTTATATCGTTAGTGGTGTAAGTCAGCCACATCTTCTAGCAGTGCCCCAATGGTTACCCTAGTGACACAAACAAATCTGAGGACATCCACTCTGCCTATTCACCGAGGAAGAACCTGGAAAGAGTGAAGAAAGGGAGATGAGTTTTTTTTTACTGGTATGGGGCAGTTAGGTTGGTCATTATCACCATGCTTAGAATTCATCTCTGCACTCACAACAGGGAATTCCAAACAGTCTTAATACAAGCAAAGGGTCTTCAAGAATATTCCACTACAAAGGGCTACCCAGGTTACCACCACCAAGGGTGACACATTTTAGGAACAGGGGAAGTATAAGCTATCTACTTCAGGAAATACTAGTTTTTTTTACAACTTTCATCTTGCATCCCCTCTATAAACCAAAAAGGCCCCGATGTAAAAGGGATAGCTGTACTTCCCACTCCCCACAATTTGTAGTGCTAGAGTTCTTATCAGCTCTGATTTTTTTAAAAAAGCAAGAGTAAGAAATATCTATCCCAGATATCAAAGTCTGTAGATCTTCCCAGAGGCCTGCCTGCAGGAAGAGAACTGTTATAGCATCTGAACATGAAAATTTGGAGCATCTAGTTTTTTCAAGCTCCTTTGTGTTTTTGCTTCCTATGAATATACAACATCCTTCAATGTTGTGCCAAGACCAGAATGGTATTCTCCTGGTCAATAGGGTAAAAAAACCAACCCTATGAGTACTAGTACAAATACAAAAGGTGGAAATATATTAATAGGGAAACTAGTGCTTCTCAGCTTTGTTCTAGTATTCAGCTCTATATTGCTTTAAACAGGCAGTAGATAAGTTAATCAAAATCTGTTTTGTTATCTTTTAAGTTCCATTACAGTGGAGAGTTCTCTCTTGGAACTAATGTCTTTCCAAATATCTTTGAGTGATCTTATTAAGACAGCTTCAGGATGATGGGAACAAGGGTACTTTAAACATAAGAGAAATTATTTAAATACGTTTTTTCTTCCAGTTTGGTCCTTGTTCCCCTCCCTCAAGCCACCCTCTAAGAGGGTGGAAAACCCTTCTGCAGCAGTCTGCTTAAGGGAAGGAGAGTTTGAAAACTGAAGACTGAGAATGCTGGCAAAAGCATTTAGCCACTTTCCCGTCAGTACCATTAACTCCGGAATCAGCTGCCAGTTGCTTTTTCCTAATGTAAATGAAACACATGACTGCTGTCACTTTCCTTATACTCTTATCTCATCATCTTCCTCATCCATGAAGCAGAATTCCTTGTCAGGGTGTTTCACTGGGTCATCAAGCCTGGCATCCTCTGGAATGCTGTGGTTCTGTCCTCTGGAGGCCGAAGTCCGCTGTTCGTCTCCCACCGATGCACAACTGGAGATGGAACTGCTGTCCATAGTCAGGCGACTTGTGGTGCTACGGGCAGAGCCAGGACTGTAGGTGGCTGCTCTGCTGCTGTCATGCTGAGCCAAGGAATCCTGGGGAAGCTTGCATTCTTGGCTAAGCCAGTGAGCTGGCGATTCCCCCGCAGGGCCTGCTTCCCTTTGGGGGTCCTCGGCACCATGATAACCAGAATCCTCTTGTTCCCATGGATCCTTATCCATGATGCTCAAGACATCCCCCAACATGGACGGCCCCAGATCAATATGGAAAGACATGATGGACTCTGCATGCTTCAAGCCATAGCTGTTCTTGGGGAGCACTAAGGGCAAGTCAGTGATGTCCCCAAAGGCCCGCTCTTCCAAGCCAGGACTGTGGGGCCCAGAGCTGGCAGCTGCAGCAGCTCCGTTCATGTGTTTCTCTTCAGGAGATTTCTCTTCAGGTGTTTTCTTGACAGGGCTGGAGGAGAGGCTCTTGGGCATCTGTTTCACACCACTCTTGTCTGCTTCCTTCTCAGTGAGCTGAGGCAGGGAGACTGCATTCTTCACAAAGATGGCAGAATCCCTCAGAGAGCCCAACATGTCCCGTCGGTCACCACGCGTTACAGACTGAGACCGCTTGCTGCTGCGGAACTTCCGCGACAGCAGGCCGGGTTTGGACGAAGAACTTGTCTCCTCGGTGACCTCCTGTTCACCCTCCCCAGCCTTGCTATTGAGGAAGGAAGTATCTCCAAAGGCATCTCCAGCCCGGCCTACATGCATGGTGTGACGGAAGTCTCCAAGGGGAGCACTGATCATCTCAGCTGTCAGATCAGCCCGAGAGCGGCGCTTGGAATTAGCAGAATTTGTTACCAGCTGCTTCAAAATAGGCATTTTTGCAACAAGTGTGAGCTCCTATGCACAGAAGTTAAGAGTGGGAAATGAAATTCCTTTCAGGTCCAAAGAGGTCAGGTCCTACTACTGGAGCCTCAGAGAGATGCCTTAAATCTCTTACTGGCTTTCATGTAGTCCAGCCCTAAAACACAGACATAAGAAAGGAGTGTTAGAATTCAGCAAGAAAACAGAAGCACCACATTCTCTGCATCTTTAGGCAAGATTACTATGGTGGAATGAGAGCACAGTTCCTACATCCTCTACTCTTTCGCTTTTAACACAGACCAGAAACAAAATGTTCATTAGGGTGGCCATTTATACATCAAGTGGTCAACCAAATGCTCCTTAAGAAATTTAGCTATCTTGTGAAAAATGCAGTCTCCCTGCCTCAGCTCACAGAGAAGGAAGCAGACAAGACTGGTGGGAAAGTGCTGGCCAACAGCCCCTCCTTCAGCCCTTTCAAGAAAGCACAGAAAAAGAAGATTCCTGAAGAGCAACAAAAGGAATGCTGCTGCAGCCTTCAGTTCCTACTGCATGTGCCAATTTATATGCAGAGATACATCCCACCATGACAGGAAAGGTTTTTGACCAGGTGACCTACATGCATACTCAATCTGCTATGCAGGTACTTAACTGCTGATGAGCACTCATCAAGCCTTTGCTCTCCTTCCTTATGGTTCCTGATCTTTAACTGGGTTTATTTGGGCATCCAGATGCTGAGGGACTGTGATTCAGGCCACAGCCCTAGCCAGCATACCCAATGGTGAGAATTTTGTGGCTACATGTTCCCCATTCCAAAAGCAGATAATATTTCCAAACAGAAGGCTGGCCTCTGTAAAGTAGAACACCTATCCCATCTTCATGTTAATGCAATATCAAGGTTCTCTCTCTATTCAGTTGGAATGTGCAGGGCATGGGATAACTCCTTTCACCATAGAAGCATGGTGTGTGTGTGTGTGTGTGTGTATCCTGATAGTTTATTCTCCAACCTGAATGATGACTTTATAACACGGAAGACTGGCAGACTATAAGATGAGCACTTTAGTTTCAAATCTCAGTGGTGATGATACTGGATGAGCATAGAAACCAGAAAAGAGGTTTAAAGGCTCTAGGGGGAGGGAGACACATGAAAGGAGCAGGATCGGGCATGGGGGAAGACTGTAAACCAAAACAGGGGCATTAAAATGGCATTTTCTTCTCCCTTCCTTTGCAGAAACCTTTTCCCCTCACATCTGACTTACTGCTCGGAGGCAGTTTTACATGCTCAGTGGAGCAGCCATCACCATCAGAGAAAAGAATGAGACAGAAATGAATGTCTTCTCTTGCTCTCAGGGAATGTGGCTAAGGAGAGTGTTGGCAATAAAACCCAAAGAGCATCTGACACATCTTTCCCAACCCCCTGCCTCTCTGAAGCATAGCTGGCGTGAGAGAGTAGTGCTGGCTTTCACCCATCCCCCTGCCTCCATTTAAGCCCCCACCCCAGTCTACTCAAAGCTTCTTGTCCACATTCTTATCTGATTTCCCCTGCAATTCTGATATATAAATAGGGCACAGAGGTCAGCACCCCCACCCCACCCCACCCAAGAATAAAAGCAAACCTTCCTTAGATCATGAGATCTAGTCTATGCCTTTTGTAGGCAAGATTCTGGCAGTGCTATTATTTATTTATTTATTTATTTATTTATACATACATACATATGAATTCTCTGGCTGAATGCAGATGCTAACTTTTTAGGGACTGGGAACAAGCAGAATTATTGCTGCATACCGTACACAATGTTTCCTGTCCTTCTTTTAGTCCTGCCATGCTCTGTGATCAATTTTGCCTATGCAGATTTCAATACCAGTTCAAGCACCAACTGTGGAAAAACTTAGAAGTTTTCATCACAGATGCACAGAATCAGTTTTTGTGAGCACCCACTGGACAGTGCCAGTGACCATCTCTACAATGTGGATAAACAAAATCCAGAATCCACAAAAAAAGTGATATTGGCCAACCCAACTGCAAAACACACCATGGAAGCCTATATGATGGCCTGTGACTCCAACATCGTCATTTTTTTCGTTTTTAAAAACATTTTTTGCCTGATGAAGAAGCCAGTAGAGCTTTGAAATCTTGCATTATGTATGGTATTTTACAGTTTGGTTGGCCAATAAAGTATCACTTTTTTGTGGCTTCTGGGTTTTGTTTTGGCCAACACAGCTATCCCTGAATGTGTTTCTTAATGTGGAAAAAGTCACTCTATATACAATGCACAGGTTTTACATTCTCTCAGTATGGCATAAGGATGCATTAATATTTATTGCACTGGATTTAAAAAGAAAGCATATATTGTGCTAGCTTCTTACTCTCAGGTGAGACGTTTGGCCATTTTAGTAATGTCTTCTTGTTTGATTTTCCAACATAAGTTTATTTTACTTGTGTGTACCACAGGTATTTTATTTTAGTCTGAGAAAATGGCACCTGTGGCATGATATTCATCATGAATGTGTTTATTGTATTAGCAAAAGGCCATGTCACACTACTGTTAGGGTTCTTTGTGGATTAGAACAAGGACAGGGGATGTGAAGCCTTCCAGACCACCCTCTCTCAACTTTTTTACCCTTGAAATAATTTTCAGGCCTCAGCGAACCCCTACATAAAAATTATTATATCTATAATTAAAAAAAAAAGTTTCTCCACAATCACAATCTCTTGTGGAATCCCTAATGATTACTCATGGAATCCTAGCATTCCAGGGAATCCTGGTTGCGAAACTGTGCTCCAGACTATGGCTCTATAGGGCCAATGGGAAGTGCCCCCCACCAAATTTAAAAGAAAAATGGGAAGCTGGAATTAATAAGAGGTGCACTACTCTCTTGGAGAGGCACTTCAACTTCTACTTGCGTATGGCTTTTTGCATCTCTTTCATATTCTCTACCTAATTATACTACCAATGAGTGATACTAGCTGTCCCACTGAAGTGGTCCATACACAGATATCAATGAAAGCCCAATAGACAGGGAGCCCAGCAACCCTCCTTTCCTGCGTTTTTAAAAGGTGCATGCAATCATATAGTGGAAAAATGCAGCTTGGAGGTGTTGAACTGGTTATTATCAAGGTATTTAAAAAAAAAAAAAAAACAGGTAGCCAAGCCATTTCTAAAAATAACCATGCAAGTATTATGAAGAAAGCAAAGTAAACCATTAACCCATTTGGATTTGTGAAAAAGAGATTATGCCAGCAAACTAGTCTGCCTTCCTTATTTAAAAAGACACAGAAGCAGCGATACTAGACTTATGACAGCAATGCTATATATGCTTCACAAAAGTAAGGCCCACTCTGCCCAGTGAGATTTGCTGCAGGGTAAACATGCATAAGATTGTACTTCTAGCTCTACAAGATATAATCCAGAACTGTCAGTGGAGAAAAATGTCTATCACGCAACTTGACCAAAGCCTGACCAAGACCTTCTATTGTGTTACTACTAACAACGCAACTCTAGGCACGTTTGCTTAGAAGTAAAGTTCCACTGATCTGAATGAGACTTGCAGGTAAACAAATGGGTACAAGGATTGCAGCCCTTAAATCTGGTTCTCAGCTCATATCAAACCAAAACCTTTTCCCTACAGGCATTTAAATACTTTGTCTCGACAGATGGCCTGTTTCTGGCCCCTTGCAGAATCATCATCATAACTGCTGCTCTCCTGAGCGGCAGACAAAATTCATGGAAAGCAGAAGGGAAGACTGTCGCTATACATCAGCATTATTTTCTTCTCCCCCTCCCTTATAGTAGTAGTGGTGGTGCTAATTATTAGTAGTTCAGTACAGCACACACACACAGCATCTGCAGGGGAGACATTTCTGGACTTACCGTGGATACGATAAACCACAAATAATAGCAAACTCTATTAAAATGAATGACTCCTGGCCCAAGCATACCACAGAGTCATGCTGTAGGACACTGAGATTCCTAGAGAGAACACTTCTCTAGGCATCTTCTAGGTCCTCCAGCACAGCTCTATGGTCAGCTTCTGGCAGAAGCATACCACAGAATTGCACTTGAGGACCCAGAAGATGCCTAGAGAGACCATTTTTTTGGGGGGGGGGATGTGGTTACGTGAATCTGTGGGTACCAGTCCCGTGGATATGGGGGTTGTACTGTATTCTACTTCTTCCTCTGTATTATGTCTATTAGATTGTGACCCTACAGATAGTGTCTATCCTCTCTTTTAATCTCTGTACAGCAGTTAGGGAGAAAGGTGGGATATACATTGAAACAACAATAATGTAGTAGTAATACTGATGATGATGATGATGATGATGATGTTTTGAATCCAGACACCCCTACCAGTGTGTGTGTGTGTGTGGGGGGGGTAATTGTGTTGCTGCAAGTCCACAGTAAATCAATTTAAAAAGAATTTACTGTACTAGTTCTCATTCTGTTAATGTTCTCATAGCTGTCTTGAAGGCATGAGGACTAGAAGTAAAGACACAACACAAATGTCTGCTACATCTTGCCTAGAACCCCGAAGTGCATGGTGACAGCAGTGACCAGTTTTATTCCTCCTTGATAGAAGATGGGTATCAGGAGCTGAACAGTTTGGCAGCACTTTGACACATGCACAAGAGAAATGGCATTCTCAGTTGAATGGAAGATTGGCCTGAATCAGATTGTTAGTCTCAACTACAGTAGATTTGTTTAATGTATTTATTTAATCAGTGGAATATACATGTGTTAAATCACCGTTTAGCAACTGATTCAGTGGGTATACCCTAATTAGACCTAACCAATAGGATTCAGACCCTTGTTGTCCATTTTTGAACTAATAGTTCTACAGAGGCCTTGGAAAGGACTAAATTTGAAGGGGAAAAAACCAAGAAGAAAAGCATTGCCTACAAAGGTATAACAATGACAAGAATTTTATTCATTTATATCCCACCTTTCTCCTGCTAATGGGATTCAACAATATAAGTTAAAAACACAACAACAGTAAAAACAACAGTATAAATATACAATTTTAAAAAGAATTAAATATATAAATTTAAAAATATTAAGCATTAAAAAACAGAAATCTCCTCACAATCTTAAAAACCGTATCACACAGCCTTAAAATCCCAGCCCTTGTCAGTTTGTAAAAACCTGTTTTAACCTGCTGTTGGAAGAAGAGCAAAGATGCGGCCATCCTGGCCTCTCTGGGGAGGGAGTTCCAAAGTCTGGGAGCAGCTACAAAGAAGGCCCTCTCCCTTGTTCCTACCAAACAAGCCTGAGAAGGTGGTGGGACAGAGAGAAGGGCTTCCTCCAGATGATTTTAAAGTGCTACTGGGTTCATACAGAGAGATACGGTCCTTCAAATAACCTGGACCCAAAGCCATATAGGTCAAAACCAGCACTTTGAACTGTGCCCAGAAATGAACTGGCTGTTGCAACACAGGAATTGTGTACTCCCTGTAGCCAGCCCCAGTAAGCAACCTGGCTGTAGCTTTTGGGGCCAGCTAAAGTTTCTGAGCACTTTTCAAAGGCAGCCCCACATCGAGCGCATTACAGTAATCTAAACTGATAGAAAGTTATCAGTTGGTAGTCACATCCTTCTGTTAAGGGACTGGGGGTGAAAGGAGTTAGGGGGCTGCTCGAACTTTTAAAAGCTACATTAGGGAATTGGGAGAGGAGTAAAGACACTTAGGATTTTGAAGAAAATTGAAAACAGCAAAGCATAGGGGCTGAAAATAATCCTGAAAATCAACATCAATGCAGGCCATAAAAAGAAGTTGCAATCAATCAATCAATCATCAGTCAATCCAGGTCTGGTACAAGTGAAGAGCTGACACACAAGCATTAAAAGCACACACACTTTTCAGTTGGTATTACAGAAGGAGAAATACCCCAATCCCTCCACAAGATAGGGGCCACACTCAGGCTTTCTCCAAGCACTGTGGTTTTGCCAGCTCCAGAAATGCCATGGTAGGTGCGTTTTGAGCAGAGTCAAGCCAAAATTGGAGGAGAGTTTCCTTTCTTCCTCTGCCCCCCCCCGCCTCCAAAGTGCTGCCCTTGCAGTAATTAGGGGGCTGAAACATGAAAGCTGCTGAAAGGTGGTTAAGCAACTACAGCAGGGTTCACATCCCCACTCAACCATGAAAATTCACTGGGTGGCCTTGGACAAGCTACAGTCTCCCACAAAGCCAATAGCAAACCTCCTCTGAATAAGTTTTGCCAAGAAAAACCCAAAATAGGGTTGCCAAAAGTCAGAGTTGACATGAAGGCTCACAATCAAGTTTTGTCACAATGTGAATGGGGACAAACTTGCCCAGCTGACATCCACGTCTGGATAGGCTTCCTGGAAATGTCCTGCCTCATCATGTTCTCAGTGGTTTCATGTTGCCACAGGCTAAAACAGTGAGCCTCCCCATGTGCAAGGCACTCATACTGCTTCAGTGTTGTGGACATTCCCTCTCATTTCCGTGGGCTACACTTTGCCCACCTCTGCTCTAGATCAAAATTGAGAATCTCTGCAGCATAAGCTTACATGCAAATATTAGGACCCTCTGCATTCTCTCCTGTGATCAACAAAAGCAGAGAACATGACACAGCTTCTTGGATAATCCGAAGTGTCTCACTTTGCTTTTAAAAAGCAAGCTTCTAGCTCTTATTGCTGCAAGTTCAGGCTTGCAATTATGTGGATAATCCTTGGAAAGACTTCCATAAGGGCAATGTGATAGGATTTCTACTCAGCAGGGAGAAGAACTTTAGATGATGATGATGATTTTATTCATTTATATCCAGCCTCTCTCTCCATAATGAGACTCAGCATACTTAAAATAATACAGATTAAAACTATGCAAAACCTTTAAAAAAGTGTGAGTATAAAAGTTAAACAATTTATAAAATTAAAAACATTAAACATTAAAACTCATTAAAAGATTACATACAAACCTTTAAAAATAGCACCACACAGCATTAAAAGCACAACCCAGTCAGTTTCTCAAAACCTGAAGGAGGGAGTTGCTAAGGGAAGGAGAGCAAGGACAGGGCCATTCTGCCCCCCCTCCCAGTTTCCAAGTCTGCGAGCTGCCACCCTCTGCCTTGTTCCCACCCAATGAGCCTCAGACGGCGGTGGGACAGTAAGAATGGCCTTTCCAGAAGATCTTCGAGCTCTGATAGGCTTATACAGGGAGCTATGGTCCTTCAAACAGCCTGGACCCAAGCCATATAGGGCTTTATAAGTCATCACCAGCACTTTGAATTGTGCCCAGAAATGGACCGGCAGCCAGTGGAGCTGTTGCTACGAAGGAGTGTGTGCTCCCTGTAGCTAGCACTAGTTAACAACCTGGCTGCAACTCTTTGGGCCAACTGAAGTTTCTGAGCATTTTTCAAAGGCAGCCCCATATAGAGTGCATTACAGTAATCCAAATGGGAAGTAACCAAGGCCACTGTGGCCAGATCCAATTTCTCCAGGAACAGACACAGCCAGCACATTAGTTTTAACTGTACAAATGGTCTCCTGGTCACCACTGAGACCTGGGACTCCAGGCTCAGGGGTGAATCCAAGAGTACCCCCAAACCACAAACCTGAGTCTTCAGGGTGAGTGTAACGCCATCTAACACAGGCTGATTTGTCTTTTAACTAACCAGGAGCATCTCTGTCTTGTCTGGATTAAGCTTCAATTTGTTTGCCTTCATCTAGTTCATTAAAACTGTCATGCACCAGTTTAGCACAGAAACAGCTTCCTTGGAATTAGATGGAGAGAAGTAATAGAGTATCAACTGAAAAAAATGTTGACCCCTGTGGGCCACAAAAACAACTTCAGGGACTGCACTTTCCCCACCCTGGTCTAGATAATCCACCTCATCCAGGAATCTCTGGAGTTGAGAAGCCACCACATGATCTAGGACCTTGCCCAAAACTGGAATGTTGAAGACTGGCCTATAAGTCATCTATATAGTAGGATCCAGGGAAGGTTTTTCAGAAGAGGTTTTACAACAGCCTCCTTCAGGTGTGTAGAGACCCTGCTTTGTTGTAAAGAGGCATTAATCACTCCTATTACCCACTCAACCACTTCATCTCTGGATTGTTTAATAAACCAGGAAGAGCAAGGGTACATATGTGGTGGCTCTCACCTCTCCAAGGATCTTGTCCACAGCCATGGGCTGCACAAATTAAAAAGTATTCATCAACACAGGACAAACAGGGGCCAGGGATACACCCACCAGACCTGTATCAGATCTGGCATCCAAATCAGAGTGATTCTGAGTGACTTTATCTCCAAACTGGAGCAAATTCTTTACAGCAGCCTGCTGAGTGGCTACAATTTTCCTTTGGGCCAATTGTAGCAGGTCACTGACCACTTGAACCAACTTTGCTGGATGGTTCTGTTCTGTGATGATGCAATGATGGCAGCCAAAAAAGTTGTGTGTGGGGGGGTTGCCACTCTTACTGCCCTACCATAGGCCTTCAGATGGACTTTAGCCTGTTTTCAATCAGACTTGCTCTGAGTTTTTATGCCAGTGTCTGTTTAGTGTATCTCACTCGCTTCATTGCTGCCAGCTCCTCAGAAAACCAGGGAGCTGGTTCAGCTCCAATCTATGAGAAGTGATGCTTAGAAGCAATCATGTCCACCAGTCTGGTCATTTCACCATTCCAAAGATCAACCAACGCTTCAACAGGATCACCTGCCAAAGCAGCATTAAACTCCTCCAAAGCCATTAGAAATCCATCAGATCCATAGGCCACTTGGGGTGGGCCCTCTTAATGCCCCCCCCCGCAGGGGTTCTGAGTTCCAGCAAGTCTAAACCTGACCAAGAAGCTATCTGTCCATGACAATGAAACAACAGAAAGCTCCTCCATTCCCAAATCACCACCATCCCATCCTGTACAGAAAACATGTCTAGAGTGTGCCCAGCACCATGAATGGGGCCAGATACCACTTGGGACAGATCCATGGTTGTCATGGCAGATGTGAATTCTTGAGCCACTCCCAACAGGATATCCTCCGTATGGATGTTGAAGCCCCCACTCCGCCGCCACCCATTACAAGCAGCAGGGACTCCAACACCAACCCTGAAATCACCTCAGCTAGCTCAGGAAGGGAGACTGTTGAGCAGCAGGAATCCCTAATCTGTCCAAGCTACTCACCTTCAAATAAACACACTCAAATTTTGCAGACTGAGGGATAGGGTGCCTGGTCAGGGGGGTATCACTTGGATAGACGACTGCAATTCCATCTCCCCACCCCCTAGATGTTGCCTTCTGCTGCACAGAAAAACCTGCTGGGCAAAGCTAAGGGCATACCTCCCTCCCCCAGCCTCATCCAACCAGGTCTCCATAATACATGCCAGATTGGCATGTTCATCCAGAATAAAGTCCTGGATGGCAGCTATTTTACCATTCACCAACCTGACATTAAGCAGCAGCATTTTCAGCCCAGGGGGACTACTGCCATGGCCATCCAGTTTAACTGAATGGGAGACAGTGTGATGGTGACTGACAACCTATTATGAACCCTGCTCCCAGGACAGCAGAGCCCTTTCCCATTTCCATATATCCATATCCATATCACTTGGATGGCTGTTCCCTGAGCACTATTACATCCCTCCCTATGTTTCTTACATAGATTAGTTTTCCTCCCTATGGCAGGAGGAATAACTTATGCAAAAAGAACAGAACAGAGGCAGTGGACATACAGATCATACTTTTCCTACAGAATGTGTACAGACTACAGAATGCAGAGCCACTGGTACATGCACCATCCCCTTCTTCTAAACAACTGTTTACTTGTGTATACATAGAAAATTTAATACCAAAAAAAAAAAAAACCCAGGCCCCAAAAACCTGGATTGATTTATGCATGGGTCAATCCTGCTTTTAAAAAATGGCAGCTGCAACTCTGGGATTTCTCTGCCATGGTGGGAAGAGAAGAGGGGCTCCCAAAAGAAGCACTGAGCCCCCCCCTCCCTGCTACAGTAGGGAAATCCCAAAGAAGCACCAACTCCACCCACTTTCCCTGCCAAGGCAAGGGGGGCAGTGCTTCTTTTACAGGAGGGCCTCCTCGGACAGACTACAGAAAGAGTTTAGTCCCTCTGGGGAGAGCCTCTTGTAGAAGAAGCACCGAGCCTCCCCCCCCCCAATGCCCAAGCCGGGCTCTTTGGGATATCCCTGCCAGGAAGGGGAGAACGGAGCAGGTCCTGCTTCTTTGGGATTCCCCTGATCTTACTGTACCCTATCCAGGGAGAACCTAAGTAGTACCCTCAACCTACCCATGGGTCATATCAAAATCCATAATTTTGGCCCCCAAACCTGCCCTTGATGAGGTCAACTTATATATGGTATATCAGCATATACACTCTCCTCATTAAGACCCTGCAGCAAAACCAAGGCAGAGGATGGATACAGACTGTCAGCTATTAAGTTTCCTAGGCTGCAGAGATGTCTGCTTGGGATCTCCTTACATGTACCTAAGAAAAGGCACTCTATTTTTTAGGAGAATGGAGGGGAATGAAGGGACTAGTTTATTTAATTATGTTTAATCCCACCCACCTACCCACCACCTGCAAGCCTCTGCAACAACTCATATTAAACAGGGGCCAATAATGTTTGACTACATATGCCTGATTTTTGGCCAGGCGACACATGTAGAAGGTGCGGAGGGGACTGATCGTTATCTTATCCACTGGCCTTGCTGAATGGGCTCCTGTCCCAACTTCCATGGCTCATACTTCAAAAGAGGGGAATTCCTAGAGAGCTGTACAGAGCTTTTTCATGCTGGATTTCAGTTTTGAACTAGAAGTGCTGCATCAGGAACTCTGGGTAAGCAAGAAAAGAATCAGGAGGGCATGATATTCTTGCTGTCACAACCATTGCTACTAAAAAGTTTCTACATTGGTCTCTGCTTACATCTTACAGCTGGAAAAACTACTAAGTGCTGAGACACTGGAGAAAGTGTAAAATAGTAGCACTACACTTAAAGGCTACCTAAAACAAGAAATAACTTTATTTCCTACCAGGTAACAAGGATGGAGGAACTGGATTTCCTGCTTTTGGCATCTCTGTGCATATTTTCTGGCTTCTGAGTGTTATAAAATAAAATCTGTATTCAGAATCAGAACGTGCAGTGAGGACATTGCCACTCAGCTTGAATAATGGAGCAGAAGGCCATAAAACAGGGAGTGGAAAGGACTCACTTCTTCCCAAACAAGTGCCACCACTCAGATCTTCTATTTGGAAAGAGGGGCTGCACTGGTTGTCCCAAGTCCTTCCCCTCTCCCAACTGTGACTACCCACAACAATTCCTTCTGATCAGAGACAAGTGAAGTCATTGCCCACATGTTTCCAAGGTTTATTAAGAGCTAGATAAGGACTACAAACTTATTATTGATTACTATAACTCTTATGCCACCATGTACTGTGCTGGCTGGATATGTGCTATAACAAAGATGGTGTAAATCTGCATGTACCGGTACATGCTCCCCTTCCTTCTCTCCAGCCTTTTTAGATGAATTATATAATGCAGATGAGGCGATATTGGGTACTTTGCCAGTTCTTGAATGTAGACAAGTGTGTAATCAGTCTCTACCTGCATGGGTGTGCGTGTGTGCTTATTAGAAGATTTTGAGCAAAGCCCGATGAATTGTTTTGGAATAGCTGACCAAATAGTTGGAAAAATTACTTTTTTGGACTACAGCACCCAGAATCCCCCAGGCAATTGGCTGGGGGATTCAGAGGGTTGTACATAAAAGGTAACTTTTCCAAGCTCTGAGATTATTATGGCCCAGCACATGTTCCCGCCCTCTCCCCCCATTAAAAACAATGAAGCCAGATAGAAGCCACATTTGCTTGGGATATAGCCAACACATTAATACCAGCCAAAGCAACTTATACCTGAACTGATGGAGGAGGGGAAGTGATGACTAGCTGTTATTCCTGAAAGCAGGGGAGAGAGCTAGATAAAAGCCAGGCTGCACTGTGTGCCTTCTGCTGAAGCAGCACTTCAGTGAACTGAGGTGAATCCCTGGAACAGAGCTGCCTACAGCCAAAAATCAATATAAATATTACAGTCCAACAGCCCATGCATTCTCTTATTCATGATTTCACTAAGCCATACAATCTTCATGTTTCCATCTCACATATGAGGATGGAGGGGAGCAAAGAAGTGGGGTTCCATTAAATGTTCCTTTTTCTTTTTGGGCAACAGGACACTTCAAAGGGGAAGGAAAAGGCACAGTCATGCCTGGGAATAAACTGCTAGCAAAGCCCAGCCATTGCTTCTGTCTGCTCACCCATCCACCCAACTCTGCATTAACTGAAATGGACAAAGGGGAGTAAAAAGGAGAAATTCAAGGCATGGCACTGAGACCAAGGCTGCTTCTAGAGAGAGGGCTACTAGCTAAAAAACAAACCAAAAAAAACCCCTAGCTATTCCATAGGGTTATTCCTAGCTAACCCTAACTATTCCATTCTCCATTTCTTAATAGATCTTCAATGGTAAGCAAGGGAAGGGAAGTAGCAGCAATGGGAGAACACAGGAAAGTTATAAACGGAATCTCTGGATTCCCCCTAAAATTCCAGGAACAAGGCCGGGCAACTGAATGCACAATCAAAATCTTCTTTGGAACAACATCTAAGGATTCTTCTCATAGCTAGAGCTGTGCATGTTCTTCAGTCCTGAGAAAGCCCAGGAAGCCTGCAGAATATCATGGTGAGCACAGGACACAATTTCCCACAAAGCATGGCTTTCTTTTGAAATAAAAAGCTTCTGTCTCAATTCATTATACAGTTGTCCCTTCATATTCATTGGGGTTTGGTTCCAGGACCCCCCATAGATACCAAAATCCATAAATAACTTAAGTCCCATTATATGCAATGGCATAACAAAATGGTGCCCTTATATAAGAAGGCAAAAATCAAGATTTGCTTGTTGGATTATTATTTTTAAAAATGTTTTAAATCTGTGGGTACCAAATCCATGGATACGGAGGGACAACTTAAAGACAATTATGGAAAGTAGTACACAGAGAGCAGTTAGCTAAGACACAGAAATCAGAGAGGTGACTGAGTTAACATTCCCACTGGTGGTGGCAATGGGTTTTCACCCCCTCCTTTTCAAGTCATTTTGGTGTATGGAGACCCTAAGGTGAACCTATCATGGGGTTTTCTTGGCAAGATTTGTTCAGAGAGGGTTTGCCTTTGCCCTCCTCTGAAGCTGAGAGTGTGTGACTTTCCTAAGGTCACCCAATGGGTTTCCATAGCTAAGCAGGGATTTGGACCCTAGTCTCCAAAGTCATAAAGCAGGGATTTGGACCCTAGTCTCCAATGCTCAAACCACTACACTATGCTGGCTCCTCTAACAGTTATATTTACCATTTAATATCCCCTATGAGTAGTAAGCAAAATACAAATGTGCACAAATAACGACAACTGTTTTTTTGCAAGGGAGAACAGTGCTTACTAGCATAAGCCCAATGAATCCAATATTTCAGTTCATTTGAAGACCTCCTCCTTCTTCTAACTGCACCCAGAGATCTACCTTCTGTTGAAAAAAGTTTCACAAAGCTGAGGAGGAGAAACAGGTATAGCTAGCTGGGATGTTAAACAGCATCACTTGGGCTACCGGAGTCAGCTTTTAGGCAAGTGTCTGTTATCCACTGTTCTGCTTCTAACGAGACTATGGTAGACTTTGGAAGGTGCATAATACAGTACAATCCCAATATCCATGGGACCCAATATCCATGGGACCCGAATGAGATCCGTCAGATAACAAGCCTGAGTGGCTTTAAAAAAAAAAGCACTAAAAACGGATCTCTTTCGGCAGGCCTTTCCTAATTAGATCCTGGCCTCAGGGGATCGTGGCCTCTTCTAGGCTGCTGGCCATTTATTATATTTTATTGTATTTATAGTTTTAAAAGTGATTTTAGATTAGTTGTTTTAATTTATATTTGTTTAATGTTTTTTTATGGGGGAGGGTGGGAGTTGGGGTGTTTAGGGATTTTATTTGTATTGTATTTTAAATTTTGTAAGCCGCCCCGATTGTTTTAACAGAGGGGCGGGGTATAAATAAATTTTATTATTATTATTATTATTATTATTATTATTATCTGTGGTTACACTTACTCACATCTGAAAAAATGTCCTCTCTAGGCATTTTCTAGGTCCTCCAGCATGGTGCTATGGTATGCTTCCACTGGAAGTTGGGCTGGAAGTCATTCATTTCAATGAATGAAATTATTGCTATTATCTGTGGTTTCCCATTCCCATGATAAGTCTGGGATCCATGGATATTGGGCTCATACTGTACATGATAGGCAAGGGGTTCTATTCTTGTGATGAGTCTCCATCACAAACACCTGAAACGCTGGATTTCCAGGGCTGCTTGTGGATCAAGGAGGCAGTTTGCTTCCAAGTCACACCCTGCTACATCACCTCCACCACCACCCCTATTGTTGTCCCAAACTAAACTCTTTCCACCTTCCCTGTTCATAGAAACATCTCCAATCAGCTTTGCTAGCCAAGCAGAACTATCTATTCAGAGATAGTCTGAGTACTGAGAAACATACAATTTTATTTTATTTTATTTAGTTTTCATCCTGCCGTTACCCCATATGGGATCCAAAGGTTCAGGGGAGAAGTAAAATGCTATTACCTGTAAGGTTCCCAGAGCCATTTGGCTGGTTGCTGTTGCAAACAGAGCCCGAGAACAAGTGAGTTCCTGCCGAAGATCGCATTATGAGTACAAGGCACAGGGAGGATCTGAGCCCCAGCCCTACCACCAGTTCTTCAATTAATGTAATCTCTGCCGCCACCTCCAAAAGTCACACAATATTCTTCATACATATGTATTCAGAATGCTCATTACAGCTTAATCCTGTTAGTAGCCACACTTCCTTAACAGGCTCCAAGGATGTAGGACAGCTATTTGAAACAGTATAATCTGTGGCCATCTGATGTGCCAGCTATCCCAACCCATCTGAACCATCCTACCTTAGCTCCAGGCTCCTCTGCCTAGCCTAACAACAGCACAGACACAAGCATGGCACATGGGGGAGCCAACTGTGGTGGCAGGGTAGTTAATCTGTAGTTCCTGCCTTTTTAATGCTAGCACTTAAAATTTCATACAAATCATTATGGGCAAGAAAGATATACAAGATTGTGGATGACTGGACCCTCCTCTTAAGATGGTGGTTCAGGGGTTGGGAATCTTTGGCTCTCCAGGTGTTTTCAACTACAGCTCTTATAATCCCTTACCATTTGCCATGGTAGGTGGGTTGATGGGTGATGGAGTCCAAAACATCAGAAGGGCCAAAGTCTCCTCCCCCCGGTACATGGAATCGGAACTGCAGAAATGCCTGTTTGACACAAATGTGAGGGACCAAATTGTCTACAAGCATACCTGTACACAGCTTGTTTCAGAAAATATATGCCCTCACACTGCATATCCAGCTCTTGAAGGCTACATCAACAAACTGACTCCTTTGTGGCTCACTGTGCCTAGTAGGACAGAGGGCTGAATTACAGTAACTGATGGAGATTTTTCAGCTGGCATAATTTACTTTAAAAAATAATCACTAGAACATTTCAGGGAAAACCCCTCATCTTTCTAAGGGATACTTCTACATTTCCAGTTATCCCTTATAGAGAAAATAAGCACATACAGTGGACCCTTGGTATCCACTGGTGTTTGGTTCCAGGACGTCCCCGTCCTGGAAAATCTGTGGATACCAAAATCTGTGGATGCTCAAGTCCCATTATATACAACGGTATAGTAAAATTGTGTTCTTTATGTAAAATGGCAATATCATGGTTTGCTTCTTGGAATTTAAAAAAAAAGTATTTTCAAGGCGTGGATGGTGATATCTGTGGATGCCAAATCTATGGATACAGAGGACCAACTGTAAGGAGTTAGAGACTGAACTCCATTATAAAATGGCCAAACAAATGTTGAGTCATAGGACTTTTTTGGACAAGTAAAATGCAGCGCTGGAGCCTCGCAACGTGGCGAGGCTGCTTGCACTGCATTTTACTTGTCCGAAAAAGTCCTTAATAGTAACAATAATAATAATAATAATAAAATTTATTTATATCCCGCCCCTCTGCGAACAACTCAAAAACCCTTCCCCCCCTTAAAACATTATTAAATTAATACAAATTAAAATCAATATATAATACAATTTATTAAAAACCCTTTCGAGCAAGCAGCATCAGTTTGGAGGTCCAGAAGCAACCTCCAGAGGGGGTTCCTGAGGCCGGGGTTAGCTATTCCGGAAAAGCCTGCCTGAAGAGAACCGTCTTGACAGCCTTTTTAAAGCTGTCTAATGATGTCAATAGGCAGATCTCATCCGGCAGGCCGTTCCACAATTTGGGGACGACAGCCGAGAAAGCCCTCTGGGAGGTGGTCGCCAGCCTAGGTCTTTGTGGCTGCAACAAATTCCTCCCAGAGGACCGGAGAGCGTGGGGAGGGTTATAAGGGAGAAGGCGGTCCCTGAGATAGCTTGGGCCCAAGCCATTTAGGGCTTTAAAGGTGATAACCAACACCTTGTACTGGGCCCAGAAGCTGATAGGCAGCCAGTGGAGGGACCTCAGAACCGGAGTAATGTGGTCCTTCCTAGATGTCCCAGAAACTAGCCTGGCTGCCATATTTTGTACCAGCTGTAATTTCCAAACTAAGCACAAGGGTAGCCCCATGTAGAGTGCATTACAGAAATCAAGACGTGAGGTTACCAGCGCGTGCACAACGGTCTCAAGATCCCTTACTTCCAGAAAAGGGCGCAGCTGGCGTATCAGCTGAAGCTGATAGCAAGCGCTCCTGACTGTCGCATTTACCTGATTTGTCATCAGGAGTGACAAGTCAAGGAGCACCCCCAGACTGCGAACACAGTCACTGGAGGAGAGTGTGACCCCATCCAGGACTGGAGATTGCAACCCGATACTTGGTTTTGGGGCCGCTACCGTGAGCACCTCCGTCTTGTCTGGTTTCAGTCTCAATCTATTTTTCCTCATCCAGCCCATTACTGCTCGAAGACATTAATTGAGAGAAGAGATGCCGTCAGAATTCGAGACCGACAAACGAGATACGGAGAAATAGATCTGAGTGTCATCAGCGTACTGATAATACCCAGCTCCATAACTCCGGATCTTACCCAGCGGCTTCATATAGATGTTAAATAACATCGGGGGCAGAATAGCACCCTGTGGTACTCCACAGGTAAGCTCCCTTTTACTGGAGCTACTGTCCCCGAGCAGCACTCTCTGGGTCTTGCCTGAGAGGAAGGACTGGAACCACTGCAAAGCAGTGCCTCTGATGCCTAACTCCCCCAGGCGATCCAGAAGAATGCTGTGATCTATCGTATCAAAAGCTGCTGAGAGGTCTAGGAGCACCAACAGGGTCACACTACCCCTGTCGATGCTCAGGCGCAGATCATCGGTCAAAGCAACCATGGCAGTCTCAACCCCAAAGCCTGTCCTAAAGCCAGTTTGAAATGGGTCTAGGTAATCGGTTTCATCCAAGACAGCTTGGAGTTGAAGAGCAACCACCCTCTCGATCACCTTGCTCAAAAATGGTAATAAAGAGACTGGCCTATAATTATTCATAGCCAGGGGGTCCAGGGAAGGTTTTTTCAAAATAGGCTTAACAGCAGCCTCCTTTAGACATGATGGAATATGAGGCTGACTCCATGAACTGCCTAGTCATGCCACAGCTACAGAAGGAGGGTTGTTATTGGTGTGTAAGATCATGTGATTGAGTAAGCCAATGGCCTGTAACTGTGTATATAAGGAGGGTTGTTATTGGTGTGTAAGATCATGTGATTGAGTAAGCCAATGGCCTGTAACTGTGTATATAAGGAGGGTTGTTATTGGTGTGTAAGATCATGTGATTGAGTAAGCCAATGCCCTGTAACTGTGTATATAAGAGAGCTCAGAACAGAGCTCACTTCTCTTATTCTTGTGAATGCTGATGCCTGGTGAAGCAGGTTCTCCTTCAATTGTAAATGTTTGTACATATTGGAACTGTTTGACTTTGAAGATAAAAGTGCCTCCTGCTTATTTGGACTTCAAACACTCTGCGTGTTAGTAGTCTTGGGAACGGGTTGCTACTAAGTCTGCTGAGATAGTTTTTTGGCTTCTGCCAGGGACTGAGTGTCCTATCATCCCCTGACACCAACTATATAGCTAGCACAAAGCCTCTCCTAAGTGATCTAATAAACAGTTACATATGACAGATTGAATTATCCAGAGCCAAACCACTGCTTGCTGGAATGATTAATGTTGACACTTCTCCTAGATTTGGGAGGGGGGGAAGCAACGATTAAATTTGCATATGGAAAAGTTACAAAACAAAAACATATAACATGCACACATAATGGTTGATGGGAAAGAACCCATTAAACTAGGTAAATATGAAAATATGGCCCACTGATAGCCTTAAGAAAGGCCAGGCTGGGACTGGGACTCACAGGATGACAGTTTTAATAATATGCATGAAGAGGCAAGCATTGAGAGATCTACAGCACATCCTTTGCTTCAAGGCTCTGTTAGATTTAACTTATCTCCAGTACAATGATTGTGCATCACATTACTTGAAGCCAGTTGGTTTATTTCACAGAAGCTTCCACTGAAGCAACATATTCTTCAAAAGCAAAAGTGAACTAGCTCACATAAGAATAAAGTCCTGAAGAACTGAAGCCATGTCTAAAAATAAATCTGAATTTAAGAGCAACCCTGCTGAGTCGAATCACAGACCTATCTCTAATCTAGCATCTGGTTTCCCACCACAGCAGCCAACCAGATGACTATGGAAACCCAACAAGCAAAATTTGCTCCTAGTAGTCCCGTGCTGCTGTTGTTCCCCAGCAGCTGGTAAGCTGAGGCCTCATCATGACTCTAGTAACTGACAGTGTTATTCTGAATGAATCTATTCTTTCCTTTTAAGACCATTTATGTTGGTGTTAATCACCACATTTTGTGACAGTAAAATCCATAGTTGAACTATGTACTCCGTAAAGAAGTGCTTCCTTTACTCTGTCCTGAATCTCCCACAATTAGGCTCCTTTGGATGACCCCATATTCCAGTAATGATAGGGACAAAAACTCCTCTCCATCCACTTTCTCTATTATCATGCATGATTTCCTACAGGTCTGTAATCATGCATGATACAGGTCTGTTACATCCCCAGTAACTTGCCTTTCTCTCCCTTCAACCCCAAAAAATCAACACTGTAACTGCTCTTCACAGGAGACTTACTCCAGGCCGTTCATTATTTCAGTTATCCTTCCCTGCACTCTTTTCACCAACCAGAAATGTACTGTATTTTGAATGCATTTGAACCCACAGTTTTATTTGAACACATTTTCATATTTGCAGTTTTAGTTCTGATCTCTTTTCTAATGATCCTAGCATGGAATCCACTCTGGCATCCTGTAATTAAAATGTAAACTAATCGTATCTGACAAAGAAAAAGATGCTTTACAATAGTCAAAGAGAAAAAAAAGATTGGGTTATCTTTAGAAATGTCTACCTTAACAACAAAAACATTTGATTTTACTTTTTTTTAAAGCTAAAAATAAAGGCCATTTTTACAGAAGCCAGAAAAGAGAGCAGACAAAACTACATGACATGAACTCGTGTCTGCAGGCCATGCAAATCCTTCACTTTTAAAATGACTAGAACTAAAGTAACAGCATTAAATAAGCACACAAGTCCTTTTGATAGAAACAGTTACTTGCTTGTGATGGTCCATGCTCTTTTATCTATTGTCAAAAGAATCCCGAAGCAGAGGAGAATTGAGAAATGACATCCCTGAACTACAGTACATGGTTACATGGAAATTATCCACAGTCCCCATCCAACTATCTGGTTATTCCCCCACCTCTGTTTGCTTCTTGTGGCTAGTGCACTCCTCTCCCATCCTTCCAGAATCATCCATTGTCCATGCCAGCCACAGCCAGGAGGTGGATCCAGATATCTTAAAGAGTCCTCCTCGACTACCACAGCATTTACCAACAATCATACTACCCCATCAGAACACACCCTTGCTCTACATAAGGATCAGGAGCTTATGAGTTTCCACCCTGTTCTGGGTGAGAGATCTCAACAGTGAATATTCATACATACATTGATAACGGCACTAACAGATCCTACAGGTCATAACGTTGGTGTGAGCTGTTTTGAGTTATCATGAAGCTGTTATTTTCTTTTCTAAAAATCTGTGATATAACCAAGCTTCATTTCATTCATTTTTGCCAGATGCTACAATTTATCTGATTCCGATTATTTTGTTTGCTTTTTCCTATGAAATGTCACCAATGAGCAGTTATCCTCATGAATAAGCTTGTTTAAACCATCTAACTCCACTAACTGAGTCTTAAATATTCAAACATCACATCACTAACACAACATTGGTATGTATGTGTGTGTCTTCAAGTTGCCTGTTGATTTATGGTGACCCTATGCATTTCATCGGGTTTTCTTAGGTAAGGACTACTCAGAGGTGGTTTTGCCAGTTCCTTCCTCTGAAACATAGTTTATGGCACCTGATATTTCCTGGTGGTCTCTCATCCAAGTATTAACCAGGGCTGGCCCTTCTTTAGCTTCAAGCATCAGATAGGAGCTGGTGCCTTTGGAGTATTTGCTTGTTGTTGCTGTGTGCCTACAAGTCATTTCCAACTTATGGTGACCCAATGGTGAACGTAACAGGGTTTTCATGCAAAATTTGTTCAGAGGGGACTCACTGTTGCCTTCCTCTGAGAGTGAGAGTGTGACTAGCCTAAGGTTACCCAGTGGATTTCTGCAGAAATTTAAACCCTGGTCTCCAGAGTCATAGTCCAACATTCAACTCACTCATCTCACTGGTTCTCAAGTTTTACCAAGCTGTACGTGTATGTTTTTCACCGCATTTGGGATAATTCTAAAAGAGGGCACATACAAGTATCCTGAAGAGATGGCACACACAAACATCCACAAAGAAACTCGTGTTCCAGAGCTACAGCTAGGTCTGGAAATCATTGGACACTGACCTAAGTTTTGTTATTTCAGCTGTTTACCAAAATAAATTCAAGTTACAGTTAAATACAGCAATAAATATGGCCTTAAAGTGCAGTCTCTCAGCTTTAATTTGAAGGTATTTACATTCAAATTGGAGGAAGGGCTTAGGAATCACAGCTCTTAAATATGTAGCCCCCTCTTTTTCAAGGGACCAAAAGTAGTTGGACAATTGACTCAAAAGCTGTTTCATAGAAATACTTGGAGACAGCTATGTTGCCTTTACTACACAGCCTCATGATTAAAAGTAAGAGGGGAAAACCTCCCTTCTCCCTCTTTTCTAGGGGAAGATGGTGGAGGAAGGAGATGAAGAATGAGGCCTCTTGTCTACATCTGCAGTTGGGCAAGAACTGAGACAAGATCCTGTGACAGTCATGCTGTTACTTGGATAAAGCTGGAGGGAAAGTGAAGCTTAAAAAAAAAACTCTTAATAATCTGCCAAGAAAAATGCTACTGAATGCCAAGGCATTTTAAGGAAATTAAAGAGGCAGTTGGTGGTCAGTTTCAAGGTCAGATAGTCCATAATACTGTACTATGGAAATATACAAAGACCCTTTATATTGAGTCACTCAGTTCCATCCATCTAGTCCTGTACTGTCCACCTGGATCGTCAGCAGCTTTTCAGGATTTTAGACAGGATTCTCCCCATCCCATACTTACGATCCTCTGAGATGTACTTGCCATCCTCTAAGATGTCAGGGTATTGGGACATGCAATCACAGAGCAATTTATAATGTAAACAGCTGACGTGGTATAATGTGCTACTGCCTGCAGGGGCCCGCAGTGAGCTAGCTACATGCAGCTGGCAAGCACATCAAGATACTGTCTAGACTAAAGGCTGTGGGAACGGAAGCAGGGGAGCAAACCTGCTATCTTTCTGGGAACATGTTGAGTAGCCCATGTGTACGGAAATCACTAACTGTATAACCCATGAATGTACTGTATCTGTATAACTAGATGTTCCCACACACTGCTTTGACTTGGATTTTTGCTCTTAAGACTGTGCACATGCACTCTAAGCTGCACTGTACTGGTTAGTACTGTTATAACTGCTGTGTTATGTAGTCTGTGTGTTTGGAGTCCCAGACTCATTCTAAATATTACTTTAATATGTGCCAGTAAAGGAAAGCAGTTTTAGGCACAATCCCTGTGTCTGTATGCTTATTTCTTCAGCCTGATGTCTGTTGCTTCTACAAGACATATTTACTGCCTGGTCCTCTTGCTATGCTCAGAGGTACCAGTGCACTACCGTGACAGAACTGTCAGCATGCAAAACAATGCTCCCCTTGAATGTCCCACCCAGGGTTTGAACCTCAGATGCTCTTCATGCTCACTACCTTGTCTTTTTTATATTCAGACTGTCTGATTTGACATAGATGGTGGAATTGTTGGGAGACACAGGAATATTGCATGGGGCAATCCATGCAAAGCAGAACCTCCATTTTAAAAGCAGGACTTTCCTGTAGATTGCAAGGGAAAGTTTATTACCCAAGTTACAACTGATTATATTTGCATAGCTGTAGGAATAAATCTGTAGCTCCACCACAAAAAGATAATAATATTATACATGTACATTCTACCTATGTTTAGGCATTTCTTGTTTTTAGACCATTATATATTAGCATGGAACCAGCACTAGAATGTTGACCACTTTACAGCAGAAACTTCAAACAAAGTACAGTACTGTACTTTGAAATTTGCACTGCATGAAGTTTGCTGGGACCTGCTGCTGCCTGCACGTTAATATCTGTAGTATTTCTATACTGCTTTTTTGGAACCCACAAGGCAGTGTACAGAAAACTATAGAGTAGACAAATAAAGCAATAGAACACTAAAAATAATATTAACACCAGTAACAATTTAGAAAGGTAAACAAAAAAGCTTCACCTGCTGATTTTAATAGCAAGCATGTTAATACTGAGACAGGCACTCCCTCAGATAACCAAGTCCTAAGCTGTTTAGAGCCTTAAAGCTTAAAATCAACACCTTGAACTGAGTCTGGAAATCAAGTGGCAATCAATGCATCTCTTTCACTATTGGTATCATGTGACTGCAGCAACATGTAGCACTTCAGTCCAGCTGCTTCATTTTGCACCAATGCAAGCTCTTCCAGGCATTCTTCAAGAGTAGCCCTAACACAGAATACCCTGGAAAAGTCTAACAGTGACCAAGATATGAATGAGATCAGACTGACTCAAGTATAGTTATCGCTGGAACACTAAACACACTCCTGGTAGCTAATACAACCTGAGGATCTAAGAGCACTCACAAGTTATGAATTTGATCTTTCGGGAGACCACAACTCAGCCTGGAACAAGCTGGATCTAGTTCACAGGCCAATCTTTTTACTGACCAGCTGCATCTCCTTCTTGGGTAGATTTAGTTTCAGCTTGCTCATTCTCATCATCCTCATCTCAATTTCCTTGAAGACAGGTAACAAGTGTAATGGAGCTGAGCGCCCCCAATAAACTGGTATCCTCTCACTCCAGAGCTTCAGACGACCTCTTTGAAAAGTTTCATGACAATGTTAAATGGACAGGATAGAAGCTTCTGAACTCTGCAAATCAATGGCCATGGTACTAAATGCCACATTGGTTACTTACCGTGAAGGTGCATTCTTGAAGGAATGGGGTGATACGGGTTCTTCATCTCTGGGTTTCATCAGTCACCGCCCAGGTGTAGCAGGAAGTTACATCAAGCCTTTAGATATTTAAATTTCTTTGTCCTTATCTCCTCCATCCTGGAGCCATGAGGTCAGTTCACTGACTAGTAAAGCCCTGCAAAGGCTAAAGAAATCGATTAATCTAGAACAGAACAACCACCAAATAAGGAACCACCCGATGAAGGAACTCTAAGTGCAGTCACGGGGTGGGGGAAGGAACCGTATCACCCCGTTCCCTCAAGAATGCACCTTCACGGTAAGTAACCAATGTGGCATTCTCTGAGGGAGGGGTGATATGGGTCCTTCATCTCTGGGACGTGCCCAAGCTTAATTCACTAGGGTCGGAGTGACTGCAGCATTGTTGGCATCAGTCCTTGAGGACCTCCTGAAGCACTCTCCAGCCGAAGGTAGCCTCGGCAGATCGAAACTTATCCACCTTATAGTGCCTGATAAAGATGGATGGGGTGCTCCAGGTTGCTGCCCTGCAGATCTCTGCTAGGGACGCGTTAGTAGAGAAGACAGCAGAAGTGGCCGCCGGCCTAGTAGAGTGCGCTGTAACCCCCGAAGGTCTGGGGAGTTTGGCAGAGTTGTAGGCTGCGAAAATGCATGTTTTGATCCAGGTGGGAATGGTTTTCTGCGACACCCTGGTCCCTAAGGATGCCTGGGAGAATGACACAAACAAGGCATCATAGCGCCTGATGGGTGCCGTTCGATTTATGTAGATTTTTAGGGCCCTCGTGACATCCAGTTTGTGCCAAAGCTTCTCCCTTGGATGCGAAGGACTGGGACAGAAGGAGGGCAGGATCATAGGTTGTGATACATGAAACTCGGAGATCACCTTTGGTCTGAATGACGGATCTGGGTGAAGAGTTACAACGTCCTCGCTGAACGAGCAGAGGTGTTCCCTCACCAACCGGGATGCTAGTTCTGACACTCTTCTCGCCAAAGTGATGGCGACTAAAAAGGCGACTTTGATGGTGAGTCTTGAGTGGTATCTTTCGTAATGGCTCGAATGGAGGCTTCATCAACTGTCTGAGAACTAGAGAAAGACTCCATGAAGGAAACCTATGGCGTACCAGGGGTGATACAATGGAGGCACCCCTCAAGAAATGCCTGATGTGTGGGTGCGCAGACAGCCGACTCCCATCTTGTGCTGTGAGAAAGGCTGATAGTGCAGCCACCTGTCTTTTCAGTGTGTTTGGTCGTAGGCCTGCTTCGAGGCCTTTTTGTAGGAAGGCGAGTATGTGCTTTACTGAGGCTTCCTCGCCAGCTAAGTGTCGGAGGGTGCACCATCTTTTGAAGGCCCTCCACGTGGCTTCATATATCCTTCTGGCTGATACGCGTCTTGACGAGAGGAGGGTACTGATGACTGATTCGTCATAACCGTGGTTTCTCAGGGCCCGCTGCTCAATCTCCATGCTGTCAATTGAAGCCAGCTTGGATCTGGATGAAGAATCGGTCCCTGGTGAAGTAGGTCAGCTCTCTGAGGCAGACGCCACGGATCCCGAGTGCTCATTTCCATCAGCTTGGAAAACCAAGGTCTTCATGGCCAGTGAGGTGCCACTAGTATCGCTTGTGCCCTCTCCTGGCAAATCTTCTGGCACACTTTCCCTATGAGGGGAAGTGGAGGGAATAGGTACAGGAGGCCTGCCGGCCAAGGGGATCGTAGAGAGTCTGTCCCCTTGGCATTGTGATGGTGGAATCTGGTGAAGAACTTGTCCAACTTTGAATTTACCTGTGTCGCGAACATGTCCACGTCCACTGGTCCGAACCTGAATTGGATCTGGTGGAATACCTCGTCGTTCAGTTCCCATTCCCCCGGGAGAACTGAGTACCTGCTCAGGAAGTCTGCTTGCTGATTGAGATCCTCTTGCAGATATTGGGCTGTGAGGGACCATACCATCTTTTCTGCCCAAAGAAAGATGAGATCCGCTTCTTGTTGTAGGGATCTGGATCTCGATCCTCCTTGTTTCACTATGTACGAGCGGGCAGTGGTGTTGTCCGTCATTACTGTGACATGCTGCCTCTTGAGTACCGGAGTGAAATGTTGGAGGGCCAGTCGCACTGCCCGCAGTTCCAGCCAGTTGATGCTGTGCGCTTTCTCCTGTGGGCTCCAGAGCCCTTGTGTTACTTGTCCCTGGCAGTGTGCTCCCCATCCCCGTAGGCTTGCATCTGAGGTAACTAGGATCAGCTGTGTTATCGTGAACGGGGTGCCCTTGCTCGTTGAGTTCTCCTGCGTCCACCAGGTCAGGGAGTCCCTCACATGCTGTGGAAGAAGAAGTGGGGACTTCCTCATCGCAATCTCTTTTTGATAAGGCATTAGGAAAATCTGCAGAGGTCTGGAGTGGAATTGGGCCCAGGGGACCACTCCGAAGGCCAAGATCATGAGGCCCAGTAGTCTGGCTAGTAAGGACAGGGGGACCTTCCTTAGCGCGAGAACTGTTTGCGCCTCCCGCCGGAGGACCTGCTGTCGTTCCTGTGAAAGGGTGATCCTGGAGTGTAGTGTGTCTATCTCCACACCCAGGTGGATGATGAAGTGGGCAGGAGACAGACTGCTCTTCTTGAAGTTCACCAGGAAACCGTGAGACTGCAGGTAGTGGATTGTGACCTGCAGGTCTTTCTCTGCCTTCTCTAGGGAGGAGGCCCGGAGGAGGATATCATCCAGGTAGGGGTATAGGTGTATCCCCTGAGACCTCAGATTGGCGATCAGAATGACCAGGACCTTGGTGAACACCCTCGGCGCTGAGGCCAGGCCGAAGGGTAGGGCTCTGAATTGGAAATGTTGATCTCCAGAGGCAAAGCGAAGATACTGCCTGCTGTTCTCGTGGATCATGATGTGATATATGCATCCGAAAGGTCGAGTGAGGCTAAAAAGTCCTTGGGTTATAGGGCCTCCCTGATGGATGAAAGTCTCCATTTGGAACCTCTTGTAGGTAACGCTTTGGTTGGTGTGTTTTAGGTCCAGGATAGATCTTAGGCTGCCATCCTTCTTTGGTACCGTGAAGAAGAAGGAGTACACGCCTGAGAAGCGCTGAGAGGTCGGAACTTCTTCTATGGTGGCAATGTCCCTTAGGTGAGCTACGGCTTCTGAGAGGTCCCTTGCTTTCTTTGGGTCCTTGGGAACGGGGGCTGGTAGGAATCTGCCCCTTGGTCTTGTGTCGAACTCAATTTGGTACCCATGGGTGATCGTCGATATTACCCACCTGTCGGTTGTCGAGTTCAACCAGGGCGCAAGGAACAGACTGAGTCGGCCGCCCACTGGGGGCAACCCCGAGTCAGGATTGTTGGCGGGGGGGCCCCCGTTGCTGTTGGGTGGTCCCCCTTCTGTTGCCATTAGGCTGTGGTCCTGAGGGTTGCCTGATGACGTAGTTCGGCTTGACCCAGGCTGGACGAAAAGAGTTGTAGTTCCGCTGTTTCCCGAATCCTCTGAATAAACGAAAGGATCAAAAGGGTTGAAAGGGACGCCTGCCGCTCTTTTTGTCTGACTTCTTCAGGGTAGAGGGCATTGCCATCTTTTTGTCCTTGGTCTCTATGAGGATGCCCTTTAGGGCCTCTTCCCCGAAGAGTTTCTGGCCCTTAAACGCAGAGGAGGCCAGCGCAGCTCTGGTGGGGGCGTCCACCTGCCAGTACTTAGAATCATAGAATCATAGAATCATAGAATTGCAGAGTTGGAAGAGACCACGAGGGCCATCCAGTCCAACCCCCTGCCATGCAGGAAATCACGATCAAAGCATCCCCGACAGATGGCCATCCAGCCTCTGTTTAAAGACCTCCAAGGAAGGAGACCCCACCACACTCCGAGGGAGTGCGTTCCACTGCCGAACAGCTCTTACTGTCAAAAAGTTCCTCCTAATGTTGAGGTGCAATCTCTGTTCCTGGAGCTTGCATCCATTGCTCCGTGTTCCAGTCTCTGGAGCAGCAGAAAACAAGCCTGCTCCATCCTCAGCGTGACATCCCTTCAAATACTTAAACAGGGCTATCATATCGCCTCTTAACCGTCTTTTTTCCAGGCTAAACATACCCAGCTCCCTAAGTCTCTCCTCATAAGGCATCGTTTCCAGACCTTTCACCATTTTAGTTGCCCTTCTCTGGACATGCTCCAATTTGTCAATATCCTTTTTTAATTGTGGTGCCCAGAACTGGACACAGTATTCTAAGTGAGGTCTGACCAAGGCAGAATAGAGTGGCACTATTACTTCCCTTGATCTAGACACTATACTTCTATTGACACAGCCCAAAATCGCATTGGCCTTTTTAGCTGCCGCATCGCACTGCTGGATCATGTTCAACTTGTGGTCTACTAGGACTCCTAGATCCCTTTCGCACGTGGTCTCATTCAGCCAGGTCTCTCCCATCCTATATTTATGCATTTCATTTTTCCGCCCTAAATGCAGTACTTTACATTTCTCCGTATTGAATTTCATTTTGTTAGCTTTGGCCCAGCTCTCCAGTCTATCCAGGTCATTCTGAATTTTGATCCTGTCCTCTAGGGTATTAGCTACTCCTCCTAATTTGGTGTCATCTGCAAATTTGATAAGTATGCCCCTAATTCCCTCATCTAAGTCATTGATAAAGATGTTGAAGAGCACTGGGCCCAGGACAGAACCCTGTGGCACCCCACTGGTCACATCTTTCCAAGACGAAGAGGAGCCACTGCTGAGCACCCTTTGGGTTCCGCCATACTGATATCCTGGCGAGCGTCAGGGATCCAATTGCGCGAGCAGAGAAGATCATGGCGTCCTGTGCAGCGTCCGCTATGAAGAAGAGGGTGAGTATAAACCTCAGGAGAGACTTATGGAGCCCTTTTGGGTCGAGTTCCTGGATCTCCATGAGTTCCTGGAGCCAAACAATAGCAGCTCGGGAGAATAGTGATATGGCCAGGGTGGACCTAACTCCACACGCCGAGAAGTCGCGTGCCTTTTTGATAGCCGCGTCGCTTCTTTTCTTGTCTGGGTCTCGGAGGGATCCCTCTCCCTCCTTCGGAGCCAGACAGAGACGAGAGAGGCAACCGGATTGTCGACCACCGGAGGCTTCAGTAATTCCAGGAAACGCTGGCTGGTGTTGTAGTATTTTTGGGCCATGGTAGTACCCCTCCTTCCCATGGACGGTTTTTCCCATTCGTTGGTCACCAAGGACCAGAACGCCTCTGGGAAGGGTAGCTCAGGCTTCTTCGGGTGAGAGGTGCGCATTACTGCTGCCACTTTCTCATTGGAGGACGACGTTGAAGGAGATTGCTCTGAGTCTGATGGCGAAATTTCCAGGGTTGACATCATCTTGGTTAGGAGGGAGACGTACCACTCCTCCTGGAAGAGACGATCCATGTATTCCTGATCCACTGCCTCGGAGTTGGTTATTTCACCCTCTTCCTTGTCGGTGAGGTCCCCGTCATCATGAGGTTCCGTGCCCCCGACTGCTTCTATAAGGGCGCGTTCCTCATCTGAGCCTGTTGGGGACTCTTCCGAGGAGTGGTTGGAAGGGGGATCTTTCCTCTTCTTAGCCAGTGCACCCGTGCTTGGTGGTGCGATCGTAGTGCCCCTGTCTGAGGATTTGGCCTTCACCTTTCCCCATCCTTTGGGCTGACGTGGTTGCGCGCTGGTCGCCCGGTCCTTGGGTAGGATTCCCAAGGCCAAGGCGCTGGTGCTTGGCTCCTCGGACGATTCCTCGTCCGAGAGGAGTGCCTTAGAGAGCAGTTGTAGGGCTGCCTTGATGGCCCCCTTGTGTTTTGTGCGATGGCCCCGCTTAGTGGGCGCGTTCTGACTGGGTTGGGTCACTGGTGCGGCAACCCATTCAATATCAGATTCCTCTCGGCTGGACGGATGGAGGAACATGGGAATACCCTGGTTCCTTCTGACATTGTGGCATGTGGGGGCCTGATATGCTGGAACCTGAAAGGCTGGGGCTTGGTACACTGGGAGTTGGAACCCTGTGGCCTGAGCAGCCTGTGTCTGGTAGACCAAAGGGAGGTAGGCCGGGGCCTGGTTCCCTACGCCTAGGGCCTGTGGAAGCAAGGCCTGGAGGGGAGGCGGCTGGGTAGGCAAGGCCTGGTGAGCCATGGCCTGCTGGGCCTGTTGAGTTGGGGCCTGGGTAGGCAGGGCCTGAGGTGGCACATGCTAGGGCCCCAAGGCCTGTGGAACCACCGCCGGAGTGGTCGTGGCCTGCAAGGGGGCGCTTGTGTGGTCGGGGCCTGCAAGGCCTGCGCCCTCGTGTCCGGGGTCTGGGTTGTCTGGGAGGGCTGGGTTTGGGCCTGGATCTGAAGGGGCTGGCGGAGATGGAATTTGGGGTCCGGAGGCCTGGGTGACTAAGGTGGCCTGTGGGTCCCGATCCGGGGGCAGCCCCCCCCCCCGACGCTTCGGTCGCGGTACCCAGGGACGGAGTGGTCTCCATGGGGGTGGATGGGTCCCCGCTTCCCCCATTGCTGTTGGAGGCCCCGTTTGGTTTCCAAGGGGGAAGGATGCCAGAGGTCCCCAGGTGTAGGGAGGGCACAATGCACGGAGGGAGGACCAGCTCATCCCCGCTCCCCCCCGGGGGGCCCCTGTACCTTACCGGGCAGCAGGGGCCTGGAATATGTCAGGAGCTCCAGAGGGGCGGGTGGTCGACTGCGGCCCCAGAGAAGTCCTCGGAGGCCGTCTTCTTCCTTGTCTGGGGCGGCCTCTTCCGTGGCTTCAGGGGCGCCAACCCTTCCAGGGCCCTCCCGGCTGCGATGGCCTGGTGGGCTTTGCGGGCCACGTCCCTTTGAGGGACCCCTTGATGGGAGCCGGCAGCAGCAGCAATGGCGACCACGGCTCCCATGCTGGCACTCGCCGCACTCTCGGAGTGGCCACGGTCGAGGATCACATCCCTGGCCACTCCTGAGTCTCCTCCCGCTGTCCGCTGGATCTCCTGGGCCTGCATGGCCAGCGAGAGCAGGGAAGCAGAGGAGGGAGATGGAAGGGGGGAAACAGAAGGAGCAGGCTAGACTGAGCAGCCGCGAGAGGAAAGGCAAAAGTTTTTTTTTTTTTTAAAGGCGGGAGATTCAAAGAGAGAAGAGGTCAGGCCAGAGAATAACCGAGTAAATAGGAGCTAAAATAAGAGAAAAGGAAGGATGGAAAGGCAAACAAAGAACAGGATACATGGAGGAGATTGCCCTACTACCGGCTGGGCGAAGCAGGAAGTTAGAACTGGCCTCGTGGCTCCAGGATGGAGGAGATAAGGACAAAGAAATTTAAATATCTAAAGGTTTGATGTAACTTCCTGCTACACCTGGGCAGTGACTGACGAAACCCAGGGATGAAGGACCCGTATCACCCCTCCCTCAGAGAATGGTAGTTCTTCATCATCAGTGGACGTGGCCTGACAGAAATGACCAGAAACAATGCCCCAAGGCTGAACCCCACCAGGCAGTCCAAAAGGAATCATGGTCAATAGTAATGAGATTCACTTTGAAATCCAGAAAAAAGGTCACATCCCCCAACCTCAACCAGTGTCCAGTGTACAATATTCACCAATGCAACTGAAGCAGTCTGTCCCGACTGAAAGGCTGGTTGAAATGAGTATAGATAATTGCTATCATCCAGATGCATCTGAAGTCACAATGCCATGAGTTTCTCAGTCACCTTTGCCAAGAATTGAATACCTGAGTCTGGTCTATAGCTTCCCAAATCCACTGAGTCAAGGGAAGGTTTCTTTAATGGAGGTCTTATTACTGCCTCCTCTAAACAAGAGGGAATGAGTCTCTCCTACAAGAAAGTATTAGTCACTTCCCTTAGCCATGTGGACAGCTCCATTTAATTCGCTAGCAAGAAAAAGGAGGGGGTACATAGATTACTCACTTCTCCAGCCACAATGTCAACCTTGAGCCTCTCTGTTCATTGTGAAGACCACAAATCAGTATCCAACCTACTCCAGTCACTCATCTTCATAGGACCAAGACACTTCTTGTTCTTTGGCATCGTTTCTTCTCCCTACACTACTGTTGCAATCGCCTATACTCTATCCCAAACCAATATACAATATTCACAATTGTTAGAGGAGCCAGGACTGTAACAGATGTTCCTGAATACAGAGCATGCTCTACTCCTGAACTCTTTTCTCCTGTCAGCCTTTACTGACAGTTAGAAAGGTTAACCAATAAACCTTTGGAAGCAGAAACTTGAGATCCTAGCACCCACTATTTCATAATGAAACTGCTTAACTAATTACATTTCTTTATATGAACACAATGGACAATAATGACACCTCCTCATATCCTGCCTAGCTTTGTGTACTTCTTGGTGGACCAGCCGTTAAAAACCACAAGCATGGTTAAGAGGCAAAGAATATATTTGAATTTCAAAAGGATGGCTTAGTGACAGTGCCCAATTCATCAGGTCCACTTTGTAAACAAGTGTAAAAATGATGAATGGACCAACCAATTATATGTTACAATCTCATTTATTCTACAGCAAGGCAGTTAAACTGTCCTTAGAAGAGCTGCCAGGTTAGAGCCTCCTTTGGTTTTTGCTGATGCAGTGATACATACTGTAGACATTAAGCAAGGAAATGGAGCTATAATCCCTGATCTCTTTCCAAGAGGTGCTATAGGCTGGATGAAGGGGGAGGGAAAAAACAAGTGGATTATGGCAAGAGTGGCAAGGTGGTAGTGGGCACAATAAGCCCCAAAGACTAAAACCAGCACTGACTCACACTATGGTACCTACTGGAAGGAATCTTCTGTAATACTTCTGCCTCATCCTATTCAGTACATGAACTCACCAAGGGGCTTTTCTGTGAGACTTTACCAGTTATGAGCAATTCCTTCTCATGGATTCGTCCCAGTGCACCACCTTGCATTTTTACTTACCAGCAGCAGAATAGAGGGAAAGAGTTGGAAATAGGCCCAGGAGGGGACTGTTATCCACTTTGGATCACAAGGCAACGCTTTGTGGGAGGAAAAGACCACAGGAACAAAGCTTTGATCAGAGTTACTAGAGCACAAGTGGAACCTTCACTACCCACATCCCTGAAAACAGATTAACAATTTCATCTAAGAAAACAGCTAAGGGAGGAGCGTAAGCAGACAAAGTCCTCTTTATTAGTTAGTTTTATACTGCTGTCCCCAGAATGCTGACCATTGCCCTTAAAGGAGATCTCCTTTACATAAATGCCTATAAACAGGTACTTTTAAGTACCAGTCACCTTTTAGCTATTAACAGTATTATCAATACTACCTGGCTTTTGAAGATAGGAATGAACAGCTTATTTTCAAAGTTTTGTTGCTGGTAAATCTCCTAAATTTTCCAATCTACCCTCTTTTTCAAGGCATTTATTATATCTTCTTTTATGAAAATCCCTGTTGGTGAAAGGAATTGCAAGATCACTGCGCCAAAATCCTCATCCTGCATTAAGTATTAACCAATCTCACCTTATTTCTGATAGATGCAGACGGGCAACCATGTCAGAAGGTAAAATAGACCAAAGGCAAGAAAAGGGTGTGAAGTGAGCTATCCTGATAGGCAATTGGGGGCAGGGCAGCAATAGCTACAGAGACACCGGAGGCTAGATTATCAAGGAGATAGGCCATGCGAACAAACACTTACTGAGTAGAAATTTCTCTATTGCACCAGAGCAGGTAAAGGTGCCTAGCTGTGAAACATTAAACTCTCTCTTTCCAGAGGATTTTATGAAGCAGCAAGAACAAGCTAGACTTTTCTTGATCTAACCAGCTCTAATCTATACAGCTGAAGGAGAGGATTGAAATCCATAAAAACTGAGCTGAAATAAAGAAGGTAGCCTTAACGGTGCTGCTAGATTTCTCCCCTATTCTCCTTTTCATCTCTGATCAGGATTCACTAATCAGAGACACTGTAATTATTACTCAGAATTCAAAACCACAAGTCAACTAATTAATTAAATGTGCAGAGATTTAACAGGAGAAAACCTAGTACCCTTTTGAAGGATGCTGAAGGAGAACAATTCATCTTTATTTGCAAGAAGATAAACAAATTTAGAAGTCAGTTAAACCCTATCAGTGTAAGAAAGAACTGCCTTTAATATTTGTGGGGGTTTAACCCACAGGTTACAGTATTATACCAAAGTCCAAACATCTTTTAAAAAAACAAACAAGTACAAAATCCATCAGTTCTAGTAGAGATGCAGGTTGAGAGATTATATTAGGATCAAATTCAAAACACACTGTCCAATTCAGTGGCCTGCATTTTGCTTTAGATGGCAGACACAACAGATACTCAAGAAAGGGGCTTATTAATATTACATTAAAGGATATATTACACCAGGAAGGATGGGAATCATGCAACCCTCCTGGGGTACTTAGCCTGTATCTCCCAGCATTCCTCCTCATGAACTATGCTAGATAGGGCTGCTGGGACTTGCAGTCCAACAACTTCACGAGGGCAGCTTCATTCCCACCCACCCCTTTTAGACTATACCTCATATAGAGTCTTGACTGCAAGTTGATATCCAATACTAACTAGATGGGCCTCTGAACTGTTATGCCCACTTCTTTCCTGTGGACAGTTGAGCACCTTGTTGACCAGGAATTAAGACCACACTCACAAACAAATGGAGTATTCAGTCTTTTCAGGCCTGGGAACCACCTATAGTCTAGACAAGATGGGCCATTGAAAATTGTTTATTAGGAAAGGGCTTTTAATAATATGCTGTGCTTGTTTTTTTACATCTTATGTTTTAATAGATACATTTTAAGTAGCTTTTAATTCTATTTGTATTTTAGTTGTATTTAACTTTTTAAATGTTTTTACTGAAGTGCTTTTATCTGTATCTCTCTTAACTTACTGTAAGACACAAGATCCCATCTGAACTTGGAAGCTATGCAGGGTCAGCCCTAGTTAGTACTTGGGTGAGAAACCACCAACAAATACCAGATGCCATAGGCTATATTTCAGAGGAAGTAACTGGCAAAACCACCTCTGAGTATTCCTTGCCTAAGAAAACCCTGTGTAATTCATGGGGTTGCCATAAATCAACACACAGGCAATTTGAAGGCACATATACACACACATTGCCTTGAGTCCCAGTGCTAGTGAAAAGGTGAGCCAGAAATTCATGCTTTTGTTGTTTTTCATTGCCTTAATGTCAGCTTCGACTAATGGCAATCATATGAATGAAAGACCTCTGAGACATCTTGTTATTTAATAGCTCTTCTCAGGCCTTGCCAAATCAGGTCCATGGCTGCCTTGATCAAGACTATCCACCTGTGATGTGGTCTGCCTCGTTTCCTACTGCCTTCCGCAGTGCCAATCAACTAGCATGTCTAATGAGTCGTGTCATTCCATAATGTGTCCAAACTATGACAGACTCACCTTAGTCATTTTAGCTTCTTGGGAGACTTTAGGGATAAATAACAGTAATTTGTGAATCAATTTCTTATGATATGCTTGTATAGTAGTACTACTGTTATAACACACCTTAAGTGAGACCCAGTGTGACCCCAGTAGCTGGTCACAACTCATCAGTCATACACCAATGATCTACTGAAGGTCAAAGTCATCAGTGGATTACAAGATGAAATTATTATTATCATTATCATCATTTCTTACCCGCCTCTTCCCATGGATCGAGGCAGGGAACAACACATCAACACATAAACATAGTATTAGTTAAAAACACATATCAGTTAAAACTTATCAATTTAAAAAACAAGTAAGACTACGACATTTTAAAACCATCAGTACAGTTTAAAATTCACAATTTAAAAGCATCTGGATAGGCCTGCTGGAATATTAAATTGTCAACTGAAAATTAGGCAAAGGAAAGAAAGAATTTTTTAAAAAAGGATAATTCACTACACTGTGATTTTATTTATTTATTTATTTATATCTCATCTTTTCTCCAGAATTGGGACTCCAACCCCTCTTACAAGATTAAAACAGATATAAATATAAAAGATATTACTGATTCCTGGCAAGCTCACTAGCCATTTACAAGAACATGCACACATAGGCTACGGCAAGGGTAGGCAACCAACTGGTCTCCAGATGTTTCAGACCATAACTTCTTTAAATCCCAACCAGCATGTCCAACAGATTATTGCATTAGTAGTCTAGAACATGTGGAGGGCACCATACCATCCAGTCTTAGCCTACTATTATGAAAACATCCAAGCCCCCTTCTACCTAACAAACCTCTAAAAAGCCCAAAGCTTGATCCTCTAGGGCACACAGGAAAAGAAAACAGGGCATTTTCCTTTGCAGAAAGTTCTTTTCTGTAGATAAAGTACCAGAACACACTAGCTATTGTGGTAGGCCCTGGGGTAGCCATCAGGTATCCACAGTCAAGGATTTCAGCCAGCTGAAACAATAATCTGCTAGAAGATATTTCTCATTACTATGTGTGGTTGCAAAAGCTGGGCAAGTGTAAGAAAGCTAATAGGAAGGAAATCAACTCATTTGAAATATGGCACTGGAGAAAAGCTCTACAAACACTGTGGACTGCAAAAAAGACAAATAAATGGGTTCTAAAGCAAATCAAGCCTGAACTCTCCCTAGAAGTCAAGACGTCTAAACTGAGGCTGTCATACTTTTGGCCATATCAAATGGTGAAAGGTCTGGAAATGATGCCTTATGAGGAGAGACTTAGGGAGCTGGGTATGTTTAGCCTGGAAAAAAGACGGTTAAGAGGTGATATGATAGCCCTGTTTAACTATTTGAAGGGGTGTCACATTGAGGATGGAGCAAGCTTGTTTTCTGCTGCTCCAGAGATTAGAACACGGAGCAATGGATGCAAGCTCCAGGAACAGAGATTCCATCTCAACATTAGGAGGAACTTTTTGACAGTAATTGCTGTTTGGCAGTGGAACACACTCCCTCGGAGCGTGGTGGGGTCTCCTTCCTTGGAGGTCTTTAAACAGAGGCTGGATGGCCATCTGTCAGCACCTGCATGGCAGGGGGTTGGACTGGATGGCCTTTGTGGTCTCTTCCAACTCTACAATTCTATGATTCTATAAGAAGACATGACTCACTAGAATAGACGATAATGCTTGGGAAAGTGGAAAGAAATGGGAAAAGAGGAAGACCACATTCCAGATGGATAGACTCAGTCAGGGAAGCCACAGCAAGACCGGAGCAGGGCTGTTGAGGATAGGGTGACTTGGAGGTCTCTCACTCAGAGTAGCCGTAAGTCAAAGTTGACTTGGGGGCGGTTAACAACAAAAACCAAGCAGCTGAGAAGGCTGTTTACCACCACTGTTTATGCTCTGAATGCTCATGACAGACAATGAGGCCTGGAATGCAGTGCTCAGCAAAAGCCCAACTGTGTCAGCAGAGCCCAAACCATTTTTAAGTGACCATCCCCCTGGATACAATAAATAACCTGTGATCATAATAGAAAAAACACTACTGCAGCATTCTCCTCTCTGGTCACAATGGGAATCACCCAGGGCAACCTAGAATGATTCACTACCACTCCTAGAAATTAAACCTTGCCTTTGCCCACTGGCATGTGGTGCTTTGGCTTAATGCATGCACAGGTATAAAGAACTGACCACTGACTAATAATTAGTCAAGCATTTTCCTGGGTTTTTTCCGGGCTGTGAGGCCGTGTTCTGGAAGAGTTTCTTTCTGACGTTTTGCCTGCATCTGTGGCTGGCATCTTCAGAGAATGGTTGGGTAGATGTGTGTGTGGAGTTTATATGCTGTGAACCCCTGTTGGGGAGTATATGTAAATTTGTGTATTTAAAGGGGGTCCCTTAATTACCATAGACACGTCATCCATTCAGCAGCCATCTGGATCCCATCAAGGTTCATGTTCTGGTTCAGTTGCCAAGAAATGGAGATGAGGAGGAAGGGGAGGAAGGGGCTGCTGCTGCTGCCTCCTCTGGACCCCCCTCAGCACTTGGTGCTTGGTGAGGGGCTCCTCCGCTCCTGGCTTCCGAGGCTGCTGCCACTGCTGCCCCTCCCCTTCCTGAGCGGCGGCTCCTGAGCCTGCCCACCGCCCTGGCTGCCATGCTGCCGCTCCATACACGGCGGGGACGGGCAACCCGAGGCACCCCCGGTGGTGGGTAACACCTTTAAATACACAAATTTACATATACTCCCCTACAGGGGTTCACAGCATATAAACCCCAGAACACTCCTACCCAACCATTCTCTGAAGATGCCAGCCATAGATGCAGGCGAAACATCAGAAGTAAACTCTTCCAGAACACGGCCTCACAGCCTGGTAAAAAACCAAGGAAAATCTATGGATGCTGGCCGTGAAAGCCTTCAACTTCACAATTAGTCAAGCACTTGCTGCCAAGGCACCCAGCTGCAGATGAACCTGCACAGTCAGCAGACACAGCAGTGAAGCCAGGCAGGCAGTTTACTGCACCTTCTTTTTGATAGAAGTGCTCTCTGTAGGGCAAAGGCTGAAGACTTCTGAGTCCAGTAAAGTTCTTTTAAAATGGGCCTTGGGTGCAAAGACTGGTGTTGAATTTTGTTGTTGTTGTGTGCCTTCAAGTTGTTTCTGACTTATGGCGACCCTAAGGTGAACCTATCACAGGGTTTCTATGGCAAGATTTGTTCAGAGGGGGGTTTCCTTTGCCTTCTTCTGAGGCTGAAAGAGTGTCACCCAGTGGGTTTTCATGGCCGAGTGGGAACTCGAACCCTGGTCTCCAGAGTTATAGTCCAACGCTGAAACAACAACATCACGCTGGCCCTTGTGTTGAATTACAACTCCCAAAAATCCTATCAAGAGGACACCAGGTTGAGGGAAGGTGGGGAAGTAGTATAAATCCAACAAGTAGCATGGAAATCCTTTAGACCTCTGTAGTGAAAGCATGCTTTTTTGCCAGCTGCTCCATAGTGAAGTGTTATTATGCTGGCCTGCTGCACCAGATACAGTGTTTACCAGAGAAGAACAAGTACAGCTATACACAAATCTTTCCAGGGGATTTGAGAAAGAATCCACAGTTGAACACTGGTACGGAACAGCACTGTAAACCACAGACAGCATAGGCATGGATTTTGGAGAGGCAAAAAAACTCCATTTGCTAGCCATTGAGAAGAGGATGCTAGAAGCAAAACTCCCTTGCATTCCTTATACAGTACTTTCATCTTACCATCATCCCATATTTTGTACCAGGCAGATTGAGACTCCCAAATTTCCCGCCTACTCCAACAAGTTATACATCCCTGTTGCATGAGCAGGGGAAGTTTAACAACAATCTGAAGAGTCATACCACCAGGAATAACATGGCTCCCTTATGCAAATGAGGATTAGATGTATGCTTGTTTTGTAGACACACTGCAGCTGGGCTGGCTGGTTGCAAAACATAGACCAGAGGCCAAATAATTTTCTGGTTTCCAGAAGAGAAGGGGAAGACACCTCCCTCTCAAGCTTATCAGGATCCATAAACTCTGTGTACAGAGACCATGATGTCTTCAAACTGTGTTCATCCCTTACTACTTCTGCAGGTCTCTCCAGCAACAAATGTGACAGTGGCTATTGAGAAGAAAAGCTACAGGATCACTGAGCTGCTAGTAGCCAAAACATAAAGCTTTATTTAACATACTTCAGCTGAGTCTCTACACTGCCATGTAGTATGCAGCAACACACCCATATGCATACATGCGTGTATTTGTCTTCAAGTCACCTGTTGATTTAGGCAATCCCATGAATTTCATAGCGTTTTCTTAGTCAAGGAATATTCACAGGTGGTTCTGAGAGTTCCTTCCTCTTAAATATAGCCTATAGCACCAATATGGTCTCCTTTAAAATACCTTCCTTAATGCAACAAGGAATCTGCCAGGTTCCTTTGTCAACCAGGACTTTGTACTTCTTGCCATCTAGTGCAAGATCTACCCACAGACAGGTTTAAGAGTTCACACCCACTCTGTCATTAAAACCTTGATACCAGAAGTCATGTTCTCTGGATTTAGGACTTGCCTCTAGACATTTACACTTCCAGCACTAAGCACTACAAAAGGCACCACTTTGCAAGCCTGCATTACAAGTTGAAGGACCTGTTTCTCCTGATAGCTGTGCATTTGGAGAGACTGTCCACTCACAATGGTTTGACACAGTCATTGGCATCATGAAGGAGAGGCCAGCATTATAGCCCAGAAAATGCTGCAACCTGTATGTTCTAGATAAGAAAGATACAGTGATCCTAACTTTTAGAACTGATGCCTTAAGTTGATGCTTTACCTTCAGATCCTTAAACAGAGAACAGCATCCATGAACCTTCAAAACCAAAACTCCCACTGACAGCAACCTTCTGAAAATTTTCCCTGAAGCAATTCTCATTAAAAGTGGGGGAATTTATGTTTATGTAAATACACATATCATCAAGGCGCTTATCATCACTACCTTGGGATACTAAAGGCAAACATTTCATTTTCAGTTCTGCAACATATCATGCATGGTAACCATTTGCATCTATGTTTGTTCCTCTTCCCAAATGATTTAGGCAACTTACACACACACACAAACAAACAATATCAGTCTGAGTTATAACATAATTTTAACACTTGATTAGAAGTGGGAGCAACAGAAAACACCAAGCTTAAACTATTCATTATCCTCCCCCTCCCCACTTACACACAAAAGGCCCTGTGTGTGTCTGCGTCTGTTTTGAAGAAACCTAGCTAAATAATTCATAACATCTGGGGGCTGCTGCCGACCTAAACATTTACCAGGCATCCTGCCACAAGCATTGAAAGGAACATCCCTGTTCCAAGACAGATCAAACCATCCAGCTTGCAAGAGAGGCACACAGGCTTTATTTTGTCAAGAGTGAAGAAAACCACCTTGGAGTCAGTGTGAAGAAAGTTAAAAATGACACTTCAGGAGACAAGTTTATCCTTGTCTACTGTAGGAGTGGATTTAAAGGGCTGCACAACAGAGAGCCACTCATACAGAACTTGGCAGGGCAACTTGAAATTTAAGCAAGGCAGAGGGAACAGAAGTGTAACCCTAGCAGTTCTCCCTTTGTCTGGAACTTTAGTGCAGCTTTCTTTTGTCAAGCTGAATTTCAATAAGTCCAACTGGAAAGGGAGACAGCAGCCCCCTCTTGACCACCTGGACACCTTGCAGCAATCAAATGGGTTGCAAATCTGGTCACCACTTGCATGACAAAGAATGAAGAATTTCATAAAGTTGTGAACAGTTAGGTAGGCAAGAGGAGAAACCACACAGCAGTTGCCTTTGGACAAGCACTTATGAAAAGTGGATTTTTGGTTGGTATGATAAAACATATTGTCAGTGCTTCCATACCTCCAGTAAACCTTAACATTCCAAGCTGGTGCAGAGGTTTAATCAAGCAAGGCGTTTCCTGCTGCGCTAGTAACAGGCAGTGAAGAAAGCATACAGGATTTCAGAGCCAAACATACAGCCTTTCCTTTCACACCCTACAAAGCTACCTGCCCCCTTCCCAGACCTCTCCTTTTCTAGACCAGATCCAAGAGCTAGAATCAGAATAAACTACCTCCCTCCCTCTTTGGAAACCCATAAACTAGAAATACACCCTTCCAAAGTGCAACTAGGCCAGCCAGCAGAAGCTCTTGAGCTCCCACTGGGGAAGAAGTTTCCCACGCTGACCCACAGTGCCTTGTGGAGGGCGGGAGAGAACAGATTGTTAGTTTAAGGCTTCTCCTTTGTTCAGAAGTTCCCGGGAAATTAAAGCAACTCTCTCTTTCTTCCAAGTGCATTTAAACCTTGGCAAACACAGGGATTTTTTTCTCTCCTTCTCATGGGCGACTTCCTTTTAACTTTCTCACTGGCTGGTGGCACAATACACACGCACCAACCTGCAGTCCTCCTCTCCGAGCCGTAGCATTCATTCACTAGGTTTTAAAGAGACACGGTCGCTTTTTCGAGACAATGGAAAAGCTTCTCGGCGGGGAGGAAAAAAAGCCACCAGAAAGCAGAGCCGGAAGGACGAGACACCTCTGCAGCTCCCAGATGCAAGCATGCACAGGACCCCCCCTGCCCTTCTGCTTCGCCAAGCCCTGGCCCACCTCTCAAGGGCAGCAGCCACAGCTCCACCTTTCCCTGCAAGGGGGACGGGAAACCCACCGACCGCGATCCCAGGCAGCGCTTCCTTTCCCACCCCGCCCTCCTTTCCTCCCTTTGGGGAAGCTACATGTATGTATGTAAGTATGTATGGGGGGCGTGGGGAGACAATGGGAAAGGGTGGACGATCAATGGGTTGTGGGTGCCCTCGCCTTGGAAGGAAAGGAAAAGAAAGGAGAGAAAGGAAAGAAGGGCTGGTTCCCTTGACTTCTAGCCTAACAAACCGCAGCGGCTTCTAAACCCAAGAGCTGCGGCAGGGCGCGCTTTGTGAGGCTGCCCAACACGCACCCGCGCAGGGCCGGGAGGAGGAAGGGTGTGCGGCTCTCTTTCTCGGGGGCGCTTCTCCCGGGGCCGCTTGAAGCACCTCCAGCCTCGGGGGGGGGCGTCGTTGTGGGGAGCCCCGTCGTAACCCCCCCTCCTCCTGCTGCAAAAACATTATTAGTAATAATCTGAATATCCTGTACCGTGAATAGCTTAGGTTCGGTTCTGAGGTAAACATATGCCCCCCCAAAATAAAGGGTTGGAGGAGAGCCCCCCGAAATTCCTTAAACCGGTCGTGGCTTCTCCTCCTTTTCCCCAGCCCCCCTTTCCTTCCTTTCCCTTTAGAAATGACTCCTCCAGTTTCACCTCTAAACCGAAGAAGGCGAGCCCACTTTCTCTAAGGAAGGGTCCCCAAATCCACCCAAGGTCGGGGAAGCTCAGCAAGTCCAAGGAGGTGAAACCTGCGTGCCTGTCTCTGGATGTCTCTCTTTCTTCCAAGAAAACCAGAAGGTCCCGGGGCAGTCCCTTCCCTGCCACCGGGAGCCAGCCACAGCGAGGGGCGGCAGCGGAGGACAAAGCCCCCCTTTCCTCCCCACCGTCGACCCACCCCCCCTAGACAGTTTTATTATATTAGTAAGAAAGAGGAAAACATTTTTTTTTTGCGTTATTGTTACGGCCTTTTGCGGTGGGGTGTATTTTTTATAGAATGGTCTTATTCCAATGAAAAAAATCCCAATTCCTAACCTGCCCACGCAGCCCCTTCTTCCCCGCACACGCCCCTTTCCAAGCCCGGCCAGCCCCCGGCTTCCCCTCCGGCGGGCTCAGGCCCTTCGCCCTCCCCGCCCTGCTTTTGTTACCAGCTCCGCCGCTCGCTGCTTGGCCGCCCCTCCGCTTCCACCCCATGCCCGGCGGCGGCTTCCACACATCCAACCTCCACCTCTTCCTCCTCGCTCCCTACTGAGCTCCCCCCTCCCGTTCGCTCCTTTTATGCGTTCGTGACGTCATCGCCCAGCAAGGCCAATGGGCTGGCGATACGTCACCGGGCTCGCTCCGGCCTCCTCCATTCGAAATCGGAACGCCTGGCTCCGGGATTCTTCCCGGCTGAGTTGGAGAGGTGGGCGGGGCCTGGCTCCTAGGGAGCGCGCTGGGTCCTGCGCTGCTGGGCTTCCGCGGTGCGCACAGGCGGCCCGCCATGGCCCGACTCTTCTGCCCACCGATGCAAAATCTGGGTCATCACAATCTGGGGACCACTGACTCAGAAAGGCGGCGGCCTCCGGTGCATTGCCACTGTTAACAGGCCCAGGTTAACAGACCCTGCTGTTAACAGGCCCAGGGTGGGGAGATTTCGGATCTGTGGGCTCCTCCTGAGCTGCCTCAGATATACCCTCCGACGGTCCCGGTTAATCATAGAATCGTAGAATTGGAAGAGACCTCAAGGGCCATCCAGTCCAACCCCCTGCTACGCAGGAATACACAATCAAAGCATCCCTGACAGATGGCCATCCAGCCTCTGTTTAAAGACCTCCAAAGAGAATCTTCTGTCCTCCCACTTGTTCAGCTACTTTTAGAATGTCCCCATTTGTCAGGGGCGCTCCAAAAAAGCGATCCAAGGACTCCCTGAAACAACATCTCAGGCTCGGCCAAATTGATCACCAACAATGGTCCACCCTAGCCTCACATCTGGAGGCATGGAGACGCACTATCCACAGTGCTGCAGTCTTATTTGAGAACTCACGCCCAGGACCGGTTTAAGGAATTTTGGGGCCCCCTGCAATGCTTTACTTTGGGGCCCCCATATGTTTATCTCAGATCAGTGTAACCTAACCTATTCACCGTACAGGATGTTCAGATTATAGCAGGACCCCCGTATCCCTGGATTCATTATCCATGGGACACAAAACAGCACACCTACCATAGAGTCTTCCTAGAAAATGTGTCTTCCCTAGCCCTTTTCTAGGCCTTCCAAGGCAACTCTATGGTATTTTAAACCAGAAATCCCATTATTTTCATATTAAGGAGGCCAACACGGGGCCCTCTCTTGACCTCGGGGCCCCCTCTTGACCTCGGGGCCCCCTGCCAATGCTGATTTGGCAGACAGGTTAAACCGGCCCTGCTCACGCCGAACAAGTCTTGAAGAGAAACGACAATGCAGAAAGAACCACAACCCAAAAACATCACCCAAGGAGACCTTCTGCTGTGCTTTCTGCAACCGGACTTGTCTATCTCGGATTGGCCTTTTTAGTCATCAGCGGGCTTGCAGAAAGCATGGGAATGAGTCCTTCCTGAATCTTCGTTTGCGAAGAAAAGCCAGAGAGAGAGAGAGAGAGAGAGAGAGAGAGAGAGAGACTTCCATGGGTGAAAATTAAATTAAAAGTGCATCGTTTGTACTCAATTAGTGGGGAGAGGAGAGGAGGGGGGGCAGAATCATGCCCTTCCCAGTTGGCTGAGGGAAAAGCAAACTGCTGCAGTCTCTCCTCTTGTTTGTTCTTTCTCATAACTTTTGCCATCTTGACTACGCTGATATTGTTTGGCCATGCTCATCCTGGTTTTCATCTGTGAAATGCTGGCAGATTATGTTCAGGTTGCAATCTGATTCTTCTTTATTCCTAGGTAAGGAAGCATAAGATCCAATGGATTTAATGGGATGCCTGACTGTTATACACATGTACTACTATCTTTAAGGCTTTGGGAGGACTTTTGCAGTACTTGATTTGTGGTATTAACCTCCCTCTTTCCCCCCCTCACTCTCTCTCACACACACACACTTATTCTCACTCTCTCTCACACACTCATACTGATTCTTTCTCACTCACATACACACACATACTCTGTTTCTCTCTCTCTCTCACACACACACTTATTCTCTCTCTCTCTCTCTTACACACACACACACACTGATTCTCACTCTCTCACACACACACTGATTCTCACTGTCTCACACACTCATACTGATTCTTTCTCACTCACATACACACACATACTCTGTTTCTCTCTCTCTCTCTCTCACACACACACACTTATTCTCACTCTCTCACACACACTCATACTGATTCTTTCTCACTCACATACACACACATACTCTGATTCTCTCTCTCTCTTTCACACACACACTGATTCTCACTCTCTCACACACACACTCATACTGAGTCTCTCTCTCACACACATACTCTGATTCTGATTCTCTCTGTCTCTCTCACACACACACACTTATTCTCACTCTCTCACACACATACTGATTCTCACTCACATACACACACATACTGTTTCTCTCTCTCTCTCTCTCACACACACACACTCATACTGATTCTTTCTCACTCACATACACACACATACTCTGATTCTCTCACTCACACACACACACACACACACTATTCTCACTCTCTCACTCACACTGATTCTCACTCTCACACACACTCATACTGATTCTGTCTCACTCACATACACGCACATACTCTGATTCTCTCTCTCTCTCTCACACACACACACACACACACTCATACTGATTCTCTCTCACTCACATACACACACTACTCACTCACACACACACACTTTTACCCCAGTAACTACAAGGCTGAGGAAATTGATTGTTATTTTAAAACAAAAGATTTTTGAATAAAACACAAGGACTCTGCATTATAAGCCAAACATCATATCCTTTTCTTTAAAGGGCTCCATTCATTATAAATATTTATATCCTATCTTTCTACAAAGCATACCTAACATGGCTAATATCAACAATGACCACCAACAAATAAGTGGAACACCAACAAAATAACCACATCCAGCAGTTAGAGTTAAAACATGACAGAAGAGCAAAGAAAGTATTAATAGTAGTACCAAGGGAGTTTGGTTTCTATTTCATGCCTGACTATTAGCAGGGCCCAAACTGTTGGTCTGGAAGGATCTCAGTGTAGGCAGAGGCCACTCCTCCTTTTTTTTTGGCCATGTGGGGATGATACAAAGGACAGTAAAGTTTAAGCTGCTATAAAATTTAACTGCTGCTAATGGAGCATCTGAGGAAGAAGACCAAGTTTATGAAAGCTTACCCTACAACTTCTTTGTCTCTGTTAGTCTCAAAGGTGCTACAAGATCCCCTTGCTTACATCTACTGAACACCATAAGACTTACTTCTGCATGGGGAGGTATAAAATTGCTGTGTAAGCCACCTTTGGCCAATTGCTCCTTCCATAGTTAATAACTTAGTGATACAGTGCTGTCCATCTGCAGAGCATGCCACTGATGGAGTCCAGGGAGAGGAGGAGCTCCTATCTACTATTCAGCCAACACTCCCCCCAGCGCATTAGTGCTAGTCTTGTGGTGATTTGCCAAAAGTGCTCTATATTATTCCATCTCCACTTGGACGGCAGCCCACTGGTGATGGTTGAAAGGGAATCCCATTCTGATGTGTCATCTGATGGAGAGGATTGTTATTGCTCCCATTTGTGCCTCCAGTAGAGGGGAATCAGACTGTGTTGTCTGCATTTAACACCAAGATTGATTTGGGAGGAATGTGTCATGAAAATGACATGCTTGCACATTAGAATTCTGTTGGCCCATAGAAAACATACTTTGCTTGGGGTACAGGATGATGTGCACTCAGTCATGGAGTACAGTGACATCTGAGTTAGAAAGTATAAGTACCATAGGACTTTCAATGTGAAGTCAAAGGCTTTCACGGCCAGCATCCATAGATTTCCTTGGTTTTTTTCTGGGCTGTGAGGCCATGTTCTGGAAGAGTTTATTCCTGACATTTCAGCTGCATCTGTGGCTGGCATTCTCAGAGAATGGTTGGGTAGGAGTGGGGGGGTGGTTATAAACTGTGAACCCCTGTTGGAGAGGATATGTAAATTGGTGTATTTTAATGGCTAGTTTCTGGGTGGAGATATGCAAGGAAGATTAGTGTCTGTTTGGCTAATGGTCCATTAACTGCTGGAAATCCCCTCCTGGGGGGAAATATGCAAGGAGGATTAATGTCTGTTTAGCTAATGGCCCATTATCTGCTGGAAATTCCCCTGTCCCTGGGTGGAGTTTGTTTGCAAGTGTTGAGTTTTGATTTTGGTGTTTTTCAGGACTGGCAGCCAGATTTTGTTTACTTTTAAGGTTTCTTCTTTCCTGTTGAAGTTGTCCAGGTGTTTGTGGATTTCAATAGCTTCTCTGTGCATTCTGACATGATAGTTGTTGGCCTGGTCCAGAATTTAAATAACATTTTTTGTCCAGATTGGTTTATAACATGTTCTGCTACTGCTGATTTTTCTGGCTGGCCCAGTCTACAGTGTCTCTCGTGTTCCTTGATTCGTGTTTGCACACTGCGTTTAGTAATCCCTATGTAAACACATGGTGTGCAGTAAACTCTTGCAGCTGTGAGAAGGTCTCTTTTGTCCTTCACTGAGTGTAGCATTTCTTGGATTTTCTTGGTTGGTCTGTAGATCGTTAAGATCATTAGCCAAACAGACACTAATTCTCCTTGCATATCTCCAACCAGAAACTAGCCATTCAAATTCACAAATTTACATATCCTCTCCAACAGGGGTTCACAGTATATACCTCACACACACACTCCTACCCAATCATTCTCTGAAGATGCCAGCCACAGATGCAGGCAAAACATCAGAAAGAAACTCTTCCAGAACACAGCCTCACAGCCCAGAAAAAAACCCAAGGAAAATCTACAAGTAGGACTGTAAGGATTGCTTAAAAAGATGATGGCACATGTAGCCAAGGTTCCTCTTCATACAGTGTCCAGCGAGATCCTGCTCACAAGTTTGGAATGGAGGTGCTGGTCATCCCCTGTTGTTTGTTCACAGCATTTGTGATTCAGAGGTATACTGTGCTCGAACTTGGAGGTTCCATTTAGCTATCTTGACTGCTGACAGAGCTAGCTTCCAGTGCTAGCTATTCCATATTAGAATACAATTCTAAAAGGTTCTGTATTAAGAAGAAAATCAAGGTAATTCTGTGATTTAGAATGTACTACCCCACAGATGAACCTGGAGAATAGTTTCGTTGAAATAATTCGGACTTGCTTCTAAGTATGCATTTTTAAAAAGAACTTGGAATAAATGGCAAAGAATTGAATCTCATTTGTAATTCCTTGTTCGAGTCACACACTGGTCATTGTCAGATACAAGAGAGCCAGGCCAATCCTACCAGTTCTGTCCATTAAGGTACTAATGAAGGACACACACTTACTGCCAGTTTAACCTTTTCAGTTCATATCCTCTACAGTGATGCGGACTATGGCGGATGTTGTTGCACTGCAATTCCCAGCACCCCTAGTCAGCATAGCCAATAGTGAAGAATACTGGGAAGTGCAGCCCAACTATATCGGGAGGGTTGCATAATTTCCATCCCATCACATATGATGATAAACCCTGGGTTTTCCTTTTTAAGAGATTCCTGAGGTCATTCCACAGTACGCAATTATAGCCCTATGATTCCAGTTTAAATACCATGGCTCCATCCTGTTGAATCCTGGGATTTGTCATTTAAGGGGGGATATTTAGAATTCTCAGTCAGAGAACTCTAGCTCCTCTTCTGACTAAACCACAAATCCCAGGATTCTGTGAGGTGTACCCATGGCAGTTAAAGTAGCATCATAGTGCTATAATTGTATAGTGTGATAGGGGCCTTGAATTCTTCTGGTAATGCTGGCTTGAAATCACAGTCCCTTTGAAATATACAGAGCTTTTATAGATGGAGTACATGAAGATTAATGGTTTATGATTCCCATTTTACTTGTGGTGAAGTTGAGGCAGAATGTGTTGACTGTCCCAAATATTCTGCTGGATGAAGAGGAGGGTGTAGTTCATCCATTCCACCATCCAGTGGACCAATTGCCTTTCTTATCTTGCTTTGCAGGTCGATCTAATCTGAACCAAAGCTCTTCATAGCTTTAAAAGCTGCAGTGTGGGCCAAACACTATTGGAAGACTGTAAATCTGTCTTCAACAATGACAAATAGGAAAGATTATAATAAGTCTCCTCAGTTGAGCCTGTGAAGGGAAGCTAGGTGTCAGGCAAGACATAAAAGGTTAGAAGAATCTACCAGAGCAAGTGTGCAGTAAAGTTGAGGAAGTACCCTTCTGGGCAGCAGCCAATCTTGATGCTCAGCCACTAGTTTGGGCAGTGGGCTTGCAATATAGGCCTCAGGACCTAGAACCATGTTGAGATCCCCTCACTGTGTAAACTCAGTGGAGACGCTCGCCTGCTGCAAACAGCATTTCAGTTCCCACTAGTAGTGGGAGGAGAACTTTGAAAATCCTTCAAGATCCAATTGCGTAGACAATGTCTTTGTTTTAGTTGCCTCTAAGGCACAATGGAAAACAACTGGTCAGGGAAACAATTAAACAATGCTATCATTACAACATCAACTACAGACAGACTGAACAAGCCAGACCTCTGAATTCCTTTGAACAACATTTGATTTATTTATTGGGCCTGTGAAACCAACTGCACAATGGCCTTATCTAATTAGATGTAATGGTAGCCCAGGGAGTTCTTCTGGAATGACACAGTCTAATGGAGATAAGTTTTGTTTCTTATTTTATCCTGGAAACATTTGAAAGATAGAGGGAAACAGTGTTAGTAGTTCTGAGCTATATCATTCCTCCAAGTACTGTGTTGCTAAATTTCAAATGGGTACAGTTTAGTATCATTCACTTATCTAAGTGCCTTGAGAGAGATTTGAAATAGAAGCTCTTATTTGTACGGAGGCTATATATAAAAGAGATTTATGCTTAATTCCAATGAATCAGAGTTTTTGATTAGTGAGGGGAAAATAAGGCAGTTGATATAACTCTGCTCTTTTTGCATGCAGACTGCCATGGATAATAAGTGTGGCTGCTATACCAGAAGCCCTTTCACACTGCACAATTATAGCATTGTAATTTCACTTTAAATGCTATGGCTATATTCTATGGAATTCTGAAATTTGTAGTGTGAATAACAATGTTTCCCTCCTGTGGTTTACTGGAAGTACCTTTACTTACAAAACATGCAGCCATAAAACGGATGGCATTTAACCTCCTTAGAAAGCACAGTAAATCAGAAGAGTTTCTTTGTTTAAAATACATATGCACCAGACGCGTATTGATTCCAGCATGCAAGATTAAGATAACCACCATACAGTTTCCCTAAGTTATATTTCTAGCATAAAAAAGACTCAGAAACACTTAAACGTAGTTTAAAAGTATAAAAACATCTTTACTCACAGTCTCAGAGTATTTCTCACAGAACATCAGCAGCACAACAATAGGTGAAGGATACACTATTAAAAATGACTAAAAACTACATGATTACAAACAAAATATGCAGGACCCCTGCAAGGTAGGTCCTCACTCTAAAAAGGTATCATGGCGACAAGCAAAACACACGGTAGCTTTCCAGACAAAGAGAAGGACTTGAACACACCTCTTCTTCTGGAAAGCCCTATCACATTTCAGCAGGAAGTTACATCAAGCATTCTGTTTACTTCTATCAGTTAATCCTTTATCAGTCAAAACATCTCAATTTATTGGATTGCAAACTACATATCCCAATAGTTTGATCAGATGCACCAGAAAAGCTCCCAGCTGAGAATTCTAAAGGCTTTAGGATTCCATGGGATGGAATCAGGGCAGTTAAAGTGGAATCATAGTGTTATAACTGTGTAGTGTGAAAAGGTCCCTGATGTTATGTTGTTGTATGCCTTCAAGTCATTTCTAACTTATGGCGACCCTAAGGTAAACCTATCATAGGGTTTCTTGGCTAGGTTTGTGAAGAGGGGGATTGCCATTGCCTTCTGAACCTGAGAGTGTGTGACTTGCCCAAGGTCACCAAGTGGGTTTCCATGGCTGAGTGGGGATTTAAACCCTGCTCTCCAGAGTCGCAGTCCAACACTTAAGCCACTACACCACACTGGCTCTGCTTGTATATTACTTCTATGAACTGGAAACCTATTTCATGTTGTATGCAACATTCTTATTTTTAGTTGTTTTCTTTCCTCTCCTGTTTATTCCAACCTGTTAGACTATATTATTTACATTTAATACAAAGTTGTATGGATTTACGGAGATCCTGAAATTGTTTTTAAGGTGTGGGGTGTCCACTCAGGATAGGCCCACTGGGAGGCATCTGGCATAGCCAAACAGCAGAACTGCTAAGCAGAAAGGATACAAAAACAAAGGCTTCTCATCAGTCCAAAATTCTTCTCAACAGGTTTTCTTGATACTCAAAAAACATGTTTTTTGACCTTGTGACAGCAGTGTCATCTTCAGAAGAGCAATCACTCTTCTAGTCCAAAGCAACTTGAATAGAATCATAGAATCATAGCTCCCATTCATACGAGAGGGGAAAAAATTGATTGCTCCAGAGTAGCAGCAATTTGCAGCAACTGCGAATAGTCATAATGGTTTTACACCTCCCATAAACTTTGCATGACCCCTAGCCAAGATGGCAGCCATGAGGGAATTACTCACCATTTTAAATCAGCTTCCGCCGACCTTTTTTTAAAAAAAATGTTTATTATGGTGCACACAAGTGATATTTCACCTTTACAAAAGAAAAAAAGAGACAAGAGAGAGAAAGATCGCTGTTTTATCACCTTACCAATCACTAGCTTAGCTGAAAATCCAACATGGCGCCGGCAGGCACTTTCCCTGTTTACAGGCCCCACCCCCCATGCTCATCCAGCCAATCAGCTTGCACGGCCTCATAGCAGCGATGTGAATGTGACTATCTTAATGATTGGACATTCACATCCCTTACGGAGCTTTTTAAAAACTCCAGGAAAGGATTCCCAGGCGAAGCTTATGGCGGATTTGGCTGCCCCCCTTTCTGAATGAGACATATTGATGCAAATGTCTATGTAGACAGATCACTTTCCATTCGAATACCATTACGATTATTTTCACCATTTAGACAGGACCATAGAATCATAGAGTTGGAAGAGACCACAAGGGCCATCTGGTCCAACCCCCTGCCATGCAGGAATACACAATCAAAGCATTCCTGACAGATGGCCATCCAGCCTCTGTTTTAAAACTGAAAGGAGACACCACCATACTCCGAGGCAGCGTGTTCCTGTTCCGCTGCTGAATAGCTCTTAACCTCAGGAAGTTCTTCCTAATGTTTAGATAGAATCTCTTTTCCTGTAGATTGAATCCATTGCTCTGTTTTCTAGTCTCTGGATCAGCAGAAAACAAGCTTGCTCCATCATCAGTATAACATCCCTTCAAATATTTAAACATGGCTATGATGCCCCCTCTTAACCTTCTCTTCTCCAAGCTAAACATACCCAGCTCCCTAAGCCGCTCCTCATAGGGCATGGCTTCCAGACTTCCCACCATTTTGATTGCCCTCCTCTGGACATGTTCCAGCTTGTCCATATCCTTCTTGAATTGTGGTGCCAAGAACTGGACACAATAGAGTGGCACTATTATTTCCCTCAATCTAGACACTATACTCCTATTGAAGCGGCCTAGAATTGCATTAGCCTTTTTAGCTACTGCATCACACTGCTGACTCATATTCAGCTTGTGGTCCACTAGGACTCCTATTTCCCTTTCACATGTACTGCCATCAAGCCAGGTGTCACCCATCGTATGTCTATGCATTTCATTTTTACTGCCCAAGTGTAGTATCTTACATTTCTCCCTGTTTAAATTCATTTTGTTACCGTAGTTTTGGCCAAGCTTTCTAATCTGTTAAGGCCATTTTGAATTCTGATCAGTTTCAGGTAGTTTCAGGCATTTCCCCTCCACACATACTGGGCGACAATGCTGTGCATCCTGTCACAGGATAATGATCAGAGTTCATTCTGTACCAGTTCTTACGATTCTGAGCTGATAGAAAAGTAAGAGTTATAGCAAGCATGCCACACTCACTTGCTTTCACTAAATAATTGCATTAGTGAACCCCCCCCCCCAAGACAACAGGGTAGTTCTTTTAATGATTAATCAGTGCCTTCTCTGATCTCTATGCCATACACAACTCTGAGGTGTCCAGGTTAATTAATCATTCTTGCTGCTCATCTAGGCAGGTAAATCTAGGCAGAGTCTTCAGGACAGTTGCATGCTTAAGGCTGCATCCTGAAAGTTTAAGAGTTTTAATTATTCAGATGCACTTAAAAATAAAATCTCTTTTATCCTGCACTCCACCTTTCTTTAAAACTTGCTGATGCCACAAAAAATCCAACAATAACCTCTGGTAACTGCAGAGGTCTCAGAGACTCATTAAATTATCTTCCAGCTTTAGGATGGATATAAAGGGTGATGTGGCAACTTGATGAGAAGGACTGTGGTGCAGGTAAAGGGAGCTCTCTGGCTGGTCAAATCAGATTTGTTTTGAGGCTATGTGATGTGATGCGTTAGGCAGTGCGCTTCAGAAGATGTAAAGCAACAGTCATTCCTAGAGTGAGCCATGGTTTGATCACCACTGCCAAAGGAAAGTCAGATTATACTGCCAGAGGATTGTCAATTGGTTTTGTTTTGTTTTTTGCCTCCTAACAAAATGTGAGGACCATTAGACAAATCCATTTTCTCCTGTCTCATTAACAATGCTCTAAAAAGACAGCCATGGCCCTAAGTGCTTGGCTGGTTTACAACAGACAGATGAGATTGCTCTGCAGAGATAGTCCTGAACAGTAATTCTGAATAAACCCAGTTTTCCTGAATTATTTCATTGGTGCTGTGAGGAAGAGCACCAGACTGGTAAACAAAATTGGCCAAGTGCTCTTTCCTTGCCCATCAATGTACCAGCACTGCAGAGTTCCACAGGACCTCCATCCTACTTATTGTGTCTGTAGATTTCCCCAACCTGATGGCTTGCAGCTGGTTGGGTAATTTTTGGGAAATGTAGTTCAAGACATCTTAGAAGACCTTTTTAAGGAAAGCAGGAATGTGTACTTGACCCTTCCTCAGATGAATTTAGTGTGTTGTGCATGGGTGTATATTCACAACTTATGTGAAGGAAGTTAGGCTGAAAGGCAGTGATTGGCTAATGGTTACCCAGTGAGCTTCATGGCTAAAGAAGTATGATATTTTCTACTCGTCTTGCTGGTCTCATTCCATCACTTTAGCATTGTACGTCACACTAGTTGTCACCTCAGTACACTTCACTTACCCACTTATTCCCCCAAAGCTAAGTTCTATGGCATCAAGAGCCCCCTTTTTTGAAAACTGAGGCCCCTTGTGGCAAAAGTATCCACCAATAAGGGAAATATGAAGCTGTTCTTTTGTTTAAAATCGCCATGGAGGTGTGACTCTAAGCCCATCAGTTTCTTACCCACAGCATTGTTGCAGGGATATAAAGTTTCTCTAAATTCTTTGGAGGACACACTAGAACTAGGATGGGGTCTTGTAGCCCTCCAGGGTTTTTTTTTACTTCAATTCCCAGCATCCTCATCATTGGTTGTATTAGCTAGGACTTCTGGAAATTCAGGCCAACAACATCTGGAGGGTTGTATGATTTCCACAAAATGCCTAAATACCCTAAAGTCACCAGATCCTGACTGATACTGGAAGCTAAGCAAGGTCAGCCCTAATTAGTACTTGGATGGGAGACTGCCAATGAATACCAGGTTCTGTAGGCTATATGTCAGAGGAAGGAAGTGGCAAAACCACCTCTGAGAATTCCTCGCCTAAGAAAACCCTATAAAATTCACGGGGCCACTGTAAGTTGACTGGTGACTTGGAGGCATATACACACACGATTGCCATTCATTTTATAGACTATGTGAGTATTACTACACCTAATACTATAATTAAAAAAAAAAAAGCCAGATCTTGTCATTTCTGACAGGAAGATTCTATCTAATGAATGGTAGCGTGATTTTTTTTTAAAAGAAAAGAGGACTTTCAAGGTGTGGGGGGTTAAATAGTGGCAGCTAGAAATAGAAGTTACTCCAAACTCTATCCACTTGACCCACCCTAATATGCCCACTCAAAAATCCCCTTGGTTCAAGGTTGTAAGGTATCACCCTTGCCAAATTTAGATGATGAATATTTTTAATCCAAATTTAAGGAACCTCTGTGCATATGCATGGAGCCAAAGAGTGTCTCTTCTCCCAAATAATGCCTCTGCATTAGGGGTACAGCTGAGAATGGAGAATCATTTTGCTCTTGTGTAATTTCTGAAAATTATTGAAGTAGAGAGAGCAGAAGAGGGCCTTAAAAAGAGTGTTATTTTAATCAATGTGACTTTTAACATTTGATTTGCAAATGTGGGGAATTCAAATGCTATTTTGATGATACCTCTAGGGAAAAGTTTCTTGTATGTCAGGCATGCTGATTCAGAATTGCTGACCTAGGAACAAAAAACCCCACACATATTGGGGCCAGGCTAATCCCCCTTAACTAGTGTGATGTAGTGGTTTGAGCATTGGACTAAGGTCCTCTCTACACTAGAAGAAAAAAATCTGTGCAAATTCAAATGTTTGTTCGTTCGAATGAGCAACTGACTGTACACACGATTAACGGAACATTCGAATGCAGGAGGGGGGTCTCTCACTCTCAAGACCAAGGTTCAAATCCCATGGAAACCCACCCTGGGCAAGTTACATTCTCTCAGCCCCTAGAGGAAGGCAAGGACAAACTCCCTCTGAACAAATCTTGCCAAGAAAACCCCACAATAGGGTTGCCATAAGTTGGAGATTACTTGAAAACATACAACAAGAGCAGGAGCTGTCAGAATTAGGGCAACGTGGTTGCTAGAGGCTCTTATTTTATCTTGCTTTGCTGGTAACAGCAGAGAGGAGGTCATGTGTTGGTTGCTGGTTGTTCTTGTCTCCACGTCCACTCATTTGGGAAGGGGGGGATGCATTTATAGAGATTTCTTGAATCTTCACTAGAGCTTTTCCTAAGGGTTGTTATTGCTGCTGTTGCTATTATCATTGTTGTGGGGCATAGTTTGCTGCGGTGATCCTTTAAAGGGAAAAAAAATCCTCTTCAAATTATTTTTTGGGGGGAGTTTTTAAAGTGCCATTTTACTGAGGCGCTATAACTCTAACAAGAAAGGGGAAAAAAGAAATGAGGGGAAGAGAAGGGAACATATTGTTCCAATATGTCTTGGATCAGAAAGAACCCTACTTGAGGGTAGGTATAAAATGTTGCAGCTAGTCTTAGAAATTGGCAGAAAATAGTCTGTGGCAACAGAAATGTTAATTGGATTTTTAAACAACAACGACGAGAACTACAGCAACAAATACCACAACCTTCTGGCTTGTTTGTCTCATCTGGAGGAGTCCTGAGAAATCTGGTTAATTATTTGGGGTTTTGTCTATACCCAGGAATCCTAAGCAGCAGGAAATATTGTGGCCCACATTATCTCTTAAATTTGAATTTGCATGGCGAGGCTGCCCAGTTATCGACTGTCGCTCTTTGACTATACAGTTGGCCCTCCATATCCCTGGGTTTTGCATCCATGGGTTCAACCAACCACGTCTCGAAAATATTCAGTGTGTGTGTGTGGAATTCCAAAGAGCAAACCTTGCTATTTGCCATTTTATATAAGGGACACCATTTTATGATGCCCTTGTATATAATGGGACATGAGCATCCATGGATTTTGGCATCTACGGTGGGTTCTGGAACCAAACCCCAGCAGATACCAAGGGCTGACTGTACTCTATTTGCAGTATAGATTCCATTGTTGGCAAAAAAAAATCCTGCACATGCCTGTACTGGTGCATTGGCTCTAGTGCAAAGATACCCAAAGTATCCCAAGCAGAGGAATTATTTATTCCTTTATTCTTTAGCTTTTTTTAAAAAAACATTTCCCATTATTTGCCTAGGAAATAAATGCATTCATGAGAACAAACAGTAGTGGGAAAAGATGGGAGGGGTTAAGGGAAGCCAGTTTCCATCCCCCCTTGCTTTGATCATAGTGCTCTCCCTGCTGCTTGTGAGCAATTTGCTGCCTCCTTCCATGCTTGACAAAGCGGTGCACTGAATAAGTGACTGTCTTTTGCCCTTGGGAGATACTCAAGTCACAACAGTGCAAAACTCAGCAGCATTGTCAAGGCTGATTGACTCCCCCTGGTCTGATCTTCACAGACAACTAGCTCATCCCCTGTCTCCTTATACTGTACTCCCTTTTAAGCACTTGCAGCTCACTGCCTCAAAAGCCACTGACAACTTGGATGTGTGAAACAGGAATGCCAGCCATCTTTTCCCCACCCATCCCTTGCTTCCCCTATAAAACAGAGCTTGGAAAAATACTTTTTGGACTGCAGCTGCCAGAATCCCCGACCAGCATGACTACTGGTGATGCTGGTGGGTGGATTCTGGGCATTGTAGTCCAAAAAGTAATTTCCCCAACTACTGCCAGATACAAAGTAGGGAGAAAAAGCACACTGGATTATGTTGAAGCTTAAATGACAAAGCTAGCTAGCTTGAGATTAGTTCTCTATATAAATTTGGACCACATCACTATTTTTACGTGTTCGCACAACATCTCAACTCACCTTAAATTTTCTCTTTTATTTTTGCCTTTGTAATTTTGAAAGTTTTGCCATTCTGGTGTGGGGGTAGAGGCATAGATGAGTGATAGAACAAGTGCAAAAGGTCCCAGATCCAATCCATTCATGGCATTGCCAGTTAAAAGGTTCTCACATAGCAGTGTTCTCCTCCAAGGAAAACAAACCCATGATGAGGGCACCTGGCCAATGTGCATGTACCCTCTGTGTATTTAAGCACAGAATGCTTTGCAAACACCATGTATTTATTTGGCTTTCCTTCTATGTGGACTCTTTGGATGGGGTGAGGAAGTAGGGGTGCTGGGAACAGGGACACGTTATCAATGGTTCAATTGGTACAATTGCTCCAGACTCCTTACAGACTAGGGGCTCCTTGCTAAAGAGAAAAGGTACCATTTGCATCCTCTTCTTCCTCAGCTGTTTCACGAATCTCCCAATGTTTTTTGTTTGTTTGTTTTGTTCTCATGAATATTGTGTGTAACTTGTTACTAGCATTAGACTGAAGTTGCAGGGTTGAAAATGGGTTCATGCCTGAACATTTTTGTGCAGAAAAGGGGACTAATTTTTTGGAACATTAGTGTAAGCTGCCCTGAGACCTTCATATATAGAATAGGATATAAATAGTGCTCCTAGTGCTATGTATTAGAAGACATTGTGCAACTGTTCTGCCTTTTTCTCCTTAATAGTTTTCCTATGTTAAGGAAGAGGTAGTGGGGGAAATGGGAAAGCTATATGTGGAAGACAGTATCATTTTTGCATGGTGCACACAATGTAATCAAGCAATGCAATGTTTTCTTTCATTTTTTACAGGACAGTGAAATATTGCTTGTAGAAACAGACCATACTGTATTTTGAAAATATTTCCCCCTTCTTGGCATAAGCTTCCCACTTGCCACAGGAAAAGTCCAAGACAAAAGGTTCTCCTCATTCACAATCTAAGTTTTTGGATTACCGTATATGAAATCTAAGCGACATGTTCTGGTGAAATATTTTTACTGCTTCCTTACAGTGAAGAGGATGTAGTCCAGGGCTTCACTGGTAAATGATAGGAGCAGATACTATAGTTGCTTATCTGGCACAGATACCTGGAAAATATCCCACCCAATCTGCCTCCTATCCCATAAATTTCTGGGCAGCCCTATTCTGGCTACCCTGTCATTGTGAGGAATGTACAGCATAGCATCATTCTCTAGCAGAAAATACAAGCTCTCCCCTAGGTAGATATTGATTTCCCTGTTGGGTAGGGGGAGAAAGGAATGTATTAAGTAGACATGGTGAGTTTATTTCCACGTCCTCTTAATTACCAGTATAGCTGCTAGGTACATCTTCTACTAGGGGGAAATGGGTTAATTTGAAGCCCCTTTGTTTCCACAAATTGAATAACACTGCTGATTTATTGTTCAAAGTGGTTCCATGAGCCAAATTAAACAGGACTATGCTATACTAGGTGGCCAGCTAAGAGAGAATGAAATGTTGGAGCGACCACGTTTGGCACCCCCCCTCATTCAAGACAATAGTGAACGAACTACTGAATCCATTTCCTTGCCACTGTCTCTCTGTGGTTAAAAACTGTGAACGTATTAAGCAGTGTTCATTTTGGTCTATAAAGTTTGTTAACGGTATGCCTAGGGCAGGAATGAAAAAACAGAACTGCTCTCCATAGCATCATTTAGCTTGGTTTTAGCGTATTGCAAAATTGTGGGTTTTTTTTAAAAAAAAATAGCATGTTGTGTTGTAGTATATTATTTTATGCATACTGTACTTTCCCCACCACCACCATAGCACTATCTTTCCTTGATGATAGGACTGCACGCTCCTGTGAGGCAAAAGGCTATGCTGCTGGTAGGGGTGCTGCTGGTAAGAACTCCCATGTCAGAAAGGCTTTCTCTGAAGAACCAGACTAAATGTGCCAAACATCTACTGGGCAGCTGTAGCGAGGGGGTGACACTGTCCACTTCTCAGAGGATGATTTCTCAGAGACAATGACAGTGGCACCATACTGTGCAGGAGGAGGCATGGTAAGCCCCTTTTTAAAATGTCTTTTACCATGAAAACCCTATGATGAGATAATCCGAAAGGAAACAAGAGATAGTGCCAGAAAATGAAACTCCCAGGTCGGAAGGCATTCAACGGGGGTACAGCAGAGGACAACTATGAGTAGAGCTGTGGCTAGTGATGCAATTTGACTCAAGCTGGAAGGACAGTCAGTTGTTGACATGCTCAGAGGTGAAAGGAAAGTCTGAAGGTGTACAACACATATTATCAGAACAGGCGATGTGAGAGCAGGAATCAGGGGAACCTAGACAAAGTAAAACAAGGAATGGTACATATAAACACTGCAATACTTGGGCTGAATATGCTAAAGTGGACAGGAATGGGATACTTGGAGTCAAATAATTGTGCAGGCTTTTACCCAGGAAATTAAAATCAAAGAGGAAATGAGGTGGCATTAATAGGAGAGATTCAGCAAAAGCAGTCAAAGGTGTGCAAAGTGTGACTGAATCATGTCAATAAGACTTCAGGGAAGATCCATCAATATAACCATAATCTAAGTTTATGCTCCAGAGACAGAGGTGGAAAAAGAATTTGAAAGATTCTGTGCTGGAGTCAAGGAGGAAATTGATCACACACCAAAACAGGACTTCTTGTTAATCACAGGTGACTGGAGTGCAAAAATAGGAAACAAAGCAGAACCAAAGATTGTAGGAAAATTTGGCCAAGGATTAAGAAATAAAGCAAGAAGTAATCTTTCATGGCTCTTTTGCAACTGTTCATCAATAACTCCCATAAGGATTACGTCTCTGGGGACTAGAGTTCAAATTTCCGCTTGGCCATGGAAACTCACTTGGTGACCTTGGGCAAGTCACACTCTCTCAGCCTCAGAGGAATGCAAAGGCAAACCTAATCTGAACAAATCTTGCCAAGAAAACCCCATGATAGGTTTGCCTTTCCATAAGTCGGAAATGACTTAAAGGCACACAACTACTACAACAAAGTATGTACTGTACTTCAAACCAAAACTTTTTAGCCTTTTCACATGTTCACCACATATGGTAAAATGTCCCTTCATGTTTTTCACATTTCCAACATACATTTGAAACACTCTTATATAGTCTAGACAATTTACCTGGCGTCATATATCAATAATCCATCATTTTATAAAAAATATTTTTAAGATCATAGCATAATGTAAATTTCAACCCCTTTGACCACATTTTTCCCATTCCTATTTTCCTATTGTTCCATCTGTATATTATATACAAAATTCTTAGCACATTTTATTGTAAAATCTTTCACTTATTCTTCTTCCATGTCAAATTTTAACAAAAGTGTATGCATTTTATCAATGTTACTTCAGTATATGACCACAGTAGCAAGATTGTTATATGCACAAAGATAGAAGAGTCCAATATTACCTACTAAGGAGGAATGATTGTTAAAATTGATGGGTTTAACAGAAATGGACATATTATCTGCTCTAATTAGAGAAAAATCATTAGCGACATTTCAAAAAGATTCGAAACCCCTTATGGAGTTTTTGTAAAAAGAAAAAAGAAAAAAGGCAATGACCTATTAACTTTTGGTTTTGAGAATTAGTAAGATTTGCTGATCAGCAGAAATGTACAATGTAGATTTTAGAGACAGAGGTATGATTATATCATATGTGTATATAACCACCAAAAAGAAAGTCAGAATCCCCTTTTCTTTTCTTTTCAAAAACATTCTATTTTCCCTTTCCTTTTTTCTTGCTTTCTTTTTCTTCTTTTAAATATTTGTAATTACTGTACAGTATTTGGGAAAATCTTAATAACAATAAAACTGTTTTAAAACTGAGAGAGAGGGAGAGGGAGAGAAAGAGCGAGAGAGAGAGACAGATGAAGCAAAGGAGCAACTGATTAAATTTTATGAAGCTAACAGTTGGTTCATCATCAAAGAGCTGACTGTATACATGGACATCACTTGATGGCCAATATAGAAATCAAACAGACTACACCATTGGAAGCAGAAGATGGTGATGCTCCATTCTTTCTGCAAAAGCAGCACCAGAAGCAGATTGTGGTACAGACCATGAACTGCTGTTATCAAAAATTAGAGTAAAGCTAGAGAACACAAAACCAATCACTGTGCCATACAACCTGAAGAACATCCCTGTAAATTTTAAAGAGAATGTAAAAAATAGATTTTTACTATTAAGCTTATTTGACCAGGAGCCCAAAGAACTCTGGATAGAAGCCAGGGACATTGCCAGCAAGGAATGCAAAGAGACACTGTTTGTAGCCAAAAAGAAAATGAACACTCAGTGGATGAGAGATGAGAAGCAAAAGTAAAAGGTGACAGAAATAGTCAGAACCATGACTGCAGCAGTTCAGTAACTTGTGCACAGGGACAAAGAGAACTACCATAATAATTAATGCAGAGAAACAGAAGATGACAACAACAAAAAGGAAGAACAAGAGATGTCTTCTACAAGATCCAAGAAATGAAAGGGAAATTTAAACCAAGAGTGGGATGCTACAGAACCAGCAGGGGAACACATTATATGACTAAGTACTAACAAAAAACTGATGGAAACAATACACTGAAGAAGTATATAAAAAAATGGAAGAACCATTTGAAGATGAACCTACAGTTTTAGAAAGTGAAGTGGAAACTGCATTCAAAGCACTTGGGAGAAATAAATCACCAGGAACAGATGGCATACTAATAGAGTTATTTCCACTTCATGCTCTCCTTGACACCCTCCTAAACTCTTGTTTTTGTGAATGAATTATTCTAGTCAGCGTTACCTCAATGCCGAGCTTTCTTATCCAGCCATTCTACATCTAGCTGTTTTAAACATTATTTTGTCCCGTTTTCAATGGCATGTACTTAACTGAGGTTAGAGGCAGGACCTGGAGCCAAGTCTCATGTCTTTATCACCACAATCAGCAAATTTTCCTCCTCTGTTCAAACAAGAGGGCCGAAAGGCTTGTATGTTCTCCTTATCTTGATTTCCCAACTTAGACACAGATCTGTGGCTGTGGGAAAACATGTGCTTTCCATATGCTTAGCATGTGCAAAGAAACTGTTACTACAATGAGAGTGGCTTTTTATTTTTTAATTTTTTAAAGGATGTGGGAGGGGAGACACCAAATCCAGTTTGTAAAAGCTGAGAGCATGTGTGTAAATCTCCAAGCAAATGGAGGAAAAGTCTTGCAAAATAAACTCATAGCAAAGCAAGCTAATGGGCAGCTAGCCACAGAAATGTTGCTATGGTGACAGAAGATGCTTAGAAGAGTGGCTGCAAGGCTGTGGGGGAAGGGAAGGCCTTTACATGGCCTCCTGGTGGGCTCGGGATTGCCTTTCCTTCACTTTTCTCCTCCCCCACTTCATGCTCTTCCTATGCAGCTTAATCCTTACATTGTGGCTGAGGCAGTAGCAGCAACAGCAACAGACAACAAAATCTTCCATTCTAGTGTCCGGATCTGTTTATGCTGAGGGAAGAGTTCGTCTTGCTTCATAGCAGGATCAGCAGAAAAGCCCACCCCCCTCAATCTGATTCTGGTTGCTAAACTACCCCATAAACACACACACACACACACACACACACACACACGTATTCCGTATGATACGTACTTATTGTTCATGATATTGAAGGACAGCGGTAGATTTTAATTTGGAGCATCTGTGTGGTACCTTCACCTTCAGAAATGGTCTCTACTCCTGTATTATAAACAAGCCCCTTCATAGAAGGGAGCCATTTAGAGTAAATTGCTTCACAGCAGTCTAGAAAGAAAATGATGGGAGGGGTGTCACAATCTCTTGGACAAGGGAAACACACACAAGGGGAATTTGCACATTCATTCATCATGTAAAGTCTGCTATACCCACAGACTCAGGATTTTTTTAAAGGCAAAAATTACAATAAGTAACTGTTATGCTTGAGTTATGTGTGGATTTTGTACCCTCTCCCATAAAAATAATATAAAAGTATCTGAATTATTTATACACACTAAAAATGATTTTTTGTTAAAATTGTATGAAGGCACAAAAATCATGAAACATAATCAGCATCAGTGGAATACAATGGCTGAGATTCTAAATCAGCTACTTAGGCTGCATCGCCACTGAGAAATAATCCAACTTGACACTGCTTTAACTGCCATGGCTCCATCCTATGGAATCCTGAGGTTTGTAGTTTGTTGTGGCACCTCAGCTCTCTGATAGAGAAGGCTAAATATCTTACAAAACTACAAATTCCACAGTTCCATAGCATTGAGCCATGGCAGTTAAAGTGGCATCAAACTGAATTATTTCTGCAATGCAGGTGCAGTGCAGAAGCAGCCTTAGTTAAGTATACTTAACTAAGCAGTGTTTTCTAGTCTGATCCCAATCCCAGTCTTGATTTACTAAGCATCAGCTGCTGCAAGTGACAGGAGTCTGTTCTCCTGTTGATCAAGATGCAGGATACAGATGTTTCCACTGCCCTCCTGTGAGTGATCTCTGGTGTGAACAGCCAGAAGCAGGATCCCTATCAGAATTGCTCCATGCACTGGAAATGGCTGGCAGGAGGGGGATGGAAATGCCAGTCTGCTGTGTTCTGATCAAGAGAACAGACCCACTCCACCGCATTGCTCACAGCAGCTGCTTTCCTGGGAAGTTAGGATTGGGGGACTTTTACGGTCCCTGCATATTCCCTACACTATTGAATAATTGATTGTAAATACAAATCAGTTATGAGTGTGTAACTTTAGGTTATACATTCGTAACTGTGATCATGAATTCCACCCAATAAAAACAGCAGGATCAGCAACTTTTATTAGCGTCTCCCCCTCTAGAAAGTAACAAATTTGGCATAAAAATCTCACATTTGCCTCCTAATGCGGCCCGTTTCATACATCACCCAGAAGGAATTCTGTGTTTGCCATTCAACATATAGTTTTTCTGTTTAATGTACTTAAAATATCCGTGTGCAAATATGTTTGTCTCACACACTCTTCATGTTTGTATGAGTTTAAAAAAATAAATGTTTGACTTGGTCCACACAAAGGGAAGTACACTGCTGAGGTTTCCCTTAAAGATTCTAAGGGGGTCAGAAAAGTCTTATAACTGATTGTCTCTCTTCCATTGTCCTGTCATGGTTCACAGATTATTATGGATGATTCATATAGCTCTAAAATTACCATAAGAAATTGTGTAAAATGTTGAGTTTAGGTCTCCACAGTGTTTCCAATTACTGCATGATTTCAGAGTAAGGAACTGGCAAAACCACCTCTGAATATTCCTTGCCTAAGAAAAGTCTATGAAAAATTCATGAGGTCACCATAAATCAACAGGCGACTTGAAGGCACACATTACACACACACACACACACACACTCACGAGATGGAAACAGTCCCTTCTAAATAACTATGGAAGGCATAAAAAGCCTATTCCATACCGAATCGGCAACCTTCATAGCCCGTGAAGGATATTCCAATGGCTTCAGCATAGAGATACATAGTACAAGGGTTAAATTAAATCTCATTGGCTTCTTGTCTAGCCCCCAGCAAGCTTCCTGGGTCTGAGAACAGTTCCCCTTTGCATATCAATTGCCATCTCCCCATTCAAATGAGCCCCAAACTTTTGGGTTGCACATGGATACCACCAACCAACCTGTATCTCCCATGCACATGACATCATCACATTGGAATTTTTCAGCTCCCCTTCTTGCCTTTATTGGTTACTTCTTGCAGGGGGCTGTGAAACATAAATACAGTAATTTCATATAGCTGTTTTTTTTTTTTAATGACATTTTGCTGGGAAGCAAAAAAGGGGGCGTTGTGAGCACAAATGTCTCTCCCTTTAATGCCTGGAACACTGACAAAATATTTCCCCCCCTTTTAAACCCCCCTTCCTACTGTAAATAGCAATAGATGTGGTATCAGAGGTCTCCCCTTCTTACCTCAGCTGTTCACTTCTGCTATCCCTGTGCCTTGGCTTTCCATGATAGAGTGTAGCTAAGCTAAAGAGAAAAGAACCCTGCCAAAGTCAAAGGCTTTGTTACTCAGATAAGCTTTTGGCATCGGAGCTGATTTGCCACTGGAGTAGGCTTTACTCTGCAGGTGTTGTCATTTCTTTCTTCTTGGTGTGGTTCTTGTTTTATCTGGATACCTTAATTATTGCTTTGTAATAAAGGCAGAGTAGACCTTTAATTCATTAAAATAATTAAAAAAAAAACTAAGTGGGTGTGGTTGGAAGAGAAGGTACCAGTGATACCTTCATAGGATTTTTCTACTTGACACCACAATGTGTATGCATTACCTACAGGTAGTTACTAAATCTCTCTAAAAATATTTCTGACATTAGGAAGGGTCTATCCCTCTGCCCATGAGAGGATTTGCCCCTTTTTTCCTTTGGAAAGGCACAGTGTGACACTTCAGCCCTGCTCTTTAATGTCCTCTATTTAATGGGTTTCAAATTTGCCAATTAAATTACCACTCACCAAGGCAGCTGCTAAAAGAGAACCTTTTTTTACCTATTTCCTGGCTTGGAGTTAATTGTTTTCAAGTGAGCAGTCACATTATCCAAGGTAGAGGCCTGATCCTCACATCAGTGGCTAATTAAATCCTAGTCTGTAGGGTGCCAACTGGCTACTTTTTCCTCTTAATAACCTTTTGCTAACATTGGTTGTTTAATAATGGGATTGGTTTTAGGATGGAGGTATGCGTCATAAAGCATGTGATTAGTTTTAGTAAGACAACCTGCCTTTAAACTAGTAGGAATTGGGGGAGAGGGAGTTGGACAGCTGTACAAGTGAAAGGACAACCTAGGCCAGCTGAGACAGGCTTTCTTCATCCATTTTGTGAAGAATAAACAGAAGGGCTGGAATTCGGTTAGTAAGCTACAGTGTTGTAAGCTACAATCTTACTACATTGCAACTCACTTTTTATGTGTGTGTCATTGCATAGGTCAGAATTCTGCCAATGACCAAAGTCACCCCCCCAACCCACCTTGTAAGCCACACAGCCCTCCCTACGTGGCCATTTCTGGGTTGTTGGAGAAAGAATGGATCAGTGACAATGCATCCAGCGACTTTCCTTGAGATGGACAGGTTGCAAGGATGTTATCTGCAGGGATGTCCCAGGGACCCCTAAAAATCCAGTGCCTGTTGCAGTGTGTCCTGTTAAAGAAAAATAACTGAACACATAGCCATTTATCCCCTCACTCTCCAACCACCTAGAAATGGCAATGTTGGGGGGAGGGGCTGCATGGCTTACAAGTTGGGGTTTTGGGGGTAGAAGTGGAAGACGTAGTTAGTCAGGCACATATATCTCCCAATGCAGGCTTAGCTTCTCCCTTCATGTTTTGCCTTGTAACCAAAGAGTGTAAGACCTAAGCAGAGAACATTTGGTCTTCTATGCATTTTGGATTACAATTCTCACAATCCTTATTATTGGCCATGCTGTGTGGGGCTGATGGGAGTAGACGGAAATGGGGTGGGGGTAAAGTCTCCCTCCCCCTATTGATCAGACAGGAAATACACAGACTACTTCAGAAGGCACTGCTGTTTATTGTAGAATTAATTCTATATATCTGTCTAGAGCAGAAGCAGGAATCATGACTCTCCAGAGGTTGTTGGATTGCAAGTCCCAGCAATTCCAGCTACCATAATCAATGGTGAGGAATTCTGGGAATTGCAGCCCAACAATATCTGGAGGGCCACATGATTTCCACCCCTACTGTAAAAAGAATAGATATTCAGAGAGCTGATGGTAACAGGAGAGTGGTACTGTGGAATGATCCATGATATGTGGATAAAATATGGCTGGGTATGCATTTGTTCATTGGGAAAGCCCTAGATCAGTCCATAACAAAGGTACAGTAGCACCCCTGTATCCATGGGGGATTGTTTCTGGGGGCTGCCGCAGATGGCAGATTCAGCAAATAATAGTGGAGGCCATCCCGGGGGCCTTCTAACCTCCTCCCCTTCCCCTTTCGCCCCCGCCATGGCCCCACTACAGTGACAGGAGCTGTCCCGAGGGAAGGGGGGTGAGATCACTCCTTCCCTCCCTTTGCCCCTGCCACAGCCCCTCTGCAGCAGTGATCACGGGGCAAAGGGGGCAGGGGAGGAGGCTAGATTGCTCCCCCCTTCTCCCTTCGCTCCAGCCATGGCCCCACTGCAGTGGCGATCGCGGGGGCGGAGGGGCTAGATAGTTCCCCCTTCCCCCTTTGCTCCAGCCATGGGCCTGCTGCAGCGGCAATCATGGGGGCGACGGGGAGGAGGCTAGATTGCTCCTCTCCCCTCCCTTCGCCCCCGCAATCAGCACTGCAGCAGGGCCATGGCTGGAGCAACCAGAAGCCCTCCCAGGGGAAGGGATGTGGGAGGTGAGATTCCTCCCTTTCCCTGCCATCCCCCTCCCTTCCCCTGCCATCGCCAACCACGGATAATTGAATCCACAGTTGGCGAATCAGCAGATGCAGGGGTACTACTGTATTGCCTTGAGGTGCAGTACGAGGTCTGTCTATTAAATAATGACACTGTGTTTCTTTCTATCTTTCAGACAAATCAGGGAAAACTGATTACGAACGCTTGAGCAGTGACCTTGAACATGTCTGAACCTGCATGACAAACATCAACACTCTCAGCCGTTCAGTTAGTTGTCAATTGTTGTTTGAAGCAGCTGTGTTATCTGTTGTGTGCTGGAAAAATGCTAAGTTTAAAAGTTGAGCAACATGACATTCTGCAGCAATTTGAGGCGGACCCAAACCTTTTTCAAAAAATCATCACTTGTGATGAAACCTGGATCTTCCAGTATGATCTTGAGACAGTCAATGCACTGGAAAACACCATCATCACCAAGAATGAAAAAAGCACAGTCCACAGTTCAAAGCCATGCTCATTGTTGTTTTGTTGACATCAAGGGTGTAATTTGGGCACAATGGATTCCAGAACTGTGGGAAAATGGTTTCATTCTTCATCAAGACAATGCACCTGCTCACACAGCACTTTCTGTGAATCAGTTTTTGGCCAATTAACATATTACTACACTTGAACATCCTCCATATTTCCAATTTGGCACCATGTGACTTTTTTCTTTTCCCTAAAGTGAAACTGGTGCTTAAAGGAACACATTTTGAGTCAATTGATGCAGTAAAGAAGAAAATGGCAGATGTGTTGACACAGCTGACAGAAACTGATTTGCTCCACGCCTTTGAACAGTGGAAAACAAGACTACATCAGTGTATGAGTGTGAACGGGGAGTATATTGAAGGGGACAAGCATTAGAATTGTAATATGGTACATATAAATAAAAATGGGTTATTGTATTAGTCTTGATATTTAATACACAGACCTCGTACATCTGGATCACACACAACTGTACAGTGTGGTAACAAAACATAAATGGAAAAGGTTCTTGGAAACCATGTTAATTTCATTAAAGCCAGAAGATACTTTGTGTACTATCATTCTCCAAAACAAGGTTGGATGGCACCAGAGTCCATCAGCTCTTGGTGACTGGCTTCTCTTTAGTCTAACTTGAATATATTCCTCTGCCCTCTTAGGCTTTTAATTGCAGATGGGGTGGGCATGCATATGTCCAGGCGCCTTCTCCAGTGTTACCAGTTCATGCAATATAACGTGTATTTACTAGCATGAAAACAGAACAGATTTGGAGGTCCCCAATGCCGCTCATAGGCACAGAAAATGAAACTGTGAACAATATGACCCATCAATGGATATCTTTCTGCATGAGCTAGTTTGCAAACCTGTTATTGTGTCATATTTTTAGAAGCAAATGTCTCAGTTTGCATAAAACCCAGGCTGTATTTTAATTATTTTGTCTACAACAAGGGGACTTAAAGCAAGTTCCATTTTAACCTTAAAGGAGAGGTGCAATTCTGGAAAAGGCTGTGAAAGTACAGAACTAGGTCAAAATAGCTGTCAACATAGCTCAGTGACCCTGATAGATGCTTTGAAGGAAGCACATGACAAACAGTGCATTGAATATATATGTGCATTCCCCATTCAATTTGAGCTTTGAATGGCATAGAGGTTCAGGGGCAGACATGAGCTGAGGACAGGGCTGCTCTGCCTGCCTTTAATACCTTTAATGGTATGAATATCCTGTCTGTGAGCTTCTTTAATCCTCTTGAATTGAGTTCTGCCAGCAACTCTCACAGCCTCAAACAACGGCCTGAAGATATTCTCCCATCATCATTAAACCACTCATAGTGGGTTCCTTTGGTTAGGCCATTCTTACTCAGGTTCTGTTAAGAAGTTATGCTTTAAAATTTAACAGATATGTCATTGCAGGACAATTCTTCCAAGAAACAAAATGAAAACTCCTGAAAACTGTTCAAATTGCATTTTGATTCTTTATTAAAAGGACCCTATGTGCCAGGCTCGATCATTTGTAAACCAGGCTTTGAAAACAATGTGCAAATAAAGGCATGGGGTGACGTGAGGGGTTCGTAATGGACATCACTGTATCCCTAGCACATCCAGGAAAGAAGGTAACCCAGCTAGAGCAGAATGCTCCCATTTTCTTTTCTCCCCCTCTTCCCCTCACTGTTCCTGGCCTTGGTTTTTTGCTCTAACCCATGACTCTGCTGGAGGGGGGGGGGGAGAAGATGGCCACCGCAGATCTTAGGGCTCTGTAGGCACTCTGTGTGTATGTGTATTCATTTTCTGCTAGGCCCAAAGAAAACCAAAAAACTTCCCACCTACCTCCCCCATAACCTTGTGCTAAAATAGAATTCAAAACAAAACAAAAAAATTGAGGGAGGAGGGCTACCACTTTGAATTCAACTCACCACCCGCCCAGTTCCCACTCCCTCTCCCTCGTGTGTTGTGGGCTGTGAATAATTAAAACAATGATATAAAAGGGGAATTGGGGACAAACTCTCCTTTTCTATGGAACTTGAAGAGAATGTTTAGTTTTGATACCAGGAGAGAAAACGCTGCAGTGGGGCTGAAGTACAGCCTGCTGAGGTTATCCATTCTAAAGCCAGTACCAAGAGGCTGTGCAGCATTTATATTGTCAAGTGTATATCTTGTCCCTGAACACCCCCTCAAATTGCACTTGAATTGGATTGGGGCTTGCACCCCCCTTCCTTCCTCTCTCCCTGTCCAGTGAAGTGAATGGGGGGAAAGGAACTGAGAAGAAAACAGGGCACTGAGAGACTATCCAGCCATGTGGAGTGGATTCTGCCTTGTGGCTTGGTTTGGCTGCAGGTGCTAGCTCTCCCACAAAGCTATAGGGAGGACACTGTCTGCTGAGGTGATACTGATAGCATATCAGTTTGCCAAACAAACATTTGAATTCTACAACTTCCTCCCAACCATTCTCAAATGTAGTCTCCTATCCTCACCTCAAAATACATGGAAAGAAACTGCACTTTCTTTAGTCAGCACCATTCAGTTTGGTTAATTTCTGCAAATGTTCCAACGGTGGATGGAAGAGCAAACTGGAGGCAAAACTGGTCTGAGTGTCAGAGATGCTGCTTGACCCTGCCTAACCCTCTACAGTTCCTTCAATACAGCCTCAGAGACTGGGAGTTTCTTCAGTGCTGTTCCAGCTCCTCAGCTCCCACTGCTACCATGACATAGCAGTTGCTTGGCAGTCTCCCTCTCTTGCTGGCCAGTTGCTAGCCACCTGGAGCGTATTACTATCGCCATTCGTTTGCACACCATGCTAGCAGGTACTCCCTTAAGCTGCACCGGTTGCAGCAGTCCAGCTGGTTCATGTTTACCGCTTGCAGAGCCCTAACCCGTTCCCCTCCGAGGAAAGCTTTGGTTGGAGAAAAAAGAAATAAAACCCAAAGAGACTATTCTGAGAAATGTTCATTCACCATTTTCTTCTCTGTCTGGAAAGTTGATCTGCAAAGAGGTGGTCTGCAGTATCAAACGCTGTCTTAGCTTTGGGGTTCCCAGTCTTTTACCCTGTTGCCATCCATCCTTCTTTCTTTCCGTCAGCACTAGGCCTGGAAACAGGCTTGTCTCCTGTCTTGCTCCAGGTGTACCATTTTCAGACAGGTAGTTTTTGAAGAGCACTGTGCAATGCTAGAAGCAGCAGCAGTAGTCAATGATTCCAAACTCAGCTATGACTGATTGTCTCCCACATGATCTTCTCATTGCCTCTTTTAAAATAATAATTCTGGACCAAAATGTTCTTCAATATTGTTATTATTATTAAATCCATGATTTTATCTTCTTAGCCATTTTCTCTCTCTTTTTCTTCTTCCCTTTTGAATGTCAAACAAAAGAAGAAAACCCAGCAATAGGAGCTCTGGACCCAGGGGCAAGGCTACTGGGGGGGCGGTAAAGGGTGCTCTGCTGGCTGGGAGGATTGACTGGAGTTTGTGGGGTTGGAGTCCTACTGGGTTTGGGTCGGAAAAGGCTGCCCTGTTGGGTGCTGGTACTGTTGGACATTGGGCAATGGTCAGGGTCACCGGAGTCACTCTCTGTATAGCTGTAGGCTTGAGCCCGTGAAATGCCCTTCTGTTGGCGCCGCCATGAATTGTAGTAAGTTGGATCACTGATGTAATGGTTGACAAAAGAATGGGCTTTCTGGTGGTTTTGGTCCACTTCATACTCACTGTCACTTCCCTGTGGAAAGAAAGAGAGACAGGGGGTGGGAACCCCTATAATTTTAGTGAATTATGGGAGGGAGAAGCTAATTGACTTGGTGGACAAAAACTACCAGGAGAAACTGAGTGTGCAGTGCAGCCCAATCCTCACTGCATTTTCTGACTTTTAGAGCAGGGACTCATATTTTATAGGTAAGCTGAGCTTACTCCCTTGAATCAAAGAAAAAGATTGGTATAAGACTGCCTTCTCCCACATCAGTCTACCAAATACATGGAGATCAACACTTAATTGCCTTTACTTTTTTGAGTGCCTTCACTTTTGGATGCAAGGTACTGTGCAGGGCAGGGGCAACCAGAGAGAGAGAGAGCCTTTTCAGTGGTAGCACCCTGCCTGCCAGATTATTTTGCCAAGGAAGAGCTGCTTGGCTTACAATAAGTTGTAGGTATGGTGCCAGGTCAAACCAACCAACCAGCCAGCTTAATTGTTGTTCTTAGTGTCTTTTAATTAGCCTTATACTAGTCTTTTATAGTTTTGTGCTGCTGTTCTTTACATTTTGTTTGTTATTTACAATTATATTTTAAAGTGCTATTTTACACTTACAATTACATATTATAAATCACATGTTCTACAAATATGTTTTAAAGTATTATTATTTTTCAGAGGACTGGGATATAACTGCTAGAAATTAATAATAATCTACTGATAAATCAGACAGGCAAGCAACAGACAACCTGTATACAATATATGTGAATTATGCTATCAGTCTTGTAACTCTGTATGTGTGTGTGTGTGCATGCGTGCATGCACACACATATGCATGCACATGTGTGCACATACACACAGACACAACACTTCCCAGATATGCACATATATACACATTACGGCTATACGTAAGTGTTAAGGCTCCAGTGCTTACCAGGAAGCTTCTACACAGAGGACTCCTAGCACTGCCAATCAGAAGACACTACACATCTATTCTGACTTGCCTTAGGTGATTTCTTATTGTAAGAAAAAATATGTCAGAAGCAGTGGGAAAACACAGGATGGTTACAAATGGAAGAACCCCTAACATTCTGTGAATGAGGCAGTAAGGAGGCTGGAACAGCACACCAAGCCCCGCTGAATAGACAAAGACTTATTTCTGAGCAGACATATATAGGATTGCACTGTAAGCCATTTAATTAAGAGATTAATTAATCAATTAGTGAAGAAAAAATTAATGGGCAACAGTAAATTAAATGGGATCATGCATAAAGGGCATAGTTTGTTTTCTGAGACTGTTTTGATTATTAGGCATTACCTCAACAGGAAACAGAAATGGTTATAGGTGGAATCTTCTATTGAGTGGTAACTCCTTTAAAATTAAATTGTAAATTCTGGTATATTTGCTTCTATCTCAAAAAAGCACCTTTTGTCACTTTAACAGTCGTTTAAATCAAATTTGTTATTTGGGAGAAATGATTAATTTACGAACCATTTTTAATCAGCTGAAGTTCTAATATACACATACTGCATTTTATATTTCGGTTGCAGTTAGGAATTCAAAGAATATTAGAAAATATTTGAAAAATTGTCAACAAATCATGTTTTTCAAGTGCTGAGAAACTCTGATGAAAAGAAACCTGGACCAACAAGAATCTTCACAGTTCAGGATTTATTCTGCACAAAATTTGCATTTTTTTTTAGCAAAACCTGCGCAGAACATGCTGTAATTGAGGACTTATTCTGTACAGAATTTGCACATGATTGAATTGCACAGAAAACACACTATGGGATAAACCCCTTCCCAACTTGGGCCACAGATTACAGATGATGGGGAATGTAATCTTAACTGCATGGTACAGGATTATCTACAGTATAAACAGGCTGTGGATGAGAGTGAATTTCTTTGGATTGCTTTCAAACTTTTCTTGGGCATTGCCTCAAGTATTAAGTAATTCTAAAGTTTAAACACTGCTTTGATATTAAGTACTAACTTTTTAAATAATCGTTTTAACCCCCCTTTCTCTCTGGCTTTTCTTCGCAAACGAAGATTCAGGAAGGACTCATCCCGCACTTTCTGCAAGCGCGCTGATGACTAAAAAGGTCAATGTGAGATAAACAAGTCCGGTTGCAGAAAGCACAGCAGAAGATCTCCTTGGGTGATGTTTCCAGGTTGTGTTTTAATACCTCAAGACTACAGACCAGCTCCCTGAAAGACCTGTATCTGTACTGTCTCACAGGACTCTCTGAAGTTTCATGATTTGGGTCACAGGTTTGCATCTTTCTGTATCCTATTTCACTCTGACTACACCCCCCACCCAACCTTGCAACTCCAATATCCCTGTGCTGTACTTCCAACGCCATCTGTATATCTGAAGAAGTGGATTGATAACCAGGAAAGTTCATGCTAAAAATATCACAGGTCCTGCATAATTCCTCCCTCCCTCTCCCCTTTATACTTAAATAGAGAAAGAGAGAAGGAATTGGGATAGAAGTGTAGAAATGATAGGGGGCAAAATCTGTAATGTAAAGGCATGGCTCTTTCTTATTTCCTTATTAGGGGTAAAATAATAACACAAAGCAAATGAATAGAAAATCATGTCAGCCTTATACTTTATGCTGCTAACCTCAACTGTCAGTCCCAGAGATTGAAAAGATCCAAACCACTAGGATTAAAAGTTTTAATCATCAATAACATTAATCATTTCTCAAGTCATACCTTAACACACACACACCCCTTTCCCATATTTCCCACCTCCTGGATTTTTCCAGCTCATACAACAGCCTTGTCATTCCATGTAAATGTAGATGATGGATAATGTCATCATCCAAAACAACAAATATATTACTGACATATTTACCATTTAGTTTTAATTGTGCAATTTAAAAATCCAGACACCTCTGAAATAATGACTTTGGGTATTAATTTTACGATATAATACTGAAAAAGTAACACCCCCTTTTCTCTCATTCCAAAAGACATCTTTAAGCAGTAACCAAGTATTTCATCTATGGGAACATCTGTATTCTTTTTTAAAATAATTGTAAAGTTTGGAGGGGGAAGAGAGAAGAAAAGTGGCCAGGGCAGGGTAGATTTGGCTCATTTCCCTCCTTTCAACTCTCCCTCTGCATTCCCTAATTGAATTCAGCTTCTCCATTTGCAGAAGCACAATAGGAACCATTCATGAGAACCCAGAGCTCAGCCAAGGAAGCGATCAAGTGGCGGCTTTCAGCTAGTTCAGTTCTCAACAGTTCCTCACATGTACTCCACTGAGGGAGAAGAGAAACAGCACAGGAAAGGAACCACATCTCCTAAAAGTTATTGGGGGGGGGAGGTGTGGGAGATCTACATAGCCAAAGTAAGAGAAATAAACACTGAATGTTAAGCATCCCCCAAATGGGAAGGTGGGAAAAATCTGTGCCCCCCCCCCACTTTTCAGAAACACAGGGCTATAGAAACAAGGTCAGGGACAAAATAAAACAAAACAGATTGCAAGATCAAAATTGAGCCTTTGAACACATCTGGCATGAAAGTTCAACACCCCCCCCATCTTTCATATACACATGATCTGTAAACATGTTTTCCCTTTTCCTTAGAAAATGGAAATTAGTTAGTGCCATACTTAAGTAAATTTTCTTAATGACAGAATAAATTGTACAGTTTCCAGTCACCTTGTTTTGTAAGTAGGATGGCCACTGCTGCATTCTTACAGAAGGGCACCAATAGAGACAAAAGACATTCACAAAAATTTCAAACAATCACATATATATGATATTATATGCATACACACATATAATACTCTATATGTGATACATAGACAGAGATGCAAATTTGGAAATATTTACTGTCATTTAAATTGAAATCCAGGCAATATTTCAGTGGAAGGAACTGGCAAACTCTGTGTATTCCTTGTCAGGAGTTAGAGACTGAACTCCATTATAAAATGGCTGAACAACTGCAGAACCATGCTGAGTCATAATGGCTGACTGCATGAACTACCAAGTCATGCCTAGTCAGGTCACTAGGGGACAATGTCCTGTTGATGTATATATAAGAGAGCTCAGAACAGAGCTCACTTCCTCCTCTTTTCTCCTCTTGTGAATACTGAGGCCTGGTGAAGCAGTTTCTCCTTCAATTGTAAATATTTATATATATTGGAACTGTTTGACTTTGAAGATAAAAGTGCCTCCTGCTTATTTGGACGTCAAACACTCTGTGTTATGAGTATTCTTAGGAACGGATTGCTACTGAGTCTGCTGAGATAGTTTTGGCTTTTGCTGGGGACTGAGTGTCCTATCATCCCCTGACAGTGGTTATGGGCCCAGATGATCGATCTCAGATTAGATAAGGTGCACCCAGAAAAATTCCCAGAAACTTTTTTGTTTTGAGTGTTTTGGGCTAGTCGGCTGAGAAACAGTTAAGTTTCAGCCAGGCCCTGTAATATCTTCAAGTAACCTTGAAGTGCTGCCAGCTGCCAGCTGTTTGTGTGTCATAGCTGGAGAATTGTTGAATCAATCAGCAGAATGGCAGATAATAGTCTCGTCCACTTTGAAAAGCTGGCTGATGGAAATTATTCAGCATGGAGTTTATACATGGAGGCTTTATTAATTAAGGGCAATTTGTGGCACATTTTGGAGAATGAAAGTGTGATCCCAGAGGGTTCAGAAAATGAAATAGCAGCGTTCAGGCTAGCAGACCAGAAGGCTAGAGCTGCAATTCTCTTATCACTCAGCCCCTCCCAGTTAATACACATGGCCCCAGCAAAGACAGCCTTTCAGCTTTGGACAGCTTTGAAAATGGTTCATCAGAATTCGTCCTGCCTCTCAAAGACAATATGGACTAAGAGACTTCATAACACACTGAAACAGAGGCACCTGTGGAGAAGGGAACCTGCAGCTATGTGAAATGCTGTTTCAGATGCAAAAAGCTTGGCCATTTTCAGAAGGACTGTAAGATGCCTGCACCGGACTGGAGGGGTGGCACAGCTGCAGGGCAAAGGAGGGGTGCATCCTCTCAGGCTGCAAGCAGAAAAGGTGCAGAAAATGGGCACTGCATATATGCCATCTTTTGGTAAAGATTTTGAAAATATGTTATGTGTTAACAAACTAGAGAATTGTATATTAAGTGTGTCCCAAATAACTACTGATGGTTATAAAGTGATATTTGAGGGGGAACACTGTACAGTAACAGAAAGGCATAACATGAATAATGTCTGTGCAAAAGGGATAAAGAAACATGGGTTGTATTACATGTGGCCTGAAGGGAAGGTGGCAAATGTGAACCCTGCAGACAATGTGCCCCTACATGATAAGTGTGTTCATTACTACCACAGACTAATGGGCCATGCTAGTTACAAAGGGTTAAAGGAGCTAGCAAAAGTGTGCCCTAGTTTAAGCATGAAACACTGCGCAAGATAGGATTGAGTGTCCTATCATCCCCTGACATTCCTTGCCTAAGAAAACCCTGTGAAATTCATGGTAGTTGCCATAAATTGACAGACGACCTAAAGGCACAGGTGTGCGTGCATGCATGCACACACATCTCCCTATAGTGGGGAAGACTATTGGGCAAGTGACAAGGGTGCCTTCTCATTCTCTATCCAGGTGAAACTTCTTGATGCGCAACTTCAAGGCTCCTGACCGCTCTCCCTTCTGAGGTCTCCTTATCTTTAAATTGGTTTTGGACTGGACAGACTTGCAAACAGAGGATGCCTTCAAACACAGGAGACTCCTATGTAAAGTACAGCATATGTGATCCTACTGACAGAAAAATGCTCTTGGAAACTCACAGCTCCTAAGGTCTCACTGATTGTTTCATGTGGTCAACACATAACATATACCTGACTCTACAATCCTCCTGGTTCACCTGGTAGATTACACAAGATCATTCAGTGCATGTAAGCTGTTTAAATTTCAAAGATCAGATCCCACTAAATCAGTGAACATCCAGGCCTCCTCCAAATGGATTAGCCATAATAAATCCAGTATTTTTAAATACAGCACTGAAATATTGAGCAATTGGTTTCAGTCTCAAAATTCTGCCCCTGTGACCCTGGGAAAATAACTTGCAGTTGACTCTATGCTTGTCAAAAGTAAATCCCATTGAATCCAGCAGGGCTTACTTCCAAGTAAATGGACTTAGTACTGAAACCTTCATTTCTTTAGATTTTATTCCCCTTCCTGTTAATACAATAATGGTGATGTTCCTTTCTTCTTTTAGAAAAATAAACATTTGTGTTGTAACTATTATTACTGATATGGAAACCACCAAAAAAATTTCCAGGACATTTGCCCTGGATTAAAAATTACTTTTGTTTTAGAAAACCTAAGTAGTTCTTCTGTCTTCTTTTGAATCTTCTGTCATGGTTGGTGCGAAGGCCATCTGTGGCTCTGGAGGACTCGCCTAGCTTAACAGTAATAAATTTGGATAGTAATACAATATTTTGTTGGGTTGGACACATGGCACTTGACAGCGTCATGTCTGCAGATCATGCATTTCCCCTGGGAATTCCAGGGCCATCATTATAGCTTTATGGAGCATCCAGCAACAGCAGCCAGTGCCAGAACTGTGGCACCTACTGCTGTTCTATAGTCTTCTGCTAAGAACTGGCTGAATATGATCTTTGGCTCAAAATGTGCTTTTCATTCCCACATTTGTCATGAACAAGTGATCAGTCTTAAAACAGAATTACACCTAGATATCCTTGTGGCATGGAGACTTTTACCATGGCAGCAATTTCTCTGACTGCCTAATTGCACTGGGAGTGCCAGTTGATGTTCAGCCCGTTTGGCATGGGTTCTATTCTTAAGGAAAAGACAAAGGAGCCATTTTGCTATAGCCCAGCAGGATTGCCAGCTCATGCTAGTCTCAGAACTGCGAGTGCCTGTTGCCACTGGCAATAGGGCAAGGGGAGGGGGGAAGCCTGTTTGTGAGGCTGCATGTGCCCTAGTCCTGACTTTCTAAGGCAGATGTTTGCATGCCTCTGCCTTCCTGGTATCCAGCTGGCTCCTCTGGTCATGGCCCTGTTCCAGAAGGATTCAGGGGAACACATATCCAGATTCAGGCAGGTGGTCTGTCCAATAACTTAGCTTATCCAGCTCAAGGATCTGAGTGAACTCCCTCTGCCATTAGTCGCAGAGAATGCAGACTGCAGTTTGCAGAGAGTCATATCCTTCCCAATTTTTCATCTGCTTAGCTACTGCCCCCCCCCCCACAATCATGGCCATGAGAAAAGGCTAAGCAGGACATGTCTGCAGTGGTCTGATCCATGGTGAAAGGGGTAAGGTTTTCAAGCCAGTTTGTTCAATAAAGTGCTAGTGTTCCATCTCTGATGCCACACACAGAAGCCATCTCTAACACAGCAGTGGTAGGATGATGCTATGGGTCCATTAAAGGCTTGTCAGTTCTTGAAATAAAGAAGTTCTGGCATCGGAATAGGGTGTGGAGGGAGGGGTTTCTCTGGCAATTGGCTCCATAACAAATAAATTGTCCATACTGTGTTTTTTTCCTGGTCCATTGGTCACTCTAGCATGTATGTACTTCATATAGAGGACTGGGATCACATGATTCCACTCTGTAAAAACCTTCTATGTACCTCTTTTTATTAGACAGGGATATCCAATAGATTCTCAACACTTGGTAATTCAATATCCTTTATTTTTCCCCTGACTCAGGAAAGCCATTGTTTCTCCAGCATCAAATCTATCAAAATTGTATAGGTTCTGACAGGTTTGGGCAGCTTAGAGAAATGAATAAGGTTGTCATGTATGTGGAAAGGCCTGCTGTGGACACCTAAGGATTACATTTTGCCCAACTTAAGGCAGGAGGCTCTGTTCACCTAGTATCAAATCCCTTGGTTTTGTTGTCCAATGATTTTTTTTAAATACCTCAGATCACCTGAAGTTGAAACCAGTTACATCCCCAGAAGACCACTTTTGTGGCCCCTAAAGATCCATGAACCCCCACATTTTAAAAAAGGCCAATTTTCAAGTGGTTTTAAGACACAGAATGTGGCCTTTTACTTTGCCCCCCCCCAACCCCATGTCAAAATCGAGCTGAAAGCAGGGTCCAGAAGTGATGTGATTTGATGTCATCTCTGGTGCAGTCTGCTCAGGGATGTGAAAAGTGTGCCCCTCTGCCTGCACAGATGCTCAGCTCCTGTCTATTTCAGTCAAAAGCATCTCTACTCCCAGGCTCCTGGTTTGTGACTTACCTGCGAATCAGAGATCTCTGAAGGCTTTTCTGTAAGGCTGCTGCTCTCGGCTGGAATTAGGTCATTGTACTTGGTAACATCTTCATCTGAGTAGTGCAGAGAGCCAGGGCTAGGCCTTGGTGGGGACCTAAGGAGAGATACAGAAACTCTGAGGTGCCATTCAGCAGGGAAGGTGTTATAGTGTGGGAGAGCAGAGTGCACCTCCCAAATTTCCTTTGCCTTCCTCCCCACAGGCCATCCTCTCCCCATTGTTCTGGAAGCCCTGGCTACCTTGTATATATTCCATTTTTCCTGCAGAAAGAGTTTTTCATTGACAGGCGTCGATTGTTCAGTTCCAGAGCAGGAAAACTGCTCTCATCCAGACTGACCATCTCACCATGGCCGAGGGCATTTGACTTGGAGTTGCTCCCTGCAAACAAGGACAGCAGCAACAACAAATGGCTGGGAGAACAGAACTTGTCAACCCTTTGGGCCTTCTCCATTGTAAAGCCAGTTGCTAAAATATCATTCTAGAGAACAACACTCAGCAGTTTGTTTCATGCTTCCTGACTGTATGGGAGGGGGCATTTTAGGATTTAAATGATGGTGTGGGAGAGAAAGGGGCCAAAGAATGGCAAGTTTTTTTAAAAAAAATCCTATGAGCCAAAGGGAAGAAAAAAAAAATCCAGTCTCCATCGCTAAACCACCACTAAACCACTAGGCACAGCATTCTGTTGCTTCTGTTCAGAGCAACAAAGGCAGACTGTTAGGTGCAGCTGTAAGCATAATTTAGAAGAGCACAGCTTATGGGCATGTATCATTCATACACACTTTATGTCCCAGGGCAAGGGTGGGCAAAGTGTGGCCTGTGGGCCTCATGCAGCCCTTGGAACCCCTAAGTGAGGCCTGAGGGAGCCTCAGAAGCCCCTCAAAGCCCCCAGATCCCCCCTCAATTTTTAATTTTTTGGGGGCTGATTTTGGGACACTTTTCTTTTCCCCCAAACCATCCTAGAACTCCCAAAAGCTCCTAAAAAGGCAACAGTTTGGTCCTCTATCCCCCACCCACCTACTCCCTACCAAACCTCTCCAAAACAGATTTAAAAAAGAAAAACATCAGCCCAAAAGGTAGCTGGAAGTTACATCATGTCACTTCAGACGTGCTGAAACACATAGCTGTGGCCTGCTAGGTGGGCACAGGAAGCAAAAATGGCTGTGTTTACAGTTGCCCATCTAGGTTATGTTTCTCCGTCAGAACATCCAAATGCTGTTCCTTGATGATCTACCACTTCTTGAGCCTTCACGAGAACAAGTATGGGTGCTAAAATGAATTCAGCCTTCGCTAAACTGAAGTAACTGTTCATGCAACCATAGTGTCAAGAGCCGTGAAGACATTTTAAGGAGCTCTGCACTTCAAGGCTAGAATCCTTTACGTGGCTTTTCCTCACGTAACCCTGTTTAAGCTGAGTATAAGTACTTTAAAAGAACACGTAGAAGGAGATATCTTCTCTCCTTATACAAGAACTTTGCACAGGGTGCTCAAGGGCAGCTGGAGGCTCCCAGGTGTATATCCTCATTCCTGGCCATTGATTGGCAATGAGGGGGTACCTGGGTACCATCTGGTTATCCTTGTACAGCTGGGCATGAAGAAGCAACTTCCCATCTGGGGGACTGCTGCATCTATTCTGCTGGTGTGCAAGGACTGCTCCCAGATGCACCTCCATGGACAATCGATAGACAGGTCTCTCTCTGTGAGCTGCACATGGGAGTCTCCAGCTGGTCTTGAATGAAGGACCTATTCCTTTCCCTCCCCCCAATCCCATTCATACTCTGCCAGTGCAACTATAGAGCTCAACCTAACTCCACTAATCCCTGATTTTTTTCCTATCCAAATCATCACCTTCACCATCATCTACTTTTTTCCACACCAAAAAAAAGCACCTCATTTCTTCCTAGAGCAAGTTACATTCACCAAGCCTCATAATATCTCCAGAACCTGAGATAATGTTCCTGAAACCTCCTGATCATGTGCCTAGCAGTCACTGTCTCCTGAAGGCCTTTTGGGAGGGATGATAGCTCCAGACCTTGGAAAATTTACTTTTTTTGGACTATATTTCCCCAAATCCTTCAGACAATATGGTTAGTGGCCAAGCAGGCTAGGGGATTCTGGGAGCTGTATTCCAAAGAAGTAACTTTTCCAACCCAACAACAGAGCACTTGCTTTGCATGCATGAGGTCCTGGCACCAAGTCTTGGCTGCTCCTGTTGAAAAGATCTCAGGTAACCAGGTGAGAGACTTCAGCCTGAGACCTTAGAGAACTGCTACAAGTTGGAATAGATGATTCTTTGGACCAAGGTTCTAGCTCAGGATAAAACTGCTTTGTCTGTTTAAAGAGGGTAAAGTATGGCCAGTTCACATGTTCTCCTACAAGATGTAGGTTGGGTGAAATACACTTAGGCACACCATCATACATGAAAACTGTAGCTGCGCCTTATAGATGGGTTTGAAAGCTGTTACACAGATGACCAGGCAAAAGCTTCTTTTTCTACAACTATATATACTCATACAATGAAAATGTGCTACAGCATGAAGCAGACCTCATAGGAGAACACCAAGAATGCCATTCCACACACACTCAACTTTCATCATCACATTTGTTTGTTTAAGAGGAAGGTCCAGATTTTCCTCACAATTAGAGCAAAGCAAACACAGCTACGTTCCCTTGCCCTGGTGACCTTTCTAACTTTGTGGCTGCCTCTGGCAGTGACTAAAGCATGAAGCCATTTATTTTAATTGCTGGCTTGGCATGGTGTCAACAAGGGCATTGACTCTTCCTCCCAACATTACACATTCAGACACTTGAGAGAGCATTTCTTAGGATAGCTCACAGAGCACAAAGGACAGTTCAAGCTACATTTTTGTTATTTGTGACTCATCTTCACAACATAAAACAACTATTCCTCCTTTCCAGGCCCCAGGGGGAGGGAGTCTAATGCTAACTGGTAGGAAGAGTGACTGGGTCCCAGAAATTCTAGCTGTTAGCTAAACTGCAAAGAGAAGATGCTGGAGAACAGGTATATGCAATGTGGTGTCCACGAGATGTTTTGGACCACATTCCCCATTAGCCCCAGCTAGCACAGCAAATGGTCACAGATTATGAGAGATGCAGTCCAAACTATCTGGAAGGTCCTGGGTTGCCTACCCCTAGTGTTCATGTGACAACCATGGAAGAGTGTCAGAATGTAACTCCCTAGAATTGTGATCTAGTAGGTAGATCAGGGGTGGACAACTGCACAGGGCCTAATTTTCCACCTCTCCAGCCTTCTATGAGCTGCATCCCCACCTGAGTGTACCAAAATACCTTGCCCCCCCCCCCGACTTCATCTTCAAAATGATCACTAGAAGTGACATGTCACTTCCTGTTACCATTTTGAAGGAGAAATAGATTGAGAAGAAGGTATTTTAGAGGGGGTGGGGGGTTCTGAGGGTTTGTGAAGGATTTTTGCATATTTGCATGAATAGAAGACTCTGGGTATGACTTTGGGATGATTTTTGCCCAAAATAATGCTGAAAAAAAATCATATTGGGGGTGTTCAGGAGGCTTTGGGGGACTGGTGGGTGGAATTTAGGGTCTGCAAAAGTGGGGTCCAGGAAGCACATGAGACCCATGGGTTGCATTTTCCCCACCCTTAGGTTAGACTATTTGACTTAAGGGGACAGGTTTGTAGCCAGGAAATTGCTGAAAAGAGAGGTATTTTCTTGTTGGAGCTGAAGTGGCAATAAGAAAGAAATCTAAAGGGGAAGAAATGTATCATGTTGCTTTTGCCTGCTGGCTCATATAGTGCTCCTCAAGGGTTGCATCTTTAAACTGTCTGTTGAAGTCTCTTCACCAGTTTAATGATTTCAATGCCCTCAAAGGAAACACTTTATTAGAAGAAATGAAGCCTTGGGAACATATTGGCACCTACCTGAGTCTGACTTCTTGGCATACTTCTTGCTCTGCCCACGGATTATAAGGACAAAGACCAGTAGGAGGATGAAGATGAGTCCCACCAAAGCAATGACCACCAGGAACCACCACTCCTCATAGAAGGGATTAGCTTTCTGAGCTGCAAAACAGCAGGTGGCATGGAGCAGTCAAGCACCCTCTCTCCTTCCTCATGCCCCATCTATATTGTTTCCTACAGCCTCAGATCGGGGTTAGTGGGAAATAGCATGAGATGAAATGAGGGAGGGATATGTTACCTGAGACTGATGGTGAGGGAGCGCTGGGTGTCCCATAGCCATAGTCATTGACAGCAATGACTCGGAAGTCATAGCTGACACCCTGTTTCAAAATGTCCATGCTGAAGGTGTATGAGGTCACTTCCTTGGGGATATCCTTTATGAGAATGTCCCAGAGCCCCTCATCTGGAAGACAGAAAAAGTAATGAAGTTGCCATAGCAAAGGCACATTGCTCATACAATGTATAAACACACACATACCCCTAGACTATAGGGGAATGATGTGATATCCCTGCCCCATGCCCTGGTACAGGATCTATTGGAGAACACTATACACACTACATCTTCCATTGAAAAAAGAATAATAATGATGGAAACAACTGGTCTGTAGATACTTGCAAAGTTTATGTAATTATCCATACCATTTATAGGACTGAACTGCCATACCACCCTAAATATACCCAATCTTGTCTAATTTTAAAAGCTAAGCACAGTCAGGTCTGGTTAACACTTGAATAGAAGAATAAAAGGGATCTCCAGGTAGGGCCAGGAAAAGAAACCTGCCTGAAACTCTGGCAAGCCATTGGGACCAATGGTCTTAACCAATACAAAGATATTTTCCTATGTTCATATGCACACACCCACAATCCTTTATTTTTTAAGTATCTGAATAAGCTTCCATCAAATTCAAACAACTCATCTAAAATGTATATATATATATACACATATACCTGTAATTTATGTATAAATGCCTTCAGAAAAGTCAAAGAAGCTTCAGTTCTAAAAAGCAGTTGAATGACAGAATAGAAGTCTCAAATAGCCTTGTGAAAACATCATTGTTGTTTTTTAAAATAGCCTTGTGAAACATCTTTTTTTTTTAAAGTATGCTAGGTACAGAAAGGTTTAGTTTTAATTAATTCTGCATATCTGCTGTTGGAGCTAACCCAGAAGGTGGACCAAATTGTGTTCAGAAACACCATACTAATGGCCTCGTAAGAGTGGTACATGATGACAATTCCATTTCAGGACACGACTGTTTTCTACCTGTATAATGACACAGGCAGTAGCTTTATGAGAGCAGAACACATTTCATGCAGCATATGAATTATATGAATGGTTTAGCCCAGTGGCTCTTAACCTTTTCCTTACCAGGAACCCCCTTTAAATATCTTTTGTTGCCGTGGACTCACAAGACTTAACTCAAAATTTAAAACAACAATAACAACAACAACAACAATAATACCTGATAACGGTAATGATAATACAATTACACTACCCATTAAAGCTTCCCTCAGAGGCACTGGAGGGGGAAGGGAGACTTCTCTCCTGCTTTTCCCCACAAATTTGTGGCTGGAGCGAATTGAATGGCAATGCGCAGTCCATGCCAGCCAGCGAGACTTTGCCTTGGCTCCTGTCACGTGGCCACTCCACTGTAGGGAGGAGGTTGGCCAAGAAGCCTTTAAACCTTCGCTGACCCCCTGTGAGGAAATTGCAGACACCTGGGGGTCCCCGACCACAGGTTAAGAACCACTGTTCCAGCTACCTGATGTAGTATGAAGGGAGAATGGTCCATCTTCTGTGTTTGCCAGCCACATGGTAGATCTGATAGCATGCCTTGCGTTTAGTTTTGGAAAGAGGACCAAAACTAAAATCCTACTGAAAGGCCCTTCATCTACCCTTCTATTGAAGTGGGAAGCTCTCCTCCCATCCCCTATCATTTATCCACCATGGTCCCCCAAACAAACCAACATACATTTATCGATCATGGTCCCCAGACAAACTAATGTACTTTTACCCACCATGCCTTCCCAAATAAACTAACATACTTTTATCCTAGTCATCCTTCATCTTCTTTCGTGGTCTCCTCATATTCCCACTATATTTCACTCTGCATTGCTATCCACCTGGGATGAATCTCAGCAAATGTTGACATATGATTAAATATCATCAGGGATGAAAGAATAGGGGAGGGCTCAGTAATGGACAATGTGGTTAGTAAAAACAGGAACAGAGAAACAAAGGACCATATAGATGGGTTGAGAGGGAGGTTTAGGCACGAAAAGAGGAACAGGCAGAATAATTTAAGAGACCAGGACTGGATGCTTGGAAGAATAAATATTCAAAATAAGACTAAATATTTGAAAAAAGAATATGTTTTGGGATTAAAGCCTAGATAAGAAAATGTACATTTTCCAACAATGGTCCATTCTACATAAGACACTTAAAGTGCTTCTTGTATGTCCTCCCGTTCACTTTCTATAAGTGAAATATATTCCAGCTGAAAATGCATTCAACTGGGTCTGTTTTTCTTCCTATACTGCATTAGCAATATTCACACGTGCACAAGAATGGCTCAAAGGTGTTGTTAGCAAAAACACTTTTCAGGGAGTAGTCTGAGTCTTTCCACACACTTCTTGCCCCAGGTTAAAGCCCACAGGACCTAAGGGCAATCAGAACTCTCTGTGCCATACCATCTGCTCTGTCCCCTGGTCTCAGAGAGATGGTTACTCATAGCAGCCTCATTAAAAAGCAAACTAGAGTCCCTTTCAAAGCACTAGAGTGATTTATCCGATTGCATCTGTCCTCTTCTTGGCCTGTGAGTTCATCTATCATCTTCTCCCCAGAGTGATCACATTAAAATAAAGAATGGGGAAAAGGCAGAGTGTTTCATGAGCCAGAGTATCCTCTTGGGGACAGAGACCCTCTCCTAAGTAAAGCCCTATGCTGGGAGTGAACCATCTTCCCATATCTCATCACTTGGTGTTACAATTCGTCATTCCGAAAAGCACATAAGGAAGACATGTCTCACACGAAGCTCACATGTTGGGACGGGAGCTCCAATAGTCTGGATGTTCAGTCTCTTCCAGCCACGAGTTTACTTCCAGCCCATAAAAACACCCCCTAAGATTATGACTTGGATGAGTTCTAATTCAGTAATTCTAAAACTGCCAGCAACCACAGAGTTCAGTAGACCAGTGGTGCAGCAAAAGAAATGCTAATGTACCATGTTAATTACTTGAAAGGTATAGTAAGTGTGACGAATGTGATGAATGTTGCTGTCCTTGAGCAAGCAGGGATCACCAGCATTGATGCCATGATATTGAGAACACAGCTACGCTGGGCAGGGCATGTTTCTAGGATGGAGGACAATCGCCTCCCAAAAATAGTACTGTATGGTGAACTCGCCACAGGTCAGCAGTGTAAGACGGCCCTCCAAAAAAATGATACAAGGACTCCCTGAAACAACATCTCAGGCTCGGCCAAACTGATCACCAACAATGGTCTGCCCTGGCCTCACATCGGGAGGCATGGAGACGCACTATCCACAATGCTGCAGCCTTATTTGAGAACTCACGCCGAACAAGTCTTGAAGAGAAACGACAACACAGAAAGAATCACAACCCGGAAACATCACCCAAGGAGACCTTCTGCTGTGCTTTCTGCAATTGGACTTGTTTATCTCAGATTGGCCTTTTTAGTCATCAGCTCGCTTGCAGAAAGTGCAGGAACCAGGAAATAATTTTTCATTTCACTCAAAATGAAGTGAGTGAAAAACCCAAACCATAGGCAAACTCCATCATCTTTCCTTTAGCCTTCCTACTGACTTTTCATGTATTTTTTTTCTGACAGTGATGTGTCATTGTATGGGGTTGGCAGGTGAGTGGCCCTGGAGCTCCTAGCTATAATCTGGCAGAAATACTAGATATGGTTTCCTCTGAAGGTTGATAGTTCTTAATCTTTCATGTCACTAGGTTTGATTACTGGGTATTCTTAAGCAACGGCATCTATTGCTTTACAAAGTAACATCCTCTCCCCCAGTGGGTTGTGATCTAGAAGTCCAGTTGGACTGAAGCAGTCATCTCAGACTTTGTCCCAGCTTTAGAACAGGGAATGCCAGAGTCAGTGAAGGGGACATGAACTGAGCATGGAACTGATACCTGAAGGACGTGCCTCGATAACATATCTGGTGATTGGCCCTTTGCCTGGGTCACCACTTGACCAGTGGATGGTGATGGCTGAGCCATACCTGGAGATGAAAGGCTCACCTGGTGGACCTGGAGCACCTGAAAACCAAACCAAGAACCATTGTTAGTGGAGAAAATGTGCAGTGGGAACCTGGCTCAAAAATCAGGACACAATTCCACTACTACTAATGCCTTTTGGCAACTCTCACTCCTCAAAGACTGGGCCTGCAGGAGCTTTTAAATGGAAGCCAGCTGTGTTAATTTCATGTAGCCTCCATCAGCATAGCACCTTTTGGGTAGCCCCAGTAGCATTAAAGGGAGGATTCTTGTGTAGCTGATGACACAAGTAAATCCTACATGCTTTTTTCTTCCTCAATTGACATCCATAGAACTTGTCTTTCCCATCAGTTGCCATAATTACATGTCTTCCCAAGTAGATCAGAGCTCTTTGGCTAGTTTAGCTCTTGTCTCTGAGTTTGGAAGAACTATTTTTTTTACTACACCTCTCAGCACTCCCTAGGCAGTGTGGAGGTTTTGGGAGTTGCAGTCAAGAGAAGTAACTTTTACAAGCTCTGCCTGATTTCCACCCTCAAGCCTCACTTGTCCTTCTCATAATATTTGGTGGCTGGAACTAAATGACCCAGAGCAAGGCTACAAGAAGAATATGTGTTGCTTTATGGAATGATCCACTCTGGTTGTTCACTTCTTGTTAGCAGTATGTGGTCAATTCTGTAGCTCTTCTTGGAAAATGTCTCAATAGCTAGGACTAACAAACCAAACACTAGCCATTTGGTTATTAAACTCTTTACTTTTTGCATGGATTAATCACTAAAAGAAGAGTTTAGGGCAGTAATATAAGGGTACTATCAAAGAGAGGTGTTTTCAAGTATTGGAATAGCTAGTTTAGTGTGGTCTGACAGAGCTCCACTTGTCCCAGAGTATGTTTTCAGCTGAAAGCCAGTGTGGTATAGTGGTTTGAGTTTTGGAGTGGGAGTCTGGGAGACAAAGGTTCAAATCCTCAGCCATGGAAACCCAAGGGGTGACCTTGGGCAAGTCACACTCTCTCAGTCTTTAGAGGAAGGTACTGGCAAACCCCTTCTGAATAAATCGTGCCAAGAAAACCCCCTGTTAGCATCACTATAAGTTAGTGTAAACTTGATTTACGACAACAGTGTTTTCAGTCCTGACAACATTTTCAATCTAGAGGCTCAAGCCAATAAAAGATGAAAATGAATCCAGACAGGTAAAGATTGCATGCCTTTCACCACTAAGTAACAGTGATTATTCTATGCTGGGGGGAGGGTGGTGTTCCTAGGTAATCCTGAGCCATAGCATCTTTTTTTTCCTCCCTGGTGTCTGCAATAGATATACTGTGGTATTCAGTTGTGACTGCTGCTACTCCAGGTAGCACATAGACTAGTAAAATCACCACAGTTCAGAACTGTAGTGGAAAATTTGAACTATACATTTGTTTGTGCAACATTTTCTCCCTTGCTTCCTGTTTTAATATGATAGCACACACCCGGTCAACAAGGGCAACTGGTTTGTAGAAAAGCTGTGAGTTTCATTTAGATAAGGGCTGTGCAAATGCCTTTGACAACAGATGAATCCAAGGCAAGCATCCGGACTTGGGAGATACTCTGATCCCTCTGATTCTCAGGCAACGGGGGTCTGAAGCAGACCAGCTAATTCTGAGGCTTTGGGGACACTTCAGATCATCTGTTTACTTGTTTGTTTCAATTTGATGCAGTTTTGAAACTCCCTGAAGGTCTGCAGGCTTTCCATTAGCAGAAAATACCAGGTGGGAGGAGCAGGGGGAAGGAAGCAGAAGAGAGAAATACAGTTTTGTGACTGATAGATCAAGGAACATACAGGGACTCTCTCAGAACTGTAGGATTAGGAATCACATATCAAAGTCTGTTTCTGTCATTTGATGACAGAAGCAGCAGCACTTCTGTGGATAGACTGTGATAGAGACCCGTGACTAACTAGGAGAAGGTGTCCAAGTGCTGCCTGTTGGGGTGCTGATACCAAATTCCCTGATTCTGGCCAGTCCACGAATATGTCCCTTTGTTGACTCTCATGCATCAGGTGATGTTGAGCCTCCTTATGCAGCTCCTCCTGTAATCTCTTCTAGGCTTCCTTGTAAAAGGAGGGCATCACAGGAGTAAAGGGGGCATCTGAGCATGCCTGCTTTTCCCCATTGGCAAGTTTTTCAGTCAGGGTGGAGCTCTGAGGACTCCTGAAGATCTCACCCTCCTGTCTAAGGAGCCATTCCATCACGGCAAGAAGCTAGCCAGCTCAGGTCTGAAAATGTAGGTGCCTGCCAACTCACCTTCACTTGAAACATCAGGAGAAGAGGGCTTTGAGGGCTTTGGTAATGGCTTTGATATCTCATGCCCACATTTGGCTTTGCAGTTTGTGTGACTATTGTGAAAAGTGAGTTAAAAAATCCAAAACAACTACTGTATTGTATACAAAATCATTTTCTTTTAAAAAATTCAAAACTTCCTAAAGCCTGCTCCTACTAGTGTTAAGTTGGACAGGTTTTCCTTCATTCCCTCAAAGGGGACTGCTGCACACATTTCATCAAATTCTGTCTCAAAAGAGGACAGTTAAAGAAAGTTATTGATTTCCTTACATTAGTCAGTGGGAGAGACACCCAAGCTGTGCCTTGGACCTGAGATGAAGTGCAACACTTTTCTAACATTCCAAACTGAGATGGAATCAGAGACAATTTCTCCCTTCTTTCTGTGCACAGCCCTAGTTTAAATTACTCTGCAACATCTCTGTGAATATGTGGAGTGTTGGATGAAGGTGCCTCTGCTCAGCTTCTTTTACCTTCCCCTGGCCCTGTTGTGATGTTAGCTTCCACTTCTGGCCCATAAGTGAAGGTCTTGGCTCGGATTCGGAACCGGTAAGTGACGCCTTCTGCCAAGTCCTTGACTTTCAACCACAGAGGGCTGTTCCCTTTCACATCCACTGTAACAATCTTGCTGACACCTGAACATCAAGGAGGCAAAATTTAGAGATCAGGTACTCAGACTCATTCAAATTTATTTGTGCTTACAGGACTTAAATTGAAGCTGCATTGCCATGATCAAAGCCCAACCTCTGAGGCTTAGTTTCATTCTTGCGGCTTATATTTTTGCTCATCCTCAGAGAAGTGAGAGGTACTTTACAGTGCAGTCCTGTTTATGTTTAGTTAAAAGTATGTTGCACTGACTTCAGAGGTAAAATAAACCTAAGCCTTTAGAGGTAAAAATCATTTCATGCAACTTAGTATAAACAGAATTGCAGCACTGATTCATACAAATGACTGGAACTATGCTGTTGTTAAGTCAGAAACTGATTACAGGACTAGGAATGGCATATGGTCCTCTCATTTTGCAGCCCAAGGCAGCAGGGCCATTTGAGCATGGAGCTTATTTGTTCCCCCTTAATTATTATTGTTAATTTTTAAAATTAAAATATTACTTTTTAGGGAGATAGAAAAATCAAGATATCATAAAGAAACAGGAAAGAGACAGAAAAATGCATGGCACCTAGTGCAGTTCACTTTTACAACAGGAAGAGCTTACACAGCTGAAAACTACTATTTCTCATTTCAATATTCTGAAATTTTCCGTATAAATTTCTTATTTCAGTATGAAAATGAAACAATGCCCAAACAGCATTTCATAGACATATCACTAGGAACCTGGCAACCCAAGAACAATTTAAAAGCATGTTTGAATGTGTGTAGCTTCCATTTTCCTTACTATTGGGAACGGATAGCTTGTCTACCTGAGGTTAGAAAGTATGATTTGCATGACAAAGGAACTGGATTCTAGGCAGTACCCTCCCTGTTAGAAATTAAGCTCTGAAGATCATGATTTAAAACATGCCCATGAGATCATCAGAGATGCATTATTAGTGCTATTTGTTTTAACCATTTTGTGAATTTAGCCTTCCCAAACCTACTATGTTTGGACTACAAATCACATAATCTTATCAACTGACCATTCTGGCAAGAGATGATGGGAGCTGTTGTCCAACAGATCTGGAAGAGACCAGGTTTGGGAAAGTTGAACAAATACACACACAAATTGCCTCTAAGATGCTCACCATCCACAGGCATGCAGGGTTCATAGATAAGACGGTAGCCTTCAAGGATTCCATTGGGGAAGATGGGTGGCTCCCAGGACACATTTACGGAGGTGGTGGTAAGTTCGCTGAACTTGATTGAGCCTGGGGAGCTGGGGGCTGTGAAGAGAGAGGGGAAGAAGTCAGAAGTAGGAGAAGGTGTTATGTCCATGGCCTTCTTGCTAGAGGTGGCAGAGCTGTCACTAACCTCCAAAAGGAAGGACAAACCTTGAATACTAATGATCTGCATAGCCAGTTGAAGGCAGCTGTAAAAGAAGGAGCACTGGCAGGAAAGGAAACACAGTTATCTGGTATGAGCACAGCTGTGAAAGGGAAAGGACAGAAAGATATGGATTAAGAGCTTAAAAACTGATAAATACAACGAAGGGAGTGGCTTGAAGGACTATAATCCTGACTTAACCAAGAGCTCACTGGGGGCCACAGGCCAGAAAATTTTACTCTGCATCATATCTGTCAAAGAGGAATATTAGGGCCAAAGCATAACATTAAAAGATAAAAAAAGAACATTCTGACACCCAAGACCTGGGGACGAAGGCAAGAAAGAGATTGTACTGGTGTGTCAACCACATGGCCAAAGGAAATCCCAGTGGCACCTCTCCTACAGGAAAAATTAAGAGCAGAACACTACAGAGGTGTGAGCAACTAGATGCAATCAAGTTATTTTTCTCTCTTTTTTCACTGTTGTGAGTGTCCTGTGCAGGTAAATGGATTTCACGTTGTGCCTTACTTTAGGAGCTCAAGGCTTCTTCCTAAATTTTAAGGAATCCATAGCAGCAATATAGTCCAAGGCACAGAGGATCTTTGTATCTTAGGGAATCATTACCCACATCTCCTGGGAACTAAGGAAAAGGGCTGCCTGAGGATTCAGCTTTGACATGGTTGCAACTATGGAAAGCTGAGAGGAAGAGGCAATACCTTTTCCATGCCCAGTGAGCTCCCCTGCAAATTTCCTCCATTCTACCCCTAGCAGCAGCTAACTTTGTATTCTGTGGCCAGGGTCCAATAGGAGCAGTGACAATGGTGTGGAAAAAACATCCTTGGGGAGTGTACTTTCAGAGAGAATTGGTAAAAGTTTGTGGGAGTATTTGCTGAACCTCACCTACAAGTGCTGCCCACCTTTACATTCTCAATTAACTTAATAGCAAACTTGGGACTGAGACCATCCAACAGAACTGCCGAGAGAGTGGCAGAAGTAAGCCTGAGGTATTGTGCCTGTCTGGTTAGGATGGTGGGTGTCATGGCAATCCTGGTGCCATGGATCCCAGGACCTAAAGTGAGTGACGTGGAAGCAGTGCAACTCTTCTTTGCTCCTCCCCAATGCCATTAAAATGTGTTGAAAGAATAATGGGGGAAGAAAATGACACCCTCTCAACCAGAGAATAATGACCTAACCCATCCCATTTCTCCTTTTCTTTTGGTAAACAAAGCAGAGTTAAGATTTGACCATTATTCCAACTCCAGGTAGGCCTGGCCTGTGAGGCTTAAGTATCCCCTCCCCCAGAAGAAATCCTCTTGATTGGATGTTGCCTGCTGTTGCAAGGAAGGAGAGAACACAAAGATGTGGAATTCTCTCCAGAAGATCTCCAGGAGAAATGCTTTGCCTATCCACTGTTACTGAAATGATTAATAAGTAAGGTCTGTGCTACATTTCCCACTGAGAATCCTAGAAAAGAAAAGAGGTGAAACATCTGGATGTAAATCTAGATCCAAGAAGAGGCCTCCCTGTGGCCAGAGCCATTCCCTCTCAAGTCCAAGGGATGGAGCCACTTTGGGCATCCCTCTTGCCTGTGTCCCAGGTACCATGACTGAGGCTGGAGTCATGGAGGCAGGAACACCAGTGCACTATTAGCCTCTTCACCCACATAGGAGCCAGGAAATGGAGCTGGGTTGTGGTCAATGCTCCCAACCATTATGGAGGTCAGGGCAGGGGGAGGACCATTTATAGCCTTCAGCCTTCCCATGAATGCTTCTCTCTTGACAGCATCACAGTACAGGAAGCTCATCTACGTACATGTGTACAGCATGTACAGCAGCAGCAGGCTGCCCTTAGCCACCGAAGGATTCTGGAGCATTTGTACCAGTTGTGCCATTGATGATCCAGCCTCAACTGGACACCTCACATATGCTTCTGGGAAAGCGTGGAGTACCTGTGGCACTCCAGATGTTGGGTTCCAGCTCCCACCAGCCAACATGGTCAATGGTTAGGGAATGACACAGAGTACATGACATCCACACTGCTCATTGCTACCATGTCTTGGCATTTTAGTTTGTGAGAGTTGGCATTATGCTTCAAAGCCAACACCTTCCACAGTGTGATCCCACAACAGTGTTACAGCAAAGCAATTTAAAATTGTATTAATGGTATTTTTCACAGTGGTAAGCCATGGAGAAAAACAAGAAAACCCCAGGAAGGAAACTGATCCTCTTAGATTCCTAATTTTTAGGGAAATATTTAATGATTTTAAAACTGTGCTCACAATTGTAATCTGCTTGAGGGTAGAATAATTTCCACAAGATGGCTCTTAAAAGGGATAGAAAAGGCACGCCTATTATTTGGTAACAAATTTACACAGGTGGAGATGGGCAGAGGCTGTTGTTTCATGTTCCATGAACCCATGCTGTGCTGCTGGTTTCCTTGACAACCAAGGCACTTCAAATGTCTGGTTTATCTTCAGAAACAGTTACTGACCTGGCAGGCCTGTGACAGTGGTGTGAAAAAATAAGTGGAATTAACGACCTATAGTGAGGCTGGTTTAGAGAGCAGGTCAGAAAATTAGACAAAAAAAGGTTAGCGTTTTAATCTAATTGAGAAGGATTGGAACTTGATTTGTTGGAATAATTTTTGGAACCCACAATAAACTATCTCTTCTTGGATACCTGCTCACAAAACAAACAAACAAACAAACAAACAAACAACTAGGATTGAACAGGCTGTGTGTACCACAATACCACTTGTTCACATTAAGCCAGGATAGGCCAAGAATCCTAGATTAGTGTTACATATAAAAATGGCCACAGTCCTTCATCTCCAGTTTCCTTTCCTATTGGAAAGATGAATGTAATAAGGAATGTAAAGCATTTTCCACAACTGTATAAAGATCACTAATGAAATCAACTTGTATAAAATGAGGAATGGGTAACCACCAAAGGTTGAGGGGTATCAACAACCCCCCTTTCCACAGAACCCTGGAAGACCCGATCCCACATTTTCAACCCCCCGCCAAATTGGGCAATTTAGGGGCAATTCCTCATGTGTAGCTAAAAGTTTCCCCAAGCCAGGGGGAGGGATTTGCTATTGGATCTTTTCTTGCATTTTCAGGAATTTTACTGCATCCCAAGCTGGTTGAGACTTGTATGAGCTTAACAAAATGTGAGCCCTTCCGCATGCCTGAAAATGCAGTAAAATGGCAATAGCACCCCATTGAGACTGTTTGGGGAGGAAAATAATTTTGGGAAGATTAACATTTTAGGGGACATGGTTACCCACGGGGCCCCCAAAACAGTCTTGGGGCCACATGTATCCTGTGGGCCCTACTTTTTCAATTTTGTGTTAATTAATCTAGGTGGCTTACATTAGTAAGCCAAGCTACAGTCTTGATGGGAAAAGAAGAACTCCCATAAGTATAATCCATCCTGACAGGGAGACTAACGCCTCCCTGGCTTCTTAAAAATGGCAAACTGTAGAGCATGAATGGGCTACAACTTCCATCTTATGATGTCCTAATGCATTTGTTAGGCCTTATAACAAAATGACCATTCTGGCCTTTATTTTCCTTATTATTTGGCAAACCAAGTGATTTCTGATCAGGCTGCTCCTCCTCCTCCTCCTTCTTTCTCCTCTTCCTCTTTAAATAACAACAGTAATGGTGGCAGGGAGGAAATTCATCATGGTCAATTATAGCACTCTGGACAGAGCTGTTTAACGTTTTCCAAGCTGTATTTCCAATCTAAACCACACCCCAAAGCTGCTCTTTATCCCACAGGGTAAATATATAGATACTTGTAAAAACTGAAGTATCTGTATGCATTCCCCCAAAGGGCAAGTAGCAACTCATCAAGCTTGGCCCTTGTTCTCTTGTTTTCCTCACTTGAAAGCTAAAGCTATGGTAGTTTGATTTAGCCCATTACCACAAAATCCTATGCAAAGGCAATTACAGGGGAGGGAGGAGAAGGAAATGAGGTGGTTTTATTTCAGATCAAGCCAGATTCAATTATATTCTCTGAAAAGAAGTGGGATACTTTTTGGTTTCTCTGAAAAGAAGCGAGATGGTTTTTCCTTCACTTTGAACAATGATAAGCAAACATGGGAACTGACACGACAAATGCAGTGATGGTGTAAAAGAGCTCATAGTCATTTTGCTACCTCTCTAAGTATAGGAGAAGCAGTTTTCAAATGGAATGACAACTGACTAGTGTGCTAAGCCTCCCCCCACCCGTTTTTTAAAAAAAGTGGTATAATGATAAATACTCAAACTACAGAAAAAGAGATTCCACCTAAACATTAGGAAGAACTTCCTGACAGTAAGAGCTCTTCGGCAGTGGAATGCGCTGCCTCGAAGTGTGGTGGAGTCTCCATCTTTGGAGGTTTTTAAACAGAGGCTGGATGGCCATCTGTTGGGAATGCTTTGATTGTGTATTCTGCATGGCAGTGGGTTGGACTGGATGGCCTTTGTGGTCTCTTCCAACTCTATGATTCTATGATGCCAATGGATCTCAGAGGTCTATTAGGAAACAAACCAAGATGAAAGGATCCCTGGCTTTCAGTGCCATGTTGTGTGTTATCCCCCCCCCCTCACAGAAATATTAAGATACATGCACATAGGCTTCCTGTCAAGTGTGCTTGGAGCAAACATAAGACGTATTATTGTTGTTGCTGCATTGTCATCTTCAGTTGTGTTCAGTTTCCTCCAGCAGGCTTAATAAATAATTAGGTTGGGAACAATGAATGTGTGAAGTGAATGTATCCAGCCCATGGCATTTTACTGCATGAAGCAGAACAGCAAATGGCACCCCTCACCCACCTAAAGCAAGATTTATGTTACTGAAACCTAGCCAACTTATTTTGCTTTGTGAGCCAGAAAAATTCCACAAGCACTTCTCTCAGTAAAAACACAAGTAAGAATACATTCAATAACTATTGGTTTGCTGTCCTTTCATAACATCCACAATCTGCTTCTGGGGCAGTCACTTCATTCTGCCTAATGACAGCGTTGACTCTATCCTAGAATCAGGTTTGTCATATTGTTATCTGCAATAAAGAAAGTTCTCTCTGTATGTGAATGACCCTTACAGATTCAAAAGCAACAGCCATGTTATTGGGAAGTAAACTTATCAAAATAGCCTATTTATCCTGTTAAACTGCCTACTCAACTGGTCTCTGTATTAGCCTTCCCTTTTTTTTTAGCTATACACACAAATAAATACTAGACCATAAGTGATACCGGTAATTCTTAGGATTTCTGGGGGCTCATCAACACTGGCTGCTTATATCTGGGGCTTGCCCAGAGCATTATGCTCCGGACTAGCCATGGATCGACCGCTATGGCAGCCACACACACTGGGCTGAATCTGGTGTGACAGCTGTCATTGTCCACATGGGCCAGCCGGGCTGACACTGCATTGGCCCAGCTGGCTTGTCCCATTTTCGGAGCCGCCACCGCTGCAACTTCCTTACTGGCCAAGGAGCTCTGTGGAAGGTCTGACCTGCATGCCGTCACTTCTGCCAAGGTCAGAACAGGCACTGGGACATGTATCAACAAGAATGGAGTTGCTCAACTCCCTCCTCGTTGATCACATGGCACCCTATTCTGACCTCAATAGAAGTGATGGCGCATTGGGCAGACCTTCCATGGAGCTGTTCAGCCAGTGAGAAAGTGGCGACGGTGGCTTTGATGGGGAACCATCCCCTTCCCTGCACTGCTCAGTGCAGAGTAAGGGAGATGGCACCACATTTGCATGTGGACAACTGGATCAGGCTGAATCGGACCCAATCCAGCTGTCCAGACAGCAAAAGACCCCAATGTGACTCTGTAGTTTAAAATGTCTTTTAAGAAGCAACAACCCTACAGCAACATATTACGCAATGAAAATTGTTTGCAAATAGACAGCATCTTCAACTTTTTAATTTTTTTTCTCATCAAGACTACTAACAAAGAAGAGATTGTGTCAAGCTTTGAGGCAGAGTTATATTTTCTTTGTGGTGTGAGTGTGTATGATTGGCTGAGTCCATTCAAAACCTGTGCCTTGAACCTTCTGTGTTGCAATTTTAGAGCTGAGCAGGGGGCCTGAAGAGGGGAAATGGGATAAAATATCCATAATGGCTCTGGCCAAAATCCTTGCTGTGAGTCTTCTCAGGCTCCTTTATGCTGTGCCAAGAATAATTGCAAAGATCCAAGGAGAAGGAAGCTACTGAGGCAGAGCCTGAATACAGACCCAGCTTCCACTCTACATAGCAGGGGGCTAAAGATACAAGAACCAAACCTCAGCAATGTCCTTGGCTTCAAGAGGGATTCACCACCAGCCAAAGTAATTGGCGGTGGACATGGCTAATAAGCTTCTCCTTATTTCCTTTCTTGTTGGACTTTGATCTTCAAATATGTAAATTGCAGATGCTTTGAAGCACATGGTTGGAAGGAAGGGGAGGGGAACAGGTGATGAAAAGGAACAAAGCAAATGTCTGTGGAGGACAGAGCACAGGGCCTCAGACTACAGAGGTGCATGTGTCTTTTGACAGGCATCAACTGTGGCCTGAGAGCACCAAGTCAGTTATTCTACTAGATTTCAGCCTGGCACCTGATCAGTCAGGAGAATGCACACTCAGCAGCACAATCCAGCTCAGTGGTCAGGATTTTAGTCAGCAAGGCTCAGACTCAGCAGCTGCTTGAGCCTGGAGCCCAGGGGAGGTGGGCCTAAGGACGCAAGTTAAAATTCAAGGTGATTGTGTTATTGGCAGAGTCATGTTGGTTTGTTGTGGGATGCAAATCTCAAATTAAGAGGAGCAGGATGGAATCATAACTCAAGAAAGTTACTTTTTTCACCATAGAATCCCAATGGACATAATGGCTGGAAGATCCTGGGTGTTACTGTATAGTTCAAAAAGTATTTTTTTCCAAGCTCCTTAAGGCCTAAATTGAGATGATGGAGAAGGGGACACTGGGCTGAATTGCTTATGTAGACTGTTGTTTTTCCAAAGAAGAGCCTTCTGGACACATATATGAAAACACAGTTTCACTTTTGGCTCCAAAGGAGAAATTGAAAGCCTAAGGGGCTTGCCACACTCTGAAGTAAAGCAGCAGTGCAGCAGGAAGGTTCTATCTTTTGTGCTGCCTTATGGCACGATGTCATCATTCTTCTAGTGTTCTTTCATTCCGGTCCTGTGGTAGACCGAGGTAAAATTGTGTCTTTTTGCTAATGGATTCTTCTGATTAGCTAAAGGATACAGTTTTACCTCAGTCTCCCACAGGACCAGAACAAAAGAATGATGACATCGTGCAGTAAGGCAGCACAGAAGATGGAAGCTTCCTGCTACAATAACACTTTACTTCATAGTGCAGCAAACCCCTAGGTGTTTAGAAAGGGGACGCATGCCAGAGTCACTAATGGTACTAGACCATTTCAAAAATTTATACTTGGTAAAACGTATTTGAGTGCCTTTCATCACAGGTCATGCTTCCTTTCTACCCCCTAAGCACCACTCCTGTTTAATTGTTATTCTGTGAAAGAAGAGAACTCCTCCACCTGAACACCCAGTGAAAGCCAAGTGGCTGATGGATCACCCTTCCTTTTCCATACATCCTACCTGCTTGTTGGGTCCTGCCCTTGATGGGTGGACTGCGGGGCCCATCACCTGCAGCATTGAAGGCCAGGATGCTGACAAGATAGGCAGTGTAGCCAGTCAGATTCTTTAGTTTGACACCATTCTCTGGTAGGAAGAGAGTTTTCACCCTTTCGGTTTCATTCTGCCTCTGGGCCTCCCATAAATAGATCTGTGGGGTGGAGAAAATAAATAGGATGAGCACAGAGGTCATAGTGAGGGAAAGGCAAAGGAGAAAAGAAGAGGGTGAGGATGGCATAACAGCACTTGCTTCACCTTCGTGCTCATCAGGTGGTGACTGAGGTGCTGCTCTTCTAAGATGCGGAGAAGTAATGATTTTTCAAATTAATACCTTCTTTCCCTTAAACGTCTCTTACTAGTCTAAAACCAAATTTGTGGCCAATAATGCATTCCAATTTTTAACAATGATTTCTCCTCGCTGATTAAAACTGCCCCCACTGATTAAATAACACACCTACTAATCAAAGCTTTCAGACCTAAAAGTCAGACAGGATAACACACAAGATATCAGGAATCAGATTTCATGGTATCTTTTTCTTCATTAAAAGCAGTGGACTGGCAATTTGGACTGGGAGTTTGACCCTGTTCCCCAGCACCAATCCCCAGATTGAAATCACATGCCACTTAAACCGCTATTGTTAAATGCTAAATACTAAATGCTAAGAGGAAGAAATACACTCAACTTTTTTGTACCTGTCTTCGCTCTACTCCCTTTCCAAGATATGATACTTTAGCAAGGGATTTAAGTTGGGAAAATGATGCTGGAAAACATGTTTGAGCCTCCTTCACTAGGATTTACTTTTAACCAAAAGAGAAAAAAAAAAGATATCAGGATATCGTATCTGGAATTGCCTTGACACATCCAGTTTGGCCTTAATCAGAAGTTATCTTTTGGAAAATCAGACTGCAAATACTCTTATCTCCTTTCTTATTCAAAGACATAGCTGTGTTAGTCTGGAATATCAGTATGCAAAGGGATCTTGTAGCACCTTAGAGACTGAGAGAAAGATGCATCTGAGGAAGTAGACCAAGTGTACGAAAGCTTATGCTGCAACTTTTTTCTCTCAGTTAGTCTCTTAAGGTGCTACAAGATCCCTTTGCATATTCTTTGCAGCCCGTATCTGCAAAGGTACCCAGGTACAATGCCACATGTCTTATGGTATCTAACAACAGTCCAGAGAAACTGATGCCAGCATTCTATGTCCTAGATGGGCATCAGTCATGGGTGGTTAAGCAGTCCAAGCTGCCACATGGAGTCTGGACTATGCCCCCAGCCAAAATGGAAACATCTCCTTTACATCAACAGGGGACTGATTTTCCATGCATATTTCCCCCTTGTTTCACTTTCAGATGTCTTGCCTATACAAGAAGGTCTGTGCAACTTTTTTGAGTGATGAGGGAGGAAGAGAGGGAGGGAGGACACTTAATGTGATGATGAAGCAGTGGTGTTGCTGTGTCTATACATATTTTGCATTGATGGCCACCACTTTGTTCTGGGAATTTCTAAGCTGGCTTGTGAAAACATGTCCCTAAAGGAAATGAAATGAATTAAGTACCTCAAAGGTTTTTGTTTTTGTTTTTTTGCTGAGAATCTCAATGGGAGAGAGAGCTCTTTCAATTTCAGAGGAAGGTACAGATTAGGACATGTTCACCCCTGAACTAGGCAAGATAGCACAGGAAAACCATTTTCACTCTTGGCTCATGGAGATGATGAACAGGGTGGTAAAGGCTGCAGTTCTGAAGTCACTCTTGGGAAATATCCAAACCTCCACAGAGAAGCTGGACCATCCTGTGAAGCCATGAAGTCAAGGTGCCAAAAGGATGACAACAAACAGGCTCCATGACAACACTTCCCAGGACCCTGGCTGTTTCTTAGGAAACAGGAGAGCAACTTTCCAAAACTGCTGCCCCACTGACTTGTAAAATGCCCCACTGATCACTGCTGGGGTGTATAATGCCAAGATGAAAAGCGGCTATGCAGGGATTCACATCTCCACCGTGACATGGCTGAGTGTACTGCCAACTGCCACAAGTCAGAGGACAGATTGATCTCCCTTTTAACATGATGCAAGGGGAGACTATGCTGGATTAGCACAAAACACCTCAGTTGAGCACATCAGCCCTGTTTAGCACTGCAAGCAAATTTAGAAAGACTGTATCTGTCTGTCTGAGCCTGTATTATCTGCCACACAGCCTAATTCAAGATTAGTAGGAAAGTTAGTAAAAAATTCAATTTCTTTCAATCTCATGTAAGGCAGTGTGTGTGTGTTAAAATTTAGCTACAGGTCATCCCCCCACCCCGTATCTGTGGGGGATATGTATCTGGACTTACCGCAGATACGCAAAACCACATAAAATAGCGAACTGCCATAGAATACCATAGAATCACACTGGAGGGCCTAGAAAATGCATCTGGCGCAATTTCTAGGCATCTGGTGCAATTCTATGGTCAACCTCTGGCAGAAGTTGACTATACAGTTGTGCCGGAGGACCTCCCGATGCATAGAGAGACTACCTCTATGGTCCTCCAGATGCCTGGAGAGACTTCCCCCCCACCGCAACCACAGTTAAATGAAACCACGGGTACCAATCCCTTGCAAATGGGAGGCAACCTGCATTAAGTTTGTGTTAAATTTTCCATTTAAATTTAAGTTGAATATTTGTACTGGAAGCTTTATTCCATGAAGATGAAAAAATTTATTTTATATAGCCACCTCACCCCACACCCCTTGCCTCTGTTCTGCGCTTGAGAAAGGAGGATATAGATGTGTGGCCTGTGCCATGTTTGTGTTCTTGACAGAGGATCTGCTGTGCTGTACCTGCAGCAAATGCAAGCTGGTTGCCCTATCGGAGAAAAAGGTGCAGCGGCTTGAGGACCACATCAACTTTTCAGGAAGCGTCAAGTGTTTGGTTTTGTTTTTTGTTTTTTTTGAAAAATGGTACAGACTCCTCTGAAACGACATGAAATGGAAGATGCCTCTAGAGGGAGACAATTCTGAAGCACAGGAGAAAGTTCCTTGGAGGAATGTGACATACTGAAGTAGAACTATCAAGAGTCATGCTTCAAGCTTGGAGCTAAGCAATTGATTCCAAGCTCTCCCCTTAACAGACAATTAAGAGCCCCAGGGACAAGTACAAGAGCCTCAAACCTCAGAAGACACAGAGGCACATCCTTGGAGGGTTCTATGGATGGAAGGGCTACTAGCAATTCCCAGAAGAAAAACAGACATGTGGTGGTAGTAGGTGATTCCCTGTTGTGAGGAACAGAAGCAGTGGTGTGTGGGCCTGATAAGATGTCTCAAGATGTGCTATCTCCTGGGGCAAAGATCCATGAGCGATCTTCCAAGACTCATCAAGCCCATCAACCATTACCCTTGCTTCTGATCCATGTTGGAACAAATGATACAGCAAGACATAGCCTTCAACATATTACAAGAGACTACAAAGCTTTAGGGAGGAGGTTAAAGAACCTTGGGGTACAGGTTGTTTTTTCATCACAGAGCCCAGGAAGTGGGAGAAGAATACAACAAGTGAACAACTGGCTCTGCAGATGGCTCTATCAAGAAAGATTTGGCTTCTTGGACCATGGTCTGTGCTTTCACGAAGAGGGACTTCTGGTAGGAGCTGGGTTGCACCTCACAGCAGTCGTAAAGAATGTATTTGCTAAGAGTCTTGCAAAACAGGCCAAGCTGGTTTTAAATTGAGTAATATAGGGGAGGGGTATGGTATTTTGGAGAGCAGGGAGACACCAAGTACTGGAAAAATGACTTTAATAATGCAGGGGGGATTGGGCCAATAGTATAAGAACCCAAGAGTGGACAATGAATCAGGTGAGGAAAATGACTCTGATGTCTTCACACTAATGCACAGAACATTGTAAATAAATGAGATGAACTTGAACTCTTATCACAGGAAGGCAAAAATGATTTGCTAGGCATCACTGAAACCTAGTGGGATGAGTCTCACAACTGGAACATAGTAATGGAAGGGTATAACTTATTACAAAGAAACAGACCAAACAGGAAAGGAGGAGGCATAGCATTGTTTGTCAAGAATTTGTACACCTGTGAGGAGATCCATGGCTTAGAGCATGGGAAACAGGTTGAGATCATTTGGGTAAAAATTAAAGGGGAAAGAAACAACAGTGGGCTCATTTTGAGCATCTACTATAAGCCCCCCTGCTCTGCCAGACTTGGATGATGCCTTTTTGATACAAAAAGAAAAAAAAAAGAAGACCAAGGACTTTTTCAAATGGGGGAAAACCTCCCTGAGGAGGTCGGGAGAAGAACAGGGCTGTCGTGCTTACAGAGCCCCATTTCAGACGACGTAGTCCTCCTCCATCCTCCTCCCGACCTTCCCCCCATGCTGCAGGCACCGCTTTTTATTGACGGAAAACCTCTGCCAATTAACAGTGGCGCCTGCAGCATGGGGGGTGGTCGGGAGGAGGATGGAGGAGGATGGGGCTGTCTGAAATGGGGCTCTGTCAGCGCGACAGCCCCATTCTTCTCCCAACCTCCTTGGGGTTTTTTCCCCCCATTTGAAAAAGTCCTAAATACTAAAAAAGAAGAGATACAGTAGTAATGGGAGATTTCACACACATACATACACACACCCTGATATTTGTTGGAAGTTGCACTTTGCCAAGAGTGTAAGATCCAATAAATTCCTTGCTAGCCTTACGCATAATTTCATTATACAAAAGGTGGAGGAAACAACAAGGGGATCAGCTATTTTGGATTTGATCCTAACCAACAGAGACAAACTAGTCATTGGGAAGGAAATAGTGGGATCCTTGGGTGAGAGTGATCTTGTGCTCTTGGGATTTGTTATATAGAGGAAAAGGGAAGTCAAACACAGTCATACAAACACTCTGGACTTTAAGAAAGCTGATTTCAGTAAGCTTAGAGAAATACTTGGTGAAATCCCATGGTCAGAAATGCTCAAATAGGAAAGGAGGAGGAGTAGCATAGTGGGTGGGAGTTTCTTAAAGGTGAGATACTGAAGGCATAGTCGTGAACAATTCCATTAAGGAAAAAAGTGGAAGGTGTCTAAAGAAACCAGGGTGGGTGTATAAAGAACTTTCAGATGAGCTGAAATTTAAAAGAGACATGCATAAGAAATGGAAGAAGAAGAACAAGGAAATGGGAGGCAGGGGACAGAGAGGAGGCTGAATTATTTAATACCTTCTTTGCCTCAGTCTTCTCCCCAAAGAAAAAGAGTGCTGTAATTGGTGAAAATGGAAAAAATAATGCAGTAAGGGACTATGACCCAGAATAGGGTAGTAAAGGAATACCTATCCACTTTTCAGTTTCACTCTAAATAAAATGAATTTCAACAAAGTTAAATGTACTACATCTAGGCAGAAAAAAATGAAATGCACAAATATAGGATGGGTGATATCTGGCTTGAAAGTGGTACATGTGAAAAAGATCTAGGAGTCTTAGTAGACCACAAGCTAAACATGAATCAACAATGTGACAGAGCGGCCAAAAAAGTCAATGTAATTCTGGGTTGCATCTACAGGAGTATAGTATCTAGACTGAGGGAAGTAATAGTGCCACCATATTCTGCTTTGGCCAGACCTCACCTGGAATACTGTGTCCAGTTCTGGGCACTGCAGTTCAAGAAGGCTGTCAACAAGCTGGAATGTGTCAAGAGAAGATTGACCAAGATGATCAAAGGTCTGGAAATCAAGTTTTCTGAAGAATGACTTAGAAAGCTGGGTATGTTTAGCTTCGAGAAGAGAAGACTGAGAAGTGACATGATAGCCATCTTTAAATATCTGAAGGGATGTCATGTACAAGATGAAGGCAGCTTGTTTTCTGCTGCTCCAGAGACTAGAACACAAACCAATTTGAATTCACATTACAAAATTACAAAAAAGGAGATTCCACCTAAACATCATGAGGATTTTTTTTTAACTGTAAGAGCTAAGGGTGATGGACAATCCATCTTTGTAAATCTTTAAACAGAGGTTGGATGGGCATTCTTTAGGAGTGCTGTAGTTGTGTATTCCTGCATGGCAGGGGGTCGGACTAGATGGCCCTTGTGGTCTCTTCCAACTCTAAGGTTCTATGATTCTATGACTTCTCATCTGCCTCCATCAAAAACCTTTCTTTTGTGTTCCCTTTTTCTCTTCATAATTTCATCTCCTTACTACCACCTCCTCACACTGCTTTCTTTAGCTTACTACTTCCCATGTGGACCCCAGCAAAAATTTCATGGTTAAGAGATTCAGAATTCAGTTGTCTGTGACAGATGAGGAGCCTCAGTGTCCAGGGCAGAACACAGGGAGGCTACTAAGTAAGTGTTTCAGTCTTGTGACCTAAACTTTTTAATTTCATAACCTGAAGGACTAACAAAAAGAAAGAAGTAGTTCTATAAAATTCCAAAAGAACCAGGCTTTGGGTAAAGAACCAGCTAGAAAATAATAATTGTTCTCTAGGAACAAAAGTATCCCTGAGAACACACTACTTTATCTGAGGTTCAATAGCATCACTTACTGGTAAAGTGTGAAACTACATTTTTTTCTGGAACAGAAGGCTGGGTTTAGCAAGGCTGCTGCAGCTAAGATTCTCTGGTTACACCAATGTAAATACTTGTAAAGATTCTGTACAAGGAGGTATCTAGTATCTCCTTGTGCAACCCCTTTGCCCCTTTGCATATGGCACTCAGATGCAGCTCTGTCCACCCCGGTCACTGATTGGCCATAGGCATGATCTGGCTACCCTTCCACACCTGTCCAACGAATGATAGCTGGATCTTCTTCCCCATCTATGCAATGGTTGTGCTTGGGTGCAGCCCAGAAGCCAATCAGTGGCCAGGGAGAGGCAGAGCTGTACCAAGGAGCTTCTAACTGCCCCAGCATACCTGGGAAAGAAGCAGCCCCCAAGCATCAACGTAAGTATGCTAGTAGAGATCTATGGGCCAGCTGCATCTTATTCTTGGTCCCCTCCTATAAATGAACCCAGCCAAACTATCCTTTATTTTTAAAAAAGGAAGATGGAGTGACTACTGAACAACTTTATGCTATGTGCATCTATAGAGGCAGCCATTAAAGGAAAAACAATCAAGAGTGTTGTGGCCCTTTAATGACCAATCTATTTATTTACTAGTGTCAGGGTATTTGTTTTATCATCAACTCTTTTGTGTATGGTCATTGTTGTAATGTAATGGTCACTGTCTGTACTTTGTGCATCTCATTTCTCTCAAACTCCATAGTTTATGAACCCCTTCCAACATGGATATATATCTTGCAATTCAGGATAACACTTCTTGACTCTGATGAGATGGATTGTAGTCCATAAAAGCTTATGTCATAATACATGTATTTGTTTTTCAGGTGTCACAAGGCACTTTGTTGTAAGGCATCTATAGACTATCTAGACTGAGACTATGCACTGGGACAAAATTCATGTGTTATCACAGGAACAGGCAAATTGTGCTTTCCAGATGTTAGATTTCCATCAGCCTAAGCCACCATGCTCATTGGTCAGGAGTGATGGCAGCCTTACTAGAATAACATCTGGAGAGCCACTGGCTTCTTACCCTGCATTACTACTAGTATTCGTCATAGATTAGCCTGAATAGACATAAAGAACACGGTGACTCTGCTCACAAGTTCTTCAAGTTGGAAGATTTGGCCTGATTCCCAAACGTTTCCACAGGGTGAGGAGTGAGCCAACTTCACCCATAGCCTAGATTCCTCCTTTGCAGCCACCCCCATTGCCTTCTACCTTGTAGCCTTGGATGTCTCCATTCTGTGCCTCAGGAGGTGGGGGATCCCACGTGATGTCAAGCTGGGTGGCTGTAGCACTTTGGATGGCTACATTCTGTGGCGCAGCTGTGGGGACTGAAGGAGAACAGAGGGAATGACAGTGAGACAACTGAGGCTGGAGAAGATGACATTCTTCCAAGCTCATGGAGATACAGGAATTGTGTTGTTCTGAACCGGATATTTATCCCCAACTATGACATAAGAGTCTCTGGCATTGGTCATGGCCTTGTTCATCTTGGGATCCAGGCCAATATATCTCCTGTCGGCAGCTGCCTCTTTTGTGGATTTATTGTGTGGGATTAGTAGCTAACAGGAATAAAACTTGCACTAGATCTGCAAGTAATACAGTCTCTGCTATCTCAATCAATGGAAAATTGAAGCCTTAGTTCTAACCTTGATCTCTCAGGACAGGGCAGGCCTGAGGAATACCAACAACAGCAGACTAATGAAAAGAAGGTGGCTCAGCTTACCAGCCTCCCCAACAAAGACCTCCTGTGGGGAACTGGTGGGTCCCTCACCCACAGCATTGTAGACACTCATTCGGATCTCATAGCGGCGATGCTTGTTCAAATCTGTAGAAGATTTGAGAGATGGAGAAAGACAAATATCAACAGGGAGGCAGAGGCAACCTCTTAATTCCCAGGTGGCCCTCAGGATATCAGGGCACACATTCTGTGCTTCATGCTCTTATTTCCCTCCCCTTTCACTTGCTCCCTACCTGACACCCCTCTGACAACAACACTGTCACTACTATCTCTCACAGCCCTTTAAAGCTGGGAGAAGAAGCCAGGATTCACTGCTTGACTTTCATTATGTAAATACCTGGTTTAAGTTCTTTAAAAACCAAGTTACTAGACCTGTTGTGAACAAAAGCATACTAGGATGAAGGTAATAGCTTCCTCTAAAGTGAATTTATTGAAGGGAAATGTTTGCCATCAGCACCACTCTTCTCTGTGGATCCTGATCCTTGTCTCCACACTTCTCTTTCATGTCCCCAATTTTACCACAAGGTCTGTCCTCCCTTTACTGCATCCTTTTGCGGTTAGATTAGAGCATCTAACCTAACAGGGAGAACTAGCTTGCATTCATCAGTTGTCTGTTCTGTTACACCAGAAGCCAACTGGCACTTGGCCTCACTCATTGAGGGTACACTCTGGATCTGATTTTCTATGCTGGGTCAGATGATGGCAATCTGGATTTGGAAGGAATTTTCTGCAGTTCCCTTGTCATGGACAAATGACAATGGACCTGGCAGGGTTTAGACTTACTGGGACTAGGAATTTCTGCAAGGGCTGGAAACTGATTAAGATCTGCCCCACAGACTGGTAGATCTGAGCAGATTTCTGATTATTGTCAGCAATTTTCCTGCCATTGATGGCTTGCTTGGCCTCTGAAATAGGGAAATAATCTGGAAAATTCATCCAATTGTTCCTTAAGTGTGAAGAGAGACCACAAACACAAGCAAGCACAAATACACAGTCAATGCACACCCACTTACTGTCCAGCTCATACTGTGTGAGGGAGGCCTCGGTCAAGTTCTTCATGGCATATATTGCTGTGGGAGGGCAGGTGGTCAAAAGGGAAAAGCAGTCAATGCAGGTTAGCCACATGTAAAGAAACATCTTGACAATGCAAGCAGGATGAACAGACATCACTGATAGGAAGAAAGCAGCTAGAAGAGAAACTGACAACCACAAAATAGAACACTGATGAGTCTCCAAGAAAGGACAGAGAAAGGGGACAAGTACTTAGAAAAGGGAAGACCAATCAAAGGTGCCAAAGGTAGACAAAGCTGCCCAGAACCAACTGTGGGCATCTGGACAGCCTGGGTATAACTTTCAGAATGGCTCACTTAGGTACCCATTGAATGAACCCACAAGTTCCATAAGGAGGGAAAGTTGCCTTCCATGAAAGGTGGCACAAAAAGGGTCACAGTGGGAGGGCTTTGACAGTCTGCTGGGATCAGATTTTCCCGCAGAAGCATAATAACATGCACAGGGAAGAATTGTATATTAGTCTATGCCTTTTTTTTAAAGCTTGCAACACTGATTTATTACTACAAAGAGAGGTTCTGGGTAAGTGGTCATTTTGTTCTTGTAGGAAGCATTGGAAAGGCTGGGTACATTGGCTTTCTATAGAGGCTGTGTTTGGTACTTGGATTTGTGATTGGAAGCATGATGGCTGTAATGTGTGTGTGTTTGCTTGAAAACAATGGATAGAGCAGAGCAGGCTTTTTTAATGGCTGCTCAGAGTATTGGATTCTGACTTTCCCCAGTTCCTACAACCCTCATTATGCACAATAATACTCACAGGTCAGTTCTGTCCATCTTGCATTGGGATTACCAACACTGCGTGTAGTGAAGCCTCTCATCCCTTCATAGGCCAGCTCCCGATAGCGGATACGGAAGCCGAGCAAGATGCCATTGATTTTGTCCTCAGATGGAGCCTATGTCAGCAGAAATGAATAATGAGTTAAGGCCTGGCATGAAGCACTTATGTCCCTGCACAGCTGACACATGCAACTCTTCTAACACAACAGGTCCTGTATTATTGTGCTCTTGATAGTCACCTTCTGTGGTTTAGCCAAAAACTGGAAGAGCTGCTGGAGAATGTGTTTCCATGGCCTGCTGGTGCCACTAGAAAGCAGCTCAGGGAGATGCCTCAGAATCCTTATATCAGGGATGGGGGAGGCTGCATCACTGGGTGGGATCACATCCCACCTCCCCCACTATGCTACTGAATATTGGTAAGCCACAATTTTCCTTTCCCAGAAGGCAAACAGAAAGCACATACAGTTGTCCCTCCATATTCATTGATTTGGTATCCACGCTTTGAAAATACTCTTTAAAAAATAATAATCCAAAAAGCAAACCTTGATTTTGCCATCTTATATAAGGGACACCATTTTGCTATGCCATTACATATAATGTAATACATTAATGTAATACATGAGTATTCACGGATTTTGGTATCCACGTGGGGTCCTGGAACCAAACCCCAGCGAATATGAAGGGATAACTGTACTTTCTTCTGAACATGTATTGTACTTTTTGGAGGATTCTAGGATTAGGGTGCTCAGCAGTGGCTCCTCTTCGTCTTGGAAAGATGTGACCAGTGGGGTGCCACAGGGTTCTGTCCTGGGCCCAGTGCTATTCAACATCTTTATCAATGACTTAGATGAGGGAATTAGGGGCATACTTATCAAATTTGCAGATGACACCAAATTGGGAGGAGTAGCTAATACCCTAGAGGACAGGATCAAAATTCAGAATGACCTGGATAGACTGGAGAGCTGGGCCAAAGCTAACAAAATGAAATTCAATACGGAGAAATGTAAAGTACTGTATTTAGGGCGGAAAAATGAAATGCATAAATATAGGATGGGAGAGACCTGGCTGAATGAGACTATGTGCGAAAGGGATCTAGGAGTCCTAGTAGACCACAAGTTGAACATGAGCCAACAGTGTGATGCGGCAGCTAAAAAGGCCAATGCAATTTTGGGCTGTATCAATAGAAGTATAGTGTCTAGATCAAGGGAAGTAATAGTGCCACTCTATTCTGCCTTGGTCAGACCTCACTTAGAATACTGTGTCCAGTTCTGGGCACCACAATTCAAAAAGGATATTGACAAATTGGAGCGTGTCCAGAGAAGGGCAACTAAAATGGTGAAAGGTCTGGAAACAATGCCTTATGAGGAGAGACTTAGGGAGCTGGGTATGTTTAGCCTGGAAAAAAGACGGTTTAGAGGCGATATGATAGCCCTGTTTAAGTATTTGAAGGGATGTCACGCTGAGGATGGAGCAGGCTTGTTTTCTGCTGCTCCAGAGACTGGAACACGGAGCAATGGGTGCAAGCTCCAGGAACAGAGATTCCACCTCAACATGAGGAGGAACTTTTTGACAGTCAGAGCTGTTCGGCAGTGGAACACACTCCCTCGGAGCGTGGTGGGGTCTCCTTCCTTGGAGGTCTTTAAACAGAGGCTGGATGGCCATCTGTCAGGGATGCTTTGATTGTGATTTCCTGCGTGGCAGGGGGTTGGACTGGATGGCCCTCGTGGTCTCTTCCAACTCTGCAATTCTATGATTCTATGATTCTATTATTCAGCTTGAAAACATGGTGTGTGCTCCCTTTTCACCTTGTTTTAGAAGTCAACTGTGGCTTGTTTGGTCAGTGGAATATTCGGTACCAGTAGAGGCTGTACAAATGGTTAGGTGGCCACATGAAACCTATTTATTGCCCATCTCTGCCTTATAAGCTTTCTGGCATTGAAAAACAGATGCATGAAGATCATAATAGCTATGTAAGGCATTTGGATGCCTCAAGTCTTTTCTTTTTACTTTGAACCAACATTCCCTCTTTTGTGCATTACCAGTATCTCTGTTCCATCTCTTGGACCCTTGCAAGTATCCACAGTTACCTGTATTGTACCTACCCCTTCAAAACACACATACCAAGTGAGGCTCTTCTCCTTACTCTACAGGGAGGCTCACACATTTCCACAAACTCAGGGGCTCAGAATCCATGACACACATTTCATCACCAGGTGTGTCTGCAGAACTGCACTTTGTGCTTACCACCAGACTGAAACAGGACTAAAGCATGGAAGTCAGGAATACAGCTGCATATGCAAACTTAATAGTTCTCCTGCCTTTGTTTAGACCTTCCTCAGGCCATAGAGTAACTAGAACCACTTCAATATTTGCTAAGCACCAGCAATAGGCACACTGACCACCATTACAGGATGGAACCATTGTATAGCACAGTAATATTTAATTGGCTTTTCCCAAGATGGTGAGAATTCCTGTACATTCTTGTTCTCCCATTCAGAGTTCTAATGGGTAAGAAAGGAGGAGTGTGCTTACCTGCCAGCGGATCAAGACAGATGTGGTGGTGTGAGGTGTTACTGACAAGATGGTGGGAGATTCTTCTGGGGCTGAGAGAAGACAAAAGATGTGGGTCACATGCAGGAACAACCAAGATCTTCCTTCTTGTTTCAATTAAGTGTACAGGATGCTGAGAAAAGGTAGATTATGGCAACTTGGCAGATTATGACAACAATCTTGGATATGTGTGATTACCATTTTATAGGATACTGATAGATTCTATGATTCTGAAGCAGAGAGAAAACAATTTTTGATGATGGATCATTTCCCTGATGTGGAATAACTTGGGTCCAGTTGGTAATGAGTTTACATTCTCTGCACAACCCACCCCATCCGTATCATTCTATGATCCTTTCATGGACTGTTTTAATTGTGTTTTATTGTTGCTCTTTAACTGTAACTTCAGCCTATCCCATCTAGCATAATCTGCATTCTCAATGCCAAGTAGTGCTTCAGTCTCCTAGTGTTTGCTATTCACCACAAAGGCCAGCCTTAAGTGCAGCTCCCCTTTCTGTTCTAACAATTCATGTTTTTACAAGCAAAAAGCACAGTCACAGACTGGCCCACCTAAGAAAGCTTTGTGGAGCTACATCTACGATGAGGGAAAGGATGAGCATAGGGCCAAGCATGAGATGTGGGGTTGCCTTCAAGGACAGTCCAGAAACTTCAGCTAGTACAAAAATGTTGCTTGTGTTCTTTTACGTGCTAGGCATTTGAGTTATTGACACCTATATGTACCAGTTGCAGTGTGCTTTTGGGTAAAAGTCAAAGTGCTGGTATTGAATGTTAAAGCCTTATAGAGTTTGGGCTCAGGCTACATGAAAGGCTATATTTGCCCATATCAAACGTCCCATGCTCATGGTTGGCCTCAGAGGCTTTACATGTGTTCCAATGTATAAGGGCAATTAGGTAGGCAGGCACGAAGGATATGGTTTTGCTGATTGTGGAATGATGTCTACTTTGACATCATTCTGATTGTGGAATGATGTCTACCACATCATGCTGATTGTGGAATGATGTCTATTTTGCTGATTGTGGAATGATCTTCCAGATTATGTCTACTAGATCCCATCATTGCAGTCCTTCGAGTGCTCTCTAAAGGCTGTAGACTGCAACAGTTAGAGCTCTACCGGGGCTGCTGTGTACTGTATATGGTGCTATTTGGTTTTAACTATTAATTTTTATCTTTAGTTTTTAATCATTTTTTCTTTATAATTATCTATCTATCTATCTATCTATCTATCTATCTATCATCGATCTCCTATAAAATATATACATACACCATAAAATATATGCTATATTTTCTTAATACATTTTGTGTTTTTAAGTTCTGTCATACGGCACTCTATAAATCTTTTCATTACAGAATTACTACATCAATGAATTAATACAGATTCAATGAATCAATACAGAAATGTGAACAGATACCAGAAGAGAGGCAAATTCATCCTTAAATCTTTCCCATTCTCATTTTGTATATACAGTAGTTATTTTAATTGACCTAACTGTGGGAGTAGTAAATACTCCCAGACAAGACTGGGAAGGATAATCAACCAGCCGTGTACACCACAATGGCTTTGCTAGCCAGGCAACGTCTTTCACATTTCATGATGGTCTCTACTCTTACAAGTGGAGGAGAAAGATATCTCCTGAAGTATCTCATGATCCAGTGTGTTCACATACCAGCCTGTAAAGTAGTGAGGGACTCTGACTCTTCGCTGTATTCGCTGTCACCAATGTCATTGGTTGCCTTGACCCGGAATTTGTAGGTAGTGAAAGGCTTCAGCCTGCAAGGGGAGCACATGGTTCTGAGCTTGGTTTTGGAAAAGTCCAGGATAAAACCAGATCCACAGCTCTTGTTGCCTTCTGCTTTTCCAAGCTACTACTTCCTAACATTTTCACTTCCTATCCAATAAGTTCTTTCTAAGGATGTCAGAAAAACTACATTGAGATAACGGTATGATCTTATGGCTAACTCTGATTCCAGGCATAGTAAAAGGGTGATGGGGAAGCTCATTAGTCAGAAGCAGTTCTCAAGCTTAGTAAGAGGGAGACAAAGAAGACACTCTCAAAATGGGGAGCCAAACACAGCCTTATTTAGTTAGTTATTTACTTTATATCTCTGTCTTTCTCTGAAGATTGGGGATCTAAGGCAGTTTACATGATTAAAAAGCGGAAGCCTGGATGATCCACTCCAAATCTGGCCACAGAACAGACTGATAAAATCTGGAACTCAGAAGAGCCATCCTTGACAATGCCACCTTCCTTTCCCAATAAATGGCTCCCTACAACCCATCTGTTGCTATCTCACCTGTTGACTATAAAGGACGTTGTGTTGTGGTTGACAGAGGCAGAATGCAGCACCCATTTCCCATCAGGGAGTTCCCGTGTTTGCACAGTGTAATACCGGACTGGGGAGAGCCCATCACTGCCTGGCTCCCAGGAGAGTAGCACACTCCTTGCCTTGACATCTTCCTGCAACACAACTGGCTTGCTGGGAGGTTGGGGACGGTCTAGTGGGATAAGAAAGGCACAGGTCACTGAAGGATACACATGGGATGAAAACAGTTGCAGTGATACCAGCAGAGATACAGTGACAGGGTGTAAATCTTCTGTTAGCTACGACAGAGTTTACTTTGAGCATGCTGCATTTTTCATAAGGAACTTTCAAGAATCCTGCCTTTTTACATGCTTTGTGGTTAAGAGTGTGGACACACATCTTCTCCTACCTACCCAAACCATATCCAGTTGGCTCACAGCAAACTATATTAGTCTACAAATCAGAGACATTGCATGCAATATGAGGTATTCATTGTGTTCCTATGTGTCATAATTTTTCTTTTCAAGATGGCATTTCTGCATTCAAGAAAGTGAGGGTGTCTACATTTTTATGTGCTATTCCTGTAAGTGTTGCTAAAAAGAAAAGAGCACAACATTGCCATGAAACAGACAGGACTAGATAATCTTCCCATAGGTTATTGGCTAGTTTTTCTATACAGTACTGAGGTGGCAGGGTTGGACATATATAGGCTTAAAAATAGCACAACAAAATCAGGAGAGAACTCATGAGAAATGTTACAAATTGATTGCAGAGGGGCGATGGTGAGGTAACAGTCTTTCTAGTGTTCCTTATGGGTATTTTTCTTTGTAATAAGTTTCATGAGTAATCCTGTAGTTAAGAATTACAAGGGGAACATGCTCATTGAATCATCAACTAATAAGAAAAATAAAATGGGGATAAAACAAACATTTACAAAAACTCACAAAATAGCATAGGAATGAGTGATCATCAGTCATATTATAAATCATCTTTAAGGGCTACTTTTGTACATCTCAGGTACATTACAAGAAACCCTTGCAATAATACAAGGTGGATGTGTGTAGTGAAAATCTCATATTTTCCTTGTAGTATGTGAGAAACTATGGTTTCTCTGCAACAGGCTTACTGCTATAGAAGGGGGTCTACTGGTCTACTGCAACAACAACCCATAATTTATTGCCTGAGAACATGGTCTGGAAAGGCCTTAAATATATCTGATTAACTGGATACAAATTACCATTTCATAATTTTTATGTCTCTACTTAAGGTGTTGGACCTATAAGGAAACATTTTAAAAAATTGGTACACCACTTTCCTCTTTATGTTAGACAACTGTATAGGAATGCAATTCTTCACTAATTTTCTTCTTGAAGAAAGTAACAAGTAATTTTAGCAATTTTCTTCCCACAGTGAAAATGTCTTCAAACACTGCACAGTTTTTAAAGACTAGTTGCAATTTGAGACTTATTCTGTATAAAATTCATGCATGGTTGTTTTGTGCAGAAAGCAGTGTTTTCTGCAAAGTAAACAATCTTTTTTTCTTTGCAGAAAATAATAGGAGAGGAAGGGCTACTTAATCCTTTCCATCCTGCTTTTTTCTATTTAAAATCTTTCCTGGAAGTTATTTACCTCCTGAAAAGGGCGGAAGGAAAAATTAGAGAAGCATCTCTAGCTTTTCTCTGACAGGAAGACATGCACGTGGGGGAAAGTGGTTTGGGACAAAAAAAATGGCTAGGGTTAGGGCTTTAGTTTTAGGCCTGAAGTGGCACCATTCCAGATAGAACAATTTGATATGGCAGGGGTTGTTTAAATGGTGAAAATACTCCTCACAGAATATGAGGAGAATATAGGTTGTCTTAATGGCATTTCATAGTGTTTCACCATATTCAGAAGGAGGGGGACCAAAAATGTCAACAATTGCAAAGGGAAAGCCTTCACAGTTTTCCCCAGAGTTTTTAAAAAACTCCAAAGAAAATGAGCATTCCCACTCGTTGGAACAAGCAATTTGATTTGAATTGCTTTCCCATAGGAGAAGAAGTGCAAGATGATTGGCTGGATGAGCACAGGGGGCGGGGCTTGCTAACAGGGCTAGCGCCCAGAGATGTTGTATTGTTTTTTGCCTTAGCAAGCAATCGCTAAGGTGATTAAACAGGGTACAGGCAAAATATTGCTGAAGTGCACAGTGTAAAATAGTTTTTAAAAAGTTTAGCGGCAGCAAATAAGGCAAGTAAAAATGCGAGTAAATCACTCATGGCTCCTATGTTGACCCTTATTCCATCCCTTATTACCCTTACTGGCAAAATTACCTCTCTTCTCTGTAGTGACCACCAGTGCCTCTGCGGCTTCACCCCAGCCCTTTCGGGTCTGTGCTGTGATACGGAAGAGGTATGTGGACTCGGGCCTAAGACCAGTAGCAGTAAACTGGCGAGCACTGGGGTTGAGGACTTCCACATTGGCAGAATTGGCAGTCGTAGTGTTGAGGCGGTGGGTGATCTGGTATGCTGCATATAATTGGAACACACTGTGGTTAGAAAATGCTGTCCCCTATGCCCATCCATACTGCAGTCAAATGAGGAAGACAGCATTGCAAAGGAAGTAAATTGGAATCACAGAATGGGATTTTAGGAGAGAGCAGCCATAGATGTGGCCCACAAGTTGTAAGGTGGATTAGCCTGTGATGACACTAAGAGACATCCAAAATGGCAGAGAAAAGACTGGGGAGAGAAATGTTGATTCCTTGAGCCACTCTGCTTTATGGCGTCTGCAGTGGATAGGAGTTATCTGCTTACCTAGAATAATACCATTGGGAGCAGCTGGTGGCTGCCAGATTAACCGCACAGAAGTTGTTCTCACTTCAGGGAAGAGAATGCCCACTGGGGGTCCAGGCACTGGAATACAGAAAGACAAGAGAGAACGGGGTGCTTAAATAATGCTATCGAGGAATACACATATACCCACAGGCAAAGCATTGAACCTGTACACATGCGCATATGCGCGCGCGCGCACACACACACACAAACAAATTACCCTAAAGGTGATAGTCCTTGCTCTATTTGTATATTTGGGGACTGGGATTGTGCTTAGGAATGCTGAGTGGTTGCTGATAAAGGACTAAGGCCTTAGAAAAGGAACGGGAAACCTAAGCCACACTCCTTCTGGGTCTGAGTGGGTAATCTGTTGGGACCCATATGCAAGAAGTGGGCATAGCCCTCTTGGGACTGGATTCGCCTTATGGGCTCTTCCAACTTTGTGATTCTATGATTCTAGAACCCAAACTGGGAAGGACTGTCTCTTTCTTTCCAATACTCCCTTCTCCTCTTCTTTCCTTCCCTCCTCCCTATTTTCTGGGAGGCTACAGGCTCCCGGGAGAAGGACAGATTGCTCTCATCACAGATCTGAATGGATTGTTAGCAAGAAGCTTATGAAATGAAACTGTGAAGGCCACATGTCTCAAACTCTTGAATTACAGAGATCAGCAGTGTAGTATATAGTTCTGGTGCAGCATAACAACTGAGCCACCAGTCAGATGGTTCCTAGCTCTGCCATGAAATCTCAGCCTCCGTATTATAATATAGGGATAATAATACTGATCTACCATAGAGAGTGTTGTTTTTTTTTTAATTGCAACAAAAAAATACAAATGAAACAGTTTGAATGCATGACAATCCTCTATATATACTAAGTATTGCTAGTACTGATTGACTTGGTCCCCAACAAAAGCAGTTGTGTGTTAACAGGACCAGTATTTCTTTTTCTTTGCTTTGCATGACCTTCAAATATCTCACAGGTACCTTTGTTTTGAGCCAGCATGGTGTAGTGGTTTGAGTAGTGACTAGGACAGTGGGAGACCAAGGTTCAAATTCCTGCTTGGCCATGGAAACTCACTGGGTGACCTTGGGCAAGTCACACTGTCTCCGCCTCAAATGAAGGCAAAGGCAAACCACCTCTGAATAAATTCTGCCAAGAAGCCCCCCCCCCAATGATAGGTTCGCCTTAGGCTTGCCATGGGTCAGAAATGACTTGAAGGCACACCACCACCATCACTGCCACCACCACCACCTCTGTTTTCCCTACTACTTCTTTCCTTGGGTTACCTCCTCCCTCCCTCTTTCAAACAGTAATTCTGGCCAGTAGGCAGGAGGATACCTACCATCATCCAGTGTGCGCTCAAGGATGGGTGGATTACTGGGCACACCATCACCGATGCGGGTGAAAGCCAGAACCCGTATCTCATAGAGGACATACTTGCCCAAGCCCATCAACTGGGCACTCCGTGAGGCATTGCCCTCCACCAACCAGAACTGGGCTTTGGCATCTGAATCCTTCTCTTTATACATGACCTAAAAGAAGAAGAGAAATGCAAAGAACCACTTTGCACCAGGTGCAGAAAATCACCAGGTCTCCCTTCCCCAGGCCTTTCAGTACTACTTGGGGTATTGTAAGTTAGTGGGAGGCATTCTTTCTTGCAAAGTTGGTATGGCGAGACTTCTCTGCAGCAAGAGGGACAGTCAGAAATTAGGGCGTTTTGAAAGTGATTGAGGCATGAGACTGGGCTGCAGATGAAAAGGATTAGTGAGCAACAACACAAGATTAAAGTTGTTGTAGCTGGACTGGGAGAGATAAGCAAATGGATAGATAGCTCAGCCTATTACCAGTCTGTCAGTTTTGCCTGTGTTCATTCATAAGCCTACTCCACTCTATCTCTGTAAGAATGCATTTTTTTAAAAAAACAATCTGCATGGAAATTCATGTGCCAATGCAGACTTCAAAAAAATCTACGTAAAAATATGCATTTCTAATTATACTTTACCCTAAAATATACATTTAAGTGTATTTTAGTACTTTTTTTAAAGCTGAAAACTGAATAGTGAAATTCAGAAGAGGGTCAATCTAATCTGATCAGTACAGTGGGCCCTTGGTATCTGCTGGGGTTTGGTTTCAAGACTCCCCGTGGATACCAAAATCCATGAATGCTCATAAACAATGGCATAGTTAAATGGCATCCCTTATATAAAATGGCAAACAACAAGGTTTGCTTTTTGGAGAATATTTTTTAGAAAATATTTTCAAGCCATGGGTAGTTGAAACTATGGATAAAGAAACCATGGATACAGAGGACTGAACATTACATTACATTAGTCCAGGAGTTTCCATCAGAATTTACAAAGACAGAATTCCTCAAACATCTCTAGAGGACAAAGTGGAGAACTGGGATAGCAGGTGGTCCACAGGTATAAACTAAGAGTCAGGGCACTAAGGAAGACAATGAAACTAAGTCTGGAATGACAGGAGGCTTCAGGCAATGGACAAAAAGTATCCTAAAATCTTGGCATATGGAGAATGATGCAAGAGAGCAGGCTACTTGCCAGGGAAGGAGCCACTGTTTCCCATACCCACCTTGTATCCCAATACAAGTCCATTTCGGTCACCCTCGGGAATGTCATTCCAACGCACCAGCATAGAAGTCGATGTAGTTGCCAGGGCTGAGATATTGGTGGGTCCCGATGAAGGCACTGTGTGCACAAAGGAAAGAACATAAGGGAGAAGAACCAGTTAGACTTCTCTGAGCTGGGTTGGTAAAAGGAAACATACACAGCCCAAAAGTTCACATGAAAAGCTCTAGGCAGGCAGGCAGGCAAGAAGGCAGTGAGAGGCCTGCCAGACTGTCTTAAGGCCTAGTGACAGGGCCATGGTGGAGAGGGTACCTGACTCCCGGGTTCGCCCCACCACGGTCTGACTCCATGGCCCAGGCCCAATGGCATTGAAGGCCTGCACCTGCACTCGGTACTCAGTCCATTCTTCCAGGTCTTCGATGGTAAATTCACGCTCCATGCGGTCATGGATGGTGTTGGTCATTGTGCGACTGCGGCCGTCTAAGCGTGAGTAGCGCAAGCGATAGCCCACAGACTCTGGGCTGCCATTGTACTCCATCTCTGGTAAGGGCTGGGGAAACAAAGGTGGCATTTTTGCTGGTATCCAACCTATCTTTTTCCAGAATGCTTCCTGTCACATCTTTCTAAAGCTACCTAAGGGATGCCAAATTCCATAAGTTTCCTAAGGATATGTAATCTGTGACACTCGTTGGCAAATTGTTAGTTTTCTCCAGATGGAAAAATAAATATGTAAATAGATAAATGAACAAACAACTGTGCAAAAAAATCCTATGACTAAAAAAATGTTCAATGTTGTTCTTTCTTCTTGTTTTTATTTTTATTTGTTTGTTTGAATATTTGTTTGCATATTTATTTTTCAATATTGAGATTGAAAAATAAATCCCATTATTAGAGCAGACTTTTCTGCTTTAAAGAACATAAGCCATTCTGCACCCCTTACTCCTGACCTACTCCTAATTCCTATTTTATGTCCTGGGTCCACAAATGAAATGCATCTGGCATGGGCTACAACCAAAACCCCCTCCAGAAACAGAGCAGAACATGTAGTAAATTTCTGCTCTAGATTTGAGATAGGTCCAGATGATGACATGCTAAGTGCATGAGAAAAGAACAGAAAGGAAAAGGATGAGAATCACACTCCAACCACCAATTTTTGCTTACCGTGGAATACAGTGCCACCTCTATCTGTGACAAGAACTCAGTGATACTGATGTTTCTACCCACAGTAGCAGGAAATGCTGTTCACAGGACTCTGCCACGAGGAAACAGAGGTCTGAGGAAATCCACTGATTCAAAATGGTGCCTGTCTTGACACAATTAGTGTCACAGAGCTCCTTTTTACAAAGGGTCAGTGTCCTTCCCTCTGAGGTCTAGACTAGTTGAAATATGGGGAAAGGATGGTTCTGTATTTTGCATACCCCTACTCAATTAATATCTACACCCAATGGCTAATCTAGCCTTCACTGGAACTGCTAGCCTCACTGACTCCCTCCAACCTTCTTGATTTCAGATCCATTTTAGGAAGCTTTATTGGGCTTGTCGCAGTAATTCAACCCCCATTGCTGCTTGTTCACTCCCCCATTTTCCTCTCAAAAACACAGTTATGGCCTTTAGTGCCTCCGTATACCACTGCTCACCATCCATCGCAACCAGAGGCTGGTTTCGCTGGCTGTTCGCAGTGTGATGTTGGCAGGAGCTATGTCAGGTGGGGCCTGCAATGTCTGGATCCTGCGGGAAGGCAGACTGGGTGGGCTGGTACCTACGATGTTCACCTGTCGCATGCGGAAGCTGGTAGCAAGAGAGCAGATGGGTTAGTCAGAGCTTGGAAGTAACAACAAGTAACATGTAGCTTTTAATTCATTTCCTTTTTTGCAATAATTAAGGCATGTGTATCAAGGGATAGCTTCACTCCTTTTGTGGCATAACTGTACCATTTAATTTTTTTATAGTCCTAAGGGTGTGGGCTCACTAAATGGTGGAGGAGAAACTTCACATGGTTGAAGTGATATTTCATGTTACTGCCTCATGCCCTACTGCAGGCACTGAGGCAATGAAAAATGTAGACAGGAGGAAAACGTGTTTTGTACCACAAACCAAGATGTTTGTGTGTGTGTTTTAAAACAATGGAAAAACAACTAATTTTGTTACTTAGTTATTTTTCAGAAACAGAAAAATAATGAATTGTGTTTCTTAAAAATTCTTACTGTAATGGAAGTTAACTATTTTTTAGGCCTTGTAATGATAATGGTAAATAATTACTTTAAAAAAATTAACTTGCCAAGCTTTGGGATTAGTGGTGGGATAAACAATGAAGTGACACAGGAAAACATTTCTCCTCCAGTGTGTTGAACTTTCCTATTCACAGGCTCTGAATGGCCTCTGGAAGATCTTTTATTCTTTTCCTTCCTCTTAACAGAAGGATGACAACCACTGAAAGTCTTGCACAGAAATGTGGCTTGATTAGGTTAGTCTTATAGGTCATTCACTTCTTTTATCAATCCAATATTTACATTTTGTGAGAAAAGGTAGGGGTCCTTAATGAATTACACACGCTTCATTCTCTTACTTCCCCAGCTCAATTTATGTCCGCTGTAGTAATACCATTAGATAAGGGAGCTATCACAAAAGATATGGGTGCCTGGTTTCCTCTGACCTTCTGTTATTTGATTAACCTTTCTTATATCCACCTTTGTTCTGGAGGGAAACATCCACTCTCTTGATAATGTAAAGAGAACCCCTTGATGGGCAGGCTACCTGCTGTCAGACACAGAAACCCTTGTGCTGGATATTGCGTGAAAGCACTCACAGTGGACAGGTCTATCAAAAGCAATGCCTATATCCAATATGCCTCTCAATAGAAGCTGTTGGGGAGCAACAAAGGGAGAGGATGTTGCCACCACATCCTGTTTGTGGGCACTGGAGGAAGATTTCTAGCATTTTGGTCTCATCTGTTCTTAAGTCCTTAGGCATGCCCAGCAAAAGAAACTTATGCTGGGTCATTATGAATCTCCCTCCCTCTTTCCTTTAACCAGCACTCACCTGTAATATGTGTAGGGATTGAGGTTAGGCACCTCCATGGAACGGGCATCTGGCTCATTAGACAATTGGTGGATGAGGGTCCACTCTTCACTCTCACCAGTCTGACCTACCTGGAGGGCAAGCAAGGCAATGGGGAGGATTGAGGCAGGCAGCACTGCCACTCTGTAGACCATTGCTTCTCTCCCCTACCCCTCTCTCTTCCCACATACACCCATTTGGTAAAAACACATTAGCTAAACTTGTAGAATTTCATGTTCTCAGAGAATGAAAACCAGGACAACATGTGTCTGATATTTTTACAATGAAAAATAAATATTTGGGCAAATTAAAAAAAAACAAACCAAACAATCATAGGGATCCCATCACTTTAGAGATGTTTGGGAGAATAAATTGCTGCCATGTTACTGATGTTTACTGATCTTCTGCAACAAAATACGTAATAAAAATGGTATACACATAGCATGTCTAAATAAACATACAAAAATAACAACAGAGAATTATAAATTTAACACATTTCACTTAAGAGGACTTCATTGAAATATGCTCAAATTTGTTGGTAAGAATAACTGCTGTCTTCCCACAGCATTTGAGATTTCACCAGGCACTATGGATGAACTCTCAAACCTGTCTCTGCAGGAAACACTAGAAAACTAAATAGTAGTAGTAGTAGTAAGTAATAATAATAATCTATTATTTTTTAATTTTTTTTGGTCTTTTCTTATTTTAAGTTATTCTAATAGTGTTTTTATAGGTAAAATTTAAATTATGTACCATTGTATAGTAGTTTTAATGATGTTATTTTAATGTTTGTAGATTATGGATAATGTTTTAAATGATGTTTGCCACCCCGAAATAAACCTTCTTCTTCTTCTTCTTATTATTATTAGTAATACATTCAAGATACTACAGGATACAAAAGAAAAGGAGGTTTGGGCCTGCCAGATTTAAAGATGTACAGTTGTCCCTTCATATTTGCTGGGGTTTGGTTCCAGGACTCCCCTGGATACCAAAATCTGTGAATACTCAAGTCCCACTACATACAATGGGATAGCAAAATGGTGTCCCTTATATAAGATGGCAAAATCAAGGTTTGCTTTTTGGATTATTATTTTTTAAATAATATTTTCAAGCCGTGAATACTTAAATCCGTGGATACCAAATCCATGGATACAGAGGGACAACTGTATTATCATGCCTGTTGTCTGCTATGGTTTTTCAAATAAAAAATGGGGTCTGTATGAGAATTTATTATCATTGGAGAATGGGCAACTCAGAATGAAATCCAGAGGGGAGTTGGAAAAAGAAGACACTGGTTTCTTTATAGGCAACTTATTGAGAGATTTAAGATAGATAAAAAGCTTTATGGTTTTGAAGTAGGGAAATCAGAATTTGAAATCCAACTTTATTTAGATGATGAACATTTGATTGCGGAAATGTATAAAATGTATGGAAATGGAAGATGAACAAGTTGAAGAATGTATGATAAAATGGGCACACAATATTGGTATTCACTTACATATGGATCAATGGGAAAGAGTTTGGACAAAGTCTTTGAAATTTACTTTTAGTTATGGTTTAAGAGAGAATTTTTATAATTTTTTAAATAAAATAGATGGTATTTGACTCTGGTAAGGTGTCTGAAATGTATAAAAGGTCTTATCTATATGAAGGGGAAAAATATGAACACATCCAAAAAGGCAGGTATTCGCAACCATGAGAACTGCCTACATGGCCAAAAGAGCCCCCCTAAACTCTGCATGACCTCCTAGCCAGCTGGCCACCGTGAGTAATTTACTCATGATTTTAAATCTGCTGCCGCCAATTTTTTTTTTAAAAAAGCAGTTTCCCAGGGCTTGCACAAGCAACACTTCGTATTTACAAACAAACAAACAGTAAAAAATCGCTGTTTGATCGACTTACCCGGACCCTTGCTTAGCCAAAAATCCAACATGGTGGCCACAGCCACTTTCCCTCTTTGCTAGCCCCACCCCCTGTGCTTGTCCAGCCAATCAGATTGCACTGCCTGTTCATATCTGTGTGAATGTCAGTGTTCAAACGATCACACATTTGGAAGTTGTATGGAGCTTTTCAGAAAATCAATATGAAGTCCCGGATGCAGCACACATGGACTTTGCGGTGGATTTGGCTGCCCCTCTTCTGAATGACAAATATTTGTGCAAACAGCTGTTTGAATGGATCACTGATCTTTCGCATCACGTACATATTATTTTGACTGTATATACAGGACCAAAGTGTTACAAATAAATGTTGGAAATGTGATCAGAAGGAAAGACATTTGATCACATGCGATGGCTATGCAATAAAGCTCAGAAGTTTTTGATTCAGATCCATCAATTAATAGAGAACATTTTAAAAATAAAACTTCAGAAGAGATGTGAATTCTACTTATTGGAAATGACAGAAGATCAACTCGAGAGGAAATATGAAGAATCCTTCAGTATATGATTATAGTCACCAGACTTCTGTATGCTCAAAGGTGGACGAATACTTCTATTCTGACACAAGAAGATTGGTTGGTGAAGTTACAAGAATTTACTAAAATGAAACTGACAATGTTGATCAAGGAAAGTCCTCGGCAGTGGTGGCACTGGGTGTGTGTGCGTGGAAAGGCCAAACTGCACTAGGTGACACCGTCAGGGGAAGAGGTCACACCACCCTTAAGTGACGCCCACAGGTCCTGGGTAAACTTCAAGAACGATTGGGATATATTTATTATTTTTGTGAAACAGCAATGGGGAAATGCATCAGTATTGGATTTTTTAAAAATAGTAGCTACATTTATTTAGTAGAAGGATTGATGTGACAACACTTATAAGAAGTACAAACAGTGATTTTTAGTTTTAACCTTCAGCTAAATGTGGGGAGAGGAGCAATATTGTGGGTAGGAAATTAGTCTTTTTGTGTTTTGTTTGTTGATGTTTTGATTTGTTTTGTAACATTGTTTTATCTACAGGTCAAACCCCTCCCCCATATCTGCTGGGGATACACTCCAAGACTTCCTGTTGATACCTGAAACCAGGGATAATAGGGAAGCCTATTATTTTCAATGAGATGAACACTGGAAGTTGACCATAGAATCACATTGGAGGACCTAGAAATGCCTGGAGAGAACATATTTTTTTCAGACGTGGATAAGTGAAACCGTTGATACCCAATCCATGGATACAAGGGTCAACCTTACATAAAGTTTGTGTGTTTAATAAAAATATTTAATAATAATAATAATAATAATAATAATATATCCACCTCATACAAATCTGTATGAGTATAAAATTCTGTGCTTATGCAGTATAATAGGAAACTAAACACAGATTAAACACAGGTTCAATTTTCTGTTATCTTCTACTTCCTGTTCATTCGATCCCCAGCTTGCCATGATCTTCCCTTTCTACTTGCCATGCAATTCTTGAACTATCTAAGTCTCCTTGCATTTAGAAAACAGAAATTTAATTTTGTATCTTATTCTGAATGGAGAATAAGTCACAAATTTTACTCATAACCTCAGTCTGACCTCTTCCACTGTTATGTCAGTCAACCGGTCACATGCTTACCTGAGCCTCTACCTGCCACCTGGAAATGGATGTCTTGCCATCATAACCAGGCCGGAACTGAAGTGTGACTGAGCGGGGACCAATGTTGGAGATGCCCAGGTTGCTAGGGGCCCCAGGAAGTTCTGCAAACAAAGAGAAAGTAAAGACAGAACAAAGTCATCTACAGTGTGAAGATAATACCAATTAATCCAGACTATACAAATCCTGGGATTTGTAGTTTGGTCAGGCACCAGCACTCTTTGGCAGAGAAGGCTAAAGACCTTGTGTAAAATGACAAATCCCAGGATTCCATAGGAAGGAGCCACGGCAAATAATCCCGTTTCAAACTGGATTATTTGTGCAGTGTGGATTTGGCCCTTGTCACTTACATTCTTTACTGAAAGGCATCTTGCCTAAAGAGGAAGCTTGCTTCTAATAAGCTAACTGTATAAGGGGAAGATATTGCTTTACTCATTGGGCCTAAATACCCTAAAGGCACCAGATCGAATCTGATTTTGGAAGCTAAGTAGGGTCAGTCCTGGTCAGTACTTAGATGAGGGACTGCCAACAAATACCAGGTGCCATAGGCTATATTTCAGAGGAAGGAACTGGCAAAACCACCATTCTTTGCCTAAGAAAACCCTATGAAATTCATGGGGCTGCCATAAATTGACAGGTGACTTGAAGGCACATACACACATCATTTTATAATGCAAGCTGCAGTGTGACTTGAGTAGACAGTAGTAGAGGAAGCTGAGATGAGCTATATCAAAAGTATCTTTAGAATAAAAATGAAAGATAACCAACACAGTCTCAAGGAAGCTACAGCTGCTACATACTACAGTTGAAGGAAAATATTATTGCCTTGGGAAAGACATACTCATCAGCCTCTGCAACTCAACAACTGCAACCAGATTGGTTTTGTTTTTATGCCTGGGCAGGGGGATTGAACCTCTGTGCACGTATTTTCTGTAACATGATGATGTTCCATCTCCAGTTACAGCCCTCACTGAAGCCCAGACACAGGGGAGATTATCACATGGGCCAAATATCCCAGGACAGGGACGACAGGAGATGGCTAAAAGGCTTACCTATCAGACAATGTCGTCCCTGTCCTTTTCTCCACCTATGCTGGCTCCATGCTGCCTTCGTTTCCCTTATTGACAGGGAAAAGTCATCAATAAGGAGCCCGTTCTGTTACAGAAACGGAATCATGGGCGTATGAATGAGAGCCCCGTTGTGCTGGCACGATGACGACGTAATGTGATGTCACTGTGAGGTCCGTTCAGAACACTTCCAGGTACGATCAGGATAAGGAGGTAAGTGACACCCTTCCCCCCCCTCCCCGGATTACTTTTAAAGTGCATTTTGGGGCTTTGCGGAGGGTACATTTGGTTTATATTTTATTATTAAATTTCCCACACGGCCGTTCTCTCATGAGAATGAGCGGGATTTTCTTTCCCTGTAGTAAAAGCAGCTTTACGATGGCTGCATTTACTGCAGGAAAGCCAAGTGGAGGGGGAGCGGTTTCTATCACGGAATAAGATAGGTGTTCGAAAACTTTTTTAAAAAATTGTTACAGGTATGGGAGTGGGTCGGGTTGGGGGGGGTACCTGGACAGGGACATTTTAAAAGGGCCCGTGTGATAATCTCCAGGAAGCAAAAACAAGAAAAACTCGGAGCTGAAGAATGGGATCATACATCTCTTTTCTTAAAATCTTATACTTAGGGCCACTAAGGACCTTTTCAGATGGGGGAAAAAACCCCTGCAGAGGTTGAGAGAGAAGCAGGGCTGTTCCGCTTCCAACACTCCGTTTCACACACACCCATCCTTCTCCTGACCTCCATGTGTTCTCCCTCTGTCCTGCTTTCATTTTCCTTCCGCTATTTTTTACTAACAGAAGTTTCCGTTAGTAAAAAATAGTGGAAAATAGTGGAAGGAAAATGAAAGCAGGATGGAGAGAGAACAAATGGAGGTCGTGAGAAGGACAGGGGCTTGTGAAACGAAGCACTGAAAGCGGAACAGCCACGTTTCTCTCCTGACCTCCGCAGGGTTTTTTTCCCCCATCTGAAAATCTCCTAAGAGACAGTCCTATACAGTTGTCCCTTCATATTCGCTGGGGTTTGGTTCCAGGACCCCCTGTGGATACCAAAATCTGTGAATATTCAAGTCCCATTATATGCAATGGGATAGCAAAATGATGTCCCTTATATAAGATGGCAAAATCAAGGTTTGCTTTTTGGATTATTATTTTTTAAAGAATATTTTCAAGCCGTAAATATTTAAATCCGTGAATACCAAATCTGTGGAGACAGAGGGACAACTGTATATGAAAATGATGCTAAGCAAATTAAGATTTTTTTTTCCTTCCGTAATGTTGGCTTTCACCCTCTAGTGGCTATGCTGTAAAAAATCAGCACATATCACTAGATCGTCATCACACACCTGACTACATCTTATAGCCTGCCACAATCTGGAAGTCAATGTGTTGGACTACAATTCTCATCATTCCAGCTTGCATACTAGTGGATGATGGAGTGTGTGGTTCAAAACATCTGGAAGGGACCAAATCAAGGAAATTTACATAACACAACCAGGATGGCTGCTTTGTTAAGTAAAATCAGCTTCAGAGGGTGAGGAACTTGAGCCAAGAAGCTCAGCAGGGCAGCAGGTACACAATCCTGCTCTGTCTCTGTTCTGTACAGCCTCCCTGCTGCCTCACAGCTATTACTGATCTGTGGGATGGATGGGGAGAAACAGCTTGAGTGCAAAAATCTTTGAGGAGAAATGAGCGGTCGAGGTAGGATCCTGTTCTTATGTTGATGACACCCAGATATATTTCTCCATGTCTCGGTCATCAGCTTTGACTTCAGATGGTGTCTCTCCTCTCAATGATTGTCTTAGGGCAGTAATGGACTGGATGAGGAAAAACAAACTGAGACTGAATCCAGACAAAACAGAGGTACTAACAGTTACGGGCCCGAAACCAGGTCTGGGAATACAACTTCCAATCCTGGATGGAATCACACTCTCCTCCAAGGACTGTGTTCGCAGTATGGGGGTGCTCCTTGACCCGTCGCTCCAGATGTCTAATCAGGTAAACGTGACGGTCAGGAGTGCCTGTTATCAACTTCAGCTGATACGCCAGCTGCGCCCTTTCCTGGAAATCAGGGACCTCGAAACTGGTTACATGTGCTAGTAACCTCCTGTCTCGACTTCTGTAATGCGCTCTACATGGGGCTACCCTTGTGCTTGACTCGGAAACTTCAACTAGTTCAGAACATGGCAGCCAGATTGATTTCTGGCATTTTCAGAAGAGAGCATATAACATCTATGTTAAAAGCTCTCCACTGGTTGCCTATTAGTTTCCGGGCCCAGTACAAGGTGTTGGTTATGACCTTTAAAGCCCTACATGGCTTGGGTCCAACTTACCTCTGGGACCGCCTCCTCCCGTATGACCCTCCCCGCGCACTTCGGTCCTCTGGGAGGAATCTGTTACAACCTATGAAAACAAGGTTGTCGGTGACCTCCCAGAGGGCCTTCTCTGCTACCGCTCCCAGATTATGGAATGGCCTGCCGGACGAGATCCGTCTTATTACCACCTTAGACAGCTTCAAAAAAGTTGTCGAGATGGATCTTTTCCAGCAGGCCTTTCCCGAATAACTATCCCGGCCCAAAGATTCAGCTGTCTTTTCCCTTACGCTGCCATTGAATTATTCAATTTTTTCCTCTTTTTAATTATTGTATGTTTTTAATCTTTTTAATTTAATATTGTTGTAAGGGGTGGGTGGGTTAGGGTACTAATGTAACTATGAAGTTTTTATGCTGTAAGCCGCCCTGACTGCGTTGCAGAGGGGCTGGATAGAAATAATAATAATAATAATTATTATTATTTTCTCAAAGATACATTTAAAAGGAGATTAGACAAACTTTATGGAGGATAAGACTGCCAACAGCCACAAGTCATGTTGACTAGAGGGTATGTCCAGGTACCAAGGTAATATGTCTCTGTATATCGGTGGTCAAGCAGGTTTGCCAGACTGAAAACTGGAGAGGGTTCCTGTACTTTTAAAGATTGTGTGGAAGAGAGAACTTCAGCAGGTACAGGAGTCCTTCTCAGTTTTCACTCTGTCCACCCTAGTTGTCAGGGAAGACAAGCTGGAGGATGTTTCTGTCTTCATGTCTTCTTCATGGACTTCCCAGCATCCTCTGACTGACTACTAAGAGAGGCAGGATGCTGGCCCAGATGTAGCATGAATAAGCACCCTTCTCTCCTGCAACCTCTGGCTATATATTACACAGATACAAAGGTATGTATCCTTCTTCCCTCAGGAGTACAGACTGAGAGTGTCTAAATATTTTATGATAAAAACTAAATAACTCTAAACCTTCCACACCACCACCAAACTAAATAATACCAACCCTACCCAACAAACAAAGTAAGGAACAGGAACTGAAAAACAAGAGGATCCTCAGCAGCCAATTTAGTGGCTTATTAATGATGCATTGTAAAGACTTCTGGATCCCTGGATTAGGGCTGAGAATAGTGCAGGTCTCAAACAAATATTTGAAGAGATTCAAATATTCATCAAATGCAAAACTCTCATCTCATGAAGGTCACAAGGAGAGATGACAGTGTTTTCTGTAATTTCTTATTCATTACTTTGATGTTTGTTAATTTAATAATGCTGAAGCCTTGTGAGTGGCTGCTTGTTGTCAGATTGTGAGGAGTATATTATGTGCCTGGATGAATGAGACTCAAACTTGAATTAATTGAATTACTCAAAAGAACAAATATTGAAACTAATTGAGATTGGCAAAGTCAAAGTTCACTCAGACAAACTGAATTAAATCAAACATGGAAAACTATCTATTCAAGAAAGTGCATCTTCAAAATTCTGCTCACAAGGTCTTCAAAAGCTTGACACAGATTCATTCTTAGAAATAGGCGGCACATCCCATGTTGCCATCAGTGCTCCTAAAGCCAGTGTCTGATTTGGTGTCTGAAGGCTTGGGGTTTGAAGGTTAAGAAAGCAGCAGCATAAATATATATGAAAGAGCAGCAGTGTATGAGATCCATACTGGTATCATGTCAAACTTGTCTTCCATGGGATTGTATACCCAGCCTTGAAGAACTGTGGTATCAAGCACTTTATTTGCCCAATGTTTCTCAACATGAAAGCCCCTTCATTGCACAGCTAAGGTGGAAAAGAACATTCTTCCTGGAAATAATTCAGCCAGGTATGGGCACTCCGAATCAGACCTGTGTTTGTTCCCACCAGACTAGGAGAAACTTCTCTGAAGTCAACTGCCCTTTGTTTTCCTTCAACCTTAGGTATGATTCCACATTTAAGTGGCAAATCTGAGGTCACAGAAAGTGAAATGACAGAGTTTCAGAGAGATGGAATTTCTTTGCAGTAGCACCATCAGCCTACAAGCCAAAAAGGTACTGGCTACAAGACTCTGGGATTCATAATATGGGTAAACAAAGCTAAGACAGGATTGCTGGCTTAGGCTAACTGCCATGCATTAAAATTAACAGAATCTTATGTTACATTTTAAAAAATTAACATGAGAAATTTAACGAGATTGCATGGATTATTCACCAGATGCATGCAAGTTACCCAGAATTTCAGGTGTACATACAATGCACAGTGTTGGAGTTGAGACTGTAAACAAGGAGGTAAGAGGAAAATCAAAAGTAGTGACAATGACAACTGCATTATTAAAATTTGCCATCCAGCAAACTGCTGCTGGCAATACAAACTATCAGGTATCCTGCTCTGCAAAATCTCATGCTTAGTCTTCAATGCACAATAAGATTCTTTGTTGTTTTCAGTCTAGCAGAATCATACAAGTAGAAGCTCTTAAGTTGAATTATGAGTCTTAGCTTTTCTGTACAATTGGGCAAAGTCCATTGCAACCATGCTTTACTTTTGTATAATTTTTTCACAATCTATTTTTTTTAGGGGGGGAAATAAATTTTCTGCATCTCCTCTATTTTAAAAAACAGGCCCATCAAAAGACAGGAAGAGTCCCAATGTGCCAAACAGCCAAAGAATCCCTTTCCCCAGTAATAAAAGTTGATCAACATAGCAGAAAAGTGCACGTTGCTTCATTCTTGAACAAAACATCTTATGATTTGAATTGAGTTCTCCTCTCATGTCATGTTTTATATCTTAAGAGTCCTGTTTACATATACAGTTGTAATCAAAACTATTCAACCCCCACTGCAAATCAGGTTTATTGTCAAAATTTGGGGAAACCACTTGAAGCATTCGTGAGCTATTTCAATTGCTTTTGTATGATTTGTTCATTGCAAACAGCTGAAAATCTGTAATTTTGACAATACTGATTTGCAATGGGGGTTGACTAATTTTGATTTAGATTGTATTAGTGGACTTGTGATGTAATTGTGCATCTGCTGTACCATTTAGCAGGGTGCACCCATTCTTCACATTTCTGTATATGGGGTTATGTCTGTATGTTTGGTGTTAAAATGGCTATTTACTAAAGCTTTTGGGGGATGATGGATTTTGTCCACATTTGCAGAGGAGGGGTTTTTAATAGTTTTAACTGTTTTCAAACTGTCATGTTTTAAATGTTAAATGGTCAAGTATTTTAAGTCTTTAAATTATTCTTACTCTTTTGGACCGTTTTAAATGGTTTACTTCATTTTGTGGTAAACTGTCCTGAGATCCTTAGATAGGGAGTGGGGTATAAATATTTCAGAAAACAAACAAAAAAAATCCAGAACCATCCTTCACACTTGTTTCTATGGTTGGAAGTTCCATTGTAACAGGCAGAGGCAGCAGTGATTTTTGTGCAGTCATCCCTTGAGCTTTGTGGCTAGAAGGGCCTTTAAGCAAAACTTACCTGGTGGAACTCCAGAAGAAATGGTGGAGGAAGAAACCTGCCCTTGTCCCTTGGAAGTCATGGCTGCCACTTCAATGGTGTACGTGGTGAGGGCTGTGAGGCCAGTGACACGGTATTCAAGGGTGACGTTGGGCAGGTAGTGCGTCACACGTGTGTTAGTACGGTTATATTCCTCCCATGAGATACGGTAGCCTAAAAGAAACCAAAACACATACAAACAGATAGAATTACACCACTTTCACTTTACACAAATGAAACCAAACCTAAGGCAATTCTGATTTATGCTCCCTTAATACTTCTGCTGGTACATTAAAGTTCTTTGAAATCTGTTTACTAAACGTTGGGAGGTTCCCTGAAGCTTGTGACAAACAGACACTGGCTGCATCTGCACTCCAGAAATTATCCAATTTGCACCACTTTAACTGCCATGGCTAAATACTATGGAAATCAAGGATTTGTAGTTTTGGAAATATTTAGACTTCTTTGTCAGAGAGTTTTGATGTCACAACAAACTACAAATCCCAGGATTCCATAGCAGTGAGCCAGGGCAGTTAAAGTGGTATCAAACTGAATTATTTCTGCAGTGCAGATGCAGCCATCATGATTCTAGTTTGGAGTTGTGTTGTTGAAGCAAAGCTGAAACAAATCTGGCTTCTGGCCTAGCTATGCCAGTGTCACTTCAAATAACAGTATGACGCTGAAGATGCACACTACCTCTATAGAACTTTAGCAGACCAGTAAAAAACCTAAAGGATGATGAAGTCTGAACCAGATGGAAATGATCCTTACCTGTCAGGATGCCATTCTTTTCCAGGGGCTCTTGCCAGCTGACCTTCAGAGATGTGTCTAGGATCTCGTTGAAGCTGAGGTGTCCCACTGGACCAGGAACTAGCCAAACAAACAACCCAACCACCCAGAAAGTTACAACAGAACAAACAATCCATGAATTCCTCAAGGAAATCAAAAAGGGAGTTTGCTGGTCACTGACTCTTCCCAGGGAAACACATTCAAAGACCCTCCGGGGTTGGGTGAAAGGTTGACTGCCGTAGGCACAGCCCAGATGGAGTCAAGGGGCCTTCAGAGGGTCACTGCAGTCTCAGCAACGAAGTGTCAAGCTCTACAACTGAGGCAGTAACATACTCAGACTTCCACAGTGGAAGATGGTCTTTAACTCATGTTGACCAGTGAGTTAGGGGTGTATGGACCCACAGTTTCATGGACATACAGGAACCCAAGAGCTGTGCCTGTGCCCAGCTCCAAAGGGAAGGGCCGTACCGTCCTCATGGGTGCGCACCAGCTGCGGTGGGCTGCGAGGTCCGTCGCCTGGTGTAGTGAAGCACAGCACTGACGTGAAATATTCTGTGAACTTCTTGAGGCCTGAGATGTAACCCACGTGGATATTATCTTGGAAATTAGGCCTCACTGTCGCCACAGTCATCTCTTCTTCTTGTGCTGGTTCCCAGGCAATCAGCTAACGGAAAGTGAATAATATCATGGTACAGTCAGGAAGGGGGAACCTCTCAGGAACCAGTATTTATAAAGACTACTGAGAACAAGTCAGGGATTTCACAGAATTACATGTGTGAACCTTAAAGTATGTATCAAAAACATTGCTACCTAGTCAATCTGAAGGAAACTATTTTAACAACATTTAAATTTGAGTCCAGTTATATATGGATTAACACATGAGCAATGACTTGATTCTTTTCTTTGACAAAAATCATTACTCAAACTATGTACCTGTCCCGTAGTTAATGTTCCTGTTTGCTTATTAAGTGTTGATTATTGTTATTGTTTTTTTCTGTTTTTATAGCCTTTTATAAAATTAAATTAAAAAGTCCTAGCATGTATTAAAATTTGAATTATTTAAGCTCAGCCTTATTTGCCTGAGATGTTGACACCCTTTCAATCTGCCCCTCAGCTTCATGCTCAAAACAGAATGCTCATTGTCACATTTATTTGAGCATCACGCTAGTAGAAGCAGGAGAAGTTCAATGAACCCTTAAACCTGTCAGTAATACAGTGTGGTAGAAACAGAGAAAACACTGGACTTGATTTAGGAACTCTCTAGTGGCCAAAAATTGACTGCATATCTTGGCAAAACATACCAGTTAATTAGCTGAGACCTAGGAAGGTCTGGAGGGTATTGTTTTCATTCTTCTTCCTCAAGTTTTAAAAGCTTAGAGCAGTTTACAGAGAGGCTGTCAGTGTTTCTCTCCTTCAGACAAGGATTAGATCCACACCTGTTTAGCTTCAGCAATGCTACACAATCAAATGCTCTTGCACCACTCATGGGGAGAGACACAATTGGTAAATATGTTATCTGTTACTGCTACAGTCTTTAGCGCCACTAGCTCAGTAAATGGGCACTTGAGAGTGTGCTTCTGAAAAAAAACTCTTCTTCCTTTAAGCTCTTGTAGAATTTAGCCAAGTTGCCTTTTCCCCATCCCTGGAGGGACACATTAAAGAGAACAATCCTAGGCTGAATCCACACCAGCAAAATAATTCAGCTCCATTGTGTAATATTCTGTCCCAGCTGAACCCCACACAGAAACACCTCAAACCTCCTGGAGCTCTGAGAGTCTGATGTTGTATATTATACCCACAAACTCTTCAGGCACATGCGAGGCACAGGAAGGGAAAAAAATTGAAGATTCCCCTCCACTTCAAAACATCCAGCCTCCCCATTCAAAATGTCTGCATATTAGTATGTCCGAAGACTCACAATGCTTCTGAAATGGAGCAATGCCTTTGAACATTCAAATATACTGGACTCTCTCTCTCTCTCTCTGTGTGATATGATGATTGCTGACTAGAATCTAGACTGTTACAGTGCTTGGAGGGGGAAAGAGGACTGAAGAGACCAGACAGTGCCCCCTACCTTCTGATCTCCCCCCAATTTCACCTATTCCTCCCTAGCTGATGAAACAGCTAAACATCAGCAACAATGGCAACACCACCATGCTTGCCAGATGGGGAGGATGCCAAGGTCACCTCCCACCACAATCTGTACTGCCCTCCAACAACCCCACCCCCGATCCCACCCTGATCCAGATTTGGAGTGCAGGGCACATATCTAAAAAAGCTGTTTTTTCCACTTAAGTGTGGAGTAAAAAGGGTCTTTCCCCCCCTTAAATCATATTCAAGCCTTAAAAAAAAGCATATTCACTTAGAAAATGAAGGATTGTTGTGTGTTCCATGGGCACCCACTGAGATAGGGATAAATTATTTTGCAGGTGGGGATTCACAGAATCATAGAGTTGGAAGAGACCTCAAGGGCCATCCAGTCCAACCCCCTGCCATGCAGAAATACACAACCAAACCATTCCCGACAGATGGCCATCCAGCCTCTGTTTGAAAACCTCCAAAGAAGGAGACTCCACCACACTACGAGGCAGTGTATTCCACTTCCGAGCAGCTCTTACTGTCCGGAAGCTCTTCCTAATGTTTAGGTGGAATCTCTTTTCCTGTAGTTTGAACCCATTGCTCTGTGTCCTAGTCTCTGGAGCAGCAGAAAACAAGCCTGCTCCATCCTCAGCATGAATCCCTTCAAATATTTAAACATGGCTATCATGTCCCCTCTCAATCTTCTCTTTTCCAGACTAAAAATGCCCAGCTCCCTAAGCCGCTCCTCATAGGACATGGCTTCCAGACCACCCACCATCCTGGTTGCCCTCTTCTAGACATGTTCCAGCTTCTCACTATCTTTCCTGAATTGTGGTGCCCAGAACTGGGCACAGTATTCCAGTTGAGGTCTGACCAAAGCAGAATACAGTGGCACTATTATTTCCCTTGATCTAGACACTATACTCCTACTAATGCAGCCTAGAATCACATTGGCTTTTTTAGCTGTTGCATCACACTGCCGACTCATGTTCAGCTTGTGGTCCACTAAGACTCCTAGATCCTTTTCGCATGTACTGCCCTCAAGCCATGTGTCACCCATCCTATATCTGTGCATTTCATTTTTACTGCACAAGTGTAGTATCCTACACTTCTCCCTGTTGAAATTCATTTTGGTAATATTGCCCCAGCTTTCTAATCTGTTGAGGTCATATTGGATTCTGATCCTGTCCTCTGGGGTATTAGCTACCCCTCCTAATTTGGTGTCATCTGAAAACTTGATAAGCATACCCTCTATTCCCTCATCCAAGTCATTGATAAAGATGTTGAATAGCACTGGGCCCAGGACAGAACCCTGTGGCACCCCACTGGTCACTTTTCCCCAAGATGAAGAGGAGCCAGTGGTGACTACCCTTTGGGTTCTGTGTGCCTTCAAGTTACTTTTGACTTACGGCGACTCTAAGAGGGATTTTCCCTTTGCCTTCCTCTGAGGCTAAGACAGTGTGACTTGCCCAAGGTAACTCAGTGGGTTTCCACAGCTGAGTGGGGATTCGAACCCTAGTCTGCAGAGTTGTAGCCCAATGTTCAAACCACTACACCCCACTAGCTTTCATTATAGGATATAGTAAAAGCACAGTTGCACCAGAAAATTACAGACTACATGGCTGCCAGGGCAAACACACCAGTGGAACAGCTAGCATAGGAAAGAGTTGTGCATGGGATGGTGGTGGTAGTGGTGAAGGGGAGGAGCATATTCAATGCCTTAACCTATGCTCACTGGGACTGTGCTCCTGTGACTGACAGAACTTTACCCAGCCCTTTGACCTGCCAAAAGGTGTTTCCTTTTCAGTGACTGCAATAGAAGGGATATTAAAAAACAGCCACACTCACATTGGCCTTGCCCACATCACCACAGCAGAGCATAGGCAATGGTGCAAGTCAGCACATAATCACCATGTGCCACCAGACCCACATAGAGAGTCCAGCCTACAGCTCAGACGGTATGGCATGCAGAATGATGCTTCAGACAGCCCCAGGACTGGTGTCTGAGGAGGCGAGTTAGGAGTCTGATGGGCTCAGAGTCAGTCTCTCCACCATCTGCTCGCTCAGGAGAGACCGGCCTCTGGGCATGTACCAGCTGGATGGGTGCTGCCAGCAGGGCCTATGAGCCAGTTAGTTGGTAAGGCAGAAAGGAAAGGCATGATGAAAGGAACCATGAGTTCTGTCAGATGCTACCTGATATGGTTCGCTTAGTATACAAAGTCTCAGTGGGTAGACTGGTCACATAGACTGTCAGTGGGAGAGTTGGGCTAAAAGGGTTGTTTCGTTCATGCTTGGCCCATACAGCATCCTTTCTGGCTGTCTCAGCTGGGCTCAGGGGTGCAGGATCTCTCCTCACTTTTCCTAATCCGGGACTCTACATTGGATTTGAAACTGGGCTCCTTGCATGAGAAGCACATGGTGGTTCACCAGTTGGACTTCTCCTGTAGTCCCTGCACTACTGGTGGGTAGGTCTGGATGGAGCTTGAGCCTTGGGTTGGGAAGCAGGAAACCAAATGCCCCACGATTTCTCCAGTTCCTGCCTCCTGCTCTGGTTGAGTGTTAAGAAGCTGTGAAGTTGAAGGCTTTCACGGCCAGCATCCATAGATTTTCCTTGTTTTTTTTCTGGGCTCTGAGGCCGTGTTCTGGAAGAGTTTGCTTCTGACGTTTTGCCTGCATCTGCAGCTGGCATCTTCAGAGAATAGAAGAATGGATCCATTCTCTGAAGATGCCAGCCACAGATACAGGCGAAACGTCAAAAGCAAACTCTTCCAGAACACAGCCTCACAGCCTGGAAAAAAAACAAGGAAAATCTATGTTAGGGAGCTGCTTTGTGGTAGGGCAGAGTTCCAGGGCTTGAGCATGTGAAAGGTGAACGGCACCACATTTCCTCCACTTCTCACTACTGGAGCAAAAAACTCCTTCCTCTTGCTTTTTAACTCTGCCCCTATGCAGTGAGCCCCAGGAGGATGTTGCTTTTAGCGGTTGCCTGAGACTTCTACTGTCGTGTTCCTCATCTCCTTGTTTTGGCTGCTTGTGGGTGGGCCGGGCCCTTGGACCCCCCTGTAGGTATCCTGTTAGGGAGAGCTATGTCAGGGGCTGTATTTCATGGGTTCTTTTTCCTGGTACAATTTGTGCTTCATGAATAAGGGCACTCAGGAGGGATGTCTGGGGATAAGCAGTGGTGCTGTTGCTGTTGCCAGCTGCACCGCTGGAGTTCCTGGAGGAGGGACGCTGTGGTACTCAATGTTTTTTGATGCTAGGAAATGTTCTGAAGGGCCTGCCCCATCAACCTGAGTTCATCTGGCTCCCCTGTGCATGGGCAGCATGTGGGCATCACATGTGGACAGCCCCCCAGCTGACGAGACCAGATGATATTTCCATGGACACATGGTGGCAAGGGGTGTGTGTGTCTGCCTTTTTTTGTGCTAGTTCCAGATTTTCTAAGTGCTGTGTTTTTGCCTGCTATTCTGTGTGACTATAAAATATGGCAGATGTCTTGGCTGGCAACAGCAGCAACGTAACTGGAATATATGATGGGTTTGCCCAAGCAGAATCTGGTAGGCAAAGCTAGGGTATGTGTGTGGATAAAACAGCAAGTTCTCCAAATAGAAACCTTTAGAGAAATATTTCTCTCTCTCTCTTCCCCCTCCCTCTCCCTTTCCCCCTCTGTCTTTCTAAAAAAACCAAAGCACGGTTATGCTCTTTGTTTTTGAAATATCTCTTGCAAACCAGTCATTACAGAAAATGCCCTGCTATGCCTTGTGAAACTGACAAGTGAAACTGACCCACTTATTGTGTTTGTCCAAGTCCAGGGATTTTTTTAAAATAAAAAACAAAAATTATAGGCTGGGGGTGGGAGAAGGAAGGAAGAAACAAATGATTCTTAGATGATTTTGTATGCAGTAATCCCAGTCACTATTCTCAGCCAAGAGAGCAAATAGAGATACTGGTAGTAATAATAACAATAATAATAATAATAAAAATTATTTCTATCCCGCCCCTCTGCAATGCATTGGGGCGGCTTACAGTATAAAAACTCCATAATTACTTCAATACCCTAACCCACCCACCGCTTAAAATAATATTAAACTAAAAAGAATAAAAACATACAATAATTAAAAAAAATATACAGCAATTAATCACAGCAGCATAGAATAATTCAGTGGCAGCATAAAGGGGGAAAAAGAAAAAAGCAACAGTCGAATCTTCGGGCTAGATAGCTATTCAGGAAAGGCCTGCCAGAAAAGATCCGTCTCAACAGCTTTTTTGTAGCTGTCTAGGGTGGTAATAAGACAGATCTCATCTGGCAGGTCATTCCATAATCTGGGAGCGGTAGCAGAGAAGGCCCTCTGGGAGGTCACCGACAGCCTTGTTTTCATAGGTTGTAACAGATTCCTCCCAGAGGACTGAAGTGCACAGGGAGGGTCATAGAATCATAGAATTGTAGGATTGGAAGAGACCACGAGGGCTATCCAGTCCAACCCCCTGCCACGCAGTCGTACGGGTCGTACGGGACGAGGCAGTCCCGGAGGTAAATTGGACCCAAGCCATGTAGGGCTTTAAAGGTCATAACCAACACCTTGTACTGTGCCCGGAAACTAATAGGCAGCCAGTGGAGAGCTTTTAGCACAGGTGTTATGTGCTCTCTTCTGGAAATGCCAGAAATCAACCTGGCTGCCATGTTCTGAACTAATTGAAGTTTCCGAGTCAAGCACAAGGGTAGCCCCATGTAGAGTGCATTATAGAAGTCGAGATGGGAGGTTACCAACGCATGTACCACAGTTTCAAGGTCCCTGATTTCCAGGAAAGGGCACAGCTGGCATATCAGCCAAAGTTGATAACAGGTATTCCTGACTGTCGCATTTACATGATTAGACATCAGGAGCGATGCGTCCAGGAGCACTCCCAGACTGCGAACACAATCCTTGGAGGAGAGTGTGACTCTATCCAGGACTGGAAGTTGTATTCCCGGACCTGGTTTTGGGCCTGCAACTGTTAGTACCTCCGTTTTATCTGGATTCAGTCTCAATTTGTTTTTCCTCATCCAGTCCATTACTGCTTTAAGACAATCACTGAGTGGAGAGACGCCATCTGAAGTCAAAGCTGACGACTGAGACATGGAGAAGTATATCTGGGTGTCATCAGCATACTGATGACACCGTGCTCCATGCCTCCGAATGATCTCTCCCAGCGGCTTCATATAGATGTTAAATAGCATTGGGGACAGGATGGTGCCCTGAGGGACGCCACAATTAAGCTCTATTCTGGTAGAGCAACTGTCCCCGAGCCTCACCCTCTGGGATCTGCCTGAGAGGAAGGAACAGAACCACTGCAAAGCACTGCCTCCAATTCCGCACCATCTCAAGCAATCCAAGAGGATGGTGCTTTTATCTGAACAATCAGTGTCACTGTATCTCTTTTTAATAAATAGCTGCTGGTTATCATATTCACACAATATTTTTGTTGTCCATTGAGCAGTCGATACTTGAAAGAATGCCATACTCCAAAGAATGTTAGACTCTAATCCTCAATAGGGGTTTTGAAAAACGGCCATCTTCAAACCACCCATTATGCAGTGCTATCTGTAGCATGCTGTGCAGGGGAACTGAGATGAAGAGGTTTTGAGAATGGGAGTTCTAGGCCACAATCCTAAAGGAAACTCAGGTTCCCAGGCCCTTTCTTTCCTCTGCCACCTGCAGTAGTTACTCTGGACTTGACCAACAAGAAGAGGAAGTGTGCAGCACTCAAGAGGAGATGGAAGACCTTGGGCCTGTCTAAACTGGGGGTGGGGGGAATATGAACTGCGTGCAAATGAACAGCCATCTGTTCACACATCTGTTCGCAACCATTCATGTCATTCGGAAAGGGGGAAAGCAAAATTTACCATATAATCTATTTGCGGTGTGCTCGGGGCTTCGTACGGATTTTAGTAAAAATCCATATGCCATTCGAATGTGCAACCAATTGTACACCGACGGTTGCACAGATACAAACAGGAAGCGTAATATGATTGGCCAAAGAAGCACAGGGGGCAGGGCTATCACAAAGGAAAACCAGCTGCAGCTGCCATGTTAGATTTTCGGCGAGCGAGGGTCTGGTAAGTGGTGAAACAGCAATTTTTACTCCTTTTTTTCTGTTTTATTTTGTTGTAAATACGAAAAAAAAAATCTGTGCACACTACTGGAAGCTAGTTTAAAAAAAATTTTAGGCGGCGGGAGATTTAAAAATCGCGAGTAAACCACTCGTGGCCACCAGCTAAGCTAGAGAGGTCATTCAGAGTTTAGGGGGGACTTTAGCCATGTAGGCTGTTTGCATTCTTGCGAACGTCTACCTGTTCGGATCTGTACGTATTATTTCCCCCTCGTATAGATGGGACCACAGTTTACTTCCTTTTACTCCTTCATTGCTCATAAGACACAGCAGGTAGTGACAAAATTAGGTTCTCATAGGAACCATCTTAGTAGGATTCTGCTTAAGGGAGCTGTCAGGCCAGGAAAGAAAAGGCCCTCTAGGGTATCTGCCGGGGATGCTTTCTCTGTGGATTCCTGCATTGTTAGGGGGTTGAACTATATGCTCCTTTGGCCCCCTTCTGACCCTAAAAACCTGTGACTCTGTCCTTCCTAGGTATCTGTAACATTTAGACCCAAAAGCTAAAGCAGAAGCAAAGGGACCAGCATCCAGGGGGCCTGCAGGGGGACATGAGCCAGGGAATCAACCCACAAGCAGAAGGAAATCTGGAGAATGAAAAAGCATGAGAAACAGCATTCCTCAAGCAAGGCCTTATAACTGTTCCTATACTTTATGGTTTATTGCTTGCAAATAAAGACAATTGAATTGAATTGAAATACAGTCATCCCTTCACATTCGTGGGGGTTAGGGGCAGACAACCCCCGCGAATGTGAAAAAAACGCGAATAAGATATTAGACTGCGGGCCAGCTGCTTCCCACCCCCCTTCCCAAGGCTCCAAAGGGATTCCTCAGAAGCCCTTCACTGCCTTGGGAAGGGAGTGGGGCGCAGAGGCAGCGCCAGCTACTCCCCACCCCTCCTTCCCAAGGCACAGAAGGGCTTCCTCAGAAGCCCTTCGCTGCCTCGGGAAGGGAGCGGGGCGCAGAGGCAGCGTGCCAGCTGCTCCCCACCCCTCCTTCCGAAGGCAGCAACGGGCTAAGCCCTTTGCTGTCTTGGGAAGGGAGGGTGTGTTGAGCAGCGGGGGGGGGGGCAGCCTTCCGTGAATAATCAAAACCGCGAATGTGAAAGTCGCGAATGTGGAGGGGCAACTGTATTCCTATATTATTTATAGTGGGGCCAAGATTTTAATTAGGTTCACTCTTGTAGGAAGCTACTTTGTAGCACAGATTTTAATCTATGAATTTTTAATCAGTATTTTAAGTCTACGAATGATTTTAATGTTTGTTTTAATCCTATGTGTTTTTATGTGTGTTTTTAAGTGATTTTATGTCATATATTGTATTTTAATTAATGTTGTACCCCGCCTTGAGCCTTGGGGAAAAGTGGGTAAAAAATACTCCCAAACTGAGCCCCTCTTGCTCTGGCCTTTCCCCTCCAAGCGGTGATGCCAGCCACAGATGCAGGCAAAATGTCAGAAAGAAACTATTCCAGAACACGACCTCACAGCCTGGAAAAAAACCAAGGAAAATCTATAGAAATAAAATTGTTGTTGTTGTTATTATTATTAGTTGTTGTTGTTGTAACTCCTGAAGTTGGAACTGGACTCCCAGGAGTTAAGGGCAAAACTCCCTGTTGGTCCTCCCATCCTTGGCTAATATTAGCAGTTTAGGAATGTATACAACCACTGACTGTTCACTGATGCTGTTTGGGTCTAGATCTGTGTAAGCACGTTTAATGATTTGGGCCTCAATCCCTAAGACACTATTTCTCAAAGGGTTGCTTGAGAAGCCTGTGGGGCTGTAACTATGGCTTCCACTTCCTCTGATCTTTTCCCCTTCATCTGTGCCTCTTCAAAGACCTGCAGAAAGAAACTTGCTGGGATTAAAGACTGCCCATTGTTTCTCTGAAGCAGAGTTGGGTGCAAAGGGGCAAAGAGCTGACCCTTCACTGAGACCTATTTCATTTCTCAGACCCCTGCAAGGGACTGAATCTCTAAGACTGGGCAACCAATTAAAAAGAAAGCCTAGATAAAAGCAGTCTAATTGCAGCTAGTGTCAGCCACCATGCATTTTTCACTATTTATATTTGGAAGCAGAATTCTCTTTCTTTTACAGAAGTGGCTAGCTGTCATTCATGCCTTCTGAAAAAAAGTCAGGTGCTGTGCTTTTATTTATGACATTTAAAAAATCTGATCTTTCTTCTAAGAAGCCAGGGCAGTGTAATAAACAAAGTAGATACACTCAAGAAAATAATAAATAGGCACTGCTTTACTTTTCTCAGTTGAATGCAGTTCCTTGGTAAAGTGTGATTCAGAACAATTCTGTGCATGACTACTCAGAATTAAGCCCCACAACTTTCAGTAGGACTTTGTTGTTGTGTGCCTTCAAGTCATTTCTGACTCATGGCAACCCTAATGAGGCTGAGTGTGTGACTTGCCCAAGGTCACCCAGTGGGTTTTCATGGCTGAGCGGGGATTCAAACTATGGTCTCCAGAGTCATAGTCCAACACCCAAACCACTACACCATGCTGTCCTCATAAATGTTTAACACACTGAAGCCTGAGGACAATCTATCTTTGTGCACATTTAGCAGAGCATCATCATCGTCGGGAAGTCACGCTGTTCCTCCTAAATGTTAAAGAAACCCCTATGCAGCATGGAAGAACCCCTTAGGCAGCTATCTTTTTATCAATATTTTGTCTACAACAAAACAGGCATAAAAGGGGCTAAGCTGGATTGTCAAGAGAGCTACTCTATAAATGGTTAACAATAATACTAAGTTGTTGTTGTTTTAATTTGAAAAGCATTTAGGTAGACTGCTGGTGCTTAATGTTCCATTCAGATCCTCTCCTTTACTTGGTGTTGGTTGAATATCAATTAATAAGAAAAAGGAATAGCAGAGTTTTAATAAGTGTATGTACTTAGCCATCCAAAACAATATTCAACACAGGCTGCCTGATTAACTGATGCTGATAACAATTCATAATCAGCTACTTTTGTCATGGTGTTACATTCAAGGATATTTGGGTGTTTAATTGGCAACGGTGCAAGATAGCCTATAGCAAGTTAATTAGATACTAATTAAGCCTCCAAAAATACTAATCAAAAATACTAAGTGGCATTTAATAAGTATGTTAAGTATCCTTCTTAACGTTGGTTATCGCATTTCGCAGCAATTAAATTCCCAAACTTCTTTGGAGTAGATTAAGAATCAAGTTTTAATGTTTTAATTCAATTTAATTAATGCAAATTTGAATTAATTACAATTCAGAATTGAGCACACAAAGCAAGGCTTCCATATAAGTATTATATCTTAGTAAATATATTTTAATAGATGAGCTGGAAGCAATGGTAACAAGCACTTTTTAATAAACAATGAAGCCTTATTTGTTAATGTGAAGATTATGAAGTAACAAGGAGCCTATCCAGATTTGCAGTATTATGAAACTGGGGGTCAAATACCCTTGATTATGCTCCATCTGCAAGTTGATCAGATCCAAGATACTGATGTATTGTCAAGCAAGGCAGTGACTTAAAACTCTCCTACTCTGCACACTGAGTTGCCATTCCAGTTTGCACCACACAGCTGCAGTAGTTTATTACAATGCATTCAAAGACTATAGAGGCCATGAAGATAGGTGGTTCACATAAAGGGGTCCACAGTTTAATACAGCTGCTAGCTATGGAATTAGATAATTTAATTGGTGTTTGGTACCTAACTATGGGATGACAGAAAAGGAAGTTGGAAGCAAATATAGCCCTATGGACTTCTTCATGGTTGCTCAGGAGGAGAGAAGACTAGACTTGCACACTCCTTTGATTGTTCAGAAATGGCTGTTGAGGGAGAAGAAGGGCTCTGTGATTTCGTAATTTGTGTTAGAGCGATCCTGTGCCCTTTGTAAATCTATGGTGTGAGAAGCAAAGCTGGAAAGGCTGGAAGAGCCCTGTATGGCGAGATTTTCAGCCAAGGCAACAGTAATTGGCTGACCCAGGAACAACCCCATGCAATGATGAATGCCCCTAAAACAGATAATGAAAAGAGACAGAGAAGTACAGACTGGAAACAGCACGAATGCTAAATCCTTCCTGGTGGGAAGCAAGAAAGCTACAGAACTTCTGGGCAATGGGAAAATGATGTGCATAGATTCTCATCCCATTTAAATTTTGCTTACAGGGGAAGAGAGCCACATGGGGGTCTCTCAGAGTGATGCCTGAAATATCTTATGCCAGTTCTGACTCATTTAGTCTTCTTAAGACAAAAGAACTACTCACTTACTACCTGTAAAAGGGCTCACAGCTAGTTCACATCTCTCTTTATTGAAGTTTAATTCTGAAACCTGTCACGTCTGCATGGTAAACAACCAAGGAGTGTTTGGGCTTAGTCAGTGGTGGAGCCTATAGCTCTGTCTTTCAAGTGGAACCACTTTCTCCCTCTCCTTGCCATTCTCCTTACCTTGTAGCCTTGGTTGATGCCATTGACAAACTGGGGACTGGGAGGATTCCAGGTGAAGCGAATGGTGGTGGAGTTGGTGGCTTCAGCCTGCACATTACCAGGGGACACGGTGGGAACTGTGGGAAAGGAAGTTGAAAGGAGGCACCTTAGCATGAGTGGATGGGATGCATGGCCACTGGAATAGACATAATCTACCGTACTTGGTTACATAGATGACCTTGAACCCAATCAAATCTAAACTGAGAATTAAGGCTCTAATTGCCATGCTAGGCTGCTGTCGTTGCCATCTTGAGCTCTCACTCCACATCAGGGTCCTGCCCCAGAAAAGGGTGCATGTTGTTTGTCCCATCATAGTCCCTTTCTAGTCTTTTTTTGGGGGGGGGGCACTGTGAAGTCAAATTATTCCAGGGTCTTCCTTCTCCCTGCCTCCCCTCATGTCCCAGTGTTGCAGCTTACCTCCTTGGAGAGTCCATTCAGTGACTTTAGCACTGTAGACACCTAGTCCAGCACTGTTGTACGCAGCCACCTCAATCTCATAGTTGGTCCAAATGATCAGATCCTCAAGCAGCAGGTTGTTGACATCGGCATTTGTGATGTTCCTGAACTGGTAGCCAACAGGCAGGCCAGCCAGGCAAAATCTGGTAAGGAACAACAGGAACAGCTTCAGGTGAGAACCACTGATGTCATAGGCTGCTTTTAGAGTTTCGACTCATGCAATGGGCAATTTCAATAGGTGCATGGAGCTGTTTCATAGCAAGCTCTTCTCACTTGGAGATGGGTCTATCCAGCCCTGTGCCATGTTCACCCACCTGATGATGTAGCCTTTTAGGATCCCATTCTGGTGGTTTTCAGGTGGTGGTTGCCACTGTATCATGATGGACTGGTTAGTGCGGCCACTGGCAATGACATTCTGCGGGGGTGCTGTGGGGGGTTCTTCAGGGAGGGACACCCTGTTGAAGGGAAGATAATACAGGAGGCATGTTTCAGGACTGGCTGTGAATTGATGTACACTTTCAAAGCTGTCTGTTACCAGATACTGCCAAACCCAGCCATGTTCCTGTAAAGACCTTGTTCCCTTACTGCATACACCCATAACCTTTTCTCATGGTGTGTACACTGAGCTGCACTTTACTGTACACACTCATTGTGCACCGTGTTCACCCAGCCTTTTTGAGCCATGCCTCAATATAAGAAAGAAAGCAGGCATTTGAACAGGCCAGATAGCAGATGCATAGTTGGTAAGAAACCCAAGTCCTGCCACCTAGACAGGCTGCAAAGCTTTGCTCCTCTCTTTGTACAATTCACTATGCCATGAAGCCACATGCTACTAATACCATCTCTGCTAAAGTCACAACCCTCTTCACACCAAATCAATATGAGCTAGGACAAATGCTCACAGATTCATTTCACATTTGGCTTTCTCCTCTCCAAAACGTGCTCCAGTACAGTCCCAATAGATCATCTTCAGCAATGTAACTGCCACCCTGTTTCTATCAGCCCCCACCTCAAGAAATTAAGCCCCTCCCATCTAGGACGTGTCCATCTCACCTCTCAGTGTCCTTGCTGAACTGGCCTTTGCCCACATCATTGACTGCACAGAGCCGGAACTGGTATGAGCGGGCAGGAACTAATCCTCTTACCAGCACTGAGATAACTTCAGGATCCACACTGGCCATGAGCACTGTCCAGGGAGCATCTATGAGGTATAGAGAGGTGGAGGGTGTGTGTATTAGGAGCCATATTGGGGAAAGTGACCAAGGGGGCATTGAGGATGGTACAGTGGGAGCCACCTTCTTCTTTTAATTATTCACTTCCTGCTGGCTCTATGCAGGATGCCCATGGGGCACCCAGAATGATCCAGATTTTGAGGGTGTAGGTCCCAAATCTGTCAGAGGATGTTTGTAAATAACATGGAGATTTCCATCCTTCTCAGCCTATTGGGAGAATGAGTGGGTGAATGGGAATCCCCAGGGCAGGGGTTGTGGGGAGGTATCTTGTAGAGGGCTGCCTCTGGGGCTGCTCAGGGGTCCAATGCAGCCTACAGACAGGAGTTCCACCTCTTCTGGTGTAAAGTTTCCCCACTGACTTTAAGGCCAGCAGGTAAAACTCCCCTCAGTTGCATGCAAAGGAACACTGGTGAATTGAGTTGTTAGGTTTTCTGTGGTTTTTTTCTGGGCTGTGAGGCCATGTTCTGGAAGGGTTTATTTCTGATGTTTCGCCTGCATCTGTGGTTGGCATCTTCAGAGAAATAAACTCTTCCAGAACACAGCCTCACAGCTCGGTAAAAACCCACGGAAAACCTATGGATGCCAGCTGTGAAAACCTTTGACTTCACAATTGAGTTTTCTTGGGGAAAGAAAATCAGAGATGGTCAGAGGAGTAACAGAAGACAATCTTTTCTGAATTTGATAACTTTTTCCTGCAGAATAAAGGCAGTTTCACTTCCAATTTTGCAGCAATGATGGGAAGAAGACCATCTGACACAGTGGCAGTATAAGCCTCGTGAACATGCCACCACATATGACTGAGCAGAACTTGAAAATTTTACTTTTTGGCCTACAACTCTCAGAAGTTTCCAAAGAGCAGGGCTGCTGGCCAGGCTGACTGGGGTATTCTGTGAGTTATAATAATAATAAAAAAAGGTAACTCTTCCAAGCTTTGGAAGCAATAAACTCAAGTTGAAAAGGTTTTTAGAATAAGCCTTGGTTTGAAACTAGCAAGGAAAAGGAAGACCCTGCCCCACTTCTCCGGCTGCATCCTTGCCTTCCATTCCCACCCAATCTTTCCCATGACCTTTGTAAGGAGACAATGGCCCAGCTCTGGCTGCTGCCATGACACCACAGGACTAGCTTCTCTGGCTGCACTCAGCACTCTCTCTAGGTCAGGAAGATGCAATGCCTTACTGTTTTCGGAGACCTCAAGGATGTACCGCAGCAGTGGGCTATTCCCATCAAAGGGTTTGGTCCATGTCAAGTTGATAGCACGTTTCTCCACAGCACTCAGCATGGCAATTGGGTTTTCTGGTGCATGGGGGAGCTGCCTGATGAAGAAGAGGGTAGAAGAAACCAATCTCAGTAACTGTTAGGACAGGAGAGAGAGTGCTGTTCATTGGGAAAGAGGAGCCCCTGGAGGAGAGTCACATGGGGACCAAGGCCACTTCCTGCATTGACACAGTCACTATTGTTGGAACATTACAAGCAGAAGCTCTGGATTTCATAGGATTGGCTTGATCATATGCTGAGTCCAATCAGGGTTTAAGAGAAAATGTGGGAAGCAAAGAAGTGGGGAATGTTGTGTGTATACAGAGCCAATATACTTAGAGGCCAGGTATTTTAGCCAGCCAACAGTGCTGTCCAAGGCAGCAGATATCAGGCAAAGAAACACTACATCCTGGAGAATTTCCAAGTTTCTAAGTTGGAGCATTCACACACCCCAGTTGCTGTTCATGTGCAGGGTCAGCAGGGTGGAACCTTTTCCAGCATGGTGTGATTGAACACTTCAGGAGAGCATATTAATGATGTGTGGTCCTAACCATAGTGTTTGTTCTGTGGGGAAGACTCACATGACATGGTTATGTTATTTTGATGGATGTTCCTGCAGCACAGAACTGAACATAGTGAAGATGCTTCCATGCCATTGCACAAGATGGCCCTTGTGGTTTTTCCAACTCTATGATTCTATGCAACTAAGAATTCATTATGCAAAGGGATCTTGCAGAACCTTTGAGACTGAAAGAAAGAAGCTGGTAGACTATGAAAGCTTATGTTACCAGCTTCTTTCTTTCAGTTAGTCTCAAAGGTGCTACAAGATCCCTTTGCATACTGATCCAGCTATGTCTTTGAATGCTAAGGATTCATAGGAGGGGTACTTGAATAAAACAGGTTTGCCTGTTGGGGAAAACTTTGGGAGTTGAATGTAGAAGGAAATTTCAGAGTGGATCCTCTAAGAGAGAGAGAGAGATTGAGAAGAAATCCATGAGGATCCTAAGAGGTCAGGAAAACATCTGTGCTCAGTTTGTGGCAAGAAGGCCATTCCAGCAACACTTAGGTCCAAATGAATACATTGCTCAGGAGAACTTGCAGTCTCCTCTTTGGGAGCCTCACTCACTCTTCATCATTTTTCTTTCTGTACATCAGGATTGGTTGTACCTCAGTCTGAGTCCATTCCTAATGCCTGTCTTCAGGAGCTGGCCCTTACCGGACTCGCAGGTGAGCACTGCGGGAATCATTGCCTCCAGCAGACACCACCCGACAGGTATAGGTGCCAATATCGCCTGACCAGGTCTGAGCAATATGTAAAGTGCCTGTGGTGTCCAGCCGCAAGCGTGGCACATTCTCTACATTCAGTGATGCACCGTCTTTTTCCCACATGTACCTAGGGAGAAAGAAAAATAAGACAGGTTGAGAAAACTTACCCCTCTCTCAATTTTTTTCCTGCCTTTCTGGGATGCTGTTAGAACATGCGGGAGTTCTAACTGCTCCCCTCCCAAAGTGAAACTGCAAGGCACTAAAAGCTGCTCAGCTCTTACAGCTGACTACAATTTCCTCATTCTCTAGAATAGTTCTTTCTGACTTCTAAAGCAACAGCTTCCAAACATAGCCTTTTTAAGATATTCCCATGCTCTTGTCAGAGTTGTTCAGTGAAGAGCTCAGCAGTGAAGATACCCATACTTCCCTGACAGATAGCTGGTACACTGTTAAATTGTTTCCCCCCATAGTGCACGTAAGCAGAAATGTGTTAGGTGTCTCCTAGAACAGTGCTTCTCAGGCTACCTGATGTGGGGGGATGGCAATTTTTCTTTCCTAATGTGCCATGGACCAGTATTGTATTTCTGCCCACTGCCTACTACTGTTTCTGTCTTTCCTGGAAACTCAACAAGAAAAATTGGACACATATCTCAAAGTGCTCAATAGATGGTTGCTTCATTATTTTTTTCTCTGGCTTTTCTTCGCAAACGAAGATTCAGGAAGGACTCATCCCGCGCTTTCTGCAAGCGCGCTGATGACTAAAAAGGCCAATCCGAGATAAACAAGTCCGGTTGCAAAAAGCACAGCAGAAGGTCTCCTTGGGTGATGTTTTTGGGTTGTGATTCTTTCTGCGTTGTCGTTTCTCTTCAAGACTTGTTCGTCGTGAGTTCTTAAATAAGGCTGCAGCATTGTGGATAGTGCGTCTCCATGCCTCCCGATGTGAGGCCAGGGCGGACCACTGTTGGTGATCAATTTGGCCAAGCCTGAGATGTTGTTTCAGGGAGTCTTTGTATCGCTTTTTTGGAGCACCCCTCTTACGCTGACCCGTGGCGAGTTCACCGTAGAGTAGTATTTTTGGGAGGCGATGGTCCTCCAAGACTGTCATCTCCCGGGTCAGGCTTGAGCGACCAATGTCCTGAACCGCCTGCATGCAGGGTTGGGGCTGCGGCTTCCAGTGCATCTTTACACCTGCCGGTTTCGTCCCTCGCCAGTCGCTACAGGGCTTTTTTGGAAATGGATTTGTCCTTCGAGCCTGTATAATGGATTTTTCTGGTGGAGCGCAGCGTGCACAGAACTGGCCTCACCCTTTAAACCAGAGATTCATCTGCCGTGGCCTTGCAAGCATGGATGTGGCAGTGAGGTCCTCGGGCCGTAGGTTTGATTAGAGTTTCCTTCTCTTAGATGGTTGACCTTACAGGGTTGGACGAGCACCATCTGCCCGGGTTTGGGATTGGAGTTTTCCTTCTCCTAGGACGGTTGCCACAAGGCTAGAGAGCCCATCCTGCCCTTTGACGCTCTTTGTCAGACCCTTCGGTTTTGACCTGTCTGGCATGGGAGACCCTACCAGTGGCTATTATGCCACCGCCAGCATAGCTCAAAACATCATTAGGGTACGCAAGCCTCTCTCCCACGACAAGGGGGCGTCAATGGAGAGGTGCTTCATTATAGAGCAAGCCCAAAGTGAGTCAAAACCTGTTGGGCTTTCTCTATAATAAAGCAGCCATCTATTGAGCACTTTGAGCAAGATATATCTGGTTTTTTTTCCTGTGGATTCTACTGGGTGTTCTTCAGTTTTTGTCTTTTCTGTTTCTTGGAAACACACCACAAACCAGCAGCTGATGGCTTGTGGATTGGGACTGGTCCACAGACCACCACTTTGAGTAGCACTGTCCTAGAGTGCATCCTCCATTTATGTAGGCTCAACAAAAAAATTGAAAACAATATTTTTGCACCCAAATGCCCTCTAGGGGGCAAAGGGGGAATTTTCACTATGTTTTTGGCATCTCCAAGCCATTTTAAGCCCAGGAGAGGGCTTTTTTTATGACCAGAAGTGAGTTAGAAGTTATTTCCAGTTTACTTCCCATTCTAAAAATGGCCTCTCTTGGATATAAAATGCATGGAATTCCTCCCACAGCCCCTAGATAGTGCAGGGGAGCATTCTTTTGGGAAAAAACCCTGACCCCTGGTAGGGCCTTGGGGGCCATTAAAATGACCTTGGGGGCTGCCTGTGGCCTGTAGGATATACTTTCCCCACGCCAATATAGGGGAACAGAGAGAAGGCCTTAGCTAATGCCCTGTGTAGGACCAAAAGGAGAGGAGTTAAGGAGATGAGTCTTTCCAAAATAAACACCAACAAAGCTTTGGAGTTTCCCCCCCCCAAAAAAGGGATGACTGGGGACGAACACCTTTCAGCAGCAAAAAGGAGTTTCTTCAAAGTCAAATGTATGAACTGCTCCAAATCAGTGCTTGAAGCACTCTAAACCAGATCCAAGAGCATTTCACCACTGTGATGTGCAAACATATGTTCTGGGGCACACAATTAATACCTGGGACATCTCAACTTCCTTAAAAAAAAAAAAAAAAAAAAAAGCAAAACCTGCTCATCCTTATGACTGCAAAAATAGATTAGAGAATGTGTGGCAAATGCAAAGTAAACAAATAGTTATTGTACAAGTTTTTTAGTATCTTGTATGATGCTCTTCCATTTCCCATGATGAGTAGAAGCAGAATAAATTATGCAAAAAAAGCAAGCATATGCATAGATTACACAGGATGCAGAATTGTATTTCTTTTTTTAAAGAAGTGCAAATGGTACAGGGTACACATACAGAGCCATCTATTGAGACCTCTCCTTCTCAGCACTTGCATCTCCTATCTGCCATTAAGACACAACTGAAGTCCAAGGAAAAGGTTAATCATGACTTTGTTCCTTTACACCAAGGAGTTTTGTCTCAGCACCATCCCTAAACCAGGCACCAGGTGGCAATGCAGGCCCATGATTGCTCCCAGGTGCTTTTGATATGATCTTTCTCTTCATCTGTTCTTACAGCACGTCAGGAAGTGGCTGGAAGATTCCTGGCTATGTCATATTGTAATACACTAAGATGAATTTCAAACATGTAGTTCTGATTATTTTCAGAGAACAAAGGTGCCCGGAGACTGGTCACTCCCCAAAGCACAGGATTTATACCGAGAATGATGCCAAAGCTGAAGCTTGTACAAATTGAAACCATGTTATCAGAGCCCAAGAGATTAGTCTTCTCCAGCAAGAGATGCTGAGAGGAAAGACATTTTTAGCCCACTTCATATATTTCAGAGCTAAACTCTGCCACTGAAAACAGGTATCAGAACTGAGCATTGGTTTAAATTACCCTGCGTGTCTTATCAAGATATTAAGAGACTATGGGCAGGAGCATTTATTCATCTGCAGCTTAAAGGGCTTGAGATATATGTATTTCTACCACTGGCTAGGAAGAACTGACCATCTGTGGTGACTGTTTTCAGGAAGCTGACAGAATCACCCATCTCTAATCTTACTGCAAAGCCTTTCTCTCTCCACCTTTCCTTCCACGTCTTGTATGCCAAAGGCAGCCACCTCCCTTTAATTGCTTCTGCCCTTTAGGCGCTACCTTCCTTCTCATTCATCTCACCCTAAATGAAATAGAAACTGTTACATACCGAACAAGTACACTGGGGTCATGGGTCACTCCACAAGTCATGGATGCCTTGGTGCCTTTGATAACACTTTGGTCCTGAGGTGGGTTGGTGATGCGAGTCCGGGCTGTAAATACAGAGAGACAGAAAGCATCTAGATGGATAGTCAGACTTTGGGCTGAAATGTCACAGGGAACAGAAATGGCTGCTAAGCCAAGCCGTTACCCCTTAGCCTTCAAGGTTTGACTGAAGACATCTTCCTTTCTGCTAATAACTACAAGGTTATCTTATTTCACAGAATGGTAAAATTATGAACAGGGACTAAATGCTGTTTTGTTCAACCCCTTTGCTACAAGGCAGAATAAAGTCAGACAAACACACATGTTCCTACACCGTATGTATTCTGACATTAGTATCACTAGGAAACATGTGGGATAATGGAGCTGCAAATCCAAGCTATATAACCTACAAGGGAAACATTCCTTCCTCCCTTCCTCACTGGAATGACTATCAATATCAAACAAATGACATTCACTTAATTCCCTCCCACATGCAAGGTCAGTCCAAGATAACTATCAAACAGAGGACCTTTTTGTTAGATGCAAGCTATGCTCCTGCTTATCTCTCTACATCTAGGATAGTTACTTTCCTATAAATTGGCGTGGGTGGCAGCTAATGGATTGATATCATTATGAACAAGTACAGATAAAGCTTTTCATGTACAGAGGTCTATATTTAGGTGAAGAGGCAGCTTAAAAACTATCCAACCAACCAACCATCCAGTGTAAATATATATCCAATAGAACCCTATATGGAATACAGTGGGCCCTTGGTATCCGCTGGGGTTTGGTTCCAGGACCCCCCTGTGGATATTAAAATCTATGGATGCTCAAGCCTAATTATATACAATGGCGTAGTAAAATGATGTCCCTTATAGAAAATGGCAAAACCAAGGTTTGCCTTTTGGATTTTTTTTAAATATATTCAAACGATGGATGATTGAATCCGTGGATACAGACTGTATGCTTGTTCCAGTGTACAATTCCAAGGCACGGTATTAATGGCCAGCAGGGGGCAGTGATTCACTTCAACTTGGGGTATAGAGCATCTAATTACAATTGCACTATTAGACAAAGTAAAGCTGCTTTAAAGGGGAATGGATTTGTGATCAGGACCAAATTGATGCCCACAGTCCACATGCACCAATGACTTTAGACTGTAGTAGTCCCTTGCCTGGTTGCACTGCAATATGACCTGGAAAATAAAATTTCTCTGTTTTCCCTGAATCTTTGCCTCCACTCCTCAGCCTTGGGGGATCAAGTTTTTAATTTTGTTTCTTAAGAAATTCTGGATTTACATAATTGCACTAGTGCACTTGTCTGAAATGTCTGAAATGTCTAAGAGGCAAACATGAGAGTTCGGTGATTGGTATTTTGCCAGCTACTTACAGAACAGAGGAAGGAGCTGGGAGTCTAATAGCGGGGATGGATGGGGGGAACCTTACCCCAGACAACAAGCTCGGCAGATGCTTCATCCACGCCACGCGAATTGGTGGCCAGGCAAGTGTAGCTGCCTGCATCTGAGATCCGTGCTGGGCTGATCAGGAGACTTCCTGACTCCAGCAGTGTAAAACGAGGAAGTTGCACTGAACCACTGGCCAGGATTCGTTCACCTGCAGGGGAAAGAGACAGGCTGCATTGTTTGGCTACCAATGACAGGAGACTTGTTCCCAGTAGCTGCTGCCTAAACAACATCCTCCACCTCCACCTCCACCTCTGTAAATGAAACAGGAAGCTTGGTCAAAAGACAAAGAAACTGACTTTTGGGGAGCATTCCTTCTTCATATGCATTCATAAATCCCAACTATGCCCACATCTCTGGGAATTCAGAGGCCCTATGGGAAAACACATCATGAACACTTTGATTTGGCTTTCTGTACAGTTGAGGATGGAAAGGTATGCCAGGATGAAGGGATCTAAGCATTCTTGTGTGAAGCTAAGTGTTGGTATAACAGACTTAGGTCAAGTCTGAGGAACATTGGGATTAGGGGAGCAAGGTTGGATGGAGTCAGTACAGAGTCACCACGTCTGGTCCCTGAGGCTTTCAACTAGATATAATCTTTACTGGCTCCATTCCAAATAAATGATCATTTCTGAAATTTGATATGGGCTGCTTCCTTCCCTCTGGCTTTTTAAAAGCAGGCACTGAACAAACCTCCATCAAAGGAAGAGAAGACTTGTGGCAACCCATTGGAATGGGTTGAGTTTGGCTGGTTCCTTATGGAGTATAAAACAAGGGTCTATGAGGGAATATTTAAGTGAATTGGGAAAGGCACAGGTCTTATAATTAGGGCAGACTGGACCAAAACAAGGGCCACTGTTTTTGCCTCACTTTACCTTCACATGAATGATTTGCTATGGCAACTGGTGATTTTAAACATGAGGGCTGGAGAACAGATGGTCCGGGACCAGACATGAGTAACCTTTCAGCAGTTTTTAATCAAGAACTGCTGTCCCATCAGCAATATGTCCAAAGACTCACATGCTCCTCCTTCTCATGCTCTTACTACATATAGGAGAGAACTGGGACACAGGTCACAGATGACTAAGGTTGCCTGAGGCCTCCACTGAAGGAGAGTCTTGATGGTACCTTAACAACAGTTCTTCTAGTATTTTGACGTTTAGTCACTCCTCCTCCTTTGCCCTCAAATTTGTTTCCTTCCTCTTATATCAAAGACCAATCATTCTGGAAAGAACTCTCCAACATAAAACTATAGCTCCCAGGTGAGATGAATTATTTTAGCGGTGAAAGTAGGAGATGACTTGCTGTAGTGTATCTAATCCAGTATGGCATTGCTAATAGGTAACAAGAGTTCACAGCTTCAGAGGGCATTCTGTAGCCTTGCCCAATCTGATAGCCGCTAGATGGATTGGATTACAACAAGCATCATCCCCAGCCATCATGGTCAAAGGGGTTGGTGGTCATGATGGGAGCTGTAGTCCAACATATCTAGAGGATGACAAGTTAAGGAACATTATGGTGTACAGCAGGACCCCTGTGTCTGCAGGGCTTTGGTTCCAAGAATCATAGAATCATAGAATCATAGAATCATAGAACTGCAGCGTTGGAAGAGACCACGAGGGCCATCCAGTCCAACCCCCCTGCCACGCAGGAAATCACAATCAAAGCATCCCCGACAGATGGCCATCCAGCCTCTGTTTAAAGACCTCCAAGGAAGGAGACCCCACCACGCTCCGAGGGAGTGTGTTCCACTGCTTACAGAGGATACTGGAAACCGCGGATAACAGTGAACACCACTGAAAATAACGGGACTTCCGGTTTAAAATACCATAGAGTTGCCTTGGAGGACCTAGAAAATATCTAGAGAGGATGCCTCTCTAGGCATTTTCTAGAAAGACTCTATGGTATGTGTTCTGTTTTGTGTCCTGCAGATAACTGAAACTGTGGATATTGGTTCCACAGATATGGGGGTCCTATTATATATTATTTATGGCAGGAACATTGAACATACACAGTGGCCTTATACTATGTCAGACCATCTGTTGCTGTAGCCCCATATTGTTTACTCTGACTGTCAGGAGCCTCAGGCCATGGTCTTCTCATCACTTGCTATGTGAGAGCCTTTAAAAAAGAAAAAAAGGAGATGCCAGGGATTGACTCTTGTACCTACTGCATGCAAGGCATGTGCTCTGCCTTTTGAAGAGATCTTATTTCCAAGCCTGGCTGTTACAAAAAAGTTTCTCTCTCTCTCTCTCTTTTTTTAAAAAAGGGAATAGTTTCCCAACTCACCATTACCTTTCTGCCAGGTGATGGCTGGTCTGGGAGCCCCTGAGGTCTCACAGCTGAGCACCACTGCCATTCCATCAATCACTGTGCTGTCCAGAGGTCCTTTGGTTATGTTGGGGGCAATGCCTGTTGCGGGGGAAAAGACACACAAGGGAAATACCCGTGGGGAGGGGGATATGAAATTGTAAAGGTGACAGCCCACTGCAACATTATTTTCAATGTCCCTCAGCCATTCTGAACCCACTGATACTGAAGATAAGATAAAAACAATCACTGGGAAGAAGCCTCCCCCAAAGGCCACAGATGAGACAAGGTTCTCTGGTGGTAAAGGATACAGTGCTGTTCTTCTACATAGCAACCCTCCCGCCAAAACTGCCAATGGGTCTGCATTAAAGTCACCTCATAATAAACTTCATTTCTTTTTCTCCCCAAGAACAAAAAGAAAACCTCCTGTTGATCAAGCTCCTGAAATAATGCTTCTGATTTGGCCCTCTTCCTACGTTGCAGCCCAATTCATCTCCATTAATATGGCAACCACATCCCATGGTACATTGCAGGGTAACTACAATGTAGGCCTGCAGAGCCGATAGCCCCATTCTGCTTTCTGCAATACCACTAACCTCCCCGCTCATCTACAGCCTATCACAGCCCACAACTGCCTAGTGGTATAATTCTAGGAGACAAAACCAGCAAAGTTGTCTTTTTTGCTTTCTCCCACATTTGAGTTTTGTGAATGGTGGCACACTCCAATCAAAACGGAAATGGAAACAAAACTCCCACCCTTCCTTGCCTTCCTCTAAAAGCAAAGCAAAAGCAAGCCATTTGCTGGAAACTTACTGGTGACAGCCAGGTATGTGGAGGACTGCACCTCACCAGCACCATTGCGGGCAAAGCACTGGAACATGCCTGTGTCATCTGGCACTAATCCGCTGATCTGCAGGCTCCCATTGGCAAGGAGCTGGTAACGAGCAAGCTTCTCCACGCCAAGCAGCACTGCGTCCTTGTACCAAAACATACGGGGTGGAGGCACACCTGCAATGCAAAACATTTCTTTTCACTGCATATTTTAGGTGCATTGTAAACCAATTTGAATTCGCTGAAATATCAAAAGGAAAAGAAAAGGAAGTCTGATCAGAGATGATACCTCTATCTATCTATCTATCTATCTATCTATCTATCTATCTACTGTTTGTCTGTCTATGGCATTTAAAAACATTAAATAAATAACTAAAAACCAAATAAAATACCCCAGACTTCTCTAAAAAAGTTCAAAAACTAGAGAAGCAGTTTAAAAAACATCCAGAGTGGGCACCTCTAATTTTAAGATTCAAAGGCTAAGTGAAATAGCCCAGCCTTCACTGCCCACCAGAAAGTCAGAAGGGATGGAGCTATCCTAAACTTGCTTGAGCAGAAGGTCCTTATCACACCACGCTATCATACCATCACAGCTGTGGTTTGGCCCCACTTTTGTCTCAGCCTTATCACATGACATTATGACTCTTCTGGTGCTGTTGCACTGTACAGTCATTGGGAAGGTAATCTTTTTCATGCTGAAAACCATCTGTTAAAGACCCCATTTCCTGCTATGATTCAGTAGCCAGTTTGAGCATGGATGTCTCATTCCACTTCATTGCAAGGACGATCGATTAGTGGGCGCGGTGTGGGTGTGGTTGTCCCTCCTTGGGGATTCCCAAGGAAATCTTCAGCAGGGAAATCTCAGACTACTTCCAGTGCTTGAGCGGAGAGGACAAAACTTCTGAAGAGAACAGCTGTGTTTCCTGTGGTCTACGCTCTTGAAACCCTTTTCATATTTTTTGCTAATTTTTTTTTTTATATAAAAGATTTGCTGTTAAAGTGTAATAACACTGCTATTCTGACTGGTTAACCACTTCAGGTCACTATTCAGATGCCTTTACGCATCGGGGTGTTTTCCAAAGCTTTCTCCATTGCTGTCCTGTGGTACCATGTACCACAGTGTTGCCACCACAGAGTTACTTTTTTAAAAAAATATTTTTTAAGGTAATGGTGTAATAATTCTATGATGTTATGCCATAATAGTGTTATTACGGCTTAATGAGTACAAATGAATTTTTTAAAACTATTTTTATTAAAACACACCCACACACACAAATGCACACCTATTTTAGATATATAAAAAACATACAAGGAATACAGACAGACAAAAACAAAAAAATTCTAGCTTACAACCTACATCTACAAGGGCACATACACAATACAACTTCCTTTCCCATAGCAGTAGCTTATAATTGTTAACACTATTAACCTTTTTAAACATGCTATATTAATTACATGTCTACTAGTTATGCATCTCCGCTATTTTTCAAACCCCCAAATTGGTATAATTCCCCATCATTGTTTCAAATACAGAATAAATAGCTCCCGGTCTTTCTTGGAAGCTGATCAAAGATCTCTCCTTGTCAAATTAGCCATTTCAGCCAAGAGTACAAATGAAGGTTTTTGAACAGGACAACCTGAAGCAACTGGCTAGTATGATAAACACTTTCATTTTTCACAAGAGAAAGGTATCAAAAATGTCAGGGGATGGTGTGAGCTGTTTCTCTTCCTGTGTCACCTCTCACAATGCGAGATCTGCATCTGAGGAAGTAAACCCGAGTCTATGAAAGCTTATGCTACAACTTTTTTCTCTCAGTTAGTCTCAAAGGTGCTACAAGATCCCTTTGCAACTGATATTCCAGACTAACATGGCTATGGCTTTGAATGCAAGATCTGGGCAGTGATGGGTAGACTGTAATGATGTTGTGCTGTAATAGTGTTATTACGGCTTAATGAGTATGAGCGAAGCAGTTTTGAACAGGACAGCCTGAAATAACTGACTAGTCTGCTAAGTACTTTTCTTTCTCACAAGAGAAAAAAATCTCTCTCTCTCTCTCTCTCTCTCTCTGTGTGTATGGGGGGAATGGTGTGGTTTTTCTTCCTGTGCTACCTATTGCAATGAGAGATTTCGCCAGTGACAGGTGTGCTGTAATGATGTCGAGCTGTAATAACATTGTTAAAGCTATATATTTTTTTAAAAGTATATTGAAGCAAACCAATCATGAAGAACAAGGTGAGGCAACTGGGGTGGTGATAACGACATTAGTGCCGATGAAAAAAATGTGCAAATCACACTACTATAGCTCAAATGTGGCAATACATAGCGCCAACAATCATCTATCATTGTGAGTATAGCTGAAATGGTTTTCGAACAGTATAACCCAGCATAACAGTATGGTGTGGTAAGGACCGAAGTTTCATAGTCAGAGTACTGCTACAGAGTGATAGGGAAATGGAAACTAACTTTTGCATACATTATGAACAATTAGCTTATGAAAGTTTACTTTTGTGTAGCCCTGCCTCCTGAATGGATTTCATATGACTGGATTCCTACCACCCTTACACTTTGTAGGCTAAGAGTCACACCCAGAAAACACATCTCCTGGAATTAAGTGTGAATTCTATTTGTATGGCACTGGAGCCTGAAAAGCCATAGGGGCAATGGATATCTATGGTGGATCAAACAGGATGGATTTGCAAATGAAATTAGAAGAATTTGTTTTCTGCTGCTCCAGAGACTGGAACATGGAGCAATGGATGCAAGCTCCAGGAACAGAGATTCCACCTCAACATTAGGAGGAACTTTTTGACAGTAAGAGCTGTTCGGCAGTGGAACACACTCCCTCGGAGCGTGGTGGGGTCTCCTTCCTTGAAGGTCTTTAAACAGAGGCTGGATGGCCATCTGTTGGGGATGCTTTGATCGTGATTTCCTGCGTGGCAGGGGGTTGGACTGGATGGCCCTCGTGGTCTCTTCCAACTCTACAATTCTGTGATTCTATAAGAAGATGTGATGTCACTTCCATGTTCATTTTCAGCTATTATCCAGCATTTGTATTTGTGTTTGAGGGTTGAGTAGTCAGGGAGGGTAGAGAAGCAAAATGGTTGCATTCTGCTGTTGTTTGGGGCCTCTTCTGGTGATTTTGGGGCAAATAATGGCCTAGGAATGGTCTAGAAATATTGGGAAGGTCTGAGGGCTTGCAGGAATATCCTGGGGCAGGGTACTAAAGGCTGCAGAGAAGGAATTCAGGGCTGCATACAGCCTGTGGGTGCAATTTGCTCAGCCTTGCTTTAATGGATTTAATTCCTTTCCAATACCAAGGGAAGACTGCTTCATTTTTCCATACCTTTAACATCTTCAGAGGTCTTTATTTATATCTAACTTTTGTTGCTGTTTTTATTCTGCTGGCTGATATAATGTATATTTACCATCTTTTTATATTGCAAAGCATTCTGGAAATTATCCATTGAAGGGCAGTAAATGAAAAATTATAAAATAAGTATGTAAATAAGTAAAGTAAACAAATAAATAAATAATTTTGAATAATCCGCAATATCCTTTGGGAGCTCAGCAGGCTGGCCAGACTATTCTTAGCAAATGTCTGCAGAGTCCTTAAACTCAGGCCTGGATCATGTAATTTAAGTTCACAGTTTCTTTCCTGAGAAATTCTGCTCCCTTCAGAAAGAGCTGACATAATTTCAGATGCTGTGAATAATGTTTGCCATCCACCACTGGGCTCCTTGTCTTTGACTGTTTGCAGACTCAGGCATATGTCAGAATGTCACACTTGTTTTGTTCAGATCATTTCTTCAAGGTTATCTTTGCAGTTTGACAGGGGTAGAAATTTGCTTATCTTTATGTGCAAGTTTTCCCCCTTAAAAATGTGTACAAAAGGCAGAGAAGAGTGTAAAAAGGGTGGGAAGGGTAATCTGCAACCCCTCCTTATGTTGAAATCTCCAGGATGTAATTCTGATGGAAATTTGCATGTTCTTACTGTTATAATTCTAGCAGAGCAGGCACTAGAACTGCAAGGTTCACATGTCCTCACTTGAAGCTGAATTGATCAAGAAGGCCCCTAACAAAATGATGAGCAAAAAAAATTACCTTTGGCCTGGCATGGAATCTGTACCACCTTCTCCATCTCAGCTGTGATGTGTCTCTCAGGTTCCTTGGTGAATTGGGGTGGCTCTGTAAGAGAGATACAGACATAGGACAGGGCAAACCTCTCCCATCCCAAAGTGTTAGTAGGACTTCTCCACAAATAAGGAAGTGCCATTGTTCAGGGTTCCAAGTTCAGTCCTTGGAATCTCTGGCCAAAGGAATGACCTCCTACTTGAGACCAGTTGTCAGTCAGGAGATATAGCACCGAGCTCAATGGACCCATGGTCTGACTCAGCTGTTGCTATTACATGCCTTTCAAGTTGTTTTTGACTTACAGCAACTCTATCATGCAGTTTTCTTGGCAAATTTATTCAAAGGAGGCTTTGAATAAATAAATACCTCTTAGGCTGAGAATGTGTGACTTGCCCAAGGTCATACAATGGGATTCTAGGCTAATCGGGGATTTCAATGCTACTCTCAGGGCCGGTTAAAGGAATTTTGGGGCCCCCTGCAATGCTTTACTTTGGGGCCCCCATATGACTTGAAGGCACATGGGCAAGAAAGAAAGAAAGAAAGAAAGAAAGAAAGAAAGAAAGAAGCCCTTTCTGAGGGAGACAACCCTCAAATTCCCTGTCTCTCTCTCTCTCACACACACACTCACCCTCTCCGATGTGCCTCTCCCTCCAGCTTCTGTCATGGAGGGCTGCTGTTTCTTTCTCTTTCTCTTTAGTTTTGGAGAGGCTGTTTTGTTTGTTTTTTTAAAAAAAGCCAGCAGGAAGTTTTTGGAGGAGGAGGGTAAGAGGGGGCTCCTCCCAGCTGTCTCCTGGCTGTTCCTTCGTCAGATTAAGGAGGCCAACACAGGGCCCTCTCTTGACCTTGGGGCCCCCTCTTGACCTCGGGGCCCCCTGCCAATGCTGATTTGGCAGACAGGTTAAACCGGCCCTGGCTACTCTCCTGGAGTCCTAATCCACCACTATGCTGGCTTCAGATGTTTACCTAAGTATTTTGCTGATCCTTCCCAATCCCAATGTTCATGCATGTGTGTGTATGTTTTGTACTGATTACCTTTCCCTAGAAATCTAATAGTGCCTAGGGTCAGGGCTATCACAGTGAGCTTCTTGACTCAAGCAACAGACTGGGAGAGAAAATGAATGCATCCTCTTATGGCAGAAGCAAGAGTACTGACGGGGCTGTGATTCTGCTTGTCCACCATGGGGGCAGCCCTGTTCCCTCCCATGGCCTGTTGGCTTCTTGCCCTTCTTACCCAGCACAGATAGGTAGGCTCCTCGAACCACAGAGGGGACACTGCTACTGCGCAGCACTGCTTCGCACTCATAGTAGCCACTGTCACTCAGTGAGGGGTTGAGAATGGTCAGGCGCCGGTTGTAGTCGCTGATGCCGGTGGACACTGGGGTCCCGCCCTTCTTCCAGATGATGTGCAGCTTGATCAGAGGCCTGGTTAGCAGAGAAGCCTGTGAGAAGTGGGGCTAGTGTCATCGCATAACAAACAGGACCCCAAATATCTCTCTACAGTTCAAGGGAAATTCACAGCCAATGCCTCAATTCAAATGTGAATGCAGTGAGTGTCAACACGTATCAGCCCTGTGGGAGTGGGTGGGGGTAGGGGGGAGATTAAACATTTTATATGGTTGCAAAATGTCAAGCCATGAGGACCTTCTGGTACCAGTGGAGAGCATTTCTCCCTCATTTGCATCACTGGATTCCATTTCCTAGGCAGACTGTATGGTGTGAACTGAGCTACATGGCCCAGAATCTCTAGTCACTGGAGGCTGGTGACTTCTATGCCAATGGGGTATTGAATCAGCTCTGAGTTTTAGTCTGGACTTTAAATGAGGTATCCAAGCTAATGAACCAATTTGGGGGATAGGTTTCAATACCTTGGATAGTTCCTTTAAATTCTGGACTGAAATCCAGAGCTGTTTCACCATGCCACTGACCTGGAAGCCAACAGCTGCCACTGGGCAGAGGACTTTAGGTGGTCTAAAACAGGCCATTTCCCAGAGCATAGCTTTGCATCCATGGACTATAGTCCACTTCTGGAGGAGTCCACGGGATATGGGACAGGGCAAGTTATGGGCTTGATGTTCCATGGAAAAGCAGGATTGCAGCTGATCATGTGACCACCTTCAAAGTTTTAGCAGCTAAACCTTGCAGTTGTACACAGTTGCAGATCATAGCAGTCAGGGGGAAACTTACCTTGCATTGGCCACACACTCGAGAGTCACTTCTGAGGTGCCGGACACTACGCTGGTGTTGCGTGGTGGGATAATTATGGTTGGTGCAATGGGATCAGCTGGGCCACCTACATCTGAGAAAAAATGAAAGTGATGTGGACATCAGGCACCACTTCATGAAATGGAATGTTCATAGGTAGTAGGAGTGTGCTTCACCCTCCCCTCTAAGCTGAGGATAATTGAGGAGTGCCAGGCTGGCCTTGACAATGAGATGCTAACAACTGGAGCTAGAAGCAGCCATTAAGCAAATTTGGGGATTCAAAATGTTAAGCAGTGACTCTTCATCTATTAGCCAAGCTTTACTATTTCTTCTTTTTTTGGATTTTATTTTTATCAACAAATTCCATCATGCTTAAAGAGATACATATAGAAATAGGTATATACCAATAAAAATTCAAAGTTTTCTTAACTTAAATTCCAAAGATAAGTAAAAAACAAAAATTAACTCTCTTACCCATCCATTACCTTCAGATTCATTCAGATAATTCTCATTCCATTTCCTCTCTTTCTCTCCTCTTCAAACTCGCCTTCAGACCTCTCCTCTCTTACTTCATACACTCTTCGACTTACTCAAACCCTCCCACATACTTAACCATCTTATTTCTTCTAAACATTTTCACTCTGAGATTTCAGGGCCTAAGTAGGATTGTATGGGAGAATACGGTCTTTTGGGTAGCTTGGATGCAAGTCATATTAGGACTTATTAGGTCTTAGTCATCACACCTGGAACCAGTGCCAAGCTTGATTGGTATTCCAGACTCCCAGCTTTCTCATCAACCATGCCAGTGTAATGCACCAGCCAGAGCTCAGAAAACTTACTTTTGGGATAACAACCCCCAGAATCTTGGCTGGGGGATTCTGGGAAGTATAGTTGGAAAAAATATTGACTTTGCAATCTTTTGTGCTAGCACAAACACACTATTCCTCCCTAACTGTGTGGGTGAAACCCAACAGTGATTTCCCATGGGCAGAAGTGTTTCCATTAACAAAATCCGAAAGGTGAACTTTCCAGAGTAAATTTCTGAAGCATGCAAAGGGCTGCAGTGGAGAGAAGGAGAAAGCGCAAGCAGACCTCTGCACATGTGATGTTCATTTGTGCCCTTTGTTCTGCTATGCCCAAACCCATTCCTGCATGCCACTTCTTTTATAGCTCCCAGTATACCCACAGTTTACCCATGACCAAACCTAGACCTGTGGGCATGACATGATTTGGTGGGAACACTGAAACATTTATTAATGGCTGTACAACTCCCATTTTTAAGTTTAAGTACAAAATGGCTTGTGAAATCTCAGAGGAAATTGATGAATATGATATTTAATTGTGAGGAGTTGGGGCTTCAGTGGCCTGCTCATGGCCAGCTGAAGCAGAATGAGTTTTATTATGCGAATAATAAAAATAGCAGAATAAAAATAATGCAATTTGAAATGCCTGCCCCAATCTGTTTTCTCACTACAGTACGACCCCTGTATCCACAGGACTGGTTTCCATGGTTTCACTTACCTCCTTCCAAAAAAATATGTTCTCTCGGGGCATTTTCTAGGTCCTCCAGCATAATTCCACTGGAAGCTGACCACAGCGTCATGCTGGAGGACCTAGAAAATGCCTAGAGAGGTGTTCCCTCTCAGAATATCTATATTCTACAGTGCAACTCTGGTATGCTTGGGATGGAAGTCATTCATTTCAATAGGGTTTGGTATTATCTGTGGATTCACATCCCCATGGTAAGTCCAGGAATGTATCCTTTGCAGATATGGGGGCTGTACTGTATTTACTACTCCCCGCTGGGAGAAAAACCTGTACTACCCTCCCTCCCTCTCTAGATAGTATGAGCCCAGTCATACTACTAGGCCCAAATTACTCAGCCAACAGGTCCTGAGCAGGGCCAAGAACAGCAGCTACTTGGGCTTGTCTGCCAGTTCCTTCCATTTATCTGCCCAACTCCCACCGAGCTCCCCATTCTCGTTTCTCTCTGTTGTGCTCTTGATCTCTCGGCCCCAGTTCACCCTCTTACTTCCTTGACAAGAGACACAGGAGCATTCCACTCCTTAATCAGGAGAGGAATTAATCAATTCTAATGGATGAAGCAGCAGGCCATCCAGTACAAATGTGATTTCCACCATCCCCCGTGCCTCTTTTCCCATGGCAAGTACTGCTCCAAGGCATCCTGTTTTGTATGCAGCTTTGGATTCAAATCTCCCATAAAGCTAATGAAAGTGAGAGTGGGTGTAGCATCTTGGAAGGAGGGTGGGGGAATGCCACACTTTTGGCAGAGACCATTCTGCCCACATATGTAGAGGATGGAATTCACTGTCTTGGAGCAGTGCTACTTAAAGTGGTGCTCCATGGACTGATGCTGGTCTGTCAGCTATTGGCTACTGATCTGTGGACAGTTTCCAGGGCACAAATATGTCATATCTCCCTGGCACATTGGGGAGTATTACATAACTTAAGTAGTGCCTTAGACAATAAGGTGTTAGCCTGCTCTCCACATCTTGACAGATTCAAAGCTCTTGGAAGATCCAATCCCCACCATGAAATTCTACAGAGCTCTCCCACCTGATCCCCCATCAGCAAGTAGCATTCAAGAGGAAAGAAAAGAAAGAATGGAAGCAACAGCAAGAACAGGATGAGTGCATAAAGCAAAATAATTGCAGTGATAAACCCGGCACCCCTCCCTCCATGCAAGGAACTGCAAGGCTGCTGATATAGCTGAATCCATAAAGGCCTGCACTATGGTGTTTATTACACACCGAGGTACAACACTCCAGATTAATGGGGCAAAGAAGGGAGAAGGGGATATAAAGCCAAGTCCAGGAGACATAAAACAGCTAGGAAGTAAGCATCATCTGGAGGGACTAAGGCTGATTCATGTGGCTTCCACGTGTTTTGGGAGGATTCCCTCAAAGTGAAGAGCCGATTACTGATGTTGCCTCCATATCACTCTTCCTGTGCTTGGTGCTACTACTGAGATTGTCTGGATGATGTGGGGAGCAGAGGCTGGGGGCCTGACCCAATGTGCTGTAATGAGAACCCCTGAGCTCTTGTAGCTCTGGCCCAAAATGTCTAAATAAATTCAGAGCTGACAGAAAGTTTTAGTCAGCACTAGCTGATGCTTTGCCAGAGATTTACTGCAAATTAAATTTGGGCCTAAGCCAGGAGAAGCAACTGAAAAGCCAGACGTAAAGAGATGCTAGCGACATATTGGGCATTAGGGACATGCTGGTCTCCCAAGAAATACAACCAAGGCATTGGCTACACCCTCAGCCCATCTCACACTCAAATGTGGCTGGTCAGGCTAACATAACTCTTAATAAGTTGGCCTTCACTTTATTTATTTACAGAGCCCCAGTAGCCTTCACAATAGCAAGCCAATGAGAGACTCAGGTTGCAATCCCATGCCTATCTATCTCAAAGTAATCCCCACTGAATGCTGTAGGACTTTCCTCTGAGTAAACATTCACAGGCTTACACTGCTGAATGGATTGCTCCAGCCGACAGTGACTCAGCCATCCAAAAGTGAGGTGGGAGAATGTGTGGCCCTCCAGGTAGAATGTAACTCTTACCAGCACTAGCCAGCACAGCCAATAGTAAGAGGTGGAAGGAGATGCAGTCCAATAATGTCTTAACAGCCACAAAGATTATAAGCTGCCCCTAGTTTAGAGAGGAGATTTTCTGTAATCATGACCCAGTGAATGGAAGGTTTGACTAGCATGAGGTTCATGCTAGTGACCTGGGCAAGGAAAATTCTCAACTGCCTTTAAAACATTAGAACTATATGATCGCCCCTAGGGTGTTGTTGGGAAACTATCATGTTGGTGGTAGGGAAGCACTCTGGAGTTGCAAAGCCAAGTATTAATGATAAACAGCAGCAGAATTATGAGAGGCAGCCCAGTCCTATGCATGTCTCTCTGACAAGCCCATGGGGACCTATTTCCAAATCAGTGTGCTAAGAAATGCAGCCTCAGTGATGAAAGGTTCAAGAAGCCACTGTGGCTGGTTTCCAGCTGTTCCAAAAGGAGAAGCATGCAGATAAACTGATGTATACACACAACATTACTAAATGAAAGCTGTTTGTCAGGGGGCTTGTTTAAACGGTGAAAATGCTCCTCTTGGAATTCGAGAATACCTTATGTCCCAATGGGATTCCACATTATTTTGATGTATTTGGAAGGAGGGGGGCCCAAAAATGCCATATACTCTGCAGGAAAAGCCTCTGCAGTTTTCCCTGAAGTTTTTTTAAAAACTGCAATGGAAATGTGCATTCCTGCTCTTTGGGACAACTGCTTTGCTTTGCTGTGCTTTCCTGATAAAAGCTTTGCTGTGCTTTCCTGCTTTGCTTTGCTGTGCTTTCCTGAAGTGGAAAGCTGGTCAGAAGTGTGTGGGGGGCAGAGCTTGACAGCAAGGCAGCACCTGGAACCACCATGTTGGATTTTCACCATAGCAATCATGTGCTGAGGCGATGAAACAGCCTTTTTTCCTGTTTGTTTAAGGAGAAGGTTATACTTCCACACCTTGGATTTTCTTTTCTTAAAAAAAACAAAAACAAAACTGTTTGGCAGCAGCAGCTGGTGAGAATAAAAATGCGAGTAATTAATTCGCAACCACCATCTTGATTCACAGGCACACCCGATTGAACATCAAATGTGGACAGCTTCGCATACCTGTGATCTTGAAAAAAGACGTGGAGACAAATGAAAGCTGCTGCAAAATGCTGTTACTGCTCACCAATCCACATTCGATTGCCTCAAATAGACAAGTCCAGGATCTTATGGAACCCAATGGTTGCTTTCACCAGACCTTGGAAAATAGCCTGGTTCCATCATGCACTATTCCATTAGCCGGTGGGAGCAGGTGCTGAACCCTTCCCTTCCCTCTGCCAAATGTTTGGAAACCTTGTCATAAAAGCCAGCTCTTTAGTTAAGGGTCTCTCCCACCTCACACTAAGTGGTACTTACTCTCCACGGTGAGTGTGATAGGTTGGCTGGTTTTATTGTCCCCATTCTTGTCATTCACAGCCTGCACGTAGTACCTTCCAGCATCAGGGGCCACTGTTGACAGGATCACAAGAGTGTTTTCCAGGGTGATGGCTCTGAAGGGAATGAAGAAGGGGTTTAGAGCTGAGTATGCATTCAAGACATCTGATAGTCCTCCTGAAAAGAAGCTGCTAGATGTGTGGCACACAATGTCCTAACGAGTGTGCATTATATGTTTCATTTTGTGTTGGCTGACACTGTGGGAAACAATGTAGGAAGTCACTGTTTCCCCAACATACTTCTTAGCTTTTCAGAAAGTCCATGCTCAGGGACTTTGACTCGTACAATGGGCTTTTTCCTATGAATGGATTCTTTACTCACTTTCTGAACAAGGCCAAGTACAGACAAGCTACACTGGGGTGGTGGAAGAGATAATATTATCTGGGTTAGAGTGGCAAAACCCCAAATAGTTCATTCTTTTCTAATGATGTACCATCATCAGGCAAAGTCTTGGGTTAGGTGTATTCATTGGTTCCCACCACTACCACCATCACTAGCACCCTCACTGCTAAAAGTGAACAAGAAGGTATTTCTGAAACAAGCCCCATAGAATGACTAGATGCATGCTAGGAAATATTTCCATATCTTGCAATACTGCTACTTAGCTTGAGTCCTCAGGACAGAGAGTACAAGCAAGGGATAAATATGTTCTATATCTGTACGTCTAAAATATGTGAATGTCTGATTCCATCAGTACGTTTTTGTTGTTCTATCTTTTTGGAAAGACCATTACAGTTCAGTCATATGTATGTTTACTCAAAGGTATATCCTGTTGTGTTTCATAGGGTTTACTCTCTAATATACATGTAGGATCAGAGCTGATGGCTGTCATGCTGTTGGTTAGTCCCAAGTAGAGTAAACTCAGTAGACTCAATCGCTGAGTGGTGAGTCAACATGTCTAATGTACTCAATGGGTCTACTATAGTCAGGACTATAGTCAGGCTTTAGGCCATAGTGTATCATTGGTGTCATTTGGTATGCACGTTTTGGTTTATAAATTTCATTTAGGGATAGTGTATTTCACAGTTATTTATTATTAATTGCATATATATCTACCTTATAGTATAAAATATTCTCTCACCCCACTTAATTTCATAACAGTTTTTTGAGTTAGGCTAAGCTGCAAGATTGTGATGAGTTCAAAACCAGCCAGTAAGCTGGGCGGGGGTTTGAAGCTGGGTCTTCCCAGTCCTTGTCTATCCATTACAACAAATGGCTCCCAAATGAGCACGTTTGAGAGAGGGTGGCATATGAATTTAACATAGGATTAAGATACTACTATATTCAGACACAACTCCAATATACAAATCTGAAGGTGTTTAGCAAATCTGAATGGAAGAGGTGAATATTTATGTGCCTATTTGTACATACATTGGCTGAATCCTGTGCTGGCTAATGCATGTATAAGTTCCCCTATAGAAAAGTTGGACATTTTTGTTTGATACACAATGTGTGCCTTCAATTCAAGGTCATGGAAGTGGAGTTGCACATGTGGTGTCATTGCACATATAGATACTTGGTTGCGCATACCATGCAAATTTCATTGCACATTCCAATGCACAATCAGTGTGTATCCAGAGTTATGTATCCAACCCTGATGTAAGACCTGAACCACTGTATGTTTAAATGTACACTAGAATAGAAGAATGTAAGATAGGACCTGTTTGACTGCAAGGATTCACGTGTGCTTCTTTACTGGCATATTGTGTTTTGTTTTATTTTTTTATAGATCCACATACCTATGAGTCTAGAAAGGCAAAAAATAAACTAGATGGAAGTTTTGAGATGCAGTTTGGGTGACTATTGGGATATATAGGGCTATTCAAGACAGAGCGTTCTAGAGTGACCAGTTACAATGCACTCTAATTGTTCTGTCTTTTCCTTTGCTTTGTGGTAACTAAAACAGGTAAGTTGGTATGGTTTTATTGTCTCTATTCTTACTGTTCACAGTGTGCTTGGAGTGCCTTCCACCATCAGGTGCTACCTTTGACAGGATCACAAGGAAAGTCATGGCGAGAAAACATAGAAAAGTTGCAAGTGGAGGTTCCCTGTAAAGCTCTGTGAACAAAATGAAACAACTATAGGATCAAAACCTCATCTAGCAACATCTTAGGGCAGCAGCTGGGCTGCCATTTCAGTTCAGACTGGTATATACTTGTGTGTACATGTGTTTGGGTGTGACTAAAACACACACATGAAGACCCTGGGAATTTTTTCTTTGACTACAACTTCCACAATCCCCAATGCCCATATTTGCTGGGGAATTCTGGGAGACGTAGTCAAAAAAAGTAACTTTCCTAAGCTCTTCACTTTAACAGTTGCAGATGATCTCAGAGGAGAAGGCAACTGAAATGCATAAACCAAACATTTGCTCTATGCTGAAGCTATCTTCACCTCAAATGAAAAGCAATAAAATAAAGTAAAATAAAAAATCTTCCCCATTTCCTATGCTTGCCTTTAAATTATCTCAGTAGCTACCCGTTCTGGAGGGAGAACAAGTTGGAAGTTCATAGATTAATAGCTTTCTTTTTTAAAAGAATGATCTAATCTGCTCGAGGAATAAAATGGCTGGGGGAGGGGAAATATATTTTACTGTTAAATTTGTGATAAAGGCACTTTATCTCCTCAAACTGCCTTTACAAATGGAAAGGCAACCAGTTCACTTCCTGCATAATGGAGGTTACATATTCAATTCTACCAGAACGCCTCTGTGTATGAGAGAAATCTAGCCACTGTATGTCTGTGGAATCCATGAGGGCATAGGTGTTTTATTTTTCTTTAGAGACTGTATGTTTCTGCTGGGTATAAACAGAAGGAATTGGGCACAAATATGTTCCGCAAACACCATCTGTCTACATAGGGTATAACTTGCACATTACCTGTCTGGGCACAGATATTGATAAGCATATATGTAACATGTGAAAAAAAAGTTCATTAGAAAAAAATGGGCCTTTGATCCAATTTAAACTTGGTTGGAATCACTTGGGACAACAGAAAGGGATTGAGTTACTCAATGATGAAATTATCGTTAGGCTTGATTTAATTTATTGTCAGGTCATGTAACATAAGATTAAGATCTCAGCATTATTAAGATTTCAGTGCTACTGGGACCATGACAAACAGAAGTTTAATAACACAGTAAGCAAGAAGGAAATAAATGATAAGAAAGCAACCGTATCCCAGTTTTCATGCCTTGTTCAAATATTTGCTACGAGCAGATTATGTTATGGCTAAACACCTTAGGAATTACCACTGATTACATAAGTTAGCCTTTAATTATGAAGGAACACATTCTTTAAAAGCATATTAGACCTATGGAGATCTATCTACCTATCACATCAAATAAATTTTGCCCCACCTAGTCTATTGAAGCAGGGTGCTCAAAATGGGGCTTACAAATACACAGTCAGCATTAAAACCATAAAGTAATAGCAATAAAGTTACACACTTGCTCTCACACACCAACACACACCACTATGCAGGACAAGAAATGAACAGAAACTCAAAAGAAATGATCAGCATTGCAAAAAGCTTGTTCACACAACATTTTTGCATCCATTTACCCCAGATTCTAAATGCAGTCACGAACGTGGATAGCCAGGTCTCTCCTTTGGCACAACATTCCAGAGTTTGGGTGCTTGTGATGTCATGGACTTGTATTTGGAAACGTTTGATTTATTGACTGTATATTAAAGAATAAGGTAAGGAGATGTTGGGAGAGGGGAGAGAATGGAATATTGGACTGATTTGCATAAGGCCGGTGAATGACAGTTGGTGAGTGACACTTGGGAGTTCAGTTAGACACGGTTTTGGGTTTAGACTAGGGTTGGAATGAAACAGTTTTGGTTAGTATGGTTGGTTTGAGTTAGTTTGAGAGGGATGTGAAAGAGTGTGTGTGGTGTTTTATAAATATAATAAATAATTATTCTACTTTGTTATGTTTAACTTCTGTAAATAGAGAATTGCTTTTGTTTTTGTACACTTTTGGCCTCTTGGAACACTATCTAAATGACAGGTTTGATTCAGACATGGTGTCTATGGTGGCAGCTTTAACTATAGAGAGATAGTATTCATTGGAGACAGGTGCTGCATAAATCCTCGTAGGAATCACAGAATCATAGAGTTGGAAGATACCATGAGGGTCATCCAGTCCCCTTGCCTTGCAGGAATACACAATCAAAGCATTCCCAACAGATGGCCATCCAACCTGTTTAAAAACCTCCAAAGAAGGAGATTCCACCACACTCCAAGGGAGTGTATCCCACAGTTGAACAGCTCTTACTGTCAAGAAGTTCTTCCTAATGCTTAGGTTGAATCTCTTTTCCTGTAGTTTGAGTCCATTGCTCCATGTCCTAGTCTCTGGAGCAGCAGAATACAAGTTTGCTTGCTCTTCAATATGACATCCTTCCAAGTATTTAAACATGGCCATTATGTCACTGCTTAACTTTCTCTTCTACAAGCTAAACATACTCAGTGCCCTAAGCTGCTCCTCATAGGGCATGGCTTCCAGACATTTCACCATTTTGGTCACCCTCCTCTGGCCATGTTCCAGATTGTCAATATCCTTCTTGAATTATGTGGCCCGGAACTGGACATAGTATTCTAGGTTAGATCTGACCAAAGCAGAATGGCACTATCACATCCCTCAATCTAGACACTATACTCCTATTGATGCAGTAAGCTCTTAACCCATTTGGTAGGTTAAGAAATAGAAACCCCACATTTGTCTGCACTGGTGGGATTGCCAGAGTAGAAAACCCCACAGTTGGTGGGATAAGAGTTGGACCCCCCCCCCACACACACTGCTACTATGAAGAAGGACTGATCACATATCTCTGCTTTCCTCACCATACTAGGAAATGGGCATCATTACGTGTAGTGAATCACACTCTTCCAGAACTATGATCCACAGGCACTCGTGTGTTTGCCACATGTGGACCCCTCTAGTTACAGCTGTTCATATCTTCAAAGCTAGCAAATACTGCATCATCTGGAAATTTTCTTTTATCCTTAGTTCAACTTGTCAAGCATGTCCTTGTCTCTCACTTTTGCATTCTACAGCTCATCATTTTTCTTCATGTTTAAACATACACACACACACACACCTTCTCCAAAGGATTTTCTTTCACAAGCGCAATGCCTGTTGAAAGTGCTGTCTTATCAGTGGCACTCTCCCTCTCACTTCACTCACAGGAAGAGTGAAGGTGTCCTTGCCCGCTGAGTGGTTGCCGAGAAACCATTTTTCTCAAACAGAATAGCAGGTCAGTATATTCAGCTTGGTTCTTGGGAAGTAGTTGGGGTGTTAACACACAACAGTATAACAAAATAGGTGAAGACACAGCCAAAGCTATAATTTCAGAACTGGTATCTTGATGGAAAATGTCACAACTACAGAGAAACAGGTTTTGTTGAGTAACAGTTTGCAGGATTTTTAAAAAATACCTTCACCTCATAAGCTTTTACTTTGAGGACGTTATTTGGAGTTTGTGCAAAGAAACCTATAAACAAATTACTCCAAAATTACAACCAAGTAGGGATTTGAACCCAGTTCTCACCAGTCCTAGAGCTCATTTACATGGGCCAGGATACACCTGCTCCCCGCTGTTATACCTTGCCTGTGGATCAGGCCCATTAGTCCCCTGTTACCTGCATGGAACAGGAGAAAGTGCGGATGACCATGCTGGCCTTTCATTGCAGCTGCCACTGCTGCCTCCCTCGGGCTCTCTAAAGCCAGGAAGCCAGCTGGCAACATGAGACCAAGGCCCCCTGAATATGACCAGCCTTGGTCACATGCTGTGGACCTGCTTTCTGCTGTGGAAGAGCGACAGCAGAGTGTAGCTAAGGCGACGGCCGGCATTCAGGAATGGGCTGCTGTGGTCACGTTTTTGCCTGATCCGTTTTTTTTGCCAGTGGGAGCAGTTTTTCCTGAGTATTTTTTTTAAATGCTATAATGGGCCCTACCCTGTCTTAGCCCCCATCTTTGCCCCAAGGGTCATGTTTTTGCCAAGAAGAAAAATGGGGCAAAAGCCACACATCATCTGGACTGCAGGGCTCCAAGATCAGGGAAAGACAGGGTAAACTGCCCGTGCAGACAAGCTCCTAGTCTGACCTTCTGACCACTACACTATGCTGGGTCTCAGCCAGAGGGCATGGTAGAGCAAAGGAAGACATGTGATGTTAACTAGATCAAGGCCTGGGAAGTAAGTCTTAATGAAACTGAATCTAAAGCAAGGATGGGCAAAGTGTAGCCCTCCAGATGTTGTTGGTCTGTAAGTCCCCTCAACTTTGGCTAAGCTAGGTAGGGCTGCCAAGCATTGAAGTCCAACAACATTTGGAAGGCCCCATCTGGTCTAAGGGAACCAGGGCAGACAGGAAGGAGATGGGCAAAGAGATGAAGTAAAAGACCCAGGGGAAAGTCTCAGACAAAGAAAGATGACTACGGGCCCTTTCAAACTAAAAAATGTGTCAATGTGATTCTACTTTATTTGCCATGGCAACATCCTATGGGATCCTGGGATTTGGAATTTAGGAAAGGGCTTTAGGCTAGACCTTTCAGTGAGGGAATTCCTCTGGTGTGCCTTTGGCCCAACTTCCAATCCCAGGATTCCATAGGATGCAGGCATGGCAGTTAAAGTGGAACCATAGTGCTATAACTGTGAAATGTGAAAGAGCCCTAAGAAATATGCAAGTGGTCCCAGGAATGCAGAATATCAGGTTGGAGTGAGGGGAAGATGTCACTCAAGGTGTGCAAGTGCAAACCCTACTGGAACCTTGTTGCACCGTTCTTTGGGTTTTATTCATGTACTAAATTTATTTAATTTGATTTACAGCCTTCCTTTCTTCTTATATGGCACCCAAGAGGGCTCGCAATTTGAATTAAAACTTGTACATCACAGCTATACTACAATATGAATTAACACATGCAGGCACCATCCACATACCTTCCCTTCTGTTAGGTTTTGCAGAGACAGGACTCAACAGCCTGAACACCCAAGCAGAGAGGTGACTGCTTGGAAAGCTTCCCTTGCTAAAAAAATATCCTCTGCTGATGGGGCCAATGTCTATCTCACTATGAATGTGACTGTCTGTGCGGGGAGACATGGCAATTTCCCCCTCCCTCTTTCTTGAACAGAATGTTACAACTCTTAAGAAAGAGCAAATGCCCTTCCTTACATCTCTCTCTCTCTCCTCCCTCCCTGTTCCCTTTCTTTAAATTCATTTTCTCCATGATAAACAAAGCCATTAGTTTATCAAGACTATCTCAGGATTTTAATGTGATGTGCTGGAGACATCTGTTAAACATCCTTAATGTTAGTTTAACAAGGACACATTCAGCTGCATTCCCTCACACTTTCTCCCATTAAGCTGGGACGTGGCAGGATTCTCTCAGACAAATGGCTCTGCTAATGTGTCTGCCTTGTGCTTTTGCTTTTCCACTTGTGTGTGTGGGGTGTGTGTGTGTGTGTGCATGTGTGAAGGTTGGTGAGGTTACTTGTGGTTTTCTTGTGGGGCATGCTTTGTGCCTCTTCAAGAAACAGTCCCCTCTTTCTCTGTGGATGCCTGGAAGACAGCATCCAGGACTATCAATATTCAGGATGCTGGTAGTTTGCTAAATCATATTTCTGTCTATAGGCAGACTGCTCATACTCACCTAACCCCTCATGTCATGTAACAGACTGAGTGCATCTATTATTCCCACATCCCCTGGAGGGACTACTGTAACCGAAAGGGTTAAGGCTCTTCAGTCACCACAATGACTCTTGAAGGAAGATGACAGCCAAGGGCAGCAATGTAATAAGAGAGAGTAGGAAAAGACACCTATTCTACACACCCACCCATCACCTGTCAAGGCAATGAGGACACAGGAAAGGGGATATGGAGAATGTCTTCTGAGTTTGGGTTGGAAAAAGGAAGTGTGCCTTTGAATGGGAAAAACAATCTTTCGTCTTCATTTCTTTTATTTTTAGTTTTATAATCATACATTATATTATCCAATCAATACTTAGTTAGTATAACACATAAAATTACTATAAACATCGCAATTTTTCTGTTAACTAATTTCAAAAGTTAACATAGATTCTTTACTGTAATTCTATTCAAAAATATTAGTTCCCCTAACCCCCCCCACCTCAGTGCTCCCCTACACCGGAGCCATTATCCCTTACCTAATCTTTCCAGAATCTCATTTCTTCTCGTGGAGGTAACCTCCCATCTTTTGTCCGTAATACTTTTTTAACAAATACTTTCCAAATTTTATTAAAATCACTTTCTTTCCAACTTTCTCTTCTTACTTTAATTCTACATGTTAACTTATCATTTATTGCCATTTTCTAAACTTCTTTATACCACTCCTAAACTTGTACATTTATTTGCATTTTCCAGTGTCTTGCTATAATTAATTTTGCTGCCGTTAATAAATTTGTTATTAAATCCTTTTCTGCTTGGTTCCCATTCTCTCCTTTATAAATTGACATCAATGCTATGCTCGGTTTCCTTTCTATATTTCTATTCAGAATATTCTCTATTTCTATAAAAACCATTTCCCAAAACTGTTGTACAAATTTACAATTCCACCACATATGCATATATGTACCTATTTCTTCACAACCTCTCCAACAATATTTAGAGTTATTCTTACCTATATTATGCAATCTTGCTGGTGTCTAATACCATCTCCATATTATTTTATAATAATTTTCTTTTATCCTTATCGACATATTTTTTAGATGTCTTTGTTTCCATATCTTATCCCATTCATGATCTCCAATTTTTTGTTTCAAATCTTCCTCCCATATTCTCCTTAAATATTCCCCTTTGTCTTTTTTATCCTTATTTTTTTATCAATATTTTATATAATTCACTTGTAATGCCTTTCAAACTTTCATTATCATCCCTCTTTTCACCTTTTTTCACCAAATTTTCAAATGTTGTAAATTCCCTTGTTTCTTTATGATTCTTTTTCCAATTTTTAATCCATTGTTCTAACTGTATGCAATTACACCATGAAATTTTCTTCTCTCTTATACTCCCTTTCTCATTCATCCATCCTATCCATCCCTCTATTTTGTCTAGTCCTCTTTTCTTTAATTCCTTTCCTATTTTTTCCTTAAAATTATTTGGGATTTTTTCCCCCATTGTAACCGGTGTTAATACTGAATCAATAGGCAAAAATTCTCTCTTATATTTATACCATATTTCCCATATATTTTGCAGAAATGGTTCTCAATTCCTTTAATTTCCTTTTTTGTAAAATTATAAAAAAATATGTTCCATGTTCTCTTTTCTATTCTTCCTGTTTCTATCTCTAACCATTCTAAATCCCCCTGTCCAACAATTCCTTCTATAAAATATCTCAATTGATTAGCTTCATAATATCCTTTTATTTTGGGAAGACCAAGTCCTCCCTCCTTCTGTGATATATACCAAAATAATTTATTTAATCTTGTCCTTTTCCCTCCATTACAATATTTATTCAACATATTTTGCCATTTTTCAGTTCTATTCTACTTCTGATATTTTTATTGGTAACATTCTAAACAAAAAAATTACTTTAGGTGATATTTTCATTTTAACTAAAGCTACTCTTCCAATCCATGATAGTTGAATATTTTTATATTCTTCCAACTTCTTTTCCATTTCTTTCCTTAGTACCATAATATTTTTCTCTTCTAATTCTTTTAAATCTTTTGTAATATTTATTCCTAAATACTTAATATTACTTTTTAATCTTACTTCTAATTTTTTCTCTTTTACAAATACATTTTCTTCTTCCTTAGTATAGTTAAACAACATCATATCTGATTTGTTCCAATTAACCTGTAAGCCTGTCATCTCCCCAAATACTTTTAAATGTTCTTTAATTTTTTCTATTCCGTTAATCAATTCCTTAATTGTTAGCAATGTATCGTCAGCAAACAAGCTTATCTTATGTTTTGTTTCTACTCCAATTCCTTCTATACTATTATTATTTCTTATCACATTTGCTAGAATTTCTATTACCATTGCAAACAATATTGGAGAAAGTGGGCAACCTTGTCTTGTTCCTCTCGTTATTTTTATCTCTCTTGTTATTCCATCATTAACCATCACTATAGCTGTATTATGGGAATACAATTGATCTATTAATCCTCTAAACCTCCTCCCCATTCCAGATTCTTTCACTATTATTTTTAATGTTGGCCATTCCACACAGTCAAATGCTTTAAATATATCTAATGCTAATATCCCTGCTTTTACTTTTGTTTTGCCGATTATATGTATTTTATTTAACATCCTTCCTATTAAATTTGACATTTGTCTTCCTTTCACAAATCCACATGGGTCCTTTAATATATAATTATACATACAACTATTCATTCTCTTTGCCATTATTGCTGATAATAACTTTGCATCTTGATTTATCAATGATATAGGCCTGTATGATCCAGGGTCCATCAAATCCTTATCTGGCTTTGGTATCAATATTATCAATGATTGTTGCCTTGGTGGAGGGACTTTGTCTCCCATTATTATATTATTATAGAATTTTAATAATTTAGGTATTGACTTCTTTTTAAATACTTTATAACAATCTGGTCCTAACCCATCCATTCCTGGAGCTTTCCCACTTTTTAAATTATTTATTGCTTCCTCTACTTCCATTTTCGTAACTGGTTTTTCTAATAAATCCCTATCTTCCTCTTCTATTTTAATCTTCCAATTTTCCCATACATATTTTTCTATTTGTTCCACTGATTTATTCCCTGACTGGTACAGGTCTTTATAAAACTCCTCAAAAATTGTTAGTTTTTCCTTCATTGTTCTATACATTTTACCTGTTTTATCTCTAATCCCATTTATCATATTTTCCATTTTCTTCTTCTGTGTGGATCTAGCCAACATTTTTGAATTTTTATTACTAAATTCAAAATACTACCTTCTTAAATAAATCAAATTTTCTTGTACTTCATCTACTTCCATTTTATCCAATTCCTCCCTCTTTGCTCGTAACTCAATATAAGTTTGTTTTTCCTTGTCTAATATATATTTATTTTCCAATAATTCTATTTCCCTTTCTAATTTCTCTTTTCATTCTTCTTGACTTTTTTTTTAAGTTTAAGGTTTCTTTTATGCATATCCCCCTTGTCACAGGTTTCATAGTATCCCACAAAATTCCTTTTGATACTTCTTTATCATTTAATTCCCATAATTCTTGCCATTCATGCTCAATTTTTTCTACTATTTCTCTGTAATTTAAAATCTTTGTATTCAACCTCCACCTTTTCACCTGTTCATAATCTCTCTTCATTATAATCTCCACATTGACCAAGGCATGGTCTGTTACTTTTATATTTTCTATCTCTGAATTTATAACTTTATCAATCCATCTTTTTGATACAAGAATATAATCAATTCTTGAATAACTCTTATGTACCATTGAAAAGTATGTATATTTCCTTTCATCTCCCTTTACCAATCTCCACACATCTTTCAACCCCTTTCTTTTTATTATTTTATTTAAATTTGTAATATTATCTTATTTATCCCTTAATGAATATTTTGATTTATGTTTTATTCTTTCCATTTGCATGTTAAAATCTCCTGCTACAACAATATTTTGTTCTTGTATATTCTCCATTTCTTTAAATACTTTCTCATAAAATTCCTCTTGTTTTTCATTTGGAGCATATACATTCATTAGAACATATTTATCTGCTTCCATTTCACCTTGCATTATAATATATCTACCATTTTCATCTTTTTTCACCTTTTTAATGACAAAATTACATTTTTTGCTATTAATATTGCTACCCCTCTAGCTTTTGAATTCCCATATGCTTTTTCATAAACTCTTACCCAATTCAATTTCAATTCATTTACTCCTTCCCTTTTTCGATGTGTCTCTTGCAAAAATATTATATCCGCTTGATCCTTCTTCAATAATGCTTCAATCCTTTTTTGTTTTATTACCGTGCCAAGGCCATGAACATTTAAGGTTGATATCTTTAATTTATTAACCATTAGATACCTTAGTACATTTTCTATAAGATCGTCTGGCTCCAAAAAGTGACCTCCCTTCCCCATACCCACCCCTTCCCAATTTTTCCCCATTCCCTTCCCCCCTCCCCCTTTCCCTTCGTTACCTCCCCACCTTGTCTTCCCAAGGCAAATTGCCTTCCTCATGTCACCCCAGGTCTTCCAGGTGAGGAGAGGCGAAGAGCTCATCCAATGGCCCAGAACAACTCCCTCCCCCTGAGTGCTCATAAAAATAAAAAATAAAAACATTTCCCCTCTTTTTTCCCCCCATAATTTTTCCCCTTCTTCTTCCTTCTGCTTTCTTCATCTGTCTAAACTTTTCCTCCTCCGCTGTCCACTCCTCCATCAGCTCCATACTCCTTCTTATATACTCCCAACTCCTCCAACAATCGCAGTCCTTCTTCTGGTGTTTCCATTCTATATCTTTTTCCTGCCCATTCAAATTTCAAAAACACTGGGTATCCCCAAGCATATTTTATACCAGCTTTCAAAAGAGTAGCAATACAAGGCTTCATCGATTTTCTCCAAATTACTGTTTGTGGACAGTAGTCATTATATAATTCCACCCTTACATCTCCATACTTCAGTCTCTCTGGGTATTTCTTGACTGTTCTCATCAATTCCTCCTTGTTATTGTAATTAATAACTCTGACAATAACATCTCTTGGCAAGATACTTCTCCTTCCTATCAGTTCTCTATGGATCCGGTCAATATCCTCGTCCCTCCATTTCACAGCTGGGGTCACTTGCTGTAGCCATTTCAACACTTCAGATTTCAGATTAGATCCTTGATCTTTCCCCACAGATTCTGGCAGGAACCTTATTCTAAAGTTATTCCTGCATTAATAATCTTGCATGTATATCAGTTTTTTTTTTCCATATCTGTGATTTTCTTCATATTGTCCTGGATCTGACTGCCTTGAAGTGTTTTGGTTTTAATTATTTCTTTGTTCTCTTTTACTATATTAAGAATATCTCCTTGTATTCCTTGTATTTTTGTACTCATTTCCACAAATCTTTCTTCAGATCTTTTCCTCTCCTTCTGCATTTATTCTCTTATACTTGCAAACTCTGAAAACATTCTCTTTTTGTCTTCTCTAAATTCTGTCATCATTTTTGTAAAGAGAGAATCCATATGAGTTTTAATATCCTCTGTGCTTTCTCTCCTTCTTTCCCTCCCCCTTGGGGTGGAGGATCTGGGGCTGAGGCAGCTAAAGGAGGGCTAGTTTCTTTTTCCATCCTTAGTCCTTCTGGTTCACCCTTGTGATTCTGTGCTTCCGGAGATATCCTTTCTAATCTCTTATGAGATCTATCCGACGGTTTATCTAATGTTTGTGGCCTCAACCAACTTTTTCCTGCAATATTCTTTTTTTTAGACATAAGAAAATCAAAACACTCCAAACTTTCATTCCTCCCCTTCTGTGTATGGCCCCTCCTTCCTCCACCACTTATTTTTTTAAAATCTTTCCACTTATTCTCCAGTTAGATCAATTATTCCTTCTCCTGTTAAATCATCCTTTTCATTTGCCTACAATTGTTTGCTGCTTTCTCCAACCTTAGTGATTTAGTAGCAAAATGTTCTTTTTAGTTATGTTGGAGGCAGCTACAATATCAGGCAAAACCAAAAGTAACTATTTGTTTACTTTAGGGTTCTTTGAACTGCAATTTTCTCTTCTATTAACATTCCTTAGTGATTCACAGCCATAAATCTTCCCTCAAAACCTCTCCTCATGCCTTTTTGAGGGGAAATTATTCATTTAATTCCATTACCTTGAGCACCCGTCCTGGGAATTGCTTCCTATGCCATTGAAGCTTGGCTCCTCCCCTTCTTTCGTCTTCATTTCTGTTGTAACCAGGGATGGCTCACAAGATTATGCATTATGCTGCCAAAGGCAAATGACCAGATAGCCACTCCTCCAATCTACATTCCAAAGCTGACTGAACTGGAGATAACATTTATTTGGCAATGAGATAACATTTATTTATTTATTTATTTATTGCCTTTCTCCCTCTGGCGGGACCCAAGGTGGCACACAACATTTTAAAAATAACAATAGCTAAAAACATAATACAATAAATAAGAATTAAAAGAGATAAAACATTTTAAAAACTCCATAAAAATTAAAATATGAGTACCAGAATCCCAACCTTCATTTGTCAGCAAAGGCCTGCTGGCACAAAAATGTTTTTGCCTGCTGCCTGAAGGAGAGTAAAGGTAGGGCGATTCTAACCTCTCTAGGGAGGGAGTTCCAAAGTCTGGGAGCAGTCACCAAAAAAGTCCTCTCCCTAGTTCCCACCAAATAAGCCTGAGAAGGTGGTAGGACAGAGAGAAGGGCCTCACCACAGGAAAGGGTGCAGGACAGAACTCTGTGACACAAACACAGCTCTGTCAGGATAACTGCCAGGAGTGTTCAGGAGGAAGCATGTTCACTACTGTTCCCCAACCACAGTCACCTAAGGAAGTTACCTTGCTCTGCCTAAAAGTAGGGTCAGCCCCAGTTTTAGCCATCTTATGCACTGTTCTGCAAACATTCATGTACTTTGTAAACAAACAAAGGGTGATGGGGAGGAAGTGTCTACAATGTGTATTACACAATCTTGGTTCCAGGCCTACAATTCAGCTCAGTGAGTCACAAACAGAAGAACCATTGCTAGCAAGCTGGAAAGTAGAAATTCAGTTTATTCTAGCTTAGCAGGAATCCCTGGCTATGTCTGCCAAGTCAACAGCATTTATCAGACGGAAATGCTCCACTCAGATGCAACTGCTGGATCCACTTTTCAAGGAAGGACCTCTCTGAACTCTCCTATGAATATTAATCAGCAGTAATTGCTGTGATACGGTTGACAGAGCCAGTACTGAATGGAATTGGCATGCAAGTAGTGCTCTGTGGTGCCTCAGAGGCAGGGCGGGAGCATGGGCCATTAGGCACATTGGTTCCTGAGGGGGCAGTTAGTTGGCAAGTGTGATGGAATGCAGGCAGCCCTAAAGGGAACTGCGAGCAATGCTCCCCAGATGGAACAAGCAGGGAGGGAGAACTGGGAGCATCTACGAGGTACATAGGGAGACACACAGGCACAACAGAGGACACAGAGATGAAGGGAGGGCGTTTGCATTGCCTGTCAGCTTCTGGCTCAAGCAGAGGGAAACCACTCCATTACTAGCTGATGGGTAATAAAAACTCATTGTTTTTTAATGCCTACATATATGAAAGGACCATGACGATGATATTCGTGTGCATGTGTGGTGTGTGTTGTTCCAAGGTTAAGGGCCCTGATTGCTGTTTTGGATAGGCCAATCACTGTAAAAAAGGGAATGGAATTCAGTGGAGTTGTGTTTCTCAAAATTTGACCTTATATATCTCCCACACAGGCCTGACATCTGTCAAAATGCACAGTGGTATGAGTCAGCATGGAAGAGATGGACGTCCTTGTCCTTGACAGAGAGAAGAAAGCATAAGAGAGTTTCCAGCTCATAGGAATTGATCATACACCTGTTCTGGAAGATCTACCAGAGGCCAAGCCCTTCCAGCCTTCAAGTGCAAAGGCTTATATAACAGTGTAGGACAATGTCCTCCAGATGAGTTGGACCACAATCCGCTTCGTCCTCACTCATGTATAGAGAGGATGACAGAGGTTGTAGTTCAACAGATCTCCAGGGCAGCAAATTGTGGGAAGCCTGCTGAAGGAAGGTTCACTATAAGGTCATTTCATCTGTTCACCAGATGCTTCACCTGGCTAGCTGATTTGCTACAGTCCCTTATTCCAAAGGAAGGAGTGGAGATAGGTGGCTCTGCTACTAAGAGGGAGGGAAGCACTTTTCCATACACCTTCTTTAAAATGTCTTTTATTGCTGACGGTGGGCCCTGTAATAGCCATTTTACTCACATGCGGCTGCTGGGAGGGATTTTGCGCCCATCACGAAACCAAGTGACCTGTGGGCGAGGGAAGCTGGCGATGTGGGGGGCACGGATGACGGCAGCTTCACCATGTGAGACACTCTGCTGCTTCTCACTTTCTTCAAAGCTTCCCATGTCTGGAAAGGAACAAAAAATAGCAAGAAAATCTGTTAACTCTAAGGATCAGAGAAACCCAAAATGTGGTATTCTCAGAGCTTGAAGCAAACAGACATTGGAGGCAGTCAAATTCAGCTTTAAAGTATGTTCATGTGTACATGTACATACATGTACACAGGAAGAAAAGCACATGCATGCACAATATGTTCTTTAACAAAAGAGATAACAGAAGGTTAAACATGCCAGGAAATGGCATTAGACAATCTCACAGTCTTTTAGATAAAGCTGTTCGAGCACTCATTCGTGCACATGAAAACGCTTGCCTTGTCTTTTGTATGACCCCAGGCCAGAGCTTTGCTCTCCCTTTTAGTGCATACATGGAGTTTCTGCACAAACAGGTTAGGAAAATTGCTCCCATAGAAGAATGAAAGAGGCCCAGTGAAAGCCTTACAAGTCACAAGGAAAGAGAAAAGGTGAGGAGGCTTCTAAAGAATTAGGGAAAGGCAGATCCGAAATGCAGGCCTGCACAACCTGTGGCCCACTCATTCTAAATGCAGCCACCAAGCTATATATGGCACGGCTTTGATAAAATCTTTTGTTTTTTGGTTAATCAGAGCTTTGATAAATCTTTCCCTCTTCTCTGCCTATAACTACCGGCAGGAGAGAGGCTGCCAAGTATCTCACAGGCTATTATACAGTGCTGATGGGCCGACCATATTTAGCTCTCTGGGTCACTACTGTGCAGGTATATCCAATGGATTTCAATGCAGGCAAATGTACATGGGATCATGTCACGTACAAATTGTTTCAGGGAGGGGAGGCAGCATAAAGTCCTAAAACTTGATGGCTGTAGGACTCCAGTTGTGGAAAATTTCAACATTTCCTAGTCACTATGGCCCTTGACAATTGGATAGATTTTTCTCAACCTTTATCTGACTACCTCACACATTTCTTCACATAGTATTTTGGTCTGAGGAATGGATTGCTAAGTGCAAAAATACACATGTAATATGTAAGTTATGAAAGGGTACCTGTCTGTCTAAACTGCAGCTTTCTCCTCCCCAAAATATATAGGAGAGAGGGACTTATCACTGTTTGTGTGTACTCTGAAAGATGACAGTTTATATTATGTGAGTGGGATGATATATGTGCCTGTCGTATCTAGAAATCAGTTCCTTGAGAACAAGTAAATCGTAAGAAAGGCCCATGAGTTACAGTACTGGGAGAGGAGGAGAATACACTCCAAAATGGAACCCCTTTAAAGTATGACTGCGCCTATACAAATTCTTCATAGTACAGATAATACCACTGAACACTGCTGATGCTTTCCACTGGCAATGACCTGTGGTAGGAAAACCACCACAACAAAGACAGACAAAATCCCACCTTGTTCTCCTAGACAACAACAAAGACAGACAAAAATCCCACCTTGTTCTCCTAGACTATGTGTAATTGCCTCTTCTGTTGGTATAACACTCATCTCTGTGTCACTCCCTCATACACCCATATGTGCTACTATACTCTTACTATTGCCAGATTGCTCCTCCCACACTCCTGTCTACAGCCAAAGGGTTTCCCCTCCTCAGCACACAGGTTTTTTTACCAATAACCTTGACATTGCTGAGATGAAAGTTGGTGCCTCCTCGGGGTGCAATTGTTCATGACCTGGAAAATTTATAGCACCTTTAATAATAATAGTACTAATGACAAAATTGGTGTGTGTGTGTGTGTGGGAGACGTTTTATTGACTTGCTTTAATTGCTGTAATTAAAAACATGTAAAGAATCTCTTTTTAATGACTTGGCCATTAGCATTAGCACAGCTGCCCACTTAATTTCCCATTAGCTTTCTGATTTGCCACCAAGCTTTGGAGGAGAAGGTTGTTTGGGTGGGGGAAGGAGAAAAGGTGGTTGTCATGGTGGTAATGGTAATGATGATGATGATGATGGAGTAAAACAGGAGAATTAAGGCATGGTCTTGAATACTCTGCTGAGGTGAAACACACCATGCTTCAAAGTGTTACTATTTGCTCCTGGTTGAGGAAGTCTTCAGTGTTTAGAACATCTTCATCCTCCATGTGCAGAATAATTTACTAACTTAAAAGTTGGGGGATATTCATACTTCTCCCTCCCCCCCCCCCAATTTTTGATGGTGATTGTTTCCTTTTCCAATTTTCAGGTGGTTATTTTTCTTCCCGACACAGGCTGAGAACCACAAAAGCCAGTATACTAAATCTTGTTTTTAGAGCTCTTTTAGTCTCTGAGCAACAAGGTGCTCCTTCTCGCCCCACCTCTCCACAAGACTTTCCAGTGACTGTCTGGATTTTAATTTTCTCTTGCTGCTTCAGCTCATAGATCTTCATTCCCAAGAATGCTGATGAGGCACCAAGTTCACTTAGAATGATTCCTGATGGAAAACACTCCTAACAAGGAGGGGAAGGGTGTCAGAGGGAAAGGTTAAGCCCCCCTTCATGGAAATGTCAACCACTGGGGCTCCCATACTTGTAATCTCATCTTGTGTCTGCTACCAGTGATGGGAGGTCCTGTAAAAACAAAGCCTGCAAGAGTCATGGGCATTTCCGTTTTTCTTCAAGCAATTTTGAATACTCATAACTACAGAGAAAGAACTAAGTACCTAATAGAGATTGGCTGTCACATTACAAAAATTGGTTCGGGCACAGTGTTTGTAGCATAACTGTGAAGCAGCATCTCACTGTGGCAGTGGAATATTTGTAATTAGGAAATGGTGGATGTGGGGTTCTTTTAGCTGCTTGATAATGCAGCTGGCCAATGCATGTCAAATGTCACATGTTATTTTTGCTTCCTTGCAAAAGAAAAGAAATCCCCAGAAACCTCAGAGCATCCTTGAACTGAATTATGTTTTTGGAAGCATGTTTCAGGATCTTGAACTTTTAGAAATGGGACCTCTTGCCATTGTGAGCAAAAGATGCAGAGGGGTCACATCAAAGCCAACTCTCCACCATCACACACATACCCAAAAAAGAATGAAAGCAGTAGGGGGAGGCGAGGAAGAGAAGAGGAAGGAGAGGTAGGAAGGAGAGCAGAGAAAAGCGCTCATTATGGTCCAACACTGAAGCCAGCAAGGATATCCAAGCAGTTCTTTTCATCAGGCCAGAAGCTCTCTTTCCTTCTGGTATCCTACTAGCCCACGTCTCTCTTCAGAAGTGTCTTCTTTCATCAAAATTATTGTGTAGCATCTCTTTTTCCAGGATGGCACTTTTATGTTCTATAGCTGAGCACCCGTGACAGCAGAGAAAACCTCAGAGGTATCCATCAACCTTGCCTGAAGTTTGAATTAACATCACCTGCTGTTGCCTTCCTCTGCCTTGTGGTCATGCCTTCTTTCTCAGCTTTCTTCTCCTACTCTTGGCTCAGCAAGTCTTCTTCTTCTCTGGGCTTTTGAAGTCCTCACAGCAAGCCCTAATCTGACATGCAGAATTTGTCAGCCCTAGCCTTCTGCTGAACCAGCTCTGCTTCCTGTACAGTCCTGATGTTAACCTTAAAGACAGCAGGGAGAGCCATCCAAAGATACACTGCTGCCTAAGGCAGAAGCTACAAATAGCAGCCCACCTCCCCAAATTCAAGATGCATGGTACTCACGACCCATTAGGTCCTTTTGCAACTTCAAGCAGAAAATTTTACAAATACTTCCCCACACTCCCTGGCAGTGAAAAAAAATAGAATAACCAGCATGCATTTTGCTATCCTTTCAGGATACCCCACATCAGCTGTCTGGTATGTTTTCACTCCATTCAGTGGTAGAGGCAGGAGATTCAAGAAGAAAAATAAGCTAGGCAGCTGGAAGAGTGAAGGACTGCCAAACCTATTACCTTTTGTAACCAGAGCTGCTTTGGGGGCACAGATTCTCTCCCACAAGAAACAGGGCACACCCACTTGAAAGGTTGCAACTTTTCATTGGTGGTGGGATGGGGGAAGAATGCCACATGACTGAGGATCCTCCTACCTGGCAGTTCCTCTGCTCAGGAAAAGTGACTGAAGGTAACAGAACTGTATATAATGAAGAACCTTTGGAGAGAGTGCAACATGCCAGCAGCAAAGTCACCTAGATCACTGAACTGTATGTACTGAAGAACCTCTGTCAATGGGGCAGCGTCCCAGCAAATATGTCACCTGGATAACTCACTGCTGAGCAAAGGAATCCAAAGAAAAATGTATCAGAGATCAGGGCTGGACTTGTAAGTGTATAAATCATGGTTCAGTTATAACTTCTAGCCAGGGACCACCTAGCTGTTCAGAGAATCTGCTGTTGATTTACACATTTAAAACACAACATGGGGGTTCCAATGAAGAAAAAAAATAAACACCAATGTAACTGCCACAATTGTACCAATGTTATAAACGATGCATCCAATTTCCTAATCCTGTGGACATTCCACCCACCACAGTCACCTCTAGAACATCCCAGACTGCTTGATCAAAGCCCATGGCAACTTTTCCAGTGCAGTCAAGTTCAACGTGGTCAGTTTAGGGAGACACATTAGATTAGACATACAAACATGCCTGTGTGTCAAGGTATTGGTCTCCAAGCTATTACCCTGCCCCCCCATGCCAAAATTAAAACCTCTCCTCACTGCCACAAACAGCTTCATTTCAGACACATGCACACACTCAGGTGCTGAAGCATGAGGCATCCCCACCACCCCAGCAACATGCCATGGGCTCCAGCCAGATGATCCAGATTCCCCTGTTGCCAGCTGAAGATTTGTCATCAACGTTCTGGCCTTTCCGCCTGCATGTCGGGGAGACTGGAGCTGATTTATATTGGCAGCTTGTCCCTGTGTCAGGCAATGGTGCTGTAATTGTTATAAACGTTGTTTGCTTTCCTTGCCTTCCAGAGGGTGCTGCTGAGGAGAACTGCTTGCTTTCGTTAAAAGCCATGTTAGGGATTTAACACTTCAGGAAAATAGCCTCCTCAGAGCTAGCTTCACAAGCAATTCTGTTAATGGAACTCAGAGCTAACCCGTGAATTTGCCTGCTCTTTGCTCCCCACTACTATCTTAACATTGGGAGCTCCCTCTATGAGGCCCTCAGACCAACTCAGCCTCCAGATCCTCAGGGGACCATCACCCTGACTAGCTTTATCCTAGCAGCAATATTTCAAGTGGGCAAAATTTAAATTTTCACAGGACCATGGAAAGGTTTGTATTCCATTTGCCAAGGACATTTTGTGTATAGTGAGGATGCAAAACCTTAAAAAAGCTGTAAAAGCAAAAGGGATAAATAAGAAGAGGAGATGTTTGCAGGTTACCTCTTAGCTTAGAGGAAAGAAGCACTGACTTTTCAGGTCTGAGGTTCTGTGATTTGGCACAGCTACAAAAGGTCAGCTTATTGTTGTCAGAGGATTAATAAAGCGTGATAATACTGGAAAGTGCCTTCTCAAACAGAGAACATGGCTACAGAATTCCCTTTCTTTATTGCTATATTTAAAAAAATCTGCAGCTAGCTGAGTGATGTCCTCTGCAAAGACCTATAATCTTGATCTGAGGAAGACAAAACATGTCCCAGCTGCACAGAATCCTGTCCCATTGGTTCACCATTCACACTGCTACAAGATTTGTGTCTTTCTTTTCATTTGTGTTTCTTCAACTTTACCTTCCAGCTGTTGTTTGAAATTCCATTTTGCACTGCTCAGCTGAAGAGCACCTGAACACCCAATAATTTTTGACCTAAACATTTTGCTCACAGAGGGCCATCTTGATCTCACTGTCCAATGACCTTGACCGCTTGTCCCATCAGTCTGTTTGTCCCATCAGATACCTTACAAGTTAAATGGTGGCAATGGGAGAGCGTCTCTAATAATAAGCTAGGATCTGGATGGGTCCACGGCCTAGACTATGTAACATACCTTTGAAACAAACATTTCCTCATTTTGATGAGAGAAGAGGATAGTATAGACAAATATAGAAATGAAGGAGAGGAGGTGCTCCAAGAAGCAATTAAATTTTACACACATGCACATGGCATTTCTACACTGCTCAATTGCTGAAAGTCTCTTGTTAGTTCACAATATAAAGTTAAATAATACAATACATAAATAAAAGATAATGTAAAATCTAATACAAATTAAAACTGACACAGAATAAAATGAAAGTAAAAGCAAAGCATTTTATCTGAGGGACTATAGTTTGGTGAAAAGGCACAGGGGATGTCTTTACACTTATGCCAAACTACTGTTGCCATGTCTCTTTGGGACAAAGCTGTGGCAATAAGCTGGTATAAATGTGCTGTATATCTATGCTGTGCCCAAGCAATTTATGAATTCTGGCCACTTGCAGAATCCCTTTTATTGTGCTCTATACACATTTCCAGTACAAGCAGCACTACTCTTTCTTACTCTTCTCTTGGGCCCAGCCACATGCTACATTCAGATGAATGTAACAGATCCTTCTAACAGCAGTTTTGTTTTTGGTTTTTTTGCAAAGAGAAGCACCATCTGTGGCAGAGTTAGATTATGAGCATAAAAGTGGTTGCATGTTGGAGAAAAGATGTGGGGAAGCTGCTTCTCTTCCCTTATTTCATAGGGTTTCAGATAGATCTTTTCCTGCAGCTACTATGCTTGACAATAATCTTCCAAGATCATTTACCTTGCTGGTGGCCTGGTTCTTTTTATCTAGAGATATCAATGACCAAGCCTTCTGCACGTGGAAGCCTACAATCTACCACTGAGCTATGGCTCCTGTTGGTGCTTTTGTTATACATTTTTTCATACAACAGAAGCATTCAGTTCAACATCTACTTTATGGACTTTATTGTACATCACAATTTGAAAGGCCTTTAAAAAATATCCATGAGCCCTCCTTGTCACATTTTTGGCTTCATTTTAGCCAATGGGCAACTCAGCTATCTTCACTCAGCCCCTTGACACATAGGTCCTGTCCAAATGGTAAAAATAATCCAAATGGCAATCGCATGGAAGGTGATCTGTCTAAATGGACATTCGCATCAATATGTCTCATTCAGAAGGGGAGTAGCCAAATCCACCATATAGCTCTGAAGGGAAGCCTCCAGAGCTTTTCTTGTAGTTTTTAAAAAGCTCTGTAGGGCATGCAAATGTGCAATCATTAGAAAAGTTGCATTTGTGTTGCTGTGATGCTGTGATGAGGCAGCTCAAACTGATTGGCCAGACGAGAATGGGGGTGGGGAAACAAACAGGGAAAGTGCCTGCTGCCGCCATGTTGGATTTTCAGCTAAGTGAAAGATTGGTAAGGAGATAAAATGGTGATCTTTCTCTCTCTTTTCTTATTTTTTTGTCTGTAAATATGAAGTATCGCTTGTGTGCATCATGGAAAACGTTTTTTTTTTTTTAAATTGGCGGTGGCAGATTTAAAATGTCGATTAAATCACTCATGTCCACCATCTTGGCTGGGGGCATGCGAAGTTTAGGGGAGCTCTTTTGACCATTAAGACAGGTCACAGTGCTGTGAATTGCTGTTTCTTTGAAAGAGATTGTATCCCCCCCACCCTTGTACAGAAGGGACCAAAGCGTATTTTATGGACAGTTCCCCAGTCAGGTTTAAACCCTTGGAATTCAACTTACATGCCACCTGGACTTCAGTCTGCCTCTGCAGTAGGGCCCCCATGCGATTGCGCACGATACAACGGTAGAAGCCGGCATGGGTACGGTCCAAGGATGTGATCATGTACCTTGAGAAAGAGAGAAGGATGCACACAAGAGAGAAAGAGAAAGGGAGATGACTAAATAGATCAATGAAGTACACAATCAATAAGGTACATAGCCAGGGCAACTATAATCTCGTACATCTCCTGATATGCTACAGTGAATTATTGTTGTCTGCACTGTGGCAGCATGGCCTACCTTTACACAAGTGTTCACTATTTACTTGTTGATTGATTACCTGACTGCGTTTACCCTCTGTTGCTTGGACTAAAAATAAATTTAATTTAAAAAAAAACTGCTCCCAAAGCAGAAAAAAATCATAGGGGTAGAAGAAATCAGCAAGTGAAACATGCTGGCATCAAATGATCTTACCAGGTACAGAACATGGCCTTTTGGATACTTTGCATTTTAATCAGGGATGCTATGGGCTTTGTTCCCATAGGCACATCCCAATTAAAAGAGAGGGCTATATCTTGGTTAGCTATCCGCTTGCCCTGGAATATGTTCTTTCTGTTCCATCTCTGTAACTTTGTAAGTTTTGTATTTTGAGCTCTTTTGGGAGAGAAGCTAGCCACAGTGCTGAAGAAGAAATGAACTACCAATGAGCATATATTCTGAGCAAAATGGGAAGTTCCTTTTTAACAGTAATTCCAAGCAAAATGGTAATTAGTTATGGTTATAGTTCTAATTCTTAGAAATTATCTCTCTCTCATTATTCATAAGTAGCCAAGATGCCTGAAAGCACGTATCACAATGTAATACTACAAGTTGCTGGACTGAGAAAAAAACACACCTGTGTAGAGAGTCCATATATGCTCTATAAAACAAACAAACAAACAAACAAACAAAGTTGATGTTTACACTGCAAAAGGAGTGAAACAATCCTTCCTGGTGTTCAAATCACAATGTAACTCAGTTAAGCTCTTAGTTATTGCAAAAAGGGACTGATTAAAATTTAGGGGAGGGAGGGAGGGAGGGAGGGAGGGAGAGAATTATTGCTCCAAAGTACAGGCACCACTAGGCTGCAAGGATCTCAGGTTTGGTACCAAGGTCACCAAGTATCAGAGCAGAACCTCTGGCAGGGAAACTTTTATAAGCGTCTGTTGCTCTCTTGCACTCTGCTCAGCACTACTGCACTGCTTCCCCAGATAAAGGTACACGGTTACACCTGCATGTAATGCACAATTTTCTTGTGCCATTTGCATGATGCTGTACCTTTGAATTACAAAATCCATATCCCAGTCCAGACCAATTGCTCTCTTGTTCTGCAAAATGATAGCTTATTGGTGCTGGTTTTACCTGTGCCACTGCATCTTTTCCCACCTACACATCTCCATTTGTAATCAAATTAAAAGAAGATGGAGCTTTACAATGAAAAGTAGCTGGTAAGTATTCAGAGGCTACTCCCATGGCCTCCTTTTGAAACATCTCTGGTAGGAGGAAGTGCTGTGTGACTATGTACAGTGACCATGCCAGTGTCACAGACAGCACTTTCGGGAGGATGTTGGGCTTCTGAACTCCTGACTTTGACTTTATGATTCTGGACTTCAAGAAATGCACATCTCTGCTCTGTGACATGAACATCAAAAATTGTCAGAATGAAACAAACCAGAGCAAGAGGCCAGAGCTCTTGAGCTTGCATAGTTCCAGCTCTACAGCATTCATATTCCATGGCCCTGCTTATACGTAGAGAAAGAATGGGAACTAAGCTGCTGGTTTAGAGAAAGGAACACTCCTACTTACAACCCCTGAAGAGCTCTGCAATCCTCTTTCCTTAATCTTAGCAGCCTTAAATATGGAATCCACATAAATGGCCACTGTTTCTGAAGCATTGTGTATCACCACATTCCTATTCCCCTGCTTCTTAACTCATGGCTATGCAAAATATAGATCTTTGTTTATGTGCCATCCACATAGCTCTAACAGTGAGCCATGGAAAGATGGATTTATGTTTAAATAGCTCTGATGTACACTTCCCATTAGGGCAGCTGCAGATGGTGACTCCCATGCCACAAGGGCTGTGAATCTCCTCTGGTTTTTTTAGCCTGATTTTGAAAGGAGCTATCCAAAGTGCTCAGCCTATTGGGGGGTGGGGTAGGGTTCAGCATATGTACCTTTTAAAACGCATTTTGAAATCTGGAGTGGGTTCAGTGCTCGACTGGCATGGAAGCCACCAGTCACCAGGACATTGGTGGCCCCTGAAAGACCACAAGACTGAGGAAAATCCTTGTATTCCTCCTGCTAAAGAATGGCTTTTAAAAGGATTGGACACTACTCAAATGGGAACTTGACAGATTTGGTAAACTTGGCGAATAACTTTGTAATACACAGAAATATCTGCTAAGCTAAACTGTTTTATTTTGTACTGGAATAATCACTTTGTATTCAGTAGATGGGATAAATATGATAAGAAGACTGAGGAAAATTATTGCAGTACATGTGTTTTCAAAGCATGATAGCAAGGTGGAGGAGACACATTTCAGGACATGGTGCAGGAGTTTTTGGGGAATTAAACAGGAAAAAAATCATGGAAAATGGATGAAGTGGTAAAGAGGGGCAATGAGTATGGAGCAGAGTGAGGACCAGCTAGAGAACCCTTCCCTTCAAGCTACAAATCCATGCTAGTAATCTGGAGATAGAGAATTAGTCTTAGGCATTCACACAGTTCCTCTGTAGCAATGAGAAAAACCAGAGGATGGAGACTCAGAGGAAATAAGTAAAGGAATCCAGGCTGCTTCCAGCCCCCATGCCCTTAAATTTAATCAAGTAGTAAAAATTGCCAGAGGCTCCTTTGAAATGAGTTTGTTTGTTCTTTCCAATACACAGTTTAAATTAAACTTTAATAATGAGAGGTGATCATCTAATGGTTCCTGCAAAGTCTAGAGACAATTCTCACCCAATGCACACATGCAGCTGTTTGCCTGCAGCATGCAGAAAAATTCAGCTGTACTACCTGGGGATAAAGAGGGCAAACAAGCCCCATACAACAGAGACAGAGACAGAGACAAAGTGCTGATACTAGCAAAGTGGCTGCCCATGTAGGAGCCGTGTGCCAGGAGGCTCTCAAGTACAGAGGATGACCAGAATCTTGTGTTAGGGTGATAGTGCATGAGAGGCGCCAGCATCTACAATGCCACTCCAGAATTGCTTGAAATGTCAATAGTTGTGGGATTTGAAATTTGCTAAAGGGGCCCTTCTGTGTGTCTGTCAGTCAGGACAATATACTGTTGGAGGACATGAGAGTGGGCCTTATCTGCTGTGGCACCCCAGTAATGCAATCCGCTCCCCTTAGAGGCTTGATTAGTACCTACATTACTGTCCTTTGAGTGTCAAGTGAAAACGTTGGTTAAAAAAGCCTTTGGAGCCTGATATATTTGGATAGAGGTTGAGATATAGGTGTTTTTTTAAATAACAAGAACACAGTAACAACATAACAACAGCAACAACAATGATTTTAAAGCCTCTTAGAACTGGAGGACAAAGGTTCAGCCAGTGGAATGTGGTGAAGTCTCCTTCTTTGGAGGTTTTTAAACAGAGGTTGGATGGTTTTCCATGGGTTTTTTCCAGGCTGTGAGGCCGCGTTCTGGAAGAGTTTATTTCTGACATTTCACCTGCATTTGTGGTTGGGTAGGAGTGTGTGTGGGGTTTATATACTGTGAGCCCTTGTTGGGGAGAATATGTAAATTTGTGTATTAGAATGGCTAGTTTCTGGGTGGAGATATGCAAGGACGATTAGGATTAGCATCTGTTTGGCTAATGGACCTACCCAACCATTCTCTGAAGATACCAGCCACAGATGCAGGCGAAACGTCAGAAATAAACTCTTTTAGAACACGGCCTCACAGTCTGGGGAAAAAAAACACATGAAAAACCTATGGATGCTGGCCATGAAAGCATTCGACTTCACAGAAGTTGGATGGCCATCTCTCAGGAATGCTTTAATTGGGTATTCCTGCATGGCAGGGGGTTGGACTAGATGGCCCTTGTGGTCTCTTCCAACTCTATGATTCTATGATATCAGACAAGGACTCAGAAGACCCAAGTTTAACCTCCCTCAACCATGGAGCTCACTGGGTAACCTTGGTCCAGTCCACCTCACTCAGCCTGACCTGCCTCACAGGCTTGTTGAAACAATATAAACGGAGGGAAAGACCATACATGACACACCACACTTCTTGGAGGAAACACAAGATATAAATATAAAATATTAACAACAGCAATAAAACAAAAATCATTTAAAGTTCAACTTTTTTGCCCATGTCATAGTAGTGGCGGTGGCTTTTATGCTTGTTCTTGTTGTTGTTACATTTATTTATATCCCATCTTTTTCCCAGTTTGGGACTCAAAGCAGCTTACAATAGATTTTAAAAAATAGTTAAAAATTCAGAAAAGTTAAAAAGCGATTAAATGATCAAAAAATGTAAACCAGTTAAAAGCATAACTGTTAAAGCAAACAACCAACAAAGATGACAAACAGAAAACCAGTCCATTGTTTAGGCAAGACAGGCCTTGAATGACCAGTCCCCAAAGGCCTGTTGAAAGGTTTTCACCTGCCTATGGAAGAATAGCAAGGAGTGTGCCTCTCTGGGAAGGGAGTTCCAGAACCTGGGAGCAGCCACCAAAAAGGCCCTCTCCTGTGTTCCTACCAAATGCACCTGTGAGAGTAGTGGGGGAGAGAGAAGAGCCTCCCCAGAAGTTCTCAAAACATGGGCAGATTGCAAGAGAGAATATTGTCCTTCAAATAACCTGGACATGCTGAAAGTTACATGGAGATTCTAATGCAACAAAGGTGACTTATCTTGGGTCTCTTTCATACAAATCCCCCTTTCTATGAGCTCTGGGCTCATACCATATAACACAAAGTGTATACAATGGTCTACCACGTTTCCTTATTCATTGCGAAAAGTCATGATCTAGCTATATGATGTGGCAACACATGTCTGTTTGAAAGTGAGTTCTGTTTGAAATTGATGCAACAGGAAGTAGCACAGTGGGCAGAATGGAACAGAGGCATGTGGCTACCATGGAAATAATGATATGAGTAAAGTCAGATGTCATTACTCTAAACACAAGAGCATCCCTAAATGTGTGTGTCCATGTCAGTGTGCATGTGTGCACACAAGGGGGGTTGACTGAGTTCTTCCTTTCCTAAAAGAGACTTCCCCATTCCTAATTTTGAATAAGATTGAAAGCTTTCAATTCCCAAGTGAATGTCAGCATGATTAAACTCAACTGTAGAACCTCGAGTGAAAACTCATCCTGCTGTTTCACTCCAACTCACGTTTAATCTTCCTTCTTCCTTAATCTTGCAACCAGTACTTACAGGAATAAGCCCCTCTGTTTACACACATCTTTCTCCTCTCTCCCTTTGCACACTGTACTTGATGAGCCATGGCATGGTTTCAGGGAAAACATTGTTTGTTGCTACATCCAGAACAGGAAACAAAGGGCTCGTGTACATGAGCCCCCAAAACCCGTAACGCCCAACAGTAAAAGCAAGTTGCAGCAGCTGTGACTAGTCTTAACTGTCTTTTTGCCCCTAGCAGCCACCATAAGCTTCACATGCTAGATGACAGCCCGGGTAGTGGTGATAAACAGGGAAGGAAGAGGAGGAGGGGAAAGCTCACCTCCTTGGGGGAAAAATGGCAGCTGCGGGTGCTTGCCCTGCCAGCAAGCCCCACCCCCACGTTTGTCCAGCCAACCATGGTTGCACTTCCTGTGTTATAGGACAACCGTTCCTATCAAATTGCTGCCCTAATGAGGGGGAATCCGCAACCTCTCACTGTTTTTTTAAAAAAACCTCAAAGTTTTTCACAAACCCAGGCTTACAAACCATGATAAAATGGTAATTCCCAGTTCTAACTTATAATGCTTATGAACTGGTGAACTATGACTTCCTGAACATCAGAAGAGTTAGTAATAAAGCAAAAGAAATAGAGGAAGGTAGGGGAGAGGAAAGTGCACATAAACATAGGGCTCATTCACATGAGGCCAAGGTATGATTTGCTTGTACATGGTTGTAACTTCCACTTAAACTGACTCTTATCCTACCTTGCCAGATCTTATCAGGGCTCACTCCACTCCCCTATTCCCTCATGCTGGCCTGTCCCCTGTTTTGTTTCTTGTGATTCGCCCTCCAGTTTTCCCCACCCTCTGTTATTAGTGTATTAAGGAGTACAGGAATCCCCAGAGCTTGGAGTGTTATGCTTAAAAATTAATTTGTTGACATTAATTGTAGGAAATGACGATGATAATTAGTTAATGCTGGAGGGGCATGATTGAATTTGTTGTGTTAATGGTTGATTAATTCACAAATTAAGTAATTGCTAAGAAATTATTTAAATAAATGGATTAATAATAAATAAAATACAAGGTACAGTAGTATACAAAATCATTATCCTTGTACCCTCAAAGGGTGAAAATCAGTTTAGAAGTAGGAAGGACTGGATTTGTCCAGAATAAGCTTGGGAAGCCAGTGAGGGTATCTAAAATCCACCCCTTCACATTTCCTTAGAAACACAGAAGCACCCCCCAGCCTCATACACAGCCTTATCTGTTTATAAAGACATATGTATACCATATCTGCCCATGCAGACTCCATCCCTAACGTCCCATTTCCACAGACACATCCTTACACCATATGTATCTGTCAATTCACACAGATAATCCATCCATCCATCTGTGAAGGAATTAAGACAATGTGAGTATCTTTGTTCCTCAGAGAAGTCTTATGGCTCTGAGCTGCTTATTTCTCAATGCCGTGTGTGTGTGTGTGTGTGTCCCCTTAGAGGCAAGGTGCTTGGGAAGACTGGTTTGGACAATGGCCTGTCCCATGGCCCAAGCAAACATCTAGGCCAGCTTTCCTAAGCACCTTCCCTCTGAGGACACCTCTGGAAGGCAGGCATTGGAGAAAGGAACGTTGGTCTTACCTGTGATACATTCTTTTCCAGTGAAGAGGTGAAGAGCATCTGCATGCTTGGGTTGTCCCTCCCACTTGCTCCCGGTAGGCAGGTAACAGAGACTTTTATTTTGAAAGGCTGACCACCGGAGGTGTCCACTGGGAGGGACGACCCCTCTGCTGGCCAGTCCATATCACAGCCTCGTGATGCCATAGATTGACATATTTGGCCATGGTTCCAATCCTTGAAGAATTCTTTGGTTCCTAATTTCAAAGTCCAGATGATAAAATCTCCACCCCAGGCAATGTCCCTCCTGATCGCTCGCCCTGGGTGGGCCGGATGCTCTTCGCCTCTTCACTGGAAAAGAACGTATCACAGGTAAGACCAACGTTCCTTTTCCCAGTGGAGAGGGCTCCAGAGCATCTGCATGCTTAGGATCTCCTAAAGCTTTAACGGCAGGGTGGGGAGGGCGAGCCTCAAGGACTCTGAACCTGTACAATCCTCTGCAAGACTCTTCTGCCAAAGGCGGCCTCCGCTGACTGGAACCTGTCCAACTTGTAGTGCCGTACGAATGTCAAGGAAGACTTCCAAGTTGCTGCCCTGCATATTTCTTCCAGGGAAGCGTCCCTCTCCCAAGCCGCCGAGGTTGCCGCACTTGGTGTGGAGTGTGCAAGGAACCCCTCTGGAACTGGTTTGTTCTGTGCTTCGTAGCATGACACGATGCAGCATTTGATCCAACGCGCAAGAGTGGATGTTGAAACTTTCCTCCCCAAGTACTTTGAATGAGGGGAAACAAATAAAGATTCTGAAAGTCTGATCGGGCCGTTCGTTCAATGTATATTCTGAGTGCCCTGCGCACATCGAGAGTGTGCCAGATTCTCTCCAATTCTCTTTCTGGATTTGGGCAAAAGGAGGGAAGGATTGCCTCCTGTGATTTGTGAAAAACTGAATTGACTTTGATCTGAAGTCTGGTCGCAACCTTAAGACCACCGAGTCTTGCCTGAAGATGCAGAGATCTCGTAGAATTCATAGCACCACCAGCTCTGATACTCTGTGTGCTGACGTGATTGCCACCAGAAAAAGCACCTTCAAAGTCATCCATTTCAAGGAGGTGTCTCTCAATGGCTCAAATGGGCGGACTGTCAATGCCATCAGGACTGTATGTAGGTCCCAGGATGGGAATCTATGGACCGTTGGAGGAGCCAGGTTAGCGAGGCCTTTAATAAATCTCCGTAGGTGAGGATGCGAGGACACTTCCACTGCCTTTTCTGCAGGTAAAAAGGAGGTTATTGCCGCCACCTGTCTCTTTATAGTGTTCGGTCAAAGACCTGTCTCGACTCCGTCTTGGAGGAAATCTAGTAGCATAGGCACTGAGACTTGCTGGAAGTCCTGCCCCTTTCGTCTGCACTACCTCCGAAACACTCGAAAGGTATACTCAGATATCTGTTGAGTTGATTCTCTTCTGGATGCCAAGATCGTTCCGACCACAGAGCGTGAATAACCTCTTGAGGTTAACATCTGCTGTTCAATTTCCACGTGCGGAGCTGTAGCCATGCTGGGCCGGGGTGGTGAACCTGGCCTTGTACCAGCAGATCGTCTCGCACCAGAATCTTGACCGAGGGTACCTGCAGGTCGAGGATGTCTGGAAACCAGGCCCTTTGGCGCCATTCTGGGGCGATAAGGATAACCTCCACCCTCTCTGCTCTGACCTTGGTGATCACTCTGGGTATCAGGATTGGAGGGAATGTGTAAAGAAGTCCTTTGGGCCAGGGGGACGTTAGGGCATCCATGCCCTCCACTCCCTCTGTCAGGTATCTGGAGAAGAAGTGGGGAAGCTTGGTGTTCTCTGGGGTGGCGAAGAGGTCGACCGCCGGCCGTCCCAAGGTCTGGGTGATGTCCTTGAACACCCCCTGATGAAGACTCCACTCCCCCTGGTCGATGTCCGACCTGCTGAGCCAGTCGGCTTTTTGGTTGAGCACTCCCCGAAGATGTTCTGCCGAAATCACCACAAGGTTCATCTCCGCCCAGCTGAATAAGTGCACCGCCTCCTTCATTAGGGCTCGTGACCTGGATCTTCCTTGGCGATTTATGTGTGCCTTTGTCATGACATTGTCCATACGGACCAACACCGTCTTGCCCCTGATTAGATCTGCAAAAGCTAAGAGGGCTAGTCTGACGGCTCTGAGCTCTAGCTAGTTGATGCTGTGAGTGGCCTCCCCCACCGACCACCTGCCCTGAGCCAGGTGGGATCCGCAATGCGCACCCCACCCCCGCAAACTGGCGTCTATGGTGATCTGCACCCTGTCCTGATGCCACAATTGCTTAGACCATTAGATTGCTGTGCGTGCCATCATGCTAGCCATAGTAGAGGCTTGAATGGCCAAGGACAGTGCCTCACGAGCTCGTCTTAATGCAAGGTCCATTCGTCTATCCTCTGGTACCTTGAGGGTCTCCTCCCCATCCTTACAAAAAATCGCAGAGGAGACCAGTTCTTAGACCGGGGCGTTGATCAATGGGACCTGCAGCTTCCCCATCACCTTCCCAGGAAGGGCGTACAGCTTCTTCGCCAAGGCTGGTTGCGGTCTGGCCACTGCCGGTGTTTTCCATTTGTCACAAATTAAGCGCATTAGTGTAGCTGGCATGGGCATTTCCATCGCTTGCGGGTGGGCGTCTGGAAAAAAATTGTCGGAAATTTCTGGGAGCTCCGGGTCCACCTGGGACTGTTGGGCCTTAGGCAGAGAGAGTCCTAGGGTCCATACTGCCTTCTTTAAAAGCACAGTGAAATCCTCAAGAGAGAAATGGTGAGCCGATGGGCGTACTGGTGAGGGATCCTCAGTTTCCTCTTTGGAAAGTTCATCCTCTTCCCTGTCTGACACACTGGACTCCTCCCCCATGGAAGAGAGGAGGGGGACTACATCCTCTTCGTCATGAAGATCCTCTTCTCCCCTTGTTGACCCTTGCCCTTTTCTTGGGGGGTTGGGGCTGGCCACCAGGCTCCTCCCACTGCTCCCTGGCCATTGTTGAGGGCACCGATGCCGCTGGGCCCCGGGATGGTCGAACCATCACCCGCCCCCACTGCGGAACCCCTGGGTTGCGGGCATTTGCCCTTGCTGGGTCTGCTGCCCTTACCCCCCCTTCCTGGGGGCTGAAACCTTATCGGGCTGGGGTGGGCGGTTGGGGACTGGGGTGCCTCCCGAGGTATCCAGGGGAATTCCCGCCACTGTGGTTGCCTCCCCGCTCGGGATTGGGGCCGTCATGCCGCTGGTGCCAGGGGTAGCCAGCCACTCGGCCGCCCTGGGAAGGGAGGGAATCCCATCTCCTCCCCCCTGCTCAGTGCTTCCCATGCCCCTCTGGCTTGGCTGGAACAGACTCGTCACCAGCCAGCCAGCCGCCTCCTGCACCAGCGCTTCCCTTAGCCACCCTCTAAAGAGCGCTGGGAAGCCCTCCTCCTGTCCCCGAGTCCCCGGGGCACAAGCCCCACTCACGATCTGGGGATCCGCGTTGTCCTGAGGGATGGCGGGGATCGCCGGTGTGCTGCCGCTCGTCCCAGCGTTTGGGACAGCGCAGCTCTCCTCCTCCTGGAGGGGCTGCTCGGTGGGATCCTCCTCCTCTTCCTGACCACTGTCGCCTCTGTCTGGAGGGATCTGGGTCGGGGTGCAGCCGGTGGCGGCAGAGGCGGGGGGCTTGTCCCCCTTCTTTGGCCTCTTCTTGCCACTGCCGCTCTTTACTGGGCCTTTCATCTCTCTGCCTCCTGCAGAGGCGTCCAGCTGGTCCTCTCCAGTTGCCGGGGACTCGCCTGTGCCCAGGCTGAACCTCGAGGGTCAATCGCTGGCGATCACTGCCACAATCACTGCATCAATCTCCTCCATCGTCGGCATCCCTTCTCTATGTGGAGGGGCCAGGTATGATTATTAATATTATTACTGATTTTTTTTAAAGATGGCCCCCGCCACGTGGAGAAGGGTCCAGTCGAGGACAAAGGAGACCACGATCCCACCAGGAGCGTAGGCAGGAAACAGACTGGCCAGCAGAGCAGTCGTCCCTCCCAGAGGACACCTCCGGTGGTCAGCCTTTCAAAATAAAAGTCTCTGTTACCTGCCTACCGGGAGCAAGTGGGAGGGACAACCCAAGCATGTGGATGCTCTGGAGCCCTCTCCACTGGGAAAACAAAAGGCTAAGAGCTGGCAATCCTCTTTTCCTGACCAAAGCTTTGCTTGACTTCCTTCACAGTGGGTGGGCAACCCAAGAAAAAGTCCAACTGCTAGGCTAATAGACTGTAACGTTAGTACAGGACACCATTAGGTTTCGCTTTAGGGTAGCTAGGCAAAATTAGGGGCTTCTGTCCCTTTAGGTATTGTGTAGAAGGGGGAATTTTCCCTGGCAACCCTATTCCTGGATAGCATTTGCTCATCATCCAAAACCAGAGTTTTTCAAAGAATGAAAATGAAGTTGAGCAGAAAAGCTTCAAAGTAAACCTTTATAACAGGAGTGGAAATAATAAAGCAAGGGAACAGGGGAAGAAGGCTTTCTCAGGGGCTGCCCCCCCCTCTGGAATTCCCTCTGCAGAGAATTTAGACTGGTGCCCTCCCTACTTTCTTTTCGCAGACAAGTAAAGACTTTTCTATTTCGACAGGCAATCGATGAGTGAGTATATAAGGCCCATGTCATCTAAACAATGCACTGGATCTTGCTATTGTTGTGTAGTGTGTGTGTTTAATGATGCATGTTTTAATTTGGTTTTAATTATTTGATGATTTAATCTTGTTTTAATGTCTGAATTTTTAACAGTGTGTTTTTTACTTTGTTGTAAGCCACTTTGACACCCAAACTGGGGGGAAAAGGTGGGCTAGAAATAAATGTAACAACAACAGTAAAACCCATCTCCATGGTCATCTATGTAGGCCCTCAAATTTGAGCCATTTGTAAAAAATTGAATGTCAGGGTGTTTTTCTCCCCAACATGCATGTGCACGCATGCATGCACACACAAAGCTCAGGGCACCCACCAGGCTTAATGTTACATCCCCCCAAATTTCACAAACCTGCTGCTGAACTGGGGAGTGGCAACTGGAAATGACTTCTAGGTGAGACTTTTGGTCCAATTGTGCATCTGAAGATGACACAGTGCAGCCCACCATGGGGGTAAAAACTGGCCCTCACATCTCCCATTGCTGCCCATCCCAAAATAAAGCTTTAAAAAGGCACTCACCATGGAGTTTGCCTGAGCTCTTCTATAACCTCTGATTTCACTCCCATCACTCTCATCCACCAACCATTATTGGGTCTGATCACAAGTAAGCAAGGACAGCACAGCAGCGACTTTTGGTCTGTTGAAACAGAGATCAGTTGCTGCCTGTCTCCAGTGCTAGAATAATTTTAGCTTTAAAGGAAACCAAGCCTTGCCTTGCCTGCCAGTGCCCAAACAGGGTAGACAGAAAATGATCGGCTGTCACTTAGCCTGACCCTCCTTGAGACATTACAGTAGGGCCTAAAGCAGGGATGGGGAACCATTATTGGCCGTGTGTGTGTGTGTGTGTGTGTGTGTAAAAATTCAATTTGGGGAAGTCTCAGTGGATGCAGTGGATAGTGCTAAGGGCATAGGCAAGGCCAAAGCAAAATGGTGGACGCTATGCTTGTTACAGCTTAGGTCCAGAGTATCTGAAAGACTGTAACTCCTCATATGAACTTACCAGGGTTTTAAGATCTATATGGGAGGGGGGCTTTATTTCAGCCCTGCCATCATCACAGGTTCACTTGGGGAGGATATGAGAATATGCCTTTTCAGTGGCTGCTCCCACCCTCTGGAATTCCCTTCCATGGGAGGCTAAGCTGTCCCTCTCTCTGCTTTCCTTTTGCCAGTAGGCAAACTCTTTTGTTTAAGCAGGCTTTTAATGTGTAAGCAAGGAGGCTTATTATTGGGATGTGTGTGCGTATTTAGCTTTTGAATGTCTTTGAAATGATTTTACACTGTTTGTTAGATATGGTGATTTTTAATTGTTCTTAAAATTTTGTGGTTAAGTTTTACAATTGATTCTTTTTGGGAGCTGCCTTGGGTCACACTCTGGGAGAAAGGCAACATACAAATGAAACAAACAAACAAATTGCTTGGTTGTGTGGCAAGCAATAACTGCTGAATTCTTCTATTAGGGTTTTAAATCTTGAGTTAGGTCTTGGGGGTCCATGGAAACAAAAGATATTTGAAGGGGGTCCCTGGTAAAGAAAAGCTTAAGAGCCACTGGTATAGCAGACCTCACCAGTTTTCAATCTGGCAATCCTGTGCAGATGCAATGGATGATTTCATCAATACGTTCCAGTGCAACAGCTTTGAGTCATCCCAAACCTCAACAGTTTGTCACCAGAGCTGCTCCTGAGTCATGCAAAACCTTGCCAGTCCAAGCTCATTTCCTTGAAAAAGCTCCCTAGGCTTTGAACTGCTCCTTATCTCTGATCTCTAATCACTGAGAGGAGATAAGAGCAGAATAAGCTCACCCTCAGGCCCTTCCCCCCTCTAGGAAGTAGATTTCAAGGCCAATATATAGTAGGAAGGCATACCAGCACCCCCAACTGAAGAACAGAAGGAAGCAAGCCTCTTTGTTCATCACATAAAGACAACACTCAATATAGTGCTATGTGGGGGGGGATGGCCTCATTTGGGGTCATTGGGTGTGGGGCGGAACATATTGATGGTTAACATGTTGATTCTAACATGTTTTTCAAAGCTCTGGGAATTCCTCCCTTAAGGAATAGTATTGTTGTTGTGTGCCTTCAAGTCATTTCTGACTTACAGCGACCCTAAGGTAAACCTATCATGGGGGTTTCTTGGCAAGATTTGTTCAGAGGTGGTTTGCCTTTGCCTTCCTCTGAGTTAAGGAACAAAGGCAATAGAAAAGGCATAGAATATTTATATGAAACAGAAGCAAGAGCATTGCAAAATGCTGTGATGAAGAGGGATTGCACAGGATTGGATTTTGCTTGCTTTGGATAAGGCAGATCTTCCTTCCATCTGAATTCACTGATGAACCTTGGCTTCAGCTCACAAACCTCCTCTGCTGCTGCATTCCTCTTCTGCTGCAATACAGCCTCATTTGCTTTCAAGTGAATGTGTACTCTGTTGCTCTGTTAGTCCTGATCTCCTCCCTACCCAATGAACTTTCTCTGCTTCAGCCACTAGCCACCCCCCTTATTCCTGCTATTTCATTATTTATGATGCAATGGTTCTGAAAAAAAAGCCTCAGCTCCATCCTTCTTTCCTGTTTCCAGGTTAGCTGCAACTTTTAATTCTGGACAGCCATTGGAAGAATTCCTTGTGGTAGTAACTCCAACTCCATGTTCACTGAAAGAACGGGTTACTGGTTCCAGCAACATTCATCTGAAGACTCCATGTGATGTCTGGACAAAACTCAAAGCCAAAGTTCTAGGATGCTGGCAGAAGAAACAAGGACCTGAAGGCTGTCCTGTCTTGTCAGAGCCATATGCCAGTTCCTGTCTGCCTGCCTGCTTTCTTTCTTATGCGCTTTCAGTCTCTCTCTTTATGCCTATTTGCTCTTTCCTGCTCTTTTATCTGTGAAAACCCTTGGCAACTGGTCAGAAAGCCAGCCTCTGTTTATTATCTATAAAAACTAGGTATGAATTTCAAAGTGCAATGCAAACAGGGAGATTAGCAGTTCTTGATGTAAAGGATGCTGTCATCACAACCCCTCCATCTGCCTCCACAGTGTTATGAGCCTACTGGGTGAACTGGGAATGGTGTGTGGTCCAAATTCAATACACTGGTGTGTATTCAACCACAATGCAGAGTTCTGCTACTCCACTACATGGGTGAATATCTCAACTGAACCTGTAGGTGGCAGTATAGGACCCCCACTCTAAAACCACCAATCAGGTTAAATTAGGTCAATGACCTAAGTTTTCATGGAGAGTTTGTATCACTGTCTCTTTTCTCAAGGCCTTGACATTGGTCCCTTATTGGTGGAATGAAAGGGCAATGGATGAGTCTGAAGAAGGCATGCCAGAGACTATCAGCATCTCTTCCATTATACCAGTGAAGTAAAGCATGGAATTCATCTATAATTAGCATAAATGAGCTAGGATAACAGCTGGCAGGGGTAATCACTCTGGGCCACATTTGGGTTCTATGTCAACAGGCAACACCCCAAAAGTTGTCAGCAGCGCCTAGCAACTTGACATAAGTTGCCTGGTACATAAGCTTGATGGCTTGTAATGAGCTAAATACAAATCTTCTCTCAGGGTTTTTGACCTTTCTTCTGGGAACCTTGAGCCAAAGGTCCAAGGGATCTTGGTGGCAGTGGGTTGGGGGTGGAGGTGTTTCAGGAATCAAGGGTCTTAAAAAGACAGCCAGCTTGACTGCCAGATCGCCTTCCTGTATTAGAGGCTCAGACCCCAACACACTGGTGGAAAAGGAAGGAGTGAAATTGTTCAGAAGGGCTATCTCCTTTGGATGCAGGTATTAGAACTGCTGTGACATTCTGACAATTTGGGACCCTTCTTATGACACCAGATGAATAAGGCTCCTAGACATCACAGGCTAATCACAGACACAAGCTTTTAAGAGCAGGTATAAGGCATCATTGCAGGTATTTGTGATTCACTGTCTGAGCTGAAAATCCAGGCATTACAGATCTGTACGCCTGTATTTAGCCTTCTCTCCAAAGTGTTACATTGGAATTTCTTTCTTTAGAACACCATTTTAAAGTGGTATATATGTATTAATCTGTATATATTCATCCAGTCTATGCTTACTTACGTGTATTGTGTGCGTGCATGTGTGCGCACACACATGTGCACATGCTGCCCACTCCTACTCCAAATTGCCTTACCCCACAGCTTAGAAACGTTACTTTTGGGTAGTTGTGCTGCAGACAGAGAGATTCTGGGAGATGCCATTCAAAAAGTCAATGTTTCCAAGCTCTGGCCTCTTCTGCCTTCTTTTTCTCTCTCCATCTTCCTTCCTCTCTCCACTCTTCTCTCATTTTTGCATGGCAGGGGGTTGGACTGGATTGCCCTTGTGGTCTCTTCCAACTCTATGATTCTATGATTCTCTGTTGGAAGTCTTGACTTTATACAGTCCTGGCCTTTCTTCCCAGCCACTTGTTCTGCCGGAGTTGTATGAGTAGTTTCCACTAGACCTCCACACATACCTTACATTCTTCTTTTAGTTTCTCTTATGTTCCACTAGGATCTCCAAGATCAATCCAGTGGGCCCTGGGCTATCCATGTGGCAAGTGCATATGACAAGAGCAGGATGGGAGGAAGTCTCAGTTGTCCTTCCCTCCCTTCCCAACAAATAGGACTCTGTAACCTGCTTCTGTTTCAGAACTCCTATAACCTGTTGGTGTTACTAAAGTTCAGCAAGCCTGCAAGGTACAATTTTGGGGCTTGTCTAGATGAGAAGCTATAATGCTGATTGCTGTGCATTAACGCAAATTCGCAGCAACATTCGTCTCTACTTTTTTTGGCAAAATTGCTGGTATGCAAAGCTAACCATGTTTTTTTAAAATATATTTTTATTAATTTTATAATCATACATTATATTATCTAATCAATACTTAGTTATTATAACACATAAAATTACTATAAAATCACAATTTTTCTATTAACTAGTTTCAAAAGTTAACATAGATTCTTTATTATAATTCTATACAAAAATATTAATTCTTTCCAGAATCTCATTTCTTCTCGTGGAGGTAACCTCCCATCTTTTGTCTGTAATACTTTTTTAACAAATACACTCCATATTTTATCAAAGTCACTTTCTTTCCAACTTCCTCTTCTTACTTTGAGTCTACATGTTAACTTATCATTTATTGCCATCTTCCACACTTCTTTATACCACTCCTCCACTTGTACATTTATTTGCATTTTCCAATGTCTTGCTATAATTAATCTTGCTGCCGTTAAGAAATTTGTTATTAAATCCTTTTCTGCTTGGTTCCCATTCTCTTCATTATAAATTGACATCAATGGTATGCTTGGCTTCCTTTCTATATTTCTATTCAGAATATTCTCTATTTCTATAAAAACCATTTCCCAAAACTGCTGTACAAATTTGCAATTCCACCACATATGCTTATATGTACCTATTTCTTGACAACCTCTCCAACAATATTTAGAGTTATTCTTATCTATATTATGCAATCTTGCTGGTGTCAAATACCATCTCCATATTATTTTATAATAATTTTCTTTTATCCGTATCGACATATTTTTTAGATGTCTTTGTTTCCATATCATATCCCATTCATGATCTCCAATTTTTTGTTTCAAATCTTCCTCCCATATTCTCCTTAAATATTCCCCTTTGTCTTTTTTTCCCTTATTTTTATCAATATTTTATATAATTCACTTGTAATACCTTTCAAACTTTCATTATCATCCCTCTTTTCACCTTTTTTCACCAAATTTTCAAATTTTGTAAATTCCCTTATTTCTTTATGATTCTTTTTCCAATTTTTAATCCATTGTTCTAACTGTATGCAATTAAACCATGAAATTTTCATTCCACATAATTTCTCTATTATACTCCCTTTCTCATTCATCCATCCTATCCATCCCTCTATTTTTTCTAGTCCTCTTTTCTTTAATTCCTTTCCCATTTTTTCCTTCAAATTATTTGGGAATTTTTTCCCCATTATAACCGGTATTAATACTGAATCAATAGGCAAAAATTCTCTCTTATATTTATACCATATTTCCCATATATTTTGCAGAAATGGGTTCTCAATTCCTTTAATTTCCTTTTTTGTAAAATTATCAAAAAATATATTCCATATTCTTTTTTTCTATTCTCCCTGTTTCTATCTCTAACCATTCTAAATCCCCCTGTCCTACAATTCCTTCTATAACATATCTCAATTGATTAGCTTCATAATATCCTTTTATTTTGGGAAGACCAAGTCCTCCCTCCTTCTGTGATATATACCAAAATAATTTATTTAATCTTGTCCTTTTCCCTCCATTACAATATTTATTCAGCATATTTTGCCATTTTTTCAATTCTACTTCTGATACTCTTATTGGTAACATTCTAAACAAAACATTTAGTTTAGGTAATATTTTCATTTTAACTAAAGCTACTCTTCCAAATCATGATAGTTGAATATTTTTATATTCTTCCAACTTCTCTTCCATTTCTTTCCTTAGTACCATAATATTTTTCTCTTTTAATTCTTTTAAATCTTTTGTAATATTTCTTCCTAAATACTTAATATTACTTTTTAATCTTACTTCTAATTTTTTCTCTTTTACAAATATATTTTCTTCTTCCTTAGTATAGTTAAACAACATCATATCTGATTTGTTCCAATTAACCTGTAAGCCTGTCATCTCCCCAAATACTTTTAAATGTTCTTTAATTTTTTCTATTCCGTTAATCAATTCCTTAATTGTTAGCAATGTATCGTCAGCAAACAAGCTTATCTTATGTTTTGTTTCTACTCCAATTCCTTCTATACTATTATCCTTTCTTATCACATTTGCTAGAATTTCTATTACCATTGCAAACAATATTGGAGAAAGTGGGCAACCTTGTCTTTTTCCTCTCGTTATTTTTATTTCTCTTGTTATTCCATCATTAACCATCACTATAGCTGTGTTATGGGAATACAATTGATCTATTAATCCTCTGAACCTCTTCCCCATTCCAAATTCTTTCAATATTATTTTTAGTGTTGGCCATTCCACACAGTCAAATGCTTTAAATATATCTAATGCTAATATCCCTGCTTTTACTTTTGTTTTCCCAATTATATGTATTTTATTTAACACCCTTCCTATTAAATTTGACATTTGTCTTCCTTTCACAAATCCACATTGGTCCTTTAATATATATTTATACATAGAACTATTCATTCTCTTTGCCATTATTGCTGATAATAACTTTGCATCTTCATTTATCAATGATATAGGCCTGTATGATCCAGGGTCCAACAAATCCTTATCTGGCTTTGGTATCAATATTATCAATGATTGTTGCCATGATGAAGGGACTTTATCTCCCATTATTATATTATTATATAATTTTAATAATTTAGGTATCAGCTTCTTTTTAAATACTTTATAATAATCTGGTCCTAACCCATCCATTCCTGGAGCTTCCCGCTTTTTAAATTGTTTATTGCTTCTCTACTTCCATTTTCGTAATTGGTTTTTCTAATAAATCCCTATCTTCCTCTTCTATTTTAATCTTCCAATTTTCCCCTACATATTTTTCTATTTGTTCCACTGATTTATTCCCTGACTGGTACAGGTCTTTATAAAACTCCTAAAAAATTGTTAGTTTTTCCTTCATTGTTCTACACATTTTACCTGTTTTATCTCTAATCCCATTTATCCTATTTTCCATTTTCAAAGCTAACCATGTTTGAAGTTCACATGCAGCCATGCCTGCAAATCAAGATGGTGGCAGGGAGTGAATTACTCGTGTTATTATTCTTAACAAGTTGCCGCCACTGCACAGTTTTTTTTTTAAACTAGAAATTTAAGGTGCGCAAGTGTGACCTTCCATTTAAAAATGCTGTCTGGTTGCCTCAGCGCAGCAAAAAAGCACATGATTTATAGATACGTTAATAGATACTTCTTCAGAAGCACTGATGGGAGTTACATTGAAGCCACAGGTATTTTAAGAACTGTTACATGGTTGTGGGCATGGGACAGAAAAAAGATACAAAATGTGACTCTGCCCGTGAGTTTTCAAAAAAGAGTTGTGTAAGATGATACAGATCTTCCAAGTAGCTGATTAGTATTGAAGAGTAAAAGCAGCAAGGCAAATGGAAGTTGAGCTGCTGTTTCATTAACATGCCCATCATCACATAAGCAGTTTGACCAGTGATCACTGATGATGTGAGTTGCAGTCTGGCAATATCTGGTGTTTTAAGGGTGGGAATTTCTACTTCATAACCTTACTTATTTTTCTGGTCATTGACCAAATAAAATGTATGTTATGTTCATAACCTTATTCATTATCTAGTTTTACTAAAAGTCTGTTTTGTAAGAGAGGATGGAGACCGGACTTAGGTCTCGCTTGCTTCCCAAAGTGGCCTTGTATACACCCCAAGAGGAGACTCACTCTTGTTGTCGTTGTTCATTGTTGTTATTTGTATCCTGCTTTTCTCCCAAAATTGGGACTCAAAGTGGCTTACAGTTTAAAAGAACAATACAGTTAAAAACATACAAAAAGTGAACGTTGAAATAGAATTAAACTATCCCATAGTGGGCAATCGCCTCCCAAAAATATTACTCTATGGTGAACTCGCCATGGGTCAGCGTAAGAGGGGCGTTCCAAAAAAAGCGATACAAGGACTCCCTGAAACAACATCTCAGGCTCGGCCAAATTGATCACCAACAATGGTCTGCCCTGGCCTCACATCGGGAGGCATGGAGATGCACTATCCACAATGCTGTAGCCTTATTTGAGAACTCATGCCTAACAAGTCTTGAAGAGAAACAACAACGCAGAAAGAATCACAACCTGGAAACATCACCCAAGGAGACCTTCTGCTGTGCTTTCTGCAACCGGACTTGTTTATCTTGGATTGGCCTTTTCAGTCATCAGCGTGCTTGCAGAAAGCACGGGATGAGTCCTTCCTGAATCTTCGTTTGCGAAGAAAAGCCAGAGAGAGGAGATCCCATAGTGTCTAGCTCAAGGGAAGCAATAGTGCCACTCTATTCTTCCTTGGTCAGGCCTCACCTAGAGTACTGTGTCCAGTTCTGGGTACCACAATTCAAAAAGGGTATTGACAAATTGGAGCGTGTCCAGAGGAGGGCGAATAAAATGGTGAAAGGTCTGGAAACCATGCCTTATGAGGAAAGACTTAGGGAGCTGGGTATGTTTAGCCTGGAAAAAAGACGGTTAAGGGGCGATATGATAGCCCTGTGTAAGTATCTGAAGGGGTGTCACATTGAGGATGGAGTAAGCTTGTTTTCTGCTGCCCCAGAGACTAGAACATGGAAGAATGGATGCAAGCTCCAGGAACAGAGATTCCATCTCAACATTAGGAGGAAATTTCTGACAGTAAGAGCTGTTTGGCAGTGGAACACACTCCCTCGGACCATGGTGGGGTCTCCTTCCTTGGAGGTCTTTAAACAGAGGCTGGATGGCCATCTGTCAGGGATGCTTTGATTGTGTATTCCTGCATGGCAGGGGGTTGGACTGGATGGCCCTCGTGGTCTCTTCCAACTCTACAATTCTATGATACCACAAAGCTAAAAAAATGGCACTTTCGGCCACTTCATTGCTGGCAAATCCACCCCCTATGCACATCTGACCAATTGCTTTCCACTTCCGCTCTTATCTGGAAATGGACAGTGATGCAATTTGGTTGTCCTAATGACAGGGAATGTGCACTTCCCCTGCATTAAACAAACAAACAAACAAACGGAGAAGCTGCAAAGGCTTTTCCTGCTTAGTTTTTGGCTTCCCTCCTTCCCAATATGGTGAATCGCTGTGGGATCTTGTTGGGACAAAATATATTCTCCTTGAATTCTATGTTGAGTTTTTTCACAATCTAGACAATCCTTTAGTTTCAATAAAGTGGCCAATAAAATAAAACATTTTATCTCACTGTCTGCTTTGAGGCCTTTGAGAGATGATGGATTGATTATCTAAATTCATTAACAACCATGATGTGTGCATGGGTGTGTATATGCATGTGTATGTTTGTTAAGGACCTCCCTGTCAGGGCCACCCTGAACTGAGACTTCATTGCCTCCTACTGTTGTTTTCCCTGAATTTAAAATACTCCCAGCGTACAAGTATTCTGCGATCTACATGTCAGGGCCTCCATGAATTCCACTCCAATGCCCAGAATTCAGGGATGAGCCTGACAGGTAGATCGCAGAATACTTGTACGCTGGGAGTATTTTAAATTCAGGGAAAACAACAGTAGGAGGCAATGAAGTCTCAGTTCAGGGTGGCCCTGACAGGGAGGTCCTTAACAAACATACACATGCATATACACACCCATGCACACATCATGGTTGTTAATGAATTTAGATAATCAATCCATCATCTCTCAAAGGCCTCAAAGCAGACAGTGAGATAAAATGTTTTATTTTATTGGCCACTTTATTGAAACTAAAGGATTGTCTAGATTGTGAAAAAACTCAACATAGTTCACTGACTAAGGAGGGATGCATAAGTACTTGGGTACAACCAGAGTCAATCATTAACATAACTTTGCGGGTGGGGCCCTCCCCTCCAACCCCCACTCGAGCTTTGATAAAGAACGGGCCCTTCACTCCACTCACCACGGCATCCGGGTGCCCTTCCGGATTAGCCCGCCCTCAGGCGCTCAATAGGGCGGGCTGGGCCCGTTTCCTGCCGGCTCAGCGTCGGAAGAGTAGGACCCACTATCCTCAGGATCATCTGAGGACTCCCCTGCCGCCTGGCCCGCTGCCAGGGCCCTGGCCGTCGCCTTGGTCTTGGGTTTGGAGGGAGTCTTGGCGGACCCGGATCTCCCCTCGCTCTGCGCTGGCTTGGCGGCGGCGGGTTGCTCCCGTGGGCTCCTCTCTGGGCACTCCACTATGCGGTGTCCGCTCTTCCCACAATGCAGGCACAGCCCCTTTCTCATCCTTCGCTCACGTTCGGACTCCCCGGTGGTGCCTCCCCCCGAGCGAGCCGACTTGGTCTTATTCCCGGGACCCCCAGCGGACTTCCCCTCCGTACCGGCCTGGCGGCGCAACATCTTGATGCTGGCCTTCACCGACTCCACTTCCCCAGCTAGCCGTATCCACCCCATGAGGGTTTCGGGGTCTCCCTGGAACTTGGCCCACTCTAGAATGTCAGGGTTCAGGCCCTCCTGGAAAAACTGCACCTTGACCTCCTCTGGCCACTCCGGCACTTGGCTGGCTAGGCGGCGGAACTCAGCCGCGTACTCTGCCACTGGCATCGTGCCTTGCTTCAGGCTCCTAAGCTTGCTTCGAGCCCGCTTCCCTCTTAAGGGATCGTCGAACTGGGCCCTGAGAGCCATCAGGAACTCTTGGTAGTTACCCAGTTCAGGGGCTCCCATATCATACAGACCCACCAACCACTGGGCCGCCTCTCCCTCCAGTTGGTTGGACACATACTGCACTTTCTCAGCCTCAGACTGGAACTCCCCTTCCCACTGAGTCATGTAACTCACCACTTGAGTCATGAAGTAGGGTAGTTTTGCTGGATCCCCATCAAACTTCGCCTTCAGATGCCGGTGTTTCCAGCCCCGGGGTCGCTCCTGCGGCTCAACCGGGCCAGCCCCCACTGGGGGAGCCGGTCCAGGAGCCGGCAGGCCAGGTACAGCAGGGGGCTGAACAGGGACTCCATCCCCGGGTGCCTGGGCAGCCGCAGGTGGCGCTGGGGGAGGCTGGGCCCCTCCAGGTGCTGGTGGAGCTGGAGGGGTTCTGTGCAGGAGTTCTAGGAGTACCTCCCGTATCTCACCCATTTGCTGTTTCAGTTGAAGAACCTCGGTTCCAACTTCTGCCAGGGAAAACTTCGCTTCTGGCTCTCTAGGCCCCTCACCCTGGGGTCTGTCCCACCGGGACCGGCGGTCTTCTCGGCGACCGGCCCCTGCCCATGGCCAGGCAGGGCCCAAAACCTCTCGCACCGGAGTGCCGAAGCTTGGCAGGCTGCCCCTCCCCGGAGCCAGCTCCATCCCCAGCTCCCAGGGCTCAGTGGAAGGTAGAAATATTGCAGCCCTCCGGCGGTCTCGGTCTTGGCTGGCGCCTCCAGCTGCGGCAGCTACAGCACCCCCCTCTGCCCCGGCCTCCTGCTTCGAGGCCTCAGCTTCTCTGGCGCTGGCTGCAATCAGATCTTGGTCCGTCTGTGTGCCAGTCTCTGCGTCGTCAGACATTGCAGGTAAAGGCTCCACAGTTTCAGGACAGAGAAAAAAAAATTAAAAGCAGAGTAGCAGCTTTCTGTGATGTACACAGAACACAAACTCAGGATTCTTCAATAAATCTCTTTATTGGAAGAGAAGCATGTGTAAGGAACAGTTGCAAAGCTGCTACTGAAGTATATATAAACAAACCAGAGATAATAGGCATCAAGCGTGAGAACAGACAGAGCAGGGAGGAGGTTGTTCCACGGGGGAGCAAGAGTAGCCGGCCTTGAGTCCCTGGTAGGACTTGCGTTACCATGCCAACCAGGAGGCCTGGCTCATTTTCTCAGGCATTCCAAAATCCTGAGAAAATACTAGCTACATGTCAGGGCCTCCATGAATTCCACTCCAATGCCCAGAATTCAGGGATGAGCCTGACACTACCTCAGTACTGAAGTTGAACATTTAGGAGCCACTGGCTAATAAATTTACATGGCCTGTAAATTGCAAAATGATGGCCTGGGCCTCTGCCAGGAGTCAGGCATGCAAGCAAGATGATTAAACAGGGATGGGCAGCCTGATCTCAACCCCTCTGCCTCAGCCAAGAGTTGCCCATGAGGGAAGTATAGCAAAGAGCAGGCAAAGAGTTCCCTACCCTGCCCAGCAACCACAACAGCACAAAGAACAAGATGCCTGAAGCTCCTCCCTCCCAGCTTCCACCTTTTACACACACACATGGGCACGTAACACACCTAACACTGTAGATGCCAGTACCATTCTGTCACCTGCGGAAGGAAATGAGGCAAGAAATTTCTGGCAGCTGGCTTGACAGAATGAGTGAGGACTCATGAAAAGGATGAGATTCTAATAGCAATGATGTTAAGGGAGCAAAATCACCTGTGGAAAGTGATGGTGATGGTGGTGGAAGCCTCTGACCACCACCCACCACCTGGCAGCTGTTGTTGCACACCTTTTCAGCAGCTGAGTCCTTGAGTGTCAGTGCTGATATTTAAAATGATCCTCACTTGCTTTAAATAAGATATTTCAATTCCACCAAGCTGTCAGGAGCTGAGGCAGACACCAGGAATAATGGGCAGAGTCTCCTTGTATTGTCCTAGTTAATAAATCAGCCACAACAGGAATGCAGACAAAGCAGAGAAGGAGAACAACATAAACACACACGCGTACACACTAACACAAGCATCTAAATGCATGCAGACTTACAAACATTTAGTTTAGACTCTGACAGACACAACAAGGAGCACTACACACACACACATACACACAGAATGCTAGGGGAAGCTGAAGGTAATGGAAGATGGACCACTTATTCAATGCATTAAGTCTGTCTCACACCACCATATCTCTCATTACCACCCAGTCCCCCATCCTTAAAGCAAGATAAGACTGTAGCTTACTTATCAAGATGATGAGAGAGATTGACGCACAAATCAATTGTTCAGGGAAGTCATCAAATGTAAGGCCTAATCTATCTCTGTCCTGATGGATTAGCCCCAGCCTTCCCATTCTCCATAGCCATCTATGAAAGCAGGGGCAAGGAGACAATGAACAGATCCAAAGATGATGTCAGAAGTAGAGGAGACTCAAGTTACAAGGCAGATCTCTGAATCCAGGTCAAAATCAATGTCTGGGTACTAACTGAAATATTATTCATTCACCTCTAGCTTCTAGGTCTCAAGTTTTCCAGTTTTCTCAGGGGGAAAGTAATCTGTAGTCCTACCAGATCCAAAGCTTCATCCATAGTGACCCATTCTCTGCAAGCTAAGGATAGCCACTCCATTCAGCTCCCTGTTTGGAAGTGTATTGCTTGCATGCTATGAACTGATTAGCTAACACAGATTGGAAATGGCTTAATGCAGTGTAGATATGTAAATTGCTATTGCTTAAAACCATTTGTAAGCCGCTCTGATAGCCTTGTGGTTGAAGAGTGGGGTAATAATAATAATAATAATATCAAACATTGGATTACAACCCCACTATTTTGATAATCCTGTGCCCCCCTCCCCCCATATATGAACTATTTCCTAGAACTCAGAAAATTACTAGAGATGTCAGCAATGCTTCAACCTGGGACTAAGAAACAAGCACCGTCTTTGAATTTTAAGCTTTAGGGGCTTGTAAAAACTTCCTTCAAGGGAAAAGAAGTTTTACAAGCTCCATTTTCTTTTCTTTTTTTACTCCTTAGACTGAAATCTGAGCTGGGGAAGGAGCACGATTCCCCTTCCCACCAGTTCCAATTGCCCAAGCCCCCTCTACCTCCAATCAGCTCTCAGAGTGGTGGTAGGAGTCGGTTCCATTGCTCCTATCAACAAATGGTCATTGAAAAAGAAGGAGTGCTGCTTGTGAGGAAAGGGAACAGAATATTTGAGTGACTCCTGGTTAGAATTGCTTTTGTGTGTGTGTGTGTGTGTGTGTGTGTGTGTATTAAAAATAGCTAAGTTTTATATTACTATTTGATCCAATTTCAGGCTGGGAGGAGCTAGCCTATCACTAAACATTATGCAGGAACCTTGGGATGCTTCCAGATGAAGGGTTTGTTGTTGTTTTTTTAATCATGAATTCACACTAACTTCTTGATGTAATTTTACAAGAGGAGGTTCCTGCATTCTCCCACGAGGTCTTCAGTTTTCTTCTCTCCACCCACCCCCCCGCCCAAACAATCACAAAGAAGGAAATGATGGAATAGCTGCAAAACACTTTTTGATCAGGAGCCCTGGGAGCTCTATATCTAGAAACACTTGTGATTATGAAGGCACTCTTCCCACTTTTCACTCTACTAATGCTATCTGTCATAGTACTGAGAAGGAGGCAAAGAATTTCAGATTTCTTTCCTCCATCTAACTCTACTTAAGACAGTTGTTAGAAGAGTATAGCCACATCCTAGCCAACTTTGCATTTTCACTGTAAACTGGTAGAATCTCCTGATCCTAAGCAGTGACCTTATGTCAGAGTCTTGAGCCTACTCATTCATTTCCCATGGAGCATAACTTATAATTAGTGGTAGATTTACCCTTGATATATTTCATATTTTAGTAACATCACCACTAGGTTTACTGTGGCAAAAAATGAACTCAGAAGGAGACAGGTGGTGAACGGTACCACATCCATCCCATTATCTTTACTGAAATCAAAGTCTTACATGGTACTACAAATGCTTAGCAACCTTAGAGATGCATTTACACTGTTTCATCACAATTTCCCCCATGCCTCTGATAATATTCAGGCCACCACAGTAGATAGCAAACACCAAGAAGCCTTTCTCCTCTATTTCTACATAAACCACAGAAATTGTAGCTCAGGTATTGCCAACAGAACACGGTGGAATATGCTCACATCTGCTCCCTGCTGAACCCTGCAGTCTTTTCAGGCATACAGCAAGCATGTAAAGGGTGGATACTTTGCTTGTGCTCCACAGCTATCCTCTTTTCAAGTTGTGCAAAGTCCTTCCTCTTCCTCCCCCCCCCCATGCTTCTCTCTTTGCCCCATGGCTGAATGGCACTTAACAACACACTGTGCTTTGTGCTGCACACAGACCCCCTCCCTCTTTTTGCCACTGAGTTGTTTTTTGAGAGTGAACACTGACCATATGAGATTGATCAGCCATTCTGAAATGTCCTCAGTCATCCATCAGCAAGCAATGATCACTGGTGCACTTAAAAACAGCCAGCTAACAGTGCTGTCTCCCTCCCTCCCATCTACCCAAGCCCTACCCCTCAGTTATAAGGTGTGAACCTGGCTTTGGTCACAGCTATCCAAGACTTCTTTTCCTTAGGTGACTGGTGCAGAAATTCCTTCAGCACTGATCATGAAAGCTTGAGACTGCTTGCACAGGTTTCATTTCAAGGATGATGTGCCAATACAGAGATCATAAAGCATGCATTCTGTAAACCATGAAACTATGTGCTCAGAACCAATGAACACAGCATTTGCATTGTTAAGACTGAGAAATCTCCCCTCTTCTGTGATGATGACTAATATTTTTGCGGTGTACAGTTTATAGAAAACCCCTTCCAACATCGAGAGGCAAGTGTGCTTCTTGTTGAACTCCAGTAGGGTCGGTCACATGGAGAATGCTCTACTTTGCAAACTGTGCAAACATCATGCATTGCAAGCACACACAACTCAGTTCGGTATACAGGGTACATGGATATATGTGCAAATAATATCCTTGGCACTGAGGTAAACATATAGTGATGAACAAATGTGTCTTTCCTTAAGATAATGCAGAATTTGAGATGTAAGTGGTTCCAAATAGATTTCTCTAGCTCCAAAGGATTTGATGAATTGCAAATCAAACACTATTTATCCTCAGTTGCTATTGTAAAATGAGCTTTTACATACTTATGGTGTGTGTTGAGGTTGAGCAACTTCAATGAAACTCTTGTTGAAGCTTTCATTAATTGTGAAATTACATGGGAACCATATGACCCACAAAGCCTGTTGCTTTGTAGGCACAAACGTGGAAGTTATTTAATTTGATTTCCTTACTCTTATGAAACCCTATCCAATTGCTGTGAACTCTGTGATCAGGTCATCAGACCAAGCAGGTGTGATTTGTGTGGGTGTGAAATATATTTTCTTGATTCTCACAAATATTTTTAAGTATTTGTCAAAACTTTCTTTTGATCACTGTATGAACTATGAAAGGTCATCAGCACCAATACCCTTTCCCACTAGTAATACCAGCAAATGACAAAGATACCCTGCCAACCAATGAACACTCCTATCTTCTGATGCCAGTCATTTAGCTACATCCTGGGCTTGGTTTTCTGCTGCTCAAACTAAAATCCATACAGCAGTGGCAGGTTGCTCCCATGTCAACAGGGTGGTAAGTTTGTTCTAGGGTTTACCAGTAGTTTAAATTGTAAAGGCACTATCCAAGGTGCTGTATTCCACTCAAATAATTCAGTATCTTGTATAGCTCCTTTTTAAAGTACAGACTAAAACCCATGGTGGATTCACCAACCCATCAACATGGGAACTACTACCTGCCACAGGGTCCATTGACAAATCCCTGGCAGACTAAATGAATGCACACTAAACATTTCATTTAGCTGAGGATTATTTTACTTTTTTTTTTTTTTTTTGGTCTCTTCTGCCTAGTGCCACATATTTATATACTATCCATCTCCATGATGGCCAGAGAGCACTTTCCGGATGGCAACTGCTAGGCTCTGGAATTGCCTCCCAAAGGAAGCAAAACTGGCTTCCTCCTCATTGTCTTTCTGTTGCAGGCAAAGACCTTTCTGTCCAGGCCAGCCTTTGGCAACTGACCTCACTTTGCTGTGAAATGGGCTTTTAATTGGCTAGGTACTGATTTTTACTTTAACAATTGTGTTTTCTAAATTGTGAGTTGTTTCAAATTCCATCTATGGGAGAAAAAAGGGATGTGAACTGAGTAAATAAAATAAATGGAGAGTGTAGTCAACATATGGTACCCGGTTAGGAAGGTTGATCTAGCCCAGTGCTATTGAAGGAAGAGCTGGTGAGCACCTCTAGCTCAAGATTTGGGGTGGGGGTTAAGAATTGCCCTAAGATGTTCTCCTCAGGGTGTTTTTTTTTTAACCAGCGTTGCTTGATTGGCAAATGCAACCCTTTTCTGGACAATGAGCAGCTACCATTTTTATTTTTCTCCATGTTCTTTGGGAACAGATTTGGAGCATCATTCTTGGGAACTCTGCAGAGCTGAGAAGTCAGTGGTTTGGAGAACCGCCACAGTCAATAAGGATCCTCCTTTTATTGCCTCACTGTCCAAATGGCCCATCTCAGTTTTGGGGCATCAAGAATGCCATGCAATTTTGCTCTCAGAAATTCTTTTAATGAAATGTGCTCGGGACTGAACATGGGACTTGTGCATGTAAAGTTGTGATGCTCTCTCTCTACTCCTTACATGGCAGCCAACCCTGTTTTAGCTGAAGGAAAGTGCAGTGATGTTGTCGTGATGTTTGCAATTTGAGTCATTTCTGACTTATGGGAAATCTATCAGAGGGTTCTCTTGGCAACATTTGCTCAGAGGGGGGTTGCCATTGCCTTTCTCTGAGACTGAGTGTGGCTCACCTAAGGTCAACACTGGGAAGATTTTCAGACCGCGTTTTACCGTGGCTCATGTGGGAGGAGCTTCTGGGAGAGGGACGGCGGTCTTGCGTGGCAGAGGGTCGTTTTCGGATGCCGCCGTCCCTCTCCCGAAACCATCCGTGTCACTTCCGTGAAGCTTAGGAAGCTGCAGAGCCATATTTTAATCACGGAGGTTGCCCGTGATTAAAATATGGCACTGAGGCTTCCGAAGCTTCATGGAAATGACATGGATGGTTTCGGGAGAGGGACAGCGGCGTCCGAAAACGACCCTCTGCTGCGCAAGACCGCCGTCCCTCTCCCGGAAGCTCCTCCTGCATGAGCCACGGTAAAACGCAGTCTGAAAATCTCCTGGGTTTCCATGACTGAGCAGGGATTTGAACCCTAGTCTCTCAGAGTCCTGGTCCAACACTCAAACCACTACACCATGCTGGCTGCAACAATCCTGCAATACAAACATGGCTTAAGCCTAATTTTGAACCCAGTATTTATAAGAGTGCCATTTATAAAATCTCCAGACATGGGAGTTCCACAGGACAACTCTCAAACATCATTGCTCACTATTATTTGTTGCTTCCATTTTTTAAAAAGTGTGAATTTAATTAGGCAGGTCTAGAATGATGAGAAGTGCTGACCAAGAGCTCCCTATTCATCTTCCATACACAGCTCATGCTTTTATAAGCCAGTAATATATACAATCGATAGACAAATAACTAGAGAGACAAGTTGAACAAAGACAGTAATTCCTCATGAACAGCATGAGGGTGGTGGTACACATTCAAAAATATTTGTGTACAGATAATAGAAAGTCTGGATCAATAGAAGTGTTATTTAAACTGGCTGACACTGAGGGCCTATTCTTATGACCATTTCAGTGGGTGGCAGATACTGTTTCCAGACAATCTGTGATTGCTTTCCTGCCACAGTTATTATCATGCATTAAAACAGTTGTATGGATGCAGAGAGTTGATGCAGAAGTCAGCACAAATCAGGTTTCTTCATCCTTTTGATAAACTACAGCTCTTTGAATAGCTGAAATGATATGCCACGGTCCAATTACAAGCTGAGCAATACATAGAATAAGGCAGCTATCCCAAAATTGGTACCCTTCAGATGTTTTGGACTAGAATCCCCAGCATTCCTGACCATGCTTGTCATGCTGGCTGGGGCTGATGGGTGCTTAAGTCCAAAGCATCTGGAGGGCACCGGGATGGGGCAAGCTGTTTTGTGCTACACATTGCCCATGTTAAGACAAGGTTTGCAAAGGGAGTTCACATAGCAAGTTCCTTGTGGAATACGGGGCATTGCTCATGCTGTGTCCCACTGTGGCCTACCAGTGAGAGGAAAACACTATTGGAAGATGTGGGAGAGGGCCTTCTCTGTTATGGCACCATGGTGGCAGAATGCCCTCCTTTTGGAGGCCCAGTTGGAACCAGGACTTACATCTTTTAATAAAAGTGGCCTTTTATTAAAAACCCAAGATAAAAAGGAAATCATCTAAATCTGTACATGTGCACAGTTTTAAATTGTCCTGAACTGTTTTGTTTAAAGATGACTTGCTTTAACTGGTTAAACTGATTCACATGTGTTTATTTTAATTTTTTTAAACTGTTTTAAATTCTTTTTAAATTGATCATGTTGATTTGATTGTATGCTACCCTGAGACCCCCAGAGATCCTGATAGGGCAAACAAATTTAAAAAGGGGATCAGAAACATAATAATAGATAATGTAGGGTGGCTTAAGATGTAGGCATGTTTATACCAATAAACCTCCTGTAACATCAATGTATTTTGTTTAGATGTTTGGGGTGGTGTTTATAAAGACTGACTTTAATGTCTTTTTCATGCCGTAATACAGGCATCCCTTGACTCCTTGGAAATATGATTTGCAATGTGAGACCAGCACTTCGAATCCAATGGGATCTGACACTCTTTCACTAATGATTATTTCAGGCTTTCTATCAAACTGCTTGGTCCCTTGGGCTGCTGTGCTTCCTTTTTATTCTTAGCCTCTCTAGAGAGCTTCAGACAATATGGTGAAATCTCCTATGGCCTCTGAGGGGGGAATGAAGAGATTTCACCCCCCCCCATCCACCCATCAGGACCATGATGTGAGCCACCCCAGCAGGCCCAATTAATAAGCTTCTACAGTTCACCACCAGAAGTTAAGAGGCCTTTAAAGTCAAGTAGGTTTCCTCTGCCCCTTGCTCAACACCTGAATGCATGAAAACAGTCCTTTAAAAAGCAATGAATTATCTTGCATTGTGTAGTAGTTCTCTTTCTTTTTTTATTATTAACCAAATAAAGGGAGAAGACACTTTGTTGTATGGCAGCTGCTTACTTGCACAAGCCTTTGTCAGGCAAGGTTTAATTCTGTTTTCTCTCTGATCTGCTGTAGCAAAACGATTGTCAAGGATTCCTGACAAAAGGAAGCACAGCAGCTCCTTCTGTATGGAGAGAAATTAATTGGGGATGGAAAATATGTGCCAGAGCCCTAAAAGGTTACTCTGGCAGACTATGTGTGCACATCTGTTGGGTGTTTTCCCCATATATATATATATGTGTGTGTGTGTGTGTATATATATATATATATATATATATATATATATATATCGTTTGTTCAAAGGACCATTCCTTCTCTCCCCTCAACAGCTGAACTGAATTCAATTCCTTTTGGCCTTTCTCAGCAAGCCAGAACTACAGAAGCCTTCTGTACCTGTCTGGGAAAGCCAACTGAACATTCTAAATCCCATAATGTGTGATGGGGGCTATGAGACAGCCTTTACATTACTTGGCAAGCCATATTTCTTTCTACTTCTTGAAGTTGTCTCAAATACTTTTCTGACAATTTTAGAACACTTGCTCACATGAGTTAAGTTGATGGTGAAGTGATTATGTATTATCCATCTCTCTCTCTGGCTTTTCTTCACAAACGAAGATTCAGGAAGGACTCATCCCGCGCTTTCTGCAAGCGCGCTGATGACTGAAAAGGCCAATCTGAAATAAACAAGTCCGGTTGCAGAAAGCACAGCAGAAGGTCTCCTTGGGTGATGTTTCTGGGTTGTGATTCTTTCTGTGTTGTCGTTTCTCTTCAAGACTTGTTCGGTGTGAGTTCTCAAATAAGGCTGCAGCATTGTGGATAGTGTGCCTCCATGCCTCCCAATGTGAGGCCAGGGCGTGCCTTTCATAGTACTAGGGCCTGCCTTTCATAGTACTACATAGTTACGTTGGAGGGATGATAGGACTCTCAATCCCTGGCAGAAGCGAAAAATATCCCAGCAGACTTAGCAGCAACCCATTCCCAAAATAATACTCACACACAGAGTGTTTTTCTTCCTATCAATAGGAAGCATTTTATCTTCAGTTCAACGGCAGCTGCAATAGTTACAATACATACAACATGGCTATATCAGGCTTCAGGCTTGGTCAAGAGACAACATCTCTCCAAGCGTACATCAGTACATCACATCTAGCGTCATGTCTCTAGCCTCTAGCTAGTCTTGTCCCACATCTAGTCAGCTTAGCATTCTAGTAATTCTAGCTGAGTAGTCACAATAGTCACCACAAATAAGCTCTGGGCATAGCCTCTTTTTTATACAGTTTCATAGGTGTCACAGGGCACTGGCTCCTCCAATCACCTAGGAGCCATACATCTTGTATAAGCCCTTTGCACACCGCCCTATTCTTTGCACACATCCCTTTTCTTTGCACTCATCACTAAAACTTGTATAATGAGTTATATAACCATGATCTGTGCAGGTGTGGCCTCCAGGCTCTATAACCTTGGCCTTGGCCTAGCTTGGCAGTAGCTTTGCAACTTTGCAGTTGGTTGGCCATTTTATAAGGAGTTCAGGCCTCTAACTCTTGACACGTTACAGCGCTATGATTCCACTTTAACTGCCATGGTTGCATCCTATGGAATCCAGGTGCTTGTCATTTGATCAGAGGCACCAGAGGAGATTCTCCCTGACTCTAAGTGCTCCTCCCTATACTGCAAATCCCAGAATTCCATAAGGAAAACCATGTCAATTAAAGTGGAATCATAGGGCTATAATTATGTAGTGTGAAAGGGCCTGAATTTAAGCAACTAAGTGCAAAATCTCCTCTGAAAAATCCAAACTAGTGTGAAACTCTTCTCTGTTTTGTGTGAAATCATGGGACTGACTTCAGGTGGAAGAGGAAAAAGAATCACTCTGTTTTTCTTTTTATAGAGATTCCCCTCCCATGCTACTTAGAACAGAACTCAGTTGATCGATTTTACAATTATGTTTTTGGGTGAGTCAGATGAAGCTTTTATTCCATTTTTACACAGAGTTGCACTATTTATTATATTTTGATGCCCCATTATGATTTTAGTATTTCTACTGTACAGTGGGGCCCTCCCTATCTGTGGGCTCTGGATCCATGGATTCAACCAACTGCATATCAAAAATAATTTAAAAAGTATTCCAATATATATATATATATATATATATATATATATATATATATTTTTTTTTTAAAAAAATACACTATTCATAAAATAAATGCTCACAAAAAAACTGTGTGGGATCTCATCTCAACCCTGCCCTACCTGATGGCCTCAGGAGATGACCGTGGTGGAAGCCGTTCTGTAGCAATTCCCTGCTGAGGGAGAAGAAACGGCTGAGCCAGGGTGGTTCCCCATCCCGACACCTACCTCCCTCTCTTGCCCTCTACCCCATCCGCACACTGCAGAGCAAAGAGTGAGGGAGAACGAGAAGGAAGTCAGTGTCAGGGTGGGGTGGGGAGACTGGGCATCACTCATGTGGTGGCTGCCTTTGGTGTGTGCATGGGGCAGAGGGTGAGAGAGGAAGAGAGTGTTGGGGTAGGGTGGGGTATGGAGGCGAGGCAGGGGCTTGCGCACGGGGTGGCAGCTACCTTCAGTGTGCACATAGGGCAGAGAGTGAGAGAGGAAGAAAGTGTTGGGGTGGGGAGGCTGGGGCTTTCTTGCATGTGTGTCAGCTACCTTCGGTGTGCACACGGGGCAGACAGCAAGAGAGGAAGAGGGTGTCAGGGTGGGGTGGCTGGGGCTTGCTTGTGTGCAGGGTGGCAGTGGCTTTGGTGTGCTCACAGAGCACAGAGTGAGAGAGGAAGTGAGCGCCAGGGTGGAGAGGGGAAGCTGGGGCCCAGGCATGCATGGCAGCGGCTGCCTTCAGGGTGTGTGCAGGGGTGGAGGAGATGGGGTGGTGCTTGAGCTTCATATGCTGTAAAGTCTCTTGATATAAGGAACTTGAGCACCCATGTTTTTTGGTATCCATGGGGGATCCTGCTTGGAACCAAACCCCCACAGATATGCAGGGCCCACTGTATTTAGAAGTTGGTCAGAGCATCTAAGCTGGGCCAAAGCAGTGAGATATACAGTGGGCCACTGGTATCTGCTGGGGTTTGGTTCCAGGACCCCCATGGATACCAAAATCCATAGATGCTGAAGTCCCATTATATACGATGGCATAGTAAAATGGTGTCCCTCATATAAAATGGCAAAATCAAGGTTTGCTTCTTGGAATTTTTTTTTTTGGGGGGGGGGATATTTTCAAGCTGTGGATGGTGGAATCCATGGATGCCAAACAGGTTAAAATGCAAAGTGCATGAGGATTTAGCATGATCTGTGAAGAGAATGTAACAAGAATATAATCTCTTGTTCACAGTTCTTTTCAGTAAAACTCAGTGGATTCTGCATTCCAATTTAACATTACTCACCTGAAGAAAAGGTTGTAGCAGAAAATAGCAACAAGTGATCCATTTTGTCCAAGTTACACAAGGACTCCCTGAAACAACATCTCAGGCTTGGCCAAATTGATCACCAACAATGGTCCACCCTGGGTTCACATCGGGAGGCATGGAGACACACTATCCACAATGCTGCAGCCCTATTTGAGAACTCACGCCGAACAAGTCTTGAAGAGAAACGACAACGCAGAAAGAATCACAACCCGGTAACATCACCTGAGGAAACCTTCTGCTGTGCTTTCTGCAACCGGACTTGTCTATCTCGGATTGGCCTTTTTAGTCATCAGCGCGCTTGCAGAAAATGCAGGATGAGTCCTTCCTGAATCTTCGTTCGCGAAGAAAAGCCAGAGAGAGAGAGAGAGAGAGAGAGAGAGACTTGGAATTTAAAAGGATAATATAAGTTTCCAGGCTTGCTTAGAGGAAACTGTACGCATGAAAGGCACATGAGATGCAGCCAAAGGGAAAAACCAGTTGACCGGAACCCCCCAAAAAGGACTCTACCACTGACCTGCTGAGAAGTGCTAAGCCTATCTACATGCCTTGATGTTTCTAAATGTCCATTCACTACTATATCAATGTTCCATGACGTTACAGTACTGATAAAAACATGACAGTAGCTCTTGAATTAATTTAAGAGGATTCTTGAATGATGCTTGCCTTGAAATTTGATTTAAATGAATTCCAATGTTTGCTCAGCAAATCTAAAGACTTGCAAGGAGAAAATTACCCACCAAATCCAGTAAAATGCCTGCCATGAGGTCTCAACCAGTCAGTCTCAAACTACAGAATTAACGGAGCTTAAGAAAGGCTTCAGTATTCCTTCAAAACAATGGCTACCACACAGCACATCCACTTGCTTAAAACCCAATGATTTTAATAAGACATAAATATTAAGAATGCTGGATGTCTCCTTTTGCTTTTAAAGTTTGCAAACTTGGATGTCTATCCAAATCTGAGCACTTTGACAATTATAATTACAGTTGTGCCTCCACATTCACGACTTCCACATTCGTGGTTTCGATTATCTGTGGAAAGCCCTGCCCCCCCCCGTTCTCCACCCCATTCCCTTCTCAAGGCAGCGATGGGCTTCTCACGAAGCCTGTTGCTGCCTTGGGAAGGCAGGGTGGAAAGCTGCTGGCACGCACGCTCTCCACCCCACTCCTTTCTCAAGGCAGCGAGGGGCTTCTCACAAAGCCCGTCGCTGCCTTGGGAAGGCGGGGTGGAAAGCCGCTGGCGTGCCTGCTCTCCACCCCACTCCCTTCTCAAGGCAGCGAAGGGCTTCTCACGAAGCCCGTCGCTGCATTGGGAAGGGACTGGGGTGGAAAGCCACTCGCCCGCAGGCTCATTTCTTATTCACATTTTTTCACATTCACGGGGGTTGTCTGCCCCTAACCCTCACGAATGTGGAGGGGCAACTATACAATTCAGAACAATCTTTAGATTTGTTTTAGCTGAAGTTGGTAATGCTACAGGAGAAGGCAGATTGTAAGAAGTCAGAAACACAGGCTGCTCCATTTTTACGGATGACATGGCTCTGCGTGTTTGGATTTCATACACTGGATTATATAGGTCCTTCCAACTGGAACCATATGAAAGGTTCCAATGAATGCATCTAGTTGCTCCAGGTATTCTCCCCTCTCTGGCTTTGGCAGACTCACCTGAATGTGGCAAAATGGGGAAGGATCCTTCAATGTTGTCCTACAAGCATATGTGTCAGCATCAAGAGCTGCCAGGAGCCATTGCAAATGTAGTATCATAGAGTTGGAAGAGACCACACGGGCCATCCAGTCCAACCCCCTGCCATCTTTCCTCATTACTACTATGGGTCGGGATGGAAAGTATATTTGAAAATATTTTTTAAAAAGGGATGAAAGACAAGTTTTTGGAGTGTTGAGGAGCCCTAATGAGAAGAATCCTGGCCTGATGAGAATTTTTGCAGTTTGGAACTTATTTTGAGCAAAATTCACATGTGGTTGTTTTGCACAGCAAATAGCATTTTTGCTGCAGAAAAAGTTGTTTCCTGCACAGAAAATGCTGTTTTCTGTGCAAAACATCCACATGTGGATTTTGTGCAGAATAAATCCTGAATTGTGGATACACTTCAAAAACTGTGTGGTTTTCGAAGACTTTCTCGCAGAAGGAAGAAAATTGCTACAATCATTCATCGCGTCCTTTGAGAAGAAAATTAGTGTAGAATTACATCTCTAGCAGGGACCAGCTCCAGAGTGGATGGTTCATACCAGACCAAATTCTGGATCCAGATTACATTGCTGAATCTCTGAAGGATGTTCAGCAACACAACCCAGTTCATTTTATTTACCATATATACTTGTTTATAAGTCAAGAAATTTTAAACAAAAAATTGGAACATTGGTACTTACCGTGAAGGTTCCTTTTCAGCAGCCATGGGGAGGGAGTCCTTGAGTGGGTAAAGGCTCCGCCTTCCAGCCAATCGCAGGCAGGACAACCTACAAATTTGAATGAAACACTATCCCCCCTGGAGGAGGAGCCATCCCCCCTCTCCCCAGAGAAGACATAACATAGCTCCAGCTCAAAAATACCACAACAGATAGACCAACTAACAACACCAATTACACTACACACAGTTAAGAATAGCATCTAACTACCACCTCTTTTTTTTTTTTTTTTTGGGTGGGTAAGGACTCCCTCCCCATGGCTGCTGAAAAAGAACCTTCACGGTAAGTACCAATGTTCCATTTTCCAGCAGCCTGGGGAGGGACTCCTTGAGTGGGACCTAAAACAGCAGTCCAATAAGGGTGGGAATCTATAACTCCTTGTTTACTGAATAACTTGTTGCAGAACCCGACGACCAAAGGCCGCATCTGCCGAAGCATACATATCAATTCTGTAATGTTTGGTAAACATAGAAGCAGATTTCCAAGTAGCTGCTCTACAAATTTCCACTATGGACTGTGACTGACCTAGCGCAGCTGAAGTAGCAGCGCTTCGCGTAGAATGAGCCTTAATACCTGTAGGTGCTGCCAGCCCGCTAGCTGAATAGGTTTCCTCAATACAACGTCTCAACCACCGTGCTATTGTGGAAGATGAAACCTTCTTCCCTTTTGCAGGACCCGTAAAAGCTATGAACAGAGTGTCTGACTTCCGAAAACTCTCGGTTCTCCTGAGATACGTCCTTAAAGCTCTTCTAACATCCAACATGTGCCATAACCCCTCCAACTCAGTCTGAGGATGAGGACAAAAGGAGGGTAGAACTATCTCCTGCGCTCTATGAAAAATGGAATTCACCTTAGGGACAAACGAAGGATCCAATCTCAAGGTGACCGAATCCTTTTGAAAAATACACAAATCCTCCCGTACTGATAGGGCACTCAATTCGGACACACGCCTAGCTGAAGTGATCGCTACCAAAAAGGACACCTTCCAAGTGAGGAAAGACAAATCCACCAACTTGATCGGCTCAAAAGGATGTTGCATTAGCGCCTTGAGCACCACATTCAATTTCCACGTAGGGAACCTATGCACCACTGGAGGACGCACAGCTCCTACTCCCCTGAGGAAACTCTTAATATGGGGATGAGATGTCAAGGACTTACCCCCTCGGCCTCTCAAAATGGACCCTAAGGCCGTAACATGCCGTTTCAAGGTACTAGCGGCTAAACCCTTCTTCAGACCTGACTGAAGGAAAGCCAACACTGAACCAACCGAAGCCTGCAATGGTCTGATGCCCTTGCCACGACACCATCTGCAAAACGCCCTCCATGTTACCTCATATATCCTAATTGTGGACGGATGCCGCGCTGCTAACGTGATGTTGACCACCTCCGGATCATAACCCTTCTTCAACAGCCTTTTCCGCTCAACCTCCAAGCGTGGAGTCGTAACCAGCCTGGGTCTGGATGAAGAATCCCCTTTTGAACTAGAAGGTCCGGCCATGGTGGAAGGGGCCACGGCTCCTGGATCTGCATTTGCACTAGCGCCAGAAACCATGGTCTTCTCGGCCAGCGAGGAGCTATGAGGATCACCTCCGCCCTTTCCTGTTTGATTTTCCTCACCACTCGGCCCAACAATGCCGTTGGTGGAAAGGCGTAACACAACTCCCTCGGCCAAGGTACTGTCAGGGCATCGAAGGCTAACGCACCCTGAGTCCAAAATCTGGACACATAACGCCCTAGCTTGTGGTTGTCCATCGATGCAAACAGATCCACCCATGGTTCCCCGAACCGAAACACTACCATCTGGAATACCAAGTTGTTGAGGCTCCACTCGCCGTGATCCAAGGTGTTCCGGCTCAACCAATCTGCCTGTACATTCAACTTGCCCTGTAAATATTCTGCCTTGATCGAGTGCAGATGCTTCTCCGCCCAATGGAACAGCTGCTCTGACTCCTGCATGAGGGGCAGGGAGCGCGTCCCCCCCTGCTTGTTCACGTGCGCCTTCGTTGATATGTTGTCTGTTCGAATCAAAACATGCCTCCCTTCCACCAATGTTGCAAAACTGAGCAAGGCCAGTCTCACCGCTCTCAGCTCTAGTCTGTTGATACTGTAGTCCTGTTCCTGATGTGACCAGAGGCCCTGTGCTGATTGTTCTCCGCAGTGAGCTCCCCATCCCGAAAGGGATGCATCTGTGGTAATCACTACTCTTCTTGGATCCATGATAGGGAGTCCTGATGACAAATGGTCCCCCAGCCACCAGCTCAGGGACTCCTTCACCTCTGATGGAACCCTCAGGAACCTGCAGATTCTTTTTGCTATCATGTCCTGAAAAGGGAGAAGATACCATTGTAACCTTCTGAGGTGAAACCTGGCCCAAGGAACTGAATCTATACAAGCGATCATCTGCCCCAATAGTCTCGCCAATGACATCAGTGGTGTCGTGGGTTGATCCAAGACCTGACGAACCAGCTCCTGAAGTTTCTGCTTCCTGTCCTCGGGAAGAAAGACACGGTAAGACCTCGTGTCTATAATGTTCCCCAGGTGTTGAAGTCTCTGAACTGGCACCAGCTGGCTCTTCTGCCTGTTCACTAAGAACCCATGTGTCTCCAGACACGCAATTGTTGTACACACATCCTGAGAGGCTCCTTCCTGGGATGGAGCCCTGATCAACAAGTCGTCCAGGTAAGGATAAATGTGAATCCCTTGCGTTCTCAGATGGGAGATCAGTGCCACCAGAACCTTGGTGAACACCCTCGGGGAGGATGACAGGTCAAAGGGAAGAGCCCTGTACTGATAATGTGCCCTCTTGTAGGCAAACCTCAGGAAGCGTCTGTGCTTTGGGTGGATCATGATGTGGAGGTAGGCCTCCCGCAGATCCAGAGAGGCCAGGAAGTCCCTCTCTTGGATTCCTTCCAGAATGGACCTCAGAGTTTCCATCCGAAACTTGCGTTTCGCCACCCAGTGGTTGACGCCCCGCAAGTTTAGAATGGCCCTCCACTCCTTGTTCTTCTTGGGAACCAGGAACAACGGGGAGTAAGTTCCCGAGAAACGTTCGTTCTCTGGGACTTCCTCTATTGCCTGGATTTCCAAGAGGTGAGTGATTGCATCCTCCATCCGAGCCTGCTTTTCCTGACTGGTTGTGGTGCATGACTGTATGAATGACGGGGGAGGTCTTGTCAGAAAATCGATCGTGTAACCTAGTCTTACTGTTCTTAAGACCCAGGCATCGGAGGATGTAAGTTCCCATGACCCTGCGAACCCAGTCAGCCTCCCCCCGATCCTCTCCTGTGCATAGTCAGAATGACTGACCATTCTTTTCTCCCTGTTTTGGGGCTTGGGGGTTGGAGGCTTTGGGCTGTTGGTTGAACCTGGGCTTTTGGGATCCCCTTGATGAATTCCAACCTCCCCTGGACTGTCTGAAATCCCTTTGATTGTTGAATCTAAAATTTCTATAGCCCTGAAAATTGGAACGAAAGGGCTTGCAATCCTCCTTTCTGGGCAACGACGGGAGGGCCTTCTTTTTATCCTTGGTTTCTACTAGGACTTCATCCAGAGTGTCTCCAAACAGCTTTCCGCCCTTGAAGGTACACCCTGCAAGGTTGGCCTTGGCCTTGTTATCCGCCTTCCAATTTCTCAACCATAGCTGACGTCTGGCAGCCACATTGGCGCCCACCGCTCTGGATGAAAAACGTAGTGCATCCAGGCTGGCATCCGCTACGTAAGCCGAGGCCCTGGCTATCTTATTCATGCCCTGCCTAAATTTGGCCTCATCCTCAGGAACATTGGTCATCATGTCCCTGGCCCATCTGATAGTAGCTCTAGAAAAGATGGACGCTGCTGCTGCCGCCCGTATGGCCAGGGCCACCGCCTCGTGGACTCTGCGGAGAAAGGTCTCAATTCTTTTGTCATCTGGGGCTTTCAAATGCTCATCCCCATCCCTGGGGAACAGCGACCCCGAAACCAGCCCCACGACGGGCGCGTCAATGGAGGGCAGTTTCAGGAGGTCCATGATCTCTCCAGGCAACGTATAAAGTTGTTTGGTCAGTGAGGATTGGGTCTTGGATGTCCCTGGTTGGGCCCATTCACCCAGGAGCATCTCCTTTAAAATATCCGGAAAGGGGAGCACATTACCATTCCCCTTGCCACCCGGCCTCAGCTCCGGCACCCCTTTGCTAGTGGTTGCCGTGGGATCCCCCACTGGGTCTAACTCCAGAGCTCTGAGAACTTTCCTGAGAAGGATGGGGAAGAATGCATTCTCAAAGAGCCATGGGGAGGCCTGTTCGTCTCCTGACTCTGCCTCCTCCTCCGAGGAAAGTTCTCCCTCTTCCTTGTACCCTGTTTCCCCCTCCTCATCCTTATGGCCTTCCCCCACCCCCGTGATCAAATGCTACTCCTTCCTAGTCTTCTTACGGGGTGGAGGGGAACTGGGGGCTTCCCGTGGTTGCCCCCCCGCGCTGGTGCTGGGTTGCCCGGGCTCGGGCTCCCGCCCACGCTTAGCAGCCATCCCAACCTTCTTGCGATCCCCGGCTGGGGATAGGGGGAAGCTTGAGTCTGGGGATCCCCCCCGCGCACGTGCATTTGCTGCCCCCGGGACCCCACCGGCACCTAAGCCCTCCGCCAGCACTTGCCGCGCTATAAGGGATAGCCAGGCGGCAAATGGCGGCGGGAGGGCCTTACCCTCCATCAGCAGCGGGGGTAGGTCATCCTGGGATGCGTCCTCCTCGTCCTCCTGGTCCCGGTGGCCAGGCGTCCCTCCGGATGTCCCGGACAAGGCATCGTCCCTGGGGATAGCGCGGTCCACCTCCTGGGAGGAGGCCCCATCACGCTCCATGTCGTCCTGGCTGGTCTGGCTCAACGTGCGTCCCAAGAAGGGAGTACGGAGCCCAGGATCCTGGCGGTGCCGGCCAGCATCGCCCATCTCCTCCTCCTCGGAGGACAGCTCTCCCTTGAGCATGCGGTTGTGCATGGGGGCAGCCATGATAAATCCTTTGTTTCCCTTGCTTTCTGCTGGAGCAAAAGGAAATCCGACCTGCATCAGCCTGAGGCAGAACAGAACTGGGGAGAGGGGGGATGGCTCCTCCTCAAGGGGGGATAGTGTTTCATTCAAATTTGTAGGTTGTCCTGCCTGCGATTGGCTGGAAGGCGGAGCCATTACCCACTCAAGGACTCCCTCCCCAGGCTGCTGGAAAATGACCCCCAAAACCTGGGTTGACTTATTCACAGGTCAATGTAAGGTACAGTATTAACCTGGGTGTGAAAATTTAGTGGTAGCAGCCCTTTGGAGCTTCCCTGCCACGGTGGAGAGAGTAGAGTCTTAGGTTCTCTCGGGATGGACGCTGGGAGGAAACAAAACTGGTGGGGTGGCTGGGAGTGGCCGCACATGCATTCCCTCATTCCTTCACTCATGTGGGTCCAAAGGGTGCAGATTGGGGGGGGGAGGTGTGGGGTGTATTAGTAGGAAGGGCAGGGGCTCAGAGTAGCAAACCACAAGGGAGTAAGCTGTTAAAGGTGACGTAGACACAAGAGAACCTTATTCCATTTCCATTAATTAAACTGATTGAGCTTGTCCTCTTCCTCCCTAAATGTGTGCTTGCCAAGCTGGGTTTCAGGTGGCTGGGGAGGGATGGCCTCCTCCTCCTCACCCATCTAGCAGGTCCTGTAAAGTTGACTGAAGATCCTCCTTTCAACTTTGCCAAGACAGCGTGGTAAATTCAGCTGGCAGGGGATACAATGGAGAAGAGTGGGAGAAGGGAGGGCAGGTGGTACGTGGGTCTCTGGGGTAGATGGTGGGAGTGGGATGGAGGAGGGGAGGAGGATAGTGTCGGGGCGGGCGGGTAAGATGGCAGCTGTGGTGGGAGGAGGGCAAGGACAGCGGGAAGGGGATTCAGCAGCTGCTCTTATGGCAGTGGCTTCAGTGGGTCTGCTCGTAATAGGCACTTATCTCACCTCTAAGCTCAGTCCTGCCAAGGCCACCACTCCACCACTGTAAGAGCAGCTGTCACAGCCCCTTCCAGCCCTTGCTCTCCTCCTTCCACTGCCGCCATCCCTCTCCAGATTTCTCCCCCTCTCCTCCCACATCCCGCTACCTCCGTCCACCCTGGAGACCCACCACCCCTCCCTCCTCCCACTCCCTCCATCCCATCCCCTTCTCCCTTCCTGCCTGAGTGAGCAAGTGAGGGAATACGCACAAGGCCAGGTCCAAATCCACAAAGGTTTAGTTTACAAATGCGGAGGGGTGACTGTAGCGTGAGAGTTTAGTCCATCCTGGGAGAACCTAAAAGAAGCACCAACCCCCTCTACTCTCTCTGAGCTCCTTTTAGGGGAAGGCATTCAAAAAAGCCGGAAGTAGTGCAGTGGTGGAGGAAGTAGAGGGGGTTGGTGCTTCTTTTAGTTTCTCTCGGAACAGACTAACCTCTTGCCTTTCACCACTCTACTCAGAGAAGTTAAAACTGTACCTTAACATTTTTCCAAAAAGAAAACAAAACCCCAAAACAAAAAAACCACAAACTACCCCCTTTCTGAGTTAAGTGGCAAAAGGCCTTTCTGAATGCCTGGGTGGAAAAATGGCAGCGGCAGTGGCCAGGGGCAGCCAGCTTCCTGAAGTGGCGCTGGTGCTTTTGCCTCTCTGCAGAATAGATCTGAGGAGCCCCATGCTGAGCCCCAAAGTTTTACCCTTGACTTATCCATGGATCAGATCCAAACCCATAACTACGGCCCCCAAGCCTGCCCTCGACTTATACATGAGTTTGACTTATACATGAGTATATATGGTATTTCTGGTTCTGACTGGGGTACAAGTGGTGGTTCATCCATGACTTACCATCACCATAGAGTCCTTAATGTGGGTTATGATTTATACAGATTATATCTATGATTAAATAATAGACGGCACAGCGCAATCGTATATATAAAGAAATGAGACAATGACATGGGCAAAAATGATGCCATGTTTCTGGGACAGAAAATGTCTGTATGTGCAGATTGAAAGGAAAAATGAAAAAAAGGTGATTTAATATTGCACACAAGCTTATACCCTGATGACCAGTTTTGAAATGTCAACTATATTGGTATCTGGTGATAAGCAGCAAAAGGACAATAACTATGAAGAAAGGGGTGAAAAGCTCACCCCAGTGAAAGAAAGTGGGACACAGATTATCTCATTTCCTACTCCAGTTCAGGCCATAACAATTTTGGAGAGAACAGGCTGACTCAGTGTTTAAAATAAACTACAAGCAGTCAGAAATTATATTTTCTAAGTATGAATCCTCTATGTATTTAACCTGGGCTTTGATTCTGTGGTTGTGTGTCCTGCCATTTCCCTCCATAATGCCACAAAATGGGTTTCTCTCAGAGACAGATTCACACAGACACATGAGAAGAGACTGGAAAAGTCAATGTAAAATATAGTCAGTTACACAGGATGATTACGCCTTAGCAGGACTTCAGTTCAGAGACATTTTAAAATCTCTTACTCACCCACCCAGCCCTGTGGATGTTTCAAGGGAGCCCTCTCTCTCAGTTTATATATTGTTGGATAAACTCAATGCTAATTGACATCCTGGCAAATAACAGCTTAATTAGGCTCCCCTCCTGGGGCCCATCAGAAGAAACTAATCAGCCCAAAAGGTCAAGGCCATTCAAAGTCCCTTACTCTGCCATCAAGCATTCCTTCTCATGGTTCAATGACAGGTTTTAAATCTCACTTACTGCACCATAAATCAGTGTGACACAAGCTAGTGGTGATTCCCTATAAGGCCTGAGAAAAGTTTTCTAAGACAGGCAAGCTCCCCCCACATCTCATCACTCCACACACTGGTTGCCTGAGCTGCCATGTACCTCAGACAAGGATGAGAGACAAAGGTAGCCACCACATTTAGTCAGTTAGTTAGTTTATACCCCGCTCTTCAGCCACAAGGCTATCAGAGCGGCTTACAAACTGTTTTTAAGCAATAGCAATTTACACATCTACACTGCATTAAGCAGTTTCCAATGTGTGTTTAGCCACCTGTAACATGACATAAAGTGAGAAAAGTAGCCCTTGCTTCCTCCACGAGATCCTGAATTGCATGCAGCCCTATGGTTGCTGGAAGACAATGAGATGCCCTATTGCTTTCCTAAAATGCTAAATTCCCCAAGAGGCACATCACAATGTCTACAATGCAGGCCAAATATGACAAACTAATATTAGCATGATAGATTAGCTGGAAGACTGCTGAACTCTGACCTTTCACTCTAGGAAAACATGGCTGTTTGGAGCTACAGTTTTCATAACAGCCCGTCAGTACAGCCTCCTCTGGGTGCCTTAACAAGAGAGAGATTCCATCAGAGTAGATTTCCTTTCTTTTGAAGGTGGGACTCAAGGAGAGGGGAGGCAGATTCTAGGCTGTTAGGAACCTAAAGGGAAAGAAGTGAGTGGATGGTCCAAAATGTCTACTCTCAACATTCAAAATGCTGAACCCCGACACATCTTCCAAATCAGAATCTAGCCTTAGAAATCATATGATCCAAAAATACAACAACCTTTTGGACTCTTACTAGTGTTAGTTTTGTAAACCTTACTTGAATCCTGACATTGTCCCTGGGCTACTGCTAATTGATCCATTCTTCTGGAATTTAGTGCAAATTATTAGGGTGAACATAATCTAATGGATTCTGAAAGTTTGTTCTCAGACAAAGACAACTAATACTACCAAAGGGCATTTGAAGTGGATGATGGCTGAACTAATCAAGGCTCTTTGATGCCCCACTTCAAGTTTGTCCACTTCGACATATTCACATACACTGAATATCTGACTGTTTTGAAGTCTCCCCCACGAGATTCAAATAAACTTTGGTTAATGGAAGTGAACTTTTAAATTCAATCTGCAGACTAGAAGAAGAAGAAGAAGAAGAAGAAGAAGAAGAAGAAGAAGAAGCAGAAGCAGCCACTGCCTACTGTAGTCTAGCCGTCATTTGTTATTTTCAAGGGAAAGAAGAGACGAATATGAGCTTTTCCTTTACACGCACACTCAGATGCTTCAAACAAAAGGCTGTCAAGCTGTCTTTACAGAAACCAATAAGAAGCTAGAACAGGTTTGGTTGAAGTGTCCTGGGCACAGCCTCTCTTATTAACATGCTGTCTAATGACTAATTAATTCTAGTAGGGGACATGTATATGAACAGTTATTGTGGGATAATGAAATGTCAAGCGAGCACTAAGCCTTTGCTAAGTGTGTTCATAAACGGCTCCCAGCATTGAATGCACACACATACCCAACACCTCCACATGCCAAGAGTTGGCCTTGGCGTGCAGCAGCAGGGTGGGGGGGGGGGACTTCAATCAATATGTTCTTAACAATCCTCCTGGTATTTAATCAGTGCATGCTAATAGTACGGTATTATTGAATCGAGATTTGAGCAGGCTCTTTCCCCCTCCCCCTCCAGTTTTATTTTCTTTTCCTTCCTCCTTTTTTCTTTTTGTTTTGGACACAGGCGGATGAAACTGTTGCTGCTGCTAAACCACCAACAACTCATGTTTTCCTCTCCACAATCACACTGGCCTGAAGGATTCCAACGCCTTGCAAATTGCTAGCTCAATTGGCCCTGCTAGGACAATAAGTCATTTAATAATTTATACATGTGCATTAAAATGGCTTTCTGAGGAACACAGAAAGCGGGAAGCAATAGGAAGAGAAAAAAAGAGGCAAAGACAACAAGGCCGCAATTCACATTTCCGAGTGGAGAGGCAACACTGTCAAGGTCAAGTGGCTAAGTGCCCATTCTTTGTATAGATCGTACAGCTTCTCGCTCAGATACTACTACTTCTGGGCTAATTATTTGATGACAGAACGGAATGTATTACATTTTAATTATACGTAGGCCTAAAAAAGGAACAGAGGTGCAAACCTTCTGAATAATTACCAAATTGATGAATTATTATGGCAAAGAGTCCCTGTTATGAATAACAGGCGTGCAATGTACCAACCCAGTAGGGATGATGCTATCATACAACAACACAGGAACCCACATAGTTTAGCATTAGGGAAGAAAAGAAAAAAAAAAACCAGCACACAGCTCATTACTGTGAATCCTATTCTATGACTCTGCTCATAGGAATGGACCAAGTGCAAATGTCATAAGCAGTCCAGTGCAGCGAGGGTTGAGTATGATTTTATGCACATAATAAAAATGATTGTGTATGCAACCTGGCAGTCAGGTGCCTGATTGTTATAAATCTCCATAAAAACTGCTTAATTTTCAAACTACTATGTTAAATAAAGCAACACCCAATTAAATGAATAAGTCTGGAGCCAAGGAAGAACTCTTGGAGCTGGAATCATAATGCCTTGTGAAACGCAATGCCAGCTGACAACTGTAAGAACTTAAGCCTATAGGATTGGCTGGGACCTGTCTGTGTATTGCTCTGTACCAGTTCTGGCCAAAAGAGAGAACTAAAGGGAAAACAGAGGAATCGGCAAGTGAAATTTAAGATTTGCAATAAAAAGACCAGCAGAGGTTATGTGACAAGCTGGTTTTCCCCAGCATGGTGCTCACTAAATGTTTTGGACTACCATACCCATCAGCCTATCCCAAGACTGGGGAAGCCCATCACCCTTTATAAGCCTTCCATGTTAGAATGGTTCATGAGACTGCTTGCTACTGTAAAATAACTTTTGCTTTGGATCACTTTGCCCAGCAGGACAGGAGTACAGTCACTAGCAAACACTGGTTCAAGGCAAGCAGCCACTACAACAGTAAAGACCTCTGATGAGGAAATAGGCAGAATCATGTCCTCTAACTGATAGCTGTGAACAAATTCTTTCGCTACTTTTCAGATCCATGGCAAGCTTAATGAGAGTGCAGTGCACTCAGCTACTGCGTATCACCCACCCCTGATTCAGACCACACTGTTTTCAACTACAATGTTAGACTGTATGGGATGGCTCCAGGAAATGAAGTAAAAGAGCCGGCATGGTGTATTGGTCTGAGTGCTGGACTAGGACTCTAGGAGGCCGGGGACTCGGATCCCTGCACAGCCATAGAAGTCACACTCTCTCAGGTTCAGAGAAAGGCAAAGACAGACCTTCTCCAAATAAATCTTGCCAAGGGTATGGCCACTTTAAGTCGGAGGGCTTGTCTACACAGGTGGAAAAAAACTTACTCACATCATACGGAGGGCTGGCAGAACACATGATGTTGTTGAAGATTTGAACTGAAGACAGTTCTTTTTGGCACCTAAGGGCTTAGATATGATTTTTAAAACCCTACCATTTATACCACATTTTCATGGAAAAAACAGTTTATTGTATGTATGGCCGCCTCTGAGTTGGGTTCACTGTGAAGCCAGACTGGGTGGATTTTGGGTTACCTGATCATTCCTACCTGGACAGGCTACTTACTTTGTTCGTATTTTGCCAGTGTGCAGTCTCCATAATTTTTTGAAGGTAGATTTGTCCAGATACTTGTATATCATTATTAGCACATCTCTGCTTATGAGTATTTGCATAGGAAAAAAAGTGAAGCGGCCACAGCTTTGTGGCTGAAAATAATGCAAAGTTTAGGACATGTGATCATAGCAGGACTGCCTTTTACACTGAAGAGAGCTCACTTAGGGGAAATGTGTGGCTTGTAATGCCACTCTCACTTTGCTTTAGCAAGATGCACATGGCATTAACAAGATGTGTGCAGGGGGCACTGTGGACCAGGAAAATGCAATTTGAAGGAGATTTTTTTCCACTAATGTATACAAGCTTGGAGTTGTCTTTCAATCATATAACAATAGCTACAATGAGGTAGAAACAGGAGTAAAAAGATTAAAATTGGAAGCCAACTCAAGATGAAATCTATATAGAATCAGGGGACAGGGATGAAAACGAGATGGTTTAAGGATAGGAGCCAGGCCAGACAGGCCCAGGACCAAGATCAGAAATAGAATTTCAGGATCAATAAATCCTGTCACCATGTTTCATATTTCCCTGGCTTGGAAGTATGAACTGCAGGGGCTCACAAGGGTCACCTCACATAGGTGGCACAGTGGTTAAATGCCAGTACTGCAGTCACAACGTTTGATCCCAGACGGCTCCAAGGTTCACTCAGCCTTCCATCCTTCCATAGGTCAGTAAAATGGGTACCCAGCTTGTTGGGGACAATTAGCTAACACATTGTAAACTGCTGAGGGAGTGCTTTGGCACTGATAAGCGGTATAGAAATATCTCTCTCTCTCTCTCTCTCTGGCTTTTCTTCGCAAACGAAGATTCAGGAAGGACTCATCCCGTGCTTTCTGCAAGCGCGCTGATGACTAAAAAGGCCAATCCGAGATAAACAAGTCCGGTTGCAAAAAGCACAGTAGAAGGTCTCCTTGGGTGATGTTTTTGGGTTGTGATTCTTTCTGCGTTGTCGTTTCTCTTCAAGACTTGTTCGGCGTGAGTTCTCAAATAAGGCTGCAGCATTGTGGATAGTGCGTCTCCATGCCTCCCGATGTGAGGCCAGGGCGGACCACTGTTGGTGATCAATTCGGCCAAGCCTGAGATGTTGTTTCAGGGAGTCTTTGTATCGCTTTTTTGGAGCGCCCCTCTTACCCTGACCCGTGGCGAGTTCACCGTAGAGTAGTATTTTTGGGAGACGATGGTCCTCCATCCTAGAAACGTGCCCTGCCCAACACAGCTGTGTTCTCAATATCATGGCCTCAATGCTGGTGATCCCTGCTTGCTCAAGGACAGCAACATTCGTCACATAGTCAGTCCAGTGTATATTTAGGATTGTTGAAGTGCTATTGCTACTGATCTCCCTCCCTCCCTTCCTCCCTCACTCCCAGCGAAGACCCAGGCGAGAGCCTCCTCAGTGGCTGCTCCCAAGTTGTGGAACTGTATGCCAAGGATGCTAGGTTCCATTGGCAGGCAAAGGCATTCTTTAAACAGGCCTTCAACTTTTAACTGGTGGGGTAGTGCAACAGGAAGGTTTTAATGTGCTTTTCCTTGTTTTAAATTAATATTTTTAAGTGGGTTGTGTTTAATGTTTTTTTTTTTAAATGTATTTCACACTGTGTTAACTGTATCGTTTTAATGTATGGTATTAGCCACTTTGAGTCCCATATGGGAGAAAAGAGGGATATAAAATAAATAAATAAATAAATAAATGGTTTGTTTGGGGACTGTCACAGCCCCAAAGTTCTTCAGCAGCTCCAATTTTAAACTGAGTTTTAAAATGGTGTCCTACCTCATTGCCTGTCTCCACATCAGCTGACATTCTCTTCATTCTCATCCACCCATCCTCTCACTTTATTTGCTGCTCCATTAACAACAGTACAAGGGATGAAAGTCACACTTCTCCTCTTGCTAGGCCAATCAGCCAGGCAGCAGGAATTACAAAAAACATAGTGCTCTAAGAAAGACTAGCTTGGAATCAACAGGGCTGAAGGGGGGGGGATTACAGTGGCCCCTTGGTATCCGTTGGGGTTTGGTTCCAGGACCTCCGTGGATACCAAAATCTGTTGAACCTGTGGTATATAATGCTCAAATCCTATTATATACAGTAGCATAGTAAAATGGTGTCCCTCATGTAAAATGGAAAAATCAAGGTTTGATTTTTGGAAAAAAATAATTTGGAACATTTTCAAGCTATGGATGGTTGATCAAACTCGTGGATGCAGAATCCATGGATACTGAGGGCTGACTGTAAGACTTCCAATTCCCACAGTTTTGCCATGCTGGCTTTGCAATTAAATACGCCACTTTTAGGACAGGGACATATCTACTAAGTTGGTTTTCTAAAAATAGTTTGATATGGTCTCCATCTCCCACAATTAGTGATCCACTAACTAGCATTTTTCCCTTTGTAACATTAAGATCAGGTCTACTTTGAATTATTGAAGTGTGGTACAGAAATGTTTAAAAAGCATGAAATTGCTAAAATTCAAATTATAAGAAAACAATCTATAGAGGCATTACTGCCATGATCAAAGTATACATAGAATATGTAAGAAAAGAACAGAAGAAAACTTATACACACATGCACAATACATATATGTATGATTTTTTTAAAAAAACAAACAAACTGTCGTACCAGTTCCCATTGTACCATCCTTGCTTATGATTAGCTTTGGCCCTCTAATTGTGTATACCCCAGAGTCAGCTATTATACACACACACACACACACACACTTAAAAATATTTGGCTACTCTGAATTTATAACAAGCATAATACTTTTGGTGGGAACAGCACTGTGCCTTTTTCTTCTTTTTGAAAACTTTCTCTTAAGAGCACTAAGCCCACATTGAGTCTCATACATGCAAGGAGTGGGTGTGAGGAGATAATACCACATTGTTATGGAAAGCAGTGTTCTTTTAAAGGGGGAAAAAAGCAGAAGGCTTCTGGGCCAGAGTGGCAGTGGCAGCTTCTTTACAAACTCCAGCCAGAGCATTTGGGAAGAATTATTCATGTAAGGATTTCTATTTTCCTGGGTAAGCTGCATGTCTGCTGAAGCTAATATGTGAATCAAAGACCTAATTAAGTTTGCCTCTGACAGAAGCTCTTAGGGAGAAATGGGAAATCCTTTAGGTGACTGCTGGATTCTCAAACCAGATGTGATATGGAGCCAATGTGGAGGCAAGGAGGGAACATTTTGGAAGAGACAGATGTGCTTTTAATACTTCTCTATCTATCCATCCGTCCCTATGCCTAAACCCATAAAGCTGTGTTAATATCTACCTCCAGTAATTTCAAGTGCCAGGCCCTTAATAGGACAATCTCATGTGGTAAATTATCAGCCCCAACCAATCTGCATGTTAAATTCCTCGTGCAAGAAGTAAATATACTCAAATCACTAGAGGAAGCTCCTTTGGATTGGGAGGATTTCATTAAAGGCATCAAAACTGCCTGATTTGCATCAGATGATTCCTCACAGGAGAAAAGAACTCTGCAAGCCCACCAGAGACCTCTGCATTGGAGAGATTAAAGCTTGAAAAATTATGTTAGCCTAGGGAAGTGCATGTTGAAAGAAGACAAAAAAAGTGTGTGTGGGGGGGAGTAATGTGTGTGTGGGGTAGCATAAACGAAGATGCAAAGTGCACCAGGCAAGATTGTTCAGACAGGGAGGGGGAAGGAAGGGGCTTAAACTCTCCTGACCTTGAGGAAGATCACAGGCTTTGATGAGAAGGAAACCAATGCTCTGAAGCAAAGTGTTTGTCTCATTGTGGCTTAGCTTGAGTAATCTCCACAGTCTCCTTCTGACCTCAGAAATCTACGGATCCTCTGCACTGAGCAGGAGAGACCGTAAGCAAGAAGTTGGGTGTTTCATGGAAGCTGGCTCAGCCAAACACAACAAGTGGGATACAAAATTAGATCAAAGTCTTCTCTGTTGGGTCCTAACCTTGACAAATCTCAGCAAGACTGCTTGTTAGAACCCCAGCAAGGAGCAGAGCTTGGCAGGAGCCCACATATATCACTAGGGAGCCTTATATATAAGTGTGTGTGTGTGTGTGTGTGTGTGTGTGTGTAAATGGCCAGATATGCTACTCAGGTAGGAATTGGGGGTAGTGGTAGTGAAATCCTATAGACACAAAGTCTTCACTGAATGAAAGACCTAGTTACGCAAAAGCTGTGCTCCCAGCCAAAACACTTCTGACACCCTCCCCACCCTGGTCTCCCTTCCTCTCTTGTAGTCCAGAAGCCACTTTAGGAAGGGAAGAAGAAAAAGGAGGTTACTATGGAAACAACGCAAATGTTGGAAGACAGGCTCCCGTCTTGAAAAAAGAAGAAAAAGAAGAAAGAAACCAACTTATTAGCCTCTGAATGACATAATGAGTAAAGTGCAGCTCCGCACAGGGGGTGCTGGACTGTGTGCTGTGTTAATCAACTTACATGGATGTTTCATGCTTCCACCCATCTTTATTTTGTTGCTGTTAAGAACACGCCTGGACTGTACACAATATCCACAATGCATGGAAAGTGCTACTGAGTCCCTATGATGGAATAACAAGGACAAATGATCCAGGGAAACTGGAAACTAGCATTTAGAAGCAGTCTAATGATCTCCAATGTCTTATGGGAGAGGGGTGTCACTGCATCACTGGCTGAATGGCATTTGCTTCCTGCTTTTCTGTTTTGCTGCTGTACCTGTACAGTGGGATTGGTAGCTGGGGTGGATCAGGTTTAGTACAGACACATTGACCATAAATCATGGACCATGCACTACGAAACCACACTGAACCTTCTCCCACCTTCCCCTAGATTTGGCACCCATCGCAAATAGAAACCTCTGGCCACATGATAAGACTGGTGGTGATGCCATGGTTCTGTGTGGAAGATAAGTTTTAAGTGACATTGTCATGCCCCATGAGCATGATGAGGCTATAGGGTCAGAGGAGGAGGAGGACATGGCAGGAACGGCCCTAGGGACCCTGGCACAGGTTTATCTATATCCGTGCCAGCAGGGAATCCTGCTAACCTAGAGGCTCAAGCAGAGGAAGAGCCTGGTCCGAGTGGGTTGGTATCAGTCCCAGCAGAGAGCTCTGTCCATTCAGATGATGAAGAAGAGAGGGACTTACCTCTACCATTGTATACCCAGCAGCAAGCTCAAAAGCAAGCTCAAACGAAGTCTTTGAGACTTTGTAAGAAAAACCTGCTCGTTAAGAAACACCTGACAAAGCTTTAATTGCTTTATATATGCTGGGAGAGGCGACAGAGGCTTTGTCAGAGATCAACTGATCTTCCTAGTGAAAGCTTCCTGCTGACTTTGGTGCCTAGATTCCAGATATCTTGACTTCTGTTACCTTGATTCATGCTTAGACCTTGGATTGTCCCTGACTACTCTGCTACCTGCTCCTGTGGACCCTTGGACTGCTTTGGACCATGCTGACTGATTGCCGTAAGCCTCTGACCTTTTGGACTGTGTTACTGGCCTAAGTCTTTGACTGTGTTTGCATTCCTGTGAGCTAATTAACAGTTGGCTCCCTTCCCAGACTAGTGCTGTTTATACTTTGCTGGTACCCAGTTGCTTTCCAGACACAGCACACAGGCTTCCTCACAGCACATAGGCTTAGTTTTCTGTTCTACCATGGGCTATGTCTTTTTTCCCAGGTTCTAAATGGTCTAGTATACCTTTATTTCTCCTGCTTGTGGGAATGAACAATAACATAGGGAAGTAGACACAGAAAGGAAGAAAAACAGAATGCTTATGGGGTTAGTGAGGCCTTCACAAATTATTCTGCCAGCAAATTGTCATGAAGCAGGCAAGAGATTAATGAATGGAAGCTGTGGTAGTTTTCTCATTTAAGCCCCCCCCCCACATTTAGTTTATTAAAAGGGTGGAGCTGGTGAAACATGGGTTAAAGATATTACCAAGCAGCTGTTGTCCCAAGCGACTACTGTGTGCTTTGAGGGAAAACCTGTAGCCTAGAATAGCTTCTCCTACCACAGAGATGCAACCACCTGTTGAGTTAATGGAGGCAGCTGTTTAAGAACAAGCAGCAATAAAGCAGCACAGCGAAGCTGGAATCAAAGGATGGAGAATCCTGGTTGTTGGCCTAATGTGAACAGTTTAGTGTAAAACTCCAGGGTGGCAAGTTCATGTACCAACAAGTTTCCAAACTGTGCCAGTAAATACATATGTGTGTGTGTGTGCATGTATTTATAATAGCCAACCTAGGGTTGGTACTTCATGCAGCTGCAACAAAGTAGCCTATTACTGTAGATAACTTCACTGTAGACACTCCTGTTGTAGGAAAAGCTGGATGACGCACCTGGGTTTGAGAAGGCAGTGGCAGAGGCATATGTAACCTGAGGAATTATAAGCCAGTTGGACATCATCAAAGGCCCCTCCATTTTTTGAGACACACCCCTTTCTGTACAACAAGAATCTGTACTTTTCTAGCACTGTGAGGATAAAATCCCACCATGACCAGCTTTCTCAAGAGTGAACAAGGACTGATGTTGTCAGGTTGGAAGAACTGGATCCAAGTAACAAAAAGAAACAAATAGACAGATACAGATTTGGAGAAAGAATACATGCACAGGGCAAAGCATAGCTACTTATAACCACAAGAAGAGAAACCAAGTGGTGGCAAATTATGAGACGATGAATAAAGAATTAGTAACATGTCTCAGCAACACACAGTTGATTTTTAAAAAGCTGTTTCCACTTTCCTAGTAGGTCTTTGTATATGTGGCCTAGGCATAGGTAGACTATATCTGCCCATATGAGCCTGCCCAGACCCTGAGGTCCACAGAAGAGGCTACTCTCAGTCCCACTACCTTCATGGGGACAGCCAGTGGGGATGCGAGATTGGATGCTCCTAAATTTTGGAACAACCTCCCTTAGGGAGTCTAGAATGGCCTCCATTTTGCTGTCCTTCCATTGGCAGGCAAAGACTTTTCTATTCAGAGAGACTTTTAAAATTGAAGGCTTTAAAGGAAAGGGATGTAAAAGTTGTATTGTTTTAAATTGTATTGTTTAACTCTTAAAACCTTTTTAAAAAGTGTATGTTTTTAATATAGTTAATAGTTCAATTCAGTTTTACTGTTCACTTTTTGTATGCTTTTAATTGTAATATTTTTAATGCATAAGGCACCTTGGAAAAAGGCAGAATATAAATAAGGATCATCATTATCTGAGAGGGTTGCTGACTCTTGAAACAAAATCAGAGCTTGGAGAAGCTTCCAAGTTGGGAGCCAGGGCTTTGGGTGGATCTGGTGTCAAAGTCCAGCTCCAAAGCACTCTGTTTACCAGAACTTTATAGCTAAAAGTGCAACTGGACTTGAAAAAGAGGGGATGGAAGGGAAAACAACCCTGCTCTTTGCTTTTCTATAAACTGAGCCAAAACATAAACCAAAACAAAGTGCTTGCTTATTTTTCCTCAAGGTGGTTGGCAGCCCTAATAAAGACTCAGCAACTGTACAGTGTTTAACTGTGTAATTTGAGGGCCACTTGAGAAAAATAGGCTACCCTTTTAAAACACCTTCCTTCTGAGTCCCTCCAGAATTCTTCCATCAAGTTGAAACAATGTTTATCTGAGCTTTTGATATGTAGTATATGTCAATAATGAACTAGCTGTGGAAAAACAAAACAAAACAAAGACTCAGGGAGATGGAATGGCTTGGTGAGTCACAATCCTAGAGCAATCCTTCCACAATAATCACAGTGTTCATTCCTGTGCACCCTTCTCCCTTGTTCCTGTTCAAATGTGAACTATGTTGGGAGCTATTGCAATTCATATATGCAGCCTTTCTCTCTGCAAAGTAATCATTTTTCGATTATAAACTTCAGCTCAGTCAATATATATCACATTACCTAGCTAATCATAGATCTGGGTGGGGACAAGAGGAGAGAAAATATTTTTTATATTCCCCCACCCCGCTCTATATGTTGATAATTGGCATAAACTCCTAAATCAGCCTGGATTACAACTGCCACTAAATTTCAGCTACATCTCTGTCTGCAGCTGGAGACTCTCACACCAGTAAAAATTTTAGGAATTTGGAAGGAAGGAAGAAACAACTTTTTATACGATTAGTAAAATTTATCAGGCAATTCTATATACCCTTTCTCTGGATGCTGGGGAAGAAAACTACAAGAATGAATTGAAAAAACACTACAATGCTGTATTTGGTGGGGGGGTCACAGGTTCACATGAGACACTGAAGTCCAAATACTCCTAGAAGGGTAAAACTACCAAGGCAGCAATGGGGTGTAAACTCTTGTGTGTGCGGTGATAGTAAAAGCTGGGTTGGAGAACAATCTGTTTACACAGGCATTTTCATAAGCATTTTTAGGTTGTCACATCTAAAAATAGTCAGTAGAAACAGATCATCTCATTCCTGAAAAACAGTCAGACATCCACAATGCCCAATGGTTTGTGCTCAGTCCAATACTGTGGTGGCATTACTGGCACAAATTACAGCTATAGCAAATTTCTTTGATTAGCACACTAAAAGGATTCTGGCCAAATACTGCAGGGGCAAAGCAAAGGAACAAAATCCAAAGAAAGGCCTCTAAGGAGCTATGTATCAAGCAGACCCATGTGAGCCATTGCAACAACATATTCCAAGTCTTCAGTTTCTGATGTGAGTACATTTATTTTTCATTATTTATATCCATGGTGAATTGGAAACAGTTATGACTTTCACCCACTAATGTTTGTACATTACTATAGAAACTGATACATTTCTACCTTTGGGAAACACTCTCAGTTACCGTGCTAGTGACCTTGTGCTTGCAATGTTAAGATCTGTTGCTCTTTTTCCCGGCTACCCACATCTGCTCGATCCTAGTCTCTATGTCTTTCGCTGCTACCTCTCTTGCCCTAAGCTATAGAGAGGAATTCTTCCAACACTGTTTAGACTCCTGAAAAGGATGACACAGATCCTCTTTGATATGTGTTAGCAGTTAATCTCAAGCCTACACCTGACCGTTTTTCTACCAAATGGCCAAGCAGCTAAAGTCTACTCTGTGACACTTCTCATTATGTAAAAGCATATGTTTTGGCTTACTCCATTTCAAACATTACTTTAAAGTTTTCCCTTCTTTCCTATACATATGTCCTTCAATTTTTCCAGTTTGGCAGGGACAGCTCCATTTAATCCATTGCTGTCCCACCTTCTCTGCTGCTTTTAAAATATACTGGTTTCTCTTCCTTCCTTCTGCTTTTCCATTTCCTCTCATATTAATTAGTTCAATTGCTGCAAACTGAGTTCAAAGTGCAGGAGCAGTTTGCATCAAATTAACTCAACAGGTAGAAGAGGAGAGAAGGGGGCAGAGTTTTGCTCTTCCAAGCAGGCTTAGAAAAAAGCAAAGTGCTGCAGATTTTCCTAGCTTTGAAAAAGACTATTCTGTACTGTGTGGCTCCAAATTGCTTCTTGACCTAAGCAAGCAGAATATCCACACTTTGTAAAAACCAGGGGGAGGGGAGAATCTTGCCAATTAAGTTACAAAGTGATTTCCTAGAGGCGATCCCTTTGAATTACAACACTCCCAGAACTATGCACCAGGTGGTCACAGACACATAAATTCCCCCCACCTCTAATTTCCGTAAAACAGGATCAATATTGAAGAAAAGTATTCCTGGTTTAAATTTTTTCTCCTCCCTTCAGTTCTGATTTTTGTTTCTTTTTGAGATTTACATAAACCTTATATTTTAAGACTAAGTTTTACTGGTTTTCTTCTCTTCAACCTCCTTTCTTTCGATTTAGTAATCCTCTGTATATATCAGGGCTGCATAATTTCATAGGAAAGAAACAATAACTTATAGAGGTGAAACACTGGGAAAAAATTTACTGGCTATTTACTTTGAGAAATATTTTTTTCTTTCCTGCAGAGTTCAGTGGGACTTGGGCCTAGGTAAATGTGTACAGAATTAAAGCCTGAGACATTCTCAAAGGCTGTTGGATCACATACATTTCTTTATGGCAATCATTTTTTTCCAGTTGTTATCTTTTAAAATTGCATTCTATTTATCTCCTGGAGCTAAAAGTATTGCACTTAATTTTTCCCCACTCCATTTTTATTTTGTGAACAACTCTGTGAAGTGGGTTATGCTGAGAAGCTATGATTGTCTTAAGGTGACCACATCAGTGTTATGTTATGGGGAAGCTGGGATTTGACTGATCTAAAATGTGCATTGAGAAAAACAGATGTGTGTTTGGCACAGAGTTCATACAGTGGATCTGGGAGAAAGCTGAAATTTTGAACAGGTCTGATAAAGGAAATCTGATTTTAGAATAATGTATTATATAGTATTTTATGTACTGTTAATCTCAAAACGTGCAGATATTTTTCAAAGGACATCTATTTCTGCAGGCTAGTTTTGTCTGTACTTTTCTGTATGATGTACAATTTAGTACACATATTTTACATGTACACCTTGATTGCAGTATGTGCACATATTGATGTACAAGTGTGATCTGGTTTCTGTACAGGTCCAGGTAATAGCAATTTGGTATATTTGCACAAAATGCAAACCCAATGAACTTTTCACCCATCACTGGTTGAGACTTCCAGCAAACCCACTTGCATTTTCTGAACATTATTATTTCTGGCTACTCAGACAATGTACAGTAATGTGTACCTAGAGTTCAACTGCATTTTCCAACAGTAGTAGTTACGGAAACATCACCGAAGGAGACCTTCTGCTGTGCTTTCTGCAACCGGATTTGTTTATCTCGGATTGGCCTTTTTAGTCATCAGCGCGCTTGCAGAAAGCACGGGATAAGTCCTTCCTGAATCTTTGTTTGCGAAGAAAAGCCAGAGAGAGAGAGAGAGAGAGTTTTCTCTTTATTATCAGTACCATCAAATCTATGGTTAAAATACAGGATGTGTTAACACTCTTCTGAATGAAGAGTAATGAATAAGGTGCTTTTCTGAGTTGCACTGAAGTACTGTATTCATTTACTTTTTAAGCTGAAGGTTTCCTTACTTTTTCCAAGCCCTGGAGCTCTGTTAGGAAACTAAAGGTAATGGGAGATCTTCCTCTGTGCTGTCAATCAAGGGAGTGCAGAAGAAACACAGTGTTTGTGCCTCTAAGGCAAAAAAGAATTGGAAAATCATTGATGAGAGAAGAGGAAACCATGGTGAGATACAATACAGACATTTTGCATTTTATCTTAATAAGTGCTTGCGGCGTGACACATTTCACTCAAGCTGGTTAAGTATATTGGGATGAATTCTGGAAGACAATCACATTCTCCATCTACACAAGAGGATATAATGCTGATTGCTGCGCATTAATGCAAAATCTCAGCAGCATTCTGTCGGGTCAGAGTGGAAACAAAATCCACAAACACCTGGACAACTTCAACAGGAAAGAAGAAACCTTAAAAGTAAACAAAATTTGGCTCCCAGTTTTGAAATACAATAGAATCAAAACTCAAAACTTACAAAGGAATTCCACCCAGGGACAAGAGGATTCCCAGCAGATAATGGCCCATCAACCAACCATTAGCCAAACAGACACTAATGAGCCTTGCATTTCTATACCCAGAAACTAGCCATTCAATTACACAAATTTACATATCCTCCCCAACAGGGGTTCACAGCATATAAACTCCACACATACACCTACACAACCATTCTCTGAGGATGCCAGCCACAGATGCAGGCGAAACGTCAGAAAGAAACTCTTCCAGAACATGGCCTCACAGCCTGGAAAAAACCCAAGGAAAATCTATGGATACCGGCTGTGAAAGCCTTCGACTTCACATAAAACTATCCATGTTTGAAGTTCACATGCAGCCATACCTGCGAATCAAAATGGTGACAGGGAGTAAATTACTCATGTTATTATTCTCCAAAAGTTGTTGCCACTGCACAGGTTTTTTTTTTAAAAAAAACCCTGTAAATAAAGGTGCGCAAGTGCAACCTTCTGCTTAAAAAAGCTCTTTGGTTGCCTCAGTGCAGCAAAAAAGTGTACAATCAGTACAATGAAACTCCAAAATGGCACTTTCAGCCACTTCATTGCTGGCAAGCCTGCCCCCATGCACATCTGAACAATCAGCTTTTCACTTCTGCCCTGTGCAATGATGCAAACTGGCTGTCCAAATGAGCGATAATGCACTTTTCCACATATTTAAAAAAACCCTCATTTAAAAAAAAATATACAAAGGCTTTCCCCATGTAGCTGCAAAGGCTTTTCCCACGTAGTTTTTGGAGTTCTTGGCCACCCTCCTCCCGAATATGGTGAACCACTGTGGGATCTCATTGGGACAAAAAGTATTCTCAAATTCTATGAAGAGATTTTTCACCATCTACACAATGCCCTGGAGATTTGAAACTAAAGACACTGTACACCATTCTCACCTGGATTGTGTCGTACAGGGAGAGCTCAGCTTACAATATGTGGAATTTCTGAACCCCTAAGAATTTTGTAAGAAGACAAGGAAAGTAGTGAAATTTGGCACATAGCACTGTGCTGCAAATGTCTGAAAGCCTGCACCTCATGATCTGCAAACCTTTTCAAGTTTCAGGAGCCTAAATTTTGGCTCTCCTGGCTATATAGAAGTTGGTGGTCATCCACGTACCACTCTTAACCAGCAATTTTGATAGTTATTATGGCAGAACTGTCAGAGAGAAATAAACAGAACTTCTCGAGGAACATGTGAGCTTATTTTAAGGATCTTAGGCTTAATTTTTTTTTGCCAGCTTATACTATTTAGCTTTTCCCAGCTGCAATCTGTAGATTGCCCCTAAACTGTTATATATGTTGTCAAGTAGCAGGAGACACAGTAGTGGAACCTCTTGCTTCCCACATCTTTTCCTCCTGCACCTCAGTCTGTTCCGCCTCTTCCCTCTACTTCCTATCTGCTGTAACAAGCTGGGCACCTGCTGTGAAAAGGGGTTGATATCAAAGCACTGTCTTCTTCCCTAGTTCAGTGAAAATCCAAAGATACACACAACATCTAAAGGTTACAAGCCTACCATCCCTATTCACATCAAGGAAATGCAGCATCAATGGTTGAAAGAAGGAGCAACCTGCTACTTTTGCACAAGGCGTCCAAATAGTAAATCCAAATAGGACTTGGAAAAGTGGGAGGAGATGCTTTAAAAATGGCATGGTGTTTAGATACTGTGGAAGTGAAGGATGCTGAGAAAATGTTGCTCTTTGAAACAGCCTAATCATAGAATCATAGAGTTGGAAGTGACCACAAGGGCCATCTAGACCAGCCCCTGCCATGCAGAAATACACAATCAAAGCATTCCCAACAGATGGCCATCTAGCCTCCGTTTAAAAACCTCCAAAGAAGGAGACTCCACCAGACTCCCAGGCAATGTATTCCACTTCCGAACAGCTCTTACTATCAGGAAGTTCTTCCTAATGTTTAGATGGAATCTCTTTTCCTGTCGTTTGAGTCCATTGTCCCATGTCCTACTCTCTTGAGCAGCAGAAAACAAGTTTGCGCCATCTTCAGTATTACATCCCTTCAAATATTTAAACATGGCTATCATGTCACCTCTCAACCTTTTCTACTCCAGACTAAACATGCCCAGCTCCCTAAGTCGTTCCTCATAGGGTATGGCTTCCAGACCTCCCATCATCCTGGTCGCCCTCTTCTGGACATGTTCCAGTTTGAACTGTGGTGCTCAGAACTGGACACAGTATTCCAGGTAAGTCTAACCAAAGCAGAATAGAGTGGTACTACTACTTCCCTTGATATAGACACTATACTTCTATTGATTAATCCTATTAATCCTCAGCTTTGCTCTCATTTTCAGGTTCTTCCCCTCTACCTGACCATAGCAGTCACACATCATTCATGTAAAAATTTGCAGAAGACAATATATTTGGCCGTGGGTGGTGGGAGAGTTTTGCTCATCCCTGCAAATATATGCTGTGGGCCTAGACATGGAAGCCTAAGACAAAATTCAGCCATGGTAGAGGAGCAACTGCTCATCCTGTTCCAAACTGCCATCAAAGAAGCAAAAAGGACACATGCAGAGAGAGTGATGGCTTTGGCCGTGTGACATGCTGGGAACCCACTCTGAGCAATGGTGTTTGCAGTGTGGCTCTCCAGCTACCACCCCTTCTACAAAGCAGGCCAAGCACTGGCTAGTTTTGTAGGCCCAGGATTGTATGTTGACACTGCATGTGCTTTCAGCGTGTTACCAAGTATGCAACAGGTGGTGATACTAAGGGACAAAGAGAGGAAAATATCTTCCTTGGGCTCAGACATTGTAAGACCACAGCTTTGGCAACCTACGTCCTCCCCCACCCCGCCTCGCCTTGCCACTAGCCCAAGAAAATCTATAATGCAATTACATCTGTTTGACGCACGCACATGTGAGGTGAAAAGAATCTCGCCGTCGGCAGCACCATTCACTGCTAATTGCAATGTGCCTTTGCTAAGGGACAACTACAGAGCAATTTTGTCAAGCGCCGAACAATCAAGAGAAGGGGAGCACTAAACACTTTTGACTCGTGCAATTATTCTCTCTCTTCCCTTTAAAAAATATTGTAAAAAATATCCTACAACCCCCACCCCACTGTTTTGTAAAACAAACCCCTAGAGAGTCTCTTTATTTGCATAAAGTGCCTCACAAATGCAGGAATTGCAAAACGCTAGGAAGAGAGTGAGCAGCAAGACCTGCCTGGCTCAGGTGATGAAAAGGAGAGGCTGACATGTTGGATTTCAGGTCACGTTCTTCCATCTTGCAAGGAACCCTTTTGGGAATGCGTGGCTGCAAAGAAGTACAAATTTGTAAGCTTGTGTGCTGCATGGCTTGATGTACAACACCAAGTTATGTACACCTGGCACTGTCTCAGGTATTGCACAGCCAGAGAAGGGGAGGCCTGCAAGATGTTCAAGGATTTTGATACAGCTGGTGGTGGTGTGGCCAATGGAGCACAACTGGAGAAACAGAGCTTGTGATGCCACCTCTTTCAGAAACCCTAACATTTGTTTTATTATGATCTATTTAGTAAGTTTATACCTGACCTTTTCACCCAAAGACATCCAAGGCATCTAAGAATAAAATGTAGAACAACTGTCAAAAGTGTAAGTGATGTATATCAATATCAAAATGTCAACAATATCAAAAGTGTAAGTGTAAGTGTGGGACTCTGAACACAGGTTATACTAGCCTTTTCCTGCATTCCCTGGTGTGAGAGCAATGTAGTATAGTGGTCTGAGTGTTGGAGTAGCATTCCAGGAGATCAGGGTTCAAATCCCTGCTCAGCCATAGACACCTGCTGGGTGACTCTGGGCAAGTCAAACTATCTCAGCCTAAGAGGAAGACAATGGCAAACCTTCTCTGAAGATATATTTATCAAGAAAAACTTTTGACAGGGTTGCTCTAAGTTGGAGTTGACTTGAAGGCACATAAGAACAACCTGTGTTCCCATGTTCTAACTTCTAAAAACAGTTTCCTCTCCACCACCATCTTTTATGATCCTTTTTGGTTCCCATCTCTGCCTCCATGTCTGTCTTTGTTGCCAGTCACTTTCTGCTCTCAATAAATGCCCTGCATGCTATTTTTTGTTTCATTTCAGTGGCGCCTTTAAAAGCAATTCAAGGTGACACAGGAAGAGCAGAATTTCATCATGATCACACAAGAAGACTAGAATTCAAACACGTGGCTTCTCATATGATAGTCTTCTATTCCATGCAAATCTTGAATTTTACCGGAGTAAGCCATGGAGCTCTGGTGAAAGCGAGACCCAGTGGAACGTATCCAGGGAGTATCCTGCAGCTATGCAGTATATGCCATCTTGTGTCTGTACCTTACTAAAAACTGATGATACAAGCTTATGCTTAAGGCTCCTTCACCCACAAATATGCTTACCTGGAAGTTAAAGCTTCACCAAAACCCCATATGTTAGTAGACATATATAGGATTGCACTATTAGTGAGATAAGGGCCTATGGGGTGATGAAGTGTATGTGTGCATGCACATGTGTGCACAAGGTGGGCTAATGTAAGCTTGATTTGGGGTAAAGGTGTTTTCACAACTTACATTAAGAGTGGAATTAGAAACTTCCACCTCCATAACCTGTACCACATGAATTCAAAATAAAAAATGTCATCTTCACCTTCTGCATCACATTAACAAGTTCCCATGAATTCAACACTACAAGTGTTCTTACAACTGCTCATGAAACATCTTATAGTCTCTACCCTTTGTCTGGATAATAAATGCATAACACAGCAGTGTTTGATTTCCTTCACATCCCTCCCAATCATCAAGATATGTTCCCGAAACAGGAAGCCCAACAGAGTGGCAAAGCCAAGGCACGCTGCCCCGTATAGAAAAGAGACCTCCCCTGCGATCAAAGCCAGCCCTCGCTTTCCCCCAAAGGATTAATATGTTTCTAAACCCGTTAACTTTTAATTACCGCCTGAGCAAGCTGGCTGAGTGCCATCTACATCTCTATTAAAATTCAATTTATGCCCATCATAACTAATTCTGCTGCCCTAGCTTTCTCACCGGCAGCCTTCAATTTCCAGACAAGATGTCTGAAGTCTTGCCTCACTCTGTTAAATCTCCAAAGGGAATCCATGTATGTATGTCTGTGTGTGTGTGTGTTCACATGCGTGTGCATGTAGCATGGCTGAACAGGTTGCATCATGAGTTAGAGAACAAATAGGCCTGGCTTCTGATATGATTTGCACAGAATCTGTGGCCTCATTACCTTCATGAAGACGATTGGCTCATTAAGGCTGTCTGCTCTTCACGTCTCGCTTATTCTCACTTTAGCAGCTCTAAAGTGCAGATCTCCATATTGCTGCAGCAACTATATAACACATGGAGGTCACATGTAGAATGTCAGATATTCCTAGTCAATCTGTTTTTGAAGTTGTATGTAGAGTTGCATGTAACTTGAGCATGTTTCAACATCAGGATAAATGAGTACACCTGAGAGCTCTGGCTTCCTGAAAACATAACAGACTACTTAAGCACACTGTCCAATTACTCTCAGGGGTAGCTGGTGGCTTCCATATTGGTGGGGCAGTGAATCCATTCCAGGTACTAGTCCAAACTTTAATGGTGTTATTCATCAGTCTTTGACATCAAATAATCACGCATGTACCATCCCATGGCAGAGAATCTCCAAAAAGTTACACACTGATCTACTTTCAGACTTCAGAGCACTGATGAAGAAACTTCTCTTATAACTATGGCTGGCCTAAGCAGTGAAGAACCACCAAAGACCCATGTAAAAAGGACTCTCTTTTAGAACTTTAGATTATAAAGAAAAGTAGCATTTGATAAAATATTAAAAAACTTAGGATGCAATCCTGAATTCACATAACTGGGAGTAAGCCATACTCAACCCAGTAGATTTACTTCCAACAAGCAGAAAAGAGATTCAATGGCTACTCAAGAAAAAGAACTGCAGAAGTGGTCATGAAGGAGGCCATTTGTCATATCTGTCAGTTTTTGGCTATTCTGTAGTGCCAGGATCTGGATGGCCAGTAGAGCTGTGCCCAAACATAATCAAATAAGATGATAAAAGTTACATGATATTACATGGTATGTTTATATCCCATCTCTCCAAAAAGCTGACTGAGGCTGCTTACAAAGACATAAAAAATAAAATAAAATGTAATAAAATAAAACCAGGTAAGAGCACAGTACCACCCGTTCCCATTACAGCTATTCAGTACTCAAGGAGATCCTGGTTAATATTGTGAAAGGCTGTTGGGAAATCAGGCGATCTAGTAGGTCACAGTCCTCCTATTTTTCTCTTGGTACTAGCCATCCATTAAGCATGGACCCCAGAATGGGGGTGAGGGGCTTGAGTTCCCCCTAAGACTAATCTGTGCGGAGGCCTCCTGACAAGATCTGGCAAAATCGGACCACCAAGACTCCCATATAATTGAGCCTCCATGGGCATTATCAATCAGAAGTTGACTAAACGACCAAGCACTAAGAAATGTTAAGACAGCGATTGTCATAATAATAATAAATGCTGCCTGCAGTCTATCCTATAAACACTTACTTGGGAGAAGGCTACACTGAACACATGGAGGACACCTCACCTACACAATGTGCTTGTAAGAATCATCATATTTAAGGTGCTTGAATGATAATGGACAGGGGAAGTATTTGTTCCTCCCACTACAAGTACCTGCAAGTAGGCAAAATTAAGAATAACCTGCCTGCCAATATTAACCCTCTCCACCTTAAAAAAAAAAATGTTCTGGGGTCTCTACTATCCAGTCAGGTCTAGCTTTAGTTTCTGAAAAACCCAGACCAGCCTGCCTTTGGTACCCCCCACCCCAACGCTGATCAGCTCCTGCCAAAGTCTGCCACCACTCCATTCCCCCGCCACTAACAAATTCTCATTTGGGCTTGTGCTTCTGCTCATAAAGAGCAGCATTTCCTGATTGCCCTCACCTCGCCTCCTCCCCCACCCCACCAGCCATAGCTACTTGTAGCTATCACTGCTTGTAGGTAAGCCTACTCCTGTGAGAGTGAAACTGGTGGCTGTGGGGGCAGCAGCAAGGCTGTTGGGTGGATGGAAGGGTTAATGGCAGGCAATGCACTAGCCCTGGAGGACCCTGCATGGAGCTCTAATGCTTTCGTGTGCCAGTTGCAGATGCTGGGCTTGCATCAGGGTGACCCATGTAGTTTTGGTATCAGTTTGTAGCCCAAATAAATAACACTGAAATTGAGACCAGACAATGGCAGACGAGTTATCTCTAGATTCATGTACTGAAGACAAATTTAATGCTATATTCCTAGGAAGAGGAACAAGTTACTTTTAGAAAAAGTTATTCCATAATTGACCAGTGCTCTGTATTATACCATCCAACCTACAAATACACAGAGCCTAGAGGGAGGTGGCAAAGGGAAATTGCCTTCAGGATACATCTGAGCTTGACATTTGAATCTATTTATAGGACATAGTTGTGGAGAAAATGCCTCAATTAAATGGGAATTGCAGGTTACTTCCCCCCCCCCCATTTACATGGAGTTTTGATCAACAGGCCAGGGGCAAAATATCTTTGATCTTGGCAAGCAGGAATGCTCAGGGAGGTAGGATAGCATTACAACCGCTATATTAAGCTACAAGAAAAGTTCAGTTTTGGGAGTTCGGTTTTAGGAAAGGGACACAGAGAAAGACTTCTTCTCTTTCCCTTCTGGAAATACTGCAGGATGGTTTTTGGGTAGGCGCTGCTGCACTATTTTCAGTCTTTCTCTAGTGCTGCTCCATATTGTGTACTAGTTTCTTCTCCTCTTGGTATGCAAAGCTGCTTCCTTCCCTCCTCCAGCATTATCCTCCTCCTGCAAATCAGCAGTAACAGCCCTTACTCTGAGAATACATCCCTTCCAAAAACCTCCTGGGGTTGACTACATGGCCAAAAACAAAACAAAAAACCGAGAAGAATTTGAGCAGAATACCATTGGTCCTCACGCTCAGTGGGCCACATGTGCGATATTCGGAAGGAGGGGAGGTAAATGCATGACTTTTCATTCCTCTATTTTTCGTGGATATTTTTAAAGATACGTAAGTATTCGGGTTTTTTGATGTTGTGAACATACCAGTACTATGATTTCTTGATAATTGGAAGTACAGTGGGCAGGGGCAGGCCGAGAGTACCCTTCTTTCTTTTTTGGGGGGGGGATTTTTGCACCCAATCTCACCCCCTCTTCCTCCTCACCTTCCCAGCAGCACCTTAGCCGCCACCAGGGCCGGTTTAACCTTTCTGCCACATCAGCATTGGCGGGGGGCCCCGAGGTCAAGAGAGGGCCCCGTGTTGGCCTCCTTAATCTGACAAAGGAGACAGCCAGGAGACAGCTGGGAGGAGCTGCTGCTTTGTTGCCCCCTCCTATGCTCCTCCTCCAAAAACCTCCTGCTGGCGATCCCATTCGATCGGCTTCTGCCCTGCAGGAACACACAATCTAAGCATTCCTGACAGATGGCCATCCAACCTATGTTTTAAAAAACCCAAAGAAGGAGACTCTACTACACTCCAAGGCAGCAGTATATTCCACTTTCGAACAGCTCTTACTGTTAGGAAGTTCTTCCTAATATTCAGGTGGAATCTCTTTTCCTGTAGTTTGAACCCATGGCTCCGTGTCCTAGTCCCTGGAGCAGCAGAAAACAAGCTTGCTCCTTCCTCAGTATGACATCCCTTCAAATATTTCAACATGGCTATCATGTCACCTCTCAACCTTCTCTTCTCCAGGCTAAGCATACCCAGCTCCCTAAGCCGTTCCTCATAGGGCGTAATGGCTTCCAGACCTCCCACCATCCTTCTCAGTATCTTTCTTGAACTGTTGTGCCCAGAACTGGAAACAGTATTCCAGGTGAGGTCTGACCAAAGCAGAATGGAGTGATACTATTACTTCCCTTGATCTAGACACTACTCCTATTAATGCAGCCTAGAATCGCATTGGCATTTTTTGCTGCTGCATGACACTGCTAACTCATGTTCAGCATGTAGTCCACTCTTTCTTTTCTTTGAGGAAATCTACACCATTACGTTAATTGCTAATAAACAAAAAAAATATTATGTTAGTGCCCATAATATAGTTTTTAAACTAAATTATTGGTGGCAAATTATGTAATACAGTAGGCCCCTCTTATCCACTGGGGATTGGTTTGGGGGGGCATGGATTCTGAAAACCATGAATAATAGTGAACACCATTGAAAATAATGGGACTTCTGGTTTAAAATACCATAGAGTTGCCTTGGAGGACCTAGAAAACGGCTAGGGGGGACACATTTTCTAGGAAGACTCTATGGTAGGTGTGCTGTTTTGTGTCCCATGGATAATGAATCCATGGATACGGGGTCCTACTGTAATCTGAACATCCTGTATGGTGGATAGGTTACATTGACCTGAGATAAACATATGGGGCCCCCAAAATAAAGCATTGCAGGGGCTCCAAAATTCCTTAAACCGGCCCTGGCCGCCACCACAGCTCCCTGTACCCTGGCATTCTTTCTGTGTGATCCCCCCCTTCTGCCACATGGCCGCAGTGGCGATCTGGCCATCCAGCCTTCAGCCGCACACAACCTACTGCACCGCTCTCCAGCGGCGAGTTTGCTGCTAAGTTTCTTCGGGCTGGCCACCTCATCGTGGGGTCTTTGGGCCTTCTTCAGCTGCACACACACCCTGTGCTGGAGTCCGCAGCGCAAGGGGGGCCAGGTCGAAGGCCCAACGACAGCAACCACACGGCTGTGTCATTCCTGAGGCCTCCAGGGGCGGAGTCCGTGCCACAGGGGGGTGGACCAAAGGCCCAACAAAAGCAACCATGCTGCTGCGCTGCTCCCGAGTCCTCTAGGGCCGGAGTCTGTGGCATTGTTGCTGTCGTAGGGCCTTTGGCAGCACCCCCACTACACTGCAGACTCTGGCCCTAGAGGCCTCAGGAGCGGCGCAGCGGTGTTGTTGATGTCATTGGGCCTTCAGTCTGCCCCTCCCTGTGCTGCGGACTTTGGCCCTAGAGGCCTCGGGAGTGATGTGGCAACATGGTTGCTGTTGTTGGGCCTTTGGCCCAGCACCTCTCTACACTGCGGACTCTGGTCCAAGAGGCCTTGGGAGTGGTAACCCACCCACAGTGGACTATCCAGCCATGGCGCTCACCCCCCTCCTCTGTCACATGTAGCAGTGGGAGAGAGAACGGGGGCTGGTCCCTGACCGTGTAAACAACAAAATCGCTATTTTGCTAATACATCATGGGCACAACTGGGGACTGCACCGCAAGGGAGATAAGTCGATATTTCCTGGACTTAATTCTCCCATGTAGCTGACCCTCTAGTCAACTAGTTCCTGTTACTTCATAGACTCATAGAGTTGGAAGAGACCACAAAGGCCATCTAGTCCAACCTTCTGCCATGCATAAATACAAAATACTTCATTTTAACTGCAGACTTTTTAAGAACAAAAGGAAGCTTTGGTTTGTAAACCAGACAGTTAACTACCTGGCTGGCTGGGATAAGATTGGGGGCAATTTCAAACCTTCCTTTTATCGCTTTCCATCCCTACCTCTCAGTTTTTCTCTGTCCCCCAGCCCTACTAGCAATCAGCTTCTCTTTCTTAGTCCCATTGCCATACCAGGAAGAAAAAAAAGGGAGGGGGAGTGTTTCCTTTTGTTCTTCCCCTGGAGGTTGATTAAGATGGGCAGGTTGCTTACCTGTAACTGTAGTTCTTTGAGTGGTCATCTGTGAATTCACACATAAAGGGTTAATCCTGCGCCTGCGCAGTAGCCTTTCGGAAAGTCGGTAGAGTCAATAGAGTTTAAGTTTGAATTTTGGCAGTAATCCCACCCACCATCCCCCAGGCTATATAGGCCCTCTTCCAGCCCGCCTCCTCAGTTCCAAATAGCTGCGATTTGCAGCTTATTACCAGGAAATTTATGTAGGAGGAGAAAGCCTAGGACACCAGAGGGGAGGATGGGCGGGATTGTGTGAATTCACAGATGACCACTCGAAGAACTACAGTTAAATAAATAATAATAATAATAATAATAATAAAATTTATTTATACCCCGCCCCTCTGCTAAAAACAATTGGGGCAGCTTCCAACAATTAAAACATTATAATAAAGACTGAAAACACCACCCACCCCCACCCTCCCCCATAAAAAGACATTAAACACTATAACAGTTACAGGTAAGCAACCTGTCCTTCTTCTTCGTGGTCTCTGTGAATCCACACATAAAGGGTAGATTAGCAAGCTTAGGTCATGGAGGAGGGGTGTCCTATCCAAAAGACCCTACAAATCATACATGCTCATGTACTAGCAAACCAAAAACAACTCTTTATTATGAAAGGAAGGGAAGACACCTGTCTCCGGTGTCTGAGCAAATAAGGTCCTCAGGTGGATAGTTGTGCGATGCATGAAAGGAGGACTGCACGTCTCAGTGCTGCATCTGCTCTGGATGCAGAATCCACCTTGTACACTTTGGGAAAAGTCAAGGTGGTCGACCAAGTGGCTGCCCTGCAGATGTCCTGAACAGGGACTCCATTTAGGAAGGCCGTCGACGTAGAAGCGGCTCTGGTGGAGTGTCTACAGATGGTTGCTGGTAGTTGCTTCCCCAGGATCTGGTAGGACAGTCTGATGGTAGCAGCCACCCACTTTGAGAAGCATTGGGAGGACAAGGGTTCGCCCTTCCGAGGATCAGCATAGCAGACAAAGAGCCGGTTAGATTTCCTGAACTGCGAGGTCCTGTCTATGTAGAAGGCCAGGACCCTTCTCACATCCAAGGAGTGTAGTGACCTCTCTAGGTCACTCGACAGGTGTCGAAAAAAAGAAGGAAGCACAATGTCCTGGTTGAGGTGGAAGTAGGAGATGACCTTTGGCAGGAATGCGATGTCGGGCCTTAGCACAACCTTATCCTGGTGGAAACGGATGTACGGAGGGTCCATCCGTAATGCGCACAGTTCGCTGGCTCTCCTAGCTGATGTGATCGCAACCAAGAACGCTGTTTACATGGAAATCAGACGTAGGTCGCATGTGGCCATCGGTTCAAATGGAGCCTTGGATAGCGCTGCCAGGACTATTTCTAGGCTCCATGCGGGAATGGGCCCCACTGTGGGTGGGTGGAGGTTAGTGTAGCCTTTTAGGAAAGTCTTTATTCTAGGGTCCCTGAAGCAAGAGGGTTTGCCCAAACGTTGCAGGTGCCAGGACATGGCTGCTATATAACTCTTGACTGAAGAGGTGGAGAAACCTTTTGCGGAAAAGGAGGCAAGGAAGTCTATCAAATTTGACGAGTCCGCCTGGTCTTGCGGGACTCCTTTTCCCTCCAGGAAGGAACAAAATTTCACCCATTTGTAGTTGTAGGCCCTCACCGTGGAAGGACGGTGGGCTGGATTGATAATGTCCAGGGCCGCATCTGAGAGAGTATTCACATTGCAATCCGCCATGCCATCAGGTTGATCAATTGGAGGTCCAGGTGAAGAATTTGGTTGCCTGCCATCGACAACAGGTCTGGTGTCAGAGGAAGGCACTTGTATTGGCCGCGGGCCATCCTGAGCAGTGGCGCGAACCAGTGTTGGCGCGGCCACCAAGGGGTTATTAGGATGCAGCTGGCTCCATCCTATTGAATCTTGGAGATCACCCTGGGTATCAGAGGGAATGGGGGGAACGCATAGAGTAGAGGGTCTCTCCAGTGCCATAGGAACGCATCCCCCAGATTGCCTGGTGACCGGGGGCCCCTGGAGCAGAATAGAGGGCATTTGGCATTGTCCTTGGTAGCAAAAAGGTCTATTGTTGGGGTGCCCCACTTTGCAAAGAGATAGAGTAGAGACTGCCGGGACAGGGACCACTCGTGGTTGCTGGTGGTTATCCTGCTGAGGGCATCTGCTAAGTTGTTGGTTTCCCCTGGGACATGTATGGCCATCAGGAAAATGTCTCAGACTATGCACCACTCCCAGACTTCGAGGGAGAGGTAGAGAAGCGTCCTCGAGTGTGTCCCTCCTTGTTTGTTTATGTAGAACACCGTTGTGGTGTTGTCCGAGGCCACCTGTACAACTTGACCCCTTAGAGACGGTTTGAACGCCTTCAGCGCTTTGAGCACTGCCAACAGCTCCAGTGCATTGATGTGGTAAGATCTCTCTGTCTGGGACCAGTGTCCTCTGATGGATAGGCCGCTCGAGTGGGCTCCCCAGCCGGTTAGAGAAGCATCTGTAGTGATGGCCCTTGTGGGGCTCGGCTGCACGAACCAAGAGCCCTGTTGCACCACACGGGGGTCTGTCCACCAGCGAAGGGACTTCTTGAGAGGGCGGGGAATGGTGGGTAGTTTGTGTGGACCGTGTGCAAACGGTCGGAACTTTGAAATGAACCAATTTTGCAGGGGTCTCATGCGGAGACGCGCAAGAGGTGTGACCGCCGTGGTGGAGGCTATATAGCCTAGGGTCTGTTGTATGTCTCGTACCGTGACTCTTCTTCTTATGCACCTTTGGACTGCCGTGCATAGTGTGACAAAGCGGTTGTCTGGCAGGTACGCCTTCCCTGCGATGGTGGCCCCTATGAATCTGACCGTTCAGGAGGGTTGTAGAGGGGATTTTTCATAGTTCACCATTAGACCCAAGCGTTGTAGACGGGTTAGGGTCAGGAGAATGTCTCTGCTTAACTTTTCTGCTGAGTGGGCCCTAAAGAGCTAATCGTCCAGGTAGGGGAATATGACGATTCCTCTTTGTCTGAGCCAGGCAACCACCACCGCCATACATTTTGTGAAAACTCTTGGGGCCGTACAGAGTCCAAATGGCAGGACCTTGAACTGGAAAACCGTGCCACCAACCGCAAAGGTGAGGAATTTTCTGTGCGATTCCGCAATTGGGATGTGGAAATATGCGTCTTTTAGATCCAAAGTAGTGAACCAGTCTCCTCTCCTCAAAAAGGGGAGGATGGAAGGGAGAGTGATCATACGGAATTTCTGTGGTTGAACAAAGGAGTTTACATCTCGCAGATCCAGTATAGGGCGGAGGCCGCCATCCTTCTTGTCGACCAGGACATATCTGGAGAAAAAGAGGCCTCTTGTTCTTGAGCGGGAAACCTGCTCTATAGCGCCTTTTTGTAGAAGGCTGTTGACCTCTTCTATGATGGGTGGAGAGGGTGGGGTCACTCTGTGGGTTGCCGGAGGAGGGAGCTCTTTGAAATCTATGTAGTATCCCCTTTGGATGATACCAAGGACCCAGCGGTCTGATGTGATAAGTTGCCAGTAATGGATCGCATTGAGAAGGCAGCTGGCAGGTGAAGGTGTGGCATGGAGGTGCGAGGAGGCGGTGGCATCGGAGGGAGGTGGTAGTTGCTTGGAGTCAAACCCACTGCTTGGTTGACTCAGATCTTCTCTTGCCAAAGTGGGGTTTTGGCTTGAAAGACTAGAACTTCTTGTGGGTCTGGAAAGTAGAAAAAGACTCGTGGGGCCGGGATGCGGGGGGGGGGGGGGGCTGAACATCTTCTGATACAAAGACCCAGGTTTGCGGAAAGGTAGGCAAGGCCTCATAGGTTGGTAAGAGCTGGGGAGCCCAAACTTCCGAGCTGTTGACCTCATCTTTTGGGCATGCTCCAGTTTCGAGTCAGTGTCAGCATGGAACAGGCCAAGCTTGTCAAAAGGCAAGTCCTCGATGATAGAGCGCGCAGTGTGGGACAATCCTGACGACCGGAGCCATGCATGGCGGTGCACTGCAATTGAGTTGGCCACAATCTTCCCCGTGCATTCCGCTATATGCTTGGCGACTTGCCGTTGGTACCCCGCCAGTGCCAGGCCTTCCTCCCTGAAAGAGTTCACAATCCTTTGGTCCTGTTCAGACAGTTTGGAGATGTGGATCGCAAGAGCGTCCCAAAGGAATTTCTGGTACGCGCCCATGCACGCCGTGTACGACGTCATCTTAGTCAGCAGACAAGCCGAGGAATAGAACTTGCAGCCTATTGCGTCCAGTTTTTTGTCCTCCTTTTCCATTGGGGTGGAATGTAGCCTCTGAGAAGTTTTCATCTGCGCCGCCTCTACAACCACTGAATTGAGTTTAGGTTGGTAGGATAACCAAGGTGCAGACTCTGTGCACACACGGTAGAGGTGGTCGAGGCGCCTGGAGGTAGGAGGCGTCGAGGAGGGTGTCGTCCATGATGATTTTAGCACTTGTAGCAAGTATGGGGAGATAGACAGGGAGGGGAGGGATGGCGCACGATGTTGCAGGTCCTCAAAGATGGGGTCCTCAACATCTTTCCTAGGTTGGGTGGCTTTGATACCCAGGGTGCCAGCAAGTCTAAGCATAAAATCAGCGAAGGCCTTCATGTCGTCCGTGGGGGATGGTGGGTCAGGGCGGGCTCCCCCCGGGACCGGTGAAGCTCTCGGAGATGGAGAGGTAGAGCGAGAGTCCGAATCTGAAGAGCGTACTGAAGGGGTCCTGGAAGGGGACCTTCTAGGCGTAGCTGGGGGTCGGGTTTCTTTTCCTTTGGGGTCAGTTTATCTGGTTGAGACGGTAGCTGAGCTCCTGACGACGAGCCTTGTGGAGACGACTTGTGAGAGGGTGACACCTCCTTGGATGGGAATCTGGAGGCTGATCTTGTTGGGGATGTCCCTTTGTCTCTCTCACTGTCAAGCGGTAAGGTGCCAGGTACCGCTTTAGGCGTAGACTCTTCCGTTGGTTGTCTAGTGATGGGCCGGGGATGTCCTTTATCTGGACTCCTCGGGAGGTGTCGGGTGGGGTCCCTGTATCTTTTACACCTGTAGCGTGGTGAGGGGCCATCGGCGTCGTCGTAGAGGGGGTACCGCAGATCGTGGTCCCAGTAGCAGGAGTATGGGAGGTACCGGTGGAATCTAGTGGGGCGATCATAGTACAGATGACCATAGCGGTCCCAGAGCCATTCCTCCTCCAAGGATCCGAAGTCTGAGACATAGGAGCCAGTCGACATTGATGGGGAGCGGGCCCGGTGCGGCGTACAGGACCAATGTCAGTATCTTGGGGAACAGGATCTACGCGGACGCTGCGGAGAGCGGGACCATCTCGGGGACCGGGACAGACGAGGTGTGCGGGATCGTCGCGGAGATTGGGATCGCCCGGGTGACCGGGATCGACGGGCTGAGCAGGATCATCAGGATGAGCGGGATCGAGAGTGACGAGGTGTGTGCGACTGGGTTCGTCGGTGAGAGTGGGACCAAGCCGAGTGCGACCTCAAATGGGAAACCGACCTGGAAAGAATCGTTTGAGGTGAGCGGGACCGAGATGAGAGTCGGGGTCTTTCGTGGGATGGGGACCTGGACCGAGGTCAAGGAGTGATCGACTTCGGAGGCGGCAATGATGCCGATCTCGAGCGGGACCGACGGCGCGCGTCCCATTCAATCGAGCTGGTCGAGATCTCCACGATGTGAATGTCAGGGGACTGCTCCTGAAGCTCGCCTTCCAACAGTTCACGGTCTAGAGCGTATATTACTGAGGCCGGGGTCGGATCCCGAGACGCACCCCATAGCCTGGAAACGCTGAGTTTCAGAGGGGACACCACTGGAGACTTGACGCCGGGGGAGCAGGTCTTCTGTGTCGAAGCTCGGTCCGACTGGGCGCTCCCAGAAGGAGATTCAGAAGCTCCGGACTTATTCTTCTTAGGAGGTTCAAACCTGCTCAGTGACCTAGTGGTGTTGCGCTGAGTCTCCTTTGGGGAGGTGAGTCTCACCACTTTGTGTTTATCTCTCGGTTGCTCTTGCGTAGCGGTACCGAGGGCGGTACTGGAAGCGCTCCTCGAGGCGGTACCGCCAGCGGTATCAGGGTCCGGATTCCTTGATTTTGAGGAGGTTCCCTTGGTCTCCAACTTTTCCAGATCCCAGGATTTGTTCTTAGAAGCCTCTTTGGAGGGCTGTTTTGGGACCTGTGACCAACCCAAGGGGGCCGGGGTTCTCTGGGCCGACGAGGAGGCCAAGCCCGATAGGACATGCTCATAAAGTTGAGCTTTTAGCCTTTTATCCCTGTTGCGCCTTGCTTGGGGGGTAAAGGCATTGCAGTGGTGGCAGGAACGGACGTCATGCCTTTTGCCAAGGCACATTAAACAGTTAGAATGCCCATCTGATTCTGGCATCTTCGCCCCACAGGTCAAGCAAGCCTTGAAGAAGTCCGTAGAAGCCATAGTCGCTAAGGCAAAAGAACACTCACGAATCCGAGGTCAGGCAGTCCGAGGTCGTATCGAGAAGAAAACACCAGAACAACCAGCCAAAATCCAAGAAGAGTTGACGAAGAACAATCTGAAATCCAAAACCAGGGAATGAAACCGTGAGGTGGGAAAAAGGGAGAGAGAGAATCTAGACACTCCAACAACATTCCTTAATGCTGCTAGCGTGGTGGAAAAAAAGGAACAAAGGAGGCGGGCTCGAGGAGGGCCTATATAGCCTGGGGGATGGTGGGCAGGATTACCGCCAAAATTCAAACTTAAACTCTATTGACTCTAACGACTTTCCGAAAGGCTACTGCGCAGGGGCAGGATTAACTCTTTATGTGTGGATTCACAGAGACCACGAAGAAGGAAAAGGGGAGGTGAGCTGGATTGTGAAGTGGTCTTGCTTCAGGGTATAAAGAAAAACCTTCAGTGGACTTCTTGAGGTAGCAGGTAGAAAGAAAACCATAATCTTTTAAATCCTGATTCTGAATTTGCTGTGCTGTGCTGGAGCTTGCTAGAGAAAAAAAAATACTTTTCAGAAATTCTCTAAGTTGGAGGGACTCAGTATTGATGTGTTGTCTCCCTGGGGCAAAGATCTGTGATGTGACAGAGAGGCTGACAAGACTCGTGAAGCCTACGGATCATTACCCCTTCCTTTTGGTCCATGTAGGAACCAATAATACTGCAAGGCACAGCTTTCCCAAGATCAGAAGAGATTATGACGCTCTGGGGAGGAAGCTGAAAGAAATGGACGCACAGGTTGTCATCTCATCTCTTCTGCCAGTTGAAGGGCATGGTCCAGGAAGGGAGAGGAAAATAGCCAACGTAAACAACTGGCTCCGTAGATGGTGTCACCAAGAACGATTTGGATTCTTGGATCATGGGCTGCGCTTCCATGAGGGGGGACTTCTGGCAAGAAATGGGGGGCATCTCACGACAGTTGGCAGAAACATTTTTGCCTACAGTCTCAAGAATTTGATCAGGAGGGCTTTAAACTGAGTCATATGGCGGAGGGAGACAGTATTCTGGAAGGCAAAAGGGCTGGAGAAAATAGTCAAACTGTCATAGAGGGAACAAGGCAAACAGTGCAAGGATCCAACAGTGGGAGGCAAAAAAAAAAAAAACTTACACAGGCAGCAAGTAAAGGGAACACATGGTCTTAGATGTCTCCACACTAATGCACAGAGCATGGGAAATAAGCAAGATGAACTCACACTCCTAGTACTACAAAGCAAATATGATATAATAGGCATTACTGAAACCTGGTGGGATGAGTCGTATGACTGGAATGTAGGAATAGAGGGGTATAAACTTTATAAGAGAAACAAGCCAAACAGGAAAGGAGGAGGAATAGCATTATATGTCAGGGATATTTATACCACTGAAGAGATCCATGACATCAATACTGGAAGCCAGGTGGAGAGCATCTGGATGAAAATTAAAGGGGAGGGAAACAACAGGGATGTTATTGTGGGACTCTACTAAGAACCCCAAGTCAGACGGAGGAATTGGATGATGCCTTTCTAGAACAGATGACCACACAGGCAGAAAGGAGAGATGTAGTAGTGATGGGTGACTTCAACTATCCTGATATTTGCTGGCAATCTAATTCAACCAAACCTTCAAGGTCTAGCAAATTCCTTACTGGCCTGGAAGACAATTTCATGGTCCAAAAGGTGGATGAGGCAACAAGAGGGTCAGTTATTTTAGATCTGATCCTAACCAACAGGGATAACCTGGTTAATGGGGTGCAAGTGGTGGGATCCTTAGGTGAGAGTGATCATGTTCTCCTGGAGTTTATTATACAATGGAAAGGCAAAGCCAGGCATAGTCAGGCACGCATTCTCGACTTTAGGAGAGCTGATTTCAATAAACTCAGGGAAATACTGGGGGTGATCACATGGTCAGGAATATTAAAAGAGAACAGACCTCAAGATGGATGGGACTTTCTCAAAAGGGAGATACTGAAGGCACAATTTCAAACAGTACCATTGAGGAGGAAAAATGGGAGGTGTCTCAAGAAACCAAGATGGATGACTAAAGAACTTTCAACGGAGCTAAGTTTTAAACAGAACATGTAGAGGAAATGGAAAAGGGGGGAAATCACCAAAGAAGAATTCAAACAGACAGCGAACACGTGTAGGAGTAAAGTCAGAAAAGCTAAAGCGCAAAATGAGCTCAGGCTTGCTAGAGAGGTTAAGAACAATAAAAAGGGTTTTTTGAGGGGTATGTCCTCAGCAAAAGGAGGAAGAAGGAAATGGTAGGGCCACTATGCGGAGAAGATGGCAAAATGCTAACAGGGGACAGAGAAAAGGCAGAATTACTCAACACCTTCTTTGCCTCAGTGTTTTCAGAAAAGGAAAAGGGGGACCAACCTGAGGATAAAGGAACAGAGGACACAATAGGGGAAATCCAGCACAGAATAAGCAAAGAGGTAGTACAGGAATACCTTCTTAAACTAAATGAATTTAAATCTCTAGGACCAGATGAACTACATCCAAGAGTATTAAAAGAGCTGGCAAATGTAATCTCAGAGCCATTGGCAATAATCTTTGAGAACTCTTGGAGAACAGGAGAAGTCCCAGCAGACTGGAGGAGGGCAAATGTTGTCCCCATTTTCAAAAAGGGGGAAAAGGAGGATCCCCAAAATTATCGTCCAGTTAGTCTGACATCAATACCAGGGATCATTCTAGAGCAGATCATTAAACAGAGAGTCTGTGAACATTTAGAAGGCAATGCCATAATCACAAAAAGTCAACATGATTTTCAGAGAAACAAGTCATGCCAGACTAACCTGATCTCTTTTTTTGATAAAATTACTAGCTTGGTAGATGAAGGGAACGCTGTGGATATCACATACCTTGATTTCAGTAAGGCCTTTGACAAGGTTCCCCGTGACATTCTTGCAAACAAGCTTGTAAAATGTGGGCTAGACAAGTTAACTGTTCAATGGATTTGTAATTGGTTGACCAGTCGAACCCAAAGGGTGCTCAGCAGTGGCTCCTTTTCGTCTTGGAAAGATGTGACCAGTGGGGTGCCACAAGGTTTGGTCCTGGGCCCAGTGCTATTCAACATCTTTATCAATGACTTGGATGACGGAATTCGGGGCGTACTTACCAAATTTGCAGATGACACCAAATTAGGAGGAGTAGGTAATACCCTAGAGGACAGGATCAAAATTCAAAATGACCTGGATAGACTGGAGAGCTGGGCCAAAGCTAACAAAATGAAATTCAATACAGAGAAATGTAAGGTACTGCACTTAGGGCGAACAAATGAAATGCATAGATATAGGATGGGGGAGACCTGGCTAAATGACACTACATGCGAAAGGGATCTAGGAGTCCTAGTAGACCACAAGTTGAACATGAGTCAACAGTGTGATGCGACAGCTAAAAAGGCCAATGTGATTTTGGGCTGCATCAATAGAAATATAGTGTCTAGATCAAGGGAAGTAATACTGCTGCTCTATTCTGCCTTGGTCAGACCTCACCTGGAATACTGTGTCCAGTTCTGGGCACCACAATTCAAAAAGGATACTGACAAATTGGAGCGTGTCCAGAGAAGGGCGACTAAAATGGTGAAAGGTCTGGAAACCATGCCTTATGAGGAGAGACTTAGGGAGCTGGGTATGTTTAGCCTGGAAAAAAGATGGTTAAGAGGCGATATGATAGCCCTGTTTAAGTATTTGAAGGGGTGTCACGTTGAGGATGGAGCAGACTTGTTTTCTGCTGCTCCAGAGACTGGAACGCGGAGCAATGGATGCAAGCTCCAGGAAGAGAGATTCCACCTCAACATTAGGAGGAACTTTTTGACAGTAAGAGCTGTTCGGCAGTGGAACACACTCCCTCGGAGCGTGGTGGGGTCTCCTTCCTTGGAGGTCTTCAAACAGAGGCTGGATGGCCATCTGTTGGGGATGCTTTGATTGTGATTTCCTGCGTGGCAGGGGGTTGGACTGGATCGCCCTCGTGGTCTCTTCCAACTCTGCAATTCTATGATTTTATGATATGGGGAACAATGCCAATTGTGCTATAAAGCCTACTCTTTAATTCTTGGGTAGGGGAGTCTGCCATTTGCTGGGTAGAAATGACAAAAAATCTCTGCACATGCTCAGAGAAACTTGTATTGTAATCTTGCTGGTTATTAGAACTATTTTTTGGCTAGTCAGCTACCTGTGCCCCCTCTTGCACCTAAGGATTTCTTGAGGATTTTAATAAACTAATAATATCTCTCTATCTAGTATATTAGGCAGGGTAGCTTGGCTCTCCCACTATATCTAATTAGTATATTAATGGCATGGCTGAAGGTTTAAGTGGTAATCATATGACATCTTTAGAATCTTGCCTAGTCTGGCTTTAAATTTAGAACACTCTATCGTATTTGAGGTTATTTCCATTACCTCTGTTTCAAAGCAAATCAGTTCAATATAAGTTCAAGTATATATAATGTATATTTCAGCAACATGTGTGCATGCATATGTCAGGTCACACCTACATCTCCTAATTATCCAATTTCAGGCAGCACTTTCTAATTCAGTCTGCCTTTTTCTAATTCATAATGGCAGTCAGAGAAAGTGGCAAAAATAACTTCAGCACAGATAATGGCAAAATCGAAAAAGTCAAGTGATTTGTGTGCAGTCCTATAATACTAATGATGCTACTTAGTGCAATTGCTTAAAAGGATTTTATTCTTAACAGCAGCAAAAAAGCACAGAAGTCCTTACAGTGTTTGGCTCTTTTGTTTTATACATCTGCTGGTTCCCCGCCCCCCAGATGCTCCCTGCATGTTAGAAATGCTCTAAGAACATTTGCTGGTGAGCAAATCTGGGTTAGTTCACCATTTGCTCTTAACAATAAGGCCACTACTTTTCATTTGGGATGGCACAGGATTATGCTGGATGGCCACAAATGAAAAACAGATAAAACAAAAAAGACACTCTCCTCTCCTCCAATAGCAAACAAGTCATTCAAAGCTATTATCATGGTCTGAGGTGAATGATCAAAGGCCAAAGAGGGCAAAACTAGAGGAGCACATCTATGGGCTCTTGAAACATGTAATATTCCTCTTATAGACGTTCTGCTTTTCAAGGGCTTCAATAACACAGAACTGGACATGAAAGCTTAGCAGCACAGGGTGGAGTGCCTTCTGCCCCAGGCAAACGTTTGATTATAGCTTCCTATGGCTACTTTGGGTAGAAACAAGCCTCAAGAGAACCTCAAGAAAAAAATATTTCACATGAATGAGCGTGATGTGTAGCTTGCCCTTAAGTCAGCCTTCCTTGAAATGGCACTCTCTAGATATCTTGACCAATGCCCTGGGTGCCTGGGGCTGTTGGGAGTTTTGCCCCAAATATCTGGAGGGCACCAGATTCAGGAAGGCAATCAAGTAAGGAACTTCTAGTCTAGACCTGGCCTCCTGGTAGCCATGATCCAAAACTTTACCTGTAGCACCAATGAAACAGATTTTTTAAAAACAACTTGAAAGCTGACGCACGCTTTTCTGAGGTCTCTCCTAGGCAGCATTACAAACCTTCTCTACTGATTCATCATGCAATCAGGACCCAAAGAACCAATGAAGCTCCAGCTGGCTTTGTAAAGTCACACACCCAAGGGCTGAAAAACTTGTCTCCAGCTGAGAAGACCCACTATGCTGCTTGCCATCCTTCCTTGAAGAAAGTGTTGCCTTGGGTTGCGTATCTGCAATATGCTGCTTGCCTTTGACCACCAACCACTTGGATTACCAAGCCTGCCTTGGACTATTCCATGTGCCTCTAGATGATGGTTCTTTTTTCTCTCTTTTGACCCTGAGGGCTCGGATCCTGTTTGAGAACTTTCTTGACTGTGGCGCTTATGGAATATCATTCCTGCAGCCATCTGGTCACTGCCAACCCTTGTCTCATTTCAGTAACAAATTAAGGCCTAGCTATTTATCCAGGTTTTAGGGTCTAGGTAATTATGGCTTGGTTCTACTAGTAGTTCTTGGGTTTGGGTTTTTTCTTTTAGCCTACAGTTTTATGTTAATTTTGTTTAAACAGGTTTCAAACTGGTTTGTTTGGTTTTTTAAAATTATTGTCTCCTATCTGATAGTTTTAAATATAGGGTAGGCTGGAGATATTTAAATACAGTAAGCCCTCCATACTGGTGGGCTTCCGATCTGCGAACTGGACTGTCTGAGGATCACCACCCCCATATTATTCAATGGTGGTGACTTCAATGCTGGCACACTGAAGCGTATGCATTCATGTCGCCAACAGTGCATAATATGGGGCTTGATGCTCTGTGTTTTTTGGCATCCGCAGGTGGTTCTGGAACTAAACTTCTGTGGTTTCGGAGGGCACACAGTAATGTGTGTAAAAATCAGAGGACGGCTAGGATCTTTTGCACAAGTATGGCATGCACTTAGTAGATTGTGCACTGTATTAGACTATGGTAGATAAATTAGCTCATTGATAAAGCTTAAGAGTGTTACAAGTTTTTATTTATTTTATTACCACAGGCTTTTACAGAAATGAATATTACTGATTAGTATGCCACCCCCAGGGAATACTGGATTGCTAGGGTTCGGATGAGGCAGGCTTTAGGGGCTTGGGCACAATAGGAATATATTGAGTGCATCAGCAGTACAGGATAGGCCACATGAGGGGAAGAATCCATTTATGCCTATCTCACATTTAACTTATTATTGTTTAGCATTTTTGCATTTAATTGTTGTAATATTATATCATTGTGTTTTATGAACAATACGAACCACCTTTGTCTTGGGTTCCAGTGACACAATATATACAGTAGGTATTTTCTTTCATTTTATGTGTCAGGGGAGGCTGCTCCTTTGTGCTTGTGAAAGATTTGGAGCAGTATCAGGAGAAAGAGTAAAAAATGAAAGCAGAAAAAGTATTATCTTCCCCTCTTTTTTTTCAAAAGAAGGGAAATTGAAACATCAGAAGCAAACTCTTCCACAACATGGCCTCACAGCCCAGAAAAAAACCCCAAGGAAAATCTATGGATGCTGGCTGTGAAAGCCTTCGACTTCACAATAGATCTAATTGGGAAAAGAAGTCAAGAGACTGCAAGTAAAAGGAGAAAATCTGAGCGAATATGGTGTTATGTTTCACACGGGAAGGAAGTGATAGCAAAGCATAATGAGGAATGGGAAGTAAGTCAGATGAACCCCATGAAGATTTTAGACACAGACAACAGAATTTCCACTCATACTGGGTGCCAGGCCCTGAACAGTTGGTCTCAACAGAAGTTACAGAGTCGAGGCAAAGAGCAAAAAGGAGGCAAGGACTTCGGATGGACTTCGGATTGACTTGAACAAAGGCATCAAATGCTTGACTATGGGGAACGAATAGAAGCCTTCTAGAGATTTCTGGCTTCTTGACTTGAATTAAAGGTAGCAGGCTAAGCACTGCAAAATGTGTGCTTTCTAGAGTTAATCAGGCAGCGGTTCCAAGAAGAATGGGGAACTATATTGGGTACCCAAGTGGTGTTTTAATAGGCCTGTTCATTTTAAGGTGAATGGTTCAAGATTGAGTCATAGTTCCCACAGTTTAATTTACATTGGTAATTCTTAAGAGAAAACAAGAGAGTGTAAGTTATTCTTAATTAATTAATTGCAAAATGGAAAAGACAAGTAAATTTAAAAAATAAAATGTGCTATTTTACGTAGATGAAATGAGACTAACACCAGACCAGAAGGTGTTACGTCTGTGTCTATACTGCAAGTTCCAGGTGGGTACGTATGGCTCTGGTTTTGTCATTCATGAATTCAATTGTCACTGGCTCTCTGACAAGAAAGATACCCACCTTGCACCCCTCCCGTGGTTCCTCAATTGTACTGTGATTTGAAGAAGGAGAGAATCAGCAGAAGGATTCTCTTGCATGGTCTCTTAACTTAAAAATGGCTTCCTGCTCTTAACTAGAGGGCTTACTGTTCTCCAAAGAAAAGTAGCAGTGCAGCACGAATGTTCCGTCTTCCATGCTGCATTACCGCATGATGTTGTCATTCTTTCATTCCGGTCCCATGAGGGATGGCAGTAAAACTGTGTCTTTTGGCTAATCAGAAAAACCGATTGGCAAAAAGATGCAGTTTTCCCTTGGTCCCCCACAGGACTGGAATGAAAGAATGATGGGAGAATGAAGATGTCATGTGGTAAAAGCATGGAAGATGGAACCTTCCTGCTCCGCTGCTGCTTTATTTTGGAGTGGGGTAAGCCCCTAAGCCTGTTCTGAAGGAGTTCTACATGATGGAGCATCAGTTCAGTTAAGAAATACTTATATATTTCCTTTTTCTAAAAATGACGTTTTCCTACTGCTTCTCTGAGAGGAAGTTTGAAGAGGCCATCCACAGCATGCCGTCTAGGCCTGCCATCCTGTGAGGCCCTCTTCAACAGCTGTCGCTTGATGACACTGTCTTCCTTCCTGGGATCCTAAAGTGAGGAGACATTGCTGTGGCAGCAAGATGCCGTCTGGTACCCTTAAATGGGGAAATGTCTGCTCTCGGGTTGAATTACTGATTAAAATTGAGAGGCACACACACACACTGCAGAGAAGCACTTGGCATGATTTAAAGACAAGCCTCAAGTGGCTATGACACTTGCTTTCTTTTCAGATTACCAGCAGGGCCCAAGTGAGAGACAAAGAGATGGAGGAAAACTTTCCTGACAGGTCTCTAAGGTAGGCTGGAGACAGCGATAGACTGTTGAAAAGTAGTAGGCAGACTTACTAGTAAATGATAGATAAATGATAGCAGTCAGATTGGAGGGTAATTAACAAGCTATCTGAAGAGGGAGTCACTCTGCAAAAGCATTAGTAGCAACTAGAGGCATTTTTCATCTTCTGTGTGTTCAGCCAAAGCCATAACAGATTAACAGAGAAAGACAAGTGCTACACAATTAACAAGGAGTGAATCCTAGCTCAGCAATTGTTCTTGTATGCTTGGTATCTTGTGAAGTATATTTTACTAATGCATAAGTGATGCCTCATTGAGACATAGGCCTAGTAAACAGGACTTGCCTTCTCTCTGGTTAAAGAAGAAGCCCTTCTGACACTCTTGTATGAGAATGTAATGACAGAGAGAGAGAGAGAGAGAGACAGAGACAGAGACAGAGACAGACAGAGAGAGAGAATCATATCTTCTGGAAGGAAAAAAGAGGCAAAGGTTTGATTTTTTAAAAAAACCAATAGTTAGATTTAGGGTCCTGTCTGTAGTGCTTCCTATGTGTACTCCATTTATATTATACATAATGACTATAAGATGATTCATACTAATGGCAGTCAACCACTGTCCTTACTGTTTATTATAACAAATCTCTCTTCCCTCCTCCATACATTTTTGAAATACTACATTAGGGGTGAGAATCATGCAGCCCTCCAGATCTTGTTGGACCACAACTCCCCTACCCAGCATAGCCAATGATGAGGAATGTTAGGAGTAGCAGTGGAAAAACACCTGGAAGACTGCATGATACTGTACCTGTACTAGACAGTCATGTACATCTAAGACTTGTCAATAGTTCAACGATTGTCTGGGCTGGGTAACCCCAAATGCTGTGAAAGCATCCACACAATAATCTCTTAGTCTATGGCTGCATTGGAGAACTTTTGGCTCTCCAGATGTTTTGGCCTACTGGGTGCTAACACTCCCATCACCATTATAGCCAATGGTGGGGAATCAAAACATCTGGAGGTTCCAAAGTATTCCCATCTCTGGTTAAAGAGGAAATGTAGATCAAAGGAGAAAAAGAAAGCAAAAGGATACAGTGAGTCCACAGTATGATTTATGGTCTGATAAGCCAGTGAGAAATAGCCCTTTGTTTGACTGGCCCCATGCCAGGATTGGTCCCGGACAAGTCTGTTCTTCCCAATTTTAGTGTTTTCCTGTAACCTTGCTGTTAATTGTGTTTTCATTTCTTTGTGCATGTTAACAAGTGTTCTATGGAAGAGTAGTATGACTGTTGGTAATGGGAATTAAGAGATAAGCCTGCACCTACACAATCAGCTTGGGAAAAAGGGGATAGACACTACCTTGGAAGAGGGGATCAGGGGATGATGGGCAACCAATAATATTGAAGCTGCCAGATTCCACAGATTGTAATATGCTTTTAGTATACTGTCTGCTTTCTAAGTTTCAGTTCTGAGCAACACCCTTGTATGATATGCTTTCTGGATTGCTGTGCCAATAAATTTTTCTGCTTAACTCTGAAACTGCTGGTCACTGTGTCTGGGAATGCAAGTATATGACACCCCACCATCTTAAGGCAACACACAGGTCAGTACAGATGGCATGAACATGTGTGTGTGTGGGGGGGGGGGAAGAGCATATGTCTTGCCTAGCAGCTGCTCTGGCCTCATGAAACTATGAGCAGTGAGAAAATGAATATACTGGTAACTGATAACATTTCCATATTGTTAGTGCATACACCATTTCCATTTTCCCCTCACTGAGGACTTGATCTATTTGGCTTAACTGTGGGAAGACTGAAGGGTGGATGTAATCAATATATATAAATATTTGAACATGGGAAAGCCACAGTTTCGTAGCATGCTGTTCAATCTTGCAGACAGAGGGCTAACAAGTTCTGCTACCTGGAGAAGTAATTGGACAAGCTTAAAATAAGTGCATTTCCTCACAGTGACAGTAATTAAAACATAGAAAGTGCTCACCAGAGGAGGTGGGGAGGGCTCCCAATCACTTGAAGTCTTTAAATCAAGGCTGTATGCTTTTCTAATAGGGACAGTTTAATCCAGCTAGGATGAGTCTCAGGCCTGCAACTTGCTGTACATCCATATCAGAAAGCCTTTTTTTTCTCAAAAGAAAGTGTATGCCCTTGAGGGATTTGAAGCTATAAAGCCTATGAATGGCCAAATGAAATCATTCTCTGGGGAAGTTAATTTTACACCGATAGGCACTTAAGCAGCTTGTGATAATGTAGCAGCTGATTCTAAAAAGCGTCCACACTTTTGACCATGTAAGTGAAGCATGGCTTTCTCTCCTGAGAGCCTATCCTGCCAATCCACAAGCAATCTTCTGCTGTGCACCCTCCACAACACCTATTATCCATGCCCTGTTGCTTCAGCAAGATGGCCAGGGGACAGGGAAGGCTATCTGGGTAGTAGCAGTGGTGGCAAGTCAACTCAAAGTAAGTTGGCACTGAGTTAAAAGCAGAGGGAGGAGAGGTTGTCAATGAATTCCAGGTGCTGTAGGCTATATTTCAGAGGAAGGAGCTGGAAAACCACCTCTGAGTATTCCTTGCCTAAGAAAACCCTGTGAAATTCATAAGTCCATAAATCCATAAGTCGATAGGAAACTTGAAGGCACATGCACATACAAATCGATTTTTGAGCAGCAGGAATTTGCATTCCAGACTCTTGCTTTGAGTCCTGCATAAGGAAAAAGGCAGGATATAAATCAAATACAAACAAACAAATAAATAGCTTAGCATGTAAAAATCTCTCAGTCTCAGTTTCACTGCATTTCCCTCCAACCCACCTACATTTTCTTCCTGTCCTTTTTAGCACTGTATTGCAAGACTTAGTGTTTTTTTTCCTCTTCCTGCATGGAAATTCATGCATACTTTCCCTAATGTATGCTATTTTTAACACATTTTTCTTCATGTATGCACCTTAATCACATTTTCCCCATTGGCTAAAGTTTGCTAGTGATACACATCTGTAGTTGTGTGCATTTATTGGCATACAATTTAAAAAGGAAAAAGAAAGAGAAAGGATTTGATGAATGAGGTTTCCTCCCAATGATGGGAAACCAAAAGATACATGCAAGTCTTTGTTAAACTTGCAGACCACAAATTGGTTAGATTCATAAACAAATCTCATTAATGAGACTTTCTTACCCGTCCCTAGTTCTTCCCATTTGAAGGTCCACAACATCTCTGATATCTTTAGATGAGCTTCTGGCTTTGCTCTCAGCCTGAATGTCTCATCCATTTTGCGTACGCACTAAACTGTCACCAGCGCGCTTGCAGAAAGTGCAGGATGAGTCCTTCCTGAATCTTCGTTTGCGAAGAAAAGCCAGAAAAACTGTCTTAATTCACATCAGTACAAACAGAGCAACATCATATCTTCCAACATTTCACAGACAAAAACTGAGACATGTGGCCAGGCTACATCAGAATGTGGTCAAGAGGGCAAAAGTTATTAATGAGGGACAACACACAGGCTAGGAGAGGCTGCAGCAGTTTGCTTTTGTCTGGGTCTACTGAGAAGATCAAGATTCTTCTCTCTCCACCCTTCTGTGTTACGTTTGCACTTTGAATGTCTCTCTCTCTCTCTCTGGCTTTTCTTCGCAAACGAAGATTCAGGAAGGACTCATCCCGCGCCTTCTGCAAGCGCGCTGATGACTAAAAAGGCCAATCCGAGATAAACAAGTCCGGTTGCAAAAAGTGCAGCAGAAGGTCTCCTTCGGTGATGTTTTTGGGTTGTGATTCTTTCTGCGTTGTCGTTTCTCTTCAAGACTTGTTCGTCGTGAGTTCTCAAATAAGGCTGCAGCATTGTGGATAGTGCATCTCCATGCCTCCCGATGTGAGGCCAGGGCAGACCACCGTTGGTGATCAATCTGGCCAAGCCTGAGATGTTGTTTCAGGGAGTCCTTGTATCGCTTTTTTGGAGCGCCCCTCCCACGCTGACCCGTGGCGAGTTCACCGTAGAGTAGTATTTTTGGGAGGCGATGGTCCTCCATCCTAGAAACGTGCCCTGCCCAGCGCAGCTGTGTTCTCAATATCATGGCCTCAATGCTGGTGATCCCTGCTTGTTCAAGGACAGCAACATTCGTCACATAGTCAGTCCAGTGTATATTTAGGATTGTGCGTAGACAGTGCTGATGAAAGCGCTCGAGGAGTCGTAGGTGGTGGCAATAGGTGACCCATGTTTCAGATCCATAAAGGAGGATAGACAGCACGATGGCTCTATACACACTGATTTTTGTGCTTTGCCTCAGGTGTTTATTGCTCCAGACTCTTTTGTGAAGTCTTCCAAATGCACTATATGCCTTTGCTAATCTGTGATCGATCTCTTTGTCAATCTTGGCATCTGAGGAGATGATGCTTCCCAGGTAGGTGAACTGCTGAACGGACTTGAGAACTGATTTGCCGACAGCAATGTGGGGATGGTGGTGTTCGTCCTGTGGTGCAGGCTGGTAAAGAACTTCTGTTTTCTTCAGGTTAACTTCTAGCCCAAACAGCTCTGCAGCTGTTGCGAAGCAGGATGTTAGGCGCTGCAGAGCTGCTTCTGTGTGGGCAACAAGGGCAGCATCATCAGCGAAGAGCAGCTCACGGACTAGATAGTTTAGAGTCTTAGTGTGAGCCCTCAGACGGCTTAAGTTAAACAAGCTACCATCAGTACGGTAGCGTATATAGATGCCGTCGTCTTCTTCAAGCTCTGCCATAGCCCTTTGGAGCATCGTGCTAAAGAAGATTGTAAATAAAGTTGGTGCAAGAACACAACCTTGCTTCACTCCATTAGTTATTAGAAAGGGCTCTGAAAGAGCATCGCCATATCTGACTTGACCACGCTGGCCCTCGTGTAGCAAGATAATCATTTTAAGGAATTTGGGGGGACATCCTAGTTTTTCCAGGATCTGCCACAGACCTTTTCTACTTACAGTGTCAAAGGCTTTGGTGAGGTCGACAAATGTTACATAGAGACCCTTGTTCTGCTCCCTACATTTTTCTTGCAGTTGCCTAAGGGCAAATACCATGTCTGTAGTACTCCTATTGGCTCTGAAGCCACATTGGCTTTCAGGGAGAAGTTCTTCTGCAATAGCAGGAACGAATCTGTTCAGGAGTATCCTTGCAAGGATTTTTCCAGCAATAGAGAGCAGTGTTATGCCTCGATAGTTTGAGCAGTCGGATTTTGCTCCTTTTTTCTTGTACAGGGTGATGATGACTGCATCTCGGAGGTCTGATGGCAGTTCCCCTTTTTCCCAGCAATTCACAAGGAATTCGTGGAATTTTTCGTGGAGTGCATGACCTCCGTGTTTCCAAACTTCAGGTGGGATTCCATCAATCCCAGCTGCCTTGCCGTTTTTCATCTGCTGTATGGCCATAAGGGTCTCTTCCAAAGTGGGAGCTATGTCCAATTCATTTTTCATTGGTTTTTGTATCATATATTGGATAGCTGAGGCTTGGACTACTCGGTTGGCGCTAAAGAGACTTTGAAAATGTTCAGCCCAACAATTTAGGATGGAGGCTTTATCAGTAATTAATGTTTGACCATCTGTACTGTATAAGGAGCTTTGGACCTGATAAGTAGGTCCAAACACTGCTTTAAGAGCTTCATAAAATCCTCTATGATCACCCAGATCTGCACAGCGTTGTGTCTTTTCTGCTAAATTGATCCACCACTTGTTCTGCATGTCTCGGAGTTTTTGTTGTAGTTTGCTACATGTGAGGCGGAAAGCTGCTTTTCTTACATGACAGGTTGGCTGGGCGAGGTATGCCTGGTGAGCAGCTCTCTTCCTTGCCAACAGCTCCTGGATCTCTTGGTTGTTTTCATCAAACCAGTCTTGATTTTTCTTGTGGGAGAACCCGAGGGATTCTTCTGCAGACTGGAGGATACTGTTTTTGATATGTTGCCAAAGCACTGTAGGAGAAGGATCTGTAGGATGGTCTTCAAGTTTCGTTTGTAGGTTTGCCTGGAAGTTGTCTCTCATGGTAGCTTGTTGAAGATTGTTGACTTGGATTCTCTTCTTTAAGATGCCACCCCTCTTAGGTTTGAACTTAAGATGAAGATTTAGTTTACATCTGACGAGGCGATGATCTGTTTGGCATTCTGCACTGGGCATCACTGGGGTATGACGGACATCACGAATGTCTCTCTGACGGACTAGAACGTAGTCAATGAGGTGCCAATGTTTGGATCGGGGATGCATCCAGGTTGTCTTCAAGCTATCTTTCTGCTGAAAGATTGTGTTTGTAATAGTCAGCTGTTGTTCTGCACAGAACTCTAGCAGGAGGCGTCCGTTATCATTGCAATTTCCAACACCATGCTTGCCTAAGACACCTTTCCAGGCTTTGGAATTCTTACCTACTCTGGCATTGAAGTCACCAAGTATAATAATTTTATCTTCTACAGGGACTTTTTGTATGAGTTGGCGTAGGTCTGTGTAGAATTTGTCTTTCTCTACAGGGTCGGCTTGCATAGTTGGGGCATATACACTAAAGAGAACAACATGTGGGAGGCGTAAGGAAATAATGCGATCAGAGTGTCCTGTTGGCAAGGTTTCGAGTTTGGAGGCAATGGAGTTTTTAATCATGAAGCCTACTCCTGAAAGATGTTTTTCGGTTTTGGGTTTGCCACCCTTCTGTGTTACGTTTGCACTTTGAATGTAGGGCTTGTCTAAACAAGGTGATATAATCCTGACTTCTGCACATTATTGCAAATTCACAGCAGCATTCATTTGTCTCCATGGTTTTTCAACAAGATTGCTGGTATGTGAAGCAATGTGTTTGATGTTCACATGGGCATGCCTGCCAATCAAGATGGTGACCACAAGTGTACTACTCACATTTTTATTCTCCACAAGTTACCACCACTGAACAGTATTTTTGTTTTTTTTACAGTAAATATAAGGTGCGGACATGCACCCTTTTGCTTAAACAAACATTTTAAAAAGCTGTTTTGTCACCTCAGCACATGATTGTTACTAAGCTCCACCCCCTGCACACATCTGACTAATCAGCTTTCCACTTCTGCTCTTATCAGAGATGTACTGCAATCCGAATCGGTTATCCCAATGAGCAGAAATGCACATTTCCGTCACATTATTTTTAAAATTTTGGGAAAAGCCACAAAGGCTTTTCCCACACAGGATATGGCATTCTTGGCCCCCATCCTTCTGAATATGGTGAATCACCACAGGATCCCATTTGGACAAAAGGTATTCTCCTTGAATTCTGTGAGGAATATTTTCACCATTTAAACAAGCCCTTCGTTTAATAATAATTATTATTTATTTATTTATATCCCGCCCCTCTACGAAATACAATCGATTGAGATAACTATAAGTAAGATGAGGATAAAGAAGGAAAGTGGGAAGAAGAGTGAGAGACTTTTTAAAAGCAGCTGAAAAAGTAGGACCACAGAAAAATAATCAGGATTGTCCCTGCTAAACTAGAGAGCTGGAAAGAGAGTTGCATCACGTTCAAACTAACAAGGGTAGGGGCAGCCACCCCGGTTGATGTATTATTATATTTGGTAAAATCCTACTAAGAATAATAAAGAAATATTTTTTTAAATATAATCAAATTTTACAGAATGCTATGCAAGCTTTTTCAAGTTACAAAGAGTTCTTCCTCAGTCTGGACATCAACCCTTCTACCTCTGTGCAAACAATCAAATTTGGAGAAAAAGATATTTTCTGGGGTCATGTTATTGTTGTCTTGTCTCTAGTTAATGCAATTAAAGAGTTCAACTTAGTTAGACATCTTCTGTGCCTTATATAAAAGATCTGTTTAAGCAGGGGCCTATGGGGACAGTAAGAATGGAGATTCTCTCCAGAAAAACAAAACAAAAGATAGCTGTCATCCAACAGTAAAGAATTAATGTCCACTCCATCCATTTACAGAAGCCTCAGGAGATTATCAGATGCCCTTAATATGGTGTTACACGAACGCCAGGAGATCGCCAAACGGCTGCCCTTTCAGGCGATGTCATCCTTGTCCTGGTATGCTCCTGTGCTAGTCCCCTTTCGCCCTTGTTGTTTTTTATTCATGGCTAAAGCTGTGAATAGATCACCTGTTCCGTTTCTGTCATAGGAGATTTTCACACGGGCTATATATCCCGTGGCAGGAACAGAACAGGGTCGGGAAAGGTTTTCCCTTTCGGACGACGTTGACCCCGTTCTGTCCTGCATCCATCCTACTCCCATGACTGTTCCAGAACAATGTAATCACGATTTTTCATCGTGAATAGACCTCCCGTTCCGTCACTATCATGCAATCACGGGTGTGCGAACAGGAGCCCCGTTCCTGTTCCGAAATGACAGCCGTGGAGGGGAGGTCCGTTCCGAGCACTTCCTGGTACGATCTGGACATCCAGGTAAGTGGCCCCCTTTATTTTACCCTCCCTGTTTTGATTATGTGATTTAAAGAGTGTTTTTGTGCTTGGTGAACTGATTTTATGTTTGGGGGAGTTTTATTTTTTAAATTTACTGTCCGGCGTTATCACGTGATAACGTGATAACGTTTCAGATGGCTGGTCGTAAAAGCAGCCTTACGATGGCTGCATTTACGGCCAGCGAGCAAGGGGAGGGGGAACCCGTTCCTGCTGCAGAATTAAGGTGAGTGTGTGAAAGATTTATGTTATTCCATGGCAGGAACAGGAGAGGAGGTAGCAGGACAGTAACGGGGCATTTTGGCCCCGTGTGAAAATCTCCATAGAATGACGGGCGAGTGAAAAGGTGCCCCATTTCCATACGCAATGCCAGCCACAGTGGGAGGTCCAGTCCAGAACACTTCCAGGTGCAATCAGGACATCCAGGTAAGTGACACCCCTTTTTGTACCCTCTCCGGGTTACTTGGTTTTTTTTAAAAGTGTGTTTTTGTGCTTGATGTCATTTTTAAACTTGTATTTCACTTTTTATTTTTGAATTTCCCATGTGCTTGTCCTCTCATGAGAACGGCCTGGGATTTGAAACCAGGAAGTGAATGCAGCTCCAGAGAGCTGCAGTCACTCCTAGGCTGCAGAGGGAGGGGGAGGGAGCATCGTGAGATCAAGGTAAGTGCAAAACTTTTCATTCTCGTGCAGGGATGGGGTCAGGAGAGGAGATAGCAAGACTGGGATGCTATTTTTGTCCCTGTCTGAAAATCTCCTCAGTATTAAGGCCAATACATGTTTGAAGACTAGACGTCTAGAAGATACAGCCAAATGGAACTTAACTACAATATCTGTTTGTGGTTCACTTGAAAAGTTTAAAACCTGCATAGAATTGAAGCAGCTGATCTCCATCTTGGACAGAGGCTGGATTTGTATTTTAGGGCCCTTGTTTGCAAAGCAATTACAAGGAAACTGAAATAGGAGAAAGAGAATCAACTATGGTCAGCAGGGGCACCCTGGCTTAATAAAAGTGATGTCACAATGGCTAGAGCTTTTTAGTTCTTGAAGGGAGCTTGGCTGAAAGTATTTGATAACAGTCAGCTATGTGGGAAAAGGGCTGCTAAATTAGCAAGTGGTGCACAGACTGGGCTTTGTTAAAGAGGCAAAATTAATCTGTCTGAATGAGACCGAATTACAGTTTGCCCTAAGGAATTCCTTCCACTTTGGCTTTCAGAATTCATGAGCTACAAGTCCACTACACAGTGGTCATTTCCAACTTATGGCGACCCTAAGGCGAAGCTATCATGGGGGTTTCTTGGCAAGATTTGTTGAGAGGAGGTTTGCCTTTGCTTTCTGCTCAATGATTAAGTCCAAACACTGTTTGTGCTAGACACTATCACACTCCTCAGCTTTTTGCCTTTCCCAGATTGTGAAAATTTTCAGGCTTCTGGTATTCTTTGTGTGACCTTTACATGTGTCAAACAACAACCAAGCACTCCCCTGCCCATCCTGTATTTCAAAGCTGCTACAGAAGAAAATAAATTGATTAAAGGCCAGGAGTGGTCCTTTTACACAAGCTGAGAGCTGCAGATGACATCATGCCCGAGGGGCTTTTGCTACCATGGGGATAATGACAGGCAGTAGCCTTCAGGGACAAGCTTTCAGGCTGGAGCCAGGAACATTCACTGCAACATCAGAATCCCTTCGGGAATGCTAGAAGGCCAGTCATGACGTACCTGTATTCCAGTGAGAATTTGGTCAGTTCCCTGTTGTCATGCAGCCATTTGAACTCTAAGGGCCAGCTGCCTTCTGCCATGCAGGTCAGGACCAAACGGTTCCCCTCCAGATGGACCTGGGTGCGCACCGGCTCCGTTTTGAAATACGGAGAAACATCATCTGGGGGGAAAAGCAAAAGGGGGTTAAATCTGGGTCCTGGGTATTTATGGCCATGTACATATAAAGAGCAAAAGAATGATGGGCCAGACAGTTTCTTTCTCCCCTCTTTCGTATCCTCTATGTTGCACAGTGAATGTTGGGTATTTTACAGAAGAATATGAACGAAAAGTATAGGGCAATTCTGGAAAGATTTATTCTCTTTTTTCCAAAGAGCACCCATCTCACCCACTCTATCCTTCTTCCCACTCTAATTTCCTGCTGGCAACACATTTAGAGAAATCCTAAACTTTATGGCTCTCTGGCTCTTCCTAATTAAAAAGTACGCCACTCTCAAAGAATAAGCAACAATAAGAAAAAGACTATTATAAATTAAACTTTGGAGTCACAGATCCCCCAACAAGAATCCCTATACATTGATCAGCATGATGTTATTGCAATCTATCTGGGTCACGGGCTTGTAAGTGTACTTGCTGCCACCAAACAGTAAGGTTCACATGTTATGGGTAAAATTTTCAGGGTAAGATGTACTGAACATAACATAGCATGCTGCAGACAAATTTCCTAATATGGATACAATTTAGGGGACCAACAGGATGCCATAGAGAAGATCTGTACATGCTGTCTCCTGCAGGTTTTAACAGGGTTGGCAGTAGAGATGGGAAGGGGAGATTTGGATTAGTACAATGTCACTGGGGAAGAAAGGTGTAACCTTTTCCCAACCTGCACTGTTTTCTTGTTTAAAATTGCCTCACCCCGGAAGCTGCTGTTTGCTGAAACAGGCAACGGACATAGGCAACAGGATGGTTTTGTTGTTGTTTTATGCCTTCAAGTTGTTTCCAGCTTATGGAGATCCTAAGGTGACCCTATCGCTGGGTATTCTTGGCAAGGTTTGTTTAGAGGGGGTTTGCCTTTGCCTTCCTCTGAGACGGAGAGAGTGTGACTTGCCCAAGGTCACCCAGTGAGTTTCTATGGCTGAGTGAGGATTCCAAGTCTGGTCTCCAGAGTTGTAGTTCAGCACTCAAACCACTATACCACACACTGGTTTAACAGGAAGACAGCCACATGCTTTTTTCTCTGAGGGGCAAATGGCAGTTTTTGAGGCAGTTATTTTGGATGAAAAATCAATGTGTTTGTGCCACAGTCCTAATCCAAATACAAATACATGATTAAATGTGAAAATAGGACACCGTAGGCCAGTGGCTCTTAACCTTTTCTTTACCAGGGACCCCCTTTAAATATCTTTTGTTGCCACAGACCCCCAAGACTTGGTTGGAGATTTAAAACAACAACAACAATAATACAATTACACCATTCATTAGACCCTCCCTCAGAGGCACTAGAAGAGGAGGAAAGACTTTTCTCTTACTTCTTCCTGCAAGTTTGTGGCTGGAGTGGATTGAATGGCAATGCACAGGCCAAGCCAGCCAGCCTTTACCTTGGCTCCTGTCACGTGGCCATTCTACTGCAGGGAGGAGGTGGGCCAAGCAGCCTTCTAGCATTCGCGGACCCCCTGGGGAGGTCCCTGGACCACAGGTTAAGAACCACTGCCATAGGCTATTTCACTTAAAACTACACAATTATAGTCTTGTAATTCCACTTTAACTCCCATGGTTCCATTCCGTGGAATCCTGGGATTTTCAGTTTAGGAAGAAGCATTGGGAATGCTTATCCAGAGAGCTCCTCTAGTTGCTCTGAATAAACTATGAATCCCAGGGTTCCACTGGATGCAGCTATGGCAGTTAAGGTGCAATCATGGTGATATGATTGTGTGGTATGAAAGGGCCCTGAAAGAAGCACTTCCAAAGTGTTAACTCTAGACTGTTGGTCTAGGTTGGATAAGGTGTTGGTTATCATCACCTTTAAAGCCCTAAATGGCTTGGGTCCAAGCTATCTCAGGGACCGTCTCCTCCCTTATAATCCCCCCCCGCGCACTCCGGTCCTTGGGAGGAATTTGCTACAGCCTCAGAAGTCGAGGCTTTCGGCTATCTCCCAGAGGGCTTTTTCTGTTTTCGCCCCCAGACTATGGAACGGCCTGCCGGATGAGATCCGTCAACTGACATCTTTGGACAGCTTCAAAAATGCTGTCAAGATGGATCGCTTCCGGCAGGCCTTTCCAGAATAGATTATCCTGGCCTTGGGAACCCCCCCTCCTTCAGGAGAGTCCCCACAGCCTCCTTTGTTAACAGAACTGAATATCGCTGGGGACCTACTGTTATTGCCAAATGTAGATATGTGTTTTTATCAATTGTTTTAATTGTTGTTTTAATTTGTAAAATGATTTAATAACTTTTTAAGGGGCGGGTGAGGGAGTATATTGTTTTACTTGTATGGTTTTTTAATGTTGTGAACCGCCCTGATTGGATTACCAAAGGGCGGTATATAAATAAATATTATTATTATTATTATTATTAGACAAAAATTAAAAGAGGGGAAAGGGCCAAGTAGATTCCTAGTGGGACAAGTTCAGCTTTACATATTGCAATTTTTTAGAAATAGGGTGTGTACCACTTTGAGAGGGACAATCCTCATTAATCCTCTGTCATCCCACTTTTTCAGTTCTCTTTAAAATGTCTTGGTTTCTCTCTGTTCCTTTCCTGCTTTGTCCTCAGCTTATTTTAATTGCTGTAAAGTGAGTTCAAAGTGTAAAAGTACTCCACTAGGGTGGAGAAGAGAGATGAGGCAGGATTTTGTCCTTCCCAGTAGGCTCAGGCAAAAGCAACCTGCTGCAGCCTCTCCTTGCTTATGTGTTCTTCCTCATTAATACATTTTGTCCTCTTAAACACACTCTGATGTTGCTTGGCCGCATGTGTTCTCGTTTTCATCTGTGAAATGTTGGATGTTAGGAGGGTGGGTTGGGAGGGCAGCCAACCCCTCTATATTTCACAGTAATGGTCTTATTAGGAAGAAGGCCTGTCACAAACATGAAACCAGAGCCTCATCTGTGGCAATTCACTTTCTAGGCATCTCTGCTATATTTACTAGTAAGGGGGGAGGCATTATGCACTAAATCTCATGGGTTCTTCCTCCTGGCCAACCATTTATAAAGGCACCACAATCATGTTTGGGAACACACATCTGTGAAGTTGTGCTTTGACACAAGTCAGTCTCAGGCTTGACTCTCCTGTTACAACAAGAATAGTAATACAGTAGGACCCCTGTATCAACTGATTCATTATCCACCGATTCAATTATCCATGGCACACAAAACAGCACACCTACCATAGTCTTCCTAGAAAATGTGTCCTCTCTAGCCATTTTCTAGGTCCTCCAAGGCAACTCTATGGTATTTTAAACTGGAAGTCCCGTTATTTTCAATAGTTTTTACTATTATACACAGTTTTTGGTATCCACAGGGCCCTCAGAACCAATCCCCAGTGGATACAGGGGTCCTACTGTAACTTAATACACAGCATTGTTATAACAGAGGTAGTAGCCCTGAGATGTTACAAAGGTGAATAGGGATTGTAACACCAAAAGCAAAGGCAGCTGCATTGGTCCACAAGAAAAATGACAAAATCTTCAGTTGGGTGATACTTTTGGACCAATCAAAATGTCATAAAACAGTAAGCAGCTCCCCAGAACTCCAGGAAGCTAAACCAAACATAGGAAAGAGAGGCAAAACACCCTAAAACTATTAAAACAGTCTTGATGTTTCTTCTATAAGGTCTGTTTTCAGACCCAGTGTGAAACTGGAGATTATACACAGATTTAATTTGCTAGGTGTGGCAGGTATTCGATTATCTTGAGAATTCAGTGATGAGGCACCAATGGTTGAATATCATTATAAATGAATAATTCCCAGCAGTTACTCAGATTTGTCTATACTCAGATTTGAGCAACATCCAAGGTTCCTCCTTAGGCAGAGAGCAGAAGCAACATGGGGGGAAAAAAGCCATCTTTATATTACCAAAGCCAGGGATTAAGGTTGGGTGATGGTCTAGGTATCAGCTGCGGCCAAATTTTGCAGTGAGCACTCAATCTGAGAAAGCATGAAAAAGCATTTGCTTCAAATTCCTTAACAAGAATAAATAAAAGAGCCTAACCCATTAGTGTATACTGTACTGCTTTTTTGTCTAGACAATGTTACCAGAACAGAAGAGTGATGTTTGGTTTCCATGACAAAATGTTTTAACACAAGGTCATTGAGATTTTGTTTCTAGATAGACACAGCTTTTGTTTCAAAATACAGAATCATTCTATATCAGATCCATACTGTATACATAATACATTGAGGGGAACAGGCAGATCATATTCTGCCCATCATATTGCATGGCTGCTTCCATTACACAAAGCTGGTTCACTCATCAGTAATAACCAAACTGAGCTGTTGTTACTCCTGCAAAATGTAAACTCACTGTAACTCCCTCTAACACAGCTGGGTTAGGCTCAAGGCTTGGAGGCTCACTTATGAGGAAGCATTTTAGAATTTCCACCCCAGATCTTATACATTGACCAAACAGGACCAACTTGCAATGAAAGCTCCAAAGAATTTGGTAATTAGGAGGCAACAGGGAGGGGGGGAAGAGTCTGCAGAAGAAAGGAATGGTTATGAAGTTTTGTGAGCATTTGGTGGCTCATTTGCAGTTTTAAAGGTTTAGTGGTAGATCCAAGAGATCACACTGCTGTTTTATTCTTAAGGAAGAGACAATAAAGTTCTTGTCTGGTATCCTGACTGATGGGTCCTTTAAGCTCTCCATGTCATAGATGTTCATGACAGCATCACTGGGAGGGTGGGATATATCTTGATGATGCAGTGACTCCCATAAAGAAAATAATTAGCCTACTACATTGCCATGCAGTTTGAGGGATTAACAAAAACTAGCAGAACAACTGGCAGAACTTGCAAAAGTGTGGGGTTGGAGCTGGTAATGAAGACAGGCTGAGCAAATTATCTAAACATATGGAACTCTACTCTGTCTGTCTTTAAAGCAGAGGGTGGCATGTGCACGGGTGAGGATCTTGCACCTGTGGGCCACACAGGCATGTCTTGTCATCTCCTGACACCATTCTTTACCAAATTACAGGTGGAAAAAAGGCCTGGTGGGCTTACGGGTGGGTAAAGCAACCTACTGTGTATGTGACTGGCTTGGGGCAGTTTGGTGTAATTTTGAGCAGGAAAATGGTCTTTTAAAAAATCATGCTTACAAAAAGCAGGGGGTTACATTTTTGTTAGACTTGGGAGAACTGCCAAGGAGTTTCATCGGTACCAAAAAGGGGTTTGGGAGCTGCATGCAGCCCCCTAGGTCACAGGTTCCTCACCTTTGATTGAGTTTCCCTTATTGCTAAGAATATCCCCCTATTTAAATCAGATTCTCCCTACATGGATACCTTTGGAAAATATCTATTATCTTCTCAGCTTTTGTCCCTGATTTGAGAAGCATTAACAGCTGAAAGCTAGGACACGCTGACATGGTTAAAGGGCCTGCCACAAAGTTTCTGGAGTCAAAGCTATACAACCAAAACCATCCTGCTTATCATACATTTAATTTTCCTGCCAGCAAAGGGAACAGATACAACGAAGACCTTTCCTCCCCACTCCCCCAGTGCACTGCTGCTTCTCATAGATGGCAAAATATGAAGGAAATGTCTTGTTTGCACACCTAAATTCATTAATATGTAGGCAAACATTAACACTAGCAGTGAACAAAATGTAAAGTTTCCAAATTCCAATCAGATCACATTGGTAACCTCAAACGTTGTGCCAGCATGGCAACATTCATCCCTTGACAAAGTGTGGTGGTGTGTGTGTGGGGGTACTGCTGACAAAACACAAGGAAGAAAGGCAGAACATAGGACAGGAAGGCAGTTTGGTGGGTAGATGGGCTTAGGACAGCTACTTTTCTTCCCAAAGGAAGGGAAGGACACAACTCCTTTGAATGTGTGTGTGTGCGCGCGCGCGCCTTTCAGGTTGCCTGAAAGCAACTCCATGAATTTCATAGGGTTTTCTCAGGCAAGGGATACTCAGAGGTGGTTTTACCAGTTCCTCTGAAATACACCCTACGGGCACCTGGTATTTTTGGCTGTTTCTCAAGTATGAACCAGGGTTGACCCTGTTTACTTTCCAAGACCAGACAGGATCTGGTGCATTTAGGGTATTCAATCCCACTCCTCTGAATATACTCCTTTAAAATACACAGTATGGACATTTTAAAATGTTAGCCAAGTAATTTGTGCATTCTTTGCTTGGAAGCAATCTTTGCTCCTATTCTGCTCATCACTTCCTGGTATTCACTTCTGCCATTATTAGTTTCATAGACTCATAGAATTGTAGAGTTGGAAGAGACCACAAGGGCCATCCAGTCCAACCCCCTGCCATGCAGGAAATCACAATCAAAGCATCCCCGACAGATGGCCATCCAGTCTCTGTTTAAAGACCTTCAAGGAAGGAGACCCCCACCACACTCCGAGGGAGTGTGTTCCACTGCCAAACAGCTCTTACTGTCAGAAAGCTCCTCCTAATGTTGAGGTGGAATCTCTGTTCCTGGAGCTTGCATCCATTGCTCTGTGTTCCAGTCTCTGGAGCAGCACAAAACAAGTCTGCTCCATCCTCAATGTGGCACCCCTTCAAATACTTAAACAGGGCTATCATATTGCCTCTTAACCGTCTTTTTTCCAGGCTAAACATACCCAGCTCCCTAAGTCTCTCCTCATAACGCATGGTTTCCAGACTTTTCACCATTTTAGCTGCCCTTCTCTGGAAATGCTCCAATTTGTCAATATCCTTTTTGAATTGTGGTGCCCAGAACTGGACACAGTATTCTAGGTGAGGTCTGACCAAGGCAGAATAGAGCAGCACTATTACTTCCCTTGATCTAGACACTATACTTCTATTGATGCAGCCCAAAATCACATTGGCCTTTTTAGCTGCTGCATCACACTGTTGACTCATGTTCAACTTGTGGTCTACTAGGACTCTTATACCCCTTTCACATGTAGTCTCGTTCAGCCAGGTCTCCCCCATCCTATATCTATGCATTTCGTTTTTTCACCCTAAGTGCAATACCTTACATTTCTCTGTATTGAATTTCATTTTGTTAGCTTTGGCCCAGCTCTCCAGTCTATCAGGTCATTTTGAATTTTCATCCTGTCCTCTAGGGTATTAGCTACTCCTCCTAATTTGGTGTCATCTGCAAATTTGGTAAGTACGCCCCGAATTCCGTCATCCAAGTCATTGATAAAGATGTTGAATAGCACTGGGCCCAGGACCAAACCTTGTGGCACCCCACTGGTCACATCTTTCCAAGACGAAAAGGAGCCACTGCTGAGCACCCTTTGGGTTTGGCCGGTCAACCAATTACAAATCCATTGAACAGTTTAACTTGTCTAGCCCACATTTTACAAGCTTGTTTGCAAGAATGTCATGGGGAACCTTGTCAAAGGCCTTACTGAAATCAAGGTATGTGATATCGACAGTGTTCCCTTCATCTACCAAGCTGGTAATCTTATCAAAAAAAAGAGATCAGATTAGTCTGGCATGACTTGATTCTCTGAAACCCATGTTGACTTTTTGTGATTATGGCATTGCCTTCTAAATGTTCACAGACTCTCTGATTAATGATCTGCTCTAGAATCTTCCCTGGTATTGATGTTAGACTAACTGGACGATAATTGTTGGGATCCTCTTTTTCCCCTTTTTGAAGATGGGGACAATGTTTGCCCTCCTCCAGTCTGCTGGGACTTCTCCTGTTCTCCAAGAGTTCTCAAAGATTATTGCCAATGGCTCTGAGATTACATTTGCCAGCTCTTTTAATAGTCTTGGATGTAGTTCATCTGGTCCTGGAGATTTAAATTCATGTAGATTAAAAAGGTATTCCTGTACTATCTCTTTGCTTATTCTGTGCTGAATTTCCTCTATTGTGTCCTCTGTTCCTTTATCCTCAGTTTGGTCCCCCTTTTCCTTTTCTGAAAACACTGAGGCAAAGAAGGTGTTGAGTAATTCTGCCTTTTCTCTGTCCCCTGTTAGCATTTTGCCATCTCCTCCACGTAGTGGCCCTACCATTTCCTTCTTCCTCCTTTTGCTGAGGACATACCCAAAAAACCCCTTTTTATTGTTCTTAACCTCTCTAGCAAGCCTGAGCTCATTCTGCGCTTTAGCTTTTCTGACTTTACTCCTACACGTGTTCGCTATCTGTTTGAATTCTTCTTTGGTGATTTCCCCCTTTTTCCATTTCCTACACATGTTCCGTTTAAAACTTAGCTCCGTTGAAAGTTCTTTAGTCATCCATCCTGGTTTCTTGAGACACCTCCCATTTTTCTTCCTCAATGGTACTGTTTGAAATTGTGCCTTCAGTATCTCCCTTTTGAGAAAGTCCCATCCGTCTTGAGGTCTCTTCTCTTTTAGTATTCCTGACCATGGGATCACCCCCAGTATTTCCCTGAGTTTATTGAAATCAGCTCTCCTAAAGTCAAGAATGCATGTCTGACTATGCCTGGCTTCTCCTTTCCATTGTATAACAAACTCCAGGAGAACATGATCACTCTCACCTAAGGATCCCACCACTTGCACTCCATTAACCAGGTCATCCCTGTTGGTTAGGATCAGATCTAAAATAGCTGACCCCCTTGTTGCCTCTTCCAGTTTGCCTCTCTTATAGTTTGTGTCTATAATCCACCAATCATTGTTCAAAACCTAAATTTCTTCAGTTTAAATGGTACACAGCTCCACTTTTCCCTTCTCCAGGCATAAATGTTGCATCCTTCTGGCCACTGCAATTGCTGAGATGAACCAGAAAAGCCTTACTTTCTATTTCTTACCCTGTATTTTAGGGCCTGAAAATAAGAAGCCAAGCCAATGACTTCCTGGTTTGTGGTTTGGGCAATGCAGTCATGGGTTGGGTTTGCTCTGTTATTCTTTGCCTCGTTGACTGGGCTGTGCAAACCATATTGAGTTAAATATGGTAGCTGGCAACCAGCTGACTCTCCCTGGTGGTTTTAGGAAGGAATTTAAAGCTAGCCAGTACTGCCCATGTGAACAGCTGTGCATGCAGAAAGATACTCTGAACAAAAGATGGGCAACCAAGAATATGGACTCTTGTTCAGTGTTGTTTTGTAACAGTACCTCAGCGTATGAGACATAATTTTAAGGAAATGAATGAAACCTGAATGTCCCCACTGTTAGAGGGGATGGATTGCGAGAGATTATTATTGGAATGGAAGTCCTGTTAGAGCCTTTACTCCATTCACAGCATTGGTGCCCATCTTAGGATGGTGAGTTTGAAAGAACCAAATTGTAGGTAGAATAATAAGTTTAGAATCCTCACAGAATGAACATTTATTAAGGAAATACATTCTTGCATAGCAATAGCCTGATCTTTTCCAACCTAATTTGAAAGAGAAAAGGATGCAAGGGAGACATGTTGTGGCATGTCCTTCCTCATCAAAGAGCAGACCAGAAGAGAGCGGAGGGGTTCAGTCTGGGCCAGTTTTTCTTTTCCAACTCTGAACCAGACAATGTTATCTGTCCAGAACGTTTTTGGGATAGCTGGCTGAAAGAGCAAGGAAAAGCAAGCAGGAAAGGAAGACAACAGATCCTAATCCCTCTCTGTCTAAGCCATCTCATCTGTAATGGACAAGAGAGCAGCAAGAACAAGTGCAGAAGCTGCCTAATATTCCAACACCCACATGCCACCTCATCCCCCCCCGCAAAACAAGTGGATCTCCAAGTCATGCGGATAAGTTCACCAGTGTTATTAGCTTACAACATTTTTACTACACCACCTGTTGAGTGTTATTGCAAACTAAGATGCAGGGGTGGGGGGAGAATAGAGTTCCTCCATCCAATTAAGAAGACATCTTCCATGTTTAATTACATGAAGATAATTATTCCTCATTAGAGATTATTATTTCTCATTAGGGGAAACCAGACCAGTTATAGTCTACCAAACTAGGAATTTCCCCTTAAACACCCCCACACCCTCAGTTAGGGGAAGTGGTGTCCCTGTGCACATTCTCTGGGCTCATCTATACAAGGGGGAAAAAAATGTGAACACATCTGAAAAAGCAGGCATTCGCAACGATGCAACTTGTCTTCATGGTCAAAAGAGCCCCCCTAAACTCCGCATGACCCCTAGCCAAGATGATTTACTCATGATTTTAAATCTGCCACTGCCAATTTAAAACAACAACAACAAACAGTTCCCCATGGTGCACATGTGTGATATTTCATATTAAAAAAAAGAGTACTGTATTTGATCTTCATATTTGATCTGATATTCATCTTAGCTGAACATCCAACATGGCGGCAGCAGGTACTTTCCCTGTTTGCTGGCCCTGCCCCCATGCTCATCCAGCCAATCAGATTATGCTGCCTGTTCATATCTGCATGAATGCGAGTATTCAAACAATCACACATTTGCATGTCATACGGAGCTTTTTAAAAAATCTGGACGAAGCCCCAGACATGGACTTTGCAGTGGATTTGGCTGCCCCGTTCCTAATGATATGTATTTATGTGAATGTCCGTATGAACAGATCACCTGGAGCCCTGGTGGCGCAGTGGTTAAATGCCAGTACTGCAAAGTCACCATGTTGCAAGTTCGATTCCAGCGGGCTCCAAGGTTCACTCAGCCTTCCATCCTTTCGTAAGTCGGTAAAATGAGTACCCAGCTTGTGGGGGTAATTAGCTAACACACATTGGAAACTGCTTAACGCAGTGTAGATGTGTAAATAGCTATTGCTTAAAGCAATTTGTAAGCCGCTCTGATAGCCTTGAGGCTGAAGAGCGGGGTATAAATAAATAAATAATAATAATAATTTAAAAAATAATAATAACCTTCCGTTCACATCCCATTAGGATTATTTCCACTATATAGACAATCCCTCTGAATAAAGAAAACTAAGTCATACACACATGCAAGTTTACACAGGATTATGATTAAATACCTCAAGGAACTGAATTGACATAAACTAACACACGCTAGCTCTTTTCAGCAACTGACATTCTGTGCCATACAGTTGACAGTGTGACATGATTCTGACCCTTCTGCCATCCCTGCTTCTACCTGAGCCATTTAGTAACCATATCAACTAGAGCTTAAAGTCCATCTAGGATTTCTCTAAGCTGCTTTGCTTCCTTTATTCTCAGCTGGCTTCTTAGCATTTTAAAAACCTTTGCTGGGTTTTAAAGATAGAAGGTGGAACAGGCTTGGAAGAGGGAAGACAAGGGAAACAAGAAAGCAAAGTCTGCCATTTTATTTGTAAAATGTAAAATTGCAAGTTGAAGTGCACAGCTTCATTTTCTGTTTAACAAATGGAATTCTTTTTCACTTCAAAGGCACATTCATATTTCCCAACAGCTTTCAAGTGTACTTTGAATCAAATTATTTTTACACATACTAAGAAATAAAAAATAAAAATAAAACTCCTCAACAACCTCCTTAGCTTTACTTCCCGGTATCAATTTGTTATAAAACAATAACATTCCAGGACCCGTGTGATTAAATTCTTCTTTTCATGTGGGACCAATTCAGAAAAAGGAAGGGGGAAAGAGCTACTTCAACTAACAAACAGAACACAGGAACGCACACACACATGTAGAAAGCACAATGTTAAAAGAGTTTAAGCTTTTCAAGCCCCCACGCAGGGCAATTTGCTGTGAGGTAAGCATTTATATTTTATTGCTTCTCTTGTCCTCTGGGGCTTTTTGGAAGCTGAACAAACTAAAGAGTGTCAACTTCAAGGCGGTAAAACGTTTGAAGTGCACACTTTACTCTAAAGGTATCACAGTTTCATGCAAGGGTTAGGGATCTGACAATCTTCTAAAGAGAAAATAGAGTCAGAGTAATCTTCATTTACTGATATGCTGTCAGGCTCCAGTGGAATGTGGTATTCTAGGGGATACTACAAAGAGGATGTTCAGATTATGATCCCAACCCCATATCACACCTTCAACTGAGGCTACACTCTGGCAGAAATGATGGAAGTCCCAATTTAGAAATCATAACCCATTCCCAAATTCTGACTTTGTGCTACATCGCCATGGACATGCACTCCCAACCACTTGACCATAAAGTCCCTGTGTGATCCACCACTTTGTTCCAAGTCGGGTGCTCAGCAGATTTCTCCAGCGGGATTCTTGTGAAAACATCTACAGGACATATAGAAATTCAGCATACAAAATCTGTCCTGTCACTTCTCTATACCAAGAAAAACATATCAGCCACTGACTTTTCCATTCCATTAAATGGCATAAGACACTAGATCCAGAGCAGAAACAAGACTGGCAAGTCTCACTATTAGGTAATAATACCGAAACATAGCAAAATGATGTGTAAAACTGGGTGGGAGACAATTTAAATAACTGAGGATGAAAGGACTTCTTCACTCATCCCTAAAATATGTGGTGTGACTTTGATGTATTCTATATAATATTTTTACTCTGGTTGAGTATGATCCATTTCCCTTCCCTCCCCCTTTACATTTATTTTTCTTCTGTATAGTAGTATCAGGCTAGATGGCAATACTTTGGAGAATTAAAGCAGAATGGTGCTGTAGTGGTAAGGTGTGATTTAAATTGGAATTCTGAATCTAAGCTCATTTCAGTCTCAGATTACTCTTGAGCAGTGGTTTCTAGAAGCATTTACTGCCTGGTATTAAATATGTAGTAAACTGAATATAATGCAAGGGATATAATACAAAGTCTGACCGAATCATATCAATAAGATTTTAGGGAAAGCCCATCAACATAACCATAATCCAATTCAACTACAGAGGCAGAAGAAGAAGAACGTTTCTTGCTGGCATCCAGGAGGAAATGGATCACACAACCAACCAGGACTTCTTGTTAATCATAGGCAATTGGAATGCAAAAATAGGAAACAAAGCAGAATCAAAGAGTGTATGAAAATTTGACCTAGGATCAATAAATGAAGCAGGAAAGCAACCAATTTAATCCTGCAAGGTCAATAGTTTGTTCATTGAAAACACATTCTTCAAGCAGCCAAAGAAGTGACTGTATACATGGACACCACCAGATGGCCAATATAGAAATTAAATAGACTACATAATTGGAAACAGAAGATGGAGAAGCTCTACTCTCTCTATAAAAACAAGTCCAGGAGCAGATTGTGCCACAGACCATGAACTGCTAATATAAAAAAAATAAAGGAAAGCTAAAGAAGAACACTAAACCAAACACTGTGCCGAAATACAACCTGAAGAACATTCACATAGAATTTAAAGATAATGTAAAAAAATACATTTGTACAATTAAGCCTAATTGATTGGTAGCCAGAAGAAATCTGGACTGAAGTCAAGGACACTGTCAGGGAGGAATGCAAAAAGAGCCAAAAAGAAAGAGTAGCCTCAATGAATGAAACTCTTCAAGCAGTTAAGGACAGACAAGAAGCAAAAGTAAAAGGTGACAGAAATAAAGTCAGACCCCTGAATGTAACTCTTCAGCAACTTGTGCGTAGGGATCAGGAGAACTACAATAATAATCAATGCAGAGAAATAGAAGGTGACAACAAAAAAGGAAAACAATAGACCTCTTCCACAATATCTGAAAAATCAAGTGATATCTAAAACAAGAGTGGGGATGCTCTACAACCAGCAGTGGACCACATTACACGACCAAGTAGAAATAAAAAGACAATGGAAGCACTACACTGAAGAACTATATAGAAGTGATGAAAGGGTGACAGATTTATTCAAGAAAGAACCATTTGAAGATGAATCCACAATTTTAGAAAGAGAAGTGGAACTTGCACTCAGAGTGCTTGGGAGAAAAGAAATAACCTGGAACAGATGGCATACCAATAGAGCTGCTTCAAGCTACAGAGACAGAAGCTACTCTAGTTCTAACTAAAACCTGCCAACAAATATGGAAAACAACATGCAGTAATGGCCCACAGATTGGAAACACTCAATATACATTCCAATCCCCAAAAAAGGGGACATCAGGGATTGTGGTAACCATAGGTTCATTGCATTCATCTCCCATGAAAGCAAACTGATGCTCAAGATTCTTCAACAAAGACTTTTATAATGTATGGAAGGAGAAATGCCAGATGTCCAAGCTCAGTTCAGGAAAGGAAGAGGCACTATGTTGGATAATGCAGCACACCAAAGAATTTAAAAAGAAAATTAGCCTGTGCTTTATAGATTATAGCAAAGCCTTTGATTGTGTAGGTCACAAAAAACTGTGGATCACTCTTAAAGAAACAGGTGTGCCAACACACTTGATTGTCCTGTTATGTAACTTGTACTCAGGACAAGAGGCTACTGTTATGACAAAAATGGAGAAATGGAATGGTTTCCAATTGGCAAGGGGGTCAGGCAAGGCTGCATTTTATTACCCTATTTGTCTCATGCTGAACATATCATATTAAAGCAGGAATAGACTTGGAGGAAGGAAGCATGAAAACTGGAGGAAGGAACATCAACAATTTCAACAATTTAAGATATGCAAATGGCACCTTATAATGATTGCTGAAGAAGGTCCAGGAAGAAAGTGCAAAGACTGGTTTAATACACAAGAAGCATGCAAGTATGGGTAAAAAGTATCAACACATCTTCAATTCTCATTTTTTAAAATGGGTGAAAAGAACCTGGCTGGAGTGGACTGAATAGCAATGGTCAGGCCAAGCCAGCCAGGCAGCCTTTGCCTTGGCTACTGTCATGTGGCCCACTCCATTGCAGGGAGGAGGTGGGCCAAGCAGGCCAAGCCTTCGTGGACCCCCTGTGAGGACATCGTGGATCCCTGGGGGACCCCAGACCACAAGTTAAGAACCACTGGGTTAGAGTGTTGGACTAGGACTCTGGACCAAGGTTTGAATTCCCACTCAGACATGAAAACCCACTGGGTGACCTTGGGCAAGTCACACTCTCAGCCCTCAGAAAACCCTGTGATAGATTCACCTTACAATCACCATAAGTCAGAAACACCTTGAAGGCACACAACAACAAGAACAACAACAACACTTTACCAAAGTAAGGCTCTGAAAGGCTTTGTCCTTCATCCCCTCAGGAAAGGCAGGGGAGAACTGCCAAGAAGGGCAAGGGGCAGCTGCTATTTAGTCCATAATCAACTGGGCTTTTCCAGCATTGCTATTGAATACTTTAAAAAAGAAAAGAAAAATCTTCCAGGTTTTTCAAGCACTTAACAGGAACACTTGAAAAACCCAATTGATTTGGAGAGGGGAGGGGTGCCAGTGGAGCTAACATACATCTCTATACTGGACTGGAAGGAGATGGTTAGCTCTGAATGCCAGCAGGCAGAGGAGGAACTGTTGACCCAGCAGGGCAGATAGTTAAGATTCCTTATAGTTTTACCAGGTCTGGCCAGTCTGCAGGCTTCATCATGCCTATCAATCACAAGAGAGAGCCAGAATAGTGTAGTGGTTGGACTTGGACTACAGGAGACCAGGGTATGAATCCCCTGCTTGGCCATGTAAACCCACTGGGTGACCTTGGGCAAGTCATGTTCTCTCAGCTTTAAAGGAAGGCAATGGCAAACTTTCTATGAACAAATTTTGCCAAGAAAACCATGTGATAGGTTCTCCTGAGGATTGCCATACACTGGAAATGATTTGAAGTCACACTACACACATCAGTCACAAGAACTGGTTTTGCATAGTTCTGAGCCTGAAGATCCACACTCCTGGGTATCCTGTTAGGCTGACCTAGCCTAAATCCATGTGGTTCCCAGTTTAACCCCCTGAATCCTGACACATGGGAAAAAGGTGGATGGAAATCCAGATTCTTATAGATCTCAGTTGCTACTGACCACTTTGCCTGGTATGAACTACCAAGGCATTTTTGTAACGGCACCTTTAACTGCTTTTTTATTTTTGCATAAGCTTTCATGGATATAAACCCACTTCTTTGGGATGCAGTCCAAAAAAGTGGGTTTACATCCATGAAAGCTCATGCTACAATAAAAAAAGTTAAGTTTTAAAGGTGCTGCTACATTCCTTCCCCGCTCCCCCTCCCTTCCTCCTTTTTATGTTGCAATGTAAGAGATTAACATGGCTACTTTTGTTTTTGAAAACCAAGGCATTTTTGATATGGGAAGCACACTAAGGATGTTAGTCAGAGAGGAGATGTATTGAAAGTGCTGCAAGCCATCCCAACATGGAAAAAAAGTCAATTTAATTGTTTGTGCAGCTTAACCTAACTGAGCCTGTGAGTAATACAGAAGTTTGTTGCTCTAATATAGTCAAGGCTCTTGCAGAAATGCCAACTAGCAACTTTGCTCACTGAGTCCCATGGACAGAAATAAATCTAATGCAAATGGCTAATCAAGAAAGTTGCATCCATTCTGCCCTAGCTTGCAGACCAGAGAGAGAGAGAGAGAGAGAGAGAGAGAGTGAGTGTGATTAAAAGAGGTACAAGGCAAGAACTAATGGAAAAAGAGACCATAGATTATTTTATTTTAAGGGTGGGGGGGTGAGGGTATGGAGAGGACTTTGTGGGAAAGATCTACTGGATGTCTTGTGCCCTAAACTTTTTAACAAATATACCAGGTATAACATCTAATTATTTTCCTTGGTATATAACAGATATACCAAGGAAAATAATTAAAGGCTTGTTTTGTTTTTGGTGTTTTGTTTGTTGGTTTTTACTGTTTGCAGTCACTCGCGCAGTAACAGGAGCTTTTGATCTCATAGACTCATAGACTCATAGAATTGTAGAGTTGGAAGAGACCACAAGGGCCATCCAGTCCAACCCCCTGCCATGCAGGAAATCACAATCAAAGCATCCCCACAGATGGCCATCCAGTCTCTGTTTAAAGACCTTCAAGGAAGGAGACCCCCACCACACTCTGAGGGAGTGTGTTCCACTGCCAAACAGCTCTTACTGTCAGAAAGCTCCTCCTAATGTTGAGGTGGAATCTCTGTTCCTGGAGCTTGCATCCATTGCTCTGTGTTCCAGTCTCTGGAGCAGCACAAAACAAGTCTGCTCCATCCTCAATGTGACACCCCTTCAAATACTTAAACAGGGCTATCATATTGCCTCTTAACCGTCTTTTTTCCAGGCTAAACATACCCAGCTCCCTAAGTCTCTCCTCATAAGGCATGGTTTCCAGACTTTTCACCATTTTAGCTGCCCTTCTCTGGAAATGCTCCAATTTGTCAATATCCTTTTTGAATTGTGGTGCCCAGAACTGGACAGAGTATTCTAGGTGAAGTCTGACCAAGGCAGAATAGAGCAGCACTATTACTTCCCTTGATCTAGACACTATACTTCTATTGATGCAGCCCAAAATCGCATTGGCCTTTTTAGCTGTCGCATCACACTGTTGACTCATGTTCAACTTGTGGTCACACTCTGCCCAATTGCAGTCTCTTGTCAGTTTAAAATCCAGGTATTAAGCACATATTGTATCAGCTTCAGTAACTAAGGTCTCACCCACTAAACTTAAAGGTGGGAACACTCTGGAGCCTAGAGAACTGCATCAGCTGATTTTCAGCTCCTCTGGAGCTTTGGGTTAGGGTTAGATGATGCCAATGCAACTGTCAGTCTGGGTGACTGCAAAGGATACTTTTTCACTATCTGTCACCTACTAGGCAGGGTTTTTTTGTTTTTTGGTTTTTTTCTTCTTTGCGGGGAGTGTTCTTGCTATTTGAGGGTAAATGCTGACCCCCTGAAACATCCCGTTTACATCTAACAAAGCCTTTTAAAAGTGTCTTTTTCAGCCTCCAAAATATTTTAGCTGAAATTTTGAGGAGTGGTAGTGTGGCTGGGTTGAGGTTAGTGGAGTCTGAAGGGTCACAATGGACGCTCTTCCTGCATGTAATCTGTGGGCCACACAGTTCCTACCCATGCATTATTAAATGGACTCTGTAATGCCAAAGGAAGTCCATTTCTTTCTCTTCATATAATCATAGAATTGTAGAGTTGGAAGAGACCACAAGGGCCATCCAGTCCAACCCCCTGCCACGCAGGAAATCTTGATCAAAGCATCCCCGACAGATGGCAATCCGAATCTCTGTTCCTGGAGCTTGCATCCATTGCTCTGTGTTCCAGTCTCTGGAGCAGCAGAAAACAAGCCTGCTCCATCCTCAGCCTGACATCCCTTCAAATACTTAAACAAGGTTTTCAGTTTTCTGTTCCCATTATAATGGGAAATACAGAGACTTAGAATCATAGAATTGTAGAATTGGAAGAGACCACGGGGGCCATCCAGTCCAACTCCCTGCCATGCAGGAATACACAATCAAAGCATCCCTGACAGATGGCCATCCAGCCTCTGTTTAAAGACCTCCAAGGAAGGAGACCCTACCATGCTCCGAGGGAATGTGTTCAACTGCCGAACAACTCTTACTGTTAGAAAGTTCCTCCTAATGTTGAGGTGAATCTGTTCCTCGAGCTTGCATCCATTGTTCTGTGTTCTAGTCTCTGGAGTAGCAGAAAACAAGTTTGCTCCATCCTCAATGTGACACCCCTTCAAAAACTTAAACAGGGCTATAATATCGCCCCTTAACCGTGTTTTTCCAGGCTAAACATATCCAGCTCCCTAAGTCTTTCCTCATAAGGCATGGTTTCCAGACCTTTCACCATATTAGTCGCCCTTCTCTGGACATGCTCCAATTTGTCAATATCCTTTTTGAATTGTGGATATTGACAAATTGGAGCGTATATGAATGCACACATGTACAGTATATATATATATATATATATATATATACACACACACATTAATGTATACACAGCTCTCTTTAACAACTTGTTCCCTGTGTGAAGCTGGTCATTTTAACTGGAACTAAAGTTCTGAGGTTGAAGGTAGGCAGGCAGGTGATAACCAATCAAAGGAGGTGCCTTTTTTCTGTGATCGGTTTCCATCTTGATTCATTCCTGCAGTGGAAATGACCACTATAAAGAAATTGTTCTTTGGTTTGCGGGCTGTCTGAAGAAGCATGAGATGATAATTTTATGAACACTGAAAGGGGTCATTTTCCACCAGCAGCACCAATCAAGCTTAGCCCCTGAATCCCTTAGAATCTTCTACTCATCTCTGCAGAGGTATTTTTGTGACAGGGAAAATAAGATGCTACAGCCTTCTAACAAAAGAAACAGATCATCCTTCCCACCTCAGACATGCACAGTTATCTGTAGACACAAGTGCCTTTTCCAAAATGATAGTTTCAGGAAGGAACAACAAAAAAAAGCAGCCATCTTCTGAGGTATTCTTATTGTGTAATTATAGCAGTTTGAGACCACTTTAAGTACCATGGCTCTGTCCTATAGTATCTTGGGAAATGTTTGGAGGGGGGGAGGTTTACACAGAATTCCTTGAACTACAGCATAAGAGCTATCTGGTGCAGAATCCTAAATACCTCGCAAAACCACAAATCCTAGGTTTCCATAGGAGGTAACCATGGCACTTAAAACTGCTATCATTGTGCAGTAAGGATGCACCCCTGTTGGAGAGAAGAATCCTCTCATAAAGAAGATGAAGCTACACTAGAATGTGAAGCAACATCAGCCCATCAGGTATTTTGTCTGTAAAGGGTACTGAGCCACTTCTAACCTCACACCCAATGTCACTGCCTTCTTATTCCATGACCTCTTGACATTGAGGTCCTGTCTATACAGTCAAAATAATATGAACGTCATGCAAACGTACAGTGATCCATTCATACGGACATGCACACAAATTCATGTCATTCAGAAGGGTGGCAAAAAAATCCACCGTAAAGTCCGTGTGCACCACCTCTGGGTCTTCAGATTGATTTTTTAAAAAGCTGCGTATGACATGCGAATGTGTGATCGTTTGAACATTCACATTTCCCCATATAAGAACAGGCAGTGCAATCTGATTGGCTGGATGAGGATGGGGTGGGGCTAGCAAGGAGGGAAAGCAGCTGTGGCCGCCATGTTGGATTTTCAGCTAAACGAGGGTCCGATAAGTCAATGAAATGACAATTTTATACTCTTTTTAAAATTATTTCTGTCTTTTTTTAAAAAATGGTGGCGGCAGATTTAAAACCGTGAGTAAAGCACTCACTGCCACCAGCTGGCTAGGGGGTCATGTGGAGTTTAGGGGGGTGTCTTTTGGCTGTGTAGGCAGTTCATCGTTGCAAATGGCTGTTTTTCCGAATGTCTTTGTATTCCCCCCCCCCTCGTATAGACAAGACCTGAGTGTAGGGATCTGAAGAAATGGTGTGTGACAGGGGTGGACAAAATGCCTCTAAATAGGGCCATTTGGAGCCATTTGTTGATCAGGTAAGGCCACAAAACCAGCCCTGCTTTTGGGCCTCCCTCCTCTGGCTGAGGGGTGCGGAATAAGGAAGGAATCTCATCCAGTGGTCAGCTCACACAGAGCAGCAGATACCAGAGAACCCAGGTGATATATATGGCCTGTGCAGAAGAGCATAGGGACCATATCAAGGTGGCATGGCTTTTACTCCATGTATTGCTTTATTATGAGCATACTCTCCAACATTTCACAGATGGAAACCAGGACGTGTGGCCAAGTATGGTCAAGATGGCAAAAGTTATTAAGGAGGAAGAACACACAAGCTGGGAGAGGTTGCAACACTTTGCTTTTCCCTGAGCCTAATGGAGAGTGTTAAATTCCACCCCCTCCTCTACTCTCCCTTCTGCTGAGTTAACAGAGTGCAAATCTCTTTTGTACTAGTTTGCAGCAACTGAAGTAAGCTGAGTACTAAGGGGAGAAGTAGGAAGAGGAAAGAGAAGCTGGAATATTTTAAAAGCAGCTGAAAAAGTGAGATGACAGAAGATTAATTACCCCTATCAAATTGGGACAGTTGGAGGGTATGTTTTGAGAGTGAAGGGTAAATTGGCCCTTTGAAGTGAGTATGTGTCTGCAGAAGGAAAAGAGGAGGATCTATGACAGAGAGACTTTGCTGTGCCTCTAGAAACTCTGTTTTCCAACCTGGTAGCTCTAAATGTGCAGTCAGTCCTCCACATCTGCATGCTTAACTTTTGTGGATTTGATTATTCGTAGATTATTTGCTGCAGCCTCTGCTTCTGCCCTGTGCCATTTTTAATAGGGACTGCAAGCCTTACAGGACTGAGAGAGACTGCAAACAGGCAGAGAGGCTTGTAGGTCCCTTTAAAAATGGCATCGGGAAGGAACCTCGCTGCCTCAAAGGCATCCGCGGTGGGTTGAATCCGCAGATCATACTCTTTTTTGTGTTAAATTAGCTAACACACATTGGAAACCACTTGGAGAGTGCCTTGGTGTAGATGCTATTGCTTAACAATTTGTAAGCCACTCTTTAAGAGTCTTCGTGGCTGAAGAGCGGGGTATAAATACCTAAATATAAATAAATTAAAAATAAATAAAATATGGGGTTTTTTTGGGGGGGAGAGATATTTGTTTTTTTCCATGTTTGCATGGGTCTTGCCCCCTTAACCCCAGCGAATGTGGAGGGCCAACTGTATCACTAAGTCCTCTTGCCTTTTCCCCTGTTCAGTAAATAAAACTGAAAATCTGCTTCATTGTTTTCTTGTGCACAAGTCTTTATACTGAACCGAGAAGGAAATGGATTAATTCTCTCCCTCACACACACCAACTATAGAGGTTTTGTGATTTTTTTTTTACACTGCAATCCAGTAATTTAGCAGAGCATAGGGAGGAAAAGACAATCCATACAGCCAGCAGAACTGTAGAGCATCATAATAAAATCAGTATACATAATAAAATCAGTATAATAAAAAGAGGCAACAAAATCAGCCTTTGCTTTATTGCAGGCTGCTAAAAATCAAGTCTATATTAAAAGGTCTTGCCTCGTTTCTGACGTATTGGAGCTCAAACTGGCCTCCAAGGAAGAGGAATTCCACAGGCTGGGAGCTACACCTGAGATTGCTTCCTTGCATGTCCTTCATGTTCTAACTTTGTAGTATAGAGAAGATTCCTCCAGGAAGGCATCTCCAGCTGATCTGGCAGAACATATAAGAGGAGGCAGCCCTTGGGCTACACAGTGATTGTGTAGCAGGGCAAGCTGCTGATCACTGTCATTAACAGTCATTGGTTGGAAGGTGACATGTTGACAAGAGGCATGGGATCCCAAAGGCATGCGGGGGGGGGGAGCATTTGCAAGAAGGAGAGTACAAAGGAATCTAAGTAAAACTATTATGGATCCCAAATTTTTCTTGGGGTGCTGGGGAGGGAGAAAGAAGAATGGCTTTCACCTAATAGGCTCTGAACCCATGCAGACAGTAAAATGAGTGAAAAGCGCTTTCATCCCACTATAACTTGGTTATCTGTATAACCCAGACAAGAGCTAGCCAACATTTCCAACTAAATAAAGGGTAGATGTATGATTTATATGTGTAGAGGAGAGATCTATTTTGAACGGGCTCCTTCTAGCAAGATTTTAAGAGGAAACCCAGATTATTAATGGTGCAACTGGTGGAAATGCTCCAGGGTCCCTACCTAAGGGTCCTGCTGGCACTGTACATGTACATATATAAGCTTCTTGTACTGAGATGCTGTCTCCTGGGGAGGGTGGAGGCTACAAATAGCTCCCTGCCCTGTCCCTCCCGGGGGTAGGTAGCACCGACTACCTCTCCCAGCCCCATTTCCGAGCCCCAGTGTAAGTGACGAGGTCAGTGATGCACTGGTGTCGCTGACCCAGGACTCTGGCCTCAGTCACGCCAGCTGGGACACAGGACGCCTGGATCTCCCTCATATCCCACAACATTTCACAGATGAAAACTGGGACACATGTAGCCAAGCAACATCAGAGGGTAGTCAAGATGGCAAAAGTTATTAATGAGGGAAAACAGGGTGAGGCTAGGTGAATCCGTAGCAGTTTGTTTTTGCCTGAGCCAACTGGGAAAGGCAAGTTTCCACTCCCTCCTCTTCTTTCCTCTCCTCTCTGCTGAGTCAATTGAGTGCAAACCACTTTGGCACTTTGAACTTAGTTTGCAGCAACTGACACAAGGTGAAAACAAATGAGGGAAGTGGGAGAAAAACTGGGACATCCTCCCTCCCATCAGTCTGACAAGGGCTGGCTCTGGCCCCAGGAAGGGCTCCTTTTGGCCTGGCAGCACTAGCCCTCTTCATCCTCCAGAGCACCGAGCCATCCCTCCAAAGGGAAAGCAAACATATAGTAGCACCCCCGCATCCGTTGATTCACCAACTGCTGATTCAATTATCTGAGGTTGGTGATGGTAAGGGGAAGGGAGGCGGAGGAGCGATCTGGCCTCATCCCCTTCACCCCTGCGATGGCGGTGGGGCCATGGGCAAAGGGAGAAGGGGGTGAAGAAGCAAACTGTCCTCATCCCCTTCCCCCTTTGCCCCCCCCAATTGCCGCGGTGGGGGGCCATGGGTGAAAGGGGTGGAGAAGCAAACTGTCCTCAGCCCTTTCCCCCTTCACCCCCCCTGACTGCCATGGCAGCGGGGCCATGGGCAAAGGAGGGAGGGGGTGGAGAAGCAAACAATCCTTAATCCCTGTCCCCTTTGCCCCTGCGATCACCGCTGCCGCAGGGCCATGGCAGGGGAGAAGGGGGCGAAGAAGTGAACTCGCCCTCCCTTTCCCTTGGATGGTCCCCCAGGATGGTGTTCACTATTATCTGTGGAATTCGACATCCGCGAGGGGGGTAGAACCAATCCCCCACAGATGCAGAGGTGCTACTCTATGTGCAGAGACTGGAGTGGGGCTCTGCTTATGGAACTGCTTCAGGGACCCAACCAGAAAAAAACTGGTCTTTTTCATGTGCTTTCCAAGAACACAGTACAGTATCAGCAGATTAAGCTCTATGCTATTCCAGCTGAAAACAGACAAACTATATACTCCAAATAATCTCCCAAACTTTTTATTTAAGAAAGATAAGAGCTCAATTGAGGGTGTGTGGGCAGATGTGAGTGTTCAATATAATCAAAGTGCCTGGATGGATCTCCAGGTGAAAGCTGACTCCAGCTACTGGTCTCCACCTCTTTGGCCATCAGAAGGAATGGAAGCAGTTGCCCTTCTACTGGGCTGAAATCCAGCTCTATGATCTACTGAACTTGCTCTCTATTGAGCTGAACCAGAGCTGGGGAAATTTATGTTTTTGACTACAAGTACCAGAATTCTCCAGCCAGCATAACATCTATGCAGTTGGAAGATTTGGGATTCAAGGTTAAAACTAAAGTGTTGTGTGTGTCTTCAGGTTGCCTGTTGATTTATGGCAACCCCATCAATTTCATACAGTTTTCTTTGGCAAGGAATACTCAGAGGTGGTTTTGCCAGTTTCTTCCTCTGAAACATAGCCTATAGCACCTGGTTTCCACTGTTGGTATCCCATCCAAATACTAACCAGGGCTGACCCTATTTAACTTCCAAGATCAGACAGGATCTGGTGCCTTTATGGTATTTATCTAAACTGCATGGCCAAGAATCCAGTGCCTCCAGTTTGCTTCCTTTCTCATCTTTCCCATTACCCTTTCCTTTAGTGTCATGTCTTTCAGAATGTAAGCCTGCCCCTTTTTAAAACAGTCAGCCTGCCTCATTTCTGATACCTATAAGCTGCGGTGGGAGCTTTTGGGAAGTGAAGAGCAGAATTAAAATATATTTTAATTAAATATGCTTAAAAACAAACACACTTCAGTGTGATATTTTGTTAGTACTTAAATGCCAATATTTACAGCCAGCAGAAACGAGTGTCTTCCAAGATGGAGGATTGCTATTGAGAATGCTATATAGAATAACTGCATATGTCTCTGTTGGGTATTGTTTGTGATGCAATTAGTGATGAATGCAACTGCTCCCATTCCACAGACAGCTATATTTCAAAATCACCAGCGGCTTACAGTTGGAGGTGCAATGAACGTTTGCAAGCTTCCCTCATTTTCAACAGGTTTCTTTTCTATCCTCACTTATCCATACAATAAAAGCTGCCTCCTCCCTTCTCTTTTTTTTTTTATACTAGTTTTAAAATCAGATTAGTTTTATTTCCTACTCACCTTTATTTTGTTAACATTACCTGCCAATAAAAATTAAGGCTTTTTAGAGTAGGAATTGTTTAGAACATATTTTACATAACACTGTAGTATTTCCCCGCCCCTTTAACTTATTTTATTCATTGCCATTGTAGCAAGGCTATGTTTTCATATTGTATTGATTCCCGGGAGAGGATGTGTGTCAAAGCTAATATAGATGAAGTAATTAGACTAAATTGGCTTCTTCCAGAAGGGGTGACGCTGCACCACACTCTCGGGGCACTTGCTCAGGGGGAAAATATGTATATATCCAGAAAGACACAAAGAGACCACGCCATACATAGGTACACATATGGAGCAGCTGCCGAGGGTTAACTTCATGCAGCAAACGCTTTCAGGCTTTATCCAATAGGCAACCCACAACTCCACATCTGGAGTGGGAATATCTGCTGGAGGTCCAGTAGTGACTAAACACATTTGTACGGCTGGAATCCTAGTCACTCTTACTAGGGAGTAAGCCTCATCAGACACAATGGGATTTAGTTTGTGGATAAACCTATAAAGGATTGCACTGTGAGACTCATACTACTGCAGAAGTGATAGAACAGACAAATGTGGCTCATGCTAGCTAGCCTCACTGCAACACCTGTTCATCTGTAGAAGTGGAAAGAGAGAGATTTTCAGATGCACAGGATCTGAGGGGAAAGTTAGGGGTAAGGCAGGAAAAAAATCCTCAATTTCTTTTTTTCTTTTTCACCATATGCTCCCCAGTTTGTGTTCTCATGCTGACAAAGCTGTTCACGTGACTGAGTGAGAAGTCTCTGTGTTACGGTACTTCTTCTGCTATGCCATGCAGCTTGTGAAGATAATCAAAGGCAATTCACAATCCCATTACAGAAGAAAGCCATGGCTATCAGCCCTGGGCACAACTACTGGGTAACTGCAAGAGCAGAGTGGGGAAGAATGGAATGGCCATGAGGCTGGCAGAGTGGTGGTGGGAGGGAGGGAAGCCCATTTAGTAGATTATTGGGGAAAGGATGGGAGTCAGCTCTAGAAATAAACAAGGCACAAATTAGTGGTAAAGTGGAAGGCGAACGGAATACAAATTGGAAGAACAGCTTCAGGAGCAAGCTGAAGGAAACTGCTGCAAGTCTGGCTCAGCACTGGGACGATCTCTGGTCAGAGTGGGAAAGAACAATACTGTTTGCCCAATGGCCACAGAATACAGTATTGTGTTTATCAACTGTGTAGGCTTGATGTGTGCCTGTTTTCAAATCATCTTAACTCTGTGTCTCTGTTTTAAATTTCACCCGACTTTTCAAACTTGTATACATTTAAATAAATTAAAGCTTGCAAATATGTAATGAGTATTAAGGCTGCTGCTAATTCACATCTTTCCTGGTATGTAATTAGTCAGAATTTGCATAACATTAGGATGAACAGAACATATGCCAAAGTGCTATGTTCCATTTATTGTACAATATTCTGATGCAAAAAAATGGGTTCATTTCTTAACCATTCTTAGTACATAATGACTTGGAGAAGATGAGAACTGGGAGCAAAAGAGAAATGAAGACCTTGCTTTTACTACTTACTACTGTGTTTCTTCTCACTTATCAGGTCCAAAGCTCCTTATACAGTACAGATGGTCAAACACTAATTGCCTCCATCCTGAATTGATGGGCTAAACATTTTCAAAGTCTCTTTAGTGCCAACCGAGTACTCCAAGGCTCAGCTATCCAACATATGATACAAAAACCAATGAAAAATGAATTGGACATAGCTCCCACTTTGGAAGAGACCCTTAAGGCCATACAGCAGATGAAAAACGGCAAGGCAGCTGGGATTGATGGAATCCCACCTGAAGTTTGGAAACACGGAGGTCATGCACTCCACGAAAAATTCCACGAATTCCTTGTGAATTGCTGGGAAAAAGGGGAACTGCCATCAGATCTCCGAGATGCAGTCATCATCACCCTGTACAAGGAAAAAGGAGCAAAATCCATTTGCTCAAACTATCGAGGCACAACATTGCTCTCTATTGCTGGAACAATCCTTGCAAGGATACTCCTGAACAGATTAGTTCCTGCTATTGCAGAAGAACTTCTCCCTGAAAGCCAATGTGGCTTCAGAGCCAATAGGAGTACTACAGATATGGTATTTGCCCTTAGACAACTGCAAGAAAAATGCAGGGAGCAGAACAAGGGTCTCTATGTAACATTTGTCGACCTCACCAAAGCCTTCGACACTGTGAGTAGAAAAGGTCTGTGGCAGATCCTGGAAAGACTAGGATGTCCCCCCAAATTCCTTAAAATCATTATCTTGCTACACGAGGGACAGCATGGTCAATTCAGATATGGCAATGCTCTTTCAGAGCCCTTTCTAATAACTAATGGAGTGAAGCAAGGTTGTGTTCTTGCGCCAACTTTATTTACAATCTTCTTCAGCATGATGCTCCAAAGGGCTACGGCAGAGCTTGAAGAAGACGACGGCATCTATATACGTCACCGTACTGATGGTAGCTTGTTTAACTTAAGCTGTCTGAAGGCTCACACTAAGACTCTAAACTATCTAGTCCGTGAGCTGCTCTTCGCTGATGATGCTGCCCTTGTTGCCCACACAGAAGCAGCTCTGCAGTGCCTAACATCCTGCTTTGCAACAACTGCAGAGCTGTTTGGGCTGGAAGTCAACCTGAAGAAAACAGAAGTTCTTTACCAGCCTGCACCATAGGACGAACACCATCATCCCCACATTGCCGTCGGCAAATCTGTGCTCAAGTCCGTTCAGCAGTTCACCTACCTGGGAAGCATCATCTCCTCAGATGCCAAGATTGACAAAGAGATTGATCACAGATTAGCAAAGGCATATAGTGCATTTGGAAGACTTCACAAAAGAGTCTGGAGCAATAAACACCTGAGGCAAAGCACAAAAATCAGTGTGTATAGAGCCATTGTACTCTCTATTCTCCTTTATGGATCTGAAACATGGATCACCTATTGCCACCACCTACGACTCCTCGAACGCTTTCATCAGTGCTGTATACGCACAATCCTAAATATACACTGGACTGATTATGTGACGAATGTTGCTGTCTTTGAGCAAGCAGGGATCACCAGCATTGAGGCCATGATATTGAGAACACAGCTGCGCTGGGCAGGGCACGTTTCTAGGATGGAGGACCATCGCCTCCCAAAAATACTACTCTACAGTGAACTTGCCACGGGTCAGCGTAAGAGGGGCGCTCCAAAAAAGCGATACAAAGACTCCCTGAAACAACATCTCAGGCTTGGCCAAATTGATCACCAACAGTGGTCCGCCCTGGCCTCACATTGGGAGGCATGGAGACGCACTATCCACAATGCTGCAGCCTTATTTGAGAATTCACGCCGAACAAGTCTTGAAGAGAAACGACAACGCAGAAAGAATCACAACCCAAAAACATCACCCAAGGAGACCTTCTGCTGTGCTTTCTGCAACCGGACTTGTTTATCTTGGATTGACCTTTTTAGTCATCAGCGCACTTGCAGAAAGCACGGGATGAGTCCTTCCTGAATCTTTGTTTGCGAAGAAAAGCCAGAGAGAGAGACTGTGTTTCTTCTCACTTAGAATTTGTTCTGCATTCATATTTCTTTACCTGGATGTCTTTTACCACAAGGTCCAGAAATTTAAGTAGGCTTAAAATGAAAGCCAGGATGCTTAGAACTACAGCCTGAAGAGCACAAAAAGGTCCTCAAGGACACACATGATTTACAGAGATGGAGTGTAGCAGACCACTCCTTAATCTGTCTTCCTTGTAGTAAGCACAGCGGCTGGGTTCACAATAATAAGAATTCTTGAGAATCCTGGCTTCCTGATCACTCCCACTACAGGCAAACCAGGGACTGTTTATCATGATATCCAAACCCAACAATCTGGCTTATTTCTCCACTGACTAGTCATATAAATTTCCCATTCATTATATGTTCTTGATTCACTCCTCTGACTTGTTGGGGGGGGAACAAATCAGATTTCCAGGGTTAGGTGTCATACTAAACAAACCACTGATGGAAGGTTTGTGGTTGTTTAGGGTTGTTTAACCAACCCAATTACAGTAAGAGACCAAGCAGACTGTACCTATGCACTGCCCTGTCCATAGTAAGTATTCTGGTTCACCATGATATCTGAATGCACCCAATGTCTCAACAAAGCTCTACTGTGGTTTCCTGCTTCTGAGGAGAACAAGTCCTGATTTTTCCACCTAAGAATGCCCCATCTGGGAAGGCTTCCTTATTTTTATAAATGTATTGTCAAGGACAAAACTATTCTGTAAATTGCAGTATGCTTACACTGGCATACAACATACTCAGGGTGAAATGCTGCCAGAACTCAGCTCTGTGCTACACATCATCAGATTAAAAAAAAAAAAAAAAGTAGAGGTCCCGCTAAAAAGGGCATGATTCTTTGGATTGTTTCTCCCTTGGGAGAACTGGGAGTAGAAAATTCCCTCTTTCCTTTTGCTGGGGGAAAAATACAACCTAGTGAATTTTATTAAGAAATCCCAGAATCTTAGAACAATAGCTGAACTTTGGCTAGAGAACATCATGTTGGCTTCAGGGCAGTTCATGAGAAGGCATCCCTCGTCACATTCCAGTTCCTTTGTGCACTTTGTGCACAGGACAAAGCGAGCTCAGCCTAAAAGAAAGCATAGATGTAGCACAAGCAGAAATCCTGTTGGGTTACAAGTAAGGACTATTGAGGCAGAGATCAGCACAGAGAACTTTGAGTAGCATGAAGCAAAGGTGATGTGAGCAGCCAGGGCAAAGCAGAAGTGACAGAAATTTGAGGGAGATACCCTAAAGGCACCAGATTCTGTCTGATTTTGGAAGCTAAGCAGCACTCATTAGTACTTGTGTGGGAGATGAGCAACAAAGACCAGAGTGCTGTTGGTTATATTTCAGAGGAAAACTGGCAAAATCACCTGAGTATTCCTTGCCTAAGAAAACACTATGAAACTCATGGGGTCACCATAAGTCAAGAAGCAACTTGAAGGAATATACACACATACAAGTCAGAATCAGTGGTGTGGTTAGGGGTCCTTTCACATTATGCAGTTATAGCACTATGGTTCCATTTTGGCTGCCATGGTGGCATCCTATGAAATCCTGATATTGGCAACCTGGTCAGAGACATTAGAGGAGCACTCTGGTTGAGAATTCCAAGTGCCCTCCCTAAACTGTACCCTCAAGTACCCTCTCAGGATTCCATAGGGTTATAACTGTATAGTGTGAAAGAGTAATAGAATCATAGAATCATTGAATTGTAGAGTTGGAAGAGACCACAAGAGCCATCCAGTCCAACCTCCTGCCATGCAGGAAATCACGATCAAAGCATCCCTGACAGATGGCCATCCAGCCTCTGTTTAAAGACCTTCAAGGAAGGAGACCCTCACCACACTCTGAGGGAGTGTGTTCCACTGCCGAACAGCTCTGTCAAAAAGTTCCTCCTAATGTTGAGGTGGAATCTCTGTTCCTGGAGCTTGCATCCATTGTTCCGTGTTCTAGTCTCTGGAGCAGCAGAGCTTGCTCCATCCTCAATGTGACACCCCTTCAAATACTTAAACAGGGCTATCATACTGCCCCTTAACTGTCTTTTTTCCAGGCTAAACATACCTAGCTCCCTAAGTCTTTCCTCATAAGGCATGTTTCCAGACCCTTCACCATTTTAGCCACCCTCCTCTGGACACACTCCAATTTGTCAATACCTTTTTCAATTGTGGTGCCCAGAACTGGACACAGTATTCTAGGTGAGGCCTAACCAAGGCAGAATAGAGTGGCACTATTACTTCCCTGAATCTAGACACTATACTTTTATTGATGCAACCCAAAATCGCATTGGCCCTTTTAGCTGCCACATCACACTGTTGACTCATGTTCAACTTGTGGTCTACTAGGACTCCTACCTAGATCCCTGTCACATGTAGTCTTGTTCAGCCAGGTCTCCCCCATCCTAATTCTAGACACTGGACTTACTGATGTTATGAGGCTCTAGATGATGTATATAATGTCACTTACTTCAGAATGTGGTATCTGGTATTTGGTGTTGCATTTGGTGACCCTCCTGCACATTATACTGAGTGGGGCATATGCCCCACAGTCCTGCCTTGACAGCTCCAATGGTCAAAATGGAAAAGTAGCAATGGCACCAGTGCATCCTCTGTAAGAAATTTGACCATCTCTGGAAAAATCTACTTTCTCCTGGACAACTTAAACCTGAGAAATGATTTAGAAAGAACTAAAATCAACAGGGAATCATATGTGTAAAGATCCAGTCAGACTTCAATCCACTCAAGACAACAGTCACTAGTGAAAGCGTTTTATTGCAGAGATAAAGAAGTGAACAGATCCAGGAATATTGGCAGAACTGGTTCACAGAAAGAAAGTGTAGGGTTTAAAATCTGAGGCTTGACTCTACCCCGTTCCCAAGCCCTCAGCAGATTTGTGACCTTGGAGAGAATCATAGAATCATAGAATCATAGAATTGCAGAGTTGGAAGAGACCACGAGGGCCATCCAGTCCAACCCCCTGCCACGCAGGAAATCTTGATCAAAGCATCCCTGACAGATGGCAATCCAGCCTCTATTTAAAGACCTCCAAGGAAGGAGACCCCACCACGCTCCGAGGGAGTGTGTTCCACTGCCGAACAGCTCTTACTGTCAAAAAGTTCCTCCTCATGTTGAGGTGGAATCTCTGTTCCTGGAGTTTGCATCCATTGCTCCGTGTTCCAGTCTCTGGAGCAGCAGAAAACAAGCCTGCTCCATCCTCAGCGTGACATCCCTTCAAATACTTAAACAGGGCTAACATATCGCCTCTTAACCGTCTTTTTTCCAGGCTAAAGATACCCAGCTCCCTAAGTCTCTCCTCATAAGGCATCGTTTCCAGACCTTTCACCATTTTAGTTGCCCTTCTCTGGACATGCTCCAATTTTTCAATATCCTTTTTTGAATTGTGGTGCCCAGAACTGGACACAGTATTCTAGGTGAGGTCTGACCAAGGCAGAAGATGTGTGCTCTCCAGGTCTGGGAACTTTAAGGTACTCACATTCCAGACCCCCTCCCAACATAAACAATACCCTGATGCCTACTGCTGATGACTGGAACCTGGCTGGATTTAGGCTAAGTGAGGCCTAGTTCAGACAGGCTTCCTGACATTATGCACTTTAAACAGCCTTCTTGCTCAACAGCAAAATTCCTTGTACAAGCATAACATTTCATCTCAGACTGCCAGGCACGTCTTATTTTTGTTTATGCACCTAACTGTAAAGTGTTGCTGCTTGTTTTAGCGCATCCATGCTCCACAGGACTGACCAGACAGTGTCCGTTACATTCCAGTTTTTACATGCCAAACCTTGGGTCTCTGAACATTATACCTCAGGGTACTTCAGGGAAGCTGTTGGTACTTTGTGCTGTACAAGGCCTGAACCAAGCAGTTTGCTTCATTATGAGCTTCCACTGGAGACAGTAAAGTTGAAGCTTGCATTTCCCCCCTCCTTCTCAACATAATAGTTGTCATACTTCTCTTTTCACTCTGGTTTGGTGTCAGGGTCAGAGTCTTCTTGGCTTAGGAAGACTCATCCTGTGTTTCTTTGTCTGGCTGTGCTGTACTCATAAAGATGAGATGCTAATCACTGTCTGAGTTCCTCCTTGACATCTTGGCTTATGTCAGCCCCATCCTTAGTTCTCCCTTTCCAAAGCAGTGCGACTGACAGTTCTTCCCAACTGTACGCAGGCACAGGCACAGGTGGTTGTTTCATGAAGCAAGGAAAGATCCATCAGCTCCCCATCAGTTTTATCATTTCAGGCCTCAAGTCGATTCTGGAGGCATGATCAACAGCAGTGTGGCAATGGCATGAGCTTCCCATCCCAGTGGAACATCTTGCTGCAGCAAATGTATAAATGTTAATCTGAATCTAGTAGTCACACAACTAGGCTGGAAGGAAAACTACCTGCTTCCAAGAGAGGATCAAGCATGGAATGCCTTAGTTTTTAATGCCAGCCAGTGGATCTCCACTTGTTGCTATCCCACAGATGGTAGGGCAAGTACCAGAAAATAAACATGCACTCATTCAAGGAATAGAAATATAAACAGAATCTGTCCCTTACAACCCTACAGTGGATTATCTTCTCTAGCTAGTAAAGAACTGGCCCTTGGTCAATTCTCGTCTAGATTTCTGCAATGCGCTCTACATGGGGCTACCCTCATGCTTGGTCCGGAAACTTCAGTTCGTCCAAAATATGGCAGCCAGAGTGGTCTTGGGAACATCTTTGAGAGACTATATAACTCCAGTATTAAAATCTCTCCACTGGCTGCCTATCAGTTTCCAGGCCTAGTATAAGGTGTTGGTTATTACCTTTAAAGCCCTAAATGGCTTGGGTCCAACTTATCTTCGGAACCGCCTCCTCCCATACAATCCTCTCCGTGCACTCCGGGATTATTATTATTATTATTATTATTGCCATATTCCAGTTCTCCAAAGCCAGGCAGCCTAATCTGCATAATCTACATATACAAATAAACACACACCAATTACTCAAAACACTTTCCAGTATCCAACACCAGCACAGGCAGTAATCAAATCAGTGCTATTGTTTTCCACCCTCATTTCTCAGCTACAGTTATTTTGCAGGAATGCTTCTATGCAATATTGACCCTATTTTACTGAAATGGAGGGGGAATCTGAAATCCACAAATGGGTGTTTTCATCTCTGTTTTTGAGAGGGAAGGGGGTACCACCCACCTGGGGTACATACTTCTGGGGTGAGGCTGCTGTAATTCAAAGGGGATCCCTTCAAAGAAACCCACCCCCTTTGCTTACCAGAAAGAGCAATTGGAGTTACACTGGCAAACCTCAAACTATTATTCATTCATTCATTCATTCATTTGTTAGATTTATATCCTGCCTTTCTCCTAAGATGGGATCCAAGGCTGCTTACAATCATTAAAAAATACAGCTAAAACATCACAACTTACAAAAGTTAAAAAAGAATTAAATTAAATTACCATTGTTAAAGTATAGTTAAAACACATGAATTAAAAATGTAAAAACATAAAAATACAACAATAAAAGCAGCACACCAATTAAAATTTATGTTTCAAATGCCTGCCTAAATAAAAATGTCTTCAACTGATTATGAAAAGAGAGCAGGGAGGTGCCCAAGTAGACTTCCTGTGGAAGGGAGTTCCACAGTCTGGGAATAGCCATGGAGAAACTACCAACACCTTTCCCTTTTACCCTACTAGAAATGGCAAAGCCAAGGCAAGGCTCCACTCTGTTAAACTCAACTCTGCTTTGGTCTGCAAACAGACTACACTTTCCAACCCAAATAGCAACAATCATCCAGGAGAGGGTGTCATCATCTCAGAGGGGCTGTGATAGACACCCAGCGTGATATAGTGGATTGAGTTTTGGACTAGGATTCTGGAGACCAGGGACTTTATCAGAAGGGCCCTTAAAACCCGCTCCTGTTCGTTACCCACCCATCCGCCCTCCTCCCATCTCTGTAACTGAATAAAAAAAATGTTCATACACTTCCCTTAATCCCGGGACAGAAACTGCTCCCCGCTCCTCCGGCTGTCCGGAAGGGAATGGAGCTCTCACAGAGCCCACTCCCCTTCCTAGAGACCCAATCGCGTGGGGAATTTAAAAATAAAAAATCCCCCAAACCTCAAAGAAATGCACCAAACACCCAAACACCCTTAAAAAAACCCAAGTAACCCAGGAAGGGAGCAAAAAAGGCTGTCACTGACCTCTTTGTCCCAATCGAAGCAGGAAGTGTTTTGCAGGGACCTCCCAGGACCTTGCAGGGAGCCCTGCATCGCGCAGGGAATTTAAAAAAAAACAAAAACCCCAGACATCAAAAAATTAAGTCAAGCACCTAAACAGCCTTTAAAAGAAACAAGTAAAAAGGGGAGGGTACAAAAAAGTCTGTCACTTACCTGGATGTCCAGATCGCCACCAGAAGTGTTCTCTACTTACCCTCCAGGACCTTACAGAGGCATGCAGCCGGGGGGGGGGGTTTAAAATAAAAACACAGGCAGACTTCTAAAAATTAAAAGAAGCACCAAAACACTTTTAAAGCTTTAAAAGCAACATGGGGAGGGTACAGAAAAGGCTGTCACTCACCTGGATGTCACAATCGTACCCGGAAGTGTTCTAACATTGCGCCAGCATAATGGCAAACCCGTTCACACACCTGTGATTCCATTACAGAAACAGAACGGGAGATCTATTGATGCCGTTTCCTCATGAATAAAACAAAACGGAAAGCACACGGGGTCAGAACGGGTGAGGAGGAGGACGCCGTCTGAAAAAAAACCTCTTTAGCAATCCTGCGGCATTTCTGTTCCATTTCATTAAGCTCGTCTGATAAAGTCCCAGGGCTCAAATCCCCGCTCAGCCTTGGACACCCACTAGGTGGCCTTGAGCAAGTCACATTCTCTCTGCCTCAGAGGAAGGGACAAACCCCTTCTGAACAACCCTTTCCAAGAAAACCCTGTGATAGAACCTTATTTTTTGAAGAAATGAAAGCTTAGAATGCAGGCCAGCTAATGGTTCAGACTGAGTAGAACACCTACAGTCTGGATAAAATCTGGCTAAACCAGAGGTACAGCAACCCTAAGACATGGGAACTCCCTGGAAAACACACAACCCCAATTTGGATGTGCTTTGAACCCAAATGTTTCAAAACATTAATGTTTGTTCATGGAATGAAGACAGATCACACAGAAAGAGGAATGTGGGAGAAAAACGGAATGCATGACTCATTCCATCCAGTGGTTCAAAACATCTAGGTATTCAATGATGTAAGATAGGCTCCTTCTAATTAGCCACTTCTGGTAATAAGAGGCTTGCATGCTAGTGGCAGGTAGTTTGAAACAATGCAGTGGAATGAAGAAATTAAAAGGAGATGCATTCTTATTTCAAGGATCACCATTGTCCCAATTGTCCTAGCAATGGGATGAATCCAATTGATAGTCAAACTAGAGTTCAGCAGTTGAGTCAACGGGACTTGCCCATGCATTGATTTGTCATTCAATGACTGATGCAGTGTGGTGTATTCTACTAAGGGCTAGCAATCATATTTAGTCCCAAATTCGACTAACAAGAGAGAGCTTCCACAATAAAGCCCTGAAACCAGATTCTACTCAATGCTCTGGTTACTATTCTCAGTAGACTTTACATTCTAGACTGCCCTTCCCTTACTACCCACACATCTACCAGGCTTCCCCACCTCCTTGCTTCTAGGCCTTATCAGGTACAACAATAGCTTCTATTTCCTATCCACCTGGTTTCTGAGGCATGGAATAGCTTATGCTCATGCCTGGCAGACAGCTCGTCTCTCTTTTAGTATCACCCACCTTTTCCTCCCTCCTTCAGCACTGCCCTCTCTGCTGCAAATAACACACCAGAGTGATTCCATTAGCTTCTCCCAGAGAAATTGGCAAAGAAGAAGTCAAATTTCATGGTCCTTTAATTAACCCCAGGGCAGGGATGAAATGAAGGCTGCAGAGAGGGCAGAAGGCTCTCTGCTCAGTGAGGTGGCTCGCTAGAAAGGCTACATGGGTGCTTCTGTAGCTGCCAAGCTGAAATGATGGAGGTGTGACAATTTCAGGGTGGTGGTGGTCCTGGAAAAAGGGAAATGGAAGGACATTTCTCTCCTCCCCCACTACTTTCCACTCCATTTTCTCTTTGGCTAAGTCTGTAATTTCTGTCATTTCTGTCAGCAGTAACCCACTGTAATTAAAGGAGCAAATAAAACATGCACCAATTAGCTGTGCAGTCAGCACTGTAATGGAGCCACTTCTCAGTGAGGCAGGGCTACTCTCTGACAAACCTACAGTAAAACTGCGAGGTTATCAGGACAGTCATTACTATGCAGTGAGGCAGTGGAGCTCCCCTCTTGGGTATGTTACCACAGATGTTTTAATAGGCACATACACACTCATGCAGCAGCCATGCAGTGTTCTGGTTAAGGAGAAGGAAACTAATGCATGCATCCCTTGTGAATTGGTTGGTCAACTGACCATGTTGTTTCCATTCAGGCAGATTGATTTCTTTGCTCAGTCTGTGCCCCTGGCAGAGGGCTCTTGGCTACCCATGCGTCATGGGCCTGCCAGGACCTATGGCAACAGAGCACAAATGGTCAAATAAGGTAATACAAAACAACACATGCACACACACTTACAATACCTCTGTCTTGCAGCACAAGGACAATTTATATCAGAATGGCACTTTTGGAATTCCCAGTGTTTGGGAGTTTTATTTATTTATTGCCTCTTCCAAAGAGGGTCAGAGTGGTTCCCCCACCTCCACCCCAGGGGAAGTCATCTTGAAAAAGGAATCTGGACTTGTTTATATGAGCCCCCACAAACTGGAATGCCCTGCAGTATTGGCATTTTGCAGCAGCTGTGACTTGTCCTAGAGGTTTTTTGTTTTTTTTTGCCCCCAGAAGCTTTGCATGCCCATGGTGACTGCGAGTGAATTAGTCACATTTCTGCCATCGCCAAACTTAAAAAAAACCAAACAAACTATTTACACTGTATGTTGGAGTGATATTTCGCATTTGCAACAAAAAAGTAAAGAAACAACACCCCATTTTCTTGCCTTAGCGCTCGCTTGCTAAGGCAAAAAATCAACATATCGATGCCGGGCGCTAGCCCTGTTAGAAATACGGCAACATGATGTGGAATCCCATTAAGACAGGTAGGATTTCCCTCGCATTTCGTGAGGAGTATTTTCACTGTTTAGACAGCCCCTCTGTCTCTTTAAATCATTCTCTGGGACAGTTCTAACGTTATTAGCCACCTCTAGTAGTTCTAACTTATGCAAGTGACCTAAAGCAAAGATGCTTCCAATCAGCAAACAAATGCTATACTGTTCTGGAAATGGTGTACTTCAAAAGATACAGTGGCATGAATGAAGAAGAACGTTCATTTAGTTACAGCTGAGATAGAAATAAAAACTTGTGATAGAAGTGCTCAGGAACTTTTCTGAATGGTTTGGTTTGGCCCTCTAACTGGCAATGGTGGCAAGGATACAAGTACAACAGCAGATTATGTCAGTTTCTGAAAGATGCCTTCCAGTCAGCAGTGGTCCAGACCCACTATGCACATAGGCTCCTCCTCTCCCTCCCCCACCAGGATTAAAGACTGGTTTGATGCATTTAGCGCTCTGTCAACATGAGCTCTCAGCCTTGCTGGCAAGTGATACAAAAGGAGTGGGAAGGAGCTGCTGTGGTTGGCATCCTCCCCCAAATGGTTTGTAATGTGGTTTGTGTAACTTCTAATTTGATTTCAGAACATCCAAGGTCCTCCTTGCCTCTTTGAAGTGCCAGTGCCATCTGCTCTGTGATCAAAGTGGAGAAACAGCACAGATGCAAGAGAACTGTATTCCTTAATTTGTTGATTGATCATGTAAATTGTTAGGCCACAGCAGGGTCTTCAGAGTCAGCCTTGCTCCCTGCTCCTTTGTCCCACAAACAAACATTAGATCAGAGAGCTCTAACATTTGGAAAATCTTTCCAGTATAGCACAGAGAACAATTTTTGTAACCTGATGAGCTAGTGATGGACCACTCCTATCAGCAAATCAGGATGGCTTATCTTAGCATGGATATTTTTTTTGGAGGCTCAGACATAACATTTTCTAAACAGCATCCTTTCCAAATTGGGGTGAGATCCAGTCTATCTGTGTTGTCATCAGAAATACAGTGCAGCCTCAGAGCTTCCTTTGGCTGAGTGCTGCTCTTGAAAATGGCAAGGAACCACCTACTGATACCTCATTTTTTGTACAGTGGGCCCTCGGTATCCACTGGGGTTTGTTCCAGGACCCGCTGTCAATACCAAAATCCATGGATGCTCAAGTCCCATTATATACAATGGTGTAAAATGTTGTCCCTTATATAAAATTGTGGAATGGTAAGGTTTGCTTCTTGGATTTTTAAAAAATATTTTTGAGTCATGGTTTGTTGAATCCATGGATGCAGAACCGGGAATGTAGAGGACAAACTGTACTTACCAGAGGGAAGGGCGGGGAAGTGAAAAGGGCCCCATCCATCCATCCCAGGAACAGCACTGGGCTACAGAAGTATGGGACACATTCATGGCACATCAAATAACAGAGGAATCATGGCAAGCAGGATTGAAGCATGAGGGGATGCTCAGCTACAAGTCCATGAACCAAGAGGGGAAAATTTAAGCTAATGTGTAGATCACACTTGACGATGTTTACACAGACTTGTTTCTCTGAATTTATACATGCTTCTTATGAAATTTGCTAGAGCCAGTGAGAATGAACAAGCAACACTGAGGGCGACTAAAACAAAAATATTAGTGCAAACAGGGTATAAGCTTAGTGAAAGGGGCCATGGGGCTGCATGTTTCATTCTGATTCCAATGTCACACCCCATTGATGCGCTACTCTTTTCCACCCATTCTTACCATGTTCTGCATGGCTTCTTCAATGATAATAATAATAATAATAATAATAAATAATAATAATAATAATAAAATATTATTTCTATCCCACCCCTCTGCAATGCAATCGGGGCGGCTTACAATATAAAAACTCCATAATCACAATACCCTAGCCCACCCAGCCCTTAAAATAATATTAAATTATGAAGGATTAAAAACATACAATAATTAAAAATATATAAGTTAGAAGAAAAAAAATTAAAACATACAATCACAGCCAGAAAGGACAGCCGAGTCTTGGGCCGGGATAATTATTCAGGAAAGGCCTGCCGGAAAAGATCCGTCTTGACAGCTTTCTTTCTTGAGGGTTTCTGCACTTGTACAGCTGACTGTGTCATTCAGAAGTCCACATAAATGGGGGTCCAAATTGAGTGAGGAACCCCATGAGTACAGAAGGGTCACAACTTTAGAAGCTGTACAGAACAGGAGGATGTTAAGAGGTGAAAGGAGTGGCACAACCCAGCATGTGTGCATGTTCACTCATTAAACATGCACTCTGCTACCTCTTCCCCATCCATGCCAGTTCTATTTACATGGGTAATGTGTGAATAGGGCTAGAAAATAAGAAAGAGAAAAATAAACTTTTTGTACTAGAAATCTCTTGTTAATTCAAAAGACGGGGGAAAGGTGCCAACTTATGTGCTATGATCATCACTCTCTCATGAACTACAGGTTCCAGGTCTCCTGCTGGCATGCACATGGGAAAGAGAAGTCAATGTGGTGTGATGGCTGACTAGCAGCAGCAGGAGGGATGGAAAAGTACAATATTCAGAGGCATCATGACCCCTGAGACAGTGGGAGGTAGTTTATCTTATTGACAGGATGTATATATTTCCCCAGCCTTATGAGAGAGTATGGTAAATTATTCAGGCTTCAGCAGACAAGAGTGCATGGGAAAACTAACAGGATGGGCAACAGCACCTACAACAAAGGTGAGGAACCTCTTTCAATCCAAGGGACAAACTTGATTTCTACGAGGGCCTAATTCCAGGGATGGATGGGTCCAAAAGCAAGATGGAGGGACCAAAAATATGAGCATATTTTAGCTTAAAGCTAGGTAACTAAACTTTAGGAGAGGAATTTCAATGGGGAAAGAAAAACCCTGTTGAAAAAAGGAAAGGAAACCACCAAACAATGGTGTCATGGGGAAGGTGGGTGGAAGAGGGTTGGGTTAGGATCCCAGGAGGCCTGGATTCGGGCCCAGGGCCATAGATTCCAAGTACCCTGGCCTTCAAGGTCCCTGTTACTCATGTGTCATGAACATACATACACGCCATACTGCCATGTCTAGTTATAAATGTAGCCTGAAAGTTTATGAAACTTTAAAATGGGAGCCCAAAGAGCTAAAACACACTGATCCACCACTTTCTCAAAACAGATAAGGCCTTTTGAGAGAAGAGGGGTGGAGGGAACTGCATTACTCATTACAAATGTTCACTATGCTTAGAGACTGGTGGAGGTGTGCTGCTATTGGGATGAATGGGTTCCTCTCTAGCAGGCTCCACTGTCTCTGGAAAGGATTGCCATGTGTATACATGCTGCGTGTGTGCAGCACAGATGGGAGAGTGTAGGTGTGGTCTTCCATGAGTTGCTGAACTGCAACACCCCTTATCCCTATGCTGACAAGGATTGCTAGCAGTTGCACTTTGACAACCTTTGGAGGGTTAGGTGCTCCCCAACGCTGGTGCAGAGTGTGTGTCCTTGCTGGAAGTGGCACTGAGCCTATGAGGCCATTTTGTCTCTATATTATAGTCTGTGGCTTTCACCCAGATCTCAACATGGAACCAATTAAAACAGACTACCATTCACTGATCCAGTGGCTGGATTCAGACTAATTCAGATTCTACCTCATCACCAGGCAGGGGGTGAAGAAGGCTGTTGGATGAACACCTGGCAGTTTTAAAGCACAGCCACAACCAGGGTGTGATGTGTCAGCTGTTAATCGCCAGTAGGGTTCACACAGCCAACTTTAGCTAACGTGATCCATGGGGTAAGAAATAAATATTATTATTAGTGTTGAGGAACATAGTAAGTTGGGGTTGGGGTAAGATTTTTTTTAATGTAAATTACATTTTACAAGGACTGAGTATACCTGAATGCGAACATCAATCCCAAAACAACACTCTTTCACTTTAGTCTAAGAAGAAGGATGGTGGGAATATGTGTCAGAGAGGACAGGCTCTCTCAGTACCACAATGCTGACTCCCCTGGATAACAGTCGAGAATATTCTGTCCATTTCTAGCCCTTGCTGCATGTACAGACCATACTACCATTTAGACAACATTTGTTGCAGACACAAGAAGGTTTGACTTTAACAAGCCTTGCATGTATGGCCAGTTGCCACTCTCCAGACCAGACCTGGCTACATTTCAACAACACTGCTGTGTACATACAGTCTAAATGATAAAGCCTCATTATCCCTTCACAGCTGTTCCCTTGACTTTCACAACAAGGCTGCAGCCTGAAGCAACCACTCTGTTCAAGCCTGGGAAAACTGATGCAGAAAAGCTGCTTAAAATGGAGATGGAGGAGGAGGAGGGGATGACGATTGCCCTGGGCAAAAGATGGAGCACCGAGATGACTCGGAAAAAGCCAGTAGGATGGGCTTCATTACACCATGGCTGTGTAACACTTGCAAAAGTACAATTGGTATGATGATAATTAAAGCAGGGATAAAGTACAGGGTATATAGGATATATAAACATAGGGGCTGACATCCTGTTGTTAAGTCCTGAATGCATCCTTACACAAGCACCTATGAAAATACTGGTGGAATAATGAGTGGTAATCACACAAGGGAAAACGACAGGTTCCTACCTGCGTCTAACTCTACTAGCTTTAAGTTCGGATCCCCAAAAGTCTCATAATCAGTGCTCAGAACAGTACCTACCTGTCCAGCCTTAGTATCCCAACAACCAGTTAACATCTCCAGACATCTGAGTGGCCAACAATTCTGCACATAGGGTGGGGATAGCAGGAGGTGAGGGGAGCACTTTGTTGGCAGTGTTAATGGTAACTGACGATGTCATTATTCAGTTAGAGCAAGGGACAGAGAATGACTGGCATTTTGTCAGGAGGGAACTTCAGTGGCACGGCTGTGATTGATGGGCTGAGTGTATCAACAGGCCATTTTCAATTCACTCCTTGCAATCAAAGGCTGCCCAGGAGAAGAGTAATTCATTCCCCTCTGCCCTCCCCCCTCACAATCTGCTGCTTCTTTTCCAGCCTTAGAAAATATCCAAGTGACACCTGACACTGTTGCCTACAAATCATTCCTGGTTCAGACCACTCCACCAGGACAGAGGGGGTACAAGCAAAGATGCAGATCTGCATGCTGCTGCTTCTCAGGCCTTTGGGGCAGTAGAGTGACTCAAGGGCACCTTTGGAGAGAATGCTGCACTCCAAGGAACCCAACCAGAGACAGGTCTCCTGCCTATGACTCATCAAAGCATGTCCCCTCTTGCCTTCAAGCCCTGGCACACTGCATGACAGACTTGCAGTCAGACACAAAGCTCATTCAGATGATCTCATTGTGGGAGGTACAGTAGAACCCCTGTATCCACTGGGGATTGGTTCTGGGGGGGCATGGATACCGAAAACCGTGGATAATAGCAAACACCATTTGAAAATAATGGGACTTTTGGTTTAAAATACCATAGAGTTGCCTTGGAAGACCTAGAAAATGGCTAGAGAGGACATATTTTCTAGGAAGACTCTATGGTAGGTATGCTGTTTTGTGTGCCATGGATAACTGAGTCAGTGGATAATGAATCAGTAGATATGAGGGTACTACTGTACTGTTTAGAACTGATGGTGTCCACCATCTCATCCTCCTTTTCAGATCAGAAGGGTGATTTGGTCTGGGCTGGCAAACAGTAAGGAATTTGGTCACAGGACATACCTGGATGAGTTTTGTAGTCCTTGTGGCTGGCCTTTGGTTACAGGTATGAGGTATATCACTGAACAGAATACTAAAGTTAGGATTGTCCATGCCATTGTATTTCCCATTACTATGTATGGTTGTGAAAGCTGAACAGTGAAGAAAGCTGATAGGAAAAGAATAAGTTCATTTGAAATGCGGTGCTGGAGAAGAGTTCAATGGATACAAATAAAAGACAAATAAATGGGTCCTAGAACAAATCAAACTTGAAATCGTCCTAGAAGTCAAGATGACTAAACCAAGACTGTTGTACTTTGGACACATCATGAGATGACATCTCATGAGAAAAGACAATAATGCTTGGCAAAGTATAAGGCAATAGAAAAAGGTGATGTCTGCATTCCAGATGGATGGAGGAAGCCATGACCCTGAGTCTGCAAGATCTGAGCAGGGCTGTTGATGACAGGGTGACTTGTAGATCGTTCATTAATGGGGTCATCATAAGTTGAAGTTGACTTGACAGTAGTTAACAACAATGAAGTAATCCAGTGAAAAGGGTGCACCTGCCTTTAGCTCAGATACTTCCTACTTACCCTGTTGCACACTTCTATCACCCTTCTTACTAGCACCATCACCTCACTCCCCTGCCATCACCTATAGTACTTTCTTAGCTAAGACTGTGGTTAAAGTGCTTGGCCTGGATGTTGCTGGGTAGTCTTTGGCAAGCCTCTATCTCTCAGTATGACCTGCCCCACAAAGTTGTTGCAAAGATTTTATTGTGTCTTTCTTCATTTACATGTGCTGAACTTCTTAGAAGCCCCTCCCCCCAAAAAAACCCACAGACGTCCTACTCATGGACACACACACACATTCCCATGACTTTTTGCCAGACCTTCAACCTTTCTCCCAGTGGGTACACAATTTATCCTGTACGTCCCATCTGTGATTTCTTCATTCTCAAAATACTACCATATGACTCCCCACAGTTGGGAAAAAACCACCTTTTGGGACCACAGTTCCCAGAATCCTCCAACTAATATGACCAATAGCTCAGATACTTCCTACTCACCAGGATAGCTTGGGATTCTTAGAGTTAGACGTGGAGTTAGACAAAGCAATTTATAAATGTCACTCTCTTAGAGAATGTTCTGCTTCTCCTACCTGATCTATAGTTCTTCCATTATCTGACTGATCATTCAGTTTCTTCTTCCCTTTACCCACCACATTTCCACATCATCTCCCTCTATGCTCTTGTTACCTGCCTGTCTGCATAGTCCATCCTTATCCTGTGGGTGGCAGCAGACACACAGGCCTTTCATACTACAATCTAGTTACTATCTCCACTCAGTCAATCTCTGATCCTCCACACTTCAGTCATTCAAACAACTATAGAACAAGAGAGGGTTGCATGAATAACAAAGGCCGTCTATTCCAACTCTTTCAAGGAGGCAAAACTGACAGGAAAGAATTAAGGTCCATTCCTTATTGGTGGTTTATGCTAAGGAAGGGGTTTTTGTGAGTATGAGTGTAACATCTGACTACTAGGATCTGCTACGCAACAGATGTGGCATCCCTTTCTTTTATTATTTGGGTTTTCAACCCAAGACACAAAATATTTTCCATACACTTTCAATGAGCTCCCTAGGGCAGGAAGTATAAACAAAAAAAATCCTTTAGTATGGGCAGTGGGTGAGGAATTACAATAATTATATCAAGAAGTCCCTTGCTATTTAACCTGGACCATTTAAGCATTTATGTATATCCATACCCTGCCCTAACCTGTGGCCTTCATGCAGCTAATGGGAGTTCTGAATTATTTATATGGGTGCATTTCCTTTAAAGAGCTCACACAGAATGATTCTGACTACCTTTAGCTGGTAAGCCAACTACTCCTTTTTTTCTGGAGGACGGGGGCACAACCCCTGCGATATAGGATTCACCCACACATGGTAAATAAGTTTTACAAGGTACTGCCCTGGACAAAAGCTTCTGCTGGTCCAAAAAATGTCCAGTTGATGGCTGGAGTGACTGCGAGTGGCGTATCTGATGGAGGGAGAAACCATCCAAGCTCCAACTGTTATAAGTTCTTGGGCTCAATTAGAGTGCTGATACTGACCTTTTAAAGTGGAAAATGGTCAGACTCAGGATTTGTCAGGGAGTGCCTTCTCCTCATGTGTTGAGATGGTCAAGAGAGGGCCTGCTTTAGTTTTTTTTTACCAACCATATCAGGGCCTTCTGTATGGTGGCATCTGCCCCTGGGAACGTTCTAGAACAGCCTGCCAAGTTCCTTCTATTGGAGCCTCTAGACCAGGGAACCTGATGGTGAACTTGTGGCCTTCCATATGTTACCAGACTCCAAAAGCCATCAACTTGAGCTACTTTGGCCAATGGGGAGCTGGAGTCCAACATGTGCTTGTGAAAAGCCATCTGTTTCACCTGGTCTTTAGGGCTTTGAAATAAGATGCTGTATTTATTGTGGACTTTTTGGCATTTGTTCTGCAATTATTTTATTCACTTTATTTTTATTTATTATTTATTTGCCATAATCACCCTTGTGCTCACCAGGTGCTTGAGAAAATTTATAAATTCATGTAAAACAGCAGTAAAAATGAAATGAATGCAATGCACCTTAAAAAATTGGAATAAACACAGGAGCAAGAACATTCAGTACAATAAAGCTGAAGAGCAACATTAATAACAAACCAGACCAGATCAAATTGTGCACAATCTGAAGCATAGTCAAAGAGAAGAGTCTTTCTGAGGAATTTCACAGGTGTAGAAGTTCTGTAGTAGGGCTGCTGCTACAGAAAAGATCCTGGAAAGAATTCTACATGTTCTACCTATTTCCGCAACTACCTTATACAAACTAAGTAGTCTCTCCCGGCCCTACACCCCCCATCCTGACTTACTGGGTAGTGTTCACAACAAGTGATGGAGGTCTATTCTCCTGTTGTATGGGACACAGCAGACTGATCTTTCCACTCTGCTTCCTGCAAGTGAGAGGAGGAATTACAACAGGTATCCTGCTTCTGATTGTCTCACCAGAGATTGCTCGCAAGGGGTGGTGGTGGAGGAAATGTCAGTCTGCTGCCTTCCAATAGACAGAAGAACAGGCCCTATTGCTCACAGCAGCTGCTGCCTAGTAAGTTAGGATTGGGGGACTTTTATGATCCCTACCTATTCCCTATACTATTGAATATGTAAGGATTGTGAATATGGCCCCATCTACACAATAAAAAAAATGTACGGTGTTTGAAAGATCGATCATGTATACACACGGCCATTCGGATGCATACGTGTCTTTCGGAAGGGGGGCTAGTGAATCCCCTGTAAACTACGTGGATTCAGCGTTCAGAAGGATTAGCGAATCTCGACCTAAAATCCGTACAGCCGTTCGTATTGTCGATCGTCTGTACACCCTGTTCACACACATACGAACAGGCAATGTCTGATTGGCAGGCTGAGCAGAGGGGGCAGGGCTGGCAAAGAGGGGAATTGGGAGCAGCCACCATGTTGGATTCCCAGCTAAGCGAGGGTCCGGTAAGGGCATGAAATGGAGATTTTAAACATTTATTCATTTTTATTTTATATTGTAAATACGGAAAACCAACTGTTCGCATAACAGGCACCTTTTTAAATAAATAAAAAAAAAAGCGACAGGAGATTTAAAACCTCCGCTTGGATCACTTGCTCCAGCCAGCTGGGCAAGGGGGGTCATACGGAGTTGGAGTGTGTGTAAAAAATCGTGTAGGCAGATCATACGCATTCAAATGACTGCCTTTTCGAATTTTTTACCCCCCAAATGGATTTTTTTTTTTTGGTTGTGTACACAGGGCCTATGAATCAGTTATGAATGAGTAACTCTAGGTTATGCATTCACAGCTGTGATCATGAATTCCAGCCCAGTTTTCATTTCTGACTCTAGGTTGATAGAACAAAACCAATGACAGGCACCAACTTTAGGCAGATTCATATGGAAGAAGGCGAAACTATCTCCCGCTTACAGATGAGAACTATGACCTTGAATTGTGCTTCAAAACAAACAGAAGCCAGTGAAGTAGATCTAAGACCTGAGTTATACTATTTGTAAACCACATACCTGTCAATACTCTGGTTTTTACATTTTGCACTAACTTCCGCTTCTGTGCACTTTTTAAAGGCAGACCTACGGTATGTAGAGCATGTTACAGTAATCGAGATGAGAGATGGTTTAAGGCATGAAACACTGCGTCCAGAGCTTACTCCTTCAGAAATGGGCACAGCTGGTGCACCAGATGAACCTGGGCAAAAGCAGTCCTGGCCACCAGTGCACCTCACTTTCTAGGACTGGTGCTTGACCCAGGCTGTGTACCTGGTCCTTCAACGGGAGTGCTTCACCATTCAAAACAACTTCATCTCTCAATTCATTTCATATGCTTCTTTTTATGCATATTATTTTAATTGAATTATTGCTGCTTTTATGCTATTGGTTTTATCAACTCAGCTGCCCAAGGGCATTTTGAACTGAATGGCCAGTTTAAATGTAATAACCATCACCACCATGTGGGAGGCTGACCTTGCTTTGCTTTGGATCCTTAAAAGTATGTGTGTCTTGGAATTTGATCCTTGCCTGCCTGCCAGCCTCTGAATGTGAGTCCTTGTTCTGTTGTGTCCTTCATGTGTCAGCCTAATCTCTCCAAACTCTCCCAGGATTTCAATCTGCTTTGGCTGCTGCTCTTGGGAGCAGATTGTGCAAAGGGCTCTTGGCCTCTCATGCCAAGTGTATGGCCACTGCCAAGTTTTGCGTCAGATGCCAGGATGGAGAAACATTCTATAGCATATGTAAAAAGCATAGGAAACAGACAAACAGATCAGCACATTTTTGTTTATATTATGCTACTCTGGAAAGGTCCACTGATCCACCCCACAATCTGCCTGGTTTGCCTGCACAGAAGCATACCTTCTACATGAATTCAGATATGCATACCCCTACACTGTTTCGTCTGTGCACAGGAAACTGCCTCCTATGTACTGCCATTATAATCTGGATGCAAGCTTTACATGCAAACACATACATATGATGTACAGTTGGCCCTCCATATCCATGGGTTCTGCATCCATAGATTCAACCAATCATGGCTCAAAAATACTAGGGTGATAAATGCCAAAAAGCAAACTTTGCAGTTTGCCATTTTATATAAGGGATGCCATTTTACTACGCCACTGTATATAATGGGACTTCAGTATCCATGGATTTTGGTATCCATGTGCAGTCCTGGAACCAAACCCCAGCAGATACGGAGGACCCACTGTATATGTATAGATGGGTCTCCATTTATGTTGGAGTTGAATTCCTAGTCTCTCAATGCAAATTGAAACTGATATAAATGGAGGAAGCCAATTCCATAGAGTATCATTGGAGACCAGAGGGAGGTGCCCTGATGCAGCTAAAGTTAGCCACTTTATCCAACCAGCCACCAATACTGGAGATTCAGAGACAAATTGAAACTCGCCTGCTTATACTTGTCTCCAGTATATTTTGGCAGTATGCATGTGCAACTCCGAATTTCTGGGCAAAATTTATTCAGAGGAGATTTGCTATTGCTTTCCTAAATTATGTCCAGAATATACTGACAATTTGCATACACACAGAGAGAGAAATATACCCGACGTGTGCATGCACATGAGCCTGGACCCCTCCTCCCACCCCTGGGTACATCTGGGGTCTTGGTAGATGCCCATTCCTCCATTGCTATGCTCTCCCATGGTGGCTTTCAGACTGGCCCCTGCCGTCAAAGGTTGCTCATCCTGAATCCTTTCTTTGCCCATCTGCTGTGGCTGTTTACACTCTGCTTGCTAATTAGAGACTAATTAGTGAGTGCAGAAATTCATCACTTTCCAAACACACATCCTGGTGGGGAGATGCCAGAGGCAATGCCAGCAACATCTGTTCCACTGTTCACAGCAAGGGTGGTCTAGCTAATGCACTCAGGAAAGGTCGGTGCTCAGCTTTTTTGTGGCTTTTTTGGTCAGGACATTGGCCACTTAAAAGAAGTATTCTCCGTATCTCACAATTCTTGTATGGCAGATGAAAGTGGTCTTACAATTCAAACACCCCATCAACCCCTGCTCTCACAGTGTTGGGTTCACCCTCATTTCTACTAAGGCTCCTAAAACTTTCAATCTTGAGTTTCATAGTCTTCTATATACTATAACTCCAACTCTCTTTTCCCATTTTGCTCTTCAAACTATCTGATTATTATTCATACAAGAGACAGCCCATGCTGCAGGAAGGTGGCTAATGTTTGCCAAGAAGATAACTTGGGCATCCATCCATATATATGCCTGCCCTCTGCCCCAAATCTCCTTTGGCAAGCTGGAACCCTTAGATGCCTCACAAATTTTTCTTGTGGTGACAAAGCCAAGCTGCCTTTTCCACTATAATAAGTCACTGAGGTCCAGTGAAACTCAGATTTATTGAAATATTGTGCAGTATGCTTTATATACAAGCAATGTTATCAACTCCCATTCTGAGTATATCCACAACTGTAAGCAGGAATAGCCATGATGATTTCCATGAGGAAAAAGAGGTGGTTGAATGCTACTTGTGCATGCCACAGGTGTGTGTTTGTTTGTGTGAAACAAAAAGTGCACACAGTTTACCATTAGTGATATCTGACTGTGTATGTAAGTCTTAAATAATTTTTCTGAAGATTACAGAAAAAGCGCAGAAGTCCAAGAAGGAGCTCAGTGCCAGCTTTGTTATGGCATCACAATATTAAGCATTCATTAAAGAAACTTAGAAATTGCACTGGAATTATGTGGGGAAACCAAACATGCAGGGCCCAAGAGACTCATTAAGGGAAGTTGCCAGACTCTCAACAAAATATTTGTCCATTTTATTTTCCAGGTGTCCATTTAGAAACAAGGTCCTGTGGGAAGATATTCTTGAGACATGGAAAACTGAAATGGGAAATCCAAGGAGGCTGAATCAGCTACAGTATGTTAAACCTTTAGTTACTTGAATATCTTTAGAGGTTGGTGACCATTGGCACATATTGACTACATACATTAAAGAAAAAATAAGCTTTATTTTTCTCTGAAGTTTAACAAAACAGTAACATTCTAATTTTTATACTTATCAAGTTTTATATGTGTTCATTATATCAGCCTGTGAGAATTATCAGCCCACAAAATATTTTAGTAGCCGTGCCCACAGGTAATTTGTGGCACATCAACGGACCAGAAGAAAAAAAGAAAAAGAACCATCTCCCTTCTGGTTTATAAAAGTGTCCGGTCAGGCAAGAGTCTGTTTATGAGCATGTACAGGTTGCCCCTGTTTATGTGGGATTGGTACCCGTGGTTTCACTTACCCACAGTTGGGGGAAAGGCCTCTCTAGGCATCTGGAAGACCATAAAGTGGCACTGGAAGTGGTCTCTCTAAGCATCGGGAGCTCCTCCAGTGCAACTCTATGGTCAACTTCCACTGGAAGTTGACCATACAGTTGCACCAGATGCATAGAGAGGCAGCCTCTTTCGTAATTTTCTAGGTCCTCTAGCGCAATTCTATGGAATTTTATGGAAGTTCACTATTATACATGGTTTTGCATGTCTGCAGTAAGTCCAGGAACATATAACTTGTGGATACAGGGTAATTTTGTATTATAATTTCTTTTTTAAAATCATACATATTGTTTTAATTACAGGAAAATCATCCTGCTTTTCAAGAACAAAGCATGATAGAAATAGTTCAGACTACATACATTTCAAAACTTGGCTTTGACTATGCCCAAATGTTTGCAAAGAGCAGCAGTGCCAAGAACATTATCAGTTGCTATGTTTTGTCCTCCTCTTCCTCCTCCTCCTCCTGACTGCTCAGACACTCACATTCATTAACAGGCATGCTAAAAGGAGGTTCCCGTATTTGGAGGCCATCCCCAGATCAAACTGTCTGAGACATGAAGACGTTAAGAGGATCGAGTTGGAATGGGTGATGGGCAGAGGGGGTAGGGAAGAAGGAGAATGATGGTTGGGATAGTGTAGAATGGAAAGAATCAGCCCCCTCCCCTCTTGTCCCTGTCGGCCTTTTAATACTAGAAGGGACTAATCCCTCCCTAATGGGATCAAAATCTTTGCCACTTTATTTACATAACGGATGGAGACTCAGTGCCTTGCCCCATGCATTAGGAAAGGAGGTGGGGGTGGAAGCATTATGTAGGGCAGGAGAGCATTGGGACAGCCCACAGATGACTCTGATAGTGGGTAATGGAACCTAATGCTGCCTATAATGAGTCAGGGAAGAGAGCCTGAACAACTGTCTCCAGTACTCCCAATAAATCCCTTTGTACAGAGGGGACAGCGGTTTTCTAAGCTTGCAAAATTGACACGGATTTCCTGCCAGGCAGCCAAATGGACAAGGCTGCTAACAAGGCAGATAAAGCAGAAGTCCATCAAAAGGGGATTAGAAATCTCTCCCTTCTACCACACACATACCCAACCATCAGTCTCCCCTTCCACACACTCACACACAAACACTGAGATACTGTATTTAAGGCATTTAAGATGATGCCTCTTTCCTGAGATTGCACAAAGTCTGAAAGAATAGTCATTGCTGAAACCTGGCACTTGGTGGAGCCCTGGCTGGGCATGGAGGACACTAAGAAAAGGAGTGGTAGAGCAGGAGAGCATCAGCAGCAAAAGGAGATTTTGCTGAGATGAGATTATTGGAGAGAGTAGGGATATCTATATCCCAGAAACAAGATGTTAGCTGGGTAGAAGTGCCCTTCTATACAAGCAGGTGCAGTAGGAAACATGAATGGACTGGTCAAATATTTCTGGGGTTCTGCATGGCTCTGTTTTCTTGTGGGCATATAAATACCATGCTTTCTTCTCCATTAACAACGCTTTCTCCTCAGGTCACTTTTAGAAGCACTTGACATTTCATTCTAATCTCCTACTGTATTTTGCTTATAAATAAATATCACCCCATCGCCACACCCAGCTAACATCTACAGTAATTTGTGAGCTACAGAAAGCCCATATTTTTGTATGGGAAGAAAAATGAAATGAAGCCATTTATTCCTCTTCAGATTAATACAATCTTCAACACAGCCACACTGGAACTGCTGATTCCTGTGTCTGTCTGTCTGTCTCTTTCTCTTTCTTTCTTTTTAAAGAATGCCATTTTAACACTAATGTCTTGGCAATCCAGTCCTGCAACCGTCACTAGCCCTCATCTAGCTAGGGGCTTGTCCACACTGGGCAGAATATGCCACCTTCTGGCCAGAGTATTCTAACCCCAGAGCTAGCCTGGATCCCCCCTCCTCACCATTAGTGCAATTAAGTGGACAGAACTCTGCATGTACACGCTGGCCGGTATCGGCAGGTGCCTCTGCTGCTGTTGTGCGCCACACTCTCTGAAGCTGGGCAGGAGGCCCTCATCTGGTCACCAGAAAATCAAGTCTGGTCACATGCAAGGGGCCTTGATCGCATGCTGGGGAGCTCCTTCCTGGCTTCAGAGTGACACCAGCAGCAGAGGTATCCAGCAATACAATCTGGCGTGCACGTGTGGACTCCTGCGTTCCCACTCCAGACCCATCCAGGTTTTCCTGCATGGCCCAGATTTTCCTGATAGTTATTTGGAAATATTTTAAAAGGGTTTAACCTCAGCTTCCCTCCAGCTTCGCCTCCGATGTTGTCAGGACTGTCTGGAGACAGACCGGGACAAGAACCCTGTGTTATTTGGACTGCAGGGCTCCAACATGGGGGGGGGGGAAGCCAGGGTAAATTGACAGGCTAGACAAGCCATACATCTGGTATTTCTGCAGTGAGCCACAACTTAAGTACATTGATGCAACTTCATACATCCCTTTTTGCTTATGGCACTAAGTATTGATCTGGCTGTGTGCCCCTTTAAAATGACACCCTTGGGTGATTTGTTACTAGTAGATAATTTCCAACAGCCTGTGTGTTGAAGGGGGGGAAGGAGTGATATCCATTTTCACCCAGTGTGTCTGAGGCGAGCCACATGGATACTCTTTGAATTCTGGAGTAAGTATTAGGCCTTTTTAATGCTTCTTAACACAGGGCAGAGAATGGGGAAGCTAGGGTGGAAGAAAGAAGGGGGGATTGCAGCACAGGGAGATGCACCTGCCAAAGGAATTGTTTGCCAGGTCAGTTGGGGTTAGATCCTGCAGCCTAGCACTGACTGGCTTTTTGTCTTGCATCCGGCATGTTTAAAATGAGAGTAGAGATACTGTAGATAATAGTTTCAAAGGGGTCGAAAGTGGTTTAAGAGAGACTTGCTGCCCATGGTTTACACACATATTTCTATTGTTCTGTTGCCATCTCCGGTCACAGAGGTTTCATGAGTTTTTGAAACAGAACAAAAACCTGTTTATCAAAGACAAAAATAGAAAGAGGGTACATTTCTGAGCACCAGCTCCTTTTCAAAAACTTCTTCAGCTCTCTGCTAAAAAAGTATCCTTTGACTTCAGACTGAATTATACTCACAAGTCAGCAGGGGAATCTACCTTCTGAAATGTGACCTTTTTGGCCTCCATATTAATTTTAACTACATTCACTTTCCACCAAATTCACTAAAGATTTGTGAACATTTGTATGTTGGGGCCTACTGGAGAAAGGGAATGCCTTACAAGCACACTCTTTAAAAAAGACTCAATAGTCCTTCAATGAAAAACAAACACAAAACACATTGTTGAATTTGGAGATACTAAACCATCTATCTGAAATGTAGAATAGGCCAGCTGGAAAATGGCTTTTTTACCAACTTCACCAGATGCTGATCTAGTTCCAACTGCTGGCTATTATGCAGAGCTTTAAAGATCTTTTTGCTCCTGGTGGAGTATTTTATTTTGCTTTTTTTAAAAACCACCCTGAAAACACTGCTGTTGTCATTCTTGTACAGGTTGAGTCTCCCTTATCTGGAATTCCAAAATCTGAAATATTCCAAAATCCAAAGTTGTCCACATGGGTGGTTAAGATAGTGACACCTTTGCTTTCTGATGGTTCAGTGTACACAAACTTTGTTTCATGCACAAAACTATTTAAAAAATATTGTCTATAAAATTACCTTCAGGCTATGTGTATAAGGTGTATATGAAACATACATTAATTTTGTGCATAGTCATGGGTCCCATCTCCAAGATATGCAAGTATTTCAAATCCGAAACATTCTACAATCCAAAATCCCTTTGGTCCCAAGCATTTTGGATAAGAGAGACTCAACCTGTATTGTAAATAGTTTTATTATTGAAGGTGAATAGCTTTGAAATTATGATGTTGGCAGCCTTGAGAATTCTGTGTTTCATAGTAGAAAAGCCTCCCCTGTCTGGCTTTTCTTCACAAACGAAGATTCAGGAAGGATGCAACCTGTGATTTCTGCAAGTGTGCTGATGACTAAAAAGGCCAATCCGAGATAAACAAGTCCAATTGCAGAAAGCACAGCAGAAGGTCTCCTTGGTTGATGTTTCCAGGTTGTGATTCATTCTGCGTTGCCGTTTCTCTTCAAGACTTGTTTGGCGTGAGTTCTCAAATAAGGCTGCAGCATTGTGGATAGTGTGTCTCCATGCCTCCCAATGTGAGGCCAGGGCGGACCACTGTTGGTGATCAATTTGGCCGAGCCTGAGATGTTGTTTCAGGGAGTCCCTGTATTGCTTTTTTGGAGTGCCCCTCTTACGCTGACCCGTGGCGAGTTCACCATAGAGTACTATTTTGGGGAGGCTATGGTCCTCCATCCTAGAAACGTGCCCTGCCCAGCGCAGCTGTGTTCTCAATATCATGGCCTCAATGCTGGTGATCCCTGCTTGCTCAAGGACAGCAACATTTGTCACATAGTCAGTCCAGTGTATAATTAGGATTTTGCATATACAGCGCTGATGAAAGTGTTTGAGGAGTCATAAGTGTTGGCGATAGGTGATCCATGTTTCAGACCCATAAAGAAGAATAGACAGTACAATGGCTCTATAGAGAGCATATCCTCCCTTTGACGCTTTTTGTCAGACCCTTCGGTTTTGACCTGTCTGGCATGGGAGACCCTACTGGTGGCTATTATGCCACCACCAGCATAGGACAAAACATCATTAGGGTACACAAGCCTCTCTCCCACGACAAGGGGGCGTCAATGGAGAGGAGTAAAAAAGCAAGGTACAAATAAAAGAGGAAAAGTAAAAACTTGGGGACTTGGGAAGTTTGTCAGGCTTTCCTGTTCTTGATGTTGGTTCCTCCCAATTTCCTTAAATAAATCTGCCTCTACCTTTCCGCTCCCCTCCTTTGCCACATATGCTAAATCTGTATCAATATCTTTCTGGTTTGTTTAATCCCATCACAGCTGCTGGGTATGAAAGTTAGCTGGGTAGCTCCAGTGGCTGACAGCTGTGCGCAGCAATCCCTCCCTAGCTGACTGAGCTGGTGGCAACTCACAACAGCTGCTAGGAAACATCACGAGCTGCCTGCACAGGGCAGGGAGCCAAGAATGAAAGTGTTACAAGGGACCTCAAGGGCCATCTAGCTCAGTCCCTTGCAATAGCAAGATTCCTCACAGCTCAACTGTTTCTAATGGATTCAGACGTCCAAAGTAAAGGTTTCTACAACTCAGGGCTTATCTACACAAGTGAAAAATTCTGCTTCTGGTCCACAGTGATCACGCACACATCTCATTAATGTCACACATCTCTTGTTAAAGTGAAGTGAGAGCAGCATTAGCAGCCATTCATTTCCCCTAGGTGAGCTTACTTCAGTATCAAAGAGCAGTCCTGCTAAGATCATGTGTCCTAAATTTTGCATTATTTTTGGCCACATGGCCTTGGCCGCTCCACTTTTTCTTTTTCTTTTATGTATGCAAATACGTAAACAGGCAGAGATGTGCTAATAATGATATATAAGTACTGCATCTGCATAAATCCACCTTCAAAAAATAATAGCAACTACATGCTGGCAAAATGTGAATACAAACAGAAGTAGCCGCTCCTGGTGGGAATGATCAGGTGACCCAAAACCCCACCCCATCCCAGCTCCCCACTGAAGCCAACTCAAAGGGCTGGCCATGCATGCTATTATCCAGATTTTCCAGGAAAGTGTGGAGTAAAAGGTAAGGTTTTAAAAAATTAGATTAAAGCCCTTAGGCATTGAAAAAAGTGACCCAGGAATAGGTTAAGTTCAAAAGCAAGGGGAGAAACTTAATGGCCCAAAGTTGGGGTGGAGAACTGTACAGCCCTCCATATGTTGTTGAATTGCAACTCCCAGCATTGCTTCTCACCATTGCTATGTTGGCTAAGTGCTGGGAGCTGCAGTCCAACAACATGTGGAGGGCCACATGATTCGCCTCTTGGCCTAAATCCAACTGCTAGTTTTAATTAGAGTACACCTATGGAATCAATGGGATTTACCGCAGTGTTGAGGTATTCAGCTATTGATTCAATTGGCCTACTCTAGTTAGGACAAGCAATAGGATCTAGGCCAGTATTTAATTTTCAAAATTACTGAACCACTTTTCGGCTGCTGTTTCCAAAGCAGCATACAAATCAAGGAAAACTTATGAAAACCATAAACTAGAAATAACATTTAAACTGAAACCACCAAAAAAAAATCACATGGCAATGAATTTCTAATAGCAGAGCAAAATTGAATGTGCTTTTCTGGAATGCCATGAGAGAAGGAGACAAAATCCAAAGCTCCAGAGCAGCAATACATTTGCATGTAGAGTCCAGAAGCAGCATTCAAACAGAGGGAAGTTGGCATATTGAAAGATTGTTTGTAGTGTGAGGACGACTGAAACAACAAGTACTTGTGTGTTGAAAGGAACTCAAGCTGGATTTCCGCCCATTAGATGTTGACATTATGCCATCCCACGGCCCTGGCTTTGTTACCATTTTGACACCATCTAGATGGCAACTTGCTGTGTCTAGAAAAATCACACAAAGCATGTTGAACAAGAAGGTGGTAAGAAAGCTCTCAAAATCAGGCTGGTGACGGCATATGGGCTTGGTTGTTCCCTTTGGTCTCAGCAACCTTGGTCTCCTCCCCCCCCCCCACACACCTTTTCCTTACACTATACAGACTTAACCCACAGTGCCTTTAGCTATCTCTGCCCATCCCCGACATACTTAATTTTCATGCTCTCTCTCCTGCTTTGGTCCTGGGCTCACACAGATCCTCCAATGAACTTTGACCCCACCTTGTAAATAAACATTCCCTTCCCTCCACTTTTACACACACTGTCTCTTAATGCTGGAGAAGCAGGAGAATTTAAAGCCATCCGAGTGCCTTGGCTGCAAATACAAATCCATCAAGGCACTATTTGCTGGAGGAGATCTGAGGGGCTTGGGTGCCTTATGGCTGAGATAATTGAGGGATCCTCTGAAGCCAAAGGGCCCACCCCCAGGCTGCTGAGCAAACACAAACCAGGCATCTCTGCTAAATCCTGATTGGCATCATAGAATGGGAAAGCTGCCCTTGTACAGTCAGTGCCTGTGCAGAAGGGGGAGCAGCTGTGACTTCGTTAGGCGAGTCTCCGTGAGGATGTGCATACAAGAGACTGGTTTCATCAGGTATGGAAAAGAACTTGCCCAAACTGTCAGAGTGCTTCAGTTCTAGAGGGCAAAAAGTATAGGTGAGAGGTAGACAGTAAAAAAGGGCTCCTTCTGAACATTTTTTCCTGTCCTCTTTTATCCTCCTGTACTGAAAATAACCCCCTTTGTCCTCTACTATAAACAGGTCTCCAAGTATTCTTACTTGGACCCCCATTTTACATTTACTTTTCTCTTTAGGCTCCCAGTTCTACCACATTGCAACACACAAAAACCTCTGGAGTTAGATGATGAGACTGTCAAGCTCCATTTAGCAAGAATGTAACTTCGGCCCATTAAGCCCTCCTCTCATAAAAGTTGGGCAAGGAGATACTCCAGACATGACCCAAAAGTGAGGAAGAAGATACTCATTCCTCTAAGCTTGAAGACTTCCCACTCAAAGCCTTGGAGGAAAGCAGGGGTGAGGTGGAAATGAGAGTAGAGGACGAGTGGCTGTCTTCTCCTAGAAGAAGTGAATTATTCCTAAGGCCTTAACATTCATCAATCTATCCCTACCCCTAACCCACACTGCACCCCAGGAGTGGGGAAGCAAATCACAGACAGAGAACACAATTTTCACAGTAGGGATATAATTCTTCAGTACGTTTCTTCTCAAATGAATAAACAAGTAATTTTACTGACTTTCTTCCCACTGTTAGAAAATCTTGGAAAACCAGGCAGTTTTTGAAGCCTATTTGCAATTTGGGACCCATTCTGCACAAAACTCACAACTGGTTGTTTTGCACAGAGAAAGCATTGTTTTGCACAGAGAAAGCATTGTAGGAAACAGCATTTTCTGCAAAAAAAAAATTAATAATATTTCTATGCAGAAAAATTTTCTGCACAGAAAAAGCTGCTTCCTGTGCAGAAAATGCTATTTTCTATGCAGCTCAACCATGTCTGAATTTTGCACAGAATAATCACAGCATTTTCTGTGCATTAACAACTTTTTCTGTGGGGGAAATAATTTTATGTGTAGAAATATTATTTTCTGCTCAGATCTTGTTTCTATGTGAAACAACCATGTGCAAATTTTGTGGACAATAATTTGTGAACTGAGAAGATTCTCATCTGTCCAGGATTCTTCCCATCAGGATTTTCAAATATTCTTCCTATCTCTACGTCATGGTCTCTTTGGGTATAGACTGGAAAGGAAGCACCCTCTGAGTTCCTTTCTGTCCAGTCCTACAATAACCACAACATGGGGGAAGGAGCAGAGTTAAGAGAGGATTTACTACTATCTTATGTCCTGGAAGTGAGCTGACCAGGCCTCTTCATTCCTACCCAAGGAAGCCCAGGCCAACTGGGAGCTGCTGAAAGATGGTTCAACATCTGGGTCACATGCAGTCTCCAGCAGAAGTTTGCAGATCTGGGTGGCAATATTGGGTTCTCATGTCAGCTAATAAGTTTAGAGATCAATTCCCTAGAGTTAATTGCCTCTCTAGAGGCCTAATGGCATTTTCCCAGTGACTATTCAAAGTTCCACCAGCTCCCTTTTCACCTTCTATTATGCTCTAAGTCAAAGAATCATAGTTGGAAGAGATCACAAGGGCCATCTAGCCTAACCCCTTGCTCTGCAAGAATACACAATCAACAGATGATTTAGGGCTTCAGGTGGGACTCAGATGCTAGGACTTCAGATGAGTCCTAACAGATGGTTTTGGTTTATTCTATCACATCATCCTAAGAGCTGGATCAGCTGAAATATCCATCCTTTTCTCATGATACTCATGGCTTTTAGAGCTTAGCAACCAGGATGCAAGGATAATAATGCAGAGAAGCACTCCTTACTTAGAACGAGATGGGAGAATTGTAGACTATGCCACTTTAGATAACACACATTGGAAACTGCTTAATGCAGTGTAGATGTGTAAATTGCTATTGCTTAAAACAATTTGAAAGTCGCTCTGATAGCCTTGTGGCTGAAGAGCAGGGTATAAATAACTAATATAATATATAATCATATATAATTTTAACCTTCAAGTAAGGAGTCCTGTGCTTTAATTTATTAATTTTATTTATCAAACATCTTTTCCACTTTTCTCCAAAGGAAACTCTGTGCAGATGATACTCTTTAATTAACAAAATAGCTTAAAACAACAACAGCAGCTACCATATCAAGGACAACCTCTAGTCCAATCAACCAGCCAGCAGTAAAATCCAAGGCCATTTAAAGAGCTCTGTTAAATAAGGCTGCATCTGCACTGCAGAAATAATCCAGTTTGACACTGCTTTAATGGCCATAGCTCAATGCTACGGAATTCTGGGATTTATAGTTTTGTAAGATATTTAGCCTTCTCTGTCAGAGAGTTCTGGTGCCACAACAAACTACAAATCCCAGGATCCTACAACATTGAGCTATGGCAGTTAAAGCGGTATCAAATTGGATTATTTCTGCAGTGCAGATGCAGCCGAAATCTGTCTTTAGCCTATTCCCCAAAATAGGAATGGGTGACACTTTCTTGAAAGGGAATTTTCAGAGTTGTTGTATTACAACACCATATTGTATACCAAAGGTGAGGATTCTAGTTAGACTGCAGCTCCCATCATCCTTCACCACAGAGCATGCAACTCAGGCATAGCACAACACACCAACATCTGGAGGGCTGCATTTCACCCAGCTGTGAACGGGCCCTGATGGAAACGCATCTTAAAAGGCTTGCTACCTAAGTCACCCCACTGTCTGCTCTGAAAGCCAGACAGCTGGTGGCTCCCCTTTCTGCTTATTTTTGTGGACGCAGAGCAATTTTGGCATCCTATCTCATCCCTATTACAGTGGGTTTTCCGCATCAAGAGTCTGTAGGTCTCTTTCTTCCCCTCTGGTGATGGAAGGAGGGCCACAAGACAAAGACTTGTGAAATGTACTTGCAAGTCAAGATATTCGTCAGCTGTAGCCTGTAACAAAACAGACTTTTGTCTTGGAAAGAAAAGCTGCTAGAGATTCTTGCTTCTGCTTCTCTGGTAACACCTTGGGAGCTGCCATTATGACTGCATGTTACAAGAAAAGCAATGACTGCCAAGTATGTGTGTGAGAGAGGCTTTTAAAGATCTGCTAGAACTGTGCCTACACTGCTCAAGGCATGCTGAGATAATAAAGACTGGATGGGACATTGTCTTAGCAAAACACATGCTAAGCAAGGTTATAAATGAGTTGTGCCTGCATGGGATATCTATGTGTATAGATGGGATGTACAGTAGGACCCCCGTATCCGCTGATTCATTATCCGCTGATTCAGTTATCCACCCACAAAACAGCACACCTAACTGAGTCTTCCTAGAAAATGCCTAGAGAGGAATCCTCCCTATATGTTTTCTAGGCCCTCCAAGGCAACTCTGTGCTATTTTAAACCAGAAGTCCCATTTTCAATGGCGTTTGCTGTTATCCATGGTTTTTGGTATCCATAACCCCCCCCCCACCGGAACCAACCCCCCATGGATATGGGGGTCCTAGTGTGTGTGTGTGTGTGTGTGTGTGTATCAAAGGTGTGTATTGATGCCAGCCTAGCCCTACCGACTCTCAGCAATGTCAAACTGGGCCTTAGACTTCAAGGGGTTCCCATCCCTTTCGTACAGAACTATGGGCAACCTTTATATTTATACTAATTTAGTATGGGAGTAACCCTGAGAGGCTGCAGCAAATATGCCAACCTGTGTAAATGAAATTTTATTCTCTATACTTCCACCAACTGCTACAGCTCCCTGTGTTACTGTGACAGGAAGGTGAAAGGGAATGCTCAGATCAATGGCTTTAATTTTATAGTAATTACTAGGTAGTTTTGCGTTATGCTTTTTATTATTCATTGAAGGGCTCTTAAACGGAGCAGAAAGGTGGGGCATATTTTAAGCAATGTTTTAAACAAATGAGCAGGTGTAAAACGGAAGTGATACTGTGGAGAAATAAGAAACTGCAGTTACCTATTGCCTATGGTCTACCTTGAAACTAACTTGCAAGGCAAGGATACAAATCATGTCTCTTCCCAGCATTGTTGGGAATCTTTTCCAGATTCTTCAGCCCCAGCAGCCTATCCCAGAATAACCAATGGTGAGGAATATTGGGGTGAGGAATATTGGGAGTTGCTGTCCAACAACATCTGGAGGGCTATATTATATTCCCACTCCTATTTTAAGGCATGTGTGCATGATGAGAATACGTGCCTAAGACCACATTTACCAGGGAGTAAACACCATTGACTGCATGGAACTTACTTCTGAGAGAATAGTCACTGGACTAAACTGCAAATCTATATGGGGACAAACCCAAACACAACCTGAAAATACCAAAAAGCCCCCCACACACACACACACAATAAAACCACTGGCCAGCACTTCTCCATTCAACAGGATTTACCAAACAGCTCAGTACCTGTGTCACAGAATGGTTGGAGCAGTGTGTCCCATGTTCACCCAGAAAGAATTGTTATTCATCCCAGGTGTTGAAGTGTAGTCGGGGAAACAGTTTAAGAGCATGACTGAATAACAACATGGAAAGACAGAAAGAAGGACACACAGGTGCACAAGTGAAGAATGAAAAAATGAGTAAGCAGTTGAAAAGGTCATGTGTTGAATCATCTAGACAAATTGCCTTCATTCTCCATGGGGACTTGTGAAAAGCAGGAGGAAACAGCAAAAAACATGAGTCTGCTCCTCTCCCTTTTCAAACATCACTTGTGAGGCCTAGCATGCTCAGCTCTGGCCTACTGCTTTGGGAGCCATTTTGGTGAATACTCTACATAAATAAATAATTGTACCCTGTTTCAGAGCTTTTCAGATTTTCTGTTGAGTGGGAAAAGAAACTGGAAATATGGGCACATCTGAAATGGATATAATACACATCACCACTCTGCCCTCCCCTTTAAAACACACACACACACACACACACAATTATACATCCCAGCAGGTAGAAGCCATTCCTTTGCCCCTAACAACTAAGATAGTCCCTGTAGAAACAAAATGTCATTGAGACTTGCATCATTTCCCTGCCAGAATTATTCTAAGATAATTATACATTTTATACTTCAGAGCAGTTAAACATTTGATATTTTGAAGAACCCAAGAGACACAATAGCATTTTTCCTTCTTAGTCACAAAATAAAATCTTAAAAACTGCTTTCAATAGTGTAATAAAGGTCCTCACTATTTATGAAAGTCAATATAATCACTCACCTATGTCATACAAGGTAGGACTGAAGCCAAACAAAATTGAAACCATTGCTCTGTCTTCTGTACAAAAGGTGGCAGCTTAATAAGAATGGATGGAGATACGATACCAGTTCATTGAGCCAGAAGCATGATAGACTATAACCTCCTCAAAGGAGCAGGGTGAACTCTAGTAGCTATTCCAACATGGACAAATTGAATGTATGCAAAAATATGTGACTGTATCTAAGAAAATAAGGTATTTTAGGAGGATGTGTGAACTGGGGTAACAAGCAGGCATGAGGGAACAGATCATCTCTCCCCTCCTATAATATTTGCACAGTTCTATTGCAGAGTAGAATATGCATGTAAAAAGTCCCCCACAGTGGAGAAGACTTCACCACCCTCTTCAATACAATAATTAGAAATATTTCAGTTATTTCACAAACATTTATGCTGGCTCATGAGACACATGAGCCAGACCCCATGTTTCTAGCCCCTAAAAGTGTTGGAAACAAAATATCAAAAATGTAAGTAGAACTTTCTAAAAGTATAGTCGGACCCCTATATCCATGGAACCAACACCTGTGGTTTCAGTTATCTGCAGGACACAAAATAGGGACACATACTATAGAGTTGTGCTGGAAAATGCCTAGAGGCATCCTCTCTAGGCATCTTCAAGTTCCAACAATGCCACTCTATGGTATGTTTTTACCAGAACCCCATTATTTTAATAGGGTTTGCTGGTATCCACAGTTTACGGCATCCACTGTAAGTCCAGGAACTGAACCCCCACGTATACGGGGGTCCAACTATATATGATCCAGAGACACAGGATTCCTACTCTAAGATTCTTGAGCTCAACTATTCCTAACTGAGCGGAGTCCTATTTGTTCACTTTTTATTTGGCTATAGACTTTCCTTGGCACACAGACAAAAATGAGAGGTTTTCTAAGTGCTGAAGCCAGATTTTGTAACTATACTAGTCTCAGCCTTGCTTTCCCTACAGTGTTTAATGTTTCATCTATTTCTATGGATTCTTTGGGGATCCTCAGAAGAACCTCATCAGGCTTTCCTCAATGAGAGAATCGGAAAACGGAAGAGATGCTTCCTTGAAAGACAGCTTGCCCAGCATTCACAGCTCCCTGTGCCCCACAATGCGCACTGGCAGGACAGAGTTCGCTGTGTTCTCCTGCACACACTCAGTTCATTTAGACCCAACTGGCCTAGCCAACACCTGGCTCACTTGCATCAAGGGAAAACACACCTCAAAAGCTTCTACAAGGCACAGGGCTCACCAACTGCCTACAAAATGCAAAGAGTTCTAAGGTGGGGACTTTTATATTTGTTTAAATTACTGCTTTAGAAGAAGGAGTAAAATCAGAAAACAAAACCTTGAGGCTGAGCTCTGCATTCCATACAGGCCCATGACAAAATTATGGGGTTATCTAAACCGTCAAAATAACCCTCATGGAAATCACAGGGAATCCTATCTGTCTAAATGGGATCCTGCACCAATCCACAGTATTCGGAAGGAGGTGGGCCCAAAAAGGCAAAAACAACGCAGGAAACACCTTCACTTTTGATTTCCTGTTAAATTGAAAAAAATCACTATATCACTCCAACACACCTTAGAGTACTTTAAAAAAAAAAATGTACTGCAGCAGCAAATCACTCATAGCTGCCGTCTGGCATGCGAAGCTTATGGGGGCTTCTGAAGCCAAAAACACCATTAAGACACGTCGCTCCTGCTGCGAAATGCCTGTTTACCTACCCCCTTGTATAGATGGGCTCTGAGTTTTGTGTTTCATAGCTAACTACAAGGCCAGAGACATTCTGTTGGGGAACAAGGCCAGACCACACACCTTGCACAGACAAGGAACTGCGATGTTCCAGGATCACACCTAGAGGTGTGGGAAGGCCAAGGCCTTGGTTGAGTGTGGGCAAGCTTATGTCTCCAACAGAGCCCCAGGCACACAGGACATACTTTCCTTCCTACAAAGCTGCCTCCAGCATTTCTTCTTTACGTTCAGGCCAACAAGCCAGCCAAGACTAGGATATTTTAAACAGACATATTTCCAGTAATGGCTCATTGGGGGGATGCCCTGGATTCATTCCCTCTCAATTAGGTAGCTGAGAAGATGTGGCATGTAGCAAGAAGCTGTGTAACATGCATGTGAGGCAGGAAAGCATAGGGTTCTCAAGCCAGCCAACTTGATGAGTATAATGTGACACTTTTAAAACATCAACCTGTGCACTGGAGCCATGGATCTGAAATTTTGTCAGCAACCAAGAGGAGTGCAACACAAACAGCTGGGAAATACTGTATTCTGGTGGAAAACTATGCAAAAGACCCATGGAGACTCTCCAGCTGTTCATCACCAAACTTGTATTAATAAACTCCAAGGCTGCCTAATTCACAGACTTCCTGAGAACTGAATTGTAGGTCCTGTCTAAGCGGTGAAAATAATCCTCATAGAAATCGCATGAAAGGTGATCTGTCTAAATGGACATTCGCATTGACACATCTTATTCAGAAGGGGAGGAGCCAAATCCACCGTAAAGTTCCAAAGGGAAGCTTTCGGAGCTTTTCCTGGAGTTTTTAAAAAGCTCTGTAGGAGAGGATTATGTCTGCTTGTTAAGACACTCACATTTGCATTGCTGCGCTGAGGCAGTGCAAGCTGATTGGCCAGACAAGCATGGGGGTGGGGCTTTCAAACAGGCAAAGTGCCTGCTGCCGCCATGTTGGATTTTCAGCTAAGCGAGTGATCGGTAAGGCAATAAAATGTCGATCTTTTCCTCTATTTTATTCTTTTTTCTTTTGTAAACATGAAGTATCGTTTGTATGCATCAAGGTAAACAGCTGTGTGTTTTTTTTAAATCAATGGTGACAGATTTAAAGTGTGAGTAAATCACTCATGGCCACCATCTTGGCTAGGGGGCATGCAAAGTTTGGGGGGGGGCATAGATATCTGTGTGGGAATAGCTATCCCTTGGAAAGGGGAAAGTAACTCAGTGGTTTAATCTCACAAAACTGTCTCAGCATGTCTCTGAACATCCACCTACCAAAGGTTGGAGATTGGAAACATCAAATCCGAAATAAATAAATAAATAAATAAATAAATTCTGGGTTCTCTCTGTACAATCAGTTTGCTGTACAATTATGCACGTTTCTTTTGTGTGTGTGTTTTGTGTGTGTTGTACAGTTCTGAATCAACAAAGTCGGGATAGGCCTTATTTAACCTTTGCTTTGGTCCTAGGTTTCCAGATCTCAAGGTCTACTCCCTCTTCTACTGTTCTCGGGGTGGGGGAGAGAAATCTCAGAATAAGAACACTGCTTTGAAAGGTGTGTGTGTATGCGTATAATCATCTGTTGGACCTGGTGCATTTTATTTGCATGATGTGCATCATGCAACTGTGGTTGATGCTTAATGTATCATCCTTAATGGCATTACCAGGGTCTGCCCCCTCTGACATAAATGTGGGCTTCCTAGGACTTAGGTTTTGGTGCGGAATTCTCAAGGCCTGGCAACTCTCTCTGGGTCTGTACAACAGTTTTTGTGTATCATCATGACAGCTTACATTAATGAGTTGCTCAAAGAGGATTGAATTCATATCTTCCTGCCCCACAACCCCAAACTCATGGATGGTACTTAGAATAGTTCCTGATCTTGGGTCCTCAGATGGTGTTGGAGTACAATTCTCAGATGCCTGAGCAGTGGCCATGCTGGTTGGAGCCAGAAGGAGATGTGGAAGTGGCATGTAAAAGCCATGAACATCTAGGCACCTGGTGTTTTGGGAGCTATACGCTTGGAAGATCTCCTAACTTATATGTTATTCCTTGAGGTGCAAAACTACCTCACACAAGTTGTAAAAAATAAGGCTGTACTGAATTTTTCAACAGAAACTTTTCAAGGTAAAAGGGACTTTTTAGAGGTGCAAAATTTTCTCTAAATCCCCCTGAAGTGTACTTTCTCCCTGCTCTACTTCCTAATTTTCCAACTCCATTTCTAATGGTGATTCTTTGTTATCATTTCTCCTTCACTCCCTCTTTCCCAAGTAAACACAGCCAATTCACGAGTGTCTCCTCACACTACAGTTATAGTGCTATTATTTCACTGTAACAGCCCTGGCTGCCTCCTATGGAATGCTGGGATCTGCAGTTTAGAGATGGGCATTTAGCATTCTCATCCAGAGAGCTCTTAGGCCTCACTAAACTACAAACCCCAGAATTCCACAGGAGGAGCCACAGCAGTTAAAGTGTATAAAAGTGTAGTGTGATAAAACTCTAAGAGACCAGGCTGTGAATACAACTGCATGATCACACTGCTTTGCTGCCAATATACTTTGACTAAGTGATTACATCACTGAGGGCAAAAAAACTCAATGCCGTCTCTGCATCAGGATACATGGGGGCAACAGGAACGGCTACTGAACAATTTCACCCACTCTTGAGCTCCCCAAAGAAGAAAACAGAGCATTCACAGTCCAAGAAAAGTTTGTGATATCCATCCTCCATTTCAGCTCTGCCCTAGCTGAAGTACACACTAAGGCAGGGCTAAGAAGCTGGGTCTAGGGATGGGAAGAATATTTCTGATTATTTGTTCCCAGGTTGAAAAACAGGTTTCCCAGCAGTTAGGAAACCCTGTTGAGAAAAATAAAAGGCCAGCAAGACATTTGTGCAATTTTCTCCTTGTATTTGAATGTCCTACAGTGCTGTGGAGGAGAGAAAAATACGTGCTATTTTCACACAACACCCCCTCCCCTCCATCTTCTGGAATACTACAAGAGGAATATTCTTTTTTTTTTCCCCTGGAGGCAGGGAGGAAAATACTGTAATTCTATATCGTTGCATGCGAGGGCAAAATAGTCAAGAATTTGCATCTATAGCTGTGACCCTCCAATTCATTTGATTTCAAATTCCCATCAGCTCTACCCAGTGCAACCAATGGAGGGGCATGATGGGGGCAGAAGTTCAGGAATACCTGGAGGTCTGAAGGTACTAAACAATTTTCCACTCCAGTCCACTGTCCTACAGTTGTGTGTCTGAAAGCTGGTTCAGTGGTCCTCTGGAATACATAATGCTGGGGGCATTTGCTGTCAGTCACCTGTCACTGTTTCCCATGGGAGATACTTCTGTAATTTTCATAAAGAGGCCCAGAATTCCCAATGCGCCCAAGGGCTTGGAGATGGTGCTGCTGCCCATGAATATGGCTCAGTGGGAAAAGAGGGTCAATTGAACTCTTTGTGGTTGGTGAAGATGGGCATTTCAGGAAGACAATAACCTTATGTGTCATGGAACAGTTAGCATCTGGAGAGGAAGGGGAAGGAAGGATCTTCATCATGGGGCTTTTTCTCTATGTGGAGAAACTGATGGGAGATTGGTTTTAAACATGGAAGCTGCATATACAGTTTGATTGAGTCCAGGAGACATAAAATCTGAGTGCTCTTAATACAATTGCCAGCATCAGCATTACGGAACCAAGTGTTCTAGCCAAGAATTGTCAATCCCATTTCTACCAGATGAGAGCATTCCAGGGGCAGAGTAAGAGGGAGGGAGGGAAAGAGAGAAAAAAGAGAGAGGGAGGGAGATTGAGAGAGAGGGAGAGAGAGAAACAGCCCAAACAGCTACGATTAGAAAGTTGATCCCCAAAGGGAAGAGCTGGGCCAGCGTTTAACTAAAAGCCTGTGTGCTATTTATACACCATTAAACACACACATGGGGAACCAGCTAAAAGCTGAGATGTCTCCAACTTACGTAGTACGTTTTGTTTCTACATGAGGTATGGGTTGAACAGAGGTGGGAAGGAAGATCTGTAATTTGCTTCAGGAGCTCATGGAGGCAAATCATCCACTTAGAACCTGTGAGTACCTTTCCCTGTATATCCTTGAGTATGTTTGCTTTATGAAGTCTACACAGCTCTGAATACTTGGGCAAAAAATGCTCCGTCCTTTCAATGCACTCAAGCAATTTAAACATCCCTTCCCTTGGCACATCAACATCTAACTTCACATGTAAAAGGCAGCCATGCATATTCAGTGTCAAGTGGGTGTCCCTTTGGGGAACAAGTCTCCAAAGAGACGTTACTTCTTTCTTAAGGTTAGTGTAGTCAAGGATAATCTATGAAAGTCCCATGTATGTTTATAAAGTTTCTTGATCCGAATAAAAGAGGTTCACAATCCCAAGGAATTGAGGAGAGCTCAGTTCTGCTCAAGGATCAGTTGCTCTTCTTTCTACTCACAGAGAGATGCAATGGAAGTTCCCTTAGTCCCTGAAAACATGCTCTAGGCATATTCTGCCTGTGCCATCAGAGGTTCTGGGGCAGCAGAAAGTGAAAAATTAACACGGGGTAAGCAACCGCCTATATTCCAGATGTTCTGGACTACAACTCCAAGATCCTTGACCATTGGCCATACTAGTAGAACTGATGGAAACTGAAGTCCAAAATATTTAGAGGGCACCTGGAGCCCTTTCACATTACACAGTTATGGAGCTATGATTCCACTTTAACTGCCACTGCTAAGTTTTATGGAATCCTGGGTTTTGTAGTTTGGTCAGAGACATCAGAGGAGCTCTGCCCCTCCCTAAACTGCCAATTCCAAGATTCCTTGGGATGTTCCATAGTCAGTGCTATAATTCTGTAGTGGGAAAGGGATTAACTATTGTGCCTCCCATACTGCCAAGTGGGCAGCATTTCTGGGTTGAATTCAGCACCATGTCCCATCTTTTGTTGTTTCCAGGTTTTCCCATTTTTTTGTAGCTGAAACCCCAAACTCTTGCATTTCCTTTAACCCTCCCATGTGTAGTCTGCCAGAATTCTCCTCCTCCTTCCAGTGGTTCCACGTGTATCTTCCTCTCTCACCCTTTCCTGCCATTAGATCCACTTGCTCAGCTGTGACTTTCCCATGAAAGCAAGAGTTCCTTGAGCTATTGGGCCCATGGCAGTGAAAAACCCCACCTACCCCATCTCCATCCCGAAGGACAAGGTTTTGCAGATTCAGTCTTCTTCTTGCAGTTGCCATTTTGAAAAGAACAAAAAACAACAACCCTGAAAACAAAGGACTTAATCTATCCAAATGTGAAGACACCTTTCAAAGGGAGAGAGGAAGTGTTAAAAACACTGGTTTCAAAGAGTGAGAGATGTGGAGGGGAATGTTGAACACACGCATAACAACATGCCCCGCTGAAATAGATGACGAGGTTTCAAAGTACTTCCTTCTAGCTAAATTTAGCCCTGAGTTTGTGAAGTTTGTGGAGTCTCTATCTTTTTGTTCCCCTTTTCCCCAAGAGGAGGAACCCCCAATTGTCCAGGTACCCTCAAACCATGGAAAAGAATGGCCATTTTCCTTCCATTCTTCCTCCCAACCTCCTCCCTCCCCCTCACCCCCACATCAGGGATATTGTTCTAAATCTCCTTGACATCAAAATATCATTGGAGCTGCACTGCACGGAGAGAGATTAAAAAACAATAAAGCGAAAACGAAACCCTCCGCTATAATTACCAACCCTTCACCGCCAGCAGCAGCAGGGAAGAGGGGGGAAAGGGAAGGGAGGAAAAAAAGAATAGAAACCCACTAAAATTTTAATAGGAACCACTGCATTTAATTTAACGACACATTTTTTCAATTACCAGAATAATTGTTTTATTCATAAAATGAGTTTCCATAAAGAGGGTCATTTTCTTTTGTTTTTATTATTCATTTGTGCAACATATTCAAGGCATAATTCTCCAGCCCTGAAGGGAAAGGGGTGTACATCTGGGTAAACAGGCTGTGTGCGCGCACACACATGTGTAGATGGTACGTGTCTGCATTTCAAGCCCCCATGTTTCTGAGAGTTTCACACCAGTCGGGTGCATCTGACCATAAAATATGAGAGGCCCTTGCTTCAAAGGCTGCGCTGCACAAGCTGTTCACCATGTGTCAGTGCCAATTTGTAAAAGACCTCTGACCTCAGTGTGGTTTATGCTGAGGTTTGACTTGCATAGTGCCAGACTGCCAGGCTAAAAGTTACAGCAGCTTGGGGAGAGAGAACTTTCCCTACATCTACCAGTTAAAGTGTGTAGCAGAGAATCCTGGGAAGAGAACATACTGATGTCACTTGGGGTACGTGTATGGCGCATTACACCCTTACAATCTCCCTTCAGCTCAAAAAGTGTGATTTGCAATTTCTCTTTGTGGATTAGCATTCATGCTACGATAGAAATATTTTGGGTGAACTGTCTCATTTCCATTATGGGAATCAAGGGGGTAATATTTAAAAAGGAATACAAAAATGATATTTAAAAATAAATGAGAGGAGGCCAGGCTCCCAAAAGTCTGCGGACCAGAAACAAAAACTCTGGATGCTTTAAATATCGTACTGTCAAACTAACACTATGTAAGGCTCCAACTTCATTTAGATTTTATACAATGACTCGTAGAGAAGGGAAATAAAACCTGATGGAGGGGCTGAATTTGGAACTACAACACCCTAGAGGGGCAAGCACATACCCATCCCACTTGACAGCAATTGCTCCCTGTCTAAATTGTTGCTCTCTAGAGGATTCTGGGAGTTGCAGTCCAGAAAGTAATTTTCCCCAAGCTTTGGGCATGGACAGCAGACTCCAGTGCTGCAGGTGTTTAGATATTTTCTGACATCTCTCAGGAAGGGTGAGGACTGAGATGGGTGCTGTAGCACCGAATAGGAGAAATGCACCAAATTATGCAACCTGGAGGGGGAAGGGTCACAAAAAGCACTTGGGACATTATTGCAGGGGGATTTTTCACCTTGCAGACCTTTTCTCTCTCTTTTAAAGGACTGTATGAGTCTTCTAGGTTTCAGTGCTCCACTTTTAGAAACAAGCAACCATGGAGGACACCTGACTGATTTTCTGACATTCTTTTACCTTAAAGAAGCCACTGTGGGCTCCACTTTCAGCATGGAGTGGGGAGGATTTTCTCCAAGCCATTGTTTCACCCTAAACCCCTTGAAGCTGATTTTAGCCCTTATGGGGAAAAAATACGGTAGTGTGTGTGTCTATGTGCCGTCAAGTTGCCTGTCAACTTAGGATGACCCCATGAATTTCATAGGGTTTTCTTAGGCAAGGAATACTCAGAGGTGGTTTTGCCAGTCCTTTCCTCTGAAACATAACTGTAGCACCTGGTCTTCGTTGACAGCCTCCTTTCAAGTACTAACCGGAACTGACCCTGCTTAGCTTTCAAGATCAGACAGCATCTGGTGCCTTTAGGGTATTTAGACCCGCAGGTACAGTATGTTGATCCACACCATCCCATGCTCCTTATAGGAGGGCTAATAGAAACTTGGTGAAAGGGAGATTTAGATCATGATAAAAAAATTTAAAATGCTTCCTGCATATATCTATACCTATATAGATAGATATGATCATATAACAGTCATCCCACATTATATTTCTTTGGGTCTTCAACCAAATAACTGATAAGATCTGAGGCTTCTTCCCACACAAACCACCCAGTTAGTGCAAGCCCATGGATGCTTAATAGTACTAGTAGTTAATAGGGTGGCAGAGGAAATCTCCACAGCCATCTCTCCCTGCATTACAGATGAAAAAGAGAGCATGCCATAGATGTGGCTGGCTTGGGGGGGGGGGGGGAAACTGCCTTAACTGACGGATAATGTAGAAGTTAAGGGCTTTGGGTTTGGAAAACAGGCATACCTCAGTTAACAAAGTCTCTGGCAAAGAAGCTCCTTTTTACAAAGTCTTTTTATGGTCACCAAGACCCAGCTGCCTTTCCTCCTGTTTAGCTGGATTTTTTTTAACAGCATCAGCACTGGAAGGATTTTGAAGGAGGGCTGGAGAAACACAGACTTTCAGTGTTGGGTTGCAGCAGTATGGCTGCAGTAAACAAAGCAATAAACTCCGAGTTGAGAAAGTATGGGCTTCTACTCTAGCCATTATTACTGCAGCTATGTGTGCCTGCCTACAACAGGCAAGGTAAACAGCAGCTGCTTCCAGAATCCCTTACTGAGCATGGTGATGGTCAGAGGCTTCTACCACCATTGCTGTGAATGGCAAAATAGAGAACAGGGGAAAGCAGTTAAGCCTACCTCGCCACCTACACTGCTGGGGCATGTTGAAGAAGCATAGATCTGTAAGTTTGGCCACCAAAATTAAAATCCTAAGAAAAGTGGAGACTAGTGAAGGGAAGAAGTCATCCTTGGAAGCATTTTGAAAGAAGCTTACAAATGATCTCTAGAAGGTCAAAATGTTTTTCTTTAATTATGCAAGGCTTACCTGACCTGCTTGTTTCATTTCACAGCTGCATGTTGTTAGTTCTAAATGAAAAGTCTGCTGAAACATATTGAACTGCTCTTCTTTTTTGTGGTGTAGGAATCTATCTCATTCTTTTTGTGTTATTTCTGCCTCTAGTACCAAATTTCTGTTGAAGAAGTTATGCCCAGGAATGCATCTACAGATTGACCCCTGTACCCACAAGATTCAGTATCCACGGTTTCACTTATCCACATCTGAAAAAAAGTTCTCTCTAGGCATTTCTAGGTCCTCCGGTGCAATTCTATGGTCACCTTCTGGTGTTTGTCTCATTGAAAATAATAGGGTTCCCCTTTTATCCACAGTTTCAAATATCCACGGGGGTTCTAGGAACGTATCTGCCATGGATATGGGGGTCCACCTGTATTTCATTAACTGAGGTATACCTGTATTTGATTTTGAAGACAACATTCCAGTTATGGGATGGGGCAGCTGCTGGTGTTTTTGAAGTAGTATTAGAAAGCTCATGACAGCTGGAATGTTTTCTGTGAATATACCAAGAGTTTCGGGATCAAGATTGGACATGGAGGGCACAGCTGAACTAGAGGACTGAAGAAGTGGTCCAGGCAGAATCAGGAAACCTGGAGCAAACATGCATCAAACTTAATGTAAGCCTGAACAAAACACTAGAGACTTTGGTGCCAAAAGGCATGAGTTCCTTTACCAAACCAAACCAAACCAAACCAAACCAAACCAAAAAATCCTGTACATATGAGGGGAGTGAATCTGAGGTGCGGAGGGGGAGGAAACAGGACATAGCTAGGTTTTCAGAGGGAAAAAGAACATATAGGGTAAGCCAAATCCAGATTTTCTCCATACTTAACCATGAGTTAAACAGACAGTACCTTTAAGCTGCATTCAGTGTGTTTAGTACAGTGTGCAGTTTAGTCCTGCACCTCACCTTTTAACATCAGAAATCACTTTTTTGTGTGTGTGTGGGGGAATTTAGACCAGAGAAGTGGCAGGGGAGGGAGGGGTGCGCTATCCATTCTCATCCCATCCTTTCTAATTCATACTCCTCACCCTGTGATGGCTTGCCTCCTGCAGGATCCAAAAGGAACAATTTTGGACTCTGCTTGGGGGTGTGTGTGCTTTTAGCAGGTGATCTGAAGAGAAAAGACAGGAGGGGGGAAAGATTAAACTGGCACTCCCTCTCCCTACACTCCTGCTCTAAAAACCTTCTGTGCAAAAGTAGCTTTTCAGATTAAAAGGCTCAGTTACATTTGTTTGTGCACAAGAGTAGGAGGAATACTGCAGTTCACCAGATGGTCACTGGACAGCAACTCCCCACAGCGTAGCCAATGGTGGGAGAATGCTCAGAGCCCAAGTACCGCAAAAGCTGGAGGGCTACACAAATCCTACCCTGATGTATAAAATTAGTTAGCTGTAAAGATCACAAATTCTATCAGATGAAGGTTTTCCTATCTAAATTTCCCCCTAAAAGCTGAATATTTCAGTGCACAACTTTTAACATTTTGTCCCAGATGTGTACATTATTTAGCCACCTTCCATATGAAAGGAATACATGCTTATGTTGTTTTGTACTGGAAGGGCACTGGGAAAGGATAAGGTTGCTCAAAAGATGGGGTGGATTTCCCCCCCCCCAAAAAACCCTGGCACATTTCATAGTTCAAAGGGACTCTCCTATATCGCACCTCCTTTATTTCTTTGCTATTGTTTAGACTACTGAGGTGCGGCAGAACCTTCATGGAGTCCCTGGGTGGCAGCTTGCTTATTTAGGCTACAGTACATCATTTCCCCTCCCACCCCCCAAATCTGTGCCTGGAAGTGCTGGGACTGAGGTGGAGGCAGGAATAAATTACAAAATGGGTGTATGTGTGTGTTTTGAATACCATCTCCCCCCCCCCAAAGATAATGCCACAGACATACACCCATTTCACCTGCTAGCAATTCCTCTCTGTCTAAATCTTTGTGGTGATTCTTTCTGTCCAAGCATCACCTGAGATGGAGAAGTCTCCTGTTCTCAGCTCAGTGATCAAATATATCCAGAGTTTTGGGAGGGAAAAATAGCATGCTGCTAGTTGTGACAATGCCTAGAATGTAGAGCCAGCATTCTTCTTTGCTGTCTGAGGTGAAGAATAATACGATGTCCCTTGTCTTTTCACATACAGAAGCCAGCCAGAGTAATAGTTGAATATTGCTTCCACATGGTTGATGGGACAGTGTCCTCCACTACATTGGAGGGTAGCATTTCAGCAGATGAAGTGCAGGATAGGTGTCACAGTATTCACAGATGTGTATTTGTGTGTGTGTGTGTGTGTAAGCATGCCTTCAAGTCTCCTGTCAACACGGCAGCCCAATTAGTTTCCTAAGGTTTTCTTAGGCAAGGAATCCTCAGAGATGATTTTACCAGTTGCTTCCTCTGAAATATAGCCTACAGCCACTGGTCTTCATTGGCAGTCTCCCATCCAAGTACTGACCAGGGCTGATCCTGCTTAGCTTCCAAGATCAGACAGGATCTGGTGCCTCTAGGGTATTTGTCCTCAAACGTCCTATGGCTGTCCTACCCCTATCCAGCTGCTGTCTCATTCTGCCTTATGGCTGGATAGAGCCTGATGAACAATGTCCTATTCTCTGAATTATTCCCGATTGTCCTCCATAAAAAGGTCCAAAGTGGTTGATCACACCCATTCCAAACAACAGCACAGTCTCTACCTTTCGCAGACGCCAACCTCTGCAGAATTTGCTTCCTTGGTCTGCTGCTCTCTCCCCATGAAGCAAGTTTTTCCCTCTGCTAAATATAGCTCACTTGGCTGGAGCATGTGTGAGCCTTGCTTCCTAGACACGGCCTCCTTTGGCTGGGCTCCCAGCTTCACAGCTACACGTACACTCCTGCCCACTCCACCATGGCTAGAGGACTGCCAAAACCTTTCCAGCTGCTTTCGTTAACCAGAGAACCAGTCCAAGCCTTGTCTTTTTCTTACATTGCTTGGGATTCTCAGGCGGCTGCAGGAGGGGAAATGAGCTTTCCTCCCCTAGAGCTGGGAAGCAGCTTGGGGATCAGCGTGTGTGACAAAAGCTGGGATAAACACACACCAGCCATGTGCAGATGGAGACTTATGTGCCTGCTCACCTTCCGAAAGTATCACTGAAAACATGAGAATGAAATGATATATGTACTGGAAACCTAATACAGCCTGGATCTAGCAAACCTTAAGAAAATCTCCCTCATCAACATGAACTGAGTTCTGGACCATGCATGAGATGATAAAGTATGGAGATGACAGGATCCAACCACATGCATGCATGTCAAGCATTTTACATTGATTTCTAATTTAGGTCCATATCTATAGGTAGACATATCAATATAGATATTAAAATGAAAATATAAGCCAACTAAAAGAACAAAGCATCAGATATCAACAGTGGGATCTACCAAATCAGCTATGTAAGGTGACAAAAAGAAAAAAGGAGGGGGGAAGGGAAATACTTATCTTGCATCTACAAAGAAAATAAAGATGGAGCTATAAAACTCTCTGGACTTCAAGGTGCTCCCAGGTGACAGAGCTATAACAGAGAAGACCCCGCTTCTTATGGAGGCTGACAGGGTCTCTGCTTATGGTAAAATCTTCAACTGGACCATATACACTGTATGGTGTGCATGTCTTGTGTAGCAAGGGGAAGGGGAGACAGGAATGGAAATATTCCCTGAGATAATCAGGGTTCAGGTCATATAGGGCTCTCAGTGTTAGAACCAGCACTCTGAATTGGGCCTGAGGAAGGAAAATAGTCAGAAAAAAAAATTAAGATACCAATGTACCTTTTCAGGTACAGGGGAGGGATGTTGATTTTGAATATTTACCATACTACAGTATGCCATAATTCTCATTCTGGTTTGTTTCTGACCTTTTGTCCTTTTGTGCTGTTTGGCTTTTGAATGCTTTCCTTAATGACCTGTCCTTGTTACATGCCTTCAGGTCCACTCCAGTTTATAGTAACCCCCTCACAGGATTTTCTTGACAAGACTTTTTATCCAGAGGAGGCTTGACATTGCTTTCCTCTGAGGTTGAGAGAATGTGCCTTGCCCACAGTTACTCAGGGGGTTTCCATGGCTGAGTGGGGATTCAAACATTGGTCTCCCAGATCCTAGTCCAGTATTCAAACCACTATAGCACATTGGCTCTTCCTCTGTGAATATATTCCCTGGAGGTAGAAAGAACAGGAGGGGCTAGACTAAACTAAACTTTGTTTGTCTAGTTTTTCATTAGTCTCCTCTCCCTAGCCCTGCTAGTTTTCTTGAAGCCTAAAGATATACAGCTCACTTTTACACCTCAGAATCTATTATGCAGCAAGTATACACCAGGCTATCTATCTATCTATCTATCTATCTACACACGCACACACACCACTCTTGTAGATTTGTGAGGCCATTTTTTTGGATGCTGCACTTCACAGTGCAAGAAGTACAGTACTACATCACAAAGTAGGGCTCTCTTGCTTGATTTACAATGGTTGAATTGAACTCTAATATTCAGGTGTTGCACATGTGTGGCAGGTAAGCCTTCCTCCTGATTCTGGAAAATGTGTGTACCACATTACTCTTTGGAATTCACTGTCAAAGATTACCATGGCTGATAACCGGTCCAAAACACTTTACTGCCTGAGGCAGAGGAAAATATAATCCATCGTAAGCCACAGATAGAAGCTGACTAGACTGGCAGAAGAATCTTCTTTCAACAGTAGCAGTAGGATAGGATCTTCCACCATTCCTGAGAAACTGGCATGTGTGAGTGCATGCATATGGACACAGGACAGGCTGTATGATGCACACAGACCTGTTCTTCAAGAGAAGTGATAGGCTAGGTGAAGATATTCAGGAGTAAGAGCTTGTCAGGAGTTAGAGACTGAACTCCATTATAAAATGGCCAAACAACTGCTGAGTCCATGAACTGCCTAGTCATGCCACAGCTACAGAAGGAGGGTTCTTATTGGCGTGTAAGATCATGTGATTGAGTAAGCCAATGCCCTGTAACTGTGTATACTGTATAAGAGAGCTCAGAACAGAGCTCATTTTCTTCTTCTTGTGAATGCTGATGCCTGGTGGAGCAGTTTGTCCTTCACTTGTAAACATTTGTACATATTGCAACTGCTTGACTTTGAAGATAAAAGTGCCTCCTGCTTATTTGGACGTCAAACACTCTGTGAGTATTCTTGGGAAAGGGTTGCTACTAGGTCTGCTAAGATAGTTTTTGGCTTCTGCCTGGGATTGAATGTCCTATCATCCCCTGACAGAGCTGGGAGGGGCAGCCTGCCACAGCTGCCTCCCTTCCCCTAGCCTCTTACACCTGGACTCTGGCTGAACTTAACAGTGCATATGGATGTGCCTTCAAATCGCCCCTCGACTTATGGCAACCCTATGAAATTTCATAAGGTTTTCTTGGGCAAGAAATACTTGGAGGTGTATTTCTAACTAGGCCTTTGACTGCAGCTGACCTGAGCATGTTTTCTCAAGCTATGTATGCTTACTCAGAAGTAAGCATCATTGAGTTCAATAGAACCAATCTTCCAGGTAACTAAATACAGGGCTGCAGCCTCAGGGTTTAAAGACCAGCAGTGTATCTCAGCCATTTCTAGGCTGCCACCTGTATCTCCTGCCTTGTTTTGCCCTCTGTGGCATGCCAGGCTGAGCAGTGCTCCCAAACAAAGGCATGCCAGGCCCCTGTGTTTTTTTAACAAGTGGATGCTCAGACTGTGTGCAAGGAAAAGCCAGGTGAGGAGACAAAGGCATGGCACAAAAGCCAAAGATAAGAGCATGCTGTGCCTTGTCTTCACTCTGGGGCTGGAGGAGCCTTGTATTGTGTACGCTACATTTTCTGCTTGTTAAATGTCAGCATGCAGTTAGGAGGCATGAATGTTTCATCAGTTGTTGGGAAAAGTAGTTGTGCTGATTAAATGGCACAGATTGTGTGTGTGTGTGTGTGTGTGTGTGTGTGTGACCACATGCAAGAGAAAAAAGCATGTGTATATTTGTATGCATATACGCATGTGTGTGTGAAAGAGGAGGAATATGTGAAAAAGACATGAAGAGAGCATGCACAATCAGGTTGGCTTTGTATGACAGTAGAGATTACGTGTTAGAAATGTGTGTGCTTGATAGCAAGTGTGCAATTAGGCAGGTATGTTTTGAAGGTCTCATCCATCTATGAGTAATACATGGATGCATCTGTTTGTGGGTGAGATAATGCCAATAGCCTTTCTCCTGGCTCCCCTTTTAGCTGTGGGCTTCCTCCTTGGCTATGCTTTCTTTCTGGCCTGCTAAATCCCTTACCTTACCTTGCCCTCCTTGTTGACTCCTGCATATGGGCACCCATGTCTTCAGGTCTTGTTCAGATAACACCCCCGCCCCCGCAGAAATATTGATCTATTTAGGTCTTATAAGAGCTCCATACTGATTGTATCCTCACAGCCACCCACTGAGAACAGGTGGCTTCCCTCACTTGATGCTCCTAAGCCAACCTGTCTTCCAATGCTGTCTGACCATTTACAGGTCTTCTCTTTTGACATGCAGCATGTGTATCCACAGTGCTGTAAGGCTGTGAAAAGATCTGTTTGGAAGTGAGGAGTGCTCTAAGGATGGACTGCCATGTCAGATCAAGGCAGAGATTGTGAAAGTCCTGTGTTCATGGCATGGAACGCCATGTTGTGCAAGAAGATGATGCAACTGTGTGTGTCTGTACAGCCTGTGAAGATGCAGCATTCTGGCAGCAAAATCTTGCCCAGTCACTCCTGCTGAAAGAGAAGCCACAGGCCACAGACTTTTTGTTCCAGCTGAAAGCTCCCTTTAATGATCAGGTGTCTTCATCATTTTGTGATGGGGGAATACATTCTCCCTGGCAGACTTGTCTACGAACTGAGGTTTAAACACACTGTTCCAATTCAGAAACCATTCCTAGCATTGATCTGTAAAATGCTTATACACAATTCACAGTTAAAACAGCATCCCAGTGCCACATTGCTAGCCACCGCCACCACTAGTATCACCCTGATCTGCACAATAATTGTACAAGGCGAATTGTCATGCTAGCATGCACAAATGTGTTTGGGTGGGTAGGGAAACAAATACAGGTTGAGTATCCCCTATCTGAAATGCTTGGGACCAGAAAGGTTTGGGATTTTTGATTTTATTTTATTTTTGATTTTGGAATACTGTATTTTCATATACATAATGAGACATCTTGGATATGAGACCCAATTCTGAATAGGATATTCACTTGTTTCGTATACACCTTATACACATAGCCTGAAAGTAATTTTATATACAATATTTTAATAATTTTGTGCATGAAACAAAGTTTGTGTACACTGAACCATCAGAAAGCAAAGGTGTCACTAACTCAGCCACCCATATGGGCAATTTTGGATTTTGGAGTATTTTCGATTTCCAGATGAGGGATACTCAACCTATATCTGCCCTAAGGAACTTACAATCTGAATATTATATCCTTCCCTTAACTTTTAGGAATTCTTCTGTAGTTTAGAGAAATCTTCCAATCTGAGCCTACCTAGGCTCTTCAGGGGAGGGGCTTCTCTCAGTCCCACCACAGGAACTTTTGGTGGGAACAAAGGAGAGGGCCTCTTCAGTGGCTGCTCCCAAACTTTGGAACATCTTCCCTAGGGAGGTTATGATGGCTCCCTCCCTTCTTGCTGTCCTTCCATCAGCAAGTGGAAACTATTCTGTTCTTACAGGCTTTTCATAGTGTGGTATTTTGATGATCTTAATGTTTTTAATAAATTTGTTCTGATTTTAATTACTATGGATAATTTCATTGTATTTTATAATAATTTTCTATGTTTTTATTTATGAATTTGTAAGTTTCTCTGAGAGCCACTATGGTGTTGTGGTTTGAATGTTGGACTAGGCCTTTGGAAGATGACGGTTCGAATCCCCGATTGGTCATAGAAACCTACTGGGTGACCTTTGGCAAGTCACACTCTCTCAGCCTCAGAGGAAGGCACAGCCACCTGCCTCTGAACAAATCTTGCCAAGAAAACCCCATGATAGGTTTGCTTTAGAGTCATCATAAGTTGAAAAAAACCTGAAGGCACACAACAAAACCAACTGTTATAACTGTGTTTATTTTAATTTTTGTAAGCCACCTTAAGTCCCACAAGGCAGGATATAAATGAATAGATTATGACAGTGGGGGTGATGGAGTAGTTCCTGTAAATCTGTTTCCTGGAGGCATTTCATCTCCACTAAGGTCATCTGAGGTTGCTGACACACTGCAGAAATGATGCAGTTTGACACTGCTTTAATTATCCTGGCTCCATCATATGGAATCTTGGGATTTGTAGTTTTTGTGGCACCAGAATTCTCTGACAGAAAAGACTAAATATCTCACAAAACTACAAATCCCAGAATTCTATAGCATTGTGCCATGACAGTTAAAGTGGTGTTGAACTGCATTATTTCTGCAGTGTGGCAGCAGCCTAAGAAAAGGCTTCCCCAAATTTCCCCTTAACTGTAAGTGTAGGTATAGAGGATGGGTTACAAGTTCTCCATCTGCTGGCAAATATTCAGTCACATCCCTCTTCAAAATGGAATCACCTTTATTTGATTGCTTCCATACAGATCCCAGAGATGTCAGTAGCCACACAGAGGCAGGTAAGGTGACCACATCCTGGTTTAGAGATGGCACTTCACACTACATAATTATAGCCCTATTATTCTACTTTAACTGCCATGACAACATCTTATGGAATCCTGGGATTGGCCATTTAAGGAAGGGCCTTTAGAATTCCCAGACAGTGAGTGCATCCGAGTGCCTCTGACCAAATCCCAAACCCCAGGATTCTATGGGATGCAGCCATGGCAGCACAAGTAGAATCATCATACTATATTTGTGTTGCATGAAAGTGCCTTTATTTCTCTAAATGCTTCTGAGGGCTTGAGGGCATTTTACCCCAGCCATTCTCATTTACTCATTGAAGAGAGTGGTGCAACACCCCAGCACCTTATCTGAATTTGTGCCACTCTGTACATTACCCCTTGTGCCCTAGCGGAGCCTTGCTCAACAGGAAGGCAAATGCTGGGAGCATGGTTTGCACTGAGCTCCTCCTGATTAAACTTTGTCAATATCATTCTGGAATTCCATGGAGGATTGGGAGATGGGGGCAGCCTGCAGGCAGAAGTACTGTACAACTTTGCATGGAAAGAAACAGCTACTGGGGGGGAAAGATTAAGCATCCTCTCCACCCCTCCCTCCTTCAGCTCTTTTATATTTTAAAATATGCCTGGCCCTTGCTGGATGCATTTGTGTGTAAAATATAGTTGGCCTCCCTGTGGACAAGGTGTTTCAGGCTCTCTGACCGCTGTGTGGCCACAGTCTGTAATAGGGAACAGAGAGGTTTTGGCAGGCACAGAAAACCTTATGAGAAGACTAGAGTTTAAATGGGTTCCTCCCCCCCCAACAACAACTCCTTTGTCGGAAAGTGGCAAAATTGCAAAAGCAAAAAGCAAAAAAAGAGCTCCTTTTTCCAAAGCTCTAATCTCCCTCACTCACACAAAGCGCCACAGGCAAAATCTAACCTCAGTAAATATTTGCTAAAGCAGGAAAAGAAGCCGGAGGGGAGTAAGTTGTTTAATTTTTATGCATTTGTTAAAAGTGAGAACATTAAAGAGAGAAGCATGGGGCGGCTTGCAGATACAGTTGGGGGGAAAGGCACTTTTCATATGGAGCCAGCGCCAGTGATCCGCTTCAGGGAAAGGTTTTTATTTAAGTCAAATTTCTTTCAGATTTTCAAAAATTTGCCTGTGTGTGTTCTGTGCATGCATGTATCAGTTTATCACAGAAAGAGGGGTTTAACGCAATAGGCACTGCACATGTTTTCCAAATGAGTTTGTCATCACCCCAGTCCTGACCAGAGTCACGTCCATTTTTTATCTTCCCAGTATCCCGAAACCACTTCTGCAAGCGAACCTTAGCAGATGCTGCACAGAACACAAAAACCATAGAGTTTCTGATAAGAAGGCTCATGAATAGATAGGAGGACAACCGAATTAAGTAGGATCAGCTTCTCTCTCTCTCTCCCTCCCTCCCCCTCCTTGTGTGTGTGAGAGAGAGTGGGGAGAGAGGGGCAGAGAGAGAGAGAACGCAAATGGCGATGAAAGGCACTCGTTAGATAGGGGTCAGTCTGCTTCTGGAAATGCTTTTTTTCAATAAGTGAGTATTGGGGAAGTAGAGAGAAATGATTTGGTGAACTGAGCCAGGAAGATGGTCCAGGCACTATGTCACAGTAACAGAGATGAAAGCAAAAATGGAGCAGAAAACAGAAATGTCTGTGGCGATGGAGGGACAACAGCCCCCCCTCACCATGAATAACATGGTGAGCTATTTCACCAGTGACTCATTGCATGATGATCACTGCCACACAAAATGCTACAACTCTATAGTTGTATGAGACACACCAATTATAGTGCCCCTTCCCCAAACCCCTTGAACCACACACACTCTTTGGACACACCTAGGAGGATGCTATGAAGCACCAAGCCTGATCCTACAGGCATTTGATTACTGCATGTACAACCCCACACAACCCTTTTGTGCCCAGCCTCCTCAGAAGCATGTAGCCTATCAGCCTCACCCACCTGGTTCCACCAGTTTCAGCCCATGCAACCTCCATGGCTTTCACTCTCCTGGCTTATTGTTTAATGAAGAGTATTGGCAATTGCAGCTACAGCTTTTCTGATGGGTGAGAGAGTAGGAACTTGCTCTGGAAGTCTTTCCCCCCCAGTATCAAACCTGTATCATCCCTGAGAATCCCACAACCAAGCTCCTGATTTGCCGTCAAATCCTCTCAGGCTCATCCTCTCTTATCTGTGTTATGCTTATACAGGATAGGGCTGTAACCTGTGTGACAACAATGCCCTTCTTCCAAAATTACTCTAAGCCAGTGGATGGAGTTGACTCGAAGACAGACACAGGGTATGTTGGACTGCATGAGGAAGCCACCTCTAGTCCAATTCATGCAATCTTTATGCTTGAAGAAAGCCTACTCAGATATGGATTTTGAGTGTGAGCTGCAAGAGCGCATGATGTGAACAACCACAGTCGAGAGGGGAACCACGGGTAGAAGCAGAGTAGCCTCAAGGCAGTAGAAATGGACTAGCCTCAAGGCAAATGTCTGAAGGAACCTGGCATCAAATTAACTCCTGCCTTCAGCCTTCAGATTCACCTGAAGGCTTCAGCTGCTCACTTGAAACTGATTATTGTTAGTCCGTATGTTTTTAGTCCTTCACATTACTTGTGTCACTCATGGTGATTTGCTTTGATAAAAACATAAAGAGAAGGTATGAGTGGAAAGAGCTAGACCGAAATGTAGGGCTTGTCTACACAGGTAAAAAATCCTCTACTCACCCTTCGTCGCGGTGCAGTTGCCGCATGATATTTGTAATCATTTGCACCTTCATTGAGGTTTCTGAAGGAAAATCCAAGTCTGAAAGATTTGTGGTGTGCTCTGCATTTGAGGTGAGAACCGGGATTATTGGCCACATGGTGGCAATGGATTGACTTCAGAGAGAAGCTGGGGGCAGAGCTTCCAGTGGACGGGACTCTGTTCTGGCACTTAAATATGTATTTTTTTTCTGATTGTGCACATATCTGGATAAGTGTATCTCCACTTATCCAGTAATACAGTACTCGGGGACTACATACATTCACATGCATGAGTAAACAGAAAAAACAAACAATCCCGAAGCAACCACAGCCATGTGGCTGGAAATAATGTGATGTAGAGGACACACGATCAGTGTTGGACCACTCTTTTATGCTGACGTAAGTTTGCTTATGTTTACAGTGTGGTGGGATATTCTGGAGAAGCCTCGATGAGTGTGGCATTTATGGGGCTGCTGTGGATCAAAAACATTCATGGGGGCTATGAGGTGGGTTTGAAGTTTCCCACCAGTGTAGACCAGTAGATTGGAGCAGCGGAGAGGGATCTTTAGCCAAATAAACCCACTGCTATCCTGATCAGAACTGAAGCAGGGAGTGCTTGCTCCTAATTTAAAAAGAAAATCATACAAGGGTTAATAATGCACACACTACAATATCTAGGGCTTGTCTACAGGAAGGGGAAAAACCGGATTGCTCCACATTAATAGCAAGTCACAGCAGCTGCGACCTGTCTTAATGGTTTTACAGCCCCCACAAACTTCACATGCCTGTAGCTGAGATAGTGGGCATGAGTGAATTACTTGTGCTTTTAAATCTGCTGCCATCGAGCTTTTTAAAAAATTTTAAAAAACCTATTTCTGTGGTGCGCACAAGCGATATTTCACCTTTCCAAAAAACAGAGAAAAAGATAGCACAAATCCCCATTTTATCACCTTAGCGATCACTTGTTAAGGTGAAAATCCAACATGGCAGCAGCAGGAGCTTGCTGTGTAACCAAGCCCCACTGCCTGCGCTCATCCAGCCAATCAGGTTTGCGCTTTGTCTTGTATGGGGAAGTGATTTATGTCGACATCACTTGTCTTAATGAACAAAAATGCACATATCACTGGAGCTTTTAAAAAATGTCAGAAAAAAACACTAATGCTTTTCTCGCTTAGTTTTTCCTCTTTTTGGCCCCTCTGGTTCACAATACAACAAGACAATGTAGGATCCCATTAAGACAGCTCGTATTCCCAGTGAGTTGTGTGAGGGGTATTTTCACTGTATAGACAGACAATCCTCTAGTTTAGCCCTGTATTTCAAATCCCATGTGAGCCCCTTCCAGAATGAGAATTTCACCTTTTAGAAATTCCAATATCCATCAAACTCTCCCCACCCCCCTTTTTTAAAGGGCTTGCCTGTGGGCCATATATTATAAGCTTGCTTTTGAATCAGAAAGAGCAAGATGCTGCCTGCTCCTTCTCCGTAGCCCCTCGGCCACACATAACAAAGGTTAAAATACAGCAAGAGCATGCTTTGAAACTACCTATCTGGATACGTTGTCCAGATGCGCAGCACCAGCCCTCCTGTAATGCTGGCACTGCAAAAGTGAAGGTAGCCTTTGCTCCTACTAATGAATAGCCACCTGAGCTCATTTCAAAGCCTGAGGGAGGTGTCTATGTTAAGAGGACATCAGAGCCCTTGTGGCCCAATTAGTACTCTACTAAGCTGGTAAATAGCCAACAACTTTTCCTTTACTGTTTATCTGCCCTCACCCGCACACTGTCTGACTCCCCTGGAAACCTCAGAGGCTCAGTACAGCATGGAAAGCCCAACAAAACGACAGCTCTCTGAACCCATGTGAACGACAGCTCTCTGAACCCATGTGATACCTCTGTCTGCCTTCTCCATCACCCCACCGTGCCCAAAAGTCCCACAAGAAGAGAAGCTCTCCCACTCAGCAACATGGACCTGCTTCTACCTGCATTTGCTGCTGTAAACACAACCATCATCATCATCATCAACAACAACAACAACAACAACAACATTAATTTATAATGTAAACTTGTTAAAGCTGGCTGGCTCTCTCCCAATGTTTTTGGTATGGAGGGTGCTTTGCTTACAACAGGTGGCAGTGCTAAGACTGTGAACAGCATATCTGTGTTGGGGAACCCTTGCCTGCCTTCATGCGACGGGACCCTGGTACTGGTTTTAGAGTTGGGGGGAGACTCAACATTGGCAGGCAGGTTGTTATTAATTTTACGTCCTTGTGGGTACTTTCACAGGGGAGATGGCAGGTTATTTTCTCATCTATTATCATTCAACCACCTTAAATATGAAGACTCTTACAAGCACAGTATGTATGTAAAAGTGTCCTCCATGTGTTCAGTGTAGCTATTCTCAAGTAACTGTGCAGAAGAAAAATTGCATGCAACTTTTGCTATTCCTAGGAGGGCTCAATAACAATCAGTCTTAATATTTCTTAGTGCTTGCTCACTTCTGATTGATAATTCCCTAGGAGGGTCAACTACATCAGAGTCTTGGTGGTCCAATTTTGCCAGATCATTTCAGGCAGGTTCAAGCCCCCTTTACCTTCTCCCACCCACCCACCCACCCATTACAGAATACATGGCTGTTACTTTATGCTGCGCTTTGGTCAAACACATAAAAATCAGGATGATCAGTTTCATTAGGTCAGGGATGCAAAGCATTCTACCTAGTCCAAGAGCCTATCTCCAGTCATTTTTGGTATCAGCTAAAACACAAGGTGGCACTAATGGAGTACTCCATTCAGGGCCCTTCATTACTAATCTCTTAACACTCACACATTAGGAGTTGTCTTTAACCTAAGCAAGTGTCCCATAACCACATAGACTACTCTATGGACTTTTTTTTTAAAAAAAGAATTCTCCATTAATATGAAAGCTGAGATTAAAGATAGAACAGGATTCAATTTGGTAGCTTTTGTGGAGGGGGGGAACCTATGAAGGGAATTAGCTTCAGCTCCACAGAAGGAACAATGGAAGAAAGGATACTTAAGAGGCTATTAATCTGGTGGGTGACTCCATGTAACAGGGGTTAAATGGCTGAGAGGGGCAGCCTTATTCTCCCTCTCTCCCCCAACAGAGAGAAACAAAATTACAGACCATAAAATAAATCAAATGTATGCAAATCTCCAACCACTCACTGACTAGCACTGACACTCAGCTAGAACACCAGCCAGATTAGAATCCAAAGCAAAACACCACAAGACAGCCAGGTGGCAGGGTAACATTTATTTTAGGGGACGGAAATGTACCTTCACTCATTTTAATTATTCTATTGGCAATCAGTTAAGAAAACCTTTTACCTTCTAGCTCACCAGTTCAGGGTCACCCCTGCTATTCCTCTGATGAATCATATGGGGGTAACAGCAGGGCAAAGATAACGTTTCTCTACACTAAAAATGCTTGCTTTATTAGCAGACTCTCAGCCCCATGAGCTAGTCTATAAATTCTAAGCATTAGAAAGAATTTTCTGATGGTAAGAACTATTCAAAAAAATGGAAGGGACGACTATTTCTTGAAATGTTATAGACTCTCCTTTGTCAAAGAGTTTTCAAGAGAGCTTGAATAAACCATCTGTCAGGCATGTTTCTGCTGTGGATTTCTGTGACAGAGTGTTGGGACTAGATGGCCCTTCATGTTCCTTTCAAGGCTACAATTCTATGCTTTTGTGACATGGGGGAAAGGGTGGAAGCAGCCAGCCTGGTAGTGGCACAAACACAGCCATCATACTGCTTGGAGCTTGCTGGTATGGTTACCAGACTTCCTGTGGCCATTATGGTGGCAGTGGTGGCAAGATGTGAGCAGTGCCTAGGGGCCAAACTGGCAGCTGAATCATATGAGTAAAAGAGGTACTGGATACCTCCTGATGCAGGTGCATACCAAGTAGCACCATGAGTGGAACCCCTTGTTGCACTAGCATTGTGCCCATATGCATTCCCACCTTACAGTTCTACATGTTTCACAGAATGGGACTAAAGACAGTGATCACAGAATTGTGGGCTTTACCACTTCTACCAACAGGTGTTTCCTTTTGTGCTAGTTCTGAATCTCTACTGTATTTCTACCCAACAACTATGCTATCAGAAGGCTATGCTAAACATTGGAAAACCACTTACAAATATCACATGAAATAAAATAGTCCAGCCTTTTTTTTTCCATCATGTACTGCCTCATATTGAATAAGGTTTACAACATCAGTGATATTCTATTAGAGATGGAAAGAATACTTGAAAATGTTCCCCCCTCAAAGGCTAAAAAACATGTTTTTAAATAGGTTGAGAAACTCTGACAAGAAGAATATTGGAGTGATGAGAATCTTCACAGTTCAGGACTTAACTTGGTGCAAAATTCGCATGTGGTTGTTTTGCACAGAAAACAGCTTTTCCAAATGCTGTTTCAAGTGCAGACAATGCTGTTTTCTGTACAAAACAACCATGTGCAAATTGTGTGCAGAGTAAGTCCTGAATTGCACATAGGCTTTGAAAACAGCCTGGTTTTCAAAGAAGTTCTATTTCAGCAGGGAGAAAATGGCTAAAAATTTCTTGTTGCTTTCTTCAAGAAGGAAATTACAGTAGTGAAGAATTTTATTCCTACCTCCCATCTTTCAGGCTTTAAGAACATACTAAGAAAATCTGAGAGGGCTGCAGGACTTGTGATTGATTTTGCAGGGAAAAGAAAGAACAGGGTATGGGGTAGAGATGCAGGAGTGATGCTATATAATAGCTTTGAATATTAATAAATAAATAGAACTAGATTAAACCTGTGGCAAAAATAATGTACTTCTTGAGTTAAAAAATAATGCACATCATCATCACCACCACCACATGTAAAAGTGATCCTCTCTGGCCTCTAGACCAGCTTGCTCCAACCTGGTGCTCCCTCTCCCTGGTGTTTTGGGCTACAGCTCCTAGAATCCTACCAGTCCAGCATATCTGGGGAGTATGAGGTTAGGGAAAGAGGTCCCAGATCAACCACATACATCTGTGTGACAAGCAAAAGCACCGTTTCATGAATATTGAACGACATAGTCTGTAGAGCTGTTTGTGAGAGTCACTTGCAATCCTGTTCCTTCACTGGAAAAAGAGGTTGCAGGGCTTTCATGGCCATCAACAAACCACAATTCACCCAGCAAATAAAGTGCTTCTGCTCTACACCCAATGGCTGCTGTAAATCTGCAGCAACAGCTGCGAAGTAACACATTTCCATACTTTGATTGCTGGCACAGCCAATGTTATGAATCCAAAAGGGTGGGTTTAAAGTTGTTAACTGGGTAGGCTGGGCTATATATTTCATGTAGAATGTGCATTGGTCCAAGGAGCTGGAAGATGATGCTGTCAAAAGCATTCCACTCCATTCTTTCTCTGGTTTACTGTTTCCTCCTTCATTATAGGGACCTGTTCAAACCAAAGAAGGAAAAAAATTCCTAGAAGGCATAATTGACAACTACCAGAGATGGCTGTATAAGTCTATTTCCAACCTATCTCGTGTTCACGTGTGTCTACCACCCATAAATCTTTTCACTTCTATTTCTGCATTAACCAATTTGGGAAAAAACCAACTCCCAAAGAATCCATGAAAACTCTTAAAACAGTTATTCTCATTTCTACTTATCCCGTGTGTATCCGTGTGTGTGTATGTGTGTGTTAAATAATGTTGTACCAACTAGAATCTGTGGGCGAGTTCCCAAACTGTTTGATCTTGGTTCTTTTCCTTTGCCAAGTCTTCCAGTTTTCATAATTTCCTGATCTAATTTGCAACCAATGAAAATAAAGCTAGGCTCATATCTTGACATTTGCATTTCTTCAGATAACACCAGAGATTTCTTTGAAGATATATAGTGCAATAAGCTACCTGGCCATTCGGTAAATTGCCAGAGTGACATGCAAGTGGCTCTCAGCATTTTAAGGAAGTGAAGGACATTCAGTCTAATAACTAACTCGTTTACATCATGTACAGTAGCATTAAAGATGCTTTGTATGGCATCTTCTTGTTGTTGTAAAAAAAAATGACCTGTCTTGCAAAGCATAAGCTTGTACTGGAACTTGACTTAAAAGTTTGGAAGCCCTGACTTGACAAGGCATTTTCCTACTTTGAAAAGCTTAGTTGTTAATAGCATTGAAAGCCTGAATTAATCAGCACCTGCTTAGAGACATTTTAGGAGATGCTGACCAGGGCTAAGGGATGCTACCAGGCGGAAGCAGATATTTAGAAAGCCTTAATATCAGACAATGTTTACCACCAAAGAGGTAGAGTCAGCATATCTGTAATAAAGACCTTCAAAAGTCAAAATCATATTTGTTCATTTATGTTGTTTATCTCAGCCTCTTCTTGTAGAAGGATATTTATCTTCATCATGCATAAGTGCCACTGAGTGGAGTCTTCATTTATACAGACATGGAAAAGGGAGAAGTACTCTTGGCCCCTCCTTTACTGGGGGATAGGAGCAAACACTTCACTCCTCCTTGTGTCAGTTACTTCCTCCAGAAGCTTTTATCAAAAACACCGAAGTCTTCAAAAGGGAAACACTTAGAACTGGAGGTAAAACAGAAGTGTCAAGTCCAGTGGGAAGTCAGGGTCAGGGACAGAATGGTAGTTTTGTTAATAAAGGCAACCTTCTTGGATAAGGCAGATCAGGGATCTGCCAGCTTTTCAATCCAGACCATGCCAGTAATGGTTTAAGCCTGGAAAATGTCTGAGCTTGGGATGCTATAAACTAGGCTATTGTGCTCCTCAGAGGCACCAAATCCGCTTTCTCCCGCCTATCTGCAGACACCTGTGCTTTAATCGCTTGGTTCATCCCCTCATCCCAAGTCAGCCTGGAAACAATTACTTAAGAATAAAAACTACATGCTGGCATAATTAAAATACAAGAGCAGATGCTCTGCAAGAGAAGTAGTCAAGGGACCAGGCAGCACTCCAATAAGCAAACCTCGTGGTGCACATAGCAACACAAAAAGCTACCACTAGGCATCCTCACCTGCCACACATCTGAGCATTGCATCAGTGCAGTAACACAGGGGAACTGGTCTATAAACCCCATTTTATAAAATAGAAATGGCATGGCTTTACTAGAGAGGTAGAACTCCTGTAACACACAGTTTTCCTTTGCCAGCCATCTTTCCAGTCTTAATATACCTAGCTCAACATTAACTAAAAGCCAAACAACACACATGACTAGTCCTCAGCAAATCATTCCAAACCTTGCTTGCATTCTACAACATGTTCTAGAAACCAGGCAAGTGCGAGGTTAATTTCTAGGAACCGGGCTGATGAATTTGACCAGGCATGGAGTTTGACTGTTTCTAAATAGGTCTAAAGCAGCAATGAGTAAATATGTTAGAAGCATGGGGACAGAATTAGTATGATGTGGGCCTCACTCAGATAAAACCCCAAGGCATCAGCTCAACAGGTAGGGTTGCTATCAAGACAAAATGTTAACTACTTGACCCAAGTGTTATCATGCTTGCCAGCGGCCAAAACTGGAGGATGTAGGGTTGTTTTTTTTATCCTCTTGAGCTATGAGGATTGTTATCACAACAATAATACCCAATGTCAGCCAACTACCTGAATTTCCTATGAGCGTGCATGAATTTGTTGTCATAGTGAATACTTGTGCATTGATGTTGTGGCATCTGTGTCCTCATATTCACTGTCTACAATGTTACCACAGGCTGTCTCTGGGGCAGCAGCAAGAAGACAGGTGGTCTGTCACAGAGAAGTGTGGGGTGCTAAACTCTATGGAGGTCCAAAGCTAGCAAGCATCCCTGTCACAAAGGTAAAGCATTTGTTCACTAGGACTATGTTCCCTGCCCCCCAAACCATCTTAAAGCAGTTCCAGAAGAAACATGTTATGTCAGTGGATCTCCAGCTCCATCCGAGACCTAATTTCATGCCTCCCCATCCACAGCCACCCACTGAAACATCAATATCTTTTCTGTGCCCTTGACACATGAAGGCTTCCATGGGGAGTTTGGCTGGAAGGAACCAACTGGGAAAAGTGCACTCTGTCTTGAACTATGCATCTCTCATGGGTGTTGATGATGAGTCCTCCCCATCTCCCTGCTTGAAGGCAAATGGATGTACACCCAATGAGCTGAGAATAGCCTGAATTTTCCATTACACAGCCTAGGCAAAGGGAGGGAAGTGGTACTTCTGCTGCAATCACAGGAAAGGGTAAGTGACCTTTTCCTTCTCAATAATGAACCAGTTAAAGAAGAGCTAGATATGGTGGGGAGGGGAGGAAAGAGAGCAATGAAATTAATGCACAAGAATGGGCTTGCTCTCAAAGTGAGGCTAGAGAAGGAGACTAGCCACACTGTGTGGCCCAGAGCTTTGGTCTCACACAGAGGCGGAGCATGAATGAGCCCTGGGACTTTGGCCACAAGCAACCCACTGGTCCTCCTGTCTCTTACTGGTGTTATTCCCAGTGGTGGCAATAACAACTGATATCCATGCAAAATACCAGGAGCCTTGCACTCCTTTCCACAATGTGTTCTATTCAGAAGTTCCAAGAGAAGATCACAAGGAGACAGTACAACCATTTTAGAATAAAATACAAGAAGAAGGATGTTATATATCATCCTAGGAGGCAGGACCCTTCCTAGGCACATAAAAGATTTCAAGCCCAGGCCCACAGGACACAAATCTGTATAAAATTTGCATATCGATGTATGCAAATTTGAAAATGATTTTTGGGACTTCACATAAGGCAAAGCCAGCCAATTAATTTCTCGTCCAAATAACTTCAAATGAAATAAATTCTTCCATTAATCTGCACCCCATCCCAGAGCATCGCAAATCAGTAATTCCTCTTCAATTACAATTAATGTGCAACAATTTGGTGGTGGGGAATGCAAAGAAGAGAGTTGCTGGTAGTATTTTTTTTTTAAAATGAGCCATAATGCACACACAAACACAGTGTGTGTATGAGAGAGAGAGAGAGAGAGGGAGAGACCTTTGACCAAAATGGGATTTCAAAGATTTTACAGAGTGTGAATCCAAAAGCAAGCTAAGGGCAAATTAGGCGGTCGCCTTCTTGATTAATTTTCCAATTCCCACCAAGACCTTACTCCAAAATTTAAGCAGCTCCCTCTTTGATTAATTCTCCCATTCATCAATCAACATGACTTCCATGAATTAATTTAAAAATAAATTATTGGCAGGGAGTGTCAAAGGCTTGATGGAAGGTTTGGAAGGTGGGACAAAGATGGTAAGGAAAAGAGAGTGAGGAAGGAGGGAAGGGAAAGAAGCTGTAAGGAGGAACCAGTCATCGCTGGGGGTGAGGATCAGAGGGAAGCGGGGACAGTGCAAGGCCCAACAGTGGGGGAGGGCACAGGGAACCCAGAAACTGGAAGAGGCAGCAGAGGCCAAGGTGGCTGAGTGGGTGGCTGGAAGGATGGCTTTCCATACCACCACCCTTCCTCTGCCCAGCACCTTCTGAGGTTCTGTCTCCTTGCATTTCTTTCCCACATCTCTCTCACTTTCACTCTCTCTCCCACACAGCTGTTTTCCACTGCTACCCCTATTCAATCTTCCCCCACCCTCTTTTTCCATCCTGGAGGAAAACTGCTCCCACCTCATGCAGTTATTCCACCCCACCCCACCCCCCAGCATAACTGCCATAGAGGAAAGTCGGGTTCCTGCAGTGTGCATGGGATGGAACTAACCCTCCCCTACCCAACTTCAATCCTGCCACAAACCTTCGTATTTGCACATCATATAAGCTTGAGGGAGAAAGCCCCAAATGTTGACATCAACCAAAAGGTACGTTTCTCCCTTAAGCTCAACTGAAATGTGGGTTAGAGTGAGGAGCTCTGTGGCAGACAGGGAATTCTAGTTCTACTATGGGCCTTATTCAAGTGAAGTAAAAATATGAACTTGGGTGCCCTTTACTTTCTTCTTTATCTACATGAGAGGCATCTTTTTGTGCCTAAACATATATACCAAGGGTGGACAGCTGTGGGAGTGGGGATCATTTCCAATCCCAGTGGCCACATAGCTGCTCCCAGCTGGACTGGAGCTGGTGAGGTCACTTTTGGTTCTGGGAACAGGTTGTAATAAAAGCAATTTTTGTGGTTTGGGGGTTTGGGGTGGGGTGGGGGGCAAGGGGAGGCAGTTTTTGGTGGCAGCTTGGGTGGTTTTTTTAGCCATTTTACAAAACTGAGTGGGGTCCTAGGAAGCCACAAAATGGCTTTATTCCCCCCTCTTGTGGTATATACAGTAGATATAACCCACACTCTCCAGTCACACAGAGCTGACCCACTGAGACAAGGCTGTTTCCCAACTTGGCCATGTCCAGTCTCTTTCTTTTTCTATGGGCAACTAACTGATCCTGCTCCCCTAGGGCTGGCCATTAGCCTCTCAGCCATGTATGCTGTTTAATGGCCAACAGAATCTGTTAGGGCTCATGTCACTGTAAACAGAGCTCTGTGTTGATTAATTTTCTCCAGTTAGGCCCCTGAATTCCTTTGGAAAGGTTTAAGGATGGGGAGTGCTATGCTCCTACAGGGGAAAATACCACCTACTTTTTCAGCTGTTCCTGGTATGGTGGGTATATGGGCCATGCCCATCATGGAGATGATGGCAACGGTGGTATGATTAGGGAATGGTATAGGAAACAATTCAAGAAAACTGCTGGGGGTGAGAAGCCAAGTGCTCAGAAGGAAGAAGCTGAGGGAGTTAGATTTCCCTCAAGCTTATAAGTATTTAGCTAAGGAGGGGGAAATCACAGCAAATGTATAGTATTCCAGTCATGGCAGTGAGTGGGTTTTGCTTATGCTCAGAATCCAGAGTTGCCAAACGTTTCCTGTGCCTTTAATATTTGTGTAGAAGAGAATATTTCAGCAGATGTTGCTTGTTACCTGGTTATGTGACATCCAACACCTGCTAAAATTCCCTCTTCTGCACAACCATTAACGGTACAGGAGCTGTCTCCAGTTTTCAATCTTGTAACCATATCAGAGTGCAACCAACCACTATATGGGTTTTGGTCAGAATTTCGCTTTTCTTCTGCCTCCTACCTCATCATGTTGGCTTGATAGCCCTTGGGAGGTTTGTGTCCTGCCCTGCCAGTATATGGGCTTATTATCTTCCATGACAAATGGCATAGATGTTGGTGAGACAGTCATAAATTTTGTTTTTAATGTGTTTATTGTTTTGCTTTGTCTGGAATGGAAAAGCACCCTCAGAGGTCAACATCAGGAAAAGAAGGTGGAGAAGCAGCTTGGTGTGTGGTGGTGGTGGAGATGGTGAGTGGGAGAAGACAGATGAGAAGAAGATAAAGAGTTAAGAATTAAAGAATGTCTTTAATTCTTTCTTTTCATGGGTGGGGAAATTCAGACATGCAATCTGCTACCTCCAGCCTCAAGAGATACAACCTGGGAAAGCTTTACTACATGATTTTGATGCATGTATAAACTGTCCCTTACAAATGCACAGGGCTGCGTAGGCATGGCGACAGGAAAAGAATATTGGACCATGCATTTCTGTCTCCCCCTTCTCTGATAGAATAAACTTTTCAAGCCTCTGCTTCTTTTCTAGCTCCCAATATGCTATGACCCCCATGCTTCTTCTACAACCCCTGTGCCAGTCTGAAGCTTGACCCTTCCACCAGAGTGAAGAGACTGTTGAGAGAGAGAGAGAGAGAGAGAGAGAGAGAGAGAGAGGGAGAGAGATTTACCATTAGCTGCCACTCAGTTTAGTTATGCAGGGGTGACAAGCAAGCAAAACTAGACTCCCCTAGTCCCAGACTAGCAGTCACTGCTTTGGCCAGTGCACATGCTAAAAGAGTATTTGTACGTAGACAGTGTCTTCACTGCCAATCAAACACCGCCTCCGTGTCCCAGCCCAGCTAGGCTCTGATCTCTAAGCAACTCAGCGCATGGAGATGGACTGACAGCTCAGTAATTGGGAAGGGAGCAGACAGCAACTCAAGCTCTCCATGTTTAACTCTCTGTATTTGCCAAAGGAAATAAGGAATGAATTTCCTGCGGCTGGAACATCAAGAACCCCTGAGATCAGACATGCCTCTCTATCCAGGGGAGAAGTATAATAGGGAAGGCTGCCACCACTTCCCTTCCACCACCATTGTCAATGCTAACTTGGATAAGAGACAGCCACAGTATGACTGAAAGTGTGTTTTGACCTGTGGTAAGCATGCAAGAAAAGGCAGTCTGCGCTCCAAATCTGTTCTACATCCCTACTATGTAGAGGGCCAGGAGAGGAGAGCAGGAGGGATGGGCAAATCTCTCTATTTCACTTTCTCCCATATTTTAATTTGGTTAAATTCTGATTAAAAAGAATGGTCTGAGATGAGTTTCTCCCAGTGCCCTAATTATTACTATATGACATTCATACAGTTAATTCACAAATGTATCTCCCTCCTCTCCAAAAGTGCCAACATGGTTCACAAGGATAAACAACCCATAGCAAAACAGCGCCACAAAGATGAAAACAACACCAAAACTGAAACTGCATAGCAACTGGCAAAACAATCTGGGAAAAATGAAACTGAGAAGGCTCTTGTTCTTATTTTACCAAAACTGAATTAAACTCAGCAGCAATAAAACATAAGGCAATTGTGTTAAGATGTTTAGGTGAATAATGCTAATTTTCCCCAGTACTTTAAAGCTGCAGGCTTGTGTGAAAGCCACAGAAGTAAAAATGGTGTCATGCAGATGGGGTTCAACTACAGAATGACCCTGTTCCCTAGTCACTACCACTGTGAGCTCAGCAGGTAAGCAGAACCTAAAAGAAGGGGATATTCGCAGAGTCTTGTGCGAATAGGGCCGCACATTGTGTGGTACTATCACATCAGATTTGGGGGAAAGGACACATGTCGTGTGGCATCATTGGGCCAGATTTTTTTGGGGGGGGGGAGTTTCACTGGTGTAAACAAGCCCTTAGAAAACAAAAACAGACAAACTTAAGCAAACTTTTGAATTCTGGACACTATAACTGTACACACAAAATTTACTTGGCCAAACACAAGTGTCTTATACAAATTAAGGCAAGTCAACCTGTAATAAGCAAATTAATGCCATTGAGTTTAAATAGATAGATCAATCTTCCCAATCTGGTGTCCTCCAAGACATTTTAGAGCTATTTTGCTGGGAGAAGTTGATGGGCATTGTTGTTCACAACATCTAGGGCCCCCCAGGGAAGACAGAATAAACATTTTGCTTCACCAGCTATTTGTTACAAGTGGGGTGACGCAAACTTTAAATCAGAATGTAAAACCCCATGAAAAGGCCTGGTATTGAAGTGCAAGTATGTTGACAATTATTGATAAACTGAAAACAGTAAAAGCCAAATTAAGATTTTGGAAAGCAATGAAAGGTTACTATGTTTAACAACTACTGGAGAGCTGCCTGCCATCTCTGCTGCAAAATCTCAAATATAATGTACTTATTTTTCTTTTTTAAAAAGGAATTTGTAAAAATCCATTCATTCCCTATTCACTTTGAATACTAGCTTCAGCTCTAGTTAACTGCCCTTTTTAATATGTGTGGACCTATGAGATACCAATGAATGAGTACACAGGGGGGTAGATGAGACGCCAGATGAGGTCTCTCAGCACACGTCCAGCTCTAAAAGATGGAGTTTCTCAGTAGGAAGCTTGGATTCTAGACTAAAGTTTTCAATCAAGGCTTGAATGCCTTTCAAATGAGCCCATGATAAAAGCAGAAAAAGCCCACTGTCAAGCCCAAGAGAGCCATTTCCAATGTTACATTTTAAAGACATGAATGTACATTTCTGCGCCTCTTGGCACAAGTAAAAGGAATATAGAAAGAGTAACAAGTGCACGTATGTTTTCCAGAGAAGTTATGTATGCAGGGTTCAAATGTGTTGTCTTTAAAAATTATTAATATTTAAAACAAATCACAGCAATACAGTCAAAATAATAATCAAACAATTCAGCTAAAGATACTAAGAGCATCAGCGCTAAATAATATACCAAATCAACCAATGGATCAAAAGAACAAAATTTAGTACCTAAATGGCATCAAAGGAAGTTTGATGTCTGAAGGAGATGGTACCTGAAAAAAGGTATCTAATGAGGTATTTTCCCTGCATGTCTAGCAAGCTACAGCCACAGTTTTGGTTCAACTCGGACAAATTCTCCCTTCCCCCCTTTCTTTAATAGGTCTTCAGCTTTCCCTCTCACTGAAAAGCTTTGACTATGACAGAATGTACTGGAAAATGGCAATTGGGGACATGCTCTTTTCATTCATACTGGAATATACGTACATGTCTTTGAAAGGGTCAAGAAAGGGAGCAATGCTTTTCCCACATATCATCCTTCCAATCTGGGTGAGGTGGCCTCAAGACAGAAGAAAAGAGTCTATGCGTCTAATGCACCACTTCCCTTTCTCTACTTAAAGCTAGTTTCTGTGTTATACAGGAAAGGGTGTGCTGGAAACCTGGAGGCATTGAAGATGGTCTCCTTCCAATTTAGTGTCTTACTCTACATGTCCACCAACAGAAAAAGAATATGAAAAAGAGTAACTGCTGGAGGGAGTGGTCATACCAAAGGCGTATCTAGATTAGCATTCTACTACCCACAATGGCCCACCATATGCCCAAGATAGGCCACAGGCAGGACATGAGGGCAACAGAACTCACCTGCTATTTCTTGCTCTCCAGCAGCAATCACTGTACAGTGGAATGCTGCTTCTAATCCTGGAGGCAACATACAAACATCATGACTAGTAGCCATTGATGACCTTATCCTCCATGAATTAGTTCAACCCTCTAATGAAGACATCCAAGCTGGTGGCTATTGGTACATCTTGTGGCAGTAACTTCCATAGTTTAACTATGTGCTATGTAAAGAAATACTTCATTTTCTCTGTCCTGAAACTCCCATCGCTCATGCTTCACTAGATGACCTTCCTGGGTTCTGCTATTAGAAGTGAGGGAGAAACCCCACTTTCTTACCACAAATAATTCCATACATCTCTGTCAGGCCCCTCTCCTGTTCTAGACTAAGTAGTTGCAAACATAGTAACCCTTCCTTGCAGGTGAGTTCCTGCAACCCCTTGACCATTTTCAATTTTTTGCAGCTTTTTCAACTCAGTAGTGTATTTGTATTTGTTTATTTATGTGATTTTAAGTTTAGGTGGACGTTAATTTGATACTAGTTTAATATCTTTTTATGGGTGAGGGTGGGTGAGGGTGGGGTGGGTGGGGCTTAGGGATTTTAGTTTGTATTGTTGTATTTTAACTGTTGTAAGCCACCCCGATTGTTATTTTACAGAGGGGCGGGGTTGTTATTATTATTATTATTATTATTATTATTATTGGTAACCCAAATTGTACATAGTAATCCAAGTGTCCATTTACAACATTGGCAGTCTTATTTTCAATCGTTTTGACCAAATGATTCTTAACAGCAGAATCTGTCTTTCCCACGACTGCTGCTGTACACTGCCTCTTCATTTTCACTTAACTATTCACCACAAACCCAAGATCTCTTCCTAGGCCAGCCACCACCAGCATATATGTGAAACTGGATTTTTCACTTCACACTGAATTACATGGAATCACATTGGACATTTTGTTGCCTGTCTGAAGAATTGGGCATCATGATCCATCTCGGCCACTGTTCACTCTTGATTCCAGTACATGTATGGAAAAGTTGAAAACATGATCAAAGAAATATCCCTATTCTTCTTTAAATGATATACCATGTATGCAGAAGCCCAGAGATCTTGTAGCTCTTTCCCACTCTCTCTGGCTTTTCTTCGCAAACGAAGATTCAGGAAGGACTCATCCCGCGCTTTCTGCAAGCGTGCTGATGACTAAAAAGGCCAATCCGAGATAAACAAGTCCGGTTGCAAAAAGCACAGCAGAAGGTCTCCTTGGGTGATGTTTTTGGGTTGTGATTCTTTCTGCGTTGTCGTTTCTCTTCAAGACTTGTTCGTCGTGAGTTCTCAAATAAGGCTGCAGCATTGTGGATAGTGCGTCTCCATGCCTCCCGATGTGAGGCCAGGGTGGACCATTGTTGGTGATCAATTTGGCCGAGCCTGAGATGTTGTTTCAGGGAGTCTTTGTATCGCTTTTTTGGAGCGCCCCTCTTACGCTGACCCGTGGCAAGTTCACCGTAGAGTAGTATTTTGGGGAGGCGATGGTCCTCCATCCTAGAAACGTGCCCTGCCCAGCGCAGCTGTGTTCTCAATATCATGGCCTCAATGCTGGTGATCCCTGCTTGCTCAAGGACAGCAACATTCGTTACATAGTCAGTCCAGTGTATATTTAGGATTGTGCGTATACAGCGCTGATGAAAGCACTCGAGGAGTCATAGGTGGTGGCGATAGGTGACCCATGTTTCAGATCCATAAAGGAGGATAGACAGTACGATGGCTCTATACACACTGATTTTTGTGCTTTGCCTCAGGTGTTTATTGCTCCAGACTCTTTTGTGAAGTCTTCCAAATGCACTATATGCCTTTGCTAATCTGCGATCGATCTCTTTGTCAATCTTGGCATCTGAGGAGATGATGCTTCCCAGGTAGGTGAACTGCTGAACGGACTTGAGCACAGATTTGCCGACGGCAATGTAGGGATGGTGGTGTTTGTCCTGTGGTGCAGGCTGGTAAAGAACTTCTGTTTTCTTCAGGTTGACTTCTAGCCCAAACAGCTCTGCAGCTGTTGCAAAGCAGGACGTTAGGCGCTGCAGAGCTGCTTCTGTGTGGGCAACAAGGGCAGCAGCATCGGCGAAGAGCAGCTCACGGACTAGATAGTTTAGAGTCTTAGTGTGAGCCCTCAGGCGGCTTAAGTTAAACAAGCTACCATCAGTACGGTAACGTATATAGATGCCGTCGTCTTCTTCAAGCTCTGCCATAGCCCTTTGGAGCATCGTGCTAAAGAAGATTGTAAATAAAGTTGGTGCAAGAACACAACCTTGCTTCACTCCATTAGTTATTAGTAAGGGCTCTGAAAGAGCATTGCCATATCTGACTTGACCACGCTGGCCCTCGTGTAGCAAGATAATCATTTTAAGGAATTTGGGGGGACATCCTAGTCTTTCCAGGATCTGCCACAGACCTTTTCTACTTACAGTGTCGAAGGCTTTGGTGAGGTCGAACTAGTGTGACTCATAAAATGGTGAACCACCAGATATAGTAGTTCAAGGAGGATGGCCCCTGAAGATGGAGGGAGGGTGGAGTCTTGATTTGATTGTTACCATGACCTGCATGGGAGTCTTCAATGTCTTCTGCTAAGGATTCCTTAGAATTGAGCTTTAAGTGCTGAACTGTAAAACCCTCTGCATGACCTTAAACAGCAACCTGATGAGCCAAACAGCAAGCCTCCAGGGCACACTCTAGCAAGATGATTAGCACAGATATAGCTCCACACAGAGCCGTTAGGAGAGCCAATTAAAGGGTCCGAAAACACTTTTATATCCTTTCTACACACACACACACAGAGAGAGAGAGAGAGAGAGTGCGGGCTAGCGAAGAGAGAGAGAGAGAGCACTTTTACATTCCTAAGAAGGGAAAAGGCAGAACTAGTGGCCCCCATCTCTGTGGCTACTCTTAAACAAAACAGTGAGCCAGCCAGCTCAGCTTGGAGCTAGCAGCATGGTATCAACCTGAGTGGCTTTTGCCACACTGGGAAACAATTAATTAGACCTAGTTTAAGCCATTAATATCATCTTCAATTATTTTCTATTGCAACAACTGTTTCATTACATGGAAGACAGGAGTGGATTACAGATGGTTAACATTTGATTTCATTATCTCAGAAAGCGTCAGATATGTTTTTATAATTGCCAAATAATAAAGTAAATTCTCTAAATAACACTAATACAGGGCTTTGTCTAGTGGATAAAAGGCTGGATTTGTACCTACAAAATCTGCTATTTTGACATTCCATCTTTACCACTCACACATTATGGGCTCTTGGACAAATCACTTTCTTAACCTCAGTTCCTCCACTGCCAAGTTGAAATTATAGTGCCCAGTCCTACACATTTCTTGCAAAGTTGCAATATTGGGAAAAATATTGTTGCTGCTGCTGCAATGCTAAAAATTCAGATTTATTAAATTTATATCCCACCTTTCCTCACAGAATGATCAAGGGTAGGATGCAATATACAATACTGTATATTGTACTGTAAAGCAAATAAAAAATCTACAGCTACCAATTGGTATCACAAATTCTGTATGTACCAATAGTCACCACTCTGGCTGTAAATACAAAAGGTCTGTTAAAAACGGATTGTTTTCACAGGGTTTTGAATGCTGGCCAATGTCAGCACCAGTATATCAGGGGAGTGGGGAGGGCTATCCCTGGCAGATCCCAGTTGCATGTCAGAATGGTACAATGCAGAGAGGCAATACCTTAGGTAGTCAGTTTGTTTAACATTTAACATGTCGAAATCAAGATACCTGAACTGGGCTGGGTGATAAATAGGCATCCAGTGCAACTCTCTAAGGATCAAAGTTGTGTAATCTCATACAATTAAGGCAAGTAATACCCATAGTAGATATATTTTGCTCAGGCTGCAATCTCCACCCAGACTGTCTTTGAGGGCAGTCCCATAGAGTGCTTTACAGCTTAACTAAAAGGTTACAGGGACATATATTACTGTGGCCAGGCTACTACTATCCAGGGACAACCACAGCTGGCAAATCAGCTATGGTTGAAAAAAGGCACTCTGTGTCACTGCATTCACTTGGGTCTCCAGTGAGAAGGTAGAATTGAGAAGTACCCTCCACCCGGACCACACACCTGATTCTTTGGGTGGGGAAGTGCAAACTACTTCAGAGAGGTCTCTCTTCTACTTGCTGGGCCCAAGAACCACCAGTGCCTAGTACCTCTGTTTTGTCAATAATGTCAGTTTATCAGCTCTCATTCATCCTTTTGTTCTTCCATCATTAATTAAGAAATGGATTCTAATGGAAAGGAGAAACAGAGACAGCACCTTGGCCCAAATCCCTGTTGGCCACTGCCAACAGTCTGAAATTACATGTTAGCCACCAGGGAAGGCAGGATGGAACACTGTGGGACCCCTGCAGCTCACCTGACAACAGGCTGAGCAGAAGTCCCCGTCACAACTTTTGGAGACAAGCCTCAGTGGTAGGAGGTAAGTAGAAGTGATTGACAGTGGTAGCAGTATACATAATCAGTCTGAAATCCAGAGATGGTACATTTTGAAAAGCTATTGGATTGTAAGATGAGGCAGCCATGGCTTCCATCATTCCCCCAACTCCCTGAGCCCCAAATCCAGCCCATTATAGCAGATAGGAAGGAGGCAAATGTGAAGACAATGGGGAAATGGGTAGAAAATCCTGCAGCTGCTTCAGCCCTCCAATTCATTCATAGATGTAAAAGGTAAAAGGAAGAATCTTGAGGTTGCTCATAGGCTGACAACTAGAATGACGGGTGAGTGTTTTAAAAGTGATCATTTCTTTATTTTCCCTACAGAAACTATAAAAAAATGATCTAGTTTTATTCTAAAGCTACAATACCGTGCCAGATCCTACAAGTCCCTATGTACAGTTTCTGTCTTGTCTATCTCTCACTCCTTCTTGCCCATCTAACATACTATAGCAGCAGACTTGATATTAAAAAGTGTAGACTATCAACCCAGGTCTAATGAAATTATCACTACACTGTTATACGACTATTATTCCACTTTAAGTGCTCTGGCTGCCTCCTGTGGAGTCCTGAGATTTGCAGTTTAGGGAGGGGCATTTAGAACTCTCAGCCAGAGAGCTCTTCGGCCACAGTAAACTACAAACCCCAGACTGCACAGGAGGCAGCCAGAGCAGTTAAAGTGGAATAATAGCACTGTTAACAATGTAGCGTGAAAGAAACTTAAAAAGTCATGCATAACTTTTGATATAGTAGAAGAACCTGTTCATAAAAACAACAACAACAACAACAACAACAACAGTACATAGTGTGTACTGACTTGATTTGCACTAGCTAAGTTAGCAAGACACCAGACGGAAAATGACTGCCACATATATGAAAACCTATTTAGCTCCAGGAACCCAACCTCCTCAGTTTTTCCACTTTAAAAAAATGGAAGAAACTGGCCAAACACAACATTAGGAGCTGTTCTATTCCATTCCATCCAAAAATAATTTTGGCCAGGGAACTGGTAGCTTTGAAATGCCTCTCAAGTAACCCTATAATTAATGGCCACATTAGCACTTTTTCATCATTTGGTTTATAATCATGTGTATGTGTTATTCACGAAAGGGGAAGTAGTCCCCCTCTCCTGATGTTTCATTCTTCATATGATCATTTGTCAGGAACATGTACATCTGTGACTGTCTGACTGAGTGACTTTTGTTATAAACAGCTAAATGAGCTTGTAATCTAGAAGTCTATGTCAAAAAGCACAACCCCCATGCCCCATGCTTAAAAAACAAAAAATAAAGTGGTGAGACTGTTCACAGGATGTTGTTATAGGTGTGAGGGTTTTTTTTAAGTATCCACAACAAATACCCCTCACCCCCAATATAACCTTAAGCATATCAAAGAATGGGCTTTGGTTTCCTGGACTCTCTACCTCACTCAACTAAAATGCAACATTCTCTCCCTGTATTATTTGTGTCAAGGCTGGGGAACCTATGACTTCCTAGAAGTTGTTGACCAACCCAGATTCGCTAACAGGTATAGCTATCACAGAACTCTTTCAACCTGTTTCAGACTGTTTTAGAGATCAGGAGTACAGTCCAGTATGCTGGTTGATGCAGCATTTTGTTTTAACTCTTTTCCCACTGCCAGTTTACCTACAGTGACACAAAAAATAACATCCAAAATGTTAATAGGGTCACAGAAATGGATACTCTGTGTACATGATCCTTTTATGAATGTGTACCATTCTAGTGTGCTAAACATACTTGCTTTTGATTCAGGAGGAAGCGAAAGTACAGTAGATAGTTTTAATTGGCAGCCTGATCAACAGCAGACTGATTAATTCATAATTTCAGGCAGTCTAGAAGGATATCAAACTAAAAGCATGGGCAACTCAATGGTGTCCTTGTTACTATAGGCTTAGTATGTTTTTATTTTAACTGAACATGATAGGCTATCAGCAATCCTTTAATCAGAAATGGAAAATCAATTGTAATTGGCTACCAAATTGAAATGAAAGATATTATCAGATCATTAGCATTTACATTGATTAAAAGACTAGCAGATCAATCCCCCATGTGGGTATTTTCAGCTTTAAAAGAAGCAGTAATTGACACTGAAGTCTGAATTAGAAGTGATCTCTGTTCACTATCCTGCATGGAGACAAGTTGGCCACCCTGCTTTCTGTATAATAAAACTGGATTATGCTCTTATCATGTATGCAATGAGCAGAAAAAGCCACAGTAACCAGCCAATAATAATTTTTAAAAAACCTAAAATCCTCCAAGCTGTGAGCTGCAAGTCTCACCCAAGAAGCAATATTGCCTCAACTCCACCTGAACAGCAGCATAGGTCAGTAAGAGCTGAGTGGCTTAGCATGAATAATTATACAGTAGCAAACCAGCAAGCAAGAGCCCTGGCTGGCCCAGCCCCTCCTCCCCAAATACAAAATAAAATTCTTAAGTGCCTCCTCTTACTGCTACCCAAGCAACTTGAATGGGAGAAGGCAGCAATTGATTGATGCCACCCAAAAGAACACAAGTCAAGCTGGGCTCTGCCACAGCAGTTCCAGACTAAGCATGATCAGGTGTTATTTTAAGTGCAACACACCATGGGAGGCAACCTGTGCAAACAAAACACAGCCAGGCAGCAAGGGCAGCCTGACAACACCTATAAAACCCAAGCAGCTGTGACACTGTACCTGCGTGTGGCCATTACAGCCGCTTGACTGTCTTTAATGGTCACTGTGTGAGCCACCGTGGAGTTTTGAGGAGTGGTGTTAATAAGCCTGAAGGAAACAGTCTAGATTTTTTTTCTGCTCAGGTAAGTTAGTGTTTGGACAGGGAGCTGAAAAGCATAAACAAGACAGTACTGGGAAGGCAAAAAAGAGCCTAGGCAGCCCCACTGAAGCTCTCCATCTATAGGGTGACGAGCAAGACATGGACAGGTAGGGTGCCAACCTCTCCAACTTGTAGAAGAGTAAATTACTACAATTACACAAAGGACAGTTGTGCTATCATTCTTGGAGTCAGTGAAGCTGACAGGCACAGGACAAATGAAAACATTGTCTAGATTCCAGAGAAAGGTACACTTGCATAAAGAAAGAGCAACTGTTAGAGTTCTGAAAAGTTACTTTTTGGACTACAATTACCAGCCTGGTTGGGAGATTCAAAGACTTGTAGTCCAAAAAAAGTACATTTTTGAAGCTCTGGGCAGATGAATATAAATATAAAAATTCAGAGAAAATATTGACGACATTCATAGTTACTTATCTTGTGGCTGGTTAGCTGTTAACAAATTGGTCATTACTGTGCGTACAATAAACAGCAAGCCCCCACCTGAACTGACCCAAATCAGCTCAACCATTTTGCATCTATTTTGCTAGGTGTTTAAATTTACCCCTTTGCCCATCACTGTTGCACCAATACTTGGGATGTTTAATTTTACCTATCGGATTTGGAATTAAAATCCTGAAGTCTCTCTAAATCCTCTAAATCCAAGGGCTCAGTGATTATAGGAGATGTAGGAGGGCTGTGACACTACTGCCTTTCAAGTCATCCTGGCATCAAGAAAGAAAGGCAGGCAGACAACAAGGGTGGGTGGATGAAGGGAGTGCTAGAATTTTGTGGGGGCCTCCCAAAGCATTTGGGCACGCCCTTTCTTTGTTTTGTCACTTTGAGAAACAGTGGACAGGATCATTTGTTCCTCGGAGGATTCTGTATCTGCTTAATTGCTAATTGAAGGTCTCTATGGGAAAACAAATGTGATATAGTACTTTCTAGAAACCCAACAGGGGCCACACTAGCACTGTGAGCTGTTATGCCTGAATCCAACCCTGGAGTATAGGTGTATTCTTCAGCCAGGAACCCTGAAACCAGCTGTTAAGGCTGATAATTGCTTCTATGAGAAGACACTGTTCCTACTGACTAATAAGGGCAAAAGGCCAGACTCCCCCAGTTTCTTCTAGGTTGGATGAGTCCAGAAGATTCACACAGCTAGCCAGCCATGAGAACTGATGTGGCAGGCCTTTCATGAAATACTTAAATATTGTATTATGCTTTGAAAAAAATGAAAGTTGACATAGTTCATGGTATCAGCAGCTGACACAGTTATGTAGGACATGGGGGAAATAAACCCAAATGTGTACAGAAATGATCAAAGCAGGCTTGCAGTAACTCTTGTCCACATCAAGGAAGGCTGTAGCTCAGTGGCAGAGGGCATGCTTTGCATACAAAAGAGCTCAGGTTGAATCCCTGGCACCTCCAAACAGTGCTGGAAAATCTCTCTCTCTCTCTTGCATGCACACACACACACACACAAATATACACCTGCCTAAAACCCTAGGAAACCCATGTCTCTCCCTGCAGAATATACACCACAGTATACTGAGTTAGATGGATCCTTGTTTTGATCCAATATAAAGAGGCTTTCTATGTTCCTAATTTTCTAGAGGTCCAAATGATATGTTACTGTTCTGCTTCTCCTGTAAACTACATAAACTGAGAACAACTGAGAATGTGTTGAACAGAGAGCCTGGGAGAAGGATCCCTTTGATTCCATAAGGAAACAGAGTTGTGTGTCTTCAATGGTAAAGTGATACTTTACTGGGCTTTCCTACTATCTTGTCAGCAGAAATAAAGCCCTCAGAAGGCCTTCTCGCTGCAGCAGGGGTGGTTCCAGTAAGTCATCCACAGTGCCCATAAACCATAGTTCAGTTTGGGGAGGAGATTTTAAGTGGCCCATAAAATCTTTAATAGCAGCTGCTGCAGCCGCCACCATTAAAAAAATAAAAATAAAAAAAGAAGCCTTGTAATAGAAGTGGTCTCACCTCCTGGATAAATGCCAGCCTGGCTGGTTATAGCTGTCAGGTTTGTGATCTCCACTCTGGGAGGATGTCCGAAGGAGGTGGAAACTCCATCCGGTTGAGTTGCCTTCCGTCTTGCCATGGGAAATAATCAACTCCTCCACTTGCCAGCATCATCACCAGGGGACTTTATTAGCACTTCCTAGCAAGCACACAGTCCCCCACAGCTCAGATCACACCGTGCAGGAAGCATTTGCATAGCACAGTTCACTTTGTCTTGATTGATCCCATTGGAACCAAGGAGTCTAGCTGCTGCAAAGAACAAAATTCAAGACTTCTCAAGAAGGAAATTGTCTTCTGCCATCCCTTCACTCAACTCCTTAACCTGGTACTTGAGATGGAGATCTACTCTGAACACTGCAGCAGGTGGTTGGTACAAAAGGTACACAATGACTGACCAGGGCAGAGGGAAACATCTTCACCTCTGATCTTCCTTCATTTTATCAATCTAAATCAAAGCAAGCTTGCTCTGGTCTGCCTGAAGATTGTCAGATATACATGTAGTCTCTTGCTGTAGAGGTAACTAAATGTGGAAAAGGAGAGCAACAGAGTGGTATAGATTCTGACTTCAGTATGGGATTGCAGGTCCAGAGTTCAGTACTAAAAGATGCCATGTTCTGCAGTTAAAATCCCTCAGGCTTTGCCTCACAAAATATGTACAGCTAACCCCCAAACAATAGTAGTGTTAGGCTTTTTACCAGGACCAATGAAATGTCACAAAGTACTATACAGTCCAGCCATAATGTGAAGAACTGTGGGTGCTGCATTCATTTTGAACTTACGGTATCTCTTCATCTGTAGAGCAACACCAGCTTGGGGGGTGGGCAGAATTTCTATGGTTCAGGAGCTGCTGTTTCCTAACATCTGACAGCTTGCTGTTGCAAGTGCAGAAGTGGAGGAGAGAATTTTCTAAACACCCACTCTTTGCATTTGTTACAGTAGCACCCCCGCATCCACTGATTCGCCATCAGCGGAAATGGCAACACGGGGGGGGGGGGAAGGGAGAGAAGGAGAGATCTGTCTCCCCCCTCCCTTTGCCCCTGGGATCGCTCCCCAAGATTGCTCGAGGCAGAAATGGTGACAGGGGCACTCGTTATTATCCATTATTTTCTTATCTGCAAGGCTCCCTGGAACCAATCTCCGACGGATACCGTATTTTGAAATTTAAAAATAACTACTATGCCAGCTCCAGAATGACTTGGTTTAAGACTCAATCTGTGGGCATGTTGGGGGACCCAAGGCTACTCAGGACTCATCTACACGAGCCAAGATATGCCGGCTCCCTGCCAGCATATCCTGGTCATGGATCAGGCCCATTGCTTCCCCGTTTCCCTCCACAGAACAGGAGGAAGTCCTGACAGGCACGCCAGCCTTTTGCTGCAGCCACCATTTCCCTTGCTGTCTCAGAAGGTAGGGAGGGGGCCCACAACATGTGACCAAGGCCCCCTGCATGTGACCACCTTTGGTCACATGCTGTGGGACTCCTTCCTGCCTTCCAGGAGAGTGAGGCAGACTGGCAGCTTTGGCAAGGGCTGGTCTGCCAGGACAGGCTCCTATGGTCTCACAGAGCTGATCCATTTACTCCCAGTAGAAATGGGTTTAAACACTGCATTGGGCCCTACCCAGCCTTCCCCCATCTCAGCCCCGTATCTGCTTCAGGGGTGGTGAGGACTGCCCAGGGGCAGGATTGGACAAATGCCCTACATCCTATGGACTGCAGGGCTCTGAGAAACGGCAAGACGGGGTGTATTGCCCATCTAAACAAGCTCTTAGGCAAAAACACTGCACATTATTACCCACAGGTGGGAGGGTTGTCTTGACATGAGAATGGCACTGCCACCCCACCCAATAATCCCTTAAACAGCCTTGGATGTGGGTTTGGATTGCTCTTTTGCTTTCTAGCTCTCTCCTCTGCCACCATGAAGTGCAAAGCTGATTTTTAAAAACCCATCACAGAATTTCCACTTCTCTGAACATTCTAGAGTGCAGAAACACTTGCTTCAATTTCTCTCATAAAAAGAACTGAGATAAACCAAAAATAAAAGAGTTTTTAAAAATATAGTCAAACTTGGGTAGTGCATAGTCAGAGCAAACGTGGGTGGGCAGAATGTGAATGGCCCCAAGGCACTGAATTATAATTAAAAAAGTGAAATTGAATTTGCTTAAGGAAAACAAAGTTTACATGACATAAAAGGGAGGAAAGAAAATCTGAAATGTTCTATAGATGTAGATTCTAGTGGGGTTTTAAAGAATGTGAAGGTTTTAAGCAGGTCTGCTTGGTGGAAGAGAGCCAGTGATGGAGAAAATATAAAGGGGCAGGGAAGCAGAATGCAGAATGCCCTGAACTACAGTAATGAAAGTTCCTTCTCAGTTGCTAAGTGTTTGATGGAAGAATATTGGGGTGCCTATTTTCAAAAACTTTATATCCACAGGAGTTAGAATATGTGTTTTGCATGATAGAGAATAAAAAACAGAATTATTGTTTTGAGAATGCTTGATCACCAACTTGTATGTCAGATGTAAAAATCACACAAAAAAACTGCTTTTACTCCCCACTCTTTTTAACGGTAAGATTAAATCCCAAGGATTCTCTTCCTGGAATTGAACAAAGGTACTGCAACTAGAACACAAGACAGGTACAGAACTAAGATGGCCCCTTCAGGGGACTAGCCTTTTTGCCACTGGATACTTACGCTGTTGCTGTTATGTGCCTTCAAGTCAATTCTGACTTATGGTGACCCTAAGGCAAACCTATCACAGGGTGTTCTTGGCAAGACTTGTTTAGAGGGAGGTTGGCTTTTCCTTCGAGGCCAAGTGACCCACCCAAGGTCACCCAGTGGGTTTCCATGACTGTGCAGGGATTTGAACCCTGGTCTCCCATAGTCCTAGTCCAATGTTCGAAACACCGACTCTCATTGGATACTTATTTATACTCCCTAATCTGTGCTTGGAACACATTAGACAGCCAGCAAACCTGGCTAGCTTCCTGTCACAATAGTTAACCTCCATAGCAGGAGGACAATGGCTCACTCCCATCTTGACTCAGACAAGCAGAGAGACAACACAGTAATTAAAGAATGACATGGAGGACATCAAGATAAAACAATCTACCAAAGAGTGATACCCTTATTGGCCAACTGAGATGCACGGAACACATCATGCAAGCTTCCGAAGCTCCACTGGCTTCTTCATCAGGCAAAAGATGTTAAAAATCATACAGGAGAAAGAAAAAAAAGGTGACGGTGTTGGAACCACAGGCCTATATCTTGTATCAGAAGTTGTCTATGTTGTCATTCTTTTGGGATGGAGGAATCTCAGTGCAGGAAGAGAACATTCTCCTGTCTTTGGCCATGTGGGGACTAAGACAATGGACAGTAAAATGTAAATGCCATTAGCAGCAGTAAAGTAACTACTCTTGGTTCAGTTGGTCAATACAGTTGTCCCTCCGTATCCATAGATTTGGTATACATGGATTTAAGTATTCATGGCTTGAAAATATTCTTTAAAAAAGTGGAACTTAGCAAGAGTAACTAAAAAGGGAGGTAAAATAATTGTGAGATGAGTGGCAGGATGAGGGGCCATGTAAGTGCTGCCATGAGGGGTGGGATGAGTGTGGGGAGAGCTAGCTATGTGTGGGGAGAGCAGCAGCATTGCTAGAGAGGTAACTTCTGGTTCTGCCTTTGGGAGACTGCTACTCTTTTTGGACAGGCAATGAGTTTCATAGAAGTCAGATTTTTCTCAGGTTATCTTAGTACTGGGGATAGAACGTACAAGACCAGATGGATCATGTGGATACAAGACAGCCTAGATAGATCACATCATCTAATCCAGGCATCCTGGACCACCTCGCCCAAGTTCTCCATCTAGTCCAGCATCTTGCTTTTTACAGTGACCTGCTACGTGTCTACAGAGAACCCACTAGCAGAGCTTGAAGGCAATAGCCTCCCTCAGATTACACCTCACTGGAAACAATTGATACTCAGGGGATTATCAGACGAGAACAAAAAAAGCGTTCTAGTCCCGCAATCTCCTTTCCTGTCCCGGCACAAGAACAAAAAGTTTCAGACTTACCTGAATCGCACTTGTGCTGGGCAGCCTAGGAAGTGAAAGGAGCTCTAGAGCTCTTTCACTTCCTGGTTTGTAATCCTGGCTGCTACTCTTGCGAGAAGAGGAGAGCCGGGGAGTTAAAGGGACAGGCTGGGGACGATGGGGGGGGGGCGATCGGGCAGCAATTGGGGTGGCAATCTGGGGTGGTGAGGGGAGCAATCTGGCAGCAATCGAGGAGCAATGGGGGGAGATCTGGCAGTAATCGGGGGGTCCATGGGGGTGATTTGGTGGTGATTGGGGGCATGGGGGTGATCTGGTGGCGATTGGGGGGTGATCAAGGGGCAATGGGGGCGATCTGGGTGGCAGCAGAGGCCTGTCATAATGGAGGCATCCGGTAGTGTTTTGATACTTCAGACCTCCCGCTAATGCTGGCATTGCGCCAGCATAACAGGCACCTTTTCACATGCCCACCGTTCTGTTACAGAAACGGAACGGTGGATCTATTAATGGCTTAAGCCGTGAATGGAAAAAAAAAGAAGCAGGGGCAGCACTGGAGCAGAACGGAAGCAGAACCAGACAGGGACGACGTCGTGTGAAAGGGAAATCGTTTCACGATACTGTGGAATTCCTCTCCCAGTTTATTAGGCTGGTCTGATAATCTCCTCAGCCTCAACATGCTGACTCTGGAAGTGGACGTTCCACTCATTCACCAGGATTAATGCCATGGTCTGATAGCTCTACCTTTCCTCCACGAACTTGCCTTATGCTGCCATATAGACACCTCTGGTTCTGATTAAGGCTTTGCAGAAAAGGAAAAGGTTTTGCCAAGGAAATTAAAGAAAATAGGAAAGGGACTTCACTGAAGGAGAGGAAGTAAAGCCTCTTTCAAGTATAAGGAACAAAGGGGAATGATATGCTTGTACACAGTAGCGAGAAGAAGAAAACAACCAGAGAGACATAAGAGAAAATATATTTGAGGGAAGAGGAAAAGAGAAATAGGTGAAAGTACAGTCTTTGGCCAAATCCACACTACACTGGATTATTTTCCATGGCTCCCTCCTATTGAGTCCTGGGATTTGTAGTTTTCCAAGGTCATAGACAATGCAATGGATAAACATCCATCTGACCATGTTGCTCTCATGCTGAATGACAAGATGGTACCATTATTTGAGTTCGCCATTATTTCATGCCAGACGGTGCCCAGTCACCTCCTGTACCCAACTGTATTTTTGATCCCTCTGCTACCCTTCATTTTTCTTACGTATCTGTTCCCAAGTAAAAGTTTGGGAACAGAATACTTTGGATGAACAGACAAATGGGAAAATAACCTTACTGTGGGCTTCCTACTAAGCTCATAGGGAGGGCTTGGGGAAAGTTAATTTTAGGACTACAAGTCCCAGAATCTCCAGCCATCATGGATACTGCCCAGTATGCCTGGAAGATTCTGGACATTGTCATTAAAAAAAGTTTTTAAGCTCAGTTCAGAGGACGTTAGTAGCAATGTCCAGTAGCAACAGAATATTGAATTACTGCTGACTTCCATTTTAACTTGCCATAATCACTTAGCATTGCTGTAGTCTTACTATGGCAAACTGCTGGAAGTTAAAATGTGCAATGTGAAGTTGAAGGCTTTCATGGTGGCATCCATAGGCTTTACATGTTTTTTTTCCCCGGTCTGTGAGGCCGTGTTCTGGGTGAGTTTATTCCTGACGTTTCACCTGCATCTGTGGCTGGAATCTTTAAAGAATGGTAGCATAGGGGGTATGTGGGATTTATATACTGTGATTCTCTGTTGGAGAAGATATGTACTTTTGTGTATTTGGATGGCTAGTTCCTGGGGGGAGATATGCAAGGAGGATTAATGTCTATTTAGCTAATGGTCCATTGTCTGCTGGGAATCCCCCTGTCCCCGGGTACAATTCATTTGCATGTGCTGAGTTTTAATTTTGGTGTTTTTCAGGACTGGTAGCCAAATTTTGTTTACTTTTAGGGTTTCTTCTTTCCTGTTGAAGTTGTCCAGGTATTTCTGGATTTCAATAGCTTCCCTGTGCACTCTGACATGATAGTTGTTGGCCTTGTCCAGAATTTCGGTGTTTGCAAATAACATTTTATGTCAAGGTCGGTTTATCATGTGTTCTGCTACTGCTGATTTTTCTGGCTGGCCCAGTCTGCAATGTCTCTCATGTTAATTGATATTAAAAAAGTTTTTTAAACTGTTCAAAAATCAGGTTTCCCAAGTATCAAGAAACCCTGAGGTGAAACATCCGGGACTAATGTGAATATTCAGTTTGGGACTTATTTTACACAATAGAAAACAGGATTTTCTGTGCAGGAAAAAGGAATTTTTGCAAGGACAATAATATTTCTGCACAAAAATATTACTTTCTTTGCAGAAAATGCTGTAGTTGGGAACTTATTTGCATGTGGTTATAGCATTTCCTGGACAGGAAACTGCATTTTCTGCAAAGAATATGTTTGTGCATATAGATATTACAGTCACCCCTCCACATTCGCGGGGGGTTAGGGATGCAAAACCCCAGTGAATGTGAAAAAAATGTGAATAAAAATAGGCCTCCCACTGCCTGCCCGCAACCCCCCGTCCTTCCAAAGTGGCGACGGAGCTTTTCAAGCCCCATCACCACTTTGGGAAGCACGGGGGGGGGATGAAAAGCCCCCCGCCCGGCCGCCACCCCCTCCACGCTTCCCAAAGCAGCTGTGGGGCTCTCAATCCCCATAGCTGCTTTGGGAAGGTTGGGGGGTGGCAGCCAGGCAGGACGAGGGCTTGCCAGCCACCCCTGCGCTTCCCAAAATGGGGATCGAGAGCCTCATAGATGCTTTGGGAAGATCGGGGGTGGCGGCCGGGCAGGAGGAGCACTTGCCAGCCATCCCCCGCGCTTCCCAAAGCGGCTGTGGGGATTGAGAGTCCCATAGCTACTTCAGGAAGGGCGTGGGGGCGTGGAGGGAAGGCAGCCGAGAGGCTTTCAGCCACCCCCACCCTCCCAAACCACAACAAGGCTTGAAAAGTTCTGTTGCCGCTTTGGGAAGGGCGGGGGTGGCACCTTTGGCTGAAAAGGCTGAAAAGCGCCTTTGCCGCAAACTTCCTGCTCTCCCGGGGCTTGGCTCTCCACCCCAAACGGAGCCAAGCACCAGGAGAACAGGGAGTTGGGCGCACGGTTTGCTTGGGGAGCACTCTGTTTAAATCGGCTCCTCTGCTTTGTGTGTGAGCGAGAGAAGCTGATTTAAACGGGGTGCTTGATGAGCAAATCGTGAATAGTCGAAACCGCAAAAGTGAAAGCCACAAATGTGGAGGGGCAACTGTATTTTCTGCACAGAATATATTGCTATCTGTTTTCTGAGCAAAAGAAATGTGTGGATGTTGTGCAGAATAAGAACTTGTCTATATGAGGAGAAAAAATATGAATAGGTCCGAAAAAGTAGGCATTCGCAATGATGCAACCTGTCTTCGTTCAAGAGTCCCCCTAAACTCCGCATGCCCCCTAGCCAAGATGGTGACCGCGAGTGACTGACTCGTGATTTTATATCTGCTGCCGCGAATTTTAAAAAAACAAAAACAGTTTCCCATGGTGCACACAAGTGATAGTTCGTATTTCCAAAAGAAAGAAAGAAAGAACGAGTATAAGATTGCCTTTTGATCGACTTACCAGACCCTCACTTAATTGAAAATGTAACATGGCGGCCGCAGGCATTTTCCCTGTTTGCTAGCCCCGCCCCCATCCTTATCCAGCCAATCAGATTATGTTGCCTGTTCGTATCTGTGCAAACGCAAGTGTTCAAACGATCACACATTCACATGTCGTACTGAGCTTTTAAAAAAATCCGTTTGAAACCCCAGATGTGATGCACATGGACTTTGCGGTAGATTTGGCTGCCCCCCTTCCTAATGACACATATTTGTGTGAATGTCCGTATGAACGGATCACCTTCTGTTCGTATGTCTTTCGTATTATTTTGACTGTATAGACAAGACCTAAGTCACAGACTGAATAGTCTTGAAAACGACAATCTTCCGATACTTTCTCTCAGCAGTAATTGCTAAAAATACTCATTGCTTCCTTCAAGAAGAAAATTAGCAAAGAAGTGCATCTCTATCCTGCCTGAAACTCTACAGAGCCATTGCCAGTCAATATAAAAGTGTTTCCCTTTGCCTCTCTGCCCCCCTCTCTCACACGTCTCTCTATCCCTTTGTCACCTTCTCTTGCTTCTTTTAGCAATAGCAATAGCATTTATGTTTCTATACTGCTTATCAATGAAAAGCACTCCTTAAGCGGTTTACAACATGTTAGCTAATTCTATAATCTCTTTCCCTCCATCTTCCTTCTGCTCTTCTCACCTTCAGTCCCACCTTCTTGGGTAGTGCAGGCAACAAGGAGATCTAGTGATGGAGGTGGATCCCTTTCTTCCTTCATCACCATCTCACTATGTTACTGTGAAGCTTGCTGAGAAAGGTGCTTATCCCCACCGCCACCATTGATCACTAACACTTGGAAATGTGCTCACCAACCAGAGTGATTTCTCCCTCCATGGAGAGATTGCTTGGCTTAAATGCAGAGCAAGGAGAAGGTCTTCTCTTTTTCCATTCCCAGCATGGAAGACAATCAACTTTTCTATAGAGGAAGATACAATTTTTTCTCTCTCTCCATGGGCAGCCCAGCAGCCACAACTCCTCTTTCCAAATTGTTAGCTGTCTCCCAGTCATTGGCTAAGCAACAGGTTGAAGAAAGATTGTGGGGAAGGGAAGTTGAAACCTCTCTCCGTGACCTGCCATCCCCAGTACAGTAGGACCCCCGTATCCACTGATTCATTATCAACTGATTCAATTATCCAAGGGACACAAAACAGCACAACTATCATAAAGTCTTCCTAGAAAATGTGTCCTCTCTAGCCATTTTCTAGGTCCTCCAAGGCAAATCTATGGTATTTTAAACTGGAAGTCCCATTAATTTCAATCGTGTTTGCTACTATCCACGGTCTTCTGTATCCACACACATCCCCAGAACCAATCCCCAGTGGTTACGGGGGGGGGGGTCCTATTGTACAAAGAAAAAAGAGAGTTCTGACAGTGGCAGTCCAGGCACTGTCGGAAAAGCTCTCCATGGTTGGTTTGGCTGTCAGCCTGGCCAAGGAGTACCCAGCCAGGCCCTTACACAGCAGGAGAAGCTCTTGTTTCCATCACTCGGGTGACACAGCGCCAAGGGCTCAGACAGATGGCAATAGGGAACGGGTGTCTTTTAGTGCCACCCCTTCCAGTGCGCTTCCTCATACCCTCCAACGTTTCACAGAGGAGAACTGGGACACCTGTGGCCAAGCAGCATCAGAGTGTGGTCAAGATGGCAAAAGTTAATAATGAAGAACACACAAGCTAGGAAAGGCTGTGGCAGTTTGCTTTTGCCTGAGCCTACTAGGAAGGGCAAGGTTGCACCCCCTCCTCTCCTCTGCTGAGTTAATCGAGTGCAAACTAATTTTGTACATTGAACTCAGTTTGCAGCAACTGAAGTAATCTGAGGACAAAGGTGTAAGGCGGGGGAGAGAGGAACTGGGACATTTTAAATGCAGCTGAAAAAAGTGGGATTTTTTGTTCTCTCTGGACAGTTGGAGAGTATGCTGCCTTGGAGAAGTTTCTTTGTGTGGCTCATGGCTAGCCCAAGCCTGTGTCTGGGAACCCCTGCCCTATAGTGCAGACATAAATTCACATAAATGAAGGTTAGTCATTCCCTGAGCCTACAAACACTACCTTACATTCACATACATACAAAAACCTTGCCACCTGGCTTTGGACTGATGTCATATGCAATCTAATTGAGAACCTCCACCCCAAAGCAGGAGCCATCCTTTGCCTCCTGTTTTTGGGTAGGGGTTTTAGATCAGATTACATATGAAGTCATTCCTAGGCCAGGTGACAACGCTGTGTGTGTGTATGAGAGAGAGGGGAGGGGGTAAGGAGATTATCAGACACTGCAAATATGGCATAACAACTACACAATACTGCAAAAGGGCTTCCCTATCGCACAACGTCATCCTCTTCTGTTCTCCAAGTGTTCCACTCCTGTGAAAAAGCCATTATTTTTTATTAATGGGCCCAGTCATCAATTGATGGCCAATGGCATTTTTTTCGTAGTACTGCCAGCGTCTGAAATCACATCCCATTATGCTCTCATGAATACAGCGTCAATGGGTGGTCCCCACCAGAACACTTCCAGTTGAGAACGCAAAAACTAGGGATGCTTTTATGTGTTCATCTTCTTTGTTAATGTTGGTGTTTTTAGACTTTTATGCATGCTCGTGTCTTCTCACGAGAACCACTGAGCTTATGTGTCGAGATCAACATGGAAGTAAACAGTGCTAGCAATGTGGGAAATGTAGCTCTCTTCTTGCACCCCATGCACATGCTTAGTAAGTTTAGGAAATTCCTTGAATGCTTAAGTTTCCACCCCCTCTTCTCTTCTCAGGCTGTTTTAGCCATTTGGAGCTATGGGGTGACCATTGAGTCATTCATCACATGGCCTTCTAATTTAAATGTTTTATGATTCTTTGTTCTTGGTTCCTCCTTGGGATCTGTAGCTTCTCCATGATGCTGCTTCTTCCCTTCCCCCCCCCCTTTCCTTCATGCATCTTCCAAAACATGAAGAAAAGAGGCGAGCTCTTGCTTACTTGCAAACACCTCTCTATTTGAGGAAATATTATTAGTATTGAGTATTACTGCTGTAATACTCAGAAACTTCTGATTTGATTATCCTAACCTGAACTTCCCAAGATTGGGTGAGTTTTCTACCCTGAACCCTAATCCTCTTAGTTAGTTAAAGACCTTAGATTTGTTTTGAATATGTAGATTAAGATTGCTATACCTTCAGTAAACTTTTGCTATGCATTTTAAAGCAAATGTCTTTATTGTCCTTAATTTGTCTACTTAATGACTGGGTGATTAGACCACATATACAGATGCAAGAGCTGGGTTGAAGTCTTCCCTACTAACTCTGCTTACTTTGAAAGAAAGTTTTCTTAAGAAGATATTCCTAAAGGGCTAACTCCCTGGAATCTTTAATAAATTTTTAATTTTATACTCATATACCCCAACAATCATGTGTCGAGATCAATGTGGAAGTAAACAGTGCTAGCAGTCATGCTCCAATAATGCTGGGGCTGCTCTTTCTTCTTATTACAACAACGTTTGATAAAAAGGGTTATTATGCCAGGACACTTACACTTTTAAATATAGTGGGACAAGAATATTGTTAGAGGTTCATCTGATAATCTCCTAAGTCCAAGTCCAGTGAGTCAAGAGTTCTTCAGAAATAAACACTTGCTATTTTACTTGATCACAGGTCTTGCTTTTGTGAATAGACACAGAGGTGGAAAAGTGCAAGTGTGTTTAAACTGCTTTGTTCCTCACTTTATTTCTGAGATGGAAGAGAAGATAAAGCAAAGTAACTAGACACTATAAAAATACAAGTGGGTCAACATTTCTAGCACTCAAGGCAACATATGATACTTGTATTCTTCACACCAATCACGGCACACCCACATATTACAGCTCTTTCTTTATAATGCCTCATAATTTCTTTAAGCTCCACAATCAACATTCTTCCCATTTTTTGTTCCACCGTAATTGTTTCTCTTTCTCCATCCATCTTCCCCCACATCAGTAAGGTCCACAAAAGTACTGTAACTGAGAACACATGTCAAGGTGCTCAGTTGATGGGTTTTTTTTATTGTTAAAAATACCCAACATGTTCCGGCAATAAAATGAAGTATTTATATTGTTTCATTGTTATTAAAAGTTACATTCTCAATAGACTGTATTGGGCTTCTTTCTTTTTTTCTCTTTTTCTTTTGGCCAATAAAATATTTATGAATTGTGCACCTTGACACATGCCTCTGGTTTCTTCTGTGCATTTTTTCACGTGCTTCCCAGTTTTTCCGAAGGTCAGAAAAGGAGACCAAGGATAGATATACCATCAGTAAAGGCTGGATTTAGTCCCTGGATTTCCAGCTATAACATGCTAGATTTAAAACAAAACAATAAATTTCAGCTAAATTCAGGTGGCAGATTGAGTAGAAGGAGGATCTTGGAAACTTACTTTTTAAAAATGAGTAACTACAGGTCCACCCCACCCAGGAGTTAGTTGTGGTTATACAGTAGTTGCATTTTTTCAAACCAGTAACACTTGACTTTTCCATTTCTCAAAAGTAACTTCTTTCCTTTAGACAATACTGGGATGCTACAAGCTGCTGGTCTGTGGTACAATTTACTTGTAGACTCAACACTCACAACAAAGCACAAAACAGCACTTGAACCACATGATAGTGCTCCTCTATCACCATTTCATAATTTATTTTTTAAATTTATTTTTAGGTATTTATACCCTACTCTTCAGCCATGAAGTCTCTCAGAACAGCTTACAAATTGTTAAACAATAGCACCTACACATCTACACTGCTTTTATAACATGCTAGGCACTCTCCAAGCGGTTTCCAATGTGTGTTAGCTAATTGCCCCCACGCTGGGTAATGTCAACCCCCTGTAAGTATGGCAGAAACGAAAAGTTAAGTTTACTGAGGAAATGGTTTACAGGTGACTAATTATTTGTAACTAATTATTTATAACTAAGCTCTGGTTGGACTGATGGTATTGCAGAACTATCACTGCCCATGGTACATATAAGTACACAGGCCTATCAGGGATAGGAACCATGTAGCCCTCCAGATATTGTTGGACTGAGAGTTCCAGCAGCCCTAGCCAGAATAGCTAAAGGTGAGGTTGGGGAGATGTAGTCCAGTGTCTGGGGGGATACATGATTCCAACCCCTTCACCAAATCCAGCTCTTATTTCCAATTAAAATAGATACAAGAACAGGAACTTGGTAAATCAACACTTATGTAAGTTCCATTGATTGAATGAGCCTACTCTAGGTGGGACTAACAATAGGATTTAAGCCTCTAAAAGCTGCCTTCTACAAGCTTTCCCTGTTTGTTCATCTAGTGATATTTTTTCTACAACAACTGACAGAAACTCTCCAGGAGCTGAGGTCCTTCTCAACACCTGCTACCTACTCTTATACACATTCATTTGCTGCTGTTATCCATTGGCCTTTGCTATAACTGATTTTACAGTTTGTGGTTGTACTTCAAGCAGTAGCTGAGCAAAACCAAAATCAGCTCGTAGTTTGGTTACAAGAAACTGCTTATGTGTTTTACTACGACAGTCTCAAAAATAGTACTCTACGGTGAACTCGCCACGTGTCAGTGTAAGAGGGGTGCTCCAAAAAAGTGATACAAGGAATCCCTGAAACAACATCTCAGGCTCAGCCAAATTGATCACAACAATGGTCCGCCCTGGCCTCACATCGGGAGGCATGGAGACGCACTATCCACAATGCTGAGCCTTATTTGAGAACTCACGCTGAACAAGTCTTGAAGAGAAACGACAACGCAGAAAGAATCACAACCCGGAAACATCACCCAAGGAGACCTTCTGCTGTGCTTTCTGCAACCAGACTTGTTTATCTCGGATTGGCCATTTTAGTCATCAGCGCGCTTGCAGAAAACATGGGATGAGTCCTTTCTGAATCTTCGTTTGCGAAGAAAAGCCAGAGAGAGAGAGAGACTGTTGGGTATTGGATACTTACACCCACAATGGCTAGCTTAGACACACCTCACATGCAATAAATGCCCAAAGGAGTTTTGGAACTGGCTTTATTTATTTATTGGGTATGAAAGAATGATTTCCACAGGTGAAATCATTTTAAAGGAACTGATTTTGACACCACATTGATTTGTAGGGATTGCAGCAAACTGCTGAAAATAGGAATTAGGACAGGAATAAACAGGATCCCCCTTTCACAAGACTTGCCTTACTTATCAAGCTACCAGTGCTAGATCAAGAGCCAATGGCATTGTGGCATGTTAGCCTGAAGGAGCCAGATATCCTCAGTGCTCTTGAAAAATAATGATTTCTATAGCCAGTCTCTGGTTATTTCTTTGATCTCTTTGTTTTCACCTGTTTAACAAGTCAGCTTCTGCTGCCAACTAAAGCTGTCTCTTGGTTTGTGGGGTTCTGGGGTCTCCCTGGCTCCTACTTTCTTAAAGCCAGTAGGCTGTTCTCCGACCTTCCCCAAGACAGAGAGTAGGGCCTGCCATGTGAGATCATTTCCCCTTCACTTTGATCTTGGTCAGCCTGTCCTGTCCTCCATGCAAAGCTCATTCATCACCCAGCTCTCTTACAGAATGTAAGGCACAATGGGGCTGACATCATTTATTGCTGTGCCATTATTGATAACCTTTCAAAGCTTGCTCAGGGCATCGCTTCACTCCAACACTCTTGAATTATGAGGTTCAGGTAAATAAATGACGTTTTCAGAGCCCCTACCCATTGCACACCCTATGGTCATCTCCACCCCTGGTTTTGTACTTACAGTTCATGTTCTTTGGCCACTTAAATAATTTTCCCTTATGACCTTTTTTTGGGGGGGGGGGATGGAAAGACTCACTAAGTTGCTGGACTAGCTGAGCTACTTAGGTTGTGACAAAGATAAAGCCTGATACACACTGAGAACTAGAATCAGAGGAGCACTCAAGGTATGAGATGAAAGGCACCAATGAAGGACAAATAGCTTGAAATGAACAGGTTGACATGTGCCATAGTTGCTCTGTCTTGATCTAAGACATGAACCAATTCAACATGCCTACAGAGACTTATGTACATAAAGACGCTATCAGATGGTATAGACTATTTGTTAGATACAGCAGCACCCCTGAATTCGCTGATTCGCCATCTGCGGATTCAATTATCAACAGATGGCAACAGCAGAGGGGGTGGATGAGGAGAAGGAAATGGCGACATGGGCCAAAATGGCAACACGGGGTGAAGGGGGCGAAGAGCGAGGAGGAGATATCTCCCTCCCTCCTCCCTTTGCCCCCAGGATCACTCCTCAGGATTGTTCCTGAGGCCGAAATGGCTACGCGGGGGCAAAGGGAGGGGAAGAGAGATCTCCCTACCTCCTCCCTTTGCCCATGGGATTCCTCCCCAGGATCACTCCCAGGGCCGAAATGGTGATGTGGGGGCAAAGGGAGGGAAGGAGAGATCTCCCTCCCTCCTTTCTTTGCCCACAGGATCACTCTCCAGGTTTGCTCCTGGGGTGGAAATGGTGATGCGGGGGAGAAGGGAGCGATCTCGCCCCTCCTTTCCCTGTGATGGCCCTGTGATGCCATTTGCTATTATCTGCGGAATTCACCATCCGTGGCAGAGCCCGGAACCAATCCCCTGCAGATGTGGGTGTGCTACTATGCATCCAGATGTAGCAATAGCAGTAGCACTTACATTTCTATTCCACTTCTTAGTGCTAAGCACTATCTAAGCGGTTTACAATGTGCGTTAGCTAATTTGCCTCAACAAGCTGGGTACTCATTTTACCGACCTACGGAAGGATAGAAGGCTGAATCAACCTGGAGCCCTGGAAAACCTCTTTTCCTGAAAGGTGTGGTAGGGTGAGGTATTCCTGAAAACCCACTGGACATACTCCAGCTCTATGTTCCTATAGACCTTAGGTTCATGGACAGGGAAGACAAAAGGTATGAATGTAATCATCACAGGTGATGCTTGGAAGATGCCTCATATTCATTCTGCTTTATCCTAGTCTAAATGGCTTGCCCTACTGCACTCTCAGCAGCTTCTGAAAATCTTGCATATGGCTACAACAGCTTCTCAAACTTGGTGCCCTCCAGCTATATTGGACTACAGAGCAGAATCAAAAACAGCCTGTGGAATTACATTGTCCTCATAAGAATGTGAAAAGAAGCAGCAGTCAGACCAGAGGCCCAACATTCTGTTTCAAACAATGGCGTATCAGATGCTGCTGTGAATCCCCCAAGCAAGCCAGAAGGGGAATAACCTCTTCTATTGTTGCTTTCCAGAAAGTGGTATTAGGAACTAACTATACCACCTCTGAATTTGAGCAGTAGCATACAGCCATCCTGACTAGCAATCACTGAATTTGCCTAGTCCCCCTTTTTAAACTGCTGGCCATTACCCTATGTTTTAGAAACACAGTCCTTCCAATAGTCTGTGAGGGAGCTGTTTATAGGCATCTCAAAAGAGCTTACTATGGTTTCCCGCTCCTCCCACCCTTGCTTTAGAGAAGGAGATAAATTAATTGACCCAGCAATGAAATCTAAGCTTTTATATGTGAATAATGAGTTCTCAGACTGAGGGCCAATTTTTACATCACCAAAGCAGCACCATCCACACACAAGAGAGAGATATCAGTACCTTAAGGGGCCAATTCCATCCCAAGACCCCAGAACAGCCCAGTAAGAACTGAACATACTCAGTTGCCACTGAATGCTTATGTCAGCCATGAGGAAGAGGATGGAATGGAGTATCCTTGGAATGAAAATAGCCTTCTGAAGTCCTAGGCAAGAACTTTCCCATATTTTCTTGCAGGCTCTTCTTACAGAAAACTGTTCTTCAGCTTCAAGCACTAAGACATCATTCTGGGCCTTGGGCTGCTTCAGACTGCCCCCCCAAAGACAAAGACCATGTCAAACATTTCTTTGGGGGGCTTCAATCTGGCCCTTTTGTTATATCACATTTTCAAACGCTGCTTGAGAACTAATAATAATAATAAAAAAGACAGCTAACAAACTTGGAGATTGTTCCTAGGGTGATGGGGACAGCCCCAACTTGATCTGATGTTTTTTTACCAGTATCATTAAAAAAAAAAGGTACAAAACAATAGTACAACATCACTTACAGTGGTGCAGGTCATCATTTACTACATCCATTTGAAGGCTAATGCCCCAATGATTTCTAAATATTTCCCTCATTTCACCCGCTTCCAGCCTCTCTTCAGAGGCCTGATTCCATCTAAACCTGGTTTGTATATAAATCAAAACTCCAGAAATAAAAATTTCCAGATGCAGGAGTTTTGTGTTGAATTCCTCAACATTTCAGTCCATGTTTGAGAACAGCATTGTTACCAGGCCATGGAATGTAGTGCTTTGAGTTACCAGACAAAGCTCTCAAACATATTGAAAACCAATGGCTTGAGACGAGCAGAGTCAGAAACCTATTTCATCTCAGCTCAGGAAACCCTGCTGTGTGAGTCACAAGCATCTGGTGCTGACAGGCCTTTGCTTGGCAGCTCATTTCTTGGGGACGGTGGGAGGGAATACAGTATATTTTTTTATGGCCATCACAGACCTTGAAAAGTAACCATGACAGTGGAACATCAGAGGACTGAGGTGAGAATTCAGAATATCTCCACACTATCCCAGTATTTCTGTTCTGCAAACACTAAAGTCCTATTATGGATAGGGTTCACTAACACACATAAGAGGATAGAGGCATACATGTCATTCCTGCCCCAAACTCAGAATTAGGAAAAGTTCCTTTTCAGACTCCAACTTCCTGAATCCCTGCAGCCATCATGGAAAACAGTACCCAAGCTTCCCCGGGTTGAGCATAGAGATCTTCAAGACGCTTCCCCTTGTGTTTGCTTGAACAGAAGAGAAAACCTTCATGTGGCCTGGAAGCCATACCCTATGAGGAGTAACTTAGAGAGGTGATGTGATAGCCAAGTTTAAATATTTGAAGGGATGTCATACTGAGGCTGGAACAAGCTTGTTTTCTGCTGCTCCAGAGACTAGGACACAGAGCAATGGGCTCAAACTGCAGGAAAAGAGATTCCACCTAAACATTAGGAAGACCTTCCTGACAGTAAGAGCTCTTCGGCAGTGGAACGTGCTGCCTCAGAGTATGGTGAAGTCTTACATAGGAGGTTTTTAAACAGAGGCTGGATGGCCACCTGTCGGGAATGCTTTGTGTATTCCTACAGGGCAGGGGCCTTCGTGGTCTCTTCCAACTCTATAATTCTATGAACTGCTTTAGCAGGATTTCTGACTGCACAAGAGGTTCTCCTTTCATTCCAGGGAACTGGAGAAGAAATCCTCTTCAGACCTCTGTATTCAATATGGGAAGAATTGAGACTTAAGAGAGTGGAGCTGGTACATGCAAGGACAGTGTGGACAGGGCCAGCCCACATGGTCTTGTACCTCATACATGCTACTATATCCTGTTCCATGTGCTTTCATAGGGCTTGAGCATCAAACCTGAATTGGACTTGAGAGGAACAGAGATAGAGGAAAGTTCCACCAAGCAGCCTTGGTGAAAGAAGCCCTATTCCTATTAGACATAGTCAAGGTGTACACATGACAGATTTTAATTGCTTTAAGCCACTTTGGGAAGCTGAAAAGCAAAGTAAAAAGTAGAGCCAATCTCACAGGGTTGTTCTGGGGATAAAATAAGGGAGTAAACACTTTTTTTAAAAAAAGGTCAATACTACAGTTGTGTGAAAAGAAAGCACACCCTCTTTGAATTCTATGGTTTTATATATTAGGACATAACAATCACCTGTTCCTTAGCAGATCTTAACAAATTAGGTAAATACAACCTCAGATGAACAACAACACATGACATATTACACCATGTCATGATTTATTCAACAAAAATAAAGCCAAAATGGAGAAGCCATGTGTGAAAAACTAAGTACACCTTATGAGTCAATAGCTTGTAGAACTACCTTTAGCAGCAATAACTTGAAGTAACCATTTTCTGTTTCCCACTCATTTTGGAGGAATTTTGGCCCACTCTTTTTTGCAACATTGCTTCAGTTCATTGAGCTTTGCAGGCATTTGTTTATGCACAGCTCTCTTAAGGTCCTGCCACAGGATTTCAATCAGGTTGAGGTCTGGACTTTGACTGGGCCATTACAACACCTTGATTCTTTTCTTTTTCAGCCATTTTGTTGTAGATTTGCTGGTGTGCTTGGGATCATTGGCCTGTTGCATGATCCAATTTTGGCCAAGCTTTAGCTGTTAGACAGATGGTCTCACATTTGACTCTAGAATACTTTGGTATACAGCAAAGTTCATGGTCAACTCAATTACTGTAAGGTTCCCAGGTCCTGTGGCTACAAAACAAGCCCAAATCATCATTCCTCCACCACGCTTGACAGTTGGTATGGGGTGTTTGTGCTGATATGCTGTGCTTGGTTTTCATCAAACATGTTGCTGTGCATTATGGCCAAACACCTCCACTTTGGTGTCATCCATCCAAAGGACATTCTTTCAGCAGGCTTGTGCTTTGTTCAGATGCAACTTTGCAAACCTAAGCCATGCAGCCATGTTCCTTTTAGAGAGAAGAGGCTTTCTCCTGGCAACCCTTCTGAACAAACCATACTTGTTCAGTCTTTTTCTAATTATACTATCATGAACTTTAATCTTTCTCACTGGAGAATGACGGACTTCGAATTATTTGGAAATGGCCTTATAACTCTTCCCAAATTGATGGGCAGCAACAATTGTTTCTCTAAAAAGATCATTGTTGATGTCTTTCCTCCTAGGTACTGTGTTAACTCACACCTGAATGCTCCAGACCAGCAAACTGCTAAAACTTTGGCTTTTATAGAGGTGGTCACACTTGCTGATGATCAATTGATTAGCAGCACCTATTGATTAGCAGGATTTGATTAGCAGCACCTATCTGCTACTTAGCATCTTAATTCCTATGGAAGCAGTAAGGGTGTACTTAGTTTTTCACACATGGCTTCTCCATTTTTGGCTTTATTTTTGTTGACTAAATCATGACACGGTGTAATATATCATGTGTTGTTGTTCATCTGAGGTTGTTTTTAACCTGATTTTAAGACCTGCTAAGGAACAGATTATTATGCCCTGCTTGTAAAACCATAGAATTCAAAGAGGGTGTACTTTCTTCTCCACATAACTGTATTTGGGAAATAGGTCTGAATACCCTAAAAGCACTAGATCCTGTTTGATCTTGGAAGCTAAGCAAGGTCAGCCATGGTTAGTACTTGGATGGGAAACTGCCAACAAGACCTGGTCCTATATTTCAGAGGAAGGAACTGGTAAAACCACCTCTGAATATTCCTTGTCTAAGAAAACCTTATGAAAGCTGACAGGCTACTTGAAGGCACATACACACATAATATTTGGGAAATGTCTGACTATTTCCACTACCTCCAATAATTAAAAAGCACAAGTGAAAAATAATGTAGTGGTAATTCAAAAATCTTGAACACTGCTCAGCAACTCTGAGCATACTTATTTACTGTTGCTTATGCTTCAAACTTCTTCCCCTAACACATATGCAATACCACCACTTTCTTTCTTCACCTTCCTCCTTAAAACTCACTGTTGTCTACGCTTTTCATTTTCATTCATAGCTTAACAAAGCCCAAGGCAATGAAACTTACATCTATCATTTGTTAAGCCATGCTTCTCTACCCCTATCCATATGAAAATTTAGAAAGTAACCTCTTTGGGGCAGAGACCTGCATTTGGATTATGTGACTCTGGACCATGTATGCTGGCAGCATAACAATGAGTCACCACCTGTTGACCTATGGTGACCCCATGAATTTCATAGTGTTTTCTTAGACAAGGATTACTCAGAGATGGTTTTGCCAGTTCCTTCCTCTGAAATGTAACCTACAGCATCAGGTATTTGTTGGTTGCCTCCTACCCAAATACTAACCAGAGCTGATCCAGCTTAGCCTCAAAGATCAGATGGCATCTGGTGCCTTTAGGGTATTTAGGCCCTCCTATAGCAATGATACTCTTGCCCTATCTGGCTTTTCTTCGCAAACGAAGATTCAGGAAGGACTCATCCCGCGCCTTCTGCAAGCGCGCTGATGACTAAAAAGGCCAATCCGAGATAAACAAGTCCGGTTGCAAAAAGTGCAGCAGAAGGTCTCCTTGGGTGATGTTTTTGGGTTGTGATTCTTTCTGCGTTGTCGTTTCTCTTCAAGACTTGTTCGTCGTGAGTTCTCAAATAAGGCTGCAGCATTGTGGATAGTGCGTCTCCATGCCTCCCGATGTGAGGCCAGGGCGGACCACCGTTGGTGATCAATCTGGCCAAGCCTGAGATGTTGTTTCAGGGAGTCCTTGTATCGCTTTTTTGGAGCGCCCCTCCCACGCTGACCCGTGGCGAGTTCACCGTAGAGTATACAAATATATATACCCTTTCACATTTAGAATCTATTTTCTGAGCAGTGTTGTGTGAAGAGAATTGAATGAGCAGCCAGGAATGATTTCCTCTCCTTCTCTTTAATGCTGGAATGTGCAGATATAAAGGAGAAAGATCTTTCATGAGTGGAAAGGTGATAAGATTCCCAGCCCCAAGACCTCCATATAGGACTCAATGACAGGCCTATGACTATAAGCACCTCTTCGGAAGAGATCTCTTTTGAGATGTAGATTTTGACTTTTTATGAGGTGACATGGTTTCCCCAAGCACTGAAGGGAACAAAGCTTTTTAATTACCAGCAGTGATGGGGAAAAGACAGATGAAAGGTCAGGGCTTACGTGATGCAGTTTTGGGAGGGAAGGGGGGGTCCTCACTCTTCCATTGGCTCTCAAGGTTTGAAAGGCAGGTTTCAAAACTTCCATAAGTTAGCTTGAAGGGAATGATAGATGACTGACCTTGAGTAGTTGTAGGAGGCAGCTTGAAGGCAAGGCTCTGAAGGATATTTCAAAGTCACTGTTTGCAGACCCCTTTTTTGGGGGGGGGATAGGAAGGGCACAAGCACCCTTATCTCACAGCCCAAGGCCCTTTAGCATTCAAGGACAACGTTTTTTTTTTTTCCCTGAGCTACAGAGAAGACCAATTCGGCTTAAGGTTATAGGACCAAGAAGCTCTCAAAAGCAAATGCAAGGACAAAAAAGCATTGGAATTCGAAGCTCAGCGCACATAATATAAGCAGAGAATACTTCTGAGTATGTACAGAGCATCTTTCCCTTACTAGAAAGCAACCACTGCTATCCCTCCCCCGTTCCTTGCCACCCCTTCCCTGAACCTAGCATGAGGAGTTAGAGAAGGATGCACTTCCAGGCTGGTACAAGGCACCTCTTAAACTGGTTTTCAAAGATTATATCACTGGTGTGGTTTTTTCTATTTAAAAAAAAATGCTTTTACTTGCTGCCACCTTGATGCTTTTGTGAACATTAATCAGTTGACAGAGTTTAAGCCTCCATACAAGCATGCAATCCTCATGGCTGCTGGCAGACCAAAGGTTCACACACGAGGCAGAGCCACAAACACTTCCAGAATCTCCATTGCAGCTAGGACCTTGCCATATGTGTGAGTACAGTAAATGGTGGAAAGAAGGGAAAGACAGAGAGCTCTACCAGTTCCTTTCTTCACCCTGCTTTGTATTTTTTTGAAAGGGAAATATTTATAGTCTGTCTATGTGTGGTGTAGTGGTTTGAGTGTTGGACTAGGACACTAGGAGACCAGAGTTCAAATCCTCCCTCAGCCATGCAAATCCACTGGGTGACCTTGGGCAAGTCACACTCTCTCAGTCTCAGAGGAAGGAACAAATTCTGCCAAGAAAATCCCATGATAAGTTCACTTTAGGGTAATCAGAAATCAGAAATTACTTGAAGGCATACAACAACAACAATGCCTGGAACTGAAGCAGTGGTTACTCATCCATTCTGCACTCTGAGAACAGAATCAGTTGCATTGCAACTATCCCAACAAAATAACACAAAACTTTTCAGTGATGGGGGCTTCACTGCATTGTTGAATAACAGCATGTCATTCAACAACAAAGTATGCCCATGGGATAAAAGGAGAGAAAAATGGGATACATTTTCTTCTGTTCTTCTTCCGTGGAACTCAGGGGAAGTTTATAAAGTCTTCCAACTCCCATTTGTCCTAGGGGTTGTATACACGGGCAAATATTCCTCTAAATATACCGCTAAGATGGCTCATAGTTCCCACGGATCGCAGCACAGCATCGCCTCATTCAGAAGGGGGGAAGATAAAACACCCAAATATAGCGTGGCAAGGGATGTCGCTACTTTTGCCGGCATATTTGCAATGTAGTGCTTTATTGGCAGTGTAAACTAAGGGCTGCATCAGATCTGCATTGTGATTGGTTGCTATGATGTAAGGGGCGGGCTTAAAAGAGAGGGACTGCGTTCAGTAGCATCAGGAAACTTTGAAAAATCCTCTCTGCTATTTTGCAGAAGGTCTGCCAAGAAAAAGGATTCCCAAGACCTTTCAGTCATACAGTTCCCATCTGTCAGCTCTACTTGGGGGAGGGAGGGAGGGAGGGAGGGAGAGAGAGAGAGACAGGGGAGGGAGGGGGAGGCTGGAAAAACTTGCGCACCTTAGGATCCATGGCATGGCTGCAAGGTCTTTTAGCAGAGAGATTACTGTCACTCTGCTTCAGGAGTAGGTTCATTTACAGGCAGATTTATAGAGACAGAGACAGAGCCACTACTTTGATCTTTCCCCCCTGCTATTTGGGCAGAGTCTGTGAGTCTTGCCCTATGTCCTTCCCCATACAGCCTTTGTCTGCTTGGGAGGTCACGCCCCCCACACTTATTCAAGTCTGAACTTAAAAGCGACATAACTAGAAAAAAAACCTGACTGGCAGAAAAGTATTAAACCCCAAGTTGCTGCAATAAATCTGCTGTGTAAACCAGCCCCTAGAGAACAACCCTGTGAAAAGGACCAGGGTATGACCAATTTGGCTTAAGGTTGTAGGACCAAGAAGCTCTTAAAAGCGAATGCAAGGACAAAAAAGCATTGGAATTCAAAGGCTCAGCACACATCAGGGAAATACTGGGGGTGATCCCATGGTCAGGAATACTAAAAGAGAAGAGACCTCAAGACGGATGGGACTTTCTCAAAAGGGAGATACTGAAGGCACAATTTCAAACAGTACCATTGAGGAAGAAAAATGGGAGGTGTCTCAAAAAACCAGGATGGATGACTAAAGAACTTTCAACTGAGCTAAGTTTTAAACGGAACATGTATAGGAAATGGAAAGGGGGGGAAATCACCAAAGAAGAATTCAAACAGATAGCGAACACGTGTAGGAGTAAAGTCAGAAAAGCTAAAGCGCAGAATGAGCTCAGGCTCCTGGAGACTTCTAGGCAATTGGTCCTCCATTTCCTCCCTGGACCATTAAAACCATGGTTCAGGGAGTCTGGAAAGTGAGAAGGCTACAAACACAACTTTGGGAGATTGTGCGTAACTCCAGGGCTGCGTTTTCCCAAAACCTGATGAAGAATCTTGACTCTAATTAAGAAAGATTTTTTCATCTGATATACAAATACAGGGAATCCCTAAGCCATTTCCCCCCCAGAATCACTCACAAAAACAAGCGAAGGCTACAGTCCTATGCCAGATTTCCTGGAAGGAAATCCCCCAAAAATGAGTGGAACTTATTTCCAAGGAATCAGCTCCGACCAGCTAACAAATCATGAGTGGCAATAGGATACATTCAGTTTTCAGGGGAGCAAGCACTATATTCAACAGACCAACAGGTCATTTAGGATGTCGTAAGTTACACAGTGCTGCTAAGCATACACATCAGAAAGTAGAGAAATGTATAAGACCAAGGGTATGCTGGTGAATTAACCTTTCTGCTTTGGTTTCCACCTAGTGACTATTTAATCATCAGCTGGGAACTCGTTAATAGGGCTTTCACCACCCTGGTGCCCTCCAAAGGTACGGAAATGGTGGTATATTTCTGCATACCTACAGAGCACCAGGTTGGGCTAGTAGATCTTGTCCCAATACTGACTAGAGAAGAAACTTCTTTAGAATACCATGCCTCTGGATTTAATGTCAAAAGCCTTCCTCTCATACAGGAAGAAGACTCATAACTCTGGGAACAGATGACATCCAGGGCTAGTCTAGACAAGAGGATATACCACTCATTCCTATGCATTACTGCAAATTTTCAGCAGCGTTCTTTTGTCTCCATGGTCTTTCAGCAAAAATGATACTCTGAGAAGCTATCCGCGTTAGAAGTTCACACGCCCTCGAATCAACATAGCGGCTGTAAATTAGTGTGCTATATGTTGCTGCTGCTGCACAGTATTTTTTTAAAAAAACTTTAAAGCAAAGGTGCACAAGTGCAACCTTCTACTTAAAAAAGTTTGGGTGCCTCAGTGCAGCAAAAAAGCATATGATCGCTAATGCAAAAATCCAACAGCGCTTCCAGGCGCTGCCTTGCCAGAAAGCCCCCCTGCACACATCCGACCAATCAGATCTCCTGTTCCTCCCTCTCCGAGAATGTGCAGCAAAAGTTATTCTCCTTGAATTCTATGAGGAGTATTTAGACAAGCCCCCAGTCCAGTGTTTCGTTTTATGGGGTGGAGAACCATGAAAGGTAGATAAAAGCAAAAGATCTGAGCTCTGCTGAAATGAGAGAATAACTTTCACAAACACTCCTGCACCTGCCTCTGCAAACAGCTCTCTTTGAGCAACTGGAGAATTGCAACTGTGGCAAAAGCATTTGTCCACTTAGAGCGAGGGAAATGCTCCCCACCCTAACTCTGAATAGGCTTTGTGATGGCGGTCATCAGGCTAGCTACATAACCCCAAATTGGTTCAGATCACAGAACCAGGAAAGATACATTTTTCTTTTTTAAAAAAAAGGGGCAAAGAAGAGTTCTTAAGCAGCAAAAGGGCATTTACAAGAGGCATCTTGCAGGAGGAAGATAGTAATGTTTGTTTGAGGAGAGGAAAGAGACTTCAAAAATATTTGGAAATAGGCTTCTTGAGCTTCAGAAAACCCTGACAAGAAGAATCCTTGGCTGATGACAATCTTTGCAGTTCAGAACATATTCTACACAAAATTTGCACACGGTACTTTTGCACAGTTAACAGCATTTTCCGTGCAGGAAATAATATTTCTGAACTATTATTTTCTGTGCAGAAAAATGTGCCGTTTTTGTGCATAATTTTGCACACAATGCAAATTCTACACACAATAATCCCAAACTGTGAATAGTCCCTGAAAAATACAGTTTTCAAAAACTTTATTACAGCAGGAAGAAACCTGCTCAGATTATTCATTGCTTTAATTTTGCTTTTCAAATGCAAAATTAAGGAGGGATCACATTCCTAACCAACCCCTCAATCTATACTAAAATGTTTGACTGGGAATCTCTGGTTCAGCCCTCATAAAGACTAAGACGTCCAATGGATAAGGTGCCAGCTAGAGTAGTAGCTGTGACTGGTTCACAGCCCCTTTCCTCATGAAAGAGGGGGGGCAAAAATATGGCAGGATGTGGGCTCCCCATCCACTCCCAGATGGAACTGCCATCGGCAACTCTCCCCACCTCACTCTGAACCAGGGCAAAAAGGCCAATTAAAAAGCAATCTGCAAAGCCTCCCCCCCCCCCACAGCCACTTTGCTCTTTCTGCTCTGATTTGTGCTCTTCTCTTTTTGTTTATAGCAGATAATTGTGGGCACATCTATTAATCTTTGTAACTCACTTTGTTCCGATCACATTTGTCTTCCTCTTCTTCTATCTGCCCCGCCACCCACCCCCGCTGAGACCAGGGTTTAAAAATTCCTTCTGGCTATTAATTAAAAGCAAGCTCTCTGTTATAGTAAAGTGTACTTGCCACAAATTAATAGCATCCTTTCTTAATCAAATCTTATCTCTTCCAAACGCCCGTTGCGGGAGTTTGGTATCTTGGTCCACCAGGGCATGAAATTTAATTTCCCCTACCCCAATTCCTCACAATTTGGGTCAGATAAAAGGAAGGAAGGAAATAAACATCCCAGCCCATATCTGGACAACTGTGTTTATGTTTCATGCAAACTCAACTGACAGAGACAAAAGCTTTAAAAAAAAGGAGATCAAAACACAGTCCCAGAATCATTTCCCCAAAGACGTGTTCCATTTCTCAGCCATTTACCTCGTTTAGACGCAGCTTCGGCAGACGGCCCTAACATTTTTGCATTATTTAAAGAGAACAGAATGAGCAAGTGGGTTTTATATTTCCCAACCTGTGTGTGGATTTCAGTAAGTTACAAGAACTTTCCCCCTTTGTATGTAAGCTTCTGTAGGCAGATGGGAATGCGAGCATCACACACCCTAGCTGGCCACATATTCATTTCAAATGCATTCACTTGCAGGAATCCCCTGGGCTTTGCCTTTGAAAATGTGGCACTCTGCGCTTATTTGCTGCAATGGTGATGTTGCTGAGGGCTTTTCCCACTTTATATTTTTGGCTTCGCAGGTAATATAGAGACTCACAGCATGAGCTGAGAGCCAGAAGGCATACATTTCACCTAACCTGTGCAATCACTAAGTGACTTTAAGTAAGTCAACATCTCTTAGGCTCAGTCTGTATCTACTAACAGGAAATAGTATTTTATTGACTTATCTGTCATGACTGTTGTCAGGATTATTAAGAGAATGTATGTGATGCTTTGACCATTCTAAGGCATTATATAAATGCCTCATCATAATCCCCATCACTACAACTACTATTACAACTACTTTTGCTCATCTTTAAGGCAGGGATCTCCATAATCCTAATGGCCCCCAGAGGAACCAGGCTGTGTATACACTGAGCTTTAGCAGAAGACTAACAAAAAGAAACCTTTCCACCACCCCATATTTCTGTTACTAATGAGATTCTTGGGTTCCCAATACTCTATAATAGTGGTTTCCAAACTGGGATCCCAGACGTTGTTGGAAGTTCAGCTCTCCAAATCCCCAGCCAGCATGGTCAATAGTCAGAGATTCTGGGAACCGTAGTTCAACAACATCTGGGGATCTGAGTTTGGGAAACACTTCTTTAGAGGGTTCCCCCAGAGCTGGAATCAGACTTATGCTGATTGCAAAGAAGCTTAACACAGTTGACAGTTCCAACAGTACTGAGATCACCAGTTTCTCAAAGGCTGCACTACCCAGGAAGTGAAGAGATTCAAGGTCTGTGTGCAGTAGGACACATGGAAAATAGTGCAGGCACTAGCACCTTTGTGTTTTGCCCCTTTCAAAGGAAGAGGAGAAGTAAGAGGTGCCTCAAACATTAACTTGAAAATAACAAACCTTCACCTTCAGGCTTACAATCTACAAAAATAGAGGCAACATGACTGAGAAAGAGGAAGGGGCGTGAACAGGATTGTTGAGGTCAAGCAATGATTCCCAATATAGGATCCCCAAGTTGCTTTGGACTACTATTGCCATCACCACTGTCCATCATGGCCAACGGTCAGATATAATCTCTAGCACTGGGTTAAAAGGTTTGACAGAAGCAATCCCCCCCCCCCAGGTGCTTCTTCAACTTTCAGTGTCTGCACAGAGGAGATGTTCTGAAGCTCATGTTGTGGCACAGTTAATGTCAGAGAAAGGGGACAGCAGGCAGGAAATGATGAGAAGTGAGATAGGAGAGGTAACCCAAGCTTTAGACAAGAAAAGAGTATCAGAAGAGCAGAGATGACAGAACACAAACAAAGAGAAAGGAGAGATGAGGAGATAGCTAAAAGTGAACAGGTTTAAGAAACAAAGAGTAGTAACTCAAACGGGATCTGATAAGGAAACAGAAACCTGTGATGGGAGTATAATGAAGAAGAGAAAGAGGGGGCATTGTGAAATAGAGAAGTTTAAAATGTGCAGCAGAATTAAAAAGAGAAGAAAGGATGAAGTTGAGAGAGATTGTGATAAGAATTTTCAGAGCAAAAGAGAAAATGCTAAATAATTAGAGAAGGAAAGAGGGACAGGATAAGCTTTTGTTCATACAAAAGAACACAGTGTGCTGCTAGCAAACAAAGGGTTAATGCCATAATAGAGTGAAAGATGTGTTCATTTACACACAATTCGATGCAACAGAAAAGAAAGAGCAGGAACATGAGATTTGGTAGAGGATGTAAAAGTATAAAGCTTCACAGAAAAAAAACAAAACAAATAAAATTGGTTCAGAACAGTGGTTCTCCAGCTACTTTGATCTTCAAGACTCAGACGTTGACCCTGTTGGCTGGAATTTCTGGGTGCTGAAGTCCAGGACATCTGGAGGGGCAAAAGTTGAGTATTACTGGACTAGAAGAAGAGAAATGCAAAGACAGGCCATCCAATAAAAATAAATTAAGAGGAAGTGGAGGAGGAAAAGGGAGAAGGGAAAAGGAGGAGAAAGAAACTGATCAGGAAACTCATTAGAAACAGGGGCAAAAGAGAAAGATTAATAATAGCAGGAATGTTATCTATACACAAACACAAACTGCACAGCCTGGGGAGAAAGAGAGGGAGTGCTTAAACAGAAAGATCAGGGGAGATAGAGGAGAAGAAAATAGCGGATTAAGACCCTTTTAAAACAGACTTGCTCAGCAGAAGACAGAGCAAGACATGCACCCCATGTACTAAGAAGCAGGACAAAAAAGAGCAAAGATGGTTGAGGCAAAGGGATTATCAAAGCGGAAGAGGAGTGGCACTGAGGCAATATGTCTTTGCATACCATCCTAAAATCCCTACCTGTTTCCCTTCAATGTGGGAGTAGATTATATAAGCAAACTCATTCCTGCCCAAACCATTAATCTGCCTCTGTAATCTCCTCCCAATACAGATTGCTGTTTCGAAATTCACAAACAAGGGGACCCTGAACTAATATTTGTGCCTTCTTGACTCTCTCTGCTGCCTGGTGACAGAAAAGTGGCTAATCAATAATAATTCTGGCGTTGTTGTCTGGTGGGACAAACAACAGAGCCTTTGTCACCACCACTGGTGTGAGCACCAAATAGATGTGGGGGGGGCAGGGTTAGAGGTCAGAGAGAAGAGCAGGAATAATCCTGAAAGTGTGAATGGCAAGAGGACAGAACAATTAAAATTGAACAGACAACTGTTCCAAACACCAGATGCATCTTAGTCTTAAGCCCTGTTCAGGTATTCTGTAAATATGTACAGTATATACCCAGGAGGAAGAGGAATGTAACAGCCCTTCCTCTTCGCATGCATTTATCCCCCTCTTATGTAAAGAGTGATATTTTGAAGAGAAGAGCCTCCTCTATATACAGAGAGATGCCAACATGTTTGTGAACCCTGGTTTTCCAGTGCTCTGGGTTGTATGGAGAGAGTCTCCAAATAAAGAGGGGGTTCTCCTCAAGAGTCACTCTCTTTGTGAGGAGAGTGATGGAAACTGGTAAGGTTGTCCTCCTCATGTTTTCATTTCATAAAAACTGAACAAGGCTAGAGTGCATATATGCACATTGACACAGCGTTTCTCTACTGTGACTGCTAAGGAACTACAGAGGCAGCCTTCTACAAGTGTAGTTCCTTTGTGCAGAGAAATAACTGGAAACTTACTGACAATCAAAAGCCAAAATCTATCCTGTATTGATACCTTTATTGGGCTCACCAAAAGGTGCAAAATACTTTATGCAAACTTTTAAAAGCTCACAGGCTTCTTCATCAGGAGAATAGTTTAAAAGAATGCAGGGGTAGGAAAGTGATGGTATTGTTACAGCATCAACCCTTTTGCTTTGAGATGTTATAGGAAGTGGGTGTAAACAAAAAGTAAGGCCACCCCTAAGGCTATGTGCTAACTAGGATCAAATGAAGTAATAAAATTTGGCTTCTTCATTTGAAGTTACAAAGGACCCACAACCTCTCAAGAACTGTGTTTGCTTCTGTCTAGTATGAGGCCTCAGACCACTATGACAGAAAAGTGCAGCTAGTCTCTTAGGAATGTCTGTACAGCCAGGTCTAAAGGCAAATTTAGGTGCAAGAACAGGAAAAGCATATGGACTGATGCCAAATCAGGTTGCTTTACCTTATACTGGAAGGGGTCAACTCTCAGAAAAGCAAATCTCAATGTATGAGGTCACAGTCCACCTCCTCAGGCATTGGATCCACAGATTCAACAGCAACATGCAGTATCTTCAGATCAAATGTAGGGGTAGCTATGCTGGCCACAAAACAAGCAAACAAATATCCCAAATTCATCCTGTGGTGATACCTTTATTAGGCTAACCAAAAGGCACAAAATACATCTCACAAGCTTTTGAAGCATGCAGGAATCTTCATCAAGGAAAGATGGTAAAATAGCACGCAGGGAAATGATGCTGATCTCACAGTGGCTACAGTTTTGGGATGCTACAGAAAGTGATGTAGAGCAGTGGCTCTCAGACTTTGGTCCTCCAGGAGTTTTGAATTTCAGCTCCCAGAAGCCCCAGCCAGTTTGGCCAATGGTCAGGGATTCTGGGAGCTGAAGGCCAACACACATGAAGGTTCAAGGATTGAGAACCACTGGTGCAGACAGAAAGAAATATACTGTATCTTAGACTTATCTTCTCATACATCTGATGCATCTGACGAAGTGGATTCTAATCCATGAAAGCTCATGCTTAAATAAACCAGTTAATCTTAAAGATGCCACTGTTGTTTTTTTTTTTTGCAAATATATAAGCTGAACAAAGAGAAAATAAGCAGCTCCCCAGACAGGCAGAGCTCACTCTTTGAATAGCACTGGTGCATCCAAAGCAACAACAAGGCAGCTTAAGAGCTTCTTGTAGAATCATATTTCATACACCAAACTGCTTTCTCTTTCTCCTTCTGATGAGGAAACAGAAATCAGTGAAGGGAAATGTAGGAAGACTGGGGGAGGCAGAGGAAATCAAAGCTAGCAGGTGTGATCTGCAAATTCCAATACCTTGGTATAGCCACAAGCAATCAAAAGTGACTAAAAGTGCAATCAAGCTATACAGAAGTCTGGAGAGATGCTCATCTTGTCACTTGACTACACGAACACAAAGGAAGCAGGGAGGCTGGTGGAGAGAGAGAGCAAGAGCATGAACATCTTTTGTTATCTTTGTCACTCTTCCACACACTCATCAGGGCTCCACACAGACCAAGGGCAGACAACCCTCTTTGGAGCATTTGTCACCTCTGTACATTTCAGACTTAGTCCTTTTTTGTACATTAAATCTTGTTTCAACTTCATTCTGGAATTACCAATCTTCCCATCAGGCTTGCATATTAGAGGTCATGTGCCAGGCTTGCTACATCCTGGTAGAAAACAAATTGATACCTCAACATTTCAGAGTCCTCTCTTCTGCCTTCGTATTTCTGATGCAGATTCTCCAAACCGTCACTCAGCTAATCTGGCTCTACTATTAAGCATGTGTACGTACAGAATGTCAGCATGCAAAGGTATTAGAGGCTACCAACAGCTACTAGTCATGACGTACACTCGGACCCCCATATCTGTGGGGGTTTGGTTCCTGGAGTTACCGCAGCTACTGGAAACTACAGCTAACAGCGAACCCTATTAAAATACAGGGCTTTGGGTAAAAACACATCATAAAATTGCATTGGAGGACCTAGAAGATACCTAGAGAGGAGGCCTCTCTAGACGTTTTCCAGCATGATTCTATGGTATGTGTCCCTATTTTGTGCCCCGCAGATAACTGAAACCATAGATATTGGTTCTGTGGATACAGGAGTCCAACTGTGCATGTATATATGTGTGGGTGTACCTTCCCTCACCACAATGGAATATTATATCCTCCTGTAAACACACAAGACTGTGGAACACAAGCAGGAAGGTGCTACTGCACTCATACTTTGTCCTGCTTGGGGGCTTTCCAGAGGTATCTGGTTGACCGCTGTGGGAAATAAGATGTTGGACTACAGAGGCATCTGATATGACAGAAACAACTGGACTCCTATTATGTTTTTTTCAATATTTCTTTGGTTGTATTTTCTTTCCTTACTGTACTCAGCATCAATATTATCAGCAGCAGCGATTGGCTAGAATCCAGTGACTATTAAGCTACAAATTTTCCAATGATTGTCCCCTTGATTGGGAATGTGATCCTGGTAATAATGTGCCAGATATGTGGATATATTTCATCCCTGAAGACCTTAATTGAAAATACAACCAGGAAACGGAATATATACACACCTCCTTATGCAGAAAACAAAAGAAGAGAATGAGAAACTGAATCACCATTTCTAGTCCACAGCAAGGGAAAGATGGACACAAAATCAAGTTTCCATCAAAACCAGAAAAAATCTCTACACATCAGCTGTTTATGAACCTGTTCCCAAAATAAGCAGCAATAGACATATATCGCACCAACAATTAGAGTTCCTCCCAAAACAAGACAAAACAAAACAATTATTCTCAAGCTGTGGCTTTCATACTGAATGACAGGGAACTCTGGGGTTCTTTGGAAGCTTGCTGAGGTTCTCCCATTTAAAAAAGAAATTAGTGATTATGGACAGACTTTTCTGAAATAGAAAATAAATGTTTGTAGTGACCAGGATGAGGTAGCCACAAAAGTGTCCTAAAATGACACTTCAGTGTCCTCAGCTCACATGTGGACCAAAGAGCCTGGCTAGTGCAGACAAATCAATCTGAAGAGACTTCCATGACAGCAGGAAACTAGAAAAGAACTGCTAAAATATATTTATGGGATTTTGCTTTTTAATTTTTCTTAAAGCAGTGATAAGCAATGACGGGGACACCTTTCTTTTCTTGTACTAGACTAAAGGTGGGTAAAGCGCATCCATGGGGATCCCCAAGTGTGGCCCCAAAGCCCCAGACTAAATTAAAAAAAAAAAAATTGGACTGATTCTCAGTTGACTCCCCCCCCCACCATCCAAAATATGTGCAAACCACAATGGTTTCCTTCTCCTGAGCCTCCAAAGCCCCCCAACGCTCCCCAAAACACAAAACAAACCTTAAAAATGGGCTTAACATCTACCAAAATGGCAGCCGAAAGTGACATTGCATCACTTCAGGAATGCTGAAACATGCCAGTGCAGCCTATCAGGAGGATTCGGGGTGAAAAAATGCCCCCTCCTCCTGGGCAGTTGCCCTGTACTAGACAAAGGTAGCCAATTGTGAACTTCCAGATGTTTTTGGATTGTAACTTGTATTATTCCTGACCACTGATTATTCTGTCTAGGACTAATGACAGTTGTAGGACAGAAACCTTTGGAGAAGCACATGTTGCCCACCCCTGTAACAGCCAGTTTTGTTATCCTTCTTTGAATTCTAAAACTGAAACATTTGACAGTTTCCTTGTTAGAAAGCACTACCTTGATGTCTTTTGAGTGCCTACCTAGTTTTATGGTGTAACTTACATTATAATCCACTTGGGGTGCCATTTTGGGAGGAAGACAGAATAGAAATCAAATAAATAAATGGAGAGAGAAATAATGTAAAGTTAACATCATCACAGTTTGGTTTGGTTCAGTTCTTTCTTCACCCAAGTACCAAGGTAACCAAAAGATCTAAGTGACAACACAACAGAGCTTCTAATTGCAGAAACCGAAGGAATGTCACATTATGGGGGAAACATGCCGATTGTTCCATACCTGACCGTACTGATAATTTATTGAGAAGAGAAATCCAAACAAATAAGAAACTGGACCACTACAGATCTCTGTTCCAAACATTACAATAAAGGATGTCTCCTCACAGTGGAATGTGTGAGAGATGACTGGCACAGGCAAGTAGAAAATCACTGACATATGGAAGTTGGAGACCATATACATATTGTGGAAACCCCATTCTAAAAAAAATACATTTCTAACAACAAAAAACTTCCAATGTACTTTCAATGGAGCCACAATACATGAGATGCAAGATCAAATTTACGGGGGGAGGGGGAATATCCAGAAAGTACCTTAGGGGTGTCGCCAAGTAAATGGAAAAGCTGCAACAGAGCTGAAAGAACTGCCAGAAAAACAAAGAGGTTTACAGCACTTGAATCACAGTTGAATACTCTTGTCCTCTTATCCTCTAATTTGATTTCACACCTTTTCAGAACATTGGCAAAAGTCAATTAGCTGATTTGCTTTGTTTGCAATTCATAGATTTGCAATTTGACAAATTGCAAGCTGTTATTTTGATATTGAAATTAACAAGATTCTTACTCAGCCTCTAAAGAATACAGTGCATGGCTCAATCCTTGGATGAGTCAGTAAGTAATTTCAAATGATAGAACTGAGAATTTACAACTTACAGAGCATTAAAAGCTATGAACATTTGTGTCCTCCTCTAGCACATGCACTTGCAACTGCTCTCTGTCTGAATCCCCCCCCCATGTTTTGGTAGAGTGTGTCTAATGTGTGTGTGTATATGCCTTCAAATCGCCTGTCAACTTATGGCAACCTCATAAATTTCATATGGTTTTCTAGGGAGCCCTGGAGGCAGAGTGGTTAAATGCTGGTACTGCAGCCACAACATTGTGAGTTTGATCCCAAGGGCTCCAAGGTTCACTCAGCCTTCCATCCTTTCTTAGGTCAATAAAATGAGTACCTTGCTTGTGGGGGCAATTAGCTAACACACATTGTGAACTGCTTAGAGAGTGCCTCGTGTGCTATAAAGCGGTGTAGATTTGTAAGTGCTATTGCTAAACAACTTGTAAGCTGCTTTTGAGAGCCTTTGTGGCTGAAGAGTGGGGTATAAATGCTCTAATAAATAAAAAATAAATAAAGCAAGGAATACTCAGAAGTGGTTCTGCCAATTCCTTCCTCTTGCATCAAATCTAAGAAGTGGATTAGCTGTGGAGTCTTATATTTCCATAAAGTAGGGCTAGATGACTGTCAGTATGCTTTCACAATTCTGTGATTCTGAGTGGAAAGACGGGCATGGGAGGTTTTGATGACAGGAAAACAAGGTACTACCATGGCTACCACCACGCCCCTAGCTTTTGCGTTACAGCTCATCTACAATCTGAGTTGACATTCCACATCTCCATTTAACACTGGTGGGTCCTCCTCATCTCAAGGTCAACCCTCCCCTCTGCAGGATACTCTGTGCAGTTGATTGATGGGCCTGGCTGGAAAGGCGTAGCTGAGGCTTGATAAACTAATGTGCAGTGCACTTTCTTCCTGCAAATTCTACTGTTAGGCACTGAGACCCCATACACCGTGCAGCCATCTGCTAGGCCCAGTACACAGCATGCTCACCTTGCGTGCTGAAATGGATCCATCTAGAAGCTGACAGGCTCATGCTGAGAGCCATCAGGCAGTGAATGGAGAGCACAGTGTGGGAGTCCAACATGCTGTCAAGGTTACTAGAGCAGAGGCCTTCCTTTGGCAGCAAGGACATCTACTTCCACTCTCACTCCCATCCCCACCCTCATTTCTATGGGCCAGTTTGTTCAGAATCCTCTAAACTCCCTCTAACACACTTAAGGTAGGCACAGACTAATGTTCCACCTTCTAATGACATTATGTAGGTGAGCTGTTGAAAGTCAAATAACTTACTGTCTTCCCCATTCTATTCTAGGGGCTCAGGGTAGGTTACCATATCTGCCCACACATGGCTGAATGAATTGTGATTTGCCACAGAAGGCCACCAAATCTACTTAATGGATGAGCAGGAACATTAGCATCAGCCATCTGCACCTTAGGAAAAACCCTGTCTGTGTAGGAAAAAAAAAAGGCCACAGCTGTGATGTCAAAAAATGGTACTAGTGGTGATTAATATCTGGATAATACAGTATTCTACAAGGCCTAGCTCTGCAAAAGTGAAGTCCTTGGGCCCAAACAACACTTGTGGCCTGGCTGGGGAACCTAGCAGGAAGGGGTTAAGCCAGACTAAGTAAGCAATAAATGCAAGTCCATGCAAGAGAGTCAGTTGAGAAGAGTTTGGCTCACACTCTTTGCAATGTAAATGACAGTCAGAGAAGTCCTATATTAAGATGTCAAATTAAGTCCTATATTAAGATGTCAAATGATACACCCTAGAGGCAGGGCTGCATTAAGGCTTTCTTAGGCCCTAGGCACTCTGTTTTTGTGGATGAAAATATAACATATTTTTATTTTGAAATTTTGTTTTCCTTCCCAATTCTTATAATTTATTTGGTTAACTCTGTTTTTGTAGACCCTAAAATTTTCATAGGCATTGTGTCTAAAGTGCCTAATGGATAAGGCAGATATGCCTAGAGGGGGCAAGGTCAAGTTCTAGTCAGCTGCCAAGCAACTGGATTCATGGAGTCAGTGGAGAACTTTTGAGGTCTCTTTTCCTTGGAACAGTAGTGGGAGGTTCTGTATGTGGAAGATCTTCACCACCTGTTTCCTGTGGGTCAACATCCTGCCATAGCTCACATGTTGAGATCTTCATATATGGAGATGTCTTAACTCTAATTCTGGTAGGCAGTATTGAAGGTTGGACTGGATGTTCTTTCCTCTCTGCTCAACAGGACCTCAATGGCCCTGTTATAGGATCAGACTGGCTCATTACAGATTCCATCGGTGCTTGACTAAGGACATTATTACCCAAGGCTCATATTCCAATATTACAGCAAGATAGTAGCAGATGTGGCTCTCATTTATCACATGACATTGTATCTATCCTGCTGCTGTCTTGCTGTTCATCTGCTTTTGCAGTGCCATTGTCATGGCAAAGATGGCAAAAGGCTAACAGGGGACAGAGAAAAGGCAGAACTGCTTAACACCTTCTTTGCTTCAGTTTTCTCCCAAAGGAGGAACAGTGCTCAACTTGGGGAAAATGGAGCAGATGATACAGTGGGAAATACAGCACAGAATTGGTAAAGAGGTAATTCAGAAATACCTGGCCAGTATAAATGAGTTTAAGTTTCCAGGGCCAGATGAACTTCATCTAAGGGTAGTAAAAGAACTGGCAGAAGTAATCTCAGAACCACTGTCAATAATCTTTGAGAACTCCTGGAGAACAGGAGAGGTCCCGGCAGACTGGAAGAGGGCAAATGTCCCCATCTTTAAAAAGGCAGGGGGTGGGGAAAGAAGACCCAAATAATTACCGCCCAGTCAGCCTGATATCAATACTAGGAAAGATTCTAGAGCAGATCATTAAACAGACAGTCTGAAGGACTTAGAAGAGAATGCCATGATCACTAAAAGTCAACATGGATTTCTCAAAAACAAGTCATGCCAGACTAATGTCATCTCTCTCTCTCTTTTTTGATAGAGTTACAAACTTGATAGATGAAGGGAACGCTGTGGATGTAGTGTATCTTGATTTCAGTAAGGCCTTTGACAAGGTCCCCCATGATATTCTTGCAAAAAAGTTAGTGACCTGTGGGCTAGACAATGCAACGGTTAAGTGGATTTGTAATTGGTTGACTGACCGAATCCAAAGGGTAGTCACCAATGGCTTCTCTTCATCCTGGAAAGAAGTGACTAGTGGGGTGCCACAGATTCTGTCCTGGGCCCAGTGCTATTCAACATCTTTATCAATGACTTGGATGAGGGACTAGAGGGTATGCTTATCAAGTCTGCAGATAACACCAAATTAGGAGGGGTAGCTAATACCCCAGAGGGCAGGATCAGAATCCAAAATGACCTCAACAGATTAGAAAGCTGGGCCAATATTACCAAAATGAATTTCAACAGGGAGAAATGTAGGATACTACACTTGGGCAGTAAAAATGAAATGCACAGATATAGGATGGGTGACACATGGCTTGAGGGCAGTACATGTGAAAAGGATCTAGTAGTCTTAGTGGACCACAATCTGAACGTGAGTCAGCAGCGTGATGCAACAGCTAAAAAAGCCAATGTGATTCTAGGCTGCATTAATAGGAGTATAGTGTCTAAATCAAAGAAAGTAATAGTGCCACTCTATTCTGCTTTGGTCAGACCTCACCTGGAATAATGTGTCCAGTTCTGGGCACCACAATTCAGGAAGGATATTGAGAAGCTGGAATGTGTCCAGAGGAGGGTGACTAGGATGGTGGGTGGTCTGGAAGCCATGCCCTATGAGGAGTGGCTTAGGGAGTTGGGCATGTTTAGTCTGGAGAAGAGAAGGTTAAGAGGTGACATGATAGCCATGTTTAACTATTTGAAGGGATGACATACTGAGGATGGGCAAGCTTGTTTTCTGCTGCTCCAGAGACTAGGACGCGGAGCAGTGGGTTCAAACTACAGGAAAAGAGATTCCACCTAAACATTAGGAAGAACTTCTTGATAGTAAGAGCTGTTCGGAAGTGGAATACACTGCCTCGTAGTGTGGTGGAGTCTCCTTCTTTGGAGGTTTTTAAACAGAGGCTGGATGGCCGTCTGTCGGGAATGATCTGATTGTGTATTCCTTCATGACAGGGGGTTGGACTGGATGGCCCTTGTGGTCTCTTCCAACTCTATGATTCTATGTCTCTCTACCTCTGGACCAATTTGCTTTCCATTTTGAATATGGTGAACAGTACTACACACCCATTTCTTCAACTAATGCTGTTAATTAAAATCTCCTGGAACTTCCTGGCTTCAAGGAAAGACAAAACAGCCAAATGGGCCCCAGGAGGTGATGCAGACCCCAGCTGCTCCTCCTAGCTTCTACCTCAAATGGAAAACACTTCCTTCTGTTCTTTACACAAGGCCTGCTAGCACTGAGGACTTCTGGGCTTTTGTTGTTGTTGTTTGTTAAAGAGACAATACACAACAGCCAAATCTTTTCCAGTCTTAGGGGAAATGAAAACAGAAGAGGACAAAAGCACAAGAGAGCACAGCTCTGAGGCAGCTCAGGAGCTTAAAAGTACAGCCTTCCCAGCAGGACATGTTGGCCAAGTCCCCTGCAGCAGGAACATATGGTTATGAAATTGTCTCCCACCCACAACCCGTTGCTTGCACTCATATGACTGTGTCTGATCAGATTTGGGATTTCTTACATGGCCTAATCGGATTGCAGGAGGGCAGTAACTGGATTAGGCAGAAGGTTTCCAAAGCAAGAGAGGCATGAGCTTGAAGTAGCTGCTAAGCAGTACATAAAATTCACAACACACAACTGTTTGCAGGGGCTTCATAGTCTGACTTTACAACACATTTCATTTCCTCAAGAGACTGCAAAAAATCACCTCATGATGGCAGTAACCAGTATGTGAACACATACACATATCCCCATCCAAGGAGTGTAGGCTTCGTGATGGAATGAACTTGGGAAAGAACTATGGAAAACACAAGCTCCAACTTGATAAAGCAGACATGTTTCAGCAGCACTTCCAAACTCTATCTCTGACCCCAAAGCAACTCGTATTTGTCCTGGTGTGTTAGAGACCTATTGTGTCACAAAATGTGACAATGACTGGAAATCTGTAACACATCTCTTTGTACTTTGCAGAGTGGTCACAACTAGCAAAGAGACTACATCTGCCAGCGTGTAAGAAACACTGGCAAGGCAGACTGCTCCACAGTGGGGGAACTGACGGAGCTCTTGTGTTACGGGCACTCTAGGGTAAGCTACAGGCTGTAAGGTGAAAGAGCAGAGGAGGATCTGGCAGATGAGATGAAGCTAACATGGCTTTCCTCTGGGCACCTCTGCCATGTTCGGACAATTCACGCTCCAGGTGAGATGGGGTGGAGTGACAGCTCTTCCCTCTTCACAACGTAACAGCACACAAAGATCAAGCTATGCATCAGAAGACCCTGCTCATGTTGGGAGTGAAGGGGGCACAGCCTGTTCACTCTCAACACACACATGCTTACAACAGAAACGAAACGCTGACAAGCAGCCTGGCAGTGTCCAGAGACAGCCTGGTCTTAGAAAGTGTGCCCCAGCCTTGTCACTGACTATGAGGGGGGAAAGGTTGAAAAGGCTGGCATGCCCTCCCTTCCACCACAGTTATACAGCTGTCTTTGCACACAGCAACTGGTGGGCTGACAAGGGCCCTGGCAATTTTGTCCTAGTGACCTCAATTGGTTTTAATGAGTGGTACTAGAATTGTAAAGGGAAGGTGTCTCACCTACTGGCAGAGTGTGTGTGCCACACGTCGACATGAACAGGTTAACAGGAAGTCTGCTTAGCACAAGAGAATCATGAAAGCTTTCCCTCCCAGAGAGTTAAATGTAACCATCTATTGCAGCAAAAACAACAATGAATCTCATAGCATCTTAAAACACAAATACATTTATTATTGTAGAGGGATGGCCATTTGCAGGGATTTTTTGAGGGGTGGCAGGCAAGACTGCAACTGTTATGAGACTATAATTTGCAAGGGGATGTAGCATGTGCTCCTATGACACATCTGTGCATTTTCAATACCTAAAGATGATTTGCTCCTTAAAATTATACATTCCATGACACTTAGAAGCATGCAGAGCATACTTCAGCCCCAGGGTCAAATTCAATTTCAGAAAAGTGACTGGGGGGAGGGGTAACATTACAGTCATGGGTAGGGCCAAAGGGGTAAACCAAAAATGCCAGCATATTTTGGCATATAGTTCTTACTGCTAGTAACTAAGCCTCAAGAGGGAGCATTTAAACATTTAGAATGGTGTGTGTGTCTGTGTGTATACAAAAGCTAGGGAGCCATCAAATAATGACATTGGGGGAAGTTGATGTAGCCTTGTAGGAACCCCAGAAGGCTGGCTTGGGACCCCAAGTGGTCTGGGTTTGGACCCAGGGCCACAGGTTTCCACTACTGTACATGAGTGTTAACATCCAAGCTGTACACAAGAGGTATTATGAACTCCCAAGAACATTTTATTCGGACTATATATATATATATTTTAAAACCCTAAAGCTATAAAGAAGAAAGAGAACAATCAGGCATGCAAACAAAGTACTGCAGTCTTAAGTGTGCATTAGGTATTTTTATTTATAATCACATAATCCATCAGGAAAAGGGATCCCTATGTTCTGAAGAGTTTCTTTATCCTGTGACCACTCTGTAGAGAATAGTGGGACCTGCAGGGACTACCTTAAGCAGATGGTGGGTTAGGATGGAGGAGAAATGGCTGCGCTTGATCAGGATTTGGGCTTCTAGAGGAAGCAGGACTGTTAATTTTACTTCTCACATTGTTATTACTTTCATATTGGCAGACATAATATAATCTTATTTCTTGAATTTTGGACTGTAAACATTTTTGAGGGGCGGGGGGCTTCCAATTTTGTGTCTGGTTGCACATTTTATTAAAAAAAAACAAAAACCCTGACAGTCTCAGAAAACTTATCTACCATTTTTGGTAGACCTGGTGACTCAGCAGCAACAAAGCCTGGATGTTTGATCTACCAGGATGGCATCTGAGGGCTTGTCTACACGAAGGGAAAAGGAATGTTGGTCTTACCTGTGCTACATTCTTTTCCAGTGGTGAGGCAAAGAGCATCCGACAGCTTGGGTAGTCCCTCTCCACTTGCTCCCAGTAGGCAGGAAATACAGATCTTTTGACTGCCCACTGGTGGGGTCATCTGAGAGGGATGGCCCCCAGCTGGCCAGTCCATACCACAGCCTCACAAAGCTGCAACCACCTTGTGATGAGGTCCAAAGAAAAAGGAGAGTTATATACAAGTACACAAAAAGTTCAAGCAGGAGTGATTCATATTGCCAGTGGGTGGGTCCGGATGCTCTTTGCCTCACCACTGGAAAAGAACATATCACAGGTAAGACCAATGTTTCTTTTCCCAGTGGGGATGGCTACAGAGCATCCAACAGCTTGGGATATACTAAAGCCCGAACCCTAGGGCAGGTATGGAAATAAGTGTTCGTTTATGCTTGGACCACTTGTTGCAGAACCCTTCTGCAGAAGGCCACCTCCGCAGACTGCATCTTATCTAGTCTGCAGTGTCGCACAAACGGTTGATGAAGATTTCCACGTTGTAGCTCTGCAGATTTCTTCCAATGGGGTGTCCTTTTCCCAGGCTGCCAACATAGCTGCACTTCTCGTGGAATGTGCCAATATCCCCTCCGGAACTGTCAAGTTCATCGACTCATAGCATGTTGCGATGCAACTACTGATCCATCACCCCAAAGTCGACGGGAACACCTTTTGTCCCAGGTACTTGGTATGGGGAGATACAAACAAAGCTTCCGAAGTCTGGATGGGGCTGGTTCTCTTAAGGTAAATATGGAGGGCCCTGCGAACATCCAGGGTATGCCAGATTCTTTCCAATTCTCTTGTTGGATGTGGACAGAATGAGGGTAGAACAACCTCTTGTGACCTATGGAACGCAGAATTGACCTTTGGCTTGAAGTCCAGGCGCAACCATAGAACTACTGAGTCTGGTCTGAAAATACAAAGGTCTCTTCTTACTGACAGAGCCACCAATTCCAATATTCTGTGTGCGGATGTAATCGCTACTAGGAAAATGACCTTATACGTCAAGAACTTCAATGGCACTTCCCTTAACGGCTCAAAAGGGTGGGCCATTAAGGCCTTCAGAACCATGTGTAAGTCCCAAGACAGGAACCTGTGCACCGTTGTGGGGGGGGGGCAGATTACCCAACCCCTTAATGAAATGGCATACATGGGGATGGGTAGAAATCATCGATGCCCTCTCTGGAGGCAGGAAGGAGGTGATGGCCGCTACCTGTCTCTTGATCGTGTTCAGTCGAAGGCCAGCTTCCACCCCATCCTGAAGAAACTCCAGCAATGTGGGAACCGACACCTCCAGGAAGTCCTTTCCCTTACGCTTGCACCATTGCCGGAATACTCTGAAGGTACAGTTGTCCCTCCACATTCGCGAATTTGACATTCGCGGTTTCGCGTATTCGCGGTTTTGGGAGGGCCCCCCAGGGCCCCCCCAAAACCGCGACACGGGGCCTCCAGAGGCCCCGTGAAAGCCCTGGGAGGGCTGGGAAAGCCTCCGCGGGGCCTCTGGAGACCCTCCGGAGGCCCCGCAAAGGCCCTGTGGGAAAGTGGGGAGGGCTGGGAAGGCCTCTGCGGGGCCTCCGGAGGGCCTCCGGAGGCCCCGCGAAGGCCCTGTGGGGGGAGTGGGGAGGGCAGGGAAGGCCTCCGTGGGGCCTCTGGAGAACCTCCGGAGGCCCCGCAAAGGCCCTGTGGGAAAGTGGGGAGGGCTGGGAAGGCCTCTGCGGGGCCTCCGGAGGGTCTCCGGAGGCCCCGCTAAGGCCCTGTGGGGGAGTGGGGAGGGCAGGGAAGGCCTCCGTGGGGCCTCCGGAGACCCTCCGGAGGCCCCGCAAAGGCCCTGTGGGAAAGTGGGGAGGGCTGGGAAGGCCTCTGCGGGGCCTCCGGAGGCCCCGCGAAGGCCCTGTGGGGGGAGTGGGGAGGGCAGGGAAGGCCTCCGTGGGGCCTCCGGAGACCCTCCGGAGGCCCCGCAAAGGCCCTGTGGGAAAGTGGGGAGGGCTGGGAAGGCCTCTGCGGGGCCTCCGGAGGGCCTCCGGAGGCCCCGCGAAGGCCCTGTGGGGGGAGTGGGGAGGGCAGGGAAGGCCTCCGTGGGGCCTCCGGAGACCCTCCGGAGGCCCCGCAAAGGCCCTGTGGGAAAGTGGGGAGGGCTGGGAAGGCCTCTGCGGGGCCTCCGGAGGGCCTCCGGAGGCCCCGCGAAGGCCCTGTGGGGGGAGTGGGGAGGGCAGGGAAGGCCTCCGTGGGGCCTCCGGAGACCCTCCGGAGGCCCCGCAAAGGCCCTGTGGGAAAGTGGGGAGGGCTGGGAAGGCCTCTGCGGGGCCTCCGGAGGCCCCGCGAAGGCCCTGTGGGGGGAGTGGGGAGGGCAGGGAAGGCCTCCGTGGGGCCTCCGGAGACCCTCCGGAGGCCCCGCGAAGGCCCTGTGGGAAAGTGGGGAGGGCTGGGAAGGCCCTGGGGGGGAGTGGGGAGGGCAGGGAAGGCCTCCGCGGGGCCTCCGGAGGGCCTCCGGAGGCCCCGCGAAGGCCCTGGGGAGGCGGGGGAAAGCGACTATGGGGCCTCCGGAGGCCCCATGGTCGCTATAGCAGGGAAGGGGGGGGCAAACAGTATTCGCGGTTTTTTCACATTCGCGGGGGTCCGTGGAACGTAACCCCCGCGAATGTGAAGGGACGACTGTATATTCATATATCCCCTGGGTGGACTCTTGTCTAGACGCTAGTATAGTTCCTACCACCGTCTGCGAGTAGCACTTTGCTGTCAGCATCTGCCACTCAACTTCCATGCATGGAGCTGAAGCCAAGCTGGGTCTGGATAATGTCCCTGGGCCAGGAGATCGGGATGCACTGGAAGAAGAACCGAAGTCACCGTCATGTTGAGCACGTTCGGAAACCAAGCCCTTTGGGGCCACTCTGGAGCTATTAGAATGATGTCCTACCAGGAGCATAGGCAGGAAACAGACTGGCCAGCCGGGGATCGTCCCTCTCAGATGACTTCACCGGTGGGCAGTCAAAAGATCTGTATTTCCTGCCTACTGGGAGCAAGTGGGGAGGGACTACCCAAGCTGTCGGATGCTCTGTAGCCCTCCCCACTGGGAAAAATGTGGATCAATGTGCACTAATGCCCATTCACAGCAGCTTTCATTTGTTTTAACAGTTTTTTTCAAGAACGCAGGCACGTGAACCTATCCGTGTTCATTGTTCAAACAGGCATGCCTGCAAATCAAGATGGCAGGCATGGTGAACCAGGGTGCTTGCTTGGCTCCACTCTACAGGAGGTGATGCTTAGGAGCGTGTCCACCACCCTGGCCACTTCCCTATTCCAGAAATCAGCCAAAGCTTCAACAGGAGACCTGGCTGAACGAGACTATGTGCGAAAGGGATCTAGGAGTCCTAGTAGACCACAAGTTGAACATGAGTCAACAGTGTGATGCGGCAGCTAAAAAGGCCAATGCGATTTTGGGCTGCATCAATAGAAGTATAGTGTCTAAATCAAGGGAAGTAATAGTGCCACTCTATTCTGCCTTGGTCAGACCTCACCTAGAATACTGTGTCCAGTTCTGGGCACCACAATTCAAAAAGGATATTGACAAAGTGGAGCGTGTCCAGAGAAGGGCGACTAAAATGGTGAAAGGTCTGGAAACCATGCCTTATGAGGAGAGACTTAGGGAGCTGGGTATGTTTAGCCTGGAAAAAAGATGGTTAAGGGGCGATATAATAGCCCTGTTTAAGTATTTGAAGGAGTGTCACGTTGAGGATGAAGCAGGCTTGTTTTCTGCTGCTCCAGAGACTGGAACACGGAGCAATGGATGCAAGCTCCAGGAACAGAGATTCCACCTCAACATTAGGAGGAACTTTTTGACAGTAAGAGCTGTTGGACAGTGGAACACACTCCCTCGGAGCGTGGTGGGGTCTCCTTCCTTGGAGGTCTTTAAACAGAGGCTGGATGGCCATCTGTTGGGGATGGTTTGATCGTGATTTCCTGCGTGGCAGGGGGTTGGACTGGATGGCCCTCGTGGTCTCTTCTAACTCTACAATTCTATGATTCTATGATTCTAAGTGAATTACTCGCATTTTTATTGTCACCAGTTGCTGACAATGAACAGTATTTTTTTTAAAAAAAGCCTATCCAAGGTGCAAAAGTGCAATATTCCGCTTAAATAAATAGAACAAAAAGGGGGAAAGGGTTGTTTTGTCACCTGATTGCATGGTCGCTATGGCAAAAATCCAACATTGAGGTTTCAGGCACTTGCCTGGGAGCCCTGGTGGTGCAGTGGTTAAATGCCAGTACTGCAAGCACCACGTTTCAAGTTCGATTCCAGCGGGCTCCAAGGTTCACTCAGCCTTCCATCCTTTCGTAGGTCAGTAAATTGAGTACCCAGCTTGTGGGAGCAATTAGCTAACACACATTGGAAACTGTTTAATGCAGTGTAGATGTGTAAATAGCTATTGCTTAAAACAATTTGTAAGCCGCTCTAATAGCCTTGTGGCTCAAGAGCGGGGTATAAATAACTAAATAAAAAAAAATTGCCTTTGTTAGCAAACTCTGCCTCTTGTGCACGTCCAACCAATCAGCTTTCCACTTTCACTCTTATTGGGAATGAGCACCAAAGTGAATTGGTTGTCCCAATGAGTGGGAATACACATTCCCTGCTGAGCTTTTTAAAAAAATATGGAAAAGCCACAAAGGGTTCCTGCATAGTTTTTGGTGTTTTTGGCCCCCCTCCTTCTGAATATGACGGATTGATGTGGGATCTCATTAAGACAAATTGTATTCTCCTCAAATTCTATGAGGAGTATTTTCGCCATATAGACAAATCCTTAATGTTGGTTCAATCCTGTGCTCCTTCTCAGTGCCAAGACCTACTCTATATGTCTTTCCACTTGTGGCTAAAACCCTACATTCTTTCCCTGGTCCCCTTCACCTGATAATGTCCCTTAGACATGTTTATTAAATGAACAAAGATGATGAGCTCGCTCACTCAGCTTGCAGTTCACTTAGCCTTTGCTGTCAACTTAACACACAAAAGGCTAAGGTCCATGAACAGCCATGTCGAAGACCCCAGGACTAGAAACATGTTTTTGAAAAAGAAAGCCAGACAGCTAGGAATCATGTGGAGATTATGCACCTCCCCACGCACCCTGCTGTGCTGTGGATGCTTTTGTAGACTACAGTCCAGTTCATTAGATGCATAAAAGGATAACAGGTCTGTCTAGTTTTCTCCCCTCTCCACCTTTGCATTGCCTGACAAACATTCATCAGGCTTTTTTAAAAAACAGCCATAGCTTCCATATAAAATCAGTTTCACTGCCCTGAGCCCCTATAAAGTATTGAATGTTAAGGTAAACAGGACAAAGAAGTTGCAGGGAGTGTGGCAAGATGGCTGGAAATGTTTCAATTGGAAGATGAAGAGGGTGGAGGGTAGATGGGATTAGTGGTAGGAATTATTTTTTATGAGATTACCAGTTCTAATTGCATTCATTCCAGACTTTAGCTTATCACGAATTTGTTTTTGTTGTTCATTACATAAACATTCTGTCTACTGTGTCAGTGAAACCCACACTCAAAAGGGCTGAATACCAACCTCATTACCTACACCTACACTATGCTATTAGCAGAATAAGACTGTGACAACCAAACAGTATACAAAAGCAGAAAAAATAACCAAGTAACCTTTCTAATATACCTCACAGCACTGAAAACACTTGGGGCACAAAATACAGTATATCATGGATTTCCTGTAATCTGCCCTAAGCCTGTGGGATAAAGTGGGAGAAAAACCCAACTTTGCATATATATGTACATTTGCAGCATCCAATGTTGGGTTTCAACATTTGAGTGTAATAAGGTTTCCTAGTAATAATTCTGAGTATATCTCAGCTTTTCCTCTCTCTTTAAACACAACCAACCCAGATCTGAGAGCTTGGCCATAAAGAGAATGTCTCCCTTCTGCCAGGGCTGGGGGCACACAGTGCTTTGTCAGCTGCTTTTAATTGTTTATCCCCAGGCCTTGTTTATGAGCTGCTAAAATCCCACTGTGAAGCCAGACTCCCAGGGCTCAGTTTGGAGGTTCCTTGTGGGCTTACAGTAGCATTTATAATGCCATGAGCTCTCCAGCCTCTTCCTGGCTAATTACCAGCAGGATATCAAGTGCAGTCTGTAAAAGAGGAGATTTTGTGATTGGCCTTCAGAAGCCTTGCACATACAGGAATCACCTTACCTGGATACCTGCAAATGACAGGTTAGAAAGTGCAGGCTTTCGCTTAGAACAGCACCCCCAGTTATACCAAGCTTTCATTTAGGAACATGACCTTTGATAATAAGGAAGCATGGGTGCCTTGGGTTTCTCCCTAGAGTTCCATGGGATACCTTTGGCAACTCTTCCCTCACTCCACCCTTTTGTCTACACAACTTGCTTGCATTAAGAAGTAGACAACACAGCCACCCCCAGTATCTGTAGCAGAGAGGTCACTGCCAACGTCATATGCAGGGACATTTGGGAACAAATCAAACAGGGCTTCTTCTTCTTTTATTATTATTTTTATTACATTATGTATTTTAAATGTATATTACATCCATAGATGTCCTTCATTACATCAAAAAGATTTGAAATCTCTTTGAAATTACAAAAATAAAATAAATAGAAATTGACTTCCCAAAAGAGTATCCCAAATAAACTAAGAATATTCGCGGGGGAAAAAAAGACTTCTAATGTAACCAGTTCTTCAAAAATGTTCACTCTACTTAATACATGTATTGTCTAAACCACAATTTAAAAGGTGGCTATCTCTTCTTATATTTATAATATAATTCCTTGCATATTTTGAATATTCCCTGATGATTTCCAAAAATTTATCGCCTGTAACCAATCTGTCATACACACACACACACACACACATATTGGAAACAGGGCTTCTCTGATCTTTTGAAGCTGACAAACTCTTCAAATTAGTATTCTACTTGTTGATATTGTCAGTTGACTAATCAATACACTTGTTTGTTTGTTTGCTGTCTTCAAATTGGTTTGACAGCCAGAGGCAAAGTACTATTTCTTCTCTTCCTTCTAGGTTGCCACCAAAGTATCTGCTACCACAGACCAAATCCCATTTATTCTTCTGGGAAGCATGGTGGGCATAAGACTGCTGAATTATTGGGATTTGGGCAACCGAAATGTCAGCAATGGTGGCCGGTTGATTGCACCATTGAGGAGGTACAGCCCCTAGTAGCTTCTAGTGAAATGTTGCACCCTCCTGCCAGGGTAGGTTGCCCATCCCTGTTCTACAGCACCCAAGTGAGGAATATTTAGTCCAAAGTAAAGAGGTATCACAGGGAGAAAAAGAGAAGATTGCTTTGAATTTTGGAGGCTTGCTGCCGGGATCTGAATAGGTATTAATCTGATATCAAGGCAGCACTCTCCCGTTGCCCAAGAACGGGGAATGGTCAAGGATGATATAACCCATCAAAACCTTCAGGGCCAATGATTTTTCATCTTGGCTTTAGTTCATCTCCTATGCATCAGCAGACTGCACTGTTTTGTATGAAATTGTGGGACGGACGGACACACAATACAGGTATTAACAATATGCTGAATGTAAGAGGCTTAGGGAAGTTCTTGATGTAAGGATGCACATTATAACCATGCCCAAATGTTGAATCTACTGGCACGACAGACATGACCCCTGCTCTCCTCACTGGTTTCTTTCAGTCTGCTACAAAAGTATGTGGGATACATCCTGCTATGCTCCTTTTTGTTATGTGTATGCACATATACATGTACACATCTGTGAGCCTATTTTATTACAGTTTTCTAATTAATGTCTGTTTCCAGAACAAACGCTCAACTACTGCAGGCCTCTAAATAGCCCTGGGGCTGGATTGTTAACGAGGATTTTAATTTGTTAATTAAAAGCAGGATGCCTTCATAACAAGCTGCTGCACTACAGCCCACCTCTCTAAGGAAGTACAGCAGAAAGAAGGGAATCAAGGTACCTTCAGACATGCAGTGCATTAAATTATCTCAAACAAAAAGAGTACAGTATTCTGTTGCGGATACAAGCAAGAGAGAAAGGGTTTGGTTGTTAGCATCAGGGCTAGTGCTGGTCATTTCACAAAATGGGAATTTTGACCCAAATATCAAACCTGTAACAGTCAGTTCCTGGATATTTGTAACAGCTGAGAGATAGTCTTTGTCTACTATTTAGAGATGCAAATTTTCAGCAGACTGTATGGCATTGTGATTCATCCCTTGCATGTAGCTTCTTACAATATCTGTTATAGGCTCAGGCTATGATTTGCCAGTCAACTTAACAAAGCAACATCCATGAATATGGAGTTTTACAAAATAAAAGAGGACATGTTTGAGCTCTCTGCTCTTCTATACTTACAATCTAAAATGCTACAAAAAAGAAAGGAAGAAAGGAAGGAAAATGGAGGAAGGGTTAAAATGCGAAAGAATAGACTTCTTTTACTTGCATACTGTACTACTGTTTTTTTGGACATTCAGTTGAACAAATGGATGCAAAAACTGGGTAGAAAGCATGAGGCCATACACTCCCACATGAACTCAGCCTCCCCACCACCCAATTTAGCACAATGGTCTGGAAATGGAGATTTTACCACTACTACATGGGGTTAATCAGGGCTTGGAAAAGTTACCGTATATTCCAGCGTATAAGATGACGGGGCATATAAGACGACACCCCAATTTTCAAGTAAAAATCTAGAATTTGGCATATATTCACCGGATAAGACTACCCACCAATCTGGCTGGCTGGCTAACTGGCTGGGCTGATCCTCTTTGTTTCCTAACTCACGAGGATCTCCTCCTGAGTTGGGAAAGCGAACAGGATCAGTTGGCAGGGCTCTCCCAGCCAGCCAGCCAGCCAGCTGCACCATTCGCCCCTCTCTTCCACCTTCGGTTGCTCCCCAAAGGGGGTGAAGGCAGAGGAGGGGGACGAATGAACTCGGTTTGCCTCGGCCACTGCCCATTCCCTCAGTCTTTGTTCCCTTTGCGAAGGGAATGAAGATGGAGGCGATGGGTGGCGTCCATGGCAAACCAAGGCATTCACCCCTCTCTTCCACCTTTCAGTCAAACTTGACTCAAAGGTGGACGAAAGGGGCGAAAATGCCTGGTTTGCCTCATCAACCTCCCCCCATCTTCATTCTCTTTGGAAGGGAATGAAGATGGAGGGGATGGGCAGCCACCATGGCAAACCGCGGGATTCGCCCCTCTCCTCCACCTTCCAGGAAGGTGGAAGAAAGGAGCAAACTTACCCGGTTTGCCTCAGCTGGTGTAAGGGTGGCTGGAGGGGGGGGGGCTTCCCAGCCACCCACCCCCTCCCCGAGTCTGCGATCGGGAGCCCAATCGTGGCTTCAGGGAGGGTGGAAGAGTGGCTGGAGGGGGGGCTTCCCAGCCACCCACCCCCTCCCCGAGGCTGTGACTGGGAACCCGATCACGGCTTCGGGGAGGTTGGAAGGGTGGCTGGAGGGGGGGCTTCCTAGCCACCCACCCCCTCCCCAAGGCTGCGATCTGGAGCCTGATCGCAGCTCCGGGGAAGGTGGAAGAGTCGCTGGAGGGGGGGCTTCCTAGCCACCCACCCCCTCCCTGAAGCCACGATTGGGAGCCTGATCACGGCTTTGGGGAGGGTGGATGGGTGGCTTGAGGGGGGGCTTTCCATCAACGTTTGCCCCCCTCCTCTTTCTTCGGTTGCTCCCCAAAGGGGGAGAAGGCAGAGGAAGGGGCGAATGAACCGGTAAACACTTTGCCTCACTCCCCCGCCCAATCTCCTGCTTCTTCGCTCCGTTTGCGAAGGGAGTGAAGAGGCAGGAGATCAGGCGGTGGGGTGAAGCAAAGTGTATCTGGTGTATAAGACCACCCCTGATTTTGGAGGCTATTTTTCAGGGCTCAAAGGTCATCTTATACGCCAGAATATATGGTAACGTTTTTGTGACTAGAACTTCCACAATCTCTCAGCAAGCATGGTCACTGGGAAGTAGCTTTCCCAAGCTGTGAGGATAATGATAGGTTTGAAGAAACAGAAGTAGCCCACAGTTAAAAACCTTTTAAAGTAGAAAAACAAAGCGCCCAGGTTATCTCCCTAGATCTCTAGTGGTTCAGGTGTGCAAGGCAGTTGTGGTGGATGCACAAAGTTGGACTGACTACAGCCAGCTTATCCATAGTTCCAGGTCTGGTACCTCCTCAGCTATTCCAGCTGCTCTACAGTATCCTTGTTTTAAAAAGCCACATCACATTTCCTACATGCTTTCTGACAGAGGAAAGTGGCTTTTTCAGAGAGACATTAGCAGGCCTAGTGGCGAGAGGCTGGTTTGGGCCAATGCAGGCTCTAACACAAACTACCACACAGGTTATAGGCAGGTAATGGCCACAACTTTTATTGGTTACAGCTCTATAGGTTGGCTTGGCATGAGTTGATGGTACTGTGTCTGATAACTGAATGGCCCAAAGCATTCACCTGTAAGCCTCTACCACTGCAATTTCATAATGACACCATGAACTGATGGACGATAGGCTACATGGCGCAACTCCTGTGGTACCTGGATCTGTCCCAATGTCACACCACCCCAAAAGTTGTGACACAGAACTAACAAATTGAAAACATCAGTGCATTAACAACGAAAAAAATACATAAAAATAACAATACATGACAACCCCAATACCCCCTCCCCCAGCAAACCAAGGAAGGTGGGCGGAAAGGCTGCTGAAACTGGAGTGCCTGATTGCGTGGAGGGATCATCATCATCAGCAGCAGCAGCAGCATTTCTATCCCACTCCCCCCACCCAATTTGACACTCAAAGTGGCATAAAATTAAAATCAGCAAAATACAAATGTTAAAACAAAATTAAGCAATTACAAAAGTTAAAAACTGCTAAAATTGTAAAAACATACACACATATATACACACACATGTACACAACACACACATATACCCCAGAACAACTGTTAGCAGAGTTCGGCAAAGGACTGCTGAAACAAGCAGGTTTTTACTTGGCTCCAGAAGGAAGGCAGGGAGGATGCCAATCTGACTTCTCTGGGCAGAGAAGTACTACTCAGGTGGACCTGAGGGAAAATGGCATCCCTCAGGTCAGGTGCCTGACAAACACCACCACCACCACCCGCCCATGTGCTGACTGGCTGCCTCTTCTGAGATGCATGAACAGCACAGAAAAGCCCAGGAAATGCCATGTTGCAGCACGGAAATGGTAGCAACCTGCCACCTACAGCACCTACACAACTAGCAAGTCCCTCCCAGGTAAGTGTGAGGGGCCCCTCCTTGCAGAAGCTGCAAGAGATGTAAACATGGCTCAAGGTCCCCCCTGTTGCCTCCATTCCAGTTCCAAAATGGGGAAGGAGCGGTAGGTGAGGAGGAAAGCTTGCATATGGCCCCCGATGGGAGACTCCTAGTACATGTGCCAAAATTATTATGCCTTCTACAGAGTAGGGAATCTTTCTCCCCACTCCAGAGGCAAGTGGTGGATGGCACTAAAACCAAAGGGGTAAGGAAACCTAGCTCTGCTCTTATAGCTACCCATATACATCCTTTTATATACAGATCCACACAAAGATTTCCAACCCCATCCAGCACTTTGGCTCAAAAGAAAAAGCACCCAATTGGCTTACATAGGGCTCATCTGCATGAGCCAGAATACACCGGCTCTCCACCAGCCTTGGTCACATGCTGCGGGACTTCTGCCTGGCTTCTGGGAGAACCAGGGAGATTGCAGTATCAGCAAGGGGCAGCATGCCGGACGGGCTCTTGTGGACACGCGGGACATGATGTGGATTTTGACTGCATATAATGGAGTAAACTGGGTATTATTCTATAATGCTTTATTGGACCCTACCCTATCTTCCTCCCATCTCAGCCCCTATCTGCCCTGGGGGTGGTGAGGACTGCCCGGGAGACAGAATGGGGCAAATGCCCTGTGTCGTATGGACTGCAGGGTTCTGAGATGAGGGCAAGATGGGGTATTTAGCCTGTGTAGACAAGCCCATAGTCTTCTATCTGAAGATAAGAACCAGAAACATGGAAGAGGATGTGGAAGAGACAGGAAGTAACTTGCATTTCCTACTTTGCTGTTGTTTCTGTGGAATGTCTGAAGAAGCAGCTCTAAATGAACTTGACTTTCTGTTGCCCTCTGAACTTCCAGCACTTGTTACCTTCAAGGAGTACTCTATATCTGATTGTTGTTAATGCATGCACCTTTACAAATGATGTTCAAAAGATATAGCGAATAACAAGGTCACAGAGAGTCCACAGCAAAACTGCCCATTAAGTACAGGAGCTGCCTGAGAAGGAGGGGACGGAAACGCACATGCACATTTATGTACCGTATTTACCTTACCTTTTAAATGAAATTATTGTACTGCAATAGCAAGTCCCAAACTAAGCAGTAAACCCAGTTTAAAACCACAAGTTTAAATTTAAAACCAAAACCAGTTAGAACGCACACATGGTTTTCATTTAAAGGTGCAGCTTGGTCTAATGCACAACATTAAAATATTATAAGATAAAATTATCCAATGGTTATTTTTTGGGTAATCGAAACAGACTTGTAACTTCTAAGGATCAAATAATAATTGCAAATACGTTATGTTCACCATGTAAATATGCTAAGTTCATCTTGCAAATAACTTCAACTTGAACATTAACAGCAAACTATTAGAAAAAGAATTACAATCCATAAAAGAATGGTTGAACAACATCTGGAACAGAGTATAACATTTCATTTTATAAGAAGCTGTTTTAATGTTCTCCAGAACAGTGGGACAATTTATTCATTATCGGAAAATAAGTTACCATTGTAAGAATATAAGAAGATCTTAGAAGTACTATGCAAAGGATAATGGTCTGCACTTAAGTTGACAATTAATTTTGATTTTCTTGGTTTGAATTCTGAATTGAATCATATCTATTTCCATGGTTTGGGTTTCTTGGGGGGAAATGGTTCTGTATGTTTGTATATGTGTAGATTAGATAAGATAGATAGATAGTTTTGAATAGATTCAAGAAAATCAGGTGGCAATTCCTTCTGAGCATGTAGCAAGTGTTACAATGAGTGGAGTATTCCTTGCTTCTTAAAAACCCAGGTAAGGGCCAGAGAATGTTATGTGGAAAATTCATAACATGATTCTTTGTTTTGCTTTGATTTGCTTTTGAGACTGGTAAAGAAAGGCACCAGGGCTTGTCTAATCTTGGAAGCTAAGCAGGGTCAGTCCTGTTTAGTACTTGGGCAGGAGACCACCAATGAATACCAAGTGCTGAAGGCTATATTTCAGAGGAAGGAAATATATGTGGTGTCGCAAAACCACTTCTGAGTATTCCTTGCCTGAGTATTTCTTGCCTAAGAAAACCCCAAGCAATACATGGGGTCGCCATAAGTCAACAGGTGGCTTGAAGGCACATATACACACACAGGATGAAAGAGGTAGATCTGTCACTAAATAAGTGACTGACTTTCAAGCACCAACTTGAGTGGTTGTTTCTTCCCAGGGCTCTTCTCTCCTCTGTCCTGATCCTCCCTTCTCTTCCTTCCTGACTCTAGGGAAAGGGGCCTCTGTGGTGTCAGAGCAGTTTTGCCCCAGGCACATTCTTCATCTGCATCTCTGGGCTTGGCCCCAAACCGATTTTATACATAGCTGCTGGAGCAACCTTAATCCCAGCTGGCTAACAGAGTTCCATTCACTCAGTAGGCTGTTGACACAAGCTGAGAAAGAGCCACTGTACGTATGAGCAGGGAAGGAAATAGAAGCATCTATTGAGGCAGCTCCTCGCTCTGGTAGAAAAATTCCAGCTTCGCCCTGCCCACCACATTGGAAAAGCCAATATTTCCCCTTTCAAAAAGCCCCCCCCCCAACACACAGCCCTTTTGTTCAGCTCCAACGGCTGAAGCTGGGTCTCTGATAGCAGAACATTTCTTCTCAGACAGCAGTAGCAGCTGAAAAAAACAGCAGAAAGGTTTTCTCTTTCAGAAAGTCTGACCATGACAGAAACAATGGAGATAATACTCACAAAGGCACTCTTTCTATTTCTCATCCAAAAACCTTGTATTGCTTTCACCAAAGATAGGGTTGTTGTTTGATGGCCCATGGGGCCCCTTCCAACTCTAGGATTCTATAATTCTGTTAGATTTTTTATCTTGGACTTTTAAAGAAGCACAAGAAAGGCAAACAGGGTTTTAACAACCACCCTGTTAGGCCAAACACTAAAGGTCACTACATGTGCTGTTTTGCTGTTGTTATGTGCCTTCAAGTCGTTTCTGACTTATGGGGACCCTAAGGCGAACCTATCATGGGGTTTTCTTTGCAATATTTGTTCAGATGGAATTTGTCGTTGCCCTCCTCTGAGGCTGAGAGTGTGTGCTGCTTAATCCTCTCTTTGACGGGGTGTCCAATAAGACTCCTCTGTTTGTCAGCCTCCACTATCTGAAAGGCACCAGATCCTGTCTGATCTTGTAAGCTAAGCAGGGTCAGCCCTAGTTAGTACTTGGATGGGAGACTACCAATGAATACCAGGTGCTGTAGGCTATATTTCAGAGGAAGGAATTGGCAAAACCACCTCTACGTAATTCTTGCTTAAGAAAACCCTATGAGATTCATGGGGTTGCCATAAGTTGACAGACGACTTGAAGGCACATATACACAAAAACATACCAGTCCAAATAAGAACCCTTAGAAGGGAAGAGCTGCTTAGAACCTTGAAGCTGACCACCAACAGCTGACAAAATGAGCAGCTGCACAGTTTATGTGGCTACAAACTTCCCACTGTCCTAGCTACAGTGAATGTAATTTTACTGATTTAACACTATTTTAATCTACATAGATTGGCATATGCAAAATGTATACAAAGCTGTGCTCCTTTTAGAAATGTGTAAGGAGGCCCCACTGGCCTGCCCTGAAGTTACCCTGTAAGCTTTGCCATTAAGCAGAATTTTGAATCTAGAACCTTATGTGGACTTTTGCTAGCTCAGGTATCAAGCTAAAACAGAGATAAACAGGAATATAGGAGTGAACATAGGCCCTGTTCCTCCAATGTCACCATGTGACCCAACCACTTCCCAGACATTTGTGGATTGAGCACAGCTGTCTGTATGGAACATCGCAGGGACGGAAGAGTTACACGTGTGCCCATTACCCATTTATGCTTCTTTCCATGAGTTCAAATGAACATCCACTAGGGTTTAGTTGTCCCTATGTTCATCCAGTCTAACTCAACTACCAAAGCACACTGATCTTCTGGCAGCGCATGGGTATGGAATACTGCAGTTTGCAGCAGTAGCAAAAATTAACAACAAATCACCTTCTTCAGGTTGGTCTTAAAATTTGCTGGCTTTCCAGCTCTTGATACTTGTCTGATGGTGGTTTTGCTGAACAGATCAATAAAATAATAAAGGTCTCTAACTCCTATGGGAGGGCAAATTCTTTCTTTCCAGAAAATTACACTCACACACAAGCATCATGATTACTACCTCCACTACTCCATAGTTTGCTCATGGCTCTTCTTTTTATAAGGAATTGAGATCTTCTTCCACAACAGACATCTGAGGAGGACCCACCCTCCCAAGGCTGCTGTGCACAAGCAAATACCCACACTTAAGTCAGTTCTTAGCTTTATGTGGACAATTAGAAAAAAAAATTGAAGGACCTTTCTTTAAATATCTTTTGAGGTTTGTTTTCAGTTTGACAGATCTTAAACCAGCTCTTGGGGCTTTTCTTGTAGATATGCCACTGCAGTTGACAAAGCAGAAAGCTTCTAGTTGTGCACAGCCCATACAGAGACAGCAAAGTTGCTCCATCATGGCTCCACTGCTATTCTGGAGGGGGTTAAGCTAGCTCATAGAATCATTAGAGTAAGGAAGCAACTTCAGGACCTCTGTTTCCACAGCTAGATAGAGAATGAAAAAATAATTGTCCCTTACGTATACATTTATTCTATGTGCACATTGATATTCATAGTGCATGTATAATTTCTAATTATATGCATAGTCAATTGGTAAATATACATGATGTTTTAATAAAAAGAAGTATCATCTAGCTTCATATTCCACAAAGACTCCTCCCACCAATACATACACACATCAAGAACAGAATGTAAGGATACTGTTTAGCCCCTTCATCACCCACACATTCAAGCCCTAGCACCACCACCCACCCAAACATTCCAGATAACCCCTTCATGCACAGAAACACGAATGCAGAAACTGAAACACACACATAGATCCTTTCATTACATCCTTCCAGAGTTTTGCCATATGTTGCCCAGCCTCTCCCATGAACTTTAGTTATGCGCTTCCAGTGAACTCTGAGCCACAATGGTCACTTCACTACTTTTGGCAGCTACCAGTTCACACCACTAATTAAAACAAGCTTCCTCTCAATGTTAAGACTGAACTATTCTTCTAATTTTGAACTGAACCCAGTTTATGTGGTTTGCTGATTAAGCTGAAGATTTATTCCCACTAATAGCTTCTTACAGTTGATCCGGTAGTTTGAAATCATTTGCACCAATCTCATCTTGATTAAATTCTATTAGCTGGACATTTTAAAAAAATAAAAACCCAGGTGTAATTATTTATTAAGCATTCAGTTTGTGCCTAATTAGTGAACAATGCCATTTAAAGTATTCAAAATGTCAGCATTGTTTAACAGTATCCACTAATCAAATTCTGTGCTCTTTCAGTTATCAGACGGTGCAAATTACCCAGTCACAAATGAACAGGAAAGAAACTGGTGAAGGTGAATCTGCTAGTTATGAAGGAGGACAAATAGGTCTGTTCTAAATCCAAACCAGCAATGTTTTTTCACAAGTCAACACTCAAAATTCATAAACAAGAAGGTGCTTTTCAAGATGATTTTTCAGAAAACATTAAGAATTGTTATGAGTTGTTGTTGTGAGCCTTCACGTTATTTCCAACTTATGGTGACCTTAAGGCAGACCCTATCATGGGGTTTTCTTGGCAAGATTGATTCAGAGGGGTTTTTCCCCTGCCTTCCTCTGGGGCCAAGAAAGTGTGACTTGCCCAAGGTCACCCTGTGGTTTTCCATGACTGAGTGGGGATTCAAACCTTGGTCTCCAGAGTCCTAGTACGATGGATAAACCACTACACCACACTGGCTGAAACCCAAAGCCCACAATCCCACTGCACGCCTGCTTTCTGCCACTAAGATTTAGATTGGCATGCCTTTAATTACCAGTCAGGTAAAGAGAAGCTTTTCACGGCCTTATGGCCCAGAACAAAAGTTTCACTTGCCAGAGAATCATACTTGCATGGATGGATAGCAGTGTGGTCCCACTCCCTTTGCTTAAAATGGGAAGCCATATATCTTCCACTTTTTGTTGGAAAGGAAGCACACCAGCTCTGAGACTGAAGATAGCTTGTTCCCTTCCAGCATCCCCTGTAGATAGGTGTGCGTGAGAGGTTCCCACAGGGACAGCAGGGCACAGTCTGATCTTTCATCTTCATTTGCCGCTTGTCTGCTTGTGTGGTCTTTTTACAGCCACTTCTGCACTGCACTGCACTATCTCCTCCCCCACCCCCACCCCAGCACGCTGCCAACACTATAAATCCACATTTTCAGCACAAACCCACCTGTCAGGCCACATCAGCGCATAAGGCTGACGGGCACTGGCCTGTTCCTCAGCATGGCCAGATGTCCTTCCTAATCAATCAGTCCCAACACAAGCTAGGTGGAAGGGAAGGAAGAGGACAGGGCAGCTGAGGTTGAGGAGGAGTCACTGTGTCATAATAATCAGTGCAGAAAATGGCAGGCAGGGGCTTGGTTCTAGCACCTCTCAAAACTTATTAGTGTACCTGATCCTTCCTGACCACACATTTGCATCAAACAGTACTGGATGGTGGTGGATCATGAGGGATTTGTTTTGGACTCACTATTTGCTGCACAAGCGTGTATTGCAGATGGTGCCAAAGGTGGCTTCAGGATGGAGAAGAGAAATCCTTTGAGCAGAATCTGCTCCAAATTCCACCACAATACATTTCAGGAAGCACATATGAAGGCATTGCTGTGAGAGATTGGAGTACCATAGAAACTAGAGTTGCTAGAGTCTCATATACAACTGCAGACTAAAGCAACCAGCCAGTTGAGGTCATTTCAAACACTAGTAGCCACATACTGAATTTTAAGCAATGTATATTCTTTGCCTGAGAAAACTCTATTGAATTCATGAGGTCAACATAAGTTGACAGGTGATTTGAAGGCACAGACACACACACACATGAGTACTTGCTGGAACAAAGCTACTCATCCTGAAGATTAGTGGTCTATCAGTGGGCAAAACCATTTCCCCCCTTGTAACACAAAATATCATCCTAATAATTAGGTTTCTTCACCAAGTGTAAAGGTTGGGCTCTTTCATACTCTAGGACTGACTTTCCATCCCTTCTTGAGCAGCAGAGTCCCTCTGCATCATCCATGGGGTTATTTAATCCTTTTCTGGTTTCACTAGCAGAACATGTCATCTCTTGCCTGAGAGGGCATAGATCCTGCCTTCTCTTGCACACTAACCAAGATCTAGTTGTCCCTGTTTAGCATAGATTGAGTCTCCTTCATCTGAAATGCTTGAGAACAGAAGTACTTTGGATTTTGGAATATTTCACATTTTAGAATACTTGCATATACATAATGAGATATCTTGGAGATGGGACCCAAGTCTAAACACAAAATTATAGGTCTTTAAACAGAGTCTGGATGACCATCTGTCAGGGATGCTTTGATTGTGATTCCTCCGTGGCAGGGGGTTGGACTGGATGGCCCTTGTGGTCTCTTCCAACTCTACAATTCTATGATTCTATAAATCATAGAGATGGAAGAGACCACGAGGGCCATCCAGCCCATCCCCCCATTTTGCGGAAATACAGAATCAAAGCACCCCTGACATATGGCCATCCAGCCTCTGTTTTAAAACCTCCAAAGAAGGAGACTCTGCCACACTCTGAGGCAGTGTATTCACTGGCAGTGTTTCATATACACCTTGTAGACATAGCCTGAAGATAATTTTATACATAATATTTTAAATACTTTTGTGCAGGAAGCAAAGTTTGTATACACTGAACAATCAGAAAACAAAGGTGTCACTATCTCAGCCACCCACGTGGACAATTTTGGATTTTGGAATATTTCGGATTTCAGAATTCCAGATAAGGGAGACTCAACCTGTATTTCTTTTCGAGCAGCTGGAAACAGAGAGTAGATGTCAAAGTGGACTGAAGGGAGGTTGCCAGTCAGCTTCAGCACTCTATCAAAAGATTTATCTGGGCAATGTGGAATGACTTCCGGAGAAACCAGAATGTAATTTAAACTTGAGCTAGAGTGTTTTACTTGGGGTCATGAAGGGAAAAAGAGACTTGCCATGAAAAGAACACATGGTATGGGGTCTGAGAAAGAATTCCCTCTTACTGTCAGTAAAAGGTGCTAAAAAAATAATCACTTGACTGATGGGTAGTTGATCGAGATACTCCATAGACTTCTTCCACATTGTTCCAAGTCTCCCTTCAGTTGAACCAGAATCATCAGTCGTACAAGAACACGTCTGAAGGAACCTACTATAGAGTCAGAGCTGAACACCCAACCCACCAACGACTGAAACTACAACAGTGTAGAGAAGGTTTGGAATCATTACAGGAGAAGATGGTAAGCCAAGTCCCAGGCTTTCAAATCAAGACCAGGGGTTATCCCGCTTCAGTGATGCTACACATTCAGGTGGCATAGAACCCACCACACACTCTACATAAGGATCTTGGACTCTCCATTCAAAGTATCCAAGAATCCCCAGATAAATAGGGAGCCAAGGGTCTTCCTGTATGTTAAGGGTGGGTAGAGTGGGGCTTGTGGGTTGCATTCAGCCCCAGCTCCCATTTTTGCGCCCAGTGAAGCCCCTACCAGTCCCCCCATGCCCCCTACCCCCATTTTTTTAAAAAACTGGTGCAATTCTGGGGCAATTTCCCCCCAAAATCACACCAAAAGGCCCCCAAACATCTGTAAATGCCCCTTACTCTACTCCCCAGAGCCTTGTACTGTCCCCTAATACCTGTTTTCCTCTGCAGTCCTTCTCAAAATGGCAACAGGAAGGGACCCAATGTCACTTTGTGTCACCACTTTGAGAAGAACTGTCAAAGAAAATGAAGGTATTTGGGCTTGCTGGGTGGTGGTGTCCCTGTGGGAGCCTGGAGAAAAATTGGCCCCAGCCTGCTTTTGCTGTATAGTATCCTGTCCATACTTGTAGCAGTAATGGAAAGCAAGGATGAGAATGAAAAGTCAAGATGCTGTCCAAGTGTCTGACTGCATAGCAACAGAAAAGGAAAAATAAATATTTTATTAAATGCTCAAACCATTGCCTTATGAAGCTAGATGCTCCGTCTGAAGAACAAAGGAGTCAATATAGGTAGTTTATGCAAAGTTTATTTACAAATCTTAAATTTAATTACAAGTCTTGTTCAGTTGTGGGTTTGGCCAGGGGGATGGGGAGGATTAAAGGCCATGTGCTGATTTGGTTCTTTGATGTCCTTTACAATGCAAGCTTGGGGAGGCCCTGATTTTATATTTGGGAACCCTGGCAAATCTTCATAAAATGAATGCTGCCTCAAGTCTTCACAGTTTCGTACCTGGTGTAAAACAATAACACACTGTGCTCTGTAGAAGGGGATAAAACCAATGTTCCTGCCAGCTATTGGGGCTTACTCTCACTTTTGTAGAGGCAAGTAGGAAGGTTGCTCTTTCTGTGTTTGGCATTCCGTAGGGTAGGCATGATTTACGGCAGATTTCACCTATCCTACAGGTCAAACTTGTCACAGGAAGAGAGAGAGAGAGAGAGAAAATTGGAGTCCTAGGAAGTTTCAGTTTGCTGCCCAGAGACCATGCGTAATCAGGCAGACCTTTACAAGGCCCACAAAACTGCAAAGCCAGATTTTTTAAAATGTGCTTGGCTGGTACAAGGAAAAAGGCAGTTGCTGTACAAATACGGTGGCAGAGCGTTCCCATGAGCTCCTCTCACACCCAGAGTGTTGGAATTAATGAGCTCCAGTTAGGGAGAGATGAGGAGTAGGTTGGCTGGCTCGCTGATTTGTCCAATCCATGTGCGGATTCTAACCTTGATCCTTCCTGCAGCTCCGTACCAGGCAGTGATACAAATGCCCTTGAGCTGCCACTACCCACCCGCTGAGCCAGGAGCTTACGCGTTCACAGCTCAAGTTAATGGGTCACTGGCCAGCACACCTGCCAGAAGGTGATGTGGTTTAAAAATAGCACCCTCTTACCTGCTGTCACCTCAGAGATGCAGTGAGCTAATAAGGCACCTTGGGGCAAGAGGGAAGGGAAGAATAGATCAGAGAGTGAGACGGATGTGTAATGAAACTCTGAAACAGCTGGTTTGCACGGAGGTCTTTCTTGCACAGCCCCAGGGTCTGCATACGCTTGTTACTGTGCTTAAAAAGCACATCGGAGTGCTTTTTTCGCTCAGGGTTGTGTAGAACAGCACTTCTTAAGCTATTGGATATGGTGGACCAGTAATTCTGCCCCCCCTCCAATGTGGCAGAGACCAGTACCATATTTTTTTGCCATATTATTACTCTATTTGCATTGTTTCCTGGAAACTTGCTGCAGACCTCATAGATAGAGAAACCCACCAGGAATTGCATCAATCTACATTACAACTTTGAGTATCATTGGTCTAGGGCACACTCAGGTACATGGTTACCTAAACTTTCAGCAGATACAATCTACAACCCTGCCTCTTCTTTTCCCATCCTTGCCCATTCTGCAGCATCTGTCTCTTCCCTGTCCATCCCAACCCATATGATGAGAAGTCCAGCAGATCTCCCACCACACCTCCAGCATACTCAGCTGATGCCTCTAGATGGAACATCATCTCCTTTTCCTGATTCAGGAACTGAAACTGAATCAATCCCAGTACAGAAATCATAGAAGTGACTGAACTAGAGTGGAAGCACCTTTCCGCCTGACTCAGCCAATAAATAACAGATGCATAATTGCCACTGGATTTCAAGGTGTGGGGCTGGGGTGGGGGTCAATAGGAACATTAACTCCAGTGTGGTAACTGTTTAGTGGGTTCGATTATGGGAAGGACAATGGACTCTGGGCAGAGGGAGTAGCATTGGTTGCATGGCAGCATCCACTATGTCACATAAACATAGCATTCAAAACAAAACTGGCACCTTAAGTTTTTTCTTTGTCCCTTTCCCTTATTTTTTGAAGTAAGTCTAGAAAGAGGCTGGATTCATTTGGAAAGACCCTATTAACAGGCAACTGTTTTCAATCAGCTCTTGCACAGGGAGCAACACAGACACCATAAAGCTTATGGGGAGGGTATGAGTGCAGGAACCTGAAAGCATCCCTACCTCCTGAAAATATGCACTGAGCTCACTCTCTGTTTTATGCTTGTTCTGGGAACAATGCCCTCCACTCTCTCCATTCAGAAGTGGCCAGTGGGTTGCAGAACAGAGAGGGGAGTGGCAGAGGGAGTAGAACTTGGGGTTAACTTTGAAAAGTTACTTTTGGGGAATACCGCTTCCAGACCTCCCATCCCATGCCAGCAGGGCTACAATGCAGGCTGCCTGGAAGAATCTATAAGCCCTAGTCTCCAAAAGTAACTTTTCCAAATACAGCAGGACCCCCATATCCATGGAACCAATATCCACAGTTTCAGTTATCCGTGGGACACAAAACAGAAGGCATCCTATAGAGTCTTCCTAGAAAATGCCTAGAGAGGCATCCTATCTAGACATTTTCTAGGTCCTCCAGGGCAACTCTATGGTATTTTAAACCTGAAGTCCCATTATTTTCGATGGCATTTGTTGTTGTCCACAGTGTCCGGTATCCGTGGTAAGTCAGGGAGCCGAACCCCTGTAGATAAGGGGGTCCTACTGTAGTCTAGAAGGGACCAGTATACAAATGAGATTTTATCACAGAGCTTTCCCATAGATAGTGTTAGGGCATCTGGCTGAGTTTGAAATCTTGAAAGTTGCTTTCAGTCTATATGATATTGCTTCTCTTGTAAAGAAAACCCAAAATGAGCTCTTTGGATTCAGGTCATAATTGGTATCAACCATACCTCCCCCCAAAAGTAAGTTAGAAGTTCACACATATTGTCCATCCCAGCTGGTTATACCACACAAAGTAAATGATCACCATTAACCTCTCTGCAACAGCACAGAGAACTCTGGAGCCCAATCTCACTTTGCATGTCAGACCACTTCCCATTTATCATTGTCTTGAGTGCCATTTTCCGATGAGGATACTTAGGGGACTTGAAGACAGAAGAAAGAAACGGGATACTATCCATCAAAGTCTCAAAGGGGCTTTTAATAACATTAGCAGCATTTTTTGTGGGTGTTGGAAGGAAGTATTGCATACTCCTTATGTGTGAGAGAGATTTCTATATATAAGAGCAGTGTCACCCCAAGATACAGTCGGATCTCTGTATCCATGGGGGTTCGGTTCCCGGACTTAGCGCAGATACTGGAAACCATGAATAGCAGCAAACCATATTAAAATAATGGGTTTCTAGTTAAAACACACCACAGAGTTGTGTTGGAGGACCTAGAAGATATCTGGAGAGGATACCTGTCTAGGTATCTTCCAGGATGACTCTATGGTATGCGTCCTTGTTTTGTATCCTGTGGATAACTCAAACCATGGCTATTGGTTTCAGGGATATGGGGTCAGAGTGTATTACATTTCCTGAACCAGAGGACAAATGTCAATCCACCTCAACTGCTAGGCAGATCTTGCTAATGTTAGTTTTTGGATTACAACTCCCAGAACACCCCAGCAAATATTGCCAACATGTTAATCAATACAAGTATACGTCAGTGAACAAAGTAGATGTGTTTCTGGGCGTGACGTCTTTAACAAAAACCTTAGTACTAGAGGCAGAAATAACATGGAAATTTTTAAAAAAACCTAACAATATGCATGAGTGAAATGAAACTACCAAGTCAGGCCCACCTTGATAAGTAAACAAAAACATGTTGTTCCTTCCAGAGACCACTTCAAAGTTTCATTCAAAATGTCTCCAGGAATTATTGCCCCCTCCCCCATTTTTCTTATGATTTGAATTTTGGTGAACAAACTTACAGATCTGTGCCTTTATAACATGCTGGTGGGAACTTAATAGACAGCTTATCAACCCTTCCCTTTTCTCTCTGTTTGACTGTTCATGCATATTCAGTACAGGATTCTGGGGGCAGCTGCTATAGTACTTACCTTGGCTGTTGTAGGCAGCCACACAGGGCTATGGTAAGATCAACTAAAGTGGAATCACACTCTTTCCTAGCTGAAGCTTGACTGCACTGTTTACTGTAGACACACTGCTGCAAATCGACACTGAAAATCTGTGTATCGATAGCCCTCCTTTACCATCCCCCAATACTGATGCTACTTTAAAAAAATTCTAGCTGGACAGAGGATAAGGAGGAAAAGGAGAGCTGGGTGCCAGAGGCTTTGTTAACAGAGGTATCCCTGTATCTTGTTCTAACAACCAGCCCTTCTCCCTTAAACATTGGTGTTGTCTATACGGTAAAAAAAAATAATACAAACTGTGAGACCTCCATTACAGATTACAGGAAGGTTATGTACACAGGAGACCTAGCCCCCCCCCCATTTGCCTATCTGCAACTGTTACCACCTCACCAGGCATGGGGTGACATGGTGTGATATGATGTAAATGATCCATGATTGGTGTAAAAAGTTACAAGTGGGTGTGTCCACACTGTCTGACAAGGATAAAAGGGCCTTCCCTAGTCCCATTTCTCTGTTCCGAACCTCTTGGCACCCTGCTATAGCAGTTCTTTGCTGAAATCACTATCACAATAAAATTGGCTTTAGCCTTGAACCAAGAAACGGCTGGTCACTTTTCCTGTTTCTCTGAAGCAAGACTGGCCTTCTCAAGGGTGTGAAGGTTACAGAACGGCATGCGAACATACGGTGAGCCATTTAAATGGCCATTCACACAAATAGGTGCCATTTGGAAGGGGGGGCAGCAAGATCCACCACAAAGTTTGTGTGCATGTCCAGGGCTTTGTAAGTATTTTTTTTAAAGCCCTGTACAACATGCAAATGTGCGATCATTTGAACACTCACATTCGCACAAATATGAACAGGCAGTGCAATTTGATTGGCTGGATGAGGATGGGGCGGGACTAGCAAAGAGGGAAAGCAGCTGCAGCCGCCATGTTGGATTTTCGACTAAGTGAGGGTCCAGGAAGTCAATCAAATGACGATTTTATACTCTTTTTTAAATTTCTTTATTTATTTGTAAATACGAAGTTTTGCTTGTGTGCACCCTAGGAAACTTTTTTTTAAAAAAAAATGGCAGTGGCAAATTTAAAATCGCGAGTAAATCACTCACAGCAGCCAGCTGGTTAGGGGGTCATGCAGAGTTGGGGCGGGGGCTTTTAGCCATATAGGCAGTTCACATCGTTGCAAACACCTGCCTTTCCAAATGTGTTTGTATTTTTTTCTCATATAGACAAGACCATTGTTAAAAGATTATAAATCCCATCAGACCAGACAGTGATGCTAATGGCCCTTCAGTTTCTCAGTCACACTTAAGGTCTCTGTGAATTACTCTGATGAATAAGTTGCCCAGTGGCTGGGGGATTCTGGTGCCTGTAGCCCAAAAGAAGCCTCTTTTCTAAGCTATGCTGCTAGGGCCAATGATGGAAAAAAAGGTTTTTCTGGCCTAGTTCAGACACTGATTTCCACCTTCATCCCCCAGCTCTGTTAAGACCGAAACCGGCTGCTTCAGTGTGACAGGGCCGGGTTTGCATCTGAGAGGACTATAGTTGCACTAAGAGTAGAAAGCACAGGGTTCCCTGACTTTGGGGTTGTCTAACTGGTGAAAATACTCATCAGAGAATTCAAGGAGAATACATTTTGTCCCCATTAGATCCCACATCATTTTGCCATATGTGGAAGGATGGGAGCAAAAAATGCCATATACTCCATGGGGAAAGGCTTTGCAGCTTTCCCCAAAGTTTTTTTAAAAACAGTGTGGGAAATGCGCATTCCTGCACATTGGGGCAAGTGACGTGAATTGGTGTGCTTTCCCAGTAAGAGTGGATGTGGGAAGATGATGGGGGGGGGGGAGAGCTTGCTGGCAAGATAAGCACCCAGAACTGCCATTTTGGATTTTTGCCATAGCAACTGTGCACTACAGAAAAAAAAAAAAAGCTTTTTTTGTTTGCTTCTTTGTTAAAGTGAAAGGTCGTCTTTTCGCACCTTGGATATGTTTTTTTAAAAAACTGTTCGGTAGCAGCAACTTGAGGTAAATAAAAACACAAGTAATTTACTCAGGCCACCATCTTGATTTGCAGGCATACCTTTTTGAACAGCGAAAGCGGACAGCTTCGCATGCTGTGATCTTAAGAAAAACAACAACCATTGAGACAAATAAAAGCTGCAGCAAATTGGCATTACTGCCACCAATCCACATTTTATTGCCTTGTATTGTTCTTTGATACTACACTGTGTTCTAGGCATAGCAACAGAAAATATCATCATCATCATCATCATTTTATTTAAAATACCATTAAACTACAGTTGGCCCTCTGTATCCACAGATTCTTTATCCACGAATTCAACCATTCACGGCTTGAGAATATTTTTTAAAAAAAATTACAAGAAACAAATCTTGATTTTGCCATTTTATATAAAGGACACTGTTTTACTATGCCATTGTATATCATGGGACCTGAGCATCCATGGATTTTGGTATCCACAGGGTTTCCTGGAACCAAACCCCAGTGGATACAAAGGGCCCACTGTATCCATAAAATTAAAACCAGATAAAAAGTACAGCTGTTAAAAACAACAGATAAACGAAACTCACGGCCTGTCTAAATGGTGAAAATAATCCTCTTAGAATTTGCCTAGAATCCTACCTGTCCTAATGGGATCCCACATAATTCCGCCGTATTCAGAAGGAGCGGAGCCAAATCCATCATAAACCCCAAGAGAACAGCCTTCAGGGCTTTCCCCAATGTTTTTTTTTTTAAACTCTGTGGGGAACGCGCATGATCGATCATTAGGACAGGCAATCAAATTTACTTGCATAGCCCCAGAAAAACAGAAATAGAAATCTGATTGGCTGAATGGGAGCAGGGGGCGGGGCTTGCTAAGAAGACAAACATCCCAGAACAACCATCTTGGATTTTTGCCTTAGCAATCATGTGCTGAGGCAACCAAACAGTCTTTGTCTTTTTTTTTATCTTTATTTAGGCAGAATATCGCACTTTGGCCCCTTAGATATGCCTTTCCCCCCCACCAGATGAAGTTCCTGATCTTATACTACATGTTTCTATGGCAGAAATAAATCCTCTGTATCGACAAGGCTTCGGTTGTGGCTTGATGTTTTCCCCTGTTGTGTTGTTTCGTATTTGTCTTGTAATAAACCAATAAAACTTTTTAAAAAAGATATGCCTTAAAAAAGGAGACCTTCTGCTGTGCTTTCTGCAACCGGACTTGTTTATCTTGGATTGGCCTTTTTAGTCATCAGTGCGCTTGCAGAAAGCGCGGGATGAGTCCTTCCTGAATCTTCATTTGTGAAGAAAAGCCAGAGATCAGGACAAGTCGATCGATCCTGCTTCAAATCTGCGCGAGTATGCATCAATTCACATTTCTCCCCCTCAGATAGATGGGCCCTCAGATAGTCAGTACATCACAATTCTGCAAGGGCCCAGTTCAGTTGAATCATCAGTCTTCAAGGTTGAGATGGGGGGGGGGGAATAAAAGTCTTAACCTCCTGCAGAAAGATAGGGTGTGGAGGGTGCCAGTCCATGCATTCTAAAACAAAGCAAACAGCCCCAGTATCGACAAAACCAAGACAAGGAGAAACAATCTACTCACACAAAATACCCCAGCACAAAACCCCTGGTGCAGTCATGCAAAAGGCAAACCAGCTTGGCAATAAACACCCATATGCAACTTTATGGCATCCTCCTCTGAGCCAATGCCAGCAGCTATTACCCTCCTCAAAACCTCACTCCCTTGTGGGCCTTGCTTCATTTCTGATCCTCCCAACCCTGCAATTAATCAATACATTGTTCTAACTATCAGCCCTGAACATTTTCTCACTTAAACTTTTTAAAACGATTATAAATCCCACAGACCTGACAGTGATGCTTATTGCCCCTCCATTTCTGGGTCGCACTTAAGGTCTGTGTGACTCACGAGTGAGTCAATGTCAGTAATGCTGCAGCAGAGAAAGAGAGAGACAGCTAGTGTTGCTGATCTTTTTTTTCCCTCCTCAGCAGCAGCTTCAAACAGTAAAAAAGAGCCCTGAGGGGAAAGAACTGCACTCTAGGTTGAGGGCTTGTAAGGCAAGGAGAGAGGCCATGGTGTGATGTGTATGTGCCTTAAAGTCACCTGTCAACTTACGGTGCCGCCATGAATTTCATAGTGATGTAGGTGTGTACAAATGCATGGACTCTGCACAAGTCAAGAATGAACAGAAAGGCAACCACTGCATTTCCAAGCTGCCTAGAGAGTAGACAGTTTCTAAAAGGAGAGATTCTGGAGCCCCCATCTGCTTTAAGAAATCATACTGCTTTGCCCACTCTTTGCACATCTAGTGGGCTGCAGCTAACTACTCAACGAACAAGTGAATTCTATATATTCTCAGATACACCATTACCTTTATTCCAGGGCTGAGCTCCAGCTTAAATTCAACGGTGGGGTTGTATAAATGGTGAAAATACTCCTCATTAAATGCGGGGACAATCCTACCTGTCTTAATGGCATTCCATATAATTTCACCGTATTGGGAAGGAGGGGGTCCCAAAATGTCAAAAACTCTCCGGGAAAAGCCTTTGTGGCTTTTCCTGGAGTTTTAAAAAAACAGCGAGGGGAATGCCATTCCTGCTCGTTGGGACAAGTGATTCGATATGAAATGCTTTCCCATAGGAGAGGAAGCACAAAGCTGATTGGCTGGGTGAGCGTGGGGGTCGGGGCTTGCTAACAAGGCAAGTGCCCACTGCCACCATGTTGGATTTTTGCCTTAGCGAGCGAGTGCTAAGGCGACAAATGGGGTGGGATTTTTTTTTTTTTTTGCTTTTCTGTGAAATCGAAAAAATCACTTTCCTGTACAAATTATAAATGTGAGTAAATCACTTGTGGATGCCATCTTACATGCGAAGCTTATGGGGGCAGCAAAAACACCACTAAGACAAGTCACATTTGCCACGAAATGCCATTATTGCGAGGCACTCTGGGGTTTTTTGCCTCATATGGACAAGCTCTGTACGTTTAGTTCTCCACTGCCATCATAAATAAACACACCTCAGATAAATAACAGAAAAAGTAGTTGATATTTTAACAATATATTTAAAAGTTATCAGGTACTACCCAGGCAAATAACAAGTGAGCAAAATTACGAAACTACAAGCCTAGATGGAATTCTAACAACTTTCAACATAGAATATAAACATAAATGGAAAACCACCACAAAGAGTCATAACAAATTTTGAATAAATATGGTTTGCAACTGCTTTGCAACAAATATTTCTCCAGCCCAGCGGAAACATGGTAATAGCTTGCTTGCTCGCTCTCTCTCTCTCTCTCTCTCTCTCTCTGCCCCCTGCTCCCAAACCAAGAGGGAGTGAACCGTTTTTATTATTTTGATTACTGATATATTCTGCACACATACATACAGGGCAGGGAGCAAGCCTCATGATATCTGGCTCTGGGATATCATGGGACATTTTTAATCTTTTCGCCACTGCTCTTTTGTTTCTTTGTTTAATGTCTTGTTTAAGTCCAAAGAAAAATAAGGGGAAATCATGAATTGCAGCACAGCAAAGCAAGCAGGAATTAGGTAGGGAAGGTGATTGATTCTACTAGGGGCTCATCTACACCAACAGAAAAATCCAGCTTACTTTCGGGTTTCCCTGATTTGCAGTGACCATTGGCTAGTCCACACGATCACCGTACGTACCGAGGCAAGTTTGGGTGCACTGTTCAAACCATTCTCCCCTTAAAACTCACCTCGTCTGATAAATCTGAGTATGGGCAGCCATATGGTTGTCATGCAGTTTCTTCCTTGCCATTTATTTTGCATATGTGACAGTTGTGCGAATAAGTGCGTACCAGCATACCAGTGTGCCCATACTGAGTGGCACATGGACATATGTACATTTGCATGCATGGAGGGAGACAGGGAAACCAGAGCAGCCACAAGCATGTAACACTGAAACAGGGAAAGAACACTTCCTAGCAGGAAAGGTCAGCTGATCACATGGCCCAGGGAGTCTCCTCCCGACCTCTTCCACCCACCTACCAAAACCCTTCCCTCCTCCAGCTCCACACTGCTATGGAGCGCAACACACACACGCACACACACATACACATCTGGATTTTCTGCTCAAACCTGGAACAATTTTGGGGGGTCTGGATTAAAGCCCTGAGGCGCTGAAAAGACCCGGATTCAAGCCATAAGTGAAAGTGAGGTGAGATTATTTTATTTGGCGAGTGCAGACAAGTCCTAGGCCACTCCTTGCTCTTCTTCTGGATGTTAATAATTATAGGCCAGTGTCTAATCTTCCTTTTTTGGGCTAGGTGATTGAGAAGGTAGTTGCCTTCCAGCTCCAGGTGGTCTTGGATGACACAAACTTCCCTGACCCACTTCAAATCGGTTTCAGAGCAGGCTATGGAGTTGAGACTGTTATGGTCACCTTAATGGATTATCTCCATCTTCACACTGACAGAGAAGTGTGCCCCTGTTGGTGTTTTTAGACCTCTCAGTGGTGTTTGATATAATTGGCAATGGTATCCTTCTAGAATGCTTGGTGTGTGTGTGTTGTTGAGAATTGGAGGCACTGTACTTCAGCGGTTCCGGTCCTACCTCTCAAGCAGGTTCCAGATGGTGGTACTTGGGGATAGCTGCTCCAAGAAATAGGAGCTGTTATATTGTAGACCACAAGGTGCTATTCTATCCCCAATGTTATTAAACATCTATGTGAAACTGCTGGGAGAGATAATCTGAAGGCACAGGGCAGGATGCTATCAGTATGCTGATGATACCCAAATATATTCCTCCATGCCTTCAAAAACAGCTTTAGCTAAGGATAGTGTGTCTCCTTTGAGTGAATGCTTGGAGGAGGCAATGGGCTGGATTAAGAAAAACAAATTGAAACTGAATCCAGATAAAACTGAGGTTCTTACTTTTAAGGGTCCTAATCTGGGAATGGAGGTGTGCCAATCAGTTCTGGATGGGATTACACTCCGCCTAAAAGACTGTATCTGCAGCTTGGGAGTGCTTGTGGATCCATCTCTCCAAATGTCAGCTTTACAGTTAGGAGTGCTTATTATCAGCTTTGGCTGATATGTCAGCTGCGCTACTTCCTAGAACTGGAAGATCTAAAGATGGTAGTGCATGAGCTGGTAACCTTAAGGTTGGACTTCTGCAATGCACTGTACACTGGACTACCTCTGTACCAAGTTTGTTAACACCAATTAGTTCAAAATATGGCAGCCAGACAGGTATATCCAGGAGTGAGCACATTACACCAATATTAAAACCACTCCACTGGCTGCCAATTAGTTTCTGGGGAAAGTACAAAGCATTGGTTATTCTCTTTAAAGCCCTATATGGTTTGGGTCCAGGTTACCTTCAGGATCGCCTCCATCCATACAATCTGCCCCTACACTCAGGTCCTCTGGGGGACATTTACTTCAACCAGCCAGGACTAGACTGGCAACTGTTACCCAGAGGACCTTTTCATTGGCTGCCCACAGACTGTGGAATGACCTGCCAGAAGAGATTCGACAGGCAGTACTAAAGACCTATATCTTCCAGCAGGCCTACAAAGTTGATTTTAATCTATGAATTTTAAAGTTGTATTTTAAAATTTATGGATGGTTTTAATGTAATGTTTGTTTTAATTCTATTTGTTTTTACCTGTGTGTTTTAATGATTTTATGTTAAAATGTATTATTTATTTGTTTGTTTATTATTCTGTATCTTCCCTAAACTGGTGCCCTCCAGATGTTTTAGGCTACAAATGTATAACCTAGGCTGGACAGGGATTTGGCAGAGGCTGATATGTGTGTGCATGTGCATCTTGCCTTTCTCCAAGTCATCTGATAAATCTTTACACGGTATATATTACTTCTTCCCTTTCAGATCACTACAACTCACATTTTGTAAGTGACCTTTTTGACATTAAATAAAACTCCTTTTTGACATTAAATAAGAGTTAACAATATTTTGTCATCTGAAATAATCTTTGTTGGGTAATTTCTTTAATTAGCACTTCACTGTGCTGATAGTGAACAGTGTATAAAGAGCGAATCATATACAAATCAAGCTCTTTTCAGACATTTATTAAGAATGTGTGCCTCTTCATATCCCTCTCTGCTATGACATGGTGAAAGGTCTATGGTATAGTTGGGGAATCATGCATCATACACAGCGAAAAATACATACATCAGACAGATCTATGTGTGTCAAGCACTTCTCCTCAATCTCTTTCCTTTAGAGGAGGTATATGTACGAAGATTCAAGGCCCCTACCTAAGAAAGAATCAGGCAAATTGAGATAAAAGTATTCTAGGCCTTAGTCTAAGAACTGCCATTTATTTCTCTGTCCGGGTTCTCCATCTACATAAATGCCTGCCCCAGAGGGTAAGGAAAGGGTGACAGTTGATGTGATGTTTGTTAAAGGTGATGGGGAATGTCAGGCGACTGAGGGCTAACAGCCATGATGAAGGAAAGAAAGGTCACGTCGACAGCAATAAGCTTCCCCAGGAATGGCCACTGTGGCTAAGAACATGAGTAGCTCTGGGTGCCCTTTACCAAACACCACCACAATACTTAGGTTATTTCTGTCATTTCTAAACCCCAAGGCCTAACAACAGGTTTTCTCCTGTTGATATCCAAGGTTTGCCCAAAGGTGAACTGGGCTGAACTACGTGACTTCTAATAAACTGTTTCTTATAAAGTAGGCATTTCGGACAAGCTGAAGTTATCTTCTCTGTATCATGATTTATTTGGGTCTGGAAATCACAGAATTATCTCTCTCTACTGTAGTTTGAAATAGCTACTTCTGGCAGGAAAAGTTGCTTATCCTGGGGCTCTGGAATTATAAACCACAAAGGCTTCCCAACCTTCAGAAGCCTTCCCCAAACCCACCTCCTCCACAAAAGTTTAGAGTTAATACCTCAGCCCTGATCTTCTGCTGAAACATAAATAGATATCTGTAATGGCATTTGACAGAATTCACCATTGCTACCCTTCTATCTTTCTATCCAACATCTCCTGTTATCTTACCCTTGCATCTATGCCCTCTCTCTCCCATCTGCCAAATGTTAGTTGTGAGCTCCTGAAGATTTGGGTGAGAACAATTTTTTAAAATTGTTTTTCTGATGACCAGATATTGATTTTATTTAATCATCAACACTTTACCTATATATTTTTAAGATTCTCACTGTTATTTTGTTTTTCTTATTTCACTCCTCTCCTTGTTATTTTATTGGTGTCAGCTGCCTTGAATAAGCCCCATCTGGTGGAAAGGCAAAATACCAAGTTCAACAAATTCATATGGAAGAACAATAATCACCAGGATAGGCAACAAAGATAGGTTGTGGGACACTGATGTTTCAAATTAAATCAAAGCCAATTTTGTTTGCATCAAGCCTATGGCCACCGCAACTTTAACAAGTGCAGTAAACACAAACAAGTATAAGCATCATAGTAGCATGCAAATACTAACTGATACTAAAACAACTGTATAACAAAAATATATCCCTGGTACAACCAAGAGCCAGCGGGATGTAATAGTTTGAGTGTTATACTACGACTCTGGAAACCAGGGTTCAAATCCCTGCTCAGCCATGAAAACTACTGAGTGACCTTGGGGGTGATCCCATGGTCAGGAATACTAAAAGAGAAGAGACCTCAAGACGGATAGGACTTTCTCAAAAGGGAGATACTGAAGGCACAATTTCAAACAGTACCATTGAGGAAGAAAAAAAATGGGAGGTGTCTCAAGAAACCAGGATGGATGACTAAAGAACTTTCAATGGAGCTAAGTTTTAAACGGAACATGTATAGGAAATGGAAAGGGGGGGAAATCACGAAAGAAGAATTCAAACAGATAGCGAACACGTGTAGGAGTAAAGTCAGAAAAGCTAAAGCGCAGAATGAGCTCAGGCTTGCTAGGGAGGTTAAGAACAATAAAAAGGGTTTTTTGGGGTATGTCCGCAGCAAAAGGAGGAAGAAGGAAATGATAGGGCCGCTACGTGGAGAAGATGGCAAAATGCCAACAGGGGACAGAGAAAAGGCAGAATTACTCAACACCTTCTTTGCCTCAGTGTTTTCAGAAAAGGAAAAGGAGGACCAACCTGAGAATAATGGAACAGAGGACACAATAGGGGAAATCCAGCGCAAAATAAGTAAAGAGGTAGTACAGGAATACCTTCTTAATCTAAATGAATTTAAATCTCCAGGACCAGATGAACTACATCCAAGAGTATTAAAAGAGCTGGCAAATATAATCTCAGAGCCATTGGCAATAATATTTGAGAACTCCTGGAGAACAGGAGAAGTCCCAGCAGACTGGAGGAGGGCAAACGTTGTCCCCATCTTCAAAAAGGGGGAAAAAGAGGATCCCAACAATTATCGTCCAGTTAGTCTGACATCAATACCAGGGAAGATTCTAGAGCAGATCATTAAACAGAGAGTCTGTGAACATTTAGAAGGCAATGCCATAATCACAAAAAGTCAACATGGGTTTCAGAGAAACAAGTCATGCCAGACTAATCTGATCTCTTTTTTTGATAAAGTTACCAGCTTGGTAGATGAAGGGAACGCTGTGGACATCGCATACCTTCATTTCAGTAAGGCCTTTGACAAGGTTCCCCATGACATTCTTGCAAACAAGCTTGTAAAATGTGGGCTAGACAAGTTAACTGTTCCAATGGATTTGTAATTGGTTGACTGGCCGTACCCAAAGGGTGCTCAGCAGTGGCTCCTCTTCGTCTTGGAAAGATGTGACCAGTGGGGTGCCACAGGGTTCTGTCCTGGGCCCAGTGCTATTCAACATCTTTATCAATGACTTGGATGAGGGAATTAGGGGCATACTTATTAAATTTGCAGATGACACCAAATTGGGAGGAGTAGCTAATACCCTAGAGGACAGGATCAAAATTCAGAATGACCTGGATAGACTGGAGAGCTGGGCCAAAGCTAACAAAATGAAATTCAATACGGAGAAATGTAAAGTACTGCATTTAGGGCGGAAAAATGAAATGCAAAAATATAGGATGGGAGAGACCTGGCTGAATGAGACTACGTGCGAAAGGGATCTAGGAGTCCTAGTAGACCACAAGTTGAACATGAATCAACAGTGTGATGAGGCAGCTAAAAAGGCCAATGCGATTTTGGGCTGTATCAATAGAAGTATAGTGTCTAGATCAAGGGAAGTAATAGTGCCACTCTATTCTGCCTTGGTCAGACCTCACTTAGAATACTGTGTCCAGTTCTGGGCACCACAATTCAGAAAGGATATTGACAAATTGGAGCGTGTCCAGAGAAGGGCAACTAAAATGGTGAAAGGTCTGGAAACGATGCCTTATGAGGAGAGACTTAGGGAGCTGGGTATGTTTAGTCTGGAAAAAAGACGGTTAAGAGGCGATATGATAGCCCTGTTTAAGTATTTGAAGGGATGTCACGCTGAGGATGGAGCAGGCTTGTTTTCTGCTGCTCCAGAGACTGGAACACGGAGCAATGGGTGCAAGCTCCAGGAACAGAGATTCCACCTCAACATGAGGAGGAACTTTTTGACAGTAATTGCTGTTCGGCAGTGGAACACACTCCCTCGGAGCGTGGTGGGGTCTCCTTCCTTGGAGGTCTTTAAACAGAGGCTGGATGGCCATCTGTCGGGGATGCTTTGATCAAGATTTCCTGCGTGGCAGGGGGGTTGGACTGGATGGCCCTCGTGGTCTCTTCCAATTCTGCAATTCTATGATTCTATGATTCTAAGTCACACACTCTCAGCCCCAGAAAACCCTGTGATAGGTTCGCCTTAGGGTCTTCATATAAGTTGAAAATGACCTGAAGGCACACTACCACCACTACAACAAACCAAATATAACTGGTATAACCAAAGGGCCTTTTAATACATATAAAATAAGTGAATTTATTTAAAAATCAAATTGTACAATTCAATACTCTGGACATGAACACTGATGCTTGACAATGGCACTTCACAACAGTATAATGATCATACTGTTTGAGACACACTGGCTTGCTGGCCAATGCTTGCTGGCCTGTTGAAGGCCAGACCCTCAGAGAGATTGCAGTCTCTGGCAAACTGAAACTGCTTAGTGTGTAGATAAGAGACCACAGACAGGGTGGGTGGGTTGCTTTTTGTATCTTGGAGTCACCCTTATTTACTCAGCTCTATAAATGTCTGAGATATAAGCACTGGAAAGTTCAAAGATCCAGGCACCCAGATCATCCCCAAACCACCTCTGAAGCTGGGGAATTCCCACCCCTCCCTTGCCACACACTTGTTGAAATTTTGCACTGAAAACAACCCAGTTGTCATTTTCATTTTCACATTAGCCTCTTTTATAGCCAAAAATGATTTCTGCCTGACTGCCAAATTGCAGCAAAATGTTGCTACATGCTGAGAGAACTAGTTCTGACATGTAAATCAAACACATATTTCCCCCCAGCCAATGGAAAGAAGCTACTTATTCTGAGGGACTCCTATCTCTTCTCCATTTAGTCTAATAGACTTCTTATCCCCCTATTATGCAGTTACAGCTGAAAATAACAGTCACACCTCCAAATTGCCTGGGGAAGCATCAAAGTGTCCCAATGAATAGAAGATCACTATAAAAACACTAGCATTTGCCAATTACCTAGAGCTGTCAGTGGTAAGACCTCCTTGCTCTCAAGTTACCAGGACCAGGAAATATGGCACAGAAATACAGCATGGATCTCTAGTCTTAAAAACACTTCTGCCTCTTAGGGCAGAATAGAAACACAGAGAACTTTGCATGCATGACTCTTATAGCCAGAAAACGCAGAGTGGAAAGTTGCAGCTCAAGATTAGCATGGTAAATGAAATTGCAAAGCATAATCCTTTCCACATGTGTCTAAATAATACTGAATAGTGTTTTTAATTTGGATTGAATCCCTGAGTATCTAATCTAGCTTTTAATCAACATATGTAGAATTTAATTAAATTAATCTTAGATTAGTGGTTTCCAAATGTTTTTACTGAGGTGAGCTGCCAAAAGAACTATGACTTTGATACTTCAGCCTGATTGTTTTGTCTCTGTATCTGATTATAGTGAGGCCTGTTCTGAAGAGGGGGGGAGAGATATAATTATGCTTCCAAAATATATTATACAAGTTTAGCAAATATGTCTATATAGCCTTAGCTTGCATTATTTCAAATTAATGTGATTTTTGAGGTTTCATAGGATTACTTCTTTGTTTGGACAAAGAATAGATTTTTTTTTAAAAAAAAAACCCACAGAGGTACAGGAACGGATCTGAGAGGTACTAGAAACACTAATCTAGAAATGTTAAAGTTACTTTAACAATAATTATAGTCATAGAATCATAGAATCATAGAGTCGGAAGAGACCACAAGGGCCATCCAGTCCAACCCCCTCCCATGCAGGAATAAACAATCAAAGCATTCACAACATATGGCCATCCAGCTTCTGCTTAAAAACCTCCACAGAAGGAAACTTCACCACACTATGAGGCAGAGTATTCCACTGCCAAACAGTCGAAAGCTTCCCAGTAGTAGCTGCTATTATAATTTCAAATTTCCAAAGTGACTTGTTACTTTCCTATTCTTCAAAAGTAATTAAAGCAGTTGATTTTAGGTGCTTTAAAGAAATCTACAATCTGCTGCCCTGTGGTAGAAAACACACTGTTTTCATAGCCACTTCGTTGTTGTTAAATACGGTACCCACAAGTGAGAGGTCAAAGCACAAGGCATAGCAGAAATTATTTGAATCATGAGACATTTCTTCCCTACCATTTAATGAAGCCAGACATGTATAACTGTAAAACCAACAAAAACTCACAAAAGGAGTAAGTAAAGTTATGCCTTGCTATATTACAATCGCACTATAATTCTGCTACATCTTTGTTATCGGGGAAAGGAAGTAGAGTTGGCCCTCCGTATCCACGGTTTTGTATTCACGGATTGTAAAATGGCAAACAGCAAGGTTTGCTTTTTGGAATTTTTTGTGGGGAATACATAATGGGACTTGAGCATCCATGGATTTTGGTCTTCCTGGGGGGTCCTGGAACTAAACCCCAGTGGATATCAAGGGTCCACTGTAATTACATATCAACTGAAACTAGCTATTCTTAAACTCTGGGATTAGGAGTCAGACACAGTTATTTTACATGGAAGACCCAACCATATTGAGAGTGACTACTGGCTTCAGTCAAAATCACCTTCACATTTTTCAGACTTTCAGCTGAAACTACAACAAAAGGGATATAAATCTGCTTTCAATTTCAATACTTGGGCTCTTGAAATTTCATTAGTTTGCTAGACAGCATTATTCATCCAATACTGTCCCCTCCTCTAAGAGGGAGAATTCTAAGTGCCTTCATCTCAAATGCATGTAGTGAAAATAGACTGTTCAGTTTATTTACTTGCTGTACACAAAGCAATACTGCTTTTAAGCTGTTGAGTAACTTGACAATTTCCATTTGGTTCGGGAAATAATATCCATCACACTTGAAGATATATCCTCTCTTTCCTCCCACCTGTTCAATTTTCAGTATTTTGAGTCTTCAAACATTGTTGTTTTGCTAGACTGTCAAAGTCTATTTCTTTTCTACTATTATCTGCTCCCCATCCTCGAGAAATAGTTGGGCCAGTTAACCTTTCTGTCCTTTGTACGTACCACAAGAAGAGCAAGGGAAAGTAAATTAAAGATTAAGCTTTCTTACAATGTGAGTACAGTAGACACTAGAAGAAATTAAGAGGTGGCAAGTTCCACGCAAACAAAATGCAGTTACTTTTTGCACAGCACATGATTGCTCTTTGAAACTTGTTGCCATGGGATACTGTGAAAGTCAGATTTTATAACCGCATCAAAAGAAGAGACATTACAGAAAGCATAACAAGAGCTTTTAGCTCTGATTGTTGGGGGAATGAAAGCCACATAGCACACATAGTGCAGAGTCCCTCATATAACCTTTAGGGCTGATAGATCCTATAAGTGAACACAAGAGAATGGTTTACTCAAAACCACCTGGTGGCTTTTTCTATAACTGTTAAAACTGCCTTGATACTATGTGACACATCTGGGCTAATGCTAAGTTTTAGACAGGGTGAATCAGCCTTGATATCAATGAGTGTAAGCTATACCATATTAAACCTGGGAATCTAACATGGTTTGTCATGAACTCTTTCAAATCTGTGTCATTAGGATTGGTTATAAATATGCAGTATTTCTCAGTGAATTATATTTATTTCACTAGGAACTGTGATGTAATCAAACTGTGAATAGTCGACTTAGGATATGCCCATGCTGGGGGCGGGGGAGCCAAAGTACTGATTAATGCATCTCACACATCTGCAATGGATACAATTAAAAATACCGCACTCTGCATAAACTACAACATACAGGTTGAGTCTCCCTTATCTGAAGTGCTTGAGACCAGAAATGTTCCATATTTTGGATTTTTTCAGATTTTGGAATACAGTACTTGCATATACATAATGAGGTATCTTGGACATGGCACTCAAGTCTAAACACAAAATTCCTGTATGTTTCCTATACACCTTATACGCATAGTCTGAAGGTAACCTTGTACACAATATTTTTAATAATTTTGTGCATGAAACAAAGTTTGTGTACATTGAACCATCAAAAAGCAAAGATATCACTGTCTCAGCCACTCATGTGGACAATTTGGGATTTTGGAGTATTTCTGATTTCAGAATTCTGGTTAAGGGATACTTGACTTGTACTTTCATTTGTAGCCCATTATAAGTCATACACTTCACCTTCAGACCACATTCATCATCTGCTAAAAGCTACCCAGTTGCCTTTAAAGCAAACCCAACTGTCAATTTGATGCTAATTGTGTTGCCTAGCTGTAACAACCTTGCAAGATAGGACAGTACAGTCAGCCCTCAAATTTTGCAGGGGTGCAGCAGCCCCGCGAAAGTGGAAAAACCACGAATATCGGCCTGCTATTATTATTTTTTTTTACCTGAGAGAAAACCTCTAGGCATTTGTAGGTCCTCCATTGCCATTCTACAGTCAACGTCCACCAGAAATTGACCATAGAATCATGCCTGCAAATCCCTCAAGAGAACATATTAATCAAATCCACAAAGAATCAAATCCACGAATGCTTAACCCACAAATGTGGAGGGACGACTGTATTATTATTCCCTCTGGCAGCCCATGGGCTGAGCAGTCACAAGGGTGGCAGGATGAAATGCCTCTTCTCCTAAGCTTGCTCCACAAGCTGCCAGAAACTATCCTTGGATGGAGGGCCTGAGAAAGAGTGGCTTGCCTATAAACCCAAAGCAGAAGTGAGGTTCAAAGTGGAGATTTTCTGATCTGTAGCCTAGGCTCTTACCCATTGTACCACATCAGCAAGATCTATTCTGACCTCTAGTTTCTCATTTAAAGTTAACTTTAAATGGATTCCTATAAGTGGGTCTATTAAGAAAACTTTATCCCCCAAGTGCACTAGTGCTTCTGATTCTGCCACAGCAGCAGGGGAAGTGTCAGGAAGGGAGGGAAGAATGAAGGGAGAGAAGAGAGGGAAGAATGAAGAAGAAAAAATCTCTCCCTGCCTCAAAAGAGACAATAGCAGCAGCAGGAGAAACCACAGATGCCAAAACAACAATAGCCACTCAGTCTCAGCAAGCTGGGGGACTTGAATTAAATCTCTCTTGTGTGGGGCAGGGTTGGTCTATCATTAGTGTTCTTCAACCCAGGGTCGATCATTAGGGAAATGGAGCCAAGGGCTACAGCCATTGTAGGACCTGGGGCTTGGCATGCAGGAGGTGGCAAGATCTCTTCTGTTGAAGATCTTGAATTTATACCTGACCTGACCAATCTAGAGACCTCATGTTGCTTTTTATTCATAAGGGCCACTGGGGTGTAAATTTCTATTCCCTTCTTTGCCCTAGGAAGGATTGGGATGTGAGCAAGCACAACACCAACTCAGGTAGCTTAATGGCTGTCATCCCAGCCTCACAGCATAGGACTTTTGGCACCATCAACAATGTAGCTCCTAGAGCCAATTGTCATCCCTCTAGACCTACAATTCCAAACCAGAACCACTGGAAACTCCAGTGTGCCATGCCCTTCCCTTACTTGCTAAACTGAGGCAGTGGATGATGAAATTAAGCCCGAATACTGGCAGCATCCATGTTATTTTTCAGACCAGATCAGGCTTGGACTAGTCTTCCACTAGTTAATTTCATGTAGAGTTTGGTCTGGAATGTCCTCTCTTTCCCTCTGCCTCTTCTCTAGCCATCCCCACTCCCCTTTTTCTGTCTCTGACTCACTCTTAAATAAAGCAGGTTCATATCAGATGAAGCTTGCAAATCCAAGGCACTGACATAATCTCCTAGAACTATCTTGCAAAGCCTTCCCTAGAAGGCAAACGTTGGAGACCGTCATTTTTGTATTCGGACAAAGGGCTCAGACTGAATTTTCTGCCCCATTGTTCTCAGCCTGCCTGTCTGTGTTGACAGACACTATATATTCTCTGGCAAGGGTGCTAAAATGATTACCCATCAGCCACTGCAGGGGAATCTCCCAACAGCTAAGTTCTGAATTAAACATGCTTCCTCCTAATGAGTTGATTTTATTAGTTTGTGAACACATCGAGAACTCATTATCAAAATAAACATCAATCCACTTAGCCTGCTACAGAGCCCCCACCCCCCACAGCACACACTGGCATACGGAGATACCAACAGCATCACAGCTGCAGAGACTCAAAGAGACTCAAGCGTGACTCGGCAGGAGGAGACAAACACAGCCCCCTCCTCTTCCCTCAGTGTTTTAGCTCCGGGCCAAATGTGTTGCTAAAGTAACCAAGGGCTGAAGGAACAGCAAGGTGGTAGCAGTCTGCACCCCTCTCCTCTCCTCATACATAGACTAGTTTTTGAAACCAAATAAGGAAAGAATGGCAGCCATAGAGTAGAAGCTCTTGTTAAATGGCTCAAGTGCTCAAGGCAACCTGGGGATCCCAGCTCATACATACATTTGTACCTGGTACTGGCTCTCAGACTAACCAGCCATTTTTCCAGGGTAAGAAAATGGAGTGAGGATGTTTACAAATCCTGTGAGGGAGCCACAGGATTTTCTTCTTAGCCACTCGCTGTCACAGGCTCAAACCTGAGTTCCCTTCCCAGGAGCTCCAGGTTAGCCCTCTCTCTGTAGGGTTAGTCCTGAGTTCAGGATCTTCACTCCAGGATGTTCCCCACAGTCCCCAAAACCATCCAGTAGCCGCCACCACCACCCACTGAGTCAAACTGGGGGGCTTCTTTCCCCTTGGGACCCCCCCTTTCTCACGCACAACGCAGTGGGAAGTTGTGAGTAGTCTATATTAATCAGTGGCACTCCTTGCCACTATAGAATTAACTAACTCCCTCCTCCTAACCCCAGAGGAAGCTCACAGTAGCATAGTCAAGAGTAAGGCACGTGGTAAGCATCAGTATAGGAAGATTAATAAGTTTACTTTATTCAAGAGAAGTAGTCATGCAATCTCACATGAGGCAGGATTCTCCCCTACCTCAGGCAGGCAGGCTTAAAGTGATAGCAATACAGAGTATCAAGATCAAAGCATTACATTACTCAGGTTACATTCAGTTACTAATTTAGCTACATTCAACCAAAGTAAAGAAATTAAAAATAATTCCCTAACGCAACTAAATAGGCCCTAATCTCTAATAACTACTTGCAGTTTGTTGCCTTGAGATCTTATCCAGGCAGCTGGGAGCAAAAGCCAGAGATGGAATGGCTGTGCTCTACCAGCATAGCAGTCTTTGTTCCTTCACATTTTCCAAAACCTCTTTCTCCAAGTCCCACTCATCTCACTCATACTGGTCTCAAACAAAAGCAATTAAATCCTCTCCAGATTTCCCGGGCTTAAAGCTGTAATTGGTCAGTCCAGTCACATGGTGTTATGGTAATGATGTCATCACATTAGCTCTGTGAAGGTGGTGCTTTGGCCCCTTCCCATTAACCCTTTTCTTACCTGATACTATGCTGGCAAGACAATCTGTTTACAAACAAAGAGAGTTATAGTTCTCTAGCAGAATGATGGGAGTTGCACCTTGTGGCAACATGATGGAACTCCATCATGACACACACACACCCCCAAATCTCAGACGGTCTGGGACACTGAAAGCAGGACCACACAGTCTGGGATTTCAACCTGTGAGCTAGAGCAGAAAGAGTTAGAACATATGCAGACTCACACATTACATTGAAACAAAGCATGGTCATAGAACAGCATGCAACACCAGTCTTCCTACCCTCCCACCAAGTCCCTGCGAGAGAGAGAGTCTGCAACCGTGTTGGAGGTTCCAGACACATGCTGAATTTCAAAGTCAAAGTCTTGAAGAGATAAGCTCCACTGGAGTAACTTCTTGTTAGCCCCCTGGACATTGTGAAGCCATCGGAGATCAGCATGGTCATCGCACTGGAGTCTTGGAGCTGTTGAAAGACTGTCTTCAGGTGATGTAGGGGATCACCCCAGTCATCAGGGAAGATAACGATGTCATCTAGGGAGGCAATCGCAAAGGCCCCACCACCTCTCAGCAGAGGGATTACAAGTCCCTGGAATGGTGTGGGTGCCTTGTGAAGGCCAAAAGGAAGAACACTGAATTCAAACAGGCCCACATGGGTTATGAATGCCGTGCTATGGCCAGGCCCTATGGCTAAGGCCCCCTGCCAACAGCCTATGGTCCAAAGCAAGCAGAATAGACACAGGACAAGTCCCAAATTCTTGAAAGGGTCTCCTGCATGCAGCATTGGGCAGTGTTCAGGATCCACCTCCTCCTCCAAGGCCGTTGTCCCGGCATGTGACACACGTCTGGGCTGCCCTGAAGATGGCTTGCAGTCGTCAGCAGCCACCACATGCTAAGGATGAGCGGTGAGACCTGGAACAGGTGAGAATAATGACGCAGACTTGGCTGCCAACTGAATGAACTGCTGATGATGGTTCTGGTCGAGGTTGGAAGGGGGTGTAACATCCTCCAGGCCACCACCTTCCACACGAGTATCACAGGCACTATCTAGCCATTTCCATTCATCCTCTTCTGGGATTGGCAGAGTCATAAGATGCTTGGGTCTCTTGTAGAATGTCTGCAGGGAGACCACATAGTTCACTGTCGGCTTAGGCCCGACTTCCGGAAATTGGACAAGGCATTCCACAGTCCCAAGCTGCTCTAAGACTGTGGCCATACCTTCCCATGACATCTCCGTCTTGGTGGGCCAGATCAACTGGAGGACTAACACCGGATCTCTCAGCATGAAGGAACGTCCTCCTGCACCCTGTTTGTGCCAAGGAGTCTGTTGTTGTGGGGCCAGCTGGAGGTTCTCATTTGCAGTCACCAAAGTCGCCCTGGGTGTCTCCTGCAACCCAGAAAACAAATCTCCCTCCCACTGGCACTGTATCAGACTCAAGGGTGTGACTCTGAGCTGGGCGTGGACCAATAGCTGTTCCAGTGGCTGCCGGCCTTCCTGTTGGCCATCCGGCCAAGTCTCTTTGGAAAGCGGGTCATCGGCAATCACAACTCTGGCCTGCAGGGGACCTGAAGGCCTCCGTTTGTCATCCTTTGCCTTCTGCCCTGAAGCTTGTCGAGTCTGATCATCTTGCTGCTCCTTTTGGAGTTGTTGGAACCCCACCGGACCGATATCTTCCATCGGGATCGCAGGCAGGCATGATTCAGACTGTTGACCTTCCAGACTTGCCGATGAGTCTTTGTTGACAGGGACAGGTTCTCCCTCATCAACTCCTGTGGGTGTGTCGCTGACCACAGCATCCTGTGGGGCTACATCTTCTGCAATGGCGCCATCTGACGGGGAGTCCTCCTCATCAGAATCCACAGCTGTCAGATGTAGACCTTCACTGTGCATCTGTATTGGTTGCTGCTCTTGAGTCTCATGGAATTGTTCCACATGACAGGCCAAATCTTCACCCAATATAGCAGGGCAATTGAAGTCATTGTAGACTGCAAACGTCTATTGGCCCTTCCATCCTTTGTATTCCACTGGCACACGAGCTGTAGGAAGCTTGATGGGTGGGCAGTGGAAAGGTTGTACAGAGACCAACGTGTTGTCCTTCAGGAACTTAGGATCGACATAGGTACAATGAATCGCAGACAGTTGAGCCCCTGTGTCCCTATACGCTACTACTTCTTTCCCATCCACCATCAATGTATGGTGTTGATGAGGCGGGATAGTCATAGGGTCAGGTGGCACCTCCTTCTCATCTGTCATAGGTGCGGATGTGGATGCCCTTATCATGTTAATTGCCTTGGGCTCCTGCTTACAGTTCGCTTTGATATGGCCAATTTCTCCACATGAGAAACATGTCAAGACAGTCTTCACCTTCCCCTGTCCTTGAGGAGGTTGTGCAGCCTCCTTGGGAGCAGGTTGGGATGGCTGTTGCTGCTGTTGGTTAGGCACACCTTGTGATCCCATCTTCTGGAATTGCGGATTCCGGCGAACTTTGGTGGGGGATTGATTCCCTGACTTGTGGACAGATTGATTCCCTGGCTTTTGCTTGTGTGGTTCCGCTTCCTGTGGCTGCAAGTTCTGGTTCCCTCGGGTTTCCATAAACCGTTGAGCCAGCGTAGTCACCTCAAGCATAGTCTTAGGGTCTTTATCCAAAATATAATTGCGTATAACTGGGGGTGTATGCCACAGAAACTGTTCCATGGCTATCAAAGAGATAATGCTTTCGACGGTGTCAGCTTTGGCAGCTTTAGCCCAGAGTTCACACTTGCGAGTGATACGATGTTCCAGCTCACAACAATTGACTGTAGGCATCCACCTTGTAGCCCTCATGTGTTGTCGAGCTGCCTCTGCTGTTAAGCCCAGACGGCTCCTAGCCAGCTCCAAGAAAAGATCAAAATCATGCATCTCTTCTGGTGCCAAACCCGCCTCCACAGACCTGAGAATTGGTGGGAGCAAGGGGCGCAGCTCATGCATGTAGTGCTCCTTGCGTATCCCATAGTCAACACAGACTCTCTGAAAAGTCGTGATGAATTCATCGAAATTCTCTTCCTCCCAAAACGTGGGGTAATGGCAGGTTGGAGCTGTTAACATGGCAGCCAGCTGTGGCACGTTGGTTATTGGGTTTTGCGCCTGTTGCGCCATTTTCAATTGAAATTCCTGTTCTTGTAGTTTCAATTCCAGTTCTCTTGGCTTCAGCGCCATCTCCTGCATTTGCAAACGCAGCTGGCGTTCAGTGTCTTTTTCCTTCGCTTCTGCCTCCTGAAGTTGAAGTCTGGGAAAAATAACTCTGGGGGAAAGAAGTGGCATGGGATAGATGACGGGTATTAACTATAGTTATTTAGCCCACAACAGAAATTCATTACTAGACTCAAGGAAGGAGAGTATACTCTTGGATGTATACTAGATCTAGGCCACATTGGTGGGGGGTGGTTTAAGTAATTTTAGAGATTTCTAGACATTGTTCCCTGCTCTCTTCCTGTTCTCCTATTACCCTCTGCTTCATATAGGCTCCCTGACCCCAACTCACAGCTTGGTTTCTAGCATTCCCTCTGGCTCCTTGCTTTAACACAGCTCAGTTGGGTTGACACAATAAGCCAAGGATCCCTAAGAACCCTGCACTTAGTACATCATGTGAACTTGTAATACATCATGCAGTACTTGCAATACATCATGTACTTGCAGTATATCATGTGAACTCAGGCACAGCTCCCTGGTTTGCTTTGTCTCATCTTAAACAAGCCACCCAAGAAAACCTAAAGCAAATCCTGGATTTCTTCTCTTGTTTATTGCAGAGAAATGTTGTGCTCACATGCAGACAACACATAAAACAAACTAGGTAGCAGGAATCTGTATGTTGCTTCCGACTAATAAGCCAGTGTTCCTGAACATCTCTGGCTTATCATTTCATCTGAACCAGCCCATTTTGCAGAATCCACACATTCTTGGTTTCTAAATTTCTGACCTCCTCCTGTTGCCTATCTCCAGCATCCAAATTGCACCCCTCAGGGTAGATAACATAGTATTCCAGCACAATTTGCCAGTCATCCATATAGTGATTACAAGTGTGATGAACTTTGGTTATAATACAAGACTAATGATTTCGTTTTCATCATGCATTGCAGCCTGCAACTGTTTAATCTGTGAGTTTTTTCCTCTCTATGAGGATTTGACAACAAATTTTATTTACATTAAATCTGGTGATTCCCTCACATTTTTTATAAAGCAGTCTGCATTCCCCTTTTTGTCTCAGACTTCCTTAAATCAATTTTGCTTTGGAATTCTGTTAATAATTTTGTAGATTAAGAAAATATTTGGCTGCCTGGTCCAAAATATCACCATTTTGACCTTCTACTTTACCTCGCATGTTAAATTAAACTCCAAGGAGAGTCACTATGATTAAACAACTGGCTCTAGGCTCCACCTTACAATGCAAAGATACCAACACAGATATACCAAAAACTGGGAGAAATTAGGATCCAAGTCTCTTAAGACAAGAAGCCAATACCTAGAAAGGAGTTGGGTAAGAGTTGTGCATAGCTCATTGGTAAAAGTGCCTTAGGATGAGATCACTCACTTGGGAATGAGCTTCATTGAATAGAATAGAAACTCAGAGCTGGAAAAGACTCCAAGGGCCATCGAGCCGAACCCCCTGTGCTCCTGACAGAGAGAGACGTCCAACCTCTGCTTAAAGACCCCCAATGAAGGAAAAGCAATATATTCTACTGTCAAACAGCTCTTACTATCAAGAAGTTCTCCCTGATGCTTAAGCGGAATCTTTTTTCGTCTCATTTGAACCCACTGGTTTCTGTCCTAGTTTCTACAGCAGCAGAATATAGTTGGATTTAATTCCAAGTCAGCATACATAGGATACCACTATTAGTGTTCCTTTGTTGGGCATGAGTAATCTGGAGGTGGCACTGGAACTCTCCACTGGGCAGGTGGTGTCATAGAACAGAAGTGTTAAGGTTCTCCCAAATGGAGCCCAAAGTGCATCCTGAACTTGGAAGTAAAGAGGAGCAGATAACATAGTTACCAGTGTAGTACCTGGGAAGCATCATCTCCTCAGATGCCAAGATTGACAAAGAGATCGATCACAGATTATCAAAGGCATATAGCGCATTTGGAAGACTCTACAAAAAAGTCTGGAGTAATAAACGCCTGAGGCGAAGCACAAAAATCAGTGTGCACAGAGCCATTGTACTCTCTATTCTCCTTTATGGGTCTGAAACATGGTCACCTATCGCCACCACTTACGACTCCTCGAACGCTTTCATCAGCGCTGTATACGCACAATCCTAAATATACACTGGACTGACTATGTGACAAATGTTGCTGTCCTTGAGCAAGCAGGGATCACCAGCACTGAGGTCATGATATTGAGAATGCAGCTGCGCTGGGCAGGGCACGTTTCTAGGATGGAGGACCATCGCCTCCCAAAAATAGTACTCTATGGTGAACTCGCCACGGGTCAGCGTAAGAGGGGTGTTCCAAAAAAGCGATACAAGGATTCCCTGAAACGACATCTCAGGCTTGGCCAAACTGATCACCAACAATGGTCCTCCCTGGCCTCACATCGGGAGGCATGGAGACACACTATCCACAATGCTGCAGCCTTATTTGAGAACTCATGCCGAACAAGTCTTGAAGAGAAACGACAACACAGAAAGGATCACAACCCAGAAACATCACCCAAGGAGACCTTCTGCTGTGCTTTCTGCAACCGGACTTGTTTATCTCGGATTGGCCTTTTTAGTCATCAGTGCGCTTGCAGAAAGTGCAGGATGAGTCCTTTCTGAATCTTCGTTTGCGAAGAAAAGCCAGAGAGAGAGGGTAGTAAATGGGAAAATAGTGACTGTATTGGTATAAGTCACAATTTCTTGTTACTTTTTTGGGGCATTTAAAGAGATTTTTTTTTAGGAGGCCTTTGAGAGGACTTTTTCGAGTTTTATGCCATACTCTTATCAACCCTAAAGTATAAGCTTCACCCATAAAAGCAACAAGCAAAGATATGAGTTACTTTCCAAACATTGCAATAAGTAACAACAATGAATCATATTTAAATGAGCAACAGGAACATTTAAAAGAAACTTTCCAAGCTCCCTGTGCCTCCTCCCCTCTTTGGCTGGGAACATTCAGCCCACTCCTGGCAGCATTAAGTACAAAGCACTGGGGGGGGGGGGACAGACACAATGTAATGCACTGCTGTCTATTCTTTCTTTCAACAGGATGGGCTAATCTCCCTTCATCCTCTTTCATGGCTGTCAGCTGTTTTCAGGCATTTGGGCACAATGAGATGGGGAGGGCCAAGTGAAATTGGATCTATTGTTTCTCATTCCCAGTGAGCATCCTGTCATGTCAGGGGCTATTCATCACCGCCAGCAGGGAATGATCTTTCCTTACAGGGTAGTCTCCTGCCCTCTGCATCTCCCCAGTGGCATTCTTCCTGCATGGTCTAGAAGCCAACTTTCTGCCAAACTTAGCTGGAGGAGACACTTTTGAGATAATTATGAATGCAGAACAAGCTGATGAATAAAACACAGAAGAGCTGAGCAGATCTGCAAGTTGCAGAATCATAGAATTATAGAGTTGGAAAGGACCACAAGAACCATCTAGTCAACCCCCTTCTGTGCAGATATACAACTAAAACATTCCTGAAAGATCCCCCACCTAACCTCTTTTTTAACATCCAAAAGATGGGGAGTCCACCAGCCTGTGAGGCAATACCTCACTATCAAGCAGCTCTTACAGTATAAGAATAAGAGCTGTGAGATAAAAGGTAGAATTTCTGAGAGAACCCAGATACCATTTTGAGCTTTTAAGACATAAGAGCTGTAACACGGTCAGGTCAACGAGCCAGAAGCAGCAGGAATATCTCAAGTTAATTCAGAGTACCTCCCAGCCCAGTGTGATATAAGTGAAAGAGCCTGTCCGTCACCTGCAGATGTTCCAAACTCTTTTTGGCTCCAGGGATGATTGGACTGTCCTTGCAGAAAGTCTTGTCCTGCTAAAAGCAACACCACTGTTTACCCAAGCCTTCCTCAGAACTCTGAAGAAGAAACAACTGATTGCTCCTCAATGTTACACTGAAGACACCCCTAGCTTTCCCAGAATGTTACAGAACATACCAAACCAAAGCTCTATGAGGTGTTGCCTTTATAAGATTCTGAACTCCAGTGTTGCCTCTATTTTCTCCACCAAGTGAAACATTCACAGTTAAAAATGAGTTTTCATGTCAGCATAGTCACAAGTTCCAGGCAGGCATTCAACAGAGCAGTGAATGAGTGTGTTAGGCTTTTGTCCTCCAGGATGTCAGCCTAGATGCTTAGAAGAGCCCATTCTTGTCTTAAAAGTTCATGATTAATGGATAAGTTGCTAGGAAAAGGGTGAGTTCCTTATATGGGCCAAACGATTGATTTTTATGCATCAGTGAGGCATATATTCCTGGAAGGAAGCTGTTGAATAAATGGAACAGCAAAGGGCTAGTCAATGCCCAGCACTTAAGCAAGGCTAAGTCCACCCCCCCCCATTCCTCTTCACTGTTGATTTATCAATTCCACTTTTATACATGTGTTGACAGACAGACCCAAAACACAATCAGGAGCTTTGGGGACTGAGAAACCTACATACAGCTTGGATTTCTGGTCCAATTTTAGTTCATCATCACAGAAGAGCTGAAAGAAAAGGCAGCAAAGTTATAAACTGGAACTTGTTTATACTTTAAGCTCCAGAAGATCTTGGCATAAGGGCCCAGAACCAAGGGCCTTCCCATTCCAGAGACAGAAATGATTCCTGCATGATAGTTCTAGCAGGCCTGGGGAGTGGCATAACCTTCCAGTCTTTCTTCATGTAACATGCAGGAGTGGGATCTTAATCTCTTAAATAGTTCATTCTGCCATTCATTACAGAAGACTTAACCAGTCTAACCCAGATAAGGATCTAATTATTCATTGCCCTATGCTAGTGCAGCCTTGGAAGGCGATTCTGTAAGCAGAGAATAGGCAATAAAAGAAGTGCCACAGAGAAGGATTAACTGGGGCTCTTTCACATAGCACAATTATAGTGCTATGCTTTTGCTTTAACTGGCATGGCTGCATATTATGAAACCCTGGGGTCTGTAGTTTGGTCAGAGGCACCAGAGGAGATCCTTGGCTGAGAATTCTAAAGGCTCTCCCCTAAACCCCAAATCCCAGGATTCCACAGGATGTAGCCATGTTGGTTACACTGGAATAATAGAGGTATAACTGTATAGTGTGAAAGGGTCCTTAAAAGGCTTACAGCAGCATACAGCTTCTTAACTGCACTAATTCCTTCCTTACTGTTGGTGCCACCTTGAGGCTTCTCCAACAACACAATATTTGCCATAGTCCCTCTGTGCAGAAGATGCTGCTTTTTGTGCAGAAAAAAATTGTTTTCTGCTCAGAAATGTTACTTTTTTTGTACAAAATACTGTTTTCATCACAAAAACCCACAAGCATTTTTTGAGAAGAATGTTCTGAACTGCAAAGATTATTGTGTGTCTAGGATTGTCCTCAGCAGGGTCTCCCAAGAATCAAGAAAAAATGGCCATTTTAAAAAACTATTTATGAATATTCCTGTCATCCCTAATGCAAGCTTGCAGTTGATAACTGAAAAACTCTTCTTCATTTGGCTACACGGCTCCTTCATGTCCTTTGGTATTGACAACAGGGAGTCCTCTTAGCAATTAGCTGAGGAAAATGTGTCCCATTCCATAGAAAGGAAAAGAAGGAACAGACACATCATTGTACTATTAGATAATGTGCTATGGGACTAGAAATGAACTGTAAGTATACATAGATGTACACAGGAGATTAAACTTCAAAATGAGAAGAGATTTCCACCATAGGTCACATGGAAAACAGAATCCCTACCCTTTAGATAAACAAAGGTACAAATGTATTTAGCTTGTAGAACAGAAATCAGCCACATTTCTATTAATAGTTTTTTTTAAAGAAAAGAAAAGTAGGAATATTCTTCTGCTGCTGACCACCATTTCAAGAAAGTTTATCTGATTTAACTTGTATGCTTGCTGGGAACATGAAGCAGCAACAGCTTCTTTGAACGTCCGCATGATTTCTCCACCACCACCCTATGCCAATGGCTATATAAGGAAAGGATATGGGACTATTGAACATCTCTGGCTTTTCTTCGCAAATGAAGATTCAGGAAGGACTCAACCCGTGCTTTCTGCAAGCGCGCTGATGACTAAAAAGGCCAGTCCGAGATAAACAAGTCCAGTTGCAGAAAGCACAGTGGAAGGTCTCCTTGGGTGATGTTTCTGGGTTGTGATTCTTTCTGTGTTGTCATTTCTCTTCAAGACTTGTTCAGCGTGAGTTCTCAAATAAGGCTGCAGCATTGTGGATAGTGCGTCTCCATGCCCCCCAACGTGAGGCCATGGCGGACCATTGTTGGTGATCAATTTGGCCGAGCCTGAGATGTTGTTTCAGGGAGTCCTTGTATTGCTTTTTTGGAGCGCCCCTCTTATGCTGACCTGTGCCAAGTTCACCGTAGCATTGAACATAATGAAAGCATACAGCATCATTTGATAATGGGGAAACACCCTTTCTTGATTGTCCTGCTCACCACAGGGCTTCCAGCTGCTAAGTCAAGGTAAAGGAAATATACTAACAGCTTGGCAAGTGCTTCAATTAGTCATTACTAAATTTAGAGAGAGTTGTTCAGAACTGGATACCTGATTTTTTTTAAAAAATGGTCTTTCTCCTCTTCCATGAGCTAATCGTCCCATGGAAATGTCCTCTCATTAGGAGGAAAACTTGCACACACAGGCACATAAAAAATGATCAATTAAAAAGCTCTAAAAATAACCCTGCACTTCATCAACTCATTATGCGTCATGAATAAGCTAATACAGCTGGATAACTTGTCTGCACAAGGCTGCCCTCTCTGTCCTCAAGCCTTCAGCCAAACTGGGAGGAAAATGCCTCTGCTGGCATAGGAGCAGTTATGCACAATATGGCACACACAGGAAATGAAAGCAGGCAAGGCAGATTCCATCCCCACCTGTGCCCTCCATTCAGGGTCCAACTCTGTGCTGGCCTTATCGACAGTAATGCTGTATCCTTGTAGGCTCATTTTACACTCATTATTGTATAACAATAGATAGCAGGGAAAGAGAGCAGGCGAGAAAGTGAGAGAGAAAAGGGCAGACAAGTGTCCAGAAGACATTACAAGTTTCATTTGAGAGGCCACCCTACTTTTCTTTACATTGCCTGCCATGACGTGATGACCATACCCTTCTTTCTTACCACTCTTTTATTTTGTCCTCTCCCGTCATCTTAATCCTGTCCATATGTGATGACAAAGTCTCTGATCAGGGACCACATCTTCTGTGAGAATAGCTTTGCTGGATCAGACTGGTCCAATTCCTAGGCTCCCACAGTGGCCAGCCAAATGCAATGGCAATAGTCATCCCGTCTTCTTCCTACCCAGCACCTGATAACCAGGTGCACTACCTCTGAAACATAGCAGATACCATTTATTATCACATACCTATCTGTACTTCAACTGCAGGCAGGTAGACACACACATGCAGGTTCATGCAAGCACACATGCACGCACACACACAGAGCTCTCTGCAGAGGTATATATGAGATAGTGAACTTTAGCTTGCATCTAGGCTGCTCAGCCAGTAGCATCAGGGATACTCAGAGCAAAAGACAAATATTGGAGACAACTGTTTTCCCCACATACTCTCCCCTGCAAACTGACCTTACCAACCTTAGGGTGCTGAGACTATGTGAGAGCAGCCAAGGCACTAGCACTGCCAGCTGGAGCAAGGGGAAAAAGCAGAACGATAATGGTAGTCTGAAACCAGCTCCTTCTATGCCATCCTTCCTCCAAGGAGCTTAGGACGATAGGTGTACATGGTCTTTCCTTTCCAACAACTCTATGGGTTAAGTTAGGCTGACTGGTGATGACTGGGCCAAGGTAACCTAGAGAGTTCTAGGAATTTGAATCTAAGTCTCCTAGTCCAACTCCAAGTCCAAAAGTTTAACCAGATACACACCCAGCTAAAATATGTCTAACCCGTTCAGTGTCATAGATCTCAAGGCAGGATACAATCAATAAATGAATTCAACAGAAAATCATTAAAAACAATAATCCCTTATAGTTATCATCAACATAACATCAGCATTAATAAGCCAAGAAAGTAAAATTGAGCTTCTTGTTGTTGTGTGTCTTCAAATAGACTTTGACGTATGGTGACCCTATCCTGGGGTGGGTTGGGCAAGACTTATTCAGAGGATGTTTGCCATTGCCTTCCCCTTAGGCAGAGAAAATGTGTTCAGTGGGATTCCATGGCCAACCAGGGATTCACATTCTGGCCTCCCAGAGTCCTTGTCCAGCACCCAAACCACTATACCATGATGGCTCTTAGAAAACTGATCTGCAGCTCCTAAGAACAAAGGCTTGGCTGAATAACCACATCTTACTCTAGCACGAAAACAAAATCTGTGCCAGTGCCAGTCAGGCTTTAAGGGGTGGCAATTCTATGGAGATTATCAGATGGTAAAAATATCCCAGAACAGGGACAACAGGATATTGCTAAAAGGCTTACCTTTTAGACGACGTTGTCCTTGTCCTGGAATAATTCCGTTCTGCTCCTGTTTCTCCCCCACTTCCTCTTATTCATGGAAAATGGAATAAGAGGCCTGTTCCATTGTTATAACGGAACGACAGGCGAGTGAACAGGAGCCCCGTTGTGCTCCCAGAATGACAACTGGCTGTGATGTCACCGGGACGTCCGTGCCAGACACTTCCGGGTGTGATCTGAACGACAAAGTAAGTTAAACTCTTTCCCCCCTACTCCCCGGGTCGCTTTTTTTAAAAAAATGTGTTTTCTTGGTTGGTTTGCTGTTTTGATAGCTGGGGGGTGTTATTTTTAAATTTGCTGCCCGGCTGGGATTTCAGTTCCCAGTCGTAAAAGCAGCCTTTGACAGCTGCATGCATGACCGGGCAGCGAAGGAAGGGGAAGCCTGTTCCTGATGCTGAATTAAGGTAGGTGTGTGAAACTTTTCTCTTTATTTTGTGGCAGGAATGGGAGTGGAACAGATGGGGGGAGTAGCAGGACAGAAACGGACCCTAGGGTCCGTCTGATAATCTCCTATAACTGGGGCATGGCAGCCAAGAAGACCCTCTTGTGCCTCTCTACATAATGTACAGCTTATGCACTGAATTCTAAAAAGTATCAGAAATGTACAGATGTGAATATGTTAGCCTTGGTTTTCCGCATCCTCTTTCTAGATTATACAGCAACTAAATGCTCAAGATTTTATGCAACTGTGATATCAGTTTACCTCTCTGCAGAGCAAATTACCTTGCACAGTGTTGCATGACATCCAACCATTCCATGACCAAGTCATTCTGAGGCAGAGCTAGGCAACCTTGCCTCAGTTCCATCAAGTATACTTTGAAGTTGCAAGCACTCTGCAGTAACCAATGGGGCTAGTAAGCCCGTCCAAACAGAAGCTGAATCTGTTTATAGCCTATTCATAAAGTTGTGACTGAAAAATGATGCAGCATGGCACCTGCTTCCTAGTATTTGTAACTGTTTTGCCAAATGTGTTGGCCCAACCCAGAAGTCTTCACACCAGTGCCAGCAGATGCCAGGTATACGCAGGGGAGCTGTAATTTTTAAAATCAATCTTATACTGTCTTCAAAACAGCTCCTTTTCACTCCAGCTCCCTTTTCCAGCTTCCCTCATACAAGGAAGGGAGGAAATAAAGAAGGGCAGAGGTGATATTTAGCCTCCTTAAAATTGACAATCAGTTTACCTCTCCCAAGAAACTTCTCCCAGTGATTAAAGCAGGCTTCCCACACTGCTTAGTATTATGGCAGCATATAAACCCTATAAACCAACGAAGCATGCAAACTGTGCATGCATATTTGTCCATGTGTGTGTGCATACACATGCACATGTGCAAGGTCAGATTAAACTGCTTGGGTTCCTGGGGCAATTCCTAAAATAGAGGCCCCTTTCTGCATATGCATGAGCTACTGAAGGAGTGCTGAAATAGAATTTAAGTGGCCCAATAGACAACAGTGCAAAAATCTTCACAAGGAAACCCGTTTACAGCCCTGTAACTTCTGTGAGACTAACAGCCTAATTCCTAGGCATTTTTACTCAATTAAGTAACACACAAAAAGGCAATGGTCACAGAAACACTTGAGAAGTTCAAGAAGTGATGGGAAGAAAGCTGCCCCCTTTTCCTTCAGCACTGCCTCCCTAACCAGTAAGAGGCCTGGCACAACTGCATCAATTCATTATCCAGCCCAGTGTGTGGATGTGTGTGTGCATGTGTGCATCTGTACCCAAGAATGTATCTGTATACAAATGTGAGAGTTTAAGATCACACAAAGGTTCCCAAAATTCTGATGACAGCTACATTACTAATACTGAAATGGTTTGTTATGACAGAGGAAAGATGGCAATGGTGGGAAATGTGTGGTTCCCCCAGATGTTCTTCACCATGAGTTATACTGGCTAGAGGTGATGGGAGGTGGAAGTCCAGCAATGCCAGGAGGATCATAGTTTCCTCACCCCTCTTGTAAAGGTTAGTTAGTCTGAGGTCCTACTCACAAAGTTCTACTCTGCTGCCCACCTCACCATGGTGCAAAGGTGACCCCCGGCTCTCAAAGCTACCCCAGTGGTAAAACCCCAGTGCTGTACTTCATAGGTGCTGATCAAGGAATAGCCTAAGTATGAAGGTAAGTAATGGAGAGGCTTATCACCAGAAGATATTAATCCACCAGGTATGAAACTGCCCACACTTGCTATGAATACAATGGCAATGTGGAATAGTTGCTATCTGCTTTGGCATAGGAACTATGTGCACCAATGTAATAAAGGCATTCAAGGTATGTGGCATAGGACCTAGAGAAGATGTGTTTGTGGTGGGGGAGGGACTCTCCGCAAGTGGCTTAAGATAGAAGTAATAATGGAGAAGTAGTGAGGGTTGTATGAAAAATGTCAGGTAAATATCTAAGGGAAGCCTGCATGAGGTATCTTCTCCTTTACCTTACTATTTGGATTAAAAAAAAAAAATGCACTGCCTGGTAAAGTGACCAAATATTTGAGAATAAATAAATGGCAGTGAGGACCGGGGGCCATCAACCAGCTGCATCAGCCCTCTTTTAACCCCCTAGACCTCCCATGTGTCCTAGAGCCAAGCTTTGTTCCTGAACCAATTTGCAGTGTGAGCCACCTTTGCTCCATGGGTAGGAAACAGTCATTCATCTCCAGTCACTAACCTAACTCATTTCTCCGTGTGAGCCTCCAGGACTCCAAAAGGGGAAAATGGCAAACATATATATATAATGAAAATCTATCACTGCCTAGCTACATTGGGTGTTGAGACCCCCTCCCCAGTCCAGGCAGGGACTCAAGGTTAAAGGACAGAGAGGTAGGTGGCTTTTGCAGGTAGCTGGTTGCATAAAAGGCAATTAGCAAGTATAGCTAAAATTAGATCAATGACTTCCTGCTGTTAATGGTCGAAAGCATCACAGCTTCATTTCCCTGCCTCCTCCCCACCTTGGGGACCTTGTCATTCTTGCAAAGCTTGGCAATGATTTATGAGGCAAAAAGTGTCATGCACATGCAAAATAAGCTATGGGGGAACTTGGACCCATAACCAGCTGGAACTTCTTATGGAAGACCCTAAATAAACATCTGCATTGTGATTATGGCAGAAAAGCATCTCACACCAGTCAACAGTTTAGAAATCCCAGTGGTCTCTTACAGCTGTTCCCTTGACCTATGCTGAAAGTCAAGTGTATAACATTGCCTCAGCTCTTTCCCACTATGGTGCTGAGTGGCAATGGATGAAATGGTAGGTCTGAGTCTGGGTGATCTAGACTCTGATTCCCGCTCTATCATGGGAACATAGGACTATTCCTCAGGCTATTTCTTCATCAAGTATCCACTGCTCTTGACTTAGTGATGAGGGAGAAACTCACTTGGCTCACATGTTAAGGCAAACCATACACTTCTCAAACTAATATGTGAACCTAAACATTGTTTTCTTTTGGTAACCACTGTTCTCTACAGTTTGTTAATCTGTGTTTTTTTTTAAAAGCACACAGAAATATAGGTCCCCTCCCCTGGAACCAACATCTGTGGTTTCAATTATCTGAGGGACACAAAACAGGGGACACATGCCATAGAGTTGTACTGGAAAATGCCTAGAGAGGTATCCTCTCTAGGAATCACTAGGTCCTCCAATGCAAATCTATGCTATGTGTGTTCAGGAAGTCCTTTATTTTAACAACATTTGCTATTATCCATGGTTTCACTTATAAATGGTAAGTACGGAAACATATCCCGAGGACACAGGGCGGGGGCAACCTGTATCTGTATTAGGAAAGATGCATGCACATTTTCCCATGAACGTACATGTGTCTGCCCCTTTTCTGACTGGCTGTAATTCTCCAGAATCTCAGACAGAGGTTACATTAACTGCTACCAGATCCTTTAACTAGAGACATCAGTGATAGGATGTTCTGGGATAGGATGTTCTGCATGGCAAAGCATATGCTCTGTGACTAATGCCCTATCTATACAAGGGGGTAAAATGGATTATCTTGTAGTAATGGCATTTCTTAGAAGCAGCAACTTGTCTTAATGGTGTTTTTGGCCCTAGAAGCTTCGTGTGCCAGATGGCAGCTGTGAGTGATTTACTCACATTAGTACTTCACCGCTGCCAAACTTAATTATGGATGCTTGCCCTGTTAGCAAGCCCTGTACCCTGCGCTCACCTGGTCAATCAGCTTTGCACTTCCTCTTGTATGGGAAAAACGATTCAAAGTGAATTGCTTGTCCTAATGAGCAGGAATGCGCACCCCCTTTGCTGTTTTTTAAAAAACTATGGAAAAAGCCACAAAGGCTTTTCCTGCACTGTTTTTGCCGTTTTGGGTCCTTTTCCTTCTGAATACTGTGGATTGATGCAGGGTCCCATTTAGACAGTATTCCCAGCAAATTCCATGAAGGTTATTGTCACCATTTAGACAACCCCTAAACTACAGTGTTTCCTTGTGGAACATACTGGCTGCCCTTGAGCAACTGTGCTGGATTCCCCTGGCCATAAAATAGCTTACAGGATTGTTGCGAGGAGGAATAACGTTTTAAAAAGAGACTTCTACCCTGCAAATTCTACAGAAATATTGGCGTTTAGTTAATTAATTACATACTTAAAACAAAGCAGATGAAGGCAATTGAAATTGCCATCTTTTATGGCACACCAGAAAGAAAACATTTTCTAGTCTGTTAAATTATACTTGCAAAATCTATCCAGATTATATTAATGTATGCATTTCAATCTGTAAGGGAATTGTATTCCTTCAAGGAAATTGTTTCAATTTACATGCCATGCTTTTGCAGTTATTTTGTTTTGCTTTTTTTGATTGGACATTGTTAGGGAAATGGCAATAAAGGTGTGAGTGCCCATACGTTCATAGTTCACAGACTGACAGATAGAGCCTAGTTTTTAACTTTCCCCCCCAAATTTAGGTAGTTATCACCCAAACAGATAAAGTTGGCATAGCTGTTAGCTGACATTAAACATGTAGCAGATGGTTGGAAGCTGCCAGAAAACAGAGTTAAGAATTTAGCCTCTCTCACTTTCAGGAGTTTGTTGACTGGTACTTTTAAAGAAGGCAACAATCAGCCAACCACCTGCCATTAGTGGCTTGAGCTTCAACACATGGCTCCTTGATTAGCATAGATCTCCTATTTAATCATTCCAAGGCAAGAAGTCTATGTTTGGTTGGTTTTCTCCTATATGAGCACCTATATGGGGCTCATCAAACAGTTTGTGTTTGGCAATGAACAAGTACTACTTTTGGACACTGTAAATCCAGTTTCCATATGGAGATATTTCCAATTTCCCTTTACTCTGTGGTGAGGGAAAGGTGGTCTTTGCAAGAGGTGATAGTGTTGAAGCTGTTTCCCAGCTCCAGTTCTTTATATGCATGAAACTGAATCTGAGTAAGGGTGAGAATCCATCTGTCCCTGCAATCCAAAGTGAGTATAAATAAGGCTACCCCATACCTTGTATCTCTGTGATCAAGAGGCCATTCTCGTCAAGACAAACCCTAATTATCACCAGTCAAGACCATAACCTTTGCTCAGAGAACTTTAGTGTGTGATTACCTAAATGAAAATGGCAGTTAAATAACTGAGGCTCTCTGCCCCCCACCAAATAATCTGTGGGCTGGGAGGTGACACAAAAACATATCAAATAAATAAATAAATAAAATATACACACATATCCAGGATAGCTTCCCCTTTGGGATGGCCTTCATTCTAGCCTGGTCCAAATAATTCTTTGCTTGTATGGCACCAGCACACCTTTGCTATACCACCGCCAGCATAGCTCAAAACATCATTAGGGTACGCAAGCCTCTCTCCCACGACAAGGGGGCGTCAATGGAGAGGTGCTATAGGTAATACTATACAGTACCCTGCACAATAAAGTATTGGGCTTGATAGGCCTTGATACCATCATGTGGACAACTCTCTCCTAGATGTATGGGTGTATGACTTGGAGTAGCTCAGAATTTATTGTGGGGTGCAGAGCCCCAGTTCCTTGTTATTTTGTTCTCATTACTGCTGTTAACTGGCATTGTGTGGCATTCTTGACAGTTCCCTGAACACAGAGAAAGCTTTACACTGGAAAAGAATAGTGGCTTTCTGACACTGTATGGTGTATGTGATCTAGGATCATTCAAAATTGACTGTGGGGTGCACTGCACCACTTCCTTTACTTGTAATAGTCATCTGGGCTCAAATGCACTTTGCACAAAAAAAATAGCTGGGAACATTATTGTTTATCTAGATGGAAGCCATTTTTTTATCATGGAGATAAGAGGATAGGAGGTAGCTGCAAGTTAAGATTAGGCACAGGGGCAAATATACTTTATTTCCAGTTTGCTAACAGAGCTCTTGTTTGAAGTTCTGAACAAATGTGTAAATTGATCTACTAACCCAATTCAGCATCTTTGTCAGGCTTGGTGAATAAGAGAAAGGCTGCTGAGACTAAAGCAGGAAGGGGTGAAGCAAAGGTAAGTTTCCTTATAGGCTGTGCAGCTGAGAGAATGTGCAACCACACACATATAAGAGAGCAGGCAGACAGGTGCCGTGCTGTCTCTAATGGTTTTCTGTCAGCAGCACTGAAGTGACCATTCACCGCAAGGCTTCAGCAGTATGCATAGGTTCTCTCTCATATGATGGTCATTGTGAATGTCAGAAAAAGGCCAAACAAAAATATAACACACAGTATACACATACAGATACACCAGAACATAGGGGTACCCTGGGACTGAGAAAACAGCAGCTTGAAAATTTTATCTGCATGGAATGCAAAGTGCAAAGAGAAGATTAATACCTGGAGACCTCAAGCCTTGGAGCTGTGCTGGAGGACAGAGCAAATGGCTCTGGCTTCCAGAGGCTCTCCCACTGCATGGTAAGGGATGGACAAGCGGCTGGGGTGCTGAGGGGAAGCCATTTGCTCCGCCAACACAGACACTGAGACATCAGTCACAGCTTTGTGTTTGAGCAATTTCAAAATAAAGAAGATGGCCTAAAAATATCCCACTGTTGAATTCAGCATTACAGTGATAAGTAGGCTTAGAACCCTTCCTCACCCCTTGTTAAAGGCTCTGTATTTTTGCACTTAAAGAGACTGGCTGGTTACCATTTCTCCTCCACTCCACCCTACCCCACAAACAAATCTCCCTCTTCTGTTCTGGCTGCTCTTCTCAGAACCTCAGCCAGGCACAGGCTTAATGCCTGATGCAGTCTCTCGCCTTGATGCCAAAGGCTGCTCTGCAGTTTTGGCCCAGTTCAGTGGTTTAAAAGCTCTACTGATGCTATTAGGGCACAATTCAGTTTATGAGAATGTCCTCGTGCCTCCTCTTGCCAAACACTTCTGTCTGAAGAAAGTGTGAGAAGAATAAAAAGCTCCTCCTTTGGTTTCAGGAGCTTAAATACAGACTCTGGTGATCATCCTAACGGTGGCATTAGAAGGGATTTATAAAGTATCAGTCTGACAAAACAACGGTTTTTTAATAGAAAGCAAACAATCAAAAACCACATCCCACAACTTGCTAATACATCTCTTAATTGTCACAGTAAAGTAGTGCTACTAAAAAATTAGATAATATTTTTTTCAAGTTCTACAATCAGAAGTCCAGCTGCTGTCTTCTTTAATGTGCCAGTGTCTTGCTACCAAGATAAAGTAAGTAAGTAAATTGGAGCCTTGGTCCAAATCTGAGATCAGCTATGGATATACTAGGTAGCCATTATTTTTTTAGCCTCAAGGTTCTCCATCAATAGAATAGCCTCCCTTCTCCCTTCCCCACAGGGGGTTCCGGTGGCGTAGTGGAGGTGACAGAGGGTGGACAGGAGAGGGAAGTCTGGCATTCACTGTCATCTGTGGATTTCAGTATCCGCGGGGGGGGGGATGTCCCCCGGAACCAATCCCCCCCACAGATATGGGGCTGCTACTGTAATGTCTGAAACGGCATATAGGTCTGCGATTCCAACATCATCATTTTTCTTTTGTTTTTTTTAAATTTTTTGCTTGATGAAGAAGCCAGTTGAACTTCGAAAGCTTGCAACATATGTTTTGCATTTGGCTGGCCAATAAAGATATTGCTTTTTTGTGGAGTTTGTTCAACCATTCTCAGCGTTCACTGAAAGAGACCTACAGCACATCTACACTATAGACACAGTCGGCCTTCTTTATTCATGAATTTGGCATCCATGGTTTCCACCCCCCTCAACTTGAAATTACCCCCCCAATAAATAAATAAATAAATAAATACATTCCAAGAAACAAACCATGATTTTGCCATTTTATATAAGGGGCACCATTTTACTCTGCTATTGTACATAATGGGACTTGAGCATCCATGGATTTTGGTATCCACGGGGGTCCTGGAATCAAACCGCAATGGATACCAAGGGCCCACTGTAATGCAATCTGACACCACTTTAACTGCCATGGCTCTATCCTACAGAATCCTGAGATTTTTAGTTTTGTGAAGCACAGCACTCTTGGCAGAGAAGGCTAAAGACGCTGTAAAACTACAAATCCCAGGATTCCGTAGGATGGAGCCATGGCAGTTAAACTGGTGCCAAACTGCATTATTTCTACAGTGTAGATGCACCCAGAGATTATAGAAAACAGATCTAGATGAACGATTAAGGAGACATTTGCATACACTTTTTGAATTTTACCACTTCCTTGTGAGCACATGATTTTGAGGATTTCCAGAGGGTGAGGGGACAAAGCTTACCAAAAGCTAAGGAAGAATAGTGTAACATCAGGGCAATGATGGGGTGCCGGGAAAGAAGGAATAAGAATGTGAGATTCATTCAAAAATACTTCTTCATGATTGTGAATCCCACTCAGTTGTAGGTGTTTAAGTTCTGAACAAATGTTTAACCTTTGAACAGAAACTGCACATTAAAAAAAAATCCTTCACACAGTCAGAAAGACTAGAAACTTGCTCTCACTTCAGATGAAATAGGAGACAGTCTGGTTTCTGGAAAAGCTGTCAGATTTTGCACTGTATGTTATGATTCATGCTGCCACACAGGGTTCTGTACTTTCAAAGAACTGCACCACTGTAGAATATAAAACTGGGATTAAAATAGTCACATGTGAATAAATAACCCTACCTTTCAAATGCTGGTGTGGCTCAAAGTTCTGAAAACAGTTAAGCATGGTTGAGATTCTGGTGAAATCCTTATTATTGGTCAATGTAAGAATGAAGTTAACAACATTTACTTTTAATCGAAGGATGAACTGAATGGGATTTATCCAATCAGTCAAATTCAAAGATTTTAACAAATCTTATTTGATTTAACCATAAGGTCTTTCCTAGTTAATTCTGATGTTTAAGGAATCCAAACATTCAGATTTAGTTAAGTTTGCTAGGCTACTTGGCAATCATTAACAGATTTGCAAGTACAAATATTCAAAAATCCCATGGCAAACGTTTATTTCGAAGCTCATAGGAATCACTTCCCAAGATCATATTTATATTGTATTAAATTATGTATACTGAAGGAACTACTCTTTAGGTTCCAATTCTATGTGGACATAGGTGTCCTTTAGGTGTTACAATGGTGGTGTATGATAGCTGCATTTCCACAGTCTTCTCCCACAGTGCTGCTATTCAACACAGGTAACAAATGCATGGAAGAAAAAGCGTGAGGAATGGTCTTCATATGTTACAGAAAAGGTATGGGATAAAGTACTGCTATGCTAGAAAGGCAGATCTCAATATGATTACTGTACCATCTAAAGTAGGGGTGGGCAAGAGTGGTGGATCCAGGGGTCACAAAGGCTACTAAAATTGCTCTAAAACAAAAGCAAAGGCATTTTTTGTTTTTTGGGGAAAAAAAGTATTTTTAAAATGTTAATCAATCATAGGAGTGCCCTGCAGCCTATTTAAAAGGTGAATTGCCACTCTTGGGAGCCTTCCAAAAGTGATACCTGACCCTTTTCTGCCAGTAAAATGGCAGTCCAGAGAGTCTGGAGGAATTATGGGCCACAAAAACAGCCTCTGGGAAGAAAAGATAGTTTGCTCATCTCACAGGCTCATACATACAAGCATTTTCTATTGAAATCTGTGTTAGAAGTGAAGAAGCATCAACACTTGTTTACAGCTCTGTGTGTGTGTGTCCCTGATCTGTGTTTACTTCCTGCTTACATGCAGAGGTCACTCCCCCGCTTTGCTCCAAGAAGTTTTAGTGTTTTACAACCCTTTGTCTCAGAAACTAGAAGCTAGCAACCATCATGCAAGCATGAGAGTCAGCCTTAGGGACTCTTTTACCCAAAGTCAGATAACTATCTCCCATCTATCTATTTTTCCTATCTAAAATGTAATAATAAACGTAAGTTCTGCTTTATAACTTTACTGAAGCATCCTGTATGTTTTATGTCCTGTTTTGTACCAGAAGCTCATGTTGCACTGGGGCTCTGCTGCAATCTGCTCAATATCTATATCTATCTATCTATATAATTCTCTTAGGTATGTTGCGGTCTCCAGTGTGCTGATTGGCTGCTAGGGAACTGACCAGCCAATCACAGGTCTGTTGGGCAGCCAATCAGCACACTGGGGGCAGGACCATGTAGATCTCAAACATGGCCACTGGAGGGGGGGGGAGTGAGTACCATGAGGGTGGATGTGGTGTGTGTGTGTGTGTGTGTTCTAGAGTGCAGGGGGTGGGAGGGGCAGAACGAGTGGTAGGAGGGTCAGAACGAGCAGTGGGGGGCAGAACAAGCAGCAGGGGTGCGAGTTAAACCCACCAGCCTACCTCAAAGAGTTGTCATGAGGTCTCCTGGGCATTTTGGTTTTTTTTTTAATGGCGTATGGTACGCGGGATCCAGCTAGTAAATAACGAGTGGGGGAGGGGCAGAATGAGTGGGGGGGCAGAACAAGCGGTGGGGGATGGCAAGGGGCAGAACGAGCAGTGGGGGGCAGCAGGGGGCAGAACGAATGGCGGGTGGGCGAGTTAAACCCACCAGCTTATCTCAAAGGGTTGTCATGAGGTCTCCTGGGCATTTTGGAGTGAGTTTTTTAATGTCGTATGGTACACCAGGTCCAGCTAGTAAATAACAAAATGTCCTACAATCTGTGGGGCTTGTTTCTAAAGTAAATGCATTTAGAAGTGGGAATAAATTTTATACCAACCAAATATTTATTTGTAATGCCAGTTTTGAAAAAAGCAGAGAATGTTTGTTCATAGAGAAATCCAAATAGCAAATGTCGCCATTTGTCTATTATTCAATTGTCAATTATTTAGTTATTCCACCAGACCTAATGGATGCTATATGTTATCTACATTTAAACAGTGTAGGAGCTGAAAAAAGAGAAGGGAGTGATTTTCTTCTGACAACTGATCACCTTGAAGCACTATGATCCTAAGCCAGTGGCTCTTAACCTGTGGTCTGTAGACCCTCAAGGGGCTGTGATGTTCCCACTGGGGGTGGGGAGACAAAGGTTTGAAGGCTGCTCAGTCCGCCTCCTACCCACAGCACAGCAGCCACATGACAGGATCCAAGGCAAAGGCTGGCTAGCTGAGCCTGCGTGTTCCCTGTCACATGGCGACTCCGCTGTGGGTAGGAGGTTTGCTGTGCAGCTGAACTGGTGTTGAAGCGTTTCTGATGGGAAAAACTGGATGGCTCCACTGTTGCTGAGCTGCTATACCTGCCTCCTTTGGGGCTGAAGCATTTCTGATGGGACACTAGACTGGTCTTGGCTTGAAATAGGGGAGGGAAAGTAGAAGCAAAGGCAGGCTGGCTGGCTGTCAGCTCTGCTGTCACTTCTTCCCCACAGTGGAGTGGCCATGTGACAGGAGCCAAGGCAAAGGCTGGGTTAGCTTGGCCTGCACATTGCCATTCGATCTGCTCCAGCTGCAAACTGACAGGAAGAAACAGGAGAAAAGTCTTCCCCCTCCAGTGCCTTTGAAGGAAAGTTTAATGGATGATGTAATTGTATATTATTATTATTATTATTATTATTATTATAATATAGTATCATCATCATGGTTTTAAAGCTTGAGTTAAGTCTTGGGGATCCACAGCAACAAACGATATTTCATAGCAACAACAACAACAGCAATATATTTATTTATTTCTTACCCCCACCTCTCCCTACAGATCGAGGAAGGGAACAACAGAGGTACACACAACAATATCAGTTAAAATACATATCAGTTAAAAAATACAGAAACCCACTAAAACACATAATATCAATTTAAAAAACAAATAAAACCAATACATATTAAAACAATTTAAAAATAATAAAAATCATATTTAAAGCGGATTGATGGTAAAGAAAAGGTTAAGAACCACTGCCTTAAGCTATCAAGGCACAAACTTTGTTGTACTATTTTGCCATTACACATAATCTCGCTGATATGGCCCTTCTTCCAAAGCTACAGACAGACATGTGGATGAAACTGGAAATCAAGGTAGGTGAACTAAACAATAATTCCAAAGAAGGTTGGGGGGTGGACTGATACTATCAAAACCTGAACTGGGACAGCTCTTGGTAGTGAAACCTAGAGAGTCCAACTAAGGTGTTGGTGAACAGGGTCTATGTGTAGAACACAGATACTATAAGCTCACAGAGATTTATCAGAATGAGCTCTGCATGGCTACACAGGGATATAATTCTTCACTAATTTCATTCCTGAAAGAAGCAATGTGTATTTTTACTAATTTTGTTCTTGCTGCAAGAAAGTCATTAAAAACTGCACAGTTTTTAAAAATGATTAACAGTTTGAGATTTATTCCGCACAACAGTCACACATGGTACTTTTGTGTAGAAAATAGATTTTCTGTGCAGGAAAATTTTCTACAAATAAATATTATTTTCTGTCTAGGAAATGCTGTTTTCTGTGGGGGGACGAAAGTGTGACTTTTGCTCAGAATACCTTCTAAATTGCAAAGATTCTCATCAGTCCAGGTTTCATCTTGTCAGAGATTCCCGACATTTGCGAAACATTTTTTTTTCTATCATTTCCCAAATATTTTTGAATATTCCTTCCATCACTCTATCTCTGACATTCATTCATTCATTCATTCAGTTTTTATGTCGCTTTTCCTCTGTGGGGTTCGAATCGGTACACGTGGTTCTGTGATCTACTTTCATCTCAGACAACTCTGTCAGTAAGTTAGGTTGAAGAGTGACTGGCTCAGGATCACCCAAAGTTCACTACATGGATGAGTAAGATTTTGAATATAAGGCTTCCCAAATCCTTATCTAACATTCTAGCCACCACATCACAGTGGCTTCAACAAACATCAGCAAATCCAAGCAGCTGTTAATACTGGTCAGCTGAGGACTAACTCACCCTGCTTGTGACCTGCTGCTTCACTCCTTCTTCCTCTGGGATTCAGTGATCATTCAGTAGGCTTCTAAAGACTGGCTGCCACTGGAGAGCAACAGCGGACATTGTCCTCCAGCTCCATCACATATCTTGTTGATAACTGAATGGTGGACTAGATAGGCCTCTGGTCTGCTCTACCAGAGCTTTTCTTAAGTTCTTATCCAGGTGAGTGGCACCACCTGTATCCTGATCCACCACACAAGCTGTCACACAACCACATTGCCAGTAAATCAACCCACACTTGGGAAGTCTGAAGAAATATCAGCATAGGTCAGGCAAGTGAATGAGACCATTCATGGCTTCTTAAGACTGCTCAGCTACCACCTCTATGCAAGACTCTGGGATGCAAATGCAGAGACCTGATGCTATGCTGTGCTATACCTTTCTATGCAAGGTTTTCACCTTGCACATTTCTGTCTTCTTCCCTGGAAATATATTTCAGCCTTCAGCTTGACAGAAATCCTATCCCCCCATCAAAAGGCCCAGTCTATCAAGGAACATTTTCTATGTAAAACTATAGCTCCTCTTCCTCCTCACCCCACCACATTAAAATGACAAACAGCAGCATGGAAACACACTCAGTGGACTGTGCCCATTGTCAGCAGAAAGGAGCCTCTCTCTGCCTCCTGTGGCTAATTCTATTTGCACAAAGGAGACAAAAGGCAGAATGGTGGCTGGCTGCATACCAGTTGCCAATATCATAGAATAGGACAGCCCCTCCCTAACAGGCAGATCCCTAGTTCTCAGCATCAGATTACCAAATTCCCAAGCAACAGAAGTGCTGACCAAGTCTCAGCAAAAGCATTCCTGGGGGAAGTGGTGGAATGGACGGAAGGGTCTGCATGCTTGCCGCTAGAGAGGAACAGGTGGTTTATGTCAGGCTGTTTTAGCCAAAGCTTGATAACAGGGACTACAGAAAGAATTCAAGGCATGAGAGGGATCTGGCAGAAGGAAAGCAGCCAGCTCTCTGGATTGTGCTAGAAATAGTATAGTGCAGTTTTTGGCTAGCATTGGGTTTCCTGGGTGTTGCATCTAATTATCATAGAATCTATCTCCTGCTCATCTGTTTCTGTTCTTCTCCATCCCACCCAGGACTGGGACCTGCTGCTCCATCTTTCTTAAGGACTGGAGTTGTGCATGCTACAACCAGCCACAAGCAAAGAAGATGAGACAGAGAGCCATCATACACAGATGGCTCAAAAGAGCCCAAAATTCATCTCTGATCTCCTAGCAGTGATAAAGGTAGACTCTAGTCAGGTGGGGGTGCCCTCCTCCCCAGAGAGCTGTTTAGGCCATGAAGAAGCAACATGGACACTGCTGTGAGGGTGAGTAAATAGATGGCAAAAACCAGCAGTAGCAGGTTAGCATGTCCTTGTGTGTGCCCTATGTGTGTGTTTGTAACTACGGTATATTAAGTATGTGAATGGCAATGAGATAGGAAATAAAAAAATGTATCTTTAAGAAGCTACAGGAATCAATCATCCACCTCCATTAATATTGCCCTGAAATTTTGACTGGAACAAACTCTAGCACCTGAGCTGTCTAGTGTCAGCAATAAGGCCCCAGATGGCCTCTTTTTCCCACCTGAGAGGAATGACTTCTCCCACTGCTGTGTGAAATAAAAAAAACCAGTTCCACCAAAACAGGAACAACTCATTAATATAAAATGTATGCCCCATCATTCTGCCAATGAGATCAAGGCCAAAGTATATGGCTCTTCTCTTCTCTCCTCCTGTGAGGTGGTCAGAGGTGTGCCACTGGTTCAAGGTCACACAGTGAGTTTGATGGCTCAGTGAGGAGCTGAACCCGAGTCCTAGTCCAACATTCTCACCACCAAACCATACTGGCCACCTAATTGCCTTAGTGTTAATTAAAACTCATTTTGAATACTATAGCACAATCACTCTTAACCTTTTCTTTACCAGGGACCCCCTTTAAATAACGTGATTCCATGGACCCCCAAGACCTAATTCAGGGCTTGTCTAAAACAGTGAAAATACTCTTCACAGAATTTGAGAAAAAATCATTTTGTCTAAATAGGATCCCGCATCAATTTGCCATATTCTGAAGGACGGGGGCAAAAAAATGCCAAAAACTATATGAGAAGAGCTTTGCCCACTTTTCCTGACTTTTAAAAAAAAATTCCAAGGGAAATGCACATTCTCACTCGTTGGGACAACTGATTTGCTTTGCTGTGCTTTCCCAATAAGAGTGGAAGTGGAAAGCTGATTGGTCAGACATGTGCAGGCGGCAGAGCTTACTGGAAAGGCAAGTACCTAGAACTGCCATGTTGGATTTTCGCTGTGGTGATCACGCGCTGAGGTGATGAAACGGCCTTTGCTCTCGTTTTCTCCATTTATTTAAGCGGAAGTTACACTTCTGCACCTTGGATTTTTTTTAAAAAAATATTGTTCAGTAGTGGCAACTGGTGACAATAAAAACACAAGTACAGTACTGTAATTCACTTGTGCCTGCCATATTGATTCGTAGGAATGCCTGTTTCAACAACAAACACATATGGCTTTGTATGCCTGTGATCTTGAAAAAAAACATGGAAAAAAATGAAAGTTGCTGTGAATTAGCGTTAGTGTGCATCAATCCACATATTTTAGCCTTGTATAGACAATCCCTCAAGATTTAAAACAACAACAACAATAATAGCAACAATTAATAACAACAACAACAATACAATTACACCACCCATTAAACTTTCCCTCAGAGGCACTGGAGGGGATGAAGACTTAGCTCTTGCTTCTTCCTGCAAGTTTGCGGCTGGAGCAGATTGAATGGCAAGGTGCAGGCCAAGCCAGCCAGCCAGCCTTTGCCTTGGCTCCTGTCACGTGGCCACTCCACTGCAGGGAAGAGGTGGACCAAACAGCCTTCAAGCCTTTGCGGACCTCCTGTGAGGACACTGTGGACCCCTGGGGGTCCCCAACGACAGGTTAAGAACCACTACTATAATGAGATGCATGATACTGAGATAATGGCTTGTTAGCAATCTGGCACCATACTTTTTTGTATAAGAGGCACAACGGAGACAAAGTGGGGGCCGAGAGCTAGATAAAGTTACTTTTTCAACAAGTCACATAGTTAATCTTGAGAGCATCACAAGGTTTCCCAGGCAACTCAGTTATGGTTCGAAGATAAACACCTATGGGTTTGGGAGGGAGTGCATACCTCAAGTGGGCTCAAACAGAGAAGACAGGTACTCCTACAACAAATCAAAATATCATTCCCTTGACACACACAGACACAGCAGGAGAACTGGGAGAGAACTCAAGCCTTGGAGGAGGAAGGTGTCTTCAACACCATTCCTTTGGTATCTGCAAGAACCAAAGAGAGGACCTCAGAATCCACTCCTTAAACACCTAAGAGGTAATATAATCTTTGTGACAAAGCAGGATGAACGGTACCCTTGACTGTCCTTGAGAGGCTCAGTAAAGCTGCATCATAAAAGTTTTTCTCATTCATTTTAAAAGGGAGTGGTAAAAGAATCAAGGATATTATACCCAGCTCTGCCAAGGTGTACGGGGCCAAGCAGCAAAGGACTCTTATGATTCCTGTGCCAGAAGGAGTCTGGGGTGAAACCTTTTCTCTGCTGTTCCCAATGCAGACCCTTCAGAATGTAAGGGTGCTGGGACCAAAGCAAGGCACTGCTGAAGTTTTTGTTGCAAACCCGGAAGTGATGCAGGTGAATGCTGCCAAATGTCATGGCCACAGAAGCAACAGGATGAGACCAATTAGCCACCAAGTTGGGTGATGAAGCCCTACGCCTGCCCATTAGTCTCCAATGATGGAAAGGAAGGCTATACCAGGGCAGCAAGCAGGCTCCATGGGGCACAGTTTAATTACTAGCTCAAAGAAACCTGCTACATAATAAACTGCTTCCCTGCTCAGAGGCCTTTGCAGGCAGACTACCAGCAGGACCTAAGCAGGTATGCTGATGCCATCAGTCATTCTGCCTGACATGGCAAGCTCCAGCTGATAACCCTTTCCCCATCCCACTTCCCTTCTGCTAACCAGGAGGCCCAATATGATGAGTAGTCTTTGCTCCAGATGAGGGCTTGTTTACATAAAATAGCAGAATCCACTCTTCTTCCATTTTACACTTGCTTACACTATCAGCAGTAGATCCATGGCTAAAGCATAAACCTCCTGGACAATTTCAAGGGTCTTTGCTTATCTATGTCACCATCTTGCAGTCAGGTTTCCAGAATTAACATCTATAGCTTTGAATACACAGTTTAGAGATGTGTGTAGGAGTTCTGTTTCTACACAGTCAGGGTTCCCAAGTTATGTACTGTATTAACTTTTTGGAGTTGTTTTCTCAAAAGCGACCACTTTTGCTAAAGCTTGGTTGTACTACTCTGAAATATAGCCTTACAGCACCTGGTATACATCAGTGGTCTCCCATCCAAGTACTAACCTGAGCTGACCCTGCTTAGCTTCCAGGATCAGACAGGATCTGATGCCTTCGAACAATAAAAATAAATGTTGTACTCTAACTACCTACTACTGTACTTCTCTTTTCCTGCTGAAAGACTTCCTTGGGTCAAAAGGTCAATTCAGGGTAGAGGGAAGAAACAGAGATGGGCAAGAAATGTCAGTGAGAATAGTCAGCCTAAGGTTTGTGAGGGGCTGACTTTGCAGAGAATCCTTTCTTGCTGAGTGAGAGGGGGGGCTGGTGCTTCCCATGCTAAAGTGAACCAGAGTTGAAATCCAAGAGGAAAGCAAGGAGTGACCTCTGTTGCCTTGGCCTACAACTCTTCTCAGATCAGCACATCCTAGTGCCTAAGGCAATGCATGCAAGCCCTGGCCCAGTGCACCACTGCTGAGCTGCCTTTGCCTGCAGGGCCACTTCAAGGATCTTTCTGAACAGATCAGGGAGGGCACCAGCAACAGTACAGTCCACCTTAGAGACCAATCAGCAACTATGGAGCAGGAGGGGCCATGTATCAGCTCCAGGCTTCCTGCCCTTTGCCCTATCATACTGCCTGTCCAGGCTTCTCGTATTCTCTCAACACATGGCTTTGGAAACAGAGCATAAGACTGCTGGAGAAGTACATGGCATGAAGCACAGCTACAGCAGGCAAGGAGAGAACACTTGTACCAGTTCAGCAGCTCAGTTTTTGGGACTTGTTTCTGGTCATTAACACAATCATATCAAGACTGACAGCGGCATATTTATGACTATGCCTACCCTGGCTATTTTTCACCCAAGATTGTGCAACTTGATAATGAGCTTGGGTGGCAGCTAATGAAGGAAGGGGACTCATTCTGATGCCACGATGCCCCAATTCCCTGCCACCCTGGCTATGCAGCCATGCTACAAGAAAGCAGCAAATAATCAGGAGGGATTAGTTTCTTTCTGCTCCTGTGTTCCATCTGGGCAAACATGCTTATTAGCATAACTTGGCTGGATTTATTCAACCTTAATGGCAGTTTTACTTCTTCCATTCCCATACCGACTGATCTGAATAAAAAGCCTGCACCAGAACACAAGTATCTGCTGGACTGAAAAGATCAGGGGAAATGAAAATACATTGAGACTGAAGTTAGGAAAACTTTTTCTGCAGCTGCAAAACCTACTGGGTTTTCTGTAGCAATCGGACGCAGAAAGTGTAAAGGAAGTTCCACATGTAATTTATTCCTTTGCAATGGTTTTATCTAAGCCAAATAAGAGGAATCTAGGAAAATGTAATTTTGCATTACCTACAGAGCAATCTAAACTGGGCAGGGCAGAGAGAGAGAGAAACTGAGCCAGCATGGTTTAGTCGTTTGAGTGTTGGACTACAACTCTTGGAGATCAAGGTTCTAATGCCTGCTCAGTCATAGAAACTATTGCATGACCTTAGGCAAGTCACATTCTCTCAACCTAAGGCAAGGGCAATGAATAAATCTTGCCAAAAAAACCCTAGGATAGGGTCAGCATAAGTTGAGTCAACTTGGAGGTACATCACAACAACAGTTCATGCACTGTCGTCAAGCCCTGCCAGGCTGACAGGGCAGGGGAAAAGGAGTAGCAGGAGTGGCTCCTATGCCAGCTGAAGTACTGGCATATTCTCACCACCCTAGTTCTGGGATGATCATGTCAGGGAAATAGGAAGGCCCTGAACGCAATGGATTCAAAGTCTTTCCTGATCCAACTTCTCTGCCCCTTATGCCTCCTTCTCAACAGTACGGCCCTCAAAGCACTGGCAGCAGAAAAGCAATGGAAGTTTACACAGCACTACAGGGACATATTTGTGAGAATAAAGCTCATGCTCTGTCCCATGATCTCCCTCTCCAAAAAGGAGATCCACACCACCCTATGGCCCTTGGGATGCCCTCTGTTGGGGATGATAGGACACTCAGTCCCTGGAGGAAGCAAAAATGTCTTAGCAGAAGTCAGCGGCAACCAGTTCCCAAGAAGGATACTCACACAGAGAGATTATCTTCCAAACAAACAGGAGGTACTTTATCTTGAAGCTCAAAGCAGTTATGATACGTATAGGAATTCACAAAGTAGACAGACAAACTGCTACACCAGGCACCAGATTTGCTCAAGAGAGAGAGTGCTCTGGGTGCAGCCTCCTTTTATACAGTCCCTCGGGGCATTGGCTCCCCCAAACACTTTGGTGCCTTACATCAGCCTATTGCACACTGTGCTGTGCCTTCCACACCACACTCTACTGTGCACCCCACACTTCAACCTGATGCAATGCCCTGCAATCTCCTGATTGTGCAGCTGTGGCCTCCAGGTTTGAGACTGGGCTTGGCCTTGACTAGGTTGGCAGACTGGGCAGGTTTCTGGCCATTTTCTAAGGAGTTCAGACACTGACTCATGACGCCCTCTTGTTCAGAGAAACACAGAACAGCTGCTCTGGATAATGGTCATACATGCTGTGATAGGATCCATGCTTTTTGTCACAGGAAAATGCATGTAAAAATATAGGCAGTTCTTTTAAAACATTAGTAAATCAAGTAGGAATTAATGGTGTGTGTGAAGGGGGTAGTGATTTTACAAAGGCTATAAAATCATTCCCCCATGAAACAACAGATGAAGCCAACTTCACAGGAGCAGCAGTCTACACATGCAGCTGGACTGTTTTCTTTCTCCTTCTCACTGCAGACTCTCCCAAATTTCCTCCAGAAGGTCCCCTGAGCAGATGTTAAGGGTGCATAGGGGAATGGAAGGGGGAGGGGCAATCATCCCCTCTTGGCTCCACTGACAGAAGCACTTCTGTCAGCAGAAAAAACTTAATTGGATTTTGCCCACTATTTTAGGAAATGCTAGCTATATACAAGTTATTGGTCTTGTCACCGGAATAATGGGGAGAACATGGAGGCCTCCACTATACAGTAGGTCAGACTGTGTACTCCCTGCAATTATTTCTGGCTCTGCAATCTGTGAACAGTTTTTGCTGTGCCTGGTGCTATCATCAAGAAAGTCACCTCCCACCCATCAATGACTATATTTTAAAACACCCCTTCTGAGCAATCAGGATTAAAGCCTGTTTTTAGTACTGCAAAATCCATTGCAAATTGAAACGTGAACTATGTAATTCAGAAGATGTGCAGGATGGGGAGGGGGGAGCAAAGGAAATACCAAGCTTTCTAGCTACTTCTGGAACCAAAAGGAACTTATTGCAGGTGAGAAGAGCTGCAGCCATCACTGGCAACAAGAAAAGTGACCAAGGTTTCTGGCTCTCACCAAGGCCCATTGTCTATCTAGGGCAGTAATCTGGTTTCAGACCATGTGACTCCCTCTGAATACCACAAAGAATTGATGGCTATATGTCCTCTAGAAAGCCCTTCTGATTTATATAGGCACAGATGGAAATTAAAATCAGCTGCAGCAGGGTTGAAAAAGGTAGTGGGAAGATTGCCCACCCCCTCCCCAAATATCTTCCAATCTCCTGGTAACAGGATCTATTTGGAGGGAAAATTTCAAACAATAGCTGTTTAGTCTGATCCGTGCACAAACCAGTTTTCCATGCTGCTGTGTAAGTTTACATAGCAAATACAACCACCTGTAGACAGACCTCTGAGAGCCAGCCATGTGAATAAGCAAAATAGATATCTGTTCTGGCTATGAGTAGTAATGGGTACAAAACAGATGGTTACTAGTCACTGGGTCTTCATCCTCATCTCCTCTGAGAGGTCAGGAATAAATAAGTGCAGATGGTACCATGTTGATCTACTTGATGGCAACTACTAAGTAAATAGATTTCAAAATGTCTCCCTATTCCCCAATCTAGCATTTATCCTGGAAACCACCCCCACCCCATGAACACACATACTGTAGACTAGGAGTGGGTGAATTCTGGACCCAGAGGGCATATCACCTCTGCAAACCTACCAAACGTCCATACCACTGCTAAGAACTGCAAGGAAAGATGAAAAGGCCCCATTTTTGCATTGGTGCTGAACTTCTGGTAAGGGTAAGAGGAGCAGCGGGGGGGGGGATAGCAGTGGGCAGCTGCATGCTGTCCACTTCTTCTCTAAGCTAATGAAATGCTCAAATAGGGCTTCTTCCTTATTTGCAGGGCTCCTGCCCACTCATTGGCTTGACCCACACCAAAGTTGTGGGAAGTGATGAGTCTAAAAATAAAATTGTATTAAAAATTCCAGGAACTAGTCCTTTTAAAAAGCAACAAAATTATCTTCTTTTAAAAAGAGAGTTAAAAAATTCATTTACTTTTAAATTCATGCAGAGTGCAACCTAGGAATGCAGACAGAAAGCTCAATTAACATTGAAAAGTGTATTCAGAGGTATGTGGTCTCTGAGATCACCCAGTTAAATTAGACTCATTACAAAAACAAAGGAGTCAGTTTAAAATGCAAATCAAAAGTTTACTGAAGGTATAATGATCTCAATCTACATACTAAAACAAACTTTAAAAAGAGGTTCCTAACTAACTAAGAGGATTTAGAGTAGAAAGACTCACCCAGCCTATAGTGGTAAGAGGCTGCATGGAGAGCATCATGGCATGGTTACAGGAAAGATGGCTACAGCCTCATGGAGACTCTAACTTAAAAGAGAATTTACACAGAGCAATAAAATTTAAATTAGGTCATGTGTTGAATGACCCAGCACTCCAGTTGGCTGGAAGTGCCCAGTGAAATAAGAGAAAGGGAATTTGGGAGAACAGAGGCATGCAGGGAAAAAAACCTAGACTTATCTAAGATTGTGAATGAGGTACACAAGATTGCTTTTACATTAGAATGATTATTTCCCCACATACTACATTCCCCTTCTCAATCGCAGGGTACACCATGAACAATCTTCATTTCTTCTCGTAGTCTAAGGAAACTGTCCTTAGGGAGAGGCTTAGTTAAAATATCAGCTATCATTTCTTCTGAGTTGCAATACTCCAGTTGAACAAGTCGACTCTGGCACATCTCTCTCACCTTGTGGAAAGCAATGTCTGTGTTCTTCTTCAGAGGCTTGTCACTCTGAGAAATTTTGATACAGCTTTGATTGTCTTGCATCAAAATGGTTGGCTTGGGTTCTTGTATCCCAAGATCCAGAAGCAAATTCTGCAGCCGTTTGATTTCATCACAAGCTGTTTTTGCTGAGACGCACTCGGCACCTATGGAACTATCCGCCACTGTACTCTGCTTCTGACTTATCCAACTTACTGCTCCACCACCGTAAAAGATGATGTTTCCACTGGTTGATTTGCTCTCCACCAAATCACTGCCCCAATCGGCATCTGCATAGGCAATCAGTCGTGGCATGTCACATGCTGGCAAGATCAGTTTGAAGTCAGCGGTCGATTTTAAATATCTTGAAATTCTTTTCACTGCAGTAAAATCTTGAAGAGTAGGAGAATTAACCATTCTACATAAGATGCCAACAGCATTTGCAATATCAGGTCTAGTGAAATTCGCTATGTACAGAAGTTTTCCAACTGCAGTTCTGTACTTTTCACTGTCTCTCAAAGGTTCAGATGCCTCATTGCTCTTTAAGAAACCTACTTCCATTGGGGTTTGAGCATCCTTTGCATCTTTTAAGCCAAGACAGTCCAGATGATCTATAATCTTTTGCTTTTGATTAAGAAAGAAGCTTCTATCACGGTCTCTTTCAATTTGTACTCCAAGATAGTGTGAGATATCTCCCAAACTTTTAATATCTATTTCTTTCTGGAGATTCAGGAGTATCTCTTGACTATCTGCTTTGTCTTGACTGCACAGAATCAAATCATCAATATAACTTGCAATGTAAGTCCATCTATTGTTTCTGAATCTTTTGTAACCACATTGGTCAACAGTGCCTGGAATAAATCCTTCTTTGATAAGGAGCTGATTTAACTTTTCGTGCCATTTCTTGACTGCTTGTTTTAATCTATACAAGCTTTTCTCAAGTTTACATACTAGATGCTCCTTTCCAGGTACTACAAATCCTGAAGGTTGTTCCATGTACAGTTCCTCATCTAGATCTCCATAAAGAAATGCTGTTTTCACATCTAGATGTTGTACATGCATTTTCTTGGAAGCTGCAACAGCCAATAAGGTTCTAATAGTTGTGTGTGTAACTACTGGGGAGAAAGTTTCATGAAAATCTTCTCCAAATTGCTGATTGTAACCTTTAGCTACAATTCTGGCTTTATATCTTTCAATCTCCCCGTTTGTATTTTGTTTTGTTGTAAAGACCTATGTGCAGCCAATTGCCTTCTTGCCTTTTGGCAATTCTGTCAAAGTCCAAGTTTTATTTTTATATAAGGATTCCATTTCCTCTATTGCTGCTTTCACCCATTTCTCAGAATCAGACTTTGGCAGTCCTTTGATCTTCTGCCAGTCAGAGGGTTCCAGAAGGCTTTCCCCTGTGGCTAGGTAGGAGAATCTCAAAGGAGGCACTCCCCTGTTACCCCTCGCAGATTGTCTCACCTGGACTTGAGTTCCTGGCTCTGCCCGTGGCGCGACGTCCAGTCCTCCATCCTCTGGTAAGTCCTGGGCTGAGAGAGACCCTTCTGGATGCGAAGCACTTGCAGGAGGGTGAAATAGCTGCACACGCTGTGGCTGCTGCTGAGAATCAGGGTCAGCGTCTTCTTCCAGTGCAAACATATCTGAATAGAAATCTTTGTTTTGATTAGAATTAAATTGAGGTCTTTCATCAACATAAACAGCACTTGTTATTCTCATTGTGCGTCCATCAGGGTTCAGGATTTTGTAAGCACCTTTGGCATAGCCAATAAAAATTCCCTCTTCACTTCTACAGTCCAGTTTGTCTCTTTTCTGTTTGGGAATGCATGTATAAGCTTTTGATCCAAAAACCCTGAGATGGTTCAGCCTTCAAGAAAAAGACTATCTTTTATAATTCGGACCATTCAGTTTCTCCATGCTTAAAAAGGGAGAGAGGCTAGCTTCAGCCATAATTGCTTTATAGCTTTATTGCCTTTGTCTTCAAGCTGAGAGAGACCAAAAACAGCAACTCTGAGGTGATCAGATAAAAGGAAGAAAAAAAAACTTTTGCAAAAACAAAAATTAAATTGAGCTTTTAAGTCTTCAATCTGGGCCCATAACCCTTCCATGTAGGAGTAATGAGTCTAAAAAATAAAATTGTATTAAAAATTCCAGGAACTAGTCCTTTTAAAAAGCAACAAAAATTATCTTCTTTAAAAAAGAAGAGCTAAAAAATTCATTTACTTTTAAATTCATGCAGAGTGCAACCTAGGAATGCAGACAGAAAGCTCAATTAACATTGAAAAGGTGTATTCAGAGGTATGTGGTCTCTGAGATCACCCAGTTAAATTAGACTCATTAGAAAAACAAAGGAGTCAGTTTAAAATGCAAATCAAAAGTTTACTGAAGGTATATCAATCTCAATCTACATACTAAAACAAACTTTAAAAAGAGGTTCCTAAGTAACTAAGAGGATTTAGGGTAGAAAGACTCACCCAGCCTATAGTGGTAAGAGGCTGCATGGTGTATATCATGGATGGTGTACATCATGGCATGGTTGCAGGAAAGATGGCTACAGCCTCATGGAGACTCTAACTTAAAAGAAAACTTACACAGAGCAATAAAAATTAAATTAGGTCATGTGTTGAATGACCCAGCACTCCAGTTGGCTGGAAGTGCCCAGTGAAATAAGAGAAAGGGAATTTGGGAGAACAGAAGCATGCAGGAAAAAAACCTAGACTTATCTTAGGATGTGAATGAGGTACACAAGATGAAAAGGCTCCATTTTTGCATTGGTGCTGAACTTCTGGTAAGGGTGACATTGGTAAGAGGACCAGCGGGGTGGGGGGGACAACAAAATAGCAGTGGGCAGCTGCATGCTGTCCACTTCTTCTCTAAGATAATGAAATGCTCAAATAGTTCTTCTTCCTTATTTGCAGGGCTCCTGCCCACTCATTGGCTTGACCCATACCAAAGTACGCTGGAAACTGCTAGTTCCAGCTTTCAAGGTATTAATGTGAGTGTCTGTATATTTGTATCTAGAGAGATGCATGAAGATACTCACCACCATCCTATTCCCCCAAAAGGAGACAGAATCCCATCCAGCATTTATTTCACTGAGCAAAGAGATTTCCAAGTATTGGTAGCTCTGTGTTTAAACAGAAGATAGTTTCAATTTGCATGTCACAGAAGGCATTAGTGCCACCCGCAAGGTTTGGCAGGAGAGATTTCTTTCAACTCCCTTGTCCTCCTGCTGTTGAGCAGCAACCACTTCATTGCCTCTAGAATTAAGAGGAAAGATCTAAGTGACAGCAAGATAAAGACAACATCCAAGACTCATATCTCCACGGTACCAGTTGCTCTCAGGCTCTCAAGTATCTCAAGGAAAAATCAGCAGATAAGTTAGGGAGCACTGGCCATAGGACTACAGGTAAGGGAATGACCACATGGGAGAAATTTTCAACTCCCCACCCCTGCACCTTTTGTCCTCATGAGAATAAAAAAGTATTTTGATGCCTCGGTTACTACACAGTACATAAACAGATTACACCTGTTTTGTTAAACCACTACATCCCAGACTGCCCTTACTAATGTGCCTTCAATAACTTTTATCTCAGCCCAGAATTTAGTCAGGACATCTCCTCTCCAGTACAGCCACAACAGCCTCATACTCAGCTCAACTTGTAATTTTGTAACATAACTCTTAACTGCCATGTATAACTAAGTATCACCAGGTGGTATTCCCCCCCCCCGCATATTGGTCATATATACTGGTTTACATATATACACATTGTAATGTTTGTTTACACCCACTCCACAGACAGCTTAATACTGCTAAAAAATAAGGCTACTCGTTTAGTTTAATAAACAAATGAGAATATCTATCTATATAGCTATCTAATGATAGATAGACAGGTAGGTAGCTTAGATGAGACCTTGTCTGTCTTATCCTGGGCTGAGCTTTTGAAACTCCATGGAAATTCCTTTAGAAATGGGGTAAGCCATCCAAGTGCACACAAATGGTTCTTTCTCTCTCCACACTCTGTGAGTGTTCTGCAGAGCTGTTTCCTGACTCTGAACAAAAAGCTAACATGACACAAAAACACAGACAGAAAGTGAAGATTCATGCAGTGAATGATGCAGAATGAAAGCTCTTGGAGTGAGAGGAGCTGTATCTAAGCTGGCTGAAGGAAAGAGCTTCCAGACACCACACTTGTCTTAATTATGTAATCAAGAGCTGGTAATGTCACCCCTTCTTTTTGGCAGCAGTCTCCAGTCATGTGAATGACTCCCCCAGATACAGTGAGTGTGAAAGTGTGTGCGCGCGTGCGTGTGCGCATGCGCAAGTGTGTGTGCCTTCAAGCTGCCTGTCAAGTTATGGTGATGCCATGAATTTCATAGGGTTTTCTTAGGAATATTCAGAGGTCATTTTGCCGGTTCCATCCTCTGACATATAGCCTATAGCACCTGGCTTTCCTTGGCAATCTCCCATCCAAGTACTAACCACAGCTGACCCTGCTTATCTTCCAAGATCAGACAGTATCTGGTGCCTTTAGGGTAAAATACCCAAATTCCCTCTCTGCCTCCCACCAACTCTGGCTGAGGAAAGGAAACAATATATCCAAGGAAGATAAAGGAGCTAAAATAAAACACATATAAACCATCAATTTTGTTTGACCTCCAGCATACCACAGGCCAGAGAGTACCACTAGGCTTAGATTTTGTTCTCATCTGAAGCCTGACTTTGCCTCTAGCTGCACAACTCTGCTGTCTGTGGCATTTATTTCCCCTCCAGCACTCATGACTTTTCATTAAAAGTCCCCTGTCCAAAACCTGATTGTGCCTGACTCTGCTTAGCTTCAAAAGGATCTCTGCCAGAGGCTGCAAACCACCAAGTTCCACGTTAAAAAAAAGTTCTGAACCCCCTATTAAATGTAACTCAGGAGGTCACATCAGTATCGATGGGGCTGCTGTCACTCCTTGCTGCCAAACTGGAACTGCTGTGAGCCACATTATTAAAAAAGAAAAACAAGAAAACCCAAAAACACATTTCCTTCCCTTCATACTAGTTTTATATTGTAAAGCACAGGCATGCAACCTGCTCCTCTACATCCCACAGCCCCTGTTTCAGCATCACATGTAAAAGAAAAAACTGTCAAGAGTCCTTTCCTGAGCACGTAAAGCTTTCAGTCACTCAGTAAGTCCAAAAGCTTTTCAGTCAGGTGACTGTCTTGCTTGTGATCTTTTGATCTACTGAATTAATCTATTAGACTAATGAACTCATTAGTCAATGGAAACAGATTTTATCATACATCTAAATTCAAGTGACATAAAGGCCCTTTAACTAAGAAAATTGCATCTTTCTCTCTCTCTCCTCTGAGAACTGAGAACTGACTATGTTTTATTTTCTACGAAACTCTCTACATCCTGCCCGCAATCAGAAATGTAGCTATGGGTAGAGCAAACTAAAGGCATCCCTCAATAAGAATTTTGTCCCCCATCAATGAAATTTTCCTTCACTCCCCAAATTTCTAGCATTGCGGTAACTTAACACTGAATACCATATATTCCGGCATATATTCCGGTGTATAAGACAACCTTTGAGCCCTGAAAAATAGCCTCCAAAATTGGGGGTCATCTTATACGCCGGATACACTTTGCTTCACCCCGCCGACTGATCTCCTGCCTCATCGCTCCCTTCACAAAAGGACCGAAGAAGCAAGAGATCGGGCGGGGTGGGAGGTGAGGCAAAATGTTTACATGTTCATTTGCAGCCTCAGGGAGGGGGGGTTGGCAGGAAAAAAAACCCTCCAGCCACCCTTCCCCCTCCCCGAAGGTGCGATTGGGTTCCTGATCGCGGCCTCAGGGAGGGGGTGGGTGGCTGGAAAGCCCCCCCCCCTCAAGTCACCCTTTCCCCTCCCCGAAGGTGCAATCGGGCTCCCAGTCGCAGCCTTGGGCAGGGGGTGGGTGGCTAGAAAGCCCCCCCCTCAAGCCACCCTTTCCCCTCCCTGAAGGTGCGATCGGGCTCCCGGTCGCAGCCTCGGGGAGGGGGTGGGTGGCTGGAAAGCCTCCCCCCTCCAGCCAACCTTTACCCCTCCCCAAAGCAGCAATCGGCTTCCCGATTGCAGCCTCGGGGATGGGGGGTTGGCACGAAAGCCCCCCTCCAGCCACCCTTCCACCCTCCCTGAAGGTGCTATCGGGCTCCCGGTCGCAGCCTCGGGGAGGGGGTGGCTGGCTGAAAAGCCCACCCCTCCAGCCACTCTTACAGCAGCCGAGGCAAACCGAGTACATTTGCTCCTTTCTTCCACCTTCCTGGAAGGTGGAAGAAAGGGGCGAATCTTGCGGTTTGCCACAGCCGCTGCCCATTCCCCGCGTCTTCATTCCCTTCCAAAGAGAATGAAGACAGACGGAGGGGGGGTGGACGAGGCAAACCAGGCATTTTCACTCCTTTTGTCCACCTTCGAGTCAAGTTTGACTGGAAGGTGGAAGAGAGGGGCGAATGCCATGGTTTGCCTTGGTGGCTGCCCATTCCCTCCGTCTTCCTTCCCTTCACAAAGGGAAGGAAGATGGAGAGAATGGACAGCTGCCGAGGCAAACCAGGTATATTCGCCCTTTTTTTCCACCTTCAAGTCAAGGGTGACTGGAAAGTGGAGGAGAGGCAAATGGCCAAGGCAAACCGGGTTCATTCGGCTCCCTCCTCTGCCTTCAGCCCCTTTGGGGAGCAACCGAAGGTGGAAGAGAGGGGTGAATGTAGCGGCTGGCTGGCTGGCTGGGAGAACCCTGCCAGCTGATCCTGTTGGCTTTCCCAACTCAGGAGGAGATCCTCGTGAGTTGAGAAACAAAGAGGATCAGCTGGCAAGGCTCCCCCAGCCAGCCAAATTGGGGGGTTGTCTTATACGGTGAATATATGCCAAACTCTAGATTTTTAGTTGAAAATTGGGGGGTCGTCTTATATGCCCAGTAGTCTTATATGCCGGAATATACAGTATTTCAAAACCGAGCTTAGGCCTCCAGAGAAAAGGGGCAGGCAAAAGTACCAAGAGAATGCAAACCTTAGGAAATGCCAGAGTTCTAGGTGTGTACGATTGTCAGTGTCTCAGTCTCTACAATGCTAGAAATTTGAGAGCTGAAGGAAAATGTCATGGGAAGCAGGGAAATGTTCATTTGGAAGAGCAAATGAGCTCTGTCCCTGGCTGCAATCAAGGGCCAGTCCAAGGTATTGTGCTGCATAGGGGAGAGGAGCAAATGGAGGGTCTGCCCTGACTCACACATCCCTACTAAGGGATGGAAATACTCTTGTGGTGGTGGTGGTGTGCCTTCAAGTCACTTCCAACTTATGCCAACCCTAAGGCAAACCTATCATGCTGTTTTCTTGGCAAGATTTGTTCAGAGTGGGTTTGCCATTGCCTTCCGCTGAGGATGAGAGAGTGTGACTTGCCCATGGTCACCCAGTGGGTTTCCATGGCTGAGCGGGGATTTGAACCCTGGTCTCCCAGTGTCTTAGTCCAACGCTCAAACCACTACACCACACTAGCTCTCCATTCTACCCCAAGCACTCTAGGTCAGTCTTATATGACTCAGAAAATCCAATAGTTACTTCCTCCCTGGCAATAATAAAGCATGGATAGCAATTTAAGTAACTGAGAATTTCTGCACCTTCAGGAATGGCCCACTTCTACCTCCTGAGGAGGACGCCTCATTTTGCCTAATGCTAAGATCAGCTCTGGCTACAATCCAGTGATGCAGTCCTATTCACACAAGAAAGAAAGAAAGAAAGAAAGAAAGAAAGAAAGAAAGAAAGGAAGGCTAAGAAAGGGCTTGTCTACACAGACAATATATTCAGTCTTGCCCCCATTTAAGAGCTCTGCAGTCCTGAGAACACAGGGCTTTTAACCTGTTCTGCCCCCAGGCTGTCTTCACCACCCTGGGGCAGATATGGTCGTGGAGGGAACAGGGGATGAACAGGCCTGGTCTGTAGCCAGAATACACTGGTGGAGGGCCGGCTTATCCAGAGTTGTGTAGATGAGCCCAGAGAGGAGAGAGGGCTATCACTAGCTAGCTGTGGAAGGGGAAAGCATACACTGGGAGTTTCATTTGCTGTAGCTCCCAATAGGGGATTGCATGTATGCAGTGTTCTGGACTGTGGGCTATGCAAACATAGACCAATAGCTGAGAATATCCCTGTAGTCAGATTCTGACTAGAGCTCATATTTCATCTAAAATCAACATATGGATTGGTTATAATTAATGTTATAGGCAGAATGTTTATGTTTGGGCCTACAGAGAGAGACAGAAAGGCAGGAATACAATGTGCACATATAATTTCCCATCCACAGTATATGCCCTATAATTAAATGATTTTAAAACTGCAGAATGGCACACAGGTATGAACACAAATGGTCTTTCTTTCTTTCTCCCCCCCCCACATCCCCTGAGGACTTCTTATATTAAGCTGGCAATGCAGATAACATTTTCTTCTTTTCTTCCCCAAACAAATGCTCAATGATTGTTACTATGCACAGTAAGATATATACAAAGTGGGACAGACAAGAAACGCCACAAAGACCTTTGCCAGGCAAAGTCCATGTCTTCATTGAAGCTGTAATCCTAAGAATTATGGGGGCTCTTGGGCAATTCATGATCCATGCAGCATTTGGCAAATTCAAAAGCAACAGTGCAATTTCTTCAATAAGTGCTTGGCACATAGTTATTCAATATACTTATCCCATCTTTGCTCTGATGGCACACTGTCTTTCAGAGGAGCTGCAAACTGGGTGGGGTCCTGAAGCTATTTCCCAGTTTTACCCAATGCCACAATGCTACTGTATATTGGATTCACTTACCTGATACTCACAAACATGTGGATTGTTTCCCATCATGTCTAGTTTGTCCCAAAGGTTTAAAGTTAATGCACAATGGCATGACAATTGCTCAGAACACAGATTTGGCCTTGACGCACACTGGTTGAACCTGGGCAAGTTGTTATTCATGAGCCTAATCTATAAGGCCATTGGGAGGATAAAAGAGGAAATGGATAAGAGTCCACAGATCCAGAAACGCAGCAGCATCTCTTGGCTAGGGTGAAATTTTCCCCATCTCCTCATCTGTCCTGATTTGAATATAAAATGGTTTGTGAACATATCAGTCCAGATGTTAACAACAGTTCAGTGTTCTGAATCCCTTTGAAAAAGGAAGAATGAATTACTCTCTAATAGAGGTGGTGATAGTGAGGGAGACCCTTCTACCCATCTCCTAGCTATAATTAAGAAACTTAGCATCATTAGACCATGCCTGGCCAGAGCAATAGTTTCCTATTTTGATTATAACCAGTGTTGGGCTGCATCTGCACCGCGGAAATAATCCAGATTAACTGCCCTGGCTCAATGGTATGGAATCCTGGGAGCTCTCTCACAGAGAAGGCTAAATATCTCACAAAACTACAAACAGGATTATTTCTGTACTGCTGGTGCAGCCTTGGTCACAACATTTGAGGAAGATGCCTACTATTCTTGGGCCTATCATCGTAACATAAAGTACCATATATTCCGGCGTATAAGACAACTGGGCGTATAAGACCACCATCTCAATTTCCAGCCAAAAATCTAGGTTTAGGCATACATTTGCCATATAAGACCACCACCCCAATTTGGCTGGCTGACTGGCTGGGGGAGCCTTGCCAGCTGATCCTCTTTGTTTCTCAATTCACGAGGATCTCCTCATGAGTTGGGAAAGCGAACAGGATCAGCTGGCAGGGCTCCCCCAGCCAGCCAGCCGCAACATTCGCCCCTCTCTTCAACCTTCCAGTCAAACTTGACTCAAAGGTGGAGGAAAGGGGCGAAAATGCCCAGTTTGCCTCAGCAGCCCCCTTCCCTCCGTCTTGGCTCTTCCAAAGGGGACCAAGGCGGGGGAAGCGGGGGCAGCCGCGGCAAACCCCTAGATTTGTTGCCTCTCCCCACCATCAAGGAAGGTGGGGAGAAGGGGCGAACATGCCCCGTTTCGCTCCACAGCCCCGATCCCTCCTTCTGGGCTCCCTTTTTAAGGGAGCCCAGAAGAAGGCATCGGGGCTGCAGAGTTAAACGGAGCATCTTCGCTCTCTCTCCCCATATTCAAGGAAGGTGGGGAGAAGGGACGATAATGCCCCATTTGGCTGCACAGCCCCGATCCCTCCTTCTGGGCTCCCTCCTCCCACGATTTCCCAACCCACGAGGAGGCTGCCCAGCCTCCTTGTGAGTTGGGGAATGCGGGATGGCCAGCTGGCTGGGGGGGGTTCTCCCTCCTCCCGCTATTCCCCAACCCACAAGGAGGCAACCCATGAGGAGGCTGTCCAGCCTCCTTGTGGGTTGGGGAAGGCGGGATGGCCAGCTGGCTGGGGGGGCTGGAGGGAGGGGCCTCGGGGAGGGTGGAAGGGTGGCTGGAGGGAGGGGGCTTTCCAGCAACATTCGCCCCCCTCCTCTGTCCTCAGTTGCTCCCCAAAGGGGGAGAAGGCAGAGGGGGGGCGAATGAACCGTAAGCACTTTGCCTTACCCCTCCCCCCACCTGATCTCCTGCCTCTTTGCTCCATTTGCGAAGGGAGCAAAGAGGCAGGAGTTCAGATGGCAGGGTGAAGCAAAGTGTATCCGGCGTATAAGACGAGCCCTGATTTTGGAGCCTATTTTTCAGGGCTGAAACCTCATATGCCGGAATATATGGTACACAGAAATCCCAAACGTACATATGATGGTATCAGAGATGACAAGGGTTCAGGAAACAAAACTGGTGAAGAAGGCAAGCTAAAAAATGGAACGTGAAAGTATTAATCTAAGACTGGAGGGAGAGGAAAGACTACAAATTAACAGCCAGTAGAACAGAATTAATTTGCAGAAATTTATATTAGAAGAAGTTATTAAGGTGAGCTCTTCTAACTAAGTTTCCAGGTCAGATTGTAAACATGTTTTTTTATCTTATGAACTAGATAGAGTTTCTGGTTTAGCTAAATTCATTTTATGTCCAAATGCAATCTATGCATTGCTCTCTTAACATCCCTTCCCATTCCTAATCTCAGATTGTATTCAAGCCTTGAAATGCACCCATATAGACTGTATATCCAGAAGAAGAAAGTCTATGTTCTTCCAACTCCTTGCAAACTCCCCCTAGGATTTTGAAGAGGATGCATCAGTTTTCCCCACCTGTACTGAAAGGCACAAAGGAGACAGCTAAACATCAGACTTCTCATCAGCTGCATCCTCTCCCTTCCTACCTATCTTCTGTAACAAAGACTCCCTCCCTTTATAACCTCCCTGCTGTCTCAAATGTGCCAAGTTTCAACAGCAGCACCATCTTGCCTCCAGCTGAGCAGAGGCTGCCAGAACATCCTAATCCCCATAATTAAGGGAGGAGAAACATTTGACCCGTTTAAGCACCAGCCTTTTCCAGCTGTGCAGTGATGAGCCTGTTTAGGGGAGGAGCCACAGGCAGCCAAGAGAACTGGGACAGTGAAATCAGAGGGCACTTGCAAGCAAACAGGCAGGCACACCATATAGTCAGAACATCAATTACTGGATTACAGAGGCCAAGAGCAACCACTGGCATTGCTGTACCCTCTTTATGTTTACCCAGGAAACCTAGGTGATCTAACTACTAGGACAACTAATCAATGGAAAACTAATAATGCAATAACTACAGCTGGTGCAGATGGTCTCTCCAAAAAGAGGAATCTATAAATGCCTCTCCAGCCCAGTAAACCCATTAAGTCCATCTTATCACATCTTCCACTAGCTCCAACAATCTAAAGCCCTCAGGCCATGCAAGTTCCTATATGATACTTGCCTCTTGCAATCTACCACTGAATACAACTGGGGAATCTATCTGTATCTACAGCAGCATTTGGTGGCCACTGTTAGGGCCAAACAAGATAAGCAGTGCTATCATGTTTTAATAGACACACAGGCATACCTCATTTAACAAATGTTTGGAAAAATCCAGCATTCTTTCTCCCCATTTGTTTGCTATTAGAGCAAATAAGTGACAGATAGGGTAGGGTCTCCTGCATGCCTTCCTCTCATCCTATCTTTAATGAGCATGGCTGTAAACAGTACACAACCAAAGTATAAGATCACGTGCCCTAGGTTTATTTGCCTCCTGGTCTTAGATCTTTTATGACTCTTTGTTTCTTGCCTTGAAGCTACATGCTGCTCTCTCCATCATGTTCCCCAAGAATGCCTTTCATCTCACTGGGATAGTGAGTGAAGATGAACTTCTTTTTTACCCAAAATCTATTCATTAGTTAGTTAGGATGTAGGCTCCAACACATATGTAGATTTAAAGCCATTAGTAAAGCTTAAGTTGTTTCTTTAACAAGAAGCTTGCCTGCCTCTTTGTTCTTGTGGCTGGGTCAAAGCACTGTACTCTGAGTCCTGCTCCTGCTAACTCTGCTACAATAAAGTTAATTCCTGACAGTTTTAACTTTTAAGAAGTTTCCCAAAAGGGCTAAACCCTGGGATCTCAAATTTTACCACAACAAAGCCTCCAATAGTGAAGTTCATTTTTACAAATATTTTTTATCCTCCCACAGCCCCCCTTTCCCTCTTCATCTTCTGTCTATCTGAAAGGTTTTTGTTTTGTTTTGTTTTTAGCATCATCAGCAATGCGCAGATGGGAGGGACAGCTGGAAAAACACAGACTTCTGGTGTTGGGTTGCAGTGGTGTCTAGTGGAAACAATACAATAAAGCTTGAACTGGGAAAGAATGGGATTCTGTTCTAGCTGATCTTAGTGTAGCTGTGTGTACTTACCTACAACAGGAAAGCTAAACAGTAGCTGTCCCTAGAAGCCCTTTCTGAGCATGTTTGAACAGCAAAACAGAAAAGGGGAGAACAGATAAGCCTGCCTCACTAGTTATGCTAGCATGTTAAAAAAGCATACATATAAATGTTTGGCCACCAAAATGGAAATCATAAGAAAAGTGGAGGCTGATAAAAGAAAAAATTCATCCCGGGATGCATTTGGGAGAAGGCTTCAAGTGGTCTCTAGCAGGGTCAAAATGTTTTTGTTACTTATACAAGGCTTACCTGACTTGGTTGTTTCATTTTACATGTGCATAAGAAATTCCTGCGAGGCAGGGGGTTGGATTGGATGGCCCTTGTGGTCTCTTCCAACTCTATGATTCTATGTTGAACTGCTCTTTTTTTTTGTGGTGTAGGAACCTATCCCTATTCTTTCCATGTTATTTCTGCCTCAGGAATGAAATTTTCTCTTAAGGAAGACATGCTCAGGAACACATTGACTTGTTAACTGGGGTACCTGTACTGATATTTGTGGCACAACAGTAGCTTGGCTAAATTGTGCCATATACTAGTCTTTACAAACACACACAACTTTGCATAATCAAATACTTTGTCCCATTTGTATATAAACTCAGAGCAGGAAGGAGTGAGGTGGAGGTCTGCTCTAGACACAAAGTATAGTACACGGGTGCCAGCAAAACCCTGCTCTCTCTCCCACCTTGCTGTGCTCTACTTTTAAGCACTGGTGTCAGAAGGGGGCATGCTAAAGCAGGTGTTTTAACCCTTATCCGGGGAGATTTTAAGAAAGAAAAGGAATTGCATTAAGTGAATTGATCTGGGGTACTTTTCTTTTTTTAAAATTAACACCATTCTATAAAAATTCTTTTTGATCTCATTGTGTCTTAACACAACATTTTTTTTGTTCTGTTTCCTTATTGTTTTTCTCTTTTTCCTTGCTTAAATATTTGTAGTTGTATTGTTCTCCACTCTCTTCAGCTCTAATACCTCTAGTATTACTATAAAGCCATATATACACTTCAAATGCTTGGAGAGTGATAGCAGTGAGTGCCAAAAGCATTAGAAAATGGCCCATTAGTTCAGAACCCCAGAAAGTGATGTCAGGAGCAGGGTACTTGATACACCGTGCACTGGTTCCCAAGCTTAGGTCCTCAGATGTTGATGGACCACAACCACAGTTAATGGTCAGGGGTGGTGGGAGTTGTAGTCCAACAACATCTAAGGGCCCATGCTTATGAACTACAGAACACAAGACAGCTAAACAGAGCTACCACATTCAAAGACACCATACCAGATAACACTGAATGGCAGATATTTTCCAGAAGTATTTATTTTATTTATTTAGGTATTTATACCCTGCTCTTCAGCCACAAAAGCTCTCAGAACAGCTTACAAATTGTTTAAGCAATAGCAATTTACACGTCTACACCACAGTAAGCAGTTTCCAATCTGTGTGTGTTAGCAAATTGCCCCCACAAGCCGGGTACTCATTTTACCGACCTACGAAAGGATGGAAGCCTGAGTGAACCTTGGAGCCCTTGGGATCAAACTTGCAATGTTGTGCCTGGAGTACTGCCATTTAATCACAGCGCCACCAGGGTTCCAGTACTCTACTGGAACCAGAATAGTAAATGACACTGATATTTATAGTCTGAGGGTAAATCAGAAGGTAAAACATTGAACCTTAATTTCATCTCAAAAACTGACCATGCAGAAATGGAGCCTTTGCATTCATGTAATCTCAAATGTTGTGTTAAAACATTCTGATAGTTTTATTCAGACTCTGTTCATTTATCTCCAAAGGTAGCTAAGATCCAAATTTCCAAAGGTAGCTAAGTTTACTGTACTGTACATTTAGCAAAGCTTCTCCTAGATTGCAACACTTCTGTTTTCAGCAGGAGACTGCATGTCTGGATACTCATCTGGGTGTTTTTTTTTTTAAATACCCATTCACACTAAACTTTAAAAAAAACCCTTCACATTAAAATAAACAATCACTAGCATGCAAAAGAAAAATATCCTTCTTGGCATTCTGTTTTTCTTAAGTACAAGAAGCTTTCTTTCTTTTTCTTTGTGGGAGCATTCAAACATAGTTCCTCTCCTTGAAGCCTGAAGTAGCACAGCCTGGGATAAGCTTTAGTATTTGATTCTGCAGAACATATAAGCTGGTTCTTAAGCCAAAGAATCAAAAATTTTCTTTATTGCCGTTAAAACATACATCCACAGGGGAAGGAAGTGGGTGAGAAGAGGCTGAGCTTAAGCTTTTCAAATGCATACTTATATCCTGCTCCAAAACACACCAACTTAAGCCTAATTACTACAGAACTCAACTGGAATAAGGCCAGGCCAAAACATTTTGTTGACTGGCGTAAAATATAAAATGGCACCCTCTTCCTCTATTGTAGATACAGAACCTGATAAAAACGGCAGTAGACTCTTACCTTTGCACTGGCAATGGGACAGCAAACCCAAGGGATATAGGGCAGGCTGCACAACACATGTACAGTAGTCCCATTCTCCTGCTACTCAACTGGTGTTCACATTGTCAAATGGCAGGGCCAACTCTTAGGATCACAAGCCAAAAAATAATCTCCACTTGAACAAAGAGCATGTTGCTAGGACCTCTTAATACTGAGGAGGCCCTAGTGACAATTCCAAATGATATTTCTCTGGACTCATTCTGCACTTTATTATTCCTACACACTCTTGCCTATTTCATTTTTATTACAAAGGGGAATGGGAGGGAAAGAATTCCACTAGTAGCAGAGAAAAGGAGGGAGGAGGAAAAAAAGGTGGTTCTGACAAGATGGGTCAAACCCCATCAACAGATTGCTGGTGCCTGCACTGAGTGATGCTTTGCAAAGAGGCAAAAAGCCAGTGACCCCTGTGTGTGCCAGCAAGACTTCTGGAAAAGGGCAAGGTGCTTCTAGTGGATCCTTGTAATAATGAAGGCAAAGCAAGAGATGCTTTGCCCCCCCCGCCCCTCTTTTCAACTGCCACTTTAGTTCTTCAAAGAGTTCCAGTGTCATCTGTCTCCATCTTCCCATTTTAAAAAAACACACACACATCAAAGCTAAACCAACTTACCCTATCAGAATATACCAAAGCCAGGAGCAGAGTCCCTCCCAGCAGTGAACTGGGGAAAAAATTACAGATATTAGTTGAAGGATAGACTTGCAGCTCTACCAAGGTGGTCGAACTGGATGCCTTTGGTGGTCTCCTGTGAACTTCAATCTACCTTTCTGGAGCTGAAGGCAAATAATGGGGCTTGGTTAACAACAAAGGATGCTTGTTCGCCAAGTGCTGCCTCTGAGCTGCTGCCTTCAGTAGCTACAAGCCAAGGAAAAGGTTTAATGCTTGCTGTGGCTGTTGGGAGAACACAAACTGATACACAGAAAGAGATCAGAGTGCATTGGTCCCAGAGCTGCTTCTCAAGGTTACACAGACAATTGTACATTACCACATACATGAGTGGCCCCTGAGGCCAGCCGCTGTGCTGGGTCTCAGCTACCTAGCAGAGTCATTAACAGCCTGCATTACGGCAAATAGTATTTCCTTACGATTATCGTATCATCAAAATTTCAGGGCCGCACCATGCCGCTAATGGCTTCCTAAGAAGCATCAAATTTTAATCTCCTCCTTCCCAGCCACCCCTCCTCTGCAACCTGCTCACCCACAAACCACTTTCCTTCCTCAGCGACTCCACATAAGGCCGGTAACTAATGCACAAAACCAACCTTAAGTAAGAGGCAAAGCAGTTTCCAGCCTGACAATTATGGACAAAAAAGAAGCAGGGAATAAAGGCAGTTCTTTTGAAAAGCAGGCCATATACTGACCAAAAAGAACCCAAAGGCTGCCTATAAAAGGGTGGGATGTCTTTGTCCTTCAATTCCATCCCCTCCAACAACTGGTACTTAGGGCCCGCCTATATGATTTAAAAAAATCCGTTTGGGGGGGTAAAAAATATGAATAGGCAGCCGTTCGTATGCATAAAATCCGCCTACATGATTTTTTACCCCCCTAAACTCCGTATGAGCCCCCTTCCCCAGCTGGCTGGAATGAGCAAGCCAAGCGGTAGTTTTAAATCTCCCGCTGCTTTTTATTTTTAATTTTAAAAGGTGCCTGCTTTGCAGACATTTGGTTTTCCCTATTTACATAGTGTTTTCATATATATATATATATATATATATATAAATTCACGGACTTACCGGACTCTTGCTTAGCCGGTAATCCAACATGGCGGCCGCTCCCAATTCCCCTCCTTGCTAGCCCCGCCCCCTCTATTCAGCCAGCCAATCAGATTACACTGCTTGTTCGTATGTGTGCGAACAGGGCGTACAGACCATCAGCCATTCGAACGGCTGTACGTATTTTATGCCGAGATCTGCTAATCCTCCGAAATGACGAATCCACGTAGTTTACGGGGGATTCGCTAGCCCCCCTTCTGAATGACACGTATGAATCCGAACGGCTGTGTGTACGGAAGAGAGATCTTCCGAACGCCATACATATTTTTTTTTACCATGTAGACAAGAACCCTAGAATCATAGTTTCTCTGAGCATGGAGGTGTTACTGAAAACTTTATCACACTACACTGTTGTAGTGCTCTTATTCCACTCTAACTGCTATGGCTGCCTCCTGTGGAATTCTGGGGTTTGTAGTTTAGTGAGGCCTAAGTCTCTCTGGCTGAGAGTTATAAATGCCCCTCCCTGAACTGCAAATCCCAGGATTCCACAGGAGGTAGCCAGAGCAGTTAAAGTGGAATAATAGCTCTATAACAGTATAGTGTGATAATATCCTACGATATCCTAGTTAACTAAACCAATTTGTTATTTGTTGTTATGTGCCTTCAAGTCAACTCCACCTTGTGGCAACCCTATCTGAGGGTTTTCTTGGCAAGATTTATTCAGAGGTTTGCCATTGTCATCCTGTAAGGCTGAGTGGGATTTGCTCAAGGTCACCGAGTGGATTTCCACAGTAGAGCGAGGGTTCAAACCTTGGTCTCCCAGAGTCCTAGCCCCAAACACACATCACTAGACCATGCTGGCCCTCAGCAGAGATCAATGTACCTCTGCAGGCCACATGTGGCCCTTGCCTGTTTTTGCACCACCACTCCATCCAAAAAAATATTATTTTTAAAAAACTTGAACAAAACAATGACTATTGCTTTCCAGGAAGTGTGGCTCTCCTACAAAACAAGGCCCCAAAAGTGGTGGCTGCTCCTCCTCCTCCTCGGAAACCAGAAGAAGCTTCCAGTCACTTTCAGATTTCAGCTTTTTGGTACATGTGGTATGGCCCATGGTGGGTCCAGAGTTAAAAAAATTAGTCCCCGTTCTCACCAAAGTTGTCCATCCCTTGCCCATTCTCTGTTTACAGCAAGATAAGGAACCTCTGATTTCCAGGCCTCCGCATTCATCCCAATGGTCTCTTACCATCTCTCACTCCTCTTTTCTCTGTGGCTGAGTTATCTTTATCTCTCTACCACCCACCCACCCATCAACCGCCCACCCACTATGTTGCTCAGCTGGCCAGAAATCACAGCTTAGCAGTGAGGAAAAGAGGAGGGTTGTGTCCCATTGCTGAACTACCCATGGAGAAAGAGATCACTCTCTGCATTGCTGGGCTGGGCTGGGCTGACAGAAGGGAGTCCCTTTCCTATCTCACAGCATGGGAAGGCTGGCCTTGCTTTCTTCCTCCATGGATATTGTACTTCTCTATGTTCTTGCACTATATACTGAGAAAGGGAAGTTCTGTTCACAGCACACAGCAGAGAAATCAAAGTAGCTGAGTGTGTGTGCATGTATATATATGTTTTGCTCACAATTACTCTGAGTTTAGGCCCCACTCACCATCTATATGCCTCCCCAGCCACTTTTCCCCAAGGGAAAATGGACCTTGGAAGAGGACCACCATGGTGTTACCAACAACCATTAGCATGTGCTAGTGAATTTTATAAGTGAAGTGTGAGTTGTGTAAAGATGCACATTCTTTCCACTGTCATGAAACTATGGCTTTCATTGGCTGACCTGAGTTCTTCTATTATGTGAAAGAAAAAAACTCTCTTCTCTTTCTTCACACTATAGATGTTCTGAAACTCTTGTTATGGATAATGCTACAAAGCTTCTTTTCCCCCTTAACTAAAAACCGCCAAACAAATTAGATTTTCCTCCAAGGCAAGGGTCTCCAGTCACTTATTGTTTTGCTTGACTCATTTGCATCTTTTAACAGCTCTATAACAACCCTTCTGAGATGGGACATTATTAGTGACAGAACTTCACCAGAGAAGACACATCTGTGGGGAAAAGCCACTCTCTTCTGCATCAGGTTCACTTTAAGGCCACACCCTCAAGGAAGGAAGTTGGCTTTCTCAAGGAGACAAGGGCTGCTCCTATGGTTAAAACAATATCAAAGATCTCTTTCCTTATATGGGGCTCTTCCTTCCTTCCATAGGGTCATCCACACCAAACTATTATTTGGTCTATTTCAGATCCAGAGAAGTAAACATGAGTCAGCAATGTGATGCAGTGGCCAAAAAGGACAATGCAGTCCTAGGCTGCATCAACAGGGATTTAGTGTCCAGACTAAGAGAATTATTACACCATGCTGTTATACTGTCATAGTGGTGCATTAGTCCCGCTACATTGCCTCACCCTAACCCACAACATCAGTGCTCTCCAGGCACTGTTGCACTGCAGGGTCATTGAATATGGGTGTTCCCCCACCCACCCACATTGGAAATAATCCGCTAATGACTCCCTTTCCCGCAACCATTTAGTAACCAGTTTGGGTGTGGATGTCTCATTGTGCTTTCTTCCATGAATGATCCATTAGTGGGTGCAGTGTGGGTGTGGCCACATTATCTCTCCCTCAAGGATTCCCAGGGAAATCTCTGGCAGATAAGCCCCAGATCACTTCCAGTACTCAGGCAGGGAAGATGGCTTTTCTAGCACAGTATGTTTAAACCCCTCTTTACCCCGTCTTCTGATTTTGTGTTTGTTTGCTGTTATACCATCAGAATGTTATAGCATTATACTATTACAGCCCATCCTATTGCAAAACAATGGAATACAGTAGCACCCCCATATCTGCTGATTCGCCATCCGCTGATTCAATTATCCACAGGCGGTGACAGTGGGGAGGGTTGGACAGGGGAGGGAGGAGAGGAGGAGAGATCTCACCTCTCTTCTCCCTTCACCCCCAGGGATTATTCCCGTGGCGGGAATGGCGGCACGGGGGCGAAGGGAGGGGAGGAGAGATCTTGCCTCCCTTCGCCCCCAGGATTGCCCCTTGGGATCACTCCTGTGGCGGAATGACAACGGGGGGGGGGGCAAAGGGAGGGGAGGAGGAGATCTCACCTCCCTTGACCCTCGGGATCGCCCCCCCCCCAGGATCGCTCCTGTGGCAGAAATGGCAATGGGGGAGTTTCCTATTATCCTTGGAGAGCCCTGGAGCCAATGCCCCACAGATACAGGGATCCTATTGTATTACTATAATGCTACAATGCTACAGGGAAGGAAAAACTGGTACAGTAAACAACGTCTCTTTTCTCTCTGCAGGGGAAAGGAGTAAAAATGGCAAGGGATGGTGTGGCCACGTTCTTTTCCTGTCATCTCTTCAATAAAAGATCTTGGCAGTTTCAGAGGGCTTTGTAATGATGTTGTATTGTTGTAAATCATTATCCTCATCATTATTTCTTTATTTCTTACCTGCCTCTCCCTATGGAGCAAGGAGGGGGACAACAATACCATTATGATGTCATAGCATTATTGAGCTATCACAGCTACAATTTTTTTAAAAAAAATGGTTACATGAACCAATCATGAAGCAAGAGGCAGGGTACAGAGTCAGTAATGACCCCATTTACACAGATGAAAAAAAGTGCAAATGTTGTAAGGGTTTGATCAAGAGCGTCAACAATCAACTACCTTCATGAGAATGACGAGCAGATTTCAAATGAAATAATGTGGCAAGGAAAGCCATAGTAGCACTGCACTGGGCTTTGGTCCATCTTCATATGGAATATAGGAGATTTTCACACGTGTAAAGTATTCCCAATGCAGATCAGGACAGAATTGTTTCTGTCCCCGAAGCAGCGCCGCGTTTCGCACGCCCACTTCCCTCTCCCTGGTGGCGCACCAGGAGCCCTGGTGGCGCAGTGGTTAAATGCCAGTACTGCAAGTCACCACATTGCAAGTTTCAAGTTCGATTCCAGTTGGCTTCAAGGTTCACTCAGCCTTCCATCCTTTCGTAGGTCGGTAAAATGAGTACCCAGCTTGTGGGGGCAATTAGCTAACACACATTGGAAGCTGTTTAATGCAGTTAGATGTGTAAATAGCTGTTGCTTAAAACAATTTGTAAGCTGCTCTGATAGCCTTGTGGCTGAAGAGTGGGGTATAAATAACTAAAATAACTAAAAATATAATAATAACTCCCGATCTCCCGTCATCGTCACTCTGCTCATTACATTTCCCTCCCAATGCCTTCTGCGATTTTTTATTAATGAGGGTTTGTTGTTAATAAAAAATCGCGGAAGGTATCGGAAGGGAAATGGAACGGGCACAGAGTGATGATGATGGGAGATTGGGAGAGGGAAGTGGGCGTGCGAAAAGCGGCGTTGCTTTTGGAACAGAAACAATTCTGTCCCAATCTGCCTTGGGAATACTTTATGCGTGTGAAAATCTCCATAGTGTCCAGTTCTGGGAACCACAGTTCAAGAACAATATTGACAAGCTGGAAGATGTCCTGAGGAGGGTGACCAAGTGAGTAAAAGGTATGGGAAACCAAGCCTTATGAAGAACAGCTTAGGGAACAGGGTATCTTTTCCTTGGATAATGGAAACAGAGGCAACATGATAATCATATTTAAATATTTGAAGGGGTATCATGTACTATATGGAGCAAGCTTAGTTTTCTGCTGTTCTAGAGCTTAGGTTTCTATCCAATAGAAGCAAATTAAAATAAAAAGATTGCACCTGATGGTTTGTTGTTAATTGCCATCAAGTCGACTTTGACTTATGGTGGCCTTATGAATAAGAGCCCTCCAAGGGCTTGTCTACACTGGGCAGAATACTCCACCCCTTCCAGCTGGAGTATTCTGCCCCCAAAGCTGGCCTGGATCCCCCCATTACTACAAGGAAATGGCAGAAGTCTGCATGCACAGGTTGGCCTGTATCGGCAGGGGCCTCTCATGCTGTCGTGCATCACACTCTCTAAAGCTAGAAAGGCGATCCCCTCTGCATGTGATCAAGGCTAGTCACATGCAGGTGGCCTTGATCACATGCTGGGGGCCTCCTTCCTAGCTTCAGAGTGACACCAGTGGGGATGGCAGCAAGCAATACAGCCTGGTGTGCAGGTACAGACTCCTGCATTCCTGTACTGGACCCATCCAAGTTCTCCCACATTACACACATTTTCCTGGGGGTTATTTTGAAATGTTTTTAAAGGGTTTACCCTGGCTTCGCCTCGGACGTCATCAACACTGTTTGGATGTGAAACAGGCAAGAGCCCGGCATCGTTTGGATTGCAGGGCTCCAACCCGGGAGCGGGAGGAGGGGGGGAGCCAGGTAACTGCCCACCCAGACAAGCCCTAAGTCACCCTGTTATCAAGAGCCCAGCTCAGCTCTTGCAAAATGAGGGCCTTGGCTTCCTTGATTGAGTCTATCCACTGTAATATGGTCTTCCTTTTTCCTGAGAGCAAGAGCTGTTTAATGGTAAAATGGATTGCCTTGGAGGATGGTGTATGCACCTTCTTTAGATATCTTTAAATAGAGGTTCGAAGGCCATCTTTCAGGAATACTTTCATTGTTTATTCCTGCATGTCAGGGGTTTGTATCAGATCCTTGTTGCAGTACCTTCCAACGCCTATTACTCTAAGATGCCACCACTCCTATTAATAGTCCTGAGGCGAAGCACAAAAATCAGTGTGTACAGAGCCATTGTACTGTCTATTCTCCTTTACGGGTCTTAAACATGGGTCACCTATTTTGCCAACGCTTACAACTCCTCAAACGTTTTCATCAGCGCCGTATACATACAATCCTAAATATACACTAGACTGACTATGTGACGAATGTTGCTGTCCTTGAGCAAGCAGGGATCACCAGCGTTGAGGCCATGATATTGCGAACACAGCTGCGCTGGGCAGGGCACATTTCTAGGATGGAGGACCATTGCCTCCCCAAAAAAGTACTCTACGGTGAACTCGCCACGGGTCAGCGTAAGAGGGGTGCTCCAAAAAAAGCGATACAAGGATTCCCTAAAACAACATCTCAGGCTCGGCCAAATTGATCACCAACAATGGTCCGCCCTGGCCTCACATTGGGAGGCATGGAGACGCACTATCCACAATGCTGCAGCCTTATTTGAGAACTCACGCCGAACAAGTCTTGAAGAGAAATGACAACGCAGAAAGAATCACAACCCAGAAACATCACCCAAGGAGACCTTCTGCTGTGCTTTCTGCAACTGGACTTGTTTATCTCGGATTGGCCTTTTCAGTCATCAGTGTGCTTGCAGAAAGTGCGGGATGAGCCCTTCCTGAATCTTCGTTTGCGAAGAAAAGCCAGAGAGTGAGAACTGAAGTGGTCAACAAATCATAAGCAAAAACTGACCAGTAGTGGTGTGGTGTAAAAGGGACTAATATTCATATGTCACAGATACTTTGTGTCCCACTCTCTCATGTTGGCATAGGGCTAGCTCTACGAATATTGACTCTATGACTACAGTGCCTGCGGCTAGTCTTGTGGTAGTGCTTGTGATCAGCTTACTATAGCTATGGTAAAGGCACTAGATCCAGTCTGTTCTTGGAAGTTAAGCAGGGTCAGCCCTGGTTAGTACAATGAATGGGAGAGTGGCAATGAATACCAGGTGCTATAGGCCTTATTTCAGAGGAAGGAACTGGCGAAACCACCTGTGAGTATTCCTTGTCAAAGAGGGATGCTCATTTCATTTCCCTATGGAATGCATGACGTTGCCATAAGTTGACAGGCGACTTGAAGGCACACACACTCACACAAAGAGAGAGCTTATTGGTCATTAGCACTCCAATTCTCAACCCACTTTAAAAACCTTTATAGCAGTCTGCTAAATTTTTGATGTGTGCTTGCAATATACTTTGGATGAACATTGACCACAAAGAAAGTATGATCTACATTTTTTTTAAAAAATCAGCCAACCCTTGGAAGCCCAGTTCTCAGAAAGCAATGCTATCTCCTGTCCAATTAAGTTCTTTCAAATGTGTAGCCTACAACACTCGAGTCCTTCCTACTCATCACTGCAGCTGACTACAAATCTGGATGGTCACAGGTTGCATATTCCACACAGGCAAACTTCTTTGGGAAAGCTGGCAATAGTGCAAGGGAGTGTTTACCCCAACACACATACATTCACATACATTCTACATTTTTGGGTTCAGGGAAGAACTGTGTCCCACTCTTTGGTGTTTTACCTCTAGCAGTTTCTCCTCCCTGTTACATAAAGTGAAGAGGCAACACATTTGCTCTAGCATCTTGTAAGTAGCAAGGCAAAGGTGATCCCACCTGAAATAGCCTGCACAGCCAAAGCAACACATCTAGTCTTCCTCACAGCCCAGCTAATCCCAGCAATACACAGACAGTAATTTCCATCAGGATCACTGAAGCATGGGAGAGGTTTCTACTCTGCTCACCTGCCAATATCTGAGATTGTGGTTTTCTCTGCTGCTAGTAGGTCAACTGCCCAGGGATCCACAACCCCTCTGTTTTCCTGCCATAAATGGCAATGGAGAAACAAAAAACTTAGGGGACTGCCAGGGAATGGGAGATGCTTTCACCTCCACACCACAAAAAGAGAGGTTTAAAACTTCCTTTGCACTGAGATGCACACACAAATTTGTGGCCCAAAGCAGATAGCTGACTTCACGTACAGCCTTTGGCTTGAAAAACTCTACCAATTCCTTGAGTAGCAAGAAAGGACTGCAGGCAGGCAGAACAGGGGGAAACATTTGCCTTGCACTTCAATCAGAACCTTAGGGAATTCCCAGATAGGCTGGAGTCCCAAGAATCCTGCTACCCATTATCGGCCTGCATTGCCCATAGGGTCAGGCCAGACCTAATTCTATCGCTCAAGATTTCCAAGCACAACAATCAGGAGCTGCAGCAGCAAAACCAAGGCAGGCCATCCCAGAACCAAAGGACACTCACAGGCTGATCACAACATTGCCAACAGAAATGCAAAACGAAAGGGATATCAGGGGCTGATTTCTATAGCAGGGCTAATCCAACAGATACTGCCTTGTGGGGGAAAGCGGCACAGTATTTTAAAATGTTTATTGGTGTAGAGAAGAGCAGGAGAGATGACGGCTGTCCAGGTGTTGGTGGTCCCCTCACACTGGACTGTTGGCCATACTGGCTGAGGCTAATGAAAGCTGCAGTCCCATAACATATGGAATGGCACCCCCTCCCCTCACGCCCAGGCATAACCGGAAATCTTATGTGATGCTCTCCATCTTTCAAGACTGTCTCATCTGCCAGGCAGCAGTGGACAAACTACGGAGGTACTCCAACTTAGGCCCAGCTCCACGCTGAGGTGCCATCAGCTCTGTGACATATTACCTTCCTGATAAACACTGCATTCCATTGTGGATAATTAGCAATTGGCCCTAATCAATAAGTTATTTTTGCTGCAGCTAATTAATAATTGTGTGGTGCAGCACTAAAGTAATTAAAATTTCAGCGCTCTTTCCCTGATGGTTTTTTATATAAACAGCTACAGGTGAGAACAACTTTTTTTGTTTCTGTGCAAAACATTAGGGCAGGAGCTCCCTCCTTCGCTCTTGGTATTTTTGTTTCTCTCTCTTTCATTCTCTTGTCCTCACTCCTTCTCTTTGTTTCTAAACCTCTTATTGATCAGCCTTTCTTTAGCTGACTGAGTCGATCATGCAACAAAAGATGGATGTTCGCTCATATCTTTGTAAAAAGATGCCAGGCTATTGTACCCCCTCAGCTTCCAAAATGGAGAACCATCAGCTTCTGAAAAGAGCTCCCCCAGCTGGAACCAGCTAATATAAATCAGACAAAGCAAAAAGAACAGAACTGGCAAAGAGGGATAATGTGGTATTTACTAAATCTGGCATTTACCTATACAATTGTCCCTTCATACTCGCTGGAGGTTGGTTCCAGGACCCCTGTGGATACAAAAATCTGTGAATACTCAAGTTCCATTATATTCAACGGCATAGCAAAATGGTGTCCCTAATATACGATGACAAAATCAAGGATTGCTTTTTGGATTATTATTTTTTAAAGAATATTTTCAAGCTGTGAATACTTAAATCTGTGGATACAGAGGGACAACTGTAACTAATAGAAGGGGGGAAGAAAAGGAGAGAGATGGGAGCAACTTTACACTTTTGAAGTACAGTATCAGTAATGTATTACATATTTCAGTATAATTAAATTTATGACCACACAAAGTGTCAGTTCTAAGGTCTATTCTTTTTAGCACCGTAACAACACTCGAATCTTCATCCCTCAGATACATGGTCAGAAATCAACACAAATTGGATCATGCTGTCTTTTATATTTTCTCATGCTGGAATGTTTAAACCCTAGTCACTGTATTCCTGCAGTTCAATTGCAAAGACAATGATATGAAGAGATGGACAGTGAGGGAAGTTCAAAAAATGTCCTGAACTCATCTCAGTCAGAGATTTCTACTTTAGGCATTTCATTAGCTTGATTAAAAAAAAGAAGTTTAAAGAAACAGAAGGCCTGAAATAAAATATACATGAAATGATTTTTCATAGCTACAGGCTTGAAACATTTATACTGTGCTATGTCACAGTATACCAAGAGTTTTGGGGGACAGTTATCAATTCAATAACAAGCTAAGCATTGTATTTATCAATGTTTTCTGTTTCCTTTCTTTCACATGTTACAGAGAGGCAAACCTAGGTCTGTATGTACATACTCAATAGGGAGCTCCAACCAACCACTAAAAACTACACCTACATGAAACACATCTCTATTGCATTCACACTTAACGTTTTAAATCTAAATATGAATAGTCCAACATGACTCTCAAGCTGCTTTTCCTAGGGAGGGGAAAATGCATAAAAGACATGCAACCCAAGAACCACAACTGCGAAGAAGATAAGCCTACATGTGTGTGGAAAAGAGCAAGAAAAATAATAATACAGTCGTCCCTTCACATTCGTGGGGGTTAGGTTCCCCACACCCCTGCGAATGTGAAAAATCCGCGAATGATTGCCCTCCCCCTCCCGCGCCCAAGCGACCATGGGACCTCCGGAGGCCCCATAGTCGCTTTCTCCAGACTCCCCAGTCCCTTCCTAGGCCTTCACGGGGCCTCAGGAGACCCTCCCGAGGCCCCGTGGAGGCCTCCCCGGCCCTCCCACCTCCCTCCCAGGGCCTTCATGGGAGGCAAGGCCCCGTGGAGGTCTCCCCGGCCCTCCCACCTCCCTCCCTCCCAGGGCAATCATGGGGCCTCGCAAGGCTCCGTGGAGGCCTCCCCGGCCATCCCCCCTCCTTTATGGGGCCTCGCAAGGCCCCATGGAGGCCTCCCTGGCCCTACCCCCTGCCTCCCAGGGCCTTCATGGAGCCTCGGAAGTCTCCATGGAGGCCCCCCCGGCCATCCCCCCTCCCTCCAAGGCCTTTACGGGGCCTCGCAAGGCCCCATGGAGGCCTCCCTGGCCCTACCCCCTGCCTCCCAGGGCCTTCATGGAGCCTCGGAAGGCTCTGTGGAGGCCTCTCCGGCCATCCCCCCTCCCTCCCAGGGCCTTCACGGAGCCTCGGAAATCTCCGTGGAGGCCTCCCCAGCCATCCCCCCTCCCTCCCAGGGCCTTCACGGAGCCTCGGAAGTCTCCGTGGAGGCCTCCCCGGCCATCCCCCCTCTCCCCAAGGACTTCACGGGGTCTCCAAAGGCTCCATGGAGGCCTCCCCGGACATCCTCCCTCCCTCCCAAGACCTTCACGGAGCCTCCAAAGGCTCCATGGAGGCCTCCCCGGCCATCCACCCTCCTTCCCAAGACCTTCACGGAGCCTCGCAAGGCCCCATGGAGGCCTCCCCGGCCCTACCTGCTCCCTCCCAGGTCCTTCATGGGGCCTCCAGAGGTTCTCCGAAGGCCCCGTGGAGGCCTCCCCGGCTCTCCCCCTCCCTCCCCAGGTGTTCACGGGGCCTCCGGAGGCCCCATGTCGCAATTTTGGGAGGGGGGGGCCTCCCAAAACCGCGAATATCCAAAATTGCGAATGCTGAGTTCGCGGATGTGGAGGGGCAACTGTATTCAAAACTTTAAAGGCCTGAACAAACTGACTAGTACAGCAACAGTTCTCAACTACATATAGGAGCACAATGAAGAGCATGGCAACCAACAGGCCAATACATAAAATGGCTTACTTTGCAGGAAGAGAGAATTGAACCAAACTGCTGGAGTGATGCCACAAGAATGAAGAAAAACTATTCAAGAGAACAGGACATTCAAATCCCTTCTCCCCCAGTTTTCAAAAGAAGTTAGATGGGCTTAATTGTTCTCTTACAAGAAGGATCTACATTGGTTTTCCTTTGCTACAAGCAAAAGGTGAACATGATGATTGTTTGGCTCTCCACATGTGTCTCTTTTGACCACATTCAAAAATGTTGTTCATCAGTATTCCATAAGGCTGGAAACTTAGTTACTCCAAAATGAGTTCAGATTCAGTTACCGGTACTACAAACTGGCTGTATACTCACAACCTAAGTCAGATATTCACTTAATTAAAAGTGCCTGTTCAAGAGAGCAGCCCTCTATCCGGCTCAATCTAGGTCTCTGACCCCCCCCCCCGCACCTTGTTCATCAATTCCATAACTGGTTTTCTAGTTTCTTGCATCTAGAATTACACACCAAACACCTATTTGCATGTATAGTTCCTTATCCATAAATGGATAAGTGCATGGAACTTCCACTACTGAACCATTGAGAACCTTAGTAAGCCCTTACAATCAGAAGTAGTGCTGGCATGTAAGCTTCGGCATCAGTACAAGAAGCAGATACTGTTTGATAGTACTGGATTCCTCACTCCTATTTTGAGAAAAGAAAGGTTCAAATGACATTATGGCATATAATGTCATTCTAATATCAAATGACATTATAAGGCTGTCACCAACTCACATCACCTATTACTCCCTCATAAGGTTAACTTTAAACTTGCATATTAGTCTAAAAAAACTAATACCTTTGAACACGTTCACCAGCTCCTCTGCCCACAAAGTAATCCATTGATGTATGGGTTTTGACAAGGTCCCCCACGATATTCTTGCAAAAAAGTTAGTAACCTGTGGGCTAGACAGTGCAACTGTTAGGTGGATTTGATTGGTTGACTAACCAAACCCAAAAGGTAGTTACCAATGGCTCCTCTTCATCCTGGAGAGAAGTGACTAATGGGGTGCCATAGGGTTCTGTCCTGGGCCCAGTGCTATTCAACATCTTTATCAATGACTTGGATGAGGGAATAGAGGGTATGCTTATCAATGACACCAAATTAGGAGGGGTAGCTAATACCCCAGAGGACAGGATCAGAATCCAAAATGACCTCAACAGATTAGAAAGCTGGGCGAAAACCAGCAAAATGAATTTCAACAGGGAGAAATGTAGGATACTACACTTGGGCAGTAAAAATGAAATGTACAGATATAGGATGGGGACACCTGGATTGATGGCAGTAAATGCAAAAGGGATCAAGGGAAGTAACAGTGCCATTGTATTCTGCTTTGGTCAGACCTCACCTGGAATACTGTGTCCAGTTCTGGGCACCATAGAAGGATATTCAGGAATGATATTGAGAAGCCTGAATGTGTCCAGAGGAAAATGACCAGGATTGTGGGAGGTCTGGAAACCATGTCCTATGAGGAGCGGCTTAGGGAGCTGGGTATGTTTAGTCTGGAGAAGAAAAGGTTGAGAGGTGACATGATAGCCATGTTTAAATATCTGAAGGGATGTTATACTGAGGATGGGCAAGCTTATTTTCTGCTGCTCCAGAGACTAGGAACAGAGCAATGGGTTCAAACTACAGGAAAAGAGATTCCACCTAAACATTAGGAAGAACTTCTTGATAGTAAGAGCTGTTCGGAATACACTGCCTCGTAGTGTGGTGGAGTCCCCTTCTTTGGAGGTTTTTAAACAGAGGCTGGATGGCCATCTGTCAGGAATGATTGGATTGCATATTCCTGCATGGCAAGGGGTTGGACTGGATGGCCTTTGAGGTCTCTTCTAACTCTATGATTCTATAATCAACAGAAAGGGCTAATGAAGGGAAGAGAGAATTCAGTTATCCTGCTGTAAGCTACAGCTATCCCTTTATATTTGCTGGGGTTTGGTTCCAAGACCCCCCGTGGATACCAAAATCTGTGAATACTCAAGTTCCATTATATTCAATGGCATAGCAAAATGGTGTCCCTTGTATAAGATGGGAAAATCAAGGATTGCTTTTTGGATTATTATTTTTTAAATAATATTTTCAAGCCATGAATACTTAAATCTGTGGATACCAAATGTGTAGATATGGAGGGAAAACTGTACCTCTAATAGTTGTTTGGCAAAGTGGCATTTATAAATCTGGTCCCATAAAGCAGTACTTCCCAGGCTATTTGATGTGGCTGACCAGCATTACCCCCTCTGCCCCGATATACAGGGGACCAGTAACATGTTTGTGCCAATTGGAATGGGATGTTTCAGTGTGGCCAGTTCAGCATGCACGCAGTTCTGCTTGTGTATCAATTGATAATTGTCAAGAAAATGCAATCAATTGATACTGATAATCGATAATAACCCTAACCTTTACCTTAACCTTTGCAAGACAATCCCAACCAAATAGAAATGATTTTGATTGCATTTTCTTGTCAAAATTATCAATTATCAATTAATACACAAGCAGAACTGCACCACACTGGACTGGCCACACTGAACTGGATGCACTGAAATGTCCTAAACCCTGTTCTAATTGTCTATAACTGTTTCTTTCTTTCCTGGAAACTCTCTTTGGACTGACAGTCAATGGCTTGTGGTCCACCATCAATTCAGGGACCACTACTTTGAGTAGCACTGCCATAAAAGAAACACTGTGAAAACAGTAGCCAATGAACTGGAGCGAGGCAGGAAAATCATGAATGTGATGGTATCATGTAATATGTTTTACCATACTGGGGGAAATGCAGCAGGGAACATGGGTGGGCAGTACCTATCTGTCTTGCATAATTCCTAATTAAGGCCATAAATTTAAGAAGATAATAGGAAAATAGTGATAATTAGAGTATAGGGCTTTCAACAGGAGTTATCCTTGAAAGTTTTCCACACATTTTATTATATTTTAGTGGTAATGAATGTAATATGAAACAGCATTGCATTACAGTAACAAAGCATGATTTAATCAACATTCTAGGAAAATATCAAATGGAGTACCTTTTGCCGATTCTTCTACTGGCCAACACACAAATACTTCAATGAAAGAAATACTAGTCTTTAAAACCAAGATGACAGAGGTGGGAGGTTGCAAAATACACCAGAAAAAGTTCATAACACAGGCGTAATAGCTTCTGACGCCTGAGAGCAAACACAATGCTAGGGAGCCCGAGACAGAAATTCAGAGGCAAGGAGAAGGACTCAGCCAGTGCAAGTGAATCAATCAAAGAGACCGTCACAGTTTCTGACACAGGGACCCTTCTGGATAATATATTGCAAGTTTATCTGTTATGTTCTGGACTTAATTACTGAGAAATTATAGCCTAGGTGCAAAGAAGAGGCAGCGTTAAGAGCCAGGGGCACCAAGAAGGCTTTGGCTTTGTCAGCTACTGGAAACAATGGCTATAAATTCTGAGGAGAGAAAGGACATTGTGGCATGTGCCCTGGATGTTATAAACCCCAGGGGAAAAGTCATAGGCTTCTTCATTGCCACAAAACCAGCTTCAATATGCAGTCTTTCCATACATGTGGTACCTCCCTCCATCCAGATAAAGGCCAGATTCTAAAGGTACAGTACAATGACAGAGCTTGAAATACAATCAGCTAGATGCAGAAATAGATGGGCCATTGTCCAGGTGAAGAATGTGAGTCCCTATCCTCAGATGGAGCCTTTGCTACCCCTAAGAAGCAACAAGGCACAGTTGCCAAAGCACTCCTCCTAGTCCTTGCTGCTGCATTACTGGAGCTGGACTATGCTCCCATATTTGCCATGGAAGAGCTTTGCAATTTGGGGCACATGTCTCTTTTTCTCTTTTCCCTTCTCCCTACCTATCCCTTTTAAGGAAGGTCTTCTCTCTCACTGCATCAGCAATACTTGTGGTGCAAAAGCTGTCCTAACCTCAGCTGTACCCAAGTCATTAAAAGTGACTGTACAGTAATTCATAACAGAGAACTCCCTTGAGAGATTTTGCATGCGTCCTAGAGGGGGCAGTATACACAAACACTGGGCACAGAATTGTTCCTATTGAAGATTTTGTATTCTTAGGGAAGACACAGGGTTTGTCTACATGTACTCACATCATACCGGGGAATGGTAGAACACATGACATTCTTGATTATTTGAATTGAATACAGGCTTTTTTGGTGCCTGAGGGCTTAGATCAGATTCTTAAAAACTGCTTTTTATACCAAACTTCCCTGGAAAAATCAGTTTATTGTATGTACGGCCACATCCAAGTTGGCTTCAGTGTGAAGCCGGCAAGGGGTGGGGTTTTGGGTCACCTGATCATTCCCACCAGGACAGGCTACTTTCTCTGTTTGTATTTACATTTTGCTGGCATGCAGTCACTATTATTTTTTTTTAAGATGTGTTTGTATGGATATTTGTATATTATTATTAGCACACCTCTGCCTATTTGCATTTTCACATGTTTGCATGCATGACAGGAAGAAAAAAAGTGGAGCAGCCACAGCCATGTGGCAAAAATAATGTGACGTATAGGACATGTGATCACAGGACCACCCTTTTACACAGAAGTGAGTTTGCCTTGGGGAAATGTGTGGCTGGTAATGGCACTCTCACTCTGCTTTAACAAGATGTTTGTGGCATTAACAAGATGTGTGTGGGGTCACGGTGGACCAGGAAAACATGATTTGAAGCAGAATTTTTTCACCTATGTAGAGAAGCCCATGGAGTTCCCCCAAACCTCCAGGAGGTTGCTGGAGGTTGCATATTTGCTGTTTTAATTCCTGGGTTTTTCATAAAATATCCAAATGAAGTTTCTCTTGTCCCAGACTATCTTCTGGCAATTCCCAGCAACAGTTGCAACATTTTATTCCCACCCACAAGTGGATTCCTTTTAAATTCTAAACCATATCAGAACAAAAAAAAAGTATCCTTCTCTTTTCTTCCTTTCTTTTTATTTTAGAGTTAATGTGATAAAATGTATGAGTGAAGCAGCGCTCTGACACTATAACATTACCCTCTCTCTCTCTCTCTGGCTTTTCTTCGCAAACGAAGATTCAGGAAGGACTCATCCCGCGCCTTCTGCAAGCGCGCTGATGACTAAAAAGGTCAATCCGAGATAAACAAGTCCGGTTGCAAAAAGCGCAGCAGAAGGACTCCTTGGGTGATGTTTTTGGGTTGTGATTCTTTCTGCGTTGTCGTTTCTCTTCAAGACTTGTTCGTCGTGAGTTCTCAAATAAGGCTGCAGCATTGTGGATATTGCGTCTCCATGCCTCCCGATGTGAGGCCAGGGCGGACCACTGTTGGTGATCAATTTGGCCAAGCCTGAGATGTTGTTTCAGGGAGTCTTTGTATCGCTTTTTTGGAGCGCCCCTCTTACGCTGACCCGTGGCAAGTTCACCGTAGAGTAGTATTTTTGGGAGGCAATGGTCCTCCATCCTAGAAACGTGCCCTGCCCAGCGCAGCTGTGTTCTCAATATCATGGCCTCAATGCTGGTGATCCCTGCTTGTTCAAGGACAGCAACATTCGTCACATAGTCAGTCCAGTGTATATTTAGGATTGTGCGTAGACAGCGCTGATGAAAGCGCTCGAGGAGTCGTAGGTAGTGGCGATAGGTGACCCATGTTTCAGATCCATAAAGGAGGATACTCTAAGGTTAAAAAAAATATTCAGAGAGGGGGACATTTTCCCTTCAAACCATAGGACCACCATAGCAAACCACACCCCACATCCCAAAGTGGGGGAATCCTTTGAAAGCACCCTAGTGCAGATCCAAGAAATTCAGTTCAAAAAAAGAATGGAATGAGTAGACGCAGAGGCTACGACAACTGGCAAAACACCAAAAAACTGAGGGAGTTACATCATGAGAACTCATGCTTCTTTAGACCAATTTGAAAGAGCCCTCGGTTAGTGCCAAAACTTCCCTCAAATAGTGTAAACCATTATGTTTTCTGATTACATTAAACCCCTCCTGGTGCTCATCCTCATAGTCTTCCCCCTCTCCAAAAAAAACAACATTCCCCTGTTATTATATGATATCTTGGGACAATTAAATAGAACTTCCAGGTTATTCTAATGTGGAAGGAAAGAAAGAAAGGACCTAAGCAGGCATATATAATTCAAAACATAAGGTTTACAGATAAACTCTCAGGTTCCTGAAAGAGGGCTAAAACTGTTAACTTCTAAACTATAACCACAAGTTTGGTAGACTCATTCTGAAGGAACCAAAGAATGACTCTGATGATATTTCAAGCACAAGGAGTTCAATAACCTCTGCCACAGCAATGATGGAATGACTAAATCATGTTGCAATCCTGTAAAAACTTGCCCACGAGTAAAATCTAAAAAAATTGATGGCATTTTTTGTGAGTAAATGTGCATAGGATTGGGTTGTACTTCAAGTAAATTTTGACCACAAGGACATTAAACCCAATGGTTCTTTTTACAACTGATGAAAAGCACCTCAACATAGTAAAACACTCCTCACAGAGCAGCAGTTTGCCATTTTACCCCTTGATTTCCAACCATATCCCCTTCCCAATAAAGTGGCAAATAAGTTAAATGAAATGGCTGAGTAAACAACAGCTTAAAGTTGCTATGTTTGGAAGTAGCTTCAGTTAAGATTAAACAGTGTTTCCCAGGCTTTGATGTCACAGCAAGCTGCGGTTATTCAAAAGTAGTTCTGAACTCCTTTTCAAAGGCATGTTAGAGGATGGTGTGTGTGATCCTCATCATTGCTAAGCCAGTTTTGTAATGATGGCCACTGCCACTAAACCATAGTTTATTGTAGTACTTCAATATAATGTAGCTTTTTCCCAGTCCAAAAACTATAAGAAAAAAAAAGAATGTCCCAAAGCTTTTCAGAATTTTGTGACTATTTAATTCTAATGTCTGCTACACAATCAAATGCAAGGGGAGGGAATAGGTCTAAATCTTACACACACACAAAGTAATTTCTTCTATATGTAAAATAGAAATGGTGAAATTACACTTGGACCCCGTATCTGGGGTGGGGGGTTCAGTTCCAGAGCTTACCGCAGATACCAGAAAGCATGGATAACAGTGAACCCTGTTAAAATAAAGGACTTCCAGTAAAAACATACCACAGAGATGCATTGGAGGACCTGGAAGATGCCTAGAGAGGATGCCTCTCTAAGCATTTTCCAGTGTGACTCTAGAGTATGTGTCCTATTTTGTGTCCCATGAATAACTGAAACTACAGATACTGGTTCCGTGGATACAGGGGGCCAACAGTACTTACCTTGTCAAGCTGTGGGGGGGGGGAACTAAAATTATGCTATACCAGTTTTTAAAAAGAACAACTATGTAACATTTGTTCTAATGAAGAAAGACAGAATGTGTGAGCTGAGGTACATACATTGCCTTGTACAGAATCAGACCACTGGTCCATCCAGCTCAGTGATGCCTACATAGTGACTTTCCAGGGATCCTTCCCATACCTACCTAGGAATAAACCTGGAATATTCTGCTGACAAAACATGTGTAGAATCATAGAGTTGGAAGAGACTTCAAGGGCCATCCAGTCCAACCCCTTGCCATGCAGGAATACACAATCAAATCATTCCCGACATATAGCCATCCAACCTGTGTTTAAAAACCTCCAAAGAAAAGGAGACTCCACCACACTCCGAGGCAGTGTATTCCACTTCCGAACAGCTCTTACTGCCATTGTAGTACCACTGAGTTCCAGCCTTTCCCCATAAGTAACCATGCATTTTATTGAAAACAAAGGTAGATAGACCATGCCCACATACTCATGGTAATATGTTGGATTTGGGGCTGTAGTTTGTGATCTAGCATGTGATAGGAAACAAGGGAAGTAGTCTTAAAGCAGCTGATTATTCATCCATCTAGTCCAGTATAGTGTCCACTGGCTGGAGTCTTCCAGAGTTTCAAGCAGAGGGTTTTACCAGTGCCTGCTACCAGGTCCCTTTGAAAGTAAGATGTATTTGTCATGTAAGGATGCTAATTGATTAAAAACAATGGTCAAACATGCTCCTGTGCCTTACATCATCAAGTGAAGTCTGAAAAAACCAGGGTGATGAGCTGTTATTATATCAAAGAAGGACCAATCTTTGGGTTGGCAGCCTTACTGCCATGCAATAAGCCACCCTGAGGCATTTCAGTGCCATCATCCAGTTTTGTGTAGAAGCTATTAAACATTCTTTTAATGCTTGTTTTGGTCTAAACTTCAGAAAGTGCCCTAAATCTTAGAAAGTACATGAAAGTGGCAGTTGGACAGCCCTACATATTTCCTCATGACATTTGGAAAGCTGACCCTCACTCCCACAAAAGTTCCAGTATATTGGTTATTCCCATATACATGGGCATTATGAGGGAAAATGGGAAAATATGCCATTTTCTTAGAAATTCTCCCCATGAATGCACAAAATGCTCTTAAGCAGAGCCTAGTGGAAAGTTTAGTAATATTCAGGCAGAATTGTTATTGCATGGAGAATAATCACAAGGGCAATGTGAGGTCTCCAAATGACTGCTCAAGTGAAACCTTTTCACACCCTGAATGTCTACTATAGGAATAAAGCCCCCCTTCCTTTCTTTCTCCTCCTAACAAATCCCTCCTCTTGCCCTTTCATGTAGTATAGAGTTTCCTGGAGCCGACATTGGCCAGTGCAACCAAATCAATGCACTCTGCCTAAAGAGGGAGTCTATTTATGTATCTCATTCAGATAATAGAAGTGGCTGAAAATAGTCTGCACAGCACATAAGCATCCCGGAGGCAATTAGCTTATCGCAGGGTCCTGCACTGGCTTGTGGCATTAGCTGACCATGGGCTGTCACGGAAGGGTACTTTCCAATGACCTTTTTTTCAATGGCAAACTCTTCATTTGACTCACATCAGTAGGTTTTAGGCTAGGTTCCAACAGCTCTGTGGTGTGTGTGTTTAAGTATGGGGGGGGGGGAACAGACAGAAAATATTAAGTATAGTGGAAGGGAGGAAATCTTCTGACTTGAGCAACCGGTGGCTAAACCAACCTAACCCGCAAAGGCTCTTAAAGGGTGTTCAGCTAGAGGAGGTACTGCAGTTCAACAAAGAGATGGTGAGTCTTAAGTGTAACATCAAAATACAGTGATTCAAGGGAATAAATGCAGAGGTTTTGCCTTCCAGCTATGCAGAGATTGACTGTGTTGCTGCAACTGTCTTGCAAATGCACCATCCCATTATATGCATTCAGAGTTCTGCTGCCACTCCCCCCCCCAACTTCTTCACACAGCATAAAGGGAAGCATACCCTAAGTAGCTCAGTACCCTTCACATTACCTCCCACTGAACTCCTGGAGCTTCACATCCTCTCCGTTTTGAAGTTTGCTATCACATAACTGCCAATCTTGGGAGAAAACGAATCAAGCTGGACACTGGAACTGCCACCATGTCCTGTCCTTCTTCTGTCCTCCCTCCATCTCCCAACTCCCTTACAAACCCCAAGGAACAGACAAGGAACCCCAAGGAGGAGCCTCTGTGGGCATCCTGCCTACAAACTTTATAATATATAATATAAACCTCTCCTGACTGTATTGTTATCTTGACAGGCCAAGAGGTTGCCCAGAGTGAGATACATGCACAATGGGGGGAAAAAACCTGCTCTGGTCATTGAAAGTGGCTTTTTGACTAACTAATCAACTGTTGGTTCAGTCCACGGAAGAAAAGTTTTGAAACTCTGGTAAAAGAAGCCAAGAAAGGAGAGAGAGGGATACGAGATGCCAGGGATCAGAATGGGTCCCATCCTGGGAGAAAGGTGGTACATAAATCCAATCAAATAAACTAAATAAATAAAAATCAAGTCATAGGAGCAAACCTGCTTTAACCCAAAAGTGCCAGAAACCAAATTGTTTAGCCAATAACAAGAAAATGAAACTAAGCAGAACCCCTTCTTTCTTCTCGACAGCTTTTTTTCCTCCCTCATCCCCACCACCAACTAGAATGCCTCCTTCCTTCTTTTCTCCAAATCGCTTCGTGGTTGTTTTTTTAAAATATATTATTTTATTTACAGTCTGCCACTTTTAAGGACAGGGCTGGAAGGCAGAGGCGAGGAGGAGCAGAGAGACCCTTGCTCCAAAGAGAGCCTTTCAGGGGGCTTTGAGAACTCACCCTTTCCCGTGAGGGGTGGGTGGGAAGCGAATGGCCTGCGGCAGCCATTGTCCTAAATCAGCCTCCCCCCCGCCATTTTCTCTGCCCCCTCCCCGAATTCCGAGCGCGGGAGGCTGGGCTATTGGGCCGCTCCCACTCCGGCCAATGGAGGCAGACCCTTCATCACCCGAGGCTGGACCGGAGAGCGGGAGAAGCAGGGAGGGCAATGTCGGCCGGCGCAGGCTACGAAGGGAGGAAGGGAGGAAGGATGGGAGCGTGTGCGGTGAGGCACCGAGGACCACGACGCCTTTCCCACCGGCCCCGCTTCATTCCCTTGGGTGGTTCTGAAACGCCCGCTCGCTCGCCCGCCCGCCACCAGCTTTTCAGCGAAGCTCTTCCCGCCAAACGACAAGAGTTTGGGAGGAAAGAGGTCAACCTTTTTGCTTTCCTTTTTCTGGCAGCTCCAGAACGGTTACTTTTGAATGGCGAGCGTGTGCCTGGAGGTGTCGCCGTCCCTTCTTCCCTCGCTCAAACCCTCCCTCTCGAGTCGCTCGCAATAACGCCACTTTCGCTTCAGTCTGAGGCGAAGTCTAGGCTTTAACCAAGCCAGCGTCCCCCTTTTTTTGCGCCGGGCGGGGGCTGGAGAGGCCCTCTCCTTCCTTTCTTTCTTCTTCTTTCTACAACGCCCCCCCGACCCCGTCCCACGTGTTGCATTCTCCTTCCCGGGAAGTTCTCCATATCCCGGCAGCCAGCTTGCCAGTGTGGCATTACTTTTCACACACACACACAGAGACACGACCTACTACGGGGGGCGGGGAAAGGCAGCCAGTGTTTGGAAGCGGACCTCTGCTTTTACAACCCCTAGTATGAACAATTGTGTGTGTGGAGTTACTTCAGCCTCTGTCTGCGCCCCATCCTTACTCGCAAGTAAAGCCGAGCCAAACAACGCCGAGCCAGCGCCGCCACTTCCACGGGTGCCCGCCCTCCATGAACTGAATCCTGGGCAAACCTAGCTCGGATCAAGCCGTTCGCTGCCCAGCAAACCGGCGCAGCAGCGGCTTGCAAAAGCCCACTCAATAGGGTCCTCTCCGCCGCCCCTCGTTTGCAGCCGCCTTTCTTTTCCTCGTCCCCAAATCCGTCGAGTCTCCCTCCTCCCCGCTCCGCTTGGATCCTCTCCATGACTTTGGGGTCGGCCTCTCGGTCGCGCCAACGACCGCCGAACGTCCACTCCGCCGCCGGCCGCCGCTCTCCTCCCCGGCAGCCACCACCGGCGACACCTCCCGGCCCCCCCAAGCCCAAAGCCGGCATTTGGGAGGGGAGACGGCACGGCGGGACAAAAGGAAGAAAGTTGGTGCTTCCTCCCCTTTCCTTCCTCTCCCAACTCCTCACCCCCCCCCCCGAGACGCCCTGTCGCCTTAAAGCGGCTCCTACCCACAGATCGGGGGTGGGGGGGGGCTAGTTTCCATTCACATTTCAAAATAAGGAGCCAAATACTTCAAAACAAGAAGTACCGAGACTGGGACGACCCAGGAGTTCCTCCTCCTGCCTTGAACCCCCCCCTCCCCAGCTCCTGCAGGCACAGCGCTGCCTTCCTCACCCCCCATCCCACGAAGGGGCGCCCCTTTACCTTGAGCCCCGGCGGCGGGGATGCCCAGCAGGGCGAAGATCGCGCAGCACAGCCGCTCCCAGGAGTGGCCCATTCCTGCCATGGGTCCCAGCGACGGTGGGAAGGGCAGGAGAACTTCGAGAGCTTGGGGCTGGTTGGCTGGTTTCAATAATCCCCTTCTTTTCTCCTTCTTTTTCCCGTTAGCCTGCCGCAGGATCCTACGGAGGGTCGGGAAGATCTTCTTCTTCCACTTTTCGCCCCCTTCTCGGGCAGACCTTGGAGAAAGGTAGCCGCTTCGTCCCCGCTGCGCGCGTTTTAAGGCCCCCGCGGGGACATCCGATCGGACCCCCCTCCCTCAGATGATGAACTCTGCCGGAAAGTCCACGGAGGAATGGGAAGGGGCGAAGGGAGCTGCCCACACAGCCGGAGTCCGCTTCATCCTCCCAAGCGGCGGTGGGGAGGGGGTGTGGGTGTGGACGGCGGAGTTTTTAGCAGGCACGTTGCTGCTCTCGCCCCCGGCCTCCTCGCAGTTCGGAGCTCCTCTGAGGAATCCTCGCCCTCGATCGGGATGCACAAGCAGGAGCAACCCGGTCTCCTATTGTGGAGGCTCAACAGGGTGCGTGCGTGCGTGTGTGTGCATGAGAGGAAAGGGGGGTGTTTTGGGGTGGGAGAGGGCTCAGGGGTGGAGAAGGCTCAAAAGCGGACTCCCAGGCTCCGGGCCAGGAGGAGAGCGGTGGCCGCACAGGCACCGATCCAGGCGCGGAGTAACGGGGGAGTAGAAGAGACACACACATACACACCTCCCAGACGGGGCGAAGTTTTCTCCCGGCTTCTGGTTTCAAGGCGAGGGGAAAAGTTTTGGGGAGGGGGCGTCCGATTTGGGGGCGGCTCCTGCCTGCCTGCCCGCCTGCCCGGTTCTTTCTTCTCTCAGCCCGACAGGCGAGCGATCCCCGTGGCCGGAGGGATGGGCGGCCGGCCGGGTGGATGGTGGTGGCTCTCTCGCCCAAGCCTCCGTCCGCTCCTCCCTCCAGTCCGAGAGCCGAGCCGGTGACGGGCCTCTCCGCCGGCGGCTGGGCGCCTCTCTTGGCGGTGGCACGCCGGCTCCCCCTGCGCGGCCCGCTTGCCCGCCTCGCCTCCCCTGCCGCTCGGTGCTTGGGCTGGCAGCGAGTGAGCCCGAGAGCTGGAAGCAGCCGGAGCCGGGAAGAGGAGGAGGAGGAGGAGAAAGAGGGAGGCCGCAGCGCCACCTGGTGGCCGCCGCGGTGAAAGCGCCCAACGCGCTCCTTTTGCAAGAAGGGGTCAGTCTCCAGAGGGCGGCCTTTTCGGCTGGACATTGGGGCGTGGCGCGGGGGGGATTAGAAATTTTTGGGGAATTAGGAATTTTTTATTGGAATAAGACCATTCTACTGAAAAATATACCCGACCACAAAAGGCCGCAACAATAGCACAAAAATAATAATAATTGTTTCCCTCTTTTCTTACTAATACAAAATTAAAACTATCCTAACACTAATACATTTTTCCTCTTAATCCTCGTTCAGCTCCACCTCCCTCCCACCACTCGAGAAGTCCCCTCAAAAGATGCGCTTCCCTCTCAACTTTTTGGCCCCTGGAGGCAACCTCATAGCATACCTTCCAACTGTCCTGATTTGCAGGGAAGGTCCTGGTTCATCCTCTAGCCTCCCACTTTTTTCAGCAGCTATTAAAACGTTCCAGCTCCTCCTCTTTCCCTCTTTGCTTAGTTCAGTTGCTGCAAACAGAGTCCAAAGTGCAAAAGTAGTTTGCACTCAGTTCCCTAGTGGGAAGGGGGAGAGGAGAGGCAGGAACAGAATCTTGGGCTTCCCAAATGCCCAGGCAAAAGCAAACTGCTGCAGCCTCTTCTTGCCCTCTTTATCACACACACTGACGGTGCTTGGCTACAAGTATCCCCATTTTCATCCATGAAATTTTGGAGGGTATGAAATCCTCAGTAGGACAATAGTCAGAAGATATACTCATGATCCCCTTTTTTGAGAGGTCAAATTATAGGTAGGACATTTTTTTAAAAAATGGAGCTTACTTTTTAGTAGCCCTTGTAAACGTATCTCTGTGCTCGTCTTTGTCTCTCTAAGCCAGAGTACTACTAACTTTCCAAAGTTAAATCCAGAATGGCCAGTGGGTTTGGTTTCAGCAGGACCGTGAGTCCTTTTCTAGGTTTTAGTAAAAATGTTAGAGGAGCTATGCAAACTGCAGAGCCAATTTTGGGGGATAGGATTCAGCATCTTGAATAGCTCTTCTAAAGCTCAGACTACAACACAGAGTGGATTCATTGGAAGCTACCAGGGTGAAGGAGGAAACAGAGAAGATTGTTCTGTATGTTCCAATCCCTATGCATGTTTCTTCAAAATTACACTTCAGTTAGGTGTTGTGGGTATCATTTTTGGAAAGTGTGTTTAGGATTGCAGTCATAAATTTGGGGCGGTGTGTTTGTGAAGACAGGATGGACAGAGAAATAAACATATTGTGACAACATAATTTCCCCAAGGCCTTCTTATAGCTGTGCTTCAGCTGGCATTCTTAGAATCTGCAACCCATCTTACAGATGGACTAAGTAAAATGATTGCCTCAGTTTTCATTCTGCCATGCAGGCAGTACCCTCCATTGTGGCTTCTTTCAATATGCTTACAGGAGCCCTCAGAGCAGCTGCATGTGAGTATGTGCCTTCAAGTCACCTGTCAATTTATGGTGACCGCATGAATTTCACAGGGTTTTTTAAGGCAAGGAAGACTCAGAGGTGGTTTTGCCAGTTCCTTCCTCTGAAACATAGCCTACGTCCCCTTGTACTCATTGGTGGTCTCCCATTTAAATACAAACCAGGGTTTACCCTGCTTAGCTTCTAAGATCAGTATCTGGTTCCTTTAGGGTATTTAGGCCCCAGGGCAAAAAAGAAAGTGACAAAGTAACTTCAGTTTTCTCCATTACTTTTTGTAAATCAGTTTTCATGATTATCATTGATTTGTAAAGCCTTGCCTTCTAACTGGAGTGACAGGAAGGGAGGGTAGGGAAAGGAGCAGCAACTCCAGTGGAGCCAATATAAGTGAGAGAGATCTTACAAGAATAAAAGTGAAGATCCCCCCCCTCAACTCTGCCAATCTCAAATAAACAAAAGTAGAATACTGTATTATCTCTCTCTCTTTTTTTTTAAACAGCAAGATTACAATACTTCTTGTTGTGTGCCTTCAAGTCATTTCAGACTTATGGTGACCCTAACATGGACCTATCATGGGCAAGCTTTTTTCATCATGGGTTTGCCTTTGCCTTCCTCTGAGGGTGAGAGAGTGGGACTTATTGAAGATCACCCAGTGGGTTTCCATGGCTGAGCAGGGATTTGAACCCTGATCTTCCAGAGTCCTAGTCCAACACCCGAACTTCTATACCACACCAGCTCAGGACAATGCTCTTCATTATTTTATCGTGCAAACCTATGTATACAATTTGTCAGTGTGTCTAGTCTCCATGATTGCAGGTAAGTTGGGAAACCTGATCTTGGTAGGACCTTAAATGAGAGGTGATACAGCATTCTTGCCTGGTGGACATCTCCAGATGGTTTGCAGTTCAGCTCCCTTCAGTCCCAAGCAACATAACCACTGGTCAGTGGCAATGATGGCTTCTGTGGTCAGTGGGGGTAGTGAATATGTTCCAGGTTTTAGTTCTAACCATAAAGGCATAAGAGCCCTGTCTTGAAAAGACTGTCAGCACCTTGGATAGTTTCTTTAATGTTTGAGCTTGAACCCAGAACACACTCACTACTCAGCTGATCTGGGAGATTTTCAGATGGGGACAAAAATAGCATCCCTATCTCGCTATCTCCTCTCCTGCCCCCCTCCCATCCCGACACACACAAACGAACAGTTTCACTTCTACCTTGTTTGTGCGTCTTCCTCTGGGGAGCTGCATTCAATTCCAGGTTTCAAATCCTGGCCCGTTCTCGCGAGACGACAAGCGCACGGGAAATTCAAAGTTAAAAAGAAAAATGCAAGGTAAAAAATGACAGCAAGCACAAAAACACAGTTCAAAAATACCAAGTAACCTGGAGAGGGTACAAAAAAAGGGTATCACTTACCTGAATGTCCCAATCACACCCAGAAGTGTTCTGAAACAGACCTCCCACTGACGCTGGCATCGCACCAGCATAACAGGGCACCTTTTCATTCACCCATCGTTCCATCAGAAACAGATCAGGTGATCTATTCATGGCTTAAACCATGAATAAAAAGCAACAAGAGTGAAACAGGAGCAGCAAGAGAACATGACGACACAGGGACGACGTCATGTGAAAAACAAGCCTTTTAGTGATCTCCTGGTGTTTGGGTAATGCCATATTTAGGTCATCTGATAATCTCCATAGAAGCCACTTGTCGCCACTGGTCAGGTGTAATGAGAAATGTTGTCTAGTACAAACCCTCTGGATCTGATCTTTTTAGGGTTCTTAACCACTGGAGAGAAGCATTCCTGATCTTCTAGCCAGAAAGGCAGCAGCTGTATCTGTTGCATATCTGCAAATCATGGGTCATTATTAGCTACACAAGAGCCTTGGAAGGGAAGGGAGGAAAATGGCAGCTCTTGGAATAAGCATGGGTTCAATGACCATCTGCTTCCTCCACTTCTACCTGCCCAGTGCAGGAGCAAACTGCCCCCCACAGGGGCTTTTGTCTAGACCAGTTGCTCTTAACCTTTTCTTTACCAGGGACCCTCTTTAAATATCTTTTGTTACTGTGGACACCCAAGACTTAATTGAAGATTTAAAACCATATGGTGACGCCTTCAAAATTGCTGGCCAAGTTTACCTAATTACTCAGCTTGGCCACCTGTAGCTGCCGCCCTTCTTTCAGATCCCCCTTTAATCCCTTTCTGGACTGGGGTCTGAGTCTTATGTGGATAGATTAAGTGTCAGTGTGATCTCTGTTGGTTAGCATGGCTAATACCTTTTAGTGAGCAGAATAAAGCACGATGAGTCTGGAGCTTATAAACAAAACAAACAAACGGATTGGTTTATTGTTCTTAAAGTTACAACTTCAACTATTCAGTACTTTGTATATAACTTTATTCCTTTTCTTAAGTACACTTATTGTTACTATTGGATGAAAGACTATAACCATATATGTTAATGGTTTAGTTTCTTTACTACTTTAACCAAAGTGCCTTCAAATATGACACTCTTAATATATTTCAAATAACAGAATCATCCACTCTTTGTCTTTCAAATCTCAGTCTCCACTCACTCTTTCAACCACTCAGCCTCATCTCTCAGATTCAATTTCAACTCTCCACCTCCAACCTCAAACTCAAACAAGCCCAACTGAAAAACTGACTCCCTTAACTGACATTCATTCAGTTCATCCTCTCTGAAACCCCTCCCATCACAGTTTCCTGCTCTGGGATTGGGTCCCACATTCTGTCATCTCATTGGCTCAGATGCATTCTATCTCTAGCTCTCCACACATACCACTACTACTACTGTACTTCTACTACTACTACTACTACTAACAACAACAACAACAACAACAACATTTGAATGCTGAACCATTAATTGTTGCACCATCCATTAAACTTTCCCTCAGAGGCTCTGGGGGAAGGGGGAGACTTTCCCCCTGCTACTGCCATCCATTAGTTGGAGCAGATTGAATGGCAACATGCAGGCCCAGCCAGCCAGCCAGCCGTTGTCTTGGTTCCTATCGCATAGCTACTCTGGTGTGGGCCAAGCAGCCTTCAAGCCTTTGCAGAACCCCTGTGAAGATATCATGGCTCCCTGGGGATCTGTGGACCACAGCTTAAGAACCACTGGTCCAGATTAAGTACAAGAATATGGAAGGCTGTAGTGTAGAGCATGGCTTTGGATGTTTTTGAATGGTAGCTTCCTTACCACTGACTATGGTGGGGTAGGGCTGATGGAGCTTGAAGGGAAAAAACATTTGGAGGGCCACAGTTGCCCAGCCCTGTTGTAGAACAGCATGCTGTGAGGACTAGCTCCAAATCAGAGGCCTCACAAGCTACTGCATTCCAGAAAAGAGGGTAAAGAAGATAGTCATAATTTTATGGACATTTCCCATCCAGTCTTCTTCCCACATGTTCCAAATTGATCAGTGTTTGCACAACTGGAGTGATGCATTAACAATCCACTTCCATTTGGGATTTCTGGACTTTATAGGGGAAGAGGCACAGCTTTCAATTCCATTGGTATCTCTTTTCCTTCTGATGCACCGATAAGGGCTTTGGCACAAAACAGAGCACAACAAGACACCGTACGGCACACAGTATATCAAGGTCCTTTTTTGTACTGTTCATCAACACAGAGAGAGACTTATGTATGTTAACTTGAATTGGAGGGTTGGGTTAGGAGCTACCTAAGACGTTAGGTAAGAGCTACCTAAGACGTTGAACCTATTTTAGGGATAGAGTTCAGCACCTTGGATAGCTCCTGTAAAGTTTGGGCTAAAATCTGGAGTGGATTCCCCACCACCACTGCCACGTAAACCACCAACTGCCATAAACCAGAAGGTGTGCCAATTCCCATTTTAATTTTAGAAACTCGTTTTGATGCTCCCATGTGTAGGGAGTTGCTCTTTCAGAAAGACGGACCTGTAGAATCCAAATGGCCAGAGGGGGACTCAAAAAGATACATTTGCTGTGGTTTGGTCTTTTGTTTCATCAATAACTGAGCTAGGATCATTGCATTGGTTCTCCATCACATCAATACACATTTTGGATCTCATCTTTTTAATACAATTATGCAGTTAAAGGGTAACTGTGTAACCATTTTTGGACAGAGCTAAACTTAAAAATAATTTTGGGCTGCTTGGTGAACAGGGTCGCTGCTTCTTGTTTTGTTTTTGCCTTTTCTCTTGTTTCTCTTTCTCTTTTTTCCTTTCCAGATTGGAATGATTTGTTGGTATTATTTATAGTAATAAACAAATTATTAAAATAATAATAAAAATTAGAAACTAAATCTCTATGGATAACAGTTCCCATAATCCCTAGCCACTGGCCAGCTGATTGTAGCTATTGGGAATTGAGGTTCAACACCTGAAGGAATATAGGCTCTTCATTTCTGTAAAAGAAAAGTAAAGTAAGAGGCAGGGCAAATCAAACCCATATAATTAAAAAGAAGTTCATCCTTGTATAATCCACATTATTTGAGAGTAAAGAATTAAGGTAGCATGGAAAGTATTAAAAATAATGCTATAAATGAGATAAAATAAAATGTCCTATCACAATCAGAGCACAAAAGATGCTTAACACGATAAAATGGCAGACTGTGGGAATCAAAACAAATTCCTTTAAAAAGAGAAAGTTTAGCCCAAATGAAAGAAAGAAAAGAAAGTACAAACTCAAATAAATTATATGCGAGTCTACAATCAAGGAGGCTGTTGAAGAACAAATTGCTAGATACATAAAAACTCATCATATGAAAATTCTTTAAATACATCAAGAGCAGAAAGCCAGCCAGCCAGGGAGTTCTTAGATGACAAAGATGTAACAGGAACACTCATGGAAGACAGCAAAATTGCTGGGGTACGTCAGTGAATTTGTTACATCTGCCTTGCCTGCAGAAGTTGTTGCCAAGAAATATCTACACCTGAACTTTTTTAAAGGCAATAAATCAGAACAGTGTCAAAGAGAGATGACAAAGTAGTTTAGAAATAATCTGCAAGCTAAATAGTAACAAATCGCCAGGCCTATATGACTTGAATGTGCTTAACTCAATAGGAAACTGCAGACTTATCTATTATAACTTAATCAAATCAAGCTGTTTATTACAACACCAGAAGGTGGACAATATTATACTAGTGCTGTTTTAAAAAACAAAAAGAATTTTAGTATCTTCATACACAAGACCCAAGATCTACCTTTAATGATTTCTTTGTATAGGTCAATCTGTCTCCTCCTTTCAGGCCCTCAGATTTAGAAAGACCAGATGTAAAGAAGGGATTTTTGACAAATGTAGTTTATCATGTTGGGGCATAGCTGCTAAAATTTTCTTTTCTGTACAGTGAATAAACAGTAAGGGAGTCTAGTTCACCTCTCATCTCTATTTATTGTCCTTTTGGGGGTTTTGCTGCATTCTCTTTCTTTCAAATATTATTAAAAAAAACAATAACAGGAAAACAAAAAGATTATATTACAACTACAGCTAACCAGCTTAGGTGGGATGCCGTCCAGCTGTGGATTCCAACCCACAGGTTAAAGATGAATGAAAATGACTTGGATGAGGGAATTAGGGGCATACTTATCAAATCTGCAGATGACACCAAATTAGGAGGAGTAGCTAATACCCTAGAGGACAGGATCAAAATTCAGAATGACCTGGATAGACTGGAGAGCTGGGCCAAAGCTAACAAAATGAAATTCAACACGGAGAAATGTAAAGTACTGCACATAGGGCAGAAAAATGAAATGCATAGATACAGGATGGGAGAGACCTGGCTGAACGAGACTACGTGCGAAAGAGATCTAGGAGTTCTAGTAGACCACAAGTTGAACTTGAGTCAACAGTGTGATGCGGCAGCTAAAAAGCCAATGCGATTTTGGGCTGAATCAATAGAAGTATAGTATCTAGATCAAGGGAAGTAATAGTGCCGCTCTACTCTGCCTTGGTCAGACCTCACCTAGAATACTGTGTCCAGTTCTGGGCACCACAGTTCAAAAAGGATATTGACAAATTGGAGCATGTCCAGAGAAGGGCAACTAAAATGGTGAAAGGTCTGGAAACGATGCCTTATGAGGAGAGACTTAGGGAGCTGGGTATGTTTAGCCTGGAAAAAAGATGGTTAAGAGGCAATATGATAGCCCTGTTTAAGTATTTGAAGGGGTGTCACGCTGAGGATGGAGCAGGCTTGTTTTCTGCTGCTCCAGAGACTGGAACACGGAGCAATGGATGCAAGCTCCAGGAACAGAGATTCCACCTCAACACTAGGAGGAACTTTTTGCCAGTAAGAGCTGTTCGGCAGTGGAACATACTCCCTCGGAGCGTGGTGGGGTCTCGTTCCTTGGAGGTCTTTAAACAGAGGCTGGATTGCCATCTGTCAGGGATGCTTTGATCATGATTTCCTGCGTGGCAGGGGGTTGGACTGGATGGCCCTCGTGGTCTCTTCCAACTCTACAATTCTATGATTCTATGATTCTGTGAAAATGTTAAGAAAAACTCTGTTCCAGATCAATTGCATTCTTAATAAGGTATAATCAACATTTTATTCATATTGGAGATGGTTTCAAAAGGTATAGATTTAATTTCATTGACAGTAACATTTCCTAATTTAATACCAAGACAATGGGTGATGGAAGATCTTGTTCTACTATTAGATGTTTGATAGATTTTCAGCAGATCAGCAAGAGTTTGGGGGCCCTTTTTACTCTGCACAATTATAACACTATGATTTACACTATTGTTGTTACTGTTAACCGCCCTTGAGTCAACTTCAACTCATGGTGACCCTATGAATGAGATATCTCCAAGACCCCCTGTCCTCAACTTCTCTGCCCAGATCCTGCAGTATCAGGCCCATGGCTTCCTTGAGTGAGTAGATCCATCCGGTATGTGGCCTTTCGCTTTTCCTGCTCCCTTCTGTCTTACCTAGCATTATTATCTTTTCGAGTGAGTCATGCCTTCTCACGATATGGCAGAAGTACGACGTCTCAGTTTAATCATCTTGGCTTCTAGAGATAGCTCAAGCTTGGCTTGTTCTAGGACCCATTTATTGGTCTTTTTGGCAGTTCGTGGTATCTGTAGCACTCTTCTCCAGCACCACATCTCAAATGAGTTGATTTTCTTTCTATCAGCTTTCTTCATTTCCCAGCTTTCACTTGCATACATGGTGATGGGAAATACAATGGCTTGGACAATCCTAACTTTAGTGTTCCATTTTATATATTTGCACTTTAGGATTTTGTCTAGTTCTTTCATAGCTGCCCTTCTCTGACGTAGTCTTCTTCTGATTTCTCCATTCTGATCAATGATTGATCCAGATATGGGAAATCTTTAACTATTTCAATTTCATTGTCAACTATACTGAATTTATGTAGATCCTCTGTGGTCATTTTTAAAAAAATGTTCAATAGTAAGCCTGGCTTAGCACTTTCTTCTTTGACTATCTTTAGTAATTTTTCCAAGTCTTTGTTGTTTTCTGCTAGTAGTATGGTGTTGTCTGCATATATTAGATTGTTGATATTTCTTCCTCCAGTCTTCCTTCCTCCAAGTCTAAACCTGGTCTGCATATGATATTTTCTGCATACAAGTTGAACCATCCCTTAGGATGTGATTTACACTATATCACATCAATTCTCCTGCCAAACAAACAATAAAATACCCTGAGCAAGGTTGCAAATGCTTGCATCCCGTCTTTTCACACTCCTCCTCCAAATCAGTAGCTGAGTAGAATTCCAAGATATGACAATAACAAAGATTCAAGTGGCTAGAGGAAAGGAGGATGTAGCTAAAGTGAAGAAAGCCAATTGTGTATACTGGGATTTGTCGGCCTTCAAATGACACTTGGGCTGTTGCCTCCTCCTCTTCCATATCAATGTCTGTTGCCTCCTTTGTACAAAATGAATGGTGATGTATATAATCAACTGCTACCTGATGATATATGCTTGAGTTGGCATAAGGTCCAAGAATAATACATGTGGAATATCATTTGATAAACTCCAGAAACCAGACACATGCCCATCTTACAAAGTCTGCTACTGTGCCTCTCTTGTAGGTGCCACTATTGCCTTTGGGGCAGCGTTGATGGCAATCTGCAAGAGGACCTTCTCAGGGCCAGCATCCCATATGTAGACCTCCCAGCCCCAAGTCATTTTCCTATATGGTGGTGATGGGTGGTGGGGAACTGTCATTGTCCTGGGGGCCAGACTGAACCCTCCCTTAGGATCAAAGTGCCAGGCTGAATGGTATCATGCAGATGGGGTTTGGCTCATTCACCCCCTCCTCTAGCATTATCTGGCCCTTCTTCTCTCCCAATGTCTATTTCCCTTTCTCTGTGCAGAGAGAGAAATACTATCACTTATTAGAGATGGTAGCAGGATAACCCACCCAACCCAATCCAACCATTTTCCCCATTAGGCATACAGGTGAGATGAGGATGATGGAATCACTATGTCATCTTCAAATTGGAAATAAGTAATTGGAAATAATAAATACGGGGAAATTCTTCCCACTCCAGTGACAGGAAGGGCTTGGAGAGGGACATCCTCTGAACGAGCAGTGGGAATTGTACAACCCTCCAGATGCTATGGACCTGCAACTCCTGTGAGTCCTAGCTGTCACAGCCAATGGTGAAGAATACTGGAAGGTGTATTTCAACAAAATCTGGAGGGCCACACAGTTCCTGCCCCTGTTCTGTGAACTGGCCAGATCCAGAACCTTGATAGACCGGAGCTTTCTCTCCCCTGTTCAACAGTTGTGCTCCATTGTTGAGTGAAGATGTTTCTTTTCAAATAAGGTATTAATTCTGTTATTGCTTAATCTTATTTGTTGGCTGCTAGTTTTAATATACAGGTCGATCCCTGTATCCAATGATTTGGTATCCATGGTTTCACTTATCCATGTCTGAAAAAATATGTTCTCTCTAGGAATTTCTAGGTCCTCCAGTGCAATTTTATGGTCAACTTCCAGCATTTGTCTCATTGAAAATAATAGGAATCCTTACTATCCATGGTTTCAGGAATTCACAGGGAGGGGTGTATGTCTTGGAATGTATCCCTTGAAGATAAGGAGAGTTGACCAGTGTACCCTTTGATGCTGCTTTTAGCATGTTTGTGTCTTCTAATGATTAGTTACTGTTTTTATGATGGTTTTTTTTTTTTAAGGATTCTGTTAGACACCCTGTACAACTCTTTGGCAGGGCTGCAGGAGAAATGAGATGAACATTTTTAACTAAAAATATTTGGCTGTAATGTAATAGGACAAATGTTATAGATTCTACCCTAACTGGGGTACCTGACACAGCCACCTAAGTGAGTATACTGCTTCAGGGTCACTTCTGATATGACAAGTTTCCTCTTTTCTGTATCCCATTTCTCCTTGAACCTCAGCAGAACATCAAAGGCTGATCTCCACATGAGGCTTTTTTTGATCATTGTTAGAGTTCTGTACACAGCATCCAGCCAGTTTGGGCACAACTATTTGGAAAATGAGAGAAAAAGATGAAGCAGCAAGGTGGAGGGGGTTGCTCTGCATTTCATAATGAGTATTTCATTCTTCTTCCCAACAATTCTACAGTCTTCCTTATCTATGTGGGTGAATGAAGCTGAGTCAGAACTATTTGCTGATGTTCTCATCTGTTATTTTGCATCTTTGTACTGTGGGTGTGTCACAGGGCAGCCCTCAAAATACTTGGTTTGGTTTGAGTTTAATTTTGGCTCAAAACCTACATACATGATACAGGAAAGGCAACCAAGAGTTTATTTGAACAGGCAAAGCTTCTCCTCCAAACCCATATGTGTTTCCTCCAGGCTGTCTGGAAGTACTAGAAGGAAACAGAGTTTCCAAACAAGAATACCTTTCCACATCTACTCCCACCTCCATTAACCTCACACACCTCTGCTCAGGAAGGAACACTCTTTGAAGGCTAAGACTTTTAGGGGTACCAGCAGATGACAGATGGGAAGGAACTGCCACCTCCCCACAGTACTAATAACCAAGTGTTTGGTCTGATTCAGTTACTCCAGGAGGTGCCAAACATCCCAGGATGATTAGTACTGAGGAGACTGGGGGAAGAAAAAGTAACTTCTGCCAGCCTAATGAGAAATAATTCTTGGCTAGAGTAACCTCCTCAGATGTAACACCATCTTCTGACAGAGAATGGGCTTTGCCTGTGTGTGTGTATATGTGCCTTCAAGTTACCTGTCTACTTATGGTGACCCCATGAATTTCATAGGGTTTTCTTGAACCATCCCTTGGGATGTGATTTACACTATATCACATCAATTCTCCTGGGGAAGATGGAGCAGATAATGCAGTAGGGGAAATACAGCACAGAATTGGTAAAGAGATAATTCAGGAATAACTGGCCAGTATAAATGAGTTCAAGTCTCCAGGGCCATATGAACTTCATCCAAGGGTATTAAAAGAACTGGCAGAAGTAATCTCAGAACTACCGTCAATAATCTTTGAGAATTGCTGGAGAACAGGAGAGGACCCAGCAGACTGGAGGAGGGCAAATGTTGTCCCCATCTTTAAAAAAAAAGGGGGGGGGGGAAAGAAGACCGAAATAATGACTGCCCAGTCAGCCTGACATCAATACTTGGGAAAGATTCTAGAGCAGATCATTAAACAGACAGTCTGTAAGCACTTAGAAAGGAATGCCATGATCACAAAAAGTCAACATGGATTTCTCAAAAACAAGCCATGCCAGGCTAATCTTATCTCTTTTTTTTCCATAGAGTTACTAACTTGATAGATGAAGGGAACACAGTAGATGTAGTATATCTTGATTTCAGTAAGGCTTTGACAAGGTCCCCCTTGATATTCTTTGACAAGGTCCCCCATGATATTCTTGCAAAAAAGTTAGTAACCTGTGGGCTAGACAGTGCAACTGTTAGGTGGATTTGATTGGTTGACTGACCAAACCCAAAAGGCTCCTCTTCATCCTGGAGAGAAGTGACCAGTGGGTGCCACAGGGTTCTGTCCTGGGCCCAGTGCTATTTAACATCATTAACAATGACTTGGATGAGGGAATAGAAGGTATGCTTATCAAGCTTGCAGATGACACCAAATTAGGAGGGGTAGCTAATACCCCAGAGGACAGGATCAGAATCCAAAATGACCTCAACAGATTAGAAAGCTGGGCCAATATTAACAAAATAAATTTCAACAGGGAGAAATGTAGGATACTACACTTGGGCAGTAAAAATGAAATGCATAGATATACAGGATGGGTGACACATGGCTTGAGGGCAGTACATGCAGAAAGGATCTAGGAGTCTTAGTGGACCACAAGCTGAATATGAGTCAGCAATGTGATGAGTCAGCTAAAAAAGCCAATGCGATTCTAGGCTGCATTAATAGAGTATAATGTCTAGATCATGGGAAGTAATAGTGCCATTGTATTCTGCTTTGGTCAGACCTCAACTGGAATACTGTGTCCAGTTCTGGGCACCATAATTCAGGAAGGATATTGAGAAGCTGGAATGTGCCCAGGGGAGGGTGACCAGGATGATGGGAGGTCTGGAAACCATGCCCTATGAGGAGCGGCTTAGGGAGCTGGGCATGTTTAGTCTGAAGAAGAGAAGGTTGAGAGGGGACATGATAGCCATGTTTAAATATTTGAAGGGATGCCATACTGAGGATGGAGCAGGCTTGTTTTCTGCTGCTTCAGAGGCTAGGACATGGCCAATGGGTCCAAACTACAGTACAGGAAAAGAGATTCCACCTAAACATTAGGGAGAACTTCCTGACAGTAAGAGCTGTTTGGCAGTGGAATACACTGTCTTGGAGTGGTGGAGTCTCCTTCTTTGGAGGTTTTTAAACAGAGGCTGAATGGCCATCTGTTGGGAATGATTTGATTGTGTATTCCTGCATGCCAGGGGGTTGGACTTGATACTGCAAGTCACTACGTTGCAAGTTCAATTCCAGCGGGCTCCAAGGTTCACTCAGCCTTCCATCCTTTCGTAGGTCGGTAAAATGAGTACCCGGCTTGTGGGGGCAATTAGCTAACACACACTGGAAACTGTTTAATGCAGTGTAGATGTGTAAATAGCTATTGCTTAAAAAGAATTTGTAAGCCGCTCTGATAGTCTTGTGGCTGAAGAGCGGGGTATAAATAACTCTTTTTTTAATGATTCTATGATTCTGTTATTCTTAGGCAAGAAATACTCAGAAGTGGTTTGCCATTGCCTTCCTCTGAAATGTAGCATATAGCACCTAGTATTTGTTGGTGGTCTCCCATCCAAGTATTAACTAGTGCCAAACCTACTTAGCTTCCAAGATCAAATAGAATCCGGTGCCTTTCGGGTATTATGTTATTAATTACTTGTTTCTGTTAGTAATATGGAAAGCCCCATGGGAGAGATTCCAATGTGAGTAGGCAAACAAATACAGCAAGTCTCTCTGTTCCCTATAGCCTATTTTTCTGGAAGCATTAACACAAAAGCTGTGAAAATAGAGATTTCCAGAAGCTATTAGTTGGCTGGCTATGCTGGTCAAGTGCCTTCCTGGATGTACGTAATTGCTCCTTTCCCTCCATTTAGGTACTGTGAGGTTTTGAGCCACTGTTTTGCTGGCTAGAGGCCATTATGAGCTTTATGTCTATTTCCTATTCAAATGGATTCTGAAGATGCAGGAAGCTTTGGCTTGACATGAGCAACCACAATGTTTTTTTAAAAAAATATCCCCGTAGCCCCACCCTGAAATTTGTCCTAAAACTGCAGGAATGGGCATTACCACAGACATGGAAGGTTCTGGGATAAAAGATTTTGGAGCTATGTCATCCCATACTATTTCCACTCCCTGGTACTGAACATATTTTGACCTCATGGCCATGATTCAAACCCTGCCTGGAGGATGCATGAAACTTTCTACTTGGCTACATGGGCATATTATTTATCTGAATATAGAAGCTGCTGAGGAAGACAATCCAGTTGGAAATGAATCCAGCAATTCAAGAATGATTTAATATTTGAGGATAGCCTTTATTTATATCTGTTTATTAATAAAGTACATCAATCATATACTTGTTTACAGAGTCTTTTCTGCATGGTGTTATTTATGCAGTGTATTAAGAACTTTGTATTCTTGTAATGGATTCTATGCCCTTCCCTTTGGTCTATGCAAGGGGACCAGGGACAGAATCCCAATAGACCAGCCTGGTCTTGTTATAGTTTTATATTCACTAAAACTGAGAGAGAGGAAGAGAGAGAGTGGGTTGAACGAAAGAAACATAAATAACTGAGAAGAGATCAACAGGAGCAATTGCAACTCACACAGGAAACAGGAGCAAAAAAAAAAAAAAAAAAAAAAAGCCACCTGACCACAGTCAGGTTAGTACCAAAGGTTCTATTCATGGATATAGCTTAGGAGAAAAGTGGGACAGCAGTGTACGCATAAATACATACAGGAGAAGGGCAGGATGAAGAACATCCTCAGGAGATGTCTACTTGATGAAGAAAAAGGCTGCATGTGAGTTAAAAAGGTGTCTCAGATATGCAAAATCCAGGGTAGATGTGCAAGAGGTGAAGTCTGTTAAAAAACCAATCCTATAGTTATTATTTCTTTACTTTTCTTTGGCAAACTTCTGTCCTGCCTTTCCATCAAATGGTGCCCAAAATGGCTAAAAACAATTATGGAAGTACAATAAAAATTCAAAAATGTGCAGTAAAGCAGCAATACAAACAAAACATAATCAAGATACATAGGAGATTATCACACAAGGCTGGAGAAGTGGAATTAAAGCAGGATAGTAGCATCTGTGGCCAAACCTTATCACACAATGTCATGACTGTACTGTAGCTGGCATGTATTCAAACTGTTACTGTTGTGTCCCTTTTAACTGGTGGGAAAGCTCATCAGTAGCTCTAAATGTCACTATTGTTCTGCTGCTGGCCCTGGTGTGATAGGTTCCTTCACTTCAATCCCGGCATTGCTGTACTCAGTGCCATGAGGCGGCCTGATTCTCCTCCTCTCCTCCCCTCTCACTTGCTAGTCCAAAGCAGGCTAACTCCATGCCATGGCTCTAAATTTTTTTTTTAATTTTTTTTTGATGTGTTTGTGTAATTACTGAAAAAATGATTAAAATTGTTTTTATTTTATTGTTTTGTTGTAAGTATACAAACACAGAATAGATTATAAAAAACTGGGCATGCATAGAGTTAGCCTGCTTTGGAATAGCAGGTGGGAAGGGAAGAGGGCAGGAGAGGAGGGGATTCAGCCCCCCCCCTCTTGGTACTGACTGCTGTAATGCCATAATGGCAGCAAAGAGACTTATCACACCAGGGAGGTTTTCAAAGCAGTGCAGTCATGTGAAAGAAAAAAGGTGTGGAAAGAAATGTTTTCAAAGTGGTATGTTCATGGTTCTTTTCATAACGCGATTGCCCTGAGATACTAGCCTTGTGTGATAATCTCTGTAAACTGTCAATATGAAGAACCAAATAAAAACAACTTCAGCATCTTTACAAGTCAATTTATATACCCATCTAAATAAAAAAAGTTCTGTCTTGCTGAGGGAAGGTTATCACAGAGGGAGGTACTCAGGCCTCCCATAGCAAGGAATTAGTCTGGAAGCCACAACCAAGGAGGCCTTCTCTCAACTTCCAGCTGAAGGCATGTCAGAGGTTGGAAGCTCTGACTTTCCTTAGAGTGTCTTTAAACATGCCCAGCCCCATGTGGCAGAGGGTAGACTTTAATGTAACCTGGTCCCAAGTGGTTTAGTCATAGCCAGCACTTTGTACTGTGCCAGGAAATGGTCTAGGAGCTACATGAAGCTCCTTAGGCCTCAGTCAGTAGTCTTGCTGTAGCATTCTGAAGCCTCCCATTACTTAGGGCTTGGCTTCATGGGCTATTTACCCCATCTTGTCCCCATCTTGGAGCCCTGCAGTCCAATCGACAAAGGGCTCTTGCCCCATTTCACCTTTAGGCAGTCCGGATGATGCCCAAGGCAAAGCTGGGGGAAGGCCAGGGTAAAGCCCATTAGAATTGTTTAATTATGTTAAGGAAAATGCAACATGGGACATACAGTGAAAGAAATAAAATATGTATGTGAAAGTCACAATGACTAAGCAAGAGCAATTATGGGGCTACACAGGTGAAACTGCTAATGTAATCTAGAAGGCCTGAGAGCCAAGGACAGAGGCACTGAATGCAGATTGGAAACACCTGAGAATCATTAAGTGTACAAGGTGAAATGTTGAAATACATGGGTTGGTCTTAAGCATGGATGGAACTATGTGGACCAATCAGAATGGAAGTACACACCCACTGGGTGGAAACTAACTAGTGGGTGGTGATAAACAATGGCTATAAAATTGCAATGTTTGCCAATGTATTGTGGTGGAGTAGAGGTGGTGCAGTGTATAGAGATTGTGATTTGTTGACCATATAGTATATTTATATAGAAGAATAAAGTAGGTTTTATATAAAACTACTGAGTTGCCTGAGTGAATCCTGGAGACGTTTTGGAGACACCTGGAGAAGAGTGAGAAGGCTTGGAGAGTTTGTCAGGATCTTCAGCCTATTCTCTGAAACTCTGCTGCTTTGGAGGAAAGCATTAACCACTGATCTAAGCTGGTCAGCTCTGCTGCATAACAAGGTGGTGAGTTTGAGCCAGAGGTGAAGAGCTACAACTCCCATCATCCCTGACAAGGGTTATGGGCCCAGTTACTAGAGCACCCAGCATCCACAGAAGCTGAAAGTTCCAGAGAGTGGGAGAAAGCTTTGTGGACAACAGATCAGAGCAAGTTGTTTGTGCTGCACTGATAAGCCTCGTGAGTAAATCATTTTGTGTTTTGCTTAAGCCCAGACGGGTCGGCTGTGCATACTCAGAAGGACTGTGTCAAATTGAGTCACTGCACAAATCAAGATGGAATTTCTAAAGTTTAGTAAATTAAATAGAAACAACTACTCTACCTGGAAGATTTATGCCCAATCTCTACTAGTAAAGGAAGGTCTGTGGTCAACAGTTGAAACAGGGCTGGCAGCTGATGCTAATGAAGCCACTCAAGAGAGAGATAGTAAAGCAAAAGCCTGTCTTTATCTCATGCTTGAAGAAGACTTAATTAATGACGTCAGAGATAAAACGTCTGCCAAGGATGTGTGGGATACCTTGCAGAGATTACACACTCCTTCAACTGCTTTTGCAAAAATGCTATGGTCTAAAAGAATATACAGGCAAAAGATGGCTAAAGGGCAGTGTGTGATAGATCATTTAAAAATAATGCAAGACTTGTTTGTGCAAGCTGAACTGAGGGGAGTGCAAATTAGCAAAGAGCAGCAATGCTACATTTTAATAGAATCGCTAGACTCTTCGTGGGACAACATAACGAACAGCCTGCAAAACCTGCAGGAAACTGAACTTAATAGAGACTTAGTTGTGGCCAGAATACTGGAAGAGAACCAGAGAAGAATGTCTGAGCAGGGTGACTCAGCAAGCTTAAAGACTGTGCCAAAACAACGAACAACTCCTGACTGGCGAACGCAGGAGGAAGCAGCCTCTACAAGGGAGCAACGGAGGTGCTTTTATTGTAAGAAGATTGGTCATCTGCAGAGACATTGTAAACATTTTGCAGCTGAGAGACGCAAGCAAGCAGAGAGCAGATGGCAGCCGCGCCAGTATCAAAAACAGTCCAGACCTCCATTTTTGAGGGACAGTGGTAATAAAAAGGGGGTTGCAACCATGATTAAGGAAAAACAAAATGCAAATTCTAAATGGCTAGTTGATTCAGGAGCCACATCTTTGATGTGTAATGATATAAATTTAATAAGTAATAGAAAATCAGCTAATGTAAATGCTGTAGTTTTGGCTGATGGGAAAGAGCTAAGTACTGTAAAACAAATGGGTACTGTGTACATTCCAGGGCTAAAAGAGAATTTTAATGATGTCTTACATGTAAAGGAGTTAGAAAATAATTTGTTATCAGTAAGCAGATTAACAGAAAGAGACTACACAGTCATCTTTGAAAAGAACATGTGTAAGATAAAACTGAATGGGGAATTGCGTGGCATAGGTTTGAAAAAGGACAAACTTTATTATTTGGAGGACAATATTGATAGCTACAGGGTTGAAGAAGCTAATAACATAGAAAATATTCCAATCCACAAAGACTGCATACACGAGCTTCACAGAAAATTCGGCCATGCGAGCTTCAAATGTTTAAAGAATTTAATCAGTATGTGTCCAGATTTAAAAGTTACTGAATGTAAAAACCACTTAGATTGTACGGTATGTCAACAGGTAAAGGTCAGAGCTTTTCCAGTAGCTAAGAAAACAAAAAGAATTGCTCAAAGACCATTTCAGTATGTACATGCAGATGTCGCCCAAGCTAATTGCTTGTCCTTAGGGGGAAGCAAGTATTTCCTAGTAATTGTTGATAGGTATACAAGGTTTGCATTTGTGAGAATAATGAAAAACAAATCTGACGCTGGGCAAAGTTTAAAAGCATGGGTAAGAATGGTGGAAAGACAATTTGATAGCAGAGTAGGCACCATCATAACTGATAGAGGAGGAGAATTTTTAAATAATCAATTGTTTAACTGGTTTCAAAAGGTGGGAATAAGGCATGAAACTACAAACCCTGCTTGTCCTAGTGAGGATGGGTTAGCAGAGAAGAAAATACAAGATATAAAAAGAATTACTGCTTGTATGATGGCAGATGCAGGGGTGAAAGATAGTTTTTGGGCAGAAGCAACTTTGACTGCAATACATATCAGTAACAGATTGTATCATTCAGAAATTGAAGACATTCCCTACAGGGTATTGTATGGGAGAATGCCAAATTACAAGTACTTAAGGGTTTTTGGACAATTTGCTCATGTTTACACACCTGCTTGTTTCAGGAGGAAAGGAGAACCCAAAAGCAAAAGGCTTAGGTTTTTGGGGTATTCTGGAAATAGCTACAAGTTTCATTTGGGAGGAAAACAAGTGCAGTATTCTAGGTCTGCAAATTTCGAGAGACATGCTGGTTGGGACAAGCTGCATGCCAATAAAGAAGTGTTTTTGAGATTAGGGAGTTCAAATGAGCCAGAAGCACAAACTGAACCAACCTCAGGAAACGGAGGGGTTTCAGTTAAGCAGGAAGCATCACCTAGCAGCAGTGGTAGTTCTTCTGATGATGAGATAGCATCTAGGCCTACTACTACTCGAATGACTGAAGACAAGAGATTTAGTCATAGAACTACAACTCCTAGTAGAGAAAGTGAGGAGGAAAGAGACAGAACAGCAGATTTTATTCCCAGGCGTAGTCATAGAGTTAGAAAGCCTCCAGATAGGTTTGTTGTGACAAAGGCAAGAGCTTGTTTAGCAGCAGAAGAGCCTGAAAGTTTTGAAGAATTGGAAAGTTATTCTAGTGAAGAACAGGAAAGATGGTTTGATGCAATGGATAATGAGTTTGGTTGCCTGGTAAATAAAGATGTTTTTGAAATTGTTGACAGACCCAAAGACAAGAAAGTAATTGGTTGTAAATGGGTATACAAAAGGAAAGAAATGCCAGATGGAAGTATCAAATATAAAGCTAGGTTAGTGGCTAAGGGTTTTGCACAACAGCAGTATGAGAACTATGATAAGACATATTCTCCAACTGCAAAGCCAGAAAGTCTGAGAATGGTTCTAGCTGTAGCAGTAAAAAGGAATTTAGTTGTAGAACATTTTGATTTTGAGACAGCTTACTTGAATGCGGTTCTGGATGAAGAAATATTTATGGAACAGCCACAAGGTTTCGAAGAAAATGGTAGTCAGAGAGTATATAAATTAAAGAAAGCGTTGTATGGTTTAAAACAAAGTGCCAGAGCGTGGAATCTGTGCATCAATGATGAGCTAGTTAAGCTAGGTTACAAGAGGAGCATTGCAGATGCTTGTGTTTATACAAAAGGAGACATAGTATTAGTGATTTATGTAGATGATTTGTGTGTAGCAGCAAAGTCAAAACAGGAAATTGAGTCAGTAAAAAGAGAATTGTCTAAGAAGTTTGTTTTGAAGGACTTAGGTGTATTGAAGTCTTATTTAGGTATTTGTGTTGAATGGACAGAAGAAGGACATTGTTTATTAAGTCAGAAAAATAAAATTGAAAGACTGATTGAAAAGTGTGGATTACAGAATGCAAAAATAGTAAGAGCTCCAATGACAACTGGTTTTGTGTCTGAGAAAACAACTAGAGCGTTTGAGGACAAGACTTTCTTCAGAAGTATAATAGGATCTTTACAATTCATATCTTGCCATACCAGACCAGACATTTCTTATGCTGTAAATGTATTGTCTAGAAGGGTTAATGATCCAAAAATTGAAGACTGGCCAGCGGTAAAACATTTATTGAGATATTTGAAAGGAACCTTAGATAAGAAATTGATTATAAGAAGCAGTAGTTCAGATCTAGATTGTTATGTAGACAGTTCATTTGCATCAGAATTAGGAGACAAGAAGTCAGTTACAGGAATGATAATTAAATATAGTGAAAGTCCAATAGTTTGGAGAAGTAGAAAACAAACTAATGTAGCGTTAAGCACAACGGAAGCAGAATTCGCTGCTTTGAATGAGATAGTAAATGAGGTACAGTGGATTAGGCAATTGCTAAATGATTTAAATGAAAGTTACAAGATACCAGTGGAAATTCTGGAAGATTCACAGTCATGCATAGCAATGGCTGAAACTGAAAGTTTGAAGAACAGAACAAAATATGTTGGTGTAAGATATCAAAATGTGCGAGACATGGTTCAGAAGGGTGAAATAGAATTGAGATATATAGAAACACAACACAACATAGCAGATTTGTTCACAAAAGCATTGACAGCAGAAAAACATGAAAGGCTGACACAAATGGTTGGAATGACATTGTAAGACACATACAATGTTTTATTTCGGAGGGGATTGTTAAGGAAAATGCAACATGGGACATACAGTGAAAGAAATAAAATATGTATGTGAAAGTCACAATGACTAAGCAAGAGCAATTATGGGGCTACACAGGTGAAACTGCTAATGTAATCTAGAAGGCCTGAGAGCCAAGGACAGAGGTACTGAATGCAGAATGGAAACACCTGAGAATCATTAAGTGTACAAGGTGAAATGTTGAAATACATGGGTTGGTCTTAAGCATGGATGGAACTATGTGGACCAATCAGAATGGAAGTACACACCCACTGGGTGGAAACTAACTAGTGGGTGGTGATAAACAATGGCTATAAAATTGCAATGTTTGCCAATGTATTGTGGTGGAGTAGAGGTGGTGCAGTGTATAGAGATTGTGATTTGTTGACCATATAGTATATTTATATAGAAGAATAAAGTAGGTTTTATATAAAACTACTGAGTTGCCTGAGTGAATCCTGGAGACGTTTTGGAGACACCTGGAGAAGAGTGAGAAGGCTTGGAGAGTTTGTCAGGATCTTCAGCCTATTCTCTGAAACTCTGCTGCTTTGGAGGAAAGCATTAACCACTGATCTAAGCTGGTCAGCTCTGCTGCATAACAAGGTGGTGAGTTTGAGCCAGAGGTGAAGAGCTACAACTCCCATCATCCCTGACAAATTAAACACCCGGGAAAACCTGTTTCATGTGGCAAAACCTAGATCAGGCTGGCGTGGAAATGCAGGGTCTGTATCTGCATGCCAGCCTATACAGCCAGATACTACTGCTGCTAGAGTCACTCTGCAGCCAAAAAGGAGGGCCCAGCATGTGATCAAGCCCCCCTGCATGTCACCAGCCTTGATCACATGCTGAGGGCCTCCTTCCTGGGTTCAGACAAAGTGACACATGACAACAGTGGAGGCGGTGACAGGAATGGGCTGGCATGTCCATACGGACTTCCTCCCATTTGGTCTAGGTAATGGGGGCGGATTGGGGGACGACAGGTCAGATCCAGGGCCAGAATACGCTGGTGGGAAGCCAACATATTCTGGCAGGTCTAGACAAGCCCCCAGTCACCAACTGGGATAGATCCATTGAATGGGGAGTCAACAATTATGTACATCCCACTTATTTAACCAGACTACACTTGTTGGGATTACTAACAGTATTCAGGCCAGTGTGTTAACAGTTGTCCAAGTGAGATTTAAGTCCCTGAGCATTTTGTCTTTGCATGCAACAACAAATAATTACAGTACTTTCTTCTTGCTGCAAGAGAAAACAAATATTCCTTCATAGTATTTGAACTGTATTTGAATGCCCAAAAATATTGTGGGATGGGTAATCTTTGTAGAAAAACATGTGGGGGCTTGTTTGTGTGTATAAAAACCTGTTCTCTGCACAGAAGACAGGGTGGAGGGTTGCATAGGAAACAGTTCTTAGTGTGTGTGCAAAAAACAAAACAAAACACCTATGTGGTTTTATACACAGAATAATTCCTCTGCAACTGTTCAGAATGTTCAAATACAAGGAGAAAATTGTGCAAGATCCTTGCTGGTCTATTATTCCTGACTGGGTTTCGTGCCAGTTAGGAACCCCATTTTTCAACCTGGGAATGAACAATAACAAATATTCTTTCCATCTCTCATGGGGAGGAGGAAAAGACATATTCTCCCTCCCTCTTCTTACCATCTGCATGCTGCTTCGATTTTTGACATTAGCACAATAGGGAAGGGAAGGGAAGATGTGTTTTGGGCACTGAGGACCAGTGAAGACCGGTAATGAGAACAAGGAAAGGGAAATAATTTTTTCTTTGTTTCAGATTTTAATGTGAAATGGAGGAGAATTTGGGCAGTGCTACTCTTCAGCTCTCCTTTTGAGGCAGGCCTCATAAACCTCCACAATTGGCTCAAGTGAACTTCACTTTTACCACTAATAATATGTTGCAGAGTAGTTCATCTGGACATAGAGTAACAATTCTTGGAGCCCTGAGGCTAAAATAGCATGGGAACTTCTGCACGCACCGTCACTCAGGAGGAGGAGGAAGAGGAGGCAGTCAATAATCAAGTACCAGGTCCTGTTATGTTCATCACTTATGGATATGAAAATGTAGACAAGTATAACACAATATACACAAGTATAACACAAAAGTATAACACAATATAATATTTAGTCACATTTGGAAATAGACTTAACAGAATGTAATTTTTCTTGGGACCATAAAAAACAACAACCAGACAGTAGTTTATACAGTATATCAAAAATCATATCACCAACTTCAGTGAAATGTCTGCCATTACCAAAGCCCCATGATTACCCCCTCCTAAATACAGCACTTCTCCAGTCCCAAAAGCTGTTGCCTATCTTTGAACCTTGCCAAAGCACCTTTAGCATCTTGATCTTCACAGCTAACTATCAGCCCTAATCTCTCACACATCCTAGAAGCCTTTCAGCCAGCTAATAGTACCAGCAGCATCAGCCTTCCCTGTCCTCTTCCTTGAGAGTCATGAGAAACCAGAAAATCAACAACTCTTTTTCAGCTTCTGTGTGTGTGTGTGTGTGTGTGGGGGGGGTAATCAACAGCAGCAAAGCACTGTTGTTAACTGCCATCAAGTCCACTTCAGCTTATAGTCACCCTATGAATGAGACCTCCATGTCACTTTGTTATCAATAGCTCTGCTCAGGACTTGCAGACTGTGGCTTCCTTGATTGAGTCTATCCGCTCAATCTGTAATGCACTCTTCCTCTTTTCCTCCTGCCTTCTACCTTGACAAACATCCCTGTCTTTTCTAATGAGTCATGTCTTCTCATAATATGCCCAAAGTATGACAGTCTCACTTTAGTCATCTTGGCTTCTAGAGAGAGTTCAGGTGTGATTTGCTCTAGGACCCATTTATTTGTCTTTTTAGCAGTCCATGGTATCTGCAGAACTCTTCTCCAGTGCCATATTTCAGATTAGTTGATTTTCTGCCTATAAACTTTCTTCTCTGTCCAACTTTCACAACCATACATTGAAATAAGAAATACAACTGTATGGACAATACTGACTTTGGTATTCAATGATATATCTTTATATTTGAGGATCTTGCCAAATTCCTTCATAGCTGCCTGTCCAAGTCTTAGGCCCCGTTTACATGGCAAAATATTCCCTTAAATAAATCTCTAAGATTCCTAGTTGTTCCCACACATTGCGCCACAGTATTGCCTCATTCAGAAGGGGGGGGGGTAACTCAAAAACTCAAAAGTAGCATGATAGGGTTTTTTTCTACTTTTACTGACTTTTTTGAAAAGTAGTGCGACTTAACGCATTATTGATTGTGTGAATTACCATTTCAGAAAAGTCTGTGTGAACTACCAGCAATCTTTCCGATACAGTCACAGCAGATCTGCGCTGTGATTGGTTGGGCCGTCCAAGGAAGGGGTGGGCTTGCAAGAGACGGAGGAGCCTGAAATGAAAATATCAAGCCCCTGTTGTTTTCAGCCACGGAAAAAATTCAGTAAGTTGTCTGCAGCTTGCTTGGCTGTGTGTGTGTGAGAAAGAGAGAGGGGGAGGGAGAGAGGGAGACTGAGTAGCAATGGGCTCCTCCAGCTGTTCGCTCGCTCGCACTGCTCTGATCATATTTGTGTGTGTGAGAGAGAGAAAGACAGGGAGAGTGGGTGAGGGGAAGGGGGGCTTGATGGGGGGGGGAATAGCTCCTCTGTGGCTGAAAGGGCTTTTGGAAGAAGAGGCATGAAAACTAGCAGGCATTCCTAAGACATTCCTTAGCCTTTGCTAAGGCATGAAAACTAGCAGGCATTCCTCAGAGGAGGGAAAGATCAGAGCACTTTCTCTCTCTCTCTCTCTCTCTCTCTCTCTCTCTCTTTCCCTCCCACCATCTCATCTTCCCCCAGATGTGCTTGTGAGGCCACACACACCCCTTTGCCTGTCTGAACCAGAAAGCGAAAAAATAAACAGAGCAACCGATTTCCCAATAAATCATCTAAACTACCTATTAATGCATTACTATTTATGCATTATTTTAATTTTATTTTGTTATTTTAATTTAACCTTATTGTTTAAATTTTTTTTGTTTCTTTTATGCTGGTCTTTGACCATAATAAAGTATCATTCATCTAAACTACCCGGCACTGGTGTGAAAAAGTGCTAAAGCGCAAACTATCACAATAAAAACTGCCGTGTAACTGAACCCAGAGTTTTCTTCTGATTTCTTGACTGAAGTGACCATTTTGATTAATTACTGAGCCAAGGTATAGAAAATCACTGACTATTTCAATGCCTTCATCATTTACTAGCAGACCAAAAACATGAATTATAAGGGAGAACACTGAGAACATCCATTAGAAAAAAGACTTGCCTTTACCACCATCTCCCACAGGACCAGAACGGGAGAACAGTTGAAGCATGCCAATGTCATACAATAAGGCAAGGCAGGACACACTAAGCTCAGGCTTTACTGACACTTTCTTTCCCTCATGTGATAAGCCCTACAATCGTTCCACTTTTTTCTTCCTCTGATAATTTCAACAGTGTTGCTAGATAACATAGAGACCGAGTACAATTGTCCTTATGTATCCATGGATTTGGTATCCACGGATTTAAGTATTCACAGCTTGAAAATATTCTTTAAAAAATAATAATCCAAAAAGCAAACCTTGATTTTTTCATCTTATATGAGGGGCACCATTTTGCTATGCCATTGCATATAATGGGACTTGAGTATTCACGGATTTTGGTATCCACAGGGGGTCTTGGAACCAAACCCCAGAGAATATGATAGGACAACTATAGTTGTAAGCTCTGATCTAGGAATGGTCACAGTTGCTGAACTATAGGACTACCTTGTGGACAGTAGATGGAAACTGGGATGCACGAAGCATATTCCAGACCAGAAGAGAGCCAGTGTGGTGTAGTGTCTTGAGTGTTGGGCCAGGATAGCAGGAGACAAGGGTTGAAATCCCTGCTCAGCTATGGAGACCCACTGGGTGACCTTGGGCAAGTCACACTCCATCAGTCTCAGAAAACAGCAATGGCAAACCTCTTCTGAATAAATCCTGCCAAGAATACCCTATAATGGAGTCACCATAAGTTAGAGTCAACCTGAAGGCATGCAACAACAGCCAGGTTGGATAACAAGAATCAGATGCAATCCTGAGTACTGTTGTTTTGGTACTCAAAATTGGCAGGGTAGGGTAAGACCCAAGAAATCACCTCATCCAATAAATTTCATTTTCAAAATTTAGATGAAATGGTGACAGGTGACTGGAGAGAAGGAGATACTGCAAGAATCCTCAAACTTGTAAACACTGCCTCAGAAATGGAATAAAAACAAACAAATATTGTATCAGAAATGGATAGTAAGGAGACCTGGGAGGTTTGTTTCTTCTTGAAGGTGGTGTGTTCAGCAAGATACTCTTGGGCTGTTTCCTTTTGCCACTATGCAATGCACCCAACCCAAAGATATCAAACCACATGAAAGAATACTACTGCTGTTGCTGCTGCTACTACTACTACTGGGAGTTTTGAAAGCTTTCTATTAGACAATTCAGAGTGTAAGCACAATAACAAAACTGTCAATCATGCATATCACAATATGAAGACAGTATATGCCAATATAGTTATTCAGTGATAAATGGAAATGAACACCCAAATCCCTGTGCCATGCTGATTGTAGGTTGACCAGCCTTCCACGGAGTTTTGGCCTGAAGAAATTTTGGAACTGTGGATAAAAACTCAGGGTTTGGTAAAAGCACCAGATTAAGAGTGAGCCAATTGTTGAATATATAAACCAAGTCCACAAGGAGCTAGGCAATCAGTCCATCTAGTTCTGAATTGTCTGCCCTGAACTCTTGCATGTTTTGTTGTATCTTTTAGTTCCCAAACTTGCTGCTACTTTTATTTTCAACTACACAGTTGCATGTCTCTATAATTTCTAGAGCAAGGGAAGCTGGGCCATAGCTAAGTAATACAGCACATAAAACTGCATGTGGGATATCTTGGGTTCTGCTCCCAGCAAGGCCCAGTAGGACTGGGAGAGACCCCAGTATGAAGCCTTGAAGAACCAGTGACAGTCAGTGTAGGTAGTACGGAGTTGAAAGGACTGGTGGTTTGACTCAATACAAGCCAGGTGTTGATGTGCTTTTCTGTAGATTCAAATTCCACTTACTGCTGAATTGCTATATTGACACAGACTGTTTCACCTTTTGTGATATGCATGGCTATCGATTTTATTGTTGTGCCAGCATTCTGTATCTTTTAATATAGTTTTCAGTACAAATGTCTTCTGCAATTTTATTCTATTTGATCTATAATGCATATATATAGCACACATATATATGTCACATATCAGTGTCATTTGAGGTCCACCCATTTTCTCTTCTGCTTGCATTTTCTTTCTTGATGAAGCAGTGAATAATGAACAAAGTATTTACTTCTATTTAAGCTGCATCTAATACACATTGTTGCTAGGACTGCTCCCCCTGCCTTTGTTTACACATGCTGGCTGGGAGATTCTGGGAGTCAAGAAAATAACTTTTCCAACCTTGAATTGAAACTGAAGGTTGGCAACTAGCTATAAAGCAGAGTGGTAGCACTCCGCTGCAGGGGCAAGCTGTTTAAATCAGGATGAAAATAAGTTTAACCAGGACATAGACCCCTCTTGTTCCTCCCCCTCCAGCTTTCCTCATGTACAGCTTTTTTAAAAAAGCCTTTCAGAGCTCAATCTTCTTTTGCAGTCAGCATGCAATTAAATGACTGAGGAGATGCTGGGGGGGGGGGGAATAATGAGGCTTTGTCTGACACACAGACACACACACATAGGTAAGCACTCCATGGTGCACACATGGCAAATGGGTCTGGGAGGGAGAAACTGTGCACCGCATTAGAGGTTTTTAAATGCACTCTCTTAATATTGGCATCAGAGAAGAAGACAAAAGCAGTGAGGGTAGTTGCATAATGGCAAATGTCGGCAATATCTTATTAATCCTCCCCTTTTTATTTTAACATTAAGAGGGCTGGGAGCATTAGTCTGGAATACAAAGGCAAAGAGACATCATTTAAAAAAAAATAGGAACCATCACTGCATTTTTAGATGGCAGTCTGGCTCAGAGATAAATAAATATCTCAGTAGGTACCCTCACTACATGTCTAGGTGCTTGGTAACCAGGAAACTGGCATTTCCCCAACTTCAAGTGATCAAGCCATAGCAGGTATCATTTGAAAAAGAAACTAAAGATGAGGGAAGATTTGGATGTGGGAAACTGGGTGAAGTGACTTACATTCATTGGAGGGAGAACAATAAAGGACTTTATGGGACGCACTAAATATGGCATCATAACGACACCACATAAACGCAAAATGGCACGCATATCAAATGACATCTCCCTTTCACGTTTATGTCCTGGCCAAAACCCATACCTTTTTATTGACAGCTGAAGCCATCAATTGATCCCTGTGGTGCTTTTGTGCCAGCATTGCTGGCGTGTGAAATCTCACACCATTTAACTCATGTGAATGCAGTGTGAATGGACAGTCTGGTACAAACACTTCCAGGTGAGATCGTGACATCCAGGTAAGTGAAGCACTTTTTATGATCCTCCCCAGGTTACCTGGAAGTTTTTAAGTGTGTGTATGTGCTTTTAAAAACTTTTTGTGTGTTATTTTTTGTTTTATTTTTTTAATTTCCTGCATGATGAAGTCTCGCGAGAATCTGTGGGATTTTGAATGAGGAAGTGAACGGAGCTCCATTCACTTATTCTTCATTGCCGGTGAAGCCTTTGCCAATGGTGGGAGGCATTCTTTTGCTGGCATAAAAATGGCTTTAATTATTCTGGCAAAAGAATGTTTTTAGAGGCTCGTCTGATAAAGTCTAAAGTTTGAGATTTCCTACACCCTGTTTCTAGTTCTGTAACTTCTTTTAGTGTGACCAACTGCAGCTATTAGCCACAATAACAACCATTCTGTTTGGAGAGTAGTCCATCATGACACATTCTAGACAGCAAGGAAATAATGCTATCAACCATTATATATCTTTATAAAAATCTGTGTAATTGTTCTGGAGGTATCAAACAAAAGGCTCAAGGTTTTAGTCTTAAAATATCTACATTTTCCATGCCCATAAACCCTACATTTTACAATATTTGGATTTATCTTATTAGATTTATACAATGCCTTACTCTCAGGAAGGGATATTGGCAAATAAGTTACATTTGCCAAATGTTTAATCCAATTACAAACCTTAGTGTATTTTGTAGAATTTGGAATTTTCTTGAGATGGAGAGGTACAAAATAAACTAAGGATGATAATCATAGGATACTATTGAGCAGATAGTTGTGGAGCAGAGACTAGAATTCACAGTGATGGACAAAGAACGGTAGACAATGAAAAATGTTTTTCCTAAACACTGTAAACTCTGTTCAGATACTCACTAGACTCTGTTATTTCCAACTGACACCATCACATCTTAGGCTTTTATCTGTAACCATGACAGATGGAAGCTTATTTTATATATGAAAGTCAAAACTTTCAGGATTTTGTTGTCCTTCATATAGATCAAAGCCCCACAGAACAGAACAACAGGAACAACAAGGGGAAAAAAACCTCAGGCAACAGGGGCAATACCTTTCGTTTGGAACAGCTAGTCTTTAAAACACAAGATGCCAATTCTGAGCCACACAAAACTCATATTGGATGTTTTAGAAAAGTATGGTGTTTGTATGTGTGTGAACATTGGTTGGAATGGAGACGTTTTGTATTGTGATTACAGACATTGCCATATAGAGAAGACAACTACTGTGTTCAATGTCCCACAAGAACTCAAATGTCACCAGTGCCATTGTCTTAATTTTGGTAAAGCCTGTATATTAGTGAGGGCAAACATCTATTCCCTCTAGTCTAGAAGATGCATAATCACAATGACATCCAGGGCATCTGGATATCTAGCTCTGTTCCAGGCCCTGCAGAATTCACCAAACCAAACATAATCCACTGGATATGAATGGCAACCTACCAGGGACTCGGTGATCCTTGTTTTTGCTACAGAAACAGGAGGGTTGCCAAGTACTTGGCAGGCCACCACAATACATGGCTGTGGGCTGTGTTTGACTTTGTTGGCCACGGTTGCCTGAGATACATTGCCCTTGCAAATAATAATCTTACATCTATGAGGAAAGTTTCCACTGAAACATATGAGGCAGTTAATATTTTGCTGCTGCTGTTTGCTCTTCTTCATTTCTTGGATGTTCTTTCTTTGGTCACAACTTGTAGTTCCTAGTCTCATTATTTGGACCCTGGAGATCCAATAATTCTTATCTTATTGCTAGTGAAGAAGAAGCTCAAATATTTTTTTTGCATCCACTTGGTGTTTGCATGCATCTACTTCCACTCCATGCTCATTTTGTATGCAGCGATAAGCAGGAGAAACCATTGACATCATGGATTCTGCAATGCACACAGCTGTGCTGTTCTCATAGGTGGCAGCTGTTGGAGATACTCGAGCAGTCTCTTTCTCTGTGTTGAATCTATATATTTTTAAAAAAATCATGGTTTCCTCCATCCTGTGATACCTGCTCATGCAGGATCTCAGGTGTGTTCAGAAACTTCAGCTCTATTATGACACAATTACTACATTTGTCAAGAGTTGTGTCACAGGAAACCTAGAAAAATGAGTTCCTATGCCCAAAGTGTAATCTTGGAGAGGGATTTCAGTGGGCAAGAAGGTGGCAGTGCCTTTCTCCATGGTGTGCCACTTAGCTCGTGGCCTGACACAAAGCGAAAATGGAATAAATTTTGCAATAGCTCAAAAGATATGGAAACCACATCTTATGGAAACCACAGCTTCCATCCTTCCATCTGTGCAAGATAGCATGTTACCTAGAGATGGAAGATAACAAAGCTAAATGGGCACTGAAATTTATGGCACTGTGGCAGGTAAGCTATATTGTCCTCACCAAAACCTGTGCGAGCAAGTATCAGGGAGGGAGGAGAAATCAAGCCCCCCCCAAATAAGCTGGTAAAAGTGATGTTGTTCAGCATAGAAGACTCAGCTTGTGGAGGACAACAACTGGGCAGATTTTTGGTAACTGCTGGGATGGTGGCGCAGTGGTTAAATGCTGGTACTGCAAGTCACCACGTTGCAAGTTCGATTCCAGAGGGCTCCAAGGTTCACTCAGCCTTCCATCCTTTTGTAGGTCGGCAAAATGAGTGCCTGGCTTGTGGGGGCAATTAGCTAACACACATTGGAAACTGCTTAATGCAGTGTAGATGTGCAAATTGCTATTGCTTAAAACAATTTGTAAGCCGCTCTGATGGCCTTGTGGCTGAAGAGCGGGGTATAAATAAATTTCTCTCAGGCTTTTCTTCACAAACGAAGATTCAGGAAGGACTCATCCCGCGCTTTCTGCAAGTGCACTGGTGACTAAAAAGGCCAATCTGAGATAAACAAGTCCAGCTGCAGAAAGCACAGCAGAAGGTCTCCTTGGGTGATGTTTCCAGGTTGTGATTCTTTCTGCGTTGTCGTTTCTCTTCAAGACCTGTTCGGCATGAGTTCTCAAATAAGGCTGCAGCTTTGTGGATAGTGCATCTTCAATCCGACCATACTGAGATAGAATCATAGAATTCTAGAATTGGAAGAGACCACGAGGGCCATCCAGTCCAGTCCCCTGCCACGCAGGAAATGGAAAGAGAAGGGATCTTTGGATTGTCATCCTGTACCTCCTAAAGGCATTTGTGGGAGTAGTTGAGGCCCTCCAAGGTCTCCTAGGGGGCTGATGTGACCCCCCCCCCAGCCTTCTACAGTTGATCAAGATCTAAAGGCCTTTCATACTACACAGTTATAACATTATGATTCCACTTTAGCTGCCTTGGTTCCATCCTATGGAGTCCTGGAATTGGAAGTTTAGGGAGGGGTATTTAGAATTTTCAGTCAGGGAGTTCCCCTAGTGCCTCTACAAACCCCAAGTTTCTGTAGGCTGCAGCTATGTATTGGATCATACTGCTATAGTTGTGTAGTATGAATAATAGAATCATAGAGTTGGAATAGAATAATTGTGTAGTATGAATAATAGAATAATTGTGTAGTATGAATAATAGAAGCATAGAGTTGGAATAGATCACAAAGGGCCATCCATTCAGTCCAACCCCCTGCCATACAGCAATATACAATACACAATCAAACCACTCCTGACAGTGGGCATCAACACTCTGTTTAAAAACCTCCAAAAGGAGACTCCATCACATTCCAAGGCAGTGTATTGCACTGTTGAACAGCTCTTACCATCAAGAAGTTCTTCCTAATGTTTAGATGGAAACTCTTTTCTTGTAGATTCCATTGCTCCATGTCCTAGTCTCTGGAACAGCAGAAAACAAGTGTGTGCCCTCTTCAATATGACATCCTTTTAAATATTTAAATATGGCTATCATGTCTCCACTTAACCTTCTCTTCTCCAGGCTAAATATACCCAGCTCCTAAGCTGCTTCTCATAAGACACGGCTTCCAGAACTTTCACTATTTTGGTTGCCCTCCTCTGGACACGTTTCAGTTTGTCACTATCCTTCTGAAATTGTGGTGCCCAGAACTGGACAACCCTGCCCTGGTGGAGCAGTAGGCTAATGCAGCCAAAACTGCAGCCAAAACTCATGCTAGAACTTGAGTTATAAGTTCGATCCCAGGGTCCCCCAGGTCAACCTTCCATAAGCCGGTAAAATGAGGACCAGCGTAATAAAGAGCCGAGGCAGTATGCTGTGGAAAACTGTTAATTCAGTTTGCAAAAAGCAGCTGCCGTTTATTTGTGTATATGCAATCTGCAGTGTTATTCCTGTAGCATGCCAACAGTGCCATCTACTGGCATTTGCATGTACAATTGTCTGTTTGTCATTGAATGTGCTTTGTATTGTATGGAATAAAACTGCATTGCATTATACTGTATTCTGATCGTATGCTGTGCATTGTTGTACCCCATCCCGATTCTGAGGAGAGAGGCAGGTAATAAATAACTAAGTATTAAGTATTATTATTCCAGGTGAGGTCTGACCAAAGCAGAATAGAATGGTACTATTACTTCCCTTGATCTGGACACTATACTCCTATATTCCTATCTAGACACTATACTCCTATTGATGGAGCCTAGAATTGCATTGGCTTTTTTAAACTGCCAAATCACCCTGCAGTTCAGCTTGTGGTCTACTAAGACTCCTAGATACTTTTTCACATGAATCCCTAGCTATATAGCTTCATCATGGCCTACAAGCAAGGCTAAGGATATTATTGTTGTTGTTGTTGTTGTTACTACTACTACTATTATATAGCTACATGACTGTACATGGCACTTAACAAGCAAAAGACCAGTTTACCATCTAATTGAGACAGTTGGTGTTGATGGCTTCATTGTTAGTAAGGTAGTGAATATCACTTTAAAGGAACTATTCAAGGTGCTGAACCTCGTGTTCATGTGTGTGTGGATTCAGCACCTTGGATAGCTTCTTTAAATTGTGGACTAAAGCACAGAGAAGATTCACTGCCCCACTAATATGGAAGCCACTATCATCCATGTCTGCCTCTTCCTTTCTAGTTACAATCTCCATCTCCTTCTTGCATTCAGCAAGGAGTAGTGGGGAGGCTGTGGAATCATATATTCCAATAAAATCAGTGTAGGTAGTACTGCATAGTGCAATAACATCCATGCAAGGTAGCAGGTTATCTAGAGATGGAAGATAACAGAGCTAAATGGGTAAGTATAATTGAAGTTTATGGCACTGTGGCAGGTAAGCTATATTGTTCCACATGCTTGTCTCAGGAGTATCATGCACAGAATGAGGACTGTGTTTGCCCACGCTTTCCTATGCCTATATACTTATGACCAGGATTCCAACCTCAATCTTCTATCAACTATGTGTGTGTGGCAGAGACAAAAATTGGGAGGAAGAGCAGAAGAGTTTAGGCATTGGTCACTATAAAAGACATTTCTGTGGAAAAAAATCATAGCTAATGGTAAAAATAGCTCCCAATTAATGCATTTTGATTAGAAAGTTTAAAAAAAAGCTTCAAAAAAAGCAAGTCAATTTAAAATACAGTTATCCCTCTGTATCCACAGATTTGGTTTCTAAGGATTTAAATATTCACAGCTTGAAAATATTCTTAAAAAAATAATAATCCAAAAAGCAAACCTTGATTTTGCCATCTTATATAAGGGACACCATTTTGCTATGCCATCACATATACTGGGATTTGAGTATTCACACATTTTGGTATCCACGTGTGGTCCTGGAACCAAACCCCAGCAAATATGAAGGGACAATTGTACTGTACAGTATTTTTCACATGCAAAATAACTGTTCAAACAAAATAAGAGTGACTAGGAAGTAAATGCATACTGTGCAAGTCACTCTGTTATAATGATCAGAATTGTTAATGAAGTCTTTCAGAGAAACTTTCCACTTGAAATTCCTTCAAATATGTTACTGCCAAAAACCAAGAGTACTATATTTGCTTTTCCCTGATGAAACACTGAATGCCTGTATGGTGTCAGCACATGTGTCAAAGCTGAGAATGAATTCCCACACAGAGCTGTACACGTACCAAAGGTGAGTCTGGCAGTGTACAAAATGTACATCAATGGAAAGGCTTTCTTGTATGTGTACAATATTTTAGTAAATTTGTGAAGTTTTAGTGTTGGGTTTTTGCAGCATTCTGCCATATCCTTTTTCTTTAGATGCCTAAACTGTATTTCTAAAAGCTCTACTGAAGTTTTAAGTTGCTGCAGTGCTGGAAATTTGAGGACTAAAGGAAAATTTCATGTAGGTATGGGAGAATTCTTATGGGGGAAGTTAATGCTGTCAGTCCCCCCCCCTTAACCATATGATTCAATGTTTACATGTTGTCATGATGGAGTTCTCATCATTACAGAAAAAAAAGAAAGGGGGGAAAAAAGAAAAAGAAAAGAAAAAAGAAAAAGAAAGAAATAGTATTCCTTAGAGTCATGGCAGGAATGTGGAACATGTAGCCTCCAAAATGTTGTTTGACAACAGCTCCCATCAGGACTAGTCAGAATAGTCCATGCTGAGGTGTGATAGGATTTGCAGTCCAGTGACATCTGGAAAGCCACATATTCCCCACCTCTGAGTTAGGCATGTCTAATGTATCATAGAAGCACTCAAATAAAAACACAAAAAGTATCTTGCTGGTTGAAGAAGACCAGAAAGTTCTGCCTAGCCCAACATTCTTTGCAACGGTCACAGCTGCCCAGAAGTAGTAGGTGGCTCATTGGAAACTGGACATACTTTACTGTCTGCAGTAGCCTTCCACAGTACACTGTGGACTTTATCAGACATATGAAATACAGCATCATAATGATGCCACATAAACGCAAAAGAGAATGCATATCAGATGATGTCACCATTTTGCATTTATGTACTGTCCATAAGCCAATCTATTTTATTGATGGGCCAACACATCACTAGATCAGCTGTGGTGATTTTTGCCAGCATTGCCAGCATTTGAAACCTTGCACCTTTTCCCCCATGTTATTACAGCGTAAATGGCTGGACCGGGAAGAATACTTCCGGGTGAGATCATGACATCCAGGTAGGTGACACTCTTTTTATGACACTCCTTGGTTTACTTGGAAGATTTTCAGTGTGTTTATGTGCTTTTAAAATCTTTTTGAGTGTTATTTTTGTTTTTATTTTTGAATTCCCCGTGCTCCATCTTCTCGTGAGAATCCATGAGATTTCATTGCTGGGCCTGCCTTTTCACTGGATGCAAGGTAAGTGTGGTATGGGGAGTTCTTTTGCTGGCAAGAAAACAGCACAAATCATGTCAGCAAAAGAATGTTTTTGGAGGGTGGTATGATAAACTCCTAAGGGGGAAGCTTTCTTGTTCCACTGCCTCTGCTGCAATTGCAAGCAGCAGACCTTGTAATTGTTGTGTGCCTTCAAGTCATTTCAAACTTATGGAGTCCCTGAGGCAAACCTATCATGGGGTTTTCTTGGCAAGATTTTTTCAGAGGGTTTCCCCCTTTCCTTCCTCTGAGGCTGAGAGAGAAAGGGGGACAAATAAGCATTACATCATCCTAAATCCAATGTGTGTATGTGTGTGCACCCCCCTGCCACAATCACATTTAAGCAAATCCAGTGCAACTTCTGTAGGAAGAGGGGTATGCCATTCAGCTTTGTGTATCATTCCCATTTACATACTCATCAAATGTTGCTTTAAAAGTTGATGTTCATTCTCTCTCTCTCTCTTTTAAGAATTTCATTTCACTTCCTATTACTTTGAGTTATTTCCAACATAGTTAATAATTCCTTTCTATAATTAGGCATTACTGCCTAAGTTATTGGAGGTTATAAAGTCTCTCTTCTTTTAGTTACACTTCTAATAAATTAAATACTTTAAAACAGGGATGTGCAGGCTTCATCACAGCAAGACTCCCAAATAACATAACATAAAATAAAACTGGAGCATTCCCAGCAGTAAAGGCAGATGGCTCAGCTGGCAGCCCTCTCTTTTTAGTCTGAGCGCAAGAGAAGATGCACCAATGAAGCAGAGAGAGTGCAAAGCCACATGGGCCAGGGTCCGGCCAATGGTTCCTAAGGACAGGATGCCAGGGATGCAGTGAAGCAAAGTCAGGGCTGGCCTGTGTTGCAGGCACTAGGCTGCGGGCACAATCCTAGAGTTAGGTCTCAGTCCCAGTGAAATCAATGGAACTTATTTAAATGTAAAGATGTACAAAATTGTGCTATAAAAGAAGTGTCAGCAGGACCTGCTGCCCTTAATGTTTTCTTAGTTAAACAATGATGTAAGTTATGCTGTCTCCCTTCGACCAATCAGATCATTCCCTCCTGAGTCACGAGACCAGCCACACTGCCCCTCCCATCCACTAAATCCATACCCACACTAGTGTTACCTTCCCTGCAAATGAAGTTAGATCTTCCTCACAGCTGAGGGGGGAAAGTCTTCTAAACCAGAGGCCAAAGCGACTGCAAGGCACAGCAGGAGAATAGGTGTTTTGCTCCTTGGGAACCACCCTAAAGAAATTATATCATAATCAATGTGCCAGTTCACCTCCTACCTCACCTCAACCTTACTTGCAGGCAGAATTAGTTGGCTGCTTCCTCAGCAGTCTGCTGAAACATATAACAGCCACCACATTGTTTCTTTGCTTCATAAAATGGCTGAGTTGTTTATGTAGAATTCAAACAACCCTTTTAATTTGTTTTAGCATAAAAGGCATAAAGGTATCCAGTAGCACCCTTGAGACCAATTGGAAAAAGAAATTTCTAGCATAAGTTTTCACGGGTTTTATTCCACTTCATCAAATGCAACTGTGAACTGTAGTCCACAAAAGCTCTTTCCCTGTTAGTCTCAAAGGTGATATTGGATTCCTCTGAGTCATTTATACATGGCTGCTCAAAATCTAGATATAATGACTTTCACTACAATACACCAATGGACACTCAAGTTATATCTTGTAGATAGTGGTTTAAGTCATGACCCAAATTGTTCAACTAGTCCACGAGGGCTCTGCCTTTTTCTTCCAGTCTGTTTGATTCCTAGTTACAGTTTCTTACGGAATTAGGCATCAGGCCTGATGACGTGGAAGTTTGTGTGACTGACATTTACCAGTACAAAAGACACTGCATAAAATGATACACACATTTAGAACTAATTACTGCAATTTGGATAAAAATAAAACACATCTTGCCATTGTAGGGAAAAATTATAACCAGGTGCTTGTTCAGTTCGCCATCAAGTAGCTCACCATTGATAGACTCCTTCTGCTGGTTGTGATTTTTAAACCAACTTTGGACTAGACAATCCTTCAGAATCAACTCATGGAGTATACATCTATTTTTCAAGTTTGAAGTGGCAATACTAATGAACATTTAGATCCAAACTGAAAGTGGATCCCAGGTTTAGTACCATGCTCCATGCTTTCTTTAGTCTTCCCACCTCCCTCCCCACTTCACTGCAACTGCAGCTACTACACACCCTCCAGTGTTTTACAGATGAAAACAGGGACTTGTATGGTCAAGCAACATCAGAGTGTGTTCAATATGGCAAAAGGTATTAATGAGGGAGACAATCAAGCAGAGTCTGTAGCAATTTGATTTTGTCTGAATCTATAGGGAAGGACAAGATTCTGTCTCCTCCTCTCCTCCCTACTGATTTAATTGAGTGAAAATTACTTTTACACTTTGAACTCAGTTTACAGCAACTGAAGTAAGCTTAGGACAAAGGGGGAAAGCCAGAAGAGGAAAGAGAAACCAGAACATTTTAACAGCAGCTGAAAAAGTGGGATGAAAGAGGATTAATTGGGACAGTCCCTACCAGACTGGGACATTTAGAACGTATGCTACTAAAGGAAGCATTCTGAAATTTGAGTCTACAGTATTGGTCAAAACCTTTATTCAAGATGTTATTTCATCCTGAATTTACTGTGAACGACATCTTAGTGCCCATCTCTATAGCAACAATTTAAAATTACACCTGAGAACAGTGGATCTAAACCAGAAGGGTAATAAAAATAATAAAGAAATGTAAAGACCATCCCATATTAAAAGGGGGAAAAAGAAAAGAGAACCTATCTCATGAGAGTAAATGCAAGCCTCAGTGATTCTTGTTATTGTGGCACCAGGAGCATCGGCAGTCATCATAGCTGCTGGCTGGGAAAATTGCTGTATTAGATATAAGGATGGAAAAGACATTCACGTTAATAGCAGGTTGTTTTGTTTTTGTTTTTTTAAAAAGAAAGATTTATCCAATTTGTGCTCTGTGAGACTATTAAAAGTACGCATGTGATGTTTTGTTTCCCCATCATCATGAGGAAAATGCTAGCATCGGGTTCCTTTTTTTTTTTGGAATGATATATAAGTAAATGCACATGGCTAAAAAGGTGTAGATTTGAACAACACATACAAACACACTTCGGTCAATAGGAAAAATGCAGCCATGTGTTTTATAAGAAATAAGTACATTAAGAAAAACACCTAAATAAAATATGCATTTTGAGGAAAATGTGCATCCAAATGCACCCACATTTATATGTGGAAAGTGGAGGAGGAAGCCTTGCAACCAGGTACAGAACCAGAAGTTGGACAAGACAAGACTGCTAGAGGCATTCTGAGAAATGAAAACCAAGCTGACAGATTTGCCCGTCTCTCATCAGATGGTGAATTGCATTTGACTGCAGCCCTACTCCACCTGAAGGCAACCCTCTGAACTAATTGTTTCAAAACTGAGGCTTGTGCTAAATAATGGATGGCTTCAAATATATAAATATATATGTATATTGACAGAAAGGGAGGAGGGGAGGAAAAAGGGAAGGAAAGGGGAGCAGCAACATTTTTTAAAAGATCTGTGTAGTAAGCTGAGCTCTGAGCAGTTTCCCCCCTTCTTTCCTCCTCACCTCCCAGTTCAGAGCTCCCCATCTCTGCTCGCTTCTATGCCAATTAAGACTTACCCTTCAGCCCTGAAATAAGGCCAGTCTGCAACCTATTGAACTCTACAGATGGCTATTTAATAGCTCTCACCTCAGTGTCATATGATGATAACAACAGTGTCATAGCTCTAGTTGGATTGGACTATACAGCAAGGAAGACATACAAAGAAGGCAGGACTCCTGGACTTGCAGTAATTTGGCAGAAGAATGTTAGGTGGTCCAGTTTGACATCATGATGGTATGGTACACATGAGAAAAAAAATGAGAGGAGGTGTGTCCTCTGTTGTTTCTGGTTGTCACCCTGCCATAAAGTGAACTGTGAATAGCCTGTGGTTCTGTAAAAGTGCAGAATTCAATATTGGCCCCAAACTGTCCTATTAAGACGCCTGCTTCCATTTTCAAAACATCAATGCTTCTACCCTTAGGTTGGGAAGGAAAGGCTGATGAAGTCTTAGAAGTTAAAGTGTAGTAAGTCGATATGATTTTCAGTGATTGGAGGGTGGACTCCTTCTGCCCTGTATTACTTTGCCTCTCCCTATGATTAGCAGAAAAAGTTAGGCAAAGGGTGGAAATGTATGCACTTTAGTACAATTTGCATAACTAATATGTGTAGCAGGATTCAGATTTTCTTGGTGCAAAATCTGGTTTACCTTGGCCTGGACTTTTATGCTATAGAGTGGTATACACTATAATCATTGCATGGGGATATTGATATTTTTAAATGATTTTACTTTTTATAAAAGCAGTGGAGTTTTATCCGAACAGCTTGATTGAATGAAAATCACCAGGTCAGATTTTGCTACAGTGCTTGTGATTATAGTTAACATTTGGAAAACAGATTAGATATTGAATCCTTTTTGAGAGAATGCTGAGGACCCATAAATCAGTTATAGGACAAAATGGATGAATGGGGTGGACCCATGGAAAAATAGGGGTAGGGAGGAAATACAGAGGTCCATAGAATCAACTGCAATGCAAGTAGTGGTGGTTTATACCCCAAACAAGGTGTGTGTGTGTGTGTGTGTGTGTGTGTGTTAGAAGTCCCAGATCTCAGGCCTGGACCATGTTCTTCAATCCTCAGGAGAGGGGAAGAATCTCAAGGTGAGAGCACTGTCTTCAGAACTGTGCATTCACACACACATACATATAGTCTTTTGTTAGGCTTGTTTTCTCTTTAATCCGAATGGCATGCTTTGAGCAACTGTGATTGATGCTGAATGTATCATGCATAATGACACCACCAGGGTCCACCAGCTGTGACATTACTAACTTGGCAACCCTACTGTGTGCCTCACCTGAAATTGGTTGGGACAGCCCCCCTAGTTTTGTCCAAAAGCTACCTGTGACTGTGAGGAAGAGGAGGTGAAGAAGAAAAGCAAGGCAGTGTGGCAAAATGTCATCTTGTTGTCTCACCCAGAAACATAAATGGATAGGTGCAGTTTACACCAACCTATTTCTTCCGATCCACGAGGACCTGGTCTACCACCAGCCAAGTGGGGCCAAGTCAGGTTACTGCTCACTGTTGATCTCATGGCTGGGCACCTAGTTGTGGCTGAAGTCTTTAGCCACATAGAGCTGCTTGACTTCAGAGCAATATCTTGAGCACAGCTAGGCTGGGGAGGGGGCGGTGGCCCTGAGGATGCCTTCTTTCGTCTTTCTTCTTTTCCGGGTCCCCACTGCCTCCCTGGCCAAGCCTCACTTTTTTTCTTTCTGTTTCTCCTCAGCGCTGCTGCCGCCACTACCCCAGCCATGAGATCAATGGTGAAAGTGTAGATAAGGCCCACTTGGGTAGATGTAGACTGGGTCCTCCTGGGTCAGAGGAAGCGGGCTGGTGTAGACAGATATGACTGTCTATAAAATAATCAATACTGTGCGTGCATCCACATTGCACAGTTATAGCAGTTTGATATTATTTTAACTGCCATGGCTCCATCCTATGGAATTGTGGGATTTGAAGTTTGGCAAGGGACTCAGTCGTGCACCTGCCTGAACTACATCATGTCAGGGATGATGGGAGTTGTAGCTCTTCACCTCTGGCTCAAACTCACCACCTTGTTATGCAGCAGAGCTGACCAGCTTAGATCAGTGGTTAATGCTTTCCTCCAAAGCAGCAGAGTGTCAGAGAATAGGCTGAAGATCCTGACAAACTCTCCAAGCCTTCTCACTCTTCACCAGGTGTCTCCAAACTCTCCAGGATTCACTCAGGCAACTCAGTAGTTTTATATAAAACCTACTTTATTCTTCTATATAAATATACTATATGGTCAACAAATCACAATCTCTATACACTACACCACCTCTACTCCACCACAATACATTGGCAAACATTGCAATTTTATAGCCATTGTTTATCACCACCCACTAGTTAGTTTCCACCCAGTGGGTGTGTACTTCCATTCTGATTGGTCCATGTAGTTCCACCCATGCTTAAGACCAACCCATGTATTTCAACATTTCACCTTGTACACTTAATGATTCTCAGGTGTTTCCATTCTGCATTCAGTACCTCTGTCCTTGGCTCTCAGGCCTTCTAGATTACATTAGCAGTTTCACCTGTGTAGCTTCATAATTGCTCTTGCTTAGTCATTGTGACTTTCACATACATATTTTATTTCTTTCACTGTATGTCCCATGTTGCATTTTCCTTAACAATCCCCTCCGAAATAAAATATTGTATGTGTCTTACAATGTCATTCCAACCATTTGTGTCAGCCTTTCATGTTTTTCTGCTGTCAATGCTTTTGTGAACAAATCTGCTATGTTGTGTTGTGTTTCTATATATCTCAATTCTATTTCACCCTTCTGAACCATGTCTCGCACATTTTGATATCTTACACCAACATATTTTGTTCTGTTCTTCAAACTTTCAGTTTCAGCCATCGCTATGCATGACTGTGAATCTTCCAGAATTTCCACTGGTATCTTGTAACTTTCATTTAAATCATTTAACAATTGCTTAATCCACTGTACCTCATTTACTATCTCATTCAAAGCAGCGAATTCTGCTTCTGTTGTGCTTAACGCTACATTAGTTTGTTTTCTACTTCTCCAAACTATTGGACTTTCACTATATTTAATTATCATTCCTGTAACTGACTTCTTGTCTCCTAATTCTGATGCAAATGAACTGTCTACATAACAATCTAGATCTGAACTACTGCTTCTTATAATCAATTTCCTATCTAAGGTTCCTTTCAAATATCTCAATAAATGTTTTACCGCTGGCCAGTCTTCAATTTTTGGATCATTAACCCTTCTAGACAATACATTTACAGCATAAGAAATGTCTGGTCTGGTGTGGCAAGATATGAATTGTAAAGATCCTATTATACTTCTGAAAAAAGTCTTGTCCTCAAACGCTCTAGTTGTTTTCTCAGACACAAAACCAGTTGTCATTGGAGCTCTTACTATTTTTGCATTCTGTAATCCACACTTTTCAATCAATCTTTCAATTTTATTTCTTTGACTTAACAAACAATGTCCTTCTTCTGTCCATTCAACGCAAATACCTAAATAAGACTTCAATACACCTAAGTCCTTCAAAACAAACTTCTTAGACAATTCTCTTTTTACTGACTCAATCTCCTGTTTTGACTTTGCTGCTACGCACAAATCATCTACATAAATCACTAATACTATGTCTCCTTTTGTATAAACACAAGCATCTGCAATGCTCCTCTTCTAACCTAGCTTAACTAGCTCATCATTGATGCACAGATTCCACGCTCTGGCACTTTGTTTTAAACCATACAATGCTTTCTTTAATTTATATACTCTCTGACTACCATTTTCTTCAAAACCTTGTGGCTGCTCCATAAATATTTCTTCATCCAAGACCGCTTTCAAGTAAGCTGTCTCAAAATCAAAATGTTCTACAACTAAATTCCTTTTTACTGCTACAGCTAGAACCATTCTCAGACTTTCTGGCTTTGCAGTTGGAGAATATGTCTTATCATAGTTCTCATACTGCTGTTGTGCAAAACCCTTAGCTACTAACCTAGCTTTATATTTGATACTTCCATCTGGCATTTCTTTCCTTTTGTATACCCATTTACAACCAATTACTTTCTTGTCTTTGGGTCTGTCAACAATTTCAAAAACATCTTTATTTACCAGGCAACCAAACTCATTATCCATTGCATCAAACCATCTTTCCTGTTCTTCACTAGAATAACTTTCCAATTCTTCAAAACTTTCAGGCTCCTCTACTGCTAAACAAGCTCTTGCCTTTGTCACAACAAACCTATCTGGAGGCTTTCTAACTCTATGACTACGCCTGGGAATAAAATCTGCTGTTCTGTCTCTTTCATCCTCACTTTCTCTACTGGGAGTTGTAGTTCTATGACTAAATCTCTTGTCTTCAGTCATTCGAGTAGTAGTAGGCCTAGATGCTATCTCATCATCAGAAGAACTACCACTGCTGCTAGGTGATGCTTCCTGCTTAACTGAAACCCCTCCATTTCCTGAGGTTGGTTCAGTTTGTGCTTCTGGCTCATTTGAACTCCCTAATCTCAAAAACACTTCTTTATTGGCATGCAGTTTGTCCCAACCAGCATGTCTCTCGAAATTTGCAGACCTAGAATACTGCACTTGTTTTCCTCCCAAATGAAACTTGTAGCTATTTCCAGAATACCCCAAAAACCTAAGCCTTTTGCTTTTGGGTTCTCCTTTCCTCCTGAAACAAGCAGGTGTGTAAACATGAGCAAATTGTCCAAAAACCCTTAAGTACTTGTAATTTGGCATTCTCCCATACAATACCCTGTAGGGAATGTCTTCAATTTCTGAATGATACAATCTGTTACTGATATGTACTGCAGTCAAAGTTGCTTCTGCCCAAAAACTATCTTTCACCCCTGCATCTGCCATCATACAAGCAGTAATTCTTTTTATATCTTGTATTTTCTTCTCTGCTAACCCATCCTCACTAGGACAAGCAGGGTTTGTAGTTTCATGCCTTATTCCCACCTTTTGAAACCAGTTAAACAATTGATTATTTAAACATTCTCCTCCTCTATCAGTAATGATGGTGCCTACTCTGCTATCAAATTGTCTTTCCACCATTCTTACCCATGCTTTTAAACTTTGCCCAGCGTTAGATTTGTTTTTCATTATTCTCACAAATGCAAACCTTGTATACCTATCAACAATTACTAGGAAATACTTGCTTCCCCCTAAGGACAAGCAATTAGCTTGGGCAACATCTGCATGTACATACTGAAATGGTCTTTGAGCAATTCTTTTTGTTTTCTTAGCTACTGGAAAAGCTCTGACCTTTACCTGTTGACACACTGTACAATCTAAGTGGTTTTTGCATTCAGTAACTTTTAAATCTGGACACATACTGATTAAATTCTTTAAACATTTGAAGCTCGCATGGCCAAATTTTCTGTGAAGCTCATGTATGCAGTCTTTGTGGATTGGAATATTTTCTATGTTATTAGCTTCTTCAACCCTGTAGCTATCAATATTGTCCTCCAAATAATAAAGTTTGTCCTTTTTCAAACCTATGCCACGCAATACCCCATTCAGTTTTATCTTACACATGTTCTTTTCAAAGATGACTGTGTAGTCTCTTTCTGTTAATCTGCTTACTGATAACAAATTATTTTCTAACTCCTTTACATGTAAGACATCATTAAAATTCTCTTTTAGCCCTGGAATGTACACAGTACCCATTTGATTTACAGTACTTAGCTCTTTCCCGTCAGCCAAAACTACAGTATTTACATTAGCTGATTTTCTATTACTTATTAAATTTATATCATTACACATCAACGATGTGGCTCCTGAATCAACTAGCCATTTAGAATTTGCATTTTGTTTTTCCTTAATCATGGTTGCAACCCCCTTTTTATTACCAGTGTCCCTCAAAAATGGAGGTCTGGACTGTTTTTGATACTGCCGCGGCTGCCATCTGCTCTCTGCTTGCTTGCGTCTCTCAGCTGCAAAATGTTTACAATGTCTCTGCAGATGACCAATCTTCTTACAATAAAAGCACCTCCGTTGCTCCCTTGTAGAGGCTGCTTCCTCCTGCGTTCGCCAGTCAGGAGTTGTTTGTTGTTTTGGCACAGTCTTTAAGCTTGCTGAGTCACCCTGCTCAGACATTCTTCTCTGGTTCTCTTCCAGTATTCTGGCCACAATTAAGTCTCTATTAAGCTCAGCTTCTGGCAAATTCTGCAAGCTGTTCGTTATGTTGTCCCACAAAGAGTCTAGCGATTCTATTAAAATGTAGCATTGCTGCTCTTTGCTAATTTGCACTCCCCTCAGTTCAGCTTGCACAAATAAATCTTGCATTATTTTTAAATGTTCTATCACACACTGCCCTTTAGCCATCTTTTGCCTGTATATTCTTTTAGACCATAGCATTTTTGCAAAAGCAGTTGAAGGAGTGTGTAATCTCTGCAAGGTATCCCACACATCCTTGGCAGACGTTTTATCTCTGACGTCATTAATTAAGTCTTCTTCAAGCATGAGATAAAGACAGGCTTTTGCTTTACTATCTCTCTCTTGAGTGGCTTCATCAGCATCGGCTGCCAGCCCTGTTTCAACTGTTGACCACAGACCTTCCTTTACTAGTAGAGATTGGGCATAAATCTTCCAGGTAGAGTAGTTGTTTCTATTTAATTTACTAAACTTTAGAAATTCCATCTTGATTTGTGCAGTGACTCAATTTGACACAGTCCTTCTGAGTATGCACAGCTGACCCGTCTGGGCTCAAGCAAAACACAAAATGATTTACTCACGAGGCTTATCAGTGCAGCACAAACAACTTGCTCTGATCTGTCGTCCACAAAGCTTTCTTCCACTTTCTGGAACTTTCAGCTTCTGTGGATGCTGGGTGCTCTAGTAACTGGGCCCATAACCCTTGTCAGGGATGATGGGAGTTGTAGCTCTTCACCTCTGGCTCAAACTCACCACCTTGTTATGCAGCAGAGCTGACCAGCTTAGATCAGTGGTTAATGCTTTCCTCCAAAGCAGCAGAGTGTCAGAGAATAGGCTGAAGATCCTGACAAACTCTCCAAGCCTTCTCACTCTTCACCAGGTGTCTCCAAACTCTCCAGGATTCACTCAGGCAACTCAGTAGTTTTATATAAAACCTACTTTATTCTTCTATATAAATATACTATATGGTCAACAAATCACAATCTCTATACACTACACCACCTCTACTCCACCACAATACATTGGCAAACATTGCAATTTTATAGCCATTGTTTATCACCACCCACTAGTTAGTTTCCACCCAGTGGGTGTGTACTTCCATTCTGATTGGTCCATGTAGTTCCACCCATGCTTAAGACCAACCCATGTATTTCAACATTTCACCTTGTACACTTAATGATTCTCAGGTGTTTCCATTCTGCATTCAGTACCTCTGTCCTTGGCTCTCAGGCCTTCTAGATTACATTAGCAGTTTCACCTGTGTAGCTTCATAATTGCTCTTGCTTAGTCATTGTGACTTTCACATACATATTTTATTTCTTTCACTGTATGTCCCATGTTGCATTTTCCTTAACACATCATTATAGATCTCTGGCAAATAATAATAACCACCACCACCAAAGTGCAAATCCCAGGACTCCATAGGATGGAGCTATGGAAGTTATAGTGGTATCAAAGATGTATAATTCTGTAGTCTGAATATACCCTGGGTTGGGTTTTCATAGCATCTGGTGGAGCTCTGAAAAGCCCTTGTGCTAAAATAATCAATCGGTCAATGAGTCTTGGGAACTCCTGTCTGCCATTGTAGGCATATCCTGAGTAAGACTTTGTGTTCTGAACCATTGTGCAGTAGGGCAGTGTCTCAAGATATCTGATGTGGGGGAACAACAGTTTCCATCATGGTCCCTGACACACTGGGGTGGGGCTTGAGTTCCCGCTAAGACTAGGTTGGGGGTGGATGGGGTTGAGCCCCCCATGATCTTGCAGAATTGATCCATCAAGACTTCTGTGTAGCTGAGCTTCCACAAAAATGGTCAAGCATTAAGAAATATTAATGCCACTATTGTCATTGAGCCCGCCTAGGAGTAATAAAAGCACCTGCAGTCTATCCTATAGATACTTACTTAGAACTAAGCTATACTGAACACATGGAGTGTGTTTCTATGTACACATTATGCTCATAAGAGTCTTCATATTTAAGGTGTTTTGAATGATAATGGATGGGAAAAGTAATTTACGTTGCCTCTGCAAGCACTTGTAAATAGGCAAAATTAATAACTTCCCTGCCAATATGGAGCCCCCCCCTCCATAACTGGTCCATGGATTAGTTACTTCGATTAGCATTGCTTATTGGGTACACATTGGGTTGGGCAACATGTGTCCCCTAGCCCCTCTAGACTCCCTGAACTGCCCCTTTTTCTGGCCAGAAAAAGAGTGACCCACCTTTCTTGGGAGCCTCTAGGAGTGAAAGAGTCTAATAGGTTGCAGGATGTCCTTGACCTGTTTAACATTTAAAAATAAGGTTTCCCCCCCACCTCAAAAACTTCCAGCCATTTCTGTTTCTTTCTCCCTTTCCCTTTAGGCCAGTCTGTGCAGTCCCTGAGGGTCCAGGGACAGAGAATTGGCCCCTGGAACTGCCCCAGTTGCCCACCCCCAATATCCATCCTGGAGGACTGACAAAAGCAAGGGAATATGCCTGAGTATCTCTCATGTTAATGAGCCTACCTTTAATAATCAACTGCTTTGTTGTTGTTGTTTGTTGTTGTGTGCCTTCAAATTGTTTCTGACTTATGGCAACCCTAAGGAGTCACCCAGAGGACTTTTGCTTCAGCCGCCCCTAGACTTTGGAACGGCCTGCTGGAAGAGATACAACAGCTTAATATGCTGTCTGAATTCAAATCAACATTAAAGACTAGCCTCTTCTGGCAGGCCTATCCAGATGATATTAAAGTATGAATTTTAAATTGTGTGTTGTTTTAAAATGTCTTGGTTTTACTTTTAAACTGATATATGTTTTTAATTGATATGTACTTTTAACCAATGTTGTGTTTATGTGTCAATTTGTTGTTCCACCTTGATCCATAAGGAGAGGTGGGTAAGAAACAACAACAACAACTCCTCTACCATGAGGTTTTCTTGGCAGAATTTGTTCAGAGGGTTTTTGCCTCTGCCTTCCTCTGAGGCTGAGAGAGTATGACTTGCCTAAGGTCACCCAGTGGGTTTCCATGGCGGAGCGGAGGAGAGTCATGGTCCAGTGCTCAAACACCTACACCATGCTGGCTCAACTAACTGCTACCTTGATGTAACTTACTGTATTTTACAGTTATCATTCCCTGTTTGCTAGGAGCTTAGTTGGTTTTAAATTGTGATTTTTCAGACTAAAGCTTTGTTTGAGGAAGGGATTGTCTTTTTCTTTGCACGGCAGAAGGTGATCTTGTGCAGCTAAACAGGCCCTCTCCTCTCCCATCTCCACCCCATCCCCTCCCACAAACAGAAGGATCTCTGATTGACTTTGAGAGATCAACCATAAGCTGGTATTGACAAACACCGCAGCCTGTACAGAGATGCACTGACCTGCACTGTGAATATCAAATGAAGCTAGCCCAAGGTCACTATTTTTACCTGTGGGAATGATAAATAAATCTTGATAAGAACTGAAAATGGAAATCGATGGGCTGTGTTTTTGCCGGAACCTGATTGGCTTCTCAGAGGACAAGATATTTGCAGGAATGTGTGTTTCACTGGCCTCACTGCTGCTTCCTCCTCCAAAAATAGCTAAGGGATGAGTCAACGGGAGGCTGGGGTATATTTAGTAAGGAGGCAGGGATTTGAGAAAATGACCACTGGGGCCATTTGTTTTCAACACAACAACCCTGCATTTGCCCCCCCCCCCTTTGGTGTATATTTGGTGCTCCCTCAGGGTAGCGTTCCTGTCACAGGGATACTGCATTTCCCCAGTTTTGGATGCATTGTGTTTTGTACCTGAAGGGGAAAAAAATTCAATATGTATCACAGATACCTTTTTGTTTATTTGTCTGTCTTTGTGATCACTGTAAACATCTTTGCAAGAATATCAGGTACCTATTGGCTCCTATTGGCTATTTCCCTGATAGAGAGGCTCAACTCTCCCATGATCTCATGGCCACATAATTTTATTTACATCCCCTCCTCCCTTTTATCAATGCTTCCCAAGCAAGGAGAAGAATTATGTTTCACAACACATGCAAGGCTGTTGCTGAAATTGGTGGCTCCTTTTCAAGATCTTCCTCTCTGTAACTCTTCAGCACTTTATCCCATATCCTGGCATTATTCCCACCATCACTGTTAGTGACTGCTAGCGGTGTTTGGACTAATAGCAAGAAAACGTCCTGTGCATTTCATATGACACTTTTTGTATAGGACGTGGGTCATGGTCTCATAGACATCTAGGTAGTGGAAGGGAAGGATGGCTGGTGGAGTGGCACCCATTTTTCTTTTTTGCAAATGTGTCTCTCCCCCTGTGCCCAGTATTGTTCTAGCACAGGAGTACCCATCTCTCTTTCTTTCTTAAAAAAAAGATGAATACATGCAAGGGCTGTTTTTTCTGATGTAGCAATACCCACTGTTTCGTAAACCCTTTTTTAAAAAGGTGCTTGAATCATAGAATCACAGAATTGTAGAGTTGGAAGAGACCACAAGGGCCATCCAGTCCAACCCCCTGCCATGCAGGAAATCACAATCAAAGCATCCCTGACAGATGGCCATCCAGCCTCTGTTTAAAGACCTCCAAGGAAGAAGACCCCACCATGAAGCTCAACAGTTACCATTTCAACACCAGGAAGTTACAACCATTCTATATTTTTAAAAGATTAAAGATTTTAAAATTCCCCCCCCATCACCATTCAGTAGTGTCATTTAGTAGTGCATAAAGCAGTGGTGTCCAACCTGTGGCCCTGCAGGTGTTTTGGACTCCAGCTCCCAGAAGCCTGAGCCAGCTGGCTCAATGGTCAGGAATTCTGAGAGCTGTAGTGGCCATCAGGTTGGGCACCACTAGCATAGAGGCTTGGAGGTGGACTATCACCCAGTGGGTAGACTGTGGCTGGGGTTTGCATTGGAAAATCCTTTAGATTAATATCCAAAATGGTGGCTGCAGAAACAAACTTTGAAGATTAATGTGGTCACCCAAGATGATGGTAAGAAAGATTCATGACCACTAAAACCATACATGCCAAAGTTATATCCTGTTTCTCTAGAAAAGTTGGGGGCTCATGATAGTGGATGGAATCAGAATGAGCTTGTAGGGGAGGCTGAAGCTACTTGGGAGCTGATGTTGAACAAGCTATATGAAGAGGAAGCCAGAAACAGAAGAATGAAAATGAGGGGAGAAGTTGGGAAGTCCCTGTTCACTTAACAAAGTACACCATTTATATTAAAGTGAGAATTGCTTCTTAATTATACAGAAAGTGTCCGATGAAGCAGCCATCCCCCACGGTGTGGACCTAATTCAAAAAATGACATCTCCCACTAGAGCTTCCCTGCTGTGAAGGGGAAAGCATACAGGCACAACATGAGTTTGTGTGTGTTTATTTTCTCTTGTTTAGGGATAGTAGCCCCACAGGATTTGAATCACAAAATAAGTGTGAGGGGGGAAAGTGGCAAGCTCCCTCCTCCATGTCGTGCCTCCCTCCACATATATTAAAAAAAAAAAAGAGAGAGAGAGGGAGAGATATTCTGTCTTTAATATATATAAAAGAGGCAGGGAGACAATGGAGAAGCATTTTCACATCTCTAGTGTTGTGGCTACTTGTTTGACCCCAAAAGTAATAGCAGCCTAGTTTTGTAATAGTAATACATTTTGTGTTCACAGGGTCTGTCTGGCAGAGGGTGGTCTGGGTGAGTGAAGGTCTTAGTAGGCAAAGGGCAATGGGTGGAGTTGATAAATCTGTGCTGGGAAATACTGTGCTATATTGTTTTCCAATGTTGAGACAGAAATTAATCCCCTGCATGTACATCACGCGTCACATGGATGATATCCTCCATGCACCAAAAGCAAAATACCTTTAATCAGACCACACACAGGCAATGGTGTTCCAGACTCCAGCAAAGCAGGCTGCAAATTGCTCAGGCAGTAGACGCTAAAAGAACAGAATGGAACAGAAGACACATTAAGTCGCATGGTGATCCCTTCCCTGGGGATGCAGGAGACAATAAGAGTATTAGCAGCACAACAAACACTCCCTCTGGCACATTCAGCAATCAGTCCCCTGAGACAGATAGACAGCACATGCACAAATTCACACACACACACACACACACACACACGGCATGTGGTAGCAGTCAGTGAAAATCATCTCCCACAATACACAGAACAGCCTTCCTCAATGTGGTACCCTCTAGATGCACCAGCCATGGGTCTTACTGTCTGGGGATTATAGTCTTTGTAGTCCAAGACATCTGCAGGGCAGAGGACACCAATTTGGGGGAAGGATGATACCAGAAGCCCAGGCAGGATAGCATTTTTGATAGGTTGTGTAACCTTTGTAGACTTTATCAGACCACCCTCTGTAAAAATTCTTTTGCCAGCATATTTTGCTGCGGTTTTATGCTGGAAAAAGAACTGCCCCTACCAGACCTAACTTTGCCAGCGTCAATGAAGCTTCCCCGGCAGTAACGGAGCACAAACAGAACTCTGTTTACTTCTGGGTTCCTGATCTAGGAGCTCAGTTACATGGCAGTTTTTATTGCGATAGTTTGCGCTTTAGTGCATTTTCGCACCAGTGCTGCATAGTTTACATAATTTACTGCGAAATTGGTTGATCTGTTTAGTTTTCCACTTTCTAGCTCACACAGACAGAGGTGGGGGGCATGGCCTCCCAAGTACATCTGGGGGAAGATGCCGGGAAGATGAGAGGGAAGGAGGGAAAGAGAGAGAGAGAGAAAGTGCTGTCACGTTTCCCTCCTCTGATTACCAGAGGAATGGCTGCTAGTTTTCATCCCTTAGCAGGGAGTACTCCCTCTTCTTCCCAAAGCGAGAAGGATGGGAGGAAGGAGGCAGCCTTTCAGCCATCGAGGAGCCATCCCCCTATCAAGCCCCCCTTCCCTTCACCCACTCTCCCCCCTCGCTCTCTTTCTCACACAAACGCAATCACAGCAGGGTGAGGGAGCAAACAGCTGGAGAAGCAGATCGCTATGTTGGGGCATAGAAAGACGTGCTGTGTCCACCACAACCACCTGCAGAGTTGTTCCACATCGACAGGACGCCAAGGAGAAGGTTTCTGGAGAGACTTCTGCAAAAGACTTCAGGCTGAGAAGGAAAAAAATCCTTCACCCCAGCACACTGCCTTGAGCTCTGGCTTGCCAAATAAAGACAGCAACAAGGCCAGTCTTCACTCAACTTGAGGGCTTTAATCTTTGTTTGCAATATATTTACAATATATATACAGAGTAAACCAACAAACTGCTTCGCCAACCGCCAACCGCCAACCACACCAAACCCACACTGGAGATAATTCCCATCTCCTTTTTATAGGCAGTTAAACAATGCTTGTTATATCAGGCATCTCAGATGTGCATACTCTCAAATGCTAACTCAAACACACACCTGCCACTGGAGCTTAACTACTTTCATTTCTAAGCTTACAGCTCCATTTTGTGGTCACATCCATGTCATTTCCTGACATTCCCCTCCAAATGACATGTGGTGTGTCCCATGTGTCATTTACACCTATCCTTTTATATACTGTGACCTTACTCGCTGATATCTCTAGAGTCTGTGACTCCATTCCCATTCTTTACAATGCCACAGTGTTTTCTTAGACCTTGATAGCCCACGCTACTGACCCACCCGGCTCTGGCTTCCCTGGTGCTATCATTTGTCAATTTCCTTTTACTTACAGTCCTGACCATCCCACCAAACATATCTGGGCTATGCTCTGCCACACACACCAGAGCTTTGCTTTTCTTCCACCCCTCCTGCTTAGTGCATGTTCTCCTGGCTCTTTCTGGAGTGTTTTCAGTTCTTTTTACTGCTGCCACAGAAGAGGCTTGTCCCTGCTTTACTACAAAGAACTTTCCTTTCTGAGACCTCATGGGAATCAGGAATCTACCTTGACCACCCTCAATGTCATTGCTACTAACACTGGTCTGAGTGTCTTGCCCATGAGTCTCATTTTGTTCTTGTTTCACAGTCACTATCTCTGGCTTTGGTTGCAAGTCTAATGAAGTGCTAGGCTCTTCTGGAGTACCAGGCACCTTCAAAGTACCCTGTTTACTCAAAATTCCAGGCTGTTGTGACACACCTGGTTTCTCATCTAAGACAACCCTGGATGCATGCACCCCTCCATTTCCGTTGTTCTTATCTACCACACTGGCTTTCAGTTTTACATCAACATTTTGGTCAGGGTATACTCTCTTCCACCCAGCATGAGTCTCAAACTTAGCACTCCTTGAATACAAAATCCTGTTCCCATCCATCAGGAACCTGTATTTGTTTCCCTCATAGCCCACAAAATGCAACCTTTGGCTTTTGGGCTGATTCTTTTTCCTGAACTGAGGAGAAATGTACACTGATGCAAATTGTCCAAACACTCTTAAGTATAATTTAGGTTTGGTGCTCTTCCATACAATAAGTAGTATGGTGTTTGGTTTATCGCACTGCACCATGACCTATTTACAATATGACAAGCAGTTCTTGTTGCTTCTCCCCACAAATTAGCTGGAGCTCCAGAATCTTCTAACATACAATACCTTATTTGGTTTATCATCCCAATCCTACATTCAACCAAACCATCCTCAGCTGGATATCCGGGATTTGTAGTTTTATGTTGGATCCCTTTCCGCCCAAACCACTGCTGCAAATTGCTACTTAAGAATTCCCCACCTCTGTCAGTCACAACAGTGCCAACCTTGTAGGGAAACTCCCTTTCAACAGAATTGACCCATTTTTTGATCATATCAGCAGCCTCACTTTTGGTTTTGAGCATTGCCACATAGGTAAATCTGGTGTGCCTATCTACTATCAATAGGATAAACCTGCTACCCCCTATACTCTTTACTTGATGCGGCCCTGATAAATCCGCATGTACAACCTGAAAAGGCCTCTGGGTTATGCATTTGCTCACCTTCGCTACAGGGTAAGCCTTGACCTTTACCTTTTTGCAAATAACACAGTCCAGGTAACTTTTACAGTTCTCTATGTTGAACTCTGGGCAAACCTTCTCTAGGTTTCTCAAACCTTTGAAGCTTATATGGCCCATAACTCTATGAAGGTAATGAGCACACCCATCATGCAGTGACTTATTTGTTACATTCCCACACTGCACCTGTGCTACCATTTGATGATGATGATGATAATAATAATAATAATAATAATAATTATTATTATTTATTTATACCCCGCCCCTCTGTTAAAACAATCGGGACGGCTTACAAAATTTAAAATACAATACAAATAAAATCCCTAAACACCCCCACTCCCACCCTCCCCCATAAAAAAACATTAAACAAATATAAATTGAAAACAACTAATCTAAAATCACATTTAAAACTATAAATACAATAAAATATAATAAATGGCCAGCAGGCTAGAAGAGGCCAGGATCCCCTGAGGCCGGGATCTAATTAGGAAAGGCCTGCCGAAAGAGATCCGTCTTTAGTGCTTTTTTAAAACCACTCAGGCTTGTTATCTGACGGATCTCATTAGGCAGGTCATTCCACAATTTGGGGGCGATTACCGAAAAGGCCCTCTGGGAGGTTGCAGACAGCCTAGATTTTTGTGGCTGAAGCAAATTCCTCCTAGAGGACCGGAGTGCGCGGGGAGGATTGATAAATGGTATGTTTATCAAATATGGTATGTTTATCAAATATGTTTGGAAGCAGAGGGATGGGTAAGCCAAAGTATTCCACCCCACATGCATTGCCCCACTGCCTGTGCCCCAAAACCTAGGAGGGAGAGAAAGATCTTTGCCTCCAAGGGGGACAGGAGAGTTGGGACAGACCCCCTGGGATGATGATGATGTTGTTCTTATTTCTGGACTTCATATTCTACAAGGAGCTATTGGCTGCAGTTCTGGACCATCAGTGCCTCCATGAGCACAGATGAGTTCTGTGCCTTGATAATATTTTGAGAGAGACCCACCAAATTCTCCAGGGCTGCTTACTTATTCAGTTAGATAAAGAGGTGTGTGTTGGGGCTCTTTCTCTGGCCATCTTCACAATGAGGCTGGACAGCTACCTGCTACTGGGGATGCTCTGGTTGGAGTCCCTGCACTGAGCAGCGGGGCTGGACTCCATTGCCCATGAGGCTCCTTCCAAGGCCATAATTCTGTGATATGGTGGCTAGATTGGAGTGACGTCACAAGCCACAAACACTCCACAGGAGCCATTGGCTAGCATCCATTAAAGGCAATACATTTCTTTCCTGGAAAATGCCCCAGAAGGCCAACTTTCCAAATAGTTGTGCCCACCAAATTCACTAGTCAGTGAACGGTCAGATGAGAGTGGAGCAACATTAGCCACAAAACATTTCAGATGGGCCAATTATCTGCACTTTGGGAAATAGTCTGGAATACCTGCTTTCTAGAGAGCTGTTGTGAGGACTGCTCCTGAAAATCCCTCAGGTTGATTCCCCACCGTACAGTCTGTCCTGGGTGTTGCTTCAAGAGGGAAACAGCGAGCTCTGGTGCAAGCAAAGAAAGCTCCAGCCCCTGGCCTCATCAATCAACCTCTGCTGCCAGCCCTGCAGAAGCTCTGAGAATCCACCCGCAGACATCCAACAAGCAGGGAGCCAATAAAGAGCAACTGGAAAATACAAGAAACATTGGGGATCAAACACCAAATCATTCACTCTTTCCAATCACACTGTAAAGTCTGACATCAATACCAGGTAAGATTTTAGAGCAGATCATTAAACGGAGAGTCTGAACATTTAGAAGGCAATGCCATAATCACAAAAAGTCAACATGGGTTTCAGAGAAACAAGTCATGCCAGACTAATCTGATCTCTTTTTTTGATAAAATTACCAGCTTGGTAGATGAAGGGAACACTGTGGACATCGCATACCTTGATTTCAGTAAGGCCATTGACAAGGTTCCCCATGACATTCTTGCAAACAAGCTTGTAAAATGTGGGCTAGACAAGTTAACTGTTCAATGGATTTGTAATTGGTTGACCGGCTGAACCCAAAGGGTGCTCAGCAGTGGTTCCTCTTCGTCTTGGAAAGATGTGACCAGTGGGGTGCCACAGGGTTCTGTCCTGGGCCCAGTGCTATTCAACATCTTTATCAATGACTTGGATGAGGGAATTAGGGGCATACTTACCAAATTTGCAGATGACACCAAATTAGGAGGAGTAGCTAATAACCTAGAGGACAGGATCAAAATTCAGAATGACCTGGATAGACTGGAGAGCTGGGCCAAAGCTAACAAAATGAAATTCAATACGGAGAAATGTAAGATACTGCACTTAGGGCAGATAATGAAATGCATAGATATAGGATGGGAGAGACCTGGCTGAACGAGACTACGTGCAAAAGGGATCTAGGAGTCCAAGTAGACCACAAGTTGAACATGAGTCAACAGTGTGATGCGGCAGCTAAAAAGGCCAATGCGGTTTTGGGCTGTATCAATAGAAGTATAGTGTCTAGATCAAGGGAAGTAATAGTGCCACTCTATTCTGCCTTGGTCAGACCTCACCTAAAATACTGTGTCCAGTTCTGGGCACCACAATTCAAAAAGGATATTGACAAATTGGAGCATGTCCAGAGAAGGGCAACTAAAATGGTGAAAGGTCTGGAAACCATGCCTTATGAGGAGAGACTTAGGGAGCTGGGTATGTTTAGCCTGGAAAAAAGACAGTTAAGAGGTGATATGATAGCCCTGTTTAAGTATTTGAAGGGGTGTCACGCTGAAGATGGAGCAGGCTTGTTTTCTGCTGCTCCAGAGACTGGAACACGGAGCAATGGATGCAAGCTCCAGGAACAGAGATTCCACCTCAACATGAGGAGGAACTTTTTGACAGTAAGAGCTGTTCGGCAGTGGAGCACACTCCCTCAGAGCGTGGTGGGGTCTCCTTCCTTGGAGGTCTTTAAACAGAGGCTGGATTGCCATCTGTCGGGGATGCTTTAATCAAGATTTCCTGCGTGGCAGGGGGTTGGACTGGATGGCCCTTGTGGTCTCTTCCAACTCTACAATTCTATGATTCTATGATTCTATACTCCCTCCTTGGACACAATCCCCTCATCTCCTTTGAAAAGGATTTCATATCCATCACTTGTTAGGGATGCCACACTTACGAGGCTATTTTGTAGTTTTGGTGCACACAGTACATTATGAAATACCTTGTTTAAACCAGGAATTAATACAGACCCTTGAATCTCTACACTGCCAGATTGACCATCTGCAAATACAACAGCGTCTACTGGTGCTGGCTTTGGGCTCTGTAGTTTTTCCCTATCAGGGGTCATATGGTGAGAACACCCACTGTCCAAAATCCAGACAGACTGGTCCTTTTTCTCATTTACAACTCCCTCTACAGTTGTAGCAAACCCCCTCCCATCTTGGGGCTTGTCTTTTCTTTTTCTTTGTGAGTCCTGTCCTTTCTTTGCTGCAGAGACCTTAGGACAGTTCTTTATCAAATGTCCAGTCTCTCCACAGGAAAAACATCTCCATGTTCTGCAGACAGCAGCACTCCCTTCCTCAGACAAGGACATGGATTGGTTGGTTGGTTGTCTCCTCCAGCTGGTCACTCCCTTGAAGCTCTCCTCTGAGTCTCTCCTCTGTGCCTCTTCCAATATTCTGGATCCCACAAGGTCGACATTTAAATCAGCTTCGGCTACTCCTTGGAGATTGTACATTAGAAACTCCCATTCACTGTTTAGACTACTCAGGAGTATAAAAGCTTTTTGGGTTTCTTCTATTTGGATGCCACGCCCACTGCACTCTGCGAAATTATCCTGCGTCCTTTTTAAAGCACAAGCACGGATTCACCTTCCTGCTGTTTATAACAATACAGCTTTCTGCTGCACAGAATTTTTGACAAAGCTCCAGCTGGTTGGTTGACTTTCTCAAGGGCTTTCCAGACTTCATACGCTGACCTCTTATCTCTTATATTATTCAGCTGATTCGGTTCTAAAGCCAAAACAATTGTTGCTCTAGCTTTTTCATCACCTATTAATTCATCCTCCTTAGCAGGGTCAGGTTGTTTCTTTACATAGTCCCATAAGTCCTGCTTTATTAGCAAAGCCTCTGTGTAAATTTTCCAGGAAGCATAGTTCTTCTCAGACAGCTTTTCAAACCTGACTGCTCTTTCCATGTTTGCACTGAGTCTGTGACTTAAACAGATGCAAACAAACACACTGATAACAGTCCAAGCAGGCTGCCAAAAACAATTAGCTTTCCAAAGCAAACAGATAAGAGCAGAGTCTGTGAGTAGACACACTTAACTCACTCCTTTCCAGGACTTTTCTCTTCAGCTCTCCAGGAACACAAAACAGCTCACCAATTGCAGAACTATATCTTCCAAAGCTTCTCAAGCGTTGTCCACGGGAACACTGGGCCCATAACCCTTGTTGGGCGTAGAAAGACGCGCTGTGTCCACCACGACCACCAGCAGAGTTGTTCCACGTCGACAGGACACCAAGGAGAAGGTTTCTGGAAAGACTTCTGCAAAAGACTTCAGGCTGAGAAGGAAAAATTCCTTCACCCCAGCACACTGCCTTGAGCTCTGGCTTGCCAAATAAAGACAGCAACAAGGCCAGCCTTCACTCAACTTGAGGGCTTTAATCTTTGTTAGCAGTATATTTCCAATATATATACAGAGTATAGGACAATCTCTCTTAAACCAACAAACTGCTTCGCCAACCACCATCCACACCAAACCCACAATGGAGACAATTCCCATCTCCTTTTTATAGGCAGTTAAACAATGCCTGTTACATCAGTCATCTCAGATGTGCATACTCTCAAATGCTAACTCACACACACACCTGCCACTGGAGCTTAACTACTTTCATTTCTAAGCTTACAGCTCCACCTTGTGGTCACATCCATGTCATTTCCTGACATGCTACTCAATGGACTTTTTTTGACGTTTAAAAAGCAACGCAAGCAGCCTCGTCAGCTTGCGAGGCTGCTGCGCTGCAAAGTGTCCGTTTCGGATGACGCTGCCCCCTGGCGGTACTGTTGCATTACCGCGGGGAGAGTTGAGCGTCATATTTGCTTGATTTTTACTCACGATAGTTGGGTAATTGGGATAGGGATAGCACTGGCTGGATCTTTTCCATGGCTGGAAACAACAGTGGCTGGATCTTTTCATTTGAGGCTCCTCCATCTCTTACAAGTCCACCCCGTCTCTGGTCAGTCCAACCAATCACGGCTCAGCTCTGCTGTTGTTGTTTCGGGAAGATTGCTGGTAATTCACACACACTTTTGTGAAATGGTAGTTCACACAATCGATAGTGCGCTAAGTTGCACTACTTTTTTAAAAAGTTGGGAAAAGTAGCGAAAGCCCTTATTACGCTACTTTTGAGTTTTTGAGCTGCCCCCTTCTGAATGAGGCGATATTTTGGCACAATGTGTGTGAACTATTAGGAATATTAGTGAATTCTTCATGGACTTATTTTGCCGTGTAAACTGGGCCTAGGTGATTCTCACGAGAAAACGCTAGCATGGCAAATTTGAAAAAACAAACAAACCCAAAGACATAAAAAGTCCACACAAACACAAAACCACACTTTAGAAGTCCCAAGTATGCACGTATGTGTGTGTCATAAAAACAGTGTCCCTTACCAGGCTGTTGCAATCTCAAGCAGAAGTGTCTGCCCATCGATGCTACATTTACATGAGCACAATGGTGTGAGGATTCAAATACCAGCAATGCGGGCAAAAAAGTGGAATAGGAAATCTATTAACGTCTTGGGCCATCAATAAAAAAGTATGCCTTATTCCCTACACATGATTGCGAAAGGATGTCGTCATCTGGTATGTGCGTCCTTTTGCTATCATTAGGCAACCTTATGATGCCATATTTGCCACATCTGATAAAGTCCTTAATATCTATGGGATCTCTTTACTTCTACATTGTTCCCTCCCTTGAAATGTACATCTACAAATGCAAAGTGTGGTTGCTAGCATGTACCGGGACATGCTGGAGCTGGCTAGACATTACCATGGTCACAATGAAAATCCACACACATACCCCTTTTTCCAGCAGTAAATTTTTGAAAGCAGCCAATAACAATTTCACTCCTAGGGAGAATTGCAGTTTTGGGTAAGGAATTTGATAGGAATTATGGCTTTGCAGGAAAGGGTAAACCTACCCCTCCACACTCTTTGATGGTCTCTTTCACTCTCTCTCTGAACAAAGCATTTCACATATTGTTTGGCCTTCAGCCACTGACATTCATATCTTGGTGTTTCCCAGATTAGACTGTTGCTGCACAGGGCAGTTCTTCATGTGAGGTTTCTCCGGAAGACTTATCTGGAAACTTCCAACTAGTACACATTGCTCTCACCCAGCAGCCACCTTTCAACTGGCACAGGTTGAAGTCAATGCATTACACCAATCTGAAAACAACTTCATTAGCTGCCAGCATGTGCTATCTAGGCGTCATTCAAACTGCTGGATTCCAGCATTCACACTGACATGTGGTTAACAAACAACAGGTGGTTTAATAGGGCAGGTGAAAGGAGGAGGTTTGCAACCACCTAAGGGGATGGCACTTAAGAACTGGATGGAGAATGTACTGAGTCAAGCCTTCAGCCAGGTTTCTGTGGTTGCCACTTCAGTTGTAGGCTTGCACATTTCCAGCAATATGCTGCATGAGGCCCACGTTTTCTAGCACAGTCACTTTGTGGAAGAACGGAGAATGGCATCCTTTCCCTACCACCTGCTAATAAGAAAGGACCTTCTACACCAGCTTTCAGAGCCCATGGTGCAGCTTCACCAGCTCTTACAGCCCTACTCACAGGCTGTAGTCCTTTCTCAGCTGCTCTCTCTCTGTCCCCCTCCCTTTCCCAGCCATTCTCTTCCCTTCTTCTCCTTTAAGAAGGATGACTATTTGTTTTTGTTTTCCAGGTCAAAGATGTAGGTCACAGGAAGGGCTGTTGGGAAATTTAGCTGTTAGACTAAGCAATTCCATATTGCGAGGGTTAGCAAGCAGTGGCTGCTCAGATACTGTTTGGACTCCAGCTTCAATCAGCCCCAGCCAATATGGCCAGTGGCCAGGGGATGCCAGGAGGTGGAACCCAACAATACCTGGAGAGCCATCTCTGTCTCTAATGTATCAAGATGGAATATGTCCAGAGAAGGGCGATCAGGGCCGGTTTAAGGAATTTTGGGGGGCCCTGCAATGCTTTATTTTTTTTTGGGGGGGGGCATATGTTTATCTCAGGTCAATGTAACCTAACCTATTCACAGTACAGGATGTTCAGATTACAGTAGGACCCCCATATCCACGAATTCATTATCCATGGGACACAAAACAGCACACCTACCATAGAGTCTTCCTAGAAAACGTGTCCTCCCTAGCCATTTTCTAGGCCCTCCAAGGCAACTCTATGGTATTTTAAACCAGAAGTCCCATTATTTTCAATGGTGTTCACTATTATCCACAGTTTTCAGAATCCATGCCCGCACAGAACCAATCCCCAGTGGATAAGGGGGGCCTACTGTATTACATAATTTGCCACCAATAATTTAGTTTAAAAACTATATTATAGGCACTAAGAAAATATTTTTTGTTAATTAGCAATTAACGTAATAGTGTAGATTTCCTCAAAAAAAAAAAAAGAAAGAAAGAAAGAAAGAAAGAAAGAAAGAGTGGACTACAAGCTAAACATGAGTTAGCAGTGTGATGCAGCAGTAAACAATGCCAATGCAATTCTAGGCTGCATTAATAGGAGTATAGTGTCTAGATCAAGGGAAGTAATAGTGCCACTGTATTCTGGTTTGGTCAGACCTCACCTGGAAGACTGTGTCCAGTTCTGGGCACCACAATTCAGGAAGGGTATTGAGAAGCTGAAATGTGTCCAGAGGAGGGCAACCAAAATGGTGGGAGATCTGGAAGCCATTATGCCCTATGAGGAGCAGCTTAGGGAACTGGGTATGTTTAGTCTGGAGAAGAGAAGGTTGAGAGACGACATGATAGCCATGTTTAAATATTTGAACGGGTGTCATACTGAGGATGGGGCAAGCTTGTTTTCTGCTGCTCCAGAGACTAGGACATGGACCAAAGGGTTCAAACTCCAGGAAAAGAGATTCCACCTAAACATTAGGAAGAAGTTCCTGATGGTAAGAGCTGTTCAGAAGTGGGATGCACTGCCTGGGAGTGTGGCAGAGTGTCCTTCTTGAGAGGTTTTTAAGAGAGGCTGGATGGCCATCTGTCATGAGGGCTTTGATTGTGTGTTCCTGCAAGGCAGAAGCCGATTGGATGGGATGGTTGTTGGGGTCCCTTCCAGCCCTATGAGTCTATGATTCTAGGCTGCATTCAGAGCCTGGGAAAGTTCCTTTTGGATTACACCTCCCAGAATCCCCCTGCCAGCACCCTTCTCAAGGTCTGGTTACATTGTTCCTTTTCCAGCATTCTCTAGCCCAGTGGTCTTTAAACAGGCTGGATGGCCATCTGCCAGGGATGCTTTGATCATGATTTCCTGCATGGCAGGAGGTTGGACTGGATGGCCCTTGTGGTCTCTTCCAACTCTACAATTCTATGATTCTATGATATCCTCACAGGGGGTCCACAAAGGCTTGAAGGCTGTTTGGCCCACCTCCTCCCTGTAGTGGAACAGCCATGTGACAGGAACCAAGGCAAAGGCTGGCTGGCTTGGCCTGTACATTGCCATTCAATCCACTCTAGCCACAAACATGCAGGAAGAAGCATGAGTGCCTCTGAGGGAATGGTTAATGGATGGTGTAATTGTATTGTTTTTGTTGTTAGCTATTATTATTAGGGTTTTAAATCTTGAGTTAAGTCTTGGGGCAACAAAATATATTTAAAGGGGTTCCCTGGTAAAGAAAAGGTTAAGAACTACTGCTCTAGCCCACTGGCTCTCATATAACACTAATGGGACACTGGTGTGTTTTAGTGACAACAATAAAACCATTGTTCCCAGTAATATTACTCCAAATTTTTATTTATATTCTTTATATTCTTCTGTTAAAGTTGCTAGAGTGTTGTAGAAGTTTCAGCTTTGCCCTATGACTGTGGAGACCAGGGTTTGAATCCTTACTCAGCCATGAATACCCACTGGGTGACCTTGGGCAAGTCACACTCTCTCAGCCTCAAAGGAAGGCAAAGGCACACCCCCTTTGAACAAACCTTGCCTAGAAAACCCCATGATAAGTTTGCCTTAGTCAGAAATGACTTCAAGGCACACACAATTTCCTTTTGCAGGTTGAACTCAGTTGGCAGCAAGGGGAGGAAGCTGAAGAAGACCAAGAGGGAAAGGGAGGGAGGAAGGGGAGGGAAACCAGGACATGTTAAGAGCAGCTGGAAAGATGGGCTGGAGGGGATCTATGTGGAAGTTAGGAAAGGAAAGAAACAAAGAAGGAAGGAAGGAGAGAGAGAGAGCAACAAAAAGTTAGAAAGAAGGGAGGCAAAGAAAGAAGGAAGGAAGGGAGAGTGGGGGGATAAAAAGAAAGAAAGAAAGAAAGAAGCCCTTTCTGAAGAGAGAGCAGGGGAGAACGAGATGACCCCCCCTTCCCTCCCCCTCTCTCTCTCACACACACTCACCCCTCTCAGATGCCTGGCGGGCTTGCCTTTTGATGAGGAGGGGGCGAGGGAGCAACAAACTCCCCCCAGAATCAGCCACACAAAGAAAGCTCCGTCTTTCTCTTTCTCTTTCTAGTTTGGGAGACGCTGGTGGTTTTTTTTTAAAGCCAGCAGGAGATTTTTTCAGTTGTTGATTTGGCAGTATGGTTAAGCCGGCCCTGAGGGCGAGCAAAATGGTGGGAGGTCTGGAAGCCATGCCCTATGAGGAGCAGCTTAGGAAGCTGGATATATATGTTTAGCCTGGAGAAGAGAAGGTTGAGAGGGGACATGATAGCCATGTTTAAATATTTTAAAGGATGTCATACTGAGGATGGAACAAGCTTTTTTTCCTGCTGTTCCAGAGACTAGGGAGATTATCAGACGCTAAAAATATCACAGGACAGGGACAACAGGATATCGCTAAAAGGCTTACCTTTTAGATGACATCATCATTGTCCTGGGATGCTCCCATTCTGCTTCTGTTCCTCCCCCGCTTCCTCTAATTCAGGAAAAATCCATGAATAAGAAGCCCGTTCTGTTATCATAATGGAATGACGGGCGAGTGAACAGGAGCCCCATTGTGCTCCCAGGATGACATTGGAACATGACATCACCGGGAGGTCCGTGCTGGACACTTCCGGGTGCGATCGGGATGGCAAGGTAAGTAAAACACTTCTCCCCACTCCCTGGGTAGCTTTTAATTTTTATTTTTTTTCCCTGCTTGGTGAATTGTTTTGACTTGGGGGGGGGCATTAACATTTGAATTTGCTACCCGGCCGTTCTCTCACAAGAACGGCTGGGATTTCAGTTCCCAGTCATAAAAGCAGTCTTACAGAGGCTGCATTTACGAGCAGGAGCAAAGGGAGGGGGAGCCCGTTCCTGCTGAGGAATGAAGGTAGGTGTCTGCAACCTTTTACTTTATTCTGTGGCAGGAATGGGAGTGGAGTGGGTGAGGAGGTACCAGAACAGAAACGGGCTATAAGGGCCTGTCTGATAATCTCCTAGGACACAGAGCAATAGACTCAAACTACAGGAAAAGAGAGTCCATGTAAACATTAGAAAGAACTTCCTGATGATAAGAGCTGTTCAACAGTGCAATACACTGCCTGCCTCAGAATGTGGTGGAGTATCTTTCTTTGGAGGTTTTTAAACAGAGGCTGGATGATCATTTGTCAGAAATGCTTTGATTGGGTATTCATGCATGGCAGGGGGTTGGACTAGATAGCGCTTGTGGTCTCTTCCAACTCTATGATTCTATAATTCTAATGAAGACCTAACAATCCTTCTAGAAACAAGGGCTCTGTGGTCCTAAAGATCAGAGGAAGAACATGAAAAGAGGATTTCGGAACACATATTCTAAGCCAGTCTTCCCCAGCCTAGTCCCTCCCAAGATTTGTTGGACTATAATTCCCATCTCCCCAAAACACATGACCTTTGATTGTGCTGTATGAAGAGGGTGGAGATTGGAATAAAACACATCAGGAGAGGGCCAGGCTGGAAATGGCTGTTCTAAACTCTTCAGTGAGAGACTTGGGAGATTTTCAGACGCCTCTTGCCGCCACTTGCTGCAAGTTGTCCGTGAGTAAAAAACAGCGCGGCCACCTCCAATGCTAGCTGCAACAATCACAGACGACGCCAAGAGAGAAATGGCGTCGTCCAAAATGGACCCCTTGCTGCGCAGCCTCGTTACTGCTCCGGAGGCTGCTTGCGCAGCAAGAGGCGTCTGAAAATCTACTTAGGGTATATCCACACTGCAGTGTTATAGCACCAGTTTAAGTGCCATAGCTGCATCCTATGGAATCATGGAATTTGTAGTTTTACAAAGTTTTTAGCCGATCTTACCAAAGAGTGCTGGTGCCTTATCAAACCACAAATTCTGTAGGATTCTGTAGGATGGAGCCATGGCAGTTAAAGTGGTGTCAAACTGCAATAATTTTACAGTGTGGATACACTGTTAGTTTTTCACAGAGACCATTACAATAACTCTTCGTAACAGTGTTTTCTATTAACAGGTCATTCCAAGCTGCAGGGTACCATATGCCTTCGAACAAGGATTCATTTCAATTAAAACACCAGTAATGTATTCAAGAACACAAGAGAGAGAAAACAGGTCAGTGACCAGAGGCTGTCAGTGATTTTCCTCTTAATTGCAGGAACCCAACCCCCTCACTCCTGAGAAATTTCATTATGTGTGTGTATTGTGTTTCCTTTAAAGTCCCTTGGATGTTCTTCCTAATTTTGAACTTCCTTGTTCTCCTTAAATTAAATTCACTGGCAACTGATATCCCAAGAAGTCTTGTCAAATTTCCCCCCTGTGGAATGCCCCACTCAAGACAGTTTGTCTCCAAAAACATCTCCATTTTAAAAATTCAGGCTGATTTTGGGTATTTTTTACCTCCAAATGGCCCCAAGTGCACTATGCAACTATAGTGGGATGGTTCTCTCTCCTCCCAGAAACTTCTAGCCTTCCCAATACACCTTATTGGTGAAAACCAGCCAACAGTCATGACTGGAAGGAATATCACCCACTTCGTGTTAGGGCTGCCATTTTGGGATTGTCCCAGGCCCTTAGTTTTCCAAAGCAAAACCTGAGACCTAGGGTTGACTCCTGGTGATGTCATGAAACTTTATGCACTTAGTACCAACCACAGTTGCTCACAGCTGGTCATTCAATCACATAAGCACACATTTTCCCCTTGTTTGGAAATGTATAGCTCATCTACACCAGGCAGGATATGCTGTCTCCCAACTGCCATATCCTGGCTGCAGAGGTGGCCTGTTCTGCCTCTGTTACCTGAAGAGAACAGGCTGAAATCCACACGGGAATGCAGGCCCATGGCTGCTAGTGCTGCCACCGCCATTCTCCTTGCTCTGCTGCGTTTGGGCAGCCGGCCACACCATGTGACAAGCCTCCTGCATGTGACCAGCCTTGATCACATGCTGCAGGCCTGCTGCCCTGACCTAGCAGAGCAAGGGCGACTGACAATAGTAGTGAAGGCCAGCCTGCTGGGACAGGCTCATGTGGAATGTGGGGCCTGATCTGTGCCATCCTGGTGAGAATGCACCAAACTGGGGGGCCGTTTACACGGCAAAATAAATCCTCTAAGAATTCACAAAGAGTCCTAATAGGTCCCACACCTTTCAGATCAAAGTCGCCATATTCAGAAGGAAGGAGGCAAAAAAAACCCCATAAACCACGCAGTATCAGCTTTCGGTATATCCCCTGACTTTTTTGAAAAGTAGCGCAAGTTAGCGCATTATCGACTGAGTGAATTACCATTTTGCTTACAGCCGTGGAAACTACCAGCACCCTTCCCAAAACTGCCACAGCAGAGCTTAACTATGATTGGTTGGAGTGGAGGAGGAGTGTACTTGCAAGAGATGAGCTAAAACAAAAACATCCAGCCAGCCGGCTTGTTTTTAGCATAATTACTGTTTCTCCTTCCCTTTCTCTCTCTCTTTTCTCTCTCTCTCTCTGTATATGTGTGTGTGTGTGTGTGTGTGTGTGAGAGAGAGAGAGAGAGAGAGAGAGAGAGAGAGATCATTCTTTAGTGTGTTTGTGTGTGCTCGCGGGTGAGAGAGAGGGAAAAGCACAGCTGACAGGGATTGCAGAGCGAAAGGAATCTCAGCTGCTTTTGTGTGTGTGTGCGTGTGCGCGAGCGCTCTCTCTCTCTCTCGGCTGCTTTCCTTCCCACTCGTCATTATTCATCTCCTCCTCCATGGTCTCCCTCCTTTTTTGTTGATTTATATACATACGAAGGTACCAACTTATGTCTCTTTTCCCCTCGCACTGCCCCCTCCTTCCTTCCTCTCTGTCTTCTGCCTGGCTTTAATGATAATGATAGAGCTGCCTGGCCATGCCCCCCCACCTTTGTCTGTGTAAACTAGAAAGCCGAAACTCACCTGCATCATCCAACTTAGCCATAAATTGTATGAACTATACACCCCGTTCCGAAAGGACGGAAATCTGGAATTTCTCTCACTTTATTCTGTCGTGTAAGTGGCCCCTGGGTATTTTTTAAAACATGGTAATGGGCCCTATCTCAGCTTGCCCCTGTTCCAGCCCCTTAACTGCCCCGGAGGTCATAAGGACTGCCTGAGGGCAGAACAGAGCAAAAGCTCTGTGTCATCTGGACTGCAGGGCTCTGGAACAGACAGAAGCCAGGTATTTGGTCCATGTAGATAAGCCCTAAAACAGAAATCTTAACTAAAGGGGCTGTTTCCACATCAAGGTGAAATGAGGGGATTATTCCTACTTACTTGCTTAGGGAGATAGGGTAAAGAACATTTATTCTAGCCTATTTGCTTTGAGATGGAAACAGAGCAGATTGGAGTGTGATGTAATTAGCTAAAAAAGATAGGGAAAAAATACAGTACAGTATTATCATTAAAAATGAATGCATTTCAATGACCTTTTAGATTGTATTAGGCTACATGCCTATAAACATTACTTAGAAGTTCCACTGAACTGATTGGTGCTTACGTCTGAGAAGAGATGTGTATACCGTATATTCCAGCATATAAGAGGACCTTTGAACCCCGAAAAATATCCTCCATAATCGGGGGGGGGGGTGTCGTCTTATACGCTGGATATACCTTCACCCACCGTCCGATCTCCTGCCTCTTCGCTCCCTTCGCAAATGGAGCGAAGAGGCAGGAGATCAGGCGGGGGGATGAGGCAAAGTGTTTACCGGTTCATTCTCCCCCCTCCTCTGCCTTCTCCCCCTTTGGGGAGCAACTGAAGACAGAGGAGGGGGGCGAATGTTGCGGTTTGCTGTGGCTGCCGCTTGATCTGATCTCCTGTATGTTCGTTCCCCAAAGGGAACAAACACACAGGAGATCAAGCGGCGGCCAAGGCAAACCAGGTATGTTTGCCCCTTTCTTCCACCTTCCAGGAAGGTGGAAGAAAGGGGCGAATCCAGCGGTTTGCAATGGCCGCCCCCCTTTCCCTCTGTCTTCATTCCCTTCCAAAGGGAATGAAGACAGAGGGAAGGGGGGTTGGATGAGGCAAACTGGGTATTTTCACCCCTTTCATCCACCTTCCTGGAAGGTGGAAGAAAGGGGTGAATCTTGCGGTTTGCAACGGCCGCCGCCCATTCCCTCCGTCTTCATTCCCTTCCAAAGCAGGTACTTTTGCTCCTCTCCTCCACCTTGAAGGTGGAGGAGGGGTGCAAATGTAGTGGCTTGCCTGGGCCGCCACCTATCTCCTGTGTCTTCCTTCGCGAAGAGAACGAAGACACAGGAGACTGGGCGGGGGTGAGGTAAGGCAGGTACATTTTCCCCTCTCCTCCACCTTCACCCCCTTTGGGGAGCAATCGAAGGCGGAGGAGAGAGGCGGTTGTAGCACTTTGCCTTGCCGGCCGCCCATCTCCTGCATCTTCGTTCCCGACCAAGGGAGCCCTGCACTCTCTCGGCCTGGCCCAGGGAGCCCTGGCGCAGCCTAGGCGCGGCCTTCTCGGGGCCTGCATGGTGGTGGGCGCCACAGCCTGGTTCTGTGCAGGGGCTGGGGCCTAGCTCGCACCTATCAGTGGTGGCTTATCGGGCGGGGTGGCGGGGGGGATCTTGGCAGCCTTTCTCTGCATCTACTAGGACTCCTAGATCCCTTTCGCACGTAGTCTCATTCAGCCAGGTCTCCCCCATCCTATATCTATGCATTTCATTTTTTTCACCCTAAGTGCAGTACCTTATATTTCTCTGTATTGAATTTCATTTTGTTAGCTTTGGCCCAGCTCTCCAGTCTATCCAGGTCATCTTGAATTTTGATCCTGTCCTCCAGGGTATTAGCTACTCCTCCTAATTTGGTGCAAATTTGGTAAGTATGCCCCTAATTCCCTCATCCAAGTCATTGATAAAGATGTTGAATAGCACTGGGCCCAGGACAGAACCCTGTGGCACCCCACTGGTCACATCTTTCCAAGATGAAGAGGAGCCATTGCTGAGCACCCTTTGGGTTCAGCCGGTCAACCAATTACAAATCCATTTAACAGTTAACTTGTCTAGCCCACATTTTACAAGCTTGTTTGTAAGAATGGCATGAGGAACCTTGTCAAAGGCCTTACTGAAATCAAGGTATGCGATGTCCACAGCGTTCCCATCATCTACCAAGCTGTTAATTTTATCAAAAAAAGAGATCAGATTAGTCTGGCATGACTTGTTTCTCTGAAACCCATGTTGACTTTTTGTGATTATGGCATTGCCTTCTAAATGTTCACAGACTCTCTCACAGACATGTTCCAGATTCTCAATATTCTTCCTGAATTGTGGTGCCCAGAACTGGACACAGTATTCCAGGTGAGATCTGACCAAAGTGGAATAGAGTGGCACTATTACTTCCCTCAATCTAGGAGATCATAGAATCATAGAATCATAGAATTGCAGAGTTGGAAGAGACCACGAGGGCCATCCAGTCCAACCCCCCTGCCACGCAGGAAATCTTGATCAAAGCATCCCCGACAGATGGCCATCCAGCCTCTGTTTAAAGACCTCCAAGGAAGGAGACACCACCACGCTCCGAGGGAGTGTGTTCCGCTGCCGAACAGCTCTTACTGTCAAAAAGTTCCTCCTCATGTTGAGGTGGAATCTCTGTTCCTGGAGCTTGCACCCATTGCTCCGTGTTCCAGTCTCTGGAGCAGCAGAAAACAAGCCTGCTCCATCCTCAGTGTGACATCCCTTCAAATACTTAAACAGGGCTATCATATCGCCTCTAAACCGTCTTTTTTCTAGGCTAAACATACCCAGCTCCCTAAGTCTCTCCTCATAAGGCATTGTTTCCAGACCTTTCACCATTTTAGTTGCCCTTCTCTGGACACGCTCCAATTTGTCAATATCCTTTCTGAATTGTGGTGCCCAGAACTGGACACAGTATTCTAAGTGAGGTCTGACCAAGGCAGAATAGAGTGGCACTATTACTTCCCTTGATCTAGACACTATACTTCTATTGATACAGCCCAAAATTGCATTGGCCTTTTTAGCTGCCGCATCACACTGTTGACTCATGTTCAACTTGTGGTCTACTAGGACTCCTAGATCCCTTTCGCACGTAGTCTCATTCAGCCAGGTCTCTCCCATCCTATATTTATGGATTTCATTTTTCCGCCCTAAATGCAGTACTTTACATTTCTCCGTATTGAATTTCATTTTGTTAGCTTTGGCCCAGCTCTCCAGTCTATCCAGGTCATTCTGAATTTTGATCCTGTCCTCTAGGGTATTAGCTACTCCTCCCAATTTGGTGTCATCTGCAAATTTGATAAGTATGCCCCTAATTCCCTCATCCAAGTCATTGATAAAGATGTTGAATAGCACTGGGCCCAGGACAGAACCCTGTGGCACCCCACTGGTCACATCTTTCCAAGACGAAGAGGAGCCACTGCTGAGCACCCTTTGGGTTCGGCCGGTCAACCAATTACAAATCCATTTAACAGTTAACTTGTCTAGCCCACATTCTACAAGCTTGTTTGCAAGAATGTCATGGGGAACCTTGTCAAAGGCCTTACTGAAATCAAGGTAAGCAATGTCCACAGCATTCCCTTCATCTACCAAGCTGGTAACTTTATCAAAAAAAGAGATCAGATTAGTCTGGCATGACTTGTCTCTCTGTGATTATGGCATTGCCTTCTAAATGTTCACAGACTCTCTGTTTAATGATCTGTTCTAGAATCTTCCCTGGTATTGATGTCAGACTAACTGGACGATAGTTGTTGGGATCCTCTTTTTTCCCCTTTTTGAAGATGGGAACAACGTTTGCCCTCCTCCAGTCTGCTGGGACTTCTCCTGTTCTCCAGGAGTTCTCAAATATTATTGCCAATGGCTCTGAGATTATATTTGCCAGCTCTTTGAATACTCTTGGATGTAGTTCATCTGGTCCTGGAGATTTAAATTCATTTAGATTAAGAAGGTATTCCTGTACTACCTCTTTACTTATTTTGAGCTGGATTTCCCCTATTGTGTCCTCTGTTCCATTCTCCTCAGGTTGGTCCTCCTTTTCCTTTTCTGAAAACACTGAGGCAAAGAAGGTGTTGAGTAATTCTGCCTTTTCTCTGTCCCCATCTGATTATCAGATGCGGTGGAATACAGAAAGAAAAAAACCCAAACAAACAAAAAAACGCATTCCAAACCACGTCAGAAGAATGGGAGGAGAACAGAAAGGGTGACTTTACCAGATGCCTGTGTTCTTCAGCTGTTTTGAGGGCATAGTATTGCTGCAGACAGGGCTTCCCTTTTGTATTGACAGGGAGAAGCCGCTAATAAAAAGGAATACCTTATTTACAGCCACGCTGCAACCCAGGGACACTGAAGGACGTAGCTGTCTGATAAACTGGCCCCTTCCTGTTCTTCTTGCGATCTTCTGACACAGTTTTTGCTGCATCTGATAATCTCCTGAGACACTATACTCCTATTGATGCAGCCTATCACATTTGCTTTTTTAGCTGCCGCATCACACTGCTGACTCATGTTCACCTTGTGGTCCACTAAGGTCTTTTTGGGACTTTCGTGAGTAAAAAACGACAAAATATGACTCTCAACTCTCCCCATGGTACCGCAACAGTACCGGCAGGGGTGAGCCTCATACGAAAGGGACGCTTTGCAGCACAGCAGCCTCGCAAGCTGACGAGGCTTCTTGCGTTATTTTTCAGCGTCCGAAAAAGTCCTAAGACTCCTAGATCCTTTTTGCATGTACTGTGGTCAAGCCAGGTTTCACCCATCTATAGCTGTGCATTTCATTTTTTTGGCTGAGTTTAGTATCCTTCATTTCTCCCTGCTGAAATTCATTTTGCTATTTTTGGCCCAGTTTTTAATGAATAATAATAATAATAATAATAATAATTTATTTATACCCCGCCCCTCTGCTAAAACAATCGGGGCAGCTTCCAACAATTAAAACATTATAATAATGACTAAAAACACCACCCACCCCCACCCTCCCCCATAAAAAGACATTAAACACTATAAAATTAAAACCATCTAACTAAAAACACATTAATAACAAATATATACATGATTTTAAAAAGCCAGGAGACGCAGCTCCTGAGGCCGGGATCTAATCAGGAAAGGCTTGGCGAAAGAGATCTGTCTTTAGTGCTTTTTAAAAGCTACTCAAGCTCGTCATCTGATGGATCTTGTTCGGCAGGCCATTCCATAAATTGGGGGCGATTATCGAAAAGGCCCTCTGGGAGGTTGCAGACAGCCTGGATTTTTGTGGCTGAAGCAAATTCCTCCCAGAGGACCGGAGTGCACGGGGAGGATTGTATGGGAGGAGGCGGTTTCGGAGATAAGTTGGACCCAAGCCATTTAGGGCTTTAAAGGTAATAACCAACACCTTATACTGGGCCCGGAAATTGATAGGCAGCCAGTGGAGAGATTCCAATACTGGAGTTATATGGTCTCTCCGAGATGTTCCCAAGACCACTCTGGCTGCCATATTTTGTACCAACTGAATTTTCCGGACCAAGCACGAGGGTAGCCCCATGTAGAGCGTGTTGCAGAAATCTAGACGACAGGTTACCAGCACGTGCACCACAGTCTCCAGGTCCCTTACTTCCAAGAAAGGGCACATCTGGTGTATCAGCCGAAGCTGATAACAAGCGCTCCTGGCCGTCGCATTTACTTGACTTGTCATCTGAAGCGATGAATCAAGGAGCACCCCCAGACTGCGAACACAGTCCTTAACGGAGAGCGTGACCCCGTTCAGGACTGGAGGTTGCAACCCAACTCCTGGTTTCGGGGCCGCTACTGTGAGCACCTCAGTTTTGTCCGGATTTAATCTCAATCTGTTTTTCCTCATCCAGCCCATTACTGCTTTTATCTGTCATTTTGAATTTTGATCCTGTCCTCTGGGGTGTTAGCCACCCCTCCTAATTTGGTGTTATCTGCAAATTTGATAAGCATGCCCTCTATTCCATCATCCATGTCATTGATAATGAACAGGATGTTCTGTTTCAGAGCTAGGATTGGCTGCAGCAGCTTCCTTTTGCTTGAGCCTACTGGGAAGGGCAAGACTGCAACCGTTCCTTTCTTCTCCTTCCTGCTGAATTTACTGAGTACAAACTAGTTTTGCACTTTGAATTCAGTTTGTAGCAACTGAAATAAGGTGATGATAAAGGGGGGAAATGGGAAAAAGAGAGAGGAACCAGGGCCAAATTCACACTGCACAAATAATCTAGTATGAAACTGGATAATTTGCCATGGTTCCTTGCAATGGAATCCTGGGATTTGTAGTTTTACAAGTTCTTTAGCCTTCTCTGCCAAAGAGTGTTGGTGCCTCACCAAACTACAAATCCCCAGATTCCACAGGAAGAAGCCATGGCAAATTATCCAGTTTCAAACTGGATTATTGTGGATAGTGTGCAATGTGGATTTGGACCAGAACATTTCAAAAGCAGCAGATAACTGGGGCTATTTATACCAGACCTGGTCTTATCTCCCTGGGGCCTACATTGTGGTCCTAGATTATGTGTTGTGTTTTACAATGAGTGGATCATCATCCTAAAAGGTGATGCCTATAGGAGGCTTTGATGTGCTAAGATGTAACCAGTTGCATCAAAAGACTATAAACTTTACATCAGAGCCACCTCTAACAAGTCTGTGAGTCACTAGGGGGTGGAGCTGGGAGCCTAGCTCTATATAACTCCTTGCAGAGGCTTTACAGGCCAGTTTCCTGCCAGGGAGAAGAAGGAGAGCAGCTTCTGGACAGCCATTTTGAGTGGGTGAGTTTGAATTTTTTTTAAACTGTTGGGAGAGGATGCTTGTTGCTGAGGCGTGCGTCGTTTGAGTAACTAAACAAAAATACAGCATACCTAAAAGTACAGCTTAGAGTTCTCAGCATTACCTAAGAGTTCTTAGATTATCTAAAAGCTCTCACCATGGACACTAAGGGGACTGCTGCAGTCACCTGCAACACTTGTGGGATGTTTGTCTTCTTGTCTACAGACGTGGGGAACTTCACATGCACCAAGTGCAAGTTGGTAGCCCTCTTGGAGGAGAAAGTCCAGCAGCTGGAGACACGGATAGCTACACTTCAACAGATTCGTGAGCAAGAGGTTTTCCTGGACAGAACAGAATGAACAGTCTTGGACGGGGACCGCACAGAGGAAGTGGCTGGGAAGGGGAGGGTCACCTCACAGACACAGAAGGTAGACAGCTGGAGGAATGTCACACACAGAACAAGAAAATCCAGGGATTCTTCGAGCAGCTTGCAGCTACAGAATCGATTCGAAGCCCTCTCCCTTATTAAGGACAACAAAGAAGAACAGCATGGACAGACTTCAGGGGCAGAACAGGGGACCCTGAGAGTACCACTGCAAGGAACAGCCGCTGCGAAGCCTTGGCAGAGGCGTGTGGTGGTGGTGGGGGACTTCTTGCTGCGGGGTACAGAAGCAGTGGTTTGTGGGCCTGACAAGATGCCTCGGGAGGTATGTTGTTTAGATGCGGCAAAGATCCATGATGTGATGGAGAGGCTGAGAAGACTCGTCAAGCCTATGGATCATTACCCCTTCCTTTTGATCCATGTGGGAACCAATGATACTGCAAGGCACAGCTTTCCGAAGATCAGAAGAGATTATGAAGCTTTGGGGAGGAAGCTGAAAGAAATGGATGCACAGGTTGTCATCTCGTCTCTTCTGCCAGTTGAAGGGCATGGTCCAGGAAGGGAGAGGAAAATAGCTGACGTAAACAACTGGCTCCGTAGATGGTGTTGCTGAGAACAATTTGGATTCTTGGATCATTGGCTGCGCTTCCATGAGGGGGGACTTCTGGCAAGAGATGGGGTGCATCTCACGACAGTTGGCAGAAACATTTTTGCCTACAGTCTCAAGAATTTGATCAGGAGAGCTTTAAACTGAGTCATATGGGGGAGGGAGATAGTATTCTGGAAGACAAAAGGGCTGGAGAAAATAGTCAAACTGTCATAGAAGGAACAAAGCAAACAGTGCAAGGACCCAACGGTTGGAGGCAAAAAAACTTGCACAGGCAGCAAGTAAAGGGAACACATGGTCTTAGATGTCTCCACACTAATGCACAGAGCATGGGAAATAAGCAAGATGAACTTGAGCTCCTAGCACTACAAAACAAATATGATGTAATAGGCATTACTGAAACCAGTGGGATGAGTCACATGATTGGAATGTAGGAATAGAGGGGTATAACCTTTACAGGAGAAACAGGCCAAACAGGAAAGGAGGAGGAATAGCATTATATGTCAGGGATATTTATACCAGTGAAGAGATCCATGACATCAATACTGGAAGCCAGGTGGAGAGCATCTGGATAAAAGTTAAAGGGGAGGAAAACAACAGGGATGTTATTGTGGGACTCTACTACAGACCCCCAAGTCAGACGGAGGAATTGGATGATGCCTTTCTAGAACAGATGACCACACACGCAGAAAGGAGAGATGTAGTAGTGATGGGTGACTTCAACTATCCTGATATTTGCTGGCAATCTAACTCAGCCAAAACTTCAAGGTCTAGCAAATTCCTTACATGCCTGGAAGACAATTTCATTGTCCAAAAGGTGGAAGAGGCAACAAGGGGGTCAGCTATTTTAGATCTGATCTTAACCAACAGAGATGACCTGGTTAATGGGGTGCAAGTGGTGGGATCCTTAGATGAGAGTGATCATGTTCTCCTGGAGTTTGTTATACAATGGAAAGGAGAAGCAAGGCATAGTCAGACACACATTCTTGACTTTAGGAGAGCTGATTTCAATAAACTCAGGGAAATACTGGGGATGATCCCGTGGTCAGGAATACTAAAAGAGAAGAGACCTCAAGATGGATGAGACTTTCTCAAAAGGGGGATACTGAAGGCACAATTTCAAACAGTACCAATGAGGAAGAAAAATGGGAGGCATCTCAAGAAACCAGGATGGATGACTAAAGAACTTTCAACAGAGCTAAGTTTTAAATGGAACATGTATAGGAAATGGGTAAAGGGGGAAATCACCAAAGAAGAATTCAAACAGATAGCAAACATGTGTAGGAGTAAAGTCAGAAAGGCTAAAGCGCAGAATGAGCTCAGGAATGCTAGAGAGGTTAAGAACAATAAAAAGGGTTTTTTTGGGGTATGTCCTCAGCAAAAGGAGGAAGAAGGAAATGATAGGGCCACTACGTGGAGAAGATGGCAAAATGCTAACAGGGGACAGAGAAAAGGCAGAATTGCTCAACACCTTCTTTGCCTCAGTGCTTTCAGAAAAGGAAAAGAGGGACCAACCTGAGGATAATGGAACAGAGGACACAATAGGGGAAATCCAGCACAGAATAAGCAAAGAGGTAGTAGAGGAATACCTTCTTAATCTAAATGAATTTAAATCTCCAGGACCAGATGAACTACATCAAAGAGTATTAAAAGTGCTGGCAAATGTAATCTCAGAGCCATTGGCAGTAATCTTTGAGAACTCCTGGAGAACAGGAGAAGTCCCAGCAGACTACAAGAGGGCAAACGTTGTCCCCATCTTCAAAAAGGGAAAAAAAGAGGATCCCAACAATTATCGTCCAGTTAGTCTGACATCAATACCAGGGAAGATTCTAGAGCAGATCATTAAACAGAGAGTCTGTGAACATTTAGAAGGCAATGCCATAATCACAAAAAGTCAACATGGGTTTCAGAGAAACAAGTCATGCCAGACTAATCTGATCTCTTTTTTTGATAACATGACCAGCTTGGTAGATGAAGGGAACGCTGTGGATATCACATACTTTGATTTCAGTAAGGCCTTTGACAAGGTTCCCCATGACATTCTTGCAAACAAGCTTGTAAAATGTGGGCTAGACAAGTTAACTGTTAAAATGGATTTGTAATTGGTTGACCGGCCAAATCCGATGCTCAGCAGTGGCTCCTCTTCGTCTTGGAAAGATGTGACCAGTGGGGTGCCACAGGGTTCTGTCCTGGGCCCAGTGCTATTCAACATCTTTATCAATGACTTGGATGACGGAATTAGGGGCATACTTATCAAATTTGCAGATGACACTAAATTAGGAGGAGTAGCTAATACCCTAGAGGACAGGATCAAAATTCAAAATGACCTGGATAGACTGGAGAGCTGGGCCAAAGCTAACAAAATGAAATTCAATATGGAGAAATGTAAGGTACTGCACTTAGGGCGGAAAAATGAAATGTGTAGATATAGGATGGGGGAGACCTGGCTGAACGAGACTACATGCGAAAGGGATCTAGGAGTCCTAGTAGACCACAAATTGAACATGAGTCAACAGTGTGATGTGGCAGCTAAAAAGGCCAATACGATTTTGGGCTGCATCAATAGAAGTATAGTCTCTAGATCAAGAGGAGTAATAGTGCCACTCTATTCTGCATTGGTCAGACCTCACCTAGAATATTGTGTCCAGTTCTGGGCACCACAATTCAAAAAGGATATCAACAAATTGGAGCATGTCCAGAGAAGGGCAACTAAAATGGTGAAAGGTCTGGAAACCATGCCTTATGAGGATAGACTTAGGGAGCTGGGTATGTTTAGCCTGGAAAAAAGATGGTTAAGAGGCGATATGATAGCCCTGTTTAAGTATTTGAAGGGGTGTCATGTTAAGGATGGAGCAGGCTTGTTTTTTGCTGCTCCAGAGACTGGAACACGGAGCAATGGATGCAAGCTCCAGGAACAGAGATTCCACCTCAACATTAGGAGGAACTTTCTGACAGTAAGAGCTGTTTGTCAGTGGAACACGCTCCCTCGGAGCGTGGTGGAATCTCCTTCCTTGGAGGTCTTCAAACAGAGGCTGGATGGCCATCTGTTGGGGATGCTTTGATTGTGATTTCCTGCGTGGCAGGGGGTTGGACTGGATGGCCCTTGTGGTCTCTTCCAACTCTACAATTCTATGATTCTATAATTCTAAGTTAAACCTCTCCCCCCACACACACACTTTAGCATCAAGGATATAACAAAGTTTGAAAAATAAAGTATAAATTTAGGACTGCAGTCAATATACTGTATTAGGATTACAAAAAATATTTTCTAATTTCTTTTAAAAGTTACTTTATACAGGCATTTGAGGCATTTTGAAAGGAATTTTTCAAGTGTTACGCTTTTCTCTTATTAATCCTAAAGTTTTTCTTTTAAAAAGTAGCAAAAAAATATTTAAAAAGCAATGAGCTACACAACAAATTATTTTCCTAACTTTCTATGTTACAGCAGTTAATGACTTGGTAAGCACTGCAACACTCAACAAACTCTATAAACTACAACAAAATCTACAACCCACAAAGCAGCGATACCTTTATTGGGCCAACTCCAAAGCATAAAATATACCATGCAAGCTTTGGAAGCATTGTTGGCTCCTTCATTAGGCAAAGATGTTTATTTTTAAAAAGTATTCTTTCCAAGCTCTACGTTACACCAAGTGATATAGAAAACGTCAGCAGGACATCTGCCAAGAAAGCCAATGTAGTGTCAACGTGGCTAAAAAGTTGCCTAGAATGTTCCAGTCAACTGTGAAGTTCACTGGAGGAATCTGGTCCCATGGCTGTTTTTCAGCCTAACTAGCCTGTTTCACAGATTTGTTGTGAAGACAACATGGGAAACACACTCAGTGAAAAAGATGATGGGGGGGGGGGAACCACCACAATGCCAAAGGCAAGCCTCTCAGCTTTTCAAAGAATATGGCCTTCCCTTCATTCACATTCTGGCATTAGGGTAGTGAACTGAGGGCCATTTTTTGAGAAGTGCTATGCTTCTCTTAAACTCCCCCCTGCATTTTCTTCCACTGTAAGCTTAGAGTGGCTACTTATGCATCACTAAAAAAGAGGACACAGATTTGAATAAACTGAATGTATGTTGATTCATATGCCTAGGTGCAAATTTAGAAAAAAATCATTATATCTTAAGGAGAAATAAAATAGGACTAAACAGAATGAAGAGGTCTGTGACTGGGGCTGCTGACACACTGCAGAAATAATGCAGTTGGACATCACTTTAACTGCTATGGCTCAATGCTATGGAATTCTGGGATTTGTAGTTTTGTGAGATTTTTTTGCCTTCTCTGCCAGAGATTGATGATGCCACGACAAACTACAAATCCCAGGATTCCAGAGGATGGAGCCATGATAGCTGAAGTGGTGTCAAACGGCGTTATTTCTGCAGTGTGGCAGCAGCCCTGGAGAACTGTGTGCATGCTCAGTATGCTATCCAAGTGCTCATGTTAGGTGGGCAACTTGTGGTCTTCCAGACTTGGTACACTCAAAGTCCCAGACTCTTCACCATAGGCTATGCTGGCTATGGCTGATGGGAGCTGTATGCAACTAGCCAACCCCTTTGCTAACTGTTGATGGGCAACTTAAGCTCTCTGCTCTGTCTTCTTATGGAGAACTCTTCAAACAAAATTTCCTTTAAAAACAGGACTTTCCTAGACAGCCCTTCAAGTCAAGATCTGTCCCATGTAAAAGTGGGACAAATGGTTTCCCTCAAGGGAGCTTTAGGCTCACTGCAAAAATTCAGGAGAGAGGAAAAGGAAGTAAACAGCTCCAGTCATGAAATGTCATTGTATGAGTGGTGAGATCCAGACTGGAAAAGGTGACTTAAGGTGTTCTCTGTCTCTTTCCATCCTCCCAAGTTTTCCACTTGCCAACTGTTGGCCTGGCCTGTCTCCCTTGTAAAGGTCTCTACAAAGTGCAGGAAAGATTGTATTATAGGCTGAGAGGACAGAGGCTGGGGAATGTGCAGCAACCCACAGTTGAGCACATCAGCAGCACATCAGCGCAGAGGATTAGTGTATTTGAGGCACTTTGAGACTGGCAGATGAAAGGTGCTGGAGACAGGGAAAGCATTATCTGTTCAAATGAAATTCTATTACTCTGGCTCCGTTTAGCTGGTGCAGTCTTTCTCCAATTAGGGGAAACTCTTTCCATCAGAAATCTTTGTCAGAGAGCCTTCTTTCAAACAGCCATTTTCCCTCAGTAAAAGGAGTTTACTGACCCCCCCTGCTCATCCCCCCCCCAAAAAAAGCAGTGAGGAGAAGAAAAGAATTGCCATCATTAAGACAAACAGCCCAAAGCACACAACTGAGCAGGATTAAAAGAGTGCTGTGAAGTTAAAGTGGAGGAGGGGAGTGTTTCGTTGAATGAACAGAAGTTCTTAGAACCAGAGTCCTAACCAAATGGAGATATGCATAGGCTCAATTGCAAATTATTTCAATCAAGGCACGTTGTTGACATGCCAACCAAAAGGCTGGGAGCCCTTCCATTCAATGCCTTCTCTGTGACAATTGGCTAAATCAACTTGTTTTGACATTTATTCTGATGTTTGTTCTGACATTTATAAACAGGAAGGAATGCAGCTTTGCAGTACCTGTACTGTTTCTTTGCTGTTTTTAAAAGCTCTTCACAAAGCATCTTTTTTTTAACCTCCTAAATCATTGACCCACTCTTGTCTATAGGAGGTCCAGGCAACTGCAGAGGGGCAGAGGCCATTTTCACCCCCTGCAACCCTCCAAGGGGCCACAACAGTACACCCACTTTCATTCTTGGCCAATTAAAGGTCTTTTTTTTTTTTTTTTTTTTTGCTTTTTCAGGTATGTGGGGAGGTGGGGTCATACTACAGCATTTTGCAGCATTTTAAGCCATTGGAAGTCTGGGGGCTTCAGACTTTTCCCACCCCTGATCTATAGGTACACGTGCTTCTCCTCCTCAATGAAAGGACAAAAGAATCTAGTGGGTGACATATTGCTTACTTGGGGGAGCCCTTATCATTACCTGCTTGGAGGAGCTCTTTTTCCTGTTCCTTGATGAACTTCTGTATGTATGTATAAATCTGTGGCCACTCCTTTCTTTCATCACTCATGTAGGAACACTTAAACCAGACACACTATGACTCAACTCATCCATAGTTCCAGGGCATACATTAGGCCCAATCCCAGCTTTAGGGAGCCTTCTGTGCCCCCACTCCAGTGCCAGCCAGGTCTCCCCAGTGTTGGCCCCCACTTGATCCCCCACTGGGTTGTGCTTAAGTCACAAGTCTTCTCCTTTAAGTTGAGTCAATGGGCTTAGTAGCACTAACTCTCTCTGGCTTTTCTTCGCAAACGAAGATTCAGGAAGGACTCATCCCGCGCCTTCTGCAAGCGCGCTGATGACTAAAAAGGCCAATCCGAGATAAACAAGTCCGGTTGCAAAAAGCGCAGCAGAAGGACTCCTTGGTTGATGTTTTTGGGTTGTGATTCTTTCTGTGTTGTCGTTTCTCTTCAAGACTTGTTCGGTGTGAGTTCTCAAATAAGGCTGCAGCATTGTGGATAGTGCGTCTCCATGCCTCCCGATGTGAGGCCAGGGCGGACCACTGTTGGTGATCAATTTGGCCAAGCCTGAGATGTTGTTTCAGGGAGTCTTTGTATCGCTTTTTTGGAGCGCCCCTCTTACGCTGACCCGTGGCGAGTTCACCGTAGAGTAGTATTTTTGGGAGATGATGGTCCTCCATCCTAGAAACGTGACCTGCCCAGGAGCCCATTAAATAAACATCACTGGCAACACATAATGCAGGGAAAGATGGAGCAGTTACCAGTCTCCAGGACTCATTAGGTGGTAGTCCCTGCACTGGACTGCTAGTACCAGTGGGATATGCCTGTGGTGGTGGGGAGACAGGTAGCTGCATAAGCACCATCACTGGAACACTCAAGGGTTATTGGTCTCTGGGACTATAGACAGGCAAAGCATAAGCTCCAGTGGAACCGGTCAGGGCAGATGGCCTCTGCCCCCCCCCCCATGCCTTGTGTGCATAGACAAATAGGAACATTGGAAGCTCAAACTATTCCTCCATTTGATCCAGTATTGTTTGCACTGACTGACAGCTACTCAGGGCTCCAGGCGTGAAACTTTCCAAACCCTTCCTGAAGATGCTGAAAATTGGACAGGGGCTTCCTGCAGGCAAAATGTATGTTTTACCCATTGAAGTACAGCCCCTCCCTAAGACCCTTTCCAGAGCTTTAAAATTACTTTTAAGAGGAATGAATAAAATTGTGGCTTAAAAGCATCTTTCTAAACTCTGCATTTGATTCACCATGAAGGTGACAGGCATTGCGTAAGATATACAGAAAGACTTTAAGCAGATGGGGACATTTTATTTCTGGTTTTGTGAGTTTTTCAATGGCTGTTTTTCACAATAGGCTCCAGATTGGCTTCCCTCCACTATCCTGATTGTAGACCTTTTCTGTTTATATTGGTTATGGGACTGGGAATCTTTTCAAAACTGACAATATCCAGCAAGGACGAAAAGAGAGAAAGGGAAGCTTGCTTCCATTTGTGAATTGTTTCCACTTGGGTGGACAAATCTTGATCATGCACAGTCCCCCACCCCCCAATCACATTACTGTTGCTACATCTATGCCTTTAAGGATAATCTTTTTGTTTAAAAAATCAACACAATTTTTGTAGATGTTCATTTTGAAAATGGAAGCTGACCTAAGGTGTGGAAGAGAAACTGAGCTTGTTGTGGCAGAGGTCAGAGGACATTGGAGGAATTACTCGGAGATTACCAGCTAGGGAATTTGGCTAGGAATGCAATTTATTGATTCTATTAAGGTCAGGACCCAAACTTTGTAATGCCTCATGGTAAGAAAGCAAAGGCTCTCTCACGGTGAGTTATCACATCTCCAAAAGGCTATTTGACTTTGTGTATTTGCAACAGCATGGCACATTACTCTGGGAGTGGTAGTTCGGAACAGATACACAGCTCCAAGTCCCAAATGCCCATAGGAGATTACTGTCTGATTGTGTGTGAGACTACCACTCTGGTTTTGCCCTCAACTAAGACCTGGTCAGAGACTGGGATTTGATGAAAGAATGCCAAAATACAGTCCTACACTTCAGAGGCACTGACTGGAGAGGATACAGGGCTTGTCCAAGACATTTTGTTGCATGAAACAATGAAACAAATGGCACCACCCCCAAGCCACCTAAACATAGGAATAAAATACTCAAAGCCAGCCAAGTGGTTTTGGCAAAGGAGGCAGAAAATGTCATGATTATGTCTCTCTATCCTTAGCAGTAAATAAACAATAAGCACCAGTTAAGTCACTAACCACTTGTTGCCTTTTTACCACACCCAAAGGCAGCTACCTCACATTCCCTAATGGTAGGGCTGGTTCTGGTTCAGGTGAGGCAGAGGAGTGCCTTCTCTGGTAGGGCCAAATCTGCCCAGGGAGCTCCTGGTGTGTCTGTAGAAAGCTCTGTGGCTATATATTTACTGCTTATGGTGCTTCCATTCCATTCATTTCCCCAAGGATGCCTCATTATAGGTCCAGTCCGTTTCGCTAGCCAAGAGCTGGTGCTGATATGTTTACTCCTGTGGAAACAAAAGGGTGAATGGGACTGCCAGTGAGGAAAGAGAAGTATGAGCTGACAAGTAATGGAGGATCTACCACCTCATTCCCCTCTGTCTCACTTAGGGCTGACCTGTTCAGGACCCTCAATGGAAGCCAGTGCCTAGGAGGTAATGGTGGTCACTGTAAACCAAGGTAACTTGAAGGTAAGCTGGATTTTCCTGCCAGTGTAAATGCTCTCTCAGAAGCGGCAGGGCTTTACAAAATGGGTAGGTCCTCAATGAGGGCCTCAGTGGTCCAGGTGGGAAATCCCAGTGGGCTGAATCCACACCTTGAGCTGGAAGTATCCCCGCTGCTGGATTAGGATGTAGTTGAAGATTTCTCTGAAATGTTATGTATGAAAAATGCTATCTGAATGTGGGGAGGGAGATATATCTCCCCCATTCATCCACTAAAGGGGTTGGTGAGTGAAAGAAACTTTTGTAAAACATACATGGAGGCAGGGTAAGAAGGGAAATAATTTTGGCCACTAGATATAGTAGAGGAGACTGTGTGGTCACATCAGTATAGTTTAGGGGCAGGCAACTGTTGGTGGCTGCATTGCCCTCCCCCCAAGACCTTGAAGGGTTGCACCCACCACACAAAAAAAGCAAAAATATTTTTGCCTCCAAATTCCCTCTATAGAGTATAGGGAGAAATTTTTGCCATGTTTTGTGTGTGTGTGTGTGTGGAGGTTATTTTGGGCCTAGGACTGGAGAGGACTTTTTTAGTAGACAAAGGACTTTATCAGACTAGCCTCTAAAAATGTTCTTTTGCTGGCACAATTAAAGCCATTTTTATGCCAGCAAAAGAACACCCCCACACCACACTTACCTTCTCTCCTGGTAAAGGTTTCCCCAGCAATGAGGAGGAAGTGAATGGAGCTCCATTCACTTCCTCGTTCAAAATCAGCAGATTCTTGCGAGAAGATGCTAGCACGGGAAATTAAACATCAAAACAAAAACATAAAAAAGTTTTTAAAAGCACATGCACACACTTACAATCTTCCCAGTAACCCAGGGAGGGTCATAAAAAGTGTGGATGTCGCTATATCACCCACAAGTGTTCTGGCCAGACCAGCCATTGACACTGCATTCATGTGAGTTAAATGGCACGAGGTTTCATATGCCAGCAATGCTGGCACTAAAGTGCCAAGGGGAATCAATTGATGGCTTCAGCTGTCAATAAAATAGGATAGGTTTTGGCCAGGACATAAATGTGAATGGGCAACATCATCTGATATGTGCGCCCTTTCATGTTTATGTGGCGGCATTATGATGCCGTATTTAGTGCGTCTGATAAAGTCCAAGGTGACCTGGAAGTCAATTCCCAATTCACTTTCTGTTAGGAAAAAAAGTCTCCTTGTGGCAAAGTTTCCCCCTGTGGCCCCAGAGGCCATTTGGAATAAAAAATGTTTCTTAATTTTTTTTTAAAAAAAGTTTTATTGGACCCTGGGGTCCCTGGGACCCATCAAAATGGCCATGGTGGATTGCATGCAGGTCATGAGCCACACTTCCCCCAACCCTGCTGTACTGCCATGATATGAAAACCAGATTTTTTTGCCTTTTTACCACACCTGCTGAATGTTTTTCTTCCATGTCACTTTTAAGGACTTGGCAACCCTATGTGTTATTTAGTCACCCACAGGACCAGAAATACTTTATAGAAATACTCCTCCTGGGCTGTTTATAACCACTTGTTTGTTCCAAAAATAGTCTCCACTTCTCTCCAGTAATGATTACCTAAGAGTATAAAGTGGGAAAGGGACTGGGGGGCAGCCAAGGCACACCCAGGTGTGGAACAAGGATGAGCACACTCATAGGGAACTGGCATTTCCCCCCAATACTATAAATGGTGTGGGGAGGAATCCCACCCTTTCCTGTATTTAAGCTAGTGCAAGTCTCCACCAGATGCCCATGCCACGATCCTGGAATGAAAAAGGGAGGGAGTTCCCCCAGCCTGGAGAAGAAAGAGAGTACTGTCTAATTTCAGACAATGTTTCAGGAAACATTTGAGTCCTGATGTTTTGACTGGAACACGTTGTCTCTGCCAAACAGCCATGCCATCTCCTAAATATGTTCACAGCAGTCAGGGAGAACTTTAAATTTAAAACAATAATTTTAAAGCAAAACATCTCCAAAGTGACAGTTTTCTCAGGCTGAAAATGGTTGCTTTCACCTGTTAATGCCAGCAGAGCAAGGTGTTGTCAAATGAGTGGAGCAAGGGGCCTGTAAAATGTTGGCAACCCAGATGTAAGGGCAGCAGCCACATCACTAGGTAGTATTAAATTGTAGGTGCTAGAGAAACTCCCATTAAAAGTCATCCACTGTATGCTTTCTCTTATCGTGTTTGAGGTTACCTTCTGTGGCTATATAGTAAGCTGACTTAATAAAAGAGAGCAGACCTTTCATGCATTGAGGCAATTCCATTCTAATTGAGTTCCAATTATCATGGCAAAACTGTAATGTATGATCACTTAATCTGATAGCCTGAATGTGCCCTAAGAGTGAGTTTGAGGTTGTAAGAGCTGAAAGTGTTGGCATGTGCTAGAAAGGATGCCAGAATGTATCATTATGATCACTTCTCTATGATGCTTTTAATCTACTTTTTTTTTTAAAGACAGGACATGAGTATGAATTATACTCATTTCTATATGCACATGTCATGTGAAAATTATAGTGTACCCAACTATGTTCTCTTACTGGCTTATCCTGTTTATCAGTGAATGCATGTCTCAAATGCCTTTCAGCCAATATATGTAATAGCCCTATTTAAACCCATTAAAAAACAACAACACAATATTCAGGCTACATATTATATAATGGAGGTGGCAGGGGATGTGGGGATGGGGAATAGTACTATCAAAACCAAAACAAATATTGTTGCATACAGTCTTAGAGAGGGCCAATGTACTACCTTCAGAGCATTCAATCAAATATAGGAAAATAAGTGCAAACGGTTCACGGAATAAGGAAAGTCCTGTAGCTTTCAAAACAAACAGAATGCTGTGAGGGAAAGGGAAGCAGGCTGGTTGCTTTGCAAGCTAGAAAGTCTTCCTGCTTATGCTTGAATGGTGAGGAAGTAGTCAACTTTCCTAAACCTCTAAATAAATCACAAGGAAGTGCAGGACTGGCATGGGCTAATATATCTTGATTCAGAGCCTTTTGTATTTCTGGCAGAATCCAATGCGTGGCTATAACTTTTGTGTGATCACGTTTTCCACATAGTAATAGCAAGGATTACACTATCTTGGAGGGGTGACAATGGTGGCGGTGGCGGTATAAGATTCACATTTTTCTGAGAACAAATAAATCACATCCAGAGTTGGGAAAACGCATTAACATTAGCACCAAATGGATAAGTTATTGTTCTGAAAATTAATCATCTAGAAAGGCTGGAGCTATCTCCAGAGTCATACCTTTAGTCTTCACCCTGTTCTATTCAGAAATATGGCTATACCTTAAAAAAAAAAAAAACTTCAGGAGGAGTGGAACTGAGTTTTCAAATAGCCTTTGAACCTGAAGCTCAGATTCTGAATGCTGACAGCCATCCATTTCTGCCGTACAAAGGAAAGAACCTTTAGACTGGTAGTTGATGGAAACAGTAGGAGCTTAATTAAGGAGCAGTTTGGTGGCTCTTTATCTAAAGCCATACTGAAATGCACCTTGAGTCGCATTATCCTGCCTCTTGGGACAGGGTGCTAACATGGTTTTGCCTCTTACATTTTGTGTGAGGACAGCTAGAAATCAGCAAGCTGGATTTGCAATTTTAGGAGACTGGACTAAAGCTGCCCTGGGAACATCCCAGGAAGGCAGGGTTCATAAACCTTAAACAAGTAGATATAAATAATGTTGCTGTGAAATTAGTACAACTTGTGTGTCATTCTTTACCTAATAATATCTGCTCAATTTGTACATGAGTGTTTTTTTAAATGCAAGGATACTATGGACTTTATCATACCACCCTCCCAAAACATTCTTTTGCCAGCATAATCTGTGCCGTTTTTATGCCTGTAAAAGAACTCCCCATACCACATTTACCTGTAATCTCTGCAAAAGGCAGCCCCGGCAATGAACAAGGAGTGAACGGAGCTCCATTCACTTCCTTGTCTGAAGTCCTATGGATTCTCGAGATCACACCTAGTGCAGGAAATTAAAAAAACAAACAAACCCAAAACAACACTCAAAAAGTTACAAAAAGCACAGAAACAGAGTTAAAAACTTACAAGTAAACCGGGGAGGGTCATAAAAAGACTGTCACCTACCTGGATGTCGTGATCTCACCCTGAAGCGTTTTGGCCAGACCAGCCACTGACGCTGCATTCACATGAGTACAATGGTGTGTGGATTCAAATGCTGGCAATGCCTGCAAAAATCACCACAGCTGATCTATTGACGGCTTGTCCTGTCAATAAAATAGAACAGTTTATGGACAGCACAAAAACACATAAGGGTAACGTAGTCTGGAACGTGCACACTTTCACATTTATGTGGCATAGTTATGATGCCGTATTCCATGTGTTTGATAAAGTTCTATATATATATATAATTCTATCTTGAGTTTCTCCTAAACCTTCCCACAAGAGTTTTTTTTCTAAACCGTCCCATCATTGCAAAACAATATTGAATAGCTGCTGTGAAGAGGCAGACAGAAATCTCCAGGTCTGCTTCTTCAGGATCCCAGGCTGCTGTCACGCTACAGAAATAATGCAGTTTAACTATCATGCTCCATCCTATGGAATCCTGGGATTTGTAGTTTGTTGTGACACCAGAACTCTCTGACAGAGAGGGCTAAATATCTCACTACAAATCCCAGAATTCCATAGCATTGAACAATAGCAGTTAAAGTGGTGTCAAACTACATTATTTCTGCAGTGTGGCAGCAGTCTGTTAACAGGGATGAGAGGGAGCAGAGAAGAAAGCTCACAGAGAATCTCTCAGTGTTGCCTTGATGGAGGTGGGTGTCTGTTCATGAAATTTTCGTCTCCCCCTTGGCTTTCCTGCCTACCTCTGCAGTTTATGGCACCTGAATACCTGGCAATGATTTATTTGCTTTCATTTAAAAATGACTAAGAAGTCCTTGAAGTGGCCACTCACAGCTGTTTCACCAAGCAACTCTCAGCATGATCATATGCTCACCTGCTGCCCACCAGGAAAATGAAGGAAGGTGATTGACTCAAGACTTACTGTACTGATTCACTTTGACAGCTTTCAGAACTACCTCCACTTTTTTCTCTTCTTACATTTAGGTCAGGAGTTTGTATGGATGTTAACTCTTTATGTTTCAAAGGCTAAATTCCTTCTCTTTCAAAAGGGTAGTTGAAAGAGACCCCCCCCCCCGAATACTCAGAGACAGCCATGGAAGAATCATATCATCAAATGGACACCCTTGGATTCATTCAGTCTGTTTCTTAAACTGGGGGTGTGGTTTGTTCAAACCACAATCCAATTCTTTGAACTAGTTTCACAATGGCCCACTTATGGACAGTTCAATGTCCCTGGAAAATTCATTGTCATGCCTGATGATTCTTAGGAGATTTTCACATGGAGGAAATAACCCCCATGGAGATTGGGAGAGAAACGGGGCTGTTCTGCTGCCAGCGCTCTGTTTCGCACACCCCTTCCTTCTCCCAATCTCCCTTCATCCTCCCTCCGTGCTGCTTCCATTTTCCTTCCGATATTTTTTACTAACAAAAACGGAGCACTGGCAGCGGAACAGCCCCGTTTCTCTCCTGATCTCCGTGGGGGTTATTTCCCCTGTGTGAGGGTCTCCTTACTGTTAAGTTTGTCATGTAACCAGCCATGTCATTCCCCTCTGGACCCCACAAGACTGTTTAAGTCTAGAGTTTAAAATTATCTCATTGCATACCAATTTCTCAATGAAACTACATTTCCACAAATTAAATCACATTATGCTCTGCCAGTGGCAAAAAAACCCTTGGTGTTCTCTGGTGTTTTACCACAAGTGCTTCAGTATTTGAGAACTGTTACATTCAATCTGATCCTCCTCTTCATTAGAATTAACATGCCTAGATCTTGTCCAGTAAATTTACACTAATGTTAGTTCTCATAATTTTCTCTGGTTTCGCAGTATCTTCTGAATTTTAGTCTAAAAAGCGATACTTACATGGTCTGAAAGGAGCCAACATGGTACAGTTGTTTGAGTGTTGGACTAGGTTTTGAGGAGACTAGGGTTCAAATCCCCACTCTGCCATGGAAACCCACTGGATGACCTGGGTATCCAAGAAAGCAGCTAGTTGCCAGCAAAGTATATACAAACAGCAAGAATCTGAGAAGGTAGCCAACTAGCAATTAGCACAAAGGAATGGAAACACAGTCTTAGGAGATTTTCACATGGGGCCAAAATGCCCCGTTACTGCCCTGCCATCTCCTCTCCTGTTCCTGCCACGGAATAACGTAAATATTTCACACACTTACCTTAATTCCACGGCAGGACCGGGCTCCCCCTCCCCTTGCTGACCGGCCATAAATGCAGCCATCGTAAGGCTGGTTTTACAACCAGCTGTCTGAAACATTAGCATGCTATCACGTGATGATGGCCAGGCAGTAAATTTAAAAAATAAAACTCCCCTAAATATAAAATCAGTTCACCAAGCACAAAAACACACTTTAAATCACACAGTCAAAACAGAGAGGGTAAAATAAAGGGTGCCACTTACCTGGATATCCAGATCGTACCAGGAAGTGCTGAGAATGGATCTCCCCTCCGCGGCTGTCATTTTGGAACAGGAACAGGGCTCCTGTTTGCACACCCGTGATTGTGTGATAATGATGGAACGGGAGGTCTATTCACGATGAAAAATCATGATTACACTGTTCCGGAACAGTCATGGGAACAGGATGCATGCAGGACAGAACGGGGTCAACATCATCCAAAAGGGAAAACCTTTCCCGACCCTGTTCTGTTCCTGCCACGGGATATATAGCCCATGTGAAAATCTCCCTACAAAGATTAGTCCAGCAAAACAATCCAAAGAATCAGGACTTACAGAATTCAGCATGGGTCCAAACAAGTCTGTGGGTCAATTGGATCAGAGAGCAGCATAGTCAGGAACGGTCCAAGGTCTAAACACAAGTCAAGGCAACAGGAACACAAAGTCAGAAATATCAGACACAAAGTTTTTTCCAGGAAGATCAATTGATCTTTGACAAAGCCTCCATAGCTCCCCAAAGTGTATATATAGTAATCAAGGCTTTGTCAGGTGCTCCTTGATGAGCAGGTGTTTCTGATAAAGCCTCAGCGATCTTCTTCAAGCTTCCTTTTAGGATTGCTGTTGGCTGAATGATGGTGCAGGTAAGTCTGTCTCCTCTTCCTCATCCTTATCTGAATTGGCAGGACTCTGCTGGGACTGGTGCCAACCCACTAGGACCAGGCTCTTCCTCTCTTTGAGCCCCCAGGTTGTCAGGGCTTGCTGCTGGCACAGGTGTAGAGAAACCTGTGCCAGTGTCCATAGGTCCATTCCCTGCCATGTTCTCCTCCTCCTTTGAGTCCATGCCCTCATCAGACTTATGGGGCGTGACACTGGTCAAGTCATACTCTCTATGACAGTGGTTCTCAACCTGCAGGTCCCCAGATGTTGTTGGACTACAGTTCCCAGGAGCCCTCTGAGGTCTCAACGTGACAGTCAGGTGGTCCTCCCAGTCATTAGTGAGGCTGTAGGATTGAACTCACAGCCTCACTAATGACTGGGAGGACCACCTGACTGTCAAGTTGAGACCTCAGAGGGCTCCTGGGAACTGTGGTCCAACAACATCTGGGGACCTGCAGGTTGAGAATCACTGCTCTATAAAGAAGACAATGGCAAGCTTCCTCTGAAATAAATCTTGCCAAGAAAACCCTATGAGAGGGTTACCATAAGTTGGAGTAAACTTGAAAGGCACATAACAACAACACATGATCTAAAACAGGATGAAATAATATATTACATGGGGATAGATTGCTGTCAGCAACTTCTTTATAAATGTTTTCCTAGTTGTACATAATCAACAGTAATCTCATTGTTTTGAATCCACTGACTCTTAAAGAGTCTCTGTGGAATCAATTTGTGGAGCACTATGTCAGGGTTATGTTGCTTTAAGTGCAAAAGGAAAAATGTTGGAGCAACAGACCACTGACTAGCACAGCTGAAGTGGGTTTGATCACAGCTGTGGCTAGGCAGAAGGCTGACTATAGAAGACTCCTATATAGCTAAAGCAAAAGATGTATTGTGTGTGGGTTGGTGTCATGGAGAAAGAGGAGTGTTGGTGGATGTTGGAGAAATTGCTTTTGAGTTTGTTAATGAGATTTGCTGTGTATATATTGTATTTGTTTATACTGAAACTGAAGATAAAGACCTCCAGATATCTTTGGATGAACCTTGCTGCCTGTAAGTCTTTTTATGTGTGGAAGTGAGCAGTGAAACAGTCGCTAGCTGAAGCCTTTGTTTTTGTGCCTTTTCTACTGCTCAGTTCTGCTGTTTGGCTACTCCTGGGTTAGTTCATCCCCAGGCTGTGCCAGGTGCCTCTCAGTGAGCCTATATTGAGTGAAGACACTATCCAGTGGGTTAGGTGTCCATCATATAGCACCTATTTTCCAGCTCAGTTTGGATGAAAGCCTCCTTGAGAATTTCTGTTAGACTGAACAGAAGAAAATCAATAAATGAGTAAACAAATACAGAATTATACTGTAGCATATTTGAGGTAGGGAAATAGTTCAGAATAACTGGAGCATGTGGGTAGAATGGAGAAAACAACTTGTCACCTAGTCAAAAAAACTTTATACAAATGGAGAAAACAACTTGTCACCTAGTCAAAACAACTTGAGCTCTAAAGCAAGGGTTGGCATGTGGCTTCTCCCACCATTATGTGGGCTGAACCACTGTCATTTGGGAGGACCAAAAGGACATTCCAGTTACTTCTGGGCAGTTTGGGAGCAATTTCCAGCTGTTCCAGGGTGTTCTGCCTCCAACGTGCATTTTTTGACTGAAAATGAAGGTGGGGAATGGCTGAAATTTTTTTTTGGGGGGGGGAGGGGAAGTCTGGGGGGGGGTCTGCAAGCCCTCTAGGCCATGTGCAGCTTCCAGATCCACACCCAAGATCTAAAGGAACAGAGGCATTCACTAAGTATTCAAACCATACATTAGGAAAACCAAGGCTTGAAAAGTTGCTTCAAAAATTATAGTTCCAAGGCCTCCCAGAATGATTAGTTGCTGTTATGTTTTTTAAAATAGCATTTTAAGTTCCTTGAGTCTGTGGCCTTGGGTCCTGTGCAAGGAGAAAGGTGGTATATAGATAAAATAAAATAAATTTCCAGTTTCTCAAAAATAACAAATACTGTACTGTAACTTTTCAGTTACTTTTAAAAGCAAACGTCTACATGCTACAAGCTGCTGGCTGGTGTAATAAAATGTAGTTTTCTCCCATCCAACAAAGCGTGAAAGAAATCCCCAAGGCTTAGCAGAACCAGTAAATGAAGCAAACGAACCTCCTCCACTTTTGTTGAGGCCACAACTCCATAACTAAACAAGTAACTAGAAGCTAAAAATACGGTACAAAAAGGGAGACACTGTCTCTCATCATATTGTGTATTATAATGTGATTAATGTTGCTGTCCTTGAGCAAGCAGGGATCACCAGCATTGAGGCCATGATATTGAGAACACAGCTGTGCTGGGCAGGGCATGTTTCTAGGCTGGAGGACCATCACCTCCCAAAAACAGTACTCTACGGTAAACTCGCCACAGGTCAGCGTAAGAGGGGCGCTCCAAAAAAGCGATACAAGAACTCCCTGAAGCAACATCTCAGGCTCGGCCAAATTGATCACCAACAGTGGTCCGCCCTGGCCTCACATCGGGAGGCATGGAGACACACTATCCTCAGTACTGTAGCCTTATTTGAGAACTCACGCTGTACAAGTCTTGAAGAGAAACGACAACGCAGAAAAAATCACAACCTGGAAACATCACCGAAGGAGAACTTCTGCTGTGCTTTCTGCAACCGGACTTGTTTATCTTGGATTGGCCTTTTTAGTCATCAGCACGCTTGCAGAAAGCACGGGATGAGTCCTTTCTGAATCTTCATTTGCGAAGAAAAGACAGAGATAACGTACTTATTGAGCCAGTGTGGTATAGTGGTTTGGGTGCTGGGCTAGGGACTTTATCAGACAGGTCCTTAAAACCCGCTCCTGTTCCGTTACCCACCCACCCGCCCTCCTCCCATCTCTGTAACTGAATAAAAAATATGTTCATACACTTCCCTTAATCCTGGGACAGAAACTGCTCCCCCTCCTCTGGCTGTCCAGGAAGGGAATGGAGCTCTCACAGAGCCCCCTCCCCTTCCTAGAGACCCAATCGCGTGGAGAATTTAAAAATAAAAAAACCCCCAAACCTCAAAGAAATGCACCAAACACCCAAACACCCTTAAAAAAACCCAAGTAACCCAGGAAGGGAGCAAAAAAGGCTGTCACTGACCTCTTTGTCCCAATCGAAGCAGGAAGTGTTTTGCAGGGACCTCCCAGGACCTTGCAGGGAGCCCTGCATCACGCAGAGAATTTTAAAAAAACAAAAACCCCAGACATCAAAAAATTAAGTCAAGCACCTAAACAGCCTTTAAAAGAAACAAGTAAACAGGGGAGGGTACAAAAAAGTCTGTCACTTACCTGGATGTCCAGATTGCCACCAGAAGTGTTCTCTGCTTACCCTCCAGGACCTTACAGAGGCAGGCAGCCGGGGGGAGGATTTAAAAATATAAATAAGGCAGACTTCTAAAAATTAAAAAAAGCACCAAAACACTTTTAAAGCTTTAAAAGCAACATGGGGAGGCTACAGAAAAGGCTGTTACTCACCTGGATGTCACTATCATACCCGGAAGTGTTCTAACATTGTGCTAGCATAATGGCAAACCAGTTCACACACCTGTGATTCCATTACAGAAATGGAACAGGAGATTTAGAGGTTCTTTCGTTTGCTTTTTTGGCCATCTGTGAGGCCCCTGGTGGTCAGTCAACCCCCAAACCTCCTGCCCTAAGGCTTGGATGAAAGGCCCCAGGCTGTGCTGTTGGGGGAATCTGGGAGCTGTTTTCCAAAAACATAACCTTCCCAAGCACTCCTCTTAAGTTCTCATGGCTTCTGCTCTGATGCCTTCTGTTTGAAGTGTATATACATGACCAAATTTATACAGTTGTCCCTACGTATCCACGGATTTGGTATCCATGGCTTGAAAATAATCTTGAAAAAATGGGGATCCGGAAGGGAAATCTTGATTTTGCCATCTTGTGTGGGGGACACCATTTTGCTTTGCCGTTGCATATCATAGGACTGGAGTATTCACAGATTTTGGTATCCACAGATTTAAATATTGAAAATATTCTTTAAAAAATAATCATCCAAAAAGCAAACCTTGATTTTGCCATCTTATATAAGGGACACCGTTTTCCTATGGCATTGCATATCATGGGACTTGAGTATTCATGGATTTTGGTATCCATGGGGGGTCCTGGAACCAAGCCCCAGCGAATATGACGGGACAACTGTAGTTTTATTGGTTATTGCTGCTCCAGAGATCGGAACACGGAGCAATGGATGCAAGCTCCAGGAACAGAGATTCCACCTCAACATTAGGAGGAACTTTTTGACAGTAAGAGCTGTTTGGCAGTGGAACGCACTCCCTCGGAGCGTGGTGGGTTCTCCTTCCTTGGAGGTCTTTAAACAGAGGCTGGATGGCCATTTGTCACGGATGCTTTGATCATGATTTCCTGCATGACAGGGGGTTGGACTGGATGGCCCTCGTGGTCTCTTCCAACTCTGCAATTCTATGATTCTATGATTCTATGATCTATTGATGACTTTTCCCCGTGAATAAAACAAAATGGAAAGCACACGGGGTCAGAACAGGTGAGGAGGATGTCATCTGAAAAAGAAAAAAAAAAACCTTTTTAGCAATCCTGTGGCATTTCTGTTCTATTTCATTAAACCCGTTTGATAAAGTCCTAGAGATTATCAAACTACACTGTTTTAGTGCTATTACTCCACTTTAACTGCTCTGGCTGCCTCCTGTGGCATCCTGGGATTTGCAGTTTAGGAAGGGGCATTTAGCATTCTCAGCCAGAGAGCTCTTGGGCCACAGTAAACTACAAACCCCAGAATCCCACAGGAGGCAGCAAGAGCCGTTAAAGTGGAATAATAGCACTATAACAGTGTAGTGTGAAAAAGTCCCAGGTTCAAATCCCTGCTTAGCCATGAAAACCAGCTGGGTGATCTTGGGCAAGTCACACCCTCTCAGCCTCAGAGGAAGGCAAAGACAAACCTCCACTGAATAAGTCTTGGTAAGAAAAACTCTGTGATAGGTTTACCTTTGGGTCACCATAAGTCAGAAATGACTTGAAGGCACACAAAAACAGCAACAACCTTACTTATTGAAAAAACAATTAAAGAGTCTTTTGGTACCTTAAAGACAAGCATGTTTTATTTGACATAGGCTTTGGTGGACTCCAGCTCACTGCATCAGATGCATCTGATGCATAGGACTGTAATCCACAAATGCTTGAACCAAATACCTTTCCTTAATCTTTAAAGTGCCACCAGACTCTACTTGTTTTTCCAGTACATGCTGCAAGGCGTTTGTTGTTTTTGAGACTAGCAGCTTGTTCTTGTTCTTGTGTGCCTTCAAGCTGTTTCTGACTTATGGTGACCCTAAGGCGAGCCTATAAGAGGGATTTCTGAAGCTGAGAGTGTGTGACTTGCCCAAGGTCACCCAGCGGGTTTTCATGGCCAAGCTGGTATTCAAACCCAGCTCTTCAAAGTCATACTCCAACACGCAAACCAATGAGCCTTGCTGGCTCCTCACTTTGAATTCACTGGGAAAAGGAATTAATTGCAAGTACCTAGAAATGGCAAGCTCTGTGGAGGGGGGGTGGGGTGGGGGGCTTCAGTTTTGAGATGACCAAGTGACATTTGAGGATGAAGCATACCTCCTCTGTGGCCCTTACTAGACTCACAGATGCTTTTGTTAACAAGAGAAAATTATCATTTAAAAAAATGCTTGATGCCATCTGATACATTGGTGGGAGCAGGGTGGATGGATGGAAGCAAAAGCTTTGTTTGCTGAGCTACTGTTTATCCTGGCATGGCCTTCTCCTATCTCTCTGTTAGAAAAACAAATCTGCTGAATTATAGTGTCTTATTATTGTGTCTCCATCATCCTCATCCTCCCCATCCCTTCTAGCAGCAGCAATAGTACTAATGTGTTGGAGAGCTGCTGTTATGCTGAAAAGCCTCTAGTTAGGAAGCCCCATGGAATCCCAGCTATGCAAGCCATACAAATAAAAACAAGAAGCAATTACAAGCATGGGACAATAACAAAAACTAGCTGCAATCTCTGGCCTAGTTCTCACAGGCAGCCAATGAGGTGGGAAACCTGTCTCTGACTAATGACTATTGAAAAATGAGGATTACATGACTGAGAATCCCCTCCCCAAATATCCCTGCAGATAGATGGCCAGATGCCAGGCAAAAAGCATGATGCTTATTTAGTGACCTGCCAGTTTTGTATGTGTATGAAGTTAGGAATGGGTTTTACCAGCCGTAGGCAAGTTTTTCCTATGGTTTTTCCATCATCTTCTCTTACCCATAGAATGTTGACATAGGTTTACCACCTTGCCTATTGTTTGTGAGAATTCGGCTTAGAGCACATAATTTTGGATCACAATGTTCTTTGGCTAGCATTCTAAGGACTTTATCACATGGGGCTGCTAAAGTGGAATTTCAGTGGGACAGTAATTAATTGGTCAATACTTATCAGATAATGTTGTGGCTATCCTGTTGGTGCTTTGCATTCTAGTTGCTACTGATGCACCCCTTTCAATTGACAGGAAAATCCTTTCAGTACCTTCCAGTATTGCCATTGTTCTGCTGCTGACCCTTGTGCGATAGGTCCATAGCCTTTGTTTCAGTTCCAGGATGACTGAAGCCACGTGGCATGAGGGGGTCTGATTCTTCTCTCTCCCTGCCCTCTCCCTTTCCCCTCACTATTCCAAAGCAGTACAGGGTCAACCTGCTTTGGTTTAGCTTGGCGGAGGAGGAGAGAGAGAGAGAGGAGGAGGAGGAGGAGAATTAGGCCCCCTCATGCCAGTGACTGCAGTCATCCTGGAACTGAAGCAAAGGGACCTATGGCACCAGAGGGTTGCCAGAGAAGCACAGGCACATGAATGAAGAGAGGTGTGATAATAAATGTTTTACAACTGGTATGTGTCTGTTTCCTTTAATTATGGGATTGCTGCAAGACACAAGGTTGGTGTGATAAGTCCAGGTCCTGCTTATGAAACTTAGGACTTTATCAGATGCGGCAAAGACTGCATCAGAAGAACACAACGATAACAGAAATGGGCAAAATTATCAGACGAGATTGTCCTTCAGCTGTTCTGGGGGCGCAGAGTGGGTGTTAATAATCTGTCCCTTTTTAGTGACACCTTAGCTCGTCAATAAAAAAACGACACCTTGTCTGTGCCAGTGCTACGACGTGGGGATGGCTGAGGACACGGGCATCTGATAATGTTGCCCTTTCTGTTATTGTCCCATTCTTCTGATGTGATTTGGGACACAGTTTTTTGCCGTGTTTCCCCACGTCTGATAAAGACTCTGCCTTTGCCTATCCTGTTGCCTCAGACCTAAGTGCCCACACTGTAAATACTGCAGTGTCCCAGACTACAATGGAGTTTGACATTTGGTGCTATTCAATTTACAGAAAGGAACTTTGAGAGAAGCTATTTTGAGGTATAGTACAATCAACCATCCTTAGCCACAGATTCTGTATCCATGGATTCAACCAACCCACAGTTTGAATTTTTAAAAAAAAAATAAATTCCAAAAAGAAAATCTTGATTTTGCTGTTTTATATAAGGTTTAGGATGCTATTGTATATAATGGGACTTGAGCATCCGCGGATTTGGATATCCACATGGGGTCTTGGAACCAAACCCCAGTGGATATTGAGGGCCCACTCTATTTCTGGGGCTCAGATACAAAACACGCCTGGCCAAGCCATGTGTGGCACAGAGCCTACTTCCCACCATTCTCTTGTGATATACCACCACTTCTGCATGTAACCATTGATCATTTCTGGTGCTGGGCCTATAAGGAGATTTTGGACAAACCTCTCTTTCTCTGTGAATGTCTTTTGATTTGTTCTGTGTTCCAAAGGAAACAATGGTACAAAGTCCAGTCATTTTACTTTGCTCTGTGGCAAGGGAGAAAAAAAAATAGAGTCTTGCATGTAAATAAGCTCTGTTCTGTAGACCTAACAAAAGAACAGTATGTATGGGATGCCACAAATGAGGACTTTATCTGTCCTTGAAACAGATGCTCTCCAAGTGAACCCAGGTACCTAGTGAAACAGAGCTCCTCAGTCCTGTCTGGAGTGTTGAGTGAATCACTGCTATAAACCAAACTACTCTACTGTTTGCTTAGTCTGCCCTGTTTGACCTGTGGCCTTCACTCACTGCTGTAAAACAAACAATAAGAACACAGTGAATTGGAGAAGGTGAAAGATCAGAGCAATCTTTAGAGATTCCTGGTGGTCTAAAATAGGTACCTCTCTTTTTTTAAATGTCATTCATGGTCTACATTAATAATAATGCACTTTATTTATATTTATTTATTTATTACCACATCCTACCTTCCTTTCACAACCCAGATTTTTCCTGACAGAATTAGGGAATAAATAATAGATAATAATAAATAATATATTTACTAACTCACAGTGCAGGATGAGCTGGGAAACACCAGAACCTGGTAAGTCAACTAAACTATATATCAGATGGTATGGAGATGGAGAAACCATATACTGACTAGAATATATATTCAAATTTAAAATGTCTTTTACTGCTCGCCAATCAAGTTAGGAGTGGTCACAACTCAGACATTTCAGAGTAAATCTATACTCCATTTTCAGTCTCTAGGCCATTTCTGCACTTTATAGTGGAAATCATGCAGCCGTCCAGGTATCGTTAGACTGCAGCTTCCAGTATTATTATTGGCTAAGCTGGCTAGGGCTGCTGAGAGTTGCAGTCCAACAATATGTGGAAGGCAGCATGATTCCTGCCTGTTACTGAGCAGAAACAGGTGTACAACAAAGCCAATCCCAGCTCTTTTGATAACTGGAAGCCACAGACAAATCAGCGTGTTTGATTCAAGTTTCTGCTGCATTTATGCTTTAATTTTTCTGATGTTCATTTACATGAACTTTTTTCTTTTAAAAAACCCATCCTAATGGATGAGAATTTCATCTCAGCTCATTTTTTATAAGAATTATGCAAACATTGCAAATTTTTTCATATTTGGTGTTAGTATGCCCTACTCCCCACGCTATTTCATAACTGGAAATATTGGACACTTTTCAGGGTCAGGCTGGTTGAGGCAAACCAAAGGTCAGTTGGAGGTCACAGTGACCTGGGATGTGTCTAGAAATATAATGGTAAAAAAAATCCCAAATTAGAATTATGCAGAAAGCCCCTTAGTAAACACTGACGTTAAGGAGTTATGTGCTGATCCTTTCTTCCAGCCCTGGGTGTCACAGCAATGATTCAATCAAGCAATTAAGTGATAATTCCTTAACTTATTCCTATGGAAATCTCCTCTATACCCCCTCCTGTTCAACCTTGCAAGGTTGTCACAAACCTATCAATTTCTTTCTCCCAGCAATTAAGGCAATCGGTTGAGTTTTGGTTTCCTTTGTCTACTTCGTGGGAAAGCCTTCCAGGCTTTGTCATAACCAGAGTACCCCTTCAGGATATGAAATAGGGTATAAATATCAGTCCCCTAAGAATAGTAAAGTGTGCCACAGTGGACGAACCTAGCCACTCTCTTTCTCCACATGATTTTGATCGGAACCTCCTGGGCCACTCTCAGATGCCTGTCTGAGTTTCTTCACTGCATGGAACTCTTCTCTTCAAAACTGGTAACTATTGCCCGATACTCCTGAATCTCTCCCTCTAATCTTTCTGTCTTAGGAAATTTTCAGATGGGGCCAATATTATTGGGGGACAGGCATGGAGCAGGCTCGAGAAAGAGGTTCCCTTTCTGACGATGTCATCCCCTTCCATCCTGCTCCCATCCTGCTCCCGGGGTATTCTATTCATGATGAAACATCATGAATAGAACACCTCTTCGTGTCTGTCACAGAATCAGGGATGTGGGAAAAGGAGCCCCGTCCCTGTTCCGAGATGACAGACATGGGGGAGGAGGTCCGTGCCAAGCACTTCCAGCCACGAATGGGACAGGTAAGTGGCACCCTCCCCCCCCCGGGTTACTTGGTTTTTTAAAGTTTATTTTTGCATTTTATTTCTTGCTTTGACAGCTTGGGGGGGTTATTTTGAATTTCCCTCCTGCCCATTCTCTCGCGAGAACGAGCAGGATTTCAGCTGGCCAGTCATAAAGGTAGCCTTATGATGGCTGCATTTACAGCTGGCCGTCAAGGAGGGAGGGAGCCCATTCCTGCAGCGGAATGGAGGTAAGTGTGTGAACATTTACCTCCTATCCGTTGCAGGAACGGGAGAGGAGGTGGCAGGGCAGTAACGGGGCATTTTGGCCCCATGTGAAAATCTGTTTACTCTGCTATAGCCTTGTATTGTTCTGAAATATATGTGTTGTGTATGTTAGTTCACCTTTGTATTATTCCAATAAAATACTTTGTTTCGCTTTAACTGGAGTGCTCTCTATAGTTAGTACTGGTATACATAGGTGAAAAGATCCCCAAAGTTACCCTCCTCTTGCAGGCTTCTGTTTGAGCTCATAATTCCCCCATATAATAAAGGAGAATTTGGCATCACAGGTGGGACTCTAAAGCACCCCCCGCATCTCTTAGGGTAACATTGGGATGTTAAAAACTTGGATTTTTTTTAAAGGTACATGAGAGAAACTGAAATGGGCAGATTTGTCCATCTACTTCTAGAGCTCTGAGTGCTTAAACCTTGACTATGTAGGTTTGATTCCTTCTACTATTTGTGCAATGTAATCTTTAATTAAGGTTGTCCTCTCTGTCTTTATTTTCCCTAGATGATCTTCATCTTTAACCCCTGTATGACAGGAAGGTACAATGTGGCCCTCTTCATGTGAGGAATAACTCTGCTTGTTGAATTTGGCCAGTGCAGAGGGGAGAGAATTTTGTTTCAGTTCAATTTGGAAGAATTTACTAAAATTTGCACATTTCTTCATGTTCATGGTGAAAAGAATGTGATGATGTTTTTAACATTTCCTTGCATAAAAAAGTCAAATTAACAAATTTCTCTAGTGTGAGAAAGTCCTGTTCTGGTGATCACATGCTGAAAGGAAGACTTCAACGGAAGATAAAGAGACACTGTGGCACTTTTATATTTAATTGCATCTGACTGCCATGGTACGTGCTTGCATCAGCACCCCAATGGGTTAATATAGTACAGGACATCCTTAACTCATAAATACAGTGGCCCCTTGGTGTCCGTTGGGGTTTGGTTCCAGGACCCCTCGTGGATACCAAAATCGATGGCTGCTCAAGTCCTGTTATATACAATGACATAATAAAATGGTGTCCCTTATACAAAATGGTAAAATCAGAGTTTGCTTCTTGGATTTTTTTTTGGGGGGGGGATATTTTCAAGCTGTGAATGGTGGAATCTGTGGATGCCAAAACTGTGGAGACAGAGGACCAACTGTATCCTGGTTGGAGTGGGCTAGAGCAGTGAAGAGATATCCTGCTGATGCTGTTTGTGGTGGGACTGCTCCAGAAGCCCTGTTTTTGCTTATGGAAAGGTCGCCAGGAATCATTCTACCATTAGCAGACAAATTATAGACAAATTTGTTCCAGCTAGACAAATTCTAATACTATTAATACCATTAGCAGACAAATGGGGCATTCTAGAGGTGAGAAATGGTGAGCTTGGATGGCCTGGATCCAAAGTCACTCGTTTCACCATAGACTGGATCCAAAGTCTGACTGTTCACCTCAGGACTGGGCCTCGTGCCTTGGTGTTTCTCTGGCCATTGACTTCAGTGGGAGCAGCCATTACAAGATGACAACAACAACAACCAGGAAGAACAGTGGTGAAAAACACCTCTGCACATACATACTTTTCCTGCTTTGATAGCTTGTGTTCTCAGCCAGGCTTTGGATGCTGCAGTGAATCTATGGTTGATCTTCCCATTGGGGTGTTTTATATTAGTATGTATCCAAATCCTAGGAAGTGGAAGTTGTTTGAGTTCTGAAAATTTGCTCACTGTTCTTGAACCGAGGGGCTCATATATGTGGGCCAGGATATGCTGGATCCCTGCTGGAGTACACAGCCTGTTGTTTCCCTGTTCCTTCCACGAAACAGGAAGATGTCAAGACAGGCACACCAGCCAGTCCCTGCAGCCACCACTGCTGCTGCCTGTGTCCCCCTCTCCAGATCTAGGCAGGAGGCCTTTAGCATGAGAGCAAGGCCCCCTGCATGTGACCAGCCTTGTTCATATGCTGTGCTCCCCCTTCCTGGATTTGGAAGAGCAAGGCAGTCAGCAGCTACAGTGACAGATTGGCTGCCAGAACGGGCTCCTGCAGTCATGAGGGGGCTGATTCATTTTATTTTGGCTGGAACACATTTTAACAGGTATTATTTAAAAAATATTTTATCAGGACCTACCCCATCTTCCCCTTGACTTAGCCCCATCTTTGTCCCAGGGGTTGTGAGGACTGCCCATGGGCAAAGCAGGGCAAAAGCCCTGCATTATAAAGACTGCAGGGCTCCAAGACATGGGCAAGATGAGGTAAATTGCCCATATATGTAGACAAACTCTAGGTCTCCCCAGTCCTAGTCTGGCACTCTAACTACTATACCACACCTGTGTCCATTGCACAGTCCATACTGAACTCTTAGCCACGCATCCCATATTATGTACACTTACTTACTTAAATCAGTGCAAGAAGAAAATGCAACAGTAGCCTTTGTATGGTCCAACCTCTTTTGCTATCATGTTCTTTTTAACTTAGCAGTTTGACTTGAGGTGTGGGTTGGCAGTAGAATAGAGATAGGAATCATACGTCCATCCTGATATTGTTGAACTGCAGCTCTCATAACCCCTTGCCCCGAAAACCAATAGTGAGGAATGGTGGGAACTGGAGTTCAATACCATCCAGAGGACTGCATCATTGGCACCCTTGCTGTAGAACAAGACCACCACTACTCTGCTGCTTATATGGGATTTTGTTCCCATGGGAAGACATGGTGCAGAAAATGCTGCCATCATAGGGTGGGGCATGCATCTAATTGGCAGGGACCTCTTTAAAAAGTGGCCCTTCCTCCATGCAGACTCTTAATTGGCAGCATGGGTACCTTCCCATGGGCAGCAGTGTGGGAGTAGCTGACCTGTTCTGGAGGCTGAGTAGGTTTCATGTGTGTGTCCATATCCTAACTGGCTGTTGGGATGTTTCTTTTTCACATACTTCACAAGGCTGATATTTCTTGGTGACTATAATTTGACAAATGGAATCATTATACTTTGGTCACATTTTGCTGTTTAGTGCAACTAGACCAAACAAGGTGTAAATGATGGATCTACGACCATGGCTACATCTGACTGTTCCAGGAATGGGTGCAGCAAAAGTTTGGTAAAAGCATCATTGGCACTTATGTAATGTCTGAACATTTTGTAAAATATCTTGTGCATGGCATATTCTGCTTCCTCTCCTTGCTTATATTTAACATCAAAGATGGGAGCCAGTCTCTCAGGAGTGCTTAGGCATAGAGGATCTATAATTCTATTTCTACAGATCCCAAAGTAGCATCACAAGACATTATCAAAGGCAAGAGAAAAACATTGACTAACACAATGGTGTATAAAAATGAGGAAGGAAGGGGAAGTGGAAAAATGAAAAAGAAATGTGGCAGCACCTTTAAGACTAACTGGTCTTTATTTTTGCATAAGCTTTCATGGATATAAACCCACTTCTTTGGATGCAGTCCAGAGTGTAATGCATTTGAAGACACAGGGTGTATGTGTTTTGTCCATAGAAGGATTTCACTCCTCTGTGGCAATGAAATGGTAGGCAGGATAAGCCATTCTATTCAATAGGGGTGACTTTTGCCCAGTGTCCTCTTGATTTTAGTAAGTGGTGGGTGGGGGCTATAATGAAAAGCCCAATGACCCCCTGTCTATTGTCTGCACATCAAGTGTGTCACAAAATTACTGCTGACTTAAACTCTGGCTAATGGATTCAGGATGGTTCTTCTTGAGTAATTATGTTCAATGAGACTCTGTCAATAAAATTTGCTGTCAACTGTCACTTTGTACAATATCAACTCTAATGGGTTCAGGTGTGGGGAATAGAATAATGTGGAAACTGCTGATTTATTAGAGAGAGAGAGAGAGAGAGAGAGAGAGGAGTACAAAAACTGTTTATCACCCAATTTGATTCTGGGAAGTTGTGTTTAACATAATTTAATTGAATGTTACACAGCAGGTTCCAAGAAGCTAAAATAGTCCCACAAAATCAGAGATCGTTGGTTTTTCTTCACATTTTTAACACAGTAAATGTATCAATTGAAAAAGAATTTAACCATCGATAAAAGTAGTTTGCCTTAGATGGAAACTGGCTTCCATGGTAAATCAAATTATTAGTGTGATTTATGTGATTTGCAAAAGGCCAGTTCTAGGCTTGGCTCACTCACTGTTGATGCTGTTGAGGAAGAAGCGTGGGGTGCAAATCAGAACAAAGATTTTTTTTAAAAAAAAAATTCATATCAAAAAGATGTTGCGCTGCCACATCTTTACTTTGCCTCCTGACAGCTGTGAGTCCTAGAGACGATACTTAGGCTGCTGCCACACTGCAGAAACAATGCACTTTGGCACCACTTTAAGTATCATGGCACCATCCTATGAAATCCTGGGATTTGTAGTTTGTTGTGGCGCCAGAGCTCTCTGCCAGAGAAGGCTAGATATCTCACAAAACTACAAATACTAGAATTCCGTAGCATTAAGCCATGGTAGTTAAAGCAGTGTCAAACTGGATTATTTCTGTAGTGTGGCAGCAGCCTAAGTCACCATCATTGCCTGAAAGGTGTCTGTTTCTTTCTGTTTGCAAGGCAAAATGGAGGAGTGGAAAGACTAGCACACTGGGCTAAATTCAACATTATGTAACTGGACATCTGCTCATGCAATGGAAGTTTCCCTCCTCCTCCTTTTCTTTGTAGGCCCCTGTTACCCCCATCCCAAATCTGCACCAGATCTGGAAGGAGACATACAGGGCTGCAGGAAGAGGAGTGAATTCAATTTCCCAGTGGTGTCTGTTTCCAATGTCATAATGACACCACTGGCCACACCAGTGTGTCATTCCCTGGTGCTGAGAGCGTATTCCTTATAGCTCAGCGTAAAATGGTGCTCTATAGTCAAGTGAGAACAGGGACTCCTTTCAGAGGTCGATTCTTCCTTAGTAATGAGAGTACTCCCAGAGAATGGAAAAGTTACTTTTTTTGGACTACAACTCCCAGAATCTCCCATCAGCATGGCCATGCTGGCTAGGGGATAATGAGAGCTGTAGTTTTTCAAAAAGGAACTTTTCCATGCTTTGGGCATGTCTCTGCTTTGCGTGGAGTGTGGTCCCAAGTGAGGCTACAGTCCATCTAGCCTATGATGACTTATTCTGAGTTGGGCTCACCCACAGGATTCACCTATAATTCCTTTAAATGGATATGCTGGAGACTGAATTTGAGAGACATCATACATGCAAAGCATTCACTCTGCCAATGAGTTAGGCTGCTTTCATTAAACTAGCTATACCCGGCTAACATACACCATTATCCACATATATAAAACACTTCAGTATGTTTCCATTCCCACCTTGCTGATTGGATGTTTAGGAAGCATGTCAAGAGTACGATAATTTGACGCATTCATATATAACCTTTCATAGAATCATAGTATCATAGAATTGTAGAGTTGGAAGAGACCACAAGGGCCATCCAGTCCAACCCCCTGCCATGCAGGAAATCACGATCAAAGCTTCCCTGACAGATGGCCATCGAGCCTCCGCTTAAAAACCTCCAGGAAAGGAGACCCCATCATGCTCTGAGGGAGTGTGTTCCACTGCCGAACAGCTCTTACTGTCAAAAAGTTCCTCCTAATGTTGAGGTGGAATCTGTTCTTGGAACTTGCATCCATTGTTCCATGTTCTAGTCTCTGGAGCAACAGAAAACAAGCTTGCTCCATCCTCAATGTGACACCCCTTGAAATACTTAAACAGGGCTATCATATCGCCCCTTAACCGTCTTTTTTCCAGGCTAAACATACCCAGCTTCTTAAGTCTTTCCTCATAAGCCATGGTTTCTAGACCTTTCACCATTTTAGTTGCCCTTCTCTGGACACGCTCCAATTTGTCAATATCCTTTTTGAATTGTGGTGCCCAGAACTGGACACAGTATTCTAGGTGAGGCCTGACCAAGGCAGAATAGAGTGGCACTATTACTTCCCTTGATCTAGACACTATACTTCCACTAGTTTGGATTTCAAATCAACTATAATGGCGTATGTTACACCGGGTACAGCTAATATTAACCTATTAATATTAGTAATAAATAATTTATCTCCTTGATCCATGGCAACTGAGCCCCCCTGGAGCTGAGGAGGAGGCTCCGTTAAGGTGAAAATGTACAGGGGAATAACAGCATATTAACATATTAATATTAGTAATAAATAATACTAATATCTCCTTGATCCATACAACTGAGCCCCCCTGGAGCTGAGGAGGAGGCTCAGTCAAGGGGAATTCCCTGCCCTTCTCTCTCGCAAGCTGGGCAGGGGGATTGCATGGCTCTCCAGCTGTGGCTGTCCTACAGCTTCCAGCATGGCTCACCCTCAGGGCTGCTGGGGCATGCAGTCCACCCCTGGGCCTCAGCTTGTAAGCCCTGAGTGCAGGGCAGATAAGAAGAAGAAGATGCCTTGTGGGGAAGTGTGTGTGCCTCTCCTTCAGAGCTGGAGCCGACTTGCTGGCAATCCCTAGGATGCCCCCCCCCCCTGCCGGGTGCCCGGGGTCTGCGGCGAGCCTTGCAGCCGGCCTGCCTGTGATCCCCAGACTCTGGGGGTTCTGCTGGAGCCAGCTGGGAAAAGAGGAGGGATTTTTTTTTTTTAAGGCTGGCTAAGAGGGAGGGCTTTGGGGTTGGGACAGAGAGGGAGCCGGAACAGGCGTGGGCCTTCCTGTCTTCCCTCCTTCCCCACCTGCCCTCCTCCTCCTCTGCCGAAGGGATGCTCTCAGGGCCCCGCATTGGAAGAAGGGCAGCCCCCTCGCCTCCCACCAGGTAAGAAACAGGGTCTCCCCCCTCCAGTGGGGCCAGACTGGGGAGGGGAGGCTGGAGTGGGGGTGCAAAGGGGGGGGCAGAGGGTCCCTTTCATGGAGGGAGGGGGGAGGGAGCTGGGGGGTCGGCTTTGTTCCCTGGCTGGGCATCCATCGTGTCTCTGTCGGGGTGCCCAGTGCAGCAGTTTGCCAAGAGCAGCCAAAGGGTGTCCAAAGTGCTTCTTTCTCCCAAGGAAAGAGGGGGGCAGATGGGGATGGGTGCCTTGGGCAGGCCCTGATCCTTGGCCTGCCTCCTCGGGAGCCAGCCCCCCTCCACTGGCCTCTCATAGGGTGCCCCATAGGAACGGGCCCCCAAGCTCTCCAACATCAAGGAGGGCGCATTGCCCCTTGGGAGCAGGAATGCCACACATTCAGGTAGCCCTTTACTTGCAAGGAAGCAGCCCACACTACATGCCCCCGCTACAGCCCCCCCTACACACACCTCACTGGAAAGCCTCTGTGCTGCTGCCATGTTTAGAAAGGACTAAACTTCCATATGATTCCACCCCAGTGTGCTGATTAACAGTCCAAGGGAGAGCTTAGAGTCGTTGGTAAGTTTCCTGAGCAGCCAATCAGCACACTGGAAACAGCAACATACCGAAGAGAATTATATATAAAGAAGATGTAACTTAAAATTTTGTATCATTTGAATCCTGCTTGTGTTTTATAATATTATTTCTTTACACAATAAAACCTGTGTGGATTACAAATAAAATAATAAAAACACAGAGAAGGGATAAAGTTAATTAGGGGGAAGGTGTAAACAGATTAATATTACAGCCTAATAAAATCTGTTTATTCTGTATATAATAGTTTCCAGCATATTCCAAAATCTTGCTCTAGATTTCATTAACAGTCCAATACTATTCATACATGTTCTGAATTTAATTTCCCTGATATCAAGGGATTTATTCCTAAATCAGTGTGTACATACGATTGCTTATAAGAACAGACAAATCAGTCTTTTTGAAGCCTGTCTCATATTTTCATGTGTTTCATCCCATTGTTTGCATTTGTGTGCAGAAATGAAATATGCAGGTGCATGAAAATTCATGGTGATATATGTATTTTAGATATGGATTCTATACAAAATTTCTCTGAACGTTTATCAAAATTTATAAATTTCCTGAAATTTTTGAGATGACATCAATAAGTGCAATATTTAAAATCCAAAATATTAAAAGATCTTGAAGAAGACAGACATGTCATTGATGGAACTAAGAGTGGACAAATTAAACAACTTGCTTTCTTACACATTTGAATTTAGTGAATTTTGGTAAATTTTGGTAAATTTGGCAAATTTGTCTTCTTCCAAGACAAACGGAAAAGAAACTCTCACTCATCCTTAACTGGGAGACTAACAACAAAATGTCACATGGTTCCTGTCCAGTGTTTCAGTCACTCTGAGCACCTTCATAATATTCCAATACCTTTCTCTTCATTCCAAATTTCTCTTAAAAAAAAAATAATTGCGTCACATTACTGTACATACATCCTTCCATACATAAATATTCATCTAAACACACTTTTAGATCTCCTCAATTGTTTTTAACAATGTAACTCTATAATAACATAAAAGATTATAGGAGAAATGTAGTAGCAGTAGAGAACCAAAAGACCCCACCCTTCTTCATTTCCTCCCTTTGTAAACAATTTGCATCTGTTACCCTCTTTTCCACAGCTCTCGCTCATTCTTGTACCATATTGATTTCCATTCCATTGTATTTTATTGATTCTACTATACTTTCTTATGCTTAGATTCGAGCTCAACCACCCAAATGTCTGTTTTCTCATGACTTTTTCCTTTTCAGCAGACACACAGTGTTCTACATGTGTTCAGTCCTTTTCAAGCTGTTTGGGGAGTTTTCTCCCCACCACTTTTTTTTTTTTTTTTTGCCTATCCCACATGTCTCCTGATACTTCTTCCTTATGCATGAATAGTGCCATTTTGCCTAAACAGGAGTGCACACTTAAGTCATATAAACATTCTTGTGTGCACTTTTTCAGATGTATGCATTTTGGTACAGTTTTCAAAGAAGCTCTTGCAGCATAAAAAGGAGGAAGTGAGGGGAGAATAAAAGGCGTATGGCAGCACCTTTAAGATTAACTATTTTTTATTTTGGCATGAGCTTTTGTTGATATAAACCCACTTCTTCAGATGCAGTACAGAGTAATATTAAAGCCTCAGATATAAAGCATATCTATACAGTTGTGGGAGCGGGACAGAAAGATGCCAGTTTCCAAGGTTTCAAAACTTTCTTTGAGAAGATTCCTTTTGTTATACACGCAGTAGCAAGAACTCTTGTATTAATCTATGTAGCATACCATGAAGCCATTGTTTTTGTTCACACCTTTCCTAATGGATTGGAATTTGTGAATATAATTCAATTCACCTTCAATTCAATTCAGTTTGTGAATACTGTAGAATTCAATTTCTAGTCTTTCTTTGTAATTTCCTTGTTCAAAGACTATGACTTGTAAAACCCTTGCTGTATGTCCAGGAAGGTCAAAATGTTCATCAACTGCTTTTGGGCATTGCCATTCCTAATGTCAGTTTTGTATCCATTTAATCTCTTGCACAGAGACTGTCCTGTTTGTCCAATGTAGAATGTAGAGGGGCATTACTGGCACAGGATGACATATACCACAGTGGCATTTTTGTACACTTTTCTTTTTCCCTTTTCCCTTTTGCTAGCACAGAATGTATATATAGAGAGCTAAACATGTTTCTGTTTGTGTTCAGGTGTGAACCAAACAAATTTCTCACCCACACCCCCGCTAAAATTTGTCACAATGGAAAAAACAGAGGAAGCAAGAGAGACAGGATTATAGTGTGTGCAAGAGAGAGAGAGAGAAAGTGTGTGTGTGTGTGTGTTAATGATGTATGTCTTAATCTGGTCATGCTTAGGCCTAGTTACAGGATGAATTACTGTAAGGTGTAGGGACCAGGGGATTGTGCCAAAGGCTTCAAGGGAAACATAGGTTTTGAGGAAAGGTTTAGGGAGAACAATGGAGGAGAGGTCATATAAGTGTTTCAGGAAGAGATTCAAAGCTGTGATGGAACAGGAAGGGAGAAAAGGTAGAGTCTTTTAGGCATCAGCAGACCTGTGGGCAGTGGATGAACGTGAAGCCTGAGCCATCAAAATCAAAGCTCTGCTTGTATTGGGATATAAACCCTGGGGGATTAGGCTACTATAAATGACTTGTTAGGATGATAAACTCTGTGTCTATTTCATTTTCAAATTTGTTTGAGACAGATAATCTCAGTCCCACTCCTCTTTCCACATATAAATGCAGAGTGTCAAGTGAACTCAATGGTATGTCACTGTGAGGGGCAAACCATCTTAGGTGTCTTTACATCCAAAGACATCTGCTTCTTCTCTCTACTGACATTTTTTATGTTTGGGGTGTAAACCTGATATTAAAGGGAGTTTTGTTCAGAATGAGATCTGATTAGCATTATGCAAAATGGTTCAGACTTTCTGTTGTTGTTTAAAAAGCTTAAATATTATGTTTTTTGTTGCTTGGAAGTAAATCGCACTGAAATAAAGATACCTTGGGATTGGCTGTGAGGTGGGGGAGTGACAATTGTTTATAAAATTGTGAACTATTGGGATGAAACAGAAAGGATTTTTTTTCCTAGAAGGAACTCTAGGACTCAAGGTCACCCAGAAAAAACTCATTGTAAGAGAACATGTTCAGGAGGCACAGAAAGAAGTACTTCTTTATGCAATACTTAATCAACTTATACAATTCACAGGATCTTGTGATAGCCACTTGAATAGATGACTTTACTGTGGATTTAAATTGAACATTACTCTGGGAACAAAAATCATAGTGGAAAGATCTTTCCATGGCTCTTAGCCACATCAGCTTAAAAATAGTACCTCCATATTCAAAAGCTGAAAACTTGACTGGACGCTGCAGATGAGCAACAGAGGTCTTAGTTCAATTATGAAGTACATTTCCTCAGTACGTGATAATGGCCATCAACTTCTTTCTTTCCCCCCTAAATTGTTGCTGTTATTATTTTGGGATGCTACCACAAGTAGCAGCAATAGTAACTGTGAGTTTGTCTACACTGTTAAAAAAAATACAGACTCACCCCAAATCTTGTGCTGGCAGTCCAGATGATATATGGCTACTTCTAGGGGGAACCACATTTTTTGCCCTTAATGCAACTTTGCTCCAAACTAAACAAACCTGGGGAAAGATTTGGGATTTCCCAGAAACTCTGGAGTGTCCTTGGGTTATTTTACTGCCTGGACAACTGGATTGGATCTAATTTGGCCCAATCCAGTTGTGCACATGCAAACATGGCACCATCTCCCTTACCCTGCACTGAGTAGTGCAGGGAAGGGGATGGCTCTCCATTGGTGATATGCTGAGGTCAGAACAGGGCACACATACAATCAACCAGGAGGAGGGAGAGCAACATCCACTTTGTTGATCACATGTCTGGGTGCCCCATGCTGACCTCAGCATAAGTGACAACGCCAGCTAGGCTTTCACAGGGATCTGCTTGGCTGGTGAGGCAGTAGTGGTGGCTCCAAAAATGGGACAGGCCAGTGGGGCTGATGCAGTTATCGGCTCAGCTGGCCTGTGTGGACAATGATAGACATTGCATTGGATTCAGCCTGGTGCGTGGGGCTGCCATTGTGGTGGATCCAGGGCCAACATCTTTGATTTGTAAGGGTCCCAACAGGAATTAGTTTCTAATTTCAGATGATAAGGGACAGCTAACTAAATAGTGGAAAAGATCTTAGACTTCATTTTGGCCACAATGGCAGAGACACAATTGATAAGGGATTTTGGCAAATCTGCCTCTACTACAGCTGATGGCATTAGTTGAAATTTGGCTAGTGTGAGTTCCCTCCTTAGACAATGTTTGTCAGTTTTAAGCAAATAGTCCTCTGTGCCATGAGGGAGTTTTAATAAACTGTACCATGGTACAATCTTGATAGTACCCAGTGTGGCATGGTCATCTTGCAGGCAGGTGTCAAGCATCTGAAATTTGAATTCCTTCTTTTCCTTTGCTTGTCTTCCTGGTAAAACAACATCTCTGAAAACCCAAATTTGTTAAGAAAGTGAGGTATATGATGTAGCCATATTTTATCTCTTGAAGGGACAGAAGTAATTTGTTCATTATAATGGAGTTTAGCAAGTCAATTTTCAGGGAGATCCTTCAGTCTTAACCAAAAGTAAATATGGATAAAACAAATGGTTGAGGACCAAGGTTGGGAGCCCATCTCCAACCATAGAAACTGTATTGGAGTAGACCTCGGATCCCCCAGGATAGTTCTTAAGATTTTGTTCTGTAAACATTCTAAGTCAAAGGACATCTGAAATACCCCTGTCTCTGCTTCAAGTAGTGCCACAAATAGCTCTAGGCCCCCTCAAACTACATTTAACACACACAAAAAGTACTATCCAAGATTCTACCTACCACAGATGCCTTTGAGGCAGTGGAGTTCCTTTGCAAGGCAGAAGTGGGAGGCTGGTGGAGCTTGCCGCTACCTTAACTGCTTCCCTAAGCAATTTTAATAGGGACTTACAAGCCTCACCACGCGTTTGCAGTCTCTGTTGGTCTTACGAGGCTTGCGGTCCCTATTTAAATTGTCATAGGACAGCAGCAGAGGGGGCAGCAAATAATCTGTGAATAATGAAATCTACAAAAGTTAAACCCACAATTGTTGAGGGTTGACTTTATATAGTAGGCAGTACACCTCTAGATGGATCTAGCCTGGTGGTAGTGGTTTGAATGTTGGTTTACAACTCTGGAGACCAAGGTGGGAATCCTTGCTTGGCCATGAAAAACCCGCTGGGTGACCTTGAGCAACTAACATACTCAGAAAACCCTGTGATAGGTTTGCCTTAGGGTTACTGTAAGTCAGAAACGACTTGAAGGTACACAACAACAACCCCTGTAGATTCCAGTTGGCTGGGGAACATGAGCAGGAGGTGTCATTGCCTCTGCATCCTGCATGTGAGCTTCCCAGATTTGTGTGGTTGGCCACTGCAGGATCAGAATGTTGGACTAGATAGGCCTTTGGTCAGGTCACACGGGGCTTTCCCATGTCCTTAGGATAACCATTGCTCTCATGCTCTACCCAGGACGTTCTGGGTGCTCTTCATGCTACACAATCATAGCTCATTCATTCCACTTTACCTGCCATGGTTCCACTCTATGGAATCCTGGGATTGGCTGTTGAGGGAGGGACCTTTAGAACTCTCAGCCCAAGAGCTCTTCTAGAGCTTCTGAACAAACTACAGGCACCAGGGGGTTGTCTAAATGGTGAAAACACTCCTCATATAATTCCAGGAGAATGCAACCTGTCTTAATGGCATCCCACATCAATACACAGTATTTGGAAGGAGGTGGGGGCAAATCCACTGTAAACTCCAAGAGAAGAAGTCTTTGTGGCTTTCCCCCAAAGTTTTTAAAAAGCTCTATAGAGAATGTGCATTGTTGCTCATTGGGATAACCAATTTGCATTGATTTGCATTCCCTATGAGAGCAGAAGTAAAAAGCTGATTGGTTGGATGTGGGCAGGTGGTGGAGCTTGCTAACAAGGCAAGCGCCCAATACCACCATTTTGGATTTTCACCTTAGTAATCATGTTCTGAGGCAATGAAACAGCTTTTTTTCTTTTTATTTAGGTGGAATATCACACTTTTGCACCATAGATATGCTTTTTTTTAAAAAAAATTACTGTTCAGTGGTGGCAACTGGTTAAAAAAAACCCAGGAGTAGTTCACTTGCAGCCGCCATCCTTTTTTGCAGGCATGTCCATTGGGATGGCAAAAGTGGATAGCTTCTCATGCCTGCGATTTTGCAAAAAAGAAAAGAAAAAAAGTTAAGTCAAATAGATGCTGCTGAGAATTGGTGTTATTTGCATCAATCCACATTTTATAGCCTCATATAGACAAGCCCCAGGATTCCATGGGATGCAACTGTTGCAATTACAGTGGAAATATATCACAATAATTGTGTAATGTGAAAGGGCCACTGGTTAGCCAGCATGGAACACGGAATACTTACTATACTGATCTTTGTTCCGATCCAGGAAGGCAGCTATTATGTCCTTATTTTCATGGAGAGAAGGGACAGGAAGCATTTCACTGATGAAGCATGTGTTTTAAAGATAATAATCCTGCACTGACTTTTTTGGATCAGGTATGTAAATAACACCAGCCTCTTTCTTGCAACAATGGCATTAGCAAAGCAAATGGGAACATACCTGTTTGAAATCATTCATTGCACTGTCACTCCACACTGTCTCTTCAACTGTGCAAGTATACAGTGGTTATGGTGCTTTGCCAATCATCTGTCTTTCTGCACTGGCTCCATAACCCCACCTTCACGCATGTGTGCCTTTCTTTTTAAACCCCCCCCCCCATTGTGCTTTTATAGGGGAAAGCTTTTTAAAAATTATTTTATTGTATCCCCGTAATTGGGCAAAATGAAAAAGAAAAAAAAAAGACAGTTATGGAGAAAAACATTCTTGATCAACTTAGGAATAGTGAGGGGAAGGGGAGAGAGAGGAGGAGAGGAGAGAGAGGAAGAGGATCACAGACCCTCGTGCAATGTGACTCCATCATACTGCTACTGCCATGGGACTTATTTCACAAAAGGGAATACTGGCATGGCAGTGGTATTGAGAGCCATTGATAGGTTTTCCCCATCAGTGAAGACGTGTACTACAGAAATGCCTGGAATGCAAACCAACAATGGGATAGAGACTACGTTGTGCTAAAAGGATTGGCCAAATTTGCTAATATCTCCATGCAATTCTGGAATAAAGTCTCATGTGATAATCTCCATAGTCAGTGTAGCTATTTCTGTTTCCAGCCATTGTCCTGTGAGTGTGTTGAAGACTCTCCAGGACAGGTGGAAGAGTACTATGGAATAAGCACCTCAGCGTATTCTATCATGTACCTCATTTCATAATCCACATGCGGATGTGCCTCCGTGCTAAAAGTGCACAACAAAAAATGCTTTACTTCTGAAGCATTCAGTAATTGCTAAAAGGTTGTGGTAGGGAGTTGTGAAAAATCCATTTTTATCACAAATGTGCCTGTAGAAGGAGAAAAGCTCCCAAAGATAATAGATAACTTCAGTAACGTTATCTAAACCTTACTTTTTTATTTTATATAAAAGATAGAAAGAAAAGAGGAAGATAGTCTGCCAGAATGTCTCCAGTGTAGATGATGAGCACTGTAAAGAAGAGAGTTGAACAAAACCATGTAATCTATCACCTGCCTAGAGGCCAGACGTCAAACAGCAAAGAGCTCCTTAGCTCCTCTAATATGTGCCTGACTGAGTGTTAAAAGTGTAGAGTGATAGAGATTCTACAGCTTCATCAAGAACCTTCTTCATGTCTTAGTTATTTGCCTCACCCTCAGGGGTGCAGTTGCTGAAAGCGTAAAAAAGGCAAATTAGACACTTAGCAGGTGGTTGTTGCATGGGGGCACTAGGTAGGCACCACTTGGAGACTTTGCAGTGGACACATGTTCGTATTGTCTCCTAACAGCTCCACAAAGCTGTCCTCCACATGATGCTAAAGGGCCACAATCTTTTGTTTTTAGGAGGCAAAGGGTAGCTCCCACTCCCCAGGCACGAGACTGCTGCTGTCACTTGACTTGCGAGAACAGCCATAGTGCCAATATTAGAAGCAGAACTCTCAACTTTAGAAGGGTAACAAAAATACCTATGACTTAAGGCTGTGCACAGAAATTTAAAAAAGAAAAGAAAAGAAGAAGCGATGTTTGAGTGATTTCTCTTTTACCAGCCCGATGTTTGGCTCCAGTCTGATTTTAAGAGATGGATGAATCATAAATGTAATGAATAAGAATAGAATTCTAGCTTTGGGCAGGGGATAGGTGAGGTTGTAGGCTTGCTGCAAGGAAAGAAAAAGCCCATTTAACTCTTTTAGAAATTCATTTAGATACCAGATGCCAGCTTTAGTGCTGAAAAAAAAAATACACTGCATTCTGTGGGAAATAAAATTATTTTGATAGCCATGTGGGGAGCAGATAATACAATTTGTGTAATTGGCTTTGCATATGCAAATACAACATATGCTTTAAGGTACATATACATCCATCTTGTGTGTGTTATTGTGCAAGGTGTTGCAAGACCACTTTGGCATGGAGGACATGAAGTGTGAGACTTGGGTTCGCTGGCATCAAAGGGTGAGAAAGGGCCTGAAAGATCAAAATGAGGGCCAATCCACTTACAAGTTGTATTTCCAAAAATAACCCACCAGATGCCTTGGGATGACCCCAAGAGTGAAGGTAACATCCCTCACCCAACCAACTGCTATTCAAAGGCAAAATGTCATTGAATTTAAAAATCCTATATAGTGAACATGATGCTTAACTACTGACTGACCAATTGTCTATGGACTTGTCTAATCTCTCTTCAAAGCCATCTAATCCACTTGCTGCTGCCACCATGTCTTGAGGTAATGGTTTGCATAAATTGGTTGCACTGGAGAAGTACTTTCTCTTCTTTCAACTCTTTGGAATTTATTTATTTAAATAATGTTTACCCCACTCTGCAAACCAAAACATTTCCCAGAGCGGCAAAAAATCTTGTCAAACACTTGTCTTGGTTCAGTGAAAACCCCACTAGAATAGCAGTTTCTTTAGACACTGAACCACAGTTCTGGCAGGTTTATGCAATGTCCTGGTGAGACAATAGTCCAGGTTTGTTGAAGTAATGGTTTATCTACACAGTGAAGATACTCCTCATAGAATTCGAGGAGAATACGATTTGTCTAAATGAGATCCCACATCAATCTGCCATATCCAGAAGGAGGGCCCCCCAAAATGCCAAATACTCTGCAGGAAAAGCCTTCGTGGCTTTCCCCGTGTTTTTTTAAAAAAAATTCTGAAGGAAATGTGCATTCCTACTCATAGGGACAACTGATTCACTTTGACGCACATTTCCCATAAGAGCAGAAGTAGAAAGCTGATTGGTTGGATGGGTGCAGGGGGCGGAGCTTGTCAGCAAGGCAGGTGCCCTGAACCACCATGTTGGATTTTTGCCATAGTGATCATGCGCTGAGGTGATGAAACAGCCTTTTCTCTCCCCCCCCCCAATTTGTTTAAGTGGAATATTGTACTTCTGCACCTTGGATATGCTTTTTTTTTTTTTTAAATACTGTTCAGTGTTGGCAACTGGTGGAAATAAAAATGTGAGTAATTCACATGCAGCCGCCATCTTGATTTGCAGGCATGCCTGTTTGAACTACGAATGTGGATAGCTTCATGTGCCTGCGATCCTTCCAAAAAATTGTGGAGAGAAATGAAAGCTGCTGTGAATTGGCATTAGTGTGCACCAATCTACATTTTATAGCCTCACATAAGCCCTAAGTCATAGGAACCACAGTAAGGTTTAGTAAAACTATCCCTCTTAGGGTTGGCCAGAACCCAGCAGTATTGCTTTTCAGGACCACTGATGGCATTCCTCACAAAGAGAGCTGTTTTCCTAGCAAGAAACCTCCACCTAAAGAGGGCTTTTAAATAGGCTGGTGAATTCAAATCCCTCAGAAGCTCTGCAGCCAACAGTTCTTTAATATAGCCCTTAATGTCCTTTCTGCGAGCAAAAGCAGTCTCTTTGGAGATTATCAGATGCCCTAAATATGATGTGACAATGACACCAGAAGATTGTGAAAGAGCTTCCCTTTCACATGATGTCGTTCACAGGTCGTCATGTTTCCGTGCTGATTCCGTTCCCTTGGTGCTCCTTTTAATTCATGGGCTAAGCTGTGAATAGATTGCCTGCTCCGTTCCTGTCATGGAATGATGGGCGAGTGAAAAGGTGCCCCGTTATGTTGGTGCAATGCCAGCGTCAGTGGGAGGTCTGTTCCAGAACACTTCTGGGTGCTATCAAGACATTCAGGTAAGTGACACTTTTTTTTTTTTTTACCCTTCCCGGGTTACTTGGTATTTTTTAAGTGTGTTTTTGCACTTGCTGTCACTTTTAAAAGTGTATTTTTACTTTAAAATTTGAATTTCCTGTGCGCTCATTCTCTTGCAAAAATGGCCTGGGATTTCAAACCAGGAAGTGAATGCAGCTTCAAAAGAGCTGCATTCACTCCTGGGCTGCCAAGGGGGACGGAAGACATGCAAACAAGATAGGAGTGAAACTGTTTGTGTGTGTGTCAGAATGGGGACAGGAGAGGAGATAGCGAGACAGGGATGCTATTTTTTCCACCATCTGAAAATCTCTTTTGTGGCTCAGGGTGTGGGGAGGTTTGGGAAGAATGTTCTCTGGAGATCAAAATGGCCTTGTTTGTGGTCCTGGGAGACTCATGAGGGGGGGGGGGCTGATGGTTCATTGGGGATTGTGGGAACCGACACCCCCAACCTGGAGTTTCTGTTGGAGTGATGCTGCCCCTTGGAGCCTGGGATCAGGACATCCCTCACTTCAAAATTATAATCGAAAAGACATGACGAAAAAACAGTGACTGGGAGGGAGAAAGAGGAAATCATGATGGTATAGCTGACTCATTTGCTTATATGGATAGGGAGACACCTATTCTGGATGAGATTGTTCTTAGGCTTGCACTACATCTATCCTCCTTGGCTGTCCTTTTCTGGCACATCATTCCCTTCTTCCTTCTCTTCTGCTTTTTGCATTCTGTTCAGGAGTTCAAGCTTAATTTGCTTTCCTCCCATGCCCCAGGAAAAGTTGGTTCCTCAGACATCCTTCTGGTGGAAGGTTTGTGAGACAAGAGCCATCACTGAGAGTGGTGTGTGTGTGTGGAGCAGCCCATGTTTCTTCTCCTGCTCCCGTTAGGCAAGATGGTTCATCAGAATCCAATATTGTCAATAGATGTCACTGGACAATCCAGAGGTTCAGCATTGTGGAGGAAAAACACCTCTTCATATGTTTTGCTCCATCGTGAATAATTTTGTAAACCTCTGTTCATGGTATCTTCCCTATCAGATAAGTATATCTACCTCGGTCAATCAGGCTCCCTCTCCTCCCCACTCCCCCCCCCCGCAACTGTTTATTCAGTCTTCTGAAAGGCAGAATGAGGCCAGCTTTCTTCAGTTCAGGGTAAGGTTCACAGAGAACTTGTGGCACCAGTCTGGAAAATGGATGATTGTACTGTGGGTAGCAGTGGTGCTCCTCTTCTACTCTTAAAATGTCATGTCAGCCTTCAGCTTTAAAAATCACAGAAAGCTGTGGATGTTTTGAAAGCTTTAGTGTGGGAATAGACACAATGTCTTTTATTCTAGCCCTATTGTCTCAGGCATTCAGACCCCGGTTTCAATAAATCACAGATTCTGTTTGAAAACCACCTGTCAGGCTAAGGTTGTTTTTTTTGGGGGGGGGGTTCCTTTAATTTAATTGTTTGAAATAACTAGCAAAGCAGTAATGGATGAAGACATCCAGAATTGGTCAATTCATTCCAAGGGGTGGGAAACCCAGTGTCACCAAGAGGCTAGGTGCCTCTCCTTTTAAGAATTGCCTCCTCAAATGCAGTTCACAACTCCCAAGTCTCAACAAGAGTGGGAGGGGTACCAAGCTGTCTATAGCAAGGTACTTGTAGAAAAGAGTATTGGAGGGAAGCAGTCATTTCAGACTCTGGAGACTATCTGAGAGTGGCTAGGATGGGGTCGTAGTTCACAGAGGAAGAGAAACTCTGGTAGTGAGAGTCACATCTGTTCTGGGGTAGGGATGCCATTCTTTGCTGACTTCATTCTCAAAAGATGCAATACGGTATATTAGCAATTTTCTTACTGCTGCAGGTAAGTCACAGTGAATGCCTGAGACAACAGCTGCACAGTTTTCAAAAACTATTTCCAATTAGGAACTATTTTGTCCAGAAAATGGCATTTTCTGTGCAGGAAACAGCATTTTCTATGCACAGCAATATTATTTTTTGCAGAGAGAATGCTGTTTTCTGTGAAACAGACAAACAAACAAAACAAACATGTGAATTTTGTGCAGAATAAGTCCTGAACTATGATAATTCTCACCTGTCCTGGTCTTTCCTCATTAGGGTTTCCCAAAACTTGAGAAGACTGTTTTCCAACATTTTAAAAAATATTTTCAAATATTCTTTCTATTCTGTAGGCTCCTGTTATATTCACAAACAGCCTGATGGAAGTATAGATGCTTTCACAACTAAATGACTAGTAATTGGTAGCAATAGGCCCCAAACAAGGCAATAGGCCCCAAATTAACCTACCCAAATGTTAAAACCCTGAGGGGAGGGCTTTCTCTTAGTTCCACCACTGTCACATGCCCATCTAGTGAGGACATGGGAGAGGCTCTCTTGGTGGCTTCGCCCAGGCTGTGGAATTCCAAGGAAGGCTAGATTGCCCTGCTCCTGTTCTCCCTTTTGCTGGTAGTAGGAGCGTTATATTTTTTTAATTGTGAATTTTAAACTATGAATGTTAAGGCATCTTTCTTCATGCCTGTTGTAGACTTTCAGGAAGCCGAACTCATTCGGCCAGTACTGCCTCCTGCCTATTTCTGTGTTTGAGAGCCCTTGATCAAATTGTAAGCAACTGTATTTTACAGAAAATGTCACAGGGCAGGGACAACATTCCTGTCAATGATGATGATGATAATATCCATTTCTGCCACTAAAATGTTCAAGAGAAAGGAAATAAAGGGAAGGCTAACCTGTGCAGAAATGGAGTTAGCACCACAATTAGAGGCTTATCACATGCTGAAGTAAAGTGGTGGGGCAGCCAGAAGTTTCTGTCTTCTATATTGCCTTACTGCCTTACTTTGTTGTTCTTCCATTATGGTCCCATGGGAGACCGAGGTAAAACTGTGTCTTTTTGTTAATGGGTTTTTCTGGCTAGAAAAAGATGTGGAATGGCAGAACACTGGAAGAAGAACGATGTCATGTGGTAGGGCAGTACAGAAAGTGGAACCTTCCAGCTGCCCCACTGCTTTAATTCGGCATGTAGAAAGCCTTTTAGTCAGCTGCCAGCTTCTGAAACTAATGCAACATACTACATAAGTTAGCAGAAGCAGGTTCTGTCTGCATACCCTGCACAGCCATGTCGTTTACCCTCTAAGGCAGAGGTGGTGGTGGTGGGATGACTTAAATTTGGGAGCTGACTCTGGCCCTCCGCAGTTCACCAAATGACCATACCCCTTTCCATATTTTCAGACCTCAGCAGTATCCTGACTTTTTGTATCTTTCCCCACTCCCATTCCAAAAGTTTGATACGCCTCTCCGAAGACTTATCAACTGCGCATTAGTGTTTTTAAACGAAAATCTTTTGATATTTTTGTCCTTAGTCCTTTCCCTTTGGCTGTATCTACCACTGGAATGTGGCCCCTGAGAACTATGAAATTGAGCTCCTTGATCAAAAAATGGGGAAATATGTATAAGGAAAGGAGCTAGGAGGGCATGAGTAGAGCCAGCCCATCACAGCTCACAGAATGCTGGGGGTGGGGCACTATTCAGGACAGGACGTAAACCAGAAGCTTATCTATTAAAAGATCAGATAGGGTCAGTTTAGTAAGAATGGAACTGATGAGATCTGAGCAGAGTTTTCATTTGATGGAAACTGAGAGTGTGGGGGGGAAAAAAAATCAGGGACAGAAATATCTTCCTTCCATATTTAACTTATTATATAATAAATCTTTACTGGTTTTATTTTCTACAATAGTGGGTGCATCCAGACTGTTTAGAAACACCAGAAAGTTCCAGATTTTGTTCCTGGTTCTTTTTGATTTTATTTTGGAGATCTATACACATTTTGTTTATCCCAGAATATTTTCTGTCAGTTTCTGGTATGATCAGACTTTTTATACCAGTTCCACAGATTGGGGAAATTATCAGATGGGCTGTAAAATCAGGGACAGGAATGAAACAGGGTCGCGAAAGGATTTACCTTTCATATGACATCGTTCCTGTCTGGTTCTCCATCCGTTCTGCCCCTGTTCTGTCCCCATGTTTTCTCAAACGCAGGGAAACATCATTAATAGATCGCGTGTTCTGTTTTAGAAATGGAACCATGGGGGTCTGAAATGAAGCTCTGTTCTGTTGGCATGCTGCCAGCATCATCTGACGTCACCGGGAGGTCACTTTGAGGTCCATGCCGAACACTTCCGGGAGCAATTGGGACGAGGATGTAAGTGGCACCCTTTTTTTAACCCTCCCCAGGTTACTTGGGATTTTATTTTTCTGTTTTGGGGCTTGGGTTTTGCTTTTGATGTTTCTTTTTCTTTTTCTTTTAATTTCCCATGCATCGTTCTCTCATGAGAATGGGTGGGATTTACTTTACAGGATGTGAATGCAGCTTTGCGACAGCTGCATTCACTCCTGGCCAGCAGAGGGGAGGGGGAGGATGTTCCTGTTCCATGATGGGGTAAGTGTTTGATTTTTTTTATTATTATTATTAAAGTGGAACAGGGACAGGAGTGGGGAGAGTGGGGGTTGTACTGGAACAGGAACAGGTTTTAAGGGACAGTCTGATAATCTCCTGGGTTGTTTTAATCTGGTATAAAATTGGACTCACTATCTTTCTGTGGTGGTAGGACTGTGTGCACCTGTGAGGCAAGAGGCCATGCTGACAGCAGCAGTGCTGCTGGTAGTGTTTCCCATGTCAGGCAGGCTTTTGCTGAGGAGCCAGACTAAATGGCCAAACAGCTATTGGGCAGCAGCTGTAGTGGAGGGTGACACTGGTGGAGAATCTCTCAGAGACAACAGCAATGGCACCATAGCTAACACTTGTTAATACTGCACAGAAGGAGGCATGGTAACCTTGAATGTCCTTTACTATGGAAGCCCTATGATGAGACAATCCAAAATGAAACAAGAGATAGTGCCAGAAAATGAAACTGCCAGGTCAGGTAGCACTCAATGAGCTACTGGGGTACACCAGAGGACAACTAAGAATAGATCTGGGGCTAATGACATAATTGAACTCAAGCCAAAAGGATGTTCAGCTGTTGATATGCTCAGAGGTGAAAGGAAAGTCTGAAGCTGCACAAGACATATTATAGGAACATGAGAATATGAGAAGCACAACTCCAGGAAAGCTAGACACAGTAAAGCAAGAAATGGAGCATATAAGCATTGCAGTATAGGGGTGAGCAAGCTAAAGTGGACAGGAATGGGAGATTTTGAGTCAGATGAGGAGTCAGATGAATAAAACACAGTGTTTTATTCAGGAAATGAAAATCTAAGAAGAAATGGGGTGGATGGGTTCCCTGAGGATGCCAGCCACAGATACAGGCGAAACGTCAGAAAGAAACTATTCCAGAACACGGCCTCACAGCCCGGATAAAACTCAAGGAAAATCTATAGAAATGGGGTGACATTAATGAGGAGGAGAGATGTAATAAAAGCGGTCAAGGCATATAATTCGAAGTCTGACCGAATAATAACAGTAAGACCTCCAAGGAAATTCATCAATAACTCCAATTACAGAGGCAGAAGAAGAATGGAAAGATTCTGTGCTTGAGTCGAGGAGGAAATTGTCCATAGTTCAAAACAGGACTTCTTCTTAATCATAGGTGATTGGAATGCAAAAGTAGGAAACGGAGTAGAATCAAAGATTGTAGGAAGATTTTGCCTAGGATCAAAAATTATGAAGCAGAAGAATGACTGACTGAATTTTTCAAGATCAACAGTTTGCTCATTACAAACACATTCTTCAGACAACCAAAGAGGTGATGGTATACATGGACATCATCTGATGGCCAATATAGAAATAAAATAGACGACATAATTGGAAACAGAATATAGAGAAGCTCCACTCCCTCTGCAAAAACAAGATGAGGAGCAGATTGTGGCACAGAGCATGAACTACTAATATAAAAAATTAGAGTAAAGCTAAAGAACAATATGAAACCTACCATTGTGCCAAAATACAACCTGAAGAATATCCCAGTAGAATTTAAAGATATGTTAAAAAAAAAAAAAAAAAGATTTGCATTGTTAAACCTAATTGACCAGGAGCCAGAAGAACTCTGAACTGAAACCAGGGACATTGTCAGGGAGGAATGCAAAAAAGACACTATCTGCAGCCAGAAAGAAAGAGAAGCCTCAATGGGTGACCGATGAAACTCTTCAAGCAGTTAAGGACAGATGAGAAGCAAAAGTAAAAGGGGACAGAATTAGGGTCAGAACCCTGAATGCAATTGTTGAATGACTTGTGCTCAGGGCAAAGAAAACTACTACAGTTGGTCATCTGTATATATGGATTTGGTATCCATTGATTTCACCATCCACGGCTTGAAAATATATTTTTTTAAAAAAGTAAATTCCAAGAAGCAAACCCTGATTTTGCCATTTTATATAAAAGACACCATAAAAGAATCCTGGCAGATTCCTGCCAGGAAGAAGAAGGAGAGCAGCTTCTGGACAGCCATTTTGAGTGGGTGAGTTTGATGTTTTTCTTAAACTCTTGGGAGAGTGTGCTTGTTGCTGAGGGGGTGGGGCTTCTGTGAGTCACATCTGTGAGTCACTGGGGGTGGATCTGAGAGCCTAGCTCTATATAACTCTTTGCAGAGGCTTTCCAGGCCAGATTCCTGCTAGGAAGAAGAAGGAGAGCAGCTTCTGGACAGCCATTTTGAGTGGGTGAGTTTGAATTTTTTTAAACTGTTGGGAGAGGCTGCTTGTTGCTGAGGCATGCGCCGTTTGAGTAACCAAACCAAAATACAGCATACCTAAAAGTACAGCATAGAGTTCTCAGCATTACCTAAGAGTTCTTAGATTATCTAAAAGCCATGGACACTGGGGGGACTGCTGCAGTCACCTGCAACACTTGTGCGATGTTTGTCTTCTTGTCTACAGATGTGGTGAACTTCACATGCACCAAGTGCAACTTGGTAGCCCTCTTGGAGGAGAAAGTCCAGCAGCTGGAGACATGGGTAGTTACACTTCAACATATTTGTGAGCAAGAGGTTTTCCTGGACAGAACAGAATGAATAGACTTGGATGGGGACCATACAGAGGAAGTGGCTGGGGAGGAGAGGGTCACTTCACAGACACAGGAGGTAGACAGCTGGAGGAATGTCACACACAGAACAAGACTATCCAGGGATTTTTCGAGCAGCTTGCAGCTACAGAATCAATTCAAAGCCCTCTCCATTATCAAGGACAATGAGGAAGAACAGCATGGACAGTCTTCGGGGGCAGAGCAGGGGACCTTGAGAGTACCACCGCAAGGAACAGCAGCTGTGAAGCCTCGGGGGAGGTGTGTGGTGGTGGTGGGGAACTCCTTGCTGAGGGGTACAGAAGCAGTGGTTTGTGGGCCTGACAAGATGTCTTGGAAGGTGTGTTGTCTCCCTGGGGCAAAGATCCGTGATGTGACGGAGAGGCTGACAAGACTGGTCAAGCCTACGGATCATTACCCCTTCCTTTTGGTCCATGTGGGAACCAATGATACTGCAAGGCACAGCTTTCTGAAGAACAGAAGAGATCATGAGGCTCTGGGGAGGAAGCTGAAAGAAATAGATGCACAGGTTGTCATCTCCTCAATTCTGCCAGTTGAAGGGCGTGGTCCAGGAAGGGAGAGGAAAATAGCTGATGTAAACAACTGGCTCCGTAGATGGTGTCACCGAGAACAATTTGTATTCTTGGACCATGGGCTGCGCGTCCATGAGGGGGGACTTCTGGCAAGAGATGGGGTGCATCTCACGACAATTGGCAGAAATATTTTTGCCTACAGTCTCAAGAATTTGATAAGGAGGGCTTTAAACTGAGGAAATTTTCGGACGCCTCTTTCAGCCTCTTGCCGTGCAAGCAGCCTCCGGAGCAGTAACGAGGCTGCCGCATGGCAAGGGGTCCATTTTGGACAACACTGTTTCTCTCTCGGCGTCGTCTGTGACGCTTGTGGCTAGCATTGGAGGCGGCTTCGCTGTTTTTTACTCACGGACATGTTTAGCCTGGAAAAAAGACGGTTAAGAGGCGATATGATAGCCCTGTTTAAGTATTTGAAGGGGTGTCATATTGAGGATGGAGCAGGCTTGTTTTCTGCTGCTCCAGAGAGTAGAACACGGAGCAATGGATGCAAGCTCCAGGAACAGAGATTCCACCTCAACATTAGGAGGAACTTTTTGACAATTAGAGCTGTTCGGCAGTGGAACACACTCCCTCGGAGCGTGGTGGGGTCTCCTTCCTTGGAGGTCTTTAAACAGGCTGGATGGCCATCTGTTGTGGTTGCTTTGAATATGATTTCCTGAGTGGCAGGGGGTTGGACTGGATGGCCCTCGAAGTCTCTTCCAACTCTACAATTCTATGATTCTATGATTCTATACTTTGCCGTTGTATATAATGGGACTTAAGCATCCACGGATTTTGGTAATCATGTGGGGTCCTAGAACCAAACCCCAGTGGATTCTAAGGGCCCACTATATAATAATCAATGCAGAAAAATAGAAGATAACAACAACAAAAGGAAGAACAAGAGACTTTCCCCACAAGATCTGAGAAATCAAAAGGAAATGCAAACCAAGAATGAGGATGTTATACAACTAATAGGGGAACACATTACATTACGAAGTACAAATAAAAAGATGATAGAAACAGTACACTGAAGAACTGTATAGAAGAGATGAAAGGATGACAGATTCATTCAAGGAATGATCATTTGAAAATGAGCCTACAGTTTTAGAAAGTAAAGTGGAAGCCGCACTCACAGCACTTGGGAAAAATAAATCACCAGGAACAGATTGCATACCAATAGAGCTGCTTCAAGCTACAGAGACAGAGTATACTCACGTTCTAACTAAAATCTGTTAAGAAATATGGAAAACAAAAGAATGGACTACAGATTCTCAAAATACATTCTAATCCCCAAGAAAGGGGACAGTAACCACAGGAGCATTGCATTAATCTCCCATGCAAGCAAAGTGATGCTCAAAATTCTACAACACCAACGTTTACCATATATGGAGGAAGAAATGCCAAATGTCCAAGCTGGGTTAAGGAAAGGAAGAGGCATTAGGGATCATATTGCAAACTTATGCTGGATAATGGAGCACTCCAAAGAATTTCCAAAGAAAATCAGCTTGTGCTTTATAGATTATAGCAAAGCCTTTCATTGTGTAGATCATGAAAAACTATGGATCACTCTTAAACAAATGGGTGTGCCACAACATTTGATTGTTCTGATACATAACTTGTAATCAGGACAAGAGGCTACCATCAGGACAGAATACAGAGGAGATTATCAGATGTGGGGGAACACACACACACAAATTGTGTTCCCAACAGCATCAGAAGATCACTAAAAGAACAGAAAGGGAGACCTTACAAGATGCCATGTCCTTCTGACATTCCGGGGGCAAAGCACTGCTGCAGATGAGGCTTCCCTTTTCCATTGACGGGGAGAAGCTGCAAATTAAAAGTGACACCTTACTGACACCTGTGCTATGCCCCTGGAATGCTGGAGGAAGATGTCATCTGGTAAGGTCGCCCCTTCCTGTTCTTCTAGTGATCTGACATGGCTTTTGCCATGTCTGATAATCTCCAGAGGAATGGAATGGTTTCCAATTGGCAGGGGGGACAGGCAAGGCTGCATTTTAGCACCTTATCTGTTTAACATATTATACATAAAAAGATTAGATTCAGAGGAAGGAGGTATGAAACCTGGAGGAAGGAACATCAACAGTTTAAGATATGCAAATGACACCATACTACTAAAAGTAAATAGCAAAGATTTAGAAGAGTTACTGAAGAAAGTTGGGGAAGAAAATGCAAATGCAGGTTTACAACTGAACATTAAGAAAACAAAAATAATGACCACAGATGATTTACATAACTTTAAAGTAGATGATGAAGACATTTAAATAGTTCAAGATTTTCCATACCTTGTCTCAGTCATTAATCAAAATGGAGACAGTAGTCAAGAAATCAGAACTAGAATTTGTGTCGATCCTCTGTGGTCATTATTTTTGTTTTCTTTCTGTTCAGCATTAAGCCTGCTTTTGTGCTTTCTTCTTAACTTTCCTTAGTAGTTGCTCTAAGTCTTTGTTGTTTTCTGCTAGTAGTGTAGTGTCATCTGCATATCTTAGATTATTGATGTTCTTTCCTCCGATCTTCACTCCTTATTCTTCTGAATCTAAGCCTGCTCTATGTATGATATACTCTGTGTACAAGTTGAACAAGTAGGATAACAGAATGCAGCCTTGTCTGACTCCCTTTTGTGCTAATTGATCTCTTTAGATACAAATTTAGAAATAATTCCTGTACATAATTTAAATAAGGATAGATTGATCTGCCCATATAGCCTAGACTGAGAACTATGAACTGCTGCATGGGTAAGACTGCATGCACAAAGCAGGGCATTCTCCACTTGTACATGTATGGAGGTACGAGTTTTCTCCAACCACTTCCTGCCAATCGTATTAACGCTCTATTGCAGAACAGGAAAATGAATCTATGGACTTTATCAGACGAGTCCCTTAAAATGTTCTTTCGGCAAAAGAACGCTCCCCACCACACTTACCTAGCTTTCCTGGCAAAGGCTCTTCTGGCAATGAAAGAAGAAGTGTATGGAGCTCTGCTCACTTCCTTGTTCAAAATCCCACGGATTCTTGCAAGACTTCATCGCGTGGGAAATTAAAAAAACCCCAAATTACACTAAGCACATGCACACAGTTTAAAACTTACAAGTAACCTGGGACGGTCATAAAAAGTGTGTCACTTACCTGGATATCGCGATCTCACCCAGAAGTGTTCGTGCTGGACCGGCCATTCATGGTGCATTCATATAAGTACAATGGTGCAAGGTTTCACATGCTGGCAATGCCAGCACTAAAGTGCCACGGGGGATCATAAAAAAGTATGGGTTTTGGCAGGGACATAAATGCGAAAGGGCGATGTTGTGTGGTACACGTGCACTTTTGTGTTTATGGGGCATTGTTATGACACTGTATTTAGTGCATCTGATAAATTCCTCAGTCTTCTGAAGTTGAAACTCTCATAGAACTTACTTTTCTTAACAGTGGAACTTTGATCCCCACAGTAATAAATTAAAAAAAAAATCTGGGTGAAGGTTATTGTTATTAGCACTTTGGTTTTTTTACTCTTTCTGAATCAGAGGCCAGCGTAGCCTTGAGGGTGATTCCTGGTTCCTATGTATATTTTAGATCCTTCACTCAAAGGAGTATCTCCTTACATGGAGTGGAGAATTTGAGTCATGCCGGAGGGTTGCTAGGGGCTTCAGAGCCAAAACATCAGGTGCAGCTGAGTTCTGTGTACACACCAAGAAAGCAATAAAGGGAAAGGAGCATCCCGTTGAGAGACAGAAGTGAAAAGAATTATATATAGGGAGAGAGATTAAAACGGCACACGCAGTGGAGGAAAGAGAACAGAGGAAATTCACTTTCCTTTCTTCTATTCTTGACAGAATTCCATTATTCTTTGCCAGATGAAAAACACATCAACTACCACCACCCCTCCCCTCCAGCAGCCTCAGCAGTACCTGACGGGGTGATATTTAACGAATTAGGAGAGCAGAGGAAGGGGGTTATTTGAACTCCATCATAAACCATGGTACACAGCCTGTAACTCAAGAGTACAAGTGGGAGGCAATCCATCTTCCTGACTGGAAGATAAAATGGTTAAATTTCAGATAATCCCAGATAGTAAATTCCCTATAAGCTAAAATCAATATTGGCACAACTGTGCGTCATTAAAAACTAAATGAACATGACAAAGCCAAACAGCAGCCTATTAAACAAATGAGCTTTTTTTCTACATAGAACAGTGGGTTATTAAATCCTTTATTACCAGAAAGAGGCTTTCATATACTATATAAATTATATATATATATATATATATATATATATAGAGAGAGAGAGAGAGAGAGAGAGAGAGAGAGAGAACACTAGGGCAAGAAATGTCTTTATCAAAGGAATCTGAAAAGGAGGAGGCCATACAAACAAAGTCATTCTTCAGTCTCTGTGGAAAGCAGGCTAGAAATCCCCCAAACCCATTACTAAGGCCACTGTCAACATTTTTTTTAAATACTGTTCAGAATCTTCTTGTTTACAATCCTGCCTTGGATTTTTCAGGGACCTATCTGGCTTAGACCCTAGGAAAGGACCAGGATACTGCAGAAAACTCCAGTCCCATAGAAAACCTGGAGGAAATAGGGTTGTTGCTGTTGTGTTCCTTCAAGTCATTTCTGACTTATGGTGACCCTAAAGCAAACCTATCATGGGGGTTTCTGAGGCTGAGAGTGTGTGATTTGCAACTGCCTAAAAGCTGGCTAAGGAGTTCTGTCACTGGGATGCCTTTCTGAACCTCCCTAAATCTGTGTCTTGCTTTGCCTTGCCACTCTTCAACTCATCCCCTAGTTTCCCTGAGCAAAGGTGACACTATTGTCAGGTGTCTACTCAGGTGGAAGTCTACTGAACATAAAAGATATACAGTACTCAAGGGGTACAGAGGGAGGGACCAGCATCAAGCAATGGACAAGGAGAAAAGCGGAGGAGGAGGAGGAGAGTTGGTAGCATAAAACCCTCATTCTCCTCTGGAACTTTGTGGAATTACATGTCTGTCTACTAAATAACGAGGCTGTGTTTTAACTTTCAGACAAATCAGGGAGAACTGATTGTGAACATTTGAGTGGTGACCTTGAACATGTCTGAACCTGCATGACAAACATCAACACTCTCAGCCGTTCAGTTAATTGTCAGTCATTGTTTAAAGCAGCGGCATTGTCTGTTTTGTGCCGGAAAAATGCTAAGTTTAAAAGTCGAGCAACATGTCAATTTGAAATTTTTAGTAAAATTGAACAAACCATCAACGGAATCTTTTCAAATGCTTACTGAGGCCTACAGGGAAGACTGCATGTCTCGTGGGCGTGTATTTGAGTGGCACAAAAGATTCAAAGAAGGACGTGAGATTGTGGAAGACGATGAACGCCTTGGACAGCCTTCCACTTCAAGAACTGATGAAATTGTGAAAAAAAATCAGCCAGATTGTTCGAGGAGACCACCGACTCAGTGTCCAAATGATAGTTGAAGCTGTGAACATTGACAAAGACACTGCATGGAAAATTTTGCATGAGGATCTCAATATGAGAAAAGTTTGTGCCAAGATGGTCCCTAGGGTTCTTACACCAGAACAAAAAGAGTGCTGCAAGGAAATTCGTACTGACACTCTGCAGCAACTTGAGGCAGACCCAAACCTTTTTCAAGAAACCATCACTTGTGATGAAATCTGGATATTCCAGTATGATTCTGAGACAAAACAATAGTCAATGCACTGGAAAACACCACCATCACCAAGAATGAAAAGGGACATCAAAGCAAGTCTGCATTCAAAGCCATGCTCATTGAGTTTTTTTGACATCAAAAGCGTAATTTTGGCAGAATGGGTTCCAGAAGGCAGAATGGTGAACCAGCATTATTATAAGGAAGTTTTGATAAAGCTGAGAGAAAGAATCAGAAAAAAAAAGGCCAAAACTATGGAAAATGATTTCATTCTTCATCAAGACAATGCGCCTGCTCATGTAACACTTTCTGTGAAGAAGTTTTTGACTGATAAACACATTACTACACTTGAACATCCTCCATATTTGCCAGATTTGGCACCATGCAACTTTTTTCTTTTCCCTGAAGTGAAATTGATGTTTAAAGGAACATGTTTTGAGTCAACTGATGCAATAAAGAAGAAAATAATGGCAGATGTGTTGAAACAGATGACAGAAACTCATCTGCTCCATGCCTTTAACCAGAGGAAAACAAGACTGCATAGGTGTATGAATATGAAGGGGGAGTAAATTGAAGGGGACAATAATTAGAATTGTAATACATATACATAAAGATGAACTATTGTATCAGTCTCATTATTTAATAGACAGATCTTGTAAAAGCTCACTTTTGAGCCCCATCAGTGCCTACATGAAGTAGAGGGGCTGAAGGATCACATGGAGGTTTAACCTAAGGAGTTTGGGTGATTACATTTTTAGCCTGTTTATGGATATAGTACAGAGTTCCACACATCCCCAACTCTTCTGTTTCAGTGTTCACTTTATTCAAGGAATTGCAGATGCCACGCAGCACCTTACCAAGTCCTGTCCAAATTAAGCCAATGGCTTGAGAAAAAAATGGGCATGGAAATGGAATCTCTTCAAGATTAAGGGTGTTGTCCTTGTCATAAATCCTGCACTTATATTCACAGGGAATACATGTAAACCTCAGTTAAGTGAAGTACTGTAGATGTGTTCCTGGGCTTTACTTCTTTAACAGAAAATCTGGTCTCAGAGGCAGAAATCACATGGATAAAATAAGGAGCGGTTCCTACAGCACAATAAAGAAAAGAAGTTCAATATGTTTAAGCAAAGTTTTTTTTATTTAAAACTAACAGTATGCACAAGTTGAAGGAAACAACCAGGTCAAACAAGAAACCTTGCATAAGTAAACAAAAACATTTTGAACCTTCTTGAAAACTTCTTCCAAAATGCATTCTTCCTTCACTAGCCTCAACTTTTCTAATGGGCTTATCTACATGGGCAATTTACCCCATTTTGCTCCCATCTTGAAGCCCTGCAGTCCAGATAACACAGGGCTTTTGTCCCATTCTATCCCCAGGCAGTCCTCATGACCCATAGGGTAAAGACAGGGGGAAGATGGGGTAGAGTCCAGTACAATGTTTTAAGAAAATACCTGAAAAGACATGTAGCCAGAATAAAATGGATTGGGTCCTGCATGATTGCAGGAGCCCATTCAGGCCTGCCAACTGTAGCTGCCAGCTGCCTCACTCTTCTGGATCCAGGAAGGGGCCCTGCAGCATGTAACCAGGCTGGTCACATACGGAGGGCCTTGCTCATGGGCTGTGGATCTCCTCCCTGGATCCGGAGAGTGGGACAAAGGCAGCGGCGGTGGTGGCTGCAGGGACAAGCTGGCATGCCCATCTGGACTGTGGCCTGTTTCATCCAGGTAATGGGGGAGGAACGGGCCAGATCCATGGGAAGGATATGCTGGTGGGGAGCCAGCATATCCTGGCCCATGTAGATGAGTCATATGATTTCCATGTTGGTAGCTAAATGTATCCCTCTATGCTTTGTTTTTACATGCTAGAGTAGTTGGTGAGGCAGGCTTACTTGCTTTCCCCATTTCTCTCCATTTTTCTGTTCATGCTTGCTTAGTAATGGATTCTGGAGGAAGCTACTGTTGGCATTCCCTGTTGTAGGCAGGCACACACTGCTACAGTAGGAGAGGCTACAGCACAATTCCATTCTTTCTTCTTCATAGTCTCTGTGAATCCACACATTAAGGGTTAATCCTGAGCCTGCGCAGAGCACTTCGGAAGATCGTTAGAACCTCTATATGATTTTTGGCGGTAGCCCCACCCACCCTCTTTGGCCTATATATAGGCCCCTCCTTGCCTGCCTTTTCAGTTCCGTTTTTTCCCGCCTTGTAAGCAGCATTAGGAACTTCATTAGACCTCGTTCTAGCTTTTGTTATTGGCTTGTTCTTGGACTCCCCCCCCTTCGCTTCTAACTCTTGTATTACTGGACTCAGACTGTTTTTTTGGACCTTCTCTTCAGCGCAACGATTTGGACTTGGTATTTGGATTCTTGATTGCTTTGACCATGTTTAGAACCGGATTGGCTTTGACTTCCACTTTGGCGTTGTGTTTCGGATTTCTGCTTCTGGGCCTTCTTGTGTTGGACCCGGACTGGTGACTTTCTGATTGGTATTGTCCATTCTCCCTCGGTACCCACTCGGTACCATCCTCCCCGGTAGCAGCGTTCTTCCACCCAGTACCGCAGCTACCTACCTGATACCAGCATTGTTCCACCTGGTACTGTGATTACCTACCTGGTACTGCTACGATGGCCTCGACATCGTCCACGGGATTCTTTAAATCCTGTTCAATCTGCTCTGCAAAAATGCCGGAGTCGGATGGCCACTCAAAATGTCTCTTTTGCCTGAGAGAAAGCCACAATGTCCGCTCTTGCAGACATTTGAAGGAATTCACCCATCAGACCAGGAGGAAGAAGGATAAGTGGCTGAAGGCGCAATTGTATGAACATGCTCTGTCAGTAACTTCCTCCTCCGCACTGTGGTCTATGGAAAAACTGATGGTACCGACTGGGGATAGGGACCACTCTAAGCCCCCTAAATAGAAGATGCGGAAGGAACATGGACCCGGGATGGAGACTGCTACCGACACCTGGAGTTCCTCTAAACTTAGACCACAAGAGCGTGCCTCCGGTATCACTGTTGGTGCCACTATTTCCGCCACTGAGACCAAGCCTCAGACTGTTTCCTCCCTGAAAGGAAAGCAGAAAGCGGTACACCTAACATTGCTGACCAGTTCTGCAAAAGGCTCTGTGAGCACAGTACCTGAATCTCCAGCAAGAAAGGGAAGAGGTATCACCCTGGCCACAAGGACATGTCAAAAGGGAGGCTGTCTGAACGCAGGGACAAGCCTCGTACACTATCCCCATCACAGGGATGCCCGCAGGATGCCAGCAGGATTAAACCCCAATTGGTCTCCCTGCTTCAAATCAGGCAGCCATCTCACAGGACAAGCAACTCAGGTGACAACGCCATGTTGACTAGATCAATGGCGCATGGTACCGGCTCGACATCAGAAGGCGAACTTAGGGAATCTTCTCCGGGCATTCGTGTAGTCCAGATCTCTTCAGGATCGGGAAATAAGGACTTACATTGCCATTCTAGTTCGTCCCACAGGCGGTCCCACACTCCGTCCCGTTCATTGTCTTCCATACAAGACATCATCAACTGACGCAGCTCAAAGTCCCAGTCGCGCTCATCATCTCCTCACAGAAGACGCTCACAGTCACCACCTCCATCAGGTCATTCCTGGTCACAAGAACACTGTTCCCGGCGTCGGTCCCGATCGCAGAGGTGGTCCCACTCATTACCCCGATCTCGTTCTCCATGACGGTCCCGCTTGCTGCATCAGTCCCACTCCCCAATACCAGCGGAACCGGACTCCCTCTCAGATGATGAATGGTACTGGGCTCATGAACGCATGTACTATGATTACCATCGCTACTGGAAGGATCCCTATTTTTACTGGGACTGCGATGCCAGATATAGATATTATGAGGAGATGCCATCGCCTGGTCATAGATACCGCCCCTATGATACTCCTCCTCAGTGCCATACATCATTAACATACTGCCCCAATGATACAAGGTGCACAGGAAAGCAATACCACTCACACCCTAGCAGGGACAGATCCCCACCTCACAGACCGCAGGAAGGGGTGCAACATCAAGGTGATATGTCTCACCACCCTCGATCAAAGTCAAGATCCCCAACCCCACCAAGACGATTGATGACACTGGGGGCAGGAATGCCAAAGAAGTAATTGACACCACAAGCCTCCCTGCCTGCGAAATGCCCTAAGGACCTGTCAGGTACCCGCACTTCAAAACCAAGCAAACCTGCCACCCACAAGCCGAGACACAGACGTACATTATCCCGGACCTCGTCATATTCCTCTATGAATTCCCACACCAGATCGCCATCCCAAAAACTGTTGCCGGCTCCCAGGGGGGAAAACCTGGATGGCCCCTCGCCTACTGATGATGTTAAGGCTTTCACCAACTTAATGTTATGAATGGCAGGGGCCCTAGGCATACACATTGACCGTCAGGACAAGCAAGTGGACATCCCTATTTTCGAGGATCTCTACAGATGCTCCCCCACCATGCCCTCACTTAGAATCTCTCCATATCTTCTGCAAGTTCTGAAAGCTTCTTGGGCAACGGCATCATCGGTTCCCCCAACATCTCATTGTCTAGACCACCTTTACTGTGTATCGACTGACACAGCCCCCGGCTTACTTACCATCCCAAGCCCACCTCCGTGGTGGTGGACGCTGCACAAATGAGAACATCTCAAAAGCTGCTCTCTACACCTATGGACAAAGAAGGCAAGAAACTTGATGCCATAGGGCAAAAGTTCTTATCATGACTTCTTACCCAAATTACGGCATACACGGTGTGCATGGGTGCCTACCAAAAGTTTTTATGGGATGCTCTTGCCCCTCACATTGCCAACCTATCCAAGCAAGAACAAAGGATAGTCAACTCCTTCAGGAAAGAAGGCCTTTCCCTGGCGAGCTATCAGAGACAAGCCGCGAAACAACTCGGTGACTGCACAGGGAAAATCGTCACAAGTTCCATCGCTGTCACGCCTGGCTTTTTTCCTCTGGACTGTCCCATGTAGTATGCTCCATGATTGGGGACCTACCCTTTGATGAGCTGGGGCTTTTCCATAGTGATACAGATAGCAAGCTTGAACATACTCAGAAGATGAGGGTGACGGCGAAGAAACTAAGCTTGCCAAGTCACTACACTGTATCCCACTCACACTTTGCAGGCAGACGTTACCCTGTTCCTGTAAGAAGAGATTCAGTCCACCACTAATTTGACATCGACCCTCCAATTTGGCCTACCAGCATCACCAGAGGCTGCAGGCCCCCTTCCGGCCAAAGACCCAGTTTGCTAAAAAGAGGCAGGAGTCCTCCAAGCAATAGACTTGACTGCCAATCACCACCACTGCCTGTCACTGCATCTCCAGCCGACCGCCTCTTCAACGCCTTCGACCTTTGGTGCCAAATAACTTCAGACCGCTGGGTCCTCAGCATTATACAAAGAGGTTACTTCATAGAGTTCCATCACATGCCACCCCGGGGAGTCTACAGGTGACCCCCCCATCTGCCCCACTCATGGAAGAAGTAAACACCCTACTACTCAAAGGGGCTATAGAACCCATCCTACGCTCCCATATCCAAGGAACCTTCTTCTCCAGGTACTTTCTGGTGGACAAGAAAGACAGAGGCCTCTGTCCCATCCTAGATTTACGAGATGTCAACACGTATATACGTCCATGAAAATTTCGAATGGTGTCCCTCTCTGCTATCCTCCCATTTTTACACAGATTGGTTTGCTACCCTTGACCTCAAAGACACCTACTTCCATATCCCTATAGCAGCAGCACACAGGCGCTACCTGGCTTTCACGACAGACCTGTAGGTGTTTCACTTCAAGGTCCTTCCCTTCGGTCTTTGCACGGCCCCCAGAGTCTTTACAAAGTGTGCAGCAGTGGTGGTTGCATGGCTCAGACAGAGGGGTGTGGTCGTCTTCCCCTACTTAGATGACTGACTCCTCGTGGCCTCCTCAGCCAACAAACTATCACCAGAGCTTCACCTAACTCTATCCCTGCTAGAAGAACTAGGTTTTATGATAAATTGGGAAAAATCACAACTAAAACCCTCATGAACATTACGTTTTATCGGGGTGAACATAGATTCTGTTACAGGCAGTGCCCGCCTTCTAGACGACAGATTCACGGCCCTCCGCACTATGGTCAAGAGCTGCATACAGAATCACCAGACCACCGTACAAGACATCCAACACACCCTAGGTCACATGGCATCGACAACAGCCGTGACGCCGCTTGCCAGACTGAGGATGCGGCCTCTGCAGGCTTGGTTCATCTCCAAATACCACCCTTTTCAAGACTGGCCCAACAAGTTCTTGTCATTTCCACGACCCATTCACAAGGCCCTCAGATGGTGGCTGGACCCACAGGCAGTCCAGGCAGGGGTCCCGTTCAAACAGAGGCACCCTATGAGATCCATCACGATGGACGCATCCCTGACAGGATGGGGAGCACACTTCCAGGACTTGACGAACAGAGGCCAGTAGTCATGAGAAGAGAAGAAATGGCACATCAACCTCCTGCAACTCTTAGTGGTGTTCAAAGCCTTGAGGGCCTTTGAACCCTCCTTAACGGGACACATGGTACAGGTGACATCGGACAACATCACAACAGTATTTTACCTAAACAAACAAGGGGGAACATGGTCCAGACCACTCTTGGACCTAACTCTTCAAGTTTGGAACTGATGCCTACAGCAGCACATAACGCTCACAGCCATACACCTGCCCGGAGACCAGAACACTGTGGCAGACACCCTGAGCAGAGCTTGAACCAGCAACCACCAGTGGTCCTTGAATCAGGCGGTCCTGGACAACCTATTCTCCACATGGGGGACGCCTTCGATAGACCTCTTCGCATCCAAGCTGAATAACAAGTGTCCAGCCTTCTGCTCTAGGGAACTACTGATGCACGGGAATCTCGGAGATGCCTTCCTATTCAGGTGGAATGCCCCCCCTATGCCTTTCCTCCATTTCTGTTACTCCCCAGGGTGATCTGCAATCTACAACACGATGACTCCAGGTGCATTCTGATAACGCCATGAGGGCCATGACAGGTGTGGGTTGCCCCCCTTCTCCTGATGTCCAAGCGCCACTTCAAGTGACTACCAGCACATCCTGATCTTCTGACGATGCACGACGGACTAATCAACCACCCAGACCTCAGCACCATTCAGCAGACAGCATGGTTAGTTACCCCTTAATGGCCATCTCCCAACCAGCATGAGCCATTATAGCGGTGGCCCAACAGCCAACCACTCTGAACTCATACAGGTATAAATGGTTGAAGTCTCAGGAATTCCGGGCTGAACACGCCCTTACCTCGAGCCCCACAGACATACCACAACTGTTGGATTTCCTACCATCACTTTCCTTGAAGCATCTCTCGGCCTTGTTGGTCAGAGGCTACGTGGCGGCAATTTCCTGGTATGTCCAGAGAGAGGGGAAACCTTCTTGCTTTAAAGATCCTCTAGTTCAAAGCTTCCTAAAAGGCTACAAGACTCTCCACCCGCCCATAAGCGGGCCGACACCAGCATGGAGCCTAGAATTGGTACTGACTGCCTTGTCAAAAGTTCTCTTCGATCCAATGGCCACTTGTGATCTACACCTACCTGCCTTCCTGGTAGCTATCACATCGGCACGTAGGGCGAGCGAATTGTGCACCCTCCGTGTGAACCAGCCTTATGCAAGGTTTCACCATGATAAGGTGGTTCTACACCCAGACATCTCCTTTATGCCCAAGGTGATATCATCTTTCCACCTTAACCAAGACATCATCCTTCCAGCATTCTTTCAGAACCCCACGTTGGACCTTGAATGCAGTTTGCATGCTCTGGATGTGAGATGTGCCCTGGCCTTCTACGTGAGTAGGACGGCCGTGTTTCACAAGTCTACCCAACTCTTTGTCTGTTATGGGGGGCATAAGAAGGGCGACCCTGTCTCTTCCCAGCATTTCTCTAAATGGGTTGCATCCACAATTTGACTGACTTATCAATTGTCAGGGAAAGAGCCCCCTCAGGCTATCTGCAGCCACTCCACTAGGGCGACTTCCACCTCCATGGCTTTTCTGAACGGAGTTCCCATCCAAGACATTTGCCGGGCAGCCACTTGGGCCTCCCCTTTGACTTTTGTGAGGACATACAAAATTGACTCAGCATCCCATGCTGATGCTGCCCTGGGCAGAGCGGTACTCTTTTCCTCAGTAGTACACAGGTCAACATAGCTTTGTTCTAATAAAGTTGTTGTGTGGTTCTAAACAGATCACTGTTGCTGTTGTTTTTTCTTGTCAAGATAAGGACACCCATCTTCAAGGTGTGAGCTAGCTAATCTACCCTTAATGTGTGGATTCACAGAGACCACGAAGAAGGACAGGTTGCTTACCTGTAACTGCAGTTCTTTGAGTGGTCATCTGTGAATTCACACAATCCCGCCCATCCTCCCCTCTAGCGTCCTGACCTCTCCTTATATAATTGTATGCTGCTTCCTTGGTGGCTATTTGGAACTGAAGAGGCAGGCAAGGAGGGGCCTATATATAGGCCAAAGAGGGTGGGCGGGGCTACTGCCAAAAATCATATAGAGGTTCTAACAATCTTCCAAAGTGCTCTGTGCAAGCACAGGATTAACCCTTAATGTGCGAATTCACAGATGACCACTCGAAGAACTACAGTTACAGGTAAGCAAGCTGTCCTTCCCAGACTAAGTTTTATTGCACTGCTCACTGATGCAACCTGACATTGAAAATCCGTGTCTCTCCAGCCCTCCTTCCTCATCCTCACCATGCCAGTGCTGCTTAAAAAAAATCATACAGCTAGATAGAAAATGAAAGGATGGAGCTGAACGGGTATAAAAAGACTTTATAAAAAGGAGCTAATTTGTCAGAGGCTTTTAAAATGGAGGTATGCCTGTATCCAAAACAATATACAGAGCATGAGTGTCCTGAAGGAATGTAGGCATCTCAGAGAGTTCTTCAACAAACTGCAGGGGCATGAAAGCTGCCTCCACCAGCTCACTCCTATTATCCCTTAAAGGGAATGTGGTGTGGTGGGGGGTCTACAGGATGGACTGTGGAGCCCATTGTGTTCTCAGTCAGGTCTTTGCCTTTGAATTAATGACGTAATTTGGAATTGGTTCTGGAGTCAGTAATTGCAGGTGGTGATGATAGTGGTGTGATTTTGTAAACAGCTTCCTTTGCCCGCAAAAAAATTAATGCAGGCAAACAACCAGGTTTCGTAACTGTGAATGGTCACAAGTAGCGAAGTGCTACTTATACCATGGATATCAACAGCAATGAGATTTGGCTGAAGTTTCTTAAAGTGAGGACACAGAGTATCAGTGAAGGAGGATGCTGTTCAGAAAGAAGATTTGATCTTTATATAGACTGTTGCACCGTGATCCCATAATTTGCTTGCTTTTTTGCTTTTCTTTTTTAAAACATGCTTCCTGCTCATTAAAAATACCTTCCCCCCACCCGGAATAGCTCACAGACCTTGCCACCTTAGATTACCTTAGTAGATTCTCTCTCTCTCTCTGTGTGTGTGTGTGTGTGTGTGTCTCAGCACAAGGACAGGGAGTGGCACTGAGAAGTACTGGACAAAGGAGATTATCAGACGTGACAAAAATCACATCAGAAGATCGCTAGGAGAACAGAAAGGGGCAACATTATTAGACATCATCCTTCAGTGTTTCGGGGGCGTAGTGCAGCTATGAGTAAGGAATTCCTTTTTATTGGTGGCTTGTCCCCATCAATGAAAAAGGGAAGCCTTGTCTGCAGCACTGCTACACCCTTGGAACGACTGAAGGATGTGGGCATCTGGTAATGTTGTCCTTTCTGTTCTCCTAGCAATCTTTCTGTTCTCCTAGCAATGACACGGTTGGGAACATGTTTTTTTGGCACATTCCCCCGCCTCTTATAATCTCCATAGTGGCTATAACCCCTGTTGTTGGTCTCCCATCCCCTTCAACAATGGTTATTCAGCTCTTTCCTCTGTTTACTCCTCCCTCCTTCTCCTGCAATAGTTAGGTATGGATCTCAGAAGTTAAACCAGCAGCAGAAAAGAGGTGCAGTTTGAAGTAGGGTTAGGAAGAGGGGAGAACGTATCATTCCCAGTGTATAGGATAGGATAGGAGATGACAGTAAGCCTGATAACTGCTCTTATTTTACTCCATGCAACTACAATTTAGCTCTCTTCTCTCCTCCCATCAGTGATAGCTTCTCTAGATTGAGCTGACTCACCAACTTTCCTAGTCTATGTTCAAGCTGAAGCAAAGATCGATGTGCTGACTGAACAGGCTGATAGGGCCATCAGAACTGAGCAATTCCTTCTTGCAGATCTCACATGCTTTTTGTTCTTTAATTGAACCACATTCTCTAGAACTGAACCAAGGAAGATGCAGCCAACTCCATCAAATTGCTTTCAAAGGCACAAGTGGTTTTGTCAGCCACTAACCTCTTGGAGACATCAAATCCTTCTCTGAAAGACTGCAGGGCCCTGGAGCATACTGTTTTAAGAAAAAAAGGAAAAGCCAAAGTGACTCAAAAGCATGAATTTATTTAGGACATGAGCTTGACTCATAAGTAAAAGGATGGGAATCATGTGGTCTTCCAGATGTTGTTGGACTGCAGCCCTTGCTGATATAGCCAATGGTGATGAATGTTGGGAACTGCAGTCCAACAACATCCCCAGGACTGTCTTAAGACAGTTTATTTGATGAGCTGCTCCTGGATTTTCATGACTGCTTTGGTTATTATGGGGCCTATTCTTTACTGCAGGTGAGGACATGTTGTTTTCAGTGATGCAGTTATGTCACTTAACTCATGGTTTAGTGTGTCCTTGCAAGACTTCACATTCTGACTTGGTTTATCCTCCTGCTCACAGTGGGCTGAGAACTCAGAACCCATAATACCTAACTGGTGCTTTGTCCTCCAAACATAACAGTGCCATAGCTGCCTGCTCAAAACCTGCAGTTTAAGGGACAAATTGCTGGTTCCTTGTAGGTAGTCTGCCTTCTCTGTAACTCACTTGTGAACTTTTCCTCTACTGCCAAATACTGTATAACACACACTTCAAAATACAGGGTAATAGTCTTCCAAGAATGGATGGATTTTATTGTTTGAAGAAGCACAAGCTTGTAAGAGGTGCATGTAAAAACAAGCAAGCCCAGGGACCCAGGGACTAAGTCAGAACATTTGCTGATGAGAACCAACTCACTTCCCCTACTTTATGGTATAGCAGAGTACTTGTCAGTTTCACATTGGGGGATGCATTTACGATTTACAGTTGTGTGTGAACAGATAATATGCTGCCTGTAGGGCTACAAAATGAACATCTTCCTAAACACTCAGCCATTATTCTCTCTCTTTGCTTTACTAAATGGATTTGGGACACTGTGGCCTAAATCCAGTTGTTTGTTCCAACTAGAGCAGATCCTTTGAATCAACTGTTGAATGATGAGACAACATATACATAAATCCTATCAATTCAGTGGGCCTACTGTAGTTAACAAATAACAATAGGGATTAGGCCACAGTCTCATGAAACAGCTGGTATCTGAAGTGAAGAAAAATAATAGCAGCAGTGAACATACATACAGTACTTTTTAGGTCCTTATGAGCTCAAGGATCCATATAAGAACTTTGTAAGGGGAGTCAGTATTACTATGCCTATGTGACAAGTGGATGGTCTCAGAAATAAGGGCTCTACAGACAAAAGGCCTCTCTTACATTTACTGAAGTTCATGAAAAGGTGGCAGGATTGTGCCTGTTGGCCACACCGCCTGCATACCCTCTGCCATTTCACAGGTGGAAATCGGGACATGTGTGGCCACGTAATATCAAAGTCTGGTCAAGATGGCAAAAATTATTAACAAGGAAAAACAGACAAGCTAAGAGAGGCTTCAGCAGTTTGCTTTTGCCTGAGCCTACTGGGAAGGGTGAAATTCTGCACCTCATCTCATAGAATCTTGGAGTTGGAAGGGGCCTCATGTGCCATCAATTCCAACCCGCTGCTCAGTGCAGGATCTCCAGCTAGAGCACCCCCAGCAGGTAGGCACACAGCTTCTTTCTTGAAGACGCCCAGAGAAGGAGACCCCGCCACCCCTCTAGGCTAGTGATGGCGAACCTATGACACATGTGTCAGCACTGACACACGTAGCCATTTCTGATGACACGCTGAGGCGGCCGCATGCCAAAAAGGATGTTTCATCCTTGGCTCCTGAGGATGAAACATTTGCAACTAGAGTCTTGGAGTTAGAGTCTAACTCTAAGGAAATATTCAGATACAAAAAAGTCATCCTGAGGACTCAGGAGAGGTACACACCTGTTTCGTGGCAGGGGGCCATTTTCTGACAATGCCGTCCCTCTCGCGTTACCCTCCATGTTCCTTCCATGTCACATGGAAGGAAAAGGCACCACTTTTTATTCATGAAGAACTTCTGTGAGTAAAAAGCTGCGCCTTTTCCTTTCATGCAACACAGAAGGAACACGGAAGGTAACGCGAGAGGGACAGTGTCGTCAAAAACTGGTCCCCTGCCGCGAAACAGGCGCGTACCTCTCCCGAGCCCTCAGGACAACTCTTTTGTGTCTGAAAATGTCCTAAGACTCTAGTCGGAAATGTTTCATCCTCCCCTATTAGATAATAATTAGTTTTTGGTTTATTAAATACAATTATATATAACAATTATACATTTATGTTATTTAAACTATAAATATCGCGAAATATGTTTTTTCCTCAAAGTGACACACCACCCGAGTTATGCTCAGTTTTTTGGTGAAGTTTGACACACCAAGCTCAAAAGGTTGCCCATCACTGCTCTAGGCAATTGGTTCCATTCCTGAATCGCTCTCAATGTCAAGAAGTTCCTTCTAATTTTCAATCAAAATCTACCCCCTTGTAACTTAAAAACATTAGACCTAGTTCTACCTTCTGAGGCAGTACCTTCCTCTTTGTGGCAGCCCTTGAGATATTTAAAGAGTGTGATCATGTCACCCCTCAATCTCTTCACCAAGCTGAACATGCTCAGTTCCTCCAACCTCTCTTCACATCTTTTGTTCTCCACACCTCTTATCATCTTTGTTGCCCTTCTCTGCACTCGCTGCAACATGTCTATGTCCTTCTCAAAAGGAAGTAACGAGAACTGAACACAGTACCCAGATGAGGCCTGACCAGCGAAGAATACAGGGGGACTATTACTTCCCTTGACTTGGAAACTATGCTTCTATTAATGCAGGCTAAAATAGCATTTGCCTTCTTTGCAGCAGCATCACACTGCTGTCTCATGCTCAACTTACCATCAGCAATAATCCCAAGGTCCTTTCCACATGTAGTACTGCTAAGCCAAGTATCCCCATCCTACACCTGTGTATTTCTTTTTTGTGGCCTAAATCTAGAATTTTGCATTTTTCTCTGTTTAATTTCATTTCAGTAATTTGATGGCCTTATCACATGAGGCTGCTAAAGCAGCATTCCAATGGGATAGTAATGAATTTGGCTACTAGTTTTTTGTGGGTTTTTTTCCAGGTTGTGAGGTTGTGTTCTAGAAGAGTTTATTCCTGATGTTTCACCTGCATCTGTGGCTGGAATCTTCTGTTATCTTCTGAAGATGCCAGCCACAGATGCAGGCGCAACGTCAGGAATAAACTCTTCTAGAACACAGCCTCACAACCCAGAAAAAAACCACAAAAAAAACCTATGGATACCGGCCGTGAAAGCTTTCTACTTCAAATTGGCTAATACTTATCAGATGGTGTTGTAGCTATTCTGTTGGTGCTTTGCATTCCAATCATTACTGTTACGTCCCTTTCAATTGATGGGAAAACCCTATCAATACCTGCCAATATTGCAATTGTGCCACTGCTGCCCTTGGTGTGACAGGTCCCTTCACTTCAGTTCTGGGATGACTGCAGTCACATGAAATGAGTGGACCCAATTCTCCTCCTCTACCCCTCTCTTCCCCTCTCCCTCGCTATTCCAAAGCAGCACAGAGTCAGTCTGCTTTGGAATAGCAAGTGGGAGAAAAAAAGGAGAGCAGGCGATTCAGGCCCACCATGCCATGTGAATGCAGTCACCCCAGAACTGAAGCGAAGGGACCTATCGCACCAGGGGGTTGCCAAAGGAGCACAGTTGCACAAATGAAGAGAGGTGCCAGAGAGAAGAAGGAGAACAGCTTCTGGGCAGCCATTCTGAGTGGGTGAGTTTGAATTTTTAAAAAACTCTTGGGAGAGTGTGCTTGTTGCTGAGGGGGGTGAAGCTTCTGTGAATCACATCTGTGAGTCACTAGGGGGTGGAGCTGGGAGCCTATCTCTATATCACTCCTTGCAGAGATGCATGCCTAAAGGTGCGCGGATTTGATCAACCAAGCAAAAGTACAGCATACCTAAGAGTTCTCAGCATTACCTAAGAGTTCTCAGCATTACCTAAGAGGTTTCAGCATGGACACTGGGGAGACTGCTGCAGTCACCTGCAACACTTGTGCGATGTTTGTCTTCTTGTCTACAGAGGTGCGGAACTTCACATGCACCAAGTGCAAGTTGGTAGCCCTTTTGGAGGAGAAAGTCCAGCAGCTGAAGACCTGGGTAGCTACACTTCAACATATTCATGAGCAAGAGGTTTTCCTGGACAGAACAGAATGAATAGACTTGGATGGGGACCATACAGAGGAAGTGGCTGGGGAGGAGAGGGTCACTTCACAGACACAGGAGGTAGACAGCTGGAGGAATGTCACACACAGAAACCAGGGATTGTTCTGGCACCTTGCAGCTACAGAATCAATTCAAAGCCCTCTCCCTTATTAAGGACAACAAGGAAGAACAGCATGGACAGACTTCAGGGGCAGAACAGGGGACCCTGAGAGTACCAACACAAGGAACAGCCGCTGCGAAGCCTCGGCGGAGGTGTGTGGTGGTGGTGTGAGACTCCTTGCTGAGGGGTACAGAAGCAGTGGTTTGTGGGCCTGACAAGATGTCTCAGCAGGTGTGTTGTCTCCCTGGGGCAAAGATCCGTGATGTGACGGAGAGGCTGACAAGACTGGTCAAGCCTACTGATCATTACCCCTTCCTTTTGGTCCATGTGGGAACCAATGATACTGCAAGGCACAGCTTTCCGAAGATCAGAAGAGATTATGAGGCTCTGGGGAGGAAGCTGAAAGAAATGGATGCACAGGTTGACATCTCGTCTCTTCTGCCAGTTGAAGGGCATGGTCCAGGAAGGGAGAGGAAAATAGCCAATGTAAACAACTGGCTCCGCAGATGGTGTTGCCGAGAACAATTTGGATTCTTGGATCATGGGCTGCGGTTCCATGAGGGGGGATGTCTGGCAAGGGATGGGGTGCATCTCACGACAGTTGGCAGGAACATTTTTGCCAACAGTTTCAAGAATTTGATCATGAGGGCTTTAAACTGAGTCATATGGAGGAGGGAGACAGTATTCTGGAAAGCAAAAGGGCTGGAGAAAATAGTCAAACTGTCATAGAGGGAACAAGGCAAACAATGCAAGGACCCAACAGTGGGAGGCAAAGAAAAAAAAAACAACTTGCACAGGCAGCAAGTAAAGGGAACACATGGCCTTAGATGTCTCTACACTAATGCACTGAGCATGGGAAATAAGCAAGATGAACTTGAACTCCTCGCACTACAAAACAAATATGATATAATAGGCATTACTGAAACCTGGTGGGACGAGTCTCATGATTGGAATGTAGGAATAGAGGGGTATAACGGGTATAACCTTTATAAGAGAAACAGGCCAAACAGGAAAGGAGGAGGAATAGCATTATATAACAAGGATATTTACACCAGTGAAGAGATCCATGACATCAATACTGGAAGCCAGGTGGAGAGCATCTGGATAAAAGTTAAAGGGGAGGGAAACAACAGGGATGTTATTGTGGGACTCTACTACAGACCCCCAAGTCAGACGGACGCATTGGATGATGCCTTTCTAGAACAGATGACCACACATGGAGAAAGGAGAGATGTAGTAGTGATGGATGACTTCAACTATCCTGATATTTGCTGGCAATCTAACTCAACCAAAACATCAAGGTCTAGCAAGTTCCTTACTTGCTTGGAAGACAATTTCATTGTCCAAAAGGTGGAAGAGGCAACAAGGGGGTCGGCTATTTTAGATCTGATCCTAACCAACAGAGATGACCTAGTTAATGGGGTGCAAGTGGTGGGATCCTTAGGTGAGAGTGATCATGTTCTCCTGGAGTTTGTTATACAATGGAAAGGAGAAGCCAGGCATAGTCAGACACACATTCTAGACTTTAGGAGAGCTGATTATCAATAAACTCAGGGAAATACTGGGGGTGATCCCATGGTCAGGAATACTAAAAGAGAAGAGACCCCAAGACGGATGGGACTTTCTCAAAAGGGAGATACTGAAGGCACAATTTCAAACAGTACAATTGAGGAAGAACAATGGGAGGTGTCTCAAAAAACCAGGATGGATGACTAAAGAACTTTCAACGGAGCTAAGTTTTAAACGGAACATGTATAGGAAATGGAAAAAGGGGGAAATCACCGAAGAAGAATTCAAACAGTTGGCGAACACGTGCAGGAATAAAGTCAGAAAGGCTAAAGTGCAGAATGCGCTCAGGCTTGCTAGAGAGGTTAAGAACAATAAAAAGGGTTTTTGGGGTATGTCCGCAGCAAAAGGAGGAAGAAGGAAATGGTAGGGCCACTATGCAGAGAAGATGGCAAAATGCTAACAGGGGACAGAGAAAAGGCAGAATTACTCAACACCTTCTTTGCCTCAGTGTTTTCAGAAAAGCAAAACGGGGACCAACCTGAGGATAATGGAACAGAGGACACAATAGGGGAAATCCAGCACAGAATAAGCAAAGAGGTAGTAGAGGAATACCTTCTTAATCTAAATGCATTTAAATCTCCAGGACCAGATGAACTACATCCATGGGTATTAAAAGAGCTGGCAAATGTAATCTCAGAGGCATTGGCAGTAATCTTTGAGAACTCCTGGAGAACAGAAGTCCCAGCAGACTGGAGGAGGGCAAACATTGTCCCCATCTTCAAAAAGGGAAAAAAAGAGGATCCCAACAATTATCGTCCAGTTAGTCTGACATCAATACCAGGGAAGATTCTAGAGCAGATCATTAAACAGAGAGTCTGTGAACATTTAGAAGGCAATGCCGTAATCACAAAAAGTCAATATGGGTTTCAGAGAAACAAGTCATGCCAGACTAATCTGATCTCTTTTTTTGATAAAATTACTAGCTTTGTAGATGAAGGGAATGCTGTGGATATCACATACCTTGATTTCAGTAAGGCCTTTGACAAGGTTCCCCATAACATTCTTGCAAACGAGCTTGTAAAATGTGGGCTAGACAAGTTAACTGTTCAATGGATGAGGGAATTAGGGGCATACTTATCAAATTTGCAGATGACACCAAATTAGGAGGAGTAGCTAATACCCTAGAGGACTGGATCAAAATTCAGAATGACCTGGATAGACTGGAGAGCTGGGCCAAAGCTAACAAAATGAAATTCAATACGGAGAAATGTAAGGTATTGCACTTAGGGCGAAAAAATGAAATGCATAGATATAGGATGGGGGAGACCTGGCTGAATGAGACTATGTGCGAAAGGGGTATAAGAGTCCTAGTAGACCACAAGTTGAACATGAGTCAACAGTGTGATGCGGCAGCTAAAAAGGCCAATGCAATTTTGGGCTGCATCAATAGAAGTATAGTGTCTAGATCAAGGGAAGTAATAGTGTCACTCTATTCTGCCTTGGTCTGGCCTCACCTAGAATACTGTGTCCAGTTCTGGGCACCACAATTCAAAAAGGATATTGACAAATTGGAGCGTGTCCAGAGAAGGGTGACTAAAATGGTGAAAGGTCTGGAAACCATGCCTTATGAGGAAAGACTTAGGGAGCTGGGTATGTTTAGCCTGGAAAAAAAGATGGTTAAGGGGCGATATGATAGTCCTGTTTAAGTATTTGAAGGGGTGTCACATTGAGGATGGAGCAAGCTTGTTTTCTGCTGCTACAGAGACTAGAACACAGAACAATGGATGCAAGCTTCAGGAACAGAGATTCCACCTCAACATTAGGAGGAACTTTTTGACAGTAAGAGCTGTTTGGCAGTGGAACACACTCCCTTGGAGCGTGGTGGGGTCTCCTTCCTTGGAGGTCTTTAAACAGAGGCTGGATGGCCATCTGTCAGGGATACTTTGATTGTGTATTCTAGCATGGCAGGGGGTTGGACTGGATGGCCCTTGTGGTCTCTTCCAACTCTACAATTCTATGATTCTATGTATAAACATTTTATAGCTGTTTCCTGTTACCTTTAATAATGTGATTGCTGTGAGACAGGTATTGGATGATAATGTCCTCAGTTCAGTTTTTGAGTTTATCAAGGTCTTTTTGAATTCTGTTCCTATCTTCCAATATGTTAACTACCCCTCCCAGTATTGTATCATCTGCAAATTTGATAAGGATTCCCTCCACCCCATCATCTAAATCATTGATACAAATATTGAAAAGTGTTGGCCCCAGGAGAGAACCTTGCGGCACTCCACTTGAGACCTTCTTCCGATTTGATGGATAGCCATTGATGATAACTCTTTGAGCATGGTTTTCTAACCAACTATGGATCCATCTGATGGTGTTTCCATCTATTCCATATTTAGCCAGCTCACTAATCCAAAAATCATGGAGGACCTTATCAAATGCTTTGCTGAAATCAACCTAAATGACCATTCCCACCATCTACTAAACTCTCTCTCTCTCTGGCTTTTCTTCGCAAACAAAGATTCAGGAAGGACGCATCCCGCACTTTCTGCAAGCGTGCTGATGACTGAAAAGGCCAATCCGAGATAACAAGTCCAGTTGCAGAAAGCACAGCAGAAGGTCTCCTTGGGTGATGTTTCTGGGTTGTGATTCTTTCTGCGTTGTCGTTTCTCTTCAAGACTTGTTCAGTGTGAGTTCTCAAATAAGGCTACTGCATTGTGGATAGTGCATCTGCATGCCTCCTGATGTGAGGCCAGGGAGGATCATTGTTGGTCATCAATTTGGCCAAGCCTGAGATGTTGTTTCAGGGAGTCCTTGTATTGCTTTTTTGGAGCGCCTCTCTTATGCTGACCCGTGGCGAGTTCATCATAGAGTACTATTTTGGGGAGGCAATGGTCCTCCATCCTAGAAACATGCCCTGCCCAGTGCAGCTATGTTCTCAATACCATGGCCTCAATGTTGGTGATCCCTGCTTGCTCAAGGACAGCAACATTCGTCACATAGTCAGTCCAGTGTATATTTAGGATTGTGCGTAAACAGCACTGATGAAAGTGTTCGAGGAGTTGTAAGTGGTGGCGATAGGTGACCCATGTAGTGATGTGATAAAAGAAAAAGATACAAGGTTAGTTTGGCATGATTTGTTCTTGACAAATCTATGCTGGCTCTACTAATCACTGCATTGCCATCAAGATATTTGCAGACAGACTCTTGTATAATCCGTTCTAATATTTTTCTTAGTATTGAAATCAGGCTGACTGGCCTGTAGTTTCCAGGATCACTCCCCCACTTTATTTTTGAAGATAGGGGCAACGTTTGCTCATCTCCAGTCCTCTGGTACCTCACCCATTCTCAGATATTTCCATTTTTAAGAAAATGACGGCAAGTGGTTCTGCCAGTATGTCAGGAAGTTCCTTCAAATTCTCTGGGATGCAGTTCATCTGGCCTTGCAGATTTGAACTCAGGTTAACTCGGTGATTTCTGACTAATTCCTTATCAGTCTTGATTTTCAACCCAGATTCCTCTCCCCCTGCTGAGTTAATTGAGTGTGAACGACTTCTGAATGTTGAACTTAGTTGGCAGAAACTGAAATAAATTGAGGAGGAAGAGAGGAAGTGGGGCAGTTGGAGGGTACACCCCTGACACTAGCACTAGCTTTGTATTTGGCATTCATCTGATAAGGGGCCTATATGTGCAAAGATGTACACACACACAGGGCTCCTTCTGGCAGGGCCAACTATAGCTTTATTTATTAATTAAAATATTTCTATCTCCCTCTATATGATGGGAACTCAAGACAGCACCAAAATAAAATCAATTTAAACAATATAAAACAATTTAAAATTTAAAACAGTCAATGATAACAGAGTAAAAATGTACTAAACAATTTGACATTGAAAAAGTTAAAAGCATTCAGCAAAATAAGGCAGACATTGCAAGCACCAGAGGTTTTGTTTGGGGGACTGACCACAGAGCAGTGGCAACATGTTTTTACAAACACCTAAGTTAGCCTGCTGCCATCAGTTGTAGTGGTGATGTCTGCACTGTCCTCAGTGCTGAAATGAAATTCAGGGGGCTTCTTTGTATATGCAACAGGGAAAAAAGAGTACCACCTTGTCATTTCCTTCAGGCAGCAAAGCCTCTCTGGCTGACCTTGAACCCCAATCAATCAGCCCCCACTTTCAGAGTAGTGTCAAATGGACATCTGCAGGGGAAGGTGCATTTGTCCCAGAAGTGTGTGTAACCAGAAAGTCTGATCACATGCTCCTCTCATATGTTTATTGAATACATGAGGATTTTTGGCTGAAGAGCCCTAGAGCAGCTTGCCTGAGGCTACCCAATGTGCACAGAGCAAGGATGACATTTGAATCTGGCATGTCCTGGTTATAGCACGGTCTTTTAATCACTGTGCTATAACAAGTTAAACACCAGTGGAATGTTCTTCGAACTTGGTATAAATCTACAAGTAGTTGAGACCCAGAAAACAAAGCATTCTCCCTCCAACTTCTATATTCACTAAGGATATTATCAGACTAGTGTCATATGAGATTATCAAATGGGGACAAAAATAGCACCCCCATCTTGCTATCTCTTCTCCTGCTAGTCCCCTGACCCCATCCCGGCACAGTAACAAACCTTCGACTTCACATAGTCTTGCACTTACCTTAATCGCACGTCCATCCTTCACCCTTGGCAGTCACAGACTGAATGAAGGTCATACTTTCTGGTTGAAATCCTGGGACGTTCTCATGAAAGGATGAGCACGTGGGAAATTAAAAAAATAAAAGCCAAAAATACATCCAAAAGTGACAGCAAGCACAAAAACAGACTTTAAAAAATACAAAGTAACCCATAGAGGGTACAAAAAAGGGTACCACTTACCTTGATATCCTGATCTCACCTGGAAGTATTCTGGAATGAACATCCCACTGTGGCTGGCATCATACTATGGGAACGGGGCACCTTTTCACTCACCTGTCATTCCATGACAGGAACAGAACATGAGATCTATTCACAGCTTAAGCCGTGAGTAAGAAGACACGAGGGCAAAATGGGTCCAGGACTAGAGTATAACAGGATGAGGACGACGTTGTCCAAAAGGGAAGCCCCTTGGTGATCTGGCATTCCTGTAATGCCATATTAAGGGTGTCTGATAACCTCCTAAAAATGCTGTAATTCTGCAAATGAAGATAGTGGAAACATTGTGGCATTATAAGACTTATTATTGCACGCTGCTGTAGTCACACAAAAGAAATTCCACAGAACTATTGCATGACCACCACTAGCACTTTAAGAACAGGAATTTACTTATGCGATTTGGCATGGGCGAGATTTTGGCGGTTCTTGTCAGAAGACATGAGCACACATAAAACTTCCCAAATCCCTTAATTAACAAAATAAATGAACACACAAGCACTGAAACACATATAAAAATGTGCAAACTAAATGGGACAGTTCATAAAAAGAGCATCCTGTGCTTCATTTTCACATTCTCACCCAGATATTTTCTTGGTGAGGACCACCCATTCATGCTCTAATCTCACAATTAGAATGGGATGTGTTTTCACACATAGTCAATAGTGTGAAAAAAGCACTATTGATGATCTGTTGACGGCTTCTCCTGTCAATTCGAACTGGCTCCTTTTTCATGGCTGGAGCATGAAGTAATAACATGAAGACAATGATGTCATGCAATAGAGGGGCCCATTTGTGCTACCCTGATGTTGTAATCCCATGTTTTTCTCTGTGTGTGAGAATGTCCTATGACTCAGGTCTTTTGCAACAGGAGTGGGCAACACACAGGCTATTTCTCTTTTCAATCTCTCAAGCACCTATTGAAATTGCTGCTATGGTATTGAATTTTAGTGGTGCAGTAGCAGCAGCAGCAGCAGCAGCAAAAAAAGAAATAAAAAAAGAAAGCAGTGAGCCTTACTACAATCTGAGGAAAAGCGGCAAAGCAGCAGGAATGTTCCATCTTTCCTACTGCCTTCCAGCATGACACCAGAGTCCTTCTGGAGTCCTTTTGTTCTGGTCCCATGGGGGACCAAGCTAAAACCACATCTTTTTGCAAACGGCTTTTTCTGGTTAGCAAAAAAGCACAGTTTTACTTGGATTCCTTATGGGACTGGAATGAAAAATGATGACACCATGCGGGAAGGCAGCAGAATAGGCAGTATGTTCATGCTGCTTTGCTGTTTTTCCTTGGAGTGCAGTAAGGCTCTGTGTTTTTCTTTAAAAATAAGGCATGTTGTTAAGCGTGCACCATGTTTAAATGAAATCATGTGTTTGTAAGCAGGATTTTGCTTTAAAGCAAGGCATGAGCTTCCGATGCACTTTTTTTGAAGCATGCTTTTCTCTTGCACCATCACACCACCAAAATTTCATAGCACAGAGATTCGTTTTAATTTTTTTTAAAAAAAATAGAAAATGAGGGGTGGGTGTGGGTGGTGTTTTGGGATTTTTATCTGTATTGTATTTTAATTATTGTAAGCCACCCCGATTGTTTTAACAGAGGGGCGGGGTATAAATAAATAAATTAATAATAATAATAATAATAATAATAATAATAATTAGAAATTATATCTTTTGCCACTGTGACTGAAGTATTGCGATGGAACCTGCAGAGAACAGCCCCCAGTTGGGTTCTGGGGGGTGGTGGTTTCCAATATGCTCTCCTGCCCATAGGAAGTCACCTAGAATACTATGTCCAGTTCCTGGCACCACAATTCAAAAAGGATATTGACAAATTGGAGCGTGTCCAGAGGAGGGCGACTAAAATGGTGAAAGGTCTAGAAACCATGCCTAATGAGGAAAGACTTAGGGAGCTGGGTATGTTTAGCCTGGAAAAAAGACGGTTAAGGGGTGATATGATAGCCCTGTTTAAGTATTTGAAGGGGTGTCACATTGAGGATGGAGCAAGCTTGTTTTCTGCTGCTCCAGAGACTAGAACATGGAACAATGTATGCAAGCTTCAGGAACAGAGGTTCCACCTCAACATTAGGAGGAACTTTTTGACAGTAAGAGCTGTTTGGCAGTGGAACACACTCCCTTGGAGCATGATGGGGTCTCCTTCCTTGGAGGTTTTTAAGCAGAGGCTGGATGGCCATCTGTCAGGGATGCTTTGATCTTGATTTCCTGCATGGCAGAAGGTTGGACTGGATGGCCCTTGTGGTCTCTTCCAACTCTACAATTCTATGATTCTATGATTCTGTAAGTCATCCACTCTTGCCTTAAAAGCTTTCCCTCAGCAACACTCTTTCTGTAAGTGCTACATCTTTTTTTTTTACCCTGACATCTTCAAGTAATTGTTCCATAGACTAATTTTTCTATACACAGAATGCTCTTTTGCACTATGCTGCTCTTCTGTCACCTTTCCTGTCACCTCATGTATAGCACTGCTGTCGGCATCATTCGTGGGTGCTGTTTAGGAACCTTACTGGCTCAGCTTCTGTGTGAAATGAACCTTTGGCTTGGCCAGTGAACAGGAAAACCAGCCACATGCTTTGCACCACTGCCGTTCCAGGACCATGGTTTTAATCTCTGCTGCTATTGGATTGGGTCAGTTCACATTTCTCCAGATCCCCCTGGTGCATCATTTATTCCTGAAGGGTCATGCCTCACTTGCCCATTTCCCTACATCTTTTTGTTGAAATTGAAAGTCAAGAAAGTGGAGTATGCTTCAGCCTCGTTTGGCATGGTTCAGTGCAGAATCTTAAATGAAAAAGGCGGCCCAGTGGGAGCTGCTGGTTCAACCTCCTTGATCTTTGTGCCATTGAAATCACTTTTTTAGAAAATGCTGATGGTGCACGTACTGTGGAGATAAGACCACAGTTTTGTGTGAGGTCTGAAATAGGCTGTTGACTTTGTATTGTTGTGGCAGCCTTATATCTTTGAAATACAATGCATCTCTCCCCCACTCCTCTTCCTCCTGTGCTGCCTCCACCATCACCACCCACCTCAAAGTTGTGTTCATTTTTGGAAAAGTGACCTCTAGACCTATGGGTGCTTGGTGCAGATTAGTCCTAGTTCTTGCTGGGCTTGAAATGAAGGTGGAGCTGCCATATTGATCTGATGTCTGGGACACCTACCAACGCCCCTCCCTTCCCTGCCCAAATGTTAAATCAATTCCATGCTGCCCTTTCTCTTGACATTGTCAAGAGCAGAAAATAAAAAAGGAAAAACAAGCCATTAGAGGGTGGGGGAAGCCCCCACCATCCTTTACCAATACAAGGATGAAATATTTTGTACAGAATGCAGGAACGAAGTGATTGGCTGCTTCTGTAACAAAAGCTATAATGTCCATGCCATGGGCAATGGGTGGACTTTTAAATTCCTATTAATTTACTTCCTGGTTTTAAAGCAGGATTAGAAGAAGACAAACCATCTTTTCCTGAATTACCTGTCCTTTCAAATCCAGACCACAGCTTCTTTTTTGGGTGAGGTTCAACACATATCATGGGCTTCTATGCTGTTTTTCATATACAGTAACATAAAATGTAGCGCTTTCTGGTCAGCATCAGCCTTCTTATGCCATGCAGCACAGTGAAGTGGTGGAAGACAAGAAAGAAGTGGTGTCCTTTTTTAATAGTCTTAGCCCAAGGTATTGGGGAGGAGGGAGAGGCTCCTTTTGGGGGCTCCATTTCAGTCACGAAAATGCCATTATGAGTTTCTACCATGTTTGACCTCCAAATTCACTAGGTTCTCCCATACTTGTATATAATTTCAACCATGTAGTGCACGCTGGCGTGGTAAGAATTTCATGGCATTTAATACAAAGCCTTTTGTTGAGGAAGGGCCATTTATCACATGTGTGCACACATGCACACACACACCCTCTCCGTAGATTAACAATTGCAATGAAATGTTACACTAGTAAAGGAATGTACTACCACTCTCTCTCTCTCCGGCTTTTCTTCGCAAACGAAGATTCAGGAAGGACTCATCCCGCGTTTTCTGCAAGCGCGCTGATTGCTAAAAAGGCCAATCTGAGATAGACAAGTCTGGTTGCAGAAAGCACAGCAGAAGGTTTCCTCGGGTGATGTTACCAGCTTGTGATTCTTTCTGCATTGCCATTTCTCTTCAAGACTTGTTCGGCGTGAGTTCTCAAATAAGGCTGCAGCATTGTGGATAGTGTGTCTCCATGCCTCCCGATGTGAGACCAGGGCGGACCATTGTTGGTGATCAATTTGGCCAAGCCTGAGATGTTGTTTCAGGGAGTCCTTGTATCGCTTTTTTGGAGCGCCCCTCTTACGTTGACCCGTGGCAAGTTCACCATAGAGGCGATGGGGAGGCGATGGTCCTCCATCCTAGACACATGCCCTGCCCAGCACAGCTGTGTTCTCAATATCATGGCCTCAATGCTGCTGATCCCTGCTTGCTCAAGGAGAGCAACATTCATTACATAGTCAGTCCAGTGTATATTTAGGATTGTGCGTAAACAGCACTGGTGGAAGCGTTCGAGGAGTCGTAAGTGGTGGCGATAGGTGACCCATGTTTCAGATCCATAAAGGAGAATAGACAGTACAATGGCTCTATACACACTGATTTATCCTTTATATTAACCAACAGAAAGCTTTAGTATCTTACTATGCTTGTCTTGTCAACAGCTTTTTGAGGGAGATCAGTCTTATCAGTCAATCCTCAAACTATTCTCTCAGATCTGCCATCCCTGAGGGATCTGCACCCTTCACACACATTAAAATGCCTGCCTGATCCCCTTTGAGTTGGAAATCTAGTGGAGGAAAATGTGTCTGCCATAGGAAAAAGACTGTGAAGAAAGTAGGGTTTGGGATAAGGCTATGACTCCAGCAGACGGATATCAGTGCCAGTCAAGTGCTGAGAGTATCCCATAACATTGGGCTGCTTCTTTTGATCTAAAACCAGTCAGGAAAAGGTATAGGCTATTTTATGCAGGTTTACTGTAGAAAACCTATGTAGAAAGCTATAGAAACTCTGTAGAAAACTTTCTTAAACCTGAAGCCTTCCAAATGTATTGGATCACAACAATAGATGGATGGATTTATCAGTCTTCATTTCTCTCTTATTTTTCCAGAGTTTAGTTAAGTTTGTCTTGAACATATTAAGAATTCATCCAGTCTTAAATTTGGATTGCCCCAAACATTGTTAAGGCTTTTGTAAAGTTCACATGGAAAACTGTGAACACATTTCTGTGGGCATTTATCCTAACAGATGAATATTTGTATACAGTTGTCTTTAGGAAATGTTTGTAATATAATGAATTTTAAAAATAAACCTTTGTTTATTGTAAAAAAGAAATGTAAATTATATTTTTATTTATTAAAGTATTTCTATTATGTCATGGGATCTTTTTGCAGAGAGATTTCTAAAACAATACATTCTAATATTTTCCAAACTTCAAAGCCCACTTTTTTATCTATTTTTGGTTGGTGAATTCCACTGCAAACTTCAGAAAACCAAACATTTTGAAGTTTTGATTTGTGTATTTATAAGATTTAGGGAAATTTGCATAAAAAGGCAAACTATATAGATGTCTGACCTACCTCAAAGTACAACTTTCATCAACTCTAGCCCTGACTCTATAATTAGAAGGGAAACCAAAGGCTCCCTTTCTCACTTCATTAGAAAGATGGGAGTGGAAAAAGAGGGGGGCATAAAACAGAGGATGTTACTGAGGAACAGCTAGGTGCAAACATCTGGCCATTTGAGACATATGGTTCTATTCAGAAGATCATAAATATATGTATTTCCTGTAAGATGCCAGTTAGAGCTACACATCAGTTGATTTTTTGCACAAATGTTAAGAGTCTGCCGTAGACAACCAGCTGGAGAACTGAATGCTTCAACTTAAAGCAGATCTAGCACCAGTTCTACTCTTTGGATTAATTCGGAGGCCCAAATTTTCCACAGCCCTGCATATTTGTTTGGCTCTCTTGTTTTATTTTTATTTTTGACCAAAACCAGCAGAAACTGTGGGTAGATTTTTTAAACTTTCCTCCTCCAGTCATGTGATTTTACTGAACGTGACCCCTCAAATTGCTTATTTTCTCTCCACAGGAGGAAAAACTGACTCGCATATTCTCCCAAGGTGCAAGGGACAGGTGATTTCTAGCTCAAAAAAAAAAGTAAAAATAAAATAAAATAACAGAAGGGTTAAGAAGCTCTTCCTTTCTGGTCTTCCGCCCTCCCTTGCAGATTGCCACCTCTGCAGCTGCATTTGTTAAAACAAGCTAACAAAAAATACTGCATCAAAGCTAAAACTTTTGACTTAATATCCTGTGACTTAATATTCTGTGTCAAAAGGGTCTGACTGGAAGGAAAGCATTTTTTGGATTGAACTGCCCTAGGCTGGGTATTGGACCAATATTTGGGCTCCACCACATTAGGTTAAATGTGAGTCTTCCTCCTACAATCCTATCCCCCAGCTACTTTCCCAGAACTAGGCCAGATTCTTCTGATTTCCTCATTCTCAAGCCTTGTTAATGAGCTGTCTGGGGATTTATTTATTTTTTTTGTTAGAGTTGAAATGAATCTGATTTGTTTTTTTAAAAATATATCCTATGCAAATTTCATTGAGTTAGAACGTGCTTACAAAAATTCAAATTTACCACACGTCTTAATCGCAACAGAGCGGGAGGAGGGAAGGAAGGGAGCATAAAGACGAGCACCACAAGAGCACTACCAAGCTGCATGAGATGTTATTAAAGAAATATATGGAAGAAGAACAAGTTAAAGAATGTATGATCAAATGGGCACAAAATGTGGGTCATGAATTACAGTTAGAACAATGGGATAAAGTTTGGAATAAAGGCTTGAAACTTATTTTGAGTTATGATTTGAAAGAAAATGTCCATAAGATGATGGAGAGATGGTATTTAACACCAGAAAGAGATGGTCAAAAATGTATAAGGGGTCTTGTGTGTTGGATATGTCTAAATAAGTGTTGGAAATGTCTAAATGCAATTGCAGCTTTTTACTCATATTATACTGTATGTGGTGGCCCTGTGGAAAAGCAATAACAACAACAACAACAACAACAACAACAACAATAATGGGTTCAAATTCATGAGTTGATGGAATCTACCTTGAAAGTTAAAATTCAACCAAAGTCAGAATGCTTTCTGTTGGGTATGTGGGATGAATGTCTTTTAAGAAATATAGAAAAATCTTACAGTACATGGTCCCTATCTAGATGGACCATTTACACCATTTTGGCCATGTTTTTGAGCCCTGCAGTCTTAATGACATTGGGCTTTTGCCCCATTTTACCCCCAGGCATTTCTCACGATGCCCAGGGCAATGACAGAGTAAAGCCTGATACACTGTTATATTAACACACCTGGAAAAAAGTTTCTCTTCAGAAGAAATGAATCACGGAAGAAACAGGACCACAGGAGGCCTTATGGCCACATAGGCCCATTGCTGGAGCTGCCATCCATGTCTCACTCTCTGGATCCAGGAAGCAGGCCCACAGCATGAGACCAGACTGGTCACATGCAGGGGGCCTTGCTCATTTGCTAAAGGCCTCCTGCCAGGGTTCGGAGAGTGTGATGGTGGTGGCAGCATCTACAGAGACAGGCCGGCATGCCCATCTGGATTCCATCCTGCTCCGCACAGATAATGGGGGAGCCATGGGCCTGATTCAGGGCCAGAATACGCCAACAGGAAGCTGGCATATTCTGCCCATATACATAAGGCCCTGGTGATAGCTGCCAGGCTTTTATATGTACAGAAATGGAAAAACTCATAGAATCATAGACTCCACAATTCCAATACAAGAAGACTGGCTGATGAAGCTACATAATTTTGCAGAAATTGATAATTTTAATAAGTGATGGATCCATTTCAAATATTAAGAAAGACTGGAATGTTGTAACAACTTATATTGTAGAAAAGTGGGGAAATTTAGTAAGATTTGTCTTTGAGAATTAGGAGAATTTCATTTATTAGTAGCAATAGCATTTAGCATTAGCATTTATATTTCTATACCGCATATCAATGCAAAGCACTCCCAAGCAGTTTACAATGTGTGTTAGCTATTTTCCCCCAACAAGCTGGGTACTCATTTTACTAACCTACAAAAGGATGGAAGGCTGAGTCAATCTGGAGCCCTTTAGGATTGAACTTTCAACGTTGTGGCTGCAGTACAGGCATTTAAATATTGCACCACTGGGGTGCCTCTTAGTAAAATTGTGAAGAAGTAAGAGAAAGTACTATGGCAGAGAAAGTATGGCAAAGAAAGTAAGATTTATCAGTAAGTATAACCAACATCCTTGTGAATTGCTGGGAAAAAGAGGAACTGCCATCAGATCTCCAAGATGCTTGGCCAAATTGATCACCAACAATGGTCCACCCTGGCCTCATATCGGGAGGCATGGAGACGCACTATCCACAATGCTGCAGCCTTATTTGAGAACTCACGCTGAACAAGTCTTGAAGAGAAACGACAACGCAGAAAGAATCACAACCCAGGAACATCACCCAAGGAGACCTTCTGCTGTGCTTTCCGCAACTGGACTTGTTTATCTTGGATTGGCCTTTTCAGTCATCAGCGCGCTTGCAGAAGGCGCGGGATGAGTCCTTCCTGAATCTTCGTTTGTGAAGAAAAGCCAGAGAGATAACCAACAACTGAGGTAGGAAGTTAATTAGTTGTTACATGTAGTTTTAGATTAGGGAATTGTTATAATGTAGTGTTTTGTTTGCGATTTGCTGTATTATGTATTATGCATTGTTTTGCATTATGTTTTTATAGTTTGTAATGAGTGTTTTTTTTAAAGAGATGCTTTCTGAAAGGTGGAATCTCCCAGATTTAGGGAGAAGATAGAATATTGGTGATAAAAAGCCTCGATATTCTGAAACCCTGCCCATAAAATAAAGAGTTTAAGGTCAACTGTGCATAGAGTGTCTCCACATCAGAAATGTCTCTTTCTCTCACACACACACAAACCCATACCTGCTGGGATATGGGAGCTGCATGGCCAAGGGAGGAGAGAAGAGAGCCATGCCATCAGTTGTTGAGGACAACCTGAGCCTCCTTTATGATTACTAGGTTCTGCCAAAGAGGCAACTATGGTCTTGTCTATACAAGGGGAAAAAATACAAACATGTTTGGAAAGGCAGGTGTTTGCAATGATGTGACCTGCCTACACGGCCAAAATAGCCCCCTTAAACTCCGCGTGACCCCCTAGCCAGATGGCGGCCATGACTGATTTACTTGCGATGTTAAATCTGCCGCTGCCATTAAAAAAAAAGTTTTCCAGGGTGTGCATAAGCAACACTTCATATTTACAAAGACAAAAAGAATAAAAAAAGAGTATAAAATCGCAGTTTCATTGATTTACTGGACCCTCACTTAGCTGAAAATCCAGCATGGCGGCTGCAACTGTTTTCCCTCTTTGCTAGCCCCCCCATCCTCATCCAGCCAATCAGATTGCACTGCCTTTGTATTTGTGCAAATGTGAGTGTTCAAATGATCGCACATTCGCATGTCATACAGAGCTTTTTAAAAAATCCGTATGAAGCCTCGGATGCAGTGCATGCGGACTTTGCGGTGGATTTTGCTGCCCCCCTTCCAAATGATATGTATTTGTGCAAACAGCCATTTGAACAGATTGCCATACGTTTGCATGCAATTCGTATTTTTTTTAACGTATAGACAACACCTATGTAAAGGTCATAACTTTGGAGGTATGTCTCTGTGTGTCTATCAACTTGTGACTTCACACTCCAAGCATGACCCCCACAATGGGGGGGGGGGCTGATAGGGCTCTAGCCTGGGGGCCCGGGGGCCCAGGATTAGGAGGGCCCCCCAGCATGATATTATTGTAAGTTTTTATTATGTAAATCCATTTAGTTTTTTTTAAAAAATAAATATGAATATTACTTTGGTGTCATCATTTAAACGGTCTTACTGTATTTTCATTTTTAGCCTAAATCCTATAGAACATCTCACTGCCCTTAACCTTAGCAGTAGGTAGGGGGCCTGCCAAAGATCCTGGCCTGGGGGCCCACTTCAGGATGTGGGGGCCATGACTCCAAGCATCTTGATTTTACGTCTCAAGGAAAAGTTACGTTTGATGCCATCTGACTCAGGCCAATTGGAGAAGGGAAACCTACTGCTGCTGTGGAGGTATAGCAAGGATGGCTGTCAGGAGTGGCTGGTGGGGGTCACATTTCCTTGGGGGCAGTGAATCTATTCCTGGTTTTATGGCCACTTGTCCTGTAGCCGCCGTGGGTTGTGTGAGGGCCATCCAGCTGCTAGACCTTCTTACCATCTTGAGGTTCAGCACTGAGAAAGTTCCCACAAAACCAAAGCAGCCGTGGGAGGAGTGGCTATAAAACTGAGAGTAGATTCCCCACTCTCCACAGTAATGGGTCCATTGGCTGCAGCTGCTGCTGTATTTCTGCCTGGATGGAGGCTCCACTGGGACACAAACAGAGCTGCTTGGTTTATGTCTATGAATATGTTTGTGATGGGGTGTTTAGTATATATGTATGTGGGAATACACACACACACACACAAACACACACACACACGTATGGATGAGTAATGTTGACAAAGGGATAGATACATAAATTTGAGAAAGGGATATCTAGCTTTTGGAGCTGCTACTTGTTTGTCTGAAGTTAGGTCTACCCCACTCCCAGAAACATTTCCAGTGATGAATGTGACTGAACTGAAGGGTCTAGTAGGCATAGTAGTTGATACTTAATATTATTGCCTTAATATTAATTTTAAAAAGTTTAAGGCTTTAAAAATAATCCTTTAGTTTCAACTTTCAAAAACAATGCCTGCAATTCTCTATTGTGGTCTACCTTGTGTAAATTTCTGCATACATTGCTACATAGCAGAAGTGCTGAGGAGTCCTGTTAGTGAATTCCAAAGATGTGCAACACAACACCTGAAATAGTGTCCCAACATGCATTGGGCTCTACTGATGCACATCAACACTCCCTAGCTGGGGTTCTATTGTACATGGACCCCATTGTGCATCAGTCCCAAGGTGAAATAGTCACTTTAGTGGCTCCCCTGTATAGTAATATAACAGCAGCCCCTTACTGAATATGAATGTTGGGAAAGTGCTCAATTCTGTTTTCCATATCTATCATAGAATAGAATCACAGAATCATAGAGTTAGAAGAAAACACAAGGGCCATCTAGTCCAATCCCCTGGCCTGCAGGAATACACAATCAAAGCATCCCTGACAGATGGCCACCCAGCCCATTTAGAAACCTCCAAAGAAGGAGACTCCACCACACTCCGAGGCAGTGCATTTCATTGCTGAACAGCTCTTACTGACAGGAAATTCTTGCAAATGTTTAGCAAGAATCTCTTTTCTTGTAGTTTGAGTCCATTGCTCCATGTCCTAGTTTCTGGAGCAGCAGAGAACAAGCTTGCTCCATCTTCAATATAACATCACTTCAAATATTTAAACATGACTATCATGTCCCCTCTTAATCTTCTCTTCTCCAAGCTAAACATACCCAGCTCCCTAAGCTGCTCCTCTCATGGCTTCCAGACCTCCTACCATTTTGGTCGACCTCCTCTGGACATGATTCAGCTTGTCAATATCCTTGAATTGTGGTGCCCAGAACATCTTTGGAAGTCCACTTACAAAGATGCAAGTCCCCAAGTGAATTCTGGCCCAGTTGTTTAAATTATTCAGAATCCAAATAATGAAAATGAGAGTAAAAATAAAATGACAAAACTCAGTTTTCTTATTGATATTATGTACAATAAATTGAATGGGGAAGATAAGTAGAAGCTGGAAATATTGTGGTGTTGTTGTGTACCTTCAGGTTGTTTCTAATTTATGGTCACCCTAAGGCAAACCTATCATGCGGTTCTCTTGGCAAGATTTATTCAGGAGATCTTGCCATTGCCTTCCTCTGAGGCAGAAAGAGTGTAACTTGCCCAAGGCCACTAGAAGGGTTTCCATGGCTGAGCAGGGATTTGAACCCTGGTCTCTCAGAGTCTCTAATCCAGCACTCAAACCACTGCACCACACTGGCTCTCACTGGAGATATACTAGACAACAACACTGTTCCATGTCAGGTGCAAGTTTTGCTTCAAGATGGGAAATTCACATCCAAAACTATTTATTTAACACCCATTTAAAATATTTTTAGACCACCTTTAAGAGTGGTAACTCTTCCCCCCATGACTTACAGAAGGAAAGAAATAATTTGTTAACTGCCATTGACTTTGACTTATGACGATCCTATGAATGGGAGATATCCAAGTCACCCTATCACCAACAGCCCTGCTCAGGACTTGCAAACTCAGGGACGTGGCCTCCTTGATTGAGTCTATCCATCTGTAATGCTGTCTTCCTCTTTTCCTACTGTCTTCTACCTTACCAAGCATTATTGGCTTTTCTAGTGAGTCATGTCTTCTCATGATATGGCCAATGTAGGACAGGCTCAGTTTAGTCATCTTGGCTTTTAAGGAGAGTTCAGGCTTGATTTGCTCTAGGACCCAATTATTTGTCTTTTTAGCAGTCCACAGCATCCACAGAACTCTTTTCCAGGACCACGTATCAGATGAACTGATTCTCTTTCCATCATCTTTCTTCACTATCTAGCTTTCAAAACCATATATAGAAATTGGAAATATGAGGGCATTAACCATTCTAGCTTTAGTATTCAATGCTATATCTTTATACTTCAGGATCTTGTCTAGTTCCTTCACAGCTTCCCTTCCAAGTCCTAGTCTTCTTCTGATTTCTTGACTGCAATCTCCATTCTGATTAACAACTAAGTCAAGGTATGGAAAATCCTTAACTATTTCAGCTTCTTCATTGTCTCCTTTTTAAAGTTATGTAAATCATCTGTGTTCATTATTTTTGCTCTCATAATGTTCAAGTGTAAACCTGTCTTTGCACTGTCTTTCTCAACTTTCTTCAGTAATCTTTCCAAATCTTTTATATTTTCTGCTAGCAGTATGGTGTCATCTTCATATCTTAAACTGTTGATGTTCCTTCCTCCATTTTCACACTGCTTTCCCCTGAGTCTAATCTTGCTTTATGTATGATATGTTCAGTGTGATATGTTCAGTGTACAAGTTAAGCAGATGGGGTGATAAAATGCAGCCTTGCCTGACCCTCTTGCCAATTAGAAACCATTTCATTCCTCCATATTCTGTCCTGGTGCTAGTCTCTTGTTCTGAGTATAGGTTACATGTAGGACGATTAAATGTTGTTGCACACCCATTTCTTTAACAGTGATCCTAAACAAAAGTAAAAACCTTGTTTTATTAACAAGGTACACTGGCCCTCTGTATCCATGGGTTCTGCAACCACAGATTCAACCATCCACAGCTCAAAAATATTCAGGGGGAAAAAATGCCAAAAAGCAAACCTTGCTGTTCACTATTTTATACAAGGGACCCCATTTTATTATGCCATCGTATATAACAGGACTTAAGCATCCATGGATTTTGTTTTCCCAGGGGGTTGGGGTGGGTGTGGGTGTCCTGGAACCAAACCCCAGCAGATACTAAGGGCCTATTGTGTCATAGTGACAAAACAATCCAAATCCTACCCACAAGCATAAAAATTGCAACTGCAGCTGTCAGGTTAAAAATGCAGTTCATGGGAATACCACTGAAAATATGTCTTTCCTGGGTGCCTGCAAAGAAAGGGCCAGATGAACTCTTGGTGGAAGCTCTGTCCAGAGGCTCAGAGGCTCTACCAAAATCTTCCTTTTAGTTGCTTCCTTAAGCAACTAGTTGCTTCCTTAAGCAACTAGTTGCTTCCTTTGACAGTGGGCAAGTGAGAAGGTCCTCTGATAAGGACCCCAAGGTGTGGGCATTTAGCATCTGGCAGATGCAAATGCCACCACAAGTGAAGCTTCCTGCAGGAGCATTCAGCCAGGAAGACAGTAATCATCACCTTCTAATAAGGCTGAGCCAGAGGTTCAGTCAGTGCAGTGGGAAAAAAAGAAAGCACACTCATGTCCTAAGTGACTGAGGACTTTATCAGACATGCTCAATACCGCATCATAAGGATGCCACATAACTGCGAAAGGGCACGCAGATCAGACGATGTTGCCCTTTCATGGTTCTAAAGAGGCAAAATCATGTACTTTTAAATTGACAGCTTAAGCCATCAATATATCCTCCTACCCTTTTTTTTTGCTGGCATTGCCAGCATCCAATACCTCAGGCCATTTAAATCACATACTTACCCCAACAATGGCCACTCCAGCGTGAATACTTCTGGGGCAGATCGGGACATCAAGGTAAGTTTCGCTCTTTTTATGACCCTCCCCAGGTTACTTGGAGATTTTTAAATATGTTTAGACACTTTGTGTAATTTTAAAAGCTTTATTTTTGTTTTTAACTTTGCATTTCCCATGTGATGAAATTGAGTAAGATTTCAAATGAGGAAGTGAATGGGGCTTCGTTCACTTCCTCTTTATTACTGGGAGCCTTGCCAGGATTACAAGGTAGGTGCGGGGGGGGGCACGTTCTTTTGCTGGCATAATAATGCCTTTTTTTTAATGTCAGCAAAAGAACATTTAAAGGGGCTGCGTCTGATAAAGTCCTAAGTAATAAGCAGTGATAAATAGCAGTGGGAATAATTACACTTTAAATATTTACTGTCCCCTTTACCAGATAGAGAAACCTCTGAAGCCAAGAGGCCCCCAGATGGATTTGACATGTACATGCAAGATGCAGTGTTACATATGTTTGTCAGCTAAGTCCTATTGAACTCCTTGGGACATAATTCTGAATAAACATGTATAGATCTGCACTGTGGGGCCTTTCACATGATACACAGTTATTGCAGTTTGATTCCACTTTAACTGGTATGGCTGCATCCTATGGAATCTTGGGCTTTGTAGTTTGGTTAGAAGTACCAGAGGAGAATTTGAAAGGCCCTTCCCTCAACTGCAAATCCTAGGTTGGAACTATGGCAGTTAAAGTGGAATCATACTGCTGTAACTGTGTGGAGTCAAAGGGCCTTGCAAAGTCAAGTAACAAACATTGATAGATCAATATGAAAAGACAAACTCTTATTATTACTGTAACAATATTTATGGTTATATTAACCTCCCCAGACATATCCTTGTTAACATTTATAGGTTATTCCTCCTGAAAAACATTACAGCAAGACTCTTTTCCTATATATTTCATTTAATGCATGAATATTGTCATATATAATGTATTTGTCACAGCCCATTTGTTAACAAATCCTTATTATTTGCATAGTCTGACTCCACTCAGTGACTTTCATTTAACATTTTCATAGTGTTTTAGCAATCTTTCTTAATTACTGTGTCATTAATATATCCTGTATCTTAAGATATCACTTTCATTGGATTAAATGAAATATCATAACTGGCTTTTTTATGTAGTTTTTGTTTTCTGCAGATATTACCTCAGGTCTTAACTGCAGCTATACAAGAATGAATCCTCAAATAAAGTAGTCAGCACTGATAGATAATAAAAAGCAATTATGCTCTCCTCCTACCCTTCTGAAAATAATTTACAAATTAACTAAATACATAAACTACACCAATAAAAACAGCAGAGGTAAGATCCCATAAAGCATTCAAACATGGGAGGCAAAATATGACCTCAAAAGTACTGGGCTGACCCTGATCCAAGTGGGTAGAGGTACCTCAAAAATGCAGTTCATGGGAATGCCACTGAAAATATGTCTTTCTGAGTTCCCTTTAACTCATACCACTAAGCTTTAGTACTCAAAGGGTCACTTTCTCCCACTTATTGAGCACCACCCTGTTACAAACTCAATTTTCTTATCCATACTGTTGGGATACAGTCAGAAATGGGATTCAAATGCACGCCGGAAAGAAAAACTCACAGAATGCCCTAGAACTCTATTAGTGTATCTAGATATTTTCTGCGATTACAAGTGCATTTGATGGTTGTCCTGTAGCATAAGACACCTTGCAAGCATCTCATCCCTGGAGTAAAACCATATAATTCCCCTGCCAGCAAATTTTTCTGGAGAACATGTGCACTGTACGGTATTGTTTTTTGTTGGATTATCCTGAGAGAGAAAATAAACATGTTGTAACTGTATTCAGTAATATAAGACAAATATCCGCTCCAGAATCCTTGAGCAAAGACTGTTTCAGAGGCAGTGGATGCGGCTTCCCCCAAAATGTTGCACCAACGATTTCCATGTTTTTGATTGCACATGCTTTTAGTTTTAATTTAACTGCCCCCTATGACATTCCCTCAGTTTATAAATACTGTACCCTCTCTGCATCTCTGTGTCTGTGTGTTTAAAAAAGGGGAGCAGTGAGAAAGACAGAAAATACATGGTTCTGTGGGAGAGGGGAGTTGAAATTGTCCACTCTGGCTGGTATTGCATCCATTCATTATGTTATGACCATGTGCATGAAACAATGCATTTTTAGAAATGGGTATTTATTTATTTATTGCCTCATGGAAAAACATATTCCTGGACTTTTCTTCCCCATGGTACTGTTTTCAAGATAGGTCCTTTAAAATTTTGATACAGTTTTGACAGCGGATTTACCAAAGCCAGAGATCACTTGGAAATATTCTCATTTCTTTGGCAGGGCTATCATATATTGAGGGAAAACACCACATTTATTACTATGGTTTCTCCAGCAGCTCCTTTGGTGTCAAATGGACTTGAGAATGGGTCCTTCTTAATCACTTGTCAAATGGTCCCTTAATCACTTTCAGTGGTAAAGATTCTGCCAGCTCCCTAAGAAGGATAAACGTACCTGCAGCTATTCTGGGAGCAAAAGTAAAATTTTGTGCAATGAACGACTGAGAAGTTATAGTAGGTCATAAACTGCTGATGAATAAATTGTGTAGTGATGATGTAGCAAAATACCACATTTCTTCCCATCTGAGATATATAGTTAGAGGTATTCTTACATACAGCCAAGTCCAGGGTGGAGATCTGTAATACTGTCTTCTGGGGATGACAGGATGTGGAATTATTGCACATCCTGAACATTTGGCCACTGAAAAGAATGGTTTAAAATTTTGTTGTAAACAAACACATAAGGGGTGAATTGGGTCTCCGGGTCTTGTTACTTGGTTTTCTTCTTGGAGGTGCCCAAGGTCTTATTGGCCAATCTTATACTTCAGGGCCTCTGGAAAGGGAGTGAATAATATGCCCTTTCAGATGTTCAGAAGCTACATACCTCCTAGTTCAGGAGTGTCCAAGGGGCTGTCTATATGGTAAAAAAAATACATACGGTGTTCGAAAGATCGATCATCCATACACACGGCCGTTTGGATGCATATGTGTCATTCGGAAGGGGGGCTAGCGAATCCCCCATAAACTACGTGGATTCGCTGTTTGGGAGGATTAGTGAATCTCGAGCTAAAATCCATACAGCCGTTTGAATGGTTGATCGTCTGTACCCCCCGTTCGCACACACATGAACAGGCGGTGTAATCTGATTGGCTGGCTGAGTGCAGGGGGTGGGGCTAACAAAGAGGGGAATTGTGAGCAGCCGCCATGTTGGATTGTCGACTAGGCAAGAGTCTGGTAAGTCCGTGATTTTTACATTTATTCCCTTTTATTTTATTTTTGCAAATATGGAAAACCGAATGTCTGCATAAGAGGCACCTTTTTAAATAATAAAAAAAAGCAGCGGGAGATTTAAAACTGCCACTTGGATTGCTCGCTACAGCCAGCTGGGCAAGGGGGGGTCATATGGAGTTTAGGGGGGATAAAAAACCGTGTAGGCAGATCGTATGTATTCGAACAACTGCCTATTTGTATTTTTTACCCCCCAAACAGATTTTTTTAAAATCGTATAGACGGGGCCCAAGTATGGCCCTCCTGATGTTTTCAGATTGTGGTCATAGCATTCCTCACTTTTGGCTATGTTACCCAGGGCTGCTGGGAATTGCAGTCCAACAACATCTGGAAGACCAGCCCTAGCCTATGGCTAGGTCTTGTTACCCAAAGAGGTGGGGGTGCTTTAGAGCCCCACTTCTGATGCCAAAGCTATATTAATATTTGAGAGAATTATTATTATTAACTCAAATGGAAAGCTGCAAGAGGTGGGTAATTTTGGGATATTTTCACTTAAGTATACCAGTACTAGCTGTAGAGAACTCCAGATTAAAGTGAAATAAAATGTTTTTATTGGAAATAACACAAAAAGCATTCACACACACAACACACACTCACAAGAACCACACAAGGCTATCAAAGAGTTAAGGCAAAAAGGTTGGATAGAGGAATAGATTCAGGAAATAGGGCAATAGTTACCAATCTTGAAGAGCATAAGTACTCAGACAGAAGTCTGAGGGTGGCACTGGAAGTTCTAATCCAGTGCACTGAGGTAGGGGTGCACTGAGAAGGAGAGTGACCACAGTGGCACACCTTTCTATTGTCAGAGAACTAATACTTAAACCCTCCTTCTATCCTGAAGAGGTACTTTGGGTAGGACAAAGCCTGGATGGGTTTCATACCAGTTAAACAAAGGAAACCAAAACTTATATTATTGTGTTAATGGCTGGGAGATAAAAATTGATGGGTTTACAACAACTTCACATTGCAGGACAGGAGGGGGTTCTGAGGGATATTTTCTGGGGATTTGGGTTGGAGAGGTCACTTGGTTGTTTAGGTTGTGTGACTCACCACTGAGGGGCCCAAGAAGGAATCAGCACATACAGTACTTGCTTAAAGGCTTTGTTTACTAAGGGGCTTCTACTCAAACCTAGTTTGGGTTTTGCTTGCTAAAACATTTCTAAGACACCTTCCCAGGTCCTTGTGCTCCACCTGACCTCAGTTTGGATCACCCCAGTCTACTTGACCCCTTTGAAGTGTCCAGTACTTCCAATTATGAGATATTATAGGGAGGGGGCATAGTGGGGCATGCTAAAAGTATACTCTCTATGCGTAATGTAATCTTCTTCACTGATACCTTCTTGAGGCCAGGATAGGGATGGTTCTCCACAATGAGTAACAAGTGGTAAACAAGGGTCCCTGGACCCCCTCTTCTTTAAACGAGGCAGAGCTTTTGCATGCTACTTCCACCAAGTATCTAGACCAGTGGTCCTTAACCTGGGATCCAGGGACCTCCAGGGGTCTGTGATGTCCTCACAGGGGGTCCGTGAAGGCTTGAAGGCTGCTCAGACCACCTCCTGCCTGCAGTGGAGTGGCCATGTGACAGGAGCCAAGGCAAAGGCTGGCTGGCTTGACCTGCACATTGCCATTTATCCACTCCAGCCAAAAACTTGCAGGAAGAAGCAGGAGAAATGTCTTCCCCTCCCACTCCAGTGCCTCTGAGGGAAGATTTCATGGATTATGTAATTGTGTTGTTGTTGTTGTTGTTGTTTTAAATCTAAAGTCTCGGGGGTCCATGGCAGCAAAATATATTTAAAGTAGGTCACTGGCAATGAATAGGTTAAGAGTCACTTGTGTAATTGTATACTGTAATTATTGTTGTTGTTGTTAGGGTTTTAAATCTTGAGTTAAGTCTTGGGGGCCCATGGGAACAAAAGATATTTAAAGGGGGTCCCTGATAAAGAAAAGGTTAAGAGCCATTGGCGTGATTGTATTAATGCTAGTATTAGTATGAGTATAGGTGTTGTCATGATGGAGTATGTGCCCTACTGGGGTTTCAAGTGGTGGATGCAGCATGGAGCTTGGAGTGGCAGCGTTCCTTTCACACGGTTCAGCTATATGGTATTATTTTAGGAAAAAAATATTGCACTTTTTTTACATGTGGGTGGTGATTGGCTGAGGGAGTGAGAGGAGGGAGGGGCCCTTGTGGGGCTGATGGGTGTAGATGCAGATTGAGTGACAGGAGTGGATTGTGAGGCGGAGAGGGAATTTGTATGTGGGTGGTGATTGGCTGAGGGAGTGAGGGATTGATTGGGTATGTTTCTTAAGCCGCCAATCAGCACATATATGGTTTATTTTGTAAGAACTGAGTCAGTGAAGATGGACCTCCTAACTAATTAATTGGATTTTTGGAATAGTAGACATTATTTACTCTATTATAGAACTAGATCAACTTTTGATATGAGTTTTGATATCGCCTGGGTGCCCAGGGGGTCACATCATTGATCTGCCACCCCTGCTGCTGCTATGACAGGAACCAGGCAGTCAATTGGTGGTAGTGGCAGCAGGGACAGGGCAACAGAGTAACTCACCCTTAATGCACCACCAGTGTATGTTACGTCGGTACAGCTTCCATATATATATATATATATATATATATATATATATATATATTGCTCTTAGGTATTTTTGCCATTTCCAGTGTGCTGATTGGCTGCTTAGGGAACTGATCAACCAATCAAAGCTCTGTTGGGCAGCCAATCAGCACAGTAGGGGTGGGACAATGTGGAAGTTGAAGTCCTTTCTAAACATGGCAGCTGCAGAGACAGTGTAAGTAGCATGGGGGGGGGAATGTGGCGTGTGCCTGAGCGCAGGGGGCAGCGTGGGGGGACAAGTTTGGCAGTGGGGGTGTGAGTTTGGCGGTGGTGGGGCTGAGTTTGTCAGGGGGGAGAATTTGGTGGCAGGGAGTTCAGTGATGGGAGGGCAAGCACCGGGGGGTGACTTTGGCAGCGGAGAGGGCCAGTTGGGGGGGACGTTCGGAGGGGGGGGTGACTGGAGGTACCAGGGGCCAGTTTGGTGGCAGTGAGGGCTAGTTCAGCAACGGGAAGACTTTGGCCATGGAGGGGGCCAGTTTGGTGGTTGGAGGGGACTAGTTTGGTGGTTGGAGGGGACCAGTTTGGTGGCAGGGGGCCACACTGGTGGTGGAGGGAGCCAGTTTGGTGACGGGGGGCCAGTTTGGTGGCATGGGGAAGTTTGGTGGCAGGGGGCCTGAGATGGTGGCAGGGGGGAGTTTGGGGGCAGCGGCCTGAGTTCGGTAGTGGCGGGGGGCAAGTTCAGTGGAGGTGAGTTCAGCGGCGGGAAGGCGAGTGCTGGGGGGAGACTTTGGCAGCCAGAAGGGCCCCCAAGTTTGTTGGGTGTGTGTGTTTAGCAGGGGGAGTTTGGTGGTGGGGAGGCAACCGGCTGGGGGGGGCAAGTTTGGTGGCGGGGGTGAGTTCAGCAGGGGAGAGTTTGGCGGTGGGAGGGCAAGCTGGGGCCTGAGTTTGGTAGCAGGAGGGCTGCGTTTGGTGGTGGGTGGGCTGAGTTTGACAGCGGGAGAGCGAGTTAAACCCACTAGCCTACCTTACAGGGTTGTCATGAGGTCTACTGGGCATTTTGGGGGGAGTTTTTTAAAGGTGTATGGTACACCGGGTCCAGATAATAATAATAACAATAACGATAATGATAACAATAATGGTAATAATAATAATAATAATAATAATACCTTTTATTTCTTACCCTCCTCTCCTCAAGGCTTGAGGCAGGATCTAACATGAATTAAAATACAATATACAGTTGTCCCTTCACATTTGCCGCTTTGATATTTGCGGTTTGAGATGTCCCCCCCCCCCCATGCTTGCTTGGGTCTTCACTTCCCTTGGAAAGGGAGGGAAGATCCAGGCAAGCACGGGGTGGGGGGAGAGGCAAAGCCTCTTAAATCGCCCCTCTGCTGGGCCCTCCCTCCCTTTGCGGGGGAAGCGAAGGCCCAGAAGAGGGCTGATTGTTATTCATGATTTTTTCACATTCGCGGGGGTCTGGCGGCCCTAACTCCTGCGAATATGAAGAGACGACTGTATAACTAAAACATAAACCATTTAAACAGATAGGAGATTTTCGCATGGGGGAAATAACCCCCACAGAGATCGGGAGAGAAACGGGGCTGTTCTGGTTCCATTGCTCCGTTTTGCATACCCCCTTCCTTTTCCCGATCTTCCATTGTCCTCCATCCAACCTGCTTCCATTTCCCTCCCGCTATGTTCCGCTATTTTTTACTAATGAAGAAGTTTCATTAGTAAAAAATATCGGGAGGAAAATGGAAGCAGGATAGAGGGAAGACGATGGGAGATCAGGAAAAGGAAGGGTGTATGTGAAATGGAGCGCTGGAACAGTCCCATTTCTCTCCTGATCTCCGCGGGGCTTATTTCCCCCGTGTGAAAATCTCCTTAGGTTAAAACACATGGAATTAAAACAACCATTACATTAAAATCATCCATAAACTTAAAATACTAATTTAAAATTCATAATTTAAAATCAACTAGGTAGGTCTGCCAGAAGAGAGAGGTCTTTAGGGCTGTTTTAAATTCTGGCAGCATGTTTAGGTGTCAAATCTCTTCTGGTAGGTCATTCCACAGTCTGGGAGTGGCTGATGGAAAGGTCCTCTGAGTGACAGTTGCTAGTTAGTCCTAGGCAGCTGAAGTAAATGTCCCCCAGAGGACCTGAGTGTACAGGGCAGATTATATGGAAGGAAGTAATCTTGCAGGTCACCTGGACCCAAACTATGTAGGGTTTTAAAGGTAATAACCAGCACTTTGTACCTCGGCTGGAAACTAAAAAGTCCTGTGTCCTACAGCTCTACTGTATAAGCAACGGGGTTCTGATATTCAGTATTGCCTGGGTAGGAAATTATCTGGAAGCTGTATACAAACCAGATTAATAAATGTGAATGGCACCCAAAGTGCAACAGACATATAAGAGGAGGGAATGGGGATGCTATGAAACTAGATTTTGGCTGTAACCCAGAGAAACCATATGTATGTGGGGGAGTGAATCAGCCACATAGCAAAAAGTTTCCTTGCCTCTTTAGCTGTAGCAGTTGTAACTGTCAAAAAAAAAAAAAAAAAAAAAAAGCAGCAATCTTTTTTTTCAGCTGAACAGCAGCTTGCCTCTTGGTCAGTGAGAGATGCTTTGGTGAAAACATAAAAGAAAGCTGCCACTTGGGATGTGATTCTTACTATTCTTCCAGCCAACTTCTTCAGTTGTGCTTCAGCTAGCTTCTTTCAATTGCAGTTTGTTTTGTCTCTGTGGGTTCACACTAGGAGGCAAGATCCCCAAGTCATGTCAGTTCCCTTAGCAAGCCTTTATTACTGGACAACACAGCAGTAACTGCAGGTTGTTTAAATCACAATGCACTTAGAATACATTTACATAAAATCCCTCTTTGTCTTCTGCTGGCACTAGTTTACATAATCCCCGGTAAAGGGGCTCACCAAAAGCCAGGGCTGGTTATGTAAAGCAAATTCTGTGAGATAGACAAGATTTCCCTCAGCAATCATAACCTGAGAAACTTTGCATTGTTCCTGAGAAGAGCTTGCAGATTCTGTGATTCAAAACCAACACTCTATGGCTCCCATTCAGATTATGGGTCCCTTCACACTTTATAATTACAGCAGTATGGAGATTATCAGACACAGCTAATGTGGTGCCATAATGACGCCACAGAAATGCAAAAGGATGCAAATATCAGACAATGATGTCCCTTTGCGTTCCACTGGTGTCATTATGCTGTTTCTTTTTATTGACGGGCCAAGCCATTAATAGATCGCCCATCCCGTTTTGGTGCTGGCATTGCTGGCGTGTGAAACCTTAGGCCATTTAACTCTTGTGAATGCAGCGTCAATGGCTGGTCCTGCCAAAACACTTCCAGGTGAGATCATGACATCCAGGTATGCAGCATCTGATAAAGTCCATAGTCAAAGCTGTCGTTTTCCAAGCTCTGGTTTTAAGCAGATATGGCCAATTTTCTGGTTGAATTCACCCATGAACTCCAGACAGCACAGCTAAATCTCAGGGAGGCTTGGAATTGTAATCCAGCAATGTCTGGAGGGGTGCAAGTAATCCATCCCTGTTTTAAGACATTCCCAAAGAGCTGCATCTAGAACAATGAGGTTTAAGAATGGGGGAAGGGGGTTCACTTCACAAAGATACAAACAACAATTAGCTAGCAAGAGAAATATCTTGCAAGAAAAGGTTTGGAATTTTTCCCCCGCCCACCCCCCCAAAAAAGATTACACAAGCTTTAATCAGGAGCAATAATTCTTCTTCAAAGCTGTGGATGATTTAGATGGCACAATCCAGACAAAGTTAAGCACATTGAAGTCCCTTTGATGTCAGTGGAGGAGTTGGATCATGCCCAGTATCTTTTAAATTTTCTCCCACTGCTGTATGATTGTATGGGTGGGATTCTTCTGCTGACAGGAGATGAATGACAGACGCCAAGCTGTGAATAATGACACAGTTCCATTTCCTGTGAGTTGCTGCTCTGGCAGCACAGCGATGGTGAGTAAGTGCCTGAAATGACAACGCTTTTTGCTTCTCTTTTATGTTGCCCCTTTAAACCTCCTTCAAATTGGAGCTCCCTGGGAAGGAAATTACTATTTGCTCTCACGGTGGCGACAACTTGCAGGGAACTTGTGTGCACCCCATTCTTGTTCCACAGAAATTTTGAGTAATTTCATGTATGGCAAAAATCAGTTGCAGAAGGGGACCACGCTGAGCTCTTAGGTCTGATTGTTGGGCCATACAATAAGTCCTAAAGATGGGTTAAGCAGGTATCGAAGCTTTTCCCCTGCATTGGACAAAATCCTTTCTCCACAGCCCAGTGACTTCCTCATGGACGGAGTGGGCCCATGTGGGATTCAGCATCTTTTTGAAAATGAATTGCTTCACCCTAAGTCAGCACTTAACTCAATCCACATTTACTCTGCCATCATGATAAAGCTGTTGAATGGAGATGCATGATGTGCATATAAAGAAATGGCAATGTCAGTTTATTATCATTAGCATAAGCATACACGTTGGTAATATTTCTAGTACAGTACTCTGCTGCTGGAAAGGCTCTCAGAGCAGCTTACAGGTCAATAAAGAAAAAAGACAAGCCAGCTGCTGTGTCCTTAGGTTTTCAGTTTAAAAGAACTGAATACAGAAGGAAAATGAGATTAGGAGGGGAAAGGAAAACAAGAAAACTGAGGTTCATCTCCTCCTCCTCCTCTGCCGTTATCACCACTACCACCGGTAATCATCACATGCCAAACTTGACATGAATCCCCTAACCCCACATCCTGTGAATGAGCAAGTAATGTTTGCTTTTGGTTTCCCTATTGCTAACACATCCTTTTAAAATAGAACAAATACGGTGAAGGGGAAGGTTATCTTTCTGCTAAAATTGTGGTCAAGGGATGAGCAACACTCTTTGGACATGAATCATAGGTAGGAAGATGCTAATAGACGTCTTCTTTAGAGTTTGATTTTATTTTCTTGTTTCCCTCCTCTGAAAAACAGGAAGATTTAATAAGGACAAGTTTGCTCCCTCTTGTCTTCAGTGAACATGTCCTTTTTTGTTTTTGTTTTTGACCTACTTTAATCAAATAGGTTAATGTGTTTTTGGAGTTCTACAAAGACCTGCAATGACTGTTTGAACAAAGATGACAGTGTATGTGATGCGTATGTGCACAGCTCACAAGCAGTAGTGATTGTATCACAGTGCCTTGAACTCTGCTTTTAGTTGTGACCAGGCTTTGGTATATGCTCTGATGATGCCTCAAATTGAACATGATGAAGACAGAAGAGCTTCTAATTCCACCCAAATGTCCCCAGCTCTCTTCACCATTACTTGCTCCTGAGTCATGCCAGCTTCTGAATCACCACTGATTCTTCCCCATCACTTTCTTCTCACAAACAAAGAAAGTAGAATCTCACAGAGGTATTCCTATACTGACTGCTTTTCATCTGTTGTCTAGACTGCAGGAATGGAAAGTGCTCTGCCATATTCCTCCTTTCTAGGTGGTTTCAAAAAGCTCTGCTAATTTAGCTTTATCTCAATCATAGCCTTTTCTTAATTAAGTCTTTGCCATGGCTTCATTCCCAAACTTCAAGTTTCTAGTGCTCAGATTAACAGCTTTCAGATTCCTCCCTCCATCCTCCTGACATCCCTTATCCTTGCTTTCTTTGCACTGCTCATGATCATTTTCTATTAGCCCCTTTGCTTCTTTCTTCCTTTTTTAGCTGTTTGCCCCCGTCATGTTGTTTATGCTCTGTCTGGTCTGCAGAGAATAGGTCTGCAGATATAGAGATAAAGCAGAAGCTGTTTTACTGAGCCTGAAGATTGGGAAAGCATCCCACCGCGGCTGTCTCCACAAAGAAGCATTGTACAGAATGAACTCTCAGTTCTGAGCACATTGAAGTAGACGGTACCTCTAAGGTAACATAGGGCTTGTCTACACTGGTTGCTTAATCCGGGGCCAGTCCGAGGCATTATGTTCCAGATTGGCCCTGGATCAACCACGATGGCAGCCATACGCACAGGGCTGAATCTGGGTCGCTCTACCCCCTTCTCATTGATTGCACAGGTGCCTTGTTCTGACTTCAGCAGAAGCAGCACAGGGAGCTGCTTGGCTAGCACGGTGGGGTGGAGGTGGTAGCTCCAGTGGGGACCTCTCTGCTTCCTTATGCTACTCAGTGCAGGGTAAGGGAGATAGCACTGCATTCGTGTGTGGACAACTGGATCAGGCCAAATTGAACCCAATCCAGCTGCCCAGACAGCAAAAGAACTCAACTCACTCCAGAGTTTCCAGGAAACACCTGAGCTTGCTCTAACTTTACTTAGTTTGCAGCAATGTCAGGTAAAGGGCACAAAATGTGGTTCCTCCCTGGAAGTAGCCATATGTCATCTGGACTGCCAGCACTGGATTTGGGGTGAATCTGCATTTTTTGTTGGTGTAGACTAGCCCATAGTCAGCCTGAAAGTTCTGCACAGACCAAGAGTTCTGCAGTAGCCTGGAGAACACTTTCAGCAATAGCTTCTCTCCATCTGGTGCAGTTAGCCAGCCTCACCAGGGGCCCTCAGCTGCCATTCACCCAGGATGCCCTCAACCACCTTCTTGCCTTATACTTTGTAACTATAACAACCCTGAGAAGTAGTTTAGGGAAATAAATAATTATGGGTCACACTCACCCAGTGAGTTGGATGTTAAATGAGGGTTTTGAATTCAGCTCTTTCTAGTCCAAGTCCAACATTCTAACCACTGCACCACATTGGTTCTCATCTTCATCTACACAAGAGAGGTATTTGACCAAGTTTTTCCCCAGTTCACCCTAGCCTCATCTTACCTATCCTCCTTCTGATTTTCCTGTTCTGACTCCATGTTGTCAGTTTTTTTCCTTGTCTCTAATTATCAGCAGTTTTGTTACTGGCAAGATTCAGCCAGCTCCAATGGCTTTTTATAGGTCCATGAGGCCTGTCATTGAACCAATAGACTTTTACAAGGAAGGGGAAACCAAGCTTCATGGATCTCAACCTATCTATGAATTGTTCACTCTCCTGATGGATTACCCTGTTCCTGGATGGGCAATTTGTAGCCTTCCAGATGTTGCTGGACTACAATTCTCAGTGGCCATGGTAAGCAGGCCCTGCGGCAAGTGATTGTGGGAAGTCATAGTCCAACAGAATCTGGAGGATGTGAGCTACCCATCCTGATCTGTACCAGAACCATGTGAATCGGTGAACCTCCAGATGTAGATGAATGACTAGTTCCATTATCCCTCCCCATTGTCCAGGCTAAATGGGGCTGTTGGGAGACATAGTTCACCACCATCTGGGAAGTCACAGGTTCCATAGCCCTGGTGTGTATGTTCCTTTGCATTCACTCAGCAGCAGCTTCCTTTGCCTGTGTGCCATCACAATCGAGAAGCAGACATGGTGCATGGGACACACAGCTATTGGTCCCTGTGTAATAATTTAAGTGGCCTGATTGTGTCGGAGTATGTGCTACAGTTGGTATCTCAAGTTATAAATATTAATCATGCCAGACGCAAGAGGGAAAAACAGGGTTGCAGAGGAGATAGGAAGCGTGTGTGTTTGTGTGTGTGTGAGAGAGAGAGGCAGGGGGACTGTGAGCCTTAAAAGAAGAAGAATCACTTCCTCACTCTGCCTTCTCAGCAGAGGTGCTGACAGTCAAGAAGAGTGATAGAGCTGTTTGTATGGAGCAGAAAAGAGAATGAATAGTAGCAAAATTGTGCACAAGATTCTTTGGATGTAGGTAAAGATTAATCTGCTAAATAAAGAAAGAGACTGAGAGAGAGGCAGGGGGAGAGAGCCCCTGTCATTACCCATGGTATTCATGTCACAGCCTGTCAACAGCCATACTAACTTGGATAGTACTTTCTCATACCACCCTTATTAATAGCTTTTTCTCATAGTGGACTGATTTGCTTACTAAAACAAGGACAAGAGGCCCACAGCCCAAGTGGTATCTGCTTCTTTCTGACCAGTATATAAAATTAGACTCTCTCACCTCTTCTTAAGCCAACCACCAGGTTGTTGGGTTGTTGTTTTTTTTTAAAACCTACTCTTTCCTGCCATCCACATCAGTAACATCAGCATTTTACCCAGTATAACAAGTCCTTGCAAAAATAGTATCCTCCTTAGGCTTTGATGCTCCAGCACATTGATAGCCAAAGTAATTGGGCAATGGGAAAAACTTTCCTTCACTCCCCATACAGAATCCCACCACCACCTCTTCAGGGGAAAGGAAAGAAGGAGTATGCTTGGGGTGGCAATGACAGAGATGTTACTGGTGGAGATGGGCAGAGAGTGGGAAGGGGGAATGGGACTGGGAATTGCTCATATCTTAAGCTAGGGGCAAATTTGGGGACTTCAGTTTTGAGATGAGCTTTATAAGCTCCTGACATACTTTTCTGAACTTGGCTTGCATGAGCTTTGCCAACACTTCACTTTTGAGTGTGGGGGTTGAATCTAACAGACAGTATTTAGACACCATGTTAAACCAGAGTTCTGTGGGAACCTCAACTTAGAGTGGATGAGTCCAGCTGTCATCTCTTGCCTTCCCATTGTTCTCACTTCCTGTATGATAGATGAATCTTGGTTTGTTTCTTGTGATGTCTGGATGTACAGGAGTTGGCACTCTGGTTTACCTCTTCAACAAGCAAGAGAAATATCCAAAGGCAAACCCTATATTGTTTTCTCTTGTTGGGAGAGAAGCCAGCCAGAGAGATACAGCACAAGAAAGATACTACAGATTTCAAAGGTCCATGGTTTATTTAGCCACTTCCCCTGGAAGTAGAAGCAATTGGAAAGTGGGAACCAGGATGCTGGTTTGTCCCTGACAAATCTAGTGATGAGATGTACAAACATAGCCCATTTCTATGTCCTGACCAGGGATATAATTCTTCACTAAGTTTTTTTCTCAAAGGAAGCAACAAATAATATTAGCAGTTTTCTTCACGCTGCAAGAAAGTCTTCAAAAACCATGCAGTTCTTGAATTTGCAATTCAAAACCTATTTGCATGATGGGAATGCACAGAAAATAATATTTTAGCATATAAATATTATTTTCTGTGCAGAAAAATCTGTTCCCAGTGCAGAATTTTTCTATGCAAATCACCTATGTGTAAATTTTGCATAGATTAAGAACCCAACTACAGCCTTTTCTATACAGAAAACAGCTTTTTCTGCACAGAAAATGATAGTTCTATACAGAAATATTATTTCTTGCACAGAAAATGTTGCTGCCTGTGCAAAGTCACCACGTGTGAATTTTACACAGAATAAGTTCCAAATTGTGAAAAATCCTGTCAGTCCAGGATTCTTCTCATCAGCGTTTCTCAGTACTGTACTCAAAACCATGTTTTTCAATCATTTTTTTGAATATTTTAAAATATTATTTCCATCCCTTGTCTTGAACCAGTACCCTCTTCAGGCACAGAGAGGAATAAAATTATAAAAAATCAGTCCCTGTGACTGGTTGGCCAATCTGGATTAGTGAGGCCTTGAGTAAATGATCAAATATTCTTGGATTGACAAAATGATATCTTTTACTGCTGTATTTGAAGCTCTGGATGTTGGCTCCTTGAGATGGATAATATACCCTTTTGGTCTAAATTTCAGTATAAATAACCACAATCCTGGCCTGGCTGATAACACCAAGCAAATCTTTAGGTCTATTTGTGGGATTTCCCCAAAAGACATACAGTTTTGTTCTACAGTCAGCTCTCCGTATCCACGGATTCTGCATCCATGGCCTCCACTATCCATGGCTTGAAAATATTCCCACCACCACCACAAAAAACAATTCCAAAAAAGCCAACCTTGATTTTGCCATTTTATATAAGGAATTCCATTTTACCATGTCATTGTATATATAATGGGACTCGAGCATCCACAGATTTTTATATCCATGGGGGTCCTGGAACCAAACCCCCTATACTAAGGGCCCCCTAAACATAGTATCCCAGTTCTACTTGGTTGTAGGACTTCACCATCATCTGACTAAACTTCTGGAGGTTAGGGTTCCTCCCTTAGACATAACTGATCATTGGGATGGTCAATACAGGATGACTCGGGCAATTGATTAGTCACATTTAATGACAAAGAATCTTGTGGTGCCTTAAACATTAACAAATTTATTAGGACATAAGCTTTCACTGGCTGTAACACCACTTTGCCAGATCTTGAATGAAGTGTTATGCTTAGTTACAGTATTATGGGAGGAAGATAAAGCAGTCATGGTCTTAAGCCATGGTCTGGGGACCCTAGGGGGCCATGATGTCCTCACAAGGGGTCTGTGAAGGCTTGAAGGCTGTTCAGCCACATGACAGAAACCAAGGCAAAGGCTGGCTGGTTTGTCCTGCACGTTGCCATTCAATTCACTCCAGCCACAAACTTGCAGGAAGAAGCAGGAGAAAAGTCTTTCCTCCCCATCCAGTGCTTCTGAGGGACGGTATAATGGATGGTGTAATTGTGGTGTTGTTGTTGTTTTAAATCTTGAGTTAAGTCTTGGGGGGGGGTCTGTGGCAACAAAAGATATTTAAAGGGGGTCCCTGGTAAAGAAAATGCTAGGAGTCACTGAGATAAAATTATTGCATGCAGTGTGAGCAAGAGGAAATGCAGAAAGTATGGCCAATTATAATTCCTCTATTAATAGTTGCCATTCACAAAACAGTTGTTAAGTGGTAACATAGACATCCATGCATTGGTGTGCTATTGACACATTTAGCGTGACCAGTGCCAACTCCACTCTTGCTCTTGCTCAAGGCAGTGGAGAATGGGCTGAATCTCTTGACAAGTTGTAGTCCAGGTACTTTCCCTTGCAGTCTGTCATTGACATTGGCTAAATGATCTTCAAAAGAAAGATTAGATGAACCTCTAACCGCTTGGTATTTTGTGACTTGAAAGGGAGAAACTTTTTTCCTAAGAATGATACATTTCCATTAACACGTTAACAAAGTACAGTTTGGCAATCCCAGCATGCCTGCGTTATCATCCAATGGCTTTGTGAATGGCCTTTGTTGAAAGGGTGATGCCTTATTATGGTCTATATGGTTGGCATTTCTTTTCCCTCTAAAATCCCCACTGTCTACACTCGCTCCCAACAATGGCTACACACACAGTTATAACTCAAAATAACATTTTCTGCACCTGATGAAGTGGATTCCTTGAAAGCTTATGCCATATAAAAATGATGACGAGACCTGTGGGATAGGAAAGCACATTTATTATAGCATGAACCTTAATGGACTATAGCCCACTTCATCAGATGCCATAACAAATGGGTTAGTTCTTGAGATGCGACAAGACTCTTCATGTTTTTTTTTGTTTTGTTTTTTTGCTGAAGCAGACAAACACGGCTATCCCTCTGGAAACTGTCACATTAAATGGTGGTTTAGGGGTAGGGCATGCATTTCCTTTGTACCAGGGGAGGTGGCAACCATTCTATGCTTGAGGCTGCCTCGAACTACAATGACAATGATTAATCACATTGAAGAGCAGATTTAACGCCTTTCCCAAACAGCTTTTGGAGGGTGACAGTTGAAGTGATCAGGGCTGACACATTGTCGAAACCACACAATGATAGCTTCACTGGCCTGCTGCTTGTTGGCCTCTTGGGTAGGATGGAGTGGCAGAGAACAAAAACCACTTTTATTATACCTAATGACATCTGTAGCCTGGCCTTACTCCAAGGAGCGTATGATTCTGGCCTAACAACCGCCCTGTGAAGTAGGTTAAACTGAGACACTGACTTAATCCACTGCCCCTAAGCAAACAAGCTTCCTGGTTGGACATGCGTTTGAACCTGGAATTGCCCATGTCTTTACTAGAAACTGGAAAAAAGTTACTTTTTTGAACTACTTCCCCCAGAATCCTCCAGCCACCACCATCCTAAGAGTTTGAAAGTTCTAACATCCTTGTAGGCCTCTGGTTAAAGTCAGAGAATACATTGGGAGGCCAACCAGGGAGGCCAGAGGGCTCAACCTCAAGCCAGGATCCTGTCTCTTTAAATTCCTGCCCAATGCCAGCTAATTTATTCTTAGGTTTGGGCATTGACCAGACCTGCTTTTGGTAACTAAAGCTGCAGAGGAGCTTCAATCCATAGGCAAAAGTTAAGGCTCTGGAAAACTTGCAGGCATATGGGTAGATTGCAGAGGTGGACAGAGCAGCAAGCTGTTGGCAGGAGGAGGTACCCCAGAAGGCAACTGAAGACTCAAATATGGTCCTGTTAGTAATGTATGGAGAGTAGGCTATGAACAGTGTTCTTTCAAGTCTCTGCTGCTTCTGAAATTGAGGGCTTGTCTACACCAACAGGAAAATTCAGTTTACCGTCAGGTTTCCCTGACCTGCAACAATAACACACTTGTCTACACAGTCACCACACACTCCTAAGGAGTTCAGGAGCACTGTTCACACACAGTTCTTCCTTTCAAACTCACCTCAATCTGATAATTCACTGTATCCACTACCAAACGGCCACTCTGGTTTCCTCTCCTGCCCCATGCATGCAAATGCATGCATGTCTTTTCTCATGGCTTGGAGCGGCTGCAGATATCCTATTAAATGGAGGTATGCCCGGCTAATAACAATATGGGTATGTTGGTATGTGCTTAGCCAAATAACTGCCACATATACAAAATAAATGGTGACAAAGGAAGTGCTAAAATGTGAAATTGAAACAAGGGAAGAGATTATCTGCCTGAGGGAGCTTCCTCCTGACTTCTTCCATTCCCTCCCCCCCCCCCGGCCCCACACTAACATCGCAATGAAGTGCAGTCCACACATGCATGCGAATATCTGGATTCTCTGCTCAAATCAAGAGTAAACATCCACTTTTTGTGTGTGTGGGGGGATTAAAGCCCTGAGGTACTGAAAAAAACAACTGGATTTGAGTCGGACATTGTTCGGACAGCTCACAGTTAAAGCAAGGTGAGATCATTTTATATGGCCAGTGTAGACAAACCCTGAGATGGTGTCACAGAGCAGGGGCAAAGCCCTAGCCAGCATGGCCAGTGGTGAGCAACAATGGGAGCTGCAATCCAGCAATATCTACAGGACTACATTTTCCCCACCTACAGTATACATGGAAGCTTAGGTAATGACCTTTCTCATTGAAAGCTGGATCCTGAACTCTAAAACCCGAAATCAGCTAATTCCTGCTGTAGCCCAAACTCATTCAAATGTTGCCCAATACCCTCTCAGTACAGATCTCAGTACGGCTGGTCCAGGACACCATTATTAGCTGTAATTTATTCAAAGGCAGTTGTGTGATGGAGGCAGTCGACATACACTGTGACAATTACCATTTTGTTACTTTACACTAAACCTCCCCCCAAAACTAGTCAAAGCCTGTAATATTTCAGATGGACAGAGAGGGAGGGAGAAAGAGAAGGAGAAGGTAATGGCCCCAACTCCTTTGAATATTAATGCTATCAGTAATTCCAGACAGAACAACAGTCTGCGGTTTCAGTTTGAAGGAATGTGATACCCTTCTCTTTCTGACTAAACACTAAAATACCTTGAAAATAAGGGGATGAAGGAGTTTACGTATCTGGGTTGGATCCTCCTGTACCTGTGTGATTTGAATCCTTTATTATTAGACAAAATAGACAAAGAGAAACATACCAGGTCAAAGAGGGAAAGATTCCAGACTGCCTTCCTACCACTATGTTGAAGTTGAATTTTTTTTTACATAGAATCCCAAGAACCTGTCTGTTTTATGCTGCATCTGTCCTGATTGATACTTTGACAGTGTGATGGATGGGATCGGCATATATTTTCCAACAGCCCAGCACATCTTCTGCATGCTTTATCTGGAATGAGTGTCTGACAGAATGCTGAAAATAAGCGCTTCATAACGGAAATCCGAGATAAAATTCCATTATAGACAGAAGAGTCAATCAAGTTTGCATTCAATAGAGTGTTCATCGTGGGAGACAGAGAGGAGGGTGGAAAGATGTACACACTGCATAGGGAAATGTTATGGGGGCTTGGAATAAATCAGTGGGACTCTGTGAAAGTTGGGTATAAATGTGTTACTAAAATACTGTTTGACATCCAATTGCCATTTTTATTTTAGAGGTTCTCTCTCTCTCTCTCTGTGACTGTTTATGTGTATATGTATTTGTACATATAGACAAATATAAATACAGAGACCTAAAAGATTACCCTCTCCCAGCTCAGAATCTTCTCAGCACCCTGCCCCAAAGGCTGCAAACACATTGAATGAGTTGGTGACCACTAGGGAGATATCAATTTCAGTAGTGGCATCTCCTTTATGGAACAACATAACTTTGCCTGGTACCCTCTGTATGGTCTTTTTAACACAAGACCAACCTCTTTTAAATGACACAAAGTGTAGGCCATTCAGTTTAGCTGTGGCCTGTGCTTTAATTGTGTTTTAGGTTTTCACAGTTTTTATATTGTATTTTTCATGTTATAACCTGTTTTCAGTTGGCTTCCCAGAGAACTTGTGTTATATAGAGTAGCTTAACAGACAAGCAAACACATATTATGCACATTGTCTAGATACATCTGTACATACATCTAGTCTGTTGGTATACATAGGTTCCTTCCTATGTTGTCCACACAAGGTGTTAGGTATGTACGGGCTCATGTACTTATAAACATACACATAAAGAGAATTTCATATACTCACAGACATGGAGCTTGATCTTGGGAAAGGTAAAGCTCCAGCTCCTTGAAATCACTTGGATAAGCTGATCAGGACTAACTGCAATGAGACTGAAGACTGGGACTGAGACTGGGACCAGAGTCATACTGGGACATTACATTTGGGTTATGCCAATAGTTGTACTTTTAAAATGTTTGGGAAAGGAGGTATCCAATGCGCCCTTACACAGGTAGTTCCCCTTCACTCTGCAGTGCAATAACCTGGCTCAAAGGCTGGTCAGGGCATGAGCACAGCTCCATCACCCCCGGTCTAGAACAGCAACTGGAACAGCCACTCAACTGTCCTCATCTTGAGCCATTCATGTAATTAAGCCCATCAGAACTATATGCTTTTCTAGCATTGACCAGGATCTCAAGTTCAATTTCACTGGACAGAGGTGTTGTTTTCTTGATTTATTTGTCTTTCAACAAAGCTTCCAGGGCAGCAGTTTATACATTAAGATGGCATGCATATATCTCCCCACAACTACCAGCATGTTTGGCTCCTATGTCTCCCCTGGGAATGAGGGTGGCTGGTGGCTTCCATATCCTTCTTGGGTTTTAGTCTCAACTTTAAAGAAGCTGTTGAAGGTGCTGAACCCTATTCCCAAAACAGGTTCAGCATCTTGGCTAGCTCCTTTAAAGTGTGGATTAAAGCCCAGGGTGGTTTCACTACTCTGCTGATACAGGAGCCACCAGCTTCTGTTGTTGGTAATATCTGGTAAAAACATGTGGTGTGAGGGAATCATGTTCTGCAGTTTTCTTTCTTCAAACATGGGTGCCCATGTGCCCTCTTTTACAAAGACCATTGTCTGAAAGGATCTCACAAGTCTGTTCTCTGTTTTAAGATGTCCTCCATAGGGAGGAAAGTGTCATGTCCCGTGACTGATGAGGCTATAGAGTCAGAGGAGGAGGAGGAGGACATGGCAGGAAATGGCCCTAGAGACCCTGGCACAGGTTTATCTACACCTGTGCCAGAGGGAACCCTGCCAGCCTAGAGGCTCAAGCAGCGGAAGAGCCTGGTCTGAGTGGGTTGGCATCAGTCCCAGCAGAGTGTCCTGCCCACTCAGATAAGGATGAAGAGGAAGAGAGGGACTTACTTCCACCATCATATACCCAGCAGCGAGCTCAAAAGGAAGCTCAAAGGAAGTCTCTGAGACTTTATGAGAAAAACCTGCTCATTAAAAAACACCCGACAAAGCCTTGATTGCTTTATATATGCTAGGAGAGGTGATGAAGGCTTTGTCAGAGATCAACTGATCTTCCTAGTGAAAGCTTCTTGCTGACTTTGGTGCCTGGTTTCCAGTTATCTTGACTTCTGTTACCTTGATTAATGCTTAGACCTTGGACTGTCACTGACTATTCTGCTGCCTGCAGTCCGTGTTCGTCTATCCCTCGGACTGCTTTGGACCACGTTGACTGATTGCCGTAAGCCTCTGACCTTTTGGACTGTGTTTGCATTCCTGTGAGCTAATTAACAGTTGGCTCCCTTCCCAGACTAGTGCTGTTTATACTTTGCTGGTACCTAGTTGCTTTTCGGACAGAAGGTCCAGTAAAAGCCCAGTTTAGAAGTAAAAACTGGGCTTTTGCGTTGCAGAGGGGTGGGATATAAATAAAATTTTATTATTATTATTATTAATTATTATTATTATTATTATTATTATTATAAAAATCCTAGAAGGGAGAGCAGGGATCTTGAAGCTGCCCATCCCATCAACAGTTAGAACCACCTGGACAGGAGACTGAGCATAAGGCTCACAGGTCCTCCAGTATCATGACACACACTGCATTTCTGTTTACAATACAGTAAATATTTCAAAATTTGCATGTGTACCTATGAATTAGTTTTGTAATTTGAATGTGAACCTCTCCCCTCTGTTGTCCTCCTTTTTGACAATCTGTCAGTGGCCACCTAATTCAGACAACAGATGATGAACAAGAGCTGGAGTGGGGAAATACTGAAAGTGAAGCTGTCCCAGCACAAGTTTCTTTTACCTAATTTTATTGGAATGATGGATGGTGGTGATGGGAATGCAGGTCAGTAACAGTCACATGGTCCCAGCAGCATGTATGAGTTGCTCCCTGTATCCACGTGGTGATGGGGGGGAGAGAGATGTTCCCAGACTTACCATGAATACTTGAAACTGTGGGTAATAGCTAAACCCATAGAATTGCACTGGAAGACTTAGGAAATACATAGAGAGGCTGCCTCTAGGCATCTTCAGCACAACTCTATGGCAACTTTTGGCAGAAGTTATCATATAGTCATATTATAGGACCTAGGAAATGCCTAGAGAGACCATATTTTTCAGATAATAGATAACTGAAAACCATGGATACTGGTCCTACACATACTTAGATTCTCACTGGGTTGTGAGACATTTGCCCAGCAGGGTGACTTACCTTGCAAAACATTATTGAGCATCCCAAACAGCATGGCACAGATGAGCTATTCTGGTCCTCCTTCCATATTTGCATTGTTCTCCTTTGCAGACAGCATGTGAAAGAAGAATAAATCATGTTGCTCATCCACATATTTCCAAACAAGTAACGACCTGACTTGTTCAAGGACACTGAGCCTGCAATGGGACCTTGGTGGCAGCAGACTATGAGGCTGGAAGAAGATTCCCTTGTCAAGGTCTTCACTTCACTGGTGGCTGCTGTAAGCCCTCAGAGGCCCATCAGTAGAGAGTGCACAAGCATGGGAATAGCCTCTATCCCTCTTGCTAACATCAGCCCAAGGGAAGAGCCTAGGGAGGTCTGACAACAGATGAGAGAATCTTTTTGTTTGCTGCTAACCTGAGGCTAAAGCTAGAAGATGGGCCATTGGGGATCAGTTTCCCAGCCTATATAAAAATCTCTCTTACATATATATAAACCTCATTCCAGCTTTCAAGCAATGCTGGAGTTTATCATTACTGCATCTTTTCTTTTGAAGAGCAGGCGATCAAAGGCTAGCATTGTGCTGATAGATAGAACCAGGGAGGAAAAGCTCCCTTATTTTATTTTTCCTGCAGAGAAATTTCAGCTCCAATATTAGTTGCAAACATCGATGAGCTAGCAGGTCGTATATCATCTTCATGTAAATCACTGATCATCCGGGTATGTAAGTGCCAAGGCTCGGGGGATAGATGAGGCAGAAGTGGGGGTGACGGAGGAAGAGATGGAGAAATGTGTGTACTTTAACAAAAAGGAATAACAACCACAAATGACATACGCTGAGAATGTCTGAGGAGACGCATACAAAGGCAGGACAGCATGTGTGTGATGACAGCATCATTGAAACCGTGTTATATGTTGCTCTTGCCTTATCCCACAACACCCTGGGCTAAAATTAATGCCCTCATTTGACCAATGATTAATCATCTCTGAGTGTAACAGAGACTCTCTGTCACACTAAAGACCAATTGCTTGCAGATTAAGGTGGCAGGTGATGCTTCCTCCTAGCAGGATGTCGCTCAATCAGTCTATAGCACCAGAGGTACAAAAAAGAGCTGGGGTTTTGTTCTCCTCTCCCCACAGACCTGCTCACTGTATTCAGCTGACAAAAACAGCAATGAAATATAAAGGAGGACAATGATGTCTTGGGAACCTTCAAGATCCTGATGTGTGAGCCAGAATCTGATTCTGATCAGCACTCCAGCAATTGTGACTAGAGAGTCTAAGGAATTTAGGGACAGGAAGTGAGATGTTTTGTAGGGACCAACAGTTGGTTATTCTTTCCTACTGACAGAGCCAACTATTTCTGGGCACCAAGAGAGAAGGAATGAGCTAAGAACAACCAGAGGTGAATGTGTGTGAGCTAGGAATGGAAAGAGTATTTGCTGTTATTTGTTGCCTGGCTGAAAAATGGGTTTCTTGACACTTGGCACTTTGCAAACCTGGTCGGGAAGAATAACATAGTGGTGAGGATTTTGTGCAGTTTTCACTCAGTATTCACACACTGCAATGTGTTCTAGGAAATTATTCTGTGCAGAAATGCATGAAGTGTTTTTGTTGCCTGAAATTTTTTTTTGTGCAAAACTCCATTTTTTTTTGGTATTGAAAACATTGGTCACAATTCTATATCATGGTCCATATTGTGTAACTTTACACATACTTAGCTATGTAGCAGAGGTGCTAGGGAGCCCTCCTAGTGAATTGCAAAGATGTATATCAGGGCACCGGCAAGAATGTCCTGATGCGCATCAGGCTCTACTGAAGTACATTGGCACTCTCTAACTGGTGTTGCAATGTGCCTTGGCCCTGATGCACACCAGCCCTATTGTTCATTAGTCCCACTATCCACCAGTCCCAAAAAGCATTGGTCCCATTATGAATTGGTCCCATTGGGAATTGGTCCTGATGCACAATGGTCAATTTTCTGGCTCCCCTATGTAGTAAAGTAACAATAGGCCCTTGGTGATATATGGATGTTGTTAAACTGCTCATTTCTATTTCCCACAGACACAAGTACACTTATAAAGATATACTTTAAGTCCCCAAGTGAATTCCAGCCCTGTTTTGTACATAGCCACTTGTTTGTTGTGCAAGGTTGTTGACTGGTTGCACACACATACACACAACTCAAACTTGCACAAATAAGACATGTGGCTACTTATGCATGCACAAAAAATTGCCTCATGGATTCATTGCTCAAGGTTGCTTTTGTATGTGTTAAAACCAGCAATAGCAACAAAGCAGCAAAAACCAACAGTAACAACAATTACAAACAGCAATCACGCACAAATGTACATGTAGCTATGTATTTGAAAACAATGTTTTTTGCACAGAATCCCATGTGTATTTTCTGTGCAGAATAATTTCTCAAAATACTTCAGGATATTTGAATACCAGGCAAGAACTATGCAGATGTATTTGTTCTCTCTACAGCAGGGAGAAAACTATAGAAATTATTTGTTGTCACCTGTTGAATATTTACATCCCAAGTGTGACCTCTGTATCCTTGAGCTGGATGAAAATGAACTAGTTTTTTCAATTGCCTTGATTCCATGGAGTTCCCAACCCTCTACAAGTGTTCACAGTAATGAACACAGGAAGGGAACACATGATAATATGCTGGCTAGGCCCAGCCCCTTACACTTAGGAGATTTTCAGATGGAGGGGGGGAACCCCCGCGGAGGTTGGGAGAGAAACGGGGCTGTTCCGCTTCCAGCGCTCCGTTTCACATGCCCCCATCCTTCTCCCGACCCCCATTTGTTCTCCCTCCATCCTGCTTTCATTTTCCTTCCACAATTTTTTACTAACTGAAGTTTCCATTAGTAAAAAATAGCAGAAGGAAAATGAAAGCAGGATGGAGGGAGAACAAATGGAGGTCAGGAGAAGGACAGGGGCATGTGAAATGGAGCGCTGGAAGTGGAACAGCCCCGTTTCTCTCCCGACCTCTGCAGGATTTTTCCCCCCATCTGAAAATCTCCTTAGACATGTGTGTTGGTTATGCTCCCAGGCCCCAAAGAAGTTATGATTCATATACATATGGGTGTATGTTTTTTGCACAGAATCCCATGTGTATTTTCTGTGCAGAAGAATTCTGTGCAGAATAATTTCTCAAAATACTTCAGGATATTTGAATATCTGGCAAGAACTATGCAGATGTATTTGTTCTCTCTACAGCAGGTAGAAAATCGTAGAAACATCAGCCTTCAAAGAGACCCCTGACCAATTAGTTTTACCATAACTGTGGAAGGAGCTTTACACACATGTCCATGTATACATAAGGCCCTCTTCAGACTGATGTTAATTATGCCAAGTATAATGGCATAAGAAGGAGGAGTAGCATTCTATGTCAAGGATGTATACACCTGTGAGGAGGTCCATGACTTAAGAGCATGTAGAACAGGTTGGAAACCTTTGGGTAAAAATTAAAAGGGATAGAAACCATAGTGATTTCGTAGTGGGCGTCTACATAGCCCACCCCCCAGACAGAATGAAAATTTGGATGATGCCTTCCTAAAACAAATGATTCAAAAAGGTGAGGGATACCAGTAATGGGAGACTTCAACCACCCTGATATTTGTCAAAAGTCACACTCAGCCAAGAGTGTAAAGTCTAACAAATTCATCCCTAGGCCATGCAGACTATTTCATTGTACAAAATGTGGAGGAATCGACAAGGGGATCAGTTGTTTTGGATTTGATCTTAACCAAAAGAGATGAACTGGTCAATGCAGTGGAAATAACGGGATCCTTGGATGGGAGTGACCATATCCTCTTGGAATTTGTTATACAGAGGAAAGGGGAAGCCAAATGAAGTCAGTCAAACACTCTGGACTTCAAGACAGCTGAATTCAGTAAGTTTAGGAAAATACTGGATCAGATCCCATGGTCAGAAATGCTTTAAGGGAAAGGAATTCATGGTGCATGGGAGTTTCTTAAAGGTGAGATATTGAAGGCACAGTTGCAAATAATTCCAATGGGGAAGAAAAGTGGGAGATATCTAAAGAAACCAGGGTGCATGTACAACAAATTTTTAGAAAAGCTGAGATTTAAAAGAGAAATGTTTAAGAAGTAGAAGAGGGGAACCACCAAAGAATAATTCAAACAAATAGCCAGTACTTGTAAGGGAAGGTCTGAAAAGCTAAAGCCCATAATGCACTCAGGCTCACTAGAGAGATTAAAAATAATAAAAAGGGTTTTGGGGGGAGTTTTTGTGTGTGCGAGGTTTGGAGCAAAAGGAAAACCATGGAAATAATAGGGCCACTGCACAGAGAAGATGGTGAAATGCTAACAAGGGACAGAGAGAAGGCTAAGCTGTTTAATACCTTCTTTGCCTCTGTCTTCTCCCAAAAGAAAACCAGTGTTCTAACTTGTGAAAATAGAATAAATCAGGCAGTAAGGGGACTATAGTCCAGAATAAGTAACAAGGTAGTAAAGGAATACGTAGTTACTCGAATTCAAGTTTCCAAGGCCAGAGGAACTACACCCAATAGTACCAAAGAACCTTGCAGATGTAATCTCAGAGCCACTGTCATTAATCTTGGAGAATTCTTGGAGAACAAGAGATGTCCCAGTAGGCTGGAGGAGGGCAAATGTTGTCCCTATCTTCAAAAGGGGCCAAAAAAGAGGGGCTGAGCAACTACCAGCCAATCAGTTTGACATTCATACCAGGAAAGGTTCTAGAACATATAACTAAACAGTCAGTCTGTGCACACTTAGGAATATTGTGCTTACTACGAGCCAGCACTGGTTTCTCAAAAACAAGTCATGCCAAACTAATCTCATCTCTTTTTTGATCGAGTTATAAGCTTGATTGATCAGGGGAGTGTTGTGGATGTAGCATATCTTGATTTCAGTAAGGCTTTTGACAAGGTCCCCCATGATATTCTTGCAGGCAAGCTGCTGAGCTGTGGGCTAGACAGTGTTACAGTTAGGTGGATCTGTAATTGGTTGACAGACTTAAACAAGAGAGTATTTACCAATGGTTGCTCTTCATCCTGGAGAGAAGTGACAAGTGGGGTGCCTTAGGGTACTGTGGGGAGCCTGGTGTTCAACATCTTTATAAATGACTTAGATGATGGAATAGAAAGCATGCTTATCAAAATTGCAGATGACACAGAATGTGTGTGTGTGTGTGTGTGTGTGTGTGTGTGGGAAGTAGCTAATACTCTAGAGGGCAGGGACAGAATTCAAAATAACCTTGACAGATTGCAGAGCAAGTAAAAACTAACAAAATGGATTTCAACAGGGAGAAATGTAAGACCAAAAAATTGAAGTCCACAAATAAAGGATGGGTGACACCTTGTTTGAAAGCAGTCTATGTGAAAAGGATCTAGGGATCTTAGTAGACCACAAGCTAAACATGAGTCAATAGTGTGATGCAGCAGCCAAAAAAAGCCAATGCAATTCTGGGTTGCATCAACAGGAGGATAGCATCCAGACTGAGAAAAGTAGTAGTGCCACTCTATTTTACTTCGGTCCGTCCTCACCTGGAATATTGTATACACTTCAAGAAGGATATCAAGAAGTTGGAATGTGTCCAGGGAAGGACAATCAAGAAGATCAAAGGTGTAGAAACCAAGCCTTATGGGGAATAACTGACGGAGCTGGGCATGTTTAGCTTGAAGAAGAGAAGACTGAGAGGTGGCATGAAAGCCATCTTTAAATATCTGAAGAGGTGTCATGTAGAAGATGAAGGCAGCTTGTTTTCTGCTGCACCAGAGACTAGAACACAAACCAATGGATTCAAATTACCCCCCCCCCCAAAAAAAAGAGAGAGAGAGATCCCACCTAAACATTAGGAAGAACTTTTTATATTGTGAGAGCTGCCTGAGAATGAAATAGACTGCCTTACAGGGTGGTGGACTCTTTATTTTTGTAGCTCTTTAAACTGAAGTTGGAAGGGCATTTTTCAGGAGTGCTCTAGTTGTGTATTCCTGCATGGCAGGGGGTTGGACTAGATGGCCCTTGTGGTTCCTTTCAATTCTATGATTTTATGGCTGATTTTTTGCACACACACATAAATCAAATTTGCACAAAGAAGTGACGTGGCTATCTATAAACAGCACCAAAAATATCTTTCATGCATAAAAAATAGCCATTTTATGGTCCATTCTCAGGAGATATGTCAGGTATTCAGTACCCATATGTACCAACTGACTGAATCCTAACATTTCTGGAGCAGGAATCCTGTTGGTTATTCTCATCTACAGTTGGCCTTCCACGTTCGTGGGTTTAACATCTGTGGATTCGATTATTTGCGAGTTTGCCATTAAACAGCCCTCCACCATTTTATATACTGCACAGTATAAGGACTTGCCTGCTTATCTCCACAGCTTGGCTGAGCAGTTCCAGGGCAGCAGCAAAGATGGTGGCAAGCCCCAGCCGCCAGGTGCACATTCTTCATGTTCACCCCTCCGGGCTTTAGACTGAGGCAAGTCTTCAGATACAATATATGGCATAGGCAGTGCTGGCAAGCCCTGGCCTCCAGGCATGCATTCTTTCTGTCCCCCACCCAGGGAGTCTGCCACCCACTCACTTCTACCTTTGGAGTGAACAAGCAGAAGACGCTTCTGATCATTTGTCCCAAAGACAGAAGTGGCAGACTTCCCCAGGGCATGAAGAATGAGCATCTGGGGTTTGCTACTGATGCTGTATGACATATATATGTCATATGTCAGATATCAGATCTGAAGCCTCACATGTGAAGCCTTGCATCTAAAACCTGGAGGGGTGAACATGAAGAAGACATGCCTGGCAGACAGGGCTTGCCACTGCCTGTGCTGCCCTGGGACCACTTCTCATCCCTGGTAGGACTTTTATTTATTTATTCATGATTTTTCCACTTTTGTGGTGGTCCTGAACTCCTAACCCCCATGAATGTGGAGAGCTGACTGTAGACTAAACTCATTAAATCAATTGTTGACTGGTGAGTCAACACATAGGTAAACCCAGTTGATTCAACTGGATTCCTCTATATAGGAATAACATAATTTAGGCATGCTGTGCTACTCAGAAATGGACTTGTGATGGTTTTCCGTGGTTTTTTCCCGGGATCTGAGGCCATGTTCTGGAAGAGTTTATTCCTGACATTTCGCCTGTATCTGTGGCTGGCATCTTCAGAGAATGGTTGGGTAGGAGTGTGTGTGGGGTTTATATGCTGTGAGTCCCAGTTGGAGAGGATATGTAAATTTGTATATTTGAATGGCTAGTTCCTGGGGGGAGATATGTAAGGAGGATTAGTGCCCATTTGGCTAATGGTCCATTGTCTGCTGGAAATCCCCCTGTCCCTGGGTGAAGTTCATTTGCATGTGTTGAGTTTTGATTTTGGTGTTTTTCAGGACTGGTAGCCAAACTTTGTTTACTTTAAGGATTTCTTCTTTCCGGTTGAAGTTGTCCAGGTGTTTGTGGATTTCAATAGCTTCTCTGTGAATTCTGACATGATAGTTGTTGGCCTAGTCCAGAATTTCAGTGTTTTTTAAAAAAACATTTTGTGTCCAGGTTGGCTTATAATGTGTTCTGCTACTGCTGGTTTTTCTGGCTGGCCCAGTTTGTGATGATTTTCATGCTAGTACCCTGTTTAAAGTATTTATGCTGTTCATAGAACCTGTTTGAGCAAGAGACACATGGTAGTCAGAGGAAAAGGTTTCTACTTGCACCTGATGTAACCAAAGTGAAATTGCCTTAACCTAACATATAATCAAATCAGGAGTCCCTCACGGAAGTGTGCAAAACATAGGAACTCTACATATACGTAGATGCCTTTCAAACTAATGACTCACAACCACAGTGTATTGTGCAAAATAATGACTCACTACTTAAAGAGTAAGTTTTGAACTGGTGATCTAAATCTCAGGTAAAAAACAGTGTCCAGTCTTGAAAAATTGCTAAAGAGACCATCCATTGGGCTAAAGTGCCACCAGTTTAACCTTTATAATGCTTTCTTGGCCAATCCAAACACAGACAATCAAAAGTTTTCAAAAAATTTCTATGAGCTTGTCTACACAGAGGGAAAAAATGTGGATTGCTGCAGGGTCATGCCAGCTTGCAGCAGCTATCTGTTTTAATGGTCTCTTTCCAAGATTGCAGGTATGCAAAGCAAACTGCCTTCAGTGTTCCCACAGGCATGCCTGAGAATCAAAATGGTGGGCGTGAGTGAATCACTCACAATTTTATTTTCCCCAGGTTGCCCCTGCCGAACATTTTTTTAAATAAAAAAAGGTGTGGAAGAGCAACCTTCCATTTTAGCAAACATGTAAAAAGAAAAGAAAAGAAAAGAAAAAGGCTGCTTTCTCACCGTAGTGCATGATCGCTATGGTAAAAATCCAAGATGGAGATTCCAGGTGCTTGCCTTGTTAACAAGTTCTGCCCCCCCCCCCACATGTCTGACCAATCATCTGCTCATATTGGGAAAGCAAATCAATTTGGGCGCTTGACCCTACAAGCAATGAAGCTCATTTCCCTCCCTGTTTTTCAAATAAGGGAAAAGCTGCAAAGGCTTTTCCCATGGAGTATATGATGTTTTGCCCCCCTCTTCTTCACAATATGGTGAATAGATGTGGGATCCCATTGGGACAGATCATATTTTCCTCACATTCTCTGAGGAGTATTTTTTGCCATTTTGCCATTTAGACACACCTATACTTCAGAATCCAAGTGATGATATCCTTTGTTTGATCACAAACCAAGCTTGCTCCCAATAAAGACCTTCTTTGTGCACTTTTCCCGGACCCTATATCTTTCCTGGAGTCCAAACTTTCCAGGTCTAAGTGCATGACATGGTAGTGCACTGGTACCTCTGAGCACATCAAGAGGACAAGGCAGCAAAAGTTGTTGTAGCAGAGTTGCATTCATCAGGTGAAGAAATGAGCACACAGACACAGACTTGTGTCTAAACTATTTTCCTTTATTAGAGCACAATATAGTGATATTTACAATGTGTCTGAGACTCCTACCATACAGACTACATATCACAGCACAATGTACACAGTGCAGTCCTGTCACTGTACAGCCCAGACAGAACTATATAGTCTCAGAGCATAATCCAACTCAATAATATAGAGACAATGGTTCTCACACACATTCTCTCACAGTGATAAGTATTTGGCCTTCTCAATTCCACGCTAGCTTCCCAGGCCTAATCAAGATATGCTAGCCAGCTGCATTTAGCCTTCTCATTACTGGCCCCTGCAGGCTGTAAACATATCATACTTGCTCTTTACAGTATAAATTTCTGGGTTGCACATCCCAACACCTTGACAGTGCAGACAGAGACACTCTGTCCATTCCTAATGATTTGCTTCCTCCCTTACCCTGGATCTGAACTGGCAGTCTCCTCTGAGCTTTCCTTTTTACTGGCTAATCTCAGCAAATCAAATTGCTCATAGGGATACAGCAATAACCACCAGTTAAGATATTAGTAATGCTCATTTTGTGGCACACTGCAATCTGGAAAACAATGAGATAGCGGCACCAGGGCTTATACTCATAGGATCAAAAGGCTGGAACTTTTAGAAGGGCCATTATATGATCTATAGGATGAAAAGAACATTAGAAAATGTTAATTTAAAAAAGGGTGAAAGGTTTGCTGTTCAGAAACCCTGAGAAGAAGAGTTCTGGACTTACCAGAATCTGCAGTTTGGGACTTATTATGCACAAACTTTGCACATGGTTGTTTTGTGCAGAAAACCACATTTCTGTATAGGAAACAGGGTTTTATTTGCAGAAAATAATATTTCTACACAGAAATATTACTTTCTGTGGTGAAAAGGCTGCTTCCTGTGCAGGAAAGGCTGTTTTCTGAGCAAAACAGCCATATCCAGTTTTACACAGAATGAACTCTGAATGGTGAATAGGCTTTGAAAACTGCAGTTTTTGAAGACTTTGAACTTTATCAGATGGATAATATACAGTGTTATATCTATGCCACATAACCGCAAAAGGGCGTGAATATTAGACGACGTCACCCTTTCACAGTTATGTCCTGGCCAAAAATTAGGGTTTTTAGTTGACAGCTTAAGCTGTCAATAGATCTCTCTGCTGCTTTTTTGCCGGCATTGCCAAAACATGGGGGAAGCATTTAAATCTCATAGTTACCCCGACAATAACCAGACTGTTGTGAGCACTTCCGGGTCAAATAGGGACATCCAGATAGATTTTGCTCTTTTTATGACACCCCCCCCAGGTTACTTGGGACCTTTAAAATGTGTGTGTGTGCTTCGTGCAACTTTTTTGGTGTGTGTTTTGTTTCTAGTTTTAAATTTCCCATGCAATGGAATCTTGCAGGATTTTGGCTCCGTTCACTTCCTCTTTATTGCTGAGAGCCTTTGCCAGGAGAAGAAGGTGAGTGTGTGTGTGTGTGGAGGGGGAGCGTTCTTTTGCTGGCATGGAAATGGGTTGTTCTATGTCAGCAAAATGGGTTGTTCTATGTCTTTAAACTTGTAGTCTGATAAAGTCCTTTCTCAGAGTAGGAAGAAAATGGCTAAAATCCCTTATTTCTTCCTTTGAGCAGAAAATTAGTGAAGAATTATATCCCTAATAATCTAGCATCTTCCCCTGACTTCCCTGTTTCTTCTGGACTTAGTGGAAACCTTACAATAGCTGTGGGTTGGTGGGTGGTTAATGGCATTTGGGGTGGTTCAGTCTTGTAGGGACAACTGGAGAGAATCAACACAGCTGCCTGAGTTTTTCAGTTCTCCTGTGAGGAGAGTGTCAAAGGAGATTATCACAACAAGCACCTCCACTTCAACATTCACCACTGTTCTACAGCCAGAAGGACATGCTCATCTTAGTTCACCCCAGGGTGGGGAGTAGGGGGGGTTGTCTCAATGCCAAGAGAAATAGGCAAAATAACCTTCAGGTCCCTTTTTCACTTTCAGTGCTATGATTCTATTTTTTAACCAATATAGCCTCCTGTCAGTAAGGCAGAGTGATGGGTGAGATTGCTTTTTGAGATGCCTCCTGTTCCTGTGATTCTCTAATTAGAAATGCCCCCCCCCCCAAATGTGCTTGCTCTCTCTACTTGCTCCAGCTGCAGGTAAGGAAAATGAGCCATTCCCCTTGTCTTTTGTTGCCAAGCCCAGAAAATAAAACAGATTAAAAAAAAAAGGATAGAGAAAGATGTCATGTTAACTCACTGCTGCACGAGAGGCACAGAGTTTGCCAAGCAGAGACTTGGCAAAGAAGGGGAATATTGTCTTCATATTTCTAAGAGGATCATCAGCAGTGGAGTAAAACAAAGAGATTAGACTAAAAAGGAAAATGGGTGGTGGGGGGGGGTAGAGAATGCAAACTGCTCTATCCTAGTCTCTGACCTTGACATTCCAAATGTTCTTTAATCCAGAATCTTTTTGGAAAGGTGACTCTCTCCAAGTGGAAAGATTCACTGAACTGTGGGGAGAAAATCCAGCTCTGGATAAACAATTACAGTCTATTTACCTCTGACCATATGGTGCATGGGAAACAGGTGTGCAGGTAATGAAGAACCCAGCACCAATTAAGGCTGATGGGGAAGCAGCTTTACATTCTCCCTGATTCTTTGTGTTGGGTTGCAGCCCATTTACAAATGAGAACTAAATAAGATTGAAGTGCAGCAAAGGAGAAGCAGGGAAAGGAGCTCCGACTGTGCGGCAAAGACCGTTTGTGTACTTCACCTGCAGTGGTGACGCAGTTGCAACTGCTCAAGGGACACGAAGGTGGAAGGTGGTGGATCATGCTCAGGTGTGCCTCTTCCTAAGTAAATGCTCTTTCCACAAACATTATGGGCAGTAATAACAGGATCATCTTGGGCAAAAGTGCCAGGCTAGAAGGGTATCATCATGCCAGCTGCCAGAATTGTGTGTGTGCCCACACACAAAATATTGACACGCCATCATCAGTGCTTCAGCATCATAGAGTGTATTCAATTTGAAAAGGTTATCAAAATTTGTCTTGATGCATCAGTCTTCATCCCGTAGAAGTCCTTCTACCATTTGCCTGAAAACTGTGTGCAGCCAGTGCACCTGAGCACAGAGCACAGTGTAGCACGTGGGATCCTGACAAGGTCAGGACTTTTTCAGATGCCTTAAAATCTGTGAGGAGAGGGCGGGAGAGGTACGTGGCTATCGCGTGGCAGGGGGTCTGTTTCGCAATGCTGTCCCTCTCCCATTGTTGTCCGTGTTGCTTCCGTGTCCGATTGAAGGCAACTGTGCCATTTTTTACTCACAAAAGTTTTGTGTGTAAAAAATGGCACAGTTGCCTTCAATTGAACATGGAAGCAACATGGACGATGACGGGAGAGTGATGGCGGCGTCAGAAACAGACCCCCTGCTGTGCGATAGCCGCATACCTCTCCTGCCCTCTCCTCATGGATTTTAAGGTGTCTGAAAAAGTCCTCAGTTTCTGTTATTTAATAAAGTAAGGTGTTTTTTTGTTTTTTGTTTTTACCTTGGCCTTTGTGGATGCTGAGAGAACAATGAAAATGTGGTGGCCGCTTTTGTAGGAGCATAATGAACAATGGCTCGAGAGAAGTTCCCCATGGTTGCAAGGCCTACCATCAGAAAAACATAAATAAGTACCTGCCTAAGAGGTCAGATGCTGGAGGATTGGTGTCCCCAACATCTGACACCACAGCTGAGTCCCCTGGCCTTTCCTCTATGTTGGAGGCCAGAGCTGTGTATGTCACATGACTTGCCCCACACTCTGTAAGCCAGGCTACTGCCTCAGGGGTGGTGCAGCACTCTTCCCCATTGCTGTTGCTAATTCAGCTGCAAATCCAGTTTGCTTTTGTATGTGCAATGAGGCAGACATCTTGTCCTTTGCCTCAGAGAGAAAAATGTTTTAGGACAGCCCTCCACAGCAAACAGACTGTAGATTTGCATACCATACCTGTTAGAAGTACAGTTCTCCCTTCATATTCACTGGGGCTTGGTTCCAGAACCCCCCATGGATACCCAAATCCCTGAATACTCAAGTCTCATTATATGCAGTGGCATAACAAAATGGTGTCCCTTATATAAGATGGCAAAATCAAGGTTTGCTTTTTAGATTATTATTTTTTAAAGAATATGTTCAAGCCGTGAATACTTAAATCCGTGGATACCAAATCCGTGGATATGGAGGGACAACTGTTGTGTGTATCAATTCACAACATCAGCACTAAAGAGTCCGGAATGCCTCAGAGTGGACAGTAGCATTAGGGTTAGATAGTTTGAGTGACCCACAGTCCTCCCTGATTTTCTACCTATCCTGCTCCCTCTGTGAGATAAACTAATACTCTTAGGGATGTTTCAACCTCTCCTCTACCCAGAACTCTCTCAGCTCTCCCTAAAAGTTGCCCGTGAATAAAAAATGGCCAAATATGGTGCGGCTGCCTCCAGTCTCTCACGGAACTGGCACAGTTGATTTCAGCAGGGGGACGGCGTCGTATGAAACAGGCCCCTGCCATGCAGCAGCGTTGTACCTGTTACGAGCTTTCTTGCGCAGTAAGTTCATGTCCGAAAATGTCCTAAGTAACTTTCCTATCTTAGAATGGGGCTCCTACAATAAAGCCATAGGCCTTGTGTATATGAGGGGGGGGGGATGTGGATTGATACACACAATGCCAATTCGAAGCAGCATCGATTTGTCTTAACTTTTTTTAGCAAGATGGCAGACATGTGAAGCTATCCGCGTTCATTGTTCAAATGGGTATGACTGCAAATCAAGATGGTGGGCATGAGTGATTTATGTTTTTATTGTTGCCAGTTGCTGCTGCCGAACAGTTTTTTTTTAAAGCATATCTAAGGTGCAAAAGTGTGATATTCTGCCTAAATAAATAAATAAATAAATAATAAAAGGCTGCTTCATTGCTTGAGCGCACAATCATTACAGCGATAATCTAACATGGCACTCACCTTATTAGCAAGCTCTGTCCCCTGTCCACATCTGATCAACCAGCTTCTACTTCCGCTCTTATCAGGAATGCAAATGAATGTGAATCAGATTGTACTGATGAGTAGGCATGCACATTCTCCAATGAGCTTTTTAAAAACTTTGGGAAAAGCCGTGAAGGAGTTTTGTGTGAATTTGGCCACCCTTCTCCTGAATACTGTGGACTGATGCAGGATGTCATTTAGACAAATTGTATTTTCCTTGAATTCTATGCGGAGTATTTTCACCATTTAGACAACCCCTTAGTGTGTTTCTCTAAAGATACTGGTGTCTTTGTTCCTGAAGTCAGGATCTCTAATTGACCACTGCATGTATGCATTATCTATCAATACCTTTCCCTGTCCCACCTTGCAGCCTCTTCCTCATGATATCCCCTTTGAACATACCCAATCTCTTCTGATTTCAGAAGCTAAGCAGGGTCAGGTCTGGTGAGTCCATGGATGGAAGATCACCAGGGCTACTAAGGATTTCCAGGGGAAGCTATAACAGAATCCTTCCTAGCACCCTAGTGAGCTATTACCAGCCAGAGATGACAATTCTGGGTTAAGAAGACCAGTATAAAACAGCTCTCTATATCTTCATGTTCCCCTCCACCAGACTCATACAATTCTGTCCCTTTCATTCCATGATTACCATTTCTTTCCCTCTGCTACCATTTCTGTGTAAATCATTTAAAAGAGATTCCCCCTAAACCAGGGGTTGGAAACTGTGGGAGACTAGTGGGGGACCTAGAAGACCATTGATAGTGACATCTTCCCACCACAAACCTATCCTGAAAAACAAAATAAAAGCAAATAAAATCAATTTTTTTGCCCCCAAGCCCCCTCTAGGGGTATGTGGGGCATTTTAGCCATGTTTTTTTGGCTCCCTTGGGCCACTCTAGAATGTGACCGGAATGAGGCAATGCACCTGGCATTGAACCTATGAAAAACACCTACCACTATTACAGTGGAATGTAAGTAATGGTGGCTTTGCCCTAGCCTCACTAGCCCCCTCCTCATGCAAAGAGCCACACATCTTTGCACTGACCCCCTCTACCCACTATAGTTCTCTGCATCATATCTCCCATGGTTTCAGATCCTCAGGAGCAGCTGTAGGGTGGGGGAAGGAATTCCAAGGACACAAATCCACCCTTGCAGACAACTCAGTATATGTTCCAAATGGTTATTCTTCACCTACAAATGATTTCTTCTTTAAGCAGACAGGAAAATCTACTGATGAGGAATTAGGATGCATTTGGCATATATAGCCCTGCTGCCCTATGAGTGCTTCCCCCAGGTTTTGTCATTCAGCAAAACCCTGTTGATTGATGAAAGTTGACTGAGTGCTAAGGCCTGGCTGTCAGATAATCTTGATCCATCTCTTTAGCAAGAGAACATTTCTGGTAATGATGATTTCCAGATTGCCTTGACAAAGAACTTTCACTTCACCATCAAATTGAGAGTCTGTTTCATACCTGTTGTGATAGTACCCGTTGTCTTATTCCTATTTCATCATGCTCTAGTATCCTGTTGGCTGCTATTCTGTCCCCAGTTGCCCGGAAGCAAGTATCACGGAAAACAATGCACAGGGTTACAGTTAGTGTGCTTTCCTTGCTTATGTTGACACCATCACTTAATGTGTATTTCAGACCAGTAGTGCAGGGATAATTTTTTGATGAGCAGTCACTGATACATAGGCAGACACTCAACACAGCCACATCCCATCAAGGAGAGGCCAAATCTGCAGGCAGATGTTTTTGATTCATATCAACAACCCACTTCTAGCAGCAGGAGCTAGATTTCCACCAGCAGCAGGTCTTCTCTAGAGCCAGTGAGTCTTTTAATTGCTCTTTCAACATGAAGACAACCCAAAATATTTGACATTAGGATAGGGATAGTTCATGACAATACATTTCTGCTGGAGAAATCAGTTTCTCACAGCCTCTCTGAGTCTTGCAGCCAAGTCCAGAGGGACCAGGGAAGTCTGAGGATGGCGTTGGGTAACTTTATCATCCTTGCTGACCAAGAAGTCCTGCTTCAGCACTGCAAGACTTGGTTCCACTACAGCCCTTCGTATAACTTGAGCACACCTTGACAGATATTCCTTGAGCACATGCCTTATTGTTTATGGATTCCTTCATTTTCCTTCACCTTTCAAGGAAACCCTAACTTGATTCAACTCTGCTGAGAGCCAGGCTACTGTTTCCATGCCACTTTAATAGTTGCTTTGCTTTCAATATGGCCAGCCCTCCTGTCTCATTGTCATCCCTTTTCTCAATCTGTTCTCCACCTTTTTAGCTCCTAAGCAGAAAATTCTTATTTGTGGTCTCCCCGAGAAGAGCCAGACTGCAGCTCAGGAAAAAACAGAGACCATCTGTTTTGAGCAGCCAAATACTGAGACACCTTCATTACAATCTGTGTCCTACTGAATTGGTTCTGGTCAGCTGCTAGAGCCCCAATATTAGCTGCTACCTAGGCAGTAGGGTAGCGTTGGGAAACATATGACCTTCCAAGTGCAGTTGAACAATAACTCTCATCATCCCTGACCACTGGGAGTTCTGGTTGGGGATTATGAGAACTGCAGTTCAACAACATCTGGAAGGCAATGCGTTCCTCATCTATAATTGCATGTACTCAACTAATGTCTTTGAATCTGACACCACCTACCATCAGCTGTCTGCCATTGACCATCTTTCTTTCTTTTTTGCTTTTCTGAAAAAAAACCAGCCTGCATGAACAAGGGAACAATAATGAATGATACCTGGCTCTCTATAGATTAATAAAAACATAGGAAGAGTGATGTCAAATCAAACCACAGATCGATCTAGTACAAAATTCTGTGGCCAATTAGTTGCCTATGGAAAACCCACAAGCAGGACTTGAGGACTCCAGTTATTTCTTCCTTAACTAAGTTCATTCCATTTATAGTCAGCCCTCTGTATCCACTGCTTCTGCACCCATGGATTTAACATTCATGGCTTGCACAAAAAAAAAAAAATAAGCAAAAAGCAAACCTTGATTTTGCCATTTCATATAAGGGACACTATTTTACTATGCCACTGTATATAGTGGCACTTGAGCTTCCACAGATTTTGGTATCCAGTGGGGGTACTGGAATCAATCCCAGTAGATACCAAGGGCCCACTGTATCTCCTGGAGCTCCCAGTGCTATTATTTTTCTCTCCACCCTCCCCCTCCCATTTAAGCCTGTGAAGGAAGTTAGGCTGAAAGGCTATGATTGGTTCCACATGAACATTCTGGGGAAGCTGGACTTTGACCTGATATATAATATGCACGGGCATGTGTGTGTGTGTGTGTGTGTGTGTAAACACAACACTCATGTAGTGACCATGGATCTAAGAGAAAGCTGTAATTTTGAGCAGAGTCTGATAAAGGAATTTTGATTCAACAATTATGTAATATATATATAATATACTATTTTATTTATTGGTTTGGGATTTGTTTCATTATTCAGGCTTTCCTAAACTTGGTACATAAATTCTAAAGTTTCTCTGTTTGAAATAGCAGTTTTGTGTGTTCTTTCTCACTGATAACATTTGCACTTGACCATACCTTTGGCCATGCCCTTTTGTTCTCTGGTCACACTCTTTCAACCTCACACTGATGTGGCTTGGCTACAGGTGCCCCTATTTTCATTTGCGAAATACTGGATGGTATGTTTTGGGAAGAGTAAGAGCCTTTACACAATCTAGACAGAAAGATGCAAGAGATGTACTTCTCTCTCCTTTTAGGCAGAGGTCTTAGACATCTTAACTAAAAGTGAACATTTGCTAACAGTCTCCCCCCGCAAAAGCAACCCCCTCCAAGTTTGGATACTTTCATAATATAAAGATTCTATACCAATCAATCTTGCACCAGCTTTCTTTCTCTCTTACTGGCTCTGTTAGGAATTTGTGCCACCTGAAAACTGTGTCTGTGGGCTCATGTACATGGGCCAGGATTCGCCAGTTCCCTGCTGGTGTATATTGCCTGTGGATCAGGCCTGTTGCTCCCATCACCAAATGGGAGGAAGTCCAGATGGGCACACTGGCCCATCACTACAGCTGCCACTGCCACAGTCTCCCTTGCTCTCCCGGAAGCTAGGATGCCAGCCGACAACAGGACCAAGGCCCCCTGCATATCACCAGCCTTGGTCACATGCTGTGGGACTCCTTCCTGGTGCAGCAGAGAGATAGCTGACCAGCAGCTGAAGTGATGGGCCAACATACTGGAATGGGCTCCTGCGATCATGTGAGGTCCGATCCATTTTTTGCCAGCAGGAACAGATTTAAAACAGGTATTTTTAAAAGACACTGTAACAGGCCTGATCCTGTCTCCCCCTGGTCTTAGCCCCATCTTTGCCCTGGGGGTCATCAGGACTGCAGGGCTCTAAGACAAGGGCAAGATGGGGTATATTGACTGTGCAGATAATCCCTGTGTTGATTAATCAGGCTATCACTATGATTATACAACAAAACTACAGAGTTTTAAATTTTAGAAAGACTAAGGGCTTATGCATAACATACTAACATACAATGCAGCCTTCTTCTGTTATGGACAAAAGGACTGCCTTGGAGGGTGGTGGGCTCTTCTTTCTTGGAGATTTCTAAGCAGAGGTTGGATGGGGACCTCTCAAGGGTGCTTTAATTGGGGTGTTTTTTGTACTGGTAGGTTTGTGCTAGAAATCAGTGCTATTCAAAGTGGCACTCCATGGATCGGCACCAGTTCCTGAGCCATTTCCTGACACCTTTCTAGGAAATAAAGAAACAATTGTAGCTAATGGAAACAAATATGGTTCTAGTCATTGAATGGGAAAAGAACTGTCAGTCCTCCATATCACTTAGCTTGAGATGCACTGTCCTAGATGACCCATGTGATTCTTTCCACCTCTATGGTTCTGTGACTCTGATCTGAACCATCAAAGTGCTAAAATACTGAGCCATCAAAGCAATTAAGTATTGAGAGGAAACTAGCTTCAGAGTAAACCCAGAATGCAAAAATTATAGGGGAAAAATGTTACTTTAAGAATGCTGCTTACTCAAAAAGATGACTCTGAGTCACAATATTGTAGCAGGCTTTTCTTCTTCAGATCTTTAACTAGCACACAAAGTAAAAATACCTACTGCAAGCTCTATTGCCCCATTCTCTTCTTCCAAGAAGTAAGTCCACCTTTGGCTGAATGAAACAATTAATCAACATAGCTGTTTCCGAGTGTCTCTGAGAGCAGGACAACCAACTTACTCCTGCTGCGATTTGGAATCTCCAGTTAAGCCATCACAACAGCTATCCTACTGCCTGAGGGGACTTCTTCACAATCTGTTTTTTGTTTTGTTTTGTTTTTTCCCACCACCCTAAATAATTTAATGGCATCAGCAAACTTGGCTACCTTACTGCTCAGCCCTGTCTCCAGATGGTTTATGAACCTGATAAAGAGTACTGATGCCAAGGCAGATCTCTGAGAGAGTCCACTGCTCACATTCCTCCACTGAGAGAACTAATGGTTTATTCCTATACCCTGCTTCCTGTTCTTCAGAGGTCTACTTATTCCATGACTGCTAATTTTGCTCATGAGTATTTTATGTGCCATTTTGTCACATCTTCTGGAAATCCAAGCAGACAATAACCATGTAGTCAGCATGACATTTGCTACCAAAGTGAATACTTTGGGGGTAGCCACCAGGTTAACAGAACACTATTACACAGCTCTGAATAGACAGAAGGAGGGTTAAACCTCTTCTTAGCACAAATAAGAGAACCCAATGCACTGTTTATCTCAGTCTTGCATTCCAACTGATAAACATTTGAAAACACTGGCCTAGCTGTGAGAAATGGTGAGGGGGAGATGCTACATTCCTCTTCTGATGTTTTTGGAAAGGAGCAGAAAACCTGCATTTACACAGTAGCTATTTTAATATCTAAAGCTTTGCTATAAATCCTGTTGCTTGAAATTACACTTAGCAATAGCATTTATATTTCTGTACCACTTGTCAGTGCAAAGCACCCCGAAGCAGTTTACAATGTGTTAGCTAATTGCCCCAACAAGCTGGGTACTCATTTTACCAGCCTATGGAAGGATGGAAGTCTGAGTCAACCTGGAGCCCGGCAGGATTGAACTCACAACATTGTGGCTGCAGTACTGGCATTTAACCACTGTGCCAACAGGGCTCCTCTTTTGAGGAGGAGGATAAGGCTGGCACCAACCTAGGGAACTGCAGTGATGGTCAGTCCTGTATATTTTGAGGATCACACTCTCACCTGTAAGGAAAATGGGCTTCTGTCAGCGGAAAGCACTTGTGCATGTTATTCTCTACTATGAAACACTTCCTGCATCCATTAACCACCAATAAATGCTTCTTTGATGCCAGTGGCTAGTGCTAGTCTGGGTATCACATGGATCTCTTGGGGAAACTTGGCACTGAAACCAATTCCAATTTAAATTAGGTGCACTTTTTCCAGGGCTGTGCACCAGTGATGAAGGAAAGCAGGAAAAAAATACCGTATATTCCAGCATATAAGATGACTGGGCGTATAAGACAACCCCCCAATTTTTAAGTCAAAATATAGAGTTTAGGGTATACGCGACGTATAAGACAACCCTCCATCACCCACTCTCCCCGAAGCCACGGTTGGGCTCCCCATCGCGGCTTCAGGGAGGGCGGGTGGTGGCTAGAAATCTTCCCCCCGTCCAGCCAGCCACCCTTCCTGAAGCCTCCCCGAAGCTGGCTGAGGAATCGCAGCGGATGGCTCCCTGGCTGGGAAGAGTCTCAGCCCCTTCCGCCCAGCAAGGCTTCCCTCTGTGAAACCTTGCTGGGTGGGAGGGGATATTCTCCATGACTCAGAGTCACGGAGAAGACCCCCTTCCAGACAGCAAGGCCCCCCCATTCAGCTGCGCTGGGCAGGGGGGGGGATAAGGTGTCTAGCAAGCTTCCCCCCCAAGCCAGCCACCTCCATCATTCCGAGTCTGAGATGGGGCTGGCACAGCCCCATCTCGGACCTGTATCCAGCATATAGGATGGTCCCTGACTATTCAGCTGATTTTACAGGCTGAAAAAGTCATCTTATACGCTGGAATATATGGTACATATCTGTTGGCTCTGAGCAGCCTGTTTCATCAATGCTTTACTTCATTCATGGCTACTGCACCCATGGCGTCTTTCCAGCCTGCCTCTAGTCGTAAGCCCTGGTACACAGAGGAGCTTAGGAGGATGAAGCGAACTGGACAACGACTGATTGCAAGTGGCAGAAGACTCAACTCTTATCTGACAGAACTCACCATAGGAAGCATCTTGATTTCTATAGGGAGGCAATACGTGCAGCACAGAGATCCTTCTGCTCTGCACGTATTGCATCTGTAGAGTCCCATCCAGCAGAGTTGTTTAAGGTGGTGGGGGAGCTGATGCGGGCTCCTCCTGCGCCAAATCCCCTACTTAATCCGACAACAGCCTGCTGTGATGCATTTAATATCCACTTTGCAGATAAAATCTCTCGCATAAGAGCTGACTTGGACGCCAGTGTTTTGACAGAATCCATAGATGAGGCATCCAATAACTCCGTTGATGGCACTTTACTGGATCAGTTTCAATTGGTGAGTAGCAATGACGTAGACAAGCTCCTTGGAAGAGTCATAGAATCATAGAATCATAGAATTGTAGAGTTGGAAGAGACCACGAGGGCCATCCAGTCCAACTCCCTGCCACGCAGGAAATCTTGATCAAAGCATCCCCGACAGATGGCAATCCAGCCTCTGTTTAAAGACCTCCAAGGAAGGAGACCCCACCACGCTCCAAGGGAGTGCGTTCCATTGCCAAACAGCTCTTACTGTCAAAAAGTTCCTCCTAGTGTTGAGGTGGAATCTCTGTTCCTGGAGCTTGCATCCATTGCTCCGTGTTCCTGTCTCTGGAGCAGCAGAAAACAAGCCTGCTCCATCCTCAGCGTGACACCCCTTCAAATACTTAAACAGGGCTATCATATCACCTCTTAACCGTCTTTTTTCCAGGCTAAACATACCCAGCTCCCTAAGTCTCTCCTCATAAGGCATCATTTCCAGACCTTTCACCATTTTAGTTGCCCTTCTCTGGACATGCTCCAATCTGTCAATATCCTTTCTGAATTGTGGTGCCCAGAACTGGACACAGTACTCCAGGTGAGGTCTGACCAAGGCAGAATAGAGCGGCACTATTACTTCCCTTGATCTAGATACTATACTTCTATTGATACAGCCCAAAATCGCATTGGCCTTTTTAGCTGCCGCATCACACTGTTGACTCATGTTCAACTTGTGGTCTACTAGGACTCCTAGATCCCTTTCGCACGTAGTCTCGTTCAGCCACGTCTCTCCCATCCTATATCTATGCATTTCATTTTTCCGCCCTAAGTGCAGTACTTTACTTTTCTCCGTGTTGAATTTCATTTTGTTAGCTTTGGCCCAGCTCTCCAGTCTATCCAGGTCATTCTGAATTTTGATCCTGTCCTCTAGGGTATTAGCTACTCCTCCTAATTTGGTGTAATCTGCAAATTTAATAAGTATGCCCCTAATTCCCTCATCCAAATCATTGATAAAGATGTTGAATAGCACTGGGCCCAGGACAGAACCCTGTGGCACCCCACTGGTCACCCCTCTTGATCCCTGTCCATCTTGGCTGGTTGCCCAGGGGGGGATGCATTGAGAGTATTCCTACGGGACACAATAAATGCGTCCTTCAGGGAAGGTATCGTACCATCTTGTTTAAAGGAGGTGGCAGTTAAGCCACTCCTGAAAAAACCTTCCCTGGACCCCCTGGACAGGAACAATTACAGGCCAGTGTCCTTGCTACCTTTTTAAAGCAAGGTGATCAAGAGGGCAGTTGCTTCCCAACTCCAAGCCATCTTGGATGAAACCCATTATCTTGATCCATTTCAAACCGGCTTCAGGACAGGATATGGAGTTGAGACTGCCATGGTTGCTCTCACCAATGACCTCCGCCTGAGCATCGACAGGGGTAGTGTGACCCTGCTGGACCTCTCAGCGGCCTTTGACACTATAGATCATTCCATCCTCTTGGACCGCCTGAGAGAGTTAGGAATTGGAGGCACTGCTCTGCTATGGTTCCATTCCTTTCTCTCGGGCAGATCCCAGAGGGTGAGGCTCAGGGACAGCTGCTCTTCCAGAATTGAGCTTAATTGTGGCGTCTCTCAGGGTGCCATCCTGTCCCTGATGCTATTTAACATTTATATGAAGCCGCTGGGAGAGGTCATCCGGAGGCATGGAGCTCAGTGTCATCAGTACGCTGATGACACTCAGATATATTTCTCCATGACTAGATCGTCGGCTCAAACTTCAGATGGCGTCTCTCCTCTCAATGACTGTCTTAGAGTGGTAATGGATTGGATGAGGAAAAACAGATTGAGACTAAATCCAGACAAGACAGAGGTACTGACAGTCACAGGCCCGAAACCAGGTCTGGAAATACAACTTCCAGTCCTGGATGGAGTCACACTCTCCTCTAAGGACTGTGTTCGCAGTCTGGGGGTACTCCTGGATTCGTTGCTTCACATGACTAGTCAGGTGAGTGTGACGGCCAGGAGCGCCTGTTATCAGCTTCGGCTGATACGCCAACTGCGCCCTTACCTGAATACAAAGGATCTGGAAACTGTGGTACATGCTTTGGTAACCTCACGTTTGGATTACTGTAACGCACTCTACATGGGGCTACCCTTGTGCCTAACCCGGAAACTTCAACTGGTACAAAATATGGCAGCCAGGTTAATTACGGGTACTTCTAGGAGAGAGCATATAATACCTGTACTTAAATCTCTCCACTGGCTGCCGAACAGTTTCCGGGCACAGTACAAGGTGTTGGTTTTAACTTTTAAAGCCCTACATGGCTTGGGTCCATCTTATCTCCGGGACCGCCTCATCCCATATGATCCCCCCCCCCCGCGCACTTCAGTCCTCTGGGAGGAACCTGCTGCAGCCTATGAAAACAAGGCTGTCGCAGACCTCCCAGAGGGCTTTCTCTTCTACGGCTCTCAGACTTTGGAATGGCCTGCCGGATGAGATCCGACTTATCACTACTCTTGATAGCTTCAAGAAAGCGCTAAAGACGGATCTCTTCCAGCAGGCCTTCCCGGAATAACTTCCCAGTCCAAATGGAGCTGATTGCTTACCCACCCCCTTGCTGTTGTTGCCTTTATTTATTTATTTATTTATTGTATTTTATCTTTATTTTAATTCTCTATTAGTTTAATTTAGTTTTAAGGGGTGGGAGGGTTAGGATGGGGAAGGATTGTTTTAACTTGATGTTGTTTTAATCTTGCTGTACGCCGCCCCGGTTGCCAAGCAGAGGGGCGGGTTAAAAATAAAATTATTATTATTATTATTATTATTATTATGGCCTTTTCCCTCCTGCTACCACCACATCCCAGCATAGCCACGCCAACAGAGTGCACCAATAGGATTCTGCCCAATGTTTACCGGATCACGCCTGTCCATGTCTTGATTGACACTTTCAAAGAACTCTGAAAAGTGGATTAAAGTACTGAGGGGATTACTGTAATGAGGAGTTCAGCATAACGAGTAAGTGCCATTGTACTTTATATGGTAGCACAGGTGATGAGGTAACAAAATGCTCCAGCAGCTGATAGAGAGAAAAATATCAAGATAGCATGGACCTCAAGCTTCTAGATTTATCTGGATGGATTTTTTTTTTAAAAAAATCCTTTTGAACCATCCATGTATTTTACCACTCAGGTTTCTATTTGTACAATGATCACACAAGGATTTGGAGGAGCTGGGGTATGCTCAGATAAGGAAGATTAGAGAAGTATACCAAACAGGGATTCTTGTAGATCCTTTCTCTGTCTTTTATGGCAAAAGATTTTGACCTTTCATTGCTCATTCTAATGCTCTTTTATCTTTCACACAGGACAACTTAATACCAAATCTCAGTCCTTTCCTGGATGTGTAGTTTTTCACCTCGACTCTTCTCTTCTTTCCCTCCAGCCAATATGATTTGAGGTTGTTAGAAGAGTTAATCCCAACCTATGAGGTCAACCTATTACCTGGCCATGTGGATCAGTGATACATCTCTGGAAGATTGAGGGAAATGATCCCTGATGACACCTTGATGGAAAGTGACTTCCTTTGCCTTAGTGACATGGGTCCACAGTGATGGGTGACTGCAGGACATGTTAACGGCAGCCGTTTAGTGGTATTCATCAAATCCTACCTAGGGCTGCCAGATCAAGATATCAAACATAGAGAAATCCATGGAGATGCAGCATCTCTCCTATTGATTTTGATGGAGAGGACGTATTTCTGATGTAAGGGGCAAACCTTACATTTGCAAGGGACTAATATTAGAGGACACTTCTTTCAGATTAAATTGCATCCATTAGTCTCCCCCAAATCTGATAAACAAGAATCCAAAAATAAATGGTTTTCTGGAAGATATCCAGTGAATGTGATGGGAATAAAAGGACTGCCTAGATCTATTGAGTCTGAGAATATTTCTAAGGTTTGATATTAACACTCTAAATTCCACTACTTAGTTTCAACTTGTGTTCCAAAAGATGCCGGCAATATCCGTGCATACAAACAGCACATATTGAGGCTTACTCAACAGCTCCTGAACCTAGATGTTCATTGACTTTGTAATCTGCCCTTCACATACAATATACCAACTTTACTAGATGAGGACAGATTTTACCCTCTCTCTCTCTCTCTTTTTGACTTGCCAATTTACTATTTGCAGAGGAACTTGAGCATACCCAAATTAGGTCTGAATAGGCCCTCCATTTTGCCCAGCAGGCAACCATGTCCAATCAAAGGAGGGAATGACTGAAGTAGACTTTAGCTAGCCTTGTCACAAGACCAGCTCTGAACGAACTGTTAGTAATGCAACAACTCTATTTCCTGTGTGGAAACTTCAACACAGTCCCATTCCAGTCTGGTTCTCTGGCCTGTATACAAGGCATAATAATAATAATAATAATAATAATAATAATAATAACAGATTGTTCCATAGTAGTGGCAAATCACAACAGCTGCAATTTGTCTAAATGGCTTTTTGCCCTCCAAAAGCTTTGTATGCCCACCAGTCAAGCTGGCATCTGTGAATGGATTACTTGCATTTTAACTTACGTGAATTTGCTGCGGCTGGACGACTTCTTCTTTTTAAAAAAAATTTCCTATGTGTGATAGAGCAATAATTTGCTTTTACTAAAAAGAAAAAACCCAACACCCAATTTTATCACCTTAGCACTCATTCGCTAAGGTATAAAATCCAACATGGTGGCTCGAGGCGCTTGCCTTATTAGCAAGCCCCATCCCCCCACTCATCTGGCCAACCAACTTTGCACTTCTGCTTCTATGGGAAAGCAATTCAAAGTGAATTGCTTGTCCCAATGAGCAGGAATGTACATTCCCCTCACTGTTTTTAAAAATCTCCAGGAAAAGTTGTGAAGGCTTTTCCTTCGGAGTTTTTGACGTTTTTGCCCCTCCCCCCAGCTTCCTAATACAGCATAATGATGTGGGATCCCATTAAGACAGGTAGGAGTCTCCTTGCATTCTGTGAGGAGTATTTTCACCGTTTAGACTACCCCCATGTCATTGGTTAATGTTTTTGCTGTTTTTGTACTGTATGATGCCAGTAGTTTTGTCCAAACCCTTTGTTCTGCTGTCAATAGCATGCGACCTCCAAGAACTTCTTTGACTTTGAATTTGGTCCTTGGTGTGATAGTCATTCCCCAGCCTTGCATATTCAGTGGGGCATTAATGAATGCTGGTCATATCACTATTCTCCCACCTAGCCATTTGAGAGAAGTAATTGCTAGAAAGGGGATAGAAAGACCCTGAGGGAGGTCCTGAAAGGTCCTCTCTCTCTGGCTTTTCTTCGCAAATGAAGATTCAGGAAGGACTCATCCCGCACTTTCTGCAAGCGCGCTGATGACTAAAAAGGCCAATCCGAGATAAACAAGTCCGGTTGCAGAAAGCACAGCAGAAGGTCTCCTTGGGTGATGTTTCCAGGTTGTGATTCTTTCTGCATTGTCATTTCTCTTCAAAATTGGTTTGGCGTGAGTTCTCAAATAAGGCTGCAGCATTGTGGATAGTGCGTCTCCATGCCTCCTGATGTGAGGCCAGGGCGGACCATTGTTGGTGATCAATTTGGCTGAGCCTGAGATGTTGTTTCAGGGAGTCCTTGTATCACTTTTTTGGAGCGCCCCTCTTACGCTGACCCGTGGCGAGTTCACTGTAGAGTACTATTTTTGGGAGGCGATGGTCCTCCATCTTAGAAACATGTCCTGCCCAGTGCAGTTGTGTTCTTAATATCATGGCCTCAGTGCTGGTGATCCCTGCTTGCTCAAGGACAGCAACATTCATCACATAGTCAGTCCAGTGTATATTTAGGATTGTGCATATACAGTGCTGATGAAAGCATTCGAGGAGTCGTAGGTGGTGGTGATAGGTGACCCATGTTTCAGACCTGTAAAGGAGAATAGACAGTACAATGGCTCTATACACATTGATTTTTGTGCTTCGCCTCGGGAGTTTATTACTCCAGACTCTTTGTAAAGTCTTCCAAGGTCCTATGACTCCAATAAAAGGAAAGAGAGTGTGCTGGGTCCAGGGTCATTTACCAGCCCTTCCTGCTACCGTATATTCCGGCGTATAAGACGACTGGGCGTATAAGACCCCCCCCAATTTCCAGCCAAAAATCTAGGCCTAGGCATATATTCGCCAGATAAGACCACCCCCCCAATTTGGCTGGCTGGGGGAGCCTTGCCAGCTGATCCTCTTTGTTTCCCAACTCATGAGGATCTCCTCGTGAGCTGGGAAAGCGAACAGGATCAGCTGGCAGGGCAACATTCGCCCCTCTCTTCAACCTTCCAGTCAAACTGGACTCGAAGGTGGAGGAAAGGGGTGAAAATGCCCAGTTTGCCTCAGCAGCCCCCTTCCCTCCGTCTTGGCTCTTCCGAAGGGGACCAAGGCGGGGGAAGCGGGGGCGGCCGCGGCAAACCCCTAGATTCTCCCCCTCTCCCCACCTTCAAGGAAGGTGGGGAGAAGGGGAGAACATGCCCCGTTTGGCTCCATAGGGAGGACGCGGGGCCGTGGAGCCAAACCCCGGGATTCGCCCCCTCTCCCCACCGTCAAGGGAGAGGGAGCGAATCTAGGGATTTAACTCCACAGCCCCGATCCCTCCTTCTGGGCTCCCTCCTCCCGCGATTCCCCAACCCACAGGAGGCTGCCCAGTCTCCTGGTGGGTTGGGGAATGCGGGATGGCCAGCTGGCTGGGGGGGTGGAGGGAGGGGGCTTGGCAGCCACCCCCCTCTCCAAAGCGCGGCTTTGGGGAAGGGGGGTGTCTGGGGGAAGGGGGCTTCCCAGCCACCCCCCTCTCTAAAGCGCGGCTTTGGGGAAGGGGGGTGGCTGGGGGGAGGGGGCTTTGCAGCCACCCCGCCTCTCCAAAGCGAGGCTTTGGGGAAGGGGGGAGGCTGGGCGGAGAGTGGCTGGGTGGCTGGGTCGCGGGGGCTTCGCAGCCACCCCCCTCTCCAAAGTGAGGCTTTGGGGAAGGGGGGAGGCTGGGCGGAGGGTGGCTGGGTGGCTGGGGGGAGGGGGCTTCGCAGCCACCCCCCTCTCCAAAGCGAGGCTTTGGGGAAGGGGGGTGGCAGGGTGGAGGGGGCTTCCCAGCCCCCTCCCTTTCAGGAGGGGGGGTGGATGGGCGGGGGGTGGGGGGGAAGGGAGGAGGGGGCTTCTCCACCAACCCCCCTCCTGAAAGCCGTGGTTCCGCGGCTTTCAGGAAGGGGGGTGGATGTTCGGGGGGGTGGGCGGGGGCTAAGGGAGGAGGGGGCTTCTCCGCCACCCCCCCTCCTGAAAGCCGCAGTTCCCGTGACTTTCAGGAAGGGGGGGTGGATGTTCGGGGGGTGGGTGGGGGGAATGGAGGAGGGGGCTTCTCCGCCACCCCCCCTCCTGAAAGCTGCGGTTCCCGCGACTTTCAGGAAGGGGGGGTGGATGTTCGGGGGGTGGGCGGGGAGGGAAGGGAGGAGCACTTTGCTTCACCCCCTGCCCGTCTCCTGCCTCTTCGCTCCGTTTGCGAAGAGGCAGGATATAGGCAGGCAGGTGAAGCAAAGTATATCTGGCGTATAAGACGACTGTGGATTTTGGAGGGCACTTTTGAGTGCTCAAAAGTCGTCTTATACGCCGGAATATACGGTACATTATTACATAGATCAATATCACGCTTGCACCATAAATATTCAACCAATGGGTCTCCTCTTGAGCCAAAATGTTGTATAACATAGAATCTCAGTACAGAAGCATCTTTCCCAATGGATCTTCAAATGGCTGAAACAATTGTAACAACACATGGAAGAACTCCTTTCCCATGGTTGTGCCATGCCACACTAAATTTGACTGGCATGTTCCAAGAGCACTGAACTGGCATCAAGAAAAAGCTAATGGTGCCTAGAGAATCTGGCAGATGAAGGCTCCAACAACGTCAGTTCTCATGTTGGAAGGTGGGATTTTTGCTTCTCTTTCATCTCACCAACTTGGCACCACCGTTAAATGTCAGTGGCTTTAGTGCCCTGTGCACACTTGGCAAATTCCTTCCTTCCTTCCAGTCTCTTTTTCTGCATAGCAACCTAGGAAGGACCATCCATTGAATTATAGGCAGTGAGATGGGAGGCTGGCATAGGCTGGATGGAAATCAGAATATCATTTGTGTGGCCAAAAGATTTATAGTTTTTGGTTTTTTTGCTGTTTTGCCTGCAGTGCATAAATTCAAGTCATATCTATATATCTTCTAGTAGTCATAAACACCATTATTAATTGTCATTATACCTTAGCATAATATATTATGCTCCCTACCTAGCCCTTCTTTGGCTTATTGACTAAAAATATAAAACACATGTCACATTTGATTATCTGCTATATTGGCTACCAGTCTACGGAGATTATCAGACACCCTTAATATGGCGTTACACGAATACCAGGAGATTGCCAAAGGGCTTCCCTTTCAGACGGCTTCATCCCTGCCCTGTTATGCTCCTGTGCTGGTCCCATTTTGCCCTCGTTGCTTTTTATTCACAACTTAAGCTGTGAATAGATAATCCATTCTATTCCTGTCATGGAACAATGGGCGAGTGAAAAGGTACCCCATTTCCATAGTGCGATGCCAGCTACAGTGAGAGGTCCATTCCAGAACACTTCCGGGTGCAACCGGGACATCCAGGTAAGTGACGCCCTTTTTTGTACGCTCCCCAGGTTACTTGGGGTTTTTAAAGTGTGTTTTTGTGCTTCCTGACATTTTTAAAAGTGTATTTGACTTTTTATTTTTGAATTTCCTGAATGCTCATCCTCTCGCGAGAACGGCCCGTGATTTCAACCAGGAAGTGAATGCAGCTCTGTGTGAGCTGCATTTACTCTATGGCTGCTGAGGGGGAGGGAAGGTGCGTGATTAAAGATAGGTCTAAAACTCTTCATTACTGTCCTGGGACAGGAGTGGGAGGGTAATGGGAGAGGAGATAGTGAGACAGGGATGCTATTTTTGTCCCCATCTGAAAATCTCCTATGATTCAGAACATGTTTATTTTCAGAAGATAGGCAGGGTCAGGCCTAGTTAGTACATGGGTGAAGGCTCTCCAGGCAAGACTAGGAAAGAAACCTGTCTCAAACCTTGGGATCCATGCTGCCAGTTAAACCTGTAGTCTGACTCTGCATAAGGCAGCTTCTTGTGTTGCCTGTATTTATTTATTTATTTATTTATTGGATGTATACCCCATCTTCCTCCTGCAATGGGATTCAATGGTTGTTTACACAAGAAAGGATAGTGATTTTATTTTTTTTAAAAAAAGAGGCTTAATTTTTTTTTTTTAATTCCTTATTGGAGAGGGAATTAGGGGCATACTTATCAAATTTGCAGATGACACCAAATTGGGAGGAGTAGCTAGTACCCTAGAGGACAGGATCAAAATTCAGAATGACCTGGATAGACTGGAGAGCTGGGCCAAAGCTAACAAAATGAAATTCAATACGGAGAAATGTAAAGTACTGCATTTAGGGCGGAAAAATGAAATGCATAAATATAGGATGGGAGAGACCTGGCTGAATGAGACTACGTGCGAAAGGGATCTAGGAGTCCTAGTAGACCACAAGTTGAACATGAGCCAACAGTGTGATGCGGCAGCTAAAAAGGCCAATGCAATTTTGGGCTGTATCAATAGAAGTATAGTGTCTAGATCAAGGGAAGTAATAGTGCCACTCTATTCTGCCTTGGTCAGACCTCACTTAGAATACTGTGTCCAGTTCTGGGCACCACAATTCAGAAAGGATATTGACAAATTGGAGCGTGTCCAGAGAAGGGCAACTAAAATGGTGAAAGGTCTGGAAACGATGCCTTATGAGGAGAGACTTAGGGAGCTGGGTATGTTTAGCCTGGAAAAAAGACGGTTAAGAGGCGATATGATAGCCCTGTTTAAGTATTTGAAGGGATGTCACGCTGAGGATGGGACAAGCTTGTTTTCTGCTGCTCCAGAGACTGGAACACGGAGCAATGGGTGCAAGCTCCAGGAACAGAGATTCCACCTCAACATGAGGAGGAACTTTTTGACAGTAAGAGCTGTTCGGCAGTGGAACACACTCCCTCGGAGCATGGTGGGGTCTCCTTCCTTGGAGGTCTTTAAACAGAGGCTGGATGGCCATCTGTCGGGGATGCTTTGATTGTGATTTCCTGCGTGGCAGGGGGGTTGGACTGGATGGCCCTCGTGGTCTCTTCCAACTCTGCAATTCTATGATTCTATGATTCTATGATTCTAAACCATATATGTTTTGTGGGAGGAGGACCACACTCCGTTTTTCAAGCCCCTCTCCGTTTTGAGGACTTCATACCTATAGTGGTTTCCACATGTGGTCCCTTGAGTGCTGCTGAGTCATTGGAGTTAGTTGGAAGAAGAATCATACCTTTAGTCCTGTACCTGAACCTGACTTAAAATCTTACGTTAAAACACATTGGGGTGGGGGGGATAATTCTTCAGAGATGTGGATCACAAATCCCCAGCCTTTCCATGCCTAGCTAGCAAATGACGAATGAACTGGCAGGAGTCCACACAAGTTCAAGTTATGGACAGCCAGGATTTAGGTGGGAAAATCTCTGGTCTGATACTTGCCTTTTCTGGGTCAAGATGGCAGCCATCTTGTTAGTGGGAAATTATGTGCTGTGTATTTCTTCTAGTGCTTCCACTTAACTTGCCTTTGCTTCTAGCAAAGGCTGTCAGTATGGGCAAAGGGATATGTCTTCATCCAGTTCAGCTTTGCTGTGAATCAAACAATGGAGGCATGGCAGCAAAGATATTTTTTCTTCACCAGAAAACAAAACAAAAAGAACCACTGGGACCCTGGGCAGGTCTGGCTGCTGAAGGAAGGGTCATATTTTAATGCACAGTTCATAAGCCAGAAAAGTGTCACTATTCCAGGGAGTCCTGGCAGACCTACACTATGTTCTCATTTGCTTCCCTGATTCACTGTTCAGGCAGCTGGCTTTCACAAGTGCCCACTGGCACAGGTAGGAGTTATGGTTGGTAGCACAACATCGGGAACACAAAAGAGACAGCTAATCTGATAGTTGCATTCCATTTTACAGAAGGGGCGAGGGGAACTTGCCACAACATTATCAGTGGCAGAGTTGCATACTTCATTTCCAGACCAGGCCAAGACATTCTGCTGCTTGAGGTGGAACAGCAAACAGTGTTCTCCACTCATCCAAGCCGAAGGGCATATTGCTCAAAGGTTAGCCAAGTTGTCCTGGGCCATGAGGCTGAAAATCCTGCAAGTACCGGTACATTTCCCTATCCCTGGTAGTAAAAAACCCCCAACAATAACCAATTGAGTAATATTTTACTGCTTTTCATGTCATCCAAAATCTGTTGCAGGAGGTAGCTTCCTCACTCTGCCTAATGGTAGGGCCAGTCCTGGATTCTTTTAACATGCAAGCTCTCTCCTGAGCGGATGGCCACATTGAGAAGTACCACGAGCTAAGCAGGGACGTAGCTATGGGGGGTGGGGGAATGAGGGCATTGCCTCCAAATAAGAATTGTGCCCCCTGTCTGAAATATCCCTTCACTCCCCACATTTCTAGTATTCTGGTCACTTAAAACTTCAGCTGAACATTCAGGAATACATTTTAGGCATCTGGAGAAAAGGAGTTGGCAAAGGTACTGAGAGAAAGCAAGGAGAGAAAATGTAAGAGTAGTAAGTGGGAACAATTTTCAGTGTCTCGCTCTTTGTAATGTTAGTAATTTGGGATTGATGGAAAATTAATCTTGGGGGGAGGAATTCTTGGGGGGGGCATTGGGTGTAGCTCCTCATAGCTGCACCATCAGCATAGTGCCAGGACAGAGTATTTTGGCAGGCACACCTGATTGTAAGCAGGGTTGACTAGAGTAGCCCCATCTTAAGTCATCCAAATACTTTGCATTTTAATAAAGTTCGACAATGAATTTTGAGTCCTCAGTGTACGTAAATGCCAGCTATGGTTAAAAATCACTTATCTGATTTTAACACAGTATTAGCCTTCTCCTTTTGCAGTCACTTTGCTGCTGAAAAATCCATTTTGAATAGATCATAACAAACAGCAAATGGCTTCATCCTTTAATATCCTGAGGACCCATTCCTTTCACTGGATTAGGTTACATTCCACCTAATGCACCCAACCTCATGCAGGATTAGACGTTGAGCCATCAGATGAGTAGAAAGTGAAAATTTCTAAAAGGGCAGTGAAACTTTTGACAAGGCCATTTGCACCTCACTCACCAAGCCAGCATGCTAGCAGAGGTGTAAATGAATTCCTTCTGGACTGTCCATCACACGGAGGCCCATCGAATGCACTTCATCACCACCGAAAATATTTCACAAATGCAGACGGCAAGGAAAAGCTGTTTGTTGCTTTGCCAGCCGAGACATGCCTATCAGCATCTTGCCAAACACCTGTAACATATAACTGGTTTATGCATATTTGCCCACTCATACGAGATATAGCCCATGGAAAATAAGCCTTTCATTCTGGAGCATACCTAGTGTAGGAAATAGGGCAAAGTGTATATTGATTTCCTGATAAGCAGATCCAGAATACCTAAAGGCCTTGTCTAGACAGACTATTTACCCTGTCTTGACCTCAACTGAGAGCCCTTCAGTCCTAATGATATAAGGCTTTTGTCCTGTTTTGCCCCTGGGCAGTTCTCACGATGCTGGGGCAAAGATGGGGCTAAGACGGGGTAAGGCCCAATATAGCAAAATACCCAGGATTAACCATTTCTGTTCAGAGGAAACAGATCAGGCCCTTGAATCCACAGGATCCCATAGCAGCATGCTGACAGATCACTGCAGCTGCTGTCTACATCACTCTTTTTGAAGCCAGGAAGCAGGCCCACACCACGTGACCAAGGCTGGTCACATGCAGAGGGCCTTGGTCAAGTACTGCGTGCCAGATTTCTGGTTTCAGAGAATGCAATGTGGATAGCAATGGCTACAGGAATGGGCTGGCATGGCAGTCTGGACTCCATTCTGTTCTGTGCAGGTAACAGGCCAGGCCTGAGCCACAAACAGAATATGTCGGTGGGGAGCTGGGTTATTCTGCTCGTGTAGATGAGGCTACACTGTCTCCTCTGTGATCACATCTGTCCACTCGGGTCAGCAGAAGAGATTCTTCTGGATATCCCAGTAGAAACTGGTACTTCAGGGTGGGAATGAGGGAAAGGCCTTTTCTGTTATGGGAGATTATCAGACGAGTGTCTAAAAACGTTTTTGTCCCACTATGCAAATTTAAAGCATAAGTATCCTGGCATAATAACACTTCTTATCACACATTGCTGTAAGCACAAGAAAGAGCCACCCCTGAATTATTGCAACACGACTGCTAGTGGTGTTTACTTCTACATTTTTGCATGGGTGAGACTTTGGCAGTTCTCGCAAGAAGGCAAGAGCATCCTTAAAAGTCTAAAAACACCTAAATTAACAAACAAAACAAACACACAAGCACTGAAACACACTTAAAAACTTGCCACAAAATGGGGAGGTTCATAAAAAGAGCATCCTGTACCTAATTTTCAAATTCTCACCCAAAAGTGTTCTGGCGGGGACTGACCATTGATGCTGTAATCATGCCAACAGAATGGGACACGGTTTCGCACACAAGCAATACCATGAAAAAAAACACACCATGGGATGTCAATTGGCGGCTTTGGCTCACTAATTAAAAAGAATGCCCTTTTCACAGCAGTAGGGTACGAGGATGACATTGTGCAATAGGGGAGCCCTTTTGTGGTATCCTCATCATTATCACACCACATTTCCACGTCTGATAATCTCCATGGTATCCAAAATGCAGAAATCTCTGTCCTGGAAAATTCACCTAGCCCCTATTCATTGCTTTTCTTCAGCTAAATAAAGACTTCTGTTTTGTCCTGGTGAGGTTTCAGCCTGATTAAAGTGGATTAGACACATTCATGGAGGATAAAACTATCAATGACTACACTAATCATGATGGCTATATGCTTCTTGCAGAATAAGAGACATCATGTTTCCAAGTACTAATTTGGGAAACAAGACACTGGACTCATACCCTCCAACATTTCACAAATGAAGCCTGGGACGTATATGGCCAGGTGATATTAGAGAGTGGTCAACATGCCAAAAGTTATTAATGAGGAAGAACAGGCAAGCTAGGCATGGCTGCAGCAGCTTGCTTTTATCTGAGCCTACAGGGAAGGGCAATGTTCCACCCCTCTTCTCCTCTCTCCCCACTAAGTTAACTAAATGCAAACTATTCTTGCAATTTGAACTCAGTTTGCAGCAATTGAAGTAAGCTGAAGACAAAGGGAGAGAGTGGGAAGAGAAGGGAGAAACTGGGACATTTAATAGCAGCTGCAAAAGTGGCATGACAGAGAATTAATCAGTACTGTGCCTGCCATATCAGGACAGTTGGAGGGTATGTGGACAAGATAGACCTTGGGTGTGATCTCTCTGCAGCTCAGCTCTTCTTACGCTTTCCCAAATCTTTTGGATTGTGTTTTTAAATTTCATTTTTATGATGTTCACTGCCTTGAGTGCTTTGAACTGATGTTGGAAGGCAGGATACAAATCTTGGAATGCAGGAATAATGGTTGATACTGTCTCAACTCTATGGAAGGCAACAAAAACAATTGACATTGACAATCACAAATATGTAGGCTTTTGGCCTGGTTTGGCTAGTGTCCTTAGTTGCTATACTCTGTTAAATAGTTGTGGAGAAAGCCATTCTATGATGATCTCTTTTTCTGGCACTGCAATAGATTGAGGGACATTCTGACTCCTGAGTATGCAGTTTTTACAATATGTAGATTATCAGATGAGGCCAAAAACCCCAAGAGGAGCATGCAAGGAGAATGTACTGCGAATGGGTCCCAGTTTCAGACATTGTCATTATCCTTGCGTGCTCAGTCTGTGCTGCAGCTTATTTATTTATTTATACCCTGCTCTTCAGCCACAAGGCTATCACATTAAAACAAATTGTTTTAAGCAATAGCAATTTACACATCTACACTGCATTAAGCAGTTTCCAATGTGTGTTGGCTATAATTGCCCCCACAAGCTGGGTACTCATCTTAACGACCTACGAAAGGATGGAAGGCTGAGTGAACTTTGGAGCCTTCTGGAATTGAACCTTGGAGCCCTTTGGAGGTCCCGTCAATGAAAAGCGACGCCTTACTCATGGCTGTAGCACAGGATGAGCACGTGAGGATCACAACATTGTTTGAAAAAGGGACTCATTTGCGGTACAGTAACATTGTCCTCACATGCTCCTCTTGGGTTTTTTAGCCGTGTCTGATAATCTCCACAGTCTTTCTTCATTATCTTGACTGTATAGGTTTGCCATTTGAAGGTATAATAATGTTTTAAAGGTACTTGAAGGTTTGGGTTTAGGGTTGCCACTGGAACATTTGAAGAGTATCCTTGAAGAGTATCCTTGAAAGTTTAGAAAAGTTCCTTTTTTGGATTAAATTTCTGAGACACACCTCTCTGCAAGCCACCATGGTCACTGAACATGATGGCTGCAGGATTCTGGGAGCTGTAGTCCAAAAGGTTAATTTTCCCCAAGCCTGCTCTGTTTAAAGATAAAGAGCAATAAGGAGAGATAGCAAGGCCTGTGAAGTAGCCCACTAATGGTTAGCACATGGACAGAACCTGAGTATAGAATCACAGAATCATAGAATTGCAGAATTGGAAGATACCACGAGGGCCATCCAGTCCAACCCCCTGCCACGCAGGAAATCACGATCAAAGCATCCCTGACAGATGGCCATCCAGCCTCTGTTTAAAGACCTCCAAGGAAGGAGACCCCACCACGCTCCGAGGGAGTGTGTTCCACTGCCGAACAGCTCTTACTGTCAAAAAGTTCCTCCTAATGTTGAGGTGGAATCTCTGTTCCTGGAACTTGCATCCATTGCTCCGTGTTCCAGTTTCTGGAGCAGCAGAAAACAAGCCTGCTCCATCCCCAACATGACACCCCTTCAAATACTTAAACAGGGCTATCATATCGCTTCTTAACCATCTTTTTTCCAGGCTAGTAGGTAGTAGGTTACTTAGTCTTCCTCACTGTGGTAAGATACATGTGACTTCTCATAGATTATAGGAGGGAACTGGCAAAACCACCTCTGAGTATTCCTTGCCTAAGAAAACCCTATGAAATTCATGGGGTTACCATAAGTTGATGGCACACAAACAAACACGTACACATTATAGTAATTGCTTCCATGTTTTTACCTCTGCATATAAATTGTGATTCAAAATTATTGTTCAAATGTCTGTGCTGTTTTGGGGTAAGTCATAAATAACTGCCATACTGATAATGGAAATTGATGATCCTTTCTTAAACCAACTTATCTAAGCCAGGGTTACACAACACAGGGTCTGCAGGTCTGGCTGTGTATCCAGATTACTTGTCTCCTGACCTATACAGCCTTTGACTACTGTTAAGTGGCAACACACTTGTAGTAGGTTGGTCTCTCTTGAAAGAAACAAGTCTTGGTGGGTCAAATTCTGGTGCTGGGGGAGTGCATTAAAGGCAGGGGGGAAAGTTTTATCTCTGGACTCTGCTCTTTCAAGTGGCTGATTCATATGGTGCAGGCAGATGGGAACTGGTGTGAAAGACAATAATGGAAATGCATGAGAGAAAAGCCAGAAAAAAAGGATGTGATCTTGGTATTACAGTAGCAACCCTGCATCCACTGATTCGCCACCCACTGATTCAATTATATGTGGATGGTGACAGCACGGGGGTGGATGGGGGAGGAGGAGAGAAATGGCAATGTGGACCAAAATGGCAATGTGGGGGTGAAGGGAGGGGAGGAGAGATTTCCCTCCTCCCTTTGCCCCCAGGATTGCTGTCCAGGATCGCTCCCGGGGCCGAAATGGCAACACAGGGGCAAAGGGAGGGGAGGAGAGATCTTCCTCCCTCCTCCCTTTGCCCCCAGGATTGCTCTCTGGGTTCGCTCCCAGGCTGAAAATGGCAATGCGGGGGCGAAGGGAGCAATCTCGCCCCCCCTTCCCCAGGATGGCCCCTGGGATGCTGTTCACTACTATCCGTGGAATTTACCTTCCGTGGGAGGGCCTGGAATCAATTCCCTGCAGATGTGGGGGTGTTATATTCAGGTATAATGAGTTAACAGTGTATTGTTCATTCAGTCCAGTCCAGTATCTAGACTTCCCTTATGTCCCTGGGTGAAATCCTGAGCTAGCCTGTGTCAGAAGCCCTGCAAGGGAGTTGTATATACCTTGTTGGCAATAAATCAGTTACATTGCTAACACACAGAGTGAAGGTAGGATGGCATCTACACATACCAGGACCAGAAATACTATATGCCTTCTGTGGATTTTGGAAAGACCTGGGACTTTATCAGATGAGTCAAATACACTGTCATAACAATGCCATATAACTGCAAAAGGACATGCAGATCAGACAACATTGCCCTTTGGCAGTTACATTCTGCTCCAAACCTGTACCTTTTTATTGACGTTAGTAGATCCCCTGTGGCACTTTTGTGCCGCCATTGCCAGCATATGAAACATTGTGGTTTTCTCCCCCTCATACTAACCCCAACAATGGCTGGACCGGCCAGAACACTTCCAGGTGAGATCACAACATCCAGGTAGGTGACAAACTTTTAAAAACTTTCCCTGGTTTACTTGTAAATTTTAACATGAGTTTAAGTGCTTGGTGTAACTTTTTGATGTTTATTTTTTGTTTTACTTTTGAATTTCTCACACAATTTTATTGTGTGGAATTTCAAAGGAGGAAGTGAATGGGGCTTCGTCCACTTCCTCCTTCAGTTCCAGGGAAGCCTTCTGCTGGGAGAGAAGGTAAGGTGGTGGGGGACGTTCTTTTGGCGGCATAAGAATGGATTATTTTTATGCCAGCAAAAAAACACCTTTAGGGGGAGGTTGATAACTCCCTGGACTAGGTGGAAATAACTGATGTAGCTTGAATTCAGGGGTCTAAATTTCAACAGACACATAGGAAACTATATCTTGTTATGCTGGACATTTGATCATTGAGTCAAGGAACAGGAATTCTCTCTCTCCTGTGCTTCCCTTCAGGGTCAAACGTTAGGTCCAAATTGCTCCAGTAATTGTCTTAAACTGGCACATTTTTCTCCATTACCAAAATGACTCTCTTTATGGATCCAAGGCTAATGATATCCTCCAAAGCTCTGCCATGCGTCTTGAACTGCGCAGTTTCAAATTCTCCCCTAAGCTCTGCTTTGGTATGGAAGGAAGAGCTGGCATTCTCTCTCTAGGGACAAGCACCGCAATCCAGTGTGACTGCATTCACCCGCCACTGTTACATGCACAAACAGAAAGAACAGGCTTCTCCCTCTAAATAATTAAGCTTCTTAAATTGCTCACATTTTCCCATCCGTTTCTCTCCACATTTGTCATTATTCCATTAACTGCCAGTTTGCTTTTCCCTCATTTATTTATGAGCTTGACTCTTTCTTTGCAGTGGATAGAACTTATTGCAATGGGGGCATTGAGCACAACAAAGGGGTGATTACTAGGAAGCAGTGAGCATTACACCCAGCAAAGGTTGGATGGCAGTAATGCAGGCCGCTGGGAATGGTAGTGACACAGTGCCAAGCAGTTTGGTCCAAACATTAAAAGTGATGCTCTGCCTCTCAGTTTCCCTTCACCAGTAGTGGTCTCAGGGTAGGATTTGAGGGGTGGGGGGTGGGGAGAACCTCATTTACAAAATGAGCCAGGGGAGAGGGAAGGCAGGCATAACTGGGTTGGTTTACCACAGGTTGAAGTAACTGAATAATATACAATCACTATCTAACGAGGCCCCCTCATGAGACCACTAAGTCCAGAGTCTACAACAGTGGTTCCTAGACTTAGTTCCTCCAGGTGTTTTGAACTTCAGCTCCCAGAAGCCGCAGCCAGCTTGGCCAACAGTAATGAATTCTGGCAGCTGAAGTCCAAAACATCTGGAGGACCAAAGTTTGGGGGACACTGAGTGGGAGTGCAACTCTCAGCATTGGCTATTCTGGCTGCTATGCGAGTTGCATCTGAAGGGCTACACTTTCTGTTCCCGGTCCACAGCTATCTACTATCCTTCACTCTTTACAACTACAGCATGCCACAGGATCCTCCATATAGTTGCTCTGAAGTTGCCTCTTCCTAGCACCCCTGGCATGATCAAACTTCCTTTGAATACACCAAGGAAAGCTACTCACAGTCTTGATATGCCAAAAAGAAGGAAATGCCTCTTCATCTTCCCATCCCCATGACAGGATAAACCACCACACTCCCAGTACAGCTTACAGCTCTCAGCCCATTGCCCTAAAACCAGTGTCATGGTAGCATTTACCCACTAGTGTGACAGGATTTTTCTCCCTTGCAGCCTTTTTCACCTCCCAAAAACTTCTTGAAAAGTGTTTCCCACCCTTCCAGCACAGGTTTGGAGTGTGCAAGGGGACAGCCTCGTCCCAGTGATTGAACAACTTCAATGGATGCTGGTCATTTTCTTCATTTTGTCTTTCAAACACCCCTGTTGTATCTGTGGCTTCTTGTCAGCCTTCACTTCCACCATGTTCTTTTAGATGTCCTGTTTTGAGTACCCTTCCGGCTATGTGTTGTGTCTTTTTTCAATGGACAGAAATATGTGTGTGTTTTTTTAAAAAATAAAATAAAAGGTGGAACTATTTATCTTAGTTTCTTCCTCAAAGGTCACATTTGAACATTCTAGAAGAGCATCTATCACAACAAATCAGGGTCTCTTCTCTGGCAGCTCCTCAGTGCTACCACACTTAGTTCATTCGCCCTGGATTGCTTGCCCATTGCAGTTTTGTTCCACTCCCACAGCAATGCCAAATGCAAAGGGTGCCAAGATATTGTACACCATGCCTTGTAGTGAGCGATCCATGTTCTGACAAGACAAGCTAAAGGAAAGCAAATAAGCCAATTATAGGGAAACATCAGATGAGCCCAGCCCTGGATTTCTCCAAGACGCAGTCACCGTTTGCCTCAAAAACCGAGGGGGAGGTGGGCGGAGGGGGGACCAGGCAGCTTAGGAAGGTACAGCATGTAATAATTACACGTTCTTCTTGTGACAGCTATTGTCAAAAGATTAAAGGACTCAAACTAAGTTACTCCACGCCTCTCCTTCCCACAGCACAAACGCACCAAGCTGAACAAAAGCGATTAGCATGCCGTGGAAATAGGAAACACATCTCCCCCCGCCAGCTTTGTTTAGTGGATGCCAGCTCTTCCCGCATAGCCTGAGTGGGGCTGCTGCATTTTCCCTCCCTTGCCTTTGTAGCTTGCTTTGCTTTGCTCCCACTAAACTGAAGAAATACAAATAAATAGAAATAACCAGGGGACAATGGTGATAACAGATTGATTGTACAGTCTCTTGCTTTGTCTTTCAGTTCCTCTCTAGTCATCTTACCTACTACCATTAGCTTAGGATAACAGAACACAATGAGATTTTGGGAGCCTTTTAGACCATTTTAGACCTTTGGGTTTGTACCCCAAACAGGGTTGGAACAAGAGTTCTTTGAAACCATGCTGTGAATAATGAAAGTTGTCGTCCAACACATTTGAGGGCTGCACACTGAGAAAGGCTGGACTACAGAGATCAAGGGGGAAGGGAATTGTCTAAGTCTTTCCCATCTGATTGGCACCTAGTGAGGAGCACAATAACAGGGTGGCAAAGATTAACACAGTAATCCCTACTCCACATCCACCCTCTGCTTCCCACATGTTGATTCTTCCCTCATATTGTCCATCTCTGTGTTCCATTGTCTTGGCAAAAGTGACTCCCAAGCCGAAGTTGACAAAAATTCCTTTTTTGGGGGAGGGGCTTATAACTAACTCCAAGACGTTCCCAGAGGTGTGGTCACTAACTTGAGGTCCCACTGTATACCCAACTAACTGGGGAATTTGGTCAGATAAGTAACTTTTCCACACTCTGCTGTAAGATAATGTGTAGTTCTATACACAGACACCTTCCCCCAGATGTTTAGAGCACAACCACAATCCACCCAACATATACATGTTAGTGATTAAATTGGTGATCTGTTTTTCCATTTTTCTTCAGTTATGATAAAATAAATCTACAGTTGAAACACATGGAGATTATAATATGAAACAAAATAAAACTATCTAAAAGCCACAACTAGAGAATAAAAATACAGACAGATCCCCATGTCCATAGAACCAATATCCACAGTTTCAGGTATCTGTGGGACACAAAAAGAAGAACGCATACCACAGTCTTCTTAGAAATGCCTAGAGGGGCATCCTCTCTAAATATTTTCTAGGTCCTCCAAGGCAACTCTATGGTGTTTTAAACCAGAAGTCCCATTGTTTTCAATGGCATTTGTTGCTATCTGCATTTTCCAGTACCTGGGGTAAGCCCAGGAACCAAACCCCCATGGATAAGAGTGTCCAACTGTACATCAACACAATAGTGCAAAATTTGGGGAAAAAAATCTTAACAGTGAAAAAGGGTGAAGAGAGAAATTGATCAGGTTCTACAATGTGGGTTGTGTTCCTCAGATAAGCTGTGTTTGTTTGAGGGGTATTCTAGATCACCTACTTAACTAAAGCCTTGTCTATACAGGCTATTTACCCCATCTTGGCCGCATCTTGGAGCCCCACACAGTGACCCCCAGTGCAAAAACGGGGCCAAGATGGGGTAAAGCCCATTACACTACTTTTAAAAAATTCCCTGGGAAAAACCTCTTCAAGCAGCAAAATTGGATTGGGTCCCACATGGCTGCAGGAGTCCACACCGCCATGCTGGCCCATCACTGCAGCTGCTGCCTGCCATCACTTTTCCATAGCCAGGCTGGTCACATGCAGAGGGCCTTGATCACATGCTGCAGGCTGGCTTCCTGGATCTGGAGAGTGGGCTGCGGGCAGTGGCAACAGCTGCAGGGATGGGCTGCCATAGTGATCTGGACTCCATCCCATTTCATGCTGGTAATGGTGGAGGGCCTGATCTGTGGGTAGAATATGCTGGTGGGAAGCCAGTGTATTCTGGCCCATAGAGATGAGCCCCCAGTAACCTCTCTGCCCCCCCAACCACAAACCTGAAACATAATTCCCCCGTGCTCCGATTGCTGGCGGAACGTACCTCCTTCTCCTCATGCAGCTGATGCCTAGTAAAGTAGGTTGGGGGGAGTTCCAATCATGGTGATAGTGTCACTATCATGACTACATAGCAATCATGAATACAGAACACTTATGAATGAGTGAAGCTAGGTAACTAGATTTAAATAAGTACAGTTGGTCCTCCACATTTGCCAATTTACCTTTCATGGATTTGATTATCCTCAGATTATGTGCCACTGCCTCTGCTGCTGCTCTATGCCATTTTTAATAGGGACTTATAAGTCCTGCCTGGCATTCGCAGTCTCTCTGCAAGCCTTGTGAGACTGCTAGAGACTTCAAAACCACGGTGAGACTTGTTATTCCCTATTAAAAAGGGCATAGGGCAGCAGTGGAGGCAGTGGCAAGCCCTGCTAGCTACCTGCTTCTGCCTTGCGAAAGAAACCCACTATCTCAAAGGTACTTTTTTGTGTTAAATATGGTTTGAGAGCCTAGAGATATTTATGGTTTTGGCACTTTTGTGGGGGTCCTGTGCACCCCAACCCCTGTGAAAGCTGAGGGTTGACTATATACCTAAGTAGATAGAATACTGACTGGCATCCATTTTGGAAGACCAAAAAGTCTCTGTTTCAGATTAGCTGTTTGCTTGCACCTGTGAGCATGCATTAGAAAACAAAATTTTCCAGCATGAATTTGCATCTTGTCACTCTTTCCTAGACTCTTTATCATTTTATACTGTTACAGGTTCGTTGTTGGGGGTGGAAATGGGTTAATACTCCATAGGGGCTCAATATTAGTTCTCTGAAAGCTCAATCTATGTCTGCAAGACAAGACAAGGCAATCAATTAACAGCTGAAGGCAACACTTTCCCTTTTTCTGATGGTAGATGCCTCTTTCTGATTTTCACCCCATTCTCACAAAATGACAAAAAGAAGCCAGGCCAAATCCTGGTATAAGGCAGCTTCCAATGGATTTAATGCCAGAAAGAGACAGCAGGCAAGCGGTCAGCAACAGGAAGAGAAACTGCAGCCAGCCCTTGGGGGCTGTTATGGTGACATGACCCCCGCCCCCTATTGAGGTATGGGTTTTGGCAGGTGCCTAGTTCTGCCCTTGGTGCTGGCCCTGGAATAAACCCCACAGCTCAGTCTTGCAGAAACAAAAAGCAAAATATTTTGTATTAACAAACAATATGAGGCTACAGGCTCTATAAAGAGAGGAATAAGACTAAGGAGATTATCAGATGCCCTTAACATGGTGTTCCAGGAACATCAGAAGATCATTAGGAGATCACCAAAGACCCAATTTTTCAGACAACATCGTTCTCGTCCCGTGCCCCTTCCATTTCACCCTTGTTCTTTGCGCTTGCAGAAAACGCGGGATGAGTCCTTCCTGAATCTTTGTTTGCGAAGAAAAGCCAGAGAGGAAGCAATCAGTTTCTGTCACGGAATCACGTGCATCTGAAACTGTGCCCCATTATGCTGGCGCGATGCCAGCCACAGTGGGAGGTCCCTGCCAAACACTTCCAGGTGCGATCCGGATATCCAGGTGACACCCTTCCCCCCCCCCGGGTTACTTGAATTTTTTTGTCTGTTTTTGTGCTTGATGTCAATTTTAAACATTTCTTTCCCTTAAAAAAAAATTTCCCACACACTCATTCTCTTGGAAGAATGGCCTGGGATTTCAAATAAGGAAGTGAATGGAGCTTGGAGAGAGCTCCATTCAGTTCCTGGACTGCTGGAGGGGAGGGAAGCAGTTTATGTTGTGCTAGAAAGGTAGGTCGAATGTTTTTTTAAAGTGCAACAGGGATGGGAGTGGGGTGGGAGAGCTGTAGCAAGATGGGGACGCTATATATGGCTCCCGTCTGAAAATCTCCTAAGTTTGAAAAGAAAACAAAAGAATTTTTATTTACCTAACTTTAAATGGCTGTATCCAAGCATGTTTCCAAATTGATGGCTGGAGGAAAATAAATTTTCATTCAAACACTCTAGGAAAGGAAGCTGAAGTCTCTCTGTGAACAAAGCTTGCCTTGAACACACAAGCCAAGCTGACATACATAGAGCTGTAAAATACAGTAGGAGCCCCGTATCCACAGGAGATTGGTTCCAGGGGCACCCACGGATAATGAATCCCGTGGATAACAGCAAACGCCTCCCATTGCCATTGCCACCACTGGAGCTATTCCAGGGAGCAAAGGGAGTTGGGAGGTGAGAACTCCCCTCCCTTCCCTTTGTCCCCCCATCACCATTGCTGCCACCGGAGCCATCCCAGGGGTGAAGGGAGAAGGGAAGTGAAAACTCCCCTCCCCTCCCTTTGCCTCCCCCATCACCACTGCTGCCACTGGAGCCATCCCAGGCAGCAAAGGGAGAAGGGAAGCGAGAACTACCCTCACCTCCCTTCACCCCCTGATTACCATTGCTGCCATCAGAGTCAGGCTGGGGGGCAAAGGAAGGTGAGAACTCCCCTCCCCTCAATTGCCTCCTCCATTGCCATTGCCACCACTGGAGCCATCCTGGGGTTTAAGGCAGAAGGGAGGTGAGAACTCTCCTCCCCTCACTTTGCCCACCCCCCCATCACCATTGCCACTACTGGAGTCATGCTGTGGGGAGAAGGAAGGCGAGAACCCTTCTCCCCTCCCTTTGGCCCCCCCATCACCATTGCTGCTACCAGAGCCATGCCAGTGGGTGAAGGGAGAAGGGAGGTGAGAACTCTCCTCCTCTCCCTCCCCCCATCACCATCCCTGCCACAGAAGCCATCCCCTCCCTCCCCTATCCACCTCCCGCTTTTGCCCACAGCGGATAATTGAATCAGCAGTTGGCAAATCAGCAGATATGGGGATGCTACTGTAGTTCTTTCTAATGTTTAGGTGGAATCTCTCTTCTTGTAATTTGAATCCACTGGTTGATGTTCTAGGAGATTTTCAGACGTGATTTTCGGCAGGATATATTCCAAAACAGCTCCGTTGCTGCCGCGCGGCAGGGGAGCAGTTTCGGACAACAATGTCCCTCTGCCGAACCCCTCCGTGTCACTTCCGTGACAGAATGGAGGAAACCGCGTCGTATTTCACTCATGGGCAACAATCATGAATGAAATATGATGCGGTTTCCTCCATTATGTCACAGAAGTGACACGGAGGGGTTCGGCAGAGGGACGTCGTCGTCCGAAACTGCTCCCCTGCCGCACGGCAGCAACGGAGCTGTTTTGGAATATATCCTGCCGAAAATCACGTCTGAAAATCTCCCTAGGCTATGGAGCAGCAGAAAACAAGTTTGTTCGATCTTCTATATGGCATCCCTTCAGATATTGAAAGATGGCTATCATGTCACCTCTCAGTAATGATAGCTATACACCTGCACAGCGGCCTCTGCCTCAGCCTACTGAGTCAAGGAGTTTGTTCCAAAATCTGTTTATTTACTTTTAGTATTCATATGCTACGCGATATTATAAAATATTTACATGGTTTACATTTTTTTTAAAAAAAGTATGCTCACTCCCATCTTGAGTTGAGCTGCAATGCTTTAGAAGGCAAATTTCTCCAACCATTTCTGTGATTTTTTTTTCTTTTTCTCTGCTCTGCCCTGCCCCCTTTAGAAAATATAAAAGGAACCTTGGCAGAAGGCTCTCTGAATAGTCTACCTAATTTTTGTGGCAGCTGCCAGGCATTTCATTGCTCCTTCCCACAATTCCCTAGAACAAGGTGAGGCCTGGGCAATGGAAGGCAAAAAGGGAAATGCAGAAGAGCACAGTTTGGGTGTCTTTTTCAGGGCAGAAGCAAAGACGCCCTCTACCAGAGCACTGGGGTAGTTGAAAAACTCACCCTGCTTACTCATCCAGGAAACACATTCATGGGTAGCCATGTTGGCTGTGCAGCAAAACAAAATCCATGCAGTAGAACAAAAACACAATACCATTATTGACCAACCAAAATACAAAACACATGATGCAAGCTTTTGAAGCTCTACTGGCTTCTTCAGCAGGCAACAGATGTTAAAAAATAAAGAAAGAAAAGTGACAATGTTGGAATCACAGGCCTACATGCTGTTTCAGATGTTACTTGTGTCGTTGTTCAGGGGAGGGATCTCATGCAGGCAGAGGCACTAAAAAGTTTTTTTCAGATGCAGCAGTACAGAGACTTCTTGAAAAATGCAATGATCTCTGCCTAACAAAGGAACCCATGGCTTCACAAAGGAACAGAAACATGCTGGATACCAGAGAGGTTGCCTCACAAAAGGATTTAAATTTTACTGTCTTTTGTCTCAACTCTAAGTATTTGAAGGGGTGTCACGTTGAGGATGGAGCAAGCTTGTTTTCTGCTGCTCCAGAGATTGGAACACGGAGCAATGGATGCAAGCTCCAGGAACAGAGATTCCACCTCAACATTAGGAGGAACTTTTTGACAGTAAGAGCTGTTCGGCAGTGGAACACACTCCCTTGGAGTGTGGTGGGGTCTCCTTCCTTGGAGGTCTTTAAACAGAGGCTGGATGGCCATCTGTTGGGGATGCTTTGATCATGATTTCCTGCATGGCAGGGGGTTGGACTGGATGGCCCTCGTGGTCTCTTCCAACTCTGCAATTCTATGATTCTATGAATTAGGAGAGGCCTCTGCCTGCATGAGATCCCTCACCTGAACAACAACACAAGAAACATCTGAAAAAGCATGTAGGCCTGTGACTCCAACTTCATCACTTTTCTTTATTTTTTACATCTTTGGTCTGATGAAGGAGCCAGTAGAGCTTTGAAAGCTTGTATCATGTGTTTTGCATTTGATTGGCCAATAAAGGTATCATTTTTTTTGTGGATTATGGATTTTGTTTTCCTGCTTACTTATGTTTATCACAGATGGTGGTAGGCAATTTGGACAGTAACTTCCATAGACCCCAGTCAGCAAAGCCAGTGGTAAGCACGTAATTCTTTATTCATTTCATTCCTGAAGGCAGCAACAAGTAATTTTAGCAATTTTCTTCCTGCTGTGAAAAAGTTTTCAAAGACTATTCTCAGTTCAGGAGTTATTTTGCACAAAATTTGCACTCTACTGTTTTCTGCACAGAAAATAATCTTTCCCACATGGGAAATGCTGTTTTCTGTGCAAAATAATAATAATCCCAAAACCTAGAACCACCCCCCCCCCAAAAAAAAACCCCACATGCAAACTTTGGACAGAATAAATTGTGAACTGAAAAGATTCTCATCAGTCCAGGTTTTTTCTTGTCAGGATTTTCTGACATCCTAGAAGCATATTTTTTGACAATTTTTGAATATTTTAGAATCTTCTTCCTATCTCTAACCTATGATCAGGATTAGGGGGATTGTATCCAAAGCATCTGGCCAGCACCAGGTTGGTTACCTTTTACTATATAATCATGTAAACTGGTGGAAAGAGTAGATAGTGGTGACAATTGTAGATAGTGTTGTTGTACTACAGCTCCCAGCAGCCCTAAGCAGCATAGCCACTGGGGAGAGATGCTGGGAGCTGAAGTCCAACAACATCTGGAGGACAATCCATGATATAGGAAGTTAGATAATGAAGAAACAGGCGAGCACAGGGAGGATGCCCCTTTCCTTTTCTTTAATTGAGTCCTACCTTCCTGAGCATTAGTAGTTTGAATGGCAAATCATCTTTGTGAGATTGTTTGCATTTTTAGCAAAAACCTAAATATTTCAGTAGCTCTTAACCTTTTCTTTAGCAGGGACCCTCTTTAAGTATCTTTTGTTGCCACGGACCCCAAGACTTAGCTCAAGATTTAAAACCCAAGCAACAACAAACAACAACAACAACAACACAATTACACCATCCATTAACCCTTCCATCACAGACCACAGGTTAAGAACCACTGAAATATTGCATTATAGATACCGGAAAGTCTCTTATTAAAGCTCATTATGTTCTATCACTTGAACCTATGCCGTCAGAAGTCAGTGCTATTGAGTTCAGTGTTGATTCCTCCAAGGCAGGGTTAACTTGAGGTTTTTATAGGCCCTCGGGCAACAAGATTTTCAATGGGCTCCCACTACTGTTCCTTCTTCTTTCAACCACACCCTTCACTTTTTGATGCCTAGTCAACCCTATCCTGTATTTCTCTAACCATAGCCTTTTCCTATATATCCCATTCCTCTTCAAACAAAGTTGTATAAAAATAAAATAAGAATTGTAGCAATGTCCACAAAGACCACTGTCCTTGTTGCAATTTCAGAGGATAGCTTGGCTGGCCATATTAGCCCAGGAGTCTTTCTTTTCTAATTTGGGATGCTGCCATTGTATTGTGAGAGAATTGTCACCAATATATTTGTGGTAGTTTTCAAAGAAGTAGCCATGCTAGTGTCTTGCGACATAAAAAGGAGGAAGAGAGAGTAAGCGGGGGGGGGGGAGTGCAGGAAAAGAGAAAATGTAGCAGCATCTTTAAGGCTAACTGGTTTTTATTTTAGCATGAGCTTTCATGAATAGAAATTCACTTCTTCAGATGCAATGCAAAGTGATATTGAAGCTTCAGGTTATAAAGCATATTTATACAGTTGTGGGAGTGAGATAGAATGTAATAGGTGTCCTAATTCATCCCCTGGATGATGATCCAGACAAAGAGGAGGCAGACATCATAACCCATCCCCTGGATGACCCAGTCCAGGGGGAGGAAAGGGCAGAGTGCCAGGAAGCCACAATTCCTGATGAGGCAGCTCTCCCAGCGTCTGAAGGGATGGCAGAGGCTACAGATGCAGAAGAGAACATACTGCCTGTCCTTCAGTGAACGCAGGAGGGAGAAGTGCCGCACTTAGTGCAGGTTAAATACTACTTGCACAACTAATTCAGCACTAATGAGGCACCAGTGACCTTGAAGAAACCACCTGTAAATATCCTGGTAATTCCTACCCAGTTTTAGTGCTGACAGCTACTTTATCTATTGCTGGCAATACTCTCTCATGTTCCTGCCTTGTCTTGACCTTGGACTGACTACACCAGTGGTTCCCAAACTTTGGTCCTCCAGGCATTTTGGACTTCAACTCCCAGAAGGCCCAGCCAACTTGTCCAATGGTTAGGAATTCTGGGAGCTGAAGTCCAAAAACCTGGAGGACCAAAGTTTGGAAACCACTGGACTACATTATGGACTACTCAGTTTATTCCCTGCTGGCTCATGTACTTGGACTTCTGGACTGGTTACCAACAATCCTTGTGTTTATCTCAGCATCCTGCTTGGATAACCCATGTCCTCTGGGGTTTGGTTCCAGGACCCCTGTGGATACCAAACTTGCGCAAGTCCCATTAAACACAGTAAAATAGCATCCCTTATATAAAATGGTAAAATCAAGGTTTGCTTCTTGGATTTTTTTTTAATGTGGGGAATATTTTCAAGCCATGGATGGTGAAATCCATGGACACAGAATCCCATAAATATGGAGGGCCGATTGTACAAAGATGCACTGTCCAAAAGGATTCTGGTCAATGTTTATAATATGATTGTGTTTTTTTAATTTGTAATTTTATTTAATTTCTATGGCTATTTTTAAATTTTTGAATGATCCATTTCATTTAACTTTATTTTATTTTGAGTCAAATACATGTACATGTACATGTATATTATTTATTTATTTATTTATTTATACAAATACCCCAATTAAAACACCTATTTTCCCAGCATAAACAAACACAACCTGCTGCCCTCCATATGTGTTGGATTGCAGATGCCATCATTTCCCAGCCTGCAAAATCACTGGGGTATGCTGCCTGAGGATGATGAGTGTTATAGTACAACTCACCTAAAGGGCAACAGACTAGGGGAGGCTAATCTAAAGTATCTTCAAAGGTATTGTGAGAAGAAAAGTGGAATATTTCATTCATAGTTTTCTGAGCTCCAGAGTGGTGAGATACAAATGCAGTTATTAATAATAAAGAAGAAGGTGCCAGACACCAAAAGAAAGGATAATGTATCCCCACAGAAGGTGATCTAATAGCTTCTAGTCCAATTATGTACAAGCAGGAGCTTGTACATACTTTCTTTACAAGTTAACAATATTAATTTATTCAGCTCAGAATCTTCTTGTCACAGCCAAAGAGATGCAAGATCCTTCATCTAAATTTCATTATAATGATTACCCTCAAACATATCCTATTGTAGTGCATTACACAAGCTAATTACATTCTGTATGAAATGCATGGGCCCATTTTAAAGTTGTCATTCTTTCAGTTTCATTGCAAGCTGCCTCACTGGGAGGTGGGTGGGGTGGGGGGCATGGAGTAGATGGCAATCCACAACCCTGAACTTAGAAATATGCTAGTGATTCTAACCTTTGTTGTCATTTTCACATTGAGAAATGTCCACCCCATTTTGTGCTTCCTTCACTCTCAAGGGAAATATTTCACTGCATCATAGATGCAGCTTAGAGACCAGCATGGCATAATGGTTTGAGTATTGGACTAGGACACTAGGAGGCCAGGGTTCAAATTCCTGCTTGGCCATGAAAACCACTGGGTGACCATCGGCAAGTCACGCACTCTCAGCCCTCAGAAAACCCTGTGATAGGTTTGCCTTACGGTCTCCATAATTCAGAAATGACTTGAAGGCACACAACAACAACAACACACAGATGAAGCTTATTTTATCTAAGAGGTGTGTGTGTGTGTGTGTGTGTGTGTGTGAATTTTTCATCCCAGAAACCTCTGGTGGGGGTGCTGGGGGGTCACACAGACTGCTGAAAATCAAAATCAAATTGGCTTCTTCTGATTTGAAAAATGGGTATTTGCTGGTGTCAAACATAGCAGGGACCCCCTTGCAGCCTATTTAAAATGCCATCCCTGGGGGCTTCCAGCATAGGCAATTCACCTTTTTTGTGGGGGGGGGGGTAGATAAAAGGGGAGATTGGGAAATCTGGAAGGGCCAGAAAAGCAGCTTTGGAGATCTCGTGTAGTCTTAGGACAGCATTTTAGTTAGAAAATTTCTTCCAAGCAACCTGCTCACTCCTTTTGAAGTTTAAGAACATGTCAGGTTGTTTTTTGTTTTTTTAAACAAAACATGAAATTCCTCATCCTCAGTCCCTGCCACCTAGGATGAGGAATCTGAGTGGTTCCAACAGCGCCAAATCTGGATAGCAACCAGAAAAGATTTATCCAGTCTCGCACACCATCCTATTGCTTAGCAATGCTCAACAGATGCTTGCTGGACCAAACCAGGTCCTACCTGCAGTGTGTTGCTGTATCTTTGCGAGATACATCTAGCAGTTTGTTGCTTAAAGTTGACTTGTGCCTGCAAAGCCTCTTAAAGTGTGATTTCCGATTCCCCGGGCCATTTCTGCGGTATAATCTGTGACATTTAACATAAATAGTTTTCTATTCCCTGCTGACCTTTAATGGCTTTTATCGTCAGCTGTGGTTTCTGGCAGGCATACAAGAACTGCTGTCTGTTTGGCTCTGTATATTCTGTCCCGAATTCTCAAGGAGACCATTGGCTTTCACGGCACAAGCAGGTCCCAGGGAGAGGCTGGTGTTGACGAGAGACTGCCACTCGAGCTGAGAAATATCATTATATGTTTCAATTAGAATTAGCAAGGAAGCCAGTTATTAAGTGGCTAGTTATTATGGTAATGGATATACTCCACATTAACTGGGAAGTCTTCGGCTAACGTCCAATTTTTTATTCTTAATTCCTCCCTTGTGTTTTCTTTTGTGAGCAGCATGAAAGATGCAAAAGTTAGAAGGCTTAGCTTTGCCTCACTGCCATGAAGATATTCCAGAAGCAACATTGTTTTCTTCCGTGTTTTTATCAAAGGGCATGGCAATATTTGAGACTTACCACCTGCTGCCACTGCATTTGCCACCCTTCAAACCTCTGTGATACGACTGCACAATGGGCTTTGCTGTATTACAAACTTAAACTCACTGAAAAACTGGTTTAAATGGTAGTAGCCTCCCTCCAATGAACTCTGGGGGCTGTAGTTGTGATGAGATCTTTGAGTTTTTCTGGAGTTTGCAATGGTTGATGGTTTTGTGTCAGTGGGCTAGTGGATCTGCTCCAGGTTTTAGTCTGAAATTCAAAGGAATGCTCTAAGATTGTAAAGCTCAAATGTTTAGCATGTTGGGCCAATTCTTTAAGGGACTACCCAAGACTGAAACCTGAAGCAGGTTTAGTTCAGACTAAAACCTGTTGGAGTTTAGGCCGCATCATTTTTTACTCACGGAAGTTGTCCGTGAATAAAAAATGGCGCGGCTGCCCTCAACCCTAACCGGAACAGTCATGGATGACACCGAGAGAGGGACGGCATCATCCAAAACGAACCCCCTGCTGCGCAGCAGCTTCGTTGCTGTTACGGAGGCTTCTTGCGTGGTAATGGGCATCTGAAAAAGTCCTAAATATGAGGAGACCCCCTCCTGAGGCATCCTGCCCTCTGGAGATCTTAATGGCGACTGGGCGTTGTGTCTTCCAAGACAAAGAACGTCAAGGAACCTCCTCTTCCGGAAGACACATTGCAAACATCTCAGGTAACAGGAAATTTACCTAATCCCCTCTGTTACATTCAACCTAACTGTTCTCTAACAGTAAACAATCCAGCATGTTAGATTGCCACTAAACTCCAACAGAAGCCACTAGCACTGAGATTCTATTTTTAAAAGGTTGCTTAATTGATGCTGATTTGTTATTAACTATTCACACAAAGCTCTCCAACAACACTTTTCTTCCTGCAGAAAAAGTTGGTGGGTGGGTGGGAGAGAAATGAATGAATGAATAAATGAAAGAAAGAAAGAGATGAGCATGTTTTGTGCAATCAAGCAGCAAGGTTTCCTGGCCTGTAAATACAGTTGGACCTCTGTATTCATGGAACCAATATGCACTGCTTCATTTCTCTGCTGTACAGAAACCACAGAGTCATGCTAGAAAATGCCTAGAGAGGATTCCTCTCTTGACATCTTCTAGGTCCTCCAACACAAATCTATGGTATGTTTTTACCAGAAACCCATTATTTTAATAGGGTTTGCTGTTAACCATGGTTTCTGGTATCCACAGTAAGTCCAGGAACCAAACAACTTGGATACAGGGGTCTGACTGTATAGCTATTAGTATAATTGTTCCTTCAGGTCCCCTGTGCCTCAGTTCCTCCCTGTTTCTCTAGTCTTCTAGGTCTTTTTCAGTAGTGGTATCTGTGGCACTAGCCCTAGACCAGGGTTCAGGGATGCACAAACAACTTTCAAAGGAAACAAAAGGAATTCTGATGCAATAGACTACAGCTATCTAGCAAATTCTTGAGGTGGCTAAGACACCATTTAGAATACCTACATGACACATCAGTTTTCAAAGGGTTGCCCAGGTTAGTCTGCTGCAGCAAGAACAACTAACTAAGGAGATTTTCACATGGGGAAAGTAACCCTCGGGGAAATCGGGAGAGAAACAGGGCTGTTCTGATAGCAGAGCTCCGTTTCTCACGCCTCCTTCCTTCTCCTGATCTCCCGTCGTCCTCCCTCCGTCCTGCTTCCATTTCCCTCCCAATATGTTCCACAATCTTTTACTAACGAAGAACTTTTGTTAATAAAAAATATTGGGAGGGAAATGGAAGCAGGACAGAGGGAGGACGATGGGAGATCGGGAGAAGGAAGGGGGCGTGCGAAACGGAGCTCTGCTACTGGAACAGCCCTGTTTCTCTCGTGATCTCCCCGGGGGTTACTTTCCCTGTGTGAAAATCTCCTAAGAGTCCACTAGGATCTTAAAAGCAAACAAATCTATTATTGACATTAGCTTTCATACCACCTCACAGAGGCATGAACTACTATCCAGAGTTTCAGCATTCTCAGTCTAAATAGAGCACATATGGTTAGGGGTGAGATTCTAGACAGTGAGGGCAGAAGGAAATTAAACACAGCAAGTACCAACAGTGACACTTACATCATTAACATTAGCCATTTGCAAAACAGTTATTGTGGATAACACAAGCATCTTGGCTCTGGAGCCAATTAACATATGTAATGTGATAAGAAACCTTCATTCCAATTCAAGGTTCTAGTGAGAGACAGCAGCCTCTTGAAAACAGACCAGTACTTATGGAGAGTCTAAAATATTTTTTAAGCCCTCTTTTCTAGGACAGCTTCAAGACTCAATAGCCTGATTCTGAAACAGCAATAGGATGGGTAGAGTTACGGGGTGAAATGAAAGAGTACCAACTCCAAGTGTGAAGGACCCTCAGGCATGATGCAGTTGAACCATCTATTGTTTTCTACCACTTATTCATACTCATGGTGACCATGCTGGTTGCAGGATTGTAGGAGCTTGTAGACCAACAAAACAAACAAACAAAAAACCCAAACTTTCCAAACTCCCCCTTGGGTTGGCCCCATACTAGGAATGCTGGTTTGTTTTTAACTATGGTTTATCCTCCAAATGCAAGAACTGCACATCATGGCTTAAAGTTGGCTTGCTTAAACCAGCAATAGTTAAAATGAACATGGTTATTCACTTTGGGGGAATAATGATGACCTAAAGATAGTTGAAAATGGAATAAAATGCTTCTGTTCCTCTTCGTAAGTATGTGGGGAGGGGGGATGCAACTAAAGCTTGTTCAGACACTTATTCATTATTTAGAATTACATCTGAAAGCAGCCACTGTCTGCACACATTAAGCTCCTGCAAACCACATGATCTTCCCAAGAATTCAGGTGAGAGACTGCATGACTATTTTCTCTCTGCGTGTGTACATGCGCATGTGAATATGTATATTAAAAAAAAACAACCCATGGAAAGCTGCCATGCCACTTCTGATATAACAGAAACAATATGCCTCTCCAGTGGGTTTGTTTCCTATGTAGATTGAGTTTTTGGAGTTGGGGAGCCTTTGGTCATGTAATTATCTCTTCCCGATTGGATTCCATGGGGCTCTGTCTTGGATGTGGTATTTTTCTGTCCCTATAGTAAAAGTGTGAGTTTATCTCTTGTCAGTACAGATGGATGCATTTAGAGACATTAGTCTCTGTCTGTGCCAGAAGCATATCATGGGGGGGGGGAAGAGAATTAGAGGAATGGTGGGGAGGAGGAATTGAGTGGGTGTTATCAAGCCAGGAGAAGGGTCTCTTTGCTTCAACAGGGAATCAAATGCTGCCGCTATGTCGCTGAGCTGGTTGCGGTGGAGCTGTGGCAAGGCTCCCACTTGTGTAATTGCAATAATTGGCCCATAATTAAGTAATTATTGGAGGAGAAGGTGCCATAGACATGGGAGGGTGTTTGTGTCTGTGCGTGAAGGAAGGCAGGCTCCGGAGGGGCTGTGAAGTTTATAACCCTAATTTTGTGCTTCCTACAGCTGTCAAAAGAGGAGAGAATAGAACTGTGTGTGCTTGAAAGGAGCTGAGGAAATGAAACTACAGAAAAAGATGCTGACTACTTTATCCTGTTTCAGCATCGGCACAGATTTTGCCAAGGGAAGAGTGCATTCTCCAGCTAGGAGACACCTCCATGCTGTTTTTCACATGTATACCTAGGCAGGGAGCAGTTGTTATGCAATGCTGATTCACCTTTAGCTTTCTGATATGGCCTTGGCCATCAGTCTAAACAGCATTCCCCAGCCATCTTTTCAGTGCTTACAGTTGGAAATGCTAATCTTTTTCAGCATTTGGGTACATGGAACCTGGAGGCAATAGTTTTTCTTAACAGATTTTTGTGGAATACAGGTTTGTCATTTTCTCAAATACAGAATGTTTGAGAATGCATCTGAATAGTAAAAAGCAAAGGTTGACAACCATAGAGGCATAAGCAGAAAGATGTTTAAAAAAGAAAAAAATAAACCATAATATTTTTTCCACAATACCCAGATTATGTGAAAAACTGGTTAGGGCATATTTAAAAGGTAGCTATAGTACTCTGCATTGTAACTACCATGGTTTAAAAAAAGAGGTTGTGATCCTATGCATACTTAAGTTCCATTGATCACAAGTAGACCTGTGGCCAAGTAAATATGCATACGATTGTGTTGTAGAAGCTTTAGCTTGTGGAATACAAAAGTTAGATTGATTAGAATGTGCCCTCAATTTGAAATGGATCTCTGCCATCTCCTGTTGCACACTAATTAGATTTTCAGACAACACTGTTATAGTGTTACTATTCCACTATATTTGCTATGGCTGCCTCCTGTTGAATCCTGGGATTTGCAGTTTAGGGAGGGGCATTTACAACTCTCAACCAGAGAGATCTTAGGCCTCACTAAACTACAAACCCCAGAATTCCACAGGAGGAAGCCAGAGCAGTTGAAGTGGAATAGTAACACTATAACAGGGTAGTCTGAAAATCTCCTAAGACAATCCACACATGAAGGCTTCAGGGTGAAAATGTGAAAATGCTCTCAGAAGTTAACATTCTCAGTGCTGGGATAATAGTTGCACTTCACACACACCTTCCTGCTTTAAGAACAAGGTGTGTGTGTGTGTGGGGGAGAGTAAACAGATTAGCTCTTTGGGAAGTTGTTTACTCTCTGAGGGAACGAAACAAGGTAGGCTGCAAGTGTTTTTTAAAAAGCCATTTTCAGCTGACATGTTCCTGCATAAGGCACAGCGATTAGAAAGACATAGTTGAGAGCCTGTGTCGGAGAGCTAGAATGACTTGAAGCCAATAAAACTTGCAGAGAAAAAAAGAACATGGCTAACAAGGCTTCAAGCAAGGGAGAGAAGAGGAAATAAAAGCACATGGTTTCACTGGGGTTGACACACAAATGAAGGCCAAAAGGCTATTCCTGGAGATGGTCTGGGAGCAGCAGATACTCTCTTGGTAATATCCTAGCAAGGCTTTCGTTGTTGAAGAACATGTCAGAAGAAGGCAGGAGTCAGGTGAAAAAAAGGGAATCAAGGTCAACTGTAAGGGTTTCCATAGAAAATAAGAAAATGGGAGGAAAGTTTGTCTTTTTAAAAAAGAAAGTGGAAAATTCAGGAACCTGCAGCCACCCAACCTCCAAGTGGATGGGGATGCAAATGTTTTGGAGAGCAAGTAAAAGTTCATTCCTGTTCATTCCGTTGCTGCTGATGCTGTCAGAATGGCAGGAAATTCTTGTATGTATTATCTATGAGTAATATAAAACCAATAAAAATATAAATTCAAAGAATGGCAGGAAATGAAGTAGCCAAAGTGATCCAGCAGGTGCAGCATCATAAATAGCCTTTTTAGTTTCTCAGTCATACTCACAATAGGTGATCCTGGTCAAACCACTGCCATGTTCATGCAGCCTCCTATCCGTAAGGTCAGAAAAACAGCTGCTAACTGAGAGTGTTGTTGTGAAGATAAAGGACAAGACTGAACTATACATAGAAACAAAAATAATTCATCAATGATTAAAGTGATTGGGGGGGGGGGAATGCTGAGAAGGAGCCTTGTAATGACCTGAGAACTTTCAAGGGGAAGCCATAGTTTCAGGAGAAACTGCTGCTGCTCTGGCTGTGACTGCAGTCACAGAATCACAAATGGGGTTCTGGAGGAGAGCTGTGACTGCCTCTCATTGCCCTTAAAAGAGAAAAAAGGCTCGGCTGTTGCTGGGGTAGAGAGCTGGATAGGATGCAAGACAATAGAGAACAGACTCTTGTCCCCCATTCAAAACGAGTGTGTGCATATGTCATAACTCTATGGAGATTATCAGACGCTAAAAATATCCCAGGACAGGGATGACAGGAGATCGTGAAAAGGCTTACCTTTTAAACATTGTTGTCCCTGTCCTGGGATGCTCCCGTTCTGCTCCTGTTTCTCCCCCGCTTCCTCTTATTTATGGAAAAATCCATGAAAAAGAAGCCCATTCCATTATCATAATGGAATGACGGGCGAGTGAACAGGAGCCCCATTCTGCTCTCAGGATGACGTCGGAACGTGATGTCACCAGGAGGTCTGTGCCAGACACTTCTAGGTGCGAACAGGATGACAAGGTAAGTAAAACATGTTCCCCCACTCCCTGGGTAGCTTTTAATTTTTTAAATTTTTTTTTTTTCTGCTTGGTGAACTGTTTTGATGTGGGTTTTTTTTTTTAAATTTGAATTTGCTGCCTGACCATTCTTGTGAGAGAATGGCCAGGATTTCATTTCCCAGTTGTAAAAGCAGTTTTACGATGGCTGCATTTACGACCGGGTAGCGAAAGGAGGGGAAGCCCATTCCTGCCGCAGAATGAAGGTAGGTGTCTGAAACCTTTTATTATATTCCACGGCAGGAATGGGAGTGGATTGGGGGGGGGGTAGCGGGACAGAAACGGGCTATAAGGGCCCATCTGATAATTTCCTATGATTCTATAGGAAACCAGGCTTTATTTGGATCTAGAATGAGGCATAGCAGTACAGCACACAGGACAGGCTTTGTGGGGCAGAGCAGGCTTTATGAGACAGGGCAGGCACAAAGGCATGAGCATAGGTTGCTTACACTCTGAGCCTGCCTGTGACGCAGGGGCCTTTCTTATTCCACCACTGCTACCAAATATGTGAGAACTCACAACAACCAGGTGGAGGGCAAATCTCAAAGCGCCAGCCCCACTTTACCTCAGGGTTGAACCTGGCCGCCTCTTTACCCTCTGTTCCTCCCAGCTAAATTCCTCTAAGGTTCCCTTAGTTCTTTTTCCTGAACCAGGGATATACCTTTAACCTAAATGTGTAGAGTGTGTATTTGGTAGCTGGCCTTTAATTATCTTTATTCTGCAGGAATGAGCCAGGGTCTGTATTTGTATTAACAACAAAGGACAACTTTATTAAAGGGAATTAACATACGTCAGGGTGGAATCTTTTGTTTAACCACTACTTATATCTTCATAATGTCATTCCTTATTTCCCAGCCTCATTCGCTTTTTGTCCACTCACTTCTCTATTCCAAATTAGTAAACTCTGCACACCATTTTATGTCCTATAAACCTCTCATACCACATACACACACAGAGCCTTCTGCTCCAGCCTCCCGTCATCAATTGACTCTGTTCTTAACTCCTGTGTAACTGACACTTAACCTTTAAACATCCAGAAGCCCCTCCCATTTCAGCTTCCCTGCCACAGGATTGGCTTCTGGAACACATTACTCCCATTCGTTCTTCCAGCTGTCCATCACACTGCCATCTAGACTCTTAGCCAAAGATGTTCATCCTCATCCACATTAAAAAAAGAAAGCATCTGGTCAGTCCAAATGATGAGCTGCAGTGCAGATGTTAAGATACTGGTCCAGATAACTCTCATGCCCATGGAAAAAGTCCACTCATGTACTGGTCTTGTGTTGGGGAATTAAAGCAACTCAAATGGCAGTGTGAGAGACTGTGTAACATTTGGAATCTTTAGCCCTGTGTATACCAGTGGAGCCAGGAATAAACATAGAGTCAGGGATGCAAATAACTGATGAAAGGTTACTGAATTAAAGGACACACACACACACACACACACACACATTCATTTAATCAAGTAAACAAGACTATCGAAGTAAAACAGGAAAATAGGTAAAAGTGGATTTAAACTAAGGCTTTAGGGGTAATATTGCACCTGATCCTGAAGCTAGGTTCTCCTCAGGAGAGGCAGAATTACTCTCGAGTAGCAGCAGCAACTGTTGCACTGAAAGTGGAGCAGGCAGAACTTAGGAAGGGGAGTTAAAGGTATAGAAGAGATAAAGAAGTGCCTGGGTTGCCTGGAAGCCAGCCAGAGGTCAGGGAAGCCTTAGTGGGATACGAGAGGAGGCATGGGCGGGGGGGGGCGGAAATCAAAGGATGGAGTGGAATGGATTTGGGAGGAAAGTAGGATCTGACCCTTTGGAAATATCCCCTTTGAAGGTGCCATCTGGATAATAGAAACATCTGTCTTCAGATAGTTCCCATTGATGTAAACAAAGGGATTCTGGACTAGCCAGGAATTGGGAAATGGGGGCTTCTTTGGGTGGGATGACTGACAGGCTACCTTCCTACTGACTTGAAGATATGAGGAAGATGAACAGGTTTAGCATGCCATTGAAAACTTCCAACTGCATAGATGGATGTCTGCCTTTCTAGCCACAAGGCAGGAAGAACATTTTCCTACATCCAAAGAGATGCTGCCTGGTTGTATCAAGGTATGAATGTTTGGGGGAATTTGAGAGGCCCATTCTTGGCTTGCTACATGCTAGTCCCAGCGTTTTTGTTTTGTTTCCCATCAATCTGTGAAAGGCCTAGGGTTGACCAGATTGATATCAAATTATTGCCAATTGTAAGTGAATCAGGGTGAAGGATGATAAGTTTTGCAGTTGGGGATGATGGGTATCATTACAATGCATTTTTCCAATAGGAAGTTAGATGGAAGTTGATCTCTATGATACCTCCTGTTGGAAAAAAAAGCCCTCTCCTGGTTCTAAAATGTCCCAAAGAGAGCAAAAATGTTGTAAAATTTCATCCCAGAATCTGTAGGGGATAATGAGGGGACATTTGGGGACAAAATATAATTTTTCCTTGGTGGAGTATGGAGAGGGATGTGGCCTGTAAGGACCAAGGCAACCCCCGAACCCTCACTTCTAGCCCACCCTGGTGTAGAAGGTTGTTTCTCTATACCTGAATCTTCCTGACATGCATTAATGCTTCCTAAAATGATGGTGGCCTTCTGTGTCATTGTGTATAAGGCTACTTTACTATCTTGATGTACTGTTTGTCCTACCAAATGTAGCTTTCTTCTTGCTCTAATGGGGTGAGGAAAGCCAATGGCATCACTTGGCTCCTAAACCCCACTTTCATGACCCTAAAGGCCCCTGCAGTCTACTAGTACCCCATTTTTAAAAAATCCAGGACAATTTCCCACCCCCAAACCATTCAAAACACACCCAAAACACATGCATACACAGGTTTGGGATCCCCTAAACACTTATCACTCCCTAAACTACTTTGTTGCAACTGAAAACTGGATGAAAACGGTGATCAGCAGTGATGTAATGTCACTTCCAGTGCAATGTGATGTTATTTCTGATGGACTGAGATGTGCCAGCATGGCTCATGGGGGAGCAGAGGCTAAAAACTGACCCCCCCCACACACCCTGTAGTATCTAACGGCTTGTCTACATGGACAAAAAAAACCCCTTACTCACCCCATACTTTTTTATTAGACTTTTACATATCCAAATTACTTATCAGATTAACACAAGTCATAACCAAGCGTAATGTAAACAAAAATTTAAATAAAATACAACCAACATTTACATTCTTTTGTATTGCTTGTACGTCTTATTTTCACTTCCTTACAATGAATCCCAAATGTATCCAGATTAAACAATCAATCCAAAATAATGAACTTCTTATTACCTATTTCCCCCCTCTGTCTTTTTCTCTATCCATCACTTAATCTCTATACCTTTTGTTTGTAACCCTCCATTCTTTCAAATAGTTACCTATTATTTTTATTACATCCAGTTTCATTGCCTCCCTGTTTCTTACAGTAGTATTATATTCCCAATCTCATCACCTTCTTTATTGAATTCCCAGTGTTTTATCATAGGTATCCAAATATTTAAACATTTCCTATTTGAAACATTTCTCAATCTTGATGTTAAACTATCCAGTTCTATCATATCTATCAGTTTGTTATGCCAATCCTTGATTTCAGGTCATTCTTTTTGTTTTCACATTTGCACAATTGTTATCCTGGCGGCCGTTACCATGTATAACATTATCCTCCAGTGCTGAATTTCATCTTTCCTCTCTAGCACGTTAGTCATGTTTAAAAGGTAGAGTTCCGGCTTGAGCTTGAACTCTATTTGTATTTGTTGTTGTGAGTTGTTGTGAGTTGTCACATATTTGGTAGCAGTGGTGGAATAAGAAAGGCCCCTGCGTCACAGGGGCCTTTTTAATCATCGAGTGTATTTTTCCCCAGAACTTTTAAATTACCTTGCACTTCCACCGCATATGTATTATAGTACCTTCATTAGCTAGGCATTTCCAACAGATTCTAGATGTTTTTGCCTTCATTTTATTTAATCTAACCGGCATATAGTACCATCTGTGTGTAATCTTTATGTAATTCTCCTTTAGGTTTTGGCAAGCAGTAAACCTATTAGTCTTATTCCTTGCATTTTCCCATGCTTCCTCCTCCAAATTGTGCCCTATATCTCTTGCCCATGAGATCATGTAGTCCTTAATAGCCCCTGTCTCTAAATATCTGGTCATCAATAATTTGTACATTCTGGTTATCTTCCTTTTCTTTTGTTCCTCCCATATTAATTTATCTAATTCGTTATATTCCAATTCTAAACCTCCACTTCTCTTGTCTTCTTTAAATCTCTCTTTCAACTGTAAATATACAAACCAATTCATTTCCTGATTTATCTGTTCTTTGGTTTGTAACACATATTCATTATTCCTGTCTAGTGCCACTATATCTTTATATCTCAGATACTGTTCTCTATCCATCCATTTTGCACAAAATGCCTCCTGTGGAGAAGTCCATAGTGGAATCCTATTATAAAATTTGTTCTTTATCTTCTTCCATACTGCTAACAACGATCTTCTCACATAATGGTTATTGAATTCTCTATTTATTTTATCTTTCTCGTAACATAAATAGGCATGCCACCCGAATCTATTATTGAACCCTTCTAGAGCCAGCAATTTTCCTTCCTTTTCCTTCCTTTACCAGTCTATCACCCATACCATGACAGCTGCATAATAGTAGAGTTTTAACTCTGGTAACTCACCCCCCCCCTCTATTTCTTGTATCTATCATATAAGACCATTTAATTTTTGGTCTCTTTTTACCCCACACAAATTCAGAAATATCCTTCCTCCAGATCTCAAATGGTTTTTCATTGTTTAGTCTTGGTAGATTTTGAAATAGAGAAAGTAATTTAGGGAGCACATTCATTTTATATGCCGAGATTTTCCCTAGAAGAGTTAAATTTAGTTTTTCCCATCTTGTAAAGTTCTCTTTTACCTCTTTCCATACCTTTACATAATTGTTCTCAAATAAATCAGAGTTCCTTTTGGTTATCCATAAACCAATATATTTTACTTTTTTCTCTATTTTACAACCCGATTTCTTAATTAAATCTTCCTCTTCTTGTTTCGTCATGTTTTTAGTCAACAAAGATGATTTATCCTTATTTATTCTAAAACCTGCATGCTTCCCAAACTCATTTATTACTTGTATGACCTCCTCTATATATTCCAACGGATCTTCCATAAATATCACTAGGTCATCGTCAAACGCCCTTAACTTGAATTCATGACCTTTGATCTTAACGCCCAAGACTCCTTTATTTTCCCGTAAATTCCCATTGAAGACTTCTAATACTAGAATGAACACCCCTGTTTGGTGCCTTAATTTCCCATAATTTTCCCTGTTTTGTTTCCGTTAATTATCAACTGTACTCTTTGGGTAGTATAGATTTGTTCTATTCTCTTCTTAAAATTCTCTCCAATCCCCATTCTGTTCAATATTTCTAGCATGAGATCCCAATGAACATTATTGAAGGCCTTTTCAGCGTCTACGAACAGCATAGCCAGTTTTTTCTCACTATGCTGTTCGTAGTATTCTAAAAGATCCATTACTATCCTCATGTTGTGCCTACTTTGCCTCCCTGTCAAGAAACTGTTCTGGTCCTCATGTACTATTTCAGACAATATTTTATTCAATCTTCTGGCAAGTATTGATGTGTAAATCTTATAGTCTGTATTTAACTGGGATATAGGCCGGTAATTTATTTCTCTTTTATTTCTTCCTTCCTTGGGTATGAGTATGATATTTGCGTCTATCCAGGATTCTGGTATACCTTCTTTTTCAATGCTGTTTAATGTTTTTTGGAGTGGCAGAGCTAACTCGTTTTCTAAACTTTTGTAATACATGGCTGTGAATCCATCTGGTCCGGGTGCTTTGCCTCTCTTTAGACTTCTTATTGCTGTGCTTATTTCTTCAGCAGTAAATGTTGCATTCAATATTCTGGCTTGTTCACTCGTTAGTCTCGTAATTTTTTGATTGTCTAAGTATTCATTCATGTTATTTTTGTCTCTCTCGTTCATTTTCTTGTCTTCAAATACATTTTTGTAGTATTCATAAAATAGCTTTTGGATCTCATCTTGATTCGTTGTTATTGTATCTTTGTGCTTAATTTCCAGTATCAATTTCTCACCCCATATTCGCAGCACACCTGACACAATATTTTTGACAATTCACATCTCCACCGGGGTTTCTACAGGAAACTCCAGATCGAGAAGATTTGTGGTCTGCTCTGCATTTGAGGCAAAAATCCAGATTATTGGCCATGTAGTGGCCATGGATTAGCTTTGGTGCACAGCTGGGGGGAGGACTTCCCATGGATGGGACTCCATTCTGTTTTTTTAAAAAAAATCAATTGTGTGCATATCTGGATAAGCATATCTCCACTTATCCAGTAATACAGAAATCTGTGACAACGTATATTTACATATTTGCATGCATGAACAAACAGGGGGGAAATGGAGCAGCCCTGGGCACGTGGCCAGAAATAGTATAGGACATGTGATCAGTGTAGGAACGCCCTTTACTCTGACTCAGATCACAGTGTGGTGGGATAGTCTGATCCACAACCAAAGAAGCCTGGTGAGAATGGCATTTATGGGGCCACTGCAGATCAACAATTTTCACTGTGGCTACGAGGTGGGTGCAGGGTTTCCCACCAGTGTAGACAAGCCCTTAGAGATAGAATCAAAATATTACAGCGATATACTATGAAGAACTGATGATGAAGATTTTATCATATGACCATGATAGAATAATTATTTTGGGGGATTGGAATGGAGTTATATCACCAGCCCTTGACAGAAAATCGATTAAAAATATTAAAGAATCGCAAGGAAGACTTCCAAAAAAATTTGAAGTCATGACTGAAAATCTCAAGCTAACGGAAGCGTGGAGATTCAAATATAATGATGCCCGAGATTTCACTTTTTTTTCCGAGAGGCATCAATCCTTTTCCAGAATCGATTTCTATATGTTATCTGACAACATGTGCAACACAATACAAAAAATAGAAACTCTCCCTAGGATTTGGTCCGATCATAATCCTGTGGTATTAGAGCTAAAGGAAAGGAAAGTAGAATTTAGTTGGAGATTAAGCGATAATTTACTGCAACATGAAGACATTGTTGGAAAAGCTAAACAAACTCTCAAATGGTATTTTGAAGAAAATCAGGACGACAACATGGACATTTTTACAATTTGGGAGGCATCAAAGGCAGTGATGAGAGGCTTCTTTATACAGCAAGGAGCAGAAATAAAAAGAAAGAAGCAGGAGAATATATCTAAGATAAATAAAACAATAAGAGCAAAAGAGAAAGAACTTCAAGAGAATCCGACTAAAAAAAACATACTAACAGAGATAAAAGTTCTTCAGCAACAACTCTCCATAATGACAACTGAAGAATTGAGGAAAAAATTATTATATGCTAAGCAAACACATTTTGAGAACTCAAATAAGCCAGGTAGATGGCTGGCAATTAGATTGCGAAAGTTGAAAGAAAGGAATCATATCGCCAAGGTAAAAGAAGGAGAGAATGTCTATATGGATCAGAGTAGGATCAAATTGCTATTCAGAAACTACTTTGCCTCTCTATACAAGAAACAAGAAACAAGAAACGGAAACATAGAAAATTTTTTAAGCATGAGCCCACTATCTGAATTTACAGTGGAACAAACGCACAGTTTAAACCAACCAATATCCACGAGTGAAGTTAAGGAGGCAATAAAGAGATTAAAATTGGGGAAAGCACCCGGCCCAGATGGATTTACTCCTAAATATTATCAAATCATGGAAGAACAATTAATTCAACCCCTTATGAAAACAATTGAAAAAATAAAAAACGGTTCACTTCCCCAATCATGGAAAGAAGCCAATATAATACTGATCCATAAAGAAAACCGAGACCCTCAGATTCCAAAAAACTACCGTCCCATCTCATTGTTGAATGTAGATTATAAAATTTTTGTGTCAATTTTGGCTCAGAGACTTAAAAAAATACTTGCAGACTGGATACAAGAAGATCAAAGGGGATTCCTACCTGGAAGATACTTAAAAGACAATATCCGACACGTATTAAATTTAATAGAATATTATAATTTTCACAATGAGAAAAAATTGGCTTTAATATTTCTTGATATTGAAAAAGCTTTCGATAATGTAAACTGGGAGACTATGATTGATATTTTAGATAAAGTGAAAGCTGGAAGAGAATTCATAAGTTGGATAAAAGCCATCTACAGTGAACAAAATGCCAAATTAATTATAAATGGTGAAAAAACAAAGGATATACAGATTGAAAAAGGAACCAGGCAGGGGTGCCCCCTTTCTCCACTACTATTTCTACTAGTTATGGAGCTACTGAGTAAAAGAATAAGAGAAGAGAACGCACTTAAAGGAGTCAAAGTCGGATCCCATGTATATAAACTGAAATTATATGCAGATGATTTATTAATTTCGCTAGGAGACCCCTTAGAAGAAATCAAAACAATGAAAAAAATACTAAATGAATTTGAAATGCTAACAGGACTGAAAGTTAATTCAGAAAAAACAGTAATATTAACAAAAAACCTAACACATGAAGAGGAAAAAGAGCTGACCCGACTATCTAACTATAAAATAATGAAAACAGTACGCTATTTGGGAATTAACATTACTAATAAAAATACGGAGCTATTCAAAAACAACTACATGAGGACATGGATTGAAATAAAAAATGATTTAAGGAATTGGCATAATCTAAAGTTATCATTATTTGGAAGAATGGCAGTAATTAAAATGAATATTTTACCTAAAATGTTATTCCTCTTTCAAATGCTCCCAATAATTCATAATGGGAAGGTTTTCACTGATTGGCAAAGGGATATTTCGAAATTCATATGGTTAGGAAAGAAGCCAAGAGTGAGGATGAAGATAATACAAGACGTAAAGAGCAGAGGTGGATTAAATGTTCCTAATTTAAGATTATATTATGAGGCTTGCTCCTTGATGTGGATAAAAGACTGGGCGACACTAAAAGAAGAAAGGATGCTGAAACTAGAAGGATTTAATATCAGATACGGTTGGCACGCTTACTTGTTTTACGATAAAGACCTGCTGAATAAAGAATTTAATAATCATATAATTAGGAAAAATCTTTTGAAAATATGGAAAAAATATAGGAGACGACTATGTTCAAAGATACCCTCCTGGTTCTCACCTCATGAGGCATTTTTCAGTAAAGAAAAAATCCCCGCCCAAAAATGGTTGACTTACAAGGATCTTGTTGAAGTAAAAGAAGGTCGACAGGTAATTAAAAGTCAAGGGAAAATGGAGAAAGACGGCTTGTTATGTCACTGGTATCTGTATAGACAAGTCACTGAGAGATTCAAAATGGACCAAAAAACAGAAGGCATTGATTTGGTGAAAGCACCATGGGATAAATTAATCCAACCTGGAAATCAAAAACAGATATCTCGATTCTACCAGCAATTATTGCAATGGGATACTGAAGAGGAGGTTATAAAAGACAATATGATAAAATGGGCTCAAAATGTGGGACACCCCATTGAGCTACTAAAATGGGAGAGAATGTGGACATCCAAAGTTAAATTGACACTGAGTCAAAACATTCGGGAAAACTGGTATAAGATGTTCTACAGATGGTATCTTTCGCCAGAAAAACTAGCTAAGATGTATAAAAATCTGAAAAATGAATGTTGGAAGTGCAGTCAATCACCCGGAACCTTTTTTCATTTATGGTGGAGTTGCCCGCAAGCCAAAAAATACTGGATCGGAGTACAGAAAATCATGATGGAAATATTGGGAAGAAACATACCATGGAACCCTGAGTTTTATTTATTAGGAATGTATGAAGGAAAATTAGATCATGGGAGTGAGAAATTAATATTTTATCTCTTGGCAGCGGCAAGAATAACATATGCTTCTCTCTGGAAAAATCAAGAAATACCATCGATGGACCAATGGTTACTCAAATCATATGAAACCGTAGAAATTGACAGACTAACTATGTTGCTAAAAGGTAAGTACTTGGAAGAGCATCGAAAAGCTTGGGATAGATTCTCTAAATTTTTAGAAAATAGATGGGGGAGCTTTGCAGCAATTCCCAGTTGACAATATTATGCAACTCATAAAAGATAAGATTACGTATCACTCTATTCAATAACTATCACAGTCTGGATGTCTTAGAAAGAATAAAAATTGTAACATAGCATTAAGAAAACATATGCAACATAAACAACTAAACAAACATAATAAGTAAGAGGGGGGGCAAAAGGAAAAGAAATAGAAGAGAAGAAAGGGGGGAAGAAAAAAAAAAGGGGAATTATCCTTTTTTAAAACCATTGGTATTTTACTTATCTGATACGCACATCAAAAGGGAAAATAAAGGAATGACAAGGATGTGTATCAGTATCTGGCAAAACTGTCAAAAATCATTAATAAATCAGGTCTCAGAAAATATGACAATCTGATCCTCATGGGACACTGGAAAGGAAGTACTAGGTAGTATGGGTGAGCGATACGAAAGATAGAAGAATGTAAATAATATGTCTACGATAACACTTGATTATATGATTTGAGAGAAAGTTTTGATCGAGTTTTTTATGTTTTTATGTATTAAATTTGTTTGTTTGGTTGCTGTTTGATGTATGATGTATCTACAATAAACATATTTTTAAAAAAATATTACAGCGATAAGCCCTAGAATCATAGAACTGTAGAATCATAGAGCTGGAAGAGACGTCAAGGGCCATCCAGTCCAACCCCCTGCCATGCAGGAATACACAATAAAATCATTCCCGACAGATAACCATCCAGCCTCTGCCTAAAAACCTCCAAAGGAGAAGACGCCACCACACTCCAATGCAGTGTATTCCACTTCCAAACAGCTTACTGTTAGGACGTTCTTCCTAATGTTTAGGTGGAATCTCTTTTCCTGTACTTTGAACCCATTGCTCCGTATCCTAGCCTCTGAAGCAGCAGAAAACAAGCCTGCTCCATCCTCAGTATGACATCCCTTCAAATATTTAAACATGGCTATCATGTCACCTCTCAACCTTCTCTTTTCAAGACTAAACATACCCAGCTCCCTAAGCCACTCCTCATAGAGCATGGCTTCCAGACCTCTTACCATCCTGGTCACTCTCCTCTGGACATGTTCCAGCTTCTCAATATCCTTCCTGAATTGTGGTGCCCAGAACTGGACACAGTATTCGAGGTGAGGTCTGATCAAAGCAGAATACAGTGGCACAATTATTTCCCTTGATCTAGAGACTATATTCCTATTAATGAAGCCTAGAATCACATTGGCTTTTTTAGCTGCCTCATCACACTGCTGACTCATGTTCAGTTTGTGGCCCACTAAAACTCCTAGATCCTTTTTGCATGTACTGCCCTCATGCCATGTGTCACCCATCCTATATCTGTGCATTTCATTTTTACTGCCCAAATGTAGTATCGTACACTTCTCCCTGTTGAAATTCATTTTGTTAATATTGGCCCAGTTTTCTAATCTGTTGAGGTTATTTTGGATTCTGATCCTGTCCTCTGGGGTATTAGCTACTCCTCCTAATTTGGTGTCATCTGCAAACTTGATAAGCATGCCCTCTATTCCCTCATCCAAGTCATTGATAAAGATGTTGAATAACACTGGGCCCAGGACAGAACCCTGTGGCACCCCACTGGTCACTTCTTTCTAGGATGAAGAGGAGCCGTTGGTGACTACCCTTTGGGTTTGGACAGTCAACCAATTACAACTCTACCTAACAGTTGGCCTGTCTAGCCCACAAGTTACTAACTTTTTGGCAAGAATATCATGGGGCACCTTGTCAAAAGCCTTACTAAAATCAAGATACACTATATCCACTGCATTCCCATCATCTATCAAGTTTGTAACTCTATAAGAAAAGAGATGAGATTAGTCTGGCATGATTTGTTTTTGAGAAATCCATGTTGACTTTTAATGATCACAGCATCCCTTTCTAAGTGGTTACAGACTGTCTGTTTACTGATCTGCTCTAGAATCTTTCCTAGTATTGATGTCAGGCTGACTGGGGGGTAATTATTTGGGTCTTCTCCCCCCCCCCCTTTTAAAGATGGGGACAACATTTGCCCTCCTCCAGTCTGCTGGGATCTCTCCTGTTCTCCAGGAATTCTCAAAGATTATGTACAATGGTTCTGAGATTACTTCTGCCAGTTCTTTTAGTACCCTTGGATGAAATTCATGTGGCCCTGGAGACTTGAACACATTTATACTGGCCAAGTATTCCTCAACTACTTGTTTACCAATTCTGTGTCTCCCACACTGCATCATCTGCTCCATCTTCCTCAGGTTGAGCACTGTTCCCTCTTTGAGAGAAGACTGAAGCAAAGAAGGTGTTAAGTAGTTCTGCCTGTTTTCTGTCCCCTGTTAGCCTTTCACCATCTTCTCCATGCAGTGACCCTACCATTTCCTTGTTCTTCCTTTTCCTATGGACATAACCAAAAAAGCCCTTTTTATTGTTTTTAACCTCTCTAGGAAGCCTGAGCTCCAGCTGAGCTTTGGCTTTTCTGACTTCCCCCCTACATGAGCTGGCTATTTGTTTGAGTTCTTCTTTGGTGATTTCCCCCTTTTTCCATTTCTTGTACATGTCCTGTTTATGTTTTAGCTCAGTTGAGAGTTCTTTCAACATCCATCCTGGTTTCTTTAGAAACTCCCCCTTTTCCTCCTCATTGGAACTGTTTGAAGTTGTGCCTGCAATATCTCACTTTTTAGAAACTCCCATCCTTCATGAACTCCTTTATCTTTTAGTATTTCTGACCATGGGCTCACCCCCAGTAATTCCCTAAGTTTTCTGAAAATAGCTTTCTTAAAGTCTAGAAAGCATGTCTGACTATGCTTGGTTTCCCCTTTCCTCTGTATAACAAGCTCCACAAGAACATGGTCACTCCCCCCTAAGGATCCCACCACCTCCACACCATTAACCAGCTTATCCCCATTCAGTAGGGTCAGATCTAAAATAGCTGATCCCCTTGTTGCCTCTTCCACCTTCTGGACAATGAAATTGTCTGCAAGTTAAGTAAGGAATTCGTTGGACCTTAAATTCTTGGCAGAGTTGGACTTCCAACAAATATCAGGATAGTTGAAACCCCCCATTACTACTACATCTCTTTTTTCTGAATGTGCGGTCATCTGTTCCAGGAAGACATCATTCAAGTCCTTGGTTTGGCTTGGAGGCCTGTAGAAGACTCCCAGAATTATATCCCTGCTGTTTCTCTCTCCCCTATTTTTTTACCCAGATGCTCTCAACCTGGCTCCAAGGATTTCAGTCATGGATCTATTCATAGGTGTACACATCCTTAACCCTGAGGACAAAGATGGGAAACCTTTTGGCCCTCCACATGGTTTGGACTAAAAATCCTACAATTCCTCACCATGGTGGATGGAGCTGATGGGCATTGTAGGCCAAAACATCTAGAGGTCCAAAGAAGCCCTACCCGTGCTTTAGAAAGAAAGGTACTATTGCTATGTATGATGTCTGTCTATTAAATAACGAGACTGTGTTTCTACCTTTCAGAGAAATTAGGAAGAACTGATTGTGAATGCTTCAGTAGTGACCTTGAACACATCTGAACCTGCAAGACAAACACCAACGCTTTTGGCCATTCAGTTAATTGTCAGTCGTCATTTAAAGCAGCTGTGTTGTCTGTTGTGTGCTGAAAAAATGCTAAGATTAAAAGTTGACAAAAGTAAAAAACATGACATTCTGCAGCAACCTGAGGCGGACCCAAACCTTTTTTTTAACAAAAATCATCACTTGTGATGAAACCTGGATCTTCCAGTATGATCCTGAGACAAAACAACCGTCAATGCATAGAAAACACCATCATCACCAACAATGAAAAAAGCGTGTCAAAGCAAGTCCACATTCAAAGCCATGCTCATTGGTGTGTGTGTGTGTGTGTTTTTTTACATCAAGGGTGTAATTTTGGCAGAATGGGTTCCAGAAGCCAGAACAGTGAACCAGCATTATTATAAGGAAGTTTAGACAAAGCTGAGAGAAAAAGTCAGAAGAAAAAGCAAGAACTGTGGAAAAATGGGTTCATTCTTCACTGAGACAATGTGCCTGCTGATGCTGCACTTTCTGTGAAGCAGTTTCCCCCCGATAAATGCATTACTACATTTGAACATCCTACATATTCACCAGATTTGGCACCATGTGACTTTTTTCTTTTCCCTAAAATGAAATCAGTGCTTAAAGGAACATGTTTTGAGTCAATTGATGCAGTAAAGAAGAAAATGGCAGATGTGTTGAAACAGCTGACAGAAACTGATCTACTCCACACCTTCAACCAGTGGAGAACAAAACTGCATCAGTGTGTGAGTGGGAATGCCTGCAGCACAGGGAAAGGTTGGGAGGAGATCTGGGAGGAGGACGGAGGAGGACGGGGCTGTCTGAAATGGGGCTCTGTAAGTGTGACAGCCCTGTTCTTCTCCTAACCTCCTTGGTTTTTTTTTTTACCCCGTTTGAAAAAATCCTAAGAGGCATCTGGCAACTGGCAGCTTTAGTTGTTTCTCACAAGGTGTATGAAAGGCCACAGAACAAGTGTTCCAGGCCACAACAGAATCAAAACATTAGCAACCTTGATCTGGTACAGATAGAGAATGTGCAACCTGTTGGTGGGGGGAGGGAAGAAACAGACCAAGAGGAGAGGCGGGGTGGGTGGGTTGGGGAAGACCAGGGATGGAAAAGCTAACCAGGGGCAGAGGGAGGAAGAGTTCAATCAGATTTGTAAAGGGCATAATTTACAAAATCCGTCACATATTTTACTAGGCTGGGATTTACGGATTAGCCTGTAATACTTAGGCGGATTTTTGTAATAAAAACTGAAGCTGTGGCACCCTTGGGAAAGCGAAGAGAAACGAAAGGAGCAGCCTCTCTATCTCACTTTCATTTCCCCCACAATTTTTTCCCCTGATCTAGGCAGCGCCATTAATCTGGGCTTTATCTGCCTATGGAGAAGGATTGAGCTCTTTATTGGATTTTTGTCAAGAATAAATGATTTAGTTTGGGATATTGTGGAAACGATTTCTGTGGTATTACACCATCTAATAAATGAAACAGCAGGGATCAATTCCTTTCTTCCAGTGTGTTCAACAGACTGGTTGAAATATGTACTACAATTATTGGTTATTGGGATATATAGACATACACATATGAGCATGCACACACACACACACACACACACACGTTTAGTTTAAACAGCAGAACAGGAGAACTTGCTGGATCACTCAGTCTTTACCCAAATCCTGTCTCCAAAAGTGAAGTGTAGTGGATGCTTCAGAAGTAAAAGGCATGTTAATTATGGAACAGTTTCTAGTCTGCCTTTTAAAAAAAACGAGCTTCCAGTACAATCAGAAAATGATGGATGATCTGGGCATGTGTTTTAAAACTGTCCAAGCCACAGCTCACCCCATCCAATGAGAAGTGATGAATGTCTTGATCACAAATACACAGTGTTGTCAAATATAGTTGTGATTTATTTTAACCACAGGTCTTAATAAGGAGAGGTGCATAACTTTGGCTTTGCTGATGTTTTTGACCAACAATTTCCATCAGCCCTAGCCAGCATCATCAAAAGTGAGGATTTATGGGAATTGCAGTCCGAAAACATCTGGAGGGATGTATTCACCCTTGATATAGTGGTAAAGTAAACCTATAATTGTAGGATAATGATAAAACCAAAAAACTTCAACCTTAATTTTTAAAACCATGTTTCTAGCACTTAGATTTTCACCCCCCCCCACTTTTGGTCATATTGCAAAAGCCAAATAAAAAGGGCTCTTACAACAATCCAGTTTTGGAGAAAGTCTAGCCTACTGTTTTACTTCATTTTATTTATTTTCAATATTTTTATACCATCCATCTGACACACATTCAAAGTGGCTTGCAAGAAAGTAAAAACTACTAAAACAAAAAATATAATAACTATAAAAATGGAAAAGAAGCAGATAAAATAAATCAATATCCCCAAGGAGCAGTAAAGCAAATCAAGGTGGTGCCAGAGTCCACTGTAGGCCAGAACAGACAATAGCCACAAACAAGCACACAAATTCCATAGCAGCTAGTCCTTCCAGCTAAAATCCTGTAAGAACAAGAGCAGGAAAAGCTCAGGTAAACTCATCACCCTTTAAGCCTAGTAATGCCTAAAAGAGAGTAAAGAGATTATCAGACACTCTATAAATATGGAATGATAACGATGCCAGGAGATCATTAAAGGGGCTGTATTTCAGATGACGTTGTTCCCATTTGGCTGTCGCTACACTAGCGCTTCTTTTTATTGATGGGCTAAGCTGTCAGTGACCCCCCCCCATTCCATTTCTGTAATGGAATGACCTGCGATTGAAACAGTGCCCCATTATGCTGCGTTATGGCAGCGTCACTGGGAGGTCTGTGCCAGAGCACTTCTGGGTGAGATTGGGACATCGAGGTAAGTGACACACTTTTTTGTACCCTCCCCCGGTTACTTGTAATGATTTAAGTGTTTTTTTGTGATTGGTGTTACTTTTACTGTAGTATTTTTGAATTTTCCATGCTCTCATCTTCTCGCAAGAAGCAACCAGGATTTCTATACAGGAAGCAAAAGGAGCTCAATTCGAGCTCTATTCACTCCTGGGCTGCCCTGCCGAGGCAAGGAGCCACGATTAAGGTAGGTTTGAAAACTTTTTATGTTGGGGCGTTACTGGGATGGGAGAGGGGCAGGAGAGGAGATTGCGAGACGGGAATGCTTTTTTGTTCCTATCTGAAAATCTCCTAAAAAGGGAGCCAGGCAGGAAGCTGTTCCATGAGAGGGAAGTAGTTCCAGAACTTTCCCCTGGGGGTTCAGCTGAGTGCAGCCACTGAAAATGCCCACTCTGGTTGCAGGAAACACATTCGGGGTAGCCACGGTGGCCATCCAGTGAAACAAAATCCCAAATCCACAAAAAAGTGTTACCTTTATTAGCCAACCAAATGCAAAACACATGATGCAAGCTTTCAAAAATCTCCTGGCTTCTTCATCAAGCGCAAGATGTTAAAAAATAAAGCAAGAAAGGTGATGATGTTGGAGTCACAGGCCTACATGCTGTTTCAAATGTTACTTGTGTTGTTCAGGAGAGGGATCTCATGTAGGCAGAGGCCCCTCCTACTTCATGGCCATGTGGAGTTGAGACAAGGAACTTTATCAGACTAGCCCCTTTAAATGTAATTTTGCCAGCATAAAAAAAACCTGTATGCTGGCAAAAGAACATTCTCCCCCACACACACTTATCTTCCTCTCCTGGCAAAGGCTCCACGGCAATAAAGAGGAAGTGAACAGAGCCCCATTCACTTCCTCGTTTGAAATCCCGCGAGACTTTGTCACATGGGAAATTCAAAAACAAAAGCAAAATTAAAGCCTATACATTTTTTTAAAAAAGCACCTAAACACAATTTAAACATCCCAAGTAATCTGGGGAGGGTCATAAAAAAAGAGTGAAACCTACTTGGATGTCCCAATCTCACCCGGATGTGTTCGCACTGGGCTGGTCATTCTCTCTGCGGTGATGAGATTTAAATGGCCCAAGGTTTCGCATGCTGGCAATGCTGGCTCTAAAGTGCCACGGGGGATCTATTGACAGCTTCAACTGTCAATAAAAAGGTACAGGATTTCGACAGGATATAAATGCGAAAGGGCAATGTTGTCTGATCTGTGCACCCTTTTGCATTTATGTGGCATTGTTATCATGCTGTATTTAGTGCATCTAATAGAGTCCAAGGACAGTAAAACATAAATCCTTTTGCAGCAGTGAGGCAACCTCTCTGGCATCCAGCATGTCTCTGTTCTTTTGTGAAGCCATGGGCCTCTTTGTTAGGCAGAGATCATTGGATTTTTCAAGAAGTCTCTGTACTGCTGCATCTGGGAACAACTTTTAGGTGCTGTATAGGTAAAACCCACTAATTATAGTCCAAAAGAGAAGTTTTACCTTTGTTGGAGGTAGAAACCTCAGAGAATTGAGTCTGAGTCCATATTTCCCTTTTGTTTAAGGATTCCCTTTGTTATGGCAAAATGAGGTGTCTTCAGATCTAGGAAACACATTCAGGGGTAGCCATGTTGGCCATGCAGCAAAAGCAAATCAAAAATCCACAATGAATGATATCTTTATTGGCCAACCAAATGCAAAACACATGATGCAAGCTTTTGAAGCTCTACTGGCTTCTTCATTAGACAAAAGATGTTTTAAAAAAATAAAGAAAGGGAAGTGACAATGCTAGAGTCACAGGCCTACACACTGTTTCAGATGTTCCTTGCATTGTTGTTCAGGTGAGGGGTCTCCTGCAGGCAGAGGCCACTCCTATTTCCTGGCCAATGGCTACACAGATTAGGTAGTAGCTTCTGAAGGACCTCTGGAGATTACTTGAGCTCTGTTGGGCACTTTTCAAGCAAGAGGCTACCCACTCTTGGTGGGGTTTTAAGAGTTACTAAGGGCAATGTTTCCTATGGCCCCAGTTTCTCTGTGACATCTGAATCAGGTGAGGTTGTATTGGTTCTGGAACATTGCCTGGATGCAGTAGACCAAAGCAGCTGCTACACTTCAGAAATAATGCAGTTCAATGCTGTTTTAACTATCTTGGCTCCATCCATGGAATCCTGAGATTTGTAGTTTGTTGTGGTATCAGAGTTCCAAATATCTCACAAAATGACAAATCCCAGAATTCCATATTATTGAGCCATGGCAGTTGAAGCAGTATCAAATTGTATTATTTCTCTAGTGTGGCAGCAGCCAGAGATTAAATTCTGGCAAAGTAGATGCCTTGTGAGTGAACTGGAGGAAACTGGACTACCTGTTGTAGATGGGGTTGCACTCCCCTCAAAGGGTACAGGTACACAGTCTGGGAGTGTCCGGCAACCATCTTTGTTATGGATAGCTTGGTCACAGGGGTCCAGGCATTGATCACCTTGGGACTGGTTTTCTGTGATTCTACCATTACGTTTGATATGAAAGCTGCAACTGGTGAAGCTTTTAGAAACTCACCTGTTGATAGCATGGCTTAATAGTCAGCATGTAATACTTTTGTGGAAGGAACCACATTAGGGGGCTGTCTGCTCCCAATCTGATAAAATTTCATTGTTAATGTTTAAAGCCCTAAACTACAGGGTGGGGGGGCATATTGTTTGAAGGACCTTTTGACACCATATATGATAGTGAAGAAAACAAACCGGAAGATCAACTCCTTTGAAATATGGGGCTGAAATAGAGTTCTGTGGATACCCTGGGACTGTCAAAAAGATCAACAAATGGATCCTAGAGCCAATCAAGTCAGAACTCTCACTAAATGCCAAAATGACTAAACTGAGGCTAAGATACTTTGGACATATCATGAGACCAGGGACCCTGGCACTGTTTTTAATGTGGGAGGGCTCAACATTGGCATGAGGGTTATTATTAATGTTGCCTACTCATAGGTAGTTGCTGGGGGAGGGCAAATTACTTTCCCCATCCATTATTATTCAAACATCGTTAAATATGAAGACTCATACAAATACCATGTGTATGAAAAAGTGTCCTTCACGTGTTCACTGCAACTGAACACCTCCATGTACTCAGTGTAGTAAATGTACATAAGATAGATTGCAAGCAGGGGAGGGTTCAACAACAATCACTCTTAATATTTCTTAGTGCTTGATCATACAGTACCACTTGTGATTTATAATGCCTAAGAAGGACCTGTTGCCAGAGAAATCTCAACTACGTAAGAGTCCTGGTGGTCCAGTTTGTCAAATCATTTGGGGGGAGGGGGGCTCAGCCCCCTAGCTTAGCCTTTGGGGGGCTTGAGCCCATCCCACCCTCTGTTCCAGGGTTCATGCATGAGACAGTAATGCTGGGAAAAGTTGGAGGCAGTAGGAAAAGAGGAAGATCACATTTCAGATAGATTAATTCAATAAAGGAAGCCAAAGCCATGCATTTGCAAGACCGGACCCAGGGTATTAATAACAGGATCTTTGGGAGGTCTCTCATTCGTAGGATTGCCATAAGTCAATGCTGACATGATGGCAAACAACAGCAACCACAACAAATCTCTGCCTGTTTGCTGCAGTCATCTATAGAAGCCCTTTTTGGTAGAGCTTCATGCTCTAAGCTTTGGCACTCAACCTCTTGGAGCAGGTTTTTTTGTTTGTTTCTTTGGTTATCAGTAACAGCTTTATGGAATTCTGTTCCTGCTCATAAGCTATGGATGATGCTGTGTTTTCATTGCATATTAAAAAAATATAATTCATTGAAACCTTTCCAGTGGTATGATGTCATCTATGCATTTCAACAGCCACTGTTTTGCTTTGAGCTTATATCTTAATGCTTTGTTGTGTTTTAGTTTGTGCTCCCCTTTTGTACACTGTTGAAGTATTTCAGAATGTTAAGTAGTGCATACATTTGTTAAATAAAATAGAGGAATGGATGAGTTAATAAAATAGCCAGGTGCTGTACCTTTCCAAGCATTCTGTCAGCAGCACTCTCAAAGCAGGAATAACTGCAACTGATTCTAACAACAGTAGCTAAAATGGGGTTTCAGAAACATCCTACGCTGAGGACGGTATTTAATTTGGAGACCAAAGTGATGATGGAGATTATCAGATGAAGCAAATGTGGCATGAGAACGATGCCAGCGGAACGCAAAAGGATGCCAATATCAAACAACAATGTCCTTTTGCATCCTGCTGGCATTATTCTGGTGTTTCCTTTTATTGATGGCTGAAGCTGTCAATAGATCCCCCATTGCTATTTGGTGCCGGCATTGCCAGCATGCAAAACCTCAGGCCATTTAACTCTCCGGAATGCAGCGTCAAATGCCAGTCCGGTGGTTTCACTATTTTTATGAACCCCCCCCCCCAGGTTACATGGGACTTTTTAAGAGTGTCTAGGTGCTTGGTGTAACTTTTTAGGCTTTATTTTTGTTTTTGAATTTCCCGTGCGATGAAGTCTCGTGGGATTTCGAACAAGGAGGAAGTGAACAGGGCTCCATTCACTTCCTCTTTATTGCCAGGGCTGCCTTTGCTGGGAAAGGAGGTATTGTTCTTTTGCTGGCATGAAAATGTTTTTTTTTTTTTAATGCTGGCAAAAGAATGTTTAAAAGGGAATTGTCTGATAATCTCCAATGATGCATGTGATTTTAGCTAAACATACACACTTACCTGGACACAAGTTCCATTGAATGCAGTGAGGCTTACTTTTAGGTAGAGATGTACGGGAGCACATTACACATCTTAGTAGATGAAGACGCAACACAGTAGACAAAGACAAAGTATCATGCTCAGGCTCCAAATATATAAAGCTAAAGGGGCCCTCCTCTGTGTCCCATCAATGAGAGGAATATGCTGTGTGAGGACAAGTGAGACAGACTTCTCTGCTGTGGCACCCCAGGTATAGAACGCCGTCCCCTTGGAGGCCTGATTGGTGCCAACATTGCTGCTATTTAGGTGCCCAGTAAAAACATGGTTGTTTATGAAAGCTTTGGGGGCCTAAATGATTTTACAAAATCCTCTCATGCACATGGTTTCTGTCTCTTAATTTGTTAATTGTTTAATATGTTTTTACCCTTTAAAATTATTTTAATTATTTTTACTATTTTAAATTTGTTAGATTGGTTGAGATCTTTGGATAAAAGGTGGGAAATAAATCTTTTAATACAGAAGAAATAAAGGAAATCAACATTGGAGATGGAGAAGGATGGGGAAGAAGGTGTGTTTCATAATGTTCACCTCATTTCAAAGGTGGACATGATGGGTTACCAAGGAATTAAGATGCTTTAATGTTGCCCTCACATCTCTAACACTGCTTACACTCAAAGATCATTCAGTTTCATTGACTCCCCGTTGCTATCTATGGGATAAAGTTAGCCTATGTGCATGTACATTTGCTCTTAGTGATTTATGGAGTATAGTGCCAATCAGTGGGGTTAATTACCTGAGTCACCATGATGATCTTGGTTATAATTGAATCCAAGAGCCGGGCTCATTACTGTCATCATCCAAACATCACCATCTTAGCACAGCTCAGAGCCTTCATTTTTTTTTCTACAGCACTTTAGTAGCTACTGTTTCATACCTTTCCTGTCTTAATGTACACTTATTCATAAAACAGTCAAACAAATATATGTAAATAGGCATGCCTACATATAGAACACTAGGAAATGGAAAATGATTCTGTTCCTAGTTGTTCAGATTCAAAATAGTGTCATGGTCCCATAGCAGTACCATCCAAATGTACCTCACAAGCATGCAACATCCAAGCCCAATCCAGTGAATTTGCACATTTACATTATGCATCAGAATGTACTGTGTTTTTAAAGCATGATTCAACTGATTGTATGCATGACTTTATATGTGAAGGGGGAGATTTCTCTTCTTTGAGAAAAAAGCCTAGGGATACAACACCACAAAAACAAAACAAAACAACAACATTGTGGTTACCTTCTATAATGGGCTTGGAATCATGAAATTCTCCAGATGTTGCTAGATTGCAACACTTCCTAGCCCTACCCAGCACAGCCAATTTTGGGAAATGCTGAGAGCTGCAGTCCACCAACATCTGGAGAGGGGCATGATTCCCACCCCTGTTTTACAGCATTTTACCTGTTCATGCCTTAATGTAGATGTCAGCTTGTGCCTCTCCAAATGTTGTTGGAGATTCACATCAGTCAGTGCTGTGGATGGTGAGGGATGATAGAAGTTGAAGTCCAACCATGCTGACACCTGTTGCTTAGTCCCATTCAATCAACAGCTGAATAGAAAGACAACACACAGCTAAATCTAATGTATTCAATGGAATGATTCTTGTTGTTAACTGACGGCAAATTAACTTTGACGTATGATGAGCCTATGAATGCAAGACCTCCAAGTTACCCTAGTTAATAATTTAAATGTACAGAAATAAAATATACATACACAAATATACAAATACATGTATATAAATACAGTACACACACACATACATATAGATTATGTGTATGTGTGTAGAGAGGAGAGAGAGAGAGAAAGACAGACAGACACCACAGCCTTATTAAAGTTCTCTAGTGAAAGCTAAAAAAGAATTTAGGTCAATATCTGGGAAGCTACATGTTACCCACCCATGTATTATCAAAAATAAGAGAAACTAATGCATGCATCTGAACTTGCGATGGAAAGAACCATCCATAGATACAATATATTGTTTTCAGGCTATAACAAAATTTAAGCATGTACATTTAGAGGTGAGACCTAACTGGTCTAACTAGAATGAACACTAATGTTGTAGTCTGGTTCTTTGGAAGCCTTGCATACACTCCATGAGCGGCAGTCATTAAAAGACTCCTCACCAGCATTATTAGCAGCACAGTCTACTCTTAAGCAATTAACCTTACATCTCACAGCACAGTAAGAATGGGTAAATGAGTTCCCTTGAAAGAAGGGAAAGGTAAAAGAAAAACCTACACTATACCAACTAATTATGGATCTCACATAATGTATTAAATACACACATTATATTTAGAAGGATTTCAGAATAGAAAATATGCCTTGTTTTAACATATCTGATGTCTGATCCCTCTTCAAAGTAGTATTTTAGACTGAGGCTGAGGCTTGAAATGTAGGCCTGAATCCTATTGGGATAGAATTCCCAACTAGACAAGAACCATTGAATCAATCATTGAATGATGAGTCAACATGTAGGTGAGTCCCAGTGATTCTGTGACTCTCCTCTAATTGGGGACAAACAGCAGCCTTAGTGCCCCCTCATGTCACTTTTAGTGGCAGTTTGGCACAGTGTGCACGTCATAACCACTTAACTCAGAAAACGTGGACAAATCTGTATTGTCCTGCGAAGGGGGATCGTACTACTTCTCTGAGAGGGAACCATAATACTTCTCTGCATCCATAGATTTCTGTTCATATGAAGAACTGTAGTCAGACTGTTCTCTCTGTCTGGCAAAAACAACAGAGCCATGGAATTTACCCATTGATGATATGCACACAGCAGAGACTCTTTTGCTCATCTCTATAAAAGAGATAATGCTCACATAATATTTTACTGATTTTTGTGCCTCTGCAGTTTCTGCAAAAACTGTCTGTGAAGGTTTCTTTTGGAACTGTATCAGATCCTTAATTTCCATGGCTTCCCCAGAAGGAGAGAAGCCATCAACAAAATCATCATCAGCTGAAGGTGGGGATGGGGAGCCTCTTGCTTGGCAGATTCTGTTGGACTACAACACCCATCATCCCATGGCTATGATTGCAGTTGGAACCCAACAATATCTAGACATCTATCTGGAGGCTCATCTCTGATCTACAAAATCTATGTCAGATTTTTATGACATGATAGAGGCTTCAGAATTAGGGGGTGTTCCATCTTGTACCACATCCCTACTGGCTGATCCTAGAATCATTTCCCACAGTATGGGGTCTGGGGAAGAAGAGTTTGAATCCAAGTCACTATTCCCATTGTGAACCACCTCAAGTACTCCCACAATGGACTGCTCTTCCCTTCTGTGCAATGTATGTGTGTCACCCACCTTTTTAAAGAGACAAAATCACAAAAGTACCACTACCACTGACCACAGGAAAGGTTGTTTGCAGAACATTTAGTACAGGAGTGTAGAACAGAAGGTCTAGTATAGGAATGGAGAAATATCTAGTAAAGGAATGGAGTATGTGTCTCTTCAGATGTTGTTGGAGCACAATTCCCATCATCTGTGATCATTGGCTATTCTGGATGGGGCTAATGAGCATGGAAGTCTACAACTGAAGGACCACACATCCTCCATCCATCCTCTCGCAGTGGATTTCTAGCTCAGAGTGGAAACCAGCAGGCATTATCACTGTGGCAGATGTGGCCTGAATACACATTCTTCATAACTAGAAATAAATGGAAACAAAGAAATGTTCAAAACATTTTCACTGTAATTTAGATTCCAAAGAGTAAGGAAGGGATGTAAATCCTTAACTATTACCATTGTTTTCTCCCTGCTGTGGGAGAAAATGAATACAGTGGGCTCTTGGTATCCTCTGGGGTTTGGTTCCAAGACCCCCCATGGATACCACAATCCGTGGGTGCTCAAGTCCCATTACATACAATGGCATAGTAAAATGGTGTCCCTTATATAAAATTGAAAACAGCAAGGTTTGCTTTTTTTGAATCCCCCCTCCCCCGAATATTTTCAAGCCATGGTTTGCTGAATCTGTGGATACAGAACCTGTGGATACAGAGGGCCAACTGTATTCCTCCCTAGTATTCTCCTCATATTTGAATATCCTGAAATGTTACATGGGGAGTAATTATGGGCAGAAAAAAACCCCACGATTTTGTACACCCCCCTCCCTTTGCTTTCTGTGCAGATAAACAGGTTTCCTACACAGAAAACATTGTGTGTGTGTGTGTGCATGCAAAAAATCCCATGTGTTTTTCTCTGCAGAATAATTTCTCTGCAACACTTTGGAACATAGCATGTAAGAGACAACTGCATAAAATACTCACTGATCTATTATTCTTCCTAATGAGGTTTTCTGGATGTTGGGAAACCTATTTTTTTTCACCAGGAACAAATAATTAAGTATATTCTTTCCATTCCTAGTCTGAAGATAGAATACCTGCTTACCTACATTATAAGAGAAGGTCCAGTCATGTATTCTGATGTTTCTGCCAAAAATTCTGGAATCATTCACAGATTAAGCCCATCAGGGCGAGAGACTGGGAACAGGCGGTTGATTTCAACCAAATTCACTGTCCTGGTGGGTGTGGCTTCCATGTCAGTGGGGCAGGGAATCCACTACCTATCCCTGCAATAGGTTTAACACCTTGGATAGCTCTTTTAAAATTTGGGCTAAAACCTGGAGCAGATTGACTGCTGTACTGACATGGAAGCAAGCAGCCATCACTGTCTGACTGGCTTCAATTTTGAAGCTAGCGACGTGTGCAGCCAGCGATTTGGCAGCTCCCTCCCTGCTGCCAGGTAGAAAAGCAGCTAGCTAGCACAGAGTAAAACTGCTGGTGTCAAGGACTTGTGAATCCAGCTTTACAAACTGCTATCTACCAGAGGATCCCATGTATCCTTTGGGCTCTTGCTTTCATATCAGGCCATCTCACAACACTCTTTTACTGTGTCATCATAACTGTCAACGCCAGGACTGGCTGAAGACATGTTGCTGCCTGAGACAGAGAAGCAAACAACACTCCTGGGCTCTGCCTCCTCAGTCAAGCATGCCTGGCTGAAGACATTTTGCTGTCTGAAGCAGAAAGGTAAATGACTACCTTCAATCACCACCAGCTCCAAGGTGCACAGTACTTCAAGCCTTCCAAGTCATTTTGGTATATGAAGCAGAAGCTCTCACAAGCACCTCTCCTCACCTCTGGCAGTAGAAAACAACAAAAGCAACAATAACAAAACGAATAACTAACAATTTGCTGTCCTTTCATGACACTTCAAATCTGCCACCCAAGACAGGACTGGCCCTGACCTACACACACATGGTCTTGCTTGTGCCCAGAATAATAGGGATGAAGCAACATCTAATCTTTTCATATGTGAAACTAGGGCTATGCACAGACAATAAAGTGAGGGAAGGTCTCACTATCTTAAGTCTAGGCTAAAAAGTTAAATAATAAATTAATATATCAAGATCCTTACAATAAATTAATATATCAAGATCCTTACATTAAGTATGTTTTTACTGAAACAGGGCTATTTATTACACATCCCTTTTGTTGTAGTTTCAGCTGAAAGTCTGAAAAATGTGAAGGTGATTTTGACTGAAGCCAGTAGTCACTCTCAATGTGGTTGGGTCTTCCATGTAAAATAACTATGTCTGACTCCTAATCCCAGAGTTTAAGAATAGCTAGTTTCAGTTGATATGTAATTACAGTGGACCCTTGATACCCACTGGGGTTTAGTTCCAGGACCCCCCAGGTATACCAAAATCCATGGATGCTCAAGTCCCATTATATATTCCCCCCCAAAAATTCCAAAAAGCAAACCTTGCTGTTTGCCATTTTACAATCCGTGAATATAAAACTGTGGATACGGAGGGCCAACTCTACTTCCTTTCCCTGATAACAAAGATGTAGCAGAATTATAGTGCGATTGTAATATAGCAAGGCATAACTTTACTTACTCCTTTTGTGAGTTTTTGTTGGTTTTACAGTTATACATGTCTGGTTTCATTAAATGGTAGAGAAGAAATGTCTCATGATTCAAATAATTTCTGCTATGCCTTGTGCTTTGACCTCTCACTTGTGGGTACCGTATTTAACAACAACGAAGTGGCTATGAAAACAGTGTGTTTTCTACCACAGGGCAGCAGATTGTAGATTTCTTTAAAGCACCTAAAATCAACTGCTTTAATTACTTTTGAGGAATAGGAAAGTAACAAGTCACTTTGGAAATTTGAAATTATAATAGCAGCTACTACTGGGAAGCTTTCGACTGTTTGGCAGTGGAATACTCTGCCTCATAGTGTGGTGGAGTCTCCTTCTTTGGAGGTTTTTAAGCAGAAGCTGGATGGCCATCTGTTGTGAATGCTTTGATTGTTTATTCCTGCATGGGAGGGGGTTGGACTGGATGGCCCTTGTGGTCTCTTCCGACTCTATGATTCTATGATTCTAATTCTTAGTTGGCCTTTAGAGTTCTATTTCATTACAGTACTAAAACCTTTGGCGGAAATCTTGCATCTGGACATACATGTATCATCCCAATGCTAACTTTCTAAACCCATCTTGTAAGTAGTGCAGCACACACACACACACACACACGGCCATTTCCATGTTGTCAGTGTTGTTGATATTTATATTAAGCAGATTGCAGCTAACCCCCTCAGTTTTTCATGACCTTCTGGTACAAAACAGGGCATGAAACATACTGGATACTCCAATAAAGTTATAACGCAAAACTTACATTTATTATGGCAGAGAATACATCTTGGATAAGAAAAAGTAAATAGGAGAAAGTTACCTAACATAGGACTTTTTCAGACAAGCTAATTGTAGCGCTAGCAGCCTCGCCACGTTGCGAGGCTGCAGCGCAGCAAGGCGTCCCTTTCGGATGATGCCCGTCCCTAGCGGTACTGTTGCGGTACCGCAGGGACATTTGACTGTAATATTTTGGAGATTTTTACTCACGATCGTTGATCGTTGATCGTTAGTAAAAATCTCCAAAATATTACAGTCAAATGTCCCTGCGGTACCGCAACAGTACCGCTAGGGACGGGCGTCATCCAAAAGGGACACCCTGCAGCGCTGCAGCCTCGCAACGTGGCGAGGCTGCTAGCGCTACAATTAGCTTGTCTGAAAAAGTCCTTAGATGAAAGAGTCCCTAAAAGCTGACTCTTATGCGTGCGTGTGAGAAAGCTAGAAGCTCCCTCTGCCTCAAGTTGCTGGCTGCTACCTTCTGAGACAAAGGGCTGTAAAAAGGAACATTAAAACTACTTGGGGCAAAGAAGGGGGCGAAGTGGTCTCTGCAAGCAGGGAGAGAATACAAGTCTGAGACATGCCCACAGAGTTGTAAACGAGCGAGCATTGATGCTTCTTCACTTTCAACAGTCAGAGAGTGGAGAGATGAGTGAGAACACATCCACCTATTTTTGTGTAGCTGGTGTGCTGTGACAGGCATCTGCAGGGACCTCTGGTGGCCCTTGGGATGTTCCCTGGAGATAATAATTGGTTCAGCACACTCAGCTACAGAAAATGGCGGGACGTGTCCCCATTGATTCTCCCCACCCCAGCTCTCCAATAACATGGTGATTTGGTTGTAGAAATAATGCAGTTTGACGCCACTTTAAGGACTTTTTCGGACAAGTAAAATGCAGCGCAAGCAGCCTTGCCACATTTCCACTCAAATGTCCCTGCGGTACCGCAACAGTACCGGCAGGGACGGGCGTCATCCGAAAGGGACGCCCTGCAGCGCTGCAGCCTTGCAACGTGGCGAGGCTGCTTGCGTTACATTTTACTTGTCCGAAAAAGTCCTAAGTGTTGTAGCTCCATCCTATGGAAACCTGGGATTTGTAGTTTGACAAAGTCTTTAGCCTTCTCTGGCAAAGAGTGCTGATGCCTCACAAAACTACAAATCTCAGGATTCTGTAGGATGGAACCATGGCAGTTAAAGAAGTGTCAAACTGTATTATTTCTACAGTGTAGATATACCCTTAATTTGTTTTCTATTTAAACCTGTCCTCTTCTTCCAACCAGCCTATTGGTCAATCTCTCCCCCCACCACCTCATTTTATCCTCTCACAATATCTCATCTCTTTCTCCATCTCCTCCTCTTCTTTCTCCCCTGCTCCTCCCATATTGTTAACCATGTCCTTATTGATATTGCCATACACCTCTGATGTCATTTTGCATATGACTGGAATCCTTTTAGTGACTTACACATGCATTAAAAAAGTTGAACATTTTTCTCCAATGTGCAACACCTCCATTCAGTTGAAATCTGCAGAACTGGAGTTGTACATGAAGGACCGTTGTTTAAGCAGATGTGGATTATCAGCCTACGCACATCTACCTTCCCCTTCTGAAAGTGGTGTAGTACTCCTTTGATTGCACATTTGGTTGTGCATTCAGGACTTTATCAGACACAAAACACACTAATGTTCCTGTCCCACTATTAGCATATCTGTTCCTGTCCTGGCACAATAACCCAAAATATCAGGACTTTTTCAGACACTGTAAAAGCCCTCTGCAGAGGTCAGGAGAAGAACGTAGCTGTCCTGCTCCAGCTGGTTGGTTTCACACGACACCGTCCTCCTTTGTTCTTCTTCCATGCTGGATTGATGGAAAAGGTGCCGCCTTTTAATGATGAAAAACTGTCAGTAAAAAGCAGCACTTTTCCCATTGATCCAGCACGGAAGGAGAACGAAGGAGGATGGAAGGAGGATGGTGTTGTGTGAAACTGACCGGCTGGAGCGGGACAGCTGCGACCTTCTCCCAACCTCCACGGAGGGCTTTTACAGCATCTGAAAAAGTCCTCAGACTTACCTCCGGCAGTGTTAAAAAGCAGCCCAGGCATGAATGGAGCACTAACAGAGGTATATTCACTACCTGGTTAGAGATCTTGCCGATTCTCATGAGAAGATGCAAGCATGGCAAATTCAAAAAATAAAGAAAATAAAAACAGAAAAAGTTTACGCAAGCACAGAAACACACTTTAAAAAGTACAAGTAACCCAGGGAGGTTAATAAAAAGAGCATCACCTACCTGGTTTTCATGATCTCACCTGGAAGTGTTCTGGCCGGACTGGCCATTGATGCTGCATTCACGTGAGTACAATGGTGAGAGGTTTCACATGCTGGCAATGCCAGCACTAAAGCGCCATGAGGGATCAATTGATGGCTTGAGCCATCAATTAAAAAGTATGGGTTTTGGCCAATACATAAACACGAAAGGGCAACGTCATCTGGTATGCATGTCCTTTCCAGTTTATATGGTGTCATTATGGCGCTGTATTTGGTGCATCTGACAATGTCCTCAGTTGCACAGCACTGCCATTAGCACAAGGGTTGCATAGTATAAGGTGTAACTCCAAATGCAGCAATTTATATTACACAACCCCAGTGTAGGATCTGAGGCCATTATTTGTCTTCCACTTAGTAGCTCTGCCTGCCATTAACACCTGCTCTCCTACAAATCCATACATTCATCCATCTTTTCTCTCTCTCTCTCCATCTCTTACTATACCCCCACTCCTCCCACAACTCTCTCTTTATCCACCTATGACTCCTCAGGGCTTGTCTGGATGTGATGGTAAATTGTGAGTGGGTGCATATTTTTGCCCATTCCCAGCAATGCCATTTTGTTTACACCTTCCCCCCCCCCCCGACGTATTCGCATCCATTTGCTCTATTCGAATGGGGCAGTGACATGCTCCGATAAAAGGCAATAAAAGTGAAAATGCACAGCGATGTGAATTCAGACGGTCGTGTGGGGAAATTTTGGGGAAAATCGCAAATCCCTTTACTTCATAGTTGTTGGAGTTTTTAGCTTCCCTTCCTTTTGAATATCCCGAATAGGCTGCAAATCACATGTGGCCAGATTGTGGTCTATTCAAACTGCATGAGGACTATTTTAAACATGTAGACAACCCCTTAGTTTCTTGTCATTTGTCCATCGAGTCTTCCCACCTTTCCCTTGATTCAGAAGTTTCCTTCACCTGTGTCCATTTTGCTAGGTAACCACAGACTTCCATTTCCTGCCCCTCACTTTTGCTCTGCATGCCCATTATTTTTCTTGTCAGCATGGCTGGCACCCACCACAGAATGAAAAACTCTTGTCATAGAACAGAAAGAGTGAAGGAAGAAGGGAGAGACAACAATGTAGCAAATAAAAATGTCATTCCCCCATATCATTTCCAGAACAATCCCCTACAATTACATTGAATTAGTTGAGGGAGGAGATACTTTATGCCTTGATTTAACTTAAAAACAAAACAAAACAAAACATGCTGTAATTAGCATAATATCAACACACTGGTTGCAGTCTTTGGGGATATGTTTTTCACATGCTTATTTGCAGACCAGGAATCATGCTCCAAGTGTCCCTCCTCTTCTTATTATACATTGTGGAAATCTCATCTGAACAGATGCCTCCTCTCTCACCTGCTTTATTCTGCAATAGCTTATCCTACGCTGATTTAAATGCTAGAATGTTTGCTCTTTTGAGTAAAGCTACATAGGGAGGAAGAAAAAAACCAGTAACTGTCCTGAAACCAGTTTTCAACCATTGAAAATCCAGCTGTGCCACTGCAGTGGCTACACAAGTCTGATCTACACTGCATGAAGTCTCTGGCCCCATCTACACGATGGGGAAAAAAATCCATTTGGGGGGTAAAAAATCTGAAAAGGCAGCCATTCGAATGCGTACAATCTGCCTACATGATTCCCCCCCGCCAAACTCCGTATGACCCTCCTTGCCCAGCTGACTGGAGCAAGTGATCCAAGCGGAGGTTTTAAATCTCCCACCGCTTTTTTTTAATTTTAAAAGGTGCCTGTTTTGCAGACAGTTGGTTTTCCCTATTTACAATGTAAAATAAAAATGAATATATGTAAAAAATCTCCATTTCATGGACTTACCAGACCCTTGCTTAGCCAGGAATCCAACATGGCGGCCGCTCCCAATTCCCCTCCTTGCTAGCCCCACCCAGTGTGCTCAGCCAGCCAATCAGATTACATTGCCTGTTTGTATGTGTGTGAACAGGGTGTACAGACCGCTGACAATGCGAACAGCTGTATGGATTTTAGCTTGAGATTCGCTAATCCTCCCGAACGCTGAATCCATGTAGTTTATGGAGGATTTGCTAGCCCCCCTTCCAAAAGACACGTATGCATCCGAACGGCTGTGTGTACACATGATCGATCTTCCGAACACTGTACGTATTTTTTTTACCATGTAGACAGCCCCTTAGTGTCCATGCACTTGTATTAGTATGCATCCTCAGAGGATGGCAAACTCCTTCCCAAAACCTAGGAAGGGAAAGGAACATTCAAGGATGAAGCTGAGGCCAGCCTAGAGCCAGAAAATGGGTACTTCCTTGTTGAATAGGAACAGCAAACTGCAGAGCTTCCAACTGCCCTGATTTGACCAGGGTAGTCTCAATTACTTTTCTGTTGTCCCACTTTTCAGCTGCTTTAAAATGTCCCCGTTTCTCTTTTCTTCTCCCACTTCCCCCTTTGCCCTCGACGTACTGCAAAGTGAGTTTAAAATGCAGAAGTAGTTTGCACTTAATTAATTCAATGGGCAGGGAATTGGAGAGGAGGGGCAGAATCTTGCTCTTCCCAGTAGGCTCAGGCAAAAGTAAACTCCCAGCTTGTGTTTCTTCCTCATTAATAGCTTTTGTCATCTTGACCAAACTCTGATATTGCTTGGCCACATACGTCCCGGTTGTCATCGATGAAATGTTGGAGGCTATGAAACTGGCTTGTGTGCAGTCAACCCTTTCAAATTTGAAATGTAGCTACATGGATGTGTGCGTAGGATGAGATATAGTCTTCATTAACTGAGTTTCCTGGTTCCACGGAAGTGCATCCTCTCAGACTTTAGCTGGCTATCACCCTTTACTGCATTGTTTTTCCTTGAGCTGTGTTCAAACAGTCCATTAATGCCAGTGTGGAACGAGATTGGTTGTGTTTCTCCCCGGGCTGGTTTGTTCCACCATAATTAGGTCTGAGCTAAGGCGATTAAAAAGAATCTTAGTGATGGATTCTCTAATCCCAGTCTGAAAGGGAAATAAGCTTCTGATTTTATTTTATTTTATTTCCCCCTTGTGTCGCTTCTGTCTTTTTCTCTTGTGCAGAATTAGCAGCAGTGGGCTCCGGTACAGAAGCTAATGCTTTGATGAGAAACCTCTGAGTCTGAACAAGTTTCTTCAGCCTCTCAAATGAAGGAGAGCCTTGTTTTTCTAATCAAGAATCTGGCTTCAGTCTGCTCCTCTAAGCCTCTGGTGTGATCCTGAATAAGTGTGTAGAAGCCTTTCCATGCACAGTATGGAATAGACCGTAAGAGCTGGCAAAAATCACAGCAGCCTTTCCCCTGTTAGAGTGCCAGTATGGTGTAGCACCAGTGGCTAGGTGAGTGTGCTTGGAAAAGGGTAAGTTGGAATCAAGTCTCCAAGCAGCCTTGAATCTCACTAGGGCAGTTTCAGCTGGGTGAAAACAATTCAGCTTCAAGCCCATCTCTCTCAGCTTCTGAGCTACATGTTTTGCAGCTAAAACTCATGTGTCACATTGAGCTCCTTGGTGAAAAAAGCAAGATGCAAACCACATAATACAATTAATAGAATATGATGTAATTGTGGTTTTGCTGGTTTGTTTCAAGTGAAGACATCAAACAACAGTGGAGGTTTGGAGCTCAGATCAGATCCTCACCATATGAGGTTCTGAAGGCATCTCCAGATTCATAAGTAGATCCGAGCAGTGATACAGGTTGTGGGCACTTAATGCAGAAAGATGGAATAAAAGTGTGAGATGGAAGGGAAAGGAGAGGAAGGGGAAGAGTAAACAGGAAAGAAGAGTAAACAGGAAAATTCCTTTTAGCAAAGTGGCTACCTTCTAGAAGCAAGATCTATACCAATTTGTCTACTAACTGATCCTTGCATGTATACCATGAAAATTATGTATGTTGCTGATGTATATTCAAGGGAATCTATCAAAGCAGAGATGGTTTTCTGTCTCTGGACTGTCTGGAGGCCATGTAGACTGCCCCCAAATTGAACAAAACAGAATTGGAAGTAGCAAGTCCACTTCTAGATTTGAAAAAGCAAAACAAAAACCTTTTGCTTTCTTTTCTTCTTTTTAAAATGTGGACCAATTCACAGTTTCTGCAACCTATTTAAAAGGTGACTTGCCAGTTCTGGAGACTCCAGATGAAGCAAATCCTCCCTCCCTCCCTTGTTTCTTTTTCTTTCCTTCCTTGTATTGCTAGAAAGAGAGTAGGGGGGAGGAGCCACAAAAACACCCTTGGGCTCAACTACACAGCAGCTTTTACTCCACTGTTTTGCCCAACCCTGTTCCACAGCAGGGATGAGTAATGGGACTGCAAATTCCTGGCCAGAGCTGGTGGGAACTGTAGTCCAACAGCATCTGGAGGGCCATATGTTCCTCACTTCTGTTCTAGAGCATACATTTAGTTAACATAGAGCACTGGTGATTTTTGCTGAGTTTCACTGCAATTCTGTGTCAGTTGAGAGTATGCCTCAGGGGCAGTTCACGCTAGCGGGCAAACTAGCATGCTAGTGGGGATTTTTTTCTACCATGACTGATCTTCTGACTGAGAAATCTCCTGATGAGTTTTCAAGAAACATCAAGGTTCCCAGAAACACAGCTGTACATGTGTTGGGGAGGGGAGAGTCTGGCCTGCCTATAAGGCCCAGGCAAAGTACAGTACCTAAGGCTTGCTTCTGGTACACTGGTGATGTGGTTGCAAATGAAAAGACAAACTGCATATGAAGTAGGGTGTCAGTGCCAACTGATGAAACATTTGCCTTTCATTTGATGAATCAATTTGTCTGTCCCATAAATTTAACTAAGTTCACAAAAAATGCAAAAACTCAATATGCTTGTCATTTTGAGATAATTTACAACTACGTAAACAACTGTGACTTCAATGTTAGAAGAAAAACCCATCCATAATGTTTTCTTTGTCTCTTGCAATTGCAACTCAAAGCCAAATATTCTCAAAAAATGACCCAATGGTTCGTGAGGCCTTAGTCCCACAGATTAAAAATTGCTGTCACTGATTAATCCACTAAAGTTTTAGCTGATTTATCTCCAGATAGAAATAATTATGCCAATGAGGACATTGATACAGTAGCTGTGTAATTCGTGTGTGTTTGTCTCTCTGTGTGCTTGTATTCCTTAGAAATTACTACAATCCTAATAGCTTCAGAAGTCTCTTGGTGGAGATTTATTACCAACCTGATGGGGAGATGTTTTAGAGCACCAAAAGATCCCTGCTAGGTTAGATTAAAAGGCATATCTCTAGCCAAGGAGTCTGTTCCCACAGTGGTCAGACAACCAGGACATGAGCCCAGTAGTCCTCACTAACACATTTATGTTCTGCAGTAACTGATGTCCAGCTAATAGCCACTTTTATTGTCCATCAAGTTGCTTAATCCCATTTTTAAACATCTCAAATTGGTCTCCAACACTACTTGTAAAATCAAATTCTATAATTTAACTATGAGCTATATGAAGAATTCCTTCATTTTGTTTGTTCCCAAGTTTCATTGGGTGATCTCAGATTTTTGTATAATGTGGGAGGGAGAAAAACTTTGCAATACACATAGTTATATACACCTCTATCATGTTCCCTTTACTTGCCAAAATAGTTGCATTATCTGCTGAGATCTGCCAGGGTCCTCTGGAGGTTTCAGTAGCTGATGTAATAATTTTGTAACTGGCTGCAGTGACATAGCCAGACACTTCTGTGATTCCCACAGTCTCCTCCATACATAAATAGCCACAGATGAGGTGGAGACTTCAGCAGCTCTCCAGTAAGTTGAGGGGGATTCACTTCAGGGGGAGGGAGAGAATAACAACCTCTGCATCCAAAATTACACACACACAGGTCTACTTATGTGTATGTATGCCACTAACAGGATCCCAGCCATTTTATTTTGTCTTTGGAAGGTAGCTTCACTACATTATTGCCCTCCCATAACTAGTTACAGGTAACTATGTTTCATGTAACTTCTTAAGTCCAAGCTCTGATTATTCTTCCCCAACTAAATGTATGCAAGTGTTCCTTAAGTTTCTCTTGGGATGCCATCAACCAGGTGTTGCCCATTAATGAGCATGGAATTGCTAATGCAGTGGAAGTTGCCAAGCCATTAGTAGCCTGACGCTTCGCTCTGATTTTGACGAATGCAATGCAGCTGAAGCAGAAAGTGTCAGGAACTGCACCTGCCTTGTGTCTCCTGCACACTGAGAACAAAGTAAAGCAGAGGCACTAATGCTGGCTGAACTTCTGCTGGCTTGGTTGTGAGTTACAGCTTAACACAGCTTTTTGATGATGATTCCACCTGGGGTCAAAATGGCAAGAGAACTCCATGCTGTGAAACGTATATACTTATTAATTGTTTGTGTGTGTGTATGCCAAAACACGTAAGTCTGCTATTCATTTGGGGCAGAGATTCATTGGGTTTCTTTTTCAAATGTTTAAGATCACACCTGCCCACTCTGCATAATTTAATCTGGAGAAGTACTGTCTCTCCTTCCCTATTCACAGATATTAAAGTGGTTTAAGAAGCTCCATGTCAACAGTAGGAATCTAAATCCTCCACTGTTTTGTCCTCACATGCAAGGACAAATCATTACTGTAGTTTTCTCTCTACAGGAGAAAATGAATACTTCTCCACAGTAATCTCCCAGTATTTGAATGTCCCAAAAGGTTTATGTGAAGCTATATAATACATGTTTTTTGTACAGGCAAGTTTTTTTTGCACACACACAAAAATATCATAACCTACAACTGTCCTGATTTGACAATGAAAGTCCTGATTAATTGTTTGTTGTCCCACTTTCTCAGCTGTTTTCAAAATGTCCTGGTTTCCATCTCCTCCTCCTCCTTTCTCACTTTCTCCTGAGCTTACTTCAGTTATTGCAAACTGAATTCAAAGTGCAAAACTAGTTTGCACTCAATCAACTCAGCAGGGGGGAGGATATGGCAGAGTCTTGCCCTTCCCAGTAGCATCAGGCAAAAGCAAACTGTTGCAGCCTCTCTTGGTTCTTCCTCATTAATAACTTTTGCCATCTTGAACACTCTCTTATGTTGCTTAGCCACATGTGCCCCAGTTTTCTTCTGTGGAATGTTGGAGGCTATGAAGTACCCACATGTATTTTTCTACAGAATAATTCCCCTTTAACATTTAGTTAGGCCTAAATACCCTAAAGGAATCAGAACCAGTCTGATTTTGGAAGCTAAGCAGGGTCAGCCCTGTTGAGTACTTAGATGGGAGATCACCCAAGTAATATTGTATTACAGATCTGTCCCTCTAGAAAACAGATGCACAAGTTACTCCAGAATTTGTACATGATGCATAGGTTGGTGCCCTGTATGTGCTTTAGTGGGCCTGAAACATCAATGATAACAACAAAGTAATTTCATTCAAACTGAAATTGATTGTTTCAACTCTTTCAATTCTTTCTCTCTCTTTTTTTTTCTTGCAAAAAGCAAAAATAAACAAGAATGTCTTGGGAAACCCAAAGATGTTTTATTTGAAAGCAGACATGTATGGGGTGGGGGTCAGGGAAGGCATGAATCAGAGATTAATAGTGTAATCCTATGCATGTCTAATTGGACGGTTGCCCTGGTGAGTTCAGTGAAACATACTTCCCAGTAGATGTGCTGAAGAAGCAGGAAAATGAATCAATAAAACCAAGTGTTTGTGGGGTGTGTTATGGGGAGAGGAAAACATTTCACAAAATGGATTCTTGTCCAGTGCTGATGGATACTTTTCAGTTTGTGCAGCCAAAGAACATGGACAGTGTTCTTGGAGAGGTGAGAGCCATCACATGTGTACTAGACCCTTGTCCCTCCTGGCTAATTAAACAGGCCACAGGGAGACTGCCTGAGTGGGTAAGGGAAGTGACCAATGCCTCTTTATAAAAAGGCAAGGTCCCAACATACCAGAAGGAGTCTGTTGCAAGACATCTTCTGAAATAAAAAACATTCCTGGATCCTACTATCCTGGATAGGCCAGTCTCCAGCTTCCCTTTCTTGGGCAAGGTACAAGAGCATGTGGTAGCTTCTCAGCTCCAGGGGATTCTAGATGAGGTGGATTATCTAGACCAGTGGCTCTTAACCTTTTTTTTTTAAACCAGGGACCCTCTTTAAATATCTTTTGTTGCCATGGACTCCCAAAACTTACTCAGGATTTCAAGCCCTAACAACTACAACTACTACAACAACACAACTATACCATCCATAAACCCTTCCCTCAGAGCACTAGAGGAGAGGGAAGACTTTTCTCCTGCTTCTTCCTGCAAATTTGTGGCTGGAGCAGATTGAACAGCAATGTGCAGATCAAGCCAGCCAACCTTTCACTTGGTTCCTGTCATGTGGGCTCAGCAGCCTTTAAGCTTTTGTGGACCCCTTGTGAGAACACTGCAGCCCCCTGGGGGTCCACAGACCACAGGTTAAGAACCACTGATCTAGACCTATTTCACTCTGGTTTCAGGTCTTGTTAGGGGGTGGAGACAGCTTTGGTTGCCTTGATGGATGATCTATGCTGGGAACTGGGCAGTGTGAGTGTGTCCCTGTTGGTTCTGCTGAACCTCTTGGCAGCTTTTGATAGCATCGACCATGGTATCTTTCTTGGCCACCTCATTGGGATGAGGGCTTAGAGGTACTGCTCTACAGTGGGTCCATTCTTTTCTGGAGATGCAGTCTCAAAAGGTGGTGCTAGGGGAATCCTACTTGTTTTCATGGTCATTAACCTGTGGAGTCCCTCAGGGTTTTGTCTTCTGCCCTGTGCAATTTAACATATACATGAAAATGCTGGGAGATGTTGTCCAGAGTTTTTAACTTTATAAATTGTTTTATTGTTTAAACATAACTTTTACATTTATTATTTTATTGAAACTTTTGTATAGCTTTAATCTGTATTGTTTTTAAATCTGTTGTTAGCTGCCTTGAGTCTCATTATTGAGAGAAAGGGGAGATAAATGCAACAACAACAACAACAACAACAATATTAACAACAATTCACTACTTCATTAATATTCTAATTGAATCACTGTTTGTTATCAGCTCTCCTGTATACACACCAGCTAGTGTTCTAGTGTCTTCAAGGGTGATATTGCATTGTGGTGTGTCATACATTTTCCCCATCTCCTTTGAAAATAGTCCATTCACAACTGAAAACACAGAAAGCTTGATTCAGGACCACCTTTTTCATGAATGGAAGGGTTCCATTCATAAAAAGTGCCTATGCCCAATTTTCAGGGATCTCTCCCTGTTTACCTTGTTCTCTTAACCCACTGTCAGTGGTAGCTAATGGCTTCCATTTCAGTTGGCCAATGGAATCTCTCTGGGATTTAGTCTGAACTTTAAAAGAATTGTCTAAGGTGCTGATCCCTATCCCCAAAATAAGTTCAGCACCTTGGATAGCTCCTTTAAAGATTGCCCTCAAACCCAGAGTCCATTCACCACCTTTAGGGCATGGGAGCCATCATCTGCCCCTGCCCTCTGTGAAGAATTTACACACCCAGTTACACAGATTCTGGAGAATGCACATCCATTTTCATTGTGATATTGCAGTCTTCAGGGTGCCACAATTCAAGAAGGATATGGATAAGCTGGAATGTGTCCTGAGGAGGGCAACCAGAATGGCAACATTCCTGAAAACCGTGCCCTATGAAGAGTTGGGTATGTTTAGCCTGGAGAAGAGAAGGTTAAGAGGTGACATGATAGCCATGTTTAAATATTTGAAGGGATGTCATATTGAGGATGGAACAAGTTTGTTTTCTGCAGCTCCAGAGACTAGAACATGGTGCAATGTACTCAAACTACAGGAAAAGAGATTCCCCCTAAACATTAGGAAGAATTTCCTGATGGTAAGAGCTGTTCAACAGTGGGATATGCTGCCTTGGAGTGTGGTGAGTCTCCTTTTTTGGAGGTTATTAAACAGAGGCTGGCTGGCCATCTGTCAGGAATGCTTTTTCTGTGTATTTCTGTATGGCACAGGGTTGGACTAGATGGCCCTTGTAGTCTCTTCCAGCTCTATGATTCTATGAGGACCCCACTCTGCGCTGTGGTTTACACTTTCATTCTTCCTGTAAAAACAGTTGTGGGGTTTGCATTGACCGGAGGCTGCAATTCTATGCACATCTCCCCGAACCTGGGAATAAATCCAGTTGAGTACGATGGTGCCTATTTTTGAATGGAAATGCACTGCATTGCAGTGTGAGCGTGTGTCCCAAGTTTCATTTCAATATTTTAGTTAGACATTGGAGACATGGGTTGGCATCCTATTAATGGCACTTACACACACAAATGTGAGTTTCCATTACACCTGCATATATCCTTTCTGGGAGCTCCGATTGTTGTTCTCTTCCTCTGAAGTGGCCAAAGCACCCCCCCCCCAACTTAGTGCTGCGGAGGGCTCGGGAGTGGTACACGCCTGTTTCACGGCAGAGGGCCAATTTCTGATGACACCATCCCTCTCGCCTTACCCTCTGTGTTCCTTCCCTGTTGCATGGAAGGAGAAGGCACCACTTTTTATTCACGAAGAACTTCCGTGAGTAAAAAATGTCATCTTTTCCTTCCATGCAACATGGAAGGAACACAGAGGGTAATGCGAGAGGGACGTCGTAGTCAGAAACTGGCCCCCTGCCAGGAAACAGGCGCGTACCTCTCCCGAGCCCTCCGCAGCACTTTTTACGTGTCTGAAATGTCCATAGACAGATATATGACAGTGTAGGACAAATATACTTAATTACACTTCCGTGGCAATGAATGTAGAAAATTATTGGTATTTATATTAAGCGGAGCGGAGCATAGCACAAGTGCAATATGAGCTTCTGGTATAAAACAACATGCAGGATATTCCAGTAAGGTTAAAAAGCAAAACTTATGTTTATTGTGGCAAATAATACATCTGAGATAGGAAAATAGATAGAAGAGAGTTATCTAACTTGGGTAAAAGAATCCCTAAAGCTGACTCTCGTGAGTGTGTGTAAAGCATCTTGAGGCCGAGCTGCCTCATGTCTGCAAGCTTCTCAACTTCTAGCTTCTGGGACAAAGAGTTGTAAAACACTAAAACTTCTTGGAGCAAGCAGAAGAAGTGACTTCTGTATGCAAATAGGAAGTAAAACCTTGAAAACACAGATCAATGACACACAGAGTACAGACAAAGGCACAGGCATGCAACGTTATATTCTCCCTCTGTCCCCAGCTACTGTAAACAAGCATTGACGCTTCTTCACTTCCAACAATGAGCGCTTTGCCTGTGCCTTGTGGTAAAGTAAAGTATAGGTGGAAAGAAGATCTGGGGGAGAGAGAAAAGTTTAGACACACATCCCCAAATTTTCAAGACAACAGTCTCTGCTGAGCATAAGGGAAGTCTATAAATAATTTTATTCTCTCTCTCAAACCCTGCTGACCCATCATCCCCAAACAGCCCAGTATTTTACTCCTCCCCACACCATCTGCTGCCTCAGCTGAAACTGAGGGTCTCAGTCACAGCTTGGAGCTGTCTGAACTCCCCCAATAGATCATCCCACCCTGGAGCTGGCTCAAATGGTATCTAAAGTTAAAAAAGAAAAGAAAGAGCTGGTAAGAGGGATGGCTGTCAGAGAACATCTGTCACCCAGCACCTGGGATACCAGAGGAGGAAGGTGAATGATTGGGAGATGACACAGCTAAAACAGCATGGCTTAAAGGGTAGGAGACATACGCTTCTTCCAGTTCAGGTTCATGCAGCCAAGGATAGGGTAATGAATTATTACCTCAGGAAATGAAACTGCTAATAAATTCAGAAGCAAAGCTGAGGAGTTTAAAACTCCATTTTTAAAAAGGAGCCTATGATTTATAAACTGCTTCCTGGCTTAGTTTCCCATTTCTACTGCCCTTTCTCTCAGCGTGTGCCTCTTTCCTCCTTTTAAACTCATTCCATGGTCTTCAGGTCAAGTTAAAAGGCAACTTTGGTGTATGGCATGGATATTTGAAGGATTACATTGGTCTGCTTCACTCAGTAAATTTTCTGATAAATTGCTTAATATCAAGGGTGGGAATCGTGATCCTCAAGTTGTTGGACTGCAGTTCCCAGAATTCCTCACCTTTAGGTTTGGTGGCTGCTGGGACTTGCAGTCCAAAAACATCTGGAGGGCTTCATATTCCCATTGCTGTCATATATGAATAAGCAAAAATTAGAGCCATGAAAAATTAGTTACTAAAACTTGCCTTCAAAATTCTCGTTTGTGATAACTTATTAAAAACATTCGAGGAACAATGAAAAGATGTCATAAAATACTGGAAAACAAAATGGAGAAATACGGCAGTCATAAAGATAACAGATAAAGGAAAACAGAATATTGTTTCGTAAAGATGTATATATTTGCTTATCTACAGTATCTATTTATAGAGTAGGCTTTGTTTCTACTTTTGGTGAAAACTATGTATACATATACATATATATTATGATATAATTATAACTGTTTCATTGTATAGAAATTAATATGACTGTTTATAGGAAGATGTAGAATAATAGATTTGGAATATTAAGAAAGAGGAGGAGAAGAATTGACTGGGAAATCATGAATCTGAAGAGACAGAAGTAAGGGGGAGGAGTATGAAGTCGATTTTAATAATCAAAAAAATTAAGAAATGGATTAAGGTAATATGTTAATTGATGTTTACAGATTGACAAGTAAAATGATTTTTTAAAAAAATCTCTTTTGCAAAAGTTAATGTTGAATATTCTGTGTCCTCTATTTCCCTATTTTCTGAACATCTGCATTTTTCTTAAAGTTCCCTACCTACTGGATATCTGCTTTTCCTACCCAATAGTATTTGACTATGGCGTTAAGTATCTCACAGTTGATATTTAATAGCATTTGACCTGTGACTGATAGACAATGGTATTTAGTATTGGGCACCACATACTAAGCAAATTGAATCCAGACAAAATACCAGGTGTCTTGGCTGATACAGGAATGGGTGTCCAGCTTTCCCATTAGATAGGCTTCAGAACATCCTGAAGCAAGTTGGGTAGCTCCTCCCACTTGTTCCTGGTAGGCAGGAAAGAAAGGACGGTCCCTTCTGGTGAGGTCACATGGGAGGAGCGACCCCAGATGGCCAGTTCTTTCCTCCCTACCGCTCCTGGTTGATGCTACCTTGCTGTGCTCCGTTGTTTCCCGTTGACCACATGGATGCTCAGAGTGCTCTAGTCTGCCTACTTTTCTTAGCTTACTTCCTCTTCTTCTTAACTTCTCTTCTCCCCACCCCCCACAAAAAGTTTCCTTTCTCCTGTGCCTTCCACCTCCAATGCATCTAACCCCCCAGCTTCACTCCCTCCACTCAGACCTGGAGCTGACACAGCCCCACAAAAGGGGAGGCTCAGACTCAAGCGGAGATTGTGAATTCCCTCTGGACTGCCGTGGCTTCACTTCCCCACCATGCTTTTGATGCTGTGGAGGGAGATATTGTATGGACCACTGGAGCCCCAAGCCTTGCTCAGGAGAATGTGTGTTTGGGGCCCTCTTGGTCAGCATGCTAGGGGGGATTTGGCCCCAGGCTTGGCTGCCTGGATCCAAGAATTGGTGGCCAGGGAAACAGTGGGCCTCCTGGTCACCAGCTTCTCTCAGCCCCATAGAAAAATGAGGGGGGAGGGACAGCAGATGCTCCATTCCCCCCTCCCTCCCCCAATGGATAATCCTCCTAAAAAGGGGAGATTTCACGCTCAAGATTCTGCTTTAAGAGGTGCGTCAAGCCAGTGCTCAGGCATGCCACTGTATTCTGCTTTGGTCAGACCTCATCTCGAATACTGTGTCCAGTTCTGGGCACCACAATTCAAGAAGGATGTTGACTAGCTGGAGTATGTCCAGAGGAGGGTGACCAAAATGTTAAAAGGTCTAGAAACCATGCCCTATGAGGAGCAGCTTAGGAAGCTGGGCATGTTTAGCCTGGAGAAGAGAAGGTTAAGAGGGGACATGATACCCATGTTTAAATATTTGAAGGGATGTCATACTGAGAATGAAGCAAGCTTGTTTTCTGCGGCTCCAGAGACTAGGACACGGAACATTGGGTTCAAACTACAGGAAAAGAGATTCCATCTAAACATTAAGAAGAATTTCCTGACAGTAAGAGCTGTTAGGCAGTGGAATGCGCTGCCTTGTACTGTGGTGGAGTCTCCATTTTTGGAGGTTTTTAAACAAAGGCTGGATGGCCATCTGTTGGGCATGCTTTGATTGTGTGGTCCTGCATGGCAGGGGGTTGGACTGGATGGCCCTTGTGGTATTTTCTAACTCTATGATTCTATAAAAATTCCTGAAGCCAGGCGATCTGACTTGGCTCTTAAGAGAACCACTGGAGCTCTCTCTCTTTGACCATTAGGGCAGCTGCATCTGTGACCATGATAGCAAGACCCTCTCTCCAATGGAAGAGAGAGGTACTGGCAGAGATACCAGGGGATGAGGTCAAGGATCAGGCAGGGCATTAGTAAACTTTCAAGGGCTACTGCCTTCATAGCTCACAGTACATTGGATACCATCCAGTTTTGAGCAAGGGGCTAGGCAGCAGCTGTTGTAGCTAGAAGACAATTGTGGCTCAAAAGCTGGAACACAGATTTTAAATCCAAGCAAAATCTGATTTTTACCCCTTTTTTGCAGGGGCACGTTGTTCAGAGAGTCTTTAGAGCCAGTCTCGGAAGAGGATAAGGACAAGAAGAAGACTTTAGCTTTGGTGAAGAGAAGAGACGACAGAAGGTTTTCTAGACAGAACCATTCCTTTCAACACACCCAGAACACACCCCAATTCTTCTCTTCCTTTCACTCCAGAGATCCCAGACTTTACAAGCAATGCTAGGGCAGCAACAAGTTTCAGCACAAGCCTCAACCAGACTCCTTGGGCAGACGCTACCACAATACCAACAACAGGGGTCAGCACAAGAACCAACAAGCATGACAGGGAACTTCCAGTAAGGGGCAGACTTCGGGAATTCATAGGGGAGAACTCGACTTCGGACTAATGGATGATGCAGACCATTCTCCAAGGTTATCAGATAGAATTCTCCCATCCCCTGCAGTGGTCCTACCCTGAAGTCCAAGGATCCAGTGAAACACTGCCTCCTATCGGAAACCATCCAAAGATGACCTGCTGATTCACGTGGCCTCCAGACATCAGGCACAGAAGGACGTCCAGCAGGTGCTCAGTTCCCTCCAAGAGCATGGGTTCCAAGTGAACTTTGAGAAGAGCTCTCTTGATCCATGCCAGCAGATTCAGCATGTGGGAGCCAGGCTGGACTCTGTGGCAGGTCAGATCTCCTTTCTGCAGGAGAGGATCAGAGCGATAGAGAGGGAGGTCCAGGGGGTTCAGTGTGCCCCCCTCACAGACCTCATGTACCTAGCTCCACTTCAGGGTCTTATGATAGCCTCAATAGACTGCCTGCCCTGAGCTCACTTTCATGTAAGCCCTCCTCAATGGTTCTTCCTCCCCTTTCAAGGGGACTTCATGGCAAAATGTCACCACCTTATAAGGGTACCAGCAGAGGTGTGAAGATCCCTGAGGTGGTGGATATCCCTAACGATCCACAGAGGGCATCTCCTTTGGAACCCAGAGAGGATCCAGATCACGTCAGATGCGAGCCTGATGGGTTGGGGAGCCCCATACAGAGTCTGCCTGGCACAGGGCAGGTGGAACCAGGAGGAACTATCGCATAGCACCAATTGACTGGAAATCAGGGCATTCAAGCTGGCGCTCCTAGCTTTTCAGGACCTGATTCAGGGTAAGCTAGTCCTGGTCAAGACTGACAACAAGGCCACATAAATTGCTAGGGGAGGCATGAGACAGCACTCCTTCATGGTGGGAGCTTGTCTAATCCTGTCCTTGGTAGAGGAGAATCTCATCTCTCTGGAAGCAGAGCACTTGCAGAGCGCCCTCAGCACCAGGGCAGACTGGCTCAGCAGATCCAACATTAACCGGGGGAGTGGAGCCTGCACCCGGAGGTGTTCAGCAATATTTTGCAGTCCCTGGGTCACCCAGTGGTGGACCTCTGTGCATCATTGGTGAATGCCAAGGTCCTGTGCTTCTTTTTGAAGTTCCTGTTGGAGGGAGCAGAGGGCCTGGATGCCCTCACATGACCCTAGCCACTGGGTCTGCTGTATACCTTTCCCTCCTTTCCATTAATTCCCAAGGTCCAGGGGAAGATTCACAAGGAAGGAGCCGATGTCGTTCTGATGGCTCCAGCCTGGCTGAAGAGAACCTGGTTCTCCAACATTCTAAGCATGGCAACAGCCCCTCTCTCTCTGCCGATTCAACCAGACCTGCTCTCATAGGGCCAGGGCCACCATCCAGATCCTGCCTGGTTACAGCTCCATGTGTGGCAACTGAACAGGCTATGTTTAGCTCTTGGAGATACTCACACAAGGTGTTGTCCACCGTCCTGGCATCCAGGCAAGAATCCACCAACAGGATTTATGAGTCTTCGATAGATGGTGCAAGTGCAAGAAGCTAAACTTCATGGAGATATTGCTGTCTCTTCTGATGTAGTTCCTACAGGAAGGTATCAATCATAATTTGTGCCCCAACACAATCAAGAGACAGGTGGCAGCCATCGCCTTGGTCTTACCCCCAGAGAGGGCTGCAAGTTTGTCCTCACACCCACGCCTCTGCAGATTCCGCAAAGAGCTGGTTAACTTATCCCCACCAACAGTCCATCACTTCCCATCTTGGGACCTTCACACAATGCTTAAGGTTCTGACAATACATCTTTCTGAATAGTTGAGGGAGGCTTCGCTGAAGCACCTCTCATGGAAGGCCCTCCTCCTCCTTGTTGCCAAAACCTCTGCATGAAGGGTCTTGGAACTGGGAGCCCTCTCTATTCATAACAGTCTCTGCCTGATCAGACTGGATTCTGTTGTCCTTCATTTGGACCCATCATTTAGGCCCAAGGTCAATTCACCCTTCCACAGGGCTCAGGAAGTCATCCTTTCCTCCTTTTGTCCTCACCTGACTAAAGGGCTGGAGAGAATTTGGTGCACTCTGGATGTCCGCAGGGCCATTTAGATCTGCATAAAGAGGACCAGACCGTTCCGTATCTTGGAATCTCTTTCTGTTTCAATCCAAACCCCTCAGTGGGAAGAGGAGTATCCCCCTCAACACTAAGCAGATGGATTAAGAACTGCATTGCAGCATGCTGGGAGTCCTTGGGAGTCCCAGCACTGGAGGGAATTCAAGCACACTCCACCAGAAGTGCTGCAGCATCAGCGACCTGGTCCAAGAATGGCTTACTGGATGAGATCTGCAGGGCGGCTACTTGGAAGTCACCATCTACCTTGGTCAGGCATTATAAGCTGGATGTGTTCCAATTGGCAGAGGCTGCTTTCAGCAGAAGGGTCCTCCAGCAAGTGGTCAATCCTTAGTGCCCATTTTTTTCTATTGCCAGCACTCCCACCCTTTCCTGGGAAGCTCTGGCATGTGCCAACTTGTTTCAGGATGTTCTGAAGCCTCTCTATTGGGAAAAGGAACATTGTCTTACCTGTGATATGTTTGTTTCCAGTAGATAGGCAGAGAACATCCTTCCCACCTGGAGGATGCTGGCAAGGTGATATTTCACTTTGGTATTCTCGGGGTGGGAGGGACCTCTTTCTTTCACTCTCAGTGGCTGGGACCCTTCTCTTTCCCTTTTCTGCCCATCTGGCAAGTTTTCTTTCTTTTTCTTTTTTTTAAATTTATTTTTAAATTATCATACAAATAAAAATACATATTTACAAATTGCACCCAGCATAGTCATATCTTGCAGCATATTTTACAATATCAATACCACATTTTACATTATATATTTAAACCTTTTTTCCAAGATATATCTTTTTTGATTAGTAAACCATGCTTATATCTTAAATGATTTACATTATTATCTTTATCTTTGTCTTGTTTGTGCTGAGTTTAGGAGTTTTATCTAATTACTTCCTTCCTGTAGGTCATCTGATGTTGCTGATCATAAAGTGAATTTCTGTATCGCGAAAAATACTTTTTATTTACTTGTGGTTTCTATTGTTTCTCCCATAAACTATTCCCTTTTTCATCTTTGTTAAAGTTGCTTGCCTTACAGTGTTGACTCATTTTAATTGAAGATCCTAAGATTTCCCATAATCTTTTCTTTTTCCCCATCTTGTCATCAAATAGTCAGTTATTTTTTGCCAGTCTTCTGTGCATTTTCTCACATCTTTCCCTCTTAATAACAGTGTTAATTTGTCCATATGTAATGTTTCTTGAAGTTTCTCCAACCATTGGTCTACTGTAGGGATATCTTTGTTTTTCCACAATTTAGCAAAAGTAATGTGCGCTGTAGTTAACATGTAAAAGATTATTTTCCCATATTCCTTTTCAATGTTTCTTTCTATCATACCTAATAAAAAAGTTTCAGGCTTCATTTGCATTTTAATCTCTAGGATGCTTTCAATTGTTTGGTGGATTTGTTTCCAGTAGCTAGTGGCTTTTTTACAGCTCCACCATGCATGATAAAAGGTTCCTTTCTCTTCATTGCATTTCCAACATAGATCTGATGTTCCTTTATACATTAACGACAGTTTGTGTGGTGATAGGTACCAACGGAAGTACATCTTATATACATTTTCTCTTATGCTCTGGCTTAATGTATAATTTATCTGTTTGATCCACATATTTTCCCATTTTTCTAATTCTATTGTATGTCCAAAATTTTTCGCCCAGACAATCATATTGTCCTTAATTTGTTGATCTTCTGTGTCCCATTTTAAAAGAAGATTATAAATTCTTGATATCATATGTTTGCTACCCTTTCCAATTATCTTGTCCCATTCTGTTGTTTCAGTTGTGATACCAGTTAGTTTAATGTCTATCTTATATCTTTCCTTCATCTGCATATATAGATACCAGTGACAGTCTATATTTTCTTTTCTTAGTTCTTCTTGAGATTTGATTTGTTGGTGATTTCCTTTGATGATTAATAGATCGCTGTATCTTATCCATTTTTTAGTAGGAATTCCTTCTTTACTGTAAAAGGCTTCATGTGGAGAAATCCATATCGGCATTTGTGGGAACAGTCTTGCTCTATATCTTTTCCAAGTTTGTATTAGTGGATTTCTAATAGTGTGTTTAGAAAAGTCTTTGTTTGTCAGTTCTTTATTATAGTAGAGGTAGGCATGCCAGCCATACCAATTCCCTACTCCTTCTATTGCCAACAGCTTCTCATTTTTTAGTGTAATCCATTCTTTAATCCATACCAAACAGCAGGTGTCATGATACAATTTCAAATTAGGTAAATTTAGTCCCCCTCTTTGTCTGCTATCTTGTAAGGTTTTCATCTTGACCCTTGGTTTCTTGCCTGACCAAATAAATTTAATTAAATCTGCTTGCCATTCTCTGAATACTTTTGAAGATTGAACAATCGGGATTGTTTGGAACAGGAACATCATCTTTGGTAAGATATTCATCTTGATTACATTTATTTTACCCAGAAAGGATAATTTAAGATGTCGCCAATTCTCTAAGTCTTTCTTAATTTGTGCCCAGATTTTTCCATAATTGTTATGGAAAAGTTCTGCATTGTTATTCGTAATGTTAATACCCAGATATTTCGTCATTTTAGCCTCTTTGAATCCTGATTTCTCCGTCACTTCTATTTTTTCTTCTTTTGTAAGGTTTTTGAACAGTAACACTGTTTTATCTTTATTTATTTTCAATCCAGAGAAGATCTCGAAATCATTCAATATTGTCATTAATGGAGTGATCTCTTGTAAAGGGTCTCCAAGGGATATAACTAAATCATCCGCGTACATTTTCAATTTAAATTTATGTTTTTTTATCTTGACACCTTCTATTTTTCCTTCTTCATTGATTTTTTTGCTTAACATTTCCATTATTATTATAAATAGCAGTGGTGATAGAGGGCACCCTTGGCGCGTGCCCTTCTGAATTTGGATGGACTCTGTTTTTTCACCATTTATTATTAATTTCGCCGATTGATTGTTATATATTCTCTTGATCCTGGAAAAACTAGGATGTCCCCCCAAATTCCTTAAAATGATTATCTTGCTACACGAGGGCCAGCGTGGTCAAGTCAGATATGGCGATGCTCTTTCAGAGCCCTTTCTAATAACTAATGGAGTGAAGCAAGGTTGTGTTCTTGCACCAACTTTATTTACAATCTTCTTTAGCACGATGCTCCAAAGGGCTATGGCAGAGCTTGAAGAAGAAGACGGCATCTATATACGCTACCGTACTGATGGTAGCTTGTTTAACTTAAGCCGTCTGAGGGCTCACACTAAGACTCTAAACTATCTAGTCCGTGAGCTGCTTTTCGCCGATGATGCTGCCCTTGTTGCCCACACAGAAGCAGCTCTGCAGCGCCTAACGTCCTGCTTTGCAACAGCTGCAGAGCTGTTTGGGCTAGAAGTCAACCTGAAGAAAACAGAAGTTCTTTACCAGCCTGCACCACAGGACGAACACCACCATCCCCACATTGCCGTCGGCAAATCAGTGCTCAAGTCCGTTCAGCAGTTCACCTACCTGGGAAGCATCATCTCCTCAGATGCCAAGATTGACAAAGAGATCGATCACAGATTAGCAAAGGCATATAGTGCATTTGGAAGACTTCACAAAAGAGTCTGGAGCAACAAACACCTGAGGCAAAGCACAAAAATCAGTGTGTATAGAGCCATCGTACTGTCTATCCTCCTCTATGGATCTGAAACATGGGTTACCTATCGCCACCACCTACGACTCCTCGAGCGCTTTCATCAGCGCTGTCTACGCACAATCCTAAATATACACTGGACTGACTATGTGACGAATGTTGCTGTCCTTGAACAAGCAGGGATCACCAGCATTGAGGCCATGATATTGAGAACACAGCTGCGCTGGGCAGGGCACGTTTCTAGGATGGAGGACCATCGCCTCCCAAAAATACTACTCTACGGTGAACTCGCCACGGGTCAGCGTAAGAGGGGCGCTCCAAAAAAGCGATACAAAGACTCCCTGAAACAACATCTCAGGCTTGGCCAAATTGATCACCAACAGTGGTCCGCCCTGGCCTCACATCGGGAGGCATGGAGACGCAATATCCACAATGCTGCAGCCTTATTTGAGAACTCACGACGAACAAGTCTTGAAGAGAAACGACAACGCAGAAAGAATCACAACCCAAAAACATCACCCAAGGAGACCTTCTGCTGCGCTTTTTGCAACCGGACTTGTTTATCTCGGATTGGCCTTTTTAGTCATCAGCGCGCTTGCAGAAGGCGCGGGATGAGTCCTTCCTGAATCTTCGTTTGCGAAGAAAAGCCAGAGATTCTCTTGATCCAGTTTCTGAATTCTGGGCCTATATTTATCCGGTGGAGAATTTCAAACATTGTATTCCAATCTACATTGTCGAAGGCCTTTTCGATATCCAGAAATATTAAAGCCAATTTTTTATCTTTACATTTTTCATGATAGTCAATAAGGTCTAAGACGTGTCTAACATTGTCTTTAATAAATCTATCTGGAAGAAAGCCCCTCTGGTCTTCATCAATCCATTCTCGTAATATTTTTTTCAATCTTTCAGCTAGTATTGACGCAAAAATTTTATAATCAACATTCAACAATGAGATCGGACGGTAATTTTTTGGGTCTTGCGGGTCTCTATTTTCTTTGTGTATAATAGTAATAAATGCTTCTTCCCATGTTTTGGGGTATTTACCTTTCGTAATAGCTTCTAAAGTCTTTTTGTATGGTATCCGAATTTCGTCTTCCATCACCTTATAAAATTTAGCAGTGAAACCGTCCGGACCAGGCGCTTTCCCTTCTTTTAACTTTTTAATGGCCTCTACTATCTCCATTGTTGTTATTGGTTGGTTCAAAATTTCTCTTTGGTGGTTTGTACATTCTTCAATTAGATTTCCGTTTAAGAACTTTCGTGAAATGTTAGAAGTTATCGCACGCTTTCTGTATAGTGTTGCATAGTAATCCTGGAAAATTCGTTTGATTTTTTGTTGGTCTGTATATATTTTGCCATCTATTTTAATTTTATTGATGATGTTTCTTTCTTTTTGTTTCCGTAATTGATATGCCAACCATTTTCCAGATTTGTTTGAATGCTCAAAGTTTCTTTGTTTCAAAAATTGTATTTTCTTTTGAATTTCTTCTGTAGCTTCTAAATTTAATTGTTCTTGCCATATTTTGATTTCTTTTAAAATCTCTTTATTTGTTGGGTCCTTTTGCAAACTCAATTCTTTTTCTTTTAGCTTATCTCTAATTTTCTTTGTTCTTTCTATTTTTTGCTTTCTCAAAATATTGTTTTGCTGAATGAAAAACCCCCGCATCACTGCCTTAAATGTGTCCCATATAATAGTGATATCTGTGTCCTTCTCCAAGTTAGTTTCAAAGAACCATTTTACTTCTTGTTTAGCTTTTTTGACTATCTCATTATTTTGTAGGAGATTTTCATTAAGTCGCCAAGATCTATCCACCTTCTTCTCTGTTTTTAATTCCAGTAACACCGGATTGTGATCTGACCAAATTTTTGGAAGTGTTTCTATTTTATGAATAGTATTGACAATATTTCTCGATGTCAAAAAAAAATCTATTCTGGAAAAGGATTGATGAGGTTCTGAATAGTACGTATATTCTCTTGCATTTTTGTATTTAAATCTCCAACAGTCCATCAAAGATAGATTTTCCATCAAAGTTTCAAAAGTTTTTGGTAGCTTCCCTTGTTTCTTTTTAGTTTTCGTTTGAGATTTTTTATCCAAAGTAGGTGAGATTACGCCGTTCCAATCTCCCATTAAGATTAATCTATCTTGGTCAAATTCAAAGAGTTTCTCCATTAATTTTTGGTAAAATGTACTTTTGTTATTCTGTGGTGCGTACAATCCAAGAATCAATGTTCTTTTTTGTTGAATGTTAGCTTCTATTATTATAAAATGTCCATCTGGGTCTTTGTACAATTCGTGGGATTGAATTCTATTGTTTACATAAATGACCACTCCCTTCTTTTTGTTTTTTGAGGCTGACACATATTCTTTTCCCAATTTTTTATTTTTTAATAATTCCACATCTTTAGCTCACATCTTTAGCTCCTGTAAACAGACAATGTCATATTTTTCTTTACCTAATACATGATATATTTTTTTCCTTTTTTCCGGGGAGTTAAGTCCTCTAATATTCCAGGTGAAAATTTTGTAGTTCATCTTATATTCCAATCTTTAATTATTTTCTTTTCTTTTTCTGCTTAAACTTCTCCTTCTTGTTGGGGCTCTTCTTCTGTTTCTTCCTCTTCAGTTTCTTCTACACCCAATTCCGTTCCTTCCGCACCTTCTTCTTGAGTTCCTTGTTCTTGCTCTTGTGTTTCTTTGTAGTTTGGTAACTTTAAGTCTTGTTTATATTTTTCCAAGAATTGTTCAATTTTTTGTGCAGATGTAATCCTGAAGTTTTTCTGTTTAAATCTGAAAGATATTCCTTCCAGTCTTTCCCATTTATATCGCACTTCGTTATGTCTTAGCAATTGCGTAATTTCTCTATATATTCTTCTTTTCTTTAGAATTCTCATCGGGACATCTTTCAACAGGAGGATATCAGATCCTTCAATTGTAAATTTGTTTTCAAAATTTTTCTGCAAAAAGAGATCTCTGGTCTTTTTCCTTACAAAATAGATCACAATATCTCTGGGTAGGTTCCTTTGCCTTGCAATTCTTGACGAAAGTCTATATATCTTATCCACTTCCCATTCAAACTGGGTTTTTGTTTTCCCCATAAATTTTGCAAGTTTGGGGATTAGATATTTGTATAAGTCCTCATCTGGTTGTTCTTTTAAGCCCCGTATTTTTACACAGTTTTCTCTCCATCTTAGCTCTTGAAGAGCTTGATCGTCCAATTCTCTCTCTTTGTCCTCTTCAAGGGCCACCGTCTTCTTGTCTATTTCTTCAATTTTGTTTTCAATAATGCTTACTTTTTCTTTTAATTTCTTTGATTCTTCTGTTACTTTGTCAATAGATTCTCTAATATTTTTAAGTTCTCTTTTCATTTCCTGTTTTATTTCAGTTTTCATTTCTCTTAATTCCTCTCTCATTAATTTTATTTCTTCCAAAATCAAGTTTTGATTTGGTTGGCTAGCTTCAAAGGATGGTCTTCTGACTGGTTGCAATGTTGTTTGGGTTGTTTTCTTCATTGTTTAATTTATTTGTTGATATTATAATATTCTAATATTGTAATTTAAATTGTTGTTGTTGTTGTTATTGCTTAATTTCCCCTTCTTATTCCAATTTATAGTCAGTCCAAAAAAACACACAAAAAAACCCCCAAAATTGCAGGTTTCCCAAAATTATTTAAATATTTAAACACTTGCTTTTAACTTCTTTTCTTTCCCCCTTTCTTCCTTTTTGCGTTATATATAAAGGATATATTAACTGTGTTTTATCTATATCCAAATTATACCAAAGATATAACAACCTCAAAGGAAATCACTACTTCACAGCTCTACAAGTTTCATCATTTGTAAATATTCTAATCTCTATTGCTCCTCAAATTAGATATGTGGATATAGCAGTCAACTATATTTAGTGGCTTATTTTGGCCCAATTACTAATATAATAACACAATAAAATCAAATTAATTCTTATCAGTAATGTAAGATATCAGATATCAATGTCCACATCCAGGATTAAAGCTCAACAATATATTATCTAACTCAGATTTATATAGTCAATTTTAACTCTGTAGCTCCAACCCCTGTTAATAAACAATATAGTCAATCCATATATCCATATATATCACAATTCCTTCTACATGGAGGGTCTTGTTTATAAAGACCTGGCAGATATTTTAGTGTTTTCAATGTATCTTCAATTTATTCTTCTCAAGGCAATTATTTTGTAATATTAATATGTAACAATCACTGTAAACAGATTCAAATTATGTATCACCCCTTAAGTCCATTGCTTTGATTTCAATCCTTCACTCAGTTTGAGACCAAACAGATAGTTGATATATATTTACACCTTGCACCTTAATATACTATGATGAATTACTATAATAGATTATATACTATAATGAATTAAGGAGGCTAATTATTTAAGTTGTTTAACCAGTTCTTATTGTTTATATAAACTTCTGATTTTCTATTTCCCTTGTACTATAATCTTCTTTCACTGCATGTATAAATGCCTTTTTCCCTTTGGCTTTGTCTTCTCCTCCTTTCCAATAGATCCCAGCTTATCACAGTCTCTCAGTCTCTGTCTCCTTTCCGTCCTTCATTTCAGTGACCTTGTTCTTTCTGCTTATCTTTCGCTTTCTCGCTCTTCACTCCCTCCCTTCTCTTTCCACCTGGGTTTGTTCTCTGAAGAAAAAAACTAAAATAAACGGGTCAGAGTGAAAAAAACACAAATTGATATAACAAACTAAAATAAAACATATATACACTGGCAGGACATACAAAAACTATACTTGTACAACACAGTTGTCAAACATTAACTTTCCACATTAGGAGGGGTAACGTAAAAAAAAAAGCACAAATAGTACAACACAGCACACACTTGGAAGTTAGACAGACAGGGAACGTAAAAGTCCGTTTTCGGTCTTCGTTGTTTCCTTCCCCTTCCAGCTCAACAGCAATAGCGATGACAATGTTTCATAGGCAGTCCTTCAAAGGATACTTTGTATTAAATTCTATGCTGGATCTTCATACACCAAAAGAGTTATTTTGTACTATTATAAAGCTGATCGTGAAGCAAAAAAGAGAAAAATAAATCTGTTTAGCCAGTCTTATTAGCTGTATTAACATCCACAGGGCTCTCGCTCCCTTTTAAACCGCTTTCCGTCTCAGAAACCTTTCTGTCAAGTGACCCTTCCTTTTCATCAAAGACCCAGCCAGGAGATTTAACAGTCTTCGTATTTATCAAGTTAGCAGTGTTAACAGTGTTAAGATTTTAAACTTTAAAAGTTGGTGGTGATGCTTGCTGGGGTAACCCAGCTGCTTAAACACGCGCGGTGGTGGCTTACAGCTCCGACCCCCTCTGCTATGCTCCGTGCCGCGATCTCTCTTGGCAGATCTTATAACTCACCGGGCAGCAGGATCGGGTCTTAAGGAGCTCCCTCCGATTCTCCCCTGTTTTTAGGGGAAAATTCCGATCTCCCTTGGGTCCCCAAGTTCGATCCTCCTCCTCGCATGGCTAGACTTCACGGAGCTCCCTCAGTGAAAGTCTAAGCGTGTCGCCATTGCCAACCGGAAGTCCATCTGGCAAGTTTTCTCAGTGGCTAGATTTGCTCTGACTATTTCTATCTTTGCAGCACATCTCTTGGCTATGGTATGTACTGGCTGTCTGGGTGTCGCTCCTCCCATGTGACCTCACCGGGAGGGACTGTCCTTTCTTTCCTGCCTACTGGGAGTGAATGAGAGGGGCTACCCAACTTGCTTCAGGATGCTCTTCACCTATCTACTGGAAATAAATGTACCACAGATAAGACCAAAGTTCCTTTCTTTCAGATGGCATATTACTCCCCTTTAAGAAACACACAGGTAGCACTGGATTATTCCATGATCTAGCATTTCTCTCATTTGTAGCTTTGGAATATTGTCTGACCGTAGGCAGTGGACAGCATGACCAGGAGCGTTAGGACTTTATCCTACCACCACCACCCCTTAGCATTCTTTTGCCAGCATAAAACTTTGTCTTGTTTATGCTGGCAAAAGAACCCCCCTACCATGCTTACTTTGAGTCACATCAGAAGAGCACAAAGAGAGCTTTGTTTACTTCTGGGGTTGTAATCTCACTGAATCTTACAAGAAGATGTTAGTGTGGGAAATAAAAAAAAATAGAAACAAAACAAAGATACAAAAAGTTAAGGAAAGCATAAAAACACACTTAAAAATGTCCAAGTACACGGGGTGTGTGTGTGTAATAAAAAGAGCATCCCCTACCTAGCTGTCATGATTTCACCCGGAAATGTTTGCCCAGTGATGCTGCATTCATGTGAGTACAATGGCTCATGGATTCAAACGCCGGCAATGCTGGCAAAAAAATTACTATGGGAGATCGATTGATGGCACGGGCCTTCAATTAAAAAGTATGGCTTTTTGACAGTACATGATTGTGAAAGGGTGACATTGTCTGGTATGCGCACCCTTTCGTGATTGTTAGGCATCCTTTTGACAGCATATTTGACTGGTCTGATAAAGTTCTTAGACTTTAGGAGTAGTAATCTGTTTCTGGGGCTAGTTCAAAGTGCTGCTTTGAAGCAAATCTCTAAATGGATTAAGCCCTTGAAAGCTAAATATTTGGCTCCTCCCATGGAAAGCTGCGTTCTCTGAGTTTCACCACTGTCATAAGATGCAACTTGTAGGCATGAGGTATAGGGTCTTGTCATGGATATCTTGCATTCTGTGGAGTAGTGCCATGAAAGCAGTCCATACTAATTTCCTCTTTCTGTGAAATCCATGAGACACCAACAATACAGTTTCTGTGCATTCTTTTCATTGGAACACTCTGATAATCTGTTGTCTGTTATGGCTTATTATTACATCATCTGTTCCATTTATTCTGATCCATGTTTCGTTGTTCATGGGGGTTTTTTGTTTGTTTGTTTTTGGTTACAATGATTGTTAGCCACCTTGAAGGTTTCAACTAGGATGAAAAGGCAAGATATAAATATTGCCACAAATAAATAAAAAACATATATTGAGTGTTATCCCACAATGGTTTATTGATGGTCTTGAAACTTTTGCCCATCAGAAAATAGTTTCTGTATTTATTTATGCTGCTTTTCATATGGGACTTGCAGAACAATTTATCTGGTGCATACTCAGTTGACATGAGGCACTTTGGGTCATCGTCTTCACAACACCTTATGCACTGACATGCATTTACACATAATGCTGAGTCAAGATCTGCTTGAACGCTGGTTTACTGAACAATCCAGAGTTTGTAATCAGCAAGTAAGCACAGCTTTACTCAGCCAATTCCAGATTTGTTTTTCTTCGGCCTCTTCTGCTAGTTCTCAAATTATATTTGAAACATACTAGTGGGGGATTTCTTTTCAATGTTTGTATGTAGAGGGGTGTTTTCATTTATGGTGGAGTATGTGTTTTACATTTGGGTGTGGTGGTGGTGGGGGGGTTACATCTGTGAGGTTTTTTACATGAGTGTGCATGTTTGTGGGATTTCCAGTTAGGCCATGGAGTTTTGTGTGTTGGAGGTATTTTTTTTTTTGCCTGTGTGTTTTCGTCTAATATGAAATGGGTATTTTGTTGTATTTTGTGCAGATAAACATGTGCTCTGCCATTTTGAAGTCTTACCATCTCTGCATAGTGTTCAGGGATGACATGGAAAGAACACTATTACTGGAGAGAATGAGGAAGGATGAGGAATACAGGGGGAAAGCTTGATTGTTTTAGCCCAATTAGTGGTTCTTTTTGTAGTTCTTTTCTCTCCACCCCCCTGCACACCGATGAGAGACTTGGGCAAAGCACAGAAATCCATTAGGAATTAGCTAGGCTTCTGGATTCTTCAGGCATAATAAACTATGGTTAAAGGAACTCAGATTTGTAAACCCACCTCACGCCATGATGTCAGGTTCGAGTTTGTTGCCATTCACTAAAATATGATTTGTTGCCTGGTGTGGATTGAAGCATTCGAACAAGCCACAGTTAAGACTAAACAGTCCTGGCTTAGCATTGTTTGTGAATCAATCCCTTGGTCATAGAACTCACAAAACTCCTCTAGCTGCAGCACCTTCAACAAGAAGAATAGCTATAGTACTATAAAGGGAAAAGCTGTTTTCTGGGCATGGTTTTCTGCCATAACTGATCTTTCCATTAATCCCACCCCCTACTTGATAAGCTTTCAAGATCCCTCTGTCATCTCAAAAACACTTTTGAAAGGACATGATGTATCATGTTTGGCAGTATTTGATGGCTGACAAAGAATAAAATTTTATCATTGTCAATATTTACTTGACGGTTGGCATATAATGGGTTTTTTTTTTGTTACCTCATACCATTTGATAGATAAGATGTAATAGCAGGCAGTATTACATAGTCTTGACGTACCTGAAAATGAAAACAATTGGATAGAACCAACAAGGCTAAACTTTACATTTTGAGTTTTAATTTTGTGCTTAAAGAAAGGTTAATTGTGAATCTGAAATGTCTTCTTCAAAATATGAACAACAGAACTGGACAACTCAGGCTGATGAAATGAAAAGAGTTGGGGGATAAATATAGGCAATATAAATGTTTGAGTATTGATGAATATTTATGTTTCACCTCTGGCAGCAACGGATGTGCTGCTCAGGACTTAAAGTAATTGGTTCAGTTTCTTGCTTTCTGCCGCAGCCCCTTTCTTCTGCTGCAGTGTGTGAAGGGAGCCCTCCCTGTGCGTGTGTGTGTGTGTGTGAGAGAGAGAGAGAGAGAGAGAGAGAGTAAACATTGCTTGAGCCCAGAGGTGCAGAATGGTCCCAACCTAGCCTGCAATCTCCACTACTAAGAGGAAAAAGTGAGACTATATTTTCCAGTGTCTGTGAAGCTGTTGTCCAGATCTTGTCAAGGTGAAGGAGCAAACAGAAAGGTGTTAGGCAATCTCAAGCAACCTTCTGAACTCCTGGGACAGCTGGGCGCCAGCACAAGGGTGCATCTACACTGTAGAAATAAAGCAGTTTGACACCATTTTAACTGCAATGACTCCAGCCTACAGACTCCTGGGATTTGTATATTTGTGAGACACCAGCATTCGTTGGCAGAGAAGGATAAAGACCTTGGAAAACTACAAATCCCAGGTTTCCATAGGATGGAGCTACAGCACTTAGAGTGGTGTCAAACTGCATTACAGTCAACCCTTCTTATCTACAAATTCTGTATCCATAGATTCCACAATCCATGGCTTGAAAATATTTTCCCCAAAATATATATTCCAGAAAGCAAACTATGATTTTGCCATTTTACATAAGGAACACTGTTGGTGCATGGGCCAAGGCCTGACAGAATTTCACAGGACAGAATATGGCTACCATGGCTATTGAAAAGCCTGTATGATGCAACATGAGGCAAAGGTTGCTGCATAGTGATAGAAATGGACTGTCATCACTACATCACACAGGACATGCATAGGATGACACAGCATGGCTGATGCAAGGGGATGACACAGCACAACTGATGCAACCATACCATGGACAATGTATATAAATGGTCGTAGCCTATGTTCTTTGTGGGGTATTACTGGTGGAGCTGTGGCCGGAGGTGCTGTTGGATTGTTCTGTAGACAAACAGCTATTAGTTTGAATATATTATGTAAGTAAAGTTCTGTAAATAGAGCTTTGAGGCTCAGAGTTATTGTATGGCACCTTGCACATTGCAAGGAGGGTACAGTTCTGGAGAACCCAGCTGAGAGGGCCCACAGGAGTGCATACGCAGACAAACACCATTTTTACTGTGCCATTGTATATAATGGGACTTGAGCATCCAAGAACTTTGGTATCCATGGGGGATTCTGGAACCAAACCCTAGTGGATACTAAGGGCTCACTGTATTTCTACAGTGTAGATGCACCCTAAGGGCTTGTTTACACAGGCTGTTTACCCTGTCTTGGCCACATCTTTTAGTGTTGCAGTCCTAACAACACAGGCTTTTGCCCTGTTTTGCCCCAGGCAGCCCTCCTGACACTGGGGGCAAAGACAGGGCTAAGACAGGATTAAGCCTGGGTGCCAGTTACACGGCAGTTTTTGTCGTGGGGCTTACCGGGACTTCCTGATCCCGTATTTGTCCTGCACTGTTTAAACGATTTTTGTCCCTCTTATGGAAATTCCGGAATATCCCGTGATTCATATTTACACGGCATCAGGTCCCGTATTTTTTTTCATTTATCCCGCACTCTTATATCGCGTGCTTTTGCTGTTTACACATGTTTAGCGTACTGGGATTTTTTTTTTTTTTGGCTGTCAATCAAGGATGCGATTACTCGTGTTTTCACAACCTCGGTGACTTACTTCCTTTAGAGTTCCGTGCGTTTGTCCTGTCTCTTTAAAATGTTAACCCTTTAAGCAGAGGCAGCTGTGGAGTGAAGGTTTCAAGCCAGTGACACACAAGGCATTTTGAAAGACCCAGACGCTGGCATTTTTTACTGTGTCTTGAGGGATGAATGAATGTGTGATCTTTCACTCAGACGCTGGCATTTTTTACCATGCCTTGCGCGGGGGTGTGTGATGAATGTTTGATTATCCGTTCAGAACCAGGGAGGGGATCCAGGCAGGGAATGAATGGGCAATCCTCCGCCCACTATCTCTTTATAATTTACTCTCTCTTTAAAATTTAAATCCAGCATACAGTAGAGGAACAGGTTAAAGCTGAAGGGTTTGCAGTGTAGAAATCCATTGAACAGGGTGATTTAGTACACACACGCACACACAAACCTTCGTGCAGTTGGAAGGAGGCAGGAACCATCAGGGTTAAACCCTGTGCTTTCCTTTAGAAATCAAGCTGACTGCGGGGGGGGGGAGAGGTTTACGATTTCCCCGTCTCTTTAAAATGTTAAACCTTTAAGCAGAGGCAGCTGGGGAGTGAAGGTTTCAATCCAGTGCAGGCGATCATAAAGGGACGACACGCAAGGCATTTTAAAAGACCCAGATGCCGGCATTTTTTATTGTGCCTGGTGGGAGGGGGATGAATGAAAGTGTGTTCATTCGCTCAGACGCTGGCATTTTTTACTGTGCCTTGGGGGGGCGGGGTGATGAATGTTTGATTCAAGGAGGTGATCAAGGCGATGAATGGGCGACCCTCTGCCCACAATCTCTTTGTAACATGCAGTTGATGAACAGGTTAAAGCTGAAGGGTTTGCAGTGTAGAAAACCATTGAACAGGGTGATTTAGTACACACGCACGCACACACACACAAACCTTCGTGCAGCTGGAAGGGATGCCTTTGTTTTCAGCTGGTGAGGCTGGATCTGTTGAACAGGTGACTGGCCCCTCCTTTTCTGGTCGCTGATTTCTGAGCCCGCCCCCCAGTCACCATTTCCGGTCATTACCTAGTACCGAGATAGCTTGTCCCGGGCTGTTTAAATTTCCGATTTTCTGAATCCTCCAGTGACTTTTTTTAAAAACCGGCACAAACCGCGGGACCGGAAGTCCCGCAGGTTGAGGGATAAAAGGTGGCCCCCCTTCTGAAAATCATGTGCCCGACCAGGCCCCATAGAACCGCAGGAGGCCCTACTGCCATACCAACCCATCACTGCAGCTGCTGGCCGCATTGCACTCTCGGGATCCCGGAAGCAGGCCTGCAGCATGTCACCAGGCTGGTCATTTGCAGGGGCCTTGCTCACATGCTGCGGGCCTCTTGTCTGGATCTGGCCAGTGTGGTGGTCTGGACTTCATGCTGTTTCATGCCGGTAACAGGGGAGGAACGGGTCAGATCTGTGGCCAGTATATGCTGGTGGGGAGCTGGCATATTCTTGGCCTGTGTAGATGAGCTCTCAGAGTCTTTTTTGAGACAGAGAGAACTTGCCTATGCAGTCAAACTAGGACTGGGTGAGACTAACAGGATTGTTTTTTGCTCTCTATGGCATAGTCTCTCATATCACAAATAATAAGTCTTGAGACTTCCTTGTGCATCAGGCATGAAGGAGGATGCCTGGTAGGAAAAGTAAAGCAGAGCACCATTAGATAATGGGAGCAAATGCTTCTTGTTCCTCTGCTAGGATTTGCAGGCCCCTGAGTAAGTGACTAATTCAGTCACTGTCATAGCTCTGAGACAACTTCAACAACCTTATCTCTGTGTTGGAGCACAAATTGAAAGCAACCAAAAACAAACAAACAAATTCCATAAATATTCTTAAAATATATGAAATGCAACCCAGGTAACTGGGACAAGCGTCTAAATGTATATTTCACAAGTATCCACAGATCTTTTTAAGTTTATTCCCTGTGAGGTGTGGCACTTGGGAGGGGGGGGGGGAAATCTTCAAATATACTTTAAAAAATGAACTATGTTTATATTATCAAATGAGATTTCCAAAAAAACAATTGCAACTAATTTTCGGTGAAATGTGTATGGATTTATTGCATACTATCAGAAACCCTTCAAGCTCTTTTGCATACTACCAGAAGCTCTGCAGGCATTCTTCAACCAGGCATGAACGCTAAAGGCAGATCACCATCTTGTCTCCTAAATGTGAATTTAATTTATTATTTTGCAATGAAAATTAATTTGTTATTTTGCAATGGAAAAGGGCAGAAAAGGAAAGCTTTAAGGGTAATTGACCTAATGTTTGCAGTCACATTAGTCCACTAGAATAAAAAAAATCAAGTCATTGACAAGGTAATCATTTCTTAATGACAAAATGTACAAAATAGCAAACTTGCAGTACTCTTGGGATGGATTTTATTATGATGCAAACATAACAAAGGCAGGCTCCCCACCCCACCCCCCACCCCCAGAAATATAGAAAATGTAACAATAATTTCAGGATCAAAACTATTTTCATGGTTATGAAATTGTAAGTATGGGATGAAAAATTGATTGTACTGTCAGTGTAGGAATGGGATCTTGATCACAGATTTGTGACATTCCCTCTCTCTGAAATGGTACCCGGCTTTCTGTGGAAGAGTCAGTTTATGTGGTACCTTTGTATGTACGAACAGCAGATAACCGTCTGTTGAGATGTGTAATCTCTTCATTTAAACATTACTGCAGGAACGCAAAAGAGGAAAGTATAGTTCATTCATGTTTCCTTTTCTATCGCTTCCTATAATGTATGGAAGATCTCAGAGAGGGGGCATGGGATCATCTTAGGGGAATCAGCTGGAGGCCATATGTTGCCAGCAATAAGCAGGGCCAAAACCAGCAATGGGTGAACCACTGCCCCAAAATGAAGGCCTACCCTCCAACATTTCAGTGATGATAACCAGGACTTAGGTGGCCAAGTAATGTCAGAATGTGATAAAGATGGCAAAGGTTACTAATAAGGAACACACAAGCTAGGAGAACTGCCACAGTTTGCTTTTGCCTGAGACTACTGGGAAGGGCAAGATCCTGCCCCTCCTCTCCTCCCCCCTGCTGAGTTAAATGAGTGGAAACTAGTTCTGCACTTTGAACTTGTTTTGCACCAATTGAAGTAAGCTGAGGAGGAAAGTGGGAGGAAACTGGGGCATTTTAAAAGCAGCTAAAATGGGAGAAAAAAAGGATTAATTGGGATAGTTGGAGGGTATGTGAAGGGTGGGGGTACATTCTTTTCTTTACCTCCCCCTTCTTGTTCACTCTGTCCTCCCCCCTCCTTCTGCCACACCCCCTACTTGCTTGCTCTCTCTCTTTTGGCTGCCAGGGAAGGGAGGGTTCACACTTGCTAGAGGCCTGAATTGATCACTTCCAAAGGGCTTTTGAAATTAGGCTGAGGGCTGCAGATTGCCCATTCCTGTACAGACTATACTGTCAATCAAGCCTCTTCAAGCAAATGTACTCTGAATAATTTATATCACAGCTTGAGTTGGAATGGACTTTCCTCCATCTGAGAAATGCTTTCTAAAGCTTGAGGCTAAATCCATGTGGCTTCCCTCACCATCTAGAGATCTTATTTTCTATTCAGGTACTTTAGCACCTTCTGTAAAACCAGAAGTTTAGCATGCTGGTGGGTTTCAGGGGTTCAAAAGGAGTAGGGTGAGAACCATCAGGCTAGTGATGGACTTAAAAATCATGACATGATCCTTTTCTTAAAAAGTGTTTTTTTTTAAAGAAAACAGTGATATTGTTTCTCTGTAAGGAGGTTATTTCCTAAAATACAAGGAGGAAAAAAACTGACCAGAGGGAACAGATTACAGTATATTTAAATAAGGAAAACAGAATAAAAAGAAAAAAAATAACTGAAGGTGGATTTATTATTGGATGAATACTGTCCAGTGTTTCTGTGGAATCATTGGCCTTCCACAAATGAGAGCACCTTGATTTCTCAACAGAGGGGAACCTCTACATTTCTAATTCAGCCTGTTTATGGTCCCTACCCAGCTCATGGTGTCCAAAGGATGTCCTTCCCTCTTTCCAACACCCTGCCATTTATCTCTGGGAGATGCCCCTGCATTCGGTATGCTTTGTGAGGGTACACTGCCTGTAGGAGAATCCCACTATTGTTGCTGACAGTAATGGAAGAGAATAGCAAGACCCCCCCCCCCATATGCCACAAATCCTACTGACTGGGAAGGTGTGGTGCAGAGGGATTCAACTGACCCCCCCCACCATTGCTGATCAGAGATAACAGTGGGATTTCACTCTGCCCCTATCATGCCCCCACTTGGGAAGGTGAGAGAGAGGGGGGGGCACCCTTTGTATACTCTTTGTTGTTCAGTGGGATAGTGGTGAAGGTTGTGTAAAGGGGCTTCCTTTCTGCTGAAAGAGCAAGTCAAGAGGGGCTGTCTAAATGCTGAAAATACTCTTCATGGCATGTGAGGAAAATCCTGCCTGCCTTAATGGGATCCCGCATCGTGTCACCATATTCAGAAGGAGGGGGACCAAAAATATCAAGAACTCAGAGGGAAAAGCCTTCACGGTCTTTCTTGGAGTTTTTAGAAAACAGGGAGGGGGTCACATGTCCGCTCATTGGGACAAGCAATACACTTTGAATCGTTTTCCCATAGGAGAGAAAGTGCAAAGCTGATTGGCCAGATGAGCACAGGGGTGGGGCTTGCTAACAGGGCAAGCACCCGGTGTTACCATCTTGATTTTTTGCCTTAGCGAGCAAGTGCTAAGGCAAGAAAAATGGGTGTTGTTTCTTTACCTTTTTGTTGCAAATGCAAAGTATCACTCCAGTGCACAGTGCAAATAGTTGTGTGTGTTTTTTTTAAGAAAGTTTGGCGGCAGCAGAAACGCAAGTAATTCACCATGGGCATGCAAAGCTTTGGTGGGCAAAAAACCCCCATTAGGACAAGTTGCAGCCACTGCAAAATGCCATTACTTCAGGGCACTCATTGGGGGTGGGGCTCGTATAGACAAGCCCAGAGATAGTGAAAAGGCATGTTGGTTAGGATATGAAGCCAGGGTGAATCAGACCCCACCTCCCAGACCAAAATATTTCCCTGCCCTTGATTTAGATGACACCTCTTGCCATGCTTTCTTGTTAGGGAGGATTATCAACTGCAGCATGACATCCTGTGATGATTTCTAACATGTGACATTTGCACTTCGCTGTGCTTGCCATAACTGATTTGTTTGGTTAACTTTTTCATTAAACTTGTATCTGGATTTGGGGTTTATGTTCCTATCTGTTCCAAAGCACAGCATTTTTGACTTCAAGTGTTCTTATGAGGTATAGATTTAAGCAGAGTGGGATATTAGTAACCGCACATCCAGAATGGTATAAAGACCAGATAGATGTTTCATGCTGCTATTCTTCTGCTAGCACACAATTTAGGACACGTTTTAGTCAACTCTGTGGGGAGTTTATAATACTGCAGGTCAAAGCTGGAGTTTGTCATGCATACTGACAATCTGACAATACAAAAGCTTTTTAAGTTTTCTGTTTTTAATTTCTAAGTACTGTAGAGCCACAATGATAGCCTTGAAACTCGCCTCTCCAGCCATCAGTGTTCATTACTTACCAGGATGGATACAAGAGGAAGGATGGTGGTACAGGTTTACCGTCTATCCCAAGGCAGAGATGGGACAAAACAATCGGGACGGCTTACAAAAATTAAAATACAATACAGATAAAATCCCCAAACACCCCCCACCCCACCCTCCCCCATAAAAAAATATTAAACAATTATAAATTAAAACCAACTGATCTAAAATCACAATTAAAAACAATAAATACAATAAAATACTATAAATGGCCAGCGGACTACAAGAAGCCAGGATCCCCTGAGGCCGGGATCTAATTAGGAAAGGCCTGCCGAAAGAGATCCATCTTTAGTGTTTTTTAAAAGCTACTCAGGGTTGTTATCTGACGGATCTCGTTCGGCAGGTCATTCCACAATTTGAGGACGATTACCGAAAAGGCCCTCTGGGAGGTTGCAGACAGCCTAGATTTTTGTGGCTGAAGCAAATTCCTCCCAGAGGACTGGAGTGCGCGGGGAGGATTGTATGGGAGGAGGCGGTTCCGAAGATAAGTTGGACCCAAGCCATTTAGGGCTTTAAAGGTAATAACCAACACCTTATACTGGGCCCGGAAACTGATAGGCAGCCAGTGGAGAGATCTTAACACTGGAGTTATATGGTCTCTCCGAGATGTTCCCGAGACCACTCTGGCTGCCATATTTTGTACCAACTGAAGTTTCCGGACCAAGCATGAGGGCAGCCCCATGTAGAGCGCATTGCAGAAATCTAGACGAGAGGTTACCAGCGCGTGCACCACAGTCTCGAGGTCTCTTACTTCCAGGAAATGGCGCAGCTGGCGTATCAGCCGAAGCTGATAACAGGCGCTCCTGACTGTCGAATTCACCTGACTCGTCATCTGAAGTGATGAATCAAGGAGCACCCCCAGACTGCGAACACAGTCCTTAATGGAGAGCGTGACCCCGTCCAGGACTGGAGGTTGCAACCCAACTCCTGGTTTTGGGGCCGCTACCGTGAGCACCTCCGTTTTGTCTGGATTTAATCTCAATCTGTTTTTCCTCATCCAGCCCATTACTGCTTTAAGACAGTCATTAAGAGGAGAGACCAATGATTAGACTGAGTATTAGATGCGTTTAAAGTGGTGTTACATGAACACCAGGAGATCACAAAGGGCTCCCTTATCAGATGACGTTGTCCCCCATCGTTATGCACCTGTTCTGCTCCCGTTCTGCCGGTGCTGCATTTTATTGATGGGAGGAGCTGTCAATAGACCTTCCCCCCATTCCGTTCCTGTCATGGGTTTCCATGTGTGCAACAAGGTGCCCCGTTTCACTGGTGAGATCCCAGTGTCAATGGGCAGTCCCTGCTAGAACACTTCTGGGTGAGATTGGGACATCGAGGTAAGTGACACACTTTTTATGGCCCTCCTCAGGTTACTTTAAAATTTTAAAGTGTGTTTTGTGCTTGCTGTCACTTTTTTGGGGGTTATTTTTATTTTTGAATTTCCTGCTCTTGCGTCTTCTCACACGAATCTGTGGGATTTCGATCCAGGAAGTGAAGGGAGCTCCGTTAGAGCTCTGTTCACTCCTGGGCTGCTGGAATGATGTTAGAGAATGTAAGTGTGGTGGGGAGGGTGATTGTGGTGGGTCAGGGATGGGACAGGGGTGGGAGTGGAGACTGTGGGACAGGAACACTTTTTTTGTTCCTGTCTGATAATCTCCAATGTATATAAAGCTCAGATAATGTTTATTAAGATCCTATCCCCTACCTGTACCTTCCAAAATGCTGAGAGAGTAAGGACATTATCACATGAGATGCTGTTTTAATGAACTGTTGTCTTTGCTTGGTATGTTTTTATGTTTAAGTGCTTATTTGTGAAGTTCTTTCATTTTGTATTTGTTTTTGGTGTGTTTAAGCAAAGTCACACTTTCTCGCGAGAACAGCCAAAACCTCGCCAGTGCAAAATCCAGGAAGTAGGACATTTTTCTTAAAGGCCAGGCAGCAGGAAGCATTAATACTCTGCCATTAGAAGGCAATGCGAAGACAAGCATTACTATAATGCAAGCTGAAATCCCATTCTTAAACTGCTAGTGGTGGGCATGTATAATTACTGTAATAATGCCATTATGGACTTTTTCAGATGGGGGAAAAAAAAACCTGAGGAGGTTGAGAGAAGAACGGGGCTGTTTCACTTACAGAGCCCCTTTTCAGACAGCCCCATCCTCCTCTGTGCTCCTCCTGACCTCCTCCCAACCTTTCCCCATGCTGCTGGCATTGCTTTTTATTGATGGAGAACCTCCAGCAATAAAAAGCGGCAGGAGCAGCACGGGGGAAGCTCAAGAGGAGGTCAGGAGGAGGACAGGGCTGTCTGCAAAGGGGCTCTGTAAGTGAAACAGCCCCATTCTTTTCACAACCTCCTCAGGGTTTTTTTCTCCTGTCTGAAAAAATCCTATGTTTCTGCTTTCCTCAATAGTGGAATTATAATGTTTTTAGACACTAGTCTTATAAAGTCCTAAGAGGAAGAGATTTGCTCCTCTGGCATCTTCCTGCCACGTGGTAGACTGTGTTCTAAATTTGATAAGTTGGGTAAAGTTATGTTATGATCACCAACTCCCGGAATCCCCCAACTGCCAGTACCAGCCATCATGTTAACTGGAGGATTCTGGGAATTATAGTTCAAAAAGTAGCTTTTCCAAAAGTTGATTTTGAACACATGGTTGGAATACATTAGGTTTGGGGCACAAATCAATGTGCTGCTTTTGCTCCCTGTATCCTCTAACATACAGCATATTGGAGGGCCTGCCTACCCTTGTTTGAGTCTGTCCACTCATTTTTGTATTGTCAGATGAGACTGTCTTCACCTGAAGACCTGCTTCTTATTTCACCTCCACTGGATATTGAGTTATCTGCTATTTGAAGCTAGGCCTTTTGAGAAGTATCCCTGGATTCTGGAACAAACATACCAGCAAAATTGGATCTCTTCCAAGAAGAAATGTGTCTGGTGGTGCTGGGGATAGGGAAGAAATGGAAGTTATGCCTGCTCAGTGTTCCCCACTTCTGTTTATTCTATATATTCATATCAGCTTTGTTATGGTCAATATTATTATTTATTATTCTTAACTGATTTTAATTCCCCTTGGAAGAAAATGTCAGGATATAATAGTTAGAACAAGTGTTTTAAGCTAAGGATAGATGACAAGTATCTGGAGCATTACAGCTGTACTCTCGTTTTATACTTCTGCAGGAATCATAGAATCATAGAGTTGGAAGAGACCACAAGGGCCATGTAGTCCAACCCCCTGCCATGCAGGAATACCCAATCAAAGCACTCCCGACAGATGGTCATCCAGTCTTTGTTTAAAAACCTCCAAGGAAGGAGACTCCACTACACTCCGAAGCAGTGCATTCCACTGCCAAACAGCTCTTACTGTCAGGAAATTCTTCCTACTGTTTAGGTGAAATCTCTTTTCGTGTAGTTTGAATCCATTGCTCCTTGTCCTAGGACTTTATCAGACCACCCTCCAGAAATGTTATTTTGCCAGCATATTTTGAAATGTTTTTATGCCGGTAAAAGAACCCTCTTTACCAGATCTACCTCCAACAGCATCAGAAAGGCAGCCCCAGCATAAATGGAGCACAAATGAAGCTCTGTTTACTTTCTGGTCTGAAATCTTACCGAATCTCACGAGAAGACGCGAGCACGGCAGATTCAAAAATTAAAGGAAAATACAGCCATGAAACATTCACACAAGCACAGAAACACACTTTAAAAGTCCCAAATACACCTGGGGAGGTTCCTAAAAAGAGCGTCCCCTACCTGGCTGTTGCGATCTCACCTGGAAGTGTTCTGACAATTAACACTGTATTTCCATGAGCACAATGGTGCAAAGTTTCAAATGCCAGCAAAAAAACACCTCAGCAGATCAATTAACAGCTTGGCTCATCAATATAAGGGAATGGCTTTTTGACAAAACATAATTATGAAAGGATGGCATCGTATGGTATGTGTGCCCTCTTGCATTTATTAGGCGTTGTTATGACCCCATATTTCCACATCTGATAAGGTCCCTTGTCTCTGGAGCAGCAGAAAACAAGCTTGCTCCATCCTCAGTTTGACATCTCTTCAAATATTTAAACATGACTCTCATGTCACCTCTTAACCTTCTCTTCTCAGGCTAAAGAGCTCCAGGTAGAGCTATTTCTGTAATTTGGAGGCCTGAATTTGTTAGGTACAACTAGAGTAAACCCATCGAATCAATGGGAACTTGATAAGTCAGTGCTTACACTGTTCTATGTTCTGTTCTACGTGTAACTAACAATATGATTTAGTCCAGAAAGAAGATAGCTGTATAAATTGGCCTTTATATTCCCAGTGTGCTTCAATGGAAAATAGTTTTTTCAAGGGGAAAAAAGTCTTATTTGTAAATTCAAAGAATTATTATACCATCATTCCAAATGTGTACCTACTACAATAATGTGCATGCATTTTGCACTCATATGATGTCCCGAACTCAGTGTGTTCCTATGCATCTTTGTCCAGTGGGTTTACTCTCTGGTAAGCATGTCTGGGAAGGTATTCTAAATGACATACAAATACTAAGCTGCAAAACAATGCAGGCAAAACTTGAAAATGTGAGAAAATAGTTTTTAAAATGAAAGAAACCTGAGAACACATTTACTTCTTTAAAAAGTAAAGAAAAGAGAAAAAACACTTCTTGCATTTTACTTTCCTTTTTTTTTTTTTTGCAGAAGACAAATCACACCACCATCGAACATATTTGAAATAAAAAAATACATCAGGTGAACTGCTATGCTCCACATGGATGCTGGCAAGATTCACTCGCAGGGTGCCAACAAATAGACCCTTACCTTCTCCTTTTAAATGGCCAAAATTTAACCAGGAAACAGCTCATCTGCTGACTTCCTGCCTCTGATGTAGCTGTTATAGGGAAGGAAACTCTAGCAGATGACAAAACTGAACAAAAGCCCTGGATCCCTTAACCTTTTATGCTGCACCATTGCTTTCTTCACCCTATGAGACTTCTTTTAAGCAGCCTTGTGTTTTATGGTTAATATGCTCCCCTCACCAGAAGCTAATGATCTTTCAGTCTTGAGATGACACCCTCCAATTCCCACCTGCAGCCCACCCACCCCAGTTCACAAAACTGTGGGGAACACTGAGTGACTGTTTAGAGAAAGAGAGATGGCAGAAGGTGGGGGAAGAGCCATCTCTTAGCAAGCACGATTCTTTTTAGGAGGCTAGAGTGGGAGGTACTTGTTTCCTTGTGGCCTAATGTCCTTTTAATGACGCAGCAGCTCCATCTACCATTATCTGTTGCATGAAGCACACGCTGATGTGCGTAATGACACAGTCTCAAATTATCCATCTTGTGCAAAGAAAAGAAACGCCGCATGGCAGACCTTTGCGTCGGAAAGAACAGTGCGAGTGCCGACTCTAAAAGTCATCTCATTAAAATTTTCCTACAGCAGCTCTTTAAACGACCCCTCCTCCCTCCCCTGTATATTTAATGAGATTTATTTGAGACACTTACGGAGCATCATGGAAATGCCAGCACAGTATTAAAAGGGGAGCATTTTTCCCCAGGAGCAGTAACAGTAACACAGTTAATACAGGTGCGTGCTCGCGTGCTCACACCATGGTTGTGAGAGACAGCTGAGCAAGTTGCTGCTACTGTTGCATGAGACAAGGACCATGGACCACTTCACCAGGATAGTCACATAGAGGAGGCCCTGAAGGCCCTGAAGAGGAGGGCTACAAGGCCAGGGCCTCTCAGTTACTTCCTTGGCCTGGTCCATTCCCCTTCAGATTTCTCCTCACATCTTCACTTGCTCACCTCAGTGAGGAAGCAGTGATGCTGTCTCCGCCTCTTCCTCCATCTGCTTTTGTAGAGTGGACATTCATGGGGCTACAACTGGGAAACAAAAAAGAGATGTGAGGAAAATGGTGAAAAAAAAGGAAAGGTGGCAGGGCCTGCTCTATTAGGAGGTAGAAGAAGGCAACCAGGGATAGCAGTAGCACTGGAACTCCCCAGAGGTGCCCACACAATGAATCCTTACATTTCCCAGCAACAATTTGATTTCATATTAAAACACAGGGCTAGTTAATGGGGTACAGCCCTTGGATTTATAACTGTTAGTTCTCCAGACATTATTTGAGTAAGCCATTTCTTGCTCAGCTGGATGCACATGGACATATTTGGGTATACGGGGCATACCTGATGATAGGTGCAATTGGAGAGGTTTTGACATAACAGGCAAATGTTATAGATCCAGAGTAGTTTGATTAGAAGCTGCAAATTGTGTGTTAGGAGGGGGGAAATGGTAGCACCTCAGACAGCATTTGTCCTGCCTCCGCACCCTCTGAATATAGAGCAGATGCATTGTTCACACTACAGTTTTCTCTGGAATTTCAAGCAAACTCTGGTGAAAACTCCAAGTTTTTAAAGCCCAGATTAAGATGATATACCCTGAATTTGCTGTGGATAGGGCCGTATGGTGTGTGGACTTATCGGACCAGATTCAGGGAAAAGGCTGCATATAGTGTTGACTTATCAGGCCAGATTGGGGGGAGGGAGTTTCAAGTTTTTTCAACAGAGTAGACAAGTTACTGTACATGCATGCTCTCTTTCTGCCTGATCTGATATGCTGCTAGTAAACATGATATTGCTATTCCATTGCTAAGAGATGAAAAGGAACATCCCCGATTCCAACAGGTTCATGGTGCTAAGGAGTTTGGGTTGTACTATTTGCAAAAACATTGACAAGTTAATCAACTCAGAATAGTAAAAAGTGACTCAAGGAAGAATGAATTTAGTGGAGTTTGGTATAATTTTGTTTTGCATGCCAGAAAGAACACTGATCAAGACAAACCTCCTCCACTGTTGCATAAAAATACGTTCATTCTGAAGAGTTTTCTTTTGAATAGTTTTAGATTTATCATAATCAGAACCTTGCCTCCTTCTATTTGTATGTGTTTTTTCTCAATAACAAAATTAAAAGGTGCACAGTAGAAATGGGGGCTGGGAAACCTATCTTTTTGGCCTAGGGACTGAATTACAATTAGGAAAGAATCTTGGAAGATACGGGGATGGAGCTGAAGGCATGTGGCAGGGCCAAACCACAGTGGGTGGGACCAGATGGGATCAGAGCTAATTTGCACATCTTCCTATAAACCATACAAAGCACAACTCACTTTTATACACACAGACCCAGGAACAAGACCTAGTGCAACAGCTTCCCACACCACCAAGTGCAGCTCACTACCATACATCAGCTTCTTGGGCTACAAGTCAGATCTCAGTTCCATATAATCTGGGCTTTAAATAGTTCTATGGGTTCTCAATAGCCACTTATTTCTGATCAGATCACAGCAGTAAAGCTTGTGGCTAGGAAGGAGAATCTCCACAGGCCATATCTAGTTGGCAGGCATGAGGTACCCCATTTCTGACAGAGATCACTTGGGAAAGCTGAAACTTAAGCTCATGGTAGATACATGTAATTGGCCTTTGTACCAATGTCATTCATTCATTCATTCATTTTCCGCTTTCTCCCAGGAAAAGATAAATGATGGAGATCAGGAGCAGCAGGTATAGCTCCAGTTTCTCCATTTCACAATGTCTACTGGTTTCTTGAATAGGGCTAGAATTACCAGAATACATAGCAGTAAAGACATACAAAGCTGCGAGGGTTTGGTTCCTGGACTTACCGGATACTAGAAACCACAGAGAACTGCAAACCCTGCTAAAATAAAGGATTTCTGGTAAAAAAATATATGATAGAGTTGTGCTGGAAGACCTACAAGATGCTAGGTCTCTAAGCATTTTCCAGTGCGACTCTATGGTATGTGCCCCTATTTTGTGTCCCGCAGATAATTGAAACCACAGATATTGGCTCGCGGATACTGGGCTCCGACTATACAATTAAACTACCCAAAGAGTTAAAAGCAAATTCAAATATATCCATCAAAATGCAAGAAATAAAAACATAATAGCACACTACAATAAGCTCTTTTCTTATAAACAGGACTTTATCAGACTAGTGGCTAAAAATGCTATAATTCCACTATTGAGGAAAGCAGAAACGTAGTGGCATTATTACATCTAGGACTTTATCAGACGCAGCAAAAAACGCGCCAGAAGAACGCTATGAGAACAAAAATGTGTGACTTTGTCAGACAACGTCATCAGCCATTCCAGGGGCATGGTGCGGGTGCAAATAACATGTCCCTTTTTATTGATGGCTTAGCTTTATTCATGCCCGTGCTATGCCCCCAGAATGGCTGAGGTCACGGGTATCTGATAATGTCATCCTTTCTGTTCTTGTAGCATTCTTCTGACAAAGTTGGGGATGTGGATTTGTGTCGCATCTCCCTGCGTCTGATAAAGTCCTTATTATCGCAGGTTGCTGTAATCATGCAATACAACTGCCACAGAATTATCTCACAACCACCACCAGCACTTTAAGAATGGGATTTTATTTCTGTGATTTAGCATGGGCAAGGTTTCAGCGGTTCATGTGAGAGGATGTGAGCATGCTTAAAAACTAAAAAAAATCATCCTTGAATTTACAAAGTAAATGAATACACAAATAAACAAACCTAAAACTGTGCCCCCCCCAAATGGAACAGTTCAGAAAAAGAGCATCCTATGGATAGTTTTCACGTTCTCACCTGGAGGTTTTTGCTGGTAATGTGTAGGGGGGGGGTAATAGGACCTCCCATTCACACTGTAATCTCGTGATTACAGCGGGATATGGTTTCAGCTGCTCTTCAATAAAAAAGCGATATTTGAGAGCTATTGACAGCTTGTCCTATCAATGAAAAGCAATGCCTTATTCATGGCTGGAGCACAGATTGACCACATGAGGAAAACAACGCTGTGCGATAGAGGGACCTGTTCACACTACCGTGATGTCATAATCGAGCAATTTTTGCCACGTCTAATAAAGTCCTCAGTTTCTAAGCACCTGTCAGAATAAAAAAAGAACGTTTCCCCTGTTGACAGAGGACACCAAGGAGGGAACCAGTGTAGCCTTCCTAGAAAGGAGTCCAGAGCCTAGGATCTGCGACCAAGAACACTCTTTCCCATGTCCCAACCGGGTGTCTGTAAGGGTGTTGAGAGGGAGGGAAGAGCCTCTCCCTGAAGATCTCAAAGCCTGGGCAGGCTTGAGTGGGAAAATAGGCGGGATGATCTAAAACCACATTTAAACGTCTTTCCCTTTACTTTTTTTCTCAGGTAGGTAAATGAATTTAAAACTATTTAAGGTACTATATTTTTTATCTCATTGTAGATTTTCGAGTAAACAAACTCATAGCTCTTACATCCTTTCAAGCCCCACTTTTGTTACATGTTTGGGTGTCCCAGAGCTCCAAGGGATTCACCAGGACTGAAAACCCTGGCTTCCTATTTACTAGGCCTTTCTGCCACCCATTGGATTGTGCCTCTCCTCCTAACATCTTGTTCACTTTTGCAAAAACAGGGCCAGGCTATTGTCTGCTCCATCCATTATTTTCTAGTTCCTTCCTTGCCTTTCTCCAGGGTAATCCCATCACTGGCTGACGACAACGGCTGTGTGTTTTAATAGAATGTTCTTTGTATAAACTATCTCCTTCCGCGATTTTAAATTGCATTCTTATTTAGAAGCATTACACAGCGCTGCCGGGCTTTTTTTGAGGGGAGGAAGCGGGAAGTGCTGCTGTGTGGCTGACAATAGAGAGAGAGTGGGAAACAGCACAAAACAGAAAAAATGGGGAAGGATGGGGGAAGAAAAGGGTGCAGGGAAACTTCTGCTAGAACCCATCTGAGATTCTTCTCTTTTGAGCTTATCTGTGTGCCAGCAGCTGGCCTATAAAGCAAGCAAGGGAGGTGGCGGAGGGATGTGGAGGTTTGTCAGCCACATTTAGTTAGCTAATCAGGCAAGTAGAAGATGAAGTGTGCATATGCATGGACAGAAACACTAAAGGTAGAGCAAAGCTTGCATTCTGGAACTACACACATGGCCCCACTGCTTGGGAAGGCATTTTGTGTCAATCTGTGTGGTTGTTTTCTTTGCAGGTTGGATGTCTGGGTTGTTCTTCATCTTCCTTATGTTGTGCTGTCTTGTTTCTAAGGGCTCTCCCAGAAGGGAAACAAATGTCTGGAAGCATTGAGAGTTTCCAGTTCTTTTAATTTTGATCTTACCTGCATATTCATGGTTTTGCAGCCAAACTTTTTTTTTTAAAGATATCCCAGGTTTCCTTCACTCTCCCACTTATGTTCTTCCTCCTCCCTCTCCCACTGATCACATCTAGACTGAGGCAACATTTGAAAAATTGATTTTCACCAATTTCCACTGAGCTTTCATGATCATCATCATCATTCAGGAATTATAATCAAAATGTTGAAATGCTTTAGCAGTATTATACTCGTTAAACATTAGGGTCATTTAGTTTTGGTGCAAATATTCCTCTTTCATTTCTTGATCCCTAATGAATCTGTGCTGTGGAAACAATAGCTGTGTTTACTAGTGGTGGCCATTTTAGCTCATTCCAGGATAATACAAGCAGACAACCAAGTAGAGATACATTTCCTTTTGGAAAATACTGGGTTAATTTAAACTGATCTGGGAAGTAGGAATGAAAAGACCATGGTAATGCAGGGAGTTTCCAGGAAGTACTTTGGGATGAAGAAAAAAATTATGTGCATCTCCAAAATAAAACCAGGGTGTACAGGAGAAAAATCTGGGACTACTAGAGATTCCCCCCCCCTCATCAGGAGGAGTTTATGCTTGTATTTCTATGTGTCTCCTCTAATTGCATGTGTCAACATACATCTTTACTCTCCCCCACTCAGACTTCCTATATTGGCTGCAATCCTTAGTTGCCAAATCCTAAAGAATCCGAGCCCTACCATTAGGCAGAGTGAAGCAGCTGTCTTAGGAAGCAGATTTGGGGTGTTGTAAAACAACAGCAAACTCTCTGTGATTTAATTAATTATTATGTTATTTTTATAGCAGGGGGGAGGTGTTTGTGAGTTTTTCTTACTTATTTATTTCATCCCGTGGAACAAAACATTTTAGCTGGCTTCAGGCACTAGGTACCTTGATTTGAGAGCTGCTTCAGGCAGCAAAATGCCTTAGGGCTCATCTACATGGGCCAGAATATGCCAGCTTCCCACCGGCATATTCTGCCTGCAGATCAGACCCATTCCTCCCCCATTACTGGCACGAAACAGGATCGAGTCCAGACTGGTCCACCAGCCCATCACTGCAGCCACTGCAACCCACGTCCCACTCTCCAAAGTCAGGAAGCTGGCCTGCATCACATGAGCAAGGCCGCCTGCATGTGAGCAGCCTGGTCACATCTGTGGACCTGCTTCTTGGCTTCAGAAGAGCAATAGCAGATGGCAACCGCAGCAACGGGCCAGCACAGTGGGGTGGGCTCCTGTGGTCACGTGGGTCCTGATCTTTTTTTTTTTTTTTTTTTGCTGGCAGAAGCTGTTTTCCCCAGGTATTTTTAAAAAGTGATATAATGGGCTGTACCACGTCTTGGCCCCAGGGGTCATGTGGACTGCCCAGGGGGGGGGGAAATGAGACAAATGCCCTGCATCCTCTGGACTGCAGGGCTCCAAGACAGGGCCAAGATGAGGTAAATAGCCTGTCTAGACAAGGATTTAAACTGTATTTCAAATGGTTTTATTTATCTTTTTGTTTTTTAAAAATATTTTTACCCATCTTTTCATCAAAATTGGCTCAGATAAGCTTAACACATACAACTATGTTATATTATAGAATGTCCCCCACAGTTAATTGGCTTTACAGCACCTATTTTGTCTTGTTCATAGGAGTGAGATGATGCTAGATTTAGGGACAGTCCCAGCATTCCTTTTTGTGGCTCCACAGGGAAAGGAGAGAATTTAAGCGAGGCTGTAATAAAGACGTGGGGTGGAAGCTGTACAGTGAAAATATTATTTCACTTGTATCCTGTAAAACCTTTGACACTAAGGACTTTATCAGACCACTCCCTGTTGATGTTCTTTTGCTGGCATATTTTATTTTTTTATTTTTTATTTTTATTTATCTTTATTGGCATAATTTTTTTAAAAAGTTACACATAACATACCAAACAATTCACACAAAATAACTTCCATCATCTCATTTCCCTCTTGGCTATTGATAACTCCCTATTTCATCCCCCACTATATAATCTTCTCATTTCCCCTGTTTTATATAATTCTGCATTTTATACATTCAGTTCTGTCTTCCTAGTATTCTCCCTATCAGCCAATTATTCCCCCAATATTTTTCCCATAGCAAAAACATTTCTTTCCAATCCTGTAGTTCTCTTAATGTTTTTTCATTGTCTATAGTAGTTGATAATTTATCCATCTCTTACATTCCAAGAAGATTTTCAACCCATTCCTTGATTGTTGGAGCTTCTTCACTTTTCCACTTCATTGCGATTACTGTCTCACTGCCATAACTGCATACAACAATATTTTCTTATATTTTCCCCTTAATTCTCTTTCTATATTGTGCAGCATGTTTAGTAGATAGATCTCAGGTTCCATTGTATATTCGATCTTCAAAGTGTTAGTTATTAGTTTGTGATTTTTTCTCCAAAATTTCCTTATTTTCTTACAATTCCACCAGGCGTGGTAATATGTACCTTTTGAATTTCCACATTTCCAACAATGTTGGAGGTGTTTTTATATATTTTATTTTAACCTCTCTCGTGTAATATACCACAAGTTCGCTATCTTGTAGTAATTTTCTCTCAGATTGTTACACTTTGTAAATTTTATATTTTTGGTCCATACTATTTCCCAAGAGTTTAATTGTATCTCATGACCCAGATATTGTGCCCATTTCACCATATATGGCTTTATTACTTCCTGTTCTTGACTAAATTTCAACAGAAGTTTATATATTCTCGAGATAAGTTTCTTTCCCCCTTTATCTTGTATTATCTGATCAAATTCGTTTTTCTCAGGCTCTATTCCCTCCAATTTTATATCCATCTTAAATTTTTCTTTTAATTGCCTGTATAGGAACGAATGGCAATCTATATCATTGTTTCTTAATTCTTCCTGTGTCTTCATCTGATATGTTAACCCCTCTTTCTTTAGTAGAACCTCATAAGTTAACAATTTCCCTTTAGATAAGCTTTCTCTTTGGTAGAACGCTTCATGGTTCGATACCCATGATGGCAATTTTGGGTACAACCATTTTTTATATTTCTCCCAGACTCTCCATAGGGCCTTCCTAATAAAATGATGGCTAAATTCTTTGTGCACCCCTGCTTTTCTATGCCACGTATATGCATGAAAGCCGAATCTGAGATTGAATCCTTCCAGTTGTAATAATTTAGTGTCTTTTAAGCAAATCCATTCCAAAATCCAACTCAGAGTACAGTTGCCCCTCCACATTCGTGGCTTTAAGATTTACGGTTTTGACTATTCGCGGTTTTGGAGCCCCCCCCCATACAAAAAACTGCGATGAGGCTTAGCTAGCCCCGTCACTTCTTCTGGGGGTGGGTGGGAGGGGGTGGGAGGAAGCAGCAACGAGGCTTGGCTAGCCCCGTCGTGCCTCTGGGGGGCGGGTGGGGGGTTGAAGCAGCAGGGGGGGTTTATTCGTGATTTTTTCACATTCGTGGGGGTTTCATGCCCCTAACCCCCACGAATGTGGAGGGACAACTGTACAAGCATTATAATATAGTTCTAGGTCAGGAAGTCCAAATCCGCCCCTCTCCTTTACTTCTACCAATATTTGTTTCTTAATTCTTGGTTTCTTCCCAGCCCAGATGAAGTTTGCTAAATCCCTATTCCATTCCTTACATATTTTTGCATTAGACAAGATAGGCAAATTCTGGAATAAATACATTCCTCTCAGCAGTACATTCATATTTATCATTGAGATTCTCCCCAACAGTGATAAATGTAATTTCAACCATTTCCTCAAATCCTCTTTAATATCCCTCCATACTCTTATATAATTATTCTAAAATATTTCTATATTTCTATTAGTAATATTCCCAAATACCTTGCTTTCTTTTCTATCCTAAATTTTGATGTATTTACTAATTCAGCCTTCTCCTTTCTAGTCATATTTTTAGTGATTATTATTGTTTTCTCTTTATTAATTTTAAATCCTGCCAGATCCCCATATTCTCCAATCGTTTTCATCAATTTATCAATACTCCTATTTGGTTTATCTAAAAAGAAAATCAAGTTGTCCACAAATGCCTTATACTTAAATTCATTTTTTAAAAAAATTCTGACTCCTTTCATCTCTGGATCTAAATTAATTTTCCTGTTCAGAATCTCCAATATCATTATAAATAGCAACGGTGACAGCAGACAGCCTTGCCTTGTTCCCTTCAATATTTTACATGGTTTAGTTCTTTCTCCATTCACAATTATTTGGGCTTCCTGTCGATTATAAATGTTTTTTATCCACTTCAAAAATGTATTCCCAATAGTCATCTTTTCCATTACCTTAAGCATAAACCCCCATCTTACCCTGTCAAAAGCTTTTTCAGCATCTGCTAAAATTATTGCTAGTTTTTTTTTCATTATGTTTATCACAAACTTCAATTATATCTAATACCATTCTTATATTGTTTTTAATATGTCTGTTTGGTAAAAAACCATTTTGGTCTTCTTGGACCCAGTTCAACAATACCTTCTTTAACCTTTCCACTAAGATGTTTGCAAAAAGTTTGTAGTCTACGTTTAACAGGGAGATGGGTCTGTAGTTCGCTGTTAAAGACTCATCCTTATCTTCCTTAAAAATTAATGCGATATATGCATTTTGCCAAGATTTGGGCACCCATTACTGTCTATTTTATTAAATAGTTTATGTAGTGGGACAACTAATTTGTCTGCAAATAATTTATAATATATAGAAGAGAAGCCATTGGGGCCTGGTGCTTTACCCACTTTTAACCCTTTGGTCCCATCTCTTATCTCTTGAGTTGTTATTGCCTTATTAAGCTCCAGTCTTTGTTCATCTGTTATTCTGGGAACCTTTTCATTCTTTAGAAATTCTTCTGTCTTCTTAGTTATTTCCATTTCAGCTGGTTTATCCTCATAAACACTAGTATAGTATTTATCAAATATCTCTTTAATATCTTTTTGCTTAGTATACCATTCACCATTTGAATTTATTTCTGTTATTGTTCTTTTCTCTTTCACTTTCCTTAATTTATAAGCGAGCCACTTACCGATCTTATTTCCGTTTCAGGTATCTATCCAATCTGCCTCCAGTTATCTGCCTCAGCTCTCTCCCCGTTCTCCTACTCCTTCCAGAATCCGGTCCGTTTTCACCAATTTCTCTCAAGTCGTTCTCCTTCCTCTCAGATCGTTCTCTTCGCTGTTCTTTTCCACTCACTCTTTCCAAGCCATTTTTTTTCTTTTCTGATTCAGGTATTTGTCCAATCCATTTCAAGTTATCAGCCTCAGCTTTCCCTCCGTTCTCCTACTCCTTCCAAAATTCAGTTTCCGTTTTCCAAAATCAGTTTTCTGTTCCTTACTATTTATTTGTATTATCCTTCCTTAAACTCCTTTACATCTCTCTATTGCACTCTCCAGATATTGCTTCATCTCTAACTCCATTTCTCTTGTTTCCGGTTACTTCTTCCAGCTCTAACCCATTTATTTCTCTATTGGATTATTTCTTTTTCTTCTTCTACAAATCTACTTATCCTTCTTCTTACATTCAATCTATCACTCCTCCTTTACGTCCTTATTTCTTACTATTTCTTATTGTTTCTACTACTGTTAAGTTTTACTTTAATTCCTTCACTGTTACTTTAACTTTCTCCGCTGATCCTTCTCAGCCTCTCTCCCCTCCAACTGTTTGAGATCCGTGTCTCAACTCCAAAACCCAAGTCACTGGACAACATGAAGAAAACAGGCTTTTCTGCCTGGGTGTTTACTTCACACCAAAGGTAAATGAGATATAAACTGTTCTTTCACAAAGAAATATATATAAATACAAGTCCAAATTTAAAAGTGGTGATGACGTCTTGGTCTTACCGACAGCAATTAGCACGTTTGGGGTGAACTCACAGCTCCCTCAGCCACTTTCCATTTCTTCCATTCTGTCTCCTTTCATTGTTATTTTCACCACTTTTGCCTGGAATTTGAGCTTTTAGTAAGTCCGACTGTCTGTTCTCCCAGATAGAATTTAACCCACAAAACTTTCACTTTGTGGGAATTTACACCACACTAAGCAGTTTTGTTTCAGGAGCTCACCCAAAACCCAACCTCGTCCGTCGTCCTCGCCACCGGAAGTCTCTTTTGCCAGCATATTTTAAAGCGTTTTTATGCTGGCAACAGAACCCCCTTGATCAGACCTACCTTTAGCAGCATTCACAGGCAGCCCAGGCACTAATGGAGAGTGTGGAGCTCCATTCACTTCCTGTTTCAAGATCTCGCTGATTGTCGCAAGGAGATGCTAGGGTGGGAAATTCAAAAATAAAAACAAAACAAACACATAAAAAGTACACGAAAGCACAAAAACACACTTAAAAAGTCCCAAGTACATGGGTAGGGGATCATAAAAAGAGTGTCCCCTACTTGGTTGTCTTGATCTCACCTGGAAGTGTTTGCCCATTGATGCTGTATTCACGTGAGTACAATGGCACAAGGATTCAAATGCTGGCAATGCCGGCAACAAATTGCCATGGGAGATCAATTGACGGCTTGGCCCGTCAATAAAAAGGAACGGGTTTTTCACAATACATGATCACGTAAGGGTGACATCATCTGGTATGTGTGCCCTTTCGTAATCATTAGGCATCCTTGTGACATCATATTTGCCTGGTCTGATAAAGTCCTAACAGAAAATAAGAAATTTCTAGCATAAGATTTCATGGACTGTGATGATGTGGACTGCAGTCTACCAAAGCTTCTGCTAGAAGTTTCTTTTTCTCAATTAGTGTCAAAGGTGCTCCAAGGTGCTTCATACCTTTTTATGCTGAAACAGACTAACACAGCTATGTCTTTGAATATTACTTGAAGTTCCTGAGCCGAGTCTGGAATTCTTGGCAATTTCTATCTCACTCATGCAAATAGGCACAACCTTACCTTTCCATGGGACAATATCATTTCTTAAAACAGGAGCGAATACAGTGGGACAGAATGGCTCAGAATAAATGGCAAGTCCCACCAAAAGTGTGCCCAAGAGAAACGGGGGCACTTAGGTGAAATGGAGATATGAGATGTGGGGTACCTCTTTCAACACTTGTCCTTAAATGACACCTCCATCAGGGATATGGAATTTGGAAACTTGATCTCCTTGCTACTGCTATGCAGCTAATGACATTTCTGTGATGTGTGGCAAAGCCGACTTTGGCAGTACAGTATTTCTGAAACCTTCTTAAGATTTTCAGGTGAAAAGGGCAAGAGATGATGGCTCTCGGCTGGTGGCTACCATTGCTTAATATTTAAGCTGTGGAGTCCTCCCACGCCTGGTGCCTTGTGAACTGTGGTGGTGCCTGCATATAATTTGCATGTTTATTTATCCCCCTTCTCTCACCCGAATGACTCTCCTTCTGGATGGCCTAATTCTATTAAAACAGGTCTCTACCTTGCTGGCTATAGGCAGCCACCAATTAAGAGCATTGCTTTGAAAAGGCTTCACTCTGGCGAAGTTGCATCCCATGATTGCCCTTTCTCATCCCCTGCCACATTTGGAGCATAGAATGGTGTAATTAGCAATTGCAGGAAGAAGAGGCTGCTGGGATCTCAGCAGGCTGAGTGAAGGGCTGCAAAGGGGATTGGAGCTTTATTAATGCACGCAGAGGATGCATTGACCTCATATAGAAGTAGAACGGCAAGCAAGTTTTACAGGTGCCTGATTAAACATACAAAAAGGAAAGACATATTATGAAGTCTTTAGTACTTCTGTTTTTGTAAGGCCCAGACATAGCTTTGAAATGTAACTTTTTGAGGCAAAATGTAACTAGCCTTTTGGAGGAATGTAAAGACATTATCAGACATGGCAAAAATTGCAGGAATATCATGTCACAGTAGCACGAACAGGTCCCACTATCACACATCATTGTTGTCTTCGCGTGATTACTGCATGCTCCAGCTGCGGAAAAGGTGTTCTTTCTAATTCATGGGGCAAGCCATTAATACGAGTAGATCTTCAATATCGCTTTTTTCGCGGTATTGATGGTTTGCGAAACCACATCCCATTGTAATCGCGAGATTACAGCATGAATGAGCGGTCCTCAGCAAGCAAACGTCTGGGTAAGAATGTGAAAATTAAGCACAGGACACTTTTTTTAATGAACTGTCCCATTTAGTTTGCATGTTTTAAGGTATGTTTCAGTGCTTATGTGTTCATAACTTTGTTAATTAAGGTGTTTTTGGAGTTTTAAGCATGCTCGCGTCTTGCGAGAACTGCCCAAATCTCACCCATGCTAAATCATGGAAGTAAACTCCTGTTGTTAAAGTGCAAGTGGTCATTGTGCAATAATTCTGTGGTGTTTCTTTCGTGCGATTACAGCAATGTGCGATAATAAATGTAATAATGCCATGATGTTTCTGCTATCCTTGTTTGCGGACTTACAGTATTTATTAGATGCTTGTCTGATAATGTCCCATGTCTATATCAGCATACTTACTCCGGTCATCTGGGGTGGGGGTGGGTATTCCTTCTCCTGGTGCACAACCACAGCTCCATCCCCTTGGCCACTGACAGACTGTAGGTGTGCACCCAGGAACCTTGTGTATCCTGGGAAGAAGGAACAGACTTCTCCCTCCAGCACAAGGCTGTCCCTTTTCTTTGAGGGCTGAAGAGCAGTCAAACTGTGCCCAAAGGCATTCCCTCAATTGATGGAAGGAAACAGAGCTGTATCAGTGAGCTCCCCAGCTGCTGTTGCACACCCAGAGTGAGGGGATTGTGGAAGGAGGTCCTGTATTCCAAAAAGTACATATGTTATCATAAATGTAGTTTATGTCATTACAATCAGACTATTACAAACACTATCTTTCAGCAGAAAGATATCTTGAAGACAACCTGGATGCATCCCCGATCCAAACATTGGCACCTCATTGACTATGTTCTAGTCCATCAGAGAGACATTTGTGATGTCCGTCATACTCGAGTGATGCCCAGTGCAGAATGCCAAACAGATCATCGCCTCGTCAGATGTAAACTAAATCTTCATCTTAAGTTCAAACCTAAGAGGGGTGGCATCTTAAAGAAGAGACTCCAAGGAGATTTTCAGACCGCATTTCAGCATGCCTAGCGCGGGAGGAACTTTCGGGAGAGGGATGGCGGTCTTGCGCGGCAGGGGGGCGTTTTCGGACGCCGTTGTCCCTCTGCCGAAACCATCCGTGTCACTTCCGTGAAGCTTCGGAAGCCTCAGCACCATATTTTAATCACGGGCAACCTCCGTGATTAAAATATGGCTCTGCGGCTTCCGAAGCTTCATGGAAGTGACACGGATGGTTTCGGGAGAGGGACAACGGCATCCGAAAACGCCCCCCTGCCGCGAAAGACCGCCGTCCCTCTCCCGAAAGTTCCTCCCGCGCTAGGCACACTGAAATGCGGTCTGAAAATCTCCCAAGTCAACAATCTTCAACAAGCTACCATGAGAAACAACTTCCAGGCAAATCTGCAAACAAAACTTGAAGACCATCCTACAGATCCTTCTCCTACAGTGCTTTGGCAACATATCAAAAACAGTATCCTCCAATCTGCAGAAGAATCCCTCGGGTTCTCCCACAAGAAAAACCAAGACTGGTTTGATGAAAACAACAAAGAGATCCAGGAGCTGTTGGCAAAGAAGAGAACTGCTCACCAGGCATACCTCGCACAGCCAAGTTGCCATGTAAGAAAAGCAGCTTTCTGTCTCACATGTAGTAAACTTCAACAAAAACTCCGAGACATGCAGAACAGGTGGTGGACCAATATAGCAGAAAAGACACAACGCTGTGCAGATCTGGGTGATCTTAGAGGATTTTATGAAACTCTTAAAGCAGTGTTTGGACCTACTTATCAGGTCCAAAGCCCCTTATACAGTACTGATGGTCAAACATTAATTACTGATAAAGCCTCCATCCTGAATCGATGGGCTGAACATTTTCAAAGTCTCTTTAGTGCCAACCGAGTAGTCCAAGGCTCAGCTATCCAACATATGATACAAAAACTGATGAAAAATGAATTGGACATAACTCCCACTTTGGAAGAGACCCTTAAGGCAATACAGCAGGTGAAAAACGGCAAGGCAGCTGGGATTGATGGAATCCCACCTGAAGTTTGGAAACACGGAGGTCATGTACTGCACCATAAATTCCACGAACTCCTTGTGAATTGCTGGGAAAAAGGGGAACTGCCATTAGATCTCCAAGATGCAGTCATCATCACCCTGTACAAGAAAAAAAGAGCAAAACCTGATTGCTCAAACTATCGAGGCATAACACTGCTCTCTATTGCTGAAAAAATCCTTGCAAGGATACTCCTGAACAGATTACTTCCTGCTATTGCAGAAGAACTTCTTCCTGAAAGCCAATGTGGCTTCAGAGCCAATAGGAGTACTACAGATATGATATTTGCCCTTAGACAACTGCAAGAGAAATGTAGAGAACAGAACAAGGGTCTCTATGTAACATTTGTCGACCTCACCAAAGCTTTCAACACTGTGAGTAGAAAAGGTCTGTGGCAGATCCTGGAAAGACTAGGAGGTCCCCTCAAATTCCTTAAAATGATTATCTTGCTACACAAGGGCCAGCACAGTCAAGTCAGATATGGCGATGCTCTTTCAGAGCCCTTTCTAATAACTAATGGAGTGAAGCAAGGTTGTGTTCTTGCTCCAACTTTATTTACAATCTTCTTCAGCATGATGCTCCAAAGGGCTACGGCAGAGCTCAAAGAAGAAGACTGCATCTATATATGTCACCGTACTGATGGTAGCTTGTTTAACTTAAGCCGTCTGAGGGCTTGCACTAAGAGTCTAAACTACAGTTGCCCCTCCACATTCGCGAACTCAGCATTCGCGGTTTTAATTATTCACGGTTTTGGGAGGGCCCCCCGCGCCCCCCCAAAACAACGAAAAGGGGCCTCCGGAGACCCCTTGAAAGCCCTGGGAAGGAGCGGGGAGGGCCGGGGAGGCGTTCACGGGGCCTTTGGAGACCCTCCAGAGGCCCAGTGAAGGCCTGGGGCGGGTGGGGGGGGAGGCCGCGGAGGCCTTCACGGAGCCTTCGAAGGCTCCGTGAAGGCCTGGGGAGGGTGGGGGGAGGCCGCGGAGGCCTTCACGGAGCCTTGGAAGGCTCCGTGAAGGCCCCGGGGAGGGAGGGGGGAGGATGGGGGGAGGCCTTCACGGAGCCTTGGACGGCTCCGTGAAGGCCTGGGGAGGGTGGGGGGAGGCCGCGCGGGCCTTCACGGAGCCTTGGAAGGCTCCGTGAAGGCCCCGGGGAGGGAGGGGGGAGGATGAGGGGAGGCCTTCACGGAGCCTTGGAAGGCTCCGTGAAGGCCTGGGGAGGGTGGGGGGAGGCCGCGCGGGCCTTCACGGAGCCTTTCAAGGCTCCGTGAAGGCCCCGGGGAGGGAGGGGGGAGGATGAAAGGCTCCGTGAAGGCCCCAGGGAGGGAGGGTGGCGGGTGGGGGGAAGCCTTCACGGTGCCTTGGAAGGCTCCGTGAAGGCCTGGGGAGGGTGGGGGGAGTCCGCGGGGGCCTTCACGGAGCCTTGGAAGGCTCCGTGAAGGCCCCGGGGAGGGAGGGGGGAGGATGAGGGGAGGCCTTCACGGAGCCTTTGAAGGCTCCGTGAAGGCCTGGGGAGGGTTGGGGGAGGCCGCGGAGGCCTTCACAGAGCCTTGGAAGGCTCCGTGAAGGCCCCGGGGAGGGAGGGGGGAGGGTTGCAGAGGCCTTCACGGAGCCTTGGAAGGCTCCGTGAAGGCCTGGGGAGGGTGGGGGGAGGGCAATCAATATTCGCGGTTTTTTGACATTCGTGGGGGTCCGTGGAATCTAACCCCCGCGAATGTCAAGGGACAACTGTATCTAGTTCGTGAGCTGCTCTTCGCTGATAATGCTGCCCTTGGTGCCCTCACAGAAGCAGCTCTGCAGTGCCTAACATCCTGCTTCGCAACACCTGCAGAGCTGTTTGGGCTGGAAGTCACCCTGAAGAAAACAGAAGTTCTTTACCAGGCTGCAGCACAGGACGAACACCACCACCCCCACATTGCCGTCAGCAAATCTGTGCTTAAGTCCATTCAGCAGTTCACCTACCTGGGAAGGATCATCTCCTCAGATGCCAAGATTGACAAAGAGATCGATCACAGATTAGCAAAGGCATATAGTGCATTTGGAAGACTTTACAAAAGAGTGTGGAGCAATCAACACCTGAGGCGAAGCACAAAAATCAGTGTGTATAGAACCATTGTACTGTCTATCTTCCTTTATGGATCTGAAGCATGGGTCATCTATCGCCACCACTTACGACTCCTCGAACGCTTTCACCAGCACTGTATACGCACAATCCTAAATATACACTATACTGACTATGTGACGAATGTTGCTGTCCTTGAGCAAGCAGGGATCACCAGCATTGAGGCCATGGTATTGAGAACACAGCTGCGCTGGGCAGGGCACGTTTCTAGGATGGAGGACCATCGCCTCCCAAAAATAGTACTCTATGGTGAATTCATCATGGGTAAGCATAAGAGGGGCGCTCCAAAAAAGTAATACAAGGACTCCCTGAAACAACATCTCAGGCTCGGTCAAATTGATCACCAGCAATGGTCCACCCTAGCCTCACATCGGGAGGCATGGAGAAACACTATCCACAATGCTGCAGCCGTATTTGAGAACTCACACCAAACAAGTCGAAGAGAAACGACAATGCAGAAAGAATCACAACCCGGAAACATCACTCAATGAGACCTTCTGCTGTGCTTTCTGCAACCGGACTTGTTTATCTCAGACTGGCCTTTTTAGTCATCAGCGCACTTGCAGAAAGTGCAGGATGAGTCCTTCCTGAATCTTCGTTTGCAAAGAAAAGCCAGAGAGAGAGAGAGGTTATGCCAGCTCATAACAGAAGTTTCTATGAGTATGTAACCAGTAGGATTCTAGCTTGATCTACAAATAAATTGATCTACAGTTCCCAGAATCCCTTGGCTGATGTGGCTGCTGGCCATGCTATCTGGGGATTCTGAGTGATGCAGTCCAGAAAAGTAACATTTACAAGATCTGGACCAAGCTTAGTGTACATTCCTAATGAACACATTACAGAGCAGATAAACACCATTCTAGAATTTATCTATGTGTGTATCCAAGAATAAAAGAATAGGAAGTACTTGTCCACCCTCTGTGATATAAGCCATTTGGTTGCTGTCATGAAAACAGATTTCCATGTTTCGTTACTTGGTTCTGTAATGGTCTGTACCCTGTGGTGAGGCCATGACTCAGTACTCATGGCAGCAGGCAGCACATGGAACAGGGCCATGACATAGCAAAATGAATGAGAAGTCCTGGCACAGATAAGATTTCTGTGCATGGCAATTAATGATTAAGATAAAATTCCACAGAACAATTGCCTTGCTGAATCAGGCTAAGCTCCATTGACTGTGCATTAAATCTTCAACACTGGAAATGATGATGATAGTAATAATAATAATAATAATAATAATATTTATTTATATCCTGCCCCTCTATGAAATGCAATTGGGGCGGCTTACAACATTTAAGATATATATATCCCAAAACCCTCCACCCCCCTTAAAAGAGAATTAGATAATTCAAAAGTTAAAACATACTTAAAAAATACAAAACAAACAAACAAACAAAACCAATAGACAGTGGCTGTAGCAAGGTCAGGACAATTTAGATTTTCTTTCAGATGGCTGGATATCTATTCAGGCCCGCTGGAAGAGATCCGTCTTGAGAGCTTTTTAAAAAGTTATTTAGGGTGGTGATATGACGGATCTCATCTGGCAGGCCGTTCCATAATCTGGGAGCAATAGCCAAAAAGATCGCCTGGGAGATCATAGAAAGCCTAGCTTTTAAAGGTTGTAGCAAATTCTTCCTAGAGGACCTGAATGCACGGGGAGGATTATATGGAAGGAGGCGGTCCCAAAGATAGGTTGGACCCAAGCCATTTAGGGCTTTAAAGGTGATAACCAACACCTTTAAAAGACTAGTTCATATCTCTTTGCTTTGGGATATGGCAGTCCATGAACCATTGGTTATAGTCACTCCCCAGTAAAGCAGGAGTGAGGAATATTCAGCCCTCCAGATGTCATTGAGATTTTAGTTCTCATCAGCCCTGGCCAGCATGGCCAGGGATCTGGGATGACAGAAACAGTGGTCCAACAATATCTTTTGGCAGGCTACAAATACCCTTCCCCTGAAGGAAAGGGTGATTTTCTTGTGTAATATGTACACGTGTAATGCATGCCTGCTAATAAGTGTCTGCCAAACTCACAGACATGAAGGAAGTTCACGAGTACCATGAAGGTAAAAATAGTGGCAAGTTATTGGTTAATAACATCTGCTAACAAGAACTGAATGGAAGCACAGCTCCTGGAATATAAAGTGGAAACAGTCCTAAGTGTGTGTGCAGGCAGTGGGGGAAGTTTTGCAAGGAGTTGGTGAAATTTCTCACAGTAAATGCTTAAATTAGGTTAAATTGATTGAGGACTATAGGAAGTCAGGGACAGGGGGCCAGAAATGCATTGTCACACTTAATGCAGATGGGAAATCAGTGTTGCCATCTAAGTCTTGCCTAACTCTTAGCTTACCTCAGCATGGGTCAGAGCCTAGAAATGTTACTTTGTTGTACTGCAACCCAGGAGATTTTCACACAGGCTATATATCCCGTGGCAGGAACAGAAAAGTATCGGGAAAGGTTTTCCCTTTTGGACGACGTTGACCCTGTTCTGTCCTGCATCCATCCTGTGCCCGTCACTGTTCCGGAAAAATGTCATCATGATTTTTCATCGTGAATAGACCTCCCATTCCGTCGCTATCACGCAATCACAGGTGTGCGAACAGGAGCCTCATTCCTGTTCCGAAATGACAGCCATGGAGGGGAGGTCCGTTCCAAGCACTTCCTGGTACGATCTGGACATCCAGGTAAGTGACACCTTTTATTTTACCCTCCCTGTTTTGATTGTGTGATTTAAAGTGTGTTTTTGTGCTTGGTGAACTGATTTTATATTTAGGGGAGTTTTATTTTTTAAATTTACCGCCCAGCTGTTATCACACGATAACGGCCAGGATTTCAGACGGCTGGTCGTAAATACAACCTTACGATGGCTGCATTTACGGCCAGCCAGCGAGGAGAGGGGGAGCCCATTCCTGCTGCAGAATTAAGGTAAGTGTGTGAAAGATTTACGTTATTCCGTGGCGGGAACGGGAGAGGACGTGGCGGGGCAGTAACGGGGCATTTTGGCCCCGTGTGAAAATCTCCCCAGAGAACCTCCTGGCTACCATGGTAGCTATGTTATTTGAGGGATTCTGTGCAGTCTCTGTAAAGTAACTTTTCCACTTGGGTTCCTCCCAAAGCTGCGTATGTAACACTTCATTTCTAGAATTCTTTGGAGTGGCAGGAACTATGTTTATCTGTTGCAGCAAAACCAGCAAAGAATCTTGTGGCACCTTTAAGACTGATAGGTTATATTTGGCATACTCTTTAATGGCCTCCAGTCTACTTCATCAAATACTTTCAATGCAGGACACTGGAGTCCATGAAAGCTAATGCCAAATAAAACACATTAAAGCTGCAACCCAACATTCCCTCAGCATTGTGTAAACATCCATATGGAGAAGCCCCGTGGAGAATAGCAACATTGTACAACACATGTCGGTGACTGTGTGCTGTGTGCAATGCATAACCATAGTGCGCAACATTACTTTATGTGCAACTCTGCTTCTGCCACTGTCAGCAAAACATGTATGTTGTGCTACGGCAAATAATACACCCTGCATGTGTAGCTTTACATATGCATGTGTGTATCACTAACAAAATGCCAACTTAAATCTTCAATGGGCCACAAAACACTACTTTTTATTTCTGGAGGTAGCCTTATCCCAATGACATGTGTTCCTGGCCAAGTCTTGACCTTAAACTGTATGTTTCTTATCTGCATACCATTCAGCTTCTTGTTCAAATTAATAGGGGCAGGCACTACAGAGACAATCTTGAATGTAGATGAATATGGTCAGCAGCTACACCAAGTAGCACAGACCATGCCCAGAATTTTTCCCCTCTATACTGTGAATATTTTATTAAAGGCAGTGTAAAAAAAATCAGTGCAGACTCAGTAAGTTCTTGTCAATTGTCCCATTAAAGGACTATTATTCAAACTTAAAACCTGTCCATGTTATAGGCCTTCTCAAACATGCGGGGACATCACTTCCTTACTTTGTGTTTTTTCCACCATACACTTTGGCCTATCAATTGCTAAGTGGTTAATACTCAAAGGCAGCTGGAAGTGCCCAGAATTTTTGATATACCTACATCTGCCCTCAGTCCAGTTGCCTGACATGCTTTTCAAGATTAAGGTTGGGGTGAGTGCCATCTTCCACTTTTGCAAGGCAATTTACCTCCCCCTGCCCACCAAAGCATGTATGTGGTGATATTCATCAAGAGTCAGAAGGAGGAGAAAATTCTTATAATTTGGACAGGTGACATTTTTTACCTTCAAAAGTCCTCAAGGGTGAAGGCAGTAACATACCATGATGCAGCATAATTCCCAGGGTCATTGTTGAAAAAAAATGGCTGCTTCATTGTATCATTCTTATTGGGACATTCTGAAAATGGAAAGAACGCAGCTGGGCTATTTAGAAAACAAGGTAAAAGACAAACTTGAGTAACTGAATTTTAAATGAAAAACCATCTCCCTCCAAATGCTGTGAAAATTATTGCAATATTTAGGATTGGTTCCCTGCCCATGCTGAAAAATGACCAGCTATCACATTCTACTCAGCCACAAGAATGCATGGGCAGGGGGCTGGTGGTGGAGTCAGAGCAGCACATGGGCATCTTGCTCCAAAAGACCTGAACCTCAACATGTTTATCTTAGCTTAGACTACCTACCCCAGGCTCCACCCTCACCACAGGCTCCACTCTCACCACAATCTGAGAGGTCTTAAAATACTGAGGCCTAGCATGAGACCTCTGCAAGAGCTCAAACCAGGTGCATCCATGCACTAGCTCCAGATATTGTGGAGTATTTGGAGGAGGGTGTTTTGTTCCAGTACCGGCCAATATTGATATGGGCTTATAAGTCTCTGAGATCCAGTGACCTTGAACCTGACATCTCCTCTGTTGGCACCACAGCTTCGTCATCTTCTCAGTCTAGACTAGTTCAGGACTCTGGGAGTAATGATGTTAGTACCTCCTATGCTGTAGACACCATGCCCATTAAAAGACAGGCAAAATTATTGAAAGATTTCAAGGGAGTATAGAACAGTATGACTGAAGTATAGTATAAAGTTCAGACTATCCTCAATAACATCCTGTCTTACTGTCCCTTACTGTTGATACCTATAGTTCGACTGGCATTAGAAAGAAAATACTAGACTGCAAGGGCCATTGACGTGGCCTGCTTGGCAACATTTAACTTAGAAGCTGAGAAGGATGTGCTCTGTGGAAGATCACATTCTATCTCTGAAAATAACTCTATTAATATTTAATAATCCTTCATTTTCTTCCTCTGAATATTGTTACCAAATGCAGAACTGAATGCCTGATCCTCCCTTCATTCTTGACTCTCTCCTGTCCATCTAGAGTTCCATAATTCAGTGTTCTTTTCTATACAGAGTGACTCTTTCCTCCAGTTGAAAGAGAAAAAGTGGTAAAAAGCTGTCAGAGACTCACCCACAGAACTCCCTTGATGTGGGTGGTTTGCCTTCTTTTTCAAGCTCTTTTAGAGCAAAATCTTGCCATGTGTCATATGGTAATTAAGATCTGGCTTAAATCTGGGTGTTAGTCCCAATTACACTAGACTCATTGCATCAATGGAATTTGCACAATTGTTAACTTATTATTCAGAAGTTGATGGGTCTACTCTAACTGGGACTGGGTATTGCAGGGGTAGGATTTATGCAGTCCTCCAGACTTTGGACTGATGGTCTGGTTTCCTTACTGTTGACTATGCTAGCTGGAGGTGCTAGGAACTGCCATCCAAGAACATCTGGAAGGTACAGGAGTCCTATGACTCCTGTGGCCCATAGGATTTAAACCCATATGTCTAGATCCAGCATTGGGCAGAAGGTGGATTGTAATCTACTGGTAATCTCTTACTGATTTTTAATAGGTCACGAAAGGCACTTGTACACTTAATTTACACTTAAAAACCAGTACCTTCAAACAATTATGTAAAAGTACCATTTAAAAATATTTTAATTAAATAGCTCTTCAAATGTAACATTTTAAAAGAAACCTTAATTAGAATCCTTGATTTCTAGCAGTGCAGGCATCTATTTGTACTTGCATATGCAGGGCATCCAAGATATATGACTTGTGGGGCTTGGTAGAGAATTGGATCTTCACCCTGAGCCACTATTTTGCATTGGTTCCAGCTTGTGATATTAGAGTCCTTGTGAAAGAAATAAAGTAAAATCCTGCACGTCTGAAGTTTGTTCTTCCTCTATGTCGATTTCATAGAGGGAGAAAAGGATTCATGTAATAAAAATTCAGCTCCTTATATTCCCCACCTCCACTGTGTCACCACATTAGCCGAAGCCATCCCTCCTTCATTATTGAAAAGAGAGTTGGGACAAGGTGTTTGTATATAATGCTTTCCCTGATTTGCTGTGTATTCCATATCTAATGCTTTCCCTGACAGCTACACAGGGAAGCAAAGTGAGATCGTTATGTAGATTTCTTCTAAATGGTGGTATAATTCTGTTTCTAAATGTGAACTTATTTCTATTTCATGCACATTGCTGAAAAGATAGTCTTTTGATTTTGCAGGGCTCATGTGGCAACACACATACACACGATGCATAAATGTATATATATGCATAATGTACATAATGCATGCATAATAGATAAATTGACAGACACAAGAGAGGTAGGTGTGTGTGTGTTTTCCAGGCTTGAACTGGAGAACACAGCAATCCCCATGAGAATCCAAAAGCTGCCTGTAGGATGTTTTTGAGGATGAGGTTCCTACAAAAAGTATTGGTTGATGTGCCCTGGACAGCCAAAGTGTGAGACTGTAAACTCTACTATGCATTAGATATCAGCTTTAACAACCCTGCCTCAGAACTGATTGCAGCTCCACTGCTCTGGACAATGCCCTAGCATCAGAGATATAAAACTTAATGAGGGTGATGTCCAAAGGAGAGCAATAATGCAGAGGAAAGGGCTATGAAAGCCAGACACTGAAGGGCTGGCACCTCACGTTTAATCTCAAGAAAAGATAGAAGCAGGGAGGAATCCATTCTATACTATTGTATGTAAACCATTCTGAGCATGGGAAAAGAAGTATATAAATATTTTAAATAAATACATATGTGATAGGCAGCTCATAAAGAATTTATGTAAGAATGACCTCCTTGGCCACTGATGGGAAGAGAAACTTTCCAGACAGGCTGGGAAGACACAGAAAATACGAATCTGTCTGAGATGATTAAACTTTACCTCAGGGTAGAAAAATATATTTTTTTAAAAGCATCTTTATAGCACCTTTCTAGACCCAGGATCCCACATAATTCTGTCACATGTTTTTGGAATAGACATCACCTTTTACTTCCTTGTGAGAGAGGTATTTACTGACATTGTTGATGGCCATGCTACATGCCCCACATAAACTCATCATGACAGTGGGGGATGGCTTGGCAGATCCTTTAAATGGGGACATCCTGGCTCACCCTCCAAGAACAACTTTGTTCTTCTCCTTGAAACAAATCCTTGCTGCCATAAGTCTCTTAATGGGGTCTCAGTGGAATAGTCCAGGCTCTTATGATCTTGGGCTGTGCCATCAGAAACATGACACCTGGTGCCATTCAGAAATAGCTTCTGACTTTTGCTAGGTCATCGGCAGAATCTAACACTCTCTCATTTTCCCCGGCTCTGGCCTCTGTGAAAATAGCATATCTCAAAGAAAGCAGTGAAAATTAGAAAACCTAATTGCTTGGCTGCCTAGGAGAGAAGCAGCTTTCAAGAGGGGCGGCTACAGCTGTGGTTGTTTTGTGTGTGCGTTGCTCAGGATAATTGTGTTTTGTTGTCAGGTCTTCTCCACTATCCTGTTATGACACACAAGGAAGAACAGAAAAACACAATACGCTTAATTTTTTTTTTTTTTTTGGTAGGCCAAGTTTCTTTAGGAAAAGAAAGGTGAGAACCCAGCAACAAAACTTATCAATTGAATGAGTTAATTTTAGAAGAAAACATGGAGCATGAATAATTCTACTACGGCGCATTGTACCAGAGTCACAGCTGCTGAGATGAGATTGGTTTTCATAGCCAGAAATATGAGGTTGAAATCCAGGTTGCCCAATCCCACTTCAGTATAATCAATGTTATTTTCTTCCTGGCCCCAGAGAGACTAAAAAGAATGACATAAATGTTAATAATTTTAAGTCTCTGGGTGCCAACTGCCAATGCAAGAGCCCAATTAGTGTAAATTGCAATAGGGATACTGGTCCATAGAGATCTAGGACCAAGATTTGCAGTAGCTCATTACACAAAGGATAAAAATTTTGCATCTAATGGGAACAATTTTGCATTTCTGAGAAGTGGAATCAGAAATGGTATTGGAACACTCAAAGGCTTTTATTTTAGGCTGCTAAAACTCAGCCTCCCAAATGGTTTTTGAAGACACAAAGATCTAGTATCCAGGAGACTGAAGTAACACATCCAGAAATTCAAGTCGCATGGAAATCCCCAGTCTATCAAAGTTTGTGTTCTATGAACTGCAGGTGCACTTATCCCTTTGCCCTTTCTTGCAGTGGCCATGCGAACTGGGGGATTGGGGGACTTGGTTGTTTTTTTGTTTTTTGTTTTTAAGTCAACAACACAAACTTTTCAAAGCCTCAGTGTTTCCAAATTCTACTCGTCTGAAACTCTTATGTAATTTTGGACTTCCAAATTAATTGGTCTCACATTTCTGGAATAAAACCAATGGGGGGAAAAGATCCCCCTTATTCCATGTTGCATTTTGTAAATAGCATTTCCTCCATTCCAGTGTTTATCCTCAACTCTTCATTATGTGCTTCTGTTAAAAAAATTAGAAATGTTCCTTTACTTATAGAAATAGTATTACATTCACTTCCCCCTTTGCATTTCTTCATTCCTCCCACGTCAGTTAATAAGGAATATATGTATCACTGTCTATCACTATAATTCTAACTTATTTTCAAAGTACTGACAAACAGTTGTATATTGTGCTTAATATTCAAAATGTGCTTCTCCAGAAAGAAGTTTGATGAGATGGAAAGTCAAATCCAGAGTTCAGATGAGTAACATAACTAATAAAGGGCATTATGTGCATTGATAAAACACAGGAGGAGGAGGAGACACAAGCAAGTAGCAACAACTGCAGAGCAGCAAACTTGATCCAATTTGACACAAACATATGCACAAGTTATTCTCAGTGGAGGAACAAAGTAAAACCATGGCCAGAATCCTGTTAGTGATGTATACATACATTACACCAGTGTAATACATAATGCACATTGCATAAAGCTGGATAATGAAGAAAGGCGATAGAAAGAAAATTCACTCATTTGAAACGTGGTGCAGGAGGAGAGTACTATGGATACCGTGGACTGCCAGCAAGAAAAATAAATGGGTCCTTGAACAAATCAAGCCTGAACATTCATGAGAAGCCAAAATGACTAAACTGAGATTATCTAGTTCAAGGAATATTATGAGTAAACATGGCTTATTGGAAAAGACAATAAGACTGGGGAAAGTAGAAGGCCATAAGAAGATAGGAAGATTTCATTACTAATGAATTGACTCACTAGAGGAAGTCATTGCCCTGAGTTCGCAAAACCTGAGCATGGTTGTTAATAACAGTGTGTCTTGGAGGTCTCTCATTCACAGAGTTGCCATAGGTGGAAGCCAACTTGATAGCACATTAGAGCAACAAGATGCCCTTTTACACTTAATGTGCAAGGAAGTATTCCAGTACCTCTTTCATGCAATGATCCCCCACCCCCCGGCAACCTACCTGGTGTTACCTGCACTGACACCCCCATCCTTCCAATAATTCATCAATTGGCTATATTTCATAAATTAGCATATTTATTGAGGCTTCATGTAGACCCGGAGTTCCCCAGAAATAGGGACTGAGTGAAGGTTTGATCAAAACTTAATGGAGAGGTCTTTCCAAATTCCCAAAAGACACACCCAGGTAGTAATTATGCGGACCTCCACCCTTGGAGCATGAGTTAGTGTGGAAATGTGCTAATTCTCCTGGATGTGCCTGGAAGTGAGTCATTCAGTAATTCAATCAAGTGACCAGAAAACTCGGATTACTCTGTAAACTGGTTTTCCTTCACACCCTTCTCCTCAACAATATAAGGTTGCCTGAAGCCCATCAGTCTTAATATCTCAGCCATTAGCGATCATTGATATAGCTGGAACTTCCATTGTCTAACTGTGGGAAACTCCATCTAACATTGTATTCCATTTATAACACCCCTTAAGGGCAAATATTGGGTATCAATATTGCCCCAAAACACAGTCAAAGTGTTCACAGCTCCCTGCATCCCATCACTCTGTCCTTTCACTGTGTGACCGTCTGAGCTCTAGCTGAGTATCTTCTGCTACACGAATCTCTGCTCTTCGGATAGTTATATAGCCCATCATCCCAGAATCTATTCCTCTATCTGAATACTTCCTACTTTCTTCAGTAGCCTTCTGTGATTGCTTGAAGCCTGAGTGTTGGTGTGAATGCTTCTGAGATTATTTTTCAATAAAAAACATTTTTTGTTATTTCTAGGCTGTGAATCTCATCAGGTAGTATGCAGGTCAAAAGGTCCTTTCATTACCTGGCCTCTTGCTGCCATATTGAGCTAATTAAAATTCCCCGTATTAATATCTGGACACAAGTGGGTCCTTTACGGACCCCACACAATTTGTGTAACACTGACAGCTGCTGGCATTCCACTGCAAAGGTCATTTAGTGGCTGCTGGAGCAGGATGCATATAGAAATTTACCAGAACTCTGGAGGAGATCCAGAAGATCTAGAAGGATGCTATAGTTGTTCTTCTCTTGGTAGTGGAAACACAGCCAGACTTTGCATCGCAACCTCCACAAGATACTAAAATGGCTCTAGGAGCACATACCAGGTAGACTGCATGTGCACTGAAAGTAGTTGGGGGTGGATGCAAAAAACAAATAAAAACAATGCAAAAAGGAACTTTTTAATTTAGTTTAATTTTAGAAATTCTCCTTCAGGAAGAATGGAAAATAGGGCAGAGACAGTCAGAACAGTAAAGAACAAAATGTGCGTGTGTGTGTGTTTGTGTGTCCTATCTGTAGTTTAATCCACCTTGCCACTAGGGATACTTGTAGAATTCAAGCTGATGTTAATTGACCTGGCCTTTACCTCTTGGACTTCTGTGTGAATTTATCTATATATATATACAACTCTTGGGTATGCACAATGGACTTAGGTATGTGGGTATGTTGCCTCCTGGGTATGTACAATGGGTTTAGGTATGTTACCTCTTTTAGTGTGCTGGTTGGCTCTCCTGTCAATCACCACCGACATGCAAATCACCACCCACATGCAAATTTCCTCTCCAACTCACAATCCACTCCTGCCACTCATGGCCATATCTGCATACTGGGAGCAACCAAACAATGTGCTACACTGTTGGCTATAGTTACTGGCTGCTGTGATGGGACCAAGGCAGTGAACTGGTGACAGCGGTGGAAAGCTGCTGCTGCCGCTGCGACAGAGCCCAGGCAGACAACTGGCAGCGGCAGCAGGACCCATGTGTGAGGTCTACAGGGTGTGTTTTGGGGAGTTTATTAACGGTATATGGTACACCATGTCCAGCCGATAGTAACATAATTACCCATCCAGTTTCATACATACCAGTACTTGAATTTTGTTCTTGACACAAAGGGCAAAATACATTTTAAAATGTGCATTTTAGGATTATGTGTGTGTGTGCGCGCATGTGCATGCCTGGCAATTAAAAAGAAAGAGAAATTAACACATCAGTATAGAGACAGGATAGAGCAGATTTATGGATTAAAAAAATCTGACATGCACTGGAAATAGACTATTCCATCCATTCCTACTTACTGTGTGTGCTCTTGATAGTCATTGTTGTTTTTATGTGCCAACTCCAACTCAGGGCAACTCTGTCCTAGAGTTTTCTTGGCAAGCAATTCAAAGGAGGCCTGCCATGCCGTTGACTTCCTGTAAGGCTGTGATTTGCCCAAGGTCTCCCAGTGGGTTTCCATGGTTGACTGAGGATTCCAACCCTGGTCCCCCAGAATCATAGTCCAGCACTGAAGCCCTTACACCATGTTGGCTTTCCTGATAGTCATATTTGCTCCCCAAATCCATCCTCCCTTCCATAAAAACTCTTTATCCCTATTATGTAATTTTTGGATCCTCTAGCAAGCAAAGATATGCAAGATGTCCCAATCATACAAGGAGGGAAACTGCCATAAAAATTGTGATGCTCAAGAAGACATCAGGGTCACTCAGCCCTGTCTGCCCAGTCCCGCTACTTATAAAGTAGGGAGAAAAATCTAGTCCGAGATGTTCTGGCACTCCTTGATAACTCCTGCATGCGTTTATTTGTGGCCCACAAAGAAGAGGGAAAAAATCCATTAAAAGTCTGAAATTTCACACACACCCCCCACACAAAACAACTAGTCACACAGTCATCTACATGCAGACTGAAAAGTAATAAATCCTTAGTGTTATTTCATGTATACCGGATATATATTCTATTCAATATGGCAGTGGTGGTGTTTTTCTTTAATTAGTTCTAACAGACACCAGGCTGGGGGTAGGAGTTAGATTGGAAGAACACCACAGATTCTCCCTCACACCCCACCTTTAAAAGTATCTGCTTGGACTTCTCTTTTCCCTTTGAAGCCCAGATTAATGTAGCAAAGCAAGATTGGGTTGGCTTGCTGCTCCAACATGCCAAAATGCATGCATGGCACAGCAACTCATCTAAAGGAGAAAACAAAGTTAAATAAAAAACAACGATGAATTGAGCAGGAGAGTGCATAAGTTACTGCCGCCCCGAGACGTTCATAAATAATGTAGATGCCACAGGGTGGTGAAGCTTTTTACTCAGTTAATTAATATGTACAGTAACGCTCACGCACTCGAAAAACAATGGCCTGGGCTCCTTTCCTCCATGTGCTAAGTAAAAATATTTCTTGAAGGACTGACACATTTATTATTTCCACCGTAATTACCTTATTATGGAGCATTTGTAATAAAACACATTAAGGAACTTCAACCCCATATGGGGCTGGTACATAGGGATTTTTGCTTTGAAAAATTTGTGAGGAAGTTCAGTGTTCACAGAAAGTGGGTTAGTTCCCATTCAGCAGCCTTCATGAAGCACTGCTTGCGCCCCCTCATTCTTGACCGAAAGCTTTCTTCTCTCCTCTTTCAGTACTGGCTCTGCCTCCAAGTAGCAATACATTCTGTTTGGATTACTGTAATGTGCTTTATGTGGGTCTGCTTTTGAAAAGTGCTCAGAAACTTCAGTTGGTCCAAAGACCTGCTGCAGCCAGGTTGTTAACTGGGGCTGGCTGCAGGGAGCACACAGCTCTATTGTTGCAACAGCTCCATTGGGCTGCTGGTTCGTTTCCAGGCACAATTCAAAGTGCTGATTTTGACCTTTCAAGCCCTATACGGCTTGGGTCAAGGTTATTTGAAGCATGTTTCTCTGTATGAGCCCAGTAGAATTTTAAGATCATCTGGAGAAGCCCTTCTTTCCGTCCCACTGCCTTCTCAGGCTCATTTGGCGGGAACAAGGAACACAGCCTTCTCGGTGGCTGCTCTAAGACTTTGAAAGTCCCTCCCCAGAGAAGCCAGGATGATTCCTTCCTTACTTTCCTTCTGGCAGCAGGTTAAAATGTTTTTCTGCTGCCAGGTTTTTGCAAACTGACAATGGCTGGGCTTTTAAAGTTGCGCTGTGTGGTTTTTAAGACCTTTAAGGGTCTTTATAGAGTTTTAAAATGCATTTTAATATTTTAAATATTTAATGTTTTTAACTTATAAATTGTTTCATTCTTTTTTAAAAAAAATTATATTTATATTGTTATTTTTACTTTTGCATTGTTTTTACCTTGTATTGTTTTAAAGATGTTCTTAGCCATCTTGAGTCCCATTGTTGGGAGAAAGGTGGGATATAAATGAACATCACCACCACCACCACCACCACTACTACTTCTCAGTTCCATAACAAAGTTCCTCTGGCCCAGTTTCACCCCATACACTGATCTCCATTCATTATTCTATTTAGCAAAGCCCACTCCTCCTGTACCAATGTTCCCCAAGACTGCAGCTCCCAGAATTCCCCAACATATTGGCTGGAGGATTCTGGGGAAAATACTTTTCTCAAGCCTTGATGTTCTCCAGTTGTGTTTGGCAGTTTCCCTGGAATACTATCCCTGTACTCATCAAGAACCAAGGGAGACCAGGGGTGGTATACAACTGATTGCCAACCTTCTGTCCTCTCTAAGCTTTCCCCCAGGTTGGAGGCAGGCATCCTGCTGATCAGCAATGCTCCTTCAGCAGTTTCACTCAGGAGTGCTGCCTGAGATTTCTTGAACGGATTATGGAGATTTGCCAATCAAATCTCCAGCTTTACAGGAGCTCTTCACTAAATGAGAAGATGTCAAGGAAGCCTTTGCAGTACCAGAAGGCTTGATACTGGGTGTCTTCTCATTTTGAATGAGCTACCTGCCAAGGCAAAAGTAGAGTGTTGCACAGTGCTTAATAGTGCATGAAGAACAAAGCAATCAGACACCCTGAAGCTTCTGTAATCGTGGAGAAGCACCATAGTCTTCCTCTTATTTTACAAGGAGAACCTCCTGAGGTGGATGTGGCCTGACCCTCTTGTGGTGCTTAATAACAGCTAGGTTTTTCAAACTGAGAGGGCTGCACCTCCAGCTGCCACTGTAATCCCTACCAAAAGTCATGATTACTTTATCTGAAACATAGTTTATGTTCACCAAATATAAGCTACTTCTGAAGTGACCTCCCATCGTTACTAATTCCCCATTTCCAACAGTAATATTTGCAAGTACTCATTGTGTGACTTGCCCTCACCACAGGAGCCTCTATGCTTTGCCTCCTATGTGGGATGCCAATCAGGGGGCATGGACACTCACATTATGAGAACAAATCATGTGATGAGTGCTTTGCAAATCTTACCCACCATGAGGAGAACACTTTTGACTCAGTCCCCATGGAAACTATAATGTAAGATATGGTGCTTGGACTATCTTTCTCATAGCTGTTATACCAAGGCTTCCACCTACTGATTTTCTGATCTTACACAACTCCCAGTCTTTCAGTCCCAGCCTTGAAATATAATTCAGATTGTTTCGTCCATCATGGAGAACTAAAATTGCTTGGAACAGTCAAGAGTCTTGGCTGGATTCAGTTCCCACAGCAGCTTGGCCACTAAGATCTGAGTGCTGAAGATTTCTTGAATAGATTATGGAAATTCTAATTCTAAGGACTGAAAACCCAGGTTTGTCTATATGGGCAATAAAACCCGTACTCACCTCGTATTTGTGGCACAGTTGATACATGACATTTTCAACGATGCATATTTTCACCATGGCTTCTGCAGGAAACCCCTCTGGAGTTTGCTCCAGATTAGAGGTGAAAACCCAGATTTTTGGCTTTGTGGCAGCCGAGGATTGGCTTTGGACCAAAGCTGGGGCAAGACTTCCAGTGGATGGGACTCCATTCTGGCACTTTTATTTTATTTTATTTTATTGATTTTGTGCCTATCTGGATAAGCACATTTCTGGTTATTCATCAATACTTTACTCTGGGACCATTTATATTCACTTAATTGCATGCACCAGTGAATAGAAGCCTGGAAAAGCCCTGGCTGGGTGGCTGTAAGTACTACAATATATAGGACATGTGATCAGTGTAGGCCTGTTCTTTTACTCCCATGCCACTAACAGCAATTGGAGAAGCCTGGTGAGTGTGACGTTTACAGGGCTGCTGTAGATCAAAGAAATCTGCCGCAGCTACAAGGTAGGTGCAGGAATTCCCACCCGTGTAATCAAGCCCCCATTCATGGCCTTGCTCTTGTGATCATTCCATCCCTCATGCTACTTTGTTATTTAAGACTCCCAAGGCATTGTAAGCAATGGTCTCCATACGTGCAAGTGTGGCCAGTGAGTAAGAAGGCTAAATGGACAGATAATTCAAAGCATCATACAGCTTCATGCAAAAAACATAATCTAAATCAGTGTTGATTAGTCCAACTGGTAAATGCTTGCCATCAATGGCCATCTTAATGGCTTTCAGAAGTTTTGTCAGTGAGCACTGATTGTTGGTGACTTGATGGAAGCTGGCAAAGCTCTTTGGGAGTTGCAAGATGGCCAGCAAAGGGGAGAGTTGTGACCTTTGTAGGTGGTTGGATAGGAGCCTTGTAGGGCTCCAGAATCTGTTATCATAACTGATACTGCACTAGCAGTTGGAGTTGGAGTACCAAAAGGATTTTGGAACCACACTCTTCAGTCCTTCCTCCTTCCTGTTAAATCAGCTGTTTAGCAGTTACTCAATGGAACTTCCTTAGAGAAAGGGAAAGCATGTGTACAAAACATCACAGTCCATTCATGCCATTTCATTAATTCCACCCCAAAACCTGTCCAGCCTGCATGGAGGCCCCAGGCTTCTACATACAGGACATTATCACACAAGTGTGTGTGTGTAGTAAATCGCAATAACAACAGTATAGTAGTGTCTTTGGCAGATCCTTCTCAGGGTTCTTTTTTTTTAAGCATCACAAAATTACATTTTTTAAAATTTTAATAATGTACTTACAAATTATAAACCCAACCAATACAACAATTAATAATTATTAACATATAAGTGATTCCCTCCACCCTGGGACCTCAACCTTACATTCATCCCTCTTTCCAAAATTCCATTGTTTCTAATGCTAGTTCGTTCCCTCTCCCCTTTATTAATACAAATTCTAAAAACTTGCTCCATTTCCCTCCAAAATCTTTCTTATTGAGCATTCCCTTTTTTTCTTTAATACTGTTGGTTAATTTCTCATTTATAGCTATATCCCATACTTCACTGTACCATTCTTCTATTTGATAATTGCCTTGTGTTTTCCACTTCCTTGCTATTATTAACCTTGCTGCTGTCAGCAAATTTGTTAATAAATCCTTAATAGCTTGGGACTCTTGTATTTTGTCATAATATGATAGTAACGCTATTTCAGGGCATAAAGGCATATTTATCTCTATTATCTCATTTATCTCTTTCATTGCCATTTGCCAAAAACTCTGCACATATTTACAATGCCACCACATAGGTTACAATGGCACCTATCGCCAACACTTATGACTCCTTGAACATTTTCATCGGTGCTGTATACGTACAATCCTAAATATACACCTGACTGACTATGTGATGAATGTTGCTGTCCTTGAGCAAGCAGGGATCACCAGCATTGAGGCCATGATATTGAGAACACAGCTGCGCTGGACAGGGCACGTTTCTAGGATGGAGGACCATCACCTCCGAAAAATAGTACTCTACGGTGAATTCTCCACGGGTCAGTGTAAGAGAGGGGCGCTCCAAAAAAGCGATACAAGGACTCCCTGAAACAATATCTCAGGTGTTTGATCTGAGATTGATCACCAACAATGGTCCTCCCTGGCCTCACATCAGGAGGCATGGAGACACACTATCCACAATGCTGCAGCCTTATTTGAGAACTCACGCCGAACAACTCTTGAAGAGAAATGACAACGCAGAAAGAATCACAACCCGGAAACATCACCCAAGAGGACCTTCTGCTGTGCTTTCTGCAACCAGACTTGTTTATCTTGGATTGGCCTTTTTAGTCATCAGTGTGCTTGCAGAAAGCACGGGATGAGTCCTTCCTGAATCTTCGTTTGTGAAGAAAAGCCAGAGAGAGAAAAAGAGATTTTTTGTATATAGTTGGTCAATTACACCCTTAAATTTTTTTCCAAATTCAATAGTTTTCATTATGTTTTCATTCGAGTTTAAGTAGCTTTAGAAAAGCACTTAAGACAGATCTCTTTCAGCAGGCTTTTCCTGATTAGATCCCGGCCTCAGGAACTGCATCTCCTGGCCTCTTTTAGTCCTTTACCCTGACTCGCTGGCTGTTGATTTTTGTATTTGTTTATTTTATGTGACTTTAAGTTTAGGTGGATTTTAATTTGATGCTAGTTTAATATCTTTTTATGGGAGAGGATGGGGGTTGGTGGGGCTTAGGGTTTTTAGTCTGTATTGCTGTATTTTAACTGTTTTAAGCCACCCTGATTGTTTTTAACAGAGCGGCGGGGTAATAATAATAATAATAATAATAATAATAATGTTTTTCAATGCCGGCCATTCCACACAGTCAAAGGCTTTGAATATATCCAGAGCTATAAGCCCTGCTTTAATTTTCTCCCTTCTAATTATATCTATTATATTTGTTACTCTTCCAGTTAAGTTAGCCATCTGCCTTCCTGTTATAAATCCACATTGATCTTTTTGTATATATTTATGCATAAATTTATTCATCTTTTTCACCAAGATTACCGATAAAAAATTTGCGTCTTGATTTATTAATAATATTGGTCTATATGATCCTGGATCTATTAGATCCTTATCTAGTTTTGGAATTAAAATAATCATAGATTGTTTCCATGATAATGAGATCTCATCTCCTTTTAAAATATTGTTATATAGTTCCTTCATTCTAGGTATTAATATTCTTTTAAATGTTTTATAATATTCAGATCCCAAACCATCCTCCCCTAACATCATGGTTCTTCTGTTGCTGCTTTACACTCCACTCATAAGTGTCCCACATTTTTTAATTGATGGTAGAACCCTGTGAATGGCTGCTAATATTGCAGCTGTTCTAGTACTCACTGTGGTGCAATGGGTTGTTCCACTGCAGTTCCGATATTATGGCAGTCTCACGAGAAGCATTGAACAGAATCATGCGAGACTTCCAAAACTGCACAATTGCGCAGTTACAGTATGTATATTCTAGAGTATAAGACAACTTTTTAACCCAAAAAAATCTTCTTAAAAGTCTGGGGTCGTCTTATATGCTGGTCCATGCTTCCCCAACTTGTGATGGGTCCACCTCACCTTCGGGGAGGGTGGAAGGGTGGCAGGCTGGAGGGAGGAAGTGTTCCACCCACCAGCTGCCCTCCCTGAAGTCGCAATTGGGCTCCCAATCGTGGCTTTGGGGAGGGCGGAAGGGTGGCTGGCTGGAGGGGAGAGGCTTTCCAGCCACCACCCGCCCTCCCCAAAGTCGTGATCGGGAGCCCAGTCGCGGTTTCAGGGAGGGTGGGTGGTGGTGGGATAGTCTTAATGGTGAGTATATCCCGACCTCTATATTTAAACTTAAAAATTGGGGGGTCGTCTTATACGCCCAGTCATCTTATATGCCGAAATATATGGTAAAAGCCCATGCACTGGGTGGGAAGGATGGCAGAGTTAGCAAGGTGGTGTAGAAGACTGATTTGGGATTTTGAATCACCGTGGCAGCACCGTAGTTCTATTGTAGGGACAGTGGAGATTATCAGTCATGGGGGAATGTGCAAAAAAAAAAAAATCACATTCCCAACCACTTCTGAAGTTCGTAACAAGAACAGAAAGAGAGACCTTACCAGATGCCACGTCCTTTGGCCATTCTGAGGGCGTAGCACTGGCATCAGTAAGGCATCCCTTTTGTATTGATGGGGAGAAGCTGCTAATTGAAAGGGATGGCTTACTGACACCTGCGCTATGCCCCTGGAATGCTGGAGGGTGTCATCATCTGGTTAAATTGCCCATTTTTGTTCTTTTCACAATCTTTTGATGTGGTTTTTACCAGATCTGATAATCTCCAGTGTGAAAGTGTTTCAATACCATTATGTTTCCAGTTGCTTAAATGTGATTGCAACAATTTACCACCCTCGTGCGATAAAATCCACAATCTGTGATCTCCTACTCAAGTCATTCTACCTGCAAAAGCCAGACTCACTTGACAAGTTGCCCCCTTTTGTGATCTGAATTCCTGCCTGACACTTGTGTTCTCTTAGTCATTTCATTAGCCTCTCTTTCCCTGCCAAGTATTTTCTTTTTACAAAATCTCCTGGCCCCTGAGAATGTCAATCAAAGTCTCTATTAATAAGAACTAAAGTGTTCAGTCCCTGCATTTTCCTCTCCCTCTTTGCTTCTTCTCTTTCTCCCATCACTGTTGATCTGTCCAATCCCATAGTAGCCTTGTTGGCTGGCTGAAATCCACCAAGCCCCTGGCACAGCATCTGAAGTGCAAAGCTCAAGCAATGGCTAGGGACAAGAGCAGAAGGAAGTAGAGGGAACAAGGGCTTAGCTAAACTAGGCAAATGCCAGTCTGTTCCATGTGAGTATGCAGCAGATGGGCTCTCTATGTCAGAGATAAAAGACCAGAACAGCTTCACTCATCTGCATGTAGATGATATAATTTTCCAGTCTGGGTTTGGATAAGGAACGGAATTTGTGTTCTATTGGACATTAGCTCCAGTCACTGCATATTTTAAGAGAAAGCTGTTGGCTGCCTTGTTAGCTTGTCTGGACTAGTGACACAACAAATAAAGCAGTACAAATAACATATTATGAGATCAGATGAATGGTTCAGCCAGAAACCTGATCTTGACAAGACACAAATACCAGATGTTTTTGAGAATGCAAAGAGACTATTTTGGTTTCTGTCCATTCCCAACCCACATGAATCTCATAGGATTTTCTTAGGCAAGGAATGCTGAGGGGGTTTTGCCACTTCCCTCTTCTAAAATATAGTCTATAGCACCTGGTATTCATTGGCAGTCTCCCATCCAAGTACTAACCAGGTTTAATAGTATTCCGTTGGATATATACTTCGGCTATCTTACTGCTTCCTATATTACTGAAATAGTAAAAGGTTGTTTATTTATTTATTTGATTTATATCCTGCTTTTTTTCTCAGGGATGGACACAAGGCGGATTCCTAAATATTTTTTTAAAGGTTCCAAAACCTCCACAATAAATTACACACATTAAACACCAATTGAATTAATTATACTGTGTGAAGTCGAAGGCTTTCATGGCTGGCATCCATAGATTTTCCTTGGGTTTTTTCCAGAACACAGCCTCACAGCCCAGAAAAAACCCAAGGAAAATCTATAATTATACTATTTTTGTGTTGGGGGACTTCAACACCCATGTTGAGATTACTTTGTCAGGAGCTGCTCAGGACTTTATGTCTGCCATGACAACCATGGATCTGTCCCAAGTAGTATCTGGTGCCACCCATGCTACAGAACACACTTTGGACCTAGTTCTCTGTGCAAAGTTGGATGGTGATCTGGGTGTGGAGGAACTTTCTGTAGTTCTGTTGTCATGGACAGATCACTATCTGGTGCAGTTTAGACTCACTGGAATTTGGAGCCTCTGCAGAGATGGGGGGGGGGCAATTAAGATGGTCCATCCCAGGAGGTTCATGGATCCAGGTGGGTTCCTGATGGTTCTTGGGGAGTTTCTTGTTGCCTTGGCAGGTGATCTTGTCAAAGCCCTGGCTGACCTCTGGAATAGGGAAATGGCCAGGGCGGTGGTGAGGATAGCTCCTAAGTGTCCCCTCCCATGAAGTGGAGCCAAGCCAGCCCCCTGGTTCACGAAGGAGCTAGTGGTGATGAAACAAGTGGGATGGATACTGGAGTGACAATGGCAGAAAGCTCAGAGTGAGCACATTGCAAAGTCTATTCTGTGGCAGTGGTGGCAGCAAAGAAATCATTCTTCTCTACCACCATTGCATCTGCATGATGTTTGTTTATTAATGTACGTATTTCTACCCCGCTCTTCAGCCACAAAGGCTCTCAGAGTGGCTTACAAATTGTTAAGCAATAGCACTTCCACATCTACACCACTTTATAGCACACTAGTCATTCTCTAAGCAGTTTCCAATGTGTGTTAGCTAATTGCCCCCACAAGCCAGGGACTCATTTTACTGACCTTCGAAAGGATGGAAGGCTGAGTGAACCTTGGAGTCCTTGGGATAGAACTCGCAATGTTGTGGCTGCAGTACTGGCATTTAACCAATGTGCCACCAGGGCTCCCTAGGTGTTGTCCAGCAGAGCTGTCTTAAGGAACTAGTGGCCTTTTATGCTCTGACCGAAAGGAGCACCACAAAGAACACTCAGCAGCCTGCTGTGAAGAACAGTATTTCCACAACACTTAGCAGATAACAATTGCTCAGATTTGCTCCAATGTGTATGTTGTGGTTGATACAGGTCCAGTGGATGTAACCTTGGCACCTGCTTGTGCTTTTTCTGTTGGATACTTTACAGTTTGGGTAGCCTGAGGATGTGGGCCACATGTATGCTGGATCCTTGCCCTTCCTGGCTTATGAAAGCAGCCAGAGGGGTAGTGGCCGAGTGGGTAAGCAAAATGGTAAATGACTATTGCAGCAAGGCAAGGTTCAGTCCTGCCTGAAGGAAGCTGTGGTTAGGCATTTCCTAAAAAGCAAAACAAACAAACAAACAAAAAACCACTCCCTGAATCCCACCTTTTAAGACAATTATTGGCCTGCCTCCAATATCCCCTTTTGGGGCAAGATATTAGAGCACATGCTCCCAACTCCAGGGATTCCTGGAGGAAACAGATTATCTAGATCCATTTCATTCTGGCTTTAGTCCTGGCTACAGGACAGACAGCTTTGGTCGCTTTGGTGAATGAGTTATGCAAGGAACGGGATAGCAGGAGTGTGGGAGTTTATTCTCAGTGTACGGTGGTAAGGCTACCAACTACCTTTTGGTTGAAGGAGAAATTGGAAGGGAGAAGAGGCATGGGGTGTGACTGCATGGAGTTTTACCAAGGAGAGGGCAGAAAGAGATGGCAAAGACAGCCATACATCATCCATACCATAGGTCTGTCCTTAAATGTGCATTGGTATTGATTTTCCCTGATCATTATGTTTCCCAAATCTGAATTTAACTGCATTGCTTTTTAATCACTGTCATTAAACCATGCCACAGGAATGGTGGCATACTCAAACCCTCCCTACAATGACTCATGATAGCCATAGCTTTACCCATGTGGTTTCCCTACCTCTTGAATTCATGATGTTTTGCACATCAACCACTAGAGGAAAGTTTCAGTTTTGCTCAAAGTGTGGTATTTGTAGTGGTATGCCAAAACCCAAATCCTGAATAGCACAGTGGATGCACACATGTTGTTTACATAAGTCACCATATGCAGAAGCAGTCGACAGATAACACAGGTACAACATTTTTGTCTTTCTTGGTACCACATCAGACACTTGTGTCCTTCTCTTTACTTAAAAATGTAAAAGGATGATGGGTGATGATGGATGATAGTGGTGATGATTGCCACTATTAACAAAAACACATCAAACCCATGTGTTTGTTCAAGAACACTTTGGTTTTAGATGCTTCTACTTGTCACTGACAACCAGCATGGTGTAGTGGTTTGAACACTGGACTATGTGCCTGGAGAACAGGGTTTGAATCCCTGTTTTGCCATGGAAACCCATTGGGTGACCATGGGCAAGTCCCACACTCTCAGCCTCAGAGGAAGGCAAAAGCAAAACCCTGCTGAACAAATCTTGCCAAGAAAATCATATGATAGGTTTGCATTAGGGTCACCACAAGTCAGAAATGACTTGAAGACACACAACAGCAATAACTGCCACTGAACCACATTTTCTAAGAGAGATCTGTGGAAGTTGCGTATTAAGACAACAACACAGCATCTGTAAATATTGGGTTGATTTCCTCCCAGTGAATGCCAGTTTGCATGTAGCAATATCTAATTTAATTTGTCTTTTTCTTGCTCAGCCTCCAAATTTCAGTTTCCTGTATACCTTTCTGTCTGGAATAATGTTGTATAATCTGTGCAATATTCTATCATGCCTTTGATTTGATCTCATTACATCCTTGAATAAGTTAACCATTACTTCCAGAGGAAACTGCTGCTTAAGATTTCCACAGGGCCAAATTAAGGGAGTTGGGGCCCTGGAGCAGTTTCAAAAACAGCCCTCCTCCTTGTGCTTGTGCCCATCTGTGAGCTATTCCAGGACTTCTGGCAGAGAAATTAAATAAATGAGTGAATAAAAAATTAATAAAATAGAATACAATAGAAAATAACACAGAGATCCTTGCATGCGAATTCATTTTCAGCTCTGCAACTTCAGTGAGACTACAAACCTGATCTCATGCAATTATACTCAGCTTATTTTTTATTATTTATTTAAAGTATTTCTGTATCACCTCCCAGCCCACAAGGGTTCCCGAGGAGATGAACAAATAAAAACCAATTAAAACAATACTGAGGTAAAAGAATTTAAAAAACCTATTATAAAATACTCTTTAAAAATCCCTAAAAGCCATCTAAAACCAATCCTTGAATCTAGTTTTAAAACAGTTAAAACAGCCATTTCAAACACTGAATGCCATGCAGAACAGCACTGTTTTGGCTGCCCATTGGAAGCTTAAAAGAGATAGGGCCAGCCTAACTTCCTTGGGTAGGGAGTTCCACAGCCAAGGCGCTGCTACAGAGAAAACCCTGTTAAGTGTACCCATCAGCCTAACTTCACAAGGTGTTGGGACATGCAACTGGGCCTCCTCTGAAGATAACCAGTTACCCAAGTAATGTACAAAATGTTAATACTGATGATAATAAAAACAATAGTCCTTTGCAACACATTGCAAAAGGAGGTGCAGAGAATATATCTGCAAAACTGAGTGTATGCAGGATGGGATGATTAAATTGATGATGGGCTGAATCCAATTGTAAGCCCCAGCAAGAATAGATCAATCAATGAAATCAATGGGATTTAACCTCAATCAATGAGGGGTTGTTTAAACTGCAAAAATACTCCTCATAGAATTTGAGGATTTGTCTAAATGGCATCCCATATAAATCTGCCATATTCGGAAGGAGTGGGAGCCAAATCCACCAAAAGCTCAGCGGAAAAGGCCTTCGTGGCTTTTCCTGAAGTTTTTAAAAAGCTCAGTGTGGAATACGCATTCCTACTTGTTGGGACAACCAATTCACTTTCATTCACATTCATGATAAGAGTGGAAGTGGAAAGCTAATTGGTTGGATTTTATTTATTTATTTATTTATTTATACCCCGCTCTTCAGCCACAAGGCTATCAGAGCGGCTTACAAATTGTTTTAAGCAATAGCTATTTACACATCTACACTGCATTAAACAGTTTCCAATGTGTGTTAGCTAATTGCCCCCACAAGCTGGGTACTCATTTTACCGACTTACGAAAGGATGGAAGGCTGAGTGAACCTTGGAGCCCGCTGGAATTGAGCTTGCAACGTGGTGACTTGCAGTACTGGCATTTAACCACTGCGCCACCAGGGCACCAGGGATGTGCGCAGGGGGAGGAGCTTGCTAACAAGGCAAGTGCCCAGAACCACCATGTTGGATTTTTGCTGTAGTGATTGTGTGTTGAGACAATGAAACAGCCTGTCCCCCTTTTTTCTATTTATTTAGGTGGAATATCTCACTTTCGCACCTTACATATGCTTTTTAAAAAATACTGTTCAGTGGCAGCAATTAGTGACAGGAAAGATGTGAGTAATTCAGTTGTGCCTGCCATCTTGATTTGCAGGCATGCCCACTGGAACAGCAAAAGCAGATAGCTTCATATGCCTGTGGTCTTGCCAAAAACCTGTTAAGACAAATAGAAGCTGCTTCGGATTGGCACTAGTGCACATCAATCCACATTTCCCCCTTCGTATAGACAAGCCCTGAAATTTACTTAAGTGTTGACTTACCACTCAGCAATTAAATCAATGGGTCACTTTTGATCATATTGATGATGATAATGATGATGATGATGATGATATCCACAGGGCCCCACAAAAGAGCAGTCTTTGTATTACACCAAGTTCAGAAAGAATCTAAAATGCAGTCCTTTACATGTTGAGCACAAAAGCACCCACTGATGCCATATTTGTTTGTGTTTCACCATATCGAAGTAGGGATGCTGATAAAATTCTCCACAAAATCTGCTGCTCCTGGATTTCCCTGTTCTGAAGTAATGCAATATTTTCTACAGGCTCCATGCATTTTGAATGTAGTAGAGCATTCCCAACCAGCCATAGATTCATTACACTCAAGATTGTACATTGGAGGAAAGTGAAATTTAGCCACAAGTTCATGAGTACAAAACAGTTGGGGTGAGATCAACTCACTTCAAGAAGAAATCTCTTCATCCAACACTCACCTATTTCCATTCACTCCAGAAACAAATCCTATCACCCCAGTAACAGATGCACAACACACACCATTGGCCATGATGGCTAGGGGTGAAAGACACTATAGTCTAAAGATTCTGGAGGGAACCACATTTGGGAAGACTGCTGTAAAGAATATGAGTTGTGAGTGTGCAGGTAGCAGAGAATTGTAGGTCTGCTTTAAAAAAAAGTTTGTGCAGCTTTGTTCTTGTTCAATCCTTTTAGCCTCCAGATAAAACTTAGTTAAGATGTTGTTGCTCTGGTAAAAAGCCTATAGTTAACACATTAAATTAAATTTATTTTCAGAGGCACATTAAATGTTACCAGGCAATTAGGAAGAAGACATCCCAATTCTCCTTTGTTTTCTTTCAGCTTAGTCAACCAACCTCTTTCCATCTTGGATAAATTTAACAGACCTGAAATGTCTATGCTGAATTGCTGCTTTGAGATGGGACCTTATCACACTACAGTTGCCCCTTCATATTCACTGGGGTTCGGTTCCAGGATCCCCTGTGAATACCAAAATCCATGAATACTCAAGTCCCATTATATACAACAGCATAGCAAAATGGTGTCCCTTAGATAAGATGGCAAAATCAAGGTTTGCTTTTTGGATTATTATTTTTTTAAGAATATTTTCAAGCCGTGAATACTTAAATCCATGGATACCAAATCTGTGGATACTGAGGGACAACTGTACACTGTTATAGTGCTATTATTCCTCTTTAACTGCTCGGGCTGCCTCTGGTGGAATTCTGGGGTTTGTAGTTTAGTGAACCCTAAGAGCTCTCTGGCTGAGAATGCTAAATGCCCCTCCCCAAACTGCAAATTCCAGGATTCCACAGGAGGCAGCTAGAGCAGTTAAAGTAGAATAATAGTGCTATAACAGTGTAGTGTGATAATCTCAATGATCTGTGCATGAGCCTTTAAAAAATTCTTCTCCTCCTTCTGTAATTTTGCAAGAACATGATTTCAACCATTATCATGAAAATAAGCCACTTCAATTAAACAACAAAAAAACCAAAGAAATAAACAAAGAAATTAACAAATTAACAACTAAACAAACAAAAAAAGCACCAAGAAAAGGTGATGGTTCATTAAAAGGGCATCATGGAGGTCCTCTTCATGCTCTCCACCGGAAGTTGAATTATGTGTTCTCATTGGGAATGGGGAGGGGAAGGGGAGGGGAAAAGAGAGAGAAACACCCACTCACACTGTAATATCAGAACCACAGTGGGACTGAATTATCGCACACTTGTCAATACCAGGAAAATAGCGATATTGATAGCACAGGTTTTGCCCGTGAATGCAACGGTATGCCACAGTAATGGTTGGAGCACTCCCCAACTATGGTATAAAGATGGCATCATGTGACAACAGGAAGCCATTACCTCTACTATCCCAGTATAATTCTGCGATTTTGGCTTCATGTGAAAAAGTCCCCTGTCAAAATGGCAGTAGTGACAACCAAGGCAAAGGGCCGTGTCTTACTGGGCTTCTTCCAGGTCTGGTGGTCTTGGGCATATTTCCAACTTACCCAGCTGTTCTGCCATGTATTTCAATTCTAAATGTGAGAGGAGGGGATCCTTTTAAGCGAAGATGCTGCAGATGTCTGGCCATGATTCACCCTGAAGATTACAGTGGAAAAAGGACAGGACGGGGGACCATTTCCACAACAGCCATCTCTGTTTCATGTTCCTTTTCTGTAGCACATGCAGGCCATCCAGTCACTTGTCAAGCCTCCTGAAAAGGGAACAGATCTGAATGACTGTAATATGAGCCATGAAACTGGATATTAAAGGCTTTATTACAGGGTGATGCCTGCTAATTGCAGCACTTCTTTCAGGGAGCAGAGGGATGATGAACACTGGAGACAGCACCCAATTATTAGAACTCAGCTGGTGTGAAGAGAAGGCGGCACAGTTTCCAGAACTTTATCTAACCGTCATCATAGGCCTTGAATTGTTTTATTTTTTTAAGGAAAGAAATTTGCCTCACTGCAGCCTGTTCTCTATCATCTTTGTGTTGGTTTGATTACATTTTTCCTCCTCAAGAACAATGGGGATTTTTCATTCCAGCCATGTGTGCTATCATTAAACCATTTGGGGACTAGAAACCTCCTCAGAGCAGCTGGGGAGCCTTTAAAGATTGTCAGAGAAGGTCAGGGAAAGCACCTTCCCTGCTCATTTCCTCTTTTCCCTGTAAAATAATTCTTAGATACAATTTGAAAGGGAAGCCATCTTACCCATTTGATACAGATTATTTCCCTGTTTTTAAAAAATGTGTCTTTATTATCTGGCGAGAGATAAAAATAGACACATCAAACCCATTTTCTAGTGACGGCTAGCATGTATTTTAGAGGGAAACAAAATACGCCTATCCTGATGAATATATGTATGCAAATTTACCATTTTACAATGACTACCATATTTGAGCCCGGACAAATGGGACAAACCAATCCATGAACAGCAGAGTGTCCACAATGTTCTGACTATTATTCCATCTCCTGCAATCACTAGCCCTGGATGTCTGGGTCTCAGAAGAACAATGGCCAAGTGACCAAAGCCCTTCACCCATTAGCTAGTCTCCTGGGTTCAGGGCTGTGTTTTTGATAGAGGAGACAGTGGACTGAATGGTAGTGGTACCTTACATCTACAATATGACCTTACTAGTATTAGTGATGAGGCTGACTTTCAAATTGGAAGGATTCTGAATACAAATCCTCCAGTTTGGGAACAAAAAAAAAAAAAAAAAAGAGAGAGAGAGAAAAAAAGAGGGCATAGGCCTTTCAAAAATTGATCCATCACTTTTATGTTGTTGTCCTCATATTGGGGCTTAGCTTCTCAACTGTTGCCTGCCAGCCTTCTCTCCTTTCACTGCTGTAACTTTTCAGTATACCTGGCATTCCTGGTAGTAATGCATGGGCAGAGACAATGACAGAAGTGATGACAACGGCGCAGTGGCAGCAACAGCAAAGGAATCTCTATCTCACGTCCCCTTCCTGCCATCCCCATCTCTGCATTGGATGACCATGTTGTGTCCTACTTGGCACAAGAAAGTCCTGGAAAAGCTGTCAGAGGGCAGTCCTCTGTTTGATGATGATCTGTATTTGTCCTCTATAAATACAATTTAAAGATCCAGAGCCATCCAAAGGGAGAGTCAGAAGGGGAAAATCAACAATTAGCATGCAGGCATACAGATCAACTGAGAATATACAGTCTTCATCCACATTATGGTGAAATGCAGTATATTTCTGACTAAATCAAGCATGAGCAACTTGTAGACATTCTGCTGTTGTTGGACTGCAATTCCTATCCACCTTACCCAGGATAACTAACAATGAGGGATGATGGAAGCTGAAGGTCAACAACATCTGGAAAACCATGTTGCCCACCCCTGAATTTATATTATTTCTCTAAATTTGCAACTATACTTATAAATTAGCACATGCAGTTTTTTATGTAAATTGGAGTCTACTTTCATCTCCTTCTCCAGTGATGCATTTCTCATTTTGAAGTGACTCTCCTACTTCTCTGCGCCATAGGACCTAAACACATGCCTTGAAGAACAGTTGTTCCACAGGGCTTCTGAGTCTATAGTACACTTTCTGAGACTACTTGTACCTGGGATTTTGGAACAGAAAATAGGAGGTTAGAGTATGGACAGAGAGCCCTTGCTGCTCCTCGCCTGCTCTTACCTACCAACTAAATTTAGAGGAAGCGGAGGATCTGGGAGCTATTTGAGTTCTACGGGATAGGAGAATAGTGGAGAGGGGGGCTGGGGGAATCAACTAATCCTGTTGCTTTTTCTGTTTTTTTAAAAAATATTTCTCTTAAAGCAGTCAAAGAGATTTAAGTATATGCACTTTCCCCAAAGAACTCCAAGGGAAAATTACTGAGAGGGAGTCAAAATAAGAGATGAGCGAAGACGAGTTTGTACATCACTCCTTGGCAAGGAGAGGACACCTGAGACAATGGAAATACTGGGACAGCAATTGCACCAGCAATCATGCCACAGGCAGTGTTCAGACAGCACACTGCACAGTGTTCAGTTGTTCAGTGGCTCTAAGGCATTATTAAGCTGTCAATGGCAGAAACAGTGGTGGTGAAGCCTTTAACCTGTGAAACATACAAGAAGGGAAGGAGGGACAATGTGAATCTCATATATATATGTGTGTGTGTGTGTGTGTGTGTGTGTGAATGAATAGATGTGTGGGTGGGAAGAAAGGCTGTCAGGAACAGGAGAAACAATAGACCAGGAACATGCTATAGTTAGAGATAGAAGATTATGGTGGTGGTGAGGGAGAGCTAGGGCCGTGCAGATAATGTAAGTGATGTCAGAGCACTGAGGCCAGGAAAAACTTTTATTTATTTATTTACTACCACCAGGACAGCCAAATGTATTTCACTGAGGACAGGAATTTAATTCAAGTAAGCAACCAATTATTTTTCAAAGCCAGTAGACTACTACGCATCAAATGTTGGAGACAGACCAAAGGTGTATACTGTTGCCTTTCTGCAATCTTGTGACACAGAGGGTCTGACACCCTCTGCACATATTGGACTACAACTCCAATAATTCATTATTGATTTATTGATTTATTTTATTTTTATGACACCTTTCTCCCAATGTGGGACCCAAGGAAGCTCACAAAAAACATTAAAAATCAATACAATTTAAAACAATTAAAATCACCATCATGAAAAGAATTTAAAATTATTTAAACATACAAACTTTTTAAAAAACCCACATAATATAAAAGAACACACTCCAATAAAAAAAAACCTCTGTGGACACAGTTAAAGATTAAAAGCTTGCTTAAACAGAAAGATTTTTGCCTGCCCATGAAAGGAAAGCAGGGAGGGGGCCAGCCTAGCCTTCCATGGAAGGGAATTCCATTCAGTTGGAATAGCCACTGAGAAGGCTCTTTCTCATGTCCTTACCAAATGAGCCTGTGATGGTGGCGGAACTGAGAGGAAGCCTTCTCTTGATGATCTTAAAGTTCTAGCAGGTTTGTATGGGGAGATATGGTCTTTCAAATAGTCTGGACCCAAACCTTATAGGGCTTTATAGGTCCTGACCAGCACTTTGAATGCCTGAAAATGAACTGGTAGCCGGTGAAGCTATTTTAACAAGGGAGTTATATGAGTCCTATAATTGGCCTCAGTCTGCATTCTCGCCACAGTGTTCTGTGGCCAGAATGCCACAGCGTTCTGGACCTGCTGAAGTCTCCAAACAGTTTCCAAAGGCAGCCCCACATAGAGTGTGTTACAGTAGTCCAAATGCAATGTAATCAAGGCATGTGTCACCATTGCCAAATCTGAGGTCTCAAGGAATGGGCACAGCTGGTGCACTAGTTTTAGCTGTGCGAATGCACTCCTGGCCACTGTTGAAACCTGGGCATCCAAGCTCAGAGTGGAATCCAAGAGAACACCCAGACTGCGAGCCTGAGATTTTAGGGGGAGTGTGACCACATCCAGCACAGGTCGAATCCCTATTCCCTGATCTGCCTTTCGATTGACCAGGAACACCTCTGTCTTATCTGGATTAAGTTTCAATTTGTTTGCCCTCATCCAGTCCTTTACTGACAACAGACATTGGTTCAGTACCAAGGCAGCTTCTTTGGAAACAGATAGAAAGGATTGTTTCGTGTTATCAACATACTGATGACAACACACCTCAAAACTCTATATGATCTCTCCCAGCAGTTTCAGACAGCATGGGGGACAAAACAGAACCCAGAGGGATGCCACAGGCCAACGGCCAGAGCATTGAACAGGAGTTCCCCAGCACCACCTACTGAGTTCGCCCCTCCAAGAAGGACCGGAACCACTGCATAACAGTGTCCTCAAGTCCCATCCCAGAGAGGCAGCCCAGAAGAATACCATGGTTGGTATCAAAAGCTGCTGAGAGGTCCAGCAGAACCAACAGGGACACACTCCCCCTGTCAAGTTCCCTGCGTAGGTCATCCACCAAGGTGACCAAAGCTGTCTCCGTCCCATAACCTGGCCTGAAGCCAGATTGAATCTAGATAATCCATTTCATCCAGAAACCCCTGGAGCTGAGAGGCCACCATATGCTAGAGTACTTTGCCTAAAAATGAAGTGTTAGAGACTGGCCGATAATTATTCAGACTGGTGGGATCCAGGGAGGACTTTTTAGTAATGGCCCCACCACAGCACTCTTTTAGGCAGGATGGAACCTTTCCTTGCTGCAGTGAGGCATTTACCCTTACCCCTTACCCACTTGGCCAGTTCCTCTCTGGCTGTTTTCAGAAGCCAGGAAGGGCAAGGATCCAGTATACATGTGGTGGCTCTCACCTTTTCAAGGATACTGTCCACATCCTCGGTTGCACAAATTGAAATGTATCAAATAATGCAGGCACCAAGATTACATTCAATGGACCTGTTTCAACAACAGCATCTGTGTCAGGGTGAATCTGAGCATTTTTGTCTCAAAGTGTTTTGCACATTCTTCACAGCAGGCTATTGCCACAGGCTATACTGACAGGGGCTGATAGGAGTTGTAGTCAAAACATTTGGATGGGTGCAGATTTTCTATCCCTGACTTAATATTTTGAAGAGAGAGGAAACATTGAGGTCACGATTCTATTCATCCTTTGGTGGCAGTAATAAGCTCTGCTAAAGACAGCCAGGGTTACTGCTGAGTAAAGATGAACAGGACTGTGCTAAGAAATACTTTAGAAGGACTAGGAGTCTTCAAAACCCAGTAAGCCCTTTCAAACACCAAGCTGTCTTCTATTGTCTAGAAAACTTATCAACAGAATAGTTCAGAGGGAAGGTTAATCCAGGTTGCAAATGGCAAAACTACAGGAGAAATGAAATATTTCTTGTTGGTAGCTTAAAACATTACAGACTTTTGAAACGTCTGAGATTTTTCCTTTTTTTGTTCAAGCATGGCTGCTCAGAGTGATAATAAAATAATGTAAAATGGAATCTGTTCTTAGATGTCTGTGAGTTTGGCTGTCAGTCACCCACGGCATTTTGAGAACAAAGAGATGGTCAAGGCTGTTGGTTCAATTAAAGGCTATTTAAAAACTGCAGTGGCAAAGGGGAGCCATCAGAAGGCAAAGGGCAAGGGTGACCTTATTATGAACATAGTCATTGCAGCCAGATCTGTCGTAACAAAACATTGGATAAATGAGAAACAGTTATTGGTGGGTAAATAGTAAAAATAGTGGGGGGGTGTTTAATATTATCTGAGTTAACATATTTGTTACATTATGAGAACAAGAATTAACAAAGCCTTCTTTGTACAAAATTGGACTCTATTTATCACATTCTGGAGCAATAGATAATTATAATGGAATACTTCTGCCAGCAGAATTAGGAGTGGAGTGATTTCCTTTCCTGTAGATCCTAAAGGCCTGCTCCAAATGGTTGGGAAATACTCTGGGACATGTCTTTTGTCCTGTTTTGTCCCCAGGCAGTCCTCACAACACCTGGGGCTAAGGTTGGGTGGGGGAGATGGGGTAAAGACAGGGCTAAGGTTGTGGGGGGGGGAGATGGGGTAAAGCCTATTACACCATTTTATTATAACACTGGCCAAAAAAACCCAAAACAAAAAAAACAACAACCCTGCTTCAGCCAGAAAAAAACAGATTGGGCCCTGCATGACCGCAGGAGCCATACCGGTATAATAATAATAATAATAATAATAATAATAATAATTTATACCCCGCCCCTCTGTTAAAACAATCGGGGCGGCTTACAAAATTTAAAATACAATACAAATAAAATCCCTAAACACCCCCACTCCCACCCTCCCCCATAAAAAAACATTAAACAAATATAAATTAAAACAACTAATCTAAAATCACATTTAAAACTATAAATACAATAAAATATAATAAATGGCCAGCAGCCTAGAAGAGGCCAGGATCCCCTGAGGCCGGGATCTAATTAGGAAAGGCCTGCCGAAAGAGATCCGTCTTTAGTGCTTTTTTAAAGCCACTCAGGCTTGTTATCTGACGGATCTGACGGATGCCAGACCATTGCTGCAGCTGCCAGCCACATCGCTCTCTCAGCAGCCAGGAAGTGGGTCCGCAGCATGTGAACAGAGCTGGTCACGTACAGGGGGGCTTGATCATGTGCTGCAGGCCTTCTGCCTGGTGTCAGAATGTGTGATGCTGACAGCAGTGGATGCAGCTGTAGAGACATGCCAGCGTGCCTGTCCAGACTCCATCCCATTCCATGTAGGTAACAGAGGGGCAACGGGCCTGATCCAGGGCCAGAATATGCTCGTAGGAAGCTGGGATATTTTGGCCAGCGTAGACAAGGCCAGAGTTTTTCCTCTTTTGATTTAGGTACATATTATTCATTTGTACAGTTTCTAGGTGGCGTACAAAAATAACTTTCAGAAAGCAGAGGAGTTGAAGCAGATTCTAGCAATACAAACAGAGAACATCAGTGGGTACATTGCAAATCTTTATCACAATGTTTTTAGCATGGGGCCATTTCACATTTTACAATTATAGTGCTATGATTGCACTTCACCTGCAATGGCTCCATCTTTTGGAATCCTAGGACTGGATGTTTACAGAGAAGCATTTAGAATTCTCAGCCAGAGAGCTCCCCCAGAGCCTCATAAAACTACAAATCCCAGGACTCCTTGGCAGTTAAAGTGCAGTCATAGCGCTATAACTGGGTAATGCAAAAGGCCCCCACAGTCAGACCAGATGATCTCAGTGGTAAATTGAATCCATGACACTATGAATTAATGATTGTTGGTAAAGGTCAACTAGGGAAAGAAGGATATCTCTGCCAGCTAAGCCCCTAAATGCTGGCCTAATTATTATTTTTCTCTCCTGAAGCTGAAGTATATGTGGCAGCCCCATTAGAAAGATCTTTGAGCAGAAAACCAGCTAATTTTGGCACTATAGTGGAAGAAATCAAGGATCCAGAGCTTGTGCAATACTTTGTATTGGCATTGGCTCAGTAATTGACAATTAAATTTAATTACACCTTTGAGAAATAATAGAGGAAGTTTTTTTAATAGGCTTGTGTAGGGTTGCTCTGATTTTCATGCCATGCAGTTTCTCCTAAATGAGATGGATAATGCAACGATGTTCACACCTTTATCAAGGCTATTAGCTGAACTCAGCAGTAAGACAAATAGTACGGCTGGGAATATTTTCATAAGACTGAAATGTAGTTGCTTAAAATTGTTTGTTCTTGTACTTATTGTAAACTACAGGCTGATGTCGGGAGGCTAGCAAACCGTGCTGGCTGGTATACAGATTTAATGACCTCTCTGGTCTGATCCAAAGCAGAACCTGAATTTCACTTCAGGTGTAAGTTGCTGTAGGCCTACAGCTATTGGGCTTGGTTGTCCTAGGTGAAGCCTTTGTTTTCAAGAGCTCTTTGCCCATCCGTTGTTTTAAAGGAGTATCTCTAGAAAATCAGAATGTCAGTCTGTGCAGCTCTAGTTCTGAAGTGCCTCGTGTTTATGAAGTCATGATTCATCAGTCGTAAAGTAGCCAATCACAATTAACCAGGTTATCAATTTACGTTATAATTATATAAATGATAGGTTAAGGTGAAACTAGTTTTTACCACACAAGGTGGGGAGCCACTTCCCCTTTGGATTTTACACTATTCATGGAGAGAGACATTACTTAATGGGAGAATTCAGTATACAGAAATGTCGAACAGCTCACTATATATGCCCTGTCACATAGACAACAGTTAAAGAAGCAATACTTCCTAATTTCCTAAACATGGTCAGGGCCACTGCATGCATGTGCTGGCCACCACACTCACACACTGGTCGCTATCGGCAGGCAACTCCCCCATTGTTGTGTGTCACATTCTCTGAAGACAGGAAGGTGGCCCTCAACATGTGATCAAGACTGGTCACATGCAGGGGGCCTTGATCCTGCATTCCCACACCAGTCTGATCCGGGTTTTTCCACATAATGCAGATTTCCCAAGGCGTTAATTTAAAACATTTTAAAAAGTTTATCCCAGCTTCCCCCTGGCTTTGCCTCGGGTGTCATCAGGACTGCCCAGAGATGAAATGGGGCAAGATCCCTCCATTGTTTGGACTGCAGGGCTCCAAGCTGGGTGGAATCTGGGGTAAATTGCCCATCTAGACAAGCCCATTGAAAACTGCAGAACTACACAAGGAGAGTTCTGGCACCACAGAGCAGAGATGGGAGTTGTGTGGTTCTCCAGATGTTATTGGACTGCTAGTCCCAGCAGCTCTAGCTGGCAAATGAGTGAGGAGTGCTAGGAATCAGTCCCACATATGGAGGGCAATATGGTGTGGCTCCAATCATCCTTAAGGGTTCTAGCAAAATGGATGTGTGTGTGTGTGTGTGTGTGTATGTGGCAAAAGGGTGTATATAGTGAGGCTGACCAGTTCTGAAGAAATAATCGAAGGGGATAATAGTTCAAAATATCCATTCTATGTGTCTCTGTAAACACCTAAACAAATTTTCACACATCTACAATATTCATATATTTTATCTTCTCGAAAGAAACCTGACCTTAATAAGCCTGCCTTGAGTTTCCAACTATTCTGGGAAAATGCTTTAAAATAGAAACCTCATTATTCAGATTTTTTTTTTTTTTGCATCTAAAAGCACCCCCAGTATAGATAACAGCACAGAAGAAAAATAGAGCCCATATGTAATATCACTCAAAGCAGCCTATCAACAGTTCAATATTCAAAAGTATTTCCATATCGGGGGCGTGAATGTCCTCTAGTAGAATTCATATGAGGTGAATTTTAAAGTCTTGGAAAATATGTTGTTTATTTCACAAACTGCAGATGTAGGCGCATTTCCCTTTATAAGCATGCCATGAACAGTAGAATAGTTTTCCACCTGTAAAGCAGGAGCAGTTCAATGCTAAGCCTATGTCCAGCTCCTGAACTTCTGAAAGATCAAATTCAAGATTAAGTTGCCAAAGTTAATTACAAAATCTGGGGCTGCTTTTCCCTTTGGCAAATTATAAAGCACCCCCCCCCATTTTTCACCCAGCCTGAAAGCTAAAATTTTCTACACTCCTCCCTCGCATCTTGGAGGCATTAGCGCCTGTTTGATCAGTAACCACTGAGCAGATTGCATGTCTGGACATCAAGGTCAGGAAATTATCATTCCACATCAATCTCTAAAGAGGATTTTGTAGCATAATCATTATCAATGAATGCTCTAGTGTGTTAACACCACAGTGAAATTGAAAGATGAATTAAAAACTACTGTATTTTAAAAGAGTCAATAGAGTAACTTTTTTGAGAGGCAGAAGATGGTATGGAATCCTGAAATCTTCCCCACCTTCTTTAAAAAGATTAATAATTTTATTTTAAAAAATACTTTCTATTTATTGGCTTTTAGATTTAAAAACTAAACAGCAGTTAGACAGGTAGTTCTTAACCTTTTCTTTACCAGGGACCCCCTTTAAATATCTTTTGTTGCTGCAGGTGCCCAAGACTTAACTCAATATTTAAAACAACAACAACAGCAACACTGTTTCTATATAAAACACTTGGGTTGGGTATGTTTCCGCTCCCAGTGTGCTGATTGGCTGCTCAGGAAACATACCCAACCAATCCCCAACCTCCTCTCACTCCCTCAGCCAATAACAAGCCACATGCAAATTCCCTCTCCACCTCACAATCCACTCCTGCCACTCAATCTGGATCTACACCCCCAGCCTCACAAGGGCCCCTCCCTCCTCTCCCTCCCTCAGCCACTCACCAACCACAGGCAACTATAAGTTGCTTCCTCAGAAGTACAATGATTTAATACATTAATATATAACCTTTCAAATCTACTATAATGGCATATGTTACACCAGGTACAGATGATGATGATGATGATGATAATAATAATAATAATAATGATAGAACAATGAATCATTGATCATTACACCATCTGTTAAACCTTCCTTCAGAGGTGCCATGGGGGGCTTTTCTCCTGTTTCTTCCTGTCAGTTTGCAGCTGAAGCGGATTGAACAGCAACTCACAGACCCAGCCGACCCAGCCTTTGCCTTGGCTCCTGTCACATGGCCGCTCTGCTGTGGGGAAGAAGTGGCAGCAGAGCTGACCACCAGACAGCCTCCCTGCCTTTGCCTCCTCCCCCTTCCCTCCTGTACTCAGGGCCGATTTAAGGGCCCTGCAGCACCTGCAGCTGCGGGGGGGGGGCATCATTGTGGGGGGGCATTGTGACCCTCCTCCTCCTCCTGCAAAAACATTATTAGTAATAATCTGAATATCCTGTATTGTGAATAGATTAGGTTACATTGACTTGTGATAAACATATGGGCCCCCCAAAATAAAGCATTGCAGGGGGGCCCAAAATTCCTTAAACCGGTCCTGCCCATACTTCAAGCCAAAACCAGTCCAGTCTCCCATCAGAAGCCCCAGCTCAGCTTCTCAGCCCACCTCCTTGGCTCCTGTCACATGGACACTCTGCTGCAGGTAGAAGGTAGGCTGAGCAGTCTTTAAACCTTTGCGGACCCCTTTTAGGACATCGCAGCCCCTCGGAGATCCGCAAATCACAGGTTAAGAACCACTGAGTTAGATCACTCCTGCAATGAACTTGGTGGGAGAGTGGATTTTCTTCTTTCTTCTTTAAGACTGATGATTAACTAATTGAATTGAAATGGTTCACAGGAGGCTAAGGGGAGAGCAGAAAAACAATGGGCCAGTCTGTTATTTAATATACAGTAGTTCCCACATTATTTAGCCAGAAAAGAAGCATTATCATTTCTAGAGTGCCTGAAGCAATGACTAGATGAAAACTTGAGTCTTCACCTATACTGTACTATTATTGCATGCAATTATTATTACAACTATCACATTTGGCTTGTACATACAGTGGTGCTGTCAGTCTTGAATGTTGGGAAATGTGAGAGATAGGAATGTATCTCACAAGTGGACTGCTGGACTTACCCGGCAGTCTGGTTGCGGTTTTGGCAGGGGACCCTGCTTATCTCCCCCCTCGTGGCGGGCTGGGGATGCGTGGCCACTGCCATGCTTGCTCCGTCCTTTCCTGGCTGGCTCCCCAAGCGGCTGGGGAAGGACGGAGCATTAGTCAATCAGGAAGAAGCTTGCAATCCCCAGGTTTGATCTGATTGGCTGGGAAGGGAATGAGGCCTGCGCTGTCCGCAGGTTTCACTCTAGTCCGGCGGTCAGGTATAAATTCCTGGCCACCTCACCAGAGCAGATTAAACAGCATCCACAAGCAGAAGGTGAGCAGCTACCAGTCTCATGCCACACCACACTATAGCTACTAGGGTCTAGCAGAGAAAAAGGCAGGGTATACGAAGTAGGCTTATTAACAAATACTCAAAGCTTTATACCATTTCATGGTGGAAGGCTCTGTAGCATGTTCTCTTCAAAGAGAGAGAACCACAGACTACAAAAATGGAGGATGAACAAATTGAGATTAACTGATGCAAGAAGAGGGAGAGTATAGCTAAGACCACTTGCTCTCCCGTCTCCTACTCTCATGTCCTCACGCCCTCACAATGTACCCATCCCTTGCTTCTTTCACTATTCTGCTCTTACCACTCCTCCCACCCCACTCTCTCACTTCCCTCATGTCTGAAAGGGAGGGATGGACTTGTTTTTGCAGAACAATTTGACCACAGAGTGCCTCCATGTTTTCCCCCATATCTTGGATTTAGGGCTAGAGGGTTACTTTTTAAAAAATAAATAAAATAAAAATAAAAGTTTGAAATCTGGGCCAAATGATGGTCCAGGCACTGGGTGGCATGCCTAGAATATGGGTAAAACCCAGCTATCCAGCTGGCATAGCAACCCCAAGCATAAACATATGGGGGACCCCAGTGCTTAACTGGAGCTAGAACTCACCGCAGCCTATCCAGGCTCAGCTGTGAAATACATGAGCAAATAGCTGAGCACTCCTACCTCCTCCTTTACTAGGGTTCTGTCTTTCACTTGTTCTAGATAATCTGCAACCAGAGATAAGGGCTTCATGGTAGGTTTGCTCTCTCTTCTTCACCTCTAGTGTGGCAGGTTTAAGAATACATTTTAAGAGTAAGGAGATTTTCACACGGGGCAATTATTCCCCTGAGAGATCGGGAGAGAAATGGGGCTCTTCCGGGAACAGAGCTCCATTTCGCACGCCCCTTTCCTTCTCCCGATCTGACGTCGTCCTCACTCTGTGCTGCTTCCATTTCTCTGCCAGTATCTTCCATCATTTTTTAATTGCCCCATGTGAAAATCTCCTAAATGACTTCTGGAGGAATTGCAGGATATATTTTTTTCCAAGTGAGCTGTGGAAGCCCATAAAAACTGAGCGGCTAATGCAGGCCTAATGATGTTTCAGTGGGTCTTGGTTCCTTTTGTAACCCTGCCAATGCCACATCTTCTAACTACCATTGGCTGGCCTCTTGTCATGTCACTGGGGTGGGCATGGAGGTTGCAGACTGTTGGAATTTGTACAATGCCTCTCACGATGTGTGCATATTTATGGTTATGTATATTTCCTTATATGGAACTACTTTTGATTCTTTGGCTGAGGACAGAAAAGGGTCAGCTGGGAAAGCTTGTCTAGTCAAATCCTATAGCCAGCCTTCATGCTGAAAGAGTGTGATTCTGTTGGTTAAGGCTGATTAAGGCCTTTTCTAGATGGGCTGTTTAACCCATCTTGGTCCCATCTTTGGGCCCTGCAGCCTAAAGACTCAGGGTTTTTGCCCCATTTTATCCCTGGGCAGTCTTTGTGATGCTTGGGCTAAGATGGGTCTATGACAGGGTAAAGCCCGATAAGCTGTTATATTAAAATACTTGAGGGGAAAACATTCTCTTTGGAAGAAACAGATCAGGCCGTGAAGACTGCAGGAAGCCCTACCGCCATGCTGGTCCATTGCTGGGGCTGTGAAGCAGGCCTGCAGCATGTGACTGGCTGGTCACATGTAGGAGTCCTTGCTCATGTGCTGAGGGCTCCTGTTTGGATTCAGAGAATGGGCTGTGGGCAGCAGCAGCAGCTGAATGGACAGGCCAGCATGTTGGTCTGAATACCATCCCGTTTTGTGCCAATAACAGGGAAGGAATGGGCCAGATCCATGGCAAGAGTATGTGTAGATATGCCCTAAATTATTGGGCAAAACTCATTACTCCAGGCAAGCTTCTGTGTCTCCTAGTTTGATATCCTGCTGTTGCCAAACAATGCATTGTGTACAGAAAATGAAACTTATAGGAAAGGTCACTTCTGGGGCAAAAGGTGATCAGCACAACACTTCTCTCCCTTTGCTAGTCAGAATCCAGCAACAATCTGTCTCAGGTGACCTTTAGTTAGCAAAATAATGCGATATTCTGAGATAGTGCAAGACTGTAAAATATGCAAACTTAAGCAAACCTTAAATGACTTTTACCATCTCAACTCCCTTTAAAAGACCCCAGATGCCAAACATAGTTCATTACTAAGAGAAGGGTCAGCACCCATCTTTGAAATATCTGTTTTTCAGATCATTCTCCATCTTGAATCTAATTTTTTTGTCAGAAAATATTGTTAACTTCTTTCTTATAGCCCTGGCCTGGCTTAGAGCACCTTGGTTAGGTTGTCATCTTCTTTGCACTGCTCCAACCAGGAGTACAACATTCCCAAGCTTCTGCTCAGGAAGGTCCAGTAGGACCAAGGACAGGAAAATTTTGTCACCCTCCAAAATCTATCTTTGGGGGAGCATTCTCCCTGAACATTACAGCTCCCCCACCCACCTTTACTTTTTTGGTGTGCGTATGTGTGTGTATTAGAGAAAATATTATATTGCCTCTATCTTTTGAAACTCACACAATCTCTCTTCTCCACCTCCTCTTATTAGCCCCTTAGCTTCAGATTGCTTAATTCAACACCCTCTCAGCTTGTGAATATTCTCTAAAGCAACCGTTCTGTTAGGTAGTAACTTGTGCTTTGTACATACTGTTTGCCATTTATGAGAATTTACCATAAAGTTTGCTATTCCCCAAAGCAATTGTGTGTATTTTGATTCTTGTGTGTTCAGTAAAATCCCCCTTTTAGATCCCTTACAGATGTGTTTATTCAGAACAAGTATGAGTTCATGCATGTGGTCTGAGACCATATCTAGTAACATGGACTTCCTGCATAACTGCGTTGATGCAATGTGAAACATCTCACTACGCATTTGAAACACTGTGGGCAACAGAATGTTTCAGGTTCGACCACTGCTGTCTCCAGTTAAAAGGCATCTTTTAGCAAGGCACGTAAAAGTCTCCTGCTTGGTATACTGGAGAGCTTCTGCCAGTCAGAATAGATATGGCTGAGTTAAATGGGCAAATAGCTAGGCTAAATACACAAAAGGTTCCTATGTCTCATCCAGAACTTTCAAATAACCTTTTGTCAATGCAAACCAAGGTGGCTGGTTTCCGTGCACTTGACCGGAAGCAGAGACTTCCATAGCTTGTTATAACATAGAATCTATTGTTTTTTCTCTCTACATACTTCCTCTCATTTTTAGTATATTGCCTGCCATGAGCTTTTGTGGTAGGGGTGGGGAAAACAAATATGAATCAATAGATGCCATAAAAATATATTATGAATGGTTGAGCCTATATTCATAATTGCTGAGTGAAGCAAAGCCTCTCATATATCCCAATCAGAGCAGTTGCTTCATGATTCCAAGTGTATTGGATATGTGAGAAATGCCACTTGTCTTGCAGACCTTTTGTGGAATGCAGAGAATTCAGAGACATATGGGCCTGTTGGGAGAAGCACCTGTCTGTGGCACAGAGGTCAAATGTTTCCACAGGACTCACAACACAATGTTTATGTGGGCATATGTACGGTTATCTCTCAGTAGGCTCAGGAAGATGGGGAGGGAAGCTTCATGAGCCTAAGTCCAGTCTGGTTGTAAAAGGAGAAGAAAGGGAGAAGGAATGCATTTGTGTCATTGCTATATGCTTGAGAGCTGCACCTTTTGTTCTGCACTAATGATACAACGTGAACCCCAAATCTGTAGAGAAGAGCAAATAAATAAATAAATAAATAAATAAATTCTGCAACTGGAATAGCAAATATTCACAACTATCTCTCAGAGAGATAGAAAAAATCATCATTCTCAGAAGCAGCTCAGTAGTTGATAGGTCATACTAGGAGTCAGTTGTTGGAAGAAGCTGTTGTGTTATTGTACACCTGCAAATCATTTTTTACTTATGGCAACCATAAGGCAAACCTATCATAGAGTTTTCTTGACAGAATTTGTTTAGAGGGGGTTTACTTCCCTTCCTCTGTGGCTGAGAGAGTGTGACTTGTCCAAGGTCAACCAGTGGGTTTCTGTAGCTGAGCAGAGATTTGAACCCTGGACTCCTAGTGTTCTAGTTCAACACTCAAACCACCACACACCAATGGCTCTCTAGTTGGAAGAAGACATATTCATAGTTTTGCAAATAGCAAATTTGTGATTTGTGGGATCATCAGAATGCAGAGACATAGGAGGCTGCCTCATATCAAGTCAGACCCATGATCTCTTAGAGCAGTAGTGTCTATATTGTCTGGCTGAAATGTTCCACATAGGACCTTCCAGATACCCTGATAAAGAGATGCCAGAGATTGAACCTACCGCATTTTGTTCCACTACTGAGCTTCAGTTCTTCCTCTGTAGTAAATACAATACAATGTATTCTATATTCAGAAAGGAAGTATCTCCTAAGCTGAGGTAGATCTGATGAAATATAGAAAAAAAGATGAAAGCTGGGGAATCAGCATATGTGGGCAATTCTGGGGGACTGAAGGAAGTTTACAGATCTGGTTGTTGGGATTACGGAGAAAGACAAACAAAAATTTATGTCACAAATGGCATGCAAAGAATGCAAACCTGGCATTTCAAGATGATGGAACAGTTGTGGGGTAGAAGAGAAAGAAATTTGCAGAAGTGGAATGTGCAAATTCTGGAACAGTGGGATGGACTATATTAGGAGGACTGTTGGTCAAGATGGAGTGAGTGAAATGTTTTTAGGCACTGTGGGTCAGGAATTAAAGGGAAATATATATCCACTTCTTTCCTGACCCACAGTCCCTTGGCTTATCTACATGGGCTTATCTTCATGTCTTGGAGCCCTGCAGTCCTGACAACATTTGTCTTTTGCCCCCGGGCAGTTCTCATGATCCTCAGGGCAAAGAAGGGGCTAAGATGATGGGAAGGTGGGGTAGGGCCCAATAAAATGTTTTAAAATAATACCTGGTAAAATGTAGTCCAGCCTGGGGAAAAATGGATTGGGCCCCACATGATTGCAGCAGCCCATTCTGCTTTGTCAGTCAGCTGCTTTGCTCTTCCAGATCCAGAAAGGGAGCCTGCAACATGTGACTAAGGCTGGAGATACGTTTATCCAGATATGTGCACAATCAATCAATATTTTTTTAAAAGCACCATAATGGAGTCCCATCCACTGGAAGTTCTTCCTCAGCTTTGCTCCAAAGCCTATCCTTAGTGCCACATGGCCAAAAAACAGGTACCCTCCTCAAATCTGGAGCAAACTGTGAATCTTACAGATCTGGGTTTTCTGAAGAAACCCCAGTGAAAATGTGCATTATCGAAAACATTGTGTGTCAATTGTGCTGCAAATACGAGGTGAGTATGGGTTTCAGTGCCCATGTAGACAAGCCCTCAGTTAAAGGCTTAATGGCATCAAGGTGTCAAATGTGTAGATTCTCTTTTCTCGAGCATGGCTGGATCAGGGAGGTTTCTCTATTGGAAATATAGCCATATTAGGAAGGCTGTGTCTCTCAGAATTAAAATATTTAGCAACACAGTGTTCCAGCTTTTTGACGGTGATTGCTGACTTCTGATTCCTCAATCTCTGTGTGCATATGGGAGGCAGTTTTACCCACATATTTCATGTTGCATTCCAGGTGCTGGCATTCAATCACATGAAGGACAATGGTGGAATTGTAAGTCATGTTTTGTCCAACATGATAGATTTATCCCATGCTTCTGTTTTAAAAGTTGTTTCATGCAGGTATTCACAATACTTGGATGTACAGTGAAGTAATCTAGAATGTTCAGTTGGTATTTTTATTGCAACTCTCACCAGTGGTGGTTAGCTGGTGGCAATGATAGGAGGTTTTTTAAATAGCTTTAGTAAAACATGGTGAATTAGTTATCAAGGGGTAGCTTTCTTTAAAAGGAGATGATGGGTGGAAATCAATCACAAAAAGTACACAACTGTCCCAATTTTTACTCCTTTTTTTTTTTTTTTTGTAGAGGGGAAATTCCCTAGTGCATATAGCCACATGATGGATATTGCACTCAGTGATCAAAATTGGATTTCCTCTTTGAAGCAGGTGATACTTTAGTTCCTGGATGCTTTGTTGGTAGATGGTAATATTGTTGCACATACATTTACTCCTGAGTGCCAAGCTCTGTATGTTGGTTTTAAAAAAATGTTTGGGATGCCAGGGATTCCAATCAAATACAAATGAGCATCAGTTGGTTTATAAAACAGATCTTTAACCATCTTGTTATACCTGATGGTTAGAAGAACATAAAGGAAAACAAAATGTGGATCTTTAAGGGTGCTGCTGTAGGAGAATTTAATAACAGGATGAAGAGAATTGATGTAGTTATGTAGATATAGATGTATAGGTAAAGCAACCTAAGTCACTATTGCCATTAGCCCTCATCTCATATGAATCTGCTGTCCACATCCCTCCCCACCCTTGTCAATGCCAAAGCTGACATAAGGACTTTTGCTGCACCTCCTGTGTATCTTGAGTTTACTTTTCCATGTGAAAGGCCTGTTGCTATGATTACTCCATGAAGTATTTCCAGCATTTCTGGTCAGCTGTGCAGTGCTGGCAAATCTGAGTTATTTGTATTAGGCAGGGGTCCTCAGAGATGCAATGAATATTCCAGCCCTGTCTTTGCTTTTGTCACTGATGTGCCTGTGTCATCAATCACTGTGGCTGGTTCACAAGGGCACAACAGGCTGGGAGGCCCAGCTATCAACTTGCAAGCTTCAGTGAATGCAGGATAGCTTTCAAAGCACGGTGTGGAGGCCAAACAAGATAACCTCCCCCAAACCTGTTTGTGTGGTTGTTGCTTAAGCCAAAAGTTGTCCCCCTCACTTTCCTTAAAAAAAATCAAAGAGACTCAGGGGCTAACCACAATCCAAAGAAAAGTGGCAGTGCAGCAGAAATGTTCCATCTTCTGTGCTGCCCTACCCCATGATGTCATTGTTCTTCTGGTGTTCTTTCATTCAAGTCCAATGGGGGACCAAGGTAAAACCACATCTGTTTGCTACTGGGGTTTTTTTGGTTAGCAAAAATATACGGTTTTACCTCAGTCCCCCATGGGACTTGAATGAAAGAATGACAATGTCATGCAGTAAGGCATCACGGAAGATGGAATGTTCCTGCTGCACTGCTATTTTTCTTTGGAGTATGGTAAGCCCCTCAGAAGCTACTAATGCTGCTCAGTTTTGCCTATGCACAACGAACTCTTCTGACCTCCTATGCCCTATTCCATAAAGAAGATATGGGAAAGAAAAGCTTTGAACCTAAGGAAGGCTTGCACCACTGCCCTGCCAAGCTAAACACAGCCGACCTAAGAGGCATAATAGAAGCTTGAGAAATGATTCACTGTTACTACCTAGCTAGCTAAACAGAAATGTAAGGTGTCAGATTCATAGCAGGTCTCAATTCATGGCTCATAGGGCCAACCCAAGATATTTTACTGCCGGGGGCGAGGGCAATAGACAAGATGGTAAACTCTTCTCAGACCATGTATAAAAGCTGGATACACCAGCACTGAATCCACCATATATGAGGTAGCAAAGTAATTTAGGTAGGGCAAGACAGGTTGTGAGGATCCGCGACATGAGCCACTGTGAGGCTTTTTTGTTATCATTGGTCTCAGAGGAAGTCTGTGCATTTTCTTGAATTGTTTTGATGTGTTCATTTAAAATGTGCTGTCTTGGCATAATTGTTCCTTTGCAACAATTGCTTGTAATAAAAGTAGCAGCACTGGTTGGGATGTTTGTGTCTTTGTGATCAATCAGCTTGTCCTATTGGGCTTCCTCTCTCTGTGGTGTGTTTTTACTTTCAGAGTTGGGAAAATGATGCTAGTTTTGTGCCGAGACAGCAGTTTTGCATAAAATATTTGTGCACAAATTACAAAAACTGTGATGGGACATAACATACATTTGGCATCTCAGTCTCATACTGTAGGTGAGTCTCATGCTATACACAATCTTCAAGATAACCCCTTTGCTAAAATCTCAGCAATGGCGAGATTTCTTCATATCCCTAACCCAGACTTGTTCTGCATTCCATCTCTCTCTTGTTTCTAATTGCTAAAATAGGAATAAAATTAGCTGTACCTTGCAGAGGTTTGTAAGGATTAATGAAATAAGTACAAACTGATATGATTTTTTTAGCTGCTCAAACACAGTTATACCAAGATAAGAGCAAGGTTATGAAAAATTAAGCTCAGCTCTCCAGGGCATAATAAGACACAATTAATATTGAGATATATGCACTTAAAACCACTAAAATTATGACTTATTGTAGGAATAACAACTAAGATTGAGGTGGAAGCTGTTGGCTGAAACAACAAATATTTTTGTATTTCTTTATTTTTGTATCAGTTATGAATATAGTAAACCTCAGAAAATGTCATCATAGTTCCCCATTCCTCCCTCATGGTCCATACCCAAACCCATAAGGAAGATAATGTGGCTTCTGTGTTCCCATTTCTCTCCAGAGCCTTCAAAGTGTCAGTCATTCTTGCTGTCATGCAGCACAATTAAATCCAGGTAACAATTTGCACATTGCAGTCACCAATGGATTTGCTAGTTTCTGCTTCTCTTAAATTGTTCTTTTCCTGCAGGCCTACTTCTGTCCAGGCATTTACTTCACCATATAAGTATGTCAAATTTCCTGGAAGAATTACCAACACATCTGTGTTACTAGTGTCTTTGCCAACATAATTTGCTGAGGTATAGAACATTGCAAGGTGGTAAATCAGTTAGGAATCTGCCTCACCATGGTTGCATTTCAAGAAGCTCTCTTCTTCATGGCATGATTGTACCATCTACACTTATCAAAATAGAACCTTTTCCCCCCAGATTGCATGGAATAATTTGGGAGCATAAACACCAGACATCCACACATTTGCTACAATGAATACCTTAGAAGTTATTGTTTACCCCCCCCCCCGACTCCACCCAACCTCAAATGGAACTCCATCTTGTTTCTGTTCCACCCCAGTCACATCACTTTTTCTCTTCTGTCTCACTCATGATCTTTAACTGATGAACTCATTGTCCTGCCATAAACAATGTCTATCTCATTGCTACTCATATTGAATATTTGAAGAATGTGTCCTTTAGTGCCTCCAGATTTTGAGAAGGCTACTTAGACTATGAAGAAAGAATATAAGTATGCTGGAGCAAACAGTGGCCAATCAGTTGTACGTCTAGCAGAATCACTAGCAGAACAGGAGTGCAGCTTCACCCTCCCTCTTGCATTCCCCAGCAACTGGAACACAGATGTGTATTGCTTCTAATGATGGAGGCAACACATAGTCATTCTGGCTAGCAGCCATTGATGACCCTAAACACAGTAAAACCATGAAGAACATTACATCAACCTAGTAAATAGTTTAAACTGTAAATTCTGTTTTCAGTTCTCTTAGATTTTCAGATGAAGGGGGAAAAAACCCGCAGAGGTCAAGAGAGAAACAGGGCTGTTCTGCTTCCAACGCTCCATTTCACATGCCCCCGTCCTTCTCCAGACCTCCATTTGTTCTCCCTCTGTCCTGCTTTCATTTTCCTTCTGCTATTTTCCGCTATTTTTTACTAATGGAAACGTTAGTAAAAAATAGCAGAAGGAAAACAGAGTGCCCGTTGCATCTCAGTGATGGAATCACGGGTGAGTGAAAAGATGCCCCGTTATACTGGTGCAATGCCAGCCACAGTGCATTGCCACGGTATGAGGTCCCTCCCAAAGATCTCTGGATGCAATTGGGACGAGGAGGTAAGTGACACCCTTCCCCCCCCCGGGTTACTTGTAATTTTTATAGTGTGTTTTGGGGCTTGGTTTTCTTTTTTGACATTTGCTTGGGTTTTTAGTTTCAAATTTCCTGCGCGATTGTTCTTTTGTGAGAACAGGCAGGATTTGCTTTACGGGTTGTGAATGCAGCTTTACAACAGCTGCATTCACTCCCGGCCAGCAGAGGAAGGGGGAGCAGTTTCTATCTCGTCACAAGGCAGGGGTGCAAACACTTTTTCTTTTAATCATTACAGAGACAGGAGTGGGGTGGGAGTGGGGCGGATGGGGGGGTTACTGGGACAGGGACAGTTTCTGAGGGCCTGTCTGATAATCTCCCTTGTCAAACCTGGATCTGCTTGCATTGTAAGTTTTGGAAATTGCCACATCATATGTCACAATAATGTGCTTCTGCTGGCATGCCTCAGCTATTCTGAGGGATCTTTCAGTTGTTTTTGCCACAACCTATAGCAATGTTGGGAAATGTAAGTTTTTGGGAGATCTGCAATTTTCTGTCAAGAGTGTTGATTGACTGAAAAATTGGAATTCCAACCTACTCACACTGGAGTGCCTTCTGTTATGAACAAAAGTGATATTATTCACATAGTATCAGCACAATGTAATCTTCATAATTATCTGGGACTGCAGTTCTTCTGCCATCCTCAAGGGATACAAATGTACTCCTTTGATATTCTTGGTCTCTCCCAGTTCCAAACCAAAAGCTGTTGAGAGCTATTCTCTCTCTCTTTTTTCTTTTTTGTTACAGAAGTTTTGGGAGAAAAACCAGCAGTTCCTTCCTTTAAGAGTAGGGATGGGGAAGAAATTTAAGTAGGAGGAACAGTAAGGATGGAAAAGATATTTGCATTATAATTTTCAGAATTAGTATTGAACTGACGAGCCCCTGAAAGGCTATAACCATACTTTTGTGAATCTTGCCATACATTTCTCCACTCACAAAATGTGTGTATACTGTAGGAAGGTGTATACAAAAATGCATAAATCAGTGAAAATAATGTACACATATGCATTATATTAGGGGAAATGGCAAAAATGTGTATTTTTATAATTTAGGCAAAACTGCATACAAAAATTTGTCTACACACAAACTATTGTGTGGCTTTTCAAACACAAATTACAAACTGATGTGGAAATGGAAAGTAATGAGGGCTGAGAAAAGTAATAAACTGAAATTGACAGACTCCTCCATTCTTAAATAATGGTTCCCTTGCAGCATTTTTAAAGCAGACACCAACTGCCTCATGGAAAGTCCTATACCCATTGATAGTGTTGTCATAGGCATCATAATGATCCCAGGCAACTCCTGTTACTAACTGTGGTGATAATTTCATTTCTTCTGGGGTGGTCCATTGCGCATCAAATGACAGCTATGTTAATTTAGTCTCAATGTCTTCAACACAGCGCTGACACACTGTCCAAGGTGATTAACACTATCAAGAATCTTCAAAGTACCCATGATGCTTTTCATTGCAACAAAAAACAGGGGCTTTCTATGATGGCTTAACAGCGGGGTGAATAAAGTGCAACCCTGGGTTGACATAGAACCCCAACACACACTATTTTTGTTGCCTTCCATCCCTCTATTCTCTCCTGATGACTCTTTGTCTGGTTAAAAAAAGGTGAAATGTCTGTTCTCCACCAAGGGTAGCCACTATGTTTTGGAAAAAACTAAGGGTTGGGAAATTGTTCCCTGGATACTGCAGTTGTCCACTTGTGACTGAACTTGTGTGTGTCTTAAGGCAGACACAGCCCTGAAAAAACAATGTCATGTTCTTTCACCTGTTCACGACAACAGTCTCCAGAATCTTGTTACTTTCACATGGCTCCCCTTCTGGTGGCTGCTGGTGATTTTGTACATTCCTGTCCACAAAACAAACACACACACTCTAAAACAGAAATAGGAATCATTCCAGAACTGTGATATATTGCATTACTTCATTCTGTACAAAAAAACTATTATGACTCTGACCATATTAAATGATCTAATTAGGAACTGGTTTCCTATAAAGCCATCAGACTGAATATTTTAAGAGACAGGCAGGTGATCACTAGCAAGTCATTCCTATTTCAGACATGCACATTTTGTTGAAATTAATGGTCATCATTGAGAGGGGTCAAGAAAGAGGGTAAGCCCTGACAAAGTTGCTAACATTACATAGCGGGTGTACACTGTATCACAAAAGATCACTTCTTGCTCCATCCGTACAACATATGCTATAATGATTTCACTTGGAAAGGACTTTGGGAGACCTGCCACCACTTGAACAGTAGTTCTGTCCCCATTCTGAACTCAGCAGAAGCGACGACGCTGGCCAGACTCTTGCAGGGCTCTGGCATGGCTGTCAAGATGTCTGTGGCAGTTCTAATGGGGATCTATAACCTCACACTCTATAACCACCAACTTCTGTGATTAGAAAATGCTAGTGAATTTCCTTCTCCAGATTAAATGTTAGAGCTGTTAATGAGCAAAGCTCAGCTTCCCTCTTCCCCAAACTTGATGTTCTCCTTATATGGTCATGTTGCACACACATTGTCTCTTATCCCCAGTCACTTATTTCTGATCTGTATAACTTCAGGTTGATCGAGATCACTTTGGACTGTGCCATTCCACTCCATAGTTGGATTAGCTCAATCTGACCCAATCCATAGCTGGCGCAGATCTGTCCAAAAAGTCCAAATTCAGTTCAGAATGTGAGATTTGACAAATTCAGGTGGATAGCTCTGCTTATGACATATATAATTGAAAGGGCTTTCACTGCTTCTGCTTAAGTAGCTGGTAGGAACAAGAAATAATAATTTTTTTAAAGCAGGGAAAGATGTCCACACTGCAACTTTCAACTGTGGACCAGATATGTAGAATCATAGAATTGCAGAGTTGGAAGAGACCATGAGGGCCATCCAGTCCAACCCCCTGCCATGCAGGAAATCACAATCAAAGCAGATGGCCACCCAGCCTCTGACAGATGGCCATCCAGCCTCTGTTTGAAGACCTCCAAGGAAGGAGACCCCACCACACTCTGAGGGAGTGTGTTCCACTGCCGAACAGCTCTTACTGTCAGAAAGTTCCTCCTAATGTTGAGGTGGAATCTCTGTTCCTGGAGCTTGCATCCATTGCTCTGTGTTCCAGTCTCTAGAGCAGCAGAAAACAAGTCTGCTCATCCTCAACGTGACACCCCTCCATCCTCAATGTGACACTCCTTCAATGTGTCATCCCACATGTGTATGATCCATGTGGATTTCCTTTCTCTTCTTTTGTGCATATGAAAAGTACTGCATAAACCTGAAGGCAGGTTTGTTGCATAGCGTCCACATTGTTCCATTGCATACCTGAGTTCTCTAATATGTGCCTTTTTTTGTTTGTTTGTTTCTGGAAAACCTCAAACAGTGAATTGTAAACAAAACTTCCATGAAGCAACCTGAGCCTCTTCCACATCACAGAGAGGGAGAGAGTAGTAATGTGAAGTGAAATAGAGGGTGGAGAGGAAATGCACTTGGAGAAACACTTACATTGGAAACACCTTGGACTTTATCAAACCACCCCACTTAACGTTCTTTTGCTGGCATAAACTATGTCATTTTTATGGCAAAACTATGGGAAAAGAACTCCATCACCATATTTACCTTGAGTAGCAGTCAAGGTAAATTGAGCTCCGTTTACTTCCAAATGGAGCTCCGTTTACTTCCGGGTTGTAATTGTTGTGCTACAGCCTGCTGGAGTCTGTCTATGTTCAGGAGTCCAGCCAGCAATCAGGTGAGCAGAGTAGCAAAAGCTTGGTCCAGATGCTTCCAGCATGTTCAGTGTTCAATGAGTAAATGGACACACGTAGTGTCTAAAAACTAACACTCTTTATTGTTTACATCCTGGACTACAAACAAAATCATTGCTCTAATAGCTAAGCTTATAGTTAGCAGTCAGTCAAAGAAGTAAGTTGAAGAAGTGAAGTGAGCTGCCTTGCACCATGACTTATATTGGGTTTTCTAGCTGTTCTAGAAAGTTCTAGCAACTCCCCTTCATTCAATTGGTGATTGGGGACATCATCTCACATCATCCCTAGCATGTCATCTCCATTCTCTTAGTCATACTGAGATAAGTGGGGAAAAAACATCAGCTGTCTACTCTACTGCATAGCAGTTTAACCTTCAGCTTTGTCTTCTGCAGATAAATGGAATATATAGTATCTCTTTATGACATAAATTTCCAAGGGCTACACATTCAAAACCTAACAAACAGTAATCTCACCAAATCTCGTGAGAAGACGCTTGCATAGGAAATTCAAAAAACCAAACAAAACAAAAACTCAAAAAGTTCAGGAAAGCACAGACACACACTTAAAAAGTTCCAAGTACATGGGGGGTGTAATAAAAAGAGTGTACCCTACCTGGCTGTCCCAATCTCACCCAGAAGTATTTGCCCATTGATGCTGCATTCGTAAGAGAAAAATGGCACAAGGTTTCAAATGCTGGCAACAAATCGCTATGGAGGATCAGTTGATGGCTTGGGCCGTCAATAAAAAAGTACGGCTTTTTCATAGTACATGATTGTGAAAGAGCAACATCGTCTAGTACATGTGGCCTTTCGCAATCATTAGGCATCCTTATGATGCCGTATTTGACTCATCTGATAAAGTTCCTTATCCCAGCAAAGCTACTACACTGCTGAGTAACTTTTCAATGGGCAAATCTACAAGTCTCAGAGCCTGAGCTAGGATAGCTCACTGCAAACATAATAAAATTCACTGTATAGAATAATGATCCACTGTGTTTTGGGAAGATATAAACTGAATGACCTGAAAAGGTCTTTTTCCATTCTGAGCATCTGTACGTCTAAGGATCAGCCAGCAGAGTTTTTCTTTTAGCTGTTTCAGAAGCAGAAGGTAATCAGTTTGTAAAGGATGAAAGAAATTTGAAAGAGATCTCACAGTCATTGTGGAAAACTGACTGAATATTGTCAGGCTGCGGCCATCAAAAAGGCAAACAGAATGTTAGGAAAGGCCAAGAGAATAATGCAGAAGCCTTTCATAATGTTTCTGTCTAAATGAATGGTGGGCCCACATCTTGAGCACACTGTGTATACACCCTGTGGCAGAAAAAGAGAATGAAACAGAACAAAATGCCAGAGAAATAGGGTAACAGCAATGATCATAGAAAGATCATCCTTATGAAGAAAGGCAAAGAGAAGGAAGACTTTTTAACTTCCAAAAGGAAACAAAAGGCTAATGGAAAGGTTAGAGGGGAAGCATGATAGAAGAATATATAATTACTTACCTTGCTCTGGTAGAGGAAAAACCTTTCATACAGTTGGATAACTAGAAGAAATTATTACAGCATGTGTTGAACAAACAAATGAAATACTTTTTTCCACCCAATTAACCTGAGGCCCTCATAGCCAAAAAGAAGAAATGAAAAACAAAGAAAACAAATGGGCCTTTTGTTCTGGGAATATCAACAGCATCTACAAGCCAAGGCAGGCAGTTGGAGCAGTGCTTAAAGTCTCTAAAATGGAGATGCACCATCAATATGTACCGGTATGTATGTGTATGCTAGGTGGGTGTCTTTTATATGTCAACTGCTTGAGAATATAGAAGAAACTAGGCTATGCTTGTACACTTGTTTTGACTATTCTTACTAGCAGAGCTTGGAAAAGTTACTCTGTTTGGACCACAAAATCCCAGGATGACCCAGCCACTGGACTCTGAAGTCCAAAACAAATAATGTTTCCAAGCTCTCTTATGTTGTCTCAAAAGTGGCAGTGAGAGAACATTGGAACAGTGAAATTGAGATAGCAGTGAAAAAGAACCTTCTCACTGTACTCTATAATACCCACAAACACATACACACACACATACCACATTTCTGAGGTCTCTGGACTAATCTCAGGACTCGTTTTTACTCTTGCTACAGAAATGCACACCACATGATAGCAGCTCATTTTAGCCATCCAGTCAAGATATGTCACTCACACACACCTTCCCATTATCTATGGCCAGTTGCCAAAGATCCCTTGTGCAGATGCCCTTCATCTGGTGAAGAATGTGTTACAATGTCCTCTACAGTCTAATGTTCTCATCTGGCAAGCAGGCTGCCTCATCTGCTCACACCCTGTCACTGTCCACCTTGTGCAAAGGAGAAGGGCAGACAATCCAGCCTGGCAGAGATGCCTAGCACAAGTGGCAGGAAAGGGGTTGGATGGGTGGGTTCCAGACAGTTGGACACATCACGCAATTACCAGCAGAAAATTAGGGCCAAACTAAGGCCCATTTTACTGTCTCTCTCTCTCTGTCTGAGTGATCATCAGCCTCATTTAAAAAATGACTAATTATTATTCTGGCTCATTAGCAACTATAAATCTCCAGTGCCACAACTTCATTAAAAAAAATGACAAGTTAGCACTTCATTATGTTCCATAGTGCCAAATGTTAACCTTTGCAAGCCTGTTTTATTCCTCTTTACTGCAAATGTGCCAGCCAGTTCCAGGCTCCAAGGAAATGTACTTTTCTGAACACACCAGGTCAGGAACAGCAGCAAGATTTTCTGTAGGGAAGTAGATGTTACAATTGAATAGAGCAGAAATATGTGTGACAGCCAGTATGGTGTAGTAGTTTGAACATTGGACTATGACTTTGGAGACCAGGGTTCAAACCCCCTTTGGCCCTGGGTGACCCTGGGCAAGTCAGCCTCAGAGGAAGGCAAAGGCAAACCCTCTCTGAACAAATCTTGCCAAGAAAACCCTGGGATAGATTTGCCTTAGTGTCACCATAAGTTAGAAACAACTTGAAGGCAAACAACAACAATGCATGGAAAAGGGGGAGATGTGTGTGTGGAATGAGGACATTGGGTTGTTTCAGCTGAATGGGTCAATCAGAAGAAACTTGGATTCTCTTTACAATGAAAATATGAACACAGCGAGGCAGATAATAGGTTACTCTGGAATAGCCTTTCCCAACCTGGTGACCTCCAGATGTGTTGGAATACTCCCACCAACACCTTGCTTGGGGCACCAGGCTATGGGAGCCTGTCCTATAATCTCAACAAACAAGAGTGTAGATCCTTGAGTTATCCCTATGAAGATGATCAAATCTCTCCAGCCATCTCTAATGCACTAAGTGATTTCATCGTACTGTGCTCTTGAGGCTTGTACTGTTTGCTCTGGGGATAATTGATTTCAGTCCTTGATTTGGATAGGTGTCTGGCAAGCATTCCTTAAAATGATGTCTTTTCTCAGATAGATCTTCATAGGCTGAACAGAAGGTAAGCATTTTGTCAGAGGATACAGGTTTACTTAGGGAGATTCCTTGCTTTGCAGGGGTGCATGATAGGAGTTGTAAATGAACGAACTTGGATGGCATTAGAAATAAGAAGATGTAACGCTGGCATCACCAACAAATTGATACTCTGGCCAAGAGTTTTCAGAATCAGATTTGTCAGATTCAGCAATTTCAAGTTTTGTAATAAGCCGTTCTTTTACAAATGGCACTGTCAATTTCTAGTTTCTGCTCAGAATTATCTGTACTGCTACCAAAAGATTTACAATAAGCAGAGTTCATATATTTTATCTTCATTATTCAATAGCACAAAACAGGGATCAAAGTGAATGTCAATCCATATAAGTAAAAAAATTACATCCCATAATCTGTATCCAAAACATCTGGATATATCTTATCGTTGGCCCATATAGGTGAGCTGGCAAGGTGTAGTGGTTTGAGTGTTGGACTAAAACTCCCGGAAACCAAGCTTCAATTCCTCACTCTGCCATGGAAACCCATGGGCTCGGTGACCCTGTACAAGCCACACCCTTTTTGCCTCAGAGGAAAGCAATGGCAAACCCCCTCTGAACAAATATTGTCAAGAAAACGCCATGATAAGATCATCTTAGGGTGGCCATAAGTTGGAAATGAGTTGAAGGCCCACAGCCACAACAAAGATCCACAAAACTTGTTCAAAATCAGTGTGTGGATCATTGTTCAGTTCCAAAATTAAATCTGTTTTTTTAATAAATTCTTTTCATTGGGTGTCAAGTCATGTCTAAAACAAGAGCATAAAATATATGTATGTTAGGATACATTGTTAGATGGCTAGTTTTATGGCAGGGTTCTGAATAAAATACAGTAGGACCCCCCGTATCCTCTGGTGATTGGTTCTGGGGAAGTGTGGATACCAAAAACCACGGATAATAGTGAACACCATTAAAAATAATGGGACTTCTGGTTTAAAATACCATAGAGTTGCCTTGGAGGACCAAGAAAATGGCTGGAGAGGACACATTTTCTAGGAAGACTGTATGGTAGGTGTGCTGTTTTGTGTCCCGTGGATTGAATAACTGGAAAATGAATCCGTGGATACAGGGGTCCTACTGTACCTCCACTATATATATGTTGTTATACTGCAAGTTCCAACATCTGTTACCATGGGCTATGCTGGTTGAGTGTTGCAGTCAAGCAACATTTGGAACACCATAAACTGCCCATCCCTGAGGTAGGACTATCATATTCTGAAATACAAAAGGATAACTCAGTGGAAACTGGTGACTTCCATGCCAGTGAGGTGTATGAATCCATCTTAGGCTTTAGTTTGAACCTTAAAGGAGCTATCCTAGGTGCTGAATCTGTTTTGGGGCTAGTGTCCAGTACTCTGGATAGCTTCTTTAACATTCACACTAAAACTGAGAGTGGATTCAGTGTTTCACTAACACCAAAGCCATCGACTGCCACTGGAAGAACTATCAGCTTTAAAATCCATAAGTCCATTTCATCTTGTACTTTCTTAATTGCAGAACACGCACACACAAAAGTTTTGTTTGATTATATAGCATGGCTAGGTTAAAACTTTATCTGTGAGGTTATCTGTAGAGTGAGGTCCAGAGGGCAGGCCTGGCATAGGAGAGGATCAGCAGGGAGGCAGACAGAGATTTGAGAAATTGGGGGGGGGGGCTCAGCGATCTGAGACTTTTGTTGCAGTGCTAAAGACAGGCTTCTCTGCAGTTTTGAGCTTTAAAATAAAATTAGCCCCTACAGTGGTGGTTAGAAAACAGTCAATATCAATCCAATGCTGAAAGGAACAGCATGGCCATATTACAGCTGTTCTAGAAGGGGTTACATATTTTCAAGTCTTACCCCATTCTGTGCTTTTAAAATACACACACACACACATACCCCAAACACCTTCTCACTGCCTGACAGGTAGCTGGCTACTAAATCCCCACAGGGAAGCATTGGTGAGAAATAAATTACTGCTGTGGAACTAACTTTCCCAAATTATATCACCCTCCCTGACAGCATAATTGCCCCCTTTCCTGGAGATTTAACATGGCACATACATCCTTAAACAGTTGAGTGTTATTTTAAGCTCTCCCCATGCTTCCCACCCCTTCTCCCCACCAGCAGGTGAGGCAGAAACTCATTTTACCTTCACTTCCATTGCTCCAAGTCATCAAAAACGTTATTTGGCCTGATCATGATTGGTGAGAGCCAGAAGAAAACATGCACACTATGGGAGTGGCAAAGGAAATTCATGCTGCTTTTGCAGCCAACTGTCCTGAAAGCTTCCTGTTGTTATTTCGACCAACTCAGTGTCCCTGCAAACTCACTTCTTCTTCCCCCTGGCAGACTGGGGACTTTGGGAGAAAGAAACAGCTTTGGGAAGGGCATAGTGACATAATGGTGAGGTTTAATGACAAACATGGAGGAGCAAACAAAGCATTTCACACGTTGGATGATGAGAAAGAGTAAAATTATTACTGAATGGCTATTATTGGAGGCAGAGAATTTTTTTTTAAAAAAGTTCACCTCAAAATCAACTCCCACTTTCCAAGAAATCCTTTGAGAAGGGATACTTAACTGTTTTGCAAGCTGGCAGGTGAAGGAAAGTGTAAGGCACTGACTGTCTCCTCATGGCTTAGGCAACTGGGCTGATACTCCTTGCTCTACCATGGTAGTACATCATTGATTAGTAGAAACCAAATAGCAGTGGTTATGTGCTCTCTGGCTTTTCTTCGCAAAAGAAGATTCAGGAAGGACTCATCCCGTGCTTTCTGCAAGCGCGCTGATCACTGAAAAGGCCAATCCAAGATAAACATGTCCGGTTGCAGAAAGCACAGCAGGTCTCCTTGGGTGATGTTTCTGGGTTGTGATTCTTTCTGCATTGTCGTTTCTCTTCAAGACTTGTACAGCGTGAGTTCTCAAATAAGGCTGCAGCATTGTGGATAGTGCATCTCCATGCCTCCTGATGTGAGGCCATGGCGGACCATTGTTGGTGATCAATTTGGCCGAGCCTGAGATGTTGTTTCAGGGAGTCCTTGTATCGTTTTTTTGGAGCGCCCCTCTTACACTGACCCATGGCGAGTTCACCATTGAGTACTATTTTGGGGAGGCGATGGTCCTCCATCCTAGAAATGTGCCCTGCCCAGCGCAGCTGTGTTCTCAATATCATGGCCTCAATGCTGGTGATCCCTGCTTGCTCAAGGACAGCAACATTCATCACATAGTCAGTCCAGTGTATATCTAGGATTGACAATAAATCCAGATACATGTTCCAATGAAAGTAAAAACAGTAAAGGTTCTTGTGAAACTTTACAAATTAATAAGCTTTATTCACCAGGTTTTGTAGCTGCGATCCATGGAAGCTTAGGTCAAGCAATACTTCTTAATTTTAAAAGTGCCAGTAGGCCCTTCACTGTTTTTGCTGCAATGGAATAACATGGAGCTTTAACACACTCCGAGGAAAAGCAACAAAGCAGCAGGAACATACCGTCTTTCCTGCTGTTTTCCCACATGGTGTTGTTGTTGTTTCATTCTGGTCCCATAAAACACTGAGGTAAAACCATGCCTTTTTGCTAACCAGAAAAATCTGTTTGCAGAAAGACACAGTTTTAGCTTGGTACCCCATGGGACCGGAACAAAAGGATGCCAAAAGGATGCCAACATTATATGGGAAGGCAGCAGGAAAGGCAGAATGTTCCTGCTGCTTTGCCACTTTTCCTTGGAATGCTGTAACGCTCATGGTCACCCATCCACAACCCCTCCACTACAAACCAATCAATTGGAATCTATCCAGAATGGAGAGAGAAGATCGTATTCCAATGTATGCATCCTCAGATGGATTCTGCACCAGCTAGTCATGCACATTTAAGCTTAAATAGACCTGGACTGGGGCAAAAACCCAGGGTGAGGGAGAGAAATCTCAGTGTAAGAGCACTGCCTTGAAAAAAAAAGTGTGTGTGTATGTGTGTTTCATTTCTTACACTTAGTGTTTTTTGTTTGAATGGCATACTCTGTGCAGCTGTGGTTGATGCTTAAAGTATCCTGCTTAATGACATCACCAGAGACTGCCCCTGTGACATTACCCTTGTACTTTCACCAGGACCCCTGACCTGTGACCTCACAAGGGAGCATTCATAGGTGTCAGGCTGGGAATGGAATAGCACTGACCTGACAATCTTATGCAGTTCCCGTGGATGCTGTAACTACAACATAGGCTAAATCCACACCTGAAAAATAATTCAACCTTACCTTGAGCCCAGTCCTGTTGAAACACATGATGCTCCTCTGGATTCAAAGTGGCATCAGTTCTTTTAGATGCCTGGGAGTTTAATGCAATTTTTAAACATCATCATCAACAACATTTTTTACTCTGCAGTTTCTGTGTGTGACTGATTCCTTTACCCAGGCTGGTCCCAAAATTTCAACCTGTAGTCCCCAGCCAGCTGTTGGGCCAAATCATTCAGCATAAACTAGTTTCCCTACAAAATGTTTTCTTTATTGTTAAGCTGGGATTTGACAATGCATAAGTCAGACTCAGAATCCTTCAAAGCTAGGATGTGCAACCATTCAGTGACACTTTCTCTTTAAAAGTAGAATTAGTCTCTGACATTGTGGTGACACACATACAATGCTGTAAAGTTCCTGAGGTTACAGTGTCAGCCATTTCTCTGGGTGCCTCTGTTTCCTTGGTAACCTCGGTGAATCTCAGCCTTCCACTAGAAGTGGAGGCTAACTCTTTGTCTGCTTCCTCAGATGGCATCTTTCTCACAAGGTTTACTTGATTTTGGCTCATGGGTACATTTCTTTTAATTGTGACTGGGCAGTTATACTGAATGTGCCCGTCATCACCACTCTTAGAACAAAGTTTAATTCCCATATTTGATCTGGTTTGTGGGCTCGCCCAAAAGTTCTCTTCTTTTTTGCAACACACTTTTTATTCAGGCGCTTTACCACCACTATGCTGCCAGTTCTGTGGAGTCATCTCTCTCTGTTCTCATAATTCCCTCTCACGTTGCCATTCTTTTCCTCTTAATCCTCTCTTATGTTGCAATTTCCACACTGGCTGAGGGTTAAGTTGTGATGGTATCTACATTCTGCATTATTTCCTCATTTACCCCTTCCACTTCTGGAACAGGGCTTTCCTCTACAGTTGATTTTACTTTCTTGGGAGCCATAATCTCAGTATTTTCTTACTTTTTACCCAAACTTTTACCTCAGGTAATACTGTTCTGGTGCTTCAAGTCACTGCTATGCACTTTATTTCTGCTTGTTTCCTTATTACACAGGGGCAGTCTAAATGGTAAAAATACTCCTCATTGAATTCAAGGAAAAGACTACCTGTCATAATGGGAAGTCACATCGTTACACCATAGTTGGAAGGAGTGGGGGTCAAATTGGCAAAAACTCCACAGGAAAAGCCTTTGTAGCTTTTCCTGGAATTTTTGAAAGACGGTGAGGGGATTGTGCATTCCCCCTCGTTAGGACAGCGATTCAATAGGAATTGCTGTACAAGAGTAAGGAAGCACGACCCTGATTGGCTGGACAAATGTGACAGTGAGGCTTGCTGACAGGGCAAGCGCCCACAGCCACCATTTTTTTGCCTTTAGTGAGCAACCAGGGATCACTGCTGTGGGGACAGGGGGAGGGAGGAGGATTCTCTTGTCATCTTCTCCCTTCCCTGGTTCCTCCCGTGCTGCCACCACCGCGGGGAATGGGGAAGGGAGGAGAGCTCTCTTGTCTCAGCTGTCATCTTGGATGTGAAGCTTATAGGGAATGCTGGGGGGTGTGTGAACACCATTAAGACAAGTCACAGCTGCTACAACGTGCTATTACTGCAGGGCGCTATGTTTCCCAAAAATAGTACTCTACAGTGAACTCGCCACAGGTCAGTGTAAGAGGGGTGCTCCAAAAAAACGATACAAGGACTCCCTGAAACAACATCTCAGGCTTGGCCAAATTGATCACCAACAATGGTCCGCCCTGGCCTCACATTGGGAGGCATGGAGATGCACCATCCATAATGCTACAGCCTTATTTGAGAACTCACGCCGAACAAGTCTTGAAGAGAAACGACAATGCAGAAAGAATCACAACCCGGAAACATCACCCAAGGAGACCTTCTGCTGTGCTTTCTGCAGCTGGACTTGTTTATCTCGGATTGGCCTTTTTAGTCATCAGCGCGCTTGCAAAAAGCGCGGGATGAGTCCTTCCTGAATCTTTGTTTGCGAAGAAAAGCCAGTGGGGTAAACATTCCCCCAGATGTTTCCCCCACTCGTATAGATGGGACCTAAGATGATTCTTTACCTTATTGCTTATTTCCTTATTACTTTGGTGATTTATTTACTTCATCTCAAAGTTTTACCTCAGGAAATCACCTTACTGAGATAAGAGTTTCTGATAGATGTGGTTTTGAAGTGGGGAATTAGGCTGGCCTGTCCAAGAGGAGGGGAAGAGGAATTTGGTTGATACTCTTCCATGCAGTTCATGTTAGGGATGATGGGAGTTGTAGCTCTTCACCCTTGGCCCTAACTCACCACCTTGTTATGCAGCAGAGCTGACCAGCTTTGATCAGTGGTTAACGCTTTTCTCCAAAGCAGCAGAGTTTCAGAGAATAGGCTGAAGATCCTGACAAACTCTCCAAGCCTTCTCTCTTTTCTTCCTCAGATGTCTCCAAAACTTCCCCAGGATTCTGCTGGCTCTTGTATCTTCACTCAGGACACCAGGCAACTCAGTAGTCTTATATAAGATCTACTTTATTCTTCTATATACAAATACTATGTGCTCAACAAATTACAATCTCATAGAATCATAGAATTGCAGAGTTGGAAGAGACCACGAGGGCCATCCAGTCCAACCCCCTTGCCACGCAGGAAATCTTGATCAAAGCATCCCCGACAGATGGCCATCCAGCCTCTGTTTAAAGACCTCCAAGGAAGGAGACCCCACCACGCTCCGAGGGAGTGTGTTCCACTGCCGAACAGCTCTTACTGTCAAAAAGTTCCTCCTCATGTTGAGGTGGAATCTCTGTTCCTGGAGCTTGCACCCATTGCTCCGTGTTCCAGTCTCTGGAGCAGCAGAAAACAAGCCTGCTCCATCCTCAGCGTGACATCCCTTCAAATACTTAAACAGGGCTATCATATCGCCTCTTAACTGTCTTTTTTCCAGGCTAAACATACCCAGCTCCCTAAGTCTCTCCTCATAAGGCATCGTTTCCAGACCTTTCACCATTTTAGTTGCCCTTCTCTGGACACGCTCCAATTTGTCAATATCCTTTTTGAATTGTGGTGCCCAGAACTGGACACAGTATTCTAAGTGAGGTCTGACCAAGGCAGAATAGAGTGGCACTATTACTTCCCTTGATCTAGACACTATACTTCTATTGATACAGCCCAAAATCGCATTGGCCTTTTTAGCTGCCGCATCACACTGTTGGCTTATGTTCAACTTGTGGTCTACTAGGACTCCTAGATCCCTTTCGCACGTAGTCTCATTCAGCCAGGTCTCTCCCATACTATATTTATGCATTTCATTTTTCCGCCCTAAATGCAGTACTTTACATTTCTCCGTATTGAATTTCATTTTGTTAGCTTTGGCCCAGCTCTCCAGTCTATCCAGGTCATTCTGAATTTTGATCCTGTCCTCTAGGGTATTAGCTACTCCTCCCAATTTGGTGTCATCTGCAAATTTGATAAGTATGCCCCTAATTCCCTCATCTAAGTCATTGATAAAGATGTTGAATAGCACTGGGCCCAGGACAGAACCCTGTGGCACCCCACTGGTCTCATCTTTCCAAGACGAAGAGGAGCCACTGCTGAGCACCCTTTGGGTTCGGCCGGTCAACCAATTACAAATCCATTGAACAGTTAACTTGTCTAGCCCACATTCTACAAGCTTGTTTGCAAGAATGTCATGGGGAACCTTGTCAAAGGGCTTACTGAAATCAAGGTATGCAATGTCCACAGCATTCCCTTCATCTACCAAGCTGGTAACTTTATCAAAAAAAGAGATCAGATTAGTCTGGCATGACTTGTTTCTCTGAAACCCATGTTGACTTTTTGTGATTATGGCATTGCCTTCTAAATGTTCACAGACTCTGTTTAATGATCTGTTCTAGAATCTTCCCTGGTATTGATGTCAGACTAACTGGACGATAATTGTTGGGATCCTCTTTTTTCCCCTTTTTGAAGATGGGAACAACGTTTGCCCTCCTACAGTCTGCTGGGACTTCTCCTGTTCTCCAGGAGTTCTCAAATATTATTGCCAATGGCTCTGAGATTATATTTGCCAGCTCTTTTAATACTCTTGGATGTAGTTCATCTGGTCCTGGAGATTTAAATTCATTTAGATTAAGAAGGTATTCCTGTACTACCTCTTTACTTATTTTGAGCTGGATTTCCCCTATTGTGTCCTCTGTTCCATTCTCATCAGGTTGGTCCTCCTTTTCCTTTTCTGAAAACACTGAGGCAAAGAAGGTGTTGAGTAATTCTGCCTTTTCTCTGTCCCCTGTTAGCATTTTGCCATCTTCTCCACGTAGCGGCCCTATCATTTCCTTCTTCCTCCTTTTGCTGTGGACATACCCAAAAAACCCCTTTTTATTGTTCTTAACCTCCCTAGCAAGCCTGAGCTCATTCTGCGCTTTAGCTTTTCTGACTTTACTCCTACACGTGTTCGCTATCTGTTTGAATTCTTCTTTGGTGATTTCCCCCCTTTTCCATTTCCTATACAAGTTCCGTTTAAAACTTAGCTCCATTGAAAGTTCTTTAGTCATCCATCCTGGTTTCTTGAGACACCTCCCATTTTTCTTCCTCAATGGTACTGTTTGAAATTGTGCCTTCAGTATCTCCCTTTTGAGAAAGTCTCATCCGTCTTGAGGTCTCTTCTCTTTTAGTATTCCTGACCATGGGATCATCCCCAGTATTTCCCTGAGTTTATTGAAATCAGCTCTCCTAAAGTCAAGAATGCGTGTCTGACTATGCCTGGCTTCTCCTTTCCATTGTATAACAAACTCCAGGAGAACATGATCACTCTCACCTAAGGATCCCACCACTTGCACCCCATTAACCATGTCGTCTCTGTTGGTTAGGATCAGATCTAAAATAGCTGACCCCCTTGTTGCCTCTTCCACCTTTTGGACCATGAAATTGTCTTCCAGGCATGTAAGGAATTTGCTAGACCTTGTAGTTTTGGCTGAGTTAGATTGCCAGCAAATATCAGGATAGTTGAAGTCACCCATCACTACTACATCTCTCCTTTCTGCATGTATGTTCATCTGTTCTAGAAAGGCAACATCCAATTCCTCCGTCTGATTTGGGAGTCTGTAGTAGAGTCCCACAATAACATCCCTGTTGTTTCCCTCCCCTTTAATTTTTATCCAGATGCTCTCCACCTGGCTTCCAGTATTGATGTCGTGGATCACTTCACTGGTGTAAATATCCCTGACATATAACGCTATTCCTCCTCTTTTCCTGTTTGGCCTGTTTCTCCTATAAAGGTTATACCCCTCTATTCCTACATTCCAATCATGAGACTCATCCCACCAGGTTTCAGTAATGCCTATTATATCATATTTGTTTTGTAGTGCAAGGAGTTCAAGTTCATCTTGCTTATTTCCCATGCTCTATGCATTAGTGTAGAGACATCTGAGACCATGTGTTCCCTTTACTTGCTCCCTGTGCAAGTTTTTTTGCCTCCCACTGTTGGGTCCTTGCCTTGTTCCCTCTATGACACTTTGACTATTTTCTCCAGCCCTTTTGCCTTCCAGAATACTGTTTCCCTCCCCCATTTGACTCAGTTTAAAGCCCTCCTGATCAAATTCTTGAGACTGTTGGCAAAAATGTTTCTTCCAACTGTTGTAAGATGCACCCCATCTCTTGCCAGAAGTCCCCCCGCATGGAAGCGCAGTCCATGATCCAAATCTCCTCAACTACCCACAATATCTCCAAACTACTCCACACAAATACATTGGCAAACATTGCTATTATTATAGCCATTGTTAATCACCACCCACTAGTTAGTTTCCACCCAGTGGGTGTGTACATCCATTTTGATTGGTTCACATAGTTCAACCCATGCTTAAGACCAAACCAGGTATTTCATCATTTTACCTTGTACACTTAATGGATCTCAGCTGTTTCCAATATGCATTCTGTAACTCTGTCCTTGGCTCTCAAGACTTCTAAATTACATTAGCTTTTGCACCTGTGTAGCTTCATAAAAGCTCTTGCTTAGTCATTGTGGCTTTCACATACATATTTTATTTGCATCACTGTATGTCCCATGTTGCATTTTCCTTAACAGTTCAATGGCAAATAATCAGAGTCCTGGACAGGGAACCTGCAAACTGATATTAATTTACCCACCTTTACAAAAAGGTCAGCTAGATGGGAGAACTAAGTCTGGAAAATATCGCTTTACCTCCTTTCACTGCAGTACCCATTTGTGCCCACAATGTATTCAAAATTGGTTGAAGGGAAAAAGTAGCGATTTTGCAGTTTACATGGAGCAGCAGGGAAAAAATGGTGGCCACGAGGGTTAGAACGAGAAGTGACATTGGAAATGGTCGGATCCTGGCAATATTTCCTCTTTGAAGACAGTCTGCCTCCTTCAGGTAGCCTTAAGACATGAAGGAGGATTTGACAACCAAAACACCTCCTGCTCTCTTTCAAGATCTGCTCCAAAGCTCTCTCTTAAAGTGACGAGTTAGCCTTAAAGTGTGGGTACCCACCCAATCCATAGTTTAAGCAAATTGTTCTTCTCCCCACACTTAGTAACAAGCTTCAGAACTTCCCACTCCCCTTTTAAAAAATAAATACTTAACTTCCCTTCCTCTAGAGAGATCTTTAACCATTTTTCTAGCGCAGCCTTCAAATAGCAGCAGGGTGGAAGGGCAGAAAGAAAGGAAGCCCAACAACTAGGCTGTTTCCTCAGCAAGGGCTCGAGAAAGTAGAGTCCACCGGGGAGAGAGAAGTGGGCTAGTCCATGGCATCCTTGGGGTTTCTTCCCTTTCCAGCCATGCCAACAGCGGCTCTCCTCCACTTCCCTTCCTCTTCCCTGCTGTTTGTAAAAGGAGCCTGGCTTGAGTTGCATCCCAAAACTCCCCCGTTTAAAAAAAAAGAAAACCAGATGCAGAAGACCAATTTTCCACTGAAATAAAGTCCCTACTTTTGCTCTGCTGCTTGAATGCTTGTACCGGCAAAAAACAAAACAAAACAAAACAAAACAATGGCTGCTCCGGCATTGAAAGTCCTGCCTTGCAAGCCCGTCCCTCTGAGGTTCGCCCAATCAACTTCCAGCTCGGCTGTGTCCCCTCTGCAAATTGGTTGAACAAATGACCTATTGTGTACATTTTTGCTCACTTTAAAAAAAATCATGAAAACAACAAAAGCTGTTATCGTGGACTATGTGGAGTTTTCAGCCCCCCTCCTCCCAAATATCGTGAGTGTGGGCCAGCATCCATGAAGACCACTAGCATTCTTAGCAAATTCTTTGAGGATTTTTTTCATCATGTAGGCAACCCCAAAGGCTTGTGGATTCAAGGCCTGAAGGGTTTTCTTTGGTGAACCACTGCACAGGAATCTTGCTCTTTATCTTTTCTTTGCCCCATCCCCATCCCAATCTTGTCTACTAAACAGACAAAGAGAATTAGTTCTGCTGACTCTAGCTGGGAAACAAATCTTGTTTCAACAAAGCATTTCCACCCAAAAACGTTTGCAAATGTACTGTTTATAGTGTAAAGCAGCATAGTGCAAACATACATTTGAATTTGTTAAAGAATTTTTTAAAGTTAAAGGGACTAGATTATTCAGGAAAGAGCATCTTATAGGCTTCACTTTCAATGACATCATCACATGACCTAATCTGATTGGCTACATGGCACTATGATGACATGCAGTGAAGAAAAAGCCTTTTCAGGTGATAAGCAACCAAAAAGGGTGGTGCAGAAGTAGCTGCAGAACAGGGAAACAATGGCTGCAATCAAGCTTGAAAAAAGTGCAGGGGTTAGAGTTCCTTGCCTCATGGGCCCTTGCACCCCTCTCCCCAAATCCCCCAGACAACAATAAATTTAGTATTTTAAACAAGCAAAACTAATGAAAATTGAAGCAGCACAGACTAAGATATACTGTATTTATATTTGGCTGTCAAGTGAAGAAAGCCTAGCAGGCTGTGTGCCATGGGTTTCTGCAGGGCCTTTGAACCTCATAAACCTTACAGGACTTTACTATGAACTCCTGAGGAACAGGGAAAGCATAGCTTGTGGGCTAAAAGCAGTTATTAGTTCCAACTAGAATGGACCCACTGGATTAATGGGACTTATGCAAGTGTTAACAAGTCCCTTTTATTCAATGGGTGTACTCTAGTTGGCACTAACAATTGGGTTTAGCTCTGTCTTTATCCTTCCTTGAATGCTTACCACAACCTCATGCATGGGAACAGTCAGCTCTATTGGTTCATACACTTCAAATGTCCTGATTTAGCAGGAACAGTCTCAGTGAATCCTCTGTCATCCCACTTTTCAGCAATTTTTAAATGACCCAGTTTCTCTCTTTTCCCACTACTTTTTCTCTTCCTCCTCAGCTTACTTGAATTTCTGTAAACTGAGTTCAAGGTGAAAAAGCCAGTTTGCATTCAGTTAACGTAGCAGGGGGAAAAGAAGAGGAGGCAGAACCATGCCCTTCCCAGTAGACTCAGACAAAAACAAACTGCTGCAGCATCTCCTAGATTGTGTGTATTTCTTCCTAAATAACCTTTACCATCTTGATGACACTGGTACTGGTTTTTAGCTGTGGAATGTTGTAGGCTATGTTGGCTGCAATATTTTGTACCTCAACCTGGGTTTGCCTAGGTAGCTCTAGTATTATTGATGTTACCTGGTGTCCTGGTTATCCGTATCCAAATACCTCCCATAGGGCTTGTCTATATGGGCAATTTACCCCATCTTTGAGCCCTGCAGATCTGATGATGTAGGGCTTTTGCCCCATTTTGCCTCTGGGCAGTACTCATGACCCCTGGGGCAAAGACAGGACTAAGGTGGGGGGAAGAGGTGGTAGAGCCCAATAAAATGTTTTAAGAAAGTAACTAGAAAGAAAGTAACCCAGTCACAATAAAATGGATCGCTGTAGCTGCTGGCTGCCTTGCTCTTCCAGATCCAGGAAGGGGGCCTGCAGCATGTAACCAAGGCTGGTCACATGCTGTGGGCCTCCTGTCTTTATCTGGAGAGTAGGACACTGGTGGCAGAGACAGGGATGGGCTGGTGTGCCCATCTGGACACTGGCCTATTTCATCCAGGTAACAGGGGAGTAACAGGCCTGAGCTGCAGGTAGGATATGCCAGCGGGGAGCTGGCATAACCTGGCCTGTGTAGATGAGCCTATCGTCTTGCTGAACAGCCCAGGGTCAAGTCTCCACTTGCAGAACATAAAAAGTATCTCTGAGTATACTGCTTTTGCTGCTAATCTACTGCCCTTTAAAAAATGTTCCTTAGGTAACTTTATGAAAGGTCTTGTTTTGTTAGGTGCATTTATTTTTCCTCCAGGAAGGTCATGGCAGCATCCATAACTCTCCTTCCCTTCCCTCCACAGTAATGCTTGTGGGGGGGGGTAGGTCTGTCTGTAGGAGAGCAATAGTTTCAAGGTCACCCAGTGAATTTCGTGACCCATTGGGGACCAGAACCAAGATGTGTCTGTTTGTGTGTTGGGTTCATACCTCACCTTTCTCCTGGGATGGGATCCAAGGCAAGGATTCCCAAGTCCCAATACAGGATCCTAACCACTAAACAGCCCTGGCTTTATCCACACAAGACTCTTGCTCATCAGTTGTTTCTTTGAACTAGGTGGAATATAGCATGCTGGTCAAAATGTTTTCCCACACAGTTTGGCATATCCCAGCCTGTACCTGACATTTGGCTACTGGTTTGATACTCTGTTTAGGGTTGTGGTGACCAGCTGAGCAAGAAAAGAGGAACAACACTCTACATATGGGTAGACTCAAGCAAGTAAGTCACGGGTATAAGTTTGCAAGACCTGACCAGGGTGTAGATGACAGAGTGACTTGGAAGGCACTCATTCATAGAGTCACCGTGAGTCCAATTCAATCTGATAACAACAAGAAGCCCAGCTGAGTACTTGATGCTCGCACTGAAGTTTTGCTATATCTATAGGCAGAAAGTCAAGGTAAACTGCAGAAGCAGATGTCTTACATCTGGGAGCTGGGTTGTAGGGAAAGAGTCAAAAGAGAGACAGATGTTTCAGGTTGAAACAGGCAATGCTTGGAAAGTTAAAATAACTACCAGTACTTATATTTCCAAGGCTTCCCAAAATAGTTTAGTTGTCATTATTACCATCTATTTAAAGTACAGTTGTCCCTTCACATTCGCTGGGGTTTGGTTCCAGGACCCCCCATGAATACCCAAATCCATGAATACTCAAGTCCCATTATATGCAATGGCATAGCAAAATGGTGTTCCTTATATAAGATGGCAAAATCAAGGTTTGCTTTTTGGATTATTATTTTTTAAAGAATATTTTCAAAGCCGTGAATACTTAAATCCGTGAATGCCAAATCTGTGAATATGGGGGACAACTGTAACTCCATTTTCTTGTTAGGTCCATTAAATACTTTAAGATACTTTAAGGATACTTTTTAATTACTTGAAAAGAACATTTAAACACTACAAACTACTCACCTGTAACACATCTAAGCCAAGAGTACACACCCTGTAACACAAATACTAAATAAAAACAGATACAGTGGGAAAGGACAGAAATTATTACATGTTAAATTACCATCAAAAGTTTATTTAGTTATACCTTGGTTACTACAAAAATGAATCAATTACAACTAAAATTGATATTTGTGACAGTTTATTTCTGGGCTCTGGAGATAGGAATCCACTAGATTCTAGACTGTATCTAGTTCAGGTAGGCACCAGAAAACTTGTTCTGTCCAATAAGCTCCAAAGCACAACTGAAGCCATAGGAGAGGCAAAGTATTGTGGGAAGGGACACAACAGAGTCCAGAGAAGGGAGACCAAAATGGAGAACACTCCAATACAAAGAAATAGAGGCAATTTTGAAGCATGGGATGCAGTGTCTTCCTGCTCAAGAGCCTTGTCTAGACAGGCTGTTTATCCCATCTTGGCTCTTTTGTGGAGCCCTGCAGTCCAGACAATGCAGGGCATTTACCCTGTTTTGCACCCAGGCAGTCCACACAAGCCCCAGGCCAAGACAGGGTAAAGCTCATTACACCATTTTTAATAATCACCTGGGAATAACTGCTTTAGCTGGCCAAAAAATGTATTGGGCCCTGCATGACCACAGGAGTCCACACTGCCATACTGGACAGTCATTGCAACTGCCATTGTTCAAGCCAGGAGGGAGGCCTGCAGCATGTGAGCAGGCTGATTACATGCAGGGGGACTTGCTCACATGCTGCGGGCCAGTTTCTGGCTTTGAAGAGTGGGACACAGGCAGAGGTGAAGGCAGCTGCAGAGACAGGCTGGGATTCTGGTCTGGACTCCATTCCATTTCATGCCAGTAATGGGGGCGGAAAGACCAGTTCTGCGACCAGAGTATACTAGCAGGGAACCAGCATATTCTGGCTTGGGTAAATAAGACCAAGGTTACAGAACACACAAGACTGCATTTTTCAATTCTGCCTCTGTTTCCTTGTCTGGTAGTTTCTCCACTCTGGTTTTCCTTTTCGGCAAGTCTCTTAAAGTCTTGCTCAGATGCGCTTTTCCTTTTCTCCAGTGTCCTCTGAGTGCCTCAGGGTGGGTCACCTGCACCTCCTATTGTGGAGTTAGCCTATCTATTCTAGCCTGGAAAAAAAAACAACAAAAAAACATTCCCCTGACACTTTTAAAAGTGGCCATATTATATAGCTGGGAGGTCCATTCACTTCTTATGCTTAGTGTGAAAACTGAAGGCCTTTGGGTTGGCTTGAAATGTTGTCAACTTTTCAATGTCATTAAAATTTCCCCTTGTTCTTGTTATCAGCACCAGATTGATCTTGGCATCAATCTTGGTACAGATATATCAATGGAATGGAGAGATGTTGTTTAGATCCTCTGTATATAAATATCACCTACTGCATTTCCTAGATTTGGCTCTGATTAAAAGAAGTCCTAGGAACAATGGACAGATGCTTTTAGAAAGCATTTTAACTTGAAGGCAGAGGTGGGTGGGAGGCAGTCAAATAAAGCTAAAACACAGGACTAGGCAAGAAAAGCAGCGGCTATCAAAGGCATGCATATCTGATTAAAAAAACAACAACACCTCATTGCTCCTTTTCTGATTCTCTAAATACAGATGCATGAAGTGTTTGCTCTCACCCCCACCCCACATCCTGGGGTCCCATGTGTTGCAGAGTGTTGGAAACAAGTTCCATACTGCCATTGATAAAATTAATTTATAAGTAAAGAAATATTTGGATTAATCACTATCTCAGATTAATGTCCTGATAGCTACTATGACATGAAAAGAAAGCATATCTGGAACCTCAATAGGTGTGGTACAACTGTTCTGTTAATAAGCAATCGCTATCTCCTAAACAGGCTAGAAAATGGCAGTTATGTCCCACACAAACAACTAGTCCCTTGTTACCTACCCTGACAGCCCCCATCTTGGAATATCTAATAATTGGCTATATTTAATCATTTGGCTCAGTGTGGCCATCCATGTGGTTGCAGGTAAACCAGGAAGCCCCAAATACCAAGGCGGGATTCATGTAAGACCAAGGGAGGGTCCTTTTGGAAATTCCCCAAAACCAAATCCTCAGGTCAGAAACTTAACACCTGGAGGTGAGTCATTCACTAATCCACTCAATGATAGCATACACCTTAATGCTTGGAAAATGGGTTCTTCCTTCCCTCATCCCCTTCCAACAAAAGGCCTTGCCTGATCCTATTTAATTCCAAATGCAGCACCCATTAACGATGGTTCATTCTTCCAAAGCACCCATTGTCTAACTCTGGGACGCTCTGATAACCATAGTACACAGTCTGTCTATTAAATAATGAGACTGATACAATAACCCATCTTTATTTATATGTACAGTTGTCCCTCCACACTCGCGGGTTTCACATTTGTGATTCTGCATATTCGCAGATTCCCGGTTGGGGGAGAGTGGGGGGGAGGAAAGTGGTGACCGGGGCTTTAGAAGCCCCGGTTGCCACTTTATGGAGGGTGGGAGGGGGGAGGAAAGTGGCTACAGGGCTTTGGAAAAACCCCGATGGCCACTTTATAGAGGGTGGGGGGTGGAGGAAAGTGGCAACCAGGGCTTTGGAAGCCCTGATCGCCACTTTATGGAGGGTGGGAGAGGGGAGGAAAGTGGCGATTGGGGCTTTGGAAGCCCCGGTTGCCACTTTAGGGAGGGTGGGGGTTGCAGGCAGGAGGGAGGAGGCCTATTTTATTTGGGTTTTTTCACATTTGCGGGGGTCTTCGGCCCCTAACCCCGCAAATGTGAAGGGGCAACTGTATTGCAATTCTAATTATTGTCCCCTTCAATTTACTCCCCATTCACACTCACACACCAATGCAGTCTTGTTTTCTACTGGTCAAAGGTTTGGAGCAGATCAGTTTCTTCCAGCTGTTGCAACACATCTGCCATTTTCTTCTTTACTGAATCAGTTGACTCAAAACATGTTCCTTTAAGTACTAATTTCACTTTAGGGAAAAGAAAAGAAAGTCACATGGTGCCAAATCTGGTGAATATGAAGGATGTTCAAGTGTAGTAATGCGTTTATCAGCCAAAAACTGCTTCACACAAAGTGCTGTGTGAGCAGGCTCATTGTCTTGATGAAGAATGAAACCGTTTTCCCACAGTTCTTGCCCTTTTTTTCTGACACTTTCTTTCAGCTTTATCAAAACTTCCTTATAATAATGCTGCTTCACCATTCTGCCTTCTGGAACCCATTCTGCCAAAATTATGCCCTTGATGTAAAAAAACAATGATGAGCATGGCTTTGAATGTGGACTTGCTTTGACAGGCTTTTTTCATTCTTGGTGATGATGGTGTTTTCCAGTGCATTGACTGTCATTTTGTCTCAGGATCATACTGATTTTTGAAAAATGTTTAGGTCCGCCTCAAGTTGCTGCAGAATGTCAATGCAAATTTCCTTGCAGCATTCTTTTTGCTGTGGTGTGAGAACCCTAGGGACCATCTTGGCTCAAACTTTTCTCATGTTGAGATCCTCATGCAAAATTTTCCACGCAGTGTCTTTGTCAATGTTCACAGCTTCAGCTGTCATTCGACACTGAGTCGGTGGTCTCCTTGAACAATCTGGCTGATTTTTCCCACAATTTCTTTGGTTCTCAAAGTGGAAGATCATCCAGGGTATTCATCGTCTTCCACATTCTCACATCCTTCTCTGAATCTTTTGTGCTACTCAAACACAGGCGCACGAAACATGCAATCTTCCCCGTTGGTCTCAATAAGCACTTGAAAAGATTCCATTAGTGTTTTGTTCAAGTTTACTAAGAATTTCAAATTGACTTTTAAACTTAGCATTTTCCCAGGACACAACAGACAACACAGCTGCTATAAACAATTGACAATTAACTGAATGGCCAAGAGTGTTGATGTTTGTCATGGAGGTTCAGACATATTCAAGGTCACCACTCAAAGCGTTCACAATCAGTTCTCCCTGATTTGTCTGAAAGGTAGAAAAACAATCTCATTATTTAATAGACAGATTTCATATTCCACTCCTATCCCTTCAGGGAAGTTGTTCCATATAAATATCACCCTAAAACACCACCCAAGTGCACACAGTTTCACATCCTCTCAACTTTATGTCAGACTGTGTAGCCATCCTGTCTTCCAGACCCCCTTGCTGTCTGTGTACACTCCTCCCTCCACATTCGTGGCCTCCACAGTCGCCCTTCTGCATATTCACAGTTTGCCATGAGGGGAGGCCGAGGAAAGCAGGGGGAAGCGATGACAGGGCCTCCGGAGGCCCCACTGTTGCTTGGAGAGGGAGGGGGTGGGGGGAGTGACAATGTGGCCTCCAGAGGCCTCGTCATTTGGGGAGGGAGGGAAGCGATGACGAGGCCTCCGGAGGCCCAGTGGTCGCTTCGGGAGGGCGGGGGAGGGTTGTCATTATTCACAGAGTTTTCACATTTGAGGGGGTCTGCTGAACCTAACCCCCACGAATGTGAAGAGACAAATGTACTTTGCGATCTCCACTCTGCAAGATCAGGACAGTATAACCCACCACCCCCATACTACGTTCCTCTATCCAAATACTTCCAACTGCTTTTGATAGCCTTAGTGAGTGTCTGAAGCCTGAGTGTTTGTGTGACTGCTGTTGATATTAATTTCCAATAAAGATCATGTAATTGTACCTTTTGGCTTAGAATCTGCTCTGTTATTACCGGTATACATGGGTTTAAAGGTCCTGCTGTTGCCTGACCTCTCTCATGCCAAGCTGAGTTACCTAAATTCCCCAATTTAATATTAGGACATCAGAGGGTTCCCCACAGGCCCTAAGCAATTCAGGTAACACCCTGAGGACATGACACCTTTTACACAAGTTTGTTTTGCCTTGAGACATGTCATACAAGCACACTTTGGTGTCAGCATTGCAAACAAGTCACTTTTGTTACTTCATCCACAATGTTAGAGGTACCTTCATTTGCTCATCCTCGAATGTGATATACGCAATCCTCCAATGTGATATACGCAACCTTCCTCACTCTGCGTTTGGAAAACAGGCCAGTCTCTGCACCAGAGGATAAATGGGCATAAATCAGACATTAGGAATGGGAATATATAAAAACCAGTTATAGAACATCTGTTTTGCTGGTCATTCCATACTGGACATCAGAAAAGCAGTCCTTAAACAAAACAAAACAAAACAACACAACAAAGAAAACCCAAACAAAACCTACAAAGGAAGATTAGAAAGAGAAACATTAACATTGGAATATATCCACCATCTCAGGTCCATCAACAGTGGGTTGAACAGAGACAATGGTTTCCTGGCACACTACACATATTATAATCCTAGTTATCACCCTAGCCTCACGAGGGCTCTCTTACCCATTTTATCACAATTCCTTTCTGGTTCCCAGCTAGCATCATACTGCATTCCAATAACTCCCTCCACCATTCATATGATTATCTATTCACCTTGGCTTTAGGCAATATCTTTCTTCCCACCTTTGTCCCTCAATGACCATAGTTAAAACTGAACTCGTCATCTCATCACCATACCCACAAGTTTTGCATTTCTATTGTTATTCACACACACAACCTCCATGCATCTGATGAAGTAGACTTAGGAGATTATCAGATGGGCTAAACATGGTGTTATCACAATGCCAGAAGATTGTGAAAGGGCTTTCTTTTCAGACAACGTCATCCCCCAGTTGCCATGCTCCCATGCTCCTTCTGTTCTGCCATTGTTGTTTTTTATTCATGGGCTAAGCCATGAATAGATTGCCTATTCTGTTTCTGTAATGGAATGACGGGTGATGAAAAGGTGCCCCATTATGCTGGCATGATGCCAGCGTCAGTGGGAGCTCCGTGCCAAACACTTCCGGGTGTGATTGGAACAATGAGGTAACTGACACACCTTTTTGTACCCTTCCCGGGTTACCTGTATTTTTTAAGTGTGTTTAGGTGCTTGCTGTAACTTTTTGACTTGTATTTTTCTTTTAAACTTTGAATTTCCTGCGCGCTTGTGCTCTCGCAAGAACGATCCGGGATTTCAAACCAGGAAGTGAATGCAGCTCCATGAGTTCTCCCTGATTTGGCTGCCGATGGAAGGGGACAGGTGCAGAAAAGGTATGTCTGAACATTTTTCTTTTCATAGTGTTACAGGGACGGGACAGGGCGGGAGAGGAGATTGCGAGATGGGGGTGCTATTTTTGTCCCTGTCTGATAATCTCCTTAGTCTATGAAAGCTTATGGCACCAACTTCCTTCTCCCACTTAGTCTCAAAGGTCCTACAAGATCCTTTTGCATGCTGATCCAGACTAACAGGGCTATGTCTTTTAATTATGAATGTTATGTTTTCTTAAATGCTTACTTGTGAACAGTTTGTGTTTCTTTAAAGCCCTAATCATTCTCAGCTTGAACCCCTCTTTTGATCTAATTTGGGCCCTCAGTTCCTTTCTTTTATCTCTGGCCAGCAGCCTAGCATTAATATATATATATATATATATATATATATATATATATGGAGAGAGAGAGAGAGAATGCTGCTGCAAGCTGTGAAACCAGCATGAGTGCACACATTAATCTGAGGCGGAGGCATCTATCGCCACATGGTGATTATCTCCCTTAATTTGATGGCATGCTATGGCAGGGCCTTCTGTGAGTGAGTGGGGATTCATGAATGGAAGGGAAAGGGGCTGCTTGCAGCAAGAGGCTTACTCTCTGCATGTAGTAATGGCTATATCAATGTTATCTCCCCTAGAAGGTGGCCCATGACAGATGTATTAATGACACAGTGTGAAACTCCAAGGGGAAGGATGCACAGAGCATAAGGAATCTAAACAAACAGCAGCCACTGAAATGGAAGAAGACTTCCTCTGCTGCAAGGGAGTGGAGGCTCTGAGCAGACATCCGGCATTGATTCCCATCCATCTAGCAGATCTTGGCTTGCAGGGATGAATGGGGTTAAGCCAACTGTGACCTGATTGAATGCTGAGATGGCCAGCCAGGACAAGACAATGCTGGTGTTTCCAAATGAGCTGAGTTTGGTAAGCAGCAAAGGCTGTGGTGTGGGATAATGAAGAAAGGTACAGGTTACCGTTATGGGGTAGTGATTCTCAAACTCTGCATTCATGAAGCCCTTTAAATCTGCCAGTAAAAGAGGGAAGTGTGCACATCTGATATAGAACACCTTGACCTTACATAGAATGTCCCAGGGTTACTCACTCCATCCCCATGTCTTATCAAGGATTTAAGGAATGCCTGCAAGCCCGTTTGGGGATCACCATGGGCCAGATTAGGTCTATGATCCAGGAATTCCCTTCCTGTGTTGTAAGAGGTTACTCAGGTTTATTAGGCCTCATTGCTCCAGATAATACATACTAGAATACACTCAAAACATTGTGCTTTTGTGAATGGTGGGAGTTTGGGGCAAATAGCCTTCCAATAAAATTGTTAACCATTGTTGATTTTGTCAACAGGAACAGAACTAAGGACTTTATCAGACCACCCTCCTAAACCCTGTTCTTTTGCTGGCATAACTTTGCCATTTTTATGACAGCAAAAGAATTCCCCATGCCATACTTACCTGTAATCCTGGCAAAAGGCTTCCTGGCAATGAATAAGGAGTGAATGCAGCTCTGTTCAGTTCCTCGCTTGAAATCCCATGGATTCTCAGAAGAATACCTATTATGGGAAATTCAAAAATAAAAACAAAAAGAACACTCACAAACATTTTAAAAGGACAGAAACACACTTAAAAACTTCCAGGTAAACTTGGGAGGGTCAGAAAAAGTGCATCACCTATCTGGATGTTGCGATCTCACTCAGAAGTGTTCTCACCGGACCAGCCATTGATGCTGCATTCATGTGAGTACAATGCCATGAAGTTTCGCATGCTGGCAATGCTGGCACAAAAGCACCGGGGAGGGGGGTGTCAATTGACGGCTTGAGCCAACAATAAAAAAGTGCATTTTTTTAAACAGGACATGATCGAGAAAGGGCGACGTCATCTGGTACGTGCACCCTTTTGCAATGATTAGGTGTCCTTATGATACCTTATTTGCCTTGTTTGATAAAGTCCTAAGGTTGTACAACCACTTCAGCCAAATCCCAAATAATGGAGTTTATGGGTGGGCCCAATTCAGTTCCAGAGCAGAATGACAGTCTGAAACACTTCAGACCAATCCAGAGATATGGACATCAAAAATGAGTGGGGAAAACCTAATGTGAAGTGTAATGTTTTATTTAATTACGTTTTAGATGTATTTTGAAAGCTTGTTTTTTAACATGTGTTTTTAAAATCGAAGTTTAGTTTAATTTTGTTATAAGTTTTGCACTAAGACTTTTAATGGTATTGTGTTTTTAAATTGTTGTATGCCACCTTAAATCCCATGCTAGAGAAAGGTGGGGAATTAATTAATTAACTAAAAATAGTGTGTTTTCAATAGTACTGTATAAGGAGGATGCTAAGTTGTCATAATGTGGAGAGGGAGGGGCAATGTGCTCATTGACATTGGAGATTATCAGACACGTCCAAAAACACAAGAGGAGCATGTGAGAACAATACTGTCCCATGAACAGGCCTGTCAATGAAAAGCGATGCCTTACGCGCGGCTGCAGCACGGAGTCAGAACGCAAGGAGAAGGGATAGTAACGTTGTCCTCATGTGCACCTGTTTTCTTTTTGGACGCATCTGATAATCTCCATTGATCTGTTACATTTAAATAGTTAATCAGCTGCGTAATTTTTACCTGTGCATGTTTGAGCTGGACATCTTAGATGACACTCCGATATCCTGTCCTGGCATGTACATACATCAGGGAGCAGGAAAGACTTGTTTCCCCTTCATCCCTCCACTTATTGTCCTGACCTGGGCTCATAAGATCGAGTGCAAAGCTTTGAATGAATCCCTTGTAATTTTCATTTCTGTTTAAGTCTAACATACACATATACAACAGAATCATTTCCAGAATTATCATTGAGACTAATTGGTATGAGATCTTGTGTCAGACTGATGACAGATGAATGAAAGAATAACTTCTTTAGAGGTTTTTAAGCAGAGGCTGGATGGCTATCTATCAGGAATGATTTGATTGTGTATTACTGCATGGCAGGGGGTTGGACTGGATGAGCCTTGTGGTCTCTTCCAACTCTATGATTCTGTGAGTCTATGATACATGAAATATGGAAAAGGTGGAAGGGAAGATCAATGAGAAGGAGCATTGCCCAGCTCCAGTGATGTTATGGACACCATGTATCCCATGAAGTGAGATTTCTTGACCCATCCCTAGTAACATATCATGCTCAGCATTTGGACTCAGTTTTCAAATGTCCAAATATGCAGTCTTTACAACAGTAATCCTGAAAGGTAGGTCAGTGTTTTGATCTTCATATTGGGGGTGGGTGGGAAGGAGCTGAGGCTCAGAGGAACTGGCTTTCCCTGAGATACCCACTTAGTTCATGGCAGACATGAGATTTGATTCACACGTCTCTTGAGTCCTCATTCCGTGTTTTCGGACTACCAAGATTCCAGACTATGGACTTTTTCAGACAGGGATAAAACCCTGAAGGAGGTCAGGAGAAGAATGGGACTGGCACGCTTACACAGCCCTGTTTCAGACCACCTCGTCCTCCTCCCGACTTTCCCCCATGCTGCGGGTGCCACTTTTTATTGACAGAGGTTTTCTGTCAATAAAAAGCGGCGCCAGCAGCACAGGGAAAGGTTGGGAGGAGGACGGGGCGGTCTGAAATGGGGCTGTGTAAGTGTGACAGCCCCATTCTTCTCCCGACCTCCTTGGGGTTCCCCCCTCTGAAAAAGTCCTACATTTCACAGTGCAAAGGGCCTTCCTCGAAGGGGGAAGGAATTGCATTTTCCCTAGACATTATATTGCATTTTGAGTGTTGCTGGGAAAATGCAATGCCTCTGAAATAAACAGCTCCTTGAGGGGTGATGTCAAAGTCCTGCAAAACAATGAGCAACAACTGTCTATGAGCTGCACAATAAACTGATCATCTGGAAAATGCCCTGGGGTATTTACTCCTGGTGACTCTCTGTGATGTTGCTTCCCTCTTTGACTGCCATGCTTCCTTTGATTCTAAAGTCAGGCTGCATTTAAAAATAGGAACAAGCAAATAGCTCAAGCTTTGTTTTAAAGCCCTTTGAGCAGTGCAGAGTCGGCTGGCTCTGAATCCACCTACCAGCCACAGACATAAATCCCTTTGCCGCTCCCTTTGTAGCTTTTTGATGTCTGCCCTCTTAAACCTTTCCCCATGTGCCCTGTCCCCTTGAGAACGTATACACAGCGATTGTCTGCAGACCTGCATGGGGGTCTGGATTTACTCTTCTTATCAGGAGGCAGCAGAGACTCACCAATTGACGTGGGCACACAAGTAACAGTCAGCCCTGCCAGAAATTGGAGGCCTGGCCCATGGGATCTTCTTGAAATGAGCTTGCCACCTCACCTACTTCACACTGCCCCCCTTCCAATACCCCCAGTTACCCAGCCTTCTCTCCACCACCCAATTTGACCCCCACTGCGTCAAACTATGCACACAATATCAACATTACTGTTCCCAGTTGATAAGCTCATCTCCTGCTGTTGTTTTTCTCCGCCCCACTATGCTCTTCTCTGTGTTGCCTTGCTTCCCTTCCCTCAGTGGTGTCTGCTTTCTTCTAAAGAGTCATAAAAACTATGTGCAAAGGATTCTGGGTCACTGAAGGGTAAAGAAATGAAGCAGAACATGTCTCGCTTATGACAAGTAGCTCTACAGTCAGTGCCATAATAAGGGGAGTACATTAGAGCCCTTTGGACATTACTTACCATACATTAATGTCTTGGGTTCAGGTATTGTCTCTGAGTTTAAAAAATAACCCATGTATTGCATTTAAGCCTGGAGGAGCAAGTGTGTACAGAAAAATGTTCACTTTCCTCTTTAAAATATACTCAGGAAAGGAGTTTTCCCTTGCTTGTGTCTATTTTCAAAAGAAACAATAATTTCCAAACATACCCACCATAACTAAAATTGTTAAGCAGACAATGGTGCAGGGGTCTGCAAATGGGTTTGAAGACTGATCTGATTTGGTATATCAGACTGGGTTCCAAATAGATTTGAACTGATTCATATCCAGTCCAACTTTCTTTGGATTTTGAATCCAAATATTGAGATTTGGAAATTCAGATCTTTGGGCCTCCCACCGATCACTATTGAGAAATCAAAACAGTTTTAAGTTGTCAGGTGATTTTGTTTTAGAGAAAATAATCCCTGACAAATTTTAGATAACCAGTTGGACCCGGCGTACCATACGCCATTTAGAAACTCCCCCCCCCCAAATTCCCAGGAGACCTCATGACAACCCTTTGAGGTAGGCTGGTGGGTTTAACTCACCCACCTGTCGCTCGTTCTGCCCCCTGCCTCCCCCACCGCTTGTTCTGCTCCTTGCCACCCCCATTGCTCGTTCTGCCCCCTGCTGCCCCCCCACTCATTCTGCTCCTCCCACCACTCATTCTGCCCCTCCCACCCCTATTCTGCCCCTCCCCCTCTTGTTCTGTCCCCCCTCCTTCTGCCCCTCCCCCACTTCTAATGCCCCTGCCCCACTCCTTCTGCCCCCCACTCTTTCTGCCCCTCCTACCCCACCCCCTGCACTCTAGAACACACGCACACACCACATCCACCCTCATGGTACTCACTCTCCCCCCCTCCAGTGGCCATGTTTGAGATCTACATGGTCCCGCCCCCAGTGTGCTGATTGGCTGCCCAACAGACCTGTGATTGGCTGGTCAGTTCCCTGAGCAGCCAGTCAGCACACTGGAAACGGCAACATACCCAAGAGAATTATATATATAGATTGTGCTAATCAACTTTAATTTTGTTTCCCAAAGGAAATACATTTGCAAAGTCAGGTGACTGGGGTGGGGGTGGAGTTGCAATACTTTCATTTCATGCTGCTTTATGCATTCTAGTATTGATTCTGTATGTCTGTTGCTTGTGTGAGAGAGACTTTATTTATTTATTTATTTAATTTATATACCGCCTTTCTCCCAAGATGGGATTCAAGGTGGCTGACTGTGGGCTTGCCCACAGTAAGGATAAAATGTATACTCACCCTGGATCTGGTGTGATTTGTCCACATGATGCACATAGTGAATCTGCTCCTTTTAGCCATTAATCTGGTTTAACAGAGACCACAACTTGCTCTGTAGTCTCCAGGAAAACTCTGGAGTGGCCCTGGTGTTTTGGACATATGGACAGCTGGATCGGGTGAGATCCGGGGAAATCCAGCTGTCCACACATCTACAGACCCACTGCGTTGGCCCTACTGACCTGTCCCCCTCAGTGCCACTGCTGTTGCTGCCTCCCCTACTGGCCACGTAGCTTTCTGAGAGATCCTGGCCATTATTGTTGCATCTAATGAGGTTAAAACAGGGCACCCAGACATGTGATCAACAAGGAGGGGGTCATTCTCCTCCCTCCTCATTGATCGCATAGGCACCGTGTTCTGACCTCACAAGCAGCAATGGTGATGGCCAGGCTCTTGCAGAGAGCCGCTTGGCTGGCAGGTGAGGCGGGTGGCAACACCATCAAGGGGGCAGACTAGCAGGGCCAATGCTGTGTCAGCCTGGCAGCCCACCTGGACTATGGCACAGCTCTGGAACAGATCCACACTAGTTCATGTAGCTGGCATGTCGACCCAGGATTATGGTGCTAGTGTAGATGTGTCCCGTGTGTTTGTGTGGTGAGCTGATACACACAGTACAGACATACATCAAAACAAGTAAAGAAAAAGATGGTAAAGGCAGGGAGGGAGCAGTAAGGTTTCATCCACACTGCACAAATAATCCAGTTTAAAACTGGATTATTTGCCATGGCTCCTTCCTATGGAATCCTGAGATTTGTAGTTTGGTGAGACATCAACACTCTGGCAGAGAAGGTTAAAGACCTTGTAAAACTACATATCCCAGGATTCAATAAAGAGGAGCCATGGCAAATAATCCAGTTTCAAACTGGATTATATGTGTAGTGTGGATCTGGCCTAAGCCACATTTTCCATGTAGGTTCAGTCTGCCTAGTTTTGAATGCACCATGCTCAAGTCCCCATGAGTATCCCCAGGATTCAGAGTTGCAAGTACAACTGCACTGAAAAGCACAGCTAAAAACCAGGTGTAAAATATTTTACTTTTCAAAAGTAAAGTTTTGGTGGGCACCAAAAGTTTTGGTGGGCAGTAGGCAGAGAGGACATGCTACCAATTAAATCAAGCAAAAGAGCACAAATCTGCAGGAGATTACTGAATATATACACATCAGTAACCTCATGCTGTCCCTTCCCCCCAAGTTTGGAGACTGGAGAGCACTGGAGAGATTCTTGTCTCCCACTTTCTGGCTCACTTGTTTCCTGGCTTGTTTCAAATCAGACTAAATCACTTCAGTCTGAATTGGGCTGATATGACCTGCTTTGTATCTGATCCAAATCATTCAGAATCAGACTGATCTATTTTGGAATTCAGAATTTGTCCAAAGTGGCTGCATACATTTTATTAAACATATTTTGTACCCAAGTACCCAACATCACAATATAAGAAATACAACAAATTGCCCAGGAGCGGTCATGCAAGGAGAGGGTAGTGGTTTTGCATGTAAAAAGAGAGGGTGCGGCTCTTTTGCTTGATTTAAGCATACTGAATAGCCACTGAAATTTCTCAGCATACTGACTTATTTATTTAATTGTTTCCTAACCTTTGTATAGTAAAATTTTACCTTTGCTCTGTATCAATTTGTTGTAAGCCACCTGGGGTCCCAGACTGGGCGAAATGCAAGATATAATTAAATAAGTAAGTAAGTAAGTCTCTTTGGCTTTTCTTCGCAAACGAAGATTCAGGAAGGACTCATCCTGCGCTTTCTGCAAGTGCGCTGATGACTGAAAAGACCAATCTGAGATAAACAAGTCCGGTTGCAGAAAGCACAGCAGAAGGTCTCCTTGGATGATGTTTCCAGGTTGTGATTCTTTCTGCATTGTCGTTTCTCTTCAAGACTTATTCGGCGTGAGTTCTCAAATAAGGCTGCAGCATTGTGGATAGTGCATCTCCATGCCTCCTGATGTGAAGCCAGGGCGGACCATTGTTGGTGATAAATTTGGCCAAGCCTGAGATGTTGTTTCAGGGAATCCTTGTATCGCTTTTTTGGAGCGCCCCTCTTACGCTGACCTGTGGTGAATTCACCATAGAGTACTATTTTTGGGAGGTGATGGTTCTCCATCCTAGAAACGTGCCCTGCCCAGCGAAGCTGTATTCTCAATATCATGGCCTCAATGCTGGTGATCCCTGCTTGCTCAGGGACAGCAACATTCGTCACATAGTCAGTCCACTATATATTTAGGATTGTGCATATACAGCACTGATGAAAACGTTTGAGGAGTCGTAAGTGGTGGCGATAGGTGACCCATGTTTCAGACCGATAAAGGAGAATAGACAGTACAATGGCTCTATACACACTGATTTTTTGTGCTTCGCCTCAGGTCTTTGTTACTCCAGACTCTTTTGTAAAGTCTTCCAAATGCGCTATATGCCTTTGCTAATCTGTACTTGATCTCTTTGTCAATCTTGGCATCTGAGGAGATGATGCTTTCCAGGTAGGTGAACTGCTGAACGCACTTAAGCACAGATTTGCCGATGGCAATGTGGGGATGGTGGTGTTCGTCCTGTGGTGCAGGCTGGTAGAGAACTTCAGTTTTCTTCAGGTTGACTTCCAGCCCAAACAGCTCTGCAGCTGTTGCGAAGCAGGATGTTAGGCACTGCAGAGCTGCTTCTGTGTGGGCAACAAGGGCAGCAGCATCAGCAAAGAGCATGTAAGTGTCAGTGTATTTACATCTTTGGAGGCTGGTGTGTGCCTTTGTTTCTTTGCCTTGGTTTGACCACATCAGAAGATGCCCGTTGGCCGCAGCTAGCCAACCAGGTAGATGGGGATGACCTTTCATTAGGCCACCTTTTCTAGGCCCCTCTCCATATGGAGCAAGCAGTGCTCTCCTTAAAAAGGCTGCTTGGTCGTTCAGGATGCTGCCAAACAAGACTGTCATCTCCCGGGTCAGCCTCGAGTGACCAAAGTCCTGAGCTGCCTGAATGCAGGGTTGGGGACTTTTTCGGATGTTTAAAAAGTAACGCAAGCAGCCTCGTCAGCTTGCGAGGCTGCTGCACTGCAAAGCATCAGTTTCAGATGACGCTCGCCCCTGCTGGTACTGTTGCGGTACCGCGGGGAGAGTTGAGCGTCATATTTCCTTGATTTTTAATCACTATCAACTTTCGTGAGTAAAAATCAAGGAAATATGCTGCTCAACTCTCCCTGTGGTACCGCAACAGTACTGGCAGGGGTGAGCGTCATCTGAAACTGATGCTTTGCAGCACAGCAGCCTCGCAAGCTGACGAGGCTGCTTGTGTTATTTTTCAGCGTCCGAAAAAGTCCTGGGTCTGCGGCTTCCAGTGCATCTTTACACCTGCTGTTTCATCCCTTGCCTATTGCTACAGGGCTTTTTTTTTTTTTTTTTTTGGAATTGGATTTGTCCTTCGAGCCTGTGCAATGGATTTGCCTGGTGGAGCGCAGCGTGCACAGAACTGGCCTCACCCTTTAAACCAAATGGTCATCTGCTGTGGTCTTGCAAGCATGGACGGTAGCAACGAGGTCCTCGGGTTGTAGGTTTGATTAGAGTTTCCTTCTCTTAGATGGTTGACCTTACAGGGTTGGACAAGCACCATCTGCCCGGGTTTGGGATTAGAGTTTTCCTTCTCCTAGGAAGGTTGGCATAAGGCTAGAGAGCCCATCCTGCCCTTTGACGCTCTTTGTCAGACCCTTTGGTTTTGACCTTCCTGGCATGGAAGACCCTACTGGTGGCTATTATGCCACTGCCAGCATAGCTCAAAACTTCATTAGGGTATGCAAGCCTCTCCCCCATAACAAGGGGGTGTCAATGGGGAGGAAGTAAGTAAGTAAGTAGTTATAAATGTAAAGACTGAATAGGATAATAATCACAAAGTAATTTTCATACATAAAAAAAATGCCATCCAGGTGATAAATTCTTCTTCTTCTTTCACTTCTATTAGGCTAGGATTCAGCAATAGGGCTCACTCAGCTTATACATACACACCAAAAATGTCTCCTGGCACTCAGTAACCAATGAAGAGTCAAAGAATGGAAAAAAGCAACATTTACAGTTAAAGAACATTGAGGCCACATTAGGTTGTGGGAACTGCACACAACCAACATGCACACAGAGCAGCTGTATTCAGGCTGGGAAAGCAAGAAAGAGAGAGCAGGTGAAATTCTACTAGTAGCCAACTGCTGTGGTTTGACTCTTCTTTTAGAGCATACTCTGACTAGTCCTGGCAGACTCTGTGCAATTAAAAACAACCCCTTTGACCTCCTGGCAAGGAGAACCTACTCCATTCCATTATGTAAGATGGGAAAAAAAAGCATTATGGGTATTAGACCTGGGCTCATGAAGTTTTAGGATTTAACATTTGGGGAGGGAGGGAGGCTACTCTGGAAAGTGAGATGAAGTCACTGGCCTACTTACCACTTACATATCCTGGCATTTTAAACTTTGCACACACATATCTTGGCTGAATAACTCATGAGATGGTGTGGAAAAGCAACACCTCGGTTTGTCTTAATAGCTTTAGATAACCTTGCTAATGATGCAGTAATCATGGAACAGCAGACCCACAGATTGGAAAGTGAATTTTATTACACCGGTGGGCCTGACTGGAATATCTTCCAAAGAGTCAGAACCCCGAGTCATGACTACAGAAAACCTTTATACAGTTCAATTCCCTCCTCCTTCTCTTTGGTGTCAGCAATTTCTCTGCGACAATTGTTGATAGTTCAGAAAGTACAAGGCAAAATAGCTTAGGAACATTTAGGTACAGTTCAACTGCTATTGGAGAAAGAATTTGTTTACCTCAGCTTATCATATGTTTCTGGAACATAGGGTTGATTAGCAAAGACCATTGACTAGGCCTGAGAGTTAAAGGAAAAAGACTTTGCAGACTTCCAGAGTCTCATAGGCTATCTAGTCTGACCCCAAATAGTAATTGTAAGTAACAGCATTCAGCAAATAGACATTAGAGTCTACATGGCCACTACATTTCCCCCCTTAAATTAAATGATTAATTTCAAAGAAAATTAATACATTTCACACAAGTAAATCCCTATTTAAGCCATCAAAGCATATCTAGTATTGATCTGTGTACAATAGCAGGCAGGAAACAAAAGATACATAAGATGAGCATGCATAGCAGAATAACAATGAAACAATGCCAACAAGTATAACATAAACCATCCTTTTAACCATCTTAGGTCTATTAAAATTAATCTCCCTGAATGAAAACAATGAAAAATTCACCCCTGAAATAGTTGCCAATTGTAACCATATATTTTCTGAAAACCTTTTGTAACAGAGGCCTTCCCTTTTGGTTATAGCATAAGACAATAAAATCAACATTACAGCATGCAGGTTAATTTTGTTTGGGATCTGACCATATGTTGAGCAGCCTGATGGAACTTCCAGTCATCTGGTCAGCTGCAGTCCCGTCTTCTTTCATCTCCAGTTGCAAGTCTGGCTTACGTAGACCACACAGATTCCAGGTGTGTGTGGAGTATAGCCTCGCTTGAATCTTCGTGCCGCCTCTTCAGGGTGATCTGTAAAGGGTTGTTAGGATTCCCAGCCACAGTCCACCCCCCTTTTGCCCGCTTGACTCGGGTCCAGTGTATCCAGGGCTTAATACCAGCTACTTTTACTGCTGTGGGGGTGGAAAGGATGACAGTTTTAGGGCCTTTTTAATGGGGAGTCAAGGGGTCATTTTTCCAATCCTTAACCCACACCTCATCCCCTGGTTGGAATGTGTGAACTTCTGTGATAGGGATTGGGGCATATTTTTCTAACACATAACAGCATTGGGCTTGCAATACATTATTTAGCATTTGCATTTCTTATTGCAAACTAACATTTACTAACTCTTGCATGTTCCCCCCTTAACTCAACCAAAATCTGGGGTGGCCTACTATACATCAATTTAAATGGGGATAAGCCAGTAGTCTTATGTGGGGTATAATGAATCCTAAACAGGGCCAAGGACAGTATTTTCTGTCCACTTTTGCTTGGTTTCCTGGCACAGCTTAGCCAGATGAGTTTTGATAGTTTGATTCATCCTCTCCACTTGTCTGGAACCCTGAAGATGATATGCACAACGTAAAGTCCACTGGATTTAGGGTGCCCAGTCTGTTATATTCAATGAGCTCTGCTTCTGTCATTCTGATGAAAGGAGCCTCTGCAAACACTTGAAAATACAGTACTCAAATAATGATAACCTTGTTCAGGTGTTCACATCTCACCTTTATAAGCCACGATACACATGAGCCTTGTTCTTGTGCCTGCTCTGATCTTGTACTGCTCCTCCCCTCCTCCCTTCTCTGCAAGCTAAGAATAACAGCAGGATTTTAAACCAACATCATACCCATAGTTCCCTGATCCAAACATAACAGGAAACTATGGTTAGTTGAGGACTTTCTGGGTTGATAATCAGGACACACTATGGAGGTAAGAGAGAAGGCTGGCATGACAATAGAACATAATGAATATCATAGTTTACTGTACTGAGATTTGATTATCCAAGCCATGCCAGTGTTATCAGAATGCTTTTTCTATTAACGATCAAGGTCACCTGAGACTGTTAACATCTACTGCTGGTGTGGACAATGTGTGGCTCTTGGATCACAAGGCTTTCTCCCCACCACCAACCTTTGACACTCTGAACAAGCAAGAAAGGGACTGAACTGCCTTTCCTGCAAGTTTCCAGAAACAGCACTTTATCTTTTCAATGGGTTCAAATGGGGCCTCCATTAAACTGTTTAAGAAGAAGCTTTAAAACTAGAACACTGTCTATCTACTTCCAAGTGTTTTGGTTTGGTTTGGCAGACTATTTGGGCCTTTAGAGGGTCTCAGAAGCATTAAACTGGCCTCTAGAGCTACCATACTTGCCCACTCCTGATCTACAGGGTTGCTGCTTTTCACACCCATTTCTTGAATTCCAGGTTGCTAATAGTGGCATGTTGGCTGATGTGGCCTTAAGGACATTTTATGTGTGGAGAATGTAGTCTTCTAGGACAGATTTGCCTCCTTCATTCCAGGATGTTGATCAGAATGTGATGAATGCTGCTTTCAAGCGTGTGTTTTTAATATATACAGCATGCCTCTAAGTCTGCTGTTGAACTAAGGAAATATATAAATAATAAATATAAACATAAATACTCTGAATAAATAAATAGAATAACCAGATTTTTCAACAGATTCTGTGGGTTCAGTAACATAGCATCTTTCCCCAATGTCATCATCCCATAAGTCAATTGATCTGATTTCCAGGTTAGTATTCTGGAACACATATGCACTTTTTGCATTCTCACTAGGCCATTTGTAAGCGATGGGAAGGAAGTGTGATTTGCAGTCACTGGAGTGGAAAACCCAAGTGAGATGTCTGCATTTACATTCACTCTTCTTTTTTTTTCTTTTTCTTTTAAAAAAAGGACTTCTTGCAAATGTCACCAAGTCTCATGAGAACAACTTGGGGGAGGGGGGAGTAAATTACTGCAAATTTACAAAACAACACCTTTTACTGTAGGTAAGATGACAATCTCATGAGGTCTCTTGTCCATTTGTCATGCCTTTGCCAGTTTAGAAGCTTCCAGTTTTTAGGTCATGAAGTGCCTGGCTTCCTTCCAGGGCCAGCCCAAAGCATTTTCCTGCCCCATGAAGCTGCTGCAGGGCACAACCACTAAGAAGTATGTACTCCAGCATTCTCTGAAAGCATGGGGGCTGGGTTTGTTCTCTTCAGATCAGATGGCCCTTCATTGGCCCTCTTGAATAAATTCTCCTCCAAGTAAATGCTTGGATTTGCTGTGCTTGTTTCCTGAAAACATACCTCCTTATCCAGGCATTAGCATGAGGGACTGAGAAAAATATATGTTCTTCCTTACACTGTGTGGAAAGCTAAGATGAACACACAGTAAGCAGTGGGTAGCTGCAGTGTTGACAGGACTGGTTTAAGGAATTTTGGGGGGCCCTGGGGGGCCCATATGTTTATCTCAGGTCAATGTAACCTAACTCAACCTAAGCTATTCACAGTACAGGATATTCAGATTATTACTAATAATGTTTTTGCAGGAGGAGGGTTACTACTATGCCCCCCCCAATGATGGGGCCTCCTGCGGATGCTGACGCCACTGATGCCTTAAACTGACCCTGAGTGTTGACACCACTGCACTACTGCTCACCACATTCTGGCCATGTGCTGGAAGTGCAGCACATCGTGTCTGACTCATCCAAGTTTTACCATCCTATTAAAAGACCATTTGAGCAACTTCCAGGAATAAATAGGAGATGCTGCTAGAACATCAGGGAGTGATTTACCACTACTTTGCTGGGAGGTAAATATAGCATCTGAAAATAGTTTCAGTATTTATATATAGAATGCAGAGATTCCCCACCAGAGATAAAGTGGTGAGACATGCAGGTGTTGGCTCACTGGCTCCTCTCTTCTTGGAGCACTACTTGAACATCCAGTCAGGAGGAGGAGGAAGAGGCAGAAGGCCTCCTTGTCTACTGCATGCACTCCCTACTGACAACCTCCCACTGCTTTGTATCTCCCCTGCTCCTGCCTCCTCAACAACTGGTTGTGAAATAAATGGCAATTTCTCAGCATCTGTCTGTGATGAGAAGTGGTGATTGATTGTGCCCTACTCATCGGTGCTGTTTGACTTTCCTTCTGCTGATTCAGTCGTGGTGCTGCAGACTATGGATGCCAGGCCATAAGTGGCATCACACATTCAATCAAGGAGCAGATGTGGAGCTGACAGAATGTGTCATAGAATCATATTCTGTCTGAGAAAGCAGCCCAAAATGCCAGCAGGATAAACAAGGTCTGGAAAAGAAGCCAAGCCCCAATGATAGCAAAGTTAATTAGGGAGAGCCAGATAAGGTTCAGAACAAACAAGGTTCCATTTCTTGAAGAAGTGGCAATACAGGCAAGAAGGCACACAGAGAAGAGCCCATAATACAGTCCAAAGGCCAAGGCTTACAGAAGGCAGCAGAGCCAAGAAGTAGGTCTGTGGGTCAGTAGGATCAGGCAACAGTGTAGTCAGGAACAGTCCGAGGTCAAGGTATGAGTCAAGGCAGCAAGGCAACGAAGTCAGCAGGAAGCTTTCTCCAGGAAGATCAGTTGATCTCTGACAAAATCTCCATTGCCTCTCCCAGCATATATAAAGCAATTAAGGCTTTGCCAGGTATTTCTTAATGAGCAGGTTTTTCTCATAAAGTCTCTGAGACTTCCTTTGAGCTTCTTTTTGAGCTTGCTGCTGGGTATGCGGTGGTGGAGGTAAGTCCCTATCTTCTTTGTTATCCTTATCTAAGTGGGCAGGACTCTCTGTTGGGACTGATGCCAACCCACTAGGACCAGGCTCTTCCTCTGCTCGAGCCTCTAGGTTGGCAGGGTTCCCTGCTGGCACAGGTATAGATAAACCTGTGTCAGGGTCCATAGGGCCATTCCCTGCCATGCCCTCCTCCTCCTCTGACTCTATAGCTTCATCAGGCTCACATTCTCAGATAACTTCCCTCCAGGATACCACCATTGATCCAGCTCCCATTCTATTGAACCCCCTGCATGATGAGCCCTCCCCCATCCTCCCCAGTAATGTCAAAAGGGACCCCTACTGACCTACACTGTACTTTCTTCCCACTGGGCATTGATTTGTCAGTTATTGGGAAGGGCAAACCAAACAAACATTGAGGAATCCCAAAGTGTTATTGACACTGTCAAGATCCAAGAGTCCCTGTCCATGCTTATGGGAAACTCTTGGGTACACCTCCCACAGTGGCTATGATCCTACATATACACATGCTTTCCACCACCCAGCAGCGGTCAAGCCCCCCCCCCGCCATGGGGGGGGGCACACACAGCTGTTGCTTACCATTGGGGAAGGGAGAGAGGCAGAAGACAATTCAGACCACAGTGAAACATCTGGTCTTAATTTGGTCAGGGAGGGAGGAAAGGTGTGCTCTCAAATGGAGTCAATTTGCCTTTTCCTTTCTTTGGGAACTGAGAGCTGCTGGATCTTCATGATCTGATTTGTCTTCCCTCCGGTAAGAAAGATCACCATCATCACCTCCACCACCACCACCATCACCACCACCCTCCTTCTGGGGCTTAACAGCTGCTGCATGGAACATTTTAGGACAAAGCACAAAGGCAAGAGTATAGCCCTCTGTGCCCTGTCCAAAAAGGGACTGACCAACACATAAGTCACTAATAGGATGCTGGCCTTTATGTCCAAGAGAGAGTCCTATAGAGAAAGAAAGTGATCTGTTGGTGTATTCATGTCACTCACCCCACCATTCTCAAGATGACCCAAGATGTGTTAAAAGGGAATGGGGAAGGAAAAATCCTACTCAAGAATCCCAAGTCTTCCTTTTCAAATGTTTAATAACTTACCTCAAAACAGAATGTAAGAAGGCATATATAAGGTTGCCTGTATGCTTGGATTTCATTCCTAATATACTGCATTTGAGAAGAAATCTTGCTTTGTTTGGGGATCTAATGGCCCTAGTTCTTTTGATATACAGTGGACCCTTAGTATTCACTGGGGTTTGGTTCCAGGACCCCCAATGGATACAAAAATCCACTCAAGTGGATTTTGGTATCTACTGGGGGTGGATGCTCCAATCCCATTAGATACAATGGCACAGTAAAATGGTGTCCCTTATATAAAATGGCAAAATCAAGGTTTGCTTCTTGAGATTTATTTTTCTGGGACTATTTTCAAGCCATGGATGGTGAAATCCATGGATGCCAAAGCCATGGATACAGGGGGCTGACTGTTAATCTTTCTTAACAACAACAAGAAAAAAAGTGCATAGGAAAGGGGGAGATTACTGTTCTGATAGGGGAGGGGAGGGGAGCATGCATGCTGCGGGTCGTGCACAGCCTAAAGTCCCACTGTTGTGCCTCTTGAACTCTATTAAAAAAAAAAAACACCTTGGTTTTTCAGGTGATTTTTCTGCCCCAGTGTGGAGAAGGCTATCACAAATACAGCAGTTTAGCAGTACTACCTTCCCTCCCCCAGAAGCCCCCAACTCCCCTACTCAGCCCCAAATGGTGACTGGAATGTCATCTCTTGTATGTGAGAAAGTGCCCGTGTGGTTTGTGTATGGGACACAGGCAAAAACTGGCACCTGTCCTCCACACAGTTGTCCACTGTGAGACAGATCCTAGACTTTGCAGATTATGCTAAAGTTCCAGTATCATCCCAGTGGAATGGAAATCTACACTAGCATCAGAGCATAACAGTGACCCTGACAGTGACACTAGCATCACTGAGCATCAGAACATAACAGTGACCCTGATGAATTAGGCCAAAGGCCTATCTGGTCCAGCATCCTGTTTTCTGAAGTGGCTTACCAGACGCCTCTTGGAAGCTCACCAGCTGGGCATGGAGAAAATTGGCCCTCTTTCATTTTTTTAAAAATTTATTTATCAACAAAGTATTCAGAAGCATGGAGCCTCTGATCTTGGAGGTTTTACATAGCAGTCATGACCAGCCTTCAACAAACCCCCTTGCCACCAAGCTTGGGATCAGGAAGTCTTTGATCTTAGCAAGCAGGAATGTCCAGAGAGGGAGGTTGCCTCTTAGTGCTAAGCCAATAGCCATATAAGGCAGTCTGTGAGGGGCTCAGTCGATTTTGCTGCCTGCCCTGGATTACAAAAATTGGGAGATGAGGTGAGACGAGGGATTATCAAACACATAGTTGTCTACTGTAGCTCAGTGATACAATTCATTCAGTTTGGTTATCAGCTGTTCTTTGTGCACTTTATATGGCTTCACTTGATGTTCATTAGCATTAAATGAACAGCCCTATATTGCACTGAAGTACATTTAAAATAATTTTTAATGTCAACCAGAATTGCTTCACAATACTATATGGAACTATAGATGGGCCTTACCACTAAACTGTTTTTTGTTATTTCCTTGCTTGCTTTGTTTTCTTTTCAGTGGGCAGCTACTCCATAGGTGAAAACTGAGGGGACTGCTAACACTGGGTTGTGACTTGAATCAGTTTGCAAAAATTCAGAGTTGTTTACATAATTGTATGCATGTATGTATTTAATATGCCACCTTTTGCATGGAGTAGGACTCAAGACAGCTCATAAAGAAGCAGCCTTCTTGCAAAATATGCCCCATCCCTGTACAGGACATTAAGGAAATTCCATAGATGGAGCAGAGGCGAGGTATATATGGCCCTCCAGATGTTGTTGGACCCCAAGTCCCATCAGACCTAGCCATCATGGCCAATAGTGAGGGATGATGGGAGTTGCAATCCAACAACATCTGACGGAATGCAGATTTCCCAGCCCTGCAATGGGAGAAATCAGGGAGAATGTGTGCTTCACATAGCCTCATGCTTATGCCTCAGAGATAAAGAGGGTTATCTTTGGAGAGTAGCAGCCAGTGTTGCGGGGGGGGGGGGGAGGCACAGGGCTAGGACTAACTCAGAATAGATGGCTGCTACTGTTTACCTTCTACTTCACTTCAAAGATACATGGAACAGCACTTTTGTTTAATTTAGAGAAAGGTTTTCTTGGAAGAGATGCTCTGAAGATTATGAATTTCTTTTCCTTTTAAAATAATAATAAATAAATAAGCCCCAGGTGCCATGGTTGGCACTTACCTTAATCAAAGAATGTCATCTTAGTGATAATTTATGATTCTCATCCATCATGGGCTGTTCACATTTCTCCGTGGTGTAATTTCTAATGGGTCTCTTGTGAGCACAGCTTCAGTTCCCACTTAATCTCTGTGGGTGAGCAAAGAACCACACACAGAGGATTTGGGGGACACTAGCACTGGTCCTGGGAAACAGAAAGGGTTTCAGAAAGGAAATTAAAATTATAATCAACTGTTAGTTAAATATATTGTTTAATGAATTGCTGAAAATGTCACTGGGATGGAAAAAAGAACTTAGAAGCTGAGAAGCTAAGGGCCAAATCAGTCATAATGCAGAAGCAGACTAGAACCAGCATTTACGTAACATCTTTATGGGGAGGGAACACAGGGCTGTTGAGGATAGGGTGACGTGGATGTCTCTTATTCATAGGGTCGCCATAAGTCAAAGCTGAATTGATAGCAGTTAACAACAACAGCAACAACAAACCCAAAAGGCTGATCACTGATATCTGGCCTGGGCCTCTCTGCTTCTATTTCCTACATATTTGTCCCTGACATAACATTTCTCTGGGTCCCTAGGAAATTAAAATGGCACCTCGCCACTGATCTTTGGGAACCTTCATTTAGAATTTCCCACAATCTCCTTTAGTGACTCTATGCCAAGGGCATTGTGGGGAATCAAAATGGCAGCTGTATGGAATACTGCTTCTGGTGCATCTGCTGTTGCTATTGTCCAACTCTTTTGCAGGCTGACCTAGGAGGGGGTTCCACTGATGTAATGGCAGGTGGCACCAGCAGGGATTGTAGCATGGGCTCCCTCAAACCTAGAACTTACCCTAGGTGGAAGACTGGTTGTTTGGTTTCTAAATGCCTTTTTCAGAGCTTGGAAAATTACTTTTATGAAGAATGGATAAACAGTATGCCGAAGGTGTCAATACCTGAGCAATGGTAGGATGATGTGGAGGAGAATGGAGTGGCAAGGGATGTATGTGCCACATAACCTTCCCTGTGTTCTATAGGCCAGCCTGCTGCCTCCAAGAGTACCGGATAACACTGTCCTTTCATCAGTGTTGAGAAAAGACACAACTACCAGCCTGGTCAGCTTTTACACATGGAACATGTTAGTGGTGGTGTTGATAGAAGCACAATGTTTTTCCTTTGCTTCAGGCAGCAAAATGTTTTGTACCCTCCCTGCTCTCCTCAAAATTCTGCTTCAGGGATGCCACTGCCTTGAATGAAAGCCATTCCTGTAATTCCACCCTTCCTACTGATGTTAGAAAATGGTTCTCTGCCATGGTCCCCTTACCCACAGCCTCACTAATGAAAATCTAGTCAAGAATGCCCCTTCCCTGGCCTGCATTCTTTTCTGTCTCTCAGCAGCTTCAGCTCCCTATCCCTTAGTATAGCCTTGTTTCTGTATTCAAGAAGGGAGGGGGGAGTCCAAGCACTAAAGCCACAAGCTGGGCTTGTGATATACAGCTGGGGTCATTTCAACCTGAGCCCTACAAGTTATTTCATTTGGATGTTGTCAAGGGCCTTGCCAACTGTGTTGCTCCCAACAAAATTCACCCCCCCCCCAAATTAAGCTCCTTCCACCAGGCGCTTCCTTAGATCCCCAACACCACTGTTCAGAATACAGAGCATTTTGCAAAAAATAAAAAAAGCCTGACTAATTTTGCAAAATCTGCACACATGCCCACAAAAAAAAAAAAAAAAGGACAAAATTTATGTCCCCGCCAAGAGAGAAATGATGCCAAGCAGAGCTATAAAATCCAGGGATCCCAGGTCCTTCTATTACCACTGGATGTCACAGGCTGTGAGTGATGGCAAAAAATGGGATTGCAAACTAAATCGCTTTCACTTTGCACAAAACAAACTCTGCAGAGAGTGGCAGAGATCTGCTGTGCCACAAAGCAAGGCCACTCTGGAGTGATACAGGGCACCTGGGCCCTAGAAGGCTCTGCTCTATTGCTCTGCTGGGTAGAGATGAAGTTCTATTGGGAAATTTTCTTTAAAAGAGATTGAGAGAGGGAATGCAATTTGAAGGGAAATTTGGGAGCATGTCTCTCACCCGTTGAAGCAACCATTGTAAGATGTAGAAGACAGAGGGAGATTTTGTTCAGTGGCAGCTGGCCTGGTGTTTCACTGACAAGGTACTGGCTTCTCCTTCTGAGTGGTGCAACAACATAGGAAAGGGAAGGATCTTGAGTTGGTATTTATGCATCTGCCCATACTATAGTGTATAATGCTATGCATCAGTGGAGCTGCTATGGTTTGGCTTGGGGGCATAAATCTAGAGCCTTACTCAGCAAAATCAGCAGGAAACCCCACCCCAGTGTGGAAAGGTTGGCTTACCGCATTTTGAAGCAAGCAAGGTAATGCACATTACCATCTAAAGAGGATCCCTATAAGACCATTATGTTCAGAGTCTAAAATTACCTAACTACACCATTGCTGCCCACTAAGGAACTGTAAGCCTGCAAGATGTGCCTTTCTTCTTCCTTAATTAATCACTTATCCCTTTCCATATAAGCTTGATGCAAAAAAGAAGGTTTTTCTAAGACTCTTTTTTAATGCAGACAAATTAGAACAATAGAAATAAATGCCAACCATGGATTTTGGAAAATAAGGGATACAATCACCTTATGGAACAGATAGACTTCCCTTTAGTAAATTGCCATCATGTTTATTTAGACTGAAGAAGAAAAGATTTTTGTGGGAAGGGGGTTCCTTCTTCACATAGCAGTCATGTCCACTTAAATGCAAGCTTGGCATAGTAGTTGGCAGGCATTACTGAGCATTTGCCAGGTCCTGCAAAACCAGGAGGCTCACTAGGGGTTGGGGAGATGGTATTATACAGAAATGATGCCAGGTAATGAGTGAAGTCTTCTTCCTTGGTTTGCTCCAGGGAAGTAGCAGAAGAATGATGACACAATGGGCAAGATCCTGCATCTTGCTGATGGAGTGTAAGGAGATTATCAGACACGTTTAAAGTGCAGTTACAGGAATGCTAGGAAATCACAAAAGGACTCCCTTACCACACAACACCATTCCCCCATTGTTATGCACCCATTCTGCTGCCGTTACACTGGCACTGCTTTTTATTGATGGGAGAAGCCATCAATAGATCTGTTGTTCCGTTTCTGTGATGAATTTTCCTCTGTGCAACAAGGTGCCCCGTTTCGCTGGCAAGATCCTAGTGTCAATGGGTGGTCACTGACAGAACACTTCCAGGTCAGATCAGGACATCCAGTTAAGTGACACACTTTTTAAAAACTTCTCTGGTTTACTTGGAAGTTTTAAAGTATGTGTATGTGCTTTATGTAACTTTTTTTGTGTATTCTGTTTTTTATTTTTTTATTTCCCATACTCGCATCTTCTCGTGAGAATCTGTGGGATTTCACTCCAGGAAGTGAAGGGAGCTCTGTTAGAGCTCTGTTCACTCCTGGGCTGCCCTGTCGTTGGAAGAGAAGGTAAGTGCGGTGGGGAGGGTGATTGTGGTGGGACAGGGACGGGACAAGGGTGGGAGTGGAGATTATGGGACAGGAATGCTTTTTGTGTTCCTGTCTGATAATCTCTGAAGTCTGCCAGAGTCCTTACAAGAGCTGATGGAAGTGATGGAGACTGCTTCTTCTGTCCTGTGTTTTCACAGGTGTGCAAACAGCAGCTGGGGAGATAGTGACTGCGAAGTGTAACTGTATTTCCCCAACCACGGATGGCTGCGGGGATGCTCCCACATTTGCCTCCTCAACTGGGATTAATCTCTGAAGTGGAACCCTGACAAGCATCTTCAAATATACAAATTAGAGGATAATGAATGAATAGTAGTTTTCCTTTCAGCATGGCAAAAGGCAACAGGCTTTAACCACAAGCAAAAATACTGATGTTGGGTTTCAGGATCTTTCTACCATAAGAATGGCAAAGCACAGGGTTTGCTCAGCTGTCTTTACATATGTGACCTGCTCAGGAAATTCATTTTGGGCTGAAGTTATCCTCCTAGCCAGTAGATCTAAAGAGCAGATGATCTCTTCTGATGGCCTGCAAAGGAACATCACATGGAACAGGGATGTAATGAAATCTCACATAATTTGGGACAGGCTGCCCATACATGCCAAGATAGCTTCTTGAGAAATCTCTGGCCTCTGTGAGACTTCTCACCTCGAGCAAAAGAATGAAGGCAAGTGGTGCTTTTTGTTCTAGAGTTTTTGCAATTGCACAAAGTATTTCTGCACAAAACTAGTGTTTTTGTCTTTGGACTTTTTCAGATGGAAGAAAAGTAACGCTAGCAGCATCACCAGGTTGCGACGCTGCAGCGCAAGAGGGCATCCATTTCGGACGATGCTCCTCCCAGCGGTACTGTTGCAGTACTGCTGGGACATTTGAGCGTGATATTTTTCCTGCCCAGCGTCATATTTTACTCGCGATCAGCGATCGTGAGTAAAATATGACGCTGGGCAGGAAAAATATCACGCTCAAATGTCCCAGCGGTACTGCAACAGTACCGCTGGGAGGAGTGTCGTCTGAAACGGACGCCCTCTTGCGCTGCAGTGTCACAACCTGGCGACGCTGCTAGCGTTACTTTTCTTCCATCCGAAAAAGTCCTTTGTGAAACAAAGCAGACTGCAAGCATAGAAGGACAGGTGGGCTGATCACAAAGAAACAAACAACCCATTTGATGTTTCTGATTTTTTAAAAGTCCATGTAACAATGCCATGGGTATAATCATTTTGTTCAACTTGAACAATCTGTGCAAAAATCATTCTCACAAACGTGAGAACTCTTTCATGAAAGAAGAATAAAATTTCAGTTTCTCATCCTTTCAAATGAGAATGAAGCAAGCTAGAATTTATATCCCAAGCATAGAGGTTTAAACTGTGTGGTATGTCTACACTCCTTGCACCTGATTCAATTCAGACAAACAGGGGGCAAGACTGGATAAAACATGTTCCAACTTTTGTTCTATATAATGAGGGGCAAGAGTATGCCTTCTCTCTCTGCAATTTTGTTGTGCCTAGCCCTCTCCCAATGATATCTTGCATTGCTGTATCATTCCAACAGAGACGATGTATGCAGGCGCTGATGATCACATGGATGATTCTTTGATTTTATCTGTCATATCCATTTTGTAAATTATGCTTATGATTTGAATGCACAGAGGCCCTACTCACAACTTACAACCTCATGCTAACATGCAAGACCATCCGAAGCAGATTTTCCATGTCTGAGGGGCAGGAAAGAAAGATGCATGGTATGTATGGGATTCATCCAAGATGAGTATCATCCTCCTGCAGATCAACCAATGTCAATACAGGAAGTCCCCACTTATCTGATGGGTTAGAAACCAGAGGACTGTTGGAAAGTAGAATCAGTTGAAAAGTGGAACCTAGGGGCTTTTTTTAGCTTGCAAATGCATTTTGGCTACCAAAACACATAAGTAACACACTATATATCACTTCTGAATGTGTGCAAAAGCTAAATTAACACTACACACACACACACACACACACACACACAGTGCTTGTGAGTTGTCCCAAGTGAGCCTCATAAGCAAAAAGAACTGATGAAAGTGGAACTCCTGTAGAATTAATGAAACCTGTCTGTAATTTGAAAGAGCAACTTGTCAGAAAATGAGGTGCCAGAAAGCAGAGGAAGCCTGTATATAAATGCAACAGTGAAAGAATGAATGTGGGAGGCCCATTTCAACTAGTCCTCCAATCAGGGTTTTGCTTCTATGAACCTATCTATTTATTATTCCAGATGGGACTTGATGGAGGCCCATTGGAGGGATGGGAATCCCTCTTAAGGTATCATCCTGCTGGTGACAAACACTGATGTAACCCCCTCCCTTATCCCATTGGTGTTACTTCCTGTTGTTGTTGTCATGGAAGGAGGTATCCAGTACCTCCAACCTACCCACCTGCAACAACAGTTTGAAGGTGGCTGGGCATCCTTCCCATGGCCAATCAGTGCTCCTGAGCAGTCTCCAGTTGCAGTTTTTCATCTAGAAAACTGGAAGATCTGTAGCAATCTCAGACAATGTGGAATACAGTGAAGGTCTGGGGATGCAATAGTTATTTTTTTCCTCAGCTGCAAACTGGCAGTCACATGATGCACTGGACCCTTCCTCCCTTGGCCACAGAGTGGTCTTGAGTGTGTATGCTGACACCATCTAACTGCAGATAGAGGATAGAGGAACCCCAACAAATGGGATACAGAGAACATACATGCCAGGCCCATCCATAAGCTGGTCCTTATTGGCTGCTGCTCATAGAAAGCAAAAAGAACTAGTTAAAAATAACACCAGATTCTTCCTCCAGTTATGGCTGGGAGACTGGGGTGCAGAAAAGGGGAACACGGTCTGCCTGTGACCATGAAAAAGTAACAGGTGGAATCTTAACGTAACAACACAAGTGATCACACAAGCAGGCTTCTCTAAGCAACAGAAGGCCTTCATACCTATTTATTTTAGAGACAAAGTATTCTGAGCTCACAGGTCCAAACTATTCCAAGAACATGACTAATTGTCACCCGTCTCCCTTTTTTATTCTAAAGGAAGCACATAAGATGCAATCTGCATTAGGATCCTGGTGTGGAGTCCTTATCCAGTCGGCAACCCTTTCCCAATCTGCAGTGGGTGAAATTTAAACTGCTTAAAACAAAATAATTCATTTGTTTTTATCCTTGTATTTTTGTTTTTGTGCTTAACGTAGCCAGGTAGCCCAGAACTTAAGCTCACTTACTTATTTCAAAGCAAGTGAGCACTGGTTTGGGCTGGGCAGTCCTCATCACATTTACAGAGAAGGTGCCCATCACCCTTCTCTTGTTTTTCAGAGTCTTCTTCAACCCGAAATTTCTGTGACTGTTTTACCTTGCCCCATTCTGAAATAAACTCTAAACACAAGTAATTGTATTTGCTTCAGTTCATCCCTTACTATGATTGTGTTTGCCTCCCTGAACTCCAAATGCACACCCCCGCTACTGCTACTGTCAAAACATACAATAGATTATAAATCTTTGGGAAGGAATCTGCCTGTGCTTGCTTATGTTACTCTATAAATTGCTCTGCATATATGGATACTGCTAAAATACCAACGAACTCAGGGACTTATTTGTAAATAAACACATGCTAAGGATTATGCTGCCAAAACAACAACAATAATTCTCATACATAGGGCAATAATAGCAGAAATCCTGATACTAAATACTCACAAGCATTTAAAGGGAGCTCTGGTGGACCATTCATCTTGGTACACCCCAGGGTCAGATTGACAAAGGTATGATGCTCTTGAATGAATAGGAAACTACCTTGGTGCCAACTTAAGGGTTCATTATTATTTCCCACTATCCTCCTCAGTTTGAATGTGCCCCCCCCATTACAGCACCCTTCAAATATTCTTTGTTATTAGGTGTCCTTAAGTCAACTTGTTCTGACTAACGATGACCCTCCTTAAGTCAACTTGCTCTGACTTAGATGATCCTGTTTTTTTTTTTGGCAAGATTTGTTCGGAGGAGGTTTACAGTCTAAAGTACCACAGTTTAAAGTCATAGTGTAAAGCCCATATGGAACATGCTTGAGAGACAGAAAAACTGTGCCTCATTTCTGAATATATAGGTAAAAGTCTGTCTTTATATTTGTGTGTGTTTGGCAACAATGAAGCAGCTGGGGAACTTGCCCGTCCTGGTCTTGCTCTTTACCCCACAGGATAGGCTGACTCAAGCCATCATCAGTGACATCTCTGGGTATGATGGGGTGCCAACCTAGTCTCAGAGCTTGGATCCCCTCCCCCAAATATGGTTATTCTCTGAGCACAGCTCTCAATGATTTCTGAAGCACAAGAGTTCACGGAGCAGGCCATTAATTTCTCCTCTGCAAATGTCTTGACTGTCAGAGCTGCTTATGAATTAAGCATCCTGGACTCCCTGTATCCCCACCCCACTGCTGTCCAAGCAATAACTCAAGTGCCAGAGGGGTAGGGAAGCAACTCCCAAGGCAAAAGACAGAATCCTTCACTGAACTTACAGGCTGTGCTGTGCAGTGGGCAAAAGCAAGAACTATAACATGCATCACCTAGTCAAGAAAAATCATCGGGAAATGGGAAATGGGGGGAAGTGTTTATCTCAGGGTCTAAATTATGTTTTTAGAGGTGCCCTCATAAATCTGGAGTTTCTTTGCGGACTCAAATATACTTTCTCGTGATGAAGAGAAGAGTAACCATGGCACCATTTTCTAGAGGAATTCAAACTGAATTCCCATTGATAGCTCTCCCCATTCTGGTAGCCCTTCTTTCTTTGGCGGCTATTGCTTCAGAATGGTTGCTGTGTAAAATAAATTGTTGCAGCTGAGAGTGTTGGGAGTGGAGCACTGGAAAAGGATGAGTCAATGGAAGGGCAGAGATGGAGGAAGAGACTGAAAGAGACCACTGGTGTCCTTCTGAAGCCAGGAAGGAGGCCCTCAGCATGTGAGCAAGGCTGGTCACATGCAGGTGGCCTTGATCATATGCCGAGGGCCTCCTTCTTGGCTTCAGAGAGATGCCAGTGGCAATGGTGGTGGCTGCAGATACAGGCCAGTGTGCATGTGTGGACTCCATCCCATTTTGTGTAGGTAAAATAGAGTGGGGGTGGGGAACAGGCCTGATCTGGGGCCAGAATAAACCAGTGAGGAGACAACATATTCTGGCAGCTCTGGACAAACTCTTTATGTAACTGTGACAAAGCAAGCAAAAAGGCACTTAGTCCACCTTAACTTTAACTAGTGCTGAGGATGGTAGCTCATAGACACAAATGACAGAGGAGAGAGAGGATGTCAGGAAGGTGGAACTTGTAACTTCTATTCATAACTTGTAATGTTACTTTAAAAATATTCATTATACTAGTTGGACCCAGCGTACCATACAGCGTTAAAAAAACTCCCCCCCCAAATGCCCAGTAGATCTCATGACAACCCTGTAAGGTAGGCTGGCCACTGAACTCTCCCCCCCTTGCCACTTGCCCTCCCGCCTCGAAAGTCATCCCCCCGCTGCTCATCCCCCCGCTGCTCACCCCATCACTGCTCGCCCTCCCGCCTCCAAACTCACCACTCCTACCTCCAAAGTTGTCCCTCCCACCACCGCCCACCCCCTGTCACTGCTCATCCTCTCACCCCCAAAGTTGCCCCTCTGACCACCACTTGCTCCCCCACCCCTTGCCCTCCAGCCCCCAGTCACCCCTCCGACCTCCAAAGTTGCCCCTCCTGCTGCTGCTCGCTCCCCTGTCGCCACTCACCCTCCCGCCTCCAAAGTCACCCCTCCCACCACCACTCACTCCCCCTGTTGCCACTTGCCCTCCTGCCTCCAAAGTTGCCCCTCCTACCACTGCTCGCTCCCTGCTGCCGCTCACCCTCCCACCTCCAAACTCACCCCCATCACTGCTCGTCCTCCCACCTCCAAACTCGCCCCTCACACCATCGAATTCTCCCCCCACCTCCAAACTCAGCCCCCCACACCACCCCCTGCACTCCGGCACATGCCATGCTACACACATACCACCTCCACCTCCCATGCTACCCACATTCCCTCTGCAGCCGCCATGTTTACAAAGGATTTCAACTTCCAAATGGTCCTGCCCCCAGTGTGCTGATTGGCTGCCCAACAGAGCTTTGATTGGTTGGTCAGTTCCCTAAGCAGCCAATCAGCACACTGGAAATGGCAACATACCTAAGAGCAATATATATATATATATATATATATATATATATATATACAGACCAAAGTTTTAAAAGGGGGAGTTAGTTGCTGTTATACAGTTGGCCCTCTACATTTGTGGGTTTGATATCCATGGATTTGATTATTCGTGGGTTTGCCCCCATCCCCCTGAAGCCAAAGGCCATGTGCACATTCATACAACAGCCTCGGCATTCAGGAGGGGAGAGCACCAGCAGTTGCCCCAGCGGTTGCCAACTACCTCCTGAAGCCAGCTGCTCTGTGGGCTTTTGTAGGCTCTTGGCGATGGAGATCTCTGCTGCTCCGCCTTCCCCAAGCACTACCACAGCAGCCTGGAGCTTGGAGAAGGCTGAGCAGCAGTAATTTCTTTCACCAAGAGCCTCCAAAGCCAGCTGCTCTGCATGATTTGGGAGACGTCACAATGGACATCTCTACTGCTCCACCTTCCCCACGCACTAGCACAGCAGCATGGGGCTGCTGTGTGAATGTGCATGGCTGCCCCAGGCTTCAAGAGGCTGGTCGGTGGCTGAGGGGTTTGGCCGCGAGGCCCACATTCTTCGTACTCCCTCCTTACACGGAGTTGCCAAGCTGCCCGCTTTGCAAGCCTGAGGAGCCCTTCTGAGGATCTCTACCCCACCTCCACTGTATGTATTCACATTTTTTTCACTTTTGTGGGGGTCCTGCTCCCTTAAGCCCCGTGAATGTGGAGGGCTGACTGTAATTTCATTAAAAAAAAATACTCTTTACTTCCTTAGTATTCAAAAGTAACTAAAACAGTTATCATTTTAGTTCATTTTTTTAAAAAAGAAAAATCTATCAGAATCCATCCGAATGGCGAATGGGTTTCTCTTCGCGATCCGCTTTCCCTCCTGAATGCCGGATAAGCTTATTTCAGGGTGGAAAAACGAGCCCCCTTCCTTTGGATGCGTGTGAATCCGAACGGCCGTGTGTACCGAAGAGTGAACTTCCGTACATATTATTTAAATCATGTGGATGGGGCCTTAGTTGTGCCTTAGCTGTTGAAAAGGGGATTTGTTATTTGTAACTGATTATATCCAAACTCTGCTGTTCTTGCTGTGGTGGAAGTTTTAGCTCTTGTGTGAGTCAGGAACCAGAAAAATTTCTTTAGAGCTGGTCTTGGTTATAAACTATGTATATCTAATGTACCTGTCTATGTGACACTACATCTGTTCCTTGTGGAGTCAGAGAGGCAATTTAAGCTGAAGGTAGCTAAGAATTGTTATCGGTGAATTGTTATCTCTAAAAGGGGAGCTCCCCCCCCCCATATCTTAATCTGGACAACACTCTTCTTGAATGCTGTAAAATGATGTGAATGATAAAATGAGCTGCTTTACAGGCATGTGAGAAGGCATTCATTACAATAAACCCCTTTCTCTTAAGGAAGCTCTTCTTGATTACTACAAAAGATGTGACCAGACCATCCAACCAAGCAGTCTTATCTGTAGCTTCATTACCTCAACTGTTTCCTGCAGCATGTTGTGTGGCTGTTATTCCATCCTCATCAAGATTTAAGCATTCTCTTGTTCTCTGGTGGTTTTGTTTGAGGGAAGTTGAATTTCTGAGTGGGGCTGGTGATAGGAACTTCAGTTCCCACAGGACAATGTGAAAAACTCTTTTCTTCTCTCCTAGCTTTCTGGGCCTTACTTGGGCCTGCTACAGCTTCCTTCAGCTTCCATGTTCTTTTGCTGACCCTTCTCCAACTATGTTTTTGTGTGCCTTCAGGTCATTTCCAAGTTATAGCTACCCTATTATCATGACTATTTCAACCCAATTTGACCTGTTTGGTTTTGGTTGTGATCCTATTTATCCATCAATATAGGCCTTGCCTAGATGGGTTATTAACCCTTTTGTACCCCCATCTTTGAAATCAGCAGTCAAAATGACATGGCTTTTGCCCTGTTTTGCCCCTGGGCAGAACCCTGGGGCTAAGATGTGGTAAAGCCCATTCAAATGTTTTAGCAAAATAGCCAGGAAAAAACACCTCTTTTAAGATAAACCGGATTGGGCCCTGTGGGAATCAACTTTATATATAATGGGTCCAGAGGAGGGTGACAAAAATGGTGGGAGGTCTGGAAGCCATGCCCTATGAGGAGCATCTTAGGGAGTCAACTACCCTGCTCCTGTCCACATTGCATTCTATGAAGCCAGGAAGCAAGCCCACAAGGCTGGTCACATGCAGGGGGCCTTGATCACATGCTGCAGTGCCCCATCCTGGCTTTGGAGAGTGTGATTTGGATGGAAGTGGTGGTGGTTGCAGAGATGGGCTGGGGTGTTAATGTGGACTCCTGCCCATTTTGTGCAGGTAGCAGGGGAGCAAGGAGCCTGATTCAGGGCTAGAATATGCCAGCAGGAAGCTGGAGTATCCTGGCCCGTATAGATGAGCTCATAGTTACACTGAAGCAATGGTGGCAGCAACAAGAAGAAAACAGCAGTGGTAAGGGAAAGAAGAAACGGACAGGAGAGGCAGTGAGAGGAGAAGAAGGAGGATGGTTCAGAACCATCTATTCATAGAATCCCTGGCTTTGGGGAAAGGGAATCTCCAGAGTCAAGGCACTGTGGGTGGGTTGGCTTGGATATGCTATGGGACAGGCAATTATCCAGGTCTTCTCTTCCAGAGTGCTTTGATTCTATGTAAATCCACCTCCCCAAAAGCCTGGCAGTCAAAGAAGAGGTAGTTCAGAGCTCTTTCCCCCTTTGCCACTGCTTCAATTGCAGTTGCCACCACAGAGAATGTGACAGAGAATGGACAGGTTGCTTACCTGTAACTGTAGTTCTTCGAGTGGTCATCTGTGAATTCACACATAAAGGGTTAATCCTGCGCCTGCGCAGTAGCATTCGGAAGTCGTTAGAGTCAATAGCCATTAGATTGAGTTTTGGCGGTAATCCCGCCCACCATCCCCTTCAGGCTATATAGGCCCTCCTCGAGCCCGCCATTTTAGTTCCGAATAGTCGCAGTTGCAGCCCCCCCCTTTTTTTTTTGAGGAGGTAGCTCAGGACACCCGAGAGGAGGATGGGTGGGATTGTGTGAATTCACAGATGACCACTCGAAGAACTACAGTTACAGGTAAGCAACCTGTCCTTCTTCTTCGTGGTCTCTGTGAATCCACACATAGAGGGTAGATTAGCAAGCTTATACTTAGGAGGAGGGTGTGTCCTGTCTAGAAACCAAGGAAGAAGTGAAAGGAAGAGACACCACACGCCAGTCAAGATAAGGCCAAAGGGACCCCTTAGGGTCATTTTATTTACTTAGCAGAGGTAGTTGTGTTGTGGTGTCCAGGGTCTATGGACTCAGTCAAGTCTGTTGTGCAATGCAGGACATGAGGACTGCTCGCCCCAAGGCCGCGTCCTCTCTCGAGGTAGAGTCTATTTTGTAGACTTTGACAAAAGTCAGGGGTGTTGCCCACGTGGCCGCCCTGCAGATGTCCTGGATCGGGATCCCTTGTAGGAATGCCGTGGAGGTGGAGGTAGCTCTGGTTGAGTGGCTACGGATGCCTTCCGGCAGCCGCTTATTCACCATTTGGTATGCTAGCTTGATCGTCGCCGCTACCCACTTCGAAAACCGTTGTGAAGATACCGCCTCACCCTTTCTTGGACCTGCATAGCAGATGAAGAGTCTGTTGCCCTTCCTCATCTGCACGGTTCTGTCAATGTAGACGGCTAATGTCCTTCTGACATCCAGGTATTGGAGTGACTGCTGGCCGTCATCTGACGGTTGTGTAGGGAAGGCAGGAAGTATTATGTCCTGGTTGAGGTGAAAGCAGGATCCTACTTTGGGTAGGAAGGCAATGTCTGGCCGTAAGACCACCTTGTCTGTGTGAAAGCGTGTGTAAGGGGGATCCACCCTTAACGCACACAGCTCGCTGGCTCTTCTTGCCGATGTGATCGCGACCAGGAAAGCCGTCTTCATGGAGAGGAGGCGTAGGTCGCATGTAGTTATCGGTTCAAAGGGGGCCTTAGATAAGGCCGCTAATACTATCTCCAGACTCCAAGCAGGGGTAGGTCCCAGTGTTGGGGGGTGTAGGTTAGTGTAGCCCTTGATGAAGGCCTTTACCTTAGGGTCTCTAAAGCAGGATGGTTTACCCAGGCGTTGGAAATGCCAGGATACCGCTGCTACATAGCTCCTGATTGAAGAGACTGCGAAGTTCTTGTCTGAGAAGGAGGCTAGAAAGTCCATCAAGTTGGAGGAGTCCACTAAGTGTAGTGGAATCCTTTTCTCTTCTAGAAAAGAGCAAAACCTTTTCCACTTGTAGTCGTAGGCCCTCACCGTTGAAGGGCGATGCGCTGCTCTGATGATGTCCCTTGCTGCTTCTGAGAGAGGGTTCACGGCGTTATCAGCCATGCTGTTGGGTTGATCAGATTGAGGTCCGGGTGGAGAATCCGACCGTCTGCCATTGACAGGAGGTTCGGCTTCCGTGGGAGACGGTGGTACCGTCCCTGTGCCATCCTGAGGAGAGGGGCAAACCAGTGTTGTCGGGGCCACCATGGAGTTATTAGGATGCATCTGGCCCTGTCTTGGTGTAGTTTCGAAATCACTCTGGGGATGAGAGGAAAGGGGAAAGGCATAAAGCAGGGGGCGCTTCCACTGCCATAGGCTGTCCCGTGACCGGCGGCCCCTCGAGCAGAACAGCGGGAGCACCACCTTGCTCTTGGAGGCAAAGAGGTCAACTGTTGGGGTGCCCCATTGCGAGAAGAGGGAAGCGAGCGTCTGTCGGTCCATAGCCCATTCGTGGTTGCTGGTGGTTGATCTGCTGAGCGCATCCGCCAGGTCGTTGATCCTGCCCGGGACATGTATGGCTAACAGTGTGATGTCTCGTCTCACGCACCAGTCCCAGAGTTCTAGGGTGAGTCGCAGGAGCGTCGGTGAGTGCGTTCCTCCTTGTTTGTTTATGTAGAAGACCGTTGTGGTATTGTCTGATGCCACTTGGACCATTTGTCCGGTCAGGGAGGGTTCGAATGCCCTCACGGCTTTGAACACTGCTAGGAGTTCCAGAGCGTTTATGTGCAGTGTTCTCTCCTTCCGTGACCAACGTCCCCGGACGGACAGTCCTTCGGCGTGAGCCCCCCAACTTGACAGGGACGCATCTGTCGTGATGGTTCTTGTGGGGTTTAGTTGTTTGAAAGGCAGGCCCTGTTGGACCATCCGTGGGTTCGTCCACCAGAGGAGGGATTTCTTGAGTGGTCGGGGGACGGTCAGTCGTTTGTGTGGCCCGTGAGCATACGGGTTGAACCTTGCGATGAACCAACTTTGAAGGGGTCTCATGTGTAGTCGTGCGAAGGGTGTGACTGCTGTAGTAGAGGCCATGTAGCCCAAGGTCTGCTGCACCTCTCTCACTGTGGACCTTCGTCGGATTATGCACTTCAGCACTGCTGCTCGAAGTGTGTGGAACCGGTCGTCTGGTAGGAACGCTCTCCCTACTCTGGAATCTAGGGAGGCCCCTATGAACCTGACGCGCCGTGAGGGGCGCAGGTGTGATTTCTCGTAGTTTATCATTAGTCCCAGTCGTTCGAGCCAGGTGAGGGTCATCCTGATGTCTCTGTCCAGTTTTTCAGCCGAATGGGCCGTAAAAAGCCAGTCGTCTAAGTATGGGAACACCACTACGCCTCTTTGTCTGAGCCAAGCCACTACCACTGCCATGCACTTCGTGAATACTCTTGGAGCTGTACAAAGGCCAAACGGTAAAACCTTGAACTGGAAGGCCGCGCCGCCGACCGCAAAGCCGAGGAATCTCCTGTGTGAGGGCGCGATTGGGATGTGAAAGTAAGCGTCCTTCAGATCCAAGGTGGCAAACCAGTCTCCTGATCTCAGGAAGGGCAGTATAGATGGGAGCGTAACCATACGGAACTTCTGTGGGCGGATGAATGAGTTCAAATCTCGCAAGTCTAGGATGGGGTGGCCGCCTCCGTCCTTCTTTTCGATGATGAAGTATCTGGAGAGGAATAGACCTCCCGTGCGTGAGCAGGGGACCCGCTCGATGGCGCCCTTTTGTAGGAGAGTGTTGACCTCTTCCACGATGAGTGGAGACAGTGGGGTTCCTCTGTGTGGGTTCGGGGGTGGAAGCTCTTCGAAGTCTATGTAGTATCCTCTCCTTATAATGTTCAGGACCCAACAGTCTGAGGTAATGAGTTGCCATGAATGGAATGCCTCTGTGAGGCGGTCTGCAGGAGAGGGTGTAGTATGGGGTGGGGAGGCAGCGTTGGTGTCTGGTGGTGGTAGTGGCTCTTCGAAGTCAAGCACATTGTTTGGAGGACTCCGGTTTCCGTTTGGGAAATTGTGGCTTGGGCTTGAATGATTGGAATCTCTTGTGGGGCTGGTATGAGGAGGACTGTCGTGGTCTGGAGGGTGGCAGGCTGTATCTTCTGCGGTAGGCTGATCCTGTCCTGCGAAAGGGCAGGCGAGGCCTTGTTGGGTGGTGGCTGCTGGGTAGGCCGAATTTCTTGGCTGTCGACCTCATCTTCTCCGCGTGCTCCAGCTTTGAGTCTGTGTCTGCGTGGAATAGACCCAGCTTGTCGAAAGGAAGATCTTCAATGATAGAACGGGCGGTGTGTGACAGCCCAGACGATCGCAACCATGCGTGGCGGCGAACCGCAATTGAGTTGGCTACAATCTTGCCCGTGCATTCTGCAATGTGCTTTGCTACTTGTCGCTGGTATCCCGCTAGCGCCAAACCTTCCTCCCTGAAGGAGTTGACAATTTGTTGGTCCTGTTCAGACAACTTTGAGATGTGGACCGACAAAGCGTCCCATAGGAACTTCTGGTAAGCCCCATGCAGGCCGCATACGAAGTCATCTTAGTGAGGAGGCAGGCGGAGGAGTAGAATTTACAGCCTATGGCATCCAGCTTCTTGCCCTCCTTGTCTGACGGGGTGGAGTGCAGTCTCTGGGATGTCTTCATCTGAGCTGACTCAACCACCACCGAGTTGGGTTTTGGGTGGATTGATAGCCATGGCGCGGAATCTGTACAGACTCGGTATAGATGATCCAGTCGTTTGGACGTGGGCGGTATGGAAGATGGTGTAGCCCAGGACGACTTCAGTACCTGGAGTAGGTATGGTGAGATGGATAAGGAGGGAAGGGACGGTGCCCTTTGTTGCAGGTCCTCAAATATGGGATCGTCCACTTCCTTTTCTGGCTGAGTGGTTTTGATCCCCAGGGTGCCTGCCAGTCAGTGCATAAAGTCGGCGAAAGCCTTCATATCGTCTGAAGGCGACGGCGGGTCCGGTCGCGCTCCTCCTGGAGCTGGGGACAGTCTCGGTGATGGCGAAGAGGATCTCGAGTCCGAGTCTGAAGAATGGGCCGAGGGGGTTTTCGAGACCGGCCTCCTCGGCGGTGTCGGGCGCCTGGGGGGTACTGTCACTCTGGACAGTGAGCCTCTTGGTGGGGGGCTGTGTGGGAGTGGTCTCTCCCGGGAAGGCGACCTTGATGGCGATCTCGATGGGGCCGGTTCCTTATCCTTGCCCAAGCTGCCGGGGCGGTACCGGTCCCTGACTTGGGTGTAGATTCCGTTGGTGGTCTAGTGATGGGGTGGCGCTCCTTTTCTGGGGTGCGCGTTAGGGACCGTGGATGCTCTCTGTGTCTTCGAGCCCTGTAGCGTGGCGAGGGGTCAAAGACGTCCTCGTAGTAGGGGTCCCAGTAGTGCCCAAATGGGTGGTACCGGTGATACCTGTGAGGGCGGTCATAATACCTACGGCCGTACCGCTCCCACAGCCACTCTTCCTCCGATGTCCCCACGTCAGAGATGTACGAGGCCGATGACCCAGACCGGGATCGGGGGCGTCGCGGTGAACGGGACCGGTGTCGGCATCTTGGGGAGCGGGACTTACGGCTCCAGCGTGGTGAGCGGGTTCGTCGCAGTGACCCCTTCGGGGAGGGGGACCGACGGGGTGTGTGTGATCCCTGTGGAGACCTTTCCGTAGAGTAGTGGCGGTCCCGGGAGTGGGATCGAGACCGACATGGAGACCTTCGAGGGGTGGCCGGTTTGGTGAACTGCGGTGAGCGGTGAGCCGTCCCTCTCTTTCTATCGAGCTCGTCGAGACCTCGATGATCTTCAGTTCCGGTTCTTGGAGCTCGCCTTCCGACAGCTCTCGCTCTCTGTTATCCCCTACTGACATCGGGGATGTATCCCTCGGCGGTGACCGAAGCTTGGAGAGGCTAACTCTGATGGGAGAGACTACCGGGGACTTGTGACCCAGAGAGTGGTCCGGGATCAGTGTCCGGCCTTTTTGGGTCCCACTCGAGAGGGAGTCGTCGGACAGTCTCTTTTTCTTCTTTGGCGGTTCCTCCTGTGGAGTGGCCTTTGGGGAGGTAAGCCTCACTGTCTTAAGCCTCTCTTTCTGTAGTGTAGCGGTACCGTGATCTCTCGGGACGGTACCGTCCGCAGCCTCAGAATCGGACTTCCTCGATCTCGAGGAAGAACTCTTGGCCACCTCTTTCCCCCGGTCCCGGGATTTCGGTTTGGAGGGGTCCTTAGCAGGTTGCTTATGCTGTTGCAATGAGCTGGACGTCGAGGGTCTTGGGGCCGTAGTCGTGGCCGAGCCCGAGAGCACATGTTCATACAGTTGGGCCTTCAGCCTCTTCTCTCTGTTCCGCCTCGCCTGGGGAGTGAAGGCGCTGCAGTGGCGGCAGGACCGGACATCATGTCTTTCTCCCAGACACATCAGGCAGTTGGAATGCCCGTCCGACTCGGGCATCTTTGCCCCGCATGTCAAGCATGCTTTGAAGAAGCCATTATGAACAATGTGGTCACTCACGGTTTCGAGGTCCGATGGTAAATTCGGGGTCGTACTGAGGAAAGATCCGTCTAATCTCCGGTATCTAGTCGAAGAGAATCCTATTCAATGAAAAACAGGGAAAGCAAAACCAAGGGAGGGGGTAGAATCCAAGTCCGAAGGCTAAGACTCCAACAACGTTCCTCGTGTTGCTAACGCGGCGGAAAAAAAGGAACTAAAATGGCAGGCTCGAGGAGATTCTGGATTCAGGCTCTGGATTCACAGAGACCACGAAGAAGAACACAACTGCATGAGCTGTTTGCCACTATAGAATCCCTGTCCCTGTCCCTGTCTCTGTCTCTCTCTCTCTCTCTCTCTGCCTAGCCCTGCTCCTTTTTAACACTAAGCCAATTGGTCCCACCCTGGTTATGGTGTATGTGCCTAGGGCTGAATTTATAAGAGGGTTGTATCCCAGCTCCACTGTGTAGTTTCCCTGCTCTGGTTTGACACCTTTACTGCCACACACATCTGTTTTAACCCAAACTGAAATCAGTTTGGAAAACCACTTGGGACACCCATTACATAGCCACATTGGTGCAGCGGGGTGTTTATGTGTTTACTGTATTGGTTTATGTCTGGTCGCAGAACTGCAGCAGCTGAGTGCGGGGGGGGGGGGTTATTCCCCAAACACATGTGCATATTTGAATATTCGCTAAATAGCTTTTGTTTTGTTTTCTTCTGATTGCCCATCTGCACTTCTGTAAAGTGAAGCTGGTAGAGTAGCCGGAGAATGCTGACCCAAGAACGTGTGCATGCAAACACCAAATTAAAAAAAAGAAAAAAGAAAAAGGCAACACTGCCTTTTCTGGGTGCCAATACAAACAAGAGAGCTACCCTTCTGTGGCAGGAATTATCAGGTGGCCCAGGTGACTTGACCTAAGTGGCCAACCACCAAGCTGGGTCCATCTTTCCTGACTTGCCATTCCCGATTCCACCGCAATCCCAATTCAAGGGTCAAATCACACATTTTAAAATCCTAGTTCTTCCCAAAAACAATGGAATAAAGTGTTTTTTTTTTTTTTTAATATCACCTTAAAGCCCTCTGGCAGCACAAAGAAGTGCTTCCACATTGGAAGAAAGGAACACCATGTGTTCCAATAAGACTGGGATTGAGGTCAGGACACATTATTTAGCCTGTATAGAATCAGCCTATCTCTGACCCAGAAGTGTCAGGTGAGGAGTTAGTAATCAGCCCCAATTCCCTTTCACATGTTAGCTCATGTTAGTAGTGACACTTGGGACAACACCATCTGGTGTATAGTTTCCTCTACTAATACTGGTATTGATAACTGCAACTGTTTTTTTTTTAAACCCAGTCTCTGTTTCTCTTGACAGAAGAGAAATCATTTCATAAACTAATGCCTCTTTGTTTCTTTGTCTTCAGCCCCAAACTGAAGATTTAGTTAAGCCATTGGCCTCTTTGAATTGTTGATTTCTCTGAGCCAAGTTCCTATAAACCCTACAAAGCTTCTTTTTTCTTAAAGGAATGAATGGCCCACTCACTTTACACAGCGGACCATTATTGTAAAAAATCAACAGGTACACACCTATAGTGAAGTGAAGGTAAGCAGTGAAACAAACTGCTTGCTGATTCCTACTTAGACCTGAGCTGTATTTTTGTGAGTTTTGATTTTCACATCCAAATTCATATGTTCAGTTTGAGAGAACCTTTCACCCATAAGCACCGAAAGCACATTGCATCAAAGCCTTGATCTGCTTCTCATTGGCTGCTGCTATACTGGCTGCTGCTACACTGCAGAAATAATGCAGATTGACACTGTTCAAAGCTATGGAATTCTGGGATTTGTAGTTTTGTGAGATATTTAGCCTCCTCTGTCAGATAGCTCTGGTGCCACAACAAACTACAAATCCCAGGATTCCATAGGATGGAGCCATGACAGTTAAAGCGGTGTCAAATTGCATTATTTCTGCAGTGTGGCAGCAACCATTGTGTGTCTCTCCACGGATAGGGCTACCATTTGGAGATCATATATGTTTTGTTTATCCCAGAATATTTTCTGCCAGCTCCCAGCACAATCAGATACTTTTTCTATCAGCTCCCCAGGTCAGTTTATTTTTAACTGAGTACAAAACTGAAAAGAACAGGAACAAAATCAGGTACGGTTCAAACAGGACTTTATCAGACGAGCCCCTTAAAATATTCTTTTTCTGGCATTAAAAAATCCATTTTTATGCCAGCAAAAGAGCACCCCCACCACACTTACCTTCTGGTCCAGCAAAGGCTTCCCTGACAATGAAGGAGGAAGTGAAGGAAGCCCCGTTCACTTTCTCATTTGAAATCCTACAAAACTTCATCGTGCGGGAAATTCAAACAAAAAACAAAAAATAAAACACACAAAGTTACACAAAACACAAAAACACACTTAAAGACTTCCAAGTAAACCAGAGAATGTTTTTAAAAAGTGTGTCACTTACCTGGATATTGCAATCTCACCTGGAAGTGTTCTGACCGGTCCGGTCATTCATGAGGTAAGTATGTGGAAAAAAAGATGCGAGGTTACACACGCTGGCTATGCAGGGGAAAAAACAGCACAGCCAATCTATTGATGGCTTGGACCGTCAATAAAATAGATCGGCTTATGGGCACGACATAAACACGAAAGGGCAACATTTTCTGGTACGCGTACCCTTTCACGTTTATGTGGTGTTGTTATGACACTGTATTTGATCTGTCTGATAAAGTCCTCAGTTTGGTTGTGCCTAGAGATGTGCAGGACACATACCTTGTTCTTGTAATCTTAAAACTAGCCAGCTCCTACTTGTGCACTGAACTCTCCAGTGTTGAAGGAAGATCTAGCTACTAGACTATTTGATTTTTGTAGATTGGACGGAGAGGGGGGAAAAATCTCATCCTTTGCTTCAGGCAGCAAAGTATCTTGGAACAGACCTACGTCTCTGTTTTGTTACTTTCAGTTGGTTGTGCAATCTGGATTCCTATGTAGTTACTAGTCCCATGTAATTAGGCATGGCTAGAGTTGGATTGGGACAACTGACAGTACATTCTAGGACATGTCTACTCAGAAGTAAATCCCATTGAATTCAATGGTTCTTTCTCCCAAGAAAATGTGCGTAGGATTTCAGCATACATCCCCAAATGCCTGGCTTTTTCATCTTATCTTTATACTGCGAAAGAATCATTGGCTGGGAACTGAAATTGTGGAGGTGGTGGGGAAATGATATACTTAGTTATAGAAAAAGTAATAAAGGACAATCAAATAAGATTATATCAAAATATATCTCAACATATGAAGGTGAGATACCATTGTGATTTCAATACTTTCAGTTAAGACCAAGATCCATACCTAATGGGTAATAATAAATTGAGAATGATATGTACTGTATTCAAGCAACTATATGAGAAAAACAAAGCCAAACACAGAAGGCCTTCTATCAAATGTGTGTATGTGTGTATATATTTTTATAGAGAGGCGGGGTGAGAGAGTATTGGTGTATGAAACATAAGCTTGAAAAATAAATGTAAAGCTTTTCTGGGGAATCAACTGCCAGAAAATAAATGGAAAAATAATTTCCCATCTACTCCTACAGCATTACCATTCATTAATTTTAAGGAAAATCATTAGAAATATCAGCTGCATTTAACCCTGGACTAATTAAACCAGATAAAGAGTTTGAAAACAGCTAAATTTTAGAGATACAGTGTAGCAAAGGCTAATTTTGTAAATATTTGTGAGTCTGTTGAAAAATTAAGGTCCAGAAAACAATTTTGAAGTTAGCAAAATTGTAATTGGTTCCATTGAGATGAAATTCCATTGAGATGAAAAGTGGTATTAATTGGTTATATGAAACACTCCATTTTGTTGTTGTTTGCTGTCAATGTAGCTTTGACTTGTGGTGACCCTATAAACGAGGAAACTCCAAAAAACCCGGTCATCAACAGCCCTGCTCAGTTCTTGCAAGCTCAGAACTGCAGCTACCTTGATTGAATCAATTCATCAGCAATGCAGTCTTTTTCTCCTGCCTTCACATTAGAAAGAGACTCCATTAATAAACATAATAAACATAAAAGACTCCATTAATAAATATAATTACCAACTAATAGGAAACATGTTGCTAATGGCAGAAACACTGGTTGTTAAAAAAAGGAAAACCACAGATACGTTTTCTGTTTGTTGTTATTGTTCTTATTGTCATGAGCCTTCAAGTCATTTCCAAATTATGAGGGCCCTAAGGCAAACAAGGTTTTCTTGGCAAGATTTTTTCAGAGGTGATTTGCCATTGCCTTCCTCTGAGGGTGAGAGAGTGTGGCAGCTGACACACTGCAGAAATAATCCAGTTTGATGTTGCTTTCATTGCCATGGATCAATGCTATGGGATTCTGGGATTTGTAGTTTTGTGAGATATATAGCCTTCTCTGTCAGATAGCTCTGGTGCCACAACAAACTACAATCCTCCAGATTCCATAGGATGGAGCTATGGCAGTTAAAGCGGTGTCAAACTGGATTAGTTCTGCAGTGTGTCAGCAGCTTGTGATTTGCCCAAGCCCACCCAGTGGATTTCTATGGCCAAGTGGAGATTTGAACCCTGGCCTCCCAGAGTCCCAGCCCAACAACTTAAATCCCATGCTGGCTCTCAGGTTTTCTGTTAGGGGAAGACAATAAATTATGGTAGATTGCCAACATGTTAAGGCAAATTACAACTCAAACAAAGTATAGAAGATCTGGGAAAGAAAAATGATTTCTGTTCAACATAAAGAGCATTTGTGAGTAACGATGAAGGAGATCCCCTAACTCCCCCCACTCCACAAACAACACTAATTTTGGAACACCTTTGGTATTTCAAAGCTTTCTAGGATGATTATCAGAAGAGATGTGGAGATTGCTGAGCTTTTTCTAGGAAGGTTCAAAAGAACTCCAGAGCTTTGGAAGATGCCATGAAGAAGAATGAAAAATAAGGCCATACTAATGCCACCCGTAACTGAGCAGCACCCTACCAGTACTCTAGGACCCAGAGCATCATCCTTTCACTGTTCATTTATGGATGGCTTTAAGCACATCATTTTAAGTATTTTTCTTTCCTAGATCAGATCTCTCTACCAGCCTCCCCCCCTTCCAAGTAAACCTACTGTTTAGTTGTCCCTTCATATTTGCTGGGGTTTGGTTCCAGGTCCCCCCGTGGATACCAAAATCCGTAAATACTCAAGTCCCATTATATGCAATGGCATAGCAAAATGGTGTCTCTTATATAAGATGGCAAAATCAAGGTCTGCTTTTTGGATTATTATTTTTTAAAGAATATTTTCAAGCCGTGAATGCTTAAATCCATGGATACCAAATCCGTGAATACAGAGCGACAACTGTACTTTGCTTGCACAGTCCTGTAGTCCCTTATAGATTAACAAGTCTTTTGTGCTGACTCCAACCCATTTCATCAGATGTGAAGGTGAGGAGACTTAGGACTTTATCAGACACACTAAATATGGCATCATAATGACGCCACTTAAATCCAAAAGGGCACACATACCAGATGACATCGCCCTTTCGTGTTTATGTCTTGTCCTTAAGCTGATCTATTTTACTGATGGCCCAAGCTGTCAATAGATCAGCAGTGCCATTTTTTTGTCAGCATAGCCGGTGAGTGTAACCTCACATCTTTTTTTCATGTACTTACCTCGTGAATGGCAGGACTCGCCAGAACACTGCCGGGTAAGATCACAACATCCAGGTAGGTAGCACACCTTTTTTGACCCTCCCCTTACTTGGAAGTTTTTAAGTGTGTGTATGTGCTTGATGTAACTTTTCTATGTTTTCTTTTTTGTTTTATTTTTAACTTTCCCAGGCGATGAAGTCTCACAGGATTTCAAAGTAGGAACGGGGCTTCATTCACTTCCTCTTCATTGCCAGGGAAGCCTTCTGCCTGGAGACAAGGTAAGTGTAAATGGATTTTTTTATGCCAGCAAAAGAACGTTTAAAGGGGCTTGTCTGATAAAGTCCTTAGAGCCTTATCACACTCCAAAGAAAAGCAGCAATGCAGTAGGAATGTTCTGTCTTTCCTTCTGCCTTACCGCATGGTGTCGGTGTTCTTCCAGTGTTCTTTTGGTCCGGTTCCATGGGGGACCAAGGTAAAACTGCATCATTTGGAAACAGATTTTTCTGGTTAGCAAAAAAATGTGGTTTTACCTCAGTCCCCCAGGGACTGGAACAAAAGAACACTGACGTCATTATATAAGTCACAAGGAAAAATGGAACGGTCTTGTTCTTTTGCCACTTTTCTTCAGAGTGTGGTAAGGCTCTTACTGAAGACAAAAAGAGACACATTTGTACCTATTTCCTCAACTGAACTGGATACTTCTGAGTGTGAGAATATTATGTCCTATCAGGATACAAGAGGTTTGAAATTTTTGACATGTTCAATGATCAGGAACTGTAGTAGGGTTGGATGAGAGTTTCATTCAGTTCACTTTTTGAGAAGAACTTTCCAAAGTTTGCAAATGTCTTCATAGACAGGATGGGGGTTGGAAAACTTCATTTAAAACAAGAATGTGGAAGAAAGCTAAGCTGATTCATCCAGCCAGTCAGAATATTTTAAATGCTTACCACAAGGATCAATTTTTCACACACATACACACCAATAAAAGTATCCTCTTGGAAAATATATATCACTTTGGGTTGCATTTTAGCTGATGTTTGGCCAATTTGGGTTTTTAAAACCTTTTGCAGGTACTTGGGGTCTTGATGGGGTTGCAGGAATGGATCTGTCATGTTTACCAGCAATTTTAAGCCATTTTGATGGATGTGAAGTGAAAATCAGCCATGAGCAAAAAAATTGGAGTGTCTGGGAAGCTTAGGTGCTTTGGGAGCTGCAAAATCAGTCCCCATGGGCCATATATGGCCCCGTAGTCTTCACTTTCCTCACCCTTGGTTAGGCTTACAGAAGTTTAACTTTGAAACCCTGTGAATCAGCTTCCCAATACCAGGGAAGATTCTACAGCAGATAATTAAACAGAGAGTCTGTGAACATTTAGAAGGCAATGCCATAATCACAAAAAGTCAACATGGGTTTCAGAGAAACAAGTCATGCCAGACTAATCTGATCTCTTTTTTTTTTTTGATAAAATCACCAGCCTGGTAGATGAAGGGAATGCTGTGGATATCACATACCTTGATTTCAGTAAGCCCTTTGACAAGGTTCCCCATGACATTCTTGCAAACAAGCTTGTAAAATATAGGCTAGACAAGTTAACTGTTAAATGGATTTGTAATTGGTTGACCGGCTGAACCCAAAGAGTGCTCAGCAGTGGCTCCTCTTCCTCTTGGAAAGATGTGACTAGTGGGGTGCTACAGGGTTCTGTCCTGGGCCCAGTGCTATTCAACATCTTTATCAATGACTTGGATGATGGAATTAGGGGCTTACTTATCAAATTTGCAGATGATACCAAATTAGGAAGGGTAGCTAATACCCTAGAGGACAGGATCAAAATTCAAAATGACCTGGATAGACTGGAGAGCTGGGCCAAAGCTAACAAAATGAAATTCAATATGGAGAAATGTAAGGTACTGCACTTAGGGCGGAAAAATGAAATGCATAGATATAGGATGGGAGAGACCTGGCTGAATGAGACTACGTGCGAAAGAGATCTAGGAGTCCTAGTAGACCACAAGTTGAACATGTGTCAACAGTGTGATGTGGCAGCTAAAAAGGCCAATGCAATTTTGGGCTGCATCAATAGAAGTATAGTGTCTAGATCAAGGGAAGTAATAGTGTCACTCTATTCTGCCTTGGTCAGGCCTCACCTAGAATACTGTGTCCAGTTCTGGGCACCACAATTCAAAAAGGATATTGACAAATTGGAGCGTGTCCAGAATAGGGCGACTAAAATGATGAAAGGTCTGGAAACCATGCCTTATGAGGAGAGACTTAGGAAGCTGGGTATGTTTAGCCTGGAAAAAAGATGGTTAAGGGGCGATATGATAGCCCTGTTTAAGTATTTGAAAGGGTGTCACGTTGAGGATGGAGGAGGCTTGTTTTCTGCTGCTCTGGAGACTGGAACATGTAGCAATGGATGCAAGCTCCTGGAACAGAGATTCCACCTCAACATTAGGAGGAACTTTTTGACAGTAAGAGCTGTTCGGCAGTGGAATACATTCCCTCAGAGTGTGGTGGGGTCTCCTTCCTTGGAAGTCTTCAAACAGAGGCTGGATGGCCATCTGTCAGGATGCTTTGATTGCCACACATTTCCTGTGTGGCAGGGGTTGGACTGGATGGCCCTTGTGGTCTCTTCCACACAATTCCTGTGTGGCAGGGGTTGGACTGGATGGCCCTTGTGGTCTCTTCCACACAATTCCTGTGTGGCAGGGGGTTGGACTGGATGGCCCTTGTGGTCTCTTCCAACTCTACAATTCTATGGTTCTATGATACTGAATTAGCATCAATCTCTCTTTTTTCCTTGAGTGGATCATCATCTTTCACAGCTCCATGGCATGAGCAACATGGTCATCTCCATACCTGAAATAGTGGTACTTACTGAATTTGACCAAATGAGATGAATAAGAGTTTCATTTGGTTAATTTTTTTAAAAAAGAACTTACCAAGATCTGAAAAAAGATTTTAAAAAGAAAGAAACTGAATGTAGGAGAAAAAGCAACAGGAACAGTTATTTATCTCTGTTCTGGAAGTACAGAGAGCTATAAAGGCCACTCACCCCAGAAGAAAATGGCATCCCTGAATGATAGACCTTTGGATCATTGAGGCCAGTTAAGGTGTAGCCAACAAGGCTTCCTCTGCCTTCAGTGAGCCCTCCAGCATCAGTCTGAAAGATACACTTGCAAGAGAATTGGGGATCTGGCAGGAGGACCTGGCTGGTATCCATGGTGGCAAATCTCATTGCAAACCATCCCCAGCTTTGAGGCTGGCTCAAAAAGTGGTGTGAGAGGAGGATTCTCCAAAGCTCACCCGCTGTCACTATTTGTCAGTTATTGCATGTCAGTGTAAGTAACGGAAAGGGCTATGTACTGTGATTTATATAATTATATGTTCTGGGTGTCTTTTTCTTCTTCTTTTCTTTTATGTCCTCTTCACTTTTGAATTTTGCTTGCTTTTGTTATGTTAAATCCTTTTTGTTTTTAATCAAGCCTGTGTATGTCATAATACGGTGTCTGTATGGAAATAATGAACATTTTTGTCTATAAGTTGAAATGGGTGAGATAACAAGCTTTTCCTGGAGTGTAAATAGAATAAGACTGAAAGCCTTCTCTTAATCAGAAGAACAAGTACAGCCATCCAGTCCAGTATCCTGCCTCCAGTGATGAACAAGCCCCACATGCTATGTATTGAAATGTAGGGCAAGATTAGGGCAAGGAAACATTACTTCTTTGGACTACAACTGCCAGAATGGTTTAATGTTTTTATGAATTTTTAAAATCTGTTCAGCTTTATAAATGGTTTGCCTTTTAAATAATTTTATAACTATACTTTTATTGAAGTTGGCGGATAGCTTTTAAATGTGTATTGTTTTTAAATATGTCATAAGCCACCTTGAGTCCCATTTTTGGGAGCAAGGTGGGATATAAATGAATAAAATAAGGAGAAGGAGAATCCATCAGGCAAAATGGCCAGTGCCCATGCTGGATGCACCTGGTGTAACATACACTGTTCCCCCCCTGTGCGCTACACCCCCACGGTACACATGCCACTCTCCTGCACCACCCTCCCCATGCTCGCGCCACCCTCCCAGTGCCCCATGCTGCCCTCCCTGCACTTGCACCACCCTCACCGCACCCCGTGCTGCCTTCCCTATGCACTGTGCCACCCCCCTGCACTCTCACTGCCCTCCCCACACCCCATGCTGCCTTCCCTGCAACCTGTGCCACCCTCCCTGTGATCGCACTGCCCTCCCGGTGCCCCATGCCACCCTCCCTGCACTCTCCCGCCCTCCCTGCACCCCATGCTGCCTTCCCTGCACCCTGTGCCACCCTCCCTGTGATCGCACTGCCCTCCCTGCACCCCGTGCCACCTTCCCTGCACTCGCACTGCCCTCCCTGCACCCCTACACACTGTGCCACTCTCCCTGCACTCACACCGCCCTTCCTGTGCCCCGTGCTGCCATGTGCCGCCCTCTTCCCACTCGCACAACCCTTCTCGTATCCCATGCCGCTATGTGCTGCCCTCCCCGTACTCCCACTGCCCTCCCTGCACCCTGTGCCACCCTCCCTCTGCTCATGCCACCCTCCCTGTGCCCCGTACACACCGCATGCACACACACCATGCCACATCCCCCCCATGCTACTCACACCCCCTCTGCCTCCGCCATGTTTAGAAAGGAATGAAACTTCCACATGGTCCCACCCCCAGTGTACTGATTGGCTGCCCAACAGAGTGTTGATTGGTTGGTCAGTTTCCTAGGCAGCCAATCAGCACACTGGAAACGGCAACATACCTAAGAGCAATATATATTTAGATATTCCACTTTAACTGTCATGGCAACATCCTGTGGAATTCTGGGGTTTATAGTTTAATGAGGCCCAAGAGCTCCTTTTGGCTGACAATTCTAAATGCTGCTTCCTAAATTTCAAGTCCCAGGATTCCATAGGATGTTGCCATGGTAGTTAAAGTGGAATAATAGTGCTATAACAGTATTGTGTGTTAAGGCTTGTAGTCCAAAAATGTGTCTTTTCCTGTTTCTGATAAGACACAGAGCAACTATTTGTCCCTGTCAGATAGCACTGTCTTCATTCAGAAAGACATTTAGGGATTGTCGCTAGCATGATGACGCTGCATTCCCTGCTTGTCTGTTTCATCTAATAACTGCTGCTGCCTCTGCTGTCGATTGCACTATCTGCTAATGAGCCTTGCAAAGCAGCCGTACAAGGGCTCATGGATGTTCGTCAACCCTTATTGGATGTAATCTTTACAAATCTCAATTGCACTGGTTCTTTCAAAGCAACATTTTCCCCTGCTTCTTTAACATTCTCTCCCTCCCTCCTCGCTCTTTCTCTCTTTCTCTATTAGCATGGAAGTTTGGGGGGGGGGGAAACAGCCAACTGTATCCCTACTTCTACAAGCTGTAATGACACAGACGTTCAACTGCGGTGGTAACAAATTGTCCATATTATAACACTTTACATCTTGATACCAGTGCTTCCTTAAACAGCTTATCTGTAAACCAAGTGAATTCTCCCTGGGATGTTAAGCAAATAGCTGTCATGTAATAGATGGGGTACTGGCTAAAATGAACACTTACAAATGGCTGTAGCATTTACTGAAATGTCATGTCGATCCCTTGCTGTTGTTGTTATGCAGTGAGATTGTTTCTACTCCATCTCTGGGTCCTCAGCCTTCAGAGGCTATTTTTAAAATGTATTTAGAAATGCTTAGAATTAGGCGTGCAGTTTTGGAGAGGCATCGTCAGAGGAAAAGACAGAGCATATATCAAAATATGTGTACTTGCATTCCTGATTGGAGTTTTCGAAACAAAAGGGTTCCGCTTTCAGTCACTTGGAAACAACCTAGCCAACTCCCCTTTGAAACTGATGCATTCCTCTGCTACTGTCACCACCTCCTGGATTGCATAGAAAGATGCCAAGTCCCCTCTCTGATTTAAGTAGTTGAGTGTCTCTTCTTCGCTGATTTACCTGCCACCCCAAGCCACTCTGCTGCTGTAGCCACCAAAGTCACTGTACTATGCAGCAGTCCTGTATAAAGTATTGCTTTTAACCCCTACATATCCCGCACTATGCACCCTTTCATACTTTGTGCCCCCCAACACTGACTCGCTCACTTCAAGTGAATCACTTCACAAACTTGGTCAGATCTCTCAGGACACCTGGCATCAAAGGCTGTGGCCTTAACCCTATTGTTAGTCATCAAGTAGAGTAGACTCATTTGTTACCTACTACCCTGATACCACCCATTCTTCCAATAATTCATCAATTAGCAATATTTCATAAAGTGCCTTATTATTGGTACTCCACATGTTAGGTAGTAGACTAGGGATTCCCAAATACAAGGGCTCAAGGTTTGTGAAAGCCTAAGGAAGTGGCCAGCCCAAATTCATGAAAGACTTGTCTGGGTAGTGATTAAGCAAAAAACAAAACAAAATAAAACCTCGTACTGGTGAGTTAGGGTGGAAATGGGCTAATTCTCCTGGATGTACATAGAAGTGAGTCATTCACTAATTTAATCAAGGTAGTGGACACTCATTGCCTTGCAAAGCTGGTTTTTCCTCACAGCTTTCTAAAACAATAGAGAGTTGCCTGAGACACATCAGTCCTAATGTTTCAGTGATTAGCAATTGTTAACACATCCAGAGAACCCACTGTTTAACTATGGGAAACTGTGGCAGACATTGTATTCTACTCAAAACACCCTTCAGGGGGAATATTGAATATAAATACCCCAAAACACAGTCGAAGCGTGCACAGCTTCCTTTATCCCATCACTCTGTGAATCTGTGTCACCACGTTTGCAGTTTCTCCCACCTTGTCACTCTGCTGGTTTTCTGCATGACCCTCAGAGCTGCATTCTGAGTATCTTCTGCTATACACACCTCTGCTCTTCAGACAGGTATAGTATAGCCCATTACCCCGAACTCTATTCCTCTATCCCAATACTTTCTACTTTCTTTGATAACAATGTGTGAGTGCTTGAAGCCTGAGTGTATGTATGTGTGCATTCTCATAATTATTTTTCAATAAAAAACATTTTTATTTTATCCCCTGGCTTGGAGTCTCATCAATTAGTACCGATATACATAGGTCAAAAGATCCTGCGGCTACTCAACCACTCTCTTTAATTAGCTCTCTTTAATTTGAGCTAATTAAAATTTCCCATAGAAATAATGATTTTTGGTAGACACACATGGAATTTCCATGGACCTCAGTAATTCGAGTAACATATTGAATCAATGCAAATTATGTAAGTGGAGACTTACCAAGTTATTAATCAGTGCATTTCCCCTAGTAGCGCGAACTAAGCATGAGATTTATGTCCCAGGTAGGAATGATGTAGTCTTCCAGATGTTATTGAATTGTAACTCCCAGTATTCCTTGCCATTGGCCCTTCTGGCTAGGGATGTTGGCAATTGCAGCTCAGCAACATCTGTAGGATCACATGACTTCACCCCTGATTTAGGCCTCTGGAAGTTAAAAAGAGTTGAAACCCACAGAGCTAATTTTAAAAATGGCCTCTCCACCCCACACTATACACCTGGTTACTTGGGTCACTTGATTGGAGGGAGGAGAGACAAGTCTTATTTTAATCCCCTGCTTAAGGCACTTGTCCTAATCAGTTGTCCATTGCTCCACACTGTTAAACATATGAGGAGTCACAGCAGAGCTATTCCTACAAGGGCCATCCTTGCTGCTATATCCCTACAGTCCCCCACACTTTCCATGCATCTCCATGGGGAGATGTTTGCAGAGGGGAGTCCTGATGACTGTGAATTTATCACCCCTATTTGCTGGAACCCCTTACAGTTGCTCATGGGAACAAGCTCTGTGGATGCTCACTACCAAGGACAGTGTGAGAGCAGGGCTGGTAGACACATACCCTTCAACACTTCACAGATGAAAACTTGGACCAAACAAAAGGGAATTGTCAGATGAGGAGGAAGAGACAAGTCATGAGAGGCTGTAGCAGTTTCCTTTTGCCTGAGTCTACTTGGAAGGGCAAGATTTCATCCACTCTTCTCTCACACTGAATTCGTTAAGTCCAAACTACTTTTGCATTTTGAACTCAGGGCTCATCTACAACAACAGGAGATTCTGGCTTACCTTCAGGGTATCCTGGTCTGCAGCAACCACAGGCTTGTCTACAGGATTGCACACACACTGAGGCAAGTTCAGGGGCACTGAAGTTCCACTCACAGTTCTCCCTGTTGAATTCACCCTGGTCTGATAATTCACAGTATGCACAGCCACACATTCGTGGCTACTCTGATTTTTTCCCTTCCCCCCATGCATGTGAATACAGTATATGTATGTCTTTTCCCATGGGTTGGAGGGGCTTCAGACATCCTATTAACTGGAGGTACGTGAAGCTAACAATATGGGCATGCTGGTATGTGCTTCTCCAAACAACTGCTACATATGGAAGAAGAAGAAGAAGAAGAACTGCTAAATGTGAAATTGAAACATGGAAAGAGGCATTTCCTGGAGGGAAAGGTCAGCTGATTGCCTGGCCCAGGGAGCCTCCTCCTGACCTCTTCAACACACCCACAAAAACTCCTTCTCAGGTCCCCACGCTGATGATGTTATGGAGTGCAGTACACACACACACACACACACACACACACAAACACAATATCTGGATTTTCTGCTCAAATCTGGAGTAAATCCCCACATTTTTGTGTGCAGATTAAAATCCTTAGGCACCAAAAAGACCCAGATCCAAGCCATACTTCATCTGGACAGCTCCCAGTGAAAATGAGGTGAGGTCATTTTTCAGTTGGCCCTCTGTATCCATGGATTCAGCTTCCATGAATTCAACTATCTACAACTTGAAAATCTTCCCCCCAGGTTTCCCCCCCAAAAAGGAACCTTGATTTTGCAATTTTATATAAGGAACACCATTTAACTATGCCATTGTATATAATGGGACTTGAACATCCACGTGAGGGCGGAGTCCCGAAACCAAACCCCAGCATATATCAAAGGTCCACTGTTATTTGGTCAGTATAGACATGGGTCACCTATAGCCACCACTTATGACTCCTCGAATGCTTTCATCAGCGCTGTATACACACAATCCTAAATATACACTGGACTGACTATGTGACAAATGTTGCTGTCCTTGAGCAAGCAGGGATCACCAGCATTGAGGCCATGATATTGAGAACACAGCTGCACTGGGCAGGGCACGTTTCGAGGATGGAGGACCATCGCCTCCCAAAAATAGTACTCTACGGTGAACTCACAATGGGTCAGTGTTAGAGGGGCGCTCCAAAAAAGTGATACAAGGACTCCCTGAAACAACATCTCAGGCTCGGCCAAATTGATCACCAACAATGGTCCGCCCTGGCCTCACATCAGGAGGCATGGAGATGCACCATCCACAATGCTGCGGCCTTATTTGAGAATTCACGCCGAACAAGTCTTGAAGAGAAACGACAACGCAGAAAGAATCACAACCCAGAAACATCACCCAAGGAGACCTTCTGCTGTGCTTTCTGCAACTGGACTTGTTTATCTTGGATTGGCCTTTTTAGTCATCAGTGGGCTTGCAGAAAGCACAGGATGAGTCCTTCCTGAATCTTCATTTGTGGAGAAAAGCCAGAGAGAGAGAGATAGACAAGTCCTCAGTTTGCAACAATTGAAGTAAGCTGAGGACAAAGAGAGGAGGAGAGAAAACTGGGACATTTTAAAAGCAGCTGAGAAAGAGGAACAGCAGAGGATTAATTGTGACTTCCCTGCCAAATCAGGACAGTTGGAGGTTATGTAGAGAGACACAACCATGGTCTAGGAGAGTCTGGTGTAATGAGCACCATGCACTGTAGAAGAGGAGACTCCTGGAGAGAGCTGTGGAAAAACAGATTGTGGAAGCAGCTGAGTTCACATATCAATTTTCAGCATGCAATGAATGGCAGTTTCCTCTGACAGTGACAGCTGCCTATTTCTATGGCAAGGCCCCCAAAGATACCCTGTGGCAGCTCAGAGAATGGCTTTCAAATGTTGGAGATTTGGCCATTACCTATCATCTTCTCAAGAAAGTTGTTTTAAAAGGGAGAGAAGTGATTGAATTGGTGAGTGGTTAGTGACTACTTGTCTTATCCTTTTGCAGCAACAATGACATTACCGACTTTGGTGGAAATATATAAACACCTTCTCACTTTCTGTAGTAGGGACTATTCATTATGTCACACTGACACCAGAATGGTGAGGGAGGGACAGGGTGGGTGGGACTGTGTGGGGCTGTGTGTTTTCCTTTTGTAGTTCTTGTGTCTCTTGTGATTTTGTTGAAAGGCAATTGATGACATCCTGCTGAGATAAGCATTATGGCAATTGTAATGAGAGGGGGGAGGAGTGTAATTTGCAACTTTATATCCCTTTTCTTTTCAAATACATTTTGTATTAGCCTGAGATATCACTTTCTTGAATGGCTTAATACAATTCAGTATTTAAAAGCCCAGCATCTCATACATAGTTGAAGGCCCAAGGCAAAGGGAAAAGAAGCTGCTGCTCCACTCCCTGAAGTCTGCCATAAGGTTATCCCTCACCATCAAAGTGCAAAAAAGCTACTTTGGGGAAGCACAATTCATATAATCCTCAGCCACCACTGGGTCCCACCAATGAGCATTCTGGTTGAAGGGTTTTGGAAGCTGTAGTCCCAAAGAATAACTTTTGCAGGCTCTGCCCCAACCCCTAATCTCAGCAACTGTAACAGGAAGTAATCTGTCATGAATATGGTCCTGGGAAGTCATTGCCCACAAGACCCCTGCAAAATACTGTTTCAGTCCAGCTGCACACCATTCCCCCAGCATAGCTATGACTTTGGGACTACTGGTCAAGTCAATTGAAATCACAGTGTGTCTACCAAAATCTGGTATAGTGAAATTTAGGAGTAGACTGGATGATCAGCCTTGACTCTAGAATTTCTCTAAAATCTCCCCCCCCCTTTTTTTTTTTTTTTTTACTTAGGACATTATCAGATGTGTTAAATGTGGCATTACACGAATGTCAGGAGATCACAAAAGGGCTCCCTTTTCAGACAATGTCATTCCCCCCTCGTTATGCACCCATTCTGCTGCCGTTCCGCCGGCGCTGCTTTTTTTGACGGGATAAGCTGTCAATAGATCCCCTGTTCCATTTTTGTCACAGATGTTCCTGCACGTGAAAAGGTGCCCCGTTAAGCTGGCGAGATCCCAGCATCAATGGGAGGTCCCTGCCAGAACACTTCCGGGTGAGATCGGGACATCCAGGTAAGTGACACACTTTTTATGACCCTCCCTGGGTTACTTGGACATTTTAAAGAGTGTTTTTGTGCTTGCTGTCATTTTTTCCCCCTATTCTTTTTATTTCTGAATTTCCTGCACTCGCGTCTTTTCATGAGAATCTGCAAGATTTTGATCCAGGAAGTGAAGGGAGCTCTGTTAGAGCTCCTTTCACTCCTGGGATATGTTTTCCAGGGAAGAGAAGGTAAGTGTGATGGGGAGGGCAATTGTTGCATGACAGGGGTGGGAGTAGAGATTGTGGGACAAGAATGCTTTTTTTGTTCCTGTCTGGTAATCTCCTTAGATGTAATAGTGTGAATCTCTGGTATGGGATTGGAGCCACTGGGCATGATCTAAAGAAGTTTAAACCTCCTCACAATAGCTTGTTTTCCTAAATAAACAGATTAAAATTTTAATGTAAAAATATTTTAAAACCTCTATTTGAAACCAAAGGGTGTGGTTTCTTTCTCTTCCATGTAGGAAAGGGAGTTCAGGAAAACAAGTGATTGGGAACAGGGGAAGATTATTCCCATTGGTCCATATCCAAACGGGGTCCCTGCACATTTTGCTGTTCTTGTTCTGTGCCTTCAAGTCATTTCTGACTTATGGTGACAGTATCATGGGGTTTGCCTGGCAATATTTGTTCAGAGGCGGCTTGTCTTTGCCTTCTTCTGAGGCTGAAAGAGTGTGATTTGTCCAAGGTCACCCAGAGCGTTTTCATGGCTGAGCAGGGATTTGAATCCTAGGCATTGTCTGCACAGGCCGACTGAAACAATCTCCCCCCATTCCGGTGCCCAGCTGTTCGGACAAGACAGGGTTTGGGGCCAGATTCTAGTTTGAACTGTCCAAAGACCGGGCAGTTCTGACTAGAAACTGGGGAAACTCCCCCTTAAAATGGCTTAAGAAAATACTTGGGAAAACCCAGATCTGGTGGAGAAAACCAGAGCATTCCATGGTGGGAACGGGCAGCTTTCTGCATGTGCATACTACACTGTTTCAGCTGGCACCTCTGCTGCTACTGCTGGTGTTGCATGTCACACTCTCTGAGGTCACAGTGAGGCCCCCATCATGTGATCAAGACTGGGTGCCTCATTTCCATCCTTAGAGAGTGTGACGTGCAACATCAGTCATAGAGTTGCCCACCAATACAGCACAGAGAGTGAGTGCAGACAGCTGCCCGTTCTCGCCATAAAACACAAGGTAGCAAGGAGGAATCCAGGACAGTTCTTTGGCCAGAATACTCCGGCCAGAACATGGAGTACTTTGGCCAGTGCAGACAAGACTCTAGTTTCCAGAGTCACAGTCCAATGCTCAAACCACTGCAACATGCTGGCTTTCATACATTTACCTAGAGGTAAAAGAGAATAAGAGGTGCAGCTACCTACAGCACAGATCCTGTTGTTTAGTCTCTAGAGGGACCCCAAAGGCATGTTTACGGTCCATTCCCAGCTAGAATCCAACAAGGACAAAGAATCTCCTGAGTAGGAAATACTGCTTGATCCTCTTATTCTCAACTTATATATATGTGTTCACATATACACATATAAAAACCTTTGGTGGCCTCATTTCAGAGAAAGAGTAAAGCAGTCAACCCCCTTAGATTAGGAAGGTTTTCTTCTTAGTGGAGATATATGCTATTACATCATAGCTCAGCAATAGGGAAGGTATGGAATGTTGACTGGGGATGATGGGAGTTGAAGCCTAGCAACAGACAAGCACCACACATTTTTCACGCTTATATTAAGCCAGGAGTGGGCAACTATTAGTGGCTGGGGGGCACTAGAGGGCCACATCCTGACTAGACTCCTTGAAAAAAAGGGGGAAATCACCCCCAAATGCTCCTCAACACTCCCTGGGCAATTTCACTACCATTTAAGCTATATGGGTCATTTTAGGTCAAGGAAGTCAACTTCTGGGTCACTTCTTTTGCTGAGAAAAGGCCTCTCCTTGTCCAAGAAACAACCCTAGAAGGCAAAGAAGACATGCCCCCAAAATGCATCCTACACCACCATTGCGGGGGGGGGGGCTTTAAAAAAAATGGAGGGTTTGGAGAGCCCAGGGAACCACAAAAACTACCTATGGGTCACCAAGACCTCGGGAGCTTCCTTCCTTCCTTCCTTTGAAGGTTTCTTACAACTGGTAAATAACAATACCATGCACTTCAACTGTGCCAGTTTGCAGGGACAGTCCCGATTAATCCTCTGTTGTCTCAGTTTCTCTCCCTTCCTCCCACTCCCCCCCTCCCTTGTGCTCAGCTTACTTGCTCAGCTTCAGAGCGAGTTCAACGTGCAGAATTAATTTGCACTCAATTAACTCAGCAGGGGGAAAGGGCAGGAAGGGGTGGAATCTTGCCCTTCCCAATTGGCTCAGGCAAAAGCAGACCTCTGGAGTCTCTCTCCTATCTTGTCTGTTCTTCCTCATTAATAACCTTTGTCATCTTGAGCATACCCTGAAATTGCTTGGACATATGTGTCCTGGTTTTCATATGTGAAATGTTGGAGGGTGTATGCAGAACTATTATAAAAAGTGGAAGAAAGGCAAACTATTTGTGAGTGGCTACTTAAAAAAAAAAAGAAGATGGCCTATTTTAGTGAGCACGGTGCATATAACTGTGATCTGGTAATCAGCTGAGTTGATAAAGCGGAAATAGAAAAGCATGTGCAAGTGAAAGAAATGCAGAAAAAACACTGCTCAAATGATCAAATGGCTTCCTTCCTTAGAGAAGCTTTCAGTGAGTGGGTATTGTACACTTGAGAAACAGAAGAGGGAAGGTGGAATCAGGCCAGCTCTGCTTAATGACAGCCAACACAATACATATGCGTACTGACTGCCCAAAGACTGGAGGTGGAGATGTACTTTAAACTTGTTGGATTGTTATGTTAATAGGTTTTATTAAAAATTTGTGTATTTCCAATGCTTCTAAAACCCACTGATTTTCTAGATCCATTTCAGTCCTGTTTTGGCGACAGGAACAGTTTTGATTGATCTGTAAGATGTTACCATTGTTGAAAATGAGAAAGGGAGAGTTTAACCATGTTGATTTTCTTGGATGCTTCAGCAGATGTGGATAAGATTGATTATGATGCCCTTCTAGGTAGGCTGCCTCAGTTGGCTGTTGAAGACCCTACTTGGTGGTAGTTGTGGTCTGCCTGGATGGCCCATCCTAAAGACCAATACTCAGCCCCATACCAGCTTTGCTCTCCCCCAAGCTGTCAAACAGATACATGAAACTGGGACTTGGGGTTGGGGAAATAGTCTGGATGCTGGGTATGAGGTGTCACCAATTTGTGAATAACTTGCATCTTTCTTTGGCATCAAATTCATTCGAGACTGATTGACTCAATGAAGGCTAGTAAAACAGAAACTTACCGGTAGTTGAGGCAAGACAAAGATACTGTTGGTGGGTGATTTGTTCATGCAGGTGAATAGTGCTTGTTAGAGTTTGCAGACTAATTGCTAGTTCACATGTTTGCAGACTTTCTGTTTGTTTTACCACACCCAATTTCTTCCTGCATCATTCTAATGTCCAGCCGTTTTCTATTTTTTCTCTCTTTCCTCAATTAGACCATGTATTTGAGCATGCATAAATTCTTGTAAGTAAAACTACTTTTACATATTTTACAAAGAAGACTACATTTGTTTCTTTTCTCTACTAGACCGGGAGAGGGAGCATGGAACTGATTGTTGCTCAGCTTCAGCCTTGCCAATTTGGGGCTTGTGTACACTGGCAAAAAAATGTGGACTCACTCTAAATCTGGTACTGGCAGTCCAGATGACATACGGCTACTTCCAGAGAACCACAGTTTTTTGCCCTTAACCCAAGTTTGCTCTGAACTAAGCAAAGTTGGGGAAAACTCTGGGATTTCCTGGAAACTCCAGAGTGACCGTGGGTTCTTTTGCTGTCTGGACAGCTGGATCAGGCCTGATTTGTCCTGATCTAGTTGTCCACACAAAACATGGTGCCATCTCTCTTACCCTGTGCTGAACAGTGCAAGGAAGGGGGTGGACCCCTTTTGGAGCTGCCATTGCAGCTGCCTCACCAGCCGAGCAGCTTCCTGTGAGAGCCTGGCTGGCAGCATCACTTCTGCTGAGGTCAGAATGGGGTGCCCATACTATCAATGAGGAGGGGATAGAGCAACCTCCTCCATGTTGATCCCATATCTATGTGTCCCATTCTGACTTCACCATAAGTGCCAACACTGACTAGGCTCTTGCAGAAAGCTATTTGGCCACCAAGGCAGTGGCAGCTCCCAAAACAGGGGACAGGCCAGTGGGGCTAATGCAGTGTCAGCTCAGCTGGCCCATGTGGACAATGATGGCCATCACACCAGATGCAGTGTGGTGTGCGTGGCTGCCATTGTGGTCAATCTGAGCATAGTGCTCCAGACTGGTCCTTGATTTAAGCAGCCAGCGTAATCGAACCTTTAATTAGTTTGCTTGAAAGATCCAGTACTATCTCTCAAGTTTCCCAATAGTATTCTAGATATGATAATAACCTTCAGCTTATTGGTCCAGCCTTGTCACTAGAGGTCCAAGTGACCTCTGTGACTCAAAGAACCTTCCATTATCTTCCATAAATAAATAAATAAATATAATTGTTTATTGCTTTTAAAACCTTTTAAAACAAAATGGCTACCGTTTTAGCCATTTTGTTTTAACTTACATTGTAAAGCCACTTTGGGTCCCATATTGGAAGAAAGGCAGGATATAGCTCAAATAAATAGAATAAATAAACAAATGTATATGATAAATTATCCGGTACTATGCTTTTGGGATTAGTGCTTGATCCACTGACATCTGTTGACGTAAGGTAAACAGACAGAAAGACAGGCTTGGATAGAGATTGCTTGATCACCTTTACCCATGCTATGGTGGCCTCCAATTTAGATTTTGTACAAGGAGTTGCTTTTGAATATGGCCAGGAATCTGATGTTAGTCCAGAATAGGGCTCCATACATGTTACCTGATTAGTTGATTCAATCTTAGTACACCAATACTTTGCCTGCTATTTTAACTTCCAGTCCATTGCAGGATCAATTCATATCTTCACATTTCAGGGCCTCAATGTCCTGAGGGCAGGATAAATGAAAGATAACGTGCCTTTTCCCACATATATCTACTCAAACCTTAAGGTCTTCTTCAGAGGCCAAGGTCTATGATCCACCACCAACTGAAGTGTGATGGGTGGTGATGGGGGAGAGTGTCTTCCTGTTGCAGCACATTGCAAATGTCCTCCTAAGAGAGGGGGTGGTTTAGAGCCCACCCTATATGCCAAAATCTCTATTATTATTTGGGGGAATTATTAGCTGAAACAGAAGCCTGCAAGAGGAGGGAAACTTCAGGGATCTTTTCACCAGTACTAACTGTAGACAACACTCCAGTTGAAGTGAAATAAAGTATTTTTTATTGGAAATAACACAAAGTGAACTAACACACACAACACACGTGCTTAAGAACCATACAAGGCTATAGCAGACTAGGACAGAAGAATTAGATAGAGGGAGAAATTTGGGAATAGGGTGATAGTTACCAGTCTTAAAGAGAAGAGTTCTGTGCAGTGAGGATACTCAGACAGGCAACTGAGGGTGGCACAGGAGGTTCCAATCTGGGGTGCACCGAGAAAGACAAAGATAGACAAAGAAAACCAAAACTCAGCTGATTGCCTTAATTGCTGGGAGATAGGAATTGATGGGTTTGCAACAACCTCACAAAGTTGGACAGGAGGGGGTATAGGAGAGATTTCTGTAGGAATAGATTAAGGAATGGTCACTTAATTGCTTGACTGAATAATTGCTGAGATGCCCAGAGTTGGAAGAAAGAATTAGCACATACCTCCTTAACGACTGTGTTTACTAAGGAGCTTCTGCACAATCCTAATTTGGGCTTTCTTGACATTATATTTCTAGACACATCCCAGGCCATTGTTACCCCCAACTGACCTTTGGTTTGCCCCAGCCAACCTGACCCTTAAAAGCATTGAATATTTCCAATTATGAGATATCATGGGGAGGGGGTATTAGGGCATACTAACACTCCACAGGAAAGCCCCCCTGGCACCTTCTTTATGGTCACTTTGACTGCAAATGAATTTTTCATTATCTCAGGTGACCTTTTAAAAATCTTAGTGTTTTGAACAATTATTTATGTGTTGTATATTTTTTTGTCTTGCTGTAAAATATTTTTATTGCTCTCCACTGGAGATTTTTTCAATGCTGCAATTTGTTGTTTTATGATACAGTATTTGGACATGGTTTGTTATTAATTTATGGTGTGAGCTCCTCGGAGAACAATGACTTTGGGAAACCTATGTAAACAGTATAAATTAGTCTGGAGGATATCTTTCCCTTCTCCCCTGTACTTTTCCTATTGAGACATGGGATCTCATAAAACTGAGCTTTCCTTTCAGTTCCTACCTACTAGGAGTAGGCTGGATACCACTACAGAGGTATGCTTCCTCTTTCCAGCCCCATCAAATGTGGTCAAATCCTGTTGTAACCTGTATCACAACAAGGTTTACTGATAACTTGCATGCTCTGGCAGAGGTTTAGGACCTTAAAGCATTGTTTCAACTTACTACTCAACATATCTCCTCCCGCCAGACCGTGGGGAATTCCTAGAACTGGGTCCATTTTCACAGCCACTTTATTAGCCATACAAAAAAGTAAGTTACACACACACACACACACACACACACCACATATCTATGAAGGAACCCAAATCTACAACCTACCGAGAGGGTGCTTCCTATGTTTCCTCTGTATATTACAGCTTCTCTTGCAAAGGCATTGTTGCCAAAATATTGTAAGACAGGCAAAGCATATTCCTGGAATTATTCCTTGAGTTATTTGGTTCCTTTGAAAGTTGTTTGCAAAATGCCGAACACAACACAATCTCTAATTCCAAATGAGATCCCACTTTTAACAAGTTCTGGAAAATCCCTTTGTGGATCAGAATAGGGTTTAAGTGGCAAGATGAGGGGATAAAGGAGGATGGGAGAAAAGAAGAACACAGAACAGATGAAAAAAGGAAAGGAACTTCTGAAAGCCAAGGGAAGAAAGTTAAGACAGAGAAGCAGAAGATGCTCCTAATGTTTCTTCCATGTGTTACTGCTGCTGTTGATCTGTGCAAAATTTGCCTGTGGGTATATTATGCAAAAGAAACAGTATCTTCTGTGCAGAAAATAATATTTCTGCATTATTTCCTGTTTTCTGTGCAAATCAACCACATATGAATTTTGTGCAGAGTAAGTACTCAATTACAGCATTTTCTGTGCAGGAAACAGCTTTTTCTATGCAGAAAATAATATGTTTTCTGCAGAACACAACCACATGTGAATTCTGCACAGAATAAGTCCTAAACTGCAAAGACTCTTGTCAGTCCAGGATTCTTCAGGTCAGGGTTACTCAGCACTCAAACAACATGTTTGCCAAGCATTTTTCAAATATGTTTGAATATTCTTCCCATCCCTATGCTGCTTTTTTTCTCCCTCTTTTTCTGGGCTTTCCTCTGCCAACTGCCTCTCTTCCTGTTTCTTCAGCAACGTTTGACTACTCTAGAACCTGTGATGGAAGTAGCCTGGAATGATCCAATATGAGAATGAGGGCACAGAGGGCAACACATTGGGATGCAGAGTTCTTCCACACACACACACCGAAGGGCATTTCCTAGAACCATGTAACATTTTTGACCAGTGCAGTTACTGTTCACTTACCTGGAGGCTCTCACTTCCTCCAGCATATTCCTGCCCACCTCCAGTCAGTGGACATAGAATGACAGGTGACCTGCTCTTCCACCAGCCATTCATTTACTGTCTAGTTCATGGGTGATTTGATTTCTGCTACCATATTTATTTAAAATTTCTGTATTGCCTCCCAGTACAATACAATATTTCTGTATTGTCCCCTTCTTTTTGTTTTATAAGTTTTCAGCCCTTGAAGAAGGACATTAAATATTACCAGGCTGAAATGCGTTAGGGCTAATTGGAAGAATAAAATTGTCTTTTTAAAACACACTGAGACTGTCTCTTATTTGTATCCTTTTCATTGGGTGTAACCAGTCCTTGGTGCTTTTTTGTATTGCCTTCCAGCCTACAAGGGCTCCCAAGACAATGAACAAATAAAAATTAATTCGAACAATACAAAGATAAAAACATTTTAAAAACACATTAAAATACTCTTTAGACACTCCTAAAGGCAGTCTAAAAACAACCCTAGAATCCAGTTCTGGAGTAGTTGAAACATCTGTTTCAAACACTGAATGCCATGTGGGACAGCATCATTTTGGCTGCTCATTGGAAGCTTAAAGGAGATGGGGCCAGCTTAACTTCCTTGGGCAGGGAGTTACACAGTCAAGGCACTGCTACAGAAACAGTCCTGTTATGTGTACCCATCAACCTAACTTTGCTGGTCTGTGACCTTTGCATGCAGGAGTGTGCACATAGATCCTGCCTTCTCAGTCCGTAGCTCCTTCTCCTGTCCCACAAGCTCTTCCCACCAATACAATGTGTGAGATGGACAGGCATTCACACCAGTATGGCTCTTCCAGGTGGCCAAGGGCACCATTAGATGCTCTGCTCTCTGCAATGGAGCCACCACTTCCTCCATGGATGCCCAATGCAAAGGAGGGTGCCACAGTCCTGCTGAAGGTGGTGTGCAATGGCAGATGGTTTGGAAAATCCTTTGGCATCACATTTTTAAGTATCTCATTGCCAGATGAAACAAATTCTTTCCTGTAGCAAGAGTGTCCCTTTTCACCCACAACTATGAAATGCAAGTCAAAGAGTGGTGGAAAGACAAACAGGTCAAAATCTACACCTTTGTCACGTTCTCATCTTGTTCATATAAGTGGTTTGGTAAGTGTCTGGTCTGGGCCTTATGTATTCATTTATTCAGATTTATGCAAATGCATTCATTTAGCAAGTTAATTCATTTAGCAGGTCAAGCCTTTTTTATTATTTCACCATTTGATACAATGTTTTTAGACTTTTATGACTGGCTTTTTCTCTCCATTTCTTTTGTGCTGAGACAAGCACAAACTTGTTTTAAAAAGCTGAGGTGGTAGGGAGGATCATTCAGCAACAGATTGTAGTTGCTCTGTCTCATGCCACCTTTGTTTCCAAGAGAGAACATTTTCCCATTTCTTTTGGGTACCAGAGAGATTATGGGACAGGTGAAGTTGGGGTGCATGAACAATTTTAGGAAAAATCTAGAGTGCCTGCTGCAACAAAAAGAAGAAAAATGACATTATCTCCAAGGATTTTTTTTTTAAAAAAAATACCTGAGATTAGTCACAAGTGATACCTTTTTGTTGGTATAAGCACAGATCTATTCAGCTATAAGGCTGAAAGCCAGGGATGGCATAAAATAGGACAAAATTTAAATGATCAGAGTGAGCATCGTACTTAGAAATTCTAATTTTGCACCACATTTATGAAATGTTAACAAAGTGGTTTTTAGAAAGGAGGTGTTATTACCTCGTTGTTACTAGCTGGTCATTTGATAAATACTTGGATTTTTTTTTATTTCCCTTAGAGTACTGTAGACAGCAGCAACCAGTAGACATGGCTAATTTGATAACATATAAAATCATAAGAATCATAGAATCATAGAGTTGGAAGAGACCACAAGGGCCATCCAGTCCAACCCCCTGCCATGCAGGAATACACAATCAAAGCATTCCCAACAGATGGCCATCCAGCCTCTGTTTAAAAACCTCGAAGAAGGAGACTCCTCCATACTACGAGGCAGCATATTCCACTTCCGAACAGCTCTTACTCTTACTCTTACATAATGCATGAGTTCATCCCAAGATGAACAAGAAGATAACTCCTGGAAGGTTTGGCATGTTAGTCTGTTGCAGCAAAATCAACAAAGAGTCTCGTGACACATTAAATGCGATCAGATTTATTATGGCATGAGCTTCAGATGCCATAATAAATCTGCCAGTCTGTAAGGTGCCACACATTTTTTCTTCTTGTTGTTTTCACCCTGTCTTAACCTGCACCCACATTTTCCTCCCCACCACTCCCAATTTGTCCATGTTCCTGTTTCTCCCTAGATGATTTTGCCAACCAGACAAGATGAAGCCTAGACCTTTCATTCCCCATCCCACTCTGGAGTTCCATTTTGTTTCTAAAATGGCATTATATACTCAACACATAGTAATCTATCCCTTGCTGGTTGAAGCATTACTGCCATTCCTTACCACCCATGGAGACCTGTCAAACACTATTGTAATTGTCAGATGACAGTTGTGACTCTGGGATGACAACATATGATCCAGGGAAATCCAGACTGTCTTTCAGTTCTCCTCTCCTTTTCTTTGCCAACCTTCTGCTAGTGCCATGTGATGCCTCTACATGCCATTATTTAAGATAATTCTTAGCTGTACAACTGCACAAAGAATGGACCATGTGTGCAAGGGCTGGATCATAAACTTGCTGAAGGGTCACACTACAACAGGTAGAGTAGGGGTGTACAGTCTGTGGATACAATCCATATGTGGGTTTGGCTGTTCACACTCTGTGCCATGTAGCCAGAGAGCCCCATCCATTTTTCCAGTTTGGCCAACAGATCTTGCCCTTTTTAAAGTCTCTGCCTATGGACAGGATAGAGCAGTTGGTGAATAGTGAAGACACAGAGCTGGATAGACTGAGTCAGCCCAAGTTATAACCACAGATACAGATTGACATAGTACTTCAAAGGTGAGGATCATCTGTCTAGCTCCTTCTGACATTTTAGTTTGCCACCGCATGGGAGCAAAGACTGCTTCCCAGTGAGGATTCCCAGTTTTAGGTAAGCAAGAAATAACGCTTCACATGGGGGTGAACATGAGCTGGAATATTGGTGACACACTGGCCGTGCTCTCTCTGGAGCTAGGTCTGTGGTCCAGGTCACAGGGCAGTGTGGTGGTGAGAGAAGAGGGTTACTAAAAAACGAATGGGAGTGCTCTATGTTCCAGGAGATTATACTGTAATTAATAGCAGTTAGTTGAAAACAACAGTGTGAGCTGCTGTTTCCCATTTTTGAAACAGAGTACAAGTCTTCTCACATGCTCAGTCTCCCACGCATTACATTAAAACCAAGTTTAGACAGCAGGACTGAATGGAGTGTTAAACATTACTAATTGCTATATAAAAAGGTCAAAAAATCTATAAAGACAACTGACACAAACTAGAATTCCATAGCTGGAGCCTCACCATTTAAATGCAACCTTCTTGACAGTTTATTTGTCAAGCTTTTGTCTAATCATCATGGCAAACCAACACAGCGAACAATGCAGCACAATGGGTGATAAATCTATTACCTGCTAGCAAGAAATAGATTGTATGAACTGAGCTCCAAAATGAAATTTTACTCATCAGAAAAAGGAGCAATGTCCCCATACAAGACTTATAGAACAATCCAAGAAATAATGGGTCTGATATTCTGTACCTTACAAGGCCTAAAGATATACTGTATAGTATGCAAGGTTGGTCTCAGGCACTTTGCTGTCACTTGAGGCAGAGACTCTGAAAAGTGCCTGTCCCCCAATCTGGCTGTAAAAATTCAAGGAGGAGGAAGTAAAAATTTGCTGCAGGTAGCCACTTCACTCAATCTAATGGGAGGACCAGACCTCACAATCTGTTTTTGTATGGAGATTCTTTTCAATTTTATATTCGTTGGACATTGGATCCAACACTCACATACCTTGCAGTAAACCCAGCGCTTAAGAACAAGGAGTCATCCAATGAAATTGATTCATGATAGATTCAGGACAGGACCATGACCCAAATTTGCCTTCACACTATCCATAAATGCAGTTCACAGGAATTGCTTCTGCAGGATGCTGTGAGGGTCACTGGCTCAGGTGACAGTGCATTAGATTTTGAGGAGAGGTCTGATCATGGCAATGAGTTGTGCTATACTGTGCTTGTTAAAACATAATCCAGCCTCAGTAACTGTAAGAATTAAAAGTTGCTGGTAGCTACTGTGCTCATGGAAAGCCAGTGTGGCATAGTGCTTTGACTGTTGGACTACGACTCTGGAGACCAGGGTTTGAATCCCCGTTCAGCCATGAAAACCCACTGGGTGACCTTGGGCAAGTCACACTGTGTCAGCCCTTAGAAAACTCTGTGATAGGTTCACCTGAGGGTCGCCATAAGTCAGAAACAACTTGAAGGCACACAGCACACATGCACTGCACTCACATCCTGCTTGTGGGCTTCCCAGAGATATCTGACTGGCTACTTGGTGGAAACAGGATGCTGAATTAAATGGACCTTTTGGTCTGATTCAAGCAGGGCTCTTCTTGTGTCTTCATTTATCTAGGTCACATATTTATTGCCCAGATGAACTAGACAGAACAATATTAACAGATTACTGTTTCAGAAAATTCAGTTTTAGGAACCTGCTGCTATCCACTGGTGTCTGTTAAAAGTCAATATGCCCTAGCAGGCCTCGACACTGGTTGTGACATAATCTGTCTGAACACAGAGTGGTAGAGTGACACAATGAGGAAAAGTTAGAAGGTGATTTATGAGCTTTTTTTGGAGAATCTATGAGAGCATCATTGGCTGCTCTCAAATCCCACGTCAAAGCTACCCCTTTTGTCTCATACATCTCTTTGTCTTTGATCTGGCAAGTAGGGACAGTGAATGAATTCCAAGGAGATGGAGTCATCTCTGTGGGATTTCCAGCTACTGATCCCTACACCCATTTTGCACTGATTTATGCTGGACATATGTAGGGCATACCCTACCTTTAGGCAGAACAAGTTGGCCACATTAGGTTGAGGATGCTCGGGGTGTGTGGAATGGCAGCAAGAGGTTGGGTTTCTGCACTCCATGTGCCATGCAGTTTTCCTTATGCTGGTACACACCTGCCCTCAGGTGTGATGGAAAATACTGTTCAATCATCGGTGTTGAACAAGGAGTCAATTGCCAGTCTAGTTGGTACCTGTAAGCAGAATGGAAAGGGCATGGGCACGTCTTGTCCTTCACTTCAGGCAGCAAATGTCTTGTATCAGCCCTGATCATGTGGTCCCCAAGGACAATCTCTTGTTTCAATGGTTTCTCATTAGAATGTGGGGAATTATAGCTCTGCCACTTGAAGGAACCAGTTGAAAGCTTTGTCTATTAAGACTAAGTTGCAAATTAAAGTTAATTTCTCTGGTGCATTTAAAAGATTTTATGAGTCTGTTTCCAAAAAAGGAAGCCACAAAATGTGGTGTAATGTATTACAAAAGGATGAGTAGGACCATTTGAAACATTCACTGGTGCTAATTGCATTGCACACTTCAGGGCAAAAGCATACACTTGGGAGGGAAATAAACCCAGCACACAACATGCTGAGGGGAGATATGTCCTTAGAATTTGTCTTTCAAAAATAAAGACATCATTCTTTTATTATTTTATTTCATTTTAGCATTCATGTTCATCTTTATTTAACAAACCCCATTGTACAAAAACCACAGGCTTTGAGGCCAGCCTGTGATTTAGGCCAGTTTCCTAACAGATAAGATACTCCATATGGGGTGGACAGAGGATCATTAACATCATCAACAACAGACTGATCACCTGTGAATTGGAGAAAATTCTGCCCAAGGACATGACTATAATTGCTTCTTGGGCACTATCTTCAGTAATTTGAAGAAAATCCTAAGTGTGTAGGAAACAGGAATACAGAGAAAGAGAAACCGAGAGATTGTGTGTGTGTATGTAAGAGAGACAGAGAGAGAGAGAGAGAGAGAGACAGATAATTTATATCATGCCAGTCCATTTGTCCAGGATTACTTCTTCCTACTGGCAGCAGCTCTCCAGAGTCTTGAGATGAGGCCTTTCCCATCACCCTGTTATCTGATCCTTCTTAAATGGAGATAAGATACCAGGGGTTGAGCCTGTGACCTTCTCCAAACAAAGCATCTAGAATGTCCCAACTAGACTAGCCCTTCCTATAAAAGACATCTAGAGATGCAGATGTGTGTGTGTACGTGTTTATGTGCCTTCAAGTCACCTTTTGACTTATGGCACCCCCCATTATTTTTTGAACCACACACATAGGGTTTTCTTAGGCAAGGAATACTCAGAGGTGGTTTTGCCAGTTCCTTCCTCTGAAGTTTCACAGACAGCACCTGATATCCATGGCAGCCCCTCATCCAAGTATTAACCAGGTCTGATCCTTCTTAGCATCGAGGATCAGATAGGATCTGGTGTCTTCAGAGTTCTTAGGCCATAGAGATGCAGGTATGCTCCCACACTGCTGATGCACACCTCCCTGTGTGCCTACTGCAACATCCTGATTTCTCCCCAATTCTGCTCTGATGAACTATTGGGGGTGCACAGGTGGGATTATGGGAAACTGCACTCAGTAGTGTTACAGCCTTTAGATAATGGGTTATTCTCAAGTCCCTTAGGTGGAGGTACAGAATACAGTACCTCCAAGCATGAACTGAAAGCTATAAGGGCAAGGATAATATATTGGCTTCTAAAACATCCTTGCTATTTCAAACCCCACTACAGTATGAGCTCCCCACAAAACCAGCAACATTCAAATGTTATGACCTAGATTTAGTCACTAGAGAGAAGGGCCTGTGGTCCACCCCCACTGAGTCAGGAGCATCAACTAGAGCTCATAGACTCTTCTGCTTATGAGCAGCTCATCTACCATTGCAGCTCGCTGCTTTGTGGAACTTAATGGGGCATTTGATGTCCTCATTAGCAGGGAGACAGACTCATTTGTGCCTGCTGCTTAAGACAGCTCCTAAGTGTCTCTTAGCCAAGGCTGGAGGAGTTTTCAATGTGTTTCCTATCTCGATTACACCTAGAGTGCAGCAAACAAATATTAAACTTTTCTCTACTGGCCCCTGCTGTAGCTTTCTCCATTAGCAGGCTGGAATTTTCATTGCCCAGCAGCTCTGTGTGTTTGGAACAGCTGCAGCCAGTGATTCATTGGGTTGTGAGCTGATCAGATGCTGCCCTCACCTGCCTGATTGGCCAGTTAAAACTCATGATTAATTGCAGGGGGAGTGTAGCGCAGTCAACCAGTGACTCAAAAGCCAGGCTAAGTCCTGAACCCAGGACTTGGCTAGCTCCTGAAGTCCCAACTGCATGTGTCTATTTTAACTTTCCCCCTCTTGCCCCACACAGGGAGGTATTAGGCCTGGGGTTGGGGCAGCAATGAAGCCAACATTATACCAAAGTGCCGAGTGGGAAAGGTCCAGCCAGAGACTAAGCCAAGGAAGCAGTAGCATTAGAGGCATATGCCAGTCTGCACAGGGCCGGGGAATCCAGCCAGTCTCCCAAAGGGGTTCTGATGTAAGAAGAGACATTCCTTTCTGTGTCTTGGGAATGGAAGAAAGCCTCTTCTACATCAGCACCTGCCATGTGGTCTGCAGTTTTAATATTTACAATTGTTATTTTATTACTAGTATAGCTGTACCTGGCATAACATATGCTGTTATGTGCCCTGCTGGGGTTTCAAGCGGTGTTGCGGCGTGGAGCTTGGAGTGGCATACAGTTCAGCTACATGGTATTATTTTAGGAAAAAATATTGCATTGTTTTACATGTAGATGGTGAGTGGCTGAGGGAGTGAGAGGAGGGAGGGGCCCTTGTGAATCTTGAGGTGTGGATGCAGATTGAGTGGCAGAGGTGGATTGTGAGGTGGAAATGGAATTTGCATGCGGGTGGTGATGGGCTGAGGGAGTGAGAGGAGTGAGAGGGGATTGGTTGGGTATGTTTCCTAAGCAGCCAGTTAGCACACTGGAAAAGGAAACCTACCCAAGTGTTTTATAGACAGATAGATAGATATATTTTTATATTTAAAGGCTGAAGAAGATGGTGGATCTGGTGAAATGAGATAAATTGACTCATTTAATAAAAAGGAATCCAATAGAGATTTTTTTTTTTTAAAAAAGGAATCCTTTCACAGATTATGGACTTTTTCGGACGACAGTTTACAACGCTAGCAGCCTCGTCCCCGTTGCAAGGCTGCAGCGCTGCAGAGCATCCCTTTCAGATGACGCTCTGCCCTGCTGTCCCTCTTGTGGTACTGTTGCGTAACCGCGGGGACGCAGCAGCATTATATTTCGCATTTTTCTACTCACGATCAACTTTCGTGAGTAGAAAGTTTCTTGCTCACGTACCAATACCAACAGGTATCAAAGAAGCATTCTGTCTCTGATGCTGAAGGTCATCTATAGCCATCATCTCCAGCAGACTTGGTGTATCCACCCTGCACAATTATGGTAGTTTGATAGATCTTTATTGCCATGATCTATGGTTTGGTGAAGGACTTAGAATGTCCTGCTAGAGAGCTCTACTCCAACCCCCTGAACTACAACATTAGAACTCCCTGTACTTGGGAATTCTAAGTCCCTTGCCAAACTACTAATCCCAGGATTCCATTTGATCATTCCACTGCAGTTAAAGTTTTAACAAATGGCTATAATTTTGTAGTGTGAACATACCTACTGATAGCCTCCTCCTCCATGGATTCCTACAATCCCCTTCTAAAGCAGTCCAAATTGGTGACCGTCACTAGGTCCCATGGTAGCAAATTCCACAGTTCAATCATGCACTTCCCTTTATCTCTTCTGAATCTCCTAGGAGGAACTCCAGTTTCTAAAGTTTTGAGACACTGGAAATCCCTACCCACTTCCTCTACACAATACTTATATAGACTTATATACTTCTATCTGGTCTCTTTTTGCCTTTTTTCTAAGTTTAAAAGCCCCAAATATTGTGACCTTTCTTCAGAGGGGAAATGTCTCAACCCTTTGAAAAATTTCTATTGTCCTTTTCTGCAGCTTCTTCAGCTGCACAATATCCTTTCTGAGTGATGGAAATCAGAAGTACACTCAGTATTCCATGAGTGGTAATCTCTCTCTCTCTCTCTCTCTCTCTAGCTTTTCTTCGCAAATGAAGATTCAGGAAGGACTCATCCTGCATTTTCTGCAAGCGCGCTGATGACTAAAAAGGCCAATCCGAGATAGACAAGTCCAGTTGCAGAAAGCACAGCAGAAGGTTTCCTTGGGTGATGTTTCCACGTTGTGATTCTTTCTGCGTTGTCGTTTCTCGATACTTGTTCGGCGTGAGTTCTCAAATAAGGGTTGCAGCAGTGTGGATAGTGCGTCTCCATGCCTCCCAATGTGAGGCCAGGGCAGACCATTGTTGGTGATCAATTTGGCCGAGCCTGAGATGTTGTTTCAGGGAGTCCTTGTATCGCTTTTTTGGAGCGCCCCTCTTACGCTGACCCGTGGCGAGTTCACCATAGAGTAGTATTTTTGGGAGGCGATGGTCCTGCATCCTAGAAACATGCCCTGCCCAGCACAGCTGTGTTCTCAATATCATGGCCTCAATGCTGGTAATCCCTGCTTGCTCACAAATTTACCTAATGGTATTATGATCTTGATAGCTTTATTTTGATGCTTTTCCTTATTATCTTCAGCATTATTCATTATATATTTTAAAAAAACCATTTACCTATCATCTCTCAATGTACCAGCCTCCACCACCTCCTCAGGCAATATAAAAGGGATAACAACATTTAAAACATTGAATACACAAATAAAAACAAACTAAAACAACACCTTTAGAATAGTTTAAAAATCACAGGCAGATAAAACATCTGGAGCAGCCATCCTTGGTTTTAAGGCCTGAAGGTCAAGTGAGACAACACAGTCATAGCTGCCCACTAGAAACTCAGAAGGGATGGAGCCAGCCTGACTTGCCTTGGGAGGGAGGTCCACAGTGCTGTGTGGGGCTACTATAAAGAAAACCCTGTCACACCTACTCACCAACATGTCCTTGTGGGGTGGTGGGACTCACAAGAGGGTCTCCTCGGGGGATTTCAAATTTTGGGCAGGTTTAGGTAGAGCCAGTCTTTGTGATATCCTGGCCTCAAGGTGTTTTCGGGCTTTGTTAGTTGAAACCAGCAAAGTTCATCACTGCGCTTGCTTATACTGTACCATATTTGCCATTTAAATCCTCATTATTCCCATTTGGCAAGAACCTTCTGAAGCTGCTCACTATCTCTAATAAATACATGCACATGGACTGGAAGAAAACACTATGAGGAGCCCATTGTTTCCCAGGCAGCCAGGCTGAAGGGCATCAAACAACAGCTGCATTTACCTGTGGTCTGGGAGCTGCTTATGGTTTGTACTGGGAGCTATCTTTGGTGCTGAAACTATTGCTGTGTTCTCCTTCAGCCTCAGTCATAGAGCTGCGGCTGTAAGACTGCTGTGTCCCTTTTCTCTTATCCTAGAGTGGGAGTAGAGGTGGCCCAGCAAGTATGTTGTAGGTTTGGCACATATTCTCCCAAGTCCTAGGAGGGCTTCCCATGAAAAGCTGTTATTATGGATCATCGCATCCTAAAGTTTCAACCACTACAGAGTTTTGAAAGTCCAAAAGAGAATGTGGAGAGTGGAAGAATGTGGCTAAATTTTCCTGCGTGGCAGGGGGTTGGACTGGATGACCCTCGTGGTCTCTTCCAACTCTACGATTCTATGATTCTATAAATGTCATCCTTTTTTTTCCACCTGGAACTCTTAGGTGATGTGGGTTACACTTGGAGATAGCTTTGTCAGGTGGAAGTCTGTTGGAGTTTGTTGCCCTAAATTTCTGCCATCCCTCTAGTGGAGCCCCAGGTAACTGATCCAAACCTTAATCGCTCATATCTTTGATGAGGTTTCCCATTTCAAAATTGTGTGTATATGTGTGCACACATGCGTGCATGTGTGAGAAAGAGTGAGTGTGAAGGATTTACCCTATATACCCCTTTGCTTCAAATGTGCTCTTCTGTGATAAAATAAATGCCTCTAAAAGCAGCTTGGGTCATATAGAAACTGCTATTCCTGTGGTGTAATATTGTGATTGTGCTCTGAAAGTTGATTCAAAAGTAACAATGTAGGGCATAGCCTCCTAGGCTGAGGTGGGGAGCTGTCTAAAATTTGCTGCTCCCATGTACAGTTTTCCTGGACCAACTTCTCTGTGCAGTGATGGTGAGATAATGAGACTCCCAACATGGTACTCTGTGTACTTGCTTGTCCTATCCAAGCATGCAAGGCCGGTTGCAGAGGCATACAATTAGAACTTGCATGCTTGCTTGCTTATTCGAGCTCAGGGTAGTATACATAGTTCTTTCTCTCCTTTATCCACAGAACAACCCAATGAGATAAATCAGACTGAAGTTTTGGGGCCCAAGGTTAGCTAAGTATGTCCCATGAGTGAGTGAAACTTTGAACCCATTTATTCCTGATTCTAGACCACCATTCTAACCACTATATTGCACCACGTTATACGGTGATGACAGCTAACTAGTGAAAACTTGAAGATGACATATAACACTCATGGTTTTTCTATAATGTGTGTATGCATTGTTCATGACCTCGCAATATTATGCCTCTCCCCAAGTGCTGGAGGAGCAGTGTATGTGTGTGTGTGTGTGACTGTAACAGGATTGTGCACACAGGAAGTTGAACTTTCTCTTTCACTCTCCTTAGCTTCTTCCCTGTCTGAAAACCTGCTGGTGTAAAGGCAGGAGCTTCATTCTGTACCATGATTGTCCACCACCTTGCCTTTTGCAGGGGGAGGGAAAAAAACTCTGAAGAGTTACCATCTTCTAATCTCAACAGTGTCTGGCAGGAAGGCCATACACCACTTGCAATAAGCATATTGCCAGGGGATGATGTAACTAACTGAGTTAAAAACCCCACAGCTCATGACAGAACAGTGCTTAATATTTCTAGATGCAAGCTCTCTGAACTCATGAAAATGGAGAAGGGATTAATCAACCCAAGGCAGCCTGGTGACCACCTCAGAACTGAACCTTTGCCCGGGTTGTAAAAGATAGTATCTTACTAGATTTTCAGACAACACTGTTATAGTGTTACTATTCCACTTTATTTGCTCTGGCTGCCTCCTGTTGAATCCCGGGATTTGCAGTTCAGGGAGGGGCATTTACAACTCTCAGTCAGAGAGCTCTTAGGCCTCACTAAACTACAAGCCCCAGAATTCCACAGCAGGAAGCCAGAGCAATTAAAGTGGAATAGTAACACTATAACAGTGTAGTCTGAAAATCTCCTTAGATACAGGGCTCAGAAAACTCAGCCTACTCCCTCTATGATAAAGGAAGACCTCTGAGTGGACATCACAGGAGTGTGCTGCAACTAACTAAATAAATCAGTATCTTAGTTCCTGTACAAACCACAATTCACTGACAGATTTGATGTTCCGGACAGGTGTCACCTTTGTAGTAAAAACATTACGAACCAATCCTATTCCTGCCACAGTACTTGCCTTGGTGGCAGTGGTGGTGAAGGCTTGATCTGAACTATGCATGAACAGCATCTGCACACATCGGCAACTTCAAGATGTTGCAGATAGCATTCTGGTTTTCCTCTACTGTTCCTTGGCCCCTGCCCAGTTGATGTATTTGGCTTTGACAATTCCTTCATATATGATATGAAAAGGATGGTACTTCTGCCTAAAGCTGCAATTTTTATTGTGGTGTAAGTTATACTTGACTCAGTGGCACTAGCCTTTATACAGTGGACCCCCAGTATCCACTGGGGTTTTGTTCCAGGTCTCCCCATGGATACCAAAATCCGTGGATGCTCATGTCCTATTATATACAGTGGCATACCAAAATGGTGTCCCTTATGTAAAATGGCAAACAGCAAGGTTTGCTTTTTGGAATTATTTTTTGAACATTTTCAAACCATGGATGGTTGAATCCATGAATAAAGAATCTGTATATGGAGGGCTGACTGTATTAGGATTGAACTGTTCCTAGAAAACCATTAGAATGTATCACTTTGACGTTTCTTGTATTCTTTCTTCTGGAACATCCAGGTGCTGAGGGCTTGTCTATATGAGGCAAAACAAAAATAAAAATGGAGTGCCTTGCAGTAATGGCAGTAATGGCAGCTGCAACTTGTCTTAATGGTGTTTCCCCCAATAAGCTTTGCATGCAAGAGGTTGGCCACGAGTGATTTACTCACATTTGTACTTACCTCAATTTGCTGCTGGTGAACTTTTTTTTTTTTTAAAAAAAAAAGATGTCCAAGGTGTGATAGAGCAATTTTTTTCAATTTTACAGAAAAACAAAAAAGCAAAACAAAAAAGCACCCCATTTTCTCACCTGGTGCTCGCTCACTAAGGTGAAAATCCAACATGGCAGCAGCGGGCACTTGCTTTGTTAGCAAGCCCTGCCACCCATGCTTGCCAGGTCAATCATATCAAATCACTTGTCCCAACAAGCAGGAATGCACATTCCCCTCACTGTTTTGTTGTTGTTGTTGTTGTTGTTGTTGTTGTTGTTTTAAACTCCAGGAAAAGCTGTGAAGGCTTTTCCTGCAGAGTTTTTGACATTTTGGGCAGCTCTCCTTCCCAATATGGTGAAATGGTTTGGAATGCCATTAAGACAAGTAGGATTCTCCTCACATTCCATGAGGAGTATTTTTGCCATTTAGAAAACCCACAAGTCTTGCGAATTGGTTTGGAGGAGTCTATCTGCTCTTCTAATTTATGTGCACACTTAATTTTTTGCTTTGATTTTGGCTTTGCCCCTTAGGAGTGGATTTGTTTTAAATTGACTCCAAACTTGAAATTTGCAGCTCAACACTCCTACCTCAACATGTTTTTTAATATAATCACTCTTTTCTTGTTGTTGTCAGAACTGCATAAAGAATTAATTGACTTGCAAAATTCATAGGCTATCAAAAAAGCTTTGACTACTTTTCAAGGATATGTACCCATCCCAAATCCTCCCTAACTGCAAAAGGTGGTATTTACTGCTTCAACTTGTTTTTATCATGTTTTCTAACCTTTTTGAGATGACTCACAACTGAAACTGACAACTGCAAACACAGGTAATTTGTCAGCTCTAGAGTTCCACACAACAGTTTGTTTCAGTGCTAATTTTGCCATGGTGATAAACAAGTTGGATTCCAAAAGAAAGATGGGGCTGAGGGAAAGAGCTGTGATTGGTAGCAGCTTTTATGTCCACCCTCAGGGAAACTAGTTGATTCATAGGGGAAATTAAATACATCAGCTGAACTTCTCCAGAAGTGATATTAGGTGCCCAGGTCACACGTTTCATCTGACACTTATTGAGAAACCTTTCCAAGGGAAAGCAGGCCTCCTGAAAGCTTTAGCTCTGAAATCCATTCCACTTGGCACTAAGACCTTTGGAAGCGTACATCCCTGACAACCCCTAGGCATTGCAAGCCCCTTGTATGGGACAAAATGCTTGAGAAATTAATACCTGAACCAGCTCCTCACACACAAGTCTTCCCAGGTGCTATTACTGCCAGCAGGTTCTTGTATCCCTGGTGACAGCACCTCTAAATCTTTTCTTCCTTGTGATTCAGATAAAGGTTTTGCCTTGAGGGCTGGGAAAGGATGCCCTCCGGTCATAAAAATTTACCTCCATTTATGTTTATAGATGTACTTAAGGATTGTTCAGTGGTTTTTGGAGAAAAAACTGTGCTGGTAGCAGAGGAAGGAGCCATTTTTAAGGAGGGGAGATTCTGTGCCCACTGAACATTCCCAATGCATCATGGTGCACATGTCTTTTTAAACAGGGTATGGGAAGTTACTTTTAAAAAATAACTAGGTACAGATATACTTCAGAGGCTCCAGAAAATAATTTGTTAATGCTATAATTATCATTTTTAAAATGCGATACATTTTCCAAAAGTAATCATAATAGTTTGTTGTTGTTGTTGTATGTGCCTTAAAGTTGACTTTGATTTGTTATGACCCTATCATAGGGTTTTATTGGTAAGATTTATTCAGAGGAGGTTTGTCATCGCCCTCCTCTTAAATTTAGAGAGTAAGACTTGCCCGAGTTTACCCAGTGGGTTTCCATGGCTGAGTGGGGTTTGAACCCTGGTTTCTTGGTGTCTTAGTCCAACATTCAAACCATTACATTGTGCAGACTCAACTTTAATAGTTACTTCAGTTATCTGGATAACTGCAGCTCTACAGTGGGCCCTTGGAAACTGCTGGGGTTTGGTTCTAGGACCCCCACCCACCGTGGACACCAAAATCTGTGGCTGCTCAAGTCTCATTATATAGAATAGCATAGTAAAATGGTGTCCTTTATATAAAATGGCAAAATCAAGGTTTGCTTTTTGGAATTAATTTTTTTTAAAAATTTCAAATTATGGTTGGTTGAATCCATGGTTGCAGAATCCATGGATACAGAGGGCTGACTGTGCAAGTTGCTGGTCTGTGGTACAAAATAATCTCTGCATTTGGTGGCTACCAGTTTTGTTTGGTATAACAGAGCATTGTTCCAGACACCAGGGGAAACAAAAAATGATGGCCTCTAGCCTGGGAGGAGTTTCAAGGAATTCTGGTGAGTTTTCTGCCTGCCTCATGAAAGGTATACATGCTGCACTCAGAACGCAAAAGAGATGGCAATTACATTCTGCTTCATCTCACCCACCCACCAATTTCTCAGTTGGGAACGTGCAGCCCAGCACTAGAATATGGACAGGCAATAGTGCAGATGGGGCTGGACCTCAAGGCCAAAAGCTTCCTGGCCCAATATCTACCCAGCAGCAGCAAGTGGGCCTGGCATAAGCAACTAGCTAGAATGGGATACCTCAGAGTTGACTCTGCTCATTGCAGTATCCTTCCTTTTCTCTTATATCTCAAAAGATTTTATACTCTGGGTGCAGCCAGCCATGCATGTACATGGTTACAGATGCTCTCTGTAGCATTCATTAAAAAAAGTATTACCTTTTCCACATTAAAATGATGGGGTTTTTTTTTAAATAAATGTGTTTTGTATCAAGGCAGCAGTGTTGTTGTTGTTGTTGTTGTTGTTGTTGTTGTGTGCCTTCAAGTCATTTGCAACTTATGGCAACCCTAAGGTGGACCTATCATGGGTTTTTCTAAGGCTGAGAGTGTGTGACTTGCACCTGAGTTAGTTTAAAATGCAAAATGTCAGAATAGTTTTCTTTTTTTTAAAAAAAAATCAGGGTTGACAAATCTTTTTTTTTTTTTAATTAACATTTCATATCAGGACAACAGGAACAGTTGTAAACCATAAAGTTCCAACACCATCATAGTGGCAGTAGAGAAGCAAGGCTAGAGGTATTAGTTGTGCCCTTCATAACTGAAGTAATACACAAGGCTGAAGGTTCTGGTATGTTGACTTGGGGGTTGTCTCAACAGCAAAAATACTCCTCATAGAATTCAAGGAGAATATGATTTGTCTTAATGGGATCCCACATCAATCTGCCGTATTCAGAAGGAGAGGGGCCAAATACTCCATATATTCCATGGGAAAAGCCTTCACGGTTTTTCCTGTTTTTAAAAAATAATGCATAGGAATTCACACTATTGCCCATTAGGACAACCGATTTGCATTGCTATGCATTCTCAGAGTAGAAAGCTGATTAGTCAGACATGCACAGGGGGCACAGCTTGCTAACAAGGCAAGCACCATAAACTGCCATGTTGGATTTTCACCATAGCAATCGTGCACTATGATGAGAAAATAGCCACTTTTTTGTTTGCTTCTTTGTTTAAGTGGAAGATCACACCTTGGATTTAGTTGTTGTTTTTTTTAACTTTTCAGCCACAACAACTCGAGGTAAATAACAATGCAAGTAATTCACTTGCACCCACCATCTTGATTTGCAGGCATGCCTGTTGGAACAGCAAAAGCAGATAGCTTTGCATGCCTGCAATCTTCAAAAAAACCCTGTTAAGATAAATAGAAGCTGCTGCAAATTGCCATTACTGTGCACCAATTCACATTTTATTGCTTCGTATAGACAAGCCCCAAGCAAAGGGAAAAAAAGGCTGGGATTCCAGAGCAATCCACCAGGTCTTTGTACTTCCTGTTGATTGTGGGTGTTGATGTGGTACTCCTTTATTACCCTTTTTGTCTGAAGAGGTCTTCCAGGGCTGAATCAACACAACAAGGCCCACTTTATATGCAGTGTGTAAACCCCAGTTGACTAAACCCATAGTCTAGATGAAATTCATATGCAGTATGCATATTCTCTTTTCTTTTCTTGTAAATTTTGATTTTGTGTGTGTGTGTTGAAATATTTCAGGTATACAACAGATTAACATAACTCAAAACAGAAAGAAACACATAAGCCATTTGGATAAAACAAGATAGCTCAGTTCATATTTCCAGAAACTGTAAAGTCATTGGTTTCCAGAACTGTTATTCATACCTGCCTCCAAGTTAAAAGGCATTTCCCCAGAATTTCAATAAATCTGTAGGTGGGCCATGTGGGAGAAGAATCTTTATGAGCAAGGAGAATAGATTTATATCAAATGTTGAGAAAGTCATGTTTCTCCAAGCTTTTTTCTTGTTCTCTCTTGCAATGTTAGTTTTCAGAAAGGAAAAGAAGCATGTTTCTCAATGGTCAGGCATGCTAAGTGATTGTCAACTGTCAATCAAGCTGAATGATTGACAGTTTGTCGTAGTCCAGCAGGATTGGCCACGCCATCAGCATTTAGCCCTGGCAGGAAGATTCTTTCATACATCATTTCTGAAGACAGACTGTTTAGTTAGCAGAACCTTAGAAAATGTGGTGAAATGACAGGGTGAAACTACTTCAGCTCACACTAGCCAGGATGCTTCATGCTCACCCCAGACATCTTGAGCATCAAGATCACTATAAATGAGGCCAGTCTCAATTGCTCTGGCTAAATTATGCATTAGCTTTTTAAACAGCAGTTTAAACTTAGAGTGAGGTGGATTTTATCAGTGCCTGATGCCCACCGCAGGCTGTAAAATTTCATCTCCAATGGATCGGAGGGGTAATAATTCCTCCCTTTATTGAGAAGCACAAATTCACAATTCTGACTAAGACATAGTGGAGAACATGGCATATGGATCAACTCACCAGCCCAACATCACTGGTACTTTGAATCCAGCCTGCCTTTCACAAGGCTGATGCTTCCTTCCTCTGACTCTACAAAGATATCACATTATTGTGAAGTTGAAGGCTTTCACAGCTGGCATCCATAGGTTTTCCATGTTTTTTTGGGGGGGGTTGTGAGGCCATGTTCTGGAAGAGTTTATTTCTGACGTTTTGCCTACATCTGTAGCTGGCATCCTTAGAGATTGGTTGGGTATGAGTGTGTGTGTGGGGTTCTATACTGTGAGCCCCTGTTGGAGAGGCTATGTAAATATGTGTCTTTGAATGGCTAGTTCCTGGGGGGAGATATGCAAGGAGGATTAGTGTCTGTTTGACTAATGGCCCATTATCTGCTGGAAATCCCCCTGTCCCTGGGTGGAGATCATTTGCATGTCTTGAGTTTTGCTTTTAGTGTTTTTCAGGACTGGCAGCCAGATTTTGTTTACTTTAGGGTTTCTTCCCTGTTGAAGTTGTCTAGGTGTTTGTGGATTTCAATAGCTTCTCTGTGCATTCTGTGCAACAACTATCATGTCATATTTTCCAGCTCTTCCTAGAGGAGACCTCTTGCAAAATTGATCAGTAACCCAAGATCTGATGTTCCAAATGATTTTTATTTTTTTATTTAACCAATTTAATATCATATGTAGTTAAAAGGATAAAAATTATTACTAAAGCAGCAGCATAGACTAGACAGACCCACAAACTTCAGACTTCAAGCCCAGCTGCACTGAACAGCACAGCCAAAGACCAGAGGTAATGGTCAAAAGTAAAGAACTGCACTGAGAGGCAGTCTGGTGGGCATCAGCTAGGCAGGCAGCTATAGCATTGGCATGGCAGGCATAAAGGCAGAGCTCAGATCCTCCCAGTTAAATCTAACAAAAGAGCATTGGCCTACAGGAGAGCACTGAATATGTAGACAGGTCAGTGATTTTATAAGCGCACTGGCCAGCCTGAGAAATAATTCCAACAGTGGGAGATGGCCCGGAGCCCCCTCCCCACCTGGTAAGTGGCAGTGGGTAGACAGGAGACAGGCCTTGGCTGGCAGATGATGGGAGGTCATGGGGAGGGCAACCGAAAGCAAGGTGGGGCACCTGGAAAGCCTGTCCAGGAAAGGGGTGTGCAAGGGAGCCTACCTTGCAGGGAGGGAGGGCAGGGCAGGGCAGGGGTCTTGAGGAACAGAAAGTAATGCTTTAAGTGCTTTCTGTCCCTCCCACTTCTCCCCCCCCACTTCTTTTCCTTCCAATAGAAAGCAATGCTTTAAGTGCTTTCTGTCCCCCCATTTCTCCCCCCACTTCTTTTCCTTCCAGTAGAAAGCAATGCTTTAAGCAAGGCTGAGCCACAGCCAGGAGGAGGAGGGAGGGGCAGGCAGCTCCGAGTGTCAGAAGCGCCCTAGCACTCGGGATCTCATTGCGTCTGGCACCGCCTTAGCTCAGGAGGCCTAGGGCTCTTCTTCTGTGACTGTCAGTCATAGGAGAAGCACCCTAGGACCTGGGAGCTCGCTCAGCCCTTGCCGCTTCTGTCACTGAGGGAATGGTCCCACAGTGGAAGAAGTCTCCTCAGCTGGCTGCAGCTTCTGCCAGCCAGGCATTGGAGGCAGTGTAGGACCCTAGGCAGGGCCATTCAAAAATGGCAGATCAAAAATTGCAAGGCTTCCCCTGCAAGCCCACCCCTCCAAAGTCCGACCAATCAAAATTCAGCCCATGTCCCGGGATGGTTGCTGATGGTTCACACAACCAATAGTGCGGTTTTCCCCCAGAGTTTCCTAAAAGGTCTATAGAAAATAGAGGGATGGAAAATCATGGGTTAACTGGTTTTTTTTGCTACCCCTCCTTCTGAATACCACGTGATGTGTGTGAACCAATAGGGTTCAACCCGAATTCTTCCCGGATATATTTTGCTGTGTAAACAGGCCCCCTGTATTTGTGATGCAGGATGCATATATTTCTAAAAAGGAAACAAATGGTGTCCACTTGGCCTCATTTTGAACTGAGGAGCATTGAATGCTTGATCCAACTCCCCTCTCTAAGAAATATTCTATACTCTTTAAACAGCTATGCCCCAGCTAAGTATCTCTCTTGCTACTACCTATTTCCCTAGCAAAGAGCAAGCTTTCCATTCAAGGATATTGTATAAGCAGCAGTTCTGAATGCTATGCTCCAAAAATTTTACTCCAGTAATGCTGATCAGCTAAGCGACCAGAGAAAGGGCCTTATTATTTCTGGTGCTAATAAAGGGGAGGGCACTTGATTATCTGGGGCAAGCACCATGCAGTATGTGAGGTGCTATGTGGACTTCATCATTGCTCATTTCCCCCTTCTCTCCCCTCCATTGCCAATTTCACAAAAGCATTCCAATTTGCTGGCTCTCACTCAATTTCCTCTTCTCAGCTGGCTGTGATATTAACTTTACAGTGAGTGGTTTTCAATACAGAGGGGCAAAGAACTGCTAGGGATGCTCAATCCTTTCCCCTACCATGTCCAGGCTTTTCCCCTGTTGATCATGATGCACTGGTTTCATAGCTTCAGGCGGGAAGCATAGATGCTAGATAATTGGCTACACCTTCCCTTCTTCTGCTGGGGATGATCATTAGCCCCAAAGCCCATCTATTCCTTTTGTCATCTTCTCTGAACTTTCTAAATAAGAGGTTGCAAGGGGCACCACTATTCTAAGTGCTGCCTACATGGCCACAGGTAGGTACTCTATCACCCAGAATACAGAGGAGTGGATTCTCTCAGTGCAGCATCTTGACTGTGAGAGACCTGGCTTCAAATCTTGTGTGTTTGTGTTTGCCTCCAATTTGCCTGTCGATATATGGTGACCCCCTGAATTTCACAGGGTTATCTTACACAAGGAATACTTAGAGGTGGTTTTGCCAGTTCCTTCTTCTGAAATATAGCCTAGAGCACCTACTCAACTACAAAAGACAGGATTTTTATCTGTTAAAGTTGCTATCCAGCTTACTCAACATACTTGGAAGGACAGGGTTCCTTTAAATTCATCCTAAGACCTGGAGGAGATTCACTGTCCTAAAGACATGGAAGCCTTCAACTGCCTGTTACTGTTCCTCATTCTAACCTATTTCAGAGGGCTGTTGTTACAACAAATGAAAAATCAGGCACACTACCCTGAGCTATTTGCAGGAAGAGTGGGATAAAAATATAACAAACCAGAGCTAGCATGGAGCTAAAAAGACAAATGAATGGTTCCTACAGGCCTAAATCTCATTAGAAGTCGACTAAACTGAAGCTATCATACTTTGGACACAACATGAGATGTGATGACTCACTAGAAAAGATGATAATGCCTGCTAAAGTGGAAGTATGTAGTACAAAAAGAGCACGCTGCAAGCGGATTGATTCAAACAAAGAAGCCATAGATTTTCCTTTGGGTTTTTTCGGGCTGTGAGGCCATGTTCTGGATAGTTTCTTTCTGACATTTCACCTACATCTGTGGCTGGCAATTCTCTGAAGATGCCAGCCACAGATGCAGATGAAATGTCAGAAACAAACTATTCCAGAACACAGCTTCACAGCCCGAAAAAACCCAAAGGAAAATGTATGGATGCCGGCCGTGAAAGCCTTCAACTTCACAAAGAAGCCATAGTCCTGAGTTTGCAAGACCTAAGCATGGCTCTTGGAGGTCTTTCATGTATAGGATCGCCATAAATGGAAGTTGATTTGATGGTAAATAACAACAAACCATGAAGAGAGAGAGGAAGAAAAATATGAGTTATGTAACACTTCTCCTAAAACAGAAGGTTGACATCTCTTCTCTGGATGTTTGCAGGTGAGATTTTCATGTGCAATCACTGTGACTCCTTTGTACAACTTACAAAGTCCAGAGAACTACTACAATTGCTGTTGTTGTTGCTGTTGTCATCATCGTCTTTGTGTGCCCTCAAGTTGTTTCTGCTTTACGATAACCCTAAGACAAACCTATCATGGGGCTTTCTTTGCAAGATTTGTTCAAAAGGGGATTGCTTTTGTCTTCCTGTTACAATCCTTCCATGTTTTCCTATTATTTCTTCTATCCTTTTTGTTGCCACAGTAAACCAGTTAAGAAAAGAAAGAGCAGATTAACAATGCAATTTCTTGAGAGAGGCTAAACCCTATTTTTAGTCCTAGCTAAGTATAGTGGGCCTGCCATGTCCATGGGCTCTGCACCTGCAGATTCAACCACCGCAGATTGAAAAAAATATAGTGAAGAAAAATACCAGAAAGTCTTGCCGCAGCTAGTGAATTCACAGTTGTGGGTGGTTGTGTGCTTGTAAGGGAAAGAGGTGACATGACCAGCAAGCCCTTCTTGGGGCTCCTGGAAGACAGTGAAGTATCTTCATTCATGTTGCTTCCATTTAACAATATTGGACTTGGTGGTCTGTATTTTTTCATATCTGCTTAGAGTCCTGGAACCAAACCCAGGGCCGGTTTAACCTGTCTGCCAAATCAGCATTGGCAGGGGGCCCCGAGGTCAAGAGGGGGCCCCGAGGTCAAGAGAGGGCCCCGTGTTGGCCTCCTTAATCTGATGAAGGAGACAGCCAGGAGACAGCCGGGAGGAGCCCCCTCTTACCCTCCTCCTCCAAAAACCTCCTGCTGGCTTTAAAAAACAAAACAAATAAAACAGCCTCTCCAAAACTAAAGAGAAAGAGAAAGAGAACGAAACAGCAGCTCTCCATGACAGAAGCTGGAGGGAGAAGCACGTCGGAAAGGGTGAGTGTGTGTGTGAGAGAGAGACAGGGAATTTGAGGGTTGTCTCCCTCAGAAAGGGCTTCGCTCCTTTCCTTTCCTTTCCTTTCCTTTCCTTTCCTTTCCTTTCCTTTCCTTTCCTTCCTTGCACATAGATCCCCTCCAGCCCATCTTTCCAGTTGCTTTTAACATGTTTTGGTTCCTCTCCCCTCCCTTTCCCCCCTTGGTCTTCTTCAGCTTCCTCCCCTTCCTGCCAACTGAGTTCAGCCTGCAAAAGAAATTTGTGTGTGTTTGCCCATGTGCCTTCAAGATCATTTCTGACTAAGGCCAGCCTACCAAGGGGTTTTCTAGGGAAGGTTTGTTCAAAGGGGGTCTGCCTTTGACTTCCTTTGAGGCTGAGAGAGTGTGACTTGCCCAAGGTCAGCCAGTGGGTATTCATGGCTGAGTAAGGATTCAAACCCTGGTCTCCACAGTCATACGGCAATACTGAAACTTCTACAACACTCTAGCTCTTTTAACAGAAGAATATAAAGAATATAAAGAAAAAATTGGAGTAATATTACTGGGAACAATGGTTTTATTGTTGTCACTAAAACACCAGTATCGCATGAGTGTTATGTGAGAGGCATTGGCCTAGAGCAGTGGTTCTTAACCTTTTCTTTACCAGGGACCCCCTTTAAATATCTTTTGTTGCCCCAAGACTTAACTCAAGATTTAAAATCCTAATAATAATAGCTAACAACAACAACAACAATACAATTACACCATCCATTAAACTTTCCCTCAGAGACACTCTTGCTTCTTCCTGCAAGTTTGTGGCTGGAGTGGATTGAATGGCAATGTGCAGGCCAAGCCAGCCAGCCTTTGCCTTCATTCCTGTCACGTGGCTGCTCCACTACAGGGAGGAGGTGGGCCAAGCAGCCTTCAAGCCTTTGTGGACCCCCTGTGAGGACATTGCGGACCCCAAGTTAAGAACCACTGGGCTAGAGAATGCTGGAAAAGGAACAATGCAACCAGACCTTGAGAAGGGTGCTGGCAGGGGGATTCTGGGAGGTGTAATCCAAGAGTAACTTTCCCAGGCTCTGAATGCAGCCTAGAATCATAGAATCCTAGGGCTGGAAGGGACCCCAACAGCCACCCCATCCAATCGGCTTCTGCCCTGCAGGAACACACAATCCAAGCATTCCTGACAGATGGCCATCCAACCTATGTTTAAAAAAACCCAAAGAAGGAGACTCCACCACACTCCCAGGCAGTGTATTCCACTTCCAAACAGCTCTTACTGTCAGGAAGTTCTTCCTAATGTTTAGGTGGATTCTCTTTCCCTGTAGTCTGAGTTGATTGCTCCATGTCCTTGTCTCTGGAGCAGCAGAAAACAAGCTTGCTCCATCTTCAGTATGACATCCCTTCAAATACCTAAACATGGCTATCATGTCCCCTTTCAACCTTCTCTTCTCCAGACTAAGCATACCCAGCTCCCTAAGCCATTCCTCATAGGGCGTAATGGCTTCCAGACCTCCCACCATCCTTCTCAGTATCTTTCTTGAATTGTTGTGCCCAGAATTGGAAACAGTATTCCAGGTGAGGTCTGACCAAAGCAGAATGGAGTGATACTATTACTTCCCTTGATCTAGACACTACTCCTATTCACGCAGCCTAGAATCGCATTGGCATTTTTTTGCTGCTGCATCACACTGCTAACTCATGTTTATCTTGTAGTCTACTCTTTATTTTCTTTGAGGAAATCTACACCATTACATTAATTGCTAATAAACAAAAAATATTATGTTAGTGCCTATAATATAGTTTTTAAACTAAATTATTGGCGGCAAATTATGTAATATAGTAGGCCCCTCTCATCCATTGGGGATTGGTTCGGGGGGGGGGTGGATTCTGAAAACCATGAATAATAGTGAACGCCATTGAAAATAATGGGACTTCTGGTTTAAAATACCATAGAGTTGCCTTGGAGGGCCTAGAAAAGTGCTAGGGAAGACACATTTTCTAGGAAGACTCTATGGTAGGTGTGCTGTTTTGTGTCTCATCGATAATGAATCCATGGATACAGGGGTCCTACTATAATCTGAACATCCTGTACGGTGAATAGGTTAGGTTACATTGATCTGAGATAAACATATGGGGCCCCCAAAGTAAAGCATTGCAGGGGGCCCCAAAATTCCTTAAACCGGCCCTGACCAAACCCCCACAGATATGGCAGGCCCACTGTAATCACACTGAATCAAAGGCAGCTTGGTAATTCAACACTTATATAAGTTCCATTAATTTCATGGGCCTCCTCTAGTTGTGACTAACAATAGGAAAATGAGCAACAGAGGCGCTATGAGAACAGTTGTCCTTGGAGAGCAGGAATATCATGATGGGCATAACTCTCTGTAATGACTGATGATGATGATGAGGAGGATTGTTATTTCTTACCCACCTCTCCCTATAGATTGAGGCAGGGAACAACAGATTAAAATACAGCAATAAATAGACACATAACACAGTTGAAAATATGAGCACCAATTAAAAATACATAATCAGTTAAAAGAGCATAACATCAGTTTAAAAAGCATACATACTTATTAAATATATAATTTAAAAACTTGTAATTTTAAAAACATCTGGATAGGCCTGCCAGAAGAGATTGGCCTTTAATGCTTTTTAAAATGCAGACAGCGTATCCAGCTGTCAAATCTCTCCAGGCAGGTCACTCTACAATTTGGGGGCGGATGATGAAAAAGTCCTCTGGTTAACAGTTACCAGCCTGGTCCTGGCTGACTGAAGCAAATGTCTCCTGAGGACATGGGTGTACATGGCAGGTTATATGGGAGAAGGTAATCCAGTAAATAACCAGGACCCAAACCATGTAGGGCTTTAAAAGTAACAACCAACACTTTGTGCCTTGCCCAGGAACTAATGGGCAGCCAGATTTTAATATAGGAGTAATATGTACCAATAACCAATCTGGCTGCCATGTTATACACTAATTGAAGTTTCCAAACTTAGTACAGAGGTAGGCCAATGTACAGTGCATTGCAGAGTCCAGCCTTGAGGATACCAGTGTATGTAGTACCATCTTTAGGTCCTCCAGCTCTAGGAAGGGGCACAGCAGGCATATCAGCTACAGCTGATCCAGAGTAGGTATGTAATTTTTTACTGTTCTTCTTATCAGAGAAAGCAATGAACAATTTTAGCAATTTTCTTCCCACAGCAAGAAAGTGTTTGAAAACTGCAGTTTTTGATGTCAGCAGTTGGTGACTGAACCTCAGTTTTAAAATGGCCAAACAACTGCAGAAATCATGCTGAGTCATGATGACTGACTCCATGACTCTATGAACTGCCAGTCATGCCTAAAGTGCAAAGCCATGTAAGATGAAATCTGATGCAGTGTAACTATGTGCTTGAATAAGCCAGTGCCATACTGATGTGTATATAAGTGGTCTAGAACAGAGATCATTCTCTTCCTGTGATTCTGTGATGCCTGGCATAGCATTTTGACTGTAGATATTGTGAATAGCTGAAACTACTTTGAAGATTAAAGCACCTCCTGTGTTTTCTGGACACCAAACACTCTGTGTGTGAGCAGGGCCGGTTTAAGGAATTTTGGGGCCCCCTGCAATGCTTTACTTTGGGGGCCCCATATGTTTATCTCAGATCAATGTAACCTAACCTATTCACCGTACAGGATGTTCAGATTATAGTAGGACCCCAGTATCCATGGATTCATTATCAATGAGACACAAAACAGCACACCTACCATAGAGTCTTCCTAGAAAATGTGTCTTCCCTAGCACTTTTCTAGGCCCTCCAAGGCAACTCTATGGTATTTTAAACCAGAAGTCCCATTATTTTCAATGGCGTTCACTATTATTCATGGTTTTCAGAATCCACCCCCCCCCCGAACCAATCCCCAATGGATGAGAGGGGCCTACTATATTACATAATTTGCCGCCAATAATTTAGTTTAAAAACTATATTATAGGCACTAACATAATATTTTTTGTTTATTAGCAATTAATGTAATGGTGTAGATTTCCTCAAAGAAAATAAAGAGTAGACTACAAGATAAACATGAGTTAGCAGTGTGATGCAGCAGCAAAAAAATGCCAATGCGATTCTAGGCTGCGTGAATAGGAGTAGTGTCTAGATCAAGGGAAGTAATAGTATCACTCCATTCTGCTTTGGTCAGACCTCACCTGGAATACTGTTTCCAATTCTGGGCACAACAATTCAAGAAAGATACTGAGAAGGATGGTGGGAGGTCTGGAAGCCATTACGCCCTATGAGGAATGGCTTAGGGAGCTGGGTATGCTTAGTCTGGAGAAGAGAAGGTTGAAAGGGGACATGATAGCCATGTTTAGGTATTTGAAGGGATGTCATACTGAAGATGGAGCAAGCTTGTTTTCTGCTGCTCCAGAGACAAGGACATGGAGCAATCAACTCAGACTACAGGGAAAGAGAATCCACCTAAACATTAGGAAGAACTTCCTGACAGTAAGAGCTGTTTGGAAGTGGAATACACTGCCTTGGAGTGTGGTGGAGTCTCCTTCTTTGGGTTTTTTTAAACATAGGTTGGATGGCCATCTGTCAGGAATGCTTGGATTGTGTGTTCCTGCAGGGCAGAAGCCGATTGGATGGGGTGGCTGTTGGGGTCCCTTCCAGCCCTAGGATTCTATGATTCTAGGCTGCATTCAGAGCCTGGGAAAGTTACTCTTGGATTACACCTCCCAGAATCCCCCTGCCAGCACCCTTCTCAAGGTCTGGTTGCATTGTTCCTTTTCCAGCATTCTCTAGCCCAGTGGTTCTTAACTTGGGGTCCGCAATGTCCTCACAGGGGGTCCACAAAGGCTTGAAGGCTGCTTGGCCCACCTCCTCCCTGTAGTGGAGCAGCCACGTGACAGGAATGAAGGCAAAGGCTGGCTGGCTTGGCCTGCACATTGCCATTCAATCCACTCCAGCCACAAACTTGCAGGAAGAAGCAAGAGTGTCTCTGAGGGAAAGTTTAATGGATGGTGTAATTGTATTGTTGTTGTTGTTGTTAGCTATTATTATTAGGATTTTAAATCTTGAGTTAAGTCTTGGGGCAACAAAAGATATTTAAAGGGGGTCCCTGGTAAAGAAAAGGTTAAGAACCACTGCTCTAGGCCAATGCCTCTCACATAACACTCATGCGATACTGGTGTTTTAGTGACAACAATAAAACCATTGTTCCCAGTAATATTACTCCAATTTTTTCTTTATATTCTTTATATTCTTCTGTTAAAAGAGCTAGAGTGTTGTAGAAGTTTCAGTATTGCCGTATGACTGTGGAGACCAGGGTTTGAATCCTTACTCAGCCATGAATACCCACTGGCTGACCTTGGGCAAGTCACACTCTCTCAGCCTCAAAGGAAGTCAAAGGCAGACCCCCTTTGAACAAACCTTCCCTAGAAAACCCCTTGGTAGGCTGGCCTTAGTCAGAAATGATCTTGAAGGCACATGGGCAAACACACACAAATTTCTTTTGCAGGCTGAACTCAGTTGGCAGGAAGGGGAGGAAGCTGAAGAAGACCAAGGGGGGAAAGGGAGGGGAGAGGAACCAAAACATGTTAAAAGCAGCTGGAAAGATGGGCTGGAGGGGATCTATGTGCAAGGAAGGAAAGGAAAGGAAAGGAAAGGAAAGGAAAGGAAAGGAAAGGAAAGAAAGAAGCCCTTTCTGAGGGAGACAACCCTCAAATTCCCTGTCTCTCTCTCACACACACACTCACCCTTTCCGACGTGCTTCTCCCTCCAGCTTCTGTCATGGAGAGCTGCTGTTTCGTTCTCTTTCTCTTTCTCTTTAGTTTTGGAGAGGCTGTTTTATTTGTTTTGTTTTTTAAAGCCAGCAGGAGGTTTTTGGAGGAGGAGGGTAAGAGGGGGCTCCTCCCGGCTGTCTCCTGGCTGTCTCCTTCATCAGATTAAGGAGGCCAACACGGGGCCCTCTCTTGACCTCGGGGCCCCCTCTTGACCTCGGGGCCCCCTGCCAATGCTGATTTGGCAGACAGGTTAAACCGGCCCTGTGTGTGAGTATTCTTGGGAAAGGGTTGCTACCAGGTCTGCTGAGACAGTTTTTGGCTTCTGCCAGGGATTAATTGTCCTATCATCCCCTGACATTTGAAGACTATTTGCAGTTTGGGAACTTATTCTGCACACATTTTGCTCATTATGTTTTTGCACAGAATAATGGCATTTTCTCTGCATGAAACAACATTTTCTGCACACAAACATTAATTTATTCACTTAAGATGCAGTTTCCTGTACAGAAATGCTGATTCTGTAAAAAAAAGAAAGAAAGAAAGAAAGAAAAGTTGAGCAGAACTGATCCCAACCTACAGCAATTTCTGCACAGGAAACAGCAGAAATATTTATGTTTCATAGCTTCGTGGTGCAAATTTTGTGTAGAATAAGCAGATAGGTGCATGATTCTTCTTATCAAGGTTTCTTGACCCCCAAGAAACATATTTTTGACCAATTTATGAATATTTTTGAAAACAGTAGGCCCTCTATATCCATGGATTTGGCATCCATGGACTCCACAATCCACGACTTGAAAATGTTTTTTTAAAAATAATAAAAATAAATTCCAAGGAGCAAACCTTGATCTTGCCATTTTATATGAGGGACACCATTTTATTATGCCATTGTATATAATGGGACTTGAGCATCCACAGATTTTGGTATCCACAGGGTCAGGGGGTGTCCCAGGACCAGACCGCAGTGGATACCAAGGGCCCACTGTATTCTTCCGTATTTCAGAGCCATTTCATGTCCTGCAACACAAGTTGGACCGATAACTGTGTTTTTCAGAATTAACTAATGGGAAGAAACAAACAAACCATCCATTCTTATATCTGGGTTATGTTGGGCTTTTTTCCCCTGCATTTGTGCTATAGCAGGATAACCAACAAACAGAGAAAATAAAGCTAGCAAGTGTTCTAATCTGGTTGCAACACTTACTAGGTTGAGCTATGAAACAGAGTGGGCTGTCTAATTAGAATCAGAGCAAAAATGACTAGAGTAGAGATTATCTATTCTGCAGTGAAATTAATGGGTATTACTGCCCAATCCTTAACCATGTTTGCTCAGAAGTAAGCTGAGTTGTAATCATATTGCCGTATATGTCAGGGACACATTCAAAAACCTTCCAAATATTTTTATTTTTATAATTATATATGTATAACTGAGGCATACACACTCACAGTACAGGCAGGCATAAGGGGGGTAAGGAAAGGGAAAAGGGGGTGTAAGTAAGGCACTCTTTCCAGGCAGATATAGCCCTCTTATATTGGTGGCATCATACTAGAGTCCTTACTGAACACCCACAAACTTCAGACTTCAAGCCCAGCTGCACTGAACAGCACAGCCAAAGACCAGAGGTAATGGTCAAAAGTAAAGAACTGCACTGAGAGGCAGTCTGGTGGGCATCAGCTAGGCAGGCAGCTATAGCATTGGCATGGCAGGCATAAAGGCAGAGCTCAGATCCTCCCAGTTAAATGTAACAAAAGAGCATTGGCCTACAGGAGAGCACTGAATATGTGACAGGTCAGTGATTTTATAAGTGCTGTGATTGGAAAGTGTTAGTGAGGTTCTTGCCTCTGATTGGAAGCTAGAGCTGTCACTGGGTGAAATTTAACTCCCTTCTTTCAACTTCCCCTCATCCCACAATGGCATTTTCCTTATAAGGCACTACTGGATTACCCTTCTCCCAATTGGCCTGAATTACCTAGTCTAAATTGCTTTGGACTGGGCTGATCCATTCCATCTGTGATTCAGAGCCTGTTTTGGACCAAATCCAAACCAAACTGAACCAGTCCAATTTGGTTTGGAACTTAAACTTTGTCTAAAGGAGTTGCACAGCCCTATTAAGAACGCAGTAACATCTCATAATGCTATTTGGGTTGCACAAGCATTTGAGGCTGGCATTTCCATTCATTTCCAGTCTGGAGTTACGGTAAATCAAAGTAACTGTATGACTTCAATTAAGTGGAAGAAAATTCTAGGGAATCGTATCGAATGATTTGTTTCAACTACTTTCTTTTTTAAGACAGGTCACCATGGGTATGGTGGGGGATTATGCTTATGCCAGATGGATGCACATGAGCAGTCTGCCATGCACACACTCAGCCTGTGTAGGTGGGGACTGGTACACACAGATGAAAAGTGATGTCCTCAAAGGGATTATGTGAATTGGCATCGACTGAAACACTTAAGCCCTCCGTCATGCCATTTGTGGCTGCAAGTGATCTTATTTGTTGCTCTGTTCACTGCTGGGCACTGGGGTCTTTCATGCATGCAGCCACATCATTCTAAGGAGCAAATATATATGTGAGTATGCGGAGGGGGAGAGAGGATATGGGCGGGATGGCTGAGCTTTGGGGAAAGCAGCAGGATCAAGAGTTACTCATGGCTGAAGTTAGACTCACTCCTGGGATGGATCAGGGCAAGAGTACAGACAAACTTTGGAAACTTCACTTGTCTGGATTGCAGCTCTCAAATTTTCCGAGCCAGCATGGCTAATGGCAGCCAATGAATGTTAACAAAGCTAGTAGGTATAGATCAGGTTAGGAATCATGCTGCTCTCCAGAAGGTTTTGAACTGCAACTCCGAGCATTCCTCACCTTTAGCCATGCAGGGCTAGGGCTGCTGGGATTTGCATTCCAACAGTAGCTGTAAGGCCATTTCCATCTCTGATATAACAGGCTACTTAGAAACCATTAGCATATTTTAAAGAGGAATGTGCTTTCACCATCCCATAAAACTCATCACAGCAGGGGAAGAATGTGACCAGGTGACCTGTGTGCCTGAACAGTCTTGCTATGGTGATGCTGTTGATGGGCAAATTCAAGTCCTCTGCTCTCCCTTTTAATGGTTCAATATCTTTGGATTGGACAGCTTTCCAAACAGAGGACAACTTCAACTGGAAGGCTGTCTTCTGTAAAATAAGGCCCATGCCCACTTTAATGAAAGCTGGCTGCAATATTATTCTCTGGGCCTGCAGGTTGTGGTTATCAAGAAACATACAACACATTGTAGCTTTGAATGTTCTCCTTAGTTTTGCATCTTTGCCTGGTGTAATTCACTCTTATTTCCCAGGAACTAAAAGGAGGGAGAAACTTGCTGCATAAGAGGGGGACAGTTTTGAACAGAGTAGCAGCCAGCCTGCAAAAGGAGGACAAAGTGGTCAGCAGTAACTTGAATTCTACTTTTTAAATGCTTAGCAGTAGCCAAAATGCTAACAGCTAGCAATGGAGCAAGGCACCCTGGAAACCAAAAAGTGGGCAGGGCTTTTTAAAAGCCAGGTTTACACTGGCCAACTGCCATCTACTCAGAGGGCTGCTTTGCTGTGCCCCATTCTGAATCACCTTTATGGAAACTATTGAAAATTAGAGTCTCTCTTTTCCCTCTAGGAAGCCTTGAATTACTATTTCCCTCCCTGTCTTTCTGCAGTGCATCTGGCAGAAGGTCCCAAACCTATGGGACATGAAGGCTTAAAGACAATGCTGTTTTGACCAAGGATTTAAGCATTTCTTCTGAGCCCCTCATTTTCATGTTGGCTGATGCTACTAGACTATTTACCTGCTCCATTTTTACTTGGAAATGGCTTCTTGAGCGATTGGAGAGTTGGTGAACTAATCTGGGATATATCTTTAGGCTCCTGAGGGTAGCAGAGAATACCAGGAGTTGTCAAGATGGTCTGCTTCAATCCAGAAACTTTGTATCCTGGGATTTAAGCCTGCTTGGTTTTCTTCCATTAGGAGAGTGGAAAAGAAATTTGAAGGCCTCTGTTGGTTCATTCAGATCCCACTGAGAGCAATGAAAAAGTCACTGTCTCTCTGTTTCATGGTGCTATGGGGACATGGAAGCCTTCTGATTGGAATGAAACATAAGTCATCCCTCTTCTCCCCCACATCACTTTGGGGATGTGATTGTCTAAAGGGCTCCTGTAGTGAATATAAAGAGAAATATTGAACACACAGAAGCTGAGCTGTGATTTTGGACTTGTACACAACACTGGGATGATGTTGAATATTGTGGGTTTCTCTACTAATGTAACTTACAATGTCTAGACCTCTGTATGATTTGTTTCAAAGGCACCCTGCTGAAAGCATATTTTACATGAGAACCAGACCTCTGTTTCCTGTGTTTCCAGCTGGCAAGTTTACATTATGGAAGTGATAACGCAGACCTTAAACAAGTACCATGGAAAGGTTTAGGGCAGGGGTGGGCAAAGTGAGGCTTGTGAGCTACATGTGCCCCCAACTTTTTTTTCTCTGAAATACCCCCAAAATTATTTCCAGGGTGTGTGGAGGGCATTTCCACCCAATTTGGAGCCCCGTTGGGCTCCTGAGACCTCTCAGGAGTAAAAAAAAATTTTTTTTGCAAAGAATAAATTGCCTCAACATGCCCTCTGGGAGCCCAGGAAGTCCCCCAAACATATCCCCATGTCCTCTAGAGGGCATTTAGGGACAAATATTGGGGTGTGTGTATGTGGGAGCCTGGGGATACAGCCCTCCAGGGTATCCTGGAAGGCTAATGCAGCCTCCCTAGTCTCTCATAATAGTCTGCCCTTGACTTAGGGGGATGGAAACAGAGGACTATCATAAGTGTCAGCTGGTGGCTTCAAGGCAGTTGGGGCCATGAAGTTTAATGGAGCTATCCAAGCTCCTGAACCTATTTGGAGTTATGATTCAGTGCCATGAATTTACAATTTGGACTAAAGCCTAGAGCAGATTTGCCAGCTCACTGATATGGAAGATGCCAGCCATCTCTGAGCAACAGGTGAACTACTAAAGCACAAAGTGTTATTATTTTTAAAAGCGCATGCAGACTTGGTATGAATCCATTCCTGTTTTGGAAAGCCAATATCTCTGTCTACCATTTGGGAAAGGAGAGCAGTCTGTAGGCACATCTGACTTGTAGTCCAAGCTCTCCGACTTTGTATTTCAGCTCTTAATTTTTGCCAAGATGTGTCTGCCCACATACCCTGTGCCAGAACCCACAAACAGGCAGATGAAGCATGAGGAGGAGTTCTTGCTTGGGCCAGCCTTTTCAAAGAGCTGGGATTTTTTCTTGCACCAGGCACCAAAGAGCATTCATGTAAGGTTTTGTATTTCCCAAGTCTACAAAATCAAAAGGACATTGATGGGTATGTACATTTGATTTTAAAATAGATACCTTTTTTTTCCAGTGTGATATTTTAACAACATTTAACAAATAATGTATGTAGATTAAAGACCAATCTTAACATTACTGGTCAATGTACCATTAGATTTGCCAGGTATTCACTGACAAGGCTATTTAACATCAAGGACTTTATCAGACTAGTGTCTAAAAATGCTGTAATTCCACGAATGAGGAAAGCAGAAACATAGTGGCATTATTGCACTTATTATCACATGTCACTGTAATCACATGAAAGAACTGCCAAGGAATTATTGCACAGCCACCACTAACAGTTTAAGAACGGGACTTTGCTTCCGTGATTTAGCATGGACAAGATTTTGGCGGCTCTCGCGAGAAGATGTGAGTGCACTTAAAAACACCCAAAAAAACCAAAAAACCCTTGATTTGCAAAGTAAACAAACACACAAACACTTAAACAAACCTAAAAATGTGCAAACAAACTGAGACAGTTCATAGAAAGAGCATCCTGTGGATAGTTTTCACATTCTCCCTTGGACGTTTTCTCGCCAGGAATGGGGAGGGGGGAAAGAGGACCGCCCATTCACACTGTAATCTCACAATTACAGCAGGATGTGTTTTCACAGGCTCTTCAATATTGCGAAAAGAGTGGTGTTGAGGGCTATTGATGGCTTATCACATCAATGAAAAGCAACACCTCATTCATGGCTGGAGCACAGATTGATCACACACAATGTCATGCAATAGTGGGAACCATTTGTATTACTGTAACATTGTAATTGTGCAGTTTTTGGCACATCTGATAAAGTCCTTAATCTGGATACCCCCCCCCCCGCATGAGGGAGGGATTAATTGAACCCCCAGATGCTGTCAGGCTGCTGTTCCCAATCCCCATTACTGCTGGCTATGCTGGTTAGGGCCGATGGGAGCTACACTTGCAACAGGATTTGGAGGAATACATCTGGAGACCCAATTCTACTCTATATGAAACTTCCTCAATGGCAATTTTAAGATGTGTACCCTGCGTTTTAATGTCAAACAACCCAGGACAGCAATAAAATACTTTAAGAAACAAGATTAAAAAAAATTGAAATTAGTATATAAACAGTGGGTGACATGTGGCTTCTAGAAGTTATTGGGCTACACCTTGCATCAGCCGTCACCATTGGTGGTACTAGCTATGGCTATGCAGGTATGTACTATCTAAAATTTTCCATTTAAGTTTCTTAGAAAGAAGATCCTACAGTTTCAGCTGTTTCATTACTGAACAAGGTATCTGCTAGGAAGATTGTTTTTCTCAATATTTCATCTAAATCTTTATTCCCTTCCCACCCCTGAATGCACACACACACATACGTGTGCACACATGCCTGATCCGTTCCATGATTCAGAGGACAATAGAGGGAGGAAACTCACAGATGAATTTTGAATACTTGGAGCTGGTAATATTGTGATAAATAAAGTCAGATTACTTCTGGGGACTTATGCATGATCAATAATCCATCTCTCCTTGCCTAATTAATGCAAATTAAAATTGTTGCTCCCCTGCTTTGCAGTGACATTTTGTTTCACAAACATCCTCCTCCTGCATGTAAAATTTAGAGAACAGCCAACACAGCAATGCCAGAATTCCAGGTGAGTTGGGATATAAACAATACTACCTGTTACTGAAAGACTTGATAATTGTTCTTAAGGACAAGGATGGGGGCCAAACAGTGAGGAAGACACAGGCCCTTGGAAATGGGAAGCAGGGAGAAACAGCCATCACTGCTTCTATGCTGCCCTCCCACCAGTTATGTTTGGGGGGAAATGAAAAAAAGTCATGGTGGAAAAGATGGTCTCTCCAGTAACTCACAGTAGTAGTAGAAATGGCCAAGGGAAATCACAGGAGGGACCTGACAGGTGGAGGTATCCAAAAGTGGGGGAAGGACTCTCCACCCCATAGAGGCACCCAATCCCATCTGATCTTGGAAGCTAAGCAGGGCCAGCCCTGGTTAGTACTTGGATGGGAGACCACCAATGAATACCAGGTGCTGTAAGCTGTATTTCAGAGGAACGAACTGGCAAACCACCTCTAAGTATTCCTTGCCTAAGAAAACCCTATGAAATTCATGGGGTTGCCATAAGTTGAAGGCATACACAGACATAGGAGATTTTCAGACGGGGCCAATATTCTGTGGCAGGCACAGAACAGGATCAAGAAAGGGTCTCCCTTTTGGATGACATTGACCTGTTCCGTCCTGCTCCCATCCTGCCCCTTTGCTGCTCCCAGAGTATTCTGTTCATGATGAAACCTCGTAATAGAACACCCCTTCCATGTCTGTCACGGAATTAGGGGTGTGCGAACAGGAGCCTTTGTTCCTCTTCCGAGATGACAGCCACAGGGCAGGAGGTCCATTCTGAGCACTTCTGGGCACAATCGGGACATCCAGGTAAGTGGAACCCTTTTTTCCCTGGGTTTTGGTGCTTTCTTTTTACTTTTGACAGTTGGTTTTTTAAAACTTTTTAAATTTGCCACGTGCCCGTTCTCACGAGAGAACAGATGCAATTCCTTTTGCCAGTCGTAAATGCAGCCTTACAACAGCTGCATTTATGACCAGCCAGTGAGGGGAGGGGGAGGACGTTCCTGCCATGGAATGAAGGTAAGTGTGTGAACGTTTTTCTTCTATTCCGCGGCAGGAACGGGAATGGAGGTGGTGGGGCAGGAATGGGGTATTTGGCTCCATCTGAAAATGTCAATACAGTGGTGGCTCCACACTACTCCCTCCCTCGCAGAGGTGCTAGAAAAGGGAAGAAGGGATCAGCTGTGCATCTGAGGAAGTGGATTGATATCCACAAGCGCTCATGCTAAAAATACATCAGTTAAAGGGGCTATAGATTCCTCTCCCCGCTTCCCTTCCCTTTTTTCTTTTCCTTTGTCCTCAATGTGAGTTATAATTTTCCTTCTTCAGTGCCTTTTCTTCTCTACAGAATGGTGAGTCCAGTGGAAATTTTAAAGGGGGGGCATTACCCAAGGTTCATAATCTGGAGTTCCCATACAACCAGATTAAATCCAAATTCTAGGTATTGTACCCAGTACTTATTAGGACCATTATCTGGACTGGATTCTAAGCTTCCTTCCTTCCTTCCTTCCTTCCTTCCTTCCTTCCTTCCTTTCTTTCAGCAAGTCTCTAGCCCATCTGGAAGCAGAGGTAGAGTGGAAGTAGAAGTACTGTGCCCACCAAATTCACTAGCCACATAAGACTAATTGCCACAAGCCACAAAAATTCCACAGAAACTACCTTTTTGTACCCATTCCAGGCAAAAGAGACAGGAAATAGCAAAGGGTGCCATCTTTTCAAGAAGCCAAGGAAACCAGATTCAGCAGATGCACAAGACCAGATGGGAGTGACACCACAAGTCACAGAAATTGCTCAGAAATAATGTTCTACTACCCATTCCAGGCAAAACACCAGTGTTTTGGAAAACAGCCCACAAACCAGCATTTCAGATAGTCAATGCTTATCAAATTCACAAGTTGCAGAAGAACAAATAGGAGTGACACAACAAGCAAGGGGGGGGGGGTTTGATAGGAATCAGGGCCAAACATCAGTATTATAGAACATGGCTCCAAATGCTAACTTTCTAGGAAGCTATGTCTTGATGGGCATAGGGAAGTGGTTCCTGTGGAGCTTTTGTTGCTTTTTATATCACACCCATTTAAAGTTGTATGTGTGTGGAGAATTGGTAGGTGTGACTTATCTCTCCTATCTTTTACAGAATACAGGTCATCCACCATATCTGCAGGGGATACGTTCCCAGACTTACCATGAATGTTTGAAACCACCAGTAATAACGAACCCCATAGAATTGACCTGGAGGACCTAGGACCTTAAGCAAGGTGATTGAGAGAGCGGTCATCATTCAACTCCAAGCAGTCTTGGTAGAAACTGATTTTCTAGATCCATTTCAAACCAGATTTAGGACAGGATACGGAGTCGAGACTGCCATGGTCGCCTTAGCCAATGATCTCCATCTGGGCATCAACAGAGGAAGTGTGGCCCTGCTGGTGCTCTTGGACCTCTCAGCAGCTTTCAGTACCATTGATCGCGGTATCCTTCTGGCTCGCCTGGGAGAATTTGGAATTGGGGGTACCGCTTTGCAGTGGTTCCGTTCCTATCTCTCAGGCAGATTCCAGATGGTGATGCTGGGGGACAGTTTCTCTTCTAAAAGAGAGTTAAGATCTGGTGTCCCTCAGGGTGCCATTCTGTCTCCTATGCTTTTTAACATTTACATGAAGCCGCTGGGAGAGATCATCCGGAGACATGGTGTTATCAGTATGCTGATGACACCCACATATGTTTCTCTAGGTCTCGGACTGCTGCAGTGACTAAGGATGGCATCTCTCCTCTGAATAAGTGTCTTAAGGCAGTAATGGATTGGATGAAGGAAAACAGACTCAGGCTGAATCCAGATAAGACGGAAGTACTTGCTACTGGGACCCCTAACCTGGGAATGGAAATATGTCCACCAATCCTGGATGGGATCACACTTCCCCTGAAGGACTGTGTTCGCAGCTTGAGGGTGCTCCTTGATTCGTCTCTCCAGTTGACAGCTCAGATAGATATGATGGTCAGGAGTGCCTGTTATCAGCTTCAACTGATACGTCAGCTGTGACCTTTTCTGGAGCAGGGTGACCTAGAAACAGTGGTACACACGCTAGTAACCTCTCAGCTTGACTTCTGCAACATGCTCTACATGGGGCTACCCTCGTGCCAAGTTCGAAAACTTCAGTTGGTACAAAACATGGCAGCCAGGATGGTTGCAGGTACATCTAAAGTCGATCACATAACACCTGTCTTAAAATCCCTTCATTGGTTGCCAATTAGTTTCCAGGAAAGGTACAAGGTGTTGGTTATAACCTTTAAAACCCTACATGGCCTGGGTCCAGGCTACTTGCAGGAGTGCCTTCCTCCATATAATACATCTCCCACACTTAGGTCCTCTGGGAAGAACCTGTTGCAGCCAAAGAAGACCAGATTGGCTGCGGTGACCCAGAGGACATTTTCATCTGCCACTCCCAGGCTATGGAATGATCTGCCAGACGAGATCTGTCATATTACCTCCCTAGAAGCCTTTTAAAAGGCCATTAAAACGGATCTCTTCTGTCAGGCCTTTCCAGATTAGCCTTCCAGATCAAAAAACAAAAACATCTACCTGCAATTTTATTCAATTTGTATTTGTAAATTTTAATATATTCTTCCATTTAATTTCTATTTTATTGTTCTTTGCTGTTTTTATGATTGGGCGAAGGGATAGGATACGGGATTGTTTTTTTTAACTTTGAGCTTTTATTGTTACGTATAATATTTTATTGTTATAATTATGTTGTGCTCTGCCTTGACTCCCTAGGGAAAAGGCAGAATATAAGTAAATTATTATTATTATTATTATTATTATTTATATGCCTAGAGAGGATGCCTCTCTAGGCATCTCCAGCACAAGTCTATGGTAACTTCCACTGGAAGTTACCACAGAGTTGCACTGGAGGACCTAGGAAATGCCTAGAGATGATACCTCTCTAGGCAGCTGCAGTGTGACTCTATGGTAACTTCCAATGGAACGTCCATAGAGTTGCACTGGATGGTGTAGGAAATGGCTAGAGAGACCATATTCTTTGGATGACAGATAGTTGAAACCGTGGACAATGTTCCCACACTTATGGGGGTGTCAGGATCTGTCTCTCCCTGCAGGGCCCCTGGCTGCTAAAGCCAGCTCTGCCTCTCTGTGCAGGACTAGGCCCTGGTTGTGGAATGTCTTAAAGGAACCAGGGCCAAGTTGTCAGGCACAGCCAGCTGCACTCATGTGGCATACTTAAAGCAGCAATGGGGAACTGCTATTTAAGAGCAGCATTCTCCTCTCAGCCTTGGCCACAACAACATGGTCTTCTGTGATGTCTGTAGCTGCTCCTTCCTCTTGGACCTTGATCTCTGATCTTCTACTCTTGTTTGGACCTTCACTTGTCTCTTGGACCTTCCTCTGGCCCCTGGATACCTGGTACATGTTTGACCTTGGCTTATATTTGGACTCTGGCTTCTTTTGACTCTGTCTCCTGTGTACTTGATCTGGCACTCCCTTGTCCTTTTGCCTCTGGCCCTCTGGACTCCTGATATGTGTTTAACCTCAGTTTGTTTTTGGACTCTGACTTGTCTTTGACCCTACCTGGACTCTGGACTCTGTCTTCTGTGTTCCTGACCCAGCATCTGCTTCCTGGACCTGACCTGCCCCCGACCCTCAGGTTCCAGTTCTCCGTCTCCCTGCCTGTCCTGGCCCAGGTGTGTCCGCTCCAAGACCCTGCTGCCCATACCCCGGGTCCTGACAGGGGGGCAACCTGTATACATGTAGTATATAAGTTCATCTAATAAGGTAATAAAATGCAAAGTACAAAATTTGCAAATAGGCTACATAATTTGAAGAAGAAGATGGAGACACTCCATTCTCTTTGCAAAAGCAAGACCAGAAGTAAATTGTGGCATAGACCACGAACTGTTAATATAAAAAATTAGAGTAAAGCTAAAGAAGAACTCTATGGACATTGTCACGCCAGCCTTTGGTCCTGCAGCAATTGCGGTAGTTTAATCACACAAGCATACTAGTTTTGCATCAATCTGTATCACACTTTTCATATTTTTCCACATTAGCACTGCTTTTGTGATTCATGGTGGTGCAATCTGCTTTCTGCACCACCGCCATAACTCCTGACCCCTGCATGCTCTTCCCTGCACATATATGTCTCCCAGGTGAGGGAGGACTGTTCCTTCTTTGGCAGGGGTAGGAGGAGAAGCCGTCCCAGCAAGGGAGGACTATCATTCCTTCTTTGGTGGTGGTGGTGGAAGTGAGGAGAGATGATTGCACTTCTCTGCACCCACCAGAGAAGGAATGACAGTTGTTCCTCACCCAGGAACTGTCTCCCCAGCAAGGGAGGACTAGCATTCCTTCTTTGGTGGGGTGGGAGCCAGCTGCATCTCTCTGTGCCCTCCACAGAAGGAATAACAGTTGTTCCTCACCTGGGAGCAGTCTACCCAGTGAGGGAGGACTATCATTCCTTCTTTGGGAGGGGGGATGAATCATAGAATCATAGAGTTGGAGGAGACCACAAGGGCCATCCAGTCCAACCCCCTGCCATGCAGGAATACACAATCAAATCATTCCCGACAGATGGTCATCCAGCCTCTGTTTAAAAACCTCCAAAGAAGGAGACTCCACCACACTCCAAGACAGTGCATTCCACTTCTGAACAGCTCTTACTGTCAGGAAGTTCTTTCTAATGTTTAGGTGGAATCTCTTTTCTTGTAGTTTGTGTCCATTGTTCTGTGTAATAGCCTCTGGAGCTGCAGAAAACAAGCTTGCTCCATCTTCAGTATGACATCCTTTCAAATATTTAACATGGCTATCATGCCACCGCTTAACCTTCTCTTCTCCAGACTACACATGCCCAGTTCCCTAAGCCGCTCCTCATAGGTCATGGGGCATGAAGCTGACAGGGTGACTTTCTTTTCTTTTCTTTTTCTTTCTTTCTTTTTCTTTTTCTTTCTTTTTTCTTTTTTGCTGCAATCACAGCAAAGGATAAAAAAAGGCACTGAGTGGAATAGCAAAGGGGAGGGGAGAGGAGGAAAGGAGGAGGATCACACCCCCTTTAGCCATGTGACTTCCGTCATCTCGGTACTGCTGCGGAAGGGATCTTTTGCATGAGGGGGGATATTGGAATAGGAACAGAATTGAGAGCCATTGATGGGCTTTCCCCATCAATGAAGAGGTGCTCTATAGAATGCAAACCAACAACTGACACAGTGTCGTGCGATAAATACTGACCAAATTTGCGAATACCTTGCTGTAATTCTGGAACAGTAGCCTTGTGTGATAATCTCCTAAATCAATCACTATGCAAAAATGCCTATAGAATTTGAAAGCCATGTACAAACAGTCAAGGACAGACAAGAAGCAAAAGAAAAAGATGTCAGAAATAGGGTCAGAATGAACACAACTGTTCAGCAATTTGTGCACAGGGACAGAGAAAACTACTATAATAATCAATGCAGTGAAATAGAAAATGACAACAAAAAAAAGCTAGAACAAGAGAGCTTATGAGCAAGATGTGAGAAATCAAAGGGAAATTTAAACCAAGACAGGGGGTGTTAAACCAAGCGCAGGGGGACACATTACATGACAAAGTACAAATAAAAAGTCATACACTGAAGAGCTATATAAAAGAGATGAATGGATGACAGATTCATTCAAGGAAGAACCTTCAATGCCTGAGCCTCTGAGCTGGTTCAAGGTTGCTGCCTCATACTCAACCCCTTGCCAGAGACAACGGACTTTATCAGACATGGGGAAATATGGCAAGAAACTGTATCCCAAATCACATCAGAAGAACAAAAGGATAACAGAAAGGGCAACATTATCAGACGCCCACATCCTTAGCTGTTCAGGGGGTATAGCATGGGTGTGAATAAGGCATCCCTTTTTTTATTGATGGGCTAACCCATCAATAAAAAGTGATGCCTTATTCATGCCTGTGCTACGCCCCAGAACAGCTGAAGGACAAAATCATCTGATAATTTTGCCCGTTTGTGTTCTCGTTGTGTTCTTCTGACATGTTTTTTCACACGTCTGATAAAGTCCAGTGACATTATTTCGCTCAAGAGTCAAACATCCCCACTCCCACATGTCATCTTGTTGGTCCTTCTCCTTGCCTCAAAAGAAAGACAGAAAGCTTGAAGGCACTGCATACTACTTCTAGCAGCCTGCCAGCATTGCTGCAGCTCTCTGCAGAATTGGCCTCTGGTGCTGTTTTGCACCAGAGAAAAAGAAGAAAAAGAAAAAGAAGGAAGAAAGAAGGAAAGAAAGAACAATGGCTTCCAACTTAATGGTGATTATAAGTCTAAATATATAAAATCTTTCTTCTCCAATTACTGTACAAATTAACTTCATACACTTGTTCTGCTAAATCAAACCTACTAATTATCAAAGCCCACAGTTTTCACGTCATCCTCTTTTTTTCTACAAAAAGACAATCAGGGGTTCCCAAACTAGTGATTTTTCTCTGATTAAAGCAAATACTTTATCTATTTCAGCTAGATCATTCAGCTTAGACAGCCAGTCCTTTTTTGCTGGTGTTATTACATTCTTCCATTTTTTGTGCATATAACACTCTTGCTGCAGTGGTCACATATCATAGTAGTCTTCCAAACTTCACTTCCAGTTGTTCAGGTGGCAACTTTCAACTGTCTTTGCAAGCATAGCCAGTTGTGGGAGATGATGGGAGTTGGAATAGGGGATAGGGGATAATAGGAGTTGCAGTCCAACATCTGGAAGGAAACATATTCCCTATCCATGCTCTATGCCCCTGATTCCCATAGGAAATGGGTTGACTTTCTCACAGTGATAGTCATATATGTTTCATTGGCATGTTTACTTAAAATATATTTCTGTGGCTACCCTGTGTTCTTCAGAAAACCAGAATGTTCATTTTTAAAATTAAAACAAATACATGCATACTTTCATGCATACATTTGCATGCATATATGCACATGACAGAATTCAAGTATGCAATTTAATGTGGGGAACTTAAACCTATATATACTACATACCACAGATGAGATTCCCAACAGATTAGCATCACCTGTATGTATTGGAGAACAACACCAAAGGAGTCCTTCTCTCCTCCCTCCCCCACAATCCATCTCCTTCTCCCTCTCCCTGTTACATGCTCTTCATTTGAAAATATCAACAGTTTTCTCTCAGGCTCCTTCCCTCTATTCATCCTCAGCCCCATCCTCATGCTGAAATCTCCAGGAGACATTTCATCTCAATCAATTAGAAATTAAATGCTTTCTTACAACAATGAGAGGAGGCTTTAATTTTGGAGCTAATTAAATATCAACAATTGGAATGTAGCAGCAGACACTTAACCTGAAGTAACCCCACTATTTATAAAAGAAGAGAATGCCTAGGCTGTGGATTTGAAGTGAGTTGTAGTCATTTTAATATCAGCTGTCACACTCTAACTGTTCTCTTTTGTTTTGCTGCAGCACAATCATCTTTGTCTGCTTCCTCCAAGACCATACCTTTCCTGCATCTGACAGATGATTAATTAAGCTGGCATCTGAGTAGAGCATTGGCCAAGTGTGTGTGTCCACAGCAGGTGAACTAAGTCAGGAGAGAGCAAAGCCCCATTTCCAGGATGTATATTGAGGGTGACCTTCTCTTCCCCTACCCAAATCCAGGTGCTGATTATGTTTGCAGTAGAGACCCTGTGCTGACAATTCATCACTTTCTTCACTGTGAAAGCACATTGCTTGTCTGGGACTGCAGGGTGTCCTACAGTAGAAACATTAGCATATGGGATTGGGTTTTAACTGGAGATGCAGAGTGACATTGCTCTGAGAATATCTTATTAGCCTATATGGAAACTGGTGTTTAGAACTGTCAACAAAAGACCAGTGGCTTTCTTTTCTCTCCAGTGAAGAGAAAGATGACTGTCTATCAACAGTGGCTACATGACTTTAGTGGCAGATATGTGCCACTGGTGGCTACATTAAAATTGAGAGAGGAGGTGGGAAGAGAAAGATATGTGTGGGAGGAAATGAAGCCTGAGAATATCAGTCTATAGAAGAAAGCAACAAAGCAATTAAGACAAAGAGGGAACACAACAGGGAACCCTGACTATCTTTTTCTGCCTCTGTTACTCCAGGCAGGTGCATTGTTACTAGCACTAGCACAACCCCCTTCGAAGACACATACATAAAACAACAACAACAACCTTCTATCAGTTTAATTGCTGTGGATTATCCAAAAGAACAAAATTGGATGTAGATGTTTGCAGTTCTGTTGGAGAACCCAAGAATCCCTATACACACGCCTTGCAAGAGCTTCAGTTCCCAGAGTTCCAGGGGGAAGTAAATCTTATAGCAGTTTGATCTTGAGGTGTACTATATGCCACTCAAGTAAAAAATGATATGGGTCCATGAACAAAGACCTTGAGACAAGCCTTGAACAAGTTGGTGAGGGGAGGAAGACTATTCTCTATAGCTTCCTTTTTGGAGGTTGGTTCAGATATCTCAGTAGTACACATATGGAACCCAGGCAACCAGACACCCATGCCCCCATTTACACAAATAGTGTCGCATCAGAACTCAACAAAGAGACTTATAACCTCTTGAAGCCTATCAGGTTTTGTTTAGCATGAGCTTTCACAGTCTATAAATAATTTCATCAGATATATGAAGTGGTCTCTGTGCTGTGTGCTAAACCCCTTACATCGGATGCAATGGACTGAAGTTCATGCAAATATATGCCAAATAAAATTTGTTTTTCAAGATTCTCATTTATTTTTGCTGCAGCAATCTAACACAGGCTAAAACTGTGTGAACTTGGTGCTCATCAATACATTTGTATGTATGATGTCCCTGATTTCCATCCTGTCCCTCTTCTAGGGGGAAAGCCACAAGTTCATTTTTTTCTTCAGATAAAGACCTAGTTCCCAGATCAGTTAATTCACCTGGTGATGTGGGGATGCACTCTCAACTACATCTGTTCACTTACTGTTGGGCAGAATGTCTTGGCCAGACTAAAATGATCAGTGGAAAAAATTAGAGAAACAGAAATGATAGACTGTGCCATCTATGTACATCAGTATTTTAGGTTACCTGTGCTAAAACTACTGTGTGGTTAGGATTATGGATACCAATGGTACTTACACATTAATATTATTATCAACACTGCTTTGAGAATGGTAAATCTGAGGTGAAATAAAACCTTTTCCAGATGGTGAAATAAATCCTTCCAGAATTCAGAGAGAATCCCATGTGTCCAAATGGGATCCTACAGCGTTCCATCACTTTTGGAAGGAGGGGGAGCAAAATTTGGAAAAACTATGTGAGAAAAGTCTTTGTGGCTTTTTCTGAGTTTTAAAAAACTGCAGGGGAAATGCACACCCCTGCTTTTTAGGACAACCAAATTGCATCGCTGTGCATTCCTGAAGTGGATAACTGATTGGTACGCAGGGGGAGGAGCTTGCTAACAAGGCAGCGCCTGGAATTGCCATGTTGGATTTTCGCAGTAGCGATTGTCCACTGAGATGACGAAACAGCCTTTTTTTTTTCTTTATTTATTTAAGCAGAAGATTGTTCTTCCACACCTTGGATTTAGGTTTTTTTGTTTTTAAAAAATACTGTTTGGTGGGGACAAGTTGGAGAGAACAAAACAGCAAGTAATTCACTTGCGCCCACCATCTTGATTTGCTTGCATGCCTCCGTGTGAGCAGCAAACACGAATAGCTTCTCACACCAATGATCTTGCCAAAAAAACATGGAGACAAATGAAAGCTGCTGCGAATTGGTATTGCTGCGCATCAATCTACATTTTATTCCCCTGTGTAGACCAGCCTTGAGATATATTTAAGCATGCTGCAGGAATGTGCTTGCCACAATCTGTGATTTTTGCATTTTTAAAGTGTCCTCAATGGCATATATTCTCTCCTTCTTTCTATTACCAGATGTATGCTGCCTGCCAATTTAGGATAATGCCCTGTGCATCCACAGAAATGAATTCTTGTCCATGGATGCTTATGCCATAATAAATCTGCCAACCTCTGAACTTCCACAAAATTCTTTCAGGGCATGCCCATGCATGCCTACTCCTTAGTGAAATGTTTTAGTCAGTTCAGTGGGGCTTACTCCCAGTTAACTAGGTATAGGATTACTGTCTTTGTTGTTCAGCTATAGAAAGTCCGGGTTGTTCCTTTGTACTCCCCAAAAATACTGTTCTGCAGCATAAAAGCTCTCTCTTCACCTCTGCAGACACACATCGTTTAAAGGCATCCTCTGTAGTGATTTTTGACCTACAGTGTAAACCCCTCAGTTTTGGCCCACAGTGAAGAACTCCCATTGTCACAGCTACCTGAGCTTTTTCTACAACAGTAATGCATTTTGAAGGAACAGTCGTACTACTGCTACCCTCTTATGAAAAAGCACACAGCAAGCCATCTTATTGCACTTGTCACTGGTGTGAGACTGTCATCTATTTCAGAGATGCTGCAAAGCAGCCATAATTACACATAGAGAGAGGCCAACAGCAAAGCTTGGCCAGCATTAGAAAACTCCTAAGCAGTTAGAAAGGCCTGGCTGTGTTCAAACTGCAGGTCTTTCAGAAGTCATAGCTTCCAGCACTTTCCCACATCTTTCTACACAAAAACAAAGGTTCTCCTCCATTATGGAGCGCCTCTCTATTATCACACTTTAGACCTCCACACAATGGAAATACTCCTTGCCTTCTCTTTAGGTCCCAGCCAGAATCTTGCAAATCGTGTTTAAAGAAATTATTTGTTTTCTTTGTTTTCTCTCTCTCTCTCTCTCTCTCTCTCTTTTCTCTTCTCTCTCCCTCTCAAAAGATGTCATCTAGCCCACAACACTTTCTTTTGGCTTGAACTGGGAATCACTTACTGTATATTCTCTTGGGTAACATATGTAGGAGTAACTGAGTTAAAAGGGATGCTGTGTGAGTATGATGACTCTGTTTGTTAAACATACTGTTTGAAGCAAGCTAGATTGAGGGGGGGAAAGTTGTGAATCTTTTTTTTAAAAAAACCCACAGATTTGCATGTTCTTTGGGATTAATTACAAAGAGTCAGGTTACCAATTAATATATTTTTCAGTTTTTAGCTTTATGCCATGGCCTCAGTGACACATAATGTTATGGTCCAGCTTTAACTGTTCCATCAGTCATGGCCATTACTGGGTATCCATAAAGCACATTTACAGAAGTTTGATACCTTTTTAACTGCCTTGGCTCCATCCTGTGATGAAGTAGTTAGAATTCTCTACTGCACTCCAAACTACAGCATTAGAGATCTTTGGCAGAAATTTCTAAGTACCCAGTGAAACTACAAATCCCAAGATTTCATAGGATAGAACCATGGCATTCAAAGTGGAATCAAAGCACTATAATTGTGTAGTGTTGACTTACCTCTGAAGCTTACCCACAATAATTCTAACATGGTAACCTCAGGTTTGAATTACAGTTGCTCCTCCGTATCCATGGATTTGGTATCTACTGATTTAAGTATTCACGGCTTGAAAATATTCTTAAAAACATAATAATCCAAAAAGCAAACCTTGATTTTGCCATCTTATATAAGGGACACCATTTTGCTACGCCATTGCATATAATGGGCCTTGAGTATTCATGGATTTGGGTATTAACGGGGGGTCCTGGAACCAAACCCCAGCGAATGTGAAGGGACAACTGTAATGGGACTTGAGTATTCATGGATTTTGGTATCCACAGCGGGTCCTGGAACCAAACCCCAGCGAATATGAAGGGACAACTGTATCGTAATCTACTTTCCTTGTGGCTGTCCTTGAAGGTGATCTGGAAGCTACAGTCACTACAAAGTGCAGGGGCTAGGATGCTGACAGGGACAGCTGTCTGTCACCATATAACACCATACCCTCCAACACTCCACAGATTAAAATCAGACACGAGTGACTAAGCAACATCAGAGTGTGGTCAAGACAAAAGCTATTAATAAGGAAGAACACACAAACTAGGAGACCTCCAGCAGTTTGCTTTTGCCTGAACCTATTGGGAAGGACAAGATTCTGCCCTCTCCTCTCCTCTCCTCTCCTCTCCCCCACCAGCTGAGTTAAGTGGGTGCAAACTACTTTGGCACTTTGAATTCAGTTTGCAGCAATTGATGTAAGCAGAGGACAAAGGGGGGATAGTGGGGAAAAAAGAGAGAAAATGGGACATGGTAAATCAGCTGAAAAGGTGGGGTGACAGAGGATTAATTGGGACTGTCGCTGCTAAATGTGGACAGTTGGAGGATATGTAACACCGATTATGAAGGAGATGCATTGGTTGCCTATCTGATATGGAGCAGAATTCAAGGTGATTACCTGCAAATCCTTAAAATTCCTGGGACCAATGTATTCAAAGGCATGTCTCTCCTGTAGTCTTAGATCTGCAGAAAAAGCTTATTCCACCACTGGGGGAAGTATGTCAACTGGTGGAACAAGACAGGGACTCATCTATGGCAATACCATGACTTTGTAATGTCCTCCCTCCAGAGGTATGTCTGTCGCTGCCACATCTCCTTTCATTCTGGTGCTAGGCTAAGAATGTTTTGTTTGCCAAGGCATTTTTTACTAGTTAGCTGTACTATGGATTGATGAATTGATTAATTTGTTTATCACAGCTCTCTTTTATATGTGGGCATATAATGGCTGGCTTTTCTTCGCAAACGAAGATTCAGGAAGGACTCATCCCGCGCTTTCTGCAAGCGTGCTGATGACTAAAAAGGCCAATCCGAGATAAACAAGTCCGGTTGCAAAAAGCACAGCAGAAGGTCTCCTTGGGTGATGTTTTTGGGTTGTGATTCTTTCTGCGTTGTTGTTTCTCTTCAAGACTTGTTCGTCGTGAGTTCTCAAATAAGGCTGCAGCATTGTGGATGGTGCGTCTCCATGCCTCCTGATGTGAGGCCAGGGCGGACCATTGTTGGTGATCAATTTGGCCAAGCCTGAGATGTTGTTTCAGGGAGTCTTTGTATCGCTTTTTTGGAGCGCCCCTCTTACGCTGACCCGTGGCGAGTTCACCGTAGAGTAGTATTTTTGGGATGATAATAATTTTTGGGATGATAATAAAATTATTATCCTTGGTGACTTCAATGCCAGAGTAGGAAAGAACTCCGAAGCCTGGAAAGATGTTTTAGGCAAGCATGGTGTTGGAAATTGCAATGATAACGGACGCCTCCTGCTAGAGTTCTGTGCAGAACAACAGCTGACTATTACAAACACAATCTTTCAGCAGAAAGATAGCTTGAAGACAACCTGGATGCATCCCCGATGCAAACATTGGCACCTCATTGACTACGTTCTAGTCCGTCAGAGAGACATTCGTGATGTCCGTCATACCCAAGTGATGCCCAGTGCAGAATGCCAAACAGATCACCGCCTCGTCAGATGTAAACTAAATCTTCATCTTAAGTTCAAACCTAAGAGGGGTGGCATCTTAAAGAGGAGACTCCAAGTCAACAATCTTCAACAAGCTACCATGAGAAACAACTTCCAGGCAAATCTACAAACGAAACTTGAAGACCATCCTACAGATCCTTCTCCTACAGTGCTTTGGCAACATATCAAAAACAGTATCCTCCAGTCTGCAGAAGAATCCCTCGGGTTCTCCCACAAGAAAAATCAAGACTGGTTTGATGAAAACAACCAAGAGATCCAGGAGCTGTTGGCAAGGAAGAGAGCTGCTCACCAGGCATACCTCGCCCAGCCAACCTGTCATGTCAGAAAAGCAGCTTTCCGCCTCACATGTAGCAAACTACAACAAAAACTCCAAGACATGCAGAACAAGTGGTGGATCAATATAGCAGAAAAGACACAATGCTGTGCAGATCTGGGTGATCATAGGGGCATATAATAATTATTAATAAATTATGGGTGTTTAATGCTGTTGCCCTAGGACTTTTTTTAAAATAATGAAGTTGAGATATAAATAGAAATAATATATAAATTCTAAATAAATATCAGAGAATAGTTTTACTTTGATTCCAATTTTGGGAGAAAGGCAGTATATAAAATATCATTGCTATCATTATCATTGAGGCAATATACCCATGTCCTCTCTCTCTCTCTCTCTCTCTCTCTCTCTCTCTGGCTTTTCTTCCCAAACGAAGATTCAGGAAGGACTCATCCCACACTTTCTGCAAGCGCGCTGATGACTGAAAAGGCCAATCCGAGATAAACAAGTCCAGTTGCAGAAAGCACAGCAGAAGGTCTCCTTGGCTGATGTTTCTGGGTTGTGATTCTTTCTGCGTTGTCGTTTCTCTTCAAGACTTGTTCAGCGTGAGTTCTCAAATAAGGCTGCAGCACTGTGGATAGTGCATCTCCAAGCCTCCCAATGTGAGGCCATGGCAGACCATTGTTGGTGATCAATTTGGCTGAGCCTGAGATGTTGTTTCAGGGAGTCCCTGTATCTCTTTTTTGGAGCACCCCTCTTACTTAAGTCCGTTCAGCAGTTCACCTATCTGGGAAGCATCATTTCCTCAGAAGCCAAGATTGACAAAGAGATCGATCATAGATTAGCAAAGACATATAGCGCATTTGGAAGACTTTACAAAAGAGTCTGGAGTAACAAACACCAGAGGCGAAGCACAAAAATCAGTGTGTATGGAGCCATTGTACTGTCTATTCTCCTTTACGGGTCTGAAACATGGGTCACCTATTGCCAACACTTACAACTCCTCAGACGCTTTCATCAGCACTGTATATCCATGTCCTATAAGCATTACAAATACTATAAGCACGATAAATAATTAGAAACCTATCAGGAGATGGAAGGAGGAGGGAATGCTGAAGGCACTCCTCCAATGACCAGCCCTGATGTTCTTCCACTTATTCCAGATCAGGCATGTTCACAATTGTGATAGATATTGGTGGTGGTGGGGATACACTATTGAAAATATAGTTTCTCTCCCCCCCCCCCACCGCTCTTCTTTCTGTGTGTGGGTAAGTTCCATCTCAGTCTTGTTGTGCTGCATCACTGGCAACTTTTTACCTCCAGAAGGTCTAGGAAGGAAGGAGTTGTCAGGGTCACAGCGGGAGAATTTGCTATTGGCCTTAGGCTTAGGCTTTCTTATAGAATAAATGTGAGTTATTTAATTGAGATTTTTCAGAAGCAACAGGTTGACTGGGTTCAGTGTGTAGCTATCCTTGACAATTTACACAAGAGTCAGTCATTCATTTCTGCTGTTTTAAGGTATTGCAGCAAGTTAGGTTATCTATCTATCTATCTATCTATCATCGTCATCATCATCACATATCCAGTTAAAAGCACAGGAGAACTACCCTTCAGTTAAGGGGCGAACAATCTTATGTTACTACAGCTTCTTTGGTACGTGAATCTTTTGTTCAGCCTGAATGGATTAAGTATATTAGTAGAAGATCAGAAAGGGTTGAAGAGAGAGCCCATAGCTCCATAACAGAATGCATGCTTTGCATGTAGAAGACCACAGGTCCAGTCCTTGGGTGCATCTACACTGGAGAAATAATGCAGCATGACACCATTTTAAGTGCAGTAGCTCCATCCTATGGAATCCTGGGATTTGCAGTTTTACAAGGTCTTTAGCCTTCTCTGTCAAAGGGTGCTGGTGCCTCACAAAACTACAAATCCCAGGTTCTGTAGGATGGAGCCATGGTAATTAAAGTGATGTCAAACTGCATTATTTTACAGTGTAGATACACCTACCTTAAGGTCCAGCAGCTGGATCAGGCAAAGAAGGCCTGTTCAGCTGCTGACCAGAGTGCAGGGAGAATGAAGTTTCCAACCTCTTGTTGCAAGTCCTTATCTCAGCCTTGCTGGCTTGCAGGAGGGAGTTGGAAATGTCATCTTCCTTCCACCCCAACTGGAAGCTGAGTGGGCCTCTTTTGTTCAATTCAGTTGGCTTATAAGGTGTGTTGGGGGTGGGCAGGAGATCTTATTTAGTTACACATATATAACTGAGGACTTTTTCAGACAGCCCTTACCACGCAAGAAGCCTCCGTAACAGTAATGAAGCTGCTGCGCAGCATGGGTTCCATTTCAGACAACGCCGTCCCTCTCTCGGCATCGTCCATGACTGTTCTGGGAAGGATTGAGGGCGGCCGCGCCATTTTTTACTCACGGAAGTTGTCCTTGAATAAAAAATGGTGCGGCCACCCTCAATCCTACCTGGAACAGTCACGGACGACGCCGAGAGAGGGACGGCGTAGTCCAAAACAGACCCCCTGCCACACAGCAGCTTCGTTACTGTTACAGAGGCTTATTGCGTGGTAAGGGCTGTCTGAAAAAGTCCTAAGAGGTATTGCTTTCACACCTCAACACTAACTGACCACTGTAAAGATCTGAAAGACCTGTATCACCTTATGCAGCCCTTTGAAAATTTAGGGCAAGGGTCATGATTTGCCTCCCTCTGGATCCTGTTACATTCCATCCCACTTCCACAACTGGGTAAATATTCTTTATACTGGAGCATTTATTATCACTCTGTACTGCATCCAAAAAAGTGGCTTTATATCCACAAAAGCTCATGCAAAAATAAAAACTAATCTTGAAGGTGCTACTACATTCCTTTTTATTTTATTTTTCTTATCCTTCCTCCTTTTTATACATAACTAAGTAGCTGATGTAGAATATTGGCATAGGAGCTTTAGAGAGGTTATTTAAAGCCCAGTAAACTATTGCATGGATTGGAAGTCTGGTTTGCAGGCCGGGACAACAATAGACTAGATAGGCAAATAGCATGATCTAATTTAAGGCATCTTCCTAAATGTGATCCGCCGACAAGGTACAGCTTTGGAATTAGAAGGAACAACACACCTCTTGGGAGCTGTACACAATTTAATTGTGAGTCTGGGAAGATCAGACTTATATTGTACTAAGCACTGAGGATTTTGTCCTTTTTTAGCTATGGATTTGAGCGGGTCGTGCTGGACTGCATTGTGATCTCTTTCTCCTCCTCTTTTCATTGTGGTTTATTTCTTTTCCTTTCTCCTCTTGTCTAATCTGCTTAACCAACCCAGCTGAATAAAGCATGCAGGAGGGATGATTTTCTCGGCATTGGGCTCACTCTGGATTGCTAATAGCACAGTTGCTCCTTGTGTTTAATAAAAGCGGCTGACAGGGAAATTCAGGCTAACGGAATTATTTCCTTATTAAAGTGATAGGTTGATTTTCCCCCTCCCCCGATATTTATTCATGCTGCCAGACTTGTCTGCAGCTGCAGTGCTTATTATTTCCATTCTGCATGTAATTAGGTGGCAAACTGGCTCTGTCCAAATAGCATTTGGTGGCTGCCATGCCATGTGCATGCAATGGCTGTTGAGGTCTCCCCCGCAAGCTGCAAAAGCAACAGGAGTCGCAGTACTCGCATCTCTTGACACACTGGATCATACACTGGCTCCATCCTAGAAAGGAACAAGTTTTTCTCCAAAGGAAACCTTCCATCATCCGGGTTGAGTGTTGGTAGCAAGCAACTGGGTGGAAGTAAAATAAGGTTGCCATTTTAAAGGGAGTGTGTGGGAAGATGCTCCATTACTGGCAAGCCGCAGATCAGCAAGGCAAAGCATTTTCTATCATGGAAATCTCTTTCCACTAGAGAAAGATTTGTCTTTCTATTGATATCTTCCAGTCATGTATCTGCTCATCACAAAGGGCTTCTCACCATAAATGATTGCAGCTCTAGCTGAAAGGATCCTCTTGGGTCATCACTGGCTAATATACGTGTCTGAGGGGGCAGTCAGTCATATGGGTTCTACCTTCTCTCTGAAATAGTCATCTGGCCCATGGGGACTTCAAGGGAATTATTACAGAGACAGCATCTCTGATTCCACAGATTAGAATGTCTTGCCCATTCTCTCATGCTTTAGTTATATCAGTGATGGTGCTGCATACCGCATTATTTTTAGACAATAAAAAATTTCTGGTAACATTATCAGGGTGACAGGAGCTAGTCCACTTTGTGTACATGTGTTTGTTGCTTTTTTGGAATGATCTAACACTACCTCAGGTATACTCAATAAGTAACTGAAAAAGAAGTCTTAGGGCTTGAACTACAGGGGGGCTGGTGATCATTGGACTTGGGCCCAGAGCTGTGTTGGAGCTGCCCTGCACAATATTCAGACCACTCTGGTCTGGATTTAAGCCCACACCTACTTGGTCAAAACATCTCCCACCTGATTTTTATCCCCCTGCTATAGGTCTGCCATCATTGCCTAGCCAGTCACCTCTTCCCAACAAAATTCATACATACTCTTTAACAAGGCAGACTCCCAGCTGCTTGTTCTGAGGGTCGGAGGGAGTGACTCTGCCTGGTGCAGGACAACAGGCACTGCCATTATTACCCTACTTGGTGCCACCGCTGGCTCTGCCTTTCTGGTGCATAGTGAACAAGTGACTATGTGCTGGGTAGGCAGAACAAGCAGCAGCAGCGTGGAGGAGGGGGGATATGGTGGTACGTGTCGGTCAGTGCTTGTCCTGCCTCCCCCCCCCCGCCAAATCCAGTGCATATCCTTTGAACACAGAACAGTTTTCTCCGGAGGGATGAGCGATGGTTGAACCCTCATCCACGTCAACTTCTGTATACAGTTGCTGCATCTATCATAATGTAAAATCTTTGGCTTTGTTGACTCACAGCTCTGGGCTTGTAGGAAGTAGAAGAATGCAAAGCATGTGGGAGCAATGGTAACAGAGGTCGGATGCACACTAGCTGAAGACTTAGGGTTCATCTACACCAGGCAGGATATGCTGGCTCCCTGCTGGTGTGTCCTGACTCTGGATCTGGCCTGTTCCTCCTCCCCCCCCCCCAGTACCTGGAGAAAACGGGCCAGAGTCCAAACAGGAGGCCAGCCCATGGTTGAAGCCACTGCCACCACCACCATTTCCCCCTCTGTGCTGCTAGCCTGGGGGTTTTGTTCCTGGAAGCCCTGAAGCCGCCCTTGTTTTAGACACAATCTTAGGAATTCCTCTGCCTGGGAATTCCCTCAATAGTACCCCCATTGTCCTTTTAGCTGCCACCACCCTTTGATTTCCAACCCTTTTGCCTGTAGATCTGGCCTGTTGCTTTCCAGTTACCTGCACAGAATGGGATGGAGTCCAGACCGGCATGCCAGCAGGTCTCTGCAGCCACTGCCACCTGCATCCCACTCTCTGAAATCAGGAAGCCGGCCCGCAGCACGTGAGCAAGGCCCCCTGCATGTGACCAGCCTTGGTTACATGCTGCGGAACTCCTTCCTGGCTATGGAAAATGAGGCAGACAGCAGCTGCAGCAATGGGCCGGTGTGCCACAATGGACTCCATTTTTTGCTGGCTGGAGCAGATTTTACCAGGTATTTTTAAAAATGCTGTAACAGGCCTTACCCAGTCTTCCCCCTGTCTTTGCCCCATCTTTGCTCCAGGGGTTGTCTGGACTGCAGGGCTCCAGGACAGGGCCAAGACAGGGTAAATTGTCCATCTAGACAAGTCCTTAGCCAGGAAGAACTTCACCTGCTGTTTGTAAGGCTGCTGTTAAAGATACAGGGATTGGGTTCATTTTTGCTGTTTTTGAAAGTGGCACCCATATAAGATACTAGTAGCCAATGCAAGATAGACAGTTTAATTCAAAATTATAGATTTTTGAAAATGCAACAATGCTCAGCACTTATGGAGTTAAAATATCTGAGAGCAGCAGCAATGGGGTTTAATAGTTTTCAGCAACCCAGTGTCTGCTCACCCCTTATCTATCAATCCTAACCTCTTTGAGGTGTAAACTGATACTTGTAGGGATCTTTCCTCCTCTTCTTGTCCCCTTATTCCCTCACTTCCGCCAAAAGTGAAACTAGCTTATTTCAGTGTTAGCTTGGCACTCTGAGAGAGGTTTCCTATCTCTAATGGGTGTTTTACAATAAAACCTAAGGTCTTGATTACATGAGGAAAGAAATCTGTACCTACCTCGAATCTAGTGCTATAGGGACACACGGCATAAGGCTCTTTTCACAGCAAAAGTGCTTCTTTTAGCCTTTAATGCCATTTTTTTTTTTAAAAAAAAACTCTCCTCTTGATCTGCAGTTCCAGGAAAAAATGGTCCTTACCGGGCTTTTGTACATTTGGCCATCTGGATCAGACTGGCATTGGATTTCTGGATGGCAAGCATCAGCATTTTTTGTTAGATGTTCAGGGGTAGTTACTGGGGTCATTTAACAGTAATGATCCAGAGCCATCGCCCACTCCTCAGCCAATCACAGCCATGAAAAATAAATGCCCCCCTTCTCCCAAAGGCTGTCACTTCTACCTTCCCAGCCAAACAATTCTGCAGCAGAGCCCCAATGGTACACAGTCACTTGTTCTGAGGTCAGAATGAGGCACCCAGCCATTTGATCAACAGTGAAGGTGTAGCCCAATCGAACCCCTCACAATTGATCTCATGGCTGGGCCAAGATGACGAAACTGAGAGTCGTACTTTGGCCATATCATGAGAAGACAGGATTCACTAGAAAAGGCAATAATCCTTGGGAAGGTAGAAGGCAGCAGGAAAAGAGGAAGGCTGCATTCCAGGTGAATGGACTCAGTCAAGGAAACCATGGCCCTGAATCTGCAAGACCTGAGCAGGGTTGTTGATGATAGGCTGACACAGAGAAATTAATGGCCGTGAGTAACTTTTCTAATGAATAATGTCTTCTCATGATTTGTCCAAAGTACAACAGTCTCAGTTTAGTCATCTTGGTTTCCAGAGAGGAGTCAGGCCTAATTTGCTCTAATATCCATTTATTTCTCTTTTTAGCAGTTCACAGTATCTGTAGAACTCTTTACCAGCATCACATTTCAAATGAGTTAATTGTCTTCCTATCAGCTTTCTTCACTGTCCAGCTTTCACAACCATACATGGAAATGGAAAATACAATGGCATGGACAATCTTAACTCTAATATTCAAAGATATAGCATTCACTTCAAGATCTTGTCTAGTTCCTTCATAAGTGCCCTTCCAAGAAATAGTCTTCTTCTGATTTCTTTACTGCAGTCTTCATTCTGATTAATGACTGAGACAAGGTATGGAAAATCTTGAATTATTTCCTTGACTTTCTTCAGTATTCATTCCAAGTTTCTGCTATTTTTTTCCTAGTAGTATGATGTCATCTGCATCTCTTAAATTGCTGATGCTTCTTCCTCTAATTTTCATGCCTCCTTCCTCTGAGTCTAATACTGGTTTACATTTGATATATTCATTCTTTCCTGAACCTTGGACATCTGAACCTTGGACATCTGGCACTTCTTGCTCAATACATGGTAAAATTCTTTGTTGTAGAATTTTGAGCATCACTTTGCTTGAATGGGAGATTAATGCAGTGGTCCTGTGGGTATTCAATCCCTGGCATCCCCTTCCTGGTGGACTGGAATGTACAGTTGCCCCTCCACATTCGCGAACTCAGCATTCGCGATTTTGGATATTCGCGGTTTTGGGAGCCCCCCCCCCGCCCTCCCAAAACCGCGACACAGGGCCTCCGGAGGCCCCATGAGGGCCCTGGGAGGGACCGGGGAGGTTCATCTACAAATGGTTCTTCCATGAACCACTGTTGTCCTTTCATATCTTTTATATTGTTTTTCAGTGTATTGTTTCCATCATCTTCTTATTTCTATTTGGTCATGTAATGTGTTCCCCTGCTGGACATATAGCATCCTCAGTTTTGGTTCAAATTTTTCCTTTGATTTTCTCAGATCTTATGGAAGAAGTTTCTTCCTTTTTTGTGGTCATCTTCTATTTCTCTGCATTGATTATTAAAGATTATTAGCGAACACACATTGGAAACTGCTTCATGCAGTGTAGATGTGTAAATTGCTGTTGCTTAAAATAATTTGTAAGCCTCTCTGATAGACTTCTGGCTGAAGAGCGGGGTATAAATAAATAAATAAATAAATAAAAAGTTGTCCCTTCACATTCGCGGGGGTTCGGTTCACCAAACCCCCGCGAATGTGAAAATTCCGTGAATAACAACTGCCCTTCCCCTCCCCCGCCAAAGTGACCACGGGGCCTCCGGAGGCCCCATAGTCGCTTTCCCCTGCCTCCCCTCCCTCCCAAGGCCTTCACAGGGCCTCCGAAGACCCTCCTGAGGCCCCGTGGATGCTTCCCTGGCCCCCGTCCTCCCTCCCAAGGCCTTCACGGAGCCTCCGGAGACCCTCCCCAGCCCTCCCTCCTCCTGTCTGGGGCCTGCATGGGGCCTCCGGAGCGTCTCTGGAGGCCCCCTGGAAGCCTCCCCGGCCCTCCCCCCTCCTGCCTGGGGCCTTCATGAGGCCTCCGGAGCGTCTCCGGAGGCCCCATGGAGACCTCCCAAGCCCTCCCCCCTCCTGCCCGGGGCCTCCATGGAGGCGTCCCCGACCCTCTCCTCTCCCATCCAGGCCCTTCATGGGGCCTCCGGAGCGTCTCTGGAGGCCCCATGGAGGCCTCCCCGGCCCTCCCCCCTCCCACCCAAGGCCACCACGGGGTGTTGCTGGGGGCCCTCCCCAAACCCGCGAATATTCAAAACTGCGAATGTTAAGTTCACGAATGTGGAGGGGCAACTGTAGTTCTCTTTGTCCATGCACACAAGTTGTTGAATAGTAGCATTCAGAGTTTTGACCCTATTTCTGTCACCTTTTACTTTTGCTTTTGATCTGTCCTTACCTGCTTGAACAGTTTCATCTGTCACTCATGGAGGCTTTTCTTCTTTTAGGATGCATATGGTATATTTTTGCATTCCTCCCTCACAGTGTCCCTGGCTTCAGTCTGGAGTTCTTATGGCTCCTAGTCTTTTAGGATTAATAGTGCAAATCTAATTTGTATATCATCTTCAAATTCTACAGGGATGTTCTTCCAGATGTATTTTGGCAGAATGGTTGGTTTAGTGTTCTTCTTTAGCTTTACTCTAATTTTTGATATTAGCAGTTCATGGTCTATGCCACAATTTGCTTCTGGTCTTGTTTTTGCAGAGAGAATGGAGCTTCTTCATCTTCTTTTTCCAATGATGTGATCCATTTTGACTTTCTCTTGGTCCTGCCACCATCACAAGCTCACTTGGTGAGGACTTGAGAGAGAGCCTTCTCAGTGGCTGCTCCCACCGTTTGGAACATCCTTCCACAGGAGGCTAGGCTGCCCCCCCTCCCTGATTTCCTTTTGCCAGCAGGCAAAGACTTTTCTTTTTAAGTGGGCTTTTAATGTATAAGCAGCAGGGCTTGTTTTATTTTGTATGTTTCAGTATTTAATCTGTTTGGTATTATGTTTTAATCAGATTTTAACTGTTTTATTTTACATATTTTAACTGTATATATGGTATTTTTAATTTGTTTTATGGAAGCTGCCTTGGGTCCCATCTAGGGAGAAAGGTGGCATAAAAATGAAATAAATAAATAAAAATAAATACAACAAATAAATATCTATTTGATTTCTGTATTGGCATCAAGTAATGACCATGTATACAGTCACCTCTTTGGATGTTTTAAGAATGTGTTTGGGGTGAAAAAACTGTTGGCCTTGCAAAATTCAATCAGTCACTCCCCATTTCTTGGTCCTAAGCCAAATTTTCTTATCTTTGGTTCTGCTCTGTTTCCTACTTTTTCATTCCAATCACCTGTGTTTATCAACATGTCCTGTTTTGGTCTGTGATCAATTTTCTCCTGCACTTTAGCATAGAATCTTCAATTTCTTCTTCTGCCTCTGTAGTTGGAACATAAACTTGAATTATGATTATATTGATGGGTTTTCCCTTATTGATATGATTCAGTCAGACTTTGCAATTATATCCTTTTACTGCTTTTGCTACATCTCTCCTCACTATTAATGCCACTCCGTTTCTTCTTAGATTTTCACTTCCTAAGTAAAACACTGTGTAATTTTCTGATTCAAAATGTCCCATCCCTGTCCACTTTAGCTCTCTCACCCTAAATATTGCAGTCTGTACATTCCATTTCTTTTTTTTTATAGTGTCTAGCTTCCCCTGATTCATGCTTCTCATGTTCCATGTTACTATAATATGTGTTGTGCAGCTTCAGACTTTCCTTTTACCTCTGAGCACATCAACAACTGAACATCATTTTGGCTTGAGTTCAGTTGCATCATTAGCTACAACACTACTCATAGTTGTCCTTTGTTTTTCCCCAGAAGGTTATTGAGTGCTTTCCAAACTAAGAGTCTCATTTTCTGGCACTATCTCTTGTTTCATTTAGGACTGCATCATCATAGGGCTTTCAAGCTAGAAGGCTTCAGGAATGGTTTACCATTTCCTTCTTCTGCAAAGTACTAACAAGCATTAGCTATAGTGCCACTACCCTTGTCTCTGAGAGATTCTTTGCCAGTGTCACTCCCCACTACAGCTTCTGTTCAATAGCTGTTTGGCACATTTAGTCTGTCTCCTCAGGAAAAACCTGTCTGACATGGGAGACCCTAATAGAAACACTGCTCCCACCAGCATAGCCTCTTGCCTCATAGGAGGATGCAGTCCTATCACCAAGGAAAGGTAGTGCCACAGTGGCTTTCTAGTGTAAATTTGGGAGACTAGCTAGTTTTGCTTTCTTCTAAATTTGCTTTTTTTCAAAGCACAACTTATTTCTCTTGCGATTTATGAATTTCAGTAAATTTTTCAAAACGGAACTAGAAAAAATTCTCCCTTGCTTGAACTGTCCAAATCCAATAGGTAATACTGTTTCTAGCACAGAAAGACCCATGTTGTACCTATTTGCTAAACGGATGTTAAGGATCAGGAACATTTCAGGAGAAAAAGAGGTAACAGACTTAATTTAGCACTAACACAAAGATTATCAGACAGGAATGCAAAAAGTGTTCCTGCCCCACAATCTCCAGACCCATCCCTGTCCTGACACAATAACCCTCCCAATCAGACTTACCTTATCTTCTGTCCAAAGGCAGCCCAGGAATGAATGGAGCTCTAATGGAGCTCCGTTCACTTCTTGTACTGTAATCCCGCCCGTTCTCATGAGAAGATGGGCGCATGGGTGCGCTAATGGGTGGACTACATCTCCCATTATCTTCCAGCCCAGCAATCAGGTAACTGAAAAGTTAACTAGGGGTCTGGAGAGGGGTGGCACATTTGGGGCCAGTATCATCAATGATGTCAGATCAGCAGAAACAGAATAACCAATCAGGACCCTGAGAGTGGCAATTTTAAAAGGTATGAAATCTGCTTCGGTGACATGAGGCAGGAGTTGAACAAAGAGCCCTGAGATAGAGGGAACCTCATCTCAGAGAGGAGAGAACAAAGGGACATCCTGAGGCAAAGGACCTCATATTGGCCAGAGGAAGGCTCTGCGGGCCTTGTCTGGGACCAGACATGTGGCTCACAGCCCCTCTGAATCAATAGACCAACTCCTTGATCAGTGAGTAGACTAGGGAATGTTTTAGCTAGAAATTGCATCAGGGATTATGTTGCTTTTGTTTGGCTGAATGTTTTATCCTATCTGCAACTCTAAGAGAATGCCTGGAAGGGAGGAGCCTTCCATGAATGTATTTTCATGTTTGAGCTTTGCTTGAAATAAATAAACTTTTCTAATCTTTCTTAAACTGATGTGTCACGTGCCTTGTTTGCTCAGTCATTGCTTTCTATCCTTTGGGAAGGGTTGGGGGAAAGTATTTTCTGCAGGGAGTTCTGAAGGAACCCCACGGTCTCCTCTTGGACCACGTGTAAAGGGGTGTGGAATTGAAGGAGTGGTGGCAGCTATACCTCTAGGGGGCACAATTTAGAGGAATTCCCAGGTAGGCAAATCCCCCAAGATTGCATCTCAACAAAGAGCTAGCTCAAACAGTTCTCAGGCAGAGGAACTCTTGGGCTGTATTGTAACACAGGCAAGCCTTGCCTCTCAGGCGTGTGCATGTGTGTGAGCGCACACTGGGGGCTGGCTAAACCGTGACAATGGAAAATTGAAAAATAAAAAGAAAAATACGCAAAAAAGTTAACAAAAGCACATACACACACTAAAAAATAACAAGTAACCCAGGGAAGGTACAAAAAAGAGGCTAGCCTACCTGGTTCTCATGATCCGACCCAGAAGTGTTCTGACAGGACCGTCCATTGATGCTGGAATCATGTGTAAAAAATGGCACAAGCTTTCAGATGCTGGCAATGCCGGCACCAAAACAGGACAGGCGATCCATTGACTGTTCTGGCCCATCGATAAAAAGAAACTCCAGAATAACAACAGTGGAATGTAAAAGGATGACCTCGTGGATATTAGTGTCCTTTTGTGTTTGTTCCACTGGCATTGTTTTGGTGCCAGTGTCTGATAATCTTCAAAGATTCAATAGTACTATTGAAGTTAGAGAGTTTTAACAGTTAAGCATTCAATGTCCTGGGCCTGGATGGATAAATCTAACCAAGTTCTTTCAATCTTGAACTTAAAAAATGTGTGAGTTTGAGTAAATTCTTATCAAAAATGAACCAAAATGAAATTCTTGCCCATCCCTACTTGTCACCATTTGCCCAGCACCTGCCACTTTATAAGATGACAATTCAGATTCATGGAGATATTTGAGCCTTCTGGACTGTCGCTCGCTTGAGTTCTCAAAAACATTTGCTCCTTTGAGGTTGCTTGCCTTTCTGCTTTCCCTTTTAAAAACTGCCAACGGCATCAACCTTCAGCTATAAGCTTGAATGAGGCCTGTCTTAAAACATTTCTCGGAGTTTGGCAGGTTAAAAAAAAGGAAAGGGAAAGATGAAGGGCTTGGGAAAAAAAGCTTGAATGGTGAGGTTTTGTGTGGTGTTTTTTTTCTTCTCCTTCATGATATCAGACAATAGATCTATCAAAGAAAGTCTGTCATGGAAATCTCTTTCCATCAGCACTGTTGTCAGAAGAAGAAGAAAATATTACAGATAGCATTACTAGAGTCTTGCCCAGATATCCTGGCTCTTCCTTTAAATGCTTTGACATAGTAGAAGAATCAGGGCCAGGAAAGATCAGGGAGTGTGTATGTGTGTACGTGCGTGTGTGTGTTTTAAAATCCAGTTGCTAGGTCCCACTGGAGCAGACCCATTGACTCAGTTGTTGCATACAAGTCCCATGACTCAGTGGGACTAAGAAATTGGATTTAGGCCTTGCAGCTGGAAGTTGAAAGCAACTTTTCCAAGCTCTGATATGCAGTTGCTGCCCCTCTCACCCAGGTCCTCCAATGGTCTCTTTGATGACCACCTGAATGAGCAGGGGTGGGAATCATGCAGACTCCGAAGGTTGTTGGACTTCAATTCTTATTATTCCTCACCACTGGCTATGCTAGCTACAACAACTTTTTGGAGGGCCACACAATTCACCTCCGTCACTGTGGTAGAAGAAAATGGCCAACCTTACAGAAGGTGCATGGCTTCATGCTACCTAGAGGCACATAAGAAGAATTCTGCTGGCTCAGGCCATATTTCTGTCTTGTCTAGCATACTGTTCCCCCACAGTGACTAGCTTTGGGAAGTCCACAAGCAGGGCCACCCACTGTGGTTCCTGAGGAACCAGCATGCAGAGGCTTCCCCCTGTTTCTCTTAAAGGAAGAGTATATAGCCTGCATGACTCCAAGAGTCACAGAAGAGTTTGTGATTGTTCACTGATTCAATTTATGGACTTTATCACAAGAGGCTGCTAAAGCGGAATTTCAGCGGGATAGTAATGAATTTGGTCAGTATTTATCAGATGATGACATGGCTGTCCTGTCGGTGCTTTGTATTCTAGTTGTTACTGTTGCACCCCTTTCAACTTATGGTAAAATCCCATCAACACCTGCACATATCACTATTGTTCCACTGCTGCCCCTGGTGTGATAGGTTGCTTCACTTTAGTTCCAGGATGAATGCATTCACGTGGCATGAAGAGGCCTGATTCTCCTCCTCTCCCCCTCTCAAAGCTAAGGGACCTATCATACCAGGGGGTTGCCAAAGGAGCACATTCACACAAATGAAGAGAGGTGTGATAATAAACACTTTACAACCAGTATGTTCCTGTTTCCTTTAATAACATGATTGCTGCGAGACACGAGGCTGGTGTTATAATGTCCAATATGCCATTTCCCAATATGCAAAAGCAGTCTCAGTGTGACTTGCACACATACACAATAAAAATCCATAATCAATAAAGGAGACAAGTCCATACAAACCACAGTCAATATAATCCAATGATGCAAACATAATAATGCGAACAATAAAAACATAATGTAAAAGTGATGGCCTAAATTCTGTTGCTAGTCCTACCTAACGTAAACCCACTGAATCAATGGATTTTACCTATGTGTTGATGTACCATTCAACAATTCATTGAATGGGTCTACTCTAGTTGCGATTAACAAACAGGATTCCAACCAATATCTGTATAATAACTTGAACCATTTCTTGCGTATCAGTTTTGCTATATCAATTGACATTCATAATGAGAGAGTAACTAATGGGATCCAAATAAAGACTAGTCATGCTTTGGATGTAATTCAACTACTTCAGATACCTCTCAAACAAAATACTTCAGGTTTCTGTAGTTTGAACCCATTTTGACCAAACGTGGTATTTAAACCATCCAAAATATTTTTTGGACAGCTCTAGAATTCATTGACAAACTCTGGCCTTTTTCATAAAATTGCTAGCATTGATCCATTTTCCATGGAACTTAGTGTGAAATAAATGTGAGGGTCTGTAGGTGCTATCAGTCAAATTTTTGTTTCATTCACCTCATAAGCAACATCATTAACATCAGCCCAGATAATGCCAGGTAAATTTCTTCATAATGCCAAAACAGTTCACCTAAAATGTACAGATCAAACATCAAATATTCTCTATCCACTCCCAGTACCACCCCAGCCTAGAATTTATTTTATTTTATTTATGCAGTTTCTATTCTGCCTTTCTCCCAAAATGAGACCCAAGGCGGCTCACAGAACAATTAAAATCACAATTAAAACCAATTAAAAACATACAAAGTTTAAAAAAAACAGATAAAAACAACATAAAAAATGAAATAAAAAAAAAAAAGCAACCCACAACAGCCAGGACATAATTAATGTCCCAATGCCTGACAAAATAAATGTCTTTCATTGCCACTAAAAAAGATGAAGTGTTGGCACTGTATAAATTTCCTTGAGGAGAAAGTACTATACTGTAACTACAGGCGACCACAAGAAAGGGCTATTCCTGAAATTCCACCTCAGGAGCATCTCTGAAAAGGGAAACAATAAGAAAGGACTCTAAAGCCAGCAGTGGGACCTAGGAGACATTCATATGTGGAGAGATAATCCATTATGGTACTGGCACCCCATGCTGTGCAACACTGTATAGATTAGGCCCGGCACTTCAAATATGTTCCTAAAACAATCTGGCAACCAGTACACATGACCCAGTTTTATGTTCTGGTTGCTTTGTCTCAGTCCATAGTCTTGCTGGTGAATTGTGTACCAGCTGCAGTTTCCAAAGCATCTTCAAAGACATCCCAGCATACAAGCACATTGCATTAACCTTGTGTGCCTTCAAGTTGCCTGTTGACTTATGGTGTCCCTATGAGTTTCATAGGGCTTTCTCACACAAGGAATATTCAGAGGTGGCTTTGCTTGTTCCTTCCTCTGAAATATAGCCTACAGTACCTGTTATTTTGGGGGGATCTCCCATCCAAGTACTGACCCTGCTTTGCTTCCAAGATCAGACAGGATCTGGTGCCTTTACGGTATTGAGCAAGGCTGCATTACCTAGTGGCTATAACCAATGATGATGCACTCTTCACCTATATAGGGTTGCAGCTAGGTTAAAGCTGCTAGGAGATGATCCATAACATGGAGGAGGCCATGTGTGTCAGAATATTGGGACATGCGGTTTAATAGATTTATGCTATAAAGAGCTGAAATGTAGCAAAATGGCCTAGAGGGTGCAGCAGTGAGAGCTAACAGGAGCCTGCTGAAGCTAGCCAGCATAACAAGATCACACTGATGTCTCATGTTCATTTGTGGTCCAATGGCCTAACAGCACAGCCTTGGAAGTCTGGAGCCTAGGAGGGATTGCTGTCTCTATTAGAGAGAATGTTTATTATCTTTATAAGAACAAAGTTGTTGTGAACTGTATAATTAGCTATCCTATGTAACTGTGTTTCGGTTCTGTTCTGGGCTTTGCAGTACGAAGACATAATACAGTCGTCCCTTCACATTCGTGGGGGTTACGGGAACAAGACCGCCGCGAAAGTGAAAAAAAGCAAATAAAAGCAGTCTTTGAGGGTTTAACAAGGAGCCCTTCCTAAACACACACACACACACACACAGGGAAGGTGCGGGTGGCATCTGAAGTCCCAGTAAGCAAGTGACCCAGCCTCTGAGCATTTAAGGAGGAAAGAAAAGCACAGCCCCATGCTTTGAGCACACAAGCAAATTCCCCCCCTTGCCACTCCCCTCTCTGTGTCTTAACAAACTGAATTGCTTCTTTAAAACTCACATTTCACCCCATGTCTCCTCATGGCCCAAAGAAAAGCACAGCTGCATGCTTGCAACCCCCTTTCTGTGTCTCAACAAACTGAATTGCTTCTTTAAAACTCACATTTCAAACCTTTCCTACACACATTCACACACAGCGAGGCGCGGGTGGCACCTTCCAGCAAGCAACTGACCCAGCCTCTGAGCATTTAAGGAGGAAAACTTCCTGCTGGCCAAAAGAAAAGCACAGCCCCATACTGTGAGCATGCAAGCTTTTTCCTTAAATGCTCAGAGGCTGGGTCCGTTGCTTGCTGGGAGATGCCACCCGTGCCTTCCCTGTGTGTGAATGTGTGTAGGAAAGGTTCAAAATGTGAGTTTTAAAGAAGCAATTCAGTTTGTTGAGACACAGAGAGGGGAGTGGCAAGGGGGGGGGACTTTGCTTGCGTGCTCACAGCATGGGGTTGTGCTTTTCTTTCGCCTTAGACCCTCAGAGGCTGATGGGGGGTTGGTTGCTTGCTGGAGTCTTCCCTGTGTGTGTATGTGTGCAGGAAGTTTTCCTCCTTAAATGCTCAGAGGCTGTGTTGGGGGGAGCAGGGGGGGGGAGGAATTTCCGCGAATACATAAAACCGCGGAAGTCAAAGCCACAAATGTAAAGGGACAACTGTATATAGTTCTCAGAGAGGATTCTCTGTAACATTGTAAATATCTTTATTATGTTACAGTAAAGAGAAGTAGTTTGTAGACACAAGCCTGTGTCTGTGTGTTTATTTCTCTTGCCTGGAGGATGAAATCTCAACTATAATTCTTTTGCTGCCTGACCCTCTTGATGTGGTCAGAGGCTATCAGTGCGCTAACGTGACAATGTGAACTTCTAATGATCAAAGAGCACACCTCCTCCTTCTGGGGAAGCTAGACTCTATCCAGAAGGTTGCACTCTATCCATCTGGACAGAGGAACCACTGAGCAACAGAGGGCTCATCTACAGCAGGCAGGATACGTCTGCTCCAGGCTGGTATATCCTGGCTGTGGAGGTGGCCCATTCTCCCTCCCACCCTGTGTTACCTGCCACTGCCATTATGTGGTTTGGTCAGAGGCACCTGAGGAGTTCTGGCTGAGGAGTCTAAAGGCCCCTCCCTCCACTCCCAACACTAGGATTCCAGAAGAGCCATACAATTGAAGTGGAATAATAGCTCTATAATTCTGCAGTGTGAATGGGCTCCATGTAACACCAACTTTAAGGAAATTGCACGGCCTGCCAATATGCTTCTGGGATGACGTTAAGGTGCTTGTGATGACATTTAAAACCCCAAATGATTTGGGGTCTTGATTTTTGAGGGAGCGCCTCTCCCTATATGTGCCTGCCCTAAGACCGTGGTCTGCTGGGAAAGGGGTTGCCCTTTTGTGTCCCACCATTGAGGTCAATACACTGTGTGAGGATGTGGGACAGGGCCTTCTTAGCTACGGCACCCCAACTGTAGAATGCCCTCTGCTTGGAGGCCCAATTGGCACGAATGCTGTTTTCATTTAGGTGTCAAATAATTCCCTGTTGCTCAGGAAGGAACTGGCTGGTGTTTTCACCTGCCCTTGCATGAGCTTCTCCAATGTGAGGGGAATGGGACAAGGGTCCTGCGGAGATTGCTCACAGTGGAGATTGCTCACAGGAGGAGTTGGGAACATTAGTCAGCTGCTTACTGAGGGATAGGGGAATACACCCCATTGGTCGCCATCTAGAATCATAGAATCATAGGTTGGAAGGGACCACAAGGGCCATCCAGTACAACCCCCTGCTATGCAGGAATAAACAATTAAAGCACTCCTGACAGATGGCCAGCCAGCCTCTGCTTAAAAACCTCCAAAGAAGGAGACTCCACTACACTCCCAGGCAGTGTATTCCATTGCTGAACAGCTTTTACTGTCAAGAAGTTCTTTCTAATATTTAGATGGAATCGTTTTTCCTGTACAGTCCATTGCTCTATGTCGTAATCTCTGGAGCTGCAGAAAACAAGCTTGCTCCATCCTTAGTATGACATCCCTTCAAATATTTAAACATGGCTATCTTGTCACCTCTCAACCTTCTTTTCTCCAGACTAAACATACGCAGTTCCCTAAGCCACTCCTCACAGAGCATGGCTTCCAAGATCTCCCACCATCCTGGTCACCCTCCTCTGGACATGTTCCAGCTTGTCCATATCCTTCCGGAACTGTGGTGGCCAGAACTGGACACAGTATTCAAGGTGAGGTCTGAACAAAGCAGAATAGAGTGGAACTATTACTTCCCTTGACTATACTCCTATTCATTCAGCCTAGAATCGCATTGGCTTTTTTAGCTGCTGCATCACTCTGATGACTCACGTTCAGTTTGTGGTCCACTAAGGACTTTTTCGGACATTAAAAATACAATGCAAGCAGCCTCACCACGTTGCGAGGCTGCAGCGCTGCAGGGCGTCCCTTTCGCATGACGCCCGTCCCTGCCAGTACTGTTGCAGTACCGCAGGGACATTTGAACATTATATTTAGCTGATTTTTACTCACGAAAGTTGAGTAAAGCACATACTGCCCTCAAGCCTGGTGTCACCCATCCTATATCTATGCATTTCATTTTTACTGCCCAAGTGTAGTATACTACATTTCTCCCTGTTAAAAATTATTTTGTTAGTTTTAGCCCAGCTTTCTAATTTGTTCAGGTAATTTTGAATTCTGATCCTGTCCTCTGGGGTATTAGCTACCCCTCCTAATTTGGTGTCATCTGCAAACTTGATAAGCATGCCCTCTATTCCCTCATCCAAGTCATTGATAAAGATGATGAATAGCATTGGGCCCAGAACAGAACCTTGTAGCAACCTGCTGGTCACTTCTCTTCAGGATGAAAAGGAGCCATTGGTGACTACCCTTTGGATTTGGCCCATCAACCAATTGCAAATCCACCTAACAGTTGCATTGCATGTTACTAACTTTTTTGCAAGAATATCATGGGGGACTTTGTTAAAGGCCTTACTGAAATCAAGATACACTACATTCACAGCATTCCCTTCATCTACCAAGCATGTAACTCTTTCAAAAAAAGAGATAAGATTAATCTGGCATGACTTGTTTTTCAGAAACCCATATTGACTTTTAGTGATCACAGCATTCCTTTCTAAGTGCTTACAAACTATCTCTTTAATGATCTGCTCTATAATCTTTCCTAGTATTAATGTCAGGCTGACTGGGCGATAATTATTTGGGACTTTTTTTTTCTCTTTTTAAAGATGGGGGCAACATTTGCCCTTCTCCAGTCTGCTGGCACTTCTCCTGTTCTCCAGGATTTCTCAAAGATTACTGCCAGTGGTTCTGAGATTATTTCTGCCAGGTCTTTTAGTACCCTTGGATGCAGTTCATCTGGCCCTGGAGACTTGAACTCATTTATACTCGCCAGGTATTCCCGAACAACCTCTTTACCTATTCTATGCTGCATTTCGTCTACTGCATTGTCTGCTCCATTTTCCCCAGGTTGAGCACTGTTCTCCTTTTGGGAGAAGACTGAGGCAAAGAAGGTGTTGGATAGGTTTGTCCTCTGTTCCCTGTTAGCATTTCACCATCTTTTTCACGCAGCGGTCCTACTACTTCCTTGTTCTTTCTTTTGCTATGTACACATCCAAAAAGCCCCTTTTATTGTTTTTAACCTCTCTAGCAAGCCTGAGCTCCATCTGTGCTTTTGCTTTTATGATTCCCCCCCTACACGAGCTGGCTATTTGTTTCAATTCTTCTTTGGTTATTTTCCCCATTTTTCTATTTCTTGTACACGTTCCTTTCAAATCTTAGCTCAGTTGAAAGTTCTTTAGACATCCATACTGGTTTCTTTATACACCTGCCATTATCCCTCCCCATTGGAACTGTTTGAAGTTGTGCCTGCAATATCTCACTTTTTAGAAGCTCTCATCCATCAGGTACTCCACTCCCTTCTTTTTTAGTATTCCTTACCATGGGATCACCACCAGTAATTCCCTATGTTTTCTGAAATCAGCTTTCTTAAAGTCTAGAAGGCATGTCTGACTATGTTTGGCTTCCCCTTTCCTGTTTATAACAAACTCCCCCCCTAAGGATTTCCTGTTTAGAACATGGTCACTCCCCCTAAGGATTCCACCACTTCCACCCCATTAACCAGATCATCTCTGTTGGTTAGGATCAGATCTAAAATAGCTGGTCTCCTTGTTGCCTCTTCCACCTTCTGGACAATGAAATTGTCTGCAAGGGAAGTGAGGAATTTGGTGGACCTTAAATTTTTGGCAGAGTTGGACTTCCAACAAATATCAGGGTAGTTAAAATCCCCCATTGTTATTACATCTCTCCTGTCTGACTGTGCATTCATCTCTTCTTTCAGACTCTTAGCAAAAATATTCCTGCCAACTGCTGTGTGGTGCAACCCATCCCTTGCCAGACATCCATGTCCATGAAACTGCACCCATTGGTCCAGGAAACCAAATCATTCCCAGCGGCACCATCTGCAGAACCAGTTGTTCACCTCCACTATCTTTCTCTCCCTTCCTGGGCCATACCCTTCCACTAGAAGGACAGACAAAATGACTACCTGTGCATCCAAGTACTTCAGCTTCCTACCCAGAACCTCAAAATCCCTTTTGATATTCTGAAGGCTATGCCTTCCAGTATCATTGGTTCCCACTTGGACCAAAAGGAAGGGATAACAGTCAGTAAGCTTCACAAGTCTTGTCAGCCTCTCCCTTACATTGCAGATTTTTGCACCTGAGAGACAGCACACCTCTCAAGACATCTTATCAGGCCCATAAACTACTGATTCTGTACCCCTCAGCAGAGAGCGTCCTACCACCATCACACACCTCCTCCAAGGACTGGCAGAGGCCATTATATACACTGAACCATCCAAGGTCTCATACGCATTCTCTGAGGCCTGGTTCTGCTGCTCTCCTTCCTGTTCCTTGTCATCACTGACAAGGGAGAGAGCTTCAAACCAGTTCTGTAGTGCCAAACTCACTGAATAGCCCCTGCTCCTTCTCCTTCTGTGAGTCACATTCTTCCAAATATCAGCCTCCTGTGTAGCAGAACTAAACTCCTCCACAGAGGCATCCTCTGCATGTTCTTGAACCAGGACCTTCTGCTCTGCTCTGTCTAAGAAAACCTCCTGCTCCCTAATAGGCTGTATAGTGGCTAATTGGGCCTCATGTTACTGGACCTTCTCTTCCAGCAACACAGCCAACTTATACTTGCTGCAGGTGTAGCTATGCACATCCACAGGCAAGAAGACAAACATACCACAGCTGTTGCAGGTGACTTCAGCAGCTCTCTCACTGCCCATATTGAATACTCTGAAGTAGGCACTAGAACAGAACTCTGGACTTTCCCCTCAAACTCCCCCACTAAACACCCACACCAAACACCCCTGTTGGCCTCTCGCCTGTACACCAAGCTCCAGGGACTGGGGCTGCAGCTATATAGAGAGCTACCAGGTGCTAGCTCCTCTCTCCGTCTCTCACCCACTTCCTTTCAGCAGTCTCTGACTCACTTCCTCTTGACACAAGCAGCTCACCAAACAAATGCTAATGAGTCCCCCCAGGCAAGTCTACACTCAGCCCACACAAACAGCCTTGACCCAAGCAAGCACACCAATGTTATCCCAACAAACTCTCCCAAGAACTCTCTGGTGCTGGAGAAGATTAATTCAACACCCACAAGCTCACCTAATGCTGTCTCTTCCACACACCCACACCAAACACCATTTTTGGCCTCACTCCTGTACGCCGAGCTCCAGGGACTGGGGCTGCAGCTATATAGAGACCTACCGAGTGCTAGCTCCTCCATCTGTCTCTCACCTACTTCCTCTCTAAGTCTAATTCGACTTTTTTCACCTATTGGAATTTTCATCAATATATACATGCTAAACATCTATACTAGAATGTCTGTGCTACCATTTCATTATTGTTCAGTAATGCCTGTTAAAGCAATGATAAGTGTTTGTACTTTTACCTGTCCATTCCCTCTCACCGTATAATTACAGCCTCCTACTCCAACCATGTATATAAATATCTGCCAACTAAGGCAACACATGCATCTGATGAAGTGGACTGCCATCTGCAAAAGCTTACACCAAATAAAACTTATTTGTCTTTAGGGATAGACACTGGAGATTTTCAGACGCGATTTTTGGCACGATATATTCCAAAACAGCTCCGTTGTTGCCGCGCGGTAGGCGAGCAGTTTCAGACGACACCGTCCCTCTGCCGAACCCCTCCGTGTCACTTCCGTGACAGAATGGAGGAAACCGCGTTGTATTTCACTCACGGGCAACAATCGTGAATGAAATATGACGCAGTTCTCTCCATTCTGTCATGGAAGTGACACGGAGGGGTTCGGCAGAGGGACAGCATCATCCGAAACTGCTCCCCTGCCGCGCGGCAGCAACAGAGCTGTTTTGGAATATATCCTGCTGAAAATCACATCTGAAAATCTCCACTGTTGGGTAAATAAAGAATAGATACTGAATCCTATTGTTTTTGTTGCAAAAGACTAACACTGCAACCCCTTTGAAAAATATGAAAGGTATCCCTTGGTGTAAGAACGAACATTTCAAAGCAAGTGCCAGTCCAATGTGGCAGATGTGTTACCCTCTCCTTAACACCATCCTTGTACTTCTACTCAATATAAATTCTTTCTACATCTTCACCTTTGCAATTGTTGTTTTGTTTCCCTGGTAGTTTACACTCTATGCACGAAGACTCTAAACTATCTAGTCCATGAGCTGCTCTTCACTGATGATGCTGCCCTTGTTGCCCACACAGAAGCAGCTCTGCAGCACTTAACATCCTGCTTCGCAACAGCTGCAGAGCTGTTTGGGCTGGAAGTCAACCTGAAGAAAACAGAAGTTCTTTACCAGCCTGCACCACAGGACGAACACCACCATCCCCACATTGCCGTTGGCAAATCTTTGCTCAAGTCCGTTCAGCAGTTCACCTTCCTGGGAAGCATCATCTCCTCAAATGCCAAGATTGACAAAGAGATTGATCACAGATTAGCAAAGGCATATAGCACATTTGGAAGACTTTACAAAAGAGTCTGGAGTAATAAACACCTGAAGCGAAGCACAAAAATCAATGTGTATAGAGCCGTTGTACTGTCTATTCTCCTTTATCGGTCTGAAACGGGTCACCTATCGCCACCACTTAGGACTCCTCGAATGCTTTCATCAGCGCTGTCTACGCACAATCCTAAATATACACTGGACTGACTATGTGACAAATGTTGCTGTCCTTGAGCAAGCAGGGATCACCAGCATTGAGGCCATGATATTGAGAAGACAGCTGCGCTGGGCAGGGCACGTTTCTAGGATGGAGGACCATCGCATCCCAAAAATAGTACTCTACGGTGAACTCGCCATGGGTCCGCATAAGAGGAGAGCTCCAAAAAAGCGATACAAGGACTCCCTGAAACAACATCTCAGGCTCAGCCAAACTGATCACCAACAATGGTTGGCCCTGGCCTCACATCGGGAGGCATGGAGACGCACTATCCACATTGCTGCAGCCTTATTTGAGAACTCACGCCGAACAAGTCTTGAAGAGAAACGACAACGCAGAAAGAATCACAACCCGGAAACATCACCCAAGGAGACCTTCTGCTGTGCTTTCTGCAGCTGGACTTGTTTATCTCGGATTGGCCTTTTTAGTCATCAGCACGCTTGCAGAAAGCACGGGATGAGTCCTTCCTGAATCTTTGTTTGCAAAGAAAAGCCAGAGAGAGAGAGAGAGTTTACACTATAGTGCTAAATGGTATTCCTAACAAATAGGAATATATAATTCTCTTATGCACATTTAACTTAATAGGACATATGTGTGAATAAACAGTTAAAATGCCCATAACATACTCCAATGACAATGTGGAGTTAGTCTCCCCCACAAAAAAAAATAGACTTTTATATTTTCTTTGTCATTGCTTGGATCCATTTCCCCACAACCTGAAGAGTCACATCAAATATTTATCACTTGCCTTTCCCCAGCACCTTTTCTCCTCAAAGTAACAAAGGGCCCCTCAGGCAGTAGAGCACCTGGAGTAATGAACTGCACTATGCCCCTGTTCCTGGAAACCTCTACTGCCTTGCCTCCTTCACTGTGCATCATTCTTGCCTCCACCCCCATTCTTTCCCCTCCTTGGACTCACTCCATGCCTCTGCCATGCTCCCTCTTTAGTTCCTTGCATTCTGCTGCTGCATCTTCCACCCCATACCTCAACTTGTGATTTTGAACCTTGGCTTTCCTCATGCATACCTCTTTCTTGATCTTTGCACCATGGAACTTCACATCTCACCCACCCTTCCTTCCTTTCACCTCCTTCCCTCACCTCATTCTTCCCTCCTTCCAACTCAGTCTATCACCTAATGCACACCCTTGCGATGCATCCTTTCCTTCCCCTTTTTTTCTTGCCTCCCACCACTGCTCACTCTTCCTTACCCCCTGTTCCTTCCTTCCCTTCACCTTGCACCCGCACAATGCATCCCTCCCTTGCTTCTTCCACTCTACTGACTGCATTTCTTACTCTCCCTTCCCTCACACCATAATGCAAGAGTCATATTTGGTTCTTGCATAATATTTTGACAGAGAAAGATTTATGCATATTTCCTCCTATCTAGGCTCCTACAAGGACTAGAGACTTGCTTTTTTAAAAAAGGGGGTAAATGAATGCTTGGTACCTAGGCCAGAGAAAGAGGTCCAAATGTTCATCAGGTGTCATGCCTAGAATTTGGGTAAAACCCAGCCAAATCAGGAGTATGGCAACCCTACTGTGGGTGCAAAATCTGTAATGACACATAATAGAGTCCATAGTAGCAGCACAATTCCTTGACATCACACCCAGATGACCCATCTAGCAATTAAGAAAGAGAGTGATTGATCAGGATGTCTCAGTCAATTGACATTCTTCAGTAATAGTGAGATATAAACCATTCTTCCTCTCACAAGATCATGGCCAATGTAGGTTGAATGAATGGAGGATGCCAGCTTTCTTCCCCATGTTTGCCACTCCAGTGCTGTTGTGCAGCTTCCTGGAGCACAATAGCATGAAGCAGAAGATCTCAGTTAAATCTCTGCCCCAAATCAATGGTGTCATGTCTTCTTCTCAGGTGTAACAGTCCATAGACAGCATTTTAAATACATTTCATTAAAAAAAAAACAGTAACATGTGTTTCAATACACCTTGCAGAAATAGTAATTTGAGTGACAGAAATATGTGGGGAGGGCTCTAAAGCTTGTTGTTCAAATCTATATTAGTTGGTGGAAAAACTGAGCCCCTGTGCATGTCACTGGAAGATTCCTAGTAATTCAGGGCACAGCATCCCAGTTGAAGAAGGCAATGGAATTCTGTGGCCCTTTAATCACATGCTCCAATGTCAAGATGAGACTATGGCAGCATAGGACGTGCCCGTTCATATTAACATCTCTCCCCTCACTGGTTGACATAAAATAAGAAACAAGAAAGTGCATTATGGCATCTGGGCACACAGCCAAAAGTTCAATAATAGAAATTTAGCTTAGGGTGGCAAAGTCAACAATATCCACATCACTGTACTATTATTTATGGTGATTGTCCATGCTTTAAGAGTGGCCACAAATGTTAGCTGTTGGCTGACATGCCACACTTCTAAGTTCAGTTTGAAATTAGATGGACAAGCGCAGATTGTCCTTGGGTGCCTGTGTGTGTCAGTCAATCACCCATTGTGAGTTTTCCTCAGCACCTAATCATAGCCAAATATCAAGGTCTCATGACCTTTACTTCCTCCTGACAACAGGTCAGCAAGACTGACTGGAGGAAGACATTTGAGGTGGAAATTGGCAGGCAGAAAAGAAAAGGTTAGTTTTGTCCTGTCATTCCTGACCGGGGGTGTTTAATAAGCTCTTTATATTGGAAAGAAGCTAACATTTCAATGGCCTTTCTTTCTCTCCCATGCACATCAACTTTGTCCGCCATTGCTGCAGGAGGCAAAAATTACTCATTGAAAGGGAAAGGCTGGCTGGCCAGTTCAGAAAGAAGAATAATTTTATCTGCACTGAGATGAAAAACTGCTCCCTCGCCACTAAGAATTTATGGTCAAGCCAACTAATTCATTTGCTCAGGACAAGGAAATGTCATGGGAATAAGATCTGCCAAGTGAATAGCAACCCTTTTAAAAGCCAGGCCTAAATTTGCATTTTGTCTTAAGTCTATCTTAAAACTTGAGCTGAACTGAGGCAGTTTCTTGGGCTGCTGCCACAGTGCAGAATTAATGCAGTTCAACACCACTTTAACTATCATGGCTCCATCCTATGGAATTCTGGGATTTGTAGTTTGTTTGTGGCACTAGAGCTCTCTGTCAGAGAAGGCTAAGTATCTCACAAAGCTACAAATCCCAGAATTCCATAGCATTGAGCCATGGCAGTTAAAGCAGTGTCAAACTGGATTATTTCTGCACTGTGGCAGTGACCTTGGATAAAAGAAAAAAACTCTGTAGGGAAACCTTTCACAAAGCCCCATACTTCCCCTAAGATAGTGACTCTTAACTTTAGGGGGGGTCATGGACCCCCTTGAGAATCTGATGAATGCTACAAGCCCACCCACCCTCACGTTACAAGGTGTTCAAAATAGCAATAATAGTCAAAATTCAGGACACACAGGACTGACAGTCAGGAAGTGGCTACTAGCAAGGTTGTGTTCTATCTAAATACCACCACCCCGCATTGACGTATCGTCAGTGTTCTCCAAACATAAATTAAATGATGCACAAATCTTCCAAAAATTCATATTTGGTTTCTTTTTTGGCATGGGTCAACAGTTCTGAATCTGTTCTAATAATATAAAAATACTTTATAATTATGATTAAAATTAAAAGTAATCTAAGGACATTCTCAGACACCCCTTACCACGTAAGCAGCCTCCAGAGCAGTAACGAGGCTGCTGAGAGGCAGGGGGTCTGTTTCGGACACCGCCGTCCCTTTTCCAGGATCATTCGTGGCACATACATGAAGTTTTGGAAGCGGCTGCACCATATTTCAATCACGGGCAACTTCCGTGATTGAAATATGGCGTGGCCGCTTCCAAAGCTTCACGTACGTGCCACGAATGATCCCGGAAAAGGGACGGTGACATCCAAAAAGGACCCCCTGCCGCGCAGCAGCCTCGTTACTGCTCTGGAGGCTGCTTGCGTGGTAAGGGGCATCTGAAAATGTCCTAAATCTCAGATTTGGTTAAACTTTATCCAACATCTTGACCTCTTCACATCATTCCATATGTTTTTTAGAACTGGGGAATTTTTTTTTGCCATGAAAGCATTTGGCCCTGGAATGCTCCAAAACAATAAATACACAACTCCAACAACACAACTCCAACAATTCAACTCCAACAACTCAAACCTACACTCCAACTTGACTTCAAAGGATTTATCCTGGTAATTATAGAATTACTGCTACTTCTACTGCTACTACTATTATTTTATTTATTTTTATCTTGCCTTTCTCCCACCAATGAGATTTAATAACATCGTTATAAAAACAATACAGGCTAAAAACAGTACAAAGTTAAAATCACATTATAAATATAACATTTAAAAAGAAATTAAACAATTTACAAGTAAAAAACATTACAGTGAAAATTAAAATACCTTTTAAAAGACCCTTTAAAAATTTTAATACCACAGCACATAGCCTAACTAGCCCAGCCCTTGTTGGTTCACAAAAACCTGGCAGCATAAAAATACCTTAACCTGCCGCCGGAAGGAGAGCAAAGATGGGGCCCTCCTGGCCTCTCTGGGGAGGGAATTCCATAGTCTGGGAGCAGCCACCGAGAAAGCCCTTTCCCTTGTTTCCACCAAACATGCGTGTGAAGATGGTGGGATAGAGAGAAGGGCCTCTCCAGATGATCTTAAAGCTCTATTGGGCTCATACTGGGACAAGTGGTCCTTCAAATAACCTGGACCCATGCTGTATGGGGCTTTATAGGTCAAAACCAGCATTTTGAATTGTGCCCAGAAACTAACTGGCCGCCAATTGAGCTGTTGCAACAGAGGAGTTGTGTGCTCCCTGTAGCCAGCCTTAGGAGATTATCAGATGGGGCAAACATCCCGGGGCAGGAATGGGACATGGGCAAGAAAGGGGCTCCTTTTCAGATGATGTCAAGCCCCTCCGTGATGTTCCCATCCTGCCCCCGTTCTGCTCCCAGGGTATTCTATTCATGATGAAACATCATGAATAAAGCCCTTTTCCATTTTCTTCCATGCCTGTCATGGAATCAGGGACATGAAAAATGGATCCCTGTCCTTGTTCCGTGATGACAGGCACGGGGGAGGAGCTCTGTAGCAATCACTTCCTGCCACGATTGGGACATCGAGGTAAGTGCCACCCTTCCCCCCCCATCCCCGGGTTGCTTTTTTTAAAATTGCCTTTTATTTTTCAATTTGACAGCTGGGGGGTTATTTTGAATTTCCCTCCTGCTCATTCTCTCACGAGAACGAGCAGTATTTCAGCCAGCCGGTTGTAAAGGCAGCCTTACAACGGATGCATTTACAGCCAGCCGGCAAAGGAGGCAGGGAGCCCATTCCTGGAGTGGAATGGAGGTAAGTGTGTGAACATTTACCTCCATTCCATTGCAGGAAAGGGATAGGAGGTGGTGGGGCTGTAATGGGGCATTTTGGCCCTGTCTGATAATGTCCTTAGTTAACAACCTGGCTGCAGCTTTTTGAACCAACTGAAGTTTCTGAGCACTTTTCAAAGGCAGCCCCATGTAGAGTGCATTGCAGTAATCCAAACAGGATGTAGCCAAGGCATGTACCACCATGGACAGATCCAACTGATAAAGAAAGTACAGTTGTCCCTCCATATCCACGGATTTAAGTATTCATGGATTGAAAATATTCTTTAAAAAAAATCCCAAAAGCAAGCCTTGATTTTGCCATCTTATATAAGGGTCACCATTTTGCTATGCCATTGCATATAATGGGACTTGAGTATTCATGGATTTTGGTATCCACAGGGGGTCCTGGAACCAAACCCCAGGGAATATGAAGGGACAACTGTATTTCAACTTTCTGATCATTTTTGTTCACCTTTCCTGCAATTTTCCTAGCTCTACAATATTTGATTTCTGTTGAAGTGACATACCATAAGGGTTGTCTAAATGGCAAAAATACTCATCATCCAATGATGCAAACATAATAATGCGAACAATAAAAACATAATGTAAAAGTGATGGCCTAAATTCTGTTGCTAGTCCTACCTAACGTAAACCCACTGAATCAATGGATTTTACCTATGTGTTGATGTACCATTCAACAATTCATTGAATGGGTCTACTCTAGTTGGGATTAACAAACAGGATTCCAACCAATATCTGTATAATAACTTGAACCATTTCTTGCGTATCAGTTTTGCTATATCAATTGACATTCATAATGAGAGAGTAACTAATGGGATCCAAATAAAGACTAGTCATGCTTTGGATGTAATTCAACTACTTTAGATACCTCTCAAACAAAATACTTCAGGTTTCTGTAGTTTGAACCCATTTTGACCAAACTTGGTATTTAAACCATCCAAAATATTTTTTGGACAGCTCTAGAATTCATTGACAAACTCTGGCCTTTTTCATAAAATTGCTAGCATTGATCCATTTTCCATGGAACTTAGTGTGAAATAAATGTGAGGGTCTGTAGGTGCTATCAGTCAAATTTTTGTTTCATTCACCTCATAAGCAACATCATTTCTAATTTCTAAATAAATGGGGGAAGGGGGAGAACTTGCAGTTAAGGCAATTTGAATGTGGGAGAAATGAAACTGACAGATTCACACACCCTTACCTTTGGAAGGCTTTTCAAAGGGGTTAGATATGTAAATCTGTTTTAACAGAATAACAGAGACTCATGGGGCACTTTTAAGACTGACAGATTTATTTATTTTTTATAAGTTTTTGTGGACACACCGCCCATTGCCTGGAGTGCAAACTTGGAGCTTCAAGTATCTATTCAGTACCTCTGGTTGTGGGTGGAATGTAAACATTGAAATGAGGACAGATGTAGGAGGCATCTTTTTGTGGTATGTTGTTCCAAGGATGGCCATGTATACTACCTATACAGCAGGGCCTCATCTTGCAGGATACAGGGCTCAGGAAATCTGGGCATAACAATTTCCTCAGATGCATGGGGTATATAATCTTAGCAGCTTCAGGTGTATGCACAGTGTACATGCTTGGATATGGGATCAAAGAGAAGCTAGATGCACAAAGTGACAGTTACATTAAGTGCTGATCACTGACCATATCAACAAAGACTGATTGAGTATTGGCCCTATTCAAAACTGTTGGTAATGGCACATGGCAATAATTATAGACACCTCATTGTCAGCAGGATAAAGACAAGTTGGAGCAGGTTCAGAGAAGGGTAACAAGGATGATAAGAGCTTTGGAGAACAAAACATATGAGGAAAGTTCAAGGAGCTGGGTATGTTTGGATTGGTGAAGAAAATACTGAGGGGTGACATGATTACACTCTTTACCCAGAGGGTAGGACCAGGTGTAATGGTTTGAAGTTACAGGAGAGTAGTTTTCAATTGAACATTAGAAGGGACTTCTTGAAAGCAGGAGTGGTTTGGCAACAGAACCAATTGCCTAGAGAGGTGGTAGTGTCTCTTTCTCCGGAAGTCTTCAAAAAGAGGCTGCTGGGGTTGCTTTAGCTGGAGATCCCACCTTGAGCATGAGATAGAAGGCCTATGAGGCCCTTTCCAACTTATGATTCTGGTTTCCAACCTGAACTGAAACATGAACTAAATATAACCATTGAATCATTTTAGTGGATGCCATTGCACACCAACCAACATCCTGCCTCTGGCTGTACTAATGCATTTTTAACTGTGTGATGTGTTTTTATAGGGTATTTTTAATCTGCTTTATCTTTTAAATGTATTTGCTTTATTAGGTTTGTATCCCCATTAGACCCTTTAAATGCTTCTGTTTGAGAGGATGGCAAGAAATATACCAAACAAACAAACAACACAGAAGGTCTCCCAGAAATCACATTTTTGAAGGGTTGTCCATTACTTTTATAGCAGATTAGGCAGCAACCTGTTTATTCAGGACCTGCTAGCATTTTGCTTGAATTGTGCATAAGCTCTCTTATTAATATAGCATTTAGGCATGCTGCTTTGTTTTGGTAAGGTTGAGGGACTGTGCCGTTCCTCTGTAGCATTCCTCCCCTGTTGTTCAGAGATGGCTTTGCAGGGTAGTTTTGCTATCTCTGAACAGTTGGAGAGGCATCAGCAATTCCAAAACAAAAAAGTTGCTCTCTCCATTCTTTGCCCAGAACCCATCAGGAATTGCAGACAACCATGTAGATTTCACAATAAAATAGTGTTATTTCATCTGAGTTTGGTTCACTAAGGAAACAAACAATTTGCGAAAGAAGCTGCAAACAAAAAATCTTGTACACAAGGGACCCTCCCCAAGAGATGGGCTGCTTGGCTTCATTACGAAGCGGATGCAAATTCAGTTAGTGGTGAATATAGTAGGGAATGAGCTGTGAGCAGTTCCCTGGTGCTGTCATTTCTTTTTCTATCACACAACAGGAGTCTCCGTTTCTGCAATTTGGCAAAACCGTCAAAACAATTTGATCCAGGAGCAGTGACAATCAACACTTCCCGGTAGTCCAGAGCGTGCCTGCTCTGCATGTGCCCACTGTGACTTCCTCCATCTTTAAATCTCTGCCAATTACATGGCCAAAACATACCTTTAAAAAAAATATCAAAACATTAAGGATGTGTAAGGGAGAGAGGCAAAAAGAGAGAAACCTGTTTGAGCCTGGGCACAAGAACGTACACATGTCTTTGTTTTATTCCCACTTTGTTTTGTTCTCCAGCACACTTGGAGGTAGGAATACACTGCCTGGGAGTGTGGTGGAGTCTTCGTCTTTGGAGGTTTTTAAACAGAGGCTGGATGGCCATCTGTCGGGAATGATTTGATTGTGTATTCCTTCATGGCAAGTTGTTGGACTGGATGGCTCTTGTGGTCTCTTCCAACTCTATGAGTCTATGAAAGTTCTGGGAAACTTTAGAATAGTTGAAAAGCCCAGCTGCCTAGAGGTCTATCATATTTAGGTCAAATCCACATGACCATGACTCCTTCTTATAGAATCTTGGGATTTGTAGTTTGGTGAAGCACCAGCAATCTTTGTCAGAGGAGGCTAAAGACATTGTAAAACTACAAATCCCAGGTTTCAATAGGAAGGAGCCACAGCACATAATCCAATTTCAAACTGGATTATTCATGTAGTGTGGATTTAGCATTAGTATCCTGCTTCCCAAACCAGCCATGACCTACTGCACTCACTGTCCCTCCCTGGACATCCTCAAGGGCAGGCCTAGGTAAAGTGCATTACAGTAGTCTAATTTGGAGATAACCAGTGCATGAAGAGTGCATATTTTATTTTATTTTACATTTTAAAAAATGTTGCTGTTGTGTGGCTTCAAGTCATTTCTGACTTATAGCAGCCCTAAGAAGAACCCATCATGGGGTTTTCTTGGTAAGATTTGTTCAGAGGGGATTTTGCCTTCCTCCGAAGCTGAGAGAGGGTGACTTGGCCATGCAGGAGAAAGGTGGGGTATGAATTAAAGAAAGAAATAAAGAAATTAAAAAGGTTATATCCCTGTTGAGGAAAGGCCTTGGCTAATGAGCCATTAGAAGCTGATATTAAGTACAGTACTCTGAGCCACAGAGTCCACCTGGGCCTCCACTGCCCTGCTCTCAACCTCCAACAAGATCCAGCGTTTCAAAACCAAGAAGCCCTGGAAGCAAGAGGGATCTGATGTCAAACAGTCCAAGGTCAAGAAAGCCTGGTTTCAGAGTCAGGTTTCCAAGGAGTCATGGAAGCCAAGTCCTTAAACAATCCAGAGGTCATAAATCCAAAGAGCACACAGGCTGTTTAGCCAATTCCCATCTCTGAGAATCACCAGTCCACAGGGCCCTCCATTTTATTTGAATTTACCCTTAGATTATTGGTCCTCATCCTGCCCATTACAGCATCCAGGCACTGTTCCAGTACCTACATACCCCCAGCCGATTCCACTGAGAAGGAGAAATAGAGCATACTGATGGCACTCAGTCTGAAAACTCCTAATGATGTCAGCCAGCAGCTCCATATAGAAACTGAACAGCATGGGAGACAAGATGGAACTGTATGCCACCCCACTGCTTCATGGTCATGGGATTATGAATTCCCTGCCTGAAACCAGCTTATCAGATAGGAACATAACCACTATAGCACAGTGGCTCCTTACTTCTATTCCACAGAGCCAGAAAGGTAAGAAACTATGATCAGTGTTAGTTACTATGCTTAAGCTGCCCAGGTTATTCTACTCCAGAAGCAATCTTAGCTGTGTGGGCCAACTGAAGCCAACCAAAGGCACTCCAACCCAATCAACAACATCAGGTTCTTCAATGACAGAGATGGGTCCAGGACTGCTTCGGAGCCCTGGACCTGCTCCTTCAGGCAGAGTACAACCACACCCAGGGCTTGTTGCTTACCCAGTTCCAGGATCCAGGAACCACCAAACTATAGAGCCTCCAAGGATTTAGCTTCAGTTTATTGGCCCTCAGCCAACTCATTACAGCATCCAGGCACTAGTCCAGCACAGCCTGACCTGATCCAGATGACAAGGAGAAACAGAGTTGGCTCTCATCAGCATACTGATAGCACTCAGTTCCAAAATCCCTGATGACCTCACCAAGAAGCCTCATACACACGTTAAACAGCATGGAGGACATCATAGAACTGAACAGAAATCCCCCACTACCACTCTCTATAACTGGTTCTCCAGGACCAACTAAAAGAGGGTGGCATTTTACGTGGTATTCAAGGAAACCAGCCAGTCCTCTGTAGCAAGTCCTCCAGGAAAAAGCAAAACTGCCATAAGACCATGCTTCCTACTCCCATCCCACAGACAGGGTACAGATGCTGCACTTGGAGTATAGGTCATGGTGTTTCCAGAACAGGAAAAGCTTGTTAGTCTCTGAATAACTTTGTCCAAGGCAGGTCGTTGACACCTCTTGACCAGATGGAGTAAATGCAGCTGAACAGTTGATTCTGGTTGGGAAACAACAGTACTCAAAGGCTTTGAAATCTGGCTCTTGCGTTTCAGCTCTGGTTCAGCAGCTGTCTAAGGCCTGGTATTGTCAGGTAACCCAAAGAAAGTGATGAACCTGTTCATCCAGGCCAGCTGTGGCACAGTCTTTTTTGTGTTGATCCATTGCTAAACCAGCTGCCTTATACTTTGACTCCTTATGAAGGAATTGTGAGTATATCACTACATGATGGCAATGATAACACTTACTTGCCATTCAGTTGTGTTATCCTTTGGTCACACAGTACATGCCATGGTGGCTGTGGTGAATACACAGCAAATACCCTCACAAATGGTGTCATGTCCATGACTCTTGCACCTGGTATCCTTTTATGGCAGGGGTGTGCAAACTTTTAGCCTCTCAGAGCCAGGTGCACTAACAAGCAGTGGGTTGAGGGACATGCGTGCATAAAGATATGAGCACATGCTTGCATACATACAGGCAGACACAGACAGAGACTCTCTCTCTCTCTCTCTTACACACACACACAGAGAGACACTTCCTCTTGGCCATCCATCTACACAAGATCCCTCTCTAACCCAGCAGAAAGAGAAAAGCCCTTTGAAGGCTGGGATGTGTACCACTGAGAGCTGGACATGGTCTTGGCTTTCAAAGATTCTCCTTGCTGAATGAAAAGGGAAGACTTCTCCACCACCAAAGAAGGGAGAGATTATCTGTCAGCCTGCCATACAAAAGTTTCACAGGCTGGGAGAAATGTAGGATGGGTTTGCTAGAGTGAAGATTAAATCCTCCAGTGCTCCCTATGTACTCAAGACTGTTGCTGACATCAATATTAATTAATTGAAAACATACCCCTCTTGCCCATGCTGGCTAGAGAATCCTGGGTTATGAACTGAACAAGTTTTCCAAGCTCTGATCTCTAGCAGTGGCCAGCCAGATTTCTCTCACAGACAGGACAAGAGTCCTCACGTGTTGTCTCTTCCCAGTAACTGGGAGTCAGACAAGAATGATAACTTGGCATGTAGGATCTGGTTAATTGCATACTATACAGCAGGGGTAAGCAACTGTAAAAGGGCTGCCTTGGTTCCCCAGGAGAGCTTGGAGGGCCACAGCCCCAACCGTGCCCATCTCCCCTCCCCACAAAAAAATTAAAGTTCCCCCCCCAAAAAAAGGTGATACAGGTACATTTTCACCATGTTTTAGGACCTTTGTGCACCCTTGTAGACCCAGGAGAGGCCCCTTTTTTTAACAACAGAGAGTGAGAAGAAAGGGCTTATCATACTCCAAAGAAAAGTAGCAATGTAGCATGAAGGTTCCATCTTCTGTGCAGCCATACCGCATGGTGTCATCATTCTTCCAGTGTTCTTTCATTCCAGTCCTGTGGAGGGGCAAGGTAAAACCACATCTTTTTGCTAACAGGTTTTTCTGGTTAGCAAAAAGATGCGGTTTTACCTCTGTTCCCCCCCCCCCGGCACCAGAACAAAAGAATGAGGACGTCAAGCAGTAAGGCAGCATGGAAGATGGAACGTTCCTGCCGCACTGCCACTCCACTTCCTGCTCCCTTCCTGGTTCAAAAAGGCTTCTTCAGGGCCTAAACTGATCCACCACCACCCCATGTATTGGAAATACCTGCACACACACCCCAGAGAGCATTTTGGAAGGAAATTGTTTGGGGGGGATCACATTTTTTTTAACTTGGGGGGTGTACACAAAAATGGTCCTGGGCAGCTGTACTTTGCCCACCCCTGTTATACACTGATACATGGACCTAATAATATCTACTTTATTTAAAATATTTACCTGTACCTTTCTATTAAGAGTATCAGATAAAGGAAAATAAAGAGAAGGGTGTATTAATCTGAAATATTTTCTGCTCAAGTGAATAAAACTGTTTTGACTATTTGCCAGAAGAAAAGCATGCAGGGCAGTGAGCAGTATTACATCTGTACCATATTGTTCTTTCGAACAGCTCAAGTCAACCTACACAGCAGTTTCTCCTCCAGGGCAGTCTTTCCCTTTCTAATAGGAAGGAACTGAATCTTTCTTCTGGTTTTGTAGCCTTCCAGGTTTCTTACGCTGAAGGAACTACAACAAAACTTATATCACACAACAAGTCTTGTCTACCACTTAGAGAAGGGGTGGGAGCTAGACAGTCCTCCAGATGTTGTTGAGTACAATTCACAGCATCCCCACCATTGGATATGCTATCTAGGAGGTTGCTGGGAGTTTTAGTCCAATTCTGGAGGGTCACACAGTTCCTATTCATGATTCTGGTCATTAGAAGAGCTCTGCTAAAGGTCTGTCTTATCCATTTTCTTTTTTTCCTAGAGTGACCATCTAGATGCTGCTGGAACTCATGAGCAGGACATGAAGGCTTTAACTGTCTTACTTTTTGCTCCCAGAGACTAGTCCTCAAAAGAGGCTGCCTCAGAGGCTGGAACTATTATTACGTAGTAGACCTGTGCTGCAAAAGCCTTTCAAAAGTTCAAGGCAAATATTCCTTGTAGGGTGTATGTGTGTGTTGTGTGTGTGCATTCAGACTGCCTTGGAGGTTGAGGTGATTTTGAGACAGTATAAAGCAAAGTGGGTTAACTCTAAGGCTTCAGACTTGCCTGGGATTTTTAAAAACTGTGTTTGTTCCAATTTGACACACCTTTAAACCTACCACAAACTGAGGAAGCTTTTCTATAAATAAATAAAACCAGGTAAATATGAGGCCAAAACAGGGAAGAGAGCGTAGGTTTGTGACTGACAGCTCTAGCTACCCATCAGTGAATGGATGGTGGCAATGAAGGATGTCCCCCCACCTTTTGCTTTTAAGGCACCACATGCGGGGAATAAGGCTGCTGCCACAGTGCAGAAATAATGCAGTTTTATACTGCTTTAACTGCCATGGCTCCATCCTGTGGACTCCTGGGAGCTGTAGTTTGTTGTGGCACCAGAGATCCCTTGCACAGACAGCTAAATATCTCACAAAACTACACATTTCAGAATTCTATAGCATTGAGCCATGGCAGTTAAAGCAGTGTCAAACTGGATCCCATGGATTCCTGGGGTTTGTACAGTTGTCCCTTCATATTCATGGTTTTCACATTTGTGGTTTTGCATATTTGCGGTTTGTAGCTGCTGCTCAACTAGCTCAAACTCCAGGACAACACTCTCCTCCCCTCTCCTCCTGTCCTGGCAACAAAACAACTCCAGCTTGCTTTATTACCTTGCACCAAAACATCACTGCCCGTTACTTTAAATCTACTGTTTTAAATGGGCAGCGCTGTTTTGGTGCAAGGTAAGAAAGCAAGCTGGATTTGTGTGGTGGCAGGTATTGGCAGTCCTGTTGGCAGAAGAAGAGTCTACAATACTGTAGTGTATTATGCATTATGGGGGTGGAGCTTAACTTATTTGCAGACTTTTCACTTTTGCAGTGGTGCTCCATCCCTAATCCCAGCGAATATGAAGGGACAACTGTAGTTTGGTCCCTGGCTGAGAAATCTAAAGGCTCCTCCCTTCACTGCCAATTCCAGGATGCAGCTGTGGCATTGAACTTTGACTAATAGCACTATATTTTTTGTCATGAGAAAGGGCCCCAGGACATGACTGGCAAGTAAAAATTGCCCTTTACAAAGGGGAAAAGTTCTTCTTCCTCTTTGTAAATTCTCAGCCTTCCCTATTTATTCTAAGTAGGATTTAGCAGAAGCCCCTCTATAGAAAGAAGGCTGGAAACTCCCATATGAAGGGCTGAAAGAGGAGCTGTTTTAACAGTGAAGTCATGGTCATAGTGTTTTATTTTTAAATTCTCAAGGTCGTAGGATTTATTGCCTGAACTTACTTTTTATCAGGCACAACTGAATAAAAATGATAGATACCTCTGCTTGCTTTACGACATCCTTCTATGGTTATTAAGGTCTCTAAAAATGTTTTCTTTAAAAAAAAAGGAAGGAAGAGAAAATCCAATAGGATCTTGGCAAATAACAGATCACGGGAGATAATCCATCTTGTCAGTGGAGGACCACATAACCTTGATGTCATCATATATTCCTTTCCCTGGTCAAAATTTACAATTTGCCTACAAGAGTGATAGAACATTTGACAGATCCTATATTATGCTTGTGTTCCATTCTATGGAAGTAAGCAATCAGGTAAATTCAGTAAGTCATGCTGTAGCATTTTTAATAATCATGTCTAATATTCCTGGTAGGAGACAGAGTGGGGGTGGGTAGCTGTTTATATTTTATTGTAGATTGAAAGGAAATTAGCATGTGCACTAACACATACAATATACATACCCCTACAATACTGTCAGAAAAGTGGGTGAAAGATGCCATGGTTAATATACCTGGTCTATGCTAGCACCTATATGCACCAAATCACATATTCAGTCAACGTTCCAGTTGAATATCACTGATTTTAAAAGGCAAGGAAAGTTTAACCCAATTGGGAAATAAAACTGACATGTGACAATGAATTAAATAGACCTTGTTATCATTATTTGAAAATTAGGTGGGAATTAATTAAGAAAAAAATCTAGAAATGGTTGACAAATGGCATTGGAGTTCTTGGGGTTTTCTGCTGTGATACACAATTTGGTATTTGATGGACAGCTACAGAAGGCCTCCAACTGAGTGTTCAGAGAGGTATATCATGACTTAGTGAACTGGTTATACAGTTTGTTTTACTAAAAATGAAGCTCTGAAACTCTATGGTCACAGTGAATTCTATGATACCCAAATAGGCCTAAATCCAACTATTAATTTCTACATTGTTCAGTCAATGGGAACTTGAAAAATCAGCACTTATGCAAATTCCATTGATTCAGTGGGTCAATAGCACCCTGGTGTCCTGCTTCAGGTTTCAACTAGTACCCAAACAGTTGCTAGGGAGGAAGAAATTTACTTCGAGCTTTTGCAGATAACATCAGTTAAGGGTAAATAAAACAACATCTCTGGAAAGCAAACTTAGGACTTTATCAGACGAGCATCCAAAAATGCTGCAATTCTGTGAATGTGGAATAGTGGAAACATCATGGCATTATAACACTTACTTTGCATGTTCTGTAATCATGTGAAACAGAATCACTGCACGACAACCAGTAGCACTTTAAGTATGGGAGTTTACTTCCATGATTTGGCATGGGAGAGATTTTGGTGGTTCTTACAAGAAGACATGAGCACACTTAAAAGTAAAAAAATCCTCAGTTTAAAATGTAAATGAACATACAAGCACAGAAACAAACCTAAAAACTTGCTAGCAAAATGGGCAGTGCATAAAAAGAGTCTCCTGTGCTTCATTTTCACATTCTTACCCAGAAGTTTTGTCGCTGATGACCGCCCATTCACACTGCAATCTCACAATTACAACGGGACATGGTTTTGCACACTTTCAACACCATGAAAACAGTGTTATTGATGATCTATTGATGGGTTAACCCATCAATTAAAAGTGACAGGTTTTTTTGCAGCTGGAGAATGAGATAAGCATGATGTCATGTGGTAGCAGAGCCCATTCACGCTACGTGACATTGTTATCCCACTATTTTTTGCCAGGTCTGATAAACTCCTTAGAAGGGTTCACTTGTGAGTGAGTGAGACATGCAGGAGACAAGTCAAAAGCCAGTCCAAAATTCTGAGATCCAAACAGGGTTGTCAGCCAGTCCAAGGTCAGGGTTTCAGGTATCTAGAGCAGAACTGCAAGAACACCATGCCAGAGCTGGGTGCCAGTTACACAACAGAAATTGTCACGGTGCTTACCGCGATTTTCTGATCATGAATCCACCCCTCGCCGATTTATGGCACTGATCTGGATATCCCAGGTGATCCCGTGACTGATATTTACACGTCCAAAGTTCTGGGTTTTTTTTAGGTTGTAGGGGTGTTTTTTTTTTGGCTGTCAGTCAAGTATGCGATTACTCGTGTTTTCACAACCTCGGTGACGCACTTCCTTCAAAGTTCCGTGCCAGGAGTGCTGCTATTGGCTGGCTGGGGGGGGGGGAGACAGGGAGGCAGAGGTTTGGTATTCCCCTCGCTTCTTTAAAAAAAAGTTAACCCTTGAAACAGAGGCAGAAGGCACTTCTCAAAGACCTCAGACGGAGGAACAATTAAACCATCTCCTTTCCTTTCGAAAGCAAGCTGAGTAGAGGCTTGCAATTTCTTTGAAAGACCAGACTGAGATCTTTCGCTCAGACGCAGGGAGATCAAGCCGAGTGAGGTGGGAGGGGGGGTTGGGTCTCCCCTTTAAAATGTTAACCATTACAGCAAACCAGCTATAGGCAGACAATTTTAAAGGCACAGGCACAGAGGGGGAATTAAAGGGTGTTCATTCGCTCAGAGGCTGGAATACCAGGCAGTTGAGGAAAAGGTAAAGCTGAAGGGTTTGCAGTGTAGAAATCCATTTAAAAAGGTGATTGAGTATGCGCGCGCGCGCACACACACATCAACCTTCATGCAGCTGGAAGGGATGCCTTTGTTTTCGGCTGGTGAGGCTGGATCAGTTGAATGGGTGACTGACCCCTCCTTTTCTGGTCGCTGATCTCTAAGCCCGCCCCCAGTCACCATTTCCGGTCATCCCAGTACTGGGACATTTTGTCCCATGCTGTTTACATTTCCGATTTTCCGAATCCTCCAGTGACTTTTTTAAAAACCGGCACAAACCGCGGGACTGGAAGTCCCGCAGGTTGAGTGATAAAAGGTGCCCCCCCCTTCCAAAAATCACGTACCCGACCCGATGTACGTGTAAACTGCCAGGGATCAACATGAATTCTTCCCAGGACATTTTCATCGTGTAAACGGCCCCCTGGAGATTGAAGAGTTGTTCCCAACACAGAACACAGGTCAGTGCTGTATCTTAAATTGGCTGCAGCCAGTTGTCCTTGATTAACAGTGCTTCTCCTTTTGCTTGGCAAGAAGCCTCATTGAATGTCTTTGTTCTGCTCTCTTCTCCACCCATCGGGTTTGAAGGCTTGAGGGCCATGCCTCGTCATCCAATTGTTCAGTTATTTTGGTGGTGCCTGTGGTTGATCAGTCTCTGGGTGAGCCCTGGCTCAATGTGTCCTGAGGCTTCCATTCTACAGGTTGAGCTGGAGAATCATCCTCACCCTCGGAGTGAGTCTTGGGCCATGACACCAAGCTTTACAAGTTGTGGAGTTGGGTGCCATCAGTATGCTGATGGCACTCAGTTCTACTTCTTCTTGTCATCAGACTCAGTTGAGGCAGTGCCTACGTGCTATAATATAATTGAAACTGAATCCTGATAAAGCAGAGGCTCTGTGTTTTGCTGATTTTCAGGTCTGGGAACTGGCTAAACAGCCTGTCATGAATGTGTGTGTGTGTGTGTGTGTGTGTGTTCATTCCCCCAAGGGAGCAGGTACATGGCTTGGGAGTACTCCAGGTTTCCTTCCTGTCACTTGACGCCCAGGTGGACTCCATGGGTTGGAGTGTTCGGGGTCACCTTCAACTTGTCTGCCAGCTTCAGCCTCTCCTAAACTGCCACAGTTGCTCATGCACTGGTAACCTCTTTAGACTACTAAGACTATTGTACTGTACTCTATGTGAGGCTGCCCTTGAAGATGACTCAGAAACTACAGCTAGTGCAAAATGCAGCAACTATATTACTGATCAGAGTTCAATTTAAGACACCAAATAACACTGGTCTTAAAGGAACTGCATAGGGTTCAGAGTGCTCCTCTCTATATAAGACAGCTGCCTGAGGTCTGAGGTATCCTAGAAGGGACCTCTTCAGCATCCCACCAAAGGGGTCAATAAACTGGAAGAGGGCCTCCTCAGCTGTGGCACCCCAGTTGTGAAATACCCCCATAGAGGCCCAGTCGGCACCAATGCTGGCTTCATTTTGGCACCAAATAAAAACATGGTTGTTATTAAAGTCTTTGGGATCCGATTTATTGTAAAATGTTCTTTAACCTAGTTTTAAGCTGTTTTAATGTTTTTGCCTGTTTTTGCTTGTTAAATTAATATGTTTTTGTTCTATCTAAATTATTTTCATTGTTTAAATTATTTGTTTAAATTTAAATGGCCTAAATTGATTTTATTTGTACACTGTTCCAGTATCTTGTGATATAAAGTGGGTTATAAATATGTAAATCAATAGTAAATATAAATTGACTAGTTGGGACTAACAATTGGGTTGAGGCCACAGCATGTAGTTTAAGATCACTAGAGTAGTTATGAATGGCCTTGATCTACATGAGGATCTACATGCACGAGTAGAAATAGGGATGGAAACAATATTCTAAAATATTCAAAAATGGGGGAAAGTATGTTTGTCAAGTTTTGGAACACTCTGATGACTGGACTAACATGAATCTTTGCAGTTTGGGACTTATTCTGTGCAAAATTCACACATAGTTTCTATATGTGTATGTGTATGTGTGCTTCTGTAGAAAAAAACCTGTGAAGACAATGCTGTTTCCTGTGCAGAAATGGCCACTTCTATGCAGAAATATTATTTTTATGTGTGGGAAATGCTGTTTTTGCCCAGAAAATACTGCTTCCTATGGGGGAAAACACATGCAAATTTTGTGCCAAATAAATCCTCAACTAAAGCATTTTTGTGCAGGAAACAGCATTTTCTGCACAGGAAATAATATTGCCACATTTCACCACATCAGATAATCTCTGTGAAATAGATTTCATGGCAAACTGTGCATCTCCAGCATAAACAATGCATAAACAATGGCAAGCTCTCAATAAGACCATGTCTTATTGTTTAGTCCTAATTAGAGCAGACTCAATGAATCAATTGTTGAATAGTAAGTCAACATGTAGGTAAATCCCACTGATTCAATGGGTCTACTTTGGTTGAAAGTAACAATAGGATTCAGGCCTTCGTAGTATTTTGCCCTGAATTCTGCATGCAGCTCACTCTCAACTAGTCCAACTGAGATCCGCTGAACTAAACATTTATATTGGATTACAGCTGTTCTGCTCAGGAGAAAAGGGGAAACTGCAAAAGGCTAGTACTTTTGAAAGTTCTGAGGCAGAAAGTGCATCAGGGCCAAACATCTGAAATGTAGCTACAATTGATTATTTGGAGATGATACAGATCCATAAAAGAGCATAACTTATCATGGGGGACCATTATTTGAGATAAAGTTGCAATTCTACATTCAGCCTGTTTCTTCTACCAGATTTCCTTCTGAGTAAGCTAAAAACCAAGGGTTTATTTCTAGAATTCTGTGTCAAAAACACATCCGTGTGTCACTTTATCTTAGCTTAACCATTCCTAAACTCACAATAACCTTTCTGTTACAGCCACATAGGCCAAGTTAGAACGTATTAAGCCCCCAGCAATGGTGAAAGGGAGCAGATATGTTCAGAGTCAGCCCCAGAGTGCCAATGTCAGGTTTAGAAGGCTAAGGGCTCATCTACACTGATAGGAAAATCCAGTTTATCTTTGGGTTTTCCTTGTCTGCAGTGACCATGGGCTTGTCCACACAATTGTCACACACACTGAGGAGAGTTCAGGAGCACTGTCTGCACAGTTCTCCCTTCTGAACTCACCCAGTTCGATAAGTCACAGTGTGCATGGCCACACAGCTGTGGCCATTCCAGGGTTTCCCCCCTTCCCCCCATGCATGGGAATGTATGTATTTTGCAGCTCCTCTGCCTCTTTTCCCACAGCTTAGAGGGACTGCAGACATCCTATTAAGCAGAGGGAAATGCAGTTAACAATATAGGTATGGGCTTCTCTGAACAACTGCCATATATGCAAAATAAATGACAACAAAGGAACTGCTAAAAAGTGAAATTGGAACAGGGAAGGAGGCATTTCCTGATATGAAAGGTCAGCTGATTGCCTGGTCCAGGGAGCCTCCTCATAAACTCCTCCACCCACCCACCAAAACTCCTTCTTCTGGCCCCATACCTATGTCACTATGGAGCACGGTCTACACAGACACACAACTATCTGGATTTTCTGGTCAAATCTAGAGTAAATCCCAACTCTTTTGGTCCAGATTAAATCCCTGAGGTGCTGAAAAGACCCAGATTTGAGCCGTATGTTGTCTGGCTTGCTCACTGTGAAAATGAAGTGAGATCATTTTATTTGGCCCGTGTAGACAAGCCCTAACAGGAATATCATTATAAGCTTTACAATGTTTTTAGATGGATTATGTTGTCAGAATTATATCAAAGGACATGAGTGAGATGTTAATGAGATTGGAAAAGTTACTTTTGGAGAAGTTACAGTCACCAGAATCTCCCAGGCAGTCTGGGCAGTAGTGATGCTGGCTAGGAAGTTGTAGTCCATGTTTCCAAGCTCTGGTTACATTTATTATTATTTTTAAATAAAGAGAGGTGCCAGTCTAAACATGCATAAAATCCTTGTTCAGAACAACTGCAGCTCAGTGACAGAGCACATGTTTTGCATGCAGATCTCAAGTTCAGTCCCTGGCACCTCCAGTTAAAAGGATCAAATAAAAACAAAAAACAAATCTACTGACTTTGGCCAACTCTTTATAATATACCAGAGTTTATTGCTATTGAACAAGGGGAAGATATTACACCTCTACCAGCTTCAAGGCCTAGTTGACATAGAGTGATAGGAAATTATGCTTTATTTCACCAGATGTATTAGGTGTCCATGCAACCTGATACATACAGAAGGGGGAAAACTTCTTAATAAGAGCAAGTATTACTTTATCTTTGCATAGCCAAAAATGGGAGGGACAATGTAGTGTTAAAGGAGAGGAGAGAAGATTTGTAGATTAAGGACTTTTTCAAATGGGGGGGGGACCCCGAGGAGGTCAGGAGAAGAACAGGTCTGTCATGCTTCTAGAGCCCCGTTTCAGACGATGCAGTCCTCGTCCATCTTCCTCCCGACCTCCTCCCAACCTTCCCTGTGCTGTGGGCACCACTTTTTATTGACAGATGTTTTCCATTAATAAAAAGTGGTGCCCGCAGCACAGGAGAAGGTTGGAAGGAGGGCGGGAGGCGATCCGGAGGAGGATGGAGAAGGACTGCATCATGTGAAATGTGGTTCTGTAGGCGCAACAGCCTTGTTCTTCTCCCAACCTCCTTGGGGTTTCTCCCCACCCTCCCCCATTTGAAAAAGTCCTAAGACAAATGGTACCTATCAGAGATTACATGCAACATACACACACACCTCCATTCTACTGGCCCATGGCCTTCCACATGTGGATTTTTGAGTCAGGATGAGACTATCACTAGCTTTGATGCTTACGAATTACCTGGTTGCACCAAGTCATTTTGCTAGTTTATATCCATTCCTGATTGTTGCTATGATGAATGAATGTGAACATGATTATAGGTCTTGGGTAATCCATAACAAGATACAGTATGCAGGATAATCATAACCTGAAAAGAAATGATTTCTATGTTATGATGACTCACCACCATTTCCTTTAGTAATTGGCTGAGCTTTACATACCTGGGAGATAAGAAGAGAGAAAAGAGTTGTTACTTTCTGCAGGTAATCTGAAATGTAAAATCTTCTTGCATACATGCCCGATACAATATCACTATTCTGGAACTAGAAAAAAAGTCCTTTGTAAAAAAAAAGTTAGGATACATTCAATGAACCTACATAAATGCACTTTCACATTGTGCTGAAATGGAAGTCGTCCTGTTGACACTGTCTCCAACAAAGAGCACATCACTATGCATGAATTACTCCAGTGCTTCTAATGCACAATAATGATCATGCAAATAATATTTCCTGGCTTAGCTTGCAATTCCTTACATTTGTGGGTTTGACACTTGAAATACACACACACACACACACACACACACACACCTAACAACTTTTACCCTTCAAACAGATTTATTTTAGATTTTTGCCCCCAGATAATGAGTGCCCTCTGTGGGTCTAGTTTGTATTTGCTCTCCATAGAGATGGGATTATCTTTCACAGAAAATGACTGTTTGTAATGAAGCATGCAACTAAATGGATAAAATGTGGCTCAGGAAGTCCTGCTAGAACTCACAAAGAGTGGTTTTGTGCTGGCAGGGTAGAGCAGAGTGGAATGTGAGAGCAAGAATTATGTCCAGATGGAAAGATGGGTTAAAATGACCAAAGCATTTATTGGTTTCCATTTACAGAGTTTCATGGTGCATAAGGCAAGGATCAGAGATTGAAATGTTAATGAAATAGTGCCACTATGTTACATGTACACTGAAAAGCAAAACATTAATTAAGTTTACAATTCAAAGGGGCTGTCTATTTTAATTCAGTTAATTCTAACCTGGTGTTTAAATTACTGCACCCACATGCACACACACACACAAAACTTACCATAGTGCAGGTTTAAAATCTCACCCAAGATTTCACTTTTCTACTGTACCGCACCCCCACCCATCCTGCCCTTGTCTCTGATTCGAGCTTGGGAAAGGAGGAAACCGCTGTATGAATTTTGGAAAGCCCCATTTCTTACCCAGCTACCCACTCAAAGGGAATGAGTGCAGTTAGAAAGACAGAAATAAACAGGAAGGATGTGGCAGAGGGAAACCCTTTATCATTACATATGAATTATTGTAACATATGAACATGCCACCCTCTTGCATCAACAAATAATTCATAAATGATTGATAGGTAGGCTTTTTATTTTATTTTATTTTATTTTATTTTATTTTATTTTGGAAAAAGAAATGACTGCTAAGAAGAATAATTTTCTTATTCACATTTGGAAATCTTTTGGAGAAACTGCTATAGTTCTCCGTACCTTCTGCTTTCTGGTTGGGGGTGGGGGATCATCATTCTGTTGCTGTCCTTTTCTTCCTCCAATGATCTCCACATTTTTCTTCCATTTCTCGGGATGTGCTCTCTGAAAGACAAAAGAAAATGAAAGAAACCCTAAGACAAAATTGAAAAGAAAGACACTTCTGATTCAAAACCTTCTTTATTGTATGAAAACCAAAAACATCCTAGCAATCCATACATTGGCGATAGAAAGAATATTTGAACATTTGAGGGGGACACATTTCAAGTGTCCAAAAATCCTGATGAGGAGAATCCTGCTAAAGCCCTTATCTCATCCCCAACCCTTGAAAAACTACTCCTGCCCCCACACCAGATTCAGCCAATTCTTTCTCTGCAAGCCAGGGAGGAAGCCCAGCAAGGAGAATAGTTGCACACTGTGTTCCCATAGCAGGCACATCATGACTACACCTATGTTGTTATGAACCAACTGTTAGAAGACAAGTAGCAAGGCTATAATCTTGTAGTCCTTACCTGGCTTCTCCCCATCCTCCCAATATCACACAGGGGCAGCTTTGGGGAGTAAAAAAGAGGATTGTGGAAGAATCCTACCATTCATGATTCTCTCTTGGCTTCTCCTGCCCACCCCACAACCCAACATCAGGAAGGTAGGGGTATACCAAGCTAGGAAAGATCTTCACTCATCTTCCTCTGTTGCCACCACCACCTCCCTGATATTGGGGAGGAGGGGTTACCAGGGGTTTCTCTCCCACAAGACCTCTTTGAAAACTGCATATCAAAACAAACAATTGTCAGAACAAATAATTTAACATAGCACATCCTATATACCCTAAAGGTACCAGCCAATCTTGGAAACTAAACAGGGTCAGCTCTAGTTAGTACATGGACAGGAAACCGCCAATGAAGACCAGGTGCTATAGGCTATATTTCAGAGGTAGGAACTGGCAAAACTGAGTATTCCTGGCCTTAAAAGCCCTATCAAATTCATGGGGTCACCATCAGTTGACAGGCAACTTGAAGGCATATACATACATCCCTACCATACATTGCCCTGTGTGTGTGTGTGTGTGTGTGTGTGTCCGTCCCCGTCCCTCTGTTCCCAAACTTCTCCTGTCTACCTCTCCCTCATGCATGCATCCATGCATACTCCCGCTCTCATCTCCTCTTGCCTCTTGACCTCATCTCTGCATCTACTTCCTCTCTCTCATATGCATACCCTGCAACACAATTAGGACATTATCAGACTATTGTCTAAAAACACTGTAATTCTACAAGTGATGATAGTGAGAACATCACGGCATTATAAGACTTATTATCACATGTAGCTGTAAATCACATGAAATAAATGCCACAGAATTATCACCTGATGACTGCCAGCGCATTAAGAATTTGAATTTTCTTCCGCGATCTGACATGGGTGAGATTTTGGCAGTTCTCATGAGAAGACGCAAGCACACTTAAAACTCCCAAAACACCTTAATTAATAAAGTAAACGAACACACAAGCACTGAAACAAACCTTAAAATGTGCAAACTAAACAGGACAGTTCATAAAAAGAGTGTCCTGTGCTTCATTTTCATGTTCTCGCCCAGATGTTTTCTTGCTGGGAACAGTGGAGGGGGAAAGAGGACTGCCCATTCACAATGTAACCTTGCGATTACAACAGAATGTAGTTTCGCACACTGTCTATAGTGCGAAAAAAGCACTATTGACGCTCTATTGACAGCTTGTCCTATGAATAGCAAATAACGCCTTTTTCGTGGCAGGAGAACGATGTAAGAATACAAAGACAATGATATCTTGCAATAGTGGGGCCCATTCGCACTACCCTGATGTAATTTTTGCTGCATCTGAAAATGTCCTTACTTTCCACAGATGTACAGGGTTTTCCTCTTTCTCCTTTCCTGCTTGTTCCCTGCTCCCCCTTTCCTGTTTTGTTTTGTTTTTCACTGCATAACTCATCACACCTGCCCCTTGGAGCTTCCCACTTCAGAGTGAAACATTCTGGTTAGGATGGCAAGGGAGACAGGAAAGCATCAGGCATAGCCTATCTAATGAAAACATCTTCTCCATCCCCACCTTATCATCTCTTAAGGAATCCCCCACTGGACATAAGGGAATCAATATGCGCTTCCCGTTGCTGTGGAACCTAACCAGCACCTCCAGCACTTGCAAGGTCAGCTATGACAAAAGTGTCCAGTTATTATTTATTGATTACATTGATATCCTGCCTCCCCCCTTCCCACATTTAACTCAAGGCAACAAGTAAGCAGGGACCATTGCTTACAAAGAAAACTCCCCTACACACACACACACACACACACACACACACAGAATAACTGGGCAATGTAAAGGAAGCCCAGAGAAAAAAATGAGATTCAAAATGGGTAAAATAATACTTTAATGGGCTTGCTAATGTTGGTGAAATTGGATTCAAGCTCTTGAACCTCAAGCACTTTAGATCATTGTGGGTTGTTTGCAATCGTGACAAAACATCTACTTGCTTCAAACATTCATTATTCAGAAGCAGAAGGGTGTGGGGGGGATCGGAAAAACAGACAAATATAGGATTATTGATATGATGTGCCAAAGGAACCACAGGTGAGGTCACTATGAAAATTAGGTCATCGATATGATCTTATATGTGGGTTCTGGATATTCTGTTTTATCCCATGTTTACATTGCTTTTGAATGAGGTTGTGATAAATTTAATTTCTAAGATGTGAAATTAATGTATAATTAAGGCACAGACAATGGATACGGCACTGTCTCATTCCATCTATGAGTCTCTTGTTAATGGAAACACAGAGTGAAATATGGCTTATGCGATTGATATTATTTTTCTGTGGGGATGTTGTACTTCTTGCCAATTGTAGATTGTATATTCCATGATTGCTTTTTGTACCACCTGTTATATTGAAGAGGGGGAAAGATAGCTTCAGAGCTCCACACATAACAGTACAATATTACCAAGTGATTTCCTCTCTTTCTGGCAAATATTAACAGGGAAAAGAAGGCCTCCTAGCAACCAAAGACTCAACTTTTCCCAAAGGTTTGTCTACACAAGCCAGGATATGTCAGTTCCCTGCCAGTGCTTCCTGGACATGGATCAGGCCTGTTCCTCCCCCATTACCTCTACGAAATGGGCAGGAGACCAGACAGGTACACCAGCCTGTTGCTGCAGCCACCACCATCTCCCTGGCTCTCTCAGAAGTGAAGACGATGGCCTGCAACATGTGACCAAGGCCTCCTGCAAGGACCAGCCTTGGTCACATGCTGCAGGCCCCCTTCCTGGATCCGGAAGAACAAGGCAGACCAGCAGCTGCAGCGATGGGATGGCCTGCTGGGATGGCTCCTGCAGACATGCAGGACCTGATCCATTCCTTCCTGGTGGGAATGGATTAAACCAGGTATTTTTAAAAAATGTTGTAAAGGGCCCTACCCCGTCTTCCCCTTGTATCTGCCCCTGGGGTGGTAAGGACTACCCAGGGCAACAGGGCAAAAGCCCTGCATCACCTAAGAAGAGGGAAAGATAGGGTAGATTACCTGTGTAGATAAGCCCCAGGACTCTTCTAGAACAATCGGTGTCAACCTCCTGGCATGGAAGGCAGAACTTGGAAGTACTATTATAACTTATTACACATAATTAATCTCTTTCCCCACTAACTAAGTCATGACTAAGTTATGTTACATTGTCTCTTAAGGAAATACAGTTTCAAGGGGGGGGGGTGTAACTTTTAAATTTACTTGGACTGTTATGAGGGTGTGGTTTAACAAAATGGTAGAGGAGGGATATTGTATGGGTGGGTTAGTGTTGGCTTCTGGTATCCCTCATTTTGCCAATTTGTGTGCTATTATGTGTGCTCAGGCAACAATCAGGTGAACATGAGAAGAATATGCTTTGTATTACAGACCACAATCTTATAGCATTCAGGTTTTTTATTTTAAAAAATAAGTAAAAGTAAATATTAGTTACTTTTTAGAAATGGGAAAATACTAGTCCCTTTTCAATTGATAATGTTAACTAGCTACCTTTTTTGAGCCTTGGAACTATTATTATCCGTAACTCTTTAGAAGTGACTTTCTAAGCTCTGGAATCATACATGGTCTCTGCTTACAAACTGGCTGGGAATCATCTCAAGCTTCATATGTTTTGAAGTGTTGATGCTACCCCGTGTAATTTGTCAAGTGGTTCTCAAGAATATTCCACATGCCACAGAAATCCACACTGGACAAATAATCTAGCCTGAAACTGGATTATTTGCCATGGTTCCTTCCTATTGAATCCTGGGATTTGTAATTTTACAAGGTCTTTAGCCTTCTCTGCCAAAGAGTGCTGGTGCCTCATCAAACTACAAATCCCAGGATTCCATAGGAAGGAGACATGGCAAATAATCCAGCTTCAAACTGGATTATTTGTCTAGTGTGAATGCACTCAAACAGGCAAACTTGGTTTTTCACGAAGGGGATACTCAGGAGGGAGCTGCTGAAGCCAATCCTGACTCCTCAATAAGAATCAGACACATATCTTTTCAACCACATCCTGCTTTGCCATGTGCATAATTACTTTATATTTTCAGTTATACCAACTAAATTTTAGACTACTTCAGAATGTTTTCAAACAGCGATATATAAATGTTTGAAAACAGCAGTTTAAAATAGCAGTATATGAATGTTTGAAAATAAATAACATTTTAAAAATGTTGTGAGCGTTCCTAAAAATAGATACCGTATATTCCGGCGTATAAGACGAGTGGGCGCATAAGACGATCCCCCAATTTTTAAGTTAAAATATAGAGTTTGCCCCCCACCAGCCAGCCAGCCAGCCACCTGGCTGGAAAGCCTGTTCCCCACCAGCCAGCCAGCTCAGTGGCTGTAGATGATGGAATAGTCTGTGAAATTAAAGGACTGAGAACAGCTAAAAAAGCATGGGATACTTTGAAAAATCTCTGTGGTGTTCAATCTTTGGAAAGTAAGGTTGCATTAATACTGTAAGTTGGTTAATATGAAGCTATCAAATCCCAAATTTTTGAATGAGCACATTAATGATTTTAGAGCCACATTGGCAGACAAGAGAATTTCACCATAAACAAAACTTGATGCAAAATGTTTTTTAAAAAGTTTAAATCCAGAAATTCTAATTTTAGGCTAACTTGTCCTGAAAAGAAACATCATTTTGACTCTCCTGAGCTAAATGGAGGGCCATTTAACTCTTCAAAGGCAAAGCAGTTATTCTCACAGCAGGAGGAAGGATCTGCTGGGAAAACTCCCCAGGCCATTTTACACTTTTTCAATCATTCTCACAGCAGGGGAAAAGATCTACTGGGGTATAAGACCCCCCCACACTTTTGAGGAGATTTTCAAGTGTTAAAAAGTAGTCTTGTATGCAGGAATATACGGTATATGCAGTATACTTGGCCCCCTGTCACCAGACAGATGTGTTCTAGAAACTTTATCAGCATCATAGCCAAAGACTGACAGCTATCCAGTGGTATCAGAAGGGTACATTGTGTTCACTCTGTGCGCGCGCACACGTGTGTACGCACATGTGTGCCTTAGAGACACTTGTCGAATTATGGTGACCCCATGAATTCCATAGGGTTTTCTTAGGCAAGGAATCCTCGGAGGAGGTGGTTTTGCCAGTTCCTTCCTCTGAAATATGCCTACAACACTTGGGGGTGGTTTACACGGGCAAATATTCCTCTAAATATACCGCTAAGATAGCTCATAGTTCCCACGGATCGCAGCACAGCATCGCCTCATTCAGAAGGGGGGAAGGTAAAACACCCAAATATAGCGTGGCAGGGCATGTCGCTATTTTTGCCGGTATATTTGCAATGTAGTGCTTTATTTGCAGTGTAAACTAGCATTCCGCTAAGGGTTAAAGCAGAGCTGCATTGTGATTGGTTGATGATGCAGGGGTGGGCTTAAAAGAGGGGGAGGGAGGGAGGAAAGACTGTAGCATTTAGAGGAAACTTGCAAAAATCCTGTCTGCTATTTTGCAAGCCAGTTTTCAAACAAAAAGGATTCCCAACAATTTTCATTCAGGGAGCATTCCTTCTCACCTTCTCTGCTGTTTCAAAAGTATGTAAAACCTCAGTTGTCAACTTTTTTACTGTGCATGGGGGAGGGAGAGAAATGATTTCACGAAGGGCTGTAGCAAGCTGAACTGCTCTTTCCCACCCCCCTCTCTCTCTGGCTTTCCTGTATTTGGAAGAAAATGCTGTTTCAAGCAAGGAAGAAAACTTTCTAAGCTGTTCAGCACGGAGTTGGGGCCAGGGCAGGCATTCCTATGGCATTCCTTTCCCTCTGCAATGCTTGGCCATGCCCCCACCACATTTGGCTGTGGGAACACCACAAAATATAGCTGTGTAAACAATTACCGTATAAACTACCCACCACTGATGCGTGAAAGCACTACAGCGCAACTTAACGCAATAAAACCTTCCATGTAAACCAGCCCTTGGTCTTTGTTGATGGTCACCCATCCAAGTACTAGGTAGAGCTGGCCTTTCTTAGATTCCAATATCAGATGGGCTCTGGTTCCTTTAGGGTATCTAATGCACTGCTAATCATTTATGTTTTAGCATAGCAGTTCAACGATAACAGAGGTGGTTGGAAGCAGACCAGGAGAGTAAACCTCCTGTTAGCAACTAGCTTGTATTCTTCTCATATTTCTTAGTATGGGAAGTGGATCGTGCTTGTGCATTTCAGTTTCCTTCCAAACAGACACTAATCCTTCTTGCATATCTCCCCGCCAGGAACTGGCTATTCAAATACACAAATTTACATATCCTCTCGAACAGGAACTCCCAGTATATAACCCCCCCCCACACACACACAACCAACCATTCTCTGAATATGCCAGCCACAGATGCAGGCGAAACGTCAGGAATAAACTCTTCCAGAACACGGTCTCTCTCTCTCTCTCTCTCTCTCTCTCTCACACACACACACACACACACAAAACCAACCATTCTCTGAAGATGCCAGCCCCAGATGCAGGCGAAACGTCAGGAATAAACTCTTACAGAACACGGCCTCACAGCCTGGGAAAAAAACCATGGAAAAAATCCACGGAAAGCCTATGGATGCCGGCTGTGAAACCCTTTGACTTCATTCAGTTTCCTTTGTTTGGTTCTTCCTTATATACTGTAATTCCAGCAATTCATTTTCTAATTGCCTCACAGGTGGTAGGGCTGGGTGGAGGGACAGGAGCAAGAGGCACAAAGGTCCAAGAACCCATTATCCAGCTGCAGAAATGTTCAGTGTTGTCCCTGTTGTCCCTGGGTAAAATTTGTTGTTTAGGAACCTGATTCTACTACTGGCTGTGAAAGAATGCTAAAACCTATCAGCTAAAAGGCTGTGATGTTTTCTTCTGTTGTAGATCATCTGCTGCACTGATATATAAGCAATAAAACTTATCCTATAATAATGATGTATGTGAATTTTTGATACTAAAAAAAAATGTCTTAAGGAGGTGTGGAACTGAAGCCAGTTCCAGTTCAAAGTGTTTTCTTGACTCTGGGTGCATCCATACAACACAAATAATCCAGTTTGAAACTGGATTATTTGACATTGCTCCTTCCTATGGAATTCTGGGATTTGTAGTTTGGTGAGGCACCACCACTCTTTGGCAGAGAAAGCTAAAAAACCTTGTGAAACTACAAATCCCAGAATTCCATAGGAAGGAGCAATAACAAATAATCCAGTTTCAAGATGGATTATTTTAGTAGTGTGGACTAGGCCTCTGTCATTTATCAAGCACTGATCCTGCAAAGTCAGTGGGGATCAGGTTCAGAGGCTGGGGTAACTTCAAAAACCTTTGACTGTCTGCAAACGACTAAGAATCTTTGCTCCTCGCTCCAAAGAACAAGGCTATCCTTAATGCCCTTCTTTGGCCTATCAGTAACAGGTAGAACACATGCTTTGCATGTCGAAGGTGCTAAATTGCAACAAGTCCAGGGAGTGCTGAGGAGATTCCTATACAAAATCTGCAAAAGGCCAGCCAGGTTGGAAAACACTGAGTTAAATGGACCAATTGTCTACAGTATAATCCGAAAAGCAATACTGTAGGAATACCAGTCATACTATAATGTTTGGTTAGCACTCAGTGGTTGTGGCCAAACAACTTAGCCTGACATGACTCTAAGTCTGCTGTTTGAACCCTGGAATTATGGACAGAGGGAGAGAACCTCCATAAAGTCAGCTCTATCTTAAAATTAAGAGGAGTTGGGGAAAATAAAGCTTGTGCATAGATTATATTACTCACCCATGCTCAGAAGGTAGTTGTAGGACCAATAAGGAAACACTTTGGCTTTTACCCTGGGTATAAATTGTTCCTTGGAGTACTTCACCATAAATTGAAATGGCAGATGAGTAGTGGATTGTATTATCTCCACGCCCTTGACAACTTTCCTCCTCCCCTTTTTCTCATCCAGCTCCCTATGCATTTGCTCATTATCTGAGATCATCTTTGCAGCAGCAGTCAAGTGCTGCATAAAGCAAGACTGCACAGATGCAATCAACCCAACTTGTGACACACTAAAAAGGGATCATGGGAATGAATGCTCAGTGGCAGCAGTAGATCTCACTTCCCTTTAGCTTAGTGCCATTTCCCCTTTTCCCTTCCTAAACCTTGTGGGCATCACAGTGCCATTAAACAGAAGTCATCTCAGGCCTTCCCCAGCCATTAGTGATGGCAGGGGCGCTGTGTAAATTTTTACCCAGAGCTTGCAGATGATTCATGTCCACTGTCCAAGTTAGTCAGAAGAGTCAAAGGAGAACAGAGATAAAATGTTAACATCTTCCAACTTAAATTGCTTTGGTCATGTTCAGTTGTGTGTGTGTGTGTTTTTTAAAAAAGCTCCCTCCCTTCCCTCCTTTAACATTCAATACCTATTTCCTGCCTCTTTCTTACATTTTCTTTTTCCCCATCCTAGGACTGGCTGTGAACATTGGTGTGAAATAAAAAGGCATCTGTGCTCACAGATGTAATCAATTGAATTGGCAAGTGGCCTGCGGACACCTGTGAGCTGCATATCCAATTACAGTGCGGACGTTTGCAATGTGCCTTGTTTTGGCCCTGTATTTTTCCCCTCTGTCTTTATTTCCCATTTTTTTCCAGAGTTTTTGTTCTTCCAGCTTGGCTTTAATCTGCTTGTTCTTTTCTGCTTTGCATTTAATAGCAATCAGCTTCCTGATGCGTGCATACTTTGATCAAGCACTGTTCACATGCAGGGTATATCAGAAAGGACTGCAAGGCTAATGTGCTCTGGCTAACATAGTTAATTCGGGCATGGGCAGTTAATTAACCCTTTGCATGGTGGCAGCCAAGATGTAGTAGAATATTGCAGTCATTTGCCTGGTGCAAAGCCCTCCCCACATGTTCCTCTAGCTTGCCTGCATCACAGGTTTCACAGGTCAATGCTAAGTTAAACTTCATTTAATGAACAAGTGACCTGCAGTTTTCTCTCGTATGGAGAATTTACCAGACAATCAGTAGCTGCCATTTTTGCACAGTTCAAACAGAAGTCCCTGGTGCAAGGGCAAATATTTTAGAGATGCAGCTGAAATTCATCACATATTGGGAGGGCTAGATCATTGAGGTTATACCAAAAAAGCTGTCCAAAATTTCTTCTAATCATGCCAAATTCAGCCACCTTTTTCAAAAGAAAGGTAAAAGGCCACTAATATATATTGGATGTGATACAAAAGATATTTACTCCTCAGTCTCTCTCTAGGGTATCTGCTTCAATCAATAAATCAATCAAAGGAAAACTTGATTGTGTCAGTGGTTTACCAAAACAAAAAACTGTGCAGGGAACTGCTCCGAAAAGCTTAAAGGAATTGAGGTTTCTGTGTGCACATCTGAAAATCTGGGGCAATTAAGGATGAGACTATGGGAATGATGACACAGAGAGATGGCAGAAATTGTTTGCTCCTCCACTCACCCACAAGAATCTACCAACAAAGTAGTCAATGGAAGTGATCATCCAAGTTCATGTACAGCTTATTGGGCACAAGGTGGTCTGAGTTCACTATTGTGGAATTAGTGTCATCTTGTTATTCAGCAATAGCTAGAGAACAGGTCAGTCAGAAAGTGGGTGCAATGCTGTTTCAACTTCTTTGTCCAGAAGCTGATAAACTGTACTACAGCTCCATATATCATGATTGCTAAAAGGAGCTTCATTATACAGAGACAATATAATGTTGAATTGTAAATGTTGTGGACAAATTGAGGAAGTCCATCATATTCATCAGCTTCTGAATGGAAGCTACACTCAAAGCACTTGGGAGAAATTAATCATGAGGAACAGATGGCATACCAGTAGAGCTGCTCCAATCTACAGAGACAGAATCCACTCTAGTTCTAACTAAAATCTGTCAAAAAAATGGAAAACATAAGAATGTCCCACAGATTGGAAACACTCAATATGCATTCCAATCCCCAAGAAAGGGGACACCAGAGATTGCAGTAACCAAAGGACGATTGCATTAATTTCCTGTACAAGCTAAGTGATGCTCAAAATTCTACTTTTACCATATATGGAGCGAGAAATGTCAGCTGTCCAAGCTGGGTTCAGGAACGGAAGAGACACTAGGGATCATATTGCAAACATACGTTGGAGAAGGGAGCCCACCAAAGAATTTCAAAAGAAAATCAGCCTGTGCTTTATAGAATATAGCAAAGCCTTTGATTGTATAAATCATGAAAAACTATGGATCGCTCTTAAAGAAATGGATGTGCCACAACATTTGATTGTCTTGATGCATAACCTGTAGTCAGGACAAGAGGCTACCATCAGGACAGAATATAGAGAAATGGGAAATCAGAAGGGTTTTTTGTTGAAAGTTTTTTTGTTGTTGTTTTATTGCTATTATTGAGCATCTTATTTTATTTTTATTATTATTTGTTTATTTATGTGAAATTAGGTAACTTTGAGCTGTTGAGGAAGAGGGAAATAGAAAGATTATCATATAAAAAAGTGGAAATGCATCAGAGAGGAAGTCAAAATGTGTTTAGTTTAGCTATATTTGTTAGTTAATATTGTTTAATGTGCTATTGTTTGTTAATGTGGAATAATGTGTGTTGTCTAAAAGTATTTTGGTTTCTTTAATTAAAACAATTAAAAAAGAAATCAGAAGAAGGCTAGGACTTCGAAGGGCTACTATGAAGGAATTAGACAAGATCCTGAAGTGTCATGATATATCATTGAATACTGAAGTTAGGATTGTCCATGCCATCATATTTCCCATTTCTATGTATGGTTGTGAAAGCTGGAAAGTGAAGAAAGCTGATAGGAGGAAAATCAACTCATTTGAAATGTGGTGCTGGAGAAGAGTGCTACAGATACTACAGAGTGCTAAAAAGACAAATAAATGGGTCCTAGAACAAATCAAGTCTGAACTCTCCCTAGAAGCCAAGATGACTAAACGGAGACTGTCGTATTTTGGACATATCATGAGACAACATGACTGACTAGAAAAGACATAGGAGGACATGACTCACTAGAAAAGAGAGTCATGCTTGGTAAGACAGAAGGCAGAAGGAAAAGAGGAAGCCCACATCCCAGATGGATCAACTCAATCAAGGAAGCCACGGCCCTGAGTCTGCAAGAGCTGAGCAGGGCTGTCGATGATAGGGTGACTCTGAGGCGTGCCTCTCACTCATGAGATCACCATAAGTTGAAGTCAACTTGATGGCAGGTAATAACAAATTGCAGTACTGCTGGAATATGCTGGACTGGACTGATCTTGGTCTCAGAAAGCATTATTTATGTGTTCACAATGGAAGCTTGTGGGAGGAAGTGGCTTCTTTTCTGTCTGGTTTGTGTGACTGACAAATAATAACTGTAATAGTAGCGATGCTGTTCTCTCATAGGCATTCATTGGCCAACCCTACCAACATGGTGGAGTGAGGCAACCTCCTCGGGCAGCAGTTGGTGGGGAGAAGAGTAGCAACTCCCCAGGTTATTCCTTCCCACTTCCCTGCCATTAACCTCTGTGAGAGGACAGAGCTGTATGTTCCAATGCAGCCTGTGCTACACTCACTAAACAAATCTTCTGTCCTCTGTTGTGGAGCAGAAGAGTATACCATTGCCAGGCAGATGATTCTGTACAAAATGTGAGGTAAGTGCCATCTTGTCCTTGACCCCAGGCAGCAAAATGTCTTTGGGCTTGTCTAAACCATAAAAATACTCCTCATAGAATTTGAGGAGAATATCTTTTGTCCCAATGGGATCCCACATAATTTTGCCATATTCGGAAGGAGGGGCCCCAAAAATGCTATATACTTCAGAGAATCAGAGAATTGTAGAGTTGGAAGAGACCACAAGGGCCATCCAGTCCAATCCCCTGCCACGCAGGAAATCATGATCAAAGCGTCCATGACAGATGGCCATCCAGCCTCTGTTTAAAGACTTCCAAGGAAGGAGACCCTACCATGCTCCGAGGGAGTGTGTTCCACTGCCAAACAGCTCTTACTGTCAGAAAGTTTCTCCTAATGTTGAGGCGGAATCTCTGTTCCTGGAGCTTGCATTATTGTTCCGTGTTCTAGTCTCTGGAGCAGCAGAAAACAAGCTTGCTCCATCCTCAATGTGACACCCGTTCAAATACTTAAACAGGGCTATAGTATTGCCCCTTAACCGTCTTTTCCAGGCTAAACATACCCAGCTCCATAAATCTTTCCTCATAAGGCATGGTTTCCAAACCTTTCACCATTTTAGTTGCCCTCCTCTGGACATGCTCCAGTTTGTCAATATCCTTTTTGAATTGTAGTGCCCAGAACTGGACACAGTTTTCTAGGTAAGGCCTAACCAAGGCAGAATAGAGTGGCACTATTACTTCCCTTGATCTAGACACTATACTGTACTTCTATTGATGCAGCCCAAAATCGCATTGGCCTTTTTAGCTGCCACATCACACTATTGACTCATGTTCAACTTGTGGTTTACTAGGACTCCTAGATCCCTTTCACACATAGTCTTGTTCAGCCAGGTCTCCCTCATCCTATATCCATGCATTTCATTTTTCCGCCCTAAGTGCAGTACCTTACATTTCTCCGTATTGAATTTCATTTTGTTAGCTTTGGCCTAGCTTTCTAGTCTATTCAGGTCAATTTGAATTTTTGATCCTATCCTCTAGGGCAGTGAGGATCCTATCCTTTAGGTAGGTGGGGGGTGGAGGAAAGTGGTGACCGGGGCTTTGAAGCCCCGGTCCCACTTTCCTCCACACCCCACCCTCCCTAAAGTGCCAATCGGGACTTTGAAGCCCCGGTCGCCACTTTTTGTATTATCCATCATGAGGCTTTATGTGCCAAGGCAGGATTCACCAAGTTAAACAACTTAGTGCCAGTTGTTACAAAAATAGTTAATTTAATAGCTGCTCGCCCCCTTCACAAGCGAGAATTTTCGGCACTTTTACTGGAGGTTGATTCCACCTACAGTGGACTGCTGATGTACAATAATGTAAGATGGCTGAGCTGAGGCAAAGTTCTTGAGCACTTTGTGGAGTACTTTGAAGAAATTAAGGTATTTCTTGACGATAAGGATCTGGGAAACTTTCCTCTGCTTAATGATGATATGTGGGTCAACACCCAGATGTTTTTTACAGATCCCTTTGTTCATACTAATGAACTGAACTTAAAGTTAGAAGGTTTTGGCAAAAGTATTGACGTTATGTTTAGAGACATAAAAGCTTTTGAAAGTAAAGTTAAAATTTTCAAGCAAATTGTAGAAACTAAAACTTATAAGTATTTTTCTCAAGTAGCAAAGTATTTTGAGAAGGCCAGTGCAGCTGTACAAAATGAAATGGAACTCTTGCATATATGAAGTACCAGCATGTTTTAGACTCATTACTTGACCAGTTTAGTGATTGATTTAGTCAATTTAGAAGTCTAGAACAGACCATGAAAATAATTAAATATCCTGATGTAGTAATCTACAGCAGTTTGGAATTAAATGGTTTCCAATGGATGCAAATTGATGATTTGGAGATGCAACTTGCAGAATTTCAAGACAGTATCTGGGCTCAGGCTCAGGGGTTTGTTGACTTGAGGTCAAAGCTTGAGATTCTGAAAAGGCGCCGCTGGGAGAATCAAGAGGAGTGCCACTACGAACAGGAAATTTGGAGAGCCTGGAACCAACTACCAGACACTTTTAGCACCCTGAAAAATATAGCAATGCCTTTACTCACAATTTTTCCCTCTACATACTTTTGTGAGGCCTTATTCTCAGCATTAAATAATCTCAAAACCAACAAAAGAAACAGATTGACAGATGAACTTAGTAGTGCTTGCTTGGGCCTGAAGTGTACAAAATACCAACCTTCAATTGAAGATTTAGCCAATGAAATTCAGCAACAAAAAAGTCACTAATAGGCAGGTTAGTTAAAGAATTCCCCCTCCCCTTCACTTATCTCAGTTCATGGCACCCCACACAAGCTAAATAATATCAAGACCAACAAAAGAAACCAACTGATGGATGAACAAAGAAGTCACTAAGCAGGTAAGTTAAATAATTAGTTTTTTGGTTTATTAAATACAATTACCGTATATTCCTGTGTATAAGACTGCTTTTTAACACTTGAAAATCTCCTCAAAAGTGGGGGGTCGTCTTATATGCCCAGCAGATTTTTTCCCCTGCTGTGAGAATGACTGCCCTGTCTTTAAAGTGGTAAATTCCCTGGGCAGTTTTCCCAGCAGATCCTTCCTCCTGCTGTGAGAATGACTGCTTTGCCTTTCAAATGTTAATTGCCCTCCATTTAGGGATTGTATTTTGGTAAATTGCCAGGAAGATTTCCATTTGCATAGTTTTGGGGGCTTCCTCTCCAGGAGTTAGCAAGTCTGCCAATGTGGCTCTAAAATCATTAATGTGCTCATTCAAAAAAATTGGGATTTGATAGCTTCATATTAACCAACTTCATTATTAATGACCTTACTTTCCAAAGATTGAACACCACAGAGATTTTTCAAAGTATCCCATGCTTTTTTAGCTGTTCTCAGTCCTTTAATTTCACAGACTATTCCATCATCTACAGCCACTGAGCTGGCTGGCTGGTGGGGGGCAGGCTTTCCAGCCAGATGGCTGGCTGGATGGGGGGGGGGGGCAAAGTCTATATTTTAACTTAAAAATGGGGGGGTCATCTTATGCGCCCACTTGTCTTATATGCCAGAATATACGGTATATATAACAATACCAAACAGATCATCGCCTCGTCAGATGTAAACTAAATCTTCATCTTAAGTTCAAACTGAAGAGGGGTAGCATCTTAAAGAGGAGAATCCAAATCAACAATCTTCAACAAGCTACCATGAGAGACAACTTCCAGGCAAATCTGCAAACAAAACTTGAAGACCATTCCACAGATCCTTCTCCTACAGTGCTTTGGCAACATATCAAAAACAGTATCCTCCAGTCTGCAGAAGAATCCCTCAGGTTCTCCCACAGAAAAACCAAGACTGGCTTGATGAAAACAACCAAGAGATCCAGGAGCTGTTGGCAAAGAAGAGAACTGCTCACCAGGCATACCTCGCCCAGCCAACTTGCCATGTAAGAAAAGCAGCTTTCTGCCTCACATGTAGTAAACTTCAACAAAAACTCTGAGACATGCAGAACAAGTGGTGGATCAATATAGCAGAAAAGACACAATGCTGTGCAGATCTGGGTGATCATAGAGGATTTTATGAAACACTTAAAGCAGTGTTTGGACCTACTTATCAGGTCCAAAGTTCCTTATACAGTACATATGGTCAAACATTAATTACTGATAAAGCCTCCATCCTGAATCGATGGGCTGAACATTTTCCAAAGTCTCTTTAGTGCCAACACAGTAGTCCAAGGCTCAGCTATCCAACATATGATACAAAAACTGATGAAAAATGAACTGGACATAGCTCCCACTTTGGAAGAGACCCTTAAGGCCATAAAGCAGATGAAAAACGGCAAGGCAGCTGGGATTGATGGAATCCCACCTGAAGTTTGGAAACATGGAGGTCATGCACTCTATGATAAATTCCATGAACTCCTTGTGAATTGCTGGGGAAAAAGGGGAACTGCCATCAGATCTCCGAGATGCAGTCATCATCACCCTGTACAAGAAAAAAGGAGCAAAATCCGATTGCTCAAACTATCGAGGCATAACACTACTCTGTATTGCTGGAAAAATTCTTGCAAGTATACTCCTGAACAGATTAGTTCCTGCTGTTGCAGAAGAACTTCTCCCTGAAAGCCAATGTGGCTTCAGAGCCAATAGGAGTACTACAGATATGGTATTTGCCCTTAGACAACTGCAAGAAAAATGTAGGGAGCAGAACAAGGGTCTCTATGTAACATTTGTCGACCTCACCAAAGCCTTCGACACTGTGAGTAGAAAAGGTCTGTGGCAGATCCTGGAAAGACTAGGATGTCCCCCCAAATTCCTTAAAATGATTATCTTGCTACACAAGGGCCAGCGCGGTCAAGTCAGATATGGCGATGCTCTTTCAGAGCCCTTTCTACTAAGAACTAATAGAGTGAAGCAAGGTTGTGTTCTTGCTCCAACTTTATTTACAATCTTCTTCAGCATGATGCTCCAAAGGGCTACGGCAGAGCTTGAAGAAGAAGACGGCATTTATATATGTTACCGTACTGATGGTAGCTTGTTTAACTTAAGCTGTCTGAGGGCTCACACTAAGACTCTAAACTATCTAGTCCGTGAGCTGCTCTTTCCTGATGATGCTGCCCTTGTTGCCCACACAAAGAAGCTCTACAGTGCCTGCTTCACAACAGCTGCAGAGCTGTTTGGGCTGGAAGTCAACCTGAAGAAAACAGAAGATCTTTACCAGCCTGCACCACAGGACGAAAACCACCATCCCCACATTGCTGTCGGCAAATCTGTGCTCAAGTCGGTTCAGCAGTTCACCTACCTGGGAAGCATCATCTCCTCAGATGCCAAGATTGACAAAGAGATCGATCAGAGATTAGCAAAGGCATACAGCACATTTGGAAGACTTCACAAAAGAGTCTGGAGTAATAAACACCTGAAGCAAAGCACAAAAATCAGTGTGTATAGAGCCATTGTACTGTGTATTCTCCTTTATCGGTCTGAAACATGGGTCACCTATCGCCACCACCTACAACTCCTCAAACGCTTTCATCAGTGCTGTATACACACAATCCTAAATATACACTGGACTGACTATGTGATGAATGTTGCTGTCATTTAGCAAGCAGGGATCACCAGCATTGAGGCCATGATATTGAGAACGCCGCTGCGCTGGGCAGGGCACGTTTCTAGGATGGAGGACCATTGCGTCCCAAGATAGTACTCTACGGTGAACTCGCCACGGATCAGCGTAAGAGGGGCGCTCCAAAAAAGCAATACAAGGACTCCCTGAAACAACATCTCAGGCTCGGCCAAATTGATCACCAACAATGGTCCGCCCTGGCCTCACATCCGGAGGCATTGAGATGCACTATCCACAATGCTTCAGCCTTATTTGAGAACTCACGCCAAACAAGTCTTGAAGAGAAACGACAACGCAGAAAGAATCACAACCCAGAAACATCACCCAAGGAGACCTTCTGCTGTGCTTTCTGCAACCGGACTTGTTTATCTCAGATTGGCCTTTTTAGTCATCAGCACGCTTGCAGAAAGCACAGGATGAGTCCTTCCTGAATCTTCGTTTGTGAAGAAAAGCCAGAGAGAGACAATATTTCAACAATAAATATCGCGAAATAATGTTTTTTCCTCAAAGTGACACACCACCCGAGTTATGCTCAGTTTTTTGGCAAAGTCTGACACACCAAGCTCAAAAGGTTGCCCATCACTGCTCTAGGGTATTAGCTACTCCTCCTAATTTGTTATCATCTGCAAATTTGATAAGTATGCCCCTAATTCTGTCATCCAAGTCATTGATAAATATGTTGAATAGCACTGGGCCCAGGACAGATTCCTGTGGCACCCCACTGGTCACATCTTTCCAAGATGAACAGGAGCCACTGAGGAGCACTCTTTGGGTTCGGCTGGTCAACGAATTACAAATCCATTTAACAGTTAACTTGTCTAGCCCACATTTTACAAGTTTGTTTGCAAGAATGTCATGGGGAGCCTTGTCAAAGGCCTTACTGAAATCAAGGTATGTGATATCCACAGCATTCTTTTCATCTACCAAGCTGGTAATTTTATCAAAATAAATTTTGCACCTTTTCCCAAAGTTTTTTTTAAAAAAAACTGCAATGGAAATGTGCACTCCTGCTCATTGGGACAACCAATTTGCTTTGCTGAACTTTCTTGATAAGAGTGGAAGTGGAAAACTGTTTGGTCGGACATGCAGGAGGGGTGGAGTTTGACAGCAAGGCAGTGCCCAGAACTGTCATGTTGGATTTTCACCATAGTGATAATGCACTGAGGTGACAAAATAGCCTTTCTCCCACCCTGTTTATGTAAGCAGAAGGTCAAGCTTCCACACTCTGGATTTGTTTTTTTGTTTTAAACTGTTTGGTGGCAGCAACTGGTGAGAATAAAAATGTGAGTAATTCACTTGTGCCCACCATCTTGATTCACAAGCATGTCCATTTGAGCATGAAATGTGGATAGCTTTGCATACCTGCAGTCTTAGGAGAGGGGACCATGGAGACAAAGGAAAACTGCTGTGAATTAGCATTACTGTGCACCAGTCCACATTATATTGTCTCATATAGACAAGCCCTGAGAATGACCCTAAACACATACAAAATGCTCTGATAGCTCTGATCTTCTTCATTTTCATCCTTGACTACAGCTTCTCAATGACGTATCTTTACAGCAACATCTCATCCTATGGTTGGACCTATGGTGTTCACATAAAGACATATGGGGGTGGAGGAGCATACAGACGAATTTTACCTGGGGTTTTACAGATGTTTCCATTGTGTTTATCCCACCATTCATCAAACTACCATTTTTAGTGTTGAAAATGTGAGGTTTGCTGGTCTCTAGTGTACTGAATATATAGGAAACTGCCTTATACCAGGTCAGTCCTGTGGTACATGGACATTTAGGGTTAACACATTATGGTCTATTCAGACTGACGGCAATTCTCCAGGGTCTTATCAATTCTCCAATTCTCCAGGGTCTTAGACCAGGGTCTTTTCATAAGTTACCTGTTACTTTGGAGATGCCAGGTCTTCACATACTTTGGAGGCAGTTGGAATCATGGATACCTATAATCTGCTGGACAGATTTCACAACTACCATAGGTGCTATGCTATTCCCAGTGCTATTCATTGTTTTGGAGTGGCCAACTTCTGGTTTCCCGGATGTTTTTGGACTGCTGCTCTCATCAGCTCATTTCCAGTATAGTGAGTTGGAGTTATTGGGACTGAAGTCCAATAAAGTTTGGAGGACCTAAAGTTGTTCTTTTTTGAATTAGACCCAGCAAGACAGTCACCATAGACATCTGATTTAGGGAGTCATTAGTTTAAATAGGTAAGTTACTGTTTGATTTTTCATTGATTGATTGTATTTTTACTGCAAAACAGAAAGACAGGGGCTTGTGGGGCTTTCTCCCTGATTGATCTTGAACATTATGCATCTTAACTTCTGGTGGAGTCACCATCTGCTTGTTCCATCTCATGGTGCAATTTTTTTTAGGCTAGTCCCATTTGTGTACAATGCTGTTGAAGACTTTTCAGTGTGTCCTTTCCATGCTTAAAAAATTCCATTGATTGTCAGTTGGCCTTGGCCATCTCTAAGCATGAACAGCAGTTGGCCCCTGAGCTTTGAGTGAGGTGGCTAACAAAATTGTTGTGGTTTTCCTTTGCCAGTGAGGTTAAACACCAGATAAATTAGAGGAAGATCAGGAGGAAGAGATTAGGAAGCGCTGGGGAGAGATACCTTAGAAAAACAAAAAGAAAAAGGCAAGGACCTAGAGTGAAATGCATGAAAAGCCAGCTTTGCTGAGGAGTCTACAGACTTTTCAAAGGACTGTTTGACTGGAACTCAAAGAGGATTCTCTGATTTAGTGCATAATCATCTGCTGTGGTCAAATCTGTGCCATCCATTGCTCAGAATGCTGCTGCAAGTGATGGAAATCTATGGTTTCTAACAGCCTAAAAGGAGAGATGCTGTAGCTGCACAAAAGAAGAGAAGCTTTGTGGCTGGTCATAGATACAGCTAAAAGAATGATGTTAGTATCTTTGGATAAAAGCATTGAAAGAAGTGCCTTGTATGCAGTTCTTCCCCAAACTACAGTCCTATCTCCACTGAGTGCCCTCCATTTGTTTTAGACTACAACTCCCACCTTCCTTGATCACTGGCTGTGCTGGCTCATGCTAATGGGGAGGGGAAATCTGAAGTATTGCATCCCCATCTATCTGATATGAGGGACCAGCAATTCATTTTTCCAACATACTAGGGACCAATATCATATTTGTGCCCACTGGCTACAATTGTTTCTTCCCTTCCTCCAAGAACTGGGAAATGGTGGCTTGGGGACCAACATAATTCCATGGACCACTACATTAGAGAAGCACTGATGTGAAGGATATGGAGGGGGGATGAAATAAAAAATTACCAAACAATCCAGTGGACCATTGGAGGTAGGGCACAAACTATGGTGACATATGATGAGAAGTTTAGAAAATTATGGAGAAAAAGTGGATACAGAAAGGGTTTTTTCCCCTCTCCCATAATATTAAAACCCAAGATAGTCATCCATTGAAATTGATTGGAAGAGAGTCAGGAAAAAAACAGGAAATACTATTTTACATAGCATGTACAATTACAAAATTTGCTTCCAGATGATGTATTGATGACCATTAATGTAATGGCTTTTGAAGAGCGTTTAGACAAATTCATGATCAGTGTCAACTATTTGTGATAAATGTGTATCTTATTAGTAGAGCAGGTGCTTTTCATGAGCAAGGTCCCAGGTTTAATCCCCAGCATGTCTAGGGATGGCTGGGGGAACACACTGTCTGAAATCCTGGAAAGCGTCTACCAGTCAGTGTAGACACTATTGAATAAAATGGAACAATGGTGTGATTTTATATAAAGCAATTTCCTTGCGATTATGACTCTTCTTATGAATCCTTACTTTGGCTAGGATTCAGTGGTGGGGAATAACAGCAGGAGAAGGCTATTGCTTTGGTATCCTGCTTAAGCACCTCCCAAGGCCATCTGACACCACTGTGAGAAACAGGATATTAGACTAGGGACTTTATCAGACTAGTGTCTAAAATGCTGTAATTCCACGAATGAGGAAATCTGAAACAGAGTGGCATTATTACACTTATTATCGCACATCACTGTAATCGCACGATACTACTGCCACAGAATTATTGCATGGTCACCACTAGCACTTTAAGAACAGGATGTTAAGGCATATTATTGTATTCTGTACATAGAAATAGTGAATAGATTTTTCTAGGGCAAAGAAAGTATTTCAGCAGAGGCCAAGGTGACTTATACACAGCTGCTGTAATTGCAGGGGCCAGAAATGTGGAGGAGGATCCAGGGCTTGAGTCTGGAAAGGCTCATATCTCTGTGTGAACGAAATGTTCAGGTAGTGTAGACATAACTATATATCCCATTCAGCTGTGTGTGTGTGTGTGTGTGTGTGTGTGTGTGTACCCTATCTGTATTGTGTGTGCAATGTGTTTGCTCTGCTCTTTGACAAGTAAAATCCACTTGCTGTACACTTTGGTCCCATCTATATGGGGGGCGGGAAATACAAACACATCTGAAAACTCAGCCATTTGCAGTGCTGCAATCTGTCATAATGGTCAAAAGAGCCCCCCTAAACTCCACATAATGGTCAAAAGAGCCCCCCTAAACTTCACATGACCCCTAGCCAAGATGATGGCCACAAAGGATTTACTCGTGCTTTTAAATCTGCTGCCACCATTTTTTTTAAAAAACACCAGTTTGCCATGATGCGCACATGTAATATTTTGTATTTACTGAAAGGATAGAAAAAAAGAGTATAAGCTTGCCATTTTATCGACTTACCAGATCCTTGCTTAGCCAAAAATCCAACACACTGGCAGCAGGCGCTTTCCCTGTTTGCTAGCCCCACCCCCATGCTCATCCAGCCAAACATTACGCTGGATGTGCAAGTGTCCAAATGATTGCACATTTGCATGCCATACAGAGCTTTTTAAAAAATCCTGAAGAAGCCCAGAGGCTTCCCATATGGAGTTTAAGGTGGATTTGGCTGCCCCCCTTTTGAATGACATGTATTTATGTGAATGTCCATTTATACAGATCACCTTCCATTTGCATCCCATTAGGATTATTTTCATCATATAGAAAGCCCTTCGTCTCTGAGTGATTTCTCTAGGCATGAGGCCACTTGCATAGCCTAGCACTGTGGTGATGCCTGACTCTCTCTACATGCTCAGGGGGGTCTAACAGTGTACCCCGACATTTACTTCTCTGATTTAGCATGGGTGAGATTTTGGCAGTTCTCCAAGAAGATGTGGGTGCTTGGAAAAACTCCAAAAAAAAACAAACAAAAACCAACAATCCTTAGTTTACAAACTAAATCAACACATAAACACTTAAACCTAAAAACATGTAAACAAAATGGGACAGTTCATTAAAATCACATCCTGTAGATCATTTTCATGTTCTCACCAGAATGTTTTCTCTCTGAGAAGAGGAAGGGGGAAAAGAGGACCACCCATTCATGCTGTAATCTCGCGATTACAGCAGGACGTGATTACAGCAGGACATGTTTTTGCACGCTCTTCAATACTGCAAAAATAGTGATATTGAGAGCTGTTGACAGCTTGTCCCATCAATTAAAAGAGACACACTATTGGTAGCTGAAGCACACTGTAACCATGGCAGGATGACAACATGTGTGATAACGGGAGTCCATTCTCACTACCATGATGCAATTATAGCCTTGTCTGATAAAGTCCTAGATAAGCCTTTGGTCAACTGCAGAAGAGGTATTATGTACAGTTGCCCCTCCACATTCGCGGTTTTGCATATTCGCAGTTTTGGGAGGGCCCCCCGCCCTCCCAAAAGCAGCGACACAGGGCCTCCGGAGGCCCCGTGTAGGCCTTGGGAGGGAGGGGGAGGGCCAGGGGCGACCACGGGGCCTTCGGAGACTCTCTGGAGGCCCCGTGAAGGCCTGGGGAGGGCCAGGGAGGCATCCACGGGGCCTTGGGAGGGTCTCCGGAGGCCCTGTGAAGGCCTTGGAAGGGAGGGGGAGCGGGGGAAAGCAACTATGGGGCCTCCGGAGGCCCCGTGGTTGCTTTGGCAGGGAAGGGGGAGGGCAGTCATTATTCGTGGAATTTTCACATTCTCTGGGTCTGTGGAACCTAACCCCCACGAATGTGAATGGACAACTGTATTTATGTAGACCAGCCATTGTATATAATCTATGCCAGGAGAAATGCTAAGTTTTTTTCTTCGAACTGTTGTCTGGACTTGGTGTCTCCATTGTATTGTCCTATATACAACATAACCACTGGAAAAATAGGCCATTTGATCACCACCAGGGGTGATTCACAGGTTATAATAGGACATGTGTGCCATGTCTAGTTTTCATGGCTTCTGAAAATGGTTCTGAATTGTGACAGACATGAATAATGTTTTATTACTTCTTGATTTTCATGTTATGTTAGTTTAATTTGCTAAAAACATTTATTTCCCATCCCATCCTACTCTAGAGGATGGAGTATCATAGTTATTAAAGCAACAAGCAGGACTGTGTTGGTGAGAAGACTTGCTTTCTGAGCCAAAGATGGCTCGCCATCAATTGTTCATTCCTAATCTATAAATCCATGCTGGATAGGGATGTGGATCTTTCCTTTTTCATTCCCACATGCAAGAATGAACCATTTCAAAAGTTTTCTCCCCACTGGATTTATTTAATTTGTTTAATTAATTTATTTTCTGCCTTTAACTTTGCACAGATCCCAAAGACACTTAAGAATTTTTAAGAGTTTTTTAGCATTTCCCAAAGATTTTTCATATGTTAGGCCAAAAATATTGTTTGCACAAACTCTTCTTCTTGCAAAAAACCCCAAAGTATTTCGTGCAAAGTGCACTTTTTAATGGGCAAATCTCTTTTTTGTAAAAAAGTTTTTCCTGTCAAAAACGACATTTCACCATAATTCAAAATTGTCCCATTTTTTCACTACACACACACACACACACACACACACACACAATCTTATGGCAGGATCGTTTTCTCAGTGGGATGTCATGATGTGCCTCCATAAGGATGAGATAATGTGTGAGTATTCTCTATATATCCAGCATGGTAGTTCTGCAAATACTGTGTCAATGCTTTGACAAGGGCTGGAAATATATATGCCAACTGGACTAGCTGATGAAGAGCTGGAATGGTTACTTTTAAGGAGAATGAATATACGACAATGTTGAAGCCTTCAGTACTAGAGTGACTCAGAGCATTATCCTATGTTCAGTTATTGGTGGTTTCAGCATATCATTATATTCATTCTTCTTTAGAAGAATTTTTCTTTTCTTTTTCTTTTTTCAAGCTCTGATTAGTGCCAGAAGGAGATTCTGTATTCCTGATCCTAAAATGCATCATCTCAGTGTCAAACCATGCAATACATTTGGCATTTGTTTTGTGGAGATGCTCTCCTAAGTAGTGGAGTGAAAGACATCTATGGCGTCAGTTACATGACAGTTTTTATCATGGGGAGAAGCAAGATTTCCTCATCCCAAGTTTGTCCCTTGTTGTTTACATGATTTGTCACTGGATGAACAATATCCCAGGATTGTTGTTTACACGACAACCTTTTCCGTGACAAAAGCAAGATCCCAAGACATAGTAGCCTGTGGGTTTTTTGTGTTTGTTTACATGGGAATAGGTTCCGGGATTTACTTATTTTTAGCTGTCAGTCAAGGATGCAATTGCTCATTTTTTCACAACCTCAGTGCCGTACTTCCTTTAGAGTTTCCCACCACGAGCGATGCTATTGGCTGCCACAAATGTTTGTTCAAGCTTCTGCATTGGTCAGAGAAGGAAGGTGATGGCAAAACCCTCTGCACAATTTCATTTAAAAAAAAATCCCCCGATGGGCTTGCCACAGAGGTTAATGCCAAATAAATGTAAAAGTCCATTTAAAGGGAGAATGCTGGCACAAATACACAAGGATTTTAAAACACAAGCCTCCCTCGTTGGTGTGGGGGATGATGAGAGAAGTCAAAAGCAGAGGCCAACAGGTGACTCGAGCTTGGCAGGGAGAGAATCCATTTAAAGGAAACATGTCCCTTTAAAGGGAGTTTGCCAGCACGGACACACAAGGCATTTTAAAACACAAGCCTCCCTCTTTGGTGCAGGGGACGGTGAAAGAAGTCAAAAGCAGAGGCGAACGGGAGACCTGAGCTTGGCAGGGAGAGAATCAATTTAAAGGAAACAAGCCTCCGTGCAGGGGACGGGGAGGGTGACTGAGCCCTCCTTCTCTGAACTCTGTGCCCGCCCCTTCCCACCTCAATTTCCAGTCATCACCTACTCCTGAGATATGTTGTCCCAACCTGTTCACATATCTGATTTTCTGCAACCTCCCAAGACTTAAAAAAAAAAAAAAAAACACAGGACAAACTGAGGGACGGAAAGTCATGCTCCTTGGAGGATATATGGTGGGGGCCCCTTCTGAAAAGCTCGAAATTGTCACGATGAACATGTGAAGAACCAGGGTTCATCACGAGTTCATCTCATGACATTTTCATCATGTAAACGGCCCCTATGATTATGACTATTACAACTCTTCCCCCTGGCTCCAGGAACAGCAGCAGCTCCGCCTCTGAGCCACCTGTCTCCTCCCAGGGCAGGATGAAAAGTAGTGAACCTTCTGCGGTCCATATATGGGACTGCTCAGCTCTCTGTTTTTCAGCAAGCCATGCTCCACTCTCCTACCAGGCTGAACCTTCTTCCCATGAAACCAGGGGGCTGGTACTTGCAACCACATGAGCCAAGAGGGCAGGTCCACTGAAGGTGGGGCACCCTCCCTACCTGGACCATCTCATCACTGTGTACAGAAATTCCTGGTCATTCCTACAAATCTGGTAGTGGCAGAGGAGCTTGCAGGATCAAGCACACAGCTCCTGCTGCTTGTCTCCTGGCAGGAGGAGGAAGACCAGGCTGCTGGCCACCAGCATGTGCCAGAGGCTGTGTCTTTAGTAGTGTTTTCCATGGTCTCCATCAAGGCATACACCATGACGGCCATGAGGGCCAGGTCAATCCCAGGCAAGAGGAAGAAGACCCATTGCTTCCAGGAGGGGGGTAGCAATGGCGCCACTTCACACAGCAAGAAACCCATGTGATGGTCATGAAGATGAAGGTGACAAATCATATAGCATGTGATTTTTCTCACCTAAGTGTCTTAATTTAGAGCATTTTGTGCTATCGTTGATCTTTGGAAATATGCAGGAATAAATTTGCAAGTCTGAATGCTGAGGCACATTCTGCTGAAGAAATCCTGCTTTGGATGGTAAAACCAGTTAATGATAAGGAATATCCATTCCCTTTAATTCTTGTTTGACCTTCAGTGCAGCAGTCCTTACAATCTAGTGGTTAAAAGACAATAATGTCTCAGTATTATTCTAGTGAATGCTCTAGGAATAGCTGATAATTCATTTCTGGAAAAGAATTGATATTTTCATCAAGTCTTCTTTCAAAAATTCATAGCTTGCATTAATACAGGCTTCATGAAGTCCTTTCTTATAGGATTCAAAAAATAGGTAAGAAGAAAACAGTTGGTCCTGATAAGCAGGACCATGCCAAGTTTGCATCATTCATCCACCTGGGCCCAAAACAATGACAGCTGTGTGTACCAAACCACCTGCTACACAGCATCTCAGGGAAATGGGAGTTTTTCACTGTTGTATCCCAAAGTTTCCAGCATAGCAGCGTAACTGTCCACAGAACATTAGTTTCACATTACAAAGTTATGTACCATAAAACAATGTATTCCCTTGACGGAAATATATTAGAAATGACATAGACATGCCAAGGATGGTGGGGGTGGAAATGAGAAAGTGGTGGGGAGGAGAGAAAATATATTTATTATGGTGAGTTGCAATGACCGTTGGGGAGGGGGAAGCACTCTGACAGGAAAGAGAAATGGTAAATCAGTCTCCCATGCTTTCATAGGAACCTAAGTATCCGGAGGAGAGATGATGACTGGGTAACACCATGGTCTCAGATCATTCTTTTGATATATGCCTCATTGTGAACAGCTGTACCATATCATCTTTTCTTTTAGGCCTGTGGTGCTGGGCTTGAAGAGGTGGGATGACAATAAAGTTGATGCTTTGCATGTATCTCTGACATCCAATATGGCTATTAATGGAGTCCCTGCAAACAGGCTGCAACTGAAATAGGCTCATGTGTCTCTGACAAGAGAAAGAATTCAACAGAGAGAGGTTTAATTCAGGATGAGGTCATGCTACCACAGGGTTATTTGACTTGAAGAGTGGGAGGGGAAATGTCTTCAGTAAATCAGGGGTAATGTTAGATAGCTTCAATATACCCCACCTAAACCAGTTGATGGTGTAGATCACAGAAACAGCTAGGTAAGGTGTTTCTGGTGTGTGAAGTCAAGGCTTTCACGGCCAGCATCCATAGATTTTCCTTGGGTTTTTCCAGGCTGTGAGGCCGTGTTCTGGAATAGTTTCTTTCGCCTGCATCTGTGGCTGGCATCCTCAGAGAAATGAGGTTCTCATTCTCTGAGGATGCCAGCCACAGATGCAGGTGAAACATCAGAAAGAAACTATTCCAGAACACGGCCTCACAGCCCAGAAAAAACCCAAGGAAAATCTATGTTTCTGGTGTGATAATAATGGGCACAGAATGACATGCTGTTGGGAATTGAACTAGAGGGTGAGATATCTGGACTACAGGAAGAGCTGTGGGCTAGAGGAAGAGTGGTGAGATACCTATCCCCTCCTTTGGTCTTTCAGCAGGATTTGGATTGCTTTTGTTAACCAGACTTCTGCTCTTGGGGTGCTGCATGTTAATGATACATCAGTCCAAAAACTGAAACCACTATCACTATGATATGATTCTGAAAGGGCCAACAAGTGCCACCCAGACTTGGGTGGATGAGCAAGGTCACATGGATCTGTCCCAGCTTGGTCTCCTGTGTATACAATGTAACACCAATATTGGATGGAGAGCTGGAGGGATTGGGTTGCTGCCATCTGTAAGGAATCTATCTCCAACATAAGGTGCATGGGTGATAAGTTTTAAGTACTGTACTGCATTTATACCTGGTCTTGGTCCAGATAGATAGATTAGAGATTTTATGCACACTGACAAACATGCTGACCAGCTTCCTCTGCACTTCAGCTGTCTGAGCTGGTTTCTGTTTTGTGTTGGAAGAAAACCTCAAGACAGTGACGTGTTTCTAATCTTCATCTCCTGCATCCTTGTGTAGCCATCCAGCAGACTATGAGTGGTTGTGAATGGGCTATTAAAATCTGGCCTAACTGGAGTAGTATATGAAACCTCAGAGGCCTTCTATGGCAAATGTGCAAGGCACTTGTAGTATAAAGTGCTCATAGTCACCTTCAACTTAAAGACCTAAAGACCAGAAAGAACATTTCTCCCTATGCCAGCCTTAAGATCTGCAGGAGAATCCCATCTATTGGTTATGTGACAACCAAGGTAACATCTTTTTCTGTGGCACTTACTTTTGGGAACATCATTCCCAACCATTGCAATAATATGGCACCAGATCAAAACTTTTCAATTTGGGTATTTTAAGTTGGTTACGTCTGTCTTATTATGTTTTACCGGCTTTTTGTAATGCTGTTTCACAATTGCATGGTATTGTCTTTATTGCATCTAATGTAATTTAAATTATATTATTTATATTTGTATATATTTTTGTGTGTTGTCCTCTTACCTTTGGGTGAAGGTTTATAAATATTTTGATATTATTTTTTAATGATTGGGAAATGATTGGGACAAAGAAACTCCAAACTGATGATGGTTGTCATCCAGAGGCAACTATTGTTCATCTGATGCCTATTCAATTCCATTCCATTCCATTCAAATCCTCTTTCTTTCTTTCTTTCTTTTTTTCTTTTTTTCTTTTTTTCTTTTTTTTTTTTTTTTTTGCCATCCTGGGGAAGACACAGGTAAGGCAAGGACATTCCTTTGAGGACTGAGGGTGTGCGCTGGAGCCTTCTTTGTTTCTGCTGTAGAGAGGTGACCACACCAGAAGCAGCTGAGGAGCTGGACTCACACAATGCTTCTGACATGGCAGTTTTCAAAGGGTTAGCTGCTTAGGTCTGTTCCAGCACTTTGTATCACCTTTAAAACTAAGGTATTTAAATTTTGCATGAGTTTCATGTACACACAGTCCACTTCATCAGCTGCCTGGAGTACAAACTTAGAGCTTCAAGTATATGCCCAGTACCTACGTACTATGGGTGGGAAGTGAGAGTGAATATAAATGCAAGAATTACTAGTAGGTGTGGCAGGCATTCTTGGTCATGTGCTACCCTGGGGGCAGCTGCATACACTGCCTATATAGCAGAACTAAATAATGCCCACCTCGCAGGATGCCAAGTTCAAGTAAGCCTGGAGGTGATGATGACGGCAACCACAACTACAACCACTACAACAACAAACGTATCTTAGGGCAGGATATACATGTGTTAGTCTTCAAAGTGGTACAGAACTATTTCCTCATCTTGCTAAACAACATTTCTGCAATGGGACATGACACAGTCCAACCCACAGAGGTCTCAGGGACAAGCAGCAGGGCTTTAGTGCAGGTGTTGTGAACCATTCCAAGGCCTAAAACTGAGCTTGCCAAGTGATGGGCCAACAGTAGGGCTGGGATAAAATTTCCCCGCATTCGAATTGTCGAAACTTCCAGTTCTTTCCATCACCAATGTGAAGAAATTCATGAATGTTGATCAATTATTAAAACATGAAATGAGATTCTCCCCCATTTGCTCCAGTCGAATGCAACAGGTACAACAGTTCCCAGTGTGGAGAGGACCATGCTGTACCTGCTGCATTAATGATGAGGAGCCCATCAGAAAAAAAAGAGAAGAGATAGCAACTCTAATTCACTGCTCATGTGATTGAATACTCAAGATCCAAAACCAGACTTTTAAGAGTTAAATACTCAGTGCTCTGGGCTTGGATTGATGAATCTTTCCATTTCCTCCCATGTTAGTATGTTTTAAATCTCAAACTTAAATAAAACTCTCAGCCCATCCCTGACTAACACAAACAATCCGTCCCTAGCTAATGCAATCCATACCTAGCTAATACAATAGCTGTACCTGTTGAATTTCACTGATACAAATGAGGGATAATTTAATTTTGGTGGTCTCTTTAAAATAATTCTTTGCACTATGGTGAGCTATTAAATGGTAAGAGGGTTGCAATGGACCCATAACCAAAGGAACACCATATTACAAGAAGGGAACCAATTAACCTTAGAATCAACACAAGGGCGAAATGTATATACTCCAATAGCAGTTCAGTTTGCATGAGGCATATTTAGAGTTTGGCTTGAACTTTGAGAATGAAGTTCATCAAGCACTGTATTCCATTTGTGTACAGGCCCTCAGTCATCTGCATACTGTCTAGCAACCTTATGGCAACAGTTAAATCGCTAATGAACCCTTCATGCTCCCAGCGTGTACAAACCCTTACAAAGGATAGGCAGAACAGCTGCTTTGCCTCCCATCTACCCACCCCAGTGTGATTTATAGCCATTTACCCCTCTGTGGAGCATCATGGCGCATCTACTTACAAATGCCTCACAGCTGCTGTTACCATGACAGGCGCCAAGAGAGAAGGTCTGTACAGGGAGGTGTATTTTTAGCTTTCTCATTAACCGAATGCTTTCAAATTAGCCTTCTATTAACCTCAACGTAGAATGGAAGCAGTTGAAAGTGAGTGTTTCTTCTTTTTACTTTTTTAAAAAATCCCTGCTTCCAGGCTCAGACGCCTATAGAATACCAAAGTTCTTGTGATTAACATTATGTATCTGCCTTGGAGCTCTAATGAAGTGGAATGTTGTAATGTTTAACTCCAATGATATAATTGGTTCCGATGAAAAGAGTAACCGTGAAAGTTGCCTGCAATCTGACATGGCTGCCTGATCAGTTCTCTTCCCGTGTAGCTCTCAGTCTAGAGCTGTTTGCTTTTTAAGGGCTGTGTTAATCTGAGGTTCAAGGAACTCTCATGCAGTTTGCACTATCTGTCACGCAAAGATCTGAGAATCACAAAGCCAGGCAATTGCTTTGTGCTGAGACTTATACTGGGCCAAATACCGCTCACTTCAGATTATCACTTTTTTAAAAAAAGGTGAATGGGAGCAAAAATGGTGAACACGGAGCATGGCAGCTTGCCACAGTCACCTTGTAGGGCTGGTGACGTCTTCTCCCATCAAAATTTTCCAGAGATTTGTTGGCAAAATATTTAAGTGTGGATTCATAACTGCTCATCTATGTCCATGTTCATTTTTTCTCAGCTGAAAATCTCAACCCCCATTATCAGTTTTTGGTTCCGGGGCAGAATATAGTGACACTCATCTGTGGTATTTTGAAACTGATACATGTGATTAAGTGCTGAAATCATGTGGTCTACAGGTGCCTCTGCTGTTTTTCTGATTGGGTCTCTCTTCATCCATTGATGATGTCATTGTTTTGTTTTATCACATGACATCGTATCTCTAGGACAGATTCCTACTTGTTAAATAATGCCACATTACATTAATAATGGAAGTCATTGTTAGCCACAGAGACCAGAAAGTCACCCACAACTGTGGCAGCTCCTCAACATGGATGGCAACACTGTTTCTTCCCTCATTGCCACTGTGACCTTCCACATTCAAGACCTTCCAGATGAATCATACCAGAGGCATAAATATATCCCACAGAAAAGATTGTCTGCACATGTAGTCGTGTGAATGCAAAGGCCTAAATCCAATTGTTAGTCCTAGCTGAAATGAATCCACTGAATAAATGAAAACTTGGTAAACTTCAATAGGTCTACTCTGGTGGGAACTAACAATTGGATTTAGGCCATAGTTAAGACCAAGTAAAGAGGAAAGGGAAGGGTCTTACAAAGTCACCCTGAACCTAATCCCTCTTCCCCCACTTACCATCACATGAGTTCATTTTTAAAGTTACTTCATGTACACGTCTCTATATCCTCACAGCACAATTCAAACCAAATATATCCACATAAAGAAGCTTTGCTTATTATGCTACAGCTGCTCAAAGTCCCCAAGTGTGATCTGTGAATTTTCAAAATAATTTCCCAAAGCAACACTGGGAAGACAGGAAATGGCTTTGCGTCTTCAATGATTAGTTTGGATGTGAAGATTCAACACTGTTCATGAAATTGTGCAGATTTACAGCATGCACTCAATACCAGGAAAAGGAGAATAAAAAAATAAAAAAAACCAAGCAAACCATGATGCACACCTTTAAACAGAGTGCATTCTTTGAGAGCTCTCATGTGAGAATTTGAAATACTACAAGCTGATGAAAAACCAGAGCACTATCTCAAAACCAGAGTGCAAAAACCCACAGCCAACAACTTAAACCAAGAGCAATCATTTCCACCTGGTTACAATGAGCCATTGCTGGAAAACTCAGCCCTTTTTCTTCATATATTTGAAATTAAATAAGTGTTGACCAAATTTGACAAATGCAGGGTTTTTTTTTAATCTTTTGCTGTTTGATGTGTTTTTATTTGCTCTTGAATTGCATTTCTGTACATCAGGTTGGCAGCTATCCAACAGAAGGGGCCGCATTGCCCCCCTCAGAGACCTTGGAGAGCCACGCGACCCTGCCACACACAAACCCCATTTTTTTTTTACCAAAATGCACCCAAATGCCCTCTATGAGACATGGGGCATTTTCACCAGGGGGGGGGGAGCCATTTTAGGCCCAGGAAAGGCATTCTCTTACAACAGGGACCAGGAATTCACTTCCTCTTTGGTTCCTTTTTTTTTAAGGGCCTCTCCTGGACTGAAAAAAATCCCCATATGCTCCTGAGAGGGCATTGGGGGCATTTGAAGACCAATAAAAAATAAAAATAAAATTACCCTTGGATGTCACAAAAGTGGTCCTAGGAGCCATATGCAAGCTGTGGGCTACACTTTGCTCACCCCTGATGTACAGTTTTAACCTTATTTTGTATTTGTGTGCCACTTTAGCTATTTTGTACTGAAAGTGATATATAAACAAATTTGTTAACAAACAGTAACAGTGTGGAGAGAGAGAAGAGCACCCACCCCCTGAAAATCTGCGTAAATCATGGCAAAGCCATTAATGCCAACATTGTTTTGCTTCTTTCATAGGACTGGAAGACATACAGAGAAGTCATTGAGTCCCATCTGTTGAATTCAGGGATGCTCCTTGAAAAGTACAATACCTTTGTCAGGAAAAGGCAATCACTCAGTGGTAGACAACATGTTTTCAAGAAGGATGGACTAACAAATGTGTCAATAGTCATTTCCCATTTTCCAAAATTTGCATGAAAACTCATAGACATTTTTGTGCACATTTCTTCTTCATATTTTGTGCATTTTCACATGAAAATCCATAAGCATTTGGAGTGCAGTTCTTCTAATACCTTTGTACACAATTTTGTACATATTGATTTTTGCAAGCAATTTTCTTCATTTAAAGCATGCTGAATGTTAACTGAATTTTTGACAGGATTTTCCTTTAATATACACATTTTCAAAAAAAAAAAAACCTATTGAGAACTCCATTACAAAAGTCAGAGAAGGCTAAATTTAGAAAGAATACAGTCGGACCCCCGTATCCATGGGGGGTTCAGTTCTTGGACTTACCGTGGATGCCGGAAACCACAGGTAACAGCGAACACCATTGAAATAGCTGGGACTTCCAGTTACAAATATCATAGAGTTGCCTTGGAGGAACCAGAAAATGTCTAGAGTAGGATGCCTGTCTACCCATTTTCTAGAAAGACTCTATGGTAGGTGTGCTGTTTTGTGTACCATGGATAATTGTGGATATTGGTTTCGTGGATATGAGGGTCCAGCTATAATCACATTTTGGTTCTCAAATTTGTTTGCAAATGTAAAATTTCTTCCCCGCCCCCCTCCAACCCTATTTGCATGCAAATGATGCCAGGTTAACGCCAGATGTTTCCAGGCAGGGCTAGAAAAGACTCCTATGTAAAAGGCTGGAGACTCACTGCCAGTCAATGTAGAGCCCATGCTGTGGATGCAGTTGAGCTAGAGAGAATGTTCTAACACTTTATAAGGCTGCATCCAATGTTTTAAGGGGTGTCAGATATAAACCTGACAAAAAGCTTGACAAAGGCCCTGAAATTTTGCAGTTTTTGCAAGCTGTAATGGCCACATCCTGTAACTCCTGAGCCCTTGGAAATGGACAAAAACAAATGCAACTAAAAGAAAATCACACACTCAGTAAAGAATGGTTCAGACTTTAGAGCAGACAAAATAATAAACAAGGTAAATCAGATTTGGGGCCTGCTGACCCATACTGTCTCTCTGACGATGGTCGGTGATATACCAAGCATCTAAAATTGCATTTGGGTTAAGCTAGATGAACGAGTTTCAGTTTCAGCTCTGTCTTTCTCCCTGGATGCTGCCAGTGAAAAATGTCCCATCATAATCTGGTTGAGGGCATTTTTCACAAAAACGCTCAAGGAAATTGCTTGCTGCCAGGAAGGTGTTTATTTAATGAACGTGTTGCTAAACAGATAAAGATGATTTTCTGCCCCTGATGGACTATAGTGTTGCAGTAAATTATAAAGAGGCTGAGCTAGGGCTGCCACTTGCCAAGCTTGTGATGATGCTGAGAAGCTCAGCTAGGATGTCTGTCAAGTCCCAGTTCAGCAAAGTATGGAAACAGCGCTCATGGTAAGCTGGTGTAGATCCACTATTCTAAACCATGATTTGCAGAACCAGTGTTGATGGAGTTAACAGTAGCAACAGGCTGTAGTCAGACGATGCTCTCCAATTTCTTATGGATCTCGAAAAATATCTCAACATAAAAACAAAGTATGATCAGAAATCTGTAGTAGATGTAGGTAACAGTCCATGTGCGTACATAAAAGAGACTGCAACAAAGTACTTTTGAATTCAACAGGACAGACTTCCAAAGATCTGGAAGCCATGCCCTATGAGGAGCAACTTAGGGAGCTGAGCATGTTTAGCCTGGAGAATAGAAGGTTAAGGGATGACATGAAAGTAGGCTGCCATAAATCCCAGAAAACCAGGAAAATCCCAGATTAGAGGGACAGAAAGTTGTCCCGCCTGGTTGGGCTGCTTCAAGCAGCAGATCCCGGATTCCAACTCCAGGCTTTCTATCTCCAGGCTCTCTGCTCTGGGTCATGTGGGGAGTGAGTGCAGAAGGTGGGAGAGTACAGTCTAGGCTAGGTGGGACAATTGAGTGTGCAAAAGGTTGGAGTTGAGTGTGCAGAGCTGACAATAGCAGAGAGAGAGAAAAGGAAAATCAGGAGAGAGGAAAGAAGGCCAGCAATTTCTTGTGTGCGTGTGGTGAGTTTGGCCTCCAAGGTCACTGCCTGTGTAAAAGCTCCCGGGGGGGAGGTGTGCCTTTTGGTCATTGCCGGGAGGTGAGGTGGCCCGGTGGGGTGGCAGGTTCAATTCCCAGCTCACTTAGTCAGCAGCGGCAGCTAAACACCCAGTTTTGCTTATTTAAATGACAGGAATCTGCTGCACACTCACTCCCCACCCCCCACCCCGATGGCCTAGCAGGGTGGTGGGTCCTCTTACCCACTGGGCTGGCTCACCCAGTCAGCAGAGGCAACTGTGTGCCCCTTTGCCCCTAACCCCCCAATACTGCCTGGCCCCCTCCTTGACCTGCAGGGCTTCACCTTCCTATCAAAGCTCACAGGCTTGCGGGATGAAGGCAGATGGGTGGGTCTCTTCCAGCCCATCCACGTCTCTTGGAGGAAGTCAGCAGCGGCAGCAGGAAGGATTCCATCGGGGAGGAGGGAGGAGAGAGCTATCCTCCCCCTCCCCAGTCAAAATGTGGGTACTTTTGTCCCAGTTTTGTGGAAGAGAATTATGCAACCCTACATGATAGCCATGTTTAAATATTTGACGGGATGCTATATTGGGGATGGAGCAGGCTTGTTTCCTGCTGCGCCAGAGACTAGGACACGGAGCAATGGGTTCAAACTACAGGAAAAGGAATTCCACCCAAACATTTTGAAGAACTTCCTGATGGTAAGAGCTGTGCAACAGTGGAATGCACTGCTTTGGAGTGTGGTGGAGTTTCCTTCTTTGGAGGTTTTTAAAGAGACGGTGGCTGGTCATCTGTTGGGAGTGCTTTGATTGTGTATTCCTGCATGGCAGGGGGTTGGACTGGATGGCTCTTGTGGTCTCTTCCAACTCTAGGATTCTGTTATTCAAACAGTCCTGATGTGTAGGACTACATTGTTAGTCATGCAACATGGGGGATGCAAAACTTTGAAAATTTAATTCTCATAGGCAAGAATGAATACCTTTAATCTTTTTCTCCCTGCTGTGAAAAAGTCCTCCAAAGTTGTCTAAAATAGTTGTTAATGACTATTCACAGTTCAGGATTTATTCTGCAAAAAGAAAAAAACCTGGGGGCCGTTTACACGATGAAAATGTCCCGGGAAGAATTCGTGTCGATCCCTGGCAGTTTACACGTACATCGGGTCGGGTACATGATTTTTGGAAGGGGGGGCACCTTTTGTCCCTCAACCTGTGGGACTTCCAGTCCCACAGTTTGTTCCGGTTTTTAAAAAAGTCACGGGAGGATTCGGAAAATCGGATATGTAAACAGCGTGGGACAAAATGTCTCGGTACTGGGATGGCCGGAAATGGTGACTGGGGGCGGGCTTAGAGATCAGCAACCAGAAAAGGAGGGGTCAGTCACCCATTCAACAGATCCAGCCTCACCAGCCGAAAACAAAGGCATCCCTTCCAGCTGCACGAAGGTTGATGTCTGTGCGCACGTGTGCGTGTACTCAATCACCTTTTTAAATGGATTTCTACACTGCAAACCCTTCAGCTTTACCTTTTCCTCTACTGCATGTTACAGAGAGATCGTGATGGGCAGAGGATGCCCCATTAATCCCCTGCTTTGGTCACCTCCCAGGGTCTGGGCACAGTAAAATATTCCAGCCTCTGAGTGAATGAACACCCTTTAATTCCCCCTCTCTGTGTCTGTGCCTGTAGCTTGCTTGTAATCTGAACTCTGTAGCTAAATATGCTGCAAGGGTTAATATTTTAAAGGGGAAAGGGGCTTGATTTCAAAAGGGAAGCACTCTGCTTGATTTCAAATGGAAAGCACTCCTTCGTTCCTCCGTCTAAAGCGAAAGATCTCAGTCTGGATCTTTCAAAATGCTTTCTGCCTCTTCTGAAAGGGTTAAAATTTTAAAGAGAAGCAAGGGGGAATAACAAACCTCTGCCCCCCTCTCTCTCCCCCCCCCAGCCAGCCAATAGCATCGCTCGTGGCACAGAACTCTAAAGGAAGTGCGTCAGTGAGGTTGTGAAAACATGACTAATCGCATCCTTGATTGACAGCCAAAAAAAAAAAAACCCCTAAAAAAACCCCAAAACTTTGCACGTGTAAATATCAGTCACGGGACCACCTGGGATATCCAGATCAGCGACATAAATCGTATAAACAGCAAGGGATGGATTCTTGATCAGAAAGTCATGGTAAGCACCGCGACAATTTCTGTCGTGTAACTGGCACCCTACAGTATATATATATATATATATATATATATATATATATATATATTTTGCATAGAAAATGGAATTTTCTAAACAGGAAGCATTATTTTTTGTGCCTGCTGTCTTATGCACAGAAAATCATATTTTTGTGCACAGAATACTTGCTTTCACCAAATGCCACTTTTTGAGGGGGAAAGGTGCATTTTTCACACAGAGTAAGTCCTGAATGGTGAAGATTTCACATTTGTCCAAGATTCTTCTCACTAGGGCTTTCCACCACTTGCAAAACCCAAATATGCTCTTGAATATTTTTGAATATTATTTCCATCTATACACCACACCCACAAGAAAGAACACATACAGATACAGCCCTATGATGAATGGATGGTGCTTTGTTTCATCCCCACATCCACCAATGTAAGTGGATTTGCACTGCATGTGAGTCTGGAGTTTAAGAAATGTCCTAGGTGGGAGAGATTAAGCCACAAATGCTATTTTTTTATTCAAATTTCTCTAGCCACTGCATCTATACTACTGAAATTTAAAAAGGAATTTGTCTGGGAGCAGTAGCAGCTGGTGGCTTCCATGTGGGTAGAGCCTGAACTGAAATATCCAGAGTGCCTCAGACACAGGTCTTTGAGTGTTTCCCTCAGGGGCTGGTCTACACAAGCCTAATAAAACATCTTTAGGCCACCCTGAGGGCAATCTGTCCAGATGATGCTGAGCCAAAACCCCAAATCTGGACCAAACTGTCTTCATGACGTTTGGCCAGTTCAGTCCCCAAAATTGTTTAATTCACCCTTAAAACACCTTTCTTAAAACTCCCAATTTGCTCCAGCTCCTAAAGGAAAATATGGAGCACCCCATGCTTAGACCTGGCAGCTGTCCTCACATGCATCACATTGTTCAGCCCAGCGCTGCCAGGACCACCACTGCTGGTGTGCATTGTGTCCTCTGAGGTCACAGTGAGGGCTCCAGCATGTGATCAACTCTGGGCACCTAGTTTCTGGCCTCAGGACACCACCAGCACCTGGCAATACAGCAGGACACGTGAGAACAGTTGCCCATTCTCAGTGTAGAGTGCCCCATTAAGGAATCTGGGACAGCTCCGGGTCCAGAATACTCCAGGCTGCCCCTGGCTTATCTTGGCCAGTGTAGATGAGCCCTCACAGGTGGACTATGACCGAAGTTCCAGGGGCCATTTTGGCCTTCCCCTAGACCTTGGCAGGCTACACCCCTTCCTACCTAACCCTTCTTGCCACAAAACAAAAACAAAACAAAACAAAAACACTCAAAAATGGCAAATTTCAACCCCTCAGAACCCGGAGGGGGTAGAAAATCCAATTTCAATGTAATTATACTCCCAGGACTTTTTTCAATCATAGTTAAGAAACAGGAAGTGATTGAATGAGGCTTGTGGAGGTTTTTTTGGGGGGGGAGTGACCTAGGCCCTTGGGGAGGTCAAACTTTGTACACCCAATGTTTAGTTTTTAAAAGTCTACCTTTGAATGCTTGTACAGTATATTCAACCATATGGCATGTTGAATTAGAACTGCCACCTCTGTTTTTTGATAGGCCCCTCACTTGTAGCAGCTATGTGGTACTACTGAACATGGTCTTCTCCATGCTGGAAATCTCTGTGGAATTTGTTTGTTTCCAATGAGTGAGACTTCCATCCAGTTAATTAAAAAACAAAAATTCTAACCAGCATTTGCAAGTGTCTTCATAAACAGGATTGACAGACTCTTTCTTCTCTGTATGTCACCAATAAGGTAATTTAAAAACAGAGCTAAATTTATGACATCCTACAATAGCCTGGTCTTCCTTGGGGAGTGAGCTGCATGCTTTTTGCAACACTGACCACAGAGGAATTGAAGTGAATAAGTCACTCTCTCACATTTTCTCAGTTGACCACTTTCATGCATTTGCTGAAGCCAGTAGCATAATGATTAGAGCCTTCTGATCCCTATTGCAAAATACTAGTCTCTCTGTAGTGATTTAATGCCCATCCTATCTAGCAGGGGTGGAGAATTTCTGTGCCTCCAGAGGTTTTGGACTTTGACTTCCAGAATGCCCAGCCAGAATGGTAAAGGACTGAGGTAGTTGTAGTCCAAAATACCTGGGGGTCAGTTACACAGCAGTTTTTAATGCAGCAATTTGCGCTTTAGTGCTTTTTCGCACCAGGAGCACAAAAAGTTTCCTGCTCTTGCTACTGAACACGTAAAGCCTAGGTGTATTTGTGAAGCACAAATTGCTCCTGGGGTTCTATGAAGTCTAGAAAGAGACACATGTGTTTTCTTTTGGGAGGGAAAGATATGAAATTCTTGACAATCCCAGTTGTAATAGGGAAGGTGTTTGCTGCCTAGTTTGGGAAATGCCTATTATGAAGCTGTCCTCATTCTGTCTGCATAATACCAATTGCAGGTCAAATCTATGTTAGAAAGGCAGCTATGTCTGGAAGGATGAAATGTGGCTGCTCCACTGAACGGTCCTCAGGGAGAAAACTGCATATTCATGATCTGATCCATCTGTCAGTGGCAGGCATCTCAATGGAGTCCTGGCAAACCATCTCCATCACTGGGCAAGCCCTTCATGCAATTATGGCTGTTGCTCAAAATGTGATCTGCTTTGTTCCACCAGGCCATCAGTCTAGATGGGACTGGGGCTGTGCACATCTATCCACTCTGCATCTACAAACATCTCCCTTTCACTACTCCATTTTCAGTCTGTTTCTTTCCCTTGTCTGTTTGTAACAAGATGAAATGTATCTTGCACTTTCCCTTTTCTCCAGTTGTGTGCACATTTAAAATTTGCACAGTTCTTGGAGGGGGGGGGGACACATTGACTAAACCAAGTTGAAGCCGTGCATTTTTTTCAAAAGTGCACACATTTTTGTTTTATTGTGGGGTGTGTGAGAGCCCAGCTATCTGTGAACAGGAGGATTCCAGGATGCAAATTGCATTAGCTTCTTAGCTTCTTTGATGTAGTGGCATACACAAATCAAGATGAGCTCATCAAATCTCCATCTGAAATTGGATTCCTCATATATCTGTGGTCTGGGACTGAACTTTATTGGAAGTCAACCATCAACGAGAAGCCTATAGCAAGTTCAAAGTACTGGGTAGCATATGTTCCTATATCCTCAAATTATCCTGTTAGACCTAACTACAGCAGACCTGGGACTTGTCTACGCTGCAGAAATGCAGCAGTTCAACACCACTTTATCCACCATGGTTCTATCCTATGGAATCCTGGTATTTGCAGTTTGGTGAGGTACCAAAATTTTCTGATAGAAAAGGCTAAATACCTCATAAAACTACAAATTTGTGTGCCTATGCTCACAAACTGCTAGTTTGCATGTTACGTTATAGGAATTTAGGCACAGCATATATTTATGGTGACTTTCTGTTTGTTTGTTTGTTTGTTTTATCACGCCCACTATCTGCCTGCATCCATTTAGGTTAGAGCCTGCATCCATTTTCTCCCCTCTCTTTTTCCTCCATTAGGATGTGTATTTGACTATGCACCATTATTTGTAAGTAATAAAATTACTTTTATATGTTTTACCAAGAAGACCAAGCTTGCTACTTCCACTGCTAGACTCTGTGATCTTGGGTGGGTGTGGGACTGGTTATTGTTCAGCTTTCGCTTTGCCAAATTGAATGCTCTGCTTGAGGCATCCAGTACTAAGGACATTTTCAGACAGCGCTAAACGGAGCTTATCGCAGGATGAGCTCCCGGGAGAGGAACGGCGCTCTTGCGCGGTGGGGGGTTGTTTTCGGACGCCGCCGTCCCTCTTCCGAGATCATCAGTGTCACTTCCGTTAAGCCTTGGAAGCGGCTACGCCATATTTTAAGCACGGAATTTGCCCGTGCTTAAATTTGGTTAATGGGGTGCAAGTGGTGGGATCCTTAGGTGAGAGTGATCATGTTCTCCTGGAGTTTGTTATACAATGGAAAGGAGAAGCCAGGCATAGTCAGACACTCATTCTTGACTTTAGGAGAGCTGATTTCAATAAACTCAGGGAAATACTGCGGGTGATCCCATGGTCAGGAATGCTAAAAGAGAAGAGACCTCAAGATGGATGGGACTTTTTCAAAAGGGAGATACTGAAGGCACAATTTCAAACAGTACCATTGAGGAAGAAAAATGGGAGGTGTCTCAATAAACCAGGATGGATGACTAAAGAACTTTCAATGGAGCTAATTTTTAAACGGAACATGTATAGGAAACGGAAAAGGGGGGAAATCACCAAAGAAGAATTCAAACAGATAGCGAACACGTGTAGGAGTAAAGTCAGAAAAGCTAAAGCGCAGAATGAGCTCAGGCTTGCTAGGGAGGTTAAGAACAATAAAAAGGGTTTTTTGGGGTATGTCCGCAGCAAAAGGAGGAAGAAGGAAATGATAGGGCCACTACGTGGAGAAGATGGCAAAATGCTAACAGGGGACAGAGAAAAGGCAGAATTACTCAACACCTTCTTTGCCTCAGTGTTTTCAGAAAAGGAAAAGGAGGACCAACCTGAGGATAATGGAACAGAGGACACACTAGGGGAAATCCAGCTCAAAATAAGTAAAGAGGTAGTAGAGGAATACCTTCTTAATCTAAATGAATTTAAATCTCCAGGACCAGATGAACTTCATCCAAGAGTATTAAAAGAGCTGGCAAATATAATCTCAGAGCCATTGGCAATAATCTTTGAGAACTCCTAGAGAACAGGAGAAGTCCCAGCAGACTGGAGGAGGGCAAACGTTGTCCCCATCTTCAAAAAGGGGAAAAAAGAGGATCCCAACAATTATCGTCCAGTTAGTCTGACATCAATACCAGGGAAGATTCTAGAGCAGATCATTAAACAGAGAGTCTGTGAACTTTTAGACGGCAATGCCATAATCACAAAAAGTCAACATGGGTTTCAGAGAAACAAGTCATGCCAGACTAATCTGATCTCTTTTTTTGATAAAATTACCAGCTTGGTAGATGAAGGGAACGCTGTGGACATCGCATACCTTGATTTCAGTAAGGCCTTTGACAAGGTTCCCCATGACATTCTTGCAAACAAGCTTGTAAAATGTGGGCTAGACAAGTTAACTGTTCAATGGATTTGTAACTGGCTGACCGGCCGAACCCAAAGGGTGCTCAGCAGTGGCTCCTCTTCGTCTTGGAAAGATGTGACCAGTGGGGTGCCACAGGGTTCTGTCCTGGGCCCAGTGTTATTCAACATCTTTATCAATGACTTGGATGAGGGAATTAGGGGGCATACTTATCAAATTTGCAGATGACACCAAATTAGGAGGAGTAGCTAATACCCTAGAGGACAGGATCAAAATTCAGAATGACCTGGATAGACTGGAGAGCTGGGCCAAAGCTAACAAAATGAAATTCAATACGGAGAAATGTAAAGTACTGCATTTAGGGCAGAAAAATGAAATGCATAAATATAGGATGGGAGAGACCTGGCTGAACGAGACTACGTGCGAAAGGGATCTAGGAGTCCTAGTAAACCACAAGTTGAACATGAGTCAACAATGTGATGCGGCGGCTAAAAAGGCCAATGCGATTTTGGGCTGTATCAATAGAAGTATAGTGTCTAGATCAAGGGAAGTCATAGTGCCACTCTATTCTGCCTTGGTCAGACCTCACTTAGAATACTGTGTGCAGTTTTGGGCACCACCATTCAAAAAGGATATTGACAAATTGGAGCGTGTCCAGAGAAGGGCAACTAAAATGGTGAAAGGTCTGGAAACGATGCCTTATGAGGAGAGACTTAGGGAGCTGGGTATGTTTAGCCTGGAAAAAAAGACGGTTAAGAGGCGATATGATAGCCCTGTTTAAGTATTTGAAGGGATGTCACGCTGAGGATGGAGCAGGCTTGTTTTCTGCTGCTCCAGAGACTGGAACACGGAGCAATGGATGCAAGCTCCAGGAACAGAGATTCCACCTCAACATGAGGAGGAACTTTTTGACAGTAAGAGCTGTTCGGCAGTGGAACACACTCCCTCAGAGCGTGGTGGGGTCTCCTTCCTTGGAGGTCTTTAAACAGAGGCTGGATTGCCATCTGTCGGGGATGCTCTGATCAAGATTTCCTGCGTGGCAGGGGGGTTGGACTGGATGGCCCTCGTGGTCTCTTCCAACTCTGCAATTCTATGATTCTATGATTTTATGATCCCGAGATAAGTTCCGTTTAGCACTGTCTGAAAATGTCCTAACTCTCACATTTCTCAACAGTGTAGGCACCACACAAATGGCAATAACCTCAGGGTACAGTTGGCCCTCTGTATCCATGGGTTCTACATCCATGGATTTAATCAACCAAGGCTCAAAAATATTCGGGGAGGGGGGAATCCAAAAAGCAGACCTTGCTGTGTGCTATCTTATATAAGAGACACCATTTTACTATGCCAATGTATGTAATGGGACTTGAGTATCCACGGATTTTGGTATGTCCTGGAACCATTTAGGTCCTGGAACCAAACCCCAGTAGATACCAAGGGCCCACTGTAGTTTACAAATCTATTTCTTTCAGCACTAATTGACATTGACAGTTCCATCTTCCATGACACAAGGCATAATAGAAGCAGAGTAAATAATGATCACAGATAACTGAATTATAAAAAAACATGTCTACTATTTAATCCCCAGTTAGCTTAAAGGTCTCTTTACTTGTCCTCCCACTCCTCCCACTGTCTCAGAACCCATCTTCCTCCTTCAAATTCATCTGAATGCCTGCCTCCCTTCTTTCTGCATGTAAACTCTGATGTAGAGTTGCTGGGAGGCCCAGCATCTAGATGGATAATTTTCCTGGCCATTCAGTGGGATTCTACAACCTCTTGCTTAGGTGATCGATGTTAAGGTTACAGCAGTTACTCTCCAAAAGGTCTGGGGGATGGCTCACAACCCTCCAAGTGATTCACAGTGAAATACCATCTGAACATGAAACCTCCTCTCTTCAGTGGCTGAAGCACCAGTCTCTCTCATGGTCTTCTGTGCTGTCTTTAGCTGGGCCTTGGGCCTTGTGTGCTGTCTGTAGCTGCACCCTGGGTCTTGGACCTTGGACCTTGTGTGCTGTCTGTAGCTGCACACTGGGTCTTTGGTCTTGGGACTTGTGTGTAATCTGTAGCTGCACCCTGTGCCTTGGGCCTTGTGTGCTGTCTGTAGCTGCACCTTGAGCCTTGAGGTGGAAACATGTGGAAAGCTTCAAATCCTTTCTAAAGATGGCAGTGAAGGGGCTTTCACATCCTGGCATGTATGGTGTGTGTGTGTGTGGCGTGGGGGTGTATGTGTGTGGCATGTGGTGTGTAGCATGGTGTGTAGCATAGGCTGTGTGTGTAGCATGGGGTTTGTGTGTTTGTGTATGGTGGGAGCGGAGGGGCTCTCACATCCTGGCATGCATGGTGTGTGTGTGTGTAGCATTGTGTGTGTGTGTGTGTGTGCAGTATGGGGTGTTTGTGTGTTTCTGTGATTGCATGGTGGTAGCAGAGGGGCTCTCACATCCTGGCATGCATGCTATGTGTGTGCAGGATAGGGTGTGTGTGTGTGTGTGTAGCATGGGCTGTTTGTGTTTTTGTGCGACTGCATGGTGGCAGCAGAGGGTCTCTCACATCATGGCACGCATGGTGTGTGTGTGTAACATGGTGTGTGTGTATGCACAGTTGCATGGTGGCGGCAGAGGGGCTCTCAGCATGAAAGTAGACATTATAGTTGATTTGAAATGTAATATATTAATGCGTCAAATGATCATACTCTTTACATGTTTCCTAAGTGGCCAATCATCAGATTGGGAATGGAAACTTAACTAAATGTTTTATATATGTAGATAACGGTGTGTGTTACGCCGGGTATAGCTAGTTCATTTTATTAGTTTTGGCCTGGCTCTCTAGTCTGTTAAGGTCATTTTGAATTCTGATCTAGTCCTCTAGGGTATTTGCTCCCCCTCCTAATTTGGTGTGATCTGCAAATAGAACATGCCTTCTATTCCATCATCCATGTTGTTTATAAAGATGTTGAATAGCACTGGGCCCAAGACAGAACCCTGTGGCACCCCACTAGTCACTTCTCTCCAGAATGAATTGGAGCCATTGGTAAGCACCCTTTGTCTTCAATTGGTCAACCAATTACAAATCCATTTAACAGTAGCATTGTCTAGCCTACATATTACTAGCTTGTTTCCAAGAATATCACGGGGAGCCTTGTTGCAGACATTACTGAAATCAAGATACGCTCCATCCACAGCATTCCCTTCATCTACAAAACTTGTTACTCTATCAAGAAAAGAAATTAGATTAGTCTGACATGACTTGTTTCTGAGAAACCATGTTGAATTTAGTGATCACAGCATTCCTTTCCAAGTGATTACAGACTGTTTAATGGTCTGCTCTAGAATCTTTCCTAGTGTTGATGTCAGGCTGACTGGGCAGTAATTGTTTGGGTCCTCTTTTTAGGGGTCGGTTACACAGCAAAATAAATCCGGGAAGAATTTGCCAAGACTCCTAATAGTTCCCACACATTGTGCAACAAAGTCGCCTAATTCAGAAGGAGGGGGGCTCACACCCCCAAAAGTAGCATAATAAAGGCTTTGGGTACTTTTCCCAACTTTTTTGATAAAGTTCGCAAAAATGCGCACAATCGGTTGTGTGAACTACCGATGCGCAAAAGGCTGTGGGAACTACCAGCTATCTTCCCAAAACAGCCACAGCAGAGCTGAGCCATGATTGGTTAGACCAACTGCGGAGGGGGGAGACTTGCAAGAGATGTGAGGAGCCTCAAATGAAAAGATCCAGCCACTGTTGTTATACCAGTACTATCCTCATCCCAATCGCCCAGCTGTCTGCCTCCAGGCTTGCTTGGCTGCTGTGGCTGAGGGATCCCCACTTAGCCATAATTACTGTTCGTGTGTGTGTGTGAGAGAGAGAGAGAGAGAGAGTAGCAATCTGCTCCACTGGCCATTCACTCCCTCACCCTGCTGTGATTGTGTTCGTGTGTGTGTGAGACAGAGAGAGAGAGAGAGAGAGAGAGAGAGAGAGAAGCAATCTGCTCCATTGGCCATTACACATCGCAGTGGGTGAGGGGAAGAGGGGCTTAAAGGAAGCTGGGCAAAGGGGGAGCCCACAATTCCATTGCTTCTGGCGGCTGGGTGATCATCACCCCCCTAGACCATCCCCCACCTGGGAATCTAGCCTGCTTTCCTTGCCTCCTTTTGTCATTATTCCTCTCCCCTCTCCCATGGTCTCCCTTCTTTTTTGGTTGTTTGCACATTTCTTCCCCCCCCCCCCCAGCCAGCAATTGGGATGCTCCGGTGGCCATGCCCCCACCTTTGCCTGTGTGAACTACAAAGCAGAAAACTTACCGAATCAACCAGTTTCGCACTAAATCATGTAAAGTATGTGGCACTGGTGCGAAAATGTGCTAATGCGCAAACTATCGCAATAAAAACTACCGTGTAACTGAGCCCTTACTCTTTTTGAAGATGGGGACATTTGACCACCTCCAGTCTGCTGAGGCTTCTTCTGTTCTCCAGGAATTCTCAAAGATTATTACCAGTGGGTCTGAGATTACTTTTGCCAGTTCTTTTAATACCCTTGGATGTAGTTCATCTGGCCTGGGAGACTTGAATTCATTTAGAATAGCCAGGAATTCTTGTACTACCTCTTTACTTATTATGTGCTAAATTTTCCTTACTGCATCATCTGCTCCATTTTCCCCGTGTGGAATACTGTTTTCCTCTTGGGAGAAGACTGTGGCAAAGAAGTTATTGAGCAGTTCTGTCTTTTCTCTGTCCACTGTTAGCATTTCTCAATCTTTTCCATACAGTGGCCCTACCATTTTCTTGTTCTTGCTTTTCCCATGGACAGAATCATAAAAATCCTTTTTGTTGTTTTTAACCTCTCTGAAAAACCTGAGCTCATTCTATGATTTAGCTTTTCTTAATTCCTCCCTGCACTTGCTGTCTCTTTGGTTGAATTCCTCTTTGGTGATTTCCCTTCTTTTCCATTTCATGCAGATGCCCCTTTTAAATCTTAGCTCAGTTGAAAGTTCTCTGGTCATCCACACTAGTTTCTTTAGACGCCTCCCATTTTTCCTCCTCATTGAAACTGTTTGAAATTGTGCATTCAATATTTCACTTTTAAGAAACTCCCATCCATCATGAAGTAACTTCTCTTCTAGTATTCCTGACCATGACATTACACCCAGTATTTCCCCAAGTTCACTGAAATCAGTTTTCTTAAAATCTGGGACGTGTGTCTGAATGTTTGGCTTCCCCTTTATGCTGTATAACAAACTCCAGGAGAACATGGTCACTCCCACCTAAGGGTCCCCCCACCTCCACCCCCATTAACCAGGTCATCACTGTTGGTTAGGATCAGATCTAAAATAGCTTGTCCCCTTGTTGCCTCTTCCACCTTCTAAACAATGAAATTGTCTGCAAGGCCAGTGAGGAATTTGTTGGACCTTATATTCTTGGCAGAATTTGACTTCCAAGAAATATCAGGATAGCTGAAATTTCCCATTACTACTACATCTCTCCCTTCTGAATGTCTGGTCATCTGTTCCAAGAAGGCTTCATCCAAATCTTCAGTCTGGCTTGGGGGCCTATAGTAGACCCCCACAATGGCATCACTGTTGTTTCTCTCCTCCTTAATTTTTATTCAGATGCTTTCAATCTAGTTTCCAGGATTTAAGTCATGGATCTCTTCACAAGTGTGAACATCCTTGACACATAATGCTACTCCTCCTCCCTTCCTGTTTGGTCTATTTCTCTGTATATTGACTCATTTGAGGTCTAGTGCATGGTTTCCTGGCCATTTTGCTGTAGCTTCCTCTTTCTCTGAACTATAAAATGGTAAAAGAAAGAAACACTATCAACTAACTGCAGAGGACAATGCTTAAGGGCAGAAGAAGCTACCAGTTTATGAATGTTATGTTGGAGAAACTCCAAAGTAATTAGGGCCCTGTGATTCAGTTCTGTCATTGATGCTTTCATTTGGGAAGAGCAGCATTCTCTAAATGATATCATCTGACAAACTGAAATATATATAAAGAAATCTACAGACAATGACTAGGGTTGTGTCTGTCTACTGTTTATTTATAAAATACTGTCTGATGTTGTAATGATGGAGCAGTTTCATTTTTCTTTCACTTCTGGATGCCACAGCTGAATATTCCCTCAGATGACATGACACAATCCAGGTGTTATGTGAGAACACAACTGGATGAAAGAATAGATTGCTGTTAGGTCCTGTATGTTCCCAGATATAACTCAGATGAAAGCACTGAGAGCAAGGTACCCACTGATATGTTTGGCTGCTTTGTATGTGGAGATTTTCAGACCCTCTAAATATGGCGTGACAAGGATGCCAGGAGATCGCTTGCATTTCAGATGACGTTGTTACCCCCTCGTCATGCCCCCGTGCTGCTGCCATTCCACTAGCGCTTGTTTTTATTGATGGGCTAAGCCATCAATAGATCCCCCATTCCATTTCTGTCACGGAATGACATGCAACTGAAAAGGTGCCGCGTTATGCACTGGGAGGTCTGTGCCAGAACACTTCCAGGTACAATCAGGACATCAAGGTAAGTGTCACATTTTTTTGTACCCTCCCCAGGTTACTTATTTTTTTAAAGCATGTTTTTGTGCTTGCTGTCACTTTTTTCCTTTTATTTTTGTTTTAAACTTTGAATTTCCTGCACGCTCGTCCTCTCGCGAGAACAACTGGGATTTCAAACCAGGAAGTGAATGGAGCTCCGTTTGAGCTCCATTCACTCCTGGGCAGCAACTTTTATAATCATGCCGGGACAGAGGTGGGAGAGGGGCAGGAAAGGAGATTGCAGGACAGGCACACTTTTTTCATTCGCATCTGAAAATCTCCTGTATTATCTATGCTGTTGCTAAGAGGTGTTTTATAGGAACAGGCTTCAAACCATTGGTCTGTCTGAGTATTGTCTATAACATGGCTCTCCACGTTTCCAAACAAAAATCCTTCCTGTTCTATCTTGATGTGCAAGGGATCTTTTCAATGCAAAGTGAGTGTTCTGCCACACAGAGCTATAAACAGAAAATGTGTACATAAATGCTGGTGATTGCACAAACATGGAAAATGTGCAGAACCAGGCAGCATGAACAGGGAGCTTCACACATAGCCTGCTTCACACATGCAGTCTCCAGATAATACGTACAAGGTGCATAATGGGACAATTTTAACCAGGTGGTTTGTATGCTGGTCAGTCGATGGACATAGTCTCTGTTTCAGAGCTATGCTTTCGAACAGGGTGTTGTATGGAATGCCTCTGATCATGTTATCTGACACCAATCCATTTGGATCAGGCAAAATCCCCTCTCAGCATTGTCAATAGGCACATAGCCTCTTTTCCAGAGTTTATATGTACACACTGTCACCAACATCAATGTGGTTGTAATTAACTCAAAGTGTACCCCTGTAAGGTTAGTGGGACTTGCTGCTAAGCTAGTTAGTAGAGAAGGTTCACAGCCTACTGCCACAAAGCCAAAGTTTTACTGAGCTGTAGTCAAGATATTCTGTTCATGTAATTCCTCTTGTCCCATTCTCTTTCCTTTTCATCATGGAAAGCTCCCTGTGCCTTATAGAAGGTTGCTCTTGAAACGTGCCTTCTGAAACTTGGGTAGCGGCAGCACAGGGAGGGCATGAGGTCTGCGATGTTGTAAAGGAAGTACAAGACCTCATTCCAACCATGGAGGCTTCCATGCATAACACTGTTTGGACTGCTCTGTGTGTGTGTGTGTGTGCCATCAAGTCACCTATCATTATCATCATCATCATCATCACCATCTCTTTATTTCTATAGAGTAATCAATGGTACATCGCACTTTACAATAAAACAACCATAAACTGTGGGTCCTGTCAAAGGCATACATATGTATTACATATAAGAGGGAAGGAACAATAAAGTATAAAGCTATACAATACAATTGCAGAACAAATTATCCAGATAAAATGCAAAATATACAATACAGTTGGCCCTCCATATCCATGCGTTCTGCATCCACAGATTCAACCAATCATGGCTTGAAAATATTCATTTAAAAAAATCCAAACAGCAAACCTTCCTGTTTGACATTTTATATAAGAGACACCCTTTTACTACATCAGTGTATATAACAAGACTTCAGTAGCCACAGATTTTGGTATCCATGCGGGGGTCCTGGAACTAAACCCCAGCAGGTACTGAGTGCCTACTGTATAATATAAAGCAAACTGACAAATGCATGTAACCAAAATATACAAGATTATAAAACAATATCAAATTAAAATTCTAAAAGCTTTGGAAAACAAAAAAAGTTTTGTTTTCAGGTTTAATGACAATGAGGGAAGAAGCAGTGCACAAATGTTCAGGAAGTGAATTCCAAGGGGTCGTTTACATGGCAAAATAAATCCTCAAAGAATGCGACAAGAAGCCTGATAGTTCCCATGCATTTCGAAGAACCAGCGCCCTTTTCAGAAGGAGGGGGTGCAAAAAACCCATAAGTTGCGCAGTATCAGCTTTCGCTAGTTTTCCACACTTTTTTGATTAAGTTCACGAAAATGCGCATAATTTGTCATGGGAACTAACCATCGTGTAAACTGGCATCTACCTTTTCGAATTACTGTGAGCAGAGCTGAATCCTGATTGGTTGGAGTGACCATTCTGCTTTATCCAAATAGACTGAGGGGTTGGAGAGAAGAAATTCACCCTCCTTCTGCTTGCAGCCCACTTTGGAAAATCTGCTCTGAGCCCTTCCTGTCTGTTTCAAAGGAACGCTTTGGGGGTGGGGAAGATGATCGGGGGCGAGCCCCTGCTTCGCTGGTGTGTGTGTGTGTGTGCATTCGTGTGTGCCGGGAAACAGCCAATCTCATGTTCGTTCTTTTGTTTGTTTGTCATTCCATTCACTTGCCTTTATTCAAGGCTACGGAGGGAGGGAAAACAATCAGGAATGAGGCTAGCCCCCGGCTTCTGTGGTGTGTGTTTGTGTGTGCATGCATGAAGGGAAGGGAAGGACATCGCTCCTCCATGCTTTTGCTTGTTCATGCTTTCATTGACTCCTTTCCTTATAGAAGCCTTTCGGGGCTGGGGAAGACCGGGGGGGGGGAGTTGACAGATCGCTCTTTCGATCGCTTATTTGTTTGTCCTTTTTCTTTCCTCTCATTATTTATGGTCTCCATAACCCCCTCCTTGCTCCCTCCCTGCCTCCTGCCTGGCTTTAATCATCTGGAGGTGACCCCCCCCCACCTTTGCCTGTGTGAACTAAGGAAAACAGAAAGTGGCTGGATTTGGCTGCATTTTTCGAAAATGCCAGGAGTCGTGTGATTTATGCACTCCTGATGCGAAAGAACGGTAATCTTGAATCTTGCAAACTTTTTCCTGTCGTGGAACCGGCCCCCAAGAGTATGGGGCAGTGAGTGAGAAAGGATGAAGCCAAGCCAGAGAAGAGGAAACCCTTGGTTGGGTGAGAAGCCTAGATTTCCTAGAATGCAGATCTCAAGCAGGCTGGTAAAAAGAAATAACAGCTGAAAAATAAGGGGGAGTTCAGTTGTGTAGGGCTTTGAATGTTAAGACAAGATGCTTATACCGAATCCTAGGAGTGGGTAACCAAAGAGGAGATATCAAAAGTGGGGGTAACATGATCAATATGATGAGCCAGAAAGATAATCTTAGCAGCAGAATGTTGAATAGAAACCAGAGAACTAAGGTGAGATATTGATTTATGGTGACCCCATAAACTTCATAGGGTTTTCTTAGCCAAGGAGGTAGTTTGCCATTGCCTTCCTGTGAAATATAGCCTATAGCACCTGGTATTCCCTGGCGGTCCCTCATCCAAGTACTAACCAGGGCTGACCCTACTTAGGACTTAAACAGATCATGCAAATATGGTGTCATAAGGATGCCTAATGATCGTGAAAGGGCAAATGTACCAGATGACATCACCCTTTCCTGATCATGTCCAGTCCAAAACCTGTCCTATTTTATTGATGGTCCAAGCTGTCAATTGATTCCCTGTGGCACTTTTGTGCTGGGATTGCCAGCGTTTGAATCCGTGTGCCATTGTACTCACATGAATACATTTTCAATGGCCAGTCTGGCCAGAACACTGCTGCATGAGATTCCAGCATCCAGGTAGGTGACACACTTTTTATGACCCCCCAGTTTACTTGGGACCTTTATAGTGTGTTTATCTGATTTTGTGAACTTTTACTTTGTTATTTTTGTTTTTATTTTTGATTTTCCCGTACTATGTATTCTCATGAGAATCTGCGGGATTTCAATAGAGCAGTGATTCCCAAAGTGGGCGCTACCGCCCCCTGGTGGGCACTGCAGCAATCCAGGGGGGCGGTGATGGCCACAGGTGCATTTGGGGGCGATGAATAACTGTAAGGGTGTGGTGAAAGCATAAAAGAAAGAAGAGAAGATTTAGAAAAATGGATTTATATATTCCGCTCATAACGCTTAATTTTTCTTTGAACAACGTACTGGACGTTGGCTTGGTTCCCGCATACTCCCTCACTTGCATTGAGGTATATGCAATCATGCACTGCTACTGTTCATGTGGTGTTTTGAATTGCCGTTCCAAAACACGTGAGCACTACGAGCATTGCTGCGGGCAACTGCCACTCTTGCGATTGGTCGATCGCAAGGCCAAAGCCTGGAACGGCAGCAGCAATACTGACTACTGGCAGTACTACCAGCAGATTTTGCAACACGCTATGAATCAGGAGATTTCCCGTAATTATTATGGGAAAATTGTGGCGTAATATAACTCTGAGGACTTTTTCGGATAGAGAAATACACCACAAGAAGGGTTGTTCCTCTTGCGACGCTGCTGCGTGGCAGGGGGGGGCATTTCGTATGATGCCATCCCCCTGCCGATTCTGTTCCGGTACAGATCACAGCTCCAGCATCATATTTGGCCTTTTCTTAATCACAGAAGTTGACTTTGATTAAGAAACAGCCAAATATGATGCTGTAGCTGAGCAGCAGTGTTGCAAGAGGGACGACCCTTCTTGCAGTGTATTCCTCTATCTGAAAAAGTCCTAAGTTAGATTGTTATTATATTGTGACAAGTTAAAGTTAACTAACAAATAGTGCGACTATAATTGGTGAGTAATTATTTATTTGTTTTGTAATAATTATATGCGCTTTACAATTAATAATATCATGTTTGTTTATTTCATTAGTATTTATTTTAGTTTGTTTTTCACAAAAATATTTCCAAATATTACAAAAAAATATTAATTAAAAATACCTCCATAAAATTTTTTATTTTTTCTACAGATAATAATGGCTCAAGCAAAGAAAAAAATGTAGACAATATAATATTGAATATTTGAAATATGGCTTTATTGAGTCGCCTGTAAACAATACATTACCAATGTGCCTGATTTGCCAGAAAGTTTTCTCAAACGAAGCTATGAAGCCTTCCAGACTACAAGAACATTTGACTAAAATTCATGGTGAAAAGAAAAGATAAGGATTTATCTTATTTTCAAACACTAAAAGAAAAATTTATCAAACAACTGACACTGGCAAAACTCTTTTCAACCACAACCACACAAGATGGCGATGGCTTGCTTGCTTCTTACAAAATTTCGTTAATGATTGCCAAATCGGGAAAACCTCATACCATTGGTGAAGAACTAATTATACTGGCCATAAGTGAAGTAATACGTACTGTGCTGCACAAGCCAGCATCTGATATTATCAAGAAAATTTTGTTGAGCAATAATACCGTGCAAAGAAGAATTGATGAAATGGCTCAAGATGTTGAAGATTCATTATGTGGCTATTTAAAAACATCTCGGTTTTCTATTCAACTTGATGAGTCAACTTTGTTAGGAAATGAAGCTTTACTTTTAGCATACATATGGTTCACAAAGGAAGAACAAATTTGCCAAGAATTATTATTTGCTAAATATTTGCAAACTGATACTAAAGGAGAATAAATATTTCTTGCATAAGATGAGTTTTTTCAAGAAAAAGAAATACCTCTGAGTAATATCTTATCAGTAGCCACACATGGTGCTCCAGTGATGGTAGGGCACTACAGGGGTTTTCTTGCATATTTAAAAAGGGAGGTGCCGAATGCATTCACAGTACACTGTACCATCCAACGTCAACATCTAGTTGCCAAAAATTTAAGTGCACACCTACATAATTCATTACAATATGTAATTAAAGCTATCAACACAATCAGAAGCAAATCATTGAATGACAGATTATTTAAACAGCTTTGTATTGAAAACAATGAAGAATTTAATCGTTTGCTGCTTCATACAGAAGTTCGTTGGTTGTCAAAAGGTGCCTGTTTAGATAGGTTTTATAAGCTGTTTAACTCAGTGCTGGAGTTCTTGAAAGATAAAAATGATGCTTTATGATCCAATTTAATTCAATCCAAAAGTGACATCGCTTACTTGACTGACTTGTTTCAAAAATTTAATGAAAGCAATCTTCAGCTTCAAGCTGATGAACTGAATTTAATAAAAACAAAATCTGTTATTTCTGCATTTGTGACAAAACTTCTTCTGTACAAACAAAATTTTGGACGAGGGGAATTCAGCCAGTTCCCAAATTTATCAGGAGCAGGAAAAAAAGATGAAGACATACTTTCTTATTGTGAGTACTTGGATGCTCTCCATTCAGATTTTAGTCAACAATTTGATGATATTTTGAAAATGAACGTACCTGATTGGATTTTGGATCCTTTTTCAAGTACAAACACAGACGAATCTCCACCGTTACAAGAAGAATTGATGGAAGTAACTACAAATGATGAATTGAAATTTAAATTCAAAAGCGGCTACCAACAATTCTGGCTGCAAAAGGAGATCCCTATGGCTTATCTTGAAATATGGGCTGTAATTCAAAAGTTCTTAATTGCATTTCCTTCATCATATTTAGTGGAATGTGGATTCAGTGCGGTAACCAATTTATTAACAAAAGAAAAGAAAAGAAAAGAAACTGATTGCAAATAGTCAATCGTGGTGATTTAAGATTACTGCTGACGAAAATAGAGCCGAGGATTACTAAATTGGTAGCAGCATACCAGGTTCATCCTTCTCATTAAGATTATTTCAAAATGTTTTAACTTTTTTTTGTATTATCTTTCTATTCTGAGTTCAATAAATAATTTCATAATTTCAAACTTCAATGTTTCTAATTTACACCTTTACTATATTTTACGAAAAAGGTAGAAACATTAATACGTATATCCTTCTGTTTAATTGCTATTAAAAAAATTTTAAAAAATTAATTTCCAGGGGGTGCCGAGTAATATTTTTTCTGGAAAGGGGACGGTAGGCCAAATAAGTTTGGGAACCACTGTAATAGAGGAAGTGAACAGAGCTCCGTTCACTCCTCATTCATTGCCAGGGAAGCCTTTTTGCATGGACAGGAGGTAAGTGTGGCATGGGAAGTTCTTTTGCTGGCATAAAAATGGCAGAAGTTATGCCGGCAAAAGAATGGGTTTAGGGGTGGTGGTCTGATAAAGTCCTTAGCTTCCAAGATCAGTCAGGATCTGGTGTCTGCCTTCTATATAATCTGACTCTGACAATCTACATAATTTGTTTAATACACTGACAGGCACTGTAAGGCTTGGTGGGTGTATCTGTTCAGCCAAATCTTTTTCATCACCTTAAGGCAGCAGTAAAGGGAGGCAGAGTCTGGTGAGGGGAATAAAGGGTGGGTGATTCCCTTACCTTCCATTACAGCAACAATGGGCAAGTAGCTCAAGTCCAACAGCAGCTTTACAAGGCCTACTCTCGATTCCAGTCTATTCTCTCCACCTATTCATCTAAGCCACTTGAAGAGTTTATTGAATCAGAGCTCAGGTCAATAATAAAAACATATAATTAAGGGTTCTTAATTAAAAGTTCTTAATGAGATTGACCCAGCAGAACTGACATGGCTAAGCTAGGGAATCAGCATCAGCTTTCATGCTTGGCATCCGCATTCAGATTCAAATCTTGGCATGCTCCTGCTGAGGGTGATGGAAACGATGCCTTTTCTACTTTACTTTTTATGCTTTGTTTTTAACAAAGTCCAGCCTTCCCATATCCTCCTCCCTATCTTAACTGGATGGTAGGAATTAAAACCAAAAACGAAGAACAAGAATAATGCACAGCAGTAGAAGAAGAGGGAGAGAATGGTATATTTTGGGTACAGAAACAGTTTGGTCATTAACCACTATGTATGCTTTGGACTGCAAATCTCAACAGCACCAACAGACATAGCCCATGGTGAGGAAATCTGGAGTGTTTCATGATTCTCACCCTTGACCTACATAGATAAACTGAGAAAGAAGTTTCATGATTTGTTACTATAGGGGAAGGTGGGGCCAATGCGGAGATTATCAGACGGCTCCTTAAAACCCGTTCCTGTTCCAGTACCCACCCACCCACCCACCCTCCTCCTGTCCCTGTAACTGAATAAAAAAAAATGTTCATACACTTCCCTTAATCCCTGGACAGAAACTGCTCCCCCTCCTCCGGCTGTCCAGGAAGGGAATGGAGCTCTCACAGAGCCCCCTCCCCTTCCTGGAGACCAAATTGTGTGGGGAATTTAAAACAAACAAACAAACAAGCATCAAAGAAGTACACCAAGCACCTAATTACCCTTTAAAAAAAAAGTAACCCAGGGAGGGAACAAAAAAGGCTGTCACTTACCTCCTTGTCCCAATCAAAGCAGGAAGTGTTTTGCACGGACCTCCCAGGACCTTACAGGGACCCCTGCTTCGTGCAAGGAATTAAAAAATGGACATCAAAAAATTAAACCAAGCACCTAAACAGACTTAAAAAAAAAACAAGTAAACAGGGGAGGGTACAAAAAAGGCTGTCACTTACCTGGATGTCCAGATCGCCACCAGAAGTGTTCTCTATGTACCTTCCAGGACCTTACAGAGGCAGGCAGCCAGGGGGAGAAATTTAAAAATAAAAATACAAGCAGATATCTAAAAATTAAAACAAGCACCATAACACTCTTAAAACTTTACCACCAACATGGGCAGGGTACAGAAAAGGCTGTCACTTACCTTGGTGTCACGATCGTACCCAGGAGTGTCAGCACAGACCTCCCAGATTGCGCCAGCATAATGGGGCTCCTGTTCGCACACCCGTGATTCGGTGACAGAAACAGAATGGGTGATCTATTAATGGCTTAAGCTGTTAATAATAATAAAAAAAAATGGAAACCAAACGGGGTCAGAAAGGGAGAGGGAGAACATCATCTGAAAGGAAAATTCTTTAGCGATCCTGTTGCATTCCTGTTCTGTTTTATTAAGTCTGTGTGATAATCTCCTTTGTCCCTAGCTGGAAATCAGGTAAAGAAACTGTTACACTGGCAGCACAACCCTGGCTTGGGTACCCTGCTGGTTCAGGATATGAAGCAAGTGAAATGACCACGCAACAGTCCTAGGCTCGAAAAAGAAGGCTATTTTATTAATGATAGCAGATAGAGAAGCAGAATAGGCATACTCTCATCAATCAAACAGACATAGGAAGAAAGCAAGAAGATACATATGTGAACTGGCTACGCAGAGTTGCACGCTGCTGCAAAGCGCACACCTTCATCTGACATCACCTTATATGTGTTCCTCCCACTGAACCTTCAAGAAGACAGTAGGAGGAGGGAAACTTTTCCCATGCCAATTAAGAGGGAGAAATTTTCTCATGTCAATTATCATACCAGGTGCTGGGATGTATGGAAATATCTTTATGTCCTTAACCTTAGGTTGACACTTGCATCCCCTCCTGCACCCTCCAGCTGCGGAGAGAAAATTCTCCTTGACCCATTCTAAACCGGGCCTACCATGTCAAATGCAGCCTGAACCATTCCCTGCTAGGCCGTGCATGCAGTGCCCAACAGAAGCCCACTACTTTGGAGAATATCAGACAGGGCAAAAACCACAGCAGAAGAATGTGATGAGAACAGAAACGGGTGACGTTATCAGATGATGTCATCCTTCAGTGTTCCGGAGGCATAGCACAGGCGTGAATAAGGTGTCTCTTTTTATTGGCATCTTAGCCCCATCAATATTATCATGCTATTATTCCACTTTAACAGCTGTGGCTGCTTCCTGTGGAATTCTGGGATTCCTGTGGAATCAGAGGCCTAAGAACTCCCTGGCTGAGAATGATAAATGGCCCTCCCTGAACTGCAAATCCCAGGTTTCCACAGGAGGCAGCCAGAGCAGTTAAAATAGAATAATAGCATTATAACAGCCTCGTGTGATAATCTGTCTTCCCATTTCTTAGTCCAGAATTGTGGCTTCAGTGGGAAATGCTAATGTGTTTGCCCAAGCTATTACTGCTCTGCATAAGCCTGGAATCTCATATACTTTGCACAGCCAAGTCATAAGGTTTCATACCAAGGTCTTTGTTTTCACACACATGTTCAAGCATTTCTTGAATACAGTTGCAAACTAAGGAAATTATCAGATGGGGACCAAAAAAAAAAAAATCCCCATCTCGCTACGTCCCCTCCTGCCCCACTCCTGTTCCTATAACTGATTAAATGAAAAATTATCAGACACTACCTTGCCACACAATTAAAAGTCTTCCTCTCCCCTCCCGCAGCCCAGGAGAGAATGGAGCTCAAGCAGAGCCCTATTCACTTCCTGAAAAGCAAATTCTGGCTGTTCTCACGAGAGAACGGTCATGCAGGAAATTCAAAAATTAAACTCAAAATGAAAGGTTAAAAATTACACCAAGCACATACACACATTTAAAAAAAACCAAGTAACCCAGGTAGGGGGGAAGTGTGGCACTTACCGGGATGTCCCGATCACACCCGGACGTGTTTGGCAGGGACCTCCCACCACGGCTGGCATCACACCAGCAGACCGGGCACCTTATAGCTCACCCATTATTCCATGACAGAAATGGAACGATGAGTCAATTCATGGCTTAGCCCGTGAATAAAAAAAAAGGGGGGGGTGGAAGGGGCACAGGGACATAACGCCATAGGGATGTTGTCGTCTAATATGCAAGCCCTTTGGCGATGTCCTGTCATCCCTGTGGTAGGATATATAGTGCATCTGATAATATCCTAAGACTTGCAAATTTGTCCTTGAACACATTATGACTGGGGAAAGGGAGAGTCATTTTTCTGCCCACATTTTTGACAGCTAGCAGTGAAAAATATCATTTTGAAACTGATATTTTGAATTGAGACATTGTTAAAAGCCTCGGTATGTCATTTAAACCAGAATTTCACTGATCAGTTATTCTCAATTTCAGAATTTAAAGAGTCAAAAGTGAACAAAGTTCATCTCAACTATTCTATGGCTGCCCTGGCTACTTCTCCCTCTTGCTTTGTTGTTTTGACAATATCTCCCCTGTGAGAATGTAGCATGTGGTACGTACCATCAAGTCAATTTTGACTTATCAACACCTTAAGAATATTGTTCTGCAAAATATCTTATTGCTTGTCCTTCTCAGTTCTTGCACACTCAAAGCTGTGGCCTCTTTGAGTCCATTCAACCTTTGGGCAGTCTTCCACCTATCCTACTGCCTTCAACCTTCCCTCCTATTATTGTCTTTTCCAGTGAGTCACGTTCTCTCATGATATATCCAAAGTATGATATCCTTAATTTAGTCATTTCAGCTTCTAGTGAAAATTCAGGCTCAATTTGCTATGAAATCCATTTATTTGTCTTTTTGGCAGACAAAAAGAGGCTATTTAGGGATGTTAGAAATGTGTCCCAGGTTTGCTGAAGAAACAATGAACTGAAACTTAATTAGAGGAAGACTTTACTGACCATTTCCCCTCATCTCCTAATATAATGCAACTCACAGTGGTGATCCATGGACTGGTTCCAATACACAAGCCATTAGCTGTCAGTCATTGGTGAATTTCCAGGGGTGGGGGGAGGAAATACTGGTAGCAAATGGGCACAAATATGGTACAGTGAGCCCTTGGTATCCACTGGGCTTTGGTTCCAGGACCCCCCATGAATACCAAAATCCATGGATGCTCAAGTCCTATTACATACAATGGCATAATAAAATGGTGTCCCTTATATAAAATGGCATACAGCAAGGTTTGCTTTATGGAATATATTTTTCTGAGAATATTTTCAAGCTGTGGATGGTGGAATCTGTGGATACAGGATCCGTGGATAAGGAGGGCTTACTGTATTTGTCCCAGACACATTGGCGGCAGGGGGAGGGTTAGTCCCTCACATCAGAAAGCTTGAGATGCATCCACACTCAACTAATGTCTCTCAAGGGATCTAAGCTGAACATGAAATTTAGCTACTTGGATTTCAACCAGCTAGGTTGTTGCTGAATGCCCCAACTATCACCCATTAGCTTCCATTACATTATACAACCTGATACAATCACTCAGAACCATGGTAACATCTTTCATGTTATGCAGACTTATAGCCAGGCCTCAGTGTATACACAACACTTTAAAAATGTTAACATGTGGGAGTTGAGCAATTTGCACAGCTGATACTAAGTGCTGTTTTTATGGTATGCATAAACTTCTTGTTTCCACCCTTTATCATGTGAAGAATGTTACAGAAACTAAGGGGTAATAGACATACTTGGGACCATCAGCAGTAGTCTAGCTGGTTGAATTACAGGTAGCTGTGTTTCATGTTGAACTTGGATCCCTTCAAAGACATTAGTTCAATTAGGATGCCATTTATTAAGAGAGAGCATATCAAATGTTCTCATGCAGGAGACTCGCATTTTTTATAAAGAAAATGTCATTACCTGAGGTGTTTTGTTTTTTTGTTTTTTTACAAAGTTATCTGACTCATCATCCATGTGACTGTTAACAGAAAAACACACATCTTTTGATTTCCAAACATTGGGAGCTGTGGATTCTTTCTTCTCTCTCTTTCAAATCACATACACAAGTAAATGTATACGATTAAAATTTACCATTCAAAAAATCATTCAACCATCCTTTAACCAATGGGATGATGCACTGAAATGCAAGCACTAAGAAAAATGCATAAACAATAATAATAATAATAAATAATAAAATTTTATTTCTATCCCGCCCCTCTGCAACGCAATTGGGGCGGCTCCATAGTCCCAGTACCCTAGCCCGCCCACCCCCCTTAAAATAATATTAAATTATAAAAGATTAAAAACATACAGTAAATTAAAAATATATAGATTAAAAAAAGATTAAAACATACAATAGTTTAAAAAAAAATTGATTACAGCTCAGGGAGGACAGCCGAGTCTTGGGCCGGGATAGTTATTCAGGAAAGGCCTGCCGGAAAAGATCCGTCTTGACAGCTTTTTTAAAGCTGTCTAAGGTGTTAATAAGACGGATCTCGTCCGGCAGGCCATGCCATAATCTGGGAGCAACAGCGGAGAAGGCCCTCTGGGACGTCACCGACAGCCTTGTTTTCATAGGCTGTAACAGATTCCTCCCAGAGGACCGAAGTGCGCAGGGAGGGTCGTACGGAAGGAGGCGGTCCCGGAGATAAGTTGGACCCAAACCATGCAGGGCTTTAAAGGTTATAACCAACACCTTGTACTGTGCCCGGAAACGAATAGGCAGCCAGTGGAGAGCTTTTAGCACAGGTGTTATATGCTCTCTTCTGGAAACACCAGAAATCAACCTGGCTGCCATGTTCTGAACTAGTTGAAGTTTCCGAGTCAAGCACAAGGGTAGCCCCATGTAGAGCGCATTACAGAAATCCAGATGGGAGGTTACCAGTGCATGTACCACAGTTTCGAGGTCCCTAGTTTCCAGGAAAGGGCGCAGCTGGCATATCAGCCGAAGTTGATAACAGGCACTCCTGACCGTCGCATTTACCTGATTAGACATCTGGAGCGTCGGGTCCAGGAGCACCCCCAGACTGCGAACACAGTCTTTGGAGGAGAGTGTAGTTCCATCCAGGACTGGAAGTTGTATTCCCAGACCTGGTTTCGGGCCTGTAACTGTTAGTACCTCCGTTTTGTCTGGATTCAGTCTCAATTTGTTTTTCCTCGTCCAGTCCATTACTGCTTTAAGACAATCATTGAGAGGAGAGATGCCATCTGAAGTCGAAGCTGATGACCGAGACATGGAGAAGTATATCTGGGTGTCATCAGCATACTGATGACAACGCACTCCATGCCTCCGAATGATCTCTCCCAGCGGCTTCATATAGATGTTAAATAGCATCGGGGACAGGATGGCACCCTGAGGAACGCCACAGTTAAGCTCTATTCTGGTAGAGCAGCTGTCCCCGAGCCTCACCCTCTGGGATCTGCCCGAGAGGAAGGAACGGAACCACTGCAAAGCAGTGCCTCCAATTCCTAACCCCCTCAGGCGATCCAGGAGGATGGAATGATCTATTGTGTCAAAGGCCGCTGAGAGGTCCAAGAGCACCAACAGGGTCACACTACCCCTGTCGATACCCAAGCGGAGGTCATCAGCCAGAGCAACCATGGCAGTCTCCACTCCATATCCCGTCCTAAAGCCAGTTTGAAATGGATCTAGATAATCGGTTTCATCCAAGACAGCTTGGAGTTGGGAAGCGACCGCCCTCTCAATCACCTTGCTTAGAAAAGGCAGCAAGGAGACTGGTCTATAGTTGTTCCTGTCCAAGGGGTCCAGGGAAGGCTTTTTCAGGAGTGGCTTAACCGCCGCTTCCTTCAGACAGGGTGGAACGGACCCCTCCCTGAAGGACGCATTGATAATATCCCTAAGGAGTACTCTCGATGCATCTCCCCCTTGGGTGGCCAGCCAAGATGGACAGGGATCAAGGGGACAGGTCGTCTTTCTCACTCTACCAAGTAGTTTGCCCACGTCATCGGTACTCACAGATTGAAGCTGATCCAATAAAATTTCATCAACGGAGTTGCTGGACACCTCGTCTATAGATTCTGTCATAACACTGGCATCTAAGTCGGCTCTTATCCGAGAGATTTTATCTGCAAAGTGGATGTTAAACGCATCACAGCAGGCCATTGTCGGGTTAAGTAAGGGGTTCTGTGCAGGTGGAATCTGCGTCAGCTCCCCCACCACCCTAAACAGTGCTGCTGGACGGGATTCTGCAGACGCAATACGTGCAGAGGAGAAAGACTTCTGCGCTGCACGTATCGCCTCTCGATAAGAATCAAGGAAATTCCTATGACGAGTCTTGTCGGATAAGAGTTGAGTCTTCCGCCAGGTGCGCTCTAGTCGTTGTCCAGCCCGCTTCATCTTCCTAAGCTCCTCTGAATACCAGGGCTTACGGTTAGGAGCAGGCTGGAAAGGACGTTTGGGAGTGATTGTGTCGATAGCCTTGGTGAGGTCGGTGTTCCAAATATTAACCAAAGCTTCAACAGAATCACCGGCGTTACCAACCATTAAACCCTCCAAGGCTTTCTGGAATCCAGTTGGTTCCATTAGCCTTCGAGGGCGGACCATTCTGATAGGTCCACCACCGCTGGTGGGGCAGACAGTGGCTCTTAGCTCCATCTTGACCAGGAAATGATCCATCCATGACAATGCAGAGGTTTTAATAACCTCTGCCCACGGATATTCCTGTTCCGTACTAAAGGCCGCATCGAGGGTATGACCTGCACAGTGAGTAGGCCCGACAACCAATTGGGATAGGCCCATGTTTGTCATGGATTCCATGAACTCCCGAGCTGCACCAGTTAGATTTAGCAAGCTGGTCTCGAGTGGGATGTTGAAGTCGCCAAGAACTAAAAGTCTGGGCGACTCCAGCAGCAACTCTGAGACCAGCTGTGTTAGCTCGGTTAGGGAGTCTGTTAGACAACGGGGTGGCCGGTACACTAACAGAATCCCTAAGCTATCCCTGGACCTCAGGCTTAGGTACATACACTCGATGTGGACAATGTGTACATTTTAAAAATAGGTACCAAAATATGGATAAATTTTCATGTAGGAAGGTGGAAAAGGGTTCACAACCTGATACAGAACTTGGATGGGACATGAGTCTAAAGCTTTTCCTAAGCAGCAGGCAAGACTCACCCCCAGAGCATGGGAAGCATTTCTCATTGGCTGCTGAGCAGACCTCAACCCCTGGTTCAAGCCCAACCTCTACTTTAATTTTCCTGTATGCTCTCATGTCCTTCCTGCTTCTTCCTCAATCCAAATGAAATAATCACAGACTTTCATGTGTGCCCGTTCTCTCGGAACCATTGATATCCTTCAACAACCTGAATCCCTCCTTTCCTTCCCCCACTTCCATTGGAAAAACACACGCACATCCACACACACAAACAAAACAACCACATGGTCCACGACTCTTCTTGGCCCTTCCCTTCTCCTGATGCACTCAGATCGTGCTGCTCAAGTTGCTTATTATTTATTTATTTATTGGATTTATATCCCACATTTATCCCAAGATGGGATTCAAGTTAGTGTCTCCACAGCCAGTCTGCAGCCTCACCAAGTCCTCCTTGCCCTTTGCCTCAACAATGCTTCTTACCCCACAAAAACACACCCATCCACCACCTCCTCCTTTTTTTCTCTTAAAGTTGGCTCCCAGACTTAAGAATCAACTTGAAAGTATCTTGCAAGGACCTGAGACCTGAAAGTAGAGACCTGAGACATGACTTGAGACTTGCAGTAAAAGATTTGGATACAGCACTGCCTATCATAGTCCTGAACTTCTGAATAGAGTCAGCGTTTTACAGGAAATCTACTGTGCAGTGACTACAAATACCACTCCATATTTAGAGAGGGCATTGAAGTGGAATGGAATGGAGAACAGATATACTAAAATCCACTTTGAATCAACCAGGGCAATCAAGAGAACAGGATAAGTGGCTCATTTTCATAGAACAACCCCTCCCCACACACACATATATACCTTGGTACGACCTCATTTAACAGGGAGACGTTTCCACGTAGTTTGTAAGATTATGTCCAGAATGCCAAAATACATTTAACTCTCGTTGGTCTGATGAAATCTGAACTGGAACAACCAGGAAATCTGGCAAATGGTGCTGACTATACTGGGGAGGAGGGAGCCTCTAACATACTGTTTGCCCTCAGGCAAGCCAGCATAGCTTCCACATCTGTGAAATGGGGTTACTAGGATTTACCTCCCTTCTTGGGGGTAATTGTGGAGGATTAATTTGTGCCAGTGTTATGATTACACTAAGTACATGGCGCCTGCTGCATAGATAACATGATTAGCAGCCATTCTGCACAGCCATAGCCTGCTTCCGGGGATACAGTATCACACTCTGTGCAGCTGGAAAGAAATGACCCGGAGTAACGGGCAATTGAAAGCAGATTTATTGCCTTGGCTCCAGGTTATAAATCCTTGGCATTGAATCAGCCTGTCTCACAGAGTAGTGCATGGCAAGGCAAGTGGGTGGTGGGTGGCTAGGTAGAAAGGGCGATTCTAACACCGGCAGAGTGCCCATGTTCAGCCAAGAAGAATTTGGAGATTTATAGGTTTTAAAGGTCAGAAGGCCCCACTGAGACAGTTCAGCCTGAACTTCTTTATGGTGCAGGCCATAGAATTGTGTCAACATACTCCTATAGGAAGCCTATAAAACAGTGCATTGTCCCAGTGCCCTTCTCAGAAGGGCAATTGATCTTGATTCAGTGTAATAGAGAGCTAACACCTTTGGAAGGTCTAGTCTTACGTTCAAGGCTCACACTTCCTGTAAAATGATGAACACACACAGAAATGATGAATTTTCTCCTTTGAACTGGCATTCATAGATAGTTGTCTGATCTGGGATTGTTAGATCCATAAGTTTTCTCCAGTACAACTCCCAGTTTAAGAATTAGAAAATCACCCATGGGAAGGTACTCTAGGACTCATCCAGTCTGACTTCTAATCCTGTCACCATTATTTGTTGACAGATAGAAAACAGACCTGATTCAATTTATGACCACCTCCAGTTCAATGGATAACAGATAGCAGCAAGGAGAAAACTTCCTCTTATATGAGACTCTGGGGAGCCACTGACAGTGAGAAATGGAGCAAGGAAGGACTCAGTCTCCAAAACGCTCCAAAAGGTCTGCTGTATGAGTAGACTGCAACACACTGCCCCAACAGAAGCTTAAGTATGACCCAAAATCAGCAGTGTTCTTAAATATAACAAGAAGTCAATGCATACCATAGGGCACATATATCTATGAAATTTCAGATATTCTACCAGGTATAAAACCATGTTGACACCAGTCTTCAATATACCCTCTTTCTATGTCATTTTTTTCACTTCCTCCATGAACTCTGCTGCAGTCAGGTAAGCATGCTAAACTGTAGAAATAGTGCAGTTTGATGCCATTTTCATGGTTCCATCCTACAGAATCCTGGGATTTGTAGTTTTATGAGGCACCAGCACTCTTTGGCAGAGAAGGCTAAATACCTTATAAAACTGCAAATCCCATGACTCAATAGGATGGAACTATAGCACTTAAAGTGGTGTCAAACTGCATTATTTCTACAGTGCAGATACATCCTAGGTCACCACCTTCCAGAACAATGTGTGCAGAGTGTGCCAGTTCTAATGTCCACAGCAATAGACTCCTTCTTTTAAGACCACTTTTTTGTGCTAGTCAGTACAATCTCATATGAAATCATGGCTCCCAAACATCCCATGCATTTGAATTGTACACACATGAAACACAATGGCTTAAATCCTATCATTAGTCCCAACTGGAGTAGACCCATCAAATCAATGTGATTCACTTATATTCACTCACTATTCAATAACTGGTTGTGCCTATGCTGGTTGTGTCTAATCAATAAGATTCAGTCCCCTATGAGTGTTTAAGACTTGAAACCAGCCATTCTGGGGACTTCCAGGTGAGGAGTTTTATGGCAGATTGACATCCCTGTGAGATGCTCCGCAGCAGGAAAAGCTTAGGCAGAGAAATTGCTGACTAGGAGGCAAGTTCTATCTGGTGAAATCTCTCTCTGGACAAAGAGAGAGGGTGAGATTACACTTACATACTCCAAAATACTGCTTCTCACTAGGAGACCACAGAAACCTCAGCAGTTGGAAGGCAGGTTCAGTTGTGGTGGTGGCTCAGGATTAACATCAGGCTCAAGCTGCTTAAGCAAGCCTTTTAGGGACACTGGATCACTTTCTTAAACACCTTATAGCTACCTAATTTAGAACTGATTTACAATTGAAAAGAAATCTTCCGACTGTTGGTAAGATCAAAGCTGCAATGAGTTGCCTTCTTTCTGTTAAAAAAAGAGAGAAGAAATAAAGACTATTCACAAATTTTGGTTTTAAAGAAAAAAGTTTACCAATAGTGTGGCTTAACAGTTATAAATGGATAAAGGGGACAGTAACTTGAAAAGATAGAGGACTTCTTATTTTATTTTTGATTAATGTGATTTGTGAATATTGAAGGTGATTAGGCAAAGAGGCCAGCCCTCCATGGGAATGTGGATTATTTACTTTAAAAGAAGATAAAACTAAGAATAGCCAGACAGTCGTATTAAGTATGGAGACTGCCTTGAGATGAAATTGTTAGTCCTACAGAAGAAATAAACCTGAGGTTTGCTTTTTATTTTTAACACTGTAATTTATGTATTTTTACTTTGGATTTACTGAATATGACAGCCACTAGAAAAATGACAAAAGTGGTTGAAGAAGAAATGTTCAGTAGCTGTTTGAAGACATCAGGCTTATGGTGAAAGGAGGAATTGAAGGAAGTTATGAAAGAGGAGGATAAACAAATTGGAGAAGAAGTGTATGATAAAATGAGTTAAGAATTTTGGTTATATTATATAGGTTGTCCCCTGTATGCACAGGGGAATATGTTCCTAGACTTACCACAAATACTTGAAACCATGGGTAACAGCAAACCCCACAGAATCATGTTGGAGGATCTAGGAAATGCCTAGAGAGGGTGCCCATCTAATCATCTCCACTGGGAGAAGTTACCATAGAGTAGCATTGTCTCTGGCTTTTCTTCGCAAACGAAGATTCGGGAAGGACACATCCCGCGCTTTCTGCAAGCGCGCTGATGACTAAAAAGGCCAATCCGAGATAAACAAGTCCGGTTGCAAAAAGCACAGCAGAAGGTCTCCTTGGGTGATGTTTTTGGGTTGTGATTCTTTCTGCGTTGTCGTTTCTCTTCAAGACTTGTTCGGCGTGAGTTCTCAAATAAGGCTGCAGCATTGTGGATAGTGCGTCTCCATGCCTCCCGATGTGAGGCCAGGGCGGACCACTGTTGGTGATCAATTTGGCCAAGCCTGAGATGTTGTTTCAGGGAGTCTTTGTATCGCTTTTTTGGAGCACCACTCTTACGCTGACCCGTGGCGAGTTCATCGTAGAGTAGTATTTTTGGGAGGCGATGGTCCTCCATCCTAGAAACGTGCCCTGCCCAGCGCAGCTGTGTTCTCAATATCATGGCCTCGATGCTGGTGATCCCTGCTTGCTCAAGGACAGCAACATTTGTCACATAGTCAGTCCAGTATATATTTAGGATTGTGCGTAGACAGCGCTGATGAAAGCGCTCGAGGAGTCGTAGGTGGTGGCGATAGGTGACCCATGTTTCAGATCCATAAAGGAGGATAGACAGTACGATGGTTCTATACACAATGATTTTTGGGCTTTGCCTCAGGTGCTTATTGCTCCAGACTCTTTTGTGAAGTCTTCCAAATGCACTATATGCCTTTGCTAATCTGTGATCGATCTCTTTGTCAATCTTGGCATCTGAGGAGATGATGCTTCCCAGGTAGGTGAACTGCTGAACGGACTTGAGCACAGATTTGCCGACGGCAATGTGGGGATGGTGGTATTCGTCCTGTGGTGCAGGCTGGTAAAGAACTTCTGTTTTCTTCAGGTTGACTTCTAGCCCAAACAGCTCTACAGTTGTTGCAAAGCAGGATGTTAGGCGCTGCAGAGCTGCTTCTGTGTGGGCAGCAAGGGCAGCATCATTGGCAAAGAGCAGCTCACGGACTAGATAGTTTAGAGTCTTAGTGTGAGCCCTCAGATGGCTTAAGTTAAACAAGCTACCATCAGTACGGTAGCGTATATAGATGCCGTCGTCTTCTTCAAGCTCTGCCATAGCCCTTTGGAGCATCGTGCTAAAGAAGATTGTAAATAAAGTTGGTGCAAGAACACAACCTTGCTTCACTCCATTAGTTATTAGAAAGGGCTCTGAAAGAGCATCGCCATATCTGACTTGACCACACTGTCCCTCGTGTAGCAAGATAATCATTTTAAGGAATTTGGGGTGACATCCTAGTCTTTCCAGGATCTGCCACAGACCTTTTCTACTTACAGTGTCAAAGGCTTTGGTGAGGTCGACAAATGTTACATAGAGACCCTTGTTCTGCTCCCTACATTTTTCTTGCAGTTGCCTAAGGGCAAATATCATGTCTGTAGTACTCCTATTGGCTCTGAAGCCACATTGGCTTTCAGGGAGAAGTTCTTCTGCAATAGCAGGAACTAATCTGTTCAGGAGTATCCTTGCAAGGATTTTTCCAGCAATAGAGAGCAGTGTTATGCCTCGATAGTTTGAGCAATCGGATTTTGCTCCTTTTTTCTTGTACACGGTGATGATGACTGCATCTCGGAGGTTACCATAGAGTAGCATTGGAGGACCTAGGAAATGCCTAGAGAGACCATATTTTTCAGACAGTGGATAATTGAAACCAGAAGTCCTGGTCCTGCACATATGGGGGGGTGAGGAAGAGTGACCTGTATAGATGGATCAATGGGAAAATATGTGATATAAGGGATTGAAATTTATATTATGTTATTATCTTACATAGAACTTCTATAAAATGATTTATCATTGGTATATGATGTTAGAGAAATTAACTTTTTCTTTTGGGATTTATGAATGCATATCTGGAAATGAGTTATGGAAGAATATTTTAATATATGACCATGGCAGTAAAATAGTTGTATGCATAGAGATGGAAGAGTCTAACATTATTTACTATGGAGAAATGGATGTGGAAACTGATGGATTTAATAGAAGTGGATAAAGTGTCTGGTTTGACTAGAGAAAGAACATTAATGGCTGGAAGCTCCTTATAGACTTTTGGTGGGGGGAGAATATGATTTGATAATTTTTAGTTTTGATTATTAGAAACAACAGAAGGGAACATGTTGTAGCTTTAGAGAGAGAGAGGCACAGATAATTATATGTATATGCAAGCTGCCGAAAGGAAGATTGAAAGTCAACTTCCCCCCTTCTCTCTTTTCTTTTTTGTTTTCATTTTCTAGTTTTGTGCCAGTTTTAATTTTTATATTATTGTACATTAGCTTTATATTTTTCTATTTCTATTTCTTTTTTCCTGTAATTATGTAATGTATTTTTAAATGTTCAATACAAATTCTTTTGAAAAAAGAAGAAACCAGCCATTTGTGGCAAATGCTATCTTGGAGTTTGTCTACACTGGCCAGAATGTGCCACCTTCCAGCTGGAGTATTCTGGCTCCGGAGCTGGCCCAGATCCCCCCCCCACCAGCTTAACGCAGTGAAACAGGCAGAGGTCCACACGCACATGCTAGCCAGTATCAGCGGATGCCTATGATGCTGTTGTGTGTCACACTTTCTGAAGCCAGGAAGGGGGCTCTCAGCATGTGATCATGGCTGGTCACATGCAAGAGGCCTTGATCACATATTGAGGCCTCCTTCCCAGCTTCAGGGCAACACAAATGGCGGCCAGTGATACAGTTCAGCATGCAGTATGGCCTACTGTCCTCCCGTGCTGGACCCATCTGGATTTTCCTGCATGATGCAGATTTTCCTGGGGGTTATTTTGAAACATTTTTAAAGGGTTTACCCAGGCTTTCCCCCAGCTTCACCCTTGGATGTTAAGACTGTCCGGAGGTGAACTGGGGCAAGAGCCCTGCGTCATTTGGACTGCAGGGCTCCAACATGGGGGGAAGCCAGGGTAAATTCCCCGTCTAGACAAGCCCCTAGAAGATTGGTAGCCCTTTCTCTGTTGTATAGGAGAGGACATATCTGGCATAATTATGGCTACTATAGCATGGGTGTGTATTCTACAGCAAGATGGTTTTTTTCTAAAACTGCATTGTTAACTAATGGGTTAAAATTCATATGTTAGATTGATTAAGGGCACACTCTTATGGCTGCTGGGAAGGGTACATGTTACAGGCAGGTGGGTGAGTAAAGTGAAACTTCAAAAGCCTTATCATAAGGTTGATGAAGCATTCTTCTGCCATTGCTCCATCACCACAGGGGCCTTATTGGCAGTAGGAGCTGGAAAGAATTGGATCTAAACCCGTTTTCTCAGCCCCCAACATGCGGGTGGGAAGGAGGCAGAAATTATGGAACGGCCATGATTACTTTTGCTTTTGTTGAAAGCAATAGGAGGGAAACCAAAGGGTGGGTGGGTGGGGGTGCGATCAGCACCACAAAGAAAATGTAAAAAGAAAAAGGAAAAAAAATCTCTACCACCTTCATCTTTTGCCTGGGGTGAAAAGTCCCACCTTGATCAGTGCATTTTACTTAGGATTGCTAGATTTCTGTAACTGATTAAGAACTCTAAACTCCATGGGATTTACTTCCAAGCAAACCTGGTAGGAGAAATGAAAGCCATTTTTTTTTTTTGGAAAAAAATATTAAGGGAATAACTTGCTGGCAATCTCTTACTGCATGTTATTTTCATTATTTTATTTTATTTTGCTTCCTGGTGGCTCCTTTTTCAAAAGTAACATGCTGACCAAAAAGCTTTCTGATAACAGAGAAATTGTTCTCCTCAAGAGTTCATGTGGCCAGAGTTAAATGACTCCCATGGAGTTGGAAGGGGTGGGGGGAAGAGAATTCTTTAATTTTGTTCCATAACACCACACAGATCTATTCTTGCTGCAGTAGAAAAGTGTTTTCTCTCCTCTTTCCATTTCACATTTCTGAAGCGGCAACATTAAAGTTGTGTTCCCCCCACCCTCCTGATGGGTCCCTTCAAAGGAGACCCACTCTCCTTGCCTCAATGTTGCCAGACAATTAGAACCACTATCTCAAGGAAATGATATGTGTGGGAGACAAAGGCTGTACATGCAATGATGGAATATACTTTATGGAGGGGAGGGGAGGGGAGGGGAGGGGAGGGGAGGGGAGGGGAAAACCCACAGAAATTAAGTGTGTGCCTACCACTCCATTTATACCTAGCTGTGTGGATTCTATTGATAGTTTAATTTTTCCAAGGGGGGGGGGACTCTAACATATAAAGAACAAAAGTGGTAGATAATTGTAGCAGAATGGGATGATAAGTAATGTTTGGTATCCTTTCTATAACTGTTCCCTGGGGGCCCATTATGGTAATTTTTCTTCTATAACTGGCACATTGTATAACGAGTTAGAAGATAAACTAGGAAGCAAGACAGGAATTTGCATTTTAATATAACTGTCTAAATCATTTATCCAGAAAAAGGCCGGACGGGACACTTTGCAGATTCTGCTGCATTCTTGGTTGTTATAGGGTCAAACCTTTGTTATAGGGTCAAAGCTCAGCTTTCTGCATTGCCTTTGACCTCCTCATCAATGGCTTCAGGAAGTAGACTAGACACCTAATCCAGCACCTCCTCAACATTTTTTTTCCTTCCTAACATATCCGATGACATACCTAACATATCTGGTATTACTAGAACTAGGGCTGCTGATACACTGCAGAAATAATGCAGTTTAACCCCACTTGAACTGCCATGGCTCAATGCTGTGGAATTCTGGGATTTGTAGTTTTGTGAGATATTTAGCCTTCTTTGTCAAAGAACTCTGATGCCACAACAAACTACAAATCCCTGGATTCCATAGGATGGAGTGTGTCAGCAGCTGGGAGATTTAAAAACTACCACTACTTAATATGGGATATGTGACTGGCTGCATATCATCTCCAGTTGTGAGGTCTTCTTTTACAGCTGTTGTAACCAGCAGCATTTTTACCATTTTCAGAAAGATGGAAAGATACTGTGTTATCACTGAAGAAGAGAACAGAGATCTGAATAACACTTCCATATGATAATTCATGGATACAAAACCTATGTCCTTCCCAAAGTTTTGGGCTACAACTGTGATCAGCCCTATTCAGCTTGGCCAATTATAAAGGACTGTGGGAGTTGTAGCCTCAAACACTGGAAAGGCTAATGCAGTAGGACCCTCGTATCCACTAGGGATTGGTTCGGGGGGGGGGCGTGGATACCGAAAACTGCAGATACCAGTGAACACCATTGAAAATAATGGGACTTCCAGTTTAAAATACCATAGAGTTGCCTTGGAGGACCTAGAAAATGGCTAGAGAGGATGCATTTTTATTTATTTATTTATACCCCGCTCTTCAGCCACAAAGCTATCAGAGCAGCTTATAAATTGTTTTAAGCAATAGCTATTTACACATCTACACTGCATTAAACAGTTTCCAATGTGTGTTAGATAATTGCCCTCACAAGCTGGGTACTCATTTTACCGACCTACGACCTACCATTTTTGTTGGAGATATAGCATTCTTCCTGCACCCCCTACTTGCTGACTGATAGGGTTAAGCAAGTTCTTAGAAAGATTCAGGGACCTCCTTTGCATGTTAAAAATTCATCCCCTTCTCCTCACACTACCTTAGTGATTTGTGGGCTTGGCTAGTAGCTGTGCTCAGCCAAGCCAAATGAAGTGGAGTGACCACTGTGTCATTCATCACATCCCTCTTGATTTTAAAAGTTTATGCTCCTTTGTTCTCTTACATGACATGCAGTCTCCCTGTCTTGAAGCACACATGAAGATGGAAGTCATGCTCTCACTCATTTGCATTCACTCTCTATGAAGAAAGAAACATGGATGCTGCCTGCATGCAAAATGTAGGGACATCCTGCCTTGTTTTCCTTATCTTACCTGAATTCACTGGATGGGTGAGTTCTATCCTAAAATCCTTTAGTCAGTTAGGACACTAGCTTTCCCCATGAATATGTAGATTGCAGGAGCTACTGTATTAGTAAATCTTTAAGTATTTCTTTTTCAAAGAAGAAGTTGTTTTATCTTTCTTTTGTTTAAGCGGCATTAATGACTGAGTAGTTTACAGTACCTTACTAATGAGTCTGTATGTTTCTGTCTCTGCCAACTCTGCTATACTAAAAGTTTTATTTTTCTCAAGAAGGTATTCCCAAAGGGCTTGCTCCCTGGAATCTGTAATTAATTTTTAATTTTTATGCTCACACACCCTAACAATTTTCTATGAAGACTCTATGGTAAGTGTGCTGTTTTGTGTCCCGTGGATAATGAATCAGTGGATATGAGGGTTCTACTGTAGTTCCTGACCCACTCACCCAGCTAATTGACAGCTTCATGGGTTTGTGGCTAATCTGGATACCGAAGTAGTTGCCCTGTGGCACCCTCCCTTTGAAGGGGGGATGCAGTGGACCATTAATCACTGATCTATCTTAAAAGAAACAACTTTATACAATCATACCTCAGTTAACAAGGCCTTTGACAAAGAAGTTCCTTTTCACAACTTTTTATGTCCATCCAGACCCCTTTTCCTCCTCATCCTCTGTCTAGATGAAAGGGTTTGTTTTTTTTCAGCATCCACATTGGGAGGATGATGCAGGAGGGCTGGAGAAACACAGGTTGCAGGTTGCAGCAGTTTGTCAGCAGTAAACACTGCAATAAACAGGTTTAAGCTGGGAAATAGCAGCATTCTACTGAACCTACTGTAGTCCTGTCACCTGCATGCAATAGGCAAAGTAAACAGCAGCCACCTCCAAGATCCCTTATTGAGCATGAATGAACAACAATACAGAGGAAAAAAGGAGAGCAGATAACCCTGCTTCACCAGCTACCCTCAGTATGTTTTTAAATAGCATCAACTGGGGACTCATCTACATGAGCCAGGATATGATGGCTCACCGCTGGCATATCCTGGCTGTGGATCAGGTCCATTCCTCCCCCGTTACCTGGACAGAATGGGAGGAAGTCCAGACAGGAATACTGACCCATCATTGCAGCTGCCACCACCATCACCACCATCTCCCTCACTCTCCGAGAAGCCAGGAAGACAACCGCAACATGAGACCAAGCCCCCCCTGCATGTGACCAGCCTTGGTCACATGCTATGGTCCTGCTTCCTGTTGTGAAAGAGGGAAGCAGAGGGCTGCTGAAGTAACAGGCTAGCATGGCATGGGCTCCTGCACTTCACATGGGGGATATTTTCCATGGTGACAAGCCCTTGGCCGCTGGAATGGAAGCCAGGAGACAGGTGGAAGCTGGTGAAAGAAAAGGTCATCCCTGGGCACTTTTTAGAAGAAGCCTTCAAGTGGTTTCAGGAAGATTCAAAACGCCTTTGTTTACTTATGCCAGGCTTACCTGACCTAGCTGTTTCATTTTACATGTATATATTGTTGCAGTGGGTTAAAAAGTTTGCTGAAACGGTTGAAATGTTCTTCTTTGTGATATAGGAACCTATATTCCTATTCTTTCCATGTTATTTCTGCCTCTGGTAAAAAAAAAATTCTGTTAAAGAAGTACAGTACTGCCCCAACACATCTACTTTGTCAACTGAAGTAAATCTGAACTGAATTCTGGAGAATGTTGCGGAGAAAGGCTAAAATGCTATTGCATGAGACCCAGGAGTATATCTATGCTACAGAGTTATAGCAATTTGATCCCTCCTTAACTGACATAGCACTCTCCTTCAGATCCTGGGATCTGTTGCATGGTGATCAACTTAGAATTAATACCGAAACTGTGGTACATGCGCTGGTAACCTTTCGTCTCGATTTCTGTAATGCACTCTACATGGGGCTACCCTTGTGCTTGACTCAGAAACTTCAACTAGTTCAGAACATTGCAGCCAGGTTGATTTCTGGTGTTTCCAGAAGAGAGCACATAACACCTGTGCTAAAAGCTCTCCACTGGCTGCCTATTAGTTTCCGGGCACAGTACAAGGTATTGGTTATGGCTTTAAAGCCCTACATGGCTTGGGGCCAACTTACCTCCGGGACTGCCTCCTCCCATATGATCCTCCCTGCGCGCTTCGGTCTTCTGGGACGAATCTGTTACAACCTATGGCTGTCGGTGACTTCCCAGAGGGCCTTCTCTGCTGCCACTCCTAGATTATGGAATGGCCTGCCGGATGAGATCCGTCTTATTACCACCTTAGACAGCTTTAAAAAAAGCTGTCAAGACGGATCTTTTCTGGCAGGCCTTTCCTGAATAACTATCCCGGCCCGAAGATTCGGCTGTCTTTTTCCCTTTGAGCTGTCATTGATTTTTCTTCTTCTTCTATTTTAATTATTGTATGTTTTAAAATCTTTTCTAATTCAATATTATTTTAAGGGGTGGGTGGGTTAGGGTATTGATGTAATTATGGAGTTTTACATTGTAAGCTGCCCCGATTGCGTTGCAGAGGGGCAGGATAGAAATAATAATAATAATAATAATAATAATTACAGTTGTCCCTCCACATCCACGGATTTGGCATTCACGGATTTAAGTATTCACGGCTTGAAAATATTCTTTAAAAAATAATAATCCAAAAAGCCAACCTTGATTTTGCCATCTTATATAAAGGACACCATTTTGCTATGCCATTGCATTTAATGGGACTTGGGTATTCACGGAGGAGGGGGGGTCCTGGAAGCAAACCCCAGCAAATGTGAAGGAACAACTGTACTTAAATAGCTCTACTGTGCTCCCTTTCACTACAGCGCTGGAGCATCCTAGCAGAGAAATAGAATTGAAGTAGAATCAACCTAATCAAATGCTTACTGTAGATATTGCTTAAAGAAGGAAGACACCCATTAGAAAATCCCATTCCATACAATGGACATGAAATTTGGGGACAGCCCTAAATTTGCTGTGTTATTTTTTTGTTTGTTTATTTTTGTTTTGTAAAGCTTGGGGCTTGTCTAGATGGGCAATTTCCCTTGTCTTGCCTCTGTCTTAGAGCCCTGCAGTCCAAATGATGCAAGGCTTTTGTCCTGTTTTGCCCCCAGGCAGTCCTCACGACCCCCAGGGCAAAGAGGGAGCAAAAACAAGGGAAAGATGGGTGTAAAGCCTGTTAAACTGTTACAACAAAATGCCCAGGAAAAACCACTTTATTGAGGAAGAAACGGATTGGGCCCTGTGGGAACACAGGCGGCCATACCACCATGCCAGCCCATCTCTGCAGCTGCTGTCGATGTTGCACTCTCTGCAGCCAGGAAGCAGGCTTACAGCATGTGACCAAGACTGGTCACATGCAGGGGGTCTTAATCATGTGCTGCGGGCCCCCTTCCTGGTTTCAGGGGGAGCAACATGAATGGCAGCACAGGAGCAGCAGTGGCCACAGAGACGGCCCAGCAGGTCGTTGAGGACTCCATCCTGTTTCATGCTGGTGATGGAGGAGCAATGAGCCTGATCCGGGGCCAGAATACACCAGCAGGGATCCAGCACATTCTGCCCATGTAGATGAGGCCTCAGAAAGGTTCTTTCTTTCTTTCTTTCTTTCTTTCTTTCTTTCTTTCTTTCTTTCTTTCTTTTTTGAGAGGAGGCTGCAACCCATAGATTCTCCCACCCAATGCTTAGGTCTAGGGGACAATTACTAATTTAACACATCATCTGGTTAAGAAATGCATCATGTTTGAATCAGGCCTAAGACAACTGCCAATCAAATTTGAAAGTTCATTTGAATTTAATTTAACCAGGACTTGAATATTAGTATGTTTTATTCTTCACCATTAAAAGTTTATGTTTGATTTAGTAATTAAAATTTGAAAGTTTGAGGTGTGGGTAGTGTGAAAAATCTGTGAAAAGTGTGCTGCGTAACGGCGGGGGGAATCAATTGAAAATTTATTGTTATCAAATTCACATGATCCTTGACCACGTTTGGGAGGCTTACTCTGTGTATGCCACTGAGCAATCAATCCTCTTTTGCAATCGGAAAGTATGCTCACATTTGTCATTGTTTTCAAAATGATCCCAACCAGTTCCACATACAGCCTGTTTTTAAAACTAGAGATGGGGAAACTGAGGGACAAAAGAAATATGGGGCTCAAGTGTGCTTCCAACAGTATTTTTCTCATATAACGCCCTTGGCTTATTCAAATAATTTTCAGGCTGTCTAGGCAGGACCGGTTTAAGGAATTTTGGGACCTCCGGCAAGACTTTATTTTGGGGGCCCCATATGTTTATCTCAGAACCTAACCTAACCTATTCACAGTACAGGATATTCAGATTATTACTAATACCGTTTTTGCAGGAGGAGGGTTACAACGCCCCCTCATAATGACACCCCCCTTTGTGGCTGCTGGTGTTGCGGGGCTCTTAAACTGGCCCTCCCTCCCTCCCACCACTTTCTTCCCCCCCAAAAAAAACCCCACCCCAAGGGCTGACTGGATTGGGGAGGATGGGATCACCACCACCACCACCATGCTGCTGCCACCTCTTTTGTTCCAAGCAGTAACCGAGGTGGCTTCTCTTTTCAACCTCGGTTTGGCTTCCGTGGCGGGGAGCAGGAGAGTGTTTGGGGGAGGGAGGTTTTTCCAGCTGAGCTGTATCTCTTGTGTGGCGGAGGGGCGGATGGGTGGGTTGTTTGTGTATTTTCTGCCTTGGAAAGCATGTCTGTCTGGAGGGGGTGGAGGAAGAGATTCTGCACCCCCCCCCTTTGTCGATCTTCTCTCTCTCTCTCTTTAACCTCCCCTCCTCCCCAGCTGCCACCTCTTTATGATCCTGATCATGATTATGGTTTTCCTTCCCCAAGAAACCTTGAACCCCCCTTAAAGGAATGGGATCACGTGAGGGCCCGTGAGGGGGCGGGGCTTTGGGTCTGGAGCACAGGCAGGGGGAGGGCCATTTTGTGGCCTGGCGCCCCTTCGCTAGTCCGGCCTGCAGCCACGGCAGGCAGGCAAACAAGGAGGGAGGGCGGCTTTCCTTTCTTTCTCTCCTTCCTTCCCATTTCCTCCCTCCCTGCCCCAGCCCCTGCATGAGGAGGGAGTCACTGGGGGGGGGCCTCTGCACGATGGGGCCTCCCACACGACACCCCACCCCGCAAATGCTGATGCCGCAGGTGCCTTAAACCGGCCCTGTGTCTAGGGGCAATGTCTCATGTTTTCCAAACATTTCTTCTGATCCATTCAGCAGGGAAAGGCACACAATGACCATTGGCTGATCGCACAAGAAGCAGCTGGTGGACACCCTGAGAGTGTTTGGAGAAGTACTGGAAAACATGTAGCTGTGCTGTGAGTTGGAGAGAGGGCTGGCCAGAGATAGGAACCAAATCTCTGGGCAGAGGCATGATGGTACGTAGAGAAGGTAGAAAAGCAAGACACTATGAGGGCACTCATTGTAAAGGAAAAGCAACCCCTCAGAAATTCTAAAAAGCATGCCACTGGTCTAACTGAGCACCAAACTCAATTGCATCTGAAAAAAGGAGTCTATGGCTGCCACACTGAAGAAAGAATGCTGTTTTTGACACCTCTTTAACTCCCATGGCTCAATGCTATGGAATCCTGGGATTTGTAGTTTTGTGAGATACTTAGCCTTCTCTGTCAGAGAGCTCAGGTGCCACAACAAATGACAAATCCCAGGATTCCATAGGAAGGAGCCATGATAGTTAAAGCAGTGTCAAACTGCATTATTTCTGCAGTGTGCCAGCAGTCTATGTTTATTACAAATTCAGATATGTAATACCAGAGGACTACTGGGCAATTAACCCTGCAAGAAATGTATGCAGCACTGGAATAGTAAGTAAATGCTTATTTTAAAGGGGAGGGAGACATTGTCAGAAGCACAACCGGAAAAATCCGGACAGTTAAAAGACAATGAGCACATCTGAAGAAAATAAAACACACAAGGGGCAAAGGCTTCCTCAGAGGCTACCAAGAGGGCAAAATTCTTCCTACATATGCTACAAGGATGCAGATACCCAAAAGGAGGGTTGACTAATTTTCATTCAGGAAATTCCTAACAAAGTTTGTTAAAGCTCAGTTCAACCCATTTAAATTACAAAATCCCAGTTGATATGCCCACAGATGTGAGGAAGGAATCCACCTGTAAAGGTAAAAATAAAACTCACCGCTATCCTTTCAAAGAATCAAAGCCATTATTTTTGTGCCTGCAACAGAAACAGAGCATTGAGTGTTCTGTCACACCTGTGTTGTTCAGGAAAAGACACAGAAATTGAGATTTTTGTGGGGGGTGATATGGCTCTCTTGAGTTGTAGTTTTTGAACAGGGCCCACATGACACTCTGGAATATGGCTTTTTTCTTTTGACACCTGACCCAGCTTTTCTCTGCTGCTCTTGCCTGCCACCTTTGCATCTTCTTCTGGTCCAAGTCAAAGGTGTGCTGTCACCCTCTGATAATGAGGTTATGGCTATTGAAAGATGTCCTGCAGAAGGACTCATCAGGCGTTTCCTCTTCACAACTCACTATTGTTCCTTCCCTGCTCCTTGTTGACCTCCCATCAGTGCAGATTCAGACAATTAAAACTCATTCAGTTGGGACTTGAGCACTGGAGCCACCTGGAAGAATAAGGAGCACATTATGCAAAGGAAGCAATTTACTTTACCTGCAGTTCTGTCACAGTGTTTCCCCCTCCTTGCTTTCTATTGTTGCTGCTATTGCAAAGCTAGGTAAAAAGGAGAACTTTTCCTCCCTCTTAAGCTTTAAAAATGTTTTTCTCTTGTTCAAGTCTTCCCATAAAACATAATCCAACCATTTTATTACAGCTATTCAGTATGCTGCAGCACGAAACGCTCAGACGTCATTATTCAAACCTCTAAAAAATCATGAAATGATATAAAACATCATGTAATTAGAGCATAAAAATAATGCATTTTGAGATGTTTTTATAAAAATACTGTACAATGAGGTGTTTTCTATAAAATTGCTCTTATGGTGTTTTCAAGCTTTTGCTTTAAAACCATGAAGATTAGAAACTTATATTTTAAATGAATGTACAGTTTCTGTGAGACTTTTATGGGATTACCTTTTTATCTAGGCTTATAGAAAATTTGAAACTGTGAAATTTATACTTGCTATATCATAAGAATTAACCATATATTTGCCATATTAGTAGATATATGGCTGGGAACCCACTCCTACGCAGGCCTACTCAGTGTGATGGGATCTATCCACAAGTAAGGGTAGAATCCTTTAAGTGGCTGACTTTGGTATAACCCTCACCCTCCCTGCATTATGCCAGTGTATGCATTTTTCAGACATTGCAAGGAGGTATCCAACACTTCCTTGTTCAGTGCCTTTGCCCTGGATGCATAAAGGCAGCTGGTTTCCCAACTGCAGCTCCCCCTTCAAGCCACTGATTGGCTGTAGGAGGCCCAGACACTGTCCAGCTGATCTTGAACACCCAGAAAGAAGAGGAGGAATCCACCTTTGCCCAGGTGGTTAACAGTTCTTTTTTCTTCTCCAGGGCTTGCCTATACGGTAATGGCATTTTGCAGCAGCTGTGACTTTTCCTAATAGGTTCCCCACCCCAAAGCTTTGCATGCCCATGGTGACCACGAGTGAATTACTAGCATTTCTGCCACTGCCGAACTTCTTTTAAAAACTATTTGCACTGTGCCCTGGAGTGCTATTTTGCATTTGCAACAAAGAGGTTAAGAAACAGCACCCTGTTTTCTCACCTTAGCACTAAAGCAAAAAATCAACATGACGCCGTCGCACACTTGCCCTGTTAGCAAGCCCCACCCCACGCGCTTGCCTGGCAAATCAGCTTTGCACTTCCTCTCCTATAGGAAAGTGATTCAAAGTGAATTGTTTGTCCCAATGAGCAGGCAAAACGATGCAGGATCCCATTAAGACAGGTAGGATTCTCCTCACATTCCATGAGGAATATTTTCACCATTTAGACAGCCCCAGGTGTGCAAGGGCAAGGGGAAGCACTCATACCCTCCAACATTTCACAGATGAAAACTGGGACATGTTTGGCCAAGCAACATCAGAGTGTGGTCAGGATGGCAAAAGTTATTAATGAGGAAGAACACACAAGCTAGGAATGGATGCAGTAGTTGCTTTTGCCTGAGCCTACAGGGAAGAGTAAGATTCTGTCCCCTCTCCTCCCTTTCCCCCTGCTGACTTAACTGGGTGAAAACTACTTTTGAATTTTGAGCTCAGTTTGCAGCAGTTGAACTATGCTAAGGACAAAGGGGAAAGAGCAGGAGGAGAAGAGAGGAAGTGAGGCATTTTAAAAGCGGTTGAAAATGTGGCATGGCAGAAGGTTAACTAGGACTGTCTCTAGCAAATCAGGATGGAGGGTCTGCACCTAGGGACAACCTGACAACTAATCAGTGGCTGGAGGGAAGAGGTATACCCAGCAGCTTCCAGCTGCCTTTGTATATCCAGAGAAAAAGAAGAAGCTGTGCCCCAGCCCCCTCAACCACCATTGTAAGTACATAGGTGGTGATTTAGGCTCTGTAAGCAGATCAACATGATCTTGGACATTTACGTATCAGGCATACACCCTGATGCTACACATGGTTACTTGGAATGAGGCCCATAGATTTACTGTTAGGTATGTGTATCTGTCTTTGAAAAGGGTTCAGAAACCTCAGATAGCCTCGATGTCGCAGTCTCAATATTGGTTGAATCTGGCTACAGGAAGTATATTGGGCTTGTCTTCATAGACAGGAAACCCTGCACCTACTGTACCTCATAGCCCCGGTGGATTTCTTTGATCTGCAGTGGACCCGTAAGTGCAACATGCACTAGGGTTTGTCTGGTTGCTGATCACGTGTCCTATACATCATACTATTTGTTATGTATTTAATGTTTTGAATGTTTTTATATGCTGTACATCACTTCAGGAGTTTTGGCAGGGCGATAGGTAAATGCTTTAAATAATTAAAGAAGTTCAAAGTGCTTGTTTTAACCTCTGAAAGCCCTGCATGACTTAGGACTTTTTGATAAGCCATGTTTGCTAATATGAACTAGTGTGCATTTTAAGATCTTCAGGGATTGCCCTCCTTTTTGTCCCATCACAAATCAGAGGGATTTTGGTAGGAAAACAAGAAGACAGCCTTCTTGGTGGCTGCTCTCAGGCTTCGGAATGCCTCACCAAAAGAGGCTGGACAAGCTCCATTTCTCTTGTTCTTATGCTGGGCAGACAAAGATATTTTTATTCAGATAAGCTTTGGGCACTTACCATAAGCTTATTTGCTGTTGAGGCAGTTTTTATCTAGTGGGTGTTGTGTTGTTATTATTTCCCGTTGATGCATTTGTATTTGATCATCAGTTCTCTTCAGCATTAACTTTAGTGGAAAACCTAATGTATTTATAAATATGTGGGCATAGCAACTCAAGAAAGCTTAACTCTTGAACAAGTAAGGATTATGTTATGTTGCCGCATGCCTTGGCATACCTACGTTAGAAATAACTTGTACTGAAATCAAAGGTACTTACTTTCAAGTAATCATAGACTCAAGCTGTAAGTGTACTAAATCCTTTGGGTGCACTTGTGGCTCTTCTCCTAGACTGAATCACATTACACTCATTATTATTTTTTTAAAAGGAAAATTCTCCTTAGAAACAGATACAGAAATGTAAGGGAATCCTCTTTCTATGCATGATATAATGCTTAGTAATGGATCCTATGGGGTACTTCAGCTGTAGTGATACAGGAGATTATCAGATGGGCTAAAGATGGTGTTACATGAACACCAGGAGATCGCTAAAGGGCTTCCCTTCCATAGCGCTTCTTTTTATTGATGGGCTAAGCCATCAATAGATCACCTGTTCCATTTCTGTAACAAAATGACAGGTGAGTGAAACTGTGCCCCGTTTTGCTGGTGCGATGCCAGTGTCACTGGGAGGTCCATGCAAGAACACTTCCGGGTGTGATTGGGACATCAAGGTAAGTGACACACTTTTTTGTACCCTCCCCGGGATACTTTTTTTAAAAGTGTGTTTTTGTGCTTGCTGTCACTTTTTTACTTTTTTTAAAAAATTGCCGTGCTCGTCCTCTCACAAGAATGGCTGGGATTTCCATTCCAGGAAGTGAAAGGGGCTCCGTTCGATAGCCGTTCACTCTTGGGCAGCCCGGTGCAAGAGAGAAAGGTAGGTTTGAAAAAATGGGTTATCGTGCTGGGATGGGAGCGGGAGAGGAGATTGCAAGGTGGGAACACTTTTTTTGTCCCTGTCTGATAATCTCCACAGATGAAGAAATCAGGGGGGAAAAAAGAAAAAAGAAATGCTCAGATATAGGATGGGTGACACCTAGCTTGACAACAGTCCAAGTGAAGTTATCTAGACTTTTTTTTTTTTTTTTTTTTTTACAGAAACAGATTATTTGAATGCATTTCATACCACTGGGTCCGGAGAGGCCCTCTTCAGGAGAGGGCTCTCTAGAGCCTCTTTCAAGTCAGCAGGCACCTTCACCTGACCTAATGAGGCATTTACCACACCCTGGATCCAACTCATGCTAGATCTTTTCAGCCAGAATGTTCCACAGCCAAGCTTACATGTAGTGGGACAGACTGATTCAAAGGTCTTTTCCGCACCATCAACAACTAGAACTGATCTCAACAAAGCCAACCAGATTGAGCACTGAAAACTTCTATAATTGCAGAGTCAAATTTTGAACAAATACTAGCAACTTTCTCTTCAAAGGCTCTTAATGACTCAGAATAGTTCTGCTGGGTGGCATGTAGAGGTTAAAACAATGGTGGCATAATAAGGTGTCCTTTGTTTTGTTTTTCCCAGCCTTATTACTGAATAACAGGCACAATGATGAGTTTTCGCTGATCTTCCATTGTACTTGCTCTGTGACCTGCACCAGCAGCATTCTAGGCACCCTTCAGTCTGTTGTGTTGCCTGTGAATCTTTGTATCAAGGTAAATTATGGGCTATAGAGCACTGGAGTGGGTGCTTAAGAATGATTGTATTGATGTCTTTTTCTATCTTATGATTCCATAATGAAAGCAAGGCCTCAACTGATTTGCCAGCAACATCAGCCAGAAAATTCCTCATAGATTCCATACCACTCTGGCAGCAGGCCATCTTCATCAGTTCCCCATCCCTGCATGGAAGAACTGCTATCACCAAATCGAACTTTGCAAGAAAGTGATTGGATCACAACAGGTGTTGCTGACTCCCCCCACCCCCCAAAAACCCAGATCACCTTCCATCTGCCCAACAACAAAACCAGGTTTGGAATATGTCCTGCCACATGCATCAGGCCAACAATATATTGAGATACCCCATGTTTGTCCTGGTAGTCACAAAGTCCTGAGCTGTCCCCATCAGTACAACCTCAGTGTACATGTTGATGTCTCCCAAAATGTCCTGGGGTTCTCTACTACCACCTACAAGTCTACCTAGGATAAGGAAGCTGCTGGGCAACCTGGTGGGTGGTATTTTATTTATTTATTTATTTATTTATACCCCGCTCTTCAGCCACAAGGCTATCAGAGCGGCTTACAAATTGTTTTTAAGCAATAGCTATTTACACATCTACACTGCATTAAACAGTTTCCAATGTGTGTTAGCTAATTGCCCCCCACAAGCTGGGTACTCAATTTACCGACCTACGAAAGGATGGAAGGCTGAGTGAACCTTGGAGCCGGCTGGAATCGAACTTGCGACGTGGTGGCTTGCAGTACTGGCATTTAACCACTGCGCCACCAGGGCTCCCTAGATGTTCCTGTACTCCAGGAACATCTCTGTTCTTTGGCCCAGAACAACATAGACACCCTCTAAACTGATTCTAAGGTGGCTGGATTTTCTTGTAAGGGAGTCTGAATCCTTACACCTGGTGGCAACTCCGCCCTCCTCTCCAGCCCTCCAATCTATATCTATTGAATTTGACTACCCTTTGCAGATGGGGAAGAATTCTATTTCATTTCTACATATTTGAGGAGGAAAGAAATTGAATTTTTAAAAAATCTAGTACAGAAGCTATACTCTTGGTCCTCCACCCCCCCCATTCACATCCCTTGCTGCCTTGCATGTTGTGTGGTGTGGAAGTGCAGAGGTGAGTGCTTTTGTCAGAAACTTGTCCCAATCTAGATAGTAATGTCCCACTATAGAACAAGTTGCCCTTTGGAACAGCAGTTCTACTCTCTTTGCTGGCTCACATGTGCTTTTGTCTCAGCATGACAGAGCAAGGGAGGGGAAGGCCGGGAGAAGAGAGGAGCATAGTGTTTTCCTTTCAGGACTGTTCCCTTATGGTGAGGAGGCTATCATTGCTGTCACGGAAGCCACCTAAAATTGCATTTAACAGCCAAGAATGAATGAGTGAGTGATTAATTATCCTTTAAGTTCATGTGTGTGGCTTTTAAATGGCCAGAACATGGGTTAAAACCCACCATTTAACAACACGCTGGCAGCAATTGATGAGCCTTTTCAGTCACTGGAGCCATTTGTTTAAAAAGAAAATCTAATGATTTAATACCTGCTCCCTACCTTGCTGTCACTAATTTGCTGTAAGATAGCCATAAAAACAACAAGAACACAACATTAAGCATAACCACAAAATTGTCGAAATTGAAAAACTGTTCAGGCTTGTTTTAATTTTTGTTCAAACCCTCTTATCATAGCAGTTTGTGAAATGAACAATATTTCAATGATAGCTCATGTCTCCAGTTTTTTTCAGGGCAAACAATGCTTGCGGGGGAAGAACTAGTATACACTTGTCCCTCCGTATCCACAGATTTGGTATCCACGGATTTAAGTATTCACTGCTTGAAAATATTCTTTACAAAACAATAATTCAAAAATCAAACCTTGATTTTGCCATCTGATATAAAGGACACTATTTTGCTATGCCATTGCATATGAGAACACAGCTGCACTGGGCAGCACACATTTCTAGGATGAAGGACCATCGCCTCCCCAAAATAGTACTCTACGGTGAACTCGCCATGGGTCAGCGTAAGAGGGGTGCTCCAAAAAAGCAACACAAAGACTCCCTGAAACAACTTCTCAGGCTCAGCCAAATTGATCACCAACAATGGTCTGCCCTGGCCTCACATCGGGAGGCATGGAGATGCACTATCCACAATGCTGCAGCTTTATTTGAGAACTCACGCTGAACAAGTCTTGAAGAGAAACGACAACGCAGAAAGAATCACAACCTGGAAACATCACCCAAGGAGACCCTCTGCTGTGCTTTCTGCAACCAGACTTGTTTATCTTGGATTGGCCTTTTTAGTCATCAGTGCGCTTGCAGAAAGCACGGGATGTGTCCTTCCTGAATCGTCATTTGCGAAGAAAAGCCAGAGAGAGGCATATAATGGGGCTTGAATATTCACAGATTTTGGTATCCACGGGGGGTCCTGGAACCAAACCACAGAGAATATGAAGGGACAACTGTATTTGGAAACCTTAAGTAGAGAATCTTCTCTTTTTAAAAAGATAAAGTAACTTGGGAAGAAGGGAACGTATTATAGAAGAAGAGTGTCAGTAAAGCAGGGGTTGGCATCATTGAGAATGTATAAAGACAAGGAAGAGGGGCTACTGCAAACCATAGAGTCCCATGGGACTATTGCTTCTCCTCCCTTTTACTGGACAGCAGAGCTTACAAAGATTTTTGGTTTGTTTGTTTTTACTGACCATGTAGGATTCTGGACACAGAAGTCCCAACAAGTAAGTTTTCCAAGCTTTGTGTCATGTCCTGGCTTCTTCAGATTCAGTAACCAGCAGTTACTGAATCTGAAGTTAAACCAGAGTTAAGCACTAAACTTTATTGGTACAGTAATTTAAAAAGCTAACCCTACAAGTTTGTTGCTCAGGATGAAACTTATTTACAAAGCAGTAGGTAAAAAAGTATTTATAATCTACAAATCTGGAGGGCTATACAGTCATTGGCTATCTATCATCCCCACTCCCAATTCTCACCGAGAGTGGGTACCTCCCATATTTCTCATGGCAAAGACCAGGTGTAAACTTTAATCAAAACAGTTAAAGACATAGAGCGTATCCTCCTCTTTCCCAGACTACATGTTGTTAGCAAGTACAAAGAAATGCAAACACAATTAGACACAAAGCGAAATGACAGAACTGAAATTGGCAGGAGAGGGTCACGTCTGGGACTGATCCTGACACTTTGCTGCAGTACTGGGAAACACATGGCCTTCCATCTATTGCTGAACTCCAGTTTCCATCAGCACTAGCCAGCCTGGTCTAGAAACACAGAGATATAGCTACAGGGGAGGCAACATGTGTGACTTGCCTCCCCTCAAATAACAGTTCTCCTCCCCACACATGAAACTTTCATCCAGTCTCCAAATTTCTAGCCTTGCAGTAACTTAAAACCTCAGATGAACATTTAGAACATTTAAAATACAGTGCAAGTTTAGGCACGTAAAGGAAAGGGGCAAGTATTAGTTACCAGGGAAATGTGGACACAGCAGAAGTAAAAGTTGTAGGTGTGAATGATTTTCAATGTCTCACTATGCAATGCTAGAAATTTAGGGGCTGCAGAAAAATTTCATTTGGTGGGCAATGCCTTAATTTGCACCTCCTCCACTAAACAGAAAACTTTGATATAACAGTTTGACCTTTGCTGGCTGAGAATGTGCAGAAACTGATAATTGTTAATATTCGTTCTATCCCTAGGAGATTTTCAGACACGGAAAAATCGTCCCTTGCCGCGCGAGCAGCCTCCCGAAACTGCTGCGCGGCAAGGGTATTTTTCGGACGACGCTGTGCCTCTTGCGAAGCCGTCCGTGTCACTTCCGTGAAGCTTGGGACGGCTCCGCGCCATATTTCAAGCACGGGCAGCCTCCGTGATTGAAATATGACGCGGAGCCGTCCCAAGCTTCACGGAAGTGACACGGACGGCTTCGCAAGAGGCACAGCGTCGTCCGAAAAATACCCTTGCCGCGCAGCAGTTTCGGGAGGCTGCTCGCGCGGCAAGGGACGATTTTTCCGTGTCTGAAAATCTCCCTAGTGTATACACACAGACACACTTTTCCAGCACTGTTCTCACCCTAAGATTTCTTCCCTTACCACAAGGATTAGAAAAGAGGGTTTCGTTATTTCTCTGTAATGTTATAAAACTTAATGAAAATTTTAAAAGAAAAAAGAAAAGAGGATTCTGGGCTTAAGACTCAGAGACAGGCCCTAAAATCTGGTAACCCTTGGATGCTTGGGGTACAGTCAGGCCTGGGTCGAATTTGGCCCTCCAGATATTTGTACCTAAATCTCCTATCAATCCCATGCAGCATGGCTACTTATGAGGGACTGTGGGACTCCTCTGTACATGCACCCATTTCTCCAAAAATAAAGGTGCAGGGGGGGGGGAGGCAGATTTACCAAGGGACTGCAAACACAGCAAATATAAGAGATCTAAGTTTAAACAATTTCAATGTCTTCCTCTTTGCAATGCTAAAAATTTGGGGACTGACGGAAAAATATATTGGGCGGGCAGAATTGTTATCTGGGAGGCAATGCATTCATTGTCCCCCACACAGCTACACTCCTGCAAGAAGGGAAGACTTGAGTATAACAGTTTGACTTTCAGTGGCTGAAACAGTGCAGATCCCTGGAGCTGTCTTAAATGGCATGAGTAAGAGGTTAGAATTAAACCCTCTTTTGTAGAAATGTGGCAGAAGAAAACCTTTATTTGAAGGAAATGAATAGCAAAGCTCATGTAAATTTAAAATCAAGTTTAAAATTAATCAAAGATCTATGCCTTGGGAAGGGAAGGGAATAAATCTCTTTCAGGTAGGTCCTGAGAATTAACAGTGGCACCTGTTCAGCCCTCAAGATTGTGGGGGAATCAAGTTTTTCAGAGTAAAGGTTATGAATGTGTTAGCACCCCTAATAAGTCACCACACCCAGAAACCCTACAATTGGCTTATTAATAATTTGGCTTATTAATGTGGCCTTCCATGGGGAAGAGCAGTGAAGGGTCAGGGACTTGTTGCGGATCCCCAAAGAGACACGTACACATCTCCCAGAAAGAGCTACTGGCAAGTTCCAAAATAATGAGGAAACATCAAGATGACAAAGGGACACAGTCTCCATTATACATCTAAGTGGTAGACAATAGATGGATGGAGCAATCCTTTGTGTGCTGGTTTCAAACTTCCCTTCCTTAATCACCCAACCTTAAGAGGAGGCAGCTCAAGCTTTTTGAATCCAATCATCGGGCATTACAACACATTAGCATCTTCAGGCACCTATTCTCAAAGACCAGGAAACCCATTGTGTAATCCTTGAAGGGTCCTGGAATCTATTCTTTCAGACCAGGAAACTTGCTCCTCTTAGGGCATATTTTTGGTATAAATATTACCCCCAAAGCCTGCTTCATTGTGCACGGAGCGTATTCCTGTAGACTTCACAGCACTCTGTGTTAGCCACTCCAGATTCATCCATCCACTCCGCTGGTTTGATCAACCAACTTTGGACTACAAGACAGGTGCAGTATTTCCCCCAGAAATCTCCCTACCTATCCCTCTGGCAACCTCTTTTCCTCCATTCCTAGTGGTCTTGTGTGAATGCTTTCTGTATGAATGTGTGCATGCTTGGTGTTATTATTTTTATGTCTTTAATAAACATTACTGTTAATTTTTCATCTTGTGTTTGTTTGTGTCTGTTCAGAGAGAGTAGGGGTATACAAAGGTATAAAGATCCCCTTCTCTATTGCCCCCTATCTCATTGCTAAGTCGAGTTGCTGCTAATTTCCCCAACATATTAGAAATTCGATATTTTCTTGGAATTTCCAAAACCTCTTTGGGTAACAAATGCCTGTACCCTACATCAATCTTGAAATGCTATATCTTGAGGTAAGATATAATTGGTTCTCAGGTGGAAGGATGAAAATCCTCACTCTTCTCCTACTGTCTCACTTCTTTCATATTCTTGCATATGAGACTATGGAGATTATCAGACGCAGCAAAATTCCATGTCAAAAGATCACTAGAAGAACAGGAAGGGGCGACCTTGCCAGACAACATTGTCCTCCAGTGTTCCAGGGGTGTAGCACGGCCATAAGTAAAACATCCCTTTTTATTAATGGCTTGTCCTTGTCAATAGAAAAAATGAAGCCTCATCCTTGGCAGCGCTATGCCCCCAGAATGGCTGAAGGACATGGCGGCCGTCTGGTAGGTCATCCTTTCTGTTTTCATAGCAATCTTCTGGCGCAGTCGGGGATGCAATTTTTTGGCACGTTCCCCCACGTCTGATAATCTCCTAAGAATTATTTTTTTCCTTGCCTGCAGGATATTTTCTCTTGGTCTTGAGTGAGTATTCTTGCATTTGTGAGAACAGGTTTGGTGTAAACCATGTAGCTAAGTTGCGCAAATTGTGTTGCATGGACTTTCAAGAATTAGAAGATTTGAAAGGGCTGTTTGCATTCTTAAATCAATTGGCAAAAGCTTTTGTGTTTGGTGTGTGATTCTGCTTTGTTTCACAAAGCAAAATGCCTTTAGTTTTGTACAGAGACATTTTGCACAAATTGCTGAAATCTTTATGAGGGAAAAAAGCACATCTCGTCATCATGCTTGACAAGCTGCCTTGGTATTTCAAGACAGGCTGCCTCCTCAAAAACATGTCATTTAGCCAGAATTCCTTATATTCGTACTTAGCTGACACTTTTTGAGTAGAATAGGATGATGCCTTTTAAAAATCTTTATTTTGGAAATTATTTTCTTCCAGACAAAAAAGGACACTTTTAAAAATGATACTGTATCTAAATGATAAGCAATGTCGCTGGAAAAAAATACAAACAAATACGGTATTCTGACCTTTTATTACAAATTTATTTTCTTTAAACTCCAACATAACTCTTCCCTCCTCAAAACAGCAACTGAAAGAGGTTTTTTAAAATATGATTTGGGAAAAGAAGATATGTAAAACACAGCTGCAAAACAAAAAGAACAATTAACAATATATTATGATGAAGACTGAAAATATAAATTGGAAGGAAACCCTTTTGGCTACTGTTCCATCAGTACAATCCTATAGAGTTCTGGACTACATGCTGGATTCTGAGTCACACTAAACAATATGTCAATGTCATGATTACATTTAATTGTGTGTGTTTTTTTCCTTTTAAAAAAGTGGGGAGAGCTGAACAGTAGTAGAACCAAAATATGCAGGGTAAGGGAGTTCAGCCCTTCCTTTCTGATTCTAGTCAAACCCATCCACCCACACCCACAGCTGCCATTAGCCCAGGCAGAGGTACAAATATTTGCATCACTTGTAATGTTTGCAATAGATCCATTCCTTGACATAGGCCACTTTTGTTAGAATGTCCTGGACTAGGTAGAGATAACACCCCACTTATATGCATGGTTACTATAGAACAGCAAGAAGACAAGATCCTGTCCTGAGAGGTTTACAATCTGAAATTCAATGGGAGATAACAGAGGAAAGGAAGGAGGATGGAGCTGAGGGTAAATGGGCAAGAGAAAGAATGACGTGTACACTTAGCCCTCGGTATCCATGGGGGTTTGCTTCCAGAACAACACCAAAGTACCCTGTGGATATCAATTTCTGTGGAGGCTCAAGTCCTATTATATACCCTCTGGCTTTTCTTCACAAACGAAGATTCAGGAAGGATTCATCCCATGCTTTCTGCAAGCGCGCTGATGACTAAAAAGGCCAATCCGAGATAAACAAGTCCGGTTGCAGAAAGCACAGCAGAAGGTCTCCTTGGGTAATGTTTCCGGGTTGTGATTCTTTCTGCGTTGTTTCTCTTCAAGACTTGTACAGCGTGAGTTCTCAAATAAGGCTGCAGTACTGCGGATAGTGTGTCTCCATGCCTCCCAATGTGAAGCCAGAGCAGACAATTGTTGGTGATCAATTTGGCCGAGCCTGAGATGTTGTTTCAGGGAGTCCTTGTATCACTTTTTTGGAGCGCCCCTCTTACGCTGACCCATGGCAAGTTCACTGTAGAGTACTATTTTGGGGAGGCGATCATCCTCCATCCTAGAAATGTGCCCTGCCCAGCGCAGCTGTGTTCTCAATATCATGGCCTCAATGCTGGTGATCCCTGCTTGCTCAAGGACAGCAACATTTGTCACATAGTCAGTCCAGTGTATATTTAGGATTGTGCATATACAGCACTGATGAAAGCGTTCGAGGAGTCCTAAGTGGTGGCGATAGGTGACCCATGTTTCAGACCTGTAAAGGAGAATAGACTGTACAATGGCTCTATACACATTGATTTTTGTGCTTCTCCTCAGGTGTTTGTTACTCCAGACTTGTGAGCTGCTCTTCGCTGACGATGCTGCCCTTGTTGCCCACACAGAAGCAGCTCTGCAGCACCTAACATCCTGCTTCGCAACAGCTGCAGAGCTGTTTGGGCTGGAAGTCAACCTGAAGAAAACGGAAGTTCTTTACCAGCCTGCACCACAGCACGAACACCATCACCCCCACATTGTCGTCACCAAATCTGTGCTTAAGTCCATTCAGCAGTTCACCTACCTCGGAAGCATCATCTCCTCAGATGTCAAGATTGACAAAGAGATCGATGACAGATTAGCAAAGGCATATAGTGCATATGGAAGACTTTACAAAAGCCTGTTATATACAATGGCATAGTAAAATGGTGTCCCTTATATAAAATGGCAAAATCAAGGTTTGCTTTTTGGATTTTTTAATTATTATTATTATTTTACATTTTCAAGCCATGGATGGTAAAATCTGTGGATGCCAAATCTGTGGATAAGGAGGGCTGATTCAGCTCAATTGAATGCTCTTCATTTCAATAGGAGATGAGTCCTAACAGTACAATCCTGTACATGCCTGTTCAGAAATAAGTTCCATTGAGTTCAGTTGAGCTTTCTGCCAGGTAGAAAATGCCAAGGATTTCGGCTTTTACAGAAAAACTGGAATCTAAAGAGGCCAAGGATGGAAAACCTGGAAGGAAGGAAAGAAACATGATGCAAGTGCCATAGGAGTCAGTTCTAGTCAGAAGAGGAAATACAGATGGATATTTTTTTCTGAGGGAGAGGAGACCAAAGCTGGCACCAGACCTGAGAGGATTCTCTGCATAGTGCTACGATCTCTCCCTCTCCCATTGGCACCAAAAGGATTCCACAATCAAAAGACAGTCTTCTACGTGATGGTAACTTCTATTTCAAAGGTTCTCTAGCCTAAGGGCTGGTTTACACAGCAGATTTATTGCGGCAACTTGCATTTTAATTCTTTTCCGCAGCTGTGCCAGTCAGGTTTTTTCCCCCTAATTATGCCGCTTTTACGTTCAGACTTGAAAAAGTGGGGGGGGGCATGGCCTCCCAAGCAGACAAAGGCTGTATGGGGAAGGGCATAGACAGACTCACAGACTGCCCAAATAGCAGGGGGGAAGATCTAAGTAGTGGCTCTGTCTCTGTAAATCTGCCTGTAAATGAACTCACTCCGTGAAGCAGAATGACAGTAATCTCTCTGCTAAAAGACCTTGCTGCCATTCCGTGGATCCTAAGGTGAACCTATCACAAGTTTTTCCAGTCTCCCCCTCCCTCCTCCCTCTCTCTCGCTTGTGCGCTCTCCCTCTCTCTCTCTCTCTCTCTCCCTCCCTCCCTCCCTCCCTCCCCCAAGCAGAGCTGGCAGATGGGAACTTTATGACTGAAAGGTCTTGGGAATCCTTTTTCTTTGCAGACCTTCTGCAAAATAGCAGAGAGGATTTTTCAAAGTTTCCTGATGCTACTGAAAGCAGTCCCTCTCTTTTAAGCCCGCCCCTTACATCATAGCAACCAATCACAATGCAGATCTGATGCAGCCCTTAGTTTACACTGCCAATAAAGCGCTACATTGCAAATATGCCGGCAAAAGTAGCGACATCCCTTGGCACGCTATATTTGGGTGTTTTACCTTCCCCCCTTCTGAATGAGGCGATGCTGTGCTGTGATCCGTGGGAACGATGATCTATCTTAGTGATATATTTAGAAGAATATTTGCCCGTGTAAACGACCCCTAAGAGGCTTATCGCACAAGGGAGGGGAAGCAGCAGTAAAGCACAACGCCGGTGTGCTTCAGCTGTTGTTATGTTCCGGTCCCCTGGAAGACAGTGATAAACACGAGTCTTTTTTTTTCTAATTAATTTTTTGCTTTTACCACCATCTCACATGGTACCAGAACAGAAGAACAGCTGAAGCATACTGATATCATGCAATAAGTCAAGGCATCAGGTGCTATTATCAGGCTTTACTGCTGCTTCCCTTCCTGCATGCGATAAAACTCTAAGTCCATTTTAGGGACAAAACACTCTTAGAAGGGAGAAGAGGAAAAGGCCTTGAAGATATTCAGCCCACCATCAGTTAGCAGCACCTGGAAAGCAGACAGAAAGGGGCACAAAGATCACCTGTATCACAGTCTCTTCCACTGTGGTGAGATGTACTAGATTTGTATTTGCCTGGTCTCCTTGTGGGGCACTGGCCCTTGGAGAAGAGGTGCACCTCTAGGATGGCACCTGGTGGAAAAGAAAACCCACAGTCTTTAATTGGTTGTGCAATGGGTGTGCTGGTTTACTTTTTTTAAATTATTTAATGTGTTTTCAATTGTTTAGAATTAATGTTTTAATTGGATTTGTTGTTTAATGGTTTTTAAACTTTTGTACCACTTATTCTTGTAGCTGTTTATATTGTAAACTGCTCTGGGTCCCATATTGGGAGAAAGGTTGGATATAAATAAAATAAAATAGGTAGAGAGGAATTTGACCATTTTTTAAAATAAAAGAGATCTCTTACTGACAGATCTCAAGACAAATATAGAATAATATACTTTCCCCATGTGGGGTGAGGGGGTTAAAAACATATTTCTTACACCTGCATTGCGATCGGCTTCTTAGGCCCTGATTCCTACATGAAAAGCTGCTGACTCCGGGAAAACTGTCATTTTAAGCTTACGACCAGTGCACAAATCTAGGAGCTCGTCTATACAAGGGAATAAAATGTGGATTGATGCACACTAACACCAATTCGTAGCAGCTTTCATTTGTTTCCAACAGTATTTTTTCAAGTTCGCAGGCATGCAAAGCCATATGCATTTGTTGTTCAAACAGGCATGCCTGAGAATCAAGATGGCGGGCACAAATGAATTATGTTTTTATTGTCACCAGTTGCCACTGCTGGTGGCCATCTTCAGGAACATGAAAACCGAGATGCGGAAATGCAACCTTCCACTTAAAGAAACAGAAAAAAATGGGGGAAAGGCTGTTTCAGTCACTTCAGTGCACAACCGCTACAGCAAAAATCCAACATGGTGGTTCTGGGCACTGCCTTACTGGCAAGCTCTGCCCCCTGTGCACACCTGACCAATCAGTTTTCCACTTCTGTGCTTATTGGGAATATGTTGCAAAGTGAATTGGTTCTCCCAACAAGCAGGAAAACACATTTCCGTTGGAGTTTTTAAAAAAAATATGGGAAAAGCTGCAAAGGCTTTTCCCATGGAGTATTTGGAGTCCTCCCCCCTTCTTCCAAACATGGCAAAATGAAGTGGAATCCCATTGGGACAAAAGGTATTCTCCTCAAATTCTATGAGGAATATTTTCACCATATAGACAAGCCCTAGGATAACATTGGCCACATAGGAAATAGATTGCCTGCTCTTGATTCTAGCTAAGCTCCTGAACCTATATTTTAACACTGGCTCTTGAAAAAAAATAATTATGGCTAAAACCTTGAGAATTTGGATCAAACCCTGGAATGTGACTAGCAACCCTGGCAATAGAAAAAGAGCTAGCTGGCTGGCTGGAGAAGCACAGCAAAAATAAAAGAAAGGGCAGGCCAAGGAATAAACATATGTAAGAACTGGGCTTCAGTATGGTTTCTAGGCCAGGTGCACCCCAAGCTCTGAGATTTCAGGAACAAATACTGAGACCTAGGAAGAGTCCCTAGTAATATTTGAGGTGAGGAGTAGATGAGATCAACCCCCGGAGGATCTACAACAGCTTTTCTAAAGCAGCAGGGCCAGCAACACAGAATAATATGTGTACAGAATATTTTCTGTGCAGGAACCCTCCTTTTTCACAGACTACTTCCTGCACAAATCTTTGTGATATCAGAACCAGGAGAAAATTGTACAAAATCCTTGCTGGTCTATTATTCTTTCTGATGGGGTTTCCTACTATCAGGAAATTCTTTCTTTGACCTACTGATGAATAATTGGACAAACCAGAAAAGGGCATCACAAACTAATGAACAATAAACAAAATAATAATTGATGTAATGGAATATACTTGCAAAATATATTGAAAATAATATTTACAATCGATGTAAATGAATGAAGCATTGTGGGAACTGTCATCCAAAACATCTGAAGTTCCAGCCCTGAACAAAGGGCTTAAGCCATCTTTCTCCAGCTTTGTGATGGATTATTTGTCTTCAAGTCTGCTTCAGCTTGTGGGATTCCTATGAACGAGAGACTTCCATCAATCCAGCTCATCAACATTTGATGGATTACATTTCCCACACACCCCAGTAAGAGCCATAGTCCACTAATTCTGGAAAACACCAGGCTGAAGAAAGCTGTCTCAAGCAAAAAGCATATGGATGGTATGGCACTGAGTTTTCACTGTGGATCCCAGATGGTAAGCAAAATGTGTCAGCCTGCTGGAGGATCCAGCATTAGACACTGAAATACTAAGTGGATCATCTTGCATTCACTGTCAACAGAACCTCAGAAGTAACATTCCTTGGAGGAAGGACTTGATCAATACTGCCCTTCTTCCCACGACGCCTTGCAGTTGAGTCCACAGCAATATTAATACAAATGCATGATCAGACCTGAGGATAACAGAAAACTACTCAGGCTTTCCAGCTCTCATTTCATTCTCTTGTATTGCTAAACAAGGCATGGAAAGAGCTTTTACCAAAGCTGGTGGGAGCCATGAGTGAAGGATTTAGCCTGGGTTGGTTGGGAAGCAGTGGATTCATGCTTTGCGACTTGCATGCAAGAGGATTTTCTGGCTTCTCAGTTCTGCTGCTCACATGGAATAAAAGTTTTAACATTTCAGCCCAGCTGGAAAGCAAATCCTCTGAGAGCCAATCTGTGCACAGCTAGTCCCATTAGCTTTTCAAAGCAGAAACAAACAGGCCATGTATGAAGGGGAGTTCCGCAAAGGGTGGTTAATATTTCATTGAGTAGAAGTATTTGATGCTGTGTCAGTCATTCAAGCAGAAGCAACCTGCTAGATGCCCAGCTCCCTGAGGGAAAAGAAGGTTCTGTCTTCTGGCAGGCATGACTCTTGGCTATTACAGGCTCACCTCCTGATTAACTTTGGATTCTGAAGTGGACTATGTCACAGGTACAGGAAACTGAAGAGAGAAGGACCAAGGTCATAGGGTTGCCAGCTTGGATTCAGGAGGGAGTCCTGTAACTTTAATCCTCATGCACATTTCAACTACAACTGTCCATTCCCAATGTGACGACTGCCTCCCCAGTGGTGAGAGTGGGTGGAGGGGTGCAGAGGAGATTCTAGCTCTGGTCCTGTTGCCAGATGCAATTTGCATTCCCCCACCCTCTCTCTCACACACACACCTTCCCCCAGTAAGGCAGGAGGCATGTTGAAAGGGGATGGCTGCAGCTGAAAGTTGAGGTTTCGAAGGTGAGGGAAGACAGCTACTTTATTCTGATTGTCTCTCTGGCTTTTTCTTCGCAAATGAAGATTCAGGAAGGACTCATCCCATGCTTTCTGCAAGCACGCTGATGACTAAAAAGGCCAATCTGAGATAAACAAGTCCGGTTGCAGAAAGCACAGCAGAAGGTCTCCTTGGGTGATGTTTTTGGGTTGTGATTCTTTCTGCGTTGTTTCTCTTCAAGACTTGTACAGCGTGAGTTCTCAAATAAGGCTGCAGTACTGCGGATAGTGTGTCTCCATGCCTCCCAATGTGAAGCCAGAGCAGACAATTGTTGGTGAACAATTTGGCCGAGCCTGAGATGTTGTTTCAGGGAGTCTTTGTATCGCTTTTTTGGAGTGCCCCTCTTACGCTGACCTGTGGCGAGTCACCATAGAGTAGTATTTTGGGGAGGCAATGGTCCTCCATCCTAGAAACGTGCCCTGAGTAAGGATTAAAGTTACAGGAACCCCATCCCAGATCCAGTCTAGCAACCCTAATCAAGGAGGAGTCCCCGTAAGCAGGAGACTGTAGCCAGTGAGAGCGTGTGATGGGCAGGAAGAGAGTCTGACACGGCTGAGTGGAAACCAAAGATAAGATAAAATCATAAAGTTGGAAGGGGCCTCATAGGCCTTCAAGTCCAACTTTATGCTCAATGCAAGAACTCCAGCTAGAGCATCCCCAGCTAGTAGCTGTCCAGAGAAGGAGAACCCAGCCCCTCTCTAGGCAATTGGTCCCATTGCCAAATCACTCTTATTGTCAAGATATTATTTCTAATCTTCAATTGAAATCTACCTTCCTGTAACATAAAATCATTAGACTTGGTCCTACCTTCTGGGGCAGCAGAGAACAAACCAGAAACAACCTTTCTGTGATAGTCCTTGAGGTATTTAAAGAGTGCAGTCATGTCATCTCTCAGTCTTCTCTTCACCAAGCTGAACATGACTAACTGAACCCACTCCAACTTGTGTATACCCTTCTTAAAAATGAAACTCCCAGAACTTAATGCAGTATTCCAGATGAGGCCTGACTAGTGCAGAACATAGTGGGACTGCTAATTCCCTTGACTTCGAAACAATGGTTCTATTAATGCAGGCTAAAATATCATTTGCATTCTTTGCTGCAGCATCACACTGCTGACTCATGTTCAGCTTATGATCAACAATAATCCTAAGGTCCCTTACACATGTACTACTACCAAGCCAAGTATCCCTTCTCCTATGCCTGTGCATTGGATTTTGTGCCCTAAATGTATATTTTTTTCATTTGTGTCTGTTGACTTTCATTCTATTAGTTTCAGCCCAATTTTCTAGTTTATCAAAGTCCTTTTGAATTCTGTTCCTATCTTCCAGTATGTTAACTACTCCATCTGCAGACCCGATAAGGATTCCCTCTATCGCATCATCTAAGTCATTGATAAAATACTGATGACCCATTTCCCTTACTGGTGGCAAATATCAAGTGCTGGTGGAGACAGGCCTGCTCAGTGGTTAAGACCACCCATTCTGGAAAGGTGATATCACCAGAAAGTTTTAGTCTGTCATCTGTGAAAGCAAGATACCATTAGACAGAGGTTACTGTTAAGAGTATTTCCGTTTTGCCCAAGCTGTTTTTTTCTTTTTTTTTTTCTTTTAAGGCTTTTCCTCTTTTACTGATAACGGGATCTGTGTTCTACTGGTCTCTCTCTGGCTTTTCTTCGCAAACAAAGATTCAGGAAGGACTCATCCCGCATTTTCTGCAAGTGCGCTGATGACTAAAAAGGCCAATCCAAGATAGACAAGTCTGGTTTTAGAAAGCACAGCAGAAGGGCTCTTAAGATAAATTGCAGAGTGGATTGTTTGAAGTATGGTGCTGATGTTATTGATAATGATTATTGTTAATTGACCTATAGGTATGTCATATGTTATTGTTGTTGTATGCCTTCAAGTTGCTTCCAACTTATGGTGACCCTAAGGCAAACCTATCATGGGGTTTTCTTGGTGATTTCCATGGCTGAGCGGGGATTCAAACCCTGGCCTTCAGGTCATAATCCACTGTTCAAACCACTACACCACACTGACACTCATAAAATTGTTGTGTGCCTTCAAGTCATTTCAAATGTATGGTGTCCATAAGGGAACCAGGGCCTAAATACATTAGAGGCACCAGATCCTGTCTGATCTTGGAAGCTAAGCAGGGTCACACCTGCTTTGTACTTGGATGGGAGACCACCCAATGAATACCAATGAATGTAGGCTATCTTTCAAAAGAAAAGAACTGGCAAAACCACCTCTAAGTATTCCTTGCCTAAGAAGACCCTATGAAATTCATGGGGTTTCCATAAGTCGACAAGCCTCTTGAAGGTGCGCATGCACGCACACACACGGTGAATCAATCATAGGGTTTTCTTGGCAAGATTTGTTCAGATGGGATTTGCCATTGCCTTCCTCTGAGGCTGAGAAAGTGTGACTTGTCCAAGGTCACCCAATGAGTTTCCATGGCCAAATGGGTATTTAAATCCTGGTCTCCCAGAGTGCTAGTCCAACACTTAAATCACTACACCACACTGGCTGTCTATGTCATGTGTATTAAATTAACTGTTAATGGTCAAGCTTCTTTATTTGCACTGAATTTGTCTGACAGGACAACTGTATAGGTACAGTAGGTGGAGGGCATATCTGTTAAATAGCTTCTGTTCTGAACTGCCCCTTTAAGAGGCAATCCCAGAAGGCCTGAGTCATAGCAGGCCATGCTAATGCTTTCAGTTCTGAAGAAGATGCTTTCCATTTTAGAGGCAGAAGCTAGTAGGAACAATTGAGACATGTATCATCTCCCTGAGCCTATTTGGCTGTACCAGTAACTGTGGAAACTTGTTCAGTTAACCTTATATGTTTCTCCAAAGTCAGGTGTTGTTCTGAGATCTAGGAGACTCTGTTGAATAACTGTAGATTGCAGGCATCGGTGTGCAATGCTGTTTTCTACTTTCATCACATCATGCTTCTACAGGTTCTGATGCCCTGTCACTTCACTGTGGGCACAGTGAGTGGCGGTAGGGCAGTTTACGATTTTCTCATTACTTCAGAAAAGAGCTCCCCCCTTTTAAGGTCCCCTTCCTTTGACACAGGACTTTATCAAACACAGTTTTAAAACGTTCTTTTGCCAGCACAAAAAAAAAACAACAACCCATTTTTATGCCAGCAAAAGAACGCCCCCCCCCTCACTTCCTTTCCTGGCAAAGGTTCCTCTGTGAATGAAGAGGAAGTGAACAGAGCCTTGTTCACTTCCTCGCTCAAAATCTCACGTGATGTCATCATGCGAGAAATTTTAAAATAAAAACAAAAATAAACCTTAAAAAATGAAGCAAAGCACATACACACAGTTTAAAAGTCACAAGTAACCCAGGGAGGGTCATAAAAAGAGCGAAACTTACCTGGATGTCCCAATCTCACCCAGAAGTGTTCGCGCCAAAGTGGCCATTGTCAGGGTATGTACATTATTTTAATGGCCTGAGATATCGCATGCCAGCAATGCCGGCAAAAAAGGGCAGGGGGCTTAAGCCATCAATTGAAAAGTACGTGAATTTGCCTTGTTGTCTGATCCGCGTGCCCTTTCGTGGTTATGTGGCATCCTTATGATGCCGTATAATGCGTGTCTGATAAAGTCCAAAGAGGAAGGTTGGCTTTACCAGTTCCAGGGCTGGAATAGTTTCTTGCTTCCTTGAGAGGGGAGAGATTGCAGGAGCCTGAAAAATTTGGACCCGGAAGATCCAGGACCTCTCTTGACGGCACACCCTTTTCCTTGCCAGAAACACTGGTTCTTGCCCAAGTGGCAGGGGTGGTCATGGGCTGAAGGCTGGAAGGTCATTTTTGCCTCCTCCAGATCTTCAGTGGGCCACACCAGTATGTGTGTGATGGTGACTAGAAGCTATGACTAGTTCCTTAATATCTAGACTGAGGGGCTGGAGTTTTGTGGGTTTTGTTTATTATTTATTTATTTTGCTCTTGGGGGAAGGGGAACCCCTGAAACAGTGCTTGTGTGCCAAACAGTCACCCGGAGTCATTTTTCAGCTCCCAAAGGCTATTATCAGTCTTTTTACAAAAAATCAAGATTCAGGGAGTCCCCTCCAAGGGCTACATGGGAAAAAGAGACATTTTAGGGCTCATAGAATCATAGAGTTGGAAGAGACCACAAGGGCCATCTAGTCCAACCCCCCGCCACGCAGGAATACATAATCAAAGCACTCCCAACAGATGGCCATCCAACCTCTGTTTAAAAACCTCCGAAGAAGGAGACTCCACCACACTCTGAGGCAGTGTATTCTACTCTCAAACAGCTCTTATTGTCAACAGCTCTTACCATCACCTATCCTGGCCACAGATCAGGCCTGTTGTTCCCCCATTACCACCTCCAAATGGGAGGAAGTCCTGATGGGTAGTCCAGCCTGACTCTGCAGTTGCTGCTGTCACCATCTCCCTCACTATCTTGGAAGGCAGGAGGCTGGCCTGCAACATGTGACCAAGGCCCCCTATCTGTGACCAGCCCTTGTTCACATGCTGCAGGACTCTTTCTTGCCTTCCAGGAGAGTCAGGAGATCAGCAGCAGTAGCAAGGGCCAGCCTGCCAGGATGGGTTCCTGCGGAGATGCGGGGCCCAATCTGTTTCCTCCCAGCAGAAACAGAGCAAACAGGTATCATTTTTAAATGTTGGCTCAGGCCCTACCCCACCTTCCCCTGTCTCAGCCCCATAACTGCCCCAGGGGTGGTGAGGACTGCCCAGGGGCAGAACAGGCAAAAGCTCTGCATCATCAGGACTGCAGGGCTTTAAAATGGGTGCAAAATGGAGTATATTGTCTATGTAGACAAGCACTTGGATGCCCAAAGGCTGCAAGTGAGGCCTGCCTTATTCCCACCCCAGTGGCTGAGGTTTCTGCCATTATAGTGAAAAGGCTTCCCACTCTTCCCACAGACTTTCCTTTCTGCCTACAGAGATTATAGTATCCAATTTCGTAAGAGCCCAGGCGTACCCTTCAAGGAATGGCAGGATCACAAGCATACTGCAAAACCCCACTGAATGCAAATGGGTTTACCTCTGAGTAAACATGCATCGGATTGCACTGCACAACCATGTAGAGTTATCCTGAGCTTTGCTCCATCAGTCTCCAAATTCCTACCAGTTCTTTTACTGTTTCCAATGGATATATCCCAGGAAGATGTATATTAACAAGTAGAAGAAAGCCTTTCTTACTGCCTTACTCAAGCTGCCTTTTGGGGGACAATGAGAAGTTAGATAAGAAAGGAAAAAAACTACCCGCTTCTATGCCAATGCTGTGCTCAGCCCTGGCTGCAAATTCTATTGTAGATTAATTGATTGCATTAGCCGAAGGCCATAACACTTGAAAATCAAACAAATACATCCATGTTACAGATTAATAACATAATTATAATAACATGTACAGTGTCAGAAGATATCAAGAAACTCTCATTTCCTTTTAATAATTGTGCTTCTGATTATAGTGCAAAAGAAGAAGCAATTGTTATAGAAATGTTTTGCATCTTTATCTTTAAGAAGGAAAAAAAATCCTTGTATAGAATAAACTGGACATCTACACCCTGGTGGTAAAATCAGTCCTGTATTGCTGATACAGAGATCAGTTGAATGGGGGAGGTTTAACTGCCTGCTGCATTTACCAGCATACATTGGTGTCATTCATATCAGGCTTTTCATAGCAGCTGTCAAACACATTAGATGGAATTGATTGGATCCTCAAAGCCACAGAAGCTTTCTTTCGCTGAAAATCACCAAGCTGATTATTCCAGCATTTTACACAACAGTGATTAGTTTGGGTTTGAGAGAGAGAGAGAGAGAAATAACAAGGGTGAGAATCTAGTGGTATTCACAAACCACTAAATCCTGCTAGGCTGCCATACCTGGAATTCTTTCTATTACTGATGGTCTATTTGGTCAAGATATGTTCTTCTCTGGGGTAACACCAGTTTTGGCTGCCTCTCCACTGTGCCAACCCTGTGCGTGTTCCTCACTGCAAATTACAACCACCAGTTATTCATAGCCCTCTCCCTGGCCTCAGTGGCCCCGAATGCATCTTGCATCATGGCTGATCTCTGCCCTCTGTTTATCTGCCACTTTAGGAGGATGTTAGAAATGCATTTGATATAAATTTGATAGTGAAATGCAGGCCTCTCTTGACAGCTTATAAATAGCTTCTTGGAGTCCAATTCTGAGGTTTGGATTTAAAAACAGCCACAATACGATCTTCCCAGAAACCTATCAGCCATCTCTCTGGAACACAATCAAAGGTGGCTTGCCTCTCTGTTTTCCCACCGCCTTCCCCATTTCCATTATGTCCTGCAGCATGCTCACGATTCCTTAATATCCCATGGGAAGAGAGTCCATTAAGACAAAGACTTATATCAATCTCTCCCTTCCAACTTAATTAAGTTTTTATAAACACTCAGCCCCATATGGGGAAAAAAAAGCACAACCCAGCACCAAATTACCAAGGCAAATAGAATCCAAATGAAGTTATTTTCCCTGCCTTGTTTGAGTCCAGTTTTAATTAGGCAGCTGTTGGGATTTGGTGTTCCCTGCATGTAATTGTGTCATTGCCATTCATTAGAGGTTTGATTGGAGTTATTGTTTGCTTGCCTCCCAACATTTTCATTTCTTCTGTTTTCTACCAATGACCTGACCAACTTTGCTTTCAGGTAATTACAATTTAGTAGCATACATTATTTATCTAATAGAGTTGTGCCTCAGCTGCCTCTGTCCTGGCTTCAGCAGGGAAATCTGTTCTGTCACCTTTGCTGATAATTGCAGATCCTAAGACGTGGAGAGAAGGGACCAAACAAAAATATGTCCAACTTCATAAAGTCCAACATTTTACGTTTAAGAACTGGTTTTGAATGCAAAATGCCCACAGAGTTGAGTGTGGACAAAAAATTTGTAATTAATGGAACAAATATTCGTTCCCTTTATCATACATAACATTGCTGAAATTTATCCAGAATCCAAGGGAGCATTTCAAGATGTTTGCATAGTTCAGAGAACTTTAGGTGACTAAATTCATTTACAGTTATGTAGCTGTTGTTAAATGCCATTGAGTCAACTTCAACTTATGGTGACCCTTATGAGTGAGAGACCTGCAAGTCACCCTACCCTCAACAGCCCTGCTCAAGTATTGCAGACTCAGGGATGTGGCTTCCTTGATTGAATCTATCCATCTGGACTGTGGCCTTCCTCTTTTCCTACTGCCTTCTACCTTCCCAAGCATTTTTGTCTTTTCTAGTGAGTCATGTCTTCATCTTGATATGTCCAAAGTATGACAGTATCAGTTTAGTCATCTTGGCTTCTAGGGAGAGCTCAGGCTTGCTTTGCTCTAGGACCCATTTATTTTTCATTTTAGCAGTCCACAGTATCTGTAGAACTCTTCTCAAGCACTACATTTCTTCACTGCACAGCTTTCACAGCAATACATAGACATGGGAAATATGATGACATGGACTATCCTAGCTTTAGTATTCACTGATATAGCTTGATACTTCAGGATCTTGTCTAACTCCTTCATATCTGCCCTTCATAGTCTTCTAATTTCTTTTCTGCAGTCTTCATTCTGATTATTGGGTATGGAAAAAATTGAACTATTTCAATGTCTTCATCATCTACTTTAAAGTTATGTAAATAATATATGATCATTATTTTTGTTTTCTTAATGTTCAACTGTAAACCTGTCTTTGCACTTTCTTCAGCAATTGTTCCAAGTCTTTGCTATTTTCTGCTAGTGGTATGGTGTCATCTGCATATCTTAAAGTGTTGATATTCCTTCCTCAAGTGTTCACACCTTCTTCCTCTACATCTTATCCTGCTTTAAGCATATGTTCAGCATACAATTTAAACATATAGGGTAATAAAATGCAGTCTTGCCAGACCCACTTGCCAATTGGAAACAATTCTGTTTCTCCCTATTCTGTCCTGACAATAACTTCTTTCCTGAGTACAGGTTACACATCAGGACATGTAGCACACCCATTTCTTTAAGAGCAATTCATAGTTTTTTAGTGCTCTACACAATCAAAGGCTTTGTTATAATCTATAAAGCACAGGTTGATTTTCTTTTGAAATTCCTTGGTGTGTTCCATTATCCATTATGTAGGGCTGCATACAAAAAACCCCAGGACAATGAGAAAATTTGAAGCTTGGCTTCTGCATTATTTTGTGTGCAATATCTACCTTAGTTTTCTTCACTTTCATCATTTGTTTGTCTGTCTTGAGCCATGAGCTCACTCAGCTTCTTGGTTAATTCAATCACTTGGAATTGATTTTACCTAAAATTCAGCTAATCAAAATCAAATTTTGACTTCATTATAAAGTAAGCGGATTACACAGAGTCAAACATGACCCCACAATCCAGAGAGACACAGGGCACACTCTGCACATGTGCCCATGTTTCCACTCAGGCTAGTCTTTCCAAGAGTTCAGTCATAGAAACACACAAACTATAATTTAAACTCCACTAAAAATAGTCTAAAAATTTGGACCAGATCCCTTCCCCCAACTTTAAAGCTGAAGTAGTAGCAATGGATTGTGCTCATTTCTGTCATGGCATACATGTCATATATATCTGGAGGAGACCTCCTCTGATGAGGATTATTGTTGTGTGCCTTCAAGTCATTTCTGACTTATGGCAATCCCCAGGTAACCCTATTATGGGTTCTTTTTTTCTTTTTTGCAAGCTTTGTTCAGAGTGGGGCTGCTTTTGCCTTCCTCTGAAGCTGAGAGAATATGACTTGCCCAAATCATTCAGTGGGTTTCCATGGACAAGCAAGGCTTTAAACCCTGGTCTTCAGAGTCATAGTCCAACACTCAATCCATTACACCACACTGATAAGGACAGGAAACCTGTAATGTTTCTGTAAAAGAGGGAATTTTAGCAGGTGTTGCTTGTCACCCAACCAGCTAACAATCAACACTTGCTGAAATGTCTTTTTCTAAACAACCATTAAAGGTATAGGAGCCCACTCCAGTTTTCACACTGGCAACCCTAAATGAGGAGGGGAAGAGAAGAGGCCAAATGGTAGGCTCCTGTCAAAACCAGAAATGGCTGGTATATCTGCCTTGGAGTCAGCGAAGGCTGGAAGCCCTGCCTTGGAACCTGGACCATCCCATGTGGACCCAGAAGAAGAGAAAGAGATACTGTACCCATCTGAACATTGGAGATTAAAGCAGCAGCAACAAAGGAGCAGGACCTGCCATGATGTTCTTTAACAGGGACAACTGGGCTAATGAATCCCGCTGGTGCAGATTTATATCTAGCTATAAATTAGAACAGCCAAGGCCTTCACTTTGCTTCCACTATCTTTGCTTGGATTGTGTTACTACTCTGTCTTTTTTTCTGTCCTTTGGCTGGTTCCTTCAGTGACCCCCTGCTTGGTTTTGGACCCTTCTTGGTCAGCTTTTTATGCTCAGACTCTGGACTGCACCAACCATGCTTCTACTGTAATGGGCCCTCTACATTTGACCCTGGTCTGGTTTGGTTTCTCATTTACTTGCTCTCTGTAATCACTGCAATACCCCCAGGGTATTTGCTACCTGTGTCATGAACCTCCTGCCCCCTTGCTGAGGAGGAGAAGGAAGCAGAGAATGCAGGTGAAGCAGATAGAGAAAGCATAGCTCAGCCTGAAGAGACTGCCTTGGCTCCCTCAGAGACAGCAACCAAAGCAGATAGAGAAAACATGCCTCACTCTGAAGAACACACAATCTGCTAGCCAGTGATAGATTATTCAGACAACATGCTACCTTCCTTCTCTGAATGCAGGAGGGAGAAACACTGCACCTAGCATCATTTAAATACTGAATGCTGACCTGATTGTTCATTAATGAGGCCCACCTGGCCTTGAAAATCTGTCTAAAAATCTCCCAGTGGTTTTCCTTCGAGCCTTAGAGCTAACAACTGCTTATCTTAGCTGTTTCACTCTTCCTGCGGTCCTGTTTTGCCTTGACTTCAGACTGACTTCTGGACTGTTGCAGTAACCCCTTGCTGAACTGTACCTTGGACTGAACTCTACTGATCTCTGGACTTCCCTGGCACCTGGTATGGACAATTGCTAATTGATCTCTGGACTGGCTATTGACTTTTCTTGTATCTAGTGTTGGAAAAATATAGTTTGCAGTCCAATAAGTGGAAATTGTTTTGCTACTGAAGGGTTAACTTAGAAGCCATATAAGATGAGCTGATGTAACTTCCTGAAGTTTTGCTATTGGAGTTCTGGGATGAAGGGGAGTGTCTAAGTTTATGTCTTTGTTCCAGAAGCCATGCTTCTTTAACAAACCACATGGCCTTCGAAGGGAGAGGACCCCAGCCAGGGGAGTCCTGAGTATTGTTTTGTAACAATGTAGTTTTTAAACATTTTTAAATAGTTTTAGTTTATTTTGATGGAGTTTCATGTACTTGCCATGAATGAGCTCTCTAACTGTAAGTAAAGATGTTTTTGTATTTTTTAAACTAACTTTTGAGTCTTGAGTGGTTATTTTGCTAGTTAAACAACTTGAGAAAAGACAAAGGGTGTTTGGTTATTTACTAAGCTGTGTTTTCATATGTATGTTAAGAATCTAAATGTTGCTGCATTTGTTTTGAACTCCGCTAAATTGGCTGTATTCTCCACTAGCATGTGAAGTACAGTGTGGATGTTTAAACAGGGACAACATAATTACCCTGGTATTTTAAACAATATTTTTCCAATATCTAGCATGGGCAATTGGTGACAGACTAGGACTGCACCCCTTATTCTGTTGTCCCTGTATCGCTCCCCTGTTGCTCCTCAGGAACTTGTTATTGTGAGTTCAGGACAACTTGGAAACAGGGCAGTTTCATGAGTTTTGACCCTTTGCAGATAAAAAAATGGAAAGGGACTTGTAACTTCTATATTCTGAGAAGAGGGATCACTACCCAGACAGCCTGAGAGAAAGAACAAAATGGTGCCCTCTTCCATTCCATGTGTTACCATGACCTACTACCCACTCCCTGTAATATCTCATATTTGGGAATATTGGACACTTCAATGGGTCTGGTAGACTTGAGGTGATCCAAAGTGAGGTCAGATGGTGGTCACAAGGACCTGGGAAGGTGACTTAACAAACCTACCAAAGCTAGGATTAAGCAGACCCCCTAGTAAACAACACCATTAAGGAGGTATGTGTTAATTCCTTCTTGGGCCCTTTGGCAGTGTATCACACATCCTTAACAATCAAGTGGCCGACTCAAACCAAATTCCCAAGAAATATCCCTCAGACTCCACCCTCCTGTTCTACAAGATAATGTTGGCATAAACTAATCAGTTCCTATATCCCAGCCATCTAAGACAATCAGTGTTGTTCTCCTTTGTTCCTCCCGTGAGAGAATCATTTAACCATTGTTGTAGCCAAAATGTGCCTTCAAGGCACAAAATGGGTTAATAGTATCCCAGGCTAAACAACAGCAAAATGTGCCACTGTGGACGAGTCCCAGGCATTCTCTGTCGGCACGTACCTGGATTGGAACTTCCAGTGCCACCCTCAGACTTCAGTCTGAGTACTTTGCTCTTCTTCCAGACAGGTAACTATTACCCTATTTCCAAAATCTATTCCTCTATCCAATTTTTCTGCCTTAAACTCTTCAATAGCCTTGTGTGGTTCTTCTGAGCATGTGTTGCATGTGTTAATGCTTTTTGTGTTATTTCCAATAAAACCCATTTATTTCACTTTAACCTGGAGTTCTCTGCAGTTAGTACTGGCATACATAAGTAAAAGGGTCTCGAAGTTACCCACCTCTTGCAGCATTCCATTTGAGCTGATAATAATTCCCCCACAAGCCACACAAAGACATAACCATTGTGAGCCAAAGGCTAGAAGCTAACTTTATTCAAAGGTTCCATCCCTGACATGGAGACATTAGGATAGTGAGCTGAGGCTCTCACTTATTCAGAGGTTACAGTTTTTATAGATTAGGAGTCATGTACACCTAGCTAACCATTTGTCTGTGATACAATCAGCAATTTACACCAAGATACGAAAAGTAATTAGCACTAGGATATGAAAAGTAATTAACACCAGAGCTTTCCTCAAGTTACTTTTGTACTTATCCATAGTGCAAATGTAATTATGGGTTGTGTACTTTTGTTAGATATTTACATTGCTTAATTATAAAGGCAGGAAGGAGGGAAGCGTAAAGATTCCTTTCTTTGATCTGAGTGTGCCCTGGATCTGGAATCTTTAGGCTACCCACACCCAAATCACAGTGGCGCTCTAAAGCACCCACACCTCTTCCGGTAACACATGGGCAAAAGATAATTGGACTGGCAGTTGCGTCTTCAGCACTGATGAATGGACAACATCCTTCACTGCAACTGAAGGTAGCAGGATGGCTTAAGGGGTTCAAGGTAATCTTTGTAGCACAGAGCTCCTGCCTCTGACATCTTGCTGCCTTCTCCCAGAATTTGCTGCCAGAGACAAAAGTCCTGCACTACCTAATAGTAACATTGGCGCTGGTCACTGCCTGTACACACACATTTCCCCTCTCTTTTACAGACATCTTACACCACTCTTCACTCAGCAGACAGCCAGAGCAACATTACATAGAAAAGAATGTCTGTATTGCTGAAGGCTCTCCTCTTTCTGCATTATTGTGAACAGCCTGTGCTTCACTGATTTCAAAGCCAAGAAGATGCTTTGTTTCTCAGGTTAAATATATACTAGAAAAGTGAATTATCCTATAGCATGTTATCAAGAGTTCAACACCAGCCTTTCCAGCTTTAGCAGATAAAATGGCAGGCTATATAATACCTAATGGCTTTCTGTTCATGTCTGTGTATTATCACATATGTACCTTAAGGTAAGGGGTGGAAATGTTCAAGTATTTTGTTCTTCCATGTAAGCACAAAAAATTCAAAAGTTTTTGCTGCACTGGGTGAGATCACATCTGCTTTTTTCAATGACATTTTGCATTTTGGTAGTTATTTGTAAATACTTCAGGAAGGTTTTTGGGTGCAAAAGCACTGTACAAAAGGCATTGTATTTTGTGCATAAGAACTAGGCTTACTTGCTGTGGAAAGAAAATTGCTAAAATTATTCATTATCTCCTTCAAGAATGGAATTTACAAAGAGTCACACCCTACTCCAATACTGGGGCATCCAAGATATCCAGTGTTCAGCAGGCCAGAAGAGAGTAGGGAGCTCTTTTCCTTCTTCGCTGGCTAGGAGAGAATCTGCCACAGAAGCAAGGCCCACAAAAGGGACAACCACCATGGGTTGGCATGGATAAAACTATAACCTTATTAGTTGTTGTTATTCATATACCATATATTCATATGACCCCATGAATGAGACATCTCCAAGACCCCCTGCCTTCTACTGCCCTGCTCAGACCTTGCAGGTTCAGGCCCATGGCCTATGACTATCCATCTGCAGTCTTCCTTCCTTCCTTTTTCCCTCCACCTTTCCTAGCATTATTGACTTTTCCAGTGAGCCGTGTCTTCTCATGATGTGACTGAAGTACAACCGCCTCAATTTAGGACTTTATCAAACTACCCCCCATAATAGTTCTTTTGCCAGCATATTTTTAAGCATTTTTATGCTGGCAAAAGAACCCTCACCCCAGACCTTACCTTGAGTCACATCAAAAGGCATCCCCAGCACAAACATAGCACAAACGGAGCTCTGTTTACTTCCGGGTTCAAAAACTCCCCAATTCTTGCGAGAAGATGCGAGTGTGGCAAATGTAAAAGTTAAAGTAAAATCAACACATAAAAAGTTAACACAAGCACCAAAACACATTTAAAGTCCCAAGTACACGGGGAAGGAGGCCATGAAAAGAGTGTTCCCTCCCTGGCTGTCCTGATCTCACCCGGAAGTATTTTGTTATTCACACTGCATTCATATGAGGATTCAAATGCTGGCAGCAAAGCGGAGTGTGAGGTCTGTTGATGGCTTGGCCCATTGATAAAATAGGAGTGCTTTTTAACAAGATATGATCACAAAAGGATGACATTATCTGGTATGCATGCCCCTTTGCAATCATTAGGTGTCCTTATGGAGCCATATTTGCCACATCTGATCAAATCCTTAAGTTGTTTTGGCTTCTAGTAAGAACTCTGGCTTGATCTGTTCTAAGACCCATTTGCTTAACTTTCTGGACATCCACAATATTCTCAGCATTCTTCTCCAACACCACATTTCAAATGACAAACCTAGAAATAGGAAATACATCCCTGGCTCCTTGCAATATTTTCCATCAATAAGCGGCCCACAACCCAGACTGGCTTGCCCAAGAACTCATGCATCAGACTGAACCACTTAGTTCCAAATGTGTCCACATGAAAGGGAATGTTCTGAGAATTGACCTGATTGTAGGTTTGCAGCAGTGGTCACCAAGGGCTAAAATGAAGGAAATAACAGGTGAAATTTAATTTTATTTCCAAGGAAACATCAAACACAGTGTGACAATACACAGCTGCTACATATTCATCCTGACTCTTTCTTTCTCCATTTAATTATGCCCTGCATATTCAGTCCCAAGAAAATTGTTGTTCTTGTGTGTGCCTTCAAGTAGTTTCTGACATATGGCAGCCCTAAGGGGAACCAATCACAGGGTTTTCTTGGCAAGATTTATTCCGAGGAGGTTTGCCATTGCCTTCTTCTGAGGCTGAGAGAGTGTGACTTGCCCAAGGTCACCCAGTGGGTTTCCATGTCTGAGCAGGGATTTGAATCCTGGTATCCAGAATCATAGTCCAACACTCAAACCACTACACCACACTAAGAAAATAGTAACTAACGAAACTATAGGCAATAAAAACTTCAGGGTTTTTTTTTAATGCAGCAGGGTTTTTTTGAATAGTGACCCCACTATTACTTTAAAGGAGTAAAACTGAACAAAATAAAGTGAGTCCAGATGGAGAGAAAGAGTGCTCACTGAGGCTCTTTTCACTTGAGGCTTAAATGTATGGATGAGGAGGTCTGCCAACCCTCCAGGAACAGGAAAGCTTAGCCAGTGGCTCCATTGCTTCAGGACCAGGGATATCTGCTGGGTTTAGAAGAAGCTGTCGAAGGTGCTGAGTCTATTTTGGGTATAGGGTTCATAACTTTGGATAGCTCCCATAAAACCCAGCATGGATTCACCAACTGGAAGCAGCAGGGCCAATGGTGGCACTAGGGGTGTGTGGAGAGGCTGAAGTGCACCAGGTGGCACCATCGGGGGAAAGGGTGACACCAGCCTTAGTGATGCCACAGAGCAGGACCACCACTCAGCTCTGGGAGCAGTGATTTTCTACAGCTGGAGTGCTGACTGCAGAGAAGACCAAATCCATGTGTCCCACCTCCATGACTCTGAAGGCAGCAGAACACATAGGAGATTGTCAGATGGCAACAACAACAAAAAGTATTACAATCCCACAATCTCCTCTCCCAGCCCTGTCCCAGCACAATAATGTAAACTTTCAGACCTACCTTGCTTGCGCGTGCCAGGCTGCCAAGGAGTGAATGGAGCTCGAATGGAGCTCCATTCATTTCCTGGAAGGAAATCCCACCAGTTCTCGTGAGAAGACGAGAGTGCAGGAAATTCAAAAATAAAAAGCAAAATAATACATCATCATCATCATCATCATCATAACATTTATTTATACCCCGCCCCTCTGTTAAAACAATCGGGGCATAAAAAGTGACAGCAAGCACAAAAACCCACTTAAAAAGTGTGTCACTTACCTGGATGTCCCGATCTCACCTGGAAGGGTTCTGGCATGGACATCCCATTGATGCTGGGATCGCACCAGTGAAACAGGCACATTTTCACTTGCAGGACATTCCGTTACAGAAACGGAACAGGGGATCCATTCATGGCTTAGCCCATGAATAAAAAGCAGCACTGGTGTAACAACAGCCGAACAGGAGCATGATGTCATGGGAACAACGTTATCTGAAAGGGAAGCGATCTGGTGTCACGATGCCATATTTACCGCATCTGTTAATCTCCATAGTGGGTCCTCCTCTGGTGACCATTGTGCAAGTTAGTGAAGAAAGAGGTAGTCCTTCGGTGAGCATGGTCCTGATCCGTTCAGGACAAGGATGGGGCAATCTTCTGGTCGTCCAGATGTTTTGGAATTCAACTCCCCACCATACCACCTCATTGGCCATGGTGGCCAGGACCATTTGGAACTGACATCTAAAACATCTGGAGGGCATTACAGGAATCTAATCTTGAAAGGTAAAGGCATGAATAAGTACACAAAAGCCAGTCTGGAAGTAGGAGCCTAAAACACCAGGGAGCCAGTGGATCAAACTGCTGTCATATGACCAAAAGACCAAGTTTTCATCAGCCATTACACCATTGTAGTTTGCACCAAAAGAAGTTTCTGGGTACTTTTCAAGGATAGAACCATGAAAAGTACATTGTTGGTTGTTGTTGTGTGCCTTCAAGTCATTTCCAACTTATGGTGACCCTAAAGCAAACCTGCCATGGTGTGTTCTTGACAAGGTTTGTTTGGGGAGAGGGTTGCCTTTGCCTTCCTCTGATGCTGAGACAGAGAGAATGAGATTTGCCCAAGGTCACCCAGTGGGTTTCCATGGCCAAGTGGGGATTTGAACCCTGGTCTACTAGTGTCCTAGTCCAGCACTCAAACCATGATGCCATACTGGCTCTCGTGGAGTACATTACAGGAATCTAATTTTCAAAGGCAAGGACATCCGTAAGTACAGTAAAACCAGTTTTCTCTAGAAAGGGCTAGGCATAAAGCCACAACAACAACTTCCAAAGCTGAGTCCTGGAACATTCCCAAAGAGCATACTTGTTCCTGCAAGGGAGCAAAGCCAGATGCAGAACAGTTTCTATACTTGTCTTCAGTTGTGCTTTCCCTGCTAACAAAAGCACTTTCATTTTCTCTTGTCTGGAATAAGTAATAACAAAAAGAGAGTGAGGAGATGGTGAATCTGATTAAAGCTGAGATCCTAAACTCCTGATTATTGAGGAGTAAGCCCCATTGAGCACAGCTAGACTTCTCTTCTAACTGTGCATAGGATTAAACTGGATTTGTGTACTTAGAGAACAAGAATCCAAGAAAATTGTAGAATTTTCAGGGTCATCTAGTCCAAATCTCTGCATTGATCCATGCCCTATTACTACACACTTTTACTTAGCATACTGTGTTAGGGTGGCCATATGTTCTACTTTAGAGAAGACAACCCTCTATTTAATGGCATCATCTATTTTAGAGGTGGGAATGATGTTGTTCCCCCAGATGTTCTTGGACTGTAACTCCTGTCATCTCTCCTCATTGGCTATATTGTCTAGGACTGATGGAAGTTGCAGTCCAACAACATCAAGAAGGCTATATATGTTTGAATCTGGGCTGAGTCCAATTTAAAGACACAGCACCATTAGAAAGCAAAACACAGGCTCTGAAGTGGCCCATCAACAGTTTGCACATGCAGAGCAGAGTGAACAAGTACAAAGCTCACCTAGTTAATGCTTCTCATTATGGTATGATGCAGTATGCTTTTATTTAAATAACAACCATTATTTCAAAATTCTGTCTATGCATATAAATTACCCACTGCACATTTTATACTAACATGGGCCTTCTTATGTGGTGATGTATCTTTCTGACCACCCTACAATCCACTTTTTATTGGCCTGGGTTCCTCTGCTTTTCACAGCAGCTTGGTCTAAAGATACTATCATGTGATTTCACATACTTTTAACTCCAGCTTTCTATATGAAACCCAATACAGCTAACAAAAATAAAAATGGCCAGTCAACAAGATCATAACAATCAACAGGAATAAATTTTAAATGAGATTTTAAAAAACAGAACATATGAACATCCCAACTTGAAACAAGTGAATATCAGCAACCATATAATAAACACCAGCAGAGAGGCAATGAATTGCTATTAACATCAAAAGCCTTCCAAGGGCTTTTAACATCAGCAAGAGGGCGAAAAGGAAGGAGGAAAGAAGAACCACTTGTGTGAGAGAGTTCTATAGCTGAGCTGGGAAACCCATGGGCCTTCTGGTATTGCTAAATTCTAATCCCATCAATGGCATCTAGCCTGGCCAGCAGTGAGTATTTATGGACAAAGTAGTTCATTGACATCTAGAGGGTGAAATTTCCCCAGCCAAGTTCTAGAGCAGGGGTGGGCAACTGCTGAAGGGGAGGGGGCATTCCCCTTTGTGCTTCCCCCGGTAGGCTACACTGTCATGCTTCAGCACTCCAAATATGACATCACATCACTTCTGGGTGCCATTTTAGCCAATTTTTGGCCAATTAATGGTGTGGGATAGGAGCTCTGGGGAAGTGAAACACCACATTAGTGGATGATTTGTGGTGCATTGGGCTGGCCTTAGAGTGGAAATTTACCTCCACATTGGCACTCTTTAAAAAGTGGGGAGTTGGGGGGGGACTTCAGGGACCACACCTTAGTGTCCCAAGGGCTGCAATTTGTCCACCCCGTGTTAGAGTCTGGCGGCAACCACGGATATGGCCTTTATGCTTGTAACCTTCTTTTCCTCAGAGGTTGGGGAACATGGAGTAGGTCCTGTAATAATGAACAAAATGTGAGGGCATGTTCATATTGGAGTGGGCGATCCTTCAGTTTCATCGGGCCATGGCCATTTAAGACCATAAAGGTTAATAGAGTAGAAATCTGAATTTTATCCAGAAACAAAGGCAATGAAGATGTGAAAAGCAGTGAAGCAGGATGCTCTATGTCAGGGTTGGGAATCATAGGCCCTAGAGATATTGTTGGGCTACCATTCCCAATAGCCCTGGTCAGTATGGGTTGATATGATGAATCTTGCAGTCAAATAACAGCCAGAGGACTACATGATTTCTACTGTTCCCTCAATGATGGATTCTGTTAAGGGCTTTCACTACTTCACTGATTTGAACCAAAGAAAGTCTCAAGCTCTCTCTAAAGGCAGCCCCCACAGGTTATAGTAGTATAGTGTGAATGATATTGTCAAGGTATAGGTGAAATGTGGGTAGACCAGGAAAGATAAGGCTGGCAGGGGTGGAGGAGATTCAGCTAGCTGTTTTAGCTGGAAAAAGAAACTCCTGGCTACTATCACCACCTAGGCTTCCAGGGAAAAACTCCAAATCCAGGAACAATTTGTTGCTGTGGACATGATTCCTAACAGCATTGTAACTCTATCCAAAATAGCTTGAATACCTGGCCCTAAACCAGCTCATCGATCACCTAGCCAACAGTACTTGAATTATGACATTCCATTCTATTTGCCTATATGTCCTAGGCACTCATCTCTACCTGTATTCCAGGGAAGAGAAAATTTATCTTCACGCTAGGAATGGGATGTCAGGGATGATGGGAGTTGTAGCTCTTCACCTCTGGCTCAAACTCACCACCTTGTTATGCAGCAGAGCCAACCAGCTTAGATCAGTGGTTAATGCTTTTCTCCAAAGCAGCAGAGTTTCAGAGAATAGGCTGAAGATCCTGACAAACTCTCCAAGCCTTCTCACTCTTCTCCAGGTGTCTCCAAAACGTCTCCAGGAATCACCCAGGCAACTCAGTAGTTTTATATAAAACCTACTTTATTCTTCTATATAAATATACTATATGGTCAACAAATCACAATCTCTACTCACTACTCCACAATATCTCCAAACTACTCCAACTCTACTCCACCACAAAAATACATTGGCAAACATTACAATTTTATAGCCATTGTTTATCACCACCCACTAATTAGTTTCCACCCAGTGGGTGTGTACTTCCATTCTGATTGGTCCACATAGTTCCATCCATGCTTAAGACCAACCCATGTATTTCAACATTTCACCTTGTACACTTAATGATTCTCAGGTGTTTCCAATCTGCAATCAGTACCTCTGTCCTTGGCTCTCAGGCCTCTAGATTACATTAGCAGTTTCACCTGTGTAGCTTCATAATTGCTCTTGCTTAGTCATTGTGACTTTCACATACATATTTTATTTCTTTCACTGTATGTCCCATGTTGCATTTTCCTTAACAATCCCCTCCGAAATAAAATATTGTATGTGTCTTACAATGTCATTCCAACCATTTGTGTCAGCCTTTCATGTTTTTCTGCTGTCAATGCTTTTGTGAACAAATCTGCTATGTTGTGTTGTGTTTCTATATATCTCAATTCTATTTCACCCTTCTGAACCATGTCTCGCACATTTTGATATCTTACACCAACATATTTTGTTCTGTTCTTCAAACTTTCAGTTTCAGCCATCGCTATGCATGACTGTGAATCTTCCAGAATTTCCACTGGTATCTTGTAACTTTCATTTAAATCATTTAGCAATTGCTTAATCCACTGTACCTCATTTACTATCTCATTCAAAGCAGCGAATTCTGCTTCCGTTGTGCTTATCGCTACATTAGTTTGTTTTCTACTTCTCCAAACTATTGGACTTTCACTATATTTAATTATCATTCCTGTAACTGACTTCTTGTCTCCTAATTCTGATGCAAATGAACTGTCTACATAACAATCTAGATCTGAACTATTGTTTCTTATTATCAATTTCCTATCTACGGTTCCTTTCAAATATCTCAACAAATGTTTTACCGCTGTCCAGTCTTCAATTTTTGGATCATTAACCCTTCTAGACAATACATTTACAGCATAAGAAATGTCTGGTCTGGTATGGCAAGATATGAATTGTAAAGATCCTATTATACTTCTGAAGAGAGTCTTGTCCTCAAACGCTCTAGTTGTTTTCTCAGACACAAAACCAGTTGTCATTGGAGCTCTTACTATTTTTGCATTCTGTAATCCACACTTTTCAATCAATCTTTCAATTTTATTTCTCTGACTTAATAAACAATGTCCTTCTTCTGTCCATTCAACGCAAATACCTAAATAAGACTTCAATACACCTAAGTCCTTCAAAACAAACTTCTCAGACAATTCTCTTTTTACTGACTCAATTTCCTGTTTTGACTTTGCTGCTACGCACAAATCATCTACATAAATCACTAATACTATGTCTCCTTTTGTATAAACACAAGCATCTGCAATGCTCCTCTTGTAACCTAGCTTAACTAGCTCATCATTGATGCACAGATTCCACGCTCTGGCACTTTGTTTTAAACCATACAACGCTTTCTTTAATTTATATACTCTCTGACTACCATTTTCTTCGAAACCTTGTGGCTGTTCCATAAATATTTCTTCATCCAGAACCGCATTCAAGTAAGCTGTCTCAAAATCAAAATGTTCTACAACTAAATTCCTTTTTACTGCTACAGCTAGAACCATTCTCAGACTTTCTGGCTTTGCAGTTGGAGAATATGTCTTATCATAGTTCTCATACTGCTGTTGTGCAAAACCCTTAGCCACTAACCTAGCTTTATATTTGATACTTCCATCTGGCATTTCTTTCCTTTTGTATACCCATTTACAACCAATTACTTTCTTGTCTTTGGGTCTGTCAACAATTTCAAAAACATCTTTATTTACCAGGCAACCAAACTCATTATCCATTGCATCAAACCATCTTTCCTGTTCTTCACTAGAATAACTTTCCAATTCTTCAAAACTTTCAGGCTCCTCTACTGCTAAACAAGCTCTTGCCTTTGTCACAACAAACCTATCTGGAGGCTTTCTAACTCTATGACTACGCCTGGGAATAAAATCTGCTGTTCTGTCTCTTTCATCCTCACTTTCTCTACTGGGAGTTGTAGTTCTATGACTAAATCTCTTGTCTTCAGTCATTCGAGTAGTAGTAGGCCTAGATGCTATCTCATCATCAGAAGAACTACCACTGCTGCTAGGTGATGCTTCCTGCTTAACTGAAACCCCTCCGTTTCCTGAGATTGGTTCAGTTTGTGCTTCTGGCTCATTTGAACTCCCTAATCTCAAAAACACTTCTTTATTGGCATGCAGTTTGTCCCAACCAGCATGTCTCTCAAAATTTGCAGACCTAGAATACTGCACTTGTTTTCCTCCCAAATGAAACTTGTAGCTATTTCCAGAATACCCCAAAAACCTAAGCCTTTTGCTTTTGGGTTCTCCTTTCCTCCTGAAACAAGCAGGTGTGTAAACATGAGCAAATTGTCCAAAAACCCTTAAGTACTTATAATTTGGCATTCTCCCATACAATAACCTGTAGGGAATGTCTTCAATTTCTGAATGATACAATCTGTTACTGATATGTATTGCAGTCAAAGTTGCTTCTGCCCAAAAACTATCTTTCACCCCTGCATCTGCCATCATACAAGCAGTAATTCTTTTTATATCTTGTATTTTCTTCTCTGCTAACCCATCCTCACTAGGACAAGCAGGGTTTGTAGTTTCATGCCTTATTCCCACCTTTTGAAACCAGTTAAACAATTGATTATTTAAAAATTCTCCTCCTCTATCAGTAATAATGGTGCCTACTCTGCTATCAAATTGTCTTTCCACCATTCTTACCCATGCTTTTAAACTTTGCCCAGCGTCAGATTTGTTTTTCATTATTCTCACAAATGCAAACCTTGTATACCTATCAACAATTACTAGGAAATACTTGCTTCCCCCTAAGGACAAGCAATTAGCTTGGGCAACATCTGCATGTACATATTGAAATGGTCTTTGAGCAATTCTTTTTGTTTTCTTAGCTACTGGAAAAGCTCTGACCTTTACCTGTTGACATACCGTACAATCTAAGTGGTTTTTGCATTCAGTAACTTTTAAATCTGGACACATCCTGATTAAATTCTTTAAACATTTGAAGCTCGCATGGCCGAATTTTCTGTGAAGCTCATGTATGCAGTCTTTGTGGATTGGAATATTTTCTATGTTATTAGCTTCTTCAGCCCTGTAGCTATCAATATTGTCCTCCAAATAATAAAGTTTGTCCTTTTTCAAACCTATGCCACGCAATTCCCCATTCAGTTTTATCTTACACATGTTCTTTTCAAAGATGACTGTGTAGTCTCTTTCTGTTAATCTGCTTACTGATAACAAATTATTTTCTAACTCCTTTACATGTAAGACATCATTAAAATTCTCTTTTAGCCCTGGAATGTACACAGTACCCATTTGATTTACAGTACTTAGCTCTTTCCCGTCAGCCAAAACTACAGCATTTACATTAGCTGATTTTCTATTACTTATTAAATTTATGTCATTACACATCAATGATGTGGCTCCTGAATCAACTAGCCACTTAGAATTTGCATTTTGTTTTTCCTTAATCATGGTTGCAACCCCCTTCTTATTACCACTGTCCCTCAAAAATGGAGGTCTGGACTGTTTTTGATACTGCCGCGGCTGCCATCTGCTCTCTGCTTGCTTGCGTCTCTCAGCTGCAAAATGTTTACAATGTCTCTGCAGATGATCAATCTTCTTACAATAAAAGCACCTCCGTTGCTCCCTTGTAGAGGCTGCTTCCTCCTGCGTTCGCCAGTCAGGAGTTGTTCGTTGTTTTGGCACAGTCTTTAAACTTGCTGAGTCACCCTGCTCAGACTTTCTTCTCTGGTTCTCTTCCAGTATTCTGGCCACAATTAAATCTCTATTAAGCTCAGCTTCTGGCAGGTTTTGCAGGCTGTTCGTTATGTTGTCCCACGAAGAGTCTAGCGATTCTATTAAAATGTAGCATTGCTGCTCTTTGCTAATTTGCACTCCCCTCAGTTCAGCTTGCACAAACAAATCTTGCATTATTTTTAAATGTTCTATCACACACTGCCCTTTAGCCATCTTTTGCCTGTATATTCTTTTAGACCATAGCATTTTTGCAAAAGCAGTTGAAGGAGTGTGTAATCTCTGCAAGGTATCCCACACATCCTTGGCAGACGTTTTATCTCTGACGTCATTAATTAAGTCTTCTTCAAGCATGAGATAAAGACAGGCTTTTGCTTTACTATCTCTCTCTTTAGTGGCTTCATCAGCATCAGCTGCCAGCCCTGTTTCAACTGTTGACCACAGACCTTCCTTTACTAGTAGAGATTGGGCATAAATCTTCCAGGTAGAGTAGTTGTTTCTATTCAATTTACTAAACTTTAGAAATTCCATCTTGATTTGTGCAGTGACTCAATTTGACACAGTCCTTCTGAGTATGCACAGCCAACCCGTCTGGGCTTAAGCAAAACACAAAATGATTTACTCACGAGGCTTATCGGTGCAGCACAAACAACTTGCTCTGATCTGTCGTCCACAAAGCTTTCTTCCACTTTCTGGAACTTTCAGCTTCTGTGGATGCTGGGTGCTCTAGTAACTGGGCCCATAACCCTTGTCAGGGATGATGGGAGTTGTAGCTCTTCACCTCTGGCTCAAACTCACCACCTTGTTATGCAGCAGAGCCAACCAGCTTAGATCAGTGGTTAATGCTTTTCTCCAAAGCAGCAGAGTTTCAGAGAATAGGCTGAAGATCCTGACAAACTCTCCAAGCCTTCTCACTCTTCTCCAGGTGTCTCCAAAACGTCTCCAGGAATCACCCAGGCAACTCAGTAGTTTTATATAAAACCTACTTTATTCTTCTATATAAATATACTATATGGTCAACAAATCACAATCTCTACTCACTACTCCACAATATCTCCAAACTACTCCAACTCTACTCCACCACAAAAATACATTGGCAAACATTACAATTTTATAGCCATTGTTTATCACCACCCACTAATTAGTTTCCACCCAGTGGGTGTGTACTTCCATTCTGATTGGTCCACATAGTTCCATCCATGCTTAAGACCAACCCATGTATTTCAACATTTCACCTTGTACACTTAATGATTCTCAGGTGTTTCCAATCTGCAATCAGTACCTCTGTCCTTGGCTCTCAGGCCTCTAGATTACATTAGCAGTTTCACCTGTGTAGCTTCATAATTGCTCTTGCTTAGTCATTGTGACTTTCACATACATATTTTATTTCTTTCACTGTATGTCCCATGTTGCATTTTCCTTAACATGGGAAAGTATATTTGCTTTATTTTCCCTTATTTTTGAACCACAGGTTTTTTCCACCCCAAGTATGAGGTTTTCTAAGTCTGATCATAGAACAAATGAACTGTAGTAAAATTCTCCTTCATCTGCACTTCACAAGTTCAGTGGGTAGAGTTATGCCAAGCACAAAGAGGACGATGTTGTATCTACCAACCAAACAAGTATTAAAAGAGGATGCAACATCAATAGGCTAGATGAGTTCACAGGAATTCAGACCCAGACTTCTTTAAGTTAAATATTCAGAACCTGACTTCTTTAAGTTAAATACTCAAATACCTGAGCCTGAACCAAGGTGGATAGCTGCTGTGGACGGAGGTGGGTCACCATCATGAGCCACATTAACATATCCCAGCACACTATCTCTCATTTCTGGTTGCCATTTTGGTCTTGAAAACTGCTGAAATGAGGCTTTTTAGGGGATTGGCTGGGTCTGAGGGGTAAGAAAAGGCAAACTGCCTCATCAACATGTAATTGTTGATGACTTGCAGGCATCAGAAAATAATCTGAAAATTGTGCTTGTTTGTTTTTTTAAAAAAGGGATGGAGATCTTGGGGAACTTTGGGGGATGCAAAATGGAGGTCAGGTCCTCTTGTAGTCCACAGAGTACACTTTCCCCAGCTTTGGCCTGAAAGGTTGCAGTTTCTCCCAGATTCATTTAAAAAAAAATAATCTTGAATTCTTTCTATGCCAATTATGAATTTAGGCAAATTTTATTTGTTTGTATATTTAAAAAAACTTAACTGAAATAAAATTCTCACTCAACTCAGCTTCATGCTATGAAAACTTCCATCTGCTTTTGTCTGTTGATGAAGCAGTCGGTTAATGGCAAAAGACCAAACCGGGACATTTTCTCCTTCTCCTGGGGAGTGGCATGCCTCCCTGTGTGTTCTGCAGCCATGCAGATTTGGTATAGAACAGAGTACTAGGGGAGGATTTGGCTCCTCCAAAATTTCAGTTTTCATGCTTAAGGAAAGGTTGACTCTTCCTAGCTTTTATGCAAAGTTATGCTTAAAAGTGTGTGAGCAATGTCCACTGATATCTCAGAATTCTGAAAGAGGTGGCTGAATAAGATCTCCAGCAAGCAGGGGATTAGACTTCAATGCCCTGCATAGCTCTTTTCATCTTTTCTTGACTCAATGAGCCAGAATGGAATAAGTAAGATATTGAAAATTGCAGAAGGACTCATGCAAAATGTGGCTTAACAGTTTGGCTCTGTTTACCCACATTCAGAAGTTCTCATGTGTAATCAGGTAAGCCTTCTCCCTGATTAAGTGTACATCCTAACAGCACAGTGCCAACTAAGCATGTTAATTCAGAAGTGTGTGTCTGTCAGTTCATTGAGATTTACTTGCTAGTAAATGTATTTAGACTTGCAGCTTTACAATGCAATATCTTGATTGAGATACATCGCATTCAGTTCAATGGGAATTACTCCCTGGTAACTCAGTATAGAATGGCAGTCCAAGAGGCTTATTGCATGCCAAATTAAAGTGGCAGGGCAGCCCGTAAGCTTCCAGTCCCATGGGAAACTGAGGTGAAACCATGGGCGCAGCTAGACAGGAGAATTTGTAGCAAAAAAATATTGCCTTACCTCCCTATCGCTGCAGTGCCTATTTGTGCCCACGGCTCATTCGCAAGGGAATAGCTTGCAGTTTGCAGTTTACATCCCCGAAAGAAATGGCAACTGTGAGTCAGTGGCGTCCAGAAAATCTCCCTCTATCTCCCCCCTCCTTTTTTTTTTTTAAAAAAATGACAGATGTGGAAGAGCTATTTTCCGCTTTAAAAAAGGATCATACTTTTGCTCTGCCATTCTGCCGCTTGAACAATCAGCCAGCAAAAACAACAACAATGGCGGCTCCTGCCTTGCAAGCCCACCCCCTCCGAGGTCCAACCAATCAGCTTTCAGCTCTGCTGCATCCCCTTTTTGAATTCGTTGTACAAATGACCTATTATGCACATTTTCGCACAACTGTTTAAAAAGATCGCGAGAAACAGTGACAGCTGTTATTGCTGTCTATTTGGAGTTTTCAGCCTCCCTCCTTCTGAATATGGCGAATCCCGACAGGAAATTATCTAAACTAAAGGTATTCTGCCCACATTCTTGCCAGATTTGTTCGTTGTGTAGATGCTCACCATGTCTTTTTCCAACCGGAGAAATCCGTTAGCAAAAAGATGTGGTTTTACCTCCATCTCCCATAGGACCAGAACAGCAGAACACTGGAAGACAAATGACTTCATGTAGTAAAGCAGCACAGAAAGTAGAACCTTCTGGCTGCCCTGATACATTAATTAGGTGTGTGATAAGCCTCTTAGATTGTTAAATTGGGAATGGAGATATGTGAGCAATAAAAAAAAAACCTAAATCAATCATTGAATCAATTGAAACTGTGTTTCAAAAGCTAAGAGAGAGAGAAAACTAAGGATAGAAAGAATATTCAAAAATATTTGAAAAATGGTTGGAAATGTGTCAAGTGTTGGGAAACTATGACAAGGAGAAACTTATACTGACAAGAACTGCAGTTTGGGACTTCTATGTGAAATTCATGTGGTTCTTTAGCATTTTCTGTGTATAGAACATTTCCCCTTTGCACAGGCAACAACATTTTCTGCACAGGAAACAACATTTTCTGCACAGAAAATATTTCTTCCCAGATATATTCTCTTTTTGTGTAGAAAATGCTGTGAATTTAGCATAGAAAAAATCCTGAACTGCAAAAAAACCAGTTCAGTTTTGGAAGACTTCTTTGCAATGGGAAGAAAATTGCTAAATTTACGTGTTGTTCCCTTTGAGAATGAGATTAGTGAAGCATTACATCCCTACCATGAACATCTAGGTATGGCTCAGAAGGAGCAGACTTAATAAGACGTAATACCCAGGGGGAGCTGTTAATGTAAGACAAGACTCCCCAGCTGCTGTGATTTGACATAGTGACGGGAGATGTGATTCCACCCCAGCCTAAAACTGGCATTCAGAACCTGAGGAACAAGACAAAGCACCTGAAGTGGTATATTGCTGGTATTCCAGCATCAGTTCATCCTAGCCAGTGCAACGTGGTGCACCTGCCCACCTACCCATCCATCCCAACACACCTTGACAGATTTCTAATTAATGCTGACAGGTGCAAAAAGATGCATGAAATGTATCAAATCCTCAATTCACAGTGAATTTTTGTGCTGGCAATAGTATAGGCTGATGAAAGCTGGGTTCGCATCACCTTAATATCACAATCAATCACCATGCACATTTTACAGGAATTGAGTGGCCTGCCTCAACGCCTACCCACTGATTTAAAAAAAAACAACACATTTTTCTGCTGGTGAGTGGGATAGAGAAGAGATTGAAACAAAGAAATACTTTCTCCTCTAGTGCCCCCAGTCCATACGGATGTAGGAATCATCATATTTTCTACACCAATGCTCACAGTACAAACACATTCGCAGATCATCATCAGAAAACACTAAGAAAAAAATAGTGCTTAGGGAGACTTGCGGGTGGGGGGGGAGGATTGAGAGAGCATTGGACTGTGTAGCTACATGCCATGAAGCTGGGATTTAGGCTGTAGTTAGCAATAGAGCGTGGAGAGTTGTGCTAAGGGATGGAGAAACAAGCACATATTTATCTTTGATAACAGTTGGCATGGATGGGAAACATGCAGCTCCCCCCCCCCCATGTTGTTGGACTGCAACCAGAGCTTGGAAAAGGTACCTTTTGGGTGACATCTTCCAGAATCCTCCAGCCGAGCATTGGAGGATTTACAAAGTTTGTAGTCCAAACAAGTAACTTTTCCCTACCTCTGGCTGAAACTCCTATCATCTTTCACCAGTGGCTATGCTGGCTAGAAGGAGCAGGAATGTCAAGCCAGCAACATCTGGAAAGCGATATATTCCCCAGCTTGAATTAAGAGGTCTGTCATGCATAGTGTCTTTTTAGTAGCCAAGATGGCTTAACATCCACTGATACTGGTGTGTCTACCTTGCTTTCTGCCCTGATGGTTCTTTTGCTGAGTCACTTCCTGGTTGTTATCCTTCCCTAAATTTTCCTCTAAGTGCCTCTTTTCTGTGGAAAGTATAACTAAAGAGAGATACAGATAAAGTGATGTAGGAGGTGAAAATTTGAAGGAAGAGAGGGTGTTTAACATTCCTTTCCCTCCATGCTGTTTTCCCAGTATAAAAGATTGCATCACCGTCTTGGATTTCCAGATAAAGGAAACTTGGCTTTGCCCTTTAGAGAAAGGGTCCTCCCACCTTTGGTCCTCTGGGTGTTTTAGACTTCTGCTCCCAGTGCTAGTGACTATCAATTATGCTGCCTGGGGCTCCTGGGAGCTGAAGTCCAAAAGACCCAGAGAATCAACAGGTGAGAAACACTGCTTCAGATGGATGAACCTAAGGAGAATAGAAAGAGTACAAATGCCAAGTAGCTGGCCACTACCTCTGTAAAGGCTTTATTAAGGGCTACAAGCACATAGGCATAGGGGGGGGGGGACGACGACACACCATTTGCCCTGTCTCTGGTAATGCCCCAGATAGGTATATAAGCATAAAACGTCTTCTAGACTGCTGGGCAGAAAAATCTTCCAAGCAGCCAGTTTCTTAAAATGGCTCATTAATTTTATCAGAAAGCTTAAGCATATGGCCAGTGCCACTTTCCCAGTTGAAAAACACAACTGGGAATGACGTTATCTTGAAAGTTGAAAATGCTTGACTAGGATTGGATTCCTCCTTTCTCCCTCTCTCCCCACTCTCTGTGTGTGCGTGTGAGGGATTTTTAGAGGGAGAAACTACACCTGTATTTTCACTTCCTATTTGTTTTATGTAGGTTCAGGTCCTCCCCTCCCCTCTGTCTGCAGATAGGAAAGGTGAGGGGACAATTTTCTGAGTTTCAAGGGAAGGGCTTCCCAGTGTTAGTAATGTGGGACAGTCAGCCTTTGCTTCTTCCCTCTCCTTGTCTGTTGGTTTGCTTGGTGCTATCTGTGGTGGCAAAACTGACAAAAACAGGGTTCTTTTTCTCAGCAGCATGGCCACTGTGCACTAGCCAGGCAAAACATTGCTCCAGGGCAATGAGGGATATCACATGGTTCAAGTGTTGGCTCACACTGTGCCTCATGTTTCTACTTCATGCTTAGATGAGGGATGGATGGGAAGAGAATAAAGACCAGTGGAGAAAAAGCAAAAGGGAGAGCTGGAAGGAGGGCAAGAGGAAAAAATTGAACAAAAAGGACAATGGAGTCCAAACTGAGAGGACAAAGAAACAGTGGACATGAGTAGCTGTTGCCCATTGTGTTGGTGGAGCAGCAGGCAGAAGCCAGCTAATAGTGTGAACAGGGCCGGTTTAAGGAATTTTGGGGCCCCCTGCAATGCTTTACTTTGGGGGCCCCATATGTTTATCTCAGATCAATGTAACCTAACCTATTCACCGTACAGGATGTTCAGATTATAGTAGGACCCCTGTATCCATGGATTCATTATCGATGAGACACAAAACAGCACACCTACCATAGAGTCTTCCTAGAAAATGTGTCTTCCCTAGCACTTTTCTAGGCCCTCCAAGGCAACTCTATGGTATTTTAAACCAGAAGTCCCATTATTTTCAATGGCGTTCACTATTATTCATGGTTTTCAGAATCCACCCCCCCCCCGAACCAATCCCCAATGGATGAGAGGGGCCTACTATATTACATAATTTGCCGCCAATAATTTAGTTTAAAAACTATATTATAGGCACTAACATAATATTTTTTGTTTATTAGCAATTAATGTAATGGTGTAGATTTCCTCAAAGAAAATAAAGAGTAGACTACAAGATAAACATGAGTTAGCAGTGTGATGCAGCAGCAAAAAAATGCCAATGCGATTCTAGGCTGCATGAATAGGAGTAGTGTCTAGATCAAGGGAAGTAATAGTATCACTCCATTCTGCTTTGGTCAGACCTCACCTGGAATACTGTTTCCAATTCTGGGCACAACAATTCAAGAAAGATACTGAGGAGGATGGTGGGAGGTCTGGAAGCCATTACGCCCTATGAGGAATGGCTTAGGGAGCTGGGTATGCTTAGTCTGGAGAAGAGAAGGTTGAAAGGGGACATGATAGCCATGTTTAGGTATTTGAAGGGATGTCATACTGAAGATGGAGCAAGCTTGTTTTCTGCTGCTCCAGAGACAAGGACATGGAGCAATCAACTCAGACTACAGGGAAAGAGAATCCACCTAAACATTAGGAAGAACTTCCTGACAGTAAGAGCTGTTTGGAAGTGGAATACACTGCCTTGGAGTGTGGTGGAGTCTCCTTCTTTGGGTTTTTTTAAACATAGGTTGGATGGCCATCTGTCAGGAATGCTTGGATTGTGTGTTCCTGCAGGGCAGAAGCCGATTGGATGGGGTGGCTGTTGGGGTCCCTTCCAGCCCTAGGATTCTATGATTCTAGGCTGCATTCAGAGCCTGGGAAAGTTACTCTTGGATTACACCTCCCAGAATCCCCCTGCCAGCACCCTTCTCAAGGTCTGGCTGCATTGTTCCTTTTCCAGCATTCTCTAGCCCAGTGGTTCTTAACTTGGGGTCCGCAATGTCCTCACAGGGGCTCCACAGAGGCTTGAAGGCTGCTTGGCCCACCTCCTCCCTGTAGTGGAGCAGCCACGTGACAGGAATGAAGGCAAAGGCTGGCTGGCTTGGCCTGCACATTGCCATTCAATCCACTCCAGCCACAAACTTGCAGGAAGAAGCAAGAGTGTCTCTGAGGGAAAGTTTAATGGATGGTGTAATTGTATTGTTGTTGTTGTTGTTAGCTATTATTATTAGGATTTTAAATCTTGAGTTAAGTCTTGGGGCAACAAAAGATATTTAAAGGGGGTCCCTGGTAAAGAAAAGGTTAAGAACCACTGCTCTAGGCCAATGCCTCTCACATAACACTCATGCGATACTGGTGTTTTAGTGACAACAATAAAACCATTGTTCCCAGTAATATTACTCCAATTTTTTCTTTATATTCTTTATATTCTTCTGTTAAAAGAGCTAGAGTGTTGTAGAAGTTTCAGTATTGCCGTATGACTGTGGAGACCAGGGTTTGAATCCTTACTCAGCCATGAATACCCACTGGCTGACCTTGGGCAAGTCACACTCTCTCAGCCTCAAAGGAAGTCAAAGGCAGACCCCCTTTGAACAAACCTTCCCTAGAAAACCCCTTGGTAGGCTGGCCTTAGTCAGAAATGATCTTGAAGGCACATGGGCAAACACACACAAATTTCTTTTGCAGGCTGAACTCAGTTGGCAGGAAGGGGAGGAAGCTGAAGAAGACCAAGGGGGGAAAGGGAGGGGAGAGGAACCAAAACATGTTAAAAGCAGCTGGAAAGATGGGCTGGAGGGGATCTATGTGCAAGGAAGGAAAGGAAAGGAAAGGAAAGGAAAGAAAGAAGCCCTTTCTGAGGGAGACAACCCTCAAATTCCCTGTCTCTCTCTCACACACACACTCACCCTCTCCGACGTGCTTCTCCCTCCAGCTTCTGTCATGGAGAGCTGCTGTTTCGTTCTCTTTCTCTTTCTCTTTAGTTTTGGAGAGGCTGTTTTATTTGTTTTGTTTTTTAAAGCCAGCAGGAGGTTTTTGGAGGAGGAGGGTAAGAGGGGGCTCCTCCCGGCTGTCTCCTGGCTGTCTCCTTCATCAGATTAAGGAGGCCAACACGGGGCCCTCTCTTGACCTCGGGGCCCCCTCTTGACCTCGGGGCCCCCTGCCAATGCTGATTTGGCAGACAGGTTAAACCGGCCCTGAGTGTGAAGAGCCAGCAGCTGGCATTCAAACAAGTACAAAATACAGTTTTTGCATTGTTGTATGGATATCAATAACAACAACAACAATAATACAATGCTAAGGACATGGGTGAGGGCCTTCTCTGCTGTGGTGCCACAATTGTGGGATATCCCTTCTCCCTTAGAGGCCAAGTTGGCACTGACATTAACTTTATTCCAGCACACAGTTAAAACATGGCTTTGGGGCCCTAATGAATTTCTTTCAAAGTGTACAACCATATGGTTTTCAAGAGCTTCAACCTTTTGACCTATTCTAATTTGTTAAATTCTTTAATATATTTTAGGACTTTATCACATGAGGTGTGTACAGTGCAATTGCAGCTGTAGAACAACATCTATGGCCAGACCTTATCACATGATGTCATCTCCGTTCTGTTACCACTTTGTATTCAACTCATTGTTGGAGCCCACTGTTTCATTGGCAGGGGAAACCTGTCAATGGCTTTCAATCTCACTACCTTTCCATGACAGCCCTCTGTGCAATAGATTCCTTCTACTGCAGTAACTAAAGGCTGGCAGTCACGTGGCATCAGTGGGGGTAAGTCTCTCCCTCTCCCCCGCACTATTCCAAAGCAGGTTCTTTTTCCTTTTATTATCTATTTTTTTCCCCCATTGTATTGCTGTAACTGTGAAATTGAAGCAAAAAGAAAATGAAAAAATACAGAAAGGCACACTGGATAAGTCATAGGTCAGAAAGGGGGAGCTATGGCGCCAGTGCATTAGACAGATTGCATGATTATAGATCACCGAAGCAGTGCAATTGTGTGACTGAAGTTCCCAAACCGGTATGTTTCCATTCCCTGAACTAACACTGTTGCAGTAAGACAGAAGGCCAGTGTGATAAAGTCCTAAGTATGTTTGCATTATCCTTTATTGTTTTAAATTCTACATTGTTCTAAACTGTTTAAACTGATTTTGTCTGTATGCTACCCTGAAATCCCATCGTACAGGGATAAACCAACCAACCAATAAATATTATTACTTTTCTGCAATATTATTACTACTGCAACATGATAGCCTTGTGGCTGAAGAGTGGGGTATAACTAACTAACTAAATAAATAAAATAAACAACATGCAAAGTGGTAGATCTGGAATGTGCTCGTGATCTTGGCCCTTTGATTTGTTTTCCTTCTGTGTAAATTGCTGGAACACGATAATCTGCTTCATAACAAGCTTTTCTGTTTTGATCCCCCTCTTCTACATTTTGCACTCATTTTTCTTCACCATTTGGTTCCTGTTATCTTTGTCAGGTGGTTTGAAGCATTCTTGGTTGGTTGGTTGGTTGGTTGTTAACTAAATAAATGGAGCTGTTCTTGTTCAGTTAAGCAAAGAGTTATTTTTAAAGAAAACATGTAACCTTAACATTAACTAACTACTTGGGGGAGCCTTGAAGTTACAACTATAATTACGATAATTCCTTTTTGAAAGCAACTTTCCTTCTCTGCCCAGAACTATGCTATGACTGGGAGGTTGGGGAGAAATAATGCGGTGGTTGGACTTTGCTACTAAAAGAGTAGAAAAGGGTGGGGGAAGTGGAAGTTATACCACTGTTGACAGTGAAGGCACACATACCACCCACTCGGCCACATTTGGAAGCCAACATTTGCATGCTCTCCACCACCACCCCCGCGCTTCTACACACCAACACACATAAGCATCCAAAACAATATTGACAATCTTCATCTTAACCCTAGCATAAACTACCGTTTAGATTATTTTACTCTTTTCCATACTCCTTGCTCACTGAATAGTGTTAACATCCTTAATTCATATGAAAGGGAGGAAAATACATCATCTATTTAGTTCAAGGTTTCTGCTACACTTGAGTTTCATACAGCCTGTGTGGACTCTTTTATAAATCTCTCTTCAAACAAGATGCTTTTTGGTGTTTTTCAGTTTTTTTAAAAAAATATGCAGCTTTTATGCTTGTGCAGCTAATAATTCATAATCACAAAAATGCTGCTTGTATTAGTTGTGACTGACTTGTTCAACTGATTTCAGTAGAACTTTACTTCTGTCACTACATGATGCATCACCAAATGGGCACTGAGGGTCTTGACTTTCCCAGCAAACAAAGCCCATGTAGTGTAGCCCTTGGAGCCACAGGAGTTATTCATGGATGCCACTTGCCTTAAGGTTGGAGTAGACAACTGTAGCCCTCCAGATGTTGGACTGCAACTAGCCAGCAAGATCAGTGGTAAAGAATAATGGGAATTGCAATCCAACACTCTCTGGAGGACCACAAAGTGCTTACCTCAACTTAAGGAGTGGGAATAGAACCTTGTTGGCAATTGCCAAGTTGGCATTGTTTTATACACTCCTTGCTTCACCCAGCCAAATTTTGCTCCTTTCAGTGTCATCATGGCACTTGAACATACATTTGTCCTCACCTTTGCCTTACGCATTTGGTCTTATTCAGGGCTGAGTTTTCTGTGGGTTTGGTCTCATCTTAGCCAGCCAATACAAGCCTTCTCATCTACTGCATCCTAGCTCTGCACACACAAATGCTAACACAACCCCGTAACTTTACATCCCATCAGTTACTTGTGGTTTCCAACACACTTCTCAATTATTGCTTGACCAGATGGGTAATAATTATAATAGTTGCTTCTGTCTTTCTGGGAGCTTTTGTATGGGAGCACCTGAGAGTTAAATCATTCTTCAAAGGTATGGTACCTGGCAGCCTATCCTTCCCACCTAGGCATCCTGTTGAGGAACTTTCTGTGCAGAGAGACTAATGATAATATGGGCCTAAGACTTGCAGGCATGTGGAGCAGAATGTTATAATCAGCACCAAGTAGAGGAATGTCCTAAAAGACTATGAATTTGTGGCAGCACCTGACAGAGCTGAGTTCATCAGCAAGATACAGCAGGTTAACCAGGTCCTGAGTGTTTGCTTCCTTCTCTGGATAAAAGGAATAATGGAGAAAATTAGTCATTTCCCTGATTAGTCACTTCCTTGTCTCTCAAGGATTAGAAGTGGGGAAAGTGTCTTTGCACATTCCAGGGAATCTAATTGTGCTTTTTGCCACCATGTCTCTTTCATCCTTGGGGAAAACACTAGTTCTTGAGGCTTTGTTCAAAATCATAATTTCTCATTGTTGAGGATTTAGGCCGTGAAGTTCTCAATTGCTCCTTTTCCTCATCCTTTGTTACTGCGTTTTGGTGAATTCTTTCCTGTCAAAGTGTGCTGTGAACATAGCCCCAGGGAATGAAAATGTCTGTCTACCTATGCCCAGCTGTTCCTCTCTTTCTCCCTCTCCCTCTCTTTCCTACTTGCAGAAGGGAACAAATAAAGGAACAGATCACTGTCACTGTTTTCCAATTGATTTCAACTGATGACCCAAAGGCTCCCTCATTCCCTGCTCTTTCAGATTTCTCAGATTGTGGTTGTAGAGTCTCTTCTTCTCCATCCCATTTCTGACTCCTCCCAAGATCTCCTGAAATAGTATTTCCCATTTATTTTAGTTACAATGAGGGGGGCAGAATTTTAAGATGTTAAAAAGGCCAGACTCAGTCCCAACACGTGCAGCTGGTGGATAGCAGTGCTGACTCCATGGTTGCTTCAGGATGACACACCCTCTGACATTTCACAAATGAAAACTGGGACACACATGGCCAAACAACATCAGAGTGTGGTCAAGATGGCAAATGTTATTAATGAGGAAGATCACACAAACTAGGAAAGGATGCAGAAGTTTGCTTTTGCCTGAACCTACAGAGAAGGGCAAGATTCCATCCCTCCTCTCCTCTCCCCTTACTGAAGTGAGTGCAGGTTACTTTTGCACTTTGAACTCAATTTGCAGAAATTAAAGTAAGCAGAGGGGGAAGGGAAGAAAGAAACTGGGACATTTTAAAAGCAGCTGAAAAAGTTGGATGAAAGACAATTAATTAGGACTGTCCCTGCCAAATTGGGCCAGTTGGAGGGTGTAGGATGAGGCTTTTATGGTGTTCCCCTACCTCATTTACAGTATTTTACAGAGGGTGGATGTCTAGCCAGTGTCCTCTTTCCCATAATCCTTCTGTCCTTTTTACCTTCCCACAATAAAAGTCATAGAATCCTAGAATCATAGAGTTGGAAGAGACTACAAGGCCATCCAGTCCAACCCCCTTCCATGCAGGAATACTCAATCAAAGCATTCCTGACAGATGGCCATCTGTTTAAAAACCTCCGAAGAAGGAGACTCCACCACACTATGAGGCAGCGCATTCCACTGCCAAACAGCTCTTACTGTCAGGAAGGTCAACTGGGAATGGGGGAGAAAGTCCAGTTGTCTTTTGATTGCTAGAGTAAGGAGCAGTCCATCTGGAAGGATATCGCTTTTTGGAGAGAGACGTAAGCAAGATGCTATCAGTGGGCCCACTTCAGCACCTCACTGCCCAAGCTGCTTGATCTTTCCCTGTAGGCCCAGCCCACTCTGGCCAGGGGGAGAGAGCCAGCAAATGCTAGATTACATCTTCTTTTCTAAACCCTGACAAACAGGAAGTTGTTCCTGAGAGATATGGCAACATTATTTTTACACACCTGTTCTATATACTACAACAAAGTCAGCAAGATGAGGCAGCAGGCCTAAGGTGCTCTAAAAATTCGCAGTAGGCTAACTGCTGGAGTGTGGGTTGGCAGGTGCCCTATGAAGCTGACCCCCCTAGCATAAGCTTTGAACATTACAAAGAGTGGGTTTGGACCAGACCCCCAAACAAAAACGATTTATAGCTAAGGGGGTGGAGGAGGGCACTTGAGAGAGGGAGAGGCCCAGCCCCTCCATTTTCTGACAACTCTCGCCAAAACCAAAAATATTAGCTATATTGGGTCTTTCTTCTGGACAGTTGGCTGTCTTATATCTCAAGATGTGGAGGAGGAGGAAAAAGAGGAGGAGGAGGAGGAAAATCCTGGTGTGAGAATTTTCAGAAAATACAGTTGAATCTTCAAGATGGTGGGTAGTAGTTGACAGGGATGGTTGGTGAATTCTCTGCCATGGAGACAGTGAATTCAGGCTTGATTTTATTGTCACTGTTCCCACTGGATTGAACAAGAGCTCTGTTGGTGCTGGACCAGTAGAGGTCCCATTTGATTTGAAGCAACTGCAGTAGGAGGGTCATTACAATCCAGAGTGGCTTTGCCATCCCAGTGCTGGTGGACCCACTGGCCACTCACCTGGCAGCTGGGCATCAAACGGGTGTTGACGGGGAAGCAATAGGACTTTACACTATTAGGGCCTTAAACTATTCAGCTATGGTTTTGTCTATGATTCTATGCTTCTATGATGTATGGAGGCTAATCCTTTAGTGTCTGAACAGTTATGTTCTCCCTCTCCCCATTTTTAGTACCACCATGACTCATCCAATGTCTTTTGGGGACAAAAGGGAATGAAACCCCAAGTAAATAAACAATTCATCATCGTCTGTGAAGGTTGCCAATTTCTAGGAGAGGTCGAAGGGTCTTTTGCCTCCTTTGGCTTACAAGAAAACAATTTAAAGAGGGCATCTGAACAAGCTGCCATCACTTCCCAGAATTAACTTAAGTGACAGTCGCTTTGTACACACATGTTTACAATCAAGAGCAGATGGTGCGGCTATTGGATCGATTTCAACACCACTCCAATGCATTTAGCCAAGCCAGGGATTGGAACAAGACTTGATGACAGATAAACACCCTCTCTATTCTGTTGCTGATCTTCTGAGATATATGTTCGCTCTTAGCAAACAGGTAGACCGGTCCCGTGCCAGCTGTCAGCATTTTTAGCTGGCTTCCAGGGTTCTTTAAAGGAAGACACTCAAGAGATTTGGTTATTTGGCAGACAAGGTGGGGAGGAATCTACAGATAATCACAGAGGACATTATTTATGTTGCCAAATTATTTATAAAGAGCAGAAGGGGGAAAGAACCACACATTTCCCACCCTGCCCTCCCCAATCTCAGTTCTGATCAAAGCAATCTGTACTTACCCAAACATGACATAATACATGAGGATAACTGACAGCAAGCAAGCCAAATGGTAATTTATAAAACATCAACAAAAATGCATAATAATTGGACCGGGTTGACATGTTTGGCTGGGCGGCAGGGGCGGTGGAAGAATCTCAATATGGTAAATATGCTAGGAAGAACTGAGACCAGGTGGGAAGAGCAGAATTGCGGGGTGGGAAATTGAGACAGCTTGGACTAGACAACGGGGGACCCTGTCAAAACAAGGCTGTACTTTTTCACTAGTCTCAAAAGACAAAACAGATTTTGTACAGTTAGTGTGTTTAAGAAGGCGGCAAAGCTGATTTGGGGATGGATCCAACAACAGCGAGTGAAGTCTTCCAGCTGGCAGCTTCTTTTCCTATAAGAGGCCTTTCTGCAGCCTAGGAAGCAGAGCCTAGCACAGCCCAGCAGCTATATCAAGGCTCAGGTAATGTGTGTGTGCTCTGCATTCTCTAAATAAATGAATAATAAATAGCAGGCGAGCTGGGCCAAGATAAATCCCTGTGACCAGAAATCAGTTGGATTCTGCAACCTGTCAAAACTAGGCACATTAAGAAAGCATGGTACATCTTTGCTCATTGTACATAAGTTATTTGCCTCCTGCCACTCATGTAGGAGGAGCAGAGAGACACCAGGAAGGGCCCTGGAGTCTCACTACCTTCTGAGATATCTCTCTTAGGCATGGTCCATAATAATTTCTAGGTTTTTTGTTTGTTTGTTTTGTTTTTGCTGCTTTAAGGAACAGAAATAAGGGAGGGAGTGAATATTCTCAGGGCACTGGATTCTGTGTCTGGAAAGGACCAGCTAGCTTCCACCCAGCATGCTATAACACACAAGGAAAGCTTTCCCCACCTCCATGAAGGTGGCTAGTAACACAATGGGGATTGCTTGGCTCAAGCAATGTGGTCCTGTCCAGCCCTGCCTTTAAGCAAAGTGAGGCAGTGGCCTCAGGCAACAGATACTGGGGGCTATAATAACAGCCTCTTGGCTGTTCCTTATTGGTTCTATATCTGTTCCCCTCCACTGAAAGAGAGAGAGAAGTGCATGCCTTACAGCCTTCTTGATCCCCCTAAACTTGACTGCTGCCTCACCTTTAGGGTAAGGATCCTAGCACTGAAAGGGAAATTAACTTGACTGTCCATTCAGCTTCTGTATGTTGACTGTGGAGGGAAGAGTGGACAGTGTCAACTAGGGATTCACATCTTCACTTATTTCATTCTTGCATATGTGAATGATAAATCTCAAAGGTTTTCTCCTTGCTGGACATAACTGCAAGAGTTTGTGCATTTTTAAAGTATTTTTTGTTTTATTTCAGGATATTTTTGTGAAAATTTCATTTACAGAAAAAACACCCTGCATTTTGTGCAGCAGTAGTATATTTTGTGCAAAAACACTGCATTTTTCACAGAATGAAATGTTTATGGGGGGTAAATATACAAGTGAAGAAAGTCCCCCAAATACAAAAGGGGAAAAAAAACCCTTTGAAATTGTGCAAAAACTCTTGCAACACATCAAAATGTGCCTGGATACTCTTTCTCATCAAGTACACTACAAGTACAAGAGAATTTGCTGATACTTTTTGCATTCCTAGGGTTGAGAGACATAATGGAGATTTCCAAGAAGAAGAAGAAACAGAGCATTGCTCAGAGAAAACAAGATCAAGCAAGTGTCCAAGGGGGGAGCCAGTTGAAAGATGGAGATCAAAGGAGAAGGTTAGGAAGAGCAAGGGAGAAGCAGCTGGATCAGAGAGATTATCAACATGAAAGTTAGAATGATCAAGGTGCAAAGTGGGAGTGCTATCAGAGAAGCAGAAGGCAAGGTCTAAGGTGAAAGCTGAGACCAATATAGGACAGGAGGCTAGAGATGCAAAGGGAAATTGAGTCATACAAAATGAAGTACAAAGGCTGAGGAGATATGCGATGGGCATGTGGTGGGCAGGAGATAAATCTGGCACAATTTGGAAAGAGAAGACCAACATCCCCACTGCTGCCATTCAAGGTGAAATGTTTGGGAGGAGAGACCCCTTCCATGGGAGAAAGTAGCAAGATCTGTAATGCCAAGGGAGTGAGGAGGACTGAGATGAAAGTCATGAATAGCAGTTTTAAGAGAGAGACGGAAAGAGGCAATAGATGATGTAAGCAGGCCTTGTCCTCCCAGGCAGAAATGCCCACTTCAAAAAGTACAGTGTAAGGAATAGCTGATCACACATACCTCCCACTGTTGGGATGGCCCACAACACTCCAGAGAATCTAATTGACTCAAGTGAACACTCCCCAGAGCAAGCCAGCTCTCCACAGTCTGGCTCTGAGGGAACCTCAAAGGAAAGGGGCTGTGGGTGTGCATGTGACCTGGGAGATCACAAGAGATCACTGCTTTGATCCATGATGCTAAGAATGGTCTTCTCATGGATGTAACTGATGTTAGCGTGAGTGGCTAAACAACTCATCCACAAAATGAAGACTCAGCAAACTAAACATCGAAAACCATTGAGCAAGGGGATCTTGTAGCACCTTTCAGAGTAACTGAAAGAGAGAAAACTGTAGCATAAGCTTTCATAGACTAAGTAGACTAAGTACACTAAGGAGATTATCACATGGGACCCTAGAAACTGTTCCTGTGCTGCTACACCCCCCCCACTGCTACACTCCCACCCCACTCCTGTCCCTATAATGAAAGATTTTTTTCCCCCAAATGCTTCCCTTGCTGCGCAATCTGGGGTGCTCCCCCTCCCTTCGGCAGTCTGGATATGAATGAAGCTGTCACAAAGCTCCATTCACGTCCCAGAAAGCAAATCCTGCCTGTTCTCGCAAGAGAACAATCAACAGGAAATTTAAAAAGGAAAAGAAAAGAAAACAAGTGATAGCAAGCACGAAAACACACTAAGCACTTAAAAAGGAACCTGGCAGTGGGGAAGGGTGAGACTTACTTGGATGTCCCAATCATGCCCAGAAGTGTCCTGGCACGGACCTCCCAGTGATATCACGTGATGCTGGCATCGTGCCAGCATTACTGGTCATCTTTTCACTTGCCCATCATTCCATTTGTATAACGGAATGGGCTTCTTATTCACGGATTTTCCCCGTGAATAAGAGGAATGGGGGGGGGGAACAGGAGCATAACAGAAGCATCACAGGAGAAGAACGATGTCATCTGAAAGATAAGCCTTTTAGTGGTCTCCTGTCATCCCTGTCCTGGGATGTTTTCCCCATCTGATAATCTCCTAAGTCTACGAAAGTCTACGAAAGCTTATGCTACAATTTTCTCTCTCTCTGTTAGTCTCAAAGGTGCTACAAGATCCCCTTGCTCATTGGTATTCCAGACTAACATGGCTATGTCTTTGAATTCTAACCCATTGGAAACCATGAGAGCTATCCAGCTCTGTGGTGAACAGTGCTAGCCATTCCATATGTCCAGCACTGTTTTCTATGGGGGAAACAGGCTGCTACTCTGTGTGGCATGGGAATGAGTTCTGCCGTCCCTGGCTCAGAAGAAGGCATTGTGGTGAGGGTGCCCTGGGAGATTGCCTGTTCCCCAGAAGACTCCTGTAGCCAGGCATTCCTGCTCTTCTCCAAAGAGGGAGGGCAGGGGTAACATGATGCAGAGAGTGGAGACAACTGGGGGAGGGGGGTTGGAGGCAGTGGCAGTTGTCTTTCCAGCTCAGGTACCAGAAGAGCTTGTGCTGACATGGGAGGGAAAGGTGGTCAGTGGATGTTCTCATGCTAAAGGCAACCACTGGTAGGATTGGCTGGGTAGACTAGAAGTCCCAGGAAATAAGAAGGAGATTCAGGAACAGGAAGGAAACTGACCTTGAGAGAATAGTCCTGTCTATCACTGCAGATGGGAAGCCAACTCATCCCTTGCTGTTATCAGACAGGTTTGTTGCCAAGTTTTTTTTCCAAAACCTCACTCCCCCTCCCCTTTATTGCAATAAGGATAAACCCTGAGTGTTTTTACTGCACACATTTTATTCTATAAGCTTGTGGGTTAAGTGTTATATAGTTGGTCCTGGCTTTAAGGAATGTGGTATAGAGTTGTAAATACATTTATTTTCTCATTTTGAAGTGACTGTGAGCTGGGCCACTCCAACGAGAGGAGGTGAAGGCGGAGGATATTACTGCTGCCTGTCACCCTCCTAGAGAATGATAGCCCTTGTCAATCATCCCCTATAATCAAGGAAGGGCTGAGAGACAGGCAAAACTCATCTCAATCTAATTCCCTTTAATGCTCTCCTTGGGTAAAAGGGTGCTTCTTTCTGGGCGAAGGGGGCTGTTGTTATTTTACTCTTAGTGAAAAACCTGGTCTCTTGTTCTTAAAGGAATACACAGTGATGTTCAGGTAAGGACACTCACAAACTCCCAGCGAACTGATCTACATACACTGACAGCATATAACATGAAATTCAAGGTTCATGGGTTAAGGAGGCAGGATTTTTCTACAACATACAGTAGGGTTCTGTTGCCCTCCCATAGGCTACTGGAAAGGCAGAAGCAACAAGATATTAGAAGTCACCGCCGCCCCCAACACACACACACACACAGCAAGGAAATGCTAAATTCATTAGACTTCGTTATGGGCAAAGAAAAAAGCAAAATAGTAGCAAGAAGCTCATAAGATCAAGGGGGAGAAAATAGACTCATTCCTCTTAGTGCTAGGGCTCTTATTATGCAGACATGATGTATTAAAATTATTCCCTTGTGCACATAAAAAGCACTGCTTCTGCCTATTATTATTATTATTATTATTATTATTATGCCTTTCTCCAATAATGGGACTCAAGGCAGCTAACAACATATTTTTAAAACAATGCAAATTAAAAACTACACAAAGTTATTAATAAAAGTATGAGTTATTTTATACTTATAAAATTATAAGTTATTTTAAAAGTGACAAAACAATTAATAAAGTTAAAACATTAAACATTAAAAACATTAAAATTCATAAAAAATACAACATATAAACCCAGGACTGGTTTAAGGAATTTTGGGGGGCCCTGCAATGCTTTATTTTCAGGGCCCCATATGTTTATCTCAGGTCAATGTAACCTAACTCAGCCTAAGCTATTCACAATACAGGATATTCAGATTATTACTAATAATGTTTTTGCAGGAGGGGGGTTACTACGGGCCCTTCCACAATGATGGGGCCCCCTGCAGATGCTGACACTGCTGGTGCCTTAAACTGGCCCTGTATAAATCTTAACAACAGCACTGCACAGCATTGCAACCCCACCCCAGTCAGTTTCTAAAAGCCTGATGGCATTAAAATGTTTTGACTTACTGACAGAAGGAAAGCAAGGGAGGGGCCATCCTGGCCTCTCTAGGTTCTCTCAGGCTGCTGCCCCACTGAAGAATCATAGAATTGTAGAGTTGGAAGAGACCGCAAGGGCCACCCAATCCAACCCCCTGCCCTGCAGGAATACACAATCAAATCATTCCCGACAGATGACCATCCAGCCTCTGTTTAAAAAGCTCCAAGGAAGGAGACTCCACCACAGTCCAAGAAATAATGCAGTTTGACACCACTTTAACTATCATGGCTCCATCCCATGGAATCCTGGGGTTTTTAGTTTGTTGTGGTACCAAAGCTCTCTGACAGAGAAGGGTAAATATCCCACTAAACTACAAATCCCAAAATTCCATAGCATTGAGCCATGGCAGTTAAAGTGGTATCAAACTGCATTATTTCTGCAGTGTGGCAGCAGCTTCACTTCTGTACAAAGTAACATTTATGAACAGAAAATGCTGTTTTATGCACTCACAAAAACCCATGTGTGGATTTTTTTGCAGAATAAATCCTGGATTATAAATAGCCTTCAAAAACAAGGTGGTTTTTGAGGACTTCCTTACAGTGAGGAGAAAAATCATTAAACTGTGTATTCTTTATGTCCCTCCACTATAGCCAACTTCAGCGCTTCTAGGTCTAAGGGCAGAGAAGACTTGTCATTTTCAGATCATTCTAAGAGAAGGCATGTGCTCTGCATACAGAAGATTCTACATTCAACTCCTGAGATTTCCCATTAAAAGTATTAGATAATAGATGATGGAAAAGTGATTTCTGCTTTTCATTCACTGTTTTAGGCCTAAACATTACACAAATAATCCAGTTTGAAACCAGATTACACTAGGGCCCCTGTATCTGCTGGGGATTGGTTCGGGGGGAGGGCTGTGGATACTGAAAACTGTGGATAATAGCAAACACCACTGAAAATAATGGGACTTCTGGTTTAAAATACCATAGAGTTGCCTTGGAGGAGATAGAAAATGGCTAGAGAGGACACATTTTCTAGAAATACTCTAGGTAGGTATGCTGTTTTGTGTCCCGTGGATAATTAATTCAGTGGATAATGAATCAGTGGATATGGGGTCCTACTGTATTTGCCATGGCTTCTTATGGAATCCTGGGATTTGTAGTTTACAAGGTGCTTGTGGCTCACCAAACTACAAATCCCAGGATGCCATAGGAACAGGCCATGGCAAATAATCCAAATTCAAACTGGATTATTTGTGTAGGATGGGTGCACCCTTAGATCTACTGACAGTTAGAACTGGGCAAGAAGGACAAATAGCCTTACCTTCATATAAGTCAGCATCTCACTCATCTTTGACTAGCTTGGACTGCATCCTAGGGTTCATATACACCAGGTAGGATACGCTGGCTCCCTGCCGGCATATCCTAACTCTGGAGCTGGCCAGTTCTCCCCCACCCCACCCCATTACCTGCAGAAAACAGGCCGGAGTCAAAACAGGATGCAGGCCCATTGCTGAAGCCGCCACCACTACCATTTTCTCTGCTAATGCAGAAGCCAGGCAGGGGTCCCACAACATGTTACGGAGGCCCCCTGCATGTGAGCAGCCTCGGTCACATGCTGTAAGACCCCTGCCTGGGTTCTGGGAGAGCCAGGGAGCTGGTGGTAGCAGGAAGGTGCAGCCTTCTGGGATGAGCTCCCATGGACACATGGGGCCTGATCCAGCAGAAACTGATTAAACTGGGTATTTTCTTAACATGCAGTAAAAGGCCCTATCCCAGCTTGCCTCCATTCCAGCCTGTATCTACCCCGAGGGTTGTTTGGACATCCCAGGGGAAGATCAGGGTAAATGCATGGCATCATTTGGTCTGAAGGGCTCTGTAACAGGGGCAAGCTGGGGTATTTGGCCAGTGTAGACAAACCCCTGGTCACACTTACTTTGGGCTGACCTGTGAAATCCACAGAGCTTCCTCTTAATGACACATGTGCAGGATGGTGTGCATTCTTCTTGGTTAGGAACTAGCCAGTGCTGGTGTCACTAAAGCACATCAAGTGAACGCAGGTGGAGAGGGAAGCAGGTTCATAGCAAGCCCAACCTTCAGTCTTTCTTTCACTAGGCAACATGTATAGCACTTAAGAGCATTTGAAGTGCATGCACATGTTTTATATGTACAGTAGAAAGAAATTTGGGGGAAATCATCACTTGCATGGATGATTGCACTGTCAGACTGTACACACTCTCCAGAAGGCCTGGTACCACAGTCCACCTACCCATATGTGTATGCAAAACACACACATACACACATCTGAAGAACCCTTATAAGAAAGAAGATGGGCAAATGCAATAATTATGAATAGCCTGTGGCATAGTCTAACCCTGGTCCTGCTGGAGAGGTGAAGAAAAGGCCCATAGACCTCCTTCCCTCCCATCATCCACTCTTGCTTCCCACTCTGCTTTCTATAAGCCAAGGGGACCCCTGACAGTTTCACCCTGATTATCTCAAAGACACATGAGCTTCACTTGTTGGTCCTGACCACTCCATACACCCAAAGTGGGGAGTAAAGGCCAGCATTCTGTTGTAAGAGAAGGGGTGTGTTGCCTTATTCCACACAGCCAAGACTCAAAAGATATTCATTGACTACTTCTACTTTTCTACATAAGGGCGTTTCCACAAGACACGCCAGCTGCAGCTTCCCTCTGCCCAGGAAGTCAATTGCTCTTCGGGAATTTGGTTTCATAATTGAATCCCCTTTCTCCCTTGCCATTTAGCAGATCAGATACTACATTTTGAGCTGCAGTTATTTGTGGCATCTCCCAGATTCATTTTTTTCCTTGTGTATTTTGAAGGCTCTGCTAATTTGATTTCCTTGCTTCATCTTGCACTTTGGTTTGTCTTTCCTGTCTTTATTAAATGGCAGCAGGGGAAGTGAACGCTGACAGAGGGGTGTGTGTATTTGTGTGTGTGCTCATAGCAATCATCTCTCCTGTATGAAATTGGATTCCTTCTGCATTCATGCTTATTAAATTATGCCCAGTGGAAGAAAACACATTAGTCTGCAAAAATAGATAATCCTTGGAGGTTACTTTAACACCTACTTCTTGCAATGCTTTTAGAAGTCTTCTGTGAAGGCCACATTAAGCTGACTCAAAACACACCCACCCCAAAAGTGTTCAGCTGAATTAGCTACACCTTGCTCTTGACAGTGTTACTCCACTCATTTCATGGGAGGTAAACCTGTATTTCTTCCTGCTGAGGTGAGGTGAAGTACAATGTTATGTCTCCATTGTCTACATAAAACCCATCTCATACAGATACATTGATTGCTGGATCAAGAGGAAGATGTTCAGTAACAACAGGAAAAGGAAAAATGCACTATCATTCACTCTGGTTTCTGGTTTGCCTTTCTATGAGGCTTCTTACCAGGCCTTAGAGAAGTACATTTTAGGGCTATAACTCATAGAATCCTCTATCCAACATGATCAGTGGCTGTGCAAGATGGAAGATTTTGGAAGCTAGTCTAAAGAACTAACTTTTCCAACCTCTGGGTATTTCACACATCTTTGTTTAAGGCTGTGTGTAAGGAAAACTGCAACAAACAAAACAAAACAAAACAAAAAAAACACTACACATTTCACACCTGGACAATGGATTTATTCTGACCAAAACATTTTGACTGCAGATCTTGGGTGTGTGTGTTTTTTCTTATGGTCTGATACATCTAGCTTTGCTTTTAGTATACAAAATTAATTGTATAGAGATGCCAGATATGAAAAATGCGCAAGTTTTTTTATTTTGCCATGGTTACATAGGTTGGAAAGCTACTGTGTGCCATAGTTTTGTAACACATGCTGTCATGGCGAAATAAAACATTTATTCCTTCACAACATGATGGTACAGCTATCTTTCCTATACTGAGATTATCTCTGTGTAGGAAGAAGAAATCACGTGTTCATACCAGCCTTTCATTCCTTTCTACTCTGCAAGATGGTAGTTTTTAAAAAGAATTCTGTAGGAACCATATCACAGCACTATGGGCATCAAATAGAGGTGGGCAGATTGGGAGAAAGGTTGTGCAACAAAATGGGGAACGAAATAGGTATGAGACCTCTTATAGTCTTCAACTAGAGTTGAGTTCCACTGATAGGACAATATACTTAGCAGTGCTACCATTTCCCTGCACTGTGTATGAGCACCTTAAGAATATATGTTCCAGAGCAGATTGCATGGGATATGTGTCCATCAGTTCCTACATGATAATATCTGTGATTTACACAACCTAAAACAAATCTGAGTCATCAGCTGTCGCAGAGACTAACTCAGCATCTGCATTCATTCTGGGTAACCTGAGGGGGGAACCTATGAGGGCTCAACTCTATGCATATTCTCTGGCCCACTATGCTTTGGAACTGGGTCATATAGGAATGCCCTTTAGAGAAACACTAGCAGTGGCAACGTAAGAATGTTTGCTCAGAAGCAAATCCCTACTTTCTGAGTTCAGGGTGGCTTCATTCTTAGCTTACTTCCCAGAAACTTATTAGTACAGCAGATAGCAATGAAATGAAAGAAATGGGAATGAAGAACTCTGATGGTCTTCAATGAAAGCTGAGCTCCACTAACAGGATAATACACTGAGCAGTGCTTCAGTTTCCCAACACAGTACAGTATAAGCACCTGAAGGATATGTGTTTTCCAGAGCAGATTGCACAGCTTCCTAGCTTCAGAAAGGCTAAGGAAGCTCTGGCCCTCCATATATTTCCAGATTCCATTTCTCATCACCCTCAGGCCAATAGTGAGGCATGTTGGAAGTTGTAGTTTAACATCTGGAAGGCTGCAATTCTCCACCCTTGATATGTAAGGTGTATAGGACTAGCAACTATGAATCAGAAAGAAAATGGAGTTCTCTGATCTGCACAGTCTAAGATGTTTTGTCTTCTGACCTGATCTATTCCTTCAACACTAGTAGAGAATGGCAAGAGTTAACGGCTGTTGCATCTCTCTTGTAGTGCATCCTTTAAACCTCTGCTTGCTCCTCAATTTAATAGTTCCTTGGCAGTGACTCTTAACAGCAAGTTGCAAATAGGCCTCCTTGTATGGTTCTCTCAAAAATCAATAATTTTACAACAGGGTCCACTGGGACTGCCATCAGCATATCGAAATGCCATGGGGAAAAGATTCCCCTGTCTTTGCTGACTGAAGCTACAGTGACTTGGTTGTGGGTGGCTCTTTTGTTGTCCCCAAAGCCACTAGGAGAAAAGGGCATCATCCTGTGAAGTGCCCTTCTGGCTGCCCTTGTGATAAAGCTAACCCTTTGCCTCCACTAGAGGTCAGCATTGTGCTAAGAGTTATGTCCTGATCTTAAGATTTTATTTTATTATTTATTTATTTATTGGCACTCTCAGCACAATTTGTCATTACCTGATGGATGTTTTGTCATTGGGAGGACCTTCTGAATCAATCAGGGGTCTCCTGGGCTTCTCCAACCAACTGGAAATGATATTCGAAGGGAGTGTTTTGTGGACAGGCCCAACGTCTGCACAAACCTGAGAAGGCTAGGTGCTCACGCTGGTAATTGTTTAACTATCACTTGCATCAATGAGCCTTTGTAGATGTTTTGAATATATATATATATATACAAACCTCCTTCCTGTGCAGATTGTTAGATATCCTGCTAATTTACTGGCTTGTGGATGCATGTCTGCTCTCCCCACCCCACAAAAAAGCTGCTATGGCCTTGTCAAGATGTCACAGCATTTTTCAGTGGGCAAAAAGACTCGCTTTTGTGCTGCTTTTCTTGCATGGTTTAAACAATAAAGCAATTCATTTATTTAGAAAATTTACCATTTGCTTTTCAAATTGTCAAGGCAGAATCATTTAAAAAACATAGCAACAAAATAAAGCCATAATGCTAAAACAGGAACATAATAATCACTGTGGAAAACAGCCTCTCCAACACCAGAAAGTAAGAAATATAATAGCAATACAGAAACAGAGTATACTTGAAAAGCATTCTTCTTGAAAATCCCATCAGCTTCCCACTGACAATTCTAGGACTCTGTCAGGGAAAACCTAATTCTTCCTTCCTCTGCACCATCCTGTCACTCAGAGGCCATTAGAAACGGCAGTGCAAGCAACTGTACAGAGGTGAGAAAATCAGGTCCCTGTCTCTCCTGCTGGGCTTAACCACACTGGCAGGCATTTGAATAGGAGTGCTCACCTTTCTGGACATACCTAGTCGAACACTCATGACAGTTAGGGTTGCCAGAATAAAAACTGGTGATGGCTCCTGTGCCTTTAATGGTTGTGTAGAAGAGGGAATTTGCACCAGGTCATGCAACCAGGAAACAATCGCCACCTGCTGAAATTCCCTTTTCTGCATAACCGTCAAAGGTACAGGACTCTTCACCAGTTTTCACTGCCAACTCTACAATGTGGCATGCCGAGTGGAAACTCTGGGACGAGTCCACCATGAATTGTTGTTCATCACTTGAAAGAGTTCTGCTGGACAAAACTGTGCCCATATGAGTGGCAAAAAAAGAAAAGGAAAAGAAAGCCCTCTTTGTTGCCCAATACTATCACACACAGAGTAGACCTTCACCTGGGTTCTAAGTAATATTTAGTGACATTCAGGACTTTTTCGGATGGAAGAAAAGGTTGCGACGCTGCTGCGCAAGAGGGCGCCAGTTTCGAACGACGCTTTTCCCAGCAGTACTGTTGTAGTACCGCTGGGACATTTGAGCATGATATTTTTCCTTCCCAGCTGATCGTGAGTAAAATATGACACTGGGAAGGAAAAAATCACACTCAAATGTCCCAGCGGTACTGCAACAGTACTGCTGGGAAAAGCGTCGTTCGAAACTGGCGCCCTCTTGCGCAGCAGCGTCGCAACCTGGCGACGCTGCTTGCGTTACTTTTCTTCCATCCGAAAAAATCCTCAGACTCAATGCAAGTCTTCCCCAAATTTTGTTCAAACCATCACCCCTGCTGGTTTGTTGCTCTTAGCTCATAACAGAATCATAGCGAGACTGGATTCAGGAGCAGTAGGAGCTGGTATCTATGAGAAGGCATGAGTCAAAACCTCCAATCAGTGCCCCATTCTACACGTCAATAATAGTTTCAAGGAGTGCCCAGCAGCAACAGTGAAATAGTTCCCCAAGGTGATGTAAAAATCTTTTCAATCCATAAGCCTTGCAGAATCCTGACAAATTGAAGCCCAATCCCAGTTTGAAGTCGAAGGCCAGCATCCATAGGTTTTTTTAATGGTTTTTTTCCAGGCTGTGAGGCCGTGTTCTAGAAGAGTTTTTTTCCTAACGTTTCGCATGCATCTGTGCTTGGCATCTTCAGAGAATGGTGGTGTGTGGGTGTGTGGGGTTTATATACTGTGAGTCCCTGTTGAAGAGGATTGGGGTGTAAATTTGTGTATTCAGTTGTTGGATGTTCAGTTATTAGGGTGGGAAGATATGCGAGGGAGATTAGTGTCTATTTAGCTAATGGTCCATTGTCTGCAGGGACTGGAGGCTTCCCAGCAGACAATGGACCATTAGCTAGATTTCAGTGTTTTCAAATAACATTTTGTGTCCAGGTTGGTTTATAACCAAGTGTACATAGGGACCACTAAACACAGTGTGCCAACATGAATCAAGGAACATGAGAGACACTGCAGACTGGGCCAACCAAAAAAATCAGAAGTAGCAGAATACATTACAAACCAACCTGGACACAAAATGTTATTTAAAAACACTGAAATTCTGGACCAGGCCAACAGCTATCATGTCAGAATGCACAGAGAAGCTATTGAAATTCACAAACACCTGGACAACTTCAACAGGAAAGAAGAAATCCTTAAAGTAAACAAAGTTTGGCTACCAGTCCTGAAAAAAAAAACAAAATCAAAACTCAACACATGCAAATAAATTCCACCCAGGGCCAGGGGGATTTCCAGCAGACAATGGACCATAAGCCAAAGAGACACTAAACCTCCTTGCATATCCTCCCACACTAGGAACTAGCCATCGAAATACACAAATTTACATAACCTCTCGCCAACAGGGACTGACAGTATATAAACCCCACACATCTCTATGCCACCATTCTCTGAAGATGCCAGCCACAGATGCAGGTGAAACACTAGGAATAAACTCTTCCAGAACACGGCCATACAGCCCGGGGGGAAAAAAAACATGAAAAACCTATGGATGCCGGCCATGAAAGCCTTCGATTTCACATAGAGGAAGGTTGCCTGTGAGATTTTTTAAAGATCTGAATTTCTTGGTTGAGTCTTAATGAAAAAAGAGGGAATGAACTGGTAATTTGTGGTTTTGATGATTAGAGAGTATAGCTTATTGAAGGAAATGAGTATGTCATGGTGTTTAGAGAGATGTATGAATAGTTATATGTATACACAACTGCCAAAAGAAAGATTGGAAGTCAATTTCCTTTTCTTTCTTTCTTTCTTTCTTTCTTTCTTTCTTTCTTTCTTTCTCTGTTTTCCTTTTTCCATTATTATTATTATTATTATTGTTTTCTCTTTGTATTTCCTTTCTTTTGTTAACCTTTGTAGTGGGAGAGAGGGGATTGTTTAAGATAAGGTCAATGTATTTCTGGGATAATGAGAATGGTGTTGGAAGTGGGGCTGAAAGGAGGATAATGCTAGGGGAACAAACAAAGAGGGAAAGAGAGGAGGAATCTTTCCAATGTAGGAAGATAAGAATGGGTGATCCTTGGTTTCCCTTTATTGAGGTTGTGGGCTGCTTGGAACAGGGACATTGTGGAGAAAAAGGAGATTCTGGAACAATGGCAGAAAAAATAGCTTGGTGTCCAAACAATGTCTGGGCAACCAGCCAAAGGCTTATTCTTATACAACTGATAGTAGAGGTACAGTACAGTCAAGCTAATTACAGGCAAAGGAATCAAGGCAACCTGAAGTCAGACACTTACCTTACTAGCAAGCAAAACACAAGTCCACAAGCAAAGTTCAGTATACAAGGTCCAGGTCCAGCAAACAGAGTTCAGGGTAGTCCAGCAAAATCCAGGTCAGGCAAACAGATTCCAGAGTCAACAAATGCAGTCCAAGTCAAACACAGCAAGCAGGAACACGATGGGTACTCCAGTAGGTCAGATAATCTCAGACAACCCCTGGAGGGCAGTGCTGCGTATTTATAGTAAAATATGTTTGACTAATTACTGCTTCCTATAAATATGCTGAGGCCGCCTCAAGCATTCCTTTTGTTGTCTCTGTGCTGTGAAGCTAGGTATAGGTAAGCTGTCCTCTATATCTGAAGAGGCAGGACCCTTTGCCGGAGCTGGTACTGCACTATTGTCTGTGTCTGAGGCCTATGGCTCTGGAACATCCTCCTGCTTTGGTTCAGCAGGTCCTGGCATGTCCACTGCTTCAGTCTCTGAGTCAGAGTCCATTTGCAAGTTCTGGAAGCAGGGCATAACACCTGGAGGCAGTTAGAAAATATAACTTTTTTTCTAATAGTAGAAAAAGAAGGGGTGGGACCAAAGGGAAAGAGACAGATGTGACAACTGAGGAAAATTCCAGAGCAAGGATGCTGTAAATGAATGGTGCAGCACTGTGAAGCTATAGGCAGCAGGGATCAGAGGGTTAAAGAGACCAAATGAAGCGAATGGTGGTGGGAAACAAAGCTCTTGGGAAAAAGAGGAAGGTCATTGGTGAGGGTAAAAACTGAAATGGGTACAATACTGCCCTGGCACACCTGTGTCCTTTGCAGCTGCCTGTGCATCTTCAGCTGCAGCTCTAGTCAGGTCCTGTGTTAGCAGCCTGTGCTGCTGCCTATTGCTGAAAAGAACACACTGGACTTGGCAGACCAGTAGTTTGGCTCACTGTGTCCACTAATTTGCCATGGATGAACTAACCATTAGTTAATCATCAACAGAAAAATCAGTTTTCTTGTAAGATTACATGACCATACAGATGGTAGCTTGTTTAACTTAAGCTGTTTGAGGGCTCGCACTAAGACTCTAAATTATCTAGTCCGTGAGCTGCTCTTTTCTGCTGCTGCTGCCCTTGTTGCCCACACAGAAGCAGCTCTGCAGCGCCTAACATCCTGCTTCGCAACAGCTGCAGAGCTGTTTGGGCTGGGAGTCAACCTGAAGAAAACAGAAGTTCTTTACCAGCCTGCACCACAGGACAAACACCACCGTCCCCACATTGCCATCAGCAAATCTGTGCTTAAGTCCGTTCAGCAGTTCACCTACCTGGGAAGCATAATCTCCTCAAATGCCAAGATTGACAAAGAGATCGATCACAGATTAGCAAAAGCATATAGCGCATTTGGAAGACTTTACAAAAGAGTCTGGAGTAATAAACACCTGAGGCGGAGCAGAAAAATCAATGTGTATAGAGCCATTGTACTGTCTATTCTCCTTTATGGGTCTGAAACATGGGTCATCTATCACCACCTCGAACGCTTTCATCAGCACTATCTACGCACAATCCTAAATATACACTGGACTGACTATGTGACAAATGTTGCTGTCCTTGAGCAAGCAGGGATCACCAGCATTGAGGCCATGATATTGAGAGCACAGCTGCACTGGGCAGGGGATGTTTCTAGGATGGAGGACCATCGCCTCCCCAAAATAGTACTCTACTATTTTGGGTCAGCGTAAGAGGGGCGCTCCAAAAAAGTGATACAAGGACTCCCTGAAACAGCATCTCAGGCTTGGCCAAATTGATCACCAACAATGGTCCGCCCTGGCCTCACATCGGGAGGCATGGAGATGCACTATCCACAATGCTGCAGCCTTATTTGAGAACTCACGCCAAACAAGTCTTGAAGAGAAACGACAACGCAGAAAGAATCACAACCTGGAAACATCACCCAAGGAGACCTTCTGTTGTGCTTTCTGCAACCAGACTAGTTTATCTCGGATTGGGCTTTTTAGTCATCAGCACGCTTGCAGAAAGTGCGGGATGAGTCCTTCCTGAATCTTCGTTTGCGAAGAAAAGTCAGAGAGAGAGATGACGTTAGGGACTATAGCTCAGTGGTAGAGTGCTTGCTTTATAGGACTTTATCAGACCAGACAAATATAGCAACGCCTAATGAACATGAAAGGATGTGCATACCAGACATTGGCGTCCTTTCGCAATCATGTCAAGTCCAAAAGGCGTTCTTTTTTATTGATGGCCCAAGCCCTCAATAGACCTCCCTTGGCGCTTTGTTGCCAGCAATGCCATTGTGCTCACGTGAACATTGCATCAATGATAGAACACTTCCAGGTGAGATAGTGGCAGCCAGGTAGGGGACACTCTTTTCATGAACCTCCCTGGTTTACTTGTGATTTTTAAAGTGTGTTTCTGTGCTTGTGTCTACATTTTGTGTGTTTATTTTGCTTATTTTTTTGAATTTGCCACGCCCGCATCTTCACATGAGAATTGGCGAGATCTCAACCCTGAAAGTAAACGGAGCTCAGTTTTTTTAGAAAGTAAATGGGGCTGCCTTTCTGGTGCTGCTAAAAGTAGGTCTGGCCGGGTGGGTTCTTTGCCAGCATAAAAACTCCACAAAATTATGCCGGCAAAAGAACGTTAATGGGGGGTAATCTGATAAAGTCCATAGTTTCAGTCATTGGCATCTCTTTAGAATATCAGGTAGGAGGTAATAGGAAAGACCTCTGCCTGCCCCAGACTCTAAAACAGTGATGGGCAACTGCCAGGGGGGTAGGATGTGTTGGCCTGTTGATGGGATCCTGAGGGAACACATGCATCCTGCTGTCATCTACCTCAAAAGATGAGGGACCAAAAACTATATTTTGCTCCACAGTGGCCAATAGCACTTAAGCTCTGTTCTTATTACAGAAAGGGAGGTGAAGACTGAAATATAGCAGTTAATTGAGTATGTTCATGATACAGAAGACAGTCAACAGAGTCTTTCATAGAATCATAGAGTTGGAAGAGACCACAAGGCCCATCCAGTCCAACCCCCAGCCATGCAGGAATACACAATCAAATCATTCTCGAAAGATGGCCATCCAGCCTCTGTTTAAAAACCTCCAAAGAAGGAGACTCCACCACTCTACGAGGCAGTGTATCCCACTTCTGAATAGCTCTTACTCTCAAGAAGTTCTTCCTAACGTTTAGGTGGAATCTCTTTTCCTGTAGATTAAACCCATTGCTCCATGTTCTAGGAGATTTTCAGATGCGATTTTCGGCAGGATATATTCCAAAACAGCTCCGTTGCTGCCGCACGGCAGGGGAGCAGTTTTGGACGACACCATCCCTCTGCCGAACCCCTCTGTGTCACTTCCATGACAGAATGGAGGAAACCGCATCATATTTCATTCACGATTGTTTCCTGTGAGTGAAATATGACGCAGTTTCCTCCATTCTGTCATGGAAGTGACACGGAGAGGTTCGGCAGAGGGACGGCGTCATCCAAAACTGCTCCCCTGCCGCATGGCAGCAACGGAGCTGTTTTGGAATATATCCTGCCGAAAATCGCGTCTGAAAATCTCCCTAGTCTCTGGAGCAGCAGAAAACAAGCTTGCTCCATCCTCAGTATGACATCCCTTCAAATATTTAAACATGGCTATCATGTCACCTCTCAACCTTCTCTTCTCCAGACTAAACATGCCCAGCTGCCTAAGCCACTCCTTATAGGGCATGGCTTCCAGACCTCCCAACATCCTGGTCACCTTCCTCTGGACACGTTCCAGCTTCTCAATATCCTTCTTGGATTGTGGTGCCCAGAACTGGACACAGTATTTCACACGAGGTCTGACCAAAGTAGAATAGAGTGGCACCATTACTTCCCTTGATCTAGACCAGTGTTTCTCAACTAGGGTTCCCTGGAACCCTAGGGCTCCCCAAGAGGTTGCTAGGGGTCCCTCAACAGATTGCGATTGTGGGAGGAAAGGAATGGCAGTATATAGAATAATGTTTATGCAGGAGTTCCTTAAGACCTGAAATTATTTCAAAGGTTCCTCCAGGATAAAAGGGTCGAGAAAGGCTGATCTAGACACTATACTCCTATTAATGCAGCCTAGAATCACATTGGCTTTTTTAGCTGCTGCTTCACACTGCTGACTTATGTTCAGCTTGTGGTCCACTAAGGAGATTTTCACACTGTTGAATTATTCTGGAGTAATAACAGAATAAAAGAAAGCGGGACTATTTTGGAATTGTCACAATTCCATTCGCACGTACCGTGATCACGTAACAATATCAGTTCATAATTTTCGCACCTTGGATACATTCCGTTTTAGAAACAAAACAAGCAATAACGATTTTGTTCCATCCTCAGCAGTTATCCCTTTTGCAGCGGGACTTCTACTGTTATAGAAACGGAAATGGTTGACGCGCACATGCGCGTTTACATTGATGAGGTCAGACGCTTCCATTTTTGTTGAGGTCTGTGGCTTCTTTCAGAGCCTCGCGAAAAACGAAAGCTTTCAATTTCTACTGAAGCATAGAAGGAAATTAGCAGTTGAAAATAGTGTAAATAAATACTTACAGTTAAATCAACATGTTCCTGATAATGAGCTAGTTGGGGGAACAAATCCTTAAAGGAGAACGCACCAAGCCAATGTCCCAAAAATGTCTGTCATCATTTGGAGGCGGGGAAACCATGTAAGGGCAGATTTTTTTCGCGTGATAACGGAATAGTAACAGAATACTTTTCGGACGAATTATGATCCCATGATAGTAACGGAAATTGTTCTTAATGACGACTTTTCCCCGTGAATACAATATGACGGGAAAATAATAGAATAAAAACAGGGCAAGCACAGATGCGTGACGACTGTGTGCGAACAGAAAAATCTCTAGCGATCCTGTTCTGATATTATAATGGGTTTTTTGGCCCGTGTGAAAATCTCCTAAGACTCCTAGATCCCTTTCACATGTACTGCCATCAAGCCAGGTATCACACATCCTATATCTGTTCATTTCATTTTTACTGCCCAAGTGTAGTATCCTACATTTCTCCCTATTAAGGTCATTTTGGATTCTGATCCTGTCCTCTGGGGTATTAGCTACCCCTCCTAATTTGGTGTCATCTTTTTTAGAGTTCAGCCACTTGACCCCTACTCTTTAAAAAACTGGTAGCACAATATAGAGTGAAATACCATAAAGTGCCCCCCCCATTGTCAAATATTTAGGGGTCAGAAACCCCTGCTGATTTACCATATATCACATACACAGAAGGCTCTCCCAGTAGACTGAGATTTGGCTTCTGTCCAGCCTTGTAGCTGAAGACACATTTCTGTTTTAACATTATTTTTTAACTTTATTTTAAAAAAAACCAAACTACTCAGCTACTGAAACAGAGATGATGAGAATAATACAATTAAATGTAACCTCACCAGCCTGAGTGTCAGGGTTTAGGAGTTGCAACATAGTATATTCTAAATGAGAATGGTGTGTTTCTCTTTGTTACGTGGGCTGGTAGAAGATTCTGAAGGCCTGTAGCTATTTATTTGCTTGCTTTTCAAGTGCTTGGATAAATGCTATGAGGAAGAACTGCAGTGTGGTCACCTAGCAACCTTGCTTGGTTTTCAAAACAGGTGATCTGAGGGTGCTGGAAATGTAATACAATTGATGAGGGGTGGGGAGGAAACAATAGCTGGAATAGCAGAACAGTAGTCCACCCAACACCAACATGGTTCCAGCTTAAAGTGGTGAAAAAACAGCTTCTTCTAATGCCATTGCTTCTACTTTTCTGGAAGAAAGGTTGGATTTTCCCTCCATTGTAGGAAGATCAGCCTATGACCATATCCTGAGCTGTGATAAGACTTCCTCTTCAGAGGGAAGTGCAGGATCTCACCACTGGCCCAGAGGACAATCCTCTTTTTGAAGATGTCCTCTATTTGAAGTGTTTTCCAGTCCAAGTTTTATTGAAAGATAAAGAATTACAAGTGTGTGTGGGGATAGGAAGAGGTCTTGAGGTTGCCATCCACAGTCTAGTACCTGAACAGCAGACTGAGCAAGCAAGCAGGTCCCCTGGGTCACTGTCTTCTCCACTTGGGTCAGGGACATGTACGCTGCTGCTGCTGCTGTTGTCATCGTCGTTTGCCTTCAAGTCGTTTCTGACTTATGGCAATTCTAAGGTGACTTGCCCAAGGTCACCCAGTGGGTTTTCATGGCTGAGCAGGGATTCAAACCCTAGTCTCCAGGTAGACCTATTTAAATTATAAATTTAGCATTGGTACATATAAATTGAGGGAGCCAGTGTGGTGTAGGGGTTTGAGTGTTAAGATTGAGCAAGTACACAGGTCCTCTGGGTCACAGTCTTCTCCACTTGGGTCAGAGAGGTGTATGAGTGTTGTTGTCATGTGCCTTCAAGTTGTTTCTGTCTTATGGTGACCCTAAGGTGAACTTATCACTGGGTTTTCTGAGGCTGAGAGAATGTGACTTGCCCAAGGTCACCCAGTGGGTTTTCCTGGCCAAGCAGGGATTCTAACCCTGGTCTCCAGAGTAGACCTGTTTAAATTACAACATTTACCATCTGTACATATAAATTGAGGGAGCCAGTGTTGTGTACAGTTGCCCCTCCACATTCGCAGCTTTCACTCTTGTGGATTTGATTATTCGCGGTTTGCTCAGCAAGCACTGCATTTAAATCAGCTTCTCTCCCTTGCACGCAAGGGAGAGGAGCCAATTTAAACGGAGTGCTTGCTGAGCAAGCCAGGCGATCACCTCCCCGCTCTCCTGGGGCGTGGCTCCATTTGGGGTGGAGATCCAAGCCTTGGGAGAGCAGAGAGTTGGTGGGAAAGGTGCTTTTTAGCCTCCCCCCTGTCCTTCCCAAAGCCGTGATTAAGCTTTCCAAGCTTTGTCATGGCTTTGGGAGGGTAGGGGGGTGTCTGAAAAGCCTCTCCACCACACTCCCTCTACCCCTTCCGACATTCCCGAAGAAGCTATGGGGCTCTCAATCCCCGGAGCCACCTTGGGAAGGCTGGGAAGAGGCTGGCCGGCTTCCCTCCCTCCCACTGCCTTCCCTGGCCTTCCCCAGATGGCTCCAGGGCTTCAAAGCCCCAGAGCCCCCTTGGGAAGGCTGGAGAAAGGCCAGCCAACCTCCCAGCTGCAGCCACCCCAACCTTCCCGAAGCAGGTATGGGGCTCTCGAACCCCATAGCCGCTTCAGGAAGCACAGCAAGTGGCGGGGGGGGGTGACGGCCAGGTCGGTGGAGGCCTTTGGAAGGGCAGGGGGTTGCGGGCAGGCAAGTGGAGGCCTTTTTTATTCTCATTTTTTTCACATTTGCAGGGGTCTCGAGACCCTAACCCCTGCGAATGTGGAGGGACTACTGTAGTAGAGTGTTGGACTAGGACTCTGGAGATCAGGGTTTGAATCCCTGCTTGTCCATGGAGATCCACTGGGTGACTTTGGGCAAGTCACATTCTCTCAGCCTCAGAAGAAGGCAAAAGCAACCCCACTCTGAACAAAGCTTGCCAAGAAAACCCTATGATAGGTTTGCCTTAGCATCACCATAAGATGGAAACAACTTGAAGGCACACAATAGCAACACATATAATTGGCACATGCAGTTTTATGCAAACCATGTGTTGAGAAATCCCCTCCCTTTTTGTGATGTGCAAGTGGCCACCAAAGCACAGGTTTGGGACCAAGAGAGGTCAACCAAAGCTGGCACCCAGGAAGGCAACCCATCCAGGAATGCTGTACAGCTCAGCGACCCACATCCCAGTTCTGGATGTACCACCACCATCACCTTCACTACACTGGAGGAGGTAGGGTGGGTGAGAACTACTTCAGGAATGCAGCCCCTGATTGGCAATATGAGGTCTGTCATCTCTCCACCCTCCTCAGGAGACAAAAGCAGAAATGAATGAATGCTGATCAGGGCCCTCATTAGAGTTCAGGGACTGTGATAGCCTTCAGGATGCAACTGCTCAGATATTGCCTAGAAGGGTTTGATGCAACAGCTCCTCAGTCTCAGCTTCTTAGCTGATTTCCTTCTCTGGACAGGGCACTCCTTGTTCTTAAGACTGTGTGGCTAAGGACTGCTTCTTTGCCTTGGCAGACATCCCTACCCCTGCCAATGCATTTGAACATTTCTACATAACAGCATCCCTCACAAACCAAATAAAGAAGTGAGAAAGAAGACATGTCAGATGCACAGACAGCAGCTTGTTCTGTGCTAGAGCTGGCTTGTTGATGGGGACAGTGGCTCTGTGGAGGACCCTGCTACTCTTGTTTGGTCTAAGCCATCAGCCCAGGAACCAGCTCTATGGACATTTAGGTGACATTGCTGGAAATGCTAGCCATTTGCAAAAACACTTTCCTTCAATTAGTCTCTTATCTAGGTTCAAACCAGGGATCTCTGATGTTTGAAAGCACCTGATATCACCTGACTCATATAGAGGAATTTTCTCACTTTTTGTGCTTCTTTCTTTGGACTTATAGATCAAGTGTTTGTGTATGGTTTCTGGGGCCCTGTTTTGTGGCCACAAGTCCCCACCCCCAAGAACCCATTCCTCCAATTTAATATTTTGGCCAAATATACCCCAAACTTTAAAAATCCACTCAAACAACCACATGGCAATGTGACTCTCCTGTCCTCCAGTACTCTTCAAAACAAAACCTTGGAAATCATCTGTATTTTGGCTGATTCCCAGAACGGGAAGTAATATGTCACAGTTACTCCAGGAGTGGCTCTGCAGCCCATTGGGGGGGGGGGAGAAATGGCCCCTCACCCCTCCACAGTTGCCCACCCATGTTGTAGCTGTTGTTGGACTTCAGTTGTGGTCAGCTTCATCCATCAGGACCAGTGAGAAGGGTCTGTGGCCACTGTAATCTAGAGTTCTCGACCTCTGTTTTATTGTGAAATATAATCTCCAGAGCTTGAAAGTATTGTTGTTGTTTTCCAGGTACGAGTTCCAAAACCTTCCACACACATGCATGAGCACATCAATATGACCAGTGACTATGCTGGCTGTGGTGAGTTGTAGCCCAAATAAGAAACTTTTCTCTGTTCCCTCCCCTGTCTTCCAGCTGTAAGAAAAAATTGATGAATGAGTCAATAGATTCTCCAGTATAGAACAAGTATAAGGCTGGGCAGCAGATATCTGTTACAGTCTGCCGTGTAGCTCTGCAGCCGGTCCTTAAGACACCAATTATCTTGATGTGGTTTGCATGGGTGGCAAGCTATAAGAAATGTTCTCTATATTTTTCTGATCACAGGCTTGATTATAAGAAAAAGTCTACAGTACTTATACTCAAAGGTCTGGACTGCAGTTGAAGTATGCATTTTGTGGCAGAAATTATGAAAGCCTCTCTCGCACAGCCTCTTTTGGCCAGAGAATCTCATGCCATAAAGCTAATCCCTAGAAGCTTTGGCATGTGCTTGATCTAAGGATGGCTCATAGCCATGAGAGCTAAAACTGGAACTTCTATGTTCACGGGCAATATGGTTCTGATGACCAGACAAGGAAGACAAGACAATATGGAAATGCTAATTTTACAATACCCTGATTGTGAGATTCCCCGATGAAATTCTCTGGCCATAGCTATAGCTAGCCAGACTTTTGATTTCATCATAGGAGCATAGGAAGCTACCCATTCAGCCCACTGGCCCATTTAGAACAGCACTGATTAGAAGAAACTTTCCATAGTTGAAGGCAGGATTATTTCTTAGCCCTACATGGAGATGCCAAAATTGAACCTGGGACCTCAATACATGCAAGACAGGTGACTCTACCACTGAGCTATGACTCCTGCCTTATTTCCAGCAAGGCAATTCTTATGATATTCTGGGTACAGAGCTGCCCTGTGTTATGTGGGTTAGTGTTGGTGGAGTGAGATGCCTCGTCAAGTTCACCAAGTGTTTGTCTGGAATTGGAGAAAAGTATTGTGTGTACTCTTTCTCCTTACCTCTTAGGTGTTATGCCAGAGAGAGAAAGAGAGAGTGAAACAGTACACAGTGGGTAGGTAGAAAGATTATGCTTTCTGGCAGCTCTTAATTAACATAATTTTATTAGAATCCTGCCTGGTGCTCTGTTCCTTTATTTCCCTTGTTGTTTTTACTTTTTGATCATTCCCCGTACCACTTTGAAATGGAGATAAACCAAGATGGCCCCAGGGTCCCCTTTGAAACGCGACAGCGACGCCACTTGCAATAAACCACGCTCCTGACACACCGAGACTGTTAAATCAAACTGGTTTGAGGCTTTAAGACAACTTCGTTTCATGGTGTGTTTATTTAAAAATAATTTTTGAAAATCTATTGTTAGTAACATCACAAAACAAACATACTTAAAATGATGGATCCCCCCTCCTTCCCGCTGGGTCTAAATTCACTCTTTTATTTCCTGTGCACTGTTATTTGTCTTGACTATGAGAAAAGAATAAAGCCCAGACTGTGTGAGCATCAGGGCAGAAGAAACAAATGAAGAGTTTGCTTTCCATATGGGAAGCACTGACCAACTTGGATGCTTGCATGGATGAAGGTGGAAGGCAAGTTCTGTGAGAGACACAAATGTCCCTTTTTGTCGTTTAATTCTCCTGCCAAAGAAATAATTTGTATTGAGTTCCTTTCTGAGAAAATGTAATGGAACAATAATTCAGATATGCAGAAGGCAATATTGTAAACAGAAATAGTCAAAATCAAATTGAGAGTTTTAAACAGGAAGTTCACCCTTTTTTTTCTTTCCAGTGCATACAGCCTGATTCTCCAGCACTCTTTCTCTCTCTTTTTAATTGGAATTCCACTAGGACTTACTTCCAACTATATATGCTTAGGTAACCTGCCAGTACCTGCTACATCAAAAACAGAGAAAATCACAGGCTGTTGACAGGCTGTTCACTCCAGTTGTTGATAACGTTGAAGCGGAGTGTTGACACAGTTATCAAACTAACTGACAGTGTTTAGGCAGAAATATGAAAACATCAGAAAACAAATTTAGAACCAATTCTTTTGTCATTCAAATTTACAAGCAATTCACACTATAGCTAGTCAGAACCAATTCAGAATCAATGGCACTATTCTACTGAGTACAGCAGCAAGAGAAAGTTACTGTCTTCAGGTTCTTCTTTGTGGGCTTCCTCAGTATCTTGGGTCAGCCAGGGTGCTGAACCAGATGAACCTTTGAGCAGAGCTAACAAGGATCTCTTTACGCTTTTATACCATGTGTTATGCCTCAGAGAGCTCTGGCTTCATCAGAGATGGTGGCCCTCCACCAATACAAGTCACAACTATGTCACACCATCGCTTGTAATAATACTTAGCTATTTGGCCAGTTTGTCACCTGGTAGCCAACCTTCTGATGATGAGCCTTTCTGTTCTTGTGCAGACTGGTCCATCAACAGCAGACATGAAGTCTCTTGTTGGGGCTGTACTCTAAGCTTCATCAGCTTGAAAGAGGTAGTACTCCACTGATGTGGGCTTTGAGAGTGCCAGGTTCATCTCCACACCATAGTGAAGTAGTGGAGTAGGACTTTGTCGTGATCATGTGTAGTAATATTTACAAATACCTGATCTCTTTGTGAGAGCCATTTTACAGAAGACAAGAGGATTTTCCTGTGAAAGTGAAAGGTTCTGTCATGAAGCAGAAACTGGAATCCCATGCTAACCCCCTCCACCAATGTTACACTGGATATGTGAGCTAGATCACTTACTCAGAATTATGGTGGTGACCTTTAAACTCTAGGGGTTCCTGGATGAGGTAGATTATCTAGATCCATTTCAGTGTGGTTTCAGACCTGGTTATCAGAGAGAGACAGCTTGGGTTGTCATCCCTGTTTCATGCTGCTTCTTTCCTTAAGCAAGCAATTGCTAAGGCAAAAATCCAACATGGCAGCAGTGGGTGCTTGCCTACTAGCAAGCCCCATCCCTGCTTTCCCCTGGCCAATCAGCTTTGTGCTTCCCTTTGAATTTTTTGTTGTTCAATAGTCCAAACAAGCAGGAATATGCACCCCCCCTCATGTTTTTTTTTTTAAAAAGTACAGGAAATCTGCAAAGGCTTTTACCCCGCTGTTTTTGCTGTTTTGGGCCCCCCTCCTTCCAAATAGAATCATAGAATCATAGAATCATAGAACTGTAGAGTTGGAAGAGACCACGAGGGCCATCCAGTCCAACTCCCCGCCATGCAGGAAATCACGATCAAAGCATCTCCGATAGATGGCAATCCAGCCTCTGTTTAAAGACCTCCAAGGAAGGAGACCCCACCACGCTCCGAGGGAGTGCGTTCCACTGCCGAACAGCTCTTACTGTCAAAAAGTTCCTCCTAATGTTGAGGTGGAATCTCTGTTCCTGGAGCTTGCATCCATTGCTCCGTGTTCCAGTCTCTGGAGCAGCAGAAAACAAGCCCAGTCCATCCTCAGCGTGACACCCCTTCAAATACTTAAACAGGGCTATCATATCGCCTCTTAACCGTCTTTTTTCCCGGCTAAACATACCCAGCTCCCTAAGTCTCTCCTCATAAGGCATGGTTTCCAGACCTTTCACCATTTTAGTTGCCGTTCTCTGGACATGCTCCAATTTGTCAATATCCTTTTTGAATTGTGGTGCCCAGAACTGGACGCAGTATTCTAGGTGAGGTCTGACCAAGGCAGAATAGAGCGGCACTATTACTTCCCTTGATCTAGATACTATATTTCTATTGATACAGCCCAAAATCGCATTGGCCTTTTTAGCTGCCGCATCACACTGTTGACTCATGTTCAATTTGTGGTCTACTAGGACTCCTAGATCCCTTTCGCACGTAGTCTTGTTCAGCCAGGTCTCTCCCATCCTATATCTATGCATTTCATTTTTCCGCCCTAAGTGCAGTACTTTATATTTCTCCGTATTGAATTTCATTTCGTTAGCTTTGGCCCAGCTCTCCAGTCTATCCAGTCTAATCCAATAGTGTGGATTGGTGCTGGATCTTGTTTAGACTGGTAGGATTCCCAGCAAATTCCATGAAGGTTTTTTTCACCATTTAGAGAGGCCCCAAGGTAGGGAAAGCTGGGAGGAGGAGGTATAGTTTTATGACTGACAGTTCTGTCTTCTAATTACAGGGAACAATCAGGGCTCTCCAATCCCAGTAATGTGAAGCAGGGATTGTTGTTATGTTCTGCCAAGTCATTTTAGACTTATAGCAACATTATGAATCAACCCATCTATGATGTGGTCTTCCTCTTTTCCTATTGCTTTCAACTTTCTCCCACATTGTTGTCTTTTTCAAAGAGTTGTTTTGTCTCATATAATATGCCCAAAGTTTAACCTCAGTTTAGTTGTAATATATGAGAGGTTTGTTCCACTGTGTTCTTTGCTAGCTCTCTCTCCTGGGAACAGAAACATTAAAAGGGTTTTGATGGAGTCTGTGGGACCTTGAAGAATATAGCATCAGGAGGTTGCTTGGAAACCACTGAATGTTCAAGCCTCTCTGCTTCTGCTGATGGGTGCTCCACATCCATCATCCTATGTCCTATTCTTTTTTTTCTTTTTGCCTTCAACTGTTTTTCTTTCATTGTAACTTCCTATCCCTTGCACTTATCCTTCTGAAATATTACTGGTTTCTGAGCAAAAACCACCTTCACAATGTACTTTTCCATTACAGTTGCCCAAAAAATGTAGGGAGAACAATTGCATTTTTGCAAAAAGAGGACATCCAAACTGTATAGATTGCCCTTGCACAAAATTCCCTGCACCTATTCATATGAAACCAGGCAGGCTTCATCCATGCCTGATGAAGGCTAACTGTGCCTTTAACTTTCATCCATGTGTTTCCAGAAACAAAAGTGTTATTGATTAGAGGAGAAAGAAAACATAAAATCACCATAGACAAAAACCTTTGCCCTCTTTGTCTGAGATTTGGAAGACTTAATCCCCTCAAAAGGAGCTGTCATTTCAGCGGTTTTATCCTGGCTTGTCGAAAAGGGAAAAAAAATGTTTTAGACATTCACTGATTTCCAGTTACAGTCAACAGGAATCATGAAGCTTCAGATTTCTGAACTGAGATCCAGCCTTTAAGGTGAATCAACCAAAATTTGCAATTGGTACATACCCTTAAATACCCTAAAGGCAGCAGATCGTGTCTCATCTTGGAAGCTACACAGGGCCAACCCTGGTTAGTACTTGGAGGGAAGACCAGTGTGTTTTAAAGCCATCCTACAGTCACAGAGCAACCTACTGAGTATCTCCTGCTAAGAAGGCCCTCTTTTCAGTACCCATTAATTTTACTGATTCTAGCAGCAGACCAATGAATAAGACCTCCAGAGTTGGCCTTTAAGAAAAGCCAGTTTCATACAAGTATGACTTATGAAGTCATTGAACCTGGGACCTTCTTCATTCAAATCGTATGGTCTAGCATGAAATTATGGACTTTCCCCTCTAGGCTTCCATTAGGCTGCAACTTCCTTATATAGAAGGAGAAAAGCCCAACATTCTTGACCTAGTTCCTTACATGTTCTGACTTTTAAAAATTAGTTCTCGCTTACCAATGGAGAGAAGACGGTCTTATCTGCCCTCACAAACCAAGACTGAGACAATGTATAATATGAGTTCCACTGGAACTGACCAAAACTCATCTGTTTCTTTTAGTTAGATACCTCTGCAATGCACTTTCTCTGTGGTTTTCCCAAGGCAGCTGATATATACAGAGATATAATGCCTCTCAATTAGATGTCTCTCAGGCTATCCGATGTGGGGGACTGGCAACTTTTTCTCCCCAATATGTCAGGGACCAGCACCTGTGCCATATTTGTGTCCATGGGCTAAAACTCTCCTCAGCCCCCTATCTCACAGACTGGCACTGGGCCATGGATCATCACTTTGAGTAGTACTCCCTTACATGATACACCATCATTCATTCATACAATGTATATACCATTTAGCCAATCTAAAATTTTATCTTGAAATGGCAAGATAGCCAACAGTCATTTAAAAGCCCTCTAGGCTAGTGGCCATCTTGTGGCTGCAAACTCTGTAAGTTCATCATTGCTAGTATGAAGAAGTTCTTTCCATCCACTTTATCAGATTTATTCATCAGTTTTATTGGGTGATCTCATGCTCTGTGATTTATGAGAAAGAGAGAAACATTTCTCTCTCTCTTTGCATCCTATTCATAGCAATCTGTATCACATGGAGAACTGTTTCATGGCTGGACCTACCAATAAGCAAAGTGAAGCTTATGCTGCTCAGGGAGCAGATTTTGGTTGTCATGAAAGGGCAACAAATTTGTTCTATTCGGCCTTGATTCCTTAAGCTCTCAGGAGAGGCTTGTGTGATTTTCTTTGCTTCACCTATCAAAAAACTTGACCAGCCTTTGGAATGGTGGAGCGGGGAGGGCTGGTGGTTGCGCACAACATGCTGTTCTGCCTCAGATAGCAAAACATCATGGGCCATCACTGTACAGTTTTAAGATAATTAACCATAAGTAGGAAACAATGTGAAAGCACACAACAAGGGATGTAATAGGGATTAAGGGATGTAATAGTACCACTTTATTCTGCTTTGGTCAGACCTCACCTGGAATACTGTGTCCAATTCTTGACACCACAATCAAGAAGGATACTGACAAGCTGGATCATGGCCAGAGAAGGGCAACTAAAATGCTCAAAGGTCTGGAAGCCGTGGCCTATGAGGAGCGGCTTAGGGAGCTCGTTTTGTTTAAGCTGGAGAAGAGAAGGTTAAGAGGTGACATGATAGCCATGTTTAAATACTTGAAAGGATGTCCTATTGAAGACGGAGCAAGCTTGTTTTCTGCTGCTCTAAAGACTAGGACATGGAGCAATGGACTCAAACTATAGGAAAAGAGATTCCACTTAAACATTAGGAAGAACTTCCTGATGGTAAGAGCAGTTCGACAGTGGAATATGCTGCCTCGAAGTGTGGTGGAGTTTCCTTCTTTGGAGGTGTTTAAACAGAGGCTAGATGGCCATCTATCAGGGTGCTTTGATTGTGTATTTCTGCAAGGGAAGGGATTAGACTAGATGGCCCTTGTGGTCTCTTCCAACTCTATGATTCTATGAACGGCAACAACTATTCTAACAATATATGATCAAAGAGAGAAACACAGGGATGTCATTGTGGGGGTCTACTACAGACCTCCAAGCCAAACCAAGGACTTGGATTCTGCCTTCCTGGAACAGATGATAATAATAATAATAATAATAATAATAATAATAAAATTTATTTATACCCCGCCCCTCTGTTAAAACAATCGGGGTGGCTTACAAAATTTAAAATACAATACAAACACATTCAGAAAGGAGAGATGCAGTAGTAATGGGGAATTTCAACTATCCTGATATTTGTTGGAAGTCCAACTCTGCCAAGAATTTAAGGTCCAACGAATTCCTCACTTGCCTTGCTGACAATTTCATTGTCCAGAAGGTGGAAGAGGCAACAAGGAAATCAGCTATTTTAGATCTGATCCTAACCAATGGGGATGACCTGGTTAATGGTGTGGACGTGGTGGGATCCTTAGGGTGGAGTGACCATGTTCTTGTGGAGTTTGTTATACAGAGGAAAGGGGAAGCCAAGCTTAGTCAGACATGTATTCTAGATTTTAAGAAATCTGATTTCAGAAAACTTAGGGAATTACTAGGGGTGATCCCATGGTCAGGAATACTAAAGATAAAGGAGTTCATGATGGATGGGAGTTTCTTAAAAGGAAGATATTGAAGGCACAACTTCAAACAGTTCCAATGAGGAGGAAAGGGGGGAGGTGTCCAGAATGGAAACCAGAATGGATATCTAAAGGAAACTCAACTGAGCTAAAACTTTAAAAGGACATGTACAAGAAATGGAAAAAGAGGGAAATCACCAAAGAGGAATTCAAACAAACAACCAGCTCATGTAGGGGGAAAGTCAGAAAAGCTAAAGTACAGATGGAGCTTGGACTTGCTAGAGTAAACAATAAAAACAACTTTTTTGGTTATGTCTGTAGCAAAAGAAAGAACAAGGAAGTGGTAGGGCCGCTGCATGGAGAAGGTGGTGAAAGGCTAACAGGGGACAGAGAAAAGGCAGAACTACTTAACACCTTCTTTGCTTCAGTCTTCTCCCAATGGGGGAACAGTGCTCAACCTGGGGGAAACGGAGCAGATGATGCAGTAGGGGAAATGCAGCACAGAATTGGTAAAGAGGTAGTTCAGGAATACCTGGCCAGTATAAACATGTTCAAGTCTCCAGGGCCAGATGAACTTCAACCAAGGGTATTAAAAGAACTGGCAGAAGTAATCTCAGAACCACTGGCAATAATCTTTGAAATTTCCTGGAGAACAGGAGAGGTCCCAGTAGACTGGAAGAGGGCAAATGTTGCCCCCATCTTTAAAAAAGGTGGGGGGAAGAAGACCCAAATAATTAGTGCCAAGTCAGTCTGACTTCAATACTAGGAAAGATTTTAAAGCAGATCATTAAACAGACAACCTGTAAGCACTTAGAAAGGAATGTCATGATCACTAAAAATCAACATGGATTTCTCAAAAACAAGTTGTGCCAGACTAATCTTATCTCTTTTTTTGATAGAGTTACAAACATGATAGATGAAAGGAATGCTGTGGATATAGTGTATCTTGATTTCCGTAAGGCTTTTGACAAAGTCCCCTGTGATGTTTTTGCAAAAAAGTTAGCAACCTGTGGGCTAGGCAATGCAACTGTTGGATGGATTTGTAATTGGTTGACTGACTGAACCCAAAAGGTAGTCACCAATGGCTCATCTTCATCCTGGAGAGAAGTGACCAGTGGGGTGCCACAGGGTTCTGTCCTGGGCCCAGTGCTATTCAACATCTTTATCAATGACTTGAATGAGGGAATAGAGGGCATGCTTATCAAGTCTGCAGGTGACACCAAATTAGGAGGGGTAGCTAATACCCTAGAGGACAGGATCAGAATCCAAAATAACCTTAACAGATTAGAAAGCTGGGCCAAAACTAACAAAATGAATTTCAATAGGGAGAAATGTAGGATATTACACTTGGGCAGTAAAAATGAAAAGCACAAATATAGAATGACTGACACGTGGCTTGATGGAAGTACGTGTGAAAGGGATCTAGGAGTCTTAGGAGATTATCAGACGAGCCTAATAAACCAGGACAGGGACTCCACAGTATCATGAAAGGATTTCCCTTTCAGACGACGTCATCCCTGTCCCATTCTGCTCCAGTGCTGCCTCCATTCCATCCCCAACTACTGCTGGATTGCCCCCATCGCCCCTTGATGCCCCCCATCCTCACCAGATCTCTGCCCCATCACCACCCAGATCACCCCACCAATCGCCGCTTGATCACCCCCATTGTCCCTTGATCCCCCCCCCAAATTATCACCTCATTGCCCCCCGGATCACCCCCAGCCTGGAATACCTTTAAAAAATTCCCAGCCCTCCTCTTCTTGCAAGAGCAGCCGGGATTACAAACCACTTCCTGGACTGCCTGGCGCAAGTGCAATTAAGGTAAATCTGAAACTTTTTGTTCTTGTGCAGGGACAGGGCAGGAGAGGGGCAGGAAAGGCGATTGAGGGATGGGAATCATTTTTTTTTTTTGTTCCCGTCTGATAATCTCCTTAGTGGACCACAAGCTGAAGATGAGTCTACAGTGTGATGTGGCATCTAAAAAAAAAAACAGTATGATTCTAGGCTGTCTTAATGGGAGTACAGTTGTCCCTCCATATTCACGGATTTGGTATCCACGGATTTAAGTATTCACGGCTTGAAAATATTCTTTAAAAAATAATAATCCAAAAAGCAAACCTTGCTTTTGCCATCTTATATAAGGGAGACCATTTTGCTATGCCATTGCATATAATGAGACTTGAGTATTCATGGATTTTGGTATCCACGGGGGGTCCTGGAACCAAACCCCAGCAAATATGAAGGGACAACTGTATAGTGTCCAGATCAAGAGAAGTAATAGTGCCACTCTTTTCTGCTTTGGTCAGACCTCACTTGGAATACTGTGTCCAGTTTTGGTCACCACAATTTAAGGATATTGAGAAGCTGGAACATGTCCAGAGAAGGGTGACCAGGATGGTACATGGAGCAATGGACTCAAACTACAGGAAAAGAGATTTCAACTAAACATTAGGAAGAACTTCCTAACAGTGAGAGCTGTTCAGAAGTGGAATACACTGCCTTGGGGTGTGGTGGAGTCTCCTTCTTTGGAGGTTTTTAATGGCCATCTGTCGGGAATGATTTGATTGTGTATTCCTGCATGGCTGGGGGTTGGACTGGATGGCCCTTGTGGTCTCTTCCAATTCTATGATTCTATGCAGAATGTTTTGAAACCATATACCATGTAGGAATGTGTGTGTGTTTTTAATGACCTGCAGTCCAGTCAATAACCTAATTGATTACAAGTTTTGGCCTATTATGTAATATGTTAAATATCCAATTATGTATTGGCAGGCCAGGGATTTGGCTGTCATGTAACCCTGAACAGAGCCAGAAGTCTGACAGAATAGTGATGGCGGGCAGACAAGCTGGATAAGGATCACCAGTGGAACAAGCTAAGGAAGAGCTTTACCCCCGTCCCAGTGCTCACCTTGAATTGGATCCTGTTAGCCAGGTGCACTTTGAGCAAAAGGTATCTCTCCCCACCAAAAAAAAGCCCCCTGGTGACAGTGACTCTCTGAACCAGATTTTCTTGAATAGCTAGTGCCCTTTACACTTGAGATGTCATGCTCCCAAGTACGAGCTCATAAGCACAGGCAACACACAAGTCACAAGCTGAGTGAGAGTTCCTTGAATGCTAAGTTCCAGGCCAGAGAACTGTCTATTTAAGGCTCTTCCCTCTTCAAAAAGGGGGTTGGAGCCTGGGTGGCCCAAAATAACAGATAGAAGTCTGAACAAGAGACCTTGTTGTCTGCTGGGGACTAGTCAATGTCCTGCAACTCCCCAGATATCCAGCTAAGGCAATCTTAGGTGTCCGCCATAAACTCTGGGCCTTTGGTTGTGCCTAGACTCATGGGTCAATAGCCAAACCCCAAGACAAGATCAAGTTGCCTTGTCTATACAATTACTAGGCTAACCAGCCATTGTGTGGTTGGTGGGATAGGAATATACTTCTTCTCCCTCTCATATATATCAGTAAGAACAGCCCAAGACATTTTTCTGCCTGAGGCAAAGGGCAAAATGGTGCCCCTCTCCCATATGCATTCATGTACAGGAGCCAACTGAACTGATGGTTGAAATTTGCTTTGATGCTGGCAACAGGATAGCATCCTCTAGCACACCTGAAAATAAGTATAGAGACCCAGAAGTAATGGCTAGGGAGGCTGCAACTGCTGGTCCAGCAGCTACCACCTGAGGCAGATGCTTCAATATGCCTAATAGTAGTGCCAGACCATATATAACTTAACATGTGAATTAGCAGCTTCACTTGGAGATGAGAGATATGATTTGTGTGATTCTCTCCTTCCTCAAAAGCGGGGAGGGGATATCGCAAGGATCACGTAAATGTCTGCCTCCATGTGCTGTGCTTCCCTCACAGTTTACATTGGGGGGGGGGAGGTCAAGGAACTGCTCTTTTCCACCAGGGAAAGAGTATCACCAGCCCAAGAGGTGGATGACCCAGACCTCAATTTTCAAATGGTTGATAATTAGATGATCTGTTTAACAGAGGCTGTCGGAATCATCTCTGCCATATTAATTAATAGATTAGCATCATGTGTATCATCTGCATACAGCAGAACCAAGCTCTTCAAAAAAGATTCAAAATAGAAATAGCACTGCGTGTGAGGGGGGGGTGATTGCCACAGTTTAGTAACTGTGTTATCTACATAGTGTAATTACAGCATAAAAGGCAGAGCCAACAGAATTGACCATTGAGCTGCATCCTTATTCTGGTTGCTTTTCATATGGAAAGGACATTAATAAACACAGAGAGAGTGAATCTTGTAGTCACTATTAGCTTTTTAAAATTATATCATAGTCTCTTTACAGATCAATAGGCAATGGAAGATTATCCTATTCTAAATAAAGTTCTTCCTGCCAGGTATGCTGTCCACTTACAATATTATCCAGTTGTGACCAGCTGATAGTATGTTCCATAGTACATCTCTCGTCCTTAAACCAAGTGCTGGAATCCTCATGCTCCCACCCACCCACAGCAGAGAGCCTCCCATCTTCTGGAGGAAGTGTTCTGTCATGGCTCTTAAAATATTGCCGTATAGACACAGTAAGATCTCATGGTGTCTGTGGCATCAGAAACTTATGTGTCTACTCTGCTAGCATTCCTGCACTCCTATGGGCTTCTGGAAGCAGCTTTCTTGCTTTGCAAGGTAAATATCACACCTCCCATGCCACAATGCCCATTTGCATTACAAATGCCTCTTTTCTGCTTTCCCTCCTGTGTTAAAATTGATCAGACATTTACGCAAGTAGTAATGGTAATAGTGTGGGAGAGGCTCAAGGGCACTTTAAGGCTCATATATGATAATGCACATAATAAGCCTCTGGAAATCAAGGTTTGTAAGTGAAAAGAACTCTGCTTTGCAGACATATTGGCCCCTCTGGCTTATCTCCCAGTGATGTGTTCAGCCTGCTGTTATCATGTGACTGATGTAATTGCCAAAATGGCCAGGTATGATTGCATGGTAGTGCAAGAAAAGTGTACTTGCTGTTTTTTAAGCCCTCTGTGTTTGCAAGTATTCCTTAACATCAATTTCAATTGCTTTGTGGTTTTATGTGGGATGTAACATAGGATCCAGCCTCAACTCATCTGGCAACCTAAGGACTTCAAAGACTTCCTGGCTGTCAGAGGAAAACCCTAGAATAAATCCATCCCTTTGAAACCAGGCTTCAGAAACCTCCATTTCAAATTATAACTCTTCATCATTAGAACAGTATTTTTTTTCCCCAGTTCAAAAATAACACTGACTTGGGAACCTTGGAATAGCGTTTCAGGCTGATCTTTTCATCACTCCAAATATTCTCTGTCTTTCATACCCACTCTCAGAAGACTGAATTATGTCACCTTTAGCAAGGAAATTGGCTTCTCTCTATACCAATCCACCAGAATATGGATGAAGTAACTGAGGAGGGCAGGAATATTAAAAGAGGGCAACAGGCAGGTGGCATGGAGTTATAGGACCAAATCTTTGCAGACTTCAAGACTGATCTAGACATTAGTCCTACAGAAGAGCAGGGATACTGTAGTGCTTGTAGCTTGGCAACAATCATGCAGAAAGTCAAAATGGGAGCTCATTATGTACACAGCCATGGGGGTTTGCATGTTTATGGCTACCACTTTTTATTACTTAGGGTATTCATTTAGAATATATATACCCAGCCCTTCAGCAAAAAAATGGCTCAGAGTGGCTTACAAATTACAATGATCCTGACAATACAGTATCCACTGGGGACTGGTTCGGTGGGGGTATGTGTGGATCCCAAAAACCATGGATAATAGCAAACACTATTGAAAATAATGGGGCTTCCAGTTTTAAATACCATAGAGTTGCCTTGGGGGACCTAGAAAATGGCTAGAAAGGACACATTTTCTAGGAGGACTCTATGACAGGTGTGCTGTTTTTGTGTCCTGTGGATAATTGAATCAGTGGATAATGAATCAGTGGATATGGGGGTCCTGTATACCACCACCAGGAGAATGGCACAGCTGCACCAAAAGGGGACAGTCAAGTCAAGAGAGACAAAATAAGAGGGCTGGACCTAGCCTTGATTGGGCCTAGTGTCACTGATGGCTGACCTGCTGCTTCTCCTGGTGATCCTCCCAGAACTATTCTTGATATCATTCCCAATGGCAATAAAACCCATGGCCCACTTCCCCTGAAGTTGAGTGCCTGCTTACTTCCCTTGAGAGTCAAGTGACTGTTCAGTTCACTATTTTCACTATTCAGTGCTATTTTAATTTCCCACAATGCACTGTGGCAGAACAACTGACACAGAGTGCTTTATAGTACTGTATTACATTATGGGCAACTACAAATGAAAGGCACTGATTTGAGCTGAGCAGTGTCCTGAGTCCCACAGAAAGTGTGCTGGCACTGTAAGGTAGGTCTAAGCCAGGAACTGGCAACTGTTGTAAATCTTGGGGTTAATTTTCTGCCCTCTGGGGTACATGGACAGTGGATGGATGTTTTATGTTAAACAGTGCAAGGGGGCCCTGCAACCAATTTCAAAGGTGAATTGCTACTTGTGGACGCTTCCAGATGAGGTAATTCACACACAGTCACACACCTACCTTTTTGGTAAGAAAAAGTGTGACCTGGGGGTGTCTGGATGGATCAAGGGTCTTTTGGAAAGCTGTTGTGCAAAAGATGGAGCAGATTAGTTCTTTGTTGTTTCAGGGAAATTTCGGATTAGAAGAACCAATGAGTGGAAGTTGTGAGAAGCAGATTTTGGCTGAATATTAGGAAGAACTTCCACATTGTTTAGAGCTATTCATGAATGGAACAGACTGTCTCCCTGATGGCCCACACAGTATCTCCTGGGTTCCACTTGTTACCTGAATTGCATGGGTTTTTATTGGAAAAATAATCTCAGAAGCATTCACACAAGCGTCAAGCAATCACACAAGGCTAGTGATGAACAAGAGGAAGTATTGGGAGAGAGGAATAGAGTTCGGGATGATGCTAAACTATACCTGTCCAAAGAGCAGAGATTCGTGCAGCAAAGAGAAACTCAGAGTGGACTGGCCAAGTAACAAGGTGGGAGAAGCTGTGAACACTTTGACTGTGTTTAGGGGAAATATTTATACCAAATATTTGCCCTTAAGGGGCAGGGGGTTATGAGTGGAATACAATGTTAGATGTAGTTTCCCACAGTTAGATAACGGAGGCTCTGGCTATGTTAATGATTGCTAATTATTGGAAAATATTGTTTAAATACCAGGGAAATTATGTTGTCCCTGTTTAAACATCCACACTGTACTTCACACGCTAGTGGAGAATACAGCCAATTTAGCAGAGTTCAAAACAAACACAGCAGCATTTAGTGTTAGATTCTTAGCATACATATGAAAACACAGCTTAGCAAATAACCAAACATCCTTTGTCTTTTCCCAAGTTGTTTAACTAGCAAAATAACCACTCAAGACTCAAAAGTTAGTTTTAAAAGTACAAAAACTTCTTTACTCACAGTTAGAGAGCTCATTTATGGCAGGTACATGAAACTCCATCAAAACAAAATAAATTACTTAAAAATGTTTAAAAACTACATTGTTATAAAACAATACTCAGGACTCCCCTTGCTGGGGTCCTCTCTGTTCAAAGGCCATGTGGCTTGTTAAAGGAACATGGCTTCTGGAACAAAGATGGAAACTTAGACACTCCCCTTCATCCCAGAACTCCAATAGCAAAACTTCAGGAAGTTATACCAGCTCATCTTATATGGCTTCTTAGTTAACCCTTCAGTAGCAAAACCATTTCCACTTATTGGACTGCAAATTATATTTTCCAACACCTCCTCTCAGTCCAATAAGTGAGATATAAGTCCAAACTTTGCACGTAGTCTCTGGAACGCATCTCTTGGCAGTGGCTTTGTCAGAATGTCTGCTGTCATCTCATCCATTGGACAATATCTCATTTTAATCACACCTTCAGTTACCAGCTTTCTAACATCATGAAACTCATTCTTTATATGTTTGTTTCGTGGGGTCACTTTCTTCCCACTCTCAGATATCTTAATACAACTCTGATTATCCTAAAATACAGTCACAGGCTTTTGTCCTGAAATGCAAAAGAAAAGAAACAAATCATCAAGCAATTTTAACATATTACATGCATATACCACAGAAACATATTCTGCCTCTGTAGAAGAATAAGCTACCACATTCTGTTTAACACTATCCCAGCAGATTGGTCCATCACCATACATGAACAGGCAACCACTAGTGGATACTGAATCCCTTCTAAATCTGGCCCAATCTGCATCTGTAAAACAAACAAGATCTGGATTAGCATTAGCTGGTAACCTTAAGTGTACATTTATGGATCCCTTTAAATATCTCAAAATTCTCTTCACTCCATCCCAAAACTTCTGTGTTGGTGCATCTACTTTTTCCTTAAGAACTCTAGCAGCATAGATAATATCAGGCCTGGTGCCTCTGGTTAAACATTTCAGTTCCTCAATAACTCTCTTGTACATCTTATTGTTTGGCAAAAGTTCACTGTACTCATTACTCTTGTTGAATTCTATTATCATTGGTGTGGCTACGTGATGCGCATCTTCAATCCTAGAAGCTCTAACAAGTCAGCAATTCTCTGTTTCTCAATCAGTAGTCTTCTTCTCTTTCAATTTCTTCTCTTTCAATTTCAATGTCCATAAATCCTGTTACATCTCCATGTTCCTCCAGTTCAGCAATTCTTTTCAAACTTCTCACAATCTGTTTATAGTCAGCATCTCTCTGAGTAGCAATAAGCACATCACCATCATTAATCAGCACATATGTAAACAGTTCATCTTGGACTTTGCTATACAGCCTTTTATTTGTTTCTCCTTGTTGAAAACCCAAACTCTCCAGTGTTGTATGCAAGTTCTCACGTTTCATAGTAACATTTCTGACATCCATCTGTTTGGACCCAGCCAAACTTAGAAACAGTCTCATAGAAATCAATTCCATATGTTTTGTTGCCTCATCTGTAGGCATTTGCTCACCATCTCCTCCTTCTGTTGACTTCTCATGTGACGCCACCCCTGCAAGGTAGCCAAGTCTCTCAGGAGGCATTCCTCTGTTAGGTCTGAGTTCATACCTGGGAGGTTCCTGATTCCGATCCTGGTGACTTCCTTCCTGTTCAGCATCTGCTTTGCCACCGTCCAGATCGATCAGATCAGCTCCCACACGATTCTCTGAAACATAATGCTGCACAAAATATTCACTCTCTGCTTCTGAAATCAGACATGTTATCCTCCTGTTCATATAAATCAACACTATCCTCTTCTTGAAAATCAATCACAGTTCCTGTTAAATCAACTTTTCTGCTTTCATCAAAATATACCACATGTCTGCTATATACTCTACCAGTCTTTAAGTTCATCACTGTGTAGTTTCTTGTGCCACTTTCATATCCAATCAGCATAATCTCCTCAGTTGCTGGATCCAGTTTTCCTCTGAGTTCCCTTGAAACATATGCATATGCAATACACCCAAATGTTCTAATGTGTTTAACTGATGGGGGTCTCCCATGCCAAATCTCAAAAGGTGTTTTCTCTGTGCCTTTTGTGGGTAGGCGGTTCTGTAAGTAATTAGCTGTAGCAATAGCATTGCCCCACATATTATTAGGTAGTCCAGCATTAGCCAAAAGACATCTTGTCATCTCAATTAGTGTATGAAATGTTCTTTCAGCAACAGAGTTCATTTGTGGAGTGTAAGAAACAGTCTTAATATGTCGTATTCCATTCTCTCTCAATAATTGTTGTGTATCATTTGATAGGTACTCATCACCTCGATCACTCTTCAGAGCTTTGGGATTCTTTCCAAATATATTTCTCACCGTGGCAAAATACGCACGCAGTTCATCACGTATCTCGCTCTTTTGTTTGAGCAGGTACATCACACTGTATCTGGAAAAATCATCTATGAAGGTTAATACATATCTATTTCCTCCAAATGAGGGCACTCTCATTGGTCCCATTATATCAGAATGAATGAGGTCCAGAACTCTGTTGGACCTTTTCTCAGTTCTCTCTGGAAATGAAGGCCTTGTTGCCTTTTGTTCAACACACACTATGCATCTCTCTGCATTGTTACTATTCTGTTGCCTTTTTACCTTGATTCCTGTTATCAAACCTTTCTCTTGAAGTTCCATTATTGCATTGCAGTCATGGTGCCCAAAACGTTTGTGCCATAATCCATGCTCTCTTTATTAGTACTGCTTGTCCGCGCTACATAGGCTTGTTTATCTGGAGGAGTAAAAAACTTTAAAACACCATCATTATCCTTATGTGCCTTTAAGTATATACTTCCATTGTTGTCATTAAATACAGTGCACACGTCTCTTTGAAACAATACTGAAAATCCTCTTGCCAGCAAAGCTGGATCACTCAAAAGATTTGTTTTTAATTCTGAGACATAATCGACATTCTCCAGTATTTGTGATTCACACCCATCATGTGCTGCAAGATACAATTTACAAGTCCCAACTGCCTGTATAGGAATTTTAGATCCATAAGCAATTTGCAACTCTCCATTATTATTATTATTTAACTCTATGATATTGCTTTCAGAATTTGTGCAATGACTTGAGCTCTCAGAATCCACTACCCATTCATTTTTCCATTATTACTCTTATTTTGTTTATCATTATTGTCCACAGCATGAAAAAGTTTTCTTAAAGCAAGCATGCTCACTTTCACTTTGTCTTTGTTTGAATTCCTTTGTACACACTGCCCCCTCTTGACATAAACTGGTTCTGCAAATTCACTCTGAGCAAGCATGGTCCTTTGTTGAAATGCTTTGTTACTAGTTTGGGGGAAATGCTGCCCCCTCTGGCTAAAATCTCCACGTGCTCTACAGATCCTGGCAATATGCTCAACTTCATTACATTTAAAACAACGAATTTCTGATTGCTTGTTTGTGGGAGGCATATTCCTTTGTTGTTTGTTAGCCATGTAACTTGATACACTTAGTTTTTGTTTATCAACATATCTCTCTGATGGCTGACTGTGATCTAAGCATTCAAACCTAAAACATGCCAATACTTCATTCATTGTTAATCCAGCTGTGTTATCAATCAAACTTTGAAATGCATGAAAATTACTTCCCAATGTCCCAGTAAAATAGGCAATTTTTTGCCCTTCAGTTCCAATCAAATTCATAGCACTCATCCTTTCTAATATCCCTAGAAATCTGATATGTGGCTCACAGTCTCTTTTAGAATTAATCCTTAGATTCATCATGTCTCTAATGGCCAGATTTTGCGCTTTAGGTGAATCAACTTGATACATTTCTCTCAATGTGTCCAGCATAGATTTAGCTGTTGAACAACCCACAATGTAAATCAGCTGTTCAGATCTTAAACTTTGGAAAACTATCCCTCTGGCTCCAGCATCCTTAGTATGCCAAATTCTTCTCTCTTCCTGATCTCGTGGCTCAGGTTTTCTTATTGCATCTTAAAACTTATTTGCTTCAATTCGTGTTTCTACAAACTTTAACCACAACTGGTATGCATCTGGCTCCAAATCCACCACTCTTTTAAATCTTAGCTCCTCTGCTGCAGCCATTCTTCTCTCAAATACAGGGGGAGGCTTGCCTTTGTCTCTGTTATATTAATGAGCAGCAAATGACTGTCCTTTACTTCCTTTATGACTCAGGGCCATTAAAAAACTCTTTCTCTCTGCCAGCTCTCAACTCTACCTTTTGTTCCCTCAAGGAAAGCTCCAAAACTGTCTTTTGTTTAAAATCAGCTTCACTTGGGAAAGGGTGAAAACCCACACTTTTCTTTACTTTTAAAATAACAAACCACAAAAAAAAATGGTTATCTAAGCAAAAACACAAAATCCAAAACTCTTCAAAATTCAAAACCAAAACTATGCAGCTTAAAAATTCATAAACTGGTGCTCATAACCTATTGGAAAATATTGTTTAAATACCAGGGTAATTATGTTGTCCCTGTTTAAACATCCACACTGTACTTCACATGCTAGTGGAGAATACAGCCAATTTAGCAGAGTTCAAAACAAACGTAGCAGCATTTAGCATTAGATTCTTAGCATGCATATGAAAACACATATGCATGTAAATAACCAAACACCCTTTGTCTTTTCCCAAGTTGTTTAACTAGCAAAATAACCACTCAAGACTCAAAAGTTAGTTTAAAAAGTACAAAAACTTCTTTACTCACAGTTAGAGAGCTCATTCATGGCAGGTACATGAAACTCCATCAAAATAAACTAAAACTACTTAAAAATGTTTAAAAACTACATTGTTACAAAAGAATACTCAGGACTCCCCTGGCTGAGGTCCTCTCTGTTCAAAGGCCATGTGGTTTGTTAAAGGAGCATGGCTTCTGGAACAAAGAAGGAAACTTAGACACTCCCCTTCATCCCAGAACTCCAATAACAAAACTTCAGGAAGTTACATCAGCTCATCTTATATGGCTTCTTAGTTAACCCTTCAGTAGCAAAACCATTTCCACTTATTGGACTGCAAATTATATTTTCCAACACTAATGGCTGACATATTAAGACTGATGGGCGTCAAGCAACCTTCTATTGTTTTCAGAGAAGGGTGCAAAGGGAAACAAGTTTGCAGAATAATGAGTTTTACTGGTCACTTGATTGAATTAGTGAATGACTCACTTCCAAGTGCATCCAGGAGAATTAGCACATTTCTACCCTAACTCACTGCCCAAGGTTGGGGAGTTTCCACATAATTACTACCTGGGCATGTTTTGGGGGAAAGACCTCTTCATTAGGTTTTGAACAAACCTTCACTCAGTCCCTGTTTCTGGGGAAGTCCAAGCCTATTGCTAACCTCATAAAGCATCATTAAATAAGCCAGTTTATGAAATATAGCCAATTGATAAATTACTGGAAGGGTGGGGGTGTCAGGGCAGGTAACACACCCTCTTGCCTTGTAGCATAAAAAGGAAGTAGGGGGAGAGAATACTTACATAGCTGTGGGCATGGGATCCTATTACATTCCATCCCATTCCCACAGCTATATAAATATGCTTTATGCCTGAGGCATTTAATATCACTCTGTACTACATCTGAGTGAGTTTATAGCCATGAAAACTCATGCTAAAATAAAAACCAGTTAGTCTCAAAGGTGCTGCCACGTTCCTTTTTTTTCTCCCCCCTTCCTTTCTTCCTTTTTATACGATAAAGTACCTGTTTATGGATCTCCACTTTTCAGCAAGAGGGTTGAACCCAGAAGATACCTTGAGGGCGACCAGAGGTGGAAGTCTTCAATCAGGGCTGAGGTTCAGTGGGAATAAGTAGTCAGCTTCCAGTTACCTGTCCATGCTCTTAATAGATCTTGCTTGTATCATCATTGAACTCCCTGTGTGAGTCCTGTACCATGCACCACCCTTTCTCTCCGTGGATCTTAACTGTGACTTTCAATATCGTTATCTCCTACTTCTTTCCTTGAATGCTGCTTTTTAGGATGTTCACACTTCATCTAACAGCCCTATGTCTTCAGGGCTGGATAATGGAATCTTGAAAACCTGGTATTCTAATGGTGAAATTCATGGTAGCCACTGAAAAAGGTCTCCATACAGAGCTGATGGCTCTCAAGTGACATCTCCACATAAACAGTACTGGCCGATGAAATCAGCGGTGATCCCATGCCAGATTTGGGCACAAGCTACATAAGCTACAGATAGGGAATTCATGTTATAAGGAACCTGTTAAAGTAATGTACTTTGGAGGGGGAAATAATACTATGGGTCCTCTTAAATGTGATGGAGAACCTCAGCATATCTCAACCCAGACCTGGATGACACTTGGCACTTCATGAGATTGGAGCTGAGATTTTGACTTTGGCTGAAGCACACTTGTTGCGCCCACCTCTGGGCTCTTTTATTTTCTGCATGCTTCTACCAAAGAGGAAAATCATCCCAAGTGCTAAACACCTTTGGATAAACATTCAAAGAGTTTTAAAATGGATGAGGAAGCAATGCCTTTAGAGAGGTGGAGTGTAAATAATGAAAGAGGAATCTATAAGTAATTACTTTATTATTAATTGGGAATGATAAATATAGAACACTTAACGACTACACAAGAGTTGTGCGAGTCCTAATGTCCTTGTACTTACCATGTTAAAATTGATTTGCCAGAGGCCACTGAAAAAAATATATGGTCTCTTAGGGGAAAATCAACAGCAGAGTAAGGATGTCATTATGTAAAGATTTTTTTTTCTCCTGGGGAAAAAAAAGTAAAGCCTTACCAGAGCTTTCTTGAACCTGGCACCTTCTGGTTCTGTTGAACCACAACTCCCATAATCTCCAGCTCTCAGGGAATGATGGGAGTTCTCTTTCAACACATCTGAAGGAATCCAGGTTGAGAAAAGCTGCCCTAACATACTTCACCTGTATTCTTGCAGACCGTTTTTTTAATCTGACTACATTAACTTCCTAAATAGATACGGAGGTGGGGAAATAGATATAGAGTAGAGGGGGAGAAAAACAGGCATGTGCTGAGAGGTACCTAAGCTATCCTGTAAAAAACATGTTAGTGCAATTATCCTTTTTCTTAGATGGGGGGGCATAGAGGTTAGGGGCTGGCTTTTCAATCAAGTCTATTTTCACAGCCATCTTCTTTTCCTATCTCCATGTCCTTCTACTGCCAGTTCCATGCAGGTTAAAAGAAAGAAAGGCCTTTCACTTCCTGCAATTTTTAGATGGATCTATTCAGAGGTGCATGCCACTATTCACTAAAGCAGTGGTTTTTAACCTGCGGTCTGGGGACTCCCAGGGGGCTGCAATGTCCTCACAGGGGGTCCGTGAAGGCTTGAAGGCTGCTTGGCCCACTTCCACCCTGTAGTAGAGTGGCCACGTGATCATGACAGGATCCAAGGCAAAGCCTGGCTGGCTTGGCCTGCACATTGCCATTCAATCTGCTCCAGAGATAAACTTGTAGGAAGAAGCAGGAGATACGTCTTCCCTCCCTCTCCAGTGCCTCTGAGGGAAGGTTTAATGGCTGGTGTAATTGTATTACTATTATTATATACCTGAGGCGAAGCACAAAAATCAGTGTGTATAGAGCCATTGTACTGTCTATTCTCCTTTATGGATCTGAAACATGGGTCACCTATCACCACCACCTACAACTCCTCAAACGCTTTCATCAGTGCTGTATATGCACAATCCTAAATACACACTGGACTGACTATGTGACGAATGTTGCTGTCCTTGAGCAAGCAGGGATAACCAGCATTGAGGCCATGATATTGAGAACACAGCTGCACTGGGCAGGGCACGTTTCTAGGATGGAGACCATCGCCTCCCCAAAATAGTACTCTACGGTGAACTCGCCATGGGTCAGTGTAAGAGGGGCACTCCAAAAATCGATACAAGGACTCCCTGAAACAACATCTCAGGCTCGGCCAAATTGATCACCAACAATGGTCCGCCCTGGCCTCACATCGGGAGGCATGGAGATGCACTATCCACAATGCTGCAGCTTCATTTGAGAACTCACGCCAAACAAGTCTTGAAGAGAAATGACAACGCAGAAAGAACCACAACCCAGAAACATCACCCAAGGAGACCTTCTGCTGTGCTTTCTGCAACCAGACTTGTTTATCTCGGATTGGCCTTTTCAGTTATCAGCGTGCTTGCAGAAAGCACAGGATGAGTCCTTCCTGAATCTTTGTTTGCAAAGGAAAGCCAGAGAGAGAGAGAATTGTATTATTATTATCATCATCAGGTATTATTATTATTATTATTATTATTAGGATTTTAAGTCTTGAGTTAAGTCTTGAGGGTCTGTGGTAACAAAAGATATTTAAAAGAGGTCCCTGGTAAAGAAAAGGTTAAGAGCCACTGGACTAAAGCATTATTTGTGCACACAAATACATTATGCATATTTGTTTTCTTTCATAGATTGCCTCATAATCCCAGAAATGTACAGGTTTCCAAACACAAACTTGCACGCCCCAGGCCAGAATCCTGCTGATCATTGTGGATGGCATGGAAGGAGGTATCCAGTACCTTCTTGTGCAACAACCCCCTCCCCATGTATAACATCAGTTTGAAAAGAAGGGGAAATGCTCCTCGCCCACAGCCCAATCAGTGCAAAACTGGAGGCAGGAGCCTCTATAATCCTCCAGGAAGGTGATGGCTGTTCTTTCTTTTTTCTTTGCTTTTTTTTTTTTTTTGCTGGCTGCAAAACGGGATGGTGCCCTGGAGCTTCTTGCCCCCCTTCCCCACCCATGAATGGCTGTGGGGAGTTTCAGAGTCCTCAAACTGGTGTTATGCAGTTTGCAGCAATGGAAGCCCAGAAGTATGCTAGCATAGATTTCTGCTCTGCCAGCACAACAGAAGATCCCAGCCCCAGATGTAATTGTCTGCAGCCAATTGGAACTGTGGAAGAGTGGGGCAGCCACTATCTTATTTCTTTGCAAATGGACATTCTGTTTCTTAAAGGCCCATGCATTGTTTTTGCTGGCTTTGAGAGCATCAGCCAATCTTGGCCAGCCATCTGTTTCTTTCACCCTTCAGGTGACTTTTCTGATCACTAGAGCTATTGCCTCAGACTCAGACAAACCTATATAGCTTTAAATAATAAAATTGTAGCATTTACCATTTAGCAATGATAACTGCACATCTGAAAATTCTGGGTTCTCCTCTGCCACTCTTGGTATATTGCTCCAATGAGCAGGGAGAATGATCTCTGAACCAACATTTAAACCTCATTTAAACTTTATTGAACTGATAGACAAGATGGTGAAAAGCAATACATAACTGTAAAACAGTGAGGAATATAAAATATGAGGTAATAATGATGGATAATAGTTACAACATAGCAACATAAACTTCTATAATACTGTTGGAAAATCCCAGCATTCTCTCTCACCCCCTCTCTTGCTGTTAGAGGAATTGGGGTTTAGCTAGGACAGAATTTTCTGCATGTGGAACCCTTCTGTTTTTCTCATCTGAAGTCTCCCCATTTGCTCTTCCTATTCATTGAAATGCATGGTCATAGGGTCATCTGTCATTTTAGGAACGTTATCAGATGGACAAAATATGGCATCATAATGACGCCACATAATTGAGAAAGGGTGTGCAGATCAGACTCGCTGTTATGTCATGGCCAAAACCTGAATCTTTTAATTGACAGCTTAAGCTTAAGCTGTCAATAAATTCCCCTGTGCTGGTTTTGTGCTGGCATTGCCAGCATGTGAAACTGTAGGGAGGTATGAGTCTAAAATTAAAAATGTATTAAAAAATTCCAGGGATATAGCCCTTTTTAAAAAAGTTATAAAAATATCTTCTTTAAAAAGTAAAAACCTTTTCTTTCTAATTCAAGACAGAGTGACGCATTAGGAATGTAGAGACAGCTCAATTAACATTTAAATGTGTGGTCTGATCACCCAATCAATTAGACTCATTAAAAACAAAGAAGTCAGTTTAAAAATGCATATCAAAAGTTTACTGAAGGTATATCAATCTTAATCTACATATTAAAACAAACTTTAAAAAGGTTCCTAACTAACTAAGGAGATTTTCACACACCTAAAATACCCCCCCCCCGAAGAAATCGGGACAGAAATATTTCTGTCCCGGAAGCAGCGCCGCGGTTCGCACGCCCAGTCCCCTCTCCCGATATGCCGTCGTCGTCACGCTGGGTTATTTCTTCCCTCTTCCGGAATATTTTACTAATGGGAGTTCGCCGTTAATAAAATATTCTGGAAGAGGGAAGAAATAACCCAGCGTGACGACGACGGCATATCGGGAGAGGGGACTGGGCGTGCGAACCGCGGTGCTGCTTCCGGGACAGAAATATTTCTGTCCCGATTTCTTCGGGGGGGGGGCGTATTTTAGGCGTGTGAAAATCTCCTAAGAGGATGTAGGGTAGAATAGACTCACCCAGGCTTGAGCAGTGGGGGCTGCATGGTGACTTGAAAGGAACTCAAAAAACACAACATCATGGCATGAACATCATGGCAAGGCTTCAGCCACATGGAGACTTAAAAGGAACTTAAAGAGTCATAATATTTAAATTAGGTCATGTGAATGAATGACCCATAGCTCCAGTTGGCTGAAATTGCCTAGTGAAGTAAGAGAAGGGGGAGATGGGTAAACTGAAGCATGCAGGGTAAATGCCTAGACTTAACTTTGCATGGGAATACACAAGATTGTATTACATTACAATGATGATTTCCCCACATACTACATTCCCCTTCTCAATCGTAGGGTATTCCATGAACAATCTTCATTCCTTCTTGTAGTCTCAGGAAACTGTCCTTAGGAAGAGGTTAGTTAAAATATCAGATATCATTTCTTCTGAGTTACAGTACTCCAGTTGAACAAGTTGACTCTGGCACATCTCTCTCACCTTGTGGAAATCAATGTCTATGTTCTTCAGAGGCTTGTCACTCTGAGAAATGTTGATACAGCTTTGATTGTCTTGCATCAGAATGGTTGGCTTGGGTTCTTTTATGCCAAGATCCAGAAGCAAATTCTGCAGCCATTTGATTTCATCAAAGGCTGTTTTCGCTGAGATGCACTCGGCACCTGTGGAACTATTTGCCACTGTACTCTGCTTCCGACTTGTCCAACTTACTGCTCCGCCACCGTAAAAGATGATGTTTCCACTGGTTGACTTTCTCTCCACTGGATTGGAGCCCCAATCCGCATCTGCATAGGCAATCAGTTGTGGCTGGTCACATGCTGGCAGCATGAGTTTGAAGTCAGCGGTTGATTTTAAATATCTTGAAATTCTTTTCACTGCAATAAAATCTCGAAGAGTAGGAGAATTAACCATTCTACATAAGATGCCAACAGCATTTGCAATATCAGGTTTGGTGAAATTAGCTATGTACAGAAGTTTTCCAACTGCAGTTCTGTACTTTTCACTGTCTCTCAAGGGTTCAGATGTCTCATTGTTCTTTAAGAAACCTATGTCCATTGGAGTTTGAGCATCCTTTGCATCTTTTAAGCAAGACAGTCCAGAAGATCTATAATCTTTTGCTTTTGATTAAGAAAGAAGCTTCCATCACGGTCTCTTTCAATTTGTACTCCAAGATAGTGTGAGATGTCTCCCAAACTTTTAATACCTATTTCTTTCTGGAGATTCAGGAGTATCTCTTGACTATCTGTTTTGTCTTGACTGCACAGAATCAAATCATCAACATCACTTGCAATGTAAGTCCATCTATTGTTTCTGAATCTTTTGTAAACACATTGGTCAACAGCACCTAGAGTAAATCCTTCTTTGATAAGGAGCTGATTTAACTTTTCGTGCCATTTCTTGACTGCTTGTTTTAATCCATACAAGCTTTTCTCAAGTTTACACACTAGATGCTCCTCTCCAGGTACTTGGAATCCTGAAGGCTGTTCCATGTACAGTTCCTCATCTAGATCTCCATAAAGAAATGCAGTTTTCACATCTAGATGTTGTACATGCATTTTCTTGGAAGCTGCAACAGCCAATAAGGTTCTAATAGTTGTGTGTGTAACTACTCGGGAGAAAGTTTCATGGAAATCTTCTCCAAATTGCTGATTGTAACCTTTAGCTACAAGTCTGGCTTTATATCTTTCAATCTCCCTGTTTGCATTTTGCTTTGTTGTAAAGACCCATCTGCAGCCAATTGCCTTCTTGCCTTTTGGCAATTCTGTCAAAGTCCAAGTTTTATTTTTATATAAAGATTCCATTTCCTCCATTGCTGCTTTCACCCATTTCTCAGAATCAGACTTTGGCAGTCCTTTGATCTTCTGCCAGTCAGAGGGTTCCAGAAGGCTTTCCCCTGTGGCTAGATAGGAGAATCTCAAAGGAGGCACTCCCCTGTTACCCTTCGCAGACTGTCTCACCTGGAATTGAGTTCCTGGCTCTGCCTGTGGCGCGCCGTCCGGTCCTCCGTCCTCTGGTAAGTCCTGGGCTGAGGGAGCCCCTTCTGGATGCGAAGCACTTGCAGGAGGGTGAAAGAGCTGCACACGCTGTGGCTGCTGGTGGGAATAAAGATCTTCTTCCACTGCAAACACATCTCATCACTGCAGCAAGAGAGGCCAGTCCGGTGTGAACACTTCTGGGAAAGATCGGGACATCGAGGTAAATTTTGCTCTTTTTATGACCCTCCCCTGGTTACTTGGAACTTTTAAAGTGTGCCTAGATGCTTAGCGTCACTTTTAAGGCTTTATTTTTGTTTTTGTTTTAAAATTTCCCATGCAATGAAGTCTCGTGGTATTTTGAACGAGGAAGTGAACGGGGCTCCATTCACTTCCTCTTTATTGCCAGGGAGCTTTGGCGGGAGTGGAAAGTAAGTGTGGGAGGCAGCGGCATTCTTTTGCCGGCATAGAAATGGTGGGGTTTTTTTATGCTGGCAAAGAACATTTTAAAAGGGGTCATCGGATAGGTCCAATGACTCCCTTCTTCTCAGTTTCTGCCATTCTAATTCTGCTTACAAGTCCTACTCCTCTTCTTCTCCTCTCCTTCAGCCATGATTTGCTTCTCTATCACCAAGATGGTGAATTAAGAATGAAACTCTTTCCTTTACCTTTCTTTTCCATTAGCTAGTTAGGATGTAGGCTCTCCATGCATATGTAAATGTAAAAGCCATTAGTATGTTTCCCAAAAAGGGCTAACACCCCGGGAAACTCATTCTCAACACAAAGCAAAATGTAATTTTAAAATGGTAATATAAAATATGAGCTAATAATGAAGATAATGGTTATGGCATAACAACTTAAGCAAATATAATACAACTAAGAAAATAATACAAGGTATTGGTTAAGGCACAACTGCTAAAACTCTTGATGCCCCCAAAAATGTTGTACTGCACACTTTAGCCAATGAAGCACATAAGGATGGAGCATACAACAACCTTTTATTCACATTCTCCACAGAAAGGGGTATTTGGCAATCATTCACAAAGCAAGCACACACTTAAACTTTCACAATACATATTTAAACCTCTCTCTAACATGCTGTCATTGTCTGATTGGTCCCTTAATGGCAAGTTGGCAATTCTTGATTGGTTACAATCCCACACATGCTCGCTGGATCCACTACCTCATTTTCCCTGTGGTCAGCAACATTATAACCTTTACCCTTGGCACGTAGCCAACGTACACTAAGTAACACATTAACAGCCCCAGCCCAAATTTCCTCTTTCCTGATATCACTACAACTGGACAGATAATAAAGAAATTACAATTGAACAAATGCAAAATATCTATAAGAATGTTATACCCTCCAGCCCTTTGGCTTCAAAAGTCCAAGCTTAAAATATAAAGGTTATTAAACTGTTAAAGATTAAGTACAATGTGTCCAGGCACAATTTTAATCAAATATCTAATATATGAGCCAAAGCAAATACCACACAAGAAAGGAACAATTTCTAGAAATAAGCAGAAGCAATTGACAAAGTAACCCTTTCAGACATTGCCTCGTCTAATTGGACTCCAACTATCCCAGTCGTTTTTTGGGTGAGTTTGAAAACCAAAAAGTAACTTAAATGAAAATGCAAATTATATATCTGCCTGTCTTGAAATGTAGTGTTTCTCAATGAATTTCAGACACAATGATGGAAGAATTAGGAAAGAAGAGTTTACACAAGCATAGGAGGAAAGATATAAATGAAAGAGCAAATCACAAATTCTTTTCTCCCAAGTATTTGAAAATGCTTCCCTGTTATAACGAGAAATTTCAGAATTAACTTCAGCCCAAAACCCAACCAAAGTCCCTTTCTTTCTCTCAAGAGAAGCCTGTAAATCCCAACTCCCAATGGAGATAGCAGAGAGAAGGAAGGAGTGAAGAAGAAAGGGGGTAAAGTACTGTGAGAAATGAGTCTCCCCTCCAGAAATTGCCCGACTTTTATATCTCCAACTTCTAATGAACTTTTCACCTGCAAACCCATTGATTCTTTCCCTGACTATCTCATTAAAACTTTGTGTCATTTCAAAATTGTTCTGCCTTATCGCTGGATCAAACATTTAGTTATTTTTCAGTTCCCCTACATGCATTTCTTAAATCTTTCCTCCAGACATTCAAAAGGTCATAGATATCAGTACCCCAAGTTCATCCTTGGTGCTATGCAGAGAAGCACCTGGCCTGGCATCATAAATTTGTCCTCATACACTTACCTAGTCTCTCATACACTTACCTAGCAACCTCTCTCTGGCTTTTCTTCGCAAACGAAGATTCAGGAAGGACTCATCCTGCGCTTTCTGCAAGCGCACTGATGACTAAAAAGGCCAATCCGAGATAAACAAGTCCGGTTGCAGAAAGCACAGCAGAAGGTCTCCTTGGGTGATGTTTTTGGGTTGTGATTCTTTCTGCGTTGTTGTTTCTCTTCAAGACTTGTTTGGCGTGAGTTCTCAAATAAGGCTGCAGCATTGTGGATAGTGCGTCTCCATGCCTCCCGATGTGAGGCCAGGGCGGACCACTGTTGGTGATCAATTTGGCCAAGCCTGAGATGTTGTTTCAGGGAGTCTTTGTATCACTTTTTTGGAGCGCACCTCTTATACTGACCTGTGGCGAGTTCACCATAGAGTACTATTTTTGGGAGGCGATGGTCCTCCATCCTAGAAACATGCCCTGCTCAGCGCAGCTGTGTTCTCAATATCATGGCCTCAATGCTGGTGAACCCTGCTTGCTCAAGGACAGCAACATTCGTCACATAGTCAGTCCAGTGTATACTTAGGATTGTGCGTATACAGCGCTAATGAAAACGTTCGAGGAGTCGTAAGTGTTGGCGATAGGTGACCCATGTTTCAGACCCGTAAAGGAGAATAGACAGTACAATGGCTCTATACAGACTGATTTTTTTGCTTCACCTCAGGTGCTTGTTACTCCAGACTCTTTTGTAAAGTCTTCCAAATGCGCTATATGCCTTTGCTAATCTGTGATTGATCTCTTTGTCAATCTTGGCATCTGAGGAGATGATGCTTCCCAGGTAGGTGAACTGCTGAATGGACTTAAGCACAGATTTGCCTACGGCAATGTGGGGATGGTGGTGTTCATCCTGTGGTGCAGTTGGTAGAGAACTTCCATTTTCTTAAGGTTGACTTCCAGCCCAAACAGCTCTGTAGCTGTTGCGAAGCAGGATGTTAGGCGCTGCAGAGCTGCTTCTGTGGGAGCAACAAGGGCAGCAGCATTGGTGAAGACCAGCTCATGGACTAGATTTTCTAACAATTTTCTAACAATTTCTAACAATTTTGTAAGAAAACTATAAAATTTCTGTTGTTTTCATCATGAAAACATAAAAAAGAAATTTATCCTCATTTCAAACACCAGCACATAAAAAAATAATTTAAGAGCAAATAAAGAGATATATTCCTAATGAGTTCAAACAAACACTATGCTAAATTTAATTAACTTAATTCCCTTTCTTCTATCAGAGTATCAACTCTACTCTTAGTAAAGAAAACCAGCTTATAGGGTAATAGCAACAAAATATTTAAAAATCATTATTAGACTTTTAGGTTTATGCTCTGTATTATTTCACAGCCAATGTGACAGCTTATGAAATTAATTTTTAGTTTTATAATTTTAGTTGGGAGCCTTCAAAGCTGCCAAATGCAGGTGCCTTATCTTATAAGTTCTTTCTTAGAACATCTGCAAATGGGCAACCTGCTCTTCAATGGCTACCTTCCAATGTTGTGTCCCATATTTCATCTTCAAGGACACACTGCCCTCACTACTATTTATTTGTTTGTTTGTTTGTTTGTGCCATTTATATGCTGCTTTTCTCTCGAAGCGGGACCCAAGTCTGCTCACAAAACAATTAAAATCAGTTAAAAGCAATTAAAACTAATTAAAAACAAAGTAAAAAAGAAAATAGAAACAGATAAAAACAACATAAAAACACACCCCAATAAAAGCGGCACAAGCACAGTTATACATCAAAGGCCTGCTTGAATAAAAACAATTTTGCCTGGCAAAGGAAAGAAAACAGGGAGCGGGCCAGCCTAGCCTCCCACGAGAGGGAGTTCCAGAGGGTGGGAGCAGCCACTGAGAAGGCTCTCTCTTATGTCCTCATCAAGGGAGCCTGTGATGGTAGTGGGACTGAGAGAAAGCCTTCCCCTGAAGATCTTAAAACCCTAGCTGGTTCGTAGAGGGAGATACGATCTGTCAGATAGTCTGGACCTAAGCTGCGTAGGGTTTTATAGGTGAAAAACAGAACTTTGAATTGTGCCTGGAAACAAACTGGTAGCCAGTGAAGCTGTTTTAAACACAGAAGTTATATGCCCCCTACTACTGGCCCCTATCAGCATTCTGGCCGCAGCATTATAGGTTCGTACAGCTACAAAATTCCATCATGACACCCATGAATCAAAGTCTTCCTGAACCAGTCTTTGTTCACTGTAGATGCCTAGCCTTTGCACCTCTGGCAGCATTTCTTTGCTTCTGGCACTCCAAGACATGCAAAGAATATATGTCACATCCATGTTCTGGTAGGTTTTCCATAGGCAACTGACTGACCACAGTGAAAACAGAAAATTGGACCAAAGAGGCCTTTAATCAGATTCAGCATTTCTCATTGTACATTGTTGTTTCTCTTGTTGATGTTTCTCATTTCCAACATGCTTTGTTCTTCTGTGCCTTTACTCTCCACTAACACTTTGACTGACAATTACACCTAGTTCTGTGTTTAGCCCAGAAGGTACAAAATCAGGTAAATCTATTTTTTTAAACCCTCAGCAGAGTGGACTACTCATATTCTTAATAGATTTTGGAGCAGAGCTGTGTACTGCTCATCACTAGAAACTTCTTAGATAGTACTTGATAGGGGCAGCCATTTTGTTACAGAGAACTGCAGCCTGATGTCTTTCTGTACGGTCTGCATTTTGTACTCACTCTTGGCATCACCTTGATGCGTGTGCTAAAAAAATGCATTTTGATTTGAGGAAGCTCTTGGAACAAGGGCTTGGAGGCTGCCAAAAACAAGAGAACACTAAATGGTAACTATGGATGGAGTGGGGAGCAATATCTATTCACCTGTTAGTCTGGAATATCAATAAGCAAGGGAATCTTGTAGCTTATGCTACAGTTTCTTTCTCTCAGTTAGGACTTTATCAGACATGGCAAAAATTGCTCGATTATGACATTACAGTAGCGTGAATGGTTTCTGCTATCGTACAACATTGTGATGTTCTCATAGTTAATCTGTGCTCCAGTCGTTAATATGGCATTGAATTGATGGGACAAGCCATCAATAGCCCTCAATATTGCTCTTTTCACAGTATTGAAGAGCATGTAAAAACACATCTGTGAACACACACCCAACTAAAGGTAGTGGCAGGTTTGGGTGTGCAACGCCAGTACCCTGGTGAGATCAAACTCTTTTACCCAAAAAGGCTCTGATGATGAATATATAGTTCAAAAAAGGAGGAAGTTTATTTAAAAGAACAAAAGTAAAGGGCTTTCTCTTCCCCAGCTCTAAAAGCTTGAAATAAAAGTTACTTTACAGTTTGAGTTTCAGCAATCTTCAGAGTGTCATCTCTCTGAATTTGATCTTGGTTTGATCTCCTCACTCAATGGAGCTGGTGCAGGGTCTTTCAGCTCCTGATTCCTTTGACTTATTTGTTGTTGGCAACTAATTTGGCTAAATGGTGTAAGAAATGCCCCTCCCGGCTGTCTGGGCCTGTTTGCCACCAATAAAACAGCTCCCTGCAAGCTCACAGCAAAGACTGAGCAAAAACTAAAAACTTCTAGCTAGAACAGAGCTTGCTGGGAAGGGACAAACCAAACCTGGAAAAATGCAGGGGAATTCTTCAGCTCCTCCCACAAGTCTAATACAGTGAAACATTCCTATGCTCAGACATACTAAGGCCTTAACTAAAACGAAGGAAAATGCAGGGGGAATTCAAACAGTCCTGGCTGGACATCACAACATCCCTCTGTAATCACAAGGTTACAGCATGAGTGGGCAGTCCTCTTTTCCCCCTCCCTGTTCCCAGCGAGAAAAGTTTTGGTGTTTTGAAGCGCATTTGTGTCTTCTCACAAGAATTGCCGAAATCTCGCCCATGCTAAATCATGGACATAAAGTCCCATTCTTACAGTGTTAGTGGTGGTCGTGCAGTAATTCTATGGTGGTTCTTTCACACGATTACAGCGACATACGATAACAAGTGTAACAATGCCACTATGTTTCCGCTTTCCTCATTCGCAGAATTACAGCTTTTTTTAGATGCTAGTCTGATAAAGCCCTTCATCTCAAAGGTGCTATAAGACCCCCTTGCTTACTCACCTGTGTGTGTTCTATTGGTGGAACTGCAAGGAGTCACTCCCATGGAGCTCCAGATAATTAAAAATGCTTACTCATCTTCTAAACCACCACCTTGCCTGAAACAGCCCATGAAGTTTCTTTTAAATTAACTAATCCAGAGCTTTGGTGAAAAACATGGCCCAATCCTGAAAGCATCCCTGCCTCAAGAGAGATAGCAAAGCTTGAGATGGGGGAAAATGACATTCTGGATTACACTTCCCAAAATCTGCCAGCATGTATGGCCACTGGCCATCCTGGCTGAGTTCCAGAAAGTTTACTTTGCCACGCTCTGATACATTGTTGTTTCTTATTGTGTGCCCTCAATTCACTTCCAACTTATGGCAACCCTAAGGTGAACCTATCACTAGGTTTTCTGAGCCAGAGAGTATGTGACTTGCCTAAGGTCACCCAGTGGCTGAGTGGGGATTCAAACCCTCGTCTCCAGAGTCGTAGTTCAACGCGCAAACTACTATGCCACACTGGCTCTTAGAGTTGTTAAAATACTGTGTGGCTACTTCTTGTGATGTACTAAGGAAGTCATTAATGGATTTTTTGTTAATAAAATAATCACTTTTAAAACAGTCTCACACATGGCAACAGAACAGCAGTGACGTTATGTGGTAAGCTATCCCTAGAGGTGCTATTATTTTGGCGCTATTGCAATTTACCTGCCTCGTGTGATAAGGCCTGGTGTCTTTCCACCCTATGTTTAGGCCTCCACTGAACTAAGCCAATTAGCAAGGATGCCCTTGAGGTCTCCCAGGTTTAATTCTCCAAACCATTACTCCAATTACTCCCTATGTGTGTATGCTGCACTTCTGGAAAATGATAGTTTAATATGAGTGAAAAGTGAGTTCTGGTATGCAAGTAAATAAGGACATGCAGTTGATATATAACAGTCCCACAACTACATTCCACTCAGCACTCAGAATATCAGTGATCATAATAGCTAGGGAATGAATGGCATCTTACAGCAATTAATATGGTTGTTTCTGGGGGGAAATGTGCTATCCCTTTTCAAGAAGACACTGCTTTGAGAATGAAAGATAATTCCAGTGCAATAGAAGACTAAACAATAAGCACTAATTGCTCCCACAAATGACTGTCTCAGAAGGATGCAGATGTTGATCTCTCTGATGTAATATTACCTGGTCAAATGTTGTCAAGATGTGCATTGTTTTTGGAGGGATAAAATTCTGATGCTATAACACATGGTCTCAGTATTTCAAGATGTAATGGTTTTGCTTTGAAGTTACCAACTCCATTTAAAGAAGAACCCATTTTAACAATCAGACCTGTGTTGGTTTTGAGAATTCAAAATGTTTTTTGGACTCCATCTCTTTTAATGTCTTCAGCGGGGGGTATTATTTGAGATTTGGAGAAGGAGCAATTATTTCAGGGAGAAAGGGAACATTCACAGCAAGTTTTAAAGGCATGACTGCTATTGGATATATTCAATATTTTTTTAAAAAATAGCATTTGATCTGGTCCTCTTTCTTTCTAACTACCGGTATATGCCAGGATATCTATATGGCTGCAGTATAAGCCTATTAAATTGCTTAGAGTAATGAGGACTGAACTTGATTTCTACAAAGCCATGTCCAAGGGCCTGGGTCCCTGCTGAAGAAACACAACATTTGCAGAGAAGCAGGGGAATCGCCCTGCTACCCATTGCTTCTTCTTTCTCATGTACTCTGCTCTTAGAAATCATAGAGTTACAAGAGACCACAAGGGCTGTCTAGTCCAACCCCCTGCCATGCAGGAATACCCAACCAAAGTGTTCCTGACAGATGGCCATCCAGCCTCTGTTTAAAAACCTCCAAAGAAGGAGCCTCCACCACACTCCGAATGTAGGAAACCATCCTATATCAGATTATAACCTTTGTCCATCTGGCATGGTATTTCTGATTTTGACTTGATGTAAAGCCCCAGGGTCCAAAACTTAGAAGTTGCTCATTACAAATAACATGTTACTTGTATTTAATTCAATTTTACATTAAATTCAATTTAATTCAATTTTACATTTACAAAGGTATAACAACATTGCATTAAAACTGTAACATCAATGAAGGAATAACTTTGCTTCCCTTTTTGGCATAAGTTGCTGTGCTGCATCTCATGTTCAGTTCTTGAGATGATGCTCATTACAACTGGCCTTCAACTTTCATGAGGGTTAGGGGCAGAGGACCCTTCTGAAAGTGGAAAAACCATAAATACAGGCCCACTATTTCTTTTACCTGAGAGAACACTTCTCTGGGCATTTGTAGTCCTCCAGCATGATTCTATGGTATGCTTCCAGCAAGCTGACCATAGAGTCATGTTGGAGGGCCTAGAGAGTCTTAGAGAGAACACTGCTCTAGGCATTTGTAGATACTCCAGCACAATTCTATGGTCAACTTCTTGCGGAATCACTCTAGAGGACCTACAAATGCCCAAAGAAGTGTTCTGTCTAGGACTTTCTAGGTCCTCCAGTGTGACTCTATGGTCAACTTGTAGTGGAAGCATACCATAGAAATGTGCTGGAGGACCTAGAAAATGCCTAGAGAGAACATATTTAGTAATCCATGAATAGTTAAAACCACAAAAGCTTAACCTGAAAATATGGAAGGATGACTGTATTTACAGCTGGCCAGTCATTGTATTGCCTACTAGTAACTGTTTGTTGGACATTGAAACAAGTTCTGTGTTATAGTTGGGTTGTTTATCATTCACAGTTTGTTTGAAGTCCTTTAGTCATTATAATTAGTACTTCTACACCAAATACAACATGATCTCACAGCTGAAGTTACTTTCATGTAAGTCTTGGTCTTGACTGTGTACTATATATTGTTATATACCCCATTTAATCTGGGTCCATGCTTTTTGACACCATGTGTTCTGATATATTTACCTCATTTATTTTGATAGATTTTGGTATTTTCTTGCAATATATGTATTGTCACCTTTGGCTACGTTGCATGTTATTTTTCATATTGTATACAGTGGGCCTTCAGCATCTGCTGGTGTTTGGTTCCAGGGCATCCCACCACTATCCCACCTCCCATGGATACCAAAATCTGTGGATGCTCAAGTCCCATTACATACAATGGCATAGTAAAATGGCATCCCTTATAGAAAACAGCAACATCAAGGTTTATTTTTTGGAATTGTTTTTTAATATTTTCAAAACGTGGTTTGCTGAATTCATGGATGCAGAATCTGTGGGTAAGGAGGGCCAACTGTATATGACATTCTATTTAATTCTATATATATTTATATTTCTCTATTTTTGATCATTGTTATAAATATCATATTTATTGGCTGGGTCTTTTGTTATGTGATGGTCTTCTGTGTTGTTTGCACTTGAGATGATGATAACACAGATAGGAAAGCAAGAGTGATAATTATCCCAGGCCAGTGGCTTCTAGCATTCAGATTGTATAAAAGTAACAAAAACTGCATATTTTAACTACTTTTGTGAAATATGAAAATGAGGGTTCACAACTGTAGCAGTAATGGTAAACTAGCTAAGCCTTCAGACTAAAACTGTAATTGAGGTGTGTGGTTTTTTGTTTTTTTTTTAAAGTAACTTCCCAAGCTCTGCCAGGGTATCAGGCAATTATCACCCATTGTGTATGCATGTGCCTTCAAGTTGCCTAACAACCTATGGATTCCATAGAGTTTTCTTAGCCAAGGAATACTCAGGAGTGGTTTTGGCAGTCCTTTCCTCTGAAATGTTGCCTACAGTGCCTGATATTCGTTGGTGGCTTCCCATCCAAGTCCTAACCAGGGTTGACCATGCTTAGCCTCCAAGATCAGACAGGATCTGGTGCCTTTAGGGTGGTGGTAGTTGTGATATATATAGCACCATCACTGTACGTGGTGCTTTACAAATATAAGACCAACCCCCCAAAACTTTGTTCCCTGCCCTCAGGCTTAAAATCTAATGAAGACATTACACAAAAGGAAAAGGGGGTGGTAGTGTAGGAGGGGACTGAGTCCAGCAGATACTGCCTCTTTTTCTCTCCCTCCATTGCCAGGGCAGTGGCAGTTGGGATGGAGAGAAGGGCCTTTCATCTGCTTCTGTGCCAAGGCATGATGGAGCTGCGCCTGCCCTTTCTCTCCCTCCAAGACCAGGGCAGTGGCAACTAGGATGGAGGGAGGACATTTAGGGTATTTAGGTCTTTATTATCATATATTTATCTGACTGGGGATGGTAGGAGCTGAACCTAGGACCTTCTACACACAAAGCAGTCACTCTACCACTGAGCAATCCTTCCTCCCCTACCTTCACCAGCTCCTTTCCCCCACCCAGCATTCCAGAAGTGGGAAGTATGGCAATGGTAAGAGGGGAAAGCAGGAGGCATGGGAAGTGTTATCATTCCCTCTCTTCTACTTGTCTCTTCCCTCTTATATGCATGCTGTTGTATAACTGTTGTGGAGTTGTACAACTGGGGCTCCCAAACAGGAGTCTCATCAGTTTCAGCCATTAGTATATGCAGTAATGCTGAAAAACCATTGTGGTTAAAAGCATGAGGCTAGGAGCCAAGGTCCCAGTCCTTACTCAGCTATCAAACTCACTGGGTGACCAGGTGACCAGCTGCTACATTGGATCTATTGGTATAACCTTCCTCCAGGGCTGTCTGAAGACATTTTGCTAACACAGCAGAGCCAACACAGCAAAGAGTGCCCCCTCAACACACACACACACACACACACACACACGGTATGTAAAGGCAGCCAAATAATTCTGGCACATGAAGCCAAAAACCCCGCAAGTACATGCCTGACAGTTAAAATAAAACAAAAACAAGTAAACGAAGGACATTATCAGACTAGTGTGCAAAAATGCTGTAATTCCACGAGTGAGGATAGCGGAAACATTGTGGCATTGTTACACTGACTATTGCACATCGCTTTAATCATGCGACAGAACCACCATGGAATTATCGCACGACGACCAGTAGCGCTTTAAGAATGGGAGTTTACTTCTGTGATTTAGCATGGGCAAGATTTCGGCAGTTCTCACAAGAAGGCATGAGTGCACTTAAAACTACAAAAACACCTTAATTAACAAAGTAAATGAACACACAAGCACTGAAACAAACCTAAAAACATTGAAACTAAATGGGACAGTTCATAAAAAGAGTGTCCTGTGCTTCGTTTTCACGTTCTCACACAGAATTTTTCTCGCTGAGGACCGCCCATTCACGCTGTGATCGCACGATTACAACGGGACATGTTTTCGCACACCCTCAATACTGCGAAAAAACAATATTGATGATCTATTAAACGGCTTATCCCATCAATTAAAAGCAACATCTTATTCACGGCTGGGGCACGAAGCAACGATGACATCACGATAGCTGCGCCCATTCACACTACCCTGAAATTGTAATCCTGTGATTTTTGCCATGTCTGATAAAGTCCTAAGAGTTTGTTGCTCTTTTATGTTACCCATGCCTCCTTCTCCCTAATGATAGGACTGGCCCTGCCCACCATACAAGCTTATTTTTACAATGCAGTGAGGGAAGCATGCATATGCCTTCAACAAAGGGTGAGATGCAAATGTAATTACAAGACACAGTGAGTTGGCTCAAGATTTAAAAACTCCTGTGGAAAAATCACATTTGGTTTGAAAAATGGAGAGAAGGGTAACTATTTGCCCTCTTTTTCTAAATGGCACCCTTGGCCTTCTGGAAATGTGACGTATGGAGCTAAGGTGTGAGAAAAGGTGGACATTTTTTGAAGGGTGCAGCATATTGCTCAACCCTTTTTGAGTCAGAGAAAATACAGTCATTAGCTACAGCCTCTCTGACATTCTCATAGTAACGAACCTCATATTGTATGTCTTGCCAGGCTATGCATTGCAATAAGTGGGACTCTTTATCAAAAGCCTTCTGCTGGTTTCAGTCACAGTTAATTAGGACTCTGTCTTATTAGCACATTTTTTGTTCAGCCCTGAATAATGCCAAAAAACAAAAAACAAACCACAAGACGAAACACAACTTTGTTCTATCCGTATGCTCAAACTCAGCAAAATGAAGAGATTGAAAATGTTCACATATTTTGGACTATAACTATCAGAATGGCCCAGCCAGCATACTCATGCTGTCTGTGGGATTCTGGGAGTTGCAATCAAGGGAAAAGGAAAAGAGGCCATTCCCTTCCCCTTTTTTGGCCATGTGGGGACGGAGACAAAGGACAGTACAATTTAAACTCCAGTTTACTGTCCTTTGCCTTTGTCCCCACGTGGCCAAAAAAGGGGAATGGCCTCTGCCTGCATTGAGATCCCTCCAGACCAACTGAACTCCAACAGAAAAGCATCTGATACAAAATGTAGGCCTGTGGTTCCAACACCGTCACTTTTCTTTTCTTCTCCCGTATTTTTAAACATCTTTTGCCAGATTAAGAAGCTAGTGGAAGCTTTGAAAGCTTGCATGAAGTGTTTTGTTTATTTTGGTTGACCAATAAAGGTATTGCTCTTTTGTGGATTTTGGATTTTCTTTTAAATTCTGATTAATTCATCAGTTCTATTCTAGCAGGGACTAGCAATTGGACTTTCAGGCCAGAGTCTTGAGTTCCCACTTCCTTGAGGGAGCAGGGAGTGAAAGGCATTCTGTTCATCTTTCATATAATGCATCCCTATCTCACTCAATTTTCTACAGTTGTCCTCTCTTATTATATCATGTCCTCAAACCTAATTTTCTGTCATAACCACCTCCTCCTCGTTGGCTTCCTCTTTGTCTTCTTTCACCTTTCTTTCCACCATGGTTGCATCAACTCAGGTATAAAAAACAGCTTTTGCAAAAATCACACATCCCTAGAGTAAAATCAACACACCTGATCTGATTTGATCACAGTACGCAGAAGGTCTTGATATACAAAGGCACAATATGCAGGTCTTTATATTCTGCTTTGCACTCCATCACCCCCCAAAACATTGCAGTACAATTTAGAGATACTCCATTTATGAATCAATGGTGCCTACACATCTTCCTTGTGAAGAGGGACTTTTGTGATATTACCTTGGAGACTAATTAAGCTGAATATAAGTGCCGGAACACCTTGACACCAAGAAGGTTAATGGTCCAAGCCTATCTCCTCTCAGAAATGAGAAGCCGGCATGGAAGTCAACTTGGCAACATTAATTGTCGTATCGAGCGGAGCAGAGTGAATGCTTCTGAAGCCATTCTTTGCCATTACATTAATGGCATTGCCATGTCTTATGTTCTTTAAGTAATTGGCAGTCTTTTTCTTGCAGGCCCTGTCCTCCATTTGCTTTCACTGAAGATTAGACAGTATTGTGTACACTATCTTCTCAATGCATAAGATGCATGTATAGAAACCAGAATACAATATGATGCCAGGACAAAAAGAAGACATGAGATAGAGGAAAGGACCGGGTGTGGGGGAGTGAAAATATGTCAAGTTTGTCTCTTCAGCTCTCACATGTAGTGTTTCTATTACAAAACAAAGCTTTAAGCATGATAATTTCTATTATTCCTGGGGTCAGAGCTGCATTTTATTTTTCATTAAAATAATTAATTGAAGCTGTCTTGATTGCAGCTGCTTTTGTTTGTAAAAAGCAAAATGTGCATATTTTTGTACGTAAGATCAAAGAAGGTCAGAGCTAAATTCAGAGCTCTGTGGCTTTGTGTGGTTTATTCAAAGATCACTTGGCAGCAATGCATTAGTATTCTGATTTAGCACACAAAGGCTGATAACTCTAGGCACTACTGCCACACGTGAAAAGGCATGATAATTTAGCAGAGCCTTGACTAGTGCCCTCCTCTTCTTCGTCTGGACTGGTCCACAACAATTTCCCACCTTGGCAAGCATTAGAAGCAGTGTATTTCTGCATGGATCAAAGCATAGAAAAGTGACAATACTGCAGAGCGAGCATCCCAGTTCCCATACCACCTGTTCCTTCAGATAGCTTCCACTCTCGGATCTCTTTGGTTGAGTTATCCAGCATTGTTTTCATTTGATTAGCATTTAATATTCATTCATATTCCTACAAATTGTTCATGAGTTAGAAAGAAGTTGGGTCACTTGACACTGGAGGTGTAGAAATTTTGTCTTTCAGACAGCAAAGTCCAGTTCTAGAAGGGAATCACTGTTGCTTGTGTACACTCATCCCAGTTTTGCTTCCAGTAAACAGGTTTTGAAGATTTTCACAGCGTTTCCAAAACATGCCAAACCTGTTGGAAGAGAAGATGTGGAAAGGGAAAAGATGTGCAAAAACCCTTAAAACACTTTCAGCTCCTTTAAGAACTATTGCAACTATTGGGTTCACGGACTGAAATAGCCAAATGAATAGTTTGCAGCAGGTGCGGAGATGAATGAACCTATCAGTTTTTCTTTGTTCTACATTCATTTTTTTAAAATCTCAAATTCTTTCCATCCTTTTAATGAAAAAAAATCTGTGAATTTTGATGTGTTCTTATCAAAAAGCAAACCCAAAGAAAATTCTCACCCAGCACTAAGAACTCCTTTCCCTTAGAACTTCTGGAGTTCAGCCGCCTGGAGTGAGGCCTGAAAGAGGTTTAGGAAAGGAAATTAAATAGAGGCATGGAGGTTTTACCAGTTCCCCTCGAAGCCACAGGCAAATTTAGAGGTGGAGTCAGGGAGGGAATGGGGAAGAAGGGAGTGTGCTTGTGACAAGAAAGTAGTATGGTGAGTAGGGAGGGGGATTGGGGTCCCATTTCATAAAATCATAGTGTTGGAAGACACCACAAGGACCATCTAGTCCAACCCCCTGCCTTGCAGGAACACAATCAAAGTCCCCGATTTTGTTCCTGTTCTTTCCAATTTTATACTGGGTTAAAATAAACCCACCCAAGGAGCTGGTATAAAAAGTCTCTGATCATACTGGGAGCTGGCAGAAAATATTCTGGGTTAAACAAAACATTTATTGATCTCCAAAGTGGAATTAGAAAGAACAGGAACAAAATCAGGGACTTTCAGGTCTTTTAAATCAGACTGGATGTGCTCTGTATCTTTTTTGTATGATTATCTATGGCCAAATCCACACTACACAAATAATCCAGTTTGAATCTGGATTATTTGCCATGGCTCCTTCCTATGGAATCCAGGGTGCCAGTTACATGACAAAAATTGTCACGGTGCTTACCGTGACTTTGTGATCATGAATCCGTCCCTCGCTGTTTATACGATTTATGTCACTGATCTGGTTATCCCAGGTGGTCCCGTGACTGATATTTACACGTCCAAAATTCCGGGTTTTTTTTTTTAAGTTTTAGTGGGGTTTTTTGGCTGTCAATCAAGGATGCGATTACTTGTGTTTTCACAACCTTGGTGATGCACTTCCTTTAGAGTTCCGCGCCACAAGCGATGCTATTGGCTGGCGGGGGGGGGGGAGACAGGGGGGCAGAGGTTTGGTACTCCCCTTGCTTCTTTAAAATGTTAACCCTGTAAGCAGAGGCAGAAAGCATTTTGAAATACCCAGACTGAGATCTTTCGCTCAGACGCAGGAACGAGTGCTTTCATTTTGAAATCAAGCCGAGTGCTTTCCTTTTGAAATCAAGCCGAGTGAGGTGGGGGGGTGGCTTGGGTTTCCCCTTGCTTCTTTAAAATATTAACCCTTACAGCAGAGATTTAGCAGCAGAGTTTAGGTTTCAAGCCAGCTAAACTCTGGCTTGAAACAGGCGTTTTGAAAGACACAGGCGTTTTGAAAGACACAGACACAGAGAGGGGGAATTATAGGGTGTTCATTCGCTCAGAGGCTGGAATATTTTACTGTGCTGGTTCAGACCCAGGGAGGTGATCAAGGCAGGGGATGAATGGGCGACCCTCTGCCCACCATGATCTCTCTGTAACATGCAGTTGAGGAAAAGGTAAAGCTGAAGGGTTTGCAGTGTAGAAATCCATTTAAAAAGGTGATTGAGTACACGCGCACGCACGCACAGACATCAACCTTTGTGCAGCTGGAAGGGATGCCTTTGTTTTCAGCTGGTGAGGCTGGATCTGTTGAACGGGTGACTGACCCCTCCTTTTCTGGTCGCTGATCTCTAAGCCCGCCCCCAGTCACCATTTCCGGTCATCCCCTAGAACCGAGATATTTTGTCCCAGGCTGTTTACATTTCCGATTTTCCGAATCCTCCCATGACTTTTTTAAAAACCGGCACAAACCGCGGGACTGGAAGTCCCGCAGGTTGAGGGATAAAAGGTGCCCCCCCTTCCGAAAATCATGTACCCGACCCGATGTACGTATAAACTGCCAGGGATCGACACGAATTCTTCCCACTACATTTTCATCGTGTAAACAGCACCCTGGAGTTTGTAGTTTGGTGTGGCACCAGCACTCTTTGGCAGAGAAGGCTAAAGACCTTGTAAAACTACAATCCCAGGATTCCATGGGAAGAAGCCATGGCAAATAATCCAGTTTCAAACTGAATTATTTGTGTCGTGTGGATAGGCCTATGTTTCATCTTCTTTTTTCAACCTCCCTGAATCTCCTTCTTCTTGAGAGACTGGTGAGATGTAAATCTAATAAATAATAATAATGATAATAATAATAATAATATATTTATATCCCGCCCCTCTACGAATGCAATCGGGGCAGTTTACAACAATTAAAATGTACATTCCGGACTCTCAATCCCACCCACCCCTTAAAATACAATTACATAATAAAGGAATTAAAACATACTTTAAAACAAATTACAAAAAATAAAAATAAACAACAGACAGTGGCTGTAGCGAGTTTGGGACAAGCTAGATTTTTTTTTTTAAAAAAATTAATGGCCGGGTATCTATTCAGGAAAGGCCTGCCAGAAGAGATCCATCTGAAGAGCTTTTTTAAAAGCTATTTAGGTTGGTGATATGACAGACCTCATCCGGCAGGCCATTCCATAATCTGGGAGCAATAGCCAAAAAGGACCTGGGAGGTTGAAGAAAGCCTAGTTTTTAAAGGTTGTAACAAATTCCTCCCAGAGGACCTGAGTGCACAGGGAGGATTATATGGAAGGAGGCAGTCCCAAAGATAGGTTGGACCCAAGCCATTTAGGGCTTTAAAGGTGATAACCAACACCTTGTACTGGGCCTGGAAACTAATGAGCAGCCAATGGAGTGATCTTAAGATCGGTGTTATATGGTCTCTTCTGGATGTACCCGAGACCAGTCTGACTGCCATATTCTGTACTAGTTGAAGTTTCCGGACCAAGCACGAGGGTAGCCCCATGTAGAGTGCATTACAGAAATCAAGACGGGATGTTACCAGAGCATGTACCATGGTCTCAAGATCCCCAACTTCCAGGAAAGGGCACAGCTGGCGTATCAACCGAAGCCGACAACAGGCACTTCTGACCATCGCATTTACCTGATTCGTCATCTGGAGTGACGGGTCCAGGAGCACTCCCAGACTGCAAACATAGTCCTTGGAAGAGAGCATAACCCCATCCAGGACTGGAGATTGTATCCCAATGCCTGAGTTCGGGGCTGCTACTGTGAGTACCTCCGTTTTATCTGGATTCAGCTTCAATTTGTTTTCCCTCATCCAGTCCATTACTGCCCTAAGGTAATCATTAAGAGAAGAGATACCATCTGAAGTCAAAGCTGAAGACCAAGGCATAGAGAAATATATCTGGGTGTCATCAGCGTACTGATAACCCCCTGCCCCATGCCTCTAGATGATCTCTCCCAGTGGCTTCATGTTTATATTGAATAGCATCGGGGACAGGATGGCGCCTTGTGGGATGCCACAAGTTCTTTCCTTGCAGAGCAACTGTCCTCAAGCATCACCCTATGGAATCTGCCTGAGAGGAAGGCACAGAACCACTGCAGTGCAGTGCCTCCAATTCCTAATCCTCTCAGGTGATCCAAGAGGATGTCATGATCTATTGTGTCAAAAGCCACTGAGAGATCCAGTAGCACCAACAGGGTCACACTACCCCTGTCGATGCTCAGGCGAAGGTCATCAGCTTAGGCAACCATGGCAGTCTCAACTCTGAATCCCACCCTAAAGCCAGTTTGAAATGGATCCAGATAATTGGTTTCTTCCTAGACAGCTTGGAGTTGGAGAGCAACCACCCTCTCAACCACCTTGCTCAAAAAAGGTAGTAAGGAGACTGGCCTATAGTTCTTCGTATCCAGAGGGTCAAGGGAAGGTCTTTTTAGGAGCGGTCTTCCCACCGCTTCCTTCAAGCAAGATGGAACATGACCTTCCCTAAGGGATGCATTGATGATGTCCCTGAGGAACATCCTCAAGGCATCAACCCCCTGGACGGCCAGCAACAAAGGGTAAGGGTCAAGAGGGCAGGTAGTCTTCCTCACTCTACCAAGGAGCTTGTCCACATCATCAGTACTTACAGATTGAAATTGATCCAGTATAACCTCATCAATGGAGTTACTGGACACCTCGTCAATCGAATCTGCTACAACCCCGGTGTCCAAGTCGGCTCTTATCTGAGGGATTTGATCTGCAAAGAAGTTGTTAAATGCATCACAGCAGGCCATTGTCAGGTTAAGTAATGAGTTCTGCACAGGTGGAACCTGTGTCAGTTCCCTCACCACCCTAAACAGCTCTGCCAGGCAAGACTCTGCAGAAGCAATACATGCAGAAGAAAAAGATTTCCTTGCTGCACGTATTGCCTCTCTATAGGAATGAAGAAATTTCCAAGGATGAGTCCTGTCAGACCTCCAGCAGGGAAAAAGTGAGTTTTAACTGGGCTCCATGCCCTCTCCCTTCCCCAGAAGCTTTAACAATGCTGCTTGGCTGTGTTGGGACCTCCAACAGGGAAGGGAGTGAATTTCCAACAGGACTCCACGCCCCCTCCCTTCCTCTAGAAGTCTTAAAAACTTGAAGTGCTTTGGTCTAAGGGACCAGTATATGCGGCCAGGCATTGTCTGGGAGCGAGAATTGAGGTGGTTCAGGGGAAACGGAAGGTATGGTGAGAATAGAGTGAAAGTTTGTTACAAAGGAAAGTGGGATAGATGTTTAAAAGCTATTCCACCTTCAATTCTCCCCGTTCCCCAAAATGGAGAGTGTACCAACCGTACCACAGAATCTTACCTTGCTCCTCTGCAATGCCAGGTTGGTAAAAAAAACAAGACCCATATCATCTATGATCTTCTCTTGGAAGAAGACACCGACCTGGCTTGCTTCACTGAGACCTGGTTGGGAGAGGATAGTGCCATAACTTGGGCGCTAAATAAATAAACAAACAGATAAAGGCACAAAATCGAGAGTTGGGAAAGGATAGAAAGTAGGGCAGATAATGACAAGCTCTCCTTGAAAGACCATCTGGGAAGCAACATGAACTGAGAAAGGAAAGCCATACTCAGTTCTCACATTCATTTTAGGGGGGATAAAGCCACAGCAGCTATGGTGTCTGAATGAGCTGCACCCTGAAGAAGGCTGAGTCTTAGCTGTGTATATCCTGGATTCCAATTGAGACCCAGCAGAGGTATGAATACGTCACATATTAAGCATTGTTCTTACTGATTTAACAAATCCAGAACTATTCATATGGGAAGTGGGAAGGGAGAAAAGGAAGAAATCTATGTTGATCAGTAATAGATATTGTGGTGGGTATTGATCTGAGGTCACCAGCTATTTGCAGGTGCTAAATACAACCTGGAGAAAACAACTTGTAAGCTTGAGAGCACATTTTTAATTCTTCGCTGTTCAGCAGTTTGCCTCTTGGTTTGTCAGCTTGGTTTTGCTGGTTACCGAAATGGCAGGTGCTTAGCACACTCCCAACCCTTGCTTAAAGTGGAAACAAGTGCAAAAAGGGCTAACAATCTGGCATCTGTTGCAAAAAGAAAGACGGATCAATTGGATTTGGCAGCTGTGATATCTAAAATCAGAAGGAGTATATCTGTTTATGATGTGAAATACAGAATTAAGTAGAAAGTTTTAGGAGATTATCACACCTGTCCCTGGAAACTGTTTCTGTACCGCTTACCCCCCACCTGACCCACTCCTGCCCCACTGCCGTCCCTTTAACAGAATGATTTTTTTCAGACACTTACCTTATTCCGCTATAGGAACGGCTCCCCCTCCCCTCGGCTTCAATGCAGAAAAGGCAGCTGTCGTAAAGCTGCTTTACTGCAGTGAAGCCAAACCCCGCTCATTCTCATGAGAAATTTGAAAATAAAAACAAAACAAAACATCAAAACATAAAAGCAAGCCCAAAAACACACAGTGCAAACACCAAGTAAGCTGGAGAGGGGGAAGGGTAACACTTCCCAATCAAACCTGGAAGTCTTTGGCACGGACCTCTTGGTGACATCACATGCTGCTGGCATCGCGCCAGCACAATGGGGCAGCTTTTCAATCACCTGTGATTCTATTATGATAACAGAATGGGCTTCTTATTCACGGCTTAAGCAGGAGAGAACGGGAGCAGGGCGGGAGCTTCCCGACAGGGGACGACGTCATCTGAAAAAGGAGACAGATAGCAATCTCCCCTCATCCCTATCCTGGGATATTTTACCCATCTGATAATCTCCTTAGGCACAGTTCACTTTTGGCAGCTAGCCCTTGGTAGACATAAGAGCTTGGCTTGGTGGCTGTTTCGGAGTTACGCAGTGCTGTGTTTTGCTGCAGTTGATTGATTTCCACATACAATTGAAATGTATGGCCAATCCTGAATCCTAGTGCTGCAATACTAATCACTTAATGATAGGACAAGTCACATCAGTTTAAACCATTCTTTGTGCATTTGTACATGACACGCTAGCCATCTGAACATCATTTTACACTCAGTTTTTATTGGGTGCATATGCAGTTTACAGTGCTTGAAAAATGTCTGTTAAATGGATATTAGTCTGCTACTTAAATGGGGTGCAGGAACAGTCACTTTGAAGTTTTTATTATGCCACCAGCCTATGCAACTTGTGGTCCCCAAGTTCATACTACACAATTATAGCACTTTGATCCCTGTTTAACTGCCATCCTATAGAATCCTGAATTTTCTAGTTTGGTGAGATCATTAGAGCTTTCTGGCTGAGAATTCTAAAATACTTCACAAAATTACAAATCCCAGGATTGTACTGGATGGAGCCACGGCAGTTAAAGTGGGATTAAAGTACTATGATTGTATAGTATGAAAGAGGTCTTGGAGTCAGCTCCTCTGTTGTGACTGGCTTGCTATCCTTCATGTTTTCTTAGTCCCAGGCAGGGAAGATCAGCAGCTTTATCACACCTCTGGTGAGCCACCATTTATGAGTCATACATAGGTCATGACAGTCACATCATGACAATCACAACGTGATAGAAATGGAAGATAAGCAGTATTGTGTGTTTTCCATGTAGGTGTTTCCATGAAGAAATCAATGTGTCACCCATGTATGGATGATCACATATTTATCCTGTGTATGTGTATAAAACACTGCATGTGCAAGCAATGACACATGGGTACCTTATATCATCATCACATTTTGGAAAAATGTAGAGATAAGTAGATTCACCTTGAATTAATTCAGAAATTATCTGAATTCCTCATTAAAAGTCAGAAACAATGCAGAGGATTATCTGAGCCAACCCAAGGTGCAGCAAATGATTGACTTCCTCCCTGCCTCCTCTACCCATTACTCAAAGACCCTTTCTAACAGCTCCCTGGACCAGTCACTTTCCCCTCAGATGAGTAACTGAGGGGAAAGAGGTGTGCATTAGGAGGTTTGGCATGCAAGATATTTTAGTAGTAGGCAAACTTTGGAGGCTGGGAAAGCTGGCTTCAGACTTGTCTAGATGGGCAGTTTATTCCAGCTTCCCCCCAAGTTAGAGTCCTGAAATCCAAATGACCCTTTAAAACCCTTTTTAAATGTTTCAAAATAACCCTTGGGAAATCCCACGCCATGTGGGAAAACCTGTATGGGCCTGGCATGCAAACACAGAAGTCTGTACCTGTATGCTGGGTCACCGGAGATGTCTGCTGCCGTCGCTGGTGTTACTCTAAAGCCAGGAAGGAGGCCCCCAGCACATGATCAAGGCCCCCTGCATGTGACCAGCCTTGATCACATGCTGAAGGCCGCCTTCCCAGATTCAGAGAGTGCAACATGCAACAGCAGCGTAGGTTCCAGCCGATACCAGCTGGCATGTGCATGCACATTTTGTTTTGGTAACGGGGAGTGTGGATCTGGGCCAGCTCCAGGGCCAGAATACTCTGGCCAGAAGGCAGAGTATTCTGGCCAGTGTAGATCAGCCCTTGGACATTTTGTGGACTGAGCAGGAGGTACCTCCCACACAATTTCAGGGTGAAGCACCCCTGCCCCTCAGTCCATGAGCCATCATTGCAAGCTGACTTGCAGTTCTTTCTGATTTGGATTTGAACAACAATGCACACATACACACATAGATACACATCCACACACAGGTTCTCCTTGAGCCTGGGCTTTAAGATGTTTGCCAGCATCTCTAATAGAATGCATGCAATACTGTCTGGGCATGGGGGATTAATGCTGAAGCAGAGCCATCTGCTTGCTAGTAGTAAGTGGAAAGTAGAAACTGCTGGAGTTAAGCCAAGATGGCCCCCTCTGGGCCTCACTATCTGTCCCTTGGGTGCTAGCTGTATATTATCACAAATAAACACAGTTCCTATTTGGGGATGTAAAGAGTACTCACAAATTTTCTCTTCCTCAACAAGAAAGGGTGTCTCACCAGACTGAGGGCCTGTCTACAATGCAGAAATACAGCAGTTTGACACCACTTTATGCACCATAGTTCTATGCTGTGGAATTCTGGTATTTGTAGTTTGATGAGACACCAGAGTTCTCTGATAGAAAAGGCTGAATACCTCACAAAACTACAAATACCATAATTCCATAGCATAAAACTATGGGGAATAAAGTGGTGTCAAACTGCTATATTTCTCCAGTGTGGGCAAGCCCAAGATACCCCATTCAAAAACTAACAAACAAACAAACCTGTGAGATCCCACCCCCACCCCACACACACACATACACATTTTGGGACTTCTTTGTGAAAAATGTATTTGTCCAAAAAAATACACAAAAATATCTGTGCATAAAAATACACAAAAATATTTTTGCACAATATTGGACATAGCAGTGGTTTTTACACAATGGCTGCAGTCTAATAGCCCCTAAGGCAGAGACAGCACTACACAACCCTCATGCAGAATAGCAACAATGTACAACACTTGTCAATGACTGGGTGCAATTGTGCACAATGCACAATGTGCAACTGCAATACACAGTGAGAAACAATAATATGCAATGCACAACTGAATGCACAATATTGCTGTATGTGCAACTCTACTTTTGCCACTGTTAGCAAAATAGGTTTGTTGCACTATGGCAAGCAATTCAACCTGCATGTGTGACATGTGCATGTATATGTCACTAATAGGATGCCAGTCAATGTGTGTGTTTTAAAAAATCTATCCATTTATTTTTTGTCAAAGTCCCAAAATTTGGACATACCATTGAAAATAGTGCCAAATCTCTCATAATCTCACCCAACAGGAAGAAAACTTCTGAAAGCAAAGATTCACATCCCCTTCCATTTTCTTCATCCCTGATATTTTTTCTATTATTATTATTATTATTATTTGGAGCAGCCAAAGCAGATCACTAGAAGTACATCAAAACAGAAATAGGATTATACATCCGGTGCAGACATCTGGAATTTGTAGTGCTGCCTCATCACAGTTAGAGCAAAATGGGCTTTCTGACAGGGACAGAAATAGACTGTTTGCCGGCATTCCCCCTACTAAAGTGGCCATGTGGCAAGGAAATGCCATAATAAGGAATGCCAGTCAAGGCAGCTGTGGAAATAGCATGGGCACTGGTAGAATTATGAATAAATTTATCTGGGTTTGCCCAAGGAAGTTGGGCTGTTCCCATACACACAGCATACAAACATACACGTTTAAGTGTCCTAAAATGGTTCCTCCTCCAACAGTGCAAATGATAGCAGAAATATTGTTTCCTAGTCATTATGGGGAAATGTCAGGCTTAAAGCCAAGCCAAGCAATCACTGTTCCTGAGGTATAATTTTGGACCAGGTCTGTTTCTCAGTGGGCACCCCCTGCCAGTCAGTATCTTTAGAATCCATGCACACTTTTAAGGGTTTTGCTTCTAGCTTCCAAAGTGTCCCTCAATTTCCTTCTCAGCTCCTGACTGCATTAATATGATAATGATGAGTCATTTAACACTAAATTCCAAGGGTGAAGCCAATTACCTGTGTGCATATTGGTTAATGGTGGAGATGCTAATGAGACCTTTTGCGGCTTGCGTGAACTGAAATTGACCTATGAGAAGGTGTGATTCCAGCTTCACCTTAACTGCCGCTTGACTGAAATTATCAGAGAGGTATTAATATCCCAGCAGTCAGGAACAAAAGAACAAATGTGGTGGCATTGATTTCTCAGCTCTTGGGGTCCCTTCTGATATTACCTTCATAACATGGGGAGGCCTGCAGCCTGCCTTCCTCTTGCACTGCTGCGCCAGTGTATGTAGAAGGTTCTGGTACAGCTCTTCTCCATGCCAGCAGGACTTGTGAGTGGGGTAATACTGAGCAAGGTCTCATGTGGCCCAGATCTTCTCAGGTCTCTGGAGTAGTCTGGAGAGAGTGAATATTACAGCAACTTCAATACCCTAAAACAGGAATGTGGAACATTTGGCCTTCCAGATACTGTTATTACCTACCCTGACAGACCCCATCATGGAATATTGCATAACTGACAAAATATTTAATACTCTGACTTGCTGTGGCCTTCCATGTGGTTGGTAAGTAAATGAGGGATTCCCCAGACACTAAAGTTAGAGTCATATACAATTTAGGGAGTGACCTTTGGAAATTCCTCAAGCAGGTCATACCCAGGTCAGAATTCTTCCTGAAGAACACCTTGATGAGTCATTCACTAATCCACTCAAAAATAGCAGAGTCCTCAATGGTTGCAAAACAGGTTTTCCTCCCTACCTATCCTCATAATAGAAGTTGCATATTCCTGTTCAATTCCAAATATATCACCCATTAATGATTGTTAACACATCCAGAGAATCCTTTGTTTTAGCTTGGGAAACTCCAAGAGACACTATATTCCACACTAAATCTCATCTCTTCAGGGGAATTATCAAATGTAAATATCATCCTAAAACACCACTAAATTGTCTGCAGTTCCTCTTCATCCCTCCATGCTGCTGGTTTGTTGTGTGACCCACAGAATGCAACTCTGAGATTATCAGATGTGGCTAATGTGGTGCCAGCAGAATGCCAGCAGAACACAATATCAGACACGACATCCTTTTGCCTTCTGCTGGTGTTATGCTGGCGTTTCTTCTTATTGATGGCTGAAGCCGTCAATAGATCCCCCACTTCCATTTTGGTGCTGGCATTGCTGGCATGTGAAAACTCAGGCCATTTAACTCTCGTGAATGCAGTGAGAATGACCAGTCCAGCACGAACACTTCTGGGTGAGATCAGGACATCCAGGTAAGTTTTGCTCTTTTTATGACTCTCGCCAGGTTACTTGGGAGTTTTAAATTGTGTTTAGGTGCTTGGTGTAACTTTTTGTGTTTATTTTTATTTTTGAATATCCCACACTCGCATCTTCTCACAAGAACGGGCAGGATTTTAGTCCAGTAAGTGAACAGAGCTCTGTTCATTCCTGGGCTGTGTTTTCCATGGGAGAGAAGGTAAGTGTGATGGGGAGGGTTATTGTGCTGGTACAGGGGCAGGATTGGAGATTGTGGGACAGGAACACGTTCCTGTCTGATAATCTCCTGAGTCTCTGCTGTAGGAATCTCAGCCCTCCAGGATTGGTATAGTATAACCCACAATTCCCTCACTCGATTCCTCTATCCAAATATTTCCTACTTTCTTCAGTAGCCTTGTATGATTGCTTGAAGCTTAAGTGTTAGCATAAATGCTGTTAAGATTAAATTCCAATAAAGATCATTTGATTGTACATTCTGGCTTGAGTCCGTTCAGTGATGTATACACAGGTCAAAAGATCCCCACAGTTACCTGACCTCTCACATGCCATTTTTGCATTAATTACTGTAAATACCCCAAATTAATATTTCAACATATGTGGAAATTCCACTGACACTAACAATTTAAGTAACACTGTTGGACTGCAGTTTCATTGTTCCTCCTCTGTAGCAATACTATCAAGGGCTGGTGAGAGTTTCTTCTGAAGGAACACACATGTCCCACCTTTTCCCAACAAAGTGGATGTGAGAAGGAGCATTCTATCTCACAAGATCTTGATTGTCAGGAGTGCTTTGAATAGTATGTTGTATTACTATTGAGGGGATACTTTACATGTCCACAGTTGTAGGCTTATGTATTTTCCAGTGAATCCTCTCAATGGAAGGTAGATACTGGTTATGGTAGTAACTATAGTCTTTGCACATCTTTGGTCATTGCAGCATCAATGGCCCTTCTGGTCCTCAAACACATTGCTGTTTAAGGCAGAACACCTGAATTTCCACCAAGGTGCTGTTCATCAAGGTGCTGTTAGCATTCCTTATACCCCCTCCCTATAATATCCCATAATTGGCAATATTAAGACATTTCACAGGCTCTAGTAGACCAGGGTGCACCAAAAGTGAGGTTAGATGGAGGTCACCAGGGCCTGAGGAAGGTGTCGTGCAAAAATATTAGCAGACACCCAAGCTAGGGTTAAGCAAAGCCCCTAATAAACAACAATCATTAAGGTGGTATGTGTAAATCCTTTCTTGGGCCCCTTGGTGATGAGTCACACATCACAAACAAATGAATAACCTGCACACTCCTCATCCCCAGGAAATATCCCTTCATGCCTTTCCTATCCTACATTACGAAGGTTGTTATAAACCCATCAATTCCTATCTCTCAGCCATAAACAGCAATCAGCAGAGTTTTGGTTTCCTTTGTTTATTGCTGGGAAACCTCTTACAATTTTGTCCTAAGCCCAAACATCCCTCCAGGATACAAAATACTTTATAAATATTAGTCCCCAAACAATGGCTAGATGTGCCACTGTGACTACACCCAGACATTCTGTCAGTGCACCCCCCGGAATGGAATCCAGTGCCACCCTCAGATTTTGATCTGAGTCATTGGCTTCTCTCTCTTCAAAACGAGTAACTATAGTCCCTATCTCCCAAATCTATTCCAATATCCAACCTTTTTGCCTTTAACTCTTTGTTAGCCTTGTGTGATCCTTGTGAGCTCGAGTGCATGTGTGAATGCTTCCAAGTTATTTTCCAATAAAAACCATTTATTTTACTTCACTGGGAATCTCTGCAATGAATACTCTGGTATACATAGGTGCACAAGGTCCCAAAGGTTACCTGACCTCTCGCAGCCATCCATTTGGACTAATATTTCCCCCAGTTAAGAACTGAGATTTGGCATCCCAAACCCGCAAATGTACCGCCCTTTCATGCTACAAAACCTGCTATGAAAGACAACCTCCTCATTCATTCTAACAGTGGGCCTGCCCCTTCCTGTACCTTTCCATGTGATCCAAACATGTATCCCCATAGCTACTATTGGTATGGTCCATTTCAGATTGACTTTGGCTCTTCTAGGGACTAAAATACACAAAGCATTTTAGCGTCCATCCCTTGGATTTTGGAAACAAGGGAAAGATGGAAAGATTGCACCCACCACTGACTGGAGAACTTTTTCTAATATTTTTTAAAAGACACTTGTTCTTTCTCTCTGGCTTTTCTCCGCAAATGAAGATTCAGGAAGGACTCATCCTGCACTTTCTGCAAGCGCGCTGATGACTAAAAAGGCCAATCCGAGATAAACAAGTCTGGTTGCAGAAAGCACAGCAGAAGGTCTCCTTGGGTGATGTTTCCGGGTTGTGATTCTTTCTGCGTCCAGCATGCAAGCATCAGTTTATTTACACCTTTGGAGGCTGGTGTGTGCCTTTGTTTCTTTGCCTTGGTTTGACCGCATCAGAAGATACCCGTTGGCTGCGGCTAGCCAACCAGGTAGATGAGGATGAGCTTTCGTTAGGCCACCTTTTCTAGGCCCCTCTCCATATGGAGCAAGCAGTGCTCTCCTTAAAAAAGGCTGCTTGGTCGTTCAGGATGCTGCCGAACAAGACTGTCATCTCCCGGGTCAGCCTCGATCGACCAACGTCCTGAACTGCCTGCATGAAGTGTTTGGTCTGCGGCTTCCAGTGCATTTTTTCACTTGCCGTTTCATCCCTTGCCTATCACTACAGGGCTTTTTTGGAACTGGATTTGTCCTTTGAGCCGTTGCAATGGATTTTTCTGGTGGAGAGCAGCTTGCACAGAACTGGCCTCACCCTTTAAATCAAAGGCTCATCTGCTGTGGCCTTGCAAGCATGGATGGTACAGTTCCCAGGAGCCCTCTGAGGTCTCACCTTGACAGCCAAGTGGTCCTCCCAGTCATTAGTAAGGCTGTAGGATTGGCTAGATGGCTAGAAGCCATAAAATTAATCAACTAATCTAAGTTTAATCTAACCAAGTACAGGCAGTGGTAGAAGGATGTTGAAGGACAAAGGTGGGTGAGCCCTAGTCACTTCCCATGCTGACCTGGAGTTGCCCAAATGGAACAAATCTGGAGTCCACTTAATCACAGCAAGTAGAAGAGTGGTCACATGGCCTGCATTGTCCTGCCTGAGCTGGCTACCTGCCATCAGATGTAAAGCAAACATAGTTTAGAAAGGCAATTTTTGGACTACAACTCCAAGCATCCTGCAGCCAGCATGGCCATTGGCCACTGGCCACATTATCTGTGGGTTCTGGGAACTGTAGAAGTAGCATTACCAAGCTCTGAGTAGAGGACAGTCTTGAGACTGCAAGTCCATACACAAAATGCAACTGGGGGGTATCACCTTCTCCTTTGGTGCAGGCAGCAAAATGTCCTAGATTGTACCTGCTGTGTTATATTAATGTATGGTCTGTTTATGGTATAGCTGGTCAGTCTACAAAAAAACCAAAACAATGTTGTGTCTTTGGGCAATCAAGGACACAACAGTTACATAATTTTTTTAAAACTATAGAGAGACTAGGACTGTATGGTGGGAAAAATCATATTTGATTTGGGGGTTGAATCTGTTTCTGTAGTGTGGTAATTTCTCCTAAAACCCTCTTAAATGGTATGAATGTTCATAGGTTTGTTGTCTTAATCCTGTTCTCTGCTACTGTTTCCTTTGGCTGCTGCCACTTCAAGAGCCATTTTCCCCTGGGCTGCTGTTTCATCCTCCTCTGTGGATTAGTTTTATGGCTAATCCCACCCAATCAGGGATCATGTAGTGAACAGAATTACATTATAGTGCTACACAGTCAATCAGCCTGTCTACATGAAAATGTCACTGAGGGTAGTTGCGAATGAGGGCAAGTAAGGCCAATTTAGAAAAATAAGCATTTGCCAATTCATTTCTGTAAGTCTATTGTCCTAGTCACATTTACCCAAATGGGGCTTGCTTCTGAATGTGTGTGTGTGTGTGTGTGTGTGTGTGTGTGTAGGATTGAACTCTTCATGTGGGTGGTATTTTCTTTTTCTTTTGTTTTGTTTTGTTTACAGATGAAAATATTTGCCAGAGAGAACAGTTGCTCTGTTCACCCCTAACAAATTCCAATAAGCAAATAGTAAAAGCACATGTCAGTTGATGGGCAACTTGTGGCAAGAAGAGGCAAAGCCTTTACCAAGGTCATTCAGAAGATCAGCATGACAAATGAAAACTGATCTCCCTCACCACTGAACCATATTGCCTCTAATAATCTCTCTTCCTTCCTTCCATTTCCTTTGATTTTATTCCAGTCTGCAGCTTTCTTGTCTTCAGTAAGTACTTGGAGGAAGGTGAATGTAGACAAGCATTGATGTGGTTTGTGATCTCTGTGGATGCAAATTCTGTCAAAGGATCCCTTGCAGGGAGAATAAACACCTCAGTGGGGGCTTTGGAGATACCAAGAGGTAAATGAAAAAGCTCAAGGGATAAATGTACTGTGTACTGTAGCTGTTTGCCCTTGAAAGAATGAAATTATAGGTTTCATTAGAGGGCTGCATTGCACAGCCACAATGCATAAATAGAACATATTTATCCCATTACTTCCTCACCCAGCTGGGCTGCTGACACTCGCTAATAGGAAACTTGTGGAATGTTAGGATTTACCTTGCACATTTGGCAACCTGGCAGGTTTACTCTGTGTTGTATGGATGGAACCAGTATATTCACATTCACAGTGTGTCACTGGGAAGATAGCAGACACGTCAGGCCTGAAATCCCCAGCTGATCTCTTCTGCTTGATTTGGACCACAGCACAATAGCTATGTGTGGGTGTGTTTGTGTGTATTCGTGCTCAAATAAATTCAAAAGAGGGAAGGCAATTAAGCAATATCTTTTACTGAACTGTTTTCTGTTAACATAGGCAGAAGTCAGGATTTTGAATGGCACACATTTTCAGCAGGTGACATGCAAAATAAATCATCCAAATATTAAGTACAGTAGCACCACTGCATCCGCGGGGGATTGGTTCCACCCCCCCCCCGCCCCCGCGGATGGCGAAATCCATGGATAATAACAAACGCCACCCCAGGGCCATCCAGAGGAAGGGGGGTTGAGTTCACTCCTCCACCCCTTCCCCCTTTGCCCCCGCCATGGCCCCACCACAGTGGCAATCACAAGGGGGAAAGGGACGAGGCCAGGTCACTCCTCCTCCCTCCCTTTGGCCCTGCGATTGCTGTGGTGGCGATAGGAGCCCTCCCAGGGGAAGGGGCGGGGGAGGTGAAATCCCTCCCCCTCCCTTCCCCCCACCATCACTAACTGTGGATAACTGAATCAGTGGTTGGTGAATCAGCAGATGTGGGGGTGCTATTGTATGTGTAAAGAATGGTGATTACTTACTTAGGTTGCAATCCTATATCCACTTATCTGGTATTAAGACCACACTGTCTTCAGTGGGGATTATGTCTGAGCAAACATGCATAGGATTGTACTGTTAGTGGCCCGCTGGGGAGGAATCCAAGCTCTGTAGAAGAGCATACCACTTGCACACAGAAAGCTCTGGGTTCCATTCTCAGGTGTCAGTTACACAGCAATTTTTGTTGCGGGGCGTACCGTGACTTCCTGATCCCGTATTCATCCTGCGCTGTTTAGACGATTTTTGTCACTCTTTAGGAAATCCCGGAAGATCCCGTGATTGATATTTACATGACAAAAGTTCAGTTTCTTTTTATTGGTCTCGCACTCTTATATCCCGTGCTTTTGCTGTTTACACGTTTAGCGTACCAGGATATTTGGGGGGGGGAGCTGTCAATCAAGGATGCGATTACTCGTGTTTTCACAACCTTGGTGACGTACTTCCTTTAGAGTTCTGCACCACAAGCGATGCTATTGGCTGGCTGGTGGGGGGGAGAGAGATCAGGGGGCAGAGGCTTGCATTTGTCCTGTCTCTTTAAAATGTTAACCCTTTAAGCAGGGGCAGCTGTGGAGTGAGGTTTCAAGCCAGTGACACACAAGGCATTTTGAAAGACCCAGATGCTGGCAGTTTTTAATTTCTTACTGTGATGAATGAATGTGTGATCTTTCACTCAGATGCTGGCACAAAGCTGGAAGGAGGCAAGAACAATCAGGGTTAAACCCTGTGCTTTCCTTTTGAAATCAAGCCGAGTGCAGGGGCGGGGAGAGGCTTGTGATTGCCCTTGTCTCTTTAAAATGTTAACCCTTAAAGCAGAGGCAGCTGTGGAGTGAAGGTTTCAAGCCAGTGACACACAAGGCATTTTGAAAGACCCAGATGCTGGCATATTTTTACTGTGCCATGTGGGGGGATGAATGTTTGATTATCCGTTCAGACCCAGGGAGGTGATCAAGGGAGGTGGTGGGCAACCCTCTGCCCACCACGATCTCTTTGTGACATGCAGTTGAGGAAGAGGTTAAAGCTGAAGGCTTTGCAGTGTAGAAATCCTTTTAAAAAGGTGATTTAGTACACACACACACACACACAAACCTTCGTGCAGCTGGAAGGGATGCCTTGGTTTTCAGCTGGTGAGGCTGAATCTGTTGAACGGGTGACTGACCCCTCCTTTTCTGGTTGCTGATCTCTAAGCCCGCCCCCAGTCACCATTTCCGGTCATCCCCTAGTACTGAGATAGCTTGTCCCGGTCTGTTTACATTTCCGATTTTCCGAATCCTCCAGTGACTTTTTTAAAAACCGGCACAAACTGCGGGACTGGAAGTCCCGCAGGTTGAGGGATAAAAGGTGGCCCCCCTTCCGAAAATCACGTGCCCGACCCGATGTACATGTAAACAACCAGGGTTCGACACGAATTCTTCCCACTACATTTTCATAATGTAAACGGCACCCCAGATTTCCATTCAAAAGAATCCTGGGTGTCTCTGTCTGATATGTGAGAGGAGCTTCTGTTGGTCAGAAGAGGAAATACTACACCCCTTGGGCCAATGGCTTGGTTCACTCTAAGGCTGTATGTCTATAAAGCATCATAACACACCATGTTAACCAGAAAGGGACTTCAAAGAAGTAACTGCCGGCGAGACCAAAGTCCCTGATCAGCTTTTGGGACTTCTGCAAACAGGTTGCGAATCTTCAATATGAGTTGAAATCTTTTGAGACAAGGCTGACTCTGCCTTATAGCAGATGGAGCAACCTGGTTCAGATTGCACTAGAAAGTAAGAAAATAGATGAAGGAGGGACAAAATAGTCAATTGGGTTTTTTTTGCCATTTCTCATTTTTCCAGATTTAAATTTGGTTCATCCTAAACTTTGAGTTTTAGGGTTACTGTGGAAATGTATATACATTTCTGTGTTTATTTCTTCAAGTATACACATTTTCACCGTAAAACGTATATACCTATTGCTGCCCATTTCTTGTAATATTTGCTTTTTGTACACAAATTTGCCCGATATACTCATTTCGCAACCCATTTCATAATAGAATGCATTTTGAACATTACTTTCATTAAAATGCACATTTGTTTGTGCATGTTTCTCATACAGAATCATTTTTGTATGTATTTTTGATTGGAGAGCTCCATTGAAAAATTCAGAGGTGCAAATTTTCAAGGATAACAAGTTTAGTTTTCCTATAACACTAGTTTTAAAATGTGAAAATAGATAAACTAGCATAAAGACATCATTTCTCTCCTATCCCTAGGTGTCAGGATCAGACCCCTTGGCTCCTGTTCCTACCATTTTCACTTATTTTCCCGTGGCCTTGGTGTATATAATAATCCTAGCAGTTGGGGGAGGGATGTACAGTATGCATAACTGTTTGGATTTTGCTTTGGAAAGGAGAGATAATGGTGCAGCTGCAATTAATGGTTTTCTAAAGCCTGGGGGAAAGGTGGTTTCAATAAGGAATGCTTGTGTCAGTGGATGATGGATGACCAGTGATCTTGTAGCCCACCAGATTTTGGTGACTATAAAATGCTTTTAATTTAGAGCGTACTCGTTAGGCTCCCATTCATACCAAAGATTTTGTATTGTATGCTTCCTGAATTTCTGGTAATACATTTTTCTGATGGACTCTGAAACTTGTGCTCTGTGAGTTTGGGAAAGCAGATACCTGACACTAGGAATAAATGATGTGGCAAGACTTTTTCAAGTGTTGGCCCTAGCAAGGAAAAACAAGAAGCTGCCATTTGTGCAAATAGCAGCAAAATAGCTTAGGCAGGTGCTATTATGAAGCATGTTCACCTGCAGAAAGTTAATCTTCACCATGATCATTTTTTCTATATCTACAACCTAACTATAGCCTTCAGGCTAGCACTCATTTTACTTATGACATTGGCCAGGCCAGGTGTAGCAAACAAATATTTCCTCTTCTCCACATGGTCTTCATCAGCGGGAAGTGACTACTCTTCTTTTCTCTGTCTTTATATCAGCTTCAGTACATTTTTGGATGATGTTCCCACAGCATATTTTCATCCTTGGAACAGAACAAAATTGGAAAGGAGTAGAAAGTCTTTGCCAGTGTTTTCCCATTTCCTTAGGCAAGGAATACACAGAGGTGGTTTGCCATTGCCTTCTTTTGAAACATAAGTCGACAGCACCTGGTATTCCTAGGCAGTCTCCCTTCCAAGCACTAACCCGGCCTGCTTTGCTTCCAAGATCAGACAGGATCAGGTGCTTTCAGGGTATTTAGGCCTCTTCTATCTTTGGTGTGGTGAGCAAAACTGATCCTTAACAATCTGGTTCTTATTTTTCTTAATTTGTTTATTTGTTTTATTTAATGTATACGCCACCATTCTCCCAGGACAGGATTCAAGGTGGTTCTTCTCCAGGAAATAAATATATTTAAAATTGCATCTTGTCAACCACCCCTCAAACAGACCACATACACAAGTTATGCACAGCTTTGTCAAATTTCAGATGCTCCATATTCAAGCACAGTCCCAGCATAGATGGGTGGCTGCCTGTCCGTACAGTTGTAGGCACAATGGCAAGGTAGTTCCACGTTCTTCAGGTTGACAATAATCAGACTAGGGAAGACATAGGCCAAATCCACACTATACAAATAATCCAGTTAGAAACTGGATTATTTGCCATGGCTCCTTCCTATGGAATTCTGGGATTTTTAGTTTGGTGAGGCACCAGCACTCTTTGGCAGAGAAGGTGAAATACCTTGAAAAACTACAAACTGGTCTTAGGCAGAGCTGCACTGTGAAGATGTGAAGGTCCTGGAAGTGATTCTATCTGACTGCTTAGATGTTTCCTGTTAGCCTGTCTCCCCCAGCCCCCGAGTCTTTGCTGTTTCCAAAAGAGGCCATAGTGCAACCTCTCTGCTGGAACCTGATGCCCTCCAGATGTATTAGACCTCAAAGTCCACTATCCTCAGCCAGCACAGCCATGGAGGTTGTAGTTCAAGAGATACGGAAGGCACCAAGGTGGGAAAAGCTGCCATAATAATACACAGTATGAAACAGGGAATCCTTGGTTTGAATCTCACCTTTGCAATTAACATAAAAGCAAAAGAATCAGGCCGGTGGGTAGGAGGAAGGGAGAGAACCAGCCCTCACCCCTTGACATTTTATGTTTACTTTTACAATTTAATTATGCACCTGAGCTCCCTGTCTTGCATACATTTTCTCCAAAGCTGGGGGCATATGGGGCTGGGGTGGGGGGAAATGGGAGGACTATGGTTTCTCTGGGTCCAAGCCTTCCCTTGATGTGCTCCTAAAATCCTCATCCGAGAACACTCTTGTTCCCTGTGTCAGCATCAAAGCTCTAGTGTTGGAGGGGCAAGTGCTGTGAAAGCTTCCATGGTGTCTGGGAGGAAGTTTGTGAGGTTGGATTTCCCTCTCTCTGCATATATACCTTCAGAGGGGACATCCAAAATACATGTTGATCTCCAGATGCCCTCCTAGGGAACATCTCTCTTCTCCCCTCCCTGAGGTGTATGTGCACCTCAGTCTCTGAATCAGCACTATGGGAATGAATAATTATGTTACTGAGCTGTATAAGGCACCTCGATGTTGCATTTGAAGCACTTCAAATATTTAAGAGTGCCATATAAAAGTTGTCTGTCCAACACTGGCAACCAAATCAGTGCGTAGCCCAGAGGTCCAATGCTTTGTTATTTGAGAAGTGGCAGGCCCCATTCACCTTGATCTATGCTGAAAACTTTGGCATGAACACAAAAGAAGTGAGAGGATGACAGCCACCATCACATCATGGTAGACAGCCCTGCTGTTGAGAGCATTTTGATACTTTCTTAGATCTATCATTAGTTCAATAGTAATGCTTTTTTTTTAGAGTAAAACCAATGCTGAAGTCACTAAGGAATTTTTCGGATGGGGTTTTATAACGCGAGCAGCCTCATCCCCATTGCGAGGCTGCTGCACTGCAGGGCATCCCTTTTGGATGACGCTCTCCCCTGCTGATCCTCTGCCGATACAGTTGCGTAACCACAGGGACGCTGCAGCATTATATTTGGTGGTTTTCTAATCACGAAAGTTGATCGTGATTAGAAAACTGCCAAATATAACGTTGCAGCATCCTCGCGTTTACGCAACAGTATTGGCAGAGGATCAGCAGGGGAGAGTGTCATCCGAAAGGGATGCCCTGCAGCGCAGCAGCCTCGCAACGGGGACAAGGCTGCTCGCGTTATAAAACCCCATCCGAAAAAGTCCTAAGACTGCATCACCACTTAGCATTCTCATTGTAACCCTTGTGGGTAATTAAAGTCAGATTAAAAATGCAAGTGCAGATGATCCTTCATCTTCACAGAGCAAGGAAAAGGAAAGTAGAGTTATCCAATAAAAGTAGTGAGGAAGAGCTCTCATTTGAATCTAAAGACACTCAGTGTAACTAGGAGAGTATATCTGCACTACTGAGTTAAAGCAGTTTGATACTAATTTAACTGCTATGGCTCCAGCTGAGAGAATCCTGGGTTTTGTACCTTAGGGAGGTACTTGGAATTCTCTGATAGCTCTAGTCCACTCACCTGAACTACAGTAGCGAATTCTAAGTCCTCTCTAAACTAAAAATCCCAGGATTCCCTAGGATGGAGCCCTGGCTGTTAAAATTAGAGTATCAAACTGCTGTAACTGTACTGTACATATATACTTAGAGTCTCTGGAATGCTGACAGTTTACACCATTGCATAGATGGGATTCTGAGTCTCTCCACTGCCAGGGCCTCATTCGGCCAAAGTCATAGAGCTGGAATGGTTGGAGTCACCTGAAGGACAAAGGGCTTAGAGTCAGGATACCATTTACAAGCCAAGACCAAGTAACTAGAGATGGCCCACAGATCGAATGATAGCCCTGCAGGCCTGAGAAAATGACTGCTCTTCTATATCCCATCCAATTCTCTTTGATCAAAATATTTATTCCGTCATCCTCACCACCACCACCACCATCAGTATAATCAATCATGTCTGTTTACCACCCTTCTGATCATATAGCCTGGGTTGTCACTAAATGTTTAAAAATATATCTGTACCCATTGTGACACAAGCCAACACCACCCCTTCCATTTCAGCCCCATATTTGAAAACTAACATAGCATTTGTTGAAATGGTCACCTTGGAAAAGATGGTCTTATTCTTCAGCAAGTCCAGAGGCAGACCAGTCACCTTGCAAGTCCAGAGCTAGACCAGAGGCTAGTGACAACCCTAACCCTAAAAGAGGAGGGGAGGGGAGTGACCTGAAAAGCAAAACTGAAACAGACCCAATGAGTGGAATTTTTCTCTGCAGAATTTTTAAGGGATCATAGAGATGCTGACTGTCCCCATTATTTAACTGTTTCCTTATGTGTTTGAGTGTAGCACTCTGTTTTTGCCTTAAACATTTCTACTTTAGCCTTCATTTATAAAGAAGCCAAGGCAGTGCACATAAGAATGTAAAAACAAGCATTTCACAAAAAAGTACCAATTTAATCAGTGCAAAGAAAAAAATGTGAGCAAAGCTGTCCCAGTGAACAATAGCGTTAATTTAAAATGCCTAGGCAAATAAATGCCTCTTGACCTTGTGCCAAAGAGAATACAGAATCATTTCCAATCACAGAACTGGTGCCTTTGGGAAGGCATTCCAGAGCTAGAATACCATTACAGAGAAATCTTTCTCTGCGTAAAATGTAAATGCATTTTTCTTTCAATGATCTAATTCAGTGAAGAACCTACTCTACGGAGGTTATCAGATGTAGCGAAAAGTACAAGAGCAGCACACGAGGATGATGTTACTGTCCTGCGAACGGGATGCAGTTTCAGATGACATTGTCATTGTTGCATGCTGCTCCTGTGCTGCACCCATTACTAAGGCATCATTTTTTCTTGATAGGACCTCCCTGTCAATGAAAAGTGATCCCTTACCAATGATTGTAGCACGGGAGCAGCACACTACAGTGACGAGGATGTCTGAAACCAGGTCCTGTTCGCAGGACAGTAACATTGTCCTTGTGTGCTGCTCTTGCGCTTTTTGGATGCCTCTTATAATCTCCTGTCTCACATGCTGGTGGTTAGTTCTAACTAGAGTAGACCCATTTAATCAATTGATAAATGGTGAATCAACACATAGGTAAATCCCACTAATTCAATGGTCTATGCTAGTTAGGACTAATAACAGGAATTAGGCCTTAGTGTATAGGCAGAATGATACAACAGGAGGTGTTCTTTCAAATACAGGTTTAGTTTTCCTTATCCAAAATGCTTGGGACCAGAGGTATTTGGGATTTTGGATATATATATATAATATAATACATATATATAGTATAATGCATATATATAATGAGATATCTTGGAAACAGGACCCGAGTCTACACATGGAATTCATATGTTTCATGTACACTAGAGAGAGAGAAAGAGAGAGAGAAATCAATTTTATACACAATTATTTTAATAATTTATGCACGAAACAAAGTATGTGTACATTGAACCATCAGAAAGCAAAGATGCCACTCTCTTAGCCACCCGTGTGGACAATTTTGGGTTTTGGAATATTTTGGATTTTGGAATATTTTGGATTTCAAAATTCTGGATAAGGGAGACTTAGCCTGTATTCACAACCCAAGCATTGGGACCATGGAGGTAAGCATCAGTACCTTGTGCTGGTCTCTGTAGGCAATAGGGAACCAATGTAATACAGCTCCGTCTAGATAACTAAGTCAGAATTCTAGCAATCAATTCAGTTATCATCTCAAGCTTCCATTTTGAAGGCCAATGTGGGGGCTACCAGAACCTGGATCATTGTGGCCAGGATATCCTTTTTGAGAAAAGGTCACAGTTGGCAAACCAGCAGAAGCTAGCAAAAGGTGATCCAAGCCATTGAGGCCTTTGGGATCTCTCTTTGTGGCACCAAGGAACCCTTCACCTTCCTAAGCTATGCATTTCTTCCTTGAGATCCAGACTAGACACCTGCTTCTCAGATTCATGAACCACCTCTTCACAGCATTCAAAGACATAGCCGCATTAGTCTGGAATATCTGTAAGCAAGGGGTTCTTGTAGCACCTTTTAGACTAACTGAGATTACAACTTGCCTTGATAGGATTCATCCTCACTTTCTTTGTCATCACTCATCGCATTACTGAGTCCAGACAGTGGATCAGCAATGCCTCTCCTGATTCTAATGAGACAGAGAAACAAAGCTGGATGCCATCACACAACTGTGTTTCTCAATGTTATGATGACACTTCACTCAGACCAGGGACAGAGAAGCCATAGCCTGAAGACTACATGTGGCCTCCCTCCCCTGGGCTACTTTGTCCCTCACTTGTTGCAGTTACAACTAATAAGGCAGCTGCCACTTATAAATAAATAAATATGTATTTATTTAAGTATGTATACGCCACTCCTTAGCCAAAAAGACTCCCAAAGCAGCTTAAAATTTATGAATTTGACAGTTCCCTGCCCTCAGACTTCCAGTCTAAATGATACAGGGCACACAAGGAAAATGGGGGAGGGGATGAAGTTTTTCAGATGCCGACTGCTCTTCTCTCCCATCAACTGCTGGGGCCCAGGGAGAAGCACAATGGAACTGTGCCTGGCTTTTCTCCCTCAGAGGCCAGAGCAATCATTAGACTACAACTCCCATTAGTCCTAATCAATTTAGGTCAGGAAAGTTGGGAGTTACATGTCAGGGGATGATAGGACATGCATTCCCAGCAGAAGCCAAAAAAGGCTGTCTCAGTAGACTCAGTAGCAACCCTTTCCCAAGAATACTCACACACAGAGTGTTTGACATCTAAATAAGCAGGAGGCACTTTTATCTTCAAACTCAGTTGCAATATATACAAATATTTACAATTCAAGAAGAAACTGCTTCACTAGGCCTCAGCACTCACAGGAAGAAGGAGAGTGAGCTCTGTTCTGAGCTCTCATATATATATATATATATATATATATATATGACATTGCTTCCTAGTGGCCTGACTAGGCATGACTTGGTAGTTCATGCAGCATGGTTCTGCAGTTGTTCAGCCATTTTATAATGGAGTTCAGTCTCTAACTCCTGACAATCCCCTCCAAAATGGTCAAACCACTGCGCAGGACACGTTATCATTCCAACATAACATCATTTGCATACATTGTTGGACATCAATCATCTGTCGGTTGACCTTCTCTTTTGACATCTTTCACTTCACACACTAGTGACAAGGCCCAGCCTCTTTGCCAACTCATCATGGCTTCCTGCTGGAAGGGCTTTTGTGAGCAGGTATGCTACATTGTCCTCTGATGGACAATACCTCAAACACAAGACACCTTCTTGTATTAACTGCCTCACATTTTGGTAGCGTACCACAATGTATTTTGTCCTACATTTCAGGTTTTCTGCTTCTGCCATAGCTATGCAGGCTTGTGAGTCCTCGTGCACCTCAACAGGCATTTGGCATGGCTCCCCAAGGTCTGCAAGCATCTGCCTTATCCATTGTACCTCACTTGCCATCTCAGACAAGGCTGCGAATTCAGCTTCAGTGGTACTAATGGCCACACAGTTCTGCTTTCTTGATCTCCACACTATGGGGCTCTCTGCATACCTGACTACCAACCCAGTCACTGACTTCCTGTCTGAAGTCTCAGCAGCAAAAGAGCTGTCCACATAGCACTCCAGGGTCACCTGACTTCCTGCCAGCTTCAAACACATGTCCCTGGCCCCCTTGAGAAATCTAACTACCCTCTTCAGGGCTTCCCAATCCACCCTCCTTGGCTTGGAGACTCTTCTACTGAGCACCCCAGCCGCAAAACTGATGTCAGGTATTGTGCTTTTTGCAATAAACAACAGACTGCCTACCACTGAGTGGTATAGATCAGGCCTTTCAAATTCCTGTTCTGCCTCTGGGTTCACAAAATCAGTGGTCATTGGTGTCCTGACCACCTTAGCCTCACTAAGCCCACACTTGGCCACAAGACTGTCAATCATCTTTTTCTGGCTTAGGAAAAATTCTCCAAGACCGGTTCTTTCTACCTCTATGCCTAAATAACATCTCAGGCTGCCTAAGTCCTTCAACATGAACTGGTTTTCTAACTCCACCTGCACTTCCTTGACATTACTGGCACTCTTTGCTGCTACACAAAGGTCATCTACATAGATAACTAGCATGACAGCACTATCACCTGCCCCCTTGGTATACACACAGGTGTCTGCAACGCTCCTTGTGTAACCTAGTGACACCAAAATTTGGTGTATGCACTTGTTCCAGCAACGTGTACTTTGTTTCAAGCCATAGAGCGCTTAGCGCAACAAGTACACCTTGCCCTCACCTGTACAAGTACACCTACTTCACCAGGCCTCAGCATTCACAAGAAGAAGGAGAGTGAGCTCTGTTCTGAGCATATATATATATATATATATATATGACATTCCCCCCTAGTGGCCTGATAAGGCATGACTTGGTAGTTCATGCAGCATGGTTCTGCAGTTGTTCAGCCATTTTATAATGGAGTTCAGTCTCTAACTTCTGAGATTACAATCCAACACTAGCTGAAACACCAGATAACCCCCACCCCTATCCTAGGGGATCTACCAGTAGTCATAGTGTGAGGAGACAATGTCACCATCACTGTTCCTGTCAGCACAGCTGCTGCTATTGCTGCTGTTTTCATCATTGTGGGAGAGAGTAAGATAGGGGAGCAGTGAAAGACCGAATTGGAAACAGCAAGTTGGAATCCATATGGTTGGGTGGGGTGGAGGGAAATAATAATAAATAATATACAAATGTAGTAAATGTATATGAAGTTGGAATAAATAAATTTAATGGAATTTAGATGGCAAAATTTTAATTAATACACGTAATTAAACTGAGTGACAATTTAAATGAAATTAAGGAGACCATGGTATTTAAAACAAGTTGGATGGATTAAATTAGATTATATTTGAATTAATTAAACTTGTGTCTGTACACGCACATGCACACCTACATACACATTTGTGTCCATGCCCATATCTGTTTGTCTATCCATATGTATGTGTCATTGTATATAGAATTGTATATAGACATGCACATGTGTAGTTCCCAAGAGAGTCCAGATGTAGCCCTCAGGGAGAGAAAGTTTATGCACCCCTGACATAGATGTTAAAGACTGGAAAATAATTCAGTACAATATCAAACCCTACAGTTCCCCAGAAATTCCTTGCTTATTAACTGAAGACAACTTATAGTATTTTAAAAATACAATAAAATAGATATGAACTGCTAGGTTTAAGCAAAGGTATACATATGTCCCGTTCCTGCCCCCACAACCTAGTTCTCCACTGTTCTAACTGCTAACAGAAGATCTTTTAGAAAATGGCAGCTGAGGCATCAAGATGACAGTCCCTCCCCCCCCCCCCGGCTGGAGACTGATCATGTATGCCACTGAGGATGGTGGCTATTGAAGCTTGGATTTCTTTGTGGCATTCTCACAGGTGCAAAAGGTCCTGGGAAGCAATTCTATTTACAAACTGCCACTACCACAACCCATCTTCAGATGTTATAACTGATTTCTAAATCTTTGGGCCTGCTGGTGTTAGCTTCTCTTATTAACTATTACACTGTTAGTAGGTAGTACTTAGCCGGTGGAACTGATCCATTTCATATCCAAGCAGTTTATATTCTACACAAGGTGTGCAAGGCAAAGGGGCACCACTAGGACTGGTTTGGCAAATTCCTTGTTTGTCGAGGGAATGGCAGTTAACTCTGCAGGGATCAGCAACAAGGCAGACTTTCATAGAATCATAGAATTGTAGAGTTGGAAGAGACCTCAAAGGCCATCTAGTCCAACCCCCTGCCATGCAGGAAATTATGATCAAAGCATCCCTGACAGATGGCCATCCAGCCTCTGTTTAAAGACCTCCAAGGAAGGAGACCCCACCACACTCCAAGGGAGTGCGTTCCACTGCCAAACAGCTCTTACTGTCAGAAAGTTCCTCCTAATGTTGAGGTAGAATCTCTGTTCCTGGAGCTTGCATCCATTATTCTGTGTTCCAGTCTCTGGAGCAGCAGAAAACAAGCTTGCTCCATCCTCAATGTGACACCCCTTCAAATGCTTAAACAGGACTATCATATCGCCCCTTAGCCATCTTTTTTCCAGGCTAAACATACCCAGCAACCTAAGTCTTTCCTCATAAGCCATGGTTTCCAGACCTTTCACATTTTTAGTCACCCTCCTCTGGACACGCTTCAATTTGTCAATACCCTTTTCGAATTGTGGTGCCCAGAACTGGACACAGTATTCTAGGTGCGGTCTGACCAAGGCAGAATAGAGTGGCACTATGACTTCCCTTGATCTAGACACTATACTTCTATTGATGAAGCCCAAAATCGCATTGGCCTTTTGCTTTAAAAAGAAACAGTTGCATGAGCACAAAAGAAATACTTTGATGAAGCACTGGATGGGAATCTGCTTTAGATATATGGAGCAACATGAACATAGGAGTGGATCAGACTGAAGACCAGTATTTTGTTTCTAACAATGGCTAGCCAAGTGGTGGGAACTGCTCTGGAAGAAAGGCCCAGAAATAGGAAAGAAAAGAGACCAAACTGGAGGAGCGTGGGGGGGGGGGAATATATACTTCCATTACACTTCATATCAGTGCTGGCTGCCTGGGGGTTATGAGAGATGTAGTCCAGCGCATATGCAGACCACCAGATTGAAGAACTCTGTTTCGGGAGGGGGGGAATAGTACAAAGGAAGCCAGAAGAAATGTGTAGTTCCTACCAGCAGGCATGATTTTATGGCCACATGGAGAAGGAAGGAAGCAGGAACCACAAGGGATTTACACTGCCTCTTTATAGTCACAGCTACAATGTCTAAATGGGCATTTGACCTTCACCCTCTCCACTGAAGTGCATGTTTTCACACTGCATCTGAAGCTTGACCTAGATGGTGATGTACAAATTCCATTGCAGGCATTACATACCTTACATAGCAAGTGCAGCTATTTTAATCTTTGTATTGCTGCTTTGGTTTAAGTATGTATTTGTTATTGCCTTTGGCTGCAGCAATGAAGCTTATTGATTTGTAAGGGCAGAACCAAGCATCACATGTAACAATCCCACAAGATTTGATAAACTAGGATAATTGTCTACCTGATAACAGAGACCCAAGGAGAGCTGCACCTCCTACTGTACTTCATCAAACAATATCCAAAGATGGATTCTTAGGTTTGCCAACTGACCGTACCACAAAACACAACACCAAAATGGCTCGCTCCTGCACCTTTAACAGCAGCTTGACCTCCAGATAACCAGGGACTGAAGTCCTTCATTGTGTGAGAAAAAGCATAATCACCCAATAAAATGAATGATGTTTGCAGGCTACGTGTGTGTATGCACGCGCGTACACCTTCCAGTCACCTGTTGATTTATGTTGACCCATGGATTCCATAGGGTTTTCTTATGCAACAAGTACTCAGAGGTGTGTTACCAGTTCCTTCCATTGAAACATGGCCTACAACCTCTGTTAAAGGCACAGGAGAAGGACCATTCAGCAAAGCTGGGGGCCTAAATTGCCCATGCATTTTAAAAGAATAGCTGTGCTGTAATCAACAGAATGACAAGGTTTAATGGACTCTGTAGAGACTGGAGCTCTATGGCAGCATGAGTTTTCCAGCCGATAGCCTTTGAACGTCAGCTCATGCCACAACAAACTAGACAGTCCCTTGTGAGCTACAGCACATTTCCCCCTCTTCCTCTAGGAATGTGTTTCATCTCTTTTTTGAACTCACCACAGCTAAACTGTCTAAATAAATCACAAAATGGTATTTGATGTCTGAAATTCATTCGCATTTAATAAGGTAAGGTACTATTAGCCACAAAGCAAAGAAAATTTGTTTTTGTTTTATATTTTTAAACTGTGTAATTTTTTTTTAACCTGACAGCATCCCTTTAATTAAGCAATCAGACGAGCTGGAGCGTGAATAACAACGTGCTAATTCATGCCTAACAAGTTAGGCACAAGGCCAAGAAGCAACCTCTTACTGCAATTAAAAAAATTCATTAAAAATGTTTTATTTTAATGTAGGCTTTTTTAAAACACTTGTTAATTTAGCAAGAGAACTAATAAGTTACAAGCAAGGGAAGTACTCTTCAATTAATCTTCCAACTTAGCAGTCCTATGAACCAATGGAATACCCCGTTTCTCCTTTGCAGCTGGGTGATAATTTCAGGATACCATTAGCTAGACAAAAGAGAAGAAAGATTGACATGGAAGCCTTGGAAGAGTAGTTTTGTTTGTAGGAAAGGGGGAACAAAATGCTTCAACACCTAAACTTGATCCATAAGCTTTCATTTACCTCACCTTTCTTCTAATTCAGAACTATCTGATCTCCCTCAAAAGAGCATAGGGGAGTGCTGCTAAGTAGTCGTTTATTAACAGTTGTAAGTATCATTAGGAGAAGTGATGTGGTGAAATATAGATCAGGGTAGGATAGAGCGGGGAGATCAGAATGCCATTTTTCCTGTTCAGAATGTCATTACACATTCCATCGTGGCATATTACCAAGATGATTAGTGGCATCAAATGACTTCTGAAAAATGATTATGTGCCATTAAAAACATTAGTCTGTCTGAAACCAGCACAAACAAATGGCCGTGCAGGGGATGAGTCATTAGTTTTAGAGGCTGGGTGATGTGATGGGAATAGCTGGGAAATATCTTTGCAAATTAGCAAGTGCAACAAGTTAAAGGGGATGTGGTTGAGGTGGTTTCTTGCAGAGCTGAGGAATCAATTGTGTTGCAAAGGAGGGAAGGGAACAGCCTGAGAGAATGAAAAATTGTAGCTGGCTGATGAAAAATGAGAGTGAGTTATGGGTGTAGCAGGGAGATAATATTCTGCAAGAGCGACAGTGCATACATATTGGCTATGTAGGTATTGTTGGTTATGACCTATAAAGTCCTATGTGAATGAGGTCCAGACTATCAGAAAGAGCATATCTCTTTATACCAATGGTTCTCAACCTGTGGGTCCCCAGATGTTGTTGGACTACAGTTCCCAGGAGCCCTCTGAGGTCTCACCTTGACAGCCAGGTGGTCCTCCCAGTCATTAGCGAGGCTGTAGGACTGAACTCACAGCCTCACTAATGACTGGGAGGACCACCTGGCTGTCAAGGTGAGACCTCAGAGGGCTCATGGAAACTGTAGTCCAACAACATCTGGGGACCCACAGGTTGAGAACCGCTGCTCTATACCAACCTATCTTAAGTTCCTCAATGGAGGGCCTTCTCTCAGTCCCACCACCATTATAGGTCTGTCTGGTGAGGACACAAGAGAAAGTCTTCTTGGTGGATGCTTCCAGGCTATGGAAGGGAGGCCTCCTCTTTGCTGTCCTTTTCCTGGCAGACAAAGACCTTTTTATCCAAACATATTTTCATATTTTTTTGGTGGCAGGGAAACTTTATCAGGGGGAGGGTGCTATATTTTTTAACTTTCTTGTTATGTTTTTAGATGATTTTATACCTTTCACAAATTAATGGTGTTTTAATATGATAATTGTTTAATTGTGTTTCTAACGTTTTTATTAACAAGTTTTTAGCTAATCTTCTTTTTTAGCCTTTGTAAGCCACCTTGGGTCTCATGCTGATAGAAAGGCAGTATATAAGGAAAATAAAATAAAACACACACAAACATATATATAGGTCATCCCCTGTTTATTCAGGATTGGTACCCATGTTTTCACTTACCTGCTGTTGAGGGGGGCATCTCTAGGCATCTGGAGGACCATAGAGTTGTGCTGGAGTTGGTCTCTCTATGCATTGGGAGATCCTCCAGTGTGACTCTATGGTCAACTTCTGCCGGAAGTTGACCATAGAGTTGCACCAGATGCCTAGAGAGGCATCCTCTCTAGGCCTTTTCTAGGTCCTCCATTGTGATTCTATGGTATTCTATACATACCACATATGTGCAGTAAGTCTTAGAATGTATCCCCTGTTAATACGGGGTCGGGGGCAGCCTGTATTGTTGCTTGCTGATCATCATTTAAGCACTCCAAACTGCTTAAATTATTTCACAAACATTTAGCAGGCCTTAAACTACTCCAGAAAATAGGCAAGTATTATCCCCGTACTACAGACAGGGTAAAGTGAAGCTGTGAGCTTGTGGCTTCTCTGAGCTCTCTCAGAGTGTGTGGTTGAGTATTGAGCCCAAGACTTCCCAGTTCACACTACAACTGCTTCATCTTAGGCTGGTTCATCTTAGGCTATGCTTCTGCACCATGGAACTAGAACTAATGGAAGAGCTCTGAGAAAACCAATCTAGCCAATTTCATTACCCAAGAATGGGGATGAAAATCAAATGCTTGGAACAGTTTAAATATCCAGTGCAATTTGCAAATTTGTGCTCAACACTGGCACACTATTCATACTTCCAGAAAACAGCATTCACAAATGCTTACAGATTTTTTCTTTCTTAATTTGTATATTATTATATTAAAATGCACATCTGTTCATTTAATATTCTGCATTGCTTACCCTGATATTCTACCCATCATTCAGTATTTCTAAGATTTGATATTAGCTGCTTTATCACAAGATTTAAGATATCCTGTACAGCTGTGGGCCTGTTTCAGTGACCATTTCTGATCTAACTAGTTCTGGAAAAGGCTTTGCCATAGTGGCTTCTATTTGTTCCAGCCACTAGATGCAAGATCTAATGAGCCATGCCAGTACAAGTGTTGTATGTGCCAAGCACAGAATCTTGCATATGGCAGTAGATCCCACCGCAAATTGAAGCAGGCATAAACAAACACAAAACAAGGCTCCTCTCCCAAGTTATCACAGTACAGCTATCACGAGAGTAAGCCCTGATTAGCTGGATTTTAATGGAAAGTGCATTTAATCTAGTTATCCAAGGTGTATACTGGACAAATTTCTACTTGTACTTTTAGAAGTGATGGATAAGATTTCATCAGTCATAAGTATATCTTGGGTAGTATGCAAAACATAACATATGGGAAGTGCAATAGTTGAGTTTCATTCCCAGTAACATCACGGTCTGCAGAGTCAGAGCTGAAGGATTCCCAGCTAATCTTAAAAAGATTCACAAGGCAAAAATACTAAACAAACAAGTAGGTGTGTGTGTGTGTGTGTGTGTGCATGTGCACGTGCACGTGCACCTTCAAGTGACCTGACAACTTATGGCAACCCCATTAATTTCATAGGGTTTTCTTAGACAAGAAATACTCAGAAGCAGTTAACCATGGCCTTCCTCTGAAATATAGCTAATAATAATAATAATAATAATAATAATAATCCTCTCCACTGACACCCCCTTCTTGTGGGAGAGAGGCTTGTACACCCTAATAATGTTTTGAGCTATGCTGGCAGTGGCATAATAGCCACCGGTAGGGTCTCCCATGCCAGACAGTTCAAAACCGAAGGGTCTGACAAGGAGCATCAAAGGGCAGGATGGGCTCTCTAGCCTTATGGCAGCCATCCTAGGAGAAGGAAAACTCTAATCCCAAACCCAGGCAGATGGTGCTCGTCCAACCCTGTAAGGTCAATCATCTAAGAGAAGGAAACTCTAATCAAACCTACAACCCGAGGACCTCGCTGCTACCATCCATGCTCGCAAGGCCACAGCAGATGAGCCTTTGATTTAAAGGGTGAGGCCAGTTCTGTGCAAGCTGCTCTCCACCAGAAAAATCCATTGCAACGGCTCAAAGGACAAATCCAGTTCCAAAAAAGCCCTGTAGTGATAGGCAAGGGATGAAACGGCAGGTGTAAAGATGCACTGGAAGCCGCAGACCAAACACTTCATGCAGGCAGTTCAGGACTTTGGTCGATCGAGGCTGACCCGGGAGATGACAGTCTTGTTCGGCAGCATCCTGAACGACCAAGCAGCCTTTTTTAAGGAGAGCACTGCTTGCTCAATATGGAGAGGGGCCTAGAAAAGGTGGCCTAATGAAAGCTCATCCCCATCTACCTGGTTGGCTAGCATGGCCAACGGGCATCTTCTGATACGGTCAAACCAAGGCAAAGAAACAAAAGCACAAACTGGCCTCCAAAGGTGTAAATAAACTGATGCTTGCATGCTGGAACATCAGAACCATGCGAGACTCTGCAGATAGTGGACGGCCTGAGCATCGTTCTGCTCTAATAGCCCATGAACTATCATGACTTAATATTGACATCGCTGCTCTTAGTGAAGTTCATCTCCATGAGGAAGGCAGCCTTAAAGAACACGGCGCTGGCTACACACTTTACTGGTCTGGCAAACCTAAAACCTGAAAACATCTTTCAGGAGTAGGCTTTATGATTAAAAACTCTATTACCTCCGAACTCGAAACCTTGCCAACAGGACACTCTGATCACATTGTTTCCTTACGCCCCCACATGTTGTTCTCTTTACTATATGCCGACCCTGTAGAGAAAGACAAATTCGGCACAGACCTATGCCAACTCATACAAAAAGTCCCTGTAGAAGATAAAATTATTATCCTTGGTGACTTCAATGCCAGAGTAGGAAAGAACTCCAAAGCATGGAAAGGTGTGTTAGGCAAGCATGGTGTTGGAAACTGCAATGATAACGGACGCCTCTTGCTAGAGTTCTGTGCAGAATAACAGCTGACTATTACAAACACTATCTTTCAGCAGAAAGGTAGCTTGAAGACAACCTGGATGCATCCTCAATCCAAACATTGGCACCTCATTGACTATGTTCTAGTCCGCCAGAGAAACATCTTAAAGAGGAGACTCCAAGTCAACAATCTTCAACAAGCTACTATGAGAGACAACTTCCAGGCAAACCTGCAAACAAAACTTGAAGACCATCCTACAGATCCTTCTCCTACAGTGCTTTGGCAACATATCAAAAACAGTATCCTCCAATCTGCAGAAGAATCCCTCGGGTTCTCCCACAAGAAAAACCAAGACTGGTTTGATGAAAACAACCAAGAGATCCAGGAGCTGTTGGCAAAGAAGAGAACTGCTCACCAGGCATACCTCGCCCAGCCAACTTGCCATGTAAGAAAAGCAGCTTTCTGCCTCACATGTAGTAAACTTCAACAAAAACTACGAGACATGCAGAACAAGTGCTGGATCAATATAGCAGAAAAGACACAATGCTGTGTAGATCTGGGTGATCTTAGAGGATTTTATGAAGCTCTTAAAGCAGTGTTTGGACCTACTTATCAGGTCCAAAGTTCCTTATACAGTTCAGATGGTCAAACACTAATTACTGATAAAGCCTCCATCCTGAATCGATGGGCTGAACACTTTCAATGTCTCTTTAGTGCCAACTGAGTAGTCCAAGGCTCAGCTATCCAACATATGATACAAAAACCAATGAAAAATGAATTGGACATAGCTCCCACTTTGGAAGAGACCCTTAAGGCCATACAGCAGATGAAAAACGGCAAGGCAGCTGGGATCGATGAAATCCCACCTGACGTTTGGTAACACAGAGGTCATGCACTCTATGATAAATTCCACGAACTCCTTGTGAATTGCTGGGGAAAAGGGGGACTGCCATCAGATCTCCGAGATGCAGTCATCATCAATCTGTACAAGAAAAAAGGAGCAAAATCTGATTGCTCAAACTATCGAGGCATAACACTGCTCTCTATTGCTGGAAAAATCCTTGCAAGGATACTCCTGAACAGATTAGTTCCTGCTGTTGCAGAAGAACTTCTTCCTGAAAGCCAATGTGGCTTCAGAGCCAATAGGAGTACTACAGATATGGTATTTGCCCTTAGACAACTGCAAGAGAAATGTAGAGAGCAGAACAAGGGTCTCTATGTAACATTTGTCGACTTCACCAAAGCCTTCGACACTGTGAGTAGAACAGGTCTGTGGCAGATCTTGGAAAGACTAGGATGTCCCCCGAAATTCCTTAAAATGATTATCTTGCTACACGAGGGCCAGCGCGGTCAAGTCAGATATGGCGATGCTCTTTCAGAGCCCTTTCTAAAAACTAATGGAGTGAAGCAAGGTTGTGTTCTTGCTCCAACTTTATTTACAATCTTCTTCAGCATGATGCTCCAAAGGGCTACAGCAGAGCTCGAAGAAGACGGCATCTATATACGTTACTGTACTGATGGTAGCTTGTTTAAATTAAGCCGTCTGAGGGCTCGCACTAAGACTCTAAACTATCTAGTCCGTGAGCTGCTCTTTGCTGATGATGCTACCCTTGTTGCTCACACAGAAGCAGCTCTGCAGCGTCTAACATCCTGCTTCGCAACAGCTGCAGAGCTGTTCGGGCTGGAAGTCAAACTGAAGAAAACGGAAGTTCTTTACCAGCCTGCACCACAGGATGAACACCACCGTCCCCACATTGCCATTGGCAAACCTGTGCTTAAGTCCATTCCGCAGTTCACCTACCTGGGAAGCATCATCTCTTCAGATACCAAGATTGACAAAGAGATCGATCACAGATTAGCAAAGGCATATAGCGCATTTGGAAGACTTTACAAAAGAGTCTGGAGTAACAAACACCTGAGGCGAAACACAAAAATCAGTGTGTATAGAGCCATTGTACTGTCTATTCTCCTTTATGGATCTGAAACATGGGTAACCTATCGCCACCACTTACGACTCCTCGAACACTTTCATTAGTGCTGTCTATGCACAATCCTAAATATACACTGGACTGACTATGTGACGAATGTTGCTGTCTTTGAGCAAGCAGGGATCACCAGCATTGAGGCCATGATACTGAGAATACAGCTGCGCTGGGCAGGACACGTTTCTAGGATGGAGGACCATCACCTCCCAAAATCAGTACTCTACGGTGAACTTGCCATGGATCAGCGTAAGAGGGGTGCTCCAAAAAAGTGATTCAAGGACTTCCTGAAACAACATCTCAGGCTCGGCCAAATTTATCACCAACAATGGTCCGCCCTGGCCTCACATCGGGAGGCATGGAGACGCACTATCCACAATGCTGCACCCTTATTTGAGAACTCACGCTGAACAAGTCTTGAAGAGAAACGACAACGCAGAAAGAATCACAACCCAGAAACATCACCCAAGGAGACCTTCTGCTGTGCTTTCTGCAACCGGACTTGTTTATCTTGGATTGGCCTTTTTAGTCATCAGTGCGCTTGCAGAAAGCGCGGGATGAGTCCTTCCTGAATCTTCGTTTGCGAAGAAAAGCCAGAGAGAATAATAATAATAATAATAATTATTATTATTATTATTATTTATACCCCACCCCTCTGCTAAAAATAATTGGGGTGGCTTCCAACAATTAAAACGCTACAATGCCGACTAAAAGCACCACCCACCCCCACCCTCCCCCATAAAAAGACATTAAACAGTATAAAATTAAAACCACCTAAGTAAAATCACATTAAAAAACAAGTATAAACAAGACTTTAAAAAGGCCAGGAGATGCAGCTCCTGAGGCCAGGATCTAATTATTAAAGGCCTGCCAAAAGATATCCATCTTTAGTGCTTTTTTAAAGCCACTCAGGCTCATCATCTGATGGATCTCGTTCGGCAGGCCATTCCATAATTTGGGGGCGATTACCGAAAAGGCCGTCTGGGAGGTTGCAGACAGCCTAGATTTTTGTGGCTGAAGCAAATTCCTCCCAGAGGACCAGAGTGCATGGGGAGGATTGTATGGGAGGAGGCGGTTCCAAAGATAAGTTGGACACAAGCCATTCAGGGCTTTAAAGGTAATAACCAACACCTTATACTGGGTCTGGAAACTGATAGGCAGCCAGTGGAGATATTTTAATACTGGAGTTATATGGTCTCTCCGAGATGTTCCCAAGACCACTCTGGCTGCCATATTTTGTACCAACTGAAGCTTCCGGACCAAGCACGAGGGTAGCCCCATGTAGAGCGCATTGCAGAAATGTAGACGAGAGGTTACCAGTGCGTGCACCACAGTCTCGAGGTCCCTTACTTTCAGGAAAGGGCACAGGTGGCGTATCAGCCAAAACTGATAACAGGCGCTCCTGACCATTGCATTCACCTGACTCGTCATCTGAAGTGATGAATCAAGGAGCACCCCCAGACTACGAACACAGTCCTTAACAGACAGCGTGACCCCGTCCAGGACTGGAGGTTGTAACCCAACTCCTGGTTTCATGGCCGCTACCGTGAGCACCTCCGTTTTGTCCAGATTTAATCTCAATCTGTTTTTCCTTATCCAACCCATTGCTGCTTTAAGACAGTCATTAAGAGGAGAGACAGCATCAGAATCCAAGGCCGATGATCGGGACAAGGAGAAATAGATCTGGGTGTCATCAGCGTACTGATAATGCCCAGCCCCATAACTCTGAATAATCTTACCCAGCGGCTTCATATAGATGTTAAACAGCATCGGGGACAGGATGGCACCCTGAGGAATGCCACAAGTAAGCTCCTTTCTGCTGGAGCAGCTGTCCCTGAGCAGCACCTTCTGGGACCTGCCCAAGAGGAAGGACCGGAGCCACTGGAGCGCAATGCCTCCGATTCCTAACCCACTCAGGCGATCCAAGAGGATGCTATGATCTATCATGTTGAAAGCCGCTGAGAGGTCTAGAAGCACCAACAGGATCACACTACCCCTGTCAATGCTTAGACACAGGTCATCAGTCAAGGCAACCATGGCAGTCTCAACTCCAAATCCCATCCTAAAGCCAGTTTGAATGGGTCTAAATAATCAGATAAACTATAGCCCTAGTATTCCTTGGTGGTCTCCCATCCAAGTACTAACCAGGGCTTAACCTGCTTAGTTTCCAAGATCAGATAGGATCTGGTGCCTTTAGTGTATTTAGGCCAGCTAGAAGCAAGTTCTTCAGTACCTTGGACAGCAATGAGAAAATGCTCAAACATTGATTGCTTCAGAGCTAGAGCTCAGCTGTGTGCTTCCATTTTTAATATGAACTCTAGTACTCCTAAAAGTTGCAGCATATCTCCTAAGGTGCCTTTTGCCATCTCAGGAATACCTTCCCTGGAGGGTGAAGGGGTGTTGGCTTATTCCCAACCCTCTGAGTGCAGAATTGTCTTACAGGTTTCTTACAGCTATTACTCTCTCAGACCCTGATACCCTTCTAAATGGAGAGTTCATGATGTCTGAGGCAACCATATCATGAGCCTCATTAGTGAATGACCCTTCTGTTTCTGATGGTTGGATCATGCCAAGACCCTACAGAGACTCAGCACAAGCCAGACACACTCCCTTCAAATAATGTTTGGAGAAGGTCTGCATATTTCACGCATGGAATTACCCTTACATCTCCATATGTACAGCACAGGTCATGCATGTGCACAGATGTTGTTTTGTCTTGTCAGAAGTACAAAATGAGAAGACGTGCTGGCATTAACATATCTTTTCTCCAAACCAGAAGCACCACCCTTCTCACATTATATTTCCATGCATCTGAAGACTCAGCTGTGCCTCCCAAGAGCACGTTAGTATCTTTTTAAAATAATGTAGGAAGTGGCCTGGAGACTTCATTAAAAACCGAGTTAATTGAGGTTAGCAAAGTCAAACTTTTGGTGCTGTTAATTAATTCATAGACTTGTACGAACTTGAAGAAATCTGGATGTAATCCAACATAACCCCTGTGTGCTGAGGCAAGATCTTTTATAACAAAAATATTTGGAATAATAATGCTGATCGAAGAAATAGCCTATTTTTATGCTAATCTAACCAACTGTTATTGTGTGCCTTCAAGCCATTTCCAACTTATGGCAATACTAAGGAAAACCTATCATGGGGTTTTCTGAGGCTGAGAGTTTGTGACTTGCCCAGGGTCACCCAGTAGATGTTCATGGCTGAGAGGGGATTCAAACACTGGTCTCCAGAGTTGTAGTCAAAACACTCAAACCACTACATCATGCTGGCTATTTTATTTATTTTTAAGTAATAGCCTATGAAAGGTGTCTGTACATTTTAAAAGAGTTAATTGAATGCAGTGATGTTTTGAAATGTAACACATTTCCAAATTTTGTATCTGAACTAAGGGGTCTTGATGCTATCAGGCCTCTACTGCTACCACATACTGAGCTAAGAGAGGTAATAAAATGAAATGGAATAGGAAAAAATCATGATATGGTGGTAGGAGCAGATGGAAGGGGGTGACAAATGTCCACACAACCATCTGGAACACGGAAAGCCACCTGAAGTTACTCCAGACATTGGCTACTTGCCATGGTAAGCAAAGTCATTTGTAGATCCCACTGCACAAGTGGCCTTTTACATACCATACAAACCACAATAAATGTGTATTGGTGATGGAGTGCTATTGTTTTGCTCCAATGAGCCAATGTCTCTGAAGCTAGGCTAGTAACAATACCCTGACCTTGGAACTCCCTCCTGATGGAGGTCAGTCTGGCTCCATCCTTTCTGAATTTCCAGTAGACAGTGAAGATTATGCTGTTTCACTTGGCCTTTAATTCTTCTAAGTAGGAGTGTCTGCTCTTGCTGTTTTAAAAAATGTTTTACAACTATTTTAATTGGAATTTTGGAGTGTTTTTAATTGGTTTTTAGCTATGTATTTAATATTCTAAGTGTGCTTTATTCATTGTGCACCACTTCAGAGGCCCTGGTGGATCAAGAAGCTGCAATCAATCAATCAATCAATCAATCACTGCTTACACCCCACCATACTACACCATATGTTCAGGTGGCTGTGTGGATCAGTTCACAGTTTCTGTTATGTTTCTGTTATGCAAATGGTGAAGCTGAATGCAGCTGAAGTTGTGGGTTATGGAACATTTATATTAATAATATGGAACAACTGCCTGACTCATCTCAAGCTATGTGATCATAGACAAAATATTATTATTATTTTTATTAAATATTTTATTATGTAAAATATTAATGACAAAAGAACAAATAATATATAAGAAATCAAAATGAAGACAGATTCATACATTTCATTGTATCATACATTTCATTCCACAAACTCTCCCCACCCATAACTCTTAATTTTAGGAATTAAACTTATTTTTATTAATATATATATATATATATATATATATATGTATGTGTGTATATATATATATATATATATATACACACATATATGCTTATGCTGTATTACTTATATAAGTTCTCTCCCTTGTCTAACATGACTGTAACTCGAAAGAAAAAAAAAACCACCACCAATCTTCTACTATCTTCTAATCTTCTAAAATACCCTTCCCCTAAATAGACTTCCTTTCTAAAACTAGCTCTGCCTTACTGTCCCTTTTCTGTCACATCTTATCACATGTTGCTATCTGTTTACTTTTGCTAAATCCATAGATTTCCCCCTGTATTGCCCCTATCTATGACCACTTTGAAGCTATTAATTGAAATCATTGTCTATGACTTACTATATCTCCATTGCCTCGTACTACTAGAATTGATGTTACTACTTGTGTTGTTATATTAAAACTTTATTGCCATAGTCTGCTTATGGATATTTTGTTTTTGTTTATTTATTTATTCATTCTTTTATATTCCCTCATTCTCTCCATTTCCTTCTCTCTTTTCTGCCCCTCCTTCATTTTTCTCTCTTTTTTTCTTTTTCCTCCTTTTTCCTTTTTCTTTGCTTTTCTGTTCTTTTCTTTTCTTTCTCTTCCCCCCCCTTTTTTTTCCTTCTTCCTCCCTCCTTTTTTTCTTTCCTTACCTGTTGACTGGAAGAATGACATTCTATTTATATGGTTATTTCTGCCATTTCTCCCCATTTGTCCTTTAAAAAGTTCGAGAATGCTTTCCAGTCTTCATAATGCCTTCCCAGTGATTTGCCCTTCATTAATATTGTCAGTCTATCCAATTCAACCATTTCTCGAGTTCTTATAATCCAATCTTCCACTGTGGGTGTTGTTTTAGTTTTCCAAACTTTAGCATACTCGATTCGTGCAGCCGTTAACATATAAAACAGCATTTTACCATGTTCCTTTTCCGTCTCGTCATTTGTCATCCCCAAAAGATAAAGTTCTGGATTGAATGGGATGTTAGTGTTTAGGATTTCATTTATAGTTTTTTGTATTGTTTCCCAGTATTTCCCAGCTTCTTTTCAGGTCCACCATAGGTGGAAAAAAGTACCCATTTCATGACCACATTTCCAGCGGTTGCTTTTGGTATTTTTATACATTCTTGATATTTTGTATGGTGAGTAATGCCACCTCAGGTACATCTTGTAGTTGTTCTCTCTAACATTTAGACTTAGGGTATATTTCATCTGCTTGGTCCACAGATTCTCCCATTGCTTTAATTCAATTTGATGCCCTATATTCTGGGCCCATTTTATCATTGCTTCTTTTATAACATTATCTTCTGTTTCCCATTCCAACAGTACTTTATAAAATCCCATAATCATATTTTTATTCCCTGGTTGAACAATTTTGTCCCATGCCGCTTTGTTCATTTCAATACCCTCTAATTTCTTGTCCATATTATATCTTTCTTTTATCTGTCTATACAAATACCAGTGACACTCAATCCCCTCTGCTCCAAGTTCTTCTTGTGTTTTTATACGATGCTGGTTATCTTTTCCCACTACCATGTCCTTGTATGTGATCCACTTTTTCGATGGAATACCCTCTTTACTGAAAAAAGCTTCGTGAGGGGATGTCCATATTGAAATGTTTGGACATAACCTTCCTTTGTACTTTTTCCATATTCTTAATAATGAGCCTCTGATATAATGATTATTGAATTCTCTGTTAATTTTGTCTTTGCCGTACATGTGATAGGCGTGGAAGCCAAATCTGTTGCCTTCTCCCTCTATCTTCAAAAGTCTTTCATTCTCCAACGTGGTCCATTCCCTTATCCATGTCAGGCAACTCGCTTCATAATAGAGTCTCAAATTAGGAACACCAAAGCCTCCACGTTCTCTAACGTCTTGCAATATTTTCATTTTAACTCTTGGCTTCCTGCCCACCCAGATAAATTTAGAAATGTCACTTTGCCATTTTTTAAAATCTGTCTCATTATGGATAATTGGGATCATTTGAAATAGAAATAAAAATTTTGGCAATACATTCATTTTTATTGCCAATATGCGTCCTAGAAAGGAGAGTTTCAAATTTTGCCGATTTTTTAAGTCTTTCTTTATTTCCGCCATTGTCTTCTTATAATTGTTCTGGAAGAGGTCTGAGTTTTTATTTGTGATGTTAATGCCCAGGTATTTTACTTTTTTAACTATTTGTAGACCTGATTTCTTTTCCAGAGCGCTTTTTTCTTTCTCAGTCATATTCTTCGTGATGATTACCGTTTTATCAATGTTAACTTTTAATCCGGATATCACCTCAAATTCTTTCAGTATCTCTAAAACAGTAGTTATCTCTTCTATTGGGTCTCCCAATAATACCACCAAGTCATCTGCGTAAGCTCTTATTTTGTGACTAAATCCCCCAATTCTAACTCCATTTAATTTTGTGTCTTCTCTTATCCTTCTGCATAGACCTTCAATTACCATCAGGAAAATGAGTGGAGAAAGCGGACACATAGACAAAATATTGATGAGAAAGCTGGGCGCTTATGGTCAGGGGTCCACAGATTACGTCTAGTCTTAGTAGCCAAATATTTTTTCTATTAGCCAGCAAGAACACAGCAAAAAATATCTCTAAACAGCTTTCCTTTTCCTTTTTTTGTTTCTGTCCATCAGTGGAAGCCGGCTTCTCCCACATAATACAGGGGAAAGTACTAATGGCACTGGTAGCATTGTTCCCCATAAGCCTTAGCCTCTATCAGGTTTCTTTTTGAAATGAAAGCATTGTCCATTCTTCCTTTTCAAGCTCCAGCAGTCTAACAAGTATTTTTTCAAACCCATGACTGAAAAAACTGGGAGAGACAATCTTTTCCATTCTCCCAAGGAAATCCATTCCAGCATTTTCTTCATTTCCTCCAGCGGCTCTTCTTCACAATTCAGTCAGTTTGTTTCTTAATCAGCCTCCAGAGTTGGTGCAAAACTTCAAATTTTTGTCTTGACAGGGGGGGAAAGGAGACACTCAAAGAGAAATCGCCCTTTCTCTTCTCTCATCCAGTCAATCAATATACAAAGCAAGTTTCCTGGTGGTATTTAAAAATTTCTACCTGCCATTGAACTGAAGAGGTAGCAACATGCTGAGTGAGGACTTTTTTGGACGTTTAAAAAGTAACGCAAGCAGCCTCGTCAGCTTGCGAGGCTGCTGCGCTGCAAAGCGTCAGTTTCAGATGACGCTCGCCCCTGCCAGTACTGTTGCGGTACCGCGGGGAGAGTTGAGCATCATATTTCCTCGATTTTTAATCACGATCAATTTTTGTGAGTAAAAATCAAGCAAATATGACGCTCAACTCTCCCCGCGGTACCGCAACAGTTTGGTGGTATTTTTAAATACCACCAGGAAACTTGCTTTGTATATTGAGAGGACCCCGAAAGGGGTGTCCTAAACATAGTTTTGTAACAATGTAGTTTTTAAGTATTTTTAAGTAGTTTTAGTTTGTTTTGATGGAGTTTTTGTTCCTGCCAAGAATGAGCTCTCTAAACTGTAAGTAAAGATGCTTTTGTACTTTTTAAACTAACTTTTGAGACTTGAGTGGTTATTTTGCTAGTTAAACAACTTGGAAAAAGACAAAAGGTGTTTGGTTATTTAATAAGCTATGTATGCTAACATTCTGACACTAGATGCTGCTGCGTTTGCATTGAACTCTGCTAAACTGGCTGTATTCTCCACTAATGTGTGAAGTATAGTGTGGATGTTTAAACAGGGATAACATACCCTGATATTTTAAACAGTGTATTTTATACACATTCCAATATTTCTAGCACCCTAATTTAGCCACTGCCATGCAACCCCGAGCGTTCTTGTTCTGCAAGAGCAATTGCATTCTCAATCCTAGTCTGTTAGCAAGTGGCCTGTTGATGGCCATTAACAAAGGTGCAAAAACCAATATCTCTCTTGCTGAATGGGCACTAACCTAGGAAGCATGAATCAGCAAAGCAACTTCTGAACACTACTATTTCTTGTCTATCTTTCGAGAGAAAATGATCTCCTGGAACCCACTGAGGGACTGGTTATTTGCTAGAGAAAATCCTAATGGATTGATGATGAAGAAGAGGAAATCCTCTGCTAATCCCTTGTTTGTTCCCCATTGGACTTCTGCCCTGTTCCTGGATGAGGTTGTTATACCACACAAACCCTTCCTCTTGGATTGTAGTTCTGGCTGTGTCATCCAGCCAAGCAAGGATGGTTTTATTATCATTGATGTGGCATGTAATTACCTCTGTCCCTTTTACATGCAAATGTGAAGATACCTATTAAGGCTGCTTCTAGATATCAGCTTCCCTCATGGCTGATTTAGCACTGTAGCTAAACAAAGAGAAGGTGCCTGAGGCTGAAGGAAAACACACCTATGTCAGCATGTGTGAAACCTTCTTTCCTTTATTCCTAGCTTATGGAGACTTATAAATATCCCTATGGCTCTATCAGTCATGATAGAACTTTTGCAATGTTTTGCCATGTATGAGCTTTTGCAGTGTTTTGTACATAGCCCAAAGCTAATGAGGGTGGACATTCTCTGCCAAACTGAACAATTGTATCTAAAAACCAATAGCTTAGAAATCACTACCCTGCACTGGAAACATTCTGTCTTTGTGTGGTCCAAATGTCCTCCCCCTTCCTGCCAGCCAGCTTGCAGCCCAACAAATAATCGGCAGGATGGCTGAGCTGCCCAGGGGCTGGATTTCTTGGCCAGTTACTAAAGCAGTGCTTTATGAAACCTTCACAACCCAGAGAAATCTGTTAAGGCTCTATTGCCTAGCAATTCCCTTTAATCTGATGACATTATTGGCCTAAATCCAATTGTTAGTCCCAACTAGAGTAGACTCATTGAATCAATGGGATTTACGTATGTATTGATTTACCAAGTTCCTAATGATTCAGGACTTTATCAAACTACCCTCACCTGGAAGTGGCCAGGCCGGCCATTGACCCTGCATTGACATGAGTACAATGGCATGAGGTTTCAATTGAGGACTTCAGTCATCAATAAAATAAGATGGCTTTTGGCAGGGACATAAACACAACATCATCTGATATGCGAGCCCTTTCATGTTTATGTGGCATCATTGACTCCGTATTTAGTGCATCTGATAAAGTCCTCAGTGGGTGTATTGTAGTTGGGAGTAAATATTGGATTTATTAGAATTTTAAAATAGGATTTTAAAATACGATTCCTGCTACTTGTCCTACAGTCCATAAAAGGAGAAGAGAGGGATTAGGGCTTTGTCTCTTGTACACTTACCTAGCAACCACTCCAAATGAAATCTGATTTCAAAAATAAAGAATTGGACTATTTAGTTTTATTTATTACAATATTTATTTACATATCCTCCAGTATTTCACAGATGGAAACTGAAACACATGTGGGGCCAAGCGACATCAGAATGTGGTCAAAATGGGAAAAGTTCTTAATGAGGATAAACAGATGTGATAGGAGAAGCTGCAGCAGTTTGCTTTTACCTGAGCCTACTTGGAAGGGGAAGATTCTGCCCCTTCCTCTCCTCTCCCCCTTGCTGAGTGAATTGAGTGCAAACTATTTTTCTGCTTAGGACTCCAATTACATCAATGGAAATAAACTGAGGACAAGGAAGAAAAGTGGGAGGAGGAATGAGAAACTGGGACATTTAAGTGGGACAACAAAAGAATAATCAGACTGTCCCTGCCAAATGGGGACAGTTGGGAAGTATACATTTACTACGGACTTTATCAGATGAACCTCCATTAACTTTTCTTTCCCACCATATTTTGCAACGTTTTTCTGGTGGCAAAAGGACCCTTTCTATCAGACCTTACCTTCAGTAGTGTTAAAAGGCAGCCCCAGCATTAACAGAGCATGAACGGAGCTCTGTTTATTTCTGCATTTGAGATCTCGGTAATTCTCACGAGAAGATGCGAGTGTGGTAAAATTAAAAAAATACACCAAAATAAAGACACAAAGCATACGCACAAGCACAGGAACACACTTTAAAACTTCCAGCTAAATTGGGAAGGGAGAGTCCTGTACCTGGTTTTCACAATCTCACCCAGAAGTGTTCTGCCCATTGATGGTGTATTCATGTAAGCACAATGGCATGTGATTTCAAACATGGGCAAAGCTGCGGAAAAACCCCCACAGCAGATCTGTTGACAGCTTGGGCCATCAATAAAAAGGGATGCCGTATTCACCTCTTAAAATCGCCATAGCACAACATTGTGCAGTATAGGCACTCTTTTGTGTTAATTAGGCATTGTTATGATGCCGTATTTGCTATATCTGATAAAGTCCTACCTCTCAGGGCCCACAAAACACAATGCACAATAAACATATTGTTTAAAAACAAATGAAAACAATATTTTAAACAAGTTTTTAAAAGACAAAGCACAATTAAAACAGTCCAAAAGCCAATCCTTATTTTGATAAGAAAGCTCAGTTTTAAAAAAACAACCTCAGAATTTCCCCCAAGCCCTTTAGTCACTTCTGGTTTACTTCCTGCTTTAAGAAAAGGCCTTTTCTGGGCCTGAAGCAGCCTAAAACAGGAAGGCAAAAACACGGCAGCATTTTTTTTAAAAAAAAAGAATGTTCAGAGATGGGATGTGTAGTCAGTGGCTAAGGGCCTTAAAGGTTCACTGTGAGATGTGCGCAGACACCAGACTTCAAGTAGTCATCCATCCCTGTTTTAGAAGGTACATATTTCAGAGCTCCAGCCAACAATCTCCAACAGAACATCCATATTAGTTTCCCAATTAAAAACTTAGATTAAAAAAACATCACTGCCATCAAATGGCAGTGCAGGCCAGGCTTGCAGGTAGGAAAACAACTGCCTCATGACCGGCATGACCAAGGCCTTGTCTGCTTGAGCCAAATGAAGCAGCCTCCCCCTACTTCTGTACCCAGCAGTCCAGACAACATAGGCTTTTTGACCCAATCCTAGTCTGAACTGCCCAGACAACACCCAGGCAGTTCCAATGAGAATCTAGGCAAATAACCTTTAAAATAGAGTGGACCCGTGGTAAAAAAATCCTCAATGTTTGCTCTAGTTCTTCTGCAGAAAATGGTGGATTCCATTATACCACAATAGCAGGGGGGGGGTGTCCACACAGTCTGTGCAGTATCTGGTGCAGCCATTTCCCAGCTGGGTCACTTGTGTCACATCTGCTGAAGTCACCATGAGGTGTCCTGCCATGTGACCATGGCCAGGCACCTCATTCCTGGCCTCCGAAGTCATGACTGGCATGGGGAAGAGAAGTGCTGGTTCACCACAGTCCACAGGCCTATGGACACTGCTCTGTTGCCGCAACGGAAAAGCAGGTACCCAGAGGGCTGGAATACTCCAGCCAAAACATGGAGTTTTTGGGCCAATGTGGATCAGTCCCAAGTCACTGAGACCCTGCCCACCTTACTGGCAGGAGTTAGGAGGCAGAGTTACATTTTGGGTTTTTTTCATATACATGTTTTATTATTATTAAAATAATTTCTTGATAAAGAAGCGTATTGACATTTTTAAACATAAAAAACAATGAGAAAAATATATGATAAATTTAAAAAACATAATATAAAGTTGCTTTACATGGTAAAATTTTCATATATAATAGCAGTGTTATAAAACAAAACATAAGTTAGTTTCAATAACCATCAGCATATTTTAGTTTTGATATCTTTATATCATTTTACCCAAAGGAATTCTATTTTGAATAACTTCCTAAACTTATCTGACTTATCTGACACTGGATTTTACCAAAGTAATTTTACTTAACTTTGTTCAAGAATTTTGTACAGAAGAAAACTATCTAAAAAAGATGGGATAGTAAAATGAAAATATAAATATAAAATGTATTCAAAGACAAACAATTATAAAGTTAAATAATTAAAATTCATTAAAAAAACTATGTACAAACCACAAACAGCACAGCACAACATTAAAAGGCAATCCCAGTCAGTTTCTAAAAACAGAATGTTTTGACTTGCTAGTGGAAGGAGAGCAAGGACAGAGCCATCCTGGCCTTCCTAAGGAGGGAGTTCCAAAGTCTGGGAGCAAACACTGAAAAGACCCTCTCTCTTGCTCCCACCAAATGAGTTTGAGAAGGTGAGGGGCAGAGAAAAGACCCTCTCCTAAAGATTTTGAGGAGCTCGTATGGGAAGATATGATCATGCAAATAGCCTGGACTCAAGCCATATCAGGCTTTATAGGTCAACACCAGCACTTTGAATCATGCCCAGAAAATGGACCAGCAGCCAGGGGAGCTGTTGCAACATAGGAGTTCTATACTCCAATAGCCAGCCCTAGTTAATAATCTGGCTGCAGCACTTTGGGCCAACTGAAGTTTCTGAGCACTTTTCAAAGACAGCCCCATGTAGAGCACATTGCAGCAATCCAAATGGGATGTAACCATGACAGATCAGATTTCTCCAGGAACGGGCACAGTTGGCACACTAGCTTTAACTATGTGAATGTACTCCTGGTCACCACAGAAACAATCAAGGAGTACCCCAAAAAATGTGACCCATGTTTTAATGGGGAGTGTAACCCTATCCAAAACAGGCTGAATCCCTATTCCCAGACCTGTCTTTCAACTGACTAGGAGTACCTCTGTCTTCTCTGGACTGAGGTTCAATTTGTGCACTCTCATCAGTTCATTGTAGATGCTAGGCACTGGTTTAGCATTAAAAGAGCTTCCTTGGAATTAGGTTTAAAATAGTAATAGGGCTGAGTATCATCAACATACTGGTGACACCTGAACACAAAACTCTGGACAACCTCTCCCAGCGATTTCATGCATATGTTAAATAGCATAGTAGACAAACCCTGAGGGACTCCACAGGCCAATGGCCAAGGAATCAAACCGAAATCCCCCAGCACCACCCTCTGAGAGCATCCCTTCAGGAAAGAATGGAGCCACTATTAAATAGTACCTCCAAGCCCCGTCCCAGTAAGCCAACCCAGAAAGATAACCATAGTCAATGATATCAAAAGCCATCAAGAGATCCTGCAGAACCAATTTCCTCTGTCCAGTTCCAAGGTAGGTCATCCATCAAGACAGCCAAAGTCATCTCTGTCCCATAACCAGGCCTGAAAACAGACTGAAATGGACCTAGATAATTCACCTCATCCAGGAACCCCTGGAGCTGAGAAGCCACCACATGCTCTAGTACCTTGCCCAAAAATGAAATGTTGGAGACTGGCCTATATATTTATCCAATATAGTAGGGTTCAGGAGAAAGTTTATTTTTTGCAGAAGAGGTCTTACAACAGCCTCCTTCAAGCATGTTGGGACCCTGCCTTTTTGTAAGAGGCATTAATCACTCGTCTTACCTACTCAGCAAGTCCCTCTCTGTCATTTTCAACAGATGAGTCGTAGAAATTTCAACGGTCAATCCACACCCCTGTGAAGTGATGTCCTGTTTCCAATACAGAATTCGCATGCCAACGGCCCCTGCACTGAGGTTAACGCTGAAGAAAGAACAGGAAGGAACTTAATTCACGTGGGATAGTGAGCCTCTGGCAAAATGGGGACTTAAGCTCCCATGCTTTCAAGACAGCACAAAGCCAACCCAAGCCATGAGGCTGCTTCAGGTAGAAACCAAACAGAGCAACCCACTGGGGATAACGTACTGGGAGTTCTTTGAAATGAAAGCACTTCATTTGCTTGTGTGGAAGAACTTCCTGGTCTTGATTGATTGGGTGGAAGAATTTCCTGGTTGGACCTCTCTACTGCTCTGTCATCTTGAATGGCCCCCACATCTGCCACTTGTGGTACCTACCTTACCTGCCACCTTTATGAACTAAAATGATATAGTTTTATTTTTAAAGACTGCTTTGCCTGTAGAAGCTGTTCTCCAGCAGCCATACCACACGTATCACCCCACTAACTTTGTAAATGGAGGTGGTCTTTAACCTCTCTCATGATAAATTAAGAGTTTGCAGGGCTGTCTGATTTTTGTGACATTGCCCACTGCATGTTAACACAGGCTAGTCTGTGTTCTACCAATTTTCTTTCTGTTTCCTCTTTTAAGATACCATAAATCTAGTTAATAGTTACATCCGGTGCAGAAAAATCAAAATGTCACATCAGTAGAGACGGTTCAATTGAAGGCATATTGATTGTCGCAGAGAATATTCTCACTTTATTCACCTACTTAGTCGCTTCCCCTAGGCACATATGAATTCATCAAATATTGTCACTGCGCATAATAACACTTGTTCCTGGGTGTTGATGTAACGGCTCAAGCTTTGTACCAATTTCTCCAGTCACGTACACACTTAGGAAAGGAACAATGTCTTCATGAAATGAACATGTCTGAGGCTATATAGTTTCTGCAGTCAGAATGCTCTGATAAATGATGCTCCGTCTCATACCTCAAACCAAAGAGGTACCCTGTGGAAATAAATGTGGAGAAAACCCACAAACTAATGAGAAAAGAGAAGCTCTTTTGCTCCCAAGGAGCCTGTATAATTCTCTGCCACAAAATGTGGTTGCAACTGGAGTGAAAACAAATAACTGAAATGAACCTGAATATTCACTGAATACACAGGCACCTCACACATTGACTACTTTACTGTCATGTCAATAGGTTCACTGGACTCCAAAGAGTGTTTGCCTGTTAAAATGAGGAGATGGCACCTAACCTCAAAGGTGTGCCTTCTCCTCTGGAAGCTTTTGCCTGGATTGTAGCTGTGAGAAGATTTGGTGCATGGTATAGAACACTGAGGTGAAGGCACTCTGTATATGCCTAAAAGCCTTCTCCCCTATTTGTTATGTAACATATTTCAGGGATGATTCTGGAATGAGAAACAAGTTTTGGACATAGAAGTCTGCCCCATTCAGATGCTTGGTTCATCTAACATGAGGAGGGCAACTAAAATGGCAAAAGGTCTAGAAACCATACCTATGAGGAGCGGCTTCGGAAGCTGAATGTGTTTAACCTGCAGAACAGAAGGTTAAGAGGGGACATGATAGCCATGTTTAAATATCTGAAGGGATGTCATATTGAGGATGGAGCAAGCTTATTTTCAATGGCTCCAGAGACTAGGACATGGAACAATGGGTTTTAAACTACAGGAAAAAGGATTCCACCTTAATATTAGGAAGAACTTCTTGATGGCAAGAGCTGTTTGGCAGTGGAAAGCACTGCCTCCGACTGTGGTGGAGTTTCCTTCTTTGGAGGTTTTTAAACAGAGGCTGGATGGCCATCTGTCGGGCATACTTTGATACTTTATTCCTTCATGGCAGGGGGTTGGACTAGCTGGCCCTTGTGGCCTCTTCCGACACTATGACTCTATGACCTGTTTTGAAGATGCTGGGAATTATTTCAACCTAAGACCTTCTGCACCCAAAGCATGCACTCTGCTCAGCATGTACTAAGTATTCTGAGTTTTACTAGATTTTCAGACAGCACTGTTATAGTGTTACTATTCCACTTTATTTGTTCTGGCTGCCTCCTGTTGAATCCTGGGATTTGCAGTTTAGGGAGGGGCATTTACAACTCTCAGCCAGAGAGCACTTAGGCCTCACTAAACTACAAATCCCAGAATTCCACAGGAGGAAGCCAGAGCAGTTAAAGTGGAATAGTTACACTATAACAATATAGGAGATTTTCACACGCCGAAAATATTGCCTCCAGAAACCGGGACAGAAATATTTCTGTCCCGGAAGCAGCGCCGCGGTTCGCACGCTCACCTCCCTCTTCCGTTTTTCCGTCGTCCTCGCTTTGGGTTTTTCCCTCCCTCTTCTGGAATATTTTACTAACGGGAGTTTGCCGTTAATAAAATATTCCGGAAGAGAGAGGAAAAAACCCAAAGCGAGGACGACGGAAAAACGGAAGAGGGAGGTGAGCGTGCGAACCGCGGCGCTGCTTCCGGGACAGAAATATTTCTGTCCCGGTTTCTGGAGGCAATATTTTCGGCGTGTGAAAATCTCCATAGTCTGAATATCCCCTTAGATACATGTTGAAATCATACCTATTTATGCAAACCTTTCCTGTATAGTCCAACCTAACATCTGTTTCATGGGCCAGGTAAATATTGTATGTTAATTTTTGTATGGTGCATTTGTGTATTGTATATATTTTATTTTTTATTATTGCTGTACACTGGTTTGAAATTTCCAGATCTAAGTGGTTTATAAGCAATTGTAAATAAATAACAATGATTAGTACTGAACTACAGTCAATTCCTGGTGCCTCCTAGTTTATTTTAGGCCTAATGTCAACTTTGTACCATTCCTAGGACCTTAGTTAATTTGCTTAAGTTGTGTTTAATCATTGGGTACCAGTATGAGAAAGGTTCACAGTTCTGAACCCGTCTGACAGCTTTAAACTTCCATAAAATTTCTCAACAGTCCATTATGATCATATTATACAAGCCCTTCTGGAATCCAGGACATACTATTATAATACAAAATCCTTTATCTGATCCTCATTTTAATAGATCTCATTTCTTTAGCTTTGGTCTTTCAGCTCAGCACTCACTTGTGCTGACTTCCTTTTCACAAAACAACAATAAAAAAGAAATCAGCCAAAGAACCAACAAATGACAGATTCCCTTTTAAAAGCAAGAGAATTAAACCCCTGCTTTAATTTCACCTACTTGAAATATCTGTTTATTTGACAGTATTTTCATTTTGCCGGTTGTGGGAGTTATGCTTGTAGCTGCCAGAGATCAATTTTTGTTAAACTGATGTTAAAATTACCTCTGGTTTTAAAATATAAGCAAGCATTAACTGAACAGCTGTTATAGACATAGCATCAACTTTATTTATGATTTATTTGGTTTTTCCAAACACCTTTTAAAAATATCATTTATTTTACTTGATTTATATTTTTCTGTTTGTCTCCCAAGCCAATTGCCAATCACTTCAATGAGACTGGACCTATGCTATTTAAATTAACTGCACTTATGGTCATTATTTCAAAATGAGCTGTACTTTTCCGCACACTAAAGCATTTTTATTATATTTTAATTTTTGTTATGCGGGAGAGGTTTGAACAATGACAGCTGTCTGCTGTCAATGGTTCCTGACATCAACTGAGCAGTTCTTTATCCTTCAGAAAGGCATGTCCCTTGGGTACTTTGGATAAAGAATCTTACATTGCATTTTATGTAGCAGCTCTTGAGGATTAACAGTACACTTAGATACACTTTTAAATACTACCCTGTTGTTTAAACATGTGCTATCAAATCATGATTGTGACAGTTTGACACAGGCTTCGTTCAGTCATTCAGTTCAAGACTGAGACCTGAATTCTATGGTTAGTCCCAACTAGAGTAGACCCATTAAACCAATGGGATTTACTTATGTCTTGACTTATTGCTCAACAATTTCATATACTCTAGTTAGGATTAACCAACAGGATTCAGGTCTGAGTATCCTGAAATAGCAATGTATATGATCCAGGGTAAATTTGGGGCTAGACAGAGATATCTCAATCTCTCTGGCTTTTCTTTGCAAACAAAGATTCAGGAAGGACTCATCCCGCGCTTTCTGCAAGCGTTCTGATGACTAAAAAGGCCAATCCGAGATAAACAAGTCTGGTTGCAGAAAGCACAGCAGAAGGTCTCCTTGGGTGATGTTTCTAGGTTGTGATTCTTTCTGCATGAGTTCTTGTTCAGCATGAGTTCTTAAATAAGGCTGCAGCATTGTGGATAGTGCATCTCCATGCCTACAGATGTGAGGCCAGAGCGGACTATTGTTGGTGATAAATTTGGCCTGAGATGTTGTTTCAGGGAGTCCTTATATCGCTTTTTTGGAGCACCCCTCTTACACTGACCCATGGCAAGTTCACCGTAGAGTACTATTTTGGGGAGGCGATGGTCCTCCATCCTAGAAACGTGCCCTGCCCAGGGCAGCTGTGTTCTCAATATCATGGCCTCAATGCTGGTGATCCCTGCTTGCTCAAGGACAGCAACATTCGTCACATAATCCAGTGTATATTTAGGATTGTGCGTATACAGCGCTGATGAAAGCATTTGAGGAGTCGTAAGTGGTGGCAATAGGTGATCCATGTTTCAGATCCATAAAGGAGAATAGACAATACAATGGCTCTATACACACTGATTTTTGTGCTTCGTCTCAGGTGTTTATTACTCCAGACTCTTTTGTAAAGTCTTCCATATGCGCTATATGCCTTTGCTAATCTATGATCGATCTCTTTGTCAATCTTGGCATCTGAGGAGATGATGCTTCCCAGGTAGGTGAACTGCTGAACCGACTTGAGCACAGATTTGCCGACGGCAATGTGGGGATGGTGGTGTTTGTCCTGTGGTGCAGGCTGGTAAAGAACTTCCATTTTCTTAAGGTTGACTTCCAGCCCAAACAGCTCTGCAGCTGTTGCGAAGCAGGATGTTAGGCGCTGCAGAGCTGCTTCTGTGTGAGCAACAAGGGTAGCATCATCAGCGAAGAGCAGCTCACAGACTAGATAGTTTAGAGTCTTAGTGCGAGCCCTCAGACGGCTTAAGTTAAACAAGCTACCATCAGTACAGTAACGTATATAGATGCCGTCTTCTTCGAGCTCTGCTGTAGCCCTTTGGAGCATCATGCTGAAGAAGATTGTAAATAAAGTTGGAGCAAGAACACAACCTTGCTTCACTCCATTAGTTTTTAGAAAGGGCTCTGAAAGAGCATCGCCATATCTGACTTGACCACGCTGGCCCTCGTGTAGCAAGATAGTCATTTTAAAGAATTTGGAGGGACATCCTAGTCTTTCCAAGATCTGCCACAGACCTTTTCTACTCACAGTGTCGAAGGCTTTGGTGAGCTTGACAAATGTTACATAGAGACCCTTGTTCTGCTCCCTACATTTTTCTTGCAGTTGTCTAAGGGCAAATACCATATCTGTAGTACTCCTGTTGGCTCTGAAGCCACATTGGCATTCAGGAAGAAGTTCGTCTGCAATAGCAGGAACTAATCTGTTCAGGAGTATCCTTGCAAGGATTTTTCCAGCAATAGAGAGCAGTGTTATGGTGTATGGCCTTAAAGGTCTCTTCCAAAGTGGGAGCTATGTCCAATTCATTTTTCATTGGTTTTTGTATCATATGTTGGATAGCTGAGCCTTGGACTACTCGGTTGGCACTAAAAAGACTTTGAAAATGTTCAGCCCATCGATTCAGGATGGAAGCTTTATCAGTAATTAATGTTTGACCATCTGTACTGTATAAGGAGCTTTGAACCTGATAAGTAGGTCCAAACACTGCTTTGAAAGCTTCATAAGATCCTTTTAAGATCACCCAGATCTGCACAGCGTTGTGTCTTTTCTGCTATATTGATCCAGCACTTGTTCTGCATGTCTCGGAGTTTTTGTTGAAGTTTATTACAAGTGAGGCAGAAAGCTGCTTTTCTTACATGGCAACTTGGCTAGGTTAGGTATGCCTGGCGAGCAGTTCTCTTCTTTGCCAATAGCTCCTGGATCTCTTGGTTGTTTTCATCAAACCAGTCTTGATTTTTCTTGTGGGAGAACCCAAGGGATTCTTCTGCAGACTGGAGGATACTGTTTTTGATATGTTCCCAAAGCACTGTAGGAGAAGGATCTGTAGGATCGTCTTCAAGTTTTGTTTGCAGATTTGCCTGGAAGTTGTCTCTCATGGTAGCTTGTTGAAGATAGTTGACTTGGAGTCTCCTCTTTAAGATGCCACCCCTCTTAGGTTTGAACTTAAGATGAAGATTTAGTTTACATCTGACAAGGCAATGATCCCTCGCCTATCGCTACAGGGCTTTTTTGGAACTGGATTTGTCCTTCGAGCCTGTGCAATGGATTTTTCTGGTGGAGCACAGCATGCACAGAATTGGCCTCACCCTTTAAACCAAAGGTTCATCTCCTGTGGCCTTGCAAGCATGGACAGTAGCAGTGAGGTCCTCGGGTTGTAGGTTTGATTAGAGTTTCCTTCTCTTAGATGGTTGACCTTACAAGGTTGGACGAGCACCATCTGCCCGGGTTTGGGATTAGAGTTTTCCTTCTCCTAGACAGAGATATAGGCAGACCATAAATTGACCAAAGAGGTTACCACTGAGCAGCCCCCCCATTTTCATCATTCAGGTTTTAAACAGTGTATTTCAAAGCAAAATTTAAATTCACATTTTTGCATGTCTCCCTTTATACCTGGAACTCAACTGCTTAGATGTGACAGTTTATCTTGGTTGTGTTGATGATGGTAGGCTTCAAATATGTAGTACAGTATGTGTTTATTATTTATTTATTTATATATGTAGGGGAACTTACATATAAGATCAATTTAAAACAATTTAAATTAAAACACCAAGCAATAATATAAACATGTTTAAAAGATATAAAAAAGTCTAAATATGTCTAAACTACATTCAACCATTTAATGATTAAAATAAAAGAAAACAGTTTATCACCTGTATAGATTTGGGCAGTGGGGGGGGGGCATTAGACCAAAAAGGCTTTCATAAAAAGCCATGTTTTTACCTGGCTATGGAAAGAAACCAGTTGTGTGTCAATCAGGTCCTCAAGGGGCATTCCTCAATCAGGGTACCACAATGGAGAAGAATTCAAAGACATAGCCATGTTACTCTGGAATATCAGCATGCAAAAGGATCTTGTAGCACTTTAGAGACTGAGAGAAAGAAGTTGGTAGCATAAGCTTTCATAGACTTGGTCTACTTCCTCAGATGTATTGACCCCATGCATTTGAGGAAGTAGACCCAAGTCTATGAAAACTTATGCTACCAGCTTCTTTCTCTCAGTTAGTTTCTAAAGTGCTACAAGATCCTTTTACAATGGAAAAGGTTATGGGACAGAGAGGAGAGCCCTTCCAGCAGACTTCCTCAGGCAGTTGTATAGATAGGAGATCTTCCTTCAAGTTTTGAAGTCCCACACTATTTAAGGTTTTAAATATAATCACCAGCACCTTGAATTCAAACCAGAGGCATACTGGTTGGCAATGCAATTCCTTAAAATGAGTGTTATATGGTTTCCATAAGATGTTCTGGTCATTAGTCTATCAGCTTCATTTTGCAACTGACTATAGCTTTCAAGTCAATTTGAGGGACAGCCCCATGTAGAGCACATCATAATAAAGTGCCAAAGTATGAACTGCCCAGGAAAGGCTGTTAAATGTGGACCAGTCAAAGCTGGCCCCAAATATTCCAAGATATAGAGTCCACTCAAGCCACCAGTGACAGAAATGAATCCAGGAACACTCACAAGCTATGTGCTTGCAACCCCATCCAGGGTAGGTTGGTTACCCACTTTCCACACCTGGGAACCACCAATCCACAGAGCCTCGATCTTCTCCAGATTTAGCTTCAGTTTTTAGACCTCCTCCAGACCATTATAGCACCCAGGCACTGGTCCATCACCCAGTTGAAACAAGTGACAAGGAGAAGCAGTGCTGACTTTGAATATATTGATGGCATTGCGTCAGAAAATTCTTGATAACCTCATTTCATATAGATATTGAATAGCATGAGAGACAAGCTAGAACCCTGTGTCACCTCACAGCTTAAAGGCCAAGGGTCTGAACAGCAACCCTCAGTGCCCCTTTCTGGAAGTGGTCCTATAGATAGAATCAGAACCACTATAGCACAGTGGCTCCTACTCCCATTCAGCAGAGATGGTTTAGTATGATACCATGATAAATGGTACTGATAGTCACTGAGAGATCCAGGAAGATCAATAGGATAGCATTTCCTCTGTTTTTCACCTGGAGTAGCTTGTCAATCAGGGCAACCAAGCCCATTTTGGAATTGTTCCTTGGCCTGAAAGCAGACTAAAATGGTTCCAGATAATCTCTTTCCTTCAAGAACACCTAGATTTCCCAGCCACCACACATTCCCACATATTACCCAAGAGGGGGATATTAGCAATTCAACTGTAGTTCCCATATTCCTCTCAGTCCAGGAAGGTCACATTCAGAAGAGGGCACATTACAGCCTCCTTCAAGGCAGCAGACACCTCCCCCTGACAAAGAGAAGAATTTATCACCTCCTAGATCCACCCAGTCAATCTATTTCTGCTAGATCTTATCAGCCAAGATGGGCAAGTGTCAAGCTTACATGTGGTGAAATGGAACAATTCAAGCATCTAGCTGCAGCAACTAAAACTGATTGCAAGAAATCTGACCAGATGAAAGACTGGACACTTACCCAGAAACTGCTATAACTGTGGCATCAAGTTCTGAATAGGAGCTCCTTTGTCTTCAAAGTGCCTAGCAAATTTATCACAGCAGATAACTAAGGTTCCACCCGACAAGCTCCTCACCACTTTAAAGAACTCTACTTCTTGTCATGTTGAGGAGGAGCTGATAGAGGCAAAGTAAAAGTTTTTTACCTACCTCACTGGTGCCTAATAGACCTGATGAAAAATCTTCACTTTAATTGTACTCGCTTCATAATCTATGCAATTCACTTTGGTTTATGGAAGAGTTCTGGGAAATGAAATAGACTGTACAACAGACTAGAGTACAGATATGCTATCTGTACTCTAGCCTGTTGTACAGCCTATTTCATTTCCATGAGCTCTTCCATAAACCAAAGTGAATTGCAGGCTCCAGAGCACTGGAGTGGGAACTTGGAAATAATCATATCCATGGCACTGTCATAATGAGACCAATGCCTCAACCAAGTTGCCAACCCCATCAGCTGTAGAATCTCCCAGAGCATTCAGGAGTCCATTGGATTCTATAAATCTCAAGGGAAGGACCATCTTAATCAGTCCTCCCATGGAGCAAGGGCCTGCTACTCACAAGCCAGACCTCATGAGGAAGTGAGATGACCATGACATTGAACACCCTCCCCAAACCAGATCAAACTCTGTCAGCCCTACAGAAAACATGAGGTCCAAGGTGTCTTCTGCCTCATGCTTTGGTCAAAAATGCCCTGTAGTTGTCATGGTAGCCATGATGTCCTGAGTACTTCCAATTAAGATAGCCTCAGCACAGATGTTGAAGTTCCCCAAGACCACAGTCCTGAAGTTCTTCAGCACCACCTCTTAGCCTACCTTGGTGAGCTCAGGCAGGGAGACTGCTGGGTAGCAGGATGGCCAGTATACCAGTGGTGTGCCTGTTCTGTCTTTTTGGCCTAGCACAGGTACAGACCCTGAAAACTGGTGCCAGTGTGTGGATTTCCTAATGTGAGAGACAGAGGAGCTTATCAGACGAGTGCCTAAAAATGTTATTATGGCACTGCATTTTACAGGTTCGTGTTCTGGAACAATGACACACATTTTTGCACACTGCTGTGATAATGATACAAAATTGCCTCAAGAGTCCGGCAATATGAGTGCTTGTGCCACTTACTTCCATGTTTCTCTGTGAATGAGATTTCGGCATGTCTTGCAAGAAGACGCGAGCACACTAAAAAGCCTCAAAAGACCAAAATTAAAAAAGAAAACGTTCAGAGAAGCACAGATACATATTTAGAAACTTGCAAGCAAGATGGGGAGGTTCATAAAAAGAGCGTACGGTACCTAGTTTTCCCATTTGCAACTGGAAGTGTTCTGGCGGGACCGCCCATTGACAGTGGAATCACACCAGCAGAATGGGGCACCTTTACTCACACACGAAAATCCGGAACACAAACACTACAGGAGATCAATTTTCAGCTTCTCACTGATAATAAAAAAAAGAACTTCCTCATAATGGCAACAGAATGCTTGTATAACACTGGGGCATGACATTGTCTGATAAAGAAGCCATTTTGCAATTTCATGGCATCGTTATAATGCCATTTTTGACATGTCTGATAATCTCCAGAGTGTTGAGAAGCCTCATGGATGGCAGTAACTCCTTTCCCAAACTCTCCCATCTGAATTAGATACTGCACTAAATACCTACATTGGCAAAACTAGTAGAGGTCCATCCCACCCATCTCATCCACTCAAACCTTAGTAATACACACCTCCTCAGCCTGTTTTTCTACAACCATGTCATGGATAGTATCTGCTTTAGTGTGGGCCAAGCTGATAGTCACCATCAGCAGCACCAACAGACCAGAGGGTGTCCAGGTAGGACAACCTAGATCTTAAGGTATAAGGAAAGGACCAATACGCAGAATAGGTTTCAAGTATCTGCCCCACCAATCTTGCTTTTAATTTCCATTCTATCCTAGCTATATTGTCCAAACAGTAGTAGTGGGGTTTTTAAAATGTAATGATATGTACACTTTGTACGACTGCATAATATCAATAAAAATATTTATTTTCAAAAAAGAAAATAAAAGTATCTATCCTCCCCCCACACTTTCCCCATACCTGGCATGTGCAACCCCCAGCACCTTATGTAATCTAACGTGCTGTCAACTGCCTGCCATTAGTTACCATTGTATACTCTGCCTTTCTTTCAGAATCATAGAATCATAGAGTTGGAAGAGACCCCAAGGGTCATCTAGTCCAACCTCCTGCCCTGCAGGAATACACAATCAAAGCACCCCTGACAGATGGCCATCCAGCCTCTGTTTAAAAACCTCCAAAGGAGACTCCATCACACTACGAGGCAGTGTATTACAAGGCCAAACAGCTTTGTTTCCTTCTTGAAAGGGTTTGTACTCTACCTTCAACATTTCCTTTCATTATCTGTCAAATTCTGCCAAAATCTGTTAAGATATCCATTAATTGTCTGCCAATACTAAATGCCATCATCATCATTATCATCATCATCACTTGCTCTGTGATGGCAAGTACTGACAGAAATAGTGCTAAAACAGGCTGACTGAGAAAAAGATGCTGGTATCATTATACTTAGGGCCTAAGGAGCCACCATGCATAGTGGTTTAGGTGTTGAAGTACAACTATGGAGACCCAGGTTTGAATCCCACTCAACCATTGAATCCCACTCAACCATGGAATCCCGCTGGGCAAGTCAAACACTCTCAGCCTCAGAAAACCCCATGATAAGTACGTCTTAGGATCACCATAAGTCAGAAGCAACTTGAAGGCACACAACAACAACAACAAATACCCTAAAGGCACCAAATCCTGTCTGATCTTGGATTATCCTGGAAGGCACATCCATCCTCCTCCTCATCATCATCATCCTTAAGGTAGTCCCAAGGTTTATAAATGTATAGAATCTCTCTCTCTCTCTCTCTTCTGTAGAGAGGTAACAAATCTAAAAATAGCCTAATGAGATAGTCATGAAATGTTGAGCAACAATTGGAAATGAAAAAGTGTAACAGAAGGAGGAATGGCATGGAGTATCCTGAAGTATGGAAATGGCTGGCTGGCTAGGAATATGCCTGCTAGAAGGGAAGGATGCACAGGTATAATTTTCCCCCTCTAACAGTGAATCTGGGTGGCTGACACTGATAAGATCAGGGGAATTTACAAAATGCCCAAGGCAGGCAGCCTATGCAACACTTGTTAATTAAGTCTACAAGCAGCAACAGTCACATTTATGAACATTCATTTTTTAGCTGAAAACAAAAATTATTTATAAATCACAGTTCCCCTAGTTTAGATGTAGCAAGAAACACTGTTTGGTTTTAAAGGAAGCAAATATTTCTAAGCTCATCACAGCTACCCAGGTGGAGAGATAGTGTACAAGCCTAAGGTTCCCTTCTGTTCATTTTATATAATACTAAAATAATGTGTGTGTGTGTGTGTGTGTGTGTGCGCGCGCGCGCGCGCGCGCGTGTGTGCATGCACGGACATGTGCTTTCAAATCACCTTTCAACTAATGGTGACCCAGTGAATTTCATAGGGTTTTCTTAGGCAAGGAATACTCAGAGGTGGTTTTGCCAATTCCTCCCTTTGAAATATAGCCTACAGCATCAGGTATCTGTTGGCAGACTCCCATCCAAGTACTAACCAGGACTGAGTTTGCTTATCTTCCAAGATCAGATGGGATCTGGTGCTTTCAGACTATTTGGGCACTAAAACAGTAATGGCCAAAAAAAAAAAAAATCTCCAAGTTTCAGGGCTCACCCATGAAGTATGGAATTATTTCCCCTCTCCCTCCTCCCTGAAATTGATGGAGTGGGATGAAGCAGTTTCCACAGTCAGGTAAAGGCTAGGCCATTTACCTGGGTGGCAGTGCAATAAGTGCTTTATAGCAGACACATAGACATTCAAATAGAGCCTGAATTCTGAGCAAAATCAGGCTCTTTTGGACCAGTCTGCTACCTCTCCTGGTGATGTTGCTTTCATCTGAAGCAACCAGAACCAAAACTAGATCTTGCAGTTCATAAAGGTTCATGTTGGAGTCAAGATTTGGAAAAGCAGGAGAACTCACTCCCTTCCACCCCCAAAAAAGTTTATTTCATGATTCATTTCTGTGGCAATGGAGACCACAGTGGGACAAAGCAAGTAGTGTAAGTGACTGACAGGTCCACTTTCTTATCATATGACACATTGTACTCCTTGGCTTTCCAGTCATTGTGCCTTCTCACCAAAGGGCAGTAACTTTGATAAAAACTATTGATTCTAACTTCCTTCCACTTTTTTGATAGAAAGAGACATTAGAAAATGAAAACAGGTGAATATTAATTGTCCTCCTGCAAAACTAGGATCAATAGAGCAAGTGTGGACAAAGTGTGGCCCATAGCCTCACACAGTCCTGCAATACTGTCTTTTCCAGCCCCTTGACCTTGGTCTCCCCAAAATTGGGGCAGGCAATTTTTCTGTTCCTGGAAACCTCCAGGTGTGGGCAGTTTTGTCCTTAAAGATGTCACAGGGCTCCCCAAACCCTCAAAATCGCAGCCAGACATAGTCATCTGATATTTTAAAAAATGTTTTGCTTATTTAGGCTGCTAATGTGGCTCACAGAGGGTCCTAGGGACAGAAAAATCTGAAGTTGCCTACCTATGCTATAGACAGGGGAAATTTAATAGGCAGCGAGTACAGATGAGTTGCACTGGGGCATGGTATGGCCATTGTTCCAGTGTAACCATGGTTCATTATTTTAAAAACTTTAAACTGATTTTCAAGCTGCTGCAGTTTCCCCTAGCTGCTGCAGTTTTCCTTCTTTAACTTGGGGACATCTAAGCAGGGTTTGCCAAGTTTCTAAACACACACACGCACATATACATGTATGCATCCCCCATATTTAGGACTTCTATTCCACATCAGCTGCTACATCTGAACTTCTGAAATTTTGCTGATTCCTTAGTAAGGATCACCTCTATTTTCAGAGCAATGGTCTAGTAGGTACATCAGAAGATGGGCGTCCTTTCTTAAAACCCTACAAAAGTCAAGATACCCTTGCTTAAAAAAAACCCTCTACCTATTTATTCAACTCAAAAAAGGCAACTGTTCCTGCAAATTTCTCACAAATATGTAAATATTTTTTAAAAAGTTATTAGCAGTTCTATTTTTACAAAAAATAGATTTAAAAGGCAAGTAGCATAAAACCTAATATGCCCATTTCAATCACATGTTGCAGGAATTCCTCGTAGGGGGCCACTATGTCTGCAACTTTCATCCATTCTGACAGAAAAAAGTTATCCCCATTTGTTGATGTTCAGTGATAGTCATTGGGAGGCACTAAGTTTGAGATTTCTGAAACATAACACAGGTTCAGGACCCAAATGAAAGCAGACTAACTCTGAACTGAACAGAGCTGAAGTAGGACATTTTCCACACCAAGGTCTGAACTGAATCTTGTGGTTGGTCAGTGCACATCCTTAATGCACACCCATGAAAAAGAGAGACAGGCAGAGCAGAATCCATGAGCATCCCACACTTCACTCACAAAATGTACTTAAAAATAAGAAAGAGCTATTAGTTAAGTTTTCCTCGGAGCTCATCCCTTGTTCAACCATGTGTTTATGTCTTAAGTTTCTGACATTTGCTGCCCCTCCAGAAATGTAAAGCAAGATCCAATTCTACTTTTGATCTGTTGGTTGAAATGTCATGTCATGACATTTGTTGGGGGTCTCTCAAACTATTAACTGCTACCTGACTTCACTTGGGCATGAGCCACTTTTTCTAAGTGACAATCCGCTTGCTGAACATCCCAGTGGTCATAAACCAAGGTGCTCACATGTGGCCTCAGCAAAGGAAGCCTTTTGACTTGTACAAGGGTGGAGAAATGAGTTTTCCATGGCCTTTTAACAGCTGGCCCAGCATGTGGTGTGTAAGGAACTCCAATGCAATAGCAAGTCCATTCAGTAGCATGCCTGCATAGTTGGACTTATTGAATTTGGGGTTTTTTTTTCTTTTCCTTTTTTTTCCTACAGCTTCTGATTTACAATTCATAACCTGGATTATATTATGAGTTCAGCCCTGCTGGGGTCGGTATGTAATTTAGATTGTGAAAATATTTGCAGAGCTTTCAATTCCCTTGACATCTGAACGAGTGAAATGGATTCCTTCCCTGGAGCCTTGATGCCAGCCATACAAAGCAGAGTGGGGTGGGAGCAAAGGATTCTAGAGAGAATTCAACACCACATGGGAAGGGGGTATTGATATTCATAAAGGAGAAGGGGGGGAATGCTCATGCGAGCTAGAATCTCATACTAGTAGCATTCCTGGTGCATTGCTGTGTCTTTGTTGTAGGGCCACATGAATACAGTAGAGAAAACTACATGAACACAGACTGCATACAGACACTTAAAAAAATATTATTCACCCCTCTCATGTGACTTTTCTGGTGTATATACACATTGGCCAAGATCCTTCATTTCCTGGTGTAGTGTAAGAGCTCCACAGGTGGAACTCCCACTATGGCTCACCACTCACCACCCTCAGGACTTACCGTTTTGCTGCAATAGTGCCCCAGAACAGCCATCCCATGATAGAGACTGGGGGGGGAGGGGCATCGGATGGCATCTTCTGCTGAGCTCCATCATTATGGAGGGTGGAGGAGAATACCAACACCCTCAACGACCAGTTGGACTTATGCTTGCAATATGTCACTATCAGGGTATCAATCGTTGTGTAGCAATTTCCCATGCCTTAAATCCAGTCACCAGTCCCAAGTAGAGTAGACTAATTGACTTGTCATTTAGCATTTGCATGGGTCTCCTCTAGCAATTGGCTGTCTTGTTTCATAGGACAGTCAATCATCCACTTGTGCAAGTTCACATGGAATTAAAGTTATCCACTACTAGAACAAAGGCTGGATCTTAGAGAAAATAGCTGGGCAGCTAAACTAAGCTGGGCAGCTAAACTGTTTAAATCTAGGCTGGATGTAGCCCTCTTATCTGTATGCTTCTGAGTGAACCGTCAGCAGCAACAACAATACCTTTTAAAGAGATGGGATCTACAACAGCTGGTGACTTCCATGTCAGCAAGGCAGTGAAGTTGCTCTGGGTTTTCGCCTGAAACTGTACTTTATCAAATGCAGCAAATACAGTGTCATAACGCAAATATGGTGCCTAATTAACACAAAAGGGTGCACATATCAGATGACATCCTTTCGCGATTTTGTATTGTCAAAAAGCTGTTCTATTTTGTTGATGGGCCAAACTGTCAATAGATCTCCCATGGCATTTTTTTTGCTGGTATTGCCGGCATTTGAAACCTCGCGCCATTGTGCTCATGTGAATACAGCATCAATGGGCAGAACACTTCTGGGTGAGATTGTGAAAACCAGGTAGGGGACGCTCTTTGTATGAACCTTCCCAGTTCACTTTTAAGTATTAAAAGTTCAGTCTAAAACCCAGACTGGATTCACTGCCCCACTGACACTGGAAGGCATCTGTCTGCACTAGAAAAGATGCTTGTGTTTCTGCAGTGCAGCTGTGTTTTAGGAGATTATCAGACACGTCAAAAGTGGTATTACAGCAATGGCAGGAGATCACAAAAGGGCTTCCTTACCACATGACATCATCAACCATCATTATGCACCTGTTCTGCTCCCGTTCTGCCAGCACTGCTTTTTATTGATGGGAGAAGCCGTCAATAGAGCTCCCCGTTCTGTTTCTGTGACGGATTTGACAGTGTGCGACAAGGTGCCTTGTTTCACTGGCAAGATCCCAGCATCAATGGGAGGTCCCTGCCAGAACACTTCCAGGTGAGATTGGGACATCCAGGTATGTGACACACTTTTTATGACCCTCCCCAGGCTCTTAATTTTAAAGTGTGTGTTTGTGCTTGCTGTCACTTTTTTGGGGGGGGGTATTTTTCTTTTTTCTTTTTGAATTTCCTGTGCTTGTGTCTTCTTGTGAGAATCCACGGGACTTACATCCAGGAAGTGAATGGAGCTCTGTTAGAGCTCCATTCACTCCTGGGCTGCCAGAATGACATTAGAGAAAGTAAGTGCGGTGGGAGGGGGTGATTGTGGTGGGTCAGGGACAGGACAGAGGCAGGAGTGCAGATTGTGGGACAGGAACACTTTTTGCGTTCCTGTCTGATAATCTCCTCAGAGAGAACATGGGTCCATTTCTCACCCACTTTATCCTGTCCATCTCTTTGGGCAACATGCAGCCACAGGAAATGGATACAAGAATGTTACCCTATCCTGCACCCTCACCCCTGGATGAGGGTTTAGGCCAAGGAGAGACTTTCTTTTGTAACAGGAAGTTATCCAGACATTCTAGGTCTCTGTTGTTCTTGATGTTGTTTAAAGCCCTCTCTTGGCCCTAAAATAGCCCTGAAAAACCTAGGAGATTATCAGATGCCCTAAATATGGCATGATAACGATGCCAGGAGATCGCAAAAGGACTTTCTTTTCAGATGACGTCATACCCAAGTCATCATGCTCCCGTGCTCCTTCCATTCTGCCATCGTGCTTTTTTATTCACGGGCTAAGCCATGAATAGATTGTCTGTTCTGTTTCTGTCACGGAATAATGGGCAAGTGAAAAGGTGCCCCGTTATGCTGGCGCAATGCCAGCATCAGTGGGAGGTCCATGCCAAACACTTCTGGGTGTGATTGGGAGAGCGAGGTAAGTGGCACATTTTTTTGTACCCTCCCCGGGTTACTTGTATTTTTTTAAGTGTGTTTAGGTACTTGGTTTTGCTTTTTAACCTTTCTTTTTCTTTTTGAATTTCCCATGTGATTGTCCTCTCATGAGAACGGCCAAGATTTCCATTCCAGGAAGTGAATGCAGCTCTGTTTGAGCTCCATTCACTCCTGGGCTGCCAAGGAGAGGGAGGATCGTACTAAAGGTAGGTCTGAATTTTTTTTCTTTTCCTACCGTTACAGGGATGGGAGGGTGGCGGGAAAGAACATAGCAAGACGGGGACACTTTTTTTGGTCCCCATCTGATAATCTCCATAGAGATGTTTGGGGCATTTGAGGCCAAAAAAGAATTTTGAAGTGTTTTTGTGTTGGGTGGTAGGAGGTACGTCCCTCTGCAGTCTTGTGGGAGGCCAATATGGCCCCTTAACTCCTGACAGTTCCTCACTCCTCTTTGAGGAGGAAAGAGGAAAGCTGAACTCAGTCCTCCTTATTTCATCATACAGGTAACCGGCAATGTCCCAGCTGGCATCATTGACCAGCCATTCAGTACCACATACTGGATAAAAGAGCTCGTTCAGTAACATGAATAGTGCCTAAAAAAGTCATAAGGCCTACTGAGTATCAGTTGTCATGGAGTAGATCTTTTTGCCCTATAGATGGATTGTTCTTGCTAACTTGTTACATTATTCATCTGTATCCCCATACCCCCCATTCATTTAGGCTCCACTATAGCAGATAGGTGGCTTCTCCTTACTAATGTGGAGATCACATAGCTCCCAAGGAAGACATTTCCACTATTTATTCAGCATGCAAGAGGGAGTGATGCCACAGGACTTGGGGAAATGCAGTGTCATCTGTTTAATCAAAAAGCAGTATCTGGAGAGAACTTCTGAAGAAGCTTGTCTCAGAACATAATCACTGAGATGAAATTATCAATGCTCAGCCTTTATTCATTAGAGTACACTTAAAGAAGCACCACAGATGTGTCCTTGGGGAAGACAGAAGTCTGATTTTTTATGTAAAAGTCACAGTGGAACAAATCATGGACATACCGCACTCATCCTGGACCTGCATTTCCCTTTACCTGTCATATGAAGTACAGACTGGGGTACATTGCCCATCTAGACAAACCTATAGACATGGCTTACGTTTACCAGTGCTTGCTTTATGAATTGGTATTTCTTCCTTAAGCCCTTTTCTACACTAATCATGGCAGAGAGATGGGGCCACAACAGGAAGTTCTCGGTTCAAGCTTTCTTTCTGCAGGAAGTCATTCTTAGCTTCAAGTCCTATGTAGAGTAATAATACTAACTGACTGTACAGTGCTACTGTAAGATTTTTTTTTTTTAAGATAATGTACATGAAGAGTTTGGGAGCAGCCAACAGTGTTATCTAAATGGTGTTATTTTCATTTGAGCATTATTTTCTACTAGCATTGTCTCATCTTCTTATTTGCTTAATGTACAAACAAGTATGCCAGCGTCCTATCTCAGCTGTTGGCAGGTGGTGGTCTGTTAGTTGGTACACTAATGTACCCACACCGGTTCAAAACAAGTGCACTTCATTCTTTCAGCAATCATATCCTATCTCTGTCACCACAGCCTGATACAGCCACAAGAGGTGGAAAGCCACAATATTAGGGTTGGCAGCAGGTGAGAGTGGGCTCTGAGCAAAGAGCCTTCTAAGTGCCTCCCCAGTACCATACCTGTGGTGGAAGAGGAACTGCTAGCTGGGTGGTGCCACAGCAGCAGCCATTGACAGGAACACAAGGAAGGAAAGCATCAGGTAGGGTTGCCAATGTGAAAACTAAAGAGGGCTCCTGTATTTTTAATGGTTTTGTAGGAGACAAAATTCCAGCACATGCTGCTTATTACCTGGCTGCATGACAAACAACACCTGCTAAAATTCCCTCTTCTGCACAACCATTAATGGGACAGAAGCCTTCTTCAGTTTTTACACTGGCAACCCTAGCACCAGGTGAACAGGCTGCAGTGACCTTTGACATCTTAATCTTCACAGGATGCCTCTGGCTGGGTCCTACTCTTTTTCTTTGCTCTCTCTTCAGACCCACTAGACAGTTTAAAAACTGAGTCAGCAGCAGTCTCATCCACAATAGGCCTTGCCTAGTGCTGGCTGCCAGGCCTACACAAAATCCTTGCCCTGAAAATAAATACAAGAAGCATAAGGCAACTGAGCATAAAAATATGTGCCATGGATTTGCTTAATACCTCCCTTTATTTTTGATTTTCCAAACACTTCCAAGCACCTTGCTTTTATCAGCCTTGATCCCTAGTCCTCTGAGCACAGAATCCTAATTACCGGGTTTCCTCCTTTTCTCTCTCTCTCTCTCTCTCTCCTCTGACTTGAAATGATTTTTAGAGGCAGCTGGCAGCAAGGGAGTACAGCTGCTGCTAACTTATCCAAATGATTTATCTTAAGATTCATACAGAATTCATTGTGTGGGGAGCCTGGGCCTGTTGGTGTTTAATATTCATGTGAACTGGGAAGCTGCGTTAATCACAGGGTCCGATCATTTGTACAGTCCCTTAATTGTGCTTACAGAAAGTTGTATCCAACCTATCCCAGCCAACCTCTGCCACTTCTTTTCCCTTGGCTATTTACACTCACTCCATGTATATATTTTGCCCAACTATATATATTCGTTCCATTGAGAGACTAAGTAACGTGGCTTTAGCAGATGGCCTGTTTGAAGTAACACATCATCTGCAGATATCAGAGGCTACAGACACCATTGTGATCAGCATTGCCTCTTCCAGTGCACTCAAGTTTGTGGTTGTATTAACAAATGGCAAATTTCAGTGATGCAGGAACTGATCTTAACTTCCTAAGGGCCTGTCTGTACTATGTGTTTACTAGGCAGTATGCTGCCTATTGCCATTACTACTTCTGTGCACTGTTTTAAAAGGAAGAAATGAGGTGGAGATGTTGCCAGTGGCTACACACAGAAAGTAGAGCCGGTGTGGTGTAGTGGTCTCAGTGTTCAAATAGGACTCTGGGGACCAGGGTTCAAATCCCCGCTCTACCATGGAAACCCACTGAGTGACCTTGGGCAAGTCATGTTTTCTCAGTCTCAGAGGAAGGCAAAGGCAAATCCCCTCTGAACAAATGTTGCTAGGAAAACCCCATGATAGGTTCACCTTAGAGTTGCTATAAGTTGAAAGTTATTCAAAGGCATGCAACACAACACACACAGATAAGCTGAAGATTACTTGATGACTTGTTGCTTACATCCATAGCTATCAGGATGGGTTTAAGCAGGGATAGAAAACAAAAAGCTGGTGGGTTACATGCAGCCCCTTGCAGAAGTGGTGCCTCTAAACCTCTTCCTGGATCCCCTGATACCACCATGAAAAACAGCATTATATCTTTAAAAGCATCATTTTGCTTTAAAACAAAGTATGCACTCTACACACACATTTCTTCATGAACAGATTCAAACTCCCTGAAGTTTCACAGAAGCACGAATCCCTTTGTAAATAAGGTGCACAGGAAGGTGCCCTTTATTTTAAACCAAAATGGTGCTCTTATAGCTGCTGCTGTTGTTGTTGTTGTTTGACTTCAAGTCCTGTCCGACTTACAGCAACCCTAGGGGAAATCTATCACAGGATTTTCTTGGTAAGATTTGTTCAGAGGGGGTTTGGATTTGCCTTCAAGGCTGAGAGATTATGACTTGCCCAAGGTCATCCAGTGGGCTTCCATGGTAAAGTGGGGATTTGAACCCTGGTCTCCAGAGTGGTAATCCCATGCTCAAACCACTACACTACACTGGGGAGATTATCAGACAGGAACAAACAAACAAAAAATCCCTGCCCCACAATCTCCTCTCCCACCCCTCTCCTGTCCCTGAACCAAACGTTTCAGACCTACCTTAGTAGTGTCCACAGGGCAGCCCAGGAGTAAATGGAGCTCTAATGGAGCTCTGTTCACTTCCTGGAGTGAAATCCCACCCATTCTCATTAGAAGACATAAGCGAGGAAAATTCAAAGTTTGAAAGAAAAATAAAAGAGAAAAAGTTCCACCAAGCACATACACACACTTTAAAACTTCCAAGTAAACCATGGAAGTTTTTTAAAAGTGTGTCACTTACCTTGATGTTCCAATCTCAACTGGAAGTGTTCTGGCTGGGACTTCCCATTGACACTGGGATCTCACCAGTAAAATGGGGCACCTTTTCACTTGCTGTCAAATCCATGACAGAAACGGAACAGGGGATGTATTGACAGCTTCTACTGTCAATAAAAAGCAGCATCTGCAGAACAGCAACAGAACAGGTGCATTACAAGTGGGGAACAACATCATCTGAAAAGGGAGCCCTTTAACAATCTCCTGGCATCATTATAATGCTGTTTTTAGCACATCTGATAATCTCCTGGCTCTTAAAGTCACAAGACCACATTTTTCATTATCTTATTACTTTTTCCAGTGGAGAGTTACAGTCCTAGGATTGCCAGAGTAAAAACTGAAGAGAGTTCCTGTACTTTGAATGTTTGTGTACAAGAGGGAATTTCACCAAGGGTTGCTTGTCATGCCACCTAACATTTGCTGGACAAGCAACACTTGCATAACAAGCAACATTTGCTGGAATTCCCTCTCCTACACAACCATTTAAGGTATAGAAGCCCTCTCCAGTTTTCACTCTGGCAATCTTGGACAGATCCCATAGGCTTTGAAGTGCACTGTGTCCCATTGCCTATTCAAACTGTGCATCCCTGGATTAAACGACTAGAGGGAAGCCTCTTCCAGCACCCTTCATCAGCTGTATCAACACAAAAGAGGCAGGCCTATCTAGATGATTTGAAAATTATGTATTTTAAATTATGAATTTTAATTAAGGATTCATTGTTTTAATCATTTTTTTTCATATTTGCTTTTTAAATTGATGTTATGTGTTTTTAATGGGTGTTATATGTTATATATTGATCTGTTTGTTCCCCACCTCGATCCATAGGGAGAGGCGTGTAAGAAATAAACACTATTGTTCTTGTCGAGGGTTTCAAATGGTATTACAATAAGGATGAATGACATCAAAGTTCAAGCTTCTTCTTATGGATTTTAACTAACAGGCCTTGGTGAGCACAAAGAAGATTCAAAGATGTTACATCAGGCAATATAGGACCAGGACAAGGTGAGGCATCTTTGCTGTTACAATTACTCCATCCAGATTAGGGCCTGAAAGAGCAAGGAAAAACAGAGCCTCCTGAAGGATATGTTGCAAGCAAACACAGTTTGTGACATTACACATTGTCGTTACAGGTATATCTCATTTAACAAAGTAGATGTGCTCCAGAGCATTACATTGTTAACAGAAAAGTTGGTACCAAAGATATATAATGTGGAAAGAATAGGGACAGGTTCCTACACCACAAAAAAGAAGAGCCGTTCAGCATGCTTCAGCAAACTTTTTATTCAAAACTAATAATGTGTACACATGAAATGAAACAACCAGGACAGGTAAGCCTTACATAAGATCCTAGGATCCACTTGAAAGCTTCTTGCAAAAAGTATCCAATTTTTTTTTTCTTTCACCAGTCTCCATTTTTCTTATGATTTACATTTTGGTGGACAACCTTATAGATCTATATTGTTAACAGGGTGGTGATAGCTGCTGAGGCAGCCTTATCTGCTCGCTCTTTTTCTCTCTGCTGTTCATACATGCTCAGTAACACATTCTAGCGGCAGCTGCTGTTTACGTTGCATGTTATAGGCAGGCACCCATGGCTATAGTATGATTGGCTAGTGTGGAATCCCACTCTCTCCCAGCTCAGATTGTGTCTGTTCCATTGCTGATGCCAGAAGAAAGGCAGGATAGTAAATTAAATAATAAACAAATCTAAATAAATAAAATATTGCACATATACTACTGCAACCCAACTTCTGTGCTTCTCCAGCCCTCTTTCACCATCCTCCCAGTTCCAAGGCTGCTAAAAAAATCTTTTAGCTAGACAGAGGATGAGGAAGAAAGGGGGTGAGGCAAGTATTAAAAGCCTTTGTAAAAAGGAGCTTCACTGTTAGAGGCTTTGTTAACTATGCCTATAATGTTCATGGTACATGTCTGTTAAGCCCTAGCTTACAAGTTTCTAACTTGGTAAAGCTTGAACCAAGAGGAGGGAATTTTAACTGTAGTCTCAAACCAACAATTTGGAGGGTGATTGTTCTTTATATATAATATAGTAGACTTTTTTTTTAAAACGGCCCTTCAGAATTTACCTTTTAGTCAGAAATCCATAATGCAACTCACTCTTCTACAACTGTACTTTAGCACATGTCTGAAACAATTACAAATTCCTCCTTTCCCTTCTTTGTTAACCCTGTGTCAATGTTTAGATTGGAAGCTGCTCAAGGAAAGGTCTTCTTAAGTACTGGGTGCAAAACCCAAAGTGCAAAATGGAAATAAAGCTGCATTCATGGAGCAGAAGATACCAGTGATACAGAAACAAGCTTATACATTTGGCCCTCCACACTCATTGGGGTTAGGGGCACAGGACCCCCGCAAAAGTGGGGAAGCCATAAATATCTCTATCCCCCCACAAACAATATTTAGCACAAAAATACAATTCATGGATTCAACCCACTGTGGATGCCTTCGAGGCAGCAGGGTTTCTTCACAAGGCAGAAATAGGTGGCTGGCAGGGCTTGCCACTGCCTCCACTGCTGCCTCCACTGCTGCCCTATGCCACTTTTATTAGAGACTTATAAGCCTCAGCCTACATTCACAGTCTCTCTTATTCTTGCAAGGCTTGCAGTCCCTATTAAAAATGGCATAGAGTAGCAGCAAAGGTGGCAGCAAATAATCCTTGCATAATCAAATCCACCAGAGTTAAACCCACAGATGTGGAGGAGCAATTGTATTCAAATATTTAATTCCCTTAATTTCTTTCTCCTTTCTTATTTCAGAATTTAAAATTTCTAATGTCAATATAAATAATAATGGAGATAATGTATTCAAATATTTAGAGGGTTATCGCATGCCAAAGTAAAGTGGCAGGGCAGCTGGAAGGTTCCACTTTCTGTGCTGCCTTACTGCATGACGTAGTCATTCTTCCAGTGTTCTGCCATTCTGGTCCCATGTGAGATGGAAGTAAAACCGTGTCTTTTTACGAATGGAATTTTCCAGCTTTACTTTGGCGTGCGATAAGGGCTGTTGGTTGGCTCAAGTTTTCCATTGGTTGAATATGTCTAAAACCACTTTGGATTATTTCTTTCCCTCATCTTCTCCTGAATGGTGGGAAAAATAAGCGACCTCAGTCACCATTAGCATAACTATGCACTTTGTCGCACGAAGCGGTAAACCACAATTGGAGCCGGGTAATCACATCTTTGGCTTGAGCTTATCACATGACACCAAGTCCCTTTTGTTGCTGATTTGCAATGGAATCGTTGCTGGAATGCAACTTTTAATTGATGGTGAAATCCTGTCAATTTCTGTCAATATCACTGCTATTCGAGCTCTCCTTTTTTTGATAGATCCCTTTTGCTGCAGTTCTGATACTGGCAGTCACATGAGTGACAGTGATTCTCCCCAGTCCCCCCTCCCTCTCTCCCTCCTCCTTCTTGCTATTCCCAAGCAGGCTGAGATAACTTTTACTTTATTTTTTCTTTACTTTTTATTTTCTTTGTAACATTTTATTGTTTTGCCCTGTGCCGGGGAAGGCATACACAGGGAGGGAGGTGGTACTAGCAAGGCAAAGTGGAAGAGCGAGGATGGGACCATGGATTATCAAAGGAGAAAAATTGCAGGGTTGTTGCAGAGGAAGTGTGATAGGGAGTGTTTTAAAACTGGTATGTTCCCATTTGCTTCCAGAACACGATTACTCCAATATCACACACTGGTGTGATAATGAACCTATAACAGGACATTATCACACCAGTGTGTCATATTGGAGTAATTTTACCTCTACCACCCTCCTCCTTCTCCTCTTCCTCCTCCTCCTCCTCTTCTTCTTCTTCCCAAAGATCTTTCCATCCTTCCTAGTAGTAACTGCTTCAGAAAATTCTTGTTCAGCTTCTTTACTTTCCTTCAAATCATTTCCAGCTTATCTCTTTCCTTCTCGAAACTGTAGACCCTACAACTGTTGTCAAGATGAGGCCTAACTGGTATCAAGTACAACAGATCTATTACCTTCTGTCTGTTATCTCCCATGACTTCATTAGCTGCATCTGCTTTCCTGCCAAAAAGGAAGGCCAGGAGAGGCAGCCTCATGCTGCGTGTATTGACATGTTAGTTTATCCATGCGTAAGGATGGCTGTGCTGTGATCTGATCTGCAGTTCGCTCAGTAGTTTTCCACTCCACTAGTCCTCTTGTACAAAAGGCAAGACAAGCCAACCTGCATCTCTGCCAAGTCCCCTGGTTGCATGAGAGACATGGAGCCTCTTCAGAACTGTGGCAGCAACAGGAAAAGCCAGCAGGTTGGAAGACACTCACTGAACCTCTCTTCTCCCGTGCAATCATAGAAAACAGTGGATGAACCCCCAATTGTGAGAAATTCACTCCCATGGAACAAAGTTCATTAGAACCTCCTGAGTGAGCTTATGTACCAGTCTTAATACATCCAGAGAAGGTAATTTTGAAATATTGGCTTCATATGGCCAAGCAACTGCTCAGCAGCAGCCTGCAGACCTGCACATTCCATAACAATAATTTTTAATATATCAATTAATAGCTCCCAGGGAGGCAGCAATCATATTTATGGATTCTCAGGAAGACGTCCTCTGATACTGAGAAGGATTTGGACCTTGAGATTATCCTTGAGTGTCTTCTTTCATCTCTAGATAGATATGCAGACAGACAAACAGATAGACAGAACAACAGATGCCCACTGAAACATGTTTGTGCTTGATCACAGTGCCATTTTCTCCACCACAGACAGAAGTCCTCTTTTGTAATTTGTTTTTCAATGCATTTTAAAGAAGTCTAGTTGTGAATTCTATGGAGAAGACAGGGTTACGGGAGAGCTTCTGATAAACTGAACAAGATTCAGTTAAAATGAACAAGCAGCCAGCTTAAAAAGAAAGGACCGTGCTTTTTCTACAGCTAAATTAATCTGTGGAACTCAAGTGACCATGGGACGTTCCAGAGGCCGATAATATAATCATATTGAAAAATGTACAGGCTGCCTTTTCTGCTCCAGTCTCTCATACTTCGATTGTCTTGTGCTTCTGTAAATAATTATTCATTTTGACTATATTATTTACCATCACAGACATGGGATGCACAAAGGGTATTTCGTATTCATTATTATCTGGAGAGACAACTACAGGTTTCTAGGGTTTTTGTTACCTTCGGACCTTTAAATGCCGCTGTCAAAATCCAACCTGGAATTTTATCACCACCTAGAATGCTTCTTTTGAAAGACATTGAAGCACTTGCAAGTAACTAGTTGCAGATAACAAGTTATTTATAATTATGTGCAATTAATTACTTTGTTCCATAGGCAAAGTTACAACTACATTTTATCACAATTGCCCCAGATAGACAATGGAAGTATCAGTGGAGATGAAGAAGACCTTAAAGAGGACTTTAACTGTAGGTCTATCACTGTTTCTTTAAAAGATTTTGGAAAATTGTTCTTGTGGAGCAATTCTTGGTGGAGAGTGGTCTAGTATGGGTATTGTTTACAGGGGTTAGGTAGCTCTGGCTTATAGTTTATATTTATATCTCAAGGCTTTTGTTTTCCTGCATCCTCCCTTCCTGTATTTCTTTTTAACCTCACTCATTCCCTGTCAGTGAATGGGTGGGTAAGCAATGGGGTTTTCCAAAGATGTGTGCATCCATCTACAGTACTTGTCTCTCAAGCTGAAAACAGGGACCGGGGCAGTGGGGTAAGAGAGGAATGAAATCATAGATGGGATTTTTCACCAGCTTTCTAGCAAGGTGTCTATTGCATTAATGTGGCACAAATTTCAATGCCAAATTAGAATCAATTTAATTCACATAGACATTCCCTTTTCAACATAATCGTAATCAACATAAGGTGTTTTTTTAATACACTTTTTCACTATCTTTCCTCTCTCTATTCAGTTGCTTACAAAATAAATTGAATCAACATGTGAAGATGGGAGCTCACTAGCTCCACCATTCCATGTCCAGTGCCTTAAGTTTCTCATGTGGAGACCTATGAGTCTGAACAAGGGAGCTTCTACAACATAGAAAGGCTCTCCATGTGACCTGGAACCCTAAAGAAAAAAATCAGAGTTCCCAATTGGATGGAGTTTCCAGACACAATAAAAGAACTCATGTTCAGATTCATTGGTCTAATAAAGAGAATGGGGGAACTGAAGAAGAAAGAGCTGGAACATGTCCAGAGGAGGGTGACCAAAATGGTGGGAGGTCTGGAAGCCATGCCCTATGAGGAGAGACTTAGGGAGCTGGGTATATTTAGCCTGGAGAAGAGAAGATTAAGAAGGGACATGATAGTCATGTTTAAATATTTGAAGAGATGTCATACTGCAGGTGGAGCAATCTTGCTTTCTGCTGCTCCAGAGACTAGGACATGGAACAATGGATTCAAACTACAGGAAAAGAGAGTCCACCTAAACATTAGGAAGAACTTCCTGACAGTAAGAGCTGTTCGGAAGTGGAATACATTGCCTTGGAATGTGATGGAGTCTCTTTCTTTGGAGGCTTTTAAACAGAGGCTGGATGGCCATCTGTTGGGGGTGCTTTGATTGTGTATTCCTCCAGGGCAGGGAGTTGGACTAGATGGCCCGTGAGGTCTCTTCCAAATCTATGAGTCTATGAAAGAGGCAGTGGCAGCATTAGTGGGGTGCGGAGAGGCCAAACCACACCAGGTGATACTGTCAGGGGGAGGGGTGACACCAGCCTTAGTGACTCCCCTCTTTGTGAGTTCATGCATGATGACTGAACAGAGTTATAGAGGATGAGGATAGAAACAGCAGGCATAATCCTGCTCCCATGCTATGTATTCAGTATAAAACACATTCTGAACATCCATATAGGATTTTTCTTACATGAGAAAAGTATCTCTTTCCCCTGAGAAAGCTGAATAAGCCAGTGTTTTGTGATAGCACTTTTTGCTGTTGCTCTTATGTGCCATCAAGTCAACTTCAACATATGGTGACCCTATAAAAGAGGGATCCCCAAGATGCACTACTCAGGTCATGCAAATTCAGTGCATCCGTGGCTTCCTCAATTGAATCAATCCACTTGTAATGTGGTCTTCCTCTTTTCCTACTGTCTCTCATTTTACTGCCTCTCACTCATCTTCAGAACTCTCAACGACCATATTTCAAATTATTTCTTCTTCTTACTGCCAGTTTTTTTTTTCTCTGCCCAACTTTCAAAACCATACATAGCAATAAGAAATACTGTCATGGATGATCCTGACGTAATATTCAGTGATATATCTTTACACTTGAGACTCTTGTTTAGTTCCTTCATAACGACCCTTCTAAGTTGTCATCTTCTTCTCATTTCTTGACTATACAGTCAAGATTAATGACTATTTTGATTAATGACTGAAAATCTAGAAAATCTTTTAACTATTTCCATATCTTTATCAATCACTTAATAGTTATGTAAATCTTCTGTGGTCATTATTTTTGTTTTCTTAATATCAAATGGTAACAATGCTTTTGCACTTTCTGCCTTAACCTTCATCAGTGGTCATTCCTGGTCTTTGTTATTTTCTGGTAGGAATATGGTGGCACCTACATATCTTCAATTATTGGTATTTCTTCCTCCAGTTTTCACATCTCCTTCCTCTGAGTCTAATTCTACTATCTGTATGATGTGTTCTGGATAGAAATTAAACAGATAAGGTGATAAAATGCAGCCTTTTCTGACTTGATTGACAACTAGAGATCATATTGCGACCATATATTGACTAATGGAGTGCTTCTGTTTCTCCATTATTCTGTCCTGACAGTAGCCTATTGCCCAAAGTATAGGTTATGGATCAGGACATTCAAATGTTGTGGCGCACCCATTTCTTTTAGAGTGACCCATAATTTTTCATAATCTACACAGTCAAAGGCTTTGCTATAATCAATAAGGCACAGGTTGATTTTCTTCTGAATTTTTTTGGTGCACTGTTAGGCAATGTATGTTTGAAATATGATCTCTGATGTATCTTCCTTTGGGAATCCAGTTTGGACACTTACTATTTCTCACTCCACATATGGCAAAAGCCTTTCTTTAAAAATCTTGAGTATCACTTAGCTTGCATGTGAGACTAGTGCATTGATTCCCAAACTGTAGTCCTCCAAGTGTTTTGGACTTCCAGAAGCCTCCACCACCTTGGCTAATGAACAGGGATTCTGGGAGCTAAATTCCAAAATACCTGGAAGGCCAGAGTTTGGGAAACAGTGGACTAGTGGAATGGTCCATTAGTTACTACAGTCATGATGTCCCCTTTTGACATGTGTTTCCCCCATTGATGATTCAGCATCCCTACTTTTGGTTGAAATTTCCCTTGGATTTTTCAGATTTTGTGGGGAAAGTCTCTTTTTCAACCTTTTTGTTGTCTTCTTTTATTTCTTTGCACTCTTTGTCCTGACATAGTTCTAACAGTTCTCTTTGTTTTGACATAGAAGTTGCTGAACAGTTGCATTCAGGATTTTAGCCCTAATGCTGTCACTTTTGCTTGTTGTTTGTCCTTAACCATTTGAAGAGTTTCATTCATCATCCAATGAGGCTCTTCTTTCTTTTTCACTATGGACAGACTGTGAATATTTCTTTTGATTCATAACCAATTGGCTTTCATGCTGAAAATCTCTTCTTTAAATTCTACAGGGATATTCTATAGATTATATTTTGTCACTGTGATTGATTTAATGTTCTTCTTTAGCTTTACTCTAATTTTTGATGTTTGGTTTGTGCCACAATCCACACCTGGTTGGTTGGTTGGTGGGTGGGTGGGTGGTTGATTGTTTCAAAAAGAATGAAGCATCTCCTATTTCTAGTTATATAATCTATTTGATTTCTGTATTGGCCATCTAGTATATACAGTAATCTGTTGGATTGTGTGAAGAATGTGTTTGCAACAAAGAAACTGTTGGCTTAACAAATTTCTATAAACTGTTCTCTTTTTTAATTTTATTTTTTAAAGTTTTCTTAGATTAAAAACCAAAAATTGTAATTCCATAGTTTACATCAATATACATATTCATTATGTTTTACATGGTAACCAACAACAATTTCTGTATTTAGTTACGTTTATACAGGCATGGTAAAGGTACATTGTCACATGTATCTCAATCTTAATAAGCCTCGACCTGTTATATAAGTTGTTCTTGTGCTTCATTTTTTGATTATAGGCCAAATTCTCCAACACTGTTTGGTTTTTTTTTTTTTTTACTGCTTTTGAATGCCAGTTGCCTTATGATGATCAACATGGCCTGTTTTGGTGTGTGATTGGTTTTTTCATAGACAGCTGCTTAGAATCTCTCAATTTCTTCCTCTTCTGCCTCTGTAGTAGTAGGAGAAACTTGGGTTGTGGCTATACTGGTATGTTTTCCATGCAGTCCTATTGATATTACTTGGGCAGACTTTGCATAATATCCCATGACTACCTTTGCTACATCACACTTCACTATTAATGCCAACTCATTTCTTCTTTGATTGCCATTTCCAGAGTAACACATCTTAATGTCATGTCAGCATTCTCCCCATTCCATGGACAGGGCCGAACCAAAACTTTCCGCATCCCAAGCCAAATAACAGGATCTTCTTCCCCCACCCCATTCTTCATGACAAATGCCAACCAGACTGTCAGCTGAATCTTATTTCAGCATCTGTGACTGGACAGGTACTTCCCCTTCACCTTAGGGCCACAGGTTATTTAACAGGGTACAGGTAGGTCATGGGGCTGAGAGGATTGGCCTAGATACTGCTGTCATTACTGTTGCCTCACTCTGGCTCAGGAAAAGGCTGGTCCTGTTGAAGGATCTTCATCATATGAGTAGGTCAAAGTACAGCCAGAAATGACCAAAGTAAAGGGCAAGAACGATAATCTCAATACACTGTGAAGAAATACAAGAAGGCTAAGTTTTAGTCCTAGGCATGCTCACTTGGCCAAATGGCCTGACTAAACTTACTATCAAATAGAGATGCACAGGATGAGTCTGTTGGCAATGACAGGTAGAGAGTATATGAACAGATAGGTATGTGAGGAGCTGAGCTCCCTTTATGAAATTCCAGTCTCTCCATACACTTGATTAGTATTCCATCCTCATGCTGAGGCAGCTGGTTGGTAGAGGCAGACAGACAGGCAGTGACAGGAAGCACCAGCGTCGGCAAGAATGGCAGACTGAATCCCAGCAGAAGGCAGGGAGGGAGAGAGGAAGAGGCAAGAAAGCTGACTGTAATTGTGTTTCTAACTCCTTCAGTCAAAAGGAGACCTACAAGCTTTTGTGGAAAGTCAAGGACACCATTTCGCTTCCTCTTTTCTTCTACCACACCATTCTAACTCCAAGGAAGAAGAGGAGCAACTAACCAAGACATACACCAAATTCATTCTGCAGGCTGATTCTGTATTATTCTGCCTGGGGAGATGCTTCCCAGTTAGTCAACCTGATCATATTATTTTTAAGTCAGTCCAGCAGATCAATTAACCACACTTGCAGCTCAGGCAGAGACTTATTCCTTGTAAGATAGGTAGTTGCCATATATCATGTCTGGGCCATCTGGCTTGATACAGTCTAGACTAACATGTGGCAGTAAACTGCCCCTCCTTTCTCTGAGCAGCCCAGAAGAGAAGACATAACACAAGGATTGTCATACATATATACCTACACACCTTTCTCATACACATCCCTCTCTCTCACATACCCAAACACACACACAGAAACACAGACAAGTGTGTACTGCAGCCTCTCCCCAGTGCCCTTGCTTTCCTCCCACCATCACTGTCCCACCTGCCCACCCCAGCTCTCTCCTCCTTTTCTCCCCTGTCCCGCTCCCTCCATTGGTCCCATAGGCCCATGCACCACCCGCCCTCCTTCCTCCTGCTCCCCCATCCATTCCATTCCATTCTCCTGCCCTAATGAGTGAGCAAGGGAATGTGTGCGCAGCTGAGTGCAGCCACCCCACCAGTTTGATTTCTTTCCAGCAACCAAAGATTTGACCACTGACTAAGCCTGATTTAACTGAACGCAGCTCAAGGTGGACACCAGTATTATCGAAGTCCCTGTTAAAAATGGCAGGGCAGCAGCAGCAAAGTAATCCATGAATAATCAAATCCATGAAAGTATAACCCACCAATGTGGAGGGGTGGCTGTATTTCATTCTTTTTCTTTTTCTACATTCTGTTTCCTTTTTAAATCTTTTCTATTTCTTTTTCTATTTTTATATATGTACTAAATACTATTTGAATGTAGTGGAAATTCTCAATCATTTTTTTAATTGCTTACAGTGCTAAACAAAGTGGTCCAAGAGCTGCCTTTAAATTTTAAAGTGTTAATTTTTTTATAGGCTTAAGGTTGGGGTTTTTTTATTGTTTCTTTGTTCATTTTACAGGTAACATCTGCTTGAGGAAGTTAGTGCGCAACTGTTACTCTGCCTGTTGAGAGCTGGGCTATGATATCTGTGAGGGATATTGTGTCATAATGTGGCAGTCCCATCCCTCAAACACTGAATACAAACACTCAAGCAGAAACATTTGTGACCCTATTTGCTGGTGGGAAATATGAAATATATTACTGGCTCTATCAAGAAGAAGAATTAAATCTGCAAGGCAGAAGTTGAACAATAGCCAATCTCACCAACACACACACACAGGTCTAGCAGAGAAAACTAACAGTTTAATATTTTGTGTATTGCATATAAAAGTAGCTTTAGTTAGAAATTACTAATTCATAATCAAATACAGCCAGATCTCTGTATCTATGGAACCAATATCTGCAGTTTCAGTTATCCACAGGACACAAAATAGGGACACATATCATAGAGTTGGCTTGGAAAATGCCTAGAAGCATCCTCTCTATGCATCTTCTAGGTCCTCAAACACAATTCTATGGTATGTTTTTTACCAGAAGTCCTTTATTTTAATAGGGTTCACTGTTATCCACAGTAGGGTTTAATAGGGTTCACTGTTACCTGTAGAAAGTCTGGGAACCAACCCCCAGTGGATATGGCGGTCTGACTGTATACAGTGTAATGGAGAAAAGAGAAGGAAGAAAAAATGTCTGCAGGTTAAAGCAACAGAGGAAAGTAGGTGCGGAACAGTAACAAACAAGAAGTGTACAAACGTACATTTGTATAGGCATAAGTATAGGCATGCAAAAGTTGCTAACATTTTCATCATACAGGGCAGTGACCGCACTCTAGCCAGCCCAAATTGCTATTGCAGTTAGTATTAGAGGTAGCACTGCACTGCTGCTTCAAACTATTATTAATGATCAGTGATAGTTGGACTCGAGTCAGACTCAAGTCAGACTCAAGTTGCTTCAATGACTTGACTTGGACTCAACTCTGCTATAAATCAAGCACTGACTCAACTCAACTTGAGACTTGTATATTTTTAGCTAGTGACTTGCTGGCCTTGGAAGAGGAGGAGCCTTCTAAAGCATTTCTTAGCAGCAGGCAGCACTCATCCCTGAGAGCTTGGGAAGTGTTTCTTCAAGGGGAACACAGCAAATGAGTTCAGCAACAGGCTTGAGACAGAAGGATCATCTAAAGTTGCCTTTTCCAAAGCAGCAGGCAAGGTATGCTCAGCAGCCTCACAGGAAGCAGAGTGCAGGAAGCATTTCTCACAGACTGACAAGCATACCCCAACCCCTGCCTCAAGCCCAACTTCTAGTTTAGTGTTCCCATTGGCTCTCATATCCCTCCTGCTTCCTCAATCCAAATGAAGTTAGTGTCTCCACAGCCAGCCTGCAGCCTCACCGACTCCTCCTCGCCTGTTCCTTTGTCTTGCTCTTGTTGATGCTTCACCAGCAACTTCCTTGGATTCCAAGCCTCCCCAGCACCATCTCAAATAATCAGCCAGGATGTTCAGTCATTTGTCTAACACTTCTTGTGCTCTGGGAGCAAGTCTTGCATACTGCTGCTCATAGGAAATGCTTTAGAAGGATCCTCCAGTGTGCAGCAGGGACAGGCTGGCATCTGAGTAGACCTAAACCCCGCCTCAAACCCAATGGAAACTGCACTTCAGACCATCCTTCTAAAGAATTTCCTAAGAGCAGCAGCATGCAAGACTTTCCTCCAGAAATGTTTCTCTGAGGTGAACAGCAAACAGCAGCCTGGGGGCCAATCTTGTGGGGGAAAATAGTTTTTCTAAAATGTAATCTTGATGAATTTGATTTACAGCACAACTTTGTTAAAATAAAGCCTTATTGAACTTGCCTATGATGATTTTTTTAACTTAACTTTGTGCACATCCTTTTTCAAGTTATTGAAACTACACACACACACACACACACACACCAACTAATTTTTTTCTGTTAAAGTTGGCTCCCAGGCTTGAGACTAAAGATGAGACTTGACTTGAAAATATCTTGCAAGAGCATGTGACTCGACTTGAGATTTAAGGGTAAAAGATTTGGATACATCACTGTTAACTCTTTTCATGTATGTATGTATGTACATCAGCACATTGTTCCAGGAGTAGCAGATCCAGGTCATTTAACTCCAAAATCTGGAGCAGAGAAGTTGCATCCAAGCATCTCTATTCTGAAGTATTTAAACTGACCTCTATGAAACCCTTAATGGCTACCTGAGGACATGTGGTTTTTGTGTAGACAGAAAAATTAAGTCCTGGATCAGAGGTGGGAATTGTGTATCTCTCCAGATGTTGTAACTCCCAGCACCCGTAGGCAGCATAACCAATGGCGAGGGGTGCTGGGAATTGCAGTCCAACATCTGGAGGGCTACACAGTTCCCAATTTTAATCTATATAAAACTTGGCTCAGAATTTCTCCAGATTCTAGTACACTAGAACTATCAGGAGAACATGGAGTGGACTTATAACATTACAAGTCCTGCCACTCTTGTTGCTTTGAGCTATTAAAGAGTCCCACAGTATCATCAGACTGGCACAGGGCAACCCTTTACTAATGTTTTAGAACAGCAACAATTGGTTCCTGTCTCCTTGTCCATGAAACCTAAAGCTCTACATTAAGTTGCTCTTTTGTGGTACAATCCCAAATGAAAAAGGTAGAAACATCTGATTATGGAGCATCTGATTTTTAAATCAGAATCTCCCCACCCCATATAGCACTGTAGTGTAATTGCCCTAATTAGGTAGGCTTATTTTGATGAGGGTTTAAAAATAATAATCAAGTGTAAATGACATTTGCTGCACCTTGCCTCTTGCTACTGAAGCGTCAATGTAACTTAATCTGAAAATTATGCATAAAGGGGAGAAATTATCATAATACTCCCTTGCCAAGCTGCAACACATCTGACTCCATTTCTGTTTGATATTTCAAGCTGCACATAGAAACAGTGCCAGCAAAAAGCTGAAAATGTTTGCTCCCTCGGAGCGTGGTGGGGTCTCCTTCCTTGGAGGTCTTTAAACAGAGGCTGGATTGCCATCTGTCAGGGATGCTTTGATCAAGATTTCCTGCGTGGCAGGGGGGCTGGACTGGATGGCCCTCATGGTCTCTTCCAACTCTGCAATTCTATGATTCTATGTTTGGGTTTCTCTGTTGCCCATGTTTATGTCCCCATGTTCTGGTAAGCTATCTCAACTTCTGATACTTACCGATACCTAAGAGGACATCATTTTTGAAAAGTATGTAGCACCCAATTGTAGTATGTGGAAAATAATTATTGTAATGTAAAACAATCTTGTGTATCCCATTCACATCCTAAGATAAGTCTAGGAATTTTCCCTGCATGCTTCTGTTCTCCCAAACTCCCTTTCTTTTATCTCACTAGGCACTTCCAGCCAACTGGAGTGATGGGTCATTCAACACATGACCTAATTTAAATGTTATTGCTCTTTGTGTGAGTCTCTTTTAAGTTAGAGTCTCCATGCTTTGAAGCCATGCTGCTATGAAGCCTTGCTATGATGCTATGCCATGATGTTCACCATGCAGCCTCTGCCGCTAAAGGCTGGGTGAGTCATTCTACCCTAAATCCTCCTAGTTAGTTAGGAACCTTTCTTTTTAAAGTTTGTTTTAGTATGAAGATTAAAATTCTTATACCTTCAGTAAAGTTTTGATATGCATTTTTAAACTGACTCCTTTGTTTTTCTAATGAGTCTAATTCACTGGGTGATCAGACCACAGACCTCAGAACACACTTTTAAATGTTAATTGAGCTTGTCTGCATTCTTAAGTGGCATTCTGCATGACTTTGAAAGTGAAGTGATTTTAACTCTTTTTAAAGAAGATATTTTTATTTCTTTTTAAAAGGGCTAGATTCCTGGAATTTTTAATACATTTTTATTTTTAGACTCATACCTGCTACACCAATTCCACAAACAAAACACTTGCTAAGAGGCAGGGTGTCTATGACGTTAGCCCACCCCGATGGATTTCAGAGTCCTCTGTGAGATTTCCCAGGTGACAGGGCTGTTGGCAAACCTCCCTGAGATTTCCTGGCTGATGTGGCTGGTGATCCTCCTGAGTCCCTAATCATAGGAGATTTTCACACGGGGAAATTATTCCCCTGAGAGATCAGGAGAGAAATGGGGCTATTCTGGGAGCAGAGCTCTGTTTCGCACGCCCCTTTCCTTCTCCTGATCTGACGTTGTCCTCACTCTGTGCTGCTTCCCTTTCTCTGCCAGTATCTTCCGTCATTTTTTAATAACGAAAGTTCTTCATTCTTAAAAAATGATGGAAGATACTGGCAGAGAAATGGAAGCAGCACAGAGTGAGGACGACGTCAGATCAGGAGAAGGAAAGGGGTGTGCGAAATGGAGCTCTGCTCTCGGAAGAGCCCCATTTCTCTCCCGATCTCTCAGGGGAATAATTTCCCTGTGTGAAAATCTCCTCACTGTGGAATGGTTGGATGAAACAGGCCATCACTATGGTGGCTTCTGAGCACCATTGCAGAGCCTGGGTGTTCTCCTGCTTTTCAGAAGAACTATTGGCAATGAGGCAAATTAGACAGTGGCAATACCATGGGAGGCAAAAATCTGTCCAAGATCAAACAGAGGCATCACGTGACAAGGAGGACAGAAAGAAGGGGCTTCTTCAGTGTTCTGACTGCATCCTTAAAGAGCTGTCCAGCAGAGTGTTTCATGTGCTGTAACATCTTGTAATACTGATAAATGGGATTTTGGAACCCATAGGAATCTGCTTTGGCATATTTGCATAGTCCTTTGTGGTTAAAACACACATATGCAGGCTAGCTTAGATGCTATTATTTATGTATCTGTCCAGTGCTTCGGCTAGGGTGCACTCACTGTCATCCATTCTGTAGGATGGAACCATGGGAATTAGTGGTAACAACCATTTGTTACCACTAATTCCCATGGTTCCATCCTACAGAATCCTGAGATACATAGTCTGGTGTAGTATTTAAAATGTTCTGCCAGAGAGCTCTACGGGAAATGGACCAGCATTGTGTAGCAGAGAATTCTGACTACCTCACCAAAATGCAAATCCTGGGATTCTGTTGGATGAAGCCATGACTGTAAAAGTGGTATCACACACTCTCCAGTATTTCAGAGAAGAAAACCAGGATACGTGTGGCCAGGAAACATGAGAGTGTGGTCAAGATGGTAAAAGTTGTTCAACACATAAGCTAGGAAAGGCTGCAACAGTTTGTTTTTGTCTGGGAAAGGCAAGATTCCACCCCTTTCTCTCCTCTCCCCCTGCCATGAGTTACCTGAGTGCAAACTACTTTTGCTCTCATTTCCTGAAAGTTGAAAAACTGGGTTTTTTTCAGCCAGGAAGTGAAAATTCTAGGCCGGCTCTATGGGTCAGGAGCCAGGGATGTGAAGATAGAATAGTTATGTTCCTATTTACAGGGCTATGCCCACAGGACAACATTGTGCAATCATATTTTGGTACCATGGCAATTAAACTGTGGATTTCTGCAAGGTTCTGGCTGCCAACACACTGCAGAAATAAACCAGTTTGACACTGCTTTAACTGCCATGGCGCAATGGTATGGAATTCTGGGATTTGTCATTTTGTGAGATATTTAGCCTTCTCTGTCAGAGAACTCTGGTGCCACAACAAATGACAAATCCCAGGATTCCATAGGATGGAGCCATGATACTTAAAGCGGTGTTGAACCGCATTATTTCTTCTACCTTGTTCCCAGCATCTTCTACCTTGTCCCCAGTGCTATTCTACATCTATCTGGAGACACTGAGGATGGTTATCAGTAGATCTAAAGTAAAATGGAAGTACTCTGATGAAACCAGCTTCTGTGTCATCTGAGAAAAGAAAGGTTGTGGAGGTCCTCAACCAGTGTCTGGAGGACACAGTAGTGAGGTGCATGGGAGCCAGTAAGCTGAAACTACATCCAAACAAGACAGAGGCAATGTGGACAATTCCCTTCTCTGGGAATTAGGGAAATTGCCTGTTCTGGACAGGCTGCACACCCTCTGAAAAAGAAGGTGCAGAAACTGAGGCTGTTCCTATATCCATGACCGCCGATGCAGGCACAAGAAACTTCAGTCACATTTTCCCAGCTCCAGCTGTGGCTCAAGCCATTCTTTATCACAGATAACATGGACACAGTGATGTACACATGACCTAGACAATGACTGCACAATGGCAATGTACTTTACAGATTGGTTGAGACAGGTTTGAAAGCTGCAGTCAAGTGTAAAACTCTGTGAAAAGGATGCTAAGTGGAGCATCCCACAAGAATGTATTATACCAGCAATGAAAGCAATGTACTGGCCAAGTTCAAGGTCCTTGTGTTAACTTACAAGCCTTGCACAGCTTAGGACCTAGATGTCTGATGGATCTTCTTCCTTACAGTCTAGTGGGAATGTCCCCTTGAGGATGAATCATTTGCCAGAATGATTGACAGCATCTCAGTGCAAGAGTTGGAACTCTTCCAGTACAGTTGGCACTAAATGATCTGCTTTTAGGATCCATTGAAGACCTGTTTGTTTACCTAGATTTTTGGTAGAATCCATGTTGCTGCAGCTATTTAACTCTCTATAAGCTGTCCCCTAGTTTATTGTTTTATTTATAGACTGTATTCATTTTGTTTTATTATCTTAGCACCCTTTTGGGAATTATTTTTAAAATAGAAAACAGGTGCTAAATGTTATAAACATGATAAATTAAAAATGGAGAAAGGCTGTTCTCTGGATTTAATACTCTTTGGGGGTAAATTCAATAAGCAGATCAAGAAATATAAACTAATCTAGCCAAATGCTGGGGTAAAGGGGTACAATAAGCTCACCTAGGAAAATGCTCACAGAAAGGCGATAAGAATATTTATTGGGGTGAAATGTACTGCTTGTTGTTCATTCGGCATGCCCACATCCATTCTTGACCTTTTCTCTCCAAATCTGCTAAGCACAGCAGTCTTTGTCCCTTTCTATTGTGTGAGCTCTGTTGGTTGCTAAGCATGTAAACAGGAATGAGGTGATGATGGGGACTGGCTACTAATTTTGTTATTGAAGCACTTTGGGCTCCATAAAGCAAAGGAGAAGAACATTGTTATCATCTGCTGAAGTTCTTAGGGGAAGGTACACAACTCAAGAGAAAAATTGCAGGTTCCACCATCCTTTTTTCTTCAGCATTTTGCCAGTCATTCTCTGTGCTCTCAAAGTGGTGCAAGAGGAAGGGGAGACATTCTGTGGGCCTTTGATATAGATGATTCAGGCATGAATGTGGGAACTTTCTACAGGCAAAGCAGGGGCTCTAGGAACTGCAATCAAATCTACTCACAAGCAGAAGTGCTGGAGGCATTAGTGCAGTCAGAGCAGAAAGTTCAGGGTCCCCTTTATAAGCTATATAAACATGTGTCAACAGTGCGATTCCATAGCTAAATAAACTAAAAGCACTGTAGCACATTGTGTTTAGATCGTAAGAGGTAAAGGTACCACTCTATTCTGCTTTGGCCGGACCTCATATGAGTTTTATATGTTTCAGAAGATTATAAATAAACTGGAACATATCAGAGGAGGGTCACAAAGTTGGTGAGTTGTCTGGAGACCAAGTTCCTATAAGGAAAAATTGCGGGGGGAGGGGGGATTAGGTATGTTTAGCCTGAAGAAGAGATGATGTTGCAGAAGGAACTGACTCGCTCAAGAACTCATATCAGTCAACATGTAAGAATTTCATAAGGAGACCCCAAGGCTTCTCTCATATAACCTAGTTAAGATGTTCCTGTTACTACAACTGAGGACATACTAAACATTTAGGGGAACATCTAAAGGGGATTTTCTTTCAATGCAAAGAACACATTTAGAAGAGAGATTTCTTCAAGACCCAGGGCAGGAGACAGATGGCTCAGATTCCTTTCTCCCTGCCTGCTGTGATCTTGATAATCATCATACGTAGCCACACATACACACAGCTGGTGCTATTTGCCTTTGGAAATGGCTATGCATTAAATGCAAACACAAATTTAGGGGTCGTTCACACGGCAAAAATAATCCTCAAAGAATTCGCCTAGAATTCTTATAGTTCCCACGTGTTCTGCATCTGCATCGCCCTTTTCAGAAGGAGGGGGTCTAAAACACCCGTAAGTGGCGTACTTAATGACACCGCTGATTTTCCGCCTTTTTTTAAAAAGTGCCGCAAGATTGCGCATTATCGCATTTGGGAACTGTCCGTCATTTTTAAATTCGCGATGTTTAAAATTAGGGATGTGGGCGGTTTTTTATAGTGACACCACAGAAACTCGCCTACACATCCGGTTTTCCTATCTGCTTTGAAGCATCCCTGTAAACATCTATCGTTTTCCTAATGGAGTCAGTTCAGAGAACAAAGAAGGGGAGCAGGGGAATAGCTTGGAGTCATGCCGAAACTCTTGATCTACTGGCTCTTTGGGGGGAAGAGAAAGTACAGGAGCAGCTACGTGTATGTCACTGGAATATCGATGTCTTAGAAAAAATAGCTGCACAAATGCTAAAGCGTGGACACAACCGAACCCGGAAGAATGCCGCACGAAATTGCAAACGATGCATCAGAAATACAGGGAAATTAGAGGTCATAACTCTAATAGCCAAATAAAAGTAGGAAATGAGTGTAGCTAAAACCTCCATGGCTGCAACAATTTAATTGGCACCATTGAAGAGAACAAAGACCATAAAAGATGACGAGATGCCCAATCAGAAGCCCAAGAGGGGGGAAGTGGATGACCAATGGGAGTACAGGTGGTGGGAATTCCTGAAGGAAGTACATCTAGAATGAATGACGTACTTCGTTGATTGACAGGTAGGGTTGTCAAAGAATGAGGAATATCGATGTCGTGGGAACTGAAATATTTCGATGTGTAGAAATTCACACATTAATATACTCCACATTATAAGCACATCGGAACTACATCCTGGAACTAAACAGGATCCGAAATTTTGCCGTGGGAACTCCGCGATGCAAAATCGAAAGTGTGCTAATGCGATACTTTGCGCAACAAAAGTTGCCGTGGAACCGACCCCTTCGGTTTGGCCTATACTGTTTATATCAGTCACATTTCTTAGGCTGCAGTCCTATGCAGTCCTCCCATATAAGTGTCCTATGCACACTTATATGGGAGGGAGAAAGTCCCATTGAGCATAGTGAGTAAACACTATTTGTTTATGTAAAATTAGAACAAATGCAAAAAAAAAAAAACCCTACCCTCTCCTGAGTTAACTTGGCTCTCACCCTGAGATTTCTCCTCTTGGGAATCAAAGCTTGCCCATTTGTGCTAAACTGAGCCATTATGGGGGGGGGGTGTGCTGGGCATCCATAACCTGTTGGACTGGTTTTAATATAACGTAAATACCATAACCAGTCCAATGCCTATGGCAACAAAAGATATTTAAAAGGGGTCCCTGGTAAAGAAAAGATTAAGAATCACTGGTGTAATTGTATTATTATCAGGTATTATTATTATTATTATTATTATTATTGGTTTAAATCTTGAATTAAGTCTTGGGGGTCCCATGGCAACAAAAGATATTGAAAGGGGGTCCCTGATAAAGAAAAGTTTAAGAGCCACTGGGGTAATTGTGTTGTTGTTGTTATTGTTGATGTTAGGGTTTCAAATCTTGAATTAAGTCGTGGGGGTCCATGGCAACAAAAGATATTTAAAGGGGATCCCTGGTAAAGAAAATGTTAAGAGCCACTGGCATAATTGTATTATTAGTAGTAGTATAGGTGTACTTGGCATAACATACACCATTATGTGCCCTGCTGGGCTTTCAAGTGGTGGTTGCAGCATGGAGCTTGGAGTGGCAGTGTTCCTTTCACACAGTTCAGCTACATGGTATTATTTTAGGAAAAAATATTGCATTTTTTTACGTGTGGGTGGTGAGTAGCTGAGGGAGTGAGAGGAGGGAGGAGCACTTTGTGAGACTGGGGGTGTAGATGCAGATTGAGTGGCAGGAGTGGATTGTGAGGTGGAGAGGGAATGTGCATGTGGATGGTGATTGGCTGTGGGAGTGAGGGGATTGGTTGGGTATGTTTCCTAAGCTTCCAATCAGCACACTGGGAAAGGAAACATACCGAAGCCTTATATAAAGAGAGATGGTTTATTCTGTAAGAATTGAGTCAGTGAAAATGGACCTCACAACTAATGAATTGGATTTTTGGAATAGTAGACATTATTTGCTCTGTTATAGAACTAGACCAACTTTTGATATGGGTTTTGATATTGCCCGGGCACCCTGGGGTGACATCATTGCCCTTCTGCCCCTGCTACTGCTGCAACGGGACCCAGGCAGCCAACTGGTGGCAGCAGATCTTGCATGTACTTTTTTCCTTTTAATTTAGCTGTGAAAGTGGATGTAGGCAGCCCTAGCATTCATGCTCCAATAATGCTGGGGCTGCTTTTGAACAGTATAACAGCAACGTTTGATAAAAGGGGTTCTTGTGCCAGGGAAAAAACTCTTCTAAATACAGTGTGAAAGAGACATTTTCAGAGGCTGGTCCTGATAAAAGTCCCAAGTGGGGGCAAAGCACAGCATAGCACTCTGCATACTAGAACCCTCTAAGGCCCTCTAATCTCAGGCCTGCATGGTATGCTTCCCCTACATCCAGAAACCAAACTCTCCATCTATTCCAGTTTGGCAGGGGCAGTCCCAATCACTCCTCTGGTATCCCACTTTTTCAGCTGCTTCTAAAATGCTCCAGTTTCTCTCTCTCCATCTCCCACTTTCCTTCTTTGTCTTGGCTTACATCAGTTGCTGCAAACTGATTTCAAAAGCAGAAGTAGTTTGACACAGGACTTTATCAGACTACCCCCTAAAGACATTCTTTTGCCAGCAAAAGAATGTCCACCACTACACTTACCTTCCTCTCTTGGCAAAGGCTTCCCTAGCACTGAAGGAGGAAGTGAACGAATCCCCATTCGCTTCTTTCTTTGAAATCCTGTGCAATTTCATCATGGGGGAAATTCAAAAGTTAAAAAAAAACCAGCAAAAAGTTACACCAAGCACCTAAACACACTCTAAAACTTACAAGTAAACCAGGGAAAGTTTTTAAAAGTTTGTCACGATCTCACCTGGAAGTTTTCTGTCCGGTCCAGCCATTGTTGGGGTAAGTACGAGGAAAGAAACCTGCAATGTTCCATACACCAGCAATGCCAACACAAAGTGCCATAGGGGAATCTATTGAAGGCTTAAGCCATCAATAAAAAGATACGGGGTTTGGGCAGAGTATAACCACGAAAGGGTGACGTCGTCTGATCTGTGCGCCCTTTTGTGGTTATGTGGCATCGTAATGATGCCATATTTGACTCATCTGATAAAGTCCACAGTTAACTCTGCAAGGGGGAAGAGGAGAAGAGTGTTGGGGGACTTACTCTTCCCAGTAAGATGAGGCAAAATCAAACTGCTACAGCCTCTCCTTGCTTGTTTATTCTTCCTCATTGATAACTTTTGCCATTTTAACCAAACTCTGATGTTGCTTGGCTACATATGTCGCAGTTTCATCTGTGGACTTTATCAGATGTGACAAAAATCGCACGATTACAATGTCATAATAGCGCAAATGGTTCCCACTATCACATGATGTTGCCGTGTTTGCATGGTCCAGCCACGAATAAGGCATTCCTTATTCTGTGTTACAGCCACGAATAAGGCATTGCTTTTAATTGATGGGACAAGCCATCAATAGCTCTTAATATCGCTTTTCTCATAGTATTGAAGAGTGTGCAAAAACATGTCCTGCTGTAATTACAAGGAATGAGCTATCCTCTTTCCCCCCTCCCCGTTCCAGGTGAAAAAACGTCCAGGTGAGAACATGAAAACTATCTACAGAACACTCAATTTATGAACTGTCCCGGTTTATTTGCACATTTTTAGGTTTGTTTAAGTGTTTGTATCTTTGTTTACTTTGCAAATTAAGGGGTTTTTGGTATCTTTAAGTGCATCTGTGTCTTCTCGTGAGAACTGCCAAAATCTCGCCCATGATAAATCACAGAGGAAAAGTCCCATTCTTAAAATGCTAGTGGTGGTCATGCAAAAATTCTGTGGCGGTTCTTTTGTACAATTACAGTGATGTGTGATAGTATGTGTAATAATGCCACTATGTTTCCGCTTTCCTCATTTGTGGAATTACAGCCTTTTTAGACCCTAGTGTGATAAAGCCCTGTAAAACAGTGGAGGGTATGAGAAACTAGTAAGGGGGGTGCGCTACTGCTCTTTTCTGCGTTCCATGATTACCGGAGACCTTTGAGTCTCATGAACCAGCACTGAACTCTCTCAGATTTGTGATCCCAGCAGCTCCTGAGGTTCTGGAGACATCTGTCTCCTTTTATGAAGGCCACTTGTTAAGACAGGCTTTTGTTTACACAGCCAATACATATAACGGTGGATGTCTCTGAAGATAAATCGCCCAGGAGATGGCAATCCATTCAAGCCCAACCTGGGCTATTAGTCAAAGGTAAATGCAATACTGAGCTGATGAAGGGAACAGGGTGGTGCTCCCACTCCCTGGCTCATTCTGAGCAGAGCCTGAAGGACAATGAAGTGTGATATTGTGCTGCTCAGTGTAGCAATCAGCAGCGAAAACACAGCGTAAAGTGTTTCGATCCTACTTTAGCCCATCAGGTGCTAACAAAGATAAAGCTGTTCAATTTCCCAGCTGTGCCACAGGTAGGGCAACAGTGAGCATTACCGCAAGGGCTACTGGCTAAGGAAGGATGGTTCCTGCTTTGCTTGGTGGGGAAAGGCCTGACTCTGCTAGGGGGCAAGGAAGAAGGCAAGAAGGTGGCCACATGTGCTCCACTAGCTCTGAAGTGGGGGTGGGGGAAGAGCCCCACACATGCAAACACAGTTGTACTGATACTGCGGAAGCACACACTGAGTCCCAAGACTTTATCAGAAGCATAAAATATGGCATCATAACAACACCTCTCTCTCTGGCTTTTCTTTGCAAATGAAGATTCAGGAAGGACTCATCCTGCACTTTCTGCAAGCGCGCTGATGACTGAAAAGGCTAATCCGAGATAAGCAAGTCCAGTTGCAGAAAGCACAGCGGAGGGTCTCCTTGCGTGATGTTTCCAGGTTGTGATTCTTTCTGCATTGTCATTTCTCGTCAAGACTTGTTCAGCGTAAGCTCTCAAATAAAGCTGCAGCATTGTGGATAGTGCATCTCCATGCCTCCCAATGTGAAGCCAGGGTGGACCACTGTTGGTGATCAATTTGGCCAAGCCTGAGATGTTGTTTCAGGGAGTCCTTGTATCTCTTTTTTTGGAGCGCCCCTCTTACACTGACCCGTGGCGAGTTCACCGTAGAGTACTATTTTGGGGAGGCGATGGTCCTCCATCCTAGAAACGTGCCCTGCCCAGCACAGCTGTGTTCTCAATATCATGGCCTCAATGCTGGTGACTCCTGCTTGCTCAAGGACAGCAACATTCGTCACATAGTCAGTCCAGTGTATATTTAGGATTGTATGTATACAGCACTGATGAAAATGTTCAAGGAGTCGTAAGTGTTGGCAATAGGTGACTCATGTTTCAAACCTATAAAGGAGAATAGACAGTACAATGGCTCTATACACATTGATTTTTGTGCTTCGCCTCAGGTGTTCATTACTCCAGACTCCTTTGTAAAGTCTTCCAAATGCACTATATGCCTTTGCTAATCTGTGATCAATCTCTTTGTCAACAACACCACATAACCTCAAAAGGCCGTACATATCAGACCACATTGCCCTTTCATGGTTATGTCCCCACCAAAATCATAGTTTTTTTATTGATGGCTGAAGCCATTAATAGATTCCCCCATGGTGCTTTTGTGCCAGCATTGCCGGTGCGTGAAACCTCACCATTGATGTAGCATCCATGGCCGGTCTGGTGTGAACACTTCCAAGTGATATTGCAACAGCCAGGTAAGTGACACACTTTTTATGACCTTCCCCAGGTTACTTGGAAGTTTTTTAGTGTGTTTAGTTGCTTGGTGTAACCTTTTTAGTGTTGTTTTTTGTTTTATTTTTGAATTTCCCACGCTATGTATTCTCGCAAAAATATGCGGGATGTTGAATGAGGAAGTGAATGGAGCTCACTTCCTCTTTCATTGCTGGGGATGCCTTTTCCAGGATTAGAGATAACTTCAGTGAGGGGGTCTTTTGCTGGCATAAATATGGGGTTTTTTTTAATGGCAATAAAAGAATGCTTTTAAGGGGCTGTTCTGATAAAGTGCCCAGGCAACAGATTCCTTTTACGCACAGCTGACATTGACCATATTCATCTCATGCACCTAAAAACCTCCTTGGGTATACCAAGAGCAGCCACAAAGCCAGCTACACTTGTGCGTGCACACACACTCCTCTGTATGCATCTAACAGCTGTGCAGCCTTAACCACCTTCTCCGGGAAGGCTCTGATATGAACTACAACTGCTGTTTGGAGATTTGGGCTTGGTGAAGTTTGCAGGGACACAAGGCCATGGAGCCAGTGATGGTAGTAGAGATGCAAAGTGGAAGGGGGGGGCAGGAAAAGGCAGAGAACATTATGAATCCAGTGTATTCTGCTGAGAACTGGGCCATGTGCCCTTCAGGTGCCTGAGGTGTAAAGTCTTTGAAACAGATGTTGGTTCCTAAGTGATCACCAGCAAAAGCTCTTGTTAAATTCAGAAGGGAGCAAAAGAGAAAAGAGAGGAAGATTAAGAGAGCTTGTTTTTAATTGCATTTCATTAGTGTTCTTGAGTTGCAAAGACTCTTCAGAGTCTGGCTCGCTTTCCCCCTGGAGAATGCTGCTTTGAGCCAGGTTGTGGGATTTCTCTTCTGAAACCCAAAAGATAAATGGGAATTCAGCTGTCTTGACTACATACATGTGATTCTGGCCTTGAGGAGCTAGTAAGCTCTGGGTGGAGTAGGAAGCTTTCTGAAGTACCCCAAGGACTGTTGAGTCTCTTACTAAGGGTTTTCCCTCCGGTGTTATTTAAAAGTATAAATATAGCTGGGCAGGAAAAGCACTGCATTCGGCCCAGTGGTGCAGAAAATGCAGTCTTAGCACACCCTATTTGGCCACAATGGCATTCGTAGATTCCAGTGCTGGAAGGAAACACACTCTACATATTTCCCCAATGCCCTTGAGAATCACTTGCGGCCATGAATACAGTGGAGCTTGGGTTAGCAGGATCAGAATGACACAGTTAAGGCACCAGCAGGGAAGGGTAACTAATGCCCCAGAGGACAGATGCAGAATTCAAAATATCTTTACCAGATTAGAAAGCTGGGCCAAAACTAACAAAATGAATTTCAACAGGGAGAAATATAGGTACTACACTTGGGCAGTAAAAATGAAATGCACAGATATAGGATGTGTGATACCTGGCTTGACAGCAGTACATGCAAAATGTCTCTAGGCGTCTCAGTGGACCACAAGCTAAACATGAGTCAGCAGTGTGATGCAGCATCCAGAAAAGCAAATGTGATTCTAGGCTGCATCAATGAGGTATAGTGTCTAGGTCAAGAGAAGTAATAGTGCCACTCTATTCTGCTTTGGTCAGACCTCACCTGGAATGCTGTGTCCAGTTCTGGGCTTGCTTTGATTGTATATTGCTACAGGGCAGGGGGTTAGACTACATGGCCCTTGTGGTCTCTTCTAACTCTATGTTTCTATGAATCTACTCCTGACCAGAGATATCTGGAGCCTCCATAGCTTAGAGAGTATTAAAACAAATCACATTCCACACACACACACTGGGGTTATGCTGCATTTTCCTGTCAATAAGGAGCACCTAAAAGACTGCAAAGTTTATTGTGCTAAATTTCTTTCTATGGAGATTTTCAGGTTGGGGTCAATATTCCATGGCAGGCATGGAACAGGGTCAAGAAAGGGTTTCCCTTTTGGACAACATCGCCCCATTCCACCCTGCTCCTGTCCTGTCCCTGTGCTGGTTCCGGAATATTCTATTCACAATGAAACATTGTCAACAGACCACCCATTCTGTGTCTGTCACGGAATCAGGATTCTGTGTCTGTCACGGAATCAGGGATGTGGGAAAAGGAGCCCCATTCCTTTTGCGAGATGACAGCCGTGGGTGAGGAGGTCCATTCCCAGCACTTCCAGGCACGATTGGGACATCCAGGTAAGTGCCACCCTTTCCCACCTCCTCCCCAGGTTACTTGTTTTTTATTTTCTGTGTTTTTGTGCTTGGTGTATTGTTTTGACATTGGGGGGCGGGGTATTTTTAAATTTGCCATGCGCCTGTTCTCTCATGAGAACGGGCACGATTTCATTTGCCAGTCGTAAATGCAGCCTTACAATGGTTGCATTTACGACCGACCAGTGAGGGGAGGGGGAGGACGTTCCTGCTGCTGAATGAAGGTAAGTGTGTGAACATTTTTCTTCTATTCCGCAGCAGGAACGGGAATGGAGGTGGCAGGGCAGGAATGGGGTATTTGGCCCCATCTGAAAATGCCCTATATGAGCTCATGATATTCTCATAAGTGCTCTCTCTCTCTCTCTCTCTCTCTCTCTCTATATATATATATATATATATATACACACACACACACACACACACACATATATATATATATACATACACACACACACACACACACATATATATCTTTATTGAAAAGTTATTTACATTGTGACTCTTAGCAGTTCAGTTCTACTATATTCTGGCTGAAAAGTCCAGCATAATAGCTAAAGACATGCAAAATATTTTTTAAATAATCAAAGTATTAAGAATACAATGAGGATATTTTCTCCTTGAAATTCAGCAAACCTAATCCAGTATGTAAAAGTCATCTTCCCTGTCTATCTTACAAGCTCAGTGATTCTGAGAACACAGGCTAACTGCCTATGAGAGGCCCATCTTCTTCCAAAAAAACCCTCTTATATCTCTCTTTCCTTGCTTAGAACACTCCACCTAAGAAACAAGGGCTTGTCTAGATGGGTTATATACCCCATCTTGCACCCGCCTTGGAGACTTGTAGTCAAAACGATGCAGGGGTCTTGCCCCATTTTGCCCCCAGGCAGTCTTCACATCACCCAGGGCAAAGATGACGGGAAGACGGGGTAAAGCCCATTACACTGTTGTATTTTAATACCTGGGGAAAAACACCTCAACTGAGAAAAAACGAATTGTGCCCCGTATGTATGCAGGAATACATATCCACATACCAGCCCATATCAGCATCCACCTCCACTGCCACCCACCTCACTCTCTGGGCTTTTTCAAATAGGGAATAAAAACCCTGTTGAGTTTGGGAGGAGGACGGCGCTATCTTGCTTACAGCGCTCTGTTTCATATGATGCCGTCCTCCTCTCAACCCTCCCCCGACCTTCCCCTGTGCCAAGGGTGGGAGAAACACACTGCTTTTATTAAAGGAGAACCTGCATCAATAAAAAGTGGTGCATTTCTCGCTCCCCTGGCATGGGGGAAAGTTGGGGGAATGCTGGGAGGAGGACCAAGTCATATGAAACAGAGCGCTGTAAGCAAGACAGCGCCATCCTCCTCCCAACCTCGATGGGGGTTTTATTCCCCATTTGAAAAAGTCCTCTCTAAAGCCAGGATGGAGGCCGGCAGCACATGATTAAGGCCCCCTGCATGTGACCAGCTTTGATCATATGTTGCGGGTCTCCATCCTGGCTTCAGAGAAAGCAAGGCAGGTGGCAACAGAAGTGGTTGCCAATATGGACCAGCATGTCTGTGCAGACTTCCTCCTGTTTCACCCAGGCAACAGGGGTAGGGAGGAGGCAACAGGCCTGATCCAGGAACAGAATACACTGGCGGAAAGCTGCCATGTTCTGGACTGTGTCGATAAGGCCCAAGTCCACAGTTCTCAGTGATTTCCCATGCCAATTCAAAGCCTTTATTACAACAAATTGTCATAGGAGATCAATTGACGGCTTGGCCCATCAATAAAATAAAACACCTCATTGATAATACATGATTGGAAAAGGATGACGTTGTCTGGTATGCGCACCCTTTCACGATCATTAGGCATCCTTATGACGCCATATTTGCCTGGTCTGATAAAGTCCACATTGGGAGAGAACAATGTATCCCTGGTTCACAAGAGAAGTTTCTGAATTCTGTGGTTTTATCCAGACTTATGGGGTCATATTTTCCACTAAGAATGCGCACTGCTAGGCAAAGAACAATATCTTAACTGTCCATACAAACCAACTACCAAGCCCTCTTTTTTGACATCTCCCTTTTGCCCTTGAACCAGAAACTCCTCTCTCACACCTCCTAGCTCCCCTGCCTGAAAATCACAAGGCCTTAGGAGGCAGAAATTTATTATTTATTTGTTAAAATAGTTATATCCCACCCTATAGCTAATGTCCTCAAGGAGGCATACAATGAAATCAACTCGACTGGGAAAAAGCCACAAGTTAAAACAAGACAGCTTACAATAGGATAAAACATCTTCAAACAATGTAAAACCAGGCATATGTGCAGATGTATACAAAATCAGTTTGGGCCCAAAGGCTTTAGTAAAAATCTATTGTTTCGCTTGGTGCCAGAATGATACCATCATTGGCAGCAATTGGGACTCTTAAGGACAGGATTTTTCCACAACCAGGGTGCCATAACAGACAAAGCCCTCACCCACGTCCTGCCACAGTATATTGCCCCAACTGGTGGGACACAAAGGAGGGCCCCTCCAACAGACTTCAAACTTTGGGCAGGCATTTATGATGACAGGGACTCCTTCAAATATCAAGCTCCTACGCCATTTAGGGCTTTAAATAAATCATCACAATTCAGACTAGAAGCATATTGACAGCCAAAAAAACTGCTTTAAAACCAGTGTTACATAGTCACTGTGTAATATTGTAGTCAAGAAGATCATCAGCAGACCAAGATGGCTCCTTGCTACTACTGTTGTTGTTGTTGTTGCCACTGCTGCTGCTGTTATTTCTTACCCCTCCCTATGGACTGAGGCAGGGAACAATAACATAAACATAACATCAGTTAAAAACACATCAGTTAAAAATGTGTATCAGTTTAGAAGAACACTTAAACCCAAGGCATTTTAAAACAATCAATACACAGTTTAAAATCATCTGGATAGGCCTTCTGGAAGAGACTGGTTTTTAAATTTAGGCAGTGTATTCAACTGTCGTATCTCTTCCGGCACGCCGTTCCGGAGTCTAGGGGCAGCTGAAGAAAAAGTCCTCTGGATGACAGTTGCCAACCTAGTCCTGGCTGACTGGAGCAAATGCCCCCTAGAAGACCTACATGTAAGGGGCAGATTTATACGGGAGAAGGTGATCCCGTAGGTAACCTGGACCCAAACCATAGGGCTTTAAAGGTAATAACCAACACTTTATACTTTGCCTGGAAATTAATTGGCAGCCAGTGGAGTGATTTTAATATTGGCGTGATATGATCACTCCTTGGTGTAGCAGTGACCAATCTGGCTGCCATGTTTTGAACTAGTTGAAGCTTCCATACTTGGTACAGAGGTAGCCCAATGTACAGTGCATTGCAAAAGTCCAGCCTTGAGGTTATCAGTGCGTGCACTACCATCTTTAGATCCTCCAACTCTAGGGGTTTGTACAGCAAAAATACTCCTCATAGAATTCGAGAATATGTTTTGTCTAAATGGGATCCCACATCAATGCACTGTATTCAAAAGGAAGGGGGCAAAAAAATCTCCAAATACTCCATGGGGAAAGCCTTCATGGCTTTTCCCATATGTTTTTAAAATAATGCATATGTGCACTATTGCTTGTTAGGACAACTAATTCACATTGCTGCTCATTGTTAGAGTGGACAGATGATTGTTCAGATATGCACAGGGAGCAGAGCCTGGCAGATGTTGGATTTTTGCCATAGTAATTATGCGCTGAGGCAACAAAACAGCTTTTTTTTTAACTTTTAAGCAGAAAATCACACTTCCACACCTTGGATTTTCTTTTTTAAAAAAATACTGTTTGGCAGCAGCAACTGGCAACAATAAAAATATGAGTAGTTCACTTGCGCCCGCCATCTTGATTCGCAGGCATTCCCGTTTGAACAACAGATGCATATGGCTTCGCATGCCTACGATCTTGAAAAAAAATGTGGAGATAAATGAAAGCTGCACATCAATCCACATTTTATTGTGTCATATAGATGACCCCTAGGACCATTAAAGTCAGGACAATGGCCACTCACTTTAGTGAGTATATGCCATCCAAATCCTAACCTTCTCTGAGAGAAGTAATCTCTGAGACAGAAAGCACAATACTGCAATATCACCCTCTGAAACCCTCAGAAGAACTGGCATTGGTTCCATCACACACCCTGGTCCTTCTCAGAACCACAGCCTCTGGAACTTCAGAACACTCACCCCAAATATAACGTATTAAAACTCTGCTGTCAGCGAGGAGTAGCACAACTCTTTTGCTCTCTTCAGGCAAGCCTGAACCTGCTATCTCAATTGGAAACAGCTTGAGGTTTAGAGCATCTTAATTTTTATAAACAAATAAATATGACCTTTGATCACCAGAAAACAACAACATGACCATATGTTACACCAACCGCTAGAAGGGTTGTCAAATATCTAAGGCTGGCATGGAGAAGGCGATACAGAAATTGCAGTTCTTCTCCAGTATTCTTCAGGAAGACAATCTTTCACCCTAGTGTAAAACATCCACTACTAAAATAGTCATGAATGTCATGGCTCTCAGCCTATCTTCTCAGCATTCTTCACTTGTTGGCACTAGTTGTTAGCCTGTAACACTAAAAAGTGAATAGGATCTCCTGTTCTTCCCTCAGTTTTATATTTCATGTTTATCCTACTTGTTCATTACAGTCTGATGGGGAAATGGTATAAGTAATTATTCCATTAGGAATCAGGTTGACGAGTTGCCAGGTTGATGTCTAGAAGTCACAGAAAGTCTAATTTTCTTCAGGTAGGTTAAAAAGCAAACAAAACTATGAAGGCCACTTATGGCTCTAGTAACAATCATGGATTTACAAAACAGATCCTTTGGAGAGAGTGCAAGCTCTTCCTGAATGCTACTTAACCAGATGGATGAACCACCCAGTACAAGAATCTCTGGCCGTCTCTGAACCAGGGTCTTAAGCCCTTTCATGCTGTTTAATTATAGCTCTGATTCCACTTTAACTGACATGGCTGCATACCGTGGAACCCTGGGATTGGCAGTGGAGGGAAGGGCCCTTAACTCCTCAGCCAGGGGGTGCCTCTGACCAAACTACAAATCCCAGGATTCCATAAGATATTTCTATGACAGTTAAAGTAGAATTAGTGCTATAATTGTGTAGTGTGAAAGGGCCCTCAGTTTCTGCAGCCCAGTACTCTGTTCAGATATTGGTTCATATGCGTTCCTATTTGTCAGTACTGAATTACTTGGCTAACTACAGTAATTATAGAGACTTTTATGCAGCCTTTCAGAACAAAATGTACCACAATTTTTATAAAGTTAAAACAAGAGCAAGATTACATTAAAATGATGCTTTCTTGATCCAAAGGTGGATTAGTTTTTAGTTATACCTAGGCATAAACTCCTCAGTTCTAATTAAAGTCTTTATTAGATGCATCAAATACAGCATCATAATGGCATCACATAACTGCAAAAAGGCACGCATATCAGATGACATCGCCCTTTCGTGGTTATATCCCTGCCCAAACCCATACTTTTTAATTGATGTCTTAAGCCGTCAATTGATCCCCCCTGCCATTTTTTTGTTGGCATACCCAGCATGTGAAACCTTGCTCTTTTTTTTCTTTTTCTTTTTTACTATACTTACCCCGTCAGTGGCCAGTCTGGCGTGAACACTTCCAGGTGAGATTGCAACATCCAGATAAGTGACACACTTTTTATGACCCTCCTTGGGTTACTTGTAAGTTTTAGTTTGTGTTTTCATGCTTCTAAAAACTTTTTAGTATTATTTTTTGTTTTTGTTTTTTAAATTTCCCATGCAATGAAGTCTCATGGTATTTCGTAGGATTTCAAAAGAGGAAGTTAATGGAGCTCTGTTCACTTGCTCTTTCATTGCTGGAGCTGCTTTTGCCGTGATTAGAGGTAAGTGCTGGGGGAGTGTTCCTTTGTTGGAATAAAAATGGATTTTTTAATGGCAGCAAAAGAACGCTTTTAGGAGCTCGTCTGATAAAGTCCAAAGTTCACACATCCTATTCTGCTTGATGTTTCTAGAATTATTACAAGGAGGAATGCTAATAGTCATCAAAGAAATAGGCATGGTGTGTGGGATACTATTGTGCCATCATGCCCTCTGCTCCACTAACTTAGCCAAGAAGGTTTTTTTACTTCAAAGTAGGCAAATACTGGGATGTGAAAATAGAAAAAATGTTCATTAGCAGGTAGAGGTTAAAGGCTACAAGCCCCCTCACACCTTCCACACTCAGATCCCTTAACTATTATCAGGGGTCATTTATTTATTTATTTATTTATACCCCGCTCTTCAGCCAGAAGGCTATCAGAGCGGCTTACAAATTATTTTAAGCAAAAGCAATTTACGCATCTACACTGCATTAAGCAGTTTCCAATGTGTGTTAGCTAATTGCCCCCACAAGCTGGGTACTCATTTTACCAACCTACGAAAGGATGGAAGGCTGAGTGAACCTTGGAGCCCGCTGGAATCGAACTTGCAACGTGGTGACTTGCAGTACTGGCATTTAACCACTGCGCCACCAGGGCTCCTATTATAGCACACTTGAGCCAAGACATTACCACAAACCGAGATGCCGACTTCGTTCACACATCTACTTGGGAAATGCCATCACAGGACAGAATCACATCACCCACAATATGAGAGGTACTTTCACTTTCTCATCCTCTAATGCGGCTTATGCTATCCTCTGTCAACAACGCCCTTCAGCACTCTATATTGGGCAAACGGGCCAGTCTGTGCTCTGGAGGATAAATGGACATAAATCAGACATTAAGAATGGGAATACACAAAAACCAGCTGTAGAGCATCTCTGTTTTCCTGGTCATTCCATCTGGACCTGAGAAGATCAGTCCTTGAAACACCCCCCCCCCAAAAAAAACCTGCAAAGGAAGATTGGAAAGAGAAATATTAAAATTGGAATACCTATATACACAAACTCCAGTCCATCAACAGCTGGTTGAACAGAGACCATGGTTTCCTGGCACACTGCATATAATACTGCTTAACACCCTAGCCTATGAGGGTCTCTTGGTCAGTTTATCACATCTTCTTTCTGGTTCCTGGTCAGCAGCACACTACATCCCAATAACACCCTCCACCATTCATATGGTTGTCTGCTCACCTTGGCTTTAGGCAGCATCTTTCCTCTTGCCTTTCTCCCCCAATGAGCATCGTTAAAACTGAATTGGTCACCTCATCATCATACCCACAAGTTTTGCATCTCTATTGCTATTCACACATACAACCTGCTCATCCATAGCTACAAAGGTCTATTCCTGGGCACTTTATTCCATGCATCTAATAAAGTAGGCTTAAGTCTACAAAAGCTTATGCTACCAACTTCTTTCTCTCAGTCTCAAAGGTACTACAAGATGTCTTTGCATTCTGATCCAGACTAACAGGTCTTTGAATATAACTTTGAATATTATGTGTAGATACAGGGAGTAAAATGAGAACATTCCCCCCACCATAAGAATTCTGTGCCCCTATGACAATTTTCCTTTCAGTCCCTGGTAAGAGCTGTTCGGCAGTGGAACACACTGCTCCGGAGTGTGGTGGAGTCTCCTTCTTTGGAGGTTTTTAAACAGGCTGGATGGCCATTTGTTAGGCATGCTTTGATTGTGTGTTCCTGCATGGCAGGGGGTTGGAGTGGATGGCCCTTGTGGTCTCTTCTATGATTCTTATTTCTAGCATTGCAGAAAGTAAAACACTGAAAATGTTCATGGCTAGAACTCTTCTGTTTGCTGTGTTTGTATTCCCTTGGTAACTTTGTCTGCTCCTTTTCTTTAGATACCTAAGCTGTATTTCTTTTTTTAGACATTTAAATTCTTTTTTAAAAAAATAAATACGAATACAAACAAAGTCATTTTTAGAAGCATTCAAGCACATCATTACACTCAGAAGCATCAGCCACTAGACAAACATCTACACAACATATAAAATGACTTCCTAGCCTCTCTTCAGTGGTTAATTCTGTCTCTTTATCACATTACATTTTATGATTAACCTTGTTATCTATTAATGTTTCTCCTCCTTTTGATACTATATGTCTTTCCTTAACTTTCCTTATTCAGTTTCTCTTTCTTATCATATTTCATATAATTTATTACTTGTCAGTTAAAATTATAAAAAGACAAATTTAAGAAAGGATACCTAAGCTGTATTTTTAAATGCTCAACTTAAGTTTTAGAGTACGTACATCCATGCTAGAAATGTAGGGACTGATGGAAAATTTCATTTGGAGACAGAATTCTTATTTTGGGGCAATGCCCATGCTTTTGCCCTCGCTCATAGTGATACCCCAACTATTATCATCACCCCTGTCTCCAGAGTAATACCTCACACACCAGCCTCCTCCTCCCCAGATGTATTGCTGAAGCCGAAGCCAGGACAAACAGAAGTCCAAATTAATTCCCCAACAAAACAGGTCTAAACATATATCAAAGCAATACATCCAATGACATAATGACAAAAAATGTGCATACGTTAGATCACTCCAGTTCTTCTGTAGAGACATCTCACTGAATATATCTTTCTCAAAATATGGCAGCAAGAGCTATAAACATGGCTATAAATGTGGATATTTTGAAGGCAAACATGTCACTCAGAAGAAACTTAGCTTTAAGGCAATGGAACTAAAACAGATTTTAAAAAACAACCAATAATTTCCTACGTACGGTGCTCTAAATAGGACAGTTCAGTACAGAGTGGGAGAAAACATCCAATGGCGCCCTGTCCAAATAGACAGAACCTTTTTTTCTTCCTCAGCTACTTTATAATAATACAGAGGGGCACTCCAAAAAAGCGATACAAGGACTCCCTGAAGCAACATCTCATTCTTGGCCAAATTGATCACCAACAATGGTCCACCCTGGCCTCACATCGGGAGGTATGGAGACGCACTATCCACATTGCTGCAGCCTTATTTGAGAACTCACGCCGAACAAGTCTTGAAGAGAAACGACAACGCAGAAAGAATCACAACCCGGAAACATCACCCAAGGAGACCTTCTGCTGTGCTTTTTGCAACCGGACTTGTTTATCTCGGATTGGGCTTTTTAGTCATCAGCGCGCTTGCAGAAAGCACAGGATGAGTCCTTCCTGAATCTTCGTTTGCGAAGAGAAGCCAGAGAGAGAGAGAGAGAGAGAGAGAGACTTTTTTAAAAATGTGGCTACTTGGAAACAGTGTTGTTGTTGTTGTTTGCATGAAAAAGTGTTAGGTTTTTTTTATGAAAAACAGATTTTTCATGAAAAAAGCTTTTCAGGTGTTAGGGTTTTTTTTTATGAAAAACAGATTTTTCATGAAAAAAGCTTTTCAGGTAGGAGATAATTTCATTGTACAAAAGTGGAAGAAGTAAGAAGGGGTCAATTATTTTGGATTTGATCATAACCAACAGAAATGAACTAGTCAGTGGGACAGAAATAGTGGGATCCTTGGGTGGGAATTTCCATGTGCTCTTGGGATTTGTTATATAGAGGAGAGGGGAAGCCAACAGTGATTTCAGTAGGCTTAAGGAAACATTGGGTGAGATCTCATAATAAGAAATGATCAAAGGGAAGAGAGTTCATGATACATGGGTGTTTCTTATAGGCAAGATATTGAAGGTACAGTTGCAAACAATTCCAATTAGGAAATAAAATGAGAAGTGTTTAAAGAAACCAGGGTGGATGTATAAAGAACTTGTTTTTGCTGTCTTGTTTGGGAAGGAACAAGAAGGAAAAGAAAAGGTAAGAGGTCTTGCTAACAATAGGATAAATCACACCTTGCATGGACGTACTGAGACATTTTTTTTATCTGAGGAAAAGGACAAGATGGTGTCCCTTCCCAGTTCTAAGTGCAGAAGCCAAGCAGACTGGCAACTGAATCTTTGTATAACATTTGCAATGGAGTAGTGTCCTCCACCATGCCTGAGGGTAGCAAGGTAGCCAAGAATGTGAGTGGTCATATTCTAATATGCCATCGTCACTATCAGGGACAGATAGTATCCTCATAAAGATCACATAAATACACACAGAGAAGTCCATCTCTCCAAAGATATATAACATATAGCCCTAACTGTTACAATGTTCTGGTAATTGACTGGATTTTGCCTTCTCAGGCTTTATGATACCCCTGTTTTGGTTTAATGAGGAGATGTTGGACATGTATTTTGAAATACTTGTACACACAGATGGGCAGTAGAACTCAACATATTTAAGGACCATCCACTGCCTGAATCTTTCAAAGTAAAATCTCTGGGAAATTGTCATCATCTCTCTTGGGCACACAAATTAACAAAGTTAAAAATAAAAAAGACACAAGTGCCACTCCACCTTCCCAGACGTAACACATAATACAGATTACTGTTGCAGCATGGTACAAAGCTTAGCATAAAATGTACTGGTGAGTTTGGATCTGAAATCCTGTTTTAAAGACGACATCTTGTTTTCAGCATGCTGTTGGAGCTGGAACACAGAAAAGGGAATCTACTTATAGAATTTGTACAGGTGAATCTTCTGGTAGGTCATGGTGTCCATGGCCTTTTGTTTTGAAACAGAGGCATGCAGCCAGATGCCCTTGTATCTTGGCTGAGGAGACGTGCTGTGTTATTATCATAGGGTTTTGTCTGAGCACAGAGGCACCTTGCACCTTGTGTTCCCTCCTGCTGTGTCTTATTAGAGAGCACTGGAGATATTTATCAGGATAGATTTGCTGAACAGATGTGCATGGTGGAAGCTAGAGCTGTGAAGCAGAAGTGTGAAATTGATCCATTTCCCTGACTGGCCCGTGATATTTCCCTGGTTGAACAAATTCAAAGAATAGCCTTTTCTTCTTCTAGGTTCAGTATCTGATATGATTGAACTCCCCAATGAGTATGAACTGTTGGACAAATTCAGACTTGATATACAGCATGTACACAGAGACAAAGGGACAGAAGTATATAGTGCAAATGGTAGAACAGGGCTAGGCTAGATGTGACATAAACGTATAGCTGCCAATAGCAATGACTGTAGCATGTACAGTTTTCCCTTCCCGGTCAATGTCAGACTTACCAGAACTCAGAGCTCAGCTCCCCTGAAACCTCCTTTTAAAAAGGTGGTGAGAAGGATCCTATGGTGGGTCCCATTGCACAGATGGGACTCAGGACTTTTTCAAATGGGGGGTGGGGAACCCGAGGAGGTCGGGAGAAGAACAGTGCTGTTGTGCTTACAGCGCTCTGTTTCAGACAGTGCTGTCCTCCTCCCGACCTTCCCCCGTGCTTCCTCCATGTTGTAGGCACCACTTTTTCCATCAATAAAAGCAGTGCGTTTCTCGTGCCCGCAGCACAGAGGAAGTACGGGGGAAGGTCGGAAGGAAGATGTAACCATCCAAAATGGAGCGCTGTAAGTGCGACAGCACAGTTCTTCTCCCAACCTCCTGGGGGGGGTGTCCCCATTTGAAAAAGTCCTCAAAGGTCAGCATCTTACATCATGCTTGTGGAGCATAATGCTCTCTACCTGTGGAGGTCCATGTCTCTCACACACCCCAGAAAGCAGCTTTCAAGTGCCCAGCATGCGTTTCTCTGGCTATTTCCTGGTTATATGGAGAAGGACACTGGGAAGGTGCTGTTTGTCTTCTCTGTGTTTCTGTGCCTTCAAGTCACCTGTTGACATATGGCAACCCTATGAATTTCACAGGGTTTTTTAAGGCAAGGAATGCTCAGAGGTGGTTTTTCAAATTCCTCCCTCTGAAATATAGCCTACAGCACCTGGTATTCTTTGGTGGTCTCCCATCCACATATGAACCAGGCCTGCCACTGATTAGCTTCCAAGATCAAATGGGATCTGATGCCTTTAGGGTATTATACTGACAGTACAGTCTATATGGAAGTGTGCTATGATTACTAGGTACTAGATTACTAGGATTTAAAAAGCACTCTATGAGAGAGATGGGCAATATGTTTTTCCAGGCCTCCAAAGGTCATCGTTGCCCCCAAATCACGTGTGGAGGTGAAAAAAACACAACTTTTTAATATGAGCTTTATTGCTATATAAAAAGATGTGTGTGCCTTGTTTGGACGCTACTAGCACTTCTGGCCAGCATGGTGTATTGGTGTGAGCATTGGACTACAGCTCTGGAGACCAGGGACTTTATCAGACGCATAAAATATGGCATCATAACAATGCCACATAATTGCAAAAGTGTGCGCATATCAGATGACATCGCCTTTTTGCAGTTATGTCCCTGCCAAAACCCATACTTTTTAATTGCTGTCTTAAGCCATCAATTGATCCCCCCTGCTGTTTTTTTGCTGGCATACCCAGCATGTGAAACCTCACTTTTTTTTCTTTCTTTTTTTTACTATACTTACCCCGTCAGTGGCCAGTGTGGGGGGTTGGACTGGATGGCCCTTGTGGTCTCTTCCAACTCTACAGTTCTATGATTCTATGATCCACTCACCTTGCTTTACAATGGAAATGGTCACTTCAGGGAACTGAAGCAGTGCAGCAGCAGGGCATGTGCAGCCCTGGTGGGCTGGGAAGGGCAGTATGGGTCCCCAACCCCTGAAATTAACCCCCCCCCCATCCTATGTGGTCAGGTACCTGCCAACTGATTGTCTGTTTGGCTCAGTTTGCCTGAATGATGCCCACGATTTCAAAGCTAAATCTTCCTAATCCAGTTAATCCCAGGCCTACAGTAAAAGTGAATCCTATCATAGGGAGATTTCTCTGATTTGTACCTCATGGCATTTGTCCTCCCCTCAGGTGTGCAGTGACTCCCCTCCTTCTTCAGCCACTTACATATATACACCATTTTAAACATGTTTGCAATGTTGTGGAGAAAATCAGCCAGTTCATGTGGTGAGTTGTTGCATAGAGACAGCCACCATGTGGAGAGATTTAAAATTACCCTGTGAGTATCAAGTCTAATAAACCTATCTAATAGCAGATCAACCTGAAAGTTCACAAAATACTCCAAAAGGAAAGTCCTTAATAGGCAGCATTTAATAGACAACTGCTGTTGTCCTACTTTCTTTTCAGTAGCTGTAATCTGCTGGCGAGAACTGAGCATTTTATAAAAAGCGTGTTTTTTGTCTTCTCTCCTCCGTTTCTGTAAAAAATTATTTGTCCATTATCTGGTGAGGCCTGAGCTTTGTTGGTACACTTTTTCCCCTGCCTGCCTCACTTTGATGCTTAAAGCGATGTTGATCTATTGATTCCTGGTGGCAGCATCTGGCATACAGAAAGGAGCATATTAAATGCCACAGCACTGGCTTTTCTATGTTCTTGGGCAATTTAACTGTGCGGAAGATGTAGAAACACTGAGAGAAAGTGAGATGGCCAGTAAGGTCAGACACACACACACACACACACACACACATCCAAGTTCCCCTCTCTTAATCTTCAAGATGCATTCAGCCCTTTCAAGTTTTCACTTTGCCAGTCCCCAGCATGTAGCCAAGCAAGATGACCTCTGAACATAAGAGGGCAGAACAAAGAAAATTGCAGAGAAGAAGACAGCAGCAAGCCCACTATCCATGGGAGACTAAAGACAGAGCATTCTTGTCTGGGAAAGGCACATAACTGATTGCACCAAGCAATTACTGGTCAGTGCAGTCCAAATCCTCAGATGGCATAGACTGATACACCTATGTTGACTTGAGATTTTTTTTTCCCTCCCTCCCTCCCTTCCTTCTTTCCTTCCTTCCTTTCTTACCCGCCCCCCATTGTAGTTATCCACACTGTGGCTAGTTTGCCAGACTTTAAAAAGAACCAGAAAATTCTCCAGATAGCAAGTTTATCCAAGATTAAGGAGATTTTCAGACGCCTCTTTCAGCCTCTTGCCGCGCAAGCAGCCTCCAGAGCAGTAACGAGGCTGTTGCGCGGTGAGGGATCCATTTTGGACGACGCCATTTCTCTCTCGGCGTCATCCATGACTGTTGCGGATAGCATTGGAAGCGACCGCGCTGTTTTTCACTCACGGAAGTTGTCCATGAGTAAAAAACAGCGCGGCTGCCTCCAATGCTAGCCGCAACAGTCATGGACGACGCCGAGAGAGAAACGGCATCATCCAAAATGGACCCCTTGCCGCGCAGCAGCCTCATTACTCCTCCAGAGGCTGCTTGCGAGGCAAGAGGCTGAAAGAGGCGTCTGAAAATCTCCTAAGACACTTTTATTCTGAAGACTGGATGTATGAAGTAAAATCAGGGGTTCCTGAAAGGGCTAACCTCTCTGTGTACTCTGATTCTTTCCTCTCAACTGTCTAGAACAGTTGGGAAAACACAGTCCCAACAGCCATGCAAACAGATAGATGATAGTAGATAGGTAGGTAGATAGGTGATAAATAGATAATAGACGAAAGACAGGGAATACAAAAGCCACTTTTCAATATTGCATCCCCATGCCTTATGCTCAAATGTATGGAAAAAAAATAATGCGATGATGCCTTCTCTCAGGTTCTGGGGGTAGCATTCAGCAATGAGAGTCAAGGATAAGTATAGAAAGCAGGTCCATCCCTAACCTCCTGTTTCTGCTTACAGCAGTAGCCCCCATGATAGATGGGGGTGCAGGGCAGGGGATTAGTAGAAAAAGAATTATCCCCTTCTAGCTCTTCATAGCCCCGTTCATTATTTAATCTGTTGTATACATTGTGGGGCAGGGAAGGCTAGCTTGTCTGCTTAAAGAATGGACGTGACAAACACAGAGGCCATTTGGGGTATCACTGAGGAAAGGGTACAATTCACTTCACTGTTCAAAGGCCTAGTGTTGAACATATTGAAAATGGCATTGCATAGAGGGCCACTTAATTTTAAATGTAAGCACACCAAATTATTAACTGGGGTTGGCTAATGGGAGCAAACAACTCTCTTGTTGCAATAGCTCCACTGGTTCCGGTCCATTTCTGGGCACCATTCAAAGTACTGGTTGTGACTTATAAAGCCCTATGCATCTCAGGTCCAGGTTGTTTGAAGGACTGTATTCTCCCATATGAACTTGCCGGTGTTTTGAGATCATCTGGGGAGGCTTTTCTCTCTGTCTCAGCACCCTGGTAGGTGGACCTGGTGGGAAAAAGGGAGAGGGCCTCCTGCAAGGCTGCTCCCAGGCTCTGGAATTCCCTTCCCAGAGAGGTTGGACTGGCACCCTCCCTGCTGTCTTTCTGTAGGCAGGTGAAGACTTTTTACTGATAGCAGTGTATGTGAAAGGGGTCTAGAAGTCTTAGCGGACCACAAGCTAAACATGAGTCAACAGTGTGATGCAGCAGCCAGAAAAGCCCATGTGATTCTAGGCTGCATCAATAGGGGTATAGTGTCTAGATCAAGGGAAGTAATAGTGCCACTCTATTCTGCTTTGGTCAAACCTCACCTGGAATACTGTGTCCAATTCTTGGCACCACAATTCAAGAAGGATATTGGCAAGCTAGAACATGTCCAGAGGAGGGTGACCAAAATGGTGGGAGGTCTGGAAACCATGCCCTGTGAGGAGTGGCTTAGGGAACTGGGTATGTTTAGCCTGGAGAAGAGAAGGTTAAGATGTGACATGATAGCCGTGGGGTCTCCTTCCTTGGAGGTCTTTAAACAGAGGCTGGATGGCCATCTGTCAGGGATGCTTTGATTGTGTATTCCTGCATGGCAGGGGGTTGGACTGGATGGCCCTCGTGGTCTCTTCCAACTCTACAATTCTATGATTCTATGATATATTGGGGATGGAGCAAGCTTGTTTTCTGCTGCACCAGAGACCAGGACACGGAGCAATGGGTTCAAACTACAGGAAAAGAGATTTCACCTAAACATTAGGAAGAACTTCCTGACAGTAAGAGCTGTTCAGCAGTGGAAAACACTGCCTCGGAATATGGTGGAGTCTCCTTCTTTGGGGTTTTTTAAACAGAAGCTGGATGGCCATCTCTCGGGGTTGCTTTGATTGTATGTTCCTGCAGGGCAGGGGATTGGACTGGATGGTCCTTGTGGTCTCTTCCAACTCTATGACTCTATGATTCCATTCCAGCAGGCTTTTGAAAATGATTTTTTAGTGGTGGGAGGCCTTATATAATGTGCTGGACATTTACTTGTGGTGGTGGCTTTTTTAAAATGGTTTAACCATTTGTTTACTTTTCTGATCATTTAATTGCTTTTTAACTTTTGTATGTGTGTGTAAAACACTATGTGTATTTTAACTGTTATAAGCTGTGCTGAATCCCAAACTGGGGGAAAGGTGGATATAAATACAGATTACAGCTCCCAACAGCCCTACCCCCAACAGCCCAGAAGCTCTACTTAGGTGTAGGACCAACCCAAAATCTTGTCTGGCAAGCCTTTATACAAATGCCTGTGTACTTTGCTGAAACACTAGCCACCCCCCCTGTTTAGGTGGGGGGGGTGCTCCAAACTGTTGTCTCATAATGACTTCTCCAAGTCCTATTTCTACCCCTCTCCCCAATAAACCCTGCTATATGTGCCTTGACCTGACCTTACCAGGCATGACTCTGCTATAGTTCCTTGCTCTGGCCTTCTTGTATATTACACAGTCTGCTCTATATGCCATTGTGCTGTCCTGCCCGTAAGTACCATTGTTGTGGCCCAGTTCTCCTATGAGGCTGACCAAAACAGGATAACATTGGGCCTTTTGCTTAAATTTAATTGGTAATGTAGCTCTAATGACACTTTAGAATACTCATGTGTAGGCAGAAGAGCACATTTCTTAGGACTTTATCAGACTAACCTGCCTAAACATTCTTTTGCCAGCATATTTTGTGGCATTTTTATGCTGACAGAAAAAAACCCTTTCTACCAGACCTACCTTGAGCAGCATAAAAAGGCAGCCCTAAGCATAAATGGAGTAGGAATGGAGCCCTGTTTACTTCCGGGTTTGAGATCTCGGCGATTCTTGTGAGAAGATGCGAGTGCAGTAAATTTTAAAAATAAAGAAAAATACAGATACAAAACATACACACAAGCAAAGAAACACACTTTAAAACTAAAAAGTGAACTGGGGAGGTTCATAAGTACAGCATCCCCTACCTGTTTTTTGCAATCTCACCTGGATGTGTTCTGCCCATTGATGCTGTATTCATGTGAGCACAATGGCATGAGGTTTCAAACACTAGTAATACCAGCAAAAAAGTGCCACAGGAGCTCTATTGATGGCTTGGCCCATCAATAAAATAGAACGGCTTTTGGACTATACAAAATTACGAAAGGACGATGTCGCCTGATATGCACATCCTTTCATGTTAATTAGGCATTGTGATGATGACGTATTTGCTACATCTGATAAAGTCTTTAAATACTCCTAATAATGAATGGCAGCTTTTTTGTAGTGGGGGGGACCCTGGTTTATCTCACTGGCTTGTAAGAGGTAACCAGCAATGTGTTTCAACACTTCAACATTTAGAAATACATGGAAGTTTGCCAAATACCAAACACAGATTGTTGAGACTGTTGGAAGGCAATAAAGAAACAGATTTGATAAATCTATAAATAATGGATTGTTTAAGAAGACAATTAATTGAACCAGTTTCTAGTAAATGTAACATAAATATGTTGGGCAAGGAGGAAGGGATGCTTTCTGAGTTCCCTCAGTATAAGCATATATATATATATATATATATATATATATATATATATATATGAATCATAGTGAGAACTTAATGGGGGCATTTTAGTATACATTAGGGCTGCTGCATCTGATCTCACCAAAAGTATAAGGAATTTGTGCTTGTACAAGCTCACCGGGCATTCCATATTCTCATCATTAGAGGCCTCAATCATTTAGTAAACTTCTCAAAATACCTGGTATGCCTTGCATATACCCAGTGGTGGCACTGGCGGGGGTGCATAGAGGCCGAACAGCACCAGGTGACACCACTGGAGGAAGGGGTGATACCGGCCTTAGTAACGTCACAGCATATACCATATAAGTGTTCAAAACACACTTGTTGTGAAGAATAGAGGCTGTGGCGTTACTAACGCCGGTGTCACCCCTCCAGCTGACAGTGTTACCTGGTGCAGTTCGGCCTTTCTGCACACCCCTAATGCCCCCACTGAATAGAGGAGGCTGATAAATATATTGCAGGTGGCCTGGAGACATGCAAGGTCACTGGAGCAAGTAACTTATGAGTAACCCCCATAAGGAGCCAGACCCGTCAACAGTTTTCCAAATAAAACACAGCCCCCAAAAGGAATTCTTTATCATCTGATTCCTGCTGGACTGGCACTTGCAAGGCCACTTCCCACCTGCAGATGCAGAACTCTGTTAGCAGGCCTGCAGCTCCCTCCTCCCACAAGCTGCTATGTTGGTGTAAAAAGTAAGTCACATGGGTCCTGTGGCTAGATAATCTGATTCAAGACTGCTGCTGCTATACTTTGGCTGGAATCTTGTATGGCTCAGCATAGCAGTCAGCATGTGGACCTACATTAGGCTAAACCACATACCTCACACACACCCTGACTCTGAAGCCCTCCAGACGGCCACTCCCTGCGTCTCAGGGAATCTCTCAGGATTGCAGAAGTATCTGGCTATTTCCCTGTAGTCGGATGCAAAATGATTACAGCAGCACTGAGAACTCCAAAGGACCCTGATGTTATCATTTTGCATCTGGCTACAGGAATGTAGCCAGACACTTCTGCAATCCTGCAGAATCCCGTTCTCCACAAGGCTGTGCAGGGTGCTTCAGAGGCTGTTCAGTATGGGGGGAGGCTTTGGGTGCTGAAGAGGGAGAGAAGGGGGAAATCCCAATCTCCAAAGAGCTCCACAAAAGGACATACATGCACATAAGGAAAAACATGTGTATGTCCCTAACAGGATGCTAGCCAATGTGAAGCAGCTGGATAATGGAAGATGATTTCTTAAGGACTTTTTCGGACGGGGATTTGTAACGCAAGCAGCCTCGTCCCCGTTGCGAGGCTGCTGCACTGCAGGGGGGGCATTTCGGATGACGCTGTGCCCGCGCCGATACTGTTGCGGAAGAGCTGGGAGGCTGCAGCACCATATTTGGCGATTTCTTAATCACGGTCAACTTTTGTGATTAGGAAATCGCCAAATATGGTGCTGCAGCCTCCCACCTCTTCTGCAACAGTATCGGCACGGGCACAGCGTCATCCGAAATGGGCCCCCTGCAGCACAGCAGCCTCGCAACGGGGACAAGGCTGCTTGCATTACAAATCCCCATCTGAAAAAGTCCTAAATGTGTTTAGCAGGGCAGGCCAAAGACATTATGCTGCCTGAGGCAGAGCAACACATGACACCCACCACCTGCCCAAGCTAAGGTTCATAGGACCCAAAGCCAGATAAAAAGTATTTTGGCACTTGAAGAAAATCCCCCAAGCACCTCTCCCCATTCATATTCCCCATGGCTGTAAAAATGCAATGGTAACAAATTAAGTTAGCCAGCCATATTCTTTCCTTCAGAGCAGCTGAAATCTGCTGCCTGATGTGGCTGCCTCACTCTGCCAAATGTTCAGATCATCCCAGGTTTTAGGAATTTTCCTTAGACCTAGCAACCTCCTCTGCGGCATACCTGTTATGTTCCAGTAGTAAATAAATCAGGGACAGGCAAAAGGTAGATTCGAATCTCTTTGTTGATCTCAGGGTGATTTGCAATAGACTTGCAAAGGTTTCCTGTTCCAACAGCAGCCACAACAATAAACTGGCTCTCCTCTCACATGACATTCCACCTTTCAAAACAAAATTAGGCTACTGACATGGGAAAAAAAGTTTTCTGAGAGCAAGTAATTGTGGATTTTCTTGTGAAAGGACTATGAACAAAGTTCTGATGCTGAAAATACTCCTGGGCTGATCAGATGCATGGAGTTACCCAGGGCCCAAATGCATGTCTGCTTCTCTGACACTATTTTCCATGTGGATCCAGGGGGTGGACCTTGAAATCAGTGTCTGAAAAACCAGAAGCTGAAAACCTGGAGTTCCCCTACTCCGGAATTAAATTAAAGGAAAGCAAACTGCAACTAAAAACTAAGTGGTTTATGGGGAAGGAAACTGCTACCCTATAAAATCAATTTAATTAATCTGCATAGGTGGGAAAGTGCATAGAGTAAAAAAACACTTAGTGGTTGAGCAGTTAACTGTGTTACTTATGTCAAAACCAAAAGACATCCCCCTGCAGAAAAGGACAGTTAGTGTATCTTTCTAATTAAGTACCCCCTTACAAAATGCCAGTGAAGCAGCATATGAGGATAAGATAAAGAATTCTAGGGCATTTATCGTAAGACTGTTTTTTCTCTTCTCCCACCCCGTTTTTTTCTCTGTTAAAAAAAAATTGGTAGGATTTATCCTTACCAGAAGTCTTTTGGAAGTGAAAAATCCCATTTGTGCAGCAGCCGTTGGCCAATATTAGCTGATAGAGAAGTAAACTGATAAATTGAGCTCACCTATGGCAGGTATATATTGCCCACATTGCTAATAATAACAAACGATCGGTGAGTCTTGGAAGCTTTCCTGGTCCCTGGAGCGAACACTGCTACCTCTACTTAGTTTGCTCAGCCTTTGTGCAAGAGCCATTCTAAAGCCATCTATCTGCAATGTGTGTGAGCAGCTCTGATTCCAAAGGTGACAACATTCCAATGGACGTCTTGGGCCCACTGGCCCATCTTCCTCCTCTTACAAGCAAGGTTCCCATTCTGCCCCATGAAAGGCAGGAAGGGTAGATAAGACACAATTACCTCTTTCACTGGCCAGGGAGGAGGGTTGCTACTAGAGAAGATGGTTGACAATCAGTCAGAATTTTGAAAAGTGACTTTGAAGAAGAATTAATATAATGACATGCAGGAGCCATTCATAACTGAGCAGTGGTAGGATGATGCACTGGGATCAAGAGCATTCCCCCAACATTGCTTAGTAACCAATGGGTTCAGCATCCCATTATATTCATTTTTCGTCAGTGCCTCTCCAAGCTCTGCAAAAGCCTCTTTTGTATAGATGCTCAAGCCAAAGATTGTGTGTGGGGGTAATGATATTCACAAGTCCAAGTCCCTGATACGCACCCTAGCCAGGATTAGCAGATTCTAATTTTTTGTATCCTAAAAAAACATAGCTACACAGGGCATCACAAAAGGAGTGTGTGTCTCAGGTCTCCAGTCCTCTGTAACAAGGGATAGAAAAAAATATTCACTACTTTTCATTTTGTGTGGCTAGGCCAGATGAGTTCCCCCACACCCTTCCTCCAAATAAAGACAGAAACCATATACGTTTGAAAGATATATTGATACATAGGATAATATGTATATTGGCAAGAAAAGGCCACAACTTTTATTGATGACAGCTGCAATGGTTGGCTCAATCACATGGGTTCGGATCCAGACATCAACCAACCCGATGCTGGTTGATGAGACCACTGTCGGCCCGCCTGCAGACACCCATTGCTGATGAAGGGGGATGAGTCTAGGGCAGGCCCCTGAATGCCCGCCTATCCCTCCCCCTCCCCCTTCCCATCACCGAGTGACCTGATGTAACCCCACCAAAAGGGGGTCTCCGTGGCCTTGAAGTTGAACTTGACTTTGACCTTGAACTTGACAGAAACCCCACCTCATTACCGATGACCTTGGATCTGAACCCTTGCCAACTGCCACCAACCCTCGGCAGCTGCCACCAATGAAGCCTTAGCATTCCCACCCTGAGTGAAGGGAAACCAGTCCTTCACTCGTTGTGCATAGGAATTGACAAACCATGCCATATGTACCCTGCAACGGCCCCAAAATCCCACTCCCCAAACGTTTTATAGTCTCTGTAGGCAGGCCCCCCACCGCTGCCATGGTAGCTGCCCCAATCCGAAAGGAGTGACCACTGAACTCCTCTGCTAGTAAGCCCAGCTGCCTCAAGGCAGCCCGCAACACATTGACAAACTCGTACTAAGTCAGTGGAGACAATGTGAATGAAAAGGGGATCTGCCACTCCGGGGCACTTAGCCAGGAACCTGCACATGAAATCTACTGGACATGGCAAAGAATTCACCAAAGTCTGCAGTTGCAAAGATGACATTTTTCCACACTGATCATACTTGGAATGCTGTGCTCAGATACACAGTGCATCTGCCACGAGTGACACATCTGTCAAGTTCAGTGCTCTGCCTGATGAGTCCCTCTTGGACTTACACACCAACTAACCAATCCATAGAGCTGCAAAGAAAGTCATTGTGAAGGCCATGCTGAACAACAGCATTTTGAATTTGGACTGGCAAACCTTGCCAAGCTTGTCCACCAGCCTGCATAGGATACTGAAGGAGATCGGCCTGCAGGCATCCATCTTCTGATGGCTCATCCTATGCCAACCTTCCACAGCCCTCTGGGTGAGAAAGGTGGCACAAAGGTTGCCAAATCCCACCACCTTGCTGAAGAAGGAAGTGCCATCCAAGTGCAGGGAAAGGGAATGAGGAGCCAGTCCTTGGTCCTTCAAAGAGGTTAGATAATACAACAACTCCTGCTCCGAAGTGGGCCAAGAGCTCCCATATCCGTTCCTCCATGTGAAAGCAAAGAATTGGCTCACCACCCTCCTGTAGCTCATCTGTGTCGATGGTACCAAAGAGTTGAGGACTCCTCGAATCACGACTCTTTCCCAAGCTGCCACAGCTCCACGGGGAAGGGTGCTGGCTCTGGGTCCACGTCCAGGGCCAATGCGCGAAACCTGGTATCCTGGAATCAAGACAATGCATCCGCAATCTTGTTATCCATGCTTGGAATGTGTTGGGCAGAGAAGCTGATATGTTATGTTAGGCAGACAAGCACAACTTTCCACACAAGCTACATGATTCTCTCCGACTTTGAAGACTGCCTGTTGATAATCTGCACCACTGCCTGATTATCGCACCAGAAGCAGACCTTCTTATCTCTGAATTCCTCCCTCCAGATAACCACTGCCACTAGAATTGGGAAGAACTCAAGGAATGTTAGGTCACATACAATGTCAGTCTCCCCCCACTCAGTCGGCCAGTGCTGTGCACAACAATGCCCATTGTAAAAGACCCCAAACCCCAGGCTTCCTGCTGCGTCAGAATGAACTTGCAACCCCACCCCCAATGTCTTGCATCCCTGCCACAATGTGATGCCATTGTAGCTTTCCAAAAATTGCAACCAGACCCTAAAATCCTCCTTGACCCCTTTTGTTAATCAGATGTGATGGTGAGGAAACTTGATGCCCTTCATGATTCATGCCAGCTTGGCACAAAACACCCTCCCCAGCACCACCAACCTACTGGCAAAATTGAGATGACCCAATAATGACTGCGCCTCCTTGAGGGTGGCCTTGCTGTGAGACGAGGTCCTGCAGCTTATCCCTGATACCAGCCAACTTGTCGGCTGGCAGGCAGGATACCTCTTTCTCAGAATCCAACAGAATCCCCAAGTAAACTAACACTGTAGAAGGTCTATCAGTTTTCTCCAATGCCAGGGGGACACCAACTTCTTGCACCAGTGCCTGAAAGGAGTGAAGCAAAGACCCACAATCCGGCTCCCCAGCTGGCCTGATCATGAGAAAATCATCTAGGTAATGAGTGACAAAAGGGGACCCCGCCCTCTGCTGCAAGGCCCATTCGAGGAATGTACTAAAGGTTTCAAAGGCAGCCTAGCTGATGGTGCAACCCATGGGTAATGCCATGTCATAATACCATTGGCCCTGAAATTTGAAACCCAACAAACAGTGGTCTTCACCAGAAACAGCCTGAAAGCAGATTGTATGTCACATTTTGCCATGAGGGCCCCATGACCACAAGTCTGTATCAATTTAACAGTGTGGTCCATTGAGGCATATTTGACAAAACAAAGTTCTGGTGGAATGGCATCATTGAATGAAGACCCCTTGGGATAGGACAGGTGATGAATGAGTCTGTATTTGCCCGGTACCTTCTTGGGTACCACATCCAAGGGTGAAATCCTGAGGCTAAAATGGACCTACAACCCTCCCTGCCTCACATTCCTTGGCAATTTTTCGAGCCACCACTTCAGGCAATTCTGATTCGGACTTGAGGTTGCCCTAGGACCTACCACTGGGATATGGAAACCTTTGGAAAACCCCTTGGCTAAAAAGGCAGCTACATTTTTGTTGGGGTAGAGGGCAAGGAGAGGGAGCAGGGCTTGAAGCTTTACTGGTGAGTATGCCATTCTCCCCCCCCCCCAGTTCCCCTGTGTCTTCAGGCTTTGGTTCCCAACCCTGCTTCCTTTTTGGTGCTGGAGGAAGCAGGGCTGCCACTCCGAAAGTACTGATGCCCTGATGTGGAACACGTGCAATTGATTTTCAGGTGTGTGCCAAAGCAGTACTTGCAACTGTGCTCAAAGTTGCAACAGGCCTGAAAGCACTTAGCAAGATTGTACTCCCAGCACACCAAATGTTGCGGTTCCTTCTTGCAAGGTGCCTTAGCACTGTCTGCCCTGCCTCTTATGTGGGGCCGTACTGTGAGAAGACACAGCTTGTCGTTGAGGAGATCCCACCTGATGCTCTCATTGTGTGAGGCCCATTTGTGAAATTCATTGTCATAGTCAATGGCCGCTGCATCACCAGCCAGAGCCCTGGCTTTGAGCACAGTCGCCTGATGGTGACAAGGTGCCAACCCCATTGGGGTAAACCATCATAACCACTCCTATAAACACTGAGTACCCCGCCAACCAGTTGTTGAACAAATGCTCTACAGGTCTTGGTCTAGTCTGAGCCCTTTTTGTCCCCCTTAGAAACCTTCCCCTCCTCACTTCTGGCTTGATAAGGGAGAAGACATCGACATAATATCCTCTGAGGATCTTATCTCAAATCTTCTTGTCCAAGTGAATCCCTGGAGGGTCCTCACTATCTTTGAACAAAGTGAGGCCCGGGGCGGAGGGAGGATTTTCCTCTTTTCTCCGTGCCCGTGTGGGTCCCTTGTCAGGCTGTTCCTGCTGTGTGCGCAATTTTAGCACCCACCAAGGAACACCCAGCACCAACGCCCCCTCCTTCCAACACATGGACCTGTCCACCTCCTCTTCTCCCAATGACTCACCTGAAGTTTGGTCGCTGTCAGAATCCATCCTTCGTCTGTGCTTGGGGCGGCATTTCCTCTTTCCTTTCTTGTTGCTCCTCTTTCTGCTGCTCACACTGCTCCCTCTCCTGTTCCTCTCTGTGGAAGAAGAATAACCCGAAGAGTTAGCACCACTGCTGCTGCATAACAGTGAATGGTGTCTCCTCCCTCTTCTGGCCAATCTCACAGAAGGTTCATTGGATGCCTCTGAGCCCCTCGATGTTCCTGGTTAACTGACCTCCACAGAGCTGTGGGGCATTGCAGGACCTCGTGGGCCTGTGGAGCCTTAGGCCCACAGCCAGATGATCTGCTCTGCGATGAATGTGGCAGCCTCTGACAGTTCCTCCAGGTCAGGAGGCCCTGCCTGATCCATGAGCAACCTGAGCGTGCTGCCTGAGCTGCCAGACCACCCGGCACTTTCTGACTCCATAATCAAAGCACATCTCCTCTTTGGGGCAAGAGCTGCCCAGGACCTAGGAGTTCTACCTGCCTGACCTCTGGTGTGAGGCCTACATGGTGGCACCACCTTCCTAGAAAGCATCAGCTGTCAGCAGGCAAGTTACCTCTGCTTGAGGATAAATAGGTCTGTACAGCCCTCTCCCCGATGAATGAGAATGCAGGCTCCCACTTGGTGAAAGAGGCTGTTTGAAGGGAAAAAGGAAGAAGCCCTTTCTGGCTGGAAGAGAGTGAATTCAGCTTGTGGACACTGTGAGTAGCCCATGCCCAGTAATTTAAGCTCAGTAATTACACATGCCTGCTGGTGGTGCCCAGTGCTTTCAGATCTGATTGCTGGCTGTGCTCCAGTGATTTCAGATCAGTGATGGCCCCGCCTGTCAGCTGTGCCCAGTGATATCAGCTCCATGGTGGCACCCCCCCTGCCGGGTGTGCCCAGTAAGTTCAGCTCAGTGCAATCACCCCACAACCCATGCTGGCTTTGCGCCCCTGGTGGCTGTCATGGATGCAAGCTGCTTAAACCTGTTGTGGGCCGCTTGCTGCCACTGGTGGCCATTGTAGATGCAGGTTGGCTGCTGTCCCCAAAGGTTGCCCTCTCCTGGTCACCACCCTGGGCTCCACAGGTTTCCAGCCCGCTTCCCTTCATGGCCCCAACGCCACCCCCTGTGCCAGCCCTGGGTGTTGTCATCCTTCATTGGCCATCACCGCCCCTTCCCAGCCACCCCTTCTGGCTCCAAATCAGCAAGATCACCACCTGGTTTGGCTGCAACCGCTCATCATCCCCAGCTGCTTCCGCTCGAGGCCAACCTTCACCCTCCAATGCTGGACTGCACCACAGCCAACCAGTGCTTTCGAGCGCCCTGGCCCCAGCCACTCATCGCTCACCACGATCCCACCACCACCACTGCTTCCTCCTCCTCCGCACTCCCGCTGCCTCAATTGCCACTGCCGAAGCCCGATTTCTTCATCCAGGAGCTCCTCCAGAGGTCTTCATTCTTCAGCTCCTTGAGAGCCACTGGTCAGTCCGGCACGGCAGTCGGAAATATATTCCCAGCCACCAGACCAGAGTGAAAACTGCTTCAAAAGGCAGCAGAGGCCCATCTCCTGACCAATCAGAATGCAGATCCCAAAAGGGGCCTCTGATTGCTCGGTAGCCATTTCAAACCCGCCAATCAGGACCAAGCAGGCCTCTCCTGATTGGTTACCTTTACCGACCCCTTCCCGGCCCGCAATGCAAGCTGGGAAGGGGAAGCGCAGCATGGCAGCGCCCATGCCACTCCTTCCCCACCATGTGGAGGGATGCCATGGGAGACCAGCTGGGACCCACAAACCAGCCGCCTGGATGCAGAGTAAGTCCAGCAGCTCCCTTCTGGTCATGGCACTCAGGAAACCTTGTCAGAAGAGGGGAAATAGCAGCTGCAAGATTCTTCCCATATTGAGAAGGCTTTCAGGGCTACTCATCATTTGCACAGAAAGACACCTGGTTTTTGTACAAAAAACACCATTTTTTTGCACAGAAAACAAGGGATTGTGGGAGTTGAGTCAAAACATATCTGGCAAGGCAAAGATTCCCTAGCCTGCCATGCCCCAACTGATCTTAAATTTATTACCGGTGCAACGCAGACAAGGAAAGGACCATTATTAGAATCAGACGATAGAACCATAGCCAGCATAGTGTTATTGATTTGAGTGTTGAACTATGACTCTGGAGACCAGGGTTTCAATCCCCGCTCAGCCATGAAAACCCACTGGGTGGCCTTGAGTAAATCACACACTCTCAGCCTCAGAAAACTCTTGTAATAGTATTACCTTATAATCACCATAAGTTAGAAGTGAATTGGAGGCACAGCAGAACAACAAGACTCATAGAGTTGGAAGTGATCACTAGGACCATCTAGTCCAATGCCCTTCCTTGTAGAAATTCACAATTAAAGTTCAAGTTGCCCCCATATCCATTGATTCAGTATCCACAGCTTCACTCATCAATGTTTGAAAAAACATGTTCCCTCTCAGTATTTCTAGGTCCTCCAATGTGATTCTATGGTCAACTTTTGACATTTGTCTTGTTGAAAATAATAGGGTTCCTTATTATCCATGGTTTCAGGAATCCACGGGGCGGTCTTAGAACATATCCCTTATGGATACAGGGCTTGATCTGGACTCCAAAAAGATGATCATCCAAAGAAGGAGAGTCTACTACTGTCCTTATGTACAGATGATGATATTATTATTATTATTATTATTATTATTATTATTTCTCACCCAGTTCTCCCCAAGGCTTGAAGAGGTGTACAACATAAATTAAAACACAATATATGACACAAAATCATTTAAAAGCACAGATAAAAACACATAGATTATCAGATGCAGTGAAAAGCAGCAAAAAACCCCACATCCCCAACGGCATCAGAAGATTGTGAGGAGAACCGAAAGGGAGACATTATCAGATGCCCGCACCCTCAGCTGCTGTGGATGAGGCTTCATTTTTCATTGACAGGGACAACCTGCCAATAAAAAGGGGTGCCTTACTCAAGCCCGCATTACGCCCCCAGGACACTGGAGGATGACAGCATTTAATAATATCCCCCATTCAGTTCTTGTTGCAATCTTCTGACATGGTTTTTGCTGCGTCTGATAATCTCCATAGAATTAAAACGAACATTAAAATACCAATTTAAAATTCATAGATTAAAATCGACTGGGTAGGCCTGCCGGAAGAGATAGGTCTTTAGTGCTGTTTTAAATTCCAACAGCATGTTTAGCTGTTGAATCTCTTCTGGCAGGTCATTCCACAGTCTAGGGGCAGCTGATGAAAATGTCCTCTGGTCCTGGCTGGTTGAAGTAAATGACTTCCAGAGGACCTGCATGTACAGAGATCTGAAGTGCATTGCTCAATTCTTATTTCAAAACCACTCTTCTCTTCTGTTCCTTACTATTCATCTAATTGTATAAGTTTATTGCCAAACTGTCTTCTTGGGATGGCCTATTTCATATCTGAAATCTGGCAACTGAAACCAAAACATGGGTGAGATTATAAAGCATGCTGGTGTTAGGAATGGGGGAGAAGGTTGCCTGGCCAAATTCCTTGACTAATATGCAGGTCAGAATTTAGATCCTGCACGTCTCAAATGTTGTAACCGTTAGGGTTTTGAATATGTAGCCCTTGGAAATTTATGTCATAAAGAGATACCATATATTCCATTTATCTGTAGAGGACAAAGCTGAAGGTTAAACAGCTATGCAGTTAGCTAGGCAGCTGATATTTTTCAGCCAGCTTATCTCAGTATGACTAATAGAAGGCAGATAACATGCTAGGAATGATGTCAGATGATGTCACCAGTCACCAATTGAATGAAGGGGAGTTGCTAGAACTTGCTAGAACAGCTAGGAAACCCTATATGTCATGGTGCAAGGCAGCCCCCTTCACTTCTACAACTGACTTCTTCAACTGACTTCTTTGACTGACTGCTAACTGTAAGCTTAGCTATTAGAGCAATGAATTTGTTTGTAGTTTAGGATGTAAACAATAAAGACTGTTAGTTTTTAGACACTAGGTGTGTCCATCTACTCACTGAACATTGAGCATGCTGGAAGCATCTGGATCAGGCTTTTGCTACTCTGCTAACCTGACTGCTGGCTGGACTCCTGAACATAGACTCCAGGTGGCTGTAGCGTGACAGTAACACATCTTCCAGCTCAAAAACTGGATATAAAAAATATATACATTAAGGAATGATTCTATAATTCTATGAATGTGATGTGCTAAATTGCATATGTTGGAGAAAATTGCACAGTTTTTGCAAATTTTCATGCTTTAAAAAAATAGCAGACTGAAGTTGGACAGAATGGATTTATGATTGAATACATGTGAACATGGCCTGGGCCAGATATAGATAGATTTGGTGGTATGCAAAAAAATTAAAATCTGGAAGAGCATCCCTTGAGATTAAATTCTCAATACCAGTTTTGTTGGTAGCTGCAAATTAAATAAACAGAAGCCTGGCTGTGCTCTCCATTTCTTCTAAAGCACAGAGAGGTTCTATTTGGACTACAAATCTCAGAATCCTCCAGCCTGCGTGACCATGGGGTATGAAGGATGGAAGAATCTGGGAGAGCTATAGTCCAAAAATGTAATTTTTCAGGCTTTGAATTCTGTAGGAGCTGTAGTCCAAAAATGTAACTTTTCCAAGCTCTGAATTCTGTTGAAAGGATGGCAAAGAGGAATAGGTTAACTAACACTGCTGGTTTCCATAAAGAGTCTATGGATTCTCAGTGTGGTAATTGAGATCAGAATCCAGCTCTAATTTCAAAATAAAATTTGAGCTCTTCAAACAGCTTCCAGTGCCTGGGGGGAAACTTTGAACAGTGTTTTATGCTCTTTTTATCCTATAAGAGGCTGGATTTTGGTCTGAGCAATGCACGCGAAATTCAGCATGGATCCATGGGGAATAGGATTGAGTTGTTTTCATTTCTCCCTTCCCTTCCCTCTTCCCCACACCCACCTTCATCATTCATTCTCAGTTTCCAACTATCTGCAAAGAGCCAGGATCTTTGTTCTTGTGCTTTAATCCGACTGTTCTCCAACCTGGAAGCAATTTCTTTTCACTGTCTTCCTCAAAATAAAGAACAAAAAAGTAAAAAGATGGATAATATGATCTTGTCTCAAAGCCAGTTTCATAGCGAGCCTATTATTCCTGCCACCCCACCCCATTTTTTCCTGAAGGCTTCCTCTGGGCCTCAGCAGCATTATGAGATCTGGATGATGAATGATGGGCCACCTTGGTTGACACTAGCTATGAGAATTGATTGGTCCTCCTCAACCACCTTGCTTAGGACAGTTTTCTTTTTCTGTTCTTCTACCTTTTCCCTTTCTTCCTGTTTTTTTTTTTTTTGGCAAAAATCAGAAAAGAAAATACAGTGTGATTGTGAACAGTTTTCAGAAGGCTTGTAATAATAATAAATGCATTCAGCAAATTGCACTCCCTCTTTGGAGGAGCTCATCTTGATGCAAAGCCTTTCTTCTCAGCACTAGAGGGGGAAAAGAAACCATAGCAAACAGGGGGGAGAAAATCAATTTCTAATGCACTTTGTTCATTGAATAAGGGAAGTTCAATCCCAACCTGTCTTTTCATGTCTTTCTATTAACTCTGTCAATTTCCCACCTCGGCTTAAGTTTCCAGGATGAACACATTTCTACAGAAGAGAAGAAGGGGTTTGCTGCTTAAGAAGAACAAACCTCATGCAGATATTATTGCTTCCCAAGGGCATCTTCTGCCTTTCCAGAATGCTGTCAGAAGAAGAGTGGAGAGCTGTGGCTCTAAAGATGGATGCTCACATTTTTGCAGCAGGATGGCACACTTTCTCAAATCATCCTTTTCAGCAAAACAGATCCACTCAAGAACATGCTCTCTAATCATCCTTGCCTACCAGAAAAATGATACCTGCTTTCCTATATCTATTATTATTATTATTATTATTATTATTATTATTATTATTATCGAGGCAAGGAACAACCCATGGATAATTGCAGCCCCTATTTGCCTGGGGGCAAAGATGCCCCCTTTTCCTGAAATGTTGATCAGGCACATATGTGTCACACTACATGTCTGGAGGACCTCACAAATCATAGGAGATTATCAGACACATCCAAAAAGTACCTTAGCAGAACGCCAGGATGTTTCTGTCCCACAAATGGGACCCAGTTTCAGACTTCCTTGTCCTTGTCACGTTCTATTCCTGTGCTGCAGCAGTTAGTAAGGTGTCACTTTTCAATGACAGGGAGATCCTGTCAATGAAAAGCGACACCTTACTAACAGCTGCAGCACAGGAGCAGAACACAACAAGGATGATGTCATCTGAAACTGGGTCCCATTCACAGGACAGTAATGTCGCCCTGGTGTTCTGCTAAGGTACTTTTTGCTGTGTCTGATAATCTCCATAGTCTGAGGTATTGCCACATGAACAGGCCCCAGTGAATATAGTGGCATAATGGATAGCCAAGGGGAGACTCACTCCATCACTGGCCAACACTGAGATGCATCTGTGGGGGAGTGGTCTTGATTATACTGTGCTTAGTCCTGGTGGGCTGCTCTTCTCCTACAGAGAATGAAACTGGGTTCCACCCTCTTGTGCCTTGTGAGCAATGTTGTTCAGGCTTCCACTTGACTTCCTGCCTTCCTGAGACAGCTTGCCACTTCTGGGGCCCTGTCCCTAGAGAGCTCCTCTCTTTGTTGCCACCCAATTCATTCACTTACCTTATGTGGACTTGTTGGGGCTGTTAAGCTTTTGTTCTCCTGATGCTACTAGAACCATGTCGCTTTCATCCCAGGGAGTTGCATATCTGACTTAGCAAGTTGAACTATAGAACCACAGGGGGACAGTTTCTGACACTTGTACTTGAATTATCATTCTTTGGCTTTTGGTCTCCTTCACCAGGTCTCTCAATGTTAAATATCTAAGCCAGACTTTTCCAGCCTGGTACCTTACAGATATGGTGGGCTGCAGCACCTATCGTTTCCAGCCTGCATGGCCAATGTGGTGCTGGAAATTATAGAACACCACATTTGGGAAGTCTCAGGCTGGGGAAGGCTGATCTAAGCAAATCGCTTCTTACTTTAAAATCATAACAACCAGATCCTGAATGTGAAATTCCATACCACTTACCATACTCAATATTTTCAGGCTCCTGCTTCCCTCTAGTCCCTAGCTTCACCACTAGCACCACTATCAATTGCAACCACCAGATTAGATAATAAATATTGTTCAATGTGGCTCTGGTTTCAATAGAACTGGAGGTGCCTGTTTTGTTCTTTAGTTTTCTCTGTTGATGGCAGGTAAGGTACTTTGTGAAAAGAAAGCGGTCTTTTGAAAGCTTCTCCAGAGTGGAGATTTTTTAAAATGGAGTCTGTCAAGATCACAAGTAGCTCTCAGCAGCTTGGGCTGGTTGTGTGGAGTGGTGGGATGCTAAGGAGGGCACTTTAACACTCCACTGTGGCAACCTAGATCAGACTGACCTAAACTGGAATAAGTGACTGTGCAATGAAATAAAAGACGTCTACTGGCGCATAAGAAAAATGCCAAGACTTATTTGTTTGCATCCTTATGCAAAACACATGGAATGAGATACAAGGTAAAGAAATGTGGTAGCTTTTCACATGTATTCTGTGGTATGGCTTTTCAGGTATCACAGATTTGATCACGGTGGATCGCAACGGTTGGGGCCCTGGAGCAGTTCCTAAAACAGGTCCCCCATTGTATCACATGTGTAGCAGGGGTGACATAGAAATGAAATAAACAATCATAAACAGCAAAGCACAATAGACAGCAGCACTAAAATCTTCACACATGAACCCATTTGCAGCTTTGCAGCTTCCATTGACCAAGAACCTGATCTCATGCCTTTTTCCCACAATGACTCAATTACACATTTTTTCTCTGTACTCAGATAAACATGAAATATGGATGGTGTTGCCGGGTGTAATCATCATTGGGGTACCCATAGCAGCATGAGATCCTGAAGACAAGATTGGCTATGGACCACCGGAGACATCATTGCTGGGCTCCACATGTCTCCAGCACCAGATGTGTGTTGGGTAATGCCACAATTGCACTCAGGAAGATGGGGTGGGAAAAGTAGATGGACTGAGAGGCACGGAAAGAAGACAGGAGAGCAGAGAGGGGACAGAAAGGACAGGGCGAGGTTGAGGGAGAAGCAAGAAGGATGGAAGAGAGACTGAAAGAGGAGGGGCATCAAGACATAGAGGGAAGATTAAAAGGTGGGGCAAAGGCTTGGGAGCAAAGCAAAGAGGTATTGGCAGGGAGGTAAGAGAAGAAGGCTGTTGGGCAGCAGAGGAAAGATAAGAAGGCAAAGGGAGAACAGGAGTGAGGAAGGTGATGCTGGAGAAAAGAGGGGAAGTGACCCCAAAGTAAATACTGGGAGGAGGGAATCGCTGGGAAGTGACAAGGGCATTGAAGGTCAAACCCTCTGGTGAGAAGATTGTGAGCAGGAAACAGTGAAGGCAGGAAAGGGGCCTTCTCAGGTAGTGGCAGCTACACTGATCGCTTCCCCTTCAGTGCCACCATCCAGGATAGGCCAGGCATGGTGGCGTGAGGCTAGGAATTGGGAGATTTGGGAAGAAGAGGAAGCAAGTGTCACCTTTTCACTTCAGCACTGGGCCCCTAGCCAGTAAGGAGCCAGGAGCAATTGCCCCAATTGATAATCTGGCCCTGGAGTTGACATAAAATCTCTTCCTGACACACTGGAGAACCACTGCCAACCAGAAAAGGCATTAGCAGAGCTTGAGAAATGTTTTGAGACCTTTTTACTATAATTTCCAGAATCCCACCACCAAATTAGCCACTGACCATGCTGGTGGGAGGATTCTGGGAACTGTCATCCAAAAAAGTAACTTTTCCAAGCTCTGCTACTCAGCTATATGGGAAAATAGCCTAGTATATAGTGTCTTCCCGTGTTCCACAAATCAAACTGGAGTGAAGGATAAGGATGGATAACCATTGTTTTCAATATGCTTCAGAGCAGGAATCTACCTGAACTACAATCTCTGGCTGTAGCTGAGGCAGCAGTTATTTGGAAGTTGCTGTCACTGAATTTCGCCACCTCCTTTCTATGCTGTACTTATTAGAATTTGTTGTCATTCAAATTAAATTCACATTACAGAAAGCAGTAGCCACTGTACTGGTGCTACCATTTCAAAAGTCACCAGTTTGGAATAGAAATGTGAAATCTTATTGATCGTTCCCATGGTATATGGCTCAGATTAAGTGTGAATTGTTGCTGATCACTGATAGGGAATGATGAGTACAGGAAAAGGGAGTTTGACACCTGCATCTCAGCATGCCTGTGATGGTGAATAGCTGGTGTCTATCTGTGCACTGAGAAAAAGAGGAGTATTGACATAGAGACTAAAAAGGTAAAGGAGCCTTGGAGTGACCCACTCAGGTTGGGTGCAGGCCCAGCTGAAGGCCAAGTTCGGACTGTTATGTCAGACCCTCCAACATTTCACAGATGAAAACTGGGACTCCTGCAGCCAAGCAACATTGGAGTATTGCCAAGATGGCAAGCGTTATGCATGAGGAAGAACACACAAGCTAGGAGGCTGCAGCTGTTTGCTTTTGCCTAAGCCCTCTGGGAAAGGCAAGCTTCCACCCCCTCCTTTCCTCTCCACCTGCTGAGTTAATTGAGCACAAACTAATTTTGTATTTTGAACTCAGTTTGCAGCAACTGAAGCAAGCTGAGGACAACAGCATGAAGAGTGAGGAGGAGAGAGAACCTGGGACATTTTTAAAGCAGCTGAGAAAGTAGGACAGCAGGGGATTGATCAGGACAGACCCTGCTCATTCAGGTCACTTGGAGGGATTGCTACAGTCAAGCATTGTGTGGTACCGTAGTAATTATCCCATTGCCACACAGATATTAGGTTACCATTCTCATTCATCAGTAGCTGATGGGGAGGCTTTGCTATAATGGAGCCCTAAGCATTCATATATTCTGATTTAATGGTGATTATAATGACTCTAGATTTCCTCAACCAAGCGGCTGCTTTGCTAATGCGGGCTCTCATAGTAATAGGAAGAAAGATATTTATGGGTGTGCGAGTCATTCACAGACACACCAACACACACACACATATTATACACACAAGAACACACCCAATACACATAATGGTTTTTAAAAGCTAATATTAATGCCTAACTAAAGAGTAGTTTCCTTTCCCCTCTTGTGTGCCATGCATCTCTTCTTCCCTTAAAAGAAGAAGAAGGGGGGAAAAAGAATCTATGTGACTACATTAAGGAGAGTATAATTATGCATAATAAAAGTATGTCTGCCCTTGTATATGTAAACACAGATATGACTGAGTACCCTTTTGCAAACAGCCCTTCTGGCTTCCACAGCTTGACAATAAACCATGTTAAACATATGGCTGGTTTCCAAGCAGCTGAGGGTGACTCTTTAACTTGCAGTGGCTGGCAGGAGAAGGACCAAGGCTTGAGAAGGGAGGGAGGAAGGAAGGAGAAGGGGGGGGGAGGCATCCTTTCATAGAGCAAAATCTCACTGACAAATTGAGTCAGGAGCATATTTTGTCTGGCTGGCTGGGCTTTGATATTGATTCAGAATTTTGAAAGGCTGGGAAGGGGAAGGGGAAGAAGAAGAAAACACCCCCAAGAGCTTGATCCTCTCTCCACCCCTCCCATCTCTGTTTCTTGGCCATCCAAGGTTTCTTAAATGACCTTGGTGCGGCTGCATTCTGATAAGACGATGCTATCATCTTCCCCAGCCATTAAATACAGTGGTCAAACCTGCTGTTACAAGCTCGAGGATTTCAGGAGGGGCTGAGGGGCTTTGTGTTTGGATTCTGTGCTACAAGGAAATCAAACTGTGTGTCAAGAAAACATTCATTCTGCCACCTATTTACATTATGCAAAGGTGTATGTATTCACATGGCAGGCAACACTTATTCTGTTGTCGGAGAGTGAATTATGCAGGGCACTGAAGTCACACAAATACACACACAAACACACACACAAGAACTCAAAAACCTGTAAGGTTGTGCATCACAGTTTCAGCTGAATTCAAAGCCCAGTACTGAATTGGGCTGATTTATACAGATTCAGGTATCTGAATGAAAGCAATACTCAGACCTAATCTGGATACAAATCTTCTCTGATCATTCTTAGAGGTTTGGAGATTTATAGAATTATAGAATCATTGAGTTGGAAGAGACCACGAGGGCCATCCAGTCCAACCCCCTGCCATGCAGGAATACACAATCAAAGCACTCAACAGGTGGCTATCCAGCCTCTGTTTAAAAACCTCCAAAGAAGGAGACTCCACCACACTCCAAGGTAGAGTTGGAAGGAAGCAGAGAGTGAGACAGTGGCTGTCACCCTGTTCAAAATTTATGAGGTTGTATGCTGAACTTACAGTCTCCTAACTTTTGGGATTCATGATTACAGTCCTTAATATAATAATAATATAATAAAATTTTATTTCTATCCCGCCCCTCTGCAACGCAATCGGGGCGGCTTACAATATAAAAACTCCATAGTCCCAGTACCCTAGCCCACCCCCCCTTGACCAAATGTGACCCCCAAAACCTACCTCTTAAGCCAGGCAACATCCCAACCAAAAAGTTTCTGAGGCACTGTAGATGGGGATGCTGGGAATGATGACTGCAGCACTCTCTTGGTCACAGGTTGTGTTGAAACAAGCAACTGTGGAAGGACCCTGAGGGGTCTCTCCAGCTGCCTGTCTCAATGCATCCCACAACCGGAAGGCTGCTGCAATCATTTTCCAGTGCCCCAACCTGCAGCACCTCAGAAACCCTTTGGTTAGGGGCACTGCCTGGCTCAAGAAGTAGGGTGTGGTTTTTTTGAGGTGCGCCATTGTCACTGTCAACAAAGCTCTTTAATCGTAGCTACATGTGACAATGCAGGACCTCAGCCAGTGAATCTGCAAAAATTGATTAATTTCATCCTAATCTCTCCATCTAAAGAAAACACCAAGGGCCCATCTACATGAGGGGGAAAACTCCCAGATACCTCATAGTATTGGCATCTTACAGCAGCAGCGACATGTGTAAATGGTTTTCTGGCCTCAGAAGTCCCCATAAGCCTCAAATTCCGGATGGTGGCTGCAAGTGATTTACTCACATTAGCTCTTCACTGCCGCCAGTTGTTGTTTTTTTTGTTGTTGTTGTTTGTTTGTTTGTTTTAAGTCATCCCATGGTGTGATGGTGCAATAGAGCAATTTTCCAGGAAAGCAAAATAGAAAATATTGATTCTTTTTATCCCCTTAGCAAGCGATTGCTAAGGCAAAAATCCAATATGGTGGCAGCAGGTGCTTGCCCTCCTAGCAAGCCCTGCCCCTCTCTCACCCAGCGAATCAGCTTTGTGCTTCCCTTTGAGGTTTTTATTGTTCAATAGTCCAAAAGAGCAAAAATGCACATCGGCCTTGTAGTTTGTGAAAAAGTATAGGGAGATCTACAAAGGCTTTTACCCATTGTTTTTGCCATTTTGGGGCCCCCTCCTTCCGAATAGTGTGGATTGGTGCTGGATCCCATTTAGACTGGTAGGATTCTCAGCAAATTCCATGAGGGGTATTTTCGCCATTTAGATGGGCCCCAAGGTAGGGAAAGCAGGGAGGAGGAGGTATAGTTTTGTGACTGACAGTTCTGTCTTCTAATTTCAGGAAACAATCAGGGCTCTCCGATCCCAGTAATGTGAAGCAGGGATTGTTGTTATGTGCTGCCTAGTCATTTTAGACTTATAGCAACATTATGAATGAGTTAACAGCCCTGCTTAGGTCTTACAAACACATGGCCCTGGCTTCCTTTAATGAATCAACCCATCTATGATGTGGTCTTCCTCTTTTCCTATTGCTTTCAACTTTCTCCCACATTGTTGTCTTTCTCAAAGAATTGTGTTGTCTCATATAATATGTCCAAAGTATAACCTCAGTTTAGTTGTAATACAGTATATGAGAGGCTTGTTTCACCTGTATTCTTTGCTATTTTTCTCTCCTAGGAACAGAAACATTTAAAGAGTTTTGATGGAGTCTGTGGGACCTTGAAGAATATAGCATCAGGTGGTTGCTTAGAAACCACTGGGTGTTCAAGCCCCTCTGCTTCTGCTAATGGGTACTCCACATCCATCATCCTATGTCCTATTATACTTTTTTGCCTTCAACTGTTTTTCTTTCATTGTAACTTCCTAGCCCTTGCACTTATCCTTCTGAAATATTACTGGTTTCTGAGCAAAACCCACCTCTACAATGTACTTTTCCATTACCATTGCCCCAAAAATGTAGGGAGAACAATTGTATTTTTGCAAAAAGAACACATCCAAACTGTATAGATTGCCCTTGCACAAAATTTCCTGCACCTATTCATATGAAACCAGGCAGGCTTCATCCATGCTTGATGAAGGGTAACTGTGCCTCTAACTTTCATCCATGTGTTTCCAGAAACAAAAGTGTTATTGATTAGAGGAGAAAGAAAACATAAAATCACCATAGACAAAAACCTTTGCCCTCTTTGTCTGAGATTTGGAAGACTTAATCCCCTCTAAAGGAGCTGTCATTTCAGCAGTTTTATCCCGGCTTGTTGAAAAGGGGGAAAATGTTCTAGACATTCACTGATTTCCAGTTACAGTCAATGGGAATCATGAAGCTTCAGATTTCTGAACTGAGATCCAGGCTTTAAGGTGAATTAACCAAAATTTGCAATTGGTACATACCCCTAGCTGAAATACCCTAAAGGCAGTGGATCATGTATGATCTTGGAAGCTACACAGGGCCAGCCCTGGTTAGTACTTGGATGGGAGACCAGCAATGAATACCAGGTGCTGTAAACTATATTTTAGTGGCAGGAACTCACAGACCCCCTTCTGAGTATTCCTTGCCTAAGAAAACCCTATGAAATTCATGGGGTTGCCATAAGTCAACAGGCAACTTGAAGGTGAAGGCACGCACGCACGCACACATACCCCACTAAACTCTTGTTGACCCCACTGTTGGATATTTTACCAGGCATGATTGCCCACATATTTTACAACCTATCTTCGCAGCCAAAAAGGACTTCCTTAAAAAGTTTTAAAAATGAAAGCTGAGTCTCAGGAATCTGGGGTTTATGCCCAATGTAGTAAAATATACTACCAAAAAAAAAAAAATAGCCTTCAAAATAGGTCAGTCTCAATCTGAACCCAGATGTTTGTACAACTACTGTTACAGTTTCCCTGTGATACATAAAAGGCAGCCTGAGGTAGATCGACTCAATCAAGGAAGCCAGAGCTTGAGTCTGCAGTATCTGAGCAGTTGATGACCAGGGTTCTTGGAGATCTCTCATTCATAGGGCCACTGTTGACTAACAGCGACTTGACAGCAAATAACAACAAATAGCTCAGCACAGAGGATCTTCAAAGGCAGGAGTGAGGAACATTTTTGGACTATGAGTCCCACCATTGCTTACCCTTCACCATGCTTTGTGGAATATTGCTTAAGTGCAGTCATCAGTGCAGCCAATCTTTCAACAATCGCACTGCCACAGCCCTCTCTCTCATTTTTGCCTTTGTGGGTGGGGAGCTCATTAACTGTTGTACAATGGGTGAGTTTAAGGTCTTGGTGCCCATTTCACATCCAGTTGCACAGCTATGGGATCCAGGCTAACTATGTTGGCATACATTAACATTACACTAATGTTGACAGGATCTTGGATTGTAGCCCCTATCTCTTTTCACCCATTTGTGACAGGGTAGGGGAATAGCTTTTAGAAGGAGGAGAGTCTTCAGATACCATGAACTGCCAAAAAAAGTAAATGGGTCCTAGAGCAAATCAGGCCTGAAGTCTCCCTAGAAGCCAAGATGACTAAACCAAGGCTGTCATCCTTTAGCCATATCATGAGAAGACATGACTCATTAGAAAAGACAATAACATTTGGCAGAGTAGAAGGCAGTAGGAAAAGAGGAAGATGGCATTACAGTTGGATAGACTCAGGCCAGGAAGCCATGACCCTTGCGTTTGCAAGACCTGAGCTGGGCTGTCAATAAAAGGGTGACTTGGAAGTCTTTCATTCATAGGATTTCCATAAGACTAAGTCTTAAGGGGCAAAATGTTTTTTTTTTTAAGAAACTGGGCAATGTACATTTATTCTAAAATAGGAGATAAATTAAGGCTCACATTGCAGGCTATGTATTTAATATAATGGGTCAACTAGATTGAATGGCAAATGCACCTCAGCATTTTATGCCTGTTGTTCTAAAAATGCAAATAGCATCCATTGAGGAGTGGCAATTATGGGCATTACAACAGACATGGGGGAGGATTTTTCTGATCCAGCGATAACCTTGAGGAAAATCTGTTCTCCAAGGTATTCGTTGGACTGGGAAGAAATCCTCCATTGGTGTTACGAGGGGAAATTCCTCTTTTCAAGGAAATAAGACCTCCAGAAGAGAGATTTTCTTTAGAACTACAGCTGGTGGTGCGGGGAGGGGGGTTAAATCGTGCCTGTTGCAATTCCCATAAACTCTATTCCTCCTTAGATATTAATAATAGTCACACGCACCCTCCCCACATTGGCTGCTATTTGAATTTTTAAAACCAGGCTTATTAAATGCAATGACACATTTTTGGTGGCATGTCTAGTTTGCCCCTCCTCATATCCTGTTGTGGGAATACCTCTGTCTGAATGAAATTCAAGTATTCGGTCCATTACAGCAAAATTCAGTCAGCTGCATGATGTAATAATGCTGATGTTGTTCTAGGGGGAGACAGTAAGATGTTCTTGGGTGATGAGACTGCCTACATTTTCCTGTAGATGGTTTCACTCTTAACAGGAATGGAAGGAGGTCTTGGCAGACTTGATTTGGTTTGAGCTTTGCATGTGAAGTTCCTCAGGTAGCACAGAAGCACACTGTAAGGAAGAAACTATGGAGTGTCATTTGAAAACAGGAAAATTAGCAGTAAGTCACGTCTGTCTTTAACACAGTTTGCAACACACTGGGTCTCTTGTAAGGCAAAGAACAGAACTAAAGAAAAACACAGCCGTCCCTTTATTAGTAAAGCTGGAGATTGATTTTTAGAAAGCATGCTAAGCAACAAGTCAATAGAAGTCAAATTGGGTGGCATTACCTAATAGTCAGAGGGCTTAGTGGTGTGTCCCCTTAGACAGTTATTAACCAAGGTTCATGGTTAGACAAAGTTCTAAAGCAATGAGCTGTTCTTCCACCAAGGGATTACGTTCAGAAAGAGGGACACACGTACTAACACTCGGGCATCCTGACAGCGACTTGGGGTGATTCACCAAGCCCCCATATTTTTGGCACCAGAATGTACTCTCATCTGGAATACATGGGTCAGCTCTCAGGTATCTTTATTTTGGGGGGACTACAACTCCAGGACTCCCTCAGCCAACATGGTGGCTAAAAGATTCTGAGAGCTGCCGTTCCAAAAGCAACTTTAGCAAGCTCTGATATGACCTTGCAGGAAGTGGGGACCTATGGGGAGACAGGAGTTATACTGCTGCTGTATTCAACACCCACAATCCACTGTGGAATCTACACAGTCTGCTGCCCAATTGCCAAAATTCGTTTCCATGGAAGCAGAAAAAAACCCATAACCACCACTATAAATAAACAGAAGGGGACACACTGGTTATTTTTGAAGCCAATTAACATTTCCATGAGGCTTCTACAAACACTAATTGGCTTCAAAACAAGGCACGCTTTCCTTGCAAGCCTTGTTTCAAAGCAACGGTGCCTTTTTTCAGAAAGGGTTTGCTGTTGTGGTGGCAGCATCTTTTAGCCGCACAGTAGCAAACTTACAGGCAATGTGGTTCTCCCTTTTTGGCACTGATATAGCAAATTCAATGCTGGTGGTGAAGGCAGCAACAATATGGAGGCTGCAAAAATAGCTGAGGGCACAGGCATCCCACGGACAACAAAATGGCCATCCTTGAACCCACAGATTCAAAGAAGTCCCAAGTACCCACTTACCCAGGGAGGATCACTGTTCTAGCTATGTGGGGGACAGGGTGGAAGCACGGCTGATGGTTGACCATTTCTGTGTGCTGCTGTGCTGTGCTCTGGCTAAAGCCCTTCCCAATGACCCTCCACTGGGTGGATTCTGGGGACCTTGGAGTAGACCTGAATGAGAATGTTTCCCTCTGGTCTTCTCCTGGGATATAAATGAGGAGCCTCTCCCCTCACCTAAAGAAGAATGCAGCTTTTTATTGCTGCCACACTATCACACTTCCTGTGTGTGACATACTCCTGAATGAAAATGTCAGAAGACACTGAACAAGCTTTTGAATTTCTCAGAGCCACCAGAAGCTCATAGTCTGAGCAGAAGAGAAAGACACATTTAGCTTTTCAGGATGAGGTGCACACACTTGCACCCTTCAGACCACAAGCCGACCGTACTAAAATGTCTTCTTCTGGCTGCATGCTAAAACAAAAAGAAAAGAGGCAGGAGGAAAGAAAGGTCTTTCTAGCCATGATGAAAAAGCCCCATAATTTGCAGTTTGTAATTGTCTTAAAACGGGTTGCAGGGTGGTCTTTCCTTAGAAAAGTATTTAGAGAGTTACGGGAAGTCTTTTTTTAAAAAAAAGGGGGAGGGGGGAGGGGGTGGGTGCATGTCTTTGTATGTGATTTGTATGTCTGTTATAAGTGTTAGTGTTTATGTTTGTGTCTGAAACTCTTGAATAAAATTATATTTTAAACAAAACGGGTTGCAGGGTAAGTGATACAGACTAAATTAGATTAGACTGTGTGTTAAGTGCAGAAAACAATTCCAGGTGTCACCAGAGGCTACTAAGTAAATGGGAAGGATGTTCTTCTTGAGCAAGAAGGTGGAGTGATTCTTTTTGCTGACCAGCATCTTTATGTATAATGTCAAGGTTGTAATAGAAAAGTCTTCAGCTTTTCAACTAGCTGAAAGAATAACTTTATGTGAACAAATCCACTTTGTGTTGCATTTCTGCAAATACACTTTTGATCAGTGCATGACCCAAGAAAAGGCTTTGATTTCTTCACAATGTCTTCTGCATGAAAGAAAGAAAAAACCTAGAACAATTTCTTTCTAGCAAACAGTATCTTCAGCTAAAGTAAACTTTGATTACAGCAACAATAGAATCTTGTTCGCTTGACAAAAAGTTCGTCCTCAGCATTCTCTCTCTCTCTCTCTCTGGTTTTTCTTCACAAACAAAGATTCAGGAAGGACTCATCCTGAGATTTCTGCAAGCGCACTGATGACTGAAAGGGCCAATCCAAGATAAACAAGTTCTGTTGCAGAAAGCACAGCAGAAGGTCTCCTTGGGTGATGTTTTGGCCAAGCCTGAGATGCTGTTTCAGGGAATCCTTGTATTGCTTATTTGGAGTGCCCCTCTTATGCTGACCCGTGGCGAGTTCACCGTAGAGTACTATTTTTGGAAGGCAATGGTCCTCCATCCTAGAAACGTGCCCTGCCCAGCACAGCTGTGTTCTCAATATCATGGCCTCAATGCTGGTGATCCGTGCTTGCTCAAGGACAGCAACATTTGTCACATAGTCAGTCCAGTGTATATTCAGGATTGTGCGTATACAGCACTGATGAAAGCATTCGAGGACTCGTAAGTGTTGGCGATAGGTGACCCATGTTTCAGACCCGTAAAGGAGAATAGACAGTACAATGGCTCTATACACACTGATTTTTGTGCTTGACCTCAGGTGTTTATTACTCCAGACTCTTTTGTAAAGTCTTCCAAATGCGCTATATGCCTTTGCTAATCTGTGATTGATCTCTTTGTCGATCTTGGCATCTGAGGAGATGATGCTTCCCTGGTAGGTGAACTGCGGAACGGACTTAAGCACAGATTTGCCTATGGCAATGTGAGGATGGTGGTGTTCATCCTGTGGTGCAGGCTGGTAAAGAATTTCTGTTTTCTTCAGGTTGACTTCCAGCCCAAACAGCTCTGCAGCTGTTGCGAAGCAAGATGTTAGGCGCTGCAGAGCTGCTTCTGTGTGAGCAACAAGGGCAGGATCTTCAGCGAAGAGCAGCTCATGGACTAGATAGTTTAGAGTCTTAGTGCGAGCCCTCAGAAGGCTTAAGTTAAACAAGCTACCATCAATACAGTAATGTATATAGATACCATCTCCTTCTTCGAGCTCTGCTGTAGCCCTTTGAAGCATCATGCTGAAGCAGATTATAAATAAAGTTGGAGCAAGAACACAACTTTGCTTCACTCCATTAGTTATTAGAAGGGGCTCTGAAAGAGCATCACCATATCTGACTTGACCATGCTGGCCCTCGTGTGGCAAAGTAATCATTTTGAGGAATTTGGAGGGACATCCTAGTCTTTCCAAGATCTGCCACAGAACTTTTCTGCTCACAGTGTCGAAAGCTTTGGTGAGGTCAACAAATGTTACACAGAGTCCCTTGTTCTGCTCTCTACATTTCTCTTGCAGTTGTCTAAGGGCAAATACCATATCTGTAGTACTCCTATTGGTTCTGAAGCCACAATGGCTTTCAGGAATAAGTTCTTCTGCAATGGCAGGAACTGATTAGTTCAGAAGTATCCTTGCAAGGATTTTTCCAGAAATAGAGAGCAGTGTTATGCCTCGATAGTTTGAGCAATCAGATTTTGCTCCATTTTTTTTCTTGTACAAGGTGATGAGGACTGCATCTCGGAGATCTGATGGCAGTTCCCCTTTTTCCGAGCAATTCACAAGGAGTTCGTGGAATTTATCATGGAGTGCATGACCTCCGTGTTTCCAAACCTCAGGTGGAATTCCATCAATCTCAGCTGCCTTGCCGTTTTTCATCTGCTGTATGGCCTTAAGGGTCTCTTTCAAAGTGGGAGCTATGTCCAATTCATTTTTCATTGGTTTTTGTATCATATGTTGAATAGCTGAGCCTTGGACTACTCGGTTGGCACTGAAAAGACTTTGAAAATGTTCAGCTTATTGATTCAGGATGGAGGTTTTATCAGTAATTAGTGTTTGACCATCTGTACTGTATAAGGAGCTTTGGACCTGATAAGTAGGTCCAAACAGTGCTTTAAGAGCTTCATAAAATCCTCTAAGATCACCCAGATCTGCACAGCGTTATGTCTTTTCTGCTATATTGATCCACCACTTGTTCTGCATGTCTCGGAGTTTTTGTTGAAGTTTACTAAATGTGAGGTGGAAAGCTGCTTTTCTTACATGGCAAGTTGGCTGGGCGAGGTATGCCTGGTGAGCAGTTCTCTTCCTTGCCAACAGCTCCTGGATCTCTTGGTTGTTTTCATCAAACCAGTCTTGATTTTTCTTGTGGGAGAACCCGAGGGATTCTTCTGCAGACTGGAGGATACTGTTTTTGATATGTTGCCAAAGCACTGTAGGAGAAGGATCTGTAGGATGGTCTTCAAGTTTTGTTTGCAGATTTGCCTGGAAGTTGTCTCACATGGTAGCTTGTTGAAGATTGTTGACTTGGAGTCTCTTTTTTAACATGCCACCCCTGTTAGGTTTGAACTTAGGATGAAGATTTAGTTTACATCTGACGAGGTGATGATCCGTCTGGCTTTCTGCACTGGGCATCACTCAAGCATGGCGGACATCACGAATGTTTCTCTGGCGGAGTAGAACGTAGTCAATGAGGTGCCAATGTTTGGATCAGGGATGCATCCAGGTTGTCTTCAAGCTACCTTTCTGCTGAAAAATAGTGTTTGCAAAAGTCAGCTGTTATTCTGCACAGAACTCTAGCAGGAAGCGTCCGTTATCATTGCAGTTTCCAACACCATGCTTGCCTAAGACACCTTTCCAGGCTTCGGAGTTCTTTCCTACTCTGGCATTGAAGTCACCAAGGATAATAATTTTATCTTCTACAGGGACTGTTTATATGTGTTGGCATAGGTCTGTGTAGAATTTGTCTTTCTCTACAGGGTCGGCTTGCATAGTTGGGGCATATATACTAAAGAGAACAACATGTGGGAGTTGTAAGGAAATAATGATATCAGAGTGTCCTGTTGGCAAGGTTTCAAGTTTGGAGGCAATTGAGTTTTTAATCATAAAGCCTACTCCTGAAAGATGTTTTTTGGTTTTAGGTTTGCCAGACCAGTAAAGTGTGTAGCCAGCGCCGTGTTCTTTAAGGCTGCCTTCCTCATGGAGATGAACTTCACTAAGAGCAGCGATGTCAATATTAAGTTGTGATAGTTCATGGGCTATTAGAGCAGAACGATGCTCAGACCATCCACTATCTGCAGAGTCTCGCATGGTTCTGATGTTCCAGCATGCAAGCATCAGTTTATTTACACCTTTGGAGGCTGGTTTGTGCTTTTGTTTCTTTGCCTTGGTTTGACCGCATCAGAAGATGCCCATTGGCCACGGCTAGCCAACCAGGTAGATGGGGATGAGCTTTCGTTAGGCCACCTTTTCTAGGCCCCTCTCCATATGGAGCAAGCAGTGCTCTCCTTTAAAAAGGCTGCTTGGTTGTTCAGGATGCTGCTGAACAAGACTGTCATCTCCCGGGTCAGCCTCGAGCAACCAAAGTCCTGAGCCACCTGCATGCAGGGTTGGGTCTGTGGCTTCCAGTGCATCTTTACACTTGCTGTTTCGTCCCTTGTCTATCGCTACAGGGCTTTTTCGGAATTGGATTTATCCTTCGAGCCTAGGATGGTTGCCATAAGGCTAGAGAGCCCATCCTGCCCTTTGACACTCTTTGTCAGACCCTTCGGTTTTGACCTGTTTGGCATGGGAGGCCCTACTGGTGGCTATTATGCCACCGCCAGCATAGCTCAAAACTTCATTAGGGTATGCAAGCCTCTCCCATGACAAGGGGGTGTCAATGGGGATGTCAGCATCCTGTAAGACTTTTCTAATAGGTTTGTTCTACTAGGAATCACATAGAGGCCTTCCCAGTGAAGAGATCACAGACTTCAGATATCAAATGTAACAGATTACAAAGAGGGTAACAATCCAGGTCTACCTTTCCCACTTCCAATCCCAATTTGTATACCTTTTCAGCAAAGAAGCCCTTCAGGCAAACTGGTTTGAAAAGACTCCTCAGTGTTGCCAAAGGGTTACCACCAGAATTTTGGACCACAGGTAGTAAAGCTAATGGTCAGGGTGCTGAACATCTGAATGGTAGCAGGTTGCCTGTTCCTGCTCTGATTATTGCACATATGCATTCATGTTTAAACAGTCCCCAGAAGTCACCTTGTCTTTTTTGGCATTTGCCTCTCCCAAATTCATTCCCAGCACTAGGATGGGAACTAGATGCTCACATAAGAAAAGTTATTCTCCTTCCTCCTCCTTGTCACGTGAAGGAAAGAAGCACTTTGAAGGAATTGTGGTTCAGTGTGTGTGGCAGGGAACACTTCAAAAATCCCCTGTTCCACCAGCTTCATGACAAAACAGCACTCTGGCAACTCCTGCCATTAAGCATTTACATCTTTTTACTTACTATTGATAGTTACAATTTACTCCATTTAAGTTGTTTTGTTTTATTAAGTTGGGTTGTTTTATTAACTGGGGTCAGAATCCTGTCAGTGACATATAAAAGCATAATGTCACATTATGCCTATGTAGGTTCTCTTATGGTCCTTGCAGAAAAGATTTCTAGCACCTTTGTCTGCAAAGATACCCTGTCCATGCCATCTATCACCATGCCAACTGAACACCCCCTCCTTGGCCATTTAGCAGCCAGAGAAACCAGGGGTCAACCAGGCAGAAGCTGACTATATACCTGCAACCAGGTGCATGGAGAAGCAGGTATCTTCCTGGGAGTCATCTGGAGGTCCAGGAGGATGACATGATCTTTGTGCATCCAGCTGCATGATCACAGCTGCCTGGCCACCTCCTGAGCCCAGCTGGCTGCTAAATGGCCAGGCAGGGTATGCCCAGGTGGCAGGGAGGTAGATAGCACACACAGGGAAGGAGATCAGAGCTACTCCTGACAGAGCTTTAGGTTTCAACCAGGTTGATACAGAACCTCCACCAGGATCTTCTTAGAGCACAGTGTCCACTCAGCCTGGGGATGACCTAACCAGGAGTAACCAAACAGCAGAACTGTGCAGCAGAAGGGGCACAGAAACAAAGGCTTCAGCTAGCAGCCGTTTCACTGTTCTGACCCACTTTCACACACAAGAAAGACTTACAGACAACAAGGTCCATCCAAAGATATCTGGAGGTCTTTATCTTCAGTTTCAGTACAAACATAGTATATACACAGCAAACCTCATTAATGAACTCAACAGCAATTTGAAGTCAAAGGCTTTCACGGCCGGCATCCATAGATTTTCCTTGGGTTTCTCCCAGGCTGTGAGGCTGTGTTCTGGAATAGTTTCTTTCTGACGTTTCACCTGCATCTGTGGCTGGCATCTTCAGAGAACAGCAATTTCTCCAACATTCACCAACACTCCTCTTTCTCCACAACACCAACCCCCACAAAATGCATCCTGTGCTTCAGCTATATAGGAGTCTTTGCTAGCCTTCTGCCTAGCCACAGCTGTGAACAAACCCACTTCAGCTGTGTTAGTGTAGTCTGTTGCTCCAACATTTTTCTCTTTGCACTTAAGGCAATATTACCCTGAAAAAAAAATGACCTCAGCATTTTATTTTATATTATTTTAATACTTTTAAATTGTCAGCTGTTTCAGTAGAATCAGGAGGGTAGATTACAGTCAAAACCACCTTAAAATACAAAACAATTTAGCAATCTAGATAAAAAGAAAACATCAAACTTAATAGTCAGTGTGAGACCATAGCTTCAGATGGCAGACACCTTGTGGACACCTCCTATGGCCTTTGGCCATTTCCTTTTCATCAGTAACAGGACTACGTGTGTGACACAGTAACTAGCCACCTGCCTTCAGTGTGGTTCAGGACCCTATCTTACCCTCCAACATTTGACAGATGAAAACCAGGTTACATGTGGCCAGGCAAAATTAAAATGTGGTCAAGATGGCAAAAGTGATTAATGAGGAAGAGCACACAACCTAGGAGAGGCTCCAGCAGTTTGTTTTTTCCTGAACCTACTGGGAAGGGAGAATTTTGCCCTTTCATCTCTTCTCCCTCTGCCCTACTCAGCTAAATGAGTATAAACTACTTTTGCACTTTGAACTCAGTTTGTAGCAATTGAAGTAAGCTGAGGACAAAGTGGGGAAATGAAAAGAGGAGAGAAAAACTGTGATGTTTTAAAAGCAACTGAAAAGTGTGGAAACAGGGGATTCTGCTAAATCAGGACAGTTGGGAGATTTTCAGATGCGATTTTCAGCAGGATATATTCCAAAACAGCTTCGTTGCTGCTGAGCGACAGGGGAGCAGTTTCGGATGTGCCGTCCCTCTGCCGAACCCCTCTGTGTCACTTCCGTGACAGAATGGAGGAAACCACGTCGTATTTCACTCACGGGCAACAATCGTAAATGAAGTACGACGCGGTTTCCTCCATTCTGTCACGGAAGTGACACAGAGGGGTTCGGCAGAGGGACGGCGTCGTCCGAAACTGCTCCCCTGCCACGCGGCAGCAGCAGAGCTGTTTTGGAATATATCCTGCTGAAAATCGCGTCTGAAAATCTCCTTGGAGGGTATGCCCAGTCTCCTTGCCAGTGTTGGACTGAGGTTCAGCTGTCAGTGAAGCTGGCCTCCTACATAGAACAGAGAGGATGCCAGAGAACAGAGAGGGTGCCTCAGATAACAGGAGCTGGCTGTGGCAGAGAGGAACGCTGATGAGGGATCCGTCCATTCCAGCCCCTTGGACCCTGAAACTAGGCAAGGTAAAAAGAAGAAAGGAGGCATGGGCTTCTGAGAACCCTCCCCCAAATGGAGGCACATTTATTCCCATTCTGAGGAGATTATCACATGGTAACCTATAAACTGTTTCTGTCCCGCTACCCCCCCCCACCGCTATACTCCCATCCCACTCCTGTCCCTGTAACGAAAGAAGAAAAAAATATTCAGACACTTACCTTGCCACGCGAACTGGAGTGTTCCCCCTCCCCTCAGCAGTCTGGACGTGAATGGAGCTGTCACAAAGCTCCTTTCACTCCCAGAAAGTAAATCCTGCCCATTCTCATGAGAGAACGATCACACGGGTATTTTAAAAATAAAAAGAGAAATACAAAAAAAAGTGACAGCAAGCACAAAAACACACTCTACACTTAAAAAGCAACCTGGAAATGAGGGGAAAGGGTGACATTTACCTGGCTGTCCCAATCGTACCCGGAAGTCTTCGGCACAGACCTCCCGCTGATGTCACCTTAGGATGTCATCTTGCCATCAGAACAGGTCATCTATTCACTCGCCCGTCATTCTGTTATTATAACGGAATGGGCTTCTTATTGACAGCTTTAAGCCATAAATAAGAGCAACCAGGAAAGAACAGGAGCAGAACAGGAACATCGAAGGAGAGGGACGATGTCATCTGAAAAGCATGATAGCGGTCTCCTGTCATCCCTGTCCTGCGATGTCTTGAGCATCTGATAATCTCCTAAGTGCCACATTCACACTGTTCTGGATAATGCTAATGCCTAAAAGAGTTGGATCTGATCTAGCCAAGAATATTGGTGGGCAGGGCATTCAAGATAAGCACAGTTTTGGATATGGGGACTGGTCGGGTAACAGAAGAGCAGATTCTGGGGGGTTGTATGTCAAAAAAGAAAGTAACAAAAGCTGTGGATCACAGGAACCTTTTCTTTGGCAAATCCTAAGATGGTAGGAGAGCTGCCTCTACTTGACATGGGAGAATTGTGATGGCAGTATTGAAAGGACCCTCCACCCCACCCACCCCACCCCACCCTGCCTCATCAAAGCAATTTTCTATCCATTAATTATTCATTTCCTAATGAGATTTTTAGCACATTTCCCCTCCTTTCTCTGGTAATTAGAAAAATCCTCTTTCAGTTGCTGCCATGGGTTCTCCTCCTCCCTCTCCCCTGCTTGATGGCCCCAGCAGGTTGGATTTTAAAACTAATCAAGGAGCCGGATCTCTGGCGCTGGTGTCAAGCCCCTTGTTTCCATTCCTGCTCTCGCTTTCCAGTCACCTAGAGAAGCTCATGCATCAAGGCACAGAGCAATCCTCTTAATATTCCACACCCTCTCCCAGCTGCTCTGCCTACTGAGACAGGTAGGACTGCACCAGCTTAGCCGTACAGGGACCACCAGCAACAGGATGGGTCCAGAAACCTGAATGTTGTTATCCACGGGAGATGCTGTTGGAGGAGGCTGTGTCTGCTTCTCAAAATGAAACAACAACTGGCTCAGAGACCGACATTACAAGATATGGCTCTTTGGGGAAAGAAAGCTCCACTCCCCTGCCATAATGAAATCTCCTTGTGTGACCTTGAGCTCTCAGAGCGATAAATGCAAAATAGCTGCTAAAAGGATGTGGAGTTTAGAGATCTCTTCAATCTACTACTTGTCTGCAATCTATGCAACTGCAGTCTAGGCATTTATACCAATGCTTGCTGACATCTTCCATGTCAGTGGGAGTGGTGAATCCACTCCAGACTTTCATCCAACTGATAAAAGACCAGTCCAAAATGCTGAACCCCCCTTCCCAAATAGGTTCAATGTACTGAATAGCTCCTTTAAAGTCTAAAGACTAAAGCCTGAAGCAATGTCACTGCCCCCTGACATGGGAGCCACCAGCTGAAGTTTTACTCAGAAGTAAATGGCACCAAGGGAAGGGACTTTTTCAGATGCGTAAAAAGTGCTGCAGAGGGCTCAGGAGAGGTACACGCCTGTTTCACAGCAGGGGGTCCTTTTCAGATGCTGCCATCCCTCTCGCGTTACCCTCCGTGTTCCTTCTGTGTCGCATGGAAGGGAAAGGCGCCACTTTTTACTCACGGAAAGTGGCGCCTTTTCCTTCCATGCAACACGGAAGGAACATGGAAGGTAACATGAGAGGGACAGCAGCATCCGAAAAGGACCCCCTGCTGCGAAACAGGCGTGTACCTCTCCCAAGCCCTCCGCAGCACTTTTTACGCATCTGAAAAAGTCCAAGGTATGTGGGGTGTTTTTTTTCTTTTTTTAGCCTGTGTGTATTGATGGAGAAGTTGAACTGAGTAAACTATTTTCATTCCCACAGGTGGTGGTCCCAATCCAGATCAGTTCCTGCCTGCACACTTTTTAGGCATCAAAAACAAACTCTTTCAAAGCTAAACAGGCTACGTTGGCTGGGGGATTCTGGGAGCTATTGTCCAAAGCAAAGAGCATTTCCAAACTATGAGGAATAGCAGCCACAGGGATGTCTGAGCAGGGTTTTGTTTTGTTTTTGATTATGGGTGGGTTAACTCTTTCTTTCCTTGCTACTCTCCTGACAAAAACAATGCTTTTATGGAATCTCCCACTGGGGCCACTGGAGGCTTTTCCTTACAACTGCAACATCCTCAGAGGCCATTGTCAGCAGCAAGGAAGGAAACGATTAAACTCATCCTCACTAAGGAGCCATCCACACTGCATAGTTAGAACACAATTATTCTACTTTCATTGCCATGGCAACAACCTGGGATCTGGAGCTCAAGGAATGGCCTTTAGGATTCTCAGCCAGAGAGCTCTTCTGGTACCTCTGACCAAACCACAAACCCCAGGATTCCACAGAATTCAGCCATGGAAGTTTAAGTAGAATCACAGCATTGTAATTGTGTAGTGTGAAAGGGCCCTACCATCACCACGTCATGCTGTTTAGGCTTCTCCCCTCAGTTGCGTGTTAACTGCATCCACTCAACTCATGACACATCTCGTGTGGCCCTGAGGAAGTCACTGAGGAACTGCTTGCTCAGCCTCTCTTCCTCTTGACTGGGGGCTTGTCCACCCCCAAATCTGGCCCAATAATGCCACACGACATGCAGCCTTTTCCCTGAATCTGGTATGATAATGGCACACAACATACAGCCCTATCCGCACCAGACTTGTGGAATACACACAAGACTGGAGGAATGTCACACACAGAACAAGAAAATCCAGGGATTCTTCCAGCAGCTTGCAGCTACAGAATCGATTTGAAGCCCTTTCCCTTATCAAGGACAATGAGGAAGAACAGCATGGACAGACTTCAGGGGTAGAGCAGGGGACCTTGAGAGGACCACCGCAAGGAACAGCAGCTGCGAAGCCTCAGCGGAGGCGTGTGGTGGTGGTGGGGGACTCCTTGCTGAGGGGTACAGAAGCAGTGGTATGTGGGCCTGACAAGATGACTCGGGAGGTGTGTTGTCTCCCTGGGGCAAAGATCTGTGATGTGACCGAGAGGCTGACAAGACTCATCAAGCCTACGGATCATTACCCCTTCCTTTTGGTCCATGTGGGAACCAATGATACTGCAAGGCACAGCTTTCCCAAGATCAGAAGAGATTATGAGGCCCTGGGGAGGAAGCTGAAAGAAATGAACGCACAGGTGGTCATCTCGTCTCTTCTGCCAGTTGAAGGGCATGGTCCAAGAAGGGAGAGGAAAATAGCCGACGTAAACAACTGGCTCCGTAGATGGTGTCGCCGAGAACAAATTGGATTCTTGGATCATGGACTGCGCTTCCATGCAGGGGGACTTCTGGCAAGAGATGGGGTGCATCTTACAACAGTTGGAAGAAACATTTTTGCCAACAGTCTCAAGAATTTGATCAGGAGGGCTTTAAACTGAGTCAAATGGGGGAGGGAGACAGTATTCTGGAAGGCAAAAGGGCTGGAGAAAATAGTCAAACTGTCATAGAGGGAACAAGGCAAACAGCGCAAGGACCCAACAGTGGGAGGCAAAAAAACTTGCACAGGGAGCAAGTAAAGGGAACACATGGTCTCAGATGTCTCTACACTAATGCACAGAGCATGGGAAATAAGCAAGATGAACTAGAACTCCTTGCACTACAAAACAAATATGATATAATAGGCGTTACTGAAACCTGGTGGGACGAGTCTCATGATTGGAATGTAGGAATAGAGGGGTATAACCTTTATAGGAGAAACAGGCCAAACAGGAAAGGAGGAGGAATAGCATTATATGTCAGGGATATTTACACCAGTGAAGTGATCCATGACATCAATACTGGAAGCCAGGTGGAGAGCATCTGGATAAAAATTAAAGGGGAGGGAAACAACAGGGATGTTATTGTGGGACTCTACTACAGACCCCCAAATCAGACGGAGGAATTGGATGTTGCCTTTCTAGAACAGATGAACATACATGCAGAAAGGAGAGATGTAGTAGTGATGGGTGACTTCAACTATCCTGATATTTGCTGGCAATCTAACTCAGCCAAAACTACAAGGTCTAGCAAATTCCTTACATGCCTGGAAGACAATTTCATGGTCCAAAAGGTGGAAGAGGCAACAAGGGGGTCAGCTATTTTAGATCTGATCCTAACCAACAGAGACGACCTTGTTAATGGGGTGCAAGTGGTGGGATCCTTAGGTGAGAGTGATCATGTTCTCCTGGAGTTTGTTATACAATGGAAAGGAGAAGCCAGGCATAGTCAGACACGCATTCTTGACTTTAGGAGAGCTGATTTCAATAAACTCAGGGAAATACTGGGGATGATCCCATGGTCAAGAATACTAAAAGAGAAGGGACCTCAAGACGGTTTTGACTTTCTCAAAAGGGAGATACTGAAGGCACAATTTCAAACAGTACCATTGAGGAAGAAAAATGGGAGGTGTCTCAAGAAACCAGGATGGATGACTAAAGAACTTTCAATGGAGCTAAGTTTTAAACGGAACATGTATAGGAAATGGAAAAGGGAGGAAATCACCAAAGAAGAATTCAAACAGATAGCGAACACGTGTAGGAGTAAAGTCAGAAAAGCTAAAGTGCAGAATGAGCTCAGGCTTGCTAGGGAGGTTAAGAACAATAAAAAGGGTTTTTTTGGGTATGTCCGCAGCAAAAGGAGGAAGCAGGAAATGATAGGGCCACTACGTGGAGAAGATGGCAAAATGCTAACAGGGGACAGAGAAAAGGCAGAATTACTCAACACCTTCTTTGCCTCAGTGTTTTCAGAAAAGGAAAAGGAGGACCAACCTGAGGAAAATGGAACAGAGGACACAATAGGGGAAATCCAGCTGAAAATAAGTAAAGAGGTGGTACAGGAATACCTTCTTAATCTAAATGAATTTAAATCTCCAGGACCAGATGAACTACATCCAAGAGTATTAAAAGAGCTGGCAAATATAATCTCAGAGCCATTGGCAATAATATTTGAGAACTCCTGGAGAACAGGAGAAGTCCCAGCAGACTGGAGGAGGGCAAACGTTGTTCCCATCTTCAAAAAGGGGAAAAAAGAGGATCCCAACAACTATCGTCCAGTTAGTCTGACATCAATACCAGGGAAGATTCTAGAACAGATCATTAAACAGAGAGTCTGTGAACATTTAGAAGGCAATGCCATAATCACAAAAAGTCAGCATGGGTTTCAGAGAAACAAGTCATGCCAGACTAATCTGATCTCTTTTTTTGATAAAGTTACCAGCTTGGTAGATGAAGGGAATGCTGTGGACATTGCATACCTTGATTTCAGTAAGGCCTTTGACAAGGTTCCCCATGACATTCTTGCAAACAAGCTTGTAGAATGTGGGCTAGACAAGTTAACTGTTCAATGGATTTGTAATTGGTTGACTGGCCGAACCCAAAGGGTGCTCAGCAGTGGCTCCTCTTCGTCTTGGAAAGATGTGACCAGTGGGGTGCCACAGGGTTCTGTCCTGGGCCCAGTGCTATTCAACATCTTTATCAATGACTTAGATGAGGGAATTAGGGGCATACTTATCAAATTTGCAGTTGACACCAAATTGGGAGGAGTAGCTAATACCCTAGAGGACAGGATCAAAATTCAGAATGACCTGGATAGACTGGAGAGCTGGGCCAAAGCTAACAAAATGAAATTCAATACGGAGAAATGTAAAGTACTGCATTTAGGGCGGAAAAATGAAATGCATAAATATAGGATGGGAGAGACCTGGCTGAATGAGACTACGTGCGAAAGGGATCTAGGAGTCCTAGTAGACCACAAGTTGAACATGAGCCAACAGTGTGATGCGGCAGCTAAAAAGGCCAATGTGATTTTGGGCTGTATCAATAGAAGTATAGTGTCTAGATCAAGGGAAGTAATAGTGCCACTCTATTCTGCCTTGGTCAGACCTCACTTAGAATACTGTGTCCAGTTCTGGGCACCACAATTCAGAAAGGATATTGACAAATTGGAGCGTGTCCAGAGAAGGGCAACTAAAATGGTGAAAGGTCTGGAAACGATGCCTTATGAGGAGAGACTTAGGGAGCTGGGTATGTTTAGCCTGGAAAAAAGACGGTTTAGAGGCGATATGATAGCCCTGTTTAAGTATTTGAAGGGATGTCACGCTGAGGATGGAGCAGGCTTGTTTTCTGCTGCTCCAGAGACTGGAACACGGAGCAATGGGTGCAAGCTCCAGGAACAGAGATTCCACCTCAACATGAGGAGGAACTTTTTGACAGTCAGAGCTGTTCGGCAGTGGAACACACTCCCTCGGAGCGTGGTGGGGTCTCCTTCCTTGGAGGTCTTTAAACAGAGGCTGGATGGCCATCTGTCGGGGATGCTTTGATTGTGATTTCCTGCGTGGCAGGGGGTTGGACTGGATGGCCCTCGTGGTCTCTTCCAACTCTGCAATTCTATGATTCTATGATTCTATGATTCTACCTTAATCTGAGTTTTAGAAAACTTGCAGTTTTCTCCAGAGTTTGCTTGAAACTCCAGAGAAAACTGTACAGTAGGACCCAGTATCCACTGATTCATTATCCACTGGTTCAATTATCCATGGGACACAAAACAGCACACCTACCATAGTGTTTTCCTAGAAAATGTTTCCTCTCTAGCCATTTTCTAGGCCCTCCAAGGCAACTCTATCATATTTTAAACCAGAAGGCCCATTATTTACAATGGCGTTTGCTATTATCCACAGTTTTCGGTATTCATGGGGGTCCTCCAGAACCAATCCCCATCAGATACGGAGGTCCTACTGTAGTGTGAACAATCCATCCACACTGGATTTGGGGACTGAGGAGAAGAGGAAGGACAAGCACTGCCCGAGGCACCGCCATTTACCCTTCCTTGAAGCCACTTCCTCATTTAAAGGTAGAGCTTTGGTGCTAGTCACTCTCTCTGGGGCCAGAACGACCAGCCAGGCCTGCCATCATGAGGCTAGCTGCCCATTCTGACTTCAGGGAGAGTTACTAGCACCAGGGCTTTGCTTTCACAGAGCAGGCTGCTGGCCTTTCCAGTGCACATTCGCCTGCTCTGGTGTCAGAATGGGCAGCCAGCCCTACCATTGTGAGGCTATCCACTCTTTCTGATGACAGAGAGTGTGACTATATGGGAATATTTCACATGAGACTGCTTGTCAAAATACAAGGATAAATGGGAATGCTCCTCTGTAGACATTATGTGAAAACACAATAACACAGACGATTGTGTGCCAAAAAAGCAGAGCCCCAGCACTAGTCACTTTCTATGAGGTCAAAATGGGAAGCCAGCCCGGCCATCACTAGGTTAGACATCTGTTCTGACTTCAGAGAGAGTGACTAGTACTGGGGCTCTGCTTTCACAGAGCTCAGAATGGGCGAGTATGTGCCAGAAAAGCAAATTCCATTAAGACAGGTAGACAGCCATTTAGGACTTTTTCAGACAGGACTTACCGGATCCGTGGGTAAAAAATGGCACAGCTGCCTTCACTCATACCCAGAACAGTCATGGATGATGCCAAGAGAGGGACGGCAGCGTCCAAAACAGCTCTGGTTAGTACTTGGATGGGAGACCACCAACAAATACCAGATACTGTAGGCTATATTTCAGAGGAAGGAACTGACAAAAACACCTCTAGGTATTCCTTTCCTAAGTAAACCCTAAGGAATCCATGGGGTTGCCATAAGTCATCAGATTGCATCCCACATGTTCATGTACATAAGGACTTGATTATATGTGTGTAAAAATTTATATGTACTTATTTATTAATTGCATGTGACACTTTGGTATAATATATGCACTAAAACTAATTTCATTTAGAATCACAATATACACTGGAGATTCATAGAAAATTAATTCTTTATTATTGAGTTCGAAGATAATACAGTAATATTTCCTCTGTAACCATTTTGCACTGTTCACAGTGAAACCTCCCCTGTATTTTATTAATAAGTCAGCAGGTGACATGTATGTGGGGGGACGCAGGGCACACATTTGTATGGATGGCTTACATAACCTCCAGCATTTCATAAATTAAAACTGAGACGTGTAGCTCAGCCATATTAGAGTGTGGTCAAAAAGGTGTGGCTGGGCAACAAGCAGGAAAAGTTATTAATGAGAAGAAACACACAAAACTACTATTTTAAGCAGAGACCCTGGAATTTATGTACAGTACTAAGTTTAGGAAGGGCAAGACTCTGCCCCCTCCTTTCCTCTCCCCTCACTGAATTAACTGAGTGCAAACTACTTCTACACTTTGAACTCAGTTTGCAGCAATTGAAATAAGCTATGAACAAAGGGGGAAAGAGGGGGGAGAAAAACTGGGACATTTTGAAAGCAGCTGAGAACATGGGATGACAGAGGATTAACTACAGATATCCCTGCCAAACTAGGACAGTTGGAGGGTATAGGCTTAGTTTTTTTTATAGAGATTTGTATTTTTTTAAAGTTTAATAGCCCACCCCCATATAGGCTCCATTTTGGGGGTTACAAAATGACATGCCTCATATACTTTTGCAACACACTTTTAACAATGAGCCTTCGATTCCATCACTGCCTGCCTCCCAGCTCCAAAATCTGCCCCAGCCAAGATAATTCACAGGGGCCAACTGCAGATCTTCCTACCCTGTAATACAGCACAGCTTAGTCACATTCCAATGTGCTGCTCCTGTCTGTCCTTCAAGGGAGGCCACCTGCTTGAAATGACACAGAGCCAGTCATGGTTTTAAACCAGTTTAAAGAGCTGGATTAGATGGCCTTGTGAGATCCTTTCCAGGTTTTTCATTCTTGCTGAGGAGGCAACTGGATTAGTACCAGCAAATATTGGACAGAATAACACAGTGCAGTAACTATGTCCTATGACTCCTATATCCAAAATAAAAGGTTACTATCTTTAAGCCAAGAATAGCAGTGTGGGGTGGGTGGGCAGGAATCTATCTTTGTACTTGCAAAGAAATCGAGGTGTCCTGCAGTAGCCAATGCTCACCCCCTTCCTTCCATTGCCTGAGTCAGGTCTGCAGGAGTTTGGTCCAAGATTCACATTGTTATTACCAAAGTGCCTTGTTGCTTTTTTACTGGCAGGACCTCGGCTGAGCAAATTTAGATTCTGCAGCTTGCTGTATATTTATCATCATCACGGCAAAAGACATCCAGGGGTGACCAGGAATGCTGGAAGGCATTCAGAAAGTTACTAACAAACTTTAAGCAAGGGGAGGGGGCACACAGCTTGGATTTTTAAAATGGAAACTGCATTGCTCGGGCAGTCTTTTGGCTCCTGGGCCCAAGCCTTCCTGGAGAGATGAGAGCTCATCACTGGAATGACGAAGACTTCATAAACCAACTCTGTAGTCTCCAACCACTGCTATATTCTGGGTATTCTGCTAGCATTTTGACTCAGAAGAGAGCAAAGGGCAATGTCAGTGTTACCGGGTCCTCAGATTCAGCCCCTTGGCATCTCCAGACAAGGATGCAAATCTTCACCTATTACATCCCTGCAGACAAAAACACAGCATTTCCATGGTTTTGTACTGCTGCAAGAGAAAATGAATATTTTTACAAAGTATTCTTCCCATATTCACACATCCCAAAGTGTTCTGGGTAATTATTCTGTGCAGAAATGTGTGTGGTTTTTCTGCAAAATCCCTCCCATACTTTTGCACTTTTTGTGCTGTGAACAAATGTGTTCTGCACAAAATACATGTTCCTGCATTAAAAAAAAAAAAACGTTTTCTATGCAAAAAAAAAAAAAACACCCACTTTTTGTCCACAGAAAACCCACTGGAGCATTTTGAGATGTGCAAATACCACACACACACAAACCGGAAAAACCTCACAGTGTCTCACGTGACAGGGAAGCCCTTTTTTCATCTGTGGAATGAATGCTAATGAGTTTTCTTTCTATTCTTATCTCCTGGTAGAGCTGGAAAAGACCCCTGCCTGAAACCCTAGCACGCTGTTGCCTATCAGTGTAGACGTCACTGAGCTGGACAGACCAATAATCTAAACAAGTCTAGCTCTAGGCATTTCTCTACCTGAAGCAAAGGACAAGGTGATCTTCTATGCCCTTTTTATGTACAGAGGTTGACTGGACTAGCATTTGGCTCATTCTTCAGGACAACTGACAGGACAGTGTCCTCCACTGCTTTTGAGGCAGCAGGGAAGTCTAGGAGGCCTAGGAAAGGTTATGTTGCAGGCATAGCTCTGTCTTCCAACAGAAGTAGACAGATGGTATGCAAGGAGAGCAGCTCCCAACTTCTCACATCATCTGCTTCCTGTGCTTCATTTTGCCTCGTGATATGGCCAGCCCTCAAGCTGATTTGGTATAAGGCAGGAACTTCCTGTGTTCATACAGTACATCGCTGAAATACAGCACTTCTCCAAACCTTGGCACAACTTTCTAAGCAGGCCTCCTCAGTAGACACAAAGAAAGTAGATGTTGGTGAGCTTTTATGGTGGTAGTGAGGTGCAACTAGGAGGGAGAAAGGTGTGTGGAGCCAACATTTTCGAGCACCAGCTTATTCTCAACCTGGACAAACTCACCAGTACTTGCAAACCCAGTTGGGAGTCCTTTGCTCTTTATGCCACTTGTACCCGTGTAAGGAAGGGTGCTCAGCAGTGGCTCCTCTTCGTCTTGGAAAGATGTGACCAGTGGTGTGCCACAGGGTTCTGTCCTGGGCCCAGTGCTATTCAACATCTTTATCAATTACTTGGATGATGGAATTAGGGGCATACTTATCAAATTTGCAGATGACACCAAATTAGGAGGAATAGCTAATACCCTAGAGGACAGGATCAAAATTCAAAATGACCTGGAGAGACTGGAGAGCTGGGCCAAAGCTAACAAAATGAAATTCAATACGGAGAAATGTAAGGTACTGCACTTAGGGAGGAAAAACGAAATGCATAGATACAGGATGGGGGAGACCTGGCTGAACGAGACTACGTGCGAAAGGGATCTAGGAGTCCTAGTAGACCACAGGTTGAACATGAGCCAACAGTGTGATGCGGCAGCTAAAAAGGCCAATGCGATTTTGGGCTGCATCAATAGAAGTATAGTGTCTAGATCAAGGGAAGTCATAGTGCCACTCTATTCTGCCTTGGTTGGGCCTCACCTAGAATACTGTGTCCAGTTCTGGGCACCACAATTCAAAAAGGATATTGACAAATTGGAGCGTGTCCAGAGGAGGGCGACTGAAATGGTGAAAGGTCTGGAAACCATGCCTTTTGAGGAAAGACTTAGGGAGCTGGGTATGTTTGGCCAGGAAAAAAGACGGTTAAGGGGCGATATGATGGCCCTGTTTAAGTATTTGAAGGGGTGTCACACTGAAGATGGAGCAAGCTTGTTTTTTGCTACTCCAGAGACTAGAACACAGAACAATGGATGCAAGCTCCAGGAACAGAGATTCCACCTCAACATTAGGAGGAACTTTTTGACAGTAAGAGCTGTTCGGCAGTGGAACACACTCCCTCGGAGTGTGATGGGGTCTCCTTCCTTGGAGGTCTTTAAACAGAGGCTGGATGGCCATCTGTCAGGGATGCTTTGATTGTGTGTTCTCGCATGGCAGGGGGTTGGACTGGATGGCCCTTGTGGTCTCTTCCAACTCTACAATTCTATGATTCTATGATAAGTGAAATCAGATCCCCAAGGGAAACTATCAGATGGAAAAGCTCCACCTGATGTTGCATCTGGTGCTTCAACAATGTCAAGGATATGATAGTGCCCTCTTCTGGCCAAAGGAATAACAATAGCAATAGCACTTCTATTTCTATACCACTTATCAGTGTCAAAGCACTCCCTAAATGGTTTTACAATGTGTGTTACCTAATTGCTCCCAACAAGCTGGGTACTCATTTTACCAACCTACAGAAGGATGGAAGGCTGAGTGGACCTTGGAGCCATGTAGGATAGACCTTACAATGTTGTGGCTGCAGTACTGGCATTTAACCACTTGTGCTACCAGGGCTCTCTGGTGCAGGGAAGGCTGCAGTGTGTGTGTGTGTGTGTGTGTGTGGTCCTGGAACCAAACCCCACCAGATACCAAGGGCCCACAGTATACAGTAATAGCACTATGATCCCATTTTAACTGCTACATGGCTGCCTCCTATGGAATCCCGGGTCTTGCAGTTTGGTCAGAGGCACCAAAGGAGCTCCTGGCTGAGGATTCTAAAGGCCCTTCCATCTAATCTACCAATCCTAGGATCCCATAGGATGTTGCCATGGCAGTTAAAGTGCAATCATAGCACTATAATTGGGTGGTATAAAAGAGCCATAGAGCCAGTATGGTGTAGTGGTTTGGGTGTTGGGGTAGGACTGTGGAGACCAGGGTTTGAATCCCTGCTCAGCTATGGAAACCCACTGGGTAACTTTTGGCAAGTCACACACTCTCAGCCTCAGAGGAAGGCCATGGCAAATCCCCCGCTGAATAAATCTTGCCAAGAAAACCCTGCAGCCTTATGGTGGCTTTAGGGTCACCCTAAGTCAGAAACAACTTGGAGGCATACAATGACAAACAATGAAAGGGCCCCTGGAAGTAACTCTCCACCATTTGAAGCCCTGTTTTCAAAGCCAGCCTGTCATGCAGATATTGCCCCGTTCCCTCTGTACTTATCCACAACTAAATCCTATTGATCTCAGTGGGACTTTTTTTTTTTTTTTTGAGGTAGACATGCTTAGGACAGCACTCTTAGGCATCTGTCTACAGCAAAGAGGAGTATATGGCCCTGCTAAAATCCAGCTGCTTCTCTCCTGTTCATTTAATTGTCAAACAAGGTAGCAACATTTTCTAGTACTGTGAAGGAGCAAGCAGATGATTAAAATACAGCAAGCAAAATAATTGCATGGTGGCTGAATCAAACTGCACCAAATTGAAAGAGGGAGAGAACTGATTTGAAGCAAAGACAGAGCCCCTGAGGAACACTGATCCCATCCAATATTCTCATGATTCCTTGAAGACAGCAAGCAATCTTAAAATCCCAATAAGGTTCACAAAGGGCCTAAATACCCTAAAGGCACCAGATCACATAGGATCTTGGGTGCTAAGCAGGGACAGCTCTGGTTAGTACTTGGATGGGGGACTGCCAACGAATACCAGGTGCTGTAGGCTATATTTCAGAGGAAGGAACCAGCAAAACCACCTCTAAGTATTTCTTGCCTATGAAAACCCTACAAGATTCATGGGTTTCCCATAAGTGTGATAGCCCATAGGGCCCCTTCCAACTTTATTGTTTTAAACAGACAGGGAACTTGAAAGCACACACACACATGTGCAAGGTTCGTGACTATTCCTGGTGTGTTAGCTCCAGAGGGCCAAAGCATGATTCGAGCCTATGCAAAAAGAAGGTGCACAGGAGAAAGGGTATCTGCTTTAGCACCAGGATGGGAGCCACTGTTGCTGACTAATAACGCCCCCTGCCTAGAGCTATTAAGGCAATATGGGGTGGGGAGACCTTTCTGCATTACACAGTCATAGCATTCATGAAGTTGATTTCACATTCAACTGCCATGGCAATGTCCTATGGAATCCTCAGGTTTGGGAGTTTAGAGCAGGGCTCCCGTAATGCCTCTGGCCAAAATACAAAGCCCAGGATTCCACAGGAATCATGGCAGCTAAAGGGGAATCAAGGCGCTCTATTTCTGTAGTGTGAATGGGTCCCTGGATAAGGAACTGTCAATCCTAATTCCACTGTCCCAAGCAACCAGCAAGGAAACAAAAGAGACTAGCAAAAAGCTAAGCTTAACCCATCAAGGTAAATAAAGAATTCTCCAGTGTGCTTGTCTTGCCTTGGAGAAATGTTTTTAAAATACACAAATGAGTGAGGAGGGGCTAGAAGACAGCAAACCCTCCAGTCCAAACTCTTTCCATTAGTGGTGTTTGGTTTTTTTGGTTTGTGTGTGTGTGTGTGTGTGTGTGTGTGTGTGTGTTTTTGTTTTGTTTTTTGTTTTTTTGTTTTTTGTTTTTTTGCAACTTGAAAGCACAGATCTTACACACAAAAAACAACCCCCCAAAACACAAAGGTCCCAGTGCACTGCGAGGTTAAACGCACTGTGATTCCAGCATGAAGTGGAACTGAGAAAGGCTTTTTAAATATAAAACCAGTAGCCGTAGGGTAAATTAAAGATGCTAATTTAATTTCATTAGATCCACAGAGCAGTGAGTTGCGGGAGGCAGGAAATGCATTTGATGTATTTTACAAGCTACAGTTGCATATGTCTTATTTTTCATCATTTTGTGGGTAAGGAGAGAAACAGCTCTGGTTGTAAAAGATACTGACTTTGAGGAGCTAATGACTCTCATGAATTATTTTTGTTGATTTATACACCCACTCTGACTTTAAACAACATTAATAAAGAAAAAGTGGATTCATTTCCCATGTGGAAATAGGTCTGCCATGCTAACCAGGCCTGATATTAACTTCCAATTTTAGTTACTTAACATGCAGCAAATTGCCTTATCCCTGTTGCAACTGCTAGCCATTCTAAATATGACTGAACCTCTCCCCCAAATTCACAAAACGTGCCATTTAGATCAGGTGCTGCAATTTTTAGCCCTTCCAAAACCTGCCCTGAAAATGAACAGAGGCATATTGAAATCTGTCCTTTGTTAATGGATCCACTGTGCACTGGAATTATACCAGGAAACTTTAACCTTTCTGCCATGCATCTGAATAGGAAGTTGCTTTATTATATATTCAAACACTCTTCCACCTAATTATTTGGGGTTACAATGTGGCCTTAAAGCCACATGCAGCTTGGGTTCGGTCATTCAGTATTTCCTCCTAATCAGGATGAGGTACCTTAAGATAAAAGCGGCATAGACCCTTTAAAATCTGGTCATGGCCCAGGATTCAGACATCTCAGCATCATCCTCAAAGGATCTTGGAATACAGAGGGCTCAGACACTGGGAAGGAATCGTCTTCTGCAGCAACCCCCACAGACAATGACCAGAATGCTGCTGGCGACATACATATGTGTACTCTGAGTTATACACACATACACTGTTTTTATGTTGTTTCTGCAACTCCTACAGCTTTCAAGTGCCCAGAGTGTACTGTCAGAACCATGTACTGGTTGAAGGGTGTGATAAATAGCCATGGCAGCGCATCCCAGATGCTTGGAAGCACCTTCCAGGGGAGCTGGGAGAGATGCAGAATTATGCAGATAGAGAATTGTACCCTGCCTGCATGACACAAGATGCCAGCCATTGAGAGACAGGAACCACACTTTCCTCATCATCAGCCTTGCTTCCACATTTTCTGTTAGTGTCCAACAACAGAAACAAGAGCAACAACAACAAATAAATAAATAAACAAACTGCATATTAAGCACCACACAGGTTAGAAAGAGAAAAATCTTGCTTACAGGCATCACAATTGTTGTTGTTAACTGCCTTCAAGTCAATTTCAAATTATGGTGGTACCCTATGAATGAGACACCAAGGACTTTATCAGACACTCAAAATACGGTGTCATAATGACACCACATAACTGCAAAAGGATGTGCGGATCAGACAATGTCACCCTTTCGCAGTTAAAAAGAGCCTAAAACCCGTACCTTTTAACTGATGGCTTAAGCCATCAATAGATCCCCCTGCTGCTTTTTTGCTGGCGTTGTTGGCATGCGAAACGTAATGAAGTTTTTTTTTTTTTAACCCTCCCCGGGGTAACTTAGAGGTTTTTTAGTGTGTGCATGTGCTTTGTGTGACTTTTTTGTTTCTTTCTTTTTTTATTTTTGAATTTCCCACACAATTTCATTGCACGGGATTTCGAAAGAGGAAATGAAGGGAGCTCTGTCTACTTCCTCTTTATTAATGGAGCTCCCTTTGCCGGGAGAGGAGGTAAGTGTGGGGGGATTTTTTTATGCCCGCTAGTGAACATTTAAAAGGGGATGTCTGATAAAGTTCCAAGTCAACCTATTCTCAACAACCTTGCTCAGGTCTTGCAGACTCATGGCTATGGCTTCCTTGATAAGAATATAATAACTATTTTATTATCCTCACCTATGCAGTCTTCCATTAAGGCAAAAAAAAAAAACCCACCTTAGACCCTTGAAATTTGAGATTGGGGTTACATCTCTGATGATGATGATGATGATGACCCACCTCTCCGCAAGGCTTGAGGCAGAGTACAATATGAGTTAAAATGCAGTACATAAAACCATTATATAATATATACAATCATTAAAACACACAGGTAAAAACACATAGGATTAAAACGAATATTACATTAAAATCGTCCATAAACTTAAAATCTCTCTGGCTTTTCTTCACAAATGAAGATTCAGGAAGGACTCATCCCGTGCTTTCTGCAAGCGCACTGATGACTAAAAAGGCCAATCCAAGATAAACAAGTCCGGGTCAGAAGGTCTCCTTGGGTGATGTTTCCGGGTTGTGATTCTTTCTGCATTGTCGTTTCTCTTCAAGACTTGTTTGGCATGAGTTCTCAAATAAGGCTGCAGCATTGCAGATAGTGAGTCTCCATGCCTCCTGATGTGAGGCCAGGGCGGACCACTGTTGGTGATCAATTTGGCCGAGCCTGAGATGTTATTTCAGGGAGTCCTGGTATTGTGTTTTTGGAGAGCCCCTCTTACGCTGACCCGTGGCGAGTTCACCGTAGAGTACTATTTTTGGGAGGCGATGGTCCTCCAAGCTAGAAACGTGCCCTGCCCAGTGCAAATTCATAGATTAAAATCAACTGGGTAGGTCTGCCGGAAGAGATAGGTCTTTAGGGCTGTTTTAAATTCCGACAGCATGTTTAGCTGTTGAATCTCTTCTGGCAGGTAATTCCACAGTCTGGGGGCAGCCAACAAAGAGGTCCTCTGGGTGACAGTTGCCAGTCTAGTCCTGGCTGGTTGAAGTAAATGTCCCCCAGAGGACTTAAGTGTACGGGAAAGATTGTACAGGAGGAGGCAATCCTGAAGATAACCTAGACCCAAACCATGTAGGGCTTTAAAGGTAATAACCAACACTTTGTACTTTGCCCAGAAACTAATTGGCAGCCAGTGGAGTGAATTTAATATTGGTATAATGTGCTAACTCCTAGATGTACCTGTAACCAATCTGGCTGCCATATTTTGAATAATTGGATTTTCCAAACTTGGTACAGAGGTAGCCAAACATACAGCACATTGCAGAAGTCCATCCTTGCCATTACCAATGAGTGCACTACCATCTTTATCCCCATAGCCTTAGACAAAATGGTAAAGGATTATGGAAATTGCAATCCAAAAATATCTGGAGAGCACAATCGCCAGCTCCTGACATAAACCCTCTCAACAGGGTTAGAAAAATATTCTAGTCCAAGAGTGGCTAGACCTCAGGCTTGTGGCATCTAGTTTGAGTGCTTATTTTTACAAGGACTCCGAGATTCACCAGCCAGAGCTGGATACAAAATAGAAAGTCAACCAGAGGGAACTTACTCTTAGCATTAGGGAACAGGAGTTTGAGCACATGTTCATTCCAAGGATTTGTTTTCAGTAATAGAAGTACACTCAGTAACCAGCCTTAGATCTAGCACCCACTCATTTCTGCTCTGGTTCCTGGTTCCTGACAAGCTTTGAGGTGCTCACTTCTGCACTCACCACTGCCACCTTGCCAGACTACAGTCTCCACAGCTCCATCTCTGCCACTGAGCAGTGAGTTCCTTCTGGACCTCAGTCTCACAAGAGAACAGCTAATCTTCATCTACTCCCCAGCCAATGCCCTAAGAGGGTTGCTACTGAAGTAGGTCTGGTGATAAAGAGTTAGTAACTGCTGATGGGAGCAGACAAGGCTACTCAACCTAACAACTTCATCAGGCTAGCATCTAAAAATGCTATAATTCCACAAATGAGGAAAGTGGAAGCATAATGGCATTATCACACTTATTATTGCACATCGCTGTAATTGCATGAAAGAACCGCCACAGAATTATTGCATGACCACCACTAACACTTTAAGAATGGGACTTTACTTCCATGATTTACCGTGGGCAAGATTTTGGTGGTTTTCGCAAGAAGACACAAGCGCACTTAAAAACACCCCCCAAAAAACTTAATTTGCAAAGTAAACAAACACACAAACACTTATAACAAAGCTAAAAATGTGCAAACAAACTGGGACAGTTCACAAAAAGAACATCCTGTGGAAAGTTTTCACAATCTCACCAGGATGTTTTCTCATCGGGAATGGTGAGGGGGAAAAGCGGGACATGTTTTTGCATGCTTTTCAATACTGCAAAAAGAGCAATATTGAGGGCTATTGAAGGTTTGTCCCATCAATAAAAAACAACGTCTTATTCACAGCTGGAGCACAGATTGCCTGCATGAACATGACATCCTGTGATAGCAGAAACCATTCACGCTACCGTAGTGTCATAATCATGAGATTTTTGCCACATCTGATAAAGTCCTAACAAAAGGCACTGAAGTGCTGTGAGTGTGACTTGAGCATCCCTATGAGCTCTACACTCATTACTGCTGTGTGTCATCTAAACACGTTCTGTCACAATCCCACAAGTTCTGGCAATTGCATTACAGGTCTTATGTGAAAGCTTTAGCTTATATTTAAAGCCCCATATGGTTTGGGTCCAGGTTACCTTCAGGATCACTCATTCCCATACAATCCACCCCATGTGCTCAGGTCCTCTGGGGGACATTTACTTCAACTGGTCAGGACTAGACAACTGGCAACTGTCACCCAGAGGACCTTTTCATCAGCTGCCCCTAGACTGTGGAATGGCCTGCCCGAAGAGATTTGACAGCTAAACATGCTGTCAGAATTTAAAAGAGTACTAAAGTCCTATCTCTTCTGGCAGGCCTACCCAGTTGATTTTAATCTATGAATTTTAAATTGACATTTTAAGTCTATGGACTTTTTCAAATGGTTGAAAAAAACCACGAGGAGGTCAGGAGAAGAACGGGGCTGCCGTGCTTACACAGCCCCATTTCAGATGATGCTGTCCTCCTCCGTCCTCCTCCCAACGTCCTCCTGACCTTCCCCCGTGCTGCTCGCACAACTTTTTACTGACAGAAAACATCCAGGAATAAAAAGCAGTGCCCACAGCATGGGGGAAGGTCAGAAGGAGGTCAGGAAGAGGATCGGAGGAGGATGGAGGAGGACTACGTCATCTGAAACGGGGCTGTGTAACAGCAACAGCCCCGTTGTTCTCCCAACCTCCTTGTGGGTTTTTTCAACCATTTGAAAAACTCCTGTGAATGATTTTAATGCTTGTTTTAATCCTATGTGTTTTTATCAGTGTTTTTAAATGATTGTATGTCATATATTGTATTTTAATTTATGTTGTATCTCACCTCAAGCCTTGGGGAGAGGTGGGTAAATTATTACTATTATTATTATCATTATTATTATTATTATTATTACTATCATCATCATCATCATTATTATTATTAGGTTGGTACTGCTACATGAATTGTGTCTGGATATCAGCTTGTCAGTCGTCCTGAGTACCCTGTGCACACTTGCAAGCCATTAAGTAGAAGCTAGCCATGAAAATGGAGCAATCAGTGGTTCTATACATCTCAGCGCAGACTTTATGAGTCCCATCTTGTAAGGCATGCTCACAAAAGAAGAATGACCCTCACCTGTGACAAATATGTCTAAGGCTGAATGACTAACTAGAAACAATAAAAAAGGGGGAAACGATCACAGAATATGACATACCTATCCCACTGTACTGTTTTTAACTATTTGACCTGAAGGGCAATCAACCCCCTTCCATCTTCCCTGATCACACAGGGGGCAATGTTCTCTACTGATGGGCAGCCACAAGACCATTTGAATATCTTGTGCCATAAATCATGCAATTTAGGACTTGGCATCTGAGGTGAAAGTAATGGGTTTTCTGATGGACTCTGTTAGCGTCTCCTCACTTGTAGTGCTTACAAAAATTCAGTTCAATGTCTTTGTGGATGGCTGAATATCTACTTGGCAAACAATGGCTCTGTTCAAACACATTTGAGGTTGTTAATTTCAACCTACATTCTCCTCTGGCACACTTCACAAGCCCCAGTGAATTTAGCAAAGGAAAAGGACATTTGCCTGATTTGGGAATTTTGAAAGATTTAGCAACTTTCCCAACCTGTTACAAGGATTCCACATATTCCAGCTTCTGGCTATACAATTACAATTTAATTTTAAGATACAGGTTATCATTTTCCCAATTCCCACTTCACATTTGTATGTGTTTACTTAATGCATTTTGCTTATCACAATTCAGTTATTACAGAAAGGGAAAGGAAAGAAGAGGGAAAGCAAATAGCTCCTTCCCCCATTTTTAAGCAAGCACAAATATTTCAACAGAATGGATTAGAAGGTCTCCCATTTAAGGTAAAGAAACACAACATCACAGTCCCAATAATTGAAGTGGGAGGGGGGGGAGTTCAGCAGGGGCTTGGATTTCAGCTTCCAGTACTGTTAAGGGGACAGAGAAGCATGGGGGAGTACAAGAATAGGTAATGCTATTTAATTTTATATTTATTCCCCACCAAATATGGCCACAAGGAGCCCTCTAGACAACATATAATTGCATTTATATAAATAAATAGCACATTTTAAAAACAATCCATCATCAGAAAGAAAAGGAGCAGAGTAAAATGTACAGAATATAGGACAAGCAGTACAGGCAATGGTTCCAAAGGCCTTTGGAAACAAATACTCTTTTTGCAAAAGTGTAACTGGAGAAAAAGCTGGATGATCCACCCTAGGAAGTGAGTTCTATAAAACAGGCACGACAACTGAAAGGCTCCTGCCTTCCAGACACAACACCACCCCAAACATTGTGATTACCCTGATCAAACCCTGATTACCTGAGCATCATGCTGGTGGGAGGGCCACTTCTACTCAATCTATTGTCATCACCATTCCCTTGCCAATTTATGGTTTTCCTCCATTTTACGGACCAGTGTGACATCTTTGTTGAAAAGTGTTGGATTAGAAGTAGGTTCCCTGGAGTATTAGCCCCTTCTCTGGGAAAGATGAAGACTGGTTCCTTTAGCAGAGCTCACAAATAGAAGCACTGTGTCCCTTGGGTCTCTCTGAGACTAGTTTTAGCAAAGTGAGGCAAACAGGCAGTATGCAAACTTCATAGCTAAAAACTGTATTAATTACATTTAAAGGTACTGTACATTCAAACACACGTACATGCAGTGCCTAAAGCCTGGATAAGTTCAAAGAAGACGAGTAGCTCAGCAGAGCCTGCACTCATCCTCTTCTTGAGGAAGGAGGGAGGGAGGAGTCTTTTATGTCCTTGCCAACACACCTGGAAGGTCCTCTGGCAGGGCCAGTTTAAGCATACCGCCAAATCCGCATATGGGGGGGGCACAGCCACAGGGCGGCCCATCCTAACCCTCCTCCTCGCTCCTAAAAAAACAGAAGAGAGAGAGCACAAGCAAGAGAGCATCCAAAAACCTCCTGCTGGCCTTTTTAAAAAAGCAGCGACTCCTGTCTCCTACTGCAGAGGGGCCCCTCCTGCAAAAACAGGAGAGTGAAAGAGTAATGACTTTTTCAGATGGGGGTAAAAGCCCTGTGGAGGTTGGGAGAAAAATGGGGCTGTTTTGCTTACAGAGCCCCTTTTCAGACAGCCCCATCCACCTCCGTCCTCCTCCCAACCTCCTCCTGACCTTCCCTGTGCTGCTTGTGTCGCTTTTTATTGATGGAGGTTCCTAATGGGATTTTCTAATGTACAATCTGCAGACCACCAGGGAGAGTGATTTGTCTGTAGACCTGGTAGCTGGGCATTTTCTGGAAGAGGTCCAACACAAGTAATTTGATTCCTGGACGGAGGGGAATAAACAGCCACAAATTACCAGATGCAAGCAGGAGAGCACTGAAACACACCCAGAGGCATCTGATGTGGAGGAGGGAGCCTGCAGCTACATGAAATGCCATTTCAGATGCAAAAAGCCTGGACATTTTCAGAAGGACAGTAAGATACCTGAACCAGATAGGAGGGGTGGCACAACTATAGGGCAAAGAAGGGGTGCATCCTCTCAGGCTGTAAGCCATGCCTTGGTAGCAAAGCACCATCCTGATCGTACTGAGGGAAACATTGGTTACTTGGTAGTGGAGCAACACACACGAGATTTTCAGACAGTGTTTAGAGAGCCTACCGCGGGATGAGGTCCCGGGAGAGGGACGGCAGTCTTGCGTGGCAGGGGGTCATTTTCGGACGCTGCCGTCCCTCTCCAGAAATCATCAGTGTCACTTCCGTGAAGCTTCGGAAGCCGCAGAGCCATATTTTAAGCACGGAAGTTGCCTGTGCTTAAAATATGGCTCTGCGGCTTCCGAAGCTTCACAGAAGTGACACTGATGATTTCGGGAGAGGGACGGCGGCGTCCGAAAATGACCCCCTGCTGTGCAAGACCACTGTTCCTCTCCCAGGACCTCATCCCGGGGTAGGTTCTCTAAAACGCTGTCTGAAAATCTCCACAATATGGTAAATGATGTAAAGCTTTTAAGCAATGTTTAAAATGCTTCTATAACCAATATTACCCTTGCAGATGGTGCTCTCAGCAAGGTGCAGAAAATGGGCACTACATATGTGCCATCTTTTGGTAAAGATTTTGAAAATGTGTTATGTGTTAGCGAACTAGAGAATTTTATATTGAGTGTGTTCCACTGATGGTTATAAAGTGATAGTTGAGGGGGAACACTGTACAATAACAGAAAAGCATAACATGAATAATGTCTGTGCAAAAGGGATAAAGAAACATGGGTTGCCTAAAGGGAAGGTGGCAAATGTGAACCCTGCAGACAATGTGCCCCTACATGATAAGTGTGTTCATTACTACCACAGGCTAATGGGCCATGCTAGTTACAAAGGGTTAAAGGAGCTAGCAAAATTGTGCCCTGGTTTAAGCATGAAACACTGCCCAAGGTCCTTAGAATGTGCTGTCTGCAGGAAAGTTAAAGTGAAGGCTTTTCCTATTGCCAAAAAGACCCAGTGTGTCACCAAGAGACCCTTTGAAGTTGTCCATGCTGATTTAGCAGGCCCCTATAAGCCCACTGAAGGGGATAACCACTATTTATTTATGATAGTGGACAGACACACTAGGCACACCTATGTATACTTACTGAAGGAGAAAAGTCGGGCTGCAGATAGGTTCTGTGAGTGGGTGAACTCAGTGGAATGGGAATTTCCTTCTCATAAAGTTTCCAATCTAGTGATGGATAGGGCAGGGGAATTCTTATCCAACAGTCTGCAGACCTGGATGCATAGGAGGGGCATTAGACACAAGACCACAAATCCAGCGTCTCCAGGGGAGGATGGGCTTGCAGAAAGGAAAATTGGGATGTTGAAGTGCATAATGGAGTGCATGATGGAAGATGCACAAGCCCCAGCTGGGCTGTGGGGGGAGGCAGTGAAGACTGCTGCTTACCATTTAAATAGACTATGAACGTCTGGTGTCAACCAGACTCCATACTGTTTATTGTATGATAGAGCACCAAATACTAAGCACCTGAGGATTTTTGGACAGTACGCAAATGTACTGATTCACCCTGAGCCTAAGGAAGCCTTGGCAGGCTAAAACAAGAAGGCTGAGTTTCCTAGGCTATGAGAGTAATAAATACCTGTTTTCTCTCCATCCTGGAAAGGTGGAATTTTCCAGGAGCACAAATTTTGAAATGCATTCAGGGTGGGATAGATTGCACTGCAATCAGGAAGTTTTTGTTCCCTTGTGGAGGGATGTGCCAACAACTTCCAAAAGTCCCACAAATGGAGGGGTGGTTGAGCCTGATGATGATGAAGGGAAGGCACAGGAAGAAAAGCCTGACACTTCACATGCCACTCCAACACACACACCACCACAAACAAGCAGTGAGCCTGACACAGGGAGAGATAGCAGCAGCAGTGCAAGTGAGGATGAGTCAGGCAGAACTAGAGTGCTCATTTGCAGAAGGACAAGGAGGGTTAGAAAGGCTCCTGACAGGTTTGTTGTTCAGGAAGCTAAGCTATGCAATGTCATGGCAGAGGAGCCTGCAAATTTTCTCCTAAAACTTCCTCAGGAAGAGCAGGAAAAGTGGAGCTCAGCCATGGTCTCTGAGTTTGAGTCACTAGTTGAGAGGAAAGTGTTCCAGGTAGTAGAGAGGCCCAAAGACCAAAAGGTTGTTGGCTGCAGGTGGGTGTACAAGCTGAAGGACATGCCTCACGGGACACGAAAGTGTAAGGCATGCTTAGCTGAGAAAGGCTTTTCGCAGAAGCGCTATACCAATTTTGACAAAAAAAAATTTCCCACAGTAAAGCCAAAATGTCTTAAGTTAGTGTTAGCTGTAGCAGCCAAGAGTCAGATGGTTGTGCAACACTTTGACTTTGAAACAGCATACCTGAATGCTGATCTTGAAGAGACAGTGTTCATGGAACAGGCCCCAGGGTATGACAGTGCAGGTGAGGGCAAGGTGTACTTGTTGCACAAAGCGTTCTACGGCTTAAAGCAAAGCGCACGTTGCTGGAACAAGTGCATACACCAAGTTTTAGTGTCACTAGGTTACACAAGGAGCGTCGCAGACACCTGTGTGTACACCAAGGGGGCAGGTGGTAGTTCTGTCATGCTACTTATCTATGTGGACAACCTTTGTGTGGCAGCAAAGAGTGCCAGTAATGTCAAGAAAGTGCAGGTGGAGTTAGAAAACCAGTTCAAGTTGAAGGACTTAGGCAGCCTGAGATGTTATTTAGGCACAGAGGTAGAAAGAACTAGTCTTGGAGAATTTTTCCTAAGTCAGAAGAAGAAAACTCACACTCTTGTGGCCAAGTGTGGGGTTAGTGAGGCAAAAGTGGTCAGGACACCAATGACCACTGATTTTGTGAACTTAGAAGCAGAACAGGAGTTTGAAAGGCCAGATCTGTACCACTCAGTGGTAGGCAGTCTGTTGTTTATTGCAAACAACACAAGGCCTGACATCAGTTTTGCAGTTGGGGTGCTCAACAGAAGAGTCTCCAAGCCAAGGAGGGCAGATTGGGAAGCCTTGAAAAGGAAAGTTAGATTTCTCAAGGGGGCCAGGGACATGTGTTTGAAACTGGCAGGAAGTCAGGTGACCCTGGAGTACTATGTGGACAGCTCTTTTGCTGCTGAGACTTCAAACAGGAAGTCAGTGACCGGGATGGTGGTCAGGTATGCAGAGAGCCCCATAGTGTGGAGATGAAGAAAGCAGAACTGTGTGGCCATTAGTACCACTGAAGCTGAATTTGCAGCCTTGTCTGAGATGGCAAGTGAGGTACAATGGGTTAGGCAGATGCTTGCCGACGTTGGGGAGCCATGCCAAATGCCTGTTGAGGTGCACGAGAACTCACAAGCCTGAATAGCTATGGCAGAAGCAGAAAATCTGAAACACAGGACAAAGTACATTGCACTATGCTACCAAAATGTGAGGAAGTTAATACAAGAAGGTGACTTGTGTCTGAGGTACTGTCCATCTGAGGACAATGTTGCAGACCTGCTCACAAAAGCCCTTCCAGCAGGAAGCCATGATGAGTTGGCAAAGAGGCTGGGCCTTGTCACGAGTGTGTAAAGTAAAAGATGTCAAAAGGGAAGGTCAACCGACAGATGACTGATGTCCAACAATGTATGTTAATGATGTTGTGCTGTGATGATAACATGTGTCCTGAGCAGTAGTTTGACCATTTTGGAGAGGATTGTCAGGAGTTAGAGACTGAACTCCATTATAAAATGGCTGAACAACTGCAGAATCATGCTGAGTCATAATGGCTGACTCCATGAACTACCAAGTCATGCCTAGTCAGGCCACTAGAGGGCAATCTCTGTATGTGTGTGTTTGTGTGTGTGTGTGCGTGTGCGTGTGAGCTAGTCCAAAGCTCACTCTTGTCTTGTGAATGCTGATGCCTGGTGAAGCAGTTTGTCCTTATCATAGAGTGAATCATAGAATTGCAGAGTTGGAAGAGACCACGAGGGCCATCCAGTCCAACCCCCCTGCCACGCAGGAAATCTTGATCAAAGCATCCCTGACAGATGGCCATCCAGCCTCTGTTTAAAGACCTCCAAGGAAGGAGACCCCACCACGCTCCGAGGAAGTGTGTTCCACTGCCGAACAGCTCTTACTGTCAAAAAGTTCCTCCTCATGTTGAGGTGGAATCTCTGTTCCTGGAGCTTGCACCCATTGCTCCGTGTTCCAGTCTCTGGAGCAGCAGAAAACAAGCCTGCTCCATCCTCAGCGTGACATCCCTTCAAATACTTAAACAGGGCTATCATATCGCCTCTTAACTGTCTTTTTTCCAGGCTAAACATACCCAGCTCCCTAAGTCTCTTCTCATAAGGCATCGTTTCCAGACCTTTCACCATTTTAGTTGCCCTTCTCTGGACACGCTCCAATTTGTCAATATCCTTTTTGAATTGTGGCGCCCATAACTGGACACAGTATTCCAAGTGAGGTCTGACCAAGGCAGAATAGAGTGGCACTATTACTTCCCTTGATCTAGACACTATACTTCTATTGATACAGCCCAAAATCGCATTGGCCTTTTTAGCTGCCGCATCACACTGTTGGCTCATGTTCAACTTGTGGTCTACTAGGACTCCTAGATCCCTTTTGCACGTAGTCTCATTCAGCCAGGTCTCTCCCATCCTATATTTATGCATTTCATTTTTCCGCCCTAAATGCAGTACTTTACATTTCTCCGTATTGAATTTCATTTTGTTAGCTTTGGCCCAGCTCTCCAGTCTATCCAGGTCATTCTGAATTTTGATCCTGTCCTCTAGGGTATTAGCTACTCCTCCTAATTTGGTGTCATCTGCAAATTTGATAAGTATGCCCCTAATTCCCTCATCCAAGTCATTGATAAAGATGTTAAATAGCACTGGGCCCAGGACAGAACCCTGTGGCACCCCACTGGTCACATCTTTCCAAGACGAAGAGGAGCCACTGCTGAGCACCCTTTGGGTTCAGCCAGTCAACCAATTACAAATCCATTGAACAGTTAACTTGTCTAGCCCACATTCTACAAGCTTGTTTGCAAGAATGTCATGGGGAACCTTGTCAAAGGCCTTACTGAAATCAAGGTATGCGATGTCCACAGCATTCCCTTCATCTACCAAGCTGGTAACTTTATCAAAAAAAGAGATCAGATTAGTCTGGCATGACTTGTTTCTCTGAAACCCATGTTGACTTTTTGTGATTATGGCATTGCCTTCTAAATGTTCACAGACTCTCTGTTTAATGATGTGCTCTAGAATCTTCCCTGGTATTGATGTCAGACTAACTGGATGATAATTGTTGGGATCCTCTTTTTTCCCCTTTTTAAAGATGGGGACAACGTTTGCCCTCCTCCAGTCTGCTGGGACTTCTCCTGTTCTCCAGGAGTTCTCAAATATTATTGCCAATGGCTCTGAGATTATATTTGCCAGCTCTTTTAATACTCTTGGATGTAGTTCATCTGGTCCTGGAGATTTAAATTCATTTAGATTAAGGAGGTATTCCTGTACTATCTCTTTACTTATTTTGAGCTGGATTTCCCCTATTGTGTCCTCTGTTCCATTATGCTCAGGTTGGTCCTCCTTTTCCTTTTCTGAAAACACTGAGACAAAGAAGGTGTTGAGTAATTCTGCCTTTTCTCTGTCCCCTGTTAGCATTTTGCCATCTTCCCCACATAGTGGCCCTATCATTTCCTTCTTCCTCCTTTTTCTGCAGACATACCCCCCAAAAAAAACCTTTTTATTGTTCTTAACCTCCCTTGCAAGCCTGAGCTCATTCTGTGCTTTAGCTTTTCTGACTTTACTCCTACACGTGTTCGCTATCTGTTTGAATTCTTCTTTGGTGATTTCCCCCCTTTTCCATTTCCTATACATGTTCCATTTAAAACTTAGCTCCATTGAAAGTTCTTTAGTCATCCATCCTGGTTTCTTGAGACACCTCACATTTTTCTTCCTCAATGGTACTGTTTGAAATTGTGCCTTCAGTATCTCCCTTTTGAGAAAGTCCCATCCGTCTTGAGGTCTCTTCTCTTTTAGTATTCCTGACCATGGGATCACTCCCAGTATTTCCCTGAGTTTATTGAAATCAGCTCTCCTAAAGTCAAGAATGCGTGTCTGACTATGCCTGGCTTCTCCTTTCCATTGTATAACAAACTCCAGGAGAACATGATCACTCTCACCTAAGGATCCCACCACTTGCACCGCATTAACCAGGTCATCTCTGTTGGTTAGGATCAGATCTAAAATAGCTGACCCCCTTGTTGCCTCTTCCACCTTTTGGACCATGAAATTGTCTTCCAGGCATGTAAGGAATTTGCTAGACCTTGAAGTTTTGGCTGAGTTAGATTGCCAGCAAATATCAGGATAGTTGAAGTCACCCATCACTACTACATCTCTCCTTTCTGCATGTGTGTTCATCTGTTCTAGAAAGGCATCATCCAATTCCTCCATCTGACTTGGGGGTCTGTAGTAGAGTCCCACAATAACATCCCTGTTATTTCCCTCCCCTTTAATTTTTATCCAGATGCTCTCCACCTGGCTTCCAGTATTGATGTCATGGATCACTTCACTGGTGTAAATATCCCTGACATATAATGCTATTCCTCCTCCTTTCCTGTTTGGCCTGTTTCTCCTGTAAAGGTTATACCCCTCTATTCCTACATTCCAATCATGAGACTCGTCCCACCAGGTTTCAGTAATGCCTATTATATCATATTTGTTTTGTAGTGCGAGGAGTTCAAGTTCATCTTGCTTATTTCCCATGCTCTGTGCATTAGTGTAGAGACATCTGAGACCATGTGTTCCCTTTACTTGCTCCCTGTGCAAGTTTTTTTGCCTCCCACTGTTGGGTCCTTGCGCTGTTTGCCTTGTTCCCTCTATGACAGTTTGACTATTTTCTCCAGCCCTTTTGCCTTCCAGAATACTGTCTCCCTCCCCCATTTGACTCAGTTTAAAGCCCTCCTGATCAAATTCTTGAGACTGTTGGCAAAAATGTTTCTTCCAACTGTTGTAAGATGCACCCCATCTCTTGCCAGAAGTCCCCCCGCATGGAAGCGCAGTCCATGATCCAAGAATCCAATTTGTTCTCGGCGACACCATCTACGGAGCCAGTTGTTTACGTTGGCTATTTTCCTCTCCCTTCTTGGACCATGCCCTTCAACTGGCAGAAGAGACGAGATGACAACCTGTGCGTCCATTTCTTTCAGCTTCCTCCCCAGGGCCTCATAATCTCTTCTGATCTTCGGAAAGCTGTGCCTTGCAATATCATTGGTTCCCACATGGACCAAAAGGAAGGGGTAATGATCCGTAGGCTTGACAAGTCTTGTCAGCCTCTCGGTCACATCACAGATCTTTGCCCCAGGGAGACAACACACCTCCCGAGTCATCTTGTCAGGCCCACATACCACTGCTTCTGTACCCCGCAGCAAGGAGTCCACCACCACCACCACACGCCTCCGCCGAGGCTTCGCAGCTGCTGTTCCTTGTGGTGGTCCTCTCAAGGTCCCCTGCTCTACCCCTGAAGTCTGTCCATGCTGTTCTTCCTCATTGTCCTTGATAAGGGAAAGGGCTTCGAATCGATTCTGTAGCTGCAAGCTGCTCGAAGAATCCCTGGATTTTCCTGTTCTGTGTGTGACATTCCTCCAGCTGTCTACTTCCTGTGTCTGTGAAGTGACCCTCTCCTCCACAGCCACTTCCTCTGTGCAGTCCCCATCCAAGACTGTTTGTTCTGTTCTGTCCAGGAAAACTTCTTGCTCGCGAATCTGTTGAAGTGTAGCTACCCGTGTCTCCAGCTGCTGTACTTTCTCTTCCAAGAGGGCTACCAGCTTGCACTTGGTGCATGTGAAGTTCTCCACGTCTGTAGACAAGAAGACAAATGTCCTTCAATTGTAAATATTTGTATTTACAACTGCATCTGCTTGATTTTGCAACTGCTAAAGTGCCTCCTGCTTATTTGGAAGTCAAACACTGTGTGTGTGAGTATTCTTGGGAACGGGTTGCTACTAAGTCTGCTGAGATAGTTGTTTGGCTTCTGCCAGGGACTGAGTGTCCTATCATCACCTGACAGTGTCTCTTTCCTCCTTCCTTCCTCCACTTCTGCCAAGCAGGACAAGCTGCCCTCCTGTTGCTGCTGCCTTGCCCCCTCCTCCCAGGGGATAGTCAAAAACACAAGCCAGGTATGTGCTCCTATTTGTGTCAGAGAGGGTTGAATGTGTGTGAGACAGAGGGGGGGAACGGAAGTGTGAGGGTCTTTTTCCCTCTCTTTCTCCGCTGCTCTCTCGTCAGAAAGGGCTTCTTTCTTTCTTTCTTTCTGCCATTTCCTTCCTTCCTGTCTCTCTCTTGTTTGATCTCTCTTCTCTCCTTCTACTGCCTCTACTGGGAAGAAAGGTGCCCCCCTCTTCTGCCCTCCAAGGGTCCCCATTGGGCAGCCACACTCCACATAGATCCCCTCAATCCATCTTTCCAGCTGTTCTTAACATGTCCTGGCTTCTCTCTCCTCCCTCCCTTTCCCCCAGTATCTTAATTACTCCACTTGCTGCCAACTGAGTTCAACCTGCAAAAGGAATTTCTGTGTTTGCCTATGTGCATTCAAGTCATTTCTGACTAAGGTGAACCTATCATTGGGTTTTCTAAGCAAGATTTGTTCAAAGGGGATGTACCTTTGCCTTCCTTTGAGGCTGAGAGAGTGTGACTTGCCCAAGGTCACCCAGTGGGTATTCATGGCTGAGTAAGGATTCAAACCCTGGTCTCCACAGTCATAGTGCAATGCTGAAACTTCTACAACACTATGGCTCCTTTAACAGAAGAATATAAAGAATATAAATAAAAATTTGGAGTAATATTACTGGGAACAATGGTTTTATTGTTGTCACTAAAACACACCAGTATCCCATTAGTGTTATATGAGAGCCATTGGGCTAGAGCAGTGGTTCTTAACCTTTTCTTTACCAGGGACCCCCTTTAAATATCTTTTGTTGCCCCAAGACTTAACTCAAGATTTAAAACCCTAATAATAATAGCTAACAGCAACAACAATACAATTACACCATCCATTAAACTTTCCCTCAGAGGCACTCTTGCTTCTTCCTGCAAGTTTGTGGCTGGAGTTGATTGAATGGCAATGTGCAGGCCAAACCAGCCAGCCTTTGCCTTGGTTCCTGTCATGTGGCTGCTCTACTACAGGAGAAGTGGGCCAAGCAGCCTTCAAGCCTTTGTGGACCCCCTGTGAGGACATCATGGACCCCTGGTTAAGAAACACTGGGCTAGAGAATGCTGAAAAAGGAACAATGCAACCAGACCTTGAAAAGGTGCTGGCAGGGAAAATGTGGGAGGTATAATCCAAAAGTAACTTTCCCAGCTCTGAATGCAGCCTAGAATCATAGAGCTGGAAGGGACCCCGACAGCCATCCCATCCAATCATCTTCTGCCCTGCAGGAACACACAATCAAAGACCTCATGACAGATGGCCATCCACCCTCTGCTTAGAAACCTCCGAAGAAGGAGCCTCCACCACACTCCCAGGCAGTGTATTCCACTTCTGAGCAGCTCTTACTGTCAGGAAGTTCTTCCTAATGTTTAGATGGAGTCTCTTTTCCTGTAGTTTGAACCCATTGCTCTTTGTCCTAGTCTCTGGAGCAGCAGAAAAAAAGCTTGCCCCATCCTCAGTATGACATCCCTTCAAATATTTAAACATGGCTATCACGTCACCTCTCAACCTTCTCTTCTCCAGACTAAACATGCCCAGCTCCCTAAGCTGCTCCTCATAGGGCGTAATGGCTTCCAGACCTCCCACCATCCTTCTCAGTGTCTTTCTTGAATTGTTGTGCCCAGAACTGGAAACAGTATTCCAGGTGAGGTCTGACCAAAGCAGAATAGAGTGATACTATTACTTCCCTTGATCTAGACACTACTCCTATTAATGCAGAATCGCATTGTGTGGTTTTTTTGGTTTGGTTTTTTTAGCTGCTGCATGACACTGCTAACTCATGTTCAGCTTGTAGTCCACTCTTTCTTTTCTTTGAGGAAATCTACACCATTACGTTAATTGCTAATTATGTTAGTGCCTATAATATAGTTTTTAAACTAAATTATCGGTGGCAAATTGGGTAATACAGTAGGCTCCCCTTATCCGCTGGGAATTGGTTCGGGGTGTGTGTGTGGATACTGAAAACCATGGATAATAGCTTCTACATACAGTAGGACCCCCGTATCCTCTGGGGATTGGTTCTAGGGGGTTCTGTGGAGACTGAAAACCATGAATTATAGCAAATTCCATTGAAAATAATGGGGCTTCCAGTTTAAAATACCATAGAGTTGCCTTGGAGGACCTAGAAAATGGCTAGAGAGGACACATGTTCTAGGAAGACTCTATGGTAGATGTGCTGTTTTGTGTCCCATGGATAATGAATCTGTGGATAAGGGGGTCCTACTGTAATCTGAACATCCTGTACTGTGAATAGGTTAGGTTTCATTGACCTGAGATAAACATATGATCCCCCCAAAATAAAGCATTGCAGGGGGCCCAAAATTCCTTAAACTGGCTCTTTCCTCTGGTTATGTGGTGCAGTCGCTTAGGGGTCTTCTATATGAGGGGAGGACCCGGATTGCTTTGCAGTAACAGCAGTTTGCAGCAGATGTAAACTGTCTTAATGGTTTCACAGCCCCCATAAACTTTGCATGCCCCCTAGCCAAGATGGCTGCCATGAGTGAATTATTCATGTTTTTAAATCTGCCACCATCTATTTTTTTTTTTAAAAAAAAAACCTTTTTTCCATGGCATGCACAAGCAATATTTCATGTTACAAAAAAAGAGAGAGAAATCACCATTTTATCACCTGACTAAGCTCGCTAAACCAAAAATCCAATATGGCGGCCGTGGGCACTTGCCCTGTTTGCAAGCCCCACCCCCCATGCTCTTCCAACCAATCAGCTTGCACTGCCTCTCCTATGGAAACGAGCAGTGATGCGAATGCAACTGTCTTAACAAGCAGGAATGCACATCCCCTACGGAGCATTTTAAAAACTTGTAGAAAAGCCATAAAGGCTCTCCAGGTGCAGTTTTTGGAGTTTTTTTTTTTTTTAAGCTTTATTGATTAAAATAACCACAAACAACTAATAACATTGTACGGTATACAATACAATAGACATAAAAGACAAAATAACGCACAAGATATATCAGAAAACACATATAACACACCAAATACATCTCTATCCTATCTATCAACATAAATAGCATATACTTACAATACCTGACTTACAATACACAGCTACGATGACACATTATATGACAATACACATATAACAAATAATCAACAAAACTTCCTGGAGTGGGGGACCGGTCCTAAATTTTTCCCCTTTTTAGTGCACTTTTCATTATGAAAGTCCTGAAGCTAAGCTTCCTATGTGAATTAACTTCATTCCTTAAGGTACACTATTAAGTTTAAAGAATTTAAAGAATTAACTCATATTCAATTATGTAACAAAAATAGCTTAAACCAGCTATAACCAGTAGACACCTTAGCTTCTAAACTAAGATATTCAACCATTCATTTTAACCTTAATTATCTTTAACCTTATATAATCCATTCATATAATCCCTAAACGGTTTCCAAATCCTCTTGCTTATTTCCACATTATGGCCTCTTAGCATAGTAGTGAGCTCATCCATCTGTTCAATTTCACAAAGTCTATTTAGCCAACATTCGACCGCTGGGGTTTCTTCCGATTTCCACCTACTTGCCAAAACCATCCTGGCCGCAGTTGTCAAATGAAATATTAATTTTCCAAACTTACATTCAAAATCCGGATTTTCACATAAACTCAACAGATAAAACTTTGGGTCCAGGTTAAATTTTAAATGTAAAATTTTTTCAATAACACCATGAATTTTTTTCCAGTATTTCTGTACTTTTTTACAGGACCACCACATATGCATGTAGGTCCCAGTTGTTTTCTTATATCGCCAACATTTATTTGATGTACCTTTATATATTCTGCCAATTTTTGCTGGGGTAAGGTGCCACCTAAATTGCATCTTCACGTGATTTTCCCTGAGATCACAACAGGGGGAATATCTAACTCTATTTCTCCACAACCTCTCCCATTGATCCAAGTTAATATTAAACTTTAAATCTTGGGACCATTTAACCATCGAGTCCGTTATTAACTCCTCCTCCATTTCAAAATTCATAAGGTAATTGTAAAACCTCGCTATTTTATGTCTCCTTTCCGAACATATAATTTCGTCAAATTCACTTCTCTCCTTTCTAATACCAATTAATTTTTGATCTGAGAGATACCTCTCTCTCAGCTGTCTATGTAGGAGCCAACCACACGTATAACCTTCATCTATTATTTGTTGATGTTTTTTAAAACAGAGATTTCCGTCCCCTTTATTCACCTCCAGTAAATCATCATATGTGTGACTTGCCCAAGGTCACCCAGTGGGTATTCATGGCTGAGTAAGGATTCAAACCCTGGTCTCCACAGTCATAGTGCAATGCTGAAACTTCTACAACACTATGGCTCCTTTAACAGAAGAATATAAAGAATATAAATAAAAATTTGGAGTAATATTACTGGGAACAATGGTTTTATTGTTGTCACTAAAACACACCAGTATCCCATTAGTGTTATATGAGAGCCATTTTAGCTGTCCCCCCTTCTGTGTACAATGCATCAGTGCAGATTTCCGTTAAGACAGATCAGTTTCCCAGCGAATTCTGTGAGGATAGTTTTGACCATTTAGAAAACCCCTTAGACACGTCTTCACATTGGGTGACTGAGCAAATGTGGAAAGCTTTATGGCCTTACCACAAAGCAGTGACAAAGCAGCAGGAACATTCTGTCTTTTCTGCTGCCTTATCACATGATGTCAGTGTTCTTTCATTCCAGTTCCGTGGGGGACAGAGGTAAAACCACATCTTTTTGCTAACCAGAACAAATCATTTGCAAAAAGACATGGTTTTGCCTCAGTCCCCCATGGGACTGGAAGAAAAGAATGCCAGAAGAATGCTGAGACCGTGTTGTAAGGTAGCAGGAAAGACGGGATGTTCCTGCTGTTTTGCTATTTTTCTTCAGAGTGTGGTAAATTAGAGACAGCATGTATAGGGTAGAGGCATGCAGGAAACCCTTAATGTCTAAAGCCTTAGTGCTCTAATAGCAAATGGGTGAAGGGAGTTAAAGAGAATGTTTGGACAGGAAACATTTTCAACAATTCTCCTTCTCACGCTCCAGAACGCCAGTCAACCACTTGTATCCCTTCTCAGAGTCTCTTGAAGTGGTTGTTTGGAAGAGGCTTAGTGAATATGTCATTGATCATAACTTCTGTGTTGAAGTAGTTTAACTCAACAAGCCCATCCTGACACATTTGTTGCACTTGTGGAAGGCTATCTCAATATTATTTTTGAGTGGCTTCTCACTCTCAGAAATCCTGATGCAGCTTTGATTGTCTCACAACAAAATAGCTGGCTTTGGTTCTGTTATCCCAAAGTCCGAAAGAAGCTATGCAGCCACTTTAGTTTATCACCAGCTGCTTTTGCAGACACACATTCTGCCCCTATGGAGGAATCAGCAGGCACAGACTGTTCCTTACTTGACCAGGTTATGGCTCCTCCACCATAGAAAATCAGGTCCCCGCTGGTTGATTTTCTGTCTGCCTAGTCTCTAGCCCAGTCTGCATCTGCATAGCCTATCAGCTAGGGTTGCTAATTGGCTGGTAGCATCACTTTGTAATCTGCAGTTCCTTTTAAATATCTCACCACTCTTTTCACTACAGTGAGATCTTTTTCTGTAGGAAAGTTAACCATTCTGCATAAAATTCCAACTGCAATTGCAATGTTAGGCCTGGTGAAATTAACAATACAGTAGGACCTCCACTGATACATTATACACTGATTCAGTTATCCACAGGACACAAAACAGCACACCTACCACAAAGTCTTTCTAGAAAATGTCCTCTCTAGCCATTTTCTAGGTCCTCCAAAGCAACTCTATGGTATTTTAAAATGGAAGCCCCATTATTTTCAATGGAATTTGCTATTATTCATGGTTTTCAGTATCCACAGAACCCCCTAGAACCAATCCCCAGAGGATACGGGGGTCCTACTGTATGTAGAAGTTGGCCAACTGCAGACCTGTTGTTGTCAATATTTCTTAAAGGTTCAAATTTGTCAATGTTTCTTAAGGAACTCACTTCTATCAGTGTTGGCATGACTTTAGCATCTTTTAGACCAAGGCATTCCAGAAGAAGAAAGAAACTTCCATCACTGCTCTTTTCCATTTGTACTCCAAGATAGTGTGAGATGTCTCCCAAATTTTTAATGTCTATCTATCTCTTTCTTGAGATTTTGGATTCTCTTAGGTATCTGCCTTGTCTTGACAACCCAAGATAAGATCATCCGCATAGGTTGTAATTCATTATTTCTGAACCTTTTGTATATACATTTGTCACTCCATGCTCTTGCAGCCTACTTCAATCTACACACATAATGTTCTATCCCTGGAACTTGAAATCCTGGAGGCTGTTCCATATAAAGTTCCACATCTAAATTAGCATACAGGAAGCCTGTTTTAACATCTAGGTGTTGAACATGCAGTTGCTTTGATGCAGTAACACTTAGAAAAGTTTTAATAGTTGTGTTACTGGAGCAAAGGTTTCATTGTAGTCTTCACCATATTTTTGACCATGGTCCTTTGCAAGTATTGCTTTATATCTTTGAATCTCCCCTTCTGCATCTTGCTTTGTGGTAAAGACCTGTCTACAGCCATTTGCCATTTTACCTTTCAGTAAAAAAAAAAAAACAGCACTTGATAATTTTGTAGTATGTCCATTATGGTCTGGAATCCTGTAAGTATTTCTAGCATAAGTGATAAAGATTCCCTCTTCACTTCTGCAGTTATGTTTCCCTTTCTTCTCCTTGAAAATATAAGTATATATGCTTTACTTCCAAGATGACTTAGATTAGGTCTGGCTCCATGTCACAACTGGTAAGGAGTTGCACCTCTGGACTTAGTAAGCAGTCTTATTTAAATATGTAGCAGTCAGTACAGCCTCAGATCAATAGCATTTGGGCATATTGGCTTCTAAGAGCATAGTCATTGCCATCTCTTTCAGAGTTCTATTCATCCTCTCTGCTACACCATTCTGCTCCAGGCTATAAGCTTGTGTGGATTGATGCTCTGTGCTATCCTCTTTTTTAAAAAAAAAAGCTCATAAAACTCAGCATTGACAAATTCTCTGCCATTGTCAGTGTGTAGGCTTTTGGGTTTGTACCCAAGTTTGTTAGAGATGCAATAAAATACTCTTTGAATTTTGAGAATGCTTGAATGCTTTAGTTGGACCACAAACATATCATTTAAAAAGGCAAGGCATTGAGTCTTCCTGTACTTCTTGTTTAAAGGAGGCGGTGGTTAAGCCACTCCTGAAAAAACCTTCCCTGGACCCCCTGGACAGGACCAATTACAGACCAGTGTCCTTGCTACCTTTTTAAAGCAAGGTGATTGAGAGGGCAGTTGCTTCCCAACTCCAAGCCATCTTGGATGAAACCAATTATCTTGATCCATTTCAAACCGGCTTCAGGACAGGATGTGGAGTTGAGACTGCCATGGTCGCTCTAACCGATGACCCCCACCTGAGCATCGACAGGGGTAGTGTGACCCTGCTGGTGCTCTTGGACCTCTCAGCGTCCTTTGACACTATAGATCATTCCATCCTCTTGGATCACCTGAGAGAGTTAGGAATTAGAGGCACAGTTCTGCCATGGTTCTGTTCCTTTCTCTTGGGCAGATCCCAGAGGGTGAGGCTTGGGGACAGTTGCTCTTCCAGAATTGAGCTTAATTGTGGTGTCCCTTAGGGTGCCATCCTGTCCCTGATGCTATTTATCATTTATATGAAGCCGCTGGGAGAGATCATCCGGAGGCATGGAGCTCAGTGTCATCAGTACACTGATGACACTCAGATATATTTCTCCATGACCAGTTCATCAGCTCAGACTTCAGATGGTGTCTCTCCTCTCAATGACTGTCTCAGAGCGGTAATGGATTGGATGAGGAAAAACAGATTGAGACTAAGTCCAGACAAAACGGAGGTACTGACAGTCACAGGCCCAAAACCAGGTCTGGGAATACAACTTCCAGTCCTGGATGAAGTCACACTCTCCTCTAAGGACTGTGTTTGCAGTCTGGGGGTACTCCTAGATTCGTCGCTTCACATGACTAGTCAGGTGAGTGCGACGGTCAGGAGTGCCTCTTGTCAGCTTCGGCTGATAAGCCAGCTGCGCCCTTACCTGGATACAAGGGATCTGGAAACTGTGGTACATGTTTTGGTAACCTCACATCTGGATTACTGTAATGCACTCTACATGGGGCTACCCTTGTGCCTAACCAGGAAATTTCAACTGGTACAAAATATGGCAGCCAGGTTAATTACGGGTACATCTAGGAGACAGCATGTAACACCTGTGCTTAAATCTCTCCACTGGCTGCTGATCAGTTTCTGGACACAGTACAAGATGTTGGTTTTAACCTTTAAAGCCCTACATGGCTTGGGTCCATCTTATCTCCAGGACCGCCTCATCCCATATGATCCCCCCCGCACACTTCAGTTCTCTGGGAGGAACCTGCTGCAGCTTATGAAAACTAGGCTGTTGCAGACCTCCCAGAGGGCCTTCTCTTCTATGGCTCCCTGACTTTGGAATGGCCTGCTGGACGAGATCCGTCTTATCACTACTATTGATAGCTTCAAGAAAGCGCTAAAGATGGATCTCTTCCAGCAGGCCTTCCCGGAATAATTTCCCAGCTCAAGTGGTGTTGATTGCCTACCCGCCCCCCTGCCGCTATTGCCATTTTTTGGTTGTAATTTGTATATTGTATTGTACTTTATGTTTGTTTTAATTCTCTGCTAGTTTAATTTAGTTTTAAGGAGTGGGAGGGTTAGGAATGGGAAGGATTGTTTTAACCTGCTGTTGTTTTAATCCTGCTGTATGCCGCCCCAGTTGCCGAGCAGAGGTGCGGCTTAAAAAATACAAATTTATTATTATTATTATTATTATTATTATTACTCTTCCTCAGATTAAGGGAGAAACATAGAAACCTCCCAAATTGTCCTGGCTAGATACTGAAGCCACAAGAACTAAAGTTAGATTAAAATCCTAAAATGGAGTCTATAAACATGAAAAATCAGCTTGAGCAGTCCCAGTATGACATTTCACCTTAGGGGATGTGGAAACAATCAGCTCTTCCCATCTCTCTAACACAAGGGCTTTTATCCCCTGCACCCCTCTCCCAAAGGCCATACTGGATATCACAATGCACCAGAAGTGACATCACATCACTTCCTGTTGTCATTTTCGGCCAATTTTCAAACACAACAAAGAGATTTTGTGGGGTGGGGGAACCAAAATGCTTCATTTGTATAGGGTTTTGGTATATTTTGGCAATTGTAGGGAAGAAAATTACCTGGTAAAATATTAAAATCTGGGAGGGGGATTAGCAGCTCTGAAGTATTCTCAGGAATGGCAAAAGATTTGGTTGGCATGCCTATTTGTGGTTTAATAAAGAAATAGTTAATAGTGAATTTAATTATCATTATAATAGGTGTTCTCTTCTCAGGGTATGGAAAAAATATAAAGCAAGGTGTTCACAAAGAACCCAGGGTTGGATCTCCCTGCATGAGGCTTTTTGTAGGAGAGAATGAATTCCTGGAACAAAATGGTTGAAATATGAGAACTTAATAATGTGGAGAAATAACCAACTGATAATAAAATCACAAGAAGAGTTAAAAAATTTGAAGGGATAGAATGTCACTGGTGATTATATTTACAATGAAGAGAAAAAATAAGATTAGATATAAGAATTTACGGGATGAATCAACAAAAATCAGAACTTGAGAATATATTAACATCAGAATCCAGATATTTATCAAAAATTTATAAATTATTATTGGAATGGGATTGTGAGGATGAGCTAATCAAAGAATCAATGATTAAATGGGCCCAAAATGTAAAACACCCAATATTATTAGAAAAATGGGAGAAACTTTGGAACAAAACTATGAACTTAACAGTGTCAGGATGTAAAAGAAAATTGTTGGAAGATGTTTTACAGGTGGTATTTAACACTGGATAAACTAGCACGAATATATAAAAACTCCAATAATAAGTACTGGAAGTGCAAAACAGAGGTTGGGACTTTTTAACACATGTGATTGTCCTGTAAACATGCTCAAAAATTCTGGATCATGATTCATACAAGTATAGAAAAGATCTTAAAAACAGATCTTCAGATGTCCCCCCAAATTTTTCTATTATGTTTATTTGATGAAGGTATGAAAAAAGAACATATACAATTTTATTCTATATGATATTAGCAGCAAGAATAGGTTATGCTCACTATTGGAAAACAGACAGCTTTCCTACAAAAGAGGAGCAGTCAATAAAGTTGATAGAAATGGTTTACCTAGATAAACTAACACATGTAATTAAAGAAAATAGTTTAAAAACTTTTGAGATGGATGAGAACGAAAGAATTTCTTAGTGAAATCTGGGGAAACTGGATAAATCAAGGATTTCTTATATGAAGATTAGTAGAAAATTTTGATGAATTTATCTGTTCCATTATGAGCTTTATAAACAGTTGTTGCAATAGTAAAAGAAAATGAAATAAGTTAGGACACCAAGATGTCAAGATTAAATGTAAGCGATGAGTACTTAATGGGAAGTACCAAAAAGTATGAATGAAGATGACAGGTGAAGGCGGGGAGGGGGAAATGTCAAAGAGGCATGAGTGGGAGGAGCGTGAGGATTTAGGAAAGTGAATGTGTCTTTTTGTGTAACGTTTTTATTAATGTAAAAATAACAAATTGGCAATTCTTGGTATTTGTATATGTATTGAAATATGTGTTTCACAATAAAAAGTATTAATTTTTTTTTTAAATGGCAAAAGTGGGACTTGGGGCCACATGTGGTCCACCAACTTCACTTTCACCAACCCTGCTCTAGACAAAGGGCTGCCAGTCAGTTGGTGCACTCTCCATTACCTTGACTTGAATCTCCTGTCTCTTGTTCTGGCTCCATGGCAGAATGTGCCCTCTGTGCTGGTTTATGAGTAGCCTATTCAAGCCATCAGAAAGCGAATGGGGTGCCAGCTGGCAATCTGGCTCCTCTAAAGCAAATGCTCAATCTACTGTTAAGCAAGGTAGATGTAGCATCTCTTGCCCATCACCTCCCTTGCATTATCCCATTTTCTGTTTCTGTCTTCCACTTGCAGTAATGACTCCAGACATCTTGTGTAGCATCAAAGGAAAAAGCCAGTCGAAAGTACTGATGAAAGGCAGGAGAAACTGCATGGTCCTTCTCTCCTGAAAATGAAGATACAAGGGGAATTTCTGGGCTACAATCTGACGGTCCTAGAAAGCAAACTCTGAAACTGCTATTTTTGCATCACATTTCTCCTTACTACAAATGCAAACCAGTCTGAAACCAATTTAACTGGCACTGAGAAAATGCAGATGGGTGTTACACTTTGCTCTAAGGGACTCTGAGATTCACTTTGAGGTAATCCCAACAGCGCACATGGTGTTTCCTTTTCTCAGCTGGGTTATTTCTTGTCAGAATTAATAAAGCAAAACGATTTGTTGCTGTACAATCTGTTCCACTTTAGCGAGGTATGGATTTTCTGCCTGTTACATTTTGCTACGGGGGTGGTGGTGTCCTAGTGGTATATGTAAGGATCCTTCTCCCCATCCCCTCCTCTCAACTCCCATTTTGATTTCCGATAGCTCTCCCGATTGTCTATCTTCTCTGCCAATAAACAAAGGGCTGTGTTTAGTAATGACAGGTGTAACCATTTCCCCATTCCCCCATATACCTTTAAAGGTTCTACTAATTCTTTGTATCACTTCTCCCCAGCAGAACAAAGAGGTTTGCTTTTATGTGTGTTAGGACATTCTATGCTTGACTACCAAAAGGTACACAAGCATTGGCCTTGTGGGTTTGTTACTGGGGTCAGCAGGCTACCTTGCCACATATCCCTATTTTTTTCTGTACTTTTAGCCCTAATTGTTCACCAGGCTCTGTTCTCATAATTCTATTATCTTCCTACTTCTAGTCCAAACTCTGCCTTGCCACTCTTCTCCCAGGAGGCTCTCTCAGAAGAGGGGGGGGGGGTTTACATACTGGCCACTCTACTTTTGATTTTGTGCTTCTACCCCCTTCTACCATACTAGGGAGGGAAAGGGAAAAGTTTCAGATACAAGTGAAATGCAGGGTGAAAATCAACTCTATAGATTCTTTTACACAAATGTGGTCCTCATAACGTTGTAAAGATAGTAACAGTTCTCCATAATAAATTTCTTGTCTCTTTTCATAGAATTATAACTCCTGGGGCTCATTAAATATTTGTAATTTTAACACGTTTTTGTCCATGTTTCCAAATAGCCAAGGCAGCTAACGATACCTAAAACCAATAAAACAATGCCATAATAATGAAACCAAAGAGGAGAACAGGAGATTAAATCCACAACCAATGAAATAGCCTATGAAACTTTTTTTAAAAAAATCCTTAAACAGAATTATTAAAACAAGCCAGGGGCTAGGTTAGAAATTCTTATTTGTTCATCATTTCTATACCAAAGCCATGTCAGAATCTCTGTAGACCTTCCTCACTATGTTCATTTCTTTGGGTCCCTGGATCCTTTTATTTTTTTCCCCTACTGTTTTCAAACTTTGGAAGAATTTTACTCTCTCATCCAGACTTCCCCTTGCTCATCCTGCACAAATAACATGAATGCTACCTCCTAAAGAAATTTATGTGTAGACACAATTGCTAATGGAACAAACTGAGCCTTCCAGTGCTATTCGGTCTTCATTCAACCAAGGTGGCACAGAGACGTGACAGAAGTAATTGTTGCCTCTCTGCGCCTTCCTGTTTCCTTTCTGAAAATGGGAGGACTTGGCCATTCAACTTTCCTTTCAGCTCTTTCTATTGTTCCACGAGAGCTAAAGATGGGAACTCAGGCCAAAGGTCTTCCCTTATCAGTGATGTTGGAATGGACTGATGAAGTTGCCTGCATGGTAAAACAGCCTCTTTATGAGACAGCAGAATGGGAAATGGCTTTATATGGCATCAGCATGAAGAAAAAAGCACATCTTAGACACAGCTGGCTTATTTCTTTCTAATGGAAGAAGATATACAGGCATAGAGAAGCAAATGGATTTTTATCCCCAAAACTCAGAAATATTTCAACATCCTGTAACATAAAAAGAACAGAGAGGGTGAGGAAATAATGTGAGATTTCACATCTTAATCACTGCACTATGCAGAAATTAACATTGCCAAACCCACCAACATTTCACAGACAAAAATGAGGACACATATGGCCAAACAACAACAGAGTATGGCCATGATAGTAAAAGTTATTACCGTATATTCCAGCGTATAAGACGACTGGTCATATAAGACAACCCCCCAATTTTTGAGTTAAAATATAGAGCTTGGGATATGCTCACCATATAAGACAACCCACCACTACACCCCACCACCCACCCTCCCCAAAGCCGCGATTGGGAGCCCGCATGCTGGTTGGGGAATTGCGGGAGATGGCTGGCTGGCTGGCTGACTGGCTGGCTGGCTGGCTGGCTGGGGACATTCCCCAGTCCCGTGATTCCCCAGTCTCCCAGCCACCTCTCGTGCCTCCCCATCCTCTGAACAAAGCTGGCCCAAAAGCCCCATGATATGGCAACTTAGGGTCACCATATGTTGGCTACAACTTGAAGGCACACAACAAGTTAGAAATCAGGCAGTTGGGTGACTTCAAAGTGATACACACGCGCGCACACATTGCTGGCCAATGGCTTTACCATTGTTATTTTGCCTCTGCCCAGGTGGGAACACCTTGCCACACCTTAGCTCGGAAGCAAAAAGAAAGAAAGGGTGACAGGAACTCCCAGGCACCCAGAGTTTGCAGAGGTCGGCTGAGCAGAAACAGGGCCCTTACAGCAAATGCAAACCTTGCCCTGCTGCTAGAGTGGAGGGCTGGGGACCACTGAGTCTTGGGTAACCCCCAAAAAGAGCAGGAAAAGCCCTCTCTTATGCACATAAAGACAGGAGCAGCATTCCATGGTAGACTGCCTCTGAAAATGGATGCTCCATTGTGCTACCAGGGATGCTAACACCCACTGACAGGCACACTTGTCACTGAATGTGGGTGGGGGAGGAGAGATGTGGGCTGCCTGCCAAGGGCCCAATCCTGCCACGCAGGAAAAGATGGAACGGCCCAAAGCTGGCCCCCTCCCAAGCCAGCCAGTGGCCTGACTTCCAAGCACTGGATGTCAGCCTGCCCAATGGGATCGGGGATTCTGGGAGTTGTAGTCCATCATCTGGGAATGGATGCAAGGTTTTCAAAACGTGGTCTCTACAGGCCGAGAGAGGCAGGATCAGCCACAGGCAGTCCGGGCTTCGGGGCCCGTTGGGAGGTGGGGGTCCCGGGGGTCCTAGGCATGCCCCAAAGATCCTTCTGCGTGGGGTGAGGGGCAAGGGTAGCCCCATCTCCCGCATGCGGTCCCAAAGCCCTCCCTTCCTGGCCAGCAGAGTGAGGAAAGCACTCTGAGTGCCCTCAGGGTCCCCCTTCCCTTCCAGGTGGCCTGGCCTCATCCCCTGCCTGCCTGCCTACCCCTCACTCCCTCACTCACCGTGGCCCAGGCTCCAGGTGTGGCGCTCGCCCCTTCTGCGGGAAGGATCATCCCGAGGTCAGCGCAGGGCTGGGCTGGGCGGTGCTGTGGCGAGTCCTGGGATCAGAGGGGCAAAATCGGAGCCTGGCACTCTGGCTCCGGGGGAGAAAAGCCGCAACAGCCGCCTTTGTCTTGGCCTCGGCCTCCTTCCCTGCCTGCCTGCCTTCCGTCTCCCCCTCTCCCCTGCTTCGATTCCTCCCCAAAGGGGGTGAAGGGGGAGGAGAGGGGCGAATGTACCCAGTTTGCCTTGCCCCCCACCCAGTCTCCCGTGTCTTCGCTCCCTTTGCGAAGGGAGCAAAGACGCAGGAGATGAACAGCGGGTGAAGCAAACCAATGCATTCTCCCCCACTCCTCCGCCTTCACTTCCTCCCCAAACGGGACGAAGGGGGAGGAAAGGGGTGAATGTACCGGTTTGCCTCACCCCCTGCCCGGTCTCCTGTGTCTTTGCTCCCTTTGCAAAGGGAGCAAAGACGCAGGAGATGAGCAGCAGGTGAAGCGAACCGTTGCATTCACCCCCCTCCTCCGCCTTCACTTCCTCTCCAAAGGGGGCGAAGGGGGAAGAGAGGGGTGTGCCCTGTTTGCCTCACCTCCTGCCCAGTCTCCTGCGTCTTCGCTTCCTTTGTGAAGGGAGCGAAGACGCAGGAGATGAGCAGCAGGCGAGGCAAACTGCTGCATTCGCCCCTCTCCTCCACCTTCGATTCCTTCCCAAAGGGGGTGAAGGCGGAGGAGAGGGGCAAATGTACCGGTACCCGCTTTGCCTCACTCCCCTGCCCGATCTCCTGCGTCTTCACTCCCTTTGCAAAGAGAGCAAAGATGCAGGAGATGAGCAGCGGGCGAGGCAAACTGATGCATTCACCCCCCCTCCTCCACCTTCGCTTCCTCCCCAAAAGGGGCAAAGGGAGAGGAGAGGGGCAAATGTACCGGTTTGCCTCACCCCCCGCTCAGTCTCCTGTGTCTTCACTCCCTTTGCGAAGGGAGCGAAGACACAGGAGATGAGCAGCAGTGAGGCAAACCGATGCATTCGCCCCTCTCCTCCACCTTCAATTCTTTCCCAAAGGGGGCGAAGGCAGAGGAGAGGGGCAAATGTACCGGTACCCGCTTTGCCTCACCTCCCCGCCCAATCTCCTGTGTCTTCGTTCCCTTTGCGAAGGGAGCAAAGAGGCAGAAGATCGGGTGGTGGGTGTGGCAAACCATATACCCGACATATAAGATGACCCCTGACTTTTGAGGGTATTTTTCGGGGTTAAAAAGTCATCTTATATGCCAGAATATACAGTAATGAGGAAGAACACATAAAGCAAGGAGAGTTTGCAGCAGTTTGCTTGTGCCTGAGCCTACTGGAAAGAGCAAGATTCCACCCTCACCTCTCGTCTCCTCTCTGCTGAGTAGCTTTCTGCTAAGGCTGCCTCTCCCTGTGGAGAGTGTGGCAGAGCAGAGATATGGTATGCTGTAGTGGTCTGAGTGTTAGACTATGACTCTGGAGACAAGGGTTTGAATCTTTGACTCAGCCATGGAAACCCACTGGGTGAGCTTGGGCAGGTCACATTTTTTCAGCCCCAGAGGAGGGCAAAGGCAAACCCCTTATGAACAAAACTTGCCAAGAAAACCCCATGATAGATTCACCTTAGGGTCACCATAAGTTGGAAACTACTTGAAGACTCACAACAACTGCCCTTTCTTTTTCACCATAGAATGCTGTCTGAAAAAGTCAACACAGGCTCTCCATGTCTCCATGCCTGTCTTTTCTCAGGGCTCTAAACTTCACAGACCAGGATGGGCAACATGCATCCCAGCCACCCCAACTCTGGTCCCATCTACGCAGTAAAAAAAATACGTATGCTGTTCGGAAGATCGCTCTTCTACACACAGGCGTTCAGATTCATACGTGTCATTCAGAAGGGGGGCTAGTGAATCCCCCGTAAACTACGTGGATTTGGTGTTCGGGAGGATTAGCGGATCTTGGCATAAAATACGTACAGCCGTTTGAATGGCTGATGGTCTGTACGCCCCGTTCGCACACATACGAACAGGCAGTGTAATCTGATTGGCTGGCCAAGTAGAGGGGGCGGGGCTAGCAAGGAGGGGAATTGGGAATGGCCGCCATGTTGGATTCCCGGCTAAGCGAGAGCCTGGTAAGTCTGTGAATTTTATATATATTTATTTTTATTTTACTTTGTAAATAGGGAAAACCAAATGTCCGCAAAGCAGGCACCATTTTAAATTTTTTTAAAAAGCAGCGGGAGATTTAAAACTGCCACTTGGCTTGCTCGCTCCAGCCAGCTGGGGAAGGGGGCTCATACGGAGTTTAGGGGGGTAAAAAATCGTGTAGGCGGATCATATGCATACGAACGGCTGCCTATTCGTATTTTTTACCCCCAAAACGGATTTTTTTTAATCGTATAGACGCACCATCTGTTTTAGTAGGTCCCAGATCTGACTCTGCCCATTATGTTGCCCTGCTGCTGTCACAAACAAAATTGGCAGCACTGCCACAACTACCACCACCACCTTCTGTTCCTCTGCAGCAAAACCACTGCCTCATCCACCCAGCAAACTTCACTCCTTCTTCCTCTTTCAGATTCCCCATAGAGGCTCTATAAACTAGAACCATCTTCTTTCACCTTTCTTCACAACAGAGAACTGCCACAGTTGCCACTGTATCAGTGGCCACATATTTGCTGGCAACTGCAAGAGCGGGTGCAGCCTTCCAGTTTCAGAGTCAGACCAATGCAATGTCTACCAAAACCTCAGAAAGTTGGCTACCACTGGTACAGCCATACCCAGGGTGCATAAACAGTCCTGCAGAAGATGTGTTGAAGGTAGCCAGTGGGCAGGGCCAACAAAGGAGATCCCACATCCCTCTTTTGCATACATTCACCCTTATGCCTGCTCTACACAGTCTTCTAGAATGGCTTTTAACCACTCTGCCCAGAGCTTGCAAAAGGCACTTTTTATAAAGTGTGTCTGTATGTGCCTTCAGGGTGCCAGTTAAACGACAAAAATTGTCACGGGGCTTACCATGATTTCCTGATCTCGTATCCGCCCCTCGCTGTTTATACGATTTTTGTCACTCTTTAGGAAATCCTGGAAGATCCCGTGATTGATATTTACACGACAAAAGTCTTTATTGGTCCCGCACTGTTATATCCCGTGCTTTTGCTGTTTACACATGTTTAGCTTACCGGGATTTTTTTTTTTTTTGGCTGTCAATCAAGGATGAGATTACTCGTATTTTCACAACCTCAGTGACACACTTCCTTTAGAGTTCCGCGCCATGAGCGATGCTATTGGCTGGCTGGGGGGGGAGAGAGGGGGCAGAGGTTTGGTATTCCCCTTGCCTCTTTAAAATGTTAACCCTTTAAGCAGAGGCAGAAGGCATTTTGAAAGACCTCAGATGGAGAAACAATTAAACCATGTCCCTCCCTTTTGAAATCAAGCCGAGTGGAGGGAGTAGAGTCTTGGAATTTCTTTCACTTTAAGCAGAGGCAGAAGGCATTTTGAAAGACCCAGACTGAGATCTTTCGCTCAGATGCAGGGCGTGCTTTCCTTTTGAAATCAAGCTGAGTGAGGCGGGGGGGGGCTTGGGTTTTCCCTTGCCTCTTTAAAATGTTAACCCTTACAGCACAGTTTTAGCAGCAGAGTGAACTTGCTGATTGAATGATTTCAAGCCAGCGACAGACAGGCATTTTGAAAGACACAGACACAGAGAGGGGGAATTGAAGGGTGTTCAGAGGCTGGAATATTTTACTGTGCCCGTTCAGACCCAGGGAGGTGATCAAGGCTGGGGATGAATGGGCGACCCTCTGCCCACCACGATCTCTTTGTAACATGCAGTTGAGGAAGAGGTTAAAGCTGAAGGGTTTGCAGTGTAGAAATCCATTTAAAAAGGTGATTGAGTACACGTGCGCGCACACACACATCAACCTACATGCAGCTGGAAGGGATGCCTTTGTTTTCAGCTGGTGAGGCTGGATCTGTTGAACGGGTGACTGACCCCTCCTTTTCTGGTCACTGATCTCTAAGCCCGCCCCCAGTCACCATTTCCGGCCATCCCCTAGTACCGAGATATTTGTCCCAGGCTGTTTACATTTCCGATTTTCTGAATCCTCCAGTGACTTTTTTAAAAAACAGCACAAACCGCAGGACTGGAAGTCCTGGAGGTTGAGGGATAAAAGGTGGCCCCCCTTCTGAAAATCACGTACCCGACCCGATGTACGTGTAAACTGCCAGGGATCGACACGAATTCTTCCCGGGACATTTTCATTGTGTAAACAGCACCCCTGTAAATTTTGCAGGGTTTTTCCTAGGTGAGGAGTACTCAGAGGTGGTTTTGCCAGTTCCTTTCTCTTAAATGTAGCCTACAGCACCTAGTATTCATCGGTGGCCTCCCATCTAAGTACTAACCAGAGCTAACCCTGCTTAGCTTCCAAGATCATACAAGATCTGATGCCATTAAGGTATTTAAGACAACTGGCAGAGAAAATGTTCTAGCAGATATAGTCCAAAAATGAACTTTTCCCAGGTTTTAATCTGCACACACATACATATAAACAGACATTGAAATTGATGGAGCTATCTGGTTAATACAAGTGATGGGACAGAGCTGATGATTTTGTGCCTCTTTTTTATTTCACACATGCAGATTCTTGTTGCTCCCTACAAGAGCAGTAAATCCAAATAGTAGCAAGTGGCAATGAGATTCCATGGCAGACAAGAGCTCTAGAATACCCAAAGCAAAGAAGTAATCTTAATCAGGGAAGAAAAGGATTTAAGGGGTGAAAGGAAGATAATAGTATGCAAAATCAGTCATTTAAGGAGTATAAACACAAGAATGGTCTTTTGTGACATAGTTGGAGATGGAAAACACCATATCAAAACAAGAGATTATGTAGATTACCATCCAGAAGCCATTTCCTGTGTGAATGTTCTACAAAGAAGGAGTAACATGCTAAATGATCCAAACTAATATAAACATTCTTGCATGCCAATTTCCCTTCATATATACATTTGTGTATGTCCGGTTTTGAGTCAAGAACCAGATTCCAAAATTTGGAGAAGAGCAAAATCTAAAGTGTAACTATGTTCCGATCCACATATTAGTGTAGGAAGTGTGCATTGGCTTGGTTTGCTTGAAAATGTGGACCAAACAAAACTTTCCTACATCCTCTAATTCTTCTCCATCTTGATGTGTGGATTACTTCCATCACAAAGTGCTTGAGGCACAAGAGATAATAAATAATCAGCAAGAGATAATAAATAATCAGCAAGCTGGCTTAAAGCAGGGGTGGGTGACTTCAGTGGGTCCACAGGCCAATTTTCTGCCCCTGGGACCTTCTGGGACCACACTAACTAGGAGAAAAGGGGGGATGGATGTGGTTGAAAGTCCATTTTGAAAAACATGCACATTTTATATTAAACAGTGTAAAGGAGCTGTAATCTAAACAGCTGCGCTTGCACAGCAATTGTCACAAAAGAGGACAATCCCAGAGAGTCTGGGCCAGTGTTTGGACCACATAACAGCCTGGGGGAGGTATGTGGTCCCAGGCCTGTACTTTGTCCACCCTATCACTCCACAGTGATAAGGACTGTTGCCAGGGTTCAGGATTTCCTTGGAAAGGTGCTGCTTGATGGGGTTCCAGGGGTGTAGCTATCAGAGGGACAAAATAAGGGCACTGTTCTCCCCAAAAAGATTCCTGCTCCACCCCAAATGAAATCTTCCTTCACTCCGCAAGTTTCTATTGCGTCATCAATATGAGACAAAAAAAACCCCATCTGGATTTCTCCATGTAATGGCAATTCACAGCAGCTGCTATTTGTCCTAATGTTTTGTTTCATTGATTTGTTTGTTTTTTGCAGATCACAGGCATGCAAAGCTATCCACATTTGCTGTGCAAACGAGCATGCCGGTGAATCAAGATGGCAGTTGCAAGTGAATTGCTTGCTTTTTTACTCACCTCAATTTGCTGTCGCTGAACATTTAAAAAAAAAACTATATCCAATGTGAAATAGAGCAAAGTTTTGTCTTAATAAAAAAAACAACAAACCAACACCCCATTTTATTGCCTTAGTGCTCACTCGCTAAGGTGAAAATCCAACATGGCACTTGCCATGCTAAAAAGCTTGGCCCTCCATACTTGTCTAACCCCCTCAGCTTTCAGATTCTGCTCATATGGGAAAGTGAATCAATTTGCATTGCTTTCCCAATGAGCGGGAATGCACATTCCCCCCGCTATTTTAAAAAAAAAAACTCTGGGAAAAGCCACAAAGGCAAAACGATGCAGAATCCCATTAAGACAGATAGCATTCTCCTCACATTCCATGAGGAGCATTTTTGCCATTTAGACAACCCCTATAATTGTAGTAACTCTTAAAACTTCAGCTAAATGCTTAGAAACAGAGTTCAGGTCTTGAACAAAAAGGGGCAAGCACAGCAAATATTAGTGGCCTAGGGATGAACAGATTTCAGTCTCACTCTCTGTAATGTTACAGATTTGGGAAGTGAAGGAAAATTTAATCTGAGGGGAAGAATTTTTATTTGCAGAGGGGGCAATTCCTGCATTTTGCCCTTCCTCTAGGTAGATACACTCCTGTGCGGGAGCCCTCTTACATTGGCATCCATGGAGGTGAGTTCAATGGTGGCAACACAGGGAGTCTGGGAAACAGCACTGTAACTTTCCTACGTAGCCTACCTCCCCACCCTCCCCACCTCAACAATGCTATACTGGGCCCTCTGGGGCATTGTTGAGTTTTTAAAATGTGGTTTCCCAAAATCGGAGCCAGCCACAAGAAGCTCAGGACAAACATCCACATTGGTGGGCCCTTCACCAGGCAGCTGTCCATGGAAGCAGGATGTTGATACAGGGCATGAGTGTTGTTTTCGGATTGCAGAATGAGCTTTCCTCAGCACACATAAGAAGCTGGAATCCCAAATGCTTTGGCCCCTAACACTGCTCTCAGGGGTGGGAAGGCCCCTTCTATCTTTTAACTCAGCATAGGTTTTAATAACCTTAATGGCTGGGTACCTAACCCACCAAAAAAAATAACCTGTTTCAGATTTGTTGTTGTTAACTGCCTTCCAGTCAACTTCAAATCATGGCACCTCCCCCAATGAATGAGATGCCTCCGGGATCCCCTGTCCTCAACAGCTCTGCTCAGGTCCTGCAGGTTCAGGTCTGTGGCTTCCTTGATCATGTCTATCCATCTGGAATGCTGTCTTCTTTTCTTCCTACTGCCTTCTGTCTTTCCAAGCATTGTTGTCTTTTGTAGTGAGTCATGCCTTCTCATGATGTGGCCAAAGTACAACAGCCTCAGATTAGTCATCTTGGCTTCCAGGGAGAGTTCAGGCTTGATCTGTTCTAGGAGCCATTTGCTTGTCTTTTTTGCAGTCCATAGTATCGATAGAACTCATGTCGATTACCTCCACATTTTTCGTCTATCTTTAGCTGCATGGTATGCACCACACTACTGCACTTCCTCCCTTTTTTCTCCACTCACCATTTCTTCTCCTCTCTTTCAGACTCTTTAGTTCAGGATCATCCCAAGAGCTGAGATTTCCAGGTGAAAGGATGAGATGTTGAGACAGCCCCTGGTGATAGCATTAAGCATTATGCATTAACAACCACACAAAGTTGCTCACAGTTTGTCGTTCAAATGGGGGGGGGGTACCCAGAGAGCTCTTGGAAATTCCAAGAAAATATCGAGTTCCTAATATTTTGGGGAAATTAGCAGCAACTTGACTTAGCAATGCAAAGGGGGAAACAGAGAATGGGATCTTTACACCATTGTATACCCTGACTCCCTCTGAACAGACACAAACAAATGCAAGAAAAATTAACAATAATATTTATTAAGGACATAAAAATAATAGCACCAAGCACACACACATTCATAAAAAGAGCATTCAAGAACACCAGGAATGGAGGAAGAGAGGTTGCCAGAGGGGTAGGTAGGGAGATTTCTGGAGGAATACTACACCTGTCTTGTAGTCCCAAGTTTGTTGATCAAACCTGCAGAGTGGATAGATGAATGTGGAGTGGCTAACACAGAGTGACGTGGAGTCTACAGGAATATGCTCTGTGCGCCCTGGCTACACAGAGGTGCAAAGTGTCCCCTAGAAATGGAATCTGTGCCCAATGAAGCCTGATTTTTGGCCCATATTTATACCAAAAATATTCCCTAAGAGGAGCAAGTTCCCTGGGTGGGAACAATAGATTCCATGAACCTTCAAGGATTGCACAATGAGTTTCAGGAAAGTTCCTGGTCTTGACAATAGGTGGCTGAAGATGCTAATGTGTTGCAAACTGTCCTTAATGTCTGATTATTGGATTCACAAAGCTTGAGCTGCCTCTTCTTAAGGTTGGGTGATTAAGGGAAGGGAAGTTCGAAACCTGCAAACAAAGGATTGTTCCATCTATCTATTGTCTACCACTTAGATGTGTAGTGGAGACTGTGCCCCTTTGACCTCTTGATGTTTCCTCATAATTTTGGAGTTTGCCAGTGGCTCTTCCTAGGAGATGTGTATGTGTCTTTCTGGGATCCATAGCAAGTCCCTGACACTTCACTGCCCTCCTCCATGGAAGGCCACACTAATAAGCCAAATTATTAGTAAGGTAATTTGGGGGCTTTTGGGGGGTGGGGCTCTATTAGGGGTGCTAATAGGGGAGGGGACAGAGAACATATTTTCCTGACTGGAAATTAAGACAGAAATCTTAGTTAAAGGAACTTTTTCCAGATCAAAATGAAATGAGGATTCCTTCTCATTTACTTAAGCAGATGGAATAAGGAACATTTACGATCTAGCCTGTTTACTTCTAGTCAGAAGGTGGATACAAAACAGGGTTGAAGGTGAGCTCTGGCACCACAATGACCAGAGGGAAGGAGGAAGTAAATACATAAACCACCTGAAGAATCTTTGCACTTTGCAGAAACAAATCAATTAAGCCTTGCAAACTGTAGTGAGCTGCTGTTATAGATGAACTGGATATTTGCAAACAGCCCTTTCCTCTTGCCTAGAGCTAAATATGACCCACTGAATATGACCCACAAGGGATGAATATGACCCTACAAGGACTAGAGACTTGGGGCCAGGTCCTGAGGTCTCACAACCTATGCTCTCTTCCACTTGGGGCTGGCTAGCAGACTGAGCACACATGGTTAGCATTCTTGCCCAGATATGCTTTACAGGAAAAGCAATAGTTAAGGTTAGTGGCTGTCATGCCCCCCACCCTTGAGAGTTTGTCTTTCTCCGAAGAAAGCAGACATACCAGTGGCGGGGAGGGGTGAACACCTAATAGCCAGCTGAGGCCTCCTTCAGTTCAGCAGGCTTCACAGCAGGATGAGGCACTGGAGGAAAGGTCCCCCAGCCCCCCAAGAAAGGCAAAGGCTCTGGTGTCTGGGTCATACCATCCCCCACAAACAGAGCAAATGGGTGCATTTAAGGCATCAGGGAGAAAACAGCTGCAAAATACGCTCCCTAAATACTGCCTGGAATCAGGGTATTGGCTGAGCTTGCTGCCTTTATAAGCAGGGAATTTTCTCCAGCTTAACTTGTTACCCTAAAGGGGGGGGATATTGGAATCCCACCCACAATGCCAGCATCTCCTTGAAATTTGGGGGAATTATAGCTCAAAAGGAGGCCTGCAAGAGGAGGGTAACTTCAGGGATCTTTTCACCCATGAATACCAGAACTAACTGTAGAGAACACTCCAGTTAAAGTTAAACAAAGAATTTTATTTTAATTAACACAGGGGATATGCTAACATACAAGAACATACACTCTTAAGAACCATACAATGCTATAGGCCCACTCAGACAATAGCTGAGGGTGGCACAGGAGAATCCAGTCTGTCAAGAAAGAGAATGGCAGAGCCCGTCTGTGACACACCTAGCCAGGGTTGGAGCTAGGATATTTTTACCCTATTTCATATCCTATAGGGGTGCACTAGTTATGACAAAGCCTGAATGGCTTTCTCATGGAATGGACAAAAGGGTCTGGAGCATGCTGATTGCCTTAGCTCTGGAGTAACAAAACATTGATGAGATCTGGACAACTTAATGGTCAGACAGGTAGGGTGTATAGGAAAGATCTTTGTAGAGTATGGGTTGAGGAATGGTCACTGATTGCATGTTTGAAAGGATTAGCATAGACCCATTAATGACTGCGTTTTCCACATAGTCCTATCTGGGTCTTCCCACCATCATGATCCTGGACGCGTCTCAGGTCACCGTGACCCTACTTTCCTCCAGTCATCTTGACCCTGAATGTTGCCAGTGTGGCTCTGTAAAGTGTCCAGTATGTGCAGTTATGAAATCTTGCAGGAGGGGTAGTAGGGTATGCTAACAAACTACTGAATAAAACTGAAGTTCACCTCTTGATTGCTCGGTTCTTGTAAGTACTGGTTTTATGCCCCTTGGGTGCCGTTTACACAATGAAAATGTAGTGGGAAGAATTCGTATCAAACCCTGGTTGTTTACACTTACATCGGGTCGGGCATGTGATTTTCGGAAGGGGGCCACCTTTTATCCCTCAACCTGCAGGACTTCCAATCCCGCAGTTTGTGCTGGTTTTTAAAAAAGTCACTGGAGGATTCAGAAAATCGGAAATGTAAACAGCCCGGGACAAGCTATCTCGGTAGTAGGTGATGACCGGAAATGGTGACCGGGGGCAGGCTCAGAGATCAGAGACCAGAAAAGGAGGGGTCAGTCACCCGTTCAACAGATCCAGCCTCACCAGCTGAAAACAAAGGCATCCCTTCCAGCTGCACGAAAGTTTGTGTGTGTGTGTGTGTGTGTGTGTGTACTAAATCACCCTGTTCAATGGATTTCTACACTGCAAACCCTTCAGGTTTAACCTGTTCCTCAACTGCATGTTACAAAGAGATCGTGGGCAGAGGGTCGCCCATTCATCCCGTGCCTTGATCACCTCCCTGGGTCTGAACGGATAATCAAACATTCACACACACCCAAGGCACAGTAACAAATGCCAGCGTCTGAGCGGATGATCACATTTTCATTCATCCCTCCCTCACAAGGCACAGTAAAAAATGCCGGCATCTGGGTCTTTCAAAATGCCTTGTGTGTCGTCCCTTTATGATCCCTGCACTGGACTGAAACCTTCACTCCACAGCTGTTTCTGCTTAAAGGGTTAACATTTTAAAGAGACAGGGCATCGTCTGGGTCTTTCAAACTGCCTTGTGTGTTGTCCCTTTATGATCCCTGCACTGGCTTGAAACCTTCACTCCACAGCTGCCTCTGCTTACAGGGTTAACATTTTAAAGAGACAGGGCAATCGCAAGCCTCTGCCGCCGGCCCCCTGCACTCAGCTTGTACTGCCTTGGTCTTGTGTGTGCCAGCCAATAGCATCACTCGTGGCACGGAACTCTAAAGGAAGTACATCACTGAGGTTGTGAAAACACGAGTAATCGCATCCTTGATTGACAGCCAAAAAAAAAAAAAATCCCGGTACGCGAAACATGTGTAAACAGCAAAAACACAGGATATAAGAGTGCATGATAAATGAAAAAATCCGGGACCTGATGCCGTGTAAATATGAATCACGGGATCTTTCTTAAGAGGGACAAATATTGTTTAAACAGCGCGGGACAAATACGGAATCAGGAAGTCCCGGTATGCCCCGCGACAAAAATTGCCGTGTAACTGGCACCTTGGACTGTTTAATGATTCTACTACTACTACTCCCTTGACTTTGTTCTGATTTACAGCTTTCTTGACCTTAAACTATTTGACACTGGATAACTCCTGTTTCCACAGCTCCTGGCTTTTGGCATGTTGAATTCTGGCTCCACCTTAAGAGCAGGTCAGTGGCCCTGAAATCTTTCAAACCCATTATATGAGCATAAGAGTTCCTCTGGCTAAGCAGGAGGATTCAACCATCAGTTTTCACTTGTGATTCAGAGCCAAGGACAACACCCACAACTAATAATTGCTAATTACACTAGGTAAAGACTAACAATACACATATTCAGACCTAAATATATATGACAACCCATTCACCCACACAATGCATTCATTGGCAGCAAAACAGATTTTTTCCTTTGCAAAAGAAAATCTTGTGCAGAATCAAGTGCAACAGCAATAACTGCCTTTTTTTAATTAATAATTTTATTAATTTTTAAAATTAAAGAAAAAAACATACAATTACTACATAAAACTTAACAAACATATATAACAGTAATTCCCTCCACCGAGGGACTTCCCTTTACATTCATCCCTCTTTCCAGAAAATCATTGTTTCCAACTCAGGTTTGCTTCCTCTCCCCTTTATTAATACAAATTCTAAAAATTTACTCCATTTTTCACCAAAAACATTCTTATTTAACCCTCCTTTTTTTTCTTTAACCATATTTGTTAATTTCTCATTTATAGCTATATTCCATACTTCATCATACCATGCTTCTATTTTATATTCACCTTGTATTTTCCATTTCTTTGCTATTATTAACCTTGCTGCTGTCAGCAAGTTTGTTAGCGAATCCTTAACAATTTGAGATTCTTGTATTTTTTCACAATATGATAATAATGCTATTTCAGGGCTTAAAGGTATATTTATCTCCAGTATTTCACTTATTTCCTTCATTACTATTTTCCAAAATTTCTGTACATATTTGCAATTCCACCACATATGCATATACGTTCCCAATTCTTGGCAACCCCTCCAACACTGTGCTGAATACTTTTTATCTATTTGATTCAATCGTACTGGAGTTAAATACCACCTCCATATAACCTTATAATAATTTTATTTTATTCTTACTGATAATGTTTTCAAATGTTGCATATTCCATATTTTTCCCACTTAGATTTATCTATTACAGTTGCTACATCTGTTTCCCAAACATCTTTTAAATAATCTTGTACTTCTTCACTATCCATTAACATTTTATATATTTTGCTTGTAATACCCTTTATAGTCTTTTTCTCTTGAATAGCTTTTATAATTAATTCCTCAAATTTTGTACTTTTTCTACAACTACCCTCCTTTAAACATTTTTTTGTCCATCTTTCTAACTGTATCAGTTTAAACCATGTAAATCCTTGCTCCTTTAATATTTTTTCCATATAATTTTTATTTTTCATTTTCCCCATCCATTCCTTCAGCCTTATAATTTCTTGTCCTCCTAATTTTGCTTCCACTTCATTTCTTAAATTAGCAGCAACTGCCTTGCTGAACCAAATTACAGTTGCCCCTCCACATTCGCGAACTCAGCATTCGCGGTTTTAATTATTCGCGGTTTTGGGAGGGCCCCCCCAAAACCGTGAAAAGGGGCCTCCGGAGGCCCCTTGAAAGCCCTGGGAAGGAGCGGGGAGGGCCGGGGAGGTGTTCACGGGGCCTTTGGAGACCCTCCAGAGGCCCCGTGAAGGCCTGAGGCGGGTGGGGGGAGGCCACGGAGGCCTTCACGGAACCTTCGAAGGCTCCGTGAAGGCCCCAGGGAGGGAGGGGGGGAGGCCTTCACAGAGCCTTGGAAGGCTCCGTGAAGGCCTGGGGAGGCCGCGGAGGCCTTCACAGAGCCTTGAAAGGCTCCGTGAAGGCCCCAGGGAGGGAGGGTGGAGGGTGGGGGGAGGCCTTCACAGAGCCTTGGAAGGCTCCGTGAAGGCCTGGGGAGGGTGGGGGGAGGCCCCGGGGAGGGAGGGGGGAGGATGGGGGGAGGCCTTCATGGAGCCTTGGAAGGCTCTGTGAAGGCCTGGGGCGGGTGGGGGGAGGCCGCGGAGGCCTTCACAGAGCCTTGGAAGGCTCCGTGAAGGCCCCGGGGAGGGAGGGGGGAGGCCTTCACAGAGCCTTGGAAGGCTCCATGAAGGCCTGGGGAGGCCCCGGGGAGGGAGGGGGGAGGTTGGGGGGAGGCCTTCACGGAGCCTTGGAAGGCTCCGTGAAGGCCTGGGGAGGGTGGGGGGAGGCCCCGGGGAGCGAGGCGGGAGGATGGGGGGAGGCCTTCACGGAGCCTTGGAAGGCTCCGTCAAGGCCTGGGGAGGGTGGGGGGAGGCCGCGGAGGCCTTCACGGAGTCTTCGAAGGCTCCGTGAAGGCCCCGGGGAGGGAGGGGGGAGGGTTGCAGAGGCCTTCACGGAGCCTTGGAAGGCTCCGTGAAGGCCTGGGGAGGGTGGGGGGGAGGGCAATCAATATTTGCGGTTTTTTGACATTCGCGGGGGTCCTTGGAACCTAACCCCCGCGAATGTCAAGGGACAACTGTAATACAGTATCTTAAAGTTTGGCTCATTTTGACATATTTGCTTAAGTCTACTTAAAGCCATTGCAAGGAAGGAGGATGGGGACACCTGGAGATCTGGACTGGAATCCAGCTAGTGACAAACAGTACATGAGCGTAAGTGTGGCTTATATATACATGTCTCCTTTTCGATAGAGCTCAAGGTGTTATTATGTAGCCCTTTTGTGCAATGTCCAAAACATACAGAGAGAGTGAGTGAGCGAGAGAGCTTTCAAGCCCCAGGAGGTGCAGCTGCTGATGCTGGTGACCATTGGTGAGTGGAGGGAGCAAAAACAGCTCCAAGGGGAAGGGGTAGGAGAATACATTCTATCTGTGAGCACATTCCCATTTCCTTTACCCTCTGGGCTGAGATGAACTAGTTCTTCATCATCTGAGTTGCTTCCTTGCTCCTTCCCCTTCCCACCAGTAAGCAGTGGTGCTCTCCCCTTGCAGTTTGACTACTACAGAGCAATTGTTTTGGATGAAGTACAAAGGTCTAGATCAGTGATTCCCGAAGTGGGAGGTACTGCCCACTGGCAGCGGTCGAAAACTCGAGGGGTGCAGTGAGGGAAAAGGGGGCAGCAGGGGGGGGGAATGAGGATCTCATGAAACATCTCTTTTTGGGGTCCCTTAAAACTACTGCACAGTGTTGCTGATTGCTTCATGTGATGGTGTCTCCTCCTCTTCATCCAGGGCACTTCATTCACTTGCCTGCACATACTCACTCCCTTAGCCACATTTTGCTAGTAGTGGAAGCAGCAGTTAGGAAACTCTTGCAAGGCTTGGGGGCATGGCATCACTTCTGCAGCTCAGAGTGGTGCCACTTTGGGACAGGCTGACTGACTGGAGCAGGAGTTGGTGTACATGGCAGTGGGGAGGGGAGCAGCAATGGGGAAAAGGAGCTTTCCAGTTTGCTTAAGATTTCTGAACTTTGCCAAGACTTGAATGGCTGGCTGGAACTGTGCTGGTGCTCCTGCTTTCCCTTGTCAGACAGGCCAAGAGAAGAGGCACTGGAAGAAAAAAATGCATGTGGGGGGGGGGGGAATGACTTGAAGCTTGATGTTGCTGTTTCTGCAATCTTTTCCTCCTTCCTGCCTGCATGAGCGAACACACACACACCCTCTGGCACTGTGATTCCCCTCATCCCATCCTCTGCCTGCCTGGCTCACTCACTCCTCATGATCACTTCATCCCATCCCCTTCCTGCCTGCCTGCACAAGTAAATGATCAAATGCACAAACAACCCTCCATCCTTGAGATCCCCCTGTCTAGGGTTGCCATTTGTCCTGGAAAGCTGAGGAAATCCTGGATTAAAGGAAGTACAAAAGTCCTGGCTGGTTACTGCTTTCAGTCTGGGATTTTCTGGTCTTGGGTTGGCTCAAGAACTCTCATGATTGCTTCCTCACTCCCCACCCCAGTGACATGGGCTCCCTGGAAAACCATCACCTGACATGGGGCCGAGTGCGTGTGTGCGTGTGTGGGGGAGGATCATCAAAAAAAGCAAGCCGGAAAGCTCCTGCCAGCTTGAGTCATGCAGAAGCGACTGTAGGGCCTTTTAAATCAGCATCTCCTTCCTCCTTCCTTCTCCACTGAGGGAGCTGGCCTCTGAGGAGTTTGCTGAGTTGCTGTTTAGCCAATTTGCTCCCTTGCTCCCCCCACCATTGTCAAAAAGCAAGCCAGGAAACTCCTGTAGGCTTTGGAGTGTGTGTGTGAACCACTGGGTTCAGATGGGAGTTGAGACTTTAAAATCACTACAGCATAAACAATTTTAACAGTAAACAGTAGTTGTACTGTTCTGCTGTTTAGATTTGTCCACCTTCTCTATTAAAGGTAAATTTCAAGATACAGTTGTCCCTTCATATTCGCTGGGGTTTGGTTCCAGGACCACCACCACCCCGTGGATACCAAAATGCAGCCCTGGTGGCACACTGGTTAAATGCCAGTACTACAAGTCACCACGTTGCAAGTTCAATTCCAGAGGGCTCCAAGGTTCACTCAGTCTTCCATCCTTTCGTAGTTCGGCAAAATGAGTACCCGGCTTGTGGGGGCAATTAGCTAATACACATTGGAAACTGTTTAATGCAGTGTAGATGTGTAAACTGCTATTGCTTAAAACAATTTGTAAGCCACTCTGATAGCCTGTGGCTTAAGAGCGGGGAATAAATAACTAAATAAAATAAAATAAAAAATCCGTGAATACTCAAATCCCATTATATGCAATGACACAGCAAAATGGTGTCCATGATATAAGATGGCAAAATCAAGGTTTGCTTCTTGGATTATTATTTTTTAAAGAATATTTTCAAGCTGTGAATACTTAAATCCGTGGATACCAAATCCATGGATATAGAGGGAAAACTGTGTACAGTCGTCCCTTCACATTCGCAGGGGTTACTGGAGCAAGACCCTCGTGAAAGTGAAAAAACCGCGAATAAAAGCAGTCTCTAAGGGTTTAACGAGAAGCCCTTCCTAAACACACACACACAGAAGGTGTGGGTGGCATCTGAAGTCCCAGCAAGCTCACACAAGCAAAGTCCCCCCCTTGCCACTCTACTCTCTGTGTGTGAATGTGTGTAGGAGACACAGACACAGAGAGGGGGTGGCAAGCATGCAGCTGTGCTTTTCTTTGGGCCATGAGGAGACATGGGGTGAAATGTGAGTTTTAAAGAAGCAATTCAGTTTGTTAAGACACAGAGAGAGGGGTGGCAAGGGCAGGACTTTGCTTGCCTGCTCACAGTATGGGGCTGTGATTATCTTTCGCCTTAGACCCTCTGAGGCTGGTGTGGGGGTTGCTTGCTTGCTGGGATCTTCCCTGTGTGTGTATGTGTGCAGGAAGTTTTTGTCCTTAAATGTGCAGAGGCTGTGTTGGGGGGAGCAGGGGAGGAAGGAATTTCCGCGAATACATAAAACCACGAAAGTCAGAGCCGTGAATGTAAAGGCACAACTGTATTTATTCTTGTATCAGCTAGGACCATGGACTCAATGTAGGTGAGTGGAATATGTTTAATTTGTCCCCAAAATGTATTCGTCTGTGGAAACTTGCTGCCAAGAATGGAACCTGACCTTAAGTAAGTCAGGGTTTCAATCATCTCAAGTTTGCCCTGTATATAATTTTCATTAGATCTAGAGCAAAACGTGTTTTTCAAAACAAACCTCTGAGGTTGCTGGCACTTCAAATGCAGATTATATAATTTAAGATGTGTAAAAAAAGTATCAAGGTAAAATCTTAAAATGAGTGTGCCTAAGAACTGGAAAACTTTCACAACACTGGGAGTGGAAACATGTGGCCTCTTCCTCCTTCTCCTCAGAAGTGGGGCAGACAGCCTCGGACCACACCCTCGCCTGCGCTGCTTCCTCCTCCTCTTCCTCCTTTGCTATCACCACCTGGTTGCCTGGGCGCAGACAGAAGGTGCCAGCTGCCCATCCTCCAGCTCCCAGGGCTGCTGCTCTTCCTCCTCCTCCTCATCATCATCATCCTCTGGCCTTGCCTCACCTGCCTACCTTGCCTCCCCGGCCACCTGAGCCCCTGCGCCCTCCCCCACAAAAACCCTCTCCAAAGCTGGAGAGAGGGAAGGCAAGAGTGGGGTGCGCCTGCCAGCAGGAGCACACACTCGTGGAAGAGAGAGGAGGGCACATGGCTGAGCTCCCGTACAGAGGATTGGGTGGCTTTGGCAAAGGAGGCCACGGAGCATGCAAAGAGAGCGAGCACACCCTTCTTCACATCCTCTGGAGCCTGCTCTTGGGTGCCTCGTTTGACTCTCCTCCCCACCAAATATGGGAGAAGAAAAAGAAAAGGGGAAAATACAAGAGGAGGAGGGGGGGTTACATGTTACACCTCTCTGATATGCGAGGATCACACAACAACACACTCTATGTCTTTCCCTTGCTCGGGGAAGCTCCTGCAATGGCATATGTTAGACTGGGTACATTGTGCTTTTAATAGAGATAACACTGCTAAAGGAAACCCTATAAATTTGTGGGCGTCACAAATATATATATGGATACAATATAATCCACCCAATCTAGTCCTTTATGCTTTTGTCTCTGTTTTGTCAAAGAGAATTATGGCACCCCTATCCCTGTCCCATCCCCACCCCACCCCACCCCTGAGCAAGTACACTAGCAAGGGAATGCATGGGCAGCCGGGCCCAGTCACCCTGCCAGTTTGATTTCCTCTCAGCAACACCAGTGTTGTCAAAATGGTAAAAATGGCATAAGGCAGGGCAAATCCGTGAATAAGCAAATCCGCAAAAGTGAAACCCACAAATATATAGAGAGGACTGTACGTAATTTTATGTACTTTCTACACATAATTTTGCCTTCTAGTTTACAAATTCTGTTCTAAGAAAAGATTTTTAAATTTCCAAGGCAAAATATTATGGATTGTTTGGTGTAATAAAAATATTCTGGTTTGGGCATAGCTGTCAGGAGTCAGAGACTGAACTCCATAGAAAATGGCCAAACAACTGCTAAGTCATGCTAGCCGAGGCCAAGGAACTGCCAAGTCATGCTAGCCTTGAGGCCACAGCTGCACAAGAAGGTTACAGGAGGACACAGCACCAGGACAGAGTGTGGAGTACAAAATCTGATGTAATGCACCCATGTGGTTGAGGGAGTCAATGCCCTGTAAACTTGTATAAAAGAAGGCTCAGTCCAGAGCATTCTTTATCTTGGAATACTTTGATGTCTGGCAAAGCAGTTTGTCTGCTGTATATATCTTTACATATTGCAACTGCCTTGAGCTTGAAGATAAAGTGCCTCCTGTTTTCTTGGATGACAAACACTCTGTGTGAGAGTATTCTTGGGAACAGGTTGCTGCTAAGTCTGCTGAGAGATTTTTGGCTTCTGCCAGGGATTGAGTGTCCTATCATCCCCCAACAATAGCAACCTGAGGACTGGGTACCTCTTGTTCTCCATTCTATCCCAAAATGGTCAACTTGGATGAATAATAAGCAATATTTCTATTACCTCTGCACACATCTGAAGAGGCATGCAAACTGTGCTCATGATGGTCCTTCTGTGCCAGAAGTGTCACCCTACTGTGAGCTACAGTAAAGACAAAATCCTCATGGTTTAGTTTTTATTACAGCCCAATGATCTACAGATCACAATACAGTACTGAAAGGGCAGGAATTTATAGACCCCAATAATACTACAGAAAAAAAGTCCTCCTTCTCCAGGCCAATCATGCCACAAAGTTTTGCTGTTCAACTTGTAGAAATGGCCACCCATGTAGATGTTTATGTGTATCCACACATTTTAATTGGTCTCGTAGCCAGCCAAGATTTTTGGTCGCCACAATGTGTCCTTCTTCCTCATGGGAGTACAGGAATTTGTCAGGTGTCATTTTGAGCTTTGGAGGCATCCCAGACCATTTCTGATAAGCACCACAACTCTGAGGACGACAATTCCCCAGTTCTTGCCTACTCTAGCTAGCACCCTCATAAAGAAGAGGGATGGGACTCAGCTGGGCAGGGAATGCACACCATGACAACTCTGTGGAAGACTGCTTCCACATAATGGCTTGGGAAGACCAAGACTAACATTTTTGCTACATATAATGTCTGGTTTCTCTAAGGACACTAGCATGAATATTACCTATTTATAACACATAAATCGTCTTTTATATAGTCACCTCTATACAATTGGAACCCCATATCCACTGAACCAATATCCGTAGTTTCAGTTATCCGTGGGACCCAAAGTAGGGGACAATTACCATAGAGTTGAATTGGAAAATGCCTAAAGAGACATCCTTTCTAGGTATCTTCCAGGTCCTCTAATGCAACTCTATGGTATGTTTTTACTGGCAGTCCTTTATTTTCATTGTTATATATGGTTTCCAGTATCCATGGTAAGTCTGAGAAACAGACTTTCACGGATATGGGTGTCCAACTGTATATGAACACTGTCCACATAAGAAATTAGTAAACATCTGGTTTTCAGTGCTTCAAGGAGGAATTTTCCATGGGTAATTTCCAACAATAAAAAGTTTCTTCCTTCCCCACTTTTCCCCTCACCCTGCTCTCTTGACCTGGTCTTGGCTTAATATCATCATTTTCAAATTGATAAAAGCATTAAATAAATTGTTTTTTAAAGTTACATTTTATTTGTGATATACATACACTTGTTAATAGTTCTAGATTGGTTGTTTTGAATTTGCAGTAGAACAGTACACCTAATATCAAGAAATAGGTGTAGGGGGGCGCTAAGGTTGTTTCCCTATAGGAAAGGGAGAGGTAGCCTGAAAAAGTTTGGGGACCACTAGGCTAGAGAATAGCCCCTTGCACCTCATCCCCCCCCCCAAAAAAAGGCATCCATAGGAGGATGAACACAGACCTGCACAGGTGGAGTGTTACACTCCAGGGATCTCAGTCCTCGTCAGCTCTGTCTATAGTGACCTTCCCTCTGACTCAGCAACTCCAGAAGGCACCAGCCCCATTCCTTAACTTGCTTTCCAGAAGAAGAAAGCAGCCTCAGCAGGCTTTCGATCAATCCTAAAGTGTTTCAGGTCTTATTTCAGATTGGACAGAAAGTTGAATTCAGCATTTTTCAAAGATAAATTGGTTAGCCTTAAAGATGCCACAAGCCTCCTTTTTATATTGAATTCAGGATATAGATTTCATCCCATCTGGGATCCAGGAAAAGATAAACAGACAACTATGCAGAAACTAAGAGCTTGTAAAGGTTTCTCTCTTGGACTATAATGCCCAGGCTTCCCCATGCTGGCTACAGGATTCATGACTACAAAAATGTAACTGTTTCAAGGTGTGAGTAAAATCCATGGATCTTGAGTCTTCACTTCCAGGATGCTCAAATGTACTGTACATAGATTACAGTAGCAGCTGCTGCTTTCTGCATTGGGGAGGGGCAGTGAATTCATGCCAGGTTTTTGCTTAATCTTTGAAGGAGCTGACCAAAGTGCTGAAGAGATGCAACTCAAGAGCCAATTCACTGCCCCACAGACATGGAAACCACCAGGTACCACAGCATAGATCCATGTATATCTTTTTACAAACATTTCAGAAACAACCATTGTCTCAGTCCAAACATTCACCTATATCACTAGCAAGCCTGTTATACAGATCAGCAAATACTGAACAGGAGACTTTGGCTTCATTGTGTTCCATTCACTGATGTGAACAAGAAAATCAGGATATGGATTTACGACTACAAAGTAAAGCAGGTGAGACATCTCATGCAGGGAGATTCCTATGTGGATGCTAAATGACAGGGATTGGATAGCAGTTACTACAATGACTAAACGGGGATGGGGGTATAGATGGAAGGCTATGTGGGTTTGTGGGAGGCTTATATTCATGTGATCTCTCGTGTCAGGCCTCTGCATGGATGCAACATGAATGCCATGTACACCACAGAGCAAGTCCTACTCCCTACACACACATATACACTCAATAGGTAGTACTAAAAAAAAAAAAAAAACTATTGCAGATGCTTCTGAACAGATGGCTCTTGATGCTAATGAATCATTGGGCTTCCATTGTAAGCCACAATCACACTATCAAAGGATACTGTGCCATTTCAGCATGTGCCACCCACTATGTGAGCAATCTGGGATAATCCCATAATAAATGTCTCATCTGGAAGCAGGCCTGTTGGTACGGCTTTTTGCTCCTTCCCCCTTCTTCAGAGTACCATTCAGCACTGGCAACCATATATTACATAGCAAGGGTGCTCCATCATATGGGCCATTGCTTTACTTTGATTGGGGCAATGTTGGTAGATCTGAATTTGCCATTCAGCTTATATTTTTCCCTATTATCATCTTGCTGATGGTGGTGGTGATGATGACAACGATGACAATTATGAAGTCAGCTCCATACAAATGATCACCAATCACAACTAAGTTGGAGTCAGTTCTATTGATCATATCAACAATCAATTCTTTTATGTATTCAATATTTTTACCCCACCTTACCATCATGAAAGGCATTTGAAGCAACCAACAATTGCTTGTGAGAATGGTCTGTTCTAAATAACATAATCATTCCACACATGCTCAGCCTTTCCCTTTAGTGAACTGAAAAATCACTTTTTCACCAAACAAAGGATTAGCTTTGATCTCACATGAGCTTATGCCTCCAGGATCAAGTTGACCTCACAATTAGATTACCAGCATGAACAATTCTATGATGCAAAAGAGACAGGAGCAGATTGTTAAAACTGACTGTTCTGCCTTGCACCACAAAGACACCATGCTTGCATTGGCATCTGCATGATGTCAGGAATGTTATAAGCCTCAAGTCACCTCAAGCCCATGCTGTTTGTTCTCAAAATGCCATAAAAATGTACCTCTAGCCAGTGGCCATCTGGAACATGTGGGTCTCTGGATGTGGATGCACTCCCATTTCCATCAGCCCCTGCCCTCCTGGCCAGTGGTGCAATAGTAGTTGGTCAACCTCTGGAGAGCACCCAGTTCCCCAGCCCTCCTCTAGCCTTTTTTTCTAAAAGTTCTGATTGTATCAGTGATGCAAGCACAATTTCATCAGGGGGCCAAGCATTTGACAGCAGCTGCAGAGCACCCAGGCTGAAAGGCAGTCAGCCAGGAAAGATGACTGTGTCTCAGCATCCTTCTGCAGGATTGAAAGGCTTCAGCTGTGTGACTCATCCACTCCCAAAGTCTGGAACTCTCCTGTTTGGAATGAACTTCAAACCTCTTCAATTTCCCTCTTAAACAGTATTTCATAAGTGCTTCTTGGTTAATTGAGCGACGGCCAGCTTACACTTGTTTATGTTTTCTTTATCACGGAAAGTTCAGATAAGTTCAATAAGCAATTGAATTAGCATGCTTGAATTTCAAGGCTTCTCTGCCTCAAAGCTGTGGCTTGCCCAGACAGTGGCAAGAGAAGGGCAATATATACAACCCCAAGGATATCTCCAGCTCTATGGATCATTTTAAGTGCCCAATAATCCATAGTAAAGGATCCTAATTTCAGTGCATTAATGTTCAGCCTTGCTTTGTCCTATTGTAGTTCCATTAGGCTAGTTATACGGTGTCAATCGATGCTAGTTATCAGTCTGTATAGAGGACAACGTGAAAGGTTACGAAACTGCATAAAAGCACCTAAATAAACCCCATCGAGTGGAGCTGACTTATGACTTCTTAATAATATAAATGTGCAAGCATTATAAAGTCTTTATTGATCTTACATATCTAAGCAATCCATCACCAGCAGGGTAATAAGATGTTATAAATATGCAAAATAATAGTGCATTAACCTAAACTACATCGCTAAAGTGCAAAATGTAGTCCCATCACACACACAGAGAGAGCAAGTCCCTGGTGCAGCTGGAAGTCTGCATAATGTGCCTGTTGTAGAAACCAATATTGTTTTAAGTGTGATTTTTATACCCTCTGCATGCTGTGCTTCTTATGTATGAAAAACATACAGTACTGAAAGCCAGAACATCCCCAAGAGATCAGTGGGTCTCTCCAGTGGAATATCATAATCTTATAATTTTATTGGGGGGCTAAAGATTTCAACCTCACATTTTCCATAATGACATAACCAACACTGCACACCAAACACAAGCTTCAGTTCAGCAGAACCTTTATAACACTACCCTCTTTAGAAGATCAAGCTGCCCATTTGAAATAAAAAAATCATTTCAGCTGACAGGAAGTACATCTAAAGTTTCGTGCCTGCAAATGAAAAGCCTCCAGTCCTAAGCTGGATCAAAAAAATTGTGGTGGTTTCCCCCTGTTGACTCTTTCAGGAAAATGTGAAGTTGTTGACAAGTTGACAAGCTTTTCCTGAGGCTTCCCCCATCAGCAGTCTCAACTGGTGGCTTCCCTGTCAATGTGGCAATGAATCTACTCCAGTCCTAACTTCAAAGGCACGTTCCAAAGTGCTAAACCTAGTTTCAAGCTAGATTTCAGCTCCGTAGAGAACTCCTTTAAACATCAGATACAATCTAGAACATGGAAGCCATCAGGCACCAGGGCCCACTGAACAGGAAAAGCTGTCAGACTTCCCCAAGGCCATCCAGAAAATCCATTTCTCACACAATAACAGCACATTTATTTCTCATTCACAATGCATCATCCACACATTTCAAGATTGTGTATCTGTTAAGAAGGTATCACTTTTCCCCAGTCCATGTCAACCCATATTACTTTGTTCCAGGGAAAATGCTGCTCTTCCATTTCACAGAAGTGAATTTGTTGCTCTTCAGGATTCTTGGATTTGCAGAATATGGTTCTGCCAATGTTACTCTTGGGGAAATGCTTGTGACATGACATGAAACTCTACAAGAGAGGCTGTGCTACAGAAAGAACAGCTGAGATGGGTGACACTTTGGACTTAACAAGTTTAGTTAGGTGCAGAGTTTGGAAAGTTACTTTTTTAAAGTAATTAGTTACACTTAGAACTCCAGCACCTCACCACACCCCTGGGAATAGCTAATTGAATTTTTAAAAGTTATTTTTAGTTACTTTTTAAAAAAATCAGAATACTACAAACTCCTGGCCTGTGGCAGGAAATACATGTAAGTAGAGAGGTCATATGCACCTAGTGACTATAAAGATAACAAAAAAAAAATTACATTTATCCAACAGAAGTGCTACTATCCCTAAGGATGTTACAGTCATAAGATAACTTAGTTATGTTGTTGTAATTGCAGGGGAAAAAAATGTTTACAAATAACTTGTAATTTGAAACTAGTTCTTTCCAAGCTCTTGTTAGGCGATCCAGTCTAGGAATTTGAGGAAGGAAAAGAGGATGGGAAACCCATCTTGAGATGCCAGGCATTGAGCTAAAGTCTAATTGCAAGGTTTTCCTCCATCTTATCTTCCCCATTTCCTCCAACTTCCCAAATTGGTGTTTTGCATGAGATCCTTTAAGGCCACATCAAATACCAGCAGCACTTTTATTGTACAGCCCCTCAGATCTGTGCCTATGAAAAGGAAAGGTAAGAGGATTATCTCTGCAATGTGTTTTGCTTTCAAATACATTGTTCCTGTACCTGAGCACTCACTTGATAGACATGTGCTCTGGTACAGCAGTGGTTAGGTGCATAGCCTTGGGAGTCTGCAGTGAGCAAATCGCAGAGGAAAAAGGCTGTTGAAAGTGAGACAGGTGTACAGGATGCTTAATTGTTATCATAGAGGTAATAAATCTATAGAGCCAGCATGTTGTAGTAATTTGAATGCTGGACTAGGACTCTGGGAGGCCAGGGTTCAAATCCTGGCTCAGCCTTGGTAATCCACAGGGTGGGTTGGACAAGTCACATTCTCTCTCAGCCTAAGAAGACAGCAAAGACAAACCCCTTCTAAACAAATTTTGCCAAGAAAATCCCATGAAAGGTTTGCCTTAGGGTCTCCATAAGTCAGAAATGACAAAGGCAAATAACAGCAAGTCATAGAATCATAGAGTTGGAAGAGATCATCTAGTCTAACCCCCCTTCCCTGCAGGAATACACAGTCAAAGCACTCCCAACAGATGGCCATCCAGCCTCTGTTTAAAAACCCCCAAAGATGGAGATTCCACCACACTCCAAGGCAGTGCATCCACTGTTGAACAGCTCTTACTGTCAGGAAGTTAAATGAACCCATATATTCAGATATAGGCCAACAGAGCCACATAGGGGCTTACTGCACTCCAAAGAGAAATGGCAGTGCAACAGGCACGTTCTGTCTTCCGTGCTGCCTTACATCATGACAATGTTGTTCTTCCGGCATTCTTTTGTTCTGGTCCCATGAGAGACCGGGGTAAAACCACGTCTTTTTGCTAATGGGTTTTTCCAGTTAGCAAAAAGACATGGTTTTACCTCAGTCTCCCACGGGACTGGAATGAAAGAATGACAACCTCATACTGTAAGGCAGCACGGAAGATGGAACGTTGCTGCTGCATTGCCTCTTTTCTTTGGAGTACTGTAAGCCCCATAGACATGCACTGTGAGAATAGACTCACTGTTCTCATTCTTCTGTGTGATAGATACATCAGGGAAAGCAGACAATAGACAAATATCTTCCTTTAAAAAAACAAATCTCCAGTCTTCTTCACTACCATTTTCACAACAACCAACTACTCTGAACTGGCTGGACCTGATCTCATGGACGTTCAAATCAGGTAGGAAGCTGGAATCACCTTTTCTAATAATTTCTGATTGGCTCTACCAACCAGTTACACAAGAGATGGATCAATTTTGCACCACTGGTTCAAACTCCACTCCGAATTAGAAAGGAGACTGGCTCTTGTTATTCTCAAATCTCTACAAGCATAGGAGTCAAAGTATGTTCATATGTTTGGGAACCACGTACTGTATTTTACAATCGACAAACTCCACTCAAAGAGGGATGGAAGTTCTAACCTATCCTAGCACCTAGTTTCATCTTTTGAAATTCCTGTTGGCTAGATCAGGTACAGTAACTTTCTAAATTTTTGAAGAAATTATTAGAGCCTGCTGTGCTGCCACATCTGGGCCAATACAAATTGCAAAACTCCCAATTGTGCAGCTTGACAAAGCTGATATCTCACCAACTGAATCCTCAGATTAATTGTGCATAAGGGCAGTGGACATAGAGTTTATTAATACATCCAGGTCTTGGGAGGAAGTGAGAGGGGTTTTTTTTGGAACTTGGGGATATCTTTGTCGCTTTGTTTATGGTACTATGTTTTTCTTGCTCTTCCTGTTTATTAATTTAAATAAATAACAATTGGTCACATCTCTTTGGAGTATATATATGAGAGGGGAGGCAGTAAGGCTGCCAGGTTGAAAACTGGAGAGGGCTCTTGTACCTTGAATGGTTGTGTAGAAGAGGGGATTTCAGCAGATGTTGCTCATCAGGCAACCAGGTAACAAGCAACACCTGATGAAATTCCCTCTTCGGCACAACCATTCGAGGTACAGAGGCCCTCTCCAGTTTGCACTCTGGCAATCCTTGGTGCTAGCTACTCAGACATCCTATCTGTGCCCCCAGGTCAAGAAATAACCAAACATCAAAGAAGGAACCTAGCTATCTTTGGTTTTGATCCAAGGCCTACAGGTGTGTTAAGAATCTGTTTTACTTCTACCTCGCTTTACAAGGTATCTTAAAGACAGACAGACTTAGGCAGGACAGCATGAGAATGTTCGTAATAACCTGACCAGCAACAAGTTTCATGAAAGAAGGGAAGAAATGGGGAAGGTGGCCCAGTTGCCCCTCTCCTAAAATGAAGGACATCCAGCAAAATCCATTGCTGTGGTCATTGTTCCATCCACACACACCCTCTGCTGCTCGGTGAATGTGTACATTTATTTCTCACCTGCAGTGCTACAGAAGAACCAACAGGCATTCCCCAGGGTCCTTGCAGTTGGTATGGGACCTCAGTTGCTTATCCCTGTCTCAGTACCTACAAAATATCATCATCTGTGCATATCGAGGCATATCTGTACATATTTCTCTAGAGCAACACCAGCCACTTTCCCCTTCCCCAGTCATTACAGAAGCAATAACCCTGATTAACTGCTTAACATCTACAGTATACAAGCATACTGGATTAAGAGAGTGAGCCCTGCTGCAAGGAGGGGGGAACTGTTCACTCCTTTTCCTGATTTCAAATTACAGCTGTTTCCTGTTGTCCCTTTCAAAAGAATGGAGTGGTAAAGAAAGCTTTTGGTCTCACTAATTTCATACACAAAAGAATAGATACAGGAAATTCTGGAAATTTCCTCCCTAAAACAGGAGTGGGCAACTTACAGCCCTCTAGATCTTCTTGGACTGAAACTCTCACAATCCCTCAATTTATGGAAGTTGCATCAACAAGCTAAGGCTGATGGTAACTGCAGTCCAACAACATCTTGGGGTGGGGGCACAAGTTGCCCAACCCTGCCCTAGAGGTTTGCCTGAAAGCCTATATGAATATGTATCAATTCATTCAATCCCCCAGTTTTTAAAACAAAGTCCCACCAGGACTTGGCTGTAGAAGCTGTATTTTGTCTGTTCCTGATTGTTGATTAAAAAGTCAGTTTAAAGACACAGGAAATTAACAAACAGAAATGTCTGAGAGTCAGAGGGAGATATGGGGCTGACACATACTGGCTTACTTCATAAGGGATTGGAATGTTTTAGTTGCACGATAAGGTTATTTCATAATATAATAAAGGATCAGCAACTCTAGGTACAGTTCAGCCATGGTGAAATAGACAAAAGAGAAAGAGTAGAATGGCTTGTGCAGGGAGTAGCCATATGCTTTAGAAATGCTACACACCCTGGGCATTTTCACACTACACAATTATAGCACTATGATTCCACTTTAACTGCCATGGCTGCATCCTGTGGAATCCTGGGACTTGTAGTGTGGTCAGAGGCACCAGAGGAGAATTCTTTGGCTGAGGATTCTGAAGGCCCTTCCCTACACTGCAAATCCCAGGATTCCACAGGATGTTACCATGGCAGTTAAAATAGACTCAAAGTGTAATTGTTGTACAGTGAGAAATGGCCCATCAAATTATATCCCTGTCACAACATTTCTTACAAGATAGTGCCAGTGACACCACTAGAGATGGACCACCAGATGCCAGTCCAAGGCATCTCAGACTGTAGGGACCCAAAACGTACTCAGTACCACATCTATATATATATATATATATATATATATATATATATATATATATATATACACACACACACACACACACACACACACGAATTCAGGCACTCTATGGAGTGAAGCTGTCAGACCCAGCAGTTTGATTTGCCCAGAAGCCTTTTCACCCCCTGTTGCCCTTCATTCTGCAGGGCATCAGACTGTCAATAAAAAGGATGAAAGTGGCTTTGCCTCTGCTTGGTAATGGAGAGCACAAGGGGTGGAAACCTTGGGGAGAGTGAGTATTGGGTGGGGAGAGAAAAACGAGAGTAAGTGATGAGGGGACTTAAGAGGTGATGGAAGCAGGTGATGGAATGGGGGGAAGAGGGAAACTTATCTAGGTCCCCCTCAACCCCAACAGCATCAGTGGGTTGGGGTTCTATCAATGGTGCCATGCAGGGCCAAGGACTTCTTTCTAAAATGTGAGTCACCCTGTCTTAATTTTGCTAATTCTGCTGATTCAGCCTCTGGCGTGGGCCACCTCTGGCCTCCTATTCTTGCGACATGCCTCCAAATGAAGGATTTGCCTCATGGGAAGTATTCCGCCACTGAAAAGAAGTCTTGTTAAAGTCCCAACAGACTGCAAGCCTCTAGTAGCTCATCTGCCTCTAATTTTCAGCATAAGTTTCCTGTTCTACCACCAGTGCCCGACCTTCACATTAATCAGTTTAATATTTTTAAAGTACTCTGCAGATGAAAGTGCTCTATAAGTACCAAGATTTTTTATTATTTTAACAGCCTTGGTAATATATCAAAGATATAACCTCTATCTCTGGACTTTGCTTAGATATTTGAGATGTTCTTGATGATGACCGTTCTTAAGAACAATTTTCTAAAAAAAACTTTTATATAAGAAGGAAGTGTTTGGCTCAAGAAGTGTCGGGTGCTTTCTGTAAGTTTTTATCGTCACTTTTGGGGCTCTTTCATACTACACAGTTACAGCCCTATAGAGATTTTCACACGGGCTATATATCCTGTGGCAGGAACGGAACAGTGTCGGGAAAGGTTTTCCCTTTCGGACAACGTCCACCCTGTTCTGTTCCTACATTGTGCCTGTTCTGTTTTCTCCCCATAATATAGTATTCACAGGGAGAAGTCATTAATAACCACCCAGTTCCATTTCTGTTACGGAATCACAGGTGTGCGAATCGGATCCCATCCCTGTTCTGGAATGACAGGGACGGGGGAGGAGCTCCGTGGCAGACACTTCCTGGAACGATCTGGACAGCCAGATAAGTGCCACCCTTCCCACCACCCTTCCTGGGTTACTTGTATTTTTTAATTTTTTAATTTTTATTCTCTCTTTTGACAGCTAGGATGTTTTTAATTTGAATTTCCCTCCCGTTTGTTCTCTTGCGAGAACAAGCGGGAGTTCCCCTGGCCGGTCGTAAAAGCAGTGTTACGACAGCTGCATTTACAGCCAGCCGGGCAAGGAGGGAGGAGGACCATTCCTGTTCCGGAATGGAGGTAAGTGTGCGAAGATTTTGCCTCCATTCCGTTGCAGGACAGGGGAGGAGGTGGCAGGACAGAATCAGGACTTTTAGTCCCCGTGTGAAAATCTCCTATGATTCCACTTTAACTGCCATGGTTCCATCCAATGGAAACCTGGGATTTGCATTTTAGGGCAGAGCCTTTAGAATTCTCAGTTAGGGAGCCACTCTGGAGCCTCTGACTGAACTACAAACCCCAGGATTCCATAGCAGCTAAACACATGGCAGCTAAAGTGGAATCATACTGCTATAATTGTATAGTGTGAAAAGGCCCATGGTTTACTTTCTGTTTGTTTCGTTTTTTAAAAAAAATCTGCTGGTCCTAAACAGCCAGTGCAGCTTCAGGGAAACCATGAGGATCTAGATCTAGGGGATGGGGGCATTTTCAATTAAAGAAAAGCTTTTTCAAAATTCTGGGGTAGGGGAAAACAGCATAGGCACAGGGCCCCTCCAAGGTTCCACAATGGATGAATGCAGCACCCCAACACCAAACAGTTGCCCAACCCTGCTATCAAAGGAGGACCACTTATAAAGGAAGCATTTGTAAGCATCCATACCAGCCTGTGGCTTTTCACATATTCAGTCCTCTGAGTAGGAAAGTAACAAGTAAGCAGCACCAGCTATCCAGATAAATGAACCTGATATCTATTGGGTTATCTCCAATAGGAGGAAGAGCCAAGATGGAGCCTGTGACTGAGGATGCCTTAGAGCAGCCATCCTCAACCTGGTGTCCTCTAGATGTTTTGGACTGGCAGCTTCCATCTGCCCCAGTGGATAGTGAGGGATCAAGAGAGTCCAATGGTGAGAGATCGTAGAAGTCCAAAATATTGTAGAATATATTAGGTTGGGAAAAGCTGCCTCAGAAGCAGAGCTTGGACAACTTACTGTTTTGGACTACATGTTCCAGAATCTCATGGCCATGCTCAGAAATACCAGGTAAGCACAGCAGCATTAACTGCCACCATCTGTGGAGATTGGGGATAAAATGTTCTGGCTTCACCACCATAAGCAGATCATTTGTCCTCTCTGTGGAGGGAGTGAGACAATGTTGGTCATTCACTCCACCACCATACACACTCCTCACAAAGAGAAACAGTTTCTGTACTGTTCTCTGATTTCATCCTTTCCATCTTTCTCCGTGATAGCTGGTGGCTTCCATGTTAGGGGGATGATGACTCTACTCTGGGTTTTAACCCAAATTTTAAAGGTGTTATCCAAGTTTCTGAACCTATTCTGAGGATAGGGTTCAACACCTTGAAGAGTGCCTTTAAAATATGGACTTAAAACCCAGCCCAAATACATGGTATCACTGATGTGGAAGCCACCATCTCCTATGGTGACCACCCCTGTTTGTGTGTGTGTGCCTTTAAGTCACCTGTCAACTTATGGCAACCCCATGAATGTCATAGGGTTTTCTTAGGCAAGGAATACTCATAGGTTGCTTTGCCAGCTGCTGCTTCTGAAATATAGCCTACTGCATCTGGTATTCATTGGCAGTCTCCCATGCAAGTATTAACCAGGGCTCACTCTGCTTAGCTTCCAAGATCAGACAGGATCTGGTGTCTTTAGTGTATTTACTCATGCCAAAAATGATCTTATGGGCAAAGAAGCCACATGCTGAGCAGAAAGGATAGTGCAGAATATCAGACTTTAGATGTAATCTAGTGAACATGGAGACCTGATCAATGCCCAGATTCGAGGTCACTGGGAAGTGATGAGAGATCCTTGATCTCCCTATAGGAGGGCTAATAAATGAATATAAAAATAGCAAACATTTAAAAAAATAGAAACTGGTCTCACGATGTTCAAATCATTTACAATTTAAGGAATGCCATGATGGTTAATCAGTTTTCACCAGTCTAAGCCCCTTGAGTGCCAGTACTTGAGAATGTTGCTAAAGATCACACAGAACATGTGTGTCAGAGCAGAAAGGTAAACCTGTATCTCTCCTTCAGGTGAACCTCCAAAGGCATCATACAGGTAGCAAATTAACAGTACAATTCTGTGTGTGTGTACACACACACACACACACACACACACACACACACACAGTATATACTCAGAATTAAGCCACACTGTAGGACTTGCTCCCAGATAAGCATGTAGGGAGGATTACAGCCTTAATCATCCCTTAGAGACATACTACACTTTCAAATATAGTCAGCTCCATAAATATTTTTGTGATCTTAATGTGGGGGAAAACATAAAACAAAATTTCTCTTTGCAGTGTAATATTATTCAAGAATTGGGACTTATCTAGTTAAGTTAACAGGCAGCAAAATAAAATTAATTCTGTTTAGCGTACTGAAGCTTCACAAGTTTTTGGTCTGAATAGTTTCACCCTTTGCACCACTAATCTATGGAACTAATTGCCATGAAGAGTTATTAATAACAGCAGTCCAGCTAGATTATTGTTTTTTAAGGGCTTGAAAAGGGTGGAGTGAAGAGAGCCATAAACAGCTGTCAAGGTTGGAAGGAACAGGGAATAAACCACAGTCTTTCAGCCTAAGGGCAGAACCTAGCCCAGTATACTATCATGGACAGTTTGTGGTCAAGCCTCAGAGGCCTCTTCAGGCACAGGATGAATTAAGGCATATAACATCAGCCTCTATTATGGGCAGACCATAATAGTTCTCTGTATTGGCCAAGCCTAGTATGAATACCAGTCTGCTACACTATGTGATCAATGGCTTTTACAACTCAATAGACTTCAGAGACTAGCCTTATGAACACACCCTCATGTTTTAAGGTCACCTCCCCTCTCTGGTGTAAGAGGTTAAGGACTTTTTCAGACGTCTAAAATGTAACGGAAGCAGCCTCGCCACATTGCGAGGCTGCTGCGCTGCAGGGCGTCCCTTTCGCATGACGCCCGTCCCTGCCGGTACTGTTGCAGTACCGCAGGGACATTTGGGTGTTATATTTCAGCGATTTTTACTCATGATCAACTTTCGTGAGTAAAAATCGCCGAAATATAACACTCAAATGTCCCTGCGGTACCGCAACAGTACCGGCAGGGACAGGCGTCATGTGAAAGGGACGCCCTGCAGCGCAGCAGCCTCACAACGTGGTGAGGCTGCTTCTGTTACATTTTAGACGTCTGAAAAAGTCCTAAGCCTGCACCAGTGCTTGGAAGGTTGCCTTCTAAAAGTAATTTGTTCCTGTCAATCATTACTGTGTTTAGTGATTCACTGTCAGTATTCATTACAATGTTTAGAAAGTAACTAGTCATATCACTCCCTGCATTGGCCATTACATCACATAATTATTTTAAAGTTACAAATAATAATACTTTAACAACAACAACAACAACAACAATATTGCTTTTGTTACTTTAAAAAAAAACCCTCAAGACTGACAAGAGAATGGCACAAAATATGGAAAATTCATATTGTCTCTAGAAAACTTCTTAAAGGGCAACTTTAGAAACTTATAAGAAAATATTGCTCATCACACTTAACAGTGTGGTTTCATTCCTGCTCATTGCTTTACTTTTAAAATGTGGCTTATTTCCCCCTTCCCCCACAGTAATTTGCTACTGGTAGGTATATTATTTGTAGTTCGTTCCTTCCACTCTTGGCTAGATAGAAAGAGGAAACTAGCTTATGAAAAGAAGAACTTTGTAAATACCTCCTTAATAAAATAGTTTATTGGTCATAGCCTCTGATTAGTTCCCTCTTTAGGATAGCAAATATTACTTGGTACCAGACATGTAATCTGGTTTTGGAGGAAAGAAGGGGGGAAAGGGAAGAAAGGGACAGAAACTGAGACAAAACATTGCACAGACTCCAAGGCCCAAGGAACTGGAAATTCAGCAGCCATGCAACCATATCCTGGAAAAGATTTAAGCCAGACGTTTCCGTTCATGATGCAACCCACAGGCAGAGGAGGCTGTAGGTGAGTGGCATGGAGTGAATCCACACTGGGTTTTAGTCTAAACTTTAAAGGATACCTCAGGTACTAAACCTACAGAGGGTGTAGCACCTAAAATAGCCCCTCTGAAGTTCAGACTGTATCTCAGAGGCCATTCACTATTCTACAGATATGGATGCCACCTATGGCAGCTGCCCACATGAATGGAAGAAAAAGATGAACTTCAAAAGGTAGCCTTTTTTTTTTTTCATAAAGCAGGGCATAAGGCAATAGACATATAGCCATGGAACTGAAGCAGGAGCAACAAGCTAATTTCACAGTATTTCTAAACAAATTTGAGGAGTATTATACACCCAAGAACAAAAACTGCAAAAGCAATGAAGCATATGATGGATATAAGTTTCTTCTCTAGAGTCATTAGCAGAAGAGTTCCTCACAAACAGATGAGTCAATGGTGCAACTTTGGAACCTTACTAGACTTACTAATTAGAGATCAGATAATACCAGGAGTCAGAGATGGTAAACTGAAGGAGGGGGGGAAAGACTCCTGGAAGGCTTTGATCTAATGCTAGTAAAGGCAATCAAGAGCCCACAGCTGCTGTTACAGAAGTACCATGACAAGCAAGCATTAGGGAACAAATGCAAATATTTCTTTCAACTGAAGTAGTAAGTGCAGGCAGAAGCTCAACATAGCAGGGACAGGCTTTCACAGAAGGAGTGTTCCCCAGAGGCAAGGAAAGCAAAAGAACAAGGAATCCCTCATCCACTCTAATGCAAGATCACATCTTTCTACCAAAATTTCACCGAGTGAAGTGCCTATAGTCCATGCAGGGTGGAATCCATCAAAGATGCAAAGAATGTCCATAAAAGGGGAAGCACTACAACACCTGCAGAACAGCCCACCCACTTTGCCAAAATGTCTTAGCCAGTGGTTCTTAACCTGTGGTCCCAGGGACCCCCAGGGAGCTGCAGTGTCCTCACATGGGGTCCGTGAATGCTTGAAGACTGTTCGGTCCACCTCCTCCCTGCAGTGGAGCAGCCACGTGACAGAAGCCAAGGCAAAGGCTGGCTGGCTGGCTTGGCCTGAGCATTGCCATTCAATCTGCTGTGACCACAAAGTTGCAGGAAGAAACAGGAGATAAGTCTTCCCTCCCCTTCCAGTGTCTCTGAAGGAAGGTTTAATGGATGGTGTAGTTGTGTTGTTGTTGTTGTTGTTGTTGTTGTTGTTGTTGTTGTTGTTTTAAATCTTGAGTTAAGTTTTGGGGGTCTGTGGCAACAAAAAATATTTAAAGGGGGTCCCTGGTAAAGCAAAGGTTACAAGCCACTGGTCTTAGCAACAAAGACAAGGGGTGGTGCTTCCAGAAAGAGAGTTTAGTTTGGAAGAGGCAAAGCTCCGGGAAAGAAGCAGTTCATTGGCATACTTCTTCCCATCAGCCTTTGCTGAAGTTGCTGTGAACCGAAAAGCAGCCAGGTGGGAAGAGGTAGCAAATTTCTGAGCCAGTAGCACAATTATATCCCATGCAGATGTTACAGGGAAAGGTGGAAGAAAAATAACTGCAGAGATGAAGGCAAAATGATCCATAGTTGTCTGCTGCAATGTATGTGCAATGTTTGTCTTGCCAGAAAACCTCACCAATTACACCTGCAGAAAGCAGAAATTGGTAGCTGTCTTGAAAGAGAAGGTCAGTGCTCTATAGCTAAAATGCTGAATCCCTTCAATACATCAGAGAACATGAAGACTTCCTGGATAGAACACAGGGAGAATTGATCCTACAGAACCAACAGGAAGAAAGTGCCAAGGAAAATGAAGAGGCCTGTAACCATGAGAAAACACCCTGGAGAACAGTCATTACCAGGAAAAGACCATACAGAGGGGATTCAGTAGCTCTCCAACTAAGCTATCGTTTTCTACATCTTCAGGAGGACAGCAGCAGTGAAGATGCCCAAACAGGAAACCAGCAATAAGGGATAGCACATGCTAAGGAGGGAGTCTAGGTAACTGCCAACCATAACAAGAATAAAAGAAAGGTACTGGTGGTTGGAGACTCGTTGCTCAAGGGTATGTGCCAGCCTGAGCAGATGAATTGGGAAGTATGCTGTCTTCCTGGTGTCTGTATCTGGGATGTCACTAACAACTTGCCAAAACTCATCAAGAACACAGATCAGTACCTTTTTCTCCTTATTTATGTGGGCACCAATGACATGGCCAAAAATACCTTTGAGCAGATCACCTCTGACTATAAACCTTTGGGCAGGAAGCTGAAGGGGTTTGAGGCACAGGTGACATTCTCATCAATTCTGCCAGTGAAAAATAGAGGACTACACAGGGACCAGAAGATACTAGAAGTGAATCGCCAGCTACATTGATTGTGTGGATGGGAGAGGTTTGGCTTTAGGAAATAAAGGGCATGCTTTTCAAATTGGCAGATGACGCCAAATTAGGAGGGGTAGCTAATACCCCAGAGGACAGATACAGAATTCAAAATGACCTTAACAGATTAGAAAGCTGGGCCAAAAGTAGCAAAATTAATTTGAACAGTGAGAAATATAGAGTACTACACTTAGGCAGAAAAAATGAAATGCACAGATATAGGATGGGGGATGCCTGGCTTGATAGCAGTGCATGTGAAAGGGATCTAAGAGTCTTAGTGGAACACGAGCTGAACGTGAGTCAGCAGTGTGATGTGGCAGCTTAAAAAGCCAATGCAATTCTAGGCTGCATCAATAGGAGTGTAGTGTCTATCTAGATCAAGGGAAGTAATAGTGCCACTCTATTCTGCTTTGGTCAGACCTCATCTTGAATACTGTGTCCCATTCTGGGCACAACCATTCAAGAAGGATGTTGACAAGCTGGAGCGTGTCCAGAGGAGGGCAACCAAAATGGTGGGAGGTCTGGAAGCCATGCTCTGTGAGGAGCGGCTTAGGGAGCTGGGTATGTTAGCCTGGAGAAGAGAAGGTTGAGTGGTGATGTGATAGCCATGTTAAATATTTGAATGGATGACATATTGAGGATGGAGCAAGCTTGCTTTCCGCTGTTCCAGAAACTGAGGGGATGTCTAAACAGTCAAAATAATGTAACCCACAGGGAAATTGCAGGGAATGCAACCTTTCTAAATGGGATCCCGAGATGTGTCGATGTATTGTGAAGGAGGGGGGCAAAAAAGGCCAAAAACCTTAGGAGAAAAACCTGCAGCTTTTCCCAACTTTTTTTAAAAAACAACAATCAGGTGCGCATTCCCCCTCATTAGGACAGCGATTTTATAGGAATCAAGGAAGCGCGATTCCTGATTGGCTGGACAAGTGTGGGGCAGGTCTTGCTGACAGGACAAGCACCTAAGCGGGGATGGGAGAAGGCAGGTGAGCTCTCTCCTCCTCTTCTTCCTTCCCCATTTACCACCCCTGCCAGCTATCATCTAGCATACGAAGCTTATGGGGGATGCTGGGGGCAAAAAGACCATTAAGACAAGTCTCAGCTGCTGCAACCTACTTTTTCTGTGGGACGTTACAGTTTTGGGGGGCTTGTGTAGGTGAGTCCTAGAACACGGAGCAATAGGTTCAAAATACAGAGAAAGAGATTCTACCTAAACATTAGGAAGAACTTCCTGACGGTAAGAGCTGTCCAGAAGTGGAATGTACTGCCTCGGAGTGTGGCGGAGTCTCCTTTGGAGATTTTTAAACAAAGGCTGGATGGCCATTTGTCAGGAGTGCTTTGATTGTGTAATCCTGCAGGGCAGGGAGTTGGACTAGATGGCCCTTGTGGTCTCTTCCAACTCTATGATTCTATGACTACAGCCTTCACTTCTTAGAGGATTGCTGGCTACAGATGGGCTGCAACACACAAAGACTGGGAAGAATGTATTTGGTAGTAGCATGGCATGTCTGATCAAGACAGCTTTAAACTAAAACCTTGAGGGGTTGAAGATGACAGCTCAAACATCAGCCCAAAGGCAAACTCTAAACCCAAGGATGTGAATTCTAGAGAAGAAGCTGAGTGAGAGAATGAGATCCACAGTAAAACAAACAAAGCTTCAGATGTCTATACATCAAGGCACAGGGTTTGGAAAACATACAAGATATGCTTGAAGTCCTAGTACAGGAAGGTAAATATTACTTCATGGACATAATGGAGACCTGGTGGGATGACTCCCATGATTGGAATATTACAATAGAAGGGTATAACCTATTCAAAAAACCAGATGTGTCTGAAATGGAGGGGGAGTAGCATTATATGTCAAAGACAAATTCAGTTGTACAGATATTCATAAGAATGATCAGAGATGACCAGCTGAGAGCATTTGGGTAAAAATAAATGGAGAAAGAAACAAAAGCAACTTTGTGGTAGGAGTTTACTACAGGCCACCAAACCAAAGAAGTGATGGATGATGTTTTTTAAAAACAAATCTCAGAAACCTCAAAGATGCAAGAATTAGTAGCAATGGGGGACTTCAGTTACCCTGATATCTGCTGGGATATTTAGGACGTTATCAGACACAAAACATACTAACGTTCCTGTCCCACTATTAGCAAACTCATTCCTGTCCCAGCACAATAACCCAAAATATCAGACTTACCCCCGGCAGCATTAAAAAGTAGCCCAGGCATAAATGGAGCGCTAACAGAGCTCCATTCACTTTCTGGTTAGAGATCTTGCCAATTCTCGCAAGAAGACACGAGCACAGCAAATTCAAAAATTAAAGAAAAATAAAAACAGAAAAAGTTTACACAAGCACAGAAACACACCTTAAAAAGTACAAGTATCCTAGAGAGGTTAATAAAAAGAGCATTGCCTACCTGGTTTTTGCAATTTCACCCGGAAATGTTCTGGCCAGACCGGCCATTGACACTGCATTCACATGAGTACAATGGCAAGAGGTTTCAAACGCTCGCAATGCCGGCACTAAAGCACCATGGAGGATTAATTGATGGCTTGAGCTGTCAATTAAAAAGTACGGGTTTTGGCCAGTACATAAATGCAAAAGAGCAACATTGTCGAGTATGTGCACCCTTTCGTGTGTATGTGGCATTGTTATGACACCATATTTGGTCCGTCTGATAATGTCCTAAGCCTGCTAAGCATAGACTGTCACAACAAATTTCTTGCAGATAATTTCCTGTTGCAAAAGGTAGAGGAAGGAACAAGAGGATCAGCAATCCTGGACTTGATCCTAACCAAGAGAGAGGAGTTGGTCACTGGAATCAAAATAGTTGGTACTTTAGGGGGAAGTGACCACGTAATGCTAGAAATCACAATTGTGGGACAGGGCAAAGAAGAATATAGTCAAACACAGGCCTTGGGTTTCAGGAAAGCTGATTTTAACAAGTTCAGAGAAATATTGGGTGGAATCCCATGGTCAGGCATGCTAAAGGAAAAAGACACAGCAAGGGTGTGAGTGATCAAAGAAGGAGTTGCAAAAAGCACAATCACAAACAATCCTTTGGGAGAAGAAAAATGGAGAACATCTTGAGGAAAAAACAGTGTGGCTGCACAACAAACTCAAGGAGGAAGTGAAAAGAAAAAAAGAGTATGTATAAAGAATACCAGGTGCTGTAGGCTGTATTTCAGAGGAAGGATCTTGCAAAACCACCTCTGAATATTCCTTGCCTAAGAAAATCTTATGAAATCCATGGGGTGGATTTATGGTGATAAGTCAACAGGCGACTTGAAGGGACATACACACACATACACACACACACACACACACACACACATAGAATGGAAGGAAGGACAAATGGCCAAGCAAGAGTACAGATGAGTAGCCCAAGCTTGCAGACACAGTATAAGGAAAGCGAACATTCAGAATAAGCTGAGACTGCATGGGCAAGCAAGGAGAAACAAAAAGGAGTTTTTCGGATATACTCAAAGCAAGAGAATGACTAAGGAGACAGTGGGGCCGCTGTTCAGTAAGGATGGTAAAATGCTAACAGAATGAAAAAGGCAGAACTGCTCAATACCTATTTTGCTTCCATTTTCTCCCCAGAAGAGAACTGTGTGCTTCCATTTGGCAAGGGATCTGCATTGCAATTCAAGGTTAATGAGGAGTTAGTCAGGAGTCACCTAACTAACTTAAATGAGATCAAATCTGCAGGGCCAGAGAAACTGCATCCCAGAGTACTGAAGGAACTTGTTGATGTACTCTCTGAATCACTTGCCACTGTTTTTGAGAAATTTTGGAGAACAGGTGAGGTTCCAGAGGACTGGAGAAGAACAAACATTGTCCTTCTCTTCCAAAAAGGCAAAAGAGAAGAACCAGACAACTACAGATGAGTCAACCGGACCTCAACACCAGGAAACTATTAGAATGGATTGTACAGGAGGCTATCTGAAAGTTATCTTGATGACAATGCAGTGATCAGCAGGAGCCAGCATCAAGAACAAATCCTGCCAAACTAATCTTATATCTTTTTTTTTTAATCAGGTCCTCACTAGTTTAATAGATGTTGGTAATGCCGTGGATTTCAGCAAAACATTTGATAAGGTCCCCCATAATATTTTGATTAGCAAAATGATTAAATGTGGAATCAATAGGAACACTGTCAGATGAATCCATAACTGGTTGGAAAACTGTGCTCAAAGAGGCGTCACCAATGGCTGTTCTTCAAACTGGAAGGAGGTCTTGATTGGGGTGGATCAGGGTTCTGTCTTAGAGACATTACTCTTCAACATTTTTATTAGTGACTTAGATGGCAGGGTGAAGGAAATCCTTATCAAGTTTGCACATGGCACAAAACTGGGAGGGGTGGCTAACACATTAGAAGATAGGAACGCAATTCAAAAGCAACTTAATAAACTAGAAAAATGGGCAGAAATTAATAAAATGAAATCCAAGAGGACAAATGCAAAATTCTACATTTAGGCCACAAAAATCAAACCCACAGGTATAAGATAGGGGATACATGGCTCAGCAGTACTACATGTGAAAAGGACCTTGGAATTACTGTTGATAATAAGTTGAACATAAGCCAGCAGTATGATGCTGCAGCAAAGAAGGCAAATGCTAATTTAGCCTGCATTAATAGAAGCATAGTTTCCAAGGGCCGGTCTAGATGAGGGAATAAAATGTGAATTGGGGTACAGAAACACCAATTTGCAGCAGCTGTCATCTGTCTCAATGATTTTTTGGCAAGATCGCTGGTGTGCGAAGCTCTCCGTGTTTCCTGTTCACATGGAGGCATGCCAGTGAATCAAGATGGCAGCCACAAGTGAATTACTCATGGTTTTGAACTCCCCAATTTGCCCCCACCAAAAAATATTTTTTTAAAAAAACTAACTCCAAGGTGTGGAAGAGTGATGTTCTGCTTAAATAATTTTTAAAAAAGGAAAGAAAGCCTGTTTCATCACCTCAATGCATGATCGCTACGGCCACAATCCAACATGGTGGTTTCGTGATCTGCTGTCTTACCAAGCTCCACCCCCTGTGCACGTCCAACCAATCAGTTGTCCTCTTCAGCAATGCAAATGCAATGTGATTCAGTTGTCCTAACGGGCAAAGGTGTGCATTTCCATCGGGATTTTTTTAAAACTCAGGAAAAGTCCTAGAGGCTTCTGCCGCGGACTTTCCCTGACTTTTGCTCCCCCTCCCTTTGAAAAGGATGGAATGCTGTGGAATCTGATTTGGACACGTGAAATTCCCCACAAAGTCTAAGAGGGGTTTTTTTCACTGTCTGGACAATCCCCAAGATGAGGGGAGTAATAGTCCCACTATACTCTGCGCTGGTTAGGCTCTGTGCTGGTTAGGTTTTGTGCTGGTTAGTTTTACAAGGTCTTTAGCCTTCTCTGCCAAAGAGTGCTGGTGCCTCAACCAACTACAAATCCCAGGATTCCATTGGAAGGAGCCATGGCAAACAATTATTTGTGTAGTGTGGATTTGAGAGAAATTACAGTAAATTTCTTAGACCAATCAAAATGTGTCTGTTTTTTGTTTTGTTTTTTCCCCTTAAGCAAAGGTGAGTGGTGTAAGGATATGTGGAAAGCCACCATGGTGCTGTGGTTTGAGTGCTGGACTCAGATTCTGCAAGACCAGAGTCAGTGCTCGAAACCCACTGGATGACCTTGAGCAAATCTCATTCTCTCACCCTCAGAGGAAGGCAATGGCAACCCCCCCTTTGAACAAATCTTGCCAAGAAAACCCTGTGATAGGATCATCATTAGTCAGAATTGACTTGGAGGCACACAACAACAAACAATGACAACAATGGCTGTGTGAGTAAATCTTTAAGGCCACCTCCCCTAATTGGGCTAGTTAATTAAGCCAAGTGAAGGGGCAGGGCTAAAGATGGATACAAAGTAACTTAAGAAGCTAGAAGTTGCTTAAGGAGAACAAATAATTCATTTAGCAATAGCACTTACATTTCTATACCACTTTATAGCGCTAAGCACTCTCTAAGCAGTTTACAATGTGTTAGCTAATTGCCCCCAACAAGCTGGATACTCATTTAATTTAATTTTGATCAGCTCCTCATCTAAGGAAGAGGACAGCCTGTGGCCCTGGTCTATCAGCCAAGATAGTCAGCATGATCATGGATGAGGTTTTATGCCTGACATAGAGGCATGAAATTCTGACTGCAGAGAAATGCACGTAGATAATTTGGGTTTGGGTTGCTCTGTGCCCACTCCAGTTTTCCATTCATTTGCTGGATTGCAGCACACACAGTCAAAGAAAGGAAATTTGGCTAAACTGGGCATTGGCCCACCCTGACAACTTTAAAGTTTTTCATATTCTTTGGAGCAACTGTGCTGATCATTAGTGATACGTCCCTGATATTGAACCTAAATCTAACTAATTGCCTCTTATGCCCATTTCTTCCTTGATGAGGCTGCTGCGTCCTCCAAAGAACACAGCAGCTGAACAGCGGGGACAGAGGCTTTTTGCTGCCACCTCCCTCAATCCAATTTCCAGCAGCATCTGGACCCCAGCATGCCAGAGAAGTGATTCCGCAACCCAACACAAGTCCTAATTAAAAGCAATTTCTATGTCATATCCTGTTTGCCACCATATGCTGTCACCATTTGGTAACTTTCACAATGGATAAGCTTCTGCTGCTGAGCTCCAGCATGTATGCCGCCACCAGTCACTTGCGCCATGGCTGCGCTGCCAGTGGAGTCTTCATCAGGCTCTCTTTCCTCTCCCCCTACCTCCGCCACCTGCCCGCCAAACTTGGGAGCATTAGTATTCAGTGTCTCCTCTCTAATGGGGCCTTTTCATGCCGGTTTGATTTTATTATTATGCCAAGAAGCTTGCTTAATTCTCTGCTGTCTTTCTTCTGCGCTGTTGATTTACATTGTTAGTGTTTTAATTATACAATTCAGCACTCCTTAAAACATGAAAAACTGCTCAACTTTTCAAGCAATTAAAAAGCAGCAGAGTATATCAGGCGATTTCAGACGAGATAAGTAAATCAAGCAATTAAAAAACTCGTTTGCTTTCTTTTTTTTTAATAAAGACCATCCTCCCAAAAAAGAAAAACACTCCCCTTTGTGTTTTATTTTTTAAAAGTAGTGTGAAAAATTGCTCATAGACAGAAAATTCTTTTTGTTTCGTGACCTTTTAAAACTCTCTCAATTTGGGCCACTCAGCAGTAAGCTCTGAAATATTGTTATACTTTTGGCTGTCCGCACACACACACTGAAGAACATTCATAATATCATGGCATATGGCTCACAAACTAGTGCCTTCCAAATGTATGTTCGTTGTCATGTACACCCAGAGATGCTTGCAGTTACCCAACATCCTTACTTACACATGAGTCCTATGGGAAGTTAACCTAAAGGAAGTGCATAAAACACAGGTTTCCCACCTCTCTTTTCTACTGAAGCCACTGGGTACAACCCCCAAAACCCTTGTCTGTAGGGTTGGGAGCCCTCCCTGACTATTTAGGATGGGTTAACTGAGTCTACTGAGGAAAGAGGGGTTGGAAAGCTTTTCTTCTGTGAACTTAGATTAACTTTCCTAAGCTCAAACTACATGCCGTGCTAATTGTGTTGTGTGCAACTAAAGCTCAACTTTTTATAAGTAAAGGATATGCATGTGACCCCAGTCTTGAGGAGGACAAGCCACAAGTACATGTGAGCTGGGGAACATGGGTCTCCTCCACATGGTGTGAAGTGTAACTTCCATTATCCCCATCATAGACTTTGATGGACAATGAACAGTCTACTGAGAAACAGGTCCCAATGTACTCAGTGGGATTTACTTCCAAGTGTAGAATAAAATAGAATAGAATCTTTATTACGGTCATAGACTAGCACAAGTATGTATAGAAATGCAACCTAACTTACAGGATTTACTATCAGCCTAATTTACAGAATTTGCTATCACAAGGTCTGACGGTCACTGACACAAATTACTTTAAAGGAGAATCAGACAGATCCATGAAGGAGAAGGAGGTGGAGTCTATCAAGGGCTATTATATACAGTGGCTAAATGGAACTTCCATATTCAGAAGCTGAGGGCCTAAATACCCTAAAGGCACCAGATCCCACCTGTTCTTAGAAGCTAAGTAGGGCCAGCCCTGGTTAGTACTTGGATGGGAGACCACCAACAAAGACCAGGTGCTGTAGGACTTTATCATACCACCCTCCTTTTGCATTCTTGCTGGTATAATTTGTGACGTTTTATGCTAGCAAAAGAACCCCCTTTACCACACTTAGCTCCTATCCAATGAAAAAGCAGCCCCAGCAATGACAGAGGAGTGAATGGAGCTCCATTCACTTCCTCAAATGAAATCTCGCAGATTCTCACGAGAAGACACAAGCATAGAACATTAAAAAAAAATAGCACACAAAAAGTTTTAAGAAGCACAGAAACACACTTTAAAAGTCCCAAGTAAACCAGGGTGGTTCATAAAAAGAGTGTCACCTACCTGGATGTCGCAATCTCACCTGGAAGTGTTCTGGCTGGACTGGCCATTGACTCTGGAATGACGTGTGGGGAAAGGCACAAGGTTTTAAATGCCAGCAGTGTCAACCAAAAAACACCACAGCTGACCTGTTGACGGCTTGGCCCACCAATAAAATAGAACAGCTTTTAGACAAGACATAAACGCGAAAGGATGACATCGGCTGGTATGCATGCCCTTTCACGTTTATGTGGCATCATTATGATGCCATATTTAGTGTGTCTGATAAAGTCCATAGGCTATATTTCAGCGGAAGGAACTGATAAAACCACCTTTGAGTATTCCTTTGCTAAGAAAGCCCTATGAAATTCATGCAGTCTCCATAAGTCTACAGGTGACTTGAAGACACATACGCATACATATATGTTGCGGGGGGGGGCACATTTCAAGGTGCTTTTTCCTGGGTATTTTGCTAAAACATTTTAACAAGCTTTACACTGTCTTCCTCCTGTCTTTGTCCCAGCCATTGTGAGGACTGCCTGGGAGCAAAGTGAAGCAACAGCCCTGAGTCATTTGGACTGCAGGTCTCCAAGAGGGGGGCAAGACTGGGTAAATAGCCCGTCTGGACAAAACCTTAGTCTCATGTTTGGTCAATTAAGCCTGCCATTCATGCCAAAAAAAAAAAAAAAAAAGTTGTCACCATAGCTTGGAAAGTTATTTTTGGACTACAAAGCCCCAAATCCCCTAATCAGCATTTGGCTGGGTGTTCTGGGATATGTGGTACAAAAGGAATTTTTCTGAGATCTGGTTTTCCAGGACAGTAGCAGCAGCAATAGTTATTACTGTTTTAATTTTCTCCCCAAAGAAATCTGGCAATGTGGCATAATTTGCAACTTTAAATGCATTATTCCAGCACTATATTCAGTTCCAGGTGTTTAGAGTGTCTGGCAGTTTCTGTTAGAATGACTATCACTTTGAATAAGAAGGTGTGAGGGAAATTGTTGTTGATGGTGATAATAATAGTATTCTTCCACTTTGCACCTGCTTTAAGCTGATTCCATTTGATAATGCTGATAATATGATTTATTTTTTTCCCCAGTGGTCATCAGCAGAAGCAGCACACGGTTGTTTACGTACAGGGAGATGGCCTATACTGCATGCAAGAAGCTAAGATAAGCATTGTCCATCCATCACCCTTACTGAACAAAAGGTCAACCTGCCACATGGGCCATAGAACAAGGCATTTCTAAGGAACAGGCTGTTTAGCTGTAAATTGAACTTCATGCTTAGCATCACATAAAAAAGAAGAAGAAAGCAATGCTCCTCTGCAGCTGACTCTCTCTATCAGATGACAGAAGATTTGGAGTCCCATAAGTCATGGCGTGCTCTCTGGCTCTCACTGAGGTCACACCTCACATGATGAAGCTCCAAAGAGTCCAGCCCAGAATCCTCCTGGCCCTAAAAATCAGTCACATAATCCTGAAAGGCCAATTTCATGCCATTCCTATATAGTGATAGTTCCCTCTGCCCGAGTAACTTGTTGCTCAAAGAAGCCATTAGGCCAGTGGCTCTTAACTTTTTCTTTACCAGGGACCCCCAAGACTTAAGATTTTAAACAACAACAATAAACACACTGAACCATTAACAATTACACCATCCGTTAAACTTTCCCTTAGAGGCACTTCTCCTGCTTCCTCTGACTAGTTTGCAGCTGGAGTGGATTGAACAGCAGCACACAGGCCCAGCCAGCCAGCCAGCCTTTGCCTTGGCTCCTGTCCCGTAGCTGCTCTGCTGTGGGAAGGAGATGGGCTAAGCAGGCTTTAAGCCATCAAGCCTTCAAGGACCCCCTGTGAGGTCATTGCAGACCAGACCACAGGTTAAGAACCACTGCATTAGGCTATTCCTCTATATTACTCATATGCCTGTCCACCCCAACTCCAGGAGGTTCTCCTCTCCAGACTTTGGAGACTGAACGGGTCCAGACCTTGGCCCTGACACCTACCCAAGCTATTTTGAGCTCCGGTAAGACTTGGAGAACCCCAAGACTGACCCTCGGCCTGCACAAAATTGTTGTTGTTTGCCTTTCAGTCATTTCCAAGACTTATGGCAACCCTAAGGTCAACCTATGACAGGATTTCTTGGCAAGCTTTGTTCAGAGAGGGTTTGCCTTTGCGATTTTCTGAGGCTTCAAGAGTGTGACCTGCCCAAGGCCATCCAGTGAGTTTCCATTTCTGAGCAAGGATTCGAACCCTGGTCTCCAAAATCATAGTCCAACTTTCAAAATCATGCTGGCTTTCATAATAATAGACATAAATTCTCTCTACACTGAGCATGCATACCCTTTAACTGTCCTGATTTGGCAGGGACAGTCCCAATTAATCCTCTTTCCTCCCACTTTTTAAAGCTGCTTTTAAAATGTTTCTCTCTCCTCTCCCCTACTTTCCTCTTTTGTTCTCCATTTATTTCAGTCACTGAAAACCGAGTTCAAAAGCAAAAGTAATTTGCACTCAGTTTACTCAGCAGGGGGAAGAGGAGAGGAGGGTGTGGAATCTTGCCATTCCCAGAAAGCTCCAGAAAAGCAAACTGCTGCAGCCTCTCTCCTAGCTTGTGTGTTCTTCCTCATTGATAACTTTGGCCATCTTCACCACATGCTGATGTTGCTTGGCCACACATGTCCTGGTTTTCATCTGTGAAATGTTGGTGGGTATGAGGTTGTGTCTACTTTCTTTCTTAACTTGGCCACCACTTTTGTATATGTGCCTTTGCTCCTAGAAACAGAGCTTGCTAGCCCCCACCCCCCAGGCTTGAAATCTAGCTCAGACATTTAGATGCAAGTGAAGGAGGCAGAATCAGGCAAATAAAACATACACCGTCCCAAGTCTGGACAGCTGGCTAGACCTGACAGCAGCTACAGCAGAAACAGCAGGGCTGGCATTATTTCCTGATACAATGGGAGAGAAAAGTGGCTGCCATTTCTCTTTCCAACTTGTTGCCTACTCCTGTTTTCCTAGTTTTCAGGTGTTCAACACAAGAGCTCAGGAAGAGAAAGAACAGACCAGGGAGAAAATGACCCACAGATATTTTTGCTCCAAAATGCACTGGAGGGTTTGAAAAGCAATCATTGGTTCATGGCGTAATAAGCATCCACTCTAAGGTGCTTACCACACTCTGAAGAAAAGTAGCAAGGCAGCAAAGAACATTCTGTCTTCCGTGCTGCCTTATCACATGACATTGTCATTCTTGCATTCTGGTCCTGTGGGGGACCGAGGTAAAACCGCCTCTTTTTGCTATATGGAGAAATCAGTTAGCAAAAAGAGGTGGTTTTACCTTGGTCCCCCGTGGGACCATAATGGAAGTACGCCGGAAGAATGATGACGTCATACTGTAAGGCTGCCTTGCCACTTTTATTCGGTGTGCAGTAAGCCCTGACATTCTGGTGTATGGGGCAGAGCAGAGCATGACACTGCCTCCCAAAACTGAAATTACAGTCCTCCTAGGTGAGTCAAGACATCACTTGGAGGGGGTGCGGAGAGGCTGAACCGCACCAGGTGACATCATCCGAGGCAGGGGTGACACCAGCCTTTGTGACACCATAGATCAAGTTATTTGAGCACCTAGAGCCAAAAATCCCAAATGCCTCTCCCTATTCCTGGCAGTGACAGTATAATCTTATATTAAATAGCTAAGAATTTGCTGCTCTTTCATGAGACTCAAAACCTGCTGCCTGCCTGTGGCAGCTGCCTTACTTTGCCTAACGGTAGTGCCAGTACTTTAACTGGCACCCCTAAGCAAATGCAGCAGGGGGTGCAGGTGGCAGGAAGGCTTAGCTTAGCCTTCAGGGACAATCATCAACAACAAGCTTCCCTTTTCCCATGAAGTGTAACTGGGCCTTTTCTCACAGCATTCATAGGGAAAGACTGCCCTGGGGAAATGAACCACCCTGTTAGAAAGCTTATCAGGGCCTTTCCTAGGGCAGCTTGAGGAAGAAGACAGAAAGAGTTGTGCAGCTTTTGTTTCCTCACCCCCTGGAAATTAAAACACAGTCTGAGAGGGTAGTTTTGCCCTTTATCCTTGTTTTTAAGCTTCCTTTTAAATAATGCAAAGAGCTCTCCTATCCTGAAAGCTCATTTAGGCAATTGTAACAGGGACTATATTTAATGTAAATGGAACGAGCAAAACCAGAAGGATTTATGATAATAATAACCCAAGTGTAATAATGTTGAGTAGGTCACATACCCAAGAAACAATGGATTAAAGGGTGGGGGGAGAATTCAGTTCCAGGACAGGAGCCAAGAGCAGAGGCTGTTCTTAAGCTTATTAAACACGGTCCTCTTATACATATGGTTACAGCTGCTTGTGTAGCCTTCTTTACTGGTGGTCCTTTACATGTGGTCAATGGCTGGGAGAGACAATGCACTCAGTTTTTCAATCTCCAGAACAGATGGTTCTTCACCACTACTGCCCCTCACCAGTTCACACAACTTTTAAAATTCCCAGTGCTGTATATCTGAACCCTGCAAATGTCAAATCCTAGGGAAATCCACCTTAGCACTTCATTTATAAATATTGCAAATCAAGTATACAAAGTGATTCAAAAAGCAATGCAAAATGCATTCCTTTATTAAATATTAATTTGACACACAGCACTTAGGTATTCTGCAACTGTTGTTTTTGGCAGCTTGGGATTGGTTGGCAGGGGTCACATGATGAAACCTGTGTCAGTTTGCTGAATATCACTTCATTTTCTAAAGGTCCAGCTCTTACAAACCCCTTGAGTAAGTCAGCCATAAACCTTCATTTCATTATGAATCAAACTGACCAAAACTAATGATATCAAAGACCATAAACATTCTCCATTTTTTCCAAACCGAATTAGGTTGGTGTCTAAATGCAAGCCCTGGAACTCATGGCTTGGGGAAAATATTATTTTATTCAGTTCCAGAGATACAAAGCAAGCACTGATTTCTTTCCCATAAAGACCCTTTCCCCCCAGCCTGCCTCCATCCCTTCCTCTTTCCTTCCTTCCACTGCTCTAATAATCTGTGAGAAGGCTGAAAATCATCTCAGCCTCATTAAGGAGGCTGGTAGAAACATGACAGAGGAAGAATGTTGGGTCAGACTTCCTAGCCAGATAAGAACCACCTGAATTAATTTGCATGCTATTTCCCTACAGTGGAACCTGTGAGCAAATAATTGCCACCAGCAAGCTACACATGTGCTAGAAAATGGTGGCTGTTTTTACCTCACATATATTGTAAGGGAAGCAAGGGCCTGCAGATCTACATAGGGCTGGATAGGATGTTACCCAAATTAGTGGGGGTCCATGGGGGACAACTCGTGAGGCCAAATTTATGCTATTAGTTGGGGAATTTTAATAGCTCAAATAAATGGCTGCAAGAGGTCAGGTAACTTGCAGGACCTTTGCACCTATGTATACTGGTACTAACTACAGAGACTCCGAGTTAAAATGAAATAAAATGTTTTTTATTGGAAAATAGCATGGAAGCATTCACGTGCATGCACACAAACTCACAGAGAGCCACACAAGGGTAACAAGGAGTTCAGGTAGAAAGGTTGTACTGTATAGAGGAATAGACATACAGGTAGAAGCATGGGTGGTAATTACCAGTCCTGAAGAGCAGAGAGTCGTGCAGCAGAGGAGACTCAGGCTGAGAGTGATCTGACAGAGTGACGGTGTCTAACTGTAGCACACATCGCTAGTGTTTGGGAACTAATATTTATACCCAGTTTTATGTCCTGAAGGGATATTTGAGTGTAGAACAAAGCTTATATGAGTTTCCCACTGTTAAACAAAGGAAACTGTGACTTTGCTAATTAACATTAATGGCTGGGATGTTAGAATTGATTGGGTTTATAACAATTTTCATATTGTGGGATAGGAAAGGTGCAAGGAAATTATTCTGGGGATAATGGGGGTTCTAGTCATTTGTGTGTTTGTGATGGATGACTCATTGCCAATGCTTCCAATATGGGATTAGCACATACCTCAGTCATGGCTCGGTTTACTAGGGGCTCCAGTTAATTCTACCTTGGGCATATCTGCCAATAGTTTTCCATGATACCTTCATTTAGGTCCTGGTGACCTTCACCTGACCCCACTTCTGGTCTGCCCTGGTCTACTAGATCTCATGAAGTGTCTCAGTATTGCCAAATTATGAAATATTATAGGGAAGGAGTGTAAAGTGCGGTAACAAGAGACTGGGGTTAATTTCCTGTCAGATGCCTATTATCTTATCTTCCTGACTTTCCTGCCTCTTTTTTTCCCCCATCCAGAGTGCTTTTATTTCACTATGCCCCACACTGTCCTTTTTAAGATGCTACTCTGGCTCCCTGACAAGTTGAGCATCAATCTCTAGCTTCTAGTCCCTACGCATTTTGCAGACACTGAAGGTACTGTAGTGCTTAGAACATTGGAACAGGGCTTGGGAGACCCCCCAGTTCAGGCCTCTACTCAGCCATGAAACTCACTGGGTGAACATAGGACACTAGGTGAGCTACAGTCCCCCTACCCTCCAAGTGTCTCAATATGGCAGGGACCATCCTGATTAACCCTCTGTCCTCCCACCTTTTCAGCCACTGTTAAAATGTCCCAGTTTCTCTCTCCTCTTGTCACTTTATCCCTTCATCTGTAATTGCTGCAAATTGAGTTCAATGTGCATAAGTAGTTTGCACTCAATTAACTCAGCAGGAGGAAGGAAGAGGGTAGAATTTTGCCCTTCCAAGTGGGCTCAAGGAAAAGCAAACTGCTGCAGCCGCTCCTAGCTCGTGTGCGCTTCCTTGTTAATAACGTTTACCATCTTAACCACACTCTGATATTTCTTGGCCACATGTGCCCCAGTTTTGGTCTGTGAAATATTGAAGGGTTTGCAGCCCAACCAACTCCACAGGATAGTTGTTAGAAGAAAGTGGGGAAGAGCCATGTTCACCACCTTGAGCTCACTGGAGGAAAAATAGTCTAAATGTAAACAATAAGTAAACATGGGGTTCAAATAGACAGGTCTTGACACACCCACAGTCCCAGGAATTCCAGTGACAATGATTGGGTACAAAACCAACATGGCTAGAGCAGTGGCTCTTAACATTTTCTTTACCAGGGACCCCTTTTAAACATCTTTTTTTGCCGTGGACCCCAAGACTTAACTCAAGATTTAAAACAACAACAACAGCGCCATCCATTAAATTTTCCCTGAGAGGCACTGGAGGGAGAGGGAAGACTTTTCTCCTGCTTCTTCCTGCAAGTTTGTGGATGGAGTGGATTGAATGGCAATGTGCAGGCCAAGCCAGCCAGCCTTTGCCTTGGCTCCTGTCACATGGGCTGAGCAGCCTTCAATCCTTCACAGCCCTCCTATGAGGACACTGCAGACCCTTGGGGGTCCATGGACCACAGGTTAAGAACCACTGTGCAGTTAGCTTTTTATATGGAAAAGGTTTTCCTTTGTACAGAGAAGCAATCAAGCATGGATGTGAGCTTCCTCTCTGCTATAGTCTGATGTGGCAGCATACCGCCAGACATAAGTACCTCCCCATTTGTGAGACTACAGCTGTAGGGCCAGAGCTGGCATAATGGCAAGAGAATTCAAGGTAGATTTTTATGAAATTCCAAAAGCTGTGAACACAATAACAAGGGAGGAACAGCTGAACCCTGCGTGGTGGGGTCTCCTTCCTTGGAGGTCTTTAAACAGAGGCTGGATGGCCATCAGTCGTGGATGCTCTGATCGTGATTTCCTGCAGGGCAGGGGGTTGGACTGGATGGCCCTCGTGGTCTCTTCCAACTCTACAATTCTATGATTCTAGTATTCCCAGCCCTTTTTCTGCAGATGGAGATGATGTTTATTTCAGGGACTATTTTTCTTACAAGGGGGCTAAGAAGAAAGAATTAAAAACAATAAAACAGTAATAAAATAACAAAGGCAAGATGGATTAAAACAGCACAATTAAGAATATATTTAAAATTAATTGGCACCCATAAATTAAAGCTACTTGTAAAAAGCCTTCCTGAATAAAACATTTTTAATTTGTAATTCAAAGGCAGGAGATTTGCCTGATCTCGCAGCCTCAGTGCCACTACTGAGGTCTGCTTCCTGTCCTGCCCACGATTTCTTCTGGAGCGCTGAAGCTGGTGCCTTTTGGATCTGTTGGACTACAACTCTCAACATTCACAGCCAGCACTGGCATAGTACATAAACACCTTGAGCACCCTAAAGAGCTATATAAAATGCCAAAGACTTTCATAAGCCCGGCAACAATAACTATGAGATACTACAAAGTAGCTGCAGTAAGTTAACCTTGTTTTGCAGTTACTTCCCAAATATATGACAGTGACTCTTTAACCTCGCCCTTTCACCTTTTTTTTAAAGATGCTAAGACACACGTCTCTTTGGTAGTTTAAAAGGAGAGTAGCGATTTTCATGTTGCTTTCATGTTGATACAGTCCTCTACACACTTACTTGGGAGTAAGTGCCGCTCAACTCACTGGCTTTAATTTCTGAGTAGACATGCATGGGTAAAAGCACTATTGATTATCTTAGCTGGTTTCTCTCTCTCTCTCTCTTTTTTTTTTTTTAATTATCATTTTCTTTTAAGTCAATGTCCAGTGCACTGTTAAAATTTGTACAAAATTGGGATATACAGTTGTGTGAAAAATAAAGTATACCCTCTTTGAATTCCATGGTTTTACATGTCAGGACATAACAATAATCATCTGTTCCTTAGCAGGTCTTAAAACCAGGTAAATACAACCTCAGTTTCTCACACATGGCTTATCCATTTTGGCTTTATTTTTGTTGAATAAATCATGACATGGTGTAATATGTTATGTGTTCTTGTTCATCTGAGGTTGTATTTACCTTATTTTAAGACCTGCTAAGGTACAGATTATGGCTATTATGTCCTGATATGGAAAACCATAGAACTCAAAGAGGGTGTACTTTCTTTTTCACATGACTGTAAGTATGATTGATGAATATACAAATAACTACAGCCTCCCTGACAGTATATGAAGGAGTGGGAAAGTAGAGAGATTGAGAGAAATTGCAATGGGGTAAACATTCAGCACCCTATATGTCTCCACGGAAATGGTCAAAGCTTAAACAGGGCCTTTAAATGTACAAAATTCTTCTAGTTCAGTGAACACTTATTAATAGAGTATTGTTCCAAATCTCTTTCTTCTAACTCTTACAGGGATCCCCCAGATTTTTTGTATGTGACACTTCACAAGCTTCTTATTATATCCTGATTTCCCAGTAGTACGACTTTTAATTACAAACACACCTAACCTCAGGCAATTAAAAAAAAAAAACACCCATCCTTCCTATTCCTGCAAATTACATTTGCTGCTTTCCCCAGCTTTGTATGTAAAGCTGGAAGATCACAGAGACTGAATTAAAATCAATAACCTACCATTTCACAAGTGATCCTTTCCATGGCATATATGGCTCTGCACTGGGGAGAGGGGCATTCTGCAGGCACCACAGCCGGGGATGGGGGGAGGCAGAGCCTAGGCCTCCTCAAGAAAATTGTGCCTTTTAATCTAAATTTGATGAAGCAAGTACTGCTGCTGAGCACAGATACACAGCTGAGGTAGGTGTGTGTACGGTTATGTATGAATCCATGTCTGTGTGTGCATGCACATGCTGTGGCATTACTAAGCCCAGTGTCACCCCTCCCTCTGACAGTGTCACCTGGTGTGGTTCACCCTCTCTGCCCCCCTTAGTGCCACCACTGTGAGTGTGTGTGTGCGTGCATGTTTTTATGGATGATTGAGATATGTGTTACAGAGAAAGACTGGGAATACTTGTGGCAGAAGGAACCTTCAGGTACTAGAGGAATACTAGCATAGATTTTTCTCTTGAGTAAAAATTTTCTTGTTTTGAAAAAAAATCAAATTTGTGTCAGAACTGCCATGTGCTGGTAAAGAAGGAAGCTGTTTGTGCCTGTTTACTTGTTGTAGCTCACACATACCACACACACACACATTTAGTTTCTCTTCTTATATACATTTGAGTTTTTTAATTAGAAACCAAAATGACTAGCCTGTGGCTGTCATACTTTGGACACATCATGAGAAGTCATGAGACATTAGGAAAGATGATAATGTGTGGTAAAGTGGAAGGCAGTAGCAAAAGAGGAAGATGATGGCCACATTACAAATGGATTGGCTCAGGAAGCCACGGCTGCCCTAAGCTTGCAAGACCTAGACAGGGCTGTTAATAACATGGTCTCTTGGAGATGTCACATTCATAGGGTCACCATACATCAAGGCCATCTTGACAGCATGTAACAATGATAAAATTATGTTTCAGCAGGAAGGAGAGCTGGAAGAGTTTAAAGCTACTGAAACTCTGCCAAAGGATGAGAGTGATGAGCTTGGGTCCATCCCAACTTTTGAATTTTCGTTGGAAAGAGACTGGTTGTTCATTGCTAACTTAAAAAAAAACCTGGCAAATTCTGTGTGTCTCAGACCATTTGCAGAGTGACTTTCCATTGTAACATGAACTGGCTACTAGGTTGTCTGGAAAGCAACTAGGTACCAGCAAAGAATAAACAGCACTAGTCTGGGAAGGGAGCCAACTGTTAATTAACTCCCAGGAATGCAAACACAGTCAAAGATTTAGTCCAATAATACAGTCAAAAGAGGTCAGAGGCTTACGAATGGTCTAAAGCAGTCCGTGGGTCAACAGGAGCAGGCAGCAAAGTAGTCAGGGACAGTCAAAGCTCTAAAGCATGAGTCAGGGTAACAGAAGATAACTGGAATCCAGGCACTGAAGTCAGCAGGAAGCTTTCACCAGGAAGATCAGTTGATCTCTGACAAAGCCTCTATCGCTTCTCCCAGCATATATAAAGCAATTAAAGCTTTGTCAGGTGTTTCTTAACAAGCAGGCTTTTCTCATAAAGTCTCAGAGTCCTCCTTTGAGCTTCCTTTTGAGCTCGCTGCTGCGTATACGATGGTGGAGGTAAGTCCCTCTCTTCTTCTTTGTCCTTATCTGAGTGGGCAGGACTCTCTGCTGGGACTGATGCCAACCCACTCGGATCAGGCTCTTCCTCTGCTTGAGCCTCTAGGTTGGCAGGGTTCCCTGCTGGCACAGGTGTAGATAAACCTGTGCCAGGGTCCCTAGCTGTTCCCTGCCATGTCCTCCTCCTCCTCTGACTCTATAGCCTTATCAGGCTCAGAGGGCATGACATAGGTTAAAGAATGGTCCTAAGGACAATGTGAGAGATTGTGCTCAATGCATCCTGTTGAAAGTACATGGGAAGCCAGGAAAACATCAAATATCTTTTTCCCCTTGGCTTCACATTTTAGCAACTGACCGAAAGGATGAAATTCTAGGTAGTCAAGTAAAATTCTGGCTGATTGGCCACTCTGCTAGCAATACTGCACTCTCTCTGGGATGCATTCCTCCATCCTTAGCATGACTTAGCATTAGCTCCATTAATTCTAACCAGACAACTGTAGAATAGTTATTACCTGTAACTATAGAATTCCCTGAAGGTCCCTGTGAGAATAATCATGGGCCTCCATCCTTACCTGGGGATCTGTTTGCACCCTGTTAAGTGGTGCAAATCAACAGGGAGAGCTAGCATCCTCTTGGACAGCTCATCTTCACCTCATCCAGAGCCCTTACATTTTCATGAGGCTCCTCTGTCACTACCTGGACAGCAAGTCCAGTGGCCAGATTTCAGAGTGAATAGGGCAGGTTCTCTTGGTGGATGTAGATCAAGAAGTCTGGCCCACCTGGGGAGCTTCCTGCCCTCCTTTGAGTTTCAGCAGTCTTCCCAGCCTCCTTCCCTTAGATCTGTTGTTGACTTTTTGTTGTTGTTGTTTGTATTTATTGGTTATCTCTTGTTCATGCTTATTATTGTCACAACTTTGGGCAGTCTGGCGTAGGGCTGGATCCAGTTTTTGAGAAGCTGGGCCTGCCTGTTTAACATCCTTTTCTGTGGGTACCCTTAAGAACCTTGGGGGTAAAAACTTCTTGAAACATGTGCAGCTTGGGAGCGGTTGGTCCTGCCTCACTCCCAAATGATGGGGGAATCACATGGGGGCTTGCACTCTGAGGAATCCCATACCTGCCTTTACAAGGTTCATTCCCAGCAGGCAGCCTCAGGGGTGTGGGTTTTCACATTGATCAGCAGCTATCTTATTCAATGCCCCCAGGATACCAAGTTTTAATAGATGTAATCAATAAAGTTGTGGCCAAATTTCTGTTCCAACAAGGTGCTGTCCTTGTCTGTCCTTTCTCATACTCTACCAACACATTCCACTAGGACTGCTACTAACACCTGTAGTCAGTGAGGGAGGTACACTGATGTCCATGCTGATGGATGCTACTTCAGAAGAATCCATTTGGACCTTTTCTCACCAAGCACACAAAGCACAGCACACAGCATGGCAATCCAACCCTTATCCTGCCTGCAAAGCAGAGTCCATCTTCAAGGAACGGTTTTTCTCCCTGCAACAGTCAACTACATTCTATACATATTGAGTATTTCAATATGTAGAGGGATCTTGTAACATCTTTGAAACTAAAAGGCTTATCGCATGAGGGAAGGAAAGTGGCAGTGCAGCCCAATAACAGAGCCTCCCAACCTGCCTTACCACATGACATCAGCATTCTACAGCTGCTCTTCCGTTCTGGTACTGAGAGAGATGGTGGTAAGTGTAAGTCTTTTTTCTATCTGATTTTTCCAATTAGAAAAAAGACTTGTGTTTACTACTGTCTCCCAGGGGCCCAGAACAGAAGAACAGCTGTAGGACACCAACGTCATGTGGTAAGGCAGGATGGGAGGTGCTATTATCGGGCTGCACTGCCACTTCCATCTGCGATTAGCCTCTAACTGGGAGAAAGAAGTTCTAGCATAAGCTTTTGTAGACTTGGTCTACTACCTCTGATGCATGGAGGGCATTTGGAATTTTAGTAGGCTCTTATCTCTGATCAGTGCTTGAAGATAACAGAAGAAGCTTGCAACTAGAACAAAGAACCTCCGTGGACTGCATCTTACCTATCGACCAGAGACTCCCCATCTCTGGTCTAGATTATACACAGTGCATGGGTTTATGGGTACAGCTGCCAGCAGATGAGTGCCATTGTTCCACAGAGCTCTTACCCAATCTACTATGCAGTAAAACTATTATGTGCTGGGGGTCTCCTAAAGGAATTTCATGTGGTATCCAAAGGACTTACAAAATAGTTCTGGGGACTACAGCATACCTATACTGACAACCTGCTATAGCACATGGATAACACATCTGTTTTGAGAATTGGTTTTGGAGGAAAGAGTTGCATTGCTGTACTCCATGTACTTGGGGAAGGCAAATAATGCATTGGCATCTATCTAGAGATCGCTATTATTTTCAGCAGATGGTCAAGGACTTCTGACTCCTTATTGCTATTATGGCGCTTACAGATAAAGTCTAAATTATCATCCTTGATCTGTAGAAACTCAAATATAAAGTTTTGTACTTGTACATGCAAGTTATCCCAATGTATAGTTCATGGGGTGCAGAAGGGATTTTGCTCCCAGCTGCCCACCTGAGCATTATTTTGCAACTGGCTTTAACTTGCTGGACAAACATAACATAAAAGTTTCTGTTGAAATGGCCCAGATCTTTAAATATTATTGCAGTACGTGGGATGAAGCTGTGGATAAAGTCATCTCCATGCTGCCATTTTGCTACAGGACGGACAACTGCAATTGGTCAACATTGTAACAGGTTTCTGCCTACAGCAGGGGTGGGTGAAGCACTGCCCATGGGTTCCCAAAGCCCAAAAAATTTTCAAGTAATTTTTTTGCCCTAAAACCTGCCCCAAATGGGTCAAAACCACTGTAAAATGCAGCAGTTTTGCTCCTGTACCCCAAATCTGAAAGCAACCTAAAATTAGCCATAAATGAAACTGGAAATGGTGCAGTGAGCATGATGGTGTTGCCCACATGAGGGAATGTGAGAGTGAAAAATGGCCCCATCCACAGTTGTCCACCTGTGACCTATGGTTTGCCATTGACCTACAGCCCATCATATGATTTTTTTGTTAGGGTATGAAGGTATTCTTCTCCTATCTTTTATTCCTATACTATGTAGCAAAAGACTTTTTTTTTTGGTCCATTGTATGGGTCTGCAAGACAACTAGGATGAACAGCTAACAAGTATCTCTTGCTTCCTTTTGCAGCATTATTATTCTTTGGAAACCTGTGCCACGAAGACAAATCAGACAGAGTGTGGTTGTTTTTATAATTGTTTTTAAAGATATCTATACCAATAGTGTGTCAGAATGTGCCATTTTGCTGGGGAGGGAATTCTGCAGCAAAGTTGGAGAGCCTGTCTCCCTCCAAATGTGGACTCTAGCTCCCATGATTCCTTACAATTGACTAGGGGAGAAATGAGAGTTGCAGTCCAGCAACATTTGGAAGGCCTCATTTTCCCCAACCTGGCTCCACAAAAAAGGATGATGTAACAAAAAGAAAGAAAAAAACCACACATAAAAACATAGCTAGGAATAGAGGTGGAAGCAGGGCTCCCTTAAAAGTTTCATAGGTGTGGGAAAGTTCATGTTTCCATACCAGGCACTCACCACTGAAGAAACATGGACACTTGCAGAATCTAAGATGCAGTTTGGCATTTTTGTGTGTGTGATTTCCCCCCCCCCCAAAAAAGTAAGACTTCTTACAAAAGAAGATATCAGGCAGCTAGCTTTTTAGAAGTGCTACCAGCCAAGTGCCATACTATTTCCCATGGTAGTTGTTTCTTAACGGGAGACATAAACAATGCAGTATGCTGCCAAAAGCCAAAGGAAGGTAGGAAGGAAGAAGATATTGGTAAATTGTGAAGAAAGTGACATAAGCAGCATACCAATAGCTTTTCTAAACATGAAAAAAAAGCATAGAAGAGGGGTTTGCCAGATTGGGGGACCTATCTCCTACCCCAGGTTTTCTGCTCTCACATATAAAAACCTGGTCACTTCCCCCTACCCAGGTTTCCTGATCACACATACAAAAATTATATAAAAGCTCTGTACACACAGTGTTTACATGAAGTCTCTTGGATAAATGTACACAAGTTTAAGAGGGGCTGCTGTCACCATTCTCACCACCCACACTGTAGCTTCAGTGTGCCTGGCTCAAGGCTCAAGATATTTTGCTGCCTGAGGTAAAGCATCAAATGACTTCTCCCACCTGGTGCCTGAGGTGGCTGCCTCACTCAGCTTTATGATAGGACTACCGTAGTTCTGGTATCCCTAAACATTCATTGAGCAAGACTAATATGCACAAAAGGTAGACTAATTTTTTTTTTAAATGTGAACCATGAAATTAGAGCTTCAGTTCTTCTGAATCCTATGACATATGTGTGTGTGTATGTGAGTGTTCTTGCTGTTTTTCTTTCCTTTTATTTTATTTTTGTGATATTGAAGGCACTACTGTAATGTTAAGTATGAGAAGCCATGTTGCACAAGTAAGTGTGCCCTCCTTGACACTTGGAGCTGCCAATTCAGAATGTTACAGTGACTGTAAGCAGTCACCAAATGCTGCACTGAGGCACTGATAACTCTGATGAAACTGCTGCATGGGGTGGGATATAGATACAATTTACTAGCAAATTCAAGCACCCTCGTTTCAAATCTCCTAATGCCAGGGCAGGATCCAACTGAATACACATGGTGCTGACAGAAGAAGCCCTGTCAATGTATCCAGAAGGAAGTGATAGTCTGCCCACTGTCCATGAAGCTCCTGCCTCTCCTCCATCTCTGCTTGGACAGTTGGGAAACCGAAAGGCTAGGAGGATGAGGAGGGGGAAGAGATTATTTTATTGCCAGCACACAGGAGGAGCTTGGGGAAGGAAACTGCTTCCTCAGACATCTGCTGACACGCTTCTTCTGTCCATACAAGGCCCTATCTGAATCCTAGCCAGCGTATTTTCTCCTGTTCTTTGCTATCTTGAAAATATACTGAAGGTGGGAGGAGGTTTGACTAATTACAGGGCCACCCCTGCTATTAAACAAATGAAGTAACCATGTCAAAGAGCAGGTGCTGAAAGGTAGTTTACTGACCATTCTCCTCTTCTCTTTGAAGACAGAGCTGCGTGAGCCACAGTATCCTACACACTCTAAAACTAATCTGTTATCTTCAAGTGTGGTGGTAGATACTATCCTATTGAAGAGCCATTATCCTGTTGAGTGCTGGAGTTATGTTCAACTGCCAGCCCAAAGCTACCATCTATTCTCTATGCGGAATGGAGGGGAGTATGATTAGATCATTGCCTCAAAATGGGTTGGGGCACCACTGGCCAGCTATGAACTTCAAATAGGCAGTGTCTTCATCAGCATGCATACATGCTAAGCTTCAACTTTGATCTCTCAGGAAGAATTCTATGTTGTGTCTTTCCTAACAATAACAAATGCAGGGGGTTAAGAGGAAAAACAAATACAGAATTGCGTCCTGAATATATATAGCAAATTTAATTCTAATCTCAGTATTGAAAGGAGATAATTAAGTTATATACAAACAAACAATGCCAAAGAAGCACTTTGTACAGAAGATAGATAGATAGATAGATAGCATGGGTTGCTTAAATATCTGAGACCAACTCCCAATGCTGCTAACACAGATTAATCTTTTTGTTGCCTGTGTATTTCTCTGTCTATGGATTCCTGTGTGTTACCAGTAGCCAAAATAATAAACACTTATGTGAATTCTTTAATAAATGTGCAACTTTAAATTCACACCTCTTAAGAACTTTGGAAATTTACATACCGGTAATTTAGTTAATTTGCCTTGCTCATAATTCTTTATTTGTAAAAGGTGGCTTTCCTCTTCATAATGCTGGTGTGAGATTAACTCATAATATACTCCCAGCAGAAATATTTGTTATTCAGATACCACAATGACAAGTTATTCCTGACAAAGTCATAACGTTACAAAATCTTCTCCAGCATACAATGAACCATACAATGGGGATTTAGTCTACAGTTGGCCCGCTTACTATGACCTATGCTCAGAATATGACATTACTTTGAACAACAGGCTACCTGATCCATCCTTGACAAAAACAGCTTCCCTCCTCCCTTGCCTCCCTCTTGCCCTTCTGAAAAACTGACCTCAACTGCCCTCCTTTGGACAAGGGCAACCAGGTCATGCAAGCAGAGAAAGTCAGGGCTTCTCACACTTCAGGCTGGTCCTAAACATAAGAGCCCTGCCTACCTAAAATGAAAGGCCTACTTAGTCCAGCATCCTTTTCCCATGGTTGCCATCCAGTAGGATTCAGAAACACACTGCCTTTGATCTTGAAGGCAATCTATAACTATCACAACAAAAAGCCACCACGGACAGCCTCGTCCTCTATGAAGTTGTCTAATCCCTTCTCCAAGCTGCAACTATAGCAAATTGGCAACTGTAGCACAAGCAAAAGGCAATCATCTCTCTCCCGTGGAGTCATTTTTACAGGCAAGCCAAGGTGCCAAGGACTGCTAGCCATGTATACATGTCAAAGCTGAGAGAGTTCGATATCCTTTCTGATGGGATGTCAGCTTCTCCCCACCCCAACTTCCCTGAGCCTCCAGATTTTTTTGCCTGGGAAAACGCATTATCTTGGAAACGACCCATGCTGAGGGCATGAAGGAAGAAGTTACACGTTGGCCTCTAAGGTATTCAAACTATTTTAAGGATTGCATTGAAGTGTCAAGATGAGTTAGACACTGTTTATCTTTTATTTGACTGGGATCTCCTATTCCTCCTGTTGCCAATTTCCCTCAACTCCTCCCCACTGAGCCACATATATTTGCACCCCACCAAGCCCAAATACTACTATTTTCCTCTGCAGTCCTTCTCCAAACAGCAACAGGAAGCGACATCACATCACTTCCTATCACCCTTTTTAAAAGGGATTGCAGAGGAAAATGGAGGTATGTAGGGGCAGCATGCAGGTATTTTCACATGTTTTCTTGCATGGGGGGGGCTTTTGTGTGGTTATGGAGCAATGGTTGGCAGCAAGTATGGATTTCAGAAGGAAATATCTCCCATGTGTTCTGCTTCACAAGAATATTATGCCTTCTCTAACAGGCCATCATCACATTTTGTAGAACCATAATGGTCTCCAAACTTTTTTGGGTTCTTGGGTGACAACCATAGCACCCCCCAATGCCTATTTATTCATATTAGGTCTACTGTTCTACTGCAAATTCAAAACAATCAATCTATCACTATAAATATAAGCAAGTGTATGTATTTCACAAATAAAACGTAACTTTTAAAAACAATTTATTTAATGTTTTCATCAATTTGAAAATGATTATATTAAGCCAAGGCCAGCTAGAGAGAGGGGGTGATGGGGAAAGCAGGGAAGGAGGAAACTTTTATTATTGGAAATTACCCATGGAAAATTCCTCCTTGCAGCACTGAAAACCAGATGTTTAGTAATTTCGTATGCGAAGAGTGTTCATATACATTCGGGCCCCCATATCCGTGGGTGTTTGGTTCTTGGACTTACCACTGATACTGGAAACTGTGGATAACAACAAACCCTATTAAAATAAGGGACTTCCAGTAAAAAAATACCATAGAGTTTCATTGGAGAATGTGGAAGTTGTCTAGAGAGGATGGCTCTCTAGGCATTTTCCAGTGCAATTCTATTGTAAGTGTCCCCTACTTTGGGTCCCATGGATAACTGAAACTGCGGATATTGGTTCATTGGATATGGGGGTCCAATTGTATAGAGGTGACTAAAAGAAGATTTCTGTGTTATAAATAGGTAATATTGGTGCTAGTGTCCGTAGAGAAACCAGACATTATATTTAGCAAAATGTTAGCCTTGGTCTTCCCAAGCCATTATGTGGAAGCAGTCTTCCACAGAGTTGTCATGGTGTGCATTCCCTGCCCGGCTGAGTCCCATCCCTCTTCTTTATGAGGGTGCTAGCTAGAGTAGACAAAGAACTGGGGAATTGTTCTCAAAGTTGTGGTGCTTATCAGAAATGGTCTGGGATGTCTCCAAAGCTCAAAATGACACCTGACAAATTCCTGTACTCCCATGAGGAAGAGGGACCATTGTGGTGACAAAAAATCTTGGCTGGCTACGAGACCAATTAAAATGTGTGGATACACATAAACATCTACATGGGTGGCCATTTCTACAAGTTGGACAGCAAAATTTTGTGGCATGATTGGACTGGAGGACTTTTTTTCTGTAGTATTATTGGGGTCTATAAATTCCTGCCCTTTCAGTACTGTATTGTGATCTGTAGATCATTGGGCTGTAATAAAAACTAAACCATGAGGATTTTGTCTTTACTGTAGCTCACAGTAGGGTGACACTTCTGGCACAGGAGGACCATCATGAACACAGTTTGCATGCTTCTTCAGATGTGTGCAGAGGTAATAAAAATATTGCTTATTATTTCACCCATGTTGACCATTCTGAGACAGAATGGAGAATAAAAGGTATTCTGTTCGCAGGTTGCTATGCCTAAGCCAGCATACTTTTATTAGATCAGACCATAACATTTTGCCTTGGGTGCAGGTTTTGAAAGACACCCTCAACAGGAAGCTTTAAATGTTTTCTTAGAACAGAATTTGTAAACTAGAAGGCAAAATTATATGTAGAGAGCACATATAATTACAGTCCTCCCTCCACATTTGTGGATTTAACTTTCATGGATTTGCTTATTCACAGATTATTTGCCCCACCTCCACCGCTGCCCTACATCGATTTTTCTACTTTGATAACACTGGAGTCGCTGGGAGGAAATCAAACTGACAGGGTGGCTAGGCCTGGCCGCACACCCATTCTCTCACTAGTGCACTTGCTGGTGCGGGGGTGGGTGGGGCTGGGACAAGGAGGCCACAAGGATGGAGGGTTGGGCTTGGGCATTTGCTTGATTACTCACTCACACGGGATGGCAGGAAGGGGATGGGAAGAGGGGATCATGAGGAGGGAGGGTGCAGGTGTATGTTCACTCTCTCTTGCAGGCAGGAAGGAGGAAAACATCACAGAAACAGCAACATCAATTTTCAAGTTGTCCCACCACCCACACACACACATAAAAGCATTTTTTTTTCCTGGTGCCTCTTTTCTTGGCCTGTTCAACAAGGAAAAGCAGAAGCACCAGCACAACTGCAGCCTGCTAGCCAAGTCCTGGCAAAGCTCACAAATCTTAAGCAGGGTCCCAAATCTGAAAGCTTCTTTTCATTGCTGCCATTTCTCTCTTGCTGCCAGGGTATACTAACTCCTGCTCCAGTCAGTCAGTCTTTCCCAAAATGGCACCACTCTGAGCTGCAGAAGTGATGCCGTGCACCCAAGCCTCACAAGAGTTCCTAGCTGCTACTGCCACTGTACTAGCAAAATGTGGCTAAGGGAGTAAGCATGTGCAGGCAAGCAAACGAAGTGCCAGGGCAAAGAGCAGGAGACAACACCACACAAAGTGATCAGCAAGGGTGCTTGGGGGTTTTAAGGGACCCAAAAAAGAGAAGTTTCATGGAACCCTCCTCCCCACCATCTCTGCCACCACCTTTTTCTTCACCACTCCCCGGGAGCTTTCCACTGCCCCCAGGGTGACAGTACCACCCACTTTAGGAATCACTGATGTAAAGCTTGATAGTGCTTTGTGTGTAGTACTTCCTTTTATCTGTTCAGAATCACCCACTGTTCAGCTTCATTTGATAACCCAAATGTTTATTATTAATGCATCTCTATCACTTGCTTATTGACCTTTTCATGAGTATTCATCAGAGCTTAGAAATATTACATTTTGGAGTACAATCCACAACTTTCTCCATGATGCCTAGGGGATTCTGGAAGTTGTAGTCTAAAAGATAGTTTTCTATACTCCCTCCAACTGTCCCAATTTGAGACGTACAGTCCCAATTAATCCTCTCTAGTCTGCTTTTTTAAAGTTCAAGTTTATCTCTCCTCCTCTCACTTTTCTCCTTTTTGTTCAGCTTTCTTCAGTGTCTGCAGACTGAATCTAAAATACAAAAGTAGTTTGTACTCAATTTAACTCAAAAGGGGGAGAGGAGAAGAGAGGATGGAATCTTGTACTTCCCTGTAGCTTAGGCAAAACCAAACTGCTGCAGCCTCTCCTAGTTTGTGTTTTCTCATCATTATAACTTTTGTCATCTTGTTCACACTCTGATATTGCTTTGCCACATGTGTCCCGATTTTCATCTGTGAAATGTTGCACAGTATGGTTTTCCCAATCTCTGGTGTCCATGATTGAATGTTTAAAGCAAGTTCTTTAAAATACACTGACCACTACACATACTTACATGCCTGCAGTTTCTACCCTCCATACACTACCAAATCCATAGTTTACAGCCAAGCCTTCTCATACAATCACATCTGCTCAGACCCACAAGACAGGGATGCCAAACTCATACAGCAACCATTCCTCAAGCTACATTACCCACCATATGAAGTAAAAAGAACAACAACAAATCAACAAAGCAAGACTTGTGTCTAGGACTAATCTATTACAGAAAAGCTCTCTGCTTGCCCATTGCTTCCTTCAAGCGCTTCCATTGCTTTTTTCAAATGCCTCTTTCTGCGACAGGAGAGCTGGCGGAGGCAGCACTGCTGAGCCAGGGGAAGAGAGAAAACCTCTTCCGTCAGCCAAGAACTGCCTCCTGAGCTTTAAATTATGGTTGAGGTGGCAGTGGCAGTGGTGGTGTTACCCAAAGAGGTGGGGGTGCTTTAGAGCCCCACTCGTGACACCAAAATTATATTCATATTTTGGAAAATTATTATTATTTGCTCTAAGGGAAGGCAGGAAGAGGTGGGTAACTTCGGGATCTTTTCACCTATGTATACCATACTAAGTGCAGAGAACTCCAGGTTAAAGTGAAATAAAATGTTTTTATTGGAAATAACACAAAAACCATTCACACATGCAACACACACTTGCAAGAACCACACAAGGCTATTGAAGAGTTAAGGCAGAAAAGTTGGATAGAGGAATAGATTAGGGAAATAGAGTGATAATTACCAGTCCTGAAGAGCAGAGTTTTGAAGTACTCAGACAAAAGTCTGAGGGTGGCAGTGGAAGTTTCAATCCAGGGATGCGCCAAGAAAAAGAGTGGCCAGGTATCATCCACCGTGGTACACCTTGCTATTGTCTAGCCTGGGATATTTGTAACCCATTTTGTGTCTTGAAGGCACATTTTGGCTACAACAATGACTAAATGTTGGGGATATTTTGCTTTTGTGCTTAAAGTTAAAAATCGTTCAATCGCACCTTGGACACTGTTTAAAAAAATAATAAAGTCGTTGGTCACAGATTGAGGTAAGTGCAAACATGAGTAAATCACTCATGGCTGCCATGTTTCCTAGCGGGCAGAGCTTAAGAGGGAGAAAAACCATTAGGACAGGTCGCAGCTACTGTGAAATGTCATTAGTGCAAGGCATTCCTTTTTTTATGGGCTCGTATAGACAAACCCAGGGTTACTTATCAGGATCTTTTATTGTTTGACGAGGAATAAATACAGAATTACAAATAAAGTACTGATTTCTGAGGGTTACAATATTCAATGGTATCTTTATAAACTAAGTTATGAGAGATTTAAAATGGATTAAAAATGGTTTTGAACAGAAAAAAATCTGATAGGATTTCCATGGTTTTTTCCCCCGGGCTGTGAGTCCATGTTCTGGAATAGTTTCTTTCTGACATTTCGCCTGCATCTGTGGCTGGCATCTTCAGAGAGTGGTTGGGTAGGAGTGTGTGGGGGGGTTATATACTGTGAGCCCCTGTTGGAAAGGATTGGTAAATTTGTGTATTTGAATGGCTAGTTCCTGGGGGGAGATATGCAAGGAGGATTAGTGTTTGGCTAATGGTCCACTGTCTGCTGGAAATCCCCCTGTACCTGGATGAAGTTCATTTGCATGTGTTGAGTTTTGATTTTGATTCAAATCTAAATTTGAGTTAATATTATGTACAGATGAGGTGTGAGCCAGTGTGCTGTAGTGTTTTGAGCATTGGAATACAACTCTGGAGAACAGGGTTCAAATCTTGGCCATGGAAACCCACTAGGTGATCTTACTCAAGTCACACTCTCTCAGCTTCAGAGGAAGAATGGGAAACCCCTTCTTAACAAATCTTGCCAAGAAAACCCTATGATAGGCTCACTTTCTGTGTGTGTGTGTGTGTGTGTGTGCCTTCACGTTATCTGTCAGCTTATGGTGACCCCATGAATTTTCATAGGGTTTTCTTAGGCAAGGAATACTCAGAGGTGATTTTGCTAGTTCTTTCCTAAGAAATGTAGCCCACAGCACCTGGTATTTTTTGGCTGACCCTCCTTAGTTTCCAAGATCAGATGGGATCTGGTACTTTAGGGTATTTGGGCTCTGTAACCCTTAGAGTCGGAAATTACTTGAAGGCACACAACAATAAAAACAATAACCTTTAGGGTTTTCTGTGGGGATTTTCCAGGCTGTGAGGCCGTGTTCTGGAAGAGTTTATTCCTAACGTTTCACCTGCATCTGTGGCTGGCATCTTCAGAGAATGGTTGGGTAGGGGTGTGTGGGTTTATATACTGGGAGTCCCTGTTGGAGAGGATATGTAAATTTGTGTATTTGAATGGCTAGTTCCTTGGGGGACATATGCAAGGAGGATTAGTGTTTGGCTGATGGTCCACTGTCTGCTGGAAATCCCCCTGTCCCTTGGTGGAGTTCATCTGTATGTGTTGAGTTTTGATTTTTGGTGTTTTTCAGGACTGGTAGCCAAACTTTGTTTACTTTAAGGGTTTCTTCTTTCCTGTTGAAGTTGTCCAAGTGTTTGTGGATTTCAATAGCTTCTCTGTGCATTCTGACATGATAGCATGATAGTTGCTGGCCTAGTCCAGAATGTTGGTGTTTTTAAATAACATTTTGTGTCCAGGTTGGTTTATAATGTTTTCTACTACTGCTGATTTGTCTGGCTGGCCCAGTCTGCAGTGTCTCTCATGTTCCTTGATTTGTGTTTGCACACTGTATTTAGTAGTTCCTGTGTAAACTTGTCCACAGCTGCATGGTATGCGGTAAACTCCTGCAGCTGTGAGAGGGTCTCTTTTGTTCTTTGTTGAGCATAGCATTTCTTGGATTTTCCTGGTTAGTCTGTAGATCACTTGGAGGTTGTGTTTCCTCATCAGTTTCCCTATTCTGTCTGTGACTCCTTTGATGTATGATAAAAATACCTTCCCTTTGGGTGGCTGTTTTTCTTAATTCCTGTGTTTTTTTCTGGGTCTGGCTGTTCTTGTGATGTCTGATCTGGAGTAACCATTAGCCTGTAGAGCCCAGTTTAGGTGCTTCAGTTCATCCTCCAGATAGCTGGGGTTCACAGATCCTTTTTGCATGGTCTACCAATGTTTTTATTGTATTGTCTTTTTTGTCTTGGGTGATGATTGGAGTTCTGGTATACGTATCTGTCTGTGTGTATGGACTTTCTGTATACCTTATGGCCCAACCGTTGGTTTGGTTTGCGGATGACTAGGACATCCAAGAATGGCAATGTTCCTTCCTTTTCTTTTTCCATTGTGAATTGGATATTCAGGTGGATGCTGTTCAGATAGTTCAGAAATGTGACCAAATCTTCTTCTTCAGTGAATGGTGAAAGTGTCGTCCACATATCAGAACCATGTTGTGAGCCTTTTTGGTGCTGTTTCCAGGGCTTGCTTTTCAAAATGTTCCATGTAGAAGTTTGCTATCACTGGGCTCAGGGGGCTGCCCATAGCTACCCCATCTATCTGTTCATAGAATTCGTTATCCCACTGGAAGTAGCTTATGGTGATGCAATGTTTGAACAGGGCTGTGATGTCTTCTGGAAATATTTGTTGGATGAGTGCCATGGTGTCCATTATGGGGACTTTGGTCATCAAAAGACTGATCAGTCTGTCTCCAGGTTTCAGTTCGATGTTGTTGATTTTTTCTATGAAGTGAGCTGAGTCCTTGATGTAGTGGGGGGTTTGTCCTATGTGGGTTTGTGTGACCAAAAACTTGGCCAAGTCATACGTGGGGGATCCAATGGCATTCACTATGGGTCAAAGTGGAATGGAATCCTTGTGGATCTTGGGAAGTCCATACAGTCTTGATGGAAGAGCCTCAGATCTGCATAAATTCTGGCATATGATTGGCTGAATTGATGAGTTCTTGATCAAGTTATTTGTTTTTCTGGTGATTTTGTTAGTCGGGTCTTACTTGAGTTTTATGTATATTGCAGGATCTAAGAGTTCCCTTATTTTTTGTTTGTATTTTTCTGTTTCCATTATAACTGTGGCATTGCCTTTGTCTGCCACAGTAATCATGGAAACAGAAAAATACAATAAAAGATTGTGGTACAGGGATGCTTTTTGCGTTCCTATCTGATAATCTCCTAAGATTATCACACTACAGTTGTCCCTTCATATTCGCTGGGATTTGGTTCCAGGACCCGCTGTGGATACCAAAATCCATGAATACTCAAGTCCCATTATATGCAATGGCATAGCAAAATGGCTAAATCAAGGTTTGCTTTTTGGATTATTATTTTTTAAAGAATATTTTCCAGCCGTGTATACTTAAATCTGTGGATACCAAATCCATGGATACGGAGGGACAACTGTACACTGTTATAATCTGTGGAACTGCCTCCTGTGGAATCATGGGATTTGCAGTTTAGGGAAGGGCATTTAGAACTTTCAGCTGGAGAGCTCTTAGGCCTCACTAAACTACAAACCCCAGAATTCCACAGAGGCAGCCATAGCAGTTAAGAGTGGAATAATAGCACTCTAACAGAGGAGTGTGATAAAGTCCTTAGAAGGAATGCAAACCTGGGGGCTTGTCTACATTGTGTCCAGATGATGCATGCAGCAAATCCGCTTTATTAAGCTGTTGATCCAGTTTAAGAGAAACAGCAGTAATATCCAGAATGCCTTTGCTTTTGAGGGGAAGTTGTTTTGTTCTTGCTGTCTGGACTTGATCAGGTTTGATTTGGCCTGATCCAGTTGTCTGCATGCAAACACAGCACAGGAAAGGAGATGGATCCTCTTTGGAGCCGCTGCCACCACCTCACCAGCCAAGCAGCTCCCTGCGAGAGCCTAGCCAGCACTTGCACTTCTGCTGAGGTGAGACTGGGGTGGCTATGTCATCAATGAGGAGGAGGTAAAGTGACCTCCTCTTTGTTGATCACATGTCTTGGCGTCCCGTTCTCACCTCAGCATAATGCTCCAGACTTGCCCCGGATTAAGGTGCCAGTGTAGACGTACCCTGGAACTCTCAAGTATAGTCCAACAAACTAACAACCATAGCATGCTGACACACAAGTGATCCTGAGTTACAACTGAAACAATATACCATTTCTAGGAATTCAAAGAGTAACAAAATATCAGTGCAAAATCTGAACTATAAAAATATTCACCTTTTGAATATTTGAAATTGATATTGAGGAAACCTTTTTTTAAAACGAATTCTAAATCTTTTTGATGGGTTTAAAATCAACAACATGTATCAATACATTCAACCTAGAAGGGGTATTTGGCCTAAAGTTCAATAGCATCCATAACTTGGACTGTTATGGCATAAGAAAATATACTTTATAATGTAATCTTACTCTTACAGTATAAATCCTACAAGTTGACTCAGGGGTGAGCCCCATTGAGATCACTGGAATGTATTCCCAATGAAATACATACAGGATTGCAAGCACAGAGCACAATCCTAACTCATCAAGATGGCTGAGGGCCAGCTGAGCCTACACTAGGGACTTTATCAGACCACACCACATTAATGTTCTTTTGCTGGCATAAATTGTGGTGTTTTTATGCCGGCAAAAGAACCCCCTTACCAGACCTACCTTTGCAAGCATGAAAGAGGCTTCCCTTGCAGTAACGGAGCACAAACGGAACTCTGTTTACTTCCAGATTCCAAATCTTGTGCATTCTTGTAAGAAGACATTAGCACAGGAAATTTAAAAATTAAGCAAAAAAGCACACAAAAAATACAGCAAAGCACAAAAACACACTTTAAAAGTCCCAAGTACACAGGGGGAGTCATAAATAGAGCGTCCCCTACCTGGTTGTTGCAATCTTACCTGGAAGTGTTCTGTCATTAATGCAGCACTCACGTGAGTACAATGGTGCAAGGATTCAAATGCTGGCATTGCCGGCAACAAAGCACCATGGCCTATCTATTGACAGCTTGGGGCATCAATAAAAAAGTACAAGTTTTTAACAAGATATGATTGCAAAAGGATGACGTCATCTGGTATGCACACCTTTTCGCTATCATTAGGTATCCTTATGATGCCATATTTGTGTCAGAATAATATCTCTTTAAGTGCAGAAGGAAAATGTTGAAGCAACATACCACTCTGATAGCATAACTGAAATGGCTGTGTGCACAGCTGTAGCTAGGCAAAAGGTGACTAGACAAACACTCCTATAAAGATACACTCTGTGTGAATTACTGTTGTGGGTTGGTTTCAAGGAGTGCTGGATGTTTGGAGAATTCCTGTTGGATACATTATTGAGGTTTGCTGTATATATTCTGTGCTTGTTTTATACTGGAACTGAGGATAAAGCATCCAGAAGGACCTTGCTGCTTGTAAGTCTTCTTATTGTGGGTCAGAGCAGTGATAAAGCCTGCTAGCCAAAGCCTTTGTTTTTCAAGCCCTATTCTACTGTGTAGTTTATCTGCTGTTTGGCTACTCCTGGGTCTAGTTCGTCCCCAGGCTGTGTCAGTCACCTCTCAGTGAGCCTATACTGAGTGGACAATTTGCCACATCTGATAAAGGCCTTCAGCTGAAGCTGTTTTGAATTAAAACTCCTCTCAGCTTAAGGATGTTAGAAATTGCTTTGGTCTACCCTGCACGTGTTCTAACTTCATATTGGCATAGTGGCTGTATTCCTGAGCTGGGGGAGGTTTGGATCTGCCATAACGCTTTTCCTCCTTCAAATAGAAAAAACAACATCCCGTTTTCTCACCTTAGTGATTGCTCACTAAGGTGAAAAACCAACATGGAAGCATTGAGTGCTTGCCATGTTAGCAAGCCCCACCCCCATGCTCATTCAACCAATCAGCTTGTTCTTCCTCTCCTATGGGAAAGAAATTCTGTGAAAACTGCAAAGCCTTTCCCTTTGCAGTTTTTGATGGTTTCCCCCCCCTCCTTCTGAATATGGCAAAACAATGTGGGATGCCATTAAGACAGCCCATATTCTCCTCGCGTTCTGTGAGGAGTATTTTTGCCATTTAGATGACCCCTTTGAGTTGGGATTGCACTGTTAATTTATAGCACAGTTTATAATTAAGTAGGAAGGTTATCAATCTGCTTGAACGTAGACGGGAAAGACAAATACAAAGTAAGTTTTCCCAGAAATGGCCCAAAAGTGGCCCTGTTGCATTGAACAGAAAGTAATAAGTGGACTGTTTTTGGTGCATGGTCAGTAGCATTGTCTGCTTTTAAAAAACGCCTTTTCATGGTGACCTTTCTGTTTCCTATATTTATTTATTTATTTATTTATTTATTTAAATACACCCAGAATTTTCAGGCCCTATGTTCCCTGTTCAGTCAATAGTTTGTAACATCCTGAATAGAATAGCTCCAGTTAATTAATGACTAATCACCACTTTTCAAAAAATCTCATGAGCTTTCCCTAGAAATGCTAACACAAGGTCAGTGACTGAAACTGACAAGATAACCATTTTCTAGCCCAAGTCAGACAATGCAGCATTCCTATTCTGAGCTGCTGAAAAAGTAATAACAGTATTTATGTAGCATGATGCCACAGTACCTTGTTCTCAGACTTCTTCTTTGTGATTAGAACAACACATTTCTTTGAAGCAGGGGGAAAACCAGTTTCAGTTAAAAGATGGATTTAATAACTAGGGCGAAGAACAGATGCACTTGCAGGCCAAACACAACCCCTAATTCCAAATCACAGTTCCAAGGATTAATACTATGAGTGACAGCAGAAAGGTTATTGCTCTTTCATTACAACTAAACAAGACAAAGGAGGAGTGGGTTTTTTACCCTCTCTAGTGTGTTAAGCAAGTGCTTACCAGGGATCTATAAACAAGATTCAGCGCTAGAAGAACACCAACAATTTCAATCTGGCAGAATTAAAGCCAGGGTTTGTGGCTTAGATTTCTGACAGCTTCTTTGTAACAGCTTCTTTGTAATGCTGAGAGATCATTTGATCTACTTTTTAAAGTAATTGAATTTGCACTTCCCTAACCAATATGTGGGTTTGAGTTGTCTTTCAGACTATGTGCATCTTTGAATTTTGTAAGCCAAGTTTTTTTTAAGTTTCTAAAGAGGACATATATACAAAATGTGTGTTTTATAAGGCAATATATACAAAAATGGAAAGCATGGATTTAGTTTATATTTTATGTTTGCTTGCTTGCTAGACTATGGCTTCCAGAATTCCACAGACAACATGGCAAAATGTTCCCCAGTGCAACATGTGTTCTATATAAAAAATGTATATAAAACTGTGTATCTTAAAGGGAAATGCATTCCATTTAAATGCAATTCTTGTGCAATGTTTTTTAAAGTCACAGATGAAGGAACAGAACTATACAGATTTCTGACTAAAGACATGAATTACTCTCTCTCTCTCTCTCTGGCTTTCCTTTGCAAATGAAGATTCAGGAATGACTCATCCCGCGCTTTCTGCAAGCGCACTGATGACTAAAAAGGCCAATCCGACATAAACAAGTCCAGTTGCAGAAAGCACAGCAGAAGGTCTCCTTGAGTGATGTTTCCAGGTTGTGATTCTTTCTGTGTTGTCGTTTCTCTTCAAGAATTGTTTGGTGTGAGTTCTCAAATAAAGCTGCAGCATTGTGGATAGTGCGTCTCCATGCCTCCTGATGTGAGGCCAAGGCGGACCATTTTTGGCGATCAATTTGGCCAAGCCTGAGATGCTGTTTCAGGGAGTCCTTGTATTGCTTTTTTGGAGCGCCATTCTTATGCTGACCCGTGGCGAGTTCACCATAGAGTACTATTTTGGGGAGGCGATGGTCCTCCATCCTAGAAACGTGCCCTGCCCAGCGCAGCTGTGTTCTCAATACCATGGCCTCAATGCTGGTGATCCCTGCTTGCTCAAGGACAGCTACATTCGTCACATAGTCAGTCCAGTGTGTATTTAGGATTGTGCATATACAGCGCTGATGAAAGTGTTTGAGGAGTCGTAGGTGGTGGCGATAGGAGACCCATGTTTCAGATCCATAAAGGAGAATAGACAGTACAATGGCTCTATACACACTGATTTTTGTGCTTCGCCTCAGGTGTTTGTTAATCCAGATTCTTTTATAAAGTCTTCCAAATGCACTATATGCCTTTGCTAATCTGTGATCGATCTCTTTGTCAATCTTGGCATCTGAGGAGATGATGCTTCCCACGTAGGTGAACTGTTGAATGGACTTAAGCACAGATTTGCTGACGGCAATGTGGGGATGGTGGTGTTCATCCTGTGGTGCAGGCTGGCAGAGAATTTCTGTTTTCTTCAGATTGACCTCCAGCCCAAGCAGCTCTGTAGCTGTTGCAAAGCAGGATGTTAGGTGCTGCAGAGTTGCTTCTGTGTGGGCAACAAGGGCAGCATCACCAGCGAAGAGCAACTCACGGACTAGATAGTTTAGAGTCTTAGTGCAAGCCCTCAGACGGCTTCGGTTAAACAAGCTACCATCAATATGGTAACATATATAAATGCCATCTTCTTCTTCTAGCTCTGCTGTAGCCGTTTGGAGCATCATGCTGAAGAAGATTGCAAATAAAGTTGGAGCAAGAACATAACCTTGCTTCACTCCATTAGTTATTAGAAAGGGCTCTGAAAGAGCATTGCCATATCTGACTTGACCGTGCTGGCCCTCATGTAGCAAGATAATCATTTTGAGGAATTTGGGGGCATATCCTAGTCTTTCCAGGATCTGCCACAAAAATCAGTGTGTATAAGAGCCATTGTACTATCTATTCTCCTTTACGGGTCTGAAACATGGGTCACCTATCGCCACCACTTACGACTCCTCAAACACTTTCAGCAGCGCTATATAAGAACAATCCTAAATATACACTGGCCTGACTATGTGACAAATGTTGCTGTCCTTGAAGAAGCAGGGATCACCAGCATTGAGGCCATGATATTGAGAACACAGCTGTGCTGGGCAGGGCACGTTTCTAGGATGGAGGACCATCGCCTCCCAAAAACAGTACTCTATGGTGAACTCACCACGGGCCAGTTTAAGAAGGGCACTCCAAAAAAAGCAATACAAGGGCTCCCTGAAACAACATCTCAGGCTCTGCCAAATTGATCACCAACAATGGTCCGCCCTGGCCTCACATCAGGAGGCATGGAGACGCACTATCCACAATGCTGCAGCCTTATTTGAGAACTCACGCTGAACAAGTCTTGAAGAGAAACGACAACGCAGAAAGAATCACAACCCGGAAACATCACTCAAGGAGACCTTCCGCTGTGCTTTCTGCAACAGGACTTGTTTATCTCAGATTGGCCTTTTTAGTCATCAGCACACTTGCAGAAAGCGCAGGATGAGTCCTTCCTGAATCTTCATTTGTGAAGAAAAGCCAAAGAGACACTTACTACAATATAGGAAGTAACTCACTAGATTGCTAGTTAGTAACACATTATCATTACACAATGCAATCCTATATATGCCTACTCAGAGGTAAGTCTCACTGTCTTCAGCAGAGCTTATTCCCATAAGTTTAGATAGAATTGCAGCCACAATTTAAATTGTGCCTTTTTGGTTTCCCCCTTCCCCACTTTGACCATAATAATTTTCAGTGAACTACCCTGCCTGGACTGTCTCTCTCTCTCTCTCTTTATCTCACCCACAAAGGCACAGCATAGCAGACAAACAGAGGTGCCACATGCCCTTAACACAGAGGCACGGGACAGGTGTCCAGAAGCCATCACTCATTCAATCCCTCTTCCTTCCCTAGCTCCCTCTCCCCCAAACAATTGCTCTAAATCTCATGCCTGAACTGGTCTCAGGTATGCAGAGAAACACTCCTTCCCACTCTTAATTCCCTCTCACAGCTCATACAAACCCAACCAGTCTAAGTGCTTGTCCTGTGCCACTCCTTGGAGTAGCCAGGCTGGCAAGGAAAGCCCTACGCCACTACCACTACACATCCACAGTGACTCTCCCCACCACCACCGCCGCCGCCGCACTTTCTGGCAGCTGCTGCAGTCTCTTTCATTTGGGCATAACAGAGGATGACAGAAAATGCAGACAACTATTTAAAAGTTTGGGTTTTTTTACAAGTCCAGCTAACGTCAGTCTGTAGTACACCTCAGGTTTTTAAGAGTATCCTCTTCTTCCTCTTCACTTTCTCTGTCTCTCCCTGCTGGTTTCTCTGATCCTCATCAGTTGTACAATACTGTACTGTACAAAGAAGAGCCACATGGGGAGTCATCCATGTGACCTTTCCACCTCTCCATCCTGCTCAGTCCAAGACAAAACTCACAAAGTAAGGAGTAAACACTATAGTCGGACCTTATATCCATGGGGTTTGGTTCCTGGATTTACCACAGATACCGGAAACCGTGGATAACAGTGAACTCTATTAAAATAAAGGACTTCTCTCTTCTGGTTAAAAAAAAAATAACATAGAGCTGTGCTGGAGGACCTAGAAGATGTTTAGAGAGGATGCCCCTCTAGGCATTTTCCAGCACAACTTTATGGTATGTGTCCCTATTTTGTGTACCGTGGATAACTGAAACTGTGGATATTGGTTCCGCAGATACGGCGTCCGACTGTACTGAGTAAAAACAAATCTCATTTTGTTGCCATAAAACAGGGTTTCTCAACCAGGGTTCCCTTTCCTCCAGAGGTTGCCAAGAGTTCCATGAGAGATTGTGATTTTAATAAAAACCTTTTTTTAGCTGTAAATAGTTGTGCCTTTGCAGGGATTCCCTGGTACCTGAAAATTGTTTCAAGGCCTCCTCCAGGATAAAAAGGTTGAGAAAGGCTGCCATGTAAATAGTAAATTACAAATGTGGACAACAATAGCAACAACAAAAATCATATTTATTTCTTACTTGCCTCTCCCTATGGATTGAGGCAGGAAACAACAGATTAAAATACAGTAAGAAATAGGCACATAACACAGTTAAGAACATGAACACCAATTAAAAATATATAATCAGTTTTAAAAAAGCATAACATCTGTTTAAAAAAGCATACATATTAAAAACAATCAATGCATGATTAACAGGGCAAAAAAGTAACATCTTTCTGTCTTGTTACTGCAGAAAAATAACAAGTTACCAAAGTAACTTGTTGTCAATCACATTACTTTCATGTTCTGGTAAAACTAGGAATGATAACATGGCTCCTTTGCTCCACTATAAGGACAGATAGAGAATGGTTGCATCTACAGTTTCCTTCCCCTCACTCCCTGAACATAACATTTAAACTCATTATTCAGATCTGAAGCCACAGGAAGACGTTGTATATAAATAAACTACAAGGTTTGCATTAAGGTCAATAACTTTTTACTAATCATGTGTATGCATAACCACATATTCTGAATTAGGAGAAATAGAAAATAAATTACTTTGCTCAAATTCACTTTGTGTCTGTGCATTATCAAGGCAACTTTACCATCTCAGCAGGCTCATGAAATCCCAATCAACAGGTTTAGCTTCAATTTATGTTAATGATTCTGTTTCTGATCATCAGTCACCAACAGTTTTCTCAGTTTTATTTCTCATATTTGTCTGCCTTTGTTTGCTGTTGGTAGGATCCTGTTATCTGCCATACAAATTGCACTGAGGTATTTGTACAAGAGGTATGCAACTTATTGTCAAAGAGGATATTTTAAATAGTTGGGTTTTTTTTTAAAGGACAGCTGTTATACAGTATGATTTGAAATTTACCCTTCTCACCACAAATGGTTTGTCAACAGATATGATTTAGAGCAAGTCAAAAACAGTAATTATCCAAGTTTTGATTTTCAGAAAAACACTTATGGAAGTACCATCTGCCTGCAACCAGTCAAAAGCTGTTGCATAAGTCTACACAGTATTGAATTTTTCATATACTAAAAAGGGAAACCTAATTTTACCATCACTTAAGGTTTTATTTTAAGGAAAACCCTTCCGTTACTTACAAGATGCCAAAGTGCTAGCAATGAAACAGATAGAAATTCTTCAAGAGAAAGTGCTTAGATCTTGGTTAAAAGTACCCCCTCAGTGTATGTTGGAGAGATAATAAGCCTGCTGAATTAGGGATTGTTATTACTTTGATGATGCATTATTTCCGTTACAAATGCTTTGAGATTAGTTGCTTTCAATACCTATTATTTTAAAGTATTTTTAAGCAGATTAGGCAGGATCTGAAAAAATGAAGCTCCTGGGTGCTTCATTGCCCACATAGGATATGTGACCTTGACATATATTGGGGTGGGCAGAAGGTGGTGATGTATTCAAGTCTTTTGCTCCAAGTCTCAAGTTGAGTCTCAAGTCCTTACAAGATACTTTCAAGTTAAGTCTCAAGTCTAGTCTCAAGTCTGGGAACCAACTTTAACAGAAAAAAAGAAGGTGGTGGTGGGGTATGTTAGAAAAGTCCACAGTGCCATTCACTTTGAGTAGCAGGCAAGACTCGCCCCCAAGAACATGAGTGTGTTTCTCGGAGGGGAAGAGCAAATGCATTAGGCGTGATCCCTGCACTCTGGGGATGAGTATTGCCTGTTGCTCCTAAGAAAAGTTTTAGAAGGAACCTTCCTCCTCAAGCCCATTGCCTAACGCATTTGCTGTTCCCCTCCTAGAAGGTCACCCTGTGCTCTGGGGGCAAGCCTTGCCTGCTGCACTTAGGAAAAGCTTTAGAAGACTCTTCTGATGTGCAGTGGGGACAGGCTGCTGAGCAGACCTCAACCATCACCTCAAGCCCATACATGTTTTCTGCCCTCCCTGACAAACATGACCTATGTTCAAGGCTTTTGAGGCAGGGGTTTAGGTCTACTCAGCAGGAGCCTTCTAAAGTTTTTCCTAAGAGCAGCAGGCAAGGCTTGCCCCCAGAGTGCAAGGCAAGCTTCTCAGAGGGGAACAGCAAACACGTTAGGCAATAGGCTTGAGCCAGGGGTTGAGGTCTGCTCAATAGCCTTTGCCTGCTGCACATTGGAGAAGTTTTTTAAAGCTCTTGAAAATCTTTAGAAGGATCCTCCTTTCTCAAGCCCATTGCTTAATGCATTTGCTCTTCCCCTCCAAAAAATGCACCCCATGCTCTGGGGGCAAGTCTTGCCTGCTGCTCGAAGTGAATGACACTGTGGACTTTCCTAACATATTCCTAGGTTAGGAAACTGGGAGGGTGTTATCGTGGCCTTGAGAGCATTTTATAATCATAACTGAAGGTTTTTTGAAGCCATGAAAATGCATTTGCAAGCTAAAATAACCCTGGCTCCTGCTTTTTAACTGATTGCATTTTCTGACAGGGCCCTAACCTGTCAGATAATCAGGGGCTTCCTGTATGGCAAATGTAAAGTACCATTTCTGTCATGTGACCGGTAGGCTACAAGCAGTGAGATGGAGGTGCTGTTCAAAGGAGGTAAACAGTTTTCTGTTCCGTAACTGTTCTGAATGAATGAGTTATGTTATTGAACCAAGGCCAGCAAGTCGGTAGCTAAAAATATACAAGTTGTGAATCAAGTTGAGTCAGTGTGTCATTTATTGTGGAGTTGAGTCCAAGTCGAGTCATTGAAGCGACTTGAGTCTGAGGCAATTGACTTGAGTCTACATCACTGGCAGAAGTTAGACCTGGATCTATCGCTCAAGTGGTTCGCAGATGTCCATCAAGGATTTCTGACTTCCCATCAGTTACTAGTAGTAACAAAATTACTACAGCTATATATGTGTTGACTGATTCACTGGGGTCTTCTCAAGTTTGGCCTAGCAACTGGTTTTAGACTGAAGAAAATGTTTACATCCTCTCCAATAGTCCCCATTAATCTTCTGTCCTTTCTCCTTTTCAGCTGCTTTTGGAGATTATCAGATGCTTGAAAAAATCCACAAAGGAGCTTGTGAGAATAATGTCACTGTACTGGGAATGCATCCCGGTATCGCATGTGTCGTCATCCTTGCATGCTTGCTCCATCCTCCCTCCATGCTGATGCGATGAAAAAGGCATTGCTTTTCATTAGTGGGAGTGTTCACTAACGAAAAGCAGTACCTTTTTCATCACATCAGCACAGAGGGAGGGCGGAGAAAGCACACAAGGAGGACAAAGTCGTGCAATACTGGGACCCATTCCCGGAACAGTGACATCATTCTTACGAGTTTTGAGACTTTTTCAAGCATCTGATAATCTCCTTTAAAATGGCCCAATTCATCTCTTCTCCTCACACTTTCCCCCTTTGACCTCAGGTTACTTCAGTTGCTTCAGACTGAATTCAAAGTGCAAAAGTACTTTGCATTCAATTAACTCAGCTGGGAAGAGGAGAGGAGGGGTGAGAATCTTGCCCTTCTCAGTAGGCTCAGGCAAAAGCAAACTGCTGCAGCTTCTCTTCCTCATTAATACCTTTCACTATTTTGACCACACTCTGATGTTGCTTGGCCACACATGTCCTGGTTTTCATCTGTGAAATGTTGGAGGGTATTTTTCAACTTTTGCAGACAAGTCTACTTCAACACTTACGTCATAAGAAATTTGTTCAGGGGTTTCCAGATGAGGCTTAAATTTTGTAATCCCTCTCATTCATGGAATTTTACAAAGGATCCAGATGATATCTTCAATTTGTAGTCCCTCCATGTTTATTTATTATTTATTTAAAGTACAGTATTTCTGTTTTGCCTTCCAGTCCTGAGTCGATGAACAAACAAAAACCAATTAAAACAATACAAAGATAAGAACATTTTAAAAACACATTAAAATACTCTTTAAAAACCCCTACAAGTAGTCTAAAAACAATCCTAGAATCCAATTTTGAAACAGTTAAAACAGCAATGTCAAACACTGAATGCCATGTGGACCAGCACTGTTTTGGCTGCCTGCAGAAGTTTAAAAATGATGGGGCCAGCCTAACTTCCTTGGCTAGGTTGTTCCATTGTTGAGACGCTGCTACACAGAAAGCCCTGTTACACATACCCACCAACCTAACTTCACAAGGTGTTGGGACACACAACAGGGCCTCCTCTGGAGAGCAGCATCACAGGTCTTCATATACACGTAGTTTCCTCATGTCTGGAAAGTTTGGGCCATTAATTTCTCTATTAGCCATATATGATAGGAAGAAGAAAGATTTGTTTGGATTGTTGAAACATATTCAAAATGAAAATGACTGATGCTGTTGAAATTCCTTCTGTTTGATTTAGACAAATACTTTACTTTCAGAGAAGCTACATTTGCAGCAGCAACATAATATAGAAGGCAAAGATTTATAGAAATAAATGCCATAGACTGTGAATGATTTCACTCTTGAGCTTTTGGTTACCATATCTCCCTCGCAGAAAGATATTTTTTATTCTGTTTTGATGCTGCCATTAACAAAATGTTTTTAGGTGACCAATTTTAGTATGTTTTTATGATAATGTAATTGTTATAAATGGTTTGGTTAAACTGGAAATTGTTGATTGATTGCTAGTTTCTGTATGTAAAAGCAAGTGTGTAAATGTGCATGTTAGCCTCAAGAGAATTGTTTTATCTAACAACTTCTTTGAAACACCATAATTACACTGAAACCAAAGAAAAGTGCTAAAAGAAATTCAACCCAAACCATCTTGCAAATTTTGCAAAAGATGGATGCCTGAAATATAAAGGAACATAGATCACATGCCATGTGGCAGGTATTTCTGTGATCAGTTATTGCTGCCCACATCCCAAGAATGGTTGTGTCATATTTTTCATAAGAATGACACATAAAGGCGCTAGAACAGGCATGTCACACTGATTGATTGACATGGCTGTCATAGCCATCAAACCCCTATGTAAAGGATCATGCTGCCCCATGACATTTTCACGGAAATGACGCATTAGGAACAAGGGAAATTCTGTCAAAACATTTTGATTGATAGGTACAAACTTGTCAAACTCTTGTATTGATTAAAAAAAGGTAACAACTACTATCCTTGTCAGGTTGGGGGAGCAGTTGTAGGTGATGGGTGTCTAAATCTCCGAAGTCCCTTTGTGCACAAGTATATTATTTGGTTTTATAACCATTTTCTGAAGCTTTGTAAGTCACTGTGAGTCCCAGCATTGGGGAGAAAGTAAGATATAAATTATGGCAACAATGACCACCCTATAACTTTAACAAGTCACACTTCACATGGCAAATGGTAAAAGATTATGAGAATTTCAGTCTAAAATATGTGGAAGGCCAAAGTTTCCCAATTCCTGCTTTAATGGCAGTACAGAAGCCTGGCAGCATCAAAGCCCCCTTGTTGTGAATACAAGAATGGCCAGGGAAGGAAAGGATTGTACCCAATTATTTTACTTGGGTATCTCTCTCTCTCTCTCTCTCTCTCTCTCTCTCTCTCTCTCTCTCTCTCTCTCTCTCTCTCTGTGTGTGTGTGTGTGTGTGTGTGTGTACACCTTTGTTTAATAGGAATTCTCAGATGAGGCTTTCAGAAGACCAGCTGTATTGGCTGCTAGACTCTGTCATCAAAAATATACCGTATCTTTTTCTCCCATGCTCTGATTTCCAGCACTCTGAATCATGCTGCAATGGTTGATGTCTAACTGCCAGATGGCAGAATCACCACACTTTCTCCCATGTTTAGTACATGTAAAAACAACGACGACAACAACAAAGTACTACATCACAAGCCATTGTTACCATGCTCCACATCCCCTCCCTATAATATCTCATAATTGGCAATATTAAGATGCTTCAAGGGGTCTTGTAGACCGTTGAGATCAAACACAAGGCCCTAGGAAGGTCACAAGGCCCCAGGAAGGTGTTGTGGAAAAATACTAGCAGACACACCCAAGACAGGAGGCCCCTAGTAAACAACACCATTACAGAAGTATGTGCTAATCCCCTCTTAAGCACCCTTGGGGATAAGTCACACATCAGAAACAAACAAGTAACCAAAACAACTCCTATTCCCAGGAAATCTCCCTCAGCACCCCTTCCTGCTCTACAATGTGAGGTTGTCATAAACCCATAAATTCCTATCTCTCAACTATTAACAGCAATTAGCAGAGTGTTTGTTTCCTTTGTTTAAATACTGGGAAACACATCTAAGCTTTGTCCTAAGCCCAAATACCCCTTCAGGACATGAAATACAGTATAAATATTAGACCCAAACAATAGCAAGGTGTGTCACTGTGGATCATAAAATCATAGAATCATAGAATCATAGAATTGTAGAGTTGGAAGAGACCACGAGGGCCATCCAGTCCAACCCCCTGCCATGCAGGAAATCACGATCAAAGCATCCCCGACAGATGGCCATACAGCCTCTGTTTAAAGACCTCCAAGGAAGGAGACCCCACCACGCTCCAAGGGAGTTTGTTCCACTGCCGAACAGCTCTTACTGTCAAAAAGTTCCTCCTAATGTTGAGGTGGAGACCAGCCACTCTCTCTGTCACCGTTCCCTGCCCCCCCCCCACCAGACCGAAGCTTCCAGTGCCACCCTCTGACTTCCGTCTGAGTTCTTCTCTACTCTCAAGACTAGTAACTATAGTCCCATCTCCTGAATCTATTCCTCTATCTAACCTGTTCTGCCTTAATTCTTCATTAGCTTTGCATGGCTCTTGTGAGCGTGTGTTGCATGTGTGAGTGCTTTCTGAGTTATTTTCCAATAAAAGAACATTTATTTTACTTTAACCTGAAATTCTCTGCAGTGAGTTCTGGTATACACAGGTGAAAAGATCCCGAAGTTACCCGCATCTCGCACAATTCCATTTGAGCTATAATAATTCCCCCAGCTAATAATAGATCACGGGTGGGCTCCCCACGGACCACCCAACCCACCTATTTGGGTAACACCATAATCTATTTTTCATCCACAAAGATTGCTTTAATTGTAGCCAAATGCATGAGGATTGGTCAGGAGGCCAAAGGGAAAAATCTATCCATGCTTCTAAAGGATCATCTACATGATCCAGGATACCCCAACTTACACCAGCACGTCCTGGCCACAGATCAGGCCCGTTGTTCCCCCATTACCTGTACGAAACAGAAGGATATCCTGACGGGCATGCTGGCCCAGTCACTGCAGCCAGCGCCACTGCCATCTTGCATGCGCTTCTGCCATCGAGGAAACCGGCTGCAACATATGACCAAGGCCCCCTGCATGTGACCAGTCTTGGTCACATGCAGTGGGACTCCTTCCTGCCTTTCAGGAGAGCCAGAGAGACCACAGCAGCAGCGAGGACAGGCCTGTCGGAACAGGCTCCTGTGGATATGGAGGGTGGGGGGCTGATCTATTTTTTGCCAGTGGTACCAGAGTAAACCAGGTGTTATTTTAAAACACTGTATCACTGTATTAAAACACCGCCTTCCCCCCATCTGAGCCTTGTATCTGCCCCGGGAGTGGTGAGAACTGCCCGGGGGCAGAACGGGGCAAATGCCCTGCTTTGTGAGGACTGCAGGGCTCTGAGACAAGGGCAAGATGCTGTATATTGCCCATGTAGACAAGCCCTTAGTCTTGACAGCTAAAAACCTCAAGCATCCATTTTCAGAGAATGCCACTCTTAGGACAAGATGCTGAGAGGGCAGCAGCATTGGTCTCTCTTGGGAAGACACTAATGCACTAGATGGCCATCTGGTTCAATTTGCAACTCAACTGTAATTCCCTTTCTTTGAAAGCCACAGTCTCTGGCTTGGGATGTCATGAGGCTGGAAAGAGTTCCTGTCACTCAACTGTATGAACTAGCCAATGAGAGAAGCAGTCATTTCAGTTGGTGGTGGACTCAAAGCAAAGGCAGATTTTAGCTGAGGGACACCTGTGATGATAACCACATCAAATAATGAATTACACTTGTTTCATTCTCACGCTTGTCTAGCTGTTTGTATTGTGCAGTGGGGACCTTATCCTGTGAAGTGTGGATGGCCTTCTTTCTGGCTTGCTTTCACAGTATTCAGACTTAACGCTTAGCATCCCTCAGGAAGCGTAGCTCAGAGATTCTGTAGAGCAGTGGCTCTTAACCTTTTCTTTACCGGGGAGCCCTTTAAATATATTTTGTTATTGATGAATTGCCCTTTGGGAAATTCATGTTTCCTTTTCCTGGTGTGTGCACGTGCATGCACATGTGTGCGTGTGTTAATTACTGTACAAATTTGCACTCATTATTTCTTTTCCAAAAGCCCTTTCCTCCACTGGCTTCCTCTCTTATCTGGTTCTTTTTAATTATAAAGTAGTTCTGTTTCACAGTAAGCAAAGAAAAAAAATTAAGTAGTAGAAATCAATAATTAACAGAGAGAACAGGAAAAGGAAATGACTAATTACAGGAGCAATTCACCCAAATGTCATGCTGCCTTAAACAGGAAGCAATTAATGGTAAACACTGCAAGCAGAAAGCTTCTAATTAAAGGCACAGTAATCCAGAGAAGCATCTATAGTTGTCCTTTCACATTCGCTGGGATTTGGTTCCAGGACCCCCGTGAATACCCAAATCCGTGAATACTCAAGTCCAATTATATGCAATGACATAGCAAAATGGTGTCCCTTATATAAGATGGCAAAATCAAGTTTTGCTTTTTGGATTATTATTTTTTAAAAAATATTTTCAAGCCGTGAATACTTAAAACCGTGAATGCCAAATCCATGAATGTGGAGGGATGACTGTATAACACCTTACAATGGAAAGCTTTACACTGCCATGTTACTTGAAGTGTGAGGACTCCCCACATATCAACACTGGAAAAAAGATGAAGGATGGCCCCCCAAAAAAAAATAAAACACCCCACAACCCAGTAGAATGCAACAGGCTGGCAATTGTAACCTAAACTGTAAGACAAGAATAACATGATGCTGCAAGCTGAAAATGACCAATGTGCTTGTGGTGAGATCCTGGGTTAAAAATAGGTTTGAACTCAATTGCCCAGGCTCTTGAGGAATGCTTCAGAGCTACATCTATGGATACGCTAAATAAGATTATAGTAATCTGTCTTCTTTATTAGTTATCATAGGGAAAAATGAGGAAAGAAAGTAGATGTGCATGTCTGGGCTAACCTTGGCCTGACTTAAACTGAAAAACAGTTTTAAAAAATGACCCCCACACTGAGCAATGGAATGATCATAGTACACTTGAAATTGTAGAGACAACCATGAGTAATACAATGAAAAGAAAGGAATGGGCCAGATCACTTATTTGGTTCTCTGGCATCTTGGCAGAACATTAGAAAGAACAGCTGGAAACCTTTAGTCTACAAATGGCTTCCTTTCCTTTCTGCTTTAGTTCCTACATTTCAAAATGCAAAACCAGCTGCCTCCAGCTGAGCAACAACTTTGCAGGGGTCTAACAGTATGTCTGCAACTGAACCCATGACAGTGGCTGAGAAGCAAGCCGTCTGTCTCCCCATCTTTTCCAGATCCTTTCTTTCTGAAAAACATTTTCTGTGATGCTCAAGGAGCAATAAACCCAAAACAGATCCAACCGTGTGATATCCAAAGCCAGATTAAAACAATTGGAGCCCTGGACCAGTTCCAGAAACAGTCCTCACGCACCCACCCCCACTCCATGCATGCATGCAAGCTCCCCCATTGGAGGGCTGACTTTTCACTGCGGCAGATCAGGCGTGACAGCCTGCCAAACCAAGAGAAGCCTTCCTTGAGTCTAGAGCTAGCACCTTTCAAGCCCAAGGGAGGGAGTGACTTTGGTCATCCCCTTTGTCTGTGGCCCAGTGGGTGTGACCAAGGGTGGAATCTCAGAGGCAACACAACCACCTGCCTCTGCACCCACTCAGCAACTGGAAAATGGGGCCAAAGTAAGTGGTAAATACTTCCAGCCGTTAGGGAAAGCAGAAAAGGGAGAGATCTACAATTGCTCTTCCCTCCCTAGGAGTGTTTCTTTCTGGACTGCACCACAGTACAAGAACCAGATGTTTTGGTGTGTCACCAGCAATAGCATGAGGCCCTGACTACTGAAGGGCCTGGACCATTTGTTCCAGCTGCACCACTGGTAATCCATCCTTGTTCCTGAGAAATGCAAGGAAGTTAGACTGGCCTTGCTCTTATTGGGAGGGGCAGTCTTGGAAAAGTTACTTTTTGAACTACAACCCCCCAAAGCCCCCAATCAGCATGGGAGTTGTAGTCAAAAGCAACTTTTTCAAAACTCTGCTTTCCTCCCATGGGTATTTACATCCTCTAAGGCTATATCCTGTTATGCCCGGCCATGTTGTCATAAGAACCATCCAGGAAGAGTTTGTGACAGGAGTGCCAAATGCATCCAAACAGCATGGAACTCAGAATAGCAACTATATTTAATGTTTGGAGTGCAGGAAAATTGCAGACATTCCCATAACAGACACACTTGTTGGCAGATTATCTAGGTAGCTTATTGGCAGCTGTCTCAGCAGGAAAACTACACCCCACCAGCAAGCCAGCTTTGGAAAATGAAGCCTAAGACAGGCCCAGAACCCCATAGATTAGGGGCACCCAGGACGTGGCAAAGGTCCTGGGTGAAGCCCTGGCATCTCTGATGGAAAACATCTGTTATCTTTTCCTTTTAGTTGGAGATGCTGGGGCCTGACCCTGAAACCTTCTGTTTGCAAAGCATACGTCCTGTCATTGCACTGTGGTTCCCCCACTTTTGTCCGCCAGCTTAGGCAGATAAGAAGGCCCTTTGGGCTCAACACAAAACCCCTCCTTTGTAGGATCGCTGCTAGTTGGTGCAGACAACACTGGGATAAATGGACCAGTGACACAAATCAGTATAGGTATCTTAATTTTGTTAATTAAAACATGCTCATGCTCGCTCACTCACTCGCTCGCTCTCTTTTAGAGCCTTATCACAGGAGGGGAGGGAAGCAGCTTTAAAACCCAAGGATAGTGCACCCCACCTTGTCTTATTGCATGGTGCCTGCGTGCTGTTCTTCCATTCTGCTCCCATGGAAGATGGTAGTAAACACTGGTCTTTTTGCCAACAGGAAAAATCCATTAGCAAAAAGACTTGCCTTTACCACTGTCTCCCATGGGACCAGAACGGGAGAACAGCTAAAGAACACCAACAGCATGCAGTAAGGCAAGGTGGGACGTGCTACTCTCAGGCTCTACTTCAGCTTCCCTTCCCTCATGTGATAAGCCCATTAGTCTCTCTCTCATACTCACCTATCCTCCAATGTGTCCCAGATGAAAACCGGGACACGTGTGGCCAAACAGCATCAGAGTGTGGTCAAGATGGCAAAACTTATTAATGAGGAAAAGCACACGGTTTGCTTTTGCCCGAGTCTACTGGGAAGGGCAAGACTCCACCCCTTCCTCTCCTCTGCCCACTGCTGAGTTAACTGAGAAGTTATCTAAACAGTGAAAATAACCCTCATGGAATTTGCTGGGAATATGACCAGTCTAAATGGGATCCCGCATCAATCCACTGTATTCGGATGGAGGGGGGCCCGAAATGGCAAAAACAAAACAGAAAAAGCCTTTGTAGCTTTTTTAAAAATGTGAGGGGGGTGCGCATTCCTGCTTGTTGGGACAAGCAATTCAATATGAATTGCTTTCCCATAGCAAAGGAAGCACAAAGCTGATTGGCCAGGAGAGCATGGGGGTGGGGCTTGCTAACCAGGCGAGTGTCCACTGCCCCATGGTGGATTTTCACTTTAGCAAGTGATTGCTAAGGCAGTAAAATGGGGTGTGGGGTTTTTTGCTTTCCTGTTAAATAAAAAAAATGCTCTGGTGTACCTTAGACATTGTAATTTTTTAAAAAAAAATTGGCAGTGGCAAATTGAGGTGAGTACAAACATGAGTAAATCACTCATGGCCACCATCTTGCATGTGAAGTTTATGGGGGCAAAACCACCATTAAGACAAGTCACTGATGCTGCGAAAATACCATTATTGCGAGGCACTCTGGTTTTTTTCCCCTTGTGTAGATGGAGCCTGAGTGCAAAGTACTTTTGGACTCTGAATTTGATTTGCAACAATTGAAATAACAAAGACAAAAAGGGGAAGTAAGAGGGGGAGAGAGAAAATGGGACATTTTAGAAGCAGCTAAAAAAACAGGATGACAGAGATTTAATCAGGATTCTCCCTACCAAATGGAGGGTGTGTACATAGTAAGCAACGTCTGTGATTCTAAGTGCAACATGACTTTTAAATTACATTCCTCTGGAATCAAGTCATAGGCAGAGTGTGGGAAATATATTTTGAGAACTACAACTCCCAGAATCTGAGCCAGCATGACCCCTGGCCATGTTTGTAATTTCTAACAAGGTTTTCATTAACTGGTTCCTAGAAGGCCTTGTATTTGCAGAAATGAAAGAGAGAGTAGCCATTCCTGGAGGACTCAGCTTCTGTCAGCCTACTAGCACAGGGAAAAAACAGCTCAATTACCTGCTGACAGGTAGCAAACAACCCCAGAGAGATAGACGGCAGGTCAGGCATGGCAGCCAGACAAGTGGGCCATGCAAGGAGTGTTAAGAGAATGGGGTGGGGAAAGTCTGTGGGTAGGTATATGTGTGTTAAAATTGACAGTAACTTCTGTTTCTAAGAAGGCTCCTTACTGCCAAAGTTCTAAGTACCCAACATACCAGAACCTGCAGCCTCCGGCTTTAGAATGAATCCTCTGATTTACAAACTACACTTGTGAAATCATTTTGGTGTTTTGAAATACAGCTGTTGGCAGCCTGTGGCCTGCAGGATGCATGCAAGCATTGGTTGTTCTACAGGCAGCCTGCTAGTGTCTCAAGGGACCACACCCACGTTCCCCTCAGGTGGCAGGGGAGAAACTGCTGCACCAGCCATGCTATTAACCGTGCACTGGGACAGTGCTCTTGAATACAGGTTGCTAGCCTCCTACCTTCACAACAACCCCAGGGCAAGGCTGTTGCTTTTTTACTAAGAGTGTGGAAACAGGAGTCTCAGTCAGGGCTCTATAGCAGGGAAGGCTTTAATTTCTCTCTGGGCTGGTTTACACAGCAGATTTATTGCAGCAACTTGCACTTTAATTCTGTTCCGCAGCTGTGCCAGTCAGGTTTTTTTTCTAATTATGTCGCTTTTAAGTTCAGACTTGAATAAGTGGGGGGGGGTGGCCTCCCAAGCAGACACAGGCTGTATGGGGAAGGACATAGGGCAAGACTCACAAGAGTCTGCCCAAATAGCAGGGGGGAAAGATCAAAGTAGTGGCTCTGTCTCTGTAAATCTGCCTGTAAATGAACTCACTCCGTAAAGCAGAGGGACAATAATCTCTCTGCTAAAAGACCTTGCTGCCATGCCATGGATCCTAAGGTGAACCTATCACAAGTTTTTCCAGCCCCGCCGTCTCTCTCTCTCATGCTCTCTCTCTCTCTCCCTCCCTCCCTCCCTCCCCCAAGCAGAGAGAGAGAGAGAGAGAGAGAGAATAGCAACTCAGCTTGCTACAGCCCTTCGTGAAATGGCTGCTCTCCCTCCCCCATGCACAGGAAAAAAGTTGACAAACTCAGCTTTTACATACTTTCAAAACAGCAGAGAGGATGAGAAGGAATGCTCCCTGAATGAAATTTGTTGGGAATCCTTTTTGTTTGCAAACTGGCTTGCAAAATAACAGACAGGATTTTTGCAAGTTTCCTCTCTAATCGCTACTGTCTTTCCCTCCCTCCCTGCCCCTCTTTTAAGCCCACCCCTGCATCATCAACCAATCACAATGCAGCTGTGCTTTAACCTTTAGCGGAATGCTAGTTCACACTGCCAATAATGCACTACATTGCAAATATGCCGGCAAAAATAGCGACATCCCCTGGCACACTATATTTGGGTGTTTTACCTTCCCACCTTCTGAATGAGGTGATGCTGTGCTGCGATCCGTGGGAACTATGAGCTATCTTAGCGGTATATTTAGAGGAATATTTGCCCGTGTAAACGACCCCTCTGTCTCTCATGCACACACCAAACACAGCAGATGGCCTAAAAGAAACATTTTCTAGGGCATGACTACACAGGCAAGAAACCCCACACTTACCTCGTAGCCGCAATGGATTTCTTTGATCCACATTGGTCCTGTAAACCCCATACTCACCAGGCGTCTCCAATTACAGACAATATCCTGCCACATGCTAATCGTCGCACCCGCGTCAGAGTGAATGGCTGGTTCTACGTTGATTACGTCTCCTATACGCCATACTATTTCTGGCCACATGGCTGGGGCTGCTCTGTTTTTGTTTTTGTTTTCCCCTGTTCAGTCATGTATGTGGATAAGTGAATATATATGGCCCCCCAGTACTGTATTACTAAATAGGCACAGATAAACTTACCCAGATATGCACACAATAAAAAAATAAATAAAATATTGTTTTAGAAAAGCCCATGAATGGAGTCCTGCCCACTGGAAGTCCTGCTCCAGCTTTGCTCTGAAGTTAATCCTCGGCCCCACATAGCCAAAAATCTGTGTTTTCCCTTTGAATCTGGAGCAAATTGCGACTCTTACACACTGTCAAAAATGTTGTGTGTCAACTGTACTGTGTACACAGGATGAGTACGAGTTTTATTGCCCATGTAGATAAAGCTCCTTACTGCAAAACATTCTCTATACAGGATTGAGTGATAGGTTGATAGGTTGATTGATTGAGGCAAGGGAATGTTGTGTGTCTGTAAAAAGCAAGCCTTATGTTTTCCAACCAACATGGCCTTCAGATCCATCTGCTCTTTCCCCCCCACCCCGTCCCCCCACCTCCCTCCTCCATCCTATTTTCCCCACCCTGTCCCTCTCAATTAGACAGATCATCCCTTCCAATTATATTCCACCCAATTCTTTTCCTAGCACTCTTGCCTCTAGCATCTTTTGCTGACTCAATGTCTGTTCTTTGGAACAGTGTGCCCTTCCCTTCCAGAGCTTTCTGCAGAACCATCTATCAGCACATTGCCCAACAGTGTGATTAATCTTTCTGAAATCCATATTATAACTGCCACAGCTTTGCCTTTTATTCTCATCAACCTTTTCCCCATCAAAGCCTCAAGCTTGTTGCATGCCTCTTGTCTCTTTTCCAGCTTTCATGCTTGTTCACTCATTTCAAAGGTGTAACCTGTTCATGTGCTCGGTGGGTCCCTTTCTTTTCCACAGCATTCAGAAACAAGGTATGTGCCATCCGCTAGCCCCAAGTTGCCCGTCCTTATGATTAAAGTAATAATAGTGCCAGTGCATAGATGTGTGTGTTCTGCCATTTCACCATGCAGAAGCCCTCATGCAGGAAGATACATACATACTGTGCTTTCACTGACTCTCTCCATAGAACTATGTCCACGCTCATGATAGTCTGTTCTTGGGTGCACTCGTGAGGCAGTCACAGAACACTGCAAGAGTACAGAGCTCCTGATATTCCATCACACTTTCTTCCTCATAATATCTTAGCTTTAAAAAAGCTGTCAAGACGGATCTTTTCCGGCAGGCCTTTCCTGAATAACTATCCCGGCCCAAGACTCAGCTGTCCTTTCTGAGCTGCAATCAGATTTTTTTTTTAACTATTGTATGTTTTAATTTTTTTTCTTTCCAATTTATATATTTTTGATTATTGTATGTTTTTAATCTTTTATAATTTAATATTATTTTAAGGGGTGGGTGGGCTAGGGTACTGGGACTATGGAGTTTTTATATTGTAAGCCGCCCCGATTGCGTTGCAGAGGGGCGGGATAGAAATAAAATTATTATTATTATTATTATTATTATTGATACAAAATGTGGTGTGATGTCATTGTGCTGAGCATTCCCTTGCCTCCATTCCAATTCACTGGCTGCCAGCCCAAGGCATGATGTAATATACATCATGTTGGTGTCCGGCGATGTGTCTTGTTTCTCTAAACATTTCAAACAGTGGTTAAAAAAACATTTCAAAGAGTGGCAAAGAGACGTGTAGTGGTAGCAACCAAGTAACCTCTGCTGTAATGTCCAATTGAGCCCACATTGTCTTTCAGTTGTGAGGAGAATGGTTTAAGCCAGAGATATTCTTGCTTATGCCAGTGGGTCTTCTCATATCTTTTGCAGGAAAAGATGAGTGAGGGCACTCTGATCAAGTGTATGGAAGCAGTGATAGATTGTATCCCACTACAATAGAGTAGGCCCATTATTGTCCCCATCAAGTTCATTGATAACACTGAGGCTTGGTTTATTTATATTGTAAAAGTTCATCGCACTTTCATGTGGCAAATGAATGGTCTGAAAGTGGCCCCTTGAGTGGTAAAAATGACCCAGTCTTTATTATATTTATCTCACCATAAGGGGCTAGGTTTTGTTCTTGTGTGATCAATGCAATCTCTCATCAAGTACAAGGATCATGCAAATATATTTTTTACTAAATGAACGCATTATGGCAAAGTCAATTACCAAGGACATTACCTTGGTCAAATGGTAAAAGAAACAGAACCTGACCTGATTTACCATGATATTATGAAATGTTCTGAAACTGCAAAAATGAGCTAAGGGTTTAAACCCTTAAGAAAGAGAGAGAAGGAAAAGGACATTGAATGAAAGGCACCATCGTGGCTGTGCTGCTGAAGTGCCTAAACTTGTTGTTGATGAATCTGTGCTGTTCCTCCTTGACTGTTTCTCTTCCTCTCTAACAAGGTATACAGAGAATAGCAGGCAGCTTTGAAGGCAAAGATGGACTCCATGGGGAAGCTTGTTGCAGTTTTCTTCATCTCTCCTTGCACTGATCACAGTCTGGGAGTTGGGATAGGGGAAAGTGTTGCTCTAGTCTCCTCTACAAAGCTGATATAAGATTGCTGATCAGGAATTGTTCAACTGGTGTTAGCCTCTGTTCATTTGTATTACATCTCACTCAGAAACCCATGCAAGAAGATTCAACCACACCAGTCTTTTTGTAACAAGAGGTGATAACCTGATGCAGATCCAGGAGCAACCTAACTTAGAAACAGGAATTATTGTATGTCACCACCATTCTGTAGTCTAAAACACAGGTAGAAATCATGCAGTTTTCCAGATGTTGTTAGACTGCAACTCCAAGAATATCCCAGCTTTGGCTATGTTGGCTAGAGCTGGCTGGCACTTGTAGTCCAGCATCTTCTGAACAGCCACATGATTCCCACCTCTGCTCTTAAAATTCACAGCAGTATAAAAATATAAAAGAACAACATAAGCACAAAGGAACATAATCAAGAATGTCATCAAAATATGGTGCTTTGGGGTGAAAATTGATGTACCGTATATTCCGGCGTATAAGACGACTTTTGAAGCCCGGAAAATAGCCTCGAAAGTCAGGGGTTGTCTTATACGCTGGGTATACAGTTTGCCTCACCCGCCCCTGGATCTCCTGCCTCTTTGCTCCTTTTGCAAAGGGAGCGAAGACGCAGGAGATCGGGCGGGGGGGGATGAGGCAAAGCATGTACTGGTACATTCTCCCCTCTCCTCCGCCTTCGCCCCCTTTGGGGAGGAATCGAAGGTGGAGGAGAGGTGCAAATGTAGAAGTTTGCCTCACACGCCCAAAGCCTTCCCAAGTTGGCACTGGGCGACACACCGCCTCTCAGTCCACAGGGGACGGGGGGAGCGGTTGCCAACCCATGCCCAGTGCCCCCCTCTTTCGGCTGACCGCTCCCTGCTGGGTCTGGCTGGTTCGGGGGCGCCGCCGCCTCACCGGAGAAATCGGCCAGTGAGGCACTCTCTTTGATCCAGAGCACGAGCAGGCAGGCGAGGAGATGGAGCAGCTGCCAAAAACGCAACACCTGGCGCCGGCTTGGATGCTTCCTGGCCTCCCAGCCCCTCGTGATGCAGAGGAGGAGGAGGAGGAGGAGGAGGAGGAGGAGGGTCTCTCTCTCTCTCCAAGCAGCCCCCCAGCCGAGAGGGGGGAAAGAGAGAGCTGCCTCTGCCCCTTCCTGAGAATGGAGTGGGCTGGGCAGGCAGGCGAGTGAGTGAAGAGGAAAAGAAACAGGAAACCCACCCACATGCCTAGCCGAGGGAAAGGGGTGGGGACCCGGCTGGCTTGAAAGGGCAAGTCTGCAAAGCTCGCCCAGAGCGCTCGGTTTCGCCAGCCAAAGGAACTTCCAACTGCAGCGGTGACGGGACAGCCCTCGCCTGGAAAAGCAAAGGGCGCCGCTTGGGAGGCCCGGAGAGTGTGAGTGTGTGTGTGTGCGCGCGCGCATGCACGCATGTTGGCCAGCCCCGACAGGGAAGCGCCGTGCTCCAGAGGTGCCACTGGCAAATCGCCATTCAAGTCGAAAAGCCGGGCGGGGGCTGCATTCAAGACCTCGAGGGGACACCAACTTGGGAGAACAGATGCTCCCACACCACACAGCAGAGCAGCCGGACGCAGTCACCTGAGGGGAAATTGGCGGGGGGAGGGCTCCTCCTGTATGGACCTTTCATGGTGGGGTAGAGCAGGGGCTCTTTGCCTTTTCTTTACCAGGGACCCCCTTTGAATATCTTTTGTTCCCAGGGTCCCTCAAGACTTAACTCAAGATTTAAAGCCCCAATAATAAGAATAAGAATAAGAATAAGAATAATTTTATTTATGATATAGTCGGCTAGGCACTCTCCAAGATCCCACAAGCCGATCTAGGAAAGGATGGATGGCTGAGTGAACCTTGAAGCCCTTGGGATCAAACTTGCAATGTTGTGGCACTGGCATTTAACTACTGTGACACCAGAGCTCCTCAATAATAATAATAATAATAATAATAATAATAATTTTATTTATGGTATAGTCGGCTAGGCACTCTCCAAGATCCCACAAGCCGACCTAGGAAAGGATGGATGGCTGAGTGAACCTTGAAGCCCTTGGGATCGAACTTGCAATGTTGTGGCACTTGTATTTAACTACTGCGACACCAGAGCTCCTCAATAATAATAATAATAATAATAACAATAACAATAATATTTTTAAAAATACCATTATACCATCCATTCAACCTTCCCTCAGAGGCACTGGAGGAAGAGAGAAGACTTTTCTCCTGCAAGTTTGTGGCTGGAGTAGGTTGAATGGCAATGCGCAGGCCAAATCAACCGGCCAGCCTTTGCCTTGGCTCCTGTCACTGCAGGAAGGAGGTGGGCCAAGCAGCCTTCAGGCCTTCGCAGACCCCCGTGGATCACAGGTTAAGAACCACTGGTGTGGAAGACGGAAATGAAAGACGTAGGAACTGTCTCCAGTTTTCAATCTGACAGCCCTAACACTGCCTTTTTCTTGTCCCTCAGCCTAATTCTTGACTCATCTTCCCTTGGGTTTTAACATAACCAATCCCAGATTTATTTTCCTCGCCTTAAAAGGTATCTGATCACAGGAGGCCCCTCATCCCAGAAGCTGCCATTCTGCACCAAAGTGTTTGTTGAACGGGACTCCCACCTTCATGTGACTCTTAAAGCACCACAGACAAGGTGCTTAGTTCTGTAACATAGTGCACACGGTAGTGCCATTTTCAGTATCTGGTTTACTTCCATGGACTTGAAGTGACTATGCAGAAATGTTGCAGTCAGTATTAATTATTATTATTGTTTATATTTTTTTCCTGCGTTGTCGTTTCTCTTCAAGACTTGTTCGGCGTGAGTTCTCAAATAAGGCTGCAGGATTGTGGATAGTGCGTCTCCATGCCTCCCGATATGAGGCCAGGGTGGACCATTGTTGGTGATAAATTTGGCCGAGCCTGAGATGTTGTTTCAGAAAGAGAAACGACAACACAGAAAGAATCACAACCCAGAAACATCTATGTACATGGCACTTGCATAAAAACAAGCAAACTAAACCCTGGGTCCTGCCAAAGGTGTACAGTCTAAAATAAATGTATACATAAGCACACACAGAGGGAACGAATAATAAACATAAGACTATATAATTGCAAAACAAATTATCCAGGTAAGTACAAAAAAACCCCAACCAAACAACAATAATATAGTATGAAATAGCAAGAAAATATAAACATAAAACAAACCGACCAATACATGTGATCAAATATAAAACAACAATATATATGTGTATATACGGTAATATAAATCAAACTGACCAAACATGTAAACAAAATATACAAGATTACAAACAGTATCAAACTAAAATTCCAAAAGGTTTGGAAAACAGAAAAGCTTTCAATTGAGATTTAAAAACAGAAGCGGCAGTCCACAAATGTGTATAAAAGGAGGCTGGAGGGGGGAGTTTGGGATATACTCGCTGTATAAGAGGAGGGGTAGTCTTATATGGTGAGTATATCCCAAACTCTATATTTTAACTTAAAAATTGGTGTGGGATGTCGTCTTATACGCCCAGTCATCTTATATGCCAGAATATACAGTAATATTTTTTGAGCTAATAGGCCCTGTTTGAAAAGGTCCTCGCAGTATGCAAAAGAAAACATACCCTTTTCTTCCCTAGGGTAAAATACTGGAAAATAATTCTCCAAATCTGTACTGTGGCAATTGAGCTGAGCAGAAAGAACTCCTCTATGACCAGACAGCAATAGTTTCCCCTCAAACCAATCACCGGAACAGTTTTGCCACTTCTATTTAGGTTAATGGTTTGCTTACAAGATGAATGATAAACCAATGAGCATGCATGTGCCCCTTTTAAAACATCACTGGAAAGGCATACGTATAAAGAGAAGGCAATACTGATAGCTGAGCCAACCTTAAAATTTCTTGGAATATATGTTTCATTCAATTTGCAAACCTGGGCTTACACTACAGGTAAAGAACTTGCTGCGTCTGCTCTTAAAATATGCCTATCGTCACGATAGCTAATAACAAATGACATAATTTAGGTTTTGCTGCTGACTAAGAGCTCCTCTCAAAATCATGCAAGGTGTCTAAAAATACATCTTTAAAATAATTCTTAAAATAAATCCTTTTGGGGGGTGTCCTTCCGTGTCTCTCTTGCAGTCATGTTCCATGCAGCACGCCTGATCAAAACTGTGGTCATCTTTCAGGATGGGAGTATCACATCTTCCCAGCAACAAAATAGTACTGCTTGAATGGGAGTGTGGTAATGTGACAATCCTGCATCAGAAGTGCTGCCTTGAGGTAAAAGCTCTAAACAATGTACAAAAATAGGGGGACAAAAACCAAACCAAATAAAAAGTTAATTATTAGGAAAGGTTTCAAGTCACATGCTGTTAGACGTGTTTTATCAACCCAGGTTGGCCTCTTATAGCCACAGCCTTCCCACTGACCTGCTCCTTCCACCTCCATGATTCAAATGCCTGTAACAATTATGGTTACAGCCTAGCCCAGGTGGGCTTTTCTGGACTATGGCTCCAAAATCAAACAAAAAACAAATTTCCAGCATCTAGCCTCATAGTAAAATCCATTCCACACATACATAAAGGTCCTCTAAGGGTTGTCTATTTCTGGATATATTCTTTTGGAGCAAGTGTGTCTTCAAATTTCACTTTCTGATGCAAAAGCACACAGTTTCCTTTCTAAGGAACAGGAGCTCAGCCAGATCTGTGTACTTATGCTTTGGCAAAACAATAGCAATAGCATTTATATTTCTATTCTGCTTATCAGTGCAAAGCACTCCCTAATCAGTTTACAATGTTTTTTAGCTAATTGCCCCCAACAAGTTGGGTACTCATTTTACTGACCTACGGAAGGATGGAAAGCTGAGTCAACCTTGGAGCCCTGTAATATTGAACTCACAACTTTGTGGCTGTAGTACCGGCATTTAACCACTGTACCACCAGGGCTCCTGGAAACAAAAGGATGCTCTGTCTATGCTCAGTGGCAACTCATCATTGCTCTACAACATGTTCTCAGGTAGAACTACACTTTTATGTATAGGACGCTGGAAGGCAACCTCTAAACCAGGTTCTCAACCAGGGCTCACTGGAACCCTAGGGTTCCATAAGAGGTTGCTAGAGGTTCCATGATATATTGAGATTGCAAAAAATAAACACCATCATCATCATTTTAGCTGTCGATATAATAATTCTTAGGCAGGGTTTCCCTGAGACCTGAAAACTGTTTCAAGTGTTCCACTTGGGTAAAAGGGTTGAGAAAGGCTTACCTTTGGGCCTCTAGAGCTTGCAGTCCATTACCACCATCCGTGTTGGGTATGGCTGATGGGACCTATAGGCTAAAACATCAGGAAGACCAAATATTACCCACCCCTGCTACAAAGCTTTTATTCGTTTCTTACATTTCCAGCACACCCTTCCTCCTAGTCCTCTGAGCATAATTTTAGCCTCACAACAACTCTAGACAGCAGAGCAGATAACAACGTGCTCAGTGCATGCTTGCTATTTGCACACCAGCATTTGTCACGTTGAACTTTCTGATGAGAGAAATGCATGCCTTCAAACAGGCTGAGCCATGTAATGGGCACAGGCCAGGAAGACACCTGCCAATCGCAATATCTCAGCACACCCAGGAGTAAGCTCTGTGCTTGCTCTTCTAGCACTGATTTTTGCGTTGTGTAGCATGTGAATGTAACTCACAGAGCAGGCATTTAGCTATGGCCTTCACATATCCAAGGCCAATACTCAAGTCATGGCTGTATTATCAGATGCAGCAAAAACCACATCAGAAGATCACTACAAGAACAGGAAGGGGCGACCTTACCAGATAATGACGTCCTCCAGTGTCCCAGGGGCATAGCACAGGTGTGAATAAGGCATCCCTTTTGATTAGCGGCTTCTCCCCATCAATGGAAAAGGGAAGCCTCATCTGCAGCAGCATTATGCCCCTGGAATAGCAGGACTGGTAAGGTCTGGTGTCTGGTAAGGTCATCCTTTCTGTTCTTGTAGCAATCTTCTGACATGGTTGGGAATGCATTTTTTTTATTTATTTTTTTGTGCATTCCCCCATGTCTGATATACTCTCCTATACCTGGCTTCCTGTTTCAGCAATATGTCCCTCTGCTTCTTTTGTGCTTGGATGTAGAAGGCCAATGTTGCTTCTTATCCCCCATAAAGCAGGGGGGCTGTTTTGTTCTGTTTTCACAATTGAAATGGGCAAGTGGACCTCATTTCTTCAGGGTACATTACTATCCTGAGAGATTACTGACATCCTCAGAAAGGCCTGTCCTAAAGAATTGGATTTGGTTCTTCTTTCCCATACCTTGACACATACTGGCACCTAGTGGCTACTTGCGGGTTCATTACTCTATCATTCTCAGGGATGCCATGAAATCGGACTGAGTTTATCCTCCATCCTTCTATTACTTTTTATGACCTCTTTTTAAAAAAATACATGGACTACAAAATGAACTTTTAGCTTGATGGAATCTAGGCAATAAGTCATCTGTTTGATAGATGAAAATTAAAAGCTTGACCAATGTGGTGCCCACTATTACCCAACAGGACTGACAGAGGATAAAAGGGAAGGTGTTGAGAGGTTGTAGAAAACCAGCATGGTGGAGTGGTTTGTGTGTTGGATTAGGACTCTGGGAGACCAAGGTTCAAATCCCTGCAGCCACAGAAACACCCTGGATGATCTTGGCCTTAGAGGAAGGCAATAGCAATCCGCCTCTGAATAAATCTTGCCAATAAAAAAAAAATAGGATGGGGACCCATAAGTTGGAGTCAAAGGCGCATCACAACAACAAAAGGAAAAGTGGGATTCTGTAGAGCCATTATTACAAATATGAGATATACTGTGGGCCCTTCAAATTTGTGGGGGTTTGGTTCCAGGACCACACACTTCAGAGTGTCCACATTCAAATTGCTGCCATTTAATAATACAGGTGTGCCAATCCACAGTTGCATAATTTGCAGATCCAGAGCCCACAAATCTGGAGGGCCCACTCTATGCTTAAAAACAGGGAGACAGTGAAGATGAGGAATACTATGGAGGTAGGATTTAATAGGATACCTAAACTTAAGCCATCCCCAAAGTCACTTACAAAATAGTTAGTGCTCTCCCTATATAGCATTCAACATTTAGGACAGTGACAGAGAACTATGGCATGTCTAAGGACCATTCCTTCCATCTACCAGGATCTCCTGTTCTCACCACCACATACTTCTAAAATACAGTGGTGGGTATGAATAAAGACAACTTCCAGTTGAAAAGGGAAAACAGCATTATCTCTTAAAACAAGGTGCAATACAATTGCTAGTCCTAACTTCACACAGTGGGATTTACATGGGTGTCAACTTACCATTCAACAATTAATTTGATGGGTCTACTATAGTTGGAATAGCAAACACAAAGTTTGTCCACAATCTATTATGCTGGAGTAGGACAAGAGAGGACATAATGTCGGTTTGGAGCTTCAGGTAGATCTCTAAAAGATTTGCTGTGGATTGAAATGGATTTCTGGTTCCCAGTTGTTTAAAATAACATCAACCAAATTACTTTCCTCCTACTCAAAAAACATACTGCTATAATGAAGAAAGCTTAGGTAACTAGGAGGTTTTTGTGTTAAAGGACTTTGATCTTTGCTCAGTTTTCATACTCAAAAAGAAATTCCTGGGCTGAACAATCTTTAATTATAAATGTCTTTCTTTGGCACAAGGATCTGGTTGATGGATCTCAGTGTTCTGGTAAAATAAAACAAAAAACTCATAAATCTCACATGATTTACATCTGCCTAGCTCTGTAGGGTTGCAAAATTGGTGCTGCAGGTTATGGGAAGCAGATGGGTGTCCTTTGGGAATCAACTTTCTCATAGCCGTTAATGAAACCACTGTTCCTTTTGGAACAAGCATGGACCTTGTGAATAAGCCTTTGCCTTTTAAAGTATGTGTAATCAAACTCTAAGAAGAGAAAGGATGCTGGTAGCAAAACAGCCACTATTTGAAAAATGCCTATTATCCAAATAGCTAAACGTGTTAGCCATATATGTTGAATGTTCTCCCTCATCACTCCAACTCATGACATTCTGCCCTATAGACAGATCTGAGGCATTCACTATGAATTCATTCATAGCTCTAAACAATGTATTAAAATTTAAAACATGTTGGCTGCTGTCATTTGAGAAGTTCCTGGGGGCTGGGGGGGGGGGAGGGAGTACAATCTGGCTGGCTGTTACCGAGACAGCGCACTGCCTTGCACAATATTGCCTTGCACAGTTTGATCCTATGCATGTTTATCTGGAAAGAACGCCACCTTATAAATGCAGGGAGGCTAATGCAAGTAGGATGTTTGGCCAACTGCATAGCATTCCAGTGGTTAACAAAGCAAAGGTAGGACTGCAGCGTTAGCGTGATCCACCAAGGTATTTTTCTATTATATCAGGACCACTCCTGCTTTGGTGTTCTATCCAGTGGTATGTAGTGGCTTCCATGGCTGCTGCCACACTACAGAAATAATGTAGTTTGACACTGCTTTTATGATCATGGCTCCATCCTATAGAATCCTAGGATTTGTAGTTTGTTGTGGCACCAGAGCTCTCTAATAGAGAAGGCCAAATATCTCACAAAACTACAAATCCTAGAATCCCGTAGCATTGCGCTATGGCAGTTAAAGCGGTGTCAAATTGCATTATTTCTGCAATGTAGCAGCAGCCATGTCAGTCTGTGCTTTAAAGGAGCTATCTAAAGTTCTGAACCCTGTCCCCAAAATAGGTTCCTTACCTTGGATAACTCATTTAATGTTCAAACCCATCACAGGACTTACCATAATACTAACGCAGCTGCCACCTACCTGCACTGTTTCTGCCTCCAGCCCTTATCACCCAATTCTATACATTTCTACTGAGAAGTAATTTACACTAAATTGAATTATATGGGGCTTATTCTTGGGTAAGTGTACTTAAGACTGCAACCCTGAAGTTGTGTGTGCATGTATGTCCATGTGTATGCCCACACATCTACCGGTACCAGGTCCCATGTTTCTCAGGAACAAATAACTGTGTCTTTAGAAATCCATATCCTGCTGTGCCCTCATCTTCAGACACCATACTTCTTGTGGGAAAGCGCTAAAACTTTTAAACCCAGACTCTTCTGCTGTGCCTTGTGTGGGTGTTTTGATTGGCATCCTACAAACATTATCCTTTTTCTTTTAACATTTCAAACACTCTTTGGCTGATGCAAGGGCCTTGATCATAAATCCAGCAATCCCCAGATCCCATTGCAGATATCACAGTAGTGAGGCATGCTTGAAGCCACACGTAAGCCCGCGTAGGTGAATGATTCTGGGACTAAGCCTCTCTCAATAACCCATGCATGGGCCTGAAATCAATGCTGGAACAGGGGAGATATATAATGGGATGGTGTGTTCAATATACACAAACCCTTCCACATTCATGAAACAGATGGGATTAAAGAAGTTTAAGCATTTGTCTTGGTAGAAAACAGCAAGAATGAAAACTTAAATTAGCATTTTCGTGCCTATGCTATATATTTTTTTATCATCTGAATACTCATTTTGACTACTGAATTGTTCAATGATACTCAGAAGCTTTCCATTTCTATGCAAACAGAAGACATTGTCTTATTCGTTCTATACCTCTGTCTCAGTGGGACCAACAGTGGAAGCTACTGTACTGTATACTAAGTGAGATTATCAGTCTATTTCCTCCAGTATTGTCCACACTGACCAGCAAGCTGCTCTCCAGAGTTTCAGACCTACCAGAAGGATGTCAAGAGCTGCACCTGGAACCTTCTGTGTGCAAAGCATATACTTTACACTGAGTCAGTTCTCCTTTTAAAACTAATTAATTAACCTAAGTGTTTCCTTATTAGGAATTCAACAAGAGTCTTCAATGTAAATCCTGGACATCCTAGCACCAGGAACAAGCAAAGACCATTACTTCTTGGATCCAAATGTATACAGGCAGTTGCTGATACCAATCTAGCCAACACAACCAAGATAATAACAGACCACAGTAACACATTTGAGAAGTATAGCTGAATGAAAAGAACATGAAGGAGACCCTAAGCTGCTGCATTGTGGTTTAGTGTCTTGCACTTCTGTGCTGCTTAAACATGTAACTCCTAGCATCTTAGACGGAGACATAGATGAGAACAAGAGTCCGTGGACATTTGACTTGATGATTTATGCACTGGGGTGGTCAGTTTTGCTTCTCTGGTCAATTTTTCTGATCTTGGAGCCTAGGCAATAAGGTGGCCATGTGCCTAGCCTTATAAAGTCAGTCCTGTATTTGAAAGTGTGTAGTCCAAGTTCATTGAAAAGAGCCACTAGAAGGGAGAGCAGAGGCCCTGACATCACCATCATATGGGCAACTGGACAAAGGAATGAACAGGTACACCAATTACCTGGTCACAATCTTCCAGTCTTACTATGGTAAGATTTATTGCATTTCTATTCCAATTATAGTAAACAGTTACAAATTTGCATCTATGCATATAAATTAACCCGTGCAAATACTGTATATGCCCTTTTGGGGTGATGCAGTTTCTCAAGCTATTGTATCTTCTTTTTCAAAGTATCCAAGAGCTCTTCCCCTTGCAACTGGGATTTCAGCTGGACTCAAGGACATCTTGTGCAGTCTCCTCTAGCCTCATGCCCTCCAGATATTTTGAATTGCAATACCCACAGTTCCTGAATGTTGGCCATGTTGGCCGGGACTGATGAGAGTTGGAGTCAAAAACAGTTGGAGGATGCCAGGTCAGGGAAGGCCAACTCAGTCTATAGGCTTCAGTATCACTGTGTGGAGATGGCACCATATGAATTATAAAAGCCACATCAATCCCTATAGCCATCCACAGAGAGGTAGAGCATAATGGGACTAAGTTAACTTCAGGAGGCTATCTCTGTCTTCTGTCTCAAAAAGACAGCTGCTGGGGAGCTTTAGCTGGAGATTCTACATTGTGAAGGGGTTGGACTTGATGGCACATGAGGCCCCTTCCAGCTCAACAACTCCATGTTCCAGCCTCATAGCCAGCATTGTTTGCAGAGCTTGGAAAAGAGAGTGTTGGGGTTGGACCTTAGCCCTCATGACTTTATAGACGGCAGTGCTGTATTTGACGATGTCCTCTGTTTTTAGGCCTGTCCAGTCCAATCCAAGTCAATTTTAAAGATCTGAGCATGCCAGCTGGAGGTTTCTGGGAGATGTAGATTTTCAGAAGGGAACGATAAAAGCATCCCCATCCTGCAATCTCCTTTCCTGCCCCTCTCCTGTCCCTGCCATGCCATGGCAAAAAAAAAGTTTCAAACCTACCTTGTTTGCATGTCTATGCCTGCCCAGGAGCTCCATTCACTTCCTGCTTTGAAATCCCAGCCATTCTCGTGAGAAGACGAGAGTGCAGGAAATTCAAAAATTAAAAGGCAAATAAAAGGGAAAAAGTGACAGCAAGCACAAAAAGACACTTAAAAAAAACCAAGTAACCCAGGGAGGGTACAAAAAAGTGTGTCACTTACCTCGATGTCCCAATTGCACCCAGAAGTGTTCTGGCAGGGACCTCCCATTGATGTTGGCATCACGCCAGCATAACGGGGCACCTTTTCACTTGTGTGACATTTTGTGACAGAAATGGAACAGGGGATCCATTGCTGGCTTAGCCCGTCAATAAAAAGAAGCGCCAGCAGAACGACAGCCGAACGGTAGCATGACGACACAGGGACGGCATCATCTGAAATGCAAGCCCTTTAGCAATCTCTTGGCAATCTCATTATCATGCCATATTTAGAGGGTCTGAAAATCTCCATAGTCTAAAAAAAATGGACAGTGGGTTCCAAGCTCTGGTTATTCATCAAAGACCATTCATTAGTTTCCACCAAGCCAAACAAAAGGTTTCCTCAGGCTGGGCTATCACATTTATAAAATGTTTATTTTATTTTAGGCTTGTGAACCTTCCCAGGCTCAGATTTATATCTGCTTCCTGCTAAACTCCTATCCATTAGTGATAATTTAAATGTGAACCTTGCCAAGAAAATGTGCAGTGGAGCAAAGCAAGTCCCAGCATTTGTATTGCTGTGGGAAGGGGTGGGGGTGAGGAGAGGGAGGATGGCAGGGAGATGGGCTCTTCCTCTCCGCTCTGCCTCTGGATCTGTATTACCAGTTTCCCCTTATCCCACATGGAGCTGGGGCAATGGGAAAATCCTTTGAAATGAGCTGCATGGAGAGGATGAGGTTGCAAGCTGTGTGTATACCCAGACACGCACAGCCCATCTCAGCATGCTCAGCCTCATCAGGAAGAAATTCTGAGCCATTAAAATACAATAAAAGAGAAATTAAAGGTAATCGCTCTGTAAATTATAACTAATGGAAATATCAATTGTGATTTTTTTTAACGATCAGCATGAGTGATATTCAGAACAGAGAACCAACTACAGCTGCAGCAGAGGAACCAGCAAGGGAATCAGCATAGACGCTCACTGCTCAGAACCAGAGTTTAAGGAAGTTACTCCTCTGGATTACCTCTGCAAGAATCCTCCCCAGCCAGCATGACCACTGCACAGCGACTCTGGGAGCTGTTGAGTGCATCTACCCTGATGCTGTAATATGCAGCCAGTCTGGAGCATTATGCACTGGAGCTGCCCCAGATCAACACAATGCTGGCTACACATACTGGTGTGGATACATTCTGGAACCATGCTGTAGTCCAGATGGGCTGCCAGGCTGACACTGCATCAGCCCCACTGTCCCATCCCCTTGGGGCTGACAACACCGCCACCTTGCCTGCCAACCAAGCAGCTCCCTGCGAGAGCCTGGCCATTACTGTCACTGCTGGTAAGGTCAGAAGGGGGCAGCCATTCAATCAATGAGGAGGGTGTAGAGCATTCCCCTCCTTGTTGATCACATGGTGTGGCACCCCATTCTGACCTCACCAGCAGCAACAGCAATGGCCAGGCTCTTGCAGAGAGCTGCGTGGCTGGTGGGCAAAGTAGTGGTGGCAGCGACAGTGATACTGAGAGGGACAGGTCAGCAGGGTTGATGTGGTGGGTGTGTAGACGTGTGGATAGCTGGGTCACTCCCAATCCAGCCCGATCCAGCTGTCCACATTTCCAAATCACCTGGGCCACTTTGGAGTTTCCTGGAAACTCCAGAGCAACTTGCAGTTTCTGTTAAACCAGATTAACAGCTACAATCACACTGAATCCAGAGTGAGTGCACATTTTGGCCTTAGTGTAGAGAAGTCCATTGTCCAAAAAGGTAACTTTTTCAAGCTCTGTTAAGACCTGTCATAAAAGACTCATCTACTCTGGCCACTTAAATTGGGGCTGGCCCCAGATCAACCACAATGGTGGCCACACACACCAGGCCAAATCCAGTGCAATGGCCATTGTTGGCCAGCCAGAACAACACTGCACCTGCCCCACTGGCCTGTACCCTGCTTTCAGACTGACACATGCTTTCAGACATACCCCCTCCTCATAGATCACACCGTCTTCCCATTCCAACCTCAGCAGAAGTGACTGTATGCCAGGCAGGCTTTCCACAGAGCTCCCCGGCTGACAAGAAAGTGGTGGCCATGACTCCAACAGGGATCCATTCCATTCTCTCCACTGCTCAGCACAGGGTAAGGGAGATGGTGCCACATTTTGTGTGTGGAGAACTGGATTAGGCCAGACAGCAAAAGACCCCAAGGTCACTCCAGAGTTTCCAGGAAACCTGGGGTTTTCCTTGACTTTGCTTAATTTGGAGCAAAGTCAGGTTAAGGGAAAAAAAAGTAGCTGTATGTTGCCTGGACTGCCAACACTGGATTCAGGGTGAGTCTGCTTCTTCTTTTTTTTTCCCGCCAGTGTAGACAAGCCCAAACTGTCCATAGCAACCTCCTGTTCTGTAATTGTCTTAACATGGATAGAAACCTCCACACCATCAGATATTCAGACCCATTTGTTTCACTGGTCCATTCGCTGGCCCCAAGACAGTTTGCTGCATAAGGCAGCCTTCTTCCATTTCAAGTGCAGAAGCCAACTGTGAACCTTCCTTCCGACACTAGCCAGCCAGCCAAAAGTGGGTTTCATCTACAGTGAAAAAGAAATTGAATCTTACAGCTGCACCTTTATCAGATTTCTAGGGAACCTTCCAAGCTCCTTCAGAGCTCAATAAATAAATAAATAAAAACTAACCCCCAGTTCTGTTTTTTCAGCTCTGCCTCAAAAACAAAGAGCTTCTCCACAAAATACATATTGGATGACATCATCTCTTATCACAAGGGGAAGGGAAGTTATGTCCTGGTTCTGAAATGTCTTTTCGCTTCCAGAAAAAAAAAAAAACACACACACACATTTCAAGAGATACTGTCTTAGCAAAAACAAGGTACTTGACCACTTTGCCAGGGGTGGCAAAGATATGATGCTACCTGATGGTCAAACTAGATGATACACTTAATACATTTTTAGAGGAAGTGATAGAGGATATCTATTTGTCACAACATATGCTTTTCCTCGCTTCTGTATCTTAGGCTGACATGCCTTCCATAATGTGATTGAAGCTGGCAGGCAGCACTGTAGAACAGTCATTGTCACTCACTAAACATAGTATGAGGCTGTAGTTAATTCCACCAGTGTGAGTGGCTTATCTGTTGCTGAAGCTACACATATCAATAGGATCAAGATGTCCACTTAGTTCTGAAGCTTAGTCAAGTTGAGCAATAAACTGGGACTGACTAGTTGCTGAAGAGATTTCTCACCACCTCTGTGCCAGAAAGGGAAATAGGGGGAGTCAAGATCCACAGGCTTTCTGCCATATGAGCTGCAAAATGGAGGGGCCTCAGAGGAGCTGTAATTCCTTGTTCTCTGTTAAACAGCTTTGTTTAATAGGCTTGCAACAACAACAAAAAAGGTAGATTTTAGTGAGTTATAAACGTCTCCCCCAGGTACAGGGCCGTAATTACTGCTGCTCACTGGCAATCTGTCTTTTTAAACATGCTACTCTGCAGATTACTCTTGGTGGTGACAAAGTCAGGTTTGCATCCTCAGGTTGCTTTTGCATCTACAGCTGGGCCTAGAAACTCTGGTAGGCTGAAGACAATTTCAGCCACCATCCGGCAAGCAGCTGTGGCCCTTCTTAGTTGATGAGGACCTGGTAATGATCATTCATGCCACAATTACCTCAAAATGTGGCAACTACAATGTTTCTTTGTCACGCTGTTTCATTGTTGTTGTTGTTGACTTACATTCCGCCTTTCTCCCAATAATGAGACTCAAGGCGGCTAATAACATATTAAAAAATGATACAGATTAAAAACTATACAAAAATGTAAATAAACACATAAATAAAAAAGTTATTTTAAAGAGACAATTAAACAACTTATAAAGTTAAAAACATTAAAATTCATTTTTTAAAAACTGTATATAAACCATAAAAAAAGCACCGCACAGCATTAAAGGCCCATCCCAGTCAGTTTCAAAAAGCCTGACAGTAGGAAAATGTTTTAACTTGCTGGCAGAAAGAGAGTAAGGACAGAGCCATGCAAGACTCCCTGGAGAGGGAGTTCCAGAGCCTGGAAGCAGCCACCGAGAAGGCCCTCTCTCTTGTTCCCACCAAAAGAACTGAGAAAGATGGTGGGACAGGGAGAAGGGCTTCTCCAGAAGATCTTAGAGCTGTAATAAGCTAAAAATCTTCTAGAGAAACCCTTCTCTCATCATTATCCATATCATTATATAGCTAAAACAATATCTTGAAGTAGGACATGATGTACAACAGTGGTTCTCAACCTATCTCATTTGGAGGACCAGGACTTATTGTTTTCCAAGAGCCAGGGACCAAGGACTTTATCAGACATGGCAAACATCATGGGATTATCACATCATGATAGCACGAATGGGCCCCACTATCACATGATGTAATTATCTCCACGTTGTTACTCCATGTTCCAGCCATGATAAATCCATTGCATTTAACTGATGGGTTATCCCATCAATAGCGCTTTTTTCACGTTATTGAAGGCATGAAAACCACATTCTGTTGTAACTGTGAAATCACAACACGAATGGGCAGTCCTCAGCGAGAAAACTTCTGAGTGAGAATGCAAAAATGAAGCACAGGATGCTCTTTTTATGAACTTTCCCATTTAGTTTCAACATTTTTAGGTTAGTTTCAGTGCTTGTGAGTTCATTTACTTTGGTAATTAAGGTGTTTTTAGGGTTTTAAGCACTCTTGTGTCTTCTCGTGAGAAGCGCCAAAATCTCACCCATGCTAAATCCAGGAAATAAACTCCCATTCTTAAAGCACTAGTGGTCATCATGCAGTAATTCTGTGGTGGTTCTTTCATATGATTACAATGATGTGCAATAGTAAGTGTAATAATACCACGATGTTTCTGCTATCCTCTCATGGAATTACAGCATTTTTAGACATTCGTCTGATAATGTCCCAACACTAATTTTTTGCCCATTGAGTACATCATCATCAGGAATTGTTGTTTTTTGTTCAGTCATGCATGCAACTATGTGAATATACGTTGTCCTAGAGTACTGTATTACTGGATAAGCAGAGTTACGCTTTTCCAGATATGCACACAATCAATTTCTTTTTTTAAAAAAAAAATTAAAATGTGCCAGAATGGAGTCCCATCCACCAGAAATCCCAGCCCCCAGCTTTGTACCCAAGTCAATCTGTGGCCACCACATGGCTAATAATCTGGGGTTTCCCCTCAAATACGAAGCAAACTACGGATCTCTCACATCCAAAGTTTCCTGCAGAAACCCCAGTGAAAATGCAAATCATCAGAAATGTTGTGTGGCAACTGAGCCATGAATACAGGGTGAGGACTGGGGGTTTTGCTGGTGTAGACAAGGCCTATAATACACAAAATGGGTTTTTAGCCATTTACCTCAGAATGAGGCAGGGGACTGCCATCCCAGGAACTAATGTGGCCCATGAAGGGTGGAATCTGATCTCCAGTCTCCTAAGTCACCCCTTAACCAAACCCTATCCCTCCTCCAAGCCCAAGGCTCTGTAGGTTATGGGGATGAGGGAGAGGCATCACTGTTACCTCCAATCACTTATCAATGCCTCCTCCTCCTCTGGCTTTTCTTCGCAAACGAAGATTCAGGAAGGACTCATCCCGCGCCTTCTGCAAGCGCGCTGATGACTAAAAAGGCCAATCCGAGATAAACAAGTCCGGTTGCAAAAAGTGCAGCAGAAGGTCTCCTTGGGTGATGTTTTTGGGTTGTGATTCTTTCTGCATTGTCATTTCTCTTCAAGACTTGTTCGTCGTGAGTTCTCAAATAAGGCTGCAGCATTGTGGATAGTGCGTCTCCATGCCTCCCGATGTGAGGCCAGGGCGGACCACCGTTGGTGATCAATCTGGCCAAGCCTGAGATGTTGTTTCAGGGAGTCCTTGTATCGCTTTTTTGGAGCGCCCCTCCCACGCTGACCCGTGGCGAGTTCACCGTAGAGTAGTATTTTTGGGAGGCGATGGTCCTCCATCCTAGAAACGTGCCCTGCCCAGCGCAGCTGTGTTCTCAATATCATGGTCTCAATGCTGGTGATCCCTGCTTGTTCAAGGACAGCAACATTCGTCACATAGTCAGTCCAGTGTATATTTAGGATTGTGCGTAGACAGCGCTGATGAAAGCGCTCGAGGAGTCGTAGGTGGTGGCGATAGGTAACCCATGTTTCAGATCCATAAAGGAGGATAGACAGTACGATGGCTCTATACACACTGATTTTTGTGCTTTGCCTCAGGTGTTTATTGCTCCAGACTCTTTTGTGAAGTCTTCCAAATGCACTATATGCCTTTGCTAATCTGTGATCGATCTCTTTGTCAATCTTGGCATCTGAGGAGATGATGCTTCCCAGGTAGGTGAACTGCTGAACGGACTTGAGCACTGATTTGCCGACGGCAATGTGGGGATGGTGGTGTTCGTCCTGTGGTGCAGGCTGGTAAAGAACTTCTGTTTTCTTCAGGTTGACTTCTAGCCCAAACAGCTCTGCAGCTGTTGCAAAGCTCTGCAGCGCCTAACGTCCTAACGTCCTAACGTCCTAACTTATCAATGACATCAGCAGGAATTACCCTCTGCTAGCATGAAGCCTGATTGGTGTAGAGCAGAGGTACTCAAAGTGGTGGCCCAGAGACTAGTGCCAGTTCATAAGCTACTGGTTGCAGTCCTTGCCAAGTTCCAGGGAAGGAAGAAACAGCTGTAACCCGTGGGCACAAATATGGTACCAGTCCATGGCACATTGGGGGAACTATTGCCAGACTCCTCTCTGTGTACTTTCTTTAAACTAGGTGTAATTTTATCCATGGCTATCCTGTTTTGCCTCACTTGCCTTTTCTCTAAGCTAAATAGGCCCAAAGGTTCTAAGCTTTCCTCATAAGTGGTTTGCTCCTCCCTTGATCATCCAGATCACCCTTTCTGCACCCTTTGAGCTCTACAATATCCTTTATCCTTTTTTGTGCATGATGGCACAGTGAAATTTAGCAAGCCAAGAAGATCTGGATTCAAATTCCTGTTCAACCTAGAAGCTGCCTGGGTAGTCTTGGGCCATGTCATAACTCACATCCTAGATGACTTCTCAGACAAAGAAGAGAAAGACATCATAACTCACTCATTGAACACCCTGTTGAAGAGGAGGAAAGGGCAGAGTGCCAGAAAGCTGTAATTCCTGATGATGAAGCTCTCCCAGAGTTCGTGATGGAAGACGACATGTCCACACTCCCATCCTTTGTTGAATCATCAAGAGAAAAGCACTGGGTTCACCGATAGTTAAATCTACTCCATGTCAGTGTTCGCAACTGTCTTATCTGGTTGACTCTTGGAACTCTGGCTCTTGTGTTTCTTTGACCTTGGACTGGCTATACTTTGAGGACTTTGTTTATCCTTCCTGGCTCTTACATTTGGATTGCTGACTTGTTAGAATCATAGAATCACAGAATTGCAGAGTTGGAAGAGACCATGAGGGCCATCCAGTCCAACCCCCTGCCATGCAGGAAATCATGATCAAAGTATCCCCGACAGATGGCCATCCAGCCTCTGTTTAAAGACCTCCAAGGAAGGAGACCCCACCACGCTCCGAGGGAGTGCGTTCCACTGTCGAACAGCTCTTACTGTCAAAAAGTTCCTCCTAATGTTGAGGTAGAATCTCTGTTCCTGGAGCTTGCATCCATTGCTCCATGTTCCAATCTCTGGAGCAGCAGAAAACAAGCTTGCTCCATCCTCAACGTGACAACCCTTCAAATACTTAAACAGGGCTATCATATCGCCTCTTAACCGTCTTTTTTCCAGGCTAAACATACCCAGCTCCCTAAGTCTCTCCTCATAAGGCATGGTTTCCAGACCTTTCACCATTTTAGTCGCCCTCCTCTGGACACGCTCCAATTTGTCAATATCCTTTTTGAATTGTGGTGCCCAGAACTGGACACAGTATTCTAGGTGAGGTCTGACCAAGGCAGAATAGAGCAGCACTATTACTCTTGAACTGGCTGACCACCCTTGTGCTTCTCCCTGCACCTTGCTCTGATATTTTGTGACTGATTTGGACTGGACTGACTATCCAATGGCTCTGACATACCCACCACCAGCTGCCTTGGGCGCTTGCTGACTTGTGTTGAAGACAGGCTATTCACTACCTCCGAGACTAAAGTACCATACAGGGTGATTGTGTGGAGATGCCAACATGGAAAACCAGCATGTATGTTACCATGTATTCCTCAGTAGAAGTGTAATAGATCAGCTCTAATGACCTCTTCTGTCTATTGAGATTTTGAAAAGAGAGAGAGAGAGAGATTTCCAAATATCATGAAACATTCCGTTTTTTCTATCCAACACTTTTTACATTAGTTTTTTGGTGGGGAAAGAACATTAAATCCAACTGCCTTCCTAAAGAACAGATCAGCTGACTATTTATCCGCTACACCCATACATCCAAGTCCGGAATTGGATTTCAGTTAAAATTATACCTTGTTTCATTAGGATACCTGACATTTCCCCCCACCCACCCACAATTTATTACAACGCTGTTTGGAAAAGCTAGGGTTCTCTCTTTGTTTTTTCATCCAAAGTCCTTCTATAATTACACCATTGGAGACTTTCTAGGGAAAGCAATCGATAAAAGAGGAAACCAAAATACTTCTGTTTTGCAGAGATTACATTTGAAAAATCATTCTGCCTCTGCTTTTAATTTTCACTTTTGCTCAAAGCTAAGAAAACGAGATCAAAAGCTAAGCAGAAGGACAAGACTGGATAGGTTCTTTGATGTGGGACCTCTCTGCAAAAGCTGAACATCAGTGATCAATAAAAGTAGAGGCAACTTAAAAGATTATATGGGCCAATAGAAGGTGTGTGGGGGGGGTTCCTTGCCACTTTTGGGGTGCACTTTGTGGGACATAAACTTCAAACCAGTGTAACATTTTTATCACAGATCAAAGTTTGCAATGTGGGTTTTTGAAATTCATATATATTTTCTAATGTACACATCATAGGATGTTCTGGCTTCCTCTGTTTAAGAAGGATGTTAATAAGCGGGGGGAGGGGATATGAGTGAACAAAACAAATGATAGAGTCTATGGAGATTATCAGATGCTCTAAATATGGTGTGATAATGACACCAGGAGATCGCTAAAGGGCTTGCATTTCAGACAACATCATTCCTGTGTTGTCATTCTCCCATTCGGCTGTTGTTACGGCAGCACTTCTTTTTATTGACAGACCAAGCTGTCAACGAATCCCCTGTTCCATTTCTGCAACAGAGTGTCCTATGACTGAAATGGTGCCCCATTATGTTGGCACGATGCCAGCATCAATGGGAGGTCCATGCCAGAACACTTCTGGGTGAGATCGGGACATCGAAGTAAGTAACACACTTTTTTGTACTCTCCCCGAGTTACTTGTAATATACTTGTAAGTGTGTTTTTGTGCTTGATGTTACTTTTACTGTATTGTTTTTGTTTTTATTTTTTAATTTCCCACGCTCTCATTTTCTCACGAGAGCAGCCAGGATTTCAATCCAGGAAGTGAAAGGAGCTCCGTTTGAGCTCCATTCACTCCTGGGCTGCCCTGCTGAGGGAACAATGCACGATTAAGGTAGGTATAAAAACTTTTCCTTTTTTTTTTTCTTGTTACAGGGATGGGAAAGGGGCAGGAGAGGAGATTGCGATATGGGAACGCTTTTTTTGTTCCTGTCTGAAAATCTCCTACATCAGGAGCTTTTAGTTTGGGGTCCATAGATGGGCTTCAGAGGGCTCTGTGAATGGGTGGCATGGGAGATGAGGGGCCTTTGCACACTACACATTTAATATAATTCCACTTTAGCTGCCATGGCTGCCTCCTATGGAATCCTGGGGTTTGTAGTTTGCTCAGAGGCAACACAGGAGCTCTGTGGCTGAGGGTTCCAAAGGCCCCTCCCTCGAGTGCCAACCCCAAGATTCCAAAGGCTGCAGCAACGACAATTAAAGCAGAATCATAGTGCTATAATTCTGCAATGTGGATGGGCCCCAGGATTCTCAGAAGGATCTGTGAGCCCAAAAAGGGGTGTTTGTCTGTCTGTTTGTTTGCTTATATCCCACCTTTTCTCATAATATGAGACCCAAGGCAGCTCAAAATTTGAAATAAAGCAAAATGCAGGTAAAACAATTGTACTACAAAAGGTTTTTTTAAAGATCATATTAAAAACAGATTTTAAAAGGCAGTTAAAATATCATAATAATTATTAAAAAATACAACAAAATTATATCATGTCTCTAATTAAAGACTTTATGCAACAGACAGTTAACACTCAAAGGCCCGAGTAAACAGAAAGCTCTTGACTTGCCAGTTAAGAACTACTGGTCTAAGTGACCAATCTGAAGAAGCAAAAGCAGCCTCCCTCAATCTGATGTTCTTGGATTAGACCCCACCCCCAGCCATGGGACTGAGGATTATGGATGGTGTAGTCCAACACATCTGGAGGGCACCATGTTGGGGAAGGCTGCTGCTAAATTCCACAAGGAAGTGCAAATCACTCCATTTTAGTTTGTGGCTTTATTGTTTATCACACAATCTGAAAAGAAGGCTTACAGAAGGATCTAGTGATGCATCTCTGGGCCCCTCTGTCATTTAAAAGAAGAGCAGAAACAGTCATGTGCCCTATCCATGAAGACCACAATCAGTGGTGTTTGGTTTTTTTCTTAACAACATGGAAATGCACCAGACATTAAGGCTGGGTAGGAAACCTTTGGCCCTTCAGTTGTTTTGGGCAACAACTCCCATGGTCCCTGACCATTGGCCATGCTTGGTGACACCAATAAGAAAAGTAGGCTGAAACAACCAAAGGGTCAAATGTTCTGACCCCTACATTAGGGGAAATATCCTGACTGTGAAAACAATTCATCAATAGAAGAAATCTATTGACTTGATGGGAGTATTTGGATTTATCTTTCACTGGATGCTTTCAAGGCAATGATTGGATTGTAGGTGGTTATGTCAGCAATGCTATAAATGAGAGCTACCACATTTTAGGGCAGGTGACTGATAACCCTATTACTCTAGGCTAGCAGGAAAAATTGGCATTTGATTCAGTCAGTAAAGGACTTGGTAGAGTTTTAATTAGCCTTTAGCAAAAATAATGCTTTGTGTCCTGTCCCAATCAATAGCTTAGTATTAAGGTTGCCAACATCTGGAGTTAATTAAAGGATGCTCCTTAATTTTTAATCGCTGTGTAACAGGGGCCAATCCCACAGGCTCATTTTTCACCATCATTGTACTACCACAGTGGGAGAAGGTGCAGCATTAAACTTCTTCCAGCAATTGAAAGCACACAGGTTTCTGCTGCTATAAGAAGTTGGCAGCTGATGTCAGTCCCACCTTTATGTTTCACTTCAATTGCAGCAGCGAGTCCATCAACCAAACCTTTCCCTAGCCATCTTCCAATCTATGTTCAGTGGTTGGAAAAATAACCTTTTTGGACTACAGCTCCCAGAATGCATCATGTAACATAACCAATGACCATGCTAGCTGGCTGTGGCAGTGTGTGTGTGTGGTCAGGTTCTGGGAGTGGTAAACTACAAAAGTAACTTTTTTCCAAGCTCTGTTTACATTGCAATGTGAAAGAGTCTCCCAAGAGAGCCACTTTTGTTTCGATAACAACCTGTCTCTATCAGATAAATTATCTGATTTTATTTGAGAAAAATCATTAGGAATATTTCTAAAAGACTGTAAATAGACTTTTACAGCAACAACAAGGAAGGAGGAACCTGATAACTTTTGGTTTTGACAATTAATAAGATTTGATTATCAGAAGATGTGTACAATGTAGTTTTAGAGAGAGGGGTATGATTATATCATATGTATGTATGACCACCGAAAATAAAATTGGAAGCCACTTTTCTTTTTCTCTATATTTCTTTTTATAGCCTACTTTTACTTTATATTTTCTTTAAATATTTGTAACTTTTACTGTATTTGAAAAAAACTCTTAATTTAAAAAATAGAAAAAAAATTCTTGGTCTCACCATAGGAACCCACTGAGTTCTTTTGGAGCAGTGGCAGGCAGGGGTATAACTACAGGGCAGGGGGCTCAATGAGAGCATTGGCCCCCCAAATAAGAATCCTGCCCCCTCCCTCATTAAATGTTCCTTCAGTTCCCAATTTTCTCGCACTGCAGCAACTTAAAACTTCAGTCAAACATTTAGAAATACAGTTTAGGCATCCAAAGCAAAGGGGCAGCCAAAGTTACTAAGGGAATGAGATCACAACAAATTGAAGAGTTCTGTTGAATTATTTTATTGTATTTATATCCCCCTTTCTCCCAGCATAAGACATGGGTGCAAATTCTCTGTAATACTAGCAATTTGAGGACAGAAGAAAAACTTCACGGAAAGAGGAAGAATCCTTATTTGGGCAAGCAGTGCCCTCATCCCACCTCCTGTAGCTAGTACATGCCTAGTAGCAGGCTGTTATAATGGCTTGGGTGACTTTCTCATGCCCAGTGATTTACAGGGCCCCAGTCCTATATAAAGCTGGCTTTCATTTGAAGGTAGCCACTATAAAAGAAGATCTTCTTAATCTCCTCACCTTGGGGACTGTACTGATGCTCCAGTAATTACTTTTGGAATATATGGTGATTGCTTTAATTGCTCAGACCTGTTGCCTGGGCTGAGCCTGATGTAATACAGTAAAGCCATCAGTCCGTTAATCTTTCTCTGTTTTTTTCTCAGTTAACAGGTGTGTGTTGCCACTGAAAAATGAGGAAGCCATCAGTGAGGTGGCAGACAAGGAGTGCAGAAAAATCAGCTTACCAGGAGTGCCAATGGATTAAGCTAATCACTGGAGCTTCTTCTTCCAGGTGATTTCATTGTAACTGTTTAGCCAATGTAAACAGCCTCTTAGGGAATTCTAACTACAGCTCCAAAGGGGCTCTTTGGTAGAAAGTACAGGCTCCATCCAGGCTGTCTCCTATTACTTCACACCAAGAGCAACGCCTTACCCTTTTGGAAGAGCTTCAGTAATCAACTAATAGGCCCTTGCACAAATCAGTGTACTCTTGCCACAAACTTCACATCACTGACTGAGGCCCAAACCACATGAGGGCCAAAATGTGTAATGCAGGAGCTGCAGTGCAGAATTGCAACCCCTGACGTTTTTTTTTTAGTAGATGAAACAGAGGGGCCAAACATTGATTATGGCAATGTTCCTTCCAGAGGATGTGCCCAACCCTTTCTTTTGCCACCATGTTCCCAATCTAAACCAACACTAATACTTCACAATTTAAAAAAACAGGTGTATGTGGCCAAGCAACATCAGAGTATGTTCTAGATGGCAAAAGTTAGAATGAGGAAGAACACACAAGCTAAGAGAGGCTGCAGCAGTTTGCTTTTGCCTGATCTGACTGGGAAGGGCAAGATTCTGTGCCCCCGTCCTCTCCTCCCTGCTGAGTTCGAGGGCAAACTATGTTTGCCCTTTTAACTCAATTTGCAGCAGTTGAACTAAGCTGAGGATAAAGAGAGAAAGTGAGGGGAGAAAAAACAAACTGGGACATTTTAAAAGCAGCTGAAAAACTGGGATGACAGAGGATTAATTGGGATTGTCCCTGCCAAATCAGGACAGTTGAACCATATACAATACACACATGCACCCCCAGATGACATTAGACCCATAGAAGAAAAAAAATGCAGGCATGAGCCAAGTAATTCATAGCCAGAAAATGCTACTTTTTTAGACTACTGCCCTCAGAATCCCACAGCCAGTTTTTACTCTTGAAGGAGAAAAATGTAATGTCTAATGTAAAGGATGGGAGATCAAACTCCAATTATGGGTTAAGGAGGGTTTGTGAATCCCCATGTTACTGAACACCTTTTCTTAAAAAAAAAAAAAAAAGTAGGTGCTGTATTCTCTGGAAAAGAAGTCATGCTCTAATTCTACAGGCGTTGCAATTTTAAGGTGATGCATATGGTAAGAGGCTTTCCACGATTTTACTGTGAGGTAGCAAGTTCCCATCCATTAGGCAAGCTTGGGCCCAAAGTGAAGATCACAGCATAGCACATGTGCTCTGAGCGGATGGGAGAATGTTGACTCAGAGGCTTATCGCATGCCAAATTAAAGTGGCAGGGCAGCCGGAAGGTTCCGTCTTCTGTGCTGCTTTTCTGCATGACATCGTCATCTTCCGTTCCAGTCCCATGGGAGACTGGGATAAAACCATGTCTTTTTACTAACCAGAAAAACCCATTAGCAAAAAGACACAGTTTTACCTCAGTCTCCCATGGGGCCCAAATGGCAGAAAACTGGAAGAATGATAACATCATAAAGTGGGGCAGCACGGAAAGCAGAAACTTCAGCTGTCCTGCCACTTTAATTCAGTGTGCGATAAGCCTCTCAGTTGCTATCAGTGATATCATGAAAACTATCCACTGCCCACCAGAAAACTCATGCAGCCACATTCTAGAACTCTCCAAATAGAAAGTTCTCACCAGCTGAAGAATGGATCACACTTCCTCATCTAGAATATACGAATACAGTGCCCAGTGCCAGGAAGGCCTCATCCTCAAAGCAGAAGCAAATTGACGAGGGGAAAACATCATGCAACTAACAATATTTACATATCCTCCAACATTTCACAGATGAAAACAAGGATGCATGTAGCCAAGCAACGTCAGAGTGTGGTCAAGATGGCAAAAGTTATTAATGAGGTAGAATAGACAAGCTAGCAAAGGTTGCAGCAGTTTGCTTCTGCCTTTGCTTACTGGGAAGGACAAGATTCCTCTATCTCCTGCTGAGTTAACTGAAAGCAAATTACTTTTGCACTTTGAACTCAGTTTGGAGCAATTGAGGAAAGCTGAGGAAAAAGGGATAAACTGGGAGGACAAGAGAGAAGCTTGGACATTTTAAAGGAGACTGAAAAAGTAGGACGAGGATTAATTGGAACTTTCTCTGCCAAACTGAGACAGTTGGAGGATATGTATCTACAGTTCTATAGTGCTGCAAACTGATCGTCTAGAATAGAGGTGCGCAGCCGCATTGGGCCCATTTTTCTGCCCTGGGACCCTCTGGCTGTAGAGCCTGCCAAAAATCCCCCTCACACACACAAAAGACAAAATCAAACCAGAAGTGATCAGAATTCTACTTCTGATTATGAAAAATGGTAATTTTTGATAATGAACAGTGCAGGGGAGCATTGCAACCTATTTAAATGGTGAATTGCTATTCTCGAAGACTTCGAGAATAGACAATTCATCCTTTCTTTTTCTAGAAAACAGACAGTGTGGGGAACCCAGAGAGGTCAAGAGCTACAGAAACAGCCTTGGAGGTTGTTGTTTTCATATCAAGTCATAAGGTTTCATATGTGTCCCAGCACTTACCTGGAGCTTTCTTTCCATTCAATTAGCTCACTAGAGACTTAGCAACATTTTGTAATATTTGCATTGATTTACAAACATCCAAGTTGATGCTTAGTAGAAGTGAATGGCATTAGCATCTCCAAAAGTTGTCCTAAAAGTTTCCACAACTCCATTTAGCTCACTCACTTGCTGAGTTTTTCTCAGTCTCATTTCTCTTTGCCTTTAAACTCTAGGGTTAGTTTACCTTCCTTCCCCTTGCCTGGCAAAGGACAAAGTGATAAGTCATCCTAGCCCCTTCTCCATCCATTCTCAAAGTTGCTAACCATTCTGTTAACACTTACAGGCATGTTCAGCCAAGAACAGGCCAGATCAGTTGTTCTCCCAAGCAATTCCCTGAACTTTCACACCCAGAGTCACTAGGTTAGAAAGAACCCTAAGATTATCTGGGCAATCCCAAATCTCAGAACTGTACACTTATGAAGACTGTTGAAAGCTCTCATCAGGACCAGCCCTAACAGGCAATAGAGGATGAGCATCATGAAAGGGCACCAAGTTATTTGATTTACTGTTGTATTTTTACTGCTAGAAAAGTGGTTGTGGGACTTTCTATTTCATGTGCCAAATATCATTGTATCTTGGGTGAGCAGCATCATTTACTATTCTGGCTCAAGCAGCAAAATGTTTTGGGCCAACTCTGGCTCAAGTATCAAATGAATCGTTTTCCTCCGGGCTGTTGAGTTTCTATATTACCGATTACAAAAATTGCCCATGCTAGGTGGGGGATATTGGGAGCAGAAAGAAAAAAAGGTGACTGTTCCAAGTTCCAGCCTGGACAAGGATGTTAGTAAGACTTGCAGGGGGGTTATACCCAGTTATCCCTCCCCATGGCTCCAAGTCCTTACCCCCTGCATGATAATCCTTCCTCCCTTCTCTACCATCCTAGTTTCTTTAGGAACATTTCAAGTAGCTTCTCTGTTAGTCTTGATGTGTAAAAGCAATAAATCTGTTCACCAAAAATCAGTTTCCTTGGAGTTTCCTATTGCATTCTATCACACTTGCCTAACAGTGTAACTGTGCTGAAATACCTGTGGCTTTACTATCACCCCACCAGTGAATCATAAAGCCACAAAAACTTATGCTAAAATAAATCAGTTTAATCTCAAAGGTGCTGCTAGGGATTGTCTAGATGATGAAAATAATCCTAATGAAAATCACAGCGAATACCTTTTGTCCCAACAAGATCCCATGGTGATTCACCTTATTCAGACGGAAGGGGGCCAAAAACTCCAAAAACTGTTGGGGGGGGGGAGCTTTTATAGCTTTTTCAAGGTTTTTAAAATAATGTGTGGAAATGCACATTACCTCTCATTTGGACAACCGATTCACAGCACAGAGCATTCCCGGGGAGGGTGGAAGTGGAAAGCTGATTAATCAGACATGAGCAGGGGGCAGGCTTGCCACAATGAAGTGGCTGGAAGCACCATTTTGGAGTTTCACGTTGCTCATTGTGCACTTTTTTTGCTGTGTTGAGGCGACCAAACAGATTTTTAAGCAGAAAGTCATACTTGATTTGCAGTTTAAAAAGAAATACTTTCCAGTGGTGACAACTTGTTGAGAATAATGTGAGTAATTCACTCTTGGCCTCCATGTCGATTCGCAGGCATGGTTGTGTGTGAACATCAAACACGGATAGCTTTGCATACCAGAGATTTTGCCAAAGGACCATGGAGACAAATAAATGCTGTTGCAAATTTGAGTTAATGTGCAGCAATCAGCATTATATCTTCTCGTCTAAACAACCCCTTAGATTATTCTGCACCCCACCAACCCTTTTTCATCTTTCTTATGCTGAAACAGACAACACAGCTATCTCTTTGAAAACTACCACCACCTCAGCATTCATCACAATAATTATTTTTAAAAACCTAGGAAAAGATAAGCACAGTGTATGTACATGGTTCATTCTAGGCATACAGTCTGAATCTTTTTGGTACATAATTTGGTTTGATGTTAGCACAGGGTTCACAGAGCTTTGCTGGTGATACCTCTGTCATAGAATCATAGAGCTGGAAGAGACCATAAGGGCCACCTAGTCCAACCCCCTACCCTGCAGGGATACATAATCAAAGCATTCCTGACAGATGGCCATTCACCCTCTATTTTAAAACCTCCAAACAAGGAGACTCCACCACACTCCTAGGCAGTGCATTCCACTGCCCAACAGCTCTTACCATCAGGAAGTTCTTCCTAATGTTTAGATGGAATCGCTTTTCCTGCAGTTTGAGTCCATTGCTTTGTGTCCTAGTCTCTGGAGAAGCAGAAAACAAGCTTGCTCCATCCTCAGTATGACATCCCTTCAGATATTTAAACATGGCTATCATGTCACCTCTTAACCTTTTCTTCTCCAGACTAAGCATACACAGCTCCCTAAGTCGCTCCCCAGAAGGCATGGCTTCCAGACCTCCCACCATCCTAGTCACCCTCCTCTGAATACATTCCAGCTTGTCAACATCCTTCTTGAATTGTGGTGCCCAGTACTGGACACAGTATTCCAGGTGAGGTCTGACCAGAGCAGAATAGAGTGGCACTATTACTTTCCTCGATCTAGACACTATACTCCTATTGATGCAGCCTAGAAGCACATTTGCTTTTTTAGCTGCCGCATCACACTGCTGACACACTGTTTAGCTTGGGGTCTACTAAGACTCCTAGATCCCTTTTGCATGTACTGCCCTCAAGCCAGATGTCACCCATCCTAGATCTGTGTATTTCATTTTTTTACTGCCCAAGTGTAGCATCCTACATTTCTCCCTTTTGAAATTCATTTTGTTAGTTTTGGCCCAGCTTTCCAATCTGTTAAGGTTGTTTTGAATTCTGATCCTATCCTCTAGGGTATTAGCTACCCCTCCTAATTTGGTGTCATCTGCAGACTTAATAAGCATGCCCTCTATTCTCTTGTCCAAGTCATTGATAAAGATTTTGAAAAGCACTGGGCCCAGGACAGAACCCTGTGGCACCCTGCTGGTCACTTCTCTCCAGGATGAAGAGGAGCCACTGGTGACTAACTATCCTTTGGTAAACAGTATCAAAATGGCAGCAGCTTTAGCTGCCTTTTCTTAGATTTCTGGGGTCAGCTCTGGACCTTACAAAAGAATGGAGGTCTGCCTGCACTCTCTCCCCACCCCACCCTGCTTCCTTCTTCTTAGCTGAGAGCTGGTATGTTGAAAGGTGCTGACATATGTCTGAACAAAGCTACCAATGTGATACTAATACAATCTCTCCTTTAAAGGAAAAAAAATTAAAGGGACTGTTCTGTCAGTAACTTGTTCTAGATTTTGTGTAGGTCACTGTGATTTATGGTCTTTAATTTTCCCCAGCACTTGCTCTTCTTCCTGCTTTCCCCTACAGCATGTCAGATGTTTATCTCCCTCCCCTCTCTCACACACACTTTTTTTTTAATTTGAAACATCCATCTGGCGATTGCAATGATTGGAGAGTTTGCAATACTGAATGCATTAATGGCATGACAGCTCTATCGATTTCCTTTCTACCCCCGCATAATGCAAGATATATACAAGCCGATAGGCTGGCCCCATGTCCCTTACTCTCCGAAGGGCTGGTACACTTCTCTGTAGCTAATGTTCCCTTTCTCCATCACATTTTGATAGATTGGGAGATGCCATCTCTCTCAGGCTGAAGATGGATGTTTCTCTACTTCAAAATCATTTCCCTAGATGTACGGAAATGTCCTCATTTCCTTTGCTGTAGCAGATATGGCATGGGTGGTTCAGAGCCTTGTGAGTCTTGGAGGATGAGAGATAGCACTGTTGTCCCTAGTCAGAACTCTGCAGAAGCTTTCTCATTTAGATTAAAGTATTTTTAGAAAGATGTCTAATCTCAATTTAACAGGTTACAAGAGATGGAACACTGTCTTCCTTCCATGCTTGCCTGGTCAAAATTTCTCCAATATAATTGCAAGAAAGAAAGAAAGAAAGAAAGAAAGAAAGAGAGAGAGAGTAGTACCAGCTGGAGTAACTTTCAAGTGACTGAAGTTACTTCATTTATTTATTTATTTAGAGCATTTATACCCCATTTCAGCCAAAAAAGCCCCCCAGGGCAGTTTACAAAATTGTTAATTTGACAGTTCCCTGTCCTTAGGCTGTAGTTTAGTAAGACATGACACACAAGAAAGAGGGGATGACGGGGGGGGGGACGCAAATCCTTGTGAAACATTGTAACTCTTCTCTCTCCCACACCCCAGCACTGCCCTCCTTGTGTCTGGTTAAGCATTAATTTGTACAACAGGTACTACAAGGTGCTGCCTTTTAAATACAGCATAAGGGAATGTGGTGTATATGACCCCTTTTTTTCCTGAGGGAGAAATTAAGTACGCTGTCTTGTGAGTATTTCCAGAAGGTGGGCTCCTCACACTAACAACTGGATGGCACTGTGCGTTCCATTTTTTTGTCTCCTTACAGATTTTCTTCAGTAAGGAACAAGATGGAAGAAGCAAAAGAAAAACAAAAGAAAAATGTGAGCAGAGAATGATATTGCTTGAAACTCCTGTAAAATTCAATCAGTGAGGCAAGGCAATGATGTGAGAAAAGCCTTGTCCAAAACTGCTTCCCGTATAAAAAGGTATACATAACGTACAAATTATGTTTCTTCAATTTTTTTTTTTAATTTTTAGGAAGGAAGACAGCTATACATTGAATACATAAAGATGTTCATTTGAGTGTGTGCAGTTTTTGAGCCTCCATCTTCACAGCAAAATAAGCATCCAAATATTTCTTCCACATGACTTCTTCCAGACCTGGTCCCAAGTTATCTGTGGACATGCGGTCAGGATGACATTAGTGCTTCCTATTATCAGCCTCACCCTTCTTAGCTTCCCATGATTATCTACATCATGGATCAGTAGGGTGTGTGTGGGTGTGTGCGTGGGTGTGCTGGTCTCTAGGTTCCAGAGCATGGACGGAAGGCACAAAATGCTGAAGTTAAGTCGGTCTGGTTTTGATGAGTGCCTGGATAGGAGACCACTTAGTAGCCCATTCTATCTGGGGTCAACCCTGCCTCACTCAGAAAGAGACTGCTGTTCTCCTTGGAGGAAAAGGATATTCCACGTTCACTAACCCCCAATCCTAGCTCTGCCAGGAACACTTAGGATCTACCAGATCCAACATCCTTACCCCAAGACTGGGTATCTCCATACAATTGCCTGGATTCCTGGCTAGCTCTCAGACATTCTCCTTCAGTACCTGCCAGACCACAGGAGCAGGCAAGCCAGGCAGGGTTTGATGTCCTCCAGCAAAATACTCAGAGCTTAAATGTGCCTTTTGAGGGACTACAGCTCCCAGAATTGCCAGCCAGCACAGAAATTCATAGAATCATGGAATCACAGAGTTGGAAGAAACCACAAGGGCCATCTAGTCCAATCCCCTGGCAGATGGCCATCTAGCCTCTGTTTAAAAACTTCCAAAGAAGGAGACTCCACCACACTTTGAGGCAGTGCGTTCCACTGCCAAACAGCTCTTACTGTCAGGGAGTTCTTCCTAATTCTCCCTCTTGAAATTCATTTTGCTAGTTTTGGCCCAGCTTTCTAATCTGTTACGGTCATTTTTAATTCTGTCCTCTGGGGTATTAGCTACCCCACCTAATTTGGTGCCATATGCAAACTTGATAAGAATGCCCTGTATTCCATCATCCTAGTCATTGATAAAGATGTTGAATAGCACTGGGCCCAGGATAGAACCCTGTGGCACCCTGCTAGTCACTTCTCTCCAGGATGAAGAGGAACCATTGCTGGCTACCTTTTGGGTTCAGTTAGTCAACCAATTACAAATCCACCTAACAGTCGCATTGTCTAAGCCATGTGTTAGTTACTTTTTTGCAAGAAAAGCATGGGGGACCTTGTCAAAGGCCTTACTGAAGTCAAGATATGCTACATCCATAGGATTCCCTTCATCTACCAAGTTTGTAACTCTATAAAAAAAAAAAGAGAGAGAGAGAGAGAGAGAAAATTAGTGTGGCATGATTTGGTGTGGGGTTTTTTGTTTTTGTTTTTTTTTTGTTGTTGTTGTTTTTTTTGAGAAACCCATGTTGACTATTAGTGATCACGGCATTCCTTTCTAAATGCTTACGGACTGTCTGTTTAATTATCTGCTCTAGAACCTTTCCTGGTATTGATGTCAGGCTGACTGGGCAGTACTGTAATTATTTGAGTCTTCTTCCTGCTTTTTGAAGATGGGGACAACATTTGCCCTCCTCCAGTCTTCTGGGACCTCTCCTGTTCTCCAAGAATTATCAGATTCTGGGAGCTATACTGCCTCCACCAGGAACTTTTCAAAATACTAGGGAACATGAAACAATTGCTCAAATCATGTTATAGCTCAGAATCAGGAAGGGATGGAGTCTTTAACATTCATATAAGCTGCAGCACTAAACTTTCCTGAACTGGGGAAATGGACACATGAATACTGCCTGAAGTTTAGTAAGAGAGGAAAGGTTGTCTATAAATGAACTCACTCACCAAACAAGACTGGAGGTGAGGAAGCGCCTTCTGATCTGACTGGCACCTCTATAAGAAATGAGAGCAGATCACAGAGTCTCTTTGCAGTGGGAAGAACATAGCACCCTTGGTGGAGTGGGATCCTAAACTGGTATGAACCTTGGCAATTGTCTAGTCTTGCCCAGGTCTGGCAGCAGCCACAATTTTTCATGTTGGTTTAAGTGCCAGTAAACAGCATTAGTCTAGGTACTGGGAGAGGTTGCTTGCCATAACAGGTCACTGTATCTCAACTTCAGTTCCCTACCAATAAAATAGAAAGAAAAGAAGAAAATGTCTACTTCTCAGGCTTGCTCATAATAAGGATGCTTGTAAAGAACTGATACAGAATTACATTATCAGTCACAGGTAAAAATTAGGAGCTCCTGGGAAAATCAAGTTCCTGCCCATCCCAAATTCAAAATGTCATCATTTCCTGCCTTTGATTAAATCAAGATTCCTTTCATTTTTATCAGGCATAGCCTTGCTTCTTGCATTAAAATAAAACTGAAAAGAACTGTGCAGCATCTTTAAGACTAAAAGCTATTGTAAGACTAAAATATTTCCATTTTACAAACGGATAATTGCTTTTAGCATCAGCTTAGCTCATCCCATGGCAACCTTATCATTCCCACAGACTTGCCAAGGAAGGCCTTATCTAAATCTATCAATGCCCTTGCAGATGATCTTAATTTCTTAAAATGCCATCTGAGGAGGTAGCTATGGAATTTTTATGAAGCTTAATGAAAGAACAAGAGAGAATATCCAAATGTGCCAATGGGAGGAAGTACGGAATAGAGGCATAAAGTTCACTTGCAGTTATGTCCTTAGAGAAAATTATTTTAAAATGTTTTATAGGTGACTCCGGAAAAAGTAGCTAAAATGTATAAAGTTATAAATTATTAAATGCTGGAAATGCCATCAGAAGGCTGGAACATTTTATCACCTTTGGTGGCCATGTAAAACTGCTAAGAAATATTGGTCACAAATTATTACAGTGATGCAAAAAAAATTGGGGAGAGACTTAGCCCTAAGACCAGAATTGTTTCTATTGAACATGATTGATTTTGAAGACAAAGTTGAAAGAGATAATAAAAAATTAATTAATAATATGGTTTCAGATGCGAGAATAATATACACGAAGTATTGGAAAAAAGATACAATTCCAAACATCATAGAATGGATTGAAAAACTGATGGACTTAGCAGTATTAGATAAACTAACTAGTTTTATTAAAGACAAGGGAATTATTTGAAAACATGGGAACCGTTTCTGGCTTGTGTTAAGATTTTAAGACGAGACCTGGCTATATGTGGTTTTAATTTGTAATAAGAGCTTTTTGTTTCTTTAAGAAAAGGGGGTTAAAAACATCAAAAGAAGAAGTGTTTAATGAGAAGAGTATGAACAATGTAACAATAAAGGAAACACTAATATAGACGAACAGGAAGTGTGTTTGTGAAGTTGAAGACTTTCATGGCCGGCATCCATAGATTTTCCTTGGTTTTTTTCAGGCTGTGAGGCCGTGTTCTGGAAGAGTTTATTTCTGATGTTTCTCCTGCATCTTCAGAGAATGGTTGGGTAGGAGTGTGTGTCAAGTTTATATACTGTGAACCCCTGTCAGGGAGTATATGTACATTTGTGTATTTGAATGGTTAGTTTCTGGGTTTAGATATGCAAAGAGGATTAGTGTCTGTTTGACTAACCGTTGGTTGATGGCTCATTATTTGCTGTAAATCCCCCTGTCCCTGGGTGGAATTCATTTGCAAGTGTTGAGTTTTAATTCTATTGTTTTTCAAAACTGGAAGCCAGATTTTGTTTACTTTTAGGGTTTCTTCTTTCCTGTTGAAGTTGTACAGGTGTTTGTGAAGCAGCCAGACCCAGAAAAAAACACAGGAATGAAGAAGAAAAACAGCCACCCACAGGGAAGGTATTTTTACCATACATCAAAGGAGTCACAGACAGAATAAGGAAACTGATGAGGAAACACAATCTCCAAACAATCTACAGACCAACCAAGGAAATCCAAGAGATGCTATGCTCAGCGAAGGACAAAAGAGACTCTCTCACAGCTGCAGGAGTTTACCGCATACCATGCCGCTGTGGACAAGTTTACATAGCGACCACTAAACGTAGTGTGCAAACACGAATCAAAGAACATGAGAGACACTACAGACTGGGCCAGCCAGACAAATCAGCAGTAGCAGAACATGTTATAAACCAACTTGGACACAAAATGTTATTTAAAAACACCAAAATTCTAGACCAAGCCAACAACTATCATGTCAGAATGCACAGAGAAGCTATTGAAATCCACAAACACCTGGACAACTTCAACAGGAAAGAAAAAACTCTAAAAGTAAACAAAAACTGGCTTCCAGTTTTGAAAAACAATAGAATCAAAATTCAACACTTGCAACAGAATTCCACCCAGGGACAGGGGGATTTCCAGCAGATAATGGGCCATCAACCAACAATTAGCCAAACAGACACTAATGAGCCTTGCATTTCTATACCCAGAAACTAACCACTCAATTACACAAATTTATATATCCTCCCCAACAGGGGTTCACAGCATATAAACTCCACATACACTCCTACCCAACCATTCTCTGAAGATGCCAGCCACAGATGCAGGCGAAACATCAAAAATAAACTCTTCCAGAACACGGCCTCACAGCCTGGAAAAAAACCAAGGAAAATCTAAGGAAGTATTTTTCTTTTATTATTCACATTTGGGTGGAGGATAGAAGGAAATGTATTATGCCTTACTTTTTTCTTTTTGTCTTTCTTTTTCTTTGTTGTTCAATGTGTGTGTGTGTGTGTGTGTGTTATGTTTGGTTTTTTCTTCTTATGTTTGTGTATTTATTATGTTAATTTTTCTTGTTATATTTCACCAATTAAGAAAGAAAGAAAGAGAGAGGGGGGGGGGAACCAACAGGAGGTCCTGCTTTCCATGAAGGCCAACTTGCAGCTGAACTTATCCTTACTTTCACTGTTGAGTATGTTGAATATTTTTCATTTTAAAAAAACAACTCAAAAATCTTCCCAGCTTATTTTAAAGTTGTATTCAAAGTGCCCTCCTGTGTCCTAACTGTGTTACTGCATACATACAAGATTACATTATTTTATTTTGCTACAGGATATAGAATGATAAATGAATCAAGAGAAATGTGTAAATCCTGTACTTAGTAGGGACGCGCATTAAGCCTTACCTGTCTTTGTAACTGAAGCTTTCCCTAACGTGGCGCCCTCCAAATGTTCTAGAGTACAACACCCAATATTTGACTGGCCATGCTATCTGGAGCTGGTGGGAGCTTAAGTCCCAAACATTTGGAGAGCAGCAGATTGGGGAAGGCTGTTCAGTTCTATAAAGCAAAGGTGAACAACTGCATACCCTTAAACATTTCACAGTTGTCAGCCAGGACATATGTGGCCAAGTAGCATGAGAGTGTGGTTAAGATGGAAAAAGTTATTAATGAGAAAGAACAAACATGCTAGGAGAGGCTGCAGCAGTTTGCTTTTGTCTGTGCATACAAGGAAGGGTAAGATTCCATCCCTTCTTCTCCTCTTCCCCCTGCTGAGTCAATTCAGTACACACTACTTTTGTACCTTGAATTCAAATTTGCACCAATTGAAGTAAGCTGAGGACAAAGGTGAGAAGTGGGTGGAAAAGAAAGAAACTGGGACATTTTAAAAGCAGCTGAAATGTGGGTGGCAGAAGATTAATCAGGACTGTCCCTGACAAACTGGGACATTTGGAGGGTATAGAACTGATGACCTTTGGCTCAGCCAGATTCAAAGTTTCTTTTGTGAGCACTCTGTTCAGACCTCTGGAAAGAAAATGATCTCTATGTGGACTAGTAGCTCACTGCATCAAAAGGTGGCAGGAGATGGGGAAAGAGAATTGCTGAAAGAAAGAGAAAAGGGGATACTGCCAATACTTTGCTCTGGCTCTGGCCAATACAGCATACAGCCTCTAGTAGAACTCCCTGAAAAAATGTGAAAGTAAATGCAGGCCTTGGTTGCTTAGCAGATGTGCATCCACATCATGAAGTAATGCCCAGAGAGATGCCCACCCACCCACCCCCCATTTAAGCCACCAGTTTATTGAGCTCTCGGATTGGCCTTTTCAGTCATCAGCACGCTTGCAGAAAGCACAGGATGAGTCCTTCCTGAATCTTCACTTGCGAAGAAAAGCCAGAGAGAGGCAGGGTAGTATAATAGACAGCATGCTGGACACCTAACCAGGGAAACCAAAGTTCAAATGAAACCTCCATCCCACCCATCGGATCATTGGTTGTTCCTGAGCCATTTATGCTCTCAGCAGAATATAACTTACACGTAGCACAAAGAGGAAAAGGAACAAGACAGATATACTGTCCTGAGTAAGTTTCCCTGTGATTTGAGCTGGTCCTATTTATATTTAGATGGAGACAGTTGGTATTCTGTGCTGGTAGGTTCCCAGTTCAATCTTGCCAGGGCCAGCCCAGACACTAGGCAATCTAAGGGGCTGCCTAAACGATGAAAATACTCCTCATGGAATGTGAGGAGAATCCTACCTGTCTTAATGGGATCCTGAATTGTGTCGCTGTATTTGGAAGGAGGAGAACCAAAAACATGAAAAACTCCAAGGGAAAAGCCTTCGTGGCTTTTCCTGGAGTTTTTAAAAAACAGCAAGGGGAATGAGCATTCCTGCTTGTTGGGACAAGCAATTCATTTTGAATCACTTTCTTGTAGGAGAGGAAGTGCTGATTGGCCAGATGAGCGCAGGGGTGGGGCTTGCTAACAGGGCAAGTGCCCAGAGTCCCCATGTTGTTTTTTGCCTTGGCCTGGCTAGTCACTTGGAGAGGGAGGGGAGCATTTCTTCCCCTCCTCCTCCGAGCAACTGGCCAAGCAGCTACTAATGTTCCTTTCCAGCCTCAAAGGATGGGAAGGGACACTAGCCCCTTCACTCCACCCTCCCCGCACGCGAGAGGGCATGCAGAGTTTATGGGGGCTGTAAGACCCACTAAGACAAGTTGCAGCTGCTGTGACTTGTCTTTACTGCTGGTCACTCTGGTTTTTTTGGACTTGTATAGACAGACCCTGAGATAGCAGGGACTCTTAAGCAATGTAGACAAGATGTGAGAAGTATGAGGAAGGGTCATCATCTTGACCTTTCCCTTGGGCAACAAAATGTCACAGGCCAGCCCTGATGTCACTTCAACCATGACCACACTAGGCATATTTAGGAAAGCCATTCTTAACCTTTCCTTTTGTACATGGGTTTTTGTAATGCATGTGAATCACTTTAATAACCTGAAATGTGATACATAGCCATTACTGTATTGCTGCAGCAGCTAGTGACTTCCCTTTCACTGGGGCATGGAATATGTTCTGAGTTTTAGCCCAAACTTTAAAGGCACTATCCCAAGGCACTGAACCTTATCCCCAAAATAGGCCCCACACCTTGGAAGTTTGGAATAAGGCTTGGAACAGATTCACTGTCCTACCTACATGGAAGTCACCAGCCATCTCTGCTCTACTGTATAGTAGGGATGGGGAATGTATGATGGCCAGGCTGGTAAGAGTTTCATCATAACAGCCACATATTCCTGTCTGCTCAGTCACATGCCTGGTTTTAAACAATGTCATGGTTCATTCCATTCACAACTAGTGACTTTGGTGCCACTGTCCAGCTGCCTACCACTCTTTCTCTCTTTGACTCACATACTAGTTGAGAAAGAAAAATGGCTACAGTTGTCCCTCCGTATCCACGGATTTGGTATTCACGGCTTGAAAATATTCTTTAAAAAATAATAATCCAAAAAGCAAACCTTGATTTTGCCATCTTATATAAGGGACACCATTTTGCTATCCCACTAAGTATTCATGGATTTTGGTAACCATGGGGAGGGTCCTGGAACCAAACCCCAGCAAATATGAAGGGACAACTGTAGACTATGACTAGGGGTTCACCTATAACATGTTTCTCAGATGCTCTTTGTCATTGGGTTAGACATGCTTCCAGACAGATGGTCTCTGCCAGTCATGATTAAAAGGTGTTGTATAGCTAAACCATTTTTTTTTCTTCAATCAGTTTTCTCTGGTGAGAAAGAAGTTCGAAAAATGAAAACCCAGGAAGGGTGGAAACTGTAAAAGATAACACCTGGAATTGTTAACTTCCAGGGATGAGGGAAGGCAATTGTACAAATTGCTTGGTTTGGACGCCTCCTAAGAAGTAGCAAGAGAAATATCAGAAGCCTTTGTTTGTTCCCCATAGTTACATATGCGTCTGTCACCATGTGTGGGACTTCACACATTGTGTTTTTTATGGATAAAGGTAGTTTGTCTGAATATGGCAAAAGTAGCTTTTTTAAAACCTCCATGGTTATTCCTTAGGAGACAAATAAATTTTTGAGTCCAATGTATGTTCATGCGACACCAATTCACAACAGGCCAAGGCTGTTACTGGGTATGCATTCACTTAGTGTAAAAAAAAATAAAAAATAAATCTCACACATGTCTCCTGGGAAATATCATGAGTACCTTTTGGCTTATTATACTGTAGTGTTTATGACACCACCGGTGCTCATCTGCACACACGTGGTGTGCACATTTTGAAGTTCTTTTCTCGTTTAAAAATGATATACAGTATTTATATTTTCTTACAGGCTCAGTGCTCCACTTAGGGTTGTTTGGGGTGTAATATTCATGCCAGAATGTAATATTCCTGACAATGTAAACTAACCATGTAGCCATCCAAGTTCTAATGCAGTTAAAGCGTAATTTTAACTGCCACCATTGAACAGTATGGATGGTGCCAAGGGAATTAGCTTCCAAGTACTGTAAATCCGTATGTCTCTATACAAATGCGCATATGTGAAGGACAACAGTATATAGTACATACACACAGAAGCAACTGCTAATATCCACGTGATCAATTTATATCACTAAAGTGTAAATTTTAAATTGTGTGTTGACTGTTTTAAAATGTCTTGGTTTTACCTGTTCTTTTAAATTGATATATGTTTTTAATTGATATGTGCTTTTTTTAACTTTAAATAAGAAAAGGATTTTATTGTCTTTTCCTTTCTTAATATATTATTGTACAGTAGTACCTTTTCCAAAGCCAAATTGAGCCTGCATTTCACAAAAATACACAAACTCTTAATTTTATATTAATTGATATGTTCTTTTACCCAATTTTATGTTTATGTGTTAATGTGTTGTTCCCCGCCTCGATCCATAGGGAGAGGCGAGTAAGATTTTTTAATATTATTATTATTATTATTTAATGCTAAAACACATATTTCCGTTCACTACTGCCAACACAAATTCGGAACTATTTAGAATTAAACAGCAGGCATTTCCCTTCAAAAGCACTAATGTAATGAATAAGATTACTATACAGTACTTACTATCCTATTGGAAATACCCATTTCTAGCAAACGATACCATTCGCAAAGCGCGCGACGTAATCCCCGTTCGCCCTCTTTAACTAATTTGACCCTCGTCCGCTCCCTTAGCTCAACCCCCAAGCCGGCTTTAAGTACCCGGATGCGGAAGTCGTTTCTCTTTTCTTTCTCTGGGGCGCTCTGACGGTTGGGCTGCGTTTCTCGGTAAGGGGCGGTTTGGATCTGGTGCCATCCGTGCCGAGGTGGCTGCGAGGAGTGGGCGAGGGGGCCTGAGCAGGAAGCGCCGGTAGCGAGGAACCTAACAGGGTGGGTTTGGGGCTGAGCGGACGAGGAGACAGTCGGGGGAAATCGCTCGGCCTGTGGTGCCCCCCTTCCCTTCCCTCCCCAGTTGATTCTGCCATTTTGTTTCTCTCCTGCAGGTATCCGCCGCCAAGAGCCGTCACCATGGTGAGTGAATGGGGCGGGGCGAAGTTTCCTGCTCTTGGGCTCCACCGGGGGCGGTTCGAAGTATGCTTTTAGGGGGAGGAAGCGAGCTGGGAAAAGTCCTTTCTGTTCACTGATGGGGGGGGAGCACGTGTTTTGTTCGATCTGTGCCCAAGCAAGCCCCATTATGTACATGGCCTCCCCCATCCTGAAGTGGGCCCCAGGCCAGGGCCTTTGGCGGGGCCCCTCCCTACTGCTAAAGCTAAGGGCAGTGAGATGCTCTACGGGATTTGGGAGAAAAAATAAAATATGTCAGTTTAAATTATGACAGCAAAGCGATACAGTATTTATGTTTATTTACAGTAGGACTCCCTTATCCACTGGGGATTGGTTCTGGGGGATGTGTGGATAGTGAAAACCGTGGATAATAGCGAACACCATTGAAAATAATGGGACCTCCAGTTTAAAATACCATAGGGTTACCTTCGAGGGCCTAGGCTAGAGAGGACACATTTTCTAGGAAGACTCTATGGTAGATGTGCTGTTTTGTGTCCCGTGGATAATTGAATCAGTGGATACAGGGGTCCTACTGTTTTTAAAAAGTAAATAAATGGGTTTACATAATAGGAATTTACAATAATATCATGCCAACCCCCCCCCTCCTAATCTCAGGGCCCCAGGCTAGAGCCCTGTCATTCCCCTCCCCCATGTGGGAGCCATGGTTATGCATACTGTGGGAGAGTGTTACTCTGTATGTGTCTGTAGCTGAATGAGCACATTTGCTGTTCTAGAAGAATGGTTGCTGTTTTAGATGGTGTTGCTGTATCAGTTTCCAGCAGTGGCTGGTAGGGTTGCCAGTTGAGGACCATCCCTGAGACCTAGGGAGGCTCCTTTGATGCCATTAAATACCAGCCACAGTTGTTCATCATTCAAACACACACATACACAGAATGTGTTTTTGTGTTGCAAATGAAACCAGAAATCTTAGCTAAAAGGGCTGTTCCCAGGTCATGGTGAAATGAGGGGATTATTCCTTCTCACTTACTTTCGGAGATGGGATAAGGAACATTTAATCTAGCCTGTTTGCAAACTCCACCTGAACAAATCTTCCCAAGAAAACCCCATAATATGGTTGCCATAACTTGAAGGCACATGGGAACAACTTCCAGTCAGAAGGTGAGCACAAAGTAGGACTGAGAGTGAGCGCTGGCACTTCAGTCACCAGGAAAAAGTAAATACACAGACTCCTTGGAGAGTCTTTGCACATTGCAGCAACATGATCCATGAAAATAGGCTGGGGGCCAGGCTCTGAGATCTGGCAACCCTAGTGGCTAGTCCTCTGGAAATCTCACAAGCATCTCCTAGCAATTTATGTGTTTTAGATGTATGTTTGAGGAAGGTTTGAAGTTTGGTGTTTGTTTTTCCTTAGTAGCTTTGAGGGCTAGAACACTCTTTAAAATCAAGCATGCAGAATACAGTCATCCCTTCACATTTGCTGGGGGTTAGGTTCCACAGACCCCCGCGAATGTGAAAATTCCACAAATAATGACTGCCCTCCCCCGCCAAAGCGACCACGGAGCCTCCAGAGGCCCCATAGTAACTTCCCCCCGCCTTCCCCCTCCCTCTGGGCCCCGTGGTCGCCTCCCCAGCCCTCCCCCCTCCCTCCCAAGGCCCCCTCGCCACCTCTCCCACCCCTCCAGCCTGCTTGTCTCCCCCCCCAGAAGCAGCCACAGGGCTTCTAAAGCCCAGTCGCTGCTTTTGGGAGGGTGGGGGGGGGAGGCCCTCCCAAAACTGTTAATGCTAAATTCGCGAATGTGGAGGGGCAACTATATTTAAATTTCTTTTAGGATTCTCAGTTGCAGAACAAGCCTTGCTTGCCATGGCAAATTGATAGACACCCCCCCCCCATGACAAACTCTGAGCTTTCCTTCCTACTTGGAAGGTCCTGAATGGACTAGTGGGAAAAGAATGTCCTTTTTTAATGTGTTCAGAGTGCATCTAATTCTATGACTGTTTTTTCCTAAAGGAGGAGCAGGGCAAATCTGATTGCCTCCAGCCAGTCCCCCACCTACTCTTACCCCTAGGAGGTCTTGCCAAAATTTGAGAGAAAGTTAATCAGAACTAGGAATTAAACATATTGTAGAAATGAATAGGACAGAAAACCTATTTTCATGGGCTATTTTCTTTACCTATTGCAGCCTCGCAAAATTGAAGAGATCAAAGACTTTCTGTTGACAGCTAGGAGGAAAGATGCCAAATGTGAGTAATGACTTTAAGTGTCAGTTTTGTCTGTGTGTGGTGTTGGGTTTTTGGGTGGGGACGAGGGTTATCTGCCCTAAAGATTTTCTGTACTTCCTATCCTACTTTCTTTTTGTGAGCCACCATAGGTTGCAGTCTGGGAGAAAGGTAGCATATAAATGAAAATCAGTCAATCAATACCTCTGGTACCACCACCAGCAGCTTTGTGAGAGTGATGTTGCTTATTATTAAACATCTATACTAATCTGTTTTTTCCTGTCAAAAGAACTGCAGTCTTGTAAAAGTGGAAGCCGCTTATTGGGAGTCTTTGGAATTCTTATTTTAATTTTCACGTTTGACTTGTGTGCCTTAGGTGTTAGCAAAAATGTTCTCTGTCTTATGTGCCCGCATGTACATACACACACATACAATAATATAGAAACCAGAAAATACAATTAACAAACTCCTAGTCTTTGGGTATTCACCTTATATGCCTGTTGAAGGACATAACGAAGCACAAAAGAGAGCTACTGTGTTGCAGGTTTTAAGAGTGTTGGACTATAGTGACATAACTATGCAGAGGTTTGAACCCTAGATTGCCCCACGATTATTCCAACCATTGGTCTTCATGGGCTCTTCTGTAACATGTCATCTGGCTATATGTAAAATTTTTACCACTTGGATAGTAGACACTAAATAAGATTTTTGAATTAATTATTAAAATTGAGCTCATTGCAGGAAAGGCAGGATATATACGTAACAAACAGTCACAGCCTCCTGAGTTTGATATGATGTAAGTTGAGGGTGGCAAAGAAATAAATGCTTTGGGTTGATCTTTGACACTTTTCTTTGGTATTTTGTAAACAATATGCTAAGAATTCTAGACACTATTGTATTCTGTCAACAGAGTGCTATTATTATTCATTTCATTTTTATCACTTTGTGAGTAAAAGCATCACCCAAGGAGACCTTCTGCTGTGCTTTTTGCAACCAGACTTGTTTATCTCGGATTGGCCTTTTTAGTCATCAGCGCGCTTGCAGAAAGCGCGGGATGAGTCCTTCCTGAATCTTCGTTTGCGAAGAAAAGCCAGAGAAACTCAAGCTGAGATGAGATACAAAAACTAGAGTTTTTAATCTTGGTGAAGAGGCTAGAAGTAACGTTACAGAGCAATCCTTTGGAGCCAGAAGAGTTCTTATTTAAACACTGCCAAGTTCACACTGGCTGGGACAGAAGCTGGCATTGGATAGCCTAGCAGAATATTTGGGGAGGGGGCAGTTTCTGTGGCATGCCCCCTTTTTGCACCTGCCGCTTTTGGAGCTGTGATGTTGTAGCAGTGACAATACTGCTAACTAGCAGTGTAGCAGTGACAATTCTACTAACGTTTTGATGGCAGTCAAGGGAGAACCACTGAAGAGGATTGCTTTCTTGGCTCATGGGGAGAGAGGTCTACAGAGTTCTGTAGCCTGTGGGATCATAGGATGGCTCCCCAAACTAATAATATAAGCAAGGATGTATTTACATTATAAACACTTTTATAATGTCTCCCCTATCCAGAATCCTGGTAGTATTGGTAAGATGGGTAATTATTCTTATTACTTGGAGCCTAGCTCCCTTGCCAATGTTTGGCTTCTTTTGAAGAAGGGCAGTGCTTTTCTTCCTCATCAAATGATGATTCAGATTAATGGGAGGCTAAACTGAAACCTGAAGTGAAGGTCTTATAATTTGGGTAGGTTCATATGGGCAAAGACAGTCTTTTAGAATCAAGTACCTGATTGATAAGGTTCCTTAAAGTACCAAATTAACACTTTTAATAGACCCTAGAAACAAATTGGTAACAAATGGAACCAGTGTTTGAGCTGATCACCTCCTCCTATCATAATCCTGGTAGCCATGTTCTCTGCTAATTGAAGTTTCCCATCTTTCTTCAAGGACAGGTAATCAATTCTGGATATTACCAGCACATGAGTAACTAAATCAAAATTCAGCATTGTTGCATGGCAGGTTGTAAATGCAGCGTACATTTGTTGATCCTGAAATAGTAGAACAAACCACAGACTTTCTGTCTGTGATTGTTTACTGTAAGATCTAAACAGTAAACACACATTGGAAACAGTTTAATGCAGTGTAGATGTGTAAATAGCTATTGCTTAAAACAATTTGTAAGCCGCTCTGATAGCCTTGTGGCTGAAGAGCGGGGAATAAATAAATAAATAAATACCCAGCAATTTGGTTTCTCTCTTTTCTTAAGGAGCACCTTATTTGCTTGGCTGTTTATATTTTGCAGAGAATGGAGTCCAAGGCTGCAGCTTTTATGTTAGAAATATGAAGCAATATAAGAAAAGGAGCTGCATTCTTGCCCTGCTTGTGGCTAAACACATTGCCTTGAATTTGATTATTCTAAACCTTCTCACATGTGGGTATTCTCTGCTAAACACTTAGCATTCAAATGACTTTCACATTGTGCTTAAAGAACAGTAGAAATTGAATTAGTCATTTCTAAAGTATGTGTAACCTCAGCTTTTAAGTGTAGCATGTAGGATTGCTTGATCTGAGAATGGAAGAAAGACAGTTTAATGCTGTGTTTAGACATACCTGACAAAAGAATATATGCAGTCTTTCCTATTGACTGTTGAGTTCTACCCGTTGTTCTTTCAGGTGATGTGTACGAACAGCAAGTCCAAATACTTCAATTTTCCTGTGCAGTCCCTCTCAAAATGGCAAAAGGATGTGATGTCATATCATGTCCTGTTGCCATTTTGAGAAGGACTGCACAGGAAAACAGTGGTATTTAGGGATGCTCTGGGGTGCGAGTGGGATGGGATATTGTTCCATGTTGGGAGAGGGCTTTCTGTTTGGTTTGGGGGTAAATATTTTTTAAAATGGTGGTAGCTTTGGGGAACTGATAAGGACTTCAGGACACAAAGTTTGAGTCCAGGGGCCACATGCAGCTGGCATGCTGCACTTTGCCCACCCTTGCTGTAAATAGAACACCTTCTTCCCTGATTCCCTCCCCAGTTTCAGATGGGGTGCCTGCTTTGTTTCTGTAGTATTATTATTTTTACATTTATATTGCTCCAAGAAGGTAAAGTGGGTGCCTTTGTAGTTATTAATACAAGAACTGAATGATCTACACTGTAAAAAATTGTTTTCTGATGAAGACCAAAATAACAAGTTTCTCTAAGGTTATACTTGTGCCCAGTATGCAATGAGTATGTTTCCACATTGGGCTCACTGGTAAAATTACATCTCTGTGTGCCCGCTAACATAGCAGTATTTGTATTCCACCTTTTCTTTATGCTCTTACACAACTGTTTTGTATAAATAGAATCTTTCACTATTCAGATGGGTTTCATGAACAGCATGGCGGAAAATAACTGAGATGTGCTATTGTTGCATTATGTATGTGTATGTGCCTTCCACGGGCCTCTTGACTTATGGTGACCCCATTAATTTCATAGGGTTTTCTTAGGCAAGGAATACCCAGAGGTGGTTTTGCTAATTCCTTTCTCTGAAATTGGCAGTTTCCCCATTTAGCTTTCAAGAAGACACTTAGGCAATGCCACTTAATATGTCTAATAAAAAAACTTCCTCCTGTCCATGATTTAATGAGCTTTTTGATACATCAGTTTTGTTTTACATACTAGAGGCATTTTCTCAAGCTTCTCAATCACATGGCTTATGCTTGCTGGTATAATGCAACAGCCCCTAAAGGCACCAGATCCTGTCTGGTCTTGGAAGCTAAGCAGGGCCAGCCTTGATGGGGACCACCAACAAATACTAGGTGCTATAGTTTCTAGCCTAACCACAAAGCAATTTTGCTTTGCATCTTTTTGAGTAGTGCTTTCAACTACAATACCACTTCAGACATTGTTCAGTAACTTTATGTGCCTACAGCTGCTGCTCGAGACTTGAAATTTTTCTCTTGAAAAATGGCTATGAAAGTTATTTCTAGCCATGCTGAGTTCCAGAAATAGACTAGATTTCACACTATATTCTGCCCATAACTAGGCATCTTCTTCGTAGTAGTCTTGGAAGATAGAAATGAAATATACATCTATAAAGGTATGAGTGTTAGCACTGATTGTTAAATAATGGGGTGAGTGCTAAGAGGTTCAGTGTTCTCATGTTTATATTTGTAGTTATGTGCCTTTATTTTTAAATTCTATTTGAACAGGAACAAAATAGCTAGTCTAGGATGTGGTTCACTTTTCTATGTATAGTCAGCCTTCTGTATCCTCGGGTTTGACCAGTCACGATTCAAAAAAAGCAAACCTTGCTATTTGCCATTTTATATAAGGGACACCATTTTATTATGCCATTGTATATAATGGGACTTGAGCATCCATGGATTTTGGTATCCACAGGGGTCCTGGAACCAAACTCCAGCAGATACTGAGGGCCCACTGTATATGTATTGTTTCCCCACCACCACCCAAAAGCATTAATTCAAGCTCAATACAGAGGAGCAGACAAGGGAATACATCTTTTAAGAGAACAAATAGGCAAAAAAGTTCTGGTGTGTAGATGTTGCTTGCCTGCAGTGACTTGCTTGAAATGAATAAGGATGTATTTATTTGTTAATGATTTGTCTCAAAAGAGGTTGTAACATACTAGACTGTGATTCTGATGTTTTATTGGCCAGCCTATTTGAATGCTGAGCATATAGTGTTAAACTCAATGTTCTTGCATTGCAGCTGTCAAGATCAAGAAGAACAAAGATAATGTGAAGTTCAAGGTTCGGTGCAGCCGGTATCTGTACACCTTGGTCATCACTGACAAGGAAAAGGCTGAAAAACTGAAGCAGTCTTTGCCTCCAGGTAACTGAAGAATAAGAGAGATGAAAGAACACTAGTGATTGGACAGTATCTCTCTGTTTGTTCCTTTTTAAATTTTTGTTTCATATGCTTTCTATCTGTTGTCGACTGATGCTAACAGAATGTTCTGGGCATTCTGGCATGAATCCTATTGTTAGCTCCAAATAGACAGGTCCTGTTGAATCAACAAAGTTTACATAAGTTTTGACTCATCATTTGACATTTCATTTAGTAGCTCTATTCTGTTTGGGACTAGCAGTTGGATTTAGGCCTCTGGTTTAATAGTGATGTCCTTACTTGAAAATGGCTGTGGAAATGTGTATCAGTTAAGCTTCTAGGACATTTACTAAGCCATAAAAATGAACTAACTACAGGATATTCATGCAGCTTCTAGAAAAAGAGCAGATATTACAGTAGGAAATAAAAAACAACATTCTGTGACTCAAAAACCTGAGATTATGTGCTTAGTAAAGTGACCTCAAAAGTGCACTGAGAATAATTTATTTAATTAACCTTTCAAGTCATACAGCTCTTTTCTTCCCCTTAGAAGCCACTGATTTGTCTGGGGGTGGGGGGTGGGGGTGCTAGTTACCAAAAGCCTCTTAAAAACTTCTGAGGTCTCCAGTTCCTTTACTTTGTTAGCCTAGGAGTATCACAAATACTTTGGAACTTCTCTGCTTCCATCAAGAAGGATCTCTTTTTATTAAGTTTACTCTGTTCTATTTAATAGAGTGGCAACTGCTGCCTTTCTTAGAGAATTTAAAATAATGCAGTAGTTCAGGCAGAATCAAGGTAGATTGTGTTTTGTATACCTTCCATTGTGTTTCCATATAATTTTCTGAACAAGCTGGTGTCGTTGTTACAGCATACCAGCATATTTTATTTGCTGTAACAAAGAGCCTTTGCTCTACCTAGGAGCATCCTAAAAACATCTGAAAACACTGCATGTGTCTTTTGCTTTACTAAATTACCACCTTAGACAATGAAATTCAAATTATTAATTTAAAATAGTTGGGAAACTATAAAGGCTCTAGTGGCCCTTTCCTATCCATCTATCTGTTCTGGACCCACTGAGAGCTGCAAAAGCCACTTCCAGCAAGAAACCCTTCCAGTTTCTCAGAAATGATTTTGAATACTGAGGCAAGATGTAGCAGGACGCATACTTTTAGTTAAGAACCTGTGTTTTTCAAGGCACAATTCTCCCCTAAAAGAAATCCCATACAAAAAAGGTCTTGATGTACATTTTGCCTACATCCCCGCCCTGGATTTAAAACATGTCCTGCTTTTCTCCAGTGAGCGAGCCTGAGGGAGCTAACAGTTGACATTAAAAGAATAATTCGTCCTATTTTTTAAAAGCCACTTGACAATTATAATAAATACAATAAAGTAACTAAAGATGTAAGGAGCAATTGAAAACATGTTTTAAAGCCACAGCCTGTCAAAAAATAATGTAAGCACAACAGTGAAAACTGCTTTAAAATGCGGGACCATTTATGGCTCTGCAAGTTTTCACACTTTGCTTTGAACAGAAAATCCCATTTGTATGATCTGCTTCATGCTCTTTCCTAAATCTCTAAGCATTAATCCATTGGTTACCTGGAAGTAAGCCAACAACCATATAGCTGTCTTCCCCTTAGTGACTTAAGATAACGATAATGGTAGGATAACTTTATTACCACCTCAGAAACCTTCTGAGGAGGAAAGATTCTGAGCATTCTACAGAAGCCTCCTTCTGGTGAGAACTTCAAGGTACGGTACATACAGCCAGATAAAAGACCCTCTTTTTGGTCTTTTTATATATTTACATATATTTCTTTGGTGGGGGGATGTGATGCCCTGGAGTTCTGCCGGTTTAGCCAGGAAAAGGATGTACTCATCTTAACCCCTTAAGGGCTTTAAAGGTCATCACTAGTGTTTGAATTGGCCTTGGAAATTAATAAGAAATGTTGCTCCTGTTCCTGTCAACCACCAAGTCTGTTTCTATCTGAAAACTGGGTCTAAAAATCAGACTTAAATTAATTTAGGTAAGCTATATTTCTCCAGAAATAGCAAGAGCTGAGAGGACAATGTGCCTTAAAGCACATTGCATAAATATAAGGAGAGCATAATATAGTATGGTAGGATTTTTTTTAAGAACACTTTTTTTTTTTAGATGGAAAATAAGGGCATTGCCCAACTGAAGCTCGGCATGTTTAATTCTTGTTTTCTTTCCTATGGAAGAGTTTTAAAATTAATATCAAATGTTTGATATTACTGAGATTTAATTGGCTAGCTCGGTTGTTGTTGTTGTTGACATGGCTATGCTGCCTGGTTAACAAATGTAAATATATTTCTTCTTTTGGGGTCATTCTTGAACATACAAAAGCAAACTGTAATTGGATGTGTGTGATTATCTTCAGTTCAGTTCTCAAAGGCTCTTGGTGTTTATCAAAGTCAGATTTCATTTTGAAAAGATACAATATAATTTTTGAAAGTAGGAATCCTGCTAAAAACCATTTTATATCAGTTTAAGTACCCCATGGTACAACCAAAGTGGGTGACTGAAACTAGTAAAATTTACCATAGACATAGAAAAAACGTTAATATTAGAATGGATGAGAACATTTTTTGTAGTGATTAATCAGAAACAGCACAAGTATTTGTATATATTTCAGTAGTTACATTAGAAACAAGAATACATAAAAACATATTTCAGGAAAAATTAAGTAGAAAGTAATCTTGTTCTTTTAGTGAAAATGAACTGGGATTATGGCAGGAGAAGAAATTTTAACTTTTCCCCAGAGATTGTAGAAGTGTTAGCCTAATAAGCATTGCTTTGGGAGTCTTGTGTTTAAATATCATTTGTTTAGGAGGAAAACCTGTGGGAAAATACAGATAGGTCAACCTGAAAAGAAATGACACATTGGATATTCACTGACATTTCACACTAAGCCACGGTGGCAGTGCATGTATGAAAAGGCCTCTGAACATTCAGATCACCTAGTTCACAAGCCAACAGTCTGCATGTCTGTTGTGCACACTCTTGGGAATACACTAACAAGCCTCATTAGTTTTTGTATAAGATGTAGTGAAAACTCTGAGGGCTTGTTAGCCTTACAAGCTGGGGAGCAGAATCTCCCTCTCTTCGCATATCCTAATCTTCTTTGTTTTCCTTCTCTTTAGGTCTGGCTGTGAAAGAACTGAAGTGAACTAGGCATTCCTGGAATTTGGCCAATAAAGTGTAATAAAGGAGTTAACTGTTAACTGTCTTCTCAGTGTCATATTTTCTAAAAGGTAGTTTGGGCAGGTTGCTGTTCATGCTCTTTTATTCATTAGGAAATTGCAACTATTTGTGGACTCCAATCTACAGTTCTGAATAATTCCACAAACTATGTGCATGGGGGAGGGGGGGAGCTGTAATCCTGAGTTGGCCTTTTCTTACCTTGAAAGTCTATAGTTAAGAGACCTCAGAGAACACACTAAAATGAGTACCCACATTCAGTCTCTCTCTCAAGACATTCCCTTTGCAACTTTGCAGTGTGGAATTCATAGGCATTAGCATCTAGGAATTTAGGTAAGGAGTGCCTGCTTCTAAATTAGAGGTGAGATTTATTTAGGCTGCTCTACATGCAGCCTAACCTGTAATTCTTGCCCTCTAGAGCAGGGTTTGTAGCTTGGGGGAGGGGGTAATCCATCTTCCCAGATGCCCCCATTCCCACACACCCCTCTAGCAGATTGCACTGCTGGGCAAAATCTGAAGGAATGCAGTTTCATTTTCAGCTGGCTTGGGGACTTTCTTAGATGGTGGGGACTGTGACTTTTTTAAAAAAATAAAGTTCTTTCAGGAGATCAGAGGCTTGGGAGTGTCCTGGGGCTTCAGGGATTTGTGCCTCACCGGGCTTCAGGGATTTGTGCCTCGCATACAATTCATGAGGTGCACTTTTCCCATCCCTGCTGTATTGCTACGAATTGAAAGGAACATTTCTGTACAGAACCTGATATGTTTTGTAAAAGAGGATTGCTAAAGAAGGATCACATAATACTAAAGAAAAGTCAGTGTAGGATATTTTATTCTGTACACATTTATTGCAGGTACGAAGACATCTTGAGCCCTTGCATAAATGGAAATTGACATAGGGTTCAAGCTGCTAAAGAGAGCCAAAAATGAAATTTGTGAAGTACCTGCTGCATAATATTTGAATTTAAATGGTATATATTTATAGCAGGTAGTTAACATTCAGTATTCAAGGCTGTGTGTTTTCTGTAGAGGCCTGAAGCCTCTTATGGGAGAAGAAGTGTTGAATTTTACTGCTACGTGGTTTGTTGTAGCTGACCAGAATCTATTTTTGAGTAACTTCATTTCTGAAAAGAGAGATGAACAATGTAGCAAAGCCATTCAGTAGACCATATCCTTCCCCAGTTCCGGTTTTAAACAAGCAACAATTTGTGTGAGAGAATATTATTTTAGAGTGCAGCTGTTCAAGCTAACAAAGGTGGCTTTTAACACATGGTTTGGAGTTAAATTGTTCTAAAGAGAATTCTGTCCTTAAAACTACTAGCTCAAATAACTTTGTACATCTTTTTCTTAATTGTCTTTGTAAACTATGCTTAACATGTCTTCAAAAACCCTAAACATGCCTTTAAGTCCAGAAGGTGAGTGCTTTGTTTATAGAATATTGCATAGTGCCAAACAATGTACAGTACAGTGATAGCCATTGTGGCTGGAGGGCAGGGTATAAATACCTAAATAATTTTTTTTTTTAAGTAACTAGCTGGACTTGGTGTACCATACACCATTAAAAACTCCCAGTAGACCTCATGACAACCCTGTAATGTAGGCAGGCTGGTGGATTTAAATTCCTCCTCCCCCTTCTCAGCATTCCACACTTTTCCCAGAATTGCTGGGGGTGACTCGCTCTGTTACCCTGCTGCAGCCACCGCCAATTGACTGCCTAGTTCCGGCCCAGTGGCAGTGGCATCCTGCCACCGCCACCAGTTGACTGCCTGGATCCCATACTTATGAGTGGCTAAGGAAGTGAGAGGAGGGAGGGGCCCTTGTGCGGTTATGATGGAGTGGATTGTGATGTGGAGAGGGAACTTGCATGTGGGTGGTGGTGGGATGGGTGTGTTCCCTGAGAAGCCAATCAGCACAGTAGGAAAGGCAACATACCCAAGAGAATTATATATATAGAAGATGTGGTGCAGTTACAGTAAGACCCCTGTATCCACTGATTCAATTATCCATGGGACACAAAACATCACACCTACCATAGAATCGTCCTAGAAAATGTGTCCTCCAGCTATTTTCTAGGTCCTCCAAGGCAACTGTATAGTATTTTAAACCAGAAGTCCCATTATTTTCAATGGTGTTCACTATTATCTACAGTTTTCTGTATCCATGCCCCCCCCTCCTCGGAGAACCAATCCCCAGCTGATGCAGGGGTCTTACTGTATTACAAGAAAATTGCTTCTTTAGTTTCTATCTTACCTACAGTTTGAAAAACCACTCAGATCTGTTCGAAGACTTAGAGCCCTAGAATTATATTGATACTAGAAAATGGTCTTGAGTATATGAAGAGTACCTTTCCATTAAGAGCCAGTTTGTCGGCATAATTTGAAAAATTGTCTCAGCTATGCATAAGATTTACACTAGGCCCTTGGTGTCTTCTGTGGTTTGGTTCCAGGATACCAAAATCCGTGAATGCTCAAGACCCATTACATAGAATGGTGTAGTAAAATGGTATCCTTTATAGAAAATGGCAAAATCAAGATTTGCTTTTTGGATTATTTATTTATTTGAAATATTTTCAAGCCATGGATGCTTGAATCTGTGGATATGGAGCGCTGACTGTACCACTAAAATATTTTGACCTGTGGTTAAATTATATTTCTAGGGTTTCTGAAAAGAGCATGGATGTCAAACAAGACAAGCTTGAACAGCTCTGTTACTAAACCCATATTCACACAGCACAATTATAGAGCTTTAATCCCGCTTTAATTGCCATGCATCTACTCTGTGGAATTCTGGGATTTATGGTTTGGTGAGGGACTAAGAGTTCTCTAATAACTCCCTGAGCTACACCTTTGGGTCTCCCTGGCAGAGAATTCTGAATACAGTCATCCCTTCGCATTTGCGGGGGTTAGGGGCAGACAACCCCTGCAAATGTGAAAAAACCGCGAACAAGAAATGAGCCTGCCGGGGAGCGGTTTTCCACCCTAGTCTCTTCCCAAGGCAGCGAGGAGCTTCCTGAGAAGCCCCTCGCTGCCTTGGGAAGGGAGTGGGGTATAGCGCAAGCACGCCAGCTGGGTTCCCCCCCTTTCCCAAGGCAGCGAGGAGCCTCCTGAGAAGCCCCTCGCTGCCTTGGGAAAGGAGTGGGGTGTAGTGCGAGCGCGCCAGTTGGATCCTACCCCCCCTTCCCAAGGCAGCGAGGAGCCTCCTGAGAAGCCCCTCGCTGCCTTGGGAAAGGAGTGGGGTGTAGCGCGAGTGTGCCAGCTGGTTCCCAACCCCCTTTCCTAAGGCAGCGAGGAGCCTCCTGAGAAGCCCCTCGCTGCCTTGGGAAGGGAGTGGGGTGTAGCACTAGCGCGCCAGCTGCTTCCCACCCCGCCTTCCCAGGGCAGTGAGGAGCTTCCTAAGAAGCCCCTCGCTGCCTTGAGTTCCCACCCCACCTTCCCAGGGCAGTGAGGAGCTTCCTAAGAAGCCCCTCACTGCCTTGAGAAGGGAGTGGGGTGTTGAGCAGCGGGGGGGGGGGCGCAGGCAGCTTTCCCCGAATGATCAAAACCGTGAATGTGAAAGTCGTGAATGTGGAGGGGCAACTGTACCTCATGAGACTAAAGATTCCAGAATTCCATAGGACATAGCCATGGCAGTTCAAGTGGTATTGAAGTGCTATAAATTGTGCTGTGTAAATATAGACTAGGGGGTCGTTTACATGGACAAATATTCCTCTAAATATACCACTAGGATAGCTCATAGTTCCCACGGATCGCAGCACAGCATCACTTCATTCAGAAGGGGGGAAGGTAAAACACCCAAATATAGCGTGCCAAGGGATGTCGCTACTTTTGCCAGCATATTTGCAATATAGCGCTTTATTTGCAGTGTAAACTAAGGGCTGCATCATATCTGCATTGTGATTGGTTGCTATGATGTAAGGGGCGGGCTTAAAAGAGAGGGACTGGGTTCAGTAGCATCAGGAAACTGAAAAATCCTCTCTGCTATTTTGCAGAAGGTCTGCCAAGAAAAAGGATTCCCAAGACCTTTCAGTCATAAAGTTCCCATCTGTCAGCTCTGCTTGGGGGAGGGAGGGAGGGAGAGAGAGAGAGCGTGAGAGAGGGGGGAGGGAGGGGGAGGCTGGAAATACTTGTGGTAGGTTCACCTTAGGATCCACGGCATGGCAGCAAGGTCTTTTAGCAGAGAGATTACTGTCCCTCTCTGTAGGAGAAGGATCTGTAGGATGGTCTTCAAGTTTCGTTTGTAGATTTGCCTGGAAGTTGTCTCTTACAGTGCTTTGGCAACATATCAAAAACAGTATCCTCCAGTCTGCAGAAGAATCCCTCGGGTTCTCCCACAAGAAAAATCAAGACTGGTTTGATGAAAACAACCAAGAGATCCAGGAGCTGTTGGCAAAGAAGAGAGCTGCTCACCAGGCATACCTCGCCCAGCCAACCTGCCATGTAAGAAAAGAAAAGAAAAGCAGCTTTCCGCCTCACATGTAGTAAACTACAACAAAAACTCCGAGACATGCAGAACAAGTGGTGGATCAATATAGCAGAAAAGACACAACGCTGTGCAGATCTGGGTGATCATAGAGGATTTTATGAAGCTCTTAAAGCAGTGTTTGGACCTACTTATCAGGTCCAAAGCTCCTTATACAGTACAGATGGTCAAACATTAATTACTGATAAAGCCTCCATCCTGAATCGTTGGGCTGAACATTTTCAAAGTCTCTTTAGCGCCAACCAAGTAGTCCAAGGCTCAGCTATCCAACATATGATACAAAAACCAATAAAAAATGAATTGGACATAGCTCCCACTTTGGAAGAGACCCTTAAGGCCATACAGCAGATGAAAAACGGCAAGGCAGCTGGGATTGATGGAATCCCACCTGATGTTTGGAAACACGGAGGTCATGCACTCCATGAAAAATTCCACGAATTTCTTGTGAATTGCTGGGAAAAAGGGGAACTGCCACCAGACCTCCGAGATGCAGTCATCATCACCCTGTACAAGAAAAAAGGAGCAAAATCCGACTGCTCAAACTATCGAGGCATAACACTACTCTCTATTGCTGGAAAAATCCTTGCAAGGATACTCCTGAACAGATTAGTTCCTGCTATTGCAGAACTTCTCCCTGAAAGCCAATGTGGCTTCAGAGCCAATAGGAGTACTACAGACATGGTATTTGCCCTTAGGCAACTGCAAGAAAAATGTAGGGAGCAGAACAAGGGTCTCTATGTAACATTTGTCGACCTCACCAAAGCCTTCGACACTGTAAGTAGAAAAGGTCTGTGGCAGATCCTGGACAGACTAGGATGTCCCCCCAAATTCCTTAAAACAATTATCTTGCTACATGAGGGCCAGTGTGGTCAAGTCAGATATGGCGATGCTCTTTCAGAGCCCTTTCTAATAACTAATGAAGTGAAGCAAGGTTGTGTTCTTGCACCAATTTTATTTACAATCTTCTTTAGCACAATGCTGCAAAGGGCTATGGCAGAGCTTGAAGAAGACGACGGCATCTATATACGTTACCGTACTGATGGTAGCTTGTTTAACTTAAGCCGTCTGAGGGCTCACACTAAGACTCTAAACTATCTAGTCTGTGAGCTGCTCTTCGCCGATGATGCTGCCCTTGTTGCCCACACAGAAGCAGCTCTGCAGCGCCTAACATCCTGCTTTGCAACAGCTGCAGAGCTGTTTAGGCTAGAAGTCAGCCTGAAGAAAACAGAAGATCTTCTTCGTGGTCTCTGTGAATCACACAGTTGGGTTATTCCTGCGCCTGCGCAGTGCTTACGGAACCTTCTAGCATCGCTAGGCAGAATGTGCATTGATACATTTTTGGCGGTAACTCCGCCTACCATAATGGTCCCTTAAAAGGCTCTCCCGCCTAAATCCCCTCAGTTCCTTTTTTTCCGCCGCGCTAGCAGCTTGAAAGGAACCTTCGCATTGCTCGTTTACTGACTCGGACTGGTTTTTGGATTTTTCTCTTCGCTCTGTGGTTTGTGCTATTGGTGATTTCTGGCTTGACTTGGATTCCCTGACTACGGCTTTGACTCTCCCCCGGATTTGGCTACGGACTCTGATCTCAGGTTTGACCGCTTTCTCTTGACGACGCCTATTTCTTGCCCCTAATATGGCTGCGAAAACCGGCTTTAAGCGCTGCGTTGTGTGCCAAGCTAAGCTCCCCAGCTCCGATGGCCACTCTCGCTGCCTCATCTGCCTGGGAGAAACGCACAACGTGGATGCGTGTGTGCATTGTAAGGCCTTCACGCCTCAGGCCAGGAAACATCGCTCCTCGAGGCTAAAGTCCTTCTTGTATGAGAAGGCCCTCATCCCGTCGACTTCTTCGACGCCGGCGGTATTTACTGGGGTTCCGCAACGGGGAAGATCACCCGCCCCAAAGTCCCCCCAGTCACCACCTTCCAAGCGCCGACGCTCCCGAAGCCCATCTCGGAGACAATCTGTTGCTTCGGACCCGGAGGCGGTTCTCCACTCCCATAAACATGCCTTGCATTCGACCTCCGGCACTCGAGCCGCCTCGGGTTCAGTCGCTGAGAGCGCTACAGACCGTCTTCGGGACCGTGCGGAATCTCGGGATGGAGACCGCACCCGAGAGCCTTCGGACCGTTCTAAGCCTAAGGTCCATAAGAAAAAGAAGGCCAAGCGTCCTCTGCGTGAGGAACATGAGAAGGGGCGCTCTCGGGCCCGAGAAGCTGTGCCGTCTACAGCCGCATCTGCACCTGCTTCGGAGGCCCAACCTCCCCCGCAACGTCAGACGCCTTCCCGGGATCGAGACGTGGGGGCTGAAACCCGTCCTAAATCACCGACTCCGACTCCTTCCCTTGAGGTCGTTGAAGTAGAGGTGGGCTCGGCTGATGAATCTACCGGAGCCGAGCATGCCCATGGGCTTTCCCCCACTCTCTGCGTCTCCAGGTCGGAGCTGCTCCGAGACTCCTCCGCCAGCCGAGGGGATTCTGACGAGCCGCATCTTTTGGATGAACCCAGGCCTTCAACCCCCAGGGTTCGGGGAGACGAGCATGCCTACAGCGCCTATGAAATGGCGAAGTCAGCCTTTGCTACTCCGTTTCCCTTGCCTCACACCTCACTCTCTGCAGGGGACCGTGTGTTTCATCTTACTTCGGAGGCTGCTGTTTTGCATTCTGTGGCTTCATCCCCACCTCGCCTATCCTTCCATGGGGGAGATAAAGGTACCGTCCTTGCAAAGGAACCGACTAGACCTTTGCTCAAAGACACTAGCTGCCAAGTGTCCCCCTTCCGGCCCTTGCCTCCGCTACCTCCATCTCCACCACCACGCACGACATCGCTTCAGGACCCACGCCGCTCTCCGCATCCGACGTCCGACTCTTCGGTTTCTTCTGAGTCTTCGGAGGAATACCAGCCATATGTACCGTCCCCCCAACCCGATCTCCTGGATGAGGACTCCTCGTCTCCCACCGATGACGTCCGTTCCTTTGCGGAACAAGTCATCAGGATGTCCCACGCCCTTGAGCTGAAGGTCACGGAGAAGGAGACAGAGCCGGTGGATCCGATTTATCAAAGGATCAAGTCAAAGGCACCGCCAACTGCCAGCATCCCGGTCCTGCCGTCCCTCTCAAAACTGACGCAGAACTCCTGGGAGAACCCGTCCTCTATCCCTTCAACCTCGAAGCGGATTGACAGGCTCTACCGTGTCTCCGGAGACGGTATTGATTGGCTCAGGGAACACCCTAAGCCCAATTCGGTCGTCGTAGAGGCAGCCCAGCCGCGGAGGCAACGTCGTCCCCAGTCCACCCCTCCTGACGCCGAGGGCAGAAAGCTGGACATCATTGGGAAAAAGTTGTACTCTGCCGCTGGACTGAGCTTTCGTATTGCCAACTATGCGGCCTGTATGGGGGCTTATCAACAGGTGTTGTGGGAGAGGATGTTGCCCCTCATCCAGGACCTGCCGGACGAAAGGAAGCGACTAGCAGAGGCTATCCAATCTGAAGCCCAACTTCTGGCTGGCCAGCAGATGAATTCTGCGAGGCATGTCGCTGACTGCGCAGCTAAGACGGTGGCGGGCTCCATTGCTTTGAGGCGTCACGCGTGGCTCCGATCGTCGGGACTCTCACCCCAGGCGGCTGCCACCATTGAAGATATGCCATTTGATACCACAGGCCTCTTCAATGCGTCGACGGACGAAAAACTTGAATTTACGCAGAAGATGAGGACGACTGCCAGAAAATATGGTATGCCATCAGCCTCGTCTTCTGCGTATCGCCCTAGACACCGCTCGGGTTGGAGCACCTACTCCTTTAGCCAACCATACCGGAGAGATAGTACCCCGCAGACCTCCAGGCGCTCTCGGTTTCATCAACCGACCTCCTCTGCTTCCTCGGTGAGGAGTCAGGGTTCCACATCCCGGTACCGAGTGCCGTCCAAACACAGGCCCAAGGACCAGGGCAGAAAACGGTTTTAATTGCACAGCCTTATTTGATGTTTACATTTTCTTTCAGAACCCCCTGTTCGGAAGCCGCCTGTCACTGTTCCAGGAGGCCTGGTCCTCCATAACATCGGACCGCTGGGTACTGCAAATAGTACGACAGGGCTACTGGATCGAGTTCGACGAACTGCCTCCGACAGGCCGGACATACTCCACGCCCCCCTCCCCTCCCCTGATCGAGGAGATACGAACCCTTCTCCAGAAAGGAGCCATCGAACCTGTGCCTCCCGAGCATCTTCACCGCTGCTTCTTCTCCAGGTACTTCCTGGTACCGAAAAAGGACGGAGGCCTCCATCCTATCCTCGATCTCAGGGGAGTGAACTCGTACATCACCCCGAAGAAATTTCGGATGACCACTCTTGCCCTCATCCTTCCTCTCCTCCAGCACGGGGATTGGTTTGCATCCATCGATCTCAAGGACGCCTACTTTCACATCGGTATCCACCCTGCACACAGGAGGTTCTTGGCGTTCCAGATTGGGACCGATACCTACCAATTCCGTGTCCTGCCCTTCGGACTCTCCACGGCACCGAGGGTCTTCACCAAATGCATGGCACCAGTGGCGGCCTTTCTTCGTCAGCACGGAGTCGTTGTCTTCCCGTACATCGACGATTGGCTTTTAGTGGCGAACTCGAGGCCCCAACTGGTCAGACACATAGACTTTACCCTGAATGTATTGCACACCCTCGGACTTGTTGTCAACATGGAAAAATCTCAGTTAACCCCATCACAAACGCTCCAATTCATAGGTGCCCGCTTGGATTCAATCTCCACGGCGGCCTATCTGCCAGAGGACCGCTTCAACTCTCTACGATCCCTGATTCATGCTTGTCGTCGGTCTCGTCGGGTCCGAGCACGCGACATCCAAGTCCTCCTGGGCCACATGGCAGCCACCACATCTGTCGTCACTCTGGCCAGGCTTCGGTTTCGTCCTCTTCAGCAGTGGTTTCTCAATGCATTCGATCACCTCAACGACCCACCGAACGTGTTTCTCACCATGCCTCGCTACGTCCAACGGTCCCTGAACTGGTGGTTGGACCCGAACAATGTCCTCTCAGGCCTCCCGTTCGAGCCCCCTCAGCCGAGCGTCTCCATCACGACGGATGCCTCGTTACAGGGATGGGGTGCCCACCTCGGATCCCACATGATTCAGGATGTTTGGTCCGACAACGAGAGACTGCTACACATCAACGTTCTTGAACTTCTGGCGGTCCAGAAAGCTCTTCGCTCCTTCGAGGTCATGGTGAGGAACAGGACGGTCCTTCTTCTCACAGACAACACGTCCGTGATGTATTATTTGAACAAGCAAGGGGGAACCAGGTCCCCTCAGCTCCTTCAACTCACACTACGAATTTGGGACTGGTGTGTGGAAAGGAACGTCTTCCTGCAGTGCATCCATCTTCCAGGGGACGAGAACACTCTTGCAGACGGACTGAGCCGTTCCAGTTCCGACGTCCACGAGTGGATGCTTCATCGACACGTAGTGTCCGACCTTTTCCTTCGTTGGGGGACCCCTCTGATAGATGTATTCGCAACAGCACAGAACAAACAGTGCAGCCAGTTCTGCTCCAGAATGCAACACAGGGAGTCGAGGGGAGATGCGTTCCTGTACCGATGGAACGGCCCGCTCCTGTATCTCTTCCCCCCGATCCCGCTTCTGACACGGGTCATCGCCAAGCTTCGCCGGGACAGAGCGGACGCGATTCTCATCACGCCTTGGTGGCCTCGACAACCGTGGTTTGCTCCACTACTTCTACTCTCCGGAAGGCGCTATCTCCATCTCCCAAGACGGCCGGATCTGTTGACCACCCACCAAGGCAGGGTGAGACATCCAGACCTCGACTCTCTTCACCTGACGGCATGGAGAATCTGTCCGTGACCGCCGTCCTTCCTCAGTCTGTTCCTCCGTCTCTACTCCCTCCTGACGTGCAGGCAATTATTGATGCAGCGAGAAAACCTTCCACTCGGAAGGCTTACTTCTACAAGTTGAATCGATTCCAGCGGTTCCTTGCGGATAAAGGACTAACCATTGACTCCTGCTCGGTACCGACGGTCCTCCAATTCCTCTTAGAACTTTCAAAAGCCGGGCTGTCGATTTCGTCTCTTCGTGTCTATTTGGCAGCTATCTCCGTTGAGTTTCAGGCTAGGAACCGACCATCTCCTTTCCAGGATCCGACGGTGAAGAGGTTCCTGAAGGGGTACATGAACCTCCATCCTCCCGTACTTGCTCCCGTGCCATCGTGGAGCCTTGAACTCGTCCTCTCTCAGCTGGTACGACGCCCCTTCGAACCTATGGCTTCAACCGACCTTCGCCTGTTAACCTGGAAGACGGCCTTCCTGGTAGCCATCACCTCCGCACGTCGGGCTGGGGAACTTTGCGCCCTCCGATCGGATCATCCATATCTCTGCTTCCATAAGCATAAGGTGGTTCTGAGACCTGACATCTCCTTTCTTCCTAAAGTAGTCTCCAGTTTTCATCTTAACCAGCCAATCGTTCTGCCTGCCTTGATGCAGGATCCGAAGGACGAATTCGAGCGTACCCTCCACTCGATGGATGTGCGGAGGGCGCTTGCTTTCTACATACAGCGGACTGCTCCGTTTCGACAATCACCCCAACTCTTTGTCTCTTACTCTGACTCTAAGCGGGGTGCCCCGATCTCGCCGCAGCGTCTCTCGAAGTGGATTACTTCGACCATCACGCTCTGCTACGAACTGGCCAAGAAGCCGCTGCCTCCGCGGATTCGTGGGCACTCTACGAGAGCTGTCTCTGCTTCAACTGCGTTCCTCTCGGGGGTGCCCCTAGAGGACGTCTGCCGTGCTGCAACCTGGTCTTCACCATTGACATTTATTTCACACTACAGACTGGACTCTCGTTCTAGGAACGAAGCTGCCTTTGGGAGGGCTGTGCTTTTGTCTTCCATTCAATAAGTGAGTGTAATACTTGTAGTCATATTTCCCATATCCATTGCTGTTACAATTTGGGTGAAAATGAGTCAGTGTTGTGGAATGTGCAAAAAAAAAAAAAAACTTGTGGGGAATCCCTTTCAAGGCTAATGTAAGGGGTCCTCGTCTACTTATATACGGGACATACCCTCCTCCATTGGGGAAGCTTGCTAATCTACCCAACTGTGTGATTCACAGAGACCACGAAGAAGATGGACAGGTTGCTTACCTGTAACCATAGATCTTCGAGTGGTCTTCTGTGAATTCACACAGACCCGCCCTTCCTCCCCTCTATGTCCTACTAATGCACGATTGCTTAATGTTCCTGATGCTGCTAATTGCGGCGTCATTCAAGGAACTGAGGGGATTTAGGCGGGAGAGCCTTTTAAGGGACCGTTATGGTAGGCGGAGTTACCGCCAAAAATGTATCAATGCACATTCTGCCTAGCGATGCTAGAAGGTTCCGTAAGCACTGCGCAGGCGCAGGAATAACCCAACTGTGTGAATTCACAGAAGACCACTCGAAGATCTATGGTTACAGGTAAGCAACCTGTCCTTCTTTACCAGCCTGCACCACAGGATGAACACCACCATCCCCACATTGCCGTCGGCAAATCTGTGCTCAAGTCAGTTCAGCAGTTCACCTACCTGGGAAGCATCATCTCCTCAGATGCCAAGATTGACAAAGAGATCGATCACAGATTAGCAAAGGCATATAGTGCATTTGGAAGACTTCACAAAAGGGTCTGGAGCAATAAACACCTGAGGCAAAGCACAAAAATCAGTGTGTATAGAGCCATCATACTGTCTATCCTTTATGGATCTGAAACATGGGTCACCTATCGCCACCACCTACGACTCCTCGAGCGCTTTCATCAACGCTATCTATGCACAATCCTAAATATACACTGGACTGACTATGTGACGAATGTTGCTGTCCTTGAGCAAGCAGGGATCACCAGCATTGAGGCCATGATATTGAGAACGCAGCTGCGCTGGGCAGGGCACATTTCTAGGATGGAGGACCATCGCCACCCAAAAATACTACTCTACGGTGAACTTGCCACGGGTCAGAGTAAGAGGGGCGCTGCAAAAAAGTGATACAAAGTCTCCCTGAAACAACATCTCAGGCTCGGCCAAATTGATCACCAACAGTGGTCCGCCCTGGCCTCACATCAGGAGGCATGGAGACGCACTATCCACAATGCTGCAGCCTTATTTGAGAACTCACGACGAACAAGTCTTGAAGAGAAACGACAATGCAGAAAGAATCACAACCCAAAAACATCACCCAAGGAGGCCTTCTGCTGTGCTTTTTGCAACCGGACTTGTCTATCTCAGATTGGCCTTTTTAGTCATCAGCGCGCTTGCAGAAAGCGCGGGATGAGTCCTTCTTGAATCTTCGTTTGCGAAGAAAAGCCAGAGAGACTGTCCCTCTGCTTCATGGAGTGAGTTTATTCACAGGCAGATTTACAGAGACACAGAGACAGAGCCACTACTTTGATCTTCCCCCCTGCTATTTGGGCAGTCTGCTTGGGAGGCCAGCCCCCCCCCCACTTTTTCAAGTCTGAACGTAAAAGTGGCATAATTAGAAAAAAAACCTTACTGGCACAGCTGCGGAAAAGAATTAAAACGCAAGTTGCCGCAATAAATCTGCTGTGTAAACCAGCCCTAAGACTTCCAAGAGCTACCAAAGTTGGGGGTTTTACTCATACGTATAGAACTTCTTCTGAGAAAAAAAGGATGCTAGATGTGTAGGAGACCAAAAGATTTTTGTTAGTAGAATCTTTCTCCTTTGCCAGTTTACAGGAAAAGCTTTTGTTCTTTATTAAGCTATTTGCCTTCCACAGTGGCTGTGAAGGAAATGAGACCCTCTGAAAACAGGCTGGCAACAGAAAGCAACAGCACTCTCTTTTTGCCAGCTGTCAGGTTTCTGTACTGGTCTTTCCCCTCAGTCAGCACAGAAATCCCCTGACTGAGGAGGGACAAATCTACTCTTTGCCTCTTAACAGCCTCTCATCTGCCTGCTCATAAAATACTTCGCTCAAGTTCTCAAAAAAAAAAAAAATCCTCCCAAGAAATTTTAGGAAATGTAACATGATGCACTATGTTAAGCAGGTAAAGATCTAAGCAAGTTGGTTTTAAAACATTATTGAAAAGATGATGGGCTAAGTCCAATGTTAATTCCAACTAGACCCACCAAAATAAATAGAAAGTCTTTCCTTGGGGTTTTTCCGAGCTGTGGGGCCATGTTCTGGAAGAGCTTACTTCTGACGTTCCGCCTGCATCTGTGGCTGGCATCGAAACGTCAGAAGTAAACTCTCCCAGAACATGGCCCCACAGCCCGGAAAAAAAAACCCAAGGACAATCTATGGATGCCGGCTGTGAAAGTTCCTGGCCATCTAGGTTCTGAGGTCACATAGGGGGCTACAGAACGGATTGCTCTCCTGGTTCTGCTGGCAAGCTGTTCCATCAACAGGATGATAGCGCTGGATATTAATAGAGAACTTTTGAGCTAAACTGATAAATTTTTTTAAAAGCTTTGACTTTCACTACCTGCACTGGAACTGATGTATGTTTGGAGAAGGCTCCTCACTTGTCCTTCCCTTGTGTTTTCTTTAAACCAAATTATTTCTCTGTGCATCTCTAGTTATTTTAAAAGTGGCTCTAATATAGGTTACTTGGTATTCCAGTTTGACACACCCTCCAGTGCATATTGGCAACTGTAAAAGATGCAGAATTTACTGGGCAATGAGACTACTGTATGTAGCAATGGTGTGATAAATTTGCTATTTTTGTAATAGAACAGAATGAATCACCAATTCTGATGCTATTCTTGATAATTCCACAATTGAACAAGACCAGCTGGTTTGTTAGATTCAGTTCTCATTGCACTGGAATAAGAGGCTTATCACACACCAAATTAAAAGTTGCAGGGCAGCCAGAAGGTTCCGCTTTCCGTGCTGCCCTACTGTATGACATTGTCATTCTTCCTGTGTTCTGCTGTTTGGATCCTGTGGGAGACCGAAGTAAAACCTCGTCTTTTTGGTGACTGATTTTTCCAGTTAGTGAAAAGATGCGGTTTTACATTGGTCTCCCATGGGACTGGAATGGAAGAATGACAATGCCATGCAGTAAGGCAGCACAGAAGACGGACCCTTCTGGCTGCCCTGCCACTTTACTTCGACATGTGATAAGCGTCTAAGTCTACAGCAGCTTTCTCAAGATGGCCCCTATTCTGTTCAACACCACCCTAGGGCATTCAAAATAGCCACCAGTTACCAGAATAGATGGCATAGAATAGAAGCAAAACTTTTTAAACCAGCAGCATACCTCAGTTTATGAAGCCTCTGGCAGTGAAGCTCCATTTTACAAAGAAAAATCAAGGGGACACTCCTCCACAGACCCCTAGCTAAGCTAGCCCAATGAGGCATGGAGGGAGGACGTAAACCATACTGGTTTATTGAGCTGTTGTGAATTGGGTTTTTTTGGCCCACACTTTTCTTAATCTTCATTTTGTGCTACTGCCACTGCCTGAAGAAGCCAGCTGCTCTGCAGCCCCTTCCCCACTTAGGGGGCATTCCCTCCCACTTTCATGAGCTGTAAAGTGGCCCAGCCACTTGCCTGCTTTTGTTGCACACGCGCACACACACACACAAGGGAGGGCTCCTTGACCATGCACTATCCTGGCAGCAGTAAAGCTCTAGGGCAGTGGTGTCCAACCTGTGGCCCTCTAGGTGTTTTAGACTATACCTCCCAGAAGCCCGAGGCAGCTGGTCCAATGGTCAGGAATTCTGGGAGCTGTAATCCAAAACATCCGGAGGGCCACAGGTTGGACACCACTGCTCTAGGGGCAAAGCAGAGGAAGAGCTGCCACTTTCCAGATAATCAAAGCACAGAGCAAACAAGAGTCATGCCATTGCAACAGATAAGCAGATAAGATTTGGCTTTGTGCCTGCTGGCCAGCTTCATTCCTCTCACCCAGTTTTAAGTCTCCTGAGGATGCCTGATTACATTTAGGTCTCACGTGCCTACCCAGCTTTAAGCATAATAAATTACAATTAAATACACACAGTTTAAAAACAAGAATACAAGTTTAAAAAGGGAGATAATTGGTGGACAGAGCAACGTAGATCACCTTGTGCGCAGATAGGAGTTAAGTTGGGAAGGCCTGCCGGAAGAGATCCATCTTAAGAGCCTTTTTAACGGCTGTAAGAGTAGATATGTGACAGATCTCCTCTGGCAGATCATCCCACAGTTTTGGAGCAGCAATGGAGAAGGCCCTCTGGTTCACCAATGTTCACCTAATTTTTTTTGGCTGAAGCATCATTTATCATACATCATTTATTAAGCATCATTTATCATACACCATTTATCATACACCTACACCACCTGGGCAAGAGCACAATTCTACCACTGCCGTGTGTTCCACAGCCACCTCCAGCAGGCAAGAGCAAATGGATAGGGAAACGCCTCCCTCTTTGCAAGGAATAGCAAAAGAAACCCAAGGAAGGCCAACAAGCCTGACTCATTAGCCCTGGTACCATATTAAAACTGTAGATCTATACATTTGTCCAGCAAAATGGAAATCCTAAGAAGAATGGAAGCTACTAGTGGGGGGAAAGTCACCATAAGAAGGTGAAGACTGGTGAAAGAAAGTAAATACTGTAATCCTTGCATGCATTTTGGGAAAAAAAGCCTTCCAGTGGTCTCTAGAAGGTTCAGAATGTTTTTGTTTACTTTTACCTGACCTTTTTGTGTTTTTTTTCCCCATTTCCCATATGCATATTATTAGTTTTGGAGAACTGGAAGTCAACCCTAAGAAAACGGAAGTTCTTTACCAGCCTGCACCACAGGACAAACACCACCATCCCCACATTGCCGTCGGCAAATCTGTGCTCAAGTCCATTCAGCAGTTCACCTACCTGGGAAGCATCATCTCCTCAGATGCCAAGATTGACAAGGAGATCGATCACAGATTAGCAAAGGCATATAGCACATTTGGAAGACTTTACAAAAGAGTCTGGAGTAACAAACACCTGAGGCGAAGCACAAAAATCAGTGTGTATAGAGCCATTGTACTGTCTATTCTCCTTTATAGGTCTGAAACGTGGGTCACCTATCGCCAGCACTTACGACTCCTCGCATGTTTTCATCAGCGCTGTATACGCACAATCCTAAATATACACTGGACTGACTATGTGACGAATGTTGCTGTCCATGAGCAAGCAGGGATCACCAACATTGAGGCCATGGTATTGAGAACATAGCTGCGCTGGGCAGGGCACGTTTCTAGGATGGAGGACCATCGCCTCCCAAAAATAGTACTCTATGGTGAACTCGCCACGGATCAGCATAAGAGGGGCGCTCCAAAAAAGTGATACAAGGACTCCCTGAAACCATCTCAGGCTTGGCCAAATTGATCAGCAACAATGGTCCGCCCTGGCCTCACATCGGGAGGCATGGAGACACACTATCCGCAATTCTGCAGCCTTATTTGAGAACTCACGCTGTACAAGTCTTGAAGAGAAACAACGCAGAAAGAATCACAACCCGGAAACATCACCCAAGGAGACCTTCTGCTGTGCTTTCTGCAACCAGACTTGTTTATCTCTGATTGGCCTTTTTAGTCATCAGTGCACTTCCAGAAAGCACAGGATGAGTCCTTCCTGAATCTTCATTTGCGAAGAAAAGCCAGAGAGAGAGATAGATTATTCGTTTTGGAGAAAAAGTTTACTGAAACATGTTGAACCGGCAATTTTTTGCCGGTGTAGGAACCTATCTGTATTCTTTGCAAGTTATTTCTACCTCAGGTACCAATGTTTCTGTTAAAGAAGTAAAGCCCAGGAACCCATCTTCGTTTACTGAGGTATACCTGTATAGTGTGCAGTTGTTAAATATTATTCAGAATCCTACCATTAGATGGTGCTATGTGTTTAAAAAAAACAGTAAATTTTATGTTCCCAAGTTGTGAGACAATCTAAGTCCTGGGGCCTTAATTTACATGAATAAGGGAATGTGAGGCTGGAATGAACTCAAAAGTCATCCAGGGCTGGTTTAAGGGCACTGCAGCACGTGCAGCCGCAGGGGGCCTCATCATTGGTGGGGGCCGTCATAACTCCTGCAAAAACATTAGTAGTAATAATCTGAATATCCTGTACTATGAATAGGTTAGATTAGGTTAGGTTATGTTGACCTGAAATAAACATGCCCCCCCCCCAAATAAAGCATTGCAGGGGCCCCCAAAATTCCTTAAACCAGCCCTGAAGTTATCCAGTCTACTTGCTGCTCTATGGCACAATCTGCTCCATAGAAACATATAATCATCTAGGCCTGTAGAGTTTAACATTCTGAATTCTGCTTGCAAAACTCTTTGTCATTCTTAATGCTTGCTGGATGTGTTGTGTCAAATGCTAAAGGAAAGACGCTTTCTTTACATCTAGGAGTAATTGACAGGGTGGGGCAACAGTGTAATTAATACTGACCAACAGAATGACTTTCCTTGCCCCTGTACTAGCTTGTTCTTGGGCCTAAATGAGAGCCTGGGTGAGTGAATTGTTGCTAGAAGTTGGTGTTCTATCCATTCTTGCTGTTCTATCCATGTTGTCCTGAGGAACTAGTACTAAATAACCAGGGTCCTAGTCCCCGATCAGCCATGGAAGCACATGGGGTGACCTTGGGAAAGTCACACTCTCTCAGCACTCAGAGGAAGGCAAGGGCAAATCTCTGTACAACTCTTACCAAAAAAAACCAAGAACAGGGTTGCCATAAGTGTTGACTTGAGGGTACATAACAAAAACAAAAATGGGTGGAAGGGAGGTTGCAACAGCAGAGGGAAGACTAGGCTCTATGAGCTAGATACTGAAGTAACATGAACTCCTCCACTAAATTCTAGTTCAAGTGGAAAGTAGTCATTACAAATTTCAGTGTACAAATTTCATCACAACCCAGTGAGGCATTCCTTTCTTACTTCCCTCAGGAGTCTACTGTGTGACAGCAGGGAAAAAGTTTAAAACTATTTACATGCCGATTTATCCTGAGGTCACCACAGAACGAAGCAGAAGTCCTTAGTAAATATTATACAGGATCTCTTACTTTGAGCCCAAGTACATGTGATGTTGGATTTGTCCCATGATGATTCTTCTTTCTATACTCACACATTTACTAGAGGTGGAGTAGAATTTTTCAGGGCTGGGATTATGATGTCATGAAAGGAGCAGTGCTTTTGTATTTTCTCACCTACAATAGCTCCAACCAAAAACAAAACATTAGCCCCAGGAAACCAACTCTTGCTTTTAAATGTTAAATCTGGCTTGTCTAGATGAGAAGATATAATGTGGATTGGTGCGCATTAATGCAAATTCACATCAGCATTCATATGTCTCCATGGTCCATTGGCAACATTGCTAGTATGCAAAGCTATCCATGTTTGAAGTGACACGCAGCCATGCCTATAAATCAACATGGTGGCTGAGAGTGAATTACTCGTTTTATTGTACTCTACAAGTTGTCACCGCTGCACAATATATTTTTTTTAATTGTAAATCAAAGGTGCGCAAGTGCGATCTTCCACTTTTAAAAGTGTTTGGTCACCTCAGCACAGAAAAAAGCACATAATCAATATCACGAAACTCCAAAATGACACTTCTGGCAATTCATTGCCGGCAAAACCCCCCCCCCCTTACATGTAGACCAATCAGCTTTCCACTTCTGCCCTCACCAAGAATGCAACGCACTGTGAATTAGATGTCCAAACAAGCAGTAATGTGCATTTCCACACATTATTCAAAAAACCTCGGGAAAAGCCGTGAAGGCTTTTCCCACACAGTAAATGGAGTTTTTGCCTCCACTTCTGAAAACCGTGAATCTTGGTTGGATTTCATTAGGACAAAAGGTATTCTCTGTGAATTCTATTAGGATTATTTTCTCCATCTAGACAACCCCTCTGACAACCAATTTAAGTCTGGAACAAATTAAAGGAATTTTAATTATGAAATAATATTCAGATCCATGGTCTTCTAGATGTCACTAAACTATAATTCTTCTCATCTCTGACTATTGGCCATGTGGCTGTAGCTGATGGGAGCTGGAGTCCAGCAACACCTTGAAAGCCATAGGTTTCCCATCCTAACCTTCATCAATAATTTCTAAATTTGCCTTATTTATATTTGTATTAGAGGGAATATTCAGAGTAGATATTCTCTTCCAACAAAAAAACCCAAACCTACACAACTGCCTTTTTCTTGGGCATGCTGCTCATATTATTTATTTACCACACTGGCTGGAGATGATGAGACATAGCCCAATGCATCTGGAGAGGAAAGAGCTGGGGAAGCATAATTTAAGGCATTTTCTCCTTGCTCAAAAATGCTCCCAGAATAGCTTATGTAGCATCACTAATACGAAAGCAAAAAGGGATGATGAGGGATAGTGATGGGGAGTACATTCAGGCATGCGTTCGTAAAACTACAAAACTCATACAGCAACCATCTCAGATGAGAACTGTTGTGGGAGAGGAACAGCACAAAAGAGCTGTTCTTAGCAGAGCTGATTGAGAAGTCCAGCAGTCCCACTTCCCTGCTGCAGCCTGATGAAATCAGTTTTACAGTTACCTTATTAAAAACATGCAGCATGCAGCATCTGCTTGTTTGTTGTTTGTTTGTGCAGCAGACTGCCTGTAAAATTAAGCTGTTGCTTACGTGACAAGGCAATTTTGGTGAGAAAATGTGCTACTGCCCTATAAAATGCGCACATAGCTGGGGTGATATTTAAGAATGCTCCCTCAGATAAGCGGTCTGGCTTAGTTCAGTGTTCCTGTTCTGATTTAAGACTTCTACCCTCCAACTTGCACTGTGATACTGAGCTGTGAGTGCATGTATATGCCTCCAAGTCCCCTGTCAACTTATGGCAACCCCATGAATTTCATAGGGTTTTCTTAGGCAAGGAATACTCAGAAGTGGTTTTGTCAGTTCCTCCCTCTGAAATACTGTATAGCCTTTATAGCACTTGGTATTCATTGGCAGTCTCCCATCCAAGTATTAAGCAGGGCTGACCCTGCTTAGCTTCCAAGATCAGATGAGATCTGGTTCCTTTAAGGCATTTAGGCTTAAGCTGTAACTTATTGATGCAGAGGATGAACGGGGTTCCTCAACAAGAGCTGTAATGCAGCAGGGTCTGCTTGGGGGTTGTTAACTGCCTTCAAGTCAAATTCGATTTATGGGGACCCCATGAATGAGAGACCTCCAAGTATAGGATCCCTTCCATGGATAGTTGCAGCATACTTATATCTCAGTTTGCTTCTCTGATGCAGTTGTATCCACCATTTTGTTCCAATGAGCCTTCCAATACCATGACTGTGTATGTGAATATTCCAGGTTGATTGTTGTTCATCATCATCAGCCCTACTCAGGTCTTGCAGACTCAGGGATGTGGCTTCTTTGTGTCTATCCATCTGGAATGTGATGTTCCTCTTTTCCTGCTGCCTTCTATCTTAGCAAGCATTATTTTCTTTTCCAGTGAGTCATGTCTTCTCATGATATGGTAATACCACAGTCTCAGTTTAGTAATCTTTGCTTCTAGTGAGAACTCAGGCTTGATTTGTTCTAGGAACCATTTATTTGTCTTCTTAGCAGTGCACAGTATCCACAGAACTCTTCTCCAGCACCACATTTCAAATGAGTTGATTTTCTTCCTATAAGCTTTCTTCACTCTCCAGCTTCCACAACCATACATAGAAATGGGAAATATAATGGAATGGAAAACCTAATTTTAGTATTCAATGATATATCTTTTACACTCCAGTATCTTGCCTAGTTCCTTCACAGCTGCCCTTCCAAGTCCTAATCTTCTGATTTCTTGACTGCAGTCTCCATTCTCATTAATGACTGAGCCAAGGTATGGAAAATCTTGAACTACAGTATTTCAATGCCTGCAATGTCTGCTTTAAAGTTATATAAATCTTCTGTGGTCAATGTTTTTTTTTCTTTATGTTCAGCTGTAAGCCTACCTTTGCACTTCTTTCTTGACTTTCTTCAATAATTGTTCCAAGTCTTTGCTGTTTTCTTCTAGTAGTATGGTGTCATCTGCATATCTTAAATTGTTGATGTTCTTTCCTCCAATGTTCATGCCTCCCTCCTCTGAGTCTAATCCTGCTTTACATGTGATATGTCCCATCATAGTGATAAAATGCAGCTTTGCCTGACGCGCTTGCCAATTGTTTCCAATTCCATTTCTCTGTATTCTGTCCTAACAATAGCCTCTTGTCCTGTGTACAGATTACACATCAGGACAATCAAATGTTGTGTCACACCTAGTTATTTAAGAGCAATCCATAGTTTTTCATGATTTATACAATAAAAGGCTTTGCTATAATCTGTAAAGCACAGGCAGATTTTCTTTTGAAATTCTTTGGTGTGTTTCATTATCCACTATATGTTTGCAATATGACCCTTAAAGCCTCTTCCTTCCTGAATCCAGCTTGAATATCTGGCATTTCTCACTCCATATATGGTAAAGTCCTTGTTGTAGAATTTTGAGCATCACTTTGCTTTGCATGGGGAATTAATGCAATGGTCCTGTGGTTACTGCAATCTCTTGTGTCCCCTTTCTTGGGGATTAGAATGTATATTGAGTGTTTCCAATCTCTGAGCCATTGCTTTGTTTTCAATTTTTGTCGACAGGTTTTAGTTAGAACTAGAGTAGATTCTGTCTCTTTAGCTTGAAGCAGATCTCTTTTGCAGAGAGGATGGAGCTTTTCCAGGTTCTGTTTCCAGTTAAGTAGTCTATTTGATTTCTATATTGCTGCCCATCAGATGATACAGTCACCTCTTTGATTGCTTGAAGGATGTGTTTGCCATGAATAAACAGCTGGCCTCACAAAAGTCAGTCAGTCTATGGCTTCATTTCTTGATCCTAGGCCAAATTTTCCTACAGTCTTTGATTCTGCTCTATTTCCTGTTTTTGCATTCTAATCACCTATGATAAACAAGAAGTCCTGTTTTGTTGTGTGATCAATTTCCTCCTGGGCTCCAGCAAAGATTCTTTCAATTTCTTCTTCTTCTGCCTCTGTAGTTAGAGCATAAACTTGGCTTATGGTTGTACTGATGGTTTTTCCATGAAGTCTTATTGACATGATTCAGCCAAACTTTGCATAATATTCTTTGACTGCTTTTGCAACATCCCTTCTCACAATAAATGTCATCCCATTTCTTCTTAGATTTTCATTTCCTGAGTAAAACACTGTGTAATGATCTGACTCAAAATGTCCCATTCCTATGTACTTTAGCTCAGTCATTCCTAGTACCGCAATGTTTATACATTCCATTTCTTGTTTTACTATGTCTAGCTTCCCCTGATTGATGGTTCTCACATTCTATGTTCCCATGTGTTGCGCAGCTTCAGACTTTCCTTTCACCTTTGAGTATGTCAACAGCTGAACATCCTTTTGGTTTGAGTCCAGTTGCATCATTAGCCACAGCACTACCCATATTTGTCCTCTGCTGCATCCCAATAGCTCATAGAGTGCCATCCAGAGTTTCATCTTCTGGCCCTATCTCTTGTTTAATTTTGGATTGTCTCATCATAGGGTTTTCATGGTAAAAGATCTTCAAAAGGAGGTTTATCATGCCTTCCTCTGTGCAGTACTAAGAAGCATTAGCTATGATGGCACTGCTGTTTCTATGAGATCCTCCCACAGTGTCAGCCTCCACTACTGCTGCCGCCCAGTAGCAGAATTCCATGCTACTCCCACCACCCTCCAGTAACATGGGTAGGTAAGGTTGATGGGAATTAAAGTCCAATGGTATCTGGAGAACCATGGGTTTCCCAGGCTTGCTTTATCTGAAGCTGCCAGGGGTTCTGGATCTTTCCCATAGTATTTGTGTTTGTTTTAGAATGCTTTGCTGGGAGCAATGGGATACTGAAGATTCTTAAACCCATTAGGGTATGATTATTGAGACACCAGAATAAATAAAGCACATTCTATGCACAGCATATAGTTGTTTTTCTAGTTATTGCTTAATGTAGCTGAACACAACAGGTGGGATGAAAGGCAGTATGTATAAAGCTTTGGCTTCACATCTTTAAACAGTCCACAGTGATTTCTAATAAAAGGTCCGCAGCTCTTCCCATTGTGTATTGTTACAAGCTAGAGAAACATTTGCTAATTCTAGAGGCTTCTGATACTCCAGCAGGAATGAATGCTTATTGGTTCTGTTCATTGTTCCAACGGCAGTGCAAATGAAGGGGTGTAGTTTGAAAAGAGCAGAAGCAAAAGCTGTATCAGCCACAGAAACAAAAACAACAATAAAAAGAGTGAGTGAGTAAGCGTGGGGTTCATCAGCACCACAGTGCAAGATTTTAATCTAAATTTGAACTTCCATGATGCTTTTCTTTTTTTATTATTTATTATATTTTATAAAACACAAGTTTTACATATATAAAAATGGTATAAAAATATCAAATTTCCTTGTCCACTGTGTTTGAACTTGCTTCAGCATACAGTTCCATACAATAATTTTGTAGATACAATTCTATGCTTTTCATTTAAATACCGTTTTGACTCAAGTCTTTGAACACTGTTCCCCCCTCCATGTGTTTTTTGTTTGTCACGAACTGGGATATATGTACTTCTCTGCTTTTCCTCTTACGGCAATAGATTTGAAACAGCCACAAACTAGCCTTAAATCATTTCTTTCTGCTGAATGTGGGAACAGCGTATATAAAATGGATTGCAATGATAAATAGATGTTCCCTTAATTATTTTCAAAAACACTCTTTCTGCCTTCAAAAATAACAGCTAGCCTCACCAGTTAGTTGTAAATTTTGCATGACTCCCCTTTTCCCCACCCCTCTGTGAGGGGGATTTTGGCTGGTCTTCATACACACACAGTTGTGAGATCCCTGTTACCACGTTCAGCTTTCCCCATCAGCAGACCCCACACCCCCAGCCCTGTCTGCAGGCCATATCAAAGGCTCTTGTGGAGGGCCCCCCAACTCTCTGGGCCAGATTTGCAGAGGGTTTGTAGTAGAAAGTAGGAATCAGCCTGCTGCCAGAGCATCACATCAGCTCATGGGAACACCTGTTTGGAGGGACAGAAGAACTTGCTATGTTGTAATTCAGAGATGGGCAGAAAGTAGATCAGGCTTGACTGCTGTGATGTGCAGATACGTCAATGTTTCCAACTCCCAAGGATTTTACAGTAATGCTGACAAAAACTTAGGGCCTGTCCATTCAAGGGGGGGAAATGTGGATTGATGTGCACTAACACAAATTCGAAGCAGCTTCTTTTTGTCTTAACGTGTTCTAGCAAATTTGCAGGCATGTGAAGCTATTTGGTTTTGCTATCCCAACAGTCATGCCTGAAAATCAAGATGGCGGGCACGAGTGAATTACTCACGTTTTTATTATTGTCAGTTGCCGCCGCTGAACAGTATTTTTTTAAAAAAAGCATATCTATGGTGTGAAAGTGTGATATCCCACCTAAATAAATAAAAAAAGGAAAAGGCTGTTTTGTCACCTGAGTGCATGATTGCTAAAGTGAAAATCCAATATGTCGGTTCTGGGTGCTTTCCTTGTTAGCAAGCTCCACCCCTGCCCACATCCAACCAATCAGCTTCCACTTCTGCTCTTTTGCAAATGCAAATGAATGCAAATCTAGTTGTCCGAACGAGCAACAATGCGTATTCTCTATGGAGCTTTTAAAAAAAATACGGGGAAAGCCACGAAGGCCATTAGGACAGGTAGGATTCCAAGTGAATTCTTTGAGGATTATTTTGACCATTAAGACAACCCCTTATTTTCACCTCCTAAATTAGGGGACTGAAATAAGTGACATTTAGGGATGTAGAGTCCTATGTAAAAGGCGCTCCAGTGCTTAGTGCTGCAGACAAACATCTGGGCTGAGCAACTGTTCAGACACACCTTATTAGGCAATTCCATGTCTACTGTATTGAGCTGCTATTTCATATCTGGCTCTGGTTGATGGACTTCAGGGTCCCAGCAAAAAATAATGTTGATCATGCAAGTCTTAAGTCTGCTCCCTTATCATTAAATTCATTCTACTACAGCCCCAGATTTGTTAACCACGTGAGCAGCTTCAAGGATATGGATCAATCTTTCCATAGTCATTTGATTCCAGGCTCAAGGATACCATATGTCTTCTGGATGTGGGATTTTGACTTTCCTAATGGTTGGCTTTGCCCACATTCCTTGGAAGGAATCTTGAAAAAAATACAAGAATAATGTTATGTGATGGGGAATTTTGTGACAAGCTGGTGAAGAAAGTATAGGTCGTCACCTGTTTACGTGGAATTTGTACCTACAGATTCACTTGCCAGTGATCAGGGAAGAAGGCCTCTCTACGTGTCTGGACAACCATAGAGTCACACTGGAGGTGGTCTCTCTAGGCACCAGGAGGTCCTCCAGTTGACCATAGAGTCACACAAAATACCTGGTCACTTACTACTTCTCTCTTCCTCTCTAGGCATTTTCAAGGTCCTCTGACACAATTCTATGGTCTAATATGGTGGTTGGCTATTATAAGCAGTTTCACATATCTGTGGTAAGCCCAGTAACATATTCCACAAGTAAATTGGGAGGGGGGAGAGACCTGTATAAGTTGCAGAAGAAGATTTATTGATGAATGGGTTTTCGTGTTTTTTTCTGGGCTGCGAGGCCAAGTTCTGGAAGAGTTTATTCCTGGCGTTTCACCTGCATCTATGGCTGGCATCTTCAGAGATGCTTCTCTGAAGATGCCAGCCACAGAACTTTTCTGAAGATGCCAGCCACAGATTCAGGCAAAACATCAGGTATAAACTCTTCCACAACATGGCCTCACAGCCCCCGCCCCACAAAAAACCTATGGATGCCACCCGTGAAAGCCTTCGACTTCATACTGATGAACGACTTGATCTCCTGAAATATGTTATGAAGGACATCATCAACCTAAATAGCTTAATGGAGTGATAAAGATGCAGTGCCAAACCAGATAGCCAGTGTGTAGCAGGAGACCTGCAATGGGCCCATCCAGGTTCACATCGCTACTAAACCATAAAATATGACCTTGGACCAGTCACACTCTTTCAGCCTTACCTACCTTGTGGTTGTTGTTGTTGTTTTTTTAATGAGGATAAAGTGAGGAGGAGAGCCATGTATACCGCCTTGAGTTCATTCAGGGAAAAGCAGGGTGAAAATGGAACAAGTAAATATAATAAACAAAATAATAAGTAAACAATGCCAAGCAATAATTGTTTGAGTACTCATATTCTCTGATTTCCACATTTCTGATTGGTTATGAAATCCTATTTGAACTGGGTTTGCAATTCTGAATCTGTGGGCAAAATATGGCTTGCCCAGTTGAGATGTAACATGCTTCATTGCTGTATCAGAAGCTGGGAGAAAACTGGAATATAGAAAGGGAAGTGTTCAAGCACAGTGTTCACGCTTTGGCATTATCGCTAACAATGAGTCTAAAAGGATGAAGAAGAAAAACCCTGTTGTGCATGTATCACACTGTAGTGTATGGTTTTAGAAACGGTATTCTAGTAGTGCGATAATTATAGTTCACTAGAAGAAACCATGAGTTGGAAAGGCATGCAAGATTCATTGCATCAGGCTGGAGGCCATGACATCATGCTGAAAAAGCTTTGAGATTTATACACTCTATTATGTCAAAGGCATAGGAAGCTATAAATACAGAGCACAACTACTGTGATTCATAGATAAGTCGTCTAGCTAATTTCCTGCTGACCCACTGCTTAATACTCTCTGTGAATGTAGGGTTTTTATCAAGAGCTTTTCTCAAATATAATTTGGTTTAAGCGAGTGTTTAAATGTCAGGCAAAGTTCAGTCCTCAACTGGGGCAAGCGGATTGTCACCACATTAGCAGAATGAGGCAAGGGACTGAGGTGTAGGGAGGAGGATGTGTTAACAGGGTTAGGAAGCTGTGCGTCCTCTCCTCTAGAGGAATTATGGGTATCACAGCTGGGCATGAGATGGTATGGGGGAAGGGAGAAAGGAAAAGGATGCTAAAATACTGCAACCTTTCCTTTGGAAAAAAGACAGATTCTTATCTCTAAAACTTTTTTTTTTAAACGATAGATATCAAAACAGAGTTGTCTATCATAAACAGAAAAAAGCCTTTGTGCCATTATTGTATATGTACTGATATCTATCCTTTACTTCCTGTTAAGCAGAAACAATATGGTTTACCTTTCCATTTTCTCCAACTTCTGAAGCACTTTGGTTATTCATTTCATAACTTGCCTTCACAGTTTATGTTATCAATTAACTCTGCAAGTGTAAAGAAAAGGGGAGGGGAAGGGGAAAAATTAGCAACACTTTTAAGACTAATTGGTTTACATTTTAGCATGGGTTTTCATGGATATCAGTCCACTTCTTTGGATGGGGCGGGGTTTAAAAATATAAACATAAATAGATAGGCTATTAGTGATATTAGGATTATTTCCTAATATATGGGAAAGGGTATTGCCATGGTCTTCATACTGAACTTCTATATGAGAAATCTAAGATAACCAAATTACTAAGAATTTGTTGTTCTGGTATCCACTAGCTGTTCTTACTTGGTTTGTTAGCTTTTCCATTCGGGCACTGGACATTTGGCATGGCACTGATCCTGGATATGTCTATTCAGAGGAGGAAGAAGAAAAGAACAAGGTCTCACTGAATTTTATCAGTCTGACTCCCATATAAGAACACAGCTTGGGAAGGCTCCTTTTTGACTACAACTCCCAGAATTCCCCAGCTAACAAGTGGCCAAAGTTACAGAAGTAACTATTTCCAAGCCCTGGGTGTGTACCGAATTGCAGAAGGAAACTTATGGGCAGGGTTCTGTTCCCCCAAGAGAGGTATGGTAATTCCTGCATTTAGCATGTAAATAGTAAGCTCTTTAGGGAGATTATCAGACAGACTTAATAATCTGGGACAGGGATGCCACAGGATCGCAAAAGGATTTCCCTTTCAGATATTGTCATCCCTGTCCCATTCTCCCGCCGGGCTGCCTCCGTTCTGTTCCCATTTTTTTCTTATTGATGGGGAAAAGTCATTAATAGATCGCCCGTTCTGTTTCTATCACGGAATCTGATAGACATCTGAAAAGGACCCCCATTCTGCTGGTGTGATGCCAGCGTCACAGGGAGGTCTGTGCTGAACACTTCCAGATTCCATCGGGACATCAAGGTAATTTACACCCTTTTTTTTTTTTTACCCTGCCCAGGTTACTTGTTAAGTTTAAAGTGTGTTCTGGTGCTTGGTTTTTACTTTTGACATTTTGTTTTGTTTTTATTTTTGAATTTCCCGCACGATCGTTCTCTCGTGAGAACAACTGGGATTTCGTTTCCAGGAAGTGAATGGGGCTCGGTGAGGCCCCCATTGACTCCTGGGATGCCGGAGGGGAGGGGAGGGGAGGAGGCAAGGTAGATGTCCAAAAAAAAATATGTTTAATTGTGTTACAGGGATGGGAGTGGGGCGGGATTAGGGGTTCCAGGACAGAAACAACTTTTAAGGACCTTTGTGATAATCTCATAGGATGAATGACTCCCCCCTCCCCCCTGTCAGTAGGAGTTAGTAAAAACCTTTCTAGGAGTCAAATTCAGGCCACAGTGGCACTGTTTAATTTGCCATGACACTTCACCAGATACCGTGGATCATTAGATATTCATTCACAAGTCAAAACTGGGTTCCATTCTGTTGACAGCCATACACCGCATATGGCTGTAGTGGCAAATATTTTCTCTTGAGGATTGAAACTGAGCTTGTAGGGTCCACCTTCTAAGCTCCTTGTGGCTAAGAAAGTGAGTGAGTGGCAAACCAGGAATCTGTGAAGCATGGATTATGTGAGATGTGAAAGGCCTTTTCTTGGATATGATATTATATCTGTGTGATCTGCAGAGATTTCTTCTCACATCTGTGGTGTATGTAGAAGATCAAATTGAAGTCTTAAGGAGAGAAATCAATAAAAGGGATGTGGGGAGCAAGGGAGAAAAATATAGCTGGAAAGGGCTCTTTCAATAGCTGTATGATAATCTCTAGGATGATTGATGGCCAGCTGATATAGCTAAGCCCTAGCAGAGGGGGTGAGGGGGCCAACAGGCAGAAAAATGAATACAGGTTTAGAAACAGGAGAGCTTCCTGAATAAGAAGAGAGCAGTAGTAAGTAAGCCTCCCTGAAACATACTGTACCTTCTCTGTCATTTTTGTTAATGCATTCTCATTCATAAGCCACTTTGCTCTCAGTGCATATGTGTTCCAGTTTTTTTTTAAACTGTTATCGTATTTTATTTGGGGGTGGCCCTTGAAAAATCACCAGAAACAAAAGCTAGTATAAAAATGGTAGCTGGGAGCTTTAGAAACCATATATTAAGTGTCTTCAACCAATTAATCAGGCTTCCAGTTTGTTTCCAGGCTCAAATCGAGGTGGCTCAAATTGACCTAAACCACTTGGATGGATATGTGGGTGTGGGTTGGATGTACAAGTTATCCAAAGGATTTAACTACATGTTTGAGTTTACACAGTGTTGATAGGAGCTGTATATGTGTTCCTTTTGCCTACCTGAGACATGAAGAGATGTCTCTCTGTGTTTATGTACATGGACACAGGCATGTATAAATATAAGCAGAAGAGGGGAGAAATAACTACGAATGGATTGACCTTAGGCAAGTCATTACTCAGCTTCAATCTCCTACCTGGAATATACAGATTGATACTGATTTCACAAAGGTTGACATTTGAATTCCTGACTCTGGAGAGTTCAGACAATATGAATGCATAATATTATACATTCCAGGAGAACAAAACAACCAAGCAAGCAACCCAGAACTGGGAATTCTTTTCAGTTGGTTAGATAAGAGATGTAGCCAATCATCTTGTCTACTTTGGGGATACTATACACACAGACACCTGCTTTTATACATATATAAATTCTTAATAAGAATCAAAGGAATGTCAGTTCAAACTTTTATGACAACATGTATCTTCATTTTTCTTGATCTCATTGCTGCAGGAGGAAAATTTGTGCTACCTGGAATTGTTTGTTGTAGCTTTATATTCCCCACAATTGCCCTTGCCCTCATATGTTCTATATAGTGTTGTTTTTATAAGCACCTTTGAGAATAACGGGAAGTTCCATCTGATGAAGAAGACTGAAGTCCATGAAAGTTAGTTTCAAAGGTGCTAGTGGATTCCTTTATGTCTTTTTACGCTAAAACAGACTAACACAGCTGTCTCTTTGAACATTTTCTCTGACGGTCAATGAAATAGTGCTGCTGTTGTAGTACGGTATTAACCTCATCTTGCCAATTCATTACCAGCTGGAAGTGGCTGTGGGACAAACACAAAGTTCTGATCCTTCTTTCCATTTAAGAATTCTTTACTTCATCACATAATAGCAGGCATTTTTGGACAGACCTCACCTGGAATAATGTGTCCAGTTCTGGGCACCACAATTCAAGAAGGATACTGACCATCTGGAACATGTCCAGAGGAGGGCGACCAAAATGTAAATGTTCTGGAAGCCATGCCCTATGAGAAGTGGCTTAGGGAGCTGAGCATGTTTAGCCTGGGGAAGAGAAGGTTGAGAGGTGACATGATAGCCACGTTTAAATATTTGAAAGGATGTCATATTGATGGTGGAGCAAGCTTGTTTTCTAGTGCTCCAGAGACTAGGGACTTTATCAGACCAGGCAAATATGGTGTCATAAGGACGCCTAATGATCGCAAAAGGGTGCATATACCAGATGATGTTGCCCTTTTGCGATCATATATTGTGAAAAGCCCATTCCTTTTTATTGACGGGCCAAGCCGTCAATTGATCTCCCGTGGCGATTTGTTGCCAGCATTGCCGGTGTTTGAATCCTCACACCATTGTACTCATGTGAATACAGCATCAATGGGCAAACCCTTCCAGATGAGATCGTGACAACTAGGTAGAGGACGCTCTTTTTATGCCCCTCCCCCATGCACTTGGGAGTTTTTAAGTGTGTTTTTGTGCTTTCCTGTACTTTTTATGTCTTTATTTTGCTTTTATTTTTAAATTTCCCATGCTAGTATCTTCTCATGAGAATCTGTGAGATCTTAGTGAACAGAGCTCTGTTCACTCTCCGTTAGTGCCTGGGCTGCCTGTGAACACTGCTAAAGGTAGGTCTGATCAAGTGGGTTCTTTTGCAGGTATAAAAGCATTTTAAAATATGCCAGCAAAGAACATTAACAGGGAGTGGTCTGATAAAGTCCTAGGACACAGAGCAATGGACTCAAATGACAAGAAAAGATATTCCATCTAAACAGTAGGAAGAACTTTGTGACAGTGAGAGCTGTTCAGCAGTGGAATGCACTGCCTCGGAGTATGGTGGAGTCACCTTTGGAGATTTTTAAACAGAGGCTGGATGGCCACCTGTCAAGAATGCTTTGATTGTATATTTCTTCAGTGCAGGGGGTTGGACTAAAATGGCCCTTGTGGTCTCTTCCAACTCTATGATTCTGTGCATCTATGCATTTGGCATGAATCAACACATAAGATGAAGCTGGGTGCTAAAACCATCTAGATGTGGGAAAAGGAAATGATATCTCAGTCCTCCATCTTCTGCTCTGCCATGCACTAAGCACCCACCTCCTGAAGCGCTCAGCCTACAAACGAACACCTTGCATGCTCCTGAATACCTTTTGATGGGATGTTAGCTTTTACTGCCCTTGCCAAGGCAATCATAGCCCCTCCTGGAATAACACAGAGTAGTTATAACATAGCATTTGAGCATTTCTTTGAATCTGTTTGTTGGGTGTGTGTGTGGAATCTCTGTTTGCTCCCTAAGACAACAGGTCCTGTGCCTGCCAGTTGAAGATAAGCACAGATCTGAGACTGCGTGGCAATGACCCACAGAAATTTGTGTCACAGCAAAATGGCTTGCCTTTAAGGTTCAGTCACACTCTTTGATGTTTTTGCTGCAACATGGCTGCTCTCCTAGAGCTAGGTGGAAAAGAAACTGGAGAAAGTATTCTGATAATACTCCCTACTGATGGCTTTCTTACATCCCTGAGTGATACAAAGGGGAAAAAATATTCAGGGGATGTTGGGTTAGCCATGCAGAAAAATACAACAAATTCCAAAATACACATCATGATAACACCGTTATTAGGCCAACTAAAAGTGAAAATATGTTATGTTTAAAAGACATTACATACAATGTATTTTGCACCTTTTCGTGGGCGTAATAAAAGTATCGCTGTGATGTGTATTTTGGATTTTGCTGTACATAAAGAAAATAAATTCCTCTCTGCCCCAGAATTTGTCTGTGCTACTTACACAGTGAAAAATAGCCTTGTTCCCTGCCCTCTGACCAGTAGGTCAGATTTGATTTCATTAGCTTTCTTCACCATTAATTTGCTAGAGCAGTGCTTTTCAGGCTATCTGATGCATGGGATCCAAAATTGTTCTTCTCCAGTTTGCTAGGGATGGGAACATTGGCTAGAACTGTTTCTTTCTTTCCTGGAAATTCACCAGCGATCAGCAGCCAATGGCTTGGGGACTGGTACTGATCCACTTTGAGTAGCTCTGTGCTAGAGGACTGGTCTGTTTTTAAACCAGACTGCTAAAAAATGGCCAGTTGTATTATGCAGTCCAAGGTTTTTTACTCCCAAACTGGGCTTATTAGGTAAGTGCTGTCCAGGAAAAGACTTAGAGGTGTCAGATAGATTTAACTTAGACGGAGCTTAGATCCTGCTTATGCTTTCACAACCTCCTTCTCCAGATGCCAAAGTGAAGAATTTCTACAGGGAAAAAAACGGGCCTGAAAGGAGCTGAATGACACACTTCTATTTTCCTTAGACAGACATTCCTATTGGGTTCATGTGATTTATCCATCCAGTGCTGATGATGATGATCAGAGCTTGGGGGCAGTGTGGTGGGAAATATGGTTTCTTCATAAAGATTGGGATTAATGAGTCATTTCCTCAAGCTCTCTCTACCACCACCGCACCACAGATATTTACAAACTGGTCGTGAGTGGGTGGCACTTTGTCACAAAAGCTAATCCTTATCACTCCCTCCCCCTTCTCTACACAAATACTTAGGAAGCCTTTGGGGCAGGCAACCTGATGCTCTCCAAAAGTTTTAAACTGCAACCCCCATAATCCCTGATCATTAGCTATACTGACTAGGATTTGTGGAAGCTACAGTCCAAAATGTTTTGCTCTGTCATTAGTTCTTACATGAAACAGAAAAGAAGCTTAAGTACACATAGTGGCACTTGTTCCAATTTATCCTTTGGAACCTTGTCCTGAATTCACAGTGGCAAGTGCGTGAGGAGCAACAGAGGAGGAGTGCAGGTCTAGTCTGTTGCCAATTGTCCACAACAGAAGCAAGAGAAACCAAGAGCAGACCAGAAGCCAGTCACCAATAGTCCACACAAGATGTAAGAGTAGTCAAAAGTCAGTCCAGAGTTCAGTTACCAAGTGTCCATACCAGATGCCAGGGGAACCAGTAGCCAGTCCAGAGTTCAGTAGAGTCAGGTCCAAGGTCCAAGTCTGAGGTCAGCAAGAGGTGACTGCAACAGTCCAGAAGTCCATCTGAAGTCAAGCCAAGCAGGAACACAGGAGAAGTGCAACAGCTAAGAATAGCAGTTGTCAGCACTGCCTCTTGAAGGAAAATTGCTGCCAGATTTATAGTCAGAGTTTCCAGGCCAGGTGGAACTCATTAGCAACAAAGCAGGTCAGCATTTTGTATTTGATGCTGGACGTGCCGTTTCTCCCTCTGGTGTTCAGAGAGAAGGGAGGTGGCCTGTCATCTGGATCATCTATCACTGGCGGACAGACTGTTTGTTCTTCCCAGTGAGGTATGTTTTCCCTATCTCCTTCGGCTGCCCTCTCGGAGGGAGCCTGGGCAGTCTCTGCAGACTGAGCCACGCTTTCCCTTTCTGCTTCTTCAGGCCGAGTCACATTTTCCCTGGCTGCCTCATCTCTGCTTCCTCCTCCTCCTCTGAGCAAGGGGGGTTTATGACAAACCCCTTTGATTCTGTCCAGCTTAACATTTAATGTAAGTTCCTTGAGACAGGGATCTCGTCTGTCTTTTGTGCCATGATTATTGATGGTTTGTTGTTATGTGCCTTCTGGTCAACTCTCACTTATGGAGACCCTACCCTAAAGTTTTCTTGCCAAGATTTATTTCTTCAGAGGATGTTTGTCATTGCCTTTCTCTGAGGCTGAGAGAGTGTGACTCAGTCAAAGTCACTCAGTGGGTTTCCTTGGCTGAGTGGGGATGTGAACCCTGGTTTTCTAGAGCCCTAGTTCCATACTCAACCCACTATACCACACTTACTCTCACTGAAGGTACTATACGTATAAATAATATTGCCCATGGTTTAGCAGCAAGATGATGCTTCTCAGACGGCTGTTAATGACTAGGGTTTTATTTGTCCAATGTCCATTTCATAGAATCATAGAGTTGGAAGAGACCTCAAGGGCCATCCAGTCCAACCCCCTGCCATGCAGGAATACCCAATCAAAGCATTCCCAAATATGCCACCTCATATTTCAATTATGTGCTCTCAGTTGCTGCTAAAGGCAAACTGTGCGGCACAGTAGCTGAAATGAGGTGGTGGAGAGAATCAAGCTAAAAGGCCTTATGGAGAAGATGGGTTGGAACCAAGGGCAAGGGACAAATTGTGAGTATGACCCCCCCCCTATGAAATTTTCCTTCAGTCCCTAAATATCTAGCAGTACAGTACAGTAGGACTCTCGTATCCGCAGGGGATTGGTTCCAGGCTCCACCGTGGATAACAAAATCCGTGGATAATAGCAAACACCATTGAAAATGGTGGGACTTCCGGTTTAAAATTCCACAGAGTTACCTGGGAGGACCTAGAAAATGGTTGGAGAGGATACATTTTCTATGATGATTCTACGGTAGTTGTGCTGAAACTGAAACCATGGATAACTGAATCAGTGGATAATGAATCAGTGGATACGGGAGTCCTACTGTAACTTAATATTTCAGTTGAACATTTAGAAATAGTTTGAGCATCAAAAGAAAAAGTGCAGACAAAGGTATCAAGTCACATGAACAGCAAGTATAAGAGTCCTAGGGTTGAGCCATCTTCAGTGTCTCACTCTTTGCAATGCTAGAAATTTGAAAATGGAAGAAAATCTTCATGGGAGGGCCATTTCTTCTTGGGGGCAATGCCCTCATTTTGCCTTCCCTGTAGCTACACCCCAACTTTTGAATGTTGATATATGGCCTTTTTATCAAGGATGTTAAGATGGTCAATAAAAATTAAAACAATATGAGCAGAGCCAAGCAGCAGCTTAAAAACACAATGGGAAGCTGGGAAGTTTGAAAATATTTAAGACTGTAATAATGTTTTTAGATGACTGGGTTTTTATAAAAAAAATTATAAAGGAAAGAGTTTATAAAAAAGCACCTAAAAGACAGTAAATCTGGTATTAAGGTACTTCACTTTATGGGAATGAAGGAGACAGAGGAAAGGATCTTCTTCTTTGGTAGATGAAAGCCCTCCCTCCATCTCTGGAGCTGGACATGGAGAATTCTGTGGGTGGATAAAAGCTTTCCTGGGGGTGAAGAAGTGAAGATTGTTGGCAAGGCATAGACTGTGGTTGGAGGACCCCCAGGGGTCCGCAATATCTTCACTGGAGTCTGTGAAGGCTTGAAGGCTGCTTGGCCCACCTCTCCCCTGCAGGGGAGTGCCCACGTGACAGGAGCCAAGACAATGGCTGGCTGGCTTGGCCTGTGCACTGCCATTTAATCCTCTCCAGCCACAAACTTGCAGGAAGCAGCAGGAGAGAAGGCTTCCCTCTCCCTCCAGTGCCTCTGAGGGAAGGTTTCATGGATGGTGTGATTGCATTATTATTATTATTATTATTATTATTATTAATCTTAAATCTTAAATCTTGAGTTAAGTCTTGGGGGTCCATGTCAACAAAAGATATTTTAAGGGGGCTCCCCGGTAAAGAAAAGGTTAAGAGCCGCTGGCGTGGAAGAAGCCTCCCCCTCCCCAAAGAGCCAGTCCAGGGCTGGCGGATCCTGCAGGGGGCGTCCCCTCCCGCCAATGAAAGGCTTCCCTTCGCCGGCTGGCCCCACCCGGCCCCCTCCTCTCCCGCCCGACTCCACCTTCTTCCCAGAGAAAAGCAGGGGCGGGGCGAGGGCGGCTGAGCTCAGCCAAGGGGCCGAGGCAGAGGCGGGCGAGCGGGCGGGCGCCGGGTGCAGGAGCGGGGCCGGCTTGGGGCGCGGGTGGCCGGCCGGCTGGCTGGCTGGCTCCGGGAGGGCTCCCCGGGGGGCGACTGCGGCAAGCGGGGCTTGGGGCGCGATGTTGGCGGCGGCGCGGGCCGACTACCTGGCGCCCTGGTGGGCGTCCTGGCTGCACGGGCTGCCCCACCTGAGCCTGAGCCTGCAGCCCGTGTCCAGCGCCTTCCGGCCGAGGGACGCCGACTACCAGCAGGTGCGCTTCCCCGCCTTCCCTCGAGCCGCCCCCGCCCAAGGGGGGCTTCCTGAGCCCCCTGTCCCCCGGACCACCAGCCCCCGAAGGGCTTCCCAGGCGCGCCCGCCTCGCCCCCCCATTCCCTTCGGGGCACCTCCCTCCGGCTCCGCGTGTGTCCCCTTGCCTGCCGTGAGCCCGGCCCAAGGCGCTGCTCCCGCGCCTTTCCTATCTCGGGCTGTGTCTTAAAGGGGGTCTCCTTGGGGGCTTTGCACTTATGGGGGTCTGGTGCTGCCCCACTGCCCATTTGGGCTTTCCCTACCGCCCTTGCTCTCTCGGACACGCGTCTTCATCATCGTCACCGAAAGGTCCAACTTGCGCGTCCTCTCCGCCTCCTTTGTCCCGTCCCCCCAACCCGCCCATGGCTGCCTTTCGGCCCCCGTGTGCCGGGCGAATGAAATCCTCGTGGTGGACTCCCAAGACAGAGGCCGGGGGGCGCTCTAGGGCCGCCTGGCCCCCTCCCTGGGAGGGCGTCCCGCCATGCCTGCCCCTCAGCATCGAAGCGCCACCCGTGGGTTAGTCAGCCCCGGGTAAAGCCGGCGGGAATCCAATTTCCCGCAGTGCCCCCCCACCCATTTGTAACGTACCCTCCAGCCCCACCACAGCCCACCCCTCGGCCCTCCCAGTCGTTTGGTACCAGAGAGGAATCCCCCCTCCCCAATACTCTCTGCTCACTGTTGGGGTACTGTGGTGGGGTTCAGTGTTCAATCTAGGCATTTGTTTTCTCCTTATCAGCTGTCGTGTTCTCTTGCGAAATGGCTTGAATTGGAAATTAATGCTGAAACTGCTTGCCTTTTGTCACCTAAATAATCAATGTTTCGTTTTTTAAAAAAAAAAAAAGTTTTAAAGACCGTGGAGTTCAGTCTGGATATGATGACTTTGTGGCGTCCCCAGAAGGTTATGTTTCAGCGTTTTCTTATCTGTGTGAAGGCAACTGGGTTTTTCCATGGGCTTTCTGAAACTTGACTCCCACCTTCATGTACCCTGTCTCACCTTAGACTCACAAAAGAAAAATCAGGAAGTTCTGCCTCTTATCAGGCTGTGAGATGTACTAGAAATCTCCTGTTATCTCTTGTTCAGATAGCTCAAGCCACTATCTCTTCCCCAAGTCCCTGTATATTCACTTGCTGGTAGAAACCTCTGAAAGCAGTGATCCTATTAACCTTTCCTGATTAGCGACTCCTTCAGAGATGCCATTGACCACTAAAGATATATTTTGCCTTATCTGTTTTGGGCCAACTCTGTGCATCTGCTTTTCTGTGTGAGTTGCTTCTGCAGAGTTCTTTTTCTGTACAGTACAGTATTTCAAATTTGGGTACTATTCTGGAACAGGCATCTTAGGTAAAGGCTGAACTGTCTAGGCTGTTTGTCCTGACGTTTCAGCCAGGAATAAACTCTTCCAGAACACAACCTCACAGCCTGGACCCCTCCTCCCCCAACAAAAAACCTATAGAGTGCAGAAGCTCAGCAAAAAGAGGCTTTCGAAGGATGGGCAGGAGGGACAGCAGCTTTGCATCCTTAACCTTCTCCTTTAAAGCCTACTTATATCTCTGTGTGTGGACTTTTTTGTGGTCTGGTCTAATTTAGATAGTGCTTGTGTACAGGTTGACCCCCGTATCCCCAGGGAATACATTCCAAGACCTCTGGGGATACATGAAACCATCGATAATAGGGAACCCTATTATTTTCAATGAGACCGTAGAATCACATTAGAGGACCTAGAAATGCCTAGAGAGAACATATTTTTTTAGATTTGGGTAAGTGAAACTAGATACTAAATCTCTGGATACGGGGGTTGACCTGTACTTAGTTGTATAATTCTGTGGGACTTCAGAGACTCCCTTACATGATTACTTAGCAAGTCATAACAACACTTTCTGCTTGCTTCATTTTTAATATATTTGCTTACCATTAGGGTCTTTCCTAACATTATCTACTTTTGTCATTGGCAGTTAATCATAATTAACCTCTGTAGTGATCAAAGTTCCCACAGTTAGGAAATGTGCTGTTGATGAATTCCAAAAGTCCCAAAGGTGTATACTGCTCTTTCTCTTTAATCTGCAGAAACTAACTGGATCTAATAATTTTAGCTATAGAGATCCTGATATGTGTTGGCCAGAATGACATCATTGCAGTTGAGATTGCCATTAAGGCTAGGTATATTTCTTTTATGGTTACAGTACTTTAATTTTTTTACCAGTTTGTTTGAGTATTGGCTGGAAAAGAGCGATTAGACGTTTTACAGATGACATTCACAAATGCTAGAGGAATGGTTACTTTGAATGAGTTTATTCCTTAGCACCTGTGTCAAAAATGTGTGGCTGTCCTTAAGTTTGTTAGTGTATTTCTGTGTCTTCTGCACTTGAATTCACCCAAGAGATTCAATGTGCATGTTGCATATGCAGAAGAGGACCAAAAGCTACTTTCAGTTAAGCGGAGTAGGTGATGCCTGGTAAGCCCTGTTTCTCTCAAAGATTTGTTGAAATGCTACCTTAGCTGCCCCAGGAGATTTGTCAAATAATAAATTTGGAAGTGAACTTGGAGGTCATTTAGTCCAATCACCTGCTTATTGCGGAGTCTGCAATGCAGGAAGTAGATACAACATCACTGCCAGAGATGATGGCTCTCTAGCCTCTGCTTAATGTCTGTAGTAAAGAAAGGTCCACCATCTTTCAGTCTCTTTCCATGTTGAGCAACTTATATACAGGTTTCGTCTGATGTTTAGCCAAAATCTGTTTCCTGAAATTTTCAGCAGTTGGTTGTGTTTCTACCCTCCAAAGTGACAGAGGGCAAGTCTGACCTGGCTTCTGTACAATAACCATTCAGATGTTTGCAGATTGCTATCACATCTCCATTTAATTATCTCTCAACTAAAGATAACAGCTTTTCAACCCTTACTCATTGGACATTGTTTCCAGACCCCTCAACATTTTAAGCTCATGTTCCAGCTTTGTCCATCCTTAATATGTGGTACATGTGGCCTGGCCAGTGCAGAATAGAGAGCAACTTCTACTGTTTGTCATCACGACACAGTGCTTCTGTTAGCACAGTCTGAGATTCCATTTGCTTTTTAACATCTGCATTGCACTAGAGGGTCAGGTTCAGCTTGTTCTCAGCTGAGACACCTGGTTTGTTTTTGTACTGATACGTCAGCTCTCCCTCATCCTGTACTCATGCCTTTGATTTTTTTAACCTGATAATTTCACCATTGGTTTGTACCCGAGTACAAACTTTATATTTAGCTGTGGAATTTCATCTTTCTGGTTTTGTTACCAGTGTTGGAGCCTGCCAAGTTCACTTTAAATTTTGATTCTGTACTCTTTGATGTTAGCTATCTCTTCCAGCTTCATATCAATTGCAAATTTGATAACCATCTCCTCTCTGCCCTCAACCAAGTCATTTATAAAATGTTGGAAGAGCAGCTGGCCAGAGACAGATCCCTATGATGCTTTGTTTTGAGACTTCCCTCTAGCTTGCTACAGAGCCATTGATGAATGCTTTCTGGTTGTAGTTGTTCAACCAGCTGTAGATCTGCCTAATAGTAGGATCACTGAGCCTTCGGGAGACTTTTGTCAAAGTTTGCTAATGTCAAGATACAGTATATTAACTCTGGGATAGGAATCTGCAACCCTCCAGATGTTGGTTTGCAGCTTCAGTTATCTCTCGTTATGAGTCAAGCTGGCTAAGGCTGATGGAGCTTGCAGTCCAGCAGCATTTAGACGGTCACATGTTCCCTATTTCTAAATTAAGTTGGAAGCATTCCCATGATTTAGTTACAAACTATCAGCAAAATCAGTGGGCTGTGGGGAGAAGAGATTGGTCTGTAACAAATTATTCTTGACAAAACTATGGTGTCTCCTAGCATGCCATCTCCTTGTATTGTTTTTTTTTAATTTTTTTTTATTGATTCATCATCTTGGGAGACCTTGTGAGCTGGGAGGTGATACAGAAATACTTTAAATAAACAAAAATAAATAAATAGCCTGCTGATCTACCATTTTATTTATTCATTCTATATTTTATCTTTCACCCTGAAATAGAATTCAAGATAGGTTTTCCATGGTTTTTTTCCAGGCTGTGAGACCATGTTCTGGAAGAGTTTACTTCTGACATTTCGCCTGCATCTGTGGCTGGCATCTTCAGAGAATGGTTGGGTAGGAGTGTGTGTGTGGGGGTTATATACTGTGAGCCCCTGTTGGAGAGGATTGGTAAATTTGTGTATTTGAATGGCTAGTTTCTGGGTGGAGATATGCAAGGAGATTAGTGTCTATTTGGCTAATGTTTGGCTAACCCATGGAAAACGTATGGATGCCAGCTGTGAAAGCCTTTGACTTGACAGAATTCAAGATGGTTTACAATAAAATGGTACAAGTACATAAGATGAATATTTAAAAAACCCCACAATTATAAGTATATAAGTAAAAGAGAAGTATTGTACCCATCTGGTTAAAATCCCTTTCTGTTGCATGCAAGTCAGTTGGCAGAGGCCTGCCTGAATAAAGACAATAGGAAGGCGGCAAACCCATCCTTTCCATTTAAGGTGTGTTGGAGCCTACAGGCACATAGGCTTTTTTGGGTAAGGGAAGATAACAATATTCTTCCAGCTTCTCACACTTTTCAAGAATTCTGGAAAACTGCAGGCATGGCTCAGAATCTGCATTGCTTCAGTGTAACATAAATATCCTTTGAGAAGGTTACATTTTGCAACCTCCACACGAAATACCAATGTAACACAATATTTGTGGATCAGTGTTCAATGGACATGACTGACAATCTGTTGTGCAACTACCGAGCATAATGTGCCAAGCCAAAGCAAAGAGGCAGTAAGTGGCAATTCCAGAAGGGGACCTAGTGTTGTCCCTTTGGATATTGCTTTCCCAGATGTAGGAGTGAGTGTCCACTTGTGCTCATTGCACAGCACAGTAGTAGGGTACAACACTCTCCCTGGGAGTTGACTGTGTTTTTCTTGTGGTGCTGTCATAAAAGTTTTATTCTGTGTATTGTTCAAAATGTACTGGCTCTGGTTGCACATCTCAACATTTTGCCTGCTGTAGATGTGGCTGTTTGTGAGCAAAAGCTTTCCAATTATGTTGGCTGAATCCAAACTGGGCTAATTAAATCTAGGACTTCAAGTAATTCCCCATGTGTTTGAGACATGTTCATCTCTACTATGCCAAGAGCTAGCACAGCAGTCAGCAAGAGTGAGTAATGGTATTGACAGATCTGTAGGGGAAAGCATTGGAGTGGTGGGGAACAGCACTTAACTGGACATAATTGAGCCAATCTTTAGGTGTTTGCCTGGAAGGCAAACTGATGGGGTTCGGGTTCAGGAAGAGAAGCACTGATATCATTTAGTCTGTTCTGCTTTGTGTAATGTAGACTGTACAGTTGTTCCTTGACATTCGCTGGGGTTTGGTTCCAGGACCCCCCGTGAATACCCAAATCCGCAAATACTCAAGTCTCATTATATGCAATGGCATAGCAAAATGGTGTCCCTTATATAAGATAGCAAAATCAAGGTTTGCTTTTGGGTTTATTATTTTTTAAAGAATATTTTCAAGCCGTGAATACTTAAAACCATGAATGCCAAATCTGTGAATGTGGAGGGACAACTGTAGATGCTTTTGTGGCAGCTATTTTGCTAATCTGATTGTGGCTAAAGCAGAATTTTAATATGAATTCCCTGCTATACTTTAATTGTATGGAAAGCGATAATCTGGGAAATTATTGCTCACAGTGTTGTGCAGTATACAGTGGCTCTGGGGGAGCCTTTTTGCATCACTGCTCCTTGTTATAAATTGCTGGCAGGTCAACTTCGACTTATGGTGAACCTTTGCATGAAAGAGCTCCAGTCGCCCTGTTATCCACTGCCCTGCTCAAGTCTTACAAACTCAGGGTTGTGGCTTTTTTGAGATCATCCATCTGTAAAGTGGTCTTCCTCATTTCCTACTGCCTTCTACCTTATCAAGCATTACAGCCTTTTCTGGTGAATCATGTCTTCTCATGATTTGTCCAAAGTACAACAGTATCAGTTTAGTCATTTTGGCTTCTAGGGAGAGTTCAGGCTTGATTTGCTCTAGGACCCATTTATTTGTCTTTTTGGCAGTCAGCAGCCCTCTTCTCCAGCAATTCAAATCATGATTTTCTCTCTATCAGCTTTCTTCACTCTCCAGTTTTCACAACCATACATAGAAATGAGATATACAGTCCTTTACATTTTGTAAAAAGCTGTTCCTGTAGTGGTGATGAGGTGAGACTATGGAGCAGCATTAGACGCAGCAAAAGGATCTGCAGCTGGAAGGAGAAATTGGCAAGCAGCCTGCAAGGCCTACTTCCAATTGTAATGCCTTTTGCTGGCACACAAAACTTGACAATACATAGCTTCTGTTGCTCCAGAGCAAATGATGGTGATAGATCGCAGACTGAGCAAATTGTGGCTGGCATGGAAGGTTGCAGATGTGGTATTTGTGGCAAGCATTTCTGATCTAAGATAGGTCTGTTGAGAAAGGAAATATGACCCCTTGCTGTACTTCATGTTGCTCACAGGGCACTGTGAGTATGTTCTCTTGAGGAAATGGTCGGCAGCCATTGATAAGTCATGGCCCTCTGTAGAATAGCTTGTGCTTGTGTGGACTGAAGCTTGCTTGTATGGTTAGAATTATTTATCAGCTGTCCCAGGAGGGTCGTTTGCAAGGACGTTCAGTGCTGCATCTAGTTGCTGCTTAAGGTCATGTTGATTGTCTGTAAGCTTGTGCCTCCGTTGACCAACTCTTGTGAAGCTTCTGTGGAAGAAGTGCTTCTGGATCCTAACATTGTGTTTCAACACATTTTTGTTTATTTTAAAAAAGGTTATGAGATCAGGTCATGCTAATGGAAGTCATCATCACTTTGTGTATTTTAAACCTTTGCTCCTTTCCAGAATCTATAGTGGCCCAGCTTTCAAAACAGATCCAAATAGCATTGTGTCCTGGACCAAGCATTTGTGGAACTTCCTTTGCAGCAGAGGGGTGGGTGGGAGGAGAGGGCAAACTAATGATAATAACTAAGGTATTATTTTAAGAAATACATTCTGTGAAATGTCAAAAAATGAAAGAAAATGCCACATGTCTTTCTCTGAGCAAACAGTGATGGAATGCCAAATGAAAACTTGGCTTCTTTATGTACTCTGGTTCAGCTGTTCTGAGCTATTTGGCACATTTTGTGTTTTTCTAGCAATGCTTCCTCTTCATTTTCACCTGTCCATTCAACACAGCTGCAGATAGATGCAGAAGAGCCAAGTGTTCATTTGGAAACACCTGTAAGGCTAAAGCTTCAGTTTGCGAGAAGTTTTCTTTGCCACTATCAATGGCTACATGGCTTTTGTCCCACATATCAGGGATCATGTGACCTCCCCCCCCCATTGAAACAACTTTACTGGGTTCATTTCCAGGCACTGTTTGAAGTGCTAGTTTTGACCTTTAAAGTTGAGTTATAAATTAAATAAAGAAAAAAAATATTCAAGCCATGCTTTCTGACTCTGCCTTCTTTAAACTAAGCATCATTAATACTAACCATAGTTTCCAGTTTCAACACATGAAGCTGTGGTTAACTGAAAGGGGAAGTAAATGCTTTCCAATTCCTTTTCCTAGGAAGAGAGGGAGAAAAAGAGTTTGAAAGCTCTGGGCTAACTGCAATTCATTCCTGTTTGTGTACTTTATATAAAACAATACAGTTGTCCCTCCGTATTCACGGATTTGGTATCCACAGATTTAAGTATTTATGGCTTGAAAATGTTCTTAAAAAAATAATAAGCCAAAAATGAAACCTTGATTTTGCCATCTTAAATAATGGACACCATTTTGCTATGCCATTGCATATAATGGGACTTGAGTATTCACAGATTTTGGTATCCATGGGGGGTCCTGGAACCAAACCCCAGCAAATATGAAGGGACAACTGTATTTTAGTGAGATCCACAAATGTGAACTGTGTCTTTGAGCCTTCTCTTCTTACTGCTAATAGAAAATACATTAAAATATGTGGGATACTGGGATTGTGCAGTAGCCATTACAAGGTTGTGCTCAATAAATGATTTCAGAAATACCTTTCACTAAAGCAGATACTTACAAAGTAACAAGTGCCTTTGGCTGAATGCTGGTTTAAGAATTCATCAATAATATCCTTAACCCCTTCTGATGACAGATCTCAGAATTTTCCAAAATAGCTCCTATATTATATGAAATGGGCAGCATTGCGATTATCAGTAAAAGTGTATCTATCCATTATCAGCCCCAGAATGCCTGAATCATAGTTATTGCCTGAGAATTGCTAAGAATTTTACCTAGCACATGCCATCATATGTTTTTAGAGGGATTGATTCTATTGCCAGAGATGGTTTGTAAGTACCGTAAAAGTTATATTAAGACTTTTTGATCCATAGGCTTCCAAAATGATATGTGAATGCTTACCCCCTAAAAGCTCAAACTATAACAACTCATAAATCCAGAAAAGGGTAGGTGTGCGTGTGGATGTAACTAACATCCAGGGTGTAGAGTTGTTGCCAAATTCTATCCAAAAAGCTTAGGTGGTTTTAAGGTTGGTTGGCAGCATGCATGTGTATATGACAAGTAGTTCTATACCAAAGCATAGTGAGGGGAGGGAAGGACTCATGGCAAATGTTCCCATCTTTAAAGGGGAGGGAGGAAGAAAACCCAAATAATTGCCACCCAGTCAGCCCGACATCAATACTAGGGAAGATTCTAGAGCAGATCATTAAACAGACAGTCTGTAACTACTTAGAAAGGAATGCCGTGATCACAAAAAGTCAACATGGATTTCTCAAAAACAAGTCATGCTAGACTAACCTTATCTCTTTTTTTCATAGAGTTACATACAAACTTGATAGATGAAGGGAATGCAGCAGATGTAGTGTATCTTGATTTCAGTAAATCTTTTGACAATGTCCCCCCATGATGATATTGCAAAAAAGTTAGTAACCAGTGGGCTAGACAATGCAACTCTTAGGTGGATTTGTAATTGGTTGACTGACTGAACCCAAAGGGTAGTCACCAACGGCTCCTCTTCATCCTGGAGAGAAGTGACCAGTGGGGTGCCATAGGGTTCTGTCCTGGGCCCAGTGCTATTCAACACCTTTATCAATGACTTGGATGAGGGAATAGAGGGTATGCTTATCAATTTTTCGGATGACACCGAATTAGGAGGGGTTGCTAATACCTCAGAGAACAGGATCAGAATTCAAAATGACCTCAACAGATTAGAAAGCTGGGCCAATGCTAACAAAATGAATTACAAAAGGGAGAAATGTAGGATACTACACTTGGGCAGTAAAAATGAAATGCATGGATATAGGATGGGTGACACCTGGCTTGAGGGCAGTACATGCAGAAAGGATCTAGGACTCTTAGTGGACCACAAGCTGCACATGAGTCAGCAGTGTGATGCAGCAGCTAAAAAAAGCCAATGCAATTCTAGGCTGCATTAATAGGAGTATAGTGTCTAGATCAAGGGAAGTAATGTGCCACTCTATTCTGCTTTGGTAAGACCTCACCTGGAATACTGTGTCCAGTTCTGGGCACCACAATTCCAGAAGAATATTGAGAAGCTAGAACGTGTCCAGAGGAGGGCGACCAGGATGGTGGGAGGTCTGGAAGCCATGCCTTCTGGGGAGCGACTTAGGGAGCTGTGTATGTTTAGTCTGGAGAAGAGAAGGTTAAGAGGTGACATGATAGCCATGTTTAAATATCTGAAGGGATGTCATACTGAGGATGGAGCAAGCTTATTTTCTGCTTCTCCAGAGACTAGGACACAGAGCAATGGACTCAAACTGCAGGAAAAGAGATTCCATCTAAACATTAGGAAGAACTTCCTGACAGTAAGAGCTGTTGGGAAATGGAATACACTGCCTGGGAGTGTGGTGGAGTCTCCTTCTTTGGAGGTTTTTAAACAGAGGCTGGATGGCTATCTGTTGGGAATGATTTGATTGTGTATTCCTGCATGGCAGGGGATTGGACTGGATGGCCCTTGAGGTCTCTTCTAACTCTGTGATTCTATGATTCTATGACAGTTGAGACTTGAACTTGGGTTTTTACTTGACACTTCTGACCTCTGGGTCAAATGTATAACTAGAGCCTTGGTTCCCACACTTTGGTCCTCCTGGTATATTGGTCTTCAACTCCCAGGAGCCTCAGCCAGCTTGGCCAACAGTTAGGAATCCTGGGAGCTGAAGTCCAAAACATCTGGAAGACCAAGATTTGGGAAACCCTGAACTAGAATGATGTTTCTAGCTCCCTTTAGCTTCATTAACTCGGAGAGGCATAAATCCAGCTACTGTTCCCAACTAGAGTAGACCCATTGAATTAATTGCTGGATGGTAAGTTGACATTTACAAAAATCTTACTGATTCAGTGGCTGTACTCTAGTTAAGACTAAAAGTTAGATTTAAATCAGAGTTTTTGGGTATTATGGTTGAGTGGAACATGTTCACAGGTGCGTGGATTATAAATAATGGTGCCTTGCTGCCAGAGCTATTACATCTGAGACTACAATGTGCAACAGCCTATTGTAATTGAAAATGATGTTATTACAATTTGTATAACTTTCTTACTATGAATCCTGTGAAACCTCAACTTCAATTTGTTTTTCTAGATATTGTGGCTTTGTGGATCCATTGGAAAGATTTATTAAAGACTCTGAGTCCAAAACAGTTTGTGTGGGGCTACAGCTCAGGATGTTGAGGAGAGAGACCTTCAAGCTCTGCCCAATAACTTCCTTGCACAACTCCAGCTCTTGTTCAAAACATGTGTACTTTCCAGTTCCTCTGTGGCCTCATTCCTGTAGGGGCACAGCCCCCTACCAGATATTTCATATTAAGTGTAGATAAACAGTATTTATTTCCAAGCATTTCTATACAGCTTTTCTTTTAAAAACTCAAAAGTTCAGATTTTAAAAAATGTTCTGATTTTTTAACATCAAGTTTTTTAAGGTACCAGAAGTCTAGGTGCCTGAGGTTGGTCTTGTTGGTCTCATTCTTACTGAATGGACATGTTTTGGTCCAGATTACTTAGTTTGCTGAGTATCTTATTTAGCCATTTATGATTTAACAGAAAATTAAGTCTTGTTGCAGGGTTCTGCTGGTCTGTTTACAGAATATCTAGGTCCTTAGTAAAGAATTTCAGGCACCCTGTTTGTATCCTAGTGCTACATCTTCATTATTATTGCATATGTTTGTGAATCTCATTACAAGGGTTACCACACAATATTTACCTATTGACAGAATGGCTAAGTTTTTTTTCCCCCAAGGTCCAAAAAATCTGGAGCCATTCTGATTCTATTTCCTGTCCTGTTGAGTCCGATTTGGGGTATAAAGGTTGAGTATTATTGAAATCAGTAATAAAATACTTCCTTCTGCTGTCCTCCTTATGTCAGAATAGCCAACAAAATCTGTGGTCTTCAGAAAATGAGATGAGCACTAAGCCTGTAAAAAGTAAAAAAGTGAGGGAGGGAAAGGTCAAATTGCTGAGATGCTTAGATAGGTTTGGTTGATCTCTTGTATTGCCAAGCTATGTAGAATAGCAAACCAATGCACCAAGTTGTTATAATCTGAGGATGTGTGGTGATGGTTCCAAAGACAAAGGTGTCCTAGTGGGTTCCTATACAGACAGAGAAGCACACTGTTTACAATACCACAGGACCCACCCTGCTTGATGGAAGACAGGAGTTCTGTTGGACCACTTGTTTGTGGTGTTACGTCAGTGACTGCACAGAGGCTGCTTGTGGGGCACTGTGCCAGGCTGAAACTGAGCAGCCATTTATCAGCCCTCCAGCGTGCGTGTGTCGTTGGCTGTTGGGGAAGGAAGTGGATAGAATTATTCTTCCCTCTCCTGTTTCTCCTCTTCACCCACCCCTTTGTGAAATGCTGCTCTGAGCTAAGGATTGGAAATGGCCCAAGCGGGAGCAGATCTACATGGCCCAGGCTGTGAAGTGTTGCTTCTTATAAGCCTGGCACTGCTTGGGAAGATATTTGCCAGCAGGGAAACAGAGTATGGCACAGCTGCCCACTCTGGAGGGTTCCTGTTGTTTACCCTTCATTCCCAAGGGCACTTGGTGGTGGTGGGGATATGCAGCCTTGTAACAATTTTCATTGGGGATAATGGACTTTGGGGTCTGCTGCCAATTAGGCTGTCATGCACATGACTGCTGCAGCATCCTCTGCCTGTTGTTCCAACTCTGGCCAGCTTTTGCATACCATAAAGCACTGTGCCTTGTGAGCATTAAGAGCATTATGTCCCCCAGTATAGTATATCTCAGGAACATTGTGTCCCCTAGTACAGTATATCTCATAACTTTGCAGTTGCAGTGCAGTGGCAATACTGGAGACTCTTCAAGACAAATCGGTGAAATGGCTGTGTCGTCTTCCTTGCATCCTCATAGGACTCCCACTTTGCTCTGAGGCTATTTTGCATTTAACTCTGTGCAGATTTAAAATGGAGCACGTGATTTACAAAAGAGGCTGTATTGTGTGTATAGTCAGCCATCTGTATCCATAGATTCTGTATCCATGGATTCCACTATCCACGGCTTGAAAATATTGCCCAATTCCCCGCCCCCCCAAGCAATCCTTGATTTTGCCAAGTTATATAAAGGACATGATTTTACCACACCAATGTATATAATGGGACTTGAACATCCATGGATTTTGGTATCCACAAGGGGTCCTGGAACCAAACCCCAGCAAATACCAAGGGCCTACTGTATCTTAACTACATGCAGACAGGGATGTGGTGGTGGTGATGGTGATGATGATGATGATGATAATGATACAATTACAACAGCAGTATTTATTACCCACATCTCCCTGTGGATTGAGGCAGGGAACAAGAAGTAACACAACACGTAATATTAGTTAAAATAGCATATAAAACCAATACACTTTAAAATCCACCAATAAATACTTTAAAAACCATAATTTAAAAATAAATCTGGATAGGCTTGCTGGAAGAAACTGGTCTTTACATACAGTTTTAAATACAGACATACAGTTTTAAATACAGTGTCTTGAGCTGGCAAATCTTTTCCAGCAGGTCATTCCACAGTCTGAAGGCAGCTGAAGAAAGTCCTCTGGATAACAGCCTAGTTTGGGCTAACTGAAGTAGATGTCTCCTAGAAGACTTGAACGCATGGGTCGGATTATACAGGAGAAGGTGATCCTGTAGGTGACCTGGACCCAAGTCATCATGGGCATACCAGCTAACCTATGTTTGCACTCTGTGGAATCCATACACAGTAGCACTCCCGTATCTGCTGGGGATTGGTTCTGGGGGATGCCAAAAACCATGGATAATAGCGAACACCATTGAAAATAATGGGACTTCTGGTTTAAAATAGCATAGAGTTTGCCTTGGAGGACCTAGAAAATGGCTAGAGAGGACACATTTTCTAGGAAGACTCTATAGTAGGTGTGCTGTTTTGTGTTCCGTGGATAACTGAATTAGTGGATAATGAATCAGTGAATACAGGGGTTCCTACTGTATGAACAGCTTCTCTTTCTGAATAGCTTGTGGAAGTTTCAGCACTGATTTCTTCAGCTTTTTTTTCAGGGTGCAACTTCAGGGTTGGCTTCAGGTTATTACATGTGCTTGCTTCATCTGGAGCATTCCTTCCTTCTGCTGATGTGACCTTTCTTTCTACTGTGTTGAAAATAAAGATCTTTATATTAATGGTGGAACATATAATTGGTCTGTGATTATGAGTCTAAACACCCTAAAGGCACCAGATCCCCTCTGATATTGGAAGGTAAGCAGGGTCAGCCCTGATTAGTACTTCAATGGGAGACTGCCAACAAATACCAGGTGCCCTGTAGACTGTACAGTATTTCAGAGGAAAGAACTGGCAAAACCACCTCAGAGTGTCTCTCGCCTAAGGAAACCCTATGAAATTCAAGGGGTTGCCATAGGCGACTTGAAGGCACACATATGCTGTGAGCATGATCTTTGTTTATAGTCAGATGGCAGCCATCTTGAGTTTAATGGAATATCGCTAAAAAAAATTCACTCATGCTTCTTTATAGGAAACACAAGTTCTGCCACGTAGCATGACTGACAAAACAAACTTCTTTTTTTTTTTTGTCACAGTACCACATGGCCTCTTCCAAGAGTGAGGGTGGCTAAGTTTATGTTCAGATACTCACCACCTTTAAAATATGATTAAAAGTAGGGCTTTTCGTTCTTTTTAAGAAAACATAAAAACATCTCAATGTTGTTATACTGTATTAATCCTGTTTTAAAGTCAAATAGTACGAAATAATAATTTCTCCTAGAAGCAGATAAAACCAAACCCTCAATAATTTTTTTCTTTACCCTTCATAGTGGATTTTTTAAAAGAGTGGCTTAAAATGTCTGAAGTAAGGAGTTGAATTGAGTGACTTGGGTCAGAGAAATCAGACACAAGATCAGAAGCTCTTGATGTCTGCTGTAGAGACCTTGGAGGTTTTTGCTCCCAAGGCAGAATAATATCACACTGAGTATGGGCTGTCTTTGTTCTTCTGTCACTTCATGTTTAAGGTCTTCCTTACCACAGAAGGCTCTGTCGGTTAATAAACAGTTTCTTTTTTGTTTGCCGGTAAGGCTATGGCTCTAGGGGAAATTCCCCCCACCCCCACCCCTTCCCACAAGTATGACCTTGCAAACCTCTTACCATACATTCTCTCATTTGACTTTCCACATAATCCAGATTGGAGCTTTTGCTTTCAAGCGGTGTTGTTTGGCTGTGTGCCTTAACAGCCTCTGCTTCTCTCCACCCCTCTGCTCTAGCACTGGTCTGAACCTGCTGATGGGAGCCTCTGATCTTAACCCAGTCTGACAAAGCATCCTTCTATCCCAGTGGGCAGTAGAGACACCTCTTGACAGGAGCTAGGAAGAGGCCTAGGAAAGCTGCTCTATGCCTGAAGCAATCCTTGTGATTTTTTCCCCCTAACAAGTTCCCTCCCATTGGGGACTCATGTTTGGCCTCTCTTCCCCTCTAAGACCGCTGTTTTCAGGCTTGGATGATGAAAAACAGCCCCACAACTGCTGAAGTTGCTAGGAAAACAAAGCTCCATTCAGTAAAAGTGTGGGAAAACTTCATCTCCTTTTCAAAGAACTGCCTTGATGTGTCAGTTAATACATCCCCCTTTGTTGCCAACCTAAATCTGTATTGCTATGCATATTAGCATATACATAAGCATATAAAAATATGCTGACCAGAATATGCTATCATCTTAGAAAGTGAAGCAATTGCTTGTGGGTGATATAGGTCGTCACCACTGCCCTTATCTGTGGAACCAATATCCATGGTTTTAGATATCCGGGCTGAAAAAATGGGGACACATACCATAGGGTCATGCTAGAACATACCTAGAGAGATGTCTTCTCTAGGAATCTCTAGGTCCTCCATTGCAACTATATGGTATGTTTGTACCAGAAGTCCTTTATTTTAATGGACTTTGTTATTATACGTGGCTTCACGTATAAATATTAAGTTCAGGAACGAATGGCACAGATATGGAGGGGTGGCCTGTGTTGGTAAGCATGTCAGTTATGAACTGGGGAGTCTTCAGTTTATACCCTGTGTTGGCCTTAATGCTCCTCTGCTTCCCATGGTGTTGTCTATACAGGCAGGGGGGAACGTGGATTGATACACATTAATGCCAATTTGAAGCAGCCTCAATTTGTCTTAACTTTTTTTTTTTTTTGGCAAAATTGCAGACATGCAAAGCTACCTGCTTTTGCTATCCTGACAGGCATGCCTGCGAATCAAGATGATGGATGCAAATGAATTACTCACGTTTTTATTCTTACCAGTTGCCTCCACTGAACAGTTAAAAAAAAAAAGCATATATAAGGTGCAGAAGTGTGATATTCTGCCTAAATAAAAAGAAAAGAAAAAGGCTGTTTCATCACCTCAGCATATGATCACTAATGTGAAAATCCAACATGGTGGTTCCAGGCACTTACCTTGTTAGCAAGCTTCGCCCCCTTCACACATCCGACCAATCAGCTTTCCACTTTCACTTTTATCAGGAATGCGAATGAATACGAATTGGATTGTCCGAATGAGCAGGAATGCGCATTCCCTCTGGAGCTTTTTGAAAACTTTGGAGAAAGCCGTGAAGGCTTTTCCTTTGCAGTTTTTGGTGGATTTGGCCCTCCTCCTTCCAAATACTGCGGATTGATGCAGGATGGCATTTAGACAAATTGTGTTCTCCTTGAATTCTATGAGGTGTATTTTTGCCGTTTAGACAACTCCTGTGCCTCATCTCCCATTCTTGGTACTATCTGTAATAAAATGGTAATAATGGCCTCCATTGCAAGCCCATGATTTAAAAGTCTTAAAAGTCATGCCAGCATATCTAGTGTGCCTTTGAGAAAGATTGCCTATCTGTAAAGCAAAAGTGAAGTGTGTGCCTTTAAGTCATCTGTAGACTCATGGAGACCTCCATAGGGTTTTCTTAGGCATGGAATACTTAGTGGTGGTTTGCCAGTCCACCCCTCTGAAATATAGCCTACAGCACTTGGTATTCTTTGGTGATCCCCCAACCAAGTACTAGCCAAGGCTGACCCTGCTTAGCTTACTGGCCCAGATGAGCTCTGGTGCCTTCAGGGTATTTAGGCCTATCTGTGGTACCTGTCAAATAAGTCTGATTCTGGAATAAAACAAAACCCAGAGAGCAGAGCCTGAGATGAAGATCTTAAGATCCTGATAGCAGGGCCAGTTCTACCATTAGGCAGAATAAAGTGGGCTGTCACAAAAGATTTGGAGTAAGATTTTGGGTGTCATGAAAGGGCAGTAAATGGTTCATTATGTAGTTTGTGATTATTGTAGTTTTACGTTCTAGGAGGAGGGAAAACATTTTGGTGATTTTCTGCATTATATGCCTACATACTGTAACTTGGCTGGCTTTGGATCCTGTGCACCATGACTTGGATGAAGGTTGTGTGTGTGATTTGCAGCTCCACTTTGGGTAGCAAAATGTCTTGGGCTGGCCCAGTCAGGAAGGTTCATATGAGGAGAGGCAGTCCTCCCAGTAACCGGATTGCAAACTGTTTAGGACCTTGAAAGTCAAAAACAGTTCTTTGGATTGTGTTGAGAAACAAATTGATCACCAGTACAGCTGCTATAGGATAGGTGTCCTGTGATCTCACTGTCTTATGTTTCTAAACAGCCCAATGGCGGCATTGGGCTGCTATCTTGCCATACGATTTTACTGCTGTTCTCTCAATGATTGTTCCTAGTTTGGGCTGGAATTAAGCCATGTGAGAGGGTTTCCACTGCCTGCATGAAGCTTGTGGTGGACTGACAGGGTTCTCATCTTGCAAAATCCTGCCATAGCTCTGTGGTTCCCACTTAGTTATTCAATGGTCATCTTTGTGCTTTAAGCTAAACTGTCAACTGGCTCCTTTCTGCTTTGTACTTCTGGCTTGGGAGAACAAGCACATGGACAGAAGGAGGGCTGTTTGTTTGTTACTTCTACTTGCCCCAGAGATTCTTTGTGCTGAAGATCAAGACTTCAACCTAAACTTGGACCAGTTGCAGGAAGGAGGATGGGGAAAGAGAAACAGCATTTGAGGGGCCATGAGACAGTTCTGCCCCCTTGCTCCAGGAAATGGTTGTTTCCATTTAGGAGGCTATTGACTGCAACACAGCTATGTATATCAGAACTGTGAGAATCGGATTACCAGGACTAGGGTCAGCATACCAACATGGTGCTCCTCAAGCGCATAGCTGAATTCCCTTGATGAGATGGTACCTTAAAGCATGTGTCTAGAAATGAATGCTTCAGAAATGGTTTTCTGTGCATGGGGGAAATACATGTTTATAAAACAAACACCAACCACCATGATGGATTGTTAATGGCATGTATGCAGCTGTCCTGAGTAGTATATGTCGTGATGGGGAGTTATGCAGGTTGAATGGGTGGGCATTGAAAAAAAAAACAATTGGGAACAGTAGGACAGAACATTTTCCACTGCTATCCTATGTTTTCCCTCTGAATTGTTTCTGTTTTCATAAAATTAATTTGCAACACAATGAATGACTGCAGCACCAGCCAAGCTGGGTTATTTCAGTGGTATGCATGTGAAAAAAATAAAATAAAATAAAATAAATCTCTTCCCTGGGAGCATGTTTCTATATATAAATACTGACTTCTAAGGGCATGCTGATATTAATGTTAACTGTTTTCAGAAATTTCTCTCTCCCCCCCCCCTTAATAATGAAGCAGTGCAGGGAAGTGTAAGCTGTTGAGCTGTCATGCCTTAAAATGTTTTCATCTATTATATGGTAAAAAGAATTTCCTAGTCAGGCCTTTGAGTCTGGTGGAATATAACATTTTAAACCACATTAAGTGTGTTGGATTGGGCTTTTCCTACCTAACAAGACACCATTTCCAGTACTTTTGGCAATTAGAAAACACTGTTGGGATTTGTGCAATTAGTGAGATTAACATATCCTACCCTTTTTAAAAAAATAATTATGTTTACAAAATATAAGCATGTGGAATATGTCCAAATTCAAAATTTCCCAGTGGAGAGGGCTCCAGAGCATCCCTATGCTTGGGTTGTCCCTCCCACTTGCTCCTGGTACGCAGAATACAGAGACACTTATTTTGAGGAGCCTGACCATCAGTGGTGTCATCCAGGAGGGACGACCCCTCTGCTGGCCAGTCTGTTTCCTGCCTATGCTCCTGGTAGGACATCTTTCCTCCTTTGTCCTCTCTTTGTCCCCCTCACACGTGGCTGGCGCCATTTTCAAAACTTTTTAAAACTTTTTTTAAAAAAGACATTTTTTCTGTCTAACGTCTGCCAGCCCACGAGGGGGGATTAGGAGATGGGGACAACGGAGGACATCGAAGTGGTGATTGAGGCTGTGATTAACAGTGATCACCGACTAACAATGGAGAGAAGCTATTTGGGGAGTCGCTGGAACTGGTGCTAGTGGAAGATAAGGACAAGAAGAAGAAAACACACGCCTCCCATAGGAGAGAGGAGAAAAGATGCTCCAAGCGCTATCGCTCCTTTCGTTCAACCGGCAACCACCAGACAAGTGGAGGCTCTTCGAACCAGTCGGGCTCCAGGAATGGCAGATGCCAACGTCCACACTGGGGAGAGAGCAGATACCATTGCAGAAATCAACAGGGAGGAGCGGGAAAGACTTCACACGCCCAGCCCGCTAAGCAGAGCTCCAAATCTCAACAATGACAATTCCACCCGGGTGGGAGGAAGACTGCAGGCATTTGTGGGGGCTTGGGAAAACTCTACCTCGGGCAGGTGGGTCCTGCAATCTATCCGTCAGGGGTAGCGGATAGAGTTCTCCCGACTCCCCCCAGAGTGGTTCCTACCGACACCGGTCCACGGGGACTACCACAAACAATCCCTAATGCAAGAAGCCATTCAACATCTCTTAGAGATGGGAGCCATAGAGGAGGTTCAAGGATCACAACAGGGAAAGGGCTGTTATTCCATACTGTTCTTAGTGCCAAAAAAGAACGGTACTTGGAGAGCGGTCCTGAACCTAAAGGGAGTAAACAAATTTGTCAAGAAAAGAAAATTCAGGATGGAAACCTTGAAGCACATCCTGGAGGCCATAAGACCAGGGGATTATCTCTCCTCTCTGGATTTGCAGGATGCATATCTCCACATCCCAATTCATCAGAACCACCACAAATCCCTGTGTTTTTGTTACAACAACAGACACTACCAATACAAGGCTCTCACCTTTGGACTTTCCTCGGCCCCCAGGGTATTCACGAAGTTCCTGGTGGCATTAGTAGCTTCCTGGCAATGCTCAGGAATACATGTATATCCCTACTTGGACGATCTCCTGATCCGCTCCCAATCCAAACAGGGAGCAGAACGGGACCTCTCCTACATTATGGGATCACTCCAGCATCATGGTTTCCAGATAAATATGGAAAAGAGCTCCCTGATCCCATCCCAACACATACAACACCTGGGGGCACTAGTGAGTTCGACGGAAGGCTGGATCCGACTTCCCACAGAATGGATCAGGGCAATTCAGGCTGCAACGCAGAAGACTCTGGAGGCAGCCAGATCGGACATCATGCACCTGGCACACCTACAAGGTCTCATGATAGCAGCAATAGACTGTCCCATGGCCAAGATTTCACTATCCTTCCAGGAGGAAATAGCCAACAGGAGACATCAGACAGTGAGACTCCCGAAGGAGATCAGGACATCATTGCAATGGTGGCTCTCACCAGCGATTCACAGGGGTCGCCAGCTTTGGATCCGGGACAGGATCCAGATCACCACAGATGCCAGCCTCCAGGGATGGGGAGCACACTGCGGAACTTATCTGGCACAGGGCAGATGGACGACAGAGGAAGCGGTCCACAGCATCTAGTTGGCTGGAACTGAGGGCGGTCAGACTACCTCTCAGGACCTTTACGCACCTAATCAAAGACAGGTTGGTGCTCATACATACAGACAACATCACAACGAAAGCACACATAAATTGCCAGGGATGTTCCAGGTCACGAACTCTCATGGAGGAGGCATCACGCCTGTTCTCCTGGGCTGAGAAACATCTGGTGATGATATCGGCGGAGCACCTTCAGGGAGCCCTCAACCGGAAGGTGGACTGGCTCAGCCGGTTAGACATAGACCAAGGGGAATGGAGCCTGCATCAGGAGGTGTTCAATGTAGTTCAGGCACTGGACCGTCCAGAGATAGATCTGTTCGCCTCACCCGCGAGCGCAAAGCTTCCCCTTTTTGTTTCCAGATACGTGTCAGAAGGGGCATTGGACATAGATGCTCTGATGTGTCCTTGGCCACGAACTCTACTTTACGCCTTTCCCCCGGTTCAACTGATTCCCAGATTGCTCAACAGGATTTGAGCGGAAGAGGCGGAGGTCATACTAGTCACCCCAGAATGGCCCCGAACGGCATGGTTTCCAGATATTCTGGAGATGCAGGTGGACTCTATGCCTCTACCGCTTCGGGTAGACCTACTGCCTCAGGGTCAGGTCCACCACCCAGACCCAGCCTGGTTTCGGCTCCGCGCGTGGATATTGAACGCCATATGCTGATGTCACGAGGATATTCTTGCCCGGTGTTGGGTACAATTCTGGCGTTTAGATGGGAATCCACCCAGCGGATTTACAAGTACACCTTTAGGATGTTTCGATGATGGTGCAGACGCAAAGGACAGGACTTCAGAGAGGTCACTGTCCCAGTGTTATTGGACTTCCTTCAGGACGGGGTTGACTCTGCACTTCGACCGAATACAATTAAAAGACAGGTCGCAGCAATAACATCATTCCTGTCCCCAGAAGAAGCAACAGTGGTATCATCACACCCCCATGTGTGTCGCTTCATCAGGGGCCTTGCAGACCTGGCTGCACCGACGGTACATGGTTTTCCTTCATGGGACCTCTGTATAGTGTTGAAGGCCCTAACGGTACACCCGTTCGAGCCGATTTGGGAGGTGCCACTGAAATTCCTAACATGAAAGACTCTTTTCCTGTTGGCCATCACATCAGCTCGCAGTGTGTCTGAATTGGCGGCCCTGTCAATCAGAAGAGACTTACGCATCTTTAGACAGGAGTCAGTAGTCCTCCGACTACACCCGGACTTCAAACCAAAGGTAGATTCGGCCTTTCACAGAGCCTAGGAGGTGGTCCTTCCCTCCTTCTGCCCCAGACCAGAAAGGGAATTGGAAAGGATATGGCACACTCTGGACGTACGCAGAGCCCTCAGAGTATACATTAAGAGAACAGCACCTTTTAGAGTCTCTGAGGCATTATTTGTCTCTCCTCACTCGAAGCTTTTGGGGAGGAAGGTTTCACCTTCTACCCTGGCATGCTGGATAAAGTGCTGCATAGCGACGTGCTACGAGTCTCTGGGCAAACCTGTACTGGAGGGCATCTTGGCCCGCTCCACAAGAAGTGCAGTGACTTCGACGGCCTGGGAAGGGGACGCCTCCTTGGAGGAAATTTGCAGGGCAGCAACTTGGAAAACCTCTTCAACTTTTGTCAGGCACTATAGACTGGGCAGGATGCAGTTGGCGGAGGCTGCCTTCGGCAGAAGGGTGCTACAACGAGTTCTTCAGCCCTAGGGGTCAGGAGGTTTTCGCCCTTTGCTCACCCGCTCAGGAGGCTTTAGTAAATCCCAAGCATACGGATGCTCTGGAGCCCTCTCCACTGGGAAAAGGAATGTTGGTCTTACCTGTGATACGTTCTTTTCCAGTGTAGAGGCGAAGAGCATCTGGCCCCACCCAGGGCGAACATGACGGAGTGTCAAGAGGAGGAGGAGAGAGGACTTCTCATGACCTATGGTTGAACTGCTAGAAGCAGATCATCTTCTTGGGATCACGGCTGGATGAGGCAAGCTACGGCATCACAAGGTTGTGATATCGACTGGCCAGCAGAGGGGTCATCCCTCCTGGATGACACCACTGATGGTCAGGCTCTTCAAAATAAGAGTGTCTGTATCCTGCCTACTGGGAGCAAGTGGGAGGGACAACCCAAGCATACGGAGCCTCTACACAGGAAAAGAACGCATCACAGGTAAGACCAACGTTCCTTTTTCTAGAACACATATGTCACTAGAGATAGGCACAGAGATAAAGAATACCGGTGGCCATCATCTCTCTCATCTCTCTCTCATCTCTGGCTTTTCTTCGCAAACGAAGATTCAGGAAGGACTCATCCCGCGCTTTCTGCAAGCGCGCTGATGACTAAAAAGGCCAATCCGAGATAAACAAGTCCAGTTGCAGAAAGCACAACAGAAAGTCTCCTTGGGTGATGTTTTTGGGTTGTGATTCTATCTGCGTTGTCGTTTCTCTTCAAGACTTGTTCGGCGTGAGTTCTCAAATAAGGCTGCAGCATTGTGGATAGTGCGTCTCCATGCCTCCCAATGTGAGGCCAGGGCGGACCACTGTTGGTGATCAATTTGGCCGAACCTGCCATCTGAGGGCTTACACTAAGACTCTAAACTATCTAGTCCGTGAGCTGCTCTTCACTGATGATGCTGCCCTTGTTGCCCACACAGAAGCAGCTCTGCAGCGCCTAACATCCTGCTTTGCAACAGCTGCAGAGCTGTTTGGGCTGGAAGTCAACCTGAAGAAAACAGAAGTTCTTTACCAGCCTGCACCACAGGATGAACACCACCATCCATCCCCACATTGCTGTCGGCAAATCTGTGCTCAAGTCCGTTCAGTAGTTCATCTACCTGGGAAGCATCATCTCCTCAGATGCCAAGATTGACAAAGAGATCGATCACAGATTAGCAAAGGCATATAGTGCATTTGGAAGACTTCACAAAAGGGTCTGGAGCAATAAACACCTGAGGCAAAGCACAAAAATCAGTGTGTATAGAGCCATTGTACTGTCTATCCTCCTTTATGGATCTGAAACATGGGTCACCTATCGCCACCACCTACGACTCCTCGAACGCTTTCATCAGCGCTGTTTACGCACAATCCTAAATATACACTGGACTGACTATGTGACAAATGTTGCTGTCCTTGAAGAAGCAGGGATCACCAGCATTGAGGCCATGATATTGAGGACACAGCTGCGCTGGGCAGGGCACTTTTCTAGGATGGAGGACCATCGCCTCCCAAAAATACTACTCTACAGTGAACTTGCCACAGGTCAGCGTAAGAGGGGCGCTCCAAAAAAGCAATACAAAGACTCCCTGGCCATCATAGGTTACTGATGAAACTGGCATCCCTGGAGCTAGTGATCAACACAGGAAGTTGAGTCCATTTCTAATTATTATGTTTAACAGCATTGAGGTGGCTACCTTGTTGTGGAGGGACACCTGAAAGAGGATGGGAAGCAGTAGTGATGAGGAAGGGGTGACTTTATTACTATTTTTAAACAAATAAGGGATGAGGAAGGGATCAGTGTATTCGCTTAGGCCAGCTAGGAGAGTGTAGGATGATGAAAGCCACTTCATTGGAACTATAGGTCTGCCCAGTAAGCCAGGGAGCAAACCATGCTCAGTGTCCCTGCGTGTCATGCTCTGTCCTCCTGTGTAACTGCTTTGTAATGCAAATCTGTGTTTGCACAAGTAGTCCACTGTGCCATTTTAAAAAGAACCAAGAGAGTTTGCAAGTGGTGTGAGTTGCTTTAACTCTGTTCATTCTGTGCTCCTACCCAGACATGGTAATCCTGGGATATCAGTTATGTTGTGCTGTTTGTTGTTGTGTACCTTCAGGTAATTTCTGACTTACAGAAACCCTAAGGTGAACCTATCACGGGGGTTTCTGAGACTGAGTTTATGATGTACCCAAGATCACCCAGTGAGTTTTCATGGCCGAGTGGGGATTCGAACCCTGGCCCCCAGAGTCATCGTCTAATACTCAAACCACTATGCCAGTAAGTCCAGGAAGTTCCAGGTTGTTTCTATTATGTCATGCCAAAGAAATAGAACCTGGTATCAAACATGAGGAAGACACTAGTGGTGAAACCTCTTCAGGGTTATATAACCCTGTAAATTGACACTACCTATACATTGAAAGCTGGCTTTGGGGTTGCCACAAGTGCTAGATCAGTCACATCCCAGGAAATAGCTAATGTTGCATAGGAAGTGTGTCTCTCACTTGTTATCTGTGTACCTTTTGCAGTCAATACATATTTCTTTCCAGATGGATAAATCCCATTTATTATGATCCATCGGAATGGTGAGAATCCTTTTATCTTCCCTGTTCTGTGTGTCTTTAATCATGAGCACACTACCTGGAAGGGCAAACATTCACAGTAATTGCTGTAAAACCAAGTGATCTTCAAGATGACCCCAAAGAGATAGAAAAGGAAGTACCACCTCTTTGTCCTTCTGAACAAGAGAGGCTTCTCTGAGATAGGAAGCAGGGTCGGGGTGAGAAGTGGAATCATCATGGGGAGGGGGGTGATGTTGATAGTCATGAGCCAGTCAGTCCAGTTGTCAATGCATGCAAACTGATTTGCATTTGTGGACCTCTGGATGTTTTTAGTCCTCTAGATGTCCCTTCAGCCCCAGCTGGCACAGACATTAGTCAGAGATGAGTTGTGATCCGGCAACATCTGGAGGGTCACACATTTCTCAACATTGGTCTTATAACAGCTCGAGGTCTTTAGGGCTGGTTCAGCAAAGGACCATCCATAGGGAGCAAAAGTAGAAAGGTTACCATTTATATTGCTCATTTGTTAGTTTTTTTCCCTACAACTCCCCAGCATGCATTACAGATCACCCCCTGTATCCACAGTATCAGTAACCACAGGTTCATTTAACCATGGTTGTGGGGGAAGGTCTCTCTAGGCCAGCCTTTCTCAACCTTTTTACCCTGGAGGAACCCTTGAAATAATTTTCAGGTCTCAAAGAACCCCTACATAAGCATTGTTATATATACTGCTATTGCTTCCCCCCATAATCACAATCTTTTAAGGAACCCCTAGCAACCTCTTGGGGAACCCTAGGGTTTCAGGGAACCCTGGTTGGGAAACACTGCTCTAGGCATATGGAGGTCCTCCAGCATGGCTTTATGGTCAACTTTTGCTTGTAGTTGACCATAGAGTCACACTGGAAGACCTCTAGTTGCCTAGAGAGGCATCCTCTCTAGGCATTTTCTAGGTCCTCCAGCATGATTCTATGGTATTCTATGGTAGTTCACAATTATCTGCAGTTTTATTTATAAACAGTCTGGGAACATACCCCCCATGAATATGGGGGGGGGCAACCTGTACAGTAGGACCTCTGTATCCACGGGGGATTGGTTCCGGGCCCCACATGGATAATGAAATCCACAAATAATAGCAAACACCATTGAAAATAATGGGACTTCCACTTTAAAATACCATAGAGTTGCCTTGGAGGACCTAGAAAATGGCTAGAGAGGATACATTTTCTAGGAAGACTATAGTAGCTGTGCAAAACTGAAACTGCGGATAATTGAATCCGTGGATGGCGAAAGAGCGGATAAGGGGTTCCTACTGTAATGCATTCTTCACCTTTCTTCCTTTCATTCTTGTCTAAGCACCAATTTTGCTTAAAAGCTTTCTATGGGTGAAGGCTCAAAAATAAATCTGTGTGTATAGGTGCTCAGATAATATGCAGAATGTGAAAGGATGCAGTTGTAAAGAGTGTGTCAGTACACATTCCAAGCAATGTGGATCCTTCTTGGTGAGTATTGCAAAGAGTGGAGAGGGGGAGGTGAGAGCAGAGACCCATTTAGAGATCTTTTGACATTTCTGTGGCTTACATACCCACTAGAGGAAATGAATCGGGATCTGAAAAATCTTCTATAAGAATATTTTTTGAAAAGTATTCATTGTTAGCAAGCACATCAGTAGCCTACTCAAACAAAGGATGCCAAGTGTTCTTTTTCCTGCTATGTCACCAATGAAAAGCGAGAAATAGAGATGGGAAATCAAAAAGGTACAGAAACTAGGCCAGGAAGCCTGCAACATCTACATTTTCTTCTTTATTTCTGGCCCACATTCCCCATGCTGTTTTCCACAATATAGCCTCTAAAAAACCCTGGAGAACTTAAAAGTTTGCACACTATTTAGTTGGTATCCTCATAAAGATGCTGTCCAACTGTGGCTTTTGGTGATTTTTCTTAACAGACTTTTTCTTACCTACAGATGATCAGATGAGTGCTTGTGGACAAACATCACTTTTTAGCTGCGGTGTTTGGCTGTGAAAATGCAGAAAGAGCAGTAATTTTTAATGTAATGTAACTAGCAACTTAGTAATTCAAAAAGTGTCTCTATTTTGGATATAGTTTAGTCACTTAAACAGAGAGTAATACATTCCCCATGCACAAAATCAATGAAAGAATGGGGCAAGATCTGGGATTATAAATCATGTTAGAATCTTCAAATGGATTACTTCAGCATAAATAACATTACACTAGTGTGGTGTAGTAGTGTGAGTGTTGGACTGCAACTCTGGAGACCAGGGTTTGAATCGCCACTCAGGCACGGAAACCCACTGGGTGGCCTTGGGCAAGTCGCATTCTCTCAGCCTCAGAGGAGGACAAGGGCAAACCCCCTCTGAACAAACTTTGCTAAGAAAACCCCATAATAGGTTCATTTTAGGGTTGCCGTAAGTAAAAAAAACGACTTGAAGGCATGCAACAGCAACAGCATTGCTTAATGTTGGATTCTGAATGGTTTGCCCTGATTTATTATTCTTCTCCCATCCTTCCTCCATTGAACTTCTAGAGTCATGCCTGGGAATTCTCCATATTTTATCTTTACAACTGAAACCAAATCTAGTATTCAGTTCAGTCTAGTATTTACTAGAATCTAATATTCAGTTCAGTACAGCCTACTGGCTGTATTGAATGAACTGGGAAGCTAGAATCATCTAGCCCCCCAGAGGCCAGCCAGCAGCCTCTCCATTCCCTGTTGTCTCTGGTCACATAGGATTCCTTGCTCTTATCTCCAATCCCTTGGTTAGCCTGTACCAAAGTCCCATCCTGTTGTGTTGGGTAATGGGCCAGATCTAATGAGTTTAAAGACTAGCCTTATTTCTGGGTCTGTTGCTGGGGAACACAGCCTAATGATAACTTTGCTTTTTCAAAATTTATTTACTAAATCATGAGTGTTTAAAAGTCTGTTCCAGGCAGTGCTGTGGATAATTTCACAGAAAGTGTCTCCAGGGGAAGAAGAGATGCCTCAGAAGTCATGTCCACATCTTAATTGTGACTCTTGTTCAGTTCATTCCTTGACCTCAGAGTAACTCTTCACCAGTAATTTAATTTACTTCTTTGTCTTGGTTTCTCCACCCTACGATGCTTTTCCCTGCATTATTAAGATATACCATGAAACTACAAGTGTGTTAAAATGCAGAAAATATATTATGGAGGGGAAAGTGACATTCAGTAGCTAAGACAGGAAGATATGCCATGCAAACTATGCATTGTCCTGCTCCTGTTTCTCTGTTGAAAATTTAAACAGAGTTCTCTCTGACCTATACCTGTACAGTTGCTCCCTGCAGGGCTGGCCTTACTATTAAGCAGAGAAAGGTGGCTGCTGTTTCAGGCAGCACATTTCGGTTGTCCCCCCAAAAGTGAAGCAAATGGTTAGTTATTTGCTTTATTTTATTTTTATTGGGAAGAAGTGCTTGAGGATGGCACAGTGTTGTTTTTTGCCTTATATGAGAGTCATTGCTCATTGGACCATGACCACCATTCAGATTCCCACTCAGCCATGGAAACACACTAGATTACTTTGGGCAAGTCTCACACTCTCAGCCTCAGAGGACTGCAATGGCAAACCACCTTTAAATAAATCTTGCCAAGAAAACCCTCTAATAGGGTTGCCATAAGTCAGAATCAGTTTGAAGGCACTTAACTACAAATGCCAAAATAACTTACTATGCACCTTTATTTGGGAGAGAGGGCTATTTGAAGCTGGGCTCTGGGTAGGAAAAAATCTTGAGCTGTTGCTGCCACCTTGATTGGTCCACTGTGGGTGGATGAGTGGGCTAAGACTGAGCATTGCCACAGAATTTCTTCATCAAGGGATTAAATTTGCTTTGGAAATGAAGAGGTGGCAAATGTCTCTTCTACAAGTTCTAGCCACTCAGGAAAACTGCCTCTGACTGTATATATTGTACTGAGTTCCTTGTTTATTTGAGAGCCTATATTTGCAAATCAGAATTGCTTCTGTTTGGTGGCACATGGCTTTAAAACAAAGCTACCCAGATAAATAAAAATACAGGTTAACAACTAGAGGCCTCACAACAAATTTGAGATTCCTAAGGGATACTAATTAGTTTCTTCTTCAACAGTAAAACAGACTGCTTTGGGAGGCTCAGAGCTTAGGAAAGTTACTTTCTCAGATTACAACTGCCAGATTCCTCCAGCCAGCATGGGAATTTTTGTCCAGAAAAGTAATGTTTCTAAGCCCTGCCTTCGCTAGAGATGCTCTAAGCTGAGACTGGGTGGCCATCTCTCAAGGATAATGCAGTATAGGTCTTACACTGAAGAGGAGATCAGACTAGGTGATGTCCAAGGTCCTTTCCAGCTCTTATGTTTTCATTAACCTCTGTTGCCAGCTTAGAGTGAAGGAAGGTGTATGGAGGTGGGACTTTGACTGAGGCAACAGAACTTGCCAGCTGACCTCTCTGAGAGTGGATGGAGCCTGGCTCACCTGCTTTCATTATAATTGCCAGGTCAAAGGGTGCCAGCTGAAGTCTTAAGGAATTACTATGCTTACCCAGGTCTCCATCTCAGGGTTGGCAGAGGAAGAGGAAGTTTGATTTGTTTGTGTGAGGTGACTTTAAAGCCCGGGTATCCATCTCCACCCATTCACACCAGTTGGTGCTAGGGCTGGGGCTCACTGTGTGAGTGTGAAGGTGTTGTATATATGTTGTGCAGCATTAGCATGCCAGAAAGCCAGGAATCAGCAGAGAGGACTGGGAAGAAAGCCAGTGACTTGGGCCTGTTGTACCACTTTGGACAAGGTAGGGAGTCAAGCATCAAAGCCCTTGTTGCACAAGCCATGGCAGCGGCCAGCAGCATAGGACCTTGACAAAAACACTTTTGTGGCCTGGCAATGAGCCTGCCTAGCAGCCATGTTGAGCCTGGAAATGTTTCATGTGTACTATATATAAGGCTGCATGCTATGGGAAGAGCAGGAAAAACAGTATGTATTGCAGCAGCCAGCAGCATAGGACCTTGACAAAAACACTTTTGTGGCCTGGCAATGAGCTTTCCTAGCAGCCATGTTGAGCCTGGAAATGTTTCATATGTACTATATATAAGGCTGCATGCTATGGGAAGAGCAGGAAAAGCAGCATGTATTGCAGTTGCACGGTGCATTTTGCTACCTGCACAGCTGTCAAAAAGGTTTTTCTTCCTTGGGATGCCACATTAAACTGGTTAGCTCAGTTTACCCTAGATTCCCCTTGTGCCCATTTCCACAGTCAGATACAGTTTTGGCCTTTCTTCAAACACTTGCACAACTTTAGCATGCCTTCACCTCTGTAACATCACAAAGACCTGCCCTGGCATCAAATTTGGCCTCTGAAGCTCAGAGGGCAGGATGCTGCTCACCTAGCAAGCCTAGCCTCCATCCCTTCCTCATGTCAAAGTAGCTGTTCGACAGAAGTCTTATCAGAATTTGAATAAGAGAAACCTTGTAAAATGGCTGGGTGCATGTCAGATCAAGAGCCACAGAAATCCAAAACAGTGTCTATCTTGTCTAGCTTTTATGGCCCTTTATTGGCTTTGTGAAACTCTGCCTTTCCCTGCTCACCCTCACGCACACACACTTCTCTAGTAATAAAAGTGGTTATTCCTAACAGTAGTTATCCAGCTGTGCAGTTTGACAGCCCATGGGTCTACACATAGGGTGCATGTACCCATAATTTGCCAACACCTTTGAGAAATTAGCCTAAATGTGGAGTTGGCAAAAATTTTAAGGGGAGAATTTAGACTTGTTCTTGCCACTAGTTCCTGACAACCTCTTCCTAAACCTCCCTCGCCCTGTGGACAGGCATATTTCTAGTGTCTACACTGGCTAGAGTGAAAACAAGTGGCAGGAGAGCTTAATAAAGGAAGAGTTGATCTGCCTACCAGACCTCCTCTTCAACTGAACCCCCACCCATCTTTTTCAGGTTACAGTTTGCTTGGGAACATCCATTTCTACCCTAACAGGCAAACAGAAACTCAACTGAGTCTGAAATATTTCTGGTTCTGTTGTTCCTAACTAAGGGAGTAAAAAACTCTGTTCCTTTGAGAAATCTGACAGAAAGCCAGTCAGGTAGGATGCATAATGGTGCCCTGAGGTCCTTCATATCACAGTTTGACTTGCAAAGGGTTCCCACCAAATAATCTTGCTTTTTAAAATCTTGTCTCTCTCACTCTGTCACCTTGCATCCTTGTCACATTTTCATCAAAGCCTGGCACCTGTCATTTCACTCAGAAGAAAATGTTGCCACTGATTTCTCAGGAGAAACTCATTCTTGTTTGTTTTGTCCCCTCCATACCCTGTTCAGCTTGATTAGAAATACAGCTTTTGCACAGATCATGTGGGTAAACAGAGGTTACAAGATTTTGCAGGCTGGCTGAGCTTTTCCTTGGTGCTTCAATGCTCACTTTTTATTTTATTTTATCAGAGCAAGTAATGTTTCTATTTAATTTGTGCTCTCACTTTGGATTTTAGCAGGGGGGCTTCTTTAACTCTTAAGCTGTTATGGGTGACTGACATCAGATGTTATGAATGTTGAAATATGGTTGTGGCCAAAAAACTTTGTGTATAAGTTGGGGGTCTTTGCTGTGCAATCCTTATGTTTAGTTGCCTCCACACTTTCCAGAGGTGATGTGATTGCTTTCCAAACAAAGACAAAAATTCCTCTGTGTTGCAGAGCATCTGGATAGTCTTAAGCTATAAATAGGGAGTTGGGTCATGGTCAGCCAGAAGGGAGCATCAGGAGAATCAGCATTGGTAACCAATATTTAAGGAGCCAGTGTGGCATAGTGGCTTGGCTATGACTGGAGGACCAGGGTTTGAATTCCCCGCTTGGCCATGAAAATCTACCGGGTGACCTTGGAAATGGCTTGAAGGCACACAACAACAATTAATATTTGGTCAGACATAATACAGTTGGCTTCTTGAGACACAGCCCCTTTTAATAGGAAAGACTTGTAATAGGGCCCTTTGTCTAGTTACATGGCCTTAAAAAAAGCCATTTGCGTTGCCTGTGGCAAGTTTGAATGGTTTGTGTAAAAAGGGAAAACAACTGGTGGCTCTTAGGTTTTTTTCCCCCTTTTAACTCTTTGTGGCACAAAAAGCTAATACATGTACATCTGGGAAGACTCCTAGTTATCTGTGGCCTTATTTGCAAAGCTGAAATACCCCATTGGAAAAGTAGTTACACATCTCTCTTTCTTCCCAGGTGCAAGTTCCTAGTATGCATTCAAGGTTTCTGAGCCCCTGGCGGCTATAGACATCCTTCAGACCTGCTTGCATAGCTTGATAAAACTTGTCATTGCTTCAATTTACATGATGTGTGCTTAAAATGGCACAAGTTAAGAAATCTTTTTTGGGGGGATGAATCCAGTTTGGAAAACAATAGATCACCCCACAGGCTGATTTTGAACTCCCTGTCCTTCAGTCTTTTCAAGGTCACTTATTTTAACTCCATGTGCCATTAATTTAATTCAACTACTAGAGAATGGACTACAGTTCACTCAACTACTAGAGAATGGCACTACAGTATGTTGCTAGGAAGGAACTGGCAATACCACTCTGAGGGCCTGTCTAAATGGTGAAAATAATATGACCAGGATGCAAACAGAATGTGATCTTGTTCATACAGACAATTGCACAAATACATGTCATTAGGAAGGGGGGTAGCCAAATCTACCGCAAAGTCCGTGTGCGTAGTGTCTGGGGCTTCATCCGGATTTTCTAAAAAGCTCCATACAACATGCGAATGTGTGATCATTAGGACATTTGCATTCATGCAGATACAAACAGGCAGCACAATCTGATTGGCTGGATGAACATGGGGGCAGGGCTAGCAAACAGGGAAAGCAGCGACTGTTGCCACATTGGATTTTTGGCTAAGCAAGGGTCCAGTAAGTTGATGAAACAATGATCTTATACTCTTTTTTTATTTTTATTTTTAAAAATATTATATTAAAATATTGCATGTGTGCACTGTGGGAAACTGTTTTTTTTTTTTTAATTGGTGGCGGCAGATTTAAAATCGCAAGTAAATCCTTCACAGCCGCCATCTTGGCTAGGGGGGTCATGCGGAGTTTAGGAGTTCTTTTGACCGTGAAGACAGGTCACATTGTTGTGAATGCCTGGTTTCTGAATGCCTGGTTTTTCGAATGTGTTCATATTTTCCCCCCTCGTATAAACAGGACCTCAGTATTCCTTGCCTAAGAAAACCCTATGAAATTCCATGGGGTCACCACAAGGCAACAGACGGTTTGAAGGCACATACACACACAAGAGAGAATTGGACACAAATATTGTACAAAGTTTACAGACATATGTGGAGATCTAGTTAAATTAAAGAGCTGATTGCTGTGTGGATTGTGTAACCCTCTGCAGAAGTGAGATGATCTTATACCTGCCTGTTTCCAACTCTGGCAGTGTTTTCCCAAGGTTGCAGAGAGAGGTAGTTAAAGCATATAATTCTCGTCTTTGGGGCACTCTTGTGCAGTGTAACATGCTAGCTAGCCATAATTTGTTTTTATGAGGTCTGTCTATTAAATAATGAGACTAATAAACAACCCATCTTTATTTATATGTACTGTAGGACCCCTGTATCTGCAGGGGATTGGTTCTGGCAGCCCCCGTGGATACAGAAAACCATAGATAACAGCAAATTCCATTGAAAATAATGGGACTTCCACTCTAAAATACCATAGAGTTGCCTTGGAGGACCTAGAAAATGGCAAGAAAGGATGCATTTTCTAGGAAGACTCTATGGTAGCTGTGCTGAAACTTGATAATGAATCAGTAGATATGGGGGTCCTACTTTATTACAATTCTAATGCTTGTCCCCTGCAATATACTTCCTGTTCACGCTCACACACTGATGCAGTCTTGTTTTCCACTGGTCAAAGGTGTGGAGCATATCAGTTTCTGTCATGTTTCAGCACGTCTGCTGTTTTCTTCTTTACTGCATCATTTGACTGAAATGTGTTCTTTTAAGCACCGATTTCACTTTAGGGAAAAGAAAAAGGTCACACAGTGCCAAATCTGGCAAATGTAGAAGATGTTCAAGTGTAATAATGCATTTATCGGCCAAAAGCTGCTTCACAGAAAGTGCTGTATGAGCAGGTGCATTGTCTTGATGAAGAATGAAACCATTTCCCCACAGTTCTGGCCCTTTTTTTCCTGACTCTTTCAGCTATGTCAAAACTTCCGTATAATAAAGCTGGTTCACTGTTCTGCCTTCTGGAACCCATTCTGCCAAAATTATGCCCTTGATATTAAAAAAAAAACAAAAAAAACACAATGAGCATGGCTTTGAATGTGGACTTACTTTGATGTGCTTTTTTCATTCTTGGTGATGGTGGTGTTTTCCAGTGCATTGACTATCATTTTGTCTCAGGATTATACTGGAAGAGCCAGCTTGCATCACAAGTGATGCTTTTTTGAAAAATGGGTCTGCCTCAAGTTGCTGCAGAATGTCAATGCAAATTTCCTTGCAGCATTCTTTTTGCTGTGGTGTGAGAACACTAGTGACCGTCTTGGCACAAAATTTTCTCATGTTGAAATCCTCATGCAAAATTTTCCACACAGTGTCTTTGTCAATGTTCGCAGCTTCAGCTATCATTTGAACACTGAGTTGGTGGTCTCCTTGAACAATCTGGCTGAATTTTTCCATAATTTCTTCGGTTCTTGAAGTGGAAGGTTGTCCAGGGCGTTCATCATCTTCCACATTCTCACGTCCTTCTTTGAATCTTTTGTGCCACTCAAACACACGTGCACAAGACATGCAGTCTTCCCTATAGGCCTCAATAAGCATTTGAAAAGATTCCATTGGTGTTTTGTTCAGTTCTACTAAAAAATTCAAATTGACGTGTTGCATAACTTTTAAACTTAGAATTTTTCCAGCACACAACAGACAACACGGCTGCTTTAAATGACTACTGACAATTAACTGAATAGCCGAGAGTGTTGATGTTTGTCATGCAGGTTCAGACGCATTCAAAGTCACCACCCAGACATTCACAATCAGTTCTCCCTGATTTGTCTGAAAGGTAGAAACACAGTCTTGTTATTTAATAGACGCACCTATGACCATAGAGCAGAGGTGGGGAAAGTGCAGTCTGTGCACAGCCTCCCAACTCTGCTTTTGTAACCCTGAAGTTCCCCATCAGTCCCCCAAAGACCCCTGAATCTGCTGTTGTTATGTTTGGGGGAACTGCACATTTTAGGGCAATCACTACAGAATTCTCACCCATCTCCCACAGAATACCCCCACTCCCAAATGCTCCCTTTTTCATTGGTTTCCCTGCAAAGATGTTGAGCAGAATTGGCATGACCTCCCTTTTGGTTGTCAATGCAGCAGGGAGATGGTAAAAGAAGGTGTGTCTGGGCATTATCAGGAGGCTACTGCCTGCATGGGAGAAATTAGTCCCTGACCAGACCTCCCTGGAAGTGCCCACTCCATTGCAGAATATATGCCCCTCGGTATCCCTGGTGGAACCATCTATATTTATATTTAGCATCACACAGTTGGAAGAGACCACAAGGGCCATCCAGTCCAACCCCATTCTGCCCTGCAGGAATACACAAACAAAGCGTTCCTGACAGATGGCCATCCAGCCTCTGTTTAAAAACCTCCAAAGGAGGAGACTCCACCACACTTCGAGACAACGCATTCCACTTCCGAACAGCTCTTACCCTCAGGAAGTTCTTCCTAATGTTTAGGTGGAATCTCTTTTCCATGCTGTTAGTGACCACTATCCTAGGTTGGATTCAGACTTAGTCTGGATTTAACTGTTCACGTCAATAGGTCTTCTTTAAGTATGACTAAATCAGGACTCAACCCAATACACCAGTTCCTTCTTTACTTAAGTTAATCACTCATTTATTAAATTACCAGTGCACGTTTTCTTGTCTTCATCTAGCTGGTATCCCAAGTTACAGCTACAGGTGGGGCCAGAGCTGGTATGATGGCAAAGGTGGGAACAGCCACCATTGTTGGTCTCACAACTGTTCACAATTTCCATTTCTATTTGGTACAATTTATTCAAGTCATTTATTTATTGCAATCTCTGCTGGAGCACATTCTTGCGGTTTATTATATCTCAGATCAGAATCAGGCAGATGCTATGTTTACCCAGCGGCTACATTCCTCCCCACTGCATGTGTTGGTTAGAATTGATGGGACCTGCAGTGTTAGTGAGGGCAACATGATATCTAGCCCTGATACTGATATTTCTGCTTTGGTGATGACTTGCCCTGGACCAGACCCAACATACATTGCAGGTATTGAAATATATGTGGAAATATCCTCAGCAGCATATAAGGTCTTGTCTAAAGAGTGAAATAATCCTAACGGGATGTGAATGGAAGGCAATCTGTACAAATGGACATTTGCATAATACTTGTCATTAGGAAGGGGGCCAGCCAAATCCACCACAAACTCCATGTGGGTAGGCGCCAGGGCTTCTTCTGAATTTTTAAAATGTTCAGCATGCAAATGTGCAATCATTTAGATGCTTGCATTCGTGTAGCTATCGACAGGCAGCATAATCTGATTGGCTGGATGAGCATGGGGTGGGGCTAGTAAACAGGGAAAGTGCCTGCTGTCATCATGTTGGATTTTCAGCTAAGCGAGGGTCCAGTGAGTTGATAAAATGGCAAGCTTATACTCTCTTTTTTCTTTTTTCTTTTTTTGTAAATACGAAATATAGCATGTGCGCACCATGGTAAACTGTTTTTTAAAAAATAATTGGTGGCAGCAGATTTAAAAGCACGAGTAATTCACTTGCAGCTGCCATCTTGGCTAGGGGTCATGCAAAGTTTAAGGTGGTCTCTTTTGACTGTTAAGACAGGTCACAGTGTTGCGAGTGGCTGCTTTTTTGGACATGTTTGTATTTCCCCCCCCCCATATAGATGGGTTATACATTTTTGTAAGATGATGACGGGGGAGCATGTTTCAGACCCTTTGAATTATAATGCTCCTTCATCAGAGGGAATTCTGAGTAATGGAGTTAGCCAGTTTGATTGTCCTCACCCTTCAGGCTCCTATACAGGCAATAAACAGTGCTCTCAACACAATGAAGAGCAAAGACATCCAAAGTGGATAGCCTCATTGTTCAGGGATTTCTTTCACATTACAGTGTTAAAGCACTTTGATACCACTTTACCTATCATGACCTGTATAATCTTGGGTTTTATGAATTGTCAATGCTTTCTAGCTGAACATTTCCTAAATACAGTCATCCCCCCCCCACATCCGCAGACCCCCACGAATGTGAAAATTCCGAGAATGACAGCCCTCCCCCTCCCTCCTGAAACGACCACGGGGCCTCTGGAGGCCCTGTCGTCACTTCCCCTCGCCTCCCGCCGCCCTCCCAAAGCAACCGTGGGGCCTCCAGAGGCCCTGCCGTCGCTTCCCCACACCTCCCCCTGCCCTCCCGAAAGTGGCAACGGAGCCTCAGAGGCCCTGTCGCCGCTTTCCCAGACCTTCCCTCATGGCAAACCGCGAATATGCGGAACTGCGAGTGTGGAGGCCACGAATGTGGAGGGAGGATTGTAGCTCATAATACTACAAATTCTATGATTCCATAGGATGAAGCCATGGAAGATAAAGTGGTATCAAAGTGCTATAACTGCATAGTGTAAAAGAAACCAGAGTTTCTGAGTACCGTATATTCCGGCGTATAAGACGACTTTTGAGCACTCAAAAATACCCTCCAAAATTGAGAGTCGTCTTATATGCTGGATATACTTTGCTTCACCCGCCTACCGATCTCCTGCCTCTTCGCAAACGGAGCAAAGAGGCAGGAGATGGGGCGGGGTGAGGCAAAGTGTTTAGCAGTTCATTCTCCCCCCTCCTCTGCCTTCTCCCCCTTTGGGGAGCAACCGAAGACAGAGGAGGGGGGCGAACGTTGTGGTTTGCCGCAGCCACCGCTCGATCACCTATGTGTTCAGCGGCCGAGGCAAACCGGGCATTTTCGCCCCTTTCCGCCACCTTCCTTGAAGGTGGGGGAAAGGGGTGAATCTAGCGGTTTGCCGCGGCTGCCCCCGCTTCCCCCGCCTTGGTCCCCTTCAGAAGAGCCAAGATGGAGGGAAGGGGGCTGCTGAGGCAAACTGGACATTTTCGCCCCTTTCCTCCACCTTCCTTGAAGGTGGAGGAAAGGGGCGAAACTAGCCGTTTGCCGCGGCAAACCGCCCCCACTTCCCCCGCCTTGGTCCCCTTCGGAAGAGATGGAGGGAAGGGGGTTGTTGAGGCAAACTGGGCATTTTCGCCCCTTTCCTCCATCTTCGAGTCAAGTTTGACTGGAAGATTGAAGAGAGAGGCTAATGCCATGGTTTGCCTTGGTGGCTGCCCATTCCCTCCATCTTCCTTCCCTTTGCAAAGGGAAGGAAGATGGAGGGAATGGGCAGCCGCCGAGGCAAACTGGGTATATTTGTCCCTTTCTTCCACCTTCGAGTCAAAGGTGACTGGAAGGTGGAAGAGAGGGGCGAATGCTGCGGTTTGCCATGGACGCTGCCCATCCCCTCCGTCTTCATTCCCTTTGCAAAGGGAACGAAGATGGAGGGAATGGGCAGTGGCCAAGGCAAACTGGGTTCATTCGGCCCCCTCCTCTGCCTTCACCCCCTTTGGGGAGCAACCGAAGGTGGAAAAGAGCGGCGAATGTTGCGGCTGGTCGGCTGGCTGGCTGGTTGGCTAGGAGAGCCTTGCCAGCTGATCCTGTTCCCTTTCCCAACTCATGAGGAGATTCTCCTGATTTGGGAAACAAAGAGGATCAGCTGGCAAGGCTCCCCCAGCCAGTCAGCCAGCCAGCCAAATTGGGGGGTGGCCTTATATGGCGAATATATGCCAAATCCTAGATTTTTAGTTGAAAATTGGGGGGTCGTCTTATATGCCCAGTCATCTTATACGCCGGAATATATGGTACCTTTATAATTGTAAGGGTCTAAAAGATATTGGGAGTAATGCATATTTTTTGCCTACTCTGTTGTTTCTTTTTTAGGATGACTTTCACACTACACAAATGTTATGATTCCATTTTAACTGCCATGGCTGCATCCTATGGTATCTTGGGGTTTGCAGTTTGGTCAGAGGCACTGGAGAAACTCTCTGGCTGAGGATTCTAAAGGCCTCTCCCTCTAAACTGCAAATCTCAGGATACCATAGGATGTTGCCATGGCAGTTAAAATGGAATTATAGCACTATAATTGTGTAGAGCAAAAGGGCCCTGGGTGGCTTATTTTTCGTTGCCATTTTGTTGGATTTTCCTAGTGTGTTCGCCCAATCTCCATTTCAGGAATCTTGTGTGAGGAAAAGATGCTTGCATTCAATCAAGCACCTCAGGAGAGAGGTTTGCTTGCTTTGTAGAAAGCAAGCTTTAGATAAAGAAAAGGTGAAATCTTCTGGAAGACATCTGAAACTTTTCATTCTAACAGTAGTGAGTTTGTAAACAGCCTGGAGTGGTGTTGCTGTAAATAAGGTTTTTTTAAAAAATTGCCTCTTGTGTAATGTTTCATTGAGTTTCCCTCTCTGTCCATGCTGCAATATGGGCAAGCCCCACTCTCTCGGCCTCAGAGGAAGGCATTGGCAAACCTATTATCCCTAGGATAGTGTAATTGCAAAGTCAAGAGTCACCTTGAAGACACATAACAATTATAGCTGTATACTTACAGAATACTGAAGAGTGCTGTTCTGGTGGCAAAAAGGCAAACATGGGCATCTGTGTGTTTCAAGAATTACTAAATTAATATGCAGAATTTGGAGGAAGTATGAAAACTAATTTCTGATCATCACGAAATGGCTTTAGGGCTACTGGCTCTGCTTAGCATTATAGCTTCAGATGTGTGTGTGAGAGATTGCTTTTGTAGAAGGAAATGTTTATTATACATCTCTTCTGTCTCCTTCCCCAGTCATTGCTCTTCTTTGCCCTGGTGGGAGCTGTCTTCTTGGGCCTCAACCTTGTCTTCCTTGGCATCTACCTGATCTGCCTGTGCTGCTGCAAGAGGGAAGAGGAGACAGAGACAAAAAAGCCCAATTCTTGCTGCATTACCTGGACTGCTGTGGTAGCTGGTCTCATCTGCTGGTGAGTTTCTTTTGACTAGAGAGCAGAAAGGCAATTGTGGTGGGTGGGTGGGTGGGTGGGTGGGTGAAAGAGTGCCTGATACTCTTTCACTGGCAAGTTACAGCTAGACTTGTAGGAACGGTCTTTAACTCCAAAGCATTGGTGGCTGCAAGCTCAGCTTTCTTTCAGACAGTGAGTGGCCTTTCAAGAAGAACAGGCCTCTGCTTCCACTTTGATAGTAGCTGCTATAATGGGGATGGGTGTGCACCAGGGTTCAGAGGGCCATTTTTTCCTGGGACTCCCCAAGGGCTGCATGCTACACCAGTCCCATCCCTGTTATATAAAGAAAACTCAGTGTTTTTCCATTCTGCTTGGAGTCTTTCTTTCTAATGAGAGGAGAAGGCTACATATGGTGGGTCATAAGTTCAAATTTATGAAAGTGTGGAGGCTGTGCCCAAGGGAGCAGCACTCTGAAAGTGCCACAGATTGATTCAAGGAATCACTGGGAAAGCTGACCAGTGACAAGCTATTCTTCTGGTCAGTGTAGCTACTGCTCTCTTCCCTCTTTGTTCAACTAGCGAGGTAGAAGAGCGGGATGATGTGGAAAAGAAACAGAGATGAAGCTCAACTAGAGATGTAAAATTTCTAGAAATTTTGAAGCCATGAGGAAAAAAACGTTTTTTTCCCCAAAAAGAAATGGAAATTTTCAGAAAAATTGAAAAAATGCAATATTAGCACTTTTTATAGATTGAAAGTCACTCTTGTTACTTTAGGAACATAAAATATGACTACGTACAATTTGATTTGGCCTAAAATTGTCACAGTTGGTATATTAAAAATACAATGTATTCAATCAATTATTGTATTCAAACAATTATATATGAACACCTTGTCTTAAAGATTTTATTCATAATGCAAAAATTAAATATTCCATAATTGATTTTGTTCCTTTTTTCATTGTTTCGGTTTTTTGGGGGGAAATATACTTCAGGAAAAAAAATGAAAAAAACTCATTTTTTCTATTTTTTTCCAGTTCCCCCTCCCCAGGCCTTGTGCAGTGTAGCTAGCACCAACAGCAAACCACCCTATGCCTTTTCTCTGACCTCCCCCAGCTTCTAGTTAATACCAGAAAGACAAAATGTGTGAATGTCCCAACCCCCACTCCTCATCATTGGCTTCTGCCTGCCACGTCCTGAGATAGGAAGTCAGTACAGTGTCACTTTGTGTGTTTTCCCTTTGAAAATGTTGAATGGGGAAGGGGAGGAAGTGTGTGAAGTCATTCTTTACATCAGCAGTAACATGCAGCTCTGGTTACAAAAAAGTGCAAATTTCCCCCATTTTGAAGTGAACAGTTGTATTTATTCACTTACTGGGAAGGACTGTTTGCTAGACAGTATGTTCCCGAAGCTTTTGCTGTGGAAGAAACCAGTGATTCAACATGCAGTTAAGTTCTGGAACATGAAAAGAAATGATGTAGCAAAGGTACCTTGCAGGCCTTCTCCCAGACAGGAACAAGAAGGAGTGAATAGATGGGCTACAGATGTAGGAATGTCATGTGTTTTTGAAAGCTTGGAATGTTTTATTAGCCACAGTGCCCTGTGGAATTATAGTGTTTCCATTTGGGATTTTGTTTGTGGCTGAGGATGCTGTTCAGAGAAGTGACTTATTCTCTCATCCTGATACATCAAGAAGCAAAAAATAAATGACTTGAATAAATTGTACCGAATAGAAATGGAAATTGTGAATAGTTGTGAGACCAACAATGGTGGCTGTTCCCACCTTTGCCATCATACCAGCTCTGGCCCCACCTGTAGCTGTAACTTGGGATACCAGCTAGATGAAGACAAGAAAACTTGCATTGGTAATTTAATAAATGAGTGATTAACTTAAGTAAAGAAGGAACTGGTGTATTGGGTTGAGTCCTGATTTAGTCATACTTAAAGAAGACCTATTGACGTGAACAGTTAAATCCAGACTAAGTCTGAATCCAACCTAGGATAGTGGTCACTAACAGCATGGAAAAGAGATTCCACCTAAACATTAGGAAGAACTTCCTGAGGGTAAGAGCTGTTCGGAAGTGGAATGCGCTGCCTCGAAGTGTGGTGGAGTCTCCTCCTTTGGAGGTTTTTAAACAGAGGCTGGATGGCCATCTGTCAGGAATGCTTTGTTTTGTGTATTCCTGCAGGGCAGAATGGGGTTGGACTGGATGGCCCTTGTGGTCTCTTCCAACTGTATGATGCTAAATATAAATAAATAAATATGCAAGCGCCCTAAAACAGCTTGTGGGACATCGATTTTAACTACTAGGAAGTGATTATTTTTAGTAGAATGTATTCCAATGAAAAAACGGTCAACATCTTAGATGCCTCAATTTAAAGGCCAGCAAATCATTGTACCTGTTTAATGGCACTGGGTGCATAAATTCATTACCACCTTTCAGTGCTCTCTGAGATACTCTTTCCTCTGCTCTGTAAAACAGGAATAACAAGGGCCTACCTCATGGTGTTTGTGTGAGGATTAACAAGGTTCATGCTTATCTCCCCTGACAGAGTTGGCTAGTAATCCAATATAGATAGGCCCCATTAACTAAAACAACAGATTGTTTCCTGGCAGGCTAGATTTGATTGAAATCAAATTGATTGAAATCATCTATTCGAAGGACTCGGTTTTAATGATTTAACTTACTAGAGAGAAAGATTCTATTTAATTATAATTTTTAGTAGAAGTGTGTTCTTATTTAATTTTTATAACTTTAACACATATTGAGAGATATAGGTTTCATTAGAAGACAGGCACACACTAAGCAATTATGATGTATTGTTTTCAGACTGATTTTCGGTTGGGATCCTTTGCATTTATATCCAGATTTGTCCTCCTTGTTCAGATCTAGTGCATCTCTACAAAGTTTATTGGCCTTCTTTATCCTTGTACTTAGGGAGAGGTAAAGTGATATGTATGTGATGTGTATGTATATGTCAGAGAGACAGAGAGGTACTGTACTTGATATATACCAGTGCTACTCAAAGTTGTGGTCTTCAGACCAATTGCCAGTCCACAAGCTATCTCCTGCTGGGCCACAGCAAATTTTCAAGAAGCTATAAAAATATGATCATAATATGGCACAAATATGGCACTGTTACCAGACGTATTGTGGGTGAAGCGGGGGGATTTCTAGTCCACCACATCCAATAGTTTGAAAAGCATTCTTATTTCTGTAACCTGCTGTAAATGTGTTAATAGAATATCATTAGAAGTTGAATAATTTGCGTTCATGATGATACCTTTGATGTACATTTTCCCCCTGATTATTTTAATACAATTTAAAAATCTGATTTAAATTTTTAAAAATCCAAATTAAATCTGATTTTTTAAAGCAAAAAATGATCAATTTTTAACAATTCTGTTTTTTAATAAGAAAGTATTTTAATAAGTAAGTTGCCAAAAAAACCTATCACTCTACTCAGGACTAGTTTCCTGTATAGATATACTGTACTTCCATATATAAATCTGCCTATAAACCAGTGTTCCCAACCTAGCATCTTCCTGTTAGATGGAGCTGATGGAAGATGGAGCCCAACACATCTTGGGGGGAACCATGTTGGGGATTGCTGCTGTAGACTATAATATATGAAAAACTCCTATATTCACCTTGTGCACACATGGCCCTCTTGCACTCATTCCCCTTGCCTGAGTGTGTCCTCATCATGCAATATGGTTGAACCTGTAAGGGAAGAGGAGTTGGTTCTCCAGCAGCTTCACTGACTATTCGCTAAAGGAGAGATAGTTTTGACCCTTCATGTTGCTGAACCAAAAAAACATATAGCACAGTTGTGGCACTCTCCCACCCCGTACAGAAGTTACAGATCATCAGTGGCTCTTTTCTGTCTTGCGCAGAGAGAAGCAGGTATGGCCTGTCTGTTTGCAAATGCTCCTCAGATCCACTTCAGTGCTGCTTTCCTAGAAAGGGCTTCTCTGCTCCAATGCCCACTCCTCTTATAGCTAATCCGAAGAGGAGGGTAAAGAAGGAGATTGGGGTGTGGAGGAGTCCTTTATCTTTTAATCCCACCCCCTGAGCAGATGGCACAGCTGGCTGTCAGGGCTCATGTGAGGCTTGAGCTTAATTGTATATGGAGTCGGAATCAATTAAAGGAGGACAAGCAAGGTTGGGAATCCCTGGAAAGGGAAAGCCCCATGTCCTTGTCTTCTCCTTCCTTGCTCCTCTATATCTCCCCAAGACCAGGAATGCTCTCCTTTAGAGGTTTTCTGTATGCAGATGAAAGGATGCTGCAACTGGTATGCTATTGGACAGTCATGTAAGATTTGAGAGTCTGTAAATATTCATAGTCTCCCTCTGCTATTGGTCTCAGTTCACTGGGCACAGTGAGGAGCCAGTAAGGAAGACAGTAAGAATGCACAAAATAACAGATGATTAGCCAGCATGTACGATGCTGTAACATCACGTGTGTTCACATAGGGCATATTTGTATAACAAAAATGAAAATTGTAAGGGTAAATGAGACTAAAGGCAATCTACTCTAGCCTTGCACCAAGGTAGAATCTTCGATAGACTCCTGTAAGTTCTTCATTGAAATTTGTGCAATACATCTGGCTGATGGTAGGCTGCTAGGGAAGGTTATTACAGGCAGTTAAACAACACTGGCGTGGCCTGTAAGGCTCTTTTTACTGCCTGTGAGCAAGCCATGCAACACTTGTCCTATTGCTCGTGCTATTACTAGTGCACGCACATGAGCAGTTTGTCACATCATCTTACTATAATCACTAGTTCTGTCCCCTTCCTAACTATTCACATGTGGAAGTGCAAACTTTAAAGCCCATGAGAAGCAAAAACTGCTTTGCCTTTGAAATTTCCTGAGTGTCCTGCTTCCAGTGGGGCCATCGTTGCCATCAAGAGAAGACTGCTTTCCCAGGAGTCAGTGGCACTGCGTGAACTATGGACACGAGCCCCTGTCTCTGCATCTGCAAAGGGACTGCAGAGGCTCTGGGCAATACAACTCACTTTTCCCAGCAGCACGAAGGAAACATTACATTGCTTCCTTTGTTTTGCAGCAGTTTGGACAAGCAGGGTTGTGTTTGTGGGGGCCCTGGCAAGCCATTTCTTGCATTTACTCAACAGCCTGTGAACTGCTGTTCCTGTGACTTCCTGACTTGCTACTAATGAGGCACATGGTGTATACTGCCAAAGGGTATTTAGTATAGCATGAACTAATGGCTAGAAGGGAGGTAATAAATTCCAGTTAAAACTAAGAAATAAGATACAGTTCTCCCCTTTCCCCCTATACCCCCCCAAAAAAAACTAATGCTGGAGGGGCTTTTCAGGAAGCAATGAGCCATGGAAGACAGCCAAGGCAGGATCAAGGGATAATAGGCTCCTCAATGTAATGAGAGACCGGTTTTCCCCTGCCTGTCCACCCACCCCCCATTTTAGAGCTGGTGCACATGCCTTACTCATGTTCTGTGGCTGGTCTGGTTGATTTCTGCTCATGATAAACCAGCTGTTCAATTAGGAGCTGAACTCTTGCCCACAGATGCATGTGGCCTTATTGTGATTTAGAATTCTGTGACGAAAGGACCCCACTAATATGCCTTGTGAGTAGCTGCCAAGAGTACAAAAAAAAAAAAACATCACAGGTTCTGGAGTACCTTTGTAGTACAGGTGAGCAGTACAGCTGGTTACCTCCCTGTAGTTCAGGGATGGAGAACACCTGGGCCTCACTGAGATGTTGTGGGACTGCCTCTCCTTTCACCCTTCTTTGTTGGCTATGCTGGCTAGGGTTGATGGGATGTGCAGTCTGACAACATCTAGAAGGCCACATGTTCCTCATTCCTGCTATAGTTGATTAGCTTCTTTATTTCAGAGTGGATCTTGCAGAGAGCTGCATCCACTTTTGTGTAACTCTGAGTTTCGGATGGCAGCTCATTTTTGTAGTTTGTTCATGACAGTCCATCAGAACACTTGGATTAGGGAGTTTATGCGCAAGTGAGAGAGTGATTTATTTATTAGTTACTAGTTATGTTTCTGTCCTGCCTTTCTTTCAAGGCAGCATACAAGGCTCCTCTTTCCCAATTTATCCTTGCAGCTGGTAGATTAGGCTAAAAGAGACTGACTGGTCCAGAGTTACCAAGTGAGTTTCATGGCTCTGTGGGGACTTCAGCCTGGCTCTCTCAAATCCCAATCCAGCTTTTTAAGCACTAGGCCACACTGCCTCTCTCTTTACATTGAACGAAAATGTAATTCTGGGTGGAATGGAGAAACTGAGGCCTCTTTCTACAGTTCTTACACTTAAACTTGTGCATATGGAAGTCCTCATATGAGCTGCATTAAATTCGCCTTGCTTCTAATGCAAAGCTAAGTAGTCAAATCATCTGAAGCTGCCTGAGCCTTTCATAACCTCAGTTTAAGGATTTTATTATATTCCCCACCCCCATTGTCAGGTTTTGATATGTCCTCCACCATCTCAGAGTGTTGAAATGACACACTGGTTCAGACTCTGATAATCCCTGGATACAAACACATAGGAAATGACATCCTCATATCAGTTTGCTGTATCCCTCCCTTCCATATGTTTTCTTGCAAGGCTTATATGGCAGTCTGCTGGCCTTCTTTTGGACTTTCGATGCCCTTTCAATTAGCTGCGTTCCAGAGACTTCCGTTCCAAGAGCTTTAGGACTTAATTGTTTGAGGGTGATCTGAGCCCCCAAATGCAGGGGAAGGATTCTCCCCCATCTTATGCTGTTAGTTGAACAGAGCTATCTGTGTCTCGGAGTAAACATTCTGATTAAATCAGCATGCTCTTCCCATGACTTGCTTTCTTTCCTTACCCAGGCACGTGATGTTTAGGGTTTGGAGCTTCTTAAAACTGAGTATGTTGTCTCTTATTGCAGTAAGACAAATCTATAACCTTTGGATGAGCTAGACGAGGAGCTGGCAGAGCAATAAATATCTAAGTGCTTTTTTTGATCCCCAGGGTACTTTGATTGCAAACCCAACTGTATGGAGCAGCTCTACACTGACTACTAGGCATTAGGGTTCTTCGAATCTTAAATGCAGAGCAAAAGCATCGATCAGAGGGAAGAACACCCCCCCACACACATGTTATGCTCCATCTAGCTTGCTACTGTTTTCTGCCAGTCAGAAGCAACGAAATGGATGATTTGGCCAAATCTATGGGGGATGCAGAATCTTGTGTTTCAGCCCCATGCTGAACCTTGAGATCAGTCAAGTGTTCCTTTCTAAGTTGGAGTTCTCTCCATTCTTTGCAGACTCTTTTCTATTTCAGGTCTGGATCATCATGAATTCTCTCTCTCAAGACTTGACTAATGGCACTGTGAATTTGTACAAACTATTTTAAGACACAGGGCGGGTTTCCAGAGAGAAGGAAGATCCCTTTTCTGCTCTCTGTCTGACCTGAAGCATTTCATCAGAAGCAAACTGCATCACTTCAGGCTGATTCTCACCTTCCCATTCTCACATGGCACACACACATACACACACCACTGTCAGGTTGCCAAGCTTCTTAGAAAACTTCTTTTTGCACAGGCAGTTGCCTTTAAAAAAAACCCCACAAAGCTTGATGTTTTCATGATATTTACAGATAAAGTAGGACATCTTAATGATTAACTTACAAAGCAAAAAGGTACTGCAGTTTGAGGCAGCGTTTTATACTTGGTTGCTGGTACCCAAGTACGGAATATATGCAGTACGTAGCTATTATAACAATGTTGGCTAGAAGGAACACATAGGTGAATAAACCTAGGTTGTCTGTTAGCCGTACTTTAGAGGAAAACTCTCTATTTGAAGGACTGTCCAGACCATGTCTGTTTTAAGATAAAGAAGCACAAAGCAGGGCCTTTGAATTGCTCATCAGTAGTTGACTACCTGATCATAGTGTTCTTCACTGCAGTGAGCTGTTTTATCTCTAAATTATATTAACTATTTCAATTTCCCCCCTCTACTTGCATAAATTGGCATGTGAACATTTTATGCAACTCTATATCCCTTTTTTCTCTCCTTATTTTTTGGTGTGTATGGAAGAGATATATTTCTTCCTTTTTTGGCAATACATAAATGGCTGCCCGTCATAAACACCTCCTTTCTTCTTTATATGAAGTGGTAAAGAAAGTGTGGCCCATGGCCATGTGTAGCCCCAGTCTCCATTTTTCAGCCCTACCTCAATCCCCACTGACTCCTCAAAATATTCAGATGGGGGAAATCACCACAAAAGTGTCAGATTACTTAATTTACTTCCCTGAGTCTGCTTCCTCCCCCGACCCAGGAGGAATGATTATTTTATTACATTCTAATTTTTTGATATACAGTTGTCCCTTCATATTTGCTGGGGTTTAGTTCCAGGACCCCCTGTGGATACCAAAATTGTGAGTACTTAAGTCCCATTATATGCAATGGCATAGCAAAATGGTGTCCTTTATATAAGATGGCAAAATCAAGGTTTGCTTTTTGGATTATTATTTTTTTAAGAATATTTTCAAGCCGTGAATACTTAAATCCATGGATACCAAATCTGTGGATACGGAGGGATACGTTTCAATTACCATGTAAGGGAGGGGTGGACAACTGTGGAAGGGGGGGCATTCCCCCTTTGCCTCTCCCCCACTCCCCTGTGCTGCAGTGTCATGTTTTGGCATGCTGGAATTGATATCACACCACTTTAGATGCCTAAATGGCAAAGGAAGAGTGAATGGGAGGGCAAGCTGCACAGAGAGAAAATTTGCAAAATGCAGCAGAAGAAAGAGAGAACTGCTGGAGGTCTGTGTTAAATATTTGCAAATGAAGTTCTAAACAGTGGCAGCAGAGGTAATGCTGCACTGACTGATAGTCTGAATGTACAGGCATGTCATAAGCATCCTCAATAATGTACAATTTTTTTTAAAAAAAAGCTGCAATGTACACAGACTAGCATTTAGTAAATTAGCTACACTCATACCTGGTATAATTCAAAGACATAGCCATGTTAGTCTGGATCAGTATGCATTTACAGTACATGCATTCCTGTTTTATTTGTTTATTTGTGTATGCACAATTTAATCTTTGGTTGGACAGCACTTCAGTTTGTATGTGTAGCTAAAATTTGACTAATTGGAACCTTCAATAACATGACACATAAGGTTGAAGCAATATTAAAATAGGAAGCGCTAACCATTGAAATTAGGCCTAACTGACTTTTTCACCAGATGAAAGAGAGAGCTGATTTTCTTTTCATTCTGGTTAAAAATTGCCTTGGGAAATCTCATGCCAACTTTGACGCTTCCCAGTTTGTCATCTGTGCTTAGGGCCCATAATTTGTGAGATGTGTTGCAGCCCATGCAAGACTTTTTCCTGTAGTGCTCTGTGTTCCTGCTGGTTCGTGGATGCTACCCTGGAAGCTTTCCATGGTAAAACTAGTACACATGGTGAGCAGTCTCATACTATGGCTTTAGTGTGGAAAACATACCAGCAGTCTTCCTGATGGAGACTTTAATTTCAGAGTTGGCCTTTAGTGTTTAATGAACAGCTACAGAGGAGATAATCAGGACCAAAGCTGCACAATGCTTTTAGCATTGAAGAAACATGTATATGCAGTATCTGAAGAGCAAGACCCATTTGAATCAGGGAACTCATTAAAAGGTTAGCAGAGAGGCACTGGCTAGTATGGATCATTTTGATTGGCCAGTGCAGCAAGATTTCTGAGTTGAGTCCAGTTTTTCACAACTAGCCAAGACTGGATTATCCAACTGCAGTTGGAGCATATGCTTCTGCTAACTATGGAACCCATGTTGCTGTTGGTACACATCTACACACAGAAACACAAGTTTCTTTGTACTGTGATGCTGTTAAATGCTGCCGGGAAGAGGAAAGCTATAGATCTCTCTTCCTGTGGTTGTAGAGTTTACTCTCCACCCCAGTCCCATTTCCCAGCTGTGGAATGAGTGGTAAGGTAAGTGGTGCAGTGAGGTCACTGCCACTAAGGTTTTGGGTGAGGGGAGGAGGGAGATCCCACAGCCAGCCATCCCAGGGGGCTGTGGGTTGGGAAGGTCCCATGTTTAAAACACATACACAGCCCAGCCCTGCAAGAGCCATGGCTTTGGCCCTCTGTTTCTGTGTCCTGGCAGCGCTGCAAGGTCATAATCTGTGATTTATGTTATTCAGTCTCTGCGTCTGGACATAGGATTTGGTGGTAGGTTTGGGGTAGATCCCAAGTAAAACTCACCTGCATCCCTGACTTCAGATCCATGTTTCTGTGCCACTGCAGGGCCCAAAATGTGCTGAATGGGAGTTAATGTTCTGGTTTAGTCTGTGCAGACCAGTGAGGCGCCCTGTTGGGCAACAGACTTGGTGGCATCCTTTGCATAAAGCAGATGAGATCAGGAGGATCCTTTTTGTAATTTCATATATCTGACCTTTATCAGATCTCTAAAGATGGGGTGCAATGTTTGAGCATGCTTTTCGGTAGATACCAGGAAAAGTCCTCTGGATCCATGAGGCTCTGCGCCTTGGATTGGTGTTTTTGCACCATGACGGTGCCAAAAATATACCCAATACATGATAGTTGTGGTTGAGTTTATAGAAACTGGACTCTCCTTCTTTAAGCAGAGGTTGGATGAACATCTTTCAGGAGTGCTTTAGTTGTGTATTCCTACATGGCAGGGGGTTGGACTAGATTACCATGAGGTCCCTTCCAACTCCAAGGTTCTATTATTCTATGATTCTATGCCAACTGGGACACAGGCAGTGGGAGGGCCACAGCTGCCCCTTCCCTTCACCCTGAGCAGACCTGGTTTAGTCCCCAGGGAGCACTGCCAAACCTAATCTACCACTGCATAACACCAATGCTCCAACAGGAAAGCTTGTACAACTGCTGAAAGGGAGAGGAGCTATTTCTGGAATTGCTCTAGTACTCTGAAACCCCCCCCCCCAATCTGACCTTGCAGCTAGCTTTGCCAGAGTCTTCTGTTTAGCAGCATTCGTAGCTCCACACACTGATAGTTTCTGTCTCAGGCCTAGTTTTCCAGAAGTCATGGACTCTTCTCTGTTTTCTTCTTCTTTATGTATACAATATAAGGTATGCTACCACCATTCCCACATTGCCGTCGGCAAATCTGTGCTCAAGTCCGTTCAGCATTTCACCTACCTGGGAAGCATCATCTCCTCAGATGCCAAGATTGACAAAGAGATCGATCACAGATTAGCAAAGGCATATAGTGCATTTGGAAGACTTCACAAAAGAGTCTGGAGCAATAAACACCTGAGGCAAAGCACAAAAATCAGTGTGTATAGAGCCATCGTACTGTCTATCCTCCTTTATGGATCTGAAACATGGGTCACCTATCGCCACCACCTACGACTCCTCGAGCGCTTTCATCAGCGCTGTCTACGCACAATCCTAAATATACACTGGACTGACTATGTGACAAATGTTGCTGTCCTTGAGCAAGCAGGGATCACCAGCATTGAGGCCATGATATTGAGAACGCAGCTGCGCTGGGCAGGGCACGTTTCTAGGATGGAGGACCATCGCCTACAAAAATACTACTCTACGGTGAACTCGCCACGGGTCAGCGTAAGAGGGGCGCTCCAAAAAAGCGATACAAAGACTCCCTGAAACAACATCTCAGTCTTGGCCAAATTGATCACCAACAGTGGTCCGCCCTGGCCTCACATCGGGAGGCATGGAGACGCACTATCCACAATGCTGCAGCCTTATTTGAGAACTCACGACAAACAAGTCTTGAAGAGAAACGACAACGCAGAAAGAATCACAACCCAAAAACATCACCCAAGGAAACCTTCTGCTGTGCTTTTTGCAACCGGACTTGTTTATCTCGGATTGGCCTTTTTAGTCATCAGCGCGCTTGCAGAAAGCGCGGGATGAGTCCTTCCTGAATCTTCGTTTGCGAAGAAAAAAAGCCAGAGATGCTAATATAATACCATTAAAGAGTCTGCCATTTCAAAAGTGGAAAATTATAAAACAGAAAAATACTTCCCAAATTCAGTGCTTTATCCTGCCCGTGCCCTCCAGAAAATTCAGCATAAATTATACCTAGGCATTATATGCATCATCACATTGTCCTGCTTCCATTTTTTTAAAAAAATAATTCACAGATTGGTTCTGAATCATCTTCAGATAACTGAACACTATTAGGTCTACCTGGATGACCATATATAATTGCAACAACATTTGGAATCAGTAGGAATCAAGTCATTGTCTTGAATAGAAGAGATGCTTCCCTATATTTTTCTCTGAATACAAAAGTTATGATTGATTACTGTAGTTTAACTACCCTTTGACATGTTTCTGAGTTACCCATCTTCTGCTCAGTCAAGGATGGTGAAGTGGTGTGCTCTTCACCATCATCTCCACCACACACACACTTTCAGTGCCTTGGATCTTAAGAGAACTAAAGGAAGATTCTTAGAGGAAAGGTTCCTATCCTACCCCTTTCCCCAGGCAATTCTTCAGTCCTCTTCCACATTATCCACCAAACCACCCCAGCCCTTTTAATGGTCACAAGTGACTATGTAGACAAGAGGAGGGAACAGGGAGCCTTCCTGTCAACCTTGTTAGCTTTACTTCTCTTAAGAGTTTGTCTGCATTGACCAGTTATAGCAGTTTGATACCGCTTTCGATGCCATGGCTGCATCCTGTGGAATGCTAGGGTTTGTCATTTGGTGAGATACTTGGGATTCTCTGCCGAAGGGCTGTACTCTCCATTCTTCCCCAAAGTACATCACTAGATGATTTCTCCAGTAGAGAATTCCAAGTACCTCAACAAAGTACCAGTGCTAGGATCCCATAGTACTGAGCCCTGGCAGGTGAAATGATGTCAAACTGCTGTTAACTGTGTTATGGGTAGATAGACTCTTAGGTTCCAACCTAATGTTGCTGATAACTGGTACAGGGATTTTTATTGGTAATGAATGCAAATAGAAAATCAGAGTGCTTTAGGGACTTTGAATTATTGGGCTGTTATCCTTCATTCATACAGCTCCCAAAAGAAGGCCTTTTTACTCTTGCAAGAGAGGACGGGGGATCATAGGTGAAGCTGGAGCTGGCCAAAAAGCCTGAAATTCATGCATTCTCCCTCTCTGTGTGTCTGACACACATTCCCTCCCTTATTTTTCTGTGTATGCTTTCTCTTGAGGCTTAACCAAGGAGCAGTTTCAATCCAGAACAGTATTTCTTTCTCCACAGATTCTCATAATCTGCTTAGTCCTTTTCTGTTTTTTGTTTTGCCTTTTGGCCTAAATCTCTCATCAATGGGGAGAGGAAACGTCTTACAATTCAGTGCATTGCCGGCTTCTAGCATCCTTTTTAAGCCCTAGAACTGGAAGGAGTGCAACTAGGCTGGCCATGCTCTAGTGTATCCTTTGGCAAGGGGCCACGAGGGTGGAGTTGGGGAGTCTTTTATTGTACAGACGTGAAGCAGTCAACTCATTAACTAGTTCCAGTGGCTTAAACAGAGCTGGGAAGTAACAGATAACTAGTTCTGTCATATTACATGCGGTTTTGACTTAACAAGGTGTAACTTAACTTCACTAAGAAAGAGGTAAGAAATCTGGAGGGCTGCGGGATTCCTTCCCCAGTTTTAGTTGCTTCAGTCATTACAGGGTGCGTCCTTACTAAATAGTGAAGGAGGAAAGACACGTGGTTCAAGTGTCAGCACATGGTGTGCCTTGTGCTGTGTTGTGGGTGCTGCCAAGGTAGATGGGAGGAGAGCATGTCTGTACTACAGCCAAGCAGTTTGTAGCATTCAGATGTTCTTGGTGTTAAATCTTTAAGTCATTGGTTCTTAACCTGTGGTCTGGGGGTGCCCAAGGGGCCGCAATGTCCTCATAGGGGATCCACAAAGGCTTGAAGTCTGCTTGACCCACCTCCTCCCTGCCGTGGAGTGGCCGCATGACAGGAACCAAGGCAAAGGCTGGCTGGTTGGCTTGGCCTGCACATTGCCATTCATAGAATCATAGAATAATAGAGTTGGAAGAGACCCCAAGGGCCATCCAGTCCAACCCCCTGCCTTGCAGGAATACACAATCAAATCATTCCTGACAGATGGCCATCCAGCCTCTGTTTAAAAACTTTCAAAGAAGGAGACTCCAACCACACTATGAGGCAGTGCATTCCACTTCCAAACAGCTCTTACTGTCAGAAAGTTCTTCCTAATGTTTAGGTGGAATCTCTTTTCCTGTAGTTTGACCCCATTGCTCCGTGTCCTAGTCTCTGGAGCAGCAGAAAACAAGCTTGCTCCATCCTCAGTATGACATCCCTTCAAATATTTAAACATGGCCATCATGTACCCTCTTAACCTTCTCTTCTCCAGACTAAACATGCCCAGCTCCCTAAGCCGCTCCTCATAGGGCATGGCCTCCAGACCTCCCACCATCCTGGTCGCCCTCCTCTGGACACATTGCAACCTTTCAATATCATTCCTGAATTGTGGTGCCCAGAACTGGACACAGTATTCCAGGTGAGGTCTGACTAAAGCAGAATAGAGGGGCACTATTACTTCCCTTGATCTAGATACTATATTCCTATTAATGCAGACTAGAATTGCATTGGCTTTTTTAGCTGCTGTATCACATTGCTGACTCATGTTCAGCTTGTGGTCTACTAAGACTCCTAGATCCTTTTCACATGTACTGCCCTCAAGCCATGTGTCACCCATCCTATATCTGTGCATTTCATTTTTACTGCCTAAGTGTAGTATCCTACATTTATCCTTGTTAAAATTCATTTTGTTAGTTTTGGCCCAGCTTTCTAATCTGTTGAAGTCATTTTGGATTCTGATCCTGTCTTCTGGGGTATTAGCTACCCCTCCTAATTTGGTGTCATCTGCCAACTCGATAAGCATAACCTCTATTCCATCCACTCCAGCCACAAACTTGCAGGAAGAAGCAGGGGAAAAGTCTTCCCTCCCTCTCCAGTGCCTCTGAGGGAAGGTTTTATGGATGGTGTAATTGTATCATCATCATCATCAGGGATGATGGTGGTGGTGGTGGTGGTTTTACATCTTGAGTTAAGTCTTGAGGGCCCATAGCAACAAAAGATATTTAAAGCGGGTTGCTGGCAAAGAAAAGGTTAAGAGCCACTGCTTTCAGTAACTAAAAACTATTGTACCTTCTTTTGTGAAACTCAACCAGTAAGCGTTACTTTGTATAGCATCATAACTAAAAACTAACTACTGTGGAATGAGAACAATGTAGGACCTGTAACTATTATTTTTTAAAAAGCAACTTCCCATGCATTGAGCTTAAACACCTTGTACTGCTTTGGTTCCAAAGCTATCAGTAGATCACTGTAACATGACACTTGAAATACATAAGCAATTTTTCTCTGGCTTTCTTCCATTTCCAATATTGACTGTCTTGCAGTGTTTACAGTTTTGTACTTACACACTTCCTATCTTTGAGTTTTCTACTTGAAATCACTTTCATAAAGGGGAAAAATGTGAGACCCACATGTGGTTTGTCCCACATAACATTAATTGCATAAGAGTGAGTTTCAGTAGATGTGTTTGGTGGATTTAAAGTATTTTCATACCTAGCCACATTCTCTATGTGAAACACCCCACATGTGCACACCTGTATATATCATGGTACACTGAGGGTACACATACAAACACATTACAGTGTAGTGGTTTGAGCGTTGTACTATGACTTTGGAGACCAAGGTTCGAATCCCCCTTTGGCCATGGAAACCCACTGGGTGACCTTAGGCAAGTCATTTTCTCTGCCTCAGGAAGGCAGAGGTACAAATCTTGCTAAGAAAACCTCGGGGCAGGTTTGCCTTAGGGTTGTCATAAGTCACTAAAGACCTGAAGGCACACCACCACCACCACCACAACATATAATGAAACAATGTGACTAATTGGAAAAGATGATAATGCTTGGCAAAAATGATGGCAGTACTGAAAAAGGGATACCACACTACAGATGGATTGATTGAAACAAGGAAGCAGGACCTGAGCAGGGCAGTCAGTGACCAAGGATCTTGGAGGTCTCTCGTTCATAGGGTTGCCACAAGTCAAAGTCAGCCTGATAGCAAATAACAACAAACTGTCAGTACATGCAATACCTAAGCTGCTGGCACTTCCTTCCCTTTCTTTCATCATTTCTTCTGTGTCAGATTCTAGATTTCATGGGACTGTTGTACAGCACCATGCACACTAGCATTATATAAACAGCAAGAGTTTCCAGTGTCCATCAAGAGCTGAAGTGTCACTTCTAAGGGCTGCAGTTCTAAAACTCAGTTACAGTACCTAGGGAGCTAGCTGACTGGAACACAAACTTTTGAATTAATATGTAGATTTCTTCAGTTATACTGTAACTGTGCACTGTTAGGGTAGTTCTCTAAGAGGTTATTTGCTTGAATATTTGATGGGTTTATCAGTAGTCCCTGCAAGTCTTTGGGAATGGTGGGTTTGTGTTTAAAGACAAAGGCCTAAATCTAGTTGTTAATCCCAGCTAGAATCAATAGAAACTTGGTGAGTCAACAGTTACGTAATCCCTACAGATTCAGTGGGTCTGCTCTTGTTGGGACTAGCAGCTGGATTTAAGCTAAAATCATAGAATCATAGAGTTGGAAGAGACCACAAGGGCCATCCAGTCATTGGTATGTATGTACCTGAGTTGTAAGGGGCATGTCTATTTGTAGTTTAATATTCCTGGGATCTACTTGTGAACTATACAGACTACCAATTGATATAGAAGTGGATTTTCCCAGTAAAACAGAAGTCAATTTTTGTTTAATTCCTATCTTGTTAAGCCATTGTGCACACACATGCACCCCAAGTATCTCTTTAAAAAATACTTGGTTAGTTTTCCCCTCCCTATTAGTAAAATGAGCCTCAACTACAGTTGTCCCTCCATATCCACAGATTTGGTATCCACGGATTCAAGTATTCATAGCTTGAAAATATTCTTAAAAAAATAATAATCCAAAAAGCAAACCTTGATTTTGCCATCTTATATAAGAGACACCATTTTGCTATGCCATTGCATATAATGCGACTTGAGTATTCACAGATTTTGGTATCCACGGGGGGTCCTGGAACCAAACCCCAGCGAATATGAAGGGATAACTGTATTTCCACCTTTCAATCAGTTCACTTTAGTTACAGTCTCCACTCTAATCATGGTCTCTTCATGTCATTTTCTAGTGTATATCCTACATTGGAGTACAATTATGTAGGTGCAGGGAAAGGACACACACTATAAACCAGTACTGTATTGTGTGAATATCACATGTATATCACCATATAAACACATACATAGATGCATATGTTGGGTTTATCCTTTCATCCTTGCAACAAAACCCCCCAAAACATAGTATAGCATAGAATAAAACAAATGTAATTGTCTGCATGAAGCAAATTCCAGAGGAAATGCTCTGAAAGGAGTTTGGGGTAATGATCCATTCTTGGATTCAAAGAATTGCTTGAGGTCAGGTGCAGAGTAGATTCCCAGATAAGTGGTTCACACCAATAGCTACTACCCATATTTCCCAATCAGGGTTAAGTAAGCCAAAAGTAAAGATTTTAAATGTTACACTGGAATGGAAGAGAATGGGTTGACATTAAGGGGATGGTTTACCATCGAAACATACTTTCAGATAGTCTGTAAGCTCTTAGAAAGAATGCTGTGATCACTAAAAGTCAACATGGGTTTCTCAAAAACAAGTCATGCCAAACTAATCTTATCTCTCTCTCTTTTTTAATGGAATAACAAGCTTGGTAGATGAAGGGAATGCTGTTAATGTAGCATATCTTGATTTTAGTAAGGCCCTTGACAAGGTCCCCCAGGATAGTCTTGCAAACAAGCTAGTAACATATGGGCTAGACATTGTGACTCTTAGGTGGATTTGTAATTGGTTGACAGACCAAACCCAAAGGGTAGTCACCAATGGCTTATCTTCATCCTGGAGAAAAGTGACTAGTGGGGTGCCACAGGGTTCTGCCCTGGGCCCAGTGCTATTTAACATCTTTATTAATGACTTGGATGAGGGAATAGAGGGCATTCTTATCAAGTTTGCTGATGACACCAAATTAGAAGGGGTAGCTAATACCCCGGAGAACAGGATCCAAATTCAAAATGACCTTAACACATTAGAAAGCTGGCCCAAAATTAGCAAAATTAATTTCAACTGGGAGAAATGTAGAGTACTACACTTGGGCAGAAAAAAATGAAATGTACAGCTATAGGATGGGTGCACCTGGCTTGATAGCAGTGCATGCAAAAAGGATCTAGGAGTCTTGGTGGACCACAAGTTGAACATGAGTCAGCAGTATGATGCAGCAGTCAGAAAAGCCAATGGGATTCTGGGTTGCTGCATCAGTAGGAGTATAGTGTTTAGATCGAGGGAAGTAACAGTGCCACTTTATTCTGCTTTGGTCAGGCCTCACCTGGAATACTGTGTCCAGTTCTGGGCACCACAGTCCAAGAAGGATGTTGACAAGCTGGAACGTGTCCAAATTGGTGAACAGTCTGGAAGCCATGCCCTATCTTAGGGAGCTGGATATGTTTAGCATGGAGAAGAGAAGGTTAAGAGGAGACATGATAGCCATGTTTAAATATTTGAAGGGATGCCACCTTGAGGATGCAGCAAGCTTGTTTTCTTCTGCTCCAGAAACTAGAACACAGAGCCATAGACTCAAACTACAGGAAAAGAAATTCCATCTAAACATTAGGAGGAACTTTCGGATGGTAAGAGCTGTTTAGCAGTGGAATACACTGCCTCCAAGTGTGGTGGAGTCTCCTTCTTTGGAGGTTTTTAAACAGAGGCTGGATGGCCATCTGTTGGGAATGGTTTGATTGTGTTTTCTTGCATGGCAGGGGTTGGACTGGATGCCCTGTGTGGTTTCTTCCAACTCTATGATAATATTATTCCTTTGTCTCTTAAAGGCCTCCCAATATGGAAGATACCCCTCTTCTTCTCCCCACCCCCAACTTCCCAGAGGCCATTTGGGCATCTACCTGCTTCTCATGCATCCTACCCATTCATTTCAACAGCTTGAATAGCCTGTTATGTGTCAGAGCGATCCTTGATGGTAAGACATCTTGCTATAAATAAAACTGATCTGGCTGTTCCCTTTTCTAACCCATGTTTTTCTGCTTTCTTTCTTTTTGCCTCCCCCCACCCAGTGCTGCTGTTGGCATTGGTTTCTATGGTAACAGTGAAACCAACGATGGAGTTTATCAGCTGATCTACGCTCTTGATAATGCTAATCACACGCTCTCAGGGATTGATTCACTGGTAAGACATCAGATTGGTTGAATTGCTACAATTTTTATCTTCCTCTAATACAGACATTCTGGCTCTGGCAGGTTTTTTTTCTCCCCCCTCCCTAGAATGCCCAATGTTGGAAGCAGCTGTCTGAGAATTTCAAAATTTTTGAAAAATCAACCAATGGAATGTCTCTTCCTAGATGAGAGTGTAGGGGCCTATGCAGCTACAACACCTTTCCATCTCGGTTTCCTCTGGATAGAAAGTGCACATTGGTCCTGCTTTGACTGGCTGTCCTTTGGGAGCTTTTGCATTGTCTAGTAGGAGATACACATCAGATTTATTTATTTATTTATTCATTTGAGTATTTATACCCCGCTCTTCAGCCACAAAGGCTCTCAGAGTGGCTTACAAGTTGTTTAGCAATAGCACTTACACATCTACACCACTTTATAGTGTGCTAGGCACTGTCTAAGCGGTTTCCATTGTGTGTTAGCTAATTGCCCCCACAAGCTGGGTATTCATTTTACCGACCTATGAAAGGATGGAAGGCTGAGTGAACCTTGGAGCCCTTGGGATCGAACTCACAATGTTGTGGCTGCAGTACCAGCATTTAACCAATGCTCCACCAGGACTCCCTGTTTCACAGGGGACAGAGACAAGAAGAAATGGAAGGCAAGAGGTCTTGGGGTACCCCTCTTCAATAGTGTAGGTACAAAGCTGTCCTTAATGCTTCCTGGTCACAGTTTTGGCACCTCCTTGCTTTGCTGTGATCTAGGAGTGCAGGGAAGAAGGACTCAAGGTGAGGATAGGCCCTTCACCAAGACAGAAGGATGATTCCTTCTCTCGGAAAAAGATTCTCCCCTGTCTAGCAGACCTACGCACCCCTGCCTGTATCTGATCCTCTTCAAATCAAATCCACCCAGATGAGAAAATCAAAACTGTTGCCCCATAGCTGTAGAGGCATTGTACCATAGCCAGCCTTTTTCAAGCAAGGATAGGGAGTGTGTGGTGTCCAAGAACCTGTCAGACTACAACTCCCAATAGCTCTAAGTATCAGAGCAAGTGATGAGTCATGATGGGAGTTGCAGTCCAGCAACATCTGAAGGACCACACATTCCCTATCACTGCTTTAGGGCACTTTTCCCTTCTTCTCAACCTCCAGCTCCCACGTAGCCTTTGGTGTATATATCTGTGCAAGGAATTGGGTTCAAATGTATCTACTTATTTCAGGGTGTATCAATACCTCTTTCCTTAAGCTTCTGTAATCTGCCTTTCAGACTGGCTGGGTCTTGGAGAGACAGCTGCTTTCCTCTGCAGATTACTGGGATCGTGTAGTGTCTGCTGGTCAGAGGCCATGCTGGCAACTTTCCCCCTTCCACAGGGCATGTTGGCTGCAAAAATGGAAAAACTGTGGGGGGAGGAGAATCTAAGCTTAAGATTGGAAACTCTTTCTGTTAGTATGAGAAAACTGAGTTTTGTAGCACTGGAAAATTCCTTGGTTCTGGTTATTGTTACAGCTCAGCAGCTGTATCATTTTGCTTTGCTACTGGAAGGGATTTGAGGTCATAGAAGAAAGTTATGGGCTGACAAAACCTGTGAGAAACCAGTATTTGGAGAAGGCGGACCTTGTGATAGCTAAGGGACTATTTTTGGACCCCAGAAGCACCAGGAAGTAGGAGAGCCCAGGACTGAAGGTATCAGGTCTGTGAGATGGTTTTTATGGCCTGGGATAGCTGATAGTACAAGACCCCTTTCTCTTCTCATCTCAGCTTGACTGTGGCCTGTACCTGCTAATTTAGCCAACATTTTCAAAGAGATTGCTGAACCCCTAACAGTTTTGCCAGTCCCCTAGGCACTTTCCCCCTCTCCCCCTCCTGCTGAGAGCACAAGTTAAGAACAATCCAGGTGGCACCATGCCCAGGAGGTGCCCATAGCATATCACCTGGGTTTCTCTTCATTCCATGCTTCTTGTTACTTCCTCAGGAATTTTAAGGGAAAAGTCACGCTTGAAAGCCACAGTAGAGTTTGAGTCTGAACTGGAAGCTCCCAAATGGCAAAAGGCACAAGAAGAGCCTATCCAAAAACATTTTCCCCACCTTAGGCAAAGAACAAGAAGGAACAAGTGATAATATAGATGGTAATGACTGAGGGGCAAGGGAAACTCCAGCATGTAAACTACACATTGATCTGCAGAGGTTCTTTTATATATTGGAAAGGAATACATTTTTGTGGGTCTCTGCTTATGATCCATCAAGAGAGAAAAGTTACTTAAAGCACCCTTTATGCAGCCTCTTTATTTGCCTAATGCAGGGGGGAGGGGGAGGGTGCCATTCAAATGGTACAACCATAGACTTCTGTCCTTAACTTTCACAGACTGGAGTCTACTTCATTTGATACATGAAATATTACTGCTTTAGAAGTATATAGATATACAAAGACACGCACGGTTGGATTCTGGGTGGTTAAAATTGTACAGTTGGAGGAAAATGAAATGCAAATTCTCTATATATGTGCCTGTAAGGGCTTAAATACCCTAAAGGCACCAGCTCCCGTCTAATCTTAGAAGCTAAGCAGGGTCAGCTCTGGTTAGTACTTGGATGGGAGACTGCCAAAGAATACCAGGTGCTGTAGGCTATATTTCAGAGGAAGGAACTGGCCAAACCACCTCTGAGGATTCCTTGCCTAAGAAAACCTTATGAAATCCATGGGTCGCCATAAGTCGACAGGCAACTTGATGGCACACACACACGTGTGCCTGTTAACTCTATGTAGCCTCTCTTGCATTTCTTGAAGTAGACTGAACTTCACAAAAACTTGTGTCATGATAAATTTAAGGTGAACAAGATGCTTTGTTGTTTTCAATGCAACAGGTTAACATGGCTGCCCCCCTGGAAATTGTTCAGTGGATATATTTGTGATAACTCTAGCATTCCTTTCTCATTGTGACTATAGAAGTGTAGTGGCTTAACTACCTATTCTAGAGTACAATATTAAATATATTCGAAAAGATTTAATCAAAATCCTGGAGCCTTGTGTCTTTGGTGATAAGTGAAGGAAATGTTTTTCCCTGTCAAAACTGAAGGGGAAGTCAAGCTGACATTGGCTTTCTCTTCTACTCTTAGAAAATACAGAGAATTCACAGATACAACCTGCTGGTTCTCATGGATGTGTTTACTTTTGTTTTTGGCCAGGTCTCAGGCACCACCACAAAGATGAAAATAGCTTTGGAGCAGCACCTGGCCCGGCTGAATGAGATCTTTGCCACCCGAGGCGACTATGTGCAAACGCTCAAGTTCCTGCAACAGATGGCAGACAATATTGTGCTGCAGCTCTCAGGGCTCCCCATCTGGGCTGATGTCACAGTAGACTTGTCCAAGGTTGCCAGTGAGGTCAGCTACGTGGAGTATTATAGGTGAGAGTAGATGTCACAGAGAGAGAGATTCATGGCCTCTCACAAGCCATCAAATAATTGATTTGATATTGTGTGACCTTTTGTCCTTTTGAAAACAGCATGCAAAAGAGGTTCCCTTCTGGGTTTGTGAAACTATTGGGAAGTCCTGTACGTTGGTAATAGACCACATACTTTACATGCAGGAATAATAATAATAATAATAATAATAATAATTATTATTATTATTTATACCCCGCCCCTCTGTTAAAACAATCGGGGCGGCTTACAATAATTAAAATACAATACAGATAAAAATCCCTAAACACCCCCACCCCCACCCTCCCCCATAAAAAAAATATTAAACAAATGTAAATTAAAAGTAAAGGTCTAAAATCACCTTTAAAAACAATAAATACAATAAATAGCCAGCGGACTAAAAGAAGCCAGGATCTCCTGAGGCCGGGATCTAATTTGGAAAGGCCTGTCAAAAGAGATTCGTCTTTAGTGCTTTTTTAAAGCCACTCAGGCTTATCATCTGACGGATCTCGTTCGGCAGGTCATTCCACAATTTGGGAACGATTACCGAAAAGGCCCTCTGGGAGGTTGCAGACAGCCTAGAATTTTGTGGCTGAAGCAAATTCCTCCCAGAGGACCGGAGTGCGCAGGGAGGATTGTATGGGAGGGGGCAGTTCCAGAGATAAGTTGGACCCAAGCTATTTAGGGCCTTAAAGGTAATAACCAACACCTTATACTGGGCCCGGAAACCGATAAGCAGCCAGTGGAGAGATCTCAAGTAGGTCTGGGAGAGAACTTGAAGAGCCCCTACTAGTCAATATAGGAAATACTTCTTGAGATGCACCAGTGGCCTGAAGCAGTCTAAAGCAGGTTCTGGTGACCTATTTGGGAATTCAGAGTAAGGCAGAGTTGCTGAGAATTCTGGCATATCATGAATGAGTAAGCATGCTAGTGCATTTACTCTGTTGGTCTTACTTTCTTTCTCAGAATCAGCAGAGAGGGATTAAAATCCAGCAATAAAAAGAGGTCTTGGGGGTTAGGGAGTACAGTCCCCATTCTTTGGCTGAATATTGCTTACAATGGTAACAGTTACATTTAAATGATGGGGAAGACTGCACAGCTCTGACATGTCTCCTTGTCTGGGAGTTTATCAGGGCGTGAAGGACAAGCTGATTGTGTCTGGGGGGGTGGGGTGTTGGGGAGTCAGTTTCAGTGAGGAGCCTTGGCCTTGCTAATCTCCTGTTTTCAATCCAACTCAGGGCGCCTCCTTCCTGCAGGGCTGCTCCCTGGGTTTTGTCAAAGGCAAAGCCAATGTGTTTGTATGTGTACCCTCAGCTTTCAGAGACAATCTTTAAAAGGAAGATGTTCCTTTAGAATAGGTCTGCCTATCAGTGCCCCTACCCACATTCCAATCACAGGCGCTAGTGACATTTTTGTTCATGAAAATGAGTTGGCAGTTGGCAGTAGCAGATGGCACTTTCTGTCTGTACTAGGCAACCATGCCAGTAAATGGCTTTGAATAGGGGAGCCTGTAGCACTTTGTGGTATTGGAGGGGAGAGGACCTCAGCTGCATTTAGATCTAAGAGCATGTGGTCCAAGCCAGTATTATTACAGAGTAAAAAACCAAACAACACCTCTAAATGTGAGGAGGTGGGAAATACGCCTTGCAAAGCTTGTATCCCTTCTGCATGTGAGTACTTTGAGAAATTGACATACTTTTGTGGATGTTGTATGGCTTTGTTTTGCAGGCTGGTGCACCAACAATTAACAGGCTACCAGATCAAGGGTCATTGATTAAGGCTTGAATAATTGGGAGTTGAATGGAATGGGAACTGTTGATATGGACAGTACTGCACAACCCCACTGGCAGTCTTATGGAATGTGCTAAACGAGACTTGGTTAGTCATTTGACTTGGCCAAAAGAACTAAAAGAGGCATGCCAAAACATAAAGGAAAAGGATCGTCCCTTGGGAGCTGGGGAGAGTTTCCTGTATTTATAAAAGAGTAGGTGGGTGATGAGAAGCAACCCTCTGTGTTATTAGAAGATTTCTTAAAATAGCTGTCTGTCTGTTCCTGGGACTATATATGCTTTTCTAGCGCATTTCTTGAGTTTTGAAGGTAGTCTAAGCACAGGGAAAAGGTTTAGCCTGTACAGTTGTCTCCTGTCCAGTTGTGCCCAGATATCGCTACAGAGCTGGCCTGAGTTCAGGCAGTCAGAATGACTGGTTTTCCATTCATACCAAGCAGCCATCCATAAGGTTCCTTTCTTAGAAAAACCTTTTTCAACTGCACATTGTTGAATACATAAGATGAAGAGTCCAAAATACTGTACTATTGAATTCTTGATGCTAATTGAATTGTTTTAAAACACAAGCAGGAATCCTAGATAGGTGTTCTTAATAATTATTTATACACCTAGAATTCTGTATTAACCATTCCTTTTCAAATCAATGCTTTAATGGCAATCTTTCTTATTTGCATGTTTGGAAAACATGTGTATGAATTGGAAAACTCTTGTTCCAGTAAACTATGCACATGCTTCCTGGGCAAATGTGCCTTGAAGAGCATAAGCATGAAAGACTGTGTTGACAGCATTTGTTCCTACCACTCACGTAAAAGCTGGTAAATGCAAGCAGAAGCCAGATGACATGAGGTCCATGTTCCATGTGGCTGCAGAATGAACTGGTCACTTGGCTGTTCTGTCATGTCAACAGATACATAAAGCTTGTGGATAAAGCTTGGAAAATTACATTTGGGGAAGAGTTTTCAAAGAAATGACCCATGTTAATCTGTCACAGAATAAAAAGAAGAAAAAGGTAGAAGGAAAGGGAATCTAGTAGTCACAAGAATGCTGCTAGATTTCTTCCCCCTCTTTATTTTATTTTATTTTGTGGAATATATGATCTCTTTAGGCATTTCTAGGTCCTCCAATGTGATTCCATTGTCGACTTCCAGCATTCTTCTCATTGAAAATAATATAGTTCCCTCTTATCCATGGGGGTCTTGGAATGTACCTCCCGTGGAGACAGGGATCAACCCGTACAACTCCTGGAACTCTCCAAGTCAGCATACCATTGACCCTGCTGACTACGGGGTAGTGGTGGTGGCAGGGTTCTTGGAACTGTTTTTTCTGATGTACAGAAGTGAAAACGTGGACACCAAATCAGTGTATACAGGGGTCGACCTGTAGACCAAAACGACTTTTTTCCCCCATGCCCTGATTTTAGGACATAGAAAACAGCCTTGTTATAGTTGAGAGTCTTTGTCCATCTAGGCCAGTATTGTCTGCTCTGACTGGCAGGAGATCTCTAGATTCTCAGGCAGAGACTCTTGCCCTCACCTGCTCTCCACTCCTTCTTCAATGGAAATGCCAGGGATCAAGCACAAAACATGCCTCTACCAAGGAGCCATTAGCCTCCTCTCATATTTGTGCAGCCTGTGGGTGTCTCAGGATAGTCCGATTAATACACTTGGCTCTGTAACAGGAATTCATGCACTGCCTTCAATGTACACTGATTTCACCATGAGGCAGGGAGTGGGAGGACGGAGGCTGAGTAACTTGGCCCTCCACTATGAAAATTATTTTGCCTTTTTTTATAAGCATTCATGAATCTGCCCACAGTAAATGACAAGTGTGAAAAGACTGCATCAGTGGAGGCCAGAAATAAGGCTAGAGGGCCCCCCCCCACCTGGTGTTCTTGTTGTTTCCTTTCAAAATTTAGCATACACCACTAGCAGTGACAGTGGACCCTCAAGCCAGCTGCTTGCTTGCATCCAGCTCTTGGCCACAGCAAAGGCATGTTAATTGGGTCCTCTCTGACTCGCTCCTCCTCTCCTCTGTAGTGTTAATGAGGCAGAAATCCACTGGCTGTGAACAGAGCGGCAGCATCTGCAGGGTGAGGGGAGGAATCAAAAGCCCTCTTTTGCCAGTGGCTACAGGGAGAGGAAGAGAGCTGCTCACATGTCATAGATGAGGAGGGGCTGTTGCTACTGCTGCTGCTGCTGGACAGCATCTCTCAACCACAACCCTGCCAGCTGCAGTCTCCCTGGGTCTGTCCTTTCGGAGGAAAGAGCACCACGCTTGAGGAAGCCAACTAAATCTAGCTAGTCACTCTTTCCAAAGCCGTTTGTGTGTGTTTTGTTTGTGGTGATTGCGTGTTATTCCCTGCCAAGGAACAGACTTCTGCAACCTGTGTAGTTTGTTCGAAGTGTATATGGTCCTCTCTGGAAACAGAGCTGGAATTCTACTGGGCAAGGGATGAAAGCCACGCTCATTGAGTCTTCAGCCCAACCTTTCCCTCCCTCCTCTGCTTCTGAGGTTTCATTCCCTGACATGCTGTAAAGCATAGGTTTGCAGACATATGGACTAGGAAGTGCTAGGTTTTTCAAAGTTCCTGTGTTCTGCAAGCTGGCAGAGGTGAGAAAAAGAAAACCTGGCTAGAATGTTACAGAGAACTCAACTAAAATAGCTTTTCTTGGTTGTCTCATGAGTCCTGTTGCTTTCACATCCTTCTTATGCCCTCCTTTCCTGCCCTAGAACAGCCTTCCCTGACAAAGAATTGTCCAGATGTTTTATTATTTAAAACTCCCTTCACCCTGGATCACATGCTTGCTGGGGCTAATAAGAGCGGTGGTACAAAACTTCTGGAGGCCACCAGATTTTCAAAGGCTGGCCACTGTGAGAGAGATATGCTGAGCTAGGTCCTTGGGCTGGACTAGTAGAACTGCTCTTCCAAGGCTTTGAGAGGATTCACTTAATCCTAGAGTTTCACTACAACAGCGCTAGAGAAAGTTTGGCCCAAGCAGCTGTATTGTAGACTCCAGACTTCCCCGATTGCCCACCCTCCAAAAATAATAAGGTGATTAAAATTCCAGGTGATTTTTAAGTAGAAAAGGGGGCAGAAAAACTCTTCTACACCCCCAGCATGAAAAAGTACCATACCTGAAACCAGAAATGCAAACAAGAAGTCATTTCCGTTTTCAGACAAAAATTGGCTGAATATGGAGTAGTATGGCCCAGCCTAGGAGCCAGCGTGGTATAGTGATTTGAGTTTTGGACTAGGACCCTGGAGACCAGGGTTCAAATCCCTGCTCAGCAATGGAAACCCCCTGGGTTACCTTGGGCAAGTCACTCATTCTCAGCCTCAGAGGAAGGCAAAGGCAACCCATCCCACCCCCAAACAAATCTTCCCAAGAAAACCCCCTGCTAGCTTCGCCTTAGGGTTGAAACAACTTGAAGGCACACAGCAACAATGGATCAGTATAGGGGCAAAAATTGATCCCTGCTTCTGCTGCAGTTGCCCACATTAGGCTTTCTACTCTTGAAGTGATGGGATGGTACCCAGAGGTTTCAGCCTAAGGAAAGGAGTCTTACAGAGTAGAGTACAGACAGGATTATTCAGAATCTGTGGTCAGGCAATATCTTTATTATGTATGGCCAACCCAAATAAAACCCCAAAATAGCAAGCAATAAGTTGTCCAGAACCTTTCATCAGGCTAGATGTCAGAAAAAGATGTTGACACTTTATTTTAAGTAATTTCCAAGGACAACTTCACATATGACCTTTGGACCTGACAATGACGAATTTTCTCTCATGATCGTGACCTAAAAGTTATGTCCCGCTTTTCCATGAAACATTCTTGTGCATAATGATTCCAGTAAAAATAAATGGAGCTGTTGCACACTTGCATGTCTTCAAGCTAAAGATGCACACCCTCTAATGAGGACCACAGTCATATAGCATCCAGGTATATGTGTCAGCACGCTTGCAGAAAGCGCAGGATGAGTCCTTCCTGAATCTTCGTTTGTGAAGAAAAGCCAGAGAGAGATATGTGTTAAGGAAGTGTTACAGTAAGAATTTATGAAAGATAACTTCCTGCCAAAAAAATCGCCACATTATGAAGTGAACATGGTAATTGCCACCTCCTCTAATGGCAGCCCACAAAAATGTGCCAATGCTAAAAATATCAGTTATGCTTTCACCTACAGAATGGACATGATGTTTTGAAAGGAAAACAATAAAGGAATCCTATGCATATTTACTCAGAAATAAGCCCCACTGTGTTCAGTGAAACATAATTCCAGACAGAGCTTGGAATGTTAGCAAGGAGTAGGGAAATTAATTTGTTGTGTCAAAAGCTAGGAGTGATGGGATTTAATTCATTGTACTATAGTTAATTAATTAGTTGATTTTTTAAAAAAAAATCCATAGGATATGTAAAGAACAGCAGGTTGGTTGCTGTCATTGCCCCCAGTGGTACATTTTGTTATTGGTACCCTCAAAAGAAATGTGTGTGTGTGTGTGTGTGTGGTTTCTAATAGCCTTTCCCAGCTGGAAACTTTCCAGATGCATTGGAGTATGCACCTACAAAGTACTGGAGATTATGGGTTTTATAGGGAAGACCACCCTGAATTATAGAATCTAAAGGCTGCCCCAATTGTGTTTCATAGAGGGGCGGGATATAAATAATAATAATAATTATTTTTATTATTATTATTATTATTATTATTATTACATAGGCTGGCTCTCTGCTGGTGTAACCTGGCCATAGATCAAGCCCGTTCCTCTTCTGTTACCTCTACAAAATCAGCCAGAGTCCAGACAGGCTTGCCAGCCCATCACTGCAGCCACCACCGCTGCCATCTCTCTGGCTTTCCTGGAAGCGAGGAAACCAAGCCACAACATGTGGCCAAGGCCCACTATATATGACCAGCCTTGGTCACATGCTGCAGGACCTCATCCTGGATCCAGAAGAGCAAAGTAAACTGGCAGCTGTAGCGACAGGCTGGCCTGCTGGGATGGGTTCCTGTGGACACACAGGGCCCAATCCGTTCGTTCCCAGCAGGAATGGATTAAAGCAGGTATTTTTTAAAAAAATGTGGTAAAGGGCCCTGCTCTGTCTGAGCCCCGTACCTGCTCCTGGGGTGGTGAGGATTGCCCAGAGGCAGAATGAGGCAAGTGCCCTGTATTGTCAGGACTGCAGGGCTTCAAGATGGGGGCAAGATGGCGTAAATTGTCCATGTAGATAAGCCCTAACAGTTTACTCAGTTAAGTTTTATCACTGATGGGCATATCTCTTCTTTCCATCCACATCAGCATATATACCATTCACTCATTCTTCAGCTGATTGTTTGTCTGGATTGGAAAGGATGAATAAATAATGGTGTTTTAGAAGACTGTGTTCCACTGCAATATAGATGTGTATAAGTAAGTGACTACACAGGTCCATTGGTAAAACAAGGGTGGAGAATTCGTAATCAGAACTATATGGAGTGCCTATGAGCACATGCAGAACTATTTTCTATAGTATTGCATAACTGGATATCCTGCCTCCTTACTCACTTAGAAGAAAGAAACATGGTGTGCAGATATAAAGGTAGAGTACCTGTATTGTATGCAGGAGCCCCAAGTTCAATTCCTGCCATCTTCAGTTTCTAATAACCCCAAGTGCCCTGGGACTAACCTCCTCTTCTTGAGACCGTCTCCTACAATCAATAAAGAGACAAAACCTCTTATTTGTTGCACTACATAAGTGCTGTTAACCAGCAAATGTACTTGTTTAAGCCTTGTTGAGAGGAGGAGGAAACAACACATAAGTAGCGAAATTTAGCTAGTTATTTCTAAGCTCTGCTCCCTGGTTAATGTGCACAGAATGAGAGCCTCAGCTGCTCAGATCTAAATGAAATTACACTTCCTTCTGCTATTTAAAGTGCAGCTTCAACCTTTTAAATTCTAAATCCCTTGAATAATTTTTCCCTTTTCAGTTCATTGATGTGGCTGTGCTTCTTAAAATTTCAGTCTTTCTTGTAATACTATAGCAGTGCTGGTGCTACAACCAATTAAATGGTTTTGAGGGACTGCAGTCTCTGAAGCTTCATATTTGGTAGCCTTGTTAGGTTATTTCACTGTCCCTGGCCTGAGTTTCTGCAGGGCTTTCTTGAGTCTTATCAGCTTCCTCTCTCTACAGATGGCTCTCCTACCTCTTGCTGTTCATTCTCAACTTGGTGATCTGCCTTATTGCCTGCCTAGGTCTAGCTAAGCACTCCAAATGCCTGCTTATTACGTAAGTACACATTACATGGGGGTGGAAGGGAGAGATGGTGTTTAATACATGCATTTACTGCCATGCAACCCATCACTGTCACTGTCCGATGTCCTGAAGGCTAATAAGATGAGTCAGCAGTGTGATGCAGCAGCTAAAAAAGCCAATGTGATTCTAGGCTGCATTAATAGGACTATAGTGTCTAGATCAAGGGAGGTAATAGTGCCACTGTATTTTGCTTTGGTCAGACCTCACCTGGAATATTGTGACCAATTCTGGGTACCACAATTCAAAAAGGATATTGACAAATTGGAGTGTGTCCAGAGGAGGGCGACTAAAACGGTGAAAGGTCTGGAAGCCATGCCCTATGAGGAGCGGCTTAGGGAGCTGGGCATGTTTAGTCTGGAGAAGAGAAGGTTGAGAGGGGACATGATAGCTCTGTTTAAATATTTGAAGGTATGTCATACTGAGGATGGAGCAAGCTTGTTTTCTGCTGCTCCAGAGATTAGGACACAGAGCAATGGGTTCAAATTACAGGAAAAGAGATTCCACCTAAACATTAGGAAGAACTTCCTGACAGTAAGAGCTGTTCAGAAGTGGAATGCACTGCCTCGTAGTGTGGTAGAGTCTCTTTCTTTGGAGGTTTTTAAACAGAGGCTGGATGGCCATCTGTCAGGAATGATTTGATTGTGTATTCCTGCAAGGCAGGGGGTTGGACTGGATGGCCCTTGTGGTCTCTTCCAACTCTATGATTCTAAGAGGACCTCTTCTTTCCTGCCTTGCTACCCTGGGGGGTCAGGTTCTTATCAAGGAATTCTTGGAATTGTGGTGGTTAGTGTGGCACTGGTAGAAAAGGTTCATGATCCCAGCATTCTCTTTTCTCAGGTGACCACAGACACACACAGAGGAGCTGTGGCTCATCTCAGTATCGATGTGGCCAAAGATTGCTTTCCCTTGATGAAAAACCCTTAATTAATGGGAGCTTGGTCAAGGGTGAAAAAAGCACTAGGAAGTTTCCCAGCTACATGTTATGGAGCACTCCCCAGACTCCATTTTATTTGTGGCATGGGATGATGGGCTGTTTCCCTTCTCTTCTCAGCCTTTTCTGTTTCTTTGCTTTTCCATGACTATAGCCAAGACAGGCTAATAAGGCAAAATGGGGAATTATGGATTAAGATAGAGGGTTGGAGCAGCCATGGGCAGTGGCTTTCTTTTTTGTCACAAAATGTTGTGTGTGCAAACGTTATGCTGTTTCGGTTCTGAAAATGTGGAGAAACCTGATGCTTACACAGCTGTTCCAACACCATATTTTCCAGTGCCAGGATCTTCTGAACCTGATATTCCAAGGAAGGGATGATCTGATTAGGGTCTAACTTGTTTTGTATGTCCTGCTAAGTATGTGTAGCCCAATTAATTGGGCTTGGAACCAGGCAACAGAGTTCAGTTCCCACTTCAGCTGTGGGCTCACTCTGTGGCTTTAGGCAACCCTTCCCCTCTCTACTTCACCTCTTTGTATCTGTGAAATGGGTGTAACAGCAGCCTGCTTCATAGAGTTATTTAAAAGGAGGTAAGCAAGGGCCAATAAGTACAGTGGTACACCCATATCCATTGGGGTTGGGTTACTAGACTTACCATCAATACAGGAAACTGTGGTAACAGCAAACCCTATTAAAATAAAGGGCTTCTGGGAAAAGCATACCATAGAGTTGTGTTGGAGGACCTAGAAGATGCCTAGAGAAGATGCCTCTCTAGATATTTTCAAGCACAACTCTTTAGTATGTGTCCCCATTTTTTGGCCTGTGGATAACTTAAACTGTGGATATTGGTTCCATGGATACAGGAGTCTGACTATTGTAAAACTGTTTTTAAAGCATAGTTGAAGTGCTGTGTACATCTGTAGTGCTGAGATTCCATGTTCCCAGTCTCACTGCCTTCCCACTGAATCCCACTTCTGCCCTTCTACTGTTTGCTTTTTGTCTTCAGGATCCTGTGCTGTGGGCTTTTCACACTTATTCTCAGCTGGGCTTCTTTTGCAGTGGATGTTTCAGCAGCAGTGGTAAGCACAATGCCTGGGCCATAGCTGCTTGTTTTCTGTCTCCCTTATGGTGAAGCTGAAATTGCATTAATTCCAAAAAAAAAATAGCTCTTAGGGTAGACAATGTAGTGTCTACCAGATTTTTGGATTACAGCTCCCATAATTCCTAGGCATTGGCCATGCTGGCTGGGGCTTATGGCGATTCTGGTCCAGAACATTTGGAGAGCATGAGGTTGCCTCCCCCTGCTACACCTGCCCTTGCTATTTGGTGATGGCTTATGTGCATCTTTTGTGCTCATTTTCTAACTAATCCATGATATCCCACTAGCAGTGGGGACCATTCTGAAGTCTCCAAAATGTAGGTGCAAACATCCTGCTGATTTGGCGATGCTGCAAAGACAGATAAAAGATTTTGATCCCTTGGCTGTTCCTGCTGCAATTGGTGTGTCCAGGAACTCCCATTCAGATTTCCTTATCCATTTAGCACTGATATCCTTTTTGGACATTTGCCTGAATGTATGAAGGCTAGAAGGGAATTGGAGGGTAGTGCTACACAGAGCGGCCTCACATCCACACCCCTGACTTTGCTGAGGTAGAAAATGGTGCTTTACTCTTGTTCATTTTTACACAACTAGAATTGCCTCTGTGATTGGGGATCCTTAGAAAGAATGGCTCCTGAGTAATGCCAAGCATTGTACTCACATTCAAATGAACATGAATAGAGCCCCACTTCAGATCCCTTTGCATGGAGTTGGGAAACAGAGGGAGCAGGAAAAGATGGGCACAAGAAGATCGGGAGATAGGACAAGGGCCTAGATCCATCCCTCTGCCCTCTAGGTGGAAATTGATTAGTAGCTCGACCTCATGCTGCTATCAAGCACCCCTCCCCAGGCCTCGGGGGAGGGGCTCCCAGAGCATCTCCCCATTGCTGAAAAAAAGTTTTTCCCCTGCTTAAAAATGGACAGTTACACCCCCAGAAGGCTGGAGGGGATGTGATTATTCATTTAAATATTATTTAAACAAAGTGCCATAGCTTCTGGTCCCATGCCATTTTGAAAAAAGGAACAGATGCACCCTGTTGAGATCCAGGGCAAGGGGGGGGTGGTTCCTGGACCCTCCACTGTAACCCATCCCTGCTCTACCTTGAGCAGAAGGTTGGATTTGATGGCCTACGGGACCCCTTCCAACTTTACAATTTTACAGTTCTACCTACTTACAGCCCTTACAGATACCTGAGCAGGACTTAACATGTTCTGAGGTCCCTTCTGCCACCCTAATTGTGAGTCCAAAAGGTCCTGTTATTAAAGTGTGAAAAGTAATCTTGAGTTTCCTTTGCGGGTTTGTCTGTACTGCTCAACCTCAGACTGCATTTTGTCGTCCCCCCCCCCCAAAAAAAGTGAACTTCCCCATATTGCCAGCCCAATCAGCCCTGCTGGATGTCTAGCCCACTTCAAAAATTTCTAGTTGTGTGCCACCTTAGCACATAACTGTAGCTAGATTTGGGGAGTGGGAAGAGGCTTCCACCACCTTCTTTTCCTGCAGTTTACAAACTAGTCTGTTTCAATTTTTCTCTGTAGCTGGTTGTTTCATGGAGACAGAGTTGCACAGGAAGCATTTCTCTGTTTGTATACCCTCTTCATTGCCCTGCTTTCATTTACTACTGCAAAAGGATGATTTTGTGGGGTTTGTGTACAATATTAAAAGTGTGTTTTGCAGCTGCTCAGACATGTAAATAAAAAATGCTAATTAAGGACAGAAAATAAAAGAATGATGTTAAAATTAATTGCACCTTTTTATATTAAGTCTTCTGAACTTAATGTTGGATGTATGGGCTGTTGGTGTGGATTTCACATTCACATGACAGATATGTGGTGTGGGGAGAGAGGCCAATGTTTAAACCCCATAGGCTTGTGACCTCCTCAATCCCTCTTCTGGTCGTTGTAGGAGCTCCTTTTAAAATTTTTCATTCTCATAGGGTACCAGTGACTTCTGTGTGGCTCCAGATAAATTCATTGTAAATATGACGAAAGGTGACCTCAGTGCAGGTAAGAACACTATTCTTGGTGTTATTTGAGATGTCATGCAGGCAAGTCCTGCCTGCAGTAGGGATTAGTTGATGAGCCCCTAAAACTGAGTCAGGCTCAGCCCCAGCCCTACATAAACAGGCCTTACTCTTCCCAGGGGAATCTGTGGTGCAGCCTCCCCCAACAGGATGCCCTCTAGATGTTTGGGAATCCAAGTCCCATCAGCTCCTGCATACAGAGCAAATGGTCAAATATATTGGGAGTGGTAGTTCATAATATCTGGAGAACACACAGGTTTGGGGAAAGTGTCGCAGTACAGTGTATGTAGCTCAAGAAATAAGCTATAGACTTGGATTGAGGGTGATCATGTATATAGCCTTATAATGGGTGTTCAAGGTCATAAGCTCTGCTTGTATCATATTTGAATTTGGCTTTAAAAATATTCAGCTTAGTTAAGAGGGATGTTTTCTTAGCCTTCATTCCCAGTTAATCCCCTGCCCTTTGTTATCATAGCAAACTCTCTCTCTCTCTCTCTCTCACACACACACACACACACACACACACATTTCTTCTCTCTTTGTGTAGTTGATAAATGAAGTGAAGAGCACTGTTCAAAGCTCTTAAGTTGCTTCTCAAATATTGACAGATGCAGAAGCTGTTATTTGCTGTATACCGTGGGCATGAAAGGGAAACACAGGGTTCACATCATGCTCTGTTGTGCATTAGTAAGATTTGTGCTGATCCTTGGGTACAGCATAAATCTATGAGAGCATCCTTTCTACCAGATTTTAGTGCCTCATTCTCTTCATAAGGGTTTAGGTATTCTGGACCAAATTCTCTTAAAGAAAAACTGAGTCATTTGCAAGTAATAAATTATATAAATTGGGCAGTTTTGCATAGTGCTGAGCTTTGACTACAGATATAAGTGGAGGTTTTGTTTTTGTGTTTTGCCAGACTTGAAACATTTTGCTTGCAAGAAAGGGAGTGATAAGTCAGAAGAGATGCAATGGTGTACTATTACGCATTGGGACACGACCCCTATGCAGGACATGTTTTACCCTAGCTGTCGGAAGCTACACTGAAAGTTCTGTTCTGTTAGTTTCAGACGTCAGCATTCAAGATTTCTATGGCCTTATCTACACTAGCTATAAAATCCGACCCCCCCCACACCCAATCTAGCCTGATAATGCCACACAATGTGCAGCATTATCCCTGAATCTGTTGTGATAGTGCCACACAACATATGGACCAATCTGCACCAGACTTGGGGTATAACACCTAAAACATAGTTTTGGAAGACTCAGTTTTCTCCAGAGTTTCGAGCAAACTCTGGAGAAAACTGTAGTGTGGACAAAGGATCCACACAGGATTCAGGGGGTGGGAAGGCATGACAATCGCTGCCTAACAGGCATGGCTCCCCCCCCCCCCCCCGCGCCGCAGTGCACAGTCACTCATTCTCTATGCACCAGGAACGCAGAGTCGCTGCTGCAGACACGGAAAAGGTGGCAAATGGTGGTGCCTGTTGCCTTCCAGGCATAGTTGCTCACTCCGATCCTCAGAACAATCAGCCATGCACCAGGGATGTCTACCTTGTTAAAGAGTATGCATGAAGCTCTTTGGGAAGAGGTGCCTAGCTAGGCAGCAGCGGAGGACCTACAGCAGGAGATAAAAATCCGGTGGGGAGATTCGGAATTTTTTGATAGGTAGATGTGGCACTTATATCCGAACCAGAGTGGTCTGGACATAATGCAGGGCAGCTCTGGGCTGAAGAAGTCTGATTTTCAATCAGATTTTTACACCCTCCCCCATGTATTCAAGTCCTATGTGTCTCCTAAACTATGGACTCAAGCTACATTTTCCAAACCCTTTCTTTTTAAAGCAGATCTTACACATTGGGAGGGGGCAGTTATAGAAAAGAATCAGCATGTGCAGGAGGGATTAAGGAAGAATAGCAGAAAGAGTTTAACTCTTTCAGTAGCCATTGATCCTCTGCAGCTGTTATATACATTCACATTAAGAGGAAGGTATTTTGTAAATACAATGTGTAGTTTTAACCATCTGTGAAAGCTGACATTCTTATGAAGCCAGATTTTCACTCAATTCTTGGCTAAATGCCACATGGAAAATACATACTAGACTTGCTTCCCTTCTTCTGGGCTTGACAGCAGCTTGATATTAACTTTTAGACTTTTCTTTCAGCATCTCCTCTTCCACACCCTAGTCAAGGTCAGCTGTGCAGAGGAGATACCTTGGGAGATGTCAGCTCACCCGCAGAAATGTGGCATTCAAAGCTGGCCAAAGCTATGTTTGGATTAAGGGTTTTTAAAGTGATGTTGCCACAGTGTCAGTAGGTGCCACAACTCTTGACTCTCTTACTTGTATGCTTTGCTTTGTAGAGATTGTGCAATACTACCTGTATTGCAGCCAAAGTCTCACCAATCCCTTCCAGCAGGTGAGTACTTGACTATGTCTGTGTGTTACCCTAAGAGGTAGGGAGTGCTTTAGAGCCCTACCCATGATACCAAAATCTCTATTATTATCTGGGGAAATTATGAGCTCAAACAGAAGCTTGCAAGAGGAGGGTAACTTTGGAGATCTTTTCACCTATGTATACCAGTACTAACTGTAGAGAGCGCGCCTGTTAAAGTAAAATAAAGTATTTTTATTGGAAATAACACCGGTGATATGCTAGTACACAAAACATACGCTCTTAAGAACCATACAAGGTTATTGGAAAGAAAGGCAGGGAGGTTGGATAGAGAGAGTTCCAGAAAGATGAGGCTATAGTTACCAGTCTTGAAGAGAAGAGTTCTGTGCAGTGAAGATGCTCAGACTGGCACAGAGAATCAGGCAAAGTGTTGATGTCTGTCTGTGGCACACTTTACTATTGTTAGAGGACTAATATTTATACCCTATATCATAGCCTGAAGGGATACTCTGGTTATGACAAAGCCTGAAAGGCTTTCCCACAAAAGTAGGCAAAGGAAACTGAAACTCAACCGATTGCTTTAATTGCTGGGAGAAAGAAATTGATGGGTTTGTGACAACCTTGCAATGTTGAACAGGAGGGGGTATAGGGGAGATTTCCATAGGAATAAGTTAAAGAATTGCCACTTAATTGCTTGATTGAATCATTGCTGAGACACCCAGGGCTGGAAGAAAGGATTAGCACATACCTCCTTAACAACTGTGTTTACTAAGGGGCTTCTGCACAATCCTAATTTGGGCTTTCTTGTCATCATCATATTTCTAAGACATCCCATGTCACTGTGGCCTCCACTGACCTTTGGTTTGCCCCAGCCAACCTGACCTCAAAAAGAGTCCAGTATTTCCAATCATCAGATACCACGGGGAGCAGGGAGGGGAGCAAACTAACAAGTGAACACTTAATTGAGTGCTCTCCATTGGTATGTCTCTAGTCTACCTGTAGTGGGGTGAAAGAGCTCATAACATCACATCTTTCTAGGAATTAACTTGCCATTAGATGATAGTTTCTGTTTCCAAGCTTGAAAACATTACCCCAACCAATTAATGTTAGATCAGTAAAGAAAAATTAATTCATTGATTCATTTAGTTAACTATTGACATAACTGTTAAATTGAAAACCATTTTAAAGTACTAAAAACTGCCAACTCCCAAGTAACATGAATCACTGACTGTTTGACACAAATTGAACATCATTAGCAGATAAAATAATGAATTCTGTTTTATGCTATTGAAAATGTGTAATGAATATGCAGCAGGGAATAAATTTTTATTCAATCATATCCAAGCTCAATTCTGTTTGGAGGTGGGGAGAGAACTTGTGAGCATTGGCCCCTGTCCAGTGAAGTCACTCAAGAAAAGGAATTATTTGTTTGACCAGACTGATTGGTTTTTGTTGTTGCTGCTGTGTTATCCTTCTTTTTTCCCACTTTGGGACTCAAGGCAGCTTACGACTATTAAAACAAACAGCTAAAAATTCACAATGTACAAAAGTTAAAAATGTGATTAAACTATGAAAAATATTAAAACCTGTTTGAAACATAAACCATTAAAAGGAATGCAACAAATAGAAAATCACAGCATATTACGCAAGCCTTTTCCCCTTGAGTAATCAGTATTCCAAGGCCTGCCAGAACAAAAACAAAAAATATTTACCTGCCTGTGGAAAGATGGCAAGGAGTGTGCCAGTCTAACCTCTCTGGGAAGGGAGTTCCAGAGTCTGGGAGCAGCCACCAAAAAGGCCCTCTCCTGTGTTCCCATCAGATGTTCTTGTGAAGGTGGTGGGACAGAGAAAAGGGCCTTCCCAAAGATCTCAAAATATGGGCAAGCTTGTATGAGAGAATATGGTCCTTGAATATCGCTTCATCATGAAATCCAGATCCATGTCCCCTCATGGAATCCATGTTTTTTGCATCCTGGCATTCTGCCCCTTTCTGTGGAAAGGATTACCTGCTTAAGAAAATCTATAATCCTCAGGTAAAACATATTTTGAGAGGAGGGGTACCTTATCATCTGGGTATTTTTGCATAAGCTAGGGGGTGAATGAAGGGCTGACTCCCAAGACTTGGAAAGGACTGGTATTGACCTGCTGGCCTGGAGGTAATGAAGTTCTCCTTGAATTTGGATTCTTGGCTCTGTGAGTAAAACATGGCTAATGCAGAGTATGCACGTTTTCTTTTGCAGGCCCTGACTATTTACCAGCGCTCCCTTACAACCATGCAAATCCAGATTCAGGGCCTGATGCAGTTTGCTGTGCCTCTTTTTCCTACAGCCGAGGTAGATGACACAGCACTGTATTATGTTGTACTGGTCAATTTCAACCTTTCATATCTCAAAACCTACCAATCACCCTGTCAAAGAATCTGTGTCCAAACCTGTTCTTCATGATAGAAACAAAAAGCCGACTTATATGTCTGTAGGCATATTATTGTACTTACTTATTGTATTTATCGTTTAGAATAAGTTTAAGGGCATAAGTAGCATTCTTGGGACCAAGCAAATAGAAACAAAAACAGTAATTCTTTTAGTAGTGGGAAAATGTAATAATACGGTTGAGCATAAATTTTATTACTGCTATGGTAATATGAAACATAAAGAATAGACATAAAAATTGCAGTAGCATTACTGGGAATAGTTGTTTTTGCTGTGACGAAGCACCGGTGTCCCCTTAGACTACTTATGCATCCCACTGGTGTGGTACACATACCACACATTGAGAGCCACTGTCCTATTGAACAGGGCTGTGACCATCAGTTTCATCTTAATGAATGTTCATGTCCATTTTTCTGCAAGAAGAAGGGAAAAAAACATGTAGGTGAAAGAAAGGGCCAAAATGCTGTGCTAGAGCAGGAGAGGTCAAGGCAGGAGTCTACCAGCCAGCATAGCAACTGGAAACCATTTTAAGAACAGAGAGGACGTATAGTTTTATAGGCTCGAGAATCCACCCGGCAGGTAACGAGATTGTGACTCAACATATCTTGAAAATGCCTGAACTGTATTTATAAATTCATTGACTGCATTTAAGAATTCTGTGATCAGATAAGCTTTTTGATTCTGTTTTTGACAGAAGGTAAATCCTATTGAAACCTTATCCCATATGGAATTAAGAATTGGATGAGTCGGGGAGTAGGGCTTCATCCCATGCCTTATGGGGCATCTGTGGGAGAGGGCTTTCCCCTGTATTGTGGAGCCTTACATGCTGGGTTCTGTATACATATACTAGGTTCCCCTCTTCAGATGTCCCTTCCCTACAACAGGTGCATAGTGTGAGTAGCCCTGCTCTGCCCTTCATTCATTTCTTAAGCATATATAGAATATATAGGTTTTCGGGGGGGGGGTTCGGGCTATATATAGAATAATTCTTGAATAGAGCTATACCAGCCCTACCCAAATGAATTCCTACCAGACATGTTGGGCTACAAATCACACAATCTCTAGACAGCATAGAAAGTGGCTGTGCTGGCTAGGAATTATGAGGTTCATAACTGAACATTCATGGAAGGTGCCTGGTTGTGGGAGGCTGGACTACAGGGGCATCAGCAAACATCAGCATAAGCAATAGAAGCCTTGGGCTCTTTCATGGGATGTTCCCAAACTACAGGGCTAATACCTGTACTACAGGGCTAATACCTCCACTTACGGTTGCATTTGGGAAGGGGTTCCCTCCTGCTAGGCCATCCCTACTGAATATGGCAGCAATCTTCCTTTCCCAACTGTGAATATGTCACTTCCCTCACTGGTTTTTCCTTTGTTACAGAAAGACCTGCTTGGCATACAGCAGCTATTGAATTACTCTGAGACCAGCCTCCACCAACTAACTGCCATGTTGGACTGCAGAGGCCTGCACAAGGTGAGGCATGTTTAAGGTACAATGTGCTTTGGGGCCATGGGCTGCCAGTGCCTCTCGGCTCCATTAAAACCAAGGCACTCCCCTCTTCTTCTTTCATCCCTTCCAACTGAAGGATTACCTGGATGCCTTGATTGGGATCTGCTACGATGGAGTGGAAGGCTTGCTCTACCTCATTCTCTTCTCTCTCTTGGCTGCGGTGTCCTTCACCACCATCATTTGTGCCATGCCACGTGCCTGGAAGCATTTAGCCAGCAGGTAAAAGGAAAAGTCTTCTAAGATTGCACACTAGTGACAAAATTTCTCTTATTAATTATGGAGGTGTAGATTTTTTTTTAATGAGGATAACTATAACAACAATGTGTTTTTTGAACGTTTGCACTTAACATTTGGAGCCTCATGTGCTTGCCATCCCAATCCAGTAGCATTGTAACCATAATCTTGACCTAACCTGTCTTCATTCTTTTTTCATCACATGTTAGAGCTTTGCAATGTGTGGATTCCTCTGAAAGAGCTTGCAGAAGTGCTGCAGATACCAACTGCTGGAGATTGCTCTAGGTTGCCTAACATTCTCTAGCTAGCATGACCTGGGGTTACCTAGAAATGTTTCCGCATGGCGTCCTTCAAGCAATTTATTGAGCATATAAGTCTGTTGCTGAGCAACAGCCTCACATATCTGTAGACCCCACCCACCTCCTTGCACTCATCCTTCATTTGCTAGGGAAGACAAGTAACAGTAACAGGAGGAAAGAGACAGGCAGACAGAGCAAGGGTGGGAGAAGGAGGCAACAAAGGAGGGTTCTCCTGGCCAGTCTTTGTGCATTCCTGCTGCTTGCTGATTTTTGATGGCCTCTGGAATTTGCAATATCTTTGCCCCACTGCCAGCATTAAAAGTTGTGCTGGCAGAAAGCATCGTGAGATTCTTATACTTCTTTTTGTGCTTGTTTAATTCACAAACCAGCTCTTATGGTTGGGTTTCCAAGGAGCTATCTTGCCCCAGAACGAGACAGAACCAGGTCTTTCTTTCCAGCACTACTGCTTCTTGCCTCTTCATGGCTGATTTTTCTATAAGGGCCACTATATGAAATTGATCCCTAAAACACAGAATTGAAAAAATTAGTTTTTGGATTCAAGTTCCCAAAATCCCTCACAGGCTGTGGGATTCTGAGAGCTGTAGTTCAAAGTCTAACTTTTCCGGTGTCTGAAATGCAGGGCATTGCCACTTTCCCCAAACCAGTGGTCACATACTGGTATTTCCATGTCTTGCTGGTATATCCAGGTGAAGCAATCTTTTCCCTAGCTCCTAGGTATCACTTTTTTCCTGCACCAGACAGCCATTTGCTTGGAATAATAGTGGTTGGGTTTCTGCCTTGGATTTGTGTTTACTGGATTCTTTTCCCTTCCCTCCAGGGATCGAGATTATGATGACATAGATGAAGAAGACCCCTTCAATCCTCAGGCCCGACGTATTGCTTCCCACAACCCGACCCGTGGGCAGCTCCGTAGTTTCTGCAGCTACAGTAGCAGCCTGGGCAGTCAGACTAGTCTTCAGCCTCCAGCACAAACCATCTCCAACGCCCCAGTGTCTGAATACATGTGAGTAGAAGATGCCTGAGATACCAGTAGGAAAGCATCTAAGCCCATGTCCAGACTTGTGGGATTCCCAAGGTAACTAAAAAGAAAATCATTTGGGTACCCTGGATGCACAAATCTAGCTCCTTAGCTCTCCGTGCTCTGGTACCATCTGCCTTTGCTGGGATTCATGCCAACTTTCACATTTGCATCCATTGCTTCACCCCTCTCTTGAGAACCGCTGAGTCTCTCCATCCCACCCTCTACAATGGCTGGCAAAACCCCGCCAGCCTGCTCTTGACTTGATATCCTGAATTGATGTTCCAGCCTGAACCTCTTAAAACTCTGGAGGCTGCTTTCCCAATCAAAACAAAAGGGGAAAAAGCCTTGCAAATCTCACAAGATAGGAGAGTAAGGGTGGGGCACCAGGAGGTCTTTCTGAATGAAAAAAAAATGCAACAGCTCTTGAAATGCTAATATGTAGAGAAGATGTGTAAACCTAATTGTTTGCCATAATAGATGATAAAAACAGATAAAGCAGTACTACTTCGTGGAGCAGATGTTGTTGTCAAATATGCTGCAAGCATTTGACTTAACACAGAGCCTTTTGTTTTCTGTACTGTGTTAACATCGAAGTTTTCTTGCTCTCTTACCAAAAGGTCTTTGTCCATTTACATAGACTTGGCAGTTTGTTATGTAAAGAATGAGAAAGGATGTGGGTTCTCTGTTTTTTACCAAGTATCCATCAGGCTACCGTTTGATGAGAGACTTGCCAGTTTAGCCCCTCCTTGCTCTTTCCCAACTGTTTAAATTATTTAACTCAGTGTCATTTCCCAATGGAATAAAAGGGGTGGATCAATGAAGTACAGTACAGGTATGCCCCAGTTAACGAAGTCCGGGCATACCTTTGATGACAAAGGCTCTGACAAAGAAGCTCTTTTTTAAAAGTCTTTTTACAGGAGCCCAGCTTGGCCTCCATTTTTCTTGTCTTTTTTCTATCTGGAAGTTTTTTTGCAGCATTTTCATTGAGAGAATAGTGAAGGAGAAAGACAGACTTTGAGTGTTGGTTTGCAGCAACTTGTCTGCAGTAAACAACACAATAAAGCTTGACCTGGGAAAGAATTGGATTTTCCTCTAAGTGATCCTACTGTAGCTGCTTATATACAACTGTCTAGGTAAACATCCGCCTCCAAAATCACTTAGTGAGCCTGTATGAAGAACAAAATAGAAAGAAAAGAGGAAAGTAGATTAGCCTGCCTCACCACTTACCTTGACCTGCTGAAAATATATTTAGCATCATACAGTTGGAAGAGACCACAAGGGCCATCCAGTCCAACCCCATTCTGCCCTGCAGGAATACACAAAACAAAGCGTTCCTGACAGATGGCCATCCAGCCTCTGTTTAAAAACCTCCAAAGGAGGAGACTCCACCACACTTCGAGGCAGCGCATTCCACTTCCGAACAGCTCTTACCCTCAGGAAGTTCTTCCTAATGTTTAGGTGGAATCTCTTTTCCATGCTGTTAGTGACCACTATCCTAGGTTGGATTCAGACTTAGTCTGGATTTAACTGTTCACGTCAATAGGTCTTCTTTAAGTATGACTAAATCAGGACTCAACCCAATACACCAGTTCCTTCTTTACTTAAGTTAATATAAAACTATAAGTTTTGCTACCAAAATGGAAATCATAAGAAAAGTGGAGGGTATTGAAAGAAGATTCAGATTGTTTTGGTTTACCTATGCAAGGCTTGTTTAACCCGGTTGTTTAATTTCACATGTGCATAATGTTAGTTTTAAATAAAAAGTTTGCTGAAACATGTTGAGCTGCTTTTCTTTTTGTGGTTCTGGAACCTATCCCTGTAAGTAATACTGAACTGTGTTCCATGTTATTTCTACTTCTGGTTTCAAAGTTCTGTTAAAGAAGTAAGGCCCAGGAACACAGCTGCTTTGTATATCCAGAGGTGTGATCCTGCATATTAGTTCTTTAACAGAACCTTTGGTACCAGAGTAGAAATAACATGGGAAGAATGGGGATAGATTACTACACCACAAAAAAAGTAGAGTAGCTTGAACATGTTTCAGCAGACTTTTTATTCAGAACCAAAGATATGAACATGTGAAATGAAACAACCATGTCAGGTAAGCCTTGCATGAATAAACGAACACACTTTGAACCTTAAAGAGACCAAGACTTTGTCCAAAATGCATCTAGGGATGGTTTTTTTTTCTTTCACCAATATCCACTTTTCTTATGATTTCCATTTTGGTGGCCAAACTTATACCTCTATTGCTTTTTTAATGTTTTGGGAGTAGCTAGTAAGGCAAGCTATCTGCTCTGCCCTTTGTTTCTCTGTATTGCTTGTTCACACATGCTCATTAAGGGATTTTGGAAGTAGTTGGTGTTCACCTTGCCTGTTGTAGGCAACCACACATAGTTGCAATAGGATTGGCTAGAGTAGAATTTCATTCTTTCTCTGCTCAACCTTTATTGCACTGTTTGTCTGTGTTTCTCCAGCCCTCTTTCACCATCTTCCCAGTGATAATACTGCTAAAAAAAGCCTCCAGATGGATAAGGAGGAAGGAAGTGCTGGAGAGACATGAAAAGACTTTGTAAAAAGGAGCTTCTTTCTCAGAGGCTTAATTAATTGAGATATGCCTGTAAAGGAAGGTGAGAAAGGGGTTTAGGTCCACATGGCACATTACAACAGCCTGGTACTCTGCAGGTGTTTGGGGCTACAACCCCTAAGCCAGTGTGGCCAGTGATGGGGTTCACAGGAGTTATAGTCCAAACATCTGGAGGGAACTGAGTTGCTTTTCCCTGAACTGCCACCAGCCTTTGCATATGTCTCTGGTAATATTCCATTGGAGTCACTGTTCTGTGGTACACTTTCCCTGTTTCCCAGAAAGCAGCATCCAGTGAGGGGGAACTAGGGGATCTCCTAGTTCAGCAACGGAACCAATTGCCCAGAGAGGTAGTGGCTTCTCCTTCTCTAGACATCTTCAGAAAGAGGCTGGACAGCTACCTGCTAGGGATACTTTAGCTGGAGATCCTACACTGAGTAGGTGGTTGGGCTCATTGGTCCATGGTGCCCCTTCCAACTCTTTGATTCTATGGTTCCTTTTTAGTCAAACATTACAAGAGAGGAGGAAGAGGCTTGTAACACCTGTGTGTCCTCAGTAACAAGTAGGCTGATTGTTTATAGGCCACAGGGTCATATGCTGATAATCTTTTCCTTCATTAGATGGATCTACCATTGGGTTGCCATAGTTGGGGTGGTGGGATACTATGTAGAAGGGATGTGTGGAAGATTCTAGAAGAATACTGTATTTGTGTTTCCTAGCTCAAAGAGTATATGTTCTTTGCATTTGCCATCATGTCTCAGTATTCTACCTGGTGCCTTTTTAAACAGACAACCCTTGAATGTATATGCTTGTAAGTAATACATAATACTATGTGACCAAAAACAGACCCACCACCACCACCATCTGGCTTCTCTTTCCAGCAGGTATACCTGCTCCATGGTCACTGTCCTTAAAAAGCACCTCACCTGTGGAACAGATAAACCCAAGCACTTTAGCCCAATCCTCTAGTTCAAGAGGGAATTACTGCACAGCTACTAAGACAATCATCTTTGGCCACCTTTGCCTCCCTCAAGGTTAGGAAGAAGGCTGGCACTTGTCTGCTATTTGCCAGATGGCAGCAGCACACTTACCATGATGGCTATGGGAAGCAAAAAGGTGGAAACCTGTTGTTTAGCAGAATTGTTACAAAGCCAGTTGAAATTTATTATTTAATTATTTAAATATTATTTTCTCTTTAAATTGCAAAGTAATATTGAACTGTGTTCCATTTTTGATATTCTCAGATCCACTTTTTTTCTTGTTGCATGTACTGTACACAGAGAAAGAAAAAGGGAGAAAACGCAATATTAGTTTTTCCTGCATGTTTTTCCCCTCCAAAAAAAAATTTAACATCAGAAAGACCCCTTAATATGCTGTTCTGGCTCTGGGACAACTGGAAGTGGATTCAAATGCACTGTTTCTCACATACTGCAATAAGTCCTGGCATGGAACAGTGCCACCTAAACTATCCGAGAACATACAAGAAGATTTTGAAGTATGGAGAAATTTTTCAGATATGTTGATTCCTTTGTGCACATTGAAGGGTGGTGCACTTCCATGAAAGGACCGTACCACATGCTTAGTGGCATGTGGTAGAATTGACCAAGTGCTATCTAATGAGTTGTCATTCTTTCTCCTAGTTGAAAGAGTGGTTAGATCTTCAAGAGTTTAGCCACATAATCATCATCCCTCTGCTTCATCATCCACCTTCCCCTCTGGTAGGCTTGGTAAGGTAACATTTAAAATCTGGTAAGCCAAAGGCAGACAAAATGCTGAGCCCAGACATCAGTCCATTTTGTACATTAGTGACTGCTGAAGACCACCAGAAAAGCCCCACTTCTTATTTTCTCCACCCTCATGTACACATGTATACCCTTTACCTCATCTGATTAGTCTCACCACTCTTTTTAGCATGCCCTTCACTGTCAGTGCTCATTGAGAGAAAGGGTACCTGAAGAATATGACGGCATTGTTGCTATTATTTATTACATTTCAGAGTATCTTACAACTGAAGTACAGAGATTTTTTTGAAAAAAAAATTAAAACAGCACCTCAGCCAGTCACATTAAATGGAGAAAGTCAGAGAAACATGTTAACCTGGTGCCAAAAAGAAGATAATGTTGAGACCACGAAGGCCTCACTGAGAAAAGCGTTCCACAGGTGTGGGAGTAATACTGAAGAATGGTCACTTTTTTGTCACCACCCTCTGAGTCTCTTAGAGGAAGGCCTCAGATGTTGATTTCAGGGTGTGGGCATGTTCATAATGAGAGATGCATTCCATCAGGTATGGAGATCCCAAGCAGTATACTGTTTTATAGCTTAAAACCAGCACTTTGATTATGCCCTCAAAATGCATCAGTTGCCAGCACAGCTGGGCCAGCATAAGAGGTGGTGCTGGTGTCAGTGCTTTTCCTTCAGTGGGGTACACAGACAAAGGTCAGAGCTAATGAAAGTGGGCTGACTAGAGAGAGGAAGCAATGTGTATGTGAGTGTGCATTCTTTTTTCTTCCCCCTCCTGCTTCTTCATAGCACATTGTAGGAGAAAGCAGGGAGGAAGATCTACAGTTGTCAACTGGAGCTTATACAGCAATTGACTTAGTGGATTATGGCTGACGTTCTGCCACTGCTGTGCTATACCAGAGATTTTTTTAAAACTTGAATATATTTAATTACAATGGGAGACTAGGTTTGTCATTATTACTTCTTTTAAAGCAACCACCTCATAAAATGTATCAGCTCCTCTTTTCCATCTTTCCTTACCTCAACCCCTTCCCTGACAAGTGCTGCCTGCTTCTGTATAGAAATGTGACAGGGATATTTCTTAGCCAGAGGCTCACAACAGAGTTACTTTTCATAAGACTGCCTCCTGATCTTACTCCTCTCTACCTGCAGGAACCAAGCTGTGCTCTTTGGTGGGAATCCACGCTATGAAAACGTCCCACTGATTGGAAGAGGATCGCCTCCCCCCACGGTACGGTGGGCGTCAGAGGCTAAATCATTTTTATAATAAGCTTTTATTTTTCTCTTCTTTTACTAACACTCTCTTTATATGCAAACACATTTTTCTAAAACAAAATGGGACGAGAAAGCTTCCTGCATTGTTTAAAAACAAAATAGTTTTGTTTCTGATGCTAGAGATGAGGAAAAGAGCTTTTTTTTCTCTCTTTGAATGCAGATCTTTCCAGAAATGACAGCCCTGAACCCATAGGTTCTTATCTGCTGAAAGGTGAAAACTGCTGCAGGAAGTCCTGTCTTTTTGGAGGCGGGCATTTCTTGTTCCCACAGTTGTTCAGCTGCCATCGCTTGGATGCAATGTAGGGTACAGTCTGTCAAGACTGTAATTCTAGGCCAGCTATGGGCAGTTATGTGGTAGTAGGGCAGAAAGCAGGTTCATATGATGGTCGTGGCATTTGCCTCACTCTTACACCCATAGTCTGTTGTTGTGAGGCCATCCTGCAAACCTATCAAAAGGGCAGATTTTGCCCATTGATATCTATGTCTTTGTATTATCTTTTAAAAATATGATCATATTACACAGTGCCATATTTTTTTATTTCCCCTGTGCGCATTTTAACATTTTGTTTAATTGTCTTGCTTCTGAAGAAAAGAGTTTCGAGTTCTAACGTCTAGAAGATGAGTATGTACTCTTTGCTTGATTTTTCTTTTCTTTTTAATCCTTTCACATTTTTCTTCCAACTTATTTCACTGTAAGCGAAAGCACACTATTAAGTTTGGCATAATGTTCTGCTCAATCACATCTTGCCTGCTAACATTTGCTTTGTTTTTGCATCAACTGTTTTGGAGCTATGTTGCCCTTCAAGAGTAAGTTGCTTCTTCGGTTTTTTGTTGTATCTTTTCTTGATTTGGGGCTGGGGTTTGTTTTGGCGGTGTGTGTGTGTGTGTGTGTGTGTGTTTTTCCCCTTCCTTATGAAATGTAATTTTCTTCCCTGTGATGTGGATTTTCCCTTCCTTCATAAGCAATAGAATTGCTAGAATCTGGACATTTAAAAAATTCAGAACTTTATTCCCTTGACTTATTGGTCTGTTTACAATTAGAGAATTACATTGGATAGGATTTTTCCAACTCTATGCAAAGTATAATTGTAGAAAAATTAACACTTTCCCATAGAATTTCAAGTGGAGTAGGTCTCTTTCCAATGAAATGACTCATTGCTGGGGCCTACTTCATGTTTTTTGGGCATGGTAGTTTAACTGGACCAAATTTTTAAAAGTTCTTTGATAAGTCTGCAGGTGAAACCAACCCTCATTATGCTGAGAACCTGTGAAGTGAAGTGTTTTTTAAAACTACATTTGCCAGAAAATACTGTTTTATGTAGCTAATTAAGATCAATTTAATGCAATGAAATCTGCCTCTGTCATGATGGCATGCTCAATTTGGCATTTTTGCTCTGTGCTGTGAAGACATAATCCTTTGAAAATGAAGATCAGGAAGCACTTTGAAGAAGCAAAACCAAAAGGCCCTAAATAGTTGCTGTTCTACTTAGTTCTTCCTCTGTCCTGTAACAAGATTCTTTGAGAAAGGGAGAGAGATAACACATTGACAATAAATTTTCATACAGTGGAAGGGAATACAATAGGCTCTCAGAATCCACTGGGTTTTGGTTCCAGGACCCTCTGTGGATACTAAAATCCGTTGATACTCAAGTCCCATTATATACAGTAGTGTAGTAAAATGGCATCCCTTATATACAATGGCAAACAGCAAGGTATACTTTTTGGATCCCGCCTCCCCAAATATTTTCATCAGTGATTGGTTGAATATAGATTCAGAACCTACAGGGTGGAATGTATTTTTAGTTGGGTTACTCTTCCCACTCCTATAATTGATGGGAATATGCAAATTAGGCTTGAAGTGCACTCCCTAGTGGAGGAGCAAGATGCTCCTAATGTTCCTGCCTCTCAGGACATGATTTCTGTTTCTTGCTGAGAAACTCTCCTCTCTTCTTCTTCTTCTTACTATTTTGGGAAAATGAGAAAATAAATCTTTCTATTCTCTTACTGTCAGCTTTCATTTTTGCTTCTCTTGTGATGCAGCTTCCAAAACAGTTTTTCTTCTCCTCAGTCTCCCAGCCTTCACCTGATTTTCCTTTCCTGCACAGCAGTCTCTGAGGAAGTTTTACCCCGGGGCTGTCTAAACAGTGAAAATACTCACGGAATGCAAGGAGAATCCTACCTGTCTTAATGGGCTCTTGCATCGTATCATCGTATTTGGAAGGAGGGGGGCCAAAAACATCAAAAACTCCAAGGGAAAAGCCTTTGCAGCTTTTTCTGGAAATTTAAAAAAAACAGCAAGGGGAATGTGCATTCCTGCGTGTTGGGACAAGCGAGTCACTTTGAATCCTTTTCCCATCAGAGAGGAAGCGTGAAGCTGATTGGCTGGAAGAGCGCGGGGGTGGGGCTTGCTAACAGGGCAAGCGCCCAGCGTCACCATGTTGATTTTTCACCTTAGCAAGCGAGCGCTAAGGCGAGAAAACAGGATCTTTGTTTTTAAACTTTTTTGTTGCAAATGCAAAGTATCACCCCAACACACAGTGCAAATATTATTATTATTTTAAGTTCGGCGGTGGCAGAAATGCGAGTAATTCACCTGTGGTCATTGTGGACATGCAAAGCTTTTGGGAGCAAAAAAAAAAATCCATTAGGACAAGTGGCAGCTATTGCAAAATGCCATTGCTACAGGGAACTCCATTTTTGCAGGGCTCGTATAGGCCGTTCAACTTTGCATATGCAATGCTCACAGCCTCAGCAAAAGAAGAGTTGAGCACAGAGATGTTGTATGACTCCCTGCCTTCAGGCACAGAAAAGACCCTCAGACAGCAAAGAAACCTCAGGACAGCATGACACAGCCCTTCAAAGGGCCTGTCCACACTGCAGAAATAAAGCAATTTGACACCACTTTATCCACCACAGCTCTATCCTATGGAATCCTGGCATTTGTAGTTTGATAAGGCACCGGAGTTCTCTGATAAACAAGCTAAATACCTCACAAAACTACAAATGCCAGGATTCCATAGGATAGAGCTGTGATGGATAAAGTGGTGTCAAACTGCTGTACAATAGGACCCCTGTATCCACGGGGGGTTAGTTCCAGGGGGCCCTGCAGATAATGAAGTTCATATTCCTCATTTGAAACTTTAAACAGTTCTAAGGGCCTTGACCAGTCTCCTTTTCAGACATTGCATGAGGTGTTTCTCAGTTCCTTTTTTGGAGAGTACTTTTCAGTACCATTTTTAGTGGTCATTGCTGTAGTGGGTAGGGTGTCAGAACTGTGAGAGTATTACTAACCATGGCAATGTACCTTTTCAGTTAGACTGAGTGGTGTTGTGTTTGGACTCCTGAGGTCAATTTGGTGTTTCTCAGGGTGCAAAAGTTTAACTCCTTTTTGTACTCATCCAAGTGAAAGATACTGAGGAGGAATGATACAAATTGGGTGTTAAAAGTTTAACTCAAGCACACCAAAGGCTTTCAAGGCCTCTGATTATTTACTTGTTTTCAGCTTACATGTTTTCAGCTTCAGGTATAAAGGGGTCTTCCTGATGGTCATGGTGAGGTTGAGAAATGTGTGTATTTCACTGAGTTAAGAGGCCTTTGCTTCTACTGTGCCTGAGGGGATATATGTTTATTGTATGAGGAGTCCTGCCATCTTGAGTAGTCATAAGCAGGACTCCCACAGTACCAGCTTTCATGCAGTGCTGTGAATTTAGATAATTTGACCTTGGCTTTAACCTTCTTTGGATGGGATGCCCCAGCTTGTCTGTCTGTCTGTTTGTTTCAGAGGTGTCTGCATCAAAGGGCTCACTGTTTCTGGGTATCACTGTTGTATATTTTATTGGGGAGTAGCCTTCTCCACTGCAGAAAAAGGAACGTTGAGTCTTCCTGAGTAGCTTTTTTTTTAATAGTGGTTGGAGCATATCTTCATCTCCCTGGAGTGATTACTTCTCTTTTCTGGATAGGATTCAAGAATCACTGATGGACAAGTAGAACATAGCTCTAATCCTTGCCAGCATTCCATGATGTTTCTTCATTACTATTTCTAAGTCGCAACATTTAGTTCTGGATTTTTGGCGGGGTGTTTTTTTTTTCTTATTAGTTTTGTCCCTTCCATTTTAGCACCTTCCAGAACTGGAAGCAGGTTTCTCCTCTACTAAGGAGTGCATTTCAAGCCTAATTCGCATATTCCTGCCTTTTGGAATGAGTGGGAGGAGCACCTCTTCCAAGAAAACAAACATATTACAATAAGATCCAATATCCCTTTCTCCACTTGAATAACTTCTCAATGTAGTAAAACATGTATTGAGGTCTTTGCATCAATAAAACTAAAGGTGAAATCACACAGTTGCCTCTGGAGAGGTGGTAATTTTTCACAAGCCCAGACCCCAGTTTAGTGTACTGTTGCAAACAGGTTTTTTGAAGCAAGCAAACTGCATTCAGAGCTGGGTCTGCAATGGAGGTGCCCAAATGACCACTGCACCTGTTTAGTCTTCTATCCCTGTTATGATAATAAAATGAAATAATTTTCATCACCACAGATGAAAAGAAAGCCCCAATGTTGTCCTACCTGCCAGCCCTGAGGATAGGATGAAAAAGGAAAATAATCTTGTGCAACCCAAGTTGCAAAAGTCAAATATGTCCTGACACTTCAATAATTACTAGACTGAGAGCCACTTCAGAGAGTGGCAGTAAAGCAGAGGGAATGAAAAGTTGAAATGACTCTTCCGCATGTTGTTCCTCTATCTGAAATACAGTGCCTGCTATTGATGGCCATGGAATAACAAGACCAGACACAGGAAGTTGGGTTAAATAAGGGCCACTTTATTTGACCCATATCCTGCTTAAGTTAATCAGACCTGAAAGGAGCAAGAAAGGTGAACAACCTGATGTGGGTCCAGCTTAGGCCAGGTGTCTACCCTAGACTACCTCCTCAGCCTTCCCTTGGGTGAAACACCTGAGCCCCTGAGGACAATCCAATAGTTGGTTTGTTCCCCGTCTAGCCACTTACTGGAAGGTAAAACTCAGGGTACTCCCACCCAAGTCGCAGGACCTTATAAGTGAGAGCAGAACCTCCAGGTCAGCCTCAAGTGTAGACTCTTTCCCTACCCCCTGGGTCCCAGGACCTGTAAAGGCCATTCCAGACCTGGCAACAAAACACTCTAGCTTGCTTTCTTAACAAGCACCAAAACAGCACTGCCCATTTAAGGTTGTGTTGTTGGCAGGGCAGAGTGAAAGAGAGCTGGTGGGGAGGCGAGTGTGGGTGAGGGGCGTGATTTATGTGCCCAGGGGCGGGTGTTCCTACTGCAGTGGCAGGTATCAGCAGTCCTTTTTGGCAGGAGAGGAGTCTACAATACTGTAGTGTAGTACGTATGTTCGGGGCGGGTCTTAACTTATTCACATTTTTTTCACTTTTGCGGTGGTGCTCCACCACTAACCCCTGCGAATGTGAAGGGACAACTGTACAAGATGGCACAATCTCATTTCTGAAGGCTAAGTGACAGTTGTTCCCTCTTTTACAGTTGCTATTTAGAAATCAGGTGTTGAAGCATTGGGACTGTGCCAGCTTGGGAGCTTTTAATCTTGCTGTTGCAGAGTTTGCAGTTACAAAAGCTCAAGGATGACGATGAAACTAAGTGCAGCTAGATTAATTCAGACTCCTCCCTCCATATACTGAACTGCTCAATTTAAATGGGATTTAAATCCCCCAGGGAGAGGCTTTCAAGCTATTTTGAGTTCCTGAAAAATAGACTGTGAATAATTTTCCTTAATGCTGTGACTTGGAAGAGACTTATTTTCCCTCAATTCATATTCATTTTCTCTCTCGCTCCATCTCACCCTCTCTCACACACACATGCGTGCACATGCACGCACACACCAGCTGCTCCTTAGTGCTGTTTTCCCAATAGTACATAGTACTACTGCAAGCCTGCTAAAGACATTTTGCTGCCTGAGTAGCAAATGGTGTCCTCCACTCAGCAAACTCAAGTTAGCTTATAAATCCCATAGGCATCTCTCCCTTTCTTAGTAGTAAAAGATGCAGTCATAAGTCACATAATTAAATATTTGCAACTTTTTAATAACCTTGAATCTCCTGCCTGAGGGGAGCCAGTTAGCTCTGTTGAATGGTAGGGCCAGTTCATGCATTTGAGATCCAGTTGTGTTCCTGTCCTACATTGTGGATGAGGTAGGGTGGCAATACCGCTGCTCACCACTTTTTTAAAAAGTGGTGCTGGTGGTGGTTTCCAGAGCTGGCAATGCAAAGCAGAGTTGCACAAGAGAATAATACGTGTAATTTCAGGCAATGGTGAGGATGAGGGTGATTTGCCTAGATAGCCTCTCTACATTGGTTTATGAACTGGAAAATGAGATTTGGAAAGTTTTTCAAGCTTTGGAAACAAACCCCCAAACAAAAACAAAGAATTAGTCCTCTAGTACCAACCTACATTCCTATGGTAGTTGCGCACCTTCGAGTCATTTCTGACTTATGGCGACTCTACGCCAAACCCATCATGGGGTTTTCTTGGCAAAATTTATACAGAGATTTGCCCTTGCCTTCCTCTGAGGCTGAGAGAGTGTGACTTTCCCAAGGTCAGCCAGTGGGTTTCCATGGCTGAGCCCAGATTTGAACCCTGATCTCCCAGAGTCCTAGTCCAGCACTCAAACCACTTTGCCGCACTGACAAAACTAGTATTTGAAAAGACACTGTTAGCTCTTTAAGGAATAGTTAGAAATACAGGTATGGAAATGGGACACATATGAGTGGAGGAAAAAGTTAGTATTGACACCCTCCTTAGACAGTTGCTGTTTGCCTCAGCCAGTGGCAAGAGATACACTACGAAAAGTGGGAATTATGCAGCCTGCAAGCTCCATGCAGATTTCTAAGGCTGGAGTCCCTTCTAAGCTGTTTTTCCACCCCTGCCACTGTCCACTCCTCTACATTTTTTTCTAGCAACCCCCCCCCCGCAATAGGAAACACTCCTGTATTGAAAAATATATCTCAAGGAGGTGAAATTGTCCTCTGAAACATGTGCCCCCACACCTTGCTATAGCAAAAGATACTTTGTTAAAAGTTTGCTTTTTTTTATTCCCCCCATCAAAAAAACAGGTACTTTACGGTAACTATAGTTCTTTGAGTGGTCTTCTGTGAATTCACACAATAGGTTAATCCTGCGCCTGTGCAGAGCACTTCAGAAACTTCTAGAAACCTCATTTAAACTCTTGGGCAGTAGCTTCGCCCCTGGCCCATATAAGCCCCCACCTCTCACCAACTGCTCAGTTCCTTTTAGCCGCATTAAACAACACATGTGAGAGGTAGGTCACCAGAGCAGAGGAGGGCAGGTTTGTGTGAATTCACAGAAGACCACTCGAAGAACTATAGTTACGGCAAGTAACCCGTTCTTCTTCATGGTCTCTGTGAATGCACACAATGGTTAGACTAACAAGCTCATGAGCCCGGACAGTGGGGGTGTCCAGGCCAATAAAGGCAAGACAACAGAGAATTAAAACAGAAGTAATTATATTAATAACACAAACTGTGAATAATGAGCTAATCACCCGAAGGTGGCTGAGCGAGTACTGCCCTGGCAAGGGCTGCGCCGTCAGTATAAGCAGAGTCCAATTTATAGTTCTTTACAAAGGTGAGCAGTGTCGCCCACGTGGCTGCTCTGCAAATGTCTTGCAACAGCATGCCATTCAGGAACACTGCTGAGGTAGTTGTTGCTCTGGTAGAGTGACTTCGTATTGAGGATGGTAGGGGTACACCTATAGCCTTGTACGAAATCTGGATTGTCGAAGCAACCCACTTGGAGAATCTCTGGGAGGAGACTGCAAGTCCTTTTTGTGTCCAGAATAGCATACAAACAGTTGGTTGGTACGATGCAACGCTGCTGTCCTGTTCAAGTAAATCTCCAGAGCTGCTCTTACATCGAGTGGATGGCGGGAAGCATTGGTGGTTGATGATGGAGACGCTTTGAAAGATGGTAGAATTATAGCTTGGTTAAGGTGGAAAGAGGAGACCACCTGGGGTAAAAACGCTATGTCTGGGCGAAGTATGACTTTCGTTCTGTGAAATTGGGTATACGGGGCGTCCGCCCTGAGAGCACAAAGTTCACTCACCCTTCTAGCAGATGTGATGGTGACCAAAAAGGCCATTTTAGAGGACAAAAGGCGGAAGTCGACAGAGTCGAGAGGTTCAAATGGAAGATGTGACACCGCCCAGAGAACAAGCTGAAGGTCCCTTGAAGCGACTGGACCTACTACAGGTGGATGTAGGTTCTTGTAACCTTGCAGGAAGCAATGGACAAGGGGGTCCGTGAAGCAGGAGCTTATACCCAGTCGTTGGAAGTTAGAAGAAATTGCTGCTACATAGGTCTGTATGGAGGAAAGGAAGAGCCCTTTTCCTGACAAACAGTTGAGAAAGTCGAGGAGAAGCGGGATTGACGCCTCTTCGGAGGAGACCCCTTTCATGCATACAAAGTCGCAGAACTTACGCCACTTATAGGTGTAACACTTCAACGTGGACAGGCGTTGAGCTGCTTGTATGATCGAACTCGCTGACTCTGAGAGTGGTACTACTGTCTGATGAGCCAGGCAGTTATATTGATTGTCTCCAGGTCGGGATGGAAAACTTGTGTGTTCTGCATTGACAGAACGTCTCTCTTCAGGGGAATGCAGTGGAATTGTTGCTTGGATAGGAGGCTCTTTCACTACGTCCTCCACATGCTCAGGTACTGGTACCTTGCTTGGCAGTACCACCTTCCGGCTGCTCTTTGAACGGCCAGTTTCATCAGTACGGGACTTGCCAGTACCATTGTCCCTTGCTCAAGTGGACATTGGCGTGGGCCTCATGGTAGCTTAAGATGGTACCGAGGCAGAGCCTTTTTTCACTGGGACCGAGGGCTTGGGAACAGACCCTGAGGTAGAGGCCCTCCCTGATGCCAAAGCAGACAAGGCCTGGTCGTAAAGCATGGCCTTGAGCCTTTTATCCTGTTTTTTCCTGGCTTGTGGAGTAAAGATCTTACAATGTCTGCATGCCTGCACATCGTGTGCTTCTCCTAGGCATAGAAGGCATTTAGAATGACCATCAGATTCAGTCATTTTTGCAGAACATTGGGAGCAAGATTTAAAGAACTGTGCACAGACATCTCCAAGGGAAAGTAGAAGAGAGCACAGTACTATTGGAATTCCGGGTCAAAACGAGGCAATCCAGTCCAACTAAGCCAATTCCAGAGGGATGAGACAAAGAATAGTCAAAATCCAGTCCATGGTCAATGTATTTTAAGAAAAAACCATGGTCAAAGGAAACAAAGAAAAGCTGAGATTTACTCTGAAGTTCCTTCAGTGCTTCCCATGCAGCGGAAAGAAAGGAACTGAGCAGTTGGTAAGAGTGGGGGCTTATATGGACCAGGGGTGAGGGAGGGGGGAGCTACCACCGAAAAGTTTAAATGAAGTTTCTAGAAGTTTCCGAAGTGCTCTGCGCAGGCGCAGGATTAACCCATTGCGTGCATTCACAGAGATCACAAAGAAGAAGTGGTCCCTCCCCAACTGGAAGATCACTTCCACTTTCACACACAGAGGCTAGTGTACCCCTAGAGGGAAATGATTGTCCTTGTAGCTTGCCACTCCTGACCTAATGGAAGAATTGTGTTTTCACAGCAAGAAAATGCCCATTTATGGTATTTATGATTAATTATATTTGTGTCAAAGTCTTCATCCAAAGTGGTCTGGGCAACTACCACTGCCTTTACCACCATCCTCTCCAATTTCAGCATCACAGATGAACTCTGTATCAGGTAGATTGACAGACAATAGCTTGCCCATAACTTCCCTCATCAACTTCCTGTTTGAGCAGATATTTAAACCCAGGTCTCCCAAATGGCAGACTGTCAATGAATATCAGGTGCTGTAGATTATACTTCAGAGGAAGGAAGTGGCAAAACCACCTCTGAGTATTCCTTGCCCAGGAAAACCGTATGAAATTCATGGGGTCACCAAAAGTTGACTTAAAGGTGACTTAAAGGCACGTACACTCCCTGATCCATCATTCAGTTTTCTACCCTACACTGACTGTTGAGTACACATGACATCCCCACAACAAACATTGGGCCTTGGAAGTACACGAAGACCTCACCTAGTGAATGTGAAACTCCATACTTACAGGAAAGGTCAACCATTTGGGAATAAATTTTGAATTGGCTCTAAATGCCATGTGTTTTCATTGCTAGTAGGCAGTTTCCCAGTGAACGGTTGTCTGGTTTTCTATGGAATCATTGACATCTGCTGGCTTCTGGGATTCTTGCAAAGTATCCTGAGCTAGGTGGAACTTGGGTTAATCCCAGAAAGCGATACTTTAGGTATCTTTTATGCAGAAGTACATACTCTGTACTTCTTATGCAGAAGAATACTCAAGATTATTCTTTATGCAAGAACACAATAGAAGTACAATAGGATTGCGTAGTACTCAGGACCTCCCTTAACTCAGGTTGGGCAATTTTTGTGCCCTCCCCCATCTCTGACCATTGACTGTGTTGGCTAGAGCTGATGGGAGTTGCAGTCCAGCAACCTCTACAGGGCTATATGTTCCCTATCCCTGCCTTAATGGTTAAAATGAGTTACTGACCTTGATTGTGTACTCTCAATTTAACACATATTGTAGATCAGTGTGGGCAAAGTACAGCTCATGGGGCCATTTCTGTAGCCCTTTGGGGTAAAAAAAAATACCCCAATGTCCTCAAGGGGGTATGGGTAGTATTTTGGCCATTTTAGGACCAGGGGATATGTTTTTTAGAAACAGGAAGACTTTTGTGTGGTGGATGCAAGGTCTCTTGGGAGGGCTAACATACCCCTCTAACCTTACCACAGTTACACAACCCTATAGTGATTCTACTGGAAGAAAAGTGTCATCTTTTAAACTACAAAGCAGTAGAAACCTGAATCTTGGGGTCAGTTCACACATCACATGGAGAATTTTCATACAGATACATATGGGAGAGAACTGAATTCAAATCTAGCATTTACCCATAATGCATTTGTCCTCTGGCATTTAACCATAATACACATCTTGGAATGCCAATACAACCTAGTATACATTTTAAGATTGAGATGCTAACCAGTCATGTTTGAATTTAACCAGATACTGGTCAGAAAAGGCACTTTTTGGCTTGGAGGTTCTGGAAGTTGTAGTCCAAAAAGTAACTTTTCTGAAGTGTTTTGCCATGCACTCGTAATAACCAATTAGGAAAATAGCCTAGCTTCACTTAAATCCTTTAAAGAATCCTTGTTGTGCAGAGTTGGAGACACTCTCTGAAGAAAAAGCAACTTGCTTTAATGCTAGCTCAACACTTTCAGAGAATGAGGTTTATTGTCATTTGGAGGGTTAGAGGAAGGAATATCTTACCTTGTCTAAAGCAGTTTTTTTATTTTAAAAAATACAGTACATGTTTATCAAAACAAATTTAAAATGGGTGTTATGAACAGATCGGGGGGGGGGCAGAAACTGTATTTTATTTTGGGTTTCCAAATAGTCACTTCCAAGGCAGATCCTCCTCCTCCTCCTCCTCCTCCTTTTGACCCACTTGTCTTGCCTCCATCTCTTTTGCTGGATCCTCTGTATGTGCTTCACTTTTTCCTCAGCTAACACAGTTTGTTATCAAAATTACCTCAAGATATGTAGCTCTATCTAGCATTACAGCTTATCTATTTCTGGCTGCTTTTCTGTTACCTCATTTCACTGCCCCCCTCCTTCTGTGCCAGTGGTCAGGAAGCAGTCCTGCTGTCTCTGGCCATATGAAACATAAGCAAACTTTCAAACCAACTTGCTAAAAAATAATAATTAAAAGGCTTTTTCAATGGGCTTTTAGGGGGTCATTCTTCAGTCTTTATTAGTTAGGCATCTAAGTTGGCTGCTGAAACCACAATGTCTCACATTCTTCCACTTCTTTCTTCTCTTTGTAGTATTCTCCAAGTATGCGAGCAACCTATCTTTCGGTTAATGATGATCACAGGCGACAGTACGGCAGCGAATTTCCAGCCTAGCACCCATCTTGTAAGGAACAACCGACAAACTTTGTAGCAGAACCCAGTGACAACAGAAGGCATGTGGAGTGCAGGGAATAGGATTGCCTCCCTGGTGAAGTGGCAGAGAAGGGTGCTCGCAGAAGGAGTCAGTCAAAGAAGACATTCACTGGTGCACCTGGATAGTCTTTCAGGGCTTATTCCATTTGTTCGACTGGCAGCTGTTTTTCTCACAGTTTATAGTCTTCCTCTCTTGTACACCTACAAATGGTGCCCAGTGTTTCCATCCCCAGACCGGACGGCTCTAAGTTGTTTCCTTGACTCACCACTTCTTCCTGCTCCCTTCTTGCCACCAGTGCATTGTCCTGCCTTACCTTTTTTGGCGGGGGGGGGAGTGGGGAGAGATAGAATTAGGATTTGGACTGTCACAGGTTTGCGCACAGGTTATCCATTCCTATTTTCCTCTGCACTGACTTTTGGGGCTCTTTTGTCCATCATTGATGGTGTGGTTCGGGCTTCTTTTTTAATTATTATTGTTATTAGAGCAAATAATAAGACCAGTACACTGTACAAGTAAACAAAGCACCGACATGTGCTGTATGTACCATAACCTAAGGAACGTGGGGTGCTTGCCATGAAAGAAAATGCTCCTCACTTCTGAGTCAAATGCAATACCAACCACTAGAGTGGATTTCATTTCTCCTCTGGAGAGGCCTCTGCACAAAGCCTATGTCTGGCTTGGCACTATGCTACTTTATTACCACCACCGCCATCATCATCCCCATCCCCTTTTGACAGCTCCAGAGTGTTATATACAGTACAAGATCCACACACAGTGTTCTCCCTCGTCATCTGGTCCTGTGCTTCTAGAGTTGACATGAAACTCACCAACTGTTGCTGTGGTGGCCTCAGGTATTATATGGAACAAGCTGAATTTTTTGTTCTTTTATGATTTGTTTTTGTTGCATGTATTATTTTTTGTTTTTTTCTTTCCATTGTTTTTATATCAGCTATCCAAAGAACATAACTTTTGGTGTTCTTTTTACAGGATTTGTATTACTTTTTTTAAAAAAAATGCATTAATATTTTATGAGTTGACTTCTGTTCTTAGCACTGATTTTTCCAAAGAGGAAAAAAAATGAAAACATTAAAATTAATCTCCTTGAAAGCAGTGTCTGTATGTAAAAGGTTGGATGTGTTCAACCCTTATTTTATCCCACTACTTTGGGGGACAACAATAACAGGAAGATTGGATTGGATTGGTTGGTCGTAAGAAGACTGCTCTAGAGTCTTAACTAGGGGACAGGGACCCACAAATGGATGTTGTGGTGCTCCTGAATGGGTTATGCAATGATGGTTGTTTTTCTTCCATTGTGCTAACAACACACCATAATATCGTACAGCCCCTTTAAGAGGCAGGCTTATTATCTTGCTCTATGTCAAGGATGGGGAATTTGTAACCTTCTAGACTGTATCACTCAGTATCCCTCACCATGAGCTGTGCTTGTTAGAGCTGATGGGAGTTGCAGGCCCTAGAGTCAGCACGTGGTATGATGGGGCAAGTGCTTGAGTCATAGGTGGCCCACTGCATTGTCTCCATTCTTAGCTTTACTTACTAGTGGTCCAATATTCTGCAGAAAAGAAACCACACTACTGGGCCAGAGGCTTTCAGGATAAAGAACAGGATGTCAGTAGCAACTGCGGCTGCTTCAGGCGGAACACATCTTGAGCTGAGTGTGGAAAGATTACTTTGGGATCTTATACCTCCCAGAATTCCCCAGCCAGTGTAGAATTCTGAGAGTTGTAATTCAACAAGGTAACCTTTCAAAGTAAAGGAATCCCCACCAGGAGAGCATTGTGGTTGATGTTCAGAGGTCACCTTGCTCAGGGACTCATCAAGCCTGCCACCAGTGTGGCTTGTGGGCTAGAAGTAGCCTGCAGCCCCACCTTTGTAGCCCCATGCAAGCCCCACCTTTTAAAAAAAGCACATTTTGGGTGATTTTTAGTCCAAAAGTTACTCCCCAAATCCTTAAAACAAACACACACACACACAAAACCCCTCTCACCCACCTTGAACACTCTGTGCTACTATTTCAGTCGTGTAAAGGCCAAAATAGCAGTCAAAAGTTATGGCATATCACTACAGGTTGCCATTTTTGCTGATATGCAGCTGAAAGAAAGGTATTTTGGAAAACAGACAAGCAGGGACCTGGGGCAGGGGTAGTGTAGGTGAAACCCCCCTTCCCATTGCTCACTCCTGCTCTAGAGCATTATAGCATAGATATTAACAGCAGATGGTAGCACACATCCTTCAGTAATGTGCTGTGGGACCTAAGTTTGGTGGTAGTATTGGGATCATGTTCTTTTTGGCCAATGTTTGTGGCAATGCCCTGTACATCCTGGGGCTGGTGGAAGCAACTGTAGATGATTTTGGAGCTCTAGCAGAGGGAGGCACTGTTTCTGCCTTCAATAATGTCTTCTCCAGTTTTTCTTTCTGTGTCAAATCTGTAACCTTGACTTGTTTGTCACTACAAGAATTGCTAGCTCAGTTTTGGCCATCGGTACAAACAGAACCTGATTGACTGTCCAGTATCAGAGAACAGGATCCCCTTTGTCCTTTTCTCTGGGAATGTCTGTGTGAGAGAGAAGGGAATATGTGCTATCTAACCATGGTGGATTTCTGGGCAGTAGGGAAAGTTATTGAAGGAAAAGCATCAAAATATGTCCCAAACAGGTGAGTTGAATGTCTTTTCACCTGTAGATTCTCTCCAGTACTATACCTTTTAGTCTAATTTCAGCTTTTTTTCATAAGCATGTAATTCTTTATATTAAAAGAAAAAAAGCAGTGAATTTGCTTAGTCTGTTGAATTTTCCCAGTGAGTTGTTCAATTTCATATACCTTGACATAGTTGGAAGAGAAAGCAATATATAAACTCTCATGGGAACACAAACTCAAAGGGCCTACCTACTCAAGCACAAACAACTCAGAAAACGATCTCAAGCCTCAACACTGCAAATGAGACTTCAGTTGCATCAGCCCAGGATAGTGGCATTTGGGCTGTGCATTATTCAAAAGAGCTTTTGACAACTGCTGCACAGGGGTAACAGTGCTAAAAACTGCAGAGGTGCATAGTTGCCCTCCTTATATCCAGTGCCACATGGCAGTTTTAATTACTTGACACCAATGATTCGCTGTGTCTTTATCAAGGTTAACTTGTACATATCATGTATGGCAACATAATTTGTACATTCATCTTATTATGTGACGAATTACAGCATAAGGCATGGGGAGGGAGAAACCCTGATTTGATGCTTTTAATTGTGTCATTGTAACAATATTGTTTAAAAGTGTTTTTTTTTAAAAAAACAAAAAAAGAATGCATGTAAACTAACATCATCTCAGGCTCCTTTGGAGCTTTGCCTGATTTGTATGTACTGACTGGGAAACAATAAACACTTGTACTAAAAAGATGACCTTCAGTTGTCTGTGTTCTAGTCTTTTCAATAGAAAGGCACCAAAAAACATTCGACATTTCTCCAGTGTGGTGGTCTCCAGATATTTGTCTACAACTCCCGGCATTTCTGGCTATTGGTCATGCTATCTGGGGCTGATGGGAGTTGAAGTCAAAAAAAATCTAGAGGGCACAAGAGTGGGGAATGTTGTGCTAAGGCAGTGACCATCACATGGGTTCAAATGCCAGAGTTAATTGGTACCATTAGATTTTACATAACACACTCCGTAATATTTTTATTGTATTGTTAAAGAAAAAAAATAACTAAACCAAATACATAGCAAATGCCCTTCAGACCAAAAGGTACAGTGTACATAACCAAAAACTGAATGTTACTAACTGAAAGATGTTCATGGAATTAACAATCATGCAAAATTCATACAGAAACCAAGCTGCTAACTTGAGAAATGCTGCTCTAAAGAACTATTATATACATAAGAAACATAAACCATTGGTCACTAAATAAGCCTGATTGTGTTTGTCCACCAAACACCTGAACTTATTCAGTCAGTTTGCCCATTCAGACTGAATCCTATACCATTGAGCAAGCACAAACACATTATCACTTCTGTATATGAGAAATATTACACCATGGTCACAGCATATACCACAGTTCTGTCTTTTTAGTGTGACCTAGAATACAATATTTATTGGGTTTTGACCATTAAAAAAATTCCCTCCTTTATCTTGCTCCCCAAAATTGGGGCAGCATACATGGCTGTCCTCCCCACAGGTCTGTGAGGATATTGTGACTTGCCCAAGCTTATATCCAGTGATTTTTGTGGTGGAGTTGGAATCAGGACCCAGTCCTACTCCACGGCTAACCATTATACATACTGTCTTTGGAGATTATCACACTACACTGTTATAGCACTGTTATTCCACTTTAAATGTGATGGCTACCTCCTGTAGGATTCTAGGGTTTGTAGTTTAGTGAGATAGCACTGTAACAGTGTAGTATGATAATCTCCTTAGATTTAAATGTCCCAGTCAACTGGCTGACCTGCCCTGAGCAAGGGAGATCTCTTTTTCTTGGGACAAATGGGAAGCTCTCTTGGCAACACCATCTGTGTATTTACACAAAGACTACAATGCTGCAACCTTATTTGAGAACTCAAGCCGAACAAGTCTTGAAGAGAAACGACAATGCAGAAAGAATCACAACCCAGAAACATCACCCAAGGAGACCTTCTGCTGTGCTTTCTGCAACTGGACTTGTTTATCTTGGATTGGCCTTTTTAGTCATCAGTGCGCTTGCAGAAAGTGCAGGATGAATCCTTCCTGAATTTTCATTTGCGAAGAAAAGCCAGAGAGAGAAAGATTGAGAGAGAGAGAGAGACAAGAAACATTCCTTGGTTGCCCCAAGCAAGTCGTCTTGCAGGCTGAAAATACATTTCAGAAATGTTTTAAGACTTTTTCGAGGTGGGCTCCTAACCACCCAGAATAGACAGAGCCAGCATGGTGTAGTGGTTTGAGTGTTGAACTAGGACTTCAGGAGCCAAGGGGTCAATCCCTGCTCTGCCATGAAAACCTACTGGGAGACCTAGGGCAAGTCAATCTCTCAGCCTAAGAGTAAAGCAACGACAGAGCTCCTTGAGTTTGTTGTTGAGATGTTATTTCCCATCAGGTTGGCTTCAACTTATGGTGGCCTTATGAATGAAAGACCTCCAAAAGTCCTGGTCTTCATCTGCCCTACTCAGGTCTTGCAGACTAAGGGCAGATATGACTTCCTTGATTGACTCAATCCGCCCGTAGTATAGTCTCCTACTGCCTTCCATTTTACCGAACATCATCATCTTTTCCAATAGCTTACATTGTCTCATAGGGTTGCCATGAAGGCACAAAAAACAATACATAGAACAACACACGCAGTGTGATCTGTTGCAGATTTTAACTTTCATTAAAAAAAAATGTTTATATTGTTGCTGTTTAAGTTCTTCTGACATGAATAGGCCTTTATAAAATGAATATGATGGTGTGGTCTATGCTTTCACTGTGGTTTTCAAATGATGGGTTTGCAATCCTCCAGTAAATGAAAATGGATCCTGAGGGTGAGCTATCAGCAGCCTGGAATAGGATTTGCATTACAAACTGATTGAAAGGTTTTGCTTTCACAGCTGGGTATTGAAAGCAAAGTTAGTTGTGGGGGGGATGAGGAAAGAGAAATGGGGTAAGGTAGGGACTACAGTACCTAGTAGAGCAAGCAAAAAAAGGAAGACAAAGTCCAGTGCCGAAGAGGCACTGAACTCCTTGCCCCCACCCCTTTTTTTCTGCAGGCTCATGTAGAAAACAGCCACAGTCTATCACAAAAGTTCAGCATATTTATGCTTGCTGAAATCCATAGTCTGCTTAATAACTCTGTGTCTCGCATTAATTCTAATCTTACAGGCAAAATGGGAAACTGCATTTTGGTTTCTAGATCCAGTTGGCTGGTGTAAATTAAAACCTGACACTGTCTTTCTGAAAAGTTTAGTTTGTGTATCCCTCGTAAAAACTACAGACCATTTCATTCTTTCAGTGGTTGGGAAAGGATGATACAACCTCTATTTTCTAATTAAACAAATCACTTAGATTTCAACAGCCCAATGCAAAATTTGGTCCTGCTGGCTAGCTTATTTTCTTTACAGCAGCCTTGCCCAGTGGCTGTGGATAATGGGAGTTGTAGTCAGACATATCTGGAGGCACCCAGTCAGGGATGGCAGCTCTAAACTAAGGGAAGAAAGGCCCCAGCAGGCAGCCCTGTGGTGTTGGCACCGTTCTTTCAGCTCCTCTGTCATGGTAGCAGTCACCAACATCCAAACAGATCAGGAGGGGTTTCACCTTAAGGAGTGCTCCCTGAAATATGTTTTGTGTTTATTCTTAAAGGCATGGAGTGACAAGTACAGTAGGGTGTCTGAAATTGATATTATTTCCTATTACTGGTTCTTGAACAAACCAATGGACATGCTGTTACTGCAAAGATTTAAACAGTTAAACCAGGGGTGAGTAAAGTGCAGCCCTGGAAGCCCCCAGGCCGATTTTCTTAATCTTGCCATTTTAGTTGGCATTTTTACTATTGTACAATCAGTGTTTAACTGTTAAACCTCCCACCTATGCCCAGTGATGGAAAGAAGAAATATTACAAATAATGAAAGATTGGCTGCTGAAAATCTACAACATGCCAGAAATGGAAGAGCTGACCAGTTTGATGAAAGAAGGTTCATTAGAGAACTTTAAGGACTGGAATATTTTGACAGAAGATTTGATTCAAAGGTGGGGGCATCTCACAACTGCTTGGTTTCAAGATTAAGGTAGATTTAAGATTACCGTTGTTCTTACTACAAGCTTAATGGTATTATTTAATTCAATTATTTAATGTTACTAATGATTTAAAAGAAAATGACTTATAAGGAAAGATTGGAGTATAAACGATAGAAGACAGAAGAAGAAAGCTTAAGTGATTATAGAAGAACAGGAAAATAAACATAGAAGAGATAGACTGTCTATGATAATATAAAATCAAGAACTGTGAGGTAGAAAGTCAAGGTATGTTTAATGTTGTATGTTATGTCAGGTTACTATATCAGGCAATGTCTTGTAGATTGTTATATTATAGATGTAAAGTTATGTTATAGGTGTTATGTGTGTTTGTTTTTAAAACCTATGTTGTAATAATTAATAAATATAATGAATGGGAAACCTGCCAGCTGAAATAGTACACATTATGCCCAAATGTGTAGCTGCAGTGTAGTTCTAGGACCATCCAGTACGTTCTGCAACACCTGAATTCATTAATGAGCAAAAATGCCACTGATGATAGAACTTTATTAGTGCCGATGCCAGTTTTACTTTGGAGTAGATAACTCCTTCAAATGTGTCTCTGCATTATTTTCTGGGACTTAGAAGAAGGAAAAATGGTTAAGAAGAACTGAATTGTTATCTCTCATTGATGGAGGTAGGGGTGAGAGGACACTCAAAACTGTAACTTATGAAGTAAAAATAAACCCTGTTAAGTGCTTTGATGTATTTAACTTATCATCTGGTTTGACCCCCAAAAGAGATAATGTGACTGTTCCGGTTGGGTTTGGGGAGGAGTCCCTAGATTGAATAGCCATTGCCTATGTCTCTTTGATGGTAGGATCACATGATACAGCTTTTCCTGGACTGGACCACTTTGAGCAGAAGGGGTGCATATTTGATACCCCACACAAGAAAAACAGCCTCACCTCACACTCATTCACACTCACACACACACACTATGCCTACCATGTTGGGGAGGTGCATTCAGATTGGTCTACTACTACCTAATGTGTAAGCATTTGTGCTGCAGGAGTTATATAAATGAAATTTGAGCTCAGCATTCATTTATTTCACTGTGCTGTTGAATATTTGTAGTAATTCCTATGCCTTGCTGCTGCCTTCAAAACAGCTGGGGAATGTAGGCCCTTGGGATCTACCTCTCTTGTGGAGTGGAGGGCCATCTTGTGGCAAAAGCCATCCTATATAGTAATATCCTTGGTAGTACTCTAGCAATTCATCTGCATTTTCATGGGCTTGTAGAGCATGAAGCATTATAGATGTTAATCACAAGAGGCTTAAAGAGCAGTATACATTAAAAAAAAATCCCAAACCACTAACTGGTTTTGCCTCTTTTAACTGTCAGTAAAACCAAAGTGTTAAGTTTTTGAATGTCTGGAAAGTGCTGCTTGATCAAAGGAATAGTGATGAAACTAGGAGTCAAGTGACCACTAAGAATGTCCCAGCATGTTGTCTCTTTCACCTATGGAAATTATCCTAGCACTGCAACACAGTGAAAAATCAGTGTATTTTATTGTAATATCTTTTAAAGCTTGCATCCTCCAAACAGAAATGTTCCCCTGAGAATTCAGGTACTTTTTCCTTTCCTATGTTCATTGCAGCTAATAGGTGGCAGCCCTATATGCTCACTCAGGGACCTTGAAATTACAGGGCTACTAACTCTCAGTATCTCTAGCACAGAGATGGAGAGAAGGTAGGTTGAGATCAGATGATAGATCCTGTGCTGATCTGTGCTGATCTGTAGTAAATTAACAAGCATTCCTGACTTGTCATTGTCTAACAACAACAAAATCTTTTTTTTAAATGACCTTTTTAAAATGGTTGCTGAAAAAGAACCCAGGATTAAAACCAGAAGTGAACTTTTATGTGAATTGACAAATGAGCTTAGCTAGCCTAAATATTCTGAAGGCACTAGATGCCACCTGATCTTGAAAGCCAAGCAGGGTTAGCTGTGGTTAGTACTTGGATGGCAGACTTGTCCAAATGGTGAAAATAATCCTAATGGAATTCAAATGGAAGGTGATCTGTCTATACAGACATTCACACCAATACATCTCATTCAGAAGGGGGCAGCCAAATCCACCTTAAACTGAATCAGGGAAGCCTTCATGGCTTTTCTCAGAGTTTTTAAAAGCTCTGTAGGGGATGCAAATGTGCAAGTTAAGACAGTTGCATTCACATTGCTATGCCAAGGTAGCACAAGCTGATTGGCCAGACGAGCTTGGGGGTGGGGCTTGCAAACAGGGCAAGTGCCTGCTGCTGCCATGTTGGATTTTCGGCTATGCAAGAGGTTGATAAAACGGTGATCTTTTGCTCTCTTGTAGACTTTTTTCTTTTGTAAATATGAGGTGTTGCTTATGCACACCATGGTGAACTTTTTTTTTAAAAAAATGGCAGCAGCAGATTTAAAAGCACAAGTATTCACTTGTGACTGCCATCTTCACTAGGGGGCATGTGAAGCTTGGGGGGGCCTCTATTAAACCATTAAGACAGGTCCCAGAGCTGCAAACTGCTATTTTTTCAGAGGAGATCATATTTTTCTCCCCTTGTATAAGCAGGGCCTTTACTTTTGGAAGGGACTGGCAAATCCACCTCTAAAAATTCCTTGCCTAAGAAAACCCTATGAAATTCATAGGGTCACCACAAGTCAACAGGCAACTTGAAGGCAGATATGCAGGTGCGCACACATGCACAATTGAACTTGCTTTTGGTACTGATCACAAATCCCTATGCTCAGAAACATCCAGTTAGATCCTGTCAGGCTGAAGTCTGCCTATCCCCTCTTTAGAACAATGGTAACATCTATCTATCAAACTCCTGGATATGTTGCCTTTCCTAGTGTGCTGATTGGCTGTTTAGGAAACACACCCAATCAATCACCATCCACATGCAAATTCCCTCTCCACCTCACAATTCACTGCTGCCACTCAAATCTATGGCCCAGATTGGGACCCAGACAGTCAACTGACGGTGGCAGCAGCAGGCTGCCTGTGATGGGCTACCTGTGATGGGACCCAGGCAGTCAATTGGCAATGGGACGTTGCTGCTGCCACTGCAACAGGACCCAGACAGTCAACTGGTGGCAGCAGCAGGACGCCACTGCCACCACTGTGATGGGACCCAGACACTACTGCTGCCACTGCAACAGGCCCTAGATGGTCAACTGGTGATGGTGGCAGGGCAACAGAGTGAGTCACCCTCAGCAATTCTGGGAGAAGTGTGGAATGCTGAGAAGGGGGAGGATGAATTTAAAAACCCACCAGCCTACCTTACATGGTTGTCGTGAGGTCTACTGGGTGTTTTGGGGGGAGTTTTTTTTATTGATGTATGTTACACCAGGTACAGCTAGTATTTTAATAAAACCTAACAAAGTCAGCTTGGGTTCACAGAAGTTTTTGGCATAAAAAATGTGCTCCTACTACAGGTGGGAGAAGACTTTCTTCCCAATATCCTATGTGTTTCTTTTGTTTTTAAGAACATAAGGAGATCTCCATAGAATCAGACCAAAGGCCTATCTAGTCCAACGTTCTGATTACACAATAGCCAACCAGATGCCTTTGGAAAGCTCACGAGTCGGGCATTAAGGCAATGGCACCCTCTCACAGAGATGTAATGGCTTCCAATCCTGGAGATAATATACAGCCATCGTTATTAGTAACCTCTGGTGGCTTTTTCCTCCATGTATTTTTTTTTTCTAATCCCCCTTTAAAACTGTCCAGGTTGGAGGCCAACACCACATCTTGAGGCAGTGAAAACCATTTTTTAACAGTGCATTGTGGTTTTCTCCATGCACTTCTTACATTTAAAACTGAATCCAAAACTGAATCTAAATACTTTAAAATTATATCTTCAAGCTTGGGTATTTGGTAAAGTTAATTCCCATATTCTAACACAAACTAATTAATTTGAATCTTTCTTACTTAGATTATATCATGCCCCACTTTTTTCTGAATGGCTTCCAGGAAACCAACCACATTTTCACACTGAGCCTTCATCGTGCTTTCTTTTCTGTTCAATCACATTGCTTGCGGCAGCACCTGGAAACATGCCACAAGTAGATAACTGTTTTAACAGCAGATGGCAGAGTTATGATTGTTGGCAGTGCACAGTTTTAGGCCCATTCAATTCTGTACTAAACCATCAAGAGCTTGCAAGTAAGAGCTGTCTGATATGCTTCTTTCTCTCTCTCTCTTTTAAACACTTTGCATGCATGTGCAAAACAGCTGGGTTAAGATGAGATTGGTTCCCTCTGTGAGGCCTGGTGTTAATAGATGCTCTCTTCAAATGTTTTTTTTTTCTAAAGAGAGGCTTTGCTTCCATGATCTCTCCCCCGTCCCTCCATCAGTGAATTTTGACTGAGGTACAGAGCCAGCCATATGATTAAGGAGAAAAAGGGTGAGCAATTTGCAGCCCTCCAGGGGTCATTGGATTACAACTCCTACCATTCTTCACTATTGGCTATGCTGGCTAGGGCAGATGGGAGCTGCTGTCCAACAGCTGGAAGGCCATGCTTTGGCCACCCCAATATAGTAAAAAGCAACAGCCCCTGGGTAGAGTGGGGCCAGTCTTTGGCTGAAACCCCCTGCCATTCTGCTGTTCCTTTTATTTTATTTTTTTAAATTTTTTTTTCACAATTTTCCATCCATACATAAAACTTTCATTTCTGCATATGACATCAAACATCTCATCCAATCTACAATACAAAAAAATAATACATAGTACCATTTATCACATACAATTAAACACCAACACGAAGCACCTTATACAATACACATACAACACATTTTCAAAAACAACTATTTACCATCTACTATTAAAACACACACTCACACCTTACTCTGCTGTTCCTTTTAAATTTTCCCCTTTGTTGGAAGATGGAGCAATGTACCCTGTAATTTGTCTTGCATTTCCTACACTAGCCTGCTGCCTTCTGATGATGTGGAGATACGATCTTACTGCTAAAACAATGACACATAAGGACATGGCTAGCACAGGCAGGAACTACCTGCTTAGTCACACATTCTATGGGTGGATAAAATAAAAACAATTTTACAGAGGATTCTCCCTGCTCCTTGCAATCAAAACACAATTGATTAAACAAGTAACATTTTGCTGCCTTCAGAAACTGCATCCCTCCACCTTATGGCAAAGCTGCCCCTGAATCTTGGAACTCCTTGTGGGCTTCCCAAGAATACCCGGCTGGTCAGGATTGGGGGAAAAAAAGAATAATCTTTTCCAGATAGGCCCAGAAAATAAGACACCACATGGTTAAACTATTTATTTAATAAATCTATATCCTGCTTCTCAACCCACCAGGCTGAGGCAATGTACAACAGGTAACATTTAAAACATTAAATACATGTTTAAAAACAATTAAAAACAAATTCCTCCTTTAAAAAATAGTTGTAATTCCAGAGACAATAAAGAACTGTTAATCAACAGTTAATTTTGAGAACTAAAGGCCAAGCAGAATAGCACAATCTTCATTACTCACCAGAAACTCAGAAGGGATAGAGCCAGCCTGACCTCAGAGGAAGGGAAGGTAGCTGCAGAAAAAGCCCTTTCATGCACACCCACCAATATAGGGGGGTGAGGCACACAACAGGGCCTCCACTGAGGATTTACAGAATTTTGTTGCTGCTCAGTTGTGGTGATGACCACCAAAAGAGATGGCTTTTAAAGGGGATTAGAGAATTTAACATGAATGTGACTATCCATGGCTACTAGTTGTAATGTCTGTGGTCTTCCTTTTTTGTTGGGAACAAAAAATAGGGGAAGGCTATTGTGCCCACAGCCAATTTGTGGGCTTCCCAAAAGTGTGTGATTGACCACTGTGGAAACAGGATGTGAAACTTACAGGCCACTGGTCTGATCAGCAAGGTTTTAGGATCAATCAGAGAGACAGAAAGGGCCTTGTAGGTCAGATACTCCAATTTCCTGCTAAGTGCAATTAAAGTATCTCTGACTGATGACCATCCCAGAGACTCACAAAGGGAACCACTATGTCCTAATGTTCAGCTGAAATCTGCTTTCCTGTCATTAATCTCACTGGTTCTTTCTTTTGATAAAACACAACTGGTTTCCCACACCTTCCAGTTGAAAGCATTCTAATGTGTCATCTATGAACCACAGCCCAATCTGGCTAAAGATATTCCTCTCTCTCAGGCCTTAAACTGCAGGCCTGTCCCTGCTTACAGCTAGCTTCCCCAGTCTAAAATGTTTACATGCCAGCAAGAACAGGCCAGGTAGTACATACATACAGAGGGCCTAGACCCCGTTAAAAAAAAAGCAGTAGCCACCTCTGTCCCCATATCCATACAGCCAATACACATCAATTCAGGCACAACATCAAAGATCAATTCACCTCTTCATCCCCCAATGTAGCATATGCTATCATCTTCCTCTGCCTCCCTTCCATACACAGGATGAACAGTTAATCAGCACTGAAAAGAATAGGCAGGCACAAATCTGGCATCAGAGATAGCCTCATTGAGAACAGTTCGTCATCCCTAAATGCTGCACTGTTGTCCAAAATAATTTCAAAAGGAAACTTCCAGGGGTGACATGAACCAGTCAGCCTTTATGATTAGCTCTGTTTATATAGGCTTGAATAGAGAAGGCTTTCCTGAGCCACTGCAGCTGTTAACATTGAAAAGCTGGGGCAATTCTGTTATCCCCATTTGCTTCTTTTGTAACTACAGTTGCCCCTCCACATTCGCGACTTTCACATTCGCGGTTTTGATTATTCGCGGAAGTCTACTTCCCCCCCCCTCCTCAACACACCCTCCCTTCCCAAGGCAGGAAAGGGCTTAGCCCCTCGTTGCCTTGGGAAGGAGGGGTGGGGAGCAGCTAACCTGCTCCTTCTGCGCCCACTCCCTTCCCAAGGCAGCGAAGAGCTTCTGAGGAAGCCCTTCCGTGGCTGGGGAAGGAGGGGTGGGAAGCAGCTGGGGCACTGGTTCTGAGGGAAGGGGAGCAGCTGGCGCGCTGCCTCTGCACCCCACTCCCTTCCCAAGGCTCCGAAGGGCTTCTGAAGAAGCCTTTCGTTGCCTTGGGAAGGAGGGGGGGGAAAGCAGCTGGCGCGCTGCCTCTGCACCCCACTCCCTTCCCAAGGCTCCGAAGGGCTTCTGAAGAAGCCTTTCGTTGCCTTGGGAAGGAGGGGGGGGAAGCAGCTGGCGCGCTGCCTCTGCGCCCCACTCCCTTCCCAAGGCTCCGAAGGGCTTCTGAAGAAGCCTTTCGTTGCCTTGGGAAGGAGGGGGGGAAGCAGCTGGCGCGCTGCCTCTGCGCCCCACTCCCTTCCCAAGGCTCCGAAGGGCTTCTGAAGAAGCCTTTCGTTGCCTTGGGAAGGAGGGGGGGGAAGCAGCTGGCGCGCTGCCTCTGCGCCCCACTCCCTTCCCAAGGCTCCGAAGGGCTTCTGAAGAAGCCTTTCGTTGCCTTGGGAAGGAGGGGGGGGAAGCAGCTGGCGCGCTGCCTCTGCGCCCCACTCCCTTCCCAAGGCTCCGAAGGGCTTCTGAAGAAGCCTTTCGTTGCCTTGGGAAGGAGGGGGGGGGAAGCAGCTGGCACGCTGCCTCTGCGCCCCACTCCCTTCCCAAGGCTCCGAAGGGCTTCTGAAGAAGCCTTTCGTTGCCTTGGGAAGGAGGGGGGGAAGCAGCTGGCACGCTGCCTCTGCGCCCCACTCCCTTCCCAAGGCTCCGAAGGGCTTCTGAAGAAGCCTTTCGTTGCCTTGGGAAGGAGGGGGGGGGGAAGCAGCTGGCACGCTGCCTCTGCGCCCCACTCCCTTCCCAAGGCTCCGAAGGGCTTCTGAAGAAGCCTTTCGTTGCCTTGGGAAGGAGGGGGGGGGGAAGCAGCTGGCACGCTGCCTCTGCGCCCCACTCCCTTCCCAAGGCTCCGAAGGGCTTCTGAAGAAGCCTTTCGGTGCCTTGGGAAGGATGGGGGGGGAAGCAGCTGGCACGCTGCCTCTGCGCCCCACTCCCTTCCCAAGGCTCCGAAGGGCTTCTGAAGAAGCCTTTCGGTGCCTTGGGAAGGAGGGGGGGGAAGCAGCTGGGGCGGGGGTGGTGGAGAGGAGCAGCGACGGGGCTTTAGAAGCCCCCTCGCTGCTTCTGGGAGGGCAGGGGGGGTGGAGAGGAGCAGCGATGGGGCTTTAGAAGCCCCCTCGCTGCTTCTGGGAGGGCGGGGGGGTGGAGAGGAGCAGCGATGGGGCTTTAGAAGCCCCCTCGCTGCTTCTGGGAGGGCAGGGGGGGTGGAGAGGAGCAGCGATGGGGCTTTAGAAGCCCCCTCGCTGCTTCTGGGAGGGCGGGGGGGTGGAGAGGAGCAGCGATGGGGCTTATGAAGCCCCCTCGCTGCTTCTGGGAGGGCGGGAGTGGTGGAAAGGAGCAGCGATGGGGCTTTTGAAGCCCCCTCGCTGCTTCTGGGAGGGCGGGGGTGTGTGGAAAGGAGCAGCGATGGGGCTTTAGAAGCCCCCTCGCTGCTTCTGGGAGGGCGGGGGGGTGGAGAGGAGCAGCGATGGGGCTTTAGAAGCCCCCTCGCTGCTTCTGGGAGGGCGGGGTGGTGGTGGAGAGGAGCAGCGATGGGGCTTTTGAAGCCCCCTCGCTGCTTCTGGGAGGGCGGGGGGGTGGAGAGGAGCAGCGATGGGGCTTTTGAAGCCCCCTCGCTGCTTCTGGGAGGGCGGGGGGGTGGAGAGGAACAGCGATGGGGCTTATGAAGCCCCCTCGCTGCTTCTGGGAGGGCGGGGGGGGGGGTGGAGAGGAGCAGCGATGGGGCTTTAGAAGCCCCCTCGCTGCTTCTGGGAGGGCGGGGGGGGGTGGAGAGGAGCAGCGATGGGGCTTATGAAGCCCCCTCGCTGCTTCTGGGAGGGCGGGGGGGTGGAGAGGAGCAGCGATGGGGCTTTAGAAGCCCCCTCGCTGCTTCTGGGAGGGCGGGGGGGTGGTGGAGAGGAGCAGCGATGGGGCTTTTGAAGCCCCCTCGCTGCTTCTGGGAGGGCGGGGGGGTGGAGAGGAGCAGCAATGGGGCTTTTGAAGCCCCCTCGCTGCTTCTGGGAGGGCGGGGGGGTGGAGAGGAACAGCGATGGGGCTTATGAAGCCCCCTCGCTGCTTCTGGGAGGGCGGGGGGGGTGGAGAGGAGCAGCGATGGGGCTTTAGAAGCCCCCTCGCTGCTTCTGGGAGGGCGGGGGGGGGGGGGTGGAGAGGAGCAGCGATGGGGCTTATGAAGCCCCCTCGCTGCTTCTGGGAGGGCAGGGGCGGTGGAGAGGAGCAGCGATGGGGCTTTAGAAGCCCCCTCGCTGCTTCTGGGAGGGCGGGGGGGTGGAGAGGAGCAGCGATGGGGCTTTTGAAGCCCCCTCGCTGCTTCTGGGTGGGCAGGGGGGTGGAGAGGAGCAGCGATGGGGCTTTAGAAGCCCCCTCGCTGCTTCTGGGAGGGCGGGGGGGTGGAGAGGAGCAGCGATGGGGCTTATGAAGCCCCCTCGCTGCTTCTGGGAGGGCGGGAGTGGTGGAAAGGAGCAGCGATGGGGCTTTTGAAGCCCCCTCGCTGCTTCTGGGAGGGCGGGGGAGTTGGAGAGGAGCAGCGATGGGGCTTTAGAAGCCCCCTCGCTGCTTCTGGGAGGGCGGGGGTGTGTGGAAAGGAGCAGCGATGGGGCTTTTGAAGCCCCCTCGCTGCTTCTGGGAGGGCGGGGGAGTTGGAGAGGAGCAGCGATGGGGCTTTAGAAGCCCCCTCGCTGCTTCTGGGAGGGCGGGGGTGTGTGGAAAGGAGCAGCGATGGGGCTTTTGAAGCTCCCTCGCTGCTTCTGGGAGGGCGGGGGAGGGTGGAGAGGAGCAGCGATGGGGCTTTTGAAGCCCCCTCGCTGCTTCTGGGAGGGCTGGGGGGGTGGAAAGGAGCAGCAATGGGGCTTTTGAAGCCCCCTCGCTGCTTCTGGGAGGGCGGGGGGGGTGGAAAGGAGCAGCGATGGAGCTTTTGCAGCCCCATCGCCACTTTTGGAAGGGCGGGGGGTGGTGGAAAGGAGCAGCGATGGGGCTTTAGAAGCCCCTTCGCTGCTTCTTGGAGGGTGGGAGGGGGGTGGAAAGGAGCAGCGATGGGGCTTTTGAAGCCCCCTCGCTGCTTCTGGGAGGGCGGGGGATGGTGGAAAGGAGCAGCGATGGGGCTTTTGCAGCCCCATCGCCGCTTTTGGAAGGGCGGGGGGTGGTGGAAAGGAGCAGCGATGGGGCTTTAGAAGCCCCTTCGCTGCTTCTGGGAGGGCGGGGGGGTGGAGAGGAGCAGCGATGGGGCTTTTGCAGCCCCATCGCCGCTTTTGGAAGGGCGGGGGGGTGGAAAGGAGCAGCGATGGGGCTTTAGAAGCCCCCTCGCTGCTTCTGGGAGGGCGGGGGGGGGTGGAAAGGAGCAGCGATGGGGCTTTAGAAGCCCCTTCGCTGCTTCTGGGAGGGCGGGGGGGGGTGGAAAGGAGCAGCGATGGGGCTTTAGAAGCCCCTTCGCTGCTTCTGGGAGGGCGGGGGGGGTGGAAAGGAGCAGCGATGGGGCTTTAGAAGCCCCCTCGCTGCTTCTGGGAGGGCGGGGGGTGGTGGAAAGGAGCAGCGATGGGGCTTTTGCAGCCCCATCGCAGCTTTTGGAAGGGCGGGGGGTGGTGGAAAGGAGCAGCGATGGGGCTTTTGCAGCCCCATCGCCGCTTTTGGAAGGGCGGGTGGTGGTGGAAAGGAGCAGCGATGGGGCTTTAGAAGCCCCTTCGCTGCTTCTGGGAGGGCGGGGGGGTGGAGAGGAGCAGCGATGGGGCTTTAGAAGCCCCCTCGCTGCTTCTGGGAGGGCGGGGGGTGTGTGGAGAGGAACAGCAATGGGGCTCTAGAAGCCCCCTCGCTGCTTCTGGGAGGGCGGGGGGTGGTGGAAAGGAGCAGCGATGGGGCTTTAGAAGCCCCCTCGCTGCTTCTGGGTGGGCGGGGGGGTGGAAAGGAGCAGCGATGGGGCTTTAGAAGCCCCTTCGCTGCTTCTGGGAGGGCGGGGGGGGTGGAAAGGAGCAGCGATGGGGCTTTAGAAGCCCCTTCGCTGCTTCTGGGAGGGCGGGGAGGGTGGAAAGGAGCAGCGATGGGGCTTTAGAAGCCCCCTCGCTGCTTCTGGGAGGGCGGGGGGTGGTGGAAAGGAGCAGCGATGGGGCTTTTGCAGCCCCATCGCAGCTTTTGGAAGGGCGGGGGTGGTGGAAAGGAGCAGCGATGGGGCTTTAGAAGCCCCCTCGCTGCTTCTGGGAGGGCGGGGGTGGTGGAGAGGAGCAGCGACGGGGCTTTAGAAGCCCCATCGCTGCTTTTGGGAGGGCGGGGGGGGGGTTCCTGGAGGGCGTGTCATGACCTTTATTTTATTCGCGGTTTTTTCACATTCGCGGGGGTCTTCCGCCCCTAACCCCCGCGAATGTGGAGGGACAACTGTATTTTGTTTATCTTAAACTTTTTACACAGAATTTTACTTTTCCCCTGCTTGGTCTCCCTTTTTCTGTACCCATGTATGTGGTACAAATACTTATTGAGGATAACACTACATGCAGTTGATGAAGTGTTCTCTCATTCACAAACTACAACTGTTTGTTGTTATTTTTATCTGAGATAAATCTTTCCTGTAATCCTAGGTGTTGGGGGGTGAGTTATAGCAATACTGCAGAGGGTTAATGAACTCTACACATACTCTGAGGCATATTTTCTGCACTGTCCCAGCTGATGTGGGCTGGTATAGTACCTTGGCTCCTAATCAGTCTACTGACTCCACCCCTGGAGCCCAAATTAGTAGAATCACTTCCTTCTATCTCTCAAAATCCCCAAGGAACTGGTGGCCCTTTAGATGGCATTGGACTCCCCCTCAATCTAGGATTACTAGATTGAAATCCAGAGACAGCTCTGTACCTTTAATGGTGGTGTAAAGAAGAGAATTTCAGTAGGTATTGCTTGTCACACAACTAGGTAACAAGCAACATCCACTGCATTTCTTCTTCTACATAACCATTAAAGGCAGAGGAACCCTCTCCAGTTTTAATTTTGGCAGCCCTATGGGGCCCATTCCTAACCAGCCTGGCCAGTAGTGAGGCATGATAAGAGTTGTCAATGAACAGCTTCTTAAGGGTTCCCCACTACTATGTTACAGTTAGGTCAACAGAACACTCACTAAACACTGGAAAAGTTTTTGAGTTCTCCAGAAAGCTTGTACTGTAGTGTGAAACCTGAGACCTAGACAGGATGGCTTTTGTGATTTTTCTTCCGCTATAACTTCTCAACCTACCCAGGCCCAAGGCAATTTGCAATGCATAAAAATGTTTAAAATGCATGACTAAAGATGATTAAAAACAAAACTCTCCTTTAAAAAGTTAAAAACAGCTAAGAACTGCCAAAGCAGCCACCCTTAATTTTGACAACCAAAGACCAAGTGAATGTCCATTCAGTATAGGCTCACTGAGAGGTACCTGGCACTGCCTGGGGACAAACTAAACCCAGGAATAGCCAAACAACAGATAAACTACACAGCAGAATAGGGCTTGAGAAACAAAGGCTTCAGCTAGCAGGTATTATCACCACTCTGACCCACTTTCACCCACAATAAGAAGACTTACACACAGCAAGGTCCTTCTGGAGCCTTTATCTTCAGTTCCAGTACAAAACAAACACAGAATATATACAGCAAACCTCAATAAACAAATCCAACAGCAGTTCTCCAAACATCCAGCACTCCCTGCCACCAACCCACACACAATGCATCATATGCTTTGCCTATATAGGAGTGTTTGCTAGTCACCTTCTGCCTAGCTACAGCTGTGAACAAACCCACTTCAGCTGTGCTAGTGGTCTGTTGCTCCAACATTTTCCCCTTTTCACTTAAAAGGATATTATCCTGACAGTGAATACCTTTGTTTTTTGTGTCAATGTAGTATAGTCATAGCTTTGTTTATATATCAATGGTCTAGTTTATCTCTATTTTTTCCACCATCAAGGAACTGTGTGTTTTATGTAACAATGGAGGTGGTTCTCAGAACAGCTAGACTTTTATATTCTCAAAAGTGGGGCATCAACTTGTGTTTGTGTGTGGTCCTCCCCCTGCCCCCCCAAAATCCAGACACAGTACCTGAAACCATCCTGGTTCATGACAGAGCCTAATTTCAGGGCCACTTCCCAACCCTTTTAGAAATTATTATTTATTAAAATATTTATATCCCAACCACTATCATGGGATCTCAGGGCAGTGTACAAGTAAAATCAATTTAAGCATTTTAAAATTATTTAAAATTTAAATCAGTAAATATAAACCATTATTTAAAATTTTGCAAGTTAAAGCAGTTTGAAAGTTTAAAAGCATGTCTAGATACATTTCAGAAGAAATTAATTATGCCAAAAGGCTTTAATAAAAACCAATTTTTAAAAAAGCTTGGCATAGGAATGAAGGAAAAAGTTAGCACCAGTTAGGCCTCCAAGGAGGTGGTATTTGCATAACAAGGGCACCACAGCAGAGAAGACTCTTTCCCACATCCTTCCACAAGATACTGTACTGCTTCCACCCACAGGCGGGGCACAGAGGGAAGTCCCTGCAGCAGATCTCAGAGCTTCAGTAAGCACACATATCAGCCAGAGGGGCATACTTCTGGTGTTTACGTTCTCGAGCTGGTTTCTTGTTTTCAAAGGGGATTGTGATATCCACAATTATTATCTTTTTCTAGTCTTAAATACTAAATAAAGTCAGGATTGTCCATGCCATCGTACAGTAGAAACCCCATATCCACTGATTCAATTATCCATCGGATACAAAATAGCACACCTACCATAGAGTCTTCCTAGAAAATGTGTCCTCTCTAGCCATTTTCTAGGTCCTCCAAGGCATCTCTATGGTATTTTCAACTGGAGGTCCGATTATTTTCAATGGTGTTCACTATTATCCACAGTTTTCAGTATCCATGCCCCCCCCGAACCAATCCCCAGCAGATACAGGGGTCCTACTGTATTTCCCATTACTATGTATGTTTGTGAAAGCTGGATAATGAAGCAAGCTGACAGAAAGAAAATCAACTCATTTGAGATGTGGTGCTGGAGAAGAGTGCTACAGAGACCATGGACTGCCAAAAAGACCAGTAAATGGGTCCTAGAACAAATCAAGCCTGAGCTCTACCTGGAAGCCAAGATGACTAAAATGAGATTGTCGTACTTCGGCCATATCATGAAAAAGCATGACTCACTAGAAAAGACAATAACGCTAGGAAACGTGGAGGGTAGTAGAAAGAGAGGAAGGCCACACATTAGATGGATAGACTCAATCAAGGAAGCCATGGGCCTGAATTAGGATTGTCCATGCTATTGTATTTCCCATTTCTATGAATGTTTGTGAAAGCTGGATAATGAAGAAAGCTTATAGAAAGAAAATCAACTCATTTGAGGGGTGGTGCTGGAGAAGAGTGCTATGGATACCGTGGACTGCCAAAAAGACCAACAAATGGGTTTTAGAGCAGTGGTTCTTAACCTGTAGTCTGTGGACCCAGAGGGACTGCAATGTCCTCACTAGGGGTCCATGAAGGCTGCTTGGACCACCTCCTCCCAGCAGCAGAGCAGCCAGGTGACAGGAGCCAAGGCAAAGGCTGGCTGGCTGATTGACTAGGCCTACCTGTTGCTATTCAATCCACTCCAACTGCAAACTAGCCAGAAGAAGTGGGAGAAAAGTCTTCCCTCTCCCTCCAGGAAGGTTTAACGATGGTGTAATTGTTAATGGTTCAGTGTTCAGGTATTATTATTGTTGTTGCTGTTATTATTAGGGTTTTAAATCTTGAGATAAATCTTGGGGGACCACAGCAACAAAAAATATTTAAAGGGGGTCCCTGGTAAATAAAATGTTAAGAACCACTGTCCTGCAAATCAAGCCTCAACTCTCCAGGAAGACAAGATGACCAAACTAAGGACTTTATCGGACAAGGCAAATATGGTGTCATAACAACGCCTAATGAAGGCAAAAGGGTGCCCATACCACATGACATCATCCTTTAGCGTTCTGTGGCTGTTGAAAAGGTTTTCTATTTTATTGATGGACCAAGCTGTAAATAGATCTGTTGTGGTGTTTTTGTCCCAGTATTGCGAGCGTTTGAAACCGCGCACCATTTTTATCTCATGAATACAGCGTCAATGGGCAAAACACTTCCAGATGAGAATGCAAAAGCCAGGTACAGGATGCTATTTTTATGAGCCTCTGTGGTTTACTTTGGAATTTGTAAGTGTGTTTCTGTGCTTGGGTGTATTTTTGTTGTTGTTCTAATTTTGCTTTTTTATTTTTTTATACCACGCTTGCATCTTCTCATGAGAAGTGGTGAGATCACGAACGCGGAAGTAAACAGTGTTAGCGTTCATGCTCCAGTAATGCTGGGGCTGCTTTTTCACACTATTACAGGTACATATGGTAAAAAGGGTTATGTTGCCGGGACAATATGGTGCTACAGAGAAGTTTTTGGAGGTTCGTCTAATAAAATCATGAGACTGTCTTACTTTGGCCATATCATGAGAAGACATGACTTGCTAGAAAAGGCAATCATGCTTGGTAAGGTAGAAGGCAGGAGGAAAAGAGGAAGGTGGCATTGCAAATGGATAGACTGTGGACATTTTCAGACACGTCTTACCGTGCTAGAATCGAGTGGGAGAGCTTCGGTGCTGCTGCGCAGCAGGGACTCCCTTTTGGACAACGCTGTCCCTCTGGCGAAATGTTCCTCTGGCGTCCATGTCACTTCCATGTAGGACTGGAGGCGGCTGTGCCATATTTTATTCATGGACAACGTCCGTGAATAAAATCTGGCGAAATATGGCACAGCCGCCTCCAATCTTACACAGACGATTTTGCCAGAGGGACAGCGTAGTCCAAAATGGAGTCCCTGCCGTGCGGCAGTGCCGAAGCTCTCCTGCTCGATGCTAGCGCGGTAAGACGTGTCTGAAAATGTCCTCAAGCAGATTAGATTGTAATTAGACTGTAAGCCTGAGGACAGGGAACTGTTTTGTTGTTCTTTTTCTTGTAAAGCGCCATATAGTGTTGTCCCTTGATATTCGCTGGGGTTTGGTTCCAGGACAGTGCCTGGATGCCAAAAATCGGTGAATACTTAAGTCCCATTATATGCCCCCCCCACCTCTCTCTGACTTTTCTTCGCAAACGAAAATTCAGGAAGGGCTCATATATGCAATGGCATAGCAAAATGGTGTCCCTTATATAAGATGGCAAAATCAAAGTTTGCTTTTTTGGATTATTATTTTTTAAAGAATATTTTCAAGCCGTGAATATTTAAATCCGTGGACACCAAATCCGTGGATACGGAGGGACAACTGTACACTGATGGTACTATAGAAATAAAAGATTATTATCATTATCATCAAGGAAGCCACTGAATCCGAATCTGCAAGACCTAAGCAGGGCTGTTAAGGTCTCTCATTCATAGGGTCGCCATAAGTCAAAGTCGACTTGAGGGCAGTTAAGAAAAACAGCAAAACCCAAGGGAATTCATGGGGTCACCATAAGTCCATTAAATGGGAAGAGCCACGTTTGGGGCAGGTGAGGGGAGGCCTTTTTTCACTTCCTTCCATCCTCGCCTCCCCCCTCGCAAGCTGTTTCTCATAATGGTTTCTTCCTCCTTCTACGGAAGATGGATCCCCCCTCCCACAGATTCCCTTTAGCCTTGCCTGAAACTCGAATCTTGCGGTGGTTGCTAAGAGACGAGAAGACGCTACACCAATCCGCGGGATCTGCCGGACTGAGTGAAGCGAAGGTAAAAGCGGGATGAGGCGCGGGGGAGGGGGGGGCGCGGAGGGAGAGAAAGAGACTGAGGGCTTTTTTTTAATGCCGGCGCGTGGAACTTGCGGGCGCGCGCAAACACACACAGCTATACCTTTTCCCCCTTCAGGGTTGCCCCTCTCATTCCCTCCCCCGCGGCCATGGAATGGTACAGACCCCGGGCTCCCTCTGTCTCTCTTTCTCTGAGGCGGAAGGGATCCAGAACCCTGCCTAGGTGAGCCTTGGCTCAAACAGGGCCGGTTTCAGGAATTTGGGGAGGGCCTGCAACACTTTATTTTTGGGGGGCCCATATGTTTATCTCAGGTCAGTGGAACCTAACCTAACCTATTCACAGTACAGGATATTCCGATTACAGTTGTTCGTCCATATCCACGGATTTGGTATCCACGGATTTAAGTATTCAGGGCTTGAAAGTATTCTTAAAAGACGGATCTCTTTCGGCAGGCCTTTCCTGATTAGATCCCAGCCTCTGGAGCTGCGTCTCCTGGCCTTTTTAAATCTTGTATATATTTGTTTTTAATGTGATTTTAGTTAGATGGTTTTAATTTTATATTGTTTATTGTATTTTTATGGGGGAGGGTGGGGGTGGCTGGTGCTTTTAGTCATTATTACAATGTTTTAATTGTTGGAAGCCACCCCAATTGCTTTTAGCAGAGGGGCAGGGTATAAATAAATTTTATTATTATTATTAAAATAATAATCCAAAGAGCAAACCTTGATTTTGCCATCATATATAAGGGACACCCATTTTGCTATGCCATTGCATATCATGGGACTGGAGTATTCATGGATTTTGGTATCCACAGGAGTCCTGGAACCAAACCCTAGCGAATATGAAGGGACAACTGTAATAATTTTTTTTGCAGGAGGAGGGTTATGACAGCCCCCCCACAATGATGCCCCCCCTGTGGCTGGAGGTGTGGCAGGGCCCTTAAACTGGCCCTGGGCTCAAATGCAGCCTCCTCTACTCCACTTCATCCCTTCCTTTCATCTAGATTTTCTCTGGATCCCCTTTCTCCACTTTTTATGCTCATTGGGCCAATATCAGTGCTGTTACTTGTCATTTAGATTTTTACGCATTTGATGGATTGTAGGTGTTTTATTTAATGTAGGCAGGCATATGAAACATGAATTTTAATTTTTCTGCTTTTAAATGTATTTTTATCGGTCTTATGTTTTTAAGGTTCCCCATGACATTCTTGCAAACAAGCTTGTAAAATGTGGGCTAGACAAGTTAACTGTTCAATGGATTTGTAATTGGTTGACCGGCCGAACCCAAAGGGTGCTCAGCAGTGGCTCCTCTTCGTCTTGGAAAGATGTGACCAGTGGGGTGCCACAGGGTTCTGTCCTGGGCCCAGTGCTATTCAACATCTTTATCAATGACTTGGATGAGGGAATTAGGGGCATACTTATCAAATTTGCAGATGACACCAAATTAGGAGGAGTAGCTAATACCCTAGAGGACAGGATCAAAATTCAGAATGACCTGGATAGACTGGAGAGCTGGGCCAAAGCTAACAAAATGAAATTCAATATGGAGAAATGTAAAGTACTGCACTTAGGGCGGAAAAATGAAATGCATAGATATAGGATAGGAGAGACCTGGCTGAACGAGACTACATGTGAAAGGGATCTAGGAGTCCTAGTAGACCACAAATTGAACATGAGTCAACAGTGTGATGCGGCAGCTAAAAAGGCCAATGCGATTTTGGGCTGTATCAATAGAAGTATAGTATCTAGATCAAGGGAAGTAATAGTACCGCTCTATTCTGCCTTGGTCAGACCTCACCTAGAATACTGTGTCCAGTTCTGGGCACCATGATTCAAAAGGGATATTGACAAATTGGAGCATGTGCAGAGAAGGGCAACTAAAATGGTGAAAGGTCTGGAAACGATGCCTTATGAGGAGAGACTTAGGGAGCTGGGTATGTTTAGCCTGGAAAAAAGACGGTTAAGAGGCGCTATGATAGCCCTGTTTAAGTATTTGAAAGGGTGTCACGCTGAGGATGGAGCGGGCTTGTTTTCTGCTGCTCCAGAGACGAACACGGAGCAATGGATGCAAGTTCCAAGAACAGAGATTCCACCTCAACATTAGGAGGAACTTTTTGACAGCAAAAGCTGTTCGGCAGTGGAACACACTCCCTTGGAGTGTGGTGGGGTCTCCTTCCTTGGAGATCTTTAAACAGAGGCTGGATTGCCATCTGTTGGGGATGCTTTGATCAAGATTTCCTGTGTGGCAGGGGGTTGGACTGGATGGCCCTCGTGGTCTCTTCCAACTCTACAATTCTATGATTCTAATTCATGTGCTTTTAACTATATTTTAATAATGGCAATTTATTTTACAGTAATTCTTTTTTAACTTGTGTAACTGTTTAGTTGGATTTCTTAATTATTGGAAGCTGTCTCGAATCCCATCTTGGGAGAAAGGCGGGATATAAATAAAATTAAATAAATAAATAAATAAATAAATTGTATTGTCTACTATTTATTGCTTATGTAAATACGACCATTAGCCAAAACAACTGAATTGAACTCCCATAGAGAGATGCAGTCTAGTTCTGAATACCTGATACTGGTAATACAGTAATAGCAGAGCAGGAATGTTGCCTTTGTCCTACTGTTGTGTGTTTATTCCCAGAGTTTGGCAGATCTCTCTTTGAAAACTGGCTGCTGGTCTACTTGAACATTTAATTTGATCCCCTGTGACAATCACTCTGATTACAGTGCAGGTGAATGACATGATATAAATATATCCACTTCTAATCACACATGTCCATGCTTCCTTCGACCATTTTCCCTGTTTTGGAACCCATGTGCCATCTCCCCTCTGCTTAAGTATGATTCTGAGTTGAGGAGCTTTTAATTCCTCAGATGTTGATGAATGACTACTTCCATTCTCCCTCACTGTTGACCAGGCTAGCAGGGAATGATAGAAACTGGAGTACTGTACAACAGTATCTGGAGGGTCAATTGGTTCCCCAGCCCTCTGGGACCTCTGCCTAATGCAAACTGCTGGATGTTCTTTTTTCTTTGTTCATTTTATTTTATTTTATGTTTTGGGAGGAGCTACCTTTTATTTCTACACATACATTTCCACAAAGCTATAGTTAAAACTGCATCTCTCTTATTTTTAAGTCAAGACAAAAACAAACGAATGCTAGAAACCTGCAGCCCACAAACTGGCTTATTACTTCAAATCAGTATTTACAGTTTGGCACTCCACCTTATTTTACTCTGTTTAAGTGTTGGACTAGGACACTGGGAGACCAGGGTTTGAATAACCACTCAGCCACAGAAGCCCACTGGGTGACCTTGGGCAAGTCATGCTTTCTCAGCTTCAGAGGAAGGCAAGGGCAAACCCCCTCTGAACAAAAGCTGCCAAACACACACACCATGATAGGTTTGCCTTTAGGGTTACCATAAGTCATAAATTACTTGAAGACACACAACAACAAGACACACAACAACTGCACACTTTGGATCTCCAGGCTTCAAGGCTACAACAATGATTCAAAGCACAATTGGTATGGTTCTAACTTTTTTGAGGTGTAAAAGTTCCCTCCTGTGGCTTCCAAAATCTTCTTTGTGCTTCTCTGCTTCCTCTACTGTGATTCCCCTCCAGTTCCTGTGTTTGATCCTACTGTTTACTCTTCCCCCTTTTCCTTCAGTCCCCTCATCTCACTGTTTGTTCTCGATCAGTTGGGGCTTCAGGTTTTTGGCTTGCCTTGTATAGTTTATCCTTCTGCAGTGCCTGTGTTAGACTTCAATCCCGCCAAACTTTCCCTTCTCACAGGAACTCATTTGTAAAAATGTGTTGCTCTTAACCTTTTCCCCTGGACATTGGAATGGCCAGTGTTAATAATGTTAATTGTTAACTGTTTATGTTTTTTGCATTTAATTCCCATCTGAGTTCACTGTCTGTCATCTAATCCTGTCCCACCCACCATGTGTATTCTATTTACTGTATAAATTAAATTCTAGACAACTCTTCATGCATCTGATGAAATGGGCTAGAATCCATGAAAATGTATGCAATAATCAATTTGTTAGTCTTTAAGCTGCAACAGGACTTTTTAATGGTTTTGCTACAGTAGACCTGACCTGCATACTCCTTCAGGAACTGGAATGTTTGTGAATCAACTGGAGTTACAGGATTCTCTAAGGAAGTTTTGTTGGTCAGTAGAAAAGCTAACCTACAGTGTGAATTACAGTCTGTTCTGGATGGTTTTGCATTCCCTCTGAAAGACCAGGAATGAAGTTTAGGGGTCCTCTTGAACCTGGCATTATTCCTAGAATGCTACGTGGCTGCTGTGGCCAAGACTGCCTTTGTCCAGCTTCGTTTGGTGTGCCAGCTGCATCCTTTGCTAGGGAGGGCAGAGCTGTCATGTGCTTGATAGGTGGCTACCCAAAGTATTCATAAGCTACAGCTAATGTAAAGTGCAGTGACCAGGCTGTTGTCAGGGTTGTGCTTTAGAGACTACATGTCACTGGTCTTGTACTGACTGCACTAGCTACCAAGCTCAATTCAAGGTGCTAGTTTTGACCTATAAAGCCTTAAACAGCTTGGAGTCAGGATATATAAAATACTGTCTCTCCCCCTATGAGCCTGCCCCAAATTTGATTTCCTCAGAGAAGGACCAGTTGAGTGTCCCATCATCCTTCAAGGCTAGATGGGTGGGTACACCTGACAGGGTTTTCTCTGTTGCAACACCTTGGCTGTGGAACTCCCTAGCAAGGGAGGTCAGGCTGGCTCCATCCCTTTTGAGCTTCTGGCAGACAGCCAAGATTGTACTCCTTCATGCAGCCTTTGGTCCTTAAAACCCAGGATGGCCTTTCTGATTGGTTTAATTATATAGATTTTTTTAAAAAATGGAAAAAGTTATTTCAGACTGTTTTTGAAGATAGTCTAAAGGCAGTCTGTTTGCTTGCTCTATTTTTATTTGAGGATCTTGCCTTGGAAGCCCTGATGGACAGTGAGACAATAAACAAGTACTTAAATAAATACATAGATGAATATGTACATTTGTAGGCACATACACATAAGTATGTATGCATGCATGCATGCATTTGTTTTAAATTTAAGTATTTGCCTGATAACTTATGGTGACCCCATAAATTTCATAGTGTTTTCTCAGGCAAGGAATACTCAGAGTTGGTTTTGCCAGTTCCTTCCTCTGAAATAGAGCCTACAGCACCTGGTATGTGTTGGTTGTCTCCCATCCAAATAGTAGCCAGGGCTGACCCTGCTTAGATTCCCAGATAAGATGGGATCTGGTGCCTAGGGTATTTAGGCTCTACGCGTACATACTTACATACATAAAATAGGCATCAGTTTGTAGAGACAAGCTGGTGGTGACCCACTCAATTTTCTCTTTGAAGCAACTGATTATTGTGAAGGGAAGACATTCTAGATTCAAACCCCCACTCCCGGGACAAATACTGACTTCTTCCGTTTTCTTCTAATTTTGAAAAGCCTTATTTCTTTTCAGCTGGTTTCTTCTGATTGTGTGTTTGGGAAAGTATTGTCAAGAATATTAGAAGATTGCAGTTGCTTTGGCTATGCTGTTCTGCCTCTTGTCCTTCATGCTGGAATTTGTTAGACTCAAGAGAGACTTGCACAGATGCTGCCGTAGCCCAGAATTTCCCAACAGTGCTTTGTTTTCTACAAATACATAAGTTCACAACACAAAGCACGCATGAGAATATTGCATCACTCTTCATCAGTGATGTCATAGTTACTGTTCAATTAGTTCCTGTAACATTTATGTAACTACACTCCCCATGGAATTTTCCGAAGTAACTGAATCCCAGTCTGAGGGGAAGAAGCAGTTTTCTCCAGGAACAAAAGATTGTAGTTTGAATAAATGAAGGGAAAATACAAAATCTACATAATAGAAAAATTGTCTTGGATGAAGATGTTTAGAATGGTGTTGTGACTGTTTCACTGACATAGATGTAAAAAAAGAAAAGAAAAATCAATGTAGTGTGTTTACTTCAACTGTATTGATCTCCCCTCATTATCTACCCATTAGTTAATTAGAGTTGACTGTTTCACTCTTTCCAATGTTCTTAAGCTAGGATTGCTCCACCTAGTTGGCTGCCTGGCTTCCTACTTCACCAAGAGATATTTTGTGGCTTATGTAATCCATCCACTGTTAAACTGATAACAATTCAGAAGTGATGCCAGAAGTTCAATGTGAGTTTCTTCTTTCCCATTTGAAGCGAGCACCATGGAGATAGTATATGTTTATGTGAAGAAGCGCAGTGAATTTGGGCGACAATGCAACTTTTCCGACCGGATGGCAGAAGTCAATGTGGACATTCAACCAGATCCAGTGCAAATTATGAATTTTGTTGAAAGAGATCCCATTGACACTGGAGTGCAGTGTGCCAGTGACATGTCAGAACATGAGGTAGAGTGCTTGATTTTGAAACATTACTTTCTATTTTACATTACTTTTCTGCCTGGCGGTGGGGTAGTTAGTCATTGTGATATTTCTAGGTTAAGTATGCACAGTGGAGAAGAAGTGACAACACGGGTTGTAATTTGGATTATGACTATCAATAATGGCCATATTTCTGAACCCTATTACGATCTTTGAGGGTATGCCTCTCCCTATATACACCTGCCCAACCATTAGGATCTGCCCAGGAAGGGGAGCATTCCTCCATGTCACACAATTGTAAGTAGTGCACAACCTGGATGTAGAAGAGAGGGCTTCCTTTTCTGCAGCACCCCTCATCCCTATTTGAGGTATGCCCTCCCCTTAGAAGCCTGACCAGTACCAAGATAGCCCTTATTTTAGTGCCAAGTTAAAACCTGGCTCTTCACCCAAGAACTTCTGACCTCACAAGATTATGGTTTCAGTTTTGAGCTGTTAGATTTCAGGTTTTATTTTGCTTTGTTTTAGATTGATTATTTTGCTGCTGTGTTAGAAATATCTTAATCATTTCTAAAACTGGAGACAAGTTAATGGCTTTCCTTTGCCTCAGGTTAACACAGAAAGGTTTGAAATGGAAACTCGGGGCATTAACCATTTGGAAGGTGGCTGGCCTAAAGATGTCAACCCAATGGAGATGGAACAGACCATTCGTTTCCGGAAGAAAGTTGAGAAGGATGAGAACTATATCAATGTCATCACGCAGCTTGGCAGTGTAAGTTCTCTTACACCCACCCTATTTGTGCAGCAGCCTATGTCAAAGTTTGGCTGGCAGTTTTCCTTGTTTCCTTTTTGTTCCCATAACACCTCAGAGTTTGTTCTCTAGCCATCTATTGATTGATTCCATGGGTGATTTTGTAGTTGATGGATCACTGCATCAAACAGAATAATGCCATCAATATCTATGAGGAATACTTTGAGGAAGAGGAGATGGCAGGAGTTACCGATGAGCCTCCATCAGCAAAAACAATAAATGTTTTCAGGTAACTCTTTAGTAGTGAGCAGCCTCTGTGCTTTCAGGATTTCCTTCTAATCCCATCTGAGATTATCTTTGGTTTGGCTGTAATGGATGCTGTAGTTGGTGGTTGATGTAGTGTGTAAAGGTGTCCAAAAAGATACCATGATTGTTGTTGTTGTGTGCCTTCAAGTCATTTCCAACTTATGGTGACCTTAATGCAGGGTTTTCTTGCCAAGACTTGTTCAGAGGGTGTTGTTTTTTTCACCATTGCCTTTCTTTGAGACTGAGAGTGTGACTTGTCCAAGGTCACCCAGTGAGTTTCCATGGCCGAGCTGGGATTCAAACGCTGGTCTCCAGGATCCTAGCCCAATACTCAAATTACCACACCAGTCCTAAATTATTTGCGTGTTTTTGAAAACTGAAAGCTGCTTTTCTATGTTGGCTTCCATTCCCCTCCCCTTGTAAAGCTGTATCATCCTTCCATTTACTAAAAATGGCCCATCTGGACATAGTTAGTCCTTCAGAATTGGGTGTGGTTATCATAATGGGTTTTCCCTCTAACCTTTTTTAGTTACAGTACTCAGAGTTGAATCCAGTGGTAGGCATGGGGCTGGAGACTCATTTCACCACTAAATAGCTGGAAAACATTCAGGTGAAAGGGAAGGCAAAATTGGCAGGTAGAAGGACAAGATCCTTAACCTTCTTCCTATCCATCACTATCCCACTTCAAGCTACAGAAGAGGGAACTGATTCCCACCCAGCCCTAGAAATTCATATTGAATTCTGATTCACCCTACAGTCTCCAATTTGGTTTCCTGTTCCAGTATCCCAAGACACTGAAAGCCTTACTGATTTTGAGTATTGCCTTTTCTGATGCCAGATTTGCATCCATTTATTCTTTTGTATAGAAAATAGTTTACAGCAGGACCCTCGTATCCACTGATTCATTATCCACTGATTCAATTATCCATGGGACACAAAATAGCACACCTGCCGTAGAATCTTCCTAGAAAATGTGTCCTCTCTAGCCATTTTCTAGGTCTTCCAAGGCAACTATGGTATTTTAAATCAGAAGTCCCATTATTTTCAATGGCGTTGACTATTATCCACAGTTTTCAGTACTCACAGGGCCTCCCAGAACCAATCCCTACTGTATTTGTACGATGAACCACAGAGAAGGGCATAAGGAACACTGAGCTGGATGGACCAGTTGATTCAGTGTTCAAGATCTGCAGGCTTGGTCAGAGTTTGGAAAATTTGCCTTTTGGACTACAACTCCTAGAAAGTCCCAGCCAACATGGCTACCGAGCATGCTGGCTAGGGGATTATGGGAATTGTAGTCCAAGTACCCTTTTCCAAGCTCTTGTCTTTATGTATTTGATGAAGTAAGAAAGAATGCATGTGCTAATCAAGCAATGGTAATGACTTTTGAAATAATAGGTTTGGGATAGAAAATAGAAAGTGTTCATACAGTTTTTTCCAATTACCACACCAGTGAAAGATTTCTGTCTTCTTCACAATAATCAGTATTATAACAGATGTATATTGAGCTCATGGCACAGCCTGCAGTTTGTTAGCCAATGCATCTGTTGGGAATGATTTGATTGTATATTCCTACATGGCAGGGGGTTGGACTGGATGACCCTTGTGGTCTCTTCCAATTATGATTCTATGATTCTATGAATGCCATTGTCTTTTGATTTATCCAAAAGGGATCCAAACCTAATCAAAAGAACAGCCACACATCTTTCTTGGCACCCTGACAGAAGCCGAAAGCTGGCGGTAGCTTATTCCAGCCTGGAGTTCCAACGGAGTTCAAAAGACATGAACTATGACTCATACGTTTGGGATCTTGGTAAGAGGAGAAAAGGCAGGCATTGCAGGTTGTGTGTGATTTTCCTAGACTTGGGGCACATCTAGACTGATTGAAAAATCCCAGATGTTGTTCCTTTCCAATTTTGTTTGTGTTTGTGTGTGTGTACACACACATGCGCCTTCATGTCAGCTGTTAACTTATGGCAACCCTATGAATTTGATAGGATTTTCTTAGGCAAGGAATACTCAGAGGTACTTTTGCCAGTTCCTTCCTCTGAAACATAGCCAGAGCACCTGGTATTCATTGGTGGTCTCCCATTCAAGTACTAATCAGAGCCAATCCTGCTTAGCTTCCAAGATTAGATGGGATCAGGTGCCTTTATGGTATTTAGGCTTTCCAGTTCTATGCTGGGTTAAAATAAACTGACCTGGGGAGCTGGTACAAAAGGTCTCTGATCATACTGAGAGCTGACAGAAAATATTCTGGGATAAATGAAATTTATATGGATCTTCAACATAAAATAGGAGAGAAAAGAAAATAGGAAATAAAAAGGACAAAATATGGGACTTTCTGGGCTTTTTAATCAGTCTGGATGTGCCATAATGCAGGCTGCTCCATCTCTTGATAGATCTCAATTGGGAAGCATTTTTTAGTTTTTTGCTGTTATACCCATTCTACCTGAAGTAAAGAAAGCAGGAAGTTTTCAGGCCTGTGTCTCCTCCATTACCTCGACAAAACAGGTCAGAGTCCAGACAGGAACGCTGGCCTGGCACTGCAGGCACCACCACCTTCCTTGCCCTCTCGGCATCAAGGAAGCCAGCCAGAACATGTGACCAAAGGCCCCCTGCATGTGACCAAGGCTCACCCTTGGTCACATGCTGCAGGACGCCTTCCTAGACCCGGAAGCATAAGGGTGACCAGAAATTGGAGTAACAGGGTGGCCTGCCAGGATGGGCTCCTGGGGATATGTGGGCCTGACTCCATTTTTCCCCCACTGTATTGCCTGTGGGCAGAATGGGGCAAATGCCCTGTGTCATATGGACTGCAGGACTCTCAGATGGGAGCATGCCAGGGTAAATTGTAGCTATTTACAACAAGATATTCACATATGGCTAGTTGGCCTTTATATTCCTAAGTTTATTTCTAAGCACATGTAGGACAGGATATTGGAGAATAAAGATCATCTATTTGGTCTAGGAACGCGGTCTGGGATTCTGTCAAGCATATCCTTCCTGCAGCATGACAGCAAGCCCTTTGTATGACACACCTCTGACTCTTCTTGCTTCTTACCTGCTTTAGAGCCCTCAATTTTTCATACATGAAAAAAGCCAGCCCATGCTGGAAAAATGTACTACATTAACAATATAAGCTGATATATAAAAGCGTAGAAAAATTTGTTTCAATCCAAGCAAACCTTCCGTTTCCAAGATACCCATGAAGATGATATAAAATGAAGGCATAGAAGATAACAATAACTCAAAAATATGACTAATTAGACAATAGTTTCATGAAGTAAAATGAATAATCAACTTTTGGGTTCCTTCCCACACACCATTTTTCTCAGCTCCCCCCTCCCAAAGATGAATGTTTTCAGCATCTTCCTGACATTGTAGGGGAGAATAAATTCAGAATATGTAATAGCATTATGTTTCCCCTTCTGTTGTCAATTTTAGTCCTTTGGCAATTTAGCTCTCTCTAGCTTTCCTTCTCAAACAAAGATTCAGGAAGGACTCATCCTGAGCTTTCTGCAAGCGCGCTGATGACTGAAAAGGCCAATCTGAGATAAACATATCCGGTTGCAGAAAGTACAGCAGAAGGTCTCCTTGGGTGATGTTTCCGGGTTGTGATTCTTTCTGCATTGTCGTTTCTCTTCAAGACTTGTTCAGCGTGAGTTCTCAAATAAGGCTGCAGCATTGTGGATAGTGCGTCTCCATGCCTCCCAATCTGAGGCCAGGGCAGACCGTTGTTGGTGATCAATTTGGCCGAGCCTGAGATGTTGTTTCAGGGAGTCCTTGTATTGCTTTTTTGGAGCACCCCTCTTACGCTGAACCGTGGCAAGTTCACCGTAGAGTACTATTTTTGGGAGGTGATGGTCCTCTGTCCTAGAAATGTGCCCTGCCAAGCGAAGCTGTGTTCTCAATATCATGGCCTCAGTGCTGGTGATCCCTGCTTGCTCAAGGACAGCAACATTCATCACATAGTCAGTCCAGTGTATATTTAGGATTGTGCGTATACAGCACTGATGAAAGCGTTCAAGGGGTCATAAGCGGTGGTGATAGGTGGCCCATGTTTCAGACCCGTAAAGGAGAATAAACAGTACAATGGCTCTATACACACTGATTTTTGTGCTTCGCCTCAGGTGTTTATTACTCCAGACTCTTTTGTAAAGTCTTCCAAATGCACTATATGCCTTTGCTAATCTGTGATCGATCTCTTTATCAATCTTGGCGTATGAGGAGATGATGCTTCCCAGGTAGGTGAACTGCTGAACGGACTTAAGCACAGATTTGCCGATGGCAATGTGGGGATGGTGATGTTCGTCCTGTGGTGCAGGCTGGTAAAGAACTTCCATTTTCTTAAGGTTGACTTCCAGCCCAAACAGCTCTGCAGCTGTTGCGAAGCAGGATGTTAGGCAGAGCTGCTTCAGATGCTGCCAGTTTATGAGTATCAGGCAAAACCCAAAAGATGCTAGATTACTGAGAGTTTAGAATCTTACAATTCAATTGGTAACCAAAATAAAATAACTATCTAATATATATTTACTTACTAGAATTTGTACTTATTGTATGACTAAACCATATTTTTACATTTCATTTTCCCAAAGGTATGAACCAAATTACGTATAATACGTTTTTAGTTCTAAAATAACTAACTGCATTTTCCCCATTTCTATCCAAATTTGTGTTTGTTTTTCTGTAAAAGCTCTGGGGGGGGGGGAATCTCTCATAGCTTCAAAGTTTCCAGAAGTTATACATCTCCAGATATTGTTGCTAAAGGCAGATGGGAGGGGATAATATGGCATAATACTGTAATAGTTCTTCATAGTTTAAATGGGTGATAGGAACAAGAATTGGTGGGCTTTTATTCATGAATAAAACTGATAAATCTTCCAAGTCTTTTTTTCCCTTCTTCTATAGCAATCTGTATGTATTTTTCCTTTTTTCTTTTTTTTAGAAATCCCCAACAAACCAGAAATGATTATCCGGCCGACCTCACCCCTTGTCTGCTTAGAATACAACCCCAAGGATTCACATATATTGATTGGGGGGTGCTACAATGGACAGATTGGTAAGGAGTAGATAACACAAAACAAAGCAAAAATAATGGGAGGGGAGAACTGATTCTTTACATTAACTTCTACTCTTGTTTGGCTCTAGCTATAATCATCATTAAACCAGTCTTGACAATGGGAGTGCTGAAATGGAAAGAGAAAAGTGGCTTACACAATTATAGCATGCACTTTCAAATAATATCTTAACGTGCTTTTTAAAAAAATTGCACCCATTTATGATTCAAAGCTTCATTGTCTGATAGTGATACATGCCTCATTTTTTGAGAAAAACACTTCAATTAAAGAATCACTGTGATCTCTCACACTTGTAGAGCATTGTGTGCAGATGGAACTTTGTCTCCTGCTTCATCACAGGAGTTTCCATAGTAAACATCCCCCCCTCCCTTCTGCTACAACTTGAATAAGCACCATGTCTTTGTAGGAGACAACCAACCAATGCCCTATGAAATTCATGGGGTCCTCACAAGTCAACCTGCTCCTTGAAGGCACACACACACACACACTTTGGAGGAGGAGAAACAGCTCCAAAAGAAACAGGGAAGCAAAGCTATGACTGCACACTCATTTCTTTCCCATACCTTTCTTTGGGGAAGTGGCTACCACCATTGGAAGCAGAAAACTGACTGACTCACTCTGTTCATCCCTTGTGTTCATATCCCACAGATATCCTCATAGAAATTAGTCTTACCATTCTGTGCAAACATCATTCCTTACCAATATGCTGATTTTATTTTCTCGGACTACAGTCTTATGAGGCAGGGGCTTTCCAAGGGGGCAGTGTCAATGAGTGGGTTGTTTTTGTAGCAACAGGACTGTGCTGGGGATACTGTTCTTCAACAGTGGGGAAACTTTCAGTTCAAGGGCCCAATGCAATTTTAGGGAAGTCCTCGGGGGTTGCATTCCTATGGTGGACAGGGACACATGCAACAGTGTGGGACCCAAAATACCAGCTTTTTGCTAAGTTTAAGCCACTTGCTGTCAATAACAAATTAAGTATTTGAAGTGGCTTTCCAACCTTTAGAAGGTGGGAAGATCCATATAGAAGCTTAGAAGGCACCAAACAGTGGTGGGATGGAGAAGGGAGTGTGATTGTCTGAGGAACCCCAGAGGTTGGGGTGGGATCCTTGAAGGGCCACATTCAGCTCCAAGGCTTGAAGCTCCCCCACTCATGCTGTTCAGATGGGAACAGCAAGATGTTTCACTGCTGATGTGAAATGTTACTTCAGAATTGCCTGGCCTCATTATTCAGAATTGCCCCCTCCCCCATTTGATTAAAAAGAAAGTGTCATAGTTCTAAGCAATCCACAAAGTCCCTAGTTGGCAAGCTCCATTTACAATCCTATTACTTCCTCATTCTCCTGTGCCCTTTCATTTAATTACACGGCCTTTTATTGTTTCGGTTGCCATTTTCAGCAGCAATCAGATATGACAGGGTATATGTTAGAGGGATGTTATCAGGCACTCCTTAGGTGATGGAAGAAAGAATAGATTTCACTTTGTCCTTCACAAGCCTCCCAAGGCATGCAGTAATGGCCCAGTGAATTGCATTCTGTCACTTCCAATTGTTTAATTATAACTGAGCTGTGGATGGCGGAAACCAGTCCCCTGCTGTGTCTGCAGAAACCAGCCCTTCTTCCTCTTTTTTTAAGCAAAAGGGACGTCCATAATCTCTCTCTCTCTCTCTCTCTCTCTCTCTCTCTCTCTCTCTCTCTCTGGCTTTTCTTCGCAAACGAAGATTCAGGAAGGACTCATCCCGCGCTTTCTGCAAGCGCGCTGATGACTAAAAAGGCCAATCCGAGATAAACAAGTCCGGTTGCAAAAAGCACAGCAGAAGGTCTCCTTGGGTGATGTTTTTGGGTTGTGATTCTTTCTGCGTTGTCGTTTCTCTTCAAGACTTGTTCGTCGTGAGTTCTCAAATAAGGCTGCAGCATTGTGGATAGTGCGTCTCCATGCCTCCCGATGTGAGGCCAGGGCGGACCACTGTTGGTGATCAATTTGGCCAAGCCTGAGATGTTGTTTCAGGGAGTCTTTGTATCGCTTTTTTGGAGCGCCCCTCTTACGCTGACCCGTGGCGAGTTCACCGTAGAGTAGTATTTTTGGGAGGCGATGGTCTTCCATCCTAGAAACGTGCCTTGCCCAGCGCAGCTGTGTTCTCAATATCATGGCCTCAATGCTGGTGATCCCTGCTTGCTCAAGGACAGCAACATTCGTCACATAGTCAGTCCAGTGTATATTTAGGATTGTGCGTAGACAGCGCTGATGAAAGCGCTCGAGGAGTCGTAGGTGGTGGCGATAGGTGACCCATGTTTCCATAATATAAATCGTTGATAATGGACCAGTATTGACATGGGCCTAAGGAATACAGCACACACCTGAAACGTGTGGCAAATTTCTACTTTTGCCTCAAACCATGATTCTCCCCCCCCCACCCATAGAAAGGCAACCAATAAATACAAATAATAATCATTTCAGTCATCATTTTGGGTAAATTAATCTGTTCGTTGTAGCCTCAAGAGAGTTATTTGTATTGTGTTTATTTGATCTTTGGATACGCATCTTGCCCCCTAAAAATAATGTGGGAAATAGAATGATGGCACATGAAGGAGCTCCTGAAGAAAATATGACAATTGGTTTATTTGCATGTGAGAGAAAAGCTCAGATGTGTATCCCCAGTGATGAGATGTACCACTATGTCCCTATTCCAACTGTAGGTGGCACTGTGCACAATCAGAGGTGGTCCACTGGGCTGCCATTCTAGACCGTTCTTTGTAATAATGCTGTTATTTTGTTAGGCATCCATTTTGATCTGGGGTTTTTTTCTGGGGAAAAACCACAACTGATGACCTCCCGCCAACTTATGAAGAGTGCCACAGGACTGCATGGATTCAACTTGCCCCAGCTGCTGATGTGTGCAGTGGTCACACTCCTGTCATCTGCATGATTGGTTGGCATAGGAATTGGTTCTGTGCACGTAACGATGCACCCTCACACAGCTCTTGTATGGAATAGCATAGTCACTGATATAGAGGAGCATGACAGCCTCTTCACTTCTTGACCCTGCATGTATGGCCACTACATGTGTCTGGATGAGGGGAGTCTTGCAACCCACTTTATGTGTTTTTTTCAGCATGCAGTAGAGAAGAGGTTACTTGAACCTTGCATTTGTCCCTGGCACATGTAAGAAAAATGCTTCCTGACAAATAGGAGTGGCCAGTATTAGGCCAGCATGACACCTAACCTGGCTTTCTTTTATTTCTGTCTCTGAAAACTAATTGCAAATTCTGCATAGACTAAGATTGTATTCTCAATATTTAGAACATTCTCTATCCCTGTTTCTTATTAATGAAGATGATTTGTTTGTTTTGTTTGTTTGTTTGTTTGGAGTGTAAGATCTTCAAAATCACACTTTGGGGATGGATATTGGCCTGGAAGGTTGTGCTTGATGAGAAAAAGCTAGATCAACTTCTTAGGAATGGTTTTGCTATGTATTCCAAAACAAGGAATCTGACATATTGAATAACACAGGGCAGACTGTAGAGGAATGTTACAAGCAAAATGAAATAAATACCTTAAACTTGATTTTGAGAACTGGAGGCAGAAAGAGCATTAGCAGCTGTTTTAATGTGGAAGGCTGACAGTATGTAGTGGTGAAGGCTGCCATGAGCTGAAGGGAAGAGGAAGCTATAAAACTATTGATAATACTAATTGTCTGTCTTTCCGTGTCCCTCAGCTTACTGGGACACCCGAAAAGGAGGGCTGCCAGTGGAACTGACCACTGTTGAGCTTGGTCATCGGGATCCAGTGTACAATGTGATCTGGCTGCAGTCAAAAACTGGAACTGATTGTTTTTCTGGCGCCACGGATGGACAGGTAAAGAACTGAGCAAGATCACAATGGAATTGTAGTTAATCATAGCTAATGCTGACATAATATAGTGCCTTTGTGTAGTACTGGTGGTGAACAGCTACACCAAACCTATGGAAGAGAGGTGAGAACTTGGGGAACCTCCAAATATTGTTGGACTGCAACTCCTATGAGCAACAACATAGTCAGTGGTCAGGATGATGGTGAAGTCTGAAGCCACCCATAATGTGGGCCAGAAAAGAATAGAAAAACAATAGTAATGTGCATTACAATTTTCCAGGTCTTGTGGTGGGACATTCGTAAGTTATCAGAGCCCGTAGAGACACTGGTGATGGACATCAGCAGGAAAGGAATATTGGAAAATGCTTTAGGAGCCATTGCCCTGGAATATGAACCAACCATGGTGAGTGTTTTCTGGATATTCCTTGCCTGCAAGAAAGAAAGGGTAGGCTTTGCAGCTTGGTTGTCTTTTTCCACCTCTTAGGCTTACAATACTAATACAAATCGGTCTTTGAGTTTCAAAGCAACAGCCTCCTTAGTGACTGAAGGAGGAAGAGCATATAAAATGGAATACAGCCATCCCTTCATATTCGCGGGTTTCACTTGCACGGATTTGATTATTTGCGGTTTCTAGCTACTGCTGGACTACATCTACAATACTGTTATTGCAAGACCTTGTCCTCCTTCTCCTCTCCCTCCTCCTGTCTGGGAAAACCTCAATCTTCGCACCACCATGATTCTGCAAGATTTGCAAAGTCCCCCCACCCCCACCCCATCCTAGTCCTCTCCCTTCTCTTCCTCCACTCCAGCCAACAATATTGCCTGTTTCTCCCTTTCCCACGTTTGAATGACAGTGGAGTTTTAAGGTGGTGTAGCTCCAGATCATGGTGCACAATTCATACTGGTTTGGATTCCAGGTGAGCAGGAGACATGGGGTATTGTTTCTGGCTGGGCAGAGGGAGGAGGAGGAGGCGAGGGTGGGAAAGTTTTGTGTACCCGATAACTGTTGCCACCGATGTGACGGGGACTGTGTTTTTTGCTTCGGTTTAGGGGGAGATGGGGTGGAATAAAAATTTTAAGGTGGCACAGGTCGGTTTGGGTGCCAGGGCAGCAGGAGACATGGAGTGGTTTTGTTGCAAGGATAGGAGGATAGAGAGAGGTGTGGTCTAGTTGGTGGTTGCCACAGCAGCAGCTACCACTAACATTTAATTTGGAGTGGAGGGAGGCAGAAGGACTTTGCAAATCAGCTGAGGCATCATGCAAAGGCAGGAAAGGGAGGTTCTGGCAATGCTGTTGGCGGGAGTGGAGAATACAGCATGTTTGGGGTGGGGCTTAATTTATTTGCATTTTTTCACTTTTGCGATGATGCTCTGACCTTAACCCCCATGAATGTGAAGGGATGACCATAAACACATATCTATGAAGGCGATTGGTCAAGACTAAAATGCCAAAAGAGATGGGCATAGAATAACAGATTATGAAATCAGGACAGATTTCCTATCTAGGATTGGACAGGGCTTCCTTTTTATATACATATAGAAGCTCCACAACATACAATATAACAATGCTAAACTGGTATTCCCATGGCCTTGAAATGTGACAATGAATTTGGAGCAGTATACGGAAACAAACTGGATTTCAAAGAATGTCAAAGAGCAACAAGATTGCTAAGTAAAAGGAAGGATAGTGACATTTTCGGTCCTCTGGGAGGAATCTGTTACAGCCTATGAAAACAAGGCTGTCAGTGACCTCCCAGAGGGCCTTCTCTGCTGCCACTCCCAGATTATGGAATGGCCTGCTGGATGAGATCCGTCTTATTACCACCTTAGACAGCTTCAAAAAAGCTGTCAAGACGGATCTTTTCCGGCAGGCCTTTCCTGAATAGCTAAGATTCGGCTGTCTTTTCCCCTTGACCTGCCATTGAATTATTCCATTTTTTTCTTATTGTATGTTTTTAATTCCTTTCTAATTTAATACTGTTTTAAGGGGTGGGTGGGTTAGGGTACTGTTGTAATTATGGAGTTTTTATGCTGTAACCTGCCCTGATTGTGTTGCAGAGGAGTGGGATAGAAATAAATATTATTACTATTATTATTATTATTATTATTATTATTATTTTCTGTCTCTTTCTGGCATTAATATCTCGATAGACATGTTGGAGTACCACTTCTGACTACTATCTGAGACTATGCCAGATTTTTTAGAGCAACACTCCTTAAGCTATCTGATGTGAGGGACCAGCAGGGATTTTCCCCCCATGTGCCAGGGAATGGCACCATATTTGTGCCCATTCGCTACAGGTTCATTTCTTTCCTGGTAACTCGCTGCAGACTAGGAAACAATAGGTTGTGGACCAGCACCAGTCCATGGACCACCAGCTTGAGTAGCACTGCCCAAGACTTTAGCTTCCAGTGTATGTTGGAGGAAATCACAATTGTTGAAGGATCTTGCCACACTGAACTGTTTGTATTAAGTGGGTAATCAACGTCCTCTTTCAAAATGAAGGAATGTGTTCCCAGAATATTGGGAATTCATGTACCTTAGGACAGCACAGAAATACTAGAAAGGACAGTGAAATAGATCTATGAAGTTGAATATTTGCTGCAGACATACAAATTCAGATGGGCACCCCTGAGTTTAGCAGAGAATTCAGCTCCCTCTGTGGTAGAGTAGGACCCAAACTTCTTTGAGCTATAAAGATTATTTGAGGTCTTATTTCACTTGAAGTTGTTAAGAGTCTGAAATAGATTTCTTCTTTCAAGCATAACTGTATGTAATAAGATTACTCAGCTTTTACTCTTATTATGAAGCCTAAGGGTTCAGTTGTCGCACTTATTGCTGCTGCAAGTGCTACTGCAAGATCTCCCTCTTCTTCTCATTCCTGTCAGAGGACAAACAATATCATGGCTAAACTGTTTTTGGATGTGGCTGCTCTAAACAAAGACATTGTACTACTTCCAAGCCTTTTTGTAAGATTTTTCAGCCAAGGAGTTCTCTTTTTCAGCATTTGATAACTGGCACTCATGCTTTGTAAATTAGAGCACCAACTGGGGAATCATGCAACTTTAAGTAATAAAGTACTGTTCACCTCCATATTAGAGAGACTGCATTTTCAAACACTGTGTGAAATCTTCTAGTCATAAAATGGCTGCTACCTTGATTGGGTTACAGGAAATCACTTGCCGCTTGTTAGGGGCCTAATCTCTCCAGCCAGTAGGGAGTGGATCTTGATAAGTATCTTTATCTCTTTGTTACATGGCCAAGCAAGCCCCTAATCACTGAGGCTGCAGGTTTTCTGAGAGCCAACAGGGAGGCAAAATTGTTAAGTACATCACACACTATTGCCCTTATACAAAAACTTAAAAGCCCTGAAAAGGAAATGAGTTCACAGTGCCTGAAGATTATGATTCTTTTCTTCACTGTAAAAATACTATTGTTCCTTACCACTACCTTTCTCCGTTACTCTCTATGCTGTGAGTGGAGCAGGGAAACTTGGAATGATCTCTTTTTTTGTTGTTTGTTTGATGAGTTGTCTCATTATTAAGGCATAAAACAGGGGTGGAGAAACTTTGGCCTTCAAGGTGTTTATGCCTTCCCATGGCTAATAATATGGGGTTGTGGGGACTGTAGTCCAAAATGTTTGAAAGCCCAAAGAACTCCACTCTAGGTTTACAGTCAAGCTGTAGATCACTGTTTAGATCAAGGTCAAGGATCAATTCAGTGCTCTGCAATACTTTGCTGCTTCAGAACTGGTATGCCATGATGATTATCAGTCTCTAAAGACCAGTTCAGGGAAACGTTGGCTGGGTAAATGAAGACAAGGATGGGAGCAGGAAGAATTGCTTTAAGAGTCACTAAGAGTTTCTTGAAGCTGGCTAGAACCCAATGCATTCCAAGATTTTCAGGAGCTAAAGGAAATTTTACTGGCCACTGTTGGTTCCCAGTTCAAGATTTTAATAATATAGAAACTCTACCATTTTCCAGCATGGCTTGAGAAAGACTGAGTCTGCGAGGCTTCAAATACTATGTACAGTAATTTTAAAAGGGACAGATTGTTAACAGTTCAACAGGAATTCCTCTATCTTTGAGCTTCCTCAGCTTTGATTTACTGGCAATGGCATTTTAAGGCACAGTGGGAGCAAACACAGGACAAGGAGCTTTCAGGGCTGGCGTTCTGTTGCAGAAATGAGGCTCAGTCCAGCTTTTTCTGCAGATACTTCTGCTTCTAAAGGGCCAAGGCTGATTTTGCCCCTCTTCTGACTAAGCTTTGGACCTGGACTTAGTCCTAATCCAACATGTCCATCCTCCCCATGATTTGCTGTCCTCCTATGTTAGCCTCTGGTTGTGGGAGCTTTCTAAGAAGCTCCAACCAATGAAGTGGACCATTAGATGGTTAGAATGCAGGTGGTTCAAATCTCATTGTATGATCAAATACTGGCTAGAGCACATAATTACATCAGTGGCAGCAGCAAAAATGCTTATTTCTATGCTACAATTATATCCTCTGTGTACTACCCAGCTGAGCTTTCTCAGATGTTGATCAGGTTTCTCAGGTCTCATCAAGGAATGGGTTCTGCCAACCACGGTAAAGAACAGTAATATTTACATTGGAGATTATTAGACGCAGGCAAAAAGCCTGCAAAAAGTCTGTGAGGATGACATCACTGTACCACATAGTTTCACACGTGTCATCATCCTCGCATGATGCCTCTGTGCAGACTCTATGCTGCAGCGGAGAACAAGCTGTCACTTTTCATTGGTGGAAACTTCTGTCAATGAAAAGCGACGGCTTATTCTGCATTGCAGCACAGAGTCTGCATGGAGGCAGCACGTGAGGATAACGACGTCATGCAAAACGGGGACCCATTCCCGGTACAGTGATGTCATCTTCACATGCTTCTGTTGGGATTTTTTTGAAGTGTCTGATAATCTCCATTGTCATAATCACCATTGATAACCTGACTTTTACTAAGCCAGTGGTTCTTACTTGTGCAATAATTTTATGAATACTGATTTTAAATAAACAGATAAGTTTGGTGTACCTTTCTTTCCAATGTTGTAATATGTTTTTGCATTCTGAAATGATTATCACCATTTCTTTTTAATAGGGACACTGCATTATTGAGCCAAGGCCAACATGAATATAGTGCTTTGGAAGGAAATATACAAGTTTTTAATTATCTGTAGATTCCTACTTCTTCACCACTTGGTGGCCAGCAAGAAAAACTAATCTCTCTCTTTGCCCAAAGTCCTAGTTAATGCTTTATTGTGGTGGTGGTGTGCCTTCAAGTCGTTTCTGACTTATGACAACCCTAAGGCAAACCTATCATGGGGTTTTCTGAGTCTGAGAGTATATGACTTGCCCAAGGTTATCCAGTGGATTTTCATGGCCAAGTGGGGATTCAAACCCTGATCTCCAAAGTCATAGTCCAATACTCAAACCACTACACCACACTATTACTGCTATATCTACTGAATTCTACCATTCAGTACTACACCACACTATTACTGCTATATCTACTATTACTGCTATATCTACTGAATTCTATACCCAGGTTTTGTTGTTATTGTCTTCACTATGAATTTTGCAGTAGAAAAATTCATCCAGCATCAATTGCCTTTTTAGTTTGTGCACGTCATCGGTAGCAAATGACCTTTCAGAGATGGTAAGGGTGTCCCTTCATGAGGCTGTTCTTTGTCCGGTGAAAAGATGTCCTAGCACACTATAAGTAACAATAGTATTCTGTTGGGTTTCCACAGCCAACCAAATTCATGGTGGGAACAGAGCAAGGCATGGTGATTTCTTGCAATCGCAAAGCCAAGACTCCAGCTGAAAAAATTGTCTGCACATTCAGTGGGCACCATGGACCCATCTATTCCCTTTCTAGAAATCCTTTCTACCCCAAGAACTTTTTGACCGTGGGGGACTGGACTGCTCGCATCTGGTCAGAAGAGAGCAGAGAATCGTCAATCATGTGGACTAAGTAGGTAACACATTATTTTAGTCTTTAACAATGATGATGATTTTAATAACATACATAAGCTACTGATGATGGCAGCAGATGCCTTTGTAGTGTCTGTCAGAAGTTCAGAAGCTTCAGTGTCACCGGGATCAGTCCTAGCTGAGAGTGTTCTGATGCCTGTTTTTTGCCACTTGACTTCATAAAGTACATCAACATAGCAATTGGGTTGTGCATCTAACAGTGCAGTAGGTTTGTCCTCATCTTTTCCTCATTTGATTGCCATTTTAACTTATGTTTGTTATGTAGTTTGGACAGATTAGATGCTTCCTAACCAAATAATTGAGCACGCTGCAACCAAATCCTGACACAGTAGAAAATTCCAACTTGCAAGCCAGCTTTAGTCAGGAGAAAAAAGAGCCTGATAGTGGTGTTTCCTTCCTTCAACATTCCTGCTCACAACCCATTTTTCTGTCCATAATAAGCCTTAGAGCACAGCCTAGACACTGCTATAAAATCAAGGCCCCTGCTTGGACTAGAGAGGGCTGCAGGAAGAGCAGACAGTAGAGATGGCGAGCAGGTTATATTGAGGAAGGACTTTAGCTCGGTGCATGCGGAAAGTCCCATGCTGAATCCATGGTGTCAGGGCTAAAAAGGTCCTATTTGAAACCCTAGAGAGCCATTGCTTATCAGTGCTGACAAGATGGGACTAGTACTCTGACTTGGCATATCATAAGGCAACAGGCCTACAGACCTAATCCTACCTATGGAAGCTCAGAATCCAACCATTCAGAGTCCCTGACCCTGTAAGGGTTTCTCCTGGTTTTCAAGAATTAGCCAGTGTTTGCAGTCATGGAAGAACGGACAGAAGATGCAGACCCAGGCTTTCTCCTCTGGGCTGGCAAGCAGCAGTTAAGCTGAAGGAACAGGAGGAGGAATGAAGTGAAGCTATGTTTCTGGGAAAAGTGCTGAGTGGAAAAGCCCCACCTGGCATTTTGGTTGGAAACCTAATGACTTCAGTGGCAGGACCACACCACCTGTAGTCTTCTGGCCTACAGAGGATTGCAGAATGCAAATCCAGTCTGCCATCCCAATGTCCAGTCTACCCGTTGGATGCCATTTTCACAGGTTCATATTTTGGTGGCTGTCCAGATGCCTGAAAGCAGTTTATTTCTCCTTTTGAATTCTCAGTCAGTGAAGCAATTGATTAATTTATGTTATCATAAATTATAAGGAAGAGCCCAGAGGGGAAACTATAAAGGCCCCACCTTCACCATCAGCTCTCCACAAGCTGTAGTGAGAGGAAGAGCCCACAGGGGAAACTATAAAGGCCCCACCTTCACCACCAGCTCTCCACAAGCTGCAGTGAGAGGAAGAGCCCACAGGGAAAACTATAAAGGCCTGACCTTCACCATCAGCATTGAGCAGCAGCGAGAGGGGGCGTGGCCAGGAGTGGCTGGCATTTTAAGCCTCTCCCACACCCCTCAGGAACACCAGCCAGCCAGCCAGAAGGACTCTAAGCCTGCAGCAGCCTCTTCTCCCCACTCCATTGGGTCAGAGGCTGTGGTGGGCACTGAGGATTTTTGGCAGCAGAGCAGCAGCGAGAGGGGGCGTGGCCAGGAGTGGTGGGTGTTTTAAGCCACTCCCACACATGCCAGGAACACCAGCCAGCCAGCCAGGAAGACCTGAGTTTGCAATTGGAGTCAGCTGAGGCCGGGAATGGAGTGGGGGCGGAAATTGGAGTTGTGCTGGGGAAAGGGAGGTATGGTCGGAACAGAGTGAACAGATGTTACGAAAGAAGGCGGGATCGCTGTTTGTTAGCTATCCCACCTTCAGTTCACCCTGTTTCCCGGAATGGATTGGAGAGCGTACCCACCATTCCACAGAACCTTACTTTGCTCCTCTGCAATGCCAGGTCAGTTAAGAATAAAACTCACATTATTTACGATCTTCTTTTGGATGAGGATGCTGACCTGGCTTGCTTCACAGAAACCTGGCTGGGAGAGGATAGCGCTGTCACGTGGACGCAGGCCCTCCCAGCCGGGTATTCTGTCAGTGAGCAGGTGAGGGGAAGTGGGTAGGTGGGGGGCGGAGTGGTTCTGGTTTATAAGAACAATCTCACCTTGACCAGGATACCTGTCCAAACCACAGTCCACTGTGAGTGTATGTACCTTAGCCTGAGGACCAGGGATAGTTTGGGGATTCTGCTAGTATACCAACCACCCCATTGTCTAGCAGACTCCCTAACCGAGCTGAAACAGCTGGTCTTAGAGTTGCTGTTGGAGTCGCCCAGACTTTTAGTTTTGGGCAACTTCAACATCCCACTCGAGACCAGCTTGACAAATCTGACTGGTGCAGCTCGGGAGTTCATGGAAACCATGACAAACATGGGCCTATCCCAAATGGTCGTCAGGCCTGCAAATTGTGCGGGTCATACCCTCGATGTGGTCTTCAGTACGGAACAGGAAAATCCGTGGGTGGAGGTTATTAAAACCACCGCATTGTCATGAACGGATCATTTCCTGGTCAAGACTGAACTAAGAGCCTCTTCCTGCCCCACCGGGGGTGGTGAACCCATTAGAATGGTCCACCCCCAAAGGCTAATGGAACCAATAGGATTCCAGAAAGCCTTGGAGGGGTTAATGGTTGGTAACACCGGTGACCCTGTCGAAGCTTTGGTTAATACCTGGAACACAGACCTTACCAAGGCTATCGACACGATCGCTCCCAAGCGTCCTTTCCAACCCGCCTCTAACCGTAAGCCATGGTATACATCAGAGCTTAGGAAAATGAAGCGGGTTGGACAACGACTAGAGCACAACTGGCGGAAAACTCGACTCTTATCTGACAGGACTCGTCATAGGAACTTTTTTTGGTCCTATCAAGAGGCAATACGTGCAGTGCAGAGATCCTTCTCCTCTGCACGTATTGCGTCTGCAGAGTCCCGTCCAGCAGAGCTGTTTAGGGTGGTAAGGGAGATGACACAGGTTATACCTGCACAGAACCTGTTGCTTAACCCAACAACAGCCTGCTGTGACGCGTTTAACAACTTCTTTGCAGATAAAATCTCTCGGATAAGAGCCGACATAGATGCCAGTATTTTGACAGAAACAATTAACGAGGTGACCAGCAACTCCATTGATGTAAGTTTACTGGATCAATTTCAATCCGTGAGTACCGAGGATGTGGACAAGCTACTTGGTAGGGTGAGGAAGATGACCTACCCTCTCGATCCTTGCCCGTCATGGCTGGCCATCCGGGGGAGGGTGCCTTGATGGTGTTTCTTAGGGACATCATCAATGCATCCCTTAGAGAAGGGTGTGTTCCATCCTGTTTAAAGGAAGCTGCCATTAGGCCGCTCCTGAAAAAACCTTCCCTGGACCCCCTGGACATGAACAACTATAGGCTGGTTTCTATGTTACCATTCTTGAGCAAAGTGATCGAGAGGGCAGTTGCGCTTCAACTCCAAGTGGTCTTGGATGAAACCAATTATCTAGACCCATTCCAAACTGGCTTTAGGATGGGATTTGGAGTTGAGACTGCCATGGTTGCCTTGACAGATGACCTGCGTCTAAGCACCGACAGGGGTAGTGTGACCCTGTTGGTGCTTTTAGACCTCTCAGTGGTTTTCGATACGATAGATCATAGCATCCTCTTGGATTGCCTGAGTGGATTAGGAATCGGAGGCACTGCGCTCCAGTGGTTCCGGTCCTTCCTCTCGGGCAGGTCCCAGAGGGTGCTGCTCGGGGACAGCTGCTCCAGCAGAAAGGAGCTTACTGATGGCGTTCCGCAAGGCGCCATCCTGTCCCCGATGCTGGGTGAGATTATTCAGAGTTATGGGGGTGGGTGTTATCAGTGCGCTGATGACACCCAGATCTATTTCTCCTTGTCCCAATTGTCGGTCTCGAATTCCGATGGCGTCTCTCCTCTTAATGATTGTCTAAAAGCAGTAATGGGCTGGATGAGGAAAAACAGATTGAGATTAAATCCGGACAAAACAGAGGTGCTCACAGTAGCGGCCCCGAAACCAGGAGTTGGGTTGCAACCTCCAGTCCTGGACGGGGTCACGCTCTCCATTAAGGACTGTGTTCGCAGTCTGGGGGTGCTCCTTGATTCATCACTTCAGATGACTAGTCAGGTGAATGCAACGGTCAGGAGCGCCTGTTATCAGCTTTGGCTGATATGCCAGCTACGCCCTTTCCTGGAAGTAAGGGACCTCGAGACTGTGGTGCACGCACAGGTAACCTCTCGTCTAGATTTCTGCGATGCGCTCTACATGGGGCTACCTTCATGTTTGGTCCAGAACTTCAGTTGGTACAAAATATGGCAGCCAGAGTGGTCTCGGGAACATCTCGGAGAGACCATATAACTCCAGTATTAAAATCTCTCCACTGGCTGCCTATCAGTTTCCGGGCCCAGTATAAGGTGTTGGTTATTACCTTTAAAGCCCTAAATGGCTTGGGTCCAACTTATCTTCGGAACCACCTCCTCCCATACAATCCTCCCCGTGCATTCTGGTCCTCTGGGAGGAATTTGCTTCAGCCACAAAAATCTAGGCTGTCTGCAACCTCCCAGAGGGCCTTGTTGGTAATCACCCCCAAATTGTGGAATGGCCTGCTGAACGAGATCCGTCAGATGACGAGCCTGAGTAGCTTTAAAAAAGCACTAAAGACGGATCTCTTTTCTCAGGCCTTTCCTAATTAGTTCCCGGCCTCAGGGGTTCCTGGCCCTTTTTAGTCTGCTGGCTGTTTATTATTTATTATTTATTATTTATTATTTTAATGTGATTTTATATCAGTTGTTTTAATGTATTTGGTTTAATGTCTTTTTATGGGGGAGGGCGGGGTGGGTGGTGTTTGGGGATTTTAATTTGTATTGGTATTTTAATTTTTGTAAGCCGCCCCGATTCTTTTTAACAGAGGGGTGGGATAATAATAATAATAATAATAATAATGCCTAGTTTATGTTAAATTTGTGGCAATATGGAATCCTGCCATTTAGCAAAAATTAGAGGGCCATAGTCCCTGATGAAGTTAGCTTAGACTGTGTGTACTGGCTTCCAAAATCAACAGGTAAGTGGGTGAATATTTGTATCACAAAAGATAGAAAATCCGTAGGCTGATCTTCTGCTTTTGTTATTTTGTGTGCGCGTGTGTGTGTGTGTGTGTGATCTTTCTTTTAAAACTGCTCTATGCAAAATGGTACTTTAGTAAAAACAAACAAACGAACAAACCCTCCCACAAGAAATGCCCATAAGTAGCAACTCTTTTAAATGGAGTCTTTGGGGAGAGGAGCAGCTCCAATTTATGTTTGTATGTGGATATTTATTTATATAGAATCTATACCACTATTTTTTGAAAAACCATCACAAAGTAGCATATGTAGCCAAAATAAAACCACCAAGTTTTGTGTTTTGTACAGATACCATATGGCTTACCTCACAGATGGATGCTGGAGCACCATTCGGCCAGCTGTCTTCTTCACTACTAAAATGGATGGGACCCTTGATGTCTGGGATTTCCTCTTCAAACAGAATGACCCTACACTCAACTTGAAGGTTACTGCAGGGAAGAAAACATCCATATTCACCCACTGCTGTTAGGTTTATGTGTCGAAGGACATTTTCAGACGGCCCTTACCGCGCAAGCAGCCTCCAGAGCAGTAACAAGGGTGCTGTGCAGCAGGGGGCCCTTTTTGGATGTCACTGTCCCTCTTCCATGACCATTCATGGCACGTACGTGAAGCTTTGGAAGCGCTGCATCATATTTCAATTCAATGGAAATGCCTTTGACTTCGTCTGAGGCTGAGAATGTATGTGAATGTTATTTAGTCTGTTGTATGGGCCCTGGTGGCACAGTGATTAAATGCAGCCACAACATTGTGAGTTCAATCCTGCAGGGCTCCAAGTTGACTCAGCCTTCCAGCCTTCCATAGGTCGGTAAAATGAATACCCAGCTTGTTGGGGGCAATTAGCTAACACGTTGTAAACTGCTTAGAGAGTGCTTAGCACTATAAAGTGGTATAGAAATGCAGGTGCTGTTGCTATTGCTATGGGCACTGTTGTACTTCCCCTAAAGGTTTATAGCATGCAGCATCTTCCTTGGCCCACTGCTGGAGTTGCAGGCTGCCTCTGTGGCTTAGGGTATATTTTCACAAGCTTAGGCTGGTGCACCCACTGTAGCCCTATTTGGTCAAAGGTGAGTCTGTGGTCAGCTAGCAATGTTCTTGACTCCTATTTAGACAGCGACAATACATTATGCTAAAAAGGCCAATGCGATTTTGGGCTGCATCAATAGAAGTATAGTGTCCAAAGCAAGGGAAGTAATAGTGCCCCTCTATTCTGCCTTGGTCGAATTTTTGACAGTAAGAGCTGTTCGGCAGTGGAACGCCCTCCCTCAGAGCGTGGTAGGGTCTCCTTCCTTGGAGGTCTTTAAACAGAGGCTGGATGGCCATCTGTCGGGGATGCTTTGATCGTGATTTCCTGCATGGCAGGGGGTTGGACTGGATGGCCATCTGTCGGGGATGCTTTGATCGTGATTTCCTGCATGGCAGGGGGTTGGACTGGATGGCCCTCGTGGTCTCTTCCAACTCTGCAATTCTATGATTCTATGATTCTATGTCTGCCTTTTGAGATAGACCTGAAATTTCAGAATACAGCATGGATTGCTAATATATTAATTAATGTATTTATTTTTATTGAATCTATATCCCTCCTTTCTCCCAAGATGGGATGCAATATTGGGAATAACAGTATTGAGTCCTTTGGGCAATAGTGAGTGCTTTGCTACTTTTATTGTCTGTTTTAAACCCTTAATGGTTTGGGATCAGGGTTTCTGAAGGCACAGGAGTCTTCAGTTGCAACTCTCTGGACCTTAAAATCTTTGAAGGCCTTTCTCCAGGTGCCCCAGCAGGTGGCCACTGGGAAAAGGATTATGGGATGTATATGTTAGCTGTTACAGTGTGCACTAGGAACCTAAACAGATCCAAGCAGCAAAAATAAACAGTAGAGTGTTGTTCCTGCAGGCCCAGTGCTATTCAACATCTTTATCAATGACTTGGATGAGGGAATTAGGGGCATACTTACCAAATTTGCAGATGACACCAAATTAAGAGGAGTAGCTAATACCCTAGAGGACAGGATCAAAATTCAAAATGACCTGGATAGACTGGACAGTTGGGCCAAAGCTAACAAAATGAAATTCAATACAGAGAAATGTAAGGTACTGCACTTAGGGCAAACAAATGAAATGCATAGATATAGGATGGGGGAGACCAGGCTGAACAAGACTACATGCGAAACGGATCTAGGAGTCCTAGCAGACCACAAGTTGAACATGAGTCAGCAGCTAAAAAGGCCAATGCGATTTTGGGCTGCATCAATAGAAGTATAGTGTCTAGATCAAGCGAAGTAATAGTGCCACTCTATTCTGCCTTGGTCAGACCTCACCTGGAATACTGTGTCCAGTTCTGGGCACCACAATTCAAAAAGGATATTGACAAACTGGAACGTGTCCAGAGAAGGGCGACTAAAATGGTGAAAGGTCTGGAAACGATGCCTTATGAGGAGAGACTTAGGGAGCTGGGTATGTTTAGCCTGGAAAAAAGACGGTTAAGAGGTGATATGATAGCCCTGTTTAAGTATTTGAAGGGGTGTCACATTGAGGATGGAGCAGGCTTGTTTTCTGCTGCTCCAGAGACTGGAACACGGAGCAATGGATGCAAGCTCCAGGAACAGAGATAACAAAACACACTCCCTCGGAGTGTGGTGGGGTCTCCTTCCTTGGAGGTCTTTAAACAGAGGCTGGATGGCCATCTGCTTTGATCGTGATTTCCTGCGTGGCAGGGGGTTGGACTGGATGGCCCTCGTGGTCTCTTCCAACTCTGCAATTCTATGATTCTATGATTCTATGACTTGCCCAAGGTCACCCAGTGGGCTTCCATGGCTGAGTGGGGAATTTGAACCTTGGTCTCTAGACGGCCCTGGGCAACTTCTGTGATTGAAATATGACACGGCCGCTTCCAAAGCTTCACGTACATGCCACGAATGGTCACGGAAGAGGGACGGCGGCATCCGAAAAGGACCCCCTGCTGCGCAGCAGCCTCGTTACTGCTCCAGAGGCTGCTTGCGTGGTAAGGGCCGTCTGAAAATGTCCCAAGTCTTTTTGTTCTGAGACTTCTACCCTCATGGTTGGTTGTTTGCTTGGTATTTGCACATGTTGAAGTCACTGGTTGGGTTGCTTTTGCTGGGCTGTCCAGTAGCTCTTAACCATTAAATGGACTTTCCCTAACCACATAGCCTCCAGATGGGTCTCGCTACAACTCCCAGTGTCCCAACCAGTACAGCAAATGTCCATGCTGGTTGGGGAGTGGAGTTGCTGTATGATATCTCTGGAGGAAATCAGGTTGTGGAACGCTATAGTGAATAGACTCATGTGATGTACCAATTAGCTAATGGTAGGTGTCAAAGACGTGTTGCCTACTGTTAGTCGCTTCTTGGGAAAACATGTGTGCAAGACCATATCTGAATATGGCACAAGGCCTTATTTGTTCTGACTAAATGTGTTTGAATGTCTATCTGAAGTAGTGTGTGTAAGTGCCTTCAAGTCGCCATAAGTCAATGGCAAGCCCATGAATTTCATAGGGTTTTCTTAGGCAAAATGAATAGTCAGAGGTGGTTTTTGCCAATAGTATGTTCTAGATGATAACATCTAGACTGATTTACAAACACGTTTCCTCTTATATGGGGAACATTTCTGTTTAAGTAAAATATGTGAGCAAACAATCCCTTGTAACTGGGGAAGAGGGGGGAAACACAAGAATAAAATCCTGAATAACATCTATTCTGTTGTCAATCAATTTTCTGAGAGGTTGGACTTGATGTGCCCCCAAGACCTTGAAAAGGTTTGAAAGTATTGATATTATATTTTAAAAAACAAACACACACACACACACACACACAGTTTTCTCTCCTGAACTGTGTCTTTCTCCAACAGGTCTGTGATGATCCTCTCTTCAGTCTGCGTTTACAGGACAATGGACGTTTTATTGGTTGTGGCTCCAAGCTAGGCACAGTGACACTACTGGAATTCTCCTCTGGCCTCTGCACCTTGCAACGGAATGAGAAGAACTTGGCCTCAGCAGTAAGCATTTCTTGCCTGTGGAAGGCAGATTGTGGACACATCTTCCTTCAGGAGCAGAAGGATGATAGTCTGGGGTGATGATGGTTGGGGGGTGGGTGGGCTCTGCTTCTCTCCTTATTCTTCTGACATCCATACCGAGCTTCAGTTCCAACACAGCTTTTTTGCTCATTTCTTCCTCTGCCACAGACACTTCCTCTGCCACAGACACTGCATGAGCTTTTTGCATTTTTCAACCTCCTCTGGGGGCAGGGGAAGCTCCACGTAACATTATTTATTTATCACATTTGCATCCCATCTGTCTTCAAGAATACCAAGGATATATGGTATTATCCCTTTTTTTCTTACAACTCTTTGAGGTTGGTTCAGTTCAGAGGTGTAGGGACTGTGTCATGGGGATATATTCAACTGGGTTTATCCACCAGAGGAAGGGACACCTCTGGCTAAACAGATTCCTCCTCCCCAATGTAGCATCCCATGCTTCCTCCAATCTACTCCAGAGGGTTGGGAAGCCTTTTGAAATAGAGTTGATGGTTTGACGGGTACAGGAAAGGGAAAAGCTATGGCATTGGGTGAAACCCATGGCTTAGCAGGGAGTTGAGACCAGGGCCCCTTTCATACTGCATGATTCTAGCAGTTTGGTACCACTTTAACTGCTGTGGCTGCATCCCATGGAATCCTGGAATTAGTACGGGTAGTTTGGTGACACAGTAGAGTGCTCTCTGGCAGAGAATTCTAAACATCTCACCAAACTAAAAATCCCAGGATTCCATAGGATGGAACCATGGCAGTTGAAGTAGTATCAAAGTTCTATAATTTGTGCAGTGTAAGAGGCACCCAGTTCTTTCCTCTCTGGAGCCCAGTTGTGATACCCAACAAGAGTGAGAAGTAAGTCTACCCCCTCTTTTCACATCAGTCTTTATCAGCACGAGAAATATAAATGAAGATGGAATACAGCTCTTCCTCAGTGTTTTGACCTTTAGAACCCTGGATTGGAAAGTGCCAGCTCTTCTTCCCATTTTCCTTTTAACCAGATCATTTGAGGCAAAATAGTGGCTGCTGGGGGTTTGAAATTGTGGGGAGGAGTAAAAGGTATAGGGATATGGCAATAGCAATCCTTATACCAGCAGAATTTCTTGAACAGGTTGCCTGGTACATCAACCCAACAGAAATGTGGAGATTCTTCTGGAGAGAGAGGAAGACATGAATTAGAGGCAATTCAGTTGATTCCTTTTGAACTGTAATCTTTCCCCGCATCCTAGATGTTTGAGCGAGAGACTAAGCGGGAGAAGATTCTAGAGGCACGGCACCGTGAAATGCGTCTCAAGGAAAGAACCAAGGCTGAGGGAAAGGAGGAGGAAGTCAAAGAAGAGGTGGAAGAGGAGAAGCCTGAAGAGACTCTGGAACGTGTACAGAAGGAGTTCTTTGAAATCATTGCAGGAGAGCTGAGGCGCAGAGAGCGAGCACGAACCAAGTTGAAATCTGCTACAGGCCAGGTAACAGGACCATTGAGAAGGGTGGGTCTGAGGCCAGGGGGAGAGAATCCTAAACATGATCTCCTGGATGAAAGATACAGTGATGTTTAGTACAGCACAAGATAAGGGAGGCTGGGGAGTCTTCAAATGTCTGCCAGGTGTCATTTAAATAAATGTAATTAATCCCATCAAGGTATGACAGAGGAAAAGAGAGTGTCCCGTGATACCATGTTGTACTACGCTGCAGGGGCACTGCACATTTCTTCAGTAGAGCGCTTCTTAAGCTATCTGATGTGGTGGACTGGCAGGTGTTTTTCCCAGTGTACCAGGAACTGCCACCAAAGTTATGCCCACTTAACTACTTTTTTTTCTTTCCTGGAAATTTGCTCTGAACAGTGGTTCATAAACCAGCACTGGTCCACAGGCCACCACTCTGATTAGCACAGCTCTTAAAACTGCAATGAATGGATGTAAGGTGTGCTTAGTAATATTCTAGTGGCAGAACAAAGTTTTTTTACTCATTGTAATAAGCCCTTCATATCAAAGGAGCAGCCAAACTATGCTTAGGGTTGCAAATCACAGTGCTAGTTTTCTGGCCTTCTTTTGAGAAGTTAAATAATAGGTTGATCATTCATTCATTAAAAACACTTACATCTTGTCTAGGTGGCAGCCAAGGAAGCATACTCAAATCTATAAAATCAAGAAATAATAACCCAAATGTAATATTATCACCAAAATGTAAACACTTATTTGTGAAGCAATATTAAAACAACCAGGAGACTCCAAAGCTAAGCAGCTAATGTAAAATCAAAGATAGAAGGCAAGCTATATATCAGGAACACCAATTAACATAATTGAAACCATATACCTAAATAGCTTAGGAGAACAGGTCTGAGCCCCAGAAGGTAGCAGTGATGGCTGTAAGCATATATCATTTGGTAGGAGTTCTGCCATCATTGCGAGGAGGCGGGGAGGCGACGACCATAGAGAAGGATATAACTCTGTTAGCTCCCTGTCTGATGCAGAAGGTGAAAACACCTGGAGAAGGGTTTCAGAGGATGATCTGATGTTCAGAGCAAGTTGATATGACAGAAGAAAGTCCTTTCCAGCCTTCGTAGGACCACCTCATACAGTCAAAACAAGCACCAAAATGTATCACCAAAAAGCTGGGGTGGAAACGTTATTTTTGTGGACTACAGTTCCTGGAATCCTACTACAAACATGGCCTCTCAAAACAAGAATAACAGTATTTCCAAGCTTTGCCTCAGAGCAGGGAACTTGTTGATCTCTTTCACCAATATGCAAGCATAATTTGTGTTTTTGTATTTATTTATTGGTTTGGTTGGTTTGTTTTTAATCCTTTGTAACTTGCCTTAAAACAAATCCTCTCCCCCTCCCCACATGGCTTTTACACCATAAAAACACAAGACAACAGTTAAAATGCAATGAAACAAATGAAAAAGCAACAGAAAAGGGGCACATTTTACTGCAGAAAGAATTCTTAAATCTAATGTAGAGTCTGAGATTTTCATTGGACTGCAGTTCCCATCAGCCCTAACCAGCATACTCTGTGGTGTAGAATTATGGGAGCTGCAGTCCAACAATCTCTGGTGGGCCCCAGGTTGCCCAACCCTGATATAGACAAAGGCTGTCCTAAAGTTGCCAGATGGTTTAGGGCTTTAGAGATTAATATTTGTATGTTATGAACAGAGATGAGGAAAGTTGCCTTTTTTGACTACAACTTCCAGAATCCCATGGCCATTCCCCCCCCCCATCAGTAGTTATGCATATTCCAAGGAGTCTTCCAAGTCACCCCATGTATTGTAATGTCCTTCATTTTTCAGCAGGAAGATGATGAAGAAGATGTGGAAGAACTAATCCTTCCAAAGGCCAGTATTCCTCTCTCATTCCCAGATATTCTTTCATTTACAGTCTACCCTGTTCATGACCTTCCTGATATTTAGGATGCTCAAGACCAGTCACCTGTTTTAAAAGACATGTCCAGAATCCTTTTGTTAATGGAGTTTACCCAATGAGCACTTTTCCTACTGACTTGGCCAAGCAAGCAGTATTAATAATTTCTCTAAAATACTTGTGCTGGTTGCAGGAAAAATGCCATAATCCATTTTAGGATAATATGTTTATTAAGCAAATTGGAGGGGCAAAGCTTTTGAGTTTTGCAATCAATTAATTTGGCAAGTTGTTACAAAACCAGGTTGCTATGCGTGTGTGTGTGTGTGTGTGTGTGCGCATGTCTGTGTGTGCACGCACGCAGAGGGGACTGATGATATCAGTCCTGTTGTCTAGCAGGGTGACTTGAGATGGAATGAAGACAAAGGGGTCTACAGGCATTGAAATGAAGCTCTAGCTCTTAGAGTCTAGCCAGTGCTGTGATCATTTTATGTTTCACCCAGAATAACCCCTAGGAATACTGAGAACAAACAAGGGAGAGAGGTTCAATACTCCATTTGTAAAATACAAAAACATAAAACACAACTGCAAAAAAATCTAAAATAGGAGCAATTTATAATATTCACCAAACCACAGATGCCTATAAGATAAAACATTTCTGTGGTGTAATATCTGAAGGTTACATTTATCATCCATTGTAGTCGTTTTCAAAGAAGCAGCCATTTTAGTCTCTTGCAGCATATAATGGAAGAAGGGGGGGGAAGTATTGTGGCAGCATCTTTAAAGCTATCTGGTTTTATTTGAGCATGAGCTTTTGTGGATATAAATCCACTTCATCAGATGCAGTACAGAGTGAAATCAAAATCTCAGGTATAAATCATATTTATGCAGTTGTGTGAGTGGGATCGAATTCTATCCCACTAGATTCTATCCTATATTTATTTTATATGTTTACATGATATAAAAACAAATTTAGAAAAGATTGTTGTTATTTGCCATCAGGTTGACTTATGGCAACCATACAAATGAGAGAGTGTCAAGAGCCCTGGTCATTAACTGCCTTGCTTAAGTCTTGTACCCTCAGAGCTGTGACTTTCTTGGTTCAATCAAACCACCTGTAATGTGATCTTCCTCTTTTCCTACTGGTTTCCTCCACTTTATCAAGCACCAGTGTCTTTCCCAGTGAATCATGTTGTCTCATGATATGGCCAAAGTACAACAGCCTCAGTTTAATAATCTCTAGGGTGGAGTTCAGATTTAATTTGATCTTGGACCCATTTACGTATTTCTTTTTGACAGTCCGTGGTATCTGCAGAACTCTCTTGCAGCACCACATTTTAAATGTGTTGATTCTCTCCTTGTCCACTTTCTTCATTGTCCAGCTTTCAAGACCACATATAGAAATTGTAAATACTGTTATAATGTCATGGCTAATTCTGCTTTGGTATTTAATGGTATACCTTTACACTTGAGGATCTTATGTACAGTAGTTCCTTCATAACTGCCCTTCCAAGGGCATGACTACGGGGTGGGGGTATAAAAATCTAGATGGAATTTGGACTACTTTGGCCTGGCGCTGCAGCACATGACATTTGGATTATTTTGGCACAGATTTCAGCGCCACACTGAACTGTGATGGCTGGGCTCGCTGGGGGTTCTAACCTGAAAGAGAGCAACTACTGCTGGGGCTCTGCTTTCGGAATAAGAAGTGGTGCCAGGGTGTGTGTGTGTGGAATGGTGGTGCCTCAAGAAGCGCTTGTCCTTCTTCCCCTCCCCACCCACCCCCGAATCCAGTTTGGGTGGCTTGTTCACATGGCAGTTTTCTTGAGTTTCCAGCAAACTCCAGAGAAAACTGCAAGTTTTCTAAAATCTGGATTAAGGGGACATTCCCCGAATGGCCATACAGCATGTGTCATTATCACACCAGATTTGGGGGAAAGGCCGCACACTGTGTGGCATTATCGGGCTACATTCGGCGGGGGGGGCAGTTCAGGGTTTGTGACTGGTGTAGTCAAGTCCCACGTCTCAAGTCTTTTTCTGATTTCTTGACTAGTCTCATTTTGATTAATGACTGAGACAAGATATACAAATTCTTTATCTATTTGGATGTCCTCCTCATCCACTTTAAAGTTGTCTAAATCATCTGTGATCATAATTTTTACTTTCTTAATAGCCAGTTGCAACCCTACTTTTGCAGCAGAAGGGGTATTGATCAGTACTTCCTGTTTCCAATTCATCTGGCAAAGTTAACAGACAGACAAATGGTTGTTTCCTGGTTCCTCCCTGCCACTCACAGTCTAAGAGTCCAGGGGCATTTACAAAATCATTTATGGATGGATAGGGACTGTTCATGAAAACTGGTGAGCATAAGAGTGTGCCCACGTTAGAAGAAAAATGGTCCCTAGTGACCTAGGATGAATGGGATTGGTGGATCCATATGAGGTGCACGGCTGCGGGTGTGTTACACTATACAATATATGTGGTGCTTGGTCATCTCTACAATGATGAATTTTCTTAGCATCTTCTTATTTCTGATTTTGCCATGCCGGCTTGTACAATCACATGACTGCTTAATGCTAAAATCCAGTCTGATACCATATTGCATAAGATTATAGGTGTTTTCTGCACATTTTTTTTAAAAAATGCTAGTTTTTACACACTGAAGAGGAGGTTAAGGAAAAACCTTTATTCCTAAGATTCTAGTCCTCGGCATGCAGTCAGTATGTGTTTGTTTCTTAACATGAAAAACTAAAAAAAAAAAAAGCAACTCTCCATCTGTAGTCTGACATGCTGTGGACCAGGAAAGGTTTAAAGCATGACCTTGCTGAACTTCCAGCTTAACAGTCATTTTAGTAACTTTGATCTAGAATCTTAGGAAGGGATTTATTTCAGGGACTGATTTTGAGAGAGGTTCACTGCCAGGGAGAACTTGAAAAAATAAACAATTCTACTTTTACTGCAGGAAGAGGAAAAAGAAGAGGAAGAAAAAGAGGAGGAGGAGGAGGAGGAGTGATTGCTGAAGATACTACATGGAATTTACTTCATTTCCTTTTGCACTTTGTTCTCTGTTTTTATTTTTTACGACAAGAGACTACATCAATAAATGCCAGAATATTTTTATTCCTTCCTTCTCTACTCTGTCTTAAACAGTACCAGTGTCCAGATGAGCATCTAAGTATCTTTGCCATGGAAACTCACAAAAACTCTCAAATGCTAGAGGTATAAAAATAACATTCAGAATAGCTATGATGGTTGGATTATGACACTGAATAGAAAACAACCAGAGGAATTTCAGCATACAATTCTGTTAAATATTATATACACAACCAAATCTAAATATTACATACAGGACCAAACTCTTTCCTAGGCACCTCTTATTGTAAGGGAGGATATACCGTATTTTTGTTGATTCAGTCTGAATATAATTGAATTAGCAGTGTAGCACAGTTGAAGAATTACAACTATCATATAGTACCTCTTACGCTGACCCGTGGCGAGTTCACTGTAGAGTACTATTTTTGGGAGGCGATGGTCCTCCATCCTAGAAACATGCACTGCCCAGCGCAGCTGTGTTCTCAATATCATGGCCTCAATGCTGGTGATCCCTGCTTGCTCAAGGACAGCAACATTCGTCACATAGTCAGTCCAGTGTATATTTAGGATTGTACGTATACAGTGCTGATGAAAATGTTCGAGGAGTCATAAGTGCTGGCAATAGGTGACCCATTTTTCAGATCTGTAAAGGAGAATAGACAGTACAAAGGCTCAGTACACACTGATTTTTGTGCTTTGCCTCAGGTGTTTATTACTCCAGACTCTTTTGTAAAGTCTTCCAAATGCACTATATGCCTTTGCTAATCTGTGATCATTCTCTTTGAATCCCTGTTTAGCTATGGAAACCCACTGAATTACCTTGGGCAAATCACACTCTCTCAGCCTCAGAAGAAGGCAATGGGAAGCCCCTGTCTGAACAAATATTAACAAAACCCATGATGGGTTTTCCATAAGTCAGAAACTGCTTGAAGACATATAGTAGCAGCATCCCCTTAGAAGATGGAAACTAATTAATCTGGTGAATGAAGTACTGTACTTTACTTGCAGTCCACTGTGGTCAGGTATTGCTTTCTAAACTTTATCCTGAAAGAATGACTCCTTGGGCCTCTAGAAGCTGAATATGTTTCCCAAGGGGTGATTCTTTTCCCAAACATCAGATGCTCACTTTTCCAACAGATAATTGTCGATTCCGCCCCGCCCCCCTGTACCTCTTGCCCATTTTTTCAAGCTTCTGCTGAAGGGGCAGGGGAAAGACAAGATTGCAGTTTACCATCTTATTGTATGATTGCTTCTCATCTCCCATATGGCTTCTTTCCCTGCAAAATAAAAGTGGCAGTTTTAAATACGCTATTTTCATATTGTTTAACTTCATGTTTAGTTAGGTGCATTCACAGATTTGTTGTTCTTTTTGAGGGATATCCTTTCTCTGTATTCAGTAATATGAGCAAGCAGGGATCACCAGCATTGATACAATGATATTGAGAACACAGCTGCGCTGGGCAGGGCACATTTCTAGGATGGAGGACCATTGCCTCCCAAAAATAGTACTCTACGGTGAACTTGCCATGGGTCAGTGTAAGAGGGGCGCTCCAAAAACGCAATACAAGGACTCCCTGAAACAACATCTCAGGCTCTGCCAAATTGATCACCAACAATGGTCCACCCTGTCTTCATATCAGGAGGCATGGAGACGCACTATCCATAATGCTGCAACCTTATTTGAGAACTCACGCCGAACAAGTCTTGAAGAGAAACGACAATGCATAAAAAATCACAACCCAAAAACATCACCCAAGGAGACCTTCTGCTGTGCTTTCTGCAGCTGGACTTGTTTATCCCGGATTGGCCTTTTTAGTCATCAGCGCACTTGCAGAAAGCGTGGGATGAGTCCTTCCTGAATCTTCGTTTGCGAAGAAAAGCCAGAGAGAGAGAGAATACTAGCTGGACCCGGCATACCATATGCCACTAAAAAACTCCCCCCAAAATGCTCAGGAGACCTCATGACAACCCTTTGAGGTAGGCTGGTGGGTTTAACTCACCCCCCCCCCGTTGCTCATTCTGCCCCTCTGCTGCCCCCACCACTCGTTCTGCCCCCACAGCTCGTTCTGCCCCCGTGCCACCCCCACTGCCTGTTCTCCCCCCCACTGCTCATTCTGCCACCCCCACTGCTCGTTCTGCCCCTCCCCACCACTCATTCTGGCCCCCTGCCACCCCGCATTGCTTGTTCTGCCCCCCCACCGCTTGTTCTGCACCTCACCGCGTGTTCTGCCCCCCACTGATTGTTCTGCCCCCCTGCCTCCTCCCACGACTCGTTCTGCTTCTGCCCCCCCACCGCTCATTCTTCCCCCCACTGATCATTCTGCCCTCCTGCCTTCTCCCACCACTCGTTCTGCCTCCACTGCTCGATCTACCCCCCTGCTGCCGCCCCTGCTCGTTCTGCCACCCTGCCACACCCACTTGTACAGCCTCCCTGCTTCCCTCCACCACTCATTCTGCCCCCTGCCGCTCCCCCCCTCATTCTGCCCCCCCTCATTCTGGTCCCCTGCTGCTCCCCCACTCATTCTGCCCCCTGCCCCCCACTGCTCGTTCTGGCCCTCCTGCTGCCCCCACCACTCATTCTGCCCCCCGACTCGTTCTGCCCTCCCACTGCTCATTCTGGCCCGCTCACCTTGGCCCCCCACCCCCTGCACTCCAGCACACATGCACACACCACATCCACCCCCATGTTACTCTCCCTCTCCAGCCGCCATGTTTGAAATCTACATTGTCCCACCCCAGTGTACTATTGGCTCCACAACAGACGTCTGATTGGTTGGTCAGCTCCCTAAACAACCAATCAGCACACTGGAAATGACAACATACCCAAGAAAATTATTTATATACTAGCTGGACCTGGTATACCATATGCCATTTAAAAACTCCCAGTAGACCTCATGACAACCCTATAAGGTAGGCCATTGGATTTAAATTACTCCTCCCCCTTCTCAGCATTCCACACTTTTCCTGGAATTGTTGAGGGTGAGTCGCTCTGTTATCCTGCTGCAGCCGCCACCAGTTGACTGCCTGGCTCTGGCCCAGTGGCAACAGCGGCATCCTGCCGCTGCCACCAGTTGACTGCCTGGATCCCATCGCAGCCATGACTGATGAGTGGCTGAGGGATTGAGAGGAGGGAGGGGCCCTTGTGTGATGCAGTGGATTGTGATGCAAAGAGGGAATTTGCATGTGGGTGATGACTGGTTGTGTGGGTTTCCTGAGCAGCCAATCCCCACACTGGGAAAGGCAACATACCCAAGAGAATGATATAGAGAGATATTCTGTAATTTAACTGTTGTTTAAACTAAATACTGTCTACATTCTTGCTGTTCCCTGTATATGAGCCAAATATAACTTCTCATTGAGTGCTTCCAAAGTGACAGGAGAAAATAACCCCCATTTCTTCCCAGTGGCTTCACTGGCAAAGGACACAAACAATTGAAGCATCCAAAAGCAGTCAGTACCAGAAACCACCCAACCAGAAGTGAATGCTCATTGTCACAGCCAGGTCAATATAGTCAGTGCTTATTAATGTAGACTGACAAGACTGCCAGTCACTGTTGGTTAAATTATTAATGGGGTGATCATCTTGCAGCTCATGAAAAACACTTTCTCCTGGAGGTAGAAACATTTGTTATTTCTTTTTTAAATGTTGGTCCTGTCTCTATGGTAAAATGGGTTCTGTGTATACCATAGAAATTGATATACCATTTTATACAGTGGAAGATATGCCAAATAGACTAAAATCTTCATGTTACTAGATCTCAGACAGGATTCTCTTGTACCTCCCTGAATTATTGTATTACTCCAAACATAAAGCTACAGTATATGTGCCCATTGACATCAACATAATCTTGATGCCTAGTTCTTAAGGAATCAGCATGTCATTGCCTTTCTTTGTCTCTGTCTTTCATAGAATCTGCTTGTGTTGTGAAGCCTCCCCTGACAAATCTTCCTTATTTATAAAGTTACTAATATTTTTAGGTGGTGTGTGTGTGTGTACCTTCAAGTTGCCTGAAATTATGGTAACCCCTTGAATTTCATAGAGTTTTCTTGAGCAACGAATACTCAGGTGGTTTTGCCAGTTCCTTCCTCTGAAATATAGCCAGAGTACCTGGTATTCATTGATGGTCTTGCATCCAAGTACTAACCAGGGCTGTCCCTGCTTAGCATCCAAGATCAGACAGGATCTGGTGCCTTTCGAGTATTTATGTCCACTTTAGGTACTATACAGTGACTTTAAAAACACAGCCTTTGCATGCTGACTTAAAATCTACTCTAATCTAGAAATTATTAATTAAATTAAAGAAAGAATTCAATTAAAGAAATGATAAAGGTGTGTCCCTGTAGCAAGTTAGAATTAGGCATGATCCCCTTTTGCAGGGTAGAACCCTTTTCTGTCATATAATCTCAGAAATCTGCTGGCAGAACTGCCTCGGTGGCTAAGATTTGCCAGCAGGAGAGCCTAAAAAGGGGTGGAGAAGCCAGCTTTGCCCAATCTGGGACCCTGCTGCCAACGCTGGCCATAAAAAGTTGGACAGATTTAAGGAGCGATTCTTTTGTACCTTCTTATCAGGATACAAACAGGTTGAATTGGAAAGAGATTTGCTGGTTTCTGAACAGAAATTGATAAATGGGTTTTTAAAAAATGTTTTTTTAACTCTGTGTGTTTATGTGCCCTCAAGTTGCCTGTTCACTTCTGGTGACCCCATGAATTTCACAGGGTTTTCTTAGACAAGGAATACTCAGAGGTGGCTTGCCTGTTCCTTCCTCTGAAATAGAAATAAAGCCTACAGCACCTGGTGTTTGTTGGTGGCCTCCCATCCATGTACTAACCAGGGCTGACCCTGCTTAGTTTCCAAGATCAGATAGTACTATCTGAGGAGGGCACAACTTGCTGCGATATCTCAGTTGCCGTTACATCATTCAGATTGGCCATGTACGGTATATAAATTTCACTCAGGCTATCCGTAGCTTTGCTGGAGTGTTCATGGATGTCGAGATGAACTGGATGGAAGCCAGGCAGAGTTCAGTCTTAATCTGTCAGCACACCAGTGATGATGATGATGGTGGTGGTGATGATTATCATCATCTTTTATTTCTATAGCGCCATCAATATACATGGCACTTTACAAGAAAAAGAACAACAAAACAGTTTCCTGCCCTCAAACTGGAAGTTAAGTAGTGCCTTGCTATTCCACTGGGAATTTTGTTTGTCTCTCCGCTTGTTATATCTATGTGGCACCGTTCTGGAATGAGCTCAAGGAGGCATGTTTGGTTCTCTTATGCTGTTAATTCTCACAAACACCCTGTGGAGATGGCCAGTCTGAAAGATAATGACTGGCCCAAGGTCCACCAATTAACTTCATGAATGAGGAGGGATTTGAACTGGCAAAACCACATCTGAGTGTTCCTTGCCTAAGGAAACCCTATGGAATTCATGAGGTCACCATAAGTCAACAGGCAACTTGAAGGCACATAAACACTCCTCACACAAAGTCCCAACACTCTAACCATCTCACCACACTGTCTAGAATATGTTAGCGGGGCAGAGGAGAGCCTATGAATGGCAGACTGTGTGTTGAGTTTATTCATTTGAATGACCAAGTTCAAATCGCTGATCAGCCAAGCAGATTGAATGCACTAGAGGCCTTTTGTCAAGCTGCTTTCTTACTTTACAGAATTGTGATGATTTGGAACTGATAAACAGCAAACACTGACAGATGCTGTCAAAATAATTAGTGATCTTTTCTGTCAACCAACTCAAAGTGGTAGTCCACAGACTGGTGCTGGTCTGTGAGCCACTGGCTGCTGGTCCATAGCAAGTTTCCAAGGAAGAAAGAAACAGTTGTAATCAATTGGCACAAAGACAGCTTTGCTCCCCAACACATTGGGGGGAAATTCCTGCCAATGTGCCACATCTGATATCTTAAGAAGCACCACCATCCCCTCTTTGGAAACAGAAAACACAACCTTGTTCTGCACCTCTGCAAACATTATTTCCTTTCCATCAGCCAGTGTTTTCTAGGAGTATCTCATCTGCTGGTTGAGCAGACCCAAGGTCTCTTTTCCTTTGTGCTCTAGATCTATCTCATACAGAGGTGATGATGATTTGCCGATGGTGATGGTACAGGACTTCTGTAATAAAAATAAATAAATGTATATATTCAAGTGAATCAAGTGAGGCTTGAGTTCAGATATATTCAACAAGTGAACTTTTTTCCTAAATGGAGTGGTGAGCTGAACCTGCTAAGTTTTGTCTGATGGACATCTGTGAAAGGCACCAAGCTCCATGCTGTAGGTAGTGTTGGGGGGTGGTGGAGAGAAATGGGCAGTTCTATTAAATATGGACAACTTTGGTGGCAGAACATGATATATCCTATGATAAAGAACACAACTTTACCCTCTCTAAGTCATCTTGCTTCCTGGTAGTGAGGGTTTCGTCCTTTTGTCCTCTGGTTTATAACTGTGACTGACAGAAAAGGTCTGGAGTCATTAGATCCTTTGACCACTGCAACTGTGGCATTTGCTCATGGGATAGAGTGTTTTAGCCAGGAACAATTGGACAAAATCAGGTATGACCATGAGGCTCACAGCAGGAAACAGAATTAAGGAACAAACCAGCTCCCTCCTTCCAGCTGTCTGAACAATGTATATGAAGACATTGGCTTGGCTGACAATCTTCCTTGAGTCCCAACTCTGGGGGAAAGGCAGGGTATAAACAAATATAATGCTTGCAGGCACCTTGTCTTAAATGTAATCTTATTTTGTGTTATTAAAATAATGCAATGAATAGTGGTCAACACATGTGACTACTGTATTTGTATTTGAGCATTTTCTTTTTCTTACTGACAATGGCCCTGCAGTATATGTCTGCCCCAGTATATCTCTCCGTCCTACCAAATGGTAGCTATGGCTGCCTTGTGGTGAAGTCCAGGTGGGGAGCTTTTAAAAGCAGGGAGCTTTGAGCCTGCTATGTAATTTTAGCACACATATGCCTAGTATGAGAACCTAAATCAGGAATGAAGAACCAATAGTGTTTCTGATTTGCTGGATCCCAGCTCTCATCTTCCTTAGCCATTGGCCATGATGGGTGAAGCTGATGGGAGATGGAGTCCCAAAATATCCAAAGGGCCCCAGGATTCTACTCTTGACTTAATCATGCATGGGAATAATGAGAACAGACTTATTTTGTTCCAGGTACCCACAAAACAAGAGCTCCCTTACCTCACTTCCTGTATATACAGTACTGTCGGTTTCGTCCTGCCCCATTGATCACCAAAGTTCCACAGGTCCTTGCTGGAGAGAGCAGCAGATCTCCAGACTCTCTCAGCCCTCTAGGATGGCCTCATATGTGAAGTGTCTGTGTATGTGTGTGAGCATGTAGATGGGGAGGGTTGTTCAGAGACAGTGCCAAGCCTCCATTAACCTGTATTGTGCCCTTTACAGCAAGGTAGGGGAACCTGTGATATTCCAGATGTCAATTAGACTTCAGGACCCACCAATCTGGCCAGTAGTGACAGATGATGGGAGTAGAAGTTCATCAGTTTCTGGAAGGCCACAGGTTCTGCATCCATCTTTTAGGGGTATTATAAGCCTGACAGAAAGGACACCGCTGCCACCTGCCATTCTATTGCAGTGGAACTACCCTGCCACTCAAAATAGCTGGGACAGTTTCTGTCTCTTCCCAACCTTCGCTGTACAGAACCAGGCAGAAATGAGTGACTGGAGCTAGTCATGTTGACTTTTAGGCTGCTGCTCATTTCATGAGTTGGGTTTTCCATTCCTGTGAAATAACACCATTCATTCGCCTCATACATGAAGAAGAGACCCTTCAGCTGGTCTCTGCTCCACTCAGCAGTTTCAGTGCCAGTGAGAAAAGCCTTCGATTTTGGATTTGTCCTTTGAGCCTGTGCAATGGATTTTTCTGGTGGAGCGCAGCGTGCACAGAACTGGCCTCACCCTTTAAACCAAAGGTTCATCTGCCGTGGCCTTGCAAGCATGGACGTAGCAGCGAGGTCCTCGGGTCGTAGGTTTGATTAGAGTTTCCTTCTCTTAGATGGTTGACCTTACAGGGTTGGACGAGCACCATCTGCCCGGGTTTGGGATTAGATTTTTCCTTCTCCTAGGACGGTTGCCACAAAGCTAGAGAGCCCATCCTGCCCTTTGACACTCTTTGTCAGACCCTTCGGTTTTGACCTGTCTGGCATGGGAGACCCTACTGGTGGCTATTGTGCCACCGCCAGCATAGCTCAAAACATCATTAGGGTACGCAAGCCTCTCTCTCACTACAAGGGGGCATCAATGGAGAGCAACCCAGATAGAAAAGAGAAAGGGGGTGGGATGGGGGGCCCTCAACATGTATTAGTGTTAGGATAGATAGTTTTATTTTTGTATTAGTAAGAAAAGAGGAAAACAATTATTATTATTATTTGCATTATTGTTACGTCCTTTTGCGGTTGGGTGTATTTTTCAGTAGAATGGTCTTATTCCAATAAAAAAATTCCTAATCCCCCCGCCCCCAAAAATTCCAGTAGTTTCTTTCTCCTCCCCAGAAGCCCTTCCTCGGACTCCCAGATAATCTGCTCAAGAAACTGGCTTTCATTCATCTTTATGGAGTAAATATATATAATGTATGTAATATATTATATATATGTAATATATTATATTACATAATAATATTAATATATAACGTCTAATGATGATGGTGATGACGATGGTGATGACGATGATGTCATATATAATATATATGTAAAGGAACTTTGTACATGTCCAAGGGCAAACTTTTTCCTCTGGATGACTTCCAACTCTTGCAATGCCTAAATCAGAAGGCACCGGAGGCTGACCGTGACGACCCCTGGCGTGGACCTTCTCCCTCAGCGGGAGGGAGGTGCAACCGCCTTCTCCTGCAACCGACCCGCAAGAGGGCGACGGGGAGCCGTCCGCACGGAGCCAACCCCAGCGGCCCGGGTTGCGCGCCGGGCTGTTTGTGTACAGTTTGCGAAAGATCTCCAGGGGACGCGGAAAGCAACACCCGGAGGGAGGGAGGGAGGGAAGGGAGGAGGAGAGGGGGGTCCGTTTGGGCGGGAGCAGGGGAAAGGCTCAGCCTCTCTGGCGAGACCAGATGGGTCCTGGCTGGCAAGGCGAGAGGCGCCCGAGCCCGGGCGAGGAGGCATCATCGCCCCTTTGCGCCAAAGCCCAGCCCAAGGCGAAGGCGTGAATCGGGCGCCGGGAGGAGCCGGGCGCTTGGGCCGTCTTCAGAGAAGGACGCGCCGGCTTTGGTTTGACGGGGAAGACCCCCCCCCCGAGACCCCCCAACTGCGCCCACGGGGCCGAGGCGGGATTGGCGAGGGGAAGCCGGGCAGGTGAGGGTTGCCCGGGCGGCTCGGCAGGCGGCTGCTCCTCCGGTTGCTGTCTCCTTTTGGGGGCGCCGCTCCCCGGCCATGATCATGAAGGAGGCGAGCGACTCCAAGGACCACCAGCTCACGGTGGGTAAAACGGGGTTGCAAAGGAGGGGCTACTGAGGAGAGGAGGGGGTTTCTGTGGGAGGGAGGGAGGGAGGGAGGGAGCGTGGGGTGGCGGGAAGGGGCCGTTCAACGGCGGAGGACTTTGGAGAGTTTGCGAGAGTTCTTCTTGTTGGGCGAGGGGAAGCCTGTACAGCACTTGGCTCCCCTTTAGACCTTGCAGAGATTTTTTAAAAGCGACTCTCGGTCCCAAAAGAACCCGCCCAATACAACGGAAAGAGATGAACCTCGTTCTGTCAGAGGGTAAGTCTCCACGAAGGGTCAGCAAGGGTCGTCTGAAGGGTGCCCTCCTGGACAGAGAAGATCTGCTTCCCCGGATCAAAACTGGATCCTGAGCTTAGCTGGACGTTTCCATCAGCACCCTCCCCCTCGGGTAGGTTAGAGCCCCGCTAGTATCAGCCGGCTAAATCCACTCATGACCCAGACCTAAGAGGTCAAGCCGGTGTAAACCTCTCTAGATGCAAATAATGACCTGGCAGAGGAGGTGGATGTCTGGATGTATTCTCCTTCTTACTGGCTTCATCGCCACTATGGCCTTAGACTAGCCGGCTAACCAAGTACTATAGCTAACCATTGACTCTGTAGTATCGCTAGAGGAGATGGTAGCCAGGAACCTTTGGAGTGGACCCTGGTAGAAAGTCTTCTCCACTTGCACCCTGATAAGCAAGGGATGCTTTGCAATAGTAGCTCAGTGCCTCTGTTGTGTGCATCGTGGCACACTGTATAATTTCATGGTGTTTATCTGAATGGCTATTTGGATAAGGAGTAGAGTGGACATAGTAGGAAGGGATCTCAAAAGCCATCTAGTCCAACCCCAGCCATGGAGGTCGGTAAATTGAGTACCCAGCTTGTGGGGGGCAATTAGCTAACACACATTGGAAACTGCTTAATGCAGTGTAGATGTGTAAATAGCTATTGCTTAAAACAATTTGTAAGCCGCTCTGATAGCCTTGTGGCTGAAGAGCGGGGTATAAATAAATAAATAAATAAATATAAATAAAAAAAATGGAGGGACCCACAGCCAAAGAATCCTTGTGAGGTGCCCATCCAACCGCTATTTAAAAACCTCCAAAGAAGGAGAATCCACCATCCTCCAAAGCAATCTATTCCACTGTTGAACAGCTCTTACAATCAAGAAGTTATTTCTAATACTTAGGTGGAATCTCTTTGCTTGTAATTTGAATCCACTGGTTCATGCTGAAGAGTGTGGCTACACTGTAGAAATAATGCAGTTTGACAACACTTTAAGTGCTGTAGCTCCATAGTATGGAATCCTGGGAGTCCTAGTTTTGCAAGGTCTTTAGCCTTCTCTGCCAAAGAGTGTTGGTGCCTCACAAAACTACAAATCCCAGGAGTGTGTAGGATGGCGCCATGGCAATTAAAGTGGTGTCAAACTATTATTTCTATAGTTTATCTGGAGCATCAGAAAGCAAGATTGTTCCATCTTCTACATGACATCCCTTCAGATATTTAAAGATGGCTGTTATATCATCTTTAAACCTTCTCTTCTTCTCCAAGTTAAACATACCCAGCTGCCTAAACTATTCCTCATAGGGCCTGGATCAAGAACTTTTACTAGCTTGAGGACTGTCATCTAAACATGTCCAAGCTTTGTCAGTATCCTTCTTGAATTGTCATGCCCAGAAATGGACACAGTTTACCAGGTGAAGTCTGATCAAATCAGAATAGATTGGTAGTACTACTTTCCTTGAGCTGGATACTATAATGGTGATGCAGTACAGAATTTCATTGGTGCTTTTGGCTGCTTCATCACACTGTTGACTCATGTTCAGCTTGTATTCACAGTGTTAAAGTTCTCATTTGCAGCATACTTAATATCTTATTATGAGTATAGCTTCATTAACACACACGGATAGGAAACAGAAGTAGTAATGAAAAAGATGTTCTCTCTATGGAGTTTCCAATATAAAATTAAACAATGGAAGATGATAGCAACATAGAATGATGTTAAAAGGTATAGGGGAAGTCAAGTGAGAGAATGTGAGTGTAGAATGAAATAACTTCATGTGGAACCACCACCATCCCATTTAAAAAGTAAAACATCGTACAAAACTCTTTCAAAACCATGCTGTACTGTATGAAGGATTTTGAGAATTTTTATCCGAAGCAGAATGTAAATAGAATGTATTTACTTCATGAATAAATGTGCAATTACTGTGAAAAAGAGTGCTTTTTGCATATAAAAACCTGTTAACTGAAATTCTCGTTCATACAGGAAAGATCCTTTGAATAGTATTACTTATGTACTGTTGTCATTAGTCAATCACATTCTTTTTCAATTATCCAGGCTTAAGATTTTAGGAGTGGTTTTGAAGGATGCTCCAGCTTAAGAAAATTAAATTTTACTACATGTAGACAACAGTGTGCATTAAATGGCACTAAGAAGGATGTCTTTAAAACATTGCTTACCTGTGCTAAATAAAAATGGGTTTTGAAGGTGACAGGACCTTTAAAGAACATTTCCAGAGCTTCAAGGGAAAGGAAAAGAAGCAGGCACATATTTCAGACAGAACACAACATAGCAAAAAGAACCAGGAACAGTTGGTGTCAACTTCTGCTGAAATTGGTAGCACTAAAGTTCTAAAGTGCCAGGACATGGTCTGCCTTGAACATCTATTTTCTAGGGTTTGTATTAGAAGCCTTTCCTCCAAATATCAGACATCATGTGCCGTGAAAGGAAACAGCACTCTGCATATGCTTACAGGCACTTTCCTCAAGAACTTGACATTCCTTGTGCTGAAACAAATTCTAAAGTTGCCTCCTTTTCAAATGAAGCCCAGGAAATGAATTTCAGATTATGGAGCGTGTGCATCAGGTTGCAATAAATGCCTGTGCTAGCACCTATATGCCAAAGGATGGGGGAGGGGTAGCCATTTTAGTTTGTTGCTGCAAAAGCTACAAAGACTCTTTTGGTACCTTAAACGCTAACAACTTTTACTTGGCATAAGGACTGCTACAATCCATTTCATTAGACGCATCTGATAAAGCAGGGCTGCAGTTCAAGAAATGCCACAAGCTTCTTTTGCTTTATTACGGCAAAGATTAGTTATTTTGGTTAGCAAACAGCGCAAGTACTTGAACATCTTGTAGATTCAGGTTCTTCGCTGGAGAGGGTGATTTGGGGAGGGGAAAAATTAACATTGTTTGGCTCACATGACTGAAGCGGCCTCTGCTGATCAGTGGCTGAGCTGGTAGTGAAGCCAGAGATGCTCCTCTCTGGGCGGTGTTTCCTTTCTTCCAAGAAAAATACTGTAATAGTCTGTGTGCTGCTACCCATCAGGGCCTCAGAGCCACAGATTATTGTCTCTAACAGACAGTGCTTCAGGTGAGGCACACTAGGCAGGGAGGATCTGGGAGGTACTGGCCAGAAGTGTCAATAACTTCAGTAAAGTTTAGACGTGGAAGGAACATTCTTCATGCAGTGTACTTCTGGATGGCTATGACTCCCGTGCAGGTACTCACTGTACCTCTCTCTCTCTCTCGGTCTCTCCTCTCTAGCTTCCTTCACTGCAGAATACCTCTTTAGCTCATCCATCTCTTCCTTATATTCTAGGTGGCACTTCGCATACGGCCGATCAGCATGGCAGAACTAGAAGAAGGAGCCACACTCATAGCCCACAAAGTGGATGACCAGGTATCTTGGGATTCTTTCAAGGAGTGGGGGCGTAAGGAGATGGAGTGAGGATCAGAATAAGTTTCAAGATGTCATTTAGGTTTTGTTAATTTCAATGCTTACAATGTGATGCAAGGCACTGACAGGCAGTGTAACATGAGAGGCTTGATTTCAGGGTTGTCAGGTGGTGTAATCAGTCCATATAAAGGGAGTTTCTGTGAGTTCCAATCTGCCTAGGCACCCTAATGTCTGGTTTGAAAGGGCAGCTCACATCAAGATGGAGCTTGGTTAAGGCTGAGTGGTGTGGAAAAGGTATTCAGCATATGGGGACATCAGGAGCTGCTTTATAACAGTTCAGATTACTTATGCTTCTAGCTAGCTATTTTCTCCTCTGACTGACAGCAACCTTCCAGGGTCCCAGGCAGAAGTCTTTTCCATCATTTCCATCATTGATGACCTGATCCTTTTAATTGAAAGTGCCGGAGGTTGAACATACGATGTGAAGTCGAAGGCTTTCACGTCTGGCATCCATAGATTTTCCTTGGTTTTTCCCCAGGCTGTGAGGCCGTGTTCTGGAAGAGTTTCTTTCTGACATTTTGCCTGCATCTGTGGCTGGCGAAATGTCAGAAAAAAGCTCTTCCAGAACATGGCCTCACAGCCCGGAAAAAAACCCAAGGAAAATCTATGAACATAGGATGTTTTCCATGTGAGGCATGTGCTCTGAGATATGCATGCAAAGCACATAGTGTTCACTTTTGGTTCTTTCTAAGGGGAGGAAGAATTTATTTCAGGACTGGGTTGATCTTGTGGCCTGTGACCCCTCCAGACTCCCCAAACCAATCTTTTTCTGGTTAAAAAAAACTGAGTAATTTTCTTCTCGTGGAAGACTGAAGGATAGGCAACTCACTTTTCAAAAGGATGCAGGGGCCCCATCCACTGGTTAACATCAAAGAATACCAATTTTTCAAAACTGTAAGTGGACTTCCAGCCACTTCTGGTTTGGGATTTATTTTTTTTAAGGTCTCAGGTTCAGACAATTGGCCGCCAAACCCACCCACTGCTTTCTTCTCAGCATTTCACATAGAGGAACCTGAACTCACTTTCATGTTTTCCAACCTCATGCCCTAGCCCTGGGTGGAAATCATAGAGCCCTCCCGTTATTGTTCTTTGTTGAAATATCCAGCCACAGTTTTTGAACATTCCAGGATGATCAGCAGTCAAGGGACAATGCAGATTGTGCCAGAATTTGGAGTGCCTATTTCCCCCCCCCCTAAAAACTGTCTGGAAAAGCTGTCCAGAGCATTCTTCTCAAATGCAGGTTCTTTATATGTTTTCACATTATGGGACAGCATTTCACAGCATACAGCATTAAAAATGGTGGAGATGCAAAGTATTTTTGAGGCTTACTAAAAGCAAAGTTGTTATGATGGAATTTTTTTAAAAATTACTCTGAATATCTTAGCATGCTCAATTTTGATGTTAAAACAGTGGGGCTGTAAGGAAAATATTTACCTTCCTTTTCCTTTGGATATGCTGCCTGTCTACTAAGAGCACATGTCTCTTATCCCAAGGTGCTCTGTGAGGCTTATCACAGTCCTCCTTAGACTGCCCTTTCTTTAGTGCATACCTCTTCCACCTCTCTTGGCCTTTTGGATTTTCCATTTATCCTTCCCTCCATTCTTGCTTTTCATCCTACTACTTGCTCTGCCCTCCTTCTTTCATCCCCTTATCTCCTTGCTAATAGTCCTTTTAGTCCTCTGGTCTTCTCTAAAAGTTTATCTGCAACAATCAGGATTTTAAAGGAGTTTTTTTCTTTCAGATATCATTTGAGGCTCTGGCAGTGAAAATCCCTTTATGGTTCCAAAGGCAAAATACATTTTGTTATACGCAAACAAATATTCCCAAAGTGAAACTGCAACAGTGGATAAAATCAGGAAAACAAGTTAATGCTCATATCTAAGTGGATCAATAAATGGATGTTTCATGCCTACTCAGCACTCCCAAAGTAATTTGCAGGCCTTTTTTTTTTTAAATGACATTTAACAAGCCAGGAAACAGGCAAACTAGTTGGCTTTAATATTTCAGTTGGGTAATGATGGGACTGTCCATTTGCAATGTGTTTAAGGAGGCTGGGAAACTCAGAAGTATAATTTCCACTAAAGTGGTGGTGGAGTCCAGTCCATACTGATACCCCAGTGCATTCCAAGGAAAGCCATGCCACACCTTCTCCCCTCCCACCGCACTTCATATGTCCGCATAGATTGTCAAAACTTTCTTCATACTCCGTATTAAATTACAGACCTCAACTGTAATTCTACTGCAATATTTAGACTATCCCTGTTTCACTTCCATTTGGCCTCCATTACTCCTCCTCACCAGTTTTCACCTGATCTTCCATCTGCTCTTATTGTTCTTCCCTGCTACTATCTGTTCCATTCCATCTCCACCTGTTCCCCTCATACTTGCCATTTTGAGCTGCAGAAAACCAAACTTGGGAAGTACAGGGGAGGGAATAATATCTTGTCAGGGTTGTCGCGGCCACTGGGCAAAGCAAAGTATCTACCTTCGGCAGCAGATGTTAGATTTCGTGAGAGGACAATAAATTGTTAGCTATTTGTTATTATCATTTTTTTTAAAAAAAACTGGGAATTTCAGCTTTAATTCTCCTTCCCATGCCATTTATAATTTGGCTGTGTTTGAGTACAGTGCACTTTGACTTTGATGAGTTGGAGGGATGCTACAGTTGTCCCTCCACATTTGCGGGGGTTAGGGCCATGAGACCCTCGCAAATGTGAAAAATCTACGAATAAAAACTAGGTCATGCCACCGCCCTCCCCCCCCCAGGAGCAGCGACAGGGCTTGGCAAGCCCCGTCGCTGCTTCCTCCCACCCTCTCCCGCCTCCCCCCAGGAGCAGTGACGGGGCTTGGCAAGTCTCATCGCTGCTCCCTCCCACCCTCTCCCGCCTCCCCCAGGAGCAGCGATGGGGCTTGGCAAGTCTCGTTGCTGCTTCCTTCCACCCACTCCCCCCCCCGAGCAGCAATGGGGCTAGCCAATCCTCGTTGCTGCTTCCTCCCTCCCACTCCTGCCCCCCTAGGAGCAGTTTTTTGGATGGTGGGGGGGGCACTCCCAAAACCACGAATAGTCAAAACTGCGAATCTTAAAGCCGCGAATGTGGAGGGGCAACTGCATCAGGTAGCAAAATGGCATAGGCCAGCCTATTACCAAATACGAGTGCTCTGAATTTATCCTGAGGTAGGTATGTTTTTCTTCTCGTGGGCATGCCAGTGGTTCTCAAACTTTGCTGACCTAAGGTTGCTGAGAGCACAAAAGATAAATCAGAGTCTCCAGTTCCCTACCACATTGTCTCTGAGCTTTACTATTCATGGTTCCTCTCCATCACTGATCACTCTCAGAAATGTGCTTCATTAGCAGCTGCTAATCAGCCTTGCTTGGCTCCCTTTTGCTTGAGTCAGGAGGGAAATTAGGTACTTTGATTAGCAACATATTTTTTTCATTCCCCTTGAGAGATGCTGGGAAGTGCTCTCTATGACTGACCCAGCAAGCTTTGCTCATGGGACCCAGACAATCCTCAGTGGGAGCCAAACTCTTGTGCCCAAGTGCTGGATTTGAAGAATTGCATCATGTCTAGGCAATGCAACAGGGTTTGGGACATTTTGAGTGCTGGAAGCAGATGATAGTTTTTTTCAGAAAGCTGAAGCAGCTTGAAGGAGAAATCAATGTTCGTTGGAGGTATAATTTGTACCTGTGGTAGGCACATCCTGCAAGATTTCGTACTGTTTGTATTGCATCAGGGTGGTATGTGTCTGTGTGTGCCTTTACATCACCTGTCAACTTATGGGGACTCCATGAATTTCCTAAATTTTTCTTAGGCAATGTATAAGGATGCAAAATATGAAGATGATAAAAATTGGTAAAAACCAGAGAGGAAGTCATTTTGTATGTATGAGGATGGGAGATAGGGGTGTGAATGCGAAGAGATAGTGTGTTAATGTCAGTGCTAAATGATTATATCATATTGGGCGTGATCGTATAGTATTCATGAGTGAAATATTTTGTATCAAGCTACAACAATATAGATATGATCATTGTTAGACGACATGAATGGAATGGAATTGTGAATGAAATATAAAGAAGATGTTATGATGGTATGTATGTTTTGAATGAAATGTATGTTTTAATAATTTTGAAAATAAAATTTTAAAAAAGTTTTTCTTAGGCAAGGAATACTCAGAGGTGGTTTTGCCAGTTCCTTCCTCTGAAATATAGCCTGCAGTATATGGTACTAGGTACTAGGACAAAATATACTGTATATTGACGTTGTGCTCCTTCAAGTCATTTCTAACTTATGGCAACCCTAAGGTGAACCTATCACAGAGTTTTCTTGGCAGAATTTGTTCAGAGAGGGGTTGCTGATGTTGTCCTCTGAGGCTGCGAGAGTGTGGCTTGCCCTGAGTCACTTAGTGGGTTTCCATGGCTGAAAGGGATTATTTGAACCCTGGTCTCCCAGTGTCCTAGTCCTAGGCTCAAACTAGAATTTGAAAAGACATTGTCAGCTCTTTAATAAATGGTAATGTTTAGAAGTATATACAGGAAACCTATTTTCCTGTATCTTGTTGTGATTTTGTGAGATTTGCTACATGGCAGTCACTAGAGGTGTTATAGCACAATATAGGCTACATTCTGAGCAGTACATTTTTATTTGTTTGTTTATTTATTTCACACCATCAGTGCTTTGTAAGTAAAAGAATAACAACAAAAAACCAGCCAGCCCTGCCAAAGGTATACAGTCTAAAATATATGTATATATACAGTACACACACACTCACATACTGTACATAGGGGAAGGAAGCAATCCAAATATAAAATTATACAATATAATTGTAAAACAAATTATCCAGATAGAAATACAAAAACAACACAATATAATATAAAGCAAACTGATAAATACTTATAACCAAAATACACAAGATCATAAAACAATACTAAACAAATTCCAAAAGCTTTGGAAAATGAGAAAGTTTTGAATTGAGACTTAAAAGCAATTTGGGTAGGAGCAGTCCACAGATAACAAGGGAGGCAATTCCAGGAGTATAGAGTGGCGAGTGAAACATGAATAAGTTGCTGCCCAAGTCCTTCTCTAGAACAGAAATGTGCTGCTTATTTAGTTAAAATAGGAGTTGTAGTTTGAGAGAGATGTTGGTTTCCTATGTGACATACTATCTCATGAACTATCGGTCCCAGAACTCCTTATACATACAATAGGCAGAAATGGACAAAAACTGGAGAAGTGTGAAAGAATCAAGAACATTGATCTCTGGAACAGTGCAAGGCAGTACTATTGCTAGGATTTACAGGTCCAAAGCAGAGCTTGAAAAGTTTAGAACTATAGTTCCCAGAAATTTGGGAGATGTAGGCCAAAATATGTGTGAGTAAATGTTTGATTTATGCATGAATGAGTGGGTGCATGCATGCACACATGCATTTTCTCTATATACTGCTATTTCTGGCTATAAATAAAAATCAGGCAGTCAGCACTGCAAGAAGGTTAAGCAAAGGGAAATAAACAAAGCTAAAGGATACCACTAAGTCTTCAAGTTACTCAAAATAGACACCTTTATGCCATCTAGCTGAGACAGTAACACTTAACTAGGAAGATAGGTGAAACTGATTTCACTACAGAGGATATCTCTGTGGCAGTTTGTGATGAAAAGCCGCTGGGGTCTATTCACACAATTCACTTAGAGTGCTATTCCACTTTAACTGCCATGGTAACAACCTATGGAATTCTGGGGTCTGTAATTTGATCAGAGGCACCAGAGGAGCTCTCTGGCTAAGAATTCTAAATACCCTTCCTTAAACTGTCAATTCCATAGGACAGAATCATGATAGTTAAAGTGGAATTATAATGTTATAATTCTGTAGTTTGAATGGGCTCCAGAGGTATTCTGTGACTCCAATCTCTCTCTCTCTCTCTCTCTCTCTCTCTCTCTCTCTCTCTCTCTCTCTCTCTCTCTGGCTTTTCTTTGCAAACGAAGATTCAGGAAGGACTCATCCTGCGCTTTCTGCAAGCGCACTGTTGACTAAAAAGGCCAATCCGAGATAAACAAGTCCAGTTGCAGAAAGCACAGCAGAAGGTCTCCTTGGGTGATGTTTCCGGGTTGTGGTTCTTTCTGCATTGTTGTTTCTCTTCAAGACTTGTTCGGTGTGAGTTCTCAAATAAGACTGCAGCGTTGTGGATAGTGCGTCTCCATGCCTCCCGATGTGAGGCCAGGGCGGACCATTGTTGGTGATCAATTTGGCCGAGCCTGTGATGTTGTTTCAGGGAGTCCTTGTATCGCTTTTTTGGAGCGCCTCTCTTACACTGACCCATGGTGAATTCACCATAGAGTACTATTTTTGGGTGGCGATGGTCCTAGAAACATGCCCTGCCCAGCGCAGCTGTGTTCTCAATATCATGGCCTCAATGCTGGTGATCCCTGCTTGCTCAAGGACAGCAGCATTCATGACATAGTCAGTCCAGTGTGACTCCAATATAATGCTTTTTTAAAAAACCAGTCATGTAGTAGCACCATTGGTACCTCTATATTCAGAATAAAGTTTTTGAAAAGCCGGAAGGACTAGTGGTACTCTACCCCAATCACATTTTTCTCCCTTCAAAGATTCAGTCTTGTGGCTAGAGCATGGTTAGCACTCTTTTTTTTTAATTGCAGTCATGGGACAAGAGTTCACCTACCTAATTTTTGTCTCTTTGCAAGAGAAACTGTCTTTGCAAAGACAGTTCGTGATTTTGTAGTGGGGAAAATTCACAGAAAAATAAAGCTTAAAATGAATTAAGCTGTTTACAAAATGTTTGCAACCATGTTGGTTTAATAAAGTTGACATGATAATACCTTTATTGGATCCCTGTTGAGCTGTTTGGTAAGTATCTGTTTACCACAAGGGATGAGAGGAATACCGTAGCCTTCTCCCTTCATGCCTGTAGAGGAAAGTCTATCGTGTCTGTGGCAGATATCCACATGAACCAGAATACTGTGTTGTTGTTTTTTTCACACTCTGACCCATATGGAGGGCCTCCATGAGTACAATAGTCTCTCTTCTTCACACACATTGCTTTTGTTCATATTGTGGGGGAAATTACAGTGGAGGGGAAGGACTAGCACACACTCCTCTTTATGAGTGGAGCAAAAGCAAATATATATATATATATATATATATATATATATATATAGTAAAATGGGGGATGTGGTTGGGGACATGGTACAAGAGCCCTAATGGGGGCCAGCCATATTGTACTTTCAGAAATGTAGAAAATGTAGTTTCAGAGTTAATGTGGAAACTACTTGTTATTACACATGAGGTTTTATATTGAGATCTCAGTGTGGTGTACTGTATATGTAGGAGCACCCAGGGAAAAGGTGAAATTGAAAAAAATGTGAATAGTTTTGTACAGTTTTGAGAGAAGGGGGTCGATGCAGCTTTTTCAGGAGATGACAAATTAATGGAAAACATGACAACTGAAACAACGGAGGTCTGCATCCAAACTATTCCTTCCATCCGCCTATAGGAAACTATATTGTTATTTTTCTATTTTACCGCACATACATATGCAAAGAGTCCTAACAGGCTATGGCGTTCAACTGTGTGTCCACAACACATGCTTCTGGAAAAACAGGAAAATGTGCATTCTTCACACAGAGCACCATGCATATCCATTTCCTGCATTAACATTATATGCATACAGAAGATCACTGTATGTGATGAGTTAAAAGATTTGTGAGGACTCCCAGAGTTATGGATGAGAAGGCTGGTGCTGATGATACATTGACACCTCCAGTGGGCAAAATCATCCTAACGGGTTCCTCCAGCATATCCAGGTCTTGTGCCTCACTGCTTCTTTTGCTTTGACCTTCAGCTGCTTGTTCTCTCTGTGGCAACAGTTGGCACAGAAGCCGTGCAGGTGGAGAGTTCACTGAAGAACAGAAGAAGGCGGCAGACTGTGAAGAGATATACATTTCTGTGGTTCACTGGAATTCACTGTCTTCCCCAATGGAGGATTCCCACCCTTCCTTGGAGAACCAAGGTTGCCTTGGAAACAACCTCCCTCTCTGCCCCATCCAGCTGAGGACAATGCTTTAAGGGTCAGGCCAGCAAATTGTTTATGGGAGTGATTTGTCGTCATGACAATAATGCACTGGATTCAGGGTGTGGATTAAGCAGTAAGGAGGAACAACACCAGTGCTGTTTCCGGAGAGTGGTACTGAAAGGATTAAGGCTTAAAAACTATAAATGCCCCCCCACACACACACTTAAAGGTGGCAGGTAGTTTGCTCACAGGTCCAGTGGCCCTTGCTGTGGCTACTGCCCAAGGATCAATATTAATCAGACCTCATTTCAGGACCTGCAAAGTGGAAGTAATAGTGTTACTATTCTCTCTCTGTAGGGCAGTGGGCTTTCCAGAAAAAGTAGAACTGGAAGTGCTCTAAATAATGTTACCTGATGTAGAATGCTGAGTTTAAATATTATGTTCAAACACATTCAAAGCTTAATGTGGAAACTATTTTATTGGAACATTAGTAATAATATAGAGAGAATAACACATACTTATATTTAACCCAAAATTATTACACCTGAAGACACTTTTTTTTTAAGGCCACATACCTAAAGAGAGCTGTACCTGATATATCTTATATCAACAGTTTAACTTTCTTTTGCTATAGTGGCTTCAGCTTTTCTCACTCACTCACTTATCAGTTCCATTTGAGATTGAGAAAAAAGTGGATTCAGCAAAAGTTGAAGATGTGCAATATGTGAGTCTGTGGGCACAGGCAATGCATCACATTTTTCTTGACCGCATATATTTGTGACTATAGGGACGATCACACAAGGCTAAAAAAGTGGAATTAAAGCAGGGTAGTAGCGTCTATGACCCAACCTTATCATGGGACATTCTGACTGTCCTGTAACTGGTGCGTGTTCAAACTGTTACTGTGGCGTCCCTTTAAATTGATGGGGAAAGCCCATCGATATCGCTGAATGTCGCTATTGTTCCACTGCTGCCCCTGGCACGATAGGTCGTTTTGCTTCATTTCCAGCATTACAGTAGTCAATGCCATGAGGGGGCCTGGTTCTCCTCCTCTCTTCTCCTCCCACTTGCTATTTCAAAGCAGGGTAACTATGTGCCTGTTCGGGGTGGTGGTGGTGATTTTTATCTTTGCTGTGTTTGCGTAATTACAGCAAAAATGATTTAAAATATTTTTATTTTATCATTTTTCTGTAAGTATGCAAACACAGCAAAGATAAAAATTAAAAAAACCAAAACCCTGACAGGGATGGAGTTAGCCTGCTTTGGATTAGTGAGGGGGGAGAGGGCAGGAGAGGAGGAGATTCAAGCCACGTCATGGCACTGACTGCTATAACTGCAGTGAAGAGACTTATCACACCAGAGGTGGGTGGGTTTCAAGGCATCATAGTCACATGAAAGAACAGAAGTGTGAAAAGAAAAGTTTTCAAAATGGTATGTTCCTGATTCCTTTCATGATGTGATTGTCCTGAGATACTAGCCTCGTGTGATAATCTTCTAAGTGAGAAGCAAGCAATTTTGTGAAATAGAAAAAAAGCTTAACAGTATGCTCATTTATTAATGTCTTCTTCTGGGTGCTAGAGTTTGTAAATGCTTGCATCCTTAGGAAGAATAACTAAAACTTCATGTCCCGTATTTATCCCATCTTTCACAACTGATTGCAGTAAAACAGCCCAGACGACTATGGATAAACAGAAAGTGGGGGGGGGGACTTTTTGCACAGAAAAATAGAGCATTAGAAAACTTCCACCTCACATGTACTCTTGGGTTCAGAGGCCCAAATGTATCCTAATACAGTTGTCCCTTCATATTCACTGGGGTTTGGTTCCAGGACCCCCCTCCCCCGGTGGATACCTAAATCCATGAATACTCAAGTCCCATTATATGCAATGGCATAGCAAAATGGTGTCCCTTACATAAGATGGCAAAATCAAGGTTTAGTTTTTGGATTATTGTTTTTTAAAGAATATTTTCAAGCCGTGAATACTTAAATTTGTGGATACGGAGGGACAACTGTAATCATATCCCTCTTTATTATTCCTGATAACCAAATGCCAGGGCCATTAAATCAAACCATTTGATACTTCCCGTACCCAGAAAGAATAATTATCACTACTAGGGAATATTTCCATGTCCAGAGAATGTGGCTGGCAGGTAGGGTCTCAATCCTGGCACTTTCATTTTCAAATTAAATTGTGGCTGGTACTGGGCCTTCCTGTGCCTGAACATAAACGGTTTTTTTCTCTCTGATCACCCAGGAAGAAACCTTTGTTGCCAGACACCCCCTGCTTATTTTGCCATCTTTTCCAGATAGGGAAGAACAATTTATTGCAGTTCTGTTTGTGTTTTATTAATGCAAATATGTGCACAGTTCAATTTGCTTGTTGCCCAAGACTGAGGTTGACCTATTAGAAGTGTGGGTAGAAGAGGAAAACCCAACATTAAGTTGTTTTCTAAACTGCTACATGACAAACAAGTTCCCCTCTCCCCAAGGAATTCTTCTGTCTTTCAGTTTCCTGGATTCTTTGCAGTCATCTGATCTTAGCGTTTAGAATGTTAGCTTTAAAAATTAATTTGTTTGTGAATTAGGTCCATAAATTAATTTGGTTTTGTATACATCAATTTCATTGGTATAACTCTTGAATTCTGTCTATCAGTCATAACATTAAGTGTTATTTTTTAATAAATATTTTTTAATATTCATCAAATCAAATAAGACTAAAAACCAAAAAGTATTCATTCATGTACTATTATCAGTACATTGCATTCTTAATGTCATTTTTTAAATTAAAAAAGCTTCTTGTCATCTTATATACAGGTTTCTATTCTTCATGACTTCCATGTGTTCCACCTACTAGACATTTCTGTCTTCATTTTATTTCTTTTGCACTTCGGTAAATTTTTTTTCTAATTTGTATTTCTACCTATTCATTCATATTCCTAATAATGAAACCCAGAGAATTGTACCTGTACTAGCCTATTCTTTGCCTGTTTCCATATATATTGAATTTTTATACTTTTATATGTTTGTGTGTCTATATATTTATATCTGTATTTTGTTATGCATTTTTATTACCTGTCTTCTTATTTCTGTTTGATTTTATTACATTTTTGTTTCACTTACTTTTCTTTTTCTTTTCTACTTCTTTCTTCTTTGGATTTCTTTATTATATAATAGTTCCTCATTCAGTTCCCATTTCTTCCCCCAGTATCTTGTAATTGGGGACCATTCTTTTTCCATCATGTTCATGTCTTTGTCATTAATCAGATGAGTTAATTTATCTATCTTCTTCATATCGTTTAATTTAATTAACCATTCTTGAATTGTTGGAGATTATTTTTGTTTCCATCCGTGCTAGTACTAATCTTGCTGCAGTTACAATATATAGAAATAATCTCCAGTACTTTTTTTCAATTTCTTTATCCAAAACATTTGTTATATTCAACAAGTATAGTTCTGGTTTCATAGGGTAATTAATTTTAGCATTTCTTGAATTATCATATGAATCTTTCCCCAGTACTTTTTATTTTATTGGACAGTTCCACCACACATGTATTGAGGTGCCTGTTGCTTCCTGGCGTTTCCAACCCTTATTGTTTCCTATCTGATAGATTTTCCCTAATTTAGCTGGGGTGTAATACCACCTATGTGTCCTTTTGAAATGATTTTCTTTAAAATCTTGTGATGCTGTAAACTTATTTGTTTTCTTCCCAGCAGTTTCCCAGTTCTCTAATTCAATTGGGTGGTTGAGATCTTGTGCCCATTTTACCACTGATTCTTTTATAGTCTTATTCTAGATTTCTAGTTAGCAATAATGTATAAATTTTGGCTATCTTCTTTTTGTCTGTATTCCATAATATCTTATCTAGATCATTTTCGTCATCTTCAAAACCTATTTTTTCATTATCCTCTTTAAATCTATTCTTAAATTGCAAATACGTGAATCAGTGTAATTTTAGACCTTTTTCATTCTCTTCCATTGGTTTCAGTTCAAATTCATCACTTCGGGGGTTTTTTTCAGTATGTCCTTATATCTCAACCATTTTTCTGCTGTTTTCCATTTGACTGAGAGTGCATCTTGAGGTGATATCCAAAGTGGCAATTTAGTATAAAACATATTTTTATATTTTAGCCAGATTTTCAATAGGGCTCTTCTAATAAAGTGATTTTTGAACTCTTTATTGATTTATGTTCTCCCGTACCACGTGTACGCATACCAACCATAACGTATGTTGAATCCTTCTAAGGATAGTAATTTTTCGTTTTCAAGTTTCAGCCAATCTATTATCCACGTTAGTCCGCAGAAGTGATAATAAAGTTTTAAGTTTGGAAGTCTACCTCCTCCTCTGTCTTTAGTATCTAATAATATTTTCCACTTTATTCTTGGTTATCTTCCTCCCCAAATAAACTTTTTCAGGTTTTTTTTTCTCATTCATAGAATTTTTTTTCTTTAAAAAGTATTGGAAGATTTTGAAATAAAAATATCATTCTAGGCAATATGCTCATCTTCACTGCTGAGATTTTCCCTGATAACGAAAGCTTTAATCTTGACCATCTTTCAAGGTCCTTTTTAATTTCATGCCAAGTTTTCTTGTACAGTAATTGTTTTCACACAGGTCAGTGTTTCTTTGGTTATCCAAACACCTACCGGTAGATATTTTACCTTTTTTCTACTTTGCAGCCAGATTTATGCATTTAGTTCCTTTTCCCTCTTCCTTTGTCATGTTTTTGGTTAGGATTATTATTTTTTCTTTATTTATTTTGAATCCAGATATTACACCAAATTCTTTCAACATTCTTATCAGCTCTTCTATAGAATTTATGGGATCTTCTATGAAAATTACAAGGTCGTCCATGAAAGCTTTTAGTTTATATTCTTAACCTTGAAATGTCAAGGTTAAGTGTTAATTTTTAAAGAAATAATAGGCAATCTACCTTCCTGTTCCATTCAAAACTTTCCAAGGCTGCACACCAGAATTCATTTCACTGCAAAATATTCCCAGGCTTCAAATAGCTCCTTATATCTGATTCCTGATCACTGATTGGAGATAATGTTGGAAGAACGAGTCAAAATGCACTATTTATCATGCCAAAATTTAACAGATTTCAGTCTTTTTATGTTTAAAGCAACATGTGGAGTCATTTCCCCTCATTATTCAAAGCGCCAACAAGTTGACATAAAGTCTTATTTATGACATGCTATTTTCAAGCTCTGCCAGTCAAAGCTGAATTAAAATTAGAGTCACACTCCCATTTCATGCCCCCAAACATGCACTTTTAGGGTCTTAAAAAAGTAAGAATTACTTACTAAAGAGGAGCCCATCCTCTGTAGCTTTTTAATTTGTGATCTTTGTCTAGCCTCTTCCTTGTAACTTTAATACTATGGATATTTACTGAGCATCTTGTATATTTATCTGTTTCATTTTTGCCAGTTATACTTTACCCTGGAGACGATAGTGTGGCCAGCAGACATTTTGTGGTCCCCAAAGCTGTCACCCCCTTTTTGGCTATGTATCTTCCTGTGTCCAGCCCTAAATTAGTCCAAAAAGGATGTTGTGCTATTCCAAGAGATTTTAGTTGTGGCATTTTTGCAATTGTCAAGGTTGGCAGACCCCCAAGGCCCCAGAATGGAAAAGGAAATAGAAATGCAGCAGTGAAATAGACCTGTGCAATCTTTGAAACATACAGTAATTTAAAGAACGTTGGTGTGGGAGGAATGTCACCCCTTGGTTTTTGATGTGAGTCCCTGTTCTGAGTGTAGAGTTGTAACAGCGATCCTCAAGAGAGTAGAGAATGTGCTAGGTCCTTACATTGGAAGTGACTGAATTACCCCACACAGAATTAGCTGCCTCTGTAAAAAGCTGACTGGGAGGAAACTATTAGTCATGACATTGAATCATTCAGAGATACACAGGCAGCCTTCTCTGTAAATTGGATTCTAAAGACCATTAAACTACATTGGGAATATGGCTGTCTCGTGGCAGAGAAATTATTTAAAAGAATGCACACATTACGAACACACATAGTTTTATTAACTTTTAAAATCTCCACTCCTCCCATAAAGATCCATCCCCTTAAAGATAATTTTCTGCTGAGCTGTGCCTCTAACTGTTGCGTTATACAGGCATAAACCAACTGGTCAAATTGTTTCCTGGTGTAGATATGCAATGGGGAATGGTCAGGTAAAGCATTGCCTGTTGCATTGTTGCATGTCATTGTAACTGTTAAAGGTGTGGATCTGGGCTCTGCTTTTTGCTTTTGTTTTTTAAAGAACATAATAAGGGAAAAGGAGGCCACACTATTTATGTCTCTCTCCATAGTAGGTCACCTTCCCTTTTCTTTCTGATTCCCGACTCAGCACTCATGACAGGATCTCACAGAGGCCTGATTGTCCAAGTGAAGTTACTGGGCTGGCCAGCAAAGTTTTTGGCATTGTTCACAAAGCGCCCATTAATACCCACTGAAACAATGTCCTGTTTCTCTGGGCACAATGGCCTAAAGAGCTGCCAGCAGCACAGGCTGTTCTTGTTGCTGAGAGCTACCTGCAGCTTCACCTGAAACAAGATGACTATTCAGATCCAAATGCTGGGGGAAAGGGGACGTATTTTTGCAGTATGAAGAGCATGTCACCATCACAACACACATGCAAATGCCAAAACTTAACAGAATTGTACTGCTCCTTTGAAATTCCAGAGCCATCATGCCATCCACATTATAACTATCCACACCACTCCCAATCATATCATGCTCTTCCTTTGGATTTTAATCCACATCTTGGATTAAATCCACATCTTAAGCACTGACCTCCGTTTATTGTCAAATTTCACAGGAAATAATGTATATGTGCCTGCAGTGACTGTGTACAGGTTGCCCCCCCCCCAATCTGTGGGCAGATACTTTCCTGAACTTACTGTTTATAAATTAAACCATGGAAAACAGTGAACCCTATTAAAATAAAGACTTCTGGTACAAACATACCATAGAGTTGCATTGGAGGACCTAGCAATTCCTAGACTGGTCCAGCACAACTTTGTGGTATGCGTCCTTATTTTTTCAGCTGCTGATAACTAGAACTAAGGATATGGATTCCAAGGATACGGGCAGCAACCTATATGTGCATTTGCCAGTTGGCTGGAACCTGGACAGGAATCCAATAGGATGGACAAAAGGTAATTTGCTGGTAGATCTCTGGGTGATTTGCAGTAGATCTACAAGGGTTCTTGACTCCCAGTAGCAACGCCCTCCCCCTCCATTATAAATTAGGTGGAGGGGTGCAGAAAAATGCTTAGCACAGTTGATTTCTGTGTTAAATGCTGTGAGTTTAGCTCTAGTAATGACTACCTTTCTGTGTTGGTGAGATTGCTTGTTCCTGGTAGGCAAGAGGCTGTGCTGATGGTAGCAGTGCTACTGATAGGCTCTCTCAACTCAGATGGGCTTTTGTTGAGGAGCCAAGCTACTAAGCAGTGTACCAAACAGCTTCTAGGTAGAAGCAATAGGGAGGGGATACATTGGTGGAGGATCTCTCAGAGACAATGGTAGTGGTACTTTAGTTAATTCTAATTTCTAAAGGAGTTAGTACTACACAGAAGCAGCACTGGTGAACCACTTCTGAATGTCCTTTGCCATGAAAACTCTATGATGAGACAATTCAAAATGAAGCAAAAGATAGTACCAGAAGATGAGACTTCCAAGTCAGAAGGCACTCAACCAGCTGCTGGGGAAGAGCAAAGGACAAGTTTGAGTAGTGCTATGGCCATTGACACAACTTGACTCAAGCCAAAAGGATGTTCAGCTGCTGAGATGCTCAGATGTGAAAGGAAAGTTTGAAGGTACAGAACACATATAATAGGAATCTGGAATGTGAGAAGCATAAATCAGGGGAAGCTAGACATTTAAAGCAAGAAACAGAACATGTAAACACTGCAGTACTTGGGTTAAATGAGCTACACAGGAATGGGACATTTTCAGTCAGATAATTATACAGTGTTTTACTCTGAAATGAAAATATAAGAAGAAATGGAATGACATTAACAGTGAGGAGAGATGTAGCAAAAGCAGTCTGGGAATATAATGCAAAGTGTGAACAAATAGTATCAATAAGACTCCAGGGAAAAGCCATCAGTATAACCATAATTTAAGTTTATGCTTCAACTAGAGAGACAGAAGAGGAAGGAACTGAAAGAATTTGTGCCAGAATTCAGGAGGAAATTGATCACGCACCCAAACAGGACCTGTTGATAATCATAGGCGATTTTGGAATGAAAAAGTAGGAAACAGAGCTGAACCAAGTATTGTTGAAGGATTTAGTCTAGGATCAAGGAATGAAGCAAGAGAGTGACTTACCAAATTTTGTGAGGCCAGCAGTTTGTTCACTGCAAACACATTTTTCAGGCAACCAGAGGACTGTATAGTGGACATCATCTGATGGCCAATATAAAAATAAAATAGACTACATAATCAGAAGCAGAATACAGAGAAACACCATTCTTTCTCCAAAAACGGGCTGGTTATGGAACAGACCATAAACTGCTAACATCAAAAATTAAAGTAAAAATCAAAGAAGTGTGCTAAATCAATCATCATGCTAAAATACAATCTGAAGAGCATCCTTGTAGAATTTAAAGACCATGTAAAGAATAGATTTGCACTATTAAGACCAATTGACTGGGAGTCAGAAGAACTCTGGACCAAAGCCAGGGGCATTGTGAAGGAAGAGTGAGAAAAGATACTATCTGCAGTCAAAAAGAAAGGAGAGCCTCATTGGATGACAGGTGAAACTTAAAATGTGACAAAAATAAGGCCAGAATCCTGACTACAACTGTTCAGCAACTTGTGTGGAGGGACAAGTGGAACTAGTATAATAATCAATGCCAAGAAAATCCTACAAGGTTTGAGAAATCAAAGGGAAGTGTAAATCAGTAGTGGGGATGCTGTATGCCCAATAGGGGAACACACTACAGGCATACCTCAGTTAACAAAGTACGTACATGCTTCCTGGGCATTGTTCCTTTAACAGAACAAAATGCACCCAGAGATTTATCTTTTTTTCTGTCACCAGCCTCCACTTTTCTTCTGATTTCCATTTTTGTGGCCAAACTTATAGATCTATTCTTGTTTTTTTATTATTAACACCTTATTACACCTTAGACAGCTTTAAAAAAGCTGTCAAGACAGATCTTTTCCGGCAGGCCTTTCCTGAATAATTATCCCGGCCCAAGACTCGGCTGTCCTCCCTGAGCTGTAAGCAGATTTTTTTTTTAACTATTGTATGTTTTAATCTTTTTTTCTAATTTATATATTTTTAATTACTGTATGTTTTAACCTTTTATAATTTAATATTATTTTAAGGGGTGGGTGGGCTAGGGTACTGGGACTATGGAGTTTTTATATTGTAAGCCGCCCCGATTGCGTTGCAGAGGGGCGGGATAGAAATAAAATATTATTATTATTATTATTATTATTATTTTAACAGAGAGGGGGGAGTAGCTGCTGAACCAGCCTTCTCTTCTCTCCCATTTTCTCTCTGTTTTGCTGCTCATGCATGCTCATTAAAGGATTCCGGAGGCAGTTGTTGGTTACCTTGCCTGTTCTAGGAAGCCACACACAGCTGTAATAAGATTGGCTAGATAGAATCCTATTCTTTCTTATCTCAAGCTTTATTGCAGTTTGTACTGCAGACATACTGCTGAAATCTGTATTTCACAAGGCCTCTCACCATCCTCCCAGTGTCAACACTGGGCTGCTAAATATTCTCCAGCAAGGCAGATGACAAGAAGAAAAGCTGGGGCTGGTGAGGTGAAAAAAGACATTGTAAAAAGAAGCTTCTTTGTTAGAGGCTTTGTTAACTGATGTTGGAAGCAATATACTGAAGAACTATCTAAATGAGATAAAAGGATGACAGATTCCTTAAAGGAAGAAGCTTTTGTCAATGAACCCACAATTATAGAAAGTGCAGTGGAAGCTGTTGTCAAAGCAACTGGGAAAAATAAATCACAGATGGCATACCAAAAAAGCTTTTTCAAGCTACAGAGACAGAATCCATTCAAATTCTAACTAAGATATGCCAACAAATATGGAAAACAAAACAGTGTCCCACAGATTAGAAATGCTCAATATAATGTACTTTCTAATCCCCAAGAAAGGAGACACCAGGGAATGCAGTAACCTTGAGACTATTGTATTAGTCTACCATGCAAGCAAAATGAAGCTCAAGATCTTACAGCAAAAAACGTTTACCATATATGGAGTTAGAAATGCTAGATATCCAAGCTGAATTCAGAAAAGGAAGAGATACTTGGGATCATATTGGAAGACCTGAGCAGAGCTGTTGATTACCAGGGCTCATGGAGGTTTCTCATTCATACAGTTGCCATAAGTTGAACTGACTTGATGGCAATAACAACAACAATGAATTTGTAGACTGAACATGTGCTCAGAGGCATTCATTTTTAAAAATCCTGTTCTATTTGTCCATTTCTAAAATCCTGTTCTGCTATTTCTACCATTTTGCACCTGGCTCCAGTTGGTGGACCTCAAGCTTCTAGTAAAAAACAAAGGCGATTTTGCAAGCCTGAAGTCCACCCATTACTGTTCTAAGATACAGTTTGGAGTATTCAAGTAATGGTTACTTGCAATTTACATCATTACTGTACTTGTGGTTTACTGAAACACAGCTAGAACTTTTAATAGTGTTGTAAACTGTATGGCTGTACATTTAGTTACTGAACCCCACCCCAGTAATTTATACTTCAAAGGAACAAAACACAGATACACTAGCATAGGCATCTTCTGTGTAGCAGAAAGGTTAAAAAAAAAATAAGCCACATTGGCAGTTATATAATTTCCTGTGGCCAGTTTTTTGGCTTTTGTGTACTCACATTGTAAATTTTTTGTTTTAAAATCTGTATGAATGCATATATGTCCACCAATTTTTACAAGAGCACTTCTGCCATTTGGCTCATCTGTAAAAACATGGATCACCATAAAATGTGCTAACATGTAAAGTGCCAAAGAGTTATGTGGTGTTTTTGCCCTTCTCTGTTTTATGGTTATTAGGAAGACAAAGCTTATTAGTCTATAGGTTGTCAAATCAATATTTTTTAAATCTAAAGGAAGAAAATCCCCAAATACCACAGTATCCAGATTGCAGGATGCTGAGAATGAACTTTGCCTAATACAGTATACCTTAAAATACCTAAATGTGTATTAATTCTGCTTATAGTGCAGTCATATACATGTCTACTCATACATAAGCCCATAAAATATAATGGGACATCCATATAACTTTGTGTAATATTGTAGCCTTCATTTATACATGTTATTATGTTCTAATATAAATTAGAAGTTTATATAAGGCAAATTTGGTTTAGATTTTTTTCTTCACTCAGTGGGCAATAATGGAACAGTATGCATGTGGCATTGATAAATGTAATGTGAAATTCAAATGCAGTTTCCAAATCTGAATATCTCTTTTGATCATAGAATTGTAGAGTTGGAAGAGACCACGAGGGCCATCCAGTCCAACCCCCTGCCACACAGGAAATCTTGATCAAAGCATCCCCGACAGATGGCCATCCAGCCTCTGTTTAAAGACCTCCAAGGAAGGAGACCCCACCACGCTCCGAGGGAGTGTGTTCCACTGCTGAACAGCTTTTACTGTCAGAAAGTTCCTCCTAATGTTGAGGTGGAATCAGTAGTTGCCAGACTAGGGTCCCCAGATGTTGTTGGTCTACAACTCCCAGAAGCCATAGCCAGCATAAGTAATGCTCAGACATTCCTCGAATTGCCATCCAACAGTACCTAGCAGTCCAAGTTTTGGAATACTCCTTTAGAGGATCACCCTAGTTATGAGGAAGGACCATGACTCGATGGAACACATTGCATAGCAAAAGGTCCCCGGTCCAACCTTGGCATCTGTAAGAAGGATGACATAGCAGCAGATGATGGGAAGGACCTCTGGCTCAAGACCCTGAAGAACTGGTCCCAGTCAAACTCAGAGGGAGAAATACAGTAGTCATTTGTATTGGGATTTATAGTTTGGTGAGGCACCAGCACTCTTTGTCAGAGGAGGCTAAAGACCTTGTAAAACGACAAACCCAGGATTCCGTAGGATGAGCCATGCAAATAATCCAGTTTCAAACTGGATTATTTCTGTCATGTGGATTCTCCCCTAGTCCAGCCCTTTGACCATACTGGTTAATCTCTCCCCACATCTTTCCAAGCCATCCTCTTTTATCTGTTGCCTAGAGTGGTGATCACCTTACACAGAGCCCCTTTGAAGGCCTCCTGGATATGGTGAAACCCAACCTAATATTTCTGCTCAGGGCAATCTGATCCCTGCGCACAAGGACGACATGCTGTGCTCACAGGGGACAGATGCTGACATCTCCTGTACCATCAGTAGCTCCTTCTGTGTAGCAGGTATCCAGTTCTGCTACTAAATAGCTCTTTCAGCTGAAAAGAAAAAGAAAAAGGCTCACCTCACCTCAGTGAGAGCTTTCACGTGTCTTTGGCCTATGTGAGTAGTACTGGTCACATGCATAGCATCACCTTCAGCTGGATTCATGATAGAACGATCTCCAGTCTGACAAATTTTACAGTGGGAGGCTTAAGAAGTATTCCCAGGGGAACAGCTATAGCACAGCAGGGACACTCATGAACTGGTTTTATTCCAGTACAAACAACAAAACAATTAAATAAAGGTAAATCCCATAATTTCCTCCACTTTTTATTGCTTAAAAAAAAAGACCCCAAATCTGCACAGTCTTAGCAAATGCGCAGCGACACAGGCACCATTTGAGTTGCATCCCCTTTCAACACTGTTTACCCTATGGCAGATGCACACAACCCTCTTCTCGCCCTCCCGCCGCCAGTTGCTGATCTTTCAGGGATTAAGCCCAGCAAAATAGACACCACATCTAAGCCTACCAAGGGCGTCCCTATGGCTAGTACAGACCTGTCCCCTTTGTCACCCCAGATTATGGTTGGCAGGGATCAGAGGAGCACAAAGGAAGATTAATGGTTTTCAGACAGGTGGGTGGACACCTGATTAAGGGAACCGGTCAGCACTGAAGCTGTAGTTGCTGATCCGGGCGTTCTGCTACTTCATTACTGCTGTATTAAATTACTGTATAGCATTCTTCTATCACACCATGCAAGTCCTAAATGCCCTTCAGATTGGACTGCCCAGAGGAAAGAAGTGTAACTTAGTTGTGGAGCACATGCTGCACGTGGCAAGGGTCCCCTTTGTCCAGTCCTTGGCAACTCCAGTTCAAATGACCAGGAAGCAAGTCATGTGAAGGACCTCTGCCTGATAACTCCAGAAAGCTACCACCAGTCCAAGTAGACAGTACTGGGCTTGATGGTCAAAAAGTCTGACCTGGTATAAAACAGCTTTGTATAGCCCTACTATCATGGAAGGATCTATCCCTTGAGACTGTCATTTGTGTGAAAAGGTTGAATTCTTGAGTCCTGTTAAAAAGTTGCCCTCTTTTCAAGCCAATTGGTGGTTGTTCTGTGCCTTCAAGTCATTTACAACTTATGGTGACCTTAAGAGAACCTATCGCAGCATTTTCTTGGCAAGATTTGTTGAGAAGAGGTTTGCCCTTGCCTTCCTCTGAGGCTGAGAGAGTGTGACTTGCCCCAGGTCACCCAGCTGGTTTTCATGGCTGAGCGGGGATTTTAAACAGAGTCCTAGTCCGGCACTCAAACCATTAGATGGTGCTGGCTCTTGGGTTTTAATCCAATACTTAAAACCCAAAGCCCTTTGAATATATCTGCACCCCTACTGACAATAGGCTTGTAAACACAGCAGTGGACTACTGTATTAATATATAAGCTGTTGGGCTCAACATCCCACTTACTGTGACAATCCTGCAGGTTCCCCATTAGAGCCTTACATCCTGCTATTTAATTTTTGTCCCTCTGGGTGTTTCCCAGCACATCTATATTTATTACACCTGGGCAGTCTAATTAGAAGCCAGTTCACAGCTTCAGGCTTAGCACCCAAGGGGATCCCGGTACACTTTGTTGGTTATTAAAAGCCATTATCTCTTAAGGGAGAAGATTTCAGTGGGGGAAGCACAGGTGGGTGCTGGAGAAGTTATTGATGTTACAGCTGCCTTGAACAGGATGTCATCAGATTTTGAAATTTCCTTGACCAAAGGCCAGCTGTTTCATAATCATCATCTTTATGTTACAATCCACACCATCTCCTATACAAATAAGTGTCATCTGAGGAAGGAGGAACAATGGTTAGTTGCAGACTCCAAACAATTTGGAGTTTCTTAGCAAAGTTCAGAAACCGAGTTACCAGGAGGAATGGTGTATACCTTATCTCTCTCTTCCTAGCTGCTTTCTCATGGTTTATTCTCTAGGGCAATATGCACAAAAAGAACATTCTGATACTGTTCTTTTCAGATGGTTGTCCTGATGGACCCCCTGGAGGATCCTGATGATGTCCTCCGTGCTAATCGCTCACGAGAAAAATCCTATATGTTTGATGTGGCCTTTGATTTTGCTGCTACCCAGGTAAGGGGCCAGGTATCCACACACACACCCTCAAGCAAGGCCCAGTAGTCAAAATAGATGTCTTGTGGCAAATGGATGTAGCACTCTCCTCAGAACTGAGTCAGAGGAATGGCTGGGGGAAGGGAGGGTTTAAAGGAATAATTAAGCCTTACCCCAAAAAGTGTTTTTCTGTTCCAAATCTCCATCTGCTTTTAACTTGCAGGGGAAATCTTATGCATGCTCCTATAGTTCTCCTGCTTGTATTGCTGTGGGGGAAATGAGTAGGGAAATTTCTTGAAGAAAAGGGGTTAAACAATTGCCTTTCTTCTTTATTCCCACTTGCAGCTTCCCCTACCTGCTTTTCATTTTTAAAAAAAGATAATCAGGAGAGTGTTACATCTGCTATGTTAGATCTAGTTCAGCTTGAAGGCACTTCTGTAACCCCAGACTCTCCTTCCTGTTTGTCTCAAATGTAGTACCAGGTGGCATATGGGACAGCTGGGCCAAACCACAAGCTCTAGTTTCATCGGCTCCATTTCAAGCTAATTTGCACATTAGAGTGAAACTGTAACAAGCTCCTCTGCCAATTGTTTCTCCTAGAGTGAGAATTGGAAAGGGGTTGGGATGGAGAAGGAGCAAGCAGGGACAGGAGGATGGATCTCTGTGAAAAGGCAGTGGGTGAAAGAGGGTAACCAAGCAATTGCCCTAGGCTGGACAATCACTCCCTTGCAGCCCTTAATGGTCGTTTCTCAGGGCATGATGTGGAAGAAGTAACACTGAAATCTCCTTGGTGCTGCAAGTCCACTTGGCATTCATTTGTGAGGATATATCGCAGCTCCCTCAAAATGCCATGACTGTGAAGTGAGCTTACTAAGGGGGATTGAGTGTTTGATAAAGGGAATGAGAACACATACACATGCAGAGGGAACCAAGTCCATTGGTCAAGGCTTTAGGGCACTTGATTCATCCTGCAGGAAGAGTTTGGGTCTACGCTGCCCTCCAGTCCATCCGAAGAGCAGTTGTCTGCATAAATGGGTGGTGTAAGCAGTTGCCTTGCTGACATCACTTCCCCTTCCCCCCACAACAGCTTCAGTTCTGTGAAAGCTTTTATCCTACTCTCTCTCCAGCTTTGCAGTAAGTATGGCTGCAGAGTGTAGAGAGGTTTGTTGTTTAGGGTTGCTTTTCCTAATCTCCCCACATGGGATTCAGCATTTCTCTAAGAAAGACATACATGTCAGTGTGGCATGAAATAGGACCGGGATGTAGAAGATCCAAGTTCAAATATACTAGGTCACCTGGGGCCAATTACTCTTTCAGCCTCACCTAACTAACAGGACTGCTATGAGGTTGAAGTGGGGAAGAGCCCATTAGAGGCAGCATATAAATGTAGCAAACTGCTAAATAATACATGTCTGCTGTAACTTGAAAATGGCCAAAGATATTTCTGTTTCCTCGAAAGGTGCATGTCTGACTTCAGGAGGTTTGGACAGAAGTCCAGCTTGTGCCTAAGCATGCAGATATTATTTCATGTGTAAGCAAAAGTAACATGTAAAGCTGAGATGGACAGGAATAGTGTAAAATATTTTGCTGTCCCAAGTGGTTGCTCTGTGTGATCTTAGAACAGGGTGGGTGAGTTCTGGGGTCTGAAGGCCATTTTACCAGCACCAACCAGACAACACCATATAGCTTCTCCAAGTGGAATCAGAAGAGACCAGAAGGTTGCTTCTGTTATGAAAAATCCACTTTGGGTATGGAGGGGGGGGAAATGGATACTTTGCTAATAGGGGACATCACCCTATTTTTAGGGGAGAATCATGCCCTGTGGAGGCATGGTTCCCCTCTTGTTGTTGTTTTAAAATGTTCAAAACAATTTTCTCCAATTTGGTAGAGCTCTGAGGACCACAAAAATGACCTGGGGAGACATATATGGCCTATGGGATATCTACATACACAGATGTATGTATCTACATAGATCTAAATGTCTATGGAATGTCTACAAGTATGTGACATGTTTTACAGGTTGATACCACCCCACTATAATTTGAAACTTTTGATGACTAAGGGATCGTGCTGGATGATTCTTTAGTTGGGTTAGCCTGGTTCCCTGTTTGTTTGCTTGTTTGTGAACATATATCTCTTCCTTCAGCTAAACTCTTTTAAAGGTGGTTCACATAACATTAAATTAAAATATCATTATCATAAGCTGGAAAAAATAGTGAATAAATATTAAACAGGGGATGATGCAGCATAAAACTAGTTCAAATTCATGGCTAACATTTTCTAACTTAAGAAATGTTCAGTTTTTTCAGCCTTAAGAGAGCTCATTGTGGCATTATTTAAAAACCTCTGTCTGCTGTGTTTGCCTGGCAGCAGGACTGTAATTAAGGAGAAGAGCAAAGAGCAGATACAACTAGAGAAGAGGACAGTTTATCCATCTGTTTGCTCTTATTCAGTGTATTTGTTTCCTGGGGAACAGGTTGTTTCTTTGATATCTTCATCTGTTCATGTTTCCTTGCAGGACATAGTCTACCGTGCTACTACAAAAGGCCTCATTGAAGGTGTCATTTCTGGCTACAATGCTACTATTTTTGCCTATGGCCCCACTGGTAAGAGCTCTGCTCTGAATGAGAGCTTGTCTTGTCTCTTCTTGCTCTGGGTTTTAACAACTGGGCGCTGGCAGCTTTAAGCATAAGCTGTTTTAGGTCTGGGAGCAGTGGGGCAAACTTCAAAATTGTTCCCTCTAGGATGGATGGGTGCCTAGCTGCATTCTCTGGAGTGATACAGGGTAGATCAACAGAGATATATTTTGACCAAGTACCTTGGTGCTTTTCAGACTCAATGCATTTTTCTTAACATGCCCTATTACTGTATATAAACAATCTGTTCTTTGACTTGTAGCAGAGTAAATCCGAAGCACAGAACTAGTCCAAATCTTCTTGTTCCATCCTTAAATAAAGTCATATTTATACCATTCCCATATCTTACTCTAGCAAAACTTAGGGCTTGTCCATACGAGGCAAAAAATGTGGATTGCTCTGCAATAATAGCAATTTGCAACAGCTGCAATTTGTCTAATGTTTTTTGGGGCAGATAGCAGGCATGTGAAGCTATCTGTGTTTGTTGTGCAAATGGGCATGCCTGCAAATCAAGATGGCAGGCACAAGTGAATTACTCATGTTTTTACTTACTTCAGATTGCTGCTGCTGGACAGTATTTTTTTTAAAACAAAACCCTATCCAAGGTGCAAAAAAGTGACCTTTTGTTTTAACAAAAAAGCAAACCCCCCCCCAATTTATCGCCTTAGCACTTGCTCGCTAAGGCGAAAGTCCAACATGGTAGCTCCAGGTGCTTGTCTTGTTAGCAAGCTCCATCCTCACAGACATCCAACCAGTCAGCTTTCAACTTCCACTCGTAAGGGAAAAGTGAATCAGTTTGTCCCAACAAGCTCATTTGTCCCAATGAGCAGGAATGTGCATTTCCCCTGCTGTTTTTAACAAGGGCCTTTTTGGCCACCCTCCTTCCAAATACTGCAGAGTGATGTGGAATCCCATTAAGACAGATTGTATTCTCCTCACATTCTGTGAGAAGTATTTTTGCCATTTAGACAACCCCTTATTCAACTTATCCTTGTCCATTACAGAACAATCATGCAGGAAATCATCCTGTCCCAGGGAAACCATTTAAAACTTCCATAGTTTGTCCCTAACCCTTTTTCTTTTATGAGCATAAAAGCAAGGAAATGGGACACCCAGGGAACCATTACCCTCTTCTAGTTTAAGAGATGTGTTGGTCAAGGCATCTCACCTTAACATGGCCTCCAGTGGTTTTCAGTTTTTAAGAAATGACCTCTTGCAGTGAAGAGTGGGAAGAGCAAAGAGTTCCTTTAAAAGGGCAATTTGTTAAGAAGGAGGTCCAACTTTGGGTGCCCTCCCAAATGAAAATACTGTACATCATCTGTTTACTGAACAGGTTCTCATTCCTCTTCTCAGGCTGTGGAAAGACCTATACCATGCTTGGCACAGACAGGGAACCTGGCATTTATGTACGCATGCTCAATGACCTCTTCCATGCTATTGAGGAAACCAGCAATGACATGGAGTATGAGGTGTCCATGTCCTACTTGGAGGTGGGTCACTGTCAGAGAAGGGAAGGAATATGTAGAATAATAGAATCTTAAAGTTGGAAGGGACAACAATGGCTATCTACCCTAACCCCATGTCATGCAGAAATACACAACTAAAGCATCCCTGAAAGACCCCCTACCAACCTCTATTTAAAGACCTTCAAAGATGGAGAGTCCTTTATCCTCTGAGGCAGTCTATTCCATTCTCAGGCAGCTGTCACAGTAAAAAAGTTATTTCTAATGTTTAGGTGGAATCTTTTTTCTTGTAATTTGAATCCCTTGGTTTGTGTTCTAATATCTGGAGCAGCAGAAAACACACAGCCTTCATCTCCTAATCTACATGACATCCCAGATATTTAAAGATGGCTATCCTGTCACCTCTTAGTCTTCTTCAGGCTAAACATACCCAGCTCTCTCAGATGTTCTTATAAGTCTTGGTTTCCAGACCTTTGATCATTTTGGCTGCACTTTCTCAAGGACATGTTCCAGCTCTTCTATCTGCCAAGGTCACTTTGAATTCTGTTCCTGTCTCCTTGGTATTTGCTGTTTTCTCCCCCAATTTTTTGCTATCTGCAGATTTGAAAAACATGCCTTCTCTTCCATAATCTAAGTCATTTATAAAGATTTTTAAAACATTGGGCCTAGGACAAAACCCTGAGACCCCACTCATTACTTTTCTCCAAGATGAAGAGCAACCACTGGCGAGTACTCTCTAAGTTCTGTCTGTCAAATCTTGAAAAGATCTACCTAACTGAAACACTTCTAGCCCATAGTTCACCAGTTTATCTGCAAGAATATTGTGGGGGACCTTGTCAAAAGCCTTACTGAAATCAAGATACGCTGCATCCACAGCACTCCCCTGATCTTAAGCTTATGACTCTGTCAACAAAGAGATGAGATTAGTTTGGCATGATTTGTTTTTGAGAAACCCAGACTGGGCCTTAGTGATCACAACATACCTTTCTAAGTATGCACAGACTGACTGTTTAATGATCTGTCTTAGAACCTTTCCTGGTATCAGTATCAAAGTAATTGGTCAATAGTTGCCCAGGTCCTCTTTTTTTGCCCCTTTGGAAGATAGGAACAACAATCTGCTGGGACCTCTTCTGTCCTCCAAGCATTTCCAAACATTATTGGTGTGTCTGAGATTACATCTGTAAGTTGCTTTAGTACTTGGATCCGGTCCTGGAGACTTGAATTCATTTAGAGTAGCTAGGTATTCCTTTATTAACTCTTTGTCTATTCTGGGCTATAGTCCTTTTACTGCCTGATTTATTCTATTTTCTATTTTCACTAGCTAGGGCACTTACTTCCTTTTGGGAGAAGACTGAGACAAATAAGATATTAAATAATTCAAGCTTCTCTCTGTCTCCTGTTAGCATTTAACCATCTTCTCTATGCAGTGGCCCTACCATTTCCTCGTTCTTCCTCTTTCTCCAGACATAGCCAAAAAGCCTGCCCTTTTTATTATTTTAAACCTCTCTAGCAAGCCTGAGCTGATTCTGAACTTTAGCTTGTCAGACTTTCCTTCTAAAGATGTTGACTGTTTTGTTTGTATTCCTCTTTGGTGGGTTCCCCCTTCTTCCATTTCTTAAACATGTCTCTTTTAAATCTCAGCTCATCTTTGTACATGCACTCTGGTTTCTTTAGACACCTCCCAATTTTCTTCTTCATTGGAATTGTTTGCTACTGTGCCTTTAATATCTCATCTTTAAGAAACTCGCATGCATCATGAACTCCTTTTGCTTTGAGCATTTCTGACTATGGGCTCTCATCCAGTATTTGCTTAAGTTTACTAAAATCAGTTTTCTTGAAATCCAGAGTATGTGTCTACATTTGGCTCCCCCTTTCTTTTGCTTAACAAATGTCAAGAGGGCATGGTCACTCCCATCCAAGGATCCACTGTTTCCATCCTGCTGACCAGTTCATTTTTGTTTGTTAGGATCAAATTCAAGATAGCTGACCTCTTTGTTGCTTCTTCCACCTTTTGTACAATTAAATGGTCTGCAAGGTAAGTGAGGAATTTGTAAGTAAGTTTGCAAAGGGGGACAGCAACATGTCATCATGGGCTGGAAATGGTTGAGAATCACTCACTGATATGGTGTTTCTGTCACCTGTGCCCTGGTGTACACAACCATTTGGAGCTGCTCCCACAGTTAGAGGCACCACATTCCATTTCCTTACTTAGGTTCATAAGATGTGCACAGAAGGCTGAAGCACGTGTCTGTAATGCAGACACAGAAGAGTCCGATAAATACAAAGGGAAGCCTTTCCTGAAAGCTGGCAAATACCAATTATTCGTGTATTACATCAATGCACATCTTCAGCTATGTTCACCTTAAAAAGCTGAATAGAAAAAGGCTGATTGGGAAATAACTTTTCCAACATAAATGCATTCTCATCTTAATCCTGTGCCTCATCTTAACCCAGTGGTCTCCTCTGATACCCTTTCCATCTTTTCCACCTTTATGGCTGCTGTACACACGCTAATGTGCACAGATAATCACCTTGGTAACACATCAGGCCTCAGGCTAGTATAATATTTACATATGTTGGCAGCTTGGAGCAAACAGCCACCCAGCAACAAACTGAGTAAGCCAAGCACCGCTATGTAAGAACAAGCCAAAACAACTAAAGTTCCTTTCTATTTTTTCTCATCTCCAAGAGAATGTTATAGTGGGCGACTTATTCCACCAATTACTGGCATGTAATTTGTGCTGAAGCCAAGCTCTCCACTTCCTCTGTTCTTCCCTCAAATCAGTTTTATCTCTTAAGGCTTATTCAGACATGAGCAGTATGGGGGACAGTGTTCTAAATAGTTCTGTTGCCAATGTAAGAGCTGTTCAGCAGTGGAACATGCTGCCTCGGAGTGTGGTGAAATCTCCTTCTGTGGAGGTTTTTAAACAGTGGCTGGATGGCCATCTGTCGAGAATGCTTTGATTGTATGTTCCTGAATGGTAAGGGATTGAACTGGATGGCCCTTGTGGTCTCTTCCAACACCATGATTCTATGGATGTATTGTTAAGTTTTTTTATTCTAGAGAAGAGATGGCATTGGGGTGAAGTTGCCAAATATCTTGGGCAGAGCAGGAAATTAGTATGTCAGCAAGTACACTATATCTAGCATTTAAACCTAAACTGCAACTATAATTGCAGGTTCTGCAATTATTAACTATTATAATAATAATAAATATAACTATTATATTTATTATATATTATAATATATAATAAACTATTATAGTTTCTAATCCCACTGTGACTGCCAGGGATCTCCTCAAGGAGCTCTCAAGAAAGCTAAATTTACATGGGTGTTGAGAATGTTGTTAAGCCCAATTGCTTTGTTATAACAGTGACATGATCACTGTGGAGGTGTCATACCATATAGCTAGTCACTTGGGTGAAGCACAGGAGCTTCCAAAGAGATCTTGCTGCCTGAGGTTTAGCAGCAAATGGTACCCCACTACCCACCCAGGTCAAGTTGCATTGTGCCCAAAGCCAGCCAAATTATGACACAGGAGGTGATAAATCCCTCAAGCACTTCTTCCTCTACTCAGTAGAAAAAAAAATACAATACTAAGACATGAAATAACAATTTGCAACATTTTCATGATATCCAAATCTGCTGCCTGAGGTAGATGTATCACTGCCTAATGGTAGGGCTGGCCCTAGTGGAGCAGAGCCCACTGACCATCTCTATAATTGAGCTTCAAACATTATTTTATTCTACCTGATCAAGCCTCTGATGTCTGGGAACTCAATATCTATCCTTTTCAGAACCAGGTAAAACAGAGCTAGGGAAACTACTATTCCCATCATGCTACACAATGGGACAGGTGGTATGGGGCTGAAGAAAACTAGAACCCAATGACACCTGACCTTGAATTAAAAATAATAGCTAAAGCTGCTTGATGACATACATACATGTTCTTTCTCTGAACTAGATTTACAATGAGATGATCCGGGACCTGCTTAACCCATCCCTGGGCTACTTGGACCTGCGTGAAGATTCCAAAGGTGTAATCCAAGTTGCTGGGATCACTGAAGTGTCCACCATCAATGCCAAGGAGGTGAACTGGTGCAAACTAATTATGCCAATGGAGAGGGCCAGAGGGACAAACATTTCAATGCTGCCAAATGCAGCTCTGTAGTGGTATCAGTACTGCTTTTATATTCTGCAAGAGCAAAGCTCTTGAGAGTTACTCTTTTGGACTATATCTCCTAAAATCCCACCATCCAATCTGGGATTCTGGGAACTGTAATCCAAATAATTTTTCTAAACTCCACACAGGAGCTAACCATAGCTATGTACCTGTCACTGACTGTCTGGGGGCTGTTTCAAGTGATGATCCAGATCCAGTCTATTTGATCCACTCTTGGTGAAACTTAGGGTCCATCTAGCACATCTTCCTGTCTCCCACAATGGCTGGAATGGCATAGGTTGCCTTTCTTGTTAAAAATGCTGTGATCCCAGCATTCCTACAAAGCATCCTCACAAATACTCTCACCCTCTTTTTTCAGTCTTATATTGGTTCTTTTTGGTTGCTAGAAATTTGAGCTGACTGATACTGAATTTCATATTCTTGTTTCATGCATCTTACTTCTTGGGTAAGAGGGAAAAGAATCAATCCAGTTCTTCTTGGCAACTGTTAGTAGTAGGGTGTAGTTGAGTAGTAGTAGTAATAGTAATAGTAGTTGAGGCATGGACAGCCAAATCTTATCCATGTATATTTAGAAGTAAGTCTCACAGTGTTCCAGGGAGCTTCCTTTCAGACTATTGAGCATAGGTTCACTGCCTTAGATTTGGCTGTGAAATTGCTAGCGCAGATTCTCCTACTCAGTTTCTTCCCCAGTTGAACAAAATGAATGTATCAAACAGGGATGGAAAGCTGTGGCCTTGGAAATGTTTTTGGATGGAACTTCCAGGCTTTTAGCAACCCTAAAATAGCAGTAGAATGGTGAGCAGCAGGCTAACCAATGGTGAGGAATCACGGAAGTTGCAGTAAAAAAAATCCAACACATATCTGGAAGGTCACAGTTGCTTACCCCTTGTATAGAACTTGGTATCTCTGAGTTGCTTTTATTAGTAATGAATGGTGTTACTGTCAAGAAACAGTTTGGACATCGGGTAAAGGGATTTTTGCAGTGAACTATTGTCCTTTACTTTCCTCAGCTATTTCAGGTTCCCAAGACATCCTTCCCTAAACTCCCATAAAAATTCCCAAGATACTTACTCCATGCGTGGATATCTTGATCATTCTTTTCCAGGATTTTCTCTACCTACAATTTGAGATCACTTTGGTTTGCAAAGTTTTTGATGTGGGAAGGACTCTGAGATGAGTGAAGTTTTAGTAACTGAAAAATTCACTCTAAGAAGCCAAATATGCTTAAACCATTGCACTGTTCTGACTGAGAGGAAAGTTAAAATAGGGATAAATGAGAGGGATGGGTCCCTTTCTCTATTCTTCAACTGTCCATTTATAGAAGTATAACTGTTGTTTTTGTTATGTGCCTTCAAATTGTTTCTGACTTAATGGTGACCCTAAGGTGAACCTATCTTGGGTTTTTCTTGGCCAGATTTATTTGGAGGGGGTGCTTTTGCTTTCCTCTGAGGCTGAGAGAATGTGATTTGCCCAAGGTCACCCAGTGGATTTCCATGGCTGAGCATGGATTCAAAACCTGGTCTCCAAGTCCTAGTCCAGTGCTCAAACCACTACACCATGCTGGCTCTCTAGAAGTATAACTACCAATTTGCTGTTGCTATTCCCATGATTCCAGTGGTCCACCCAAGAGAAAAGGATTATTTCTGATCTCTAAGAGCATAGAAGGGGGAAACTATGAGATAGTGTCTTGTGGTGTCACTGAAAATAATCTCCTGTGGAGAATGTATTCTCTGTAAATATGGTGTGGGAGCAATATTCAAGTAAGAGACACATTATCCAGTTATGCCTACAGATATAGCTAACTCCTTTGGTCTCTTTTCACATGGTGAGGGATCAAGAGGTTTACAGTGCAGATTAATCTTGCTCCGTTTTTCTGTGGCTCTTGTCTTTTCCATGCAGATAATGCAGCTGCTCATGAAGGGCAATAAGCAACGGACACAGGAACCCACAGCGGCCAACCGGACTTCCTCGCGCTCTCATGCTGTCCTGCAGGTCACTGTGCGCCAGAAAAGCCGCATCAAGAATATTATGCAGGAGGTGCGCATTGGCAGACTCTTCATGATTGACTTAGCAGGCTCGGAGCGAGCATCTCAGGTATGAGGTAAAGAGGGAGGTCTTCTCTACAGTAAATGCCCATAAACACACCCCAGTGAAACTACAGAACAAGAAGCACAGAAGAAAAGAGTAGTAAAGCACATTGAGCACTAAAGTTGGTAGCAACACTTTGATATTAAAGCTCCTGCCCTTCTCAATGAAATCTGAAGAGGTCATACAGTTTTCAGCTTTTGTTCTTATAAAAATACCCCCAATGCTATTATTGTCCAACTATTGGAGGGATATTTTGAAAACTGCCTCAGTTCTCTTGCTCACTTGCTGTCTCCTCTCATCATATTCCTATCTTGTCCCAGTTTCCTGGTCTCAGAGGCTTACCACACACCAAAGTAAAGTGGCAGGCAGCCAGAAGGCTCCGCTTTCCATGCTGCCTTACCACATGACAGACTGAGACAAAACAGTATCTTTTTGCTAATGGGTTTTTATGGTTAGTAAAAATACGTGGTTTTACTTCGTTCTCCCAAGGGAACCAGAACAGAAGAACGAGGACATCATTCAGTAAAGCAGCACAGAAGACAGACCCTTCCTTTTCTATTGCCACTTTACTTCAGTGTGTGGTAAGCCTCTCAATGTTTCCACCTGGAAAACTGTTCCTGTTCTTTTGGCTTAATTCAGATCACATTACTTTTCTGCCATACTTTTCTTCTGTGAATGCCCCTTTGAAGGCAACTGAAATGCTGGATGTGAGAAGCAGATTCCAACCCACTCTCAAAATTACAGGCCAGAAAAATGGCACAGCATGCTTCATGCCAGGTCTTTTCCAGAACAACTACTTCATTCTCCTCTCCATATTACTTTCCTTCTCCTGCAGACACAGAACCGTGGGCAGCGAATGAAGGAGGGAGCTCACATCAACCGCTCCCTGCTGGCTCTTGGCAACTGCATCAATGCACTCAGTGACAGGGCAGGCGTCAAATATGTCAATTACCGGGACAGCAAACTCACACGCCTTTTAAAGGTAAGCATGCCAGTGAGTGGAATTGGGTCATGTGCTGTTCACTTGTTTTTGTTGATGTGCTTTTAATTGTTTTATTTAATTTCTTTTATGTTTCTTTTGTTATTATATTATTGTTAGTCTTGAATGCAGTACTGGTGGGAAGGTGTGATCTACCGTAAATTTAAGTAATCAGTAAGATAGTATATTATTATCATTTTATTTTATTATATTTTTATCCTGCCTTCCTCCCAAAATTGGGACTCAAAGTGGCTTACAGTTTAGAATGACAATACAGTTAAAAATACACAAAAAGTGTACATTAAAATAGAGTTAAACTAGTCACGGTACTAAAACACTCCAAATCTCTAGTTAAAAGAATAAAACACAAGTAAAAAGATTAAAAAGCTTTAAAACAATACAGCATCCCCAAGCCCATTCTCAAAAAACTTTGTGTATTAAAAACCTGTCGTAATATAAAGGGATTTTCCTGCCTACAGAAGGACAGCAGGGAGGGGGTCATTCTGACCTCATTGGGAAGGGAGTTCCAGAGTCTAGGGGCAGCCAGTGATAAGGCTCTCTCTTGTGTCTTAATATAGCTATGCTTGTGAAAATGGTGGAACTGAGCGAAGGGCTTCTCCTGATGAGCTCAGGGCCTGAGCAGGCACATAGAACTTGAAGATACAATTTGCCAGATAGCTTGGGCCATATAGAGCTTTAAAAGTCATAACCAGCACTTTAATTATGCCTGGAAACAAACTTGGGAGCCCATGAAGCTGTTTTAACAGGAGCATTGAACTAGCTGAAGTTTCTGAACACTCTTCAAAGGCAGCCCCATATAGAGTTCATTACGGTAGTCCAAGCGAAACTAAGTAACTAAGGCATGTACTACCGTGGCCAGATCTGGCATCTCAAGGAATAGGCGCAGTAGAATGTGCAAAAGCATTCCTGGCCACCACAGAAACCTGGGTCTTCAGGTTCAAAACTGAGCCCAGGAGTACACCCAAGCTGTAAACCTGTGGATCTTCAGGGGGAGTGCAACCCCATTTAACGCTGGCTGAATCCCTATTCCCTGATCTGCCTTTTGACTGACCAGAAGCACTGCTGTCTTGACTGGATTACATTTCAGTTTGTTTACCCTCATCCAGTCTGTTACTGATGACAAACAACCATTTAAAGCCTCCTTGGATTGTGGTGGAAAAGAGTAGTAGATCTGGGCATCATCTGCATATTGATAAAAGAAAGAGGCATTCCAGTTCTCTCTCTCTCTCTCTCTCTCTCTCTCTCTCTCTCTCTCTCTCTCTCTCTCTCTCTCTCACACACACACACACACACACACACACACACACACTGCTCTGATATGAACCAGGGGACTGCCAGCTTTAGTCCTGTGTCATTCTGTGGCATCACTAAGGCCGGTGTCACCCCTCACCCGAACAGTGTCACCTGGTGCAGTTCGGCCTCTCCACATGCCCCCTAGTGCCGCCACTGGTGCCAATGCTGCCCAGAAGCTCTTGAAGCCTGATGGATGCTTAAGTGTAGCTACCCTGGAGAGTCAGACTGTACTCGCAGAACCTTGGATAGCTCTAAGCAGCTGGCACATTTACAAGGGCTAAACTACCCACTGCATTAGATATGTAGTGTGCTGTTGACCCTTCATTACTTTCTGTCTTTGAAGCTCCCACATTATATTTTGGCTGCACTAAAGAGCAAGCACAGTAGGGACGAAGCCCCTGGAGTGAAAGAGAGGAGACACAGGTGTTGCCCGGTTCCATTGAGGGATCCTAATTTGGTGAGCTCTGCCTTACAGAGCTTCCATCTGCCCTGTTCAGGCTTGGTGTCAGGGCCTGAGCTGGGATTCAGCTGGTTCCTGATCCAGTTGATTCCTCTTTCATCTGTGTCAGCTGCTGAGAGTCAGTTTCAGGACAGCTCTGTTGTTAAGCCCTCTGGTCTTGCTCTCTTCACTCAGGACTCGCTGGGGGGGAACAGCCGGACAGTGATGATTGCTCACATCAGCCCTGCCAGCAGTGCCTTTGAGGAGTCCCGCAGCACCCTGACCTATGCTGAGCGTGCCAAGAGTATCCGCACCACGGTATTATTCTGCAGCCCCTGCACCTTGCTCTACCTATTCTAACTGCTTGTCTAGAATTCTGACTTCTCCCTTACACCATATATTAGGTGGGCAGCATAGTTGCTCTCTTTGACTCAAACCAATCCTTCTGTCCTCCAGACCTGTTTGTCATCCCTGTATTCATATCAGGCCCCTAAATGCCAGAACTAACAACTGCTGCCTATAACCACTTACTTGGGTTGGTGGTTAGGTGGATTTAATGAGGGACACTATATGGGGGGGGGGTATTTTTTTTTAAAAAATAGCCACTGGTGGGTTTTGCACAAGTACCATTTTTATATGCTACTCATTTTGGAAGATGGAGGCATTCCCTCTTAATTAGTTATGCAGTGCTCAGAGGATCTTTTCTCCTGTTCTGCTTTGCTGCCATATCACTTCTTTGCTTCCAGTACAAGCTGAGAGGGGCCCAATGCAGGAAGTACGCCCCCTCCCCCTCACAGCACTTCCTGAAGCAGTCAAGCAATGTAATGCTCTAGCTGGCAGTTAGCTGTCTTTCCTTCCTTCCCACAAAATGGTTCTTCAGCCCAGTCCTAAGAATATGCAGAATGACCCAACCCGTGTCCCAACTTAATTGATGAAAATCACTTTTTAACTTGAGCTGGCCTTTATTTTCCTGGGTAAACACTTTTCTTTTCAAAGCCTTTATCTGCTGAACGTGCCTCTCTTTAATCGTATTGTTATTTTATGGAAAGTCATATTTTATTTTAATTGTTGTAAACCTTCCTAAGTGACATGTAAGTTCCTGAAGGGCAACTTATAAATCTTTATGTATATAATGTTGGAGGTTGCAATCTCTGTTTCCAACGTTCATATCACAGCCACCCTCTCTTTCTGTCTTGGCAGGTAAAGCGCAACCTTCTTAATGTCTCGTACCACATTGCCCAGTACACAAGTATAATTGCTGACCTGCGGAATGAGATTCACCGACTCCAGCGCAAGATTGAACAACAAGAGCCACGGCCAGCACGGCCTGACATCCGCAGTATTCAAGGTAGGGAGTGAGGGAGTGTTGCTGTCATGCCAGTGGTTCTTAATCTTTTCTTTACCAGGGACCCCTTTTAAATTTCTTTTGTTGCCATGGACGCCCAAGACTTAACTCAAGATTTAATACAACAAAACAACAACAATAATAATACCACCTGATGATGATGATGATATAATTACACCGTCCATTAAACCTTCCCTCAGAGGCACTTAGGGGGGAGGGAAGACTTTTCTCCTGGTTCTTCCTGCAAGCTTGTGGCTGGGGAGGATTGCATGGCAACAAGCAGGCCAAGCCAGCCAGCCTTTGCCTTGGCTCCTGTCATGTGGCTGCTCCACTGCAGGGAGGAGGTGGGCCAAGCAACTTTCAAGCCTTCATGGACCCCTGTGAGGACATCACAGACTCCTGGGGGTCCACAGACCCCAGGTTAAGAATCACTGCCATAGACATAAATGTTTGGGAGATTAAGCAAATCCAAGGAGAAGAAGGCTGTCAATGGCTGCTAGTCATAATGGCTGCATATTACCTCCTATGTCAGAGATACAGTAGTATGCTTCTGTGGATACCAGTGGCTGAGGATTACAATTGGGGTTGGGAGCTTGCTATAGTACTCAATGTCCTTCTTGTGGGCTTCCCAGAGGCATCTGGTTGGCTGCAGGAAGAAGGCAAATAGGCCAGATAGGCCTTGGGTCCCCTCTTCAGCATTCCTGCAGTTGGTCTGTGGTGGCTTCAGGCCTTATGGGGGGGCTAGGGAGCTTTCTTCAGCCCTGAAGTCCAAATGCCAATTAGGGAGTCCTCTTGGGAGCTGTTCTCCAGGACTGGGCAGGGCAAAGGGCACAAGAGTCCCAAAATTGGGGGAAAGGCAGGCTATAAATAAAATTAATGAAAGTTAAAGGGGTCAAGTCCAAAGGCAATATAATTAGGACCGAAATGGTAGGGGTCAGGTGTAAACCTTACTGCTTTGGATATTTTCCTACCAAATATACGCACAACTCAGTTCTTTGCATGTCTACTTTGATGTAAGCCCCAGCACAACAGATTTCAGCTATACAAAGCATAGCTCAATTGTTTACATGTTTCCTGAGATTCTCTCTCTCTGGCTTTTCTTCACAAACGAAGATTCAGGAAGGACTCATCCCGCGCTTTCTGCAAGCACGCTGATGACTGAAAAGGGAAACAAGTGGATTGTATTATGACAAAGTAAATCTGTTATTAAGAGGATAAAAAGGGGAAGGATAAAGGAATATGGGTCTGATTGTAAAAGAAAATGAGAAACTGTAGAGATCCAGTATATTATTTATTTTTATTTTATTTATTTATTTATTTATTTATACCCCGCTCTTCAGCCACAAGGCTATCAGAGCGGCTTATCATTTGTTTTAAGCAATAGCAATTTACACATCTACACTGCATTAAACAGTTTCCAATGTGTGTTAGCTAATTGCCCCCACAAGCCGGGTACTCATTTTACCGACCTATGAAAGGATGGAAGGCTGAGTGAACCTTGGAGCCGGCTGGAATCGAACTTGCAGTGTGGTGGCTTGCAGTGCTGGCATTTAGAATTATATGATGTTGTCAGAATAACAGTATGATCAAGACGTCGATTTCAAGAGTATCATGATACAGGAAGCTAAAACTGCATTGATTTGTTATTTTGTTATTGTTTAAGCATTGATTATATAAATATCACTGAGAGACTTAGAATAAGATTATGGTTATTATAAATCAACTATAATTCAATGTATAAATGCAATATGTTGAAGAAGCATGTATAGGGAGAATGGGAACTAAATAAAATATTAATGAATTAAAAAAAAGGCCAATCTGAGATAAACAAGTCTGGTTGCAGAAAGCACAGCAGAAAGTCTCCTTGGGTGATGTTTCTGGGTTGTGGTTCTTTCTGCATTGTCGTTTCTCTTCAAGACTTGTTCAGTGTGAGTTCTCAAATAAGGCTGCAGCATTGTGGATAGTGCGTCTCCATGCCTCCTGATGTGAGGCCAGGGCGGACCATTGTTGGTGATCAATTTGACCGAGCCTGAGATGCTGTTTCAGGGAGTCCTTTTATCGTTTTTTTGGGAGCGCCCCTCTTATGCTGACCCATGGCGAGTTCACCGTAGAGTACTATTTTGGGGAGGCGATGGTCCTCCATCCTAGAAACGTGCCCTGTCCAGCGAAGCTGTGTTCTCAATATCATGGCCTCAATGCTGGTGATCCCTGTTTGCTCAAAGACAGCAACATTCGTCACATAGTCAGTCCAGTGTATATTTAGGATTGTGTGTATACAGCGCTGATGAAAGCGTTCGAGGAGTCGTAGGTGGTGGCGATAGGCAGCTGTTGTTCTGTTTCCTGAGAAGTAAGCATGTAAACCACTTTCACTGTTTGCATGCATGCATGTAAAGCAAAAGCTCAGTTCTATGCAGGGTATTTAAGAGCAGGTCATTTGAAGTTTAAATGCCTTTAAATAGCCTCTTTAAATAGTCACTGATCAGAAATAACAGGAAAAGAAGCTTCTGGGCCTGATAGCCCTGTGGGGTGGAGGTTCCCCTTCTGTGCTGTACAAAATGACAGGCATACAAAGTAAATGCATTGTGTGTGTTGTGGTGTGGGAGGCAGGGTAGCATTGTGCAGGTCGCCTGCTGTATCCATGGGGGATATATTCCCATACTTACTGCAAATACTTGAAACCGCAGATAATAGCAAACCCCATAGAGTTTCACTGGAGGACCTAGGAAATCCCTAGAGAGACCATATTTTTTTGACAATGGATAATTGTAACTGTGGGTGCTAGTCCCATGCATACGTGGAGCAAGCTGTAGTTCGAAGTCCATGAGTTTACACTGCTGAGTAGAAGGGAACCCAATAGCAAGGGCTGGTCAACTACCTGAGGCACAGACATATAACAGCCAACCACACTCAGCATCTCAGAAAAACTCTTTGAAAGCTTTCAGTTTGCTGCTCCAAACCCTAGGGGGTGTGAGGGCAATTTTGCTATATTTTGAGTGCCCCCACAGTGTTTTACTCCAAGGAAAAAGGCCATATTTGAACACGGAAGTAAATTGGAAAGGACTTCTACTTCACTTCCTGTTTTATGAAAGGCCTCTTCTGGACCTAAAAACATGCCAGGGTCAGGAGAACATGGCAAAATAGCCTCCCACAACCATTTGGGAGGACATTTTGAATTTAAAAAAATAGCTAACACATATTGGAAACTGCTTAGAGAGTGTCTAGCGTGCTATAAAGCAGTGTAAATGTGTAAGTGCTATTGCTTAACAATTTGTAAGCTGCTCTGAGAGCCTTTGTGGCTGAAGAGCAGGGTATAAATACATAAATGAAATAAAAATGAAATAAAAAGTTTTTTTTCCAAAAATTGGGAGGGGGACACTGGTTGGAAGCCCTTCATTTCAAAAATGAGCTTGGAGCTTTGTACAGTCTGTAGGCTGCAGTTTCCCCACCCCTGCGCTAGCAGACAGATTAGGTAGAGAGTTGCAGAGAGACTGGATACAGGTGAGGAGGTAGAAAGCCTCGCAAGTGCTATGCTGAGAGTTCTCCAGCTGTTCTGTAGTCTGTTCTGTAGCTTTTTCTCTCTGAACATTTTGACTGGACTTCTTGCATCAGTTCAGCACTTCTTCTCCGCTGCTTGTATCACAGCTGAAGTGCAGCTCCATGGAAACCCCTTTGAGAGGCAGGAGATGGACCAGCTGCGGGAGCAGCTCATCAGCACCTTCCGAGAGCAGATGGATGTGCGGCGCCGCCTCATGGAGCTGGAGAATAATTACATGGAGATCCAGATCGAGAGCTCCCGCCACCTACTCATCATTGCTGAGTAAGCACAGAGCCAGGACTGGCCAGGATGTATTCACCAGTTCTTTGGAATGCCCAGTTCACCGTCCACCAGCACTGGGAGTCTAGACTGCCATGTCTTTGCAGGGGTGGCAGATAAATATTGCTGAACAATAGTTCAATGTGAGGAACAATAGTTCACTGTAGAAGCAGATTGAATCAAGAATCACATTGTTCTTCACACTGAATTATTGTTCAGATATAACTTGACTAATCCACCACTTTTAGGATAAAGTTGTTTTGATATGCCTTGGCACCATATGGTTGGTTTGTGAAAAGTAGTATGTTTATTGGTTAAATTTGGAACTGCTCTGTGGGCAATATGTTTGTCAACTATGTGCAGACTAACATTGGCATTGTGTAATGCCATCACACTCTTGTAATTGTAACAATTGTTGTGAGTTTATTGTAGTTGCATTGCCAACTTGTTTGATAGACTGTATTTTTTACTAAAAGTTGTTACGGATTTACTGCATTTGCATTACCAACTTGCTTAATAAGATTATATTTGTCACTAAAAGCTACTACACTATACTGTAATAGTAAACATTAGGAATCATACCTGGTTGCCTTCCTTACTCTAGTTTGTTATTCAGGGCTATCCTGAACTGTTTTGTAGACAAATATTGCTGGGCATCCATTCTCTGCTTGTTTTTCTGCCAGCTCTTGATCCTAATACAGTCCTTCCACCTTCCTTCTGTCCAATCCTCCCCCCCCCCCACAACTATATTATAGCTGGGAGCAGGAGAAGGCACGTCGGGCCCAGAAGTGGCGAGAGGAACAGAGGAAAGAGAGTTACACCAAAGATGAAAGCGAGAAGGACTCTGACACTGGTGATGACCTATCGGATGTACCAGAGCCACAGGAAGTGACATTAGCTCGGGAGCACATCACCACTCTCCTGGGAGAGCAAGATAAACTACATAAGCAGAAGGTGTTAAAAGACGCGGAGACTGATTGAGGGATATCAGCCACAGTAAAAGTGGTGGAAGGTGGGGGGATAACTACACTGAGATTGTAGTCACGAAGAAAGAGCAATATCAGTGGGGTGGAGCAGTTTACAGGTCAGGAGAAGTCCTCTAGCACAACCTCAGCTGCTTCGTTGCCCTGTGAACTTTTGTGACTCTTTCCTGTGACAGGCAGAGCTAGAGAAGCGGTTCTGGGAAGTTCGGCAGCGTGGTCACCGGCTAGAAGAGGCCTTGCCATGGCGCATCAGCTCAGAAGAACAACGGGAAGTTCTTAGCCTACTGTGTAAGGTCCATGAGCTGGAGGTGGAGAACACAGCCATTCAGTCTGGTTCCCTGCTCAAGGACAACCTTATCCGCCACCAAGAACGAACCGTGCGCCGTTTTGAGCGCCACCGCAGCCTTTGCCATCGCATCATCCATGAACAGCGACAGATCATTCATGGTATGGCCTCCCTGCTGCTCAGTGTAGACATATTGGATCAACTGCATCTTGCATTTATAGACTTACATCTGCACTCTGAACCAGTACAGTACAGAAGGAAGCTGCATTTCCCACCTCTTGCATTTAATGCCTGTGGGGTATGTGTCTCAGAGGAGAAAGAAAGAGAGATATCAGTGTAGAAACCTACTCCTATAGAATCTGTGCCTGAAGCATTTTAAAGCACACAACAAAAGGTTGGAAGTCTCAGTGTAATGAAGTGGCAAGAATACCTACTAATATAGAAAACTATGTAATTAGCTGTTAATTTATTACTGGTCACATATTATTGTATATTCTTCACATTTATAACTAAGGAAATATGTAATTTGCAATGAAAATAAATGCATATTTTTTGCTCCAGACACCCAGCCGTTTCAGTAGCTAAGCATTTTAAAGCACAGCATGGAGCCACATTCCTCTCTCTTTTCAATTTAGCACAGACTACCATTATGTGCAGCTATGAAATTTTGCATTCCAATTCTGTGGTATAATCCAGTGCTGCTGTCTTGCAATTTGATGCCCTGCCTCAGGCTGATGCTGGCAAGGCACTGATATCTGCCCCCATCCTCCCCCCCTCCCCCCACACACACTGAAGGCGGTCAGTGGACCTCCCTGGTAAATTTCCAACAGGGGTCTCTGAGTTATTTCCCTAATGGGTGTAAGGGGCCATAGTTGGAGTTGCAGACCAGATTGAAACCTGTATGGGAAGCTTGCTCTTTCATTGTGTATCTCTTTCTTGTCTCCTCTGCTCATGCCAGAGTCTCAGCTGTTGGTGCCATCCCACCTCGAAGAACTGTATCAGACTTACCTGCAAGACTTGGAAGAAGGCAGCTTAGATCGAGTCGTTGCTCTTGACCATGTAGCTGCTAGGGCTCTCAAGGTACCATATTGCCATTGTGTCTGAAGTCCTTTGTTCCTGATCTAGAACAAAATCAACTACCTATATATTTCATTCCTCAGATCACAGTATCTGTACATAATAGAGGCCTAGGCCTCCTAAGCAGGAGATGTCTACCTTGGCTTTACCTTGTAAGGCAAAATTCTTAGGCCACAAGTGGTTTCTTATTAAGAGCTTTCCACATTCTATTTTCCATCCCAAGACTCTACCTCCCATCAGATAATGTCCATTGCTTTCTATCTGCTCAAGAGTCTGTTTTTCCTTCCTGCTAATTATAACTGTTCATGCATTTCTCTCTCTTTCTGACTGTTGCAAACAAATTTTCAGTCCCAAACCCTCATGAACTATTTAATGAGGTAAAGTTTTCAAAAGAGCCATGTTTTCAGAATCTTTGTATTGTCCTGATTGGTTCTTCCAAGCGAATCATGATAAAGTATTAATGGAATGCTCTTGATAGAGACTCAGCCAGTCCAATTGCTGCATGTTTTATTGACTGTTCAGGCATTCTTCTTGGGGGCTGTGACCCACTTGATCACTTTCATTGGGGATGGGACTAAGCAACCAAGCAGAAAGTTTGTCTAGCCCAGTGGTGCTTAAACCGTGGACTGTGGACCCCCAGGGGGCTGTGATGTCCTCACAGGGGGTTTGTGAAGGCTTGAAGGCTGCTCAGCCCACATGACAGGAGCCAAGGCAAAGGCTGGCTGGCTTGGCCTATGCATTGCTGTTCAATCTGCTCCAGCCACAGGTTTGCAGGAAGAGACAGGAGAAAAGTCTTACCTCCCCTCCAGTGCCTTTGAGGGAAGTGTTAATGGATGCTGTAATTGTATTGTTGTTGTTGTTGTTGTTGTTATTCAGGTATTATTATTGTTGTTGTTGTCGTTGTTGTTGTTGTTGTTTGGGTTTTAAATATTGAGTTAAGTCTTGGGGGACCACAGCAACAAAAGATATTTAAAGGGAAAAGGTTAAGAGCCACTGGTCTAGCCTATTCAGTTTCAGTGGAATTCAAAGAAGAGGCAGCCCTTCCAAACCATAACACCCTCATCCTACCTTTATTTTGGGGCACATCATTACATTTGAGTAAAATCAGGGAGGGGGGGGAATAACATTTCAAGACCAGAGAAACTAAACAGCTCATCCGCTTAGAGGGCAAAGTTAAGCACATGTTTCCTGATGTTGTTGCCACTCTGCTGTTGCCACTCTCCCCAGGATTTGCTTTAAATCATCAGCCATGCATTTTAGGAGGGCAATGCTTTGTTACATTACTTTTGCCTACAAGTGTACGGTAATTGCTACACATAAGTTGTTTGTCTTCCAGGACACATCTGTGCCAAAGCTCCCTGCACTCCCTGCAGAAAGTATCTTAGACTCTGACCAAGAGAGTGTAAGGACGCTGGGCTCTGAATATCAACAGCAACCGTGGCGGGATTCTCGAAGAGGCACTCTCCCACCCCTTGTTCCAGAGACAGACAGGTAAGAGTCATCTGGTACCTCTTACAAGTATGTGTGACTAGAGCTACAGGACACTCACTCCAACATATTAAAAATGCTTGTTCGAGACACCTGAATAGTGGCTCTCAACAACTTTATGGAGGTCATGCATCACTTTGGCTTTCCTCTCACTGGATCTCAGGTAGAATCATTTCCTGCTTACTCAGGGGAAAGAGCAATCCTGCTGTTCCCAGGTAGGCTTTGACTAAAAAACCAATAGGTTACATCACGCAGGTGCTTCTAAGAAAGGTGTCCACAGCTAAAGAATCCACAGCTAAAGACAACTGAATGAATGAATTTGGGCCTCCATGAAGTTCTTAAAACAGATGTTCACGGTAAGAAAGCGTTTTTGCTATCACCACCTTGAAAGGTTTACTGGTACCAGAGATGCTTCTGGGAAATAGCAAGTTGGTTTAGAAAAAAAGTACAAGATGTCTCAGAAAGATGAGCATACACAGTACACACCACAATCTATGTTCTTATAAACTCATAATGTTGGAGATGATCTCAAGGGCCATCTAGTACAACCACCTGCTAGTACAAGTGTGTGTGCGTGTGTGCACATGGCCTTCAATTCACCTGCTTGTCTTATGGTGACCCCATGAATTTCATGTTTTTTTTTTAAGACAAGGAATACTCAGAGGTGGTTTTACCAGTTCTTCCCTCTGAATCATAGCCTATAGCACCTGGTATTTGTTGGTGGTCTCCCATCCAAGTACTAACTAGGGCTGACCCTGCTTAGCTTCCAAGATCTGACAGGATCTGGTGCCTTTAGGGTATTTAGGCCCTTAGTACAAGTATCCACAGCTAAAGCATCTGATCTCCATTTAAAAACCTCCAGTGAAGGAGAAGCTACCTCCTTCTTAACATAAGTCTGTTCCACTGTCACATCAGCTCTGCCCCATCCCATTTCTCACGTCTTCCATTTTCTTTCTTTCAGCACTCTCTCACACCAAGTTCAATTAGCCTCTCCAGTTTCAGCTTCCTCGGTCTTTTTTCACATTAGACAGTCTCTCTGATACCTCTGAATTTCACCTTCATTTCTTTTTCTTCCAGTGGCAAGTGGAACAATTTGCCATAGAATAAATCCCCATGTGGGCAAGATATGCAGCTGTCCATGAGTCAGCTCCACCTCAAAGGAACATTACATGAAACTGAAGTACACATCAGCAATTGCTGGCTCAAGATGGTGGATTGAGGGCAGGGGAAAGCATCTTAAATTGTTTTCTGTCTGAATTTTTCATCATAAATAACACTAGTTCGGAAATTTATATTCCCACATGTTGTTAAACTTCACTTCTTAGAAACCCTGGGCAGTATGGCCAAAGGGTCAGAGATTCTGGAAGATCTAGTCCAGTAACAGCTGGGGACCCAGTGTTGGAAACCACAGTTGTACAACATCATTCTGGTAACACCAGAAAGCAGAATTTGCAGATTTAAAGAACAAATGGAGAAAGTTTTCCTGTTCTCCTTATACCCTATAAAAAGCTCACACTGCTTTGCAGTGGCAATGAGTGCCTGCTTCTAAAGATCTTGTTCAGCCCAGGTTTCTGGTTCTAACATTAACAGGCTGTCTTTCGGTCTCTCTTCTCAGTAATGAAGCAAATCAAGTGTTCAAGACCAGTCCTCGGGCCCGGCAAATCAAGAATTCAGCAGTCGTGACACCACCTCCCATCCGTGTCAACGGCATGATCAGTCAAGAGGTGGGAACAATAGGGAGGGAGTAGCTTGAAACACAGAGGAGATGCATGGGCATTCCTTTCTCTTTAAGGGGGAATTTTTCATTGTAAGTGGAAGCTGAAATTTGCTTCAGCACGGACAGTGGGACAGTGTTTTCCCCATCCCACCTGAGGGAAACAGACTTATTTAGGAAATTAGGACAGACCATGGGGAAATTAGGACTGGTAGGGAATATTTGTTGAGGGGGGGATTGCTGCCCCTAGTATCCACTGCTTGATGTGGTTGTTTAACTCACCCTAATGGTAGGGCCAGCCCTATTATAGGAAGTTTTTCTAACCTGACTTGACTTGCCTGTCAATCTCCACAGTATGCAGCCCGGGAGAGTCTGGTTAGCCTGTGTAGTCAGCGAAACTCCTCTCCTGACAGCAGTGATCACTGTTCAGATGGCATCCTGACACGTGGAGGTAACTAGCGATATAAACATCAAGCATTCTCTTGTGGCCTCCTCTGCCTGTTAATGATAATACTTAATACTTACTTAGTTATTTATTACCCGCCTCTCTCATCAGAATCGGGGTGGGGTACAACATCACATAGTAACATAGTAAATCACAGGAATACAATTCAAGTACATTTAATACAATACAGTTTCAATACAATACAAAGACAATTGTACATGCAAATGCCAGTAGATGGCGCTGCTGGTGTGCAATGACATTACAAATTGTAAATTTCATATACACAAATAAACAGCAGCTACTTTTTGGAAACTGACTTAACAATTTATCCAGAGCGTACTGCCCCAGCTCTTTATTACGTTTGTCCTCATTTTACCGGCTTATGGAAGGCTGAGTCGACCTGGGGGGCCCTGGGATTGAATTTATGACTCAAGATCTAGCATGAGTTTTTGGCTGCGGTTTTGGCTGCATTAGCCTACTGCACCACCAGGCCCCCTGTTCTCATTCACGTCACAGGCTGAGAGAAGCTGTGGCAAACTGTCCTGGAGGGATATACTGTTGTGCCCCTACCCTCCATAATGAACATGGATGATTTGATGGGTGGTTTCTAATCTCTAATCTCAGTCACTACCCAAGCATGAGATGAATCTGCATTTGTTAAATGTGAATGCCAGTACATTTGATATATATATTTTTAAAATTGCTCTCTTTTTTTGGCACATACCTTCTCCCTTGACAGAGCGCAAGGAGATTGTGACTGGCACCAAGAGCATTGCCGTGAAGGCTGCCCGGCGCCGCTCCCGAGTGCTGGAGTCAGACCGGCTAAACCTGCTAGAGCCAAGCAAGGAGCACAGCAGCTTGTCCATCCGCTCTCTGAGTGAGAGCGAGGACCCCCTGTGCCGGGAGACTCCGGCCCTTGGCCAGCCAGCCAGCCCCAGCCTGCAGCATGCCATAAGTGAGGACAACTTGTCCACCAGCACTGGTGAGACTGTCCCAAGAAGGAATGCCCCCAGGCGCTCCCCTGGACCCTGGCTTCGTGTTAGCAAAAAGGGAAGCAAGAAACTTGAGAAGAGAGAGGAATCACTGGAGGCCAAGAGGAGAAAGCGGAGGTCACGGTCCTTTGAGGTCACTGGCCACAAGGTATGTCTTCAGAGTCCCAAGAGCTACAACTGTGTGGAATCAGAGTTTTCTAGTCAAGTGGAGCCAAATGAAATCACCACCTGATTGTTTATTCCTAGTTAGTTCTGGACACAGCTTGGAAACCTTCCTCTTTTTTTGGATCATGACTCAGAATCCCCCATCCACTTTTTCCCAGCATCCAACTGATAAGTCATCACCTGGAGAACAGATTGCTTGTTTTCTGCTTCTACAACTAGGGCTTTGCTACATGGAGGGTAAAAATCAAATTGAAAATTGGACTTCTTTGTTCTGGGGCTGTGTGGGAGCTACCCTGCACAATATTTGGACTGCTCTGCTCTAGGCCAGCCAGCCAGCCCCAGCACATACCTGTCCAAAAAGTCCAAATCTCCCCACTGGATTTTTACCCACAGCTGTAGGGCCACCGCAGCTACCTAACCAGGCACCTCTTCCCAAAGAGCTTCATAGATATCCTTTAACAAGGCAGACTCCTGGTATATGGCTGATTATTCCAAGGGTCAGAGAGAGCAACTCCACCCGGCGCAGTTGCTCCCTCTGACCTCAGAATGAGTGGCGTACACCAGGAAGGCAGACCCTCAGTGTACAGCCGATCGTTCTGAAGGTCAGAGCAAGTGACTCCACCCGGCGCGGTTGCTCCCTCTAAACTTGGAATGAGTGGCCGTACGCCAGGAAGGCAGATCCTCAGCATACAGCCGATCATTCTGAGGGTCAAAGTGAGTGACTCCACCGGACGCAGGACAACAGGCACTATCATTTTCCCCTTCCTCAGTGGCATGGAGAAGGGAGTAAAATGTTGGTGCCTGTCAGGCAGCACTTGTCCTGCCTCCCCACCCCCCAAATCCAGTGCGGATCCTTGTCCACACTACAGTTTTCTCTGGAGTTTCTACCAAACACAGGGTCTTCCAAAACTGGGTTTTAGGTGGTATACCCCAAGTCTGGTTCAAATAGGGTTGTAAGTCCTGTGGCACTATTGCGTCAGATTTGGGAATAATGCTGCACATTGTGTTGCATTATCAGGTTAGGTTTGGAGGGGTTTGTATTTTATTGCTGGTGGAGACAAGGCCCCAGTAATGTTTCCTTCCCTCAGCAGGATAACTACTGGCAGGGAGAGTCTTTAGCCCGTTCTTCCACTCACTTCAGGTATTCTAATCAAGATTGCTATCTGCTGCCTGCTATTAGCAGCAAGAAAACAGTGGTATTGATTAGGATTGTTGGTAGGACAGATTTTTTTGAGAGAAGATTGCTAGTCCCCTGGTGCTATATTACCATCAGAAAACAGAAATCATCAAATCATTGCAGGATTGCTGCAGGGAGTGGGAGCTAAAGGTTCTTTTTGCCACATTCTGAAGGTTGCTTTGGCAGGAAGTGTGTGTTTCTATGTGAGAGAATATATGTGAATGCATATGGGAGTGTCAGGGGCTCAAACCTGAGTTCCCTTCCCAAGAGCTCCAGGTTAGCCCTCTCTCTGTAGGGTTAGTCCTGAGGGTCCTCACCCCAGGATCCTCCTACAAACTCCAAAAACCATCGATCTGCCACCACCCACTGGGTTTCAACTGGGGGGGGGGCTTATTTTCCCCTTGGGACCCCCCCTTTTTCACGCACAACGCAGTGGGAAGTTGTGCGTAGTCTATGTTAATCAGTGGCACTCCTTGCCACTATAGAATCAACTAACTCCCTCCTCCTAACCCCAGAGGAGACTCACAGTAGCATAGCCAAGAGTAAGGCACGTGGTCAGCATCAGCATAGGAAGATAGAAGTTTACTTTATTCAAGAGAAGTAGTCATGCAGTCTCACATGAGGCAGGATTCTCCCCTACCTCAGGCAGGCAGGCTTAAAGTGATAGCAATACAGAGTATCAAGATCAAAGCATTACATTACTCAGGTTACATTCAATTACTAATTTAGCTACATTCAACCAAAGTAAAGAAATTAAAAAGAATTCCCTAACGCAACTAAACAGGCCCTAATCTCTACTAAATACTTGCAGTTTGTTGCCTTGAGATCTTGTCCAGGCAGCTGGGAGCAAAAGCCAGAGATGGAATGGCTGTGCTCTACCAGCATAGCAGTCTGTGTTCCTTCACATTTTCCAGAATCTCCTTCTCCAAGTCCCACTCATCTCACTCACTCTGGTCTCAAACAAAAGCAATTAAAACCTCTCCAGATTTCCCGGGCTTAAAGCTGTAATTGGTCAGTCCAGTCACATGGTGTTATGTTAATGATGTCCTCTCATTAGCTCTGTGAAGGTGGTGCTTGAGCCCCTTCCCATTAACCCTTTTCTTACCTGATACTATGCTGGCAAGACAATCTGTTTACAAACAAAGAGAGTTATAGTTCTCTAGCAGAATGATGGGAGCTGCACCTTGTGGCAACATGATGGAACTCCATCATGACAGGGAGCATATGTCATATTATGTACTTTTCTGTGCATGTGTGTGTTTAAGCATAAGAGTGTATGTATGTGCCTGCATGTGTACCTCCTCAGTCACTGTCAAGAAGGATGTTGACAAGCTGGAATGTGTCCAGAGGAGGGCGACCAAAATGGTAAAAGATCTAGCAACGATGCCCTCTGAGGAGTGGCTTAGGAAGCTGGGCATGTTTAGCCTGGAGAAGAGAAGGTTAAGTGGGGACATGATAGCCATGCTTAAATTTTGAAGGGATGTCATATTGAGGATGCAACAAGCTTGTTTTTTGTGGCTCCAGAGACTAGGATACAGAACAATGGGTTCAAACTACAGGAAAAGAGATTCCATCTAAATACTAGGAAGAATTTCCTGATGGTAAGAGCTGTTTGGCAGTGGTATGCGCTGTCTCGTAGTGTGGTGGAGCCTCTTTCTTTGGAGGTTTTTAAACAGAGGCTGGATGGCCATCTGTCAGGTGTGCTTTGATTGTGTGTTCCTACATGGCAGGTTGAACTAGATGGCCCTTTTGGGTTCTTCCAACTCTGTGATTCTATACTACTATACTACTGCATGGAGTGCCCCCTCCTGCAGTAGCTCACCCATCTCTGGCATACAGAAACAATCCCTCCATTGAAATCTGCAAGGATTCCTGTAGCATTTAAAGACTAGCAACTTTCTCTGAAAGAGAGACCTTTCCTTCTATGTTTCAAATCAGAAAGCTGACCTTTCAGAATACATGACTGGCACAGATGCCTGCTTGTACCTCTGTTTGCTGCAGAATGCCACAAACTCTCCATTTTCAAATCCTCCTCACACATGTGCCTTAAGGTGTGGTAAAAGAGATCTCCTACTCACGAGACACATTCCCAGTCGGTATGTGTCCCCTCATCCCTCTTCTCTTGTGCAGCTCCCATGTCCAAAGAACAACGCTGGCCACTGGCATCCACTAGAAAGCAGTTCTGAGCACAAGATTATGGCAGCAGGAAGGACACACAATACCCGTGGCATTGGAAAAGCTGCAGCACAATTGTCTAGAGTGAAACTTCTACCGGCTCAGCCATCAGGTAAGTGGGGTTAAGCACATGGGACCAAATATTACTGTCAATTGCTGTGTTTCCCATTATAGTAAAGTTGCTGTGGGTCGCAGCAGAGCAGCTGGGTGTCACTGCTTAATGGAAAACATATGTTCTCCATCTTCACATATAAGATCCCATTTTAATTTATCTGCCATAAACAACACTACACACTTGAAGGCCAAAAAGTGAAAGGGAGAGCAAAGTTGTATTGAGGGCTCCCAGAAAAAAAAAAATCCTTCAAGTTGTTTCCATCTTATTGGCAACCCTAAGGCAACCCTGTCATAGGGTTTTCTTGGCAAGATTTGTTCAGGGGGGGTTGCTATTGCTTTCCTCTAAGGCAGAGAGTGTGTGACTTCCCCCGTGGGGTTACATAGCCAAGTGGGAATTCGTATCTAATCTCCCAGAGTCCTAGTCAAACACTGAAACCACTACACTACACTGGGTGTCTTCACCCTCAGACTGGTTTGAAAATCAGTGTAAATATGAGTATTTCCAAGGAGGAAAGCTCCTAGCACTATTAGCCAAAAACCTGTGTAGTTATTATACTTTCCCCTCCTTAATGGATTAGGGGGAAAGATGGAGGAAATAGCAGGAAAACTTAGGAAGGTTTAGGAAGAATGGAAGATGGAAGTGTCTGAGTCCGTGTAAAATTCTGTGAATAAGGCAGGGTGACTCCACAATAAAAACCGATGTCATAGAGGAATATGAGGAATTGAGGCTTACTGTAATGCAAAGGCTGGAAACAGCAGTGAGGACCAGTTTGCACTCTTGAGATCTCCTCTGTACACACTGTTGCATTTTCAGTCAAAACTTGGCCAGAAATACTACCCAGAAATCTACTTCCACTTTTCGCTTCCTATACTTTCCGCTGATATTTTTTCTTTTAGTTTTGTGGGTGGGAAAGTAAGCCATCCTATTTCGAGCATCTTTGTGGCATTTGGGGCTACTTCCAGCAATTCCCCCCCACACATTTTTTTTAAAATGGGGAGGGGAGTCCATGGGCTTTGGGGAGGTGGGGGGACTTGGGGGGCTGCAAAAAAAAAGAGGTTTGGCTATCCACATAGCCCACAGCCTGTACTTTTCCCACCACCCTGATAATGTCAGGCTTTGGTTATGATGGGAACACATGTGGATTCTAATAACTGTCTTATTCTTTTGTCTGTTCTTTGCCTTCAGACCCTGTAGAGACCTCCTTTCTCTCTGTCACCTCCAGCCAAGCTGGTATAACCAAGAAAACCTCCCAACCCAGCCAGCGTCCACTACGCCTGAATTGTATCACAGTGCATGGTACCAACCCTCATGGCAAGGATGGCAGGACCCGGCGATGCTAAAACTGGAGGACACAAAGGCAGGCTGAGAAGCTCCATTTGCTGCCCAGTCAAGAGGCAAAGCAGCCAGAGGCATTGTGGGAAGATAGCTTACTGCAGAGATGGCTGCAGTAGCTCAGGGGAAGCTCCCAAAGGATTGCCCAGGTGGTTGTAGGTATGACTGTCAGGATTTCATCTTGCTACAAAAATCTTGTCAGCCCCAGGACTGGATCCTCCAGACTGAAATAAGTAATTGTCTGGATGGGCAGAAATAAATATATCCCCAGCAACATCTGGTGGTGTAACCAGTATGGAATTGCAGGATCCATTGCGCTGAAGGCACATGTCTCTATTTTCAGGGGAAGCACCTTGCAGCTGTATTATGCCTTTCTTAGGAGGGAACAGAGTGCCACAACCTCAGTGTGGACCCCTGGTTTGAGATAAATCACCACATGTACTGTGTGCTTGCAATATTTTTGCCTCACTCTAAGGAGTGAAATACATTTTGAGTAAATCTGAATCTTTTAAGCTGACATTTGGTTAGAACATCCTTTAGAACAGAAAGAGGTAACTCCTGAAGGCACATAGTTTCAGGCTCTGATCATGGGAATAGTGGAGGCAGTTTTATACCCCCAGTCTGGTTGTCCCTCTTCTAACAAAGGGGCTCCTTGCAAAGTCAGCCCTAGTTCAATAAAAGGATTATACCATTCTTTGAAGTTGCTTGGAATTTCTGATGAGCCTACCAGTATGTTGGCTGCCATGAAGTTTTCTTCCAAAGTCAGTCATCAGGAGAACTGGCGAATTGTTCTGAAAAGTGTGTATGGTGAGCTTCCATATCTCTGAGTTACAATACAGCACCAGAAGACAGAACCAGTAGCACCTTGCAAAGTATTCTGAGAATCCTCTTCAGCCTCTTGTATTCTTTCCTGCTTACTCTCGGTTGCAGGGACTCTATTCCTGCCAGATGCATAACGCTCCACATCCAGCAGACCCCACTTACACTCTGAGTGGGTTTACAGTAGGACTACATGGGTTGTATATACTAGTAGGCTCCCAGCTTATTCAAATAGCTGTTGCTAGCATATCACTCATCTTCTTCCTACTCAGCTCAGTTATCATTTCCCACACAAGGTCCAGCTCCTTGTGTCATCCCTGCCTCCTAAAGACTTTTATTACTCTTGTCCTTCTATTCCTTTTGATTAAGCCTCCTCCTGCCATGTAACTACTGCTATACCTAAAAGAAGGAGATGAAATGAAGAAGAGGCAACCATTTATGTCCTGTGCTTGAGAATAATTTGACAGATTTGTGGACACCTTTCTTCTCATATCACTCATATTGTAGGACTGGTTCAGCTGTGATTCTTAACAGAATAAGGTAACTGCCCTAGAATCACTTCTGCCTACTCATTTCTTTTCCAAAAGGTGTTAGATTGTTTCTCAGTTCTGAAACAGGATTTTTCACACCAGTATTTCAGGAGTGTAACAAAGACAAAATATTTTTAACTAGCCAAACTTGAGGATAAACTGAAATTAGATTTGTAAGCTTCTATTATCCTTTTTAAAAAATTATTTATACCCCACTCTTCAGCCACAAGGCTATCAGAGCAGCTTACGAATTGTTTTCCATTCTCTTTGGACTTATTATGGCCTTAAACTTGGATTGCATAGAATACCAGCACCTGCCATTCCACAGGTAAATATTCACCATGGCCTGTATTCACATAGCACTGGTACACAGTCCAAGTTTTATGATACTGCAGTGATGGTGTATGTCCTACCCTAGTCACTTAACTATGGCACAGAAAGCCTTAAGGATGTTTTAGAAGTCTTTGGCCCAGTGTTCATCTCATACACTTTTCTTGTTTTCAGTGCTGTTTTAATTATACACAACTTACTGCACAAAAAGTGCAAAATGTGTGAAAACAGCATTTTTTTAAATGGCTGGTGCACATGTGAAGTTTTTGACAACCTTTTCCCACATACTGTACATATTTCATGTACGCTGATTCAGCAATACAACTCCTTCTGTAATACCAAACCTGGTGAGATGAAGAGTGATGTGCTTTTGTTTGAAATGGCAAATGTAAGTGAAGACAGAGGGGCACTTTGCTGGTGGGAAGAGGGGTGCTAACATTTCCCCACACACACTCAGTGCCATTTTCCCAGTTGAAATAACTCGGTGAATGCTCCTTTGTGCCCTATAGGCCAAAATAGAAAGACCAACCCCAAAAGATACTTGTGGTGTCAAGGGAAAGGATCAATGCCCTTTCCCCCCAGCACTTTGGTTCTAATCTGCTTCCTTCTCCACCTGTGGCTCCATGCTAAATTTTTTGTGATGTAAAACAAAAAAGCGGGATAGCCAATCCTGGCTTGTAATGCTCTAATTAGATGAGTTATCTTACAAGGTGGACTATGGCTGAGACAATAATAACTTGCTCGGCAAATTTATGGCTCAGTAGAGGTCTGAAATCGGGCTTTCATACCATCATCTTATCCACTCAGCACACTTGATCTTGAGTCATCTTGATCTCTACTAGATTCCCAACGATACATATATTGCCAGCAAAAGTCGCTGTGCATATGCACATGCCATCTTAGTCAGTGATGCTCTTCACATTTATTAGATACTCATGTAATGTATGAGCTGATCCTTAGAATGAACTGGAACATCAGTTCCATAATATGGAGTTGGTTCAAGTAGTTGTCCTTAGTCTACAGGAACTCTTGGCATAAGGGAGCAAAGACTGCTAACAGTAATGTATTGGTATGACCAGAGTATACACCAGCAGTATTTTTTAACAGTATAGGTTCACAATTTGGATTATGAGTAGTCAAAAGGTTCTTTTAGTTTCAAATACATGGTTAGGAAGCTGGGAATTTTATTCTGCATTGGGGATTGCTTACAGAACTAATTGTGGAAAGTGTTTCAGATTGCTGCTATCTACAAAGGAGCATGTGTAGATATGGTACAAAAATTTGCTCAAATAACCATCTTTGGCTGGCTGGTGGCCTTTCCAGAAAGATACCACACTTCTAAAAGCTGTATCTATCAGATGAATTTAAACAACAACAAAGACTAGTAATTGAATGTTCCACCTCTCTCTCTCTCTCTCTCTCTCTCATAAGATTAGGGAAGTTTGATAGCTGAGATTTCATGCCTTCACTGTTTTAACTAATATCTGTCAATATTCCTATTTACTTTCAACATATGTAGCTGTATGTATATCCAAATAATATTCCCTTGACTCATTACTCTTCTATGCTGCTGATTTCTATAAGCCTATTTCTATTAAATTACAAATGTTTCCTCTGGTGCAGCTTACATTTATTGCAGTTTAACTATGACACTCTCTCTCCCACCACCACCAGATGCAATAAACAGTAGCTCTTGAATTCAAGGCATTACATTTTATTCACCATGCATGCAGGATGGTGTTATTCCCCCATCCCTACAACTTTTTGATGCCCCAAAATAATTTTCAGGGAGAAAGAAATTGGGGGGGGGCAGAATCTGCAACATACTGTAACAGTGGAGCAAATTTGAACCACTGAAGTGAATAGACTGAAGACAAAAACATAATATTGGGGAAAGGGGAAATTCAGAGAAAAACAGCACAGGGGGATGGTGTTATAGGAGATATTTGAGTTAGGATAGAAGCAGTGGTAGAGCTGAGGTGTAGAAGTGAAGCTTAAGCAGAGGACCTGCGAGGCTTCCAAGAATAGTACATTGCAAGCAAAACTAGAAAGCCATTGATATCTCAAAATAACACAATGCTATCACCACAACATGGTTCCCATTTTTTATTCAGAAATCTGTATTGCTGAGGTTCCATTCAAGAGGCTGAGGATGTTACCTGCAGGGAACAGCACAAACCTTATATTTCTACCTACCCCATAATCTGCAACCTGTGTAGTTTTTATGACCTGCTCATCCTCTCCTCCAATTTCAACTGAGATTGCAACCAATGCTATGGAGTCTGGATCTGTTCTTCTTTCCCAGTTATTATTATCTTGTCCTTGATATTAAGAATTTGTCCATGTGTTGGGAAGCATAACAGGAACTCAAACAAAATCTGCAAGAATCTTGTGATGAGAGACAACCATTAGAAGAAGACAGTATTTTTAGAATATTAAAGGTGATCTGACTGCATTACCATTGCTATATCTATTCACCATGCTTGCATCCCTGATAAAAAGGTTTTACAGATTTTCTGAAAAAAACTTTTATTTATAGTAGGACCCCAGTATCCACTGATTCATTATCCACCGATTCAGTTATGCACAGGACACAAAACAGCACACCTACCATAGAGTCTTCATAGAAAATGTGTCCTCTCTAGCCATTTCCTAGGTCCTCCAAGGCATCTCTATGGTATTTTAAACCGGAAGTCCCTTTATTTTTGATGGCATCCGCTATTATCCATGGTTTTCTGTATCCACAGGGCCCCCAAAACCAATCCCCAGTGAATAAGGGGGTCCTACTGTATTTTATCTGTCTTTCAAAAGTCAGTGGAACCTGCATGGCCACATAGGACAGTGTAACAAAAGAACTGTATGTGGGCATAGGCCAAAGGCAACAGTGTCATTTTCAGCACTTAAAGAACTATTGGCTCCAGCTGAAATTTGTGTAGGAAAAACCAGATTCCACTGATAAAGAGAAGCTCTATTGTATTTACATACAGGAAGTTCTTTCCCTTGAAGATCCATCCAGCTGGTATGTAATGTACTAGAGATGTCTTGGGAGAGACTGAAAGATCTGGATGCATCAACTAATGAGAGTGACTAGAAGAAAAGAACTTTAATATTATCCCAAGGAAATTTTTCTACACGGTGCTGCTTTCTTTGCCTACACTTATCAGCTTCCAATAATTCTATGGGACTACAATCCCATGGGCAAGACATGGAATGCTTAAGGCAGATTCTAAAGAGGTCAGGGACACTAGGGTCTTTCTAAGGAGTAATTTTTGAGAATGACCTAATCCCAAACACCACTGAAGTTCCCTCATTCTACCTGAGGTCCTTAAAATAAGACAGTAAGGAGCTAAACATAAGTAGCAGAAAAAGAGTTAAAGGTCTCCACCCTCCCATGATCTTAAGTGTTTTAATTCACCATCTCTTAAAAATAATCCCCAAATTTGCAGGTGAAAAATGTTTTTGTGCGAGAAACACTCCATGCCTCTCCAAAGAGGCTGCTCTGGTGTGCACAGATTGCAAGATGACAGAGCCAGTGTCAGTCATTTTGTAACTGGATGGCAGAGTCATTTCTGTTCTTCAATAAAAACCAGTAATCCCACCCACCCCTGCTTTGTTCTGCTGTTCCTGTTGCCCTCATAGCTCTCTTCTACTTTTTGACCTTGATTAGTGAATGGTAGACTGGCTTAATGATGATATGCAGATGCAGAGAGTTATCAATGAGGTATTCAGAGGTGCGCTTCTGCAAATCAGCATGTACCAGGAAATCAGCCACTTCATCGGTGCTCTGGTGGAAGCTGTAGGCGTGTTTGACAAAGACTTTTCCCTGCTGCCTAACACCCACCAAAATGGTCTTCTGGAAACTGACACCAGCAAAGTCGGAGCTTGTCGTTGCTGGAGTGATAACCAGGCGGGGGCGGCCGTCTTCAATCCTGATTGACTGGATGGCCCCAGAGACGGAGTCTGAGTAAACAGGACGCAGGCTGACTGGGAGCCAGCGCGGAGAGAATAAGACATTCCAAGTCACCCGCTTGGCAGAGTCATGGTTGCTGGGCCCCAGCTGTGTCTGGAAACTTGTACTACGGTCATCTCGGGCTGGGTTGTTGATGACCCACTGGGAGCCCCAAGAAGTGGAGAGGTAGTTGCGGGGCAGGAACATGCTGCAGTTGACGTCAAAGTATTTGGCAAAGTGGATTGGGGAAGCAGAATGGAACTGGAAGGCTTGGAAGAGGAGGTCTTGCACAGTACTGTAGTGCTTCACCATTACTGGAGACTGCTTCTGCAAGTGGAAGAGGTGGCTGGGGGAGATCATGGGGTAGCGCAGGGATCTCAGCATTTTCTCCACTATAGGATCCTCAGGCTGGTGGGTGGCAACCCACTCCTCTACAGCTGTGTAGAGCTCCAACTCACTCTGCAGAACCAGGTCAGACCGCTCGAGCAAGAGGAGCAGCAAATCTATGCTGACCGAGGCCCACTCAGCACTGCCCATCACAGCAGAGAGATTCCAGGCCAGGAACTGGAGGCAGCTTTCCTGCAGAGCCTCATCGCCAATTCTCACTGCATAGTGGTACCAGCCCACCACATGGCCCTGGTTTGACTCACTGGCCAGGCGGCTTTTCATGTACTCGGCCACTCCTCGCTGCAAGCTGGTGACACGGTACTTGCTGGCTAGTCGGTGAAGTGGGATGGCTTGATGGAGGAGTATGGAGATTTCACCACAGTATAGATACCTAGAAAAGGGGGCAGGGGGTGGAATGAGAGTTTATGTTAACCATTTTTCATCACACTTGGTTCAATGACTATCGTGCCCACTGTTTTCAAAGAGAGAACTATGTTAGTCTGTTGTAGCATAAAAAGAACAAAAGGGAGGGGTGAAAAAAGGGAGCCAATGTTGTGTAGCGGTTTAAGTGTGGGACTAGGACTTCCGGAGACAGGGTTTGAATCCCCAGTCAGCCATCGAAAACCACTGGGTGACTTGGGCAAATCACACTTTCTCAGCCTCAGAGAAAGGCAGTGGCAAGCCTCCTCTCAATCTTGATTGGTTCGCCTTAGGGTCACCATAAATTGGAAATGACTTGAAAGGCACACAACAACAGCAGCAGCAGCAACAATGAAAAGAGGAAACTAGCAGCACCTTTAAGACTGATTTATTCTGGCATGAGCTTTCCTGGGTGTTAATCCACTTCTTCAGATGCACTAATAGAGTGATATGGATATAATATTTATCATTGTATCTGAAGAAGTGGATTAATATCCACAGAAGCTCATGCTAGAATAAATCACTCTTCAAGGTGCTGCTAGATTCCTCCCCCACCCTCACAATTTTCCTTTTTATCATGCTCACTATCTTCTCTCAGATTTCCCTGCAGCACAGCCTATAGTCTTTATAACCTGAGACAGGGATAGACAACTCAGCAGGGGATGAGCCCCTAGCCACCCTTCTCCAAATGGGGTGCCGTAGAGTTACAAAAACAGCTTAGAAGATTCAGATGTGTGTATCAATTGATCCAGGACAGAGATGAGCAGACTTTAGGCCTTTAGGATTTACTATGTTGTTGGTTGTGTTTTTTTTTAACAGGAATCACAAAGTCTAGCCAAAGTCAGGCACAAACTAGTGGTGTGGGAATGGCTGGGAGCAAATGTACACTTAGAATGTATGAAAATGAGGGGCCCTTACCACTGGTTCAGTCCAGGAAATGTTGTGTATGTGCCAGACTGAGCTTTGCATGACAATCCTCTCCTGTTCTTCCCGCTCCAATTTTTTTTAACAACCTAGCCTCCCAAAAAAGTCTTTGGTACAAAAGGTGGAAATATTTATTTATTTTACAAATAATTTGTTATCCCCAGTCTGTTAAACTTTTCAACCATGATGTTCAGATTCATTATTTTAATCAATAAACACCGATGTTAAGGTTTTTTTTAAAGTAACAATTAGTGGTTCATGTTATTTTAATTCATTAATAGCCACATTTAGACATTTGAAATGGTGTCTTTAAATTAACAGATTAATTTGGTATGATTTTCTTAATATGCTAATACTAATGAATCCAATTGCTCTAGCTATTTTATGTTAATGCAGTAGTATTAATGCTAACATTTCCAAGCTCTGCTGGGAAGTCAGAAATCCTTGCTTATCTACCATAGTCAGTAGCGGTACTAGGTGGGTGCAGAGAGGCCGAAGTGCACCAGGTGACACCATTGGCGGGGAGGGGTGACACCAGCCTTAGTGACACCACAGACAACACTGAAATCTATAAGTAAATCTCAGTCTGGTAAGATTTATTTGGACAAGTTCTACCATTTAAAGTGGAGTAGTCAGCAATTAAACACACAGGAGATACACTCTATTCCAGTTTTGGATGCAGTGAACTCCTCTTGCTCCCCCCCCCCAATTTTTATAAAACAGGGGTGGGTACCTATAAGGAGTGAGGGGCTACACCCACCCGATCTCATTCTCAGGCCCTCACCCGCTTCTTCAAAACCAGAAATGACCAGCTATTTTGGATCCAAAAATACTTTTAAAAAGATGGGAGATCCAGGACATTATCACACCAGCCTCTTGTCCTGCAGCAATCACATTAGTTTAATTATGCAAGCATACTGGTTTTGCATCAGTCTTTATCACACTTTTCTATATTAGCATTGTCATGGTTTGCCAGTATGTTGCCAATTTAACCTTTAGAGTCTCAGCTATGCTTCCTTTATTCTTAGCCAGAACAATCCCATTCTGGGTTCTCACTGAACAGAGTGAGGGAGAAATTAAGTTCTAAGAAATTTAATTTAGAACAGTGGCGGGGGGGGGGACCAGCAATTTCTCCCCAATGTGCCAGGGGCCATCACTGTATCTGGGTCCATTGTCTACAAATGTTTCTTTCCTGGAAACTTGCCAGGGACTGGCAGCCAATGACTCAGGGGGCTAGCACCAGTCCAGGGACAACTACTTTGAGAAGCACTGATTTAGAAAACAAAAACTTGTACAATGAGGAGCGCATAGCTCTGTGACTAGGCAACCTTTGCATTTCTTATCTTCTCAGGCTATATCTGCCATTAAGCAGTGCTTCCAAGCTTGCCAGTTACAGATGCAGTGGTCTGAATCTTTTTGGCAGTCCCAATTAGAGTTAGTCCCATTGAATCTCTGGGAATGTTTGATTCACCATTTAGCAACTGATTAAGTATGTCTGCTCAAGCTGGGACTCCAATAGTGTTTTAGGTTTGTATCTCAACAAACTGGATAGTGAGGGAAGCTCACAGTAGTGGGGTAGCGAACTCAACTCATTGAAATGTGGTACTGGAGGAGAGTACTACGGATACCATGATTTGCCAAAATAACAAATAAATGTGTCCTAGAGTAAATCAAGCCTGAATGCTCAAGAGAAAGGAAAATTACTAAACTGAGGCTATCATAGTTTGGACACATAGTGAGACATCATGCCTCACTGGAAAAGCTGCTGAAAAAATAGGAAAAGAGGAAAACCACTTTACAGGTGGATTGACTCAGTCAAAGAAGCCACAGCCCTGAGTGTGCAAGACATGACCAGGACTCTTGGAGATCTCCTATTAAGAGGGTCATCATAAATCAAAGCTAGCCAACACATAAGAATATTGTCACAACAATTTCAACACGATTCAGCAAGGCCATAAGGATAAATGGAGGAATGCACAGAGGCAAATAAACCATATTATCAAGCTGCTCAGATCAGATTAAGGTCCCAAGCAGGGGCGGGGGGGAGGAGAGGGACCAAGGAAGGTTGCTCCTCCCTTTCACCTTCAGGCCTAAGTTTACTACACCTGTTAGTAATAACAACAACAACAACATTTATTTCTATCCCACCCCTCTGCAACGCAATTGGCTTACAATATAAAAACTCCATAATTACAGTACCCTAGCCCACCCACCCCTTAAAATAATATTAAATTATAAAGGATTAAAAACATACAATAATTAAAAATATATTAAATTAGAAAAAAAAATTAAAACATACAACAATTTTTAAAAATCTAATTGCAGCTCAGAGGGAAAGGACAGCCGAGTCTTGGGTTGGGATAGTTATTTAGGAAAGGCCTGCCAGAAAAGATCCGTCTTGACAGCTTTTTAAAAACTGTCTAAGATGGTAATAAGATGGATCTCATCTGGCAGGCCATTCCATAATCTGGGAGCAGTAGCAGAGAAGGCCCTCTGGGAGGTCACTGACAGCCTTGTTTTCAAAGGTTGTAATAGATTCCTCCCAGAGGACTGAAGTGCACAGGGAGGGTCGTACGGGAGGAGGCGGTCCCGGAGGTAAGTTGGGCCCAAGCCATGTAGGGCTTTAAAGGTCATAACCAACACCTTGTACTGTGCTCGGAAACTAATAGGCAGCCAGTGGAGAGCTTTTAGCACAGGTGCTATGTGCTCTCTTCTGGAAACACCAGAAATCAACCTGGCTGCCATGTTCTGAACTAGTTGAAGTTTCCGAATCAAGCACAAGGGTAGCCCCATGTAGAGCGCATTACAGAAATCCAGACGGGAGGTTACCAGTGCATGTACCACACCTGTTCTCCCTGAGTCTGAATGCGGAGAGCAGGCAACCAACTTCTTACCTGATGAATTTTTCAAAAAGGGCTGCGCTGTCTGGAGGCTCATGCAAAGTGAGGACTGTTTGGTTGCGCAGGAGGTTCTCAAAGATCTCACTTTGCAAGCTGAGCATCAACTGGTGGGTGTGAAAAACTTTGATTTCATCAGAACCAGCAGTGCGCACTCGCAGGGTGGTGTCACTGGCATTCCCGTTGTGTAGGAGCTCCTGTAGTCGCTGCAGCAATGACAGGGAGTGGTTGATGGTGGCTACTGTGGAATCCCCAGTGAGGTCGGCCTTCTGGACTGCAGAGAATGTGACACAGAAGCACAAGAACCTGAGGTGAGGTGAGGTGAGCTCGCTGGGCCAGGGAGATATGGGTAGAGTACAATTTATTTTAAGGGACAGCTGTCAATGGTTTCAGTGGAAGGCTAAATGAAAAAAATACACACAGCAACTTCAGAGCATTTCCATTGCTGTGGCAATTTTAGAGTTTGGAAAATTATTTTTGTGGACTACAACTCCGAATCCCTCAGCCAAGCATGGCCAGGAGCCAATCTGAAGTTTAAAGGTGCTAGCCAAAGTGCTAAGTCCTATCCTCCAAATAGGTTCACTCTTTCAGATAGACTTTTTTAAAAATTAGGGATTAAACCTAGAGCAGATTCACCACTGCACTGACATTAGAGCCCCCACCTACCATGGTGTGGGTGTACATGAGTGAAACCATAAGAACATGCCATGCCTGTTTAGAATAGAGAGACAGATGTGAATTGAGACAAGACACTGGGAGGGATGTGCTTGCACAAAGCCTTTCTTTGGGGATCTGATGGGGTTCCAGTGGATATGCTGCCTCATGTGCACACTGGCTGTTTGCTCCCAATTCCACTCTGTTATCAATGAAGTCAATATTGCAGAAAGAAAGAAAAATTAGTTTCAAGTGCTCTCACACCCAAAAGAAACCTGACCCAGGAGCACTGCCTTGCAGGGGACATGGACAACATAGCACAAGCTGGTTGGGGAAAGGGATGGACATGCTCCCACCAAAGCTTGTATTTACCTCTCCCATGGAAAACAATGGGGCTTATGTTTATATTTATGCTTATTCACATGGCCTGATGAACAGCAGACTTCATAAACTTTAAGATAATGACTTTTTAAAAGTAACTGAAGGTTGACTTTTTCAAGGTTTTAGTGTTCCTCACCATTTCTAGTCCTCCAAATTGCAAGGGCTGCAGTGAAATCATTGAAGCCAATAGTGCCTGGCAACCCCATCTGAGTGCCTGACACTGAAGGTGGTAATTAAAGTCATCCTATCATCCCGGACGACACACACACACGCACACACACAGACCCATGCTCCAGCCAAGCCTAGCTAGTCCTTGTGGGTAGAGAGCATTTGCTTTACTACTCTTGAGAGCTGGATCTGAGCCAGCAGTTTCACAGCCGTCATTAACTCAATGAAATCACTGCCACCGGATGAATTAAATGCTTGCACTGAGCCAAGTTACACTTCTTGGCCTCCCTAGGGAAAGAAAGCTTAGCCTGTTCATATTCTCCCTATTTCTTGGCTCGCTTCTCCTGCTCTGTCCAACTTGGGCAAGGATAAAAGGTTAAAATCCAAAGGCAAACAAATCCTACCCCTTCTAAGGACAAAGAGGCACAGTGGGATGGGAAAGAGCAACTTCAAGGGAACGAGCACCAAATGTAGCTGTTTCCATGAAAACATTACTTTTGTTGAAGCTGCTTTTAAAAGGAAAGCGTTTGTGACTCTTCGGCTCCAGAGAATGAGGGTGGAGGGAACTCACAGTTGCAAAATACTCTCTTTCACCTTCAGATTGTCCATTTCCCTGTCTTCCTTTTTTTGCACAGTTCTCTGCCTACCTTTATTCCAGTTTGATCTACTATTTGCATGAGCAGCCAACCCATAATTCCCCACACTTGATAGAAGACAATTGGAGTGCTTATTTTATGTTCAAGCACAGCAAGTGAATGAGATCACCCTCTCATTTGCCTCTGCCTAAGCAAAGTTGTAATGTATACTTCAAAATGTCTATTCCCTTGACAGTCCCAAGAAAAGCCCATTAGACGCATCCATTCAATTTGTCATAAAAGTCTTGCTCTCTTATAGCTATATGTTTCAGATTTCCAACATTTATCCAAGCACAGTTGTAAGATTTAATTTCTAGTACACCCCAATAAAATAACAATAAACAGAGAGGAGACAAAAAAATAACAATAAACAGAGAGGAGACATACTGTGCCTGTAAGGTGGATGCAGCCCACCGGTAAGCTCCAGTTATTAATTTGTACTTCATAAATAGTCCTGTTCATTGTGGGATTATAGAGTTGGAAGATATCAAACCCCAGTGTTACCTTTGAGTTTCTTGCACCCACCTTGCCCTGTTTATGCCTACAGTGAATCTGGACCATATATTACATCGTTTTAATCCTTGTCTTATCCAGAGGATTGCTTCTTCACATATGCAGCACAGTTAAATCAAGCTGAGTTGAGGAGTGGAAATGGAAGAAGCAGCCTATCTATTCAGAGGGACAAGTGTGAAATTTGGCACTGAGAAGGTTTTTTAAAAGTCATTCATTTGTTCAATCATTCATTTATGACCTCAGTTTCTATTACAGTGATCATCAAACCAGTTCTGGTAAAATGGTAGTCCGTAAACTCTTGGGAAAGCCTGGAAAGACTGTAGGGGACAGTCCAGATTCCTATATCTGGGTTTTTCTATCAGTGAGCATTCTTAAGCAGAGAACAGAATGGGCACACCTTCAAGGTCAAGGTGTCAATTATGCCACCTGTTGCACATATTAACATGACTTCTTAAGATTTTCCTCTAACAGAAGGGTCTAGCAACTGAGAAATAAGTCTAAGAACTGGGCAACCTGGCTTCTGTTCCTCAGGCAGGCTCTTTGTGTAACCTTGGGGAAATCATTCACTTCTCCGGGGGAGTGACAGTGTAGAATAATTTGCTCAGGAACAAAGCACAGTCCCAGTCCCTATCACATTGGGATGCTGAAGCCACAGACACAAATACATGACTGCTGGACCTGTTATGGGGCTGAATCAATAGATTCCTTTTGTCTGTTCTCAGTGGTTCATTCAAAATCACATTGCCCTTGGCTATTACGCTTCTCCAAAGTGTGTTTCAAAAGATTCTTTACACTTCTAAAGTCCTGTAAGATGAAGTCCTGCTCTCTAGCAACATCCAGGGCTCTGAGCCACACCCTGTACCATGCCATACCTGACTTCCTTATGACTCCCTTGCCCTGCCCTGCCTGCTGTCCCAGCCAAGTTGCTTCCCAGCAGCCCTTCCTTCCCCTTACCTGCTTGGACAGCCAGGCACAGCAGTGAGAGAGCTGCAAAGGAACAGGTCCATCTCCTGGGGGTGGCCGGCCGGACCCCTGTCCCTTTAGCCATGGTTTCTTCTTTGGGCAGAGTGTGCGCAGCAGAGGGAATAAGCCCTCAACTGAGCGTGCTAATGTGTCTGACTCTTTATGTAGGACACTGACTCTCCCAGCCTCGCTTGCCATTGATTGGTGGAAAACTAGTAACAGCTGTTACCAAGGGAACCACTTAAGATGGTGAATCGATGCCTGTTGGGCAGTGTGGGAGTCCCTGGGCCCGCAAGCAGAGCCTCCTTTGGGACAACAAGGCTACCTTGAGCCCTCAGCAGGCAGGAAGCCGTACAGGGAAAACAAAGAAGAGGACCCATCTCTGTACATTTGCCCTTGGAGTTTCTTAACTTCAAAGCTTCTGCAAAAACAATCTGCAATTCACACACGGCAGACAGCACCGTTTTAGTAACTTAAGAAAATGTACCCTTCTTCCCCTCATTTTGAATGCTGCATTATCCTCAGTTTACAAGCTAAGAGCAAAATACAGTTGTCCCTCCACATTCACAGATTTGGCATTCACGGATTTAAGTATTCACGGATTGAAAATATTCTTAAAAAAATAATAATCCAAAAAGCAAACCTTGATTTTGCCATCTTATATAAGAGATACCATTTTGCTATGCCACTGCATATAGTGGGACTTGAGTATTCATGGATTTGGGTATTCACGGGGGGTCCTGGAACCAAACCCCAGCGAATGTGAAGGGACAACTGTATAGACCTTCTTAGGCTGCAATGAGGGCAGGTTTTCTGATTTACCTAGTTTGTTCAAGCACAGGGCACTCTGTGCTTTGACATTTGACCTGAGGAAAAAGGTATGCAGTGAGTCTTCAAGCCTCTGTGCAGAAGGAGCCACATGCTCTTGGTATGGCATCATGGCATGCGTGCACACACACACACGATAGTTGGAAGGGCCAGTGATGGGAGCTGCAGTTCTTCACTGCCACTTCTAAACAGGGGCTGAGAAAGAGCAGAGGGCTGCCCTTTTTTAAAATGTCTCTAGAATAGGTAACCATACTGGATAGAAGCTTTTCTAATAATACAAAGAACTGCAACTGAAGCCACTAGCCCTCCAAGCAGCAACCAAGGAAAGCCTGGTTGTGATGTACAAGAATGGGGATACAACACCCAAGCACAGACATCTATTGGCCACCAGCCTACACAGAGGCTATGGGACTGAATGTGTTGTGAGCAAACCCCCTAAAAGTGAGGGGTTTGACTACAATTTCTAGAATCCCCCAGCCAACATGGGGAGGTGGTTTGAGAACTGTGGTCCAAAAGGCAGTAACTTTTCCAAGTTCTGATTGGGAAAGCTTTCTGCTTGCAGGTTAAGCTATATCCATGCTGACCCACTTTGGGTATATACATACTGCACAAGTATAGTAGTTTCATACCACTTTGCTTTGACAATCTCCAATGGAATTCTGGAATTTGTAGTTTGTTGAGGTGCTTAGAATACTCTGTTGTGAGGATCCTATGCACTTCTGAAATACAGGGCTGGAACTCTGCAGCAGAGTCCCTCACCAACAACCAGGTTTCTATGGGGTGGAGCCATGGCAGATAAAATAGTATCAAAGTGCTATAAGCATGGATAAATCCTTTGTTTGATAGGCCAGAATCCACCAGGCTTAGAGTCCAAGAGAGGAGGTCTTCCTTGCTGGAACTGGCTGTAGTTCCGTGCTTTCCCAAGAGTTTTTTTCGATGCCAAACACTTACACACATTGCGGTTATAAGCTTTAGTGATGGTAAATGCTGTAACAGATGGTACAGAGCAGAGAAGCATTTTAGTCCTTTCGCTGATGGGGTCTAGCATCCCCTCACACCCAGTGAACTGGGCCCCTAAGCAACAAATGCTACCGAGATGATCCTCAACTGGCAAATTCCCTATTGCTGGGTAAATGGGTCCCTTGGACTGGGATGCAGCCCCTTCAGAGTAAGGCCAATGGAAGATGGATTCTCAAGGGTTCTATAGCACAGAAGCTAACAAAGAAAATAAAAATGTGCAGGCCCTGCCACATCTCCCCACATAGCTAGGAGAACTGTCCAAGCAGGTTAGTAACAGGAAAATTCACTCCCTCAGCCCATTCCCAGCCTTCAGATCATTTCCCAACTCCAGACTGCCAAGCTAATGCAAATATATTGGACTTTTTCAGACAAGCCTTACCGCGCAAGAAGACTCTGGGAGAGGTATGATGCTGTTGCACAGTGGGGGTCCTTTTTGGACGCAGCCGTCTCTCTCGCAGCATCATTCATGACAGTTCCATGTCCCATCTACAGCAACCATGCCATATTTTACTCACGGAAGTTGAGAAATGGGAAAAAACACACCATTTTATCACCTCAGCATTCACTCATTAAGGTGAAAAAACATGGTGGCAGTGTGCACTTGCCTTGTTATCAAGCTCCGCCCCTGTGCTCATCTGGCCAATCAGCTTTGCACTTCTGCTCATATGAGAAAGCGCTTCTCCCAACAAGCAAATTGCTTTTCCCAACGATCAGGAATGCGCATTCCCCGCTGTTTTTTAAAAAAGAAACTCTGGGAAAAGCCACGAAGGCTTTTCCTTCAGAGTTTTTGGTATTCCCCCCCCCTTTCTGAATGCGGTGAAACAATGTGGGATCCCATTAAGACAGGTAGGATTCTCCTTGCATTCTGTGAGGAGTATTTTCACCATTTAGACAACCTCCATAGCATTTCACTGCCACTTTGATTGCCCTGTAACGTCAACTTGAGATGCAAGGCTTAGGCTGAGTCTGCACTGCAGAAATAATCCAGTTTGACACTGCTTTAACTGTCATGGCTCAATGCTATGGAATTCTGGGATCTGTAGTTTTGTCAGCTATTTAGTCTTCTCTGTCAGTGGGCTCTGATATCACGACAAACTACAAATGTCAGGATGCCATAGCATTGAGCCAAGGCAGTTAAAGCAGTATCAAACTGGATTATTTCTGCAGTGCAGATGCAGCCTTAGTTATCATCAAAGCTTTGAAAAGTTACCTTTTTAGAGTAGAAATGTTTGATATTACAGCTAGGAGCTCATATCCTTGTCAGAACAGGGCACAGTAAGTGTAACCTTATCACATCTGCCCCAAATTTAGGCTGTGTCTCTACTGTGCATGTTGGTCACTATTAAGCCCATGGGGATAGGTATCTCCTTTCTTCCTTTAACCACCATTTGGCAGTGGACTAGTAGCCAGGAATTGCAGTGAACTCTACAATATGGACTGTGAACAATTTTAAAGCCTGCAACATAGAAAAGGCATGTTTTAGTTCACAGAAGACCACTCGAAGATCTATGGTTACAGATAAGCAACCTGACCATCTTGTTCACAGAGATGACCAAACACTAGAGCTTCAAGCTTTAGTTGATTAATCCACATAATTATCCAATTACCATTCTAATTACTAATTAAAATTCCCTCCCACCACTTATTCAAAGACTTCAACACTCTTGAAGAATTGCCATTGTCAGGATGCCCAAGCATGTTCATTTTCCCAGCTGTGTGCAAATGTGGTCTAAAAACCCTCCTGAGTACAGCTTTTCTTTTAGAGCATTTACAAAGTTTTCAGATGTCCTTGCTATTCCATAACCTCTCATTTGGGGTGCAGAGGTGGAGACTCAGCTTTCTGCCTGCATGAAAACACTCCCTCTAACATCCAAAACCAAAGATGCAAACCTGCAGGCTTTTGTGATTCCAACGGCGTCACTTTTGTTTCCCCTGCATGATGAAGAAGCCAGTGAGCTTTAAAAGCATGTGTAATGTTTTCCGTGCATTCTCCTGCTTGCCGTAATAGAAGTATCACCAATGGATATTTGGATCTGGATTTGGAGAGGGGTTTCTAATGTGCCCCCCCCACCACGACTTCAGCAAAATATGCAGTCAACTGCAGGGGAAGTCGTTTAGCACAGTGTAGTCCATACTGCAGGGGCCATACACACAAATAATATGATCAGAAGGGCAGAGGTTGCTGCATGGACTTTTCCCATCAGCACCTTCTGGCAGGGACTCAATGGCATTAGGAAGAGGCAACTGATTGTCTCTTCACCCATTAAGGCATTGTGTGAACGGAACAAAGATTTTCAGACAACACTGTTATAGTGTTACTATTCCACTTTATTTGCTATGGCTTCCTCCTGTTGAATCCTGGGATTTGCAGTTTAGGGAGGGGCATTTACAACTCTCATCCAGAGATCTTAGGCCTCACTAAACTACAAACCCCAGAATTCCACAGGAGGCAGCCAGAGCAGTTGAAGTGGAATAGTAACACTATAACAGTGTAGTCTGAAAATCTCCTAAGACCCAGTACCACAGGTAAGGATATCAGACCACTGCAATTGGTGTCAGACCATCCTTTATAACCTAGATCTTCCATAATATTTCCAACAGGCCTTGAGCCTGTTTATGTCTGAAGCTCTTTTGACTCCTTGGACTGTGCTGACTTTATCTATGATGTTTTTTCCGAAACAAAAATCATTTTGTATTAGAGAACCTTGTACACTGTATGGTTACCTATTCCTAGAGACTTTTAAAAGCCCAGTTTTATTGATGATTTGTGACATGACAATACAGTAGTTGTGCAACCATGGCATTTAATTACAAGAACTTGACGATACAATTATTTACGTGTTTACTTGGGAGTAAGTGCAGCTGTGTGCAATCAGGGTTATACTCTGAGGTACGTGTGCTCAGGATGGAAGCCTTAATTCTGTGAATGCTCCCAAAAGGACTCACAGGCTCTCTCTCTGGCTTTTCTTTGCAAACGAAGATACAGGAAGGACTCATCCCGCGCTTTCTGCAAGCGCGCTGATTACTGAAAAGGCCAATCTGTGATAAACAAGTCCGGTTGCAGAAAGCACAGCAGAAGGTCTCCTTAGGTGATGTTTCCGGGTTGTGATTCTTTCTGCATTGTCATTTCTCTTCAAGACTTGTACAGCGTGAGTTCTCAAATAAGGCTGCAGCATTGTGCATAGTGCATCTCCATGCCTCTGGATGGTAGGCCAGGGCAGACCATTGCTGGTGATCAATTTGGCTGAGCCTGAGATGTTGCTTCAGGGAATCCTTGTATCGCTTTTTTGCAGTGCCCCTCTTACGCTGACCCGTGGCGAATTCACCATAGAGTACTATTTTTGGGAGGCGATGGTCCTCCATCCTAGAAACGTGCCCTGTCCAGTGCAGCTGTGTTCTCAATATCATGGCCTCAATGCTGGTGATCCCTGCTTGCTCAAGGACAGCAACATTCGTCACATAGTCAGTCCAGTGTATATTTAGGATTGTGCATATACAGCGCTGATGAAAGCACTAAAGGAGTCGTAAGTGTTGGCGATAGGTGACCCATGTTTCAGACCCATAAAGGAGAATAGACAGTACAATGGCTCTATACACACTGATTTTTGTGCTTTGCCTCAGGTGTTTGTTACTCCAGACTCTTTTGTGAAGTCTTCCAAATGCGCTATGTGCCTTTGCTAATCTGTGATCGATCTCTTTGTCAATCTTGGCATCTGAAGAGATGATGTTTCCCAGGTAGGTGAACTGCTGCACAGATTTGCCAACGGCAATGTGGGGATGATGGTGTTTGTCCTGTGGTGCAGGCTGGTAGAGAACTTCCATTTTCTTCAGGTTGACTTCCAGCCCAAACAGCTCCGCAGCTGTTGCGAAGCAGGATGTTAGGCACTGCAGAGCTGCTTCTGTGTGGGCAACAAGGGCAGCATCATCAGCGAAGAGCAACTCACGGCCCAAATAGTTTAGAGTCTTAGTGCGAGCCCTCAGACGGCTTAAGTTAAACAAGCTACCATCAACACGGTAACGTATATAGATGCCGTCTTCTTCTTTGGGCTCTGCTGTAGCCCTTTGGAGCATCATGCTGAAAAGATTGTAAATAAAGTTGGAGCAAGAACACAACCTTGCTTCACTCCATTAGTTATTAGAAAGGGCTCTGAAAGAGCATCGCCATATCTGACAGCACCGTGCTGGCCCTCATATAGCAAGAGGACTCACAGGACTATAGTGAGATATACAGCAACCCAGATTGCCTCAGTGCATTTGTTAAATGCCAAGAACTGGCCAAGAGAGAGAACATCAGGAGGCATCCATTGAGTGAGTCTGTAGTGTTGTTGGACTTGAACTGATGTATCAAACTGCCTTATATTAAGCTGCTTTATACTGAGTCAAACCATCAGTCCAACTAGCCATTATTGAATATTCCAGGAGAGACTAGAAGTAGGTTGGGATCAACTAGTAGGTCTCTGGGTGGTTTGTGATAGCCAATGTGCTGTAGTGGTTTAAGCACTGGACTAGGACGGGAGACCAGAATTCATATCCCCACTCAGCCATGGAGAACCACAGGGTGCCCTTGGGCAAGTCACACTCTCTCAGCCCCAGAGGAAGGCAAACACCCTCTGAACAAATCTTGCCAAGAAAACCCAGTGATAGGTCTGCTTTAGGGTCACCAGGCATACAACAACAGCACAGTAGGACCCCCATATCCACAGATTCATAGAATCAGATAGTTGGAAGGGACCACAAGGGCCATCCAGTCCAACCCCTGCCATGCATTATCCACTGATTCATTATCCACAGGACACAAAACAGCACACCTACCATAGAGTCTTCCTAGAGAATGTGCTGTCTCTAGCCAATTTCTATATCCTCCAAGGCAACTCTATGGTATTTTAAACCAGAAGTCCCGTTATTTTCAATGCTGTTTGCTATTATCCACAGTTTTCGTTATCCACACCTCCCCGAACCAATCCCCAGCGGATACAGGGGTCCTACTGTATATAAATTCAAGTTGTTTACCAGGATGGATTTTTGTGTGAAAGGACTGAGTTCAATTTAGTACATTTCTTATAGGGAAAACAAGTCAGAATGTGCTTAGATGAATTATTTTTCTTAATTCTATGTCTTTTGGTTCTGGTTGATGGATTGCGGGACCAGGGTCAGTACAAGCTGTCCCATTGCCTGAAGGAGGAGAACACATGTCACCACCTCCCTCCCACCCACCTCCACCTCCCCATCTGCTCACTGTTTCACTCTAAGTGAGGAATTATAGGTGAGGTGGCCACTGAGGACTTTATCAGATGCGGCAACTATGGCGCCATAACGATGCCTAATGGTCGCAAAAGGTCATGCATACCAAATGTCGTCATCCTTTCACAATCATGTAAAGTCTAAAACCTGCTCCTTTTTTTTTGACAGCCCAAGCCATCAATAGATCTCCCATGGCGCTTTGTTGCTGGCATTGCTGGCCTTTGAATCCTCATGCCATTGTGCTCACATGAATGCTGTGTCAATGACAGAACACTTCTGGAAGAGATCGCAACAGCCTGGTAGGGGACGCTCTTTTTATGAACCCCCCCCCATGTACTTGGGACTTTTAAAGTGTGCTTATGTACTTGTGTTTATGTTTTATGTCTTGCTTTTGCTTTTATTTTTGAATTTACTGTGCTAGCATCTTCTCGTGAGAATTGGCAAGATTTGGAACCTGGAAGTAAACAGAGCTTGGTTCGTGCTCCATTCATGCCAAGGATGCCTTTCTGACGCTGGTTAAGGTAGGTCTGATGCTGGGGTCTTTTGCCGGCATAAAAACGTTTCCAAATATGCCAGGAAAAGAACCTTTCTGGGGGGTGGTCTGATAAACTCCAGAGACTGCCGATGCTATTGTGGCATTGGCAGTCTCCAGGGCCAACCCTGGGTGAAAATGATCCAGGGGGCATGGAAGCTGCATACTCTCCAACTGTCCCAATTTGGCAGAAACAGTCCCGAGTCATCCTTCGTTGTCCCATTTTTTCAGCTGTTTTTAAAATGTCACAGTTTCTCTCTCTACCTCCCACTTTCCTTCTTTGGCCTGGTTTGCTTCAATTGCTGCAAACTCAAAGTGCAAAAATGGCTTGCACTCAATTAGCAGCAGAGTAGAAGCAGGGGGCTTGCTCTTCCTGGTAGTCTCAGGCAAAAACAAACTGCTGCACTCTCTCCTAGCTTGTGCGTTTTTCCTCATTAATAATTTTTGCCATCTTTTAAAAAAAATATTTTTATTCAAAACCTTTTTTCCAATATAAAACTCATACTTGCTCCATACATATTCCATTTCCTTTCATTTCATCTGATTCGTATATCTTTTACAAAAAAAGAAGAAAAAAATATGTTTTACTTATGCACATCTCTTTTACATATTATGCTGCATACCATCTCTCTACAATCATTCTGTCATTCAACATACACTTCTAAATCCTATCTTCTTCTTCCATCCATTACACTATTACTTTATTCATTCATCCTACCCATTCTCGTCCCTATTCTTCAACTTCCTATCTGATCTGGCCATGTTTTCCATTCTTACAATTGCACATCTTTTCTTGTATTGCTATTGCTTGTTTCATTTATCCAATTTTATATCTTATCCCTTCTTATTTCTAATTATCTCATTTCTTTTTAAATTTCTTTTACTCATTGTTCTTGTTTCATCTTATTAGAAAATTTTGAAAAAAATTAGGTGTATAAGCAGTGTAATTTTAATATATTTATGTCTCTCAATTTCTATTTTCCTTCTCATGTTGTTGCATAAAGAAGTCATATCGGAATTTCTTTATTCCCTTACATCTATCTATCTTGTATTCCTATTTATCTGTAATCATGTATACATATATGTAGTTATATATACATACTTACCTACATACCTGTACAATTTCTTTAATCTGTAGCTTAGTTTTTTATTGAATTATAGAATTGTTCAGTCTTATTTTCATGTATTCTGATAACATAATCCAGTCTGTTGCAAATTTTTCTATGTTTTTCCCTTTTAGTAGCATTTCTGACAATTTCTCCAGCCATTGATCCATTGAAGGTAACTCCTTTTGTTTCCATTTACTGGCGAATATTATTCTAGCAGCTGCCAACATGTAGAAAACCATCTTTTCATTCTTTTTCTCTAGATCTTCATCAATGATAATTGTTGCCATCTTGATCACACTCTGGTGTTGTTTGGTCACATGTGTTTTAGTTTTCATCTGTGAAATGTTGGAGGGTATGAAGTTGGTACAAATAGATAGTAAATCAAATATCAGGCCAAACTAGATTACCCATTGAAATGAATGGAGCTTGTTTCAGTGGGTCTTCTCCAATTAGGACTGTCATTGGCTTTAGCCCTGGATAAGTAAAATACAACTTTGTACCTGTGGCCTGTAGAATGGAATATAATTTCAACTATACCACATAGTGTTCATTAGAAAAACAGCTGCACAAGGGTCTATTGTTTATGAAAATAGTTTGACCCTAAAGAAAAGGCCGCAACAGAAACTTAGGGGAGGAGGTGGGAATCAAGCTGCAAAGCCAGATGTGAAAGGCTTGTACAGAAGCGGGTTGGGAGAGTTTACACTTCACTTGCCCGCTTAATACAAAAGCAGATGCCAGCACAAATCCCATCAATCCAGACAGCTACTCAATAAATGGGAACAGGCTAATATTTCCCCAGCTGTGAACAAGCAGGAGGATGCAGCATGGATGAAGGTCATGCGGCAGGAATGAAGAGTCTGCTGGAGCCTGGCCCTGGGGCAGGGATGCCACTGGGTGGGAGGAATGAGCCAATGCACACTCATGTGGAGCAAAAGCTTCAATGTGACTCCTGCTGCCAGGAGGGCAGCCTCACCCCCAGCAACTTGGCTTGAAAAGAGAGTGTGAGAGGGAGTCTGGCTATGACCCCATTTTTCCAGGACCACTCAACAAAGTCATAGCTCACCAGTGCCCTCTGCTCTGCCTTCCCATCATTATATGACTGCATACTCAGTAGCACAGCTATGTGCCCCAAGCTTTGGAAGCCCTCACAGAAAATCAACAATGTCCCTTTAATACCCTTTATTGTTCCACATACAGGGCCGTTAAGGTCGTTAGCCACCTCTTCTTCTTCAAGAGTAGCCACATTTCCCTCTCCACGTCCTGAGTGCCATTGGGGGAGCCAGAAAAACTACATACAGCCTGCACTAGAGATACATTCAATATTACCAAATGAGAAGAACAATTTATGTGTCTTGCCATACAAATACTTGTAGTTTAGACCTACAGCTACTGCACTGTGCACTGTGCGCTTCTGCTGCTCCAGAGATTGGAACACGGAGCAATGGATGCAAGCTCCAGGAACAGAGATTCCACCTCAACATTAGGAGGAACTTTTTGACAGTAAGAGCTGTTCGGCAGTGGAACGCACTCCCTTGGAGTGTGGTGGGGTCTCCTTCCTTGGAGGTCTTTAAACAGAGGCTGGATGGCCATCTGTCGGGGATGCTTTGATCGTGATTTCCTGCATGGCAGGGGGTTGGACTGGATGGCCCTTGTGGTCTCTTCCAACTCTGCAATTCTATGATTCTATGAAATGCCTAAGGACTGAGACAGTGTGCCAAAGGATAATAAGGTCAAACTCTAGGTTTTTGTGGGACTGAGACAAAGGGCATTCCATTCACATGGAGCTTCACTTCCTTTCAAACAAGCCACATCAACCTCTTTCCAAACATGGTTGATGCTACCTCATAATACCCAGACCCTTACATATCTAAAGGAGAAATGTTTAGTCAGTTGGACTGGAGCTGAGAAAGAGCCTTTGTCCTTGAGAAGAGGATAAAGGAAGATCTTTCCATCACTTAAATAAGGCAGGTGCCTGCTTGGCTCCTTAAGGACTTACTGTAGTTGCTGCTATTGTCTCTGCAACCAGCACAGTTGTGATGCCATCTCTCAAAACTCTCCAAACTTCCAAACTCTCAAACCATTGTATAATATAGCATGTGCTGAAACTGTGAACATGCAGGATGATAAGTGGACATTTTGTGTTGATGAAGCCTTAAGGATGTACCAATGAAGGAAAGGTAGGCCTTAAATATAGGTAGTATGATATGTTTAAAGGCATTTAATTGCATTACATGGTGGTATTTTTTCATGCTATCTGAAAACAAGAACCCAGTCCCAGGATCTTTGCACTAGCTGACTAAAACAAATGAAGGCAGGACCAGATTTACTTTTTGTTAACTGACCAAATCATTAGAATACTACCTGTACGTTTCCCTCATAGTTCCACATGTAAAAAAGCTAAGGAATTACAGTACAATGAAAGTTGGAAACTGTAAGAAGGGGTTATCCTGCAGTGAACTAGGCCTGGCTGTGGCTATGGCCCTAAGAATATGACCGCTCTGGAGGGTCATGGTAAAGATGGCCTTGCCCTCCGTCAGTTAAAATTGAACGTTGGGAAAATAACTTCTTGGGCAAAATAGCTCCCAGAATCCCCTGGCCCTGATCTCCAACAGTAAGCATTTCAAGCCCTGGTTAAAATGTGAGCTAATTGCCAGAGTAGAGCCATCCTTAGGACGTGTACCCTGGTATCCCCACAGAGGCTTCGGACTCAAGTCAGCCCCCTCAGGCCTCCCATTCCTTGACACTGCTTCCGTCTGACAGTTCATCATTATGGGACCTAAGGCAGAGGAAATGGTGTGGGGCCTATCAAAGTGCTCCTCTTCTGGGATAAATTGGGCCACACTATAAATGGTGCAGAAAATTCCCGCATGTAGGTTTAAATCCTTATCAGGGGTGGGGACTGCTATTTCTGAGCATGGATTTAGAAATGGAGCCTCCAGATGTTTGTTTACTGACACAGTTATCATAGCTGTTGATTCCTCTTCAATCCCACCCAGATGGCAGAAGCAAACATTCATCTTAAGGGTAACCTTCCACACCCAGAGCTCTCTGTGTTCCTGCAGTGCTGAAGAAGGTGATCTCCTCTCATCTTCAAGTCACCAGTTCATTGCTGGGGCTTAAGTTTCATACCAGCATTTGTCAAAAGCACTACACCCTTTTTTTCTTTTTAAAAAGTGCCCATTCTCAATAATAATAATAATAATAATAATAATAATACATTTTTATTTTTAACCCGCCCCTCTGCTCGGCAACCGGGGCGGCTTACAGCAAGATTAAAACAACATCAAGTTAAAACAGTCCTTCCCCATCCTACCCTCCCACCCTTAAAACTAAAACAATATAGGGCTTTAATCTGAGAAAAAGTTCACAAGGACTTAATTCTGGAAGAACTGGGGACATTGTGGCTTAGCCCATGCAGTCCTCCAGATGATGTTGGACTGTAGGTCACAGCAGCTCTAGCCATTATTGCCAGTGGTCTGGAATGCTAGGAGTTGCCTGTTCAACAAAATTTAGGGGAAACATGATTCCCGCTTATAGATTTAGCCCAAGAACATGAGAAGTGACAATAAAGAGGAAAGCACCAGGGGATATGTGCTGAAAGCATGTCTCCTTCACTGCTTCCTAGTCATATCTATTCTTGTCCCTATCAGACATGAGAAGGAGGAAAGACTGTTAGGGCACAGAGGCACAGATAAATCCCCCACAACTCTGGGTGTTTTAAATTATGCATTGTGTCTGTTCCTGTTAGGAGGAAATTTGCCTCAATGCCATGTATACAAGCTCTCTATTATGTTCTTCTCTTCTTCACACAGTAAGGAATAACAGTCTTGAATCAAGAAGAACAGTGATGCTCCTGATGAGTAAACATACTCTAGGATTCAGAATAAAAGCTGGGTTAGTCTGTTACACCATAAAAAGGGGAAGGGGAAGGGAAGGAATCTAACAGGACATTTAAGGCTGATTTATTTCAGCATGAGCTTTTGTGGATTTCAGTCCACTTCTTGAGATGTACTGAAGAAATGGAGTTTAATGCCACAGGTATTTCAGCACATACATAGTTGTGGGGGGTGGGATATGGTGTAATAGGATATAGAAAGATATAAATTGTTACCCTGGCCATAAATCTTCAGAAGAGTTGTGTAAGAGGAAACAACTTCAAAGAGTTGTCAAGAGGCTGGTCTTGTCCTGGGGTATAAAAATAATAAGATCTGCTTACTTGAAAATTTGCTTCCTTGAAGTAGGAAAATTTTGAGGATAATTTATTTCTTATATTTGTTATATAAAAATTTGGTACAATTTTTGGCACTACCTTTGCTAATGTCAGATTTGTGTCTTTTATTCTCTTGTGTAGAGACTGCCCTGTTTGTCCAATACAGAATTCAGAGGGGCATTACTGACAGGATTTGGTATGCATCACATTGAAGGATGAGAAAGTAAAAACACCTCTGATGCTATGGATGACCTTATCAGGACCTGTAATGTTGCTGCCAGAATGGATGTGGAGACAGAGCTAGCATCTGGGTTTCTAGCAGGATCTTGTCCCTGCATTTCCAACCACATTACGCGTCCTGTTGTGGGTGGGTAGTTGTTTAAGGTTAGGGGCTGCCGATAGGCAAGCAAAGACCTGCCACAGAATTTGTTATAGCTCACTGATAATGTGTTTGAGTGATCTCAGCTAGGAGCTGTAGGTGACAACTACTGGTGCTAACTGGCTTACTTAGTCCTAGGATGTTTGCGCTATCAGCAAGCATTTTGCAAATGGACAGTGTTATTTTTTAAAAAAACAATTAAATAATGAATTAATTTGCTAGTAGTACTGTACTTTCTGCATTAACTTTCCCTTTGAGCTCACTGTCTGTAATCCCAACAATAACCAGGGGTACCTGTGTGTACTTGAAATTCTAGATAACACTCCATGCATCTGGCAAGGTGGACTGTAGTTCACAAAAAAATTGTATTTTAGGTTAGCCTGTGGCAGAAAAAAACAACAAAAAGTCCTGTGGCACCTGAAAGACAGATGCCACTACCAGTTTGACAACTGCTGCTGCAGCATCGTAAACCTACTGCAACCTTCAGGGGGAGTGCTGGAGCCTTCACTGAGGACCACTTCCCACAAATTTTCATTTACTTACCATTAGCATCACTGGCTTGTTGACACAGCCAATTATTTCTCCCTAGGTGAAGAGAAGCACAGGTAGGATTGTGCCCTGAAACACACTAATGGGATCTAAAAGACTGACGATAAGGGAGCAAGAGCAGATGCCATGAGCCGAGGTATTGGCTACTTTGATGCATGGCTCAGTAGCAGATTGATGTGCTGATAGGAGCAGAAAGTGCTCCTATCAGCTACATATGGGAAAACAATTCCCAGGCAGTGGAATAAAAGTCACTTGGAAAACACTCCCTCCCCCCAGTTCATCTGGTGGCCCATAGGTGGCATTTTTCCTGCAGAGGGATCATCTCCAGACTAAGGTGTAGACACTGTCATCTGTGAAATGCAGTATCAGTTTATTTTGTCATGAGTACACAGATAAATTGGTGAAATACATTCTTCTGATGTACTTTGTACATGGGATGTAGCCATTACGCAAGCTTCGGATGGGGTGTATGCACACAATTTTTCCTGCATAGTTACCTTCATGTCAAAAAGAAATCCACAAAAACCTAATGTATGAAGCTGTGCAAATAGCAATCAGTTCCAATTAGTTATACATCTTATACTCCCCCTGGATGACTAAAGTGTGGATTGTGGGATGATATAATAAAGCCCACTCTTTCAAAACATCCATATGCCAAGCTGGCAGATATGCCACTTTGGCAACATCTACCTTAATAGTTGTGTATAGAAACAAGGGGGTAACGGTTTCAAACTGGCCAATTTTTTTAAAAAAATGTCATCATATACCCAATATCTCCCTGAGATTTCATTACTCCATGCCAGTGCCTGTGCATGTGTCACCTGTGGGATCAAGCCTCAGGAAAAAATTGGATGTACTGAGAAATATGTGTCAGGAGGCATGTCCATGTCACCAGTGCATTCCATTTAAATCAGAGATCCTCCAGATGCCATTGGATTCCAGTTCCCATTCGCCCTGCCAGCCTAGCTGGGAGTAAGGGATGATGGGAGCGATAGTTAATCAGTACCTGAAGGCCACTGGCTCTCCATTGCTGATTTAAATGCACACTGTTACCTATATTGTGTTAGAGCTCCATGGCAGAGCACATGCTTTGCATGGAGAAACTCTCAGGTTCAATCCCTGCTATCTCCATTTAGAGCTAGGGAGAGCTGTACTACCTATCTCCAGGTGGGGTAAGATTTCTGCCTGAAGCCAGTTAGAATTGATAGTACTGGGCTAGATAGACCAATAGCCTGACTTAGGGTTTGTCTAAATGGTGTGTGTGTGTATGTGTGTGTGTGTGTGTGTGTGGATTGATGTGCACTAATGCCAATTCGAAATGGCTTTGATTTGTCTTAACATTTTTTGGCAAGATCACAGGTATGCGAAACTATCCGCTTTCGCTGTTCCAATGCCTGTGAATCAAGATGGTGGGCACAAGTGAATTGCTCATGTTTTTATTTACCTCAAGTTGCCACCACCAAACATTTTTTTAAAGCATATCTAAGTTGTGAAAATGCTAAAGAAAATAGAAAAAAAGACTGTTTCATCACCTCAGCACATGCTCACTATGGAGAAAATCCAACATGGTGGTTCCAGGCACTTGGCTTGTTAGCGAGCTCCACCCCCTGCACACATCCAACCAATCAGCTTTCCATTTCCACTCTTATTGGGAATGCAAATGAAAGCAAATCAGTTGTCCCAATGAGCAGGAATGCACATTCTCCACGGAGCTTTTTAAAAACTTTTAAAACTTTGTTTTTGGTGGATTTGACCTCCCTCCTTCCAAATACAGTGGATTGATGTGGGATGCCATTTAGACAAATTGCAGTCTCCTCAAATTCTATGAGGAGTATTTTTGCCGTTTAGACAACCCCTCAGTCTAAGGTACCTCCCCAAACTTCTGTCGACATTCCAGTACAACGGGTCATATGTAAGTACTTTTTGGAACCAAGATTAGAGTATGTTGTATGTTGATTAATTGGGGACGTCTAATCTGCTCCCCTCACCCACTATTAAATACAGCCAGCCACTAGTAGAAATTGTCATCCCCAGTTAATCAGCAAGCATGCATAAAAGAACAAATCTATTCCTTTACTAGCCTCACTGTGAATGTGACACAGTGGTTAAAGAGCATAAAAGTGTAGCCAAGCTGCATTAAATGACCTTAAGTAGGTACAGTATGGCAAACACCAGCTGGGCTTTTTCTGATTCACTGAACAAGTTTAAATTTTATTTCCAGCCACATGCTGTATCTTTAGACTCAATTTTACCATATCTGTTTGACTGCAAATTTCTATGCTCAATTTGTTTTGATTTGTAATAGAGCGAACAGCTAAATTTCATTAGTTTGTTAACCGTGGATTTTATTCATTCTGTATTTCAGTCCATTAAAATTCAATCAGCCAGTGAAACTCCAGAGAGCATAAACAACTTCCTTCTGTCACAAGGGGATCCATGTTAACAATTCACAATCACATTATTAATGGTGTCCATTTTACAAGTGAGGTATATAAAATGAGATAATTGATTAAGAAAAAAACAGCTATCTCTTTCTGCACTGTCTCAAAGAATATTCAAACACCTAAGATTTTCCTACACAGATATTGGGGCTTACCGCATTCTGAAGTAAAGCAGCAGTGCAGCAGGAAGGTTCTGTCTTCCATGCTGCCTTACTGCATGATGTTGTCGTTTTTTTGTTCTGAAGCCATGGGAGACTGAGGTAAAACTATTAGCAAAAAGACATAGTTTTACCTCTGTTTCCCATGGGACCAGAACAAAAGAACACCAGAAGAATGACAACATCATGTGGTAAGGCAGCATGGAAGACAGAGCCTTCCTGATGCGTTGGCACTTTACTTTGGAGTGCAGTAAGTCCCATTGTTTCTATGAAGGAAGAAATGCACACATGTAACAACAAACACCAAGTTGTTATGTCTGATGTGCCTCTCAGTTTGATAAAATCATTCAAAATTAGATTATTTTAACCTGGCTCATAGGATCCATAAGAACAAAAGAGAAGCTGTGCTGGCTCACATCCCAAGTACAGCTAGTCTTGAACTACACCTATGTGGTGCCCACAAGCAGGACATAAGTGCAGTAGTGCGCTTTCACTTGTACAGGGCCAGCCCGTACAAAATTTATTTATTTATTTATTTATTTATTTATACCTGCTCTTCAGCCACAAGGCTATCAGAGTGGCTTACAAATTGTTTTTAAACAGTAGCAATTTACACATCTACACCGCATTAAGCAGTTTCCAATGTGTGTTTGCTAATTATCCCCACAAGCTGGGTACTCATTTTACTGACCTACGAAAGGATGGAAGGCTGAGTGAACCTTGGAGCCCGCTGGAATTGAAGTTGCAACGTGGTGACTTGCAGTACTGGCATTTAACCACTGCGCCACCAGGGCTCCCATACACAATATAGCAGTGGCTCTTAACCTTTTCTTTACCAGGGACCCCCTTTAAATATTTTTTGTTGCCGCAGACCCCCAAGACTTAACTCAAGATTTAAAACAACAACAACAACAACACCTGATGATAATAATAACATAATTACACCATCCCTGAAACCTTCCCTCAGAGGCACTGTAGGGCGAGGGAAGACTTTTCTCCTGCTTCTTCTTGCCAATTTGGCTGGAGTGGACTGAATGGCAATATGCAGGCCAAGCCAGCCAGCTTTTGCCTTGGCTCTTGTCATGTGGCCACTCTACTGCAGGCAGGAGGTGGGCCGAGCAGCATTCAAGCCTTCACAGGCCCCCTGTGAGGACACTGTGGCTCCCTGGGGGTCCCCAGACCACAGGTTAAGAACCACTGCAATACAGTATTAGGCAAAATGAGGAGGTTGCCTCGGGTGGCAGAGTTTAGGTGTCACAAAAGGACAGGAAATTGTTAGTTATTCAGTTTATGACTATTATATTTTTACTACTAGGGAGGATGAGAAGAATTACAGTTGTCCCTCCATATACACGGATTTGATATCCACGGATTTAAGTATTTACGGCTTGAAAATATTCTTAAAAAAATAATAATCCAAAAAGCAAACCTTGATTTTGCCATCTTATATAAGGGACACCATTGTGCTATGCCATTCCATATAATGGGACTTGAGTATGCATGGATTTTGGTATCCAGGGGGGGTCCTGGAACCAAACCCCAGTGAATATGAAGGGACAATTGTAGTGCTAAGGTGCCAATTCTTTTTTATTTATTTTTGACTGTGCAAAAACTGAAAGAAGAAGAAAAAAAGAAAGAAAAATAAATGGAAAACTAATGAATTAAGAAGAATAAATTAGCAGATAACATGAAAAACATAGCAGTGAGAAACCCTCTGTGCATAAACATCTAGAAAGGATGGCCAAATATCCAAAGTATGCCCATGAAAATCTATATTTCATATATACAAATGTTCCATCCATTGAATAATAGAGTGAGGGCAATTGTCTTTCCAATATTATAATATAAGGGTTCTGGCCACTAAGAGAGCCTAGAGAAATTGACCAAATGTTAATTTCTAAGATGTTGGGAAATGGTTCAAGATCACAAAATTCAAAGACTGCTGCAACCCAAAATGAATTCAGCTGGTGAATGTCCCCTAAAAGGAATACCACTGAACATAACAAGATCATGTGTTCAAGAGATGTATGAGGAGAGATACACCACCTGCATTTGACAAATGTCCTCAGACCTTTGCTAAATAAAAGTTGTTGCATCCAAAGATTTTTTGCTATTTAAGTCACAGTTTCAAATCCATAGATATAGTAGGTATTGAAGTCAGATTTGTAATCTGATGGTTGGACAAAATATTGTTATCTAATTTATCATTTCAGTTGTTCGTATTTACTAGTAACAATCAAAATTAGTAAACAAATATTGTAGCCTTTCTTTCTTTCTTTTTGCATGTACTCATATGTTGCAAAGAAGACACTGCCATTCTGCAGAAGCTGGGTGATGGTATCTCACATTTAATCCAGTGAACAGAAGAAACTCGTAATCAGAACCATTCAACTGATTCAGAGTAAGAACTGCTCTAGTACACTGCTCTAGCAGAAGCCTTTCAGTAAAAGTCTTCTTTCCTATTGGAATTTCAAAAACATTTGAGATTTGGTGATCTCAGTAGCAGAGTTAAAACTGTGCTTTGCAAAAGTTTTGGGAACAGATAAACCAGCCACCTCCTCTCCACACACAATATATCTATCTGAAAAATGCAACAAGCTTAGTTGTCTTTAAAAAGTATAAAATGTTTTTTATACTTTTATACTTAGAAAGTAGCATGTACATAATTCAATATACAGGTTCAGCATCTTCAGGTAGGTCGGAGGAAGAAAAATCTAAAAAAGGTCTACATGCTTCCAGTTAAAAACAAGCCCTTCTGCAGTGTAATCCCGCTCTTTGTACTCTTTGAAGAATTCACAGCCTGGGTATGGGATGGAGAGAAGAATGAAGTTGGCATAGTGCTGTGCTTTATCCACCTAAAAAGGGTCTACATACTAAATAAAATAAAAAGAAAGGGGCTGAAAGTTGTGTGGAGATTGGAAAAGGGAGGTTAAAGGAAATATATCCTCCTTTATGGATCTGAAACATGGGTTACCTATCGCCACCACCTACGACTCCTCGAGCGCTTTCATCAGCGCTGTCTACGCACAATCCTAAATATACACTGGACTGACTATGTGACGAATGTTGCTGTCCTTGAACAAGCAGGGATCACCAGCATTGAGGCCATGATATTGAGAACACAGCTGCGCTGGGCAGGGCACGTTTCTAGGATGGAGGACCATCGCCTCCCAAAAATACTACTCTACGGTGAACTCGCCACGGGTCAGCGTGGGAGGGGCGCTCCAAAAAAGCGATACAAGGACTCCCTGAAACAACATCTCAGGCTTGGCCAGATTGATCACCAACGGTGGTCCGCCCTGGCCTCACATCGGGAGGCATGGAGACGCACTATCCACAATGCTGCAGCCTTATTTGAGAACTCACGACGAACAAGTCTTGAAGAGAAACGACAACGCAGAAAGAATCACAACCCAAAAACATCACCCAAGGAGACCTTCTGCTGCGCTTTTTGCAACCGGACTTGTTTATCTCGGATTGGCCTTTTTAGTCATCAGCGCGCTTGCAGAAGGCGCGGGATGAGTCCTTCCTGAATCTTCGTTTGCGAAGAAAAGCCAGAGAGAGAGACATAAGAGTTATTCAAGAATTGATTATGGGAGGTTACCTCCACGAGAAGAAATGAGATTTTGGAAAGATTAGCTAATGGCTCCAGTGAAGGGGAGCACTGTGGTGGGAGTGGGGTAGGGGAATTAATATTCTTGAAAAGAATCATAGTAAAGAACTTACGTTAACATTTGGAATTACAGTTCTCTCTTCACATTCGTTGGGGTTTGGTTCCAGGACCCACCGTGAATACCCAAATCCATGAATACTCAAGCCCCATTATATGCCCCCTCTCTCTCTGGCATTTCTTCCCAAACGAAGATTCAGGAAGGACTCATCCTGAGCTTTCTGCAAGCGTGCTGATGACTGAAAAGGCCAATCCGAGATAAAAAAGTCTGGTTGCCGAAAGCGCAGCAGAGGGTCTCCTTGGGTGATGTTTCCGGATTGTGATTCTTTCTGCATTGTTGTTTCTCTTCAAGACTTGTTTGGCATGAGTTCTCAAATAAGGCTGCAGCATTGTGGATTGTGGGTCTCCATGCCTCCCGATGTGAGGCCAGGGAGGACCATTGTTGGTGATCAATTTGGCTGAGCCTGAGATGTTGTTTCAGGGAGTCTTTGTATCGCTTTTTTGGAGCGCCCCTCTTACGCTGACCCGTGGTGAGTTCACCGTAGAGTACTATTTTTGGGAGGCGATGGTCCTCCATCCTAGAAATGTGCCCTGCCCAGCGCAGCTGCGTTCTCAATATCATGGCCTCAATGCTGGTGATCCCTGCTTGCTCAAGGACAGCAACATTCGTCACATAGTCGGTCCAGTGTATATTTAGGATTGTGTGTATACAGCACTGATGAAAGCGTTCGAGGAGTCATAAGTGGTGGCAATAGGTGACCCATGTTTCAGACCCATAAAGGAAAATAGACAGTACAATGGCTCTATACACACTGATATTTGTGTTTCGCCTCAGGTGTTTGTTACTCCAGATTTTTGTAAAGTCTTCCAAATGCACTATATGCCTTTGCTAATCTGTGATCGATCTCTGTCAATCTTGGCATCTGTGGAGATGATGCTTCCCAGGTAGGTGAACTGCTGAACGGACTTAAGCACAGATTTGCCAACGGCAATGTGGGGATGATGGTGTTCGTCCTGTGGTGCAGGCTGGTAAAGAACTTCCGTTTTCTTCAGGTTGACTTCCAGCCCAAACAGCTCTGCAACTGTTGCGAAGCAGGATGTTAGGCACTGCAGAGCTGCTTCTGTGTGGGCAACAAGGGCAGCAGCATCAGCGAAGAGCAGCTCACGGACTAGATAGTTTAGAGTCTTAGTGTGAACCCTCAGAAGGCTTAAGTTAAACAAGCTACCATCAATACGGTAACGTATATAGATGCCGTCTTCTTCTTTGAGCTTCTTCTTCTTTGCTGTAGCTCTTTGGAGCATCATGCTGAAAAGATTGTAAATAAAGTTGGAGCAAGAACACAAACTTGCTTCACTCCATTAGTTATTAGAAAGGCCTCTGAAAGAGCATTGCCATATCTGACTTGACCGTGCTGGCCCTCGTGTAGCAAGATAATCATTCTAAGGAATTTGGGGGGACATCCTAGTCTTTCCAGGATCTGCTACAGACCTTTTCTACTCACAGTGTTGAAGGCTTTGGTGAGGTCGACAAATGTCACATAGAGACCCTTGTTCTGCTCTCTACATTTTTCTTGCAGTTGTCTAAGGGCAAATACCATATCTGTAGTACTCCTATTGGCTCTGAAGCCACATTGGCTTTCAGGAAGAAGTTCTTCTGCAATAGCAGGAACTAATCTGTTCAGGAGTATCCTTGCAAGGATTTTTCCAGCTATAGAGAGCAGTGTTATGCCTCGATAGTTTGTTCTGCACAGAACTCTAGCAAGAGGTGTCCATTATCATTGCAATTTCCAACACCATGCTTGCCTAAGACACCTTTCCAGGCTTCGGAGTTCTTTCCTACTCTGGCATTGAAGTCACCAACAATAATAATTTTATCTTCTACAGGGACTTTTTGTATGAGGTGGCATAGGTCTGTGTAGAATTTGTCTTTCTCTACAGGGTCGGCTTGCATAGTTGGGGCATATATACTAAAGAGAACAACATGTGGGAGGCATAAGGAAATGTGATCAGAGTGTCCTGTTAGCAAGGTTTCGAGTTTGGAGGTAATGGAGTTTTTAATCATAAAGCCTACTCCTGAAAGATGTTTTTCGGTTTTGGGTTTGCCAGACCAGTAAAGTGTGTAGCCGTCGTTGTGTTCTTTAAGGCTGCCTTCCTCATGGAGACGAATTTCGCTAAGACCAGTGATGTCAATATTAAGTCGTGATAAGTTCATGGGCTATTAGAGCAGAACGACGCTCAGGCCATCCACTATCTGCAGAGTTTCGCATGGTTCTGATGTTCCAGCATGCAAGCATCAGTTTATTTACACCTTTGGAGGTTGGTTTGTGCTTTTGTTTCTTTGCCTTGGTTTGACCGCATCAGAAGATGCCCATTGGCCACGGCTAGCCAACCAGGTAGATGGGGATGAGCTTTCATTAGGCCACCTTTTCTAGGCCCGTCTCCATATGGAGCAAGCAGTGCTCTGCTTTAAAAAGGCTGCTTGGTTGTTCAGGATGCTGCTGAACAAGACTGTCATCTCCCGGGTCAGCCTCGATCGACCAAAGTCCTGAACTGCCTGCATGAAGTGTTTGGTCTGCGGCTTCCAGTGCATCTTTACACCTGCCATTTCATCCCTTGCCTATCACTACAGGGCTTTTTTTGGAACTGGATTTGTCCTTTGAGCCTGTGCAATGGATTTTTCTGGTGGAGCGCAGCATGCACAGAACTGGCCTCACCCTTTAAACCAAAGGTTCATCTGCTATGGCCTTGCAAGAATGGACAGTAGCAACGAGGTCTTCGGGTCGTAGGTTTGATTAGAGTTTCCTTCTCTTAGATGGTTGACCTTACAGGGTTGGACAAGCACCATCTGCCCAGGTTTGGGATTAGAGTTTTCTTTCTCCTAGGATGTGCTAGAGAGCCCATCCTGTCCTTTGACGCTCTTTGTCAAACCCTTCAGTTTTGACCTGTCTGGCATGGGAGACCCTACTGGTGGCTATTGTGCCACCACCAGCATAGCTCAAAACATCATTAGGGTACGCAAGCCTCTCTCCCACGACAAGGGGGCATCAATGGAGAGGAGATATATATATATATATATATATATATATGCGCTGATTTTATATATATGCTGATTGGCTGCCCAGTCAAAGCTTGGTTGGGCAGCCAATCAGCACACTGGGGGTGGGAACATAAGGACATTTAAGTGTTTTCTAAACATGGAGTTCAAACATGGAGGAGGTGTGAGTAGTATTGGGGGGAATGTGGCATGGTGTGTGAGCGCAGGGGGCAGTGGCGAGGGGCAGCGGGGCGAGGAGCGGGGCGGGTGTGGGTGGGGAGGGCACTGAGGAGTGTGGCAGGGGTGGGGAGGGTGGCGAGGAGTGCATGCTGGGGGTAGGATGGCGAGAAGTGTGGTGAGGGTGGGGAATGGCAGCAAGAAACACTGCGGGGGTGGGTGGGGAGGGTGATGAGGAGCATGGTGGGTGGGTGGGGAGGGTTGCGAAGAGTGCGACAGCAGGGGGAGGGCAGCAAGGAGTGCGGCGGGGGTGGGGAGGGTGTCGAGGAGTGGGGGGTGGGGAGGGCACCGAGGAGCGTGGCGGGAGGTGGGGAGGGTGGCAGGGAATGGTGTGGGGCATGGGGAGGGCAGTGAGGAGCAAGGTGCTGCAGGGGGTGGCAGGGGGTGGGGAGGGCAGTGGGGGCCATGAGGAGGGCAGTGTGGTGGCATGGGGGCGCAGGTGTGTGTGTGTTTGTGTGTGTAGCGTACACCATGGGTGGATGTTTAGCGCATGAGGGGAATGGTGTATGCTACATCCAGTATAGCTAGAATATATATATATATATATATATATATATATCCTGAATCTCTCAGCATTTAGAAGACTTTCATTGGATGGCCACAGCTGCTTCCTTAGTTCTGAAAGCCAGCATTATTGATAGGTGCAAACTGTTAGGCTGCGGGACTTGAGCCTTCTCTTAAGATTGCCTTGGGGAGGTTCAGCTACCCCCCATCCATCCCTGCAGCCAGTACCAGACCTATTAACAAACTCCCATGAAAAACTCAGTTGCAATAACTACTGCAGCACAGAACTACCCTGTCTTCTTACTGCTTCATGCTACAGTCAGCCCTCCATATCCATGGATTCTACATCCACAGATTCCACCATCCATGGCTTCAAAATAGTCGAAAAATAAAAATTCCAAACAGCAAACCTTGCTGTTTTCCATTTTATATAAGGAACACCATTTTACTACACCATTTTATATAATGGGAATTGAACCTACTGTTAATGATCGCAAAAGGGGGCATGTACAATAGGACCCCCATATCCATGGGGGATTGGTTCCAGCCCCCACTGCGAATAGTGAAATCCGCTGATAATAGCAAATGCCCTTGCCACCACCACCAGACCCTCCCCCCGCAGAGAAATGAGAAAGGAGGCGAGCTTGCCTCCTCCCTCCCTCCCTCCCTCCCTCTCTCTCCCCCCACCCCCACCAGCTCCACATGCCACCAGACCCCCCCAACCGGAACTGTCCCAGGGAAGGGGGTGAGCGTGCCTCCTCCCATCCTCCTCCTCCCACCCACCCCACCATCGCCATCCATGGATAAGTGAATAGCGGATGGCGAATCAGTGGATGTGGGGGTGTTACTGTACTAGACAATGTTGCCCTTTCACAATCATGTCCAGTTTAAAAACTGTCCTATTTTATTGAATAGCCCCAACCATCAATAGATCTCCCCTAGCGCTTTTGTGCCGGCATTGCCAGCGTTTGAATCTGTGCGGCATTGTACTCATGTGAATACAGCATGAATGGCTGGACCGGCCAGAACACTTCCAGGTAAGATTGCAAAATCCAGATAGGTGACACCCTTTTTGTGACCCTCCTCAGTTTACTTGGAAGTTTTAAAGTGTGTTTATGTGCTTAGTTTAACTTTTTGTGTGCTATTTTTAGTTTTATTTTTGAATTTCCCGTGCTAGGTATTCTCATGAAAATCCACGGGATTTCAGACGAGGAAGTGAACGGAGCTTTGTTCACTCCTCGTTCATTGCTGGGGAAGCCTTTTGCTGGGATGGAAGGTGAAGTGTTGCATGGGGAATTCTTTTGCCAGCATAAAAAAGGCAAATATCATGCCGGTAAAAGATGTGTTTAGGGGGATGGTCTAATAAAGTCCTTAGTCAATTTCTCATTGCCAAATAACCCTTCTCAGGAAGAGTGAAAATTTAAGTGGTTGAATGGAAGGAAAATCACATTGTTCTTTTATTAGTTTTCTGGGGCTGCTGACACACTGCAGAAATAATGCAGTTTTAATTGCCTTAACTATCATGGCTCCATCCTATTAAATCCTGGGATTTGTAGTTTGTTGTGGCACCAAAGCTCTCTGACAAAGAAGGCTAAATAGCTCACAAAACTACAAATCTCAGAATTCAATTGAGCCATTGCAGTTAAAGCAGTGTCAAACTGCATTATTTCTGCAGCGTGTCAGCAGCCTAAATTGACTTAATGCCACATTTGCACACAGGGCCGGTTTAACCTGTCTGCCAAATCAGCATTGGCAGGGGGCCCCGAGGTCAAGAGGGCCCCCCGAGGTCAAGAGAGGGCCCCGTGTTGGCCTCCTTAATCTGACGAAGGAACAGCCAGGAGACAGCCGGGAGGAGCCCCCTCTTACCCTCCTCTTCTAAAAACCTCCTGCTGGCTTTTTTTAAAAAACAAGCAAAACAGCCTCTCCAAAACTAAAGAGAAAGAGAAAGAAACAGCAGCCCTCTGTGGCAGAAGCTGGAGGGAGAGGCACATCGGAGAGGGTGAGTGTGTGTGTGTTAGAGAGAGACAGGGAATTTGAGGGTTGTCTCCCTCAGAAAGGGCTTCTTTCTTTCTTTCTTTCTTTCTTTCTTTCTTTCTTTCTTCTTGCCCATGTGCCTTCAAGTCATATGGGGGCCCCAAAGTAAAGCATTGCAGGGGGCCCCAAAATTCCTTAAACCGGCCCTGTTTGCACAGAGGTAATAACATACTGTTCAGTATTTGACAGATGAAAATTGGAACAACTGTGGCCAAGTAATATCAGTGTGTGGTCAAAATGGCAAAGGTTATTAATAACAAAGAACACACAAGCTAGGAGAGACTGCAGCAGTTTGGTTTTGCCTGAGCCAACTTGGAAGGGCAAGATTCTGTCCCTTGCTTTCCTCTCTCAACCTTGAATGGAGTGAATCAAGTGCAAACTACTTTTGAACTTGAACTCAGTTTGCAGCAACTGAATGTCCTGTTTATATGATGGGGGGGGATCCATTTGGGGGGTAAAAAATTTGAAAAGGCAGCTGTTCAAATGCATACGATCTGCCGACATGATTTTTTACCCCCCTAAGCTCCATATGAACCCCTTGCCCAGTTGGCCAGAGCGAGTGATCCAAGTGGCAGTTTTAAATCTTTTTTTATTTAAAAAGGTGCCTGTGATCTGGACAGCTGTGATTACGTTTTAATAGTTTAAATATAAACATGAAAAAAAGTAGCATAGACTTACTGGACCCTTGCCGAGCTGGGAATCCAACATGGCAGCCACAGCCACTTTCCCTCTTTCTTAGTCTTGCCCCCTCTACCCAGCCAGCCAATCAGATTGCACTCCTGTTCATATCTGTGCGAACAGGAGTGTACAAACAGCCAGTCATTTGGAAGACACACGGATTAATCCCTGAGATCTTGTTCAAGACCCGGATCCACTGGATATGGATTAAAAGGTGAGTTTTGCCACCACCTCCCTCTGAATGACACGTATTTATTCCAATTGTGGTCTGTACAGATCACCGATTTTTCAAATAAATACAAGTCATTTTTCATCGTGTAGATAGGACTGAAGTAAGCTGAAGACAATGGTGGAAATTAGGAGGAGAGAGAAATTGGAACATTTTAAAAGCAGCTGAAAAAGCAGGACAACAGAGGATTAATTGGGATAGTCCCTCCCAAATTGGGACAGTTGGAGGGTACGGATAATGTATATGCATGTACATTAGCAGATCTTAAAGTGGCCATTCTAAAAGTGAGTTTCAAAGACAGGAAACAATAGGAGACTGCTTAGATAACCACTCCAAGCGCTTTTCTGAGGTATGGCCCAGCCCCAGTCCTTCCTCTGAAACTGGAAAGTCTGGGCATGTTTCAGAGGGCAGAGGAGCTATTTTCCTCTTCCTTTACTTTACTGCCAGACAATGGATTTAATCCAGTTAATTTCTGGACTAAAAGTGTCTCCTACTGGCCACATGAAAAGACTGCAGATATACTCTCATCAGTTTGCCAAACAGCAGAATAAACTGTTCCTATCTTTTTCCAGGGCACCATCCAGCTGCACAGATTCTGCCTGGAAAAAGGAACAACCATCACCTTCTGGACCTCCAGCATCCTCAGTCTTGGACAATTTCTTTTATTTTGTCTTCATACTACAAATTGAGTATTCCTTATCTGGAAATCTGAAATCCAAAATCCAAAATACTCCCAAATCCAAAATATTAAAATATTTAAATAAAATTAAAAATTAAAAATATTATATAAAATCACCTCCAGGCTATGTGTATAAGGTATATATGAAACATTAATGAATTTTGTATTTAGACTTCGGTCCCATCTCCAAGCTATCTTATTATATATATGCAAATGTTCCAAAATCCAAAAAAATCCAAAATCCAAAACACTTCTGGTCCCAAGCATTTTGGAAAAGGAATACTCAATCTAATATATATTTAATTTGTTTTTTAAAAAAAGGGTGGCTGGAATCCTGCATTTGGAGGTGTATGTGTTGTATGTAGCTACAGCTCCATGCTACATTTCTGAAGCCACATCTCCTGGTGCTACTCTTCCAAAGCCCACCCTGTAAGCAGTGCAGTCATTTCCATGTTGTCAGAGAGCCTAGGGCTCAGCAGAGAAATGTCTAGCTATTTTCTTTTAGCTGGATGCACTGTGCTAGGCATCTTTAGGTATCTCTGGGAGTCCTCGGGAGACCCCCCACAAGAGATGTCCTTGGAGCATGTCCTGCAACATGAAAATAGCTGGAAAAGTTGCTGCTCATTCCCCCACTCTCCAACAATACAGAAATGGGCCTGTTGAGGGGTGGGCTGCACTGCTTATAAGGTGGGTTGGGGGGTTGGTTGTTATATGGTCAGAACAGAATTCTGACCTCCAAAATGATCAAAAAAGTGAGTTGTGATGGCATCAGTCTGACTTACACCATTTGTAAATCACCAACAGGATTTCAGGAGGAATTTTTAAAAATCCTATTGTGAGCTGCCTTAAATTCTAAATTTGGATGAAAGGTGGGAATGTTATATTACTTAGATCTTTGAAGATTCTGCAGGTGCACCCTTTTCCAGGACTGGAACACCCACCTGATTTGTTTATTGCTTTTAAAGAAAGCTAAAAACAATTATTTCCTTTTGTCAAATGTATGTCATCCCTGCAATAAGACTACCTCCTTCCAAACAAATAAACAGGTAAACAAAAGTTGGCACTGGATGAGAAAAAACCATCAAATTTAGCCATGGAATTTGATTTTTTTATTCTTTTGAAATGAGCAGAGCACTCCAAACAGAATGTGGCTCTCTGGCTGGAGGATGAAATGCAAACACCAAAAGCCAAGTTAGCCCTTGGCCTTTTCCAGATATAAAGCGTGGCTGCATGGTCACCCTCTGCACTCCCCTATCTGCTGTTCAGCGAGAGTGCCAAACTGGGTAAATATGGATTCTTGTATTACCAGTGGCGACAGCTCCTCATTGCCTGCCATTTGCAGGTTAATTGCAAGACCTTCCATCTGCTGAGGGCTCATTTAACTGCTGGCTGAAAAACAACAGCTTGCTCAGACCATGTAGGAGAAAGTAGGTGGTGGGAGGTAGGTAGGGGGAGTGGGGAGTAGCAGCGCTGGGCCTTAGGCAATGCCTAAAGGCCGGGAGATGGTGGGTGCCTCCTCCTCCTGTGGGCAAGGCCCCATTCCCCACTGCCAGATGACAGCAAGGGGAGAAAGACACACAGTTACTGTCACTTGGGTCAGACAGGTGATATTCATGCTGAACTCTTTTTAGACAGGGACTTTCCCTCTTGGGTCCAGTTTGGGAGCTCTTTTGTTCTGGGCTGTCCCTTGGAAGAGTTCCTTTCACAGTTCCTTGCTCTCCCCCTCTGTTCTCTCTCTGTCTCGCAGATGAAAAGAATCAGAGGTGAAGTGGCTTGAAAAGTTTGCTCAGGATTTCTGTCAAAGGATTCATGTTATAAGAGTGGCTGGCTTGGTGAATGGACTAGGACAGGATGGGACTGCAGCTCACATCACCCATTGACTAAGTCAGCCAGGGTTGCAGTCCAACATCTGAAATGCCACAGGTTGCCCAACACTGGAGCTCCTTGCTGACTGGGTCAAAGTTGTTTTCTTGTTGCTACTCTCTGGATCTCAAAGGAAGTTACTTTTTTGTTGATAATAGAGCTGGAATTTTATTTTGTTCTTGTTAACTGTCTTCAACTTCAACTCATGGCTACCCCATGAATGAGACACCTCCAAGGCCTCCCTGTTCTCAACTGCTCTGTTCAGGTCCTACAGGCTTAGAGCCATGGCTTCCTTGATTGAGTCTATCCACCTAGTGTGTGGCCTTCCTCTCTTTCTACTGCCCTCCACCTTTCCTAATATTATTGTCTTTTCTAGGACTTTTTTGGACGGTCAAAAATAACGCAAGCAGCCTCGTCGCGTTGCGAGGCTGCTGTGCTGCAGAGTGTCGATTTCGGATGACGCTCTCCCCTGCCGGTACGGTTACGGTACCGCGGGGAGATTTGAGCGTTGTATTTTACTCACGAAAGTTGATCGTGATTAAAAACCAACGAAATATGATGCTCAAATCTCCCCGCGGTACTGCAACAGTACCGGCAGGGGAGAGCATCATCCGAAACCGACGCTCTGCAGTGCAGCAGCCTCACAGCGCGACGAGGCTGCTTGCGTTATTTTTGACGTGTCCGAAAAAGTCCCTAGTGAGTCATGACTTCTAATGATTTGGCTGAAATACGACAGCCTCAATTTAGTCATCTTGGCTTCCAGGGAGAGTTCAAGCTTGATCTGTTCTAGGACCCATTTGTTTGTCTTTTTGGGCATCCATGGTATCTGCAGCACTTTTCTCCGATACCACATCTCAAATGAGTTGATTTTCTTTGTATTAGCTTTCCTCACTGTCCAACTCTCACATCCATACATGGTGATGGGAAATACGATGACTTGGACAATCCTAAATTTGGTGTTCACTTGTATAGCTTTGCACTTTAGGATCTTGCCAGCCATGATGGCGAAATGACCAGCCCCGGTCCAAAGACCATCATTTTGAGTAGCAGTAATCTAGTTCACTTCCTACTAACAGCAATTTGTGTTGTGTTGTTCCATGCAAAGGGCAAAATAATTGCAACAGGACATTCATTATGGCTGCTCATACATATGCTGACCATTAACTAGGGCGCACATTTTTCCTGCTTTCCTCATAATTATTATGTAAAAGCGGGGCCTTCAAAAACATGGCTGAGAATTATGCAGCCCTTGAGTTGATGTTGGACAGCAGCTCCCAACATCCCCACCATTGGCTATGCAGTCCAACAACATTTCGAGGGCTGCATGATTCCCACCCTTGCTCTAAAGCAGGAGTCTTTAAAAACTGGTGTTTCTATCAGCCAGAATGGAAGCTGGAGTTTGGAATTTTCACTTATGACTGTCTTCAGAGAAAAATAAATTGAATTGAATTGAATTGAATTGAAATATATGCTTGAAACAGAGCATGGGAGAGAAAACTGGCAGTCCACCATTTCTGGTATCAGGGCAGAGAAAGATGGAGGGAGGCGGAAGTGTAAGTGAAGCCAAACCTGAGAATATCTATCTAGAAAACAAGGAACTCACACAGCAGATCATCTAAGCACTGAATACAGGTTAATACGGATTCAATATCCATGGTTTCACTTATCCATGTCTGAAAAAATATGTTCTCTCTAGGCATTTCTAAGTCCTCCAATGCAATTCTATGGTCAACTTCCAGTATTCATCTCATTGAAAATAATATGGTTCCCTATTATCCATGGTTTCAGGTATACATGGAGGGTCCTTGAAACGTATCCTCCATGGATATGGGGATCAACCTGTACTGCAGAAAACCCTAACTAGTAGTCCTTACTTCTGTTGCCTCCAGTGGCACATAATCATGTGCACACATTTTGCACCTTTCTTCAGATTCTTTCACATAACACAGTTATATCACTATGATTCCACTTTAACTGCTATGGCTGTATCCTATGGAATCCTGGGTTTTGTAGTTTGGGGAAGCACAAGAACTCTCTGGCCAAGAACTCTAGGTGCCCTTCCCTCAACTGCCAATCCCAGGATTTTATAGGATCTAATTATGGCAGTTAAAGTGGAACAATATTGCTATAATTCTGTAATGTGAAAGAGCGCTTCTTTTCTAACAGGTCAGGTTGAGCTATGGTGGGTCATGATAGCAGCACTACCATGGTAAAAATATATGCAAAAAAATAAAAATAAAATTAAGGAATGGGACCCAAATGCATGTTGGGTCTCAGACCTCAGCAAGCTGATGGCAACCACTTTAAATGATGAAGCCAGGCAACAGGCTAGGCAGTATTTTCCCATCCCCTTTTCATAGTCTGAATGCAGGGCAGGGGCTTGTATAGACAAAAAGATATAATGTGAATTGCTGTGCATTAACGCAAATTCGTAGCAGCATTCATTTGTCTCCATGGTCCTTTGACAAAATCGCTGGTAAGCGAAGTTATCTGTGTTTGGAAGTGCACACGTAGCCGTGCCTGCGAATCAAGATGGTGGCTGGGAGTGAATCACGTGCATTATTATTTTCCACCTGTTGTCACCGCTGCACAGCATTTTTTTTTAAACTGTTTATCAAAGATGCACAAGTGCAACTGTGATGTCCAGCCAGGACTGTTTGAATCTCCCCTGCATTTTCCTTTGTTTTAGTTCAGGCCTTAGTATGTCTGAGCATAGGACTGTTTCATTGTATTAGAGTTGTGGGAGGAGCTGAAGAATTCCCCTGCATTTTCCAGTTTTGGTTTGTCCCTTCCCAGCAAGCTCTGTTTAGCAAGAAGTTTCTTAGGGGTTTTTTTTTGCTCAGTCGTTGCTGTGAGCTTGCAGGGAGCCGTCTTATTGGTGGCAAACAGGCCCAGACAGCCGGGAAGGGCATTTCTTACACCATTTAGCCAAAATAGTTACCAACAACAAATAAGTCAAAGGAATCAGGAGCTGAAAGACCCTGCACCATCTCCATTGAGTGAGGAGATCAAACCAAGATCAAACCCAGAGAGATGACACTCTGAAGATTGCTGAAACTCAAACTGTAAAGTACCTTTTATTTCAAGCTTTTAGAGCTGGGGAGGAGAAAGCCCTTTACTTTTGTTCTTTAAAATAAACTTCCTCCTTTTTTGAACTTTATATTCAGCATCAGAGCCTTTGTGGGTAAAAGAGTTTGGTCTCACCAGGGTACTGGCGTTGCACACCCAAACTTGCCGCCACCTTTAGTTGGGTGTATCTTCACAGCAACCTTCTGCTTAAAAAAGCTGGTTAGTCACCTCAGCACAGCAAAAAAGTGCACAATCGATAATGCAAACTCCAAAATGGCACTTCCAGCCACTTCTTTGCTGGCAAACCTGCCCCCCACGCACATCTGACCAATCAGCTTTCCACTTCTGCCCTTGCCGAGAATGCTCTGTGCTGAAGATCAGATGTCCAAACAAGTGGGAATGTGCATTTCCACTGATTATTTTAAAAACCTCAGGAAAGGCCACAAAGGCTTTTCCCCTGCAGTTTTTGAATATGGCAAATCTTATTGGGAAAAAAGGTATTCCCTGTAAATGCTATTAGGATTTTTTTCACCATGTAGACATCCCCCAGGACTCTTTTATTAGATGCTGTTTCCATTTGTCCCTCAATGAGCTTTGACTTCTCCTTGTGTGTTTCCCACTTGTTGAGTCCTCCTCCTTCATTGCTTTGTTAAAATGTTATTTTTTCTAATGATAATGTTGAAAGATTCACACACTCTATTGTTGTGTATGTTTGCTTGAAAACGGATGTAACATTTTTAGAGCAGTGGGATCATACTAGGAGCACCTTCACTCCATTCAGTCAAAAAATGTCTTTCCAGGGTAAAGCTTTTGGGCTCGTGATGGGTAGGAATGCAGCTGCAAGTCTGAAGTTTACACAGTTGACTTCCCAACCTCTTCTCCATTCTCTGAGCAGCTTTGCACTTTAATTCAATTCGATCTCCCCTGCATTCAATTCAGATTTCTATTTGAAACAAATATAGTGACAAATAAATAAATGATGATGGGGCAAAGGGAAGGCCCACACATTTGATTTGCTAATGTAGACTTTTAAAATTTTAATTGCTAAGGCTGTGACTTTATGCCTGTGGACTTAGGAGTAAGACCAGTTGAATGCAGTGAAATTTACTTTTGAGCAGATATGTATGGGACTGCATCCTAAGCCAGGTGTTCACCATGAGTGGCCAGTATGTGTTATTAACCCCATGGATTCCCTCCAAGTTTGACTTTTGTTCTTGCATTTTTTTGGAGGTAGGAGATGTTGTGGGTGTTGAGGGAGGGGTATGTGTCAGCATTTGGAAGGATGGGGTGATATTTCTTTCACTGCTGGTAGTTTTCCAGCCCTCACTAGCTGAATGGCAGAATGACTTGTTTGCTTTGAGATGATGTGAGTGCAAAGCTGCCATATCAGCCCATCAAATCAGTACTGAGCACCTAGCACTATTTACCCAAGAGATGAACTTCCCAGCAAGAGCTAGTGGATGATGGTCTGAGCTGCTATAGTGGGCAGATGTGTCTAGAAAGAGCGCCCCTCACCTACCAAGCCACAGTGACATCAACCTTGTAAGCCCTGCACTTTGGCCTGCTTGAAGTGACAACATAGAGATGAATATACTTACAAATACGGGCCTAAATACCCTAAAGGCACCAGGTCCTGTCTGACTGTGGAAGCTACGAAAGTTTAGCCTTGGTTAGTACTTGGATGGGAGTCTGCCAATGAATACCAGGTGCTGTAGGCTAGATTTCAGAGGAAGGAACTGGAAAAACCACCTCTGAGTATTCCTTGCCTAAGAAAACTCTATGAAATTCATGGAGTCACCATAAGTCAACAGACAACTTGAAGGCGCACACACACTCCAACACATACCCATAGATATGCAGGTGGGTGCCATACATTGCTCTGGCCACGGAGGGAGATGAGCAGCTGGGCACACCTCCATCATAACCAAGAAACCTGGTTGCTATTGCATTTAATTTTTCTCCTCCTCCTTCTCCATTCTTTTCTTCTTGTATGTCATATCTTATTTAGATTTCAAAGACATAGTCATGTTAGTCTGGAATATCAGTAAACAAGGGGATCCTGTAGCATCTTTGAGACTGAGAGAAAGAAGTTGTAGCATAAGCTTTCATAGACTTGGTCTATTTGCATCTGAGGAAGTAGACCAAGGTCCCATCTATACGAGAGGGGAAAATACGAATGCGTCCGAAAAAGCAGCCATTCGCAGCGCTGCAACCTGTCTTAACAGTCAAAAGAGCCCCCCTAAACTCTGCATGACCCCTAGCCAAGATGGTGGCTGCAAGTGAATTACTCACACTTTAAAATCTGCCACTGCCAATTTTTTTAAAAACTGCTTACTATGCACACATGCAATATTTTGTACAGTATTTACAAAAAGGAAAGAAAAAATAGAGTGTAAGATTGCTGTTTTATTGACTTACCGGACCCTTGCTTAGCTGAAAATCCAACATGGTGGCAGCAGGCACTTTCCCCGTTTGCTAGCCCCACCCCCATGCTTGTCTAGCCAATCAGATTATGCTGCCTGTTCGCATCTACATGAATGTGACTGTCCAAATGTTTGCACATTCACATGCCATACGGAGATTTTTAAAAAAATCCAGACGCCCTGGAGGCTTCTCACACGGAGTTGAAGGTGGATTTGGCTGTCCCCCCTTCTGAATGACACGTATTTACGTGAATGTCCATTTGTACAGATCACCTTCCATTCGCATCACATTAGGATTATTTTCACCATATAGACAAGCCCTGAGTCTACGAAAGCTTATGCTATAATTTCTTTCTACCAGTTAGTCTCAAAGGTGCTACAAGATCCCCTGGTTTACTTATTTAGAATGTAAGCTGGAGGACAAGGACTCTCAGTTTAACTATTTCTAAGCCACTCTGGGGGCCTTTTTGGTTCAATGGCAGAACACATACACACACTTTAAATAAATCAGTGAGAAAATAAATAACTCATTCCACACATCAGTTTTTCCCAATCCAAGTAGTACATTCTGCTAAAGAAACTCATGTGTTGTGCTGAAGCAACAGTTGCTAAGGTTTTCTCCTAAATAGGGATGATCTTGGCATAAGACAAACAGACACCATCCACCCCACAACAAAAGTTGAGAAAGTCACTCTTTGTGGGGCTGCATCTCCTATACGTCACCCCACCTCAGCTGGCACAGTCATTGGCTACGCTGACTGGGGAATTCTGGAAGCCATCATCCAAAAAAAGGACTTCCTAAGCTCTGTCACACTTTGCTGATAGTTCTGGTGGGAATGAGCGTACCAACTCTGCTGGTTAGTTGCTCAGATGGTCACAAATGATGGTCAAAACATTAGAATAACACATTCTTTGCCCAAATCTAAACAAAATCAGAAATACTTAGCGACTAGTTTCATCCATAACATGAAAAGAATTTTTATTCAGAAGGTTTCACTAAAACTTTGTAGCCAGGTACAAGAACAGCCCTTGGCCTTCTTAACGCACTCACTAAAGAAGGGCCCACACTGTACACTTGCCATTTCTTTGTAGGGCAGTTTCTCAGTTAAATAACATTTTGTGTTTCTTTAATTTAGGTCATGCAAACAGAAGCTTGGGTGTATGATTGGCAAGGGTGCCCCTGTGGCCTGTTTCTCCATCTGTGCTGAGCTGGCCCAGTCACACTCTTTGCACTAAGGCTCAGTATCTCTTCATCAAGCACACACCTGCTCCTCCCTCTTTTCAAGTCTCTGCTTGGCAGCTCAGACAGCCCACTTCACACTTCTGCCTCCTCTTTTCCATTCTCTCTCACCTCTGGCTGTCAAGAACAGACTTTGCCTAGTTGGTGCACCAAGAAGGAAGACATGCACTCCTTCACAGACTGATCCAGGAGAAGCAATAAGGACCACGTCTGGGAATACAGGGCAGGAATTTCTGCAAAAGAAGCATCAAGGTAAGAATCCACCAAGATCCACCAGCTGGGAGACTGTGAAGAATCTGTCTGGCAATGTAAACTGGACTGTTTGGCACCCAGAACTGTTTTTAAGGATGTGGGAGGAGGCCCAAGACTGGCAGGCTGCTGGTCATTTTGAATTTTGTATACTTGCATATATGTTTTTTACAAAACAAGAAGGCAGAATACAGTGAATAATGATAATAATACTAATAGCAATAATAATAATAACACCACTAACTGGAGCAATTAACGTTGTGACAACCATGAGGACAATGACAAATTAATGCATGAAATATTATTAAATTGTTTAAAGCATAAAATTAATAGATCAAGGAAAGGGTTAAATATACAAGTAAATGCAAAAATGACAATAAACTAGGACATTTCTTTTTTAAAAAAAAATTAAGTTATTAACAATATGACATAGTGGCATAATGTAACTATTTTTTTTAACAGAACAAACAATAAACTCACCAGGCATTGTAAGTTATTTCCCCCAAAAGTAAGTAAAAGTAAAATTTTCAGTTTATTTTAAATCTTTGGTTCATAGGTTCACAGCATGAGAAAATAACAATAAATTTACCATTCAACTAAAGCATCTCTCCAAAGGTCCAAATGTGACTGTGGAGGAGGTGGAAACTCCCCTTTATTGTTGGTGAAATTAATAAAAAGAAATCATGTTGAAAAGTTCTGACTGGTCATTTCTATCCTCTTGTACAGTAGATGTCAGCTTTTGCATAAGTGCTATATCCCATTTTTTTTTAAATACCAGGCTTCAATTGAGGTGTGGTAGGACACTTCTGATTGGTAGTTCATCAGGGGCTCAACTATACAAAGGTCTCAGTGGCCCTGATCATTGGTGCCTGTTTATTTCCGGGGATGCTCAGTCCCTACCCCTACCCTAACCCATTCTAGGGTCCATGTCTACAAAGGTACAAGGGCAGGGGACACATACCCTAGAATGAACAAATGCATAAGGCTGTTTTGCTCAATACCAGAAGACAGACGGATAGGAGAGTCTCACTTACTAGAAAAGGCTGAAATAAGTAACTAGAATCTATCATAAAAGCAATATAACATATGTACTAGCTCTGTGGCTCTACAGTACCTGTCTGACATTCATAATGATCTCAGACAGACAGAAGCATTGAGCTGGAAGGTGTCTCACGGGTTATCTAGTCCCACATGCAGCCAATAGCCAAAATCTGTTGGTATAGCATCCCTGATAGATAGCCTCTCAGCTTCTGAAAGATAATAGAGACACAGAGCAACAGAGCAGATTGGGTACAGTCCTCTTATACCTAATCTCAACAGCCACATATGCCATTTAGGTGGTTCTTATCTCAAGGGTTTGGCTTGAGTTTCCCATTTAAGCTGGCATTTTTTCTGTGGTCGCCTGCTACCATCTGTGTCCTGACTGAGAACTTTTGCAGTGGTAACTGATGGCTTCTTCCATATCAGTGCGGTGTCCATTCCAAGTTTTACTCCAAACTTTAAAGAGGCTATCCAAGATGCTGATCTGGATCCTCCAAAGAAATTCATCAGAATGGGCAGTGCCTGTAAAGTTCAGGCTAAACCCCAGAATGGATTCACTGCTCTCCTAACATGGAAGCCACCAAGCTGTACTGGGTTGTTGTCTTTGGACACAGCAGTGACTCACTGATGGTGTCCCCCAACCACTACAGATCGTGCATGGAGAGTTGTCTCAGCTCTGCCAGTTAGCACTTTTACAGGAATGGGTGAGATGTACTGACAAAACTGGGTGTGTATCTTGATGGAAGTGGGAAGAGATGTAGGGCTTATGTGGTGAAAAGAATAGAAATCTACCTCTATCAGTAGTTTAATCTTGGACAATACAGTCTGCTGGCAAAGAAAAAGCACCCTGGTTTATCTGCACATTGTGCTTGCTCCATTAGTGAGGACAAATTAGAACGCTCTAGAGAGAGAGAGAGAATACACTAAAGTGGGGTGGAATGGGATGGGAGGCTAAAATGTAATCAACAGATGCCTGAAGCTGCTATGGAAATTGCCTTATTGATTCCTTCTCTTCTACCACTGTTTTTGCCGCCATGTTTAGTGAAGGGAAAAATTAAATGCAAGGGGTCTGGTGTTGATGGTATTATAGGAAGTGATTGTATTGGATTCTTGATTCCCTTTTTCCTTTACAACTCACCCCCATAGCTGGAAGGTACTGAGAGAAGATGAATGTGACTGACCCAGCCTGGGAAAACAATGCCAAAGACCCAAATGAGGAGGAGAGGTCACTTTGCGTTGTTGGCATGGGTGCCTCCATCTACTATTGCATCCTGTTGGGTGTTGGTCTGCCAGGTAAGAAAATGCAGAGAAATAAGTGCTGTCTCCCTAGATGGGTCAGAGAGAAACTTCGAGAGGGACACAGAGCAGAGAAGAGGAGCAAGACCTCATAACAGAGTCACGTTTATTTTATTTTATTTTACTTTACTTAGAGGTGGACATCACATGGCCCTCCAGATGTTATTGGATGGCAACTCCTGCTCAATGCAGGATCTGTGGGGCAGAATGCAGTATTAAAATCTCTCCACTGGCTGCCTATCAGTTTCTGGGCCCAATATAAGGTGTTGGTTATTACCTTTAAAGCCCTAAATGGCCTGGGTCCAACTTATCTTCGGAACCACCTCCTCCCATACAATCCTCCTTGCGCACTCCAGTCCTCTGGGAGGAATTTGCTTCAGCCACAAAAATCTAGGCTGTCTGCAACCTCCCAGAGGGCCTTGTCGGTAATCGTCCCCAAATTATGGAATGGCCTGCCGAACAAGATCTGTCAGATGATGAGCTTGAGTAGCTTTAAAAAAGCACTAAAGGCTGATCTCTTTCGGCAGGCTTTTCCTGATTAGATCCCGGCCTCAGGAGCTGTGTCTCCTGGCCCCTTTTAGTCTTGCTGGCTGTTGATTTCTGTATTTGTTTTTTTATGTGATTTTAGTTTAGGTGCTTTTTAATTAGTTTAGGTTTAGGTGCTTAGGGATTTTAGTCAGCATTGTTGTATTTTAATTGTTGTAAGCCGCCCTGATTGTTTTTAACAGAGGGGCAGGGTAAAAATAAATATTATTGTTGTTGTTGTTGTTGTTGTTACATCAGTTTAAATATTTGGAGCAGGCCCTAGAAGATAGTTATCCAGTCTCTCCTAAAATCAAGGGCAGGGATGATCTGGGGGCCAATTTGACATCCTGCCCAGACACCAGTGGAAGCTTCAGTCCCCACCCCAACTACCACATGCCCCATGGAAGCAGACTTTTTTTTAATGTTTCTGCTTTAAAACAAGACATGTGGATACCACATTCCAGGGTCCTTTCACACTACACAATTAAAGCATTATAATTCTACTTTAACTGCCACAGTTTCATCCTATGGTATCCTGGGGTTGAAAGTCTACATACCCTCCAACTGTCCTGATTGGGCAGGGATAGTCTCAATTAATCCTCTGCCATCCCACTTTTTTGTCTACTTTTAAAATGTCCCGCTTTCTTTCTCTTCCTCCCACTTCCTCCTTTTGTCCTCAGCTTATTTCATATGCTACACGTTGAGTTCAAAGTGCAAAACTGGTTTGCACTCAGTTCAGTCAGCAAGCAGGATAGTATCGGAGGGAACCAAATCTTGACCTTCCCACTGGGCTTCCCAGTAGCCTCTTCTAGCTTATGTGTTCTTTCCCATTAATAATTTTTGCCATTTTAACACACTCTGACGTTGCTTGGTCACACGTGTCTGTGAAATGTTGGAGGGTATGAGTTTAGGGAGGGGGGGGAGTTTAGGATCTCAGCCAGAAACCTTTTTTATTGCCAAACTACAAACCCCAGGATTCCATAAGATTCCATGGGATTCATCCATTGCAAATAAAGCGTAAGAATGTAAAATGAAAAGGTCTTTGGTTTTAAAGTAATATTGTGCTTTTGGGAAGTCTTCTTTGAAACAATGTGGTTGCTTTCCACACCCCTTATTTTGGAGCAGAAATTTGTTTTCCCCCCCTTCCAACCACCACCAGTGGTGGGTGGGACAGCAGTAGACAGAGGACGGCACACATAGCCCTTCTTATATTGCTCATCTCTGCTTGGGATTGGGATTCTTTCAGCAAAGAGGAGCCCAACACTGTTTCCTGAAATTTGAAGGAAAATATTTTATTATCCAGAAATTCTAACACTCTGTGGCATGCTCTCAGAAAAATAATGGAAAACAAACAAACAAACAGCTTAGGAAGAAAAAGAATACCAAGAAGGACTGTAACTGGCATAATGAAATCTAGAGAGTTAATTCCAGTGCTGAGCACTAGAGGGAGCCATGATCTCATGTAGATATGAAGAACCCTCAGGTACCTGGGACTGGGCAGTTTGGCAGGTGCAGGTCTATGAGTCTGTACTGAGGGGTATGGCAGGTATGGAATTAGGCCAATGACTCTGGGAAAAAGAGTGAAGGAGGACCAGAACTGCTTCAGGGAGGAGAGCAGGTTCAGAGCCAGGCCAAGTAAAGTTATATCATCTGGAAACAGCCAAGTGTGCAGGGTTCCAGATCAGGATAACACCTGGGCAGTAAAAATGAAAAGCACAGATATAGGATGGGTGACACCTGGCTTGAGGGCAGTACATGCAAAAAGGATCTAGGAGTCTTAGTGGACCACAAGCTGAACTGAACATGAGTCAGCAGTGTGATACAGCAGCTAAAAAAAACCAGTGCAATTGTAGGCTGCATTTATAGGAGTATGGTGTTTAGATCAAGGGAAGTAATAGTGCCACTGTACTCTGCTTTGGTCAGACCTCACCTGGAATACTGTGTCCAGTTCTGGGCACCACAATTCAGGAAGAATACTGAGAAGCTGGAACGTGTCCAGAGGAGGGCGACCAGGAAGGTGGGAGGTGTGGAAGCCATGCCCTATAAGGAACGACTTAGGGAGCTGGACATATTTAGTCTGGAGAAGAGAAAGTTGAGAGGTGACATGATAGCCATGTTTAAATATTTGAAGGGATTCATGCTGAGGATGGAGCAGGCTTATTTTCTGCTACTCCAGAGACTAGGACACAGACCAATGGACTCAAACTACAGGAAAAGAGATTCCACCTAAACATTAGGAGGAACTTCCTGGCTGTTTGGAAGTGGAGGTTTTTAACCAGAGGCTGGATGGCCATCTGTCGGGAATGATTTAATTGTGTATTCCTGCATGGCAGGGGGTTGGACTGGATAGCCCTTGAGGCCTCTTTCAACTCTATGATTCTATGATTCTATAAAGGGGATTTTATTTATTATTTATTTGATTGATTTTACTTGATTTCCTCTTCTTACCCACAGAAAACAGGACCCAAGGTGGCTAACAATGTAAAAAGTTTTTTAAGTAAGTTAAAAAAACCCAAAATACTGTAGATAGGCTAAAACACCCAAAAACATTAACTCAATTTTTAAAGAGGTAGTGGAAAAGACAGCAGACACCTAAATTAAACGTCTCTTTCACTGCAACCTAACTTTACTACCAAAGGGCTGAATAAAATATATCCCCCTACTAGTGAAAGATATCAAGGAGAGGGTCAGACAAGCTGCCCCAGAAAGGGAGTTCCACAGCCTGGGAGCCACCCAGAATTAAACCCAGCTTTGACTTTGCAGAAGGAGAATATTAATTGTGATGTGGTGTCTTGCTTACAGTTTTCCCTGCTTCAGATCCCATTTCAGCTAACTCTTTATCACCATGCACTCCTCTCTTCCTTGTTCCAGTTAACATTTTGACTGCCATCGCACTGTCGCGTCTAGCTGCCCGCACCCACAAATCCTCCTACTGGTACCTCCTGGCCCTCACGACTTCTGACATCCTGACACAAGTCTTTGTTGTCTTTGCGGGTTTCATTGTGCAGGCGGCCATACTGGCCCGTGAGGTCCCCGGTGCCTTCGCCCATGCTGTCAACGTGCTGCAGTTCACAGCCAATCACGCCTCCATCTGGGTGACTGTACTTCTGACTGTGGACCGTTATGTGGCCATCTGCCACCCGCTGCAGTACAGGACTGTCTCCTACCCTGAGCGCACCCGGAAGATCATTGGTGCCATGTTTGCAGTGTCCTTGGCCACTGGAATCCCCTTCTACTGGTGGCTAGATGTCTGGCATGATGCCTACCCGCCCACTACCATGGACAAGGTCCTGAAGTGGCTTCACTGCTTCATCATCTACTTCATTCCTTGTAGTATCTTCCTGGTGACTAATTCAGTGATAATCTGCAAGCTCAAGCACTCAGGGAGGCCCAACCGGCGCGTCAGCAAAACCACAGCAATTCTATTGGCCATCACCACCATCTTCATTGTCCTCTGGGCTCCAAGAACATTTGTCATTATCTACCACCTCTACATGACCTCAGTCAACCAGGACTGGCGAGTACATCTGGCCCTAGATGTTGCCAACATGGTTGCCATGCTCAACACCTCCCTCAACTTCTTTCTCTATTGCTTTGTCAGCAAGACCTTCAGGCGCACTGTCCGGGAGGTGCTGGTATCCTACAGGCTACAATGCACCCACTCACCAAGGAAGAGTAATCCCTTGGATCCATCCCTGAAGCCACTGAGGCTCTTGGATGGAACTTCAGTCTAGGAAGACTTATCATCCTTCTGCAGCTGGGTCCAACTTTGATGGAAGATCCCACAGCCCAACAAGTCACTGACTTTCTGGAAGAGATAGCTGGCACAGTAGTCAAAGGGGGAGGTCTGGACCTGGAGCATGGGGCAGCAACATTGGAGGATCTGCTGGTCTTGTCTTTGTGTGTAGCCATGGGTATCTATTTGTGTGATTTGCATATCTGTGTATCTGTGTGCATGTATGTAGCAGAGCTTGGGAAAGTTAGATGTTGGACTACAACTCCCAGAATCTCCTGGAAGGCTCTGCTGTAGGATTCTGGAAGCTAAAGTCCATTTCTTTTTTCAGTCTCTTATGTGTAGAAGGTGTATGAGAGAGAGAGAAAGTGTCCCACTCTCACACTGAACCAGAATTCAGGGTGCCCCAAATTCAGAAGCTGTAGCAACAAGAGATATCCGATATCAAACAGTCCAGGGTCAGAAGCTGTATATCAGAATAGAGTCGAGGTAGCAGAGTCAGTAAACAGTTCAAGGATCATAAATCAAGTACCCACAGTAGTTAAGTCAGGTCCAGAGGTGAACTGAAAGTTTGCTTCCAGTAATTCTACTGGAGGAAGAGAGCTAGCTCAGCCAACACCCATATTTCAGATAGCATTTCAAAAGCACCATTCACAGCTGTGTGCACATAGCCTTTCAATCTGTCTGGGGGGGAAGGTTTGTGCCAGATGCCAAAGACTCCACCTTTCCTGGGGGCTTGGAGATCTTTCTCCTACCTCTTCTTCCTGCAGCGAAACTTGTTGACCTGGAGGGTGACTCAACTGGCTATCAGGCTGAACTGGAGGAGAATTGCTATCAAGCAATTGCTCCAGCTGTAGTACATCTGCTTCATCTTCTGAGGAAGATGAACTCTCAAGGGGGGGGGGACATGACAGATAAGCTTAGGGGGATTGTAGGTGACCATTTGCAAAATGGAAGCTGTCCACAGGGTGCCTGTATCTGCAAGGGAGGTGAGTAATCTGGCACATCCCACAAAGTGGGACAGAGAGTGCTGGCACTGCCACTTCTAGCCACCACCCTCGGACAACCATTGTCAAAAGGAGGAGGCAATAAAGGTAACATTCACTCTGCAAATGTGGCAGGAGTCTACAGATGACTGGCGCTCCACTCAGTCAGAAGTGTCACATGGGAATCTTTCAAGTGGCTACCCTGCAAGCCAATTTGGGATGGCAAATAAGCTGTCGATCATAAATGCGGGTTCAGATCCCCCCACCCCAGGTGACTTCTGGCCAAGCTGTCAGCCTACTTTACCTCACAGGGCTGTTGTACATGGCATGACGTGGAATAACTAAGACCTTTGTTGCCTAGAGCTCCTTGATAGACAGATAATAGGTAGATAATAAATACCACGTAAATGAAATAAGAATGTGGCTTCATCCTGAAAGACCTTCAAATGCTCAGCCTTCTGTCTCTATCCCAGTTTTGTGTTTTGTTTTGACTTCTTGTGGAGTGGGAGGACCAACTCATCCTCCTCTTGTTGAGAGGTCTTGAAAGTATCATTGCTGAAATGGGTGAGTTGAGCCATCCTTCAGAGACCCTAGCAGACCCACCCTGCTTGCTCCCCCAAAGGCAGCCATGCCCTAACAAGGGGAAGTGGAGATGTTCTCTGCACTGATGACATGTGGCACTCTTTGATACGTGGTATAAGAGCAAAATTTCAGCTCCCATTCACAAATAAACTATGAGTTGGTGATCAAATACAGTATCTCTGGCTGTATGTTTCTTAAACAGGGCACCATATTTGGGTGTGAGGGAACAGGGATGGAAAAAAATATCACACATCCGTGTTCCTGCTGAGTAGATGCACAGTTTCCATATCATTGAAGAAGAAGTCTTGAAGAAGTGTAACACTGAGAAAGGAGGAGGGAAGGGCTGGCTTCCATATCAGTGGTGCAGTGAATCTGCTCTGAACTTTAAAGGAGCTATCCAAGGTGCTAACCCCTGTTTGCAAAATAGGCTCAGCTGCTTTGATGGCAACTCTAAAGTTCAGACTAAAACCCAAAACAAATTCACTACCCTATTGACATGCAAGCTATTAGCTGCCACTAGAGGAGTAACTGGTGACGGGTGGTGTTGTGAACGTTTTTGCTGAAGAATAGAACAAAATAGGCAATATGCTTTAAGGTAACCTTTCCTACTGCAGCAGCCTCTGGATGTGTTGGACTGTAATTCCCATGATCCAGAGCAAGCGGGGTTAATGAGAGTTGTGGGCCAACACATTCAGAAGACACCGGGTTCTGAACGGTTCTTTCAGGGACATTTTGTTCTGCAGTTTATTCATCCCAAGGCCCTGGCCCATCCTCAACCATTTAAGGTTGTGGGTCATTCTGGCAAATGTCAGTCATGTTGGCCTTTTTAAAATCGATGCAGATGTACAGTACTCATAAAAAGTTTATGTAATGGCAGGGCATTGCTGCCTGAGCTTTCTCAGAGTTTGCCAGTTTATTTTTGTCTTCAGAGAACATAGGACTATGGCTGTTGTTGAAAAGCACCTCAGGTCTAAGAGGTAGGCTGATGTTTTTTTATTGCAACTCCCATCATTCCTCACTATTGGCTAGGGCTGTTGGGAGTTGCAGGCCAAAGCATCCAGAGGGCCACCATTCCCCACCCTTTACATAATGCTCTAAATAATGCTTTCAAAAAAAATGATAACAAAAAACCCCAAGAATATTGTGGTCCTCACAACAATTAGAATCCACCCAGTGCTCAGACCTGATACACTATGAAGGAAAAGAGACAAAATATTTCATAGTGCAATCTAATTTCTATCATTTAATTGCAGGAGGCTTTCAAACTACCCAGAACTTTCCCAACATTCTGCAAATTCTCCCTAAATAAAAAATGCAAGTACTGTACTGTATATAGGAAGAGTCTGAACCAGAACGGGAAGGAATCAAAACACCTTATGTGTGATATATTCAGATGAACTCCAGGCATGGAGCTCAGCATCTGTCCTGAAGAGGGAAGGCAGCAGTGTTGAATTGCTACGGGGCATCCAGGGCATCCATCAACCGAGCCCAAGGGGACCATGCCGTTGCACTGAAGAGCACTGCTGGCAGGATACAGAAGACCTGACAGAACAGATTCAAGCACACCATGACATGAGCTTGTTCAATGAATCCCTGAGGCAGGATTATCCGTTCCAGGCTTTTGAGACTGCAGGCACTCTTCTCCTCATCATACCCCACCCCCTTGCTTTTACTCCCATAATATTTGCCTTTGGGTGGGTTTCTCTGGATTTTTCTCACTCTCTCTGAAAAGCTCCTTTCACACCCGTTCTGAGGGCCTGTCTAATCTGGCTGCATCCCAAGCAGCTCCAAGCACCACTGCCTGGGAGAAAGGCTTGCTCTATCCTCACCAATCTGCCCTACTCATTTACAGTTATCCGTTCACATTCACTGGGCTTTGGTTCCAGGACCACCGTGAATACCCAAATCCATGAATACTCAAGTCCCATTATATGCAATGGCATAGCAAAATGCCTTATATCTCTCTCTCTGGCTTTTCTTTGCAAACGAAGATTCAGGAAGGAGGCGATAGTCCTCCATCCTAGAAACGTGCCCTGCCCAGCGCAGCTGTCTTCTCAATATCATGGCCTCAATGCTGGTGATCCCTGCTTCCTCAAGGACAGCAACATTCGTCACATAGTCAGTCCAGTGTATATTTAGGATTGTGCGTATACAGTGCTGATGAAAGCGTTCGAGGAGTTGTAAGTGTTGGCGATAGGTGACCCATGTTTCAGACCCATAAAGGAAAATAGACAGTACAGTGGCTCTATACACACTGATTTTTGTGCTTTGCCTCAGGTGTTTGTTACTCCAGACTCTCTTGTAAAGTCTTCCAAATGCGCTATATGCCTTTGCTAATTTGTGATCGATCTCTTTGTCAATCTTGGCATCTGAGGAGATGATGTTTCCCAGGTAGGCGAACTGCTGAACGGACTTAAGCACAGATTTGCCAATGGCAATGTGGGAATGGTGGTGTTCATCCTGTGGTGCAGGCTGGTAAAGAACTTCCATTTTCTTCAGGTTGACTTCCAGCCCAAACAGCTCTGCAGCTATTGCAAAGCAGGATGTTAGGCGCTGCAGAGCTGCTTCTGTGTGGGCAACAAGGGCAGCATCATCGGTGAAGAGCAGCTCACGACTAGACAGTTTAGAGTCTTAGTGCGAGCCGTCAGACGGCTTAAGTTAAACAAGCTACCATCAATACGGTAGCGTAGTACTCTATGGTGTCCCTTATATAAGATGGCAAAATCAAGGTTTGCTTTTTGGATTATTATTTTTTAAAGAATATTTTCAAGCCATGAATACTTAAAACCATGAATGCTTAATCCGTGAATGTGGAGGGACAACTGTATGTCATTGGTACATTCTCAGGAAACCTCATGGACAGAGGGATCTATTTAAACTTTGGATACACGTATGTCTGCTCACACACACACACACAAGCATACAGATGCATACACATGCATAGGCATTCCTACAGACTTCTATATACCGGTAGGTGCACAAATCAGGAGCACACATCTATGTGTGCATGTATCTGTGCACACATCTATGATCATACAAAGCAGAAGCTGAGAATTCCTCCTTGATGTGTCAACTAAAGAGAGGGGAAACCCTCCTTACATCCCAGGCCATATGATTTCACTGAGCTGGTAAATCTAAGTCTGGACTGTAAAAGTACCACTTCATACTATAGGTAGGAGCTCATCTAGAAATTCTAGGAAGCTGCCACATCATTCCACAAGGATGGTGAAGATGCTTCTCTCCAGGTGTTGTAGGACTGCAACTCCCATCACCACCATTGTCTATCTTGCCTAGGGATTACAGGAACTGCAGCTGGAAAACAACAGGAGGGGCACATGTTTCTCCATACCACAAGAGCCCAGTGTTGCCTACTGTCATTGGCAACAGTTCCCCAGGGTCTCAGGCTGAGGTTTTTGTCACGTGGTATCTGAACGTTTCAAGTGGAGATGACAAGGATTGTACACAGGACCTTCTTAGGGGTTGTCTAAACAGTGAAAATAACCCTCATGGAATTTGCTGGGAATGCGACTTGTCTAAATGGGATCCTGCATCAGTCCACAGTCCACTGTGGGAAGAAGAGGAGCCCAAAATAGCAAAAACACCACAGGAAAAGCCTTTGCAGCTTTTCCTGTAGTTTTTCAAAACCAGCAAGGGGGTGCGCATTTCTGCTCATTGGGACAAGTGATTCGGTATGAATCACTTTCCCATAGAAGAGGAAACGCAAAGCTGATTGGTCGGGCACCCACTTGCCGCCATATTAGATTTTTGCCTTAGCAAGCAATTGCTAAGGCAAGAAAACAGGTGTTTTTTTCTTTCCTGTTAAATTGAAAAATCGCTGTAGTATAGTGCATGTTAGATACCATTTTTTAAAAAAAGAAAAAGTTTGATGGTGGCAAACTGAGGTAAGTACAAATTCGAGTAAATCATTCACGGCCACCATCCTACATGTGAAGCTTATGGGGGCTTATGGGAGCAAAAACACCATCAAGACAAGTCACTGTTGCTGCTACAAAATGCCATTCCTGCAAGGCACTCTGGGGTTTTTGCCTTGTATAGAGTTGGTGCAAGCTTTGAATGGATCCTGGGCAAGGTGAGGACCACTCTGGCAACTGGCAGATGGACAATCATATTGAGTGGTATCAAATAGGCAGTGCTTGGGTACCACAGTGGATTTTTGTTCTCCCCAGGGCCAGATGTAAGATAGGACTTTGGTCTGATATACCATGATTTTTCTTAAATAGTTATGTTTTCATTTTTGGAAAGCTTGCAGAACTCAGAGGTTCAAAAAGATAGTCACATTAGGGCCAACCAGCTCCTCTCCAAGATGGACCCGACATTGCAGAATTGACCAGTCTCATCTCAAACAGCTTTAGAATCAAGTAACCAAGTAACCCCATGTCTGGAGGTGATCTGGAGATCTCCTAAGCAGGTGGATTTGTCTCTGATTTGAGTTTAGATGGAGGCACTTGCAGACCCCTGCTTTTAAAAATAACTAAATCCATGCACAACATCCTCAGTGTGAATCCTCTCTGCCACCTCATGAGGGCAGAAAAGACAGAGTCAGAAAAGGGCAGAAGGACTGGCTTGGGCGATAGGCTAAATAAAGAGTATCTTGAGTTGCACAGGCATTTCCAAAAGCCTAAGCTTTGTGTGCCTCTCTTTCTGGCTTTTCTTCACAAACGAAGATTCAGGAAGGACTCATCCTGTGCTTTCTGCAAGTACACTGATGACTAAAAAGGCCAATCTGAGATAAACAAGTCCGGTTGCAGAATGGACAGCAGAAGGTCTCCTTGGGTGATGTTTCTGGGTTGTGATTCTTTCTGCATTGTTGTTTCTCTTCAAGACTTATTTGAGAACTCTTCAAGAGTTCTCAAATAAGGCTGCAGTATTGTGGATAGTGAGTCTCCATGCCTCCCAATGTGAGGCCATGGCGGACCATTGTTGGTGATCAATTTGGCCAAGCCTAAGATGTTGCTTCAGGGAGTCCTTGTATCACTTTTTTGGTACTTGTGTTAGAAACAGGAGGGAGAAACTTCCTTTTTAGTGAGGGGTCTTGCCTTCATGCCTGGCTGCTATGGATTGAAATCACACTTTGAATTCTAATAAACTGCTCCAACCCACAGTATGTATATGTGCATTTTGATCAAAGCTTAGAAATGTTGCAACTCCCACAATTTCCCAGCCAATATGCCTGAGGGATTCTGGGAGTTGTAGCCCCAAAGCCCCCCTATCCCAAGCTCTGTTTGAGAAAAACACACACCATTGTAATTCAGTCATCTGAATGCAGTCCTTGCTGAATGAGCTTGGCTCAGGAAAAAAACTTTGGAACTGGGTGGGGCAGAGTCTGTATGCCTCCACCAGTAAATTTTTCTTAGTAGAGTCAGTGAAGTCTTTCCCTCCGACCCTGGACTGCTGCTGCCATCACTTTCTGACCATTTTCACCATCTTGACAGGGTCTGATTGGAGTTGTAGTTCAAAATATCAGTAGGACACAAGGCTGGGGAAGATAATTGCTTGGATGTGCTTTTCACCAGAAGGCTGTTTTGGAAGCTCCTGTCATGGAAAGCATATTTAAAATAAATAAAGGAAATGACCATTTTATGACAAACTGTTATAGGCTTTTTCTTTATAAAGCAAAAAAGGGAAGTGATTTCCTTTCCTTATGGAGGATTTCTGCTACAAGAGGGTATGGGAACTTGAGGAATAGATCTTTACAAAAAACACTGAGACATTAAACAGTCATGGCAGTGACAAGTATTAACATACAAGGGTTTAGGCTTTTTGCTCTTTAATGTTGCTGACAATGCCCCACACATTTGCCATACTCTTACATTCCACCAGCACAAATACTTTAGTTTATAGCATTTTTTTTCTTTCCAGTTAACACTTAAAAATAAAACAGAACAATGTTGCTCTTAGCATTAAAGTTAGCACTAAAGTAGTGCTAGTTAGAACAACATGGACAATGATATACCCTGCACAATGCAGGATACAGCATTTTTATGCCACCAGGCCTATACTGACAAATTAAGGTTGGATTGCTGGTGCTCCTGTTTTTAAAATTTATTTAAATTTTATGGAGTTTTTAAAAATGTTTTATTATTTATGTGGAATTTTAATTATATAATGGTTTAGTATCTTTTAATTCATATTTATTGTACTGTGTTTTTAGCTAGTGCCATTTTTAAATGTTGTGAGCCACCTTTGGTCCTGCCATAGGGAGAAAGGTGGGATATAAATAAACAAATAATAAAAATAAAAAGAACAGAAAAAACATCAAAAGGACACACACACACACACACACACACACACACACGAAATATGGACCATACCAATTGGCCTATTGAGTCCAGATTTTCTCTTTCTTCCATGGCCAATCAGATGGCTCTGGGAAGCAGGCAGGGAGTAGCTAAACTTCCTGGCTATTCGATCTGCCTATTTATTTTTCCATTAGGAAAGACATAATGGGCGGAGAGTGGGAGAGGAAGATGCATTTTGGCACTAAGCAGTTAGGAGAAGAGTCCTGGACTGAACAAGAATTGTTCTTTTGGAGTTGTACAGAGAGGCACACAAAGCCACAAGCATATACAACAAGAAAAAACAGCTTCTTCTCACTGCTCCACCTGTTTAGATTGCCAAACTGGTCAGGTGTGGACGTTTGATGGGGCCTGGGAGTAAAGTATCTAGTTTATCCCTAGTAATGTTGTAGAAAGGAGCCAATAGCAGATCAAAAGCATTATGCAGCTACATGTCAGAGAGGCACTGAGCAATTCCATGTTTTAAACCAGGTGGATTTAAATGAGTTATCCAAGGTGCTGAATCTGATCCCCAAAACAGCTTCAGCACTTTGGACAGACAGCTCCTCTGAAGCCATCCAAAACCAGAAGCAGACACACCGCCTCACCTACAAGGGAGCCAGGAGCAGCCAGCAGCTGCAAGCACAGCACTGAAAATTACAGAACCTTTAGGACAAAGCAGGGACATCAGGAAACAGATGCAAGCATGGAGTTGTGGTAGCCCCCCCCCCAGCCATTCTTCCTTTATCGGAGGACAGGGCTGTATATCCCACACATTCTGTCCTATTCCTCTCATCTAGCCAGCTGCAGGTGTGGTGGAGATATTGCTTAGAACATTAGATTTGGGGGGGGGGGATGAGAATATTAACTGCTAGAAATTGGGTGGGGGGCAATTCATTGCCAGTAATACTAATAAATTAGATTGTTATTTAAAACAATTGTTCCCAAAATAGACCATAAGATTTACAGAGGATGTCATGGAGATTACTATTGGCTTCTTCAAAAGTATTGTTTTGTCACTTTAACATTGCCCTTTCTCCAACCTCGATTTTTCCCTCAGATGGACTATGAAGCTCATAATGATTATTGGATTAGAAATGGTGGAAATCTAACATCTCGAAACTGTCAGCTGGGAATGGCTGTCCTAGAGCATGAAACCTCAGCTCATGTCTCTTTCTACTCTTCTTTCTATCCCTTCCCACCTTCATCAACAAGTAAACTGTTCACTTACCATTTAAATGCCTCACTTATTAAATGTTATGCAAGAGTGATGTTAAAGGTTACTAAACTGTTAAGTGTTTATTTCAGCTAGAGATACTGTCCCACTGCACAGGCAGCATTCTTGCTTCGCCTGATCATAGAATCATAGAGTTGGAAGAGACCACAGGGGCCATCTAGTGTAACCCCCTGCCATGCAGGAATACACAATCAAAGGACTCCCAACAGATGGCCATCCAGCCTGTGTTAAAAAACCTCCAAAGAAGGAGACTCCACCACACTCCGAGGCAGCACGTTCCACTGTCAAACAGCTCTTATCATCAGGAAGTTCTTCTGAATGTTTAGGTGAAATCTTTTTTCCTTTAGTTTGAATCCATTGCTCCGTGTCCTAGCCTCTGAAGCAGCAGAAAACAAGCTTGCTCCCTCTTCAATATGACATCCTTTCAAGTATTAAAACATGGCTATCATGTTACCTCTTAACCTTCTCTTCTGCAGGCTAAACATACCCAGCTCCCTAAGCTGCTCCTCACAGTGCATGGCTTCCAAACTTTTGTAGCCATTCGCTTACTGATCTTTGTAGCCAGCCACTTACTGCTGTACTTGCAGTTGCTGGGTTTCCCATGTCACAGGCCAGCACCCTCACCACCATAACAGTCTGGCTCTTTTTTATATTTCTGTGGCAGTGTTCATTTTTTGGATATCTGGCTTCTGCTTCCAAAACGTGCTCTAGTATATATTTTTGTAAAGCATACTTTTTGATTGGTAGTATGGTTGCAGGAGTAATGATTCAGCTCTTCATAAAGATATTCAGCAGAGGTTCAGAGACCCTCAAAATATGTTGGATTAATTCCTGATTGAGAATTTTAGCTACTTACTTCTGCATGAAATAAATACATGAGCAAATACAGGTTTTTATGTACAGGTTTTTTTATATACACTTTGAGGATTTTGCCTGAAAAAGCAGGGATTTAAAACAACCCAGCTTTCCATACTCAGTGTGATTGTGGAGGAACAAACAAATCTTCATTACAATCATAGACCAGCACAAGAAAAGTTGTTCAGATTTCTGAGCAGTGATGAGGAGGGCATATTCCTTGTGCTACAGAAAGGATCAGCCTCAAAGGTTTCTGTGAGGCAGATCGTAACTTAGCTGGTCCAAAACTGTAAACATTTTGTCAAATTCTCCATTACTCAGTCCAACAATAACTTATCAGAAAACTGATAATTGCCTTTTGCAATGACTGTTTTTTCATTGCATGACAACACCACGCTTGCTTTTGGGAATTTGGGAACTGCATTCCTTTAAAAATCCATGCTTCATTTCTTCTGGCTCCTTTCCCCATCTTTGGCAGATTTCATGTGTGTGTGTGTGTGTGTGCATAATACCTACTTGCCAAATGTAGCTGCATTTGTGAAATTCCAGGCACTGTTCCAGAGGTTGACTGCTGCTCCTTTACTTCACTGAGGAACTTTGACAGGAGAGCAAAGGAATGTGGTAGGGTAGGAAGCAGCACAACAAACACCCCGTGAACAATCAGTGTCCAACCTGATCCATTGTGTGGGATTCCCTTAGCCTTCTTGGAAGGAGCTGCTGCCATCCCTAGGTCAGAGTGTCTTTTTGGAAAGGCTAGGGAACCTCTAGGCATTTTGCACTGAGTCACATCACTGGTCCATGTAGCCCAATATGGTCAACCCCAACCAGCAGGAGGAATAGCTTTCCAGGCAGGATTCTCTTCCAGTCAGGGACTGAGCCTGAAAACATTCCCACACAAAGCATGCCCTCTGCCACTGAATTACCCACTACACATAGGATGCCGGGCTGGCCCCACAGCTTGGCAGAAAAAGGGAGCCCCCTCAGGCAGCAGATATTGGGTGAGTCATGAAAGGGTAGCAAATTATTTATGGTTTACTTTGTTGCTCTTGTATTTGTACTATTAGGAATTAGGTTAGGCATTTGAGAGATATTTTTGCCTCTTGGGCCAAAATAACATGCCTTGATTTGAATACCATGTAACATGACTTGTGTGAGAGGTGGAAGGATGCAAGTGCCATTTGCTGTTCTGCCTCAGGCAGCAAAATGTCTTGTACCAACCTTGAGAGGGCGGCCCAGTAAGAAAGGCAACATGTCCCCTTTCATACAATCTTTACTCCCATTGGTGGCAATTGTGCTGCCAGCATTAGGCATAATCTGTTCAGGGGCAGGTTCTTCATCTCCTGAAGTGAAGGTGTCCCTCAGACAAGGTCACCCTGACAGGTTTTTTAAAAGATTTCAGCTAAGAGGATTGTTCCTAAGGGCCCACCCCATTTCTCGGTCTTCCCAGGAGCCCTTGGGTTATTAGAGGCTGATTGGATTCACTAGGCAAGCGGTGAACAAAGGCACTGTTGCCTGTACTCAAAGTGTCAGTATGACTTCATGTATTCTGTTTGAACAAAGGATTTCCTATTAGTGTGCTGATGTCTACAGGCAATTGCTTGCTGGGATCAATGGCCCATGGTGGGTGTGGGGAGGGGAGTTCCATTGGTCTCCCTGAAATACACATCATGGTTGTGAAAGATAACACTACTATGGCTCTGGGAGTTGCCGAATGTGCATGCATGTGTTTTGCTACCCAGGGCTATTTAAAAGCAGACTCCACTGCTGAAAAGCCCAGTTAGAGACCCTACTAAAATGGGATGGGAGGAGTCGGGGAGAAAGCTGAACACAAAGCATGGCTTGCTCTTTGCTTGTAGCCTTTATCAACAGTGGTTTCTCTGTAGGAGTCAATAGTTCTTATCTAGTACACAGCCATTGCTAATTTATGATTCTGCCTGTCTTCAATAGTAGTGGTCTGTCTACTCCTGCTGCCTCCTCAAAATTGGACTGTTAAAACTGGAAACTGTCAAACGCTCTCCATGCCTCCCCTTCACAATAATTTAAACCTTCTGCAAGGATATTTTCACTGCTCCTTTTCTTAGAAATTCAATCCCAACACCCTATTCCCAGTACATGACATGTCTACTTTACCCTGTTTTTCCTCCAACTGCGCAACTATCAATTTCCCAGCTGTGCAGTTTTTTTTCCCAACTACACATTTTTTCTCCAATGCACATTCTTGATTCATTTGGAACACACGTCCTTTGTTATCTTTAAAGAAGGGGACAGTTTTACCATATTTCTGCCCAGTTTTCTGTTTAAAAACCTGCAAAGTATCTTTCAAATGAGTTAAACAATATAGAAGAACAAAAACGTTTTTAAAAGTTGACAAAACAATAATGCCATTAATGCCATTAAATGCCATTAAATTTGGGGGCAAACTCAGTACACTTCCCACTGTATTCTAATAATGTTGACTTTTAAAAAGTGAACAAAATTACAGTTGACCTTCCACATTCGCTGGGGTTAGGGGGGCAGGACCCCTGTGAAAGTGAAAAAATGTGAATATCTCTAGCTCCCCCCCACACACACAACCATATTTAACACACACAAAAAGTACAGTTTGCAGATTCAACTCACCATGGATGCCTTTGAGGCAGTGGTGTTCCTTCACAAGGCAGAAAGCTGCTGGCAGGGCTAGTTACTGCCTCCTCTGCTGCCCTATGCCATTTTTAATAGGGACTTGCTGCACGTTTGCAGTCTCTGTCAGTCTCACGAGGCTTGCAGTCCCTATTACAAATGGCATAGGGCAGCAGCCAAGGTAGCAGCAAATAATCTGCAGATAATCAAAGCCGCAAAAGTTAAATCCACAAATGTGGAGGGACAACTGTAATCTCCATGCTGTAGCAATTCCAACAGAAAACCAAGGCTACTCTTAAAGTGGGCCATCCTTTTAGAACTCCTGATTCATTGTCACACTTCATTCCATTTTAATCAATGTCCCATTTTTCCTTTTGTCTTTTGTCAGTGTTGTTTCCCCTCTTCAGCTGATGACATACAGCCCCTTTGACTGGTGATTTCATTAATGGATTTCTTTTATGCTGGCAAAAGAATGTTTACAGGGGATCATCTGATAAAGTCCAATGACACCAAACCTTTCTCTCTCCTCCTGCTGTTTGTTTAGGGAGATTCTGCTAGTACCATTGACAGCAAATTTTATGGAGTGGGGGAGGGAAGTTGCAAGAGAGAGTCTGGAACTTCATTGTTCATGGGACACCACGGCCAAGGACCCATGGAGACCCAGAACTGAACTTGATTTGCATGCACATATCTCTGCTCAAAGTGCTGTGAGATGAAATGGTATGGAAGGTCACATCTCATGTCCTTTCAGCTAAACTTAAAACCATCTTTCCTCCTCCCCACCACCATCTCACTTTTTGAGCACAGAAGTGAATGTATCACAGGCTAAATTGAATCTGGACTAATCTGAGATAAAACCATACAACTTCCTTTTTCTTCCTTCTCTATTCAAGCACTGAAACAGACAGACTCTCACTGTAGTTAATAAGTAAACCAACACCAACAACTAGGATCAGGGAAGAGGAACCTAATCCAGAAATGGGATAATTTCAATTATTTCAGGCTTCAATCCTTAAAATACTTACTTGAAAGAATGCCCTATTGAACATCATAGAGCTTGCTCCTATGTAAACAAGCATGGATTTACACTGCACCTCTGTTAAAGCCTTTTTTGTTATGAGTAAGCATGATTGCACTAGAGTAGAGCACAAAGAAGATGAGTCCAAGTCTTCTTATCGGCATCTTCCCATGTTATCTACATAAAGCAGAAGCTGCTACAGTGCCATGCAACACTTTCTCAGCCTTCAGGCAAACTATTGTCTCTTATCTGCAATCATCAATAAGATATATCATCAGAGGACTCTTACAAGCCAGAAAGAAGTATTCCTGTGAGCCATCTTCACTCCACAGGACAGGGGTTCCCAATTCCTACCCTAGAGGAAAGTGATTTCCAGCACCACAAAGGTAAAGAAAGGGCTTTCTCTGAGTCCCACTGCCATCAAAGTCACACGTGGTGAGGAAATGCGAAAGAGACTTTTCAGAGGATTGTGGAATTCTGTTAGGTCCCTCTCTACTCTTTTTCAGTGGCAGACAATGATCTTTTTATTTAGGCAGGACTTTGGCGCTTAACTCATGCAGCAGAAGGGCTTTTAATGAGGCATGCTATGCTTTTATCCTCTTTATTACACTGTAAATGTGCTTTAAATTGTTTCAACATTGTTATTCTAACACAATTTTTTATTTGTTTTTTCTTTAACTTTTGTATTAATAAAATTTTAGCTATATTTGTTTAGCCGGCATGGCCTAGTGGTTTGAGTGTTGGACTAGGACTCTGGGACACCAGTGTTTAAAATCCCAGCTCAGACCTGGAGACCTACTGAGTGACCTTGGGCAAGTCACATTCTCTCAGCCTCAGAGGAAAACAAAGACACACACACCTGAAAAAATCTTGCCAAGAAAACTCCATGATAGGTCTGCCTGAGGGTTGCCATAAGTCATAAGTGACTTGAAGGTACACAACACACACACACACACACTTTGTTTTAAGTTGCTGCAAGCCACCTTGGTCCTGTGCTGGGAGAAAGGTGGGGAATCAATTAAATAATTAATTCATGACTGGGTTACTTTAATCAGCGCTGTATATGCACAATCCTAAATATACACTGGACTGACTATGTGACAAACGTTGCTGTCCTTGAGCAAGCAGGGATCACCAGCATTGAGGCCATGATATTGAGAACACAGCTGCGCTGGGCAGGGCACGTTTCTAGGATGGAGGACCATCGCCTCCCAAAAATACTATTCTACAGTGAACTCGCCACGGGTCAGCGTAAGAGGGGCGCTCCAAAAAAGTGATACAAGGACTCCCTGAAACAACATCTCAGGCTCCGCCAAATTGATCAACAACAATGGTCCACCCTGGCCTCACATTAGGAGGCATGGAGACACACTATCCACAATGCTGCAACTTTATTTGAGAACTTTTAATTTAATATCTTTTATGGGGAAGGGTGGGGGTGGGTGGTGTTTAGGGATTTTTATCTGTATTGTATTTTAATTTTTGTAAGCCACCCTGATTGTTTTAACAGAGAGGCGGGGTATTAATAATAATAATGATAATAATAATAATAATAATAACTCATGCTAAACAAGTCTTGAAGAGAAACGACAACACAGAAAGAATCACAACCCGGAAACATCACCCAAGGAGACCTTCTGCTGTGCTTTCTGCAACCGGACTTGTTTATCTCGGATTGGCCTTTTTAGTCATCAGAGCACTTGCAAAAAGCGCGGGATGAGTCCTCCCTGAATCTTTGTTTGCAAAGAAAAGCCAGAGAGAGAGACATATGAAGAATTTACACAGTGATTCTAACACCCCCCCCCCATACTAGGAATGCTCCTCTTGGAAAAAGACATTCCCTTTCCCCTCCCAAAGGAGAACCATGTCCATCTGTTCTAGTATAAAATGTATGGAATGTAAAGTAGGAGGAGTCTTGTGTTACCTTTAAGGCCCTATCCACACTACACAAATAATCCAGTTTGAAACTGGATTATTTGCCATGGCTCCTTCCTATGGAATCCTGGGATTTGTAGTTTGTGTAGTGTAGATGCAGCCTAAGACTTACTGGTTTGTTTCAGCTGAATATTGTACTCCTTCAGTGCATCTGATGTTGTCTTTGTGGCAGAGGCAAAAGTTATACTCCAGTAGTTTTTATACCACATGGATAACATGAACAGACTGCAGAATAAGGAGGCAGAATTTCCACCCAGAATTCTAACTTGTCTTATCCACGTGTCTGTTTATTCTGACTAGAACAGCCTGTAAGATTTTAGAAAGGAACGTACCCCCGTGGCCCAACCCCTGATTCCTGTAATCGAAGGAACCCAGAGACAGAGCATTAGTATCCCCCCCCCATTAAATAAGATTCCACAAAGTTGGTTGCCTCAAGGTTCAGCTACACACAATGGAACATTCATTAGTCAAACAAGACAGTTCCTCTGGCTTGTGCTAAGCTGACCAAGGACTGCAGAGCTACACACACATACACACACACACAGAGTATTATCTATATGAGTGCTCCTCCTCTGACAGCTGACAGATCTGTGGCATCTGGCAATCTTGCAGCTGGGGGACTGCAGCTGCTGAACTAGCAAGCAGAGTTCTCAATTTCTTCTTTTGCAGATGGTAAATGCAAAAAGACAAAGCCTGTCCTCTCAGAATTTCCTTTGCTCCCTAAATGTTTCCCCGCTTCTTCCCCCAATCCTGTCACTGTGGTGTGGGTTGCTCCAGGTGATAAGCTCAGGGCAAGCATTCCTCTCAGCTCAGAGAAGGGGCAGCATTCTCTGCTTGCCAAAGACTAAAGGGCATCATTCACATCCCTCTCCTGTCGCATGTGACTGCCACCTCTGTTGCCAGAAACCAGTGTCAAACAGGACAAATAGCTGGCCAGCCATAATCCATCTGTCACTAAGAGATAGCATTGCCACCAACCAGGATTTTTTTTTTTAAAGATGGCCTGACTATTCCACTCTCATTCCCCAGTCCTTTGGAGCTGACTGTCAAAAAAGAAAAGGACAAGCCCTCACACCCCATAAATGTGACTCATTGTTGGGCTTTGTTGTATTTTTAGATAAAGTGTCTCCCCTCACTCCCAAAAAAAAAAAAAGGGGGGGGGAGAGAAAGAAAACCACTAGGATCTGCAGGTGTTCCTTATCATGCAACCAGGTAAGAAGTGACGCCTGCTGAAATTCCCTCTTCCTCACAACCATAAAAAGTACAGGAGCCTTCTCTGGTTTTCTCTCTAGCAAGTCTACTGGGAATCCATCAAAGCTCACAAGGCTTCACCACCAGGCTCCACCAGCAAACTCCCTCGAAATAACAGCTTTTCTTTCAAGAGATGGCAACCTCTGATTCTTCTACCATTTTATTTATTTACCTGTTGGTAGGCTGGGCAGGTTAGCTGACAGGCAATGTTGCTTTTCTTCATTCACTCTTAAACTGTTTCTTCCCAAATAATTTGACAACTCTGGTCTTTAAGTTTATAGAGGAATATAAGGGATGATAATTTGTCCAAGGAAACACACTGAGCAGCAGCCAAAACAATTTGCCCAAAGACAAAAATGGGCTATTGGACCAGGTACTTTTAAAAGAGACTGCAGTGACAGTTGTCCCTCCGTATCCACAGATTTAAGCATTCACAGCTTGAAACATTCTTTAAAAAATAATAATCCAAAAAGCAAGCCTTGATTTTGCCATCTCATATAAGGGATACCATTATGCTATGCCATTGCATATAATGGGACTTGAGTATTCACGGATTTGGGTAACCACGGAAGGTCCTGGAACCAAACCCCAGCGAATATGAAGGGACAACTGTATTCCATTTTCACTGCCAGTGCAGACTGAGCTACATAACTCAAGACATTTTGCTGCCTACAGAAGAAGACAAGAGGATGCTTCCCAGTTCCACTGACATTAAACAAACCAGAGTGGCAGTTGAATCTGGCTATCAGTGGGTCTTCTCTTGGGGTTTAGGTCACAACCCTTCACATGTCTCCTCTGAAGAAGGTTCAACAGGATGCACCCTCAGATTGCAGAAGACAAGAACATTGCAGGATAATGTTCTCTTTTAATTTAGCAGCTGACAAAGCAAACCAAGGGCTGCTTTCTCCCTTCTCTCTATTAATATTCAGATGCTTTCCACTGTCGGCCCTCTGAGAGGCACAGAAAAATGCTCAGCAGTTGCTGTCAATGAGTCTGTATTAGTTGGCATTTTGAGTATGTCCTGTGGTTGGAAAAACAGCTTTTCTTGGACTACAACACCCATAACCCCCTAGCCAGTAGTCTGAAATGTTCCCAAACTCTGGATTTATTTATTGAACCCACACTGGGTTTTACAAGCTTGGTGTTATTAGCTTGTCAGTGTTAGATCCCTGAACCAAGAGGGGTCACCTAGCTAAAAAGGGTTGCCAATGCCAAATGCTGTTTGCTGGACATGAGCATTTCGTATAGGTGTGTGTGTCTGCTTTCAATAAGGAGAAGGGCAATAGCTCATTGGCAGAGAGCAATGCAGAATATCTTGGGATCTTTGTTTCAAAAAACAGGGCAGCAGGGGGATGATGGAGAAAGGCAAGCTTCTGCCAGAAATCCCAGAAGGCTGCTACCAAAGTAGATGACACTGTGCTAGATGGACAAATAGACTGTCGTGGGATAAGGCACAGCCCATTATTTGTATGTAAGGGCATATGGTCTCATAAGAGTGCTAGCCCTTCCTGCTGATGATCTTCTTGTTGCTCTAAACTGCGCTGCTCGTAGCACACCAGACAAGAAGGAAGTTTGGAAAATGTGAAATGGCTGCCACCAGTCCACTCAGCCCACTCCATGCAATACTGGTGGCTGAAGAAGGACGGGCTCATGCTGCCAAAAGTGTCACTGCAGAAGGAGGAGGAGTAAAGCTCAAACAGGTGAACAGCTAAAAGGATGTGTAATTGTTTGCCTAGACTAGTCGGTTCATGCAGAGGAGCAGAAGGAGGAAGATATGTGTGCCCAGTGATCCAGACCCAGGATGATAGTGGCAGGTAGCAGCAAACCACCACTGAGTTTGTGCCACAGTCTGAAAGTGGTGCTGTTGAGGGAGAGTCTACAGGTTACCCTCCCTTTAAGTAACTAAAAGCGGAGATTCATGTGGAGAGACTGGTACAGCCCAGGCCTCTTCCTCTTGTCTATCTGCTTGAAAAACTATAGGTTCATATTATATGTGAAATGTTCTCTGTTTCTCTCCCAGTTACATACATAAGATAAAAAACTTCTCATCCTGGTCTCCCTCTTTCTTGTCTGTATTATGAGTACATTACAGAGCAAAAGAGAATATTTCTCTGTGTCCCAGCATATCTCCTGCATCTCTGTGTGTACAAGTGTGTTTCTGCATGCAAAATGGACACAGGTTTCTATATGTTTAATCGTACTGCATATATGTGATCTATGTCAGGGATGATGGGAGTTGTAGCTCTTCACCTCTGGCTCAAACTCACCACCTTGTTATGCAGCAGAACCAACCAGCTTAGATCAGTGGTTAATGCTTTTCTCCAAAGCAGCAGAGTTTCAGAGAATAGGCTGAAGATCCTGACAAACTCTCTAAGCCTTCTCACTCTTCTCCAGGTGTCTCCAAACGTCTCCAGGATTCACTCAGGCAACTCAGTAGTTTTATATAAAACCTACTTTATTCTTCTATATAAATATACTATATGGTCAACAAATCACAATCTCTACACACTACTCCACAATATCTCCAAACTACTCCAACTCTACTCCACAACAATACATTGGCAAACATTGCAATTTTATAGCCATTGTTTATCACCACCCACTAGTTAGTTTCCACCCAGTGGGTGTGTACTTCCATTCTGATTGGTCCACATAGTTCCACCCATGCTTAAGACCAACCCATGTATTTCAACATTTCACCTTGTACACTTAATGATTCTCAGGTGTTTCCAATCTGCATTCAGTACCTCTGTCCTTGGCTCTCAGGCCTTCTAGATTACATTAGCAGTTTCACCTGTGTAGCTTCATAATTGCTCTTGCTTAGTCATTGTGACTTTCACATACATATTTTATTTCTTTCACTGTATGCCCCATGTTACATTTTCCTTAACAATCCCCTCCGAAATAAAATATTGTATGTGTCTTACAATGTCATTCCAACCATTTGTGTCAGCCTTTCATGTTTTTCTGCTGTCAATGCTTTTGTGAACAAATCTGCTATGTTGTGTTGTGTTTCTATATATCTCAATTCTATTTCACCCTTCTGAACCATGTCTCGCACATTTTGATATCTTACACCAACATATTTTGTTCTGTTCTTCAAACTTTCAGTTTCAGCCATCGCTATGCATGACTGTGAATCTTCCAGAATTTCCACTGGTATCTTGTAACTTTCATTTAAATCATTTAGCAATTGCTTAATCCACTGTACCTCATTTACTATCTCATTCAAAGCAGCGAATTCTGCTTCCGTTGTGCTTAACGCTACATTAGTTTGTTTTCTACTTCTCCAAACTATTGGACTTTCACTATATTTAATTATCATTCCTGTAACTGACTTCTTGTCTCCTAATTCTGATGCAAATGAACTGTCTACATAACAATCTAGATCTGAACTACTGCTTCTTATAATCAATTTCCTATCTAAGGTTCCTTTCAAATATCTCAATATATGTTTTACCGCTGTCCAGTCTTCAATTTTTGGATCATTAACCCTTCTAGACAATACATTTACAGCATAAGAAATGTCTGGTCTGGTGTGGCAAGATATGAATTGTAAAGATCCTATTATACTTCTGAAGAAAGTCTTGTCCTCAAACGCTCTAGTTGTTTCCTCAGACACAAAACCAGTTGTCATTGGAGCTCTTACTATTTTTGCATTCTGTAATCCACACTTTTCAATCAATCTTTCAATTTTATTTCTCTGACTTAACAAACACTGTCCTTCTTTTGTCCATTCAACGCAAATACCTAAATAAGACTTCAATACACCTAAGTCCTTCAAAACAAACTTCTCAGACAATTCTCTTTTTACTGACTCAATTTCCTGTTTTGACTTTGCTGCTACGCACAAATCATCTACATAAATCACTAATACTATGTCTCCTTTTGTATAAACACAAGCATCTGCAATGCTCCTCTTGTAACCTAGCTTAACTAGCTCATCATTGATGCACAGATTCCACGCTCTGGCACTTTGTTTTAAACCATACAACGCTTTCTTTAATTTATATACTCTCTGACTACCATTTTCTTCGAAACCTTGTGGCTGCTCCATAAATATTTCTTCATTCAGAACCGCATTCAAGTAAGCTGTCTCAAAATCAAAATGTTCTACAACTAAATTCCTTTTTACTGCTACAGCTAGAACCATTCTCAGACTTTCTGGCTTTGCAGTTGGAGAATATGTCTTATCATAGTTCTCATACTGCTGTTGTGCAAAACCCTTAGCCACTAACCTAGCTTTATATTTGATACTTCCATCTGGCATTTCTTTCCTTTTGTATACCCATTTACAACCAATTACTTTCTTGTCTTTGGGTCTGTCAACAATTTCAAAAACATCTTTATTTACCAGGCAACCAAACTCATTATCCATTGCATCAAACCATCTTTCCTGTTCTTCACTAGAATAACTTTCCAATTCTTCAAAACTTTCAGGCTCTTCTACTGCTAAACAAGCTCTTGCCTTTGTCACAACAAACCTATCTGGAGGCTTTCTAACTCTATGACTACGCCTGGGAATAAAATCTGCTGTTCTGTCTCTTTCATCCTCACTTTCTCTACTGGGAGTTGTAGTTCTATGACTAAATCTCTTGTCTTCAGTCATTCGAGTAGTAGTAGGCCTAGATGCTATCTCATCATCAGAAGAACTACCACTGCTGCTAGGTGATGCTTCCTGCTTAACTGAAACCCCTCCGTTTCCTGAGGTTGGTTCAGTTTGTGCTTCTGGCTCATTTGAACTCCCTAACCTCAAAAACACTTCTTTATTGGCATGCAGTTTGTCCCAACCAGCATGTCTCTCAAAATTTGCAGACCTAGAATACTGCACTTGTTTTCCTCCCAAATGAAACTTGTAGCTATTTCCAGAATACCCCAAAAACCTAAGCCTTTTGCTTTTGGGTTCTCCTTTCCTCCTGAAACAAGCAGGTGTGTAAACATGAGCAAATTGTCCAAAAACCCTTAAGTACTTGTAATTTGGCATTCTCCCATACAATACCCTGTAGGGAATGTCTTCAATTTCTGAATGATACAATCTGTTACTGATATGTATTGCAGTCAAAGTTGCTTCTGCCCAAAAACTATCTTTCACCCCTGCATCTGCCATCATACAAGCAGTAATTCTTTTTATATCTTGTATTTTCTTCTCTGCTAACCCATCCTCACTAGGACAAGCAGGGTTTGTAGTTTCATGCCTTATTCCCACCTTTTGAAACCAGTTCAACAATTGATTATTTAAAAATTCTCCTCCTCTATCAGTAATAATGGTGCCTACTCTGCTATCAAATTGTCTTTCCACCATTCTTACCCATGCTTTTAAACTTTGCCCAGCGTCAGATTTGTTTTTCATTATTCTCACAAATGCAAATCTTGTATACCTATCAACAATTACTAGGAAATACTTGCTTCCCCCTAAGGACAAGCAATTAGCTTGGGCGACATCTGCATGTATATACTGAAATGGTCTTTGAGCAATTCTTTTTGTTTTCTTAGCTACTGGAAAAGCTCTGACCTTTACCTGTTGACATACCGTACAATCTAAGTGGTTTTTGCATTCAGCAACTTTTAAATCTGGACACATACTGATTAAATTCTTTAAACATTTGAAGCTTGCATGGCCGAATTTTCTGTGAAGCTCGTGTATGCAGTCTTTGTGGATTGGAATATTTTCTATGTTATTAGCTTCTTCAGCCCTGTAGCTATCAATATTGTCCTCCAAATAATAAAGTTTGTCCTTTTTCAAACCTATGCCACGCAATTCCCCATTCAGTTTTATCTTACACATGTTCTTTTCAAAGATGACTGTGTAGTCTCTTTCTGTTAATCTGCTTACTGATAACAAATTATTTTCTAACTCCTTTACATGTAAGACATCATTAAAATTCTCTTTTAGCCCTGGAATGTACACAGTACCCATTTGATTTACAGTACTCAGCTCTTTCCCATCAGCCAAAACTACAGCATTTACATTAGCTGATTTTCTATTACTTATTAAATTTATATCATTACACATCAAAGATGTGGATCCTGAATCAACTAGCCATTTAGAATTTGCATTTTGTTTTTCCTTAATCATGGTTGCAAACCCCTTTTTATTACCACTGTCCCTCAAAAATGGAGGTCTGGACTGTTTTTGATACTGCCGCGGCTGCCATCTGCTCTCTGCTTGCTTGCGTCTCTCAGCTGCAAAATGTTTACAATGTCTCTGCAGATGACCAATCTTCTTACAATAAAAGCACCTCCGTTGCTCCCTTGTAGAGGCTGCCTCCTCCTGCGTTCGCCAGTCAGGAGTTGTTTGTTGTTTTGGCACAGTCTTTAAGCTTGCTGAGTCACCCTGCTCAGACAATCTTCTCTGGTTCTCTTCCAGTATTCTGGCCACAATTAAGTCTCTATTAAGCTCAGCTTCTGGCAAGTTCTGCAAGCTGTTCGTTATGTTGTCCCACGAAGAGTCTAGCGATTCTACTAAAATGTAGCATTGCTGCTCTTTGCTAATTTGCACTCCCCTCAGTTCAGCTTGCACAAACAAATCTTGCATTATTTTTAAATGTTCTATCACACACTGCCCTTTAGCCATCTTTTGCCTGTATATTCTTTTAGACCATAGCATTTTTGCAAAAGCAGTTGAAGGAGTGTGTAATCTCTGCAAGGTATCCCACACATCCTTGGCAGACGTTTTATCTCTGACGTCATTAATTAAGTCTTCTTCAAGCATGAGATAAAGACAGGCTTTTGCTTTACTATCTCTCTCTTTAGTGGCTTCATCAGCATCAGCTGCCAGCCCTGTTTCAACTGTTGACCACAGACCTTCCTTTACTAGTAGAGATTGGGCATAAATCTTCCAGGTAGAGTAGTTGTTTCTATTCAATTTACTAAACTTTAGAAATTCCATCTTGATTTGTGCAGTGACTCAATTTGACACAGTCCTTCTGAGTATGCACAGCCGACCCGTCTGGGCTTAAGCAAAACACAAAATGATTTACTCACGAGGCTTATCAGTGCAGCACAAACAACTTGCTCTGATCTGTCGTCCACAAAGCTTTCTTCCACTTTCTGGAACTTTCAGCTTCTGTGGATGCTGGGTGCTCTAGTAACTGGGCCCATAACCCTTGTCAGGGATGATGGGAGTTGTAGCTCTTCACCTCTGGCTCAAACTCACCACCTTGTTATGCAGCAGAGCCAACCAGCTTAGATCAGTGGTTAATGCTTTTCTCCAAAGCAGCAGAGTTTCAGAGAATAGGCTGAAGATCCTGACAAACTCTCTAAGCCTTCTCACTCTTCTCCAGGTGTCTCCAAACGTCTCCAGGATTCACTCAGGCAACTCAGTAGTTTTATATAAAACCTACTTTATTCTTCTATATAAATATACTATATGGTCAACAAATCACAATCTCTACACACTACTCCACAATATCTCCAAACTACTCCAACTCTACTCCACAACAATACATTGGCAAACATTGCAATTTTATAGCCATTGTTTATCACCACCCACTAGTTAGTTTCCACCCAGTGGGTGTGTACTTCCATTCTGATTGGTCCACATAGTTCCACCCATGCTTAAGACCAACCCATGTATTTCAACATTTCACCTTGTACACTTAATGATTCTCAGGTGTTTCCAATCTGCATTCAGTACCTCTGTCCTTGGCTCTCAGGCCTTCTAGATTACATTAGCAGTTTCACCTGTGTAGCTTCATAATTGCTCTTGCTTAGTCATTGTGACTTTCACATACATATTTTATTTCTTTCACTGTATGCCCCATGTTGCATTTTCCTTAACAATCTAACCTGTAGCCAGTGATGTAGACTTGAATCAATTGACTAAGACTTAAGTTGGATTCAAGTCACTTCAAGACTCGACTTGACAATAAATGATGCACTGACTGGACTCAATTCATGACTTGTATATTTTTAGCAACCAACTTGCTGGCCTTGGTTCAGTAACATAATGCATTCATTCAGAAATGTTATGGAATGGAAAACAGCCTGTCTTGAATGATGTTTCCATGATCTCACTGCTTTTCGCCTACTGATCACGTGATGGAAGTAGTAACAGCAAATGCATTAGGCAATGGGCTTGAGGCAGAAGGATCCTTCTAAAGCTTTAGAAGACTCCTCTGATGTGCAGCAAGGACAGGCTGCTGAACAGACCTCAAGCCCTGCCCATTACTGAACACATTTGCTGATAATTCCATTTTTTTAACCTAACATTCTGCATGTCTTCTTGATTTTCTAATTACTGAAACTCCACCCCTCCACACACACACGCCACCACCACCTCCTTTTTTTCTGTTAAGTTGGCTCCCACACTTGAGACTCAACTTGAGACACAACTTGAAAGTATCTTGCAAGGACTTGAGACTTGACTTGAGACTTGGAGTAAAAGACTTGAACATATCACTGCCTGTAGCAGCCAGTATCTGAACTCATTTTCCCAGAGAAAAGAATGGTGGCATATAAATGCAGGACAGGAGGATAGCTGTTGGAATGGCAACAGCTCAGAGAAAGGAGGACAAGAGAGACGGTAAATATGCACAGTTTGTTCAAGAGGCCCAGTTCCCTTCCTTTTGCCTTAGGCTCCAACTGTTCAAGCGACAAAGCCATCAACCTGCTAGAAAATAATAATTAAGTGGGGTTTGGCCTGACAATAGCCCAGCTGGTTAAATATTTCCAACAGCTCCAAGAACCATTGTAATGTGTAGCACCAAACACAAAACAGTTTGTGGCACAGCCTGCTTATGCAAACTCATGCCTCAAGTCCATAGGGATCAATGAAATAATTTCTGGGCAGGTAACTTAATAGGTTTGCTTTTCTTTGCTTTTCTTTTTTTAATGGCATCTTTCTTGTACAACACAAAATTTAGCAGGAGAAGCAGGAAGGCATTTTGTAATGGTTTGAGAACTGGGGGAATTTGACAAACACTGCCAAAAAGTGGGAGGTTTGCAGTAGACATGGTGCCAAATCAAAGCACATAGAGGTGATCAGAACAGTTGGGGGATTGTATGAAAAGGCTTGTTCAGTGCTACATAGATGCCTGATCAGACCCACCTTCTACTTATTTTGTAGCCTTCTAGAATTTTTTCTTCTAGACAGTATTTTGTAGAACTTGTCTCCTTCTAGACAGCTCTCTGCTTTTTCTAACTGTGGTCAACTAGAAACTCCCAGCACTTTTCTAAACCTGTTGTTGTTGCTGCTGTTGTTGTGTGCCTTCAAGTAATTTCTGACTTGTGGCAACCCTGAGGTGAACCTATCATAAGGTTTTCTTGGCATGATTTGTTCAGATGATTTGTTCAATTTGCCTTTGCCTTCCTCTGAGGCTGAGAGAGTAGGACTCGCCCAAGGTCACCTAGTGGGTTTCCATGGCTGAGTGGGGGATTCAAAACCTTGTCTCCAGAGTCATAGTCTAATGCACAAGACACTACACCATGCTGGCTCTCTTTCTACATTCAGGGGTAAGCAAAGACCAACCCCCAGATGCCATTGCAGCCAGGAGCTGCAATCTAACGTCTGGAGGCTCACGCCTTACCCACCCTCTTCCTAACAGAGACGGATATCAACAGCATTCTTTTGTCATTTGTGCCTGGCCTCTGGTAACCGGATACATACTGCCTTTGAACATGGAGGCTCCATGTAGCTGTCATAGCTCCTAGGAGGTGTTTCAACAGGTGGGACAAGTTTCTTGTTTGTTGTTATGGGCCTTCAAGTCATTTCTAATTTATAGCAGCATTAAGGCAACATTATCATGGGGTTTTCTTGGCAAGATTTGTTCAGAGGGAGTTTGCCATTGCCTTCCTCTTAAGTTGAGTGTGTGACTTATTCCAGGTCACCCATGGAGTTTTCCATGGCCGAGTGGGGATTTGAATCTTGGTTTCCCAGGGCTTGTCTAAACAGTGAAAATAATCTGCTTGGAATTAACTGGCAAAATGATCTGGCCAAATGGGAACCCATATCAATTCGCTGTATTCAGTAGGAGGGGAGCCAAATCCACCGTAAACTATGCAAGGAAAGCCTTTGCCACTTTTCACAAAGTTTTTTTAAAAGCTCCACAGGGAATGCACATTCCCGCTTGTTGGGACAATCCGATTCACATTCATTTGCATTCCCGATCAGAGCGGAAGTGGAAGCTGATTGGTTGGACTTGGGTTGGGGGCAGAGCTTGCTAACAAGGCAAGTGCCCAAAACCACTATGTTAGATTTTCGCCTTAGCCATCGTGTGCTCAGGTGACAGAACAGCCTTTTTCTTTTCTTTTTAAAAATGTATTTAGGCACCTTACATATGCTTTTTTAAAAAAAAAAAAAACATTGTTCAGCAGCAGCAAATGGTGAAATAAAAATGCGAGTAATTCACTCACGCCCACCATCTTGATTTGCAGGCATGCCTGTTGGGACAGCAAAAGTGGATAGCTTTGCATGCCTGTGGTTTTGCCAAACAAAAAACAAACAAACAAAAAAACCCTGTTAAGACAAATAGAAGCTGCTTCAAATTGGCATTAATGTGCATCAATCCATGTTTTTTCCCTTCGTAAAGACAGGCTCCCAGAGTCCTAGGCCAACACTCAAACCACTAGACCAGTGATGGCGAACCTATGACACGCGTGTCAGCACTGACACGCGTAGCCATTTGGGCTGACACGCGGCCATAGGCCTCCTCCCCCCTGCCTGCAACCTCACCACCCTCCCTAAAGTGGCTATCAGTCGCCACTTTAGGGAGGGTGGGAGGGTGGAGGAAAGTGGTGGGCGGAGCTATGAAGCCCCGATCGCCACTTTAGGGAGGTGGGGGGTGGAAGTCGCCTAAGAAAGGCCGGGTAAGGCGGTGGGTGGGCGGGAGTCTGCCCAGCCTCTTCCCGGCCTTCCTGAGGATGCTCCGAGGCTTCAAAGCCCTGGAGCCGCCTCAGGGAGGCTGGGGAAGGCAGCAGGAGGGAGGGAGGGACTCTGCCCGACCTCTCCCCGGCCTTCCCGAGGGTGCTCCAAGGCTTCAAAGCCCCAGGGCCGCCTCGGGAAGGCCAGAGAAGGTGGTGGGAGGGAGTCTGCCAAGCCTCTCCCCGGCCTTCCTGAGGGGGCTCCAGGGCTTTGAAACCCCAGAGCCGCTTCAGGAAGGCCAGAGAAGGCAATGGGAAGGCGAGAGGGAGTCTGGCTGGCCTCTCCTTTGGCTTCCCGAAGGGGCTCCGGGGATTGAGAGCCCCATATAGCCCCTTCAAGAAGGTTGGGAGGCATGGAGGGAGTGCAGCATAGAGGCTTTTCAGCCACCCCCACCCTCCCAAAGCTGCAACAAGGCTTAGAAAGCTCAATAGCGGCTTTGGGAAGGGCGCCCCCCCCTAAAAAGCGCCTTTCCTGCCAACTCCCAGCTCTCCTGGGGCTTGGCTCTCCCCTCCCCAATGGAGCCAAGCCCCAGGAGAGTGGGGAGTTGATGGCTGGGCTTTTCCATTTAAATCAGCTCCTCTCCCTTGAGTGGGAGGGAGAGAAGCTGATTCAAATGGGGTGCTTGCTGAGCAAACCGCAAATAATCAAAACCGCGAGAGAGTGAAAGCTGCTAATGTGGAGGGGCAACTGTATACATTTATGTTATTTAAACAATAAATATCGCGAAATAATGTTTTTTCCTCAAAGTGACACACCACCCAAGTTATACTCAGTTTTTTGGCGAAGTTTGACACACCAAGCTCAAAAGGTTGCCTATCACTGCACTAGACCCTGCTGGCTCTCTGTGGAGCAACTAGAAAAAGCTTTGTGTAGGTGGAGCCACGGAAGGTGTACTGGGAGTGGCCTGAAGCACCCAAACATATCCTGAGTTACTCCTGCCTGCTCCTGCTTCTTTCCCAGCACCCTGATACTTAGATATTTATCAAGGGAAGCTCCCCTTTCCTACTCAGTAGTACATTGTGAGAAATGCCTTACTTGTGTGATGAGTTCAGGACTGGAAAAATTAGTGGCAAGCCCTCATTAAGCTAGTTACCATCTATCATGTCACCCAGTCACAGCCATTTCAGGTTCTTTTATCTTGGCGTCTAGAATATATCATTACAAGTTCCGATTGTGTAAGCAGGACAACAAAGTCAATTCACACATGCTCTCAGTGCCTCTAATGTTAAGCAGTCCCAAAGAGACAGGCCTCAGGGCAGAGACCGATGAAACCAAAAGGGACCAGAGAGAAATGGTAGAAGAGCAATAGGAATTTACCAGGAGGAATTTATGACAGTAAAGAAGTCTTTCTCTTAGGGAAAGACTTCTTGATTTGGGAAAGATCACCAGAGGCCTAGAGGTGTGGCTAGATTACCAAAACTTCATTTTGATTATAGATCAGATAGGACCACTCCTATTATCTGAAGGAAGAAAACTGATCTCCAAATCGATCTGCCCAAGGATGTATGAGGCTCAGTAACCAAAGCCAATAAGGAAGCCCCACATGCTAGTTCCTGCAAGCTAAAAGCTCCCTGGCCTATCTCAAGGAGGAAGAGAGGTCACAGAGCTCCCACCAGCCACAGACCAAGGCATTTCAGATACTACATAATTCATGAGGCTTCTGTTTGCTCAGACTGCCATTTCCTGAGTGGCAGAGAAATGGCTGCAGGAAGGAAAGGCTATCTGGCCAGGATCTGCCCCACCTGCCCTTGGCATAACCTTCAGAGTCTATCTTCCTACGTATTGAAGCATTCCACAAAACTTGCTGTTTTGGATGCATTTTTAGAATAATGTCCTGCTTCCTCAGAGGTTATGATCATTTCATGTCTCCTGCTAAAATGTATCTGGCATAACATTCTAGATTGCACCAATAAGTCGGTTTTGCAGCACTTTTTCAAGGCCTGTCATGATTTGTGTAGTGTAAATTACCTAAAGGCACCAGATCCTGTCTGATCTTGGAAGCTAAGCAGCATCAGTCCTGGTTAGTACTTGGGTGGGAGACCACCAACAAATACCAGGTGTTGTAGGCTATATTTCAGAGGGAGGAACTGGCAAAACCACCTCTGAGTATTCTTTGCCTGAGAAAACTCTATGAAATTCATGGGGTCACCACAAGTTGACTGGTGACTGGAAGTTGTAACATGCACACACACATGCACAAATATGTTCCAGCAAAACAATAATAGCAGTTTGATACCATTTTATCTGCCATAGCTACATCTTATAAAATCCTAGAGTTTGTAGTATGATGAAGTATTTAGAAATCTCTACTAAAGAGCTCTAGGGTTGAAGAGTCTATGCACATGCCAGACTATAAATCCCAGGATCTCATACAATGGAACCATGGTAATTAAACTGTGTAGTGTAGTTACACTCCTGGTTTTTGGAAATCAGTGCTGCTTTCATCTTTCCTCTCCATGAATTCATATGCTTGGTTATTTTTAGATGAACTATATAGCACATTTCTGTTTGGGCTCACTTTCCACGGCATGGATATCTGAGAATGATTTCAGTGCTGCCACTGATAGCATATTGTTGTTATTTTGATGTTTTAGTTGTCACATGATGGTTTATAGATTTTGCTGCTGTTGTACATTTTAAGTATTTATCTACCAGGATATTTTTTGAGGGGAGACAGTACATAATTGTTTTTTAAAACATAAATACATTTGCATTACAGTTGCAGAAAATGCAAATAAAAATGATTTCAGTGCCATGGTGAGGCCCCTGAGAAGAAGCTGACTAAAGACTCTTTCAGTCAAGCAACAAAAATGCAGGTTGATCCAGAAATGACATGGGAGTAAGTGGAGATTTAATAAGAAATAAACATATGTCACTTTGTATATATGTCCATTCATACGTGGAACCCTGGGGTGCAGAAATTAAAAATAAGCAACTGTACATGCTGGGATCTGTGTTTATGGCCTAAGGAAAAACTCCTGCCCTTCTCAACCTTCCAAGCCTTCTTGTTGTTATTGTTGTTGTGATCTGGTATACTACAGGTTCATGTGCAGTGTCAGCCAGCCAACCAGCCATCTAGTTCAGCTCAGGTCACCTGAACAGAAGAGGCAGGCAGGAAGCAGGCAGAAAGTTCATAGGTCAGGCAAGGAACCAACATCCCAACCTCAAGACTGATAAGGCGGGGCGCAGTTGGACTGAACAAGCCTATGAAACATCAAGATACCACGGATGGCAGAGGTGGGAAATCTGGTGCTCTCCAGATGACTTGGATGACAATTCCCACAATCCTTGGCCACTAGTTAGGTTATCTGGGGATTTTGTGAAATATAGAGAGCTGGAAGAGACCACAAGAGCCATCCAGTCCAACCCCCTGCCATGCAGGAATACAAAATCAAAGCATTCCCGACAGATGGACGTCCAGCCTCTGCTTAAAAACCTCCAAAGAAGGAGACTCCACCACACTCTGAGGCAGTGCATTCCACTGCTGAACAGCTCTTATGGTCAGGAAGTTCTTCCTGATGTTTAGATGGAATCTCTTTTCCTGTAGTCCTGTAGTTTGATTCCATTGCTCTGTGTCCTAGTCTCTGGAGCTGCAGAAAACAAGCTTGCTCCATCCTCAGTATCACCAAAGCAACAACAGGATATCAACTTGCTTTAGAAACTTGAAGTCTGGGAACCAAGCAGGCAACAAGACATAAGACATTACCTTATACCAAGTCAGACTACAGGCCCACCTAGCCCTGGATTGCCTACTTTGACTGGCAGCAGCTCAGGCAAACAGCTTTCAGGTTACCAACTAACTGGTCCGTTTAGCTGAAGGTGGCAGAGACTGAATCTGAGATCTTCTGCATGGAAAACTTGTGTTCTCCCACCAAACCATATTTGGTAGTTGAATGCAGTGCTACTGCCTACAACTTGCATGTTGCTGGAAACCATGCCCTATGAAGAGTGGCTTAGGGAGCTGGGTATGTTTAACCTGGAGAAGAGAAGGTTGAGAGGTGACATTATAGACATGTTTAAATATCTGAAAGGATGGCCTACTGAGGATGGAGCAAGCTTGTTTTCTGCTGCTCCAGAGACTAGGACATGGAGCAATGGGTTCAAACTACAAGAAAAGAGATTCCACCTAAATATTAGGAAGAACTTCCTGATGGTAACAGCTATGCAACAGTGGAGCATGGCGGAGTCTCTTCTTTGGAGGTTTTTAAACAGAGGGTGGATGGCCATCTGTCAGGAGTGCTTTGATTGTGTGTTCTGAATGGCAGGGGGTTGGACTAGATAGCCCTTGTGGACTCTTCCAACTCTATGGTTCTATGATTACTGCAAGAAGTTGACTGGGATGGCTCTCCACGATCAAACCTACTAGCTTCTGGCTAGCATTATTTCTTCCTAGCTGAAGTGCCTGCAAACATCTCAGCAGCCCAATTAGCACAGGACACAGGGAACTGGCTTCTGCCACATCACCTGAGGAAGATGAAGTGGGATGGCAGAGGGGGGGGGGAATCATCCAAAAATTTATTTCACATTTGGGGCAGAGTTATAGTTACAGTTAGGATATTATTTCATACTGCAAGAAAGGACAGTATTGAAGCTAATGGCTTGCCTATCCAGAGTTCAACAAATAAAACAGAATCAGGAACAACAACATGGCTAAATTATACATTGAGGTTGCCTCAGCTTGAAATAAAGTGAATATATTCTATCCCTTGTCTTGAAAGGGGTTGATAATTTAAAGCAAAGGGTCATAAATTTGAGGTCTGAGGGTTAAATTCCCAGATTAACTATGTAGTGGAAGCCATATGAAATAGAAAATGGTCAAGAAAGAGCAGGGAGATTGGGAGAAGAATTTTTAAATTCTTTTCTGAGTAGAAATGCTTAAGCAGCAAATACTGTACAACAAAGAGTTTTGTGGTACCTTGGAGCCTAATAAATTTGTAATGGCATAAGCTTTCACAGAAGTGGACTGTACTTCAAAAAAAAAGTTCATGAGATCATAAGTGGTGGCACAAGACCCTTTGTTCTCTTTCATTCTCCCCCTCCCCATATTGCCATCTTCTCATTCACACACACACGCCTAGTTCAACTCCAAGTTCATCAAAGGAAATGGAAAAGAAATCAACAGCAACATTTAGGAAAAAAGTGGATTTAATTTGTCAGATAACTCTGGGCTAAAAAAGCCATGTCCTAGGAAGACACACTTCCTCCTCCCACCTCCACTTAAATAACACTAGGATTAAACACAGTCAGTCACACACACTCTTTCACTCTCTCTCTCTCTCTCTCTCTCTCTCTCACACACACACACACACACACTACACACCTCCTTTTCTTCCTGCCATTCACTCACAATCATTTTTTTAAAAAACAGAAAAAGATAATATCATATGTTGTTATCTGTATAAAGACTGTCTCATCCAAATGCCACGTGCACATACATACAGCAAGATCTAGAACTTCATTCTCAGCAGGGGTAGGCAGAAATCATGACTCAGTACAAGTCTTTATGACTTGCCATGGTAAGCATAAATGGGCAAGTCATATTTCTGAGCACGAAGACATGGGGTAAACCCTATAGGCAGGATGTGGTCCTTCCCTCCAATTGTAGATAGAACCTGCCCACATACAGAGCATAAGAAAAAAGGTCGGCTCATTGGCCAAAGGCACTGAAGACACCAGTCTCAGAGGCCTTGAGAGGACTGATGAGAAGGTATTGCTAGGAGTATGCAGTGCTCCCCCACTCCTATTCATGAAACCTTTCTGCAGCTTGGCCCCTGCAACAGGAAAGACCATTTCCTGGCTGTTTTCTGGGGAGGAACAGCACCTCTTTCCTCTCCAACATGAGGAGAGAATAAAGCACATCAGGATGCATTCAGAGCATACAGACTATGCTAAGGACATACAAAGCCCAATAACTAGCACATAGAAGTGTGCAGGAAAAATGTGATACCAGGAAGCCTCTAATGATAAAGAATCTGACAGTACTTTAAAGACTGATAGATTTACTGTAGCAGACATTTTGTGGGTCCCCTTCATCAGATGCAAAAAGTGTCATCCTCAGTTGGGTGATGCATGGGTACAAGGAAAAATCAGAGGGATAAGGTGTGTGTTTTGTTATTACAAAGTGTGGTCAGAACTGGAAGGTCAGGCAGCGGGTGACTATTGGTCACTTTACTGTGCACAGCTCAAAAGATAAGAGAGATCCATTCAAAAGAAGAAAAGACTCCAAAGAGTGGCCGTGACCCATTTCCAATGGGTAAAGAATAGACAAAAGCCACTGAATAGAAACAGGGGCTTTTCTGCAGTGAGCTGGCCTCACCCAGTTGCTCTGGAGTCTAACTCTGAGAGAATCATGTCTGCCAAAGAATTCCAGTTCAGCTGCTTACCTTTCAAAAGTGAAGTATGGTAACTTTGTGCATAATTCTGCAATACACCTGTCTCTTGCACTGCCAGAGCCTCTGGCTTCACCCTGTAATTGGACTGCGCCATCTCTCTCTTTCTCTACTCTGTACTAACATACACACATAGCCTTTTGGAGTAAAACTTCCAAAGCAAGCACACACACACACACAGTTGTGAAGTCGAAGGCTTTCACAGCCAGCATCCATAAATTTTCCTTGGTTTTTTTCTGGGCTGTGAGGCCGTGTTCTGGAAGAGTTTAATTATGATGTTTCGCCTGCATCTGTGGCTAGCTCACACACTCCTACCCAACCATTCTCTGAAGATGCCAGCCACAGATGCAGCCAAAACATCAGAAATAAACTCTTCCAGAACATGGCCTCACAGCCTGGAAAAAAAACCCAAGGAAAACCTATACACCCAGTTCACTGGCTGAAGGATTCTGGGAGCTGTAATCCAAAAAATAAGATATCCAAGCTCTATTTATATACATAACTTGAAGATAATACTTCATGCTCTGACAACGTAGGCGTGGGAGGGGGGGCTGGGAAGGCTCCCTACTGACAGAAAACTGCTTTTCACCACACAGCAAGCATCATGGATCTCCCACAATTGTCAAACTGCATGGGAATTGGAAAGTACCATTTGAATATTCAGGGAATCTATACATAACCCATAACTCTGTGCTTTGCTCATCAGTTGCATGGTCAATGGATGGGATCAAGTCAGACAAAATGCAGGTTCCACATGACTTAGATTTCTGAGATCTTACCCAGAAGGTAAGTTCGATCCACCCCGGGCCCACCTTCTTCCACTGAGATTCAGAGCAATTAAGAAGTTCAAACATAAAAAGTCTGTATGCTGCCTTAACTTGTGTTGTAGGAGGAGCAGAGATGATGAACAAAGAACATGGGAGCAACATATTATTGTCACACTCCAGGGCTTGGTCCAAAGACAGAAAGAGGGCTACACGAGAACTAACCACAACTTAGAATTAGAGCCCCAGAGTTCTTTCTGCAAAAGATAAGTCTCTTTCTCTGCAGAAGGACCAACGTATTTATGGCTTCCATGCAACCCCACCCTTTTTAGTTCTGAAGCACTCCTTTGTGGGATCTGGCAACAAGGTGGAAAGGAAGGGACACCAAATTATCCACCAAATTATTAACCAAACCAGGTTTGGTTGTAACCTAGGCAAGATCTTCACTGTGCCAGAAAAGGGTTAATTTTACAGCATAAATTGGGGTGTGAGAGAGAGATTTTAGGAGAAGGCAAAACACAAGAGAGTCAACACAGTCCATCAAAAAGTGTGGGTCCCAAAGTGCTGGCTGGCTGTACTGCAGAGATGGCACTAAGAGGAACTTGACTGAAGTTTCCAAAGAGAGTAGAAGCCCACCTGTTAAGCATATACCAAACAAACAAACAAACTCAATGGTACATCCCAGCAGAGTGATCCAGATTTTCTGTAGTAGAAGTCAGGTAGAGCACTTGGGTTACACATAACAAAAACAAATCAAGCAAAGCACTTGGGTTAAGCATTATCTCAGCTTCCACGATGACATCTCAAAGGCAAACTGAGGCCTTGATGCTCTTTCACAAAGGAAGGGTTTACAAGGCATCCTTGAGGAATGGGACCTTTTGACATCAAGGCTCAGGCTTCTACCATCTGCTCTTGCTGTATGGTGATGAAGCCTGAGAAAAAAGACAAGTTCAAGACATTTGGTTACTTACAGCAAGAAAGTTCTTGCAGATCAACAAAGTAAAGAAGTGTGCATGACAGCATGTAAGAGAGAGAAGTTCTGTAGATCTGATCCTTGCCCCCAAGAGAGGATTTGAGCTCCACAGGTCAGGAATGGGCTGTACTGGTAGATTGGGATCTGAGTGATTATCTTTAGATCTCCAAGGACTTCTGACTTCCAACAGTTTCAAAATTGCGAGTAAATTTGCACATTAAAAAAAAAAATCTACCATGGTTCAGCTTGTACAAATCACTTGCCTCCCAGCCTCAGTGTTGCCCATCAGTAAAATGTGAATAGCATTTGTCTGTCTTTGACCAGGTATAGCTCTGACCTCTAGTTTTACAGTTTGGTATTAAGAATGCCGGATCTGCATTAATGCAGATGCAAGTTTATACAGGTTGAGTCTCCCTTATCTGAAATGCTTAGGACCAGAGGTATTTTGGAATATTTCAGATTTTGGAACACTTGCATATACATGATGAGATATCTTGGTGATGACTTGGTGATCCAAGTCTAAATACAAAATTCATTTATGTTTCATATATACCTTATACACATAGCCTGAAGGTAATTTTATACACAATATTTTTAATAATTTTGTGCATGAAACAAAGTTTGTGTACACTGAATCATCCGAAAGCAAATGTGTCATTATTTCAGCCACCTGTGTAGCCATTTTAGATTTTGGAATATTTTTGAATTTAGAATTCTGGATAATGGATACTCAATCTGTATCTGTATATGAAGAGGTAGGGGTGTGTGTACTAACTGGCTCCATCTAGCACAGATTAGCATTTTGCATCTGGCTCCTTCCCCCTGGCCTCCACCTATTCATCTTTGGCTGTTGGACCTGGGTTCTCATAAAAAGAGTGACAACAACAAAGTAGGCCCCATAAACCTGAAGTCTGCCTACCCATGTAGTTGGGTACTTTTAATTCAAAAATGATGAAACTGAGGACCAAATGACAGGTTTTCTGCCAGGTTCTGAGGTTTTATAAGGTATGAACAAGGCTGGAGGGAGGGAGGGAGCTGCCATTCTGAGTAGCAGAATGGTAGGATTCACTGAATGTATCAGTAGTTAGGACTAGTCTGAGGTGAAATGCAGTTGCCTAGCACTCTACACACCTGTCCACTCTTTCCATCCTTCTGGGCTATTGCCTGCTTATTCTGTGAAATGTAGGCCTCCTCAGCACGCAGTGTGGAATTGGCACTGCCCATCACTTGGCTGTTGGCTGTGGCACGAGGGAGGATGACATCATAGGAGCCCTCAGACTGGAAGCAAAACAACAGCAATGAAAAATGAGCCAAATGTTTTGAACTGAATAGAGAGTATAGTCAGGAAAGGGGCCAACTGATACAGAAAGTTAAAAACAAAATAAAGTACAGTAAAACACTCAAGCCACTAGTCAGTATTTATCTCAAATATAGGGGATTTTTTAAAAGTCAAAATATTGATCCATCAGGGAAATCTCTTTTAGAAGATTTAAATTGCAAGTCTCTAAAATATTTTCACCAAACTATGCCAAAGTTCCCCAGTTTTCATCTCTTTTCTACTACTCAGTAATGTATGACTCATACAATAGATTTCAGGTGAGGATTGTAAGGGAGGGGAGAAAAAGGAACAGAGCAAACACAAGGGAGACTGACACATTGCAAGGATGAAGAGTCATCATTACTCAGTTAACCATTTATTTTGGTGCCTGAAGAGAATGACTCATAGCCAGATAGCACTCCATTTATTCCTTTACACTTGGGGTCTTTAGAGGAAGGCATGAACTCACCGTATTTAGGTACATCTTAATTTCTGCATTGTACAATATCAAAACTTGAAAAATAGCAGAAATACAGCCGCTGTGATGTTAATGATGAGCTATTGAGAGGTAATACCATCATTTAGTAGCTTTGACCACACAGGACAGAATTTTATATGGACTCAAATAGCTGCTAGGGGAGTTACAAACTTCTCTTGTACCCTCTCTGAAGATTTCTTGAGTGCATTCCAAGTGGGCCATATGACAAATGATGGAACTGTCTTCCCATTTTTCATCCATCCTCTCTCCCTGCCAAATTTATACCCAGGGTAACTGGTAGGATCAAGCCAAATTTACCCCCTCCTATCAGGACAAGTTCTAGTCACAAATGTGGTGGTAAACCATTGAAACATTCTGAATGGTACAATCCCAAAAGGTAGATGAGAGCTCAGTATAACTGATTACTTCTTCATGAAACAAGACAAAATTAAATCACAACCGCTGTGAAAACAAAGCTAGGTGTCAAAGGGAAGAGACCTATGCTTACAGTCCAAAGTGGTAGGTTTGCCAGAATGAAAACTGGAGATGTGCCCTGTACCTTTAATGGTTGTAAATTGGAGGGAATTTCAGCTGCTTGTCATGAAACCAGGTAACAAGCACAACCTGCTGAAATTCTCGCTTCTACACAACCATTAAAGGTACAGGAGACCTCTCCAGTTTTCACTCCAGTCACCCTAGTCACAGCCTAGAGTTACTATCTCATCCTACTTGTGTGTGTGAGGACTAGGGCTGCATCTGCACTGCAGAAACAATCCAGTTTGACACTGCTTTAGCTGTCATGGCTCCATGCTATAGAATCCTGGGATTTGTAGTTTGTTGTGGCACCAGAGTTCTCTGACAGAGAAAGCTTAATCTCTCACAAAACTACAAATTGTAGAATTCCATAGCTTTGAGCCATGGCAGTTAAAGGGGTATCAAACTGAATTATTTCTGCAGTGCAGATGCAGCCTAGGTCTTGGTCCCTAGCAGAAAGAAAAGACCTGACAGACTATAGGCTTTCATCATCTGAATAAAAATCGTCATTGTTTGTCATATCATAGAATCATAGAATTCCAGAGTTGGAAGAGACCACGAGGGCCATCCAGTCCAACCCCCCTGCCATGCAGGAAATCTTGATCAAAGCATCCCCGACATATCTTCCTGTGTAGAAAGAATCTAAATTTAACAGTTTAGACAAGCTTTCAGTCCTCTGGCTAATAGAAAGGTTAGTCTTCAGTTAGCCGGTACCCCTCTCTCCAGCTAACAGAGTGTCCTTTAAAATAAAGCAAAACACCTGTCATAAAACTACTCAGAAAGCCAAGCTTTATTCAAGCTGGATTTAAAAAGGCAGCACCACCACACACTCACTTACAGGTCCTTTGTGCATCAGAGCCATCTCTGTGGGCTGGTACACACTGGTCAGTAGTTGCCCATTGTATCCGCTGTATGGGGACACAGGCTTTTTGGCTGAAAAAAGAGAGAAGCCACAGGACAATGGCATTTTAAAGCAAGGCCTTGGGCACATTTTGGAAACAACACTTGTATCCAAGACAGTACACACTAAGCTGATAGAATGAAAGAACTTCTGTCAAATGACCTGTTACAGAGACAGAACAGTGGGTGTACAATGTAGCTATGGCATAAAGTTAAAATCACATTTATCTCCTATTGTGGCCTCTTGAAGCAGGTGTTCCCAAGTTAGCAGCTGTCTGATGGAAAACTAGGCAAAAATTAATCTGAACACAACATTTTTTTGAACAAAGGATCGCCATCATTCCTACTATGGCAAAAGTCACCAGGGCTTGAATCTGGAATATTCCACAGGACTAAATGATTGCTTTGCTGGCTCTGCCCCTGACATTGTCCAGGGACAGCTGTATACATGAAAGGGATGGGACCAGTTCCATTATCCTTAAAGCACAAAGAGGCTCTTCAGATAGAAGAGGGACATTTAGGGTTGCCAGAATGAAGACACTGGTAACCAGCAACACCTGCTGAAATTCCCTCTTCTACACAACCATTAAAGATACAGGAGCCCTCTCCATTTTCTACTCTGGCAGTCTTTCCCAGCTCTGTCTCATGCAGGTCCCCATGAACTGAGCTTTCAAAATGGCACCTCCTGGCAACACAATATTCTCAGTCTCTAGACCAGCCTTTCTCAACCCTTTTACCCTGATGGAACCCTTGGAACAATTTTCAGGTCTCAGGAACCCCTGCCTAAAAGTTATTATATCTGAAATGAAAATAAAATGGTTTTTTTTTTCCAATCGCAATATCTCACAGAACCCCTAGCAACCTCTTGTGGAACCCTTGGGTTTCAGGGAACCCTGGTTAAGAAACCCTGCTCTAGACTGACTCCATCTACCATGCCCTATGAGGAGCAGCTTAGGGAGCTGGGTATGTTTAGCCGGAAGAAGAGAAGGTTAAGAGGTAACATGATAGCCATGTTTAAATACTTGAAGGGATATCATATTGTGGATGGAGCAAGCTTGTTTTCTGTTGTGCCAGAGACTAGGACATGGAGCAAGGGATTCAAACCACTGTACAGGAAAAGAGATTCCACCTAAACAAATAGGAAGAACTCCCTGACGGTAAGAACTGTTTGACAGTGGAATATGCTGCCTTGGAGTATGATGAAGTCTCCTTCTTTGGAAGTTTTTAAACAGAGACTGGATGGCCATCTGTTGGGAGTGCTTTGACTGAGTATTGCATGGCAGGGGGTTGGACTGGATGGCCCTTGTGGTCTCTTCCAACTCTATGATTCTATTTAACCTGGCCATTGGATCCCTCGCCTAAACAGAAAGAGCTCAAAGGGCTTTCTGTTGGGCTGGAACTTTGGTTGAGCCACACAACACTTCTCAGCTTTGGCTCAGCTCCTAGTTCCCAGTTCATCTCTGATAGTTGCCTATGATTCAGCCCTGACAGACAATTTGAAATTAATGTGCATCCATGCTTCATTGTCTCCTAAGTATCTAATTTGTTACAGTGAAGTTTGTATATTAAAGTTATTTAGTAAAATGGGTCATTCATTTACAGGTGCATGATGTTTCATTTTGTATAATAAAGCATTTAAATTGGTCCTTATTGTTGTATAAAATATTTAATTATCTCTAGAACAATACTATTCCATTTGTCAATGTAAGACCAGGGATAAGTAATGTGAATGCTTCAAATTTTGTATTGCCTAGTGAACATCCAAAACCAAAATGTTTCTTATAAGTTAATTTTAAAAAAGAAAGTCAGCCTTTCACACATTGATATACTAATCACTCAATGCAATAAAGGGATAAGCAAGGGTGGAAATAACGGTAGATGTGGCCCCTAGAAATGTGAGGGATCCTAAAGTATACAAAGAAGATGGTGGAGGAAGATGGCTGGTCCTGTCTGCTTCTATCACCCTGCTTACAAAGCTGGGAACAGAGATCAATTTCCCCAGAGTTGCAAGTACACACACACACACACACACAGCTCAGAGTTGGAGGCTGAGCTGATTTCCTTCAGTGTGAGGTCTAAGGGTGCTCAGGTGTGAAAGGGATATTTTCATAGAGTGTGAAACTTCAGATATGTCTCCCCTAATACCTCTCTCTCTCTCTCTCTGACATACACACATACATACAGCCTTTAAACTTAAGGTAAGTATGGCTGTCTTTTCAACCTTTAAATGGTGGTAAAGGAGGGAGTCTTGGCTTTGGGAGAGAAATGCAAGAAGGGACTCATCTCCAAAATCCATGCCTCAAGGTACACTTCTCCAAAGCAAACCCATCAGCTCAGAAAGCCTAACTGAAAGGTGTACTTTACAAATACAACATGATCAAAAAATAAAGGGGGAAAAAAGGAAGAAACAGACAGGAAGCATAAAACAATGGATGGCTGTAATGCTTAATGGACAAATAAAAGCCATAAAGAAAGATGTGCATAAATACTCCAAAGGAATGTATGTGAATTCATGTTCAATGCACTATCAGTACATATTCATGCCTAGACAGATTTCTAGATTCACATCAATATCTCCTGTTTGGAAACTTACAGGTTTCCTCCTGTATACTAACTCTTTTCCTGAAGTTTGAACAGCAGCCTGCCACTTTACATGCCAATATTTAAGGGTTTCCTCCACACTGAAAACAGTGTCATTAAAAGCCTCATGCTATATTTTTGACTGTTTGTCTGTAGTTAAAGCATGAGGTGTATAGTGTCTAGATCAAGGGAAGTAATAGTGCCACTGTATTCTGCTTTGGTCAGATCTCACCTGGAATACTTTGTCCAGTTCTGGGCACCACAATTCAGGAAGGATATTGAGAAGCTGGAACATGTCCAGAGGAGGGTGACCAGGATGGTGGGTGGTCTGGAAGCCATTATGCCCTATGAAGAGCGGCTTAGGGAGCTGAGTATGTTTAGCCTGGAGAAGAGAAGGTTGAGAGGGGACATAATAGCCATGTTTAAATATTTGAAGGGATGTCATACTGAGATGGGGTAAGCTTGTTTTCTGCTGCTCCAGAGACTAGGACATGGAGCAATAGGTTCAAATTACAGGAAATGAGATTCCACCTAAACATTAGGAAGAACTTCCTAACAGTAATAGCTGTTTGGAAGTGGAATACACTGCCTCATAATGTGGTGGAGACTCCTCCTTTGGAGGTTTTTAAACATAGGCTGGATGGCCATCTGTTGGGAATGATTTGATTGTGTGTTCCTGCATGGCAGGGGGTTGGACTGGATGGTCCTTGAGGTCTCTTCCAACTCTATGATTCTATGAGGAGCAGAGGTAGTTTAAAAGGGAGTGGGGGTAACCCTACATGACTGAATTAGCAACCATAATATAGAGTGGCCCCTTGGTATCTGCTGAGGTTTGGTTCTAGGATACCCCCACCCACTGTGGATATCCAAACAGGTGGATGCTCAAATCCCATTATATATGATGGCATTGTCAAATTGTGTCCATTATATGAAATGATGAACAGCAAGGTTTGCCTTTTTGGATTCCCCCCACCCCCCGGAATATTTTTGAGCCATGGTTGGTTGAATTTGTGGATACAGAACCTGTGGATATGGAGGGCCAACTATGTATGTCCAGAATCCATTTTGGCTTTTTAAATACTAAGTATACATATGCAGAAACTTTACTCTCTCATTGATAATTTTTATGACTGACTGAATTATCAAATTTCCTCTCCATTATATATTACACTTCATTTCATATGTCACTAGGAGACAGGAAGGACCTTCACCTCTGTTCACAGACAGCTTTACAAAGAAGCAATTGCTATACTTCTTTGATGCTGCTTCTTACTGCTGGAAGCAAAGCAGAAAGTACCAACTAATCAATGTACCCAAGTGAAACATGCATCAGAAGCCTGCTGGGGCCTTTATTTTTTAAGCCAGCCATAAAACAAAGCCTTGTTTGTGGGTAACTACAGACAAAGTAGGTTTTAATGAGCAAGCTGTGCTTTCCTTAAACCAAGGAGTCCTCTAGGGTTTAGGGAACTCAAGAGGCAAAGCTTGCTGTCACGAAATTCCAGGCAGCCATGTAATCACATTTGTGTGTTTTAGCTACTCAGGTTCTCTACAAAGAACTGTGAATTAATGAGGTTTTGCAGTGTATGAGAAATGGCAGTCATCTTAGCACTGTCACTAGCTTCCCACAAGGAGGCTTTCACACAGACAATTTCTGCTTCTTTACCTATAACCCACTTTTAGCAACTGGGCTGTATTTTTCTGCAGAGTAACAAAAGTAAAAAAAAAATTACTTTGGTTTCCTGCAGCAGTGTAGTAGATGTGCCTACACGAGTCCTCAGAAGATGGTAGGTTAAGAGTAAAAAAATAATAATAAAAGGAACAAATTAGAGTAAGGGTACAATCTATGAACTTCGGTTGGGAACCCAAAAACATGACATGGAAAAAGAGATTCCCTACCCCCCCCCTTTTTTTTCAAAATAAAGAGCTATTCAAACGTCCTAAAGGAAGAGTATATACTAAACATAGGAACATAACTAGAACTTGGTTAGATCAGACCAAAGATCTATTACCCCCAGCTGTTCCATTCATCCAGTGACTACAACCTACAGGAAGCCCACACACATGACAAGAGTGCAAGATGGTCATAATGTAATTGATGTTTAAAAAATGCACATTAACAGAGCAGGAATCATAGCTTGCTAGATAAGTCTCAAACATTGCTCATTATAGCATAATGTTGTGATTACAAAACATGAAGCACTGAACTAAAGGTAGTACTGCATGCAAAAGCTTTTTATGCTGATGCTCATTGCCATAAGAATATGAACAGCATGATCTTAGTTATATTACTATGTAGCAATCCTGTTGAGTACACTGTTATTTCCTTCCTAGGAAGGATTGCAGTCATACCTATTTTAAAAACATACTGTACTTTCATTCAAAGCAGCACTGAAATGTGGCTACAGAACATTTTTTCACTGGAATGGTATGACAAAATGTGGCATACAAAAGATGCAAAACAGATTTGCACATGCCACTGTGAGGGGGGAGATTTACGCAGAGGAAAGAAAATCTAAAAGTGCATTGTGAAACCACATTAGGAAAAAAAAATAAGATCCCATAGCCAACTTCATGTCAGATGTCTAGATCCCAAAGCTACTAGACTATAAATGCTGGGCAATCAATCTCTGTTCAGAACCCCAAAGAGTAAGCCAAATAGTCAAACCACAAAAGCTGGTCTGCTCATCCAGCAGAGGTTTTGTCCACCTGTTCTGAGACATCGCGTATCAAATATGCCCTTCTTACTGACTTCAGAATGCACTTCTGAGAATCCATCCTCTTTGCCACTTCTTCATTTTCTCTGCTCTAAACACACACGTACACTCCTGCTCTTCTTGACCCTTTGGAGTTACGCTTCCAAAAATGGCTTGATTTTTCCAGGTTGTTTTCTCCATAATATCTGAATGGCATTTAATAATTTTTTAAGGGGGGGGGAGGGGAGTATATTGTTTTTCTTGTATGGTTTTTTAATGTTGTGAACCGCCCTGATTGGATTATCAAAGGGCGGTATATAAATAATTTTTTTATTATTATTATTATTATTATGGCATCTTTCCCATTTCTTTTTAGCAGGCAGCAAGAAAAGCTCCCCAGTATTTTGTTTCTTGTTAGATGGAGAAAGCAAGCTGCTACTTTTGAAATTTAAAGTGAACTGTGAAGACTTGTGAGACCTGAAGCAAAGCACCCAAGGCCCTGTATGATGAAGAGGCAAGAAAATGTTCAACTAGGCACTTGTCTAGCTGGGCTATTTACCCCTGCTTCCCCCAGTCTTGTAGTCCAAATGACGCAAGACTCTTGCCCCATTTCACCTCTGGGCAGTCCAGATGACACCCAAGGTGAAGCCAGGGGGAAGCCACGGTAAAGCCCATTAAAATGTTTTAATTAAACACCTGGGAAAATCCATATTATGCAGGAAAACCTGCATCGGGCTGGTGTGAGAACTCAGGGCCCTTACTTGCATGCTGCTGGAGTCACTCTGAAGCCAGGAAGGAGTCCCCCAGTGTGTGATCAAGGCTCCCTGCATGTGGACATGGTGAAGGCCTCCTTCCTAGCTTCAGAGGGAGCAACATGTAAGAGCGGAGGAAGTACCCACCAATGCCAGCAGGCATGTGCATGCAGACCCCATCCCTTTTTGTCTCAGTAATGGAGGTGCAGCGGAAGATCCAAGGCCAGAATACACCAGCCAGAAGCTCAGCTCCAGGCAAGTAGAAAAGACTGTGTGCAAATATCCAGTTCAGCTACTAAAACAGCAGCTTACTACAATTCACAAGGTTTAATTGATTTGTTGCTGCAATTTCCAAAGACTCCCCAGAGGGTCTACTCATTTACTTAGCTTCCTTCTTCCCTCCTAATTGTTGTGGCCCCAGGGCTCGCCCTCTGCTCTACTTTGCATCCACTGTCTGGCTAGAAGCAAGTAGGCTAGGGATTTGTCTGCACGGGCAATAAAACCTGTATTCACCCTGCGTCTGTGGCACAGTTGACACACAAAATTTTCAACTATGCGAATTTTCACTGGAGTTTGAGCAGGAAACCCTGTATCTGTAAGATTTCCCATTTGCTCTGGATATGAGGGGGGAACCCAGTTTTTTGGGCACGTGGCAACCAAGGATTGGTTTCAGAGCAAAGCTGGGGCAGGACTTCCAGTAGGCAGGACTCCATTCTGGTGGTTTTTTAACAACTTTTTAAAAAATTGATTATGCACATATCTGGATAATCATATATCTGCTTATCCCATAATACAGTACTCTGGGACCATGTATATTTGTTTATTCGCATGCATGAGCAAACAGAAAACAAAACAAAAAAAACGGAGTAGCCCTGGCCACAGGACCAGAAACAGTACAACGTATAGGATACATGATTAGCATAGGCCTGGCCTTTTACTCCAATACCCTAGACTAAATGTTCCTTATCCCAGCTCCCTAAGTGAGAAGGAACTATCACCTCATTTCACCTTCCTTTCTTTGAGAACAGCCCTTTTAGCAAAGATTTCTGTCTTCATTTCCAAACAGGAAAATATGATTCATTCATTCTCTCTCTCTCTGAATTATAAGCTGTAAGCAACTGTAGTTGGTACTTGATGCATAATGTTTAATGACATCACCAGGGGCTGTCCCTAGGTCTCAGGTTTAGGCCCAGAAATCTCAGGGCCTGGAATGACCCTGAACTGGCAACCCTACAAGTAATACATTTAATTTAGTAATTTGGAATTGCTCATTGAGATCAGGTTCAGATGCCATTTTTCTCTGTCTTCCAGCTACAGCAATTAGGTTAGTGGGCAAAAAGGATAAGGTCTTTTTTATGGTGGCCACATGTTTTTGGAATTCTAGTGAAATGAAATACATTTGGCTTCATAAATTCAGATCTTCAGGCAGACTCTAGTCTCATCTGTTTTAGTTTCTCATAGTCATGTATTGGTTATTACAATTTTACATTGGTTTTACATGGCTGGATATAGTTTTAACAATTTTCCTAAACTGAGTTTGTAACCTAAGTTGTTAATGTTATTATTGCAGCAAAAAAGGTAAATGGTATTTTAGCCTGTATTAATAGAACCATGGTTTCCAAGTCGAGGAAAGTAACAGTACCACTATATTCTGCACTGGTCAGGCCTCATCTGGAGTACTGTGTTCAGTTCTGAGCACCTCATTTTAAGAAGGATATTGACAAATTGGAGCAGATTCAGAAAACGGTAACAAGGATGCTAAGAGGTACAGAGAACAAAACATATGAGGAAAAGATTTTCCTTGGGTTTTTTCCAGGCTATGAGGCCGTGTTCTGGAAGAGTTTACTTCTGATGTTTCACCTGTATCTGTGGCTGGCATCTTCAGAGAATGGTTGGGTAGGAGTGTGTGTGGAGTTTATATACTGTGAACCCCTGTTCGGGAGTATACGTAAATTTGTGTATTTGAATGGTTAGTTTCTGGGTGTAGAAATGCAAGGATTAGTGTCTGTTTGGCTAATGGTTGGTTGATGATCCATTATCTGCTGGGAATCCCCCTGTCCGTGGGTGGAATTCCTTTGTAAGTGTTGAGTTTTGATTCTATTGTTTTTCAAAATTGGAAGCCAGATTTTGTTTACTTTTAGGGTTTCTTCTTTCCTGTTGACGTTGTCCAGGCGTTTGTGGATTTTGATAGCTTCTCTGTGCATTCTGTTGGTCTGGTCCAGAATTTCTGTGTTTTTAAATAACATTTTGTGCCCAGGTTGGTTTATAACATGTTCTGCTACTGCTAATTTTTCTGGCTGGCCCAGTCTGCAGTGTCTCTCATGTTCCTTGATTCGTGTTTGCACACTGCGTTTAGTGGTCCCTATGTAAACTTGTCCACAGCTGCATGGTATGCGGTAAACCACATACCATGTATGCATGGTATGAGGAAAAAGTTGAACGATCTGGGCATGTACAGATTGGTGAAGAGAGGATTGAGGAGTGACATGATTGCACTCTTTTAAATACCTCAAGGGTTGACACAGAGAGGAGGGCACAGGTCTGTTTTCTGCTGCCCCAAAGGGTAGAACCAGGTCTAATTGTTTTGTTATGAGAGGGTAGATTTCAGTAACAGTGGGTTGGCAAAGGAATCAATTGCCTAGAGAGGTGGTGGGGTTTCCTTCTCTGGATACCTTCAAAAAGAGGACAGCTACCTGCTGGGGATGTTCTAGCTGGAGATCTTGCATTGAGCAGCAGACTGGACTCGATAGCCCAAGAGGACCCTTCCAGCTCTAGGATTCTATGATTCTATGAATCTGTGCTAAGTGATACTAATCACTAATATTTTAATTATTGTTAGATTCTGCTGGAAGGTTATGATGATCTATTTATATAGATATTTAAGCTGTTTTTAAAATAAAAAATAACATTTCTATGCTAACCAAGAACTCAAGATCTCTAGGTAGTTCACAAAACAGAGGTTAATGATGCATTGTGTTTTATATATTGGAAGTTGCTATGTGAAGACATTGCTCTAAAATCTGGTCCAATTAATTAAATGAGTTTACAGCCCATTTCTACATGTGTTTATCTAGAAATAAGTTTCCTTGAATTCAGTACAACTTACTTCAAAATAAGTGTAGTCTTGTGTCTTTATATTTTCATTCTGTGTACACATTTTGAGCCAGGCACCTTCTCTGCACAATGTTTACAAAACTTGAATTCCAGGCCATTCGGCAGCTCAGATTTAGCAAAGCTGATCCAAATTTGCCAAGCAGCCAAGTTTCTACAAAGAGCTTTGCTTTGATCTCACATTTCCAATTCTGTGTGAGGCTAATTAAATGAAGGCGAAACTAATCAGAACAGAGCCAAAGTCAGAAAATTCACTTACAAAGGACAAACGTGTCTCATTATTCAGAGCAGAACACACAGCAGGTCTGTGTCTATGTCAACACTAGACAGGTTTTTTCACTACAAGGATGCCACAACAATATGAGATGGTGCCATTCATGTATGTCTTCCACCCTCTCATGACTTGGGGCTGCTTTTCTTACTAGTCTATTGAGCTAGGGAACAGGTACCAACACACTGTGAAGCAAGAAGGTAGCAAGGTTAAGCATGAGTCTATACCATAGCCAGGGCCACAGTTGTTCCTGGTTACTCCCACTGTCTAAGCCATTTCTAGGATTTCTGGCCACCTGTGGACTCTACAACACAATGTCAACCATTTTGATTTTTCATACACTTGATGGGAAAACACACACATACACACAGCACAACTCAGAATGTAATCCCCCCAGTAGCACTGTTCCATACATAGCATTCTTATCTGTAACATGTACATACATCCATAGATAGCAACCTCACTGTGGCTAACAGCCAAAGCCTACCTGAAGAAGGCTCATCCATTGAGAAGGCCTTGTTCTCCACAAACATGCTCTGGGACTTTTGTTCCTTGAGAATCGTTTCATATCCCACCCCCCGGGTGGGGTAGACATCATCCTCATAGGCCTGCTCTGGTCCTGGCCTGATCACTTGAGAAATCTCAGGGATGACATAAAAGAAAACAAAGACACAGGCATTGGAGACAAGAGCAATTGCCAGCGTGGGGTCATCCCAAGCTGTGCCCCCTTCCTGCTGGTTGCCGTAAACATACATAACAATCCACGCTATCCAGATGGCCATGGAGAGCGAGGTGGTGAGGAGAATGAAAATAGCATGTTTCCTCCAGTGCTTGTAGCGGCCACACAAGACAGGCCAAGCAGCAACAAAGGTGGCCACTTCCAAGACCATGACATAGATGAGCGCCATGACAAAGTCTTCATTGCTCACATTGCAGGGGTCCTTGGATGTGGTGTCGCTCCGCACTACAGTGATAATGAGCCACTCGGCATTGATGATGACTTCCACCAAGACCAGCAGCAAAGCCATGCCAAAGGTGATCCACCCCCGTGGACCATGATTTCGCCGTGCAAGGAAATTGATGCTGACAGTATGGGCTGCCAGACAAGAGAAACATATGGCAAAGAGGACACCAAAAAGGAAGCGGCGTGAGGCACACGTGGAAAAATCTTGCTTGACGATGAAGGTAAATGTCAAGCAGAAGAGCCCAAAGGTGCCCAACAGAAAGAAAGCTTGAGTCCCTATCAAGCTCTTCTTCCGGTAGTCCTGGACAAAAGGCATGCTGGCCACCAAGACAACGGTGAGGACAAAGGTGGTCACAACACCAAAACTGGCCACTGCCTCCAACACAATGCCCCAGGCTATTGACAGGTCACAGAGATTGTAGTAGATGGAATTCAAGTCCTTACCGCACCCAGGTGGTGGTGGAGTCACCTGAGCCAAGCACACTTTGATAGGAAGGGCTAGGAGCCAAAGGCATGGCAGTACTGTCCTGGGTGCAGACATTGTTGGAAAGATGAAAAGTATTCCTTGGTGCTTTGGGAAAGTACTAAACAAAATTAGAAAGAAAAAAAGCTATGTTAGGATCCATAAGGCAATGTACTTCGGACAAAGCTTTATGGCTTTCAGTATTTTTCTACCTCCCTTGATTGTGTTTGGCTACATAACATTGGTGATGCTAGTCTATAACTGCTGTCCCCAGGCGCCTCTTTGTAAACAATGCTAGGCTACACCAAGTTTAAGGATACTACTTCTATTACCCTGAGTTAACTGGTTCAGATAGAGAAGCTATCAGTGGTGACAAAGTTGTTGTTTTTTTTAAAGGAGAAGGGCTATAGCACATGCTACCCTGGAAAGAGCTGGGTCTCTTTCACACTACATAAGATAGTGCCGTGGCAGTTAAAAAGGTATCAAAGTGCAATACAGGTAATTGTCTTGTCTGGAAAAGACTGGAAAGGGTGTTGATCTTCTTCCCACTTCTGAGCAGGAGAGTCACTCACCACTAGCTGACTGGAGTCCAGAGGTAGAGTTTGGAAGATCATATCTCCTTCTGGGAACATGCAAGGATTTTAAGATCTTCAGGGGAAGGCTTTCTGTCAGTCCCACCACCATCACAGGCTCACTTGATGAGGACATGAGAGAGAGCCTTCTCAGTGGCTGCTCCCACCCTTTGGAACTCTCTCCCACAGGAGGCTAGGTTGGCCTTCTCCCTGTTTTTGTTTCATTGGCAGGCAAAAACGTTTTTTGTATAACTGTGCCTGTGCAGCTTTTATCAGGGTGTATTTTTTATGTTGGTTTTATCTGGTTTTTTTACTTTGTATGTTTACAATTGGTTTTTATTGCTTTTTACAGTGATTTTAATTGTTCTGTGAGCCACCTTGGGTCCCACTCTGGGAGAAAGGTGTCATATAAATGACAACAACAACAACAACAACAATAATACCCAACTAGTGGCTCGGATTGGCCTTTTCAGTCATCAGTGCGCTTGCAGAAAGCGCGGGATTCCTGAATCTTGTCCCGTGGATAATTCCTGTCCCGTGGATAATTGAATCAGTGGATAATGGATCAGTGGATACAGGGGTCCTACTCTAACCAACAGTGCCTATTTTAGTTACTTTTGTAAAACAGGAAAGCATTACTGTTACAGGAAAACTGCACCTATAATGGTAACTAACCATCGGGTGGGTGAGGGGGCTGGCAATATAATTACTTTTTTAAGATGAAGTTTTAAAAGGAACTTTCCATGCTTTGGTCTACAGTGGAAGCGGCTGGTTGGCAGTTTCTTGCCTTTAAAGGAAACAGAGCTCAATAGGGTGAACTGGAGTGAGGAGGAATATTCATAAGGAATCTTGTTTCTCATAACAACTGTAGTTGGACTACTACTACTAATGCTTATAACTAATCAGGCTTCCAAGTCCCAACTGTAAATGTGCTGTAAGATATTTCCCAGACTGGCCATTTCCCCTGAGAGGGAACCTGTCAGTATGCTCAGGCTGTTGGCTTTTGCCTGGTTGCCACTCAACACTGCTTGGTTCCCAGGCTCAGAGGATACCAGATGACTTCCAAGAGAAGGGAACACTCTCCCTCTCTCCCTCCCCCCATCTCTGTCTCACATGCCTTCCAAATCCGCTTGTTCTGCAGCCTGGATCAGGGGCTAGTCCCTCCTTCTGGGGATTGGGGTCTTAGACTTCAGCATGTGAGAGCTTGTTTTGTTTTCTGCTCCCACCCCCCACCCCGTCTTTATTTAGGAAGGAACCTCTCTCCACAAGCCATAAATGCAGGCACTCACTCCTGAGCATGGATTGGATTGGATTACTTTTGCAAGGTAATCAGTTTGGATTACCTTTACAACTACTGGCACTGGGGTGCTTCAAGTCCAAAACCCCGCAGTCCACACATACCCGGAATGTAGCACATTCTGTCTCCCCATAAGCATGTCCTCCAGTCCCAGGGAAAAGGCCAAGAAGGCCTCTGTGGAGTTCAAACATTTCCCAAAAGAGCTTCCTTGGCTACTCCTATTAAAATATTTCAGTCTGGTTTCCTTACTGCACCATTTGTTCACTGCACTCTTCAGTCTCAGACTTAATATTTAACATCCTACTCATAGCAACCTTTCTACTTACAGTAGGACTCCCGTATCCACTGGGGATTGGTTCAGGGGGGTGTGGATACCAAAAACTGGATAATAGTGAACACCATTGAAAATAATGGGACTTCTGGTTTAAAATACCATAGAGTTGCCTTGGACGACCTAGAAAATGGCTAGAGAGGACATATATTCTAGGAAGACTATGGTAGGTGTGCTGTTTTGTATCCCCTGGATAATGAATCAGTGGATACGATGGTCCTACTGTACTAGCAAAGGAGTCTTGAACATCAAATGCTTTAATGTTAAAGGACCAAAATAAATCAGTGTTATAAAGTGACCGTGTATAGAAGGGATATTACAGAAGCTCTTTTTACCTGCTTAGGGAAAGATTGCTAAAGCCTGGGAAAGTTACTTTCTGGCTGGGGGATTCTGGGAGTTGCAATCTAAAAAAGTAGCTTCCTCAAGCTTGACCACTGTCAGCCTTTAGTACAAACTCACTATATACCTTGTTAATTATGTGAAATCTATGTGGTTTCCACCATTTCCAAATCATGTACAACTTGGATAGTTTTTACAGTATGACGTATTAACTACCTACTTGGAGATTATTTTGTATCCCATCAAAGCTAAAGAGTTCTGTCTGATGGAATATAAGCGCATAAAGCTTTAGGGATGCTCAAGTGCTATATTTTCAACTAAGATGCAAGTCTAGATTGAGCAATTGCATTTGCCCACATTTTTGCCCACTTTAGTAATTGCCCACATTTTTGAGAGATGGGAGTACAGTAGGGGATACAACCCTCAAAGAACCCCTGGTGGGCCAAAACAGCCCTCACAACCTATTACCTCTCTAGGGTGCTCATTTAATTGCCCTTCTAGGTGAAAAAAAGCTTTCAAGCTGTCTAGGACTTTAGGGCAGCTTTGCTCCATCTAACAGCCTAAATACCCTAAAGGCACCAGATCCTGTTTGATCTTGGAAGCTAAGCAGGATCAGCTCTGGTTAGTACTTGGATGGGAGACTGCCAATGAATACCAGGTGCTGTATGCTATATTTCAGAGGAAGGAACTGGCAAAACCACCTCTGAGGATTCCTTGCCCTACGGAATTATGGGGTCACTATAAGTCATCAGGTGACTTGAAAGGTACATACATACTATTATCCAATCTGGTGCCCTCAAAATATGTTGGACTACAACACCCACAAGTGACTAGGGGTGCTGGGAGGTATAGTCCAACACCTCTGAAGGGTGCCAGATTGGGGAAGGCTGCTTTAGGGCTCTCCACAGAATCAGCAAGAAGCATACTGACCACAAAAGCATCTGTTTGCAATGGTATTCAGCCCATGTTGGGGTACACACATATACCTTATTTGGTTTTGTGCATTCATTGGGAGGCGCCTCAATATCCAAACTCAGAAACCATTTGGGAAGCCCATATACATTCCCTTGAGTTCTGTGGTGCAAAAAAGGTAGAATAGAAATGTATCATTAAAAAAAAAAAAGTTAAGCGAATTGTCCAGTTGCTGCCATCCTTTCTGTTTGCAGATTGGGAACCTTCTGCCCTCCTCTTACATGTACCAACGAACAGAATTTCATCAGCATTAACCAATTCAGCCTCCAACCATAGAAACCCCAGTGGGAGTTATTACAGAGAAGATGCACTACAAATTATTTGTGTTAACATTATTGCTGACTCACTAGAAATTTATCCCCCCAAAAGTTATTCAGACTATAGATGATAAAATAGTTTAACTTTCATCCTTCTCCCCCTTAGTGCAAACCCAGAGCTGTTAGAACGATGCCTTATGAGGAGAGAATTAGGGAGCTGGGTATGTTTAGCCTGGAAAAAAGACGGTTAAGAGGCGATATGATAGCCCTGTTTAAGTATTTGAAGGGATGTCACGCTGAGGATGGAGCAAGCTTGTTTTCTGCTGCTCCAGAGACTGGAACACGGAGCAATGGGTGCAAGCTCCAGGAACAGAGATTCCACCTCAACATGAGGAGGAACTTTTTGACAGTAAGAGCTGTTCGGCAGTGGAACGCACTCCCTCGGAGGATGGTGGGGTCTCCTTCCTTGGAGGTCTTTAAACAGAGGCTGGATTGCCATCTGTCGGGTATGCTTTGATCAAGATTTCCTGCGTGGCAGGGGGGTTGGACTGGATGGCCCTCGTGGTCTCTTCCAACTCTGCAATTCTATGATTCTATGATTCTATAAGTTAGTTACTAGCTTCTAGGTCCTTATTTGCACAGAAGTTCAAAACAGAACTCAGGAAATAAATCAGCTTAAAATGGGAGGGGGGCATGGGAGCAATAGGCCACATGCTGCCAGCCTCGATTTGACACCCAAAGAGCCAAAGCATGTAGAAATAAATGCAGAGCTGATATATGCAGAACAGTCTCCCACCACAAGAGTTTTTGATATAGGGTGAAAAATTTAAAAATAAATTAATGAATGAAAGCAGCTATGCATCCCACAAAAAAAAACTTTCAACCATCCCAAATCACATATCCATGAAAGCAGAAACTGCCTGAAATAGCATTGAATCAAGTATTTGCTTATCGTTGCAATAACTCTGGAGATCTGTTTTGGTTTAATCTAACCTGACACAGTGTCTAGGGGTGGCCTAGAGGTCAACATTAAAGCACACACTTTGCATTCAGAAAGGCCCAACTCTGATCCCAGGGATCTCCATTTGGAAAGGAAGACTGAGTAACACCCTCTGCTTAAGATCCTCTGCCAGCGAGAGACAATAGTTTTGGGTTAGGTGGCTGAAACAGTCTGACTCAGCCACACACCTACATTTTTCAGGAGTGTCATGCAAATAACATGTGGCATGGGCAGACGTATTGTGTAGCAGGGGCTCTGCTTGACAACAGTAGAACCAGGTGCCCATAAGAAACTGATATCTGGTTTCCATGCCAGTTCACAAACCACAAACTGGTTTTATCATAGTGAAGTCGAAGGTTTTCATGGCCGGCATCCATAGATTTTCCTTAGGTTTTTTCTGGGCTGTGAGGCTGTGTTCTGGAATAGTTTCTTCAGAGATGCCAGCCACAGATGCAGGCGAAACGTCAGAAAGAAACTATTCCAGAACACAGCCTCACAGCCTGGAAAAAACCCAAGGAAAATCTATGTTTTTATCATACATTTCTGTTTTAGCTTCCCCACTCCTGTCCTGCTTATACTGGGTGACATACCACACACCAAAGGCTTTGGTGGGTCATCCACAATCACACATAATCAAGGCACATTTTGTGCTGCCCTTTTGAAAAGGGGACCAGGAAAATGTAAGCAGGAAAACCACTGTGCTGTCATGGACAAGTCTGTCTCAGGATGGGTAAACTGTAGGAGACACTCCAGTTACAACTTCAGAGGCCTGTCCTGTCCTGTATGATTCACTCCTCTTCAGGAAGAAGGAAGCGTGGCTTAGGTAGCGGGAGGCTGTTACTGGAACCCTCTCAAGAGATTTGGATGGCTTCAGCCTAAGAGTCTGGTGGGGGGAGGTTACATGGCATAGAGGGAGGAGGAAGCAACTACTGTATTTCTTTTGGCATGCCTGAAATAAGAATGTCAGAGAAAGGCCTAACAGCTCCTCTCAGATCCCAGCAACCCTTCTCACCAGAGCTCGCAATTCCAATCCCAGGGCTTCTTAGGAGAGAGCAAAAGCTTGATCCCATCCATGCCTGTTTATTCAGAAATGAGCACCACGGAGCTCAGCAGGACTTACTCCCTAGTAAGCCTATTAGTCACCTCTTCCTATGGCAGGCCAGAAGGGTAAGAACAGAAATAGTGCCAGAAGGCCACACAGGAGGGGCAGGCAAAGTGGGACTCTCCAGATTTTGCTAGACTTCAGGCTCCCATAACCCCTTCACCATTGGCTAAACTCCCAAAGGCTGATGGGAGCTGCAGTCCAACAACATCTGGCAGGCCACACATTCCTCACCCATTCCATACAGCAAATCAGTTATAAAGATAAGGAAGGGTCCAGCTTGGAGTATGTGGGTATTCTAATGAAGAACCTTCTGTGAGGGGAGGAAATAATGAAGGGGTTTATGGCGAGCTATGGCAGTGGATGGCAGTGAGGTGCCAGAAGAGGACAGAGCTGTGGCAGTTAGACTCGCAACCTGTCCTGTACCACATATGCTAGCTTGTTGCCACAGCTATAATAGAGACTCCTGTCCCAGTGGTTGTATTGTAACAAGATTCTGCTATCTAGTTTACTTCAATACATGGACTAGGAAGAGGTCACCATTTTATCTGTGCTGAGCAGAAAAAAAATTGGCTTGGATCAGCTTTGGATCTTCGCAGTTACTCTGATCAGCCAGAGAGCTTGATGGTAGCACATATTTGGATACACGTTTTTTGTTTGTTTGTTTGTTCAAATTCAACACCATCCAATGGCGGCACTAGGGGGGATGCAGAGAGGCCAAGCTGCACCAGATGACACCATAAGGGGTGGGGGTGACACCAGCCTTAGAAACACCACAGACACCATCCCACACTACTGAATTCATAATCCACTACTGATTTGTATCCACTGTTCCACTATCAGAACCGACTGAGGTGGGGAGGGGACACAGGACAATTAGCATGCATTTCTCAAATCCTCTATTGCGTGTGTGTGTGTGTGTGTGTGTGTGTTGCCTCATGAATTCCTAACCCATCACAGTCTCTTGTTTACTTACTGAAATCTAACATTGGACTGGATGGCCCTCGTGGTCTCTTCCAACTCTACGATTCTATGATTCTATGATTTGAGAGAGGGGCATTTTGCCTTTTTAAAAGATAGTATTTAGTATATGTTTTCTCCCCTTGATCATTTTCCTGAGTCTTCCCCCACCCCTTTAAAGCCCCATGGCCCCAAACTTTTTGAAGCCGCAACACCTCATAAAGATTATAAATAGAAATGTCTGAAAATCCAGGCCTAATGCATGCTGTTATTATTAATAATTTATTTACATCTTAGGGGGAAACAGTGCTATCCAATTCAGCATGAGAGGCAGATTGTTAATACAGTATTGCTCTAAATTGCGGGGAGGACAGGGAATCAACAGAACTCACATATGTGCTGACTGATTAAGTTGCTATTGATTCAGTAAGTATATTTGAGCTGGGACTAGCCATTCGATTTAAGCCATGCTGTGTTCCTTTAGCTTAAAGGGCCAGCCTTTGGGTTCAAGCAGAGGCTAGAGAAGGAAGGGGACATGGTAACAAGAGCTTGGAGAGGCGTCTTGTATTTGCGTTACTCGCACACCCACCCACACCCACACCCATTGCCTTTCACCAGGGAACACCCCTGGCGGAAACTCCTCCAAGTGGCGGGGGGGGGGGGATCAGCGGTGCTGGGAGGTCACAAACTTTTTTGGGTCTACTACGGTACAGCGAAGGGGCGGCGGGTCAACGCGTCCCTCCCTCCCGGCTCCCCACTTGGCCGATCTCCACGGGAGACCAGCAGCCCCGTCCCCTGAGGCTCCTACCTGCCTCAGGTAGAAGACACCCTGGCCTCCCCTGCCCAGCCCCGGACACACACACCTCGCCTGCGGAAGGAGGACAACGCGGAGCGGGGCCACGCTGGGCTCCGGAGGACGCGCGGTCTTCTCTGGCCGCCCCCAGTCCGATCCGAAAGGGGAGCCGCGGGGAGCTGAGCCGGGCGGCGCAGGAGGCGTGCCGCAGCCGGGCTGGGCTGGGCTGGGTGGGGGGCCGGGAGTGGAGGGGGCGGAGAGAGGGGGGCTGAGCCGGGGCTTTCTTCCCTTGGTCCCCTGGGGAGCTACCAGCCTGGCATCACGGGGACACCCGGCCCACGCAGGGCGCTCTTCTCAGCCCTTCGCCCGGCTCTGGGCAAGCGGATTGCGGGCTCCTCGGTCCCCCCGCGCTCCCTCCGTCTCCGTGGCGCTCGGCCTCCGGGAGGGACCCAGCGCGCCCGCCGCCGCCGCCTCCTGTTGCCCACAGGTCGCAGTCCCGCCCTCGCCCAGGTTCTCTGGCGCGGCGGCTCCGGACCTGGTTTTCCGCCGGGCACTCCCTCCTCCCTCGGCGCCGGCGCCCCCTGCCCTCTCCCGCCCCTGCCTCCGACTCCGCCCGCGCCCAGGTACGACCACTCTCCCGGACCAGCTCGGGGGCGGCGGCTGCTGCTGCTGGAACCAGATTTCTCTCTGCCTTTACTCGGAAGTGCCCCCAGCCCAGCCCAGCCCAGCCCCGTTGCTCAATAGGCCAAGAAGCGTGGAAGGGTAGGGGGGAGGCATTTCAGGTGAGGCGAGGGCTCTGCAGATACTCACAGACGCTGTGCACCATCGCCGTCATAACCAGGGTGAGGGTGAGGAGGAGGAGGACAAGGGGAAGAAGGCGTCCCCGCGTCACTATTGTTAATAAGGACTCCTTGAGTTTCCTTGATACTCTGAGATCTTGGGGGCCATTCCACTACAGAATGATATAGCGCTACTATTCCATCCTTTCTGTCCTATGAAATGCTGAGATTTGTAGTTTGATGAAGCACTGGCTGAGGATTCTAAACGCACCTTCCTAAACTACAAGTCCCAGGATCCATAGGATGAAACCATGGCATTTAAAATGGAATGATAGTGCCATAATTCTGTAGTGTGAATGTCGTCCGTCCCCCGCAGCAGATAAGTCACTTAGGACTTTATCAGACCACCCTCCCACCATATTGTTATGTGTAATTGTCCCAGCAAAATAGCCCTTTCTATCATACCATACCTTCTCTAGCATGAAAAGGCAGCCCCAGCATTGGAGCATGAACGGAGCTCTACATCTGCATTCGTAATCTTGCCAATTCTAGCAGGAAGACATGAGCATGGTAAATTTTTAAAATACACCAAAGAAAGACAAAAGATGTACACACAAGCACAGAAACACACTTTAAAACTTAAAAGTAAACCAGAGAAGTTCATAAAAAGCGTCCCCTACCTGGCTTTCATGCTCTCACCCATAAGTGTTCCGGCATTAATGCTGAAATTACAAGCGGACAGTGAAGGTTTCAAATACTGGCAAAAAAAGCACCACAGGAGACCTATTGACAGCTTGGCCTGTCAATAAAAAAGAATGCCTTGTTTTATCACAAAAGGACGTTGTTGTCTGATATAAGTGCCCTTTCATGTTCATTAGGCGTCGTTATGACACCATATTTGCCACATCTGATAAAGTCCCTGGACACAGGCAAAAATCCCTCACAAACTTCAGAACACCTGACCTCCATATTAAAACCTTACAAAAACCCTAGATGAAGTGTGGGGCAGGAAGTAGGGAAGAAAATCAGATTTCTTTATGGCTGGCTTTATCTTTTCACTGTCAACCAGCACGCATCTGTGACAAAACACTGGGGAGAAAAGTGCCAATCTACTTCTGAGTCAGTACATCAACTCCTGTGGATCTGAAGTTGGGGGTGGGGAGCAGATCATCCTTAACATGGTAATGGGATATGTACGCAACTGGTTACATTTATAGAAAAAGCCTATACTGGGGAGGCTGGATGGAGCTTTGAAAATACTGTGGAGTACTTGTGGAGAGGACTTGCTAATCTGTGGTTCACATTGGTCCAAGGATGCTTCCAAACCTCCTATTCTGTGAGTGTGCACATGTGTGTGTGTGGAGTCACCCTGCTGCATCCATAGAATTTTAGACAGGGTGGGTACCCAGAGATCTTTGTCATGTTTTCCCATCCTTGCTTCTATCTTTCTTAACCACAGAAAATCCATTAAGGAGGGAAAAGGCAGTTGCACAATATCATTTGTTTGGTAGCACTGAAGGTTCTCCATTTGCAAGCATCCCATGTGTTTTAGGCTGCATTTTTGACAGACACGTACCCAATATTGTCTTGAAGTGCATAATCCTCTGGGTCTCACAGTCTATGACCCCACCTAAAAAGAGTCATGGGGAATTAGACCAAAGGCCTACCTAGTCCAATATTCACAGGTAGGCTACAAGTACAACTCCACCCTTCATTTCATGATGCCCAGCAACTGATATTCATACACACACACACACAAAAACACACACACACCATACCTCCTTTAATCCTAGAGCTAATATAGAGCCATCATGACTATCAGTCACTGGTAGTCTTCTCCTCCTTAAAGTCACCCAACAGCTCACTTTAAGCTATCCAGTTTGGTGGGCATCACTATTCATTCTGGTAATGAATTCCACTTTTCAACTATGCACTGAGTGAAGCAGTAGTTTCTTTCTTCTGTCCTAAATTTCCCACCATTCAGCTTCTGTGAATGACCCTGAATTCATACTTTTATACATTTATATCATGCCCCCTCTAACTTGCCTTTTTCTAAACTGAACAAAGCTGAAATCTCTTCTTACAGAGAAGTTGATCTAGCCCCTTGATCATTTTGGTTCCCCCCACCCTTTTAAATACTTTCTTCCCAACAATATCCTTTTCCTAGTGATTAGAACTGTATGTGTGTACGTATGTGCCTTCAAGTCACCTGTTGAGTTAGGGCGACCCAATGAACTTTTTTCCATTGGGTTTTCTTATGGCCTTACTGCACTATGAAGAAAAACAGCAAGGCAGCAGGAACTTTCCGTCTTCTGTGCTGCCTTACTGCATGATGTCATTTTGTTCATTCCGGTCCTGTGGGGGACTGAAGTAAATCCATGTCATTTTGCTAACCAGAAAAACCCGTTAGCAAACAGATGCTGTTTTACCTTGGTCCCCCACGGGACTGGAATGAAAGAACGACAGAAGGACGACTACGTCATGTGGTAAGGCAGGACAGAAAACCAAATGTTCCTGCACGCTTGACACTTTTCTTTGGAATCCTCAGAGGTGGCTCTCACCAGTTCCTTCCTCTGAAATATAACCTACAGAACCTGGTATTCATTGGCAGTCTCTCATCCAAGTACTAACCAGGGCTGACTCTGCTTAGCTTTCAAGGTGCCTTACGGGAATTTAGGTTCTTAGAACTGTATACCTGATTCCAAATTTCGTTCCACTGTAGATTTCTATCAGGGCAGTATGTTACTGGCAGTATTATTTTAAATTCTTTTTCTAATTATGGAGATTATCAGACAACCTAAATATCCCACTACAGGGACGCCAGGAGATCACAAAAGGGCTTCCCTTGCAAATGACGTTGTCCTAGTGTCATTATGTTCTCATGCCCCTTCTGTTCCGCAGGCGATCCTTTTTATTCATGGGCTAAGACATGAATTGACGTGTTGTTCCATTTCTATAATGGAATGATGGACGAGTGAAACAGTGCCCCATTAATGCTGGCGTGATGCCAGTGTCACTGGGAGGTCCATGCCGAACACCTCCGGTTGAGATCGGGACACTGAAGTAAGTGACACACTTTTTTTTACGCTCCCCGGGTTACTTGGGGTTTTTTAAATGTGTTTTTGTGCTTGGTGTAATTTTTACCTTTCCTTTTTGTTTTTGAATTTCCCGAGTGATCATCCTCTCGCAAGAACAGCCGGGATTTCCTTTCCAGGAGTGAACGCAGCTCCATGAGAGCTGCATTCACTCCTGGGCTGCCAGAAGGGAGGTGATGCAGTTTTTGTAGTGCTATCAAGGTAGGTCTGAATTTTTTTTTTATTAAACTGTTACAGGGACGGGAGTGGGGTGGGATAGGAGATAGTGAGACAAGGACACTATATTTGTCCCCGTTATGCCCAACATGGAATTTGCCACAGCAGCATATGTGTGTGCAATGCCTTCAAGTCGTCTGTCGACTTAACGGCAATCCCATGAATTTCTTAGGGATTTCTTAGACAAGGAATACCCAGAGGTGGTTCTGCCTGTTCCTTCCTCTGAAATATAGCCTGGTATTCATTGGCAGTCTCCCAACTAAATACTAACCAGGGCCGACCCTGCTTAGCTTCAAAGACCAGATGGGATCTGGTGCCTTTATGGTATTTAGGCAATATACTCTGGTAGGTCAAAATTTTCATCAAGATACTGTACTGTATTTCCTTCAGTCCCAATATCTATCTTCTTGGTCAGCCACCACCAGGTGAGATCCTATCAAACTCTTATGAGAAGTTGGGATTCTTTTAAAAAAAGTTTATCTCCAAATGTATCTTACTTTATGCTTACTTACATTAAATCTCATTTGCTATTTTAATGTCATTTCCCTAATTAGAAGAGATCTTTCTGGAGCTTTTTGCAATAAGTATCTGTTGTTGTTTTTGCCGTGTGCTTTCAGGTTGGTTCTGACTTATGGCGACCCTAAGGCAAACCCTTTCGTGTGGTTTTCTTGGCAACCCTCCCTAAATAATTTGGTGTTTTCAGCAAATGTGGACACCTTACTGCTCATACCTAACTCCAGGTTAAAAAGCAAATGGTACCAATACAGATCTTTGAGGGATACTGCTATTTACATTATTCCATTGTATGGTCGATCAGTTATTTCTACTGTGGGCTTTCTGTTCTTTAATCAGTTACCAATCCATTGAAGGACTTCTCTTCTTATCTTATGACTGCAAAGTTTGTACAGGACTTTTTGGTGAGGGACTTTACCCAAAGGCTTTTGGAAGTCCAAGTAAACTTCAGTCTCCCCTGTCCATATGTTTGTTGACATTCTCCATAAAGTCTAAGAAGTTAATGAGATAGGATTTACCTTGGCAGAAGCCACTCTGATTATTTTTCAGCAGGGCTCTCGCTTCTATATGCTGGATAATTTTATGTTTAATAATGTTCTCCACCCAGGACAGGCTAAGCAGCCTCTAATACCTGTATGTGGGTCTCCCAATACCTTTTCAAAAACTTAGTGTTACATTGTCTACTCTCCAGTCTTTTGGTACAGAAAGTGATCATAAGGACATGCTGTGTGTTTTTGCTAGAAAATAAATGCTGTCTCTGAATTATTTAAGGAATCAAGGATGAATATCACTTGGCTCTGGTGTTTTGTTTGTATCTAGTCATTATTATTTGCCTCCAGTTTACCTTTCAAAGGGGGATTTCCCTACCATCTTCTTACACTCCTTTAGTATTCTTTAACTCCATTGTCATTCACTATTATCATGCCCTTCCTCAATTGACTTTAATGCCCTTCAAGTATTATCTCCTTTTAGGGAGAAAACCATTGAAAAGAAGAGGTGAAATCTCTTTGTGCATCTTAATTTTCCTCTAGTGGGTAGCAACATTCTCTCAAATTGTTCTGAAACAGCCAGCCTGACCTAAAGATGATCAGGATGTAATTGTGAAATTGATTTTGTCCTATTTTATGCAATAGTAAGCAATTAGATCAATATTTCTCAGTGCAAAATTGTATTATATGTTGTGCCTCAGCTTCTGGGGTGGGGGAGGTGGAAATGAAGCTACCTTTTACATCACAAAGGTGGAACACCTTTCCATACACCTTGTTGGAACTACAGTATTAATACAAAACACAAAACCAGTCATGACCTGACCTCCTTGGCTCTCTGCCTCCTCTACCCATGAACCTGATCCCCAGTTAACCCTGGCCTACACTGTGTGGAATGGACTTGAATAATGATTGGCCCCTGTTGTGTATATATGTATTACTCCTCAGGAATTTGAAAAATAATGACATCACAGATTCTTGTGACTCAAGGCTTGACTACAACAGTGGGAAAACCTGCACCTACCTCATAGCCACAGTGGATTTCTTTGATCCACAGCAACCCCATAAACACCACAATCACACTTCTCTGATTGTAGATTGGAGTATGCAAAAAGGATCTAGGAGTCTTGGTGGACCACAAGCTGAACTGAGTCAGCTGTGTGATGCAGCATCAGAAAAGCCAATGGGATTCTAGGCTGTTGCATCAATAGGAGTATAGTGTCTAGATCGAGGGAAGTAACAGTGCCACTTTATTCTGCTTTGGTCAGGCCTCACCTGGAATACTGTGTCCAGTTCTGGGCACAACAATCCAAGAAGGCTGTTGACAAGCTGGAACGTGTCCAGAGCAAGGCAACCAAAATGGGGAACAGTCTGGAAGCCATGTCCTATGAGGAGTGGCTTAGGGAGCTGGGTATGTTTAGCCTGGAGAAGAGAAGGTTAAGAGGTGACATGATAGCCAAGTTTAAATATTTGAAGTGATGCCACATTGAGGATGCAGCAAGCTTGTTTTCTGCTGCTCCAGAAACTAGAACACAGAGCAATAGACTCAAACCACAGGAAAAGAAATTCCATCTAAACATTAGGAAGAACTTCTGGATGGTAAGAGCTGTTCAGCAGTGGAATGTGCTGCCTCAGAGTGTGGTGGAGTCTCCTTCTTTGGTGGTTTTTAAACAGAGGCTGGATAGCCATCTGTTGGGAATGCTTTGTGTGTTCTTGCATGGCAGGGGTTGGACTGGATAGCCCTTGTGGTTTCTTCCAACTCTATGATTCTATGATAATATTATCCTGCCACACTGTTAGTTACATCAGAGTAAAAGGGCGGGTCTATGATGATCATGTGTCCTATATGTCATATTATTTCCAGCCACATGGCAAGGGATGCTCTGGTGTTGTTTTTCTGTTCCCTCATGCATGTGAATAAATGGATATACATGGTCCCCGAGTACTGTATTTACTCTGAAGCCAATCTTCGCCCCCCCCATGGCCCGAAAATTGGGGATTTTCCCTCAAATCAGGAGCAAACTATGAATCTTACAGATCCCCATTGAAAATGCACATTGTCAAAAATGTGTGTGAACGTGTGAACTGTGCTATGAATACAGGGTGAATACAGATTTTATTGCCTGTATAGACATGCCCTCAGAGACTAGTCTCGACACATTTGAGGCACAGGAATTGTTGTGATGGAAAGCAAATCTGTTATACAATGGTAGATCTTAATGAAGAGTTCTCTGCACTTTAGTTAAGACTCCCAATGTAACTTTCACTGTCTTATCTTGTTTTTATTTTTTAATTTCCCGCACTATGTATTCTCGCGAGAATACAAAAGATTTCAAACAAGGAAGTGAACGGAGCACAATTCACTCCTCATTCATTGCCAGGAAGCCTTTTGCCAGGATTAGATGTAAATGTGGCATGGGGGAGTTCTTTTGCCAGCATAAAAACAGCAAAGTTTTGCCAGCAAAAGAACGGGGTTTAGAGGGTGGTCTGATAAAGTCCAAAGAAGCTTTTTTTTACAAAGTCTTTTATGGCCACCCAGGTCCCCTTTTCCTTCCTTGTCCTATAGGTTTTTTAGCAGCATCGACACTGGGAGGATGGTGAAGGAGAGCTGGAGTAGCACAAACTTTCCATGTTTGTTTGCAACAGTTTGCAGTAAACAATGTAGTAAAGTAACTTATCTTCGGAACCGCCTCCTCCCATACAATCCTCCCTGCGCACTCCGGTCCTCTGGGAGGAGTTTGCTTCAGTCACAAAAATCTAGGCTGTCTGCAGCCTCCCAGAGGGCCTTTTTGGTAATCGCCCCCAATTTATGGAATGGCCTGCTGAATGAGATCCATCAGATGACAAGCCTGAGTAGCTTTAAAAAAGCACTGAAGACGGATCTCTTTCGGCAGGCCTTTCCTGATTAGATCCCAGCCTCAGGAGCTGCACCTCCTGGCTTTTTAAAATCATGTGTGTATTTGTTTTAATGTGATTTTAGTTAGATGGTTTTAATTTTATAGTGTTTAATGTCTTTTTATGGGGGAGGGTGGTGTTTTTAGTCATTATTATAATGTTTTAATTGTTGGAAGCTGCCCCAATTGTTTTTAGCAGAGGGGCGCGGTATAAATAATAATAATAATTATTATTATAATTATTATTATTATTATAGCTTCTGATGGGGAACAGTGGGATTCCGCTTTAGCTGATCCTACCATAGCCAAGTGTGGCTGCCTACAACAAGCAAGGTAAACAGCAGTTGCTTCCAGAATCCCTTACTGAACAGCAAAATAGAGAGAAAGGGGGAAAGCAGATATGCCTGCCTCACCAGCTACCTCCAATAGGTTAAAAAAGTATCGATCTAGAAGCTTGACCACCAAAATGAAAATCATAAGGAAAGTGGAGGCTGGTGAAAGAAAAAAATAATAATCCCTGGATGTTTTGGAAGAAGCTTTCAAATGGTCTCAAGAAGGTTCAAAATGTTTTTGTTTATTTGACTTGACTTGGTTGTTTCATTTCATATGTGCATATTGTTAGTTTTGAATAGAAATGTCTGATGAAACATGCTGAAACACTCTTCTTTTTTATGGTGTAGGAACCTAACACTGTTCTTCCCATGCTATTTCTGCCTCTGGTATCAAAGTTTCTGTTAAAGAAGTAATGCCTAGGAACACATCTACTTTGTTAACTGAGGTGTACTATTATCTGGTTCAGCATGTTTCATCAGACATTGAGGCCATGATATTGAGAACACAGCTGCGCTGGGCAGGGCATGTTTCTAGGATGGAGGACCATCGCCTCCCAAAAATAGTACTCTATGGTGAACTCGCCACAGGTCAGCGTAAGAGGGGTGCTCCAAAAAAGCGATACAAGGACTCCCTGAAACAACTCCTCAGGCTCAGCCAAATTGATCACCAACAATGGTCCGCCCTGGCCTCACATCGGGAGGCATGGAGACGCACTATCCACAATGCTGCAGCCTTATTTGAGAACTCATGCTGAACAAGTCTTGAAGAGAAACAACAACGCAGGAAAAAATCACAACCAGAAACATCACCCAAGGAAACCTTCTGCTGTGCTTTCTGCAACCGGACTTGTCTATCTTGGATTGGCCTTTTTAGTCATCAGCGCGCTTGCAGAAAGCGTGGGATGAGTCCTTCCTGAATCTTCGTTTGCAAAGAGAAGCCAGAGAGAGACTATTATCTGCTGTAATCCACTTTCTGCACTTTGATACTAGTCTAAGCACTGGTCTAAGAAAGCACCAGTTATTATCTGCACCCCTAATAAACCCAAACACCCGTCCCAAAGAAGAGTGTGACATGAATGTTAAAAAATAGATGGCTGAGTTTAAGAAAAAACAAAAAATGACAACACACAGTACCGCCTTACTTGCTCACCACAAAGCACACAGACAACTTTTTGCTGAGCACACTTCTTATCCAACAATGGTCTTCTTAAAAGTGTAACCAAAAGCCAATGAGCAGGGAGCTGGGAAAATGTCAGGTCAGCCAGTCTGAACAGAAAGACATACAGAAAGGATTCTGCTAGAAGGAAAGCATGCTTTTAGGAGCTGGCAACCCATGGAGAGTTGATCTGATCACATATCACTATGGACAGAAACATCCCTTTAAAAATTCAAAGAATGGCTGATAGGTGTAGCATTCCAGAGCAGAGATTCTTAAGTGGTGGTTTATGTCTGAGCCTTTATTTATGGGCTGATTTGCACATTTTTGGCTGTGGCTGCTATAAAAGAAAATTCTATTTTCTCTAAGGGTATGAAATGCAGGCTCCTGTAGTCTGAGGCCAGCTGTTTTCTGAAATGTTAACCAAATAGCCCTTGGATCTATGTAATTAGCCCTTGGTAATGAAAGTGAAGGAGCCAGTGTGGTTTGAGCATTGGAGTATAACTCTAGAGACAATGGTTCAAAGCCCTGCTCAGCCATGGAAACCCACTGGGTGACCTTGGGCAAGTTACACCCTCTCAGCTTCAGAAGAAGGCAAAGACAAATCCCCTCCGAACAAAGCTTGCCAAGAAACCCCTGTGCTAGGCTTTTCTTAGAGTTGCCATAAGTTGGAAATGACGCAGACACACAACAACAACAAATGAAAGTGGCTTATATTTGCATCATTAACAATAAAAAAAATTGGCCATTGTGTGTTGAATATGGGCTAGCATCTTTACAGGAGCCCTGCCAGAAAATAAAAGACAATCATCTTGTACATATAATATACAAGCACAATAACCATCCAAATGGGAGTTTTTGAAATGAGTGAATCATCTGTAGATAAGCTGTGTTCAGGAACTGAGAAAAGCAACCACTTTTGTTAATAATTCCCTGTTCTGCCACCTTTCATAGTAATTGTCCTTTGAAATGGCTGTTTACTGTACCGTCCGTCAGATGTGGAAAATCCAGAGACTATATCAATTTCTATGCATTCTTTTTAATACTTACAGAAAATAGCACCTATTTGCTTGCTAAATTGAACAGATCTTGGTCAAGTTGTTTTTTTGGATTATAACTCCCATAATCTCCCAATTGGCTATGACTAATAATGATCATCTATATATAAAAAACGCTTGGGTATGTTTCCGCTCCCAGTGTGCTGACTGGCCGCCTAGGAAACATACCCAACCAATCCCCTCCCTCCTCTCAGGCCCTCAGCCAATCATGCAAATTCCCTCTCCAGCTCACAATCCACTCCTGCCACTCAATCTGCATCTATACCCCCAGCCTCACAAGGGCCCCTCCCTCCTCTCAGGCCCTCAGCCAATCACCAGCCCCATGCAAAGTTCCTTTCCACCTCACAGTCCGCTCCTGCCATTCAATCTGCATCTACACCCCTGTTTCACCTTCCATTGGGACCTCCTATCAGAAGCCTTGGAATAGTGTCTGGGAGAATAACATTCATATAAAATAATCGTTAATTGTGTTTACACTGAAATATATGAATAAATACATAAAATGACTTATTACTATATAAACTTTCAAATCTACTATAATGCTGTTTGTTACGCCGGGTACAGCTAGTATAGTCATATTGCTTCTAGTACCAGGGGAAGGGCATAGTGGGAGCCTGTTCACAACACCGTGCTTGCTAGGCTTACCATACTCCCTGGTGTATCTGCCATTTCTACTTGCAGATGTCACCAAAACAGTGGTTAAGCCAGGTTGGCCAATGTGGGGTCCCCCAAGACTGTTCTTACAATCTCTGACTCCCCACATTACCCTCTTTCTGACTAAAAGCAGGGTGATGGTGAACTTTTAAACTAGTTGCAGTGAGGAGGGCAGCTGTCCTGTTTGCTATCAAAAAATATCTGTGGTTGGGTTTTTTTCAAAACCAGAAATAGGCTTTTGGACTCTTCCAGTATTGCTTTGTGACCATCCAGGAAGGTCCTGGAGTACCTCAGGAGCAAAAAGTTGACTCTTGGATCCACTCAAATTGTCACCCCCTGGGTTAAGTGCACAAGCTATGAGGAAGGAAGTCCCCATTTCAAATCTGAATCATGTACTCACAGGGGAGCCTTAAGCAAACTACCACCACTCTCCCCATGTAAAATTTAAACAAGACATTATCTAGATGTAGGATTTAATGAAACAAAGTTTGGTAAGCAGTGGGATGAGCCAATATGGCACGGAGATTTGAATGTTGGACTAGGACACTGGGAGGCCAGGATTCAAATCCCTACTCCATTACTGAAACCCAATGGGTGACCTTGGGCAAATCACACTCTCTCAACTTCAAAGCAGGGCAATGGGAAACCCTCTCTGATTAAATCTCCCCCCCCCAAAAAAAACCCCATATGTTTGTGTTAGGGTCACCATAAGTAAGAAAGGAGTTGAAGGCATGCAAGAACAAGCATTGGGATGGAGGGAAGCCACTGTGTAAGTAACCTTTCTCTTCCTTTTCCTTAGAAATTCATTCATCAATGCAATGCTTTCCACTACATTCAAATCACAGTGTTTTTCTTTACATTGTGGTGAGAAGAATGCAACTCTCCAGATGTTGTTGGACTGCAGCTCCTGCCAGCATAGCCAATGGTGAGGAATGCTGGGACAGTCCAATAACCAGTCCAACAGCCAGCAACATCTGCTGGCTTTCATGTCATTGGGGTGGCAAATCTGCTCCATGTTTCAGCCTGAACTTTAAAGGAGATGTCCAGGGTGCTGGGCATATTTGGGAGATAGGATTCGGTGCCTTGCATAGTGCCTTGGATAGTTCCTTTAAAGTTCAGACAGAAACAAAGAACAGATATACTTATCCAATGATATGGAAGCCGCCACTGTCAATAATCTTTGGAGGGACACATGATTCCCACCCCTACATTCATGGGGGAGAAGTAAATTCTGTAATGCAGATGCTCTTTTTTATTATTTATGTATATGAGTTTATTAATGCAACATATTACTTTATGAATAATCTGATTATACACTACCTATTGCAATGCTATACACAATTATTTACTAATCTCCCATATACATACATATTATTTCCTTAATATAATTACCCCTCCCCCCACCCACCCCACCCATCCTTATTAAAATTCCTTTTTATCTCATGTGGAAATTTTTTTTAACTCTTTCCTCAACATTCTCATACCCCTTCCTCCCTTCAACAAACTCAATCATTATTCTCCAGTTGCTAAGGAGATTATCAGACAGGAACAAAAAAAGCATTCCTGTGCCACAGCCTCCTCTCCTGCCCCTGTCCCAGCACAAGAAAACTTTTCAGACCTACCTTTGTAGTGCCCACAGGGCAGCCCAGGAGTGAATGGAGCTCTGTCATGGGTAGCCACCACCACCACCCCCAGTGTGCACCCACACACACGAAAATGCTTGAGAGGCTGCCACCATGTAATCAGCCTGGGGGGTTCTTCAAGCCTGAGAGCCCCTAAGCTGATCTTCTGAGATGCAATCTTGGAATTCCCTCAATAGCGCCCCCTATTGTCCTAGCTGCCACCACCCCTTGAATCCTACACCCCATTACAACACAGTCCAAGGGGAGACTGTGGGGTTTCCCTTAGAAAGAAGAACCTTCCCTCCCTCTTTCCCCAAGAAGGAGACAATGACCAAGAAGAAACAAGGCACGTGTGCACATCAGATAATAGAAAGACAGGAAAAGCTTATTTAGTCAAGCAAAGCTCATAACATGCAAATAGCCTCATGAAGAAGAAAGGCTCTTCCTTTCCCAGGTACATCTTAGAAATTACAGAAAGAGCAAATCATTCAGCCAAGGAAAATAAGACATAATTTCCTAAACACTAGCTAGCTAAACAGTCTCCTAGCTACTTACACACTATAAAGTCCAGTCTTTGTTCATCTCTGAGATGAGGTGTCCCCACATTCCAGGGCTTCTTAGTCCTTCTTTGATCTTCTCTATCTGAGATGCAATGATATCTCCATTTCAGAGGGTTTTTTGTCTGCCTTTGTCTGTCTTGCCTGCGATGTGATGTGCTCATCTCAAGGCCCCATTGTTCTCTCTCACCTTGTGGCTTTTAGCCAGCCTATATTACCTTTTCAAATTGCCACCCTCAGAGTCCTGATTGGTCAGTCCTGTCTATGGTGAACTGTGACATCATGATGCTGCTGCCCTAGATGTGTAACCTTTTGCAGTTCCTAGTTAACCCTTTGTTTACCTGATTGCTGTGCTGGAAGATAATGGGAGATGTAGTCCCCATTATCACAAGCTCTAATGGAACTCCGTTCTCTTCCTGGAGTGAAATCCCACCCATTCTCATGAGAAGATGCAAGCGCAGGAAATTCAAACTTAAAAAGAAAAATAAATATCAAAAAGTGACAGCAAGCACACACACACACAAAAAACCCTTGCAAGTAAACCAGGGAAGTTTTTTAAAAGTGTGTCACTTACCTTGATGTCCCGATCTCACCAGAAAGTGTTCAGGCAAGCACCTCCCATTGATACTGGTATCTCACCAGCGAAACAGGGCACCTTTTCAGTCACCGTCAATCCGTGACAGGAACAGAACGGGGATGTATTGACAGCTTCTCCCATCAATAAAAAGCAGCACCGGTGGAACGGCAGCAGAACGGATGCATTACAAGTGGGGAACAACGTCATCTGAAAAGGGAGCCCTTTAGCGATCTCCTGGCATCGTTATAATGCTGTATTTAGTGCATCTGATAATCTCCTGAGCCAAACCTCTTTTTTCAATTGGCCAAAATGAATGCAGATGCTCATCGTAACAGACCCAATATCTGCATCCTCAAGGAGGGTCAAAAGTACAGGTAGCTATAATGATTCTTATCAGCAAACCAGTTCTAGCAGTTACCCTTTTTACCAGGAAGAAATCTTTTCCAAACCAAATGGCCATTCAATAATAGCAATAACAATAACTATATTATTGTTATTGTTATTTCCTACCCACCTCTCCATATGGATCGAGGCAGGGAACAACAAATTAACATATAACATTGGTTAAAAACACATTTCATTTAAAAACATTTATCAATTTAAAAGAACAAGTAAAACCAAGAAATTTGAGAATAATCAACACACAATTTACAATTCACACTTTAAAATAATCTGGATAGGCCTGCCAGAAGAAACTGGTCTTTAATGCTGATTTGAGTTCCGACAGTGTATTCAGCTGTTGTATCTCTTCCGGCAGGCCATTCCAGAGTCTAGGGGCGGCTGAAGAAAAAGTCTTCTTGGTGACAGTTGCCAGCCTAACCTGGCTGACTGGAGCAAATGAGCTCCAGAGGACCTAAGTGTATGGGGCAGATTACATATGCAGAAGAAGGGGATCCTGTAGGTAAGCTAGACCTAAACCATGTCGGACCCATTTAAACCATTCAAGACCAGGATGTCCCAAAATATATTGTTGGGGGAGGGAAATCCTGTGAGGCTTGATGCTTAGCTTAGAGGAAAGAGGCAACATGGGGCGGCAGATGGCATCATTGCTGCTAATCAAAAACTCCTAGGACTTTGATCCAGGAAGCCTCAGCTTCACTACAGACACACCCTTCTCCCCTGCCTTTCCTCTCAGGCATAAGGCGACCAGCAGTAAACTCTCATCTAACAGCCTGCTTATCGGCTATTTTGCCTTATATTTCTCCAACATAAAACACACACTGACTCCTGATAGCTTTGAAGACTGTGTGGCTTCAAAATGTTTTTATTTGAAATGTTAAGGGAGGTTCTCTTTTAAAATGCACTGCTGATACATTTTGTTGACCTGCTGTATTTCACAATCTCAATGCAGTCTTAAGGATTAAAAGATTTCCTGGGGAACTTTTGGCTAGAGTTGGAGGGATGGGGCAGGGAGGGGACCTTCAGTGGGGTATGTCACACAGGAGAAAAGTACATGTGAACGCAGAACACACTTGAGAGATAATCGTTTTGAGGGGGGAAAGGGGAAGTACCGGACACTGCTATAGCCAAGTTGAAATTTCAGCCAGATCTGTCCCCTCTAGGTACCTCATTCTCAAAATAGCAAACCTTGTCTGAGTGTCTGATGGCAGGGGTTGAAGCAGCTGCCTTGAGAGACTGATAGAGCAGGGATCTGGGCCTGGGACTAGTTCAAAGGGCAGCTATCACTCATCTTGAGTTACTGGTGAAGCCAGATGCTGTCTGAATGATAGGTCCACATGTCAGGCTTTAAAAACAGTCTCACTCCTTCTTCCCAGGAACCTTGAGAACTTTTGTTTAGTGCTTCTCAATTGCTGTCTAATGTGAGGGATTGGCATTCCCCCCCCCCACCAATGTGCCAGGGTTGTTGTGCACTTTCAAGAAATTTTTGACTTATGGCAACCTTACTGCAAACCTATCACAGGGTTTTCTTGGCAAGATTTGTTTGTGGGGGGAGGTTCCTTTCGCCTTGCTCTGATGCTGAGAGTGTGTAATTTGCTCACGATCACCCAATGGGTTTTCATGGCTGAGTGGGGATTCAAACCCTGGTCTCCAGAATCATAGTCCAATATACAAACCACTACACCATGCTGGCTCAGTCCCATGTGTCAGGGACTGGTATCATATTGGAGCCTGTTGGCCGCAACTGTTTTTTTCCTGAAAATTCTCTGTGGACCGATGACTTGCAAACCAGTGCTGGCTCATGAATCACCATTTTGGGTAGCACTGCTGTAGTTCACATGGAGCTTGGAGAAAACTGGTTGAGGGAGTTGTACTCCAAATGTGGTTCAGAGGTTGAGGGGAACAGAAATTCCTTAACATGCCATCAGATTATACTACCCATTATTTGGGACAGGGACAGACCATTAAAATGAAATAAAAACTATTTTCTTAGGGTAGCAAGGGTCTCTATCTTTCATCTGGATGGTAATGAACAGCATGATCCATTTCCTCCATTTCTGTGGTTAACCAAATGGATGGATATAATGATCTGCTGATGTCAGGAAGCTGTTGCCTACAGAAGCTCCTGACCCAAGAGAATCAATTAAGGCAGGTTTGGACACATACTTCCGATGCTTGAAGCCACAATTTTTCTACACTCAGTACTGCTTATAAGTAGAAAGATACTCCTACTGAATTTAAAATGCCAGTAAAAGAAGTTTTTGCCTTACCCCTTCTGGGGATTACTCTCATGCACAACAGGGGTATCTTCAGTAACTATCTCCTAAAAGAAGCCTGAGAGAGATTCATTCAGGGTTATAGCTACAGGGGATAGGGCAAAATGAAGGCACTGCCCCCCTCATAAGAGTTCCATCTCCTCAAGGAAATATTCCTTCAGTCTGCAAATTTCTAGCAATGAAGCAACTTAAAACTTAAGCTGAACATTTAGAATTATAATTCATGTATCAAAAGAATAGAGATAGGCAAAAGTGAAAAGGGAAAACAAACACAGCAAACAGAAGAATTCAAGACATGACCAAATCTCAATGTCTCACTCTCTGCAACACTAGGAATTTAGGGAGTGAAGGAAAATTTATTTTGAGGGAGCAGGAGTCTTATTTGGGGGGCATGAGCTTCATTGGGCCCCCTGCCTCCAGTAGCTACTACACCCCTGAATCCATTCAGCAGGAAGAGATTCAGTTCAGAACACGATGGGATGAAAATATGCTCCAGAGTTCACTTATTTGGGGTGGGATGACCTGTTCAAGAAAAATTACTAAATTATTGTCTTTTGCCTTGGAAAAAGCATGTTGTTAATGTGTATGTATATGCACTGAGATTACCACAGATAGAGTTTCATCTCCATTGCTGGTTTTCTAGAAATTAAATTTTGGTTGGGGTGTGTGAATGTGTGTGCTGAAGGAAATACATTATGCATCCTGATGCTAGGGCAAACCCTAAGGCCCCACATAATCTCTTATTTTGCACAATGCAGCAAGTAAGGTTTATTCTGAATTTCCTAAATAATACCATAGTGTAGTCGCAGTTTCCCTAATTAGCTGCAGTTGAAAGAAAAAACACTCTCATTGCCCTTAAGTCACTATGTGATAGACTATTGCAAACTAAATTAATACATCAGTATCAAAGGTCCTTCTGCAACGTGTTCTGTGGGAGAGCAGGAGACACTCAGGGCTTGTCTATACTGGCAGCAAACCCCAAACCTGCTTCGAAGCCCCTGCAGATGTTTTTGATCTTCAAAGGCCCCATAAATGTCACGAAAACGGGCTTCTCTGGAGTATCCTGCCACACTGTAACTGTAGGCATACTCGTGTTGGTGTAAAAGAGTGGTCCAACACATATCACATCTCTTATACATCACATGATTTCCAGCCACACGGCCAGGGCTGCTCCATTGTGTTTGTTGTTTTCTGTTCATTCATTCTTGCAAATATAGGTTGTCCCAGAGTACTGTATTACTGGATAAGTAGAGATACATTTATATAGATATGCACACAATCGAAAAATTAAAAAATTAAAAGCGCCAGAATGGAGTCCTGTCCACCGGAAGACCCTCCCCAGTTTTGCTCTAAAGCCAATTCACAGCTGCCACATGACCAATAATCAGGGTTTCCCCCTCAAATGTAGAACAAACCACAAATCTTTTAGACCCAGATTTTCCTTCAGAAACCCTGATGAAGGTGAGAACCATCACAAACATTGTGTGGCAACTGCATCATGACTACAATGTGAAAATGGTTTGTTTTTGTTTTTTGCCCATGTAGACAAGCCCTCAGAGAGTAAAAAGACTGGGGCATTAGACTTAGCGATATGTTTCTCTTGCAATGTTAAAGCAAAGTTTGGAACACTTAGGGGCTTACTGTACTCCGAAAAAAGCATGAAGGCAACAGGAATGTTCCGTCTTCCATGCTGCCTTACTGCATGGCATCGTTTTTTCATTCCAGTCCTATGAGGGACTGAGGTAAAACTGTATTTTTGCTAACCAGAAAAACCCATTAGCAAAAAGATGTGGGTTTAGGTGGGTCCCTCATGGAACCGGAACAAAAGAAAGCTTGAAGAACAGTGACACCATGCAGTAAGGCAGCACGGAAGACTGCACATTCCCGCTGTCTTGCCGCTTTTCTTCAGAGTGCTGAAGGATCTAGAGGGTTGTAATCCAAACAGTAAGCTTTCCAAACTGTTCACTGGAGGCATGACACAGCTCTACTGCAGTGTGTGCTTCCTTATATCTGCCTCCATTGGCCAAGCTGGCCCATTCTGCACTTTGCACTAGAACATCTTCTGTGCTGAAGCTTAGCCAAAAGAAGGCTCCAGATAAACTTGGCAGCAATTGCAGCTCTGGGGAACTTTGTCCTTGAACAACAACAACAACAGCTATGGACTGCAGCTCCTGCCAGCAATAAATGCTGACCCATCAGAGAAGGCGACCAGGACACATGCTGTTTCCTTGAGATTATTTCTTTCCACAGCTCAGGTTTATTTACTAAGAGACTGACCCTGGCTTGCACCTAATACTTAACGCGCTGGCACTGGCCTGTAAATTCTGGAAGAGTTCCACAAATGCCATAATAGGCCTCCCACTATGGGCATGGAGGGTAGCAAAAGGTCTCTGATTCAACTGGGACCCTTCAGAATGGGAAAAGATCTGAACTAATGCACATCCAATACCCTTGGTTACAGGACACAGATGAACCCATGAAATGGCTATACTGTTCTGAATCAGATTGTGAGCCCTACCTCATTGACTCTGAGCTGGAAGGGATCCTTTTCTACATCTACCTCTGCATGAAAAGAATTGGGGAACTTTGGGCCTCCAGATGTTTGGGACAAAAACTCTCATAATCCCTTGCCATTGGTCATAATCCTTTGCCATTGGGGGCTGAAAAATAGAGGAATTTTGACCCTGCTACCAGACACTGTTCTAATCTCCATAAATTGGACTAAAATCCTCTTACCATTAGCTATACTGGCTAGAGCTAATGGAAGTTGTGGTAATCATGTAGGACGTCACTAGGGTTGCCGCTTAGAATCTTCCCAGGCCTGGAGGTTTCTGGGCCTAAACCTGAGACCTAGGGATGGCCCCTGGTGATGTCATTAAGCCTTATGCATTAACTAATAACCAGAGTTGCTCACAGATTGTCATTCAAACTCAAACTTACTCTTTCTTGCTCTCAGACAAATACACACACATACTTCGGATGTTTGGGTGGGGAGGATAAGACTCTCTAAAATACAGTACGACCCCTGTATCTGTGGGATCTGTATCCATGATTTCACTTATCCACGTCCAAAAAATAGGTCATCTCTAGGCATTTTCTAGGTCCTCCAGTGTGATTCTATAGTATGCTTTTTCCAGAAGATGGCTTGGAAGTTATTCATTTCAATAGAAGTCGAAGGCTTTCACGGCCAGCATCCATAGATTTTCCTTGGGGTTTTTTCCGGGCTGTGAGGCCATGTTCTGGAAGAGTTTCTTTCTGACGTTTCGCCTGCATCTGTGGCTGGCATCTTCAGGGAATGGTTGGGTAGGTATGTGTGTGGAGTTTATATGCTGTGAACCCCTGTTGGGGAGTATATGTAAATTTGTGTAATTGAATGGTTAATTTCTGGGTATAGAAATGCAAGGCTCATTAGTGTCTGTTTGACTAATGGTTGGTTAATGGGAGTTATGAGAGCTCCTTGCATCTCCCCACCCCACAGGAACTAGCCATTCAAATACACAAATTTACATATCCTCCCTAACAGAGGTTCACAGTATATAGCCCCCCCCCACACTCCTACCCAACCATTCTCTGAAGATGCCAGCCACAGATGCAGGCAAAACGTCGGAAAGAAACTCTTCTAGAACACAGCCTCACAGCCCGGAAAAAAACCAAGGAAAATCCATTTCAATAGAGTTCACTATTATCTGTGGTTTCACGTTTCCATGGTAAGTCTGGGAACATATCCCCAATGGACATGTGGGTTGTACTATAGCTATGCTTTCTGTTCTGTTTTCTGTGCTTTACACTCTTGAAACCTTTTTATTTAATTACAGTATTTCTGTAATTTTTTGAATAGAAATGGTTAGCTGTTATGATGCAAAAATGGTGCAACCCTGAAGTCACTATTCATATGTCTTGAGATCTTTCCTCTGCTTTCATGCAGTACCACATGCCACAGTGTTACCACCACAGCGTTACTTTCTAAAATATATATTTTTAAATTATTACTAACTGAAAGCTTTTTTTTTTACAAGGCAGTAGTGTCATAATGCTGTGAAGTCCTATCACAGGCTAAGTTTTAAAAAAATTAAAGGGAAACTAATCATGACACAGGAAGTGAGGCAAACAGGGCAGTGTGAATTGCATTGCTGGCACTGAAGAAAGTAAACAGTGCAAGTTACCGTACTAAAACACAAATGTGGTGAGGGTGTGTCAGCATTCAAGGATCCTCATGTGTGTGGGTGAAGGAGTTTTCAAATAGAGCAACAACTCTCTAGTGTGACAAACACCCATGGCAATCTCCAAGCCAGAAAAAACAACCAAATGTGTGCTTGACACATAGGTGGCAAAGGTACTGGTACAAAACTAATTGAGAGGGCTTTTGTTTTTGTTTTTGCTTTGTTTTGTTTTGTTTAATGTAGCCTTTCTCTGGCATTGTTCCCTATGTACCACCAGAAAAATCACAATTCAGCATTCACTTTTTTTCTACAATTTCAATATTTTCTTCCGCCTTCTCCCGCCAGCCCCCAACAAAAGATCTCAGAAAGCCATCAGCTGATCAGGATTGGCCAAATGCCACCCAGTAAATTTAAGAATTGGGAGTCACACAGTAAATTTTGAAAGTAATACCCTACTCTTTGAAAATTAAATATTACCAGAGTGATTGAGTTGGCTGTAAACAAGTTGAACAATAGATGTTCTGCCAGTTCAAGTAAAGTAACCCACAGATTTCATAAGAATACATACTGGAAAAGGAAAAGAAACAGGGATTTTCCAACAGTGGGCATGCTTGCATGGAGAAAGAAACAGGCACAGTAAGGGAGCTCGAAAACAATTCTGTTTAAGGCAAGGGCTGAATCTATATCTGCCCAGCCTGCTATAATTTTAGATAGTATAAATAAACCTTCCCAAATCTAGGTCCTGCAAGTAGGCTAGGCTACAGTTTCTATTCTCTCCACTCAGCCTGAAGATTGACCATACACAGAAGTCACAGAATGTCAGCTTGGGGAGGCGCAACTTGTGGCCCTCCAGATGTTGCTGGACTGCATCTCATCTCATCTCACCCCTCACACTCAGCTATGCTGGCCAGGGCCAATGGGGATTGTAGTCCAGCTCACCTGGAAGGCACTGGCTTGGGAAGGCTGTTCTATACAACACAAAACCTACCTACCACTTTTCACCAATGAATTTTTAGAAGGGTTTACCTGGTATATTTGGGCAACAGTTAGGACATCTTTAATTCTAAATTTTCACAAAGTTTACCTTTTGCACTCACCCTTTCAACAGGATGTTCCTTGACTCTCGCTACCCAGCCAGGCACATAGAATCATAGAATCATAGAATTGCAGAGTTGGAAGAGACCACGAGGGCCATCCAGTCCAACCCCCCTGTCATGGCATTGACTGTTTTTGGCTCTCAGAATTCTCTGTGTAAGAGGCTGTTGGAGGTGTCATGAGGGATATAAGAGGCTCTCTACCTAACCTTCTCATTGCAGTAGCTGCATTTTCCCCATAGCAAGGGGGGCTACCACCCACCCCACCCTTCCTAGCCCTGGATAACAAGACTAAAGAAGGTAGACAAGTGGAGACTATAATTGAAGGCTCTGGCATACCCTTCATTCCTCCTAACTAAAAGCATACCCTCCAACATGTAACAGATGAAAACCAGGAAATATATGGCCAAGCAACAGCAGAGTGTGGTCAAGATGACAAAAGTTATTAATGAGGAATAACAGACAAACTAGGACAAGCTACAGCAGTTTGCTTTTGTCTGAGCATACTGGGAAGGGTAAGACTCTGCCCCTCTCATTTCCTCACACCCCTGCAAACTACTTTTGACTAGTAGGACTTTATCAGACTAGTGTCTAAAAATGCTGTAATTCCACGACTGACGAAAGCAAAAACATAGTGACATGATTACAGTAATTACATAGCCATAATTACATGATTACATAGCCATAACTGCGCAATACTACCGCCATGGAATTATTACACAACCACCACTAGCAGTTTAAGAATGGGATTTCAGCTTGCACTATAGTAACACTTCTCTTCACATTACCTTCTAATGGCAGAGTATTAACATATCCTGCTGGCCGGCACATTTGCCTTTAAGAAAATTTTTCTCTTATTTCCACAATGGGCAAGATTTCAGCTGTTCTCGTGAGAAGACAAGAGACTTCACTCTAAAAGTCTAAAAACAAATAAATAACCAAATAAATTCACAAATAAACACTTACACAAACATTAAAAGGTAGCAAGAAAAGGCGACAGTTGATTAAAAGAGAGTGCTGTAGGTCCTCTTCATGTTCTCCCCTGGAAGTTTAATTATTTGTTCTCGTTGGGAAAGGGGAGGGAGAGAAGAGGACTGTGATTACAGCAAGATGTGATTATTTTGCAATAAATACTGCAAAAAGAGCACTATTGAGGGTTATTGATGGCTTTGCCCATCAATTAAAAGTTACGCCTAATTAACAGGTGGAGCACACACACACATACAGACCATGGGAAGATGACAACAATGTGCAATAACGGGAGCCCATTTGTGATATGATCATGTTATAATTCCATTATTTCAGCCCTGTGTGATAAAGTTTGTAGTTTGAATGCAAACTACTTTTGCACTGTGAAGTCTATTTGCAGCAATGGAAATAAGCTATGGACAAATGGTGAAAATGGGAAGGAGAGAGAGAAACAGAGGATAAATTGGGACTGTCCCTACCAAACGGAGACAGTTAGAGGGTATGACAAAGCTCCTGGTCAGGATTCGTGCCAGCCATTAGTTATCCCTTCTCAAGGATATTATCAATTATAAGGAACTTAAGGAATTTCACTACCCCAGGAGCGAGCAACTTGTGGTCCTCCAGATGCTGTCAGACTGCAACTCCCATTAGTCTTAGCCATCATAACCAATGGTAAGGAGCAGCCTCTCAACAACATCTGATAGCCCCCAGGTTGTCCACCCTGGTGCTACCCCTCCAAATTGTTCCCCCATTTCTCTTTTCTGACATTCAATATTTTGTGGCAACTGACCATGTTCAATGCTCCTTGGACTGTTTTGGATGAGGGAATGGTGCATGCACACACGTCCACTCACCCACACACACTCAAGTAAGCCTTGAAGATATGCCAAGCCTGCTGATACCTTCCTCTTCTTTCTCAGTGACTCCATTTCTGACAGCACTCACTATTTAAGTTTGATTTTTTAAAAGAGGGACTGACACCCAGGGGATACCCCCAGCTGTCTCTTGGAAGTCAGGGCTGAGTATCTCAGATAAAGTGCCTCAGAGAAGTAACTCTGTTTGGAGATTGGAAGCATCATGATCAATCACTGGGCAAGATGGTGACCTCCTCCTCATGAAGAGACCTTGATTCTCTTTCTCCATAGACATTGTGCCATCATGCATATAAAAGAGCACTGAAACCTACCCAGCAACAAGATCTGTTTTATTCCCCAATAAATCCTCTGCCTGGACAAGAACTTCTTTTATTAAAGGGCCTTCAGTGAGAAGGCCGGTAGATCATGACTATTCATGTATGGCTCTTTGTATAAGGAAAGCTGACCTACTTACACAGCCACGTCTGGCTTCCTACCTACCCCATTCCCTATTATAGGAACTTTCCTCCAGCTTCACCATATTTACTTTCTCAACCCTTGAATGGGTTTGCACTGGTTTGTTTCCCCTTGACTACTAGCCATCAATCAGCCTTACTCTAGAATTATCCCACAAAAGGGCTTTGCCCTTGATACTGCGAGTACAGTAAGAGGACCAGAACCGTAGAAGACCAGAAGTCACTCGGGGTGTCTCTCCTTTCCTTTATAGCTCTCACAGTCAACACTGCCTTGGGAAGCAGAATCTTGATACAAAAACCGCCCGGTCTCTCTCTTTCCAGGAGTGCAGAGAAACATGGTTTAATGGGGAATTAACAGTAGAAAGCCTGGTCTGGTTTGGAGGATTACTCAACCAGATTACAATAAGATTCTTAAAAGGGGGAATTAATCTTAGAAAGTGGGACAGACAATCCTGTTCTCATTGAGCTGTCAAAGGACTTGCTTTGGGGTGGGGTGGGGTAGAGGAAGGAGAGTAGGCAAGTGGAGGAGTTTTATGCAAATGCAAAGCAGACATTTTAAGGGCCTGAAGAGGCACCCTTATTTTGTGGTGTTTGACAAAATCCACCAAAAAAGTGATAACTTTATTGGCCAACCAAATGCAAAACACACGATGCAAGCTTTTGAAGCTCTACTGGCTTCTTCATCAGGCAAAAGATGTTTTAAAATAAAGAAAAGTGATGATGTTGGAGTCACAGGCCTACATGCTGTTTCAGATGTTACTTGTGTTGTCTTTCAGGTGACGGGTCTCATGCAGGCAGATGCCCCTCCTACTTCCTGGTCATGTGGAGTTGAGACAAAAAAAAAGTAAAATTTAAATCTTTTTGCAGCAGTAATTTATTTTTTTAGTTAATTAGTTATTTATACCCTGCTCTTCAGCCACAAGGCTATCAGAGCGGCTTACAAATTGTTTTAAGCAATAGCTATTTACACATCTACACTGCATTAAACAGTTTCCAATGTGTGTTAGCTAATTGCCCCCACAATCTGGGTACTCAATTTACCGACCTACGCAAGGATGGAAGGCTGAGTGAACCTTGGAGCCCGCTGGAATCAAACTTCCAGCAACCTCTCTGGCATCCAGCATACCCCTGTTCCTTTGTGAAGCCATGGGCCCCTTTGTTAGGCAGAGATCATTGGATTTTTCAAGAAGTCTCTGTACTGCTGCATCTGGAAACAACTTTTAGGTGCTTATAGGTAATACTAGCCAATTATAGTCCGAAAGAGAAGCTTTATCTTTGTTGGAGGTAGAAACCTCAGACTGGTATGTTTGGGGAGCCTAATTTGTAGCCTAATTCTGGCCCACAGAATTTCTTGGGGCAGAGTTGCTTAGGAGATTTTCAGATGGGGCCAATATTGCAGAGCAGGCACGAACAGGGTCGAGAAAGGGGCTGCCTTTCTGACGACGTCGACCCCTTCCGTCCTGCTCCTGTCGTGCTCCCATCCTGCTCCTGCGGTGTTCTATCCACGATGAAACATCCTTCCGTATCTGTCATGGAATCAGGGATGTGGGAAAAGGAGTCCCATCCCTGTTCTGAGATGACAGGCACGGGTGAGGAGGTGCTGAGCACTTCCGGCCACAAATGGGACATCCAGGTAAGTGGCATCCTTCCCCCGACCCTGGGATTTCAGCTGGCGGGTCGTAAAGGCAACCTTACGAAGGCTGCATTTACAGCCGGCTGGCAAGGAGGGAGGGAGCCCATTCCTGCAGCAGAACGGAGGTAAGTGTGCGAACATTTACCTCCATTCCGTTGCAGGAACGGGAGAGGAGGTGGCGAGGCAGTAACAGGGCATTTTGGCCCCTTGTGAAAATCTCCTTAGGAGAGGACTTTTAGTGGGGAAGCAGGGGGGGGGGAGTTGAGGGCAGAGCCAAAGCAGACTCTGTGCTTCTTCCCTTGAGGCTGCATCTGATAAAACCACCTCCTGCTTTTGATGAAGCCTCCTCCTGCTTTAAAAAAAAAAAAAATCTTCATGATACATGACAGTGCATGTTAGACTTTAAAATGCCACTGGATTTTGGAGAAGGAAAATAATATCTTGCATGCTCGTTCCCATGATACCAAAACACAAGGAGCAAAGAAGTGGCATACACAAGGGTGGACCTGCATGCGTTCAAGTGCACCTTTTTATTTTATCCTATGATGAAACAAGAACACAGCTTTCCCTATGAATATCCCTTGTAGTCCAGCTCATAGATCAGGATCTGGTTTAAACAGACACTTATAAGGATGGGAAATTTGAGTCCTTCAGATATTGCTGAACTGGATTTTAGTTTAGGTGGATTTTAATTTGATACTAGTTTAATATCTTTTTATGGTGGAGGGTGGGGTGGGTAGGGCTTAGCTGTATTTTAACTGTTCTAAGCTGTCCCGTTTTTAACAGAGGGGTGGGGTAATAATAATAATAATAATAATAATTATTATTCATGACCATTGGCTATGTTGGCTAGGGCTGCTAGGAGTTGCAGTCCAACAAGATTTAGAAGCCTACACATTCACCACCCCTGGGATAGACCCTGGTGCTCTGAGCACCCTTCTACTTCCAGGTCTTCTTTCACCACAATGGATCTGTGGAGGTGGTACAAAAACCAGCCACACATACAAACACACAAAGTGTCACCATCACATTCTCTACTCAGGCAGAGGCCTATTTGCTGAACAAAGTGGGGGAGAGGGGAAGGCTGCACATGAAAGCAAACAAAGACTCCAGCAGATCAACTTGCTTTTAACCAGTGATAGATTGCACAATAAGCACACAGACAGAAAATTTATGAACACATTGGAAACGAAGCAACACAGCAACACAACCGTTTCAAATAACAAATGGCACTGATGTTGCTACAAAAACACTTCCGCGAAAGAACTCCAGCTATGTGCTTCTGGCCTTCTCAACGTCCCCATGGAAATGTGTTCCACAAGCAAAGATGCATTTATTTATAGCCTAACTGAGGAAATACTAGGCATGTCACAAATGCTTAGGCTGGGCTGGATTTCAAGCCCTATTGATTTTAGTGGAAAAGATTTATGCCCCTTCTCTCCTGTGCAAAACAGTGGGACGTTCAAAAAGGTGCTTAACATTAGGCAGTTCATGCACCACTTGTTACCTGGCCTGAGCCCTGAGACTCATTTCTAAAACAGGAAACTCCAGTGTTTGTATCACTTTAGATGCCATGCTGCTTAATCCTAGATGTCTAGGGTAACACTGTGGTGTGGAATATTCACTCTGTATATGCTCAGAAGCACTTTGCCAATAGTTGGGCTCTGTGTCTTCTGTGCTCTGTCTGTATGTGCCTTCAAGTTGCCTGTCAACTTATGACGACCCGATGAATTTCATAGGGTTTTCTTAGGCAAGGAATGATCAGAGGTGGTTTTGCCACTTCCTTCCTCTGAAATATAGCCAACCGCACCTATTCATTGGCAGTCTCTCATCCAAGCACTAACCAAGGCTGACCCTGTTAGGCTGTAAGAATAGTCCATAAAAGCCCATGAAAATACTAATGAAATTAGCAGTGGGAGTCCTGCTTTTAAAAACAGAGTCCAGTGGAGATTACCAGTACAAATTCAGGTCTACCTAAGATTCAGCATGAATAGCCATTATGACATACTGTACCTGTTCTACAGATAACAAATCAAGGCAAGAATAGTTATGAAACAGAAAATGAGTGTGTTAGTATCAGAGAAAGCTGCTTCTCCAAGGCCAGAAGCTGCAATGGCAGCTGTCATGAGTGGGCACTTACTGAGGCCTGAGTCTGAGCTACAAATCACCAAGAGCAATGCTATCCTTGTGCAGCAGGTATCTCCAGAGCACACTGTCAGTTCAAGCAGCGTACAGCTAGGTGGGGGTGGGAGCATGGCTGTATTATATTCCATGCAAAGTGAGGGCCAAATAACCTCATTTGCTAGATATCAGCAACTGGCTTTTCTAACATTTTTACACCTCCCAAAGTAAATGAACAACAACAAATTACTATACCACTTCAGGGAGCCAATACAAAAGTTTCCCATACATAAATAAAGATATAAATAAAATAAACCAAACAGCATAGGCAAGTGTTGCCCATGTGCATTACACTTATGGTGCATGCGACAGGGTCATATAAAGAGCCTGTGTGTGTGTACCCACCTTCAAGTCACCTCTTGACTTCTGGCGACCCCATGCATTTAATTGCAGCCTTTTAAATAGAACTGTCCAGAAAACAGATTTAGACTGAAGTCTCCACTTGTTTGGAGCCTCAAGTGCCATTACTTACAACCAGGCTTAAGTAAGTTGCTTAATTTGGAAAGAATGATCCTACATGCTAAAATGTGACAGCTTCACCAAACACACTGAATACGTGCCTGAATTTCAATTTGGCCTTTCGTACAATAGCACACAGTAGAACAGCCATCACAATTCAAATGTCACTTACTTTTGAAGTGTTGAATGGGCAGCTCTATCCACATGTCAATTGTGCATGCATGGTACTAGCAAAAAGGAACCAAACCTCATTTACTTGTCCATGCCACTTGTCAATTTTGTTAGTCACCAAGTGATTCTTTTTTTAAAAAAATTATACACCTTCACTAATGCCCCTTCCAGTTTTAATATATGCAATTTATCTTATCATATGACAACAGTCCTTACAGTACTCAATCATAGGTCAGCAATAAATCAATGCAGAGAGAGAGAGGAGAGGGATAAGTAAAAACTGAACCCACAGAACACAATGAACATTCCTTGAAAAGGCTTAAGACAAATACACAGAACCACAGTCCGGTAAGCCAGGCTGGAAGAGAGCAAACAGAATGCTTCCATGACCTCTATAAACAGAAAATAAACCAGGAACTTAATACTCAAACAAAACACACCATGAAAAGAGCTATCATGGGAAAAAAACTCTTATTATCTGCCTAGCCTCTTAAATATATCTAAAACAATTGTTGTTGCTGTGTGCCTTCAAGTCCTTGCTGACTTATGGTGACCCTAAGACAAACCTATCAGGGGTGGGTGGGGGTGACACAATTTGTTCAGAGAGAGTTTGCCTTTGCCCTCCTCTGAGGGTGTGTGACTTGCCCAAAGTCACCCCGTGGGTTTCCATGGCAGAGCAGGGATTCGAACCCTGGTCTCCCAGTGTCCTAGTCCAACACTCAAACCAGTACACCATGCTGGCTCTATCTAAGAAAAAAGAACTAAAAACTAAAACTAAAAAGGAGCACATTCAAATGTTCGGGTTGAGGAAATTCTGTGATGAGCATAGTGCAGTAAAAGAAATAGTGAAGCTTAACATTGAAAGATGCATAAAAAACTTTCTATAATGGGAGAGTCAGACTAATCTGTGGGGCAGAATCCATTGCTGAAAGACCTTCAAGAGAACAATTATAGTCACAAGGTATGTGCATTATGAGTAACATGCATTGTTGGGGAGCACTTACCATGCATATGAAAGTCTGAAACAACTGCCCTACAGTCCCATGCGTGGACCATTTTGCAAGCCCAATTGTCAAAGTGTCAGTCCTTACAAAGCCAAAACAACTCAACACTAGAGAGAAGTATAAGTAGGCAAGGGGAAATCTCATGCTGTGCAGATGGAGAGCCATGCATGCTCAGTGGCACAGAATGCTACTGGAGGGAGGGGTGGGGGGAGAATGGAATGGAGTGTCCTTAAGAAAGGCATGGTTGACTGGCAGGCACGCTAGAACATGAACAATGCTGCAACGTTTTGTTGAGGTTCCTATGGAGATTATCAGAATGAAAAAAGTGTTCCTGTCCCACAATCTCCACTCCCGCCCCTGTCCCATCCATGTCACATCACAATCACACTCCCCACTACATTTACCTCCTCTCCTGTTGTTCTGGCAGCCCAGGAGTGAACAGAGCTCTAATGGAGCTCCCTTCACTTCCTGGATCAAAATCCCACGGATTCTCGGGAGAAAATGCGCGTGCGGGAAGTTCAAAAATAAAAATAAAAAGAACACAGAAAAAATTAGAGCAAGCACAAAAATTCACTTTAAAAGGTAGAAGTAACCCGGGGAGGGTCATAAAGAGTGTGTCGCTTACAAGGATGTCCCGATCTCACCCAGAAGGGTCCTGGCAGGGACCGCTTATTGATGCTGGGATCTCGCCAGTATAACGGGGCACCTTGTCACATATAGGAATATCCATAACAAGAATGGAATGGGGGATCTATTGACGGCTTCTCCCATCAATAAAAAGCAGCACTGGTGGAACAGCACTAGTTGGAACAACGAGGGGGGAACAACGTCTGAAAAGGGAGCCCTTTTACGATCTCCTGGTGTTCCTGTAATGCCACTTTTAATGCATCTGATAATCTCCTACTTCTTGGTTCAAAAGCTGGTTGCTAAAGTTTTGAACCAAGCACACAAAAAGCCACAGTTGCAAGTGTGATCTAACCACCATAGATGTTTACTTTATACTTACATTACCCAAATTGCTGTGGGTCCATAGGGATCCACTTGTGACACCGAAAATATGATATTTCATTGGGGAGTTTTAATTAGCTCAAAGGTATTGCTGTGAGAGGTCAGGTAACTTATGGGACCTTTGCACCTGTGTATACCAGTGCTCAATGATGAGACTCCAAGCCAAAAATGAAATAAAAATGTTTTTTATTAGAAAATAATCATAGAAACATTCACATATGCACTCACACTCATAAGACAACCACACAAGGCTAATAAGAATCAGGAGGAAAGACTTGGATAGAGGAGATAGAGTCAGGGAAATGGGCTATAATTACCTGTCTGGGAAGCAGAGATTTGTGCAGCAAATAAAGACTCAGACTTGAATATGAGGGTGGTACAGCAGTTCGCCAGAGTGAAGGTGTCCAACTGTAGCACATATTGGCTATAATTTGAGGGTAATATTTATACCCAATATTATACCCTTAAGAGGTGTTTCGAATGTAAAACAATGCTTAGATGGGTTTCCCAGAGTTAAACAAAGGAAACTCCGGTTTTGTTGATTGCCACTAATGGTTTACACATTAAAATTAATGGGCTCATGGCAGCCTTCATATTGTGGAGAGGGAAAGATGTGAGGGAAAGACATTTTATGGATAGTGGGGATTCTGGTTACTGTTTGTTTTTGGAGTATGTCTCACTGCCAGGTGTTTCCAGGGGAGATTAGCACATTCCACTTTAACTTCTCTGACTAAGGGGCTTTGCTTAATCTCATCCTGGGAGTGTTTGTTTGGGGAATTTCCAAGACAACTTCATTAGTCCTTTGGGTGACCTTCACTTGAACCTAATTTGGGTTTGCCCCGGTCTACTTTAGACCTCATGAACTGTCAAATATTGCCAAATTATGAATTATTAGAGGGAGGAGGTATAAAGTCAGGAAACACTTATACATTAACTTGTATGAATATTAAGTCATAGTTCCAAAGTTAGATAACATATACTAAAGCATAACAATACAATTAAAACATGGGGTAGTATGTACAATACTGTATACAGTTAGGTCTGGAAATAATTGGACACTGACACAATTTTCATAATTTCGGCTTTGTGCGCCACCACAATGGCTTTGAAATGAAACAACTAAGATGCAATTGAAGTACAGACTTTCAGCTTTAATTCAAGGGGTTGAACAAAAATATTGTATGAAATGTTTAGGAATTGCAACCATTTCCATAGACAGTCCCCTTATTTCAGAGGCAAATGTAATTGAACAATTAGAACAATCATAAATAGAACATTTATTTTTAATACTTTGTTGAGAATCCTTTGCAGGCAGTGAGTGCTTGAAGTCTGGAATGCATGGACATCACCAAATGCTGGGTTTCCTCCTTTGTGATGCTTTGCCAGGCCTTTATGCAGCTGTCTTCAGTTGTTGTTTGTTCGTTGGTCTTTCTGCCTTACATTTTGTCTTCAGCAAGTGAAATGCATGCTTTATTGGGTTGAGATCAGGTGATTGACTTGGCCATTTCAAAACATTCCACTCCTTTGCCTTAAAAAACTCCTGGGTTGCTTTTGCAGTATGTTTTGGGTCATTGTTCATCTGTAAAGTGAAGTGCCATGCAATCAACTTCACTGAATTTGAATTCAACTCCTTTGACCGCATGTTGTGGGTTCACAGTAACAGCTTCCAAATGTGAATGTCATACTGTTAGCGCCCCTAACGAGCCCTCACCTCCAGAAACCCCAAAATTGGCTTATTAATAATTTGGCTTATTAATGTGGTCTTCCACTGGGAAGAGCAATGAGTTTTCAGAGACATGCTGAAAGCCATGCATCACCCAAAAGAAGAACTACTGACAAATTCTAAACTATGAGGAAATTTGAGGTCAAAAGGACATTGCCACCACCATGCATGCAAGTGGCAGATAATGTCATTAAGCAGATGGAGTATTCCTTTGTTTGAAGGTTTTGAGTTTCCCTTCCCCAATCACCTAGCCATCCAAAGAGGCTGCTCAAGGTTTGTGAATCCAATCATCAGACATTTAATGCAGTTTGCAACACATTAGCATCTTTAGACACCTATTGTCAAGACCAGAAGTCTTCATGGAACTCATTGTGTAATCTTTAGAGCTATTGTTTCAACCCATGAAACTTCCCCTCCCCAGGGCATATTTTTAGTATAAATATTGTTCAAAAATCACACCTCATTGCACACAGAACCTCTGCTTGGAGACAGTCTGTCACTCTGTGTTAGCCACTCCAGATTCATTCCTCCACACTGCCAGATTTCTCAACGACTTCCAGACTACAAGACAGGTGTCGTATCACCCCAGAAATCTCCCTGTCTATCCCTCTGGCAGCCTCTTTTCTTCCATTCCTAGTGGTCTTGTGTAACTGCTTCTTGTGTGAATGTGTGCATGCTTGGTGTTATAATTTTTAAGTCTTTAATAAATATAACTTTTAATCTTCATTTTGCATTTGTGTGCATCTGTTCCGTTAGTTGGGGTATACAAAGGTGTAAAGATCCTTCTCTCTGTTGCCTGCTTTTGCATTGCTAAGGTCGAGTTGCTGCTAATTTCCCCAACATATTAGAAACTCAGTATTTTCTTGGAATTTCCAAGAGCTCTTTGGGTAACAATACCTGGAATCAACTGCAGACCTTTTACCTGCTTAAATTGATGAATACCAAAGGAATAGCCCACACCTGTCAATGAAATAGCTTTTGAGGCAATTGTCCAGTTACTTTTGGTCCCTTGAGAAAGAGGGGGCTACATATTTAAGAGCTGTAATTCCTAAACCCTTCCTCTAATTTGGATGGGAATACCCTCAAATTAAAGCTGAGAGACTGCACTTTAAGCCCATATTGATTATTTAACTGTAACTTGAATTTATTTTGGTAAACAGCTGAAATAACAAAACTTGTGTCAGTATCCAATTATTTCCAAACCTAGCTGTAAATGGTATATTTCAAATAACTATCGAAGTCAGGCAAGAAATACCGTTAAAGCTAGAAACTAATCAATTACAGGGATTACTAATTGACTAAAGTGATTACTGACTAACCAAAGTATGGAGAATTATCAAGAGCTGCCTAGACTAGATAGAAGTGGGAACACGTGGCTTGACCATTGTGTCAAAATATTTTCTCAAGCATTGAAACACCAAAAAGACTGGAACAAGCTGATTATTTGACGAACAAATGGGGATATTTTTGCAGCAATCAAAAGTTAAAAACAAAAAAAAGGGGGCGGGGAGAAAGAATGATAAATAATTTGTTGTTTTCTAGATCATGACTCTCTGGAAATGTGATAAAATGTGGGGGGAAATGAAAAGGATTACAAAATTGAAGTTTTCGTAATTGAAATGTAAGTTTTCAATTACGTTCTCGTAATTGAAATGTAAGACCCTGAGGCAGGGGGGAACGATAGCAGTAAAATTGTCAAAGTAAATGACATAGTAGAAGATGTAATGTTGAAATGTTTTCAAAATATATAGGTATGGTCGGACAGGAAGTTAGATTAGGTGGGGGAGGGAAATGTTAGTTATTGTTAGTTATTTTATGTTTGAGTTTATATAGTGTATTGTTTTCTCTTTTTGGTGTTGTTGCAATGTATTTTATATTGTTAAAATTTATTTGTTTAATTAAAAAAAATTTTTTAATATTTTCTCAAGCATTGAAGAGTTTCTGGTTATAAGAAGACTGCTGGCTAGGCTCTCCTCACTAGGAAGGATAGTATTTTTTTTTAAGGGACTTACTTTGGAAGACAGTCTTTACCAGCTGTCTGACTCCCAGCTTCTGTGTATAGCTGTAGTTCATTTCTGACCAAAGGATGACTTTAAATCCCTGATCTGTGAAAAATATTTACATCTACAACATGGGACAAACATTCCAACAACACATGAGTGCAGTCTTTCCTGTTGCCTCAGATGAATCACGGCACATAGCTGGCCTGTTTCTGCTAATGCTAAAGGTTTTTATCAACTGTTTCTTGCCTGACTGAATTTTGGGAAACTGCCAGCACTTAGAGAATGCTGGTTTTAGTTGCTAATGAAAAATTCATGATCAGATTTCCCACCCATAATCTGCGTGCAAAACTTTAATAGAGTCACCACCCTACCACCACTTAGTTAACCAGTAATTTTACATTATTTTTTCTTTTTTATTATTTTAAAATATATTTTTATTAATTTTATAATCATACATTATATTATCCAATCAATACCTAGTTAGTCTCTCTCTCTCTGGCTTTTCTTCGCAAATGAAGATTCAGGAAGGACTCATCCCGCGCTTTCTGCAAGCGCGCTGATGACTAAAAAGGCCAATCCGACATAAACGAGTCCGGTTGCAGAAAGCACAGCAGAAGGTCTCCTTGGGTGATGTTTCTGGGTTGTGATTCTTTCTGCGTTGTCGTTTCTCTTCAAGACTTGTTCGTCGTGAGTTCTCAAATAAGGCTGCAGCATTGTGAATAGTGCATCTCCATGCCTCCCGATGTGAAGCCAGAACGGACAATTGTTGGTGATCAATTTGGCCGAGCCTGAGATGTTGTTTCAGGGAGTCCTTGTATCGCTTTTTTGGAGCGCCCCTCTTACGCTGACCCGTGGCGAGTTCACCGTAGAGTAGTATTTTTGGGAGGCAATGGTCCTCCATCCTAGAAACGTGCCCTTACCGTACTGACTTAGTTAGTATAACACATAAAATTACTATAAACATCGCAATTTTTCTATTAACTAATTTCAAAAGTTAGCATAGATTCTTTACTATAATTCTATTCAAAAATATTAATTCCCCTACCCCCCCCTCAGTGCTTACCTTCACCGGAGCCATTATCCCTTACCTAATCTTTCCAGAATCTCATTTCTTCTCGTGGAGGTACCCTCCCATCTTTTGTGAAAGTGAAAAAAAATAACAGGAGGAAAAGCAGCTCCTTTGAAATGTGGCTCTAGAGAAAAGTTCTACAGATACCACAAACTGCATCAAAAGATAAATGAATAGGTTTTAGTGCAAATCAAGCCTGAACTCTCCCTAGAAACCAAGATGACTAAGGCTGTCGTACTTTGGACCTATCACAAGACAAAACAACTCATTGGCAAAGATGATGATGCTCAGTAAAGCAGAAGGCAGTAAGAAAAGAGGAAGACTACTACAGGTGGATTGATTCAATCAAGGAAGCCATGGCCCTGAGTTTACAAAACCGGAAGAGGATAGGTGACAATTGAGGTCTCTCATTCATAGCATTTACATAAGTTGAAGCCGACTTAATGGCGAACAATGATAGCTAATTTCCATGTATCTTTAGCTTTCAAAAACCCCCCCAAAACAAAAACCAAGTGCAGCCATTCAGTGCTTGCTCACCCCAATCTAGCAGATGGCATTTCCAACTGGCCTAGCAATTACAGATCAGCACTGGGCAGCATGTAGCACTCCAGGTGCTGGAGAGCAGCTTCCCATGATCCTACACCCTTGGCAGGATTGACTAGGGTTGAGAAGAGTTGTAGTCCAATAACAAAGGGAAGACCACGTTCCCCACTTTTGCTTAAACTCTGTGGTGGTAAATACAGTCTATAAAAGAGCATAGAACAGTGTTGCTTGCAGGTTAAAAGATATACAAATTGGATTGTTTTGTATAAAGCCTTCCAGGACACCTTCTCAACTTTTGACACTTAAACCCATTTAAGCAATCTCATATAAGTTGATGCAAGATGAAGTCTAGCTGTGAATCAATTCCATGCCTAGATATATGGCATCACCTACAGCAGGAACACAGCCAATATACATGTTTCTCCTTGTACATTGGGGTTGCACCACCTTCCCTCCAGAAACTGTAGGACTGCAGTTTCCATTTACCCTAACTGATGGTAAGGGATGAGGGAGATCACAGTCCAACAACATCTGGAGGGCCAGAGACTGGTCACCTATTTTGTAATGTGAGCCAGTAAATCAAGTCATCAGCTTTGTCCTCCTATACCATTAAGACAAGCAAGACCAGCCTCACAAGTGTGGAGTTCTGGGGATGCTCTTCATCTCTGCAGTTCTTTACATTTAGTTATCCACAAAAAAAGAATTAAAAGGCCAATGTCTACTGTGCCATCCCTGTAGGAAGGAAAAGCTACTAGACATATGTTCCATTACCTGTAATTGCTAGCAACATGACAGATGTCCCTGCCTCAGAGGGGTTTAATTAAAAACAATTTGAACCTGTTTGCACAAATGATGGCACTGTGGATGTACTGTCCACAATTAAGAGTGCTCATAAATGCAGCTAGCTTCTGGGATGTAAAGCCGGCCATTTCCTCTGGCATTGCATAATTCCTATTGTACAACAGGACTGCTCCCAGGAGAGTTTTGTATATTTTAGCAGCATTGCATTCACATAGGGTGCCAGCTCCATGCATCTGGAATCTTCAGAGCATTCCAGATGCTATAATACCTTCATTATGAGACTGTAGTTGAATAAAATTCAGAATATGTTGTGTGCTCTAAGGACCTCTGCTCTTCAACACTGGGATAAATTAGCCTATGTTACTGTGAACAACTTTTTTGGTAAATATTCCTCTTAAAAGAATTGCCTTAATTGATTGACAGATGATTTTTTTTATACCACCTCTCCTGAGAAGACACAACAAAGGAAAATAAAACATAACCATAAAAAAGAGACACCAGAAATAAAACAATCCCAAAACTTTAATACAATATTAAAACTATAGATTTTCCTTGTTTTTTTTTCCAGGCTGTGAGGCCATGTTCTGGAAGAGTTTATTTCTGATGTTTTGCCTGCATCTGTGGCTGGCATCCAATATTAAAACTGCTAAAAGCCATTTAAAAGACCAAATTGAAAATATGTGCTTCAACAGTTTTTTCAAAAAGCTGAAAGAATGTGGCATTTGAAAGACACAGTTTCAAAAATTGTACAAGGGATGCACTTTTTATTTAGAGGTGTTGATAAGGTCTTTTAAGACTGCATAAAATTTCTTTATGTGCAAGTATAAACCTCCCTAGCGAGTTTTATTAACACAACCCAATCAAAAGCATCACCATAGCAATTTTCAGTCTTCTTGTCCTTTGGAACAAGCTGAGCATCCATTCTTGCACAGGGCAAAACACCTTTTACAGTTGGAATCACTCTAAACATTGTGACACCATCTGGCAATTACTTTAAGATGGCAATCTTAAACACACTACTAAACACACTACTGTTTCGAGTCTGGAAAACCTTTGGCCTTCCAGATGTTTTGGCCTAGAACTTCCATCAGCTGCCCCCTCCCCCAAATGGCCAATGCTAAGGGATACCGAGAGTTGTAGCCAAAACATTTATAGGACTAAAGGTTTCGGATCATTGCTCTACTCTGCCTCAGTGAAGTCAAAGAGAGTTGCTTCCAAGTAGGCACAGTAAGTACACTCCTGTTTCAAGCTGTATATGAATACAGCTGAACGGAAGGAACACTTTCCTCTTTATCTTTTTAGCAGTCTGATGGCACCTATGCTTTTATAAACCTCAAGGATAAATTGTTAGAAGCTAGTAAACAAGATAGGCTCAGTCAGAGGTAGCTGAAAGCAGTGAGGGGTCAGATGAGTACAGAGTTGGTGCCTCAAAGGAGAATAAACCATGAACTGAGAGACTACATTATGGCTGCTACATAGTTAAAAGTTTGGCCAGAATATAATCTCAGAACATCAATCACCCAGCTAGTAGCTAAAATCTAATTCTACCTTAGGACTGCCTGGAAGAAATAGAGGATCTCTGAGAGTATTCAGAAAGCCCTCCTCATATCACACAGCATTAACATCAAAAGACAAAAATCCTTGAAGCTAAGAAATGACTAAGCATGGATCCCCCATGGCCTGTGTGTGCATTCTGCCACCTACTGTCCAGTCCATGTGAAAACAACTCAAACATGGTGCCAAAATTATTCTCCAACACTTTTCCATTTACGGCCACATCCCAGCCAACATCTATCTATCTACTTTTTCTTAAAATGCTAGTCCCACTAAAAGAAATCAAATTGCTCCTCTTTTAAAGCATATCTTGGCAGTGACTAAGGAGGATGAAAATCTTTTATCTGAGACAAAATAGATGACATCCTCAGAGCTTCAATATAGCACAGTAGAGAACACCGATTGCCTTGTACACAGAGGGCCTAACAATCCCCCCTCCCATTTCTGTTAGGCACTGCCTGTCATTTAGTTCTCTCCCAGCTGGTCCAGAATTTGGAAGGAGGAATGACCACTGTTTTTACTTTACAGCTTCACCAGCCCTATATTCCAGGTTTGAATAAAATATCTCCAAAACAGGAGCACTGCTCCCTACATTCTACCATGAACATTTTTTTCCCAAGGGAAGGCACTTCCAGATGCCATATTCTGGGGGACTCCCATCCCAACACAATTGTTGTCAGGTATCAAAGGGAGACCTGTCTGTATCCTGCTTTGGGGCAGGACTCCATTTCTCTTCAATGGGGAGAGAACTCTCTTGCAACTAGAAGAGGAAGCAGCACCAGAGGGAGAGAAAGGAGAGAACATGGCTCTCAGCTGTGGTGGAAGGAAGACAACAGTTCTAGCTGGAAGCAAAACTGATTTCCTGCGATTCCTTCATTTCACCCACTTCTACCCCAGCAGCCATTGAGCAAAGTCAACAGGGACACAAGAGTGTCTTCAAGGATCATTTTATTAAGCAGGAGATAGAGACCTAAAATAACAATATGTAGTATTATCTTGCATGAGGCAAGATCAAAAGGTCCAACCATCTCAGTATCAGCATTTCTCTACCTCCCCTGGTTTTGAAACCAGCAACAATACTCTGAAGAGGAGCATAGCTTGGGTCTTAGCAAATTTGTTTTTCTGTGTTTCAGATTCAAATTTCACTTTCTTCCTTTCAGCAAGGAGGGGAAGAAGGGAAAAACAAGTGCATCCCAAAGAAATGCAACAACATGCAAATGGAGAACTATTTCTGTGGCCCTCTAAGCTGCTTTTGGCCTACAATTCCATGAGCAGCAGAGAAAAGCCAGCAGAGGCCAAAGGAAGGTTTGTTGCTGTTGTTGTGTGCCTTCAAGTCATTTCCATCTTATGGCAACTGTAAGGCAAGCTGATCATGGGGTTTTCTTGGCAAGGTCTATTCAGAGATGGTTTCTCATCACATTCCTCCAAAGCTGAAAGAGTATGATTTGCCCAAGGTGAGTGAGTTTCCATGGCCGAGTGGGGATTTGAACCCTGGTCTCCAGAGTCATAGTCCAATGCTCAAACCACACAACCACATTGGCTCTGTATTAAGGGTCAAAAGAGCAATAATCCAAAACACCTGGAAATTCACCCAATTACCACCCCTGTTCCTAAGACATGGCAGGAGGCTTATAACAAGTACCAAAGCAGATCTGAGGGGGTGCAGGGAGGACAGAGTGACCAAATTGTAGGAATGGTCGTCTTCTAATTGGGGGAAGGGATGTGCCCCCTGGCAGGCTGTTTTGAAGCTCCAAAGCCTGCCCCCCCATTCTTTTTTTTTTTTTTTTTTTTTTACTAAAAATGCTCCCTCCCCACATTCCCTGGGGGTTGGAGGAATTTTTGCCATGCCCACCTGGCTGTTTTAAGCCTAGAACATCCGCTGAAAGGCAGAAAATCAACTTTTTAGTAAAAAGAAAAACATGAAAAGTTTTTAAAACTTCAACATGGCCCTCTGCAGCCCCCTCACCCTGGCAGCTACCATACAGAAAACAAATTCATAATGCAGTCTTCATAATGCTACCATTACATTCCAAAGCTGGGCTGAGAAAAATGCCTCACAGAAAATCCACTCCACTTCCAGAGGTGAAAGATATAGTCCAATCAGCTATGCAGCTACCCATCACATATGAAGTGGTCTGCTCTGTTTATCCAAATGGCTGGGTGTACCCAGCCAAAGAGGAACCATTGCAATCCACTGCAGTTTTTTTCTGCTGCTCTGTCTTTATATCCAAGCAGTTCTGTGTCCTCTGCCATGGCGGAAATGTTCCAACTCAGGCTGGCTTCTTCAGTTTGTCCATAGCAAGCTGACTGTCAGCCAGTAACTGCTGCTGCTGCTTACGTTTCTTTATGTCACGGTAGGCTTGCACAACCCGTTCTCGTTCCTCCTGCACAATCCTTTGGCGAGCAAGAGACACAGTGGGGGCTTTGGGGGTGGACACTTTACCACCAGAGCCTAAGAGAGACATCAGCAGAAGCTGTCTCTGGCCAGCCTGGAGGGCAAGACAGAATGGCTAAAATTAGAGAAGCATGAAGAGCAAAGGATTATAGATTGAATTGAAGAGTATAGTTGCAAACACAGGACCAACTTTAAGAACAGTGTTCCCCATACCCCAAATTCTGGGAATGGTTGGCACATTAAGGGTAACACCAGTCTTGTGCTTACTTGCTGATCGAGCAAAACCTTTCCACATTAGTAGCAAAGGGCAGGCCATTGGCAGAGTTTTAAAAAAACATAGCAAGAATCACGCACCCCAAACATACCTTGTCTTTACTCTTTCTGGGTTTTGCTGTAAGTGTTGGGGGTTGTAAAGCAACTTCTCCAAACCTCACTGAGTCTGAAAGGAAAGAGAAGGCAGATAATTGAGGAGATGGAAACAGCTCTAAAAGAAATCCACATGCAAACAGGCTCTGGCCTGAAGTCTTAGAATCCATCAGTCTCTCTTTTACCATGGCACAGTATGGGACAAACACAATCTGAACCTGCAGGTTAACCACATTGCTAAGCAAGGAAAGGAGCAGAGCCTCAGCACTTTACCATACACACTGTGGCTAAGTTCCTGTTCAAATGCACCTGGTGTTATTGCAGAATTCTGCACAATACAAGCACATAGCATTATAGCTTCTTTTTTAGATGAGATTTTGTTACTTGGTAAGTCCAGTGGTTTGAGAATAATAGAATTGACTTTGGAAAAAATGCTAAAGCCAGTACTCAGCTGCTGCTTCTACTGGATAAATATGGTCCATGATTTGCTTGGTAGTAACTACCTGAGATACATTCATGCTCTACTAAGGGTTCCTGATGATCCAGACACTCTCATCTAACCTGTCCTCCATTTTAACACACTGAAATAGGCTGTCTATACTGTAATGATGACTCCACTCTTCCAGCTATACACAATCCTAGTGATGTGCAATTATTTACTTCTACTCAAGATGCTTTTGTTGGACTAGTCTCAATTTAAGCTGGTAGTATTTGAAAAGATAAATGAAAACATACTCTGCTTAGCTGAACTACTTTCTAAACAGAGCATATTGCAAGCCCATCTGAGGAAAGACAATCAGATAATTCTCACCTGAAGGCACTATGTATTAGAATTCTGAGGCTGACATGAAGGAAGCCATGTGACACCAGTTCTAAGAAATAACATCAGCTTCCTGTTTGTGCTACCATGTCCAGTTCAAGGCACTAGTTGCTGCTTATCAAGTCCTAGAAAGCTTTGGCCCAAAATATCTTAAGGAATTGTTGCTGCTGTGTGCCTTCAAGTTCTTAACAACTTAAGATCCTAAGACAAACCTATCATGGGGTTTTCTTGGCAAGAGCTGTTCAGGGGGGTTGCCTTTGCCTTCCTCTGAGGCTAAGAGAGTATGACTTGCCCAAGGTCACCCAGTGGGTTTCTGTGGCCAAGCAGGAATTTGAACCCTGGTCTCCAGAGTTGTAGTTCAACACTCAGACCAGTACATCACACTGGCTCTCATCTGAAGGAACGCTTTCTGCCATGTCATCCTGCCTAATGTATCAAGAATTTCAGCAAAGACTTAAAGTACTATCAGTGGGAGAACTGTGTTACAAGTTTTCAAAGGAGAGGGCCTTCTCTGAGTTTGGAATATCCTCCCAAGGAAGATAGACTCATAGCAACTATGCTTTCCTTTTGGCACCAAATTTAAACATTTATCTTTGTTTAGATATTTTATATGTGTGAGACTTCTTAAAAGACTGGTGGATTTGTTTGCTTCCTGGTTCAACAATTTTCTCTTCTCCTGTAATTTTAATGGTTTATTATTTGTATAAAAGTAAAGCACATTGACTCATGATCCCTTGGGGATAAAGGATGGTTTATAAATTTTACACACACATACAATCATAATATAATCTCATGTCATGCACCTCCTCTTTAAGAAAATATGATTATATAGGGACTTTTAGTTATTCCAAGCTAGAAAGAAATGTTTTTTGTTTTGAATTAGCTGTCACCCATAACACAGAAACACTTTCAGAGCAATACTATGGAGGAACCCTGACAGAAGGCAACTACAAAGATACCAAGATTTTTAAATCTACAAAGTTTTGTGTTGTTCTGGGTTTTTTTCAATTGCCCAACACTGAGGGGGGAAAACATACCCCTACCTTTGAGTAACTCTTTCTCCAGCACTGCTGCTTTTTTCTCCTCTTTTTGCTTACGGATTTTATCCATCTTCTTCTGTTGAAATCTAAAGAGCCAATTTTGTTGAACAAAGTTTATTAAAAGTACACACATGCATTTCAAGAGAGAAGGACAGAAAACTATTTTGAGCCCCAATCAGAATGGAACGGGCAACCATAAACCTATTTGGCATGCTAGAGAGGACTCAAGAGTCAACGATTCAATGCAAACCCATGGTCACATATTTGTGGGATTACAGTTGGCTAACCCTCCACAGGATCTAGCTGAAAATATGAATGCTAGGCAGAGGAAGGCTCTACCACTCATAAGGGACAGGCAGGGGCAGGTATGATCACCATCATGCTTACCAGTGTATCATCTCTTCACCCTGCTGGAAGTGACTAGAGCCCTGTTCTCACTAGTACAGTATATCAAATGTAATACTCATGGATTTGAGTAATCATACTCCTCCCACTGCTCATTAGCTCCAACTCACTGTCTCTCAGGAACTCTGCTGGTGTACTAACCATTCCACAGCATAAGAGTCTCCTTGCTCCTTGTCTCAGAGATGGTGTTGAGGATTCCACGGCTTTTAGCCTTGAGGGATTTTAACATCCATAGCAAGGCTACCTCGTTTGGAATACCTGGTTTAGTGATAATGATAAGTGGATGGAGGAGCTAGAAATACATCTTTTGTCATAAATGAACCATCCCCTAATCAAGTTTGATCTGCTGGCTACGTTTCACTCTGGTCAACTGAGGGGGCTTAAACGCAAAGGCAGAGGGATCAACATTCTTTCCCTTCTCTTCGGAAACTCCTTGTAGTTCTAGCTGGTTATCTTGCTAAGTCTCTGGTATTTTCATGGCTTTAGGGAATCACCCAGACCGTCAACCACTCCCCTATGTTTCTAGCCCAATTGGCACTCATGGGCTAAGGGATCACCTCAAGAGTCACCCTCTTAAACTGCAATGCTTCCTAAGCCAAGTCCTGCAAATAAGTCTGTCCTTACACTTACTCTTTTTTCTTCTTAGACTTTTCTTGGACCAGTTCTTCTTTCTCGGGCTCACGTTGCAACTGGTTTTTGGTGAGGAACAGCACGTGCTGAGTTTCCCGCTCCATGCGCCTCACATAGGAAGCTTCTGCCTCCCCTTCATGTCTCTTGAATTTCGGCACAGGTATGTCACCCTCTGATACATCTGGCCTTTGTGTGTTCACTGAGAGAAAAGCATAAACCATTAGTGTTTTATTCTGCCCAGCAACATTCAGGGGGAGGAGACACAGACAGACCTCTAACTGCAGATATTCCGGCGTATAAGACGACTTTTAAACCCCCCCCAATAGCCTCTAAAGTCGGGGGTCGTCTTATAGGCCGGGTATATGGTTTGCCTCACCTGCCGCATGATCTCCTGCCTCTTTGCTCCCTTCGCAAAGGGAGCAAAGACGCAGGAGACCGGGCGGGGGTGTGAGGCAAAGCATGTACCGGTACATTCGCCCTTCCCCTCTGCCTTCGCCCCCTCTGAGGAGCAATTGAAGGCAGAGGAGAGGGGCGAATGCAGTGGCTTGCCTCACCTGCTGCCCATCTCTTGTGTCTTCGCTCCCTTCGCAAAGGGAGTGAAGACACAGGAGACCGGGCGGGGGTGTGAGGCAAAGCGTGTACCGGTACATTCACCCCTCCCCTCCGCCTTCACCCCCTTTGAGGAGCAATCGAAGGCGGAGGAGAGGGGCGAACGTAGCGCTCTGCCTCGACCGCCACCCATCTCCTGTATCTTCGTTCCCTTCACAAAGGGAGCGAAGACGCAGGAGACCAGGCGGGGGTGAGGCAAAGCGGGTACATTCTCCCCTCTCCTCCACCTTCACCCCCTTTGAGGAGGAATCGAAGGCGGTGGAGAGAGGCGAATGTAGTGCTCTGCCTGGGCTGCCACCCATCTCCTGTGTCTTGGCTCCCGACCCAGGGAACCCTGGCGTTGCCTAGGCGTGGCCTTCTTGGGGCCTGCACGGCGGTGGGTGCCGTGGCCTGGTTCCGTGTGGGGGCTGGGCCTAGCTTGGGCCTGTCAGCACCGGCTTATCGGCAGGGGAGCCGGGGGGCTCTCGGTGGCCTTTCTCCGCATTGCTGGGCCGCACTTGGTGGTAATGTCGCTGTGGCTGGGCAGGCGGGAGCGGCCGAGCACGGAGCTGAGTGGAGGCGGCCAAGCTCCCCGGGCCGGACGGTCCACTATCAGCATGTCATGTCACTGCCCAAGAGAGACCCAGGGAAATGAGGAAGGGAGAGGCTGGCAACGCCGCTGCCAGCCTGGACCGCTCTCCCGACCAACTGTTTGCTCTTGGGCCCCGCCGCAGCAAAGGAACCGGGCCAGAAGGGCTTAGGCGAAGAAGGGCAGTGGGTCCCAGCCAGGCAGCCCCCCCCCCCCGCTGCTTCAGCTGCTGCTCCTGCCGCCGCCGCCGCCTCCGTTCCAGCTTGGCCATAAAATCCTGCTCTGGGCTCAGACTTGCTCAACTCGGTGTCGAGGAGCCGAGAGTCATTTAGGCCTGGAAAATCCCCAGCATTTTGGGGTGACTTTTCCACAGGCACCGCCTGGGACACCCCTGCCTCCACAATTTCCAAATACCCCCCTCAGTTGCTGAAATGTAAATCTGCCTGCTGCGTTTTGACAAGGGAAAATGCGAGGTATCTTATTATGACATTTTTAATTAATATCTTATGCCTACCAGCTTCAGTGCCCCCCCCCAACAGTTTTAACGGAATGTGCTTGGCCTAGAGCAGATTTTTTGTTTTTGTTTTTGCTTATGTGCATCAGCTTGGAAGATGGAATATAATGCTGTAAATATGAAAAATGTACAGAAAAACTATTTGATGTCATTATCTTCCAGTTTTTCTTAACAATTGTTTTCTTGACATTTTCTTGAGAGGGGAGTTTGGGATATACTCGCCGTATAAGAGAAGGGGGGGTAGTCTTATACGCAAGTATTCCCCAAACTCTATATTTTAACTTAGAAATTGGGGGGTCGTCTTATACACCCAGTCGTCTTATACACCAGAATATATGGTACTCTCTGCTCTTTAGCCTGTCTCTTTGGAAAACAAACATCCCTAGCTGAGCAAGCACAGTTGCTATCTGACTAATACATCGAACAATTTCTGAGACCTATGGGACACAGTGGATTATACACAGCCAGTCAGTTTTCTCCAAGCCAAGAACAGCAATTTAAGTAAAAATCAAAATATAGGATTAAATTGCATCTGAACTTGTTAACTTCAGATTGTTAATGTACATGTTTATTATATTATGAAGTCTCTTACAGAAGATAATGTTTATTAACACTCTGCCAAAAGCATATAGCTGAAGTTCACATCACAAAGTAAGAGCAACCCATTCATAATGCACCCAATTCATAACGAGGTGGTCTGTGCTGGAGATGGGCACTGTATACTTTTACTATCTGATCATCCTTTGTACACCCCCACCCCCATCCCCATATACTTTCAACAAAGTGGGCATTGCAAAACAATATGAATATATATGCATGTATTTGTGTGCATAAATAAGTCACTACGCCAAAAGGATAATCTGTAATGCATTTTGAAAAACATAGCTAGAGATTTTTTTTTACCCTTTTTCTTTTTTTTCTTGCTCTTGGGGTTCTTTATTTCCTCACGACTCTTCATAATTTCCCGCAACCGATATGGAATTTCTTGCTCATCCAGGCATTTGGGCTTTGAGTTGATTTTCTTCTTCATTTGGCTAAAAAGGTTTAAAAAAAAAAAAGAGCTGAGAAGGACCTACAAACGGTCTCATCAGATATGCAAGTTACATTAGTTTCAACACACATATTGATACAATATCAGAAGAGTGCCCTGGATTTGCTTTGTGTGAAGGGCCAGCTCCAGTTAGGGGATATAGGTAATCACCCCCAACCTGGTTGAATTAGAACTTCCATCATTAGAATGGGTTACAGCAGCTACCCATTACAATATTAAGTCAGCATGTAGATAACACTTTCCCTTCCTACTTTCATAACTTGCTCTGCACTGGATCTTCAAGGATTTCAGCACATGGACTGAACAGCTGCTCAAGCAGCAGCGATTCACATTAGTCTCACCCATTAATATGAGGTCTGTTTATTAAATATCGAGACTGTGTTTCTACCTGTCAAACAAATCAGGGAGAACTGACTGTGAACACTTAAGTTCACAGTCTGAACCTGTATGACAAAATCAACATTCTTGGCCGTTCATCATTTAAACAGACAGCTGTGTTGTCTGTTGTGTGCTAGAAAAATGCTAAGTTTAAAAGTCAAGCAATGTGACATTCTGCAGCAACTTGAGGCAGACCCAAACATTTTTCAAAAAGTCATCACTTGTGATGAAACCTGGATCTTCCTGTATGATCCTGAGACAAAACAACAGTCAATGCACTGGAAAACACCATCATCACTAAGAATGAAAACAGTACATCAAAGCAAGTCCACATTCAAAGCCATGCTCATTGGGTTTTGGTTTTTTTACATCAAGGGTGTAATTTTAGCAGAATGGTTTCCAGAAGGTAGAACAGTGAACCAGCATTATTATAAGGAAGTTTTGACAAAGCTGAGAAAAAGAGTCAGGGGGGAAAAAGCCAGAACTGTGGGGAAATGGTTTCATTCTTCATCAAGACAATGAGCCTGCTTACACAGCACTTTCTGTGAAGCAGTTTTTGGCCGAAAAATACATTACTACACTTAAACATCCTCCATATTCACCAGATTTGGCACCATGCGACTTTTTTCTTTTCCCTAAAATGAAATCAGTGCTTAAAGGAACACATTTTGAGTCAACTGATGCAGTGAAAAAGAAAACGGCAGATGTGTTGAAACAGATGACAGAAACTGATCTGCTCCACACCTTTGACCAGTGGAAAACAAGACTGCATTGGCATGTGAGTATGAATGGGGAGTATATTGAAGGGGACAAGCATTAGAATTGTAATACTGTACATACAAATAAAGATGGGTTATTTATCAGTGTTATTTAATAGACAGACCTCGTACAACTATGCCTATGTTAAAGTGAAAATTATTTTATCCAACAGCTTTACAACACAGGATGGGGAAATTGGATTGAAAATGATGGCTCGCCCATCAGCCAACATGTCTACTCTTATTCTGCTAAAGTGAGCCCGAGCTTAAGTCCAACTCTCAAAGTACAAAAATAAGATTAGTGAAGATTAGTGAAAGGAGCATCTGTCAACTTCAACCTCCTTCCAAGTGCAGCTGGCACCCCTAATAATGCCAGAATATGCCTGGTCATCCCCTTAGAAAGATGCAGTAGCACATCAGTATAAGAAGTGCATTGGGGTGGCTGGCTTGGCCTGCACATTGGCATTCAATCTGCACCATCCACAAACCTGCAGGAAGAAGCAGGAGAAAAGTCTCTCCCCCACCCACCTCCAGTGCCTCTGAAGGAAGGTTTAATGGATGGTGTAATTGTATCATCATCATCATCATATTAAGTATTATTGTTATTATGATTAGGGGTTTAAATACTGAGTTAAGTCTTCAGGGTCTATGGCAACAAAAGATATTTAAAGGGGGACCGTTGTAAAGAAAAGGTTAAGAACCACTGGGTTAACGGATTTCTTACTTATCCCAACGATATATCAAGGAGAACATTTGAAGATCCCCAGGCCCAGTTAACTCACCTAGAGAGGAAAAAATGTAACCAGCAGAGGAAGGACAGTGAGTACCCGGCTTGTGGGGGCAATTAGCTAACACACATTGGAAGCTGCTTAGCGCAGTGTAGATGTGTAAATTGCTATTGCTTAAAACAATCTGTAAGCCGCTCTGATAGCCTTGTGGCTGAAAAGCAGGGTATAAATAAATAAATAATAAAAAGTCAAGAAAATAAAAGAGGAAAGGTGAGATAGTTGGGGCTGAGGATGCCAACAGTGAGCCAAGAAGTATCCAACCGATATCCCACACCGGCCTTAATAAACTGTCTGGACAGGGTTATATCCAGAACCGCCCCCTCCCCGTGGATACCAAAATCCGTGAATACTCAAGTCCCATTATATGCAATGGCATAGCAAAATGGTCTCCATTATATAAAATGGCAAAATCAAGGTTTGCTTTTTTGGATTTTTGTTTTTTTAAGAATATTTTCAAGCCGTGAAAATATTAAGTCCGTGGATACCAAAATCCGTGGATACGGAGGGACAACTTGTATCGTATACTCCATTATTTCTTAGGACTCACCCCCACGCCCATCATGGATGGATGCGAAATGAGTTAACTGCCACTGTCCTACCTTACAGGGCTGCTAGTAAGGGCCACGGGGATAATGCCCGTGAAGTGCTTTGCAGGAGAGGGAGGCCACTCAGCGGGTACTCACCGGCCACCGGGTGTCGCCCCGCCCCGCGAAGGAGCGTCCCGCCTCGCCCGCGGCTCCTGCTTGCCCATCGCTCCCCTACGCAAGCCCTCGTGCGCCCACGTGCAGGGACTCCACTTCCGGCTCTCTTGCGTCACGCTCCAATCGGGTAAGAGCTTTCATTTCGTTTTCCCTCTTCAGCTTCCATTTGAGGCCTCTCCATTCCTTTCTCCCAATGATTCGCTTGCGCGAGTGGTTTGGCCCCGCCCCCGCCCCGCCCAGTCGCCATCGGAGATATAACGGCTGCGGCGATTGGGCCACGTAGGTGCCTGTTTCGGTGGGAGGCGGGCGCATGGTTGCTGGCAGTCTTCGGAGGAGATGCTGCTCTTCTTGGGCGCCGTCCGGCGGGGCCGGGGGCTGGTGGGGTCCCGAGGTGCGGCTGCCGGGCAGGTGAGGGAAAGGCCGGAAGGTAGAGGCGGCGCAGGCGCTGAGGTTGAGCCTCATACTACTGGGTGGGTGGGTGGAAGAGGCCGCGCGTTCAACCAACCCCCTGTTCCTGGCGGGTTTACTCGGAAGGAAAGCCCTCTGTCCCCACAAGGGCGGCCATCTTTCGGCCCTGAATCTAAGGGAGTGCTGTGATTCCACTTTAACGGCTCTGGCTGCCTCCTGTGGAATTCTGGGGGTTGTAGTTTCGGAGGCCTAAGCTCTCTGGCTGAGAATGCTCAGGGCCCCTCCCTGAACTGCAAATCCCAGGAGGCAGCCAGGGCACTTAAAAGTGGGAATTATAGTGCAATAATAGTGCAGTGTGATCATTCCTATTAGTCGAGACAAATTTTGTGCATTTTTAGTGACATGGTTCACTCCAGCAAATGTTCATTGCTATAGGATTACATCTTTTTTTAAAAAATATTTATTTATTCATTCTTTCTTACATACAATACATAAAATACATGGTGTTCAAACAAATAATCAAACAATTCACCCACAAACACTTTAATAACAAAATAATAATAACAATCAAAAACAAACAAAAAAGACACAAAATCAACATAACCTAACATAACATAAAATATAACACAATACATTCTTCACATTTCACATTAGCTTCCTTTTTCTATTTAAAATTCCACTAGATTTACTACGTTTACAGATCTCGACTTTTTCCAAACTTTTCCCTCTGTTTCCTTACTGATTCTTAACATTATCTTATCGCTTTCTCTCTTTTTTCTCGTATTGTAAATCTATTTCAGCTTCCTCCCCCCACTTAGCTTTCCACAGTGGGTTTAATATTTTCCACTCCTGTAAGTCTCCTATAGTTTTCCTTTAATCCATCAATATTGTTAATTTGTCCATTTCAAACATCTCGTATAATCGCATTTTCCATTCCTCCATCGTGGGTACTTCTTGACCTTTCCATCTTTTTGCTAGCATTAACCTTGCGGCTGTGAGCATATATAATAATAATCTCCAATATTTTATTTGTATATTTTTATCTATTTTGTCTAGTATATTCAAAAGGTAAATTTCTGGTTCACAAGGGTAATTTGTTTTTAATATTGATGTTATTATCTTATGTATTTTTCCCCAGAATTTCTTAACTTTCCTGCACTTTACACCAAGCATGATAGTATGTCCCTTTGTCTTTTTGACATTCCCAGCATACCTCTGAACTTTTTTTATATATATTAGCTAATCTGCTCGGTGTCAGATGCCGTCTATACATTACTTTATATATATTTTCTCTTAGGTTATTGCTCTTCGTGAATGTTATGCTTTTTCTCCACAACTTTCCCCATTGGTCTAAAGTAATCTCATGTCCTATGTTTTGTACACATGTTATCATATATGGTTTGATAACTTCCTGTTCAGTATATAGTTTTAATAGAACCTTATAGATTTTTGATATGATCTTCTTTTTTTCACCAAATACCAATTCCTCAAATTCTGTTTTTTCTGTTTCTATTCCTTCCAGTTTTTGATCTACAGTCGTCCCTTCACATTCGCGGGGGTTACGTTCCACGGACCCCCGCAAATGTGAAAAATCCATGAATAATGACTGCCCTCCCCCTCCCCCACCATAGCGACCATGGGGCCTCCGGAGGCCCCATAGTAGCTTTCCCCAGCCTCCCCCCTCCCTTCCTAGGCCTTCTCGGGGCCTCCGGATACCCTCCCGAGGCCCCGTGGATGCCTCCCTGGCCCTCCCCCCTCCCGCCCAAGCCCTCAACGGGGCCTCCGGAGAGTGTCCAGAGGCCTCGCGGAGGCCTCCCTGGCCCTCCCCACTCCCCCCCAAGGCCTTCGCGGGGCCCCGCGGAGGCCTCCCCAGCCCTCCCCACTCCCTCCCCGGGCCTCCCCCCTCCGTCCCTGGGCCTCCACCCTCCCTCCCCGGGCCTTCGTGGGGCCTCCGGAGCGTCTCCAGAGGCCCCATGGAGGCCTCCCCGGCCCTCCCCGCTCCCTCCCAGGCCTTCATGGGGCCTCCGGAGCGTCTCTGGAGGCCCCATGATCGACTCCCCAGCCCTCCCCACCCCTTCCCCGGGCCTTCATGGGGCCTCCGGAGCATCTCCGGGGGCCCCGTGAAGGCCTCCCCGGCCCTCCCCCTCCTTCCCAAGGCCTTCGCGGGGCCTCCGGAGGGTCTCCGAAGGCCCCGCGGAGTCCTCCCCAGCCCTCCCCCCTCCCTTCCAAGGCCTTCGCGGGGCCTCCGGAGGCCCAGTGTCGCGGTTTTGGGGGGGCCCTCCCAAAACCGCAAATAATCAAAACCGCGAATGTGGAGGGGCGACTGTATTTTGAATTTCTCTTTTAACTGTCTATATAAGAACCAATGGCATTCTATAGCTTGATCTCACAATTCTTCCTGAGTTTTTATTCTGTAATTCTTCACATTGTTTAGTTCAGTTCTTATCAGTAAATCTTTATATGTTAACCATTTGTCCTTATAAATGTTTTCTTTCTTATAATAAGCTTCATTGTTCGAGAGCCATAGCGGAGTTTTAGGGCACAGTTTTCTTTTATATTTTAGCCATACTCTCAATATGGCTCTCCTTATGAAGTGATGATTACATTCTCTATGCACTTGTGACTTATTATGCCATATATATGCATGCCACCCAAATGGTAAGTTGAAACCTTCAAGTTTAAGTAATCTATTATTCTCTAATCTTATCCACTCTATCATCCATGCCAAACAGCACGCATGATAGTATATTTTTAAGTCAGGTAACGCCAACCCTCCTCTGTCCTTAGCATCTATTAAGATCTTTCTGCTTATTCTGGGCTTTTTCCCATTCCAGATAAATTTCATTATATTTTTATTCCATGATTTAAATACATTATCATTTCTCAAAACTGGTATGTTTTGAAACAGGTACATCATCTTGGGCAATATGTTCATTTTTACTGTCGCTATTCTACCCAATAAAGAAAGATCTAGTTTGTCCCATTTCCTTAAATTTTCTTTAATTTGTTTCCATATTGTACCATAATTATTCTCAAACAAATCTGAGTTTTTCCTTGTTATTATGATTCCAAGATATTTGCCTATCTATGTAAATTTACTCAAAAAGAAAAGTCTCAAGGTTTCACCAGAACTTGGTAGCAAAAGGTTCTCTACCCTGCTTTAATTCTGGGAAGCATATTTTAGGTAGCCGTGTTGGCAATACAACAAAATGCAACAAAATCCCAAATCCACAAAAGAGCAAAAGGTTTATTGGCCAACCAAAATACTGTATTTTGGTTGGCCAAAAAAGTATCACTCTTTCATGGATTTTGTTGTATTATGCCCCTGCTATCTTTGATAATTTTATTATTGTATTTTATTGTCTTTTGTTCTCTATCATAAAAGGGTTGTGTTGAGTGTTACACTAAAACGTCTGAGAATAAATAACTGAAATGTGACAAGGCAGATCCTGGTTTGACTTCTGGAGAGAGGAGAGGGAAGATAGCACTGGAATGTAATACTGTTTTTGTTCTTGCTAGGAGAGCTTATATCTGTACAAGCATCCCCAGGACAGTAGTGTTACAATGCCCTTGCTCCTGGACAGATCCTGTCACAAGATGTTAGTGACTGTGTGGAGGCTCCCTGCAATGCTCGTTGACAGTGGACAACGTCACATCCATGCAGATGACAAGGATCATGTTTCCCAGAGTGCTGATTCCCTGACGAACAAAAAGTCTGACTCTCAAGAGGAGGCTGTTTCTCCAAAGGTTACTGAGCCTCTTTTTGCCATACCTTCAACACTCACCCCTCCCACAAACTGTTGCATGAGTGGATGCCACAACTGTGTGTGGATTGTGTATGCAGAAGAGCTGCTGAAGTATTACAAGGATGGTGGAGATGAGGCATTAGCAGCTGTAGAGAAACACATAGAGGATGAGAATATAAAAATGTTCTTAAAGATGGAGATCAAATTCCGCATGAAGAAAGAATGAAGCTTTTTGGATTTGCAATGAAGAAAGACTAAATATCTTTAGCTGTCTTAGCTACACACTTCACACAGTGGTGTCAGGGCATAGCAGACCCAAGGATTAGAAATCTTAATTATTTATGGCAGGGAAGGGAACCTTGAGTCCTCTAGATGTTGCTGACTTCAGCTCTCAGAACCACAGCCAATGGTAAGGGATTATGGAAGATGGAGTGGAGAATCTTTTACCCACCAGATATTTTGAACTACAGCTTCCATAGTCTTTTACAATAAGTAGTCCTGGCCAGGGTTTCTGGGTATTGAGGTCCAAAATATTGGAAGGACCAAATGTTTCCTGTCTTTGATCTATTGCCCTTCTGAATGAGAAGGTGCTGCAAGTTTTATTTTATTTATTAGTTCTAGAGTTCTCAAACCTATTGGTGTGATGTACTGATATAAGTCATAACATATGTATTGATATGAGTCATAACATAATTTTTAACCTATTGTGCTTTAAAGGGTGTGGCTTTTACAGTGTCTCCCTTGATGTAATTGTTAACTATATTGTGTTAAGGATTCCCCCCCATCCCCGTGCATATTGGTCTCAGAAGGGGATTTGTTATTGCCAAGGAGTCCTGATTTAAGTGGAGCAATGAATGGGCCAGCTCTTCCAGACTTTCATATTTGTTAATTAGATTTATATCCTGACTTCTTTCAGGAGAACTTGAAGTATTATGGGATTCCTAGGAGATTTCCTGTCCATGTACTGAACAGACGCAAACCTGTCAAGCTTCAGGGAGGTTGTTGTATCTTGTGCCTTTGAACAATAACTCTGCCACTGCATGTAGACCCCTGGATGATGCCTTAAATGTTTTGGGGTTTTCCCCTTCAATCAGATAGATGAAGCATAGTTCCTGGATTAAAGATCATACGTGTATGCATGTGCACAAACACATACAAACAGGAAAGTTGAGTAGAAAAGCATTTCACTGTATACCTTCTTGGGAATAAGTCCATTTGAACGATGCCAGTCTTTTCTGAGTTAACATGAAGAGTTCACACTGTAGCCAGGTCAGTTACTTGGTCCCTTTAGCCTGGGAGCAGGCATATGAGGGCCCTCTGGAAGTTGAGCTTCATGGCTGAGCAGAATTTGACCCTGAATCTCCTACATCCTAACCAGTCTACACACTGGCAAAAATGACAAGTCTGTGCCCTGTAGGGCTTACAATCAAAGTAGTTTTATTTATAAACCTCTGCATGTTATTTATAATAAAACAATGATACCATACTTATACGAAGTGCTTCTCATCACTGATTTTCAAATAAGTCTTAAAAGATTAGCAGTATTTTTATATAATAATAGGAAAAGCTAAGAGATACAAAAGACTACTAGGCCAGAGACAGGATTTATGACACTGATAGGGCCATCAAAATTAGGATATTTATATGTGCTTTGGATGTGTTTAAAGCATTTAGCATACATTATTTCAGTAACATTTACTGTTACTTTGTAATATAAATCAGGGATTGAATATAGAAATTAATGGCCCAAGGTAAAGAGATGATTGGTAAGGTCTGAGGCAGATTTTATTCTTGCATTAGAAGTGCTGGCAACTATAGCACCTGTACCTTTCCCCTATAGAACTGAAAGGCTTCTGCTAACTTCTGTGGGAGAAAGAAAACTAGTACCAAACATGTGTACTACTCCCTTAGCCTAGAAGCAGAACTTGGGGCAGATTCCTGTTTGTACTACAACTTCCAAAATCCCTTAGGCGGCATGGGTATTGGCTATGCTGGCTGGAGGGTTCTGGAAGTTATAGCTCAAAAAAAGTAGGTTTCCCAGTCTGGGCCTTAAGAAGAGCAAGGTGGAAAGCTCATAAGTGCCGGAGTTGACAACTAACCAGAAAAAAAAAACCTGGCTTGGCTGGTTTTTACCTTTTAGCAGAGGGATGGGGGAAATGTGTCCGTCTAGATATTGCTGGATTGTAACTCCCACTAATCCTAGCCAAGGGAGTTGCAATTTAACAACACTGTGTTCCCCATTCCTGCTTCAGCAGCAACTGGGACATCGGAAATCAGCAGGTGAAATTCCTCACCCAAACCACAGAAGCATTCTCCCCTCCTCCATCTGTCCTTCATGCTGCTGTTAAAATGACTAGTTGAAAAGTTGGCTAGACTAGAGGGAGGAAATGATCTACAGTATTTGGCTGTAAATTCAAGGTCAAACTGGCTTACAGTACCCTTTTCTCATCTCTAAAATTAGAGGATAAGTTTCAAAGCTTGGTAGAGAATGTGTGCAAAATGTATTTCCTCTGAGTGACTATCCTTTCCTTTACCTGCCTGCTAGAAAAATAGATCCTTTTCTAACCCTTTGCTCTAAAGCAATTCTCAGACACTCTAATCTTAGGTCACTTGAATGGAACTGCTGAGTCTACCAATTACAGCTATCTATACAGTACTGCAGCAAACAGGATTAAGCTATACTACTTTTGTGTTAAATGAACCCAGATGGATGAGTTTGTATATGAAAGAAACATTTAAAATGTGTTTGATTGGTTTGTTTCATCTGGTTCAGTGGCATAAAACTACTGTACCAAAGTTTGTTGAAAGGAATGTTAAAAACAAAATTATGGTAAATAGCTGGTGATTCAACGAAAGCAGTGCGTACCTCATCTCACACCATTCTAGGATGCCTCAAGAAATCCTACCACTGGCCATAACCTCCCCTAGTCATCCCAGTAGATCACTGCGGATCTTTCTAGACTACACCCTGCTTATTCCACAGACACACACTGGCACTAGATTTCCAACAATTTGGGTGCTCTACCAGGGAGCTTCTGCCTTCCTTTCACTGAGCCTTATCATACCTGCATTTTAGAATAGTTTTGTGCAACTGAAAGCACTGTGGTGTAAACTTTCATGGACTTCATCAAATTCAGGAAATTTTATCCCAAGTTGTTATGCATACATGCACATCCTGGTGGAAACAGTAAGCAGTTGAAGTAAGGAGCTAGGACAATTAGGTTAAGAGTGACCATAAGGTAGTGTTGATAACACAAATATCCTGGCCTTGCTAAGCTAATTAATACATGTGATAATCTGATTCAGTCCATGGGTCATATATGTAATAAAAACCTGTTATCCCAATTCAGGCCACAGATGAAAGAACAGAATTTCTCAATAAATTGTAGTTAATATTTTTTCATTCATACAGTTGCATTTAGAAGTTAATTTGTTCTAGAATAGCTATTTTAAGGTCAGTGGCAGAGTGTCATTTGAGGTTGAAATGTTCCTCTCTTTTTTACTAACACAACCACCCCTCTGGAAATTGTTGACTCAAGAGTATCTAGCCCTTCAAGTTACACAGAACTCCATAAGGCACACATATAAGGCACATTTTAATAGTGATATTAAAAGAAATAGCCCTGTTAAGTCTTTTGCAGCATAAAAAAGGAGGAAGGAGGAAGCTGGAGTGTGTCCAGATATGGGCGACCAAAATAGTGAAAGGTCTGGAAGCCGTGCCCTATGAGGAGCAGCTTAGGGAGTTGGTATGTTTAGCCAGGAGAAGAGAAGATTAAGAGGGGACATGAGAACCATGTTTAAATATTTGAAGGGATGCCATACTGAGGATGGGGGAAGCTTGTTTTCTGCTGCTCCAGAGACTAGGACATGGAGCAATGGGTTCAAATTACCGGAAAAGAGATTCCAACTAAACGTTAGGAAGGACTTCCTGACAGTAAGAGCAGTACAGAGGTGGAATACACTGCCTCAAAGTATGGTAGAGTCTCCTTTGGAGGTTTTTAAACAGTCTGGATGGCCATCTGTCAGACATGCTTTGATTGTGTGTTCCTGCATGGCAGGGGGTTGGACTGGATGGCCCTTATGGTCTCTTCCAACTTCTATGAGAGGGGGGGAAAGAAGGAATGCAGCAGTAGCTTTTAGTCTAACTGGTTTTTATTTTAGCGTGAGCTTTCGTGGATATAAACCCACTTCTTCAGATGCAATATGTACCATACAGATGCAATCTGTACTGTACACTCTGTGCAGATGCACTCTGTACTATATCTGTAGAAGTGGGTTTATATCTATGAAAGTTCATGCAGAAATAAAAACCAGTTAAACTTAAAGATGTTGCTACATTCCTTCATTTCTTTCCACTCCCCCTCCTGTCCTCCTTTTTACAAAGTGATAGTGCACTGTGACAATTAATTCTATTGGCTCCAGAAGCAACAGAGGCAGACATTTAGCCTATTGCAGTACTGTTGGAATATTTCAACATTGATTGTACCCCAAAGCCCTTCCCTTATCCTGGATACATAGATAATAATGTTCCTATCATTGAAAATGACATTGGATTAAAAACAAGAGCCATAATCCTATTAAGAAATGCACAATAAATCTAGCAACCCCTTTCAAGCCTCCAGAGCTTCTGCAAGCAAGAGACACTAATCACTGTTAAGGGGTGTTGCTGTGCAACAAACTAGTATATTATCCATATCTGGTAAGTAACACACTTTTTACTAGGCTTATAGATCATAGTTTGTTTATTCCATGACTACCTAGCTTCTACTCTCACCTGGGTCCATTAGGGACTGTGTCCTCAAAAGAGTATATCTCGCTCCAGGAAGATGCTCAGAGGTGCAATGGCTTGGGTACATTTATACAAATGCTTGCTCAGCCATGTAAAGTCACAGACTAGCTCTGGACATCTTTCAGCTGAACTTGTGTTGTAGGACTGCTGTTAGGCTAGTCTAACCGAACCCAATGGTCCTGCCAATTGAAAATGTGTATTAGCTTTGGGTTGCAAAAATTATGTAACTATTTGTAGCCTGACAAAAACTAAGGCAGTAACAAATAACAATCATGTTAATGGATACTTGAGCATAGAAGATGTGAAAGAATGTGTTACTTGAAAGAATCACTCATGAAATTAATTGAATCACATGTTTAATAATTACATTTGTGATAAGTCTAAACCATGATTTTCAAAATGGCTTGGGTTTTTAGGTAAAACAAATAAAAGTTTTCAAAATTATAATTTATGGAGGCAAAGCAGTCTTTTTTTCAGTTGCCAGAAAGCCCGTGGAATCTATTCCCCGGTCTGTGTGATTCTAGCTGAAGGGTGAGCATTACAGACTCTGACTCTGACCTTTTCATGAAGGGAGATTCAGCAGTGGAAATAGCTCATGAAACAAAAAGGAAATCCTTCTCATTCCTCTCCAATATTAATAGTGTAAGCAAGCATCCGTATTAGGAAAATATTTCATTAGGGTGGAGAATATATAGAAGAATGTTATGAGATGGGAACATACTAATTAGATTAACATATGTCTAAGGATCTGAATGTGAAAATAAGAAATACTGTATTGAATCACATCAATGATCCATTTATTGGAAAAATTGCTTTCCAATATGCTTACTGGATTCCAGCCAGGAACAGGTGCAGGGGTTTCCAATAGACCCAGTCTGCTGTGGGCAAGGCTGCATGAGAACAAATTCGGTGGATAAGTTGCCTATTGATGTTGTGTGCCCTGTGCCCATTTTGTCTGCTTTGCGATATGTGCCAGCCCCATTCCCTACAGGCAAATTTTACATGGAGATCTATGCAACATAGTTTTTTCATCGCTGTGTATACTGTTTGTCTCATTCTCATTTCTGCCCATGTGAGTAGTGGCACAGTAGGAAAGGGTTTGCAAAAAAAGAAAAAGAAGGCTTCAATTTGGAAAGACCAATGGCTGGGGGAAAAGATACTTTCTGGATCCAAGGCGGTACCTTTGATTAGCTCTGGAAATTATTCTCTATAATGTCATATGGACGATCTGTGGTCTTTCAAGCATTAGGATTGACTGGCCCCCACACAGAGAAGAGCCAGACCAATCCCACAAGCCAAAGCAAAGGAGGAGGGGGAAAGAGTGTGTGTATCCCAGGCAAGTGTAATGGCATTGGGGCAGCACTTTGATGGGGTGATGGTAAGGAGACTGTATCCAATGACTGAAAGACTATTCAACCATGCACTGTATAGTTTATGAATAAAGGTGTGCAGGGCCTGCCTAGTTTTGTCACCTGAGGAAAAGCACAAGATCCCTCCACCCAGCCATTCCACAAACAGAAAGTAGACTGGTAGCTGAGTTTTACTTGTACCCTGGGGGAGGACGCTGTCGACCATTGTACCTGAGTGCAGCAGACTTGTGTAGGGCAAGGCTATGCTGCACGCAGAGCTCCATCTTCCAACACCTTGGTACTGCTCTGTGCCAATCCACAGCACCTGCCATCTGAAGCAGCTGCCTCATTCAGGCTAATAGGAAGACCACCCCTGATGGATGAACCCAAATGTGTATGTTTTGAGGAAACATGTATGTTAGAAGAGGAAATCTCCACCTAGGAATCAAAGATACACCTTTTATCAAACAGGAATGTTTCTCTTTTGATCTCCTTTAATCACTGAAATATATCCTTCAAGATATATGATCAGAGTCCAGGAGATGCCAACTTTCCTCTGAGACCTGTGCTCCAATTTCTTCCCCTCTCTTCCTCCCATTTTTCTTAACAGATTAAGGAATCGGCAGGGTTTGCCAAGGAGACATTTCTTCATTGCAGCCATGAGCCTGGAGTCTCCCAAGTCAGAGATCAAATCAGCCACCAGAGTGACTGGAGGGCCCATCACCCCTAGGAAAGGACCTGCCAAATTCAAGCAGAGGCAAACTAGGCAGTTCAAGAGCAAGCCACCAAAGAAAGGCGTCCAAGGGTGAGAGATGAAATGTTGTTTCGGAGAAGTGCTTTGATCTCACCTTCCCCTGGAACCAGCTATAGGCCTCTTATGGATCACTGTTATAGCCAACATCCATAGCGGTCCCACAGCTTCTTTCATGACAGCATTTCAGGCCCAGTGCTCTTTATACAAAGACCAGCTTTTTAGAGGACCCACAAGGGTCCCATTGTTCTCTCCTTGGGTGTGAGGAGAGTTGGGGGCTGTGTGGTCATTGGTCCTGTCATTGCACCCCATATCAGCCCTCTTCCCTGCTACCTAAATTTGGGGTCTGAAGATATGAAGCAGGGACAGATCTTGTTTGGTAAGGCTGACTGATGAATGGGCAGTGGTGCTGCTGGAGTGATGAATGAGCTCTGAGATTTAGTTCAAATTCTAAAGGAGCTATACAAGGTGCTGAACTCTAAAAAATTAATCACACTGGTATTTTTCCTGGAGTAACCTGGAAATAAATCAGTAATTAAGATAAAAAAATCAATAACATCAGTGAATAAAGCAAGTTGTTTAAATTTTGGAGCAGGATTCAGGTAGGAAATGAATCAAGGGGTGCTCACCTAGTTTCACCTTGGATTAGCTCTCTAGGGAGTACTATTTTTGTACTCCCATTTTGGTGAGGGGGAAGTATTAAAAGGCTCATTAAAAACCCTAACAGCCACTTTCTGGGGAGAAAGGTGGAAATAAATAAATAAATAAATAAGTTGTTATTATTATTATCATCCCACTTTTTCCCCAAAATTGTGACTCATAGTTGTGTACAATTTAAAATGAGAACAATACAGGTAAAAGCATACAAAAAATTAACATTACAATGGAATTAAACTATTCACAATATTAAAATAATTTAAACATTCACTTAAAAAGATAAAAAGCAATTATAACCAGTTCAATTTAAAACAATACAGCATCGTCTTAAAAGCCTTTAAAAATAAAATAAAATAAAGCCTTCTATGATGATTTGGATGAGAAATTAATCAGCTAGTTTTGTCTGATGTGAAATTTCAATAAACCTTAGTATTTATTTTTATCTTTGCATATCTTGATATAAATTTTACGCAGGTCCATTTCCTACGAAATTGGGCTCTGAATTTTTTGTGTCCCCCAAAGCTACTGAACCCACTGTTAACTGGTTTTTACAACAAAGCTCTTCTTCCAGGAGAAGAAACAAGAAAAGCAAACAAGTTTACAGGTACAAAGAAAAGCACAATTTCTCAAGGGTTAGCTTGCCATGTGAAGCAGCCAGTTGGAATGCTTACTCATGAATCTGTCTGTGGGCAGGGATGGGAAGGCTCTGTCCTGCTGCTTGTAACAGATTTCCTGGCTGAGGGAAAAAGCTCCTTTTCACTCAGCACTTTGGATCCTTTCCCAGGAGTGAATCTACTACACACCTGCTATCTCAAGAACAATTTTTTTCTTAGAAAAGTGTGTGACTTTTAAATAAGGAACTGGTTTTCCTACAATCAAACTCGAAACAGAGCATTCGTAGGTAATGCAGCACACTGTCCAGATTACCCCTGTAAGAATACCCTTAGAACATAAGGACTAAAATCCTATTTGCTGGTATAACTACATTGATGGCAAAGGTGGTGGTGTGGTGGAAAAGGAGCTGTGGGCACTATGATGGTGCAGGGAGAACAGCAGCAAGACATCCCCATAGGGAGAAGAGCTGTCCCACTGGCCTACCTGGCGGTGGCAGAGCACCTTTTATCTCCTGAGAGAGATGGCTTTTCCTGTTGTCCACAAATACTTATTTTGGGCCCAGAATCCACTTCAGTGGCCATCAAAGTCCCCTGTCAGTCCTTAAACGCTTCCTGAAGTCCCATTCTTTACATTTTTTGCGGGGGGAAGCAATTTTTCACCCCAAACTAGCAAAAACATGAAAACCATGCACAGACATGGCACTTAGCCACCCTCACCCCCAACTGTGGTCTCAGATGCAGACTCGATGAAAATAGTGCACTGAGGCTAGTGCTGGTAGGGAATCCCTTGTACAGACAATATGATGCTAGGTAGGCCATTGATCCGACGCAGTGTAAGGCAGGTTCTTCTGGGTCTCCCTTGCAATGTACTCTATTATTCACCTGTCTTATAAGCTGGCACTACAGCAGGTAGAAATTGGTGTGGATAATGTTTGAGGGCACTTACACAACTTTTATTGAGGTAGTAAATGGAGCCAGCCTGGCATAGTGGTTTGTGCATAGAACTACAGCTCTGGTTTTGAATCACCGCTCAGCCATGAAAACCCACTGAGTGATTTCAGGCAAGTCACACACTCTCGGCGTCAGAAAGACCCCTGATAGGTTCACCTTAGGGTTGCCATAAGTCGGAAATGAGTTGAAGGCACACAACAACAACAAATGTACATGGGTGGTTGTAAATCTCACCATTTTATTTGTTCCTTCTTCGACTTATGCAAATAATTAGCACATATAATCACACATGTGCATGCGTATACATATATCTTTAAAAACAAGACACATGTAGTTAAGATACATGTTGGTTTTTTCTCTGGTTTTTGTATTGCTTTGATATCTATGTAAGAAAATAATACATTTGGAAAAAAGAGTGCAAAGGAAAACTGAAACTGATGTGAATCACACGTTTCCCTGTAATACTATATCTAACAGTAGTAGTATTTCTGCTACTAATAAATAGTTAATGCACCTCATGTTATGTTAATGAAAGCAATAATACAAATGTGGTCTTTGCATTGCTTAGTTTGTATCCTGCAAAAAGTCTGAGGTTACTTTTAGGAAAAAGTCCAAAGTTCATATTAATGTAATACCATTATGGAGCTCACAAAAAGTCATTCAGATATGGAAGTAACAAGAGGCATTGTTAGTATGCCCTACTACTCCCCCAAAGATATCTCACAATTGGAAATATTGGACACTTTTCAGGTCAGGTTGGCTGGGGCAAACCAAAAAGGTCAGTTGGAGGTCACAATGACCTGGGATGTGTCTTAGAAATAATATGGCATGGAAGCCCATATTAGGATTGTGCAGAAGCCCCTTAGTAAACAAAGCCATTAAGAAGGTATGTGCTAATCCCTTCTTGGGCACATCAGCTGTGAGTCATTCAACCAAACAATTAAGCAACCATTCTCAACTCCACTCCTAAGGAAATCTCACCTTATACCCCCTCCTGTCCACCACTGTGAGGTTGTCGTGAATCCATCAGTTCCTATCTCCCAGCCATTAATGCATTCAGGTAAGTTTTGGTTTCCTTTGTCTATCTGGTGGGAAAACCATCCAGGCTTTGCTCTAGCCAAAATTACCCTTCCAGGATATGAAATATGGTATAAATATTAGCCCGCCATCAATAGAAAGGTGTGCCAGCATGGACGAACCTGGCCACTCTCTTTGTCAACATGCCCCCAGATTGGAACCTCCTGTGCCACCCTCAAATACCTGTCTGAGTATCCTTGCTACACGAAACTCTGCTCTTCAAGACTGGTAACGATCACCCTATTTCCCCAAATCTCTCCCTTTAGCCAATCTTTCTGTCTTACTCCTCAATAGCCTTGTATGGTTCATGGGAACTGTGTTGCATGTGTGTGCATGCATTTTGTGTTACTTCCAATAAAAATATTTTATTTTACTTTAAGGTGGAGTCTTCTCTGCAGTTAGCACTGATATACATAGGTGAAAAGATCCCCACAGTTACCCTCCTCTTACAGGCATCAGTTTGAGCTAATAATTCCCTAGCTAATAATAAAGATTTTGGTATCACAGGTCGATCTCTAAAGCACCTCCACAACTTAGAGTAACAGCAAGGTTCTATACAAAAAGCAGGATGGGGAAGAAACTGATTTGCATGATCACCATCTCATGCTGGTTTGTTGTGGGGAGGGGGAGGGAGAGAAGATTGTCTGCAGACATGCAAATAAGGCTCTAACATAGGGGATGGAAACTTTAGCCTGGCCAGAGGAGCTAATCCAGCCTCTTCCTATGTATACTATTAACTTCCATCTGTGGTTGCCTGAAGATATAGCAAGAACTTTAGTGGAGGAACAAACATTCCCCATCAACCTCCCCCATTGGGCTCCATCAGAAGTTTTATTTCTCCTGTTTGGAGTGAGGATCCCAACCCAAGCTGAATGATGAAAAGCTAAAGCATTCTCATTCTCTCCCTGCCTCCCCCTCCCTCTTTCTGTAGATTTGGTGATGACATCCCTGGCATGGAAGGCTTGGGAACAGGTATGAAAGAATTTATTTTTCTTTATTTATTAAAATATTTATATCCCACACTGCACTCAGGGATCTCAGGGTGGTATACAATAAAATGAACTTAGAATGGTTTAAAACAATACCAATAATATAAAAGACTAAAAATATACTAAACCATTTAACATTAAAACAAAACTATTTTAAACCAGTTAAAACAATTTAAAATAATTTAAACCACAATACATGTACAAATTTGGATAAACTCAAATAGGTCCCGAAGATTTAAGAAAAAGCCATGTTTTGACTACAGTATTACTATCTATCTATCTATCTATCTATCTGTATAGTGAATTGATGTATTCCAATAATGAAAGATCTGCAATGGCAAGCCTTAGCAAGAGCAAGTTCCTTGCAACTTGCTCCTCTCAGCACTGCCAAAGCCTGATCCCACTGATCCCATCTTCTCTGAAGATGCCAGCCACAGATGCATTCGAAACGTCAGAAAGAAACTATTCCAGAACACAGCCTCACAGCCCGGAAAAAAACCAAGGAAAATCTACCTGATCCCACTGTTTTAGGCCTGGCTCTTTGTCATGATGCCAACTATTCCACTGTCCTCCCAATTTAAAGAATTCCTGCCATTAGTGTTTCCCTTCCACACTCTTTAACAGCTCCACTGTATCTTCGTACACTGTCACCTTTGCAAATATTAGATCTCAGTTATTGTGAAGCAGAGTTGTCCCAGACACTTCAACTTTCTAACCACATTTTGACTGTTGCATTTTTCTTAGAGGTCATTTGAATTAGCAGGAAACTGTTGCTCTCCCTATAGACATTCTGGATGGAATAGCTAAGTTTCATTGGTTTGTCTCAGGCATACTTGCACTATTGCTGGCAAATGAACATGGCAAGTATAAGAAAGATGGTAGACTATTTAACAGATTACTTTCCTCTTCTCCTTAGCTCTCCATTTGTGTCAGACCTTGTCTATACAGCTTGGGTATTTGCATTAAGTAAAAAGGATGCCAGTTCTTCCCAAAATTGAAAGAGCATCCAGGCTGTTCAGTCTTCCCTGTTGGTTGACAGCCCTCAATCCATGTAAATGCAAAAGAGAATCTTTGGTCTCAGGCTCTCTGAGTAACATGTAAATGGCTGACCTTCCACCTCAGCCTCTTTTCCAAAATACCCTTGTTTAATTAGCTGTGGGCTGTTTCTTGGCCTCCAACCTTCTTGCACAGCCATGTCAAACTACCACTCTGGTGCATACAGTGTCTGGTAGTCTCTCTCCCTAACACATCTCAAGTGGTTACTCAGAATTGGTTCTGTTTATGGTTATGATACCCTGTAATTGCTCACTCTACCAATTGTCATAATAGGCTTTGGAGCAGATTCCACCTCAGCAGTGTGATGACTTTTGGCAATAAGCATCTATGGGTTGCTTTGATACCTTTCTCTCTTTCTTCCAGATATCACTGTGATCTGTCCATGGGAAGCCTTCAGCCACCTGGAGATCCACGAACTAGCACAATATGGTATCATCTAATTACAGAAAGGCCAGAAACGGGGCTGTGCATATATAGTTAGCTTCTTTAACACTGCAAATTAACTATCCCAAATTAACTAGCTCAATTCCAAGAAACTGATAAAACTAAAAAAATCCAAATGAACAAACAGTAGACTTGATTTGACACTACATTTCCTGTAACGAACTCCCTGTCCTGCTTTCAGTAAAAGTTTTCAAAATGATACCTATAAGACTAAGAAATTGTCTTTTTACATGTACAATGGTTCCATCATTTTACTGTGACTGTCACTTTGTTCTTTTATCTATGACCTAAACAATAAAAGATATAAAGCACTGGGTGATTTTAAACAATGAAAGCTATTCTAAAATTCTTTGTTAAGATAAAACAAAGAAATAGAAGGGCAAGAAGTGAAGGTTAGGAAGACTGCAATAAGACAAGAAGACTTTAGATTCAGAGGATGATAGGACAAGAATGATGAAGTGGAAAGAAGTAAGGTTGAAAGTGTTAAGATATCCCTTCTTACATGTATAGAAAATAAATAGTTTCTATAGAAAGGCTGTGGAATAGCCATGATAACTTTCACAGATAGGCTCTCATAGGAGTTAAATATCTCTTTCGGGCAAATGTGATCTGGATGATCTCTTGCGATTTCATCCAGTCCTGAAGACTTAATAATACCCACAAATATAATTTCAACTGTTAAGAAACTGGCAGCACAACTCCATATATGTTTACTCAGGAGGAATTCCCACTGGGTTCCACTAGGCTTATTTCCAGGTAAGTTAGTACAGGACTGCAATCTGAATTCCCCCAAGTTGCTCAGATGTGTTAGTGTGATCTGGAATCCACTGACTAATTCCTGCTCACTTTCAACATTTATCTGGTTCTCCAGTACATGAGGAAACCCAAAAGATGAAGCAGTGCATTTCTATGCACACAGCTCATGTCCTGCATGAGACTTTGTCCTCTTCCACTTCCTCCTTGCTTCTTAGGCTTGGGATGGAATAAGCCAAGCAAGATTATGGCAACGTAGCTGCTGTCCCTCTCTTATGATGCCTCTGCCTCCTTTCGCACTGGTTCACCTCTTCTGAGCCAGTGTGGCCACAATGGGACAATCTGGGGCTGAGTCCCAAAGAGACTGCTGCATGCACCAAGGTAAGCTAGGTGTGAAAGGAAATAGAAGATACATCCTCTTACTTCCAGGGCAAGGTCTTCTGCCTTCCTTTGTGCCTAGCATACTAGGAGGAGGAGGATAGAAGAAAGGGAGAGAAATTGCCTCCTCCCCATCTGTTACAGGGCCCCAGCCCTTCCCTCTGTGCATGCACACAGACACAGACCTGAGAGGCAAAGGCTCACGTCAGGAATTCCTCTAGCCTGGAAATCCCAGAAACTATACCTCTCTTCCAATAGCCACCACCACCACCATTCACTGAGTTCCTCCCTTTCCACACAGCACAGTGAGAAGCTGTGCAGGGTCTCTGAATAACCAGTGGAACCACTGGCCACTATAAAACCAACAAACTCCTCCCTCCTACCCCAGAGAGAGATAGAAATGTAGCAATGACCAAAAATAGGCACATGGAGGCATCAGTTGTAGGAAAATTAGAAAACTTATTTTATTCAAACAGAGCTTAAGAGATAAATCATTTCATAAAGGAAGCCCTTCTTCCTTCAGGTCAGAGACTTAGAGTTACATAGTATTAAAGTCAAACATTCAGTTATGTTCAGCTACATTCAGTCAAAGTTTAAGAAATCAATAGAAATGCCCTAACGCAACATCTAAACAGTCCCTAATGATTCTACTTACAGTAATGCAATCTTTTGTTGGATTCAGATTGAAGGCCAGACCAGTTAGATGTTCCAGACTGATTTAACAGCATCTTCCAGTCATCTTTCCATGGGCTGTGAGGTGCAGTCCCCAGGCATTCCTTTTGTTTCAAAACTGCATGGTCTGACTCAAGCCATGTGCTCAGAACAAAGAATCTATACCTTATTTTAAATTACCATGCTGGCATTCTTGATTGGTCAAGCCTGCCTTCTGGCAATCTGATGCCGTTGATGATGCTGAATCAGGGGATGTCCTTCACCTCCCACCTTGGTTCCTTTAACCTTTAGCCCTTTGTTTACGTGATGTTATGCAGGCAAGACAATTGCTATTTGCACGTAATGGGAAATGTAGTTCTCTAAGAATGATGGGAGTTGCATCAACCTGCAGGCAGGATGATGGGAACTCCATCATGACACCATCTTGTTTTGGGGCTGTGATAGCAACAGGAGAAAGTGAAATAATGTCATTTTCCTTTCAATGCAAAATGTTGCCTAATCAATTTGCTTCAAAATAGTCAGTTCTGGTAGATGTTAGAAGGAAATGCAGCTCTTTAATGAAATGTCTAAGAAATACAGGGCTACAGTTTTTATTCCTGAAAAGATGCAGGTACTGTAACTACATAGCAACCAATAGAAAGGGGGATTGTGAGCCAAGCACTGTTGATCGAGTGACCAGCATATAAAGCTGGAAAGTATTAGGGAGGTAGAGTCCATTGCTATAATGTATAATGAATGAAAAGCCAGAAGCTATCGTTGGATCACGGAGAGCTACATATGGGAGTAATGCACCCCCACCACCTATAGCCAAGTGCAGCAAAGAAGTTTTCATCCTCAATGGGCTCAACTTCCAATGGTAAAAGAATGAGACAGTCTACAAAAATAAAATCAAGTTGTTGCTAGAACTGAACAAAGCATTTTATGAGGAAAAGGAAAGTATGCCAAGAGAAAGCGAGTGAGCATATGGCAAATATTGTCATGTCTGCACTTTGAATGTCTACATGTTAGCATAATTTTTAAAAAATCTGCTTCGACATGCCATTATAAAACATAGTAAAAGGCATTTGTGATGGTCCACTGTAATAGATCAGTTGGTATCACACACTGAAAGGCAAGCAGGGAGGAAAACAGTGGAATACCTTGCAGGAGTAGCTTCATAACTCTTGCTGCCATCAGGGCTTTGGGAAGAGTGGGGAGGGAGGCTAGTGAGACATACTTGTTCTGTCCTCACTTTTCTTGAAGCCAGCTCTTGGGATGGAATTTGTTCCTATGCCCAGTTCAGAGACTGGCTTTTTAAAAACGTGATGGAAAATTAGATTGTAAGGGAGATACCTGGGTGTAGTGGTTTCTCCCAGCAATAAAGGCCAAGTCATGACATTCTGTTCTACAATACCTTTCCTATCTTTGTGACCATACTGAGAAGCCTTGAGGAACAGTGCATTGAATGAAAATGTAGCATTGAGGGAAGAGAATGAATTCCAGCCAGAGACAATAAGAAGAATAAGAAAACGTGCAAGCAAGAACAATTCAAGTATAAAGGTGACTTCAGTCCTCCATATCCTGCTTTGGGAAATTAATAAGTAAGATGATAGGGGTTTTGCAGTATTCAGGATTTGCTGCCCTCAAAGGATTAGGAATAAAAGCCCCTTTGTCTCTGGTAAGAGGAGAGCCAATATGATCCCTCCCTCCCACTGTCTTTGTGAGCTGTAGCAAAGGCAATGCCTGCCAGGAGCTTAGTGACCAGTAATAAGCTTCCTACTTCAATCAGAATCAGAAACACAAAATAGAAGGCAATTGATCCCTCATGATTATTAAACCATCTGCTCAGCTGGGGAACACAGCCTCCAAGATAGATGGTGTTCTGGGCCACAAACTCATCCAAGACCAGGGCACCAAAGCCACAATGGGAATTTGGGATGGTGCCATTTTCCCGTGGATCCAGGCAACAGGAAGCTGGAACACCGCAGGCTTGCACGCCTGGAGAACTGCAGTTAAAATACCTGAAAATTAACAAATTAGAACAATCATTTCACTTGTCAGGGCAACATGGAGTTTCTGTCTCACTGCTAAGGTTCTTCCAGCATCCACTTGTTCCTTGATAAATACATATAGAGGAAACCTAGAGAGAGAGTGGTAACCAAACTAGTAAGGCTACTTTGTGCAAGAATCTGTGCATGAAAAAAAAAGGAAAAGCTGCCATCCAGGATCTGGAGCTTCAAGCCCCAATGAGAGGTGAGGCATGATGGGACTTGAAGTTCAAAACCTGGAGGGCCACACCTTCTTCATCACTGAGCCAATGAAGAGACAGCACAGTCAACTACAACAGCTCCTATAAGGATTCTGGTCCATTGAAATTATTGAACATGGGACCTGAGGGGTAATAGGTGCAAAATCAATGTCAGGCTGAAGGAAGGAAGTGAACAGCTGGACCAGCCAAAACAGTCTCTTAACAAAATGCCCCATAGCAGTTCATGTAGTGCTTCCCAACTCAATGGTTCAAGCAAGAAAGGGATCAATGCTCCTGGGGATGATTAACCACTGCCTTGTTCCCAGACTGCCAAGAACCAGGCCTAACGGCACCAAACTGTTCACAATATACAGGAGTGAATTGAATCCTGTCTCTTCCTTAGAGATTGGAAGTAACAGGTTATAAGGCACATTGGCCACCTGTAACTAGCTACTTGTGGTGGCAGTGGAGTGATGGGGGGCATAAAGAAGTTACATTTCAAAAGTAATGTAATGAGGAAAAGGGAAGTTACTTCACTGGTGTAGTGAGTAACAGTTTCTGGTTACTTTCACAAACTACTTGCAAAGGCACATTTACAAGCACATCTCAAGATTTATGCCACTCTACTAACAATCCTATATAGTAGGACCCCCATATCCGCTGGGGATCAGTTTTGGGGGGGACCGTGGATACCGAAAACTGTGGATAATAGCGAACACCATTAGAAACAATGGGACTTCTAGTTTAAAACACCATAGGGTTTCCTTGGAGCACCTAGAAAATGGCTAAGAGGACACATTTTCTAGGAAGACTCTATGGTAGTTGTGCTGTTTTGTGTCCCATGGATAATCGAATCAGTGGATACGGGGGTCCTACTGCATTTTTTTCTTCCCCAAAATGTTACAGAATAGCAACATAGAGCACAACTAATCCAATGAACTGCTTTTTAAAAATATAACAAGTAAAAGCAACATATTACTTTTCAAACATTACAACAAGAAATGATAATGAATTACTTTTACAAAGCAGCTTTCCACATTATGCTCTTCTACTGCTACTATCAAATTGATTGGGTCAGTTATCTCTGTTCAATGAGCATGCTTATGCAGATCCTGATGAAAGCTGTTAAATTTATTGATGAAAATTGGTTATTCAGGTCAATTGAGAATACATTAATAAAGCAAGTTAGAAATTCTCTAAAACCTCTTCCAAATAAAGTCAGGAATATGCTATTATGGACAGCCAGTGTGGTGTAGTGGTTGGACATAGGACTACAACTCTGGAACCAGGGGTTGTCTAAAGGGTGAAAATACTCCTGGTTGAATTCGAGAAGAAGCCTACCTGTCTTAATGGGAATCTGCATCATTACACCATATTTGGAAGGAGTGAGGACCCAGATGGCAAAAACTCCAAGCGAAAAGCCTTCACAGTTTTTCCTGGAGTTTTTGAAAAACAGTGTGTGGGGTGCACATTCCCCCTCGTCAGGACAGTGATTTGATAGGAATCGCTGACTGAGAGTACAGGAAGCACGACCCCAATCGACCCCAATTGGCTGGACAAGTGCGGGGGCAGGGCTTGCTGACACGGCAGGCGTCCACAGCTGCCGTTTTTTCGCCTTTAGTAAATGATTGGGGATTGGGACAGGGAAGGGAGGAGGGCTCTCTTGTCCTCTTCTCCTTTCCCCAGTCTTTTCCCCTTGCTACTGTTGCCACCACCAGGACAGAGAGGGGAGGAGGACTCTCGTGTCTTGGCTGTCATCTTGGATGCGAAGCTTATGGATGCTTCTGGGGGCAAAAACACCATTAAGACAAGCTGCAGCTGCTGTGACTTGCTATTACTGTGGGACACTACATTTCCCTCCCCCCTCATATAGATGGAGTCCAGATTTCAATTCGCCGCTTGGCCATGGAAACCTCCTGGATTACCTTGGGCAAGTCACACTCTCTCAGCCTCAGAGGAAGCCAAAGGCAAATCCCTTATGACCAAATCTTGTGAATAGAACCCTGTGATAGGTTTGCTTTAGGGTCACCATAAGTCAGAAACAACTTGAAGGCACACCAACAAGGCTATTATGAAGAACAGAGACCAATATATGAAGAGCAGACATCCTACAAAAGGTTTTCCTTAGAGTTGGAACTATCTTGCAGTTCAGGGCCAATGCAGAGAAAATTGCTTATGTTTAAATTATTCACAGCTCATTTGCACCATTAATTAATTATCAGTTTCTGGATTGGGGCTTTTTTTCAGTAAAATTCTCATTTGATATAGAATTAGCTAAGCTTTAATTAATCCAAAATTACACCTAGTGGTGAAGCCCAAAGAATATGAAGACAATACCAGTGAACTAAGATAGGCATTAACTCCACCACAGTAGCCTCCTGGCCTTTATCAGATAAACTACAGGCATCGCTGTGAGAGAGAGATTTGAAGAGTTTCCAACGTCTTTTTTTGGGGGAGCAAGGTTCTGGAGCATGTGGTGGTATCCCACCTCCAAGGGCTGCTGGATGAAATGGATTATTTAGATCCATTTCAATCTGGCTTCAAGCCTTACTGTAGGACTTATTATAGGACTGAGACAGCTTTGGTTGCCTTAGTGGATAAACTATGCAGGGAACTAGACATGGGAAGTGTGTCCTTGTTGGTTCTGCTGGATCTCTTAATGTATTTTGATACCATCCTTCTTGACCACCTCTCTGGGATGGGACTTGGGGGCACTGCTGTATAGTGGTTCCAGTCCTTCTTAGAGGGGAAAACTCAGAAGACAGTGCTGCAGGATTCCTGTTCTATCCCCTGGGCGTTGGCCTCTGGGCATCCTTAGGGCTCAGTTTTGTTCCCCCATGTTATCTAACATCTACCTGAAATTGCTGGGAGAGGTCATCCCTAGTTTTTGAGTTCAGTATTACCAATATGCTGATGACATCCAACTCTCTCTCTCTCTCTTTCCCACCTAACTCCAAGGATGCCGTTTTTGTATTAAACCAGAATTTCTGTTGTGGGCAATGGACTGGATGAGGGCAAACAAACTGAAGCTTAATTAAGACAAGACAGAGGTGCTTCTAGTTTGTTGGAAGACAGATCAGGGAATAGGAGTACATCCTGTACTGGATAGTATTGGATACTCCCCCTCAAATCTCAGGTTAGCAGTTTGGGCATACTCCTGGATTCTGATTTGAGCCTGGATGCCTGGGTTTTGTCAGTGGCCAGGAGTGTGTTTGCACAGTTAAAACTAGTGTATCAGATGGACCCATTCCTTGAGATGTCAAATCTGGCCATGTTAACATGCCTTGATTATATCCCAATTGGATTACTGTAATGCACTCTGTGTGGGACTGCCTTTGGAAACTGTTTGGAAACTTCAGCAGGTTCAAAATGCTGCAGCCAGGCTGCTAACTGGGTTTGATTACAGGGAACATAACCCCCCTGTTGAAACAGTGTCACTAGCCATCAGTCCATTTCCAGCAGAATTCACAGTGCTGGTTATGACCACCATCACAGGCATGCTTGGTGAGGATATGGAAGACAGCCTTCTCAGTCATTGCTCCCAGGTTGTGGAATTCCCTCCTGTGGGAGGTTCAGTTGGTCCTCTCTCACAGACCTTTGGTTTATAATTTATGTAACAGAAAGTAATTTCTTTTGGTGAGATTGTGTTCTTATCTTTCTATTATGTCTTGTGTTTCTATATTGTTTTAATAATCTGTTTTTAACTGAACTATTGTTTAATTTTTTAAACTTTGTATAAACAATGTTAAATGCTGTAGACTACCTTGCATCCTATATGGAGAAGGGCAGAATATAAGATAAATAAATAAACAAAGAGGCCAAGTGGACTAGTTCTGCAGGCCTTGCCTATGCTAGCTGGTGAGTATCAAGCAGAACATTAATCTTAGAAGTTTAAGTTTAGTAGCCCAATTCTATCTATATTTCTTTAGACAGAACTTTCAACATGGTGTATTCTCTAGTAACTTGCAGAGTCTTTGAACACACATTGCTGCCAAAGACTCGGTGGAGATGGGGTAGAAATATGAGTTGGAGATGCTGCAGGGAAGCGGATTGAACTCCTTCTCTCCCTGTCAGTTTTTCTTTTGCAACTCCTCACCCAGTTGCTTTTCTCCCAGTCTCAGGGACCCAAAATTAGCCCAGATGAGGGACAAACATGTATATGATTGAGAGAGAGAGGGAGGAAGAGAAGGAGTGAGAGAGAGAAAGGGAGGGGGAGACAGACAGGACAGGGAACTGACAGATGAAATGAAACTTCAGGACCTCCTGCTGCTTGCTCCCACTCTGTGGGAAGCCCCCTCCTTACTGCTTTCCAGATGCTTACTGGTGACCTATGTTTGGAGTCATGGGCCTTCTGCTATCCTTTGCAGTATTTACATTATTATAGCTGTACAATCCAATCCTGATTAAGGTTGCTTATAAGCTTTACTGTTAAGTGTATACAGGTTTGCTTCTATAATCATCCATCTATATGGAATAATAATTTATCTGATGAAATATTATTCAGCCTGGCAGCACTTTCACATTGACTCAATAACTGAACATGTCCTAGTTTTACAAAACCAAACAGAAAGCTTTTCTGGAATGAGGAGACTATGGAGTAGAATGAGAAAGAATATGTCTGTGGAGCTGGGCCGGGCAATATTGGTAAGAACTTGCTCTCAGCATTTCAGAGTCTGAAACAACTTCATCCCAGAAATGTTTATCACGACAATCATGTAGTATTGGTGCTTTCCTACCATTCCTACCTATTTAAACAACAGGGCAGGAGGTGCATTCCAAGTAGGCTTCTACTCACAGATTTGTTTTCCAGTCTAGGTAAGACTCCACTCCACAGCACTGTAAACCTGTCTGAATTTCATCCATAATGAACCGGAGATCAGGGTCATCCTGGTATCGCAGCACTGCCACCATGAGGGAATTTTGCAAGGAGGCCTTGATTTGGTTTCTTAGGGAAAACAAAGTAATTCCACCAACAGCTTCCAGGACTACAAAGGTGATGATTCCTCCAGAAAAAAGCTTTAGGAGGCAGGTGTTCTCAAAGAGGGCTCCTGTACAACCCAATAGAGACATAGTACTGGCTACTAAGCCCACTAATACAAAAAAGAGCATGGGGTCACTGCCCAAATGAGTTATCCGTTCACTTGCTAAGGATTCCTTGTCTGAAAGACCCCAGATCCCTATAGCCAAAATGAGCAATCCTGTAATGGAGAAAGCCAGGTTCCAAACAAGGGTCAAGTATTTAACACAGTGGCTAAGTGAATCCAGGTGATGGTGAGAAGACTGATGGAGACACCATTGTCCTTTCTGTTTCCTACTGTAGCCAGATTCTTCTCTTGTGGGATTTAGAAGAGAGTTTTGTGCATCCCGATGGTATGTCTGATCAACAAAGAAAAGAACCAGAAAATGAAGAATGCACGTCAAAGAAAGAGAATACAACAAAAATAGAGGTAGAGTAAGGGTTCTTTCTCCCCATGCAATATCCTGATGTACTCTTTAAGACCACAAGAGAATAGGGGGCAGAGCAACAGAGGAACAGAGCAGAGATTTTTTTAAATCTTACATTATAGTTTATATTATGGCTGTGGCTCTAGCTTAAATAAACTGGAGGCATATGCACAAAGTGTATGTGCATACAGTGGTGATACATATGATAATCTATGGGAAAGGCAGGTTTCTCTGTTATAGATGAAAACTAGAAAATGAAAGGAGAAAGCTGTCTTCAGCCTTGGCAGCCTAGAAGTGCAGTATGTGAATCCAATTTTGTAAGAGGGCTGGGTCTCCACTGGCTTGGGTGTACCATCAGAAAGTGTAACCCCATGAAAGATAGAAAACTGGTGAAGGGGTGTAGTGAGAGGCTTCTTTTAAAAACTTGTACCACTGTCTCCTAACCATCGTGAAATCCTACATGCTGTTACTTGGGATCAAGTCCCACTGAACATAAAGGGGTTTACTTCTGACTGTACGGGTATAGGACTACACGGCCAGTACCGTGGGGGAGGGGAAGTCAAATGGACAAGGGGAGGATGTCCCACCACAGGCAAAGTGCCATAGCCAAGAAAGCCCTGTGCCCAAATACAGCCAACCGACCCACCTCAGATGGGGGTACTTAGATGGGTACTCTGAGTTGGACCCCAATATATATATATATGTATATTTTACTGTTGGACAGATTTAAATAAGAGATCTGATTTAACTATTCATTTTCATTTGACATGTTTATTGAAGAATGAGTTTATGGGGCAGTTGAAATCCACCAGTAAATTCTTTTTGACATACTAATGTTAGTAAAGCTGAAGTGCTATGTTCATAATTTAAATGCTTCCTAGGAATAGCCACCTGAACAAGACTATAAGATAATTATAAGTTTGATTTTTACGTATATTATATTCATTCTAACTGCCCAATTTAATGTCATTCAGAAAATATTCCACTCCATGTCACTGTTGAAAGGTTGTGGACCAGAAGTAAGATTATAGGGGCTAGTAATAGAATGGACAACATGTATGTGATCATTTTAAACAGAAAAAGAAGCATGTAAAATATCCAAGGAAAGGCCTGATGTGAGAAAAATCTGAATGTTTGTGCAAAGGGATCAAGCAGATCCAAAGAAGCTAAATGGGGACAAAGGTCCTCAGAAACTAAATTTGAATAATTAAATGAGAAAAATATCAAGCATCCAATCTTATTACATCAAGTTCTTCCTTTTTAAAAAAGCCCCAGGCTGATAATGTAAGGGTTTCTCATGAGTCAACAGACAGGCCTCTACTCCAGTCTTTCTAAGGGCTGGGCAAAGTGCGACCATTCAGCTATTGATGAACCACAACCCCTATTACCCTAGCAAGCACAGGCAATGGTAAGAAAAACAGGGAACTGCAGTTCGGCAACATCTAGAAGTCCACACTTTGCCTATCTCCATCCTAAGCACATTTATTTGGAGGAAAATCCCTTTATGTTCAGTGGGACCTACTTCCAAGTTAGTGTCTTTGGAATTAATTCTTAATTGTTAATCATTCTCCATGCCCCTCATCCCCCACAGCATTGAAAAACAAACAGTTTGGAAAGCAACACCATATAAAAAGAAGAAAACCACAAGATCTCCAAAGACATTTAAAAAAAAAAAAAAGCCAGGAACAACAACAACAAAAAAAAAACACACCGCAAATCCTTGTGATTACCTTTGGTAGCAAAGCTTTGGTTTCTTCATCTCCCTTCTTGTTGCCCCCAAAAGACAGTTCCTGCAAGAAAGTCCTGGAAAATATTATAAGTTTCTTTGCCATATTTCCCAGGCTATGGTGTGGTTAATTGGAAATCATTCTGTACTGTTCTGTGCCAAATAAGAAAACAGCAACAACTGTAGACATCGTATGCCCTATCAGGGAGGGAAACTTTAAAGCAAAGCCCCACAGTCATACTCATATCATGTGAGAAATCACATTTCAGGGCTTAAAGAAACTGGCTTTGTCTTGCTTGCTGTGAGTGTATTTATCTGAAAGTAGTTCTTTTTGTGGGAGGGTGGGGGTGGGTGGTGTTTTTAGTCATTATTATAATGTTTTAATTGTTGGAAGCCACCCCGATTGTTTTTAGCAGAGGGGCGGGGTATAAATAAATTTTATTATTATTATTATTATTATTATTAGTTACATACACATTTGTTCAGACAGCACACTCACAATGGTGCTACATAGCTGAATGCAATTCATAGCTATACACTCAGTTATACATTTAAGAATTGTTTCTGATGTATGGCCTTGTAAGACAGCTAATATAACAAGATCAAAATGCTATTTATCCTACCTTTCCCTTTCACTGTGTTATTATTTGGTCAGAATCTTACTGGGGGGGCGGCTGCTAAACATCAGAAGGGTATTTTACAGTATTTTGAACTTCTGAACTATAGTTCAACAGTGAAGTGACCACAGGGCTTGTTTTGTTGTCCTGTGTTTAATAATTTTATCTAAGCCTCTCTAGGAAACTTTCTGACTGAGTAGTGGAATACAGACAAGGGTTGAATTCTGACCTGGACCTGGAGACAGAGGCGCTGTTTACACGATGAAAAGTTAGTGAGATGAATTTGTGTTGATCTTTGGTAGTTCACATGTCCTGCTTGACGGTCTCGAGCTTTTCGGAAGGGGGGGCAACTTTTATCCTTCAACCTGCATGACTTTCCATCCCACAGTTTGTCCCGTGTTTTAAAAAAAAGTCACGGGAGGATGCGGAAACTTGGAAATGTGAACAGACTGGGACAAGATATCTTGGGACTAGGAGATGCCTGGAAATAGAGGTGGGCATGGGTGGGCACATAGCCAGGAGAGGAAGGGGTCAGTGCCCCTTTCAAACTGATTTTTAAGTTGATGAGGCAATCCTCCATTGTTCTCTTGCCCATCACCTGAGTAGTCATAGATATGGATGCCAAAAGTGGTACTCAGACCAGGAAAGGTGGCCATGGGATCTCCTGGTCCTACATAGAGACCATAGACTTGCTAGCAATATAGGGTGAGCAGAAGGTGCAGGAACAGCTCAAGGAATGCCATAGGAATATTGAACTTGTTGAAAAAATTACGGCTGAGATTAAATGCAAAGGGCATGATCACAACACAGAAGAATGCAGGACAAAAATGAAACTTATACGTAAAAATTATTGCCAGGTAATCAACCACAATGCTAAAACTGGGAACGATGTGACCAGGATGTCCTTCTTTAAAGAGCTCCATGTAATTCTAGCCAGTGATGCTAACTACCATCCTAAGTGCCTGGCTAAAACTACCGACATAGTTCGGGTACCCAGTGGGTTGGTGATTCCCCATCACAATCCCACCCCTGAAGAGGAGCCTGTGATGCCCCTGTCTTCCCAAGAGAACATGGAGGGATACTCTGAAGAACTTTTTTCAACCCCGCCTGGTAAGTCAAATTTTCCTTTTTTAAAAAACGGGTTCCGGTTTGTGAAAGCTCAAATAATTAATTTTCCGATTAACTCTCTTACATTACCTAAATGCCATCATGTATTTTTTTGTTTGGATAACTGTTATCACTTACCCTTTGAAGTTTCATACATTACAGCCGCTTGAATAACCATTTTTATTACTTTTAATCATGATGTGTAAGCTCGTATATTTAACTTTTCGTTAACCAATGTAAAACCCATAATAAAAAGTGTGCCTTGCTACAGCCCACTAATAAGAAGTTTGTTGCCAGACAACTGCTGTAAATCTTCATCTTGTTTATGATCCATGGCTCCGTGGGCAGTTAAAACAGTGAGGAAATCCTGCTTCTGGGGTAGGCAGTAACAGTATGGTACGTGTGTCCTCGCACCCTGGAGATGGTCACAGCCAGATACATTAATCCCAAGATCCCTCAAACTTAAAAAAAAAAAAGGAGTGTGAATGGGTGGAACATGTGAAAGCAAAATAGTGAACTTTTAAATGCTTATGTGACTTACTTCTTGTATTTTTTAAAATATACAGAGGAGAATTTAACACAGGCTTCAGATGCTGCTGCTGTGACTCTAACACTTATTGAAGATACCGATGCCAGCTTCAGCGTCAGCCAGATAAATGACCTATCAGAGGTGGCTGCTGAAATAGATGCTGTCTGGACCACCCTACCTCTTCAAAATGGCAATGTATTATGCTACTTGACAGTAGGGGTTTCGTGTGGGGTGCACTGATTCCAAGATTAAAAATAGTAATAATTTTTTTAAAATTCCCTTTTCTAGTTGCTTCGCTTAGCAATCCTGTTGCTTCCCTTTCCCCAGCTGAAAGACTCCAGATGAACTGCAGGAAACGGAGATCCACTGAGACTGCAGAAATTATTGCAAACTCCAGAGCAATGATGAGACAGTTTATTGCAAATATGAATACTAACGCTGAGAGAATGGACCAAAGGGCAAAAAGTCTGCAGGAATACCTTGAAAAGTTCTACCAGCATGAAATAGCAGACAGTGGAAAAATGCTGGCTGCAATAGACAGATAAAATGACATGCTAGGTGTCATTTTAAAAATAAAAACCTTCCAGGAGATTCTGAAAAGGAGAATTCCCAGCCACAAGAAAATCAGCTGCTGTGTACAAGTACAGCTGCTGGAAGGTTGGGATTAGGTAGACCTGTTAGAAAAATTAAAAAACCTGTTCCTCTTACTTTATAAAATTAAACTGTGTTAAAAATAAACCTGCACAAAGTTGTGCTAGTACACAATGTAGTTTTTGGGGACTTCTTTTCTCAACTAGGACTTTCATAGCTGTAAAACATATTTAGAGTTAGCAGTACATTCTCTTTATATGAACACTCTCTAAAAGGTATAATTAATAATATGTCTTTCTCCAAGTAGTTATATATGTTGATATTGCGGGGGGGGAACGACCTAGTTTTGATTGTGGAATATGCCATGATTTTTTTTAACTTTATATTTTATTGTTCAGCTTTACATGTGTTGCTGTACCTTGAAATTACCTTACTAGTGATGGAATGCTAACCCTTTCTTCAGAAGCAAGAAATACACAAAAGGAAATTCAAACATATGTATTTTATTATTTTTTTTCTATATTTACATATTTACAATTTTTTTATTTACATAGCCCCCCAAGAAATATAATGTATATTACATAATTTTAAATAACAAAATACAATCATTAAACAGATTTAAACAACAGATTTTAAAAAACCAAAGACAATAAATATAGTGCAACAATAATACATTTATAAATAAATACATACACAGATACATAACAAATAATACATAATAACATTATAACCCCAAATGCCTCTCAATGTTCCCCACCCTCCCATCCAGACAAGCAATTGCCTCCTGTAACGATCAGCCTGAAAAGGGAAAATAATGGGTTTTATTTTACAGGTACTGTAAATAATATGCATTCTTCTCACTAAGAGAATTTTTTTACCTAGCTCCTCGATCCTGGCAATTATATTGAGCCTGACCAGCTGGGCAGCTGCCTCACAAGCATTGTCTGCTACTTAGAAAATTTTTTTAAAAAATCATGTAGTAATAGCTGTATTACTTTATGCATCATTGTTTGTGGGGGGGGGTATGGAAATTAGTAATAAAAATAGTGGTGGTGCAGCTGGGGCTGGGCTGGGCTCATGTCCCCCCTCATCATCAGAGGAGGACTCTGCCACAGGCTGTCCAGCAGCCCTCCTCTGGATCTGGACCGCTAAGGGGAAAAAAACATGTAATTAAATATTTACCAACCCACCCCCCTTCCTCAATAAGAAAAAATTGGTCAATACACTTACCTCTGGGCAGACTGTCTCTCCAGCTGGGCCGCCCTGCACAGACCCACAGGTCGTGCAGGATGGCATAAAACAGCGGCCACCTACGGGGGGAGGCTCCCATTGTTGGCCTCCAGATTTTAAAATTTGGAGCAGCACTGGAGACCTATTCTCTGGAAGCCCCGCTCCCGGAGGAACCGTGCCACTTCAATAAAGAAACTGTGGTTCCTCCGATTAGAGGAACACATCAGTCAGTCCGGCGCACAAGCTTGCTGGGACAGGGATTCCAACAGCAGGTTGGTCTCCCTGGTGCCCCAGTAGGCGATGCACCGACCCACCCGAACACATCCTCTACCCCCCTCGGCCAAAGTAACGCCATGTAGCAGGATGTGAAAACTCGAGTTTATAACTTTTCAGAAAGACCGTTATATTTTGAAAGTAGCCTATTGAATTATGAGAATTTTTCTTTTTGAACTTTGAACACCATTAAACAATTAAACATTAAACATTAAACAATTGCTAATTAGCGGAGGTTCCTCCATGTAGGAGTTTGCCTGAGCCAGGAAACTTTTTTGAAAAGGCTAGTCCCTGCAAAAGGCGCCAATTTCCCAAATCCGTCAGTACTGAAACAAAGTATCCCTGGTAGGTCATTGTTAAAAGTATCATTTACAGCTAGCACAGGGAACGGAAGACTGTAATGCAGGATATTATACTGCACCAGGAAAAGATCTTTGCATTGATGCCCTGGGCATTTTTACATGCAACCTTTTTCTAACTTTAAAAATATTTATGTACTTACACACAACAAATATCAGTACTGAAATCAACGGTCTTTATTGGAAAGTTTTTTCTCTGTTTAGAACAACAAAAAAATAGTGTTGCACAGTAGTACATTCACACTTATTCTCAGTTCTGGTGATGCTGCTGCCAGAAGTATTCCTTTAATGTGTCATGAACAGACTCCCCCTCAGCCTTTTTACATGCGTCGTCATTTATCAAAGGTGTTCCTAGAGTGTCGAGCACAAACCTATGAACCCTTCTGTTTGGGTCATCCAGAATTTTTCCCTTAGTTTCACATATTTATGGAGAATTACACATGCACATATCACAGAACAAACATTCTCCTCCGCCACTTCAATACTATATCTTAATACTCTTCAACGTCCTTTGAAATGGCCAAAACACCTCTCCATGGTAGAATGCACCTTATTATGGTATCTGTTATACAGTTTCTGTTTATTATTAGTGGACCCCCTGTATGGTGTAAGCAGCCATTTCCTTATTAGGTATGTCCCATCTACAAGGGTTAGAGGAACTATTTGCTGTCCCATTATAGTAATTGTGGGATTCCCTGGAATGAAAATTCCTGCCTCCATTATTTCAAAAAATGCAGAGTTCCTAAGCATTCAAGCATCGTGATTCTTGCTGTTCCAACCAATCTCTGCATCAATAAAAATTCCTCTGTGATCACATGTCCCTTGCAGAAGTACACTGTAGCCATTTTCCCTGTTAATATATTCATTTCCTTTGGGCACAGGTGGAATAATGTTGACGTGACATCCATCAAGGCAGACTATCACTTGTGGGTATCTAAGGGCTGCAAACCCATCCATTACCTGTGCAAGAAAAAATAAAGAAGAAATCTGAAATGGTTATTTTGAACCAGATGGCAGCCGATTATTCGAGTTTACACATCTGTATAAATAAAGTTAAATAAAAATCTGGTGTCTACAGGAAGTTGCGATCTCAATAAGAAGTCTTCCAAAATGTTTCATCATAAAAAAAAAAACTTTTATCAAGTCATTCTCTGGCTTTTCTTCGCAAACGAAGATTTAGGAACGACTCATCCCGCGCTTTCTGCAAGTGCGCTGATGACTAAAAAGGCCAATCCGAGATAAACAAGTCCGGTTGCAAAAAGCACAGCAGGAGGTCTCCTTCGGTGATGTTTTTGGGTTGTGATTCTTTCTGCGTTGTCGTTTCTCTTCAAGACTTGTTCGGCGTGAGTCAAGTCTTGAAGAGGCTGCAGCATTGTGGATAGTGCGTCTCCATGCCTCCCGATGTGAGGCCAGGGAGGACCACTGTTGGTGATCAATTTGGCCGAGCCTGAGATGTTGTTTCAGGGAGTCCTTGTATCCTTTTTTTGGAGCGCCCCTCTTACGCTGACCCGTGGCGACTTCACCGTAAAGTAGTATTTTTGGGAGGCGATGGTCCTCCATCCTAGAAACGTGCCCTGCCCAGCGCAGCTGCGTTCTCAATATCATGGCCTCAATACTGATGATCCCTGCTTGCTCAAGGACAGCAACATTCGTCACATAGTCAGTCCAGTGTATATTTAGGATTGTGTGTAGACAGCGCTGATGAAAGCACTCGAGGAGTCGTAGGTGGTGGCGCTAGGTGACCCATGTTTCAGATCCATAAAGGAGGATAGACAGTACAATGGCTCTATACACACTGATTTTTGTGCTTCGCCTCAGGTGTTCGTTACTCCAGACTCTTTTGTGAAGTCTTCCAAAAGCAGTATATGCCTTTGCTAATCTGTGATCGATCTCTTTGTCAGTCTTGGCATCTGAGGAGATGATGCTTCCCAGGTAGGTGAACTGTTGAACGGACTTGAGCACAGATTTGCTGACAGCAATGTGGGGATGGTGGTGTTCGTCCTGTGGTGCAGGCTGGTAAAGAACTTCTGTTTTCTTCAGGTTGACTTCCAGCCCAAACAGCTCTGCAGCTGTTGCGAAGCAGGATGTTAGGCGCTGCAGAGCTGCTTCTGTGTGGGCAACAAGGGCAGCATCATCAGCGAAGAGCAGCTCACGGACTAGATAGTTTAGAGTCTTAGTGTGAGCCCTCAGATGGCTTAAGTTAAACAAGCTACCAACAGTACGGTAACATACATAGATGCCGTCGTCTTCTTCAAGCTCTGCCATAGCCCTTTGGAGCATCATGCTAAAGAAGATTGTAAATAAAGTTGGTGCAAGAAAACAACCTTGCTTCACTCCATTAGTTATTAGAAAGGGCTCTGAAAGAGCATCGCCATATCTGACTTGACCGCGCTGGCCCTCGTGTAGCAAGATAATCATTTTAAGGAATTTGGGGGGACATCCTAGTCTTTCCAGGATCTGCCACAGACCTTTTCTACTCACAGTGTTGAAGGCTTTGGTGAGGTCGACAAATGTTACATAGAGACCCTTGTTCTGCTCCCTACATTTTTCTTGCAGTTGTCTAAGGGCAAATACCATGTCTGTAGTATTCCTATTGGCTCTGAAGCTACATTGGTTTTCAGGGAGAAGTTCTTCTGCAATAGCAGGAACTTATCTGTTCAGGAGTATCCTTGCAAGGATTTTTCCAGCAATAGAGAGTAGTGTTATGCCTCAATAGTTTAAGCAATCAGATTTTGCTCCTTTTTTCTTGTACAGGGTGATGATGACTGCATCTCGGAGGTCTGATGGCAGTTCCCCTTTTTCCCAGCAATTCACAAGGAATTCGTGGAATTTTTCATGGAGTGCATGACCTCCGTGTTTCCAAACTTCAGGTGGGATTCCATCAATCCCAGCTGCCTTGCCGTTTTTCATCTGCTGTATGGCCTTAAGGGTCTCTTCCAAAGTGGGAGCTATGTCCAATTCATTTTTCATCGGTTTTTGTATCATATGTTGGATAGCTGAGCCTTGGACTACTCGGTTGGTGCTAAAGAGACATTGAAAATGTTCAGCCCATTGATTCAGGATGGAGGCTTTATCAGTAATTAATGTTTGACCATCTGTACTGTATAAGGAGCTTTGGACCTGATAAGTAGGTCCAAACACTGCTTTAACAGCTTCATAAAATCCTCTATGATTACCCAGATCTGCACAGCGTTGTGTCTTTTCTGCTATATTGATCCACCACTTGTTCTGCATGTCTTGGAGTTTTTGTTGAAGTTTACTACATGTGAGGTGGAAAGCTGCTTTTCTTACATGGCAGGTTGGCTGGGCGAGGTATGCCTGGTGAGCAGTTCTCTTCTTTGCCAACAGCTCCTGGATCTCTTGGTTGTTTTCATCAAACCAGTCTTGATTTTTCTTTTGGGAGAACCCGAGGGATTCTTCTGCAGACTGGAGGATACTGTTTTTGTTATGTTGCCAAAGCACTGTAGGAGAAGGATCTGTAGGATGGTCTTCAAGTTTCATTTGTAGATTTGCCTGGAAGTTGTCTCTCATGGTAGCTTGTTGAAGATTGTTGACTTGGAGTCTCTTCTTTAAGATGCCACCCCTCTTACGTTTGAACTTAAGATGAAGATTTAGTCTACATCTGACGAGGCGATGATCTGTTTGGCATTCTGCACTGGGCATCACTCGGGTATGACAAACATCACAAATGTCTCTCTGACGGACTAGAACATAGTCAATGAGGTGCCAATGTTTGGATTGGGGATGCATCCAGGTTGTCTTCAAGCTATCTTTCTGCTGAAAGATTGTGTTTGTAATAGTCAGCTGTTGTTCTGCACAGAACTCTAGCAGGAGGTGTCCGTTGTCATTGCAATTTCCAACACCATGCTTGCCTAAGACACCTTTCCAGGCTTTGGAGTTCTTTCCTACTCTGGCATTGAAGTCACCAAGGATAATAATTTTATCTTCTACAGGGACATTTTGTATAAGTTGGCGTAGGTCTGTGTAGAATTTGTCTTTCTCTACAGGGTCGGCTTGCATAGTTGGGACATATATACTAAAGAGAACAACATGTGGGCGGCGTAAGGAAATAATGTGATCAGAGTGTCCTGTTGGCAAGGTTTCGAGTTTGGAGGCAATGGAGTTTTTAATTATAAAGCCTACTCCTGAAAGATGTTTTTCGGTTTTGGGTTTGCCAGACCAGTAAAGTGTGTAGCCGGCGCCATGTTCTTTAAGGCTGCCTTCCTCATGGAAGCGAACTTCACTAAGAGCAGCGATGTCAATATTAAGCCGTGATAGTTCATGGGCTATTAGGGCAGAACGACGCTCAGGCCGTCCACTATCTTCAGAGTCTTGCATGGTTCTGATGTTCCAGCATGCAAGTGTCAGTTTATTTACACCTTTGGAGGCCGGTGTGTGCCTTTGTTTCTTTGCCTTGGTTTGACTGCATCAGAAGATTCCCGTTGGCCGCGGCTAGCCAACCAGGTAGTTGGGGGTGAGCTTTCGTTAGGCCAGCTTTTCTAGGCCCCTCTCCATATGGAGCAAGCAGTGCTCTCCTTAAAAAAGGCTGCTTGGTCATTCAGGATGCTGCCGAACAAGACTGTCATCTCCCGGGTCAGCCTCTAGCGACCAATGCCCTGAACCGCCTGCATGCAGGGTTGGGTCTGCGGCTTCCAGTGCATCTTTACACCTGCCGGTTTTGTCCCTCACCTATCGCTACAGGGCTTTTTTGGAACTGGATTTGTCCTTCGAGCCTATGCAATGGATTTTTCTGGTGGAGCGCAGCGTGCACAGAACTGGTCTCACCCTTTAAACCAAAGGTTCATCTGCCGTGGCCTTGCAAGCATGGACGTAGCAGCGAGGTCCTCGGGTCATAGGTTTGGTTAGAGTTTCCTTCTCTTAGATGGTTGACCTTACAGGGTTGGATGAGCACCATCTGCCCGGGTTTGGGATTAGAGTTTTCCTTCTCCTAGGACGGTTGCCACAAGGCTAGAGAGCTCATCCTGCCCTTTGACGCTCTTTGTCAGACCCTTCGGTTTTGACATGTCTCGCATGGGAGACCCTACCGGTGGCTTTATGCCACTGCCAGCATAGCTCAAAACATCATTAGGGTACGCAAGCCTCTCTCCCACAACAAGGGGGCGTCAATGGAGAGGTCAAGTCATTAACATTAACACAACTGATGCAAGTACTCACATTTTCACATACTTAGATTGGGTTATATATATATATATATATATATATAACATTACCTTCCTATGATCTCCTAGGTACACAGTTTGCTTCAGAAGTAACTTCTTCATTGCAAGCACAACCTTGATGACGATCTTGCACACCGTGGATCGCCCAACACCGAACAGCTAGCAAGCGAACACATAAGAGCATCGGTGGGCGAGAAGCCAAACAGCTATAGCGAGGCGCTTCTCCACAGGAATGCCTTTCCTTATATTTGTGTCCACTTTGGCTATCTCAGGTCGTAAAATATCTACAAGTTTCATGAAAAGGAAGCACGGCATTCTGAAATACATGATCCACAGTTCGTCGGACCAGATGGACATGACGAATTCTCCCACCAGTCCTTCGTTGTCGGATATACCCACCTCCTCCTTAAATGAGGATCTGGGCAACAACACTGAAATAGCATAGGCGTATCTATGGTTTCAAAATACATAAAATCAGTACCAAGTTCAGAGGATGAGAAAAGCTCTAAATGAAGTAGCAGAATAAAGAGACGGATCATCCTGCATCGGTGCTGGCGACGTCTCCACCTGTACAATGTAGAACGGTATGTCCTCAGCAGTACAGAGGTAGCCAAACCAGTGGAGATGTCCAACTCCATTCTGACAATAAAGGCGGGTCAGGCACTATTGCAAATTAGGTGGTAGTCACAGACCAATGAAGTTAATCTGTACAGCCCCAGAAATAGCCAATTGTTGCATCCCATGGTGGGAAAGAGCACTGGAAACACGTCAGCAGTTTTGTGAAAAAACGAATAATCACATCCTTGATTGACAGCAAAAAACAAAACAAAAACAACAACCTGGGATCATAAAGACGTGTAAACAAAAAAGTCACGGGGTACATTAAATCAGGAAAGCCATCATATCTCACTACATACTGCAGTGTAAACAATGATCCCAGGATATCCAGGTAACCGTGATAAATCATGTAAACAGCAAGGGACGAACTTGGGATCGGGAAATTTATGTTGTCTAACTGACGCCCAAGGTTCAGATTCACTCAGCCATGAATTTGCTTAGTCTTGGCTCACCATCTGTAAAACAGAGATACTGACCCACAGGGTTACTGTGATAAGCATTCTGTAAAACATTCCTCATCATGAAAGCCTTCTACTTAGAATAATTACATTATTAGTTGAATACTGGAATGGGTCTCTAGAAGGATATCATTACAGGTAAGCAAGGTTGTCTTTCAAAATCTTCCACTCTCCCTTTCGAGATTGCGCAATCCAGGATATTGTGAGGCAATGGATGCCATACCTGATTGGTTACCATTGCTATGGCATATTAGGTATTAGTGATGGCTTCTTGGACATTTAACAGAGTTCAAAAAACCTCTGCAGAAATGTTGAAGAGCATACGTCAAAGCCTACTGGTAAACTATCAACTTATTGCCCAGACCAGTCCATACAAACCTAAAATATTGAGATGACTAACCACATTTATACAGCACACTTACTCAGCTCCCGAAATCAGTCAGCTATGGTTTAGGATGAAGTAACTACCCACCCAGAGGTATCTATATAAAATAAAAACTTCATGGGTGTGTGGAATTATTATTTCTGAGGGCAATGTCTTCAATCTAGGCTGTCTGCAACCTCCCAGAGGGCCTTTTCGGTAATCGCCCCCAAATTGTGGAATGACCTGCCAAACGAGATCCGTCAGATAACAAGCCTGAGTAGCTTTAAAAAAGCACTAAAGACGGGTCTCTTTCAGCAGGCCTTTCCTAATTAGATCCCGGCCTCAGGGGATCCTGGCTTCTTTTAGTCCGCTGGCTACTTATTGTATTTATTGTTTTTAAAGGTGATTTTAGACCGTTGCTTTTAATTTACATTTGTTTAATATTTTTTTATGGGGGAGGGTAGGGGTGGGGGTGTTTAGGGATTTTTATCTGTATTGTATTTTAATTTTTGTAAGCCGCCCCGATTGTTTTAACAGAGGGGCGGGGTATAAATAATAATAATAATAATTATTATTATTATTATTTTGCATATCTTGTAGATACATCCCTGTTACATCCCATTCCCACTCAATTTAACCATTTCCTTTCTCAAAATGGTTAACTGGCGGAAAACTCGACTCTTATCCGACAGGACTCGTCATAGGAACTTTCTATGGTCCTATCGAGAGGCAATACGTGCAGCACAGCGATCCTTCTCCTCTGCACGTATTGCGTCTGCAGAGTCCCGTCCAGCAGAGCTGTTTAGGGTGGTAAGGGAGATGACGCAGGTTATTCCTGCGCAGAACCCGTTGCTTAACCCAACGACGGCCTGCTGTGACGCGTTTAACAATTTCTTTGCAGATAAAATCTCTCAGATAAGAGCCGACTTAGATACCAGTAATTTGGCAGAAACAATTGACGAGGTGTCCAGCAACTCCGTTGATGTCAGTTTACTGGATCAATTTCAATCTGTGAGTACTGAGGACGTGGACAAGCTACTTGGTAGGGTTAGGAAGACGACCTGCCCTCTCGATCCTTGCCCTTCATGGCTGGCCATCCAGGGGGGGACTGCCTTGATGATGTTCCTTAAGGACATCATCAATGCATCCCTCAGAGAAGGATGTGTTCCATCTTGTTTAAAGGAAGCAGCCGTTAGGCCGCTCCTGAAAAAACCTTCCCTTGACCCCCTGGACATGAACAACTATAGGCCGGTTTCTATGTTACCATTCTTGAGCAAAGTGATCGAGAGGGCAGTTGCGCTTCAACTCCAAGTGGTTTTGGATGAAACCGATTATCTAGACCCATTTCAAACTGGCTTTAGGACGGGATTTGGAGTTGAGACTGCCATGGTTGCCTTGACTGATGACCTGCGTCTAAGCATTGACAGGGGTAGTGTGACCCTGTTGGTGCTTCTGGACCTCTCAGCGGCTTTCGATACGATAGATCATAGCATCCTCTTGGATCGCTTGAGGAGGTTAGGAATCGAAGGCACTGCGCTCCAGTGGTTCTGGTCCTTCCTCTCGGGCAGGTCCCAGAGGGTGTTGCTCGGGGACAGCTGCTCCAGCAGAAAGGAGCTTACTTGTGGTGTTCCACAGGGTGCCATCCTGTCCCCGATGCTGTTTAACATTTATATGAAGCCGCTGGGTGAGATTATTCGCAGTTATGGGGCTGGGTGTTATCAGTACGCTGATGACACCCAGATCTATTTCTCCTTGCCCCGATCATCGGCCTCGAATTCCGATGGCGTCTCTCCTCTTAATGATTGTCTTAAAGCAGTAATGGGCTGGATGAGGAAAAACAGATTGAGATTAAATCCAGATAAAACGGAGGTGCTCACGGTAGCGGCCCCCAAACCAGGAGTTGGGTTGCAACCTCCAGTCCTGGACGGGGTCACGCTCTCCGTTAAGGACTGTGTTCGCAGTCTGGGGGTGCTCCTTGATTCATCGCTTCAGATGACGAGTCAAGTGAATGCGACAGTCAGGAGCGCCTGTTATCAGCTTCGGCTGATACGCCAGCTGCGCCATTTCCTGGAAGTAAGGGACCTCGAGACTGTGGTGCACGCGCTGGTAACCTCTCGTCTAGATTTCTGCAATGCGCTCTACATGGGGCTGCCCTCATGCTTGGTCCGGAAACTTCAGTTGGTACAAAATATGGCAGCCAGAGTGGTCTCAGGAACATCTCGGAGAGACCATATAACTCCAGTACTAAAATCTCTCCACTGGCTGCCAATCAGTTTCCGGGCCCAGTATAAGGTGTTGGTTATTACCTTTAAAGCCCTAAATGGCTTGGGTCCAACTTATCTCCGGAACCGCCTCCTCCCATACAATCCTCCCCGCGCACTCCGGTCCTCTGGGAGGAATTTGCTTCAGCCACAAAAATCTAGGCTGTCTGCAACCTCCCAGAGGGCCTTTTCGGTAATCGCCCCCAAATTGTGGAATGACCTGCCGAATGAGATCCGTCAGATAACAAGCCTGAGTGGCTTTAAAAAAGCACTAAAGACGGATCTCTTTCGGCAGGCCTTTCCTAATCAGATCCCGGCCTCAGGGGATCCTGGCCTCTTCTAGGCTGCTGGCCATTTATTATATTTTATTGTATTTATAGTTTTAAATGTGATTTTAGATTAGTTGTTTTTAATTTATATTTGTTTAATGTTTTTTTATGGGGGAGGGTGGGAGTGGGGGTGTTTAGGGATTTTATTTGTATTGTATTTTAAATTTTGTAAGCCGCCCCGATTGTTTTAACAGAGGGGCGGGGTATAAATAAATTTTATTATTATTTATTATTATTATTAAAATAGTGCATAATCTGCAATGTCCCTTTAATCTGGGGCATGGAATTTTTGCTTCCAACACTTTGCCCCCAATGTGTAGCTGAGAGGCAACAGGCAGGAGCACAGGGCAATTCCTTTATTTAAACCTCCCCTCCATCCTTTTGTTGGCATGACAGCTGCAAACAAAATGTACCAGGTAGTAGGGTATAAATTGTCTAATAAACCTGTTAGATTCTCATGTCATAGATAAGTCATTGCTTCAAACACCAAAGCTGAGAGATGGCCTACCAGTGTAAAGAAAAAAAGTACAATTTCCCAGATCAGCTACCTGACATACAGTTGACATATTGCAGTGTGTTGACATACTGATGAAGTTCAAGATGGCTTTGCATTTGAAATGAAAAATTAGCATTATATAAACCAAAGAAATGATTTTCTATACAACAACACATTTATACCCCAAGCTTACCTATACCCCAAGCAACCCAAATTTCAAATAATACTGCCTGGACTAGTCATATATTCTTTTTTCCAAGACTGAGAAAAGTATTTAGCACACAAACCGAAACAGAACAAGATGGTTGGATTAAGATTCATTCTACTGAAATGAATAGGATTTGTCAGATGACTAATTTAAGTCTTATTAATGCCAAGAGATCAAAGTTTGAATCACCACTGGACCCACTGGATGAACTTGGACAAGTTACATTCTCTCAGTCCTAGAGGAAGGCAATGACAAACCATCTCTGAATGCAGCTAAAAAAGCCAATGTGATTCCAGGCTGCATTAATAGTATAGTGTCTAGATCAAGGGAAGTAATAGTGCCACTATATTCTGCTTTGGTCAGACCTCACCTGGAATACTGTGTCCAGTTCTGGGCACCACAATTTAGGAAGGATATTAAGAAGCTGGAATGTGTCCAGAGGAGGGCGACCAGGATGGTGGGAGGTCTGGAAGCCATGCCCTATGAGGAGCGGCTTAGGGAACTGGGCATGTTTAGTGGGGAGAAGGTTGAGAGGGGACATGATAGCCATGTTTAAATATTTGAAGGGATGTCATACTGAGGATGGAGCAAGCTTGTTTTCTGCTGCAGAGACTAGGACATGGAGCAATGGGTTCAAACTACAGGAAAAGAGATTCCACCTAAATATAAGGAAGAACTTCTGACCGTAAGAGCTGTTCAGAAGTGGAATACACTGCCTGGGAGTGTGGTGGAGTCTCCTTCTTTGGATGTTTTTAAACAGAGGCTGGATGGACATCTGTCGGGGATGCTTTGATCGTGATTTCCTGCATGGCAGGGGGTTGGACTGGATGGCCCTTGTGGTCTCTTCCAACTCTATGATTCTATGAAACCCTGCCAAGAAAACACCATGGGTCACCATAAATTGAAGTCCATGGAAAGGCTCATAACAGCAACAAAAGTTTAAAAGGTCTGCTCTAAGCGTGGCCAAGTCTGAAGCTAACCCACTATTTTATGGTAAACGTTTCTCTATGAGCAAATACTCAGAGGAAACAATGGAAAACTAGGCTTAATCCAACTGCTAGTCCAGACTAGAGACAAACCATTGAAACAAAGGGAGTTACATGAATACTGATTTGACATTCAACATCCGATTTAATGGGTGGGACTAGCAATTGGATTGAGATCACTAGAGAACAGCCCTCTCTCAGAAAGGACATTTAGGAGTAATTCCTTAAGTAACAAAACCAATGTTGCTGCTCCTCTGGAACCTGTAGATGAAAGACTGGGGGAATAAAACTGACAGACAAAAATAAAGATACAGTACTATCTGGATTTTTTCTCCTTTCTTTCCCGAGAAACTTCTCTCTTTAGAAGAGCTTTTACCCATGAAAGCAAGAACAAGAATCCCTCTCAGATTAAGAATATGCGCAAAAGGTATCTTGGCCAGGAGGGCAGACTAAAAGCGCTTCCTGACGAGGCGGCGGGGCCAAGGAAGGAGGGAAGAAGGAACGAAAGAGCGAGGCGCCCTCTTCTGAGCCGGACCGTTTCTCCCCGGAACCTTGTTGCCTCCACTTGCGTTACCGGGCAGGAACTGTGACGCGGCACTATCGGCGGTGCACGAGCGGCAGAGGGAGGGAGGCGGAGGGAAGGAGGGAGGGGAGGAGGCGGCGTGAGCGGAGCTGGGTCAGGACGTGGGTCGGGAGCGGCGATGGCGGAGACCATTGTAAGTGGAGCTGGGGGGGGGGGAAGGAGCGTCTCGGTGGGGGCCCCGGCTGTGAGGCCTGTGGGAGAAGAGGAGGCGCCCCCTCACTCCCCCCTTCCTTGTCCAGGGGAGTCCGCCAGGGTGTTGGTCTCGCCTTCCTACTCCCCACCCCACCCCACCGTCCTGGTGGGTCTTTGTCATCAGGGAGGGAGGCGGAGAGTCCACACCGGCTTCCTTAACCTTCCCCCCCGCCCATACACTCACCCTATTTGCCTTCTGACTTTGGTGTCCCGCTTGGGTTTTGTACTCTCAACTCCCCCCACCCCACCTCTGATGCCTCACCTTTGGATTGACATGCCTGTTCTGGATTTATTATTATAATTATAATTATTATTATTTTGGGTGTACTGGCTATCAGGGTTTATTTCCTGTTATTATGATTATTATTATTTTGGGTGCTCTGGCTATAGGGTTTATTTCCCTTTATTATTATTATTTTGGGTGCTCTGGCTATCAGGGTTTATTTCCCTTTATTATTATTATTTTGGGTGCACTGGCTATCAGGGTTTATTTCCCTTTATTATTATTATTATTTTGGGTGCACTGGCTATCAGGGTTTATTTCCCTTTATTATTATTATTATTTTGGGTGCACTGGCTATCAGGGCTTATTTCCCTTTGAATTATTCGCGCAGGTTTTGTGAAAGGAGGGAAGAGGAGGAGAAAGAAAGAGATTGCTTAAAATATATATATACAGCACTCTTCAAGAGACAGAGTCTTCCGACAACCAACCCCTTTTTATTTCTGTGAGGGGATTCGTACCAAAGACAGTTTGTGTGCCCCCCCAAAAAACCCTTAACAGTTAAAATATCGCTTTCCACTTTCACAAGAGAGAATGAGAAATTCTACCTTTACCCAAAAGATAGGCAAAAGGCTTAAACCAGGTTACTACAATTCCCAGAATTCTTCAGGGTGGAACCATGACTCAAACTAATGTAACACTGATACAAACTTGTAGTGTATATATGCTTAACTAGTTTTAGTAGTACAGTATCAGCCTTTGTCCTTGCTCTTGGGATGTTGGGGGTGGGGTGAGTTTACAGAAATTGTGTTTTAGAACAGATACATGTAAGAACATTACTTTATTTATGGAGGGCATTATATTTACCAACAGACAACCACCATATGATGGAAGTAGGAACATAGGAATCTTACAGTTGGAAGGGACCCTCAAGGGTCATCTAGTCCAACCCCATTCTGTCATGCAGGCATACACAACTACCGCACTCCCGAAATATGCCCATCCAACCTCTGTTTTAAGACCTCCAAAGGTGGAGAGCCCTCCAAATTATCTCATGTTCGTTTTGTCCCTAACCAACCAGACGTCCATTTATTTATTTGGAAAGGGAAACATGCACAGGGCAACTTTCAGATCAGGGACAATCTCTGGCGTGGGAACTTGAGAGAGAGTTTCTCAGGGAAACCCACTTTTTTTGGCTTGAGAAAGGGCATATCTGCACTAGAGAATCATAGCAGTTCGAGGACAAACTTGAAATCTGGTTGTTCAGTTCAGTTGTTCATTGGAGTTTAGAGTTCTATAACATCATTTGGCTTTCCCCTCTCCCCCATCTGTTTAGTGATCATTCTGTCTCTCTGTATCCAGGTTTAGTTTTAGTACTCTTTGTAATACTGCATGGTGACTATTGCTCTCTCTCTCTGGCTTTTCTTTGCAAATATTCAGGAAGGACTCATCCCGCGCTTTCTGCAAGCGCGCTGATGACTAAAAAGGCCAATCCAAGATAAACAAGTCCGGTTGCAGAAAGCACAGCAGAAGGTCTCCTTGGGTGATGTTTCTGGGTTGTGATTCTTTCTGCGTTGTTGTTTCTCTTCAAGACTTGTTCGGCGTGCGTTCTCAAATAAGGCTGCAGCATTGTGGATAGTGCATCTCCGTGCCTCCTGATGTGAGGCCATGGCGGACCATTGTTGGTGATCAGTTTGGCCGAGCCTGAGATGTTGTTTCAGGGAGTCCTTGTATCGTTTTTTTGGAGCGCCCCTCTTATACTGATCCGTGGCGAGTTCACCGTAGAGTACTATTTTTGGGAGGTGATGGTCCTCCATCCTAGATGGAGGATTTTCTGTGCCATCTTGAAACTATTCCAGTAGGTTGGGCACAAGGCCAAAAAAATGCCCTGAAGATAAACTTGTTTTAGGAAATTCATAAGCATGTTTATCTTACCTCCAACTCTAGAAAGTGTGGGGGGGGGGCGAGTGTGCTCCTAACTAAGAGAAGCTTAGAATGGGTGACTGTGCTGGCAGTTGGCTTGTGCTTAAAATAGCTTATGAGAGCCACTGTAGTGTAGTGGTTTGAATGTTGGATTATGACTCGTGGGAGACAAGGGTTCGAATCCCCACTCAGCCATGGAAACTCACTGGGTGACCTTGGGCAAGTCATACTCTTTCAGCCTTGGAGGAGAACAATGGCAAACTCCCTCTGAACAAATCTTGCCAAGTAAACCCTGTCATAGGTTCACCTTAGGGTTGCCATAAGTCAGAAATGACTTGAAGGCACACAACAACAGCAGAATGGTTTATATGAAGAAACTTGGTGAAGTTCACCTCATGTGAGAAATTCCTCCCTACCCTATATGTACAGTGAGAAGGTTAAGTAAGGGGCTTGTTGATGTAATTAAGGAAGAACATTTCTAGTGTTAGTTCATTCCTAAATACAGTAGGGCCCCTGTATCCACTGGGGATTGGTTATGGGGGGGAGGGCGTGGATACCGAAAACCGTGGATAATAGTGAGCACCACTGAAAACAATGGGACCTCTGGTTTGAAATACCATAGAGTTCCCTTGGGGGACTTAGAAAATGGCTAGAGAGGACACATTTTCTAGGAAGACTCTATGGTAGATGTACAGTTTTGTGTCCCGTGGATAATTGAATCAGTGGCTAATGAATCAGTGGATACAGGGGTCCTACTGTACTTCCAAAAACTATTTTAGCATGATGACACATGTAACATAGGAAGCTGCCTTTATACTAGGCCAGACTGTACGATTTATGTCTAGATTCTTTATTTAGCCATTATTGATTACTCTGACTCCACAGCAAGTTTCCAGAGTTTTAGACCTTAGACTCACAAAGGCCTTTTGGTTGGCCTGTTGCCTGACCCCTTTTAAACTTTAGATGCCATAGATTGATTTGGGGATCTTCTTTGTGCTTACCACTGAGCTATTGCCACATCCCAACCTATGGGAGAGTTTGAAAACTATCTAGATATGAGATATGAGAATATTGAATAACTGGCTTCTAAAAATTGAATTCTATATAGTGGCGAGGACACATCCCTCTGTGAACCTTTCATAGTGCATACAGGTTCATTACCACATAGGTACAAATGCACAATCAGGCGAAACTACAGGGAGCAGGTAAGTAGAGGGAATATATAGTGCTGGTGTTCTGGTTATAGAATACCTTACCCAGAAGCTGTATCTTAAGTCTTTGAACACACACACACACACACACACACACACGTTTTAGGTCTATTGTGTTGATATTATTCTGTATTTCTGGTTTGATTTTGTTCTAGATATTTTTGTTCACATTGTACCTATGTATCTTTTTTATTGCAAATTACACAGAACATTTGTAAGTGGAAAGTAATACATCCTATTGAATTGTTACATCATTGGTACCCCAAATACTTCCAGGTCTGTTTTTGCCAATAGCTTGAACATTTGCAGTCAGGTGTACAAAATATGGGTAAGATTGGGCGACACAAGTTTTAATAACATTTTTGCTTAAAGGGACATATATTAAATTGTTGCCAGCATCTCATCTTTGTGATAGTATTACAGTTGTCCCTCCATATCCACGGATTTAAATATTCACGGCTTGAAAATATTCTTTAAAAAAAAAATAATCCAAAAAGCAAAGCATGGTTTTGCCATCTTATATAAGGGACACCATTTTGCTATGCCATTGCATATGATGGGACTTAAGTATTCATGGATTTTTGTATCTACGGGGGGTCCTGGAACCAAACCCCAGCGAATATGATAATCTTAGTAATCTAAGTAAAGAGGCAGGGAGTTGTTTGCAAACTTTTAGTGTGTAGTCACAGCCTTTAGTTTCAGAAACTAATGTATGCTGTTACTTAAATGTATGGTAGTTCTAGTTAAACCTGTTTCTAGTAGAGTTGAATCAGCCATTTTGCTAATGACTGTATAGTATTTAAGTGTAGCCTCTTAGACTGTCTTAAAATGTAGGTTATTCATGTCTATATGGTGCTGGTGTCTGGTTCTCCTTGTTAAGCCAGTTTATTTATAGAGATGAGTCAAAATATTTATTTATTTATTTATTTTGTTGTTTTGTGCCTTCAAGTCATTTGTGACTTATGGCAACTCTAAGGTGAACCTATCACATGGTTTTCTTAGCAAGATTTGTCAAGAATGGGGTTGCCGTTGTTTTTCTCTGAGGCTGAGAGACTGTGACTTGCCCAATGTCACCCAGTAAGTTTCTATGGCCAAGCAGTGATTTGAATCCTGGTCTCCCAGTGTGCTAGTCCCAACACTCAAACCACTACTCCATGCTGGAGTAAATTTGTTAGAACTGCCCAATAATCATAGTTCTATTGGATATAAATAAAAATAGTTTATATCCTGGGAGTGCAAATTACAGGAGAAACTGACACATCCATAAATGTTCTTGAAATTATCCTCTTTAGTTGCATCTTTCCAAATTGTCAGTAAGTACCCATCCAGAAAACAGGATGCTCTTACCAATAGTGAAAGTTTTGACACATGTCACTGTTACAAGATTCTGACTTACAGGTGACATCTAATTTGGCAGGTTTCCTGGATGGTGACTTCTGTGCTTTAGGGCATCTGCTGAGGTAGCAGCTGGCAACTGTCAACCCATCCACATCTGGAAATTTCTGCCTTTCAGTTGTCCTTTCAGTCCTTTTTTTAAACTATGCATGAACGTTTTAGAAGAGTATTTTAAAAGACTTTTTGTCCGCTCTAGTCACTTTATATTTGTAACCATGATAGAGACCGTATGACAATAGGATATCCAGTTCAAAGGCGAATCTTCCAGTGGAAAAGAACAGACCTCTTACATAAGACTTTCACAGAGCTTGTTGCTAGAGATAATGGTATGACTTGGTCATAGGATTAGTCATTCAGTTTCCACCCTAGGGTAAAATACTGTGGGGAGTTACATTGATACGGCACTTTAGGGTAATATAAAAGGAAAATATTCAGCTTTGCTGCTGCTTCTGCAGTCGAGCACTATGCATGCTTAATCTGATACAAGTTCTGAGTTAAGTGGGGTTTACTCTTAATTAAAAAAGAGTGTATAGGATTGCTTCTTTGTCCTGTTATTTTCGGGAGAGAAAGTAGGAGCAGGGACTGGGAATGTATAATTTTAAAATAGTATTTTAAACCTCCATTTAATAATAATAATAATAATAATACTTAATTATTTATTACCTGCCTTTCTCATCAGAATCCGGGGTATAACAACACAGTAATACAAATACAATGTAACACAATGTAATACAGTTAATAAATGAATGAGGTTAACCTTAATTTCTTGACAGTGGGCTAAATCCAATTGTTAGTCCTAACTAGAACAACTCATTGAATTAGTGGGAATTATATAAGTGTTGATTTAACAAGTCTCATTGATTCAAGGAGTCTACTTGGCACTAACAAGTTGGTTTAGCCCTGTAAATTTCACGAAGAACACAGCTGGAAAAACATGTGTGATCCTTTTTTGCACTGTATATATGAAAGGTCTATCCTGTTTAATTATTCCGTGTTGTTGAATTTGGCACTCACTGATCTGTAGGACTTCTTTAAGGTAAATTTCACTATCTTTGTGGCTTGAAAGGTGTCCTACAGTTTTTATTCCAAACACAGGCAAAATAAGGAACAAGACTGACATGTGCATTCACCTTTAAAGAGTTGTGTGATAAAGTCCTCTTCATTCACACACTTAGAATTTCTCTACATTCCCCCACCAAATTAATGTAGTTTGTTTTCATCTTTTATAATTCCACCTGAGATGACCGAATGCAGTGTAACAAAAAGAACATCACAACAAAGAGTATCATTCTACATTGGTTTGCTTGGTTATGCAGTTTATCACAGTAAGGAAGAAAAGAAAACTTAGGGCAGTTCTTGGACACATTGTTAGCCAAATGTCTTCACATGTGAAATCTGGGTTGTATTTTTATTAGGATAACCTGTAGTTTTGCTTGGCCTTTTCCTCTGTTGGTGTGCTTCTCTGTTGCGCTAGCAACTTGTGAGTGCAAGGTGCTTTTGCACACCTCAGAAATCCAGGACAAGTTAGCCACTGATTCAGGGTCCAGCTCACCTTCCAGTGGTGTTTTCCAGAGGAAAGGAATAATGAAGTTTCCTCCATTATTTTGTATCCCACACAGTTTGTATGACTTACTTTATTGAAGACCGATGTTGATGTTCCACTAAAATGAGATGTCGGCTGCTAGTGATGCAGCCTGGGATACATTTTATCCTATCTAAATAAATAAGCCTGTGCATAATTACTCCAAATTGTGATTTTTGAACTCAACAGTTCAAAGCTTAGTCAATAAATGTTCTTCCAAATTTTCCCAGTATTGTATGCTTTATCTGTGATATTTTAAAAATAATAATGTGAAAATTGGTAATAATTCACTGTTAGTACTATTTCTCCTTTCAGTTCTGTGTTCTTTAATGTATATTTTTAAACTGAAATTATTCTAGTTTCAAAGGTTACAGGCAGAAGTTATACTAGTTTCTTTCCAGCATTCTTAGTTCAAGTACTCGGTGTGTTTTTTCTTCAAAAGTCAAAAGCTATTGGGGTTGTGGCAATTTCTGTTGTCTAACTTTCTCCCAAATCATTAAAATTCTTAATAGATAATCCGTGTCCAGTCGCCAGAGGGAGTGAAACGCATCACAGCAACAAAACGAGAGACTGCAGCAACATTTCTGAAAAAGGTATTCTGGTTTGGTTTATTCTTTTGTGTGCTGTTGGTCACTGCCATCCTCTACACCTGCTCTTTAGGATTTGGTTGGATTTACAAAGAAGCTTTCTGTGATGATGGTTTAACATAATTAGAAGGGAGTTGTGGTGGCTCTGCAAATCAGTGCACATTAGGATGTTTATCTCTAAAATTAAATTTAAATGCTGTTTCGTTAACATACCCATATTTGACATCTTTGTCCAGACCTAACCCTAACTCATCCTGACATGCCACAGGTGCTGTTTCTGTCAGAGTTATTTTAAACCTTTGGTGGTGACAGGTAAGACGTGATGATTCAGTTACAGCATGGCACCCACAAACTGTATAGGGAGTGTGGTGTAGTTTCCATGCAAATTGGTTTTAAAAGGCTAGTAGGTTATGGTTGGTTATAATCCAAAACAATGTTCGTAGTGGAAAATTGCCATGCTTGTTCATATCTCTCCCTTAGTTTAGTTGCCATGCAAAACCAGCTATCCTTATATGACCTTAAGCTTCACTCCTAAACATATATACTGAATCATACTGAATTCAGTGAAATTTACATCTCAGTGAATGTTGTTTAGGCCAGATCTGTATTATTGTACGTATTGTGCACTTGGGGAAAAAAAAGTACAGTCACATGCAACATAAAAAGCAAAATAGCAATAGTTCAGTTTTTAAATTCCACACTAGAGTAAAATTAACAATTTAAACTTTATTACACAGGCAAAAGTCATAGCCTAAAACTGTAGTAGAACTGAAACAAATACAGAATTCTCATATTGACATGTTCCACAGCAGCCTGCATCAGAATTCTAATGGTAGCCTTCCAGTTGACTGGCATCCATAAATGCACGTGTCAGCTTGCCACTGGAAACTGTTTTGGTGTTGCTCCAGTGAGTGCAGAGAATCTGAGAGGGCTTCTTCTTCCACATCTAGGAATGTGTTAAAACTTTTTTTCATGCTACACTAGGGTACAAGTGAATGGCAGGGACTCACATTGATTCTTCATTCAACCTCAGAGACAATTAGAAAGCCATGAGACGTTTTGCTTTTTTCTGAGTATTTGAAACTTGGTGCTGTGGGGATAAGCTCTGATCACTCTCCTTAACTATGGAGATGAACAGGGGCTGATGCCCCCCAATCCCCAGTTGTGCAAAGTCTTACATTTTGGGTGCTTTCAGATGATCCTGTTCGCTCCACCTGGGGGGCAGTGCAGGATCCTGATGAGAACAAATTTTGGCTGAGAACCAAGGCCATTTAAGAGTTACTGATCTCTGTCAATATGGGAAACACTTCTTATGGGAAGTAGCTAAGGGAATCTGTGTAAAGGTGTCTTTTCTCATGCAAAGCTTCGTTTTCAACCAGAAGAAAGTTCTGATAGACATGTGCATTTGGGTGTTTCAAAATAAAGTAATTTGCTGTCTCAGTGCGTAAATGACTAAACAGCTGATGTTATTCTCATCTACTTTTAGCAATCAAGGGAATGGGTTGAAATACTTTAGTGACTATTTCCTCTTTCTCCAGTCTGATCTTGATACTCTTTATAATTGTGAATTTGTTTAACCAGGTTAAAGCAATTGGATCATGGGGTTGCATACTTCTCCTTCCTGGGGTGTGAGCTGTTTAACTGTTAACATTGGTGCTAACATTAATCACTTGCAAGTCTAATTTAGGATTGTTGCTTAATTTGTTAGATCAACCCATTCAGTATCTAGTTATTTTATGTGTATTGTTGTCTTGTAGATTCTTTGAGCATGTATTTCTGAACCCCTGGTCTCACTTGTAATTAGTTAATCTTCATGAAATATCTATAGTAGAAATGTCATATAAACTTTTCATATATGGCTCTCATTAGTCTCTCATTTTCCTTCAGCACAAGCCCCAGATACTATCTTTATTTCTTCTTTTTTCCTAGGTTGCAAAAGAATTTGGTTTCAGAAATAATGGATTTTCTGTATACATCAATAGAAACAGGACTGGTGAGATCACATCATCTCCCAATAAATCCCTCAATTTACTAAAAATAAAGTAAGTATTCAGCAAAAGACATGGAAATGCTGTTGGATTAAAGTAGGGTTGGCTTTTGTTTAGAAGGTCTGCATAAGATTTCTCTAGAGTATCTGACAACTGAGAAGAAATATCTGCTACAATGTTCCCTGTGTAGTGACATCCTTCCTATTTAAACCTATAGGTAGCTGAAATAGTTTTTGATATTATAGAAATATGAGTATAGATTACAACTTGTTTATATACATTTTTATTGGCTACAACAATTTTTTATCCATTCTCTCTGTGTTATATTGTTATAAGCTAATTTGTTATTGCAGGGCAGTTAGCAACTCTGAGATTGTTTGGAAATCAGCTGCTATTTAATTTACATTGCTGATCATGAAAGGAAAGGGCCATTCAGAATTGTCACTGAATGTAGAAAAAAGTGAATTCTATATGATGATTTATTGATGACACCGATTTAGTACTAATTTCCCAGTGCTGTCAGAACTACTTTAGGAAGTCAAAGGCTTTCACGGCCGGCATCCATAGATTTTCTTTCTGACGTTTCGCCTGCATCTGCCAGCCACAGATGCAAGCGAAACGTCAGAAAGAAACTCTTCCAGAACACGGCCTCACAGCCCGGAAAAAACCCAAGGAAAATCTACTTTAGGAAGGTATGTGGTAAATACATCTTCAAGTGAACCTTCTAATCTCCTAGAATCTTTATTCATCTCATTTTCTTGTTTTAGTGTTTGCTCTCTTTCCTTCTTAATTAAATTGCTTCCTTTGCTTTTTCTGTTTGAAGGAGATAATGTTGCAGGAAAACTGTAAATTCTTTGTTTCTTAAAGAGGAATAAAGTAGAAGCATTGACCAAACTAATGGACTTCAAGAGCAGCTTAATTTTTAATGTTAATTTACGTACTTCAGCTATAAGAATTTCCAGGAGTGCCTCAAAACTATACTATCACTCATTTATTCCTGGAGGGTGCCATCTGGTGCTTAGGTTGAAGCTGTAGGAATGTATATTCATAGAGTGCCTGCACTTCTACTGTTTTAAAAATATTTTTTGCTAGTTGAATACTGCTGTGTTTTAAAATGTATGTTGTTAGAGAGAGAGAGAGAGATTTATCTTTTGTAAGTGGATTTGGAAACCATTTGAAAAGAATAAGAATATTCTTAAGAGTACAGTAGGACCCCCATATCCATGGGGGATTGGTTCTGGGCCCCACCGCGGATAATGAAATCAGAGGATAATAGCGAATGCTGGATTTCAGTCGCCGTCACCACTGGAACACACACCCCCATGAAGAAGGGAGAAAGAAGGCAAGCTTGCCTTCTCCCTCCCTCCCCATCCAAGCCCCCACCAGCTCGACCGCACCGCCCGAACCCTCCTGGGGGAGGGGAGAGGCGAGCTCGCCTCCTCCCTCATCCAACACCCCCACCAGCTCTGCCGTGTGGCCGGAACCCTCCCAGGGGAAGGGAGGGAAGAAGGAGATCTTGCCTCCCCCCTCCCTCCCTGTCCAACCCCCCCTCAGCTCTGCCGTGTGGGCGGAACCCTCCCGGGGGAAGGGAAGGAAGAAGGAGAGCTTGCCTCCTCCCTCCCTCCTTGTCCAACGCTCCCCCCCCCGCCAGCTCTGCTACGCCACCGGAAGTCCCATGGAGAAGTGAGGAGGGAGGCGACCTCTCCTCCTCCCCTCCCTTCTGTCCACCCCCCACCCCCGCTGTCGCCATCTGTGGATAATTGAATCAGTGGACGGTGAATCAGCAGATATGGGGATGCTATTGTAAGTGCATTCCATTAATTATTGGTATATAATGTAGACATTTATTTATTTACTAAATTTATGAGCTATACTTGGGCATAAGTTCCCAGAGTGGCTTACAGTTTAAAAAATAAGATTAAATTCAACAAGAGTGGAAAAACAGAAATGGGAGTGCCCATACAAAGGATAGCAGCAATCAGTCAACTATCCAAAATATTAAAATGTCTTGATGCAAGATGACCTCTTCACTTGATGCAGAAAAGGCATTGGAATGGGTAGTAGCAAGCTTCCAAGATGAGTTTTCCAAAAGCAAGTGCTCTTTTTCGGTCACTGTCAATGTAACCTCAGATGGTGTGTTTGAAGGAAGGCCTCAGATGATTGTAAAATTTGTGCATACTCATGTAATAAGAGGTGGTCCCTTGGGTATCCAAGCCATCAGCTGTTTAGGATGTTACTAGTAATGAACAACATTTTGAGTTGTGTTTAGGAATATATTGGCACCCTAATGAAGCCATCTAAGAAATAGGGTCTCTGGTAATACGTAACAGCTACATTTTTGTGCCAGCTGAAGTTTCTGAAAAGTTTCCAGAAGCAGCCGCGCACACAGTGCATTATTATAGTCCATTCTAGGGCTTGCAGAGGCATGAATCACTATGGTCCCGCTTGTCTGTGCAGAATAAGGTGGAGTTGATATACCAACCTCATTTGGTGAAATTCACAGATGTACTCTGGATACCACTTGGCCTTTCAGTGACAGTGCTGGATTTATCTCAACCCTCAGATTGCCAACCAGTTTTTTTGTGGTCGGAGGGGGGGCATACCATCTTCCTGATCAGATGAATCTACTATCAGTGATACTTCTATCTTGTTTGCAGAATAACTGCTTATACATTTAGATTTTATAATTGATCATAATGCACTTAGCTTTAACTTGTTGCCTTAGTCTATGAATCGTGCATGAAGATTGAACAGTGTCTTAGAATTTTTCAAGCAAGTAGATGATAAAGAAGGAAGCACAAAGGAGAGAATGTTATAATATCAGATAACGTATAGAGTAGGGACACTTTAACATCTATTTTGTTTCCCTCCTGTCTGATCCTTCAGTATCTTTTTCAGGATGAAGAATGAGCTGTCTTTAAAGTTCTTGGCTGTGACTTTGGGTTCAGCTTCCTATTTTGCAATGCTTTTCATAACTTTGGGAGACTCTGTAAACTCCTTTAGCTTTGATTTACAATAACATTCCTATTCCTCAAAAGTGTGTGTCATGGTGTGGAATTCCTGTAGCTGACAAAGCACATACACATATTGTAGTTTTCTACTTTGTGGGTCGGTGACTTTTCATCAAAAATATGTTTGCCCAGAGATGTATCACTAAATCACGCTACAGTTCTCCCCCAAATGTGGAACTCCAGGTGCAACTTTTGCAAGTCTTTAGCTACGATGAAATGAGGGGAAATGCAGACAGTTCCACAGCAGTTCACAATTATTAAGTAACAGTGAAAAGGGGCAGAGCAATGATTAATTCCCAAAGACTGACAGAAATAAACAAAAATATTCATTTGCCTCTGAGAAGCTCATAGGGAGGAAGCTTTTTTATTTTCCCTTGGATGGGAATTCTCTTTAGAGACAGGCAGCCAATTGGTTCCATGTCAGCCTTTGGTGTTACTACTGTGAGAAGAAAAGGTAGCCATGGTGGAATAGGTTAGTCATCAGCTTCCCGGTGAATCACCCTTCTGTCTGCTAGTCTCGGCAACCTGTCAAGAGGATGAGAAAGAAAAGATGCTTTTAGTACTGGAGTCTGGAAACACTTCAGCCATTTTTTACGCATCTGTACTCTTCTTATTGTGAATGGGGCAGAGAGACAAGAGTGCCTTAGTATGTAACACAGGATAGAGATTCAGCAATATCACTCGGTTGGCTCATGTTGGGGGGAAAGTGTTTTCTCAGAGAAATGTAGCTGTAAAAAGCACCAACACCATTAAATAAAAACAAAGTAAAGAACAAATATTATAGAGGTTATGCAGAGTTAACTTGAAGTATGCTCCACTGAAAGTGCAGATCTGATCTTAATTTCAGCATTAGATTAGTATTAGACTTGGATCCAGAGTTCCTTTGAACAGACCTCCAATCTTGGCATACTCCTGCTGGTGGAAGTCTATGTGGATTTCACGGCTTTTCCATTACACATCTTTGCAAAACTACTTTGGAGGATTGGAAGATCCTCCAGAATAGTATGAGAGACAGCAGAGGGTGCCTTCAGAAGAAGAGGGAATCAACCAAAATTATTCCTCCTTTCCTTCATCAGGAGCCTCTGCCGACTTTCAGTCTCTTTTGTGACTGAAACAGACAAGAAGGGACACTCTGGATAATGTGAAGTGATACTGCTGTAGAGTTGCCAGTCATACAAACTGCCTTGCTCACTTAAGTACTTATAAATTAAACCCTGAGCTGTTTAGATGTGGTAATATCTTATGAAAATGATGTTCATTGAGTAACAGTTCTTTCATATTGATGTCTTTTTCTGTAGGCATGGAGATATGCTGTTTCTCTTTCCCTCAAGTCCACCTGGTTCCTCTTCTGAGAACATGGATGTCTCAGGTTCTCAAGGAGTGCGCCAAATAGGTGTTCCCCAGGTGGAAGAAGATGAAATTGATCAATACCTAATAAAACAAGATGGGAAGATTTACAGAAACAGAGACCAGCAACTGTAAATATCATGTGCTTTCTATCCAGCATTTGAAAATTGTTCCATACGGATTATCACATATCTCTTTGCCCTGTTATGTTTATGCCCCTTCCCTTTCCCCCCACCTCTAAATTAGGTAGAAACTTATATAATTTTAATTATTTGTGGTTCATCTTTCAGCACCCAGTCCTTTGCTCAACTTAGGCATACATGAATCATAGAAAAGAATTGTAATAGGGTATATCTGGGCATGCTGCATGCTTCAAGGAATGGGGTAGAATTCAGAGAAAGAATTTTTTAAAGGAGAGAATTGCTTCATTGACTTCCAGTGCAGATAGTTAGCAAAGTGCTAGGGATTTCCCTAGAAAGGCCAACCTCCCACTTTGAGAACCATTATGATAGAGCTTCCACCTTTGTTTTTGTGCAGTTCAAGCTGTAAAATAGTAACTGTTAACACAGAGGCCATATGACGGGAGACTAATAAATACAGAGACATATGCTCAGTAATCTAGACACCCTTGACATTCTTCCAACTAAACCAAAAACAACAAAAAACAGTCTCAGAGGATTTATAAACCTAAACCTTTAAAAACAACAACATACAAACACCTCCAGTCGTTGTTCCACAAGAATGTTAATAGCCACTCTTATCTGCCATTGAAGGGATTAAGTCAACTTGAGCAGTTATTTGGTCTCTGTACATTTATGGGTTTGTAGAATAAAATAGCAACTTGAAATATATTAGCCAGTGTCAATAACTTAAAGTATGTGTGCTGCTTAATATATTTGTCATCCATTTGTTTTCATGTGGTATCTTAACAGCAGGGCTGTGGAATTGGTATGCAAAATCTTTGATTCCAACCCCTCCTTTTTTTCTACTGTCTGACTCTGACTCTTTTATAAATGGCAAATGTATATGAATTAGTAAATTTACTGTAGTAAAATGGTAGCACAAGGCATTTCATCACCATCACTTAAATTAACAGACTACTAAGGTTTACAGAATATAAAATATATTTATTTGATTAAAATTTCTGAACCAGAAAACTTTCCTCGATTCCTTTGATGGTAAATTTGCAACAAGCTAGGCATTTAATATTGTAAGTTTTTATTTTGAAGTGGGAGTCAGTACATTGCTTCCAACTCCACCCAAAATGGCTTATGACTCTGACTCCAACTCCACAGACCTCCTTAACAGTGGTGTAGTTGAGTCAGAGTTCTCAAAGTCTGGTTCCAGGAGTTTTCATCTGTTGACTTGAAGTCAGAGACACCTGGAGCATCAAAGATTAAGAATAACAGCTGTAGATGTAATAGATATAAATAGCTGCAGAAACATGCAAGGAGGAATATTTCAGTTTAGCCAAACTTTCAGTTAGCCAAGACAACCAAAGGGCAGCATACCAACCAAGCTTGTACTACTAATGCCAGTTTCTAAACCTTAGCATATTCAAGTCTTCTGTAAGTACTAGCATTTATGAATATGATTCAGGCAAGGCAAAGCAGAGCATGCACCTGCAGACCAGCCCTAGTAGCAGATCCCAGTTATGTCTAAAGTTTTCTTTAAAGCGTTTTGAAGAAAGTAGTAACATTTGGTCTCTAGTAGGGATTGTAGCTGTCAGAGTTTAGGTGGCTGCCTTGCCCCCACCCCCTGTTTGCCTTGGAGGAGGTTTGCTTGCCTGATACACCCATGCAATTTTGGGGAGAATCTCTCCCCTCCCCATGCCCCCAATTTGTTCCTGTTTTGGGCCTCCTCTGAGGCATTTTAGCCAGGGAATGCCTTTTTTCCAAAAGGAAGTGACCGAGAAGTCAACTTTGGGTGCCTTCATTTTTGAAAAAGGGTCTCTCCTGGGCCTAAAACAGCCTACTACCTTCCCCCGCAAAACATGCCAAAATTGCCTCCCATACCCCATAGTGTGGGTGGTGGGTGTTCAAAAAAATATTTTGGTCATCCTGTTTTGGTGGTTCTGGGGGCACAAAATATCTCTGGAGGCTGCCTTTTCCCTACCGTGATCTATAAGAAGAAGAGTGCAATGATGCCACGGGCACAGTGCCACCTCCCAGCTGCTGTTCCCCCACAACTCATGCCTGTGTGCCTTATATCTTCTTTGAAAAAGTCACTAGATCCTGAACTTGATAAGCATTGTGTGTTTGTTTGTGGATGGATGAATGGATGGATTTTCACCAGTTAAAGACCAAAAAATAATGAGCAGATTGATGGAAATACTGATGGGTCTCCTGTAATCTAAATTGTGTTTCTAAGGACAGTTGTCAAGATCCTAAGTGTTCATGTTTTAGAGGGACAACTGGGCTTGCTGGTAGTCTTCATGCCTTTTTAAAGAGTGGCTTCAAATGTTCCTGTATGCGAGCCGCAGAAAACAGTACAACTAAGTACTGTAAAAACTGCATGAATGTATGTCTGTAGAGACAACGGAAGGAGTTGCATTAAAGAAGCTGTGGAAGTCAGATCCAGAGAATGGAGCAGCATGATTCTGATGTCTTTGCCTTGGTTTTCTCTTACAAATTTTTGTGTCTGTTCTTACCCTTTTTTGAATTGAAATAGCTGAATATCTGCAGAAAACACTGCACATTTCAGTATCTTTCATGCTGAGACTCCACCTCAGAGTTATACTTGATAACCATATATTTCCTTGCTGGAAGTTATAAATTAGTTGTCTCATGGGGTATAGTGAAAGCATCCTAGGGTTTGGTGTTCGGGGAAGAGGCATTATGATCACCTGATGGCCACTGGTTCACTTCAGCAATTCTGAGAGTAGACTTCGTGTTAGTAATAACTCCCCAGTGAGTCTGATTTAAACACTTAAAATACATGATTTCACCTTTAAAATGTAATAGTTCTCTTTGTCCCTTTATATGACTTTCCATGCGCAGGAGTCAGTGCCTCAGTGAAGATAAGAAAGGTGGGCATCTTTCAGAAGTAGTTTCAGAATTTTCAGAATAATAGTTCAGTGGAAAAAAATCATGCTTATGAAATCATCAGAGACAAAAAAAAAGTGGTTTGGGGTTTTTTTTGGTTTTTTTTTTTTTGTTTTGTTTTTTGTTAGAAGCTACATTTAACTTCTGTGCATATATTCTGGCAGAATGCAGGTATTATGCTCTTGCCAGGAACAATAATACACTGACATTTATGAAGAAACGAACCACCAGTTGGGGGAGGTGATTCTAAGAAGGCTGCTGCAAATGGGTGTTGAGCAAATGAAGCCTTATTATTTTGAGTAACATCACGCTACCTTATGTATTTTTATCCTTATGCAGCTGGTACAGAAGTGTATCCCACCAGACCTTTCCTACAACAGAAACTAACCCATTTATATATTGTTGTTTTTTTTAAAGCAGATTACTACAACATTCTGTATAGTTGAAAGTTTCAGATTTCTAGATGTCATTTCAAAGGCGGTTGTTGGCACAGTAATTTAATTAACAAATTTAAGCTTGTTGATGTACGAAGGTGTGTGTTTTTTTTGCCAAAATGTCTTATTTTGTAGATGGTCTAATAGGTTATATTTTCAGTTTTCAAATTTGTTAGCTCTGTACAATTGTATAAAACAAAGTACTTTGTTATTGCTACTACTGAACATGGCCGCTAATTCCTATTTCTCTTCACACAGTTGTCGACATAGCCCATTGGGTAAATGTGTACACTGTGTACCATTAGAGGTAAGGAGTTAAACTAAAACCATTGTGGTAATGTTTTACTTAGTAAAAATTTTCTTATATTTATGGTTGCTTCAATAGCAGCTGTTGAGAGAATGTTGCTGAAACATTAATGCATCTTCTCTATGCTGGTAAAAGAGGCTAAACAAGTCCCTTGGATATATCTATCTGGGCAGGACTGGGATTTATCAGGCTTTTGACATCTGTTTTTCCAATAATGGATTTAATGAGAGATACTACTAAAAGTTCAGGCAAACATATATGCATTTTGTATCTCCCACTTGCATTGTGAATCTTCTCTCCCCCCAGCCTTTTATAGCTGTATCTCAAAAACACTTACTGTATATTCTTACATTCTGTTTTGATCTTATGACTTTGTACAATAAGGGTCCTGTGGTATTCTCAGTTCTGTACAGATTCTTTAGATAACTATGCCAGAGTTCTCTAGCTATCTTTGATCAGTTAGCCTTTAGCTCTGCCAGTAGAAGAGGAAGGAGAAAAAAATGTTATACCCATGAGGCAGGTTGGATTTCTGCAACCATTTTGAGCAAGACTAAAATGCCATACTGCGTGAGGGGGTTGGGAGAAAGCGTCCTGCTATTACTGTCAAAGTAATAACTGCTGTGGAAGAAGAGCACAAAGCTTCTTGATTGTTTCCACATTGAATGCCAACAGAGGGTTCAGACTAAAACATCCATTTGTTCAGTGATCAATGTATTATCAAGCAGGTGTCTGACCTGGTTTTCCTTTGTGTATGTGGGTTTTTGGCAGCCTTTTGATGAGGATTATTTAAACCATCTGGAGCCTCCCGTGAAGCATATGTCATTCCATGCCTACATCAGGAAACTGACCGGAGGTGCAGACAAGTAAGAAATTTGCACCATTTCTTCAGGAGAATCATATTATAGATGAGAAAATAAAAATTTGAAAAATTAGAAGGCTATTTATAGGACAAAGTCAATTTGCTGCAAACCAGTGGTGTGATGCTAACTTTAAAGTTAGTGTAGCAGATAGGTGTAAAGATGAGAACTTATCTATCTCCCTTGTGTGGTAGATCTTGAATACATTTTGCCCAAGCCCCAGTCCACAGATAGATGCCATTAGCAAAATGTTGGGAAGCTTAATAATTTCAGCCCAGGATTTGTATGTTATTAGCATACAGCAGGCCCTCCAGATCTGTAGGGGTTCAGTTCCAGGACCCCACCACGCAGATGACAAAAAACATGGATGAGCTCATCCCATATTATTAAATGGTGGTGATATGCATGCGGATGCTTCAGCGTGGATGTGACAAGAGTGTCCACATTAATGTTGCTGCCATTTTAAGTATAGGATGTGATGATCCACAGTCGCTTGAAATCATGGCTCTAGAGCCCACGGATCAGGAAGGCCCACTGTATATTGCAAACCTCTTGTTTATCATAATTGCATGGAAGAATAATCTTTCCCCCTTATTTATTGGAGAATAACAAACACTGTTTATTCACGTCAATATTGTTGTTCCCACAGCGAAGACTTTGTACACAAATGTATGAAATACAGATTAGATGCTGCACATCTTATGGCATTTACACTGTGGAAAAAAAGCAACATTAAAAACTGTAGCAGATAGTCTTTCCCACATTAACTACAGCCTCTGTTTAACTTAACCCAGGTTAACTGTTTTCTGCATTTCTGGCAATTTTTCTAACATTAATGTGAATGGTAGAAGAGGCAGGTTGGCCTCTGGGTTCCCTGCTTAGAATCATAGAGTTGGAAGAGACCACAAGGGCCACCTAGACCAACCCCTACCATGCAGGAATACACAAAGCACGCCCAACAAATGGCTATCCAGCCTCTGTTTAAAAATCTCCAAAGAAGAAGACTCCACCACACTCTGAGGCAGTGTGATCCACTGTCAAACAGCTCTTACCATCAGGAAGTTCTTCCTAATGTTTAGGTGGAATCTCTTTTCCTGTAGTTTGAATCCATTGCTCTGTGTCCTATTTTCTGGAACAGCAGAAAACAACCTTGCTCTAGTGCTCCATCCTCAATATGACATCCCTTCAATTTATTTTCTTCCAGTTGGGTCAAGTTGTCTGTGGTCTGCTAGAACCCCAAGACTGCTGAAATATTCTGACGCACACGATTCAGTGTAGGAACTTGTAATTTTAAGAAATATCCAGGCATTTAGTATGCTTCTTTTTTTCTGTGCAGAGGAAAGTTTGTTGCCCTTGAAAACATTAGCTGCAAGATTAAATCTGGATGTGAGGGACACCCCCCATGGCCTGAAGGCATTTGTACCAAGTGCCAGCCAAGTGCCATCACACTCAACAGGCAGGTAAGCTCAGCACCAGCTGCTAAGAGAAGTGTTCTCTTCCACAGAGGCATTCTGCCTCTAACTTCTGCAGTTTGTTTTTGGAAAGGAGTGGCTATCTTCATTTTGGGAGTGTTTTTCTTTTGATAATTGCTTGATAAGCGAGTGTTGGTTGACTTATGTACAGGGAGACAGGAAAATATACTTGTCTAGCATTTGCAAGGAAAATTGCAAGACAGCTACTCTGGGCATGAGACAGGCGAACAACTTTTAGTGAAGGTACCACCTGCTCAGGATTCCAGTAAAGCAATCATAAAGCAGTATGAGATTATAAAGCAGAATAAGTGCTTAGTGAAAGGAGATCCAGGATAACTTTTTCTGAGGTTAAGGTATACTGTGACTGCATTAGCGTATAATGCTAAAGTATAGATTTACATGAATGAACCTCAGACCTGGTGAACTTCCCCTCTTCTCTGGTATAACCATGAGGACAAAATTAGAGGATTTCACTTCCATTTTCAATCAATTGCCAATACTTCCAGGTAGGTTCACACACATGTAAGAACACAACCAGCCATATTTTCAAATTGTGGTTTGTGACTGGCTAATAAACCATGGCTTGCAAATTGCAATAAACCAGATTTCCACAAACCATACCATGACTTGTCATAACATGCATGTGCAAACCTGGACAGACTATGGTTGATTTTAATTACAGTAGATGAAAGCATGTCAGCTTCAAAGTGTTTTGGCTTCTTTCCTAGGCAGCTGCAGAGAATGCAGGGGCCAGTTTTTGCTCTTGTGATAGGCCATAACACTTGAAAATTGTCTAAACATATAAAAGGAAGTAACTTACAATTCATTTCTGGAGGCTTGGGCTTGGTTTCCCCTCCCCCCCATATTGGGCCAGTTTGAGAGATTGGGTGTGTTTTTAAGTAATCTGCCTATGATAGTGTACCAATTGTGGGTGAATTTCCCCTCTCAAAATTTTGTGTCTGTGTGTGTCTTTAAGGGTTCTAATAGGGTTCTGAGGTGCTGCAAAAATCCCCTGTGGGACCATATGTAGCCATAAGCTGTAGTTTCCTCACCTTTCCCATAAACCATAGTTAACACTAATCTCATTTTACATTTTGGCATAGCAATAAACCACTATTAATTGAAAGTTGGGACGGGGGGAAGGTTCTGATTTGCTTTTTTCCAGCCACATCAGAAGGGAATGGGGTTACACAAGTCTGAGGCAGATTCCTACAGACACCCTCCCTGGATATCCAACAAACCCCTCATTCCCTTCCCAATTACTTATATTTTTAAAAACAATTATTTTAATTCACAACCCCGGCCCCACAAACTACAGTTCTGGTCTAGTTTGGGACTTCATGTTGGCAGTTTCTTCCTTTGATAGAAAGAGTGGGAATTTTGGCCAGAAGGGATCTAGACAGAGAAAGAAAGAGGGTTGAGGGAGGGAATCCTTTCTTTGAAATGGGTTAGTGGTTTTGGAGTTTAAACCCTGTTTACTTTGATTTGTACTCAGATGTATGGCCAAGTTCCTTGCCTTTGTTCGCAAAAGTGGTCTGTTGCAGTAGTAATGTTACGATTGGCCACATCCAGCTAACATCTATACAGCTGCTGCATAATATTTTACACTAAGTCAGGAATTGTGCAGCCATCCAGGTGTTGTTAAATTAGAACTCCCAATGTTCCTCATCTTTCATGATCCTGGCTAGGGATGCTTCAGAGTCATGGTTTACTGAGGGCTACACAATTCCCACCCCTTCTGTAGCTGATCCTAACCAAGGCCTTTGCTTGAGACAGTATTGTCTTTTCCCCCCCAAATGACAGAAATACAGGCATGTGGATAACATCATGTTTGAGAACCATACCATTGCAGATCGCTTCTTGGACTTCTGGAGAAAAACAGGAAACCAGCATTTTGGATATTTGTACGGGAGGTATACAGAGCACAAAGACATCCCTTTGGGTATCCGAGCTGAGGTTGCTGCCATCTATGAACCTCCTCAGGTAACACAGACTCTGTTCTAAATATCTTGGCTTGCTTCTTTTAGAAAGGATGGAAACAGAATATTTCTTTATACACATTTTGTGATGATAATAAGCCTGTTCATAGGAATACTGAAGCATAGTACTCATTCAGAGGTCCAGCATTACATCCTATCAGATGACATTAGTTTTTAGATATATTTCAAGAAAAAAAGTCCTTTGCAGAAACCAGTTGCTCCCACTGAAAGCTCAGCAGTTAAGTGAATTTAGATAGTTGACAGAGATACCAATAGTTCTTGATAGAGAAGGGCATTCAAGTCTTATTTAGGGTTGCTTCAAGCATTGAAAATTAAAGGATTGTAAAGTGATGTACAAGTGACTTGCACTTCTTTATTTTGTGCTTATTGTTAAATGTGCAAATGAGAGGTTCATGTTTATCTCCATGGGTCTGATGATGTGAATTGCCATTTTGCATGTCACACAGGGAGCATGAAAAGGATCCAGTATCTTGTGTATTTTTGATGTTGTAATGTCTGTTGCAGCTGTCAGTGTTTTCTTTATGTAGCCACACTGTGGATATGACTCTTCTCAGTCTTTAAGTGCTGGAATCAGGGATGAGAGTGGGGCATTACTTAGTCTTGGAAACTGAATACTGTACTGCATTTTATGAATACCCCAAAGGACTGTGCTTATGCGAACATTTTCCAGTGATTTCTTTAAGTGATAATGTGTACTCAGGGAAATGATTTTATGTTAAAACTGCTTTTTACAATTTACTGCCTTAAGCCTCAAGTGATAAGAGAGTCCTGCTATCTTTCTGCTTTGTAAATGTAAGTGGGAACTTACAAGGAATTGCTGGGGATTTTTGTCATTCCTCAGAGTGTCTTCATTTCTCCAGCCTCCAAGACAGTGGGAGAAAGAACTTGGTTCAAAGAGTTTGCTGTGATCCTGCCCCCACCCTGCAAGCTTCCTCTCTTCGCAGTTGCTTATTATGCAGTGTCCTACAGCCTATAATGATAGGTGGTATTTGGCTGTCTCCTCCCCCAGTGTGCTGACATCTGCTTCTGAGCAGCATCCTGTAGCCTGCAGGGAATATCCATGCTTGTGACTTCAGGGAGCAGTGGGGAATATTTCAATTCCTATGGATTTTATTCTGTGTAAAGAAGAAGAAAAAAAAACCTCCTTGCCCAAAAGGTTATCTCCCCACCTCCAAATTAATACCTGTAATGTCTAAACTCAATACATTGTAAATGTAACATGATAGATACGGGTGAACAAATGAGATAGGAAGTTCCTGGTTCAATACCTCTTGAGCCGTAAACTTGCAGAGCCGAAAGCAGATCATGGTGTATCAATTTGAGCTTCTGCACACACCATGTTGTAGTTAGAGTACTTGTCTACTTTACAGAGTTTAAAAGATCCTTTCTTTTATTAAAGTTGAATAAACAGGTCTGTGTTTCAAGGTCTGTTACCTAGAAAATGTCTGTATACTATGTAGATATGCTAAGCAATGTGTAAAGCAAAGGAAGTGTGGGCCGTTTCATAGAACTCTGGTTTGCTATCCCATGAATGTGCAGTGGATGGGGCCAGCTAGTCCCAGTTCTCTGACAGTTATAGTACTGTACATAGAAAGATGGGTGGAAGGAAAATCAGGAGTGTTGTGGTGCCTTTAAGACCAATCAATTTATTTCAGCTGAAGATTTCATGGGCTGCAGCCTGTTTCTTCAGATCCATGGGATACAGCCTCAGTAGACAACCATTTATACACAGATTTTCCTTGGGTTTTTTTTTCCAGGCTGTGAGGTCATGTTCTGGAATAGTTTCAACGTTTCGCCTGCATCTGTGGCTGGCATCTTCAGAGAATGGTTGGGTTGGACTGTGGAAAAAACCCAAGGAAAATCTATGGATGCCGGCTGTGAAAGCCTTCGACTTCACATTTATACACAGATGAACAAAATGTGCTTGTCTCCCTCATGTGTCCTCCTTACATACAGTTAACAACCACCATTAAGATCCATTACTATGCTAGCACATTTTGCGTTTCTATTTTTCCCCACTCCAACTCACACTTTCTCTCACTCACTCTCTCTTATACACATGCACACATGTTGTGTATAAATGTTCTACTGAGGCTAGCTTAGGCCGAAATAAATTAGTCTTAAATGATGCCAAAAGGCTCCTAGTTTTCCTTCTTCCTATTTCTTTATGCTAAGACAGAATAATGTGGTTATCTCTTTGAAAATTACATAATACAAAATTTGTAACATGTGTTACATTCAGACTTCACTTTATTTTATTCCATAGTGAACACCTAAACGTGATGTGTAAAGATGGTATTTTTGGGGAAGTGTGAAGTAAAAAAATGTGATTATAGTGGATTTGATTATTTATTTATTTTTTGAAATTGTGAAACCAGATGAAGTCACTAGATGGCACTAGTCACTGAGCCCTATTATCTGCGAGGCAAAACTGAGTACAGTGAACATTAAGGAAAGTTAAACTCTAGCTTTTGCATGGAAATTATTGATAGAAATGTTACACAGTTCATAGTTTTATAGACTGAAGTAGAAAAGGACATGGCTATTAGCTTGGATTACTAGCCAAACCTGTTACTTGTAGTTGCCATGAGCCAAACCTTCCATTTAGCCCTGTGGCAAACACAGAAGTCAAAGGAAGGATTTTTGCTGCTGGTTCTGCAGAACATGCAAGTAGCATCTTGCGGCTGTTCACCTCCTACTAAAGTCAAATAAGAAGGGAGATAAATTACCTTTCTCTTTATAGAGACTATATGGAGGGAGAAGAGAGAAGTGGTGTTTTCTCTAATATATTGAGGGTTTGGAGAATGCAGCAGCTGTATGTCACTGCTCTGGCCTCCTATGAGAGCAAATAGGAAGGAAGAGAAACTCAAAAACTATCCCCCTACCCCGCCATGACTTTCTATGGAAAAAGAAAAAGTTGTCCTTTCCTTTGATAATTTTGCTAGAGGCAGCAACAAGGTAAAAGCCTAACTTGCTGAACTTGCTTTTTGTGGACTGGAAAGGGCTTTGTTACCAAATATTGAGGGTTTTTTTGGGGGGGGGGGAAGCACCAACACCATCTTGCTGCTGCCTCCTGCAAAAATTGAACAGGAAGGAATGTGAAAGACCCGTTCTTTCCTTTGAGGTGAATAAATGGTGCATGTCTTTTCAGGACGTATCACTCTTGATGCTTGGAGTGTGTGTTTGCAGAAGCCCACTTTGCAGGCATGTGGATGTCTACTTTTCTTCCTGGAGAATGAAGGAGTAAAATAAAGGCAGTTTCCCAGGAAGAGGGGTTTGGTAGAAGCATAGAGATGTTTGCCAGAGGAGGAAAGGGTAGCCACTGGTGAGGAGGCAGGTAGATTTACACAACTCTAGTTTGGGCAGTCTCTTACAGTTCAGGCTATAATGCATTAAATTTAACTTAATTGCATTTAGTTAAAGAATTTCCTTTAAAAGACAGTCTCTGAATTTAAATGCTACAAGTAACAAACTTAGCAACCTCTTTGATGTTTGATTATTCTTGTTGATAAACGTATTTATCATTTTAGTTTGCTTGGCAGTAAATTAAAAACATGCAGCATTTTTCATTATAGTGTTAAGAGAGTGACAAATAGTGGCCATAGGCACTAAATCTTGGGCCAGATTTTTTTTAGAGTACTGAACTAGTGTATCTAGTGTACGCCTCTTAATTTTGAAAAAAGTGGACAACTTATTGCCCTATCACCCATTTGGCAGTCTCTTTTTTGTTTATTCAAAGCCATTCTGACACAAAGTAACCTTGGAAGTTCTGATGGGGAGCTCCTGCTGAAATGTATTGGAGAGACTCCTGCAGTTTTGCCCTGTATGCTCAGCTGTTTGTTGGCTTCTCACACATATATAAAATATATGTATCTTTGGTGTCTTGAGACTTGCAAGCAGTAATATTTCATTATAATACCCTGGTCAGTGGCAAGATTCATGAGTTTCTGTTAAGCTGCAAAGCAAACTTATTTCAGCTTCCTTAAACTCTCTGCACACCATGAAGTTAAGTGTTGAGGCTCTTGATGTCTTGCCAGCTCATGTGCTTTCATATTGCATCATGGTGTTGTGCATAGAAATAACCAAACAGCAGGGTTATAAGGTTTGCCCTTCATTTTCCAGACTCCTTTGTGATGTTTCTGAGATACTCAGAAGCTTGTGTAGTCCAGGACAAATGACTAACGTCTATAGTTGCCCTTTAGACTTGAGACTGGTAAATGCCATATCACTGTCAGCCTAAGAATAAAAAGGTATTACATTTAGGATTTGTGCACATGGTATTTCTGTTACTGGCAAGAGATGGTATGTTCCTTGGCATCCTTGCAAGCCTTCCACATCTCTGCTGATTTTGCCAAATGCAAATGACAGTTAATTTTTAGTGGTCAATAGAACTTGGAAATCCTTGACCCTGTTCAACCTTTCTTAGACCTTAGGTGGGATGACACCCCATTTAATGCATGTTTTTCCAATGAGATATCTTAGGATGAAAGATGTACCACTGTAAAAATGTTGATCATTGTCAGCCACAAGTCAACTAGATGCAATTTCATTTTCTGTGAAGGAGAAAACATTAGAGCATTAGTTAAGAGGCCTTGTCTATATGTGCAGGGGAATTAGATGGTGGAGTTTAAATGTAGTAGAATGGATGGTGTCAGTTCAAAATTCAAGTGAAGCATCATGATTTTGAAGGTTCCCCTGCATGGTTAAAAAGATAGAAAGCTACTGCAACAAGGAGTCAGCTAGTGTTTCTTCCCCTTAAACCAATCCTTTACTTTTAGGCGTAAGTTTACAAGCTTCCTTTACTTTACTGAACACACAGGTGTGCAAACCAGCTTCTTCCAACATGCCATCTGAAGCCTTGCAGCTTATCTCATTCTGCTGCATGCGTAAATCAAGGCTTAAGTTTTGTGATCACAAGTAGGAGTCCTTTTCTGCTTAATCTCTCAAAGTGCATTTGGTATATGTTCTACAATAATCTTGAAACTTTAGCTTCATTTCTGAGCCCTTTCCTATATTTTATGCTTCCATATGTTGGAAAATTTAGCCTTCATTTACTCATTGCTTGAGTTTGATAATGTTTATGGCTGATTCTTTTGTGATGTGTAAAAGCAAATTATTTATTATAATTCTGTTGTTAAATTTTCCTATTAGTAGTTTATTAATTGTAAGTAATTATAACAATAAATATACAGGAAGAAGGAATAAAATTAAAATCATAACAAAAATCTAGTTTTTAGAAAATGATACATTATCTTATTGGGTGGCATGCAAGTATTGAGAAGAAAACAGATGACTAATAAATACATAGATAATAGAAAATACAGTCTTTTGTTTTCAGACAGGTAAGAAGGAAGGTGAGGAAGAAGATGAGCATTAGGAGTTAAGAAGAGGCTAAAGAGTAAAAAAGGAGTAAATTGGAGTCAACAAGGCAAAAAGTTGTCGATCAGATCATTTAAACTTAACATTGCTACAGATCAATGTTCAGTCATCATAGAACTAGTCCTGTATCATAATAGTTTTTATACTGGTTTTGTGTTATATAAAGGAAATGCAATATTCAGATTATGATGACAATGTTAACATTGCTAATGTCTTGAGACTTTACTTGATCATCAAGCAACAATGTATGGAATGTATTTTGGTGTGGGTTTTAAAATGCTTAATTTCTGCATTGCAGTAGAGGATTTAAGCATCAACAGCTAAGCATTAGCTTCTTCATTGTAATGGATTATTCCAGTTGGAAGGCATAACACATTGTGGTTCTAAATAAATATTAAATAGAATATTAAATAGCTGCCTTCTGGAATCTTATATGTTAGTGTGACTGGAGTGAATCAGAGAGACCAGCTTGTCAGTTCCCGTTCTTCTGACATTGTCCATTGTGTCATTGCTGAAAATGAAACATTTTGTTTTATCAAAATGCTAAATATTCATTCCTGTTTGTAAACTAGTCCGGTAATGTCTTTCTCTTCTTTTTAGATTGGTACACAAAACAGTCTGGAGCTCCTGGAAGACTCAAAAGCAGAGATTGTGGATGAGATTGCTGCCAAGCTTGGCCTGAGAAAGGTACTGAAACATGTTCAGACCAGCATATCCTAGGAATGTCATTGGCTGGAAGGAGTGTTACGGGGCACCATTGTTCTCAATCATGTTTGTTAAATTAGGGTTGGTCAAAATTTGGAATACAGTGTTTTGGAAGCAAATACTGCTAGATTTTGGGGCATTAGGCTGAACTGTGGTTTTGTGGTTTGTGCAGCATTTCCCCATCATGTTGCCTACTCTTAAACCAACATGGGACTGGGTAGCAAGCCAACCTGCATTGCTGCTGTCTTAAAGGTTGGTAACCTCAAAATGGGTAATCTGCAGTCCTGAAGGTTACCCTAAATACTTTAGAGGAGTGGAAAAAACAAAACTTATCGGCCAGCCAGCATGCTCCTACCACCACCCTGGTGCTTATATTCAGCAGCTGTTCTAGTTCCCCCCCACTTTGCTTTATCTTATTTATATTGCTCTTATATGGTGAGGATCCCAGTCCCTGTATATGCTTATGGTTGTGTGTGTACTTTTCATAGCATGTCTGAGGTGAATGAGTTTGTTGTATTCAGTTCTATCCAGAATGAACTGCTGCTACAATTGAAGCATACCAGTTTGGTCAGTGGTGCAAAGAAAATGTAGATGTGTTTACATTCACAAATCTTTGGGAATTCTACAGTCTGCTCAACAGTCTCCAGCTTTACAGCTGCTTGTTAGGAGAGCAAGTGAAACAGGAATCTTAGCTGAAGATGTTAAACACTAGCCCAGATGTGCTGTTCTGATACATATGGGCAGGGGTAGGCAATTGTGACTGGCCAAAAACCCTTTTGTTCTTTAGGGATGCACATTGGGGCTTTGTGTGCATGCGTGTGGGCACAAACTTCTGTTCTTTCTTCAATCCCTTTTTTTCTAGTCCTTAAACAGATGAAGGCTTCCTGAATGACAGCCAGCAGGGCAGTGAAGTCAAGGTGCTCTCCAGCCCTGAACCTTCCCCCACTTTCCTCTAGCCCTGCTGTGTGCCACCAACAGCCTAAGATGCCTCATGCTGCTGTTAGCAACCAGCTCCTGTTTGAATGCCTGCTCTGAAAACTCAGAGAGCCAGGCATTTCAGGAACAGCCAGCTGTCAGTGATGTGGGGGTGGAAGAGGAGAAGGAGGGAAGACCTAAGGAGTGCCAGCAATGAGTGACTACCCCCACCAAAATCTGAACTCTTATGATAGCTCCTATTTACTGCTGAAGCAGAAGGGTCAGTGAAGCAGTGGGAGCACTGAACAGCAGCTCTCCCTATTTGCACCTGTGAAGTCTTATAGGAGCAGTAGTGGTGATTAGCAGAATGGTGCTTATAGGAGCAGCAGTGGTGATTAGCAGAATGGTGGTGGTCTCAATCCCAGTGTTTGTAACCACTGATTTTGAGGATTAGAATTCCAGGAGGGCTTGGTTCTTAAGAGAGAAATCATCAGTGATTTAGGGGCAAACAGCTAACAAAGCTTACCACGAACTTTCAGATTTCTGTGATGATTATTTCTTATGCTGTGCAGCCAGGGAGACTTGGAGTCTACAAAAAAGGAGTTAAGGTTTGCACATGATGCAGGAGCTGCAGTTTCATGACCCCTGTGCTTGCAGTGAATCAGATTTCAGTGCTTAGATCTTGATTTTCCTTTATCTGCAAACTGTAGGTGCATTAAGTCTGGCACTATTTTTAAGCAGATTCCTCCCCCAGATCCACACTTCTTTCTTTCCCTTTATGAAATAAAGGAATGAAATTCACTGTCACCCCCATTGCCCCCAATTTGAATATCTCAAGGATCATGTCAGTGGGCCACATAGGGCAGAATATTTATCAGTAGACATATGGGTTTATATAGACATCGGTATTTAAGACATAGAACTTTCTGGATTTTATTTGAATCCAGTCTTCTGTTAAAGTTATTCTGTTATATAAATTACTTACTCTCTGTCTATCTGCAAAGCACACCTGGTTTAGCTCATAACGTTTTCTGCTAGTATAACAGAAATATTTCTTGGACAAGTATTTGAAGGCTGAGCTATACAGAGAGAAGTATTTGAATATGCACCTACATTTCAGAAAGGCTTCTGGAGAACTATTCAGCATAATCAAATGGGATTCAGGAAGGAGGACATTAGAGCAGTAAAATGTTCCCTTTTAGATTGATTATCACAGAAATTGGAAATTTTGAGAATATTTTTGTGAACTGTTTTCTGTGTTCTCACTGCAGAATCAGACATGAAATATCTTCTTATGGGCAGTGGGCGAAGTGGGGGAGCCCTGCAGTCTCCAAATCTTCCATGAGGGGACATAAAGCTGCAGATATCACTAGTTGGCATTGCAAATGTATACATTATATTCAAATTTCTATCCTGCTAGGGGACTCATTTTCTTCAGGCTGCTGTTGATCATTCTTTTTCAAAGAGATTTCTTAAGCCAAGAACATTTTGTACTTATGGGGGAAGGGCACTCTTAAAAAATATACACCAGAAAAGTGAAAATAAGCATTGTGTTTAGGTTGGCTGGATATTCACAGATCTGGTCTCGGAGGACACACGGAAGGGGACTGTCCGGTACAGCCGAAACAAGGTGAGAAGCAAGTGTGCTCTTCTGTTTCTTGCTATTTTTATTTCATCATGTACACAGGCTTTGCCAAATAAAGGTTTCTAGAGAAAGCAGTGTGAGAACAGCCATGATGTTTAGGATGGGCCTCATTTATTATAACTCCCCGCCCCAATTTATGAATCTGGGAAGAAATTAAAGGAGACATAGAATCATAGAACATGATTTGCTTATAATGAAGTTGTGGGTGGAGAGGTGGAAGAGAGGCTTGCATTCTGCCTAGCTGCTTAGATATTGGGCAGGAGTGCACTACAAAGTCAAGCCATCTTTTCCTTTTCATGGGCTGTTTTTCCCTTCACCCAGCTCGACCACTGTGAAACTGAGATAGATTCAGGCAGAGTCTAAAACCACCTGTATTCTACCAGTGAAGTGCATCCCATTGCATTCTTCATTTTATAGAAGAAGCACACATGGCTGAAATTAACCATTTCTGGGAAAATCATTGACTTGATTCTCCTTCAGCCTTAGTTTTGCCACCTACCAATCTTTATGTCTATCAGATGTGAGTAAGCAGGCAGCATGAAGATCTTAGACCATATGTGGCATTCAGGATTCTTTTCTCCTCAGCTTGTGGACTCCTACTGGGTTCCAGGCAGTCTAAACTTCCATGTATCTTAAATAGTAAATTTTGAGTTGTCCTAGTCTTGGAAGGTTATCATAAAACTTAGCCCAAAAGTTTCAGTAACCAGAAGCCAAATAAATAATTCTGATTTATTTCTCTTTTTAAATATCTCATTTCTGAGCTTGGTTTTTCTGATATGCTAGGAAGTACTTGCTGAAATGAAACTTCAAACAAAGCACAGAATTCATTGTATGTGAATGCATGTGAAGAAGCATTCAAACCCTCTTAATATGATGTTTCCACTTTTCCAGCAGAAAATAGTATATTTGCACAAATGGCATCCTAGGGCTGCAGTGTGCACTAGCGACTGGTGAAAGGGGCAGCTTAGAGATAGGAAGATCATATAGTGCACTGTGTCATAATTTTCCATCATGCTTCATCTTAACAATGTATTATGGAAATCAGTGTGTAGTGGATCACCTCTTACCAAAATATTTTCCCACCTTCTGTAGGACACATATTTCCTAAGTGCAGAAGAGTGCATCACAGCTGGGCATTTTCAGAATCAGCAGCCAAACATATGCCGCCTGTCTCCAGATGGTCACTTTGGATCCAAGTTTGTTACTGTTGTGGCTACAGGTAAATATGCATTCACATTGCAGCCTGTTTTTGGTTGCCTGAAGCAATTTTCCCCCCAAGGGAAATACTATAAATATTTTTCAACTGTTGAGACTGCTTATATAAATCAGATTGCTTTTCACTCAATATTATAAAATACCCCCTCATAATTTTGCTGCTTTGCTCACAAAAACACCAAGGTGCACTTAATTTGGTGTATAGTGTGCCTGATTAAGATGTTACAGTAAACTATAGCACAAAACAAGAAAAAGTAATAGGACCTGACTCACAAAACCAATGGAAAACTGAGTTAGGCGATAACTAACAATATATATATAAAGATATCAAAGACATTATAAATCAGTCAAATAATCAGTTGTTCCTATATAAAATACGCATGGTCCAAACTAATAAATAACAGTAACTGTGAGGGTTCATGAGGCATACGTCTGTAGTTGAGGGAGGGTACATGGCGTTCAATAAAGCAGAGGCCAGATGTATTTCTACCCATGTTTTTGTATTACTTCAATTCTTTCTATCAGACTGAGCCTAACTTATCAGTATAAAATCTTTATATAGCAACAGTTAACATGCCTCTTTTCCCTTCACCACTCAGAGCATGTTCAAAACCTTGGAAGGTGAGGAAGGGAGAAAAAAAAACAAACGAGGGAATAATTTGAGCTTCCTTGTTACCTGCTTGTTCCTGCTGAATCTTTTACCTTGTTCAGCTTTGTTGTCCCCTCCTTCTTCCATTGTGTGGATTGAAGACTGGCTTCTAGGCAATAAAAACTAGAAGCTGTTGCTTTTCAAGCCTAGAATGAAATGAAAGACTCCAGTTCTCTTGTGATGGATATGTTCCTCTTCAGGACAGTTTACAGGACTACGTTCATGTGATACAGTATAAATTACTTAATGTGCTGCCTGAAACCATGCTTACCCAAGTCACCAGATTGCTGGTCTGCCAGTAACTTGAGTGGAGAATATCACACACCTTGTGTGAATTTGACAACTTCTGCACTGTGTTTCCACTAGTCAATACGTAATCCACTTTCTGCTTTTCAAAAAAAGAAGTCCTTTTCAGGTATTTTCTAAGTAAACATGTGAGGTGGAAAAGTGTGTTAGCCCCACTTTCTTCCGTTCTACTTATGTGAGAACAGAGGTTCCAAAAAGAGAGCATCTGCTATCCATGTAGGCTTTCCACACAGTACAGAACCTTGGAAGATTAGCTTTCCCAATTATGTGAAGTGGTTCCATGGATAGAGAAAGCTCTCCTTTTCAGACTACAATTTTTCATGTAAGGACTGGCAATGAGACAAGGCTAACATGTTTTCTCTGCCTGTGTATTTCATAAAATCATAGACTTGGAAGAGACTACAAGGGACATCCAGTCCAACCCTTTGCCTTCCGCTCAGAAAGTGTCCTTGCCTGTGGGAGTCTGTTTGGCAAAAGCAGAGTCAAGGCCAGTTGGGATTCGGGGAAACAAGCAGGCAGCGCAGGAGCTAAGAATCCAGCAAGAGTTGTCAGGCAGCTCAGGGGTCAGAGTCACAGAAGTCATGAACAAGAACACCAACCAGAAAGCAGATAACTTGCTTCCAGCAACTCTTAAATGGGCTGCCACCAGCTGGCTCTAATCAGTCATCAGGAGCAGCTCCCCTGCTGTTTGGTGAGGAGCCTCATTGAGCATCTCTGCTCTGCTCTCCACTCAACAGCCAGGTCTATGGACTTGGAGGCCATATTGTTTCCCCAGTTGTGTCCTCTGCCAAGTCAGCTGCAGGCGAGTCCTGGCTCTTGCTCCTCAGACTAAGACTGCTCTTCCACTGGGAAAGCTGCAGGAGCCTCTTCAGACTCAGACTCCAAGTCTGAATCCTGGCCATGACAGTCATCGCATGATATTTTAGTAGAATTTTTAGTGCTTGTCAGCCCTTTGTTACATGGTGGCTCTATTTGCTAAGCTGTGGAGAAATTGACATAGCTGGTTTGTGAAGAATAAGGTCTAACTTAACCTCTTCCTCTTATTTTTATTTTCTGTTTTTAGTTGTGATTCTGTTGTGAGGGCCTGTGGTTAAGTACAAATAAATTACTCTGTATATATTTAAAGCCACTAAAGCAGGGTGCCTTCTTTTCCAGGGGGTCCAGATAACCAAGTCCACTTTGAGGGCTACCAGGTATCCAATCAGTGCATGGCTCTAGTACGTGATGAATGCTTGTTGCCGTGCCGTGATGCTCCTGAACTCGGCTATGCAAAGGAATCCAGCAGTGAACAATATGTGCCTGATGTGTTCTATAAGGCAAGTATTGATAACTTCCATCTCCATTGGCATATGGCTACTGCTGCCCTCCTCTGAAAAATAACAGTAAGGAAAAGGGTAGGGTTTGCCTTATACATTTCCTGGTGGGAATGAAACAACAGTTGCATACATTTCCCCAATACTGGAAGACTGGAGTTCTTTTCTTCCCTGTAATGGGTGAAGTAACCCTCCACTGGAAGGGTTAATTGAGTGTTAAAAGTCGAGGTTAGGATTTCTTATGCCCATGCCACGTATACTTGTGTGTAAGTCGAGAAATTTTAGTCAAAAAATCAACCCAGAAAACCTGGGTCAATGTATGTACTGTGCCTTAACTTCTATCAAAAAGGAACCATCCCTTTCTCTGAGTAGAATGGTGAAAAGTGAAAGCTTAGTACTTCCCAGGAGAACCTAAAAGAAGCACCAACGCAATATATTCTCTCTGCTGCAGCACCACTTCTAGTCCTTTTGAATTCCTGGGTGGGAAAATGGCAGTGGTGGCTCTTTGGCACTTCCCCTCAGAGGAGCACTGAGAGAATAGAAAGGGTTGGTGCTTCTTTTAGGTTCTCCCAGGATGAACTAAGCGCTTGCCTGTTACCGCTCTGCTCAGAAAAGAGGATGCTTCTTTTTTTCTTTTTTTGATAGAAGTTAAGGTACAGTATTAACTCTTTATCAAAAAAGGGACCATCCCCTTCTCTGAATAGAGTGATGAAAGGCCTTTTTGAATGCTTGGACAGGAAAATGGCAGTGGGGGTGGCCAGGGCAGCTGGCCCCCTGAGGCAGTGCTGGTGCCTTCACCTCTCTGTAGAATGACCCTCAACTTATCCACAAGTGATCCCAAAGGCCATAGTTTTGGCCCCCAAGCCTGCCCTTGACTTATAAATGAAATTGACGTATACACAAGCGTATACGGTAACAAGTATGCTAGCTTTTTAATGTTCACTCTCTGGCTTAAGGTAGTACAGACCTTTATTCTTTGCAGGGGATGCATAGTTTTCGCCCTCTTTACACCCTAGCTTTGGAGATAATTTCTTAGGGCTTTCCCCTATGCATTAAATAAATAAAGAGAATGATGTTGATGATGATTCACTGTCATCCATTTCCATGTTGGGCTGCCTACTTCTGAAGAGCTGCATGAGTTGGGACTTCCTATCGTAAATGTAGCTCTGTCAAGATACTGTTGCTATTTTTCCTGTTAACCACTTGTTAGGTCCTTTTGAATCTGAGTGGGAAACTGAGTGGGTTGTCAGAGGGACATTTGTAGTAAGCTGTGTGATTGAAATTGAAACGTTCATACTTGCACACACAAGCTACAAACAGTAGTACAGCAATATATATGGGAAATACATATTTGCAATACTTTATTGTTTGAGCTTAGTTCCCTCTTTCCTGAAAGTATTGGTATTGCTCTCCAGCCCATTCAGCTTCAGTGTGAAGTATATTGTGTGCTACTTTGTGCCTCCTGATCAACACTCTGAATTATCTATACCCTTGTGTTTGACAGTGGCTGCCACCCCTCAGTTGATTTTTAATCCATAGTTGATGTTTGCTTTTACACTTAGGTGGGATGTTCACTGAAGCAAAATGATGCAACAATGAGAGTTGCAGGTTTCTTGACAGCCAATGAGAATAGACTTTGCTTTGGGGAATAGTTTGTCAGACTCCTGGTGAGCAACATCAGTTACTGAACAGTCCAAAGTAATAAAATGGAATATAAGCCTCAAGTCAGAGGGTGAGGTGTGTGCAGCCGTGGTGGGGAAGGTGGAATTGCTGTGAGCAGAAAACTGTGTAAGAGAAGGATCAATAGAGCTAGAAGATTAGACTCCAGTTGGGATACAGATAATTCTCTTTTCTGTTACTGCAAGTAATCACTGTGGAAATTACGTCTCATTGTGAATATTTCCAACTTATCTGCCTTGTATGTTGTGGTTCGAAGAATAGAAACTATAAGATTCCCCCCCCCCCGTGCTTTACTTTTGTGGATGTACACTTTCTAAGCTAGAAAATGTTGGATTGGGGGATTTGAAATTCATGGCAAAAATGTGCTCCTCTTTCTTTAATTATGCTTTTATTCCATTAACACAGATCTCCCCAATTTGTCAACATCTGACCAGCTGTAATTAGTTATGTATGGCTGGCATTAATACACAAAGTATTCTTTATCATGCAGTACAGATGTCACCATTTTGCAACAGGAGTTTGAAGAGGTTACAGCTATCAGTTTCACTGTTTATTTGTGCAGTGTGAAACCATCAGGTATAGGATTCACTTTTCAGTCCTGCAGTTGTCTGCAGAAATTTCTACCTATAGCTTGCAGTTCAGAATAACACTCTCAGAAATTTTGTCTCCTTTGAGTGCAAGCTTGGCACCCCCTGATATAATTTTAAGTTTGTTTGTTTTGTATTGGCTGTTTCCTAAGTCACAAGAATACCTAATGCCGTTACTGCTTACCTCTATAAAGTACCTGTTCAGCTTCATTGAGAATGGAATACAGTGCACAAAAGTTGCACTTGATATTTCTCCTTTGTTTCTAATGTCATTCATGTTTCATGTCACTAGATACACTAGAGAATTATATAGAGCCAGATAACCTAAACATTTTCTTTCTTATGTGAACCTTCTGATCTGATCATACTGTGCTCAAAGTTGTCTGCCACTGTGGAGAAGTATACTATGTCTGGTTACTCTTGTCAGGGGATGGTAGGACATTCAGTCCCCGGCAGAAGCCAAAAACTGTCTCAGCAGGCTAGGTAGCAACCCTTTCCCAAGAATACTCACACACAGAGTGTTTGGCGTCCAGAAAACAGGAGGTGCTTTTTATCTTCAAAGTTTCAGCTATTCACAGTATGTACGGTACAAGCAAAGTGCTACGCCAGGCATAGGAAAAGAATGAACACTGATCTGGCTCTCTTATATACAACTCAGCACACCATTGACTTACCCAAGCACCTGGTTACATTGCATCGGATTTCCATACTCATGGCTTTGTACTCTAGTAACCCTTCTTCTGGTGCAATCCTTCTCATGCAGCTGTAGCATGATTAGCATGACTGGCAGTTCATGGAGTCATGGAGTCAGTCATCATGACTCAGCATGATTTCTGCAGTTGTTTGGCCATTTTAAAACTTAGGGTTCAGTAACCAACTCCTGACAATCCCCTCCAAAATGGTCAAACTACTGTGCAGGACACATGTTATCATCGCAACATAACATCATACACATACTGTACATTATTAGACATCAATCGTCTGTCGGTTGACCTTCCCCCCCCCTTTTTTTTTTTTGGATCTTTCACCTTACACACTAGTGACAAGGCCCAGCCTCTTTGCCATCTCCTCATGGTTTCCTGCTGGTAGGGCTTTTGTGAGCAGGTCTGTAATATTGTCCTCTGATGGACAGTACTTCAGACACAGGACACCTTCCTGCCTCACATTTTGGTAACATACTGCAATGTATTTTGTCCTACATTTCAGGTTTTCTGCTTCTGCCATCGCTATGCAGGCATGTGAGTCCTAGTGCACCTCAACTCCTGACAACTCTGTCACTTCTCCCAATTCTTTCTAAGTCTGTTAAGAATGAGAAAGAAACCAAACCAATGACTTTATTAAACTTTAGCCTGCTTCTGATGTTTTTATAACAGTGAATCTAGAATTCCCATTTCTGACAAATCCTTCAGTTTCATGAAGTGTTTTGTCCTATTTTTGGCTTTGCTGGCTTCTTCATCAGGCAAAGATGTTAAATTTTTAGTGGAAAATGAGGTGGTGCAGACCACTGTGGGTCTGCCGAGGTAAAAATGAGCCTCTAAGTCATCTACAGTTGTTCACTCCTCTGGAGCATCTCTGGTAAATGTTGGCCTTCTTGGAATACTAAGCAGCTTAGCAAGGCAAAACCTCACTCATCTAATACTGCCCTGCTTCTTTTATCTTACTAGTGATAACCTTTGCTCTTTCAGATCCTGTCATTCACTTTAAAAAAAATTAATAAGATTTTCCATATTCTCTCTCTCTGGCTTTTCTTCACAAAATGGCCATCTCTCAGAATTGCTTTATGTATTCCTGCATGGCAGGGGGTTGGACTGGATGGCCCTTGGGGTCTCTTCCCACTCAATGACTCTATGAAATATGGGTATCCCTGTCACAGTGGACAAGGCTGGGCTAGCTGGCCCTGTCGCAGGGCATCTAGTATTATTAATATTAGTATTATTTTCAGTTTAGGAAAACCCAGTCTATTTATATTGACTAGATTTTTGATATTGTCTATTTCAGCAAAATATATAATTTTGAAAAAATCTCTCTCTCTCTGGCTTTTCTTTGCAAACGAAGATTCAGGAAGGACTCATCCCGCACTTTCTACAAGCACGCTGATGACTAAAAAGGCCAATCTGAGATAAACAAGTCCAGTTGCAGAAAGCACAGCAGAAGGTCTCCTTGGGTGATGTTTCCGGGTTGTGATTCTTTCTGCGTTGTCGTTTCTCTTCAAGACTTGTTCGGCGTGAGTTCTCAAATAAGGCTGCAACATTGTGGATAGTGTGTCTCCATGCCTCCATGTGGTGAGGGCGGACCATTGTTGGTGATCAGTTTGGCCAAGCCTGAGATGTTGTTTCAGGGAGTCCTTGTATCGCTTTTTTGAAGCGTCCCTCTTACGCTGACCCGTGGCGAGTTCACCGTAGAGTAGTATTTTTGGGAGGCGATGGTCCTCCATCCTATAAACGTGCCCTGCCCAGTGCAGCTGCGTTCTCACACATACATATACACACAAACACAAACAGAAAACAACAAACTCCCCTTTCCACCACCACACCTTTTAAAATGACTCTCTGCTTTTCTCTAACTGTACCCTAACTGATTATCTTAATCTCACCTCATTTCTTTGCTACTATTTAACATTTATCTTATCTAATTTTGAAATTTTATTTTCAAGATTTCTTGTATTGTGTTATATATTTGTTCAGATCCTGTCATTTACAATAAGTAAGAACAACTTTTATGACCTCATGACAGCTGTGTTCAAATAATGGGTGCAAGTGGGGGTCACCTTCTTAGAGTTCAGACACAAGAGAATTATGCCACTTAACAGAAACATGAAAAGATTCCACCCAGCTGTTCTCTGAAAGTGTGCTTTCTGTATTGAAAATTGTCCAAAACTTTTTGTGCTTTTCACATTATCAAGGGAATGTTACTTCTCCATTCAGAAAGGACAGACTTTACCTTCATATCAGGCAAACAGTTTCATTGAACCAACCATACCTGCAGATGGAGGAACATATATTGGTGCAGGTTAAGACATAAAGGAGACTCTGTTGTACAGTGTTTGCTGTTAACATAATAGGAAGAAGCTAATGAACTACTTAGGTTATGTACTGGACTAAAAGGCTTTCAAAGTCCGAAATACAGTCCACTTTGAGTGTATGTACCTTAGCCTGAGGACCAGGGGTAGTTTGGGGACTTTGCTAGTATACCGACCACCCCATTGTCTAGCAGACTTCCTAACCGAGCTGACACAGCTGGTCTCAGAGCTGCTGTTGGAGTCACCCAGACTTTTAGTTTTGGGTGACTTCAACATTCCACTCGAGACCAGCTTGACAAATCTGACTGGTGCGGCTCGGGAGTTCATGGAAACCATGACAAATATGGGCCTATCCCAAATGGTCGTCGGGCCCACACATTGTGCAGGTCATACCCTCGATGCGGTCTTTAGTACGGAGCAGGAATATCCGTGGGCGGAAGTTATAAAAACCACCACATTGTCATGGACGGATCATTTCCTGGTCAAGACTGAACTAAGAGTCTCTTCCCGCCCCACCGGGGGTGGTGGACCCATTAAAATGGTCCACCCTCGAAGGCTAATGGAACCAAGAGGATTCCAGAAAGCCTTGGAGGGTTTAATGGTTGGTAACGCCGGTGACCCTGTCGAAGCTTTGGTTAATACCTGGAACACCGACCTTACCAAGGCTATTGACACGATCGCTCCCAAGCGTCCTTTCCAACCCGCTCCAAACCGTAAGCCATGGTATACAACAGAGCTTAGGAAAATGAAGCGGGTTGGACAACCACTAGAGTGCAACTGGCGGAAAACTTGATTCTTATCCGACAGGACTCGTCATAGGAACTTTCTTTGGTCCTATCGAGAGGCAATACGTGCAGCACAGAGATCCTTCTCCTCTGCACGTATTGCATCTGCAGAGTCCCGTCCAGCAGAGCTGTTTAGGGTGGTAAGGGAGATGATGCAGGTTATTCCTGCGCAGAACCCGTTGCTTAACCCAACGACAGCCTGCTGTGACGTGTTTAACAATTTCTTTGCAGATAAAATCTCTCGGATAAGAGCCGACTTAGATGCCAGTAATTTGACAGAAACAATTGACGAGGTGTCCAGCAACTCCGTTGATGTAGGTTTACTGGATGAATTTCAATCCGTGAGTACCGAGGACGTGGACAAGCTACTTGGTAGGGTGAAGAAGACGACCTGCCCTTTCGATCCTTGCCCTTCATGGCTGGCCATCCAGGGGGGGACTGCCTTGATGGTGTTCCTTAAGGACATCATCAATGCATCCCTCAGAGAAGGGTGTGTTCCATCTTGTTTAAAGGAAGCAGCCGTTAGGCCACTCCTGAAAAAATCTTCCCTTGACCCCCTGGACATGAACAACTATAGGCCGGTTTCTATGTTACCATTCTTGAGCAAAGTGATTGAGAGGGCAGTTGCACTTCAACTCCAAGTGGTCTTGGATGAAACCGATTATCTAGACCCATTTCAATCTGGCTTTAGGATGGGATTTGGAGTTGAGACTGCCATGGTTGCCTTAACCGACGACCTGCGTCTAAGAATCGACAGGGGTAGTGTGACCCTGTTGGTGCTTTTGGACATCTCAGCGGCTTTCGATACGATAGATCATAGCATCCTCTTGGATCGCCTGAGAGGGTTAGGAATCGGAAGCACTGCGCTCCAGTGGTTCCGGTCCTTCCTCTCGGGCAGGTCCCAGAGGGTGTTGCTCGGGGACAGTTGCTCCAGCAGAAAGGAGCTTACTTGTGGTGTTCCGCAGGGTGCCATCCTGTCCCCGATGCTGTTTAACATCTATATGAAGCCGCTGGGTGAGATTATTCGGAGTTATGGGGCTGGGTGTTATCAGTACGCTGATGACACCCAGATCTATTTCTCCTTGTCCCGATCGTCAGTCTCGAATTCTGATAGCGTCTCTCCTCTTAATGACTGTCTTAAAGCAGTAATGGGCTGGATGAGGAAAAACAGATTGAGATTAAATCCAGACAAAACGGAGGTGCTCACGGTAGCGGCCCCAAAACCAGGAGTTGGGTTGCAACCTCCAGTCCTGGATGGGGTCACGCTCTCCGTTAAGGACTGTGTTCGCAGTCTGGGGGTGCTCCTTGATTCATCGCTTCAGATGACGAGTCAGGTGAATGCGACAGTCAGGAGCGCCTGTTATCAGCTTCGGCTGGTACGCCAACTGCGCCATTTCCTGTAAGTAAAGGACCTCGAGACTGTGGTGCACGCGCTGGTAACCACTTGTCTAGATTTCTGCAATGCGCTCTACATGGGGCTGCCCTCATGCTTGGTCTGGAAACTTCAGTTGGTACAAAATATGGCAGCCAGAGTGGTCTTGGGAACATCTCGGAGAGACCATATAACTCCAGTGTTAAGATCTCTCCACTGGCTGCCTATCAGTTTCCGGATGACAAGCCTGAGTAGCTTTTAAAAAGCACTAAAGACGGATCTCTTTCGGCAGGCCTTTCCAAATTAGATCCCGGCCTCGGGATCCTGGCTTCTTATAGTCCGCTGGCTATTTATTGTATTTGTTGTTTTTAAAGGTGATTTTAGACCGTTGCTTTTAATTTACATTTGTTTAATATTTTTTTGTGGGGGTGGGGGGTGTTTAGGGATTTTTATCTGTATTGTATTTTAATTTTTGTAAGCTGCCCTGATGGTTTTAACAGAGGGGCGGGGTATAAATAAATATTATTATTATTATTATTAAGTTTGGTCACTTGGTAGCTGCTTACTACAAACCAGGACAGCTACTCTTCTGAAAAATAAGGGAAGACCTGCATGAGGAAGCTTTGCAGAGTAGTATACATTGGTAACTCTCCTATGAGAGAGCTTTTAGAAATTTGTTGGATATGCCCCAATGTTTCTGTAATGCGGGGTGCATTTATCTCACAGTGCTAGTGGCAGTTTAAATACAACAGGAGCTATTAAGCCCGTGTGTTGTCTTGCTGGTTAGGGAAACAGATGCTCTTTAAACTCCTACAGTCAGAGAAGGTGATGTATGTAAAATAAGAGACGCTTGAAGCAATGCCCATACAAAGCCTGCTTATTGCATAAGGTATGTGGCCTTAGTATATTGGTTTTTTACTTTTGGAAAACAGCCTCTGGATTAGTATTGCTGCACAGATAGAAACCAGTATTGAGATCAAGGCCACACAGCTGGGAAAAATTGTTGAGAGTATTACTGCAGGGGCCTCAGTGAGTGAAAATAACAGGACTCTTTTTTCCCCCTCAAGCCACCATTGTGTTGTATGCATCAGTATGTGCTTGGGGACTGGGCTGGAGATTGTGGCACCCATGACAGCATGTTTCAGGCATTGCCAGTTCTTGTGTCAACTTGAGAACAAGTGTGATTCACTTGTGTCCAAAATATCAGAAAAACAGGAAAACCAACAGCACCAGTTTGTTCCAGTTTTATGAAACCAGGCATTTTTCCCAGGCCTCTGGCAGTGCAAGCACTTTATGTTTTTACCATACTCTTTATCTTGGCCCCTTTAAAGACCATGTCAGCATTAGCAGCAGGGCTGTTAATTTCATCTGAACTTTCAAATCCAGCTGGTATAAAGGACTGGAGGCTTATCATAATGTGGAAACTAAGACTGTAGAACCAGGATGAAAAAAACTATGTGATAAACAGCTCTTCTCACCATACCTCCAACTGAAGGGGGAAAGCCCCCACCAAGAAAGTTTCTGGAATAGGAGAGGTCTAACCTGCTGTCCTAGTAGGACTGCCTTTATATCAGTGCACTGCAGTCAGCACTGTCTACACAACCGCTAAGACACTTCTTCACTCTTCAGCTGTGTATGAGCAAGCACTTGTGACTTTATCTCCACAAGAAGCAATAATATGGCTAGCATTTAAAATAGGGAAACAATCAGTGTCTTCATTTTCAAAAGTGTAGAAAGGTTGGGTATGCAAGGTTCCATTAGAAGATTTCCTTCCTATTTCAGTCTGACTTTTCTATCAACATCATATTTAAGCTAGGAGAGTATCCTGCCTTTGTGATGCTGATAGTCTCAAGAAAAGAATGTCCAGCTTTGTGTTCCTTTTTAATTCTCTATCAAGTATCCATCAGTGGCTGAAAGTAGGAGTTTTATAAAAGGTGTGGGGAGGGGGAGAGAACTGTGACAGGCTAGTGTGCTCAGTCTACATTTAGTGTAGCAGTAAATTGTCTTTGAATGTTACTTGTCTTTTCCAAAGATATATTGGTGTAAGTTGTCATAACATAATCAGATGAAGTCATTGGTAGCTGTGAATGCTGAGCATACTTAAAGCCTGACAAATATGTCAATCTGCAACTTGTGTGTATGGTGAGCATTTCTCAATTTTTTGTGGTCCTTGGTATTAAAACACTACCTCCTCTTCCTGAAGCAGTATTCAGCTAGTTTGCCAAGTCTGACTTTCCATTATCTAGCTGTCATCTTATTGGGCACCCCTGTGAGTCTCAGGCTGTGGTGCACTCTTGAAGTTGGTTACAGCACCACAGGACTCCAGCTCTAGACCTATTTCATGGATGTCTCAACATTCCATCAAAGGCAATAAAATAAAGTAAAATAAACAAAAATGCAAAGGGGATCTGAATTTTATGGATCCTTTGAAGTGTTCAGAATAGCTGAGGTTTAATGCTTTTGCAGGACTCTGTTCCCTTGTTGACATTAAAAAAAACCTATGATCTTAGCACAAATGCAAAAATGTCATCTTTTGCAGTGAATTATGCTTTTATTAATGTTCTAATGCCTAGGCAATTGCTTGGGGCTGGTAAAAGATGAAAGAACCTGATGACACTTGTATTCCAAAGGACCTTTTGTCCCTATGTCATTTTTTAAAATCCACAATCTGGATAAGGTTTTTGCATTTGAGCTACTGCTTCAGCCTCCTATGGTGTGCTGGTCTGAATAACGGAAAGCCACTGGATTTTAGTTATAGTACGAAGTCTGGTATATAAGGTTTCATCCTGGCAAGATGTTCCAGTAGCAATACTAGAGGGCCTGGCACTCTTTATTAAGAGCTACTTAGGATTGTTGTCCTCTTCTTAAATGATATTCCTGTGGATTTTTGAGTTACAACTGCTTGGTATGTCAAGATCCTTTTATGGAATCTGGGGGTAAAGTGAGAAATGATACTCTGTTGACATTTGTGAGTCTTTGCCTAGGGACAGGCACATGAAATACCAAGTATAGAGCTGCAGTGCAAGAATAATTCATGCTTCTCAGGGGTTCCTGTGGTCCAGCAAAAGCTATAGAACTGGTCCAACCCCCTCTCTCCCTATCCCCCAACAGCTGTTAGAAAACAGCTTATGGCTTTTTCTACCAGGCCACTGTTGGATCCAGCTTTTGTTTAACACCTGTCTTGAAAATTCTCACCAGCTTTCAATGCCCGCTTTGCCTTTTGGTTTATAAAGAAACCTTCTTTCTACTGTACCGTTGTTGGGTTTTTTTGTCCTATATTGCTACAAACAGTTGTCTGGCCCTTTATAGTCTTGTATTACTGTCCTTTGTCTCCTCAGTTTTCAATTCTACTTTAAAGAAGAAAGAGGAAATCCACCCACTAGCTGACCATGGGCTGAGTTAGTGCAAGAATGGAGCTACAGTCCTCCCTCCACATTGGCGGCCTCCACACTTGCTGTTCCGCATATTCGCGGTTTGCCGCTCTGGGGAGAGGGGGGAAGTGGCAATGAGGCCTCTGAAGGCCCCGTTGCCACTTTCGGAAGGGCAGGGGAGGTGGGGGGAAAGTGGCAATGGGGCCTCTGAAGCCCCATCGCCGCTTTTGGGAGGGCAGGGGGGGCTGTTATTATTCGCGGATTTTTCACATTCATGGGGGTCTTCTGAACCTAACCCCCGCGAATGTGAAGGGACGACTGTATTCTATTCTCTTCATTTATTTTTAGTTAGCACATCTCTCTTGCAATAGAATCACTCTGGTGCCTGATCTTCCATTTGTCATTTCACATAAGTATCCATCTTTCTCTGCAGTGCTACTGTCTAGTTCTGTATTTCCCACCAGCACTAGTCAGTCACATGTTAATTTGGATCAGGAAAAGGCAATATTGTCAGTCTTGAAAGTTTCCATGTTGTTTTATCATGACACTACAAACAAGATTGTAGTTTCCAGGTAGGGCTGCATGGTAGTGTGTTGCATTTCAGTGGCTTGAGAATTGGCATGTCTCTTGCACCAAGTTGAATATTATTACAGAGTGGCATAGGCTGATAAAATTCCTCCCAAATCAATTTTTGATGCACAAATTAAATAATATAACTACAAATGTCATTTCAAATAGCAGTGCATCTTTTGTTCAGTACCTTCTGTGACAGTTCACTGAAGGAAACAATTTCTGGCATATTGGGCATATGTAAGGAGAAAATCTGCCTGATCCCCTGCAGATACTGCATGTGGCCAGATTCTGTTAAAAATTTCTTTGAGAGCTAGATATTGTGGCTTTACAACTAATTCCAGGACTTCTTTGATCCTAGGTGAAATAGTTGCCACAGTTTTTTTACCCAGGAGATAAAGTACTGTGTGCCTGCTTGCTAATTGTTGTGTTGGTGTGTGTGTGCCATCTAATATAAGGGATTTTGCTATGCCATTCCATATAATGGGACTTGAGTATTCACGGATTTTGGTATCCATGGGGGGGGGTCCTGAAACCAAACCCCAGCGAATATGAAGGGACAATTGAAATAACAATAATACCTGATAGTAATAATAATGCAATTACACCAGTGATTCTTAACCTGTCGCTGGAGGTCCTCCTTGCAGTGGAGTGGCCATGTGACAGGAGCCAAGGCAAAGGCTGGCTGGCTGGCTGGGCCTGCACATTGCCATTCAGTCCACTCCAGCCACAAATGGAGAAACAGAAGAAAAGTCTTCCATCCCCTTCCAGTGCCTCTTAAGAAAGGTTTAATGGATGGTGTAATTGTATTGTCATCATCATCATAGACTGGAGAGCTGGGCCAAAGCTAACAAAATGAAATTCAATACGGAGAAATGTAAAGTACTGCATTTAGGGCGGAAAAATGAAATGCATAAATATAGGATGGGAGAGACGTGGCTGAATGAGACTAAGTGCGAAAGGGATCTAGGAGTCCTAGTAGACCACAAGTTGAACATGAGCCAACAGTGTGATGCGGCAGCTAAAAAGGCCAATGCGATTTTGGGCTGTATCAATAGAAGTATAGTGTCTAGATCAAGGGAAGTAATAGTGCCACTCTATTCTGCCTTGGTCAGACCTCACTTAGAATACTGTGTCCAGTTCTGGGCACCACAATTCAGAAAGGATATTGACAAATTGGAGCGTGTCCAGAGAAGGGCAACTAAAATGGTGAAAGGTCTGGAAACCATGCCTTATGAGGAGAGACTTAGGGAGCTGGGTATGTTTAGCCTGGAAAAAAGACGGTTAAGAGGCGATATGATAGCCCTGTTTAAGTATTTGAAGGGATGTCACATTGAGGATGGAGCAAGCTTGTTTTCTGTTGCTCCAGAGACTGGAACACGGAGCAATGGGTGCAAGCTCCAGGAACAGAGATTCCATCTCAACATTAGGGGGAACTTTTTGACAGTAAGAGCTGTTCGGCAGTGGAACACACTCCCCCGGAGCGTGGTGGGGTCTCCTTCCTTGGAGGTCTTTAAACAGAGGCTGGATGGCCATCTGTCGGGGATGCTTTGATTGTGATTTCCTGCGTGGCAGGGGGGTTGGACTGGATGGCCCTCGTGGTCTCTTCCAACTCTGCAATTCTATGATTCTATGATTCTATGATCATCATCAGGTATTATTATTACTATTATTATTAGGGTTTTAAATTTTGAGTTAAGTCTAGGGGGTCCACGGCTATAAAAGATATTTAAGTGGGGTCCCTGGTAAAGAAAAGGTGAAGAGTCATTGAATTACACTATTCATTAAACCTTCCCTCACAGGCACTGGAGGGGGTGGGAAGACTTTCTCCTGCTTCTTCCTACAAGTTTGTGGCTGGAGCGGATTGAGCGGCAATGTGTAGGCCAAGCCAGCCAGCCAGGTTTTGCCCTGGCTCCTGTCATGCGGCCACTCCATATCAAGCCTTCGTGGACCTCCTATGAGGATATCACAGACCTTTGGGTGTCCCCAGACCACAGGTTAAGAACCACTGGACTAGAAATCTTGGGACCAGTGTTTGAATGCCCACTCGGCTGTGGAAACCCACTGGGTGACCTTGGGCAAGTCACATATGCTCAGCCTCAGAGGAAGTTAATGGCAAAACCCGCTCTGTACAAATCTTGCCAAGAAAACCCCATGATAGGTTTGCCTTAGGGTTGTCATAAGTTGTAAACAACTTGAAGGTACACAACACCAGCAGTCAAAATGCCATTATATTAATCTGTACAATCAACCTGTTAAATTTATTGCTACAGGATGTTATGATGACAACTAGCTTACCTTTCACAATTTCATAGATAGTAATAGAAACACTAATCTGTGGCAACTACCGGTAAAAATTAAACATGGAACAGAAGTTGAAAGGAGACAAACCCTGCTCACACTTCCATATTATTATTTCATATTATTCAGCTAAAAAAGCCAATGTGATTCTAGGCTGCATCAATAGGAGGACAGTGTCTAGATCAAGGGCAGTAATTGTGTGACTCTTTTCTGCTTTGGTTGGACCTCACCTGGAATACTGTGTCCAGTTCTGGGCACCACAATTCAAGAAGGATGTTGACAAGCTAGAACGTGTCCAGAGGAGGGCAACTAAAATTGTGGGAGGTCTAGAAGCCATGCCCCATGAGGAGCGGCTTAGGGAGCTGGGTATGTTTAGCCTGGAGAAGAGAAGGTTAAGAGGGGACATGATAGCTATGTTTAAATATTTGAAGAGATGTCATACTGAGGATGGAGCAGGCTTGTTTTCTGCTGCTCCAGAGACTAGGACACAAAGCAATGGGTTCAAACTACAGGAAAAGAGATTTCACCTAAACATTAGGAAGAACTTCCTGAAGGTAAGAGCTATTCAGCAGTGGAATGTGCTGCCTCAGAGTGTTGGTGGAGTCTCCTTCTTTGGAGGTTTTTAAACAGAGGCTGGGTGGCCATCTGTCGGGAGTCCTTTGATTGTGTATTCCTGCAGGGCAGGGGGTTAGACTAGATGGCCCTTGTGGTCTCTTCCAACTCTACAATTCTATGAACCCAAATATATGTCTGTTAACAATTATTAGCTGTGCTAGCTGAATGGCATCTCTAATTATCAGATGCCACAGGGACGAACAGATAGCTATCCTATCATGTGCTGCTTGGGAGCTATTGAAGGCATTTGGAAGTTGTGACTGGAGTGCTGGGCAAGATGAACTTTGGTCTGATCCAATAAGGCAGAGCTTGTAGCATCAGAGTACATCCAAGCACTCAAGACTATCCTCTTAATCTATAAATCTTATTAATTTTGTTGTGTAAAGTTTTATCTACCAGCAGTTTGTGTTCAGAGTGTGTTCCCCTTTTTTCTGCTCTCACCCAATAATATTTTTAAATGCATTAGTCCTAGAACCAGAGTTTGCCAGGGGCTTTAGTTACAAATGTGTCCTGGATGTTAAAAGAGATTTCTTGGCTTGGCTTCCTAGGAGGAGGAAGTTCTCCTGTAGCAGCTGTCTGGGGTTGTCATGTACTCCTTTTTTCAGATATGCTAATAAACACATATTAGTTAGTAGTCTTTATACTAGATTGACTTGTTCTGCATATGTATTTTGACTGTGATTAAAAATCATAAGCACCATCTGATCAAAAAGAACAGTTTTTTAAAAAAAGAAAAGCAACTTTGTTTCTTTGCCTACATGTGTTATATTAAATGGAAGCAGCAGAGGTTTATGATAGTGCTGAGCTAAATATTGAGTGAAAACATCTCTAACTCTCCATCCAGTTCCTACCATCCTTCCACTTCTTGCTTGTTTTCCAAAGCGAGAAGATGGTTTAAAATGCAGAAATGTTCCATCAACTAATTGAAGTCAATAACTGCAGAATTTCTACCAAGCTCTTACTCAAAGTGGATAAGAGATACTTTCTTTCTCTTTGTTAAAGGATTTGATTATGGTTGAAAAGCTGCCTGTAAGAACTGAAAGCCTGCTTCTTTCTCTTCTAGAAACAAAGCAAGAGTGGATGTGCTTAAGAGGACCCCCCCCCTTCTATATTACTGGTGCCACTTCTGATAGCAGAGTTGCCTCTCTTCTCAAAAAAGAGTATATCAAGACCAGCAGTGAGCATATGGCATGTTGTTCTGTCCCATCCATTACCCAAATCAATATTTGAATATTCCATTCCACATACATTTTATTCTACAGTCCCTTCATTTTCACGGCTTTCCCTTTCACAGTTTTGTATATCTGTGGAAAGCCACTGAGGATTTGCTGCCCTCGCCCCCCCCCCCCAGGGAACGCATTTGGGGGGGAGCCAACCCCGAGGAAAGCCACTGAGCCACAAAACCTCCCAAGTGCTCGGCAGTGGGGACATGGTGGCAGTGGAGACCCTGGGTGTGAGGTGGCAGCGGCAGCATGGTGGATACATCAACGGAGGCCCCAGAGGTATGGTGGCATTACATTTTGGGGGGGAAGGCCAAGCCTGAGGAATGTCGCACGTTCGGCAGCTTTACTCTGAATGTGGGCATTCCTCGGGCTTGCTGTCCCCCCCAACTGCATTGAACCCCGAGGAACGCCCACGTTCAGTGGCTTTGCCCTGAACACGGGTGTTCCTTGGGGTTAAATGTGGTTGGGGTGGAAAGCCAAACCCCAGGAAAACAGCGCATTCAGGGCAAAGCCTCCAAAATTGCCGCTTTCCTGGGGCTTGGCTCCATTTGGGGTGGGAAGCCAAGCCCTGGGAAAGCAATGCATTCGGGTCAAAACATCTGAAATCGCTGCTTTCCTGGTGCTTGACTCTGTTTGGGGTGGGAAGCCAAGCCCCTGAAAAGCAGCACGTTCGGGGCAAAGCCTCTAAAATCAGCGCTTTCCTGGGGCTTGGCTCCGTTGGGGTGGGAAGCCAAGCCCCAGGAAAGGTGCGTTCAGGGCAAAGCCTCCAAAATCACCACTGTCCTGGGGCTTGGCTCTGTTTTTTGTGGGGGGGGGAAGCCAAGCCCTGGGAAAACAGCGAGTTTGGGGCAAAGCCGTCGAAATAGCCACTTTCCTGGGGCTTGGTTCCATTTGAGGTGGGAAGTCAAGCCCCAGGAAAGCCGTGCATTTGGGGCAAAGTCGCTGAGCTGCAAAGCCTCCAAGGGCTCAGCCGTTGGGGCATGGTGGGGGTGGCTGCAACGGTGGCTGCATGGTGCGGTGACGGGACAAGCAAAGGTGGGGGTGGCGGCAGAGGAGTTCTGAAAGGCCTATTTTCATGTTTTTTTTCACTTTCGCGGGGGTCTTGTGCCCCTAACCCTCACAAACATGAAGGGACAACTGTACTAGAATGAGGGGTTCTGCTTTATTAACCTTTTACTTATAGATTTAGTTATCCTTTTAAATCGTGCCTGGTTTTCCTGGTGGGAATAGGGGACAAGGAAGGTAAACCCTTGAGATGTTAGCATGGCATTGCCAGGTTTAGCTTTTGCTGAAAGAAATTGGCACCTAAGATGAACATACTGGCTGGGTGCAAAGGGGTAATTGCACCAAGGGGCAGGATATAAATAAATTTTATTATTATTATTATTATTATTATTTAAAATAAGGCTGCCTGGCACCTACTTTGTTATCTTCTAACATTGGGGTGGAAATCATTCAGCCCCTCTAGATGATGTTGGACTGTGGTTTCCAGTAGCCCTAACCAGCATAGCCAGCAGGGAGGAATACACTTACTGGATGGCGGCATGATTCCCTCCTGTGCAACTTAACTCCATGCTTTTCTCTGCATGGAGTCACTGTTGGTCAGCAAAGCGTGTGTGGTTAACAAATACACATACCATACTCGCTGCCGAATCAGAAATGAACACAGTGTTTCCCTAGCAGTCTCCAAAGTGACATTTTTGAAGGCCATCAAAAATGTAATTTCATAATAAAATGGGGGTGGAGTGGTCCACTGAGACTTTTCTCTTCTTGAAGAGCTGGATTTACAAATACGTCATAGTACAAAGACAGACGCTTCTGTTGGATAGGAACAAAATAAGCAAGTATATTTCAGATTTCAGTAACCTGACTTTTAAAAAAGGCATTTAATGTTGGACTTCTGGATATGCACTTCTTTCCCCAGAGGGAAAGATGAAAGTGAACAGGTGCTGGGGAAGAATGTGTCTGTATGTTAGAACTTAATTGGATTTGAAGATGACTTCCAGATGGGCTAATTATATGGGTGGTGTGGCAAGTTGTTTTTTGCATGGGCAAGTCTGCAAGTTGGTTTCATTGAGTTTTATTTTGCTGTTTGCAATCTTGTCAAGATTAAGGGAATGCCTCCACAATAGCAGCCTGGGAGAGGCTGTTTGGGTGCTGTAGTGCATATCCAGAAGTGTTGGAAGTACCCCTAGAAAGACAGCTATCTTTTATTCCCTTGATGACACTGTGTGTAATGAGGAGGATCAGCATAGAATGAAATCCTAAAGAGGACTGCAGAGTAGGTTGCACTGTATAAATGCAGTTTCCCTGAATAAGCGCTATGAAGATATACCCATAAGCAGAAATGGGCTCGTAAGACACTAAATTCCCTTAGAACAAGTATTTCTTTCTCTGTCATCTCCTGCTGGAATTGAGAAAATCTGAAGACCAAGCCTCTGACCTTTTTCCTGCAGGCATCAGTATACTGAGTAGTTTGCCTTATTCAAGAAATGAGAAGTGTATGTGAGATTTTCTTTATAATTGGCATTTCGTTTAGAGAATGCCTGGGTGTGTGGGGGGGCGGGGTTTACTGGCTTAGTGTGTTTGGGCAGGTGTCTGGTTGGCCATGCCATCGATTTTTCTGAAGAAGGAGGGCCAGTGATGACAATATGTAGTTTGTTCCCAGTCATCCATTAAATTTGTATGTTCATTTCTTACCAATCCAAGAATGTTATACAGTATTAGCATTCTTACAGTTAAACTGCAGTAGTAAACTTTGGCATGCTCATAGTTCTTTGTCCAGCTACTAATGCAAGAAGGTCCTTGAATCTGATGTGCAATACAGGTTGCTCCCTGTATCCATGGAACCATTATCCGTGGTTTCGGTTATCTGCGACAGAAAAAATAGGGACACATACCATAAAGTCGCACTGGGAAATGCCTAGGAAGGTGTCCTCTCTAGGAATTGCTAGGCCCTCCAGTGAAACTCTATGGAAAGTTTGTACCAGAAGTCCTTTATTTTAATAGGGTTTACTATTATCCATGGTTTCATTTATAAATGCTAAGTCCCCGTTTATACAGGCGACCTGTACTGCGTTTTGAAGCTAGGTGAAAATCCATTGAAGACTACCAAGCCTCATTCATTAAAGATAAAAAGCAAGCTTTGGTGAATTTTGGAAAAGATTTTTGTATTATCCCCAAATTGGAGGTGCACCCCCTCCCCAGTTCAACAAAATGGTTATGTCTAATAGATTTTCATTAGGATTTGCATGAGAAGGAGAGGCACTTTAGCACTAGGGAATATTAAGGGCCAAACAAAATTTGAACCTGCAGCCTTTCAGATTGTAATCATGACCAAATCACTTGACAACACGTTAGAGTGCTGATTAGCAGTGCTCACCAGAAGTGTCCATCTGATGGCTTCCCTCCCTTGTCCTGTGACTTGCAGTGAGAGTGCATGTGTATGAACGCTGGCATGAGCTCCCCTCCTCTTGCAGTAAATCAAATCTGCACACTGGCAGGAGTGTCCAACTACTTGTCCTTGGGATCTGCCTCATAGCCACATTTGCTGTTGAAAGCTTAGTGAAGGTAAAGTCTTAGGTAAGGTCTCTTGATTGGAAATTACAAATGTATAATTTATATACATCTGAGTGAGTGATTTATATCCTGTTAAGTGGTGATTTAGTTGGAAAATACAACCCCCGCTTGCAGAATCTTTAATGAAAACTGTCTGTTCTTATGAATTTATTTCTGAAGCAGTGTTTAAGCTCAGTGTGTTTGACATAAATCAGGTCTAATTGTCACATTGTGATTAATGAACATATGCTAGCCATTTCTCCCCAATAACTGACTTTGCTCATTTCATCCAGCAAAGTAAAACAAGTTTAGACTTAGCAGAATCCATTTTTCCAGGTCTCTGTTTTAAGAAAAGGGTGGCAAGAATACCTGTTTTTTTTGTTTTCGTTTTTTGACACTTAGTTTTTCAAATGCAAAGGCAACACAAGGGCATATGAGGCTGGAGTTATCTTCTTGCCTTTTCTTTCATGTGTAGCCTTGCTTAGTATCTGCCTTAAGAAGGATACAATAATCCTGTTATTCCTCTGGTGGAACTAGCAAATATCATGCAGGTGGGGGGGGGTGACATCCGCATCAGTAGCATCTCCCACTACTGAAAAATGGTGAATATTTTCTTTCTCTTGGGCTGGGAGGAACTGAATCTCTAGCCAAGCTGGAATAGGAAGAGATATTTTCATATTGGGAGCCTACAGAGAGCCTTCTTGCGTCAAGTTATAGGACCTTCTTGTGCTCCAAGTGTGTGAAAACTTCCATGTCTTCCCCTTTGGGTTTGTGGAGACACAAGAGAGTCCAGTAACTACAGGCAAGTAAAGCCTCTTCTATAATCTGTAAGGCTGGCTGCCCAACCCAATGACCTCTGAAACTCTTGGCCCACAACTTCCATCATTTCCAGCCAGCCTGGTGTGGTCCAACACATCCAGTGGGCATCAGTTTGGGAAAGGCTGCTATAAACATTAAGGGAGAAGAGAAGTTACCAGTGATCACAGATTGTCAGCCAAAGTGCATCTCTGTCACTACACACACACACATGGACTAAAGGTCAGTATCAGGGCTGAATCAGAAGAAAATGCTGGACTAATGAAGTGTGAGTAAATAAGGCAAGCAAGGATTCAACTGCCTTCACCAGATTTCATGTTAAATATGAGAAATCCCCTCCCCCCCTTGGGATTTCTGCATGTGAATGGGGCAAATAAAGGGCATCCCAAAAATGTATTAACCCTTTAACAGCTAGTAGTAGGTAAGGTGATTATTTTAAAGCTATGTAAATACATTTATATTATATTGAAGAATAAATGTTATAATAATGATTTAATCAGAGTTAAAATTCCATCTTAAAATATGAATTTATGTAAGGTGTCCAAATTGTCCCCCACAGTGCAGTCCTCATGTTGTCAAAGCAGAGTTGCAAACCTCACTTAAAGTTTCTCTTGTAATTTTGTGACACTTTTCTATTCCTGAAATCTTTAATCCTGTTAAGGATATATTCATTTTTTGGGGGTGCAAATTTCCCCCCAGAATTATAATCTGTTAAGGGTGTCTTTTTGGGGGACATGCTGTATATGAACAATGAACATCACATGTAGTTTGGCCCTAAAATAATGTGTGCTAGCTATGAATCATATAAACCATGTGTCAAGCTAGCCAGGGGGGGTGTCTCTGCTTAGAACCCCTCAGATAACTTTTGCTCCTGGAGCTTTCTGCCTGGAGCTCCAGAAGTTACTTTTTCCAAGACAAAATCCTAAGGATCCCTCTAGCCTGGAGATCCTTCAGAACTATGTCTTCCAAAATCGCTGCCACCCCCCTCTTGAGTTGCGTATCCCTAATTATGGACCAAGAGGAGACCACAGGGAACTGGGAACTCCCTGCCACTGCAGAGCTGTACCCACCCTTTCCTTCTATCCCGAAGTAAGGGCAATAGCGTAACCAAGTGGAAAATCAGGCACATGCAAGCGTCAGTTAAGAGAAACAAATCAAGCTTATTTTATTCAGGCAGAGTTTAAGGCAAATCACTTCATGAAGAAAGCACTTCTTTCTTCAGGTCAGAGGCTTACAGTTACAGAGTATTAAAGTCAAAGCATTCAGTTATATTCAGCTACATTCAGCCAAAGTTTAAGAAAATAACATAAAATTCCCTAATTGCAACTACTACACATTTCTAACTGGAGTCAGTTAGATGTGCCAGGCTGGCTCAACAGCATCTTCCATTGTTAAGTCCTTTGTCGTCTCATCTTTCCAAGGGAGGTGAGGTGTTGTCCCAAGGTGTTCCTTTTTTGTCTGACTGACCATGTGCTCCTCACATTGCAAATAATGGGACATGTGGTCCTTGTAGAACAATAGGAGTGCCATCACCTTTGCAGGATGATGGGACTGCCTTCATGATGCCATGTTATAAGGTTTCGCTAGATATTGGAGTACTTCATTAGAGTCTGCAAAGTGCTGGAGGCTTTCTGTGTCCTCTAACAGATGTAATTGATGGAGTAGTCATTTGTATGGTGTTATGCAAAAGAGCCATTAAAGGCCAATTTGTAGATGTGAAGCAGCAGCTTCCCATGCCCCTCCCTGCTCTTTTTTTTTTATAGGAGGTTGTAAAAATTGCCACTGGATTAGCAGAAATGGCTGTATGCTCTTTCAGATCATGCTGATAATTCTCTGTGCTGTCATATACATAGGAAGTATTGATTGGAAAGTGGGAAAGAAAACTCTACACTTTGTTGCCATGTGTAAAACCTGCTGTAAAGACATCAGTATCTGAGCAACCCATTGTCTAAAGCTTGTGCTAGCCACTGTCAGAGATGGTTTACTGTGCAGGATGAGCCATCTGTGCTACTCCATGTGGGGATCAAGTTAATTATGATGGCCTGCCATCCTCCCTGCTTTTTTCCTTGATAGTAGTCAAACTACTTATTATGGATAATATTCTTTCATATTACTACAGCTTTCCGCAGACATGTCAACTGCATAGATGAACTGACTTCTGCTTTAAATTGTCTGTTTTCATACTGCCCCATGTTCTATTAGAGATGTTATTTAAAATCTGTAAAGCAAGAGTTCATGTTCGAGATCACTTCATGGTTAAGATATATACAATCTGTATTAGATAATGCTGACTGTGCTCTCTTGCTTAAGAATATATGTTCCTCACTGGGTCAGACAGAGGTTTTTGAGTGCAAGAATCCTATTAACAGGCTGGCACTAAATAATCCACTAGAAATTGTCCCATGACCCAACTGGAAGCCTGTGATCTAACTGTTACTTGTTATGATCTATTTCTGTTTGGTTATTCTGCATTAATCATTCTGCCTAACCAATTAACTGCTGTTCATTTCAGGATATAGACAAGTTTGGCAATGAGATCACTCAGCTAGCTCGTCCTCTTCCTGTTGAGTACCTTATCATAGATGTAAGTATCCATTGTGCATCACACTGCAAAGGAAAATAAAAATGGGCAAAGCATATCACTGCTCTTATGAAATGACATTTATCTATTCGGTAAATAGAAATGGTCACACACATGTTCCCCACAATGATGTTGGTGATTACATTACTAGGAATATGTTAGCAAGTGTATGTTATAACTCTCAAAGGCGTGATTAAGCAGCCTGGTGCTTACTGGGGCTGAATCAGATGTGACTTGACTGCCTGCGGCATCTTCATTGCCTTAGCAGACCCTTCAGCTTGGCTAGGAGAGACCAGCTTTCTTCTCTTCTGCAGGAAGATGGGCTTAGTTTGGCATGAAGTAAGGATGTGTGTGTTGTATCTTACTGTATATTAAGCACCTGATAATCTCTGTAAAAATGGTTACAGTGTTTGGCTTTAACATTAAAATTAAGAAAGGGGCACAGAGAAGAAGGAATTAAGGAAGTTAAGGAAATTAAGTTAAAGAAATTAAGGAAGAACACAGAGAAGTAATGGTGATAGCAGTAGCACCAGTTTGAGCTGAATCCAACGAGGGTTGGCAAAACAGTCTGTAATGGTGGGGTCAGATTTTCACTTGTTCCTCCTCTTCCATGTATTTATGTTGCTACTCAGAGCTGAATTTGGGCTGTAGGCATTTGCTGTCTGATTCATGGGGTGAGATGTTGCCTGTTGCAATAACAGCGGCCATTGTGTTGAGCCTGCAGACTTTCTATTCCCAACTGACAGCCAAGAAACACATGTATTACCAAAGCAGCAAAGGCATCTGTTTTTTGGACTACCTGGGGTATAATTAAGATGAAAACAGATTGACAGAGCATGCACTTAGGAGGTGTCTGAAAAGAGATAAAACTGAGTTTCTGAAGCCTCTCTTCACAATTCTTCTGCTTTTGAAAATTATTCTCTTATAACTTGAGCTATTTCTGCAGCTTTGGTGTTGGTTACAAATTGTACTAAACCCTGATTGAAAAGCCTTTTGTTAGTTAGATTACCCACCCCATAGATTCCCAGCTGGGATCTGACAACTCTTCATTTTTAAATATGAGAGCATTTAATATTAGCCGACCTTGGGCAACTTGTGTGAAATCAACAAACATGCTCTTATTTTTCTTGGAGGAGTAGTCATAGCTGCCTCACGTTAGCACAGCTTACAAACCACTCCAGAGGAAGATGTCTCTGCCTTATTATAGTCACCTTTTTTTAAAATGGGGAAAGGGCAGTGGGAGTTTGAACTCCTGAAAGATTTAGCCTGACACTCTTGACAGTGCATATATTGGGTGGCAAACCTACTCTTGATCAGCTCATGCAGGTCTTCATATTCCCAAATAAGCCTTGTTGTTTGAACTGAGATTCCTTGTTGTGATCTGTTTATTCAGCCATACACAGTGAAGTATCTGATTGGGAAAAGAGACATGTGGGGATTTAGGCAGAATGTATGTAAATCTGAAAAGCTCTGAGAAGCTTCACTTCATAGTTTCTCCCTCTGGCCTTTCCAGCTGGACCTCTGAATATTTAGATTTTGAAGGTGCTCAGCTAAGGCCATCATCTGCCATACCTCTGGCTTTTGCTTTATTTCTTACAGTGCTAAGTTATGCCAGTTGTCGTCCAAAATTCTTTTTTCTTTTCTTTTCTTTTTTTTAAGATTACCACTACGTTCCCTAAAGATCCAGTTTATACATTTTCTATTTCTCAAAATCCATTCCCCATTGAGAACCGTGATGTGCTGGGAGAAACTCAGGTAAGCGTAAGTAATAGTTGGTAGGGTGAGGTGGCTCTGAACACTTGCAGTGAGTTAGATTTTAATAGTTGGAGTTCATCAAGCATGCATAAAAATGTGGTTGCACATGCCAGGTAGTAGACTTTCATTTCTAGTCCCCTGTTTAGTTCTTGTGCTGAATTTGTGTGTGGGAGGAGCAGTTCTGAGAGGACAAATTGCACATAATCTTGTAAAATAGAACTCTTACTGTGAAGTATGTGCATCAGAATTTAAAACAAAAATTGCACTCATGTCTGTAAGTGAAACACTTTTACCCAGTAAGCACTGGCATACTTCTTGGTTTTTTAAAGAAAGATGTTAAATTTTGTGTCCTGGTAATACTTCTTATCAAGATACATATGTGTTTGTATGTGTTGCCTATATGGTTGCTTAGTGCTGCTTGAACAAAGGAATATGTGCCATAGAAGACTGAAACAGATCATGTTCAGAGGGGACAGGGGGAGTCTGGCTTGTCTTTTCAGTTCTTGTTGCTTCAGCTTGAGCCTGTGTGTCTGGTGATGAACTGCTGGGTCTAAACCACTTTAGACTAGCTTGGCTTTTCACTCCAGTTACCCTGGCAACTCCTGGCAACCAGGAAAGGCCAGAGAAACAGGCTTGGAATGTCCTTAAATCATTTGTCAGACATTAGATGCAGATGATAAACGATAAGATCTGACTATGTGAACCTTTTAGGACTTGTCCAGTTCTGGCACTGTTATTAAGGAGAGTGAGGCAACTGCTCTCAAGTGATAGATGCTGATGGTCAGAGAGATGAGGTAGGATGTTAGAGGGCAGCGAGCTCTGTGTGCCAAATGGCCTGCCCTGAGCTCCTTAAGCTAGCCTGCTGCTCTTAGGTGTCATGAAGAATGCCGTCCTATAAGATTCAGCTGCTAGCCTGGTTGGCTTTACACTCACAATACTATTAGATTTCCAGTGTCATTGCAATATTCTGCCACAGGGCTGGCTACAGTTTTATTTATTTATTTATTTATTTATACCCCGCTCTTCAGCCACAAGGCTATCAGAGCGGCTTACAAATTGTTTTAAGCAATAGCTATTTACACATCTACACTGCATTAAACAGTTTCCAATGTGTGTTAGCTAATTGCCCCCCACAAGCTGGGTACTCAATTTACCGACCTACGAAAGGATGGAAGGCTGAGTGAACCTTGGAGCCCGCTGGAATCGAACTTGTGACGTGGTGGCTTGCAGTACTGGCATTTAACCACTGCGCCACCAGTTGAAATATATGGAATCGCTGCTTGAGTTTAGAACGTGTCCCATTAAGTCTTCATTTGTCAGAATAACCAGGAAGATACCGATTGACAGGTGGTGTTACATGTATTTGCAAATAGCAAAAAATATTGGGATTTGGCTAATGTGAGTATAACATATATTTTAAGAAGCATATGAATACTGAAATATTTATGCTCTTCATGAACTTTACAGGACTTTCATAGTCTGGCTACATATTTGTCCCAGAACACCTCCTCTGTGTTCCTTGACATCATCTCTGATTTCCATCTGCTCCTCTTCTTGGTCACCAATGAAGTGATGCCTTTAAGGGTATGTAATAAGAAGGATTTTTTTCTGGAATCTCACATGAGAGCTTGCAGAGGAAGGTGCTAAGCATCTCTGGCCTCCAGAATATCTCGCATGCTTAGAGGGACGGCTAACCTTCTGTTAATTTGGCAAAGTCTTTTCTCAGTCACCAAAGTCTGTCCTTCCTTTTGAAGTGCCTCTTCAAGGTTAATATCAAAGATGCTTGATGGATTTGAGTTTCGGCAGCCTTTGTATTGCTTGGAACAGTAAGCCGGTAATGTTTGCATCAGTACATTCTCAGCCTAGATGAAGCCAACTGGGATGTTGCATTGACAACTGGAAATGTTTTTAAATTCTCTGAATCAGAATTTCCTGTTGTAAATGATCGCAGCATCAGTCACCCGGTCTCACCAAGGCCAACAACTTCCTGTGTTTGCTTCTTCCCTCACGCCTACGCCCCCTTTTACTGGCTTGACAGCCAGAGCAAAATTGCTCTGATTATAACATCTGCAACTTTTTTCCTACATTAAAAAAAAACAAAAAGAAAGTACACACCAAAAGGCGGGGGGGGGGACCAAGAATCAAGCCATGTGTTTTCCAGAAGGTTCAAGAATTGTAAACATTAAGCATGTGTAGAACAGCTGGGCTGCCAGTGGACAACTGGAGATCAGGGCCAATCAGATTTGCTGCATGTAACCCTTTTGTTTTTCTTGTTATGTGTTTGCCCTATACAGAACCATGACATGTATGGCATGAGTACAGATAAAAAGTCAACAGAAAAAAAGATGTACTGTACTTCTCAGTGTCATTGTCTTTGGTTCTTGAGGCCAGTTTACAGTTTCTTTGTTGGGGTGAATTACTAGTCATGCATATGCCTGCAAAATATATACCTGCACCCAAGTCTTTTGGGTGTAGACACTGTACATTTCCACCCAGAACTCAAAGGCGTACACGTAGCTCATAAGTTGTGTCTAGCACCCTCTGCTGTTTGTAGCACTAGATGCTTTTTTGAACAGTCATTTTAGTGCAGGCACACAATTTGCGACTTGCAGGTGGCAGTTAACAGTTGCCACTAAACAAGTGCAACTGCAGTTGTACCTTGCCTTGCCCCTTTGTATGTTGCCACTTATATACTCCCTCCCACAGCTCTTTGGGGTGTTCTCTGGAAAAGTTCATTCTGACAGTTCTTTTCCTCATAATACAGCTTTGTGCCTTATTGGCTGTGTGCATACTCTTCTGCCAATAGCCCTTCAAGGCAGGGGGAGATACCACCACGTATGCAGCCACCATAGTGCTGAAGAAATGTTTCAAGATTCAAAACTACTGGGCAACGCTATGTTGAACCGTGGTGTGGCTCTTCTTGCTCTTTAATGTTTCTGGCCCTTTGAGCTTTTAGAGCAATGGACAGCACACCACAGCATGCTATTGTTAGGACCTTGAAAGTCAAGTCTGTCATTACTTCCAATTCTGGCTTTCAAAAGCCTGAAATATTGTTGGATGCGGGGGGAATGGAGAGTATGTCTTAGTGGTTTGTAAATTCTTCTTCTTCTTCATTGTCTCTGTGCCTCACAGAGTTGGGATCTTGCACATGTGCAGATCAAACACGGAGTGTTACAGAGTAGCTTTTTTTGGCGGTAGCCCCGCCTTCCCAAGGCACCATATAGATAGCGCTGGAAAGCTACTCCCCTCAGTTCCTTTTTGTCTGTTGTTTGGATCACTCAGAACGTGCTTTGTTGAGCAGCTTCTTGCTTTCCTAACTGACCTCGGATTGTTTTTCTCTGGTTTTTGGATGCCTCCTCTCCTTGGATATTTATATTTTCAGCTTGTATTTTTGGACTACGCTTTCGCCTTCTTCATCAGGCTTGACATTCTGGTCTTGTCCTGGTCTTTTGGCCTTGTATGGCCTCCACGGCCCTTTTTCAAAACCTGCCCTTCTTGCAGGGGAAAAATCTCCCACTCAGACACTCACAACCATTGCCTTTTTTGTCTTGGAGAAGGCCACAAAGTTACCTCCTGTGACATCTGCAAGGGTTTTACTACCCAAGCTCTTAAAAACAGGGTTTCCTGGCTGTGGACCCATCTTTGGGAACAATTCTTCCTGGCTGCCGACATCGCCATGCAAAACTGGCCCTTGGATACCGCCTCCTGGGCCATTTGCAATGGCCACTCCATTCTCTCCTCGCAGGCCATGACCTCAACGTCAGGAGCAGGTTTGAAACCAACCCAGTCAGGCTCGACCTCTGAAATGACTCCACCTCCAGCTAAAGCCACTAAAAAGGGCAGGAAACATGCAGATACCAAGGCTTTGGACCTGTTGGCGTCAAAGTGGTCAAAGTCGGCCTATCAGACAGTCCATCTGCCAGCCCCACCGCCAGAACTGATACTGCCTCACTCACGAGCCCTGTCACCAATATGTGACCAGATGGTTGTGATTGAGGAGGACGACCAGCTCAGTCGCTGGGACTCTGGCTCCACGTCATCTCTCCAGTGTTGCCAAGCGTACCCTGCTGGGACAGCTGCCCACCCTCTTCTTCTGTCTCTGAGGAAACTCCAGACTTTGGCTACAGACCAGCATTTGGACTTGGAAGGCTCGGACCAGGCCCGACTTGATTCCTGAGAATGACCCTGTGACCACTCTCAATCCCAATCAATCCTGCGGTCTCCAGCTTGCTCCTGATCTTAGCCTCGGTCCCAACCTTGATCTTGAGCAAATTCCAGATCCCAGTCCCAATCACGCCAATCCTGATCACGTCGATCCTGATCTTGGTCCCAGTCCCATTGATCCCAAGGATTGATCCAACTCTCCTGATTCAAGCTGGCAGCACTCTCAGACACTCCAGTCCTGGTGTTCTCTACCTTACTGTTTGGAGGCTCCGGCTGCCTTAGGATGCAATCAGGAAATCCTGCAAACCTCATGGAAGCCATCCACCTGTAAATCATATGCGGCCAAATAGTGTTGGTTTTACATCTTCACCCAGCATTCTTCTCTCCCACACCAACCTACCAACGTCCATTCAGTGATGTCCTTCCTGCTTCACCTCAAAGAACAAGGCCTGGCTCTCTCCTCACTAAAAGTTTATCTTTCAGCAATCATGGCTCACCAGCCAGAGGGCCATGTTTCTGCCACTCTTTTTTGAGATTTCACCATCAAACATTTCCTGAAGGGCCAGTAAGGGACCCAGCACTTCCTGGTCTCTCTCACTGTTCCTCTCCCAGCTCATACATAAACCCTTTGAGCCTCTAGCCACAGCCAACCTGTATCTTCTTACCCTCATGACGGTCTTTTTGGTGGCAATGTCCTCTGCCAAGCAGGCCAGTGAGTTAATCATGCTTTGGGCAGACTGCCCGTAACTGGTCTTTCACCAGGACAAGGTGATCCTCTGCTTCAACCCATCCTTCCTTCCCAAGGTGGTCTCACCTTACCACATGAATCAAGACATTATCCTACCCTCTTTTTTTCCAAACCTGACTTCAGCACTGGACCAGGCTCTTCACATACTCGATGTCCACAGAACTCTGCCATTCTGTATTTCTCGCATGGCATCCTTGCAAACATCCCCCCGTTTATTTGTATGCTATGGGGGTTGCCACCCTGGCTCACCAGTATCCTCCCAGAGGATTGCCCACTGGGTGGTGGACTTAATGAACCTGGCATATGAACTGGCTAAAAAACTGCTGCCACTCCACATCTGCTTGCACTCCACTAGATGCAGGCATGGCATAGCGGCATCTCCCTTCCAGAAGTCTGCAGGGCTGCCATTTGGTCTCAGCTGTCGGCCTTCATCCACCACTACCACCTGGACTGCAGAGCCAGAGCAGATGCTGATTTTGGCAGAGTGGTGTTTTAATCTATATTGGGCTGACCTGCTCCCACCTCCAGGGTAAGCTTGTTATTCTCCCAATTGTGTGAGGCACAGAGACCACGAAAAAAAGGACAGGTTGCTTACCTGTAACTGTAGTTCTTCGAGTGGTCATCTGTGCCCTTACACAAAGCCACCCTTCTCCCCTCTTCTGGCAGGTCTGCAAACCTTTACAATGCTATTTAACATCTATATGAAGCCGCTGGGAGAGATCATTCGGAGGCATGGAGTGCGGTGTCATCAGTATGCTGATGACACCCAGATATACTTCTCCATGTCTCGGTCATCAGCTTCGACTTCAGATGGCATCTCTCCTCTCAATAATTGTCTTAAAGCAGTAATGGACTGGATGAGGAAAAACAAATTGAGACTGAATCCAGACAAAATGGAGGTACTAACAGTTACAGGCCCAAAACCAGGTCTGGGAATACAACTTCCAATCCTGGATGGAACTACACTCTCCTCCAAGGACTGTGTTCGCAGTCTGGGGGTGCTCCTGGACCCGACGCTCCAGATGTCTAATCAGGTAAATGCGACGGTCAGGAGTGCCTGCTATCAACTTCGGCTGATACGCCAGCTGCGCCCTTTCCTGGAAACCAGGGACCTCGAAACTGTGGTACATGCACTGGTAACCTCCCGTCTGGATTTCTGTAATGCGCTCTACATGGGGCTACCCTTGTGCTTGACTCAGAAACTTCAACTAGTTCAGAACATGGCAGCCAGGTTGATTTCTGGTGTTTCCAGAAGAGAGCATATAACACCTGTGCTAAAAGCTCTCCACTGGCTGCCTATTAGTTTCCGGGCACAGTACAAGGTGTTGGTTATAACCTTTAAAGCCCTACATGGCTTGGGTCCAACTTATCTCCAGGACCGCCTCCTTCCGTACGACCCTCCCCGCGCACTTCGGTCCTCTGGGAGGAATCTGTTACAGCCTATGAAAACAAGGCTGTCAGTGACCTCCCAGAGGGCCTTCTCTGCTACCGCTCCCAGATTATGGAATGGCCTGCCGGACGAGATCCGTCTTATTACCACCTTAAGCTGTCAAGACGGATCTTTTCCAGCAGGCCTTTCCTGAATAATTATCCCGGCCCAAGACTCAGCTGTCCTTCTGAGCTGCAATTAGATTTTTTAACCATTGTATGTTTTAATTTTTTTCTTTCTAATTTATATATTTTAATTACTGTATGTTTTTAATCTTTTATAATTTAATATTATTTTAAGGGATGGGTGGGCTAGGGTACTGTGTCTATGGAGTTTTATATTGTAAGCCGCCCCGATTGCGTTGCAGAGGGGCGGGATAGAAATAAAATTTTATTTATTTATTATTAAATTGATTACAATGGACTCCAGAACTGAGGGGAGTAGCTTTCCGGCGCTATTTATATGGTGCCCTGGGAGGGCAGGGCTACCACCAAAAAAGCTACCCAGCTTTTTTGCTCCATGTTTGATCCACACATGCATGAAATCCCAATTGTGTGAGGGTACAGACAACCACTCGAAGAACTAAAGTTACATGTAAGCAACCTGTCCTTTGCAGAACTGTATAAATGTGTTAAATACCTAATTATTTTACTAACTGCTGTAGTTCTTGAGAGATGGCAACAGCTCCTGGGGAGAAGGATTCCTTTTGACTATAACCAACTACCTCACATATTTGACTTTAAATAAAACTAGCTGTGATGTGATCTGTCGTGTCTTTCAGGATAGCATCAGCTTGTTGCTAGACGCAGTAAGGACTCGAAATGAGGAGCTTGCACAGACTTGGAAGAAATCAGAACAATGGGCCACCATCGAACAGCTTTGCAGTATGTCTTTGGCTTTCTCCTTTAATACTGAGATTAAGAGGCCTCCTTGGAGAGCTTTGGTTTATCTACATCAGAATGCGTATGGTTGGAGTTTGGATCTGAATCTTCCTTAGCCGCTTACAGGATAGTTCAGTATGTAGGAAGGAAATTGAATGCTACTTTAATAAGAGCAGTCTGCCTGGCCAAAGAGAGAATAGTTGGTGAAATACTGCTTGCAAAGGTGTAGCACCTGTAGAGGAATAACAGAGTGAACTGATTTTAGTGCAGAGAAGAATAGGTACTCACAATACGATGCAGTTATGGAAAATTTTGCAGTTAGACAAGATGGCAGGAAGGACGGGGAGTGCGGTTTGTGATACATAGCCAGGTTCTGCCTTAGCTATAGATAGCTTCCATTTTTGGTAACACTTTCAAGTGAGTATTTTCCTGCTTCTGACCTCCTCCTGATTGCATTGTCTTATCCTTTCAGGCACAGTCGGTGTTCAGCTGCCAGGACTCCAAGAATATGGTGCCATGGGTGGCTCAGCACATGCAGCAACTTCTTCCATGTGGGCCTGTCAGCACTGCACCTTCATGAACCAGCCAGGCACAGATCACTGCGAGATGTGTAGCCTTCCACGTAGCTAGGCCCCATTTGGTTGGCATTCAGGGCGGCCATTACAAACCAACTGGCAAAAATACAGAGGCAAACCTTTAAGCCAGGCAGGACTGTTCTTCCTCCTGGGATGATGCACCATGAGGGGCGGGGCAGAATGGGCAAGTGGGGTGGTGACCCATATCGCAGGCCCTCGGTGCCATTCAGAGGGTGGCAGGCTGCAGTTGAAACTGGATATTCCAGTGGGAGAAGATGACACAGCCCTTCTGCCCAGTGCTGCTGCCTTGCCTTTTCTTTGCTCTCAGTATTGTAGAAAGCCAGAGGTCATGTTTCCCTTGAGCTGCAGTCACAAATGTGGCTCATCAGCTCTGTGGGCACATGGCAGTGGCCATGCCCCTCATTAGCTTGCATGCCACAAGCTTTCCCCAGCCTTAAGTCAGCCAGTGAGGCTAGGCAGCAGTGTTGAAGGGATGACTTGCTCCCCGAGGGCTAGCTTGCCTAATATTGTTCTCTTGACATGCTTTGCATTTAGCCCTAGAGTCACTGGGTCAGTGGTGCCTGAGTCACTGCAGTCCACCCTGTAACTTATAGCTTCCAGATTGTGTGACTTGCAATGACAGAACATGCCGTGGCTTTAGAGCCAGAGGCTATGCCCCAAAGCACCTTCATGCTAAAAAGAAAAAAAGAGTATAATTCTTAACTTGGAAGGGGTACCTGGGGTTGCCCGTTGACCCATTTCTTGTCCAGCCCAGCTATAATGACAAGAGCTCTTTCAGCTGCTGTTCCTGGTGCTTCTCATCTAGCGGGTGTGCAACAGAAAGAATCATTCTCACCCAGATCAGGCAGTGGCAAACAATTGGCTATCTGGTCTGAAAGCAGATGCCATTTTGACCAAAATCATCTGGGCTGTGTCATGGTTAGGCAGGCAACAGTTCACAAGCAGTTGTTTGCCCCAGATCTCCACATACCATCTTCCCTTTACATTGAAACTGTTTTCTGGTATCTGTAACTGTAAGCGGGTAAAGCTTGCAAGTACCTTCCACATGCCTGTTAATGATCTAAATGTTATCTCAGCAGGGCAAAGCAAAAGGGGGTATCTTTTGGCATCTTGGAACTTTATCTTACTCCATTATGATCCAGGCAGGATGCAGCCAAAGCACCAGAAATGATCTTGCCTCAAGAACACTAAACTTGCTGACTGTTCATATAACCACAACTTTGCAGTGCTCTCAAGTTCCTTATTTCTTTGGAAGTTCAAAATTCCCAGCTGTAAAGAGATGTATTTTCATGATCCCACAATTCTCAGTATCTCTGCCAGCAGTTAAAAGGGCACATATGGTTCCTCTTGCAGCAGTATTTTTGCACAACTAAACTGTTATCACCCAGGCAAATCCATCAACTTTATTACAGAGAAACCAAGGCATGTTTGACATCTGTTTGGTTATGTGGACAGAAGGCATTCTGTTTTAGACCTTCCCAAGCTTTATCTTATTTAGATGCTCATCACCACAGCATAATGTGCCTCCACCCCATCTCCCTGTTCTCATTATGGGCATGTAGGCCTGGCTCCCAGACAACTGCCATGAGGGATGTGGTCTCTGTATCGTCCATGGTAAAAGTATCAGGCTTGGTTGGTCAAGTGTTTGAAAATACTTCATTTGGTCCGAATTATTGTTGACAGGACATGTTACATGGGTTTGCATTTTGACTAAATTTCTTGAGCTCTCTGGGCTGTAGCCGCTCTTGCTATTCCTCTTCATTCTATGGGTTGCAGAGGTGTGTGTTGGGTTTGAACTGGAGTTAACTGAATAACAGCCCTGCAAATAAAAGTCTATTAAAGCATCTGAAAATGATAGTTTCCTAAGTCTTTTATTTCCTTGCCTGATCCTCTGTGTTTGCTTCTCTTCCACCCACTTGGAGCTTGTGCAACTCTTAGATGACAGATTTTTCCCCAGACAAAATGTATTCTTCCAGGTAGCCTTCTTGACTATTGAGGCTCTACATTTCAAACCCTAGTGCTCACTCCTTCCCTCGAAAAAGATTCCTTGTATCTTCGTTGCTACAAGAAGTAGCAAATTGTGGCATTTCAGCAGCATTTCCACCCAAGAATGGTGAACCTTTGTCTAAAGAAAGATCTAATAATCTTAAACAATAATCTAATAATCTTGGTATCCCATATCCATCTGTTCAAAAGAAGTCTGACAAGGAATACAGCTTTTGCCTTCATGTTTATGTGAATTGTTGCTTGAAAGCTCCTGGCAGGAACGTAGTGTTACCCCCCTGAAGACATTTTCAAGCCTGACAACATGTATTGATTGGTTTTACTGTCCACACAGCAAAGTGGGCAGTAAAACACTGTCAATTGCAAAAGGAATTATGTTTCTTTGTGCAACATGCATATACCTCAGGCTTACAATATTCAACTTACTGGATCTTCAGTCAGTGTGAGAATTCTCCATTAGTTTATCTGGTTTTTACTGACATCCTAGTTACCAACAAGATAGTAAAGAATGCTCCCTTTTTGTGGCTACTTGGGGCTCCCATAAAGCCTCCGAGTACTATCCATCTCCTTTCCCTTCCTCATTTCTTATGCCAGTTGGAGTAAATCTGATGGCAGAAACAGGTACATAAGTCATTTGTCTTCTAACAAATATTTACGGTATATGTTATGGATCACAATGAGAGGCAGGCAGGATTCTTGGGTTCTCTCCTTAAGAAACACCTCCCATTTCTTTTTAGGTGGATGGGATTTGGGCTAACCATTAGGAGCAGTTGTGTGGCTAGGTCTGAACCTAAAGGATTTCAGGGCCCTGGGCCTCAGACTTTCTCAGAGTCTGGAGTGTTTATTGGTGTCAAGGAGAAACTTCCTGATGGTAAGAGCTGCTTGAGAGTGAAACAGTCAAGCGAAACTATCTTGTCACCCTCGTAGTATGGTTCTGATACATGGCAGATGAAAGAAATGAGAATGAAATTACCTAATTTTACCTATGCAGGGAGACTAACATACATAGTGGCAGTTAAAGTCTAGGATATCTATCAGTGAATTAATTTCCAAGTAAATTGGAGTGAGGGGAGGAAACATGGAACTGGTATTAACACCCAATGTAATGGTAGGTTGTATGCACCTCCACTCACCAAGTTACATACCAAGCCACATGTCCAGTTTCCCCCCATTCCTGTGAAAGATTGTGCCAACAATATGGATTTACATTGTCTTTGGCTGATCAGGCTGTTTCTTGGAGAGTTTCACTCTTGAGTACCTTGTCATGCCAGCTGGGGATGCGTGTACTGGATTTGTGGGTACTGGCTGCTGCACCAGTCAATGCTTTTATTAAAGCCAGATGCTGTTGCATTGTAGGGAAGAGGTGAGAGTGTTGGTTTGGGGCTTGCAAGATCCATTTTCTGGTCCAGTACCTTGAGTCATTATGATCATGAGCCAGTTACTCTCTCTCAGCCTTACCTTTCTCACAAAGTTATGAGGTTAACGTGAAGAGGAGGAGAGCCGTGGACACTGCCCTTGGCTCACTGAAGGAAGGGGGATATAAATGTAAATAAAAGGAACTGGGGGGCAAGTCTACAATAAATACTTTCCACACATTTTTAGGGATTGCTTAGCTTCTGCACGGCAGAATGAACACTGGAAAAGAAAGAGGTACCAGCTAGCATACGGAGTTTGCATTAGTGTGTTCAGATTTGCACCACCCAGTGGTAGCTAATGTCCACTGGAGCTGGTGGGGCAGAGACTAGGGCCAACACAGGTGAATCCAAGGGGTCACCGAGACAAAGGCAGCTGCATGTAGTTTGCAAGGAGTAAAGTACATCTTGTGACCCTCTGCTGGTTGGGAGGAGTGTTGATATTTCCGTAGATAAACAGTAGGTCCACCATTGGTAACAGCCACATGGATTCTGCTGATCCCTGATGTGTTGTTTGGACTTGCTAGGATTAGCAATAGGATAGATGTGTGCCCCAGTATGGCTTGCTGGTTTAAGTTGTACTGCATGCACTACCTACCACTTAAAAACAAGGCAGTTAGCCTGTGTGGTATTGTTCTTTCCCAGCTACCTTCCCTTGAATAAATTTCACATCCTTTCATCCAAAAGCAAGCATGTGCTGGGCAAATTTTAAGTATTTTGTGTAAACAGTGACCAGATGCTAGTTGTGCATCCGGACTGGATTGCCAGACTCTTGAATCTCAAAACTCCCTTGCACATTAAACAGAGCTTAAAGGGGCAGAAGAGAGCTCTCTCTTCCCTTCTTTCTCCCAAGTTCTTGTGTCCTGAATTGTACTTTTGAGTTTTCTGGGAGGTGCCCTGCTATCCTGCAGGCATCCACCCTTCCCTTTGAGGGAAATAAGCCACAGCTTGGAGGCCCCTCTGTCAGCCAAGCAAATCTGTTTGCAATTAGAGGGCTGCTGTGTGGCTTGGCAGCATTCCAGGACCGCTTGTTATAAGGTGAAGAAGAGCCGGCTGATCTTGGCCAGAGAGAGGAGAAAAGCGGAGAGTTGAAAGAGCCACCATTGCATCTTGCCACCCCAGGATCTCAGCAGGTAGGAAAGCCCCCACCACCATCATTTTATGAGTTTTTTTCTTTGCAGGTCTAAACAGTTCTGAGCATCGAAGGCTCTGGAGCAGCCTTCTTTTACCCTCCACTATGCTGGACTACAATGTTCATCGCCCACCGCTGGCACACACCATGGCTTTGCTGTTGGGTGTGTATGCACACGGAATCAGGATTGTAGCCCAGCATATCTGGATGGCACCAGGTTGAGGATGAGCACTCTAGAGCTACACTGGAAGAGCTTTCACTTTCTCCAAAGGTGCTGCAGTATTTATGCAGTATAGTAGTTTGAATTTTGGACTCGGGTTTCTGGGGACCAGGGGTTGAATCCCTACTCAGCCATGGAAGCCTCCTGGGTGACCTAACACAAGTCACACTCTCAGCCTCAGAGAAAGGCAATGACAAACCTCTTCTGAATAAATCCTGCCAGGAAAACCCTACGACGACGTGGGTCACCATAAGTCAGAATCAATTTGAAGGCATGCAGCAACAACCCGTTTGTTTGTTTGTTTGTTTGTATAGATGCTTGGTGGGAGGGTTTCCTCTGGTTTCTTGCTGTGTCTGAACTCCCCATTTTCTCCTACTGTGGCTCTGATGTCTTGAAATAATTAGCAGTCATGGTGAGGTAACTACCGCCAGTGGAGGATGCTGGGGGTGGGTGGACATGAGAGAATGGCAAAACACTGGAGGACCAGGCTGCACATGCCGAGTGGTCTGCTTTGCAGCATTCTTTGAGCTTTCTGCCTGCCCTTCCAGGGTGGTGAAAGTTGCTTGTTGGACCTATCCAGGGCTGCAGATCAGGTGGACCTACTTGGCTTTTGCCCTCTTAATTGTTACAGTCAAGCAAGAACTGGTTATGCTCCTTGTCTGCTGCCAGCCCTTTGCAGCCCTGCTTTCACTGAAAAGGTTTAGCAAATGCTTAGCTAGCTGATCGACTGCACAAGTGTTTTTCACCACCACCACCACAGCATCCAAGATTTAATACTGTTCATGTTGGATACATGAGGAGGAAGTCTCTTGACCAAGGGAGAGGAGGATCCCATTCTAGGGAGGTGGGGTGCCAGAAATAAAACCCAGGGTCCAGATTCTCACAACTCTTGGTCAGCCTGATGTGCCACATTTCCCACTTGCTAGGATTTATCAAGTGGACAGATAGCTGTGACATGGGTGCAGAGCCAGAGGGCCCTCCCGCTCTGTCTTCCTTTTGGGATGGGGAGCTTGTGACCATCCCGGCTGGAAGGACATTGTGTGTGTAGCGTCTGACAGACTGAGCTGGGGAGAGAATGGGGCTATTCTTTGAGCTACTCTTAGGGATGAGGGAAGGCTCTTCTGATTCATTTTTCTTCCTCTGGTTGCTCCACAAGGGCCATCATGAGGCAGATCCTCTCCCTCCTGCTTTTTGTGGCACTCAGCTGTGCTGCCAAACCAAAACGGCAACAGGCAGCATCCGAATGGGACTACAGATCAGAAGGTAATGTGTTGCAAATTGCTGTGCCCTCAGCACCTCAGGAAGTCAGTGTGTTCTTTTTAAAAAATAAAAATCACACATGCGTATTCATAAATGTTACTTTTTGGACTACAACTCCCAGAATGGGGAGGCTGAGAAAGTCTGGGGACTGTAGTTTTTAAAAAAGTGATTTCTCCCTCCCCAGTTCTGGTTTGAGTGTGTGTTAGGCTTGCTGCTGGCCAGATTTGACCATGCTTGCTAAAGACCCCTTGGCTTTGCAAAAGATTATACCCAACCTTAAGGTGTATGGGTTCTACCTGTCTACCTGACATTAGGCAGATAGATGAAAAGCAAGCTTACCTGCTTATGAGTGTAGAAAGCCACTTTTCATAATGACTGTTGAAATACAAATTACATCCCATCCCTTAATATCTACTTTTACACATGTGAACACAGAAACATCAAACCTTTTTCCAAATTCCCCATCTTCCAAAATTTAAGTCCCTTTGAGCACTCTTGTATCCACCTATAAATCTGTTCTCAAGTCTCCAAGACCTGTCACCATAGATATGCTTGCAGAGAGTCAGGCCTCCCAAAGAAACCATCCTAAAGATGAATGGTCAAAGAATGGCAGCTCTGTGTATTCCTGCTTTGGAAAATGCAATCTTCTCATCAAATATAATAGCACCTCCACTATAAATGAGGCTTTTCTTTCTCAATGCATGTATTTGGTATTATACTACTGTAATTTTGTTCAATAAGGTTCTTGCTATCCTGAACCCATGTGAAAAGTGTGGGGTACAAAGTCTTAAAATGCCCTTTATAAACCTAATTTATTTTTTAAAATCTGTTTTAGGGTGACTTTCACAAATCTTATCCACTCTGAACCCATATGAAATGGGTGGGATACAAAGTTTAAAAATACTGTTCATAAGTCTATTTTTATTTAATCTTTCTTAGGGTAACTTTGGTAAATCTGCTTTTCTTTTCTTTTCTTTCTTTCTTTCTTTCTTTCTTTTTTTTTTTTGCAATAAGCCTGGCTAATATTTTTTAAAGTTCTAATTACAGTGAATTGTTGAAAGTGTCTTCTTTAATTTCCACATCCAGAAATTAAAGTACAGTTCTGTAGTTCAGGGAAAGCGGTGTCTTCTTTGATATGATTACTTCAATATGGTCACTCTCCTTAGGTTCACTCCTCTTTTTCAGCTGAAAAGGTCAACATGAAAGGATGTGCCAATCTCACTGTGGTCTTGGACAACTGGAAATTTGCTATCGTGACTCAGATCAAGAATCTTCTCCTCTTTGATCATCAGACTGTATTGCCTGACTATGGAAGGTGAGCAGCAGGGGAAGGCAGAGAGTAGAAGGGACCTCTGGTACTGTATTACTACTTGCTAAGTCTGTAGCTGATGATCTGCATGACTTGAGACCTGCCAGCTATGTATCACAGCCTGGCAGGGGTTCAATAAACAACCAGAGTTTACAGTCAGTCTGGGAAATACATACATGACTTCAGTAGGGTCAGAGAGCAGCCTCTACAGTTACCAAACAAATATGAAATACCGTAAGCATGAATTACAAGTCCAGAATTCCAAGGTGTGTGCGCACGGTAAGGGAAACATAACAGTCTCCAGTAAGTAACCTGTTAGAACTTACTAGTTAGAACCTACTAGTACTGATAAAATTACTAAGAAGATTTAACAATCAGATTCTTAGTAGAAGATGCTAAAACAGAAAATGTTGCCACCTTAAAAGTAATTTCATTGATGGAGTCTGAAAGAAGAGTAGAATAAAAATGATTAAATCTATCTGGAAAATCTGCTACACTCTGGGTAAAATTTGGATTTATTTGCATAACTAATTTGGGATTTTCTATTTGCTGTTTTCCTTTTAAGAGTTTATGATTGTAACAGGTTTCAATTTTTGATAATTTAATTTATATTTTAAACTTTTGTATGTGCAAATTTTTAGCTATATTTGTTTTAATTGTTGTAAGTGCCTTGAATGCCAAGATGGGGGAAAGATGGGATAACAAAAGCAACAACTCCTCCTCCTTCCCACTTTGGGATGGCTGGCTTGGGACTGTGAAAGCATTGTTGTTGCTGCTGCTGTTGTGTGCCTTCAAGTTGCTTCTGACTTATGAGAACCCTAAGGTTCTATCACAGCGTTTTCTTGGGAAGAATCGTTCAGAGGGGGTTGCCTTTGCCTTCTTCTGAGGCTGAGAGAGTGTGACTTGCCCAAGTTCACCAAGAGGTTTCCATGACTGAACAGGGAGTCAAATCCTGTTCTCTAGAGTCATAGTCCACTGCTCAAGCCACTACACCACATTGGCTCTCTGTGTAAGCATAACTATATTTAAATCAAGGCTGGGTCTCCAGATGTTGCTAGATTCCAGCACCTATCAGTTATAACTAGCAGAACCAATAATGATGGTGGGAGCAGCAGTCCAACAACATCTGGAGGGTCACATGTTCCCCATTCCTGGTCTAGAACAGGGCTTCTTAAACTTTTTCCACTCATGACCCCTTTTTGCCCAAGAAATTTTTACACGACCCTGGATATATAAGTACAGTATATAAAGTAGGTATAGAAACCTTTTACTGTTGCCAAATTTTTCGCAACCCCCATATTCAGTTATGCAACCCCATACAGTGTCACGACCCAAAGTTTAAGAAGCTTTGGTCTAGAATACTCCCGGTGCAGATTGGCAATATGGGCAGATGCTGGCTGGCCTTGAGTGTGAACTCCGCCAGACTACTGCTCCCCTTCAACATCATGAGTTGAAGTGTTCCTACTCCCTTTGGATGAAACTCTGCTGAAATAGGCCACTATTAGCAAACGACAAGGAAGTTTTGTCTCCTTCCTTATCTTTTTTTTTCTGCTTAGGATCAAGCCCCTTTCTGATGCCCTTGATGATCTGTACAAGGAATTCAATGCCCTCAAGGAACGTCTTGGAGAACTGACAACACGCTTTGAGGGAGTGGAGTCCTTTGTGGATGAGATGAACAAAGGCCAGAGCCAATCTGCTGCTAAGGCTCCCATCAGGGTCACCCAACCAGAGACAGAGAAAGCAACTGTCCCCTTGCCAGCCAAGCGGCGGAGGGTCCTGGTCCGGAATGGGAGGAAGCCCACAGAGCCTCTGACAGATGGAACACAATAGAAACTATTTCAGAGAGTTCCCTGGTTGCTCTCAGAGTGTTGTGGACTTTCCCCAGTTGTTTTAGAAGCTGAATGCATCTGTCTGTCCTTGTCTTTTCCCCTAAAACACTATTCCTGAAGGATGTTACAGCATAAAAGACCTAGATATGAGGAACAGCTAGGGTCTCTTGTTTGGCTAGTGGGCCTGGAGCCACAATTTCCCTATGCTCTAGTGTTGCAGGAATGTGGAAAACTAGCAGCATGGTTCCGTCAAGGAGGTGTTACACGGGTCATTTGAGTCTCAAAGGGGGCTGTACTTTAAAATACTTGCACATAACTCAGCCTCATTGGGGAGATGCAAACTTTCCCTGGACTGTCAAAGCAGCAGGCCCACCGCCCACCTTGTACTCCTTGCCTCTCAGTAGTAACACTATTTGGTGGGTCTCAGAAAATAATATGTCTTTACTTTTTGTAAGTTTCCACAGTAGCAATGAACTTTATGGGGAGGTAGTACTTACATCTCCCAAAACATGGACTGGCTGCACACAGTATCATAATCACAGGCAGTGATTGTAGTATGCCAGCTCTGAAGAACAAATTAACATCTGCACATGAATCTGTTCCTTAACAGTTGTAGACTATTTGATAATCTATACATTCCATTGCAGGAAGTAGAAAAGCCATTGATGTTCAACAAGTAGGATGCTAGTGCATAGTCTCTTTTCTTTTAAGATGCTATGTGTAGGAATTCATTTAAGTGTTAATATATACAGCCTCTAGCAATACTTAATGTACCTCATGAATAGCCACAACTGTTTTCCCTTTATGCTAGTGGAGGCAAATGAAGGCAATCAATAAACTGTAAGTGAACTTTGCCTGTGGATACTGCAAAGGAAAGCAGTTAATGCTGAAGATAGAATCCTAGTTTAACCTATATACATGTGTAGACATGCATATGTACATGTGTATTCATATTAGTATATGGCAAAAAGCTTGCTCTTAGTTTACCTAACAAACAATATTTTCATACATCTAGGCTTATTTGTGACAAGCACAATAATATATGAAACAGTTAGATGCTACCCACTGCAGAAAATGCATGTGTGTATGCTATATTCTAGAGCAGCAAACCTGTGGGCAGAGGATTTGAAAATCTGACATTTTCCATCTAAATGGCACCTTGACTGGAAACTTGAGTCATTTCTTGAAAGAGACTTGAGTGAGGTAGTTGACTCCCCTGACTGCCATTTGTTAATGAGCCAGTCTTGGTTTCTGGAATGTTAATTTAAAACAACAAAAAAAACCCCCCAACCTTCCCTTCTACCCAGTGTCTTGAGAAAGTAAAGAGGAATGAGTTGCAAACAGAAAAAAAATCCATTCTTTCCCTGATTACTCTGCCAGCCAAAGGCCTTTCTTGGAAATGGGAAATGTCAGGCCAAATTGCCACATAGCCAAATATCATGGATAAACTTGAGCCAGAGTATGAGTAATGAAGTTTTATATAATACTTACCATCCCCCTGGGAGCTAACAGGCATTTTTATTTTTGATAGTTGAATATCCCTTATCCAAAATTCCAAAATTGTCCACATGGGTGGCTGAGATAGTGATGCTTTCTGATAATTCAATGTACACAAACTTTGTTCCATGCACAAAATTATTTAAAATATTGTGTATAAAATTACCTTAAGGTTATGTGTATAGGGTGTATACAAAAGATAAATGAATTTCATGTTTAGATTTGGGTCCCATCTCCAAGATATCTCATTATGTATATGCAAGTATTCCCAAAATCCAAAAAGATCTGAAATACAGAACACTTCTGATCCCAAGCATTTTGGGTAGGGGATAGTCAGTCTGTACTATGCATGGCTGCTAGGCACTTGAGCTGCTTGTCTCTATGTACTGCTTCCTGGGCTCTGTTTACAGGGAGAATGAGAACTGCTATCATTGTTTTCATTAAGTCCAACAGGTTTTCACACACATAGATTTTCTTTCAGGAGCAAGGATGCAGCACGCCTGCCACCTTACCCAAGTCACAAAAAGGCATAGTTCTGTACATCTTTACTTAAAAGGAAATAATGTTCTGTTTGTAGAGCTTATTTCCAAGTATGTGTTTTAAAACGTCAGTATTAGCCATTTTCTGAGCTGCCTAATGTTAGCTCAAATGACAGAATTAGCTTGAAGTTCCAGAAGATCATAGCTGAACTGCTAATTTGGAAGTGACTCTAGTTCCAGCATAATGGGGTTTTTACATAGCAATTATCTTGGATTATATTGTCCATGAAGTTCCTGCTAAACACTAGTTTGTGGGGGCTAACCTTCCTGAAGGACCTTCAGGGGCATTCTGGTTGCCTGGAAAAAGTATACTGGTAGGTTGAAGCCACAGATAAAAATGTAACATCCAGCTCTTGCTGTTGAGATAGTAAAGTCTCCATCTCTTGGGACTTGAAAATATGTATCTTCTGGGCTCTACTATTTCCAAGTTTTCTCACTTATTTTGAACTACGTTTGCAAAGTTTTCTGCTCCTTTATAAATACACATTTGCAGAAATCCTTTTGGTATACAGGACAAAAACATTTAGCATTGCGATCACCATATTTAACTTTAAGCAAATGCTTTCCCCAATCTTTTTAGCTGTGTTGAAAGATACAAAGGACAACCTACTGTTCTAAAGTCATTTTGCTGATGATTCTACAGTTAGCCACAGCACACTAACATTTTGCATCAAAATGACTTACTAGTACAGCCTTTACACAAGAATATTAATACTATTACTGCCAAATGAGCAAAGTCTGAGAAGATGTAGCAAAGCTCATGATAGTTGTCCCTATAAGCACTTCCCATCTTTATTTCAGTGTAACACTGCCAAGACCAGTTTATATCATAGCCCGAAGGACAAATCTATCTACAACTGCACAAAGTAACCATCCATCTTTGTTATGTAGTGACTATATATCCAGAAGTCTCTTATCTATGCAGATACAGATGCAGTTTATGAGCTTTCTAAAATAGACTGGTAGAATCTGAGAATGGTTCAATAGTTTTTCTTATATTCTACTCCATGTATGTGACGTGGGTAGGTAGATTTTCACCAGGACATAAGTCTGATTACTGCCTTTATCTATGATAACATCACTAATACCAAGCTCCTTTGACTTCTACAATAGTGCAAAAGAAAAGCCCCCAATCTACAAGATGTGCAAAGTCATCACTCTTGTCTGCACACCCTTGCTGTGCAGTTTTGTGGAGAACAGAACAGGAGAGAGGTTTCTCTTTGTCCTTTTTTAATTTTTAAAGCAGCATGGTGAGCTGAAAAAGAAATACTGAGATTTAAGGAAACTTGAGGTGGATAATGGGATGGGGGACAACTGTACAGATTTCAACATGCAGGTCTGTGCTGCAAGGAGAAATCAGCCTCTTGGTTATACCCAGATCCATCAGATTCAGTGATTTCCCCCTCTGCTCATTCTTTCTACAGCATAGTACAGTTGTCCCTTCGTATTCGCTGGGGTTTGGTTCCAGGACCCCCGTGGATACCAAAATCCATGAATATTCAAGTCCCATTATATGCAACTAGCTGGACCCAGCGTACCATATGCCATTAAAAAACTCCCCCCAAAATGCCCAGGAGCCTTTGAGGTAGGCTGGTGGGTTTAACTCGCCCACCCGCCACTCATTCCGCCCCTCCCACCACCCGTTCTGCCCCACCACCACTCGTTCTGGCCCTCCCACCACTCCTTCTGGCCCTCCCACCAATGCTGCCCCCCACTGCTTGTTCTGCCCCTCCCCCAACTTGTGCTTTCCCTCCCCCCCACTCCTTCTGCCCCTCCACCACGCCTGCCCCACCACCACTCGTTCTGCTTCACCACCACTCATTCTGCCCCACTACCACTCGTTCCGCCCCACCACTTGTTCTGCCCCACCACCACTCGTTCTGCCCTCCCCCCACTCGTTCTGCCCTCCCCCACACTTTCTGCCCCACCACCACTCGTTCTGCTCCACCACCACTCATTCTGCCCCTCCCACCCCACCCCCTGCACTCCAGAACACACATGCACACACCACATCCACCCCCACCTTACTCTCCAGCTCCAGCGGCCATGTTTGAGATCTACATGGTCCCGCCCCCAGTGTGTGGATTGGCTGCCCAACAGACCTGTGATTGGTTGGTCGGTTCCCTAAGCAGCCAATCCACACACTGGAAGCAGCAACATACCCAAGAGAATTAGATAGATGGATAGATGGATGGATGGCATAGCAAAATGGTGGCCCTTATATAAGATGGCAAAATCAAGGTTTGCTTTTTGGATTATTTTTTTTAAAGAATATTTTCAAGCCGTGAATACTTAAATCTGTGGATAAGGAGGGACAACTGTATTTCTCAAAGATAGCACCCTCCCACTGCAAGCAGTGATGCCATCTAGTGGTTCTATAAGCATGGTAACTCGTTTTTTTGTTTTACACAAAAGAATCCATTTTACCTGCTGTACAGTAACTGTTGCATTTGGAACCTGCCTGCTGCGGCCCTGGAATCATTCTACTATAATGATTTTTAAGCAGTTGTCATTGATCAAAGATCAACAGGATCAGTACAAAGTACTGTACAAAGATCTAGCCCCCATGGAAGCAATAGCCCCCTGCTATTCATCTGTCTGTCCCTAGCAGTTAGGATTCAGAAGTAATCTGCCCATTGTGATCCTCTCCCCATAAAATCGATCTACTTCTGGTTTTCCTTAAGCTAGCTGTAAGTTTTCACAGCTGAACAAACCATTTCCTCTCCATCCCAGGAATCATTGCTAGGTGGGATATGAATCCTGCACACTCTACCAGTGACTGTTGCGATCTCTGTTTTGGGACTGAATTTAGCCATTAAAGCTGTAGGTATGATATCTAGCCAATTTTTTATTATTATTATTTTAAAAACAATACACATAAAATTGTTGTCTGATTAAACACAAAATTTCAAGACAGATAAAACGGGATAAAAAAAATTAATTCCATAATCCTCCATCTCAAGCCGATTTCTAAATTATACAATAATTTCTTATTTATATATCTCATGCTTCTCGCGTTTGGTTTGTTATTATTTTCTTATACTTAAATATCTAGTTCACTCTTAAGACCTGTAACCCAATTGTCCTCAACTCTTTATACACATACTATCTTTCACCAAATATTTATTTCAACAATGGTATTATCTTTCCCTGCTTATCTATGCTTCCATTCTAGCCTTCCTGATTATTTTCTCACCCCCCCCAATTAACATCTTTACTCCATATATCATGACAGTTTCCTTTATTACACATTAAACTAGTTTTCCCTCAAAAGTTTTACTAACTTTGGCTTTAACTGCCCCATTTGCCTTCTTTTCATTCTTATTACTCAGATTTGTTGCAATTGCGCAATGCTGCCCCCATATTTTAACAAAATAATTTGATACTATTGACCACTCTTTTAAGTACGTTCCCATAGTTTTATCTTTGAGTTTCATGGTCAATTGGTCCATATGCATAATTTCATATAGCTTTCCTAACCATTGATCTGTTGTGGGGCAGGCTGTGTATTTCCACATTCTGGCAAAAATTACTCTTGCCGTAACTATCATGTAAAAAATCACTTTTCCATATTTCTCTTCTGCCTTTCCCTCCACCATACCTACTAAGAATGTTTCAGGTTTCCATGCAATATTAATCTGGAGAATTTCTTCCATGATTTGTTTAATTCTCTTCCAATATTTAACAGTTTCTTTACATTTCCACCATATGTGGTAGAACGTCCCATTTTTTTCTCCACATTTCCAACATGATCCCTTAGTTCCTTTATACATCAGGGATAATTTGTGTGCAGAAAGGTACCAACGGAAGTACATTTTATATATATCCTTTCTTATATTTTGACTTAAAGTCCTTTTCATCTGTATAGTCCATAATTTTTTCCAACTTTCCAATTCTATTGTGTGCCCCACATTTTGGGCCTAAGCAATCATATTTGTTTTAACAGTTTCTTCCTCTGTAACACATTTTAGTAGCAAGTTGTAAAATTTAGATCTTCTTTGTGGTCTCTGTGAATCACACAGCTGGGTTACTGCTGTGCCTGCGCAGAGCTTCGGAACCTTCTAGAATCGCTAGGCAGAATGTGCTTTGATACATTTTTGGCAGTAACTCCGCCCATCCTAACGGTCCCTTATAAGGGCTTCCCGCCTAAATCCCCTCAGTTCCTTTCTTTCCGCCGCGTTAGCAGCTTGAAGGAACCTCTGTTCGCTAGTGCTTTCCTATTGAGATCTCTGGTTTGACTTGGCTTAACTTTCTGACGACCTTTTTCTCTTTCTCCTACTGGTTTTGGTATTTGGCATCTGATCACTCCGTTTTTGACCTCTTTCTGGCTTTGACTACGACTTTGGTATCCCCTTCGGCTTTGGTATTACCTCAGATATCACTACTGACCTCAGACCGGCTTTGACGATGATTCCTTCTTGGTGATTATTATTATTATTGTTGTTGTTATCGGGAACATGTCTGGCAAAGGAGCTTTCAAGCGCTGTGTTATTTGCCAAGCGAAACTTCCTGCTGCAGACGGTCATTCCCTCTGTCTCATCTGTTTGGGAGAGGCTCACAATGTCGATGCATGCGTCCATTGCAAGGCATTCATGCCTCAGGCTCGAAAACATAGGCTCTCACGCCTAAAATCCTTCCTTTATGAAAAGGCCTTGCTCCCTGCCTCTGCCCTGGCTTCCGCCTCTGTGTCGGCTCCCCCTTCTGAGCCTCGAGGCCGAAAACAATCTCGCTCTCCACCGTCTGCTGAGAGAAAGGATCATCCGTCCCAGAGTCCGTCCAGGCGCCGCTCCACCGCTTCTGATCCCGAAGCTCTACACCCTTTGCTTCGACGTTCATCGTTGGACCTGACTCAGGACCATGCGACACCGATTCGAGAGCCAGTTCCTTCTACATCTGGAAAGGCCGCCCGGGAGATGACCCCGTCTGCCACCGGGACTCGCCCATCTGCTGATCCTGCTCTCTCCTCTCAACCTCTAAAGAAGAAGAGGAAAGAGAAGCATGTCTCCAAACACGGCGATGTGAAAGCCAAGGAAAAGGTTAAAAAGTCCAAGCCTATGGAGCGTGTCATCCCTGATGTCTCTCCTTGTCACCTGACAGGCATTGAGGGCACCTTTGTACAACCATTGCCGGTGTCCACCACTGGGGAGTCCGAATCTCGACGCTCATGCATCCCGTCGGTACGACTTGATGAAATGACAGTTGAATCCTTACCCTCAACTGATGTTGTGAGACCCCCTGTGCACCTTGACACGTCTCCAGCTCTGGTCGTGTCTCGAGCTCAGTTGCTGGAAAGTCAGTCTTCGGATGTGGAGATCATTGAATCCGAACAGGTGCCCAAAAGTCATGTACCCACCATCTTGGAAGACATCCCGGCGTACTCTGCCTACGACCTGGCTCGGTCTATCTGTAGGGCAGGCCTCAGCTCACCGTCGGGATCGCAAGTCTTCAACCCGAGGGGCGAGGTACTTGATGCCGCTAGTGCACGGCGCCAAACTGCTCGATCCCCACATCTTCTCACTTTGGATGTTGTGACTACAAGAGATGCTGTGACCCAGGTCTCTCCTCCTGAGCACCGCCTTTACCTCGCAACCCTCCAACCCCGCAACCTCATTCCCCCACACCGACACGGGCACGTAGTCCCCCACCCGAGGGATTGTCTTCATCCTCTGTTCCTCTTTGGGACCTCTATAGACCGTACACACCCTCTCCAAAGGCTGAGCTGGTGGATGATGAATCCACCTCACCGATGGACGACGTTCGTTCATTCAGGGAACACATGATAAGAATGTCCCATGCTCTCGATCTGAAGTTGGAGGACCGCGCCACTGATCCTGTGGATCCAATCTTCCAAAGGATCCAATCAAAGGCGCCTCCATCGGCTACCATCCCGGTGCTGCCCTCGCTGCTCAAACTAGCTCAAGGGTCCTGGGAAAACCCATCTTCCATACAGTCGACATCTAAGAAAATAGACCGACTGTACCGAGTTGGAGGAGACCACACTGACTGGCTCCAGAACCATCGAGGCCGAACTCTGTGGTTGTCGAGGTTGCCCAGAACAAAAAGCAACGCCAACCCTTATCTTCTCCACCAGACCTCGAGGGCAGAAAACTTGACATTGTGGGCAAGAAGATATATTCAGCTGCTGGGCTGAGCTTCCGTGTGGCCAATTATTCCAACTGCATGGGAAAATATCTTCAGGTCTTATGGGAAAGGATGAGCCCCCTTTTGCAAGACCTTCCAGAAGTACGGCGCAGGTTGGCAGAAGCTATTCAGTCGGAGGCCCTGTACCTTGCGGGACTCCAGATGAACTCGGCACGGCATGTGGTGGATTGCGCAGCGAAAACCATCGCTGGTTCTGTAGTGCTCTGTTGACATGCATGGCTGCGCTCTTCAGGCCTCACGCCGCAGGCATCGGCCACAATTGAGGATCTCCCCTTCGATGAGTCGGGCTTGTTTAACGGGGCAACCGACGAGAAGTTAGAGTTCACCCAAAAGATGAGGACCACTGCCAAGAAATATGGTATGGGCTCCACCTCCCAGTACCGTCCTAGAAGCAGGTACTCCTGGCAAGTCCCATCTTACGGCCAGCAGTTCCGACGAGGGTACTCTGGCCAGACCTACCGTCGGTCCCGGTTTGCTCCCTCGACCTCCCTGGCCTCATTGGTGAGGAGCCAGGGCTCGGGCTCACGATACCGGCAACTGCCCCGACAGAGATCCAGGGACCAGGGCTGAAACAAGTTCTAATGCCCTATTGATGATCTTTCTGTTCTTTCTCAGACTCCTCTCTTCAGGGATCGACTGTCCAATTTTCAAGAAGCCTGGTCTTCTATAACATCCGATCGCTGGGCTACTGGATAGAGTTCGACGGGATGGATTCGATCAGCACCGCCCTCCCCTCCCCTCCTACAGGAGGTGCAGACTCTACTGCAGAAAGGGGCCATCAAACCTGTCGACACCGAACTTCATCACCTCTGCTTCTTCTCGAGGTACTTTCTGGTTTCCAAGAAGGACGGCGATCTGCACCCGATTCTCGATTTCCGCGGGGTGAACAAGTACATAACCCCAAAGAAGTTCAGGATGGTCACCTTGGCATCGATCCTTCCACTTCTATGGCAGCACGACTGGTTCGCATCCATAGACCTGAAGGACGTCTATTTTCACATCGGGATCCACCCGGCCCACAGGCGCTTCCTTGCATTTCAAGTCGGAACCAAAGTCTTCCAGTTCAGAGTTCTTCCCTTTGGCCTCTCCACCGCTCCCCGTGTCTTCACGAAGTGCATGGCAGTAGTGGCGGCTTTTCTTCAGCAGCGGGGAGTAGAGCTCTTTCCTTATATCGACGACTGGCTGGTTGTGGCACAGTCTCAGTGTCAGCTCAAACTCGACATTGGCCTCACCTTAGATATCTTAGACTACCTGGGACTTGTTGTCAACATCGAGAAGTCTCAACTCCTGCCGGCGCAAGTGATTCAGTTTATTGGGGCTCGTCTGAACTCTTCAACTGCAGTGGCTTACTTAACTCAGGACCGCTTCGACAACCTGCGATCCCTAATCCATGCCTGCCGTCGATCCCGAAGCCTTCTGGCACACTCAATCCAAGTGCTCCTCAGCCATATGGCAGCTACGACGTACGTGACTCGGCTTGCCAGACGTCGCTTCCGTCCACTCCAACACTGGTTCCTGTAAGTGTTCGACCCTCTCCACGATTCTCCACACAAGATGCTCACGATGCCGAGAGCAGTTCAAAGGTCTCTGGACTGGTGGCTGGTACTGGACAATGTTTTGTTGGGCATGCCCTTCGACCTCCCTCAACCGGAAGTCTCCTTGACAACGGACACTTCGATGCAGAGATGGGGAGCGCATCTCGACTCCTACGAAATCCGGGGTTCTTGGAGCACCGACGAGCAATCCCTCCACATCAACGCCCTGGAACTCCTCGCTGTCCAGAAAGCGTTGAGATCCTTTGAACCCTTGGTGAGAGGCAGGACTGTACTAGTGCTGACGGACAACACGTCTGTCATGAACTACCTAAACAAACAGGGAGGTACAAAGTCCCCTCAACTTCTCCAACTCACACTGGACATATGGGAGTGGTGCGTTGCAAGGAAGGTGTCTCTCCAATCCATCCATCTCCCAGGGGACGAGAACACTCTTGCCGACAGACTCAGCCATTCGAGTCTCTCCATCCACGAATGGCGCCTGCACAGGGAGGTAGCCTTAGATCTGTTCCAAACCTTGGGGTTCCCTGGCGCCTCCCGAGAACGCTCAGTGTCCCCAGTTTTGCTCGAGGTGGCGCGCTCTGGTATTGAGGGGAGACGCGTTCCTCTTCCAGTGGTCGGGTCCGCTACTCTACCTGTTCCCTCCATTCCCACTGCTCACGAGGGTGTTCACCAAACTCCGACGGGACAGAGCGAACGCCATCCTCATCACCCCATGGTGGCCTCGACAGCCATGCTTTGCGACCCGGCTTCGTTTGTCGGACCGGCGTTTCATCCGCCTTCCATCCCATCCAGATCTGCTCACCACTCACGGGGGCAAAGTCAGACATCCCGACCTGGACATCCTGCGTCTGACAGCCTGGAGGTTGACCCTGTAGCTCTCCCTTTGGGTTCGGGAATCTCGGGTCCGTCCTCAGTACCAGTGAGACCTGCGTCTTTCCACCCAGACGTCCAGCATTTCTGGCATCCTGAGATCCGACCCTTGACCAATTCTCCATCCCGGCGGTCCTGGAATTTCTGCTACAACTGTCTTCCGCAGGCCTGTTCCTCTCTTTGATCCGGTGCTACTTGGGGCCATCTCCGTCGAATTCCAGGCGAGAGGTCTTCCTTCTCCCTTCGTAGATGTCACGGTGAAGAAATTTTTGAGAGGCTTTGCAAACCTCCACCCTCCGGTGACTGAACCGACCCCGGCATGGAGCCTTGAACTGGTTCTTTCACAGTTGATCCGTCGACCATTTGAACCTTTGGCTTCCGCTGATCTCCGACTGCTATCCTGGAAAACTGCATTCCTCGTGGCTATCACTTCGGCGTGTCGGGCTGGAGAGCTCTGTGCTTTGAGGTCCGATCCTCGCTACACTGCTTTCCACAAGCACAAGGTGGTCCTCCGTCCCGACATCTCCTTTCTACCGAAGGTTGTCTCCAGCTTTCATCTTAATCAATCCATCACTCTCCCTGCTTTGATGCAGGATCCGAAGGATGAATTCGAACGCTCCCTTCATCTCATGGATGTTAGAAGAGGTCTGGCCTTCTACATTCAACGGACTGCGTCCCATAGGAAGTTACCCAAACTATTTGTTTCATATGCTGACTCGAAACTCGGAGAGCCCATCTCTTCACAGAGACTATTGAAGTGGCTGACTTCGACCATCGCTCTCTGCTATGAACTGGCAAAGAAGCCTCTGCCTTCTCGGATTCGAGGACACTCTAAGAGAGCTGTCTCCACTTTGAAAGCTTTTCTCTCTGGAGTGCCTCTAGAGGACATTTGCAGAGCTGCAACCTGGTCATCACCTTTGACTTTTATTTCTCACTATAGACTTGACTCTCGTTCTAGGAACGAGGCTGCCTTTGGGAAGGCTGTATTGTTATCTTCTATTCAATAAGTGAGTTTTCATGTTGCCAAGTCATTATTGTTATGTTTGCTTTGATACCCATGCTTAAGATTGTGTGTTTAATGGTTAAACTCTAGGGTATGCATAAGGGGTATATTTGGTGTGGGACATACCCGCCTCCATGAGTGAAGCTTGCCAGTCTACACCCAGCTGTGTGATTCACAGAGACCACGAAGAAGATGGACAGGTTGCTTACCTGTAACCATAGATCTTCGAGTGGTCTTCTGTGAATTCACACAGGCCTGCCCATCCTCCCCTCTATGTCCTTTTACATCATATAAACATGCTTAATGTTCCTAATGCTGCATATTGCGGTGTCATTCAAGGAACTGAGGGGATTTAGGCAGGAAGCCCTTATAAGGGACCGTTAGGATGGGCTGAGTTACCACCAAAAATGTATCAAAGCACATTCTGCATAGCGATTCTAGAAGGTTCTGAAGCTCTGCACAGGCGCAGGAGTAACCCAGCTGTGTGAATTCACAGAAGACCACTCGAAGGTAAGCAACCTGTCCATATCATGTTCCTGTTTCCTGCATCTGAAATAGCTTCCCATTCTGATTTTTTATCTGCGATTCCTGTTAGCCTACAGTCCATTTTGTACCTCTCTTTCAGCTGTCTAAATAAGTACCAATGGCACTGCAAATTATCATTTCTCAGCTCCTCCTGTGATTTCGTTGAATAATGGCCATCTTTTATTATCAATATATCACTATATCTCAACCACTGATGTGTTGGGATGCCTTCTTTGCTGATTAGAGCTTCATATGGCGAGGCCCATATGGGAATCTGGGGAAATAATCTACTTTTGATCTTTTTCCAACTCTTGATTAAAGAACTTCTAATATAGTTATTATGAAACTCTCTGTTTATTATGTCCTTATTATAAAAAAGGTACGCATGCCATCCATATCGGTTACCGTCCCCCTCAATTGTCAACAGCTTCTCATTTTCCAACATCATCCACTCTTGGATCCATGTCAAACAAGCGGCTTCGTGGTATAATCTTAAATTTGGCAGACCCAAGCCTCCTCTTTCTTTGGTGTCCTGTAAGGATTTTATTTTAATTCTAGGTTTTTCCCCAGACCAGACAAATTTAGATAAATCTGATTGCCAATCCTTGAAGATCTTTTGTGATTGGATTATCAGAATTGATTGAAACAAAAATATTAATCTTGGCAAGATATTAATTTTTATAGCACTGAGCCTACCCAAGAGCGAGAGATTCAGATGCTGCCAACTAGACATGTCTTTTGTGACTTGTGTCCATATTCTTTTATAATTATTCTCAAAGAGATCTGAGTTTCTATCAGTCAGGTTAATGCCTAGATATTTCACCAACTTCACTATTTTAAATCCTGTTTCGGTAGTTATGTAAATTTCCTCTTTTTTTTTGAAAGAATCATAGTTTTCTCTTTATTTTTAACCCTGTCAGGGCCTCAAAATGTTTTAATATTTCCATTAATGGTGTGACTTTTCCTTGAGGGTCTTCTAGGGATATCACCAAATCATCTGCATACATCTTAAGTTTGAATCTGTATTTTTTGACCTTAATTCCACTGATCTTATCTTCCTGGTTTATTTTTATACTTAGTAATTCCATAACCACTAAGAATAAAAGCGGCGACAGGGGACAACCTTGCCTAGTACCTTTCAATATCTGTATTCCCTCAGTTTTTTCTCCATTTGTTATTATCTTTGCATGTTGATTATGATATATGGCTTTGATCCAATTTATAAAAGTTTGACCAGCGTCTATCTTATTCAAAATTTCTAACAACGTGTTCCACTTTATGTTGTCAAAAGCCTTTTCTATATCAAGAAATATTAAGGCCAATTTTTTATCCTTATGGTTCTCGTGATAATCAGTTAAGTTTAGCACATGTCTAATATTGTCCTTCATGTATCTTCCCAGGAGAATCCTCTCTGGTCCTCACTTATCCAATCTTTTAAAACTCTTTTCAACCTGTCCACCCATATTGCAGCAAAGATTTTGTAATCTACATTGAGTAGAGATATAGGACGATAATTTTTAGGTTCCAACAACTCTTTGTTTTCTTTGGGAATTAATATGATGTTAGCCTCTTCCCATGATCTTGGATATAATCCCTTACTAATGGCGTCTAAAGTCCTTTTAAATGGACAGAGTATTTGATCCTCCATCAGTTTGTAAAATTTGGCGGTGAAGCCGTCTGGGCCAGGTGCTTTTCCATCTTTTAAATTTCTAATAGCTTCAATGATTTCTCCCGTTGTTATTGTTTAATGTTTCCTTTTGTCAATCAGAGCATCCTACAAAAAATTATCTTTCAAAAATGTTTGAACTTCCATTTGATTCTTGGCCTGATTTTGATATAATAATGTATAATAGTCCTTGAAAATCTTAATTTTTTTGTTGGTCTGAATAAATTTGATCACCCGATTTAACCTTAGATATAACATTTTTTCTTTTTGTTTCCTTAACTGATAGGCCAGCCATTTTCCCAGTTTGTTCGACAGGTCAAAGCTTCTCTTCTTTATGTATTGCAATTTCATCTTAATTTCATCCATTGTGGCAGCCATTATTTGTTCCTTAAGAATTTTTAACTCTCCTTATTTGTTGGATCCTCTTGTAATTTAATTTCTCTATCTCTGATTTCATCTTTAATCTTTTCCAATCTTTCTTCTTCAATGCCTTAAACAAATCCCATATAATATTTATATCTGTCTCAGTGTCCAAATTTGCTTCAAAATACCATTTAATTTCTTGTCTTGCCTTTTCCAGGATTTCTTCTTTTTGCAGCAAATTATTATTTAGACGCCAATGTATTTCAGGCTTGTCTCCATCTCTTAGTTCCAGTAAAATGGGAGTATGATCTGACCAAACTTTGGGAAGTATTTCTATTTTTTGAATTGTGTTACCAATATTCCTCAAGACCAAAAAAAAAGTCTATTTTCGAGAAGGATTTGTGCCTCTCTGAATAAAAAGTATAATCCATAGCATTGTTGTATTTTAATCACCATGCATCAACCAACGCCAAATTTCTCATTAAGGAATCAAATGATTTAGGTAATTTCCCTTGGCCTTCCCTTATTTTCCTTTGGGATTTCCTAACTATTGCTGGCGAGTTTAACCCATTCCAATATCCGCAAAGTATCATTCTGTCATGGTCAAATTCTGAGAGTTTCTCCAATATTTTTTTTGAAGAAACCACTTTTTTCTCCTAGTGGTGCATAAAGACCCACAATCAAAAATTTTCTGTTTTGTATATTGGCTTCAATTTCAGGAACTGTCCTTCTTGGTCATTGTACAAATCTTGTGTCTGTATTTTTTTGTTATTAACGTAGATCACAACACCTTTTTTCTTATTTTTGGCAGCAGAAACATATTCCTTACCCAACTTCTTATTTTTTAGAAGGCCAATATCTTGCTTTTTAATGTGTGTTTCCTGTAAGCAAATTATATCATAAATGTTTTTACCTAAAATATGATATATCTTTTTTCTCTTTTCCGGGGAATTTAGCTGTTTCACATTCCAAGTTAGAATTTTTGTCTTCATTTTTATTTCCTTATAGATTTGATTTACACAATTGTTTTTAAAAAATTAGAAATAATTGGAGGTTCTCTTTCTTCTTCTTCTATTTATTCCTCCTTGGTGTTCTTCTATATCCTCTCCTTCTTGTTGTGAGTCTCTGTCCACTTCTCCTTCTTCTTCTGCTTCTTCTTCTTCTGGATCTCCTCCACCTACTGGATCTATTTCCTCCACCCCTTCGTCTTGTTGATTTGGTTCCTGAGTTTCTTTATAATTATAATTATAATCTTATATTTACTTAAGAAATCTTCAATTTTTTCCTCAGAGTTAATTCTAAAATTCTTTTGTTTGAATCTGAAGGAAATTCCCTCCAGTTTTTCCCATTTATATCTAATTCCATTTTGTCTAAGTTGCTCCGTTAGAGACCTATATAGCCTTCTTTTCTTGAGAATCTTTGCAGGAATATCTTTGAACAATATAATATTATTGCCTTCAATTTCAAACTTTTGTTCAATTTTTTTTTTGGCAGAAATAGGTCTCTTGTTCTCCTCCTTACAAAATAAATTACTATGTCCCTTGGTAGGTTTTTTTTTTTTTGCTTTGCTATTTTTGAGGGAATTCTGTATATTTTATCAATTTCTTATTCAAGTTTAGTTTTTTGTCTTTCCCATAAACTTGGCTAATTTTGGTAACAAAATTTTATATAGATCCTCTTCTGGTTGTTCTTTAAACCCCCTTACTTTGAGACAATTTTCTCTCGACTTCAACTCCTGGAGAGCTTTTTCATCCAATTCCCGCTCCTTGTTTTCTTCCACCGATTCAACTTTTTTCTCAAAATCTTCCACTTTGGATTCCAACACATTTACTTTTTCATTCAATTTCCTTGAATCTTCAGATACTTTGTCTATGACTCTCTAATACTCTTAAGCTCTCTTCTCATTTCCTGTTTCAAATCAGCTTTCATTTCACATAATTTCTCTCTCATCAACCTTATTTCTTTCAATATCGATTCTTGACTTGATTGATTTGCTTCAATAGACGGTCTTCTCATAGTTTGTAATGCTGTTTGAGTTGTTTTCCTCATTCTGAGAGAATTAACTATACTTCTTTTCTTCCTTCTTCCTCGTCTGCCTTATGTATATATTTCTTATATTATTTAGATACTCAATATTCAAAATTCAGATATTCAATTGTGTAGATGTCCAATCTCTTGATTTAAACAACACTTTCTTTCCCCTTATATTACACAATTGTGTATCATTAATTTCTATATTTCTATGTTTATAGTATACAGTATACAGTATACACAATTTCAGTTATAATCAATATTTTAATTCTTCAATCCAAGTCTTACTTAAATTCTTTTCCGTAATAAATCCTTTCAGATTTCTACTCTCAAAGACTTTGAAAATTTGAAATTTGAAAATTTAAAATTAAAAAAAGAAAGTCTTTTTGAGAGTAGACGTTTCACCTGCATCTGTTACACAATTACACCATTCAATTACACAAATTTACATATCCTCCCCAACAGGGGTTCACAGCACATAAACTCCACACACACACTTACCCAACCATTCTCTGAGGATGCCAGCCACAGATGCAAGTGAAATGTCAGAAAGAAACTATTCCAGAATACAGCCTCACAGCCCGGAAAAAAACCAAGGAAAATCCAGCAGCCATGTTTGAGATCTACATGGTCCTGCCCCCACTGTGCGGATTGGATGCCCAACAGACCTGTGAATGGTTGATCAGTTCCCTAAGCAGCCAATCAGCACACTGGAAACGGCAACATACTCAAGAATATTATATATATAGATAGTTTTGTGTCCAGGCACCCAGTCCTGGCTTTTGAACACCCAGTGGAGCAAAGCAAGACACATACAATGTAATCAATGAATTGTGTGATTACCACCTGTCATGATGGAGTTCCATCATGTGGCTTAAGGTGCAACTCCCATCATTCTGCTAGAGAACTATAACTCCCTTTGTCTGTAAACAGATTGTTTTGCCAGCATAGTATCAGGTAAGAAAAGGGTTAATGGGAAGGGTCTAAAGCACCACCTTCACAGAGCTAATGAGATGACATCATTACCATGACACCATGTGACTGGACTGACCAATTACAGCTTTAAGCCCGGGAAATCTGATGAGGATTTAACTGCTTTTGTTTGAAACCAGTGTGTGAGTTGTGAGAGTTTGGAGAGAGATTCTGGAAGATGTGAGAAAACAAAGACTGCTATGCTGGTAGAGCACAGCCATTCCATCTCTGGCTCTTGCTCCCAGCTGCCTGGATAACATCCCAGGCAACAAACTGCAAGTATTTAGTAGAGATTAGGGCCTGTTTAGTTGTGTTAGGGAATTCTTTTTAATTTCTTTACTTTGGTTGAATGTAGCTAAATTAGCAACTGAATATAACCTGAGTAATGCAATGCTTGATCTTGATACTCTGTATTGCTATCACTTTAAGCCTGCCTGCCTGAGGTAGGGGAGAATCCTGCTTCATGTGAGATTGCATGACTACTTCTCTTGAATAAAGTAAACTTATTAATCTTCCTATACTGATGCTTACCATGTGCCTTACTCTTGACTATGCTACTGTGAGCCTCCTCTGGGGTTAGGAGGAGGGAGTTAGTTGATTCTATAGTGGCAAGGAGTGCCACTGATTAATACAGACTACGCACAACTTCCCACTGCATTGTGTGTGAGAAAAGGAGGGGTCCCAAGGGGAAAGAAACCCCCCTCCCAGTAACCCAGAGGGTGGTGGCAGCTATTGGATGGTTTGGGGGGCTGTAGGAAGCATCCTGGGGTGAGGATACTCAGGACTAACCCTACAGAGAGGGCTAACCTGGAGCTCCTGGGAAGGGAACTCAGGTTTGAGCCCGTGACACCACCCATTTCAATACCTTCTGCAAGTTGCTGTAAACTAAAAATAAAAATAATCCCAAATACACCTTTTCCAAACCCCATCAGTTTTTTTAAAACAATTTTTCTAAGTTTTGACCAGAGATTTAGGGATTTTTCTTCTTTTAAATTAAGATGCTTCATCGTAAAAATTGCTAAGGATACTGATGTAGGTAAATGTATTTGCAGCTTTTTATGGACTACCTCCTTTTTTTAAAAAAAAAAACAATTCCCAACACCATCTGAATGCCAAGACTAGGCCAAGCTTCTACTCATGAATCTTTTGGACTGGGGAATGGACAATTTCTTTTAAAATAATGCCTCTTTTAACTTTCAACTGATAAAACCCTTCCTGAACCACCACCTCCTCACTGTTACTCTCCAAACTGTAACAAACCAAACAAAAGAAGGAAGAGTATCCACACAAGTCAAGATAAATCCACAGACTGGTTGTTTTTGTTGTTGTTGTTGTTGTTGTTGTTTTACTGGAAATGAAGAATAGAAAACATTTCAGCCAAGGAGTCTGGAAATTACTAAGAAACTTCAGAGTGAAATGCAAGACACATTTCAAAATATTTGTTGTCTTAAGTTTATTGTTGACCTCACCAAAGCCTTTGACACTGTGAGTAGAAAAGGTCTGTGGCAGATCCTGGAAAGAATAGGATGTCCCCCCAAATTCCTTAAAATGATTATCTTGCTACACAAGCGCCAGCGTGGTCAAGTCAGATATGGCGATGCTCTTTCACAGCCCTTTCTACTAATAACTAAAGGAGTGAAACAAGGTTGTGTTCTTGCGCCAACTTTATTTACAATCTTCTTCAGCATGATGCTCCAAAGGGCTACGGCAGAGCTTGAAGAAGACAACGGCATCTATATACATTACCATTCTGATGGTAGCTTGTTTAACTTAAGCCATCTGAGGGCTCACATTAAGATTCTACACTATCTAGTTCGAGAGCTGCTCTTCGCTGATGATGCCCTTGTTGCCCACACAGAAGCAGCTCTGCAGCGCCTAACATCCTGCTTCGCAACAGCTGCAGAGCTGTTTGGGCTGGAAGTCAACCTTAAGAAAACAGAAGTTCTTTACCAGCCTGCACCACAGGATGAACACCACCATCCCCACATTGCCGTCAGCAACTCTGTGCTTAAGTCCGTTCAGCAGTTCACCTACCTGGGAAGCATCATCTCCTCAGATGCCAAGATTGACAAAGAGATCGATCACAGATTAGCAAAGGCACATAGCGCATTTGGAAGACTTCCCAAAAGAGTCTGGAGTAATAAACACCTGAGGCGAAGCACAAAAATCAGTGTGTATAGAGCCATCGTACTGTCTATCCTCCTTTATGGGTCTGAAACATGGGTCACCTATCCCCACCACCTACGATTCCTCGAACGCTTTCATCAGCACTGTATACACACAATCCTAAATATACACTGGACTGACTATGTGACGAATGTTGCTGTCCTTAAGCAAGCAGGGATCGCCAGCATTGAGGTCATGATATTGAGAACACAGTTGTGCTGGGCAGGGCACGTTTATAGGATGGAGGACCATCGCCTCCCAAAAATAGTACTCTATGGTGAACTTGCCACGGGTCAGTGTAAGAGGGGCGCTCCAACAAAATGATACAAGGACTCCCTGAAACAACATCTCAGGCTTGGCCAAATTGATCACCAACAATGGTCCGCTCTGGCTTCACATCGGGAGGCATGGAGACGCACTATCCACAATGCTGCAGCCTTATTTGAGAACTCACGCCGAACAAGTCTTGAAGAGAAACGACAATGCAGAAAAAATCACAACCCGGAAACATCACCCAAGGAGACCTTCTGCTGTGCTTTCTGCAACCGGACTTGTTTATCTCGGATTGGCCTTTTTAGTCATCAGCGTGCTTGTAGAAAGTGCGGGATGAGTCCTTCCTGAATCTTCGTTTGCAAAGAAAAGCCAGAGAGAGAGATTTTTTCAAAATTATATATTTTGCTGAAATAGACAATATCAAAAATCTAGTCAATATAAATAAAGACTGGGTTTTCCTAAACTGAAAATAATACTAATATTAATAATACTAAATGCCCTGCGACAGGGCCAGCTAACCCAGCGTCGTCCACTGTGACAGGGATACCCATATTTCATAGAGTCATTGAGTGGGAAGAGACCCCAAGGGCCATCCAGTCCAACCCCCTGCTATGCACGAAAACATAAAGCAATTCTGAGAGATGGCCATCCAGCCATTGCTTAAAAACCTCCAAAGCAGGAGACTCCACCACACTCCCAGGCAGTGCGTTCCTCAGAGCCCTTTACTAACCGGGCTGGCTGCCTAGGCCTCCTGCAATGGGATCCATACTCCCCCATCACACATAGATGCCACGCCCACGCACGGAGCCCACGCGCTCCCTCTCCTCTCTCCATAGCAACCGCCACTGGCTGGCAGGCAGGCAGGCTCGCTCAGCGGCGAGGACGTCTCCGACAGCTCACGCTTGCTTTACGGCACTGTTGTCGTAAACCTCGCCTTCCCCAAGCTCACTTCTCTGGCTAACGACAGACAGTCGCAGAGGCAAGGGAGAGAGGCGTAAAGAGAGGGCGGCCTTAGCAACGCTGCCTGGGTGGGGAGGAGGGAGGTGGAGGCGGGGCCAGAGTGCCAGCCCCGCCCCTTGCCGGGGGAGGGAGGGGGCTGGCAGGAGGAGGGGGGCGGCATTGGTTGCCTAGCAGACCTTCCTTGGGGCGTTTAGGGTGTGTGTGTTTTTCCTGGAGAAGGGGGGCACCTTACTGGGAGTGGCTCCTCTGGAGGGGGTGAGGAGGGAGCGGAGCTTATGGGGTCCCTCTCTCCTCAGCAGCCTTGCCCCTCTTTGTGGCGGAGGCAGGGCGACCCCCTGGTCGTGACGGGTGCCTGAGTGTGGGGGGCTGGGGTGGGGCGGCGGGGCGCTTAGCCCCCTCAGCGCCGCCTTGCTCCCTCCACGTGGGAAGGGAAGGGAAGGGGACAGAGCCGCGCCAGGCCCCACGGGCAGCCCCTCTGGCAGGCTCAGCATGGCCCAGGTGGGGCACCGGGTGGACTACCTGGCGGGGTTCTGCTGCCCGGTGGGGGGCCTGGCCGCTGGGAAGCCGCGGGTGCTCTGCCACGAGAACCAGATCTACCTCTCCAACGGCACCGAGTACGTCTACGTCTACGACCAGGAAGGGCGGCTGATGAAGGTAAGGGCGGCGGCGGCGGCGGCGGCGGCAGCAGCAGGAGGAAACCCTCCCTCGGGTCCAAAGGGGCCCCGCAAGGTTGGGTTTAGGGCCAGGGGGGGAGAGAGAGAGAGAAGGGGAGAGGATACGGAGGTCCTACCAGATGCCGTGAGGCAGTTCTGGAAGGCCAGTGTTGTATATTTTTACAAAATGTTCACCCATGTGTGACCCACTTTTCTGCTTGAAAAGCGTTGATCTTCCTCGGACGCTGGTATCCAAGGAAGGTGGGAGGGAGCATGCCTGGTCCTCCCCCCCCCCCCAGTCGGAAGCACACTCTGGAGTTATAACAGCAGGTACTCAAGATGCCTCTCACCCATTTGTACTCTGCATCCACTAACGTGCAGTGACATGTGCCTTCTCCTCCATGCATGTAATTGCTGCCTGGGTTTAAAATCACCCATGAGTGTACAAAGAACCATTATGAGAACATAGAATCACAGAGTTGGAAGAGACCACAAAGGCCATCCAGCCCAACCTCCTGCCCTGCAGGGATACACAATCAAATCATTCCCGGACAGATGGCCATCCAGCCTCTGTTTAAAAACCTCCAAAGATGGAGACTCCGCCACACTCCAAGGCAGTGCGTTCCACTGCTGAACCATTCTTACCTTCAGGAAAATTTTCCTAATGTTTAGATAGAAACACCCAATTGCGACTACAGTAGTTGAAGTGTTGGGTTGGAAAGAAGTCACCTGGGCAAGTAGGAACTTATTGGAAATGTGTCTTTACTTTCTCAATAGTCCAGGCTCCCAGCAAATTAAAACCAAATCCAAAATAAAATAAAACCCACCAGTCTCCCTGTAAGAGGTTTTGTTCATCACAGTATCATACAGCAAGTGGAATACTGTAGTTACTAAGTGCTTTTATGCATAAGCAGAAGATCAGATTGTAGGTATGTTCTGTGCCTTGACTTTTCTACTTTTAATGTTAAAGTAATCCTCACAACTACTTCTTAAATTGTATAAATGAAGAAATTTACATGCCCCCACAAGTATATTTTCAATAGCGCTTTTCTATTGTTCTGTTTTCTGTAGATGTGTTCAGAGGAATAGCTATGCAGAAACAATAGACATTTCATGTTGGCAGCACAAACCCTGCACTTGCAGGGGCTTAACCATACAAAGGGAAATTTCATTTAGTGTTCTGCTGCTCATAGAAGGTAGCAGAAGGTTTTCTGTGAGTGCCAGGCTCTACATCCTTGCCAGGCTCAGGGTTGTGGCCAGCCTCTTTTTTTTTTCTTAGTCCAATTCTGTGTTTTGCGAGTTTTGATACCACATTAGGATGTGCATATATCAGTCTTGTATTTAACCACTTCCCTGGTTGCCATTGGCAAATAGCATGTCCAGTTAAATGCACAAAATTCCTCTAAGAGAATGAGCAGGGAAGGACACAACAGCACATAATTTTGAGCTTGCCATGGTTCTACAGCTTGTTGGAAATTTTAGATTAGCAAAAAACCCTGTTTGTTGTTTTAGATGTTCACCTTCTGGGAAATTGGTAGGCAGGGGTACCCAGTGTGGGGATCTGCATTAGCCATTTGAACCCTTAATTTAATGTTCTGCTGACTTTTATATATTCTTTTACTATGGCACCATTTTATAGCAGGTTGGTTGTCTGTGCTTCACATTCAACTGGCAAGTTGAATCCGCTTCTTGACATCCTTCTGTAGTGGTTTGGAGATTTTACTTTTTTGACATCTCACTTCTGTCAGTTATAAATGTGCCTCTCTTTTCTTGATTAGTCCTGTAAAAGGCTTTGGAACTGTTAAAGAGTGCTTTTCTTGCTTTGTTCATTCTCTGTTTTGATGAACAGTGAAAAGCCTTTTTTTATATGGACTTCATATGATTTCCGTGGCAAATCTTAGCATTATGTTAAATGTATCCCTTAAATTTATACCTTGGATTTCTTCTAAGGAACCTATTATGGTAATATCTGGCTCAGACTCCTACATGTTTTTTAAGCAGAGAAGTGGGTCACAAATGGGTGAACATTTTGTAAAAATATATAATACTGGTCTTCCAGATCACATGTGATGCTAAAAAATCTAGGTTTTGCTGGCTTTCTCTTGCTGAAAGCATGCTCATTTCTCAGCCCCTGAGCTCCTCTTGCAGCATTTGCTGCAAACAGACATGTGGGCTACTGCCTGTTCTGAAAGAGAGCCCCCATCTTGGATAAAAGATGTCACTTGTTCATCCGCACAGCATAGCAGCAGTGGTAATTGCTTAGAGGTTAAAAATGAAGAATTACCCATAAACTGTTGGGCAACATAAACATTGCTGACTGCAGTGCATGCTTTTCAGAGAGAAGAGCATAAGTTGTACATCCTCAGGTAGAGAGGGGGGAAATAAGATCCAGCTGATTTATGAGACTAGAGCTTGCTTTAAATCAAAGTATGTACAGACATAATGGCTTCTGACTACATGCCACTGAGTGTATGAAATGATACCCAGAGGATGTTATGTCTGGCCAGATGCAAAATGGGCAGGAGGTAACAAACGCTCCTCCGGAACTTGCCTCTTTTCCCATACATGTGGCTACAGCATTACAGGGTGAGAAACTCCTGGAGTACTCTCCCCATTTAAAATACCAAATATATTAGGTGATATATGTGTAAGCAGCATCACCAGCTTTTCACTGGCATTGCAATCCATTCCCTGGCCGTTGTGTAACATGGAGAAATGAGGGTGAAATTTATCCCATTTTTGTGCCAGGCAAAGTTCCAGTCACTGCATTTAACCATGCCTGGCTGCTGTTAATGGGATAAAAGCAGACCAGAAAAAAAGGTTATAATAGTGCAAGCAAGTTGCACCTATAAAGAAAGAAGGTTGATAGAAAACTAAATGGATGATTTGCCTTTTTAGATTTCTTAGGTTTCAATTTATGTTAAGAATGATCCAGGCCTGTTTGCTTCAGAATGTTGACAACCAACTCTTGCTGTCTGCTTATATACCTAGCCTTCTATATGGGGTGCAAATGTGGCTGTTTAAACAAGGGGACAGGAACATAGGAAGTTGCCTTAGATTGAGTCAGACTATTGGTTCATATAGCCCTACCTCCCTGGGGTTTCAGGCAGGATTCTTTCCTAGTCCTGCCTGGAGATCTCTGGTGTTCCTTGGCTGTCTCATATACAAGTATAACCAGTCCTGACCCTGCTAAACTTACAAAACCAGACAAGACTGGATGTGTTCAGGGGGGTGTATTTCAGTGCCTTCTTTTTCATGTGTCTTCTAAGATCTCCATTCCTTCCCCATTGTCTGTTTCATTCCCAGGCTGTCTATCGATTTCCTGATCAAGTTTGGCATGTGGAACTCTTGCCCTCCCACCAGCAACTATATATTCTGTGTGCTGGAGTTGGTATTTACTGTGTGTCCTTGGACTACCCAAGCAGGTGAGAGATGGGGCTTACATTTGCTATTTCAAACTCTGTTCATGCCATGACACTGGGGGAGGAATTTGAGCATGAAGGCCAGATCAGCCTATTGGTCTATCTAGCTTTGTATCCAGGGTCTCAGATTAGAGTTTCTCCAAGGATTCAGATCTTGCCTGGAAGTGAACCTGGGACCTTGTTCATGCCAAACATGTGTGCTTCCACTTTGTAAGTATACTGTGAATGACTAGGAAAGATAAATGGAGGCAGGCTGGTTAGCAGGTTTTCTGTATTGACAAGCTAGTGACATTTTATCCTGTCCATCACACACTGTGGCTTTATTTTCCTGAAAGCCTCAGACAATTTTTAAATTGTTCATAGTATCTAGATAGAGGGGGAAATCTGATGAGGATTGCAGCACTGGATGGGTTGGGGGTCTATCCTTCCCTGCCCCCACCATACCATTTTCCCAGTTCAAATTGATTGACCACTGTGTGGCAAAACAGCTTGCACCATGGTGCAAAAAATAGTTGTGTCTGTGCAAGCGTGGTTGTTACTTGGAAAATGTTGCAAGTGGGTAAAGTGTTAAGGTCCCTCCCCTAGCCTACTGCCCCAGTCTGAATCTTTCCTTCTTGCCCCTCTCCCTGCTCAGCTGCTATTTGTGAATTCCTTGTGTCATGTCAAGGCTAGCCCTCCACTGCTCTCGTTATCCTTCCCAAGCTCCTTTTTCAAAAGGCAGCCGAATCTTTAAGGCAGCCGAAGAGTTAAGCTTTGGAACCTCCCTCTAGAGCAGCAGCTTTCCTCCACTTTATCCAGCTGACTGCTCCTGAATTCAATTCTGTGAAGCGGATGCTAAACATTCTGATTTTTTGACTTCAATTCTGAGCATTACCCTGTGGCTACACTGAGAGCTTTTCCTTGTTTGCTTTGAAGGTTAGCGAAGCAAACGGATGGGGAGGAAAATGACTGCTTCTCAAGGATTCTCCCCATGGGCTCCAATGCCTGCACCTTTCCTGATGCTACGCTTTGCACCTTCACGCTGCTCAGTGATGTCCTTGTCACCCTCTCCCAAGTCCAGGGGAAGTGGTGCATGAATCTCCATGAACTCCCAGGCCCTGAGGACCAGGAGAACTTGCCACGCCAACCAATCAGCCATGTGGACATCACCACCAGCACCAGCAGTGATGGGGACATGTCCTTAGCCCACTTTCTTCCGGTCCTGTGTTGCGCATCATCTCCAGGCACCACTGACCACAAGGAGGGCCTTCGCCACTCAGGGGGCTTTGTGCTGGAGGAGCCCCTCTTTAGCCTCCTCTTTGGCATAGATGCTGCCATGCTGGATTCTCCCATGATCCTCTGTGGCTTCCCAGATGGGCAGCTATGTTCTGTGCCCTTGAAGGCCCTGAGTTCTCCTGACAACTGCGGCCATGAAGAGTCACCTGTTAAGATCCTTCACCATTTGGAGGAGCCAGTTGTCTTCATTGGGGCCTTGAGGACAGAGCGGAAGTCCCCAGATGCAGAGGAGATGCCAGCCTATGGAGACTTGGGCTGTGACTGTGTTGTGGCCTTGGGTCACTATGGGAAAATGGTGGCCATCAAGGCAACTCCGGGAGAAGAGGTCAAGGTCCCAGAGCTCCGAGAGTATTACCTGCAGGGGCCTGTTCTGTGTGCAGCGTGCAGCGGGGGGAGCCGCATGTATTACAGCACCCATTCTGACATCTATGCGGTTGACTTGGACAGCAACACCCCTGAGGCTGAGAAAGTGGAGGACTCACCAGGGACCCTTCCGTCAGTTTTGTCTCCTGCCAGCTTGAGTATCTGCAGTGTGGTGGCACTGTCTTTATCTTCCCGGGAGTCAGAAGGTACAAAGATACTGGATAAAAATTACTCTGTGGGAGAGAGAATTTGGGCATCAGATTGTTGGCTGCATATATGAATGCAGTCCTCAAAACTGCCATTGGTAAATTGAGAGAGAAAACTGATGAGCTATGAGGGAGAATTGCTGTGGCCATAATGTACCTTAACTAGGGCTCATGAATGCTGATTCTAGTCCTACCATATTGGTTTGTGACATGGTTACACAGAGCAGTGTGAACAGTGTGAGGGACCTTTTGAGGGGGTGAAAACACCACTCTAAACCCATTTGTGGGCTGGATGATGTCAGGGAAATGGCCATGCCCCCGGATGGCATTGGGTCCCCTGGCCAAAGCACTTCAGATAGGGAAACAGCTTTTCTCTTCCCTGGCACAGGGAAAGGCTGAGGAGAGCAAAACCCTCTCAGCCGGGCTTGCAAGACTTGTGGTTGAATCCCAGGCAGCACTTGAAAGCCACCCAGGGAGTGACTAGAAAAGCAAGAGAGAGCAAAGATCTCTTGGCTGGGTGCCTCCAATGCTGGGCCCCTTAAGCCCGGCTGAGAGCCCTGGCATTGCTTTCTCCTGGGCAAGGAAAAGGAAGGGAGACTCTAACCTTCTGGGCTGGATTCTCAAGTGCTATGGCTGGGTCCCAACTGGGACTCAGTCACAGCACTTGCAAGCCCAGCTGAGAGTGGCTGGCCAAACCCTTGCCTCCCTGCTCTGCCCATTTTCCCAGTGGGGAGCACTAAAGGGTAGGAGAATTTTGGAGGGAATGGGACTTCAGGGAGAGGGGACCAGGTCTATAGACACTGGGGCTCTGGCAATACTGGTTGCTGATCCAGGCTGTAGCCTTCTCCCAACCTCAGTTTTTGACTACAGTTCTGTGCATGGTGTAACATATATCTGTGCTCCAGAATAGTATGTATGGGAAGAGTACAGTTATTCTGGTGCAAAGTAAACCTTGAATAGTGGCCTTTGGCTCAGAAAGAGATCATAGCTGATCACTTGTGAAAATTGTGAGCGAGCTCAGGGCAGTGTTTTCAGATTCTAGCCAAAGCCCCCCCCCCCCACTTTCTTACCATCTTCGCTGGTTAAAACTCACATCTTTGCCCATGTACTTTCTGTGACTTATTTGTGCCAATTACACCAAGCAGGGAATTAAATGGGTTGAATAGTTTGTTTTGGAGCGGGATGGAGTGGAGTGAAAGGGCTCTCTGCAGCCTTCCTATGTGTTTCTCTGCTCTCCATAGCCCAGGAGTGTGGAACATATGGCCCTCCAGGTATAGTTTGACTGCAACTCCCATCATCCCACAGTATGGCCATGGTGTCTGGGGCTGATGGGGATGACAGTCCAACAATATATGAAGGGCCAGGTGTGTCCGAGCCCTGTCTTTGTCTCCTCTTGCTTTCTTCTTCAGGCAGAATTTGCTTTGAACCAAGCCCACATAAGTGCCCATTGTGTGCTGGTTTGACGGTAGCACAGCTTTGTCACAGTTCTGAATCCTGCACAGAGGGTGACTTAAAGTCAGGACATATCAAGGCCAGGCTTTGAAGAAAAAAAGGGACATTGAATAGCAGCTGAGGAGCTCTGCCTCTTTCTTGCAAAATGGTTCCATAATGCTGAGATCTTAGTAGAGTATGTAGCTATTCAGAGCTTCTTTTCTTAGGTGGAACAGCTGCATTCTGCTTGCTTGCCATGTGAGAGGTGCTCCTATATCCTGTGTGCAAGAAACAGCCTTCCTTCCCAGCAAGCTTCAGTGTAGGCTCAGGGAATCAGGACTCCTATCTGTCTCTGCCTTTTGCGGGGAGGAGGAGTGGGCTGGTACCTTGCGAATTGAAAGATAGTTAGGAATGTAGGGCTCCTTGCATCACTTCTCCTAACAGCTCATTTATTGCTAGCCCATTTCACTGATGAGCTGGAAGGGACTGGCCTTAGGTTATTAGTTTTACTGGTTGTGTTGCAGTTTGTTTATTTATCCATACAATCACAGAGCTGAAAGAGACCATAAGAGCCGTACAGTCCAACCCCCTGCCATGCAGGAACAAACAATCAAAGCATTCCCAACAGATGGCCATCCAGCTCTGCTTAAAAACCTCCAAAGATGGAAACTCCAACACACTCCAAAGCAGCATGTTCCACTGCCCAACAGCTCTTATGGTCAGGAACTTTTTCCTAATGTTTAGATGGAATCTCTTTTCCCATAGGTTTGAGTCCATTGGTACATGTCGTAGTCCCTGGAGTTGCAGAAAACAAGCTTGCTCCATCCTCACTATGACATCCCTTCTATATTTAAACATGGCTCTCATGTCACCTCTCAGCCTTCTCTTCTCCAGACTAAACATACCCAGTTTGCTAGGCTGCTCCTCATAGGGCATAATGGCTTCCAGACCTCCCACCATTTTGGTTGCCCTCCTCTAGACACATTCCAGCTTCTCAATACCCTTCCTGAATTTTGGTGCCCAGAACTGGACACAGTACTCCAGGTAAGGTCTGACCAATGTAGAATAGAGTGGCACTATTACTTCCCTTGATCTAGACACTATACTCCTATACTTCATTCATTTATGTCCAACCTTTCCCCCAATACTGGGACTCAAGACAGCTTAAAAAAACTAAAACAAATACAGATTAAAATATGTACAAAGGCATCAATAAAAAAAACTAATGAAAGTGATTTATTTTAAATGCAGTTCAACTAACTTACAGAATTAAAACCATTTAATTAAAATCCATTAAAAGACAGAAGAAAACAGCACATCATTAAAATCCAGTATAGTCAGTTCCTAAAAACCTGTGGGAATAAAAAACAATCACTTGCCTGCAAAAAGACAAGAAGGAGGGAGGCAGCCTACTCATTCCAAAGGCTGAGCAGCCAGCGAGAACTTGAGAATAACAGCTGATTTTTCACAAGTTTGTTTGGGTTTCTGTCAACCTGGAAATGTCTTTACACTGACTAGAGAAGGAATCAGCGGGGGAAAGTGGTTGGGGGAATGCTGTTGTTGCAAAAGCAAACAGCAGCGGTAGGGGCAGGGACCTAAAACAATGAGGGAGAGACCCAAGTGTTGTCTATATGGCAAAAATACTCCTCATAGAATTCGAGGAGAATACGATTTGTCTTAATGAGAACTTGCATCAATCCATCATATTCAGAAGGAGGGAGGCCAAAAATGCCAAAAACTACGCAGGAAAAGCCTTTGTGGCTTTTCCCGTATTTTTTTAAAAGTTCTTTGGGGAATGCTCTTTCCCGCTTGTTGGGACAACTGATTCACTTTGATGCACATTGCCCATAAGAGTGGAAGCGGAAAGTTGATCGGTCAGGCATGTGCGAGGGGCAGAGCTTGCTAACAAGGCAAGGGCCCAAAACCACCATGTTGGATTTTTGCTGTAGCAATTGTGTGCTGAGGCAACAAAACAGCTTTTCTTCTTTTTTTCCTATATGATATTTAAAAGGAATATGAATATGATATTTAAGAGAAATATCACACTTCCGCACCTTGGACATGGTTTAGAAACATACTGTTCAGCAGCAGCAACTGGCAATAATAGAAACGTGATTAATTCACTTGTGCCCACCATCTTGATTCACAGGCATGCCTCTTTGAACAACGAATATGGGTAGCTTTGCATGCCTGTGATCTTGCCAAAAAATCATTGAGACAAATGAAAGCTGCTGCGAATTGGCATTAGTGTGCATCAATCCACATTTCATTGCCTCATATAGACAAGCCCCTAAACCTTTAGTTGTAGTGGTGCTTGCTTTCCGAGCCTTTAGCATAGGGATGAACATAAAGGTGGTTGTTTTGTATCCCAAATGTTCCTGCTTTAGGGGCATTTTTGACCCCCACAGAACCATTTTCAGCCCAGGAAAGGCCTTAGAAAACACCAGGATATGAATGGGCAACCTCTTGCTGTAAAGAAGAAAAAGCAGGGGGGGGGGAGCCAGGAACAGCCACAGATAGCACAGAAGGTCCAAGGCACAGCCACAGATGTCCCAAAGTGTAGCCACAGATGGCCCAAGGCCCCAGGCCCAGCTACAGGGAGCACAGAAGATCCAAGGCCCAGCTACAGGGAGCACAGAAGATCCAAGGCCCAGCTACAGACAGCACAGAAGGCCGAAGGACCAGCCACAGACAGCACAGAAGGCAGAAGGGCCAAGGCCCCCTAGGCCCACCTACAGAGAGCACAGAAGGCCCTAGGCCCAGCTACAGAGAGCACAGGAGGCCCTAGGCCCAGCTACAGAGAGCACAGAAGGTCCTAGGTTAAGCTTCAGGGAGCACAGAAGGCCCTAGGCCCATCTACAGACAGCACAGAAGGCCCTAGGCCCATCTACAGACAGCACAGAAATCCCAAGGTCCTAAAAGCAAGGAGCAGCTACAGATAGCATAGAAGACCATGTTTTGGTGGCCAAGACTGAGGGCCAAATGCCACTCTTAAATAGCATTTCCTCTGGCTGCTTCAGGTGTGCTGTATGATTGCAGCCAGCTGCGTCTGATAGCTTGGCACTGGTTCTTCCAAGACTCCCACATCCAGGGCCTGAGTCTACAAACAGGCTGTGCCAATGCTGCAGCCAGGGGCCTAGTCCTGTGAGGAGAGGCAGATCTTCACACCTAAGCAGCCAATCAGCACACTGAAAATGGCAGCATACCCAAGAGAATTACCTATATAGATTCAGGGAGCCATGTTCTGAATCTAATCCTAAACCTTGCTCCTAGGGTTATCCACGCTCCACCCACCCCTTGGGTGATTTCTTCACCTTCTGCCCCCATTGTCCTGATCACAGACCAGAATGAAAGTGGTCTCCAAAACAGAATGAAAAAGGAATACAGCAAGGGCCAAGTGATCCAGGGCTTGGGCGTGTTACTTTTTGGAGGTGCTACTTTCCAGATTCCCCAACTTGTATGGCCAACAGCTGTGCTGGCTGGGGAATTTTGAGAGGTGCATTTCAAAAAAGTGAGCTAATGTGTCCATCTAAGGTTCAGTCTTAGAGAGGCTGCTTCTGTGCACATTCACCCCTCTTTTCCTGGTGGCTGCAGAACCCCCTTTGAAAGTGGTTTCACCATGCACTCCTTCCATCCCATACAAGATCTGTCTACTAAATAACAAGACTGTGTTTTTACCTTTTAGACAAATTAGGATTGTGAATGCTTGAGTGGTGACCTTGAACATATCTGAACCTGCATGACAAACGTCAACGCTCTCAGCCATTCAGTTAATTGTCAGTCATTGTTTAAAGCAGCTGTGTTATCTGTTGTGCGCTAGAAAAATGCTAAGTTTAAAAGTCAAGCAACGTGTTAATTTGGAATTTTTAGTAAAATTGAACAAAACACCAACAGAATCTTTTCAAATGCTTATTGAGGCCTACGGGGAAGACTGCATGTCTCGTGCATGTGTTTGAGTGGCACAAAAGATTCAGAGAAGGATGTGAGAATGTGGAAGATGATGAATGCCCTGGACAACCTTCCACTTCAAGAACCGAAGAAATTGTGAAAAAAATCAGCCAGATAGTTTGAGGAGACCACTGTGTGTGAACATTGTTCACACATAGTTCGAGGACACCACCGTGCCATGAACATTGACAAAGACACCGCGAGGAAAATTTTGCATGAGAATCTCAACGTGAGAAAAGTTTGTGCCAAGATGGTCCCTATGGTTCTCACACCAGAGCAAAAAGAGTGCCACAAGGAAATCTGAGCTGACATTCTGCAGCAACTTGAGGTGGACCCAAACCTTTTTTCAAAAAAATCATCACTTGTACTGAAACCTGGATCTTCCAGTATGATCCTGAGACAAAATGACTGTCAATGCACCGGAAAACACCATCATCACCAAGAATGAAAAAGCACGTCAAAGCAAGTCCACATTCATAGCCATGCTCATTGAGGGTTTTTTGACATCAAGGGTGTAATTTTGATAGAATGGGTTCCAGAAGGCAGAACAGTGAACCAGCATTATTATAAGGAAGTTCTGACAGAGCTGAGAGAGTCAGAAAAAAAAGGCAGGAACTATGGAAAAATGGTTTCATTCTTGATCAAGACAATGTGCCTGCTCAAACAGCACTTTCTGTGAAGCAGGTTTTGGCTGATAAATGCATTATAACACTTGAACATCCTCCATATTCACCAGATTTGGCACCATGTGACTTTTTTTTCCCCCTAAAGAGAAACCGGTTCTTAAAGGAACACATTTTGAGTCAGTTGATACAGTAAAGAAGAAAACTGCAGATGTGTTGAAACAGCTGACAGAAACTGATCTGCTTCATGCCTTCAATCAGTGGAAAACAAGCCTGTATTGGTATGTGAGTGTGAATGGGGAGTACAGTCGTCCCTTCACATTCGCGGGGGTTAGGTTCTACGGACCCCCGCGAATGTGAAAAATCCACGAATATTGATTGCCCCCGCTTCCCCGCCAAAGCGACCACGGGGCCTCCGGAGGCCCCATAGTCACTTTTCCCGGACTCCCCACTCCCTCCCAAGGCCTTCACGGGGCTTCCGGAGACCCTCCTGAGGCCCCGTGGATGCCTCCCGCCCAGGGCCTTCATGGGGCCTATGGAGCGTCTCCGTAGGCCCCGTGGAGGCCTCCGCAACCCTCCCCACTCCCCCCCCCAAGGCCTCCGCGGCCCTCCCCACTCCCCCCCAAGGCCTTCACGGGGCCTCCGGAGGGTCTCCAAAGGCCCTGTGGAGGCCTCCCTGGCCCTCCCCGCTCCCTCCCAGGGCCTTCACAAGGCCTCTGGAGGCCCCTTGTTGCGGTTTTGGGAGGGTGGGGGGGGGCCCTCCCAAAACCGCGAATAATCAAAACCGCGAATGCCGAGTTCGCGAATGTGGAGGGGCAACTGTATATTGAAGGGGACGATCATTAGAATTGTAATACATATAAATAAAGATGAGTTATTGTCTCAGTCTCATTGTTTAATAGACTTCATACACTTGGGTTGCTGACTGCTGCTTTTTTGCATCCTTCTCAACTGTGGTCTTCTGTAGGGGGAGAAGCAAACTGAAGCCCCTGCTCCATGCCCCATAGACTGTTGGGCAGCAAAGAGCTGGGAGTTTGCTTTGTAGAGATGTGGCTGATGCAGCCACAGGGGGCTGCCATTTCTCTTGCTTCCTTTTCTCTGTGTGATGCCCAGGACTGACTGCTGTGCATCTTTTCCACTCTCTCTGTGGGCAGCTTTCTGGCGCCATCGATTCTGTCTGTGTAATGTGCCCCTTTCTGATCTAAGTTCAGTCTGAGCTCGCAGACTCACAATGAAAGAGTGGCACCTTTTGAAGTAGCTTTCTTCAAGATGGAAAATGTCATCCTACAGACCTCCTACACAAGTAAGGAATGGTTCACATGTGTAGCTCACCTAAATGAATCATCTGTGGTCTCTAAATCAGGGGTGATTAATGTGTGGCCCTCCAGATATTGGACTGCAGCTCTCATCAGCCTTCACCAGCATAGACAGTGGCGAGGGATGATGGGAGTTGTGGTGCAGCAACATATGGGAGGGCACCATTCTCAGCCCTTGCTCTTGAACCCATTCAGAGAGGAGTGCATGGACCTCTTGACATGCTGGATCCTGCAATGGTTTTTGACTTAGCCTTCCCTCCATTCCTTCTCAGAGTGCCTCCTAGCACCAGGTGCATGACTATTTTCTCTTCAGAAGACAAAGTAGAGGAGAGCTCACAAGAAAGTCTTACGCAGTTTTGCTACATGATCCTGCTTGCTAGGAAATGCAATGTGTGTAAATACAGTGGGCCCTTGGTATCCACAGGGGATTGATTCCAGGACCCCCTGGAGATACCAAAAACCACAAATGCTCAAGTCCCTATTAAAAATGGCATAGGGCAACAGTGGAGGCAGTAGCAAGCCCTGGCTGCCAGGCATGCATTCTTCGGGCTCTCCCAACTCTGAGGAGCCCACCAGCTGCCCACCTCCAAGCAGCTTCCACAGGGACATGGTGATTGATGGTGGTCCTTTCACTTATTCGTTCACAAGCAAACAAGCAGAAGCACTGCTGCTGCCGCCAACCACAGGGTGGCAAGCAGCTTCCACAGTAACATGGCAATTGGTGGCGCTCCTGCTCACTGGTGTGCCGCCACTGCCACCAAGTGCAGGGTGACAAACAGCCTCTGCAGGGACACAGCAACTGGCCATAGTGGCAGCAACATGCCCACCCACCCACCCTGAATGAACAAGTGAGCAGAAGAACCATCTCTGCCAATTGCTACACCCCTGTATTTTATTTTTATTTTTTTATTTTGCATCCGCAGTTGGTTAAATCCGTAGATCCAGAGCCCACAGATATGGTAGACCTACTGTACTAAATAAGCAAAATGCTCATGGTAGGGTAATTCATACAGAAGTAACCTGGTCTGTGGGTTGAACATCTTTTAATGCCTCTGGAGAGGGGAGGAATGATAGTATGTGGAAGGGGGACACAAGTCTTCCTGTCTCTACTTTCTGCTCCCTCTCTTGATTCATGTTGCTCTCTGCAGGTGAGTCTGAGCTTCTGGCTTTATCTGCTAAAGGCCGCCTCATGACCTGTGGCTTGTGCAGTCCAGATGATACACAACCTGTAAAAATGAACCCTGACAAAGCAGGGCAGAGGATCAAAGAACTGCTGTCTGGGATTGGCCATGTCTCGGAAAGGTAATATCTGTTTGTTATTGGCTGTGTACATTTATACGTACTTCCGTGTGTGCGTGCGCAGAAATGTTGCACATCCAGGCATTAACTAGTATCTCATACAGCTGACATGAGATGCTCAGTTTTGCTTAAACCTGCCTGAGCATGGGAAGTGAGCCTTAGAGATCAGATGGCAGTATTGGTGCTAAAAATCTGCCTGACAGTTTGTTAGATCTGTTGGCAGTTATGAAGAAGGGATTTGCCTTTGCTTCTCATCTCTTTGCTTTCATATTCAAGCCAGACTTTGACCATTTTAGTTGTGATAAATTAAAATCGGCACCATCCAGGTTTGTTTTCTCTCCTGGTCTCTGCAGAGTGTCATCCTTAAAGAAGGCTGTGGACCAGAAGAACCAAGCATTGACATGCCTCAACCAAGTGATGAGTGTGAGTGCAGCTTTACTGTCAAGCCAGAATGGTCAAAAGCCCATCACTTGTACCATTACTGCCAACTGGAGCCATATCCTGGTTCAGGATACCTTGACAGTCTCCTGCATCTTGGAGAACTTGAGTGACTGCAGCCTGGAGAGAGGCTGGACCTTTTGCGTCCAGCTGTTTGCCACTTCCTGTGACTTTGACGAAGGTTCCTCAGATTCTGCTACCACCTATACCTTCCCCATAGATCAGCTCCTTCCTGGAAACAAGACGGAAGTGACCCTCCCACTGGGCCCTACAGACGGCTCCAAGCTAGAGCTGCCTTTCATAGTCTCCTGTTCTCTCTACTACAGCCTACGGGAAATCCTGGGCACTGTCTCAGAGTCCACTGAGCTGCTGGATGACCTGTTTTCTGATGATTCTCCAGGCCTTTGTCCAGACAGAGAAGGCATCTGCCTGCCCTTGAAGGAAGTCACCATTGACCTCCTGCAGTGCCTTCGCTTGGAAAGTGGCAGCAGTACCTCTGATGGCACCCCACCTGCAGCTGCCATATCTCTCCCTGGGGACCCTCTCGACACCTTTCTGAAATTGTCCCAGATGCCATCCGACCTTGACAGCATTGAAGGGAACAATGAGCTAGTTCCAAGAGCACTGAACACTCTGGGAGAGGGTTACTTGGCTCCCTCGGTGGCTTCAATCAAGGTGTCCTCTGAACTGCTGAGAACTGCCCTGAAGGACTTCTGTGCAGGTGTGGGATTCAGACAAATGCAGGTGACCTGTGTGCTTTTCCTCCATGGTGAGAGGTTAGCAGAGTGCCCCCCCCTTAGCAGAGTGCCCCCCCAACAAGGCTGTTTTTGCAGCCCTCAACCCCTCCAGACATCCCTGGAGTGCTTCTTTTTTCTGAGCAAACAAAAAGGGTGGGGGCTGAATGGCCTCTCCTGGAAGCCTCCAGGAGCATCAGTCCACCTTTTACATAGGTTGCAGGAGGCCCTGCATTGTTTAACAGCAAAAAATACTCATTTTTCAAAATCAGAAGTAGACTTTTTTTTCCGGCAGTCAGTGCTATTCCTGGAGGGTCCCATGGCAACAAATGTGCCCTTGGATCTGCCACAGTGGCCCATCCCTGTCTTAGCATCAGCAGGCAGCCCCTTCACTGGCAGTTTCTAGATAACATTTGCAGATCTTGGAAAAATTACTTTTTAAGACTACAAACCCAGTTGGGGGAATTCTAGGAGTTGGTTCCCAAAAGTACCTTCCCAGGCTCTGGCTATTCAGCACACTCAGGGAGATGCCATTTTCTTTGTTGGCCAAAGAAGTTGTTGCAGGGGGGTGGTAGGAGAGGGCAGAGGAAGAAGGTTCACTTGGCTGCTGGCTAGTTCATTCCATTCTTCGGAAGCCTCATTCTGAGCTTTATTTGTTTGTTTAATCACACTTGCATCCTGCCTTTCCTCTAAAGAGTTTTATACAGATTCTGTATGCATCCCTGAAGTATCTGCCTTGCTTGCCCCTTGCCCCCATCCAGGCAGCTTACTGGGGCAGACTTGCTTTGCTTCAGTTAATAAACTCATGGCCATCTCTCCTCAACCCCACCCCTGTGAACCCATTTTCTGGAGAGAAAATAGTGGGTTTGTACCCCCATGCCTCATTCCCTTGGGTGTTGCTGCAAGACCCTGCTTGATCCTGGCTGAATCCTTTTTTGAAATGTATTTCCAGGGTGCTGATGTTGGCACGTGGCTACTGTTTTGCCTGAATAAAAATATATTGTGGAATCCCAGGGGTATCAGTGATATGGATTAAGGCCTCATGCCAGGTTGTCCCCAGGGGGATGGGAAACCCTTTCCTTTGCTGAGCCTAGAACTGGGATTGGAACTGGAGTCTTCTGTCCGTAAGTACTTGGTCTTCTTGCAAGGCCCAAAACAGCTATTCTAAGCATAGGAAAACAGCTAACAGAAGGGCTTAGGATAGGAGTTCTCCAGTGATACCGTCTTTAAAAAAATATTTTTTAACATAGTTGACAAAATTCATGCAGAATCTTTTCGAGGGACTGTAGGAAATCAGAGCAAGGGACCTGGAGGCCTATTTTTACTGCTCACCGGCATCTTCAATTAAGGAAATGATTCCTAAATGCTATAGCAGAAGACTGGAGACACCTCTCAAGGTGCTCAATGGTGAATGATTTATTATTAAAAAGCCCAATGCATTTCAGCCTGTATATACTCTCAGAAGCCTTCTTCGGGGGCTATTTGGAATTTAACGTGAGAAATTTCTGGAGCTGAAACTCTACACACCATTTACTGGACAAAAAGAAGAATGAATAAAGGCTTTTGAGAGCCTAGATAGGCTGAAAAACATTGGGCTTTTAATTCATCAGTGAGCATCTTGAGATGTGTCTCATGTTTTCTGCTGGTTATATTGGGTACTCCCAGTTTTTGTTTCCTCCCAAATGCTGTAGCAAGACAAGGGAAACTCTTTAGCCAAAGTAACAACAGCACCTGGAAGGAACCTTCCTGAAGAGCCAAGATGTTCCATGCACTTCCAACCCCTAGACAAATGACTCCACCAAAACCAGAGTAACAAGGCATCTGCACCACTACTTGGCAATATCCAGGACCTTCCTATCCTTTGACCAGGGGTCCCCCAGCCCTGGAGCATGCTGTATGGGACCACTTCTTGCCACACAGTCAGGTTGTCAAACTCCTATCAAAGCATCCTTGTAGCTTCATTGTGGTCATTTTGTGCCCCAGCATCCTCGACCTTGAGTGTGGCCTGAGCCCTCCTGCTCAGTTTCACAGTCAGCAGCAGGGACAGTCAAGGACAGTCAACCAGCCCCAGCAACTCCAGTCATGATGTCTCCCTCTTTTCTATTGTTGTTACTCAGATGTGTCACTGTGCTGTGCTGTGCTGCGGTGGCTGCTGGCAGAGAATGTTGAGGCGGATGCCCTTCGGAGCCAGGAAAGAACAGAAGCACGGGGGCTGGCCCCAGACGGAGGCGAAGTGCAGCTGAACATCCGAGAGGCAAGGCAGAAGTTGCAGACGGGGCCTACAGAAGGGTGGGGGTGGGGTCTTCCAGCCTGAATCTGGAGAGGTCTTGAAGATCCACTTGGAAAGTCCTGTGCTACCCATAGAGTTAGCTTTTTATTTGGGGCTGTTGGAGTCTATGTGCGAAAGCAGTACTGCATCTTGCCTCATAAGGTCTTTGAGTTCATACTCCAGTCCTCCTTATTTTATGGGGAGTGTGGGGCTTAAATCCAGTTGCTACTCCTGGCTAGAGTAAACCCACTGAGTCAACTGTTGAACGATGAGTCAACGCATATAAATCCCATTGAGTCTACTCTAGTTTGGACTAACAGTAGGGTTCAGACTTTATGTGTCACAACTGGACAAGGTAAAAGATGTCCTAGAAAATCCGAGTCAGAGGAGCAGAGTCTTCTCTCTTCTCACGCTGCAACTGAATTAAGGTATTTCTTTCTCTTAGATCTTATACATTGGAGGGTTGGGTTGGTGGGACAAGGAGTGACTCACAGCTTTGTGCATCCTTCAGTGAACATTTGCAGCTCTTAAATTATAGCATATGACTTATTCTCTGGCTTCTTTGACTTGGGAAATTGCTATCGCATACACAGAGTAGAAGATCATAGGCTTGCAGAAACACAACAGCAAAACTGAGTGTGCAGTGGAGTCTCTGCATGCTCACAGGAGTAACTGGACCTCAGGGAGAAAAGATTAGCTGAAAGTGGTCCTCACTGAGTTTTGTAGCTTTAGGAGGAGTGGCAGAGGACTTCTAACCATATTCAGGAATGTGTTTGTTACATACATGTGTTTGTTACACACATTTTTCGTCTTCTAACCATATTCAGGAAAGTGTGGGGGTGGTGGGGGTTGATATTCCACTGGTGGCTGGGTCAGAATAAAGTAGGTGGATCCAAATGCAGCTCTTACTTAACTGGACATTTTCATCCTAACAAGCATAATAAAGCATAAGCCAATTCTGTGCAAGCCTACTCAGGAGTTAGCCTCAGTGCAATAGCTTTCAGGAATGCAAAGCAGGACTCAGTTCTGTGCTTGTTTACTGAGGAGTTAAACTACTGTGCAACATCTTCCCAGTCTGCAAAGCATGGCTTTCTCCCATACAAGAGCTTCCTGGGTTTTAGATAGCCTCTTATCTCTGACCTAAGATACCAGCAGAAGAATCTTGCAAGCTGGTTGAGGAACTTCACAAGAGCTGAATCCAACCTATAGGTGTGGGTCCTCATCCCCAGTATTACAGGGAAATAAGAATTCCCTGGTTGGCCATTTCTATTATATGTAATAAGGGTGGGAGACTGCTAGGCAATCTCTTCAGTTTCTGGCTCCAGCCTTCTTTCTTGGCTATCATGCCTTCTTGGGTGCTTTGCTAGCAAATGAGGGTTTAAACTGAGTTTAACCAAAGAAGCCAGAGTGACTCTACAGTATATTGAAAGGATCTATGGCTATTTCTCTAGGGGCAAATGACACAAAAGCACATATTCAGGGGTAGCCATGTTGGCCATGCAGCAAAATACAATAAGAAACAAAATCCACAAACCAGCAATGCTTTTAGCAAACCAACCAAAAGGCACAAAATACATCAGTCAAGCTTTCGAAGCTTCACTGGCTTCTTCATCAGGTAAAAGATGTTAAAAATCATACAGGAGAAGAAAAGTGATGATGTCACAGGCCAACATTTTGTCTCAAATGTTACTTCAATTGTTAGTTAATATGTCTGGAGGGATGGATATCAATGTAGGCAAAGGCCACTTCCCTTCTTGGCTATATGGGGACTGGTGACTAAGGGCAGTAAAACACAAACAATAAAATTTCAAATCTGTTAGCAGCAGCAAAATAACTTCCATTGAGATCCAGGCAGTCTCTGTCCCATGCGAGGCTAACTGCCCCTTTTTGTGCCTTTTGGTTGATCCAGTAAAGGTATCACTGTTTTGTGGATTTTGGACAAAGGCACATGGTATGCAAGAGCTTTCAGCTGTTTGCTCCTCTTACCCACATCCTGGCCTTTAGCCTTGGTCAGTCTTCCTTGTCCAGGACTGTGGAGGTAGGCCCACTGGTGCCATGTGGCTCTACGAGTGAAGCATGTAGCCTCAACTGGCTGGCTTTTTTGGTCATCAGCACTGCTGCATTTAGGTTCATACTTCTGTGCAAAGGGAAGGCTAGTCATGCTGGAGTTATTCAGCCCTAGCTGCTCCCCCCATCCTGCATTAATCCTCTTGGAGAAGCAAGCTGTGGATATTACCGTAGCTACTTCTTCTGCCATGGCCGGTTAACCCACCAGAGGGAGGATCGGCTAAGCACTGGCAGCAACTGGGTTCCTCTGGCTATGTGCAGGAGAGCATGAATAATGCCAGTGTGATTAGAGGCCATGCTGATTTGGTTCTCTCTAAACCTCCTGGATTAAGCTTGTGCAGGGAGGGTGGGTCTCATTGGGACAGGAAGTCACCTCATTTCAGCAGAGTGCAGGGGCTGTTGTCCTAGTGTTTAAGCCGGTCCCCTCTGGAATACCAATTTGGATATTAAGTACAATGTATTTTGCAGGTCTTGACATAACCCTGGAAAATTTAGGGATGGTAGAAACAAATTACTAAATATACAGTATTAATGAAATATAGCACAATCCCTATATACACAGGGGAAATGTTTCCAGACTTATCGTGGATACCAGAAATCACAGATAATAGCAAACCATATTAAAATGAATGACTTTTGGCCCAAGCATACCATAGAGTTTTGCTGGAGGACCTAGAAGATGCCTAGAGAACACCTCTCTAGGTATCTTCTAGGTCCTCCAGTGCAACACTGGTCAGCTTCCAGTGGAAGCATACCATAGAATCGCACTGGAGGACCAGAAGCTGCCTAGAGAGACCTTATTTTTTAGGATGCAGGTAAGTGAATCTGTGGATACTGGTCCCACAGATATGGGGGTTGTACTGTATATTACTCTGGCATCTCATTGGGGGTCTGTAAAGTTGCTAGGATAGGAGTACTATGTCTGGGGCATCAGGGATTGTCATAGTTGGGGCGGGGGAAGAGACATTTCTGAATATGGTAACATTCTTGTACAGGTCCAGAAAGCTTGCTACTAGTTGTTCAGGGTCCCACTGGAGCCAGGAGGGAGTTTTGCGTGATTGCTTCATTTTGTTTGTTACATTCTTACCCTTTTCACTTAAAAATAGAACGCAAGATGCCCAAGAAACATAATTAAAATCAAAAACCATAATTAAAATCAAAGTATCTTTATATTTTTTAAGTGTCTTTTTCTTTAAAAAAAAAAAGAGCAAGGTGTCTTAGTGTAATTTTAAAATAATATAAATATTAACTAAAAAACTCCCTAATCATCCATTGTATAAAACTATACTGTACCTTCCTCAAGGATAACAAAATCATAGCAATAATGAATTGGCATAATTTGTTATTTCCTGCCAGTCAGCTTTGACTTATGGCAACCCTATGAATGAGAGACCTCCAAGACTCATTCATCAGTTGCCCACCTCAGATCTTGCAAATTCAGGGCTGTGGCTTCTGTGATGGAATCAATCCACCTGTAGGGCAGTCTCCCTCTTTTCCTATTGCCTTCCATATACCAAGTATTATTTTCTTTTCCATGAGTCAAGTCGTCACATGCTATGTCCAAAGTACAACAGTTTCATCTGGGGAGAGTTCAAGCTTGATTTGCTCTAAGACCCATTTATTTGTCGTTTTAGCAGTCCATAGAATCCATAGAAATATTCTCCAGCATCACATTTCACATGAGCTGGTTTTCTTCCTGTCAGTTTTCTTCACTGTCTAGCATTCACAATCATAAAAATCAGGAATGTTGGTGCCTGAATGACTCTGACTTTGGTACTTAATGCTATGTCTTTACACTTGAGGATCTTATCTATTTCTTTCTTAGCTGCCTTCTCAAGTCCTAGTCTTTTGATTTCTTGACTGCAGTCTCCATTTTGATTAATGACTGACCCAAGATATAGGAAATCTTTCACTGTTTCTATGTGTTTGTTACACACATTAAAATTGGGTAAATCATCTGTGGTCATTATTTTTGTCTTCTATTCAACTGCAACCCTGCTTTTGTGCTTTCTTTCTTAACTTCCATTGGCATAATACCAGTATTTAAAAGTCAGCCAATCACATCACTTTAGAGGTTTGTCTTTCCCTGGAGCATATGACTTGACTCCTTTGCTCTGAGCTTTTCAGCATTCTAAAGATTATGCCAGTGTTATGCTAATAATGTGCCAGTTGCACATTAAAAGTTGGATTATGTAATGCAAGTTGGTAAGAGCTTTGTTGTCTGGGATCAGTATTGATTAGTGCCCGGTCTTCTCATCCTTTAAAGAAATGGAAGTTGGGATGTGTCAGATTCCCTGTGCTAGTCTGAGCTTTGTGGTGTGTATTTTTTTTTTTTTTTTTGGTTGCTAGAAGAGACAGTTCTCCATGGGGAAGAGTCTGTGGATTTTTTCACTGTTAAGAAGACACAAGTGGTTAGGGCAGTAGGCTGGGAAGCTCAAGGACAATAATTCTATTCTTACCTTTGTTATTATCTGGGTGGGAACAATTAACCCTTTCCTTGCTCCACATCCATGCATCTAGAAGCATTTTCTCCCTGCAGGGTTTTGAATATGTGTTACAGAGCACTGTGGGAGGCACTGAGACTGTGAGGGGAATATTTTGGAGCAGAAAAACACAATAATGTTACTGGTTCCCTATTTTTTATTTTTGTATGTACCGGTAACATGCAATTTGACCAATGGTTGAGATTGGTAATTTTTATAATTTGTCAAGCATTGAGAGTTGTTCTCAGATAAAATGACAAAAACTTAATAAAAAAAATCTTTGTAAGATCTCTGGAGCAATATTTTAAAAAATGTCTATGAGTTCTCCATTTTACACTTTCCAACTCCTAAATGCTAGAAGTACGACAAATGATTGATTATCACAATCTGTAGAATTGGCCAACAAAGTACCTTGGAGATTAAATCCCAGTTGAGCCATTGACACAGTTGATGGTCATGGCTGCAACTCTAGCTTCTCTTCATCTGTAGAATGTAAAAAAAAAATAAAAAAAAATTAAAGGGGACTAATTTAGAAGCGTGGGGGGGGGGAGATGGTGACATTTTAAATTTAATTTTCACTATTCAGCAGAATTTGTGGCAATTACTGTCTTATTGTCCTACCCCAGGTAGCTATCAGTGACATGAACCCAGCAGGCCCTATCCAAGCTGTTGAGATTGTCATCCAGAGCTCGCCGCTCACCAACATGTGCCAGCTGCACCATGCCGTGGTTAGGCGGATTCAGGTATATGAGATTCCTGAGAATGGTCGCCTGTGGATGAGGGGCAGGGGGCAGGGAAGAAGACTATGTATCCATTCAACAGCTTGTGGAAACTTGTGTTACATGGAAAAAGTTATATGTCTGGGGTTCAATTCAGCAACTTCTCCCATAATAGTAGATCCTGGGATCATCCAATGAAGCGGGGTGGTGGGAAAATAAGAACAAGCAAGTGGAAGTACTACATCACACAGCAGATATTTATGCTGTGGAATATGCCACCACAAGATGTAGTGATGGCTGCCAACTCAGACAGCTTTAAAAGGGAAAGGGAGGAATGCGTGGAAGATGAGGCTATCAATAGATATTAGTTATGATGATGGCATCCTTTCTCCAGTAGCAGAGACCTATGCCTCTCAATCCCAGCTGTTGGGGAACATGAGTGGATGGTGGTATTGCCCTCATGCTCTGCTTGTGTGTTTGCCATAGATGCATAGCTAACTGTTGTGGGAAAAGAAGGCTAGGCCAGTGGTAGCATTGGGTCTGATCCAGAAGGACTCTGGAAGGGGGGCTGTGCAGTATCTAATCCCCTCCTCTGTAAATTGGGGGTTGATGTGTGAAATGGAACCTTAGCCCCCTGCCACATCTGGCACTTTTCTGGACATATCCCTCCCCTGGCTTCCTTCCTTCCATCCATCCTTTTTGGAAGCAGAAAGAAACATTACTTTGCTTCTCACACCAGAAAGTAGTTCTGGTCTGTGATTCCAAAAGAGATGGTCTGTAGAGAGAAAAACGAGTGTGAAGCGGGTGACTTTTTGCTTCTCTTCCTCTCCTTGTGTATTTTTACTATAACCGATTTGGGCTCCCATCACCATCTCTGAATGTAGGAGGTTCCTTCCTCGCTTCTTTCTTACAGTTGAGGACAATACACGTTTTGGCTGTTTTGGCTCGTTACTTAATGCTTTTGTTATTGACCAAGGAGACCCCCTTGAAGGAAAGAGGGGAAATGGCTGTAGACAACAGGAGGCACTCTGTCCTGTTTCCAACCTATGTAGAAAGTGCAGGTGTTTTGATTAGATGACAAAGAGCCATCTCCTGTCATTATCCTTTATCCCTATGTCCCTGTGCTCCCAAGGTACCTCATGATATAAATTAAAACAAAATACAGTTAAAACGATTATTCAAAAGTCATAGAACCATTAATCATTTTAAAAACATTAATTTAAAACAGTTTAAAAGGCAGTTAAAAATAGTAAATAGTAAAATAATTTTAAAAAATACTTGAACCCTCAATTAAAAGACATTCTGAAACAAGCAGTTAACAGTCAAAGGCCTGGATAAACGAAAAATATTTCCCAGGTAGCTAATCTTGCCCCAGCTTTTAACGAGTTGGTGTGTTTTGTTTCATGCAGGCTCTGGTTTTGGAGCAAGCAGCCCAGGATTCTTCTCCCCCAGATATTCGTGTGCAGTATCTCCACCAGATCCAAGCCAACCATGAGGTAAGCAGTGTTTCTGCCCTGGAGCAAATGGGGCTTCCTCCATGTGCTGCAGGAACAGATACCTGTCATGTATTTGTGCCTGGATTATTTCAGGGAGAATGTGTGTGTGTGTGGTGGTGGTGGTGGGGAGTGGAACAGGAGGAAGGGAAGAGGCAAAATAAAGTGTCTGCAATCGCAACCTCTTCCACTTGGGCTGAGCCCTGGGGTTGCATCTGCACAGAGCAGGGGTTTAGTCTGCCTTTAGAGACCCCTCAGCTCCGTCAAGCCAGGCCGCACCACCTTTGTACAAGAATCCGAGTTGACAGAGTAAATGACAGGGAATGGATTTATGGCTTGTTCTGTAATTGCTGGGCTGAGACAGGCAGTTGGGCTGACCCAATCTGGCAGCGGCTGTGTTCATTCCATTTACGCTTTCCATAACTTGATTAGTAACCCCTTTCTCTCTCTCCCCCCCCCACCTCCCTTCAGCCTAGGGCGTACAGCAGACATTCATATAATGCATTCCATATGATTGCAGGAGCTGGAAATGTAACCCTTTTTGGTGCTAAGCTTTTCACTTAAGGGCTGCCTTTTGGTCTTCTCTTCTTCCCATCCCTATTCACCCCAGTTCAGCAGCAAGGAAAGGTGGTTTCCATACTTTGCATTAATATATGTCATCACTTTGCTGCTTGCATAGTTTCTCAATGGTGAGGGGATGGTGGCAAAAACTGGGTGGGAGAGGGCAAAGCTGGAAGCTTATTGATGAGGACCATAAACCATGGAGAAGGAAACCAAGGGTACCATGTCATTTAGAAGGGACTCTTGCCCTACTTGGGCATGGGCCAGCTTAATGCAAGATACCTCGGCATCCTCTGACCAAGCCCTTCCTCTCCTCCAGATGCTGCTAAAGGAGGCCCAGTCCCTCCGTGACCAGCTGTGCTTGGGCAACGATTCAGATACAACGGTGGAGAAGCTCCTGCATGTTTATCGGCAGCTGCGCAACCCCAGCCTCATCGTCTTGTGAGCACCAAGCTGTGGCTGCTTACCCATCTTCAGGATGGGTCTTGGATGATTTCACTGCCATTTCTGCTTGGTGCCAGTGTGGGATGAAAGGGAACAGCTGGCTGTACACCTTGTGGACTGACTGAAGGCTAGTGCAGAGGAATAGCCAGGAGGAGGGGGGATTTTCAGCTGGGCAAGCCTGGGGTCCATGTGGGTTGATTCTAAAGGCTGAAAGCTCTGGGGCTCAGCTTTTCCATTTGTCCCCTGCTTTTCCCAGCTTCCCCTCCCCCCTCACTCCCCACCTTTTAATGTGGTCATTTCTTTTCCCCCAGGGTCCTGAATCCCTGCCTATTCTTGGCAGGTCTGATTGGTACATTGTGGCAGTCTCACACACAGGCAGAGTGTCTGAATGGATGGCCTGTGTGCAAGTGCGTGTCAAGCATTTGTATGTACATGTGTGTCGCTTGAGCGGCCGGCAAGGTGCTGTAGTGGGTATGGGTGGTGTGTTGTGGATTGCACTTGACGTTGCTAGTTTAGCTTCTTTTGCTTTTGGTGGCAGTTGCTTTGCTGTGGCAGGCCAGAGTCTGGTGAATTGTATGTGGGGAGGGGAGGGGGCAGGTTCTGCTGGAAATGTAATTACTTCTTAGTCCAGACAGCAACAACAGCAAAAAGGACTATGCCTCTAGCTGTGTCATATTTTCAAAAACACTGTGGAAAAAACAACAACACCCAGATATCATATACACTAAGTAACATGTGGGGGTGCTCTTAGTATGGTATCCCTTTTTCTAATGGGGCGCTTTGCTCCTTTTTCCAGTATTTGTCCTTTCTATAAACAATGTGCTTGTCTGTTTCCATGATGGAGACTCATACAAGGTTGTGTGTTTTGTTTTGTTTTTCCCCCTTCCCTTGTGTATGTGTTTAACTTCCTTCCTTCTCAAAAGGACACAAATCTAACAAGAAAATCCCAGTATTTGTCAAGCCCTCGGCTGCCGTGAGAGGCTGCAGTCTGTGCCATGCAGTCTGTCAGCATCTCTCTTTCTGTCTACCAGCAGGTCCTTGGGAGCTCGGGGGCCTTGGCTGCAGCCTCCCCGCTGAGCTAATGCTGCTGTGTCCACTTTAAAAGCCATCTGCTCCTGATGAATAATTGAAAAGCCATTCCTTGCACTTGCCGGCCAGCACTAAAGGCCATTAAGAAATGCTCCAACACTCAGGGGTGAAAGATGGGTGCACTCTCCTGTTGCCCGATCTGGAATAATTGATGTTGTGTTTGCCCTCTGACCTCCAGTAGACTTTTCACCTTGAGCCTCAGAGAGGCTGTTTGCTGGCAGATGGGGGCTGCTTTCATTTCCTCACCCACCCCCCTCTTGCCACCCCCACCCCCCTTGAAGCCACTACTTTGTCAGCCTGCAAATAGAAGTCTGGGGTTGGAAAGAAAGCAGCAATGACATTAAAAGATGAGTGTTTCTCCTTTACCTTCTGCAGACCTTCCTCTTGAATCTGATAGAGCAGCAGCAGCCCACCCATGGCCTTCTTTGTCCTCCCATCAAAGTTGGGGGGCAGGTGGGATGCCCCCACTACTCCTCCCTCCAGGAGCATTCCCCTCAAGTTTCCTCAATGCTGCTCATCCCCCTTATATAGGAGTGACACGTGAATCATGGCAGCTTCCACAAAGGTATAGAGCTTAGAGTTGGCCGTTGAAAGGGAGGGTAGAGTGAGGGACCTGTGTGCGTGCGTCCGTGCATGTGCCCACACTCTTCAGTGCTTGTGAGCGCTGAGCCATAGGGAGGGGGAGCTTCTGCCTCTTTAGTTCCTCCTTTGTCCCCCCCCGTTCCTTCTCTTAATATATATGGACACTGGCAGGGGCGAGAGGGGAGCTGTCCCTACAGAAAGGTCCCGAAGTGTCATTGTCTTCCCCTCTGCCTACTGTGAACCAAGGTGGCCAGGCTGTGTTGCCCTGAGGAGGCTGAAGCAGGAAGGTGGCAGGTTCCATCCCACTGCTAGGAAGGGGAGGGAGCAAAGAGGGAGGGGGGAGGGAGGGTGACCACAGCATCCCCTCCTGTGTGGGTTTAGGAAGGTTAAGGTTTAGATGGCTGCCAGTGGATGGTGTCCTTGCGAGCGTGCCGCTGCCTACCTGCCTCCCGCTCCTGCTCAGCGAGTCTTGAATGGAGGAACTGACAGATCTGGGTCTTTGGGTCTCCTCAGCCACCCTGCAGGGCTAACCTAATTGGATTCCAGCCAACCGCCAGTCAGAGGCAAGCACTAACAGAGAGCTGAAGCCTGGGTGGCTCTGTGATTGGTGGGAGCCTTCTCCACCAGAAGCAAGAGAAGCCCTTTTTCAGATATGCTCCCTCCCTCATCAGAGAAGGGGGATGGCTTCTGTGGAGACAAACTCTTTTCAGAGGTGGAGAAAAGTAAAGTTGAGAGGTTTAATGAAGCAAGCAACCATCTGGAGCCTCCCTTGAGCCCTAATCACTCCTAGCCCTTGTCCAAATTGGAGGGAGGGGCATTCAAAGGCTGCTCCCTACCTGGGCCTGTTCTGGCCAAAGAATGAGGGATTCCATCCCAGAGGAACTGGCTTGCCAATAGGGCTTGCTGATTTGGGGGGTTGCCAGTAGCCATGCTGGCTGGGAAATTCTGGGAGTTGATGGTTTTGTTTTGGTTTATAAGCTCTGTTTCTAACCTACCCAGACTTGTGTCAGCCTCTGCTCTGGAAACAAAATCCCAGGTATCCCACCCAGTATGTGTGACATAGTCACTGCCTTCCTTTGCTTTAATGGAATTTCTCCTTAAGCTGATTATAAATGAATTGCCTGAATGCTGCTGCCTTTCATGACAACTGCTATCAAACTGGGCCTTTTTGCTCTATGGTAGGTCCACCATCAGCACCAATACAGTATTTCAGATCATGAGGGATTTGGCCAGTAAGAGCACCTGGTCACCACCACTACTACCTTGCCTTGCCTGAATTTTTACAAGAACGGAAGGGAGTAGCCCTGTGCAGACCGCTGTGCTAGGAATTCTGCTGCAACCCTTGAAGGAGGGAAAGTTGGATGGGGACAGCTTAGGTTGTTGCATTACCCTATTGCTGTCAGCAGGGGTCATCATACCACCAAAATGATTCTCATTTGCACACACCCCGCGTGCACACACAGACACACAGAGGGGGTTATCCTTGCAGGCAGCAGGAACAGCTGAACTGTTGCTGATGTGGTCCCAGGTTGGCTTGAAGGCTCATAGACCAAGTCAGACTGTAGTGGTTTTACAGTGGGCTACAGCATGTTGTTCTCATAATTACTATAGATGTGTCTCCTGTACTCCACCACTGGGTTTGATAACCTGGCAGTGGGTCTTTCTCCCAGCTGAAATGTGAAGCTGCTTCAACTATTTTGTATTACTAGTTTCCTTGTTCCTGCCACATGCTGTACCTGGCAGCACCTTTATGTATCTGAACAGGCCTTTTAAGAATACTGTATCTCAGGATGGAAATTATGTGGTCCTCCAGATGTTGTTGGACTGCAGTTCCCAGCAGCCCTAGCCAGCATAGCCAATGGTGAGGAGTGCTGGGAATTCTATTTCAAAAACACCTAGAGGGTTGCATGATTCCCATCTTTGCTCTATCCTTTCTTTCCTACAGTATCAGGAAAGGAGCTCTGCTGTCAACATCATACAAGTGTAAAACAAATGCTGGAGCTGTTGAATTTCAAAAGCTCAGTAGCTAATCCTCTCCAGAACCTATTTTCAATAGACCTTACAGCTACATCCTGGCTTCTGAAGAGATGTTTTTGAGTCTCTGGAAAAGTAACTGATAGAGCTGTCATCATCCACAGTACTTGCCCTCCCCCCACTTTTTTTTTTTTTTGTCTTTCTTTTTTCAGTCTGCTCCAGTTTGCAGACTCAGTGCTAGTCCTTGGCCAAGTGGGCTATAGTAATTTGCATATGTAACAGTACACAAATCTATAACAAGTTGTAGCTGATTTTCTAGTGTTTCAAAAACCTGTTTAAACCCAAACTGTTGGAGTACAAAAAAAATGACTGTGTGTGTATGGACAGTGGGTAGCACTGGCTCTCATATTAGCCTGTATGGCTTTCACAGTCATCCAGACACAGACTGAGCCTATGGTTTGCCCCACGGTTCTAAGTAGGCTCATTTTTTGTAAAGCCCAATTCATTCAAATGGATACTGTGTCCTTAAGAATGCAGCCTTTGCTTTATGGAAGCTCCAACAAGGCAGGATAGGACCATGCAATTTGGGGTTTTGTGCCATGATCAGGGTCTCCTTTTTTGTAGCTCTTCCTTGCAGGGTCTTTGAGTAAACTGAAACAAGCTGCTGCATGCAAATGAACTTGCACATTTGGGTGTCCCTGGGTGCATCTGATGGTTCAAAGGCATTGTGCAACTATGCAGATTTCCCCCCTCCTAATTGATTTGTTGTTGATGCTGAGAATACAGTGGAAGGTTATAGATGGGAGAAGGCTGAATCAGAGCTCGCCCTACCATTAGGCAGGCTGAAGTAGCTGCCTCAGGTGAGGAGCAAGGAGAGAAAGCAAGGGAGCAAAGAATGAAGTTCTGTAATGTGTGCCATAGGACCTACCATGTGCCCCCTAAGGTAGCCTATAGCCCTCATTGGGGTAACATCTTATGGCAGAAGATGATGTGGTGGTGGTGGTGCTGATAGTCCCAATTGGGTTTATATATAGTCATCATTTGCCTCAGGCAGAAAAATGGTTTGCTTCACCACTGATCTGAGTCCCACTCCCCCACCCCATGCATTGTTTGAAACAGGACAATAATCATCTGCTGTTGTTGGTGCCCATTGAAAAATGCATCTGCCCACATTACTTGCAGCGTGAGTTAGAACTGTTTTAGAGTTTTAATGTTTAAAGATAAGAAAATAACCCTTATGGGAAAGTGTGGTTTCTCCTACTGTTGAATCTGAAGACCAAAAGCTGCTTTCATGAACCTCTGGGGTTCTAAAACTGCCTATATTGAATCAGCACCATCATAGCATTGCCAGGAAATTGGAGGACTCCTACTGTGCAGACAGGCATGTTTACCCTGCTTTCCTCCCTAGTATACCAACTCACATTGGGAGGGTGAAATGGGTGTTATAAAACCAATGTTGGGTGAACTATGCATTGTAATATTGATGCTACTAGACCCAGAGGTGGGGACCTTAAGCTACAGTGCCCATTGGTCTGCAAGCTGACACAGGCAATGCTAATGGATGATGGGCATTGCCATCCAGCCTGTGAAGGACCACAAGAGTCCCATTTCTCTTACAGCTGACCCACACTAAGCAAGACAGGTGGCAAAATCCACAATATTAAATTCCATAGGAGCACCTTCAGGGTGGTATAGTTAACAATGCAGAAGGCTTCTTACTTGCCTACTAAAGGAGAATCCCATCCTCAAAGCTGCCATTTCTGGTCAAGGCTCATAGGAGTCAGTTCACAGTAGCACCAGACATCCCTGTCGCTGGTTATATGCACCAGCTGCCCCTAGAGGGAGCTGTTGCTTCTTTTTGCTGCTTTGGCATGATGAGCAGTTGAGAATTGCTTGCTGTAGCACAGTTCTTCCACTTGGTGGAATTGGCTTTAGGTTTTGGTGAACAGGGAACATTTAGAGAAGGAGAGAACTCTGATGTTTAAGATCAACAAAATACTGACCACAGGGAAGCCGTGGTCTCTTAATGATTGCTAGCAACCCCTTCCTCCCACTCCAATCACACCAGTTGTGACTCTTCAGGAATCTGAAGGCACCTGGTCTCCTGTTCCACCAGACCATGTAATTGTACAGTTATCCCTCCCAACTCAGAAGATCTCAGCCCTTGTTTACTCAGAAACAAGTGCCACTTGGATCCCCCAAAAATGTGGCTCTCTTTTTGATGAGAGTCTGTTATTAGATTTGCGCACTTCAGTGTAAAGTTGTACTTCCTGGTAGGATTCTTCTGCATGGGGGAAAAGTGGTTGTTTGGTCAGAGTTGCTGGTCTTGGTGACTAATGCCTTGTTGGTGCTGTCACTATTTTCTCCTTATATGGTCCTGTCTGAGCTTGTTTCATTTCCCTTTCTTGCTGAGAACTCCCCAGAGTTGCCTTTATATGGGCTGGGGCCGACTGGGCCAGTGGCAACAAGGATTGCCCTCTCTGAGTCCAGGGTCCTGTAAGTGAAGTTGCCTCTAGAGGATGTGCTCAGGCATGTTTATTCAGTGTATGTGTGTGTGTGTGTGTGTGTGTATTACGTACCTTCAAGTCGCCTGAAATTATGGCGGCCCCATGAACTTCATAGGGTTTTCTCAGTTCCTTCCTCTAAAATATAATCTACAGGCACCTGGTGTTTGTTGGTGGTCTCCCATCCAAGTACTAACCAGAGCTGACTGCTTAGCTTCCAAGATCAGACAGGATCTGGTGCCTTTAAGATATTTCTGCCTTGTTCATTCACTGCTGCTCTTATATGCTGTGTGTATATGCCTTCAAGTTACCTGTTGACTGATGGCGACCCCATGACTTTCATAGGGTTACCTTAGGCAAGGAATACTCACAGGTGGCTGCCGTTACTTTCCTCTGACTATAGCCTACAGCACCTGGTATTCTCTGGTTATCCCCTGCCCTAGGCCTAAGCTGCTTTATCATTTATGTACTTTAGCATTACCATATTTTGAACAGCAAAACAGAGGACATATTTACTAGCTGACTGCTTCAAACCACTGATTGCTATGACAACTCTCACTACAAATATCCTACTGTAAGGTCCATGCAGTTGTAAGAGGAGCTATGGCTCCTTGGTTAAGTCAGTCCAGCAACCAAGGCAGACCTTCCTTGTGGCTGGGCACCATCCAGGCCACCCTCCCTGACAGGTCTTTCCCTCAGGATAGAGGAAGATGGCAGCCTTGGGGACAACAATGCAACAGTGGCCATTGGTAACACCCACAGCCTGCCTGCTTTGAGGGCTTCCCTGGTTTAACCTGGTGTCTCTCTCTTCCTGCTCCACACAACTCTGCTAACTGATTACCAGCTTCCTCCAGTCCAGACCTTGTAAGAATACCTGGACATTTAAAAAAATCTGGCTGGACAGAAATTTTAGCTTTGAAAAAGAAGACAGGTCTGGGAAATTGTAGTATGGAAATTGTAGTTCTGAAAAAGAAGACATGTCCTAGAAAAAGAGGACAGAGGGTAACCCTATCTACCTGCCCCTAATATAGGTATGGGTCATTGGGGTTAATTTAAATGGCAGCTTCCAACCTGTGAGGCCCCCCAAAATTACAAAACTTCAGCTACTATAAGCCAGCCTAGTCGATAATGAAGAGTTATTGGAGTCATAGTCTTAACAGCTTCTGAACAACCACTGATCCCTCACCCCTGCCTTTAAGGTTTTCCTGGCAGAGTGGCTATAGCAGGGGTTTAAGTCTGCAGACTCAGGTGGTGTAGCTGTGGGGGGCCAGTGAAGCCATTGCTCCCAAATACTCCCCCCTCCGAATAAAAATTTCCTGCAGTCCTCAACTTTCTAGCATTGTTAAGAGTGAGGCAAGACACTGAAAACTGTTCACAGCTACAATACTTATATTTGCTGTGTTTGCATTCCCCTGGATGCCTACCTTTTTTTAAAAGTTTTAATTTACTCCAATGCTATACATTTTGAGACTGAAAGAACATTTCATGTAGTTACATCTCTGATCAGACTGCAACTCCCATCCATAGTCTCTTACATTTGGTCATGTTTGTTGGGACTGATAGGACCTGTAAGCCAAAACTTCTGGAGGGCTTATGGTTCCTCACACTATAGGCTATAGGATTCAGAGGGAGTCCTGCCATGCTGGTGGGATGCATGATATGTTACCACGAGACAGATTATTATGTTGGTGGAACAGTTCTCTGGCAAAGAGGCACTCGCAGAGCAACCAAAATGGAGGGAGGTGCACTCTAAAATGGTGGCCACACTTGACTGTGGTTTAGCTTGACACCAGCCCCACACCTGCTGCAAAGAATTTCCTTTCCATGGGCATCCCAGTGGGGCAGGGGATTTAAAAATAGGTCATCCTCTGCCAGCAACTCCTTCACGTATGTCTTCAGTACTGAGGAGAGCCTGTGTAAACTCTGACTTGGCCCTATTAGGCCTAGGAAAAGGCCTTAATGGCTGGCACTGCTTGATGAAATTAAGGGTTCACACCAGTAATGCAAAACTCTGTCAAGGACCAGTAAGAACAAGCTGCTGTTGCTGCTTAGGAGAAGGGCTCTTGCATCTTGAGCTGCATAGGATGGTAAAACAGGCATGCCCCAAAGCCTTTACCTGGGTACTGACAAGTATTGGCTGTAAACCTCTACCTATTTTCTTAATTTATTTATTTTAAATCTTTATACACTGTGCCATCATCTAAAAAAAACCAAAACCCACCCCAATTTTAGAGCAGTATATACAAAAATTAAATATTCAATACAATAAAAACCTCTATGTGTGATTCACCCAAGTGTTCTACTTTATGGGCACTGTGACAACTATACCACTTACGCAGATGTGATCTGGGTATGTGGATATTTTCACAGACTACTTTAGCATGCAGTTTTGGTCCAATCTCATTTTTTAAAGAAAAGCTCCATAGAGACTGAAGAAGTGACAACTGGTCTGGTACTTGGGTGCTCATAAAGCTGAGGTGGAGGGATGCCAAAGATCTGTGAGACTGTCACCCCTATATTTGTGGGACACCATTGTATCCAACCAGTTATTTTTGGAAGCTTTGAATTCTCCCTTTCCAGCATAGAAGTCTATGTGTATATCTTTTCTTTTTAATGATGATCATAATCACAGACATATTAAATAATTAATACATTAAATTTAAACGTTGAGGAAAACCTCCCCTCCTATCCCAAGAAAGGAGTCCTGCCTCCAAGGAATTCCATAGGGACTTTGGTACTAGATCCGGGCTAGCATCATTTCAATACTGGGAGTAAAATCCAGAAGGGAAGTGTTTTCTAGAAAACACAGTGTGCAGAAATCTTTAAAAAAAAACTTGACAAAATTTGATAGGGCTTTGCTTGTTCAAGCCCATCATACTGGAACAAAGATTCCTCTCCTTCCTGTACTGTGAGAGAAGGGAGATCAGGCAGCAATAACATGCCCTCCAACATTTCATATGATGAAAATGGGGACATGTGCAGCCAAGCTACATTAGAGTGTGGTTATGATGGCAAAAATATTAATAAGGAGGAACACACACGCCAAGAGAGGCTGCAGTAGTTTTGCTTTTGAACTGACTAGGCAGGGCAGGTTTTTGCCGCCTCCTTTCCTCTCCCCGCTGCTGAGTTAATTGAGTACAAATTACTTTTGCACTTTGAATTCTGTTTGCAGCATTTGAGGCAAGCTGAGCACATAGAGGGAAATGGGAGGAGGAGAAAGAAACTGGGACACTTTAAAAGTAACTGAAAAGGTGGCACAGAACAGGATTAATCAGGACTGTCCTTGCCAAACTTGGTAAGTTGGAGGGCATTGCAATTGTCTATAGCAGTGAGGTGGGATAGGAGCACCTTCCATATACAGCAGATGGAAGAGGAAACTCCATTGAGGTAGCTTCCTTCCTCATCTTTAGGTTATTTGTGGAAGGGATATACTAGAATTGTGCTGGTGAGGGGGCAGGGTGGTGATGTCCTCTCTGAGTGCAATCATAAAATGAGGGCTGTGTTTGAAGGCCAGAGTGGCTTAAAGCTTGTGAAAAGGGTCTGGAAGGCTGCAAAAATCTTGGAAAGTCTTGACTAAAGACTTGACAGTCCCAGGTAGGGCTCCCCAATCCCCTCCCCACCCTAATCTTCATATGACCAGATTTTGGGGAGATGGCTATGCTAATTGGGGGATTCTGAGAGCTCTTATCAAGAAAAATAACTTCAGGGCTCTCCCCCCTCCAGTTTCCCTTCCTCCGAATCTCTGTCAGGGCCTTCAACCCCAACCAAGTTTTCTTCCCCTACCCACTCCATTTTTCCCCAGGCTCTTTGTGGCTGGACCACCCCATGGAAGTTGTTCCTTCTTGCCAACTCCCTCACGGCTGGATTGGTTCCTGAACTGCATCCAGCTTCCAGTGCCACATATGGCCTTCATTCACCCCATTGGGTGGTGGTGGTGGTGGTGGGGAAACTGCCTCAACAGCTAAGCTCCACAGAAAGACAACATATAAAAGAAGGTGGCTTACAATTTCTATGTCAGAACCTTAGATGTGGGGATTACTGGAACTATAGCTCTTAGTAAGATTAAGGAACACATAAAAAAACAAAACAAAACAGGAGATTGCATGTCAGATGAGCTGTAGGCCCAAAGTGAAGGATACCAGCAGAGCAGGGAATAAGTTGGGGAGATATTTCTGGCTTCACTGTTCTGTAAGTTTAAGGCTGATGGGGCGGGGGCGAGACTGGGGTTCTCAAGCCCACATGAAGCTCTTTGTGTACAGTGGGGAGTAGTGGTTTCTGTCAGCATCCCTAATCCTTGCCTTTTGCACCTTTTGAATACACAGGAATGGTTTCTTTTCTGTCTGGCCAAGGGAATAAGAGTCCTAGCTTCAGAAATTTCTGCTGTTAGATTTCATACATCCCTGAAGGAAGGCCATTGAAATATATATAGGCCAAAACCATTGGAATTTTTCCAAAATAAAACAGCCATCTATTGAGCACTTGGAAACGTGCATTCCCCCTGCCCCATGGATTCTATTGGGTGCTCCCCAGTTGTCACTTCTTCTTTTGCACCTTTTTTTGTTGTTGCTGTGTGCCTTCAAGTCGTTTTTATGGCGACAGGCTCCGAATCCTCAAGGCTACAGCACAAGTTGAATTCCCACACTGACAACACCTCCTGGAACCTGTAAGTGTCCTACTCACACATACACACCCGCTTCCTTTGTCTGAGGTACAGAGCAGATGACACCTACATGTCACAGCAAATTATTTGAAGCTTCAACAGCATCAAGGGGGGAGCAGGCAGCTTTATAACACGTGACACTTCATGTAACACATGACACTTCATGTGGGGATGAGCAAGGGGGAGGGAGCTGAGAAGCAAGCTGTAGGCATATTGTGTTGGCTCTGACATGGAGCTTCTAATGTTTTAATCCTGACAGATATCTCCCTCCTGTGAAGTTTATTTGGGAGTGGGTTCTAAAACTAGAGAGATATGACTACTGGGAACAGGGTAAGAGGGAATAGCCAGGATCTCCCCTCCCTCGTGGAGGGTGCTGGGAATATTATAAATACTGTTGGAGTCCATGTGGGGAGCACTATGTGTCCCCTCCTACTCCACCTCTGTGTCCACCCTGAGCTGGCTTGGCCCCCATGGGTGGGGCCCTAGAGCATTTCTAAGGTGCTACGTGGCAGGTGCAGCAGGCAGAGGGTCAGTGGTGCTCAGTACTCCCAGAGCGTGGCGCGGTGCAAGGTGTCAGCATCAGCACGCAGGGTTCCAGCTTGGTCTCCTCGGAGGTATTTGCCATTCTTCCCTTTAATGGCCACACGGCTGCACTCACGGAACTCCAGAAAAAAATCCTCGGACATCTCACCATCGCTGCACACAGTGCCATTGCTGGCTACATACCAGAACTTACCGCCGAGGCCTAGGAGCACAGAAGAGGCAGGAGTCAGTGGCATGCATCTACATTGACACAGCAAAACAATGTAGGCTTCCCTCCCCTTCCGCCCTTTGCTTTGAAGTTTTCCTTCATAGTAATACAGTACACAGAAATGAGTACACTGAGCTGAAGAGACCTTTAGACTCAGTACAACAGAGGATGGAAACCAGGGATAAAAGTTTGTGGCAGGACTGGAGATTGTTTTTCAGGGTAGGTGGGTTAGTGTCTCCAATAATAGGAAATGAACTATTAGAGATTGAGGAATAAAACCATATCAAGGGCTTCCCCAACTATGGCTGGCTCTGGGAGTGTAGCTTATATGAGGGCAAAATGAGGGCTTCCCACTACAATTAAGAATTATGCACCCCAATGACATTTTCATTCAGTCCCCAAATTTCTAGCATTGCAGAAAGTGAGACATTGAAAATCATTCTCACCTCCAACTCTTTATTATTGATGTGTTTGCATTCCCTTTGTAATTGTGCCTGTCCTTTTTCTTTGGATGCTAAAACTGTATTTCCAAATGCTCTACTGAAGTTTTACATGACTGCAGTGCTAGAAATTTGGAGAAAGAAGGAACATTTCAGGAGAGAGGCACTGGATTCTTATCGGGGAGGTAATGCCTTCTTTTTGCCCCTCCCCCCTCCCCAGTACAGTAGCTACACCCTGGCTCTCTTTATTACCAACCAACATTGTCATGACCATGGAGCAGAATTGATGGATGACACCATCCTAGAGACCAAACCACTTCCCATGGTAAAAGGAAGCCAAGATACCTCATAAGGAAGGCCATACAAACAACCCACCCACCCTTCTTTAAAATACAATGGAATACCATAGACAAATACATTGGCTACATTGCCTGCTTTATGGATGATAATCATCTGCTTTAACAGTTCTGTAGTCTCAGACCAAGGTAAGATCAAATACCACCAAAAGGGAGAACAGGAAGCATCCTTGAAGATGCTCATCAACGGTTAATATCCAGACCACAGAATGAACAGGCATGCTGGCTGGCTGAGTATAGTCTTCTACTATGGTGGGCATGCTGCATTTCTATTAATGTTCTAGTCATTGTTTCCAAATTTGCCTCTATGTGGTTAAATTAACATGTGTACATTTTATGCAAATCTGTACTTTCTTTTGGCCTATTGTTTGGCGCAGGGGGAGACATGACACCATCTTATGTTCACATAGGCTGCCACCAAGTTCCAACCCACACATGCAAAGAACCACATGGTAAATGCTTGAGATTACATGAGCCACAGGTGGGATTCCTCAAATGGTTTGGATGGCTCCTTAGATGGTTTGGGTGATTTTCATCATTTGAAGGACAAAAGAGTGTAAGCCTACAGAAAGGGTTTTTCTTAGTTTTTAATACCTAAAACATGTTGGACACTTTAGTAAGATTACATGACAAGCAAAGCTGATCACACTATGAGGAACAGTAAGTAGTGATGTAGTGGAGGGAGGACTTCACAGGGCTGGAAGTCTTCCTATTAGGAAGTTGGATGACACTGTCTACCATCCTGCTCTGGCCACCTTATTTCCTCTAAGTTTAGCTCAAATCCTTGCAATAGTGGGGCAAGCAGTGGGCATTTTCTCCAGCAACAATGCATTGTTGTGAGGTATCCCTGTTGTAATGCAATGTAGTTTGGGTTGGGTTGGTCTTGTATGACCCATTAAAGCCTTATCTTTACATAAGATCTGTTCTAGGGCAGAAAAATTACTACAAATAATTTATTGTTATGGATCAACACAGCTTCCTCCGTTTCTGGATTCTTTTGGGGGGACCTGGCTGTAGAAAAATGCCTGCACTTCAGCACTGCTAATAGTAAGCTATAGAATATATTGGGTGTGAAAGGGAAGTTGGGAGCTGTGTGAGAAGTTGCCAAGGACTGGCAGTGAAGTGGAGAGAGTAAGGGGGTGTCAGCAGCTGTGCTAAACTACAGGATGGTATTTCTGGCCACTAGGGGAGAACTCCACAACTGTGTTCACAGCTAGCAAATGAATATGCTTTCAGCATTCCTCCAACATATGGTCCCAAATTACTCCATGATATGAAGCAAATTTTCCCACCCACCCCTACCCGTCTCCCTTTTCGCTGCCAACTACCTTTGATCTGATAAGCACCATCATTGAAGATGATATGAAAGACATCATAGACAGAACGGTTGGCGTCCAACAGGTTGGAGTTGCGATGGTAGCACACAAAGCCATGGGTCCCACGAAGAACAAGGATGGGCCGGTTGATCAGCTTGAGAACAAATTCCTCGTCCTCCCCTGCGTTCAGAGAAGTGCTGATCAGTGAGATCTGAGGCTAATAGGGCTGGCTGTGAGTGGCAAGAGCTGCAAAACGTGTGGTTTTGAATACATTTGGATTAGAGTACAGGATTACTCTCACAGTTCTCGTATAGACTTCCAGGACCCTGCCCTTTGCTGCCCTCAAGATGACATGTTTGCATTTCAGTGAGAGATATCAGGAAGACCAGCCTGTCTTCAGATTCAGACAGAGTACTGAGGTTAGGATACTGAATTTGGCAACCTGTCTGCCATTCTTCAGCCTAAGCACTGCAGCTTGCTAATGCTGAAGACTCCAGTTCCTTGCCATCCTTGAGCAGTTGAAGCCTAGGATTATTCCTTATTTTGAAAATGGATTCCTATTGCCTTAGCAGTGCATTCACCCATTACCTCCAATACTGCTTTGGTATACTACGGGGTGGGGTGACGTCTCTGGTGTGTATGGCTTGATCTTTTCTGGTTCTTGCAACCACCATTTTCAGTAAGAAAGTACCGTAGTAGCAAACCAATGAAGTTGAGGAACCTTACTTTGTATTGTGCTTTTGTCATGCTAAATGCAGCTGCCACCATGTCATGCTTCTAGGGTACCCTCCTGCTGAGTTGGATGGTACCTCTAGAGAGCATCTATTTGAGCTGCCATCACCCACTGATTTTAATCCTCCTTAACTAGTAACTCAGTGGAAAGTGGAACTGGACTTGCACTTTTCCCTCGGACTCTGCAGAGACTTCCCCACCCCACTCCTGGGGAGAATGAGACTGTGAAAGCATGTGAAAGAGAGGAAGTCTGTAAAGGAAGCTTTATTCTAAACAATGATCTACATCAGAAGAGATATCTTTCACATGAAGGCACTTCCTTTAGCCATACTTAAGAGCTGCAAGTTGCAAACAACAGCCTAGGCCATTCAGTCAAAGTTACAAAACAAACATAAGCCTAAGTACATTTCCTAGTCTACTCTTGGACAGATGTAGGTCTGAGTCTGTGTGTTCATGGGGCAGGGAGCCTAGGCGCTTCAACCCAGTCTCTACCAAACATCCCTTTGGTACAGGCACACACATACACCTTCTGTTGTCTCTCTTTGTTCTCCCTTTGTTTTCTTTCAGCCTCCTGGTCTTTCCAGGCTTTTATAACTTTTCCTTTGAAGCTTCTTGAAGCTTGGTCAGTGGTCTTCTTCATTGGGTCAGCATCTCATGATCTCTAACTCCTTGGAGACACTGACCCCTCCTCATAAATGTAACTTAACTCCAGCACATCATTAACTCTTTGTTCACCTGAAGGGGAGAGTATCCCCTTAGCTGTGTTGGCCAGATAATGGGAAGCGTCCATTATCACAGCTTTATAACTGGTCACCTGGTAGGAGTTGTTGGTCTCTAGTTTCTATTAGCTTCAGTCAGCATGGCCAGTGATGGAGGCTGTATAGAATCCAGCAAAACTTGAAGGACTACAGGTTCCTCACTGCTGCTTTATAACAACACACAGGCCATGCTTCTTGCTGTGTCAGACCGGAGCTCCTGGAACGGAAGCAGCAGAGAGACTTAACCTGAGCATCCAAGTTGTGAGACTTACCAACTGTGTCACTGATGGCTGCCAGTTGTCCATTCTTCTTGGTGCAGATATATTTGCCATTGCCAGCCTTGAGGGCTATGCGGCGGCCACGCCACTCAATGTCAAACATGGTGCTGGCAGATCTGGAGGACCAAGGCAGAGGAGGGTTCAATTAAAAAAAGACAGAAAAGGAACCGAGTTGATTCTCTCACCCCGAAATATTGCCCTTGCTTCTATTGTACGAGTATAGGTACTGAGGCTGCAATCCTGCACATAGTGACACAGTGGCCAGTCAGTGCAATTTACTTATGCATACATTTGAATTGGATTGCATAGCAAGGGAGGGGCAATATCTATGAAGCTTTGTCACATTCTGTTGAAATTTATCCAGTCCAGATTTCTGTTAGTCCAGATTAATTCATATTAAGAACAGGGGATATCACTGAGTCTCATCTAATTAGAAAACTGAACCCAACTCCCCCTCCCTCTTTTTTTTGGTGGCAGATTACATGTACTGAAGCTCATTTGGATAAAAACAACTCTTCTGTGGCATCTACACCCTCTCAGTGAAACAAATTCCTGTTGCTTTATTCTAATCTGCAGTTGTCCAGCTTTAAGCACCAGCCTTTGGTTCATGTTTTTCTGGATTAGATTGTACTTAAGTACTTCCAGACTGCCTGGTTGTTGTTGTTTTTTTTTTAAAATCAAGCTTTGCCATATACTAAAGGCAAAGTGAGGGCACAATGAGGTGGATGATAGGAAAACTGTGACAGGGTAGCCCGCACTTTGAAAGAATGCTAGATTTCTCATAGTTTAAACAGGTATGCAGGGTGAAAATGGACTGAACCAGATGGGGAGTTTTAACCAGTTTTCCCTCAGTTGTTTTCTCTGATCTAAATCGTTTCCTTGAAACTGCATTTGCCCTGCTGGAGAAAACATGCATGTACCTGTATGGATTCCTGTATATGTTCCTCCATGTGACAAATAGTAACTACCCTGCACTTGAGCCTCCCTCCCTTAAACACACCTCTCTAAAAACTGCTTTTAACTTCTAAAAGCCCTGCAAGAGATCCAGTTACTGATTGCTCACTGTCTCAAGCAGCTGTTGTATTTTTTAAAAGATAGAAAACATCTATTTTACATGCAAATGATATCAGATATTTTGAGTAGATCATCCATAAACGTTCCTCACTTATGTGAGCATGTCAACACTCTTGGTTTCGGGAAAGAGTGGAAGGAAGGAAGGAAGGAAGGAAGGAAGGAAGGAAGGAAGGAAGGAAGATGTGAAAGGGGCAAGGAAGGCTTCTCTCTCTCTCTCTCTCTCTCACACACACACACACACACACACACACACACAATCACTGCATCAGAGTTGTTTTCTCTTTCCCCATCTAGCATGGTGCTTTTTAAATTATCTGATTTGGGGGACTGGCACCTTTTTCCTTAGTGTACCAGAGAGTGGCACCATATTTGAACCCATTGACCACAATTGTTTTTCTTTCCTGGAAATTCTCCAGGAACTGGCAGCTGATGGCTTATTGACTGGCTCCCAACCATGAACCACCATTTTGAGTACTACTGATCTAGTACCTTAAACTTCAACTGGTGGGTCACAACTCTTACTTGGTCCCAGCTGGAATTCCAGGTAGATTACAACAATAAACACTAACACTGTACAAATCTCTGTTTAAAAAAAAGTTAAGAAGTGGACCCCCGAATGTTTACTGCTGCTGAAAGATGGAGCTCAGGTCTGAAATGTCAAAGACTCTCTCTCTCTCTGTGTATAATTCTTCAATTGTATGTACACTTTCCCTTGGAACTCACTGCTGCTACCACTGTATCTTCCCAAACATAGGGTACCAAAAAACGAGAGCTACACTGATCAAGCCTGAATTATTTTAATTTGTTCAAATACTTTCTGCCACATGCCATAGTGCTAGATTCTTGTAGATATATGAAATGTTTTGTACATCTGGCAATGCTACGCAAATTACATTCTCCCTTTCCTTGAAGACAGGCAAAAAGAAGTACTTTTCCACACAGTGCACAAACTAGGAAACTGGCTGTCAGAAGATGGTGGACAGACACTGATTTGTAAAGTCAAAGGCTTTCACGGCCGGCATCCATAGATTTTCCTTGGTTTTTTTCCGGGCTGTTAGGCCGTGTTCTGGAATAGTTTCTTTCTGACGTTTCGCCTGTATCTGTGCCAAATAGACACTAATGAGCCTTGCATTTCTATACCCAGAAACGAACCATTCAATTACCAAATTTACATATCCTCCCCAACAGGGGTTCACAGCATATAAACTCCACACACACACCTACCCAGCCATTCTCTGAAGATGCCAGCCACAGATGCAGGCGAAACATCAGAAAGAAACTATTCCAGAACACCGCCTCACAGCCCAGAAAAAACCCAAGGAAGATCTATAGACACTGATTTACTGTACAGTGTTTTTAAAAGGATTAGGCCTGTTCCTAGAGGAGAGGACTGGATGGTTACTCCCTCTGCTGGTTCTCTGTTACCTCCAGTATAAGAGAATATACGCACCTCACTACCAATGGCTGGGAAGTAATGGTGTCATTGCTTTCATGTCCTGCTTACCAGCCTCACAGGGGCATCTGGTTGGCCATTCTGAGATTGGGCTGGGGTGGGGGACAGTGGTAAAGTGCAGCCCACAGACTCTGTGCAGCCCCCAGGACTGTTTTGTGACCTTTGAGGGGTTAAAAAAAAGTTGTATTTTTTTGCACATTTAAAAAAAAGAGAGATTTTTTCCAAATCCCGCCCCCCCCATGCCCTCTTTTTCACCACATTTTGGATCCCCTCAAAAATGCCCAGAGAAAGCTGCCGTTTAAAAAAAACAGAAGTAAACCAGAAGTTCCTTCTGGTCACTTCCTGTTTTGAAAAAAAAAAAAAAAAGGCCTCTCCCAGTTCTAAAATGGCTGGGAGAGCCCCCTAAAATGTGGTGAAATGACCCTCCCTAGAGGGCATTTGTGGGCAAAAATGTTTTTTGTGGTGCTGGGTATGCTGCCCAAGGTCTCCTGGAGGCTAAAGCAGGAGTTGGCCACCACTGGTGGAGGCCTTGGGTCCAAGTCTAGCAGGGTTCTTGTATGTTCATAATGGAACCTTGTCTTGTCTACATGTTCTTCTTTCACCATGACTTCTGGAGAAACTGCTGTTCTGTCTTTTGAAATCTTGAATATTTTTGTTATTGTTGTGTGCCTTCAAGTCATTTCTGATTTATGGCAACCCTGAGGCAAACCTATCATGGAGTTTTCTTGGCAAGAGTTATTCAGAGGAGGTTTGCCTTTGCATTCCTCTGAGGCTGAGAGAATGTGATTTGCCCAAGGTCATCCAGTGGGTTTCCATGGCCAAGGGGGGATTTGAACCCTGGTCTCTAGAGTTGTAGTTCAACACTCAAACCACTATACCATACTGGCTGCTTGAATACTTTTGGGCCCTGCCAAAGAAACAAGGTGTGCATAGTCCAACTTACACTTCAGTAGCTGTGGCTTGAATCCCCCCATGTGACACCAAAGTCCAATAGTTGCCTGTGTTGGAATGGAAGATACACTTCTTGGTTTCTTTGTCTATCTGCATCTGGAAGGTCTCATGGTGTGTCTCTTCATCCTGGTTGGCTGAGACGTTGACACCTAGAAGGAAGGACATCCTTTCATATCACTTAGATTCGCCACCACACCCCCTCCTTCATCACTGTTTAGGCCTCTGAGAGCAGATGTCAAAACCTGCAAGAAGGGTTCAAGTAGAAAGAGCACTTCAGACACATGGAAAACGTAGAGAACAGCAACACAGTGGGGAAGATTAAATGATAGATGTATGATTTTTTAATAATGAAAAAACTCTAAAACATGAATAAACATTAATATTAAATAATGAGGAACAGGGGGAAATGCTCATGCTATGTTGTTCTTTTCATTCTCACCCTAAGGGTGAGCAATTGCATGAAAGCCTTTTTTTATTAAAAACAAACAAACAAACTGAGTAAATCACAGGTTCCAAACCACAGTGTGAGGCAAAGGGTTAAGTCCCCCTTCTCTGCCAAGAACCCCACATCTTGGCATTGCTGTTAAGTAAAACCATGTGAGTGGTGTCATGTTTCATTTGACCCTCACAAACTTTCAGAAACTTGTCTATCTAACTCTGCATCCCCACCCCCTTAAAATGCTCCTGTCTGTCAGGTCACATGCTTACTAGGGCTAAAGATATTACACACAGATCACCTGGCTTTATCTCATTCACCCTCGCAAAGATCCAGTGACATGAGTCACTCTCATCCCCATGTGATGGATGGGATAAGACATAGTGCTTCCCTCCAAGCCACTTGATCGTCCAATATAGTGAGTGGTCTTTGTCCTGGTTTTCATCTGTGAAATGTTGGAAGGTATTGGCTATAGGAAACGGAGGGGTGGGTGGGATGGAATAGGGTATCCTGGTGAAAGGAAGAGCTGGCTCCTGAACAAGAGAACTCTACATTCTGCCATTTTGTTGTAGGTCCCATCTTTTAGGAAACACTTAACAGAGGTTCTTTATTATTTGATTCTCCTTAAGCTGCCCAGACAACTAGACAAGAAAGTGTGACTTTTCCTCATCTGTATATTATATTCACACATTTAGATGAGAAGGAACCATTCTTATCAAATTTCCAGAAGTTTCACATATCTAGCCTTAATGGCATGGAAAGAAGCCAAGAGGGGCCCATTACTAGGGCTTGTCTACATGAAGGAAAAAAATGGACTGTTCCACAGTAATAGCAAGTTGTAGCAGTTGTGACCTGTCTTAATGGTTTTACAGCCCCCATAAACTGCCACCACCAAACTTTAAAAAAACCAAACTATTTCTATGGCGCACCCAAGTGATAGTTCACCTTTCCAAAAAAAGAGAGAGAAAGCACAAACCTTCGTTTTATCACCTTAGCGATCACTTGCTAAAGTGAAAAATCCAACATGGCAGCAGCAGGTGCCTACCCTGTAACCCAGCCCCACCACCTGTGCTCATCCAGCCAATCAGGTTTGCATTATGGCCTGCATGGGGTAGTGATTCATGTTGAATCACTTGCCTTTTTTAAAAAATAAATTTTATTAAAAATTGAATCAAAAATGTGCATATCACTGGAGCTTTTAAAAAAAAGTTGGGAAAAGCTGTGAATGCTTTTCTTGCATACTTTCCCCTCTTTTTGGCCCCCCTCCTTCACAATACCATGAGACAATGCATGATCCCATTAAGACAGCTTGTTTTCTGAGTGAATTCTGTGAGGAGTATTTTCACCACGTGGACAACCCCCTAGTGTTGTGGTAACATGGACAAACTCCATACTGCTCTTTTATTCATTTTATAGAGGATGTGCTAGCAGGAACTATCCTACTGACTGTACTGCTCTCACCCCAATGTGCTGGCCAACCACCCATGGCCCTAGCAACCACCCACTCTGTGGGGTGAGAAGGAGCCCTATGCAAGTAAAGCTCTTCCACCTGATGAGGACCCCTTGGCCAATCAAAGTTCCAATAAGGAGCTCAGGTAGCACAATAGCTTGGGCTGGCTCTGGAGGGGAAATGGCTATCAGTTGTGTCTCCACTGTCCATACTCACTGAATGCATGGAAGTGGGGCAGAGCTGAACATCTCTGTGCTTCTAGGTATTTCCAAGTAAAAGTGTTTACAGTCAGAATCATTAGGGCTGTTCACAGTGGCTATCTCTCCAGTAGGCACAACTGCTGGGAACATTACCTCCCCCTCTTCCCACAAAGTTTAATTATTCTCTGGCCCTGCTGTAGCACCCATACTTCATACCATTCAAAATGTGAGCCTATGGGCATACAGCTGGTTAGCTCTTCTAACCATTCATTAAATGAGCTGGAATGGAATGGAATGATAATTCCTCCTCATTCCCATCCCTGCACTTCCATGCATATCATCTCTATAAGGAGATAATACATATGAAGAGCCTCTTGGTAATCTTCACAGGCCTACAACAACCCTCTTTTCTCTGCTGTTTTGAGCGGCATTCCGATTGGCTCCTCACTCGGAAGCCATGTGGTCAAGTTAATCCCTAGGCCTGAAAATTCTGTTGGTAACTACAGGCAGTCAGTGTCAGACAATGAATGGAATCACTCCACACTTCTCTGTTTGACCTTGTTTCCCTTATTCCTGAGTGTTGTCTATACCAGTGCTTTTGCCTTTACATTTCTCATGACCGCCACCATGTTTGAGTCCAATTGGCTACAACAATTTCTTCCTTTCCTGGAAACTAGCCATGGACCAGCAGCCAATGGCTCAGAGAGCAGCTACAGCCCATGGACCACCCATTTGAGAAACCCTGGTCTATTCAATGCTGTCTACACTTGCTTGAACCAAGCCTCTCAGTGGGCTGCCTCTTTTAGTTTTTAGCACACTCGCTGCACTGTGACCCACTGAAAACTAAATAATAATAATAATAATAATAATAATAAAATGTATTTGTATCCCGCCCCTCTACAAAATGCAATCGGAGTGGCTTACAGCATTAAAATATACATACAGACCCCTCCATCCCACCCACCCCTTAAAATACAATTAAATAATTAAACATTTAAAGCATACTTAATAAATACTAAAAATACTAAAAACAACACAAAAAAACACCTTCATACCCACTTGGGATTTATGAATCCCATTTCCATCACTAGACATTCAAGCCACCAAAAAATGACTGGAGGCTATGGGTTAAATTTGATTTTCCTTGTCCCATTCCCACTTTCACTCTCTGGCTGAAACTAAATGTGATACAGGACATCCATAAGTGGATCGCTCAGTATTTTTGCTTTTAATTAAAGAGGCTTCAGGTAACACCCATTTTTGTCAGAGCAACAGTGGTGGGATGTGAACATTTAACACTTTACTATTTGCTAGTTTGCATCTAATTGTCTCCCAAACCTGCTATTATCTCTATAGGGCATATTGTTTATATATTTTTATTTACTGGATATATATCCTACCTTTCTCCTAAGATGGAATTCAAGGCAGGTCACAATAGTTAAAAAATACAACTAAAACCTCACAAATTACAAAAGTTAAAAAAAGAATTGAATTACATTTCCATTATTAAAATATACTTAAAACCACATAATTAAAAACATAAAATCAATTAAAATACAACATTAAAAACAGCACATCAAATAAAATTCACATTTCAAATACCTGCCTAAATAAAAATGTCTTCAGCTGCTGACAAAAAGAGAGCAGGGAGGGGGCACAACAAACAGAGTGTTAAATAACTACTCTTTATATGATCAAAAACATGTTTCCCCTGGATGCGTCAACATAAGAGCAAAATATCGCAAGACCTGATTCTAGATTTCTTTCATCTTGTGTCATTTCACCTATGCATTATATGTGAATGCACACAGGCAAACTCAGCAAAAGTAGGACCCTCCAGAAACAGAAGTGTGTGCATGCACACACATGCATATGTGCCAGGTCTCCCTTGTTCCTTGCTGACTGGGCTGTAACATCACAGTAAAAGGCTAGCTAGAATGTCGATGCCTAGTCCTCACCCTACCCAGAAGGCAAGTTCGGTTGCAAGAGGAATACGCCTGTTCAACACGGCATATACTGGGCATCTTCTTTCCATGAAATGGCCCTTAGCCATCACACTGGTGATAGTTTATATGTTTTCAGTAGCTGCTAGCAGATTATGGGACTCCCTTTTCACGGGGTGCCCATCTCATCCTCAATTCTTTCTAGAGTTCTCTTGAAGGCATTTATGACATAAACTGCTGTTTTATGAATTGTGATATAAACTGATATTTTATGAAACTGGTTTTAATTCTCTTTGTGTGGTAAAGTATTTGCATTCCTGACACATTCTGATGTTTCCTCCTGTTGTTTCAGTGTTAGACTACGGTACTAAATATGATTTTAATCAGGAGTGGGCAAAGTGTGACCTGCAGGCTGCATGTGGCCCACCAGACCCAAAAGTGCAGCCCCCAAGTCTCTGGACCCCCTCCCCACAAAGTGGAGAGACCCCCAGTACTTTAAACCACTAATAATGCTTGCCACAACTTGCCAAAGAAAAGCCTGGCTTGCTGTGACAAACCAATGTGCAAATGCTCCCACTTCCTCCTTCCATCCCCTTCACTCACACCAGTCCCATCTTAAAATTTCATCTCTTGAAAATGTTCCCACCCTCTCCTTTCATTGCCCACATGCCAATCCTGGCTTAAAACCTTGTGCCTTGCAAAACCTCCCAGCCCCTCTGTCCATCATCCCCTTCACTCACTTCAGTCTCATCTTAGAATCTCATCCCTCACTTGAAAATGCTCCTACCCCCTCCTTCCATGGTCCTCACTCCACTCCTGGCTTAAAATCAACTACTATATAAATGTCTTGATTTATTTTTTTAATAAAAAATCAAAAAAAGGTACAGCCCTGGAGTATTTCCAGATGCCTGAGTGCAGCCCCTGGCCCCACCACAGTTGCCCATTCCTGATTTAAATGGTTCAACTTTGGTGTTAGCCACCTCAAGCTCTTTGGAAGAAAGAGATGATGAAAACCTGGGAGAGGGAGAAGGCAGAAGGGATGGTCCAGAGTTCCCCAACGCCAGGAATCCTCCATCATGCTAAAAATGCATGTGGAATGTAGCTGCACTACAGAAATAATGCAGGTTGACACTGATTTAACTGCCATGGATCAATGCGATGGAATTCTGAGATTTGTAGTTTTGTGAGATATTTATCCTTCTCTGTCAGAGAGTTCTTGTGCCACAACAAACTACAAATCCCAGGATTCCATAGGATGGAGTCATGATAGTTAAAGCGGTGTCAAACTGCATTATTTCTGCAGTGTGTCAGTAGCCATAGTTTGAAGTACTTAGACTTCTCTGCTAGAGAGCTCTAGTGAACTTCCCTAAGAGCTCTTTAGCAGAGAATTCCAAGTCCCATGCTAAATTACAAATCCAAGGATTCTGTAGGATGGAGTCATGACCGTTAACAGTGGTATCAATCTGTTATAACTATAACACTGTATCAAGGCAACCCATTTTAAATGAGCAGCCTTCCAGTGCCACATGGGAAATTCCTCAGGCTTATCTGGCATTTAATCAGCCTTAAATTTCCCAACACAGAATTTTTGTGTGATTCAGACCTGCCATGAGTTAGTTTGTCTGAGCTATACAATGGGATCCACAACATCTAGTGTTGCCTATTGTCATTTTATAAACATATAGCAGATGAAGACTAGAGGCTCCCCTAGAATTTGCTACCTGAAGCAACTGCTTCATATTGTTCCATCATTGTAAGGCTGGCTAGGTTCATCTGAAGAGGTCCCTTTCTATCACAGCAGATTCCATATACTCAGGCTTTAGCAGGCAATCTAAATTTCCTAAATGTATCTGAGTTCTTCCTCCGTTCAGACAAACTAGTTTCATGGGATTCTTCTGTTGCATGTAATCAGAAAAGACTACACACAGTGGGAGGTGGGTTCATCTGAATCCATGCAGCTGCCGGATTGCAGTTTAGGAAGGGGCTGGATAATCCTCCAGATGGAAAAGGATGTGACTGTCCCTGCTATCCCCTGAAATTATCCCTACATCATAGTCCTCAGCAGTCCCCCACCAGATCCCTTGCTTTAGGACTGATCTGTGGGTATCCCCTTCCCTCATTGCTGCCTTACCAGAAAATCCTCAAACAATCGCTTTAATTGGCCTCATTAATCTGATTGCTGTTGTTTCCATCTGGCTGACACACAAGCCTCCTATTAATAACTTGCCAGCTCCTAAGTGGCTTGGAGCAGGCAAAGTCCTGCCCACCACTGTCCTCCTGGCTGTTACTCACTGCCAACAAAAGAAGGCTCTTGCCAATGTATTGGTATCTCTGGCATCCTGCAATCTCAGTAGTCATGGCTGAGAGACCTGGCAAAGATGTGGGGAAGGACTGAGGCTAGGATTCTTATCTGTTGGGCCAGGTGAGCTGAGATAGTGCTACTGGACAAGATAATAATGACCCTAACAGAAGAACTGGGCTTAATCTCTGAACAACATTGAGAGCTCTTTTCGCCTGCTTGCTAACTAGCTAAATTTCACCAGTATAGAACAGGTTACCACTGAACTGAAAAAGTGATTCAGGCCTACCATGAGTTAGCTTGTCTGAGCTATACAGGGGCTCCACAACAGCCAATGACAAAGCCCATGGTTAGCTGGGTTTCACCAACATCACATAGGTAACAACTGAGGAGATTTTCAGACAGGCAAAAATCGCCCCTTGCCGCGCGAGCAGCCTCCCGAAACTGCTGCGCAGCAAGGGTCTTTTTCGGACGACGCTGTGCCTCTAGCGAAGCCGTCCGTGTCACTTCCGTGAAGCTTGGGACGGCTCCGCGCCATATTTCAATCACGGGCAGCTTCCGTGCTTGAAATATGGCGCGGAGCCGTCCGAAGCTTCACGGAAGTGACACGGACGGCTTTGCTAGAGGCACAGCGTCGTCCGAAAAAGACCCTTGCCGCGCAGCAGTTTCGGGAGGCTGCTCGCACGGCAAGGGGCGATTTTTGCCTGTCTGAAAATCTCCCAAATTTTCAAAGCAAATAGCCATATTGAAAGGGATGAAAGGGTTGTTTAGGAGTAAGGTCTGAGCAGGGGATGCAGTGTGAACCAGTCATCTCAGGCAGCAGATGATGGATGATTTAGATGGACCACTCTAGTTCATTGCTTCTTAGGCTATCTATGTGAGGAACTGGCAGAGTTTTTCCTTGAATAGTCCAGGCATCAGCACCTTATTTGTGCCCATTGAGTACAACTGTTTCTTTCCTGGGAACTTGCCATGGACCAGCAGCCAATAGCTCATGGCTCAACATCAGTTCACAGACCACCACTTTGAGTAGCCTGCCCTGTGCCCCTCAGCTAGCTTCCTGTCCTTAGGTGAAGTGGAAAATGTTGCCTTACCTTCAACACTGATACAAGATGCAACTACCAGTTGCATTCTTATGTGGCATACAGAGCATGGATGCAACTGGTTTCAAACAGATTACTTGTGATTATTTCCTTTTTCAACAACCAAGGCATAGCTAAGTTACATTACAAGGGTACAAGGGACACCATGAATTGTTTTGCAGTGTGATTTTTTGTTACTTTTATAGTTATAAGAGTGTGGCCTCACTACATGTTGGAGGATAGATGCCATCTGATTAGAGATGCTAGAATGAAAACTGGAGAAGGCTCCTGTACTTTTCATGCTTGTGTAGAAGAGGGAATTTCAGCAGCACACTCTCACAACGTCAGAAGAAGGAAAAGACAAATCCTCTCTGAACAAATCTTGTCAAGAAAATCCTGTGATAGGTTCGCCTTAGGACCTCCATAAGTCAGAACCAACTTGAAGGCACACAACAACAAGAACATTTGCTTGTTACCTGGTTGTGCGACAAACAACACTTGCTAGAATTGCTTTGTTTGCACAACCATTAAAGGTACAGTATAAGAGCCCTCTCCAGTTTTCACTCTGGTAACCTTGCACCTGGTTCAAGTGCTACCTCATACTGCTGCTGTGTGCTCTGTTGTGAGTGTTGAGGTGGAAACAAGGTGGATGGTAGGGTATTTTGTATCACAAGACCAGAGGCTTGAAGCATTCAAATAATAATAATTTTTAAAAATTACAAAGGGCTGGTTTTAGTTATTTTTCAGAAACTGGAATGTTAAAAGTTAAATGTTTTTTAAAAAATCTATATTGGCAAATAACTACATTTTTAGCCTAGGAATTATAATGTTGACAAGGGCTCCTGCAGTTTAAAATTAAACATGTTCAGGACCAGGTTCCTTAAATAGTAAGGCACCTGTCACAATACATAATAGATCTTTAAAACACACGTTATTATTTAAAATTTCTTTGTAAGTATCTTATTCTCTTCATATTAAAAAAACTATGTTTCAATACACATACAATCCAGGCTGTGAGTGCCACTTCTATTGCAAAGGGGAAAACATCAGCAGGTCCATATGAACCCCAAGGTTTTCAGAAGTCCAATTTTTTTTTAAAAAAAAAAATCCATAAGGGACAAGGAACTGGGGAAAAGAGAGTCACAATAGGGCCTGAGCATGCCCAGTAGTCATGGGATGAGGAAGAGGGAAACAGATAACTAGTTGGGAGGGAGAATGACTGTTATTGACAAATTTGTTGAATGCAACTTAAACTAGTGGCCATTACCACATCTTGTGACAGTGACATAGTCAGGGGCATGGTGCATTTAAGACTAGCAGGGCACATGCTAACTAAGGGAAGAACCTCACTTTCACAGGGACCAACAATTGCTTGGGGTACTGGGGAAGCACAGTATCCCCACTCTAAGATCTTTCTTTTTTAAATCTTTGTTGTCAGTTTCACCCTTTCCTAATGAAATATCCTCCCCACGTGTTAAACTACAATCCCCACACTCTCTGGGGAGAATGGAAATCTCAGTCCAAATAATCTGGAGGGGATATTGTTCAGGGAGATATCAGAGAATCCCCAGATTTAGAGGTGGCACTGACAGATTTCCTCCAGGACAGATTTGCTAGTAACCCCACGGCTTTCTTGTCTTCCCTGCAGCATTTCACAGGCATAATCTCAGTAATCCTTCTCACAACTTGTAAAATATCTGAGTGGTGTTGTTATTATCCCCAGATAACAGATACAAAGGATGTGAATTTGGGCGTGAGAGAATAGTGACTTGCCTGAGGCTGTCCACGGGTGTGTGGGCAATAAACTGTGATTTTTAAATTTTCTAGCCCATGGCTAGGAAAGGACTGCTATTCCCTGCTACCCCCACAGGTACCTCTGTGGTGTGAGAGGCCCCTTGTCTCAGGACTCTGGTCTGCTTGTGTGTCAGTAGAATCTGGATGATGTGAATAAATCTGGAGCAGCCAATTTCATTTGTTTCTTAGCAGGTTATCTGCCTTTGGTAAGGGGGCCAAACTGTGTGATGATTTTCAAGACTCTTCCTATCCTACAAGTGTAGGGAGCCTGTTTCTGCTGTGAAATTGCAGTGGTGTAGTATAATGATGGTATAGACTAGAGTGGTACTGTTACTCCATCAGCAGCGTGGCATTTCTGGTTGCCATTTATCACTTACTTAGATCTTGTTTGGTCATCCATGTTTTGGATGACCAATTCCATCATCTCTTTCACTGGCCTTACCGGCTGAGGCTGATGGGAGTTATAATCCCAAAGACTTCAAGGGAACCAGGTTGGGAGAGGCTGTGTTAATGAATCACTAAGTTGAGACTGGTGGTAGCGGGAAGCAATTTAGAACAACACTTTGCCCAGTTGGAACACCTCCTGAGCAAGCTTTGCTGGACACAGCAGGGAGGCATCCTGTCTCTGGTGGGGAAATCTCTGGCTGCATAATCTTATTTGCATGTGGCAATTTATTTATACAAATCTACATTTCAAAACAGCTGGCTGGCTGTTGTAAAGGATGGAGCTTTTAAAAAAAATAAATAAAAGCAATTTGTACAGAAGTGCTGACAGCTGAGGGCTTGAAGTACTATAACTGGTGTCTTTGTTGGCTCATCTGATTCTCAGAAACTCCATCACAAATGGTGAAAAAGATCTACAGATAGGCAAGCTAAAGAAACATAAACACCCATATATATTTTGACCTACATAAATCTACCAGGCTGCCAGAGTCTTATCATACTGTGCAGAATCTAGATCTCTAGAATCATTCCCTTTCCAGAAATTTTTTATCTCTGTTTGTTTTTCCTTTGGTTTTAAAAGCAAAGTTCTACTCCTCATGACCTTTATGCTTCCACAAGTGAAAATCTAAAACATATGGACAGTGTCTACTGTACTTTTGGAAACCAGATTAGGGCTTTGTCTCTGGTAATGAAATGGTGGGACCAACACACTGGATATGCTTATGATGTCCCCGATCTCTTGTCTTTGTATATTTATATACATACTGATCCTCCTAGATCTCCTCTAATCTTTCCCATTCATGTGTCAGATATTGAGGAAAGACAGCCAGAATAAAATATGCAAAGATAATATGTAATAATAATAAAAAATAATTCTAATAATCAAAATGTACACAGTTGACCACTGAAAAAACAAGTCTGGTCTGCTTCTGCATCTTTAACAAAGGTTTCATGTGCAGAAACTAGCAGGCAGTACCTTTTTTTCCTGGCATAAAACTAAATATCACCTACTGTGAACTGACAGAGACTACTGATGTTAAAAGGACAGCTACAGGGGCTGCTTCAGATGCTGGCAATTCTGCGTGCCTGTGTTATAGATGCAGAATTGAGGCTTTTTGTACAGAGTTGTAGTTCTTTTCACAGTGGACAGAACATAAGAAAAGAAATGGGCTCCCATCATCATCCCATGGAGCTTGGACTATAAAAACAGCATTAAAAAGAATAATGGCTTATATTTAGTTTACTTTTCTCTGGAGGGAAGGCATATGGATGCTCCTGTCTGCGCATGTTGAAATCACTCTCATTGTTCTTTTTTCTCTGGCTGGGAGATTTCTTGTATTTCTTTAGATTTCCACATTAAGCTTCTACTTTTTTGTTGTTTTCTCCATATTACACAATGGGTCTTTAAATCTCCATATATTTAACTGAATTGTTATATGCAAGCAGCCCTTGTCCTCTCCCCCCACCTTTCTGTTCCATATAATATTATGGGGAGCCTAAGAAAACACAGAAACAGGTCAAAAAAGCAATTAAATGCAGGAATATAGTGGATTTGTTACCCACCCTTTTGTGCAGGCAGCCATTAAATAATGGTGAAAGACCGGTTTCCTCCCCCCCCCCTTCAAATGCATATTTATAGGAGGGATTGTGACTCTACACTATGTTGGTCATTGAGATGGGGTGGCCATTCTTTTCTCTTGCTTCTACTCCTGTGCTTTTGAAGACAGTGGGTGCCTCTGCACTGTAGAAATAATGCAGTTGGACACCACTTTAACTGCCATGGCTCCATCTACAAAATCCCAGGATATGTAGTATGTAATTTTGTGAGGCACCAGCACTCTTTGGCAGAGATGGCTAAACTACAATTTGGCAAAACTACAATTCCCAGGATTCCATAGGATTGAGCTACAGCACTTAAAGTGGTATCAAACTGCATTATTTCTACAGTGTAGATGCACCCAGCATCCTGTGACCAGAAATGAATAGAACTTGGAAGCAACTGGTTATAAGTAAGTAGTTATTTGTAGTTAGTTCCCTTTTCCAACCACAAAAATATAACTGGATTGTATTATGACTGTAACATAAAGAAGAAGAACCACTCCTTTCATGCTGTAACTGGTAACTTTTTTACTTTTACATTTGTCAGGAGTATGGACTCACTATATGGTGGAAGAGGGATATCACATGGTTTAAATGCTGGCTTGTGTTGCTACCTTATGCTGTGTTGTGGATGTTTGGGCTATGGCAAGGTGGATAGGAGGGGAGCAACCCCAGGCCAGCAGGTTGCAGTATTCAGACTTGTGGAGTGCAGTTTGGGGTGTTCATGTGTGTGTGCTGATAACTTTTAAAAATCTACTTAATGTTCAGAAATGGAAAGTAAATAAATACTTTATAAATGTAACTATGTGTACAGTAACTAACCACCTTATATATTGCAACTAATTGTAACTAGCTCCTTTTGAGCTTTGACACTATATATTTAAAAAGCAAATTTCCAAGCTCTGGATCTGAAGCCAACAGAGCTTCCATGCACAGAGCTCCCAACACTAGCAAGCAAAAGGCAGTGGGTGCAATCCTGTTAGTGACGTGAGCATGCATAAGGCAGCTGTGAGACATTTTTGTCCGATATGGAACATGCCCATTGAGTTCCAGGTTGTGGATGCAGAGTTGCATAGGCGGTGCCATGGGGCATATGCAGATGCACATGGGATGAACATGCAGGTGTGCCTGGAGAACACCTGCACCTTGGGATCTATACTTTGTTGCACATTTACATCAGCACTGAGTTGTGTGAAGTTATCATTTATTGCATAGCACAATCAATGTGTAACTCCGCATGTGGATCTTTATGTATGCAGTCCTGATGTGGGATCTCTGCCATTGTATACCTATCCCATCTTTTACTCCTTGTTAGTGGGGCTGGGCAATTATACTTAAACAGGTTGCCACTATGTTTCCTACTGGCAAATGGATATGAAACTAATGTGTTGCCTAGCACATGCTCAATATCTTCTTTCTTTTAAAAAAAATTGCCCCCAAAAAAGTTTGGAAAAGGAATGGATTTGATTAGCTGGCACAAAATATAAAACCAGTATCACATGGTTGCTTTGCAGTGGTGAAAAAGTGACAACTGAAGGTGTGTCATGTGGATGAGTACCTCTGGAACCACTGAAAACAACCTGGAAAAAGTGAAAGACAGGAGGTTGCACTGGCTGTTAAAGACAAAGACTCTCTCTCTCTCTTTCTCTCCCCCCACCCCACCCCCCTCACCAGATTGGAAGATATTATCCAAGTGCCACTGCTTAATGGCACAGAAGGAAGTTAAATGCAATGAGCAAATCATCTGTCCATGTGCCACCAGAGTGCACTCTTGCAAATCCCATTCATTTTAGCAGGATCTATGCAGAAGAAGTCCACGTGAGGAGGGGGCAACCAGGCTTTGCTTGTTTGTTTGCTTTCCTTGTGGGCCATTCTGTTGTGTACATATGCAGAAACAGAGACCCATTAACAAGTGGCTGTCTTGTTAAAGAGCTGCCAGACTTACTGTTACACAAATATTAGTAAAATGATAAAAGAATGGGTTCTATATCTTTCTCTGTTTCTCATCCTTGAAATATTAGAGAAGGATGGCTGCTGGTTGTCCCTGTGTCTTAATTTGTGGCAGGAGGTGCTCTGATTCTGTGAAGTTCTCAAGATTAGAGCTAATTGTCCTGTGGACTAGCGGCCCCTCCATTTTGACACAAAGCCATAAAGGGTGCACAAAACTATGAACCTATGACACACACACACACACACACACACACACACACACACACACTCAATTACACACTCAGAGCAAACAGACTCTCCTATCATTGCCCAACACTGCATTTGTCCTTGGCTCTGAGACTCTGCATCCCCCTGTTAGCCACAGTATCTTTTGTTGTTAATTCCCCACCTGTACAACAGTCCTTGCCCTCTGCTAGAAACAGTAATCTGCTCTGACAGTGAATTGATATGAGCCAACAAGAAGCTGCATGGTACACTTCATGAAATAAGCTGCATCTGTCCCTCCCTGACCACCTCTGGAGGTGCTCATGAGTATCAGGAAGGCAGCTGCAGGGAGGATCTCAAAAAGCAAATGCAAAATTGAGAGAGAGAGAGAGAGAGAGAGAGAGAGAGAAGAAACTGATGATGATAATGACTATCCTCTACCTCCTATATGCATTCAGTCAGCCAGCCACAGTTAAGCACCTGCGTAGATGCATTCCAGAAGGCAGGCAAACAACTAAACATGTGTATGACTGTACAGGAGGTCAGAGGAATAAATTCCCTGGTTATCAGCAAAGACTAATATGGATTTACCTTGCCGGATGGAGACGTATCTGCCATTGGAGGCCATGAAAACTACTTGTGGGTGGCTCTCTTCCAGATCAAAGAGTTCATCTTTGCCAGGCTTGGAGCTCCTGCCCGATTTTAGAGTGCCAGTAGGTCCCATGGGTGCCAGGTATTTCCCATCGCAATCCTTGAAGGCCAGCTTGCCTGCCTTGAATTCCAAGGTATAGCCTGCACGGGAGTCGGGCTCCTTGACCAGGGTGCCATCATTGCGCAGGTAGCGGTTGTCACAGGTTCGCAAGCAGTACTTCTTGTTCTGGAAGGTGAGTGTGATGAGTGAGTCCACCCCCCAGGGGATATTGCTGTCGGTGGAGATCTCATCCTCTTGGGCACTGAGGTGTGCATATCTTCTCCTGCTAACACTCAGAAGATTTGCTTGGGGGTGGATGGCCAAATGTACAGCCCAGAGTTCAACTTCAGTGATGGTTTGAGCAAAACAGGACAACCTGTCTTCAGAGCCACCAAAGAAACGTTTGTATGGTTCTGACTGGAGAGCCCAGCGCCCATCTGACTGAGTGACAATTATAAAACGCCCATCACATCCTGGCTTCTCAGCTTCACAGGAGACCTTACCATCCTTGTCAGCAGATAAGTACCTACCTAGGTGGCTCTTCAAGAAGACCACAGAGCTGTCTCCGTCCTGCTCCAGTGTCCATATTTGCTTCCTTTTCAGGCTGGGTGCTGAAGCATTCACCTTGTAGCCAAAGCTCTCTGCTGTCAGGTACCGGTTATCAGAATTTATTAAGCCAAACTGGATCTTCAAGACCTGGTGGATCCCATTTGTTGGCATCTTCTGTCTGAAGAGCAAATAACCCTAAGGACAGGGGCAAAAGTCTAGATTTTCCCTGTCCTTCCTATGGTACAAAAATGTGTGCGTACATACACCCAACCTCACAATTGAGCGATCTGGATTAGCACAAATGAACCTTACACCTCAGTCAAACCCACCGTGACGTGCAAGTGCCCCAGTTCCTGGTCTCTCAGCACCACCTCTTCTTTCGTTTAATCTGCTGTGGCTGCAGCCCACAAAGCCAATCTCGTTTGGCTGTCTCTTCCCCCCTGCTGGCAGCACTGCTGCCTCCTGCACAGCTCAGAGTGACCTCTTCCTCTTCCTCCTCCTTCAGCATGGGGGGGGCAGAACACTCAGGAAAATGTACATGCTTAGGCAACCCGCAGTCTTGCTTAATTAGCACAGCTAGGATTACAAAGCTTTCAGTGAGCTGCTGGCCTTCTGTAACCAATAGTGGAGCTTCTGCATAAGCTACAAAGAACAGAGGTTTGACAGGCAACACAATGGCCTTTTGATAAGGCCCTATTCTTCAGTGCTCCCCTGCTCCCCATGTTAGCTGTACTCCAGGCTGTATCTATGTCTCCTTTTGCCTTGGCAGTCTCGCTTGACCTTTTGATGCTTGACAGATTCCCAAACTTCTTCATATCTCCAATGTTTAAGATGGAAAACTTGCCTAGCAACCCAATCTGCCACCTTCTACATCTTATTCCCCTGGTGGATGATTTATTCCTCTCTACACCTGGGTAATGTTACAGGGCTCTCTGAGAGCATGTGGTAGGTCACCTCTGAGCTGAATGCCTCCTCCATCCAGCCTCTAATCTCCTTAACAATTAGCTGGGCATTTCTATTAGTGTAAATCTTTGATCCTCCTTTGGCCCCCTTTGCCTCCATCTGTCCTGCAGCCCCAAATCCACAGTTCTATTAAAAAGGATAATTGCCTGGTCCCTCAAAACCAATGAAATGGCCTGGCCAAGAATCGAACCAAGGCAGGCCAACAGGGAAAGGGAGCCAGCCATTGCTTGCAGTTGCCACTGCTTGGACAGAGGCTTCTTGAAGAAATGGAGATGCATTTAAACACAGTTACTTGGAACCTGCTGAAGAAGAAATTAGGATATGAACAAGAGGAGGCCACACCAAATAGTCTGGCTCTTCTCTCTTTCCCCAGAGGCAGAAACAAGATATCTCCTGCAATGACTTCACAAGATATATTTTTAAGATCTCTATCTGGGCACCATTACACCCCAGAGGCTAACGTGTAAGGGAGTTTGGTTGGGGATGCCACAGATGACAGCAAGCAAAAACAGAGCTGGGCAAAACATGTGGTTATGAAAGAAACAGGAGAGAGAACAGGATAAATCAGATGTACTACACTATGTTTCCATGAACACACTAATTCCTGGCTTCCATCTCTAGGTTGTATGAGAGAGCCACAGTGTGCAGGGAGCCTGGATCCTAAGGCTTAAATCCAATTGCTAGTCTCAACCAGATCATACCCACAGAACTCATGGCTGAATGGTTAAGACAACAGTTATGTAAATCCCATTGCTTCAATAAGTCTACTCTGGTTGACACTAACAATTGGATTTAGGCTGAGGCTTCCCTTATTTACTCTGAACATTGTGCACAATGAAATATTTTTAGTATAAATAGTGGGTTAGATTCAGAATTGGCCATACTTTGAGCAGCAGATGCATTAACACCAATGGAACTCAAATTAGCCATGACTGACAAGTTCCACTAATTTCAGTAGATTAAATTGGGATCCAACCTACTATTTGTATTTCAAACTGTGTTCTCCTAGATGTCTCATTCCCACCTGCCCCTGCCCCCACCCAGCTTTAGAGAAGGAATATGCAATGTGCCCAGATAGCATCATTTTAAGTTTGGATTGTTTGGGGTGGGAGTGAAAGACAGAGGAAAAAAACAGAATAGCTTTAGTTGTAAGTAGTGGGAGCCCTCTCTTTGGAAGCATCCAGACAAGGGTAGCATCCTGCACAGCATCCTGGATCACATGCGTGTCCAGAGGAGGAGGACTAAAATGGTGAAAGGTCTGGAAACCATGCCTTATGAGGAAAGACTTAGGGAGCTGGGTATGTTTAGCCTGGAAAAAAGACGGTTAAGGGGTGATATGATAGCCCTGTTTAAGTATTTGAAGGGGTGTCACATTGAGGATGGAGCAAGCTTGTATTCTGCTGCTCCAGAGACTAGAACACGGAACAATGGATGTAAGCTTCAGGAACAGAGATTCCACCTCAACATTAGGAGGAACTTTTTGACAGTAAGAGCTGTTTGGCAGTGGAACACACTCCCTCGGAGCGTGGTGGAGTCTCCTTCCTTGGAGGTCTTTAAACAGAGGCTGGATGGCCATCTGTCGGGGATGCTTTGATTGTGTATTCCTGCATGGCAGGAGATTGGACTGGATGGCCCTTGTGATCTCTTCCAACTCTGCAATTCTATGATTCTATGCTGTGGGGTGATCTGCCCTCACCTTTCAAAGGACACAAGTACAATGGTCAGATCAGCTGTGGATTGCCTCTTTCCTTTCCACCCTTTCTCATACTTCAGGTGGAATGTCTGCTTCCCATCTCATGCATCTCATCAACCTTTCCTTCAGTATATAATTGTAAAGATGTTTTACAGTTTGGAGGAAACTGTGCTGAGCTGGAGCAACCTACAATACCTTCCAATGGAAAACTGGTAGAAATGATGATGGGATTTTACCCTAATGGAAAAGCTAACATCTAACAGCCAAGATAAGAGAAATAACCAGTCATAGGCAATTTTCTTTTAAAACCTGATTTCCTTTTACAGTATTATTTTCATGAATGATGGTGATGACTTCACCCCTGCAAAATGACCGCCCTTGGTTGAATGGTAATGTTTTGGTTTTTTATACTTTCCTGTGGTGAACAAATGAGTAGATAACTCCTTACACTTGTGTCACATAAGATGTATTGTGCACCATTTTCTGTGTTTCTGATCTTTAATTAAGAAAACTTACAGCTTTGTTATGTTGCTTAATTATTAATAAAAAAAAAATACCACCACCCCCAAAAGTATTTTGAGAGGAGAAGGAAGGAAGTTCTGTGACTGTAACAAAGTCCTGCTTTTCACACCTTCTGGAAAAATAGCCCCCTCCCTTTGCCTTGCTTGAATTCAATCCAGGGTTGCGTTTACACGAGCAAATATTCCCCTAAATATACCACTAAGATTGCTCGTTGTTCCCATGGATCGCGCCACAGTATCGCCTCATTCAGAAGGGGGGGAAGGTAAAAAATCCAAATATAGCATCTCAGGGGATCTCGCTACTTTTGCCAGCTTATTTGAAAAGTAGCGTGACTTAATTATTGATTGTGTAAACAATCATTTCGCTACGGGCTGTGTGAATTACCTGCAATCAGTAGCGACTGGGAAATCCTAAAATCCTTCATGTCTATTGCTTGCTTTGATGCCAAGGGAAGTCTGTACAGGAAGCTGCAGTGGGGAGGCAATGGCTCAGTGTCAATCAGCTGTTACCCACAGAGAATAAAAACTTTGTGTCTGCATTTTGATTTGGGGCCAGGGAGCTACAGGGGGGAGGCAATGGCTCAGTGTCGATCAACTGCGTTCCTTTGTCCTTCTCTCCAAAGCTTGGCCACGCCCCCCCAAATGGCCTGCCTGAACCACAAAGCGGGGAAAAAAGAGCAACAAAATACAACTGTTTCCTCCATATACCGTGTAAACTACCCACCACTGGTGCGAAAAAGCGCTAAAGTGCAATTTATCACTATAAAACCTGCCGTGTAATTGCAGCCCAGGAGAGAAGATGGCATGCCTCACCAAAATACAATGAGCCTATGGATTTCCATAGCAGACTCACAGCTAACAGTGATGTAACCTCCTGGGCATACCTGTTAAGACAGGGGTGAGCAAAGCACAGCCCATGGTACACATGTGCCTCCCGTGGCAGGGGGGCGGGTGTCAATATTTTTGAAAAAAAAATTGCTCCAAAATACCCCGAAATTATTTCTAGCGGGTGGGGAGGGCATTTCCACCATGTTTGAAACCTCTCTGGACCTCTCAGGGGCCAAAATAAAAATTTGCAATTTTTTTCAGAATATTTTTTTTTTGCCTCAAAATGCCCTCTAGGGGACCCAGGAAACACCCAAACATGCTCCATGTCCCCTAGAGGATGTTTGGGTACAAAAAAGGTTTTGCGGGGGTTTTGTTGTTGTTGGATTTGTTTGTTTGTTCGTGGGAGCAGGTCCAGTGGGTGGTGCAGCTCTCTATTTTTCCACAGTTGCCCACCCCTGCTTTAAGAGGCTACAGTCTCCAGTCCAACTAGAGATCATTCTCCATATATCCCTAAGGATTCACTTCCTTGTAGAAGCTGTAGTAACAGCTACATTGAGTGAGGCAAACCACTGAGAAAGGTAGAGGCCAGGAGGAGCCACTTTGGACCTGTTTTGCCAAGACAGAGGTCGGGGGAAAGATCCCAGTATCACAGCAAAAGGCACCCTGCCCCTTTTCTAACAAATGTCACACTCTCCAACTTTTGAGGAGTTCCAAAGAAATCACATTCCCCAGTTTTTTGCTAGGGAAAACCAACTGTGAAATACCAAAATGAAGTGGCTAAGTGTTTGAAAAGTGTTCAAGCAAAATAACAGATAGAAAGAGGGATGGGGAAACATCTGTTATACTTGGGAGGATGCAGGGCGTAGATCACAACTTTGTAAGCTGAACTGCAAATGCAGTGAATGATTCTGAGCAACTCTTGCTTTCATGCTTCTACCAGAATAGCCGCTCTTCAGGTGTCCTGTGGTGAGTAAGAACTCATTCCAAGGGACCAAACATAGGTGTGTTTGTCTGTGTCTCTATGTCTGTGTGTGTGTTTGCCCCCAAAACCATGAGTATATGACAAATGACTCACTTGTAACCAAAATAGACATGACACAGATCTAATTGTGACCAGGGCTCCTGATTTTTTTCCAATGTGCTTAAAATCATTTTGTATTGTGTCTGCTTTTCCCTCCCAGTGGGAATAACAGGAAATGTATTGGTGTATGTGGGGGTGGGGTGGGGGGGTTGGTTGATCAGGAACAACACATAGTGAGAAAAAGAATAAACATCCCTATGCACACACAGAGTGGTCCTGCCTCAACCAGCTCTAATTCCTCAGCCAGCTCTAATTTTTCAAAGTCACTTGTATCTCCAATATTACATCTATTTGGTCCCCTAAGTGTCTATGTACAGGTAGTGCTGTCTTAATGTATGGACACGCTGGGCAGTTGCATGGGAGCCCCATGAGTGTAGGGGCCCCATGCTAATCTATGCAGAGACCAGAAATTAACACTAATTTTCCTTTCACCCGCCTCAACATTCAAATCTGCCACAAACTCGGGAGAAGGAGAAAAATGATGACTTATGGTAGAGGGTAGGCATGTCTGCATTTGCGAGGGAAATTTTTCCTATTTTTATTGCAAAAGTGGTGGTTGTGTAGGCAGGGCCCAGTGCATTGCTTTGCCCGGGGGCCTATAATGCTGTTAAGACTGGCCTATGCACAGGTAGGTTAATAACCTTGCAAAACAGACTGACTGCACAGAAGAGCAAGGTTTGAACTGTGTGCCTTTTCTCTCCTCCTTCCCCCACCCCCACCAGCATTGTGTCATAGTGAAGGACATTTGCTAAAATGCCCTCTGGTATGCAATGTGCTCTTTCACAGGTGATGGTGCACATACATAGGGGGCAATGGCAGAGCTAGCAGGTCCAATCCCACCCAACTTCCCAGATGGGCATGTCCAAAGAGAGCATATACCTGTCACTTTAAAGCTCAGAGGCAGCACAACAGAATCCATTCCTCCTTGAACAATCCATCACTCTTCCTTCCCCCTGCCTGAAATAATTGTCCAGCCTTCAATTTAGTTTCACCTTCAGTAGAGCAAAAGGTCTCTTTGAGCACTGGGGCAAGATGTGTCTGTAGGGCTGCTGCTCCCCAGTCTGCTGAAGTTGCTGCAACTACCATGCATGCATCTCTGTAGGAATAACTGGTTCAATAATTCACTGATCCTTTGAGGGCTGTAGCTCTGTGAGAGAGGACTAAGATCTCAAGATCTCTAGGAAGGACTGTCCTGCACTTTCAGCAACCCAGAATTCTTTGGGAAAAGGCAGGACAGTTAAATTGATAGGAAACTGCTGTAAGTTTGCAATGCCAGATCTGCCAACATTTTACAGATGAAAACTAGGCCACATGTGGCCAAGCAACATAAAAGTATAGTCGAAAGGGTCTGTGGCCAGGCAACCAGAGGACAAAAGTTAATAATGAAACACAATGCACAAAACTATAAATTTAAGCAGAGAAACCCTGGAATTTATGTACTGAGTTTAAGAAGGCCTTAAAAAAATTGGGGGTGGGTGTTCAAAGGCATAGCCGTGTTAGTCTGGATCAGTATGCAAAAGGACATTGTAGCACCTTTGAGATCAACTGAGAGAAAGAAGTTTGTAGATATGCTTTTGTAGACTGAGTCTACTTCATCAGATTCCTGGACACCCCACACAGACAACCCCCTTACTCCAAATGTATACTTGAAAGAAATCCATGTGGCTTCGATTGCCCAGTGTAGAGTCAGCCTAAAACACCTCTCTGTGATTTGTGAGATGACACAACCAGATCACAAATAAACAGAGGCTTATTCAAGGAGAGATTTAGGACACACTGTAGTGTAGATTGGCACCTGATCCCATCTGGACATTGAAGATAAGCAAGGTCAGCCTGGATTAGTACTTGGATAGGAGACCACCAAGGAATACCAGCTATTACCGGTATATTTCAGAGGATGACGGCAAACCACCTCTGAGTATTCCCTGCCCAAGAAAACCCTACGAAATTCACGGGATCATTATAAGTCAACAGGTGATTTGAAGGCCCCACAAATGACTTCAGGGCAAGTGATGTGACCAGTGGGGTGCCACAGGGTTCTGTCCTGGGCCCAGTGCTATTCAACATCTTTATCAATGACTTAGATGAGGGAATTAGGGGCATACTTATCAAATTTGCAGATGACACCAAATTAGGAGGAGTAGCTAATACCCTAGAGGACAGGATCAAAATTCAGAATGACCTGGATAGACTGGAGAGCTGGGCCAAAGCTAACAAAATGAAATTCAATACGGAGAAATGTAAAGTACTGCATTTAGGGCGGAAAAATGAAATGCATAAATATAGGATGGGAGAGACCTGGCTGAATGAGACTACGTGCGAAAGGGATCTAGGAGTCCTAGTAGACCACAAGTTGAACATGAGCCAACAGTGTGATGCGGCAGCTAAAAAGGCCAATGCGATTTTGGGCTGTATCAATAGAAGTATAGTGTCTAGATCAAGGGAAGTAATAGTGCCACTCTATTCTGCCTTGGTCAGGCCTCACCTAGAATAATGTGTCCAGTTCTGGGCACCACAATTCAGAAAGGATATTGACAAATTGGAGCGTGTCCAGAGAAGGGCAACTAAAATGGTGAAAGTTCTGGAAATGATGCCTTATGAGGAGAGACTTAGGGAGCTGGGTATGTTTAGCCTGGAAAAAAGACGGTTAAGAGGCGATATGATAGCCCTGTTTAAGTATTTGAAGGGATGTCACGCTGAGGATGGAGCAGGCTTGTTTTCTGCTGCTCCAGAGACTGGAACACGGAGCAATGGGTCCAAGCTCCAGGAACAGAGATTCCACCTCAACATGAGGAGGAACTTTTTGACATAAGAGCTGTTTGGCAGTGGAACACACTCCCTCGGAGCGTGGTGGGGTCTCCTTCCTTGGAGGTCTTTAAACAGAGGCTGGATGGCCATCTGTCGGGGATGCTTTGATCAAGATTTCCTGTGTGGCAGGGGGGTTTGACTGGATGGCCCTCGTGGTCTCTTCCAACTCTGCAATTCTATGATTCTATGATTCTATGATGTAAAGGTTCATTGGGCATGAATATTTCTCAGAAGGAAGATTGATGACCATGGATCTAAACAAGCTTTCAGTAAAACAAGGGTAAGATGCATTTCTATATTGAAGTTCTTATAAGCTTGTGTTTTTTCCTGTCAGATTAAGCCTGAAGTGTGATGGAGTTAGTGTAACATTTTAATGGTTACTTTTATTTTATTGTATGATTTATTTATTTACTGCTTGTTTGCTTGCTTGCTTGCTTGCTTTTGAGTGGTTTTCTGAGTCAGGTCTTATATCCTTCTGTCTGGTTGTTGTTTTTTCAAGTCTCCAAATTACCAACTCCTCAACACTAAGGGTGTGTCACCCAATTGCAAACTGTTACCATCGCACACAGGGAAGGAGAGATTGGCCTAAATCCAGGTTGCCAGAAATGACTTTCCTTGAAGTGGCTTAAGCAGGCACTTTTCTTGTCAAGAGAGGTGGGGGACACAAGGTGCTGCACACAGTGTTGCCACAGAGGTGAACACTTTTCCATTGGTCAGTTGTCCCCGAAACACTGCTTTTTTTCCCAATGGGCAAACCATTTTGTGGAAGGGGGTGTCCCATTTTGACTCAATCCTACCTCATGGTCCATGTTTGGAGGCAAAGAAAGATATTTTCACTCCCACCTTCCAACTAATTAGCTCAGATCCTTCACAAAGCTTGCCCTCTTCTTCTACTGCTGTTCATGTTTTGCTTAAGAATCAAAATCTCTTGTTCAACCTGATGATATACAGGATGGAGAAGACAACCCTTCCCTGTCCATATTTATCAAAATAATTTCTCAACTCAGGAACTGTTCAGCTCAGGAACATTTTGAAAAGCAAGCCCTGTGTCCAGGAAAGCCGCCAAGTCACAGTTGATAAAACAGCCAGCTTAGAAACAACTCAGTTCCAAAATCCAGTACCTTGTGTTGTCAATAGCAGTCCAGAGAGTCAGGAGTCCAGAGAGAGCAAAGAACGATGAGGCAGTCCAAGGTCACAAGGGTTCCGGCAGGTGGGTCAATGAAGACAGTCCAGGGTCAAGATAATCCGAGGTTTCAAGAAAGCAAGGTTCCAAAAGCCAGGAGAGTCAAAGGCAGAGGCTTCCTCCAGGGAACGTAGATAGCCTGAGACAAGGAATCCAGCATCTCCCCCAGCTGCTTATGTTGGCTCAGCTCCCACTCACAGCTGCTTGGTGATTAATGAGCATCTTTCTTTTAGCCTCCGAGAGCGTCGCAGGCCCTCCCTTTCTGCTCTTCTTTGGCTAAAGGTAGGTACCTGCTCTTCTACCTCTTCCTGTTGCTCAACTATGTCTCCCAGGCTTGGACCCTGTGCTGGGGAGGGAAGGCTAGGCTGCTGATACCTGGGTTCCTCTGCATCTAGCAAAGCAGAGCTAGATTCAGACTCAGACTCCTCGTCTTCTGACTCCTCAGAGTCCTGGCTGGCCATGATACCCTGGAAACAGCACCAAAAAAGCCCACAACATGATTCCAATATGTGGATGACACTTTCACCATTTGGAACCACGGAGAAGATTTGGTCTCATTCCTGAACCACCTGAACACCATCCACCCAAATATCCAATTCACAATGGAAAAAGAGAAGGAAGGAACACTGCCATTCTTGGATGTCCTAGTCATCCGCAAACCAAACCAATGGTTAGGCCGCAAGGTATACAGAAAACCCCGCCCCCACATGGACAGATACCTACACAAGAACTCCAATCATCACCCAGGACAAAAAAGCACAATAAAAACATTGATAGACCATCCAAAAAAGATCTGCAAACCCCGCTACCTGGAGGACAAACTGAGGCACCTAAACTGGGCCCTACAGGCTAATGGTTACTCCAGATCAGACATCACAAGAGCAGCCAGACCCAGAAAAAAACACAGGAATGAAGAAGAAAAACAGCTACCCAAAGGGAAGGTATTTTTTACCATACATCAAAGGAGTCACAGACAGAATAGGGAAACTGATGAGGAAACACAACAATCTATAGACCAACCAGAAAAATCCAAGAAATGCTGCGCTCAGCAAAGGACAAAAGAGACCCTCTCACAGCTGCAGGAGTTTACTGCATACCGTGCAGTTGTGGACAAGTTTACATAGGGACCACTAAACGCAGTGTGCAAGCACGAATTAAGGAACATGAGAGACACTGCAGACTGGGCCAACCAGAAAAATCAGCAGTAGCAGAACATGTTATAAACCAACTTGGACACAAAATGCTATTTAAAAACACAGAAATTCTGGACCAGGCCAACAACTATCATGTCAGAATGCACAGAGAAGTTATTGAAATCCACAAACACCTGAACAATTTCAACAGGAAAGAAGAAACCTTAAAAGTAAACAAGTTTTGAAAAACAATAGAATGAAAACTCAACACTTACAAAGGAATTCCACCCAGGGACAGGGGGATTCCCAGCAGATAATGGTCCATCAACCAACCATTAGCCAAACAGACACTAATGAGCCTTGCATTTCTGTACCCAGAAACTAACCATTCAATTACACAAATTTATATATACCCCCCAACAGGGGTTCACAGCATATAAACTCCACACACACACCTACCCAACCATTCTCTGAAGATGCCAGCCACAGATGCAGGTGAAACGTCAGAAAGAAACTATTTCAGAACACGGCCTCACAGCCCAGAAAAAAACCAAGGAAAATCTATGGATGCCGGCTGTGAAAGCGTTTGACTTCACAATGTCTCAGCTACTTAAGGAGAGAGTATCTCTGGTATTTGTATATCCCTTTCTTGCTCTAACAAACAGGAAAGCATCCCTTGCACAAATGTGGCTCTAGCATTCACAGAATCAATCTCACAGTTGGGCAGGCTTTGTTCAGACGAGGTTGGGTTTCTTTGCAGAAGTTTAAAGGAACCCACCAATATTTCTACTAGCATAGCTTGTTTCCATCTCTTAATAGGATATGTTTCTTCCACCATCCAGCAAAGTAGAAGTTGTCCATATTCCATTATGTCTTCTTTTTAAAAAACAAAACAGTGGGGCAAAACAATAACAATGAAAACTTGGATGGATCCATCCCACCAAGCCTTTCCCTTACTTTGAAAAATGGGTGGGAAGTCAATGGGAACTGAATGAGTGTTCAGGCACAAATGAGTATATTCTCTGTTCTCAGTAGTGTATTTATCAGGTGTGAAATATATCTGTTCTCCACCTACATCTTGGCCATAGACCATCAGTCTCTCCAGCCTAGCTTGAGAATGGGTTCACTCCATTTTGTTGGGAATGGGTTCACTTTACATCAGACCTGGGAGAAATGTGTGATCCTAGATGTTAGACTGAAACCCCCATTAGCCATAGATGGCATAGCCAAGGTGCTGAATTATAGGAATTGTAGTTCTGTGATATCTGGAAGCCCTCAGGTTACCCAATCCTGATTTAGGTCAAACCTGTGCAACCAGCTACCTTTTCTTGTTCATGAGCCTTGGTGGTGTTTTATTTTACCTTCTCCCTGAACTTGTTCTTGTGTTCAGTCCTTGGGCTTGACTACACAGGTAGGAAGCCCTGCACCTACCTCATAGCTGCAGTGGATTTCTTTAATCTGCAGCAGCCCCATAAATGCCATACTCACCAGGCTTCTCCAAATGTAGATTGGTATATCCTGCCATACTGGACTTTATCAGACGCAGCAAAAAACGGCATCAGAAGAAAGTAACGATAACAAATAGGCAAAATTACCAGAAGTTGTCGTCCTTCAGCCATTCCGGGGCTGTAGCGCAGGCATGAATAAAGTGTCCCTTTTTATTGATGGCTTAGCCCGTCAACAAAAAAGTGTCACCTCGTCTGTGCTGGCACTATGCCCCAGGAACAGCAGTGGATGCAGGCGTTTGATAATGTTGCCCTTTCTGTTATCGTTGTGCTCTTCTGGTGTGGTTTGGGATGTGTTTTTTTGTTGCATTTCCCTGCATCTGATCAAGTCCATAGTTAGTTGCATTGGAGTAAAAGGGCAGGGCTACACTGATCATGTGTCCTATATGCGATACTATTTCTGGCCATATGGCCAGGCCTGCTCTGGTGTTGTTATTTTTTCTGTTTGCTTGTCCATGTGGATAAATGAATCTCTCTCTCTCTCTCTGGCTTTTCTTCGCAAACAAAGATTCAGGAAGGACTCATCCCGTGCTTTCTGCGAGCACGCTGATGACTAAAAAGGCCAATCCGAGATAAACAAGTCCAGTTGCAGAAAGCACAGCAGAAGGTCTCCTTGGGTGATGTTTCTGGGTTGTGATTCTTTCTGCGTTGTCGTTTTTCTTCAAGACTTGTTCGGCGTGAGTTCTCAAATAAGGCTGCAGCATTGTGGATAGTGCGTCTCCATGCCTCCCGATGTGAGGCCAGGGCGGACCACTGTTGGTGATCAATTTGGCCGAGCCTGAGGTGTTGTTTCAGGGAGTCCTTGTATCGCTTTTTTGGAGCGCCCCTCTTATGCTGACCCGTGGCGAGTTCACCGTAGAGTACTATTTTGGGGAGGCGATGGTTCTCCAGTCTAGAAATGTGCCCTGCCCAGTGCAGCTGTGTTCTCAATATCATGACCTCAATGCTGGTGTCCCTGCTTGCTCAAGGACAGCAACATTCGTCACATAGTCAGTCCAGTGTATACTTAGGATTGTGCGTATACAGCACTGATGAAAGCGTTCGATGAGCCGTAAGTGGTGGCGATAGGTGACCCATGTTTCAGACCCATAAAGGAGAATAGACAGTACTTAGTGCAAATCTAAGGGCTCACATGAAGACTCTAAACTATTTAGTCCGTGAGCTGCTCTTCACTGATGATGCTACCCTTGTTGCCCCCACAGAAGCAGCTCTGCAGTGCCTAACATCCTGCATTGCAACAGCTGCAGAGCTTTTTGGCTGGAAGTCAGTCTGAAGAAAGTGGAAGTTCTCTATCAGCCTGCACCACAGGATGAACATCATCATCCCCACATTGCCATCAGCAAATCTGTGCTTAAGTCCATTCAGCAGTTCACCTACCTGGGAAGCATCATAATCTCAGATGCCAAGATTGACGAAGGGATCAATCACAGATTAGCAAAGGCATATAGCACATTTGGAAGACTTTACAAAGGGGTCTGGCGTAACAACCACCTGAGACAAAGCACAAAAATCAATGTGTATAGAGCCAAATGAATGTACATGGTCCCAGAATACTGTATTACTGGATAAGCAGAAATACGCATATGCAGATATGAGTACAATCAAAAACATTTTTTAAAAAGTTTTTTAAAAGTGCCAGAACAAACTCCTGTCCACTGGAAGTCCTGCCCTGACTGTTCCAAAGCCACTCCTCGGCTGCCACATGGCCAAAAATCCAGGTTTCCCCCTTGAATCTGGAACAAACTGTAAATCTTACAGATCTAGGGTTTCCTGCAGAAACCATGATGAAAATGCACATTGTCAAAAATATTGTGTATCAACTGTGCCATAAATACAGGGTGAGTACGGGTTTTATTTCCCATGTAGATAAGTCCCTTGCTATTGCAGATAGTGCTCAAATTGTCTTTTGTGATGGCCCTCATCAGGAACCCTGGAACTGTTTTAACAGTAGGGGGGGGGCACTCAACATTGGCAGGCAGGTTGTTATTTATCTTTATCTTGTCTCCTTACAGGTACTTGCAGGGGGAGGGCAAATTACTTTCCCCATCCATTATCACCCAAGCATCCTTAAATATGAAGACTCTTAGGAGCACAATGTGTACTTAGAAGTGCCCACCATGTGTTCAATGTAGCTTGCTCCCAAGTAACTATGCACAAGATAGCTTGAAGGCAGCCTTCATTATCCTTGGAAGAGCTCAACAGCAATCACAATCTTAGTATTTCTTAGTGCTTGCTCATTTAGTACCCTTTTGATGGATAATTCCTGAGGAGGCTCAGCTACATAGGAATATTGGTGGTCCAGTTTTGCAAGATCATTTCAGGGAGGAGGGCTCAGTCCCCCAGTATAGTCTTGGTGGGGGTGGGGGGCTCAGGCCCCCTCCTCCCCTGTCCATGCCACCCATAACCAAGACTGTAGGAGTAACTTGCAGAATCATTCAGTTTAAAAGTTCCTGTAGCCATACCTCCACAGGGAGAATCTCAAAATCTCTATCAACAGAACCATTCTGGCAGTCTTCCTCTTCATCAAGAGCAGGCCTTTTGTACAGCTAAGAGTCCCCAATCATTGGTTCAAGACCAAGCCCCTACAAAATACTTTGTATTACAATAGGGATACAGCTCATAATAATGTGGTTGCTGGGAGAATTTGTTCCACCGCCAGCAGCTAATGAGAGCATTGCAGCTAAGCACAGCGAAGACTGAATGGGCTGGGGATGCGCAAGAGGATGGCCTTCTCCCTGCTGACTAAGAAGTCCCAGTTGATTCCACTACACCCAGTTCTGTATCCAGTTTGTCGAAATCAGATGGCTGGGTAGGTAGGTTAAAACTGAAGGGAGCGGGGTCTGGGTCTTAGTCTGGTCATTGTGAGTGTCATCTTTTCTTCTCCCAATTTAACACTGAGGCAAGTTTCCTCCTGCTCACTCAGCATCCCCTCTTCCTGGTCACTTGTTTGCATCCTGCCCCTTGGAATTAACTGCTCAGTTGCAGGTCTCATTTTGCCATCTGATGGCATGGCTGATTCTGTCTTCTGAAAGGACAACACACGTCTTGACATAGGCTCATCTTTGGCCTTTGGGAGATGGTTTGTTGTTGTTGTATGCCTTCAAGTTGTTTCCAACTTATGGCAACCCTAAGGAGAACCTACCATGGGGCTTTCTGAGGCTGAGTGTGTGTGACTTGCCAAAGGTCATCCAGTGGTTTTTCATAGCTGAGTGGGGATTTGAACCCTGGTCTCCAGAGTTATAGTCCAATGCTCAAACCACTACGCCACATTGGTGTTGCCAACTGCAAAGGGGCACAGGGCCCCTGCATGTTCAGCTGGCATGTAGAAGAGCACATTTCAGCAGGTCTTGACCAGCAACATTTGCTAAAAGTCCCTCTTGTACATAACTATTACAAGTTGCAGGTATTCTGCCTTCTTTCACCTCAGGCCATGCAGTTCTGGCATGGGGCTCTCAGCTACAGACCTACAGTTATCACACCACATATCACCAATTTTCTCGTATCTCAAGCTTGATCTGGTACCCAGACAAAAGCAGCCATAGGAAAGGCACAAATGTGCTGCAAGCAATACTTGGGGTCATCATGCCACCACCTGCTTATGAGGCTTGGAACAGTCACTCCCTTCATTTTGGACAATAAAAATTGCCTAGGCAGAGAAGCAATTGTACGTTGGAAGAGGCTTGACTGGTTCATTTTTGCTTACAGAATGTCAACATGCCACAAATGATTAACATAGGTGTATGTGGGCTAGCACCTTTAATTGCAAGGCTGCTTTTATCTGTAGATTTTGTGTGTGTGTGTGTGTGTGTGTGTGTGTGTAGAATCAGAGTTGGAAGAGACCACAAGGGCCATCCAGTCCAACCCCCTGCCATGCAGGAATACACAATCAAATCATTCCTGACAGATGGCCATCCAGCCTCTGTTTAAAAACCTCCAAAGGAGACTCTACCACACTCCAAGGCAGTGTATTCCACTTCCAAACAGCTCCTACTGTCAGGAAGTTCTTTCTAATGTTTAGGTGGAATCTCATTTCCTGTAATTGGAACCCATTGCTCTGTGTTCTAGTCTCTGGAGCAGCAGAAAACAAGCTTGCCCCATCCTCAGTATGACATCCCTTCAAATATTTAAACGTGGCTATGTCACCTCTCAGACTTCTCTTCTCCAGACTAAACATACCCAGCTCCCTAAGCCACTCCTCATAGGGCATGGCTTCCAGACCTCCCACCATCCTGGTCACCCTCCTCTGGACACATTCCAGCTTCTCAGTATCCTTCCTGAATTGTGGTGCCCAGAACTGGACATAGTATTCCAGGTGAGGTCTGACCAAAGCATAATAGAGTGGCACTATTACTTCCCTTGATCTAGACACTATATTCCTATTAATGCAGCCTAGAATTGCATTGACTTTTTTAGCTGCTGCATCACACTATTGACTCATGTTTCAGCTTGTGGTCCAATAAGATTCCTAGATCCCTTTCGCATGTACTCCCAAGGCATATTTCTGTTGTTGTTGTGTACCTTCAAGTCAATTCCAACTTATGGTTACCCTAAGGTGAACCTACCACAGGGGTTTTCTGAGGGCTGAGAGTGTGTCACTCACCAAGATCACCCAGTGGGTTTTCATGGCTGAGGGAGGATTCAAAACATGTTCTGCAGAGTCGTAGCTCAAGACTCAAACCACTATGCCACACTGGCTTCTCATATTACTGTACTTGTACAGTACTTATTTTCTAGTTTCCTGTATTCCTATTTATTTGGGTGGTTCCGAAACATGTGCCTTTTAAATTCAAGCAATCTGATATCCCTTACCACATACTCTACCAGCAAAATTGATGCCACCTGTTAGCTTGTGTCCTGAGCAAAATCTGTCAAAAGCCAAGACTTTGAGGCTGATCACAGTGAAAATGCTTATATGTAATTTGGATCTGATGGCAAACTGCTGATACAAAAAAAGCAGTAGGGCAAACCCTGTGGGGAGAGCAAGAATCTGCCCCCACATAAACTAATAAATGATGATGCAGTGGTCTGCTGCTTCCTCTTATGTAGGCCGCTCTCCTGAGGTGGGCATTCAGATAGGCTCAGGCTCTGATTTCTCCCTGGAGGGGAAGTTCAAGTTTCATTGGTACCCAGCGGCAGGCATTGTTGCTGAAAATAGGTCCAGAGGATTGGTTGCCTAATAATTTTTTCATGCTTGAGAGCATTCTCTTTCTCCCCAGGCTCCGCTTACAATCGCTTGAGTCTGGCTGATCTCCTCCTCCAAGTAGGTGTAGGTTACCTGGGCAGCACTGCTATGGGGTTTAGTGTAACGGCTTCTTGTAACACTTAATGCAGCTAAGTGAGCACTGTAATGGATACATTGCCCATGGATTATTCTTTCAGGCATGCATGGAGCAACGTGGGACTGGGTTGGGTGTCACATTTGGATCTCCCCCTTTTTTACAGTAGGACTGTGGTGAGTTAAGAGTGATGGGGAAATAGAGGGACTGTCTCTCTGGCACTGAGTTGCTGTCTTACCTTCTCTCCCCTCTTCTCTAAACAACTGCATATTAAAACATTCCTAAGCCACAAGAAAGAGTTTTAAAAATCCCATTAGGAAGAAGGTTGCCATGTTCTTGCACTTTCTGCTTCCTTTGTCTCAAAGCCTCCCTTTCCTTTTAAAGACACATTTGCTTGTCCAGTGCAATCCACTCTGCTTGGATACAAGGTTCCCCTAGGGAGAACCAGATGTGTGGAAGTGCAGGGCTGCTGCACCTTTGATAGTTGTGGAGAAGATGGCACTTCCACAAGCATCACTTGTATGACAAGCAACCTCTGCTGAAATTCTTTCCTCCATATACTTGTTAAAGGGGTTGTCTATATGGTGAAAATGCTCCTCTAAGGATTCAAGGCGATTTGTCTTAATGAGATCCCACATCAGTCTGCCATATTCAGAAGGAGGGGGGTCAAAAACTTCACAGGAAAAACCTTTGCAGTTTCCCCGAAGTTTTTAAAAAGCTCAATGGGGAATGCACATTCTTGCTTGTTGGGACAACCAATTTGCATTGGTGCACATTCCTGATAAGGGCGGAAGTGGAAAGCTGATTGGTTGGATGTGATCAGGGGGCAGAGCTTGCTAACACGGCAAGCACTCAAAACTGCCATGTTGGATTTTCGCCATAGCGATCGTGTACTCAGGCGATTAAACAACCTTTTCTTTCTTTTTTCTGTTTATTTAAGAGGAACATCACACTTCCGCACACTGGATATGCTTTTAAAAAAAATACTGTTTGGCAGCGGCAATTGGTGAGAATAAAAACATGAGTAATTCACTTGCATCTGCCATCTTGATTCACAGGGATGCCCATTTGAACAACGAATGTGAATAGCTCCGCATGCCTGCAATCTTGCCAAAAAACCATTAAGATAATTGAAAGCTGCTGCAAACTGGCATTAGTGTGTACCATAGAATCATAGAGTTGGAAGAGACCTCAAGGGCCACCCAGTCCAACCCCCTGCCCTGCAGGAATATACAATCGAAGCATTCCCGACAGATGGACATCCAGCCTCTGCTTAAAAACCTCCAAAGGAGACTCCACCACACTCTCAGGCAGTGCATTCCACTGCTGAACAGTTCTTACTGTCAGGAAGTTCTTCCTAATGTTTAGGAATCCACATTTTATTGCCTCTTATAGATGACATCAAAGATGCAGGAGCCCTGTCCTCCTTTCCATCTGAGCACCTTAGTTCTCACACAGGTGTGGCTGCATTTTTGTAGTATGTGCAGCAGATTCCAAGAGAGAAGGCACTCTATAACTCTGCTTCCCATGTCTGTTCAGAAGTAAGCCCCGCTGAGTTCAATGGGACTTACCCCTAAAAGTAAGCCTGACACTTTTCTGGGAGTAAACCCCACTCAACTCACTGGGGCTTACTTTTGGATATTTATTTTATTTTATTATTTATTTATTTATTTATACCCCGCTCTTCAGCCAGAAGGCTATCAGAGCAGCTTACAAATTATTTTAAGCAACAGCAATTTACACATCTACACTGCATTAAGCAGTTTCCAATGTGTGTTCGCTAAATAGACATGTATGGCATTACACTGTTGATTTTGAAGTATTTACTTGGTCCCTCCCCAGTTTGTTCAGGAACACTCTTTGCAAGGAGGTGCACATGAAGTTTCCAATTATTCACTACAGCACACACTGTCTCTGCCTTCCTGTCCCATTTTGTTTGCTTCTGTCCTCACTGAGCTGGCCTGGGGTCATTTAAGTTCCCTTTTCGGGGATGGAATGTGAACCTGCATTTTCTCTCCCTTCTTAGGCACATGGTAAGGTCATATGAGGCTGTGTGACACAGGCTGCAGTAGAGATACATTCCTCCAGAGAGGAACTGGATTTTAAACTATGTCAACCCATGGACCCACCTGGTGGATCAGATAAGAAACTGCAGCACCTGAACTCCCAAGCAAGGAAAAGGTTGTTGGCAAATCTCCACAGCCTCAGAAGTGACCATGGAAATAATTTTCTGAGACAATACTGCAGGAAACAATGGCAATACATAACAATAAATAGTTGACAACACTGGTGATGGTTCTCATGATTTGTGACACTTGCAAACAATTCTGTGGTCTTCTGGTTTGCAACAATTATATATAATGTGGACAATCATTACGTCCATTGTATTGTACAGATGCATCTGAGCATGGGTGATTTTCCATTTGGCAACCAGTCAATCCAATGGCTAAAGAGGGGTGTGGACCTCATTCTTCTATGGTCAGTGTCAAAGCTTCAGCCATCTATGGGTGTCCTCGCCTCTAACCTGTTGGGTTCTGGCTCTCAGGATTCCCTAATACTGGGATACAGATGCAAAGCATGGTACTGAGGATGAAATCTGATGTAACTTTGTGAAAAAGGAGATAAGGGTTCCAACTGAAGTTCCTTTTCATGTCCAGACAGACTGACAGAGCCAACTAGAAGAGTCATAAACATGGCCCAGAGCAGCAATTATATTATTCTGTGAGTAACATTAACAAATGTGTTTTAATTTTTAAATGCCACCTCTAAGTTTTTCAGAGGCATATTCATCAGTAAACACCAATGAAATGAAGGGGATTTTTGTTCCAGGAAACAAGTTGAGGATTGCGGTAAAATACCTGAGAAGGCCTTTGCAGAATTGAGTCAAATCTTGTCTATAACATTACCGTACTCTTTTTTTCCTTTGTGTGCTGAATCATTCCATAATAGTAGTACTAGGGGCTGCTTGACTGGTCTGGGTGAAGGAGGATACTGAATCCAGGTTTTGTTTGATTTACTTCTAATGTTTGGCATAGAGTGATAAATGGGCTAGCATTGAAAAGTGTTGCCACATCTGATCCCAAGGGACAGGGATGGTGGAAGCTGGATTGGAGTGCATTGCCAGAGCAGCGTGGGTGGAAAGATGTATTTGTACTAGGACTGCAGCCAGGGCTATCAATTTGTTAACTGAAATTCACTAATAAACAGGGCATTTATCATTTCAGTAACAGAATCTATATTCTCAGATGCAATGTGTTTACCACATTCCTGGAAGGTTTTCTCACAAGGAGAGAATCATGTTTGAATCTATGACTCAAAGATGTACAACTAGGTTGGTGTGTGTTTATAGCTGAGAGCTTGAGAGAATAAAAGCATACTGTTCAAATATCTCTTCCTCTTCCAGGAAAGGGACAGAGACCATCAAAAGGCACCAAACTGATGGCCAACCCAGGAGCAAATCTGGCAAATGTGGGTGTGTAATCAGCATGAGCCTCCTTTTACTCTGTCCAGTAATTTCTAACAGTGTCATTCAGGCTTTCTGAATGTAACAAGACTACTGGGAAATATAAAATCCATCATCTAGAACTGAGGTTGCTGTAGGAGGTTGTTTTTTTTTAATCTCTTCTTGCAGTGGGCCCAAGTTTGACACCCTGTGAAGGAAGCGGGTCTTGAGGAGTGGGAAGATGATAGGAAGGATAAAGAATCAGTGTTCCCCTCTTTTCCCACTCAGAACAACCCATTCCTTGGGCTTATTTTCTTTTTTTAAACAGCATCTGTAGGTTGAAGGCACAGATGGGGGAACCTTTGGCCATCCAGGTTATCTTCGACTGCTAAGCCCAGCAGCCCAACCCAGCATGGTCCGTGGTAAGGGGGTTTGGGAATTGTGGTCCCAAAACATCCAGGGGGTCAAAGCACATCCTTCAAGTGTCCCAGTTTGGCAGGGACAGTAATCCTCTGTTGTCCTGAATGTTCAGCTGCTTTTAAAGTGTCCCAGCTCTCTTTCTCCAGTTGCTTCCCCTCATTCCAAGCTTGTTGGTGCACTGATATTCCATCAATGCAACACAAATACAAGCCCCTTGGCACTGAACCCTTTTTGAGATGGGTGCTCAGGTTGAAATCCTAGTAAACTGTTAAGCAAACCTGGACCTTTGAGAAGAACATCATTAAGTGAGATGTTTTGCACCTTTGCATTTGAGTCAAAAACTATTCTTCCCTTTTCTGACTTTTGTGGGTGAGTTACCTTATAGTATGGCAGGAACTATTGTTCTTGGGGGTCACTGCACAAAGGAACTCATTCAGCATAGTTGCTTATAAACAGATCTTCAATGAACTGCACAATTTATTCCTTTAAAGTGGGGTCTTTAAGCATTCTATTTCTCAAAGCAAAAAGTCTTTTCTCAGCAAGTTGACGGTTGTTAGGCAAAATTGGTTGATCTTCTCTAAAGGGAAGGGGTGCCATCCAGCTCCCTTCACTATTCTGGACTGTCTCTAGATTCATTGTGTCCAGGAACTTTCTTTCCTCACGGGAAAAGGCTATGTCCTCGTCTCTTGTTGAAGTTTCAAAAATGGCACTGTTGTCTGGAATAATACCAAGGCATCAGATTTTAATGTGGCTTAGGCAACTATGTAGTTGCGTGGGTCGTGAATTCAGAAATTGGCTATTGCTTGTAAGATTGAATGCTGCTGGTAGGCTTTTGCTATGGACGCACACAGGTCCAATTACTATCCATCCTAGTAGCAATTTCTGTGCTATTGGCACACCTGGAGGTCCATTTACTTGTTTCAAGACCAGGAACAGCTCTGGGCAATCTGAGCCTATCAGGAGGGAAATTTCGGCATCTTTGTCTAATGCAGGAATTTCTTTTGCTATAGCCTTCAGGTGTGTGTGCCTTTCAGCTACAGCCTTGGTTGCTATTTGGTTCTTGCTTCTTGGGATAGAAGGGCACTCTATTAATGGAGGAAGTTTAATGCACCTTTTGCCATCGCATGGCGAAATCATGAACTCAGTTGCCACTCTACCCTGCATTTGTTGTTGTCCAGAGCACGTAGATATGGTGTATTCAAGCCTCTTGGCTTTGACTGCAAAAATACCGAAGAACTCTGGTGTGGCCAAGGATGCATCACTCTGTGAATTTAGGGCAATATAAAGTCTTTTTCTAAAGTGAAGTTTATTGTCTGAGAAAACTTCAGCTAGACAAATCGGATGGCTTATCCTTGTCTGTGTTGAGTCCTGGCATAGCTTTGTGCATGCCACAACTGACTCTGCTTCTGAAGTAGGTTTAACTGCCTTTTCTGCAGCCTCACTTTTAGGACTCTCTGTTTTCTTCTTGAGTTTAGGTGACACGGAAGGTGATTTAAAACGGTGCATTGCTGAACAGTGCTGTGGGCTACCACATTCTGCACATTTCACCTTTACTTTGCAGTTTTTAGCAAAGTGACTTCTTGAACTGCAGCATCGGAAGCAAACCTTTGCTTTAGCTGCTATTTCCAGCCTTTCGTCATAAGGCCTTTTTGAGAACTCTTTACAATCTGCAAGGCTATGTGGTTTATTATGAATGGGACATGGAATTTCTTTAGTCTCTGGCTTCTTATCTGACTTGAACTGAGTGACCTCGGTAGATTTAACTACAACCGTGCTCTTCCCCATCTCTTTGATAAGTTTTTTGTCCTCCTTTACAGTCTTCCCTGGATGCATACTCTGGTAAAGGGTTGGGAACCCAGTCTGTGGGTCATTTCTTTTCTTTGCAAATCTTGTCACAAAGGTCACAAGGTAACTAAAGGGTGGGTAGCATTGCATGTTGAGTTCCTTATAAGAAAACACCTATCTTCCCCACATCTCCTGGAGCTGAAAGGGTAGTTTTTGGAGCACCTGTCTCTGAGTGATGTGCTGATCTAAACAGGCTAGACCAGGTAACTCTGGATTACATTTTGCAGACTGAAGTTCAACTAAAAGATCAATTAAGTTCCAAAGTTGACAGTAGTCCTTTGACTTGAGGATTGGGAACTTATAAAACCGATTCAATAAGGATGCTTCTATTTCTGTTGATGTACCGTATCGCTCCTCTAATCTGTTCCACACTGTCTACAACGCCTTATCCAGGTCTGAAACGTAGGCTGCGTAGACTCTCTGGACCTGAAGAGACAAGTTGGGGCCCAACCATGCCATGAGCAAGGTGAGCTCCTCATCTGCTTGCAGCTTCAAGTCTCTAATGGCTCTCAGAAGTTACCTTCCATAAAATAAAGTCTTCAGGAAGGTCTGAGAATTTCTGGACTCCCTTGTCTCTAAGGTCCTTCCTGGGAGTTTTAAACATAAGTAGTGAACAAGACTCCGTGAAGGTGGGTTATCGTCTCTGCAGGCTTGAAGAAGCATGGACTCCTTTTAGTCTGCAAATCAGCTTGACTGGCAGACAAGTCCATAGATTCTCTAGACCTATAAGTCTTGGGAGCTTCAACAGCCGGGGCTTGCTGGATGGTTACGCTAGCATGGCTGGGAATTTGGCTCCCCACCATGGGTTTCTGGTCTCCAAAGGATTCATTGACTGGCATATTTATAGGTAGACAGTCACGATGAATGACCTTCTCTTTGCTGACAAGTTCCTCTATAAGCTGAAGCCATGGAACGGCAAGCAATTGTGTCTTGCTAGCATCTAAATTAGGAGGTGACTTGACCACTGGGTCTTGTGGGGAGCTCTCACCCACAAAGAACAAGGTAGACATCCTGTCTCTAGGCTCTTGTGTAGGGAGCTTCCTCAAGTTTTCTTCACTCAGATCATCTTGGAAGGTCTTGGCTAAAATCCTGGCCTTTATGGACAGTTTTGAAGCCTCCTTAGCCTTGAGTAGAAGTTTCTTCTCATTCTGAATAGCAAGTTCTTGCCTTTCTTGCTCTGCTTTGAAGGCAGCTTCTTGCATCGCTTGCTCTGCTTTGCGGGCAGCTTCTAGCTTTTCTAAATCAACCTCTTGCTGGGAAAAGGTTAGTTCTTCACTGGCATTGCTGCTTCTGCTTCGGCATGCAATATTTCAGACTTCAATTTCATTCTTTCCACTTCTTTGAACTGCTGGGCTGCCATAGACAAACTCCAACTAGCATGGGAAGAAGAACTGCTACTACAACTTTTACTGGAGTGGGAACCATGTCTGTGCGAAGAAGACTTGCTGGTGTGACAGGTTTTTGAGCTCCTTGCACTTTGAAGTTTTCCTGGGTATACTCCTCTGCTGGACTTGGCACTGCCGGCAGGGGACTTTTCACTCTCTTTATTAAGTTCCAAACTCTGCAGCCGAAACTTGACTGTGTCCAAAACTGCACTGTACTCCTTTTCTTTATCTGCAACTTCTTCCAGGAACTGTTTTAGTCTGGATTCTGTATCGGGATTGTTAATAGTCTGAAGTGTTTGGATCCTTTTATTCACCACTTCTTTCAACTGTAGAAAACTGGATTGCTGGGCAAGCTCTCTTCTTTGCATGTCTTCCGAGCCACAGACTGCTGACAGCAAGGACATGGCATGCTGCAAACTCTTCCAGGCTTCCAGTTCTTTCGCACTTAAGTGCCTTTCCTCCTCCAACAGCAGTTCTAGGGCCTTCTCAGTCGGGTGCCTGTCTCTGAGGGAGTGAGTGTCATGTGTGTGTCCATACGCTGGTTCTTCAGAAAGCCTATCCATTCTGGCTGGTCCTAGTCGCCAAAGCAACAACTCAGCAAGGATGAAGAGGACTAAACGGTGTAGTGCTGATTTTTACTTACAACCTGCTACTGCTCTGCTCTCCTGCTATCACCACTCCTATGCTACTTCAGCACAGCCAGACCTGGAATCGGTTGAAGAGTCTTCTAGCTCCTTTCTTCAGATTTGCAATGTAAACAAACATAAAACACAAGTTATTCTCTTTACAAAGCTCTATCCATAGACTTGAATGGAAAAAGTTCTTCCAAAATGGCTGCTGACCATGTGCTCAGAACTCTGCAGGAAGAAATAGATCCAAAATGGCTGCTGTAGCAAGACAGGCTATCTTAACACAGCAACTTTTGCTTCTCCCCTTTCACAGCCACAGAAAGGCGTCTTCTCCCTCTATGCGAGTCTTGGGAAACGCTTCAATGCAAGGCCATGCACTGGGACTCTCTCTTGACAGATGGGAGCGACAAAGGCCACCAGGTATTCTTACACTGTGAAGACACACCCAACTAAAGGTGGTGGCAGGTTTGGGTGTGCAATGCCAGTACCCTGTTGAGATCAAACTCTTTTACCCAAAAAGGCTCTGATGCTGAATATAAAGTTCAAAAAAAGGAGGAAGTTTATTTTAAAGAACAAAGGTAAAGGGCTTTCTCCTCCCCAGGTCTAAAAGATTGAAATAAAAGGTACTTTACAGTTTGAGTTCCAGCAATCTTCAGGGTGTCATCTCTCTGGGTTTGATCTTCATTTGATCTCCTCACTCAATGGAGCTGGTGCAGGGTCTTTCAGCTCCTGATTCCCAGGGCCGGCTTAACCATACCGCCAAATCAGCATCTGCGGGGGGGCCCACACAGGCAGGGCCCCTGCCTCCTGTTGGCTTAAAAAAACAAAACAAAACCAAAGCATCTCCTGAAAGAGAAAGAAGGAGTTGCCCTCCCTGCAGCTGAGGCTGGAGCGAGTTTGCTGCTCCCTCGCCCCTCCCAGGATTCTCAAAAGGCAAGCCAGAGAGGTGTGTGAGTGAGTGAGAGAGAGTCAGTCAGTGAGAGAGAGGGGGGGGGATCTTTCCCTCAGAAAGGGCTTCTTTCTTTCTTTCTTTCTTCCCTCCCCTCCCCTCCCCTCCCCTCCCCTCCCCTCCCTTCCCTTCCCTTCCTTCCACATAGATCCCCTCCATCCATCTTTCCAGCTGCTCTTAACATGGTTTCCTGGGGTCTCTCCCCTCCCTTTCCCCCTTGGTCTTCTTCAGCTTTCTCCCCTTGCTGCCAACTGAGTTCAGCCTGCAAAAGGAATGTGTGTGTGTTTGCCTATGTGCCTTCAAGCTATTTCTGACTAAGGCGAACCTACCATGGGGTTTTCTAGGCAAGGTTTGTTCAAAAGTGGTGTGCCTTTGACTTCCTTTGAGGCTGAGAGAGTGTGACTTGCCCAAGGTCAGCCAGTGGGTATTCATGGCTGAGTAAGGATTCAAACCCTGGTCTCCACAGTCATAGTGCAATGCTGAAACTTTTACAACACTCTTGCTCTTTTAATAAAAGAAAATAAAGAATATAAATAAAAATTTGGAGTAATATTACTGGGAACAATGGTTTTATTGTTGTCACTAAAACACACCAGTATCCCATTAGTGCTATGTAAGAGACATTGGCCTAGAGCAGTGGTTCTTAACATTTCTTTACCAGGGACCCACTTTAAATATCTTTTGTTGCCCCAAGACTTAACTCAAGATTTAAAACCATAATAATAATAGCTAATAATAATAGCTAACAATAACAACAATACAATTATACCATCCATTAAACTTTCCCTCAGAGGCACTCTTGTTTCTTCCTGCAAGTTTGTGGCTGGAGTGGACTGAATGGCAATGTGTAGGCCAAGCCAGCCAGCCAGCCTTTGCCTTGGTTCCTGTCATGTGGCTGCTCCACTACAGTGAGGAGGTGGGCCAAGCAGCCTTCAAGCCTTTGTGGACCCCCTGTGATGACATCAAGGACCATAGGTTAAGGACCACTGGGTTAGAGAATGCTGGAAAAGGAACAATGCAACCAGACCTTGAGAAGGGTGCTGGCAGGGGGATTCTGGAAGGTGTAATCTAAAAGTAATTTTCCCAGGCTCTGAATGCAGCCTAGAATCATAGAATCATAGGGCTGGAAGGGACCCCAACAGCCATCCCATCCAATTGGCTTCTGCCCTGCAGGAACACACAATCAAATCCCTCACGACAGATGGCCATTCAGCCTCTGTTTAAAAACCTCGAAAGAAGGAGACTCCACCACACTCCAAGGCAGTGCATTCCACTGCAGAACAGCTCTTACTGTCAAGAAGATCTTCATGTTTTGGTGGAACCTCTTTCCCTGTAGTTTCAACCCATTGCTCCGTGTCCTAGGACATTTTCAGACAGCGCTAAATGGAGCTTACCACAGGATGAGCTCCTGGGAGAGGAACGGCGCTCTTGCGCGATGGGGGGGTCATTTTCGGACGCCACTGTCCCTCTTTCAAGATCATCAGTGTCACTTCCGTTAAGCTTTGGAAGCGGCCGTGCCATATTTTAAGCACGGAAGTTGCTTCAGAAAACAAGCTTGCTCCCTCCTCAATATGACATCCTTTCAAGTATTAAAACATGGCTATCATGTCACCTCTCAACCTTCTCTTCTCCAGGCTAAACATACCCAGCTCCCTAAGCCATTCCTCATAGGGCATCATGGCTTCCAGACCTCCCACCATCCTGGTCACCCTCCTCTGGACACGTTCCAGCTTGTCCATATCCTTCTTGAATTGTTGTGCCCAGAACTGGAAACAGTATTCCTGGTGAGATCTGACCAAAGCAGAATGGAGTGGTACAATTACTTCTCTTGATCTAGACACTACACTCCTATTAATGCAGCCTAGAACTGCATTGGCTTTTTTGCTGCTGCATCATACTGCTAACTCATGTTCAGCTTGTAGTCCACTCTTTCTTTTCTTTGAGGAAATCTACACCATTACATTAATGGCTAAACTAAATTATTGGTGGCAAATTATGTAATACATTAGGCCCCCCTTATCCACTGGGGATTGGTTCTGGAGGGGTGTGGATACTGAAAACCATGGATAATAGTGAACGCCATTGAAAATAATGGGACTTCTGGTTTAAAATACCATAGTGTTGCCTTGGAGGACCTAGAAAATGGCTAGGGAGGACACATTTTCTAGGAAGACTCTATGGTAGGTGTGCTGTTTTGTGTCCTGTGGATAATGAACCCGTGGATACGGGAGGTCCTACTGAAATCTGAACATCCTGTATTGTGAATAGGTTAGGTTACATTGACCTGAGATAAACATATGGCCCCCCCAAATAAAGCATTGCAGGGGGCCCCAAAATTCCTTAAGCCGGCCCTGCTGATTCCTTTGACTTATTTGTTGTTGGTAATTAATTTGGCTAAATGGTGTAAGAAATGCCCTTCCCGGCTGTCTGGGCCTGTTTGCCACCAATAAAACAGCTCCCTGCAAGCTCACAGCAAAGGCTGTTCTAGCTAGAACAGAGCTTGCTGGGAAGGGACAAGCCAAAACTGGAAAAATGCAGGGGAATTCTTCAGCTCCTTCCACAACTCTAATACAATGAAACATTCCTATGCTCAGACATACTAAGGCCTGAAGGAAAATGAAGGAAAATGCAGGGGAGATTCAAATAGTCCTGGCTGGACATCACAAAAGGTATTACTGTTTTGCGGATTTTTTTTATTCCATAATTTTCGTACAACACAAAGAATACATCATAACGTACCATCACATTATCATGCTATATTTTGGTTTAGTTAACTTTTTAAAAAACAAAACAAAACAATATTCCTCCACATACATTCTTCACATTCTTAACACAAACATTCTTTCTCATTCTCCATTAAACATCAATTCTTAACAGCTGTCTTTCAACCTTCATTCATTACTTCCCATTAAGTTTAATCTTGTGTTATAAAACTATATTTTGTCTTTCTGAATCAGTATAACAATATGTGTCAACAATCTTTTAACATATATCCATTTAAGGAAAAAAAGAGATCAATAAGTATACTCCCCCCCCAACTTAATTTTACTTAAGAAACGCCACCGTAATCCAATTACCCCATATTTTTGTAAGATATTCTTTTATTTCATTCCAATCTTTTTCAAAATTCTCTATATCCTTTTCTCTAATCACTTGTGTCAGCTTATCGAGGTATATTAGTTCAACCACTTTAGAAGACCATTCTTCTTTTTTTTTGGTACATATTCCAATTTCCAGTGCCTTGCCAAGACAATTCTGGCAGCTAATACTAAATTAAACAATAATTTTTCCTGTACTTTATCAAAATTATCATTAAACATACATAATAAGTATATTTCTGGATTCATCTGAAACTGCTTTTTGATTATTTTTTCTATTTCTCTGTGTATCTCCGTCCAATATTTACATATGATCTTACAGGACCACCAGCAATGATAGAAGGTACCTATACCAGATTTACACTTCCAACATTTATTGTTGGAATGTTTATAAATTCGCGAAAGCTTATCTGCTGTTAGGTACCATCTATATATCATTTTCCAGCTATTTTCCTTTAGGTCTTGAGAGGCGGTATAGTTCATTGTTTTTGTCCATAATCTTTCCCAACTCTCTAATAATATCGGTTTCTTAATGTTTTGAGCCCATTTAACCATGGGCTCTTTTATAATCTCTTCTTCACAGTCATTTTCTAACAATACTTTATATATTTTTGATAAGGTTTTAGGGTTTTTTGACATCATTATCTCTTCTATTTTTGTTTTCTTTTGGTTAATTCCATGGAGTTTTATATCAGCTTTCAACTTTTCCCATATCTGTCTAAAAGCCACCATGCATCTTATTCCTTCTTGGCTTAGCTGTTCCTGAGTTTTTATTATTGGTTGATTTTTATTTCACCTCACTAAATCTTGATATTTTAACCATTTTACTCCTATAATCTCCTCTTGCCTATAAAATGCTTCATGTGGCGATACACACATCGGGGTATTCAAAATGTGTCTTGCCTTATATTTTTTCCAGATACTGAGTAGTGGTCTTCTGATGTAATGTTCATTGAAATCTCTATTAACACTCTCTATGTTAAACCAGACATATCCATGCCAACCAAAACACAGCTCTTCTCCCTCAATTGCCAATAGGGCATTATCTGTTATTTTACCCAGTCCAGGGCATTAGCGTAATAATATAGTTTAAGATTTGGCATTCCGAGGCCTCCTCTATCCTTAGAGTCTTGTAAATTTTTTAATTTTATCTGCGGTTTTCTGCCTAGCCAAACAAATCTGGCTAGTTCTCTTTGCCAATTGTAGATTAGACTATCGTTGTGGATTACTGGGATTGTCTGAAAAAGAAATAAGAATGTGGGTAGTATATTCATTTTTATTATTGAGATTCTTCCTAAAAGGGAGAATCCCATTTTTGACCATTTAACCATATGTAGTTTCAATTCTTTCCAGATTTTTTCATCATTGTTCTTTATTAAATCACTATTATTTTTTTGTAATGTTTATGCCCAAATATTTTACTTTCTTTTCCCAAGTATATTCACATGTTGATGAGATCTCCATTTTTTTCCTCCTCTGATAAGTTAAATGCCAACATTGCTGTTTTATTCCTGTTTACTTTCAGACCTGATATCTTTTCAAAATCTTTCAATAGATTTATCAGCTTCTTAATATTCTCTTTTGGATTATCCATTATTATTACTATATCGTCAGCATAAGCCCTAATTTTTATTTCTTGCTCCTTCATTTTTATTCCCCTTATCTGTGATTTTTTTAATGTTATTGATTAATAATTCTATGACCAGTATAAATAATAAAGGAGATATTGGACAACCTTGTCTTGTGCCCCGAAAGATTGGGACTTGATCTGTATGTTCTCCATTAATATTTAAAGTTGTGAATTGACTCATATATATGGCTTTTATTCAACTTATGAAATCATCTCCACAATTCATTTTTTCTAATGGTTTTATTATCAAGGTCCAATTGATTGTGTCAAATGCCTTCTCGATGTCTAAGAAGATTAGTGCTGCTTTTTTATCAGAATGTCTCTTAAAATATTCAACTGCATTTAGTACAATTCTCACATTATTTTTAATATGCCTGTTGGGGAGGAAACCATTTTGGTCCTCTTTAATCAAATCTGTGAGAACCATTTTTAACCTATTTGCCAAAATATCTGTAAAAATCTTATAGTCCTGATTCAAGAAGGATATAGGCTTATAATTTGTTACCTCTAAAGGGTTTTTCTTTCCTTGTGAATCAGGATTATTTGAGCTTGTTTCCATGTTATAGGCATTCCTTTATTTTTTATATAGTTTAAAACTCCTTGCAGGGGAACCAAAATTTGTTGTTCTCATGCTTTATAATAAGCCATTGTTAGTCCATCTGGGCCAGGAGTCTTGGCTGGTTTGCCTCTCTTTATTGCAGCTGTAATTTCTTCTAAAGATATTGGTCTGTTTAAGTCTTCCCTTTGTTGGTCAGAGATAGGGGTTAAAGAGCTTTTTTCTAAAAATTTATTAATATCTTCCTCTTTTATTTATTTCTCCTGAAATAATTTTGTGTAAAATTCATAAAAAGTTTTTTAATGGATTTTTTATCATATTTTTCATTTCCATTCACTTTTATTCCCATAATTGCATTTCTTCCTCTCTTTTCTCTAAGTTGATGGCTAAGAAGCCATTTACCCGGCTTATTGGCATGCTCAAAGTTTTTTTGTTTATTCTGTCTTAATTTTTCACCTAAATCATCCGCTAAAATTATATCTATTTGTTTTTGTAGAATTTTTATTTCTTCATTAATTTTAAAATTACCCGGATCTGTCTTTAATTGTCTTTCTTTTTCTTTAATTAGACTATGTATTTAATTTGTCTTTTCTTTTCTCTTCTTTTTTTAAATTATATTTTGCTGTATAAAGAAGCCTCTCATCACGGCTTTCCCAGCATCCCAAATCGTTTGTATATCTATTCCTTCCGTGATATTTTCTTTAAAATATAAGTCCATGGTTTCCTTAGCTTTTCCTAAAATAGTTTTATCCTTCAATAGTGACTCATCTAGTCTCCAATTAAACTTTTTCTTATCTCCCAGAATAGACAAATATATTGCATTATGATCCAATATTTTGTTATCTAGGATATCAACTTTATTTACTTTCATTGCCCATAATCTCGAGATTAGGAACATACCTAACCTAGCTAAAGACTTATGTCTATCTGAAAAAAAAGTATATTCTTTTGAGGTTTTATTCTTAGTCCTCCATATTTCCACCAAAGCTAATTCTTACATTAACTAGAAAAAAGACTTTGGGAGTTTTCCTTGATCATTTTTAATTTCTTTTTCAGAATACCTAACCACTTTTGGGTTAATAACCCCATTAAAATCTCCCATCAAAAGTAAATGGTCATATGTAAGAGATTTTCTTGTCAACATCAATTTTACATAAAATTCCTGTTTTTTTCCCCAAAGGTACGTATATTCCTACAATTAAACATTTTTTGTCATTAATTATCATTTCCACTCCAATTTTATATCCTTCTGAATCTTTAAATATTTCTTTGGCTTGTAATTTTCTATTTACCTACAGGACTACCCCCCCTTTTTTTATTTTCCCAACAAGACAAATTCCTTACCCAACCCTTTATTTATGATTAAATGCTTGTCTGTTTGTTTAATTTTTATTTCCTGTAAACAGGCAATATCCAATTTTTGTTTATTCAACAAATGAAAAGTTCTTGTTCTTTTTTGTGGAGAGTTTAATCTTTTATATTCAATGACAATACTTTCAAGTTTTCCATAGTGTTGGTCCTAAATAACAAAAAGTCTTAGATATTTCTATGTATTTTTCTTTCTAAAGTTTCTTCTCCTAACTCCTCCTCTTCCTCATCTTCTCTCTGACTTTCTACCTGTCCCTCTCTCTCATCTTCTTCTTCCTCCTGTACTACTTCTTCCTCTTCCACTTCTTCTTCCCCTTCCCTTTCCAGCTTGATTTCCTTATCATCTACCTTCTGCCTCTATTGTTTTTCCTTCTTTTGTAAGTCTTCTTCTTCTTTTCCTTGAAATTCCTTTTTATATTTCTTCCAAAACTCCCTTCCTTCTGTAATATTCTTTATTTTAATAGTTTTCAGTCTAAATTTAAAAGATAACCCTTCCAGTTTCTCCCATCTATATATTATATTATTTTTCTTTAATTGAAAGGTCAAGAAACTACACAGTTGTCCCTCCACATTCGCGAACTTGACATTTGCGGTTTTGATTATTCGCGGTTTTGGGAGGGCCCCCCAAAACTGCGACACGGGGCCTCCGGAGGCCCCGTGAAAGCCCTGGGAGGACCTGGGGAGGCCTTCACGGGGGCCCCGGAGGCGCTCCAGAGGCCCCATGAAGGCCTGGGGAGGGGGTGGGGAGGGCTGGGGAGGCCTTCACGGGGGCCCCGGAGGCGCTCTGGAGGCCCCATGAAGGCCTGAGGAGGGGTCGGGAGGGCCGGGGAGGCAAGGGGAGTCCAGGGAAAGTGGCAGGGGAGTGACAAGGGGGCCTCCGGAGGCCTCGAAGGTTGCTTGGGGAGGGCGGGGGCACCTTGGAAAAGCGACCTCGAGGCCTCCAGAGGCCTCGGGGTCGCTTGGGGAGGGCAGGGGCGGCCAGGAAAAGCAACCACGAGGCCTCTGGAAGCCTCTGGGTCGCTTGGGGAGGGCGGGGGGCGGCCGGGAAGAGCGACCGCGAGGTCTCCGGAGGCCTCTGGGTCGCTTGGGGAGGGCGGGGGGCGGCCGGGAAGAGCGACTGCGAGGCCTCTGGAGGCCTCTGGATTGCTTGGGGAGGGTGGGGGGTGGCCGAGAAGAGCGACCGCGAGGCCTCCGGAGGCCTCTGGGTCGCTTGGGGAGGGCGGGGGGCGGCCGAGAAGAGCGACCGCGAGGCCTCTGGAGGCCTCTGGGTCGCTTGGGGAGGGCGGGGGTGGCCGGGAAGAGCGACCGCGAGGCCTCCAGAGGCCTCTGGGTCGCTTGGGGAGGGCGGGGGGCAGCCGGGAGGAGTGAACACGAGGCCTCCGGAGGCCTCAGGGTCGCTTGGGGAGGGTGGGTGGAGGGCTGTCATTATTCGCGGAATTTTCACATTCGCGGGGGTCTATGGAACCTCACCCCCACGAATGTGAAGGGACAACTGTAATCTTTTCTTCTTTTTAAAATTTCTGCAGGTATGTCTTTCAAAATTAGAATTTCTTCACCCTCTATTTGAAGCCTTGAGAAATAGGGGTTTTTTGCAAAATTAAATCTCTAATTTTTTTCCTAACAAAATAGATTATTATTTCTCATGGAAACTTTCTTTGGACATTCAGTTTATTACGTAACCTAAATATTCAATCTATCTCTAACTCTGTTTGTTCAACCGTTTTACCTATATATTCAGTTATTGATGGTATTATTCTTTCAGTCAAATTCTCTTCCTTAATTTCTGATAGTCCTCTTATTTTTATACAATGTTCTCTTTGTTTCAATTCACTAATAAAATCTAGTTTCAATTCAGTAATCAAAAGAACTATCATCTAGCTGTTGTGCTAAATCATCATTTATCCTCTCTATTTTCTCTTCTAGTTTTTTAGTTTTAATATCAATTAACTTCACTTTTTGGTCTGTTTTCTCTAAATGCTTTGAGACTTCATCTATCGATTTTTTAAAAACTCTCTGATCTCTTGTATTATTTCCATTTTCAAGTCTCTCATTTCCTTTCTCAATTCTTTTGCTTCATTTCTTAGATCTTGACCTATTTTTAAAATTTCTTCTAGTAACAATGTTTCTTCTTCCAATTTTGGGGGTGCTTCAAGAGATGGTCTTCGGGTAAACTGTAGGGTAGTTTGTTCTACATTTCTCCTTGTGGTTCTTGACATCTTGTATTATTTTTTTGTTTTGTTTTTTTTTGTTTTGTTTTTCCTTTTCTTAAAATTTCTATTCTCTCCTAGTGATTAATCTATTCTCCCCCTTTTTGATTTTACCCTTTCAATATTCCTTTTATTGCCTATCCCAGCAATAGTAAACTCCTAAAGAATATCCAAAAAGTCTCATTTTCTTTGCTACTCTTTTACCTTTTATTTCCTTTTTTCCTCCTCCTCTCTTCCCCTTACTCCTCCTCTCTCTACTTCCTCCTCTAATCTCTTCCTTTTGCTATTTTTCTCCTAAGTTTTTCTTTTCCCCACTTTTTTTCATAAACACTAAATTGTCAGAATAAATCAAATTGATCCAAAAAAGTACAGATATTCCCAATTGCCCAGTGCTAATAATCTCATATAGCTCTATCAAATTATATCAACAAATCAACATATCTGCTTAACTCACAGACATATAATCAAATCAAAAGACAAATAACATACATCATATGTCTTATTCAGTCTTATAGAATCTTATATATACAATCAATATATATTCAATTCATTCAACTTCTTTTTCTTTTCCAATTCATCTAACTATTAAATGAATTCTTCTAGCTTTTAATATCCCAATTTATTCAAATCCTTTCCAGTTAAATTAAAATAATATTTATATTTATTAAGCCACAAATTAATTAGCCTTTAAATTGCCTATATTTCTTCTATTAATTAACTAAGTTAACTAAATTAACTGATTTAAATTAATATAACTCATATGTTCCAATTTCCTATATATTTCCTATATTCCATATATCATATATTTCATGTACTTCATATATTCCAATTTAATATAACAAAATTCCAATTTCATATATCCAACATTGTTGTTAATTCATTTCATTACATAATAATCCTAATAATAACGATATTAGCAATAATAATCAAATGGGGAGGGGGAAGGGTCTTAACTTATCTTCCTTTCTTCTTTCTTCTTTGTTTTTTTTTGTTTTTTCCCTTTTACTTTTCTTATCTCCCACTTAACTACACTGCTCTCCCTGTGTCCCTTGTCTTCAAAAAGAAAAAAATAATCTCTTTCTCTCTTTTCCAATTATTTTTCTTTTCTTCTTGTATATTCTGTATTTAATAGTCTGTTTCTTCCTTTGGACTGTCTTTCCTTAGTTTTTGCATCTTTTTGCTTCCCTTCCCTTCTTCACAGCAATTACAACACTTTGCGGCAGCTTCTTGTTTTACTTTGCAGTTTCTTGCTTTACGTACTGATTCTAGAGCATCCAGTCACTTAAAATTCCTGTACGCGTCCCTCTAGAAATTGTGGTTTTAAAGGTATCGTGCCCCTTTTCTTCCCCTTAAATAAACATCAAAGTATGCCAGATCAAGTTTGTTTTAAATCTCACGCATAGTCAGGAGATAGCAAAAAGTCAACGTAAAATTAAAGCCTAACTTAACCCATGTTTGCATTGCTTCTCAAAACCTTCTCTCAATGCCCGCTTCCAATGCGGTCACAGTCTCCTTCTTGTTTTCCTCCGTGGGTTGTTCTCAGGACCCCAAAATCATATCTCAAGCTGTTAAATTAAAGCTTAAACATCATGTGTTAAATTCAACGATGTTGACAAAATCTTGAGAAAGGTATTAGATGTGGATTAATTCTTAACTTTAAAAAGCCGGCGGTGAGGCTATTGCCATAAAATGGCATCCCACCAAGGAGGGGGTATAGCTCATAGCTCCTATAGCCTTCGTCACTTGAGGTCTTATTTCTAAAGGGTTTTGGAGGCTAGACCGAGCCCTACATGAGCCCCCTTCTCTCCCCTCATGATTCTAGGAATAAAGGAGTGTCAGGCCTTGACAGTTCACTCGGTGGGTAAGGTTTTCTCCCTGGGTTTCACAGGCTCCCCAAAAAGCCCTCTTGACTCACCATTTGCTGACCCAGAAGTCTGGATCGCCTGTTTTGTAGATTTTTTTATATTATTGTACTTTGCTGTATGGCCAACACAGCTCCCTCTGGATATATTAACCCCCACTACTTTCCCCCCTGTTGTTGTCACTGTGTGCCTTCAAGTGATTTCCAGGCTTATGGTGACCCTAAGGGGAACCTATCATGGGGTTTTCTGACACAAGAAGAATAAATGTCTGTGGGATGTGAACTTGTTGGTCAGAGTACCTCTGAGCACAGCCCACAATCAAAATAACTTGTCCAAAGCCTATCAGGGGGACATGAACAATGTTATTCTGCTTGAGGCTGAAGCAGTCCCCACATGATCTGAGGCAGTCAACAACTTCTTACACAGGTAAGAAATAATTCTTTGCAGGGGAGAAAGAAATAATCCCATTAGGCACCTATTTGAAACTCAGCAAACATTCAATATATCCTTTGCAGTGCATTGCATCATGCTTTAAAAATTATCTTTTAATTAGTGCTAAGATGCTGTCCTAAGCTATTTTTATTGAAAAGAAATATGTCCAAAATGCTATTTTATGTATTCATTTTTTTATTAAAATAGTTGTATCTCACCTTATATCCTGTAATCTCAGGACGGCATACAAGTAAAATCAATTAAACAGTTTCATTGATTAATAACTTTTTATTGAAAATAATTTCAAATATTTTAAACTTTAAAGCAATAAAACTGTTTCTTCCTTTGTGGCTAAAATGGATTGAATGACAATGTGCAGGCCCAGCCAGCCAGCCAGCCAGCCAGCCTGCCAGCCTTTGCCTTGGCTCTTGTCACATGGCCACTCCACTGCAGGGACTAGGTGGGCTAAGCAACTTTCAAGCCTTCGCGGGTTTTTTAATAGTTTTGTATTCATACGTTATAATATCAAATCCATACTTATTACCAAACACAACTTTCAAGCCTTGACGGACCCCCTGTGAGGACATTGCGGCCCCCTGGGGGTCTGGAGACCCCAGGTTAAGAACCACTTATTTAAAGCATTCTTACAGAATGGCAGCACTAAAAGGGTACTATATAAAAAGGACAGGTAAGGTGTTTCTTGCTATTAAAATACAAGGAAACCAAGCACTCAGGCAAGCTTTGAGTACAGCAGTCAGTATTTTCTGGATTTGATCCCCTCTCCCAGTGCCATCCCCTTTCCCCTGTGTTTCACTTCTTTTTAGAGTGAACATGTGTCCCACAGTAAAAGGTTCGTATTGCTATCTTTCCCAGAAAAGATTGCTGAAGACATCTCTGCCTAGTGAAAGAAGGTGACTGGGCTTCTTCCCTTCTGACAGCATCCAGACTTTCTGGAGCCTGAGAGTAGGCAGAAGAGAAGACAAAAATTGCAGGGAGATGCAGGCAAGGCAAATAGTCTTGGGGGAAAGTGAGTGCAGGAAGCATGACAGCTCTCAGCATTACCCCCCCCCCCATGTGTTCCCACAAGCTCAAAGGCACTCTCTCACTAACAACAGGTTTATTGACAGGGTGGGGATGAGGATATAGATTCTGAAGTAGAGGCAAAACCTCCATGCTCACCCACCTATCTTCCCTCACTGGTCAATGCCAGTCTTGCCTGAGATCCCTTGCCCAGGCTGTAGGAGGCACAAGAAAGAAGGAAAGGCCCAGCAATGGAGGTGGCACATGCCTGCAGCCTGACACTCATTGACCCTCCATTGTCAGATGCTGCACCCCAGCTATTGGACACTGACAGGGGTGTTGTGTGGTCAAAAGTGCCACCCATTCCACTTCCAGCAACACCTAATGTACTTGTGGTTCAAGCTTGATTAGCTCATGCTGCTTTTCCTCACTTCTCATTGGCCCATTGCCATGTTGTTTTCTTTTTCACTTATAATGGCCACCTGCTCTCTTACCACAGCCTCTTCTTCATTCCCACCTATGTCCTGGTTTGGCTTCTCCTGGCTCTAATAGCACAGTCTCAGAATGGCTGTGATAATGGGAAAGACCCCATTTCCCATTATCTTCCAGCACAGCATCAGGTAAACAAAGAGTTAACTAGAGGCAGGAGAAATGTAACACCTTTATGGTCAGCATCATCAGAGATGTCACTGGTCAGCAGAGACAAATGACCAATCAAGACTTATAGAGTGGTGATCTGCTTCGGGGCCACAAGGGAGGCAGGAGAAGGAAGGAGTCCTGAGACGGGGGGGGGGCTCATCTCAGGTAGACAGACAACAAAGGAGCATCTGGGGTCCAGGACCTCCTGTCGGCTAGGGCAAGGCTGCTTGAGACTGGTCTGAAAACAGACATGTGGCTCACAGCAAGCCCTCAACAGACTGAACTTCATGTCAGTGAGTGAGTAGACAGGAACTGTACTAGTTAGCTTGTGTCAGGGAATTATGTTTATTTTTCCAACTTGGCTGGAAATGACTGAACTCTTCTGTAATTTGTAACTTAAGTGTACCTGGGAAGGGTGGAGCTTCCCATGAGAGAAATATCCTCTGATGACAACCTTGCTTAGAATAAAGTCTTTTTCTATCTTTCTATCAGTTAATGCTTCACGTGTCTATTTGCTCAGTTGGTTCCTCCCTCTAGGCTCAGAAAGGAGTAGAGGTGGCATCCCTGCAGAGTTAGGGACAAAACTACCCAAACATCACAGTCTCCCTTTGGGCTGTGTGTAAAGGGTTCAAAAGATCACAGAGTGGTGGCAGCTAGAATAAACAGGGCAGCTTAGGGATTCTCAGGAGCCAGAAGAACCCCCGAGTTGTATCACAAGGGCCAAATCCAAGGCTGCTGGAAAGGGGGGAATGGGAGAGGGAAATGAACAGCAGCCACACTTAATTAGCAAAATATAACACTTGAAAAAAGTTACAGGCAAGACGATGTGGCAGTGCTCTCACCTGGGGCCTATTCACACTACAGCATTATAGCACTTTTATTCCACTTTAACTGCAATGGCTCCATCCTGTGGAATCCTGGGGTTTGTAGTTTGGTTAGGGACTAGAGTGCTCTGGCCAAGAACTCTAGGAGCCATACTGCACTCTGAAGAAAAGCGGCAAAGCAGCAGGGCCGTCCCATCTTTCCTGCTACCTTACCACACAGCGCCTGTGTTTTCTGGTGTTCTTTTGTTCCAGTCCTGTGGGGGACCATGGTAAAACCATGTTGTTTTGCAAATAGATTTTTCTGGTTAGCAAAAAAGATGCACTTTTACCTTTGTCCAGAATGAAAGAATGCTGACATCATGCAAAAAGGCAGCAGGAAAGACAAAATGTTCCTGCTGCTTTGTTGCTTTTCTTCAGAGTGCAGTAAGGCTCTAAATATCTCTCCCTAAACTGCCAGTGTCAGGATTCCATAGGACAGAACCGTGGTGGTTAAAGTGTTATAATAGTGCTATTATGCTGTAGTGTGAATGGGCCCCTGGAGTTTGCACACTTTGCCTGGAAGCCCAGACGTGCACAGCTTGATAGATTCTGGTCAGGGCCCAGTTGTCTGGGAAATTCCTAATTCACTCAGGTTAGATTATACAAGTGGTGACTAGTGAGAAGGGAATCCACCAGATCTTCCCTTACAAAGGGAGGTGGGAAAGGCCAGGTGGGAATGTTGAGTGGCAGTGGCTGCTTGAAAAGAAACTATGGGCCAGCTCCTTCCAGCTCCAAAGCTCTCCCCCCTCCCCATTCAAGTACAGGTGGTACCAACATATGTAATTACTCCATGGGGACCTTCTCTCTCTCTCTCTCTCTCTCTTAATCTCAATCTCAATCTCTCAATTTCTAGTGATCAGTGATAATAAGGAGACATGCTCAGAGTATGTGAAAAGTGCCTTCCAATAAATAATCACAAGAGTTGACCAATGTGGGAGGAAAGGGTGAGCTCCCTTTTGAAGCCAGAGGCAGGGATTTGCCTATGGATTTACTCTCACGAGGCCAGATGGAACCAAGAGCAAGAAAAGAAAGTTGGCTCTATGTCCTAAGGCATGTCTGATTGCAGCTCCCTCAGACTGGCTTCACCAGGCCTGGCCCTCCTTTGGAGTGATGTGAAGACACTTTGGGTTGCTGGTTTTAGAGGGGGTGTCTTTTTCCATCTCCAACATGAGTTTCTGTGTGCCAGTAAAAACCCAAGTGAGGGTGTGCATGTGTCACTTGCCTTTTCAGTGTGCCTCTCCTTTGAGAGGAGTGGGAGGTGCTTGCTTCTCTCTCACCCTCCTAGATTCATTTTATTTTTCCAGTCTTTGCATTGTGATGTAATCATAGGCACTTGTGCAGCAGGCAGGCATATATTTTAGTGCCCCAACAAAAGCATAACAGGGAAGGCACAAGGATGCAGCCAGCAACACCCAAAGGTCATAGCCATTATGTCTGTGATGAGAGTTTTAGCAGTGAACTTCCTTATGGAATCACGAAGAAAGTCCTCTTATCACATATACATATATTTTATTCGGTCAGTGACCAGCAAAATTTAAAAACGAATACAAAATACAATTTAAAAAAACTGTAATAAGCTACAAGATGCCACATAGTAATAAAGCATTCCATCACCTACACCTTAGTTAATATTTTGTTATCTTATAAAATAAAGCTAATATATTAATCCTCTTATCTTTAGGTATAGAGAGAAGAGTGTTGGACATCTACTCCCAGAGAAGTCACTGAAATGCTGGTTGAATTTGTCTGGGTGGTGAGGCTTGTAAAGTGCAGTCTCCTCAGGACAACAGCCAAAGCCAAACCAGACAGATTGTAGGGTTTTTTTTCTATGATAGATATAACCATGATGATTTTTTAAAAAAATTAGTAGCAGACCAGGCCATGGACTGAATGAATACAGTGTACAGAAAAAAAGCCTACAAGCAACCTGACATATCTCCCAGCCTCCACTGCCACTATGCTTTGATGACTTGGTGGTGAGTATTGCAGCCTGATACTCTGGAGGATGCTAGGTTGAGGAAGGCTGCATTAAGCCGCCACAGCCCATTGTCCATAAAGAACACTGAATGGTTGGAGGGTTTAGCAAGACTACCAAATGCTATTTATGTTGTAGAAAGCATTCCTTTAATCCATCCCTTAGCTCTATAGAACATGAGGGCTATTCACCATTTCAGAGCCATGCAACCCTACATAAGGGTACATAGAGTTGTGTGAAAAAACCCAAGAAGTGTGGCTTGTGGAGGGAGAGCAATCTTTGCTTTCGAGTGGAGGGGGGGGGGAAGACTGTTAACTGATTAGTGGGCCACCTGCTTCTTTTATTTTTAAAGTGAGCCATGTACATTTAACTTTAAAAACATAAGCACATAATCCATTTTAAAAGACCTGGAAAAGTGCTCAAGGGAGGAGTAGGTGACGTTGTGAGGTCAGTGGTTCCAGCTAATCAGGCTCCTGCTGGAACTCTGCAGAACCTGTTTCCTCAGAGTTCAGTCTGGGAGGGAAAATGGGACATACAGGAGCCCAACCCACTAAGCATAATGCCACAGGAGGCTTTTGCTACACTCATGGCAGCCGTCTGCATGAATGCAGACCCACTATTTTTAAAGGGGATTTTCCAAACAGCAAGAGCTTACTCCAGAAGTAGTCTCCCTGAGAAAGAGTTGGTGTTGTTATGTGCCTTCAAGTCAACTTAGACTTATGGTGACCCCATCCTAGGGTTTTCTTGGCAGGATTAAACCAGTGGCCTTCCTCTGAGACTGAGACAGTGTGACTGCTCACCATCACCTACTGGTTTTCCATGGCTGAGTGAGGATTGAAATCCTAGTTACTTGGAATCCTTTTCCAGCATTCAAACCCCTATACAGTGCTGTCTGTTCTCTGAGAAAGAGTGTGGAAGAGGAATAAGCCTCTGCAAGCTTCATGGCAAGGGTTACACCTGCTGAAATTCCTTCTTCTACATACCTGTTAAAGGTGTGGGAACTCCATCCTCTCTTCAGTCTCTGGCCATCCTCACAAAAGCATTTATAGATACTCCTGTAAAGACAAGATGGTGAACAACTTTCAGAAGGATCTGCCTAATAATTCTGCATTGCCTACTGCTACTTAACTGCCCTTTCCATCATTTCCAGAAGGACACATTTATCCTTCGATAGGAAAAAGTCATGGGGCACATTTACAGACTAACATATTTAGGCTGGCATCCTGTTGGTCAATCCCATGTAGATTGCAATCCACTCAGTCAATTGCAATCAACCTAGGCAAATCCTATTGATTAAATGAGTCTATTCTAGTCAGGACTACCATAGGTTTTAGGCTATACACATTTTTTTAAGTCAGTACACGAGATGACAGGAGGTGTCTCTAGACTGAGGAAAGAACATTTGCCTGTTTGGTAGATTCTATGTCTTTTCACAGGGGCAAGAAATACAGGTCTGACATGGTTTTTCCCTGCAAGCAATTTAGCATGGCCGGGGGTGTCCCTCGTGATGAGATGGGACTTAATTCCCACCTAGGGTTAGTCAGGAGTGGGCCCTGCCATCTCTGCTGCCAGGGGTAAAAGGTGAAAGATGCCTACATCCTTCCATTCCATATACAGAAGCTGACTGGGCAGGTATCAGGAGCAGCCTGGATTGACCTAAGACTTTTTGCTTTTTGAGGCAGAGCTTCAATTTGTATCCAGCCCAGCCCAGTCAAGGCACACAGTCATCTAGGCCAGCCATGTTATTTTGAAAATGGGAGGCAAAACCAAAATCTCCACAAGGGTGAGTTCTCAGCCCTGGCAGTAAAACAAAAATAAAAAAATGACTGTTTAAATCAGTGGGTCTTAACCTTTTCTTTACCAGGGACCTCCAAGACTTAACTCAAGATTTTAAACCCTAATAAATAATAATCATCATCATCTTCCAGTAACAATTGCACCATCAGAGTTGCCAGAGGGAGGGGGAAGACATCCTGCCTCTTCCTGCCAGTGGTGGCTGGAGTGGATTGAACAGCAATGTGCAGGCCCAGCCAGCCAGTCTTTGCCTTGGCTCCTGTCATGTAGCCACTCCACTGTGGAGAGGAAGTGGGCTGAGCAGCCTTCAAGTCTTTGCTGAACCCTTGTGAGGACATCACGGCCCTCTGGGGGTCCAAGGACCACAGGCTAAGAACTACTGTTTTAAATAGTCAACAATTTTCTGCCCTTTCATGGCACCCAAATCTGCTGGCCATGGTAGTTACCCCAGTAGGACTGGCCTTGACCTCAATACCTCCAATGGGATGGTGTCCTCCACTGAAACAGCAGGCAGTAGCTTTGAGAGTTCAGGGCATGCGGCACAGTGTGCACAGACTTGTCCTTCCACAACTTCCTGCTGGTCTTTGCCCCCTGACCTCTGCTACCTGAGGTGGTCACCTTACCCTGTCATGGGTTAGGGCCACCCTGAGAAGAGGGGAACGATTGCAGACAGTTGCATTGGTTCATTTGGAAAAAGTATACAAAATAAAGGTAGGGTAATACCTTTATGACGATCTATTAATTAAGTTCACCAAAGATGTCCTGTGTCATCTTAAACTGGGGGTTGGAATCATGTTGACTTCCAGAGTTGAACTCCAGCTCCCAGCAGCCTAAGACAGCATAACCAATACGGAAGTGTAGTGAGCTTGGCCTCTGCCACCAGGCCAATGGGTTTGGGAGTCCTTGTTACCATCATAGCCAAATGGTAAACTGCCGTCCAATGGCATGAAAGGATTCATTTGTATTAGTGACCTTGTTGGATACTTTTTGCATTTGCTTTGCAGTTTGAGGCTGGGAAAAGACATGAAAGCTGAGAACAGATTGGGGGAATGAATTTTTCTCTCTTGCTAACCTGCTTGCACAGTTCTTTTAGCTGGGGGGAAAAGAGAGATGGGTCATGCTGGCACACTTTATTTTCTTTGTTTGCTTCTTCAGTATATAATCTTTAGGAGCCCATTTTCCATCAGCCTTGCCCATGGGGTAGGGGAATGCACTCCAAGCCAGGTGGCCCACATATCCAGCAATGGGGACTAAATTTGATTGCCAGCCGAGGGATAATCTTGGTGGAATTTGTTTGAGGGCCCAATCCTACCACTGGCTGTGAGGGGTTGCTGGACCCCATCAGCAAAAGGGCTGGAATGCTCCTCCACTGTGTACCATCTGCTGCATCATTTACCACAAATAAAGCTTATGCTATAGCAGTAACGCACATCAGTGATCAGCACAAAAAGAACTCTTGGGAAGGCCTGGAACTACACCTTGATCTGGGAGAAGTCAAGAAGAATGCTGGGGGCTGCAGTGCAGTCTAACAACATTTGGATGGCCTATGATTCCCACACTGGCCTGAAGGACTAACACATTTATTGCAGCATGGATTTGGAGGACTATATAGCCTACTTCACCAGGTGCATCTGATACAGTGGATTATAGCCCATTATAGCTCATGTTACCATAAACTTGTTAGGCTCTAAATTACCACAGGATTGTATTGTTTTTACTGCCACAGATTAATATGGAAATTGGAAATTGTTACAAAGAGCTTTCAAGTCCATTATCTCTTTTTATCTGGTGTCTTATTTCAAATATCAGAATAAAAAGTGAGTTGAGGAAGAATGTTACAGAGCAACATGAAAAACAACAACCACAAAGCAACACATTGGGATAGTCTTAAAACTGAAAGGAAAAGGTGTTGAGTAGACTCAGCATCCTGCAAAAGGCCACTTGAGTTCTGCCAAAGGCTGAATAGGACAAAATAGCATGCCTCAGTTTCTCCTGAGCAGTATAAATAGCCAATAGTTACCCAGTTCTGTCTTTAGGACTGCTCAGAAGACACAGGTGTCTTTGGGAGACAAAAAAAAAGTAGTGGGTTGGGGAAGATAGTTTAGTAGCCCACACATTAGCAAAATGGGAAATTCATTTTAGGTGGTGTAGTAGGAACAAATTCAGTAGACATCAAATGAGATAGCAGTGGTTAGTGGCTGGAAGTCATGCTGATTCTTCCAAAGGGGACGTTTAGCTTATCTGGAAGATAATCTCCCTACAAAATAAAAATCCCCCTCTTGAGTGGCTACAGCTTCCATTTGCCAAAGTAAATAACATTTTTAAAAAAAACTTGTTACTTTATTTTATTGTGGCATTTAGCGTAACAACCCCATAACAATAATGTAACAATTTGCAGGTAGCCTGTGCATTTCCTGGTCCTACAGAGGAACACATCATCTGACACAGGTTCTCAAAGCCCAGTGCTGCAAGAGGGAAAAGATAAGAGAATCCCTACAATTGAATCACCTACAAACAATACTTTAAAAGGTACAAAAGCCCTGCCCGCTATTGCATTTTGCCACTTTTAAACCTCATCATTTTTTTTAAAAAAAAACCCACCCAGGGCTGTTCTGTGCCTTATTTCAGACTGGTGATTGTCTAACTTGAACTCCTATAGCTGTTTCTCTTTGAGCTTCCTGGCAGAGGAGATTCCCAAGTTACTCCAACATAGTTTCACAGAATAATTCATTAGAAGAACTCCAAAACAAATGTCTGGAGGAGTGAAAACTTCTGGCGTGACGGTGTCCCGTTCGGCTGCAGGAAGTCACAGCTCCTGCTGCAGCAGCTTGTAGAGGCAATCCGGGTCGGAATATACAGAAACCGGCAAGTCCTCTCCGGGAGGAGAGGTGAGTGGGGGCTCAAAGGGGGTGAATTCCGGCTTGAATTCCCCCTCTGGGGGAGTGAAGAAGCTGAGAAGCCGAAGAGCCATAAAACCACAAAACTTCTACAAGACTCGCCCAGGTCAATAGCCCTGCCGAAACCAGGGACGCCACGCCCTTTTAAAAAAGAAACAACAAACAGCGATATAAAAACACATGGGGACAAATCTGTGAGTTCCCGACCCAGGTTTGTGTCTACAGAAAGGACTGCTATAACAAATAAAATTGAAGCAGCAATAATCATAATGGAAGAGAAATAAATAAGCAACTGCTTACTGGAAGGATTGAGGCGAATTGGAAATTGAAGCGTACAGATAGAAGGGGAAGCAGGCGTCTGAGGTTCGAGGTTGTGAATGGACTGAGTTAAATTAAAAAGCCAGAAAACTGGGAACGTGAGCAGCTTGGAGCGTGAGTAAGAGTATAGAGCAGCAAGGAAGAGTGAGGAAATAGCAGATTGAGATAGAACTGAGACAGAACAGAGTAGAGAAGTGGAAATAAAGGAAACGAGAAAAGGCAGTTTGCATCAGAACGGAGTTGGAACTAGACGAGAAACAGAGACCAGGTCGAACAGGTGGATATGGGAAGATAAAGACAGACACAAATAGAGACGGAATGAAATTTGAGAAGATGGAGAGGGAAGTAATGAAAAGGGACGAAATTGAGTGGAGAAGGCTTTGCACGGACTATAGTAGGAAAGTTAAACAGAGCGATGGAGTAGGGCTGCAAAGGAGGAGAACAGAGAGAGTACAGAGTACAAAGACAAAGTGATCCAAAACACGATAGAGCAATAGAATAAGGTGAAGACCGAGAGTAAGAAAAGCGAGAAGCAAAAGTACTCCATAAAACACAGCTGAGGTGGAGAAGGTTAGACTGCCACAATAGGTATTATATATTAGAGAGTCTTACAGCAAGTTTAGACAAATAGAGAGGGAGAAAACTGAGATTGTGGGATTGTGGTAAGAGATCTGATAGAGAAAATTAAGCTGTCAGGGGATAAGGGGCCAATCTCCAATCTCCAAACTGCGATTTGCAAATTAAAGCAGTTTAACTATTGTAACTCTGTATCAACTTATGAATTGTGAGGCAGTCTAGAACAAAAGAGGAAAGAAGAGAAAGAAGAAACAGGGGGAAAAGGTTAACAAAATAACGGGCTTAAACTATAAAATAATTTTGTTTGCTAATTGAAATGTATAATTCCTAGTTAAATATTGGATTTTGGTATAATATATAAAATATTATTAAAAGCCTGGGGTAAGTTCAACTGGGATAAAGGATAAAGGATATTGGGTGTTTGAATCTATAGGCAACAAGAGTGAATTTTGAGAAATATTGTGGCATAGTAGTGAGTATTATTTAAAGACTTGTGGTGATAGTGATATATGGGAATATTATTGAGAATAATATATTCAAGAATAATTGAATATTTAATAATATGCAAATTGTATACTTAACAATTTGAATAATTGTATACTTAACAATTTGAATTGTCTAATATAAAATGAAAGATGACATCTATGCAAAGAAAGGCAGCAATGCTGGCTCAGGCCCAATTAAGCTCACAAAGAAGACCCTCACTTGAAAGTCCTACAAAGACTACAGACCTGAGCACGCTGATATTAGAAGAAATGAGGAAAGAAATGAAAAAGATGAGGCAGGAGATAAGAGAAGAACTGAAGGAGATCCGTATAGAAATCAAGACAGATTTAAAGAGAGAATTGAATGCCTTTGGGGAAAAACTTGATAAGTTAACGGAGGAAATGAATGTGATGAAACAAGATATAGAAGACATAAAAGATAAAGCCAATAAGATGGAAAGTGACACACAATCATTAAAGACAGAACAAGATCAGATAAAGAAAAATATACTAATTAGTGAATCCAGATATAGAGAAAGATGTCTAAAAATAAGAGGCTTGCCAGAACTAAACGAGAAACTAGAAGAAAAAGTAATACCTGCTCTGGCAAAATTTGTTGATCTTCCTGAAGAATATCTGGACATGGATGTGGACAAGCTGTTCAGAGCAAATTCAGCTATAGCTAAAGAAAGAAAGATACCCAGGGATGTGGTTGTATGTTTTACAAGAAACAGGATAAAAGACCAAATTATACAACAAAGCTACGAAAACAGATTAAAGATAGAAGAGAAAGAAGTAACAATCTTCAAAGCTTTATCGCCAGAAGTGTTAAAAAAGAGACAATAATATAAATTCTTAACACAGCAATTGACAAAAAAAATATAAAATATAGGTGGGAAAGAATAGAGGGTGTGTCCTTTCTTTATTTGCAGAGAAGATACAGAATAAATTCTGTGGAAAAAGCAAAAGATTTTTGCAAAAAGCTGGACAAAAGAAACAAAACCGAGAAAGAGCAAAAAAGACAAAAAGACAAGACAGAGACATCAGAAGAAAAGGTGTCAGATATAAGTAAAGGAACATGAACAAAAGATATAGAAGAGGAAGAAACACTAGAAACCGAAGTACAAGAGCTACAAGAAGAAGAAAACTTAGAGAGAAAAGAGTATCAGGAAGACGTAGAGGAGGAACTAGAAGGAGAAGAAGAACAAGAAGAAGAGGAGGATGGAGAAGAACTTTAAATAAAATAAAATAAAATAAAATATTATAGTAATTGAAAAATGGAGTGTGAAGTTGTTTCATGGAACGTGAAAGGAATAAATGCCAACTTTAAAAGAAGACAGATCTTTCATTATTTAGAGAGGTTAAAAGCGGGAATTATTTGTTTACAAGAAACATGTATCAAGGAGAAAGACATAAAATATTTTAAAAAAAACCAAAATTAGGACAAACCATCATAGCGGCGGGAAACAAGAAGAAAAACAGAGTGGTTATATATATAGACAGAAAATATCCAGCAAGAGAAATGTTCAAGGATCTAAATGGAAGTTATGTAGGTAGGAGCGGAGGTAAAATTGGAGAATCTTAAGCTTTTAGTAGTGGGTGTTATGTACCCTTACAAAATAAAGAAGCTTTCCTCAGGAAGTTACAAATGGAAATTGAAAATTCTGAAGCGGATAAAATTATAATGATGGGAGACTGGAATGGAATAGTTGACCCCCAACTGGATAGATCATCTAAAAAGCAAATAAGGAAAAATCAAGGGAAACTCCCAAGAGCCTTTTTTGAGATGATGACGGATCTTTGCTTAATGGATATCTGGAGGGGGAAATATGGAAAAGCTCAGAGTTTCACTTTTTTCTCGGATGTGCACCACACTTCATCAAGGATAGACATGTTCTGGGCAACAAAAGATGTTGTAGTTAGTCAAAAAGATGGATGTATTAACAAAGTGGATCTCAGATCACAATCCAATTCAAATAGTTCTGCAAAACAAATGTAAAGAATTCAATTGGCGTCTCAACGAAATACTACTAAAAGACATAGAAACCTTAATGAAAGCAAAAGAAGCCTTGAAGAGGTATTTCATAGAAAATACTACAGAAGATGTAAAGATTAAGACAGTATGGGAAGCAAGCAAAGCCGTTATGAGGGGATTCTTCATAAAACAAATAAGTGAAATGAGAAAGAAGAAAGAGGAAAAGTCACAACTATTGGCAAAAGAAATAGAATTAAGAGAGGAAAAATTAAGAGAACTTCCAAATGATAGACAAGTGGTGGAGGAAATCAAAATGATTAGAAAACAAATGTAATCCCAAATGATAGAAGAAATGGCTGTGAAGCTAAAGATGGCTAAACAATATCATTTTGAGTCAGCTAATAAATCAGGAAGATGCTGACACAGAAACTTAAAAGAAACAAAGAAAGAAAGATAATAACAGAATTGAAATACAGGGGGAAAATTGTGTCAGACCAAAGTCTAATTAAAAAGAGTTTCTTTTTAATTCTGTGGGAAACTCTATGATAAAAAACCCAATGCAAATGGACATTAGAAAAATCAATCAATATTTAGAGACAAAACATGTTAAAACTATCAGAGGAACAAAGGCAGAGTCTGAACAGTAAGATTACAGCTATGGAGATAGTAGAAGCAATCAGAAAAATGAAGATTGACAAAGCACCCGGACCTGACGGGTTTACGGGCTTTATTACAAAAAACTAGAGGATGAATTATTGATCCCACTGCAAACAACTTTGAATAAAATAAGCAAAGATGGTATCCTGGAATCTTGGAAGGAGGCATATATATTTTTAATACATAAGGAGGGAAGAGAGTCCAAAGAGCCAAAAAACTATCAGCCTATCTCTTTGTTGAATTGTCATTACAAATTATTTATGTCAATTATAGCACAAAGGTTAAAAAATATCCTCTCCAATATAATACCTGAAGATCAAAATGGCTTCCTTAGCAATAGACAAGCCAGACATAATATAAGGACCATCCTTGATATGTTGGAATACTATGATACTCACATAGGGGAAAAAATGGCAATGCTTTTTCTAGACGCAGAAAAGGCATTCGATAAAGTAAACTGAATATTTATGAAGATAGTACTGGACAAAATGAATACAGGGGAAAGATTTCTAGAATGGATTAATCTAATTTACAACGAACAAAATGCCAGGCTGATAGTTAACGGAGATATGACAGAGAAAATAAAAAGCAAAAAGGGCACAAGACAGGGTGTCCACTCTCCCCTCTTCTTTTTGTAATGGTCGCAGAAGTATTGGTAAGTAACGTAAGATCTAACATTAACATAAAAGGTACTAGAATAAAGTCTTTTGAATATAAGATAAGAGCATATGCTGATGACCTGGTAATAATATTAGAGGAACCAAAAGAGCAATTGGAAGAGCTGGCGAAGGTGTTAGAAGAATATGCAAATATGTCTGGCTTCAGAATAAATAAAGATAAAACAATAATACTAACAAAAAACATGACTAAGAGCGAGGAAGAGTTTATACAAAGAATCACAAGCTGCAAAGTAGAGAAAAAAGTCAAATACTTAGGCATATGGATAACGAAAAGGAACCTGGACTTATATGATAACAACTGCGGAAAATTATGGAAAGAGATTAAAGAAGATTTAGGTAAATGGTCCAGACTGAATCTCTCATTCCTTGGTAGGATAGCTGTAATTAAAATGAATGTTCTACCTAGATTTAAGTACCTATTTTACAACTTACCTAATATTCACAACAACAAATGTTTTAAAATCTGGGGAAAAGAGATAATAAATTACTTACGACAAGGAAAGAAACTGCAAATATCAATAAAACTATTAAACGATAAAAAAGAAAGAGGTGGCTGTGCACTACCAGATCTACAATTATACTATCGGGCATGCACACTCACATGGATTGAAGACTGGATAGTGCTGAGCAACAGAAGAGTATTGGCCTTGGAAGGTATAGAGTTAAGATATGGATGGCACACATATCTATGTTATAACAAAAGAAAAGATAACAAAGAATTTGATTTGTATTGCATAAGGAAAGCGCTGCTGAATACATGGGTAAATGTAAAGAAAATTTTTTACAGAAATATTCCGATGTGGACATCAACAGAGGAAGCTTTTTTTTTGGAAGAACTAAAGGAGTGGGAGAGAGCTGGCTCAAATATAAAGATATTACAAAGAGAGATGAACAGGGACAAGTACAGATAAGATCCAGAGAGCAATTAGAAGAAATGGGTTACAAACTAAATTGGTTCCAGTATAAGCAGATCTACAAAAGGTTCAAAATGGATCATAAAATAGAAAATTTCAAACTGGAGAAAAATAAGCTAGATGAGATATTTTTCGACCAAAAGAAAGCATATATCAAAGTATTATAGCATATTACTGGAGAGAGAATTAGAAGATGAGACAGTTAAAGATCAAATGATAAGGTGGGCACAAGACATGGGGCAATGCATCGCTTTAGAAAAATGGGAAAGATCTTGGTTGAATACTCAAAAATTCACTTCATCCCAAAGTTTAAAAGAAAATTATTTAAAAATGCTTGGAAGATAGTACCTTACACCGGTAAAGCTGAACAAAATGTACAAAACGGGGTTACAATCATGCTGGAAATGTGAGCGAGCGAAGGGTACTTTATACCACTTATGGTAGACATGTCAAGTAGCACAAGAATTTTGGAAGAAAATTCATGTAATGATAAATGAAATTCTAGGAGTTAGATTCCTAATGATACCGCAAATTTGTTTATTAAACATGATAGATATGATAGACCAAAACTCAATGAAAAAACATTGGAGAATAATGCTATATATGATCTCACCTGCAAGAATTCTCTATGCAGCTAAGTGGAAAAGAAAGGAAACTCCTACTATGGAGGAATGGCTGCTCAAGATGCGTGAGATGATGGACATGGATAGGCTCACTGCCCAGCTTAAAGACATTCCAAAGAATAATATAGAGAAGGAATGGTTCCCGATGAAGAGATATTGGAAAAGGAAATGGAAAAATCTGACCAACTTGGACCTATGAAAATTTCTACAAAAGTATATCATAATTAGAATTAGGTTGGTCGAAGTTGTCACTAAGGACACAATGAGTTTAGCAGAACTCGGAATAACTCAAGTAAAAGACACTTGATAAGTACAACCAGAATAAAAGTTGGGAAGAACAGGGGATAGTATGGGAGAAGCCGGAACTAAGATTAAAGGATTTCAAAACAGCAAAAAGAAATAAGAAGATAGATAAAAGGGGTATTTGAAAATATAGAAACTGAATGTTTTTTTTTCTTTTTTCTTGGTTGATAAACTGAACATAATAAGATAACGATTAATCTTTCTATTTATGTTTTTTAATCCTGTAAAAAGTTACATTGTTTTGCATAATTTCTTGAAAAGCAACTATGTATTAGTGCATACAAAGTTGGATGTAACAATATAAAAATTATGAATTAAAAAAAACACAAATGTTTGGAGGATTGCAAGCTAGCCCATGGGACAATGGCCTTCCATACCCTCTGCCAAATCACCTGTCACTGGGTGAATCTTTCTGAACAATTCACAGCAAACGGTTGTTATTATGAATGCTGGCAATTTGTTCCATGTTGACAAATGAGAGAGACCTGCAGAAATCTCTTTGGTTCTTCGTTTAGTCTATTGTTTACCTCACCAGGGAGCACAAAACTGAAGGTGATGCTGTGATCTCTTGCCAGATCATCCATTGTACCTGCATTGCACAAAGGTGAGGTTCTGTACAGTGTAAGTAGGAGCCTTTGCTTCAGCCTAACCACATGTAAAAGATGAAATGTATCTGTTTGTTATGGCCTGAATAACCTAAAGGCATAAATCCCATCTGATCTTGGAAGCTAAGCAGGGTAAGCCCTGGTTAGTACTTGGATGGAGAACTGCCAATGAATATCAGGTGCTGTAGGCTAAATTTCAGAGGAAGGAACTGACAAAGCCATCTCTGAGGATTTCTTGCCTGAAATTCACAGGGATCACTGTAAGTCGACAGGTGACTTAAAGGAACACAGATGCGGATGCACACACATGCAGCTGTTTGTTGTGTGCCTTAAAGTTATTTCCAACTTATCACAACCCTAGTACAGAGTTTTCTTGGCAAGATGTGTTCACAGGGAATTTGCCACAACCTTCTTCTGAGGCTGAGAGAGTGTGACTTGCCCAAGGTCACCCAGTGGGTTTCCATGGCTGAGTGGGGATTCAGGCCCTGGTATCCAGTGTCATAGTCCTACACTCAAACCACTATACCACATTGTCTCTCAATGTACTGTAGCTGTACAAAAACACAAAGTTTCTCCACACTCAAAGGGAGCTGAGATACACTTAGCCAGAGCCTGTGAAAACTGGCAATGGGCCTGGAGCCAAATGCATGGTTGTGCTCCTCCTCCAAATTTAGCAGCAGACATTCTAGACAGTTTCTGGGCTGTTGACATACCAACGCCTCTACACCCTCCAACACTTCACAGATGAAAAGTGGAACATGTATGGCCATGTAGCATGAAAGTGTGGTCAAGATGGCAAAAGCTATTAATGAGGAAGAACACACAAGCTAGGAGAGGCTGTCGCATATTGCTTTTGCTTGAGTCTACAGAGAAGGGTGAGATTCTACCCCCCCTCCTCACCTGTCCCCTCTTCTGAGTTAGTTGAGTGAAAACTACTTTTGCACTTTGAACTCACTTTGCAGCAATTGAAGTAAGCAGAGGACAAAGGGGAGAAGTGGAAGGAGGGGAGAGAAATAGACATTTTAAAGCCGTTGGAAAACTGGGATGATAGACAATTAATTGGGAATGCCCCTGTCAAGTTAGGACAGTGGAAGGGTATGAATTTATTTTGTTGCCTGTTTTTCACTTTTTCCTCAGTTCAGACCCCATAGGCCAGGGATTTCCATAGATCTGGGCTACAAAGGTTTTGCCCCCTTCTCATCAGCTCTGTCTTGCCCTTAGCCATGTTTTGCCCTGCAAGATTTCCCTGTGCTTCAAAGAAGGAACAGGAAGGAAGCACACTTGCCTGGCATGCAGAGGCTCTAGGTTCATTCCCTAATATATCCAGTCAATGGGCTTGACTACATGGGCAAAAAAACCCATACTTACCCCGTATTCGTGGCACAAGTGACAGATGATGTTTTCAAGGATGCACATTTTCACTGGGGTTTCTGCAGGAAACTCTAGATCTGTAAGACTCATGGTTTGCTCTGCATTTGAGGGGAAAACCTGGGGGTTTGGCCATGTGATGCTAAGGATTGGGTTCAGAGCAAAGCTGGAGCAGGACTTCCAGTGGATGGGACTCTATTCTGGCACTTTTTATTTATTTTATTTTTTGAATGTACACATATCCTGATAAGCATATCTCCACTTATCCAGTAATGCAGTACTCTGGGACCACGTATATTCACTTAATTGCATGCATGAGCAAACAGAAAAGAAAAAAACCTGGAGCAGCTTTGGCCATGTGGCTTGACATAGTATGATGTATAAGACATGTGATCCGCGTAGGACCACCCTTTTAGTCTGATGTGGACTACAATGTGACGGGATACTGCAATCTACAATAGGAGAGGCTCAGTGAGTGTGGCATGTACAGGGCTGCTGCAGACCAAAGAAATCCACTGCAGCTACAAGGTAGGTGCAGGGTTTTCTGCCAGTGTACACAAGCCCAAAGTCTGTGTGTATGTGCCTTCAAGTTGTCTGTTGACCTATGGCAACCTCAGGGTTTTCATAGACAAGGAATACTCAGATGAGGTTTTGCCAGTTCTTTCCTCTAAAATATCACCTAAAGCATCTGCTATTTATTAGTGGTCTTGCAGCCAAGTACTAACCTCGGCTGACTCTGGTAAGCTTCCAAGATCAGATGGGATCTGGTACCTTTAGGGTGTTTAGGCTCAACCCTATCCAGTTGATAGGATCTGGTACTAGGTAATGTGATAGACTGAGGCCCAGAACCACTGTCAAGTGTAGGCTGTAGTGACCTAAATGGATAAATAGTTTGACCTGCCATTAAACAGTGTCCTCTTCCAATTTGCTGCTTTGCTGCTGAACAGGGCAACAATAACAACAACAACAAAAGATACTTCAGTTGCTTCTAAATTAACCAGTGGCATCATTTACCTGCTCAGTTATATTCCAGATAATCCTTTCTTTTCCCCTCTGAAACAAACATGGAAACTGATTTTTAAAAATACCCTTATTTGTGGTAAAAAGCCACAGGAAACAGATTGGGGAGGGGAAGCTATATGGGGCAAAAGAGTCCTTCAAACAATAAGCTTCCTGCTTTTATAAAAGAAATGTGATCTCTCTAGGGAGCTGATCACTGAACCAAAAAGCAGGAAGGGAATGGCTTCTGGTCCTACCCAAGAGAATCTGTTTATGATAGGGATTGGTTTGGGTTCGATTTGCTTACAACTGGCGGTATTCATTCTTAACCATCCGTTCTCCCAGCCCCCATAACCATGCAAGCTGTTCCTCTCCATGAGAAGTCATTTCCTGGTGCTTTTAAACTGTGCAGCTGAAATGTGTTGTTCAAGGCAGGGAGGGATGTTTCTAGCAGTAGCTGTTGCCCTTGTAGAGAATGTCAGCCTATGATTCAAAATCGGCCTCTGAAGACTTCTCTGTCATCATGCTTGTACATTATTACTAGTAGTGTTAATTCCCTAGGTTTTGAGTGTGTGTGTGTGTGTGTGTGTGTGTGCATGTGTGTGCACCTTCAAGTCACCTGTCAACTTATGGTGACCCCATGAATTTCATAGGGTTTTTTCAGGCAAGGAATACTCAGAAGTGGTTTTGCCAGTTCCTTCCTCTAAAATATAGCCTACAGCACCTGGTATTCATTGGTGGTCTCCCATCCAAGACTGACTCTACTTAGCTTCCAAGATCAGACAAGATCTGGTGCTTTCAGGGTATTTAGGCCTTTAGCAATGCCCTAGGAGAGCCCCAAAATGCAGTTTTTTATATCTATTTTTTAAAAAAACTAGCAGTTTTTATCTCTACCAGAAACAGATCTTTCGTAAAGTGAATGGATCTTAGCTACTAAAGACCAAAACCATTCCAAAATTTGTCAGATTACAACAGGGATAACAATCCATTGTTGTTGGAAAGATCCACTTACTTTCCAGTGACTGGGGATTGCCAATAAATTGAGAAGGAACAGGGAGACTGAGGGCTATAGCAGATGATGCCATAGTTCCTGCTGATCAAAGTGTTCCAGGGATATGACCCCGAGCTCCACTATACCGTTGCCCTTAGCTGCCAATAAGAGAAACAGATTTTTTTTTCTACTTGAGATCAAATGTCCTGTCCACTCAACTCATAGCTACTGTAGATTGGAATCAGAAATGACTACAAATTGGAAATCCTGGGGAAAATGCAGAGCAATGGGTGGGGGGTCATTTTTCAAAGCTTTTTTTCCAAATAAAATGGGAAAATATTAAATTACCAAATATTTTCTTTTAGAATGAAGAATAGATGTTTAAGATAAAGTTTTGACACACTCAATGCCCCCAAATCATTTCTAAAGACTCTCTCTCTGGCTTTTCTTCGCAAATGAAGATTCAGGAAGTACTCTTCCCACGCTTACTGCAAGCGCACTGATGACTAAAAAGGCCAATCCGAGATAAACAAGTCTGGTTGCAGAAAGCACAGCAGTAGGTTTCCTTGGGTGATGTTTCCGGGTTGTGATTCTGCATTGTTGTTTTTCTTCAAGACTTGTTCGGCGTGAGTTCTCAAATAAGGTTGCAGCATTGTGGATAGTGTGTCTCCATGCCTCCCGATATGAGGCCAGGGCGGACCAATATTGGTGATCAATTTGGCCAAGCCTGAGGTGTTGTTTCAGGGAGTCCTTGTATCGCTTTTTTGGAGCGCCTCTCTTTCGCTGACCCGTGGCGAGTTCACCATAGAGTACTATTTTGGGGAGGCGATGGTCCTCCATCCTAGAAATGTGCCCTGTCCAGTGCAGCTGTGTTCTCAATATCATGGCCTCAATGCTGGTGATCCCTGCTTGCTCAAGGATAGCAACATTCGTCACATAGTCAGTCCAGTGTAGTCTTGGATCCCTTTTTCAGTTCTTTTTATGGGTGTGTTTGTTATGTCTTCTTTGCACTAAGGAGAACAGAGACAAAATAATTATTCTCTGTTTCCCCCTCCCCCCCCCCGCTGTTTTTTGTTTTGTTTTTTGTTTTTTTGGAGATTTCCCTCCTTGCTTCTCAAAAACTGGCAAACCAAAAAAATTCCCTGTAGTTCAGATGTTCCTTACACTTTGGGACTTTGTAGCTAAACTTGTAACAAAAAAATAAAATTAAAAAATTATTTCATTTTGTAATTTTAAAAAATAAGCTGTATATACCTTTAATATATAAAACATGATAATTTTATGTCTAAGTTATATATAATGTGTTTTATGCCTCCAAAGTAACATGAGTTTTAGCATGTAAAATGTTCTACTGCATTTTTAATCCCCCCCCCAATTTCCTTTTTTATGAATTTTTTTTTTTGAAAGAAACCTCCCCCCCTCCCTATGACATCAGTATTTCTGAAAATGTTACATCCCTAGGAAGGTCTGTGGAAGTGGTATAAGCTCCATTTAGTCTTATGGGGTGTCAAACCAGTCCTGAAAAGCAGGCTGTTAAACTAAGATCTGTGAAAGGTTCAGTATAAATACACTTTGAATAATGCATTCTGTATCAGTTAATAATTATTGTTCAATGTACTGGAATGTGCAAACAAAATTAAAAATTGCACAGTCAAGCAGCTGGAGCTTCCATTGCCTCCTCCTCCTATTTGGGGCAAGGGAGCTTAGCCAACCACTGATAAATGTCTTAAAATATAGCTTAAACTGAGATTATGCCCAAGTTTGTAAAATAAATTTTCCCTTCCACCTGGCCATAGAGTGAGGACATTCCTCCAAACCACCTGCAGCTCGTTGGGTCAAAGATTGTAAAGTTCTCCAGACTTCTAGTTTTTATCTTCTGTTTTTCTGAATCTGTGGAACTTTGCCTGTTCAAATTGGCTCCCCTCACATCTCCCTCCGTTAAGACTCAAAAGTGGCTTCTCTGACTCCTCACTGTATTTGTGTGGTTATTTCACCTCAACTGTTCCTCCCTCTCAAGAAATTTCTGTGTTTTTCTACGATAATAATTTCCAAAAGAGTAGCTCTGCAAGTCTGTTGTAGCAAAAACAAGCAGGTGTTCTGTGGCCACTTTAAAAAAAATCGAACAAAATTATTGATAACATGAGCTTTCATGAACTTTTGTCCATTTTAAGGGAGCGAGTGTGGCGTAATGGTTTGAGTGTTGGACTTTGACTCTGGAGACCAGGGTTTGAATCCCTGTTCAGCCATGGAAACACACTGGGTGACCTTAGGCAAGTCACACCCTCTCAGCCTCAGAGGAAGGCAGTGGCAAACCTCCTCTGAACAAATCTTGCAAAGAAAACCCTGTGACAGGTTTGCCTTAGGGTCATTATCATAAGTTGGAAACGACTTGAAGGCACACAACAAGAAGTCCATTTTATCCAATGTATTAAATATTGTCCAGAATTTGGGGGATATTGAGAGTGCACAAGGCAATTAACATAATTATAGACAATTAACATAATTATTGTGTCAGTACTTTCTATATTGAATTCCCCGTCCTCATTGTACATAGTCCTGTGTGTAACCTTGTGTACTTATATATACCTGAAATTCTGGATAACATTTTATATACATCTGATGGCATGGGTTGTAGTTCATGATTTTTGCTATAATGAATCTTTGTCATTTCAGGTGCCTCAGGACTCTGTTGTTTTTGCCAGTTTGGGTTTCCAGGCAGAGAGAGGAGTCATGTGTTAGTCAATGGAATCATAGCACTATCAGTGCCTAGTGTGAAAAGGCTCCTGGTTTGATCCTGCATCAGAGATCCAGCTCAAGAGCTGGGAAGTAAAAATTTATGTGATCTGTAGCACATTCCTTTTTGAGGTAACAAGGACGTGAGAAGGGTTCGTTTGCAAATAATGTAACAATTGATAACATCATTCATTTTTTTAATGTTAGTAAGTAACATTTACAAGTTACTTTTTAGCAGCCAAAATGCTTTCTTGGGGTAATTTGAAGAGTTTTTTGCTTCCTTTTTTCAAAATTTAAACCAGGAGTAGGAATCATGCAGCCCTCCAAGTGTTTTTGGACTGCAGTTTCCATTAGCCGTACCCAGTACAGCCAGTGTTGAAGAATGCTAGGAGATGTGATCCAACAACATCTGGAGGAACATAAGATTCTCACCCCTTGTTTTAAGCCATTTTCTTATTATTTTAGAAAGATGTTTTTAAAGGAACTTTAAAATAATACAGAAATCATGAGCAACTGAACAAGCCACAGTACTATGCTATCACATTGTTTGGACAATATTACTATTAACAAGTTGCAATGAATTAAACAACAAATTACTTTTAAAATGTACATTTCCAGATTCCAAGCCAGCTCCAGGAAACTACCCCCCCCCCAAAAAAAACCCACACACACAAATCCTGTAGGCTTTTTAGCAACTGAAGAGCTATGGATTCTGTGGATCTAAGCTCAGCTTCCTTACACCCTGAACCACCTGAAGAATGGCATATTTTGGGCCTGCCACAGGTAGAAGTACAGTCAGTGTAGGTACATCTACAGTTTGTGTCAGGATAAACTGTAGCTTCCACCTCAGACTGGAGGATAAACACCTCCTCCCTATCCAAACAACCCTCTGAAATAGCCATATGGGGTGGGATGAAGGGGCTGGATTGCTCTGCCCATAGAACTTGTCTTGATAGACTTATCCCACGAATTTCAATGGGACCAAAGTTCAACTATTTCTAACTTTGAACATTTTTTTTCAAACAGGGATGATGAATCTTTGGCACTCTGGATGTTTTTGCTGCAGCTACTATGGTATATATTGGTCATGCTAGGTGTGGCCTGTGGGAATTCCCCTTCTTCTCTCTCCAAAACCATGACAGTATATTGCAAAGATTTGGGCTCACTGTCCTGTGAAGAAAAGCCTGTTTTTAATAGAAGCTCAGCAGCTCTCTGGATCCACTAAATGCTACAACCCCAAGTACACACATGCATGTGCACACGCCCTCACAAGGGAGCAAGTCCCACCGAATTCAGTAAAACTTTGCATCTGACTGAGAACAGTGTAGCACAGTGTTTCTCAACCAGGATTCCCTAAGAGATTGCTAGGGATTCCTCAAGAGATTGTGATTGTGGTGGTGGTGGTGGGAAGCAATAGCAGTATATAGAATAATGTTTATGCAGGGGTTCCTGAGAGCTGAAAATGATTTCAAGGGTTCCTCCAGGATAAAAAGGTTGAGAAAGGCTTATGTAAATCCCAGCAGTTGGAAATGCTATTGCTATTCCCCTGTTGAGGGGAATTTGTGTGGTGCTCACTTCTACAGAAAAGAAAGAAGCTGGCCTGAATCTGTCAGGAAGTGCTCTGGGGCATATCCTGCGGAGGCACATGAGGGAAGAAGCACACCCAAGGAAATGCTTTGTGTCCCCCCCATCTGCCTCCCTTCCTGCCAGTGTGTCCATGCTTTCTTGAACAGAGAGAACAACACTGCTGCCGTGCTTAACCTTGGAAAGATAAGGAAAATCAAGCTGAGAAATACACTCCCTGCCACCTTCAACTTTGCCCTGCAGGGTATTGTTATGCATGAGGAAACCAATCCCACAATGACCCTATATGGAGCTTTCCAAGGACCTAAAGTGTGAAATCAGCAAAAATGAGATAAGATGCCTATATAGCAGAGGGTGTGAGATGGAATTTGCTTATGATTTAACAAAGCAGGCAGTCTGCTTAATGTTTTTTTCCCTTTTGACTAACCTTTGTTTGCTTCATTGTCCAAACAAAATGCACACTTCATGCAAGCTTTCAAAGCTCCACTGGCTTCTTCATCAGGCATAAATTGTTAAAACTACATCAGCAGCAGTAAAGTAACTGATGGGAGTTTAAACGTTACCATCTTTGGTCTCAGTCCCACATAGGCAAAAAGGGGGAGTTGCCTGTGCCTTCACTGAGATCCCTCCACTCCAGCTGAACTAAGACAGAAACAACAGCTGATACAAAATGTAGGCCTCTGGCTCCAACACTGTTACTTTTCTTCTCCTGAAGATTTTTAAAAATCTTTTGCCTGATGAAGAAGCCAGTTGAGCTTGCATGAAGTGTTTTGTGCATTTTGGTTGGCCAATATTGCTCTTTTGTGGATTTTGTTTTGCTGTATAGCCAACATGGCTACCCCTGAATATGTTTCTGTTTACTTATTACATTTTCTGAGTTCACTGGAACCAACCAGTCTCTTAAAAGTACAAATACACCTTCACACATTTCCCTTATCAGCTCCTTCAGACCTTTCTGTCCCACAAATTTTCCTATTGGAAAGGTATTTAAAATCTACTCAGCTCCCTATCCTTTTTGAAAGCTCTTGAGACAGGGGCAGAAATCATGCAGCCCTCCAAAATGTTGTTGGACTACAGCTTCCAGTACTCCTCCCCACTGGCTCTGCTGGCTAGGCTTGATAGGAGCTGCAGTGCAACAATATCTGAGAGTCCACTATTCCCACTCCTTCTCTAAGAATAGGGCTTAAAACAAACAGAAAATGTACAGTGATTACAGTTGATAAATAATGCATAGCATCCAGATGACATTTTCCTGTCCAGTACCATTTCCCTACTAGTAAGGGAAACTATATGACACCATCAATCAAACCACAACATTAGGTTTCTGGTAATATATGATCCACCCATCTTCCTCCCTCCCCCCATACACACCTTCCCCCATTACAAACATAGCTATGTTTATATGTTCCTGCTGTTTGGATTATGATTATGAGAATGTCACAACTACAGGTTCAGTGTCCTTGCTTTAGTGATTGTGTGATTGTTTTTTAAACTTGACCCCAACAACAACCCTTCTATGAACAACTATTTCCTGTCCCCTTGTTTTGTTTAGTTTCAATGTAAGATGTACTGTATATTCATATCTTCTAGTGCAGTACTGAGGACCCCAACCCAGCTTAGTAAAAGGGGCAGGTGGTATGTGCACTCATGTAATACCTATGCCCACCTCATATGACAGTTTCCTGAACTTGGTGCCATCCAGATATGTTGGACTCCAATAGCCACCCTCCCCAATGCACATGCTGTCTAGGGATGATGGGGGCTGTAGTTCAGGACAAGGCTGGCTTTGTCTGCCATTAAGGCAATTTATCACCTGTTCATATGGGGGGCATAATATGGCATGACGATTAGCAGATCAGGGCTAGCATGGCTTTTAAATTAAGAGTAATAATACATAGGGGGCTTCTTGTTTTCTGAAAGTCCCCCAAGATTCCACCCATAATGCTGTTTCTGTCCTCACCTCATTCATTGTATCGTAGAGTTGGAAGGGACTACAAGAACCATCTAATCCAACCTCCTGCCATGCAGCAAGAATATACAACTAAAGGGCTCTGCAAGACTCAATGTCAGCCTTTTAGCCTAAGACCCCCAATAGTTTTCCATGTAACTTCCCTTAGCTTGATTGGTGGGGTAAAATTAAACAGGTGCATTTGGAGTATCTTAACCTATGTGGATGCAGTGTAGGGGGGAGGGGGGGAAAGGACCCCACTCCCTGAAAAACTGATGTGGCTAATACGATGCACTATATATAAGCAGTTCCTATTCCTGTCTGGGATTCCCATCTGTAAAAACTCATTTCAGAATCCTGGACTACTTCTGCCTGGCCTGATCCCAAGGAATGAGAGCAAATGACTGGTGGTTCAAACTCCCTAGCCCTATGGTGGGCGAAACTTCCTCATGGCACCTTTCAGTCATTACAAAACACCTACAGTGTAAGTTATGTGTCTGTGCCATGCAGTGCATGTGACTAGTAAGTATTGTAGGCACCAATAATCCCTCTGCACAAATAAGAATGTTAACATTTGAAAAGGCTCTCAGGTTGATTTATTACTAATGCAGCCCAATACTAGCACGTTTTCAATGCAGCCCAATGCTAGGCACATTTTCTCAGGAGCAAGGCCATGGTATTCAATGCAACTTATTCCCACGCAGGACTACATTCTCCTTGTTATACATCATATTGTTTGAATTATGAATTGTCAGTGATGACGCCTGCTATGATATGGGTTAATATTTCCCACCCCTCTGCTTCCTGCCTGAGGTTGCAAGCCTCTTTTCCAAAGATTAATATGCCCCACTGATCCCGTGGTGTTATTTCCAATTAAACACACACAGGGTGGCTGCTTGTTTGACTGCTGGGACCTCAAAGAGGCTGGCAGGTTGGAAAGGGGAGCTGAGAGAAGACATCATGATAGCATTGCCCCCACATCCTGAAGTGGGCCCCAAGGCCAGGATCTTTGGTGGGGCCCCTAAGGTTAAGGGCAGCGAGATGCTCTACAGGATTTAGGATAAAAATTAAGATAAGTCAGTTTAAATGATGACATCAATGTAAGTTATATTTATTCAAATAAATAAATATGTTTTTTTAAAAAAACTAAAAAACTTAAAATAATATCACCCTGGGTCCCCCTCCTAATCCTGGGCCCCCAGGCTAGAGTCCTCTCACCACCACCACCACCACCACACTATGGGGGTCATGCATGTTAGGGTTCGGAAAGCGGCTGAGTGACACCTCATCCACTCTCTTCCCCCCTTCGCCCTATCTCTCTGCTCAAGCATGGAAGTCCATTAAGTCCGCAGGAAGGGACCCCCCCCCTTTGCATTTGCGGGCGGTGTCTGCTAGGTGCGCGAGCCCTCCCCAGGGCGGATCCCCGACCCGGAGGCCCGCCATCTCCAAACATGGCCATGCCAAAGAGAGGCCTTTGTTTCCCCACCCCGCTGGCCGGGTCACCTGGGCTACCGAGCAGCACCGCCTTGCACCAACATCCCCGCCCACGGGGGTTTCGGTTGCCGGTTCCTGCCATCCCCGTCACGCTGGGTGTGAGAGGGACGAGGCGGGTTCCTCGTGGGAGAGGAGGAAGGGGGGGGAGGGCTGGGCTGGGGAGGAGAGTCGGGACCACCTCGCGGGGGCGCGCGCCTCAGCTCCTGTTTGTAGCCCGCGCTCGCGCCCTTCTCGGGTCCCCTGTCGGGGGGCGCGCGCCCGCGAGCAAGCAAGGGGAGAGCGGTGATTTGCTTCACTTGCGGGATCCGACACGAGGGCCTCTCTATCTAGGCGGGCACCAGGATTTCGTTTGACCCAGGACGTGGAGGCCCCAGAAACCGGTTCCGAAATCCGGGCTTCCTTAAGAAATAAAAACAAAGAGTGCCCTTGGGCATGTGCAGAAGGCTTTGCTACTGGCTGGCTGGCTGGCCGGTTCACTCTTTGTTTTTATTTCTCACAATGGGGCTGGAGAAAGCTTCCCCTCCAGGAAAGGCTGCCTGCCCTGCAAAGAGGCCTGGCCGGAGAGCCCCAGGGCTTTCCAGGCTCCCCCTTTTGGAAAGCGGCCCCAACCTCACTATCTGAGAGGGACGGGGGCGGGGAGTGGACGCGGCAGAGCGACGGTGCGGCAACACGCCTCCGCGGGCCCGAAGAAAGGAGGGCGGGGCGGTGGTGCGCGCTTGGGGAACCGGGGGGCCTGGAAGGGTTCGAGGGCGGGGGGAGGCGGCAGCCCGCTTGGGAAAGAGGAGCAAAAAACAAAAAAAAGCATAAAGCTGCCCCTTTGCCCTTCCCCTCCGGCGTCACAGGCAGAGGCCCCGGGAAAGGAAAGGTGCCCCCCACCGGCCTTGGGGAGCTGGTGCCGGCTGTGCCTGCCCTCCCGGGAGCGCCCCCGCCACGGCTTCGGCTCCTGCTGCTGAGCCATGACGCCAGGCGGGCGCGCACCTGCCCACTCGAGAGGGAGAGGGGGGCTCGGCTGCGTGGGGAGAGAGGGCGCTCCAAGCCCCGGAGGGCTTTGCTGGGCTCTGGGCTGCACGACTTGGCCGCGGATCAGTCGCCTTGGTCGGCACGCGCACACGTGCTTTGCAGGCCCGGCCGCTTCCGCCGCCCGAAGCCAGCCAGCGGGTACCGATGCCGGCCCGGCATGATGCCTTATGCAGGTTCCGGGGCACGGCTGTTCACCCCTCTCCCTCCGTGCTCCCGGGCATTGTCTGCAGCGGACTTTCGACGGCAGGATTGCTGCTGCCGCCGCCGCCTCCTCCTCCTCCTGAGATGGCTGGGAGAGCAGCAGCAGCAGCAGCAAAAAAGAGCAGTCTCTGCAGATTGAATGTGAAGTGACCGCCCCGCCTTTCCCTGCGTGCTTCCTCTGGTTTGGGTGGGGCACCTCTGGCCAGCCTGGAACGAGAACCGGATTCTCTCGGCTGTGGCTCTGTGCTGCTCTGAGGATTATTAGCCTCTAATAATAACGAGGGTGCCGCAGCGGCAGCTGCCTGCCTCTCTCGCGCTGTTTTGGCTTTTCCAAAGGAAACACACCCTTGTCTTCAGCACAAAAGAATTTGAGAGGAATGCACATGCTTGCAAGGAAAGGGCCCCACGCTGGCCAGAGGCGCGCCAGCACACAGACCGCTGGAAGAACCTCGAGGACAGAGACTCCGGGGTTTGGAGCATTCTTCATCCTCCCCCCCCCCACTCCCACCTGCAGTATACTGTAAAAGACTAGGAACAAAGCCTCTCACCAAGCACACAAGTTATGTTGCACGTGCTGCTTCTGCCTTTCTGTTCACCCTCCTACAATGATGTGTCAGTTCACAATTAAACATGGCATCTGTGGTTGGAAATGGAGGAAAGAGCAAGAGAAACAATGGATGTTGAAATAACCAAGGTTTCAAACCCAGCTAAGGAACTGGGAGCTGTTTGACCTTGAGATGGTGGCTATTGGGTCTTCCAGTAATCAAGGTTTGAAAACTTTAGGGGGTCAGAAAGGAATTGGCTAGAAATAAATAAGTCCCTTGTCTACTGAGGGAGCACCTGGCTTCCCAATTTTGTCTTCTCCCCTGTGTAGAAAATTGTGATCCTTGGCAAATCACTGATGGCAAATATACAGCAAAAATCCTAGCAAATTCTCAATTTATATTGAGAATGAATTCAGAAAACACATGGAATCTTGATATCTCTTTCTTTTAAAGTCCCAATACCTCCCCTTTCTCTAAAAGTTCTCTGTTTCAAAAGTGCTAATAGGGAGGGCAGAAAATAAAGAGTGGGGATGACTGAATAAACCAGGAGGAAAAGGAGACCATCCCCTATTCTAATATTCTCCACCCTTCAAGGCTATTGGAGGAATGCCAATTTGGTTGTTGGTAAGTTGTACTGCCATATTGGTACTACCATATAAGGAAGGCAAACTGAAAAGTGTCAATGGCAAGAGCCAAAATGCCTTACATAGGTCAACAATAATAATCTCTATCCCTTTCCACATGTGATGTTTGCTTATGTATGAAATTGTGGTTTTAATCTAATCAGTATCTATGATGATGAGTACAGAACTGGAAATGGGAGGGTCTTCTTGCATTTGTCTTCTGCCAGTAAGCTTCCCATAACCACCTGACTAGCCACTGTGAGAACAGAATGCTGAATTAGATAGGCCTTTGGTACAATCCACCTTGACTCCACTTATCTTCTTATGTGACCATTTCCCAAAATTAAATACAGGTAATCCAAAAATAATCCTGTGAATATTCCTCCAGACTGAAGCAGTCAATACCAAAACAATCATCCTTCCTTCCTTTACAATTTTATGATGTGTCTGATTTCCACTGATGCAGTGGTTGTTACTCATATTGCAGCCTTCTGTTATTGGTAGCTTAGCTATCAGTTGATTTGGCAGGCAGTTTCCCAATTTAGGAAGACAAGTAAATTATACTTCCGTGGGAAGGAAGAGTTTAGTCACCTGCTCATAGGCGAGGTCTGGTTATTTTTCTAGGTGTGTACAGAGAACAGGGATGGGCAGAGCTCAGCTGTTTTACCTGTGTTTAGAATTTTAGCATACTCTTGCAAGCAATACTGCAGTTTTGTGTGGGTTAAGGAAGCCATTCATAGAGAAAGTCCCTTTTCTCTCTAGGCTCTGATACAGCTGATTTCTGTCAACAGCTAAACTGCCTGTTTAGAAGAAACACAAAGAAAAAGGTTGTGCTTTTGCTAACTACATGAGTCCAGCCCCCCACCTCCACACAGAGAGTAAGCAATGGAGGTGCAGTATGTTTCACTTCTAATGCTCTGAAAAGAGGTTTCTATTGTTAGGCAGAACTCAGCAGGGCAGCTATTCATATATAGTGAGGTTTCCTGATACTCTGCAAAACTTGAAAGAGACTTTGCAGCCAAGGGCACAGCTACCCTTTTCATATCTTCAGCAGATTGTGAGCTAGACTTCCTCAATTTCCATATTTATCTCTTTAAAAGGAGAGAAAACCTTGGGGCAGTATGAACCACATGGGTCTTCTAAGGCCAGTTGGATCTGTTGTGCTTCATTCATTACAAACACCTTGGACATCACATAGAATCATGTAGAATTGTAGAGTTGGAAGAGACCACAAGGGCCATCCAGTCCAACCTCCTGCAGGAAATCATGATCAAAGCATCCCTGACAGATGGCCATCCAGCCTCTGTTTAAAGACCTCCAAGGAAGGAGACTCTACCACGCTCTGAGGGAGTGTGTTCCACTGCCGAACAGCTCTTACTGTCAAAAAGTTCCTCCTAATGTTGAAGTGAATCTCTGTTCCTGGAGCCTGCATCCATTGTTCTGTGTTCTAGTCTCTGGAGCAGCAGAAAACAAGCTTGTTCCATCCTCATTGTGACACCCCTTCAAATACTTAAACAGGGCTATCATATCACCCCTTAACCGTCTTTTCCAGGCTAAACATACCCAGCTCCCTAAGTCTTTCCTCATAAGGCATGGTTTCCATACCTTTCACCATTTTAGTCACCCTCCTCTAGACATGCTCCAATTTGTCAATATCCTTTTTGAATTATGGCATTCTGATTCAAAAATTTAAACATGTCTGAGGCATCTTAGAGCCTTCTCCAACTGAGGAGTAAATTAGTGGTCATCTTTGCAGGCCAGGTTGTTCAGATTCCTTGGAACCAGAAGTGCTAATTGCAGAGGCAGAAATGCATTACATCTTCCCTAACTCTAGAGAGTCATAAATCCTAGAGAGATGCTGTGAGCCAGGTCATAAGTAAGATACTGTATTTCATAGCAGCCTTCCCTAATATTGGCTGGGGACGATGGGAATTATAATCTAATACTTGGAGAGCACCAGATATAGTGAAGGTTTCTTTAAAGAACTAGCCTCCTGCTTTGCATATAGACTAATGCATTGTGCCCTAGATAGCCCTGGGCAAAACGTTCCTTTCCTCCAGCCTTACAGGACCAGCCTTTTCTCCTTAGTTGATATGTTCCACACCTACAACTTGTGTTTTGTAAGGCCACTGCTAACCAAAGTTCTGTATAGCCTACATTTGGGGGAGGGGGTTTACAGACCATATTATGGTCTTTCTCTTTAATGGCTTGTGAACCATTTCTCATTCTTAAGTGGAGGACATACTGCATTTTTTAAATACAGTTGTCCCTTCACATTTGCTGGGGTTTGGTTCCAGGATCCCCCGTGGATACCCAAATCCGTTAATACTCAAGTCCCATGATATGCAATGGCACAGCAAAATGGTGTCCCGTATATAAGATGGCAAAATCAAGGTTTGCTTTTTGGATTATTATTTTTTAAAGAATATTTTCAAGCCGTGAATACTCAAAACCGTGAATGCCAAATCCATGAATGTGGAGGGACAACTGTATTTGCTCACTCCTGGAATAGCAGTGACCTAAAAGTTATTATTACCGTATAACCCTCCTAGAACGAGAAGTCCACTAAAACATTCTTGAGTGTATCAAGAGTGTCGGTAGCTTTCAGAACAGAAAACACAGTACTATTGTGACTATAGCAACATAATAGTCCTCTGTCTTTCTTTTAAGCAAGTCAAATGGTAAGGTGTGGCTTTCAGCACTGCAGATGCAGTAAGACAGATAAAACATGGTGGTGGCACAGGTAAAACCTGGCAATGAGATGCCCATCTGGAGGGCAGTAAACCGGGAAAATAATTCAACATAGAACATAGGACATGACAGTTCAAGGACAAGGTGGCATCATATCTGGAATGGAGTAAAGACCTTGGGCCTCTTGGTGGTGGGACAGAAGCAGTCAGAGTTAGCTGTTGACTTTCCCTGGAAATACTCTAGGCTGAAAATCACACTGTGGGTACTTCTGGAGAGAGACATCAAGTCTGCCTTATAGAAGGGCTGCTGCTGCATCTCTTGAACCTATCCTAGCAGACCAGGAGTGTGAAAGCTTTGGCCCTCCAGATGCCATGGACTACAACTCCCATAATTCTTTACCACTGCCAATCTTGGGTGGGGCTTCTGGAAGCCAAGGTGCAAATTATTTGGAGATGCCAAGTTCTCCCACCCCTGCCTTACACTGACACATTACTTGGGAAGCGCCCAATTACTGCGGCTAAGGTACCACATGAACTCCCCCTCCCCACCCCACCCGGGAATCGTGGCATAGCAATCATACCCTATCAAGAGTAGTTCAGGCAGCCCTGTGGCCTCCCCCTGACTGGAGGTCCCATATTAGGTTGGGCTTTAGGGCTGGCTGCCTGGTGGGCGGATGGGGAGGGGGGACCTAGAGTGCCTCCTTACTGCACTATATCCCCTCCCCTGCCATGGTTATGCAGCGCTTAACCAGGAGTCAGGCTTCGGGGCGCCCCGACTGCAGAATCCTTGACGCGCCAGAGCACCACGCGTGATAATGGCCCTGGTGGGGCGCCCACCCCCAGACATCCCTCGTCTCCATCATCAAACTGGGGATGATGTGGGCCTTTGCTCGACTGCACTGGGGGAGAAGAGCCTTAAGGCGATGTGGGTGCCTCATGCTTTTTACCAAAGGAGCCCCAAGTGGGACTCAGGGGCGGAAGTGCCCAGGGGGTAAAATGGGGGAGGGGGCTCCCATTGCAAAGGCGGCGGCGGCAGCAGCACCACCTCCCCCACCTCTCCCCAGCCTCGTTCCTCACATGCAGATTCTGGGGCTGAGCGAGGAGGAGGAGGGGGAGGCGCTATACCGCCTTCGTCTGCCCCACGTGGCCCGGCCCTCGCCAGCCAATGGAAGCCCGTGTTTCTGAAAGATCTCCATATATGGCGATGTTCTCGGCCGGCGAGGCGGGGGCCAGCGCCCCCTGGGTATAAAAGGGGCGGGGCTGGCGCCCGGACGGTCTCACTCAGCCGGCGGCAGCGGATCTAGCACGGTCGGCTCCTTTCTTTCTTCTCACCTTTGAAAGCGCCCGCCTCCTTTCAGGTAGGTAACCTACCCACCCGGCCGCTCATTCTGACGGCCCCCCCTTACTTACTGCACCTTTCCCTTTAAAAAAGGAAAGAAAAAGGATACCCTCATTCTTTCGTAGGGTTATAGAAGGTGCGTGCGTGCGAAACGTGTATCTTTTACGTGTTAATAAGAGTACGTGTGTGTGTGTGTGAGAGAGAGAGAAAGAGATGGGGGGATGTGTAGGAAGGAGGGGCGTCTTCTAAACCTCTCGGCCGACGGGCGTTAACGGGGTTCCTACCGCGTCCCTTTTTTTGTGAAGCTCGCCTGAGCGAGACAGCCGCGCCTTTGACCGTTGTGAGGCTTTAGCCATCCGCCCCCCCCCCCGGCTCGCGCGACCCCCTCGCGCCCGCAACGGCTCTTTGAATGGGGCGGGGCGGGCGTTGGGTGAAGGGCATCTGGGACCGGATTGGCCGGCCGCGGCCGCTGACGTCACGGGGCGGGTAACGGTCTCTTTTCTCGTGGAGGAGGGGGGGATGGGAAAGCGCTGGGTGGGGCGCGCGTGAGGGTGTCTCGGGGGGGCAGGTGAGGCGGCGGCGGAAGAGGGGGAAGGAGGGTTACTGCAAAGTGGGAGAAGAAGAACCTGTGGGGGCTTTTGGGGCTGGGCTCGCTCGCCCATGTTGGGAATATGTCGGGGGCTCCACGACAGGGCTCACCGCTCTGAACCAGCCGTTGGGTCGGCCTCCGTTTATTTGAAGAGGCATCAATAGCGGGCTTGCCTGCTTTTCTTTAAACTCCGTTGGGCGGAGCGAGGCTTTGATATGGAGGAGAGGTGATGGCTGAGGGTGACGTTTTTGTGGCCTGGGTGCGTTCAAGAGATTTTACTCAACGTAGGTATAATAAACCCGGGATTGGGAAATAATGGAATGAGCCATTTGTTTTTTGCTTTGAGAATGTTGGACTGGTATGTATGGTAAAAAAAAAAAACAGCCACAGCTACCCTGCATTTTACGTTTCCATCACTGACGTGAGGAACGAAGCAGCGTCCAGGGATAAGGGTACTTTTTTAGTGTCAACATGGGTAGTCCTGTTTCAGCTGCGCTTCGGTAGTAGGGAGATAGAAAGGAGTTGTGTGCTTGCTTATTTAGGAATTGAACTTGATGGGCGCCATTGAGCTTGATGGGATTTTTAAGTGTAAGGTTGTGGTAGTGAAATATGAAGGTAGAGAGATGTGAATGCTTCCTGCTGGTCTCTGGAGTAAGGAAACTAATGGCAGTTTCCAGACCTTGATGAAAAATGTAGTCAAGAGGGTGGGGTCCCCAGATAGGATGGATGGCAGGTTGCCAGAGCTGCCTCTAGTGGCGAGATAGTGTAGTGCCTGAGAGGATTTTGCCAAAATACTGGATTGAAGTTCATGCTAATGTTCCTTAATGAAGCTTTCTTTTTTTCTTAAAAGCAGACCTAAAAAATGGAAGAAGAAATTGCAGCGCTTGTCATTGACAATGGATCTGGTATGTGCAAAGCAGGCTTTGCTGGAGATGATGCTCCTCGTGCTGTGTTTCCCTCAATTGTTGGGCGCCCACGTCACCAGGTTAGTTGCTAAGCAAACAGTGAAACTACTTTCTCTGTGTGATCTAAGTTAGGTTGCTTCAGTTTAGTAACATGCTAAGCTTTCTTTTTTTCTCCTCCTATAGGGTGTTATGGTTGGTATGGGCCAGAAAGATAGCTATGTAGGAGATGAGGCTCAAAGTAAGAGAGGGATCTTGACCCTGAAATACCCTATTGAACATGGCATTGTCACCAACTGGGATGACATGGAGAAAATCTGGCATCACACTTTCTACAATGAGCTACGTGTTGCTCCAGAGGAACACCCTGTGTTGCTTACAGAAGCACCTTTGAATCCCAAAGCCAACAGAGAGAAGATGACACAGGTAGGGCATTGGTACAGCTGTTCTTGCATATTTTCACCCATTTCACCCACCATTTTTCTTTCAAGTTACAGTTTCTCTTCTCTATTTTCAGGGTTCTGTGCTGTCCTGGCATTTCCTTCTTGAAGTCTCAGGTTTCTGTTGTATTTCTGCCTGTTTTCTTTTGTTTTCCAACTCCATCTGATACTTTGCATGTCAGCATGTGTGTGTGCGCGTGTGAATACTGTAGGAGTGTCTGATTATTTACAACAACTTTTTTCTTTGTAGATCATGTTTGAGACATTCAACACTCCAGCTATGTATGTGGCCATTCAGGCTGTGTTGTCCCTGTATGCCTCTGGTCGTACCACTGGTATTGTAATGGACTCTGGAGATGGTGTTACACACACTGTACCCATCTATGAGGGTTATGCCCTTCCTCATGCCATCCTGCGACTTGATTTGGCTGGCCGTGACCTCACAGACTACCTCATGAAGATTCTGACAGAGAGAGGCTACAGCTTCACCACTACAGCTGAAAGGGAAATTGTGCGTGACATAAAGGAGAAGTTGTGCTATGTTGCCTTGGACTTCGAACAGGAGATGGCCACAGCTGCATCCTCTTCCTCCCTTGAGAAGAGCTATGAATTGCCTGATGGTCAGGTGATCACCATTGGAAATGAGAGGTTTAGATGTCCAGAAGCCCTCTTCCAACCGTCTTTTCTAGGTAAGTATTTAATTGTAACAACAGCAAAGTTACTGACGTGCTCTCAAGATCGAAGGCATATGCACACTTGTGTGTGCACAGTGCCTTATGCAGTAAATAAATCAGATCTACTTCTGATAAAGGTAGTTGTGCAGCGTACAGCATATTTAGAGGTATTTTCCTTTTTCGTCTTTTCTCAGGTATGGAGTCTTGTGGTATTCATGAGACCACTTTCAACTCTATCATGAAGTGTGATGTAGATATCAGGAAGGACCTGTATGCCAACACAGTATTGTCTGGTGGTACCACAATGTATCCAGGAATTGCAGACAGAATGCAGAAAGAGATCACAGCATTGGCTCCCAGCACAATGAAGATCAAGGTGAGAACAGCTTGTGTTATAATCTCTTTGCTGCTTTCAGTAAGGTAGATATGAGAAACAAACACAGAACATTCTAACTCTTGTTTTGTTCTCCTTTTCAGATTATTGCTCCTCCTGAGCGCAAATACTCAGTCTGGATTGGTGGATCAATTCTTGCATCCCTCTCTACCTTCCAGCAGATGTGGATCAGCAAGCAGGAATATGATGAGTCTGGCCCATCCATTGTCCATCGTAAATGCTTCTAAATGGACTATTGGCAGATGCGCAGCATTTGCTGCATGAGTTTTTTCACCAGTATAAATTTGCCTGGGCAAATATATACACCTCATGCTAGCCTCATGAAACTGGAATAAGCCTTCTCTTCAAAACATTTGTCATTGGGAAGTCTGTCTCCAATAATCCTGTGAGGATGTCTACCTTGTTGCTGATATGATCTGTACTCAAGTTAACTGTTCCCTTTGTACATAGCAGTATAACTGTACCCTGTACACATCTGGCCTAGGACCTAGTACAGATGGCATTTATACAATACAAAGGTTTAACTTGTGTCTTTAACTGCCTGGGATGATGGTCTCAGTGTAACCAGCTGTGTAACAATGGAGTTTGAGGCTAGATTTGTACAGGGTAACAAAAGACAAGACTTTCCACTACACAAAGCGCTGAATTCCAGATCACTATTGTTGAGGCTGGCAAGGGTTTGTGAAAAGGATGGCCATTTTTTGTCTTGCCACTGTTCCTAACAGGGCTGGAAACATATCTCATCCAAGCCTTATGAACATGTTTTTCTTTCCTTGCCCACCTGTATCCTAGCAAGACATCACAGGGCAAAAAGTTGCTCAACTTGAGTTGCTCCAATGTTTGCATTTGACACCTGTAAATTTAATCATCAGGTTTAATTTATGTAAGATTTTTGTACGTTGCCTTAATTGTTGTCATATGACAGTAGAAAACCAAAATTTGTAAGTCATCCTGAAGTTGAGAATTGTAATGCCCAACACGTCATTGTGAAAGGAAAATAAAGCGCTGCAGTAAATGAAATGGGCCTAATGTTTGTTTAGTGGGGGAAGTACTCCAACTAGCAGTTAGTCTGGATTAATTAACAATTAATTAATTGTTGACCAAATTTCAATTGCTTCAGGTGTGTTACATGCTGGTGAGCCACCTTATCTTAACACTAAATGTAGACTCTCTGAAGCTTTGATTATCTGTCCAAATGTAAGTAGCTTATACAAGAGAGTCGTTGCTTGCTGTTAAACATTTTTCAAATCTGTTAATCCCAAATCTAATTCTGAAGAAAATTTTCTTTTGTCTAACATTCATCTCACCTTGATCTGTTTGCTCTGGTGTTCCAGAAACAGGATTAGATTTATTTGAATATAAATGCATTCTTTTTGCATGTTGCTGCTTCTGTATAGGGATAAATGTTTACATAAACAACCCAAATAGCCAAGAAAGCTACTAATTTTGAAGGTAGCGTGATGGCTGGATTTGAGGGGAGGGTAGGACAATACACTCCTTTCTCAACTTGGTCCCCAGATGTAGTTAACACCTGGAGGATGCTAGATTGAGGATGGCTATGTTAACCAAAGGCTAGTGTTTGTTAGTTGGTGTCTGGTAATGTTAAACAATGCATACCAGGAACCAAAATTGTGTTTTTAAAATGTATTCTTAAGAGGTTTGTTTTTTGTGGAATGCATTCCACTGGGATCTGCAACTTTCTACCATGCTGCTGAGGTATTGTCTGTGCTAGAATGATTTCAGATAACAGAAGGTTAAGGAGTAGATTTTAGTGACCACTTCCATGAAAGAGAATTCTAGAAAAATTAGCTGACTGTTCATTCTCTGAATTTTAATAAATTGCCACCAAGTCCAGGAATTGTATGTCTTCTACAGTGCCACAATTAGTATGCATCTTGGCTGGAATCTTCCCCAGGTTAGGAATCATGCAGCCCAGCTAACACAGCTGATAGTGAGGAATACTGAGAGATACATCATTTAATAATGATCTACATACCTGTCCGGGCAGTGGTATAAATTCCGCATAACTGCCCTGTGCCCTACAACTGCCCAGTGGTATAAATTTCCCACAACAAAGCATCCCACAGGAAACAATGCTTTGTACTGTGAGCAGCTATAGGGTATATAATAGACAATGGCTGTAAAATTCTCCCAGCAAAGTGCTGGAACTGGGCGCACTGGCATCATTATGTACTTTTAGAAAATGGTGCTGTGACAATAGCAATCATCACTTTAAGCCTTAAGGCAGTGGCTTTATAATTGACCTTGCCTACTCCATGTGATTAAAATTGCTGTGTTAAGAGATGGGAAAGAAGAAAATATAAATGAATAATGTGTTTGTCTTGCCTTTATGTCTTTAAAAAGTACAGATGAGGGATATTTGGACAGGCTTAACTTGGACGTGCCTTTGGTTTGAGCTAAGGTTGCTTGAGCTTTCTCCATTTGAGTTTCATTCTAGGAACACCTGCAGTTCATAACAAGTCTGTTTGTCAACCTGCCTTATTCCCAGAATTTGGGAGTTGTGGGCAGGATGGCCTTATTCCCTAAGTGTCTTGATGAATTATCTTGCTATAAGGGCAATATTTTTCTCCTTGAAAAGAGGTTTATTACCCTCCAGTAAAGAAGTAATTCACTCTACTATGTCTTTTGAGATGCTTAACAGATGTCAGGTTAAATAAGTGAGCTGTTTGGAGAAATTTAAGTTGACAGATGCTTGTGAGTTTCTACAAAGGTCGTTAGTCCTAAATCCCAGTTCAAGTGTTAGTATATTACAGGAGATGGATGTAATATTCCTGGCCCTTTGGGAACCTATTTGCAGGAATCCTTCCCAAAGGAAAAAAGCTGCTGGAAGAAAAAAACTCAATATACATAATCTAGCTATATGAAACTAGCCTAGTGTGTTCTAAGTATGCCATTTTAATTTAGCAAAGAAGTGCCTTGCTAGTTGGTTAGTAGCCACAAAGCAAGGTAGGAAAGGGAGATGAAGGAGGAGGACCATAATTTGCTATCCTTGTTTTTTAAGACCCTTTAGAACTTGTATACCACTCTATTCTATGTAAGAATAGTGTTGGTTGTGCATTTGGAAATCCTGATTCTTTACAGAAGAGTAGTGTAGATTTGAAGCCACATTTCAGGAAAGGTAGGGTTTAACAAACATCTGACTTCATCCTAAGCTAAAGGAAAGGCTCAGCTTGCCCACTGCTGGCTTTAGGAGAGCATTGTTTTCCAGAGTTTCCCATCCTGATCTTGTCTCCAGAGCCCTGACCTTTTTGCCCTTTCCCTTTTGTACTTTGTTTCTTGTTCTTTATACTCAAGGCAGCTTGAACAAAGGGACAAGAGGTCTTGGTGGGGGGTTATTTAAGGGGGGGGGGAAATGAGAGTTGAGGGACTGGGTCCTTGCTAAATTAGTGCTTCAGAGTTGGGTGACAGAAGAGAAAGGTGGGATGCATTTTATAAAATTTTTAAGAATTGCTATTTTCTGTGAACTGTAAGCTATTCAGACTTTCTGAATTTGTCAAAGATGCCCTAAAGACTGCATTTCCCACTTGATAAATATTGTAAATATTTTTTTAAATATGCAATTTAAAAAGTCTGCATTGTACAAAGAACAGCTCCTTGGAGGATCTTGAAATGTTTAGCAATCGCACCTTTGATCTAATTTTTAAATGAAAATAGGAACGAATAAAGTTGTCTTAAGGACAGCTGCCCCACTTAGTTCAATAGTGTTTATGCCCTCCTCTTTTGATCCCCATGTGTTCAAATTCTATCCTTCCTAGTCAACATATTAGGGATGATTTTAACATCTAGGGCCCCATGGTTGGGAAAAATTAGCCTCCAATAACCACTAGCATCCCCTCTTATTTTGCATTGCTACAATAGGCCTGTCAGGTTAGTATAAGCTGATTATTCAGCTGCAGCTCAGAGCAGGGCTTGTCTTAAAGCAGGAGTGGGTAATTGGTCCTTATAACATTTTTGGCCTGCAGCTGCCAACAGCCCCAGCCAGCATAGCCAATGAGGAAGGATTACTGGATTTGCAATCCAAAAATGTTTGGAGGGCCACAGTTCTCTACCCTGGCTTTAAGACCCTTTAGAGTTTGTACAACATGCCAAGATCCCATATAATGGTAGAAATATTTAAATAAATACATTTCAACTGGAGATTGCTGATGCACAGAGTGGATGAAATTGTGAATATGTACAAGGCTTTAGTCCCTGCTGAACTAAAGTTGAAATTTACTTCTAAGCATCAAATCAGTATGGCATATTGATTTTTGCACTGAACATGAAGGTTTCAAATCCCCATTCAGCCATGAAAACCCACTGCGTGACCGGGTGAGTCACACTCAGCCTCAGAGGAAGGCATGGCAAATCCCCTCTGTACAATCCCTCCTTTGTACAATCTTGCAAAAAAAACCCACTGTGGTAAGTTTGCCATAAGTTATTCTCATTTATATAGCGCCTTCAGTGTACATGGTGCTTTACAATAAAACAAAATGGGTCCTGCCAAAGGCATATAACATGTATGCACATAAAAAGGGAAGGAATAATAAAATGCAAAGTTATACAATACAATTTGCAGAACAAATTATCCAGATAAAATGAAAAATACAATACAATGTACAGCGAATTGACCATGTAATCAAAATATATAAGATCATAAAACAGTATTCATTAGGAGAAGAAGTTTTCAATGAGATTTCAAGATGAAGGAAGTAGCAGTCCACACATTCAGTGAGGAAATTCAAAGAGTATGAGGCAGCAAGTGAGAACAGAGGAAGTGGAGCCAAGGAGTTGTCAGAAATGATTTGTGGGTGAACTAGGAGGACTAGATTATGGTTTTACACATGCAAAACCAGGGAGTGAGTGTCACAAAAATCAACAAATTAGTTCTGAGGGGATATGCCTAGGATGGTGCTGCTAGCCCCTGTGTCAATCTCCAATCTAGTGCCCTATAGATGTTTTGGACCAATGCTACTCAAAGTGGAGGTCCATCAACAAGTGCTGGTCCTCAAGCCATCAGCTGTAGACTTTGTAGCATGTTTCAAGGAAGATAGGTTTTACCCATTGCCATAGCTATAGACGTTGGGGGTGATGAATGCTGGTCTCCCACATCTGATAGCCCCAGAAACACTTTTACACTACTGCTCCTTTTTAAGTCCTGACCAGCATAGCCAGTAATCAGGCATTACAGGAATTATAATGCAAATATTTGAACACAACAGATTGATGAAGGCTGCTCTTCTTGTAAAAATGGGTTTATGTACTCCATACCTAAAATAATGTGTTATACTCTGCACCATAATCTAGTGGATAATTCAGATTCCTAAGAAAATCTATCCAGAAAGTAAGGAGAAAGGGCCCATAACACTTAAGGATTCTGTAAAGATGTAAGGGTACTTTGGATGGTCTCTATGTTTAGCATAGCATATTGTCTAATGCAGAATACTTTGGCAAGATTATGAGTTGGAAAGAGTAGCAACATGGAAAAAGAAGGCAAGTAAAAAAGGTAATCATGGCGAAGGGGAAAGGGGTCATAAAAACATGCCCCCTTGAGGCTTTGGTCTTCAAACTTTGAACCTTCAACAGACTGCCCTATTGTTTCCAGCCTTCCCCCTCCTCAAGTTACAAAGATTACAAACTTGTTTTTACAAACCATGTTTTGTGAATCACAGGTGCTCTTTTGAGTCTGCTGGATGAAGGGGTGGGTGGGTTAGGGTATTAATGTAATTATGGGATTTTTATGATGTAAGCCGCCCCAATTGCATTGCAGAGGGGCAGAATAGAAATACATATTATTATTATTATTATTATTATTATTATTATTGGGATGTGTCCTTCCTGAATCTTCATTTGCGAAGAAAAGCCAGAGAGAGACATTATTAATAATAATTACATTTACTGAAATGCTAGCTTCATCCCATAATAATGCAAGCCTCCTGAGAGTGAGACACTAGGCAGTGAGATAAATTTTCATTGATAGAGCTGTGCTTTATGGCAGGTGGAGACAGCTTGTGGTCCTCTTATTGCACTGCAACTCCTTCTGGCCTAGCTTGCATGGGAGAATGCTGGGAGCTGCAATCCAAAATCAGGAGGCCACACTTGCCCATCCCAGCTTTTTGGAATATGTTACATGGAGAAGCTTGCATGGCATTTACAGTACTCAGATATGCTACCAGGGACTGGTGAACAACATCCCCCGCCCCGCTGAGCCTTTTAATTCTTCATTTTATTGTATTATTTTATCAGGCTTTTATCAATTGTTCTCACTAGTTTTTGTTGTGGTCTACAACATTTTTAAAAAAACACTACTATTCAGTTTGATCTCTTTGAGGGTCATTCTAGTGGGGATTTCTTACCTAAAACATACTGGTGTACAAAAAAGTATAACTGAAAAAAAGGTTTTCCTGCTAATTCCCATACATGTTTTTAAAAGTTCAAAATATCTCTTGTCCACTGCTCAAGCACCTACATCAAGGGTGTGGAAAGTACATCCTGTGGGTTGAATGCCCCCTCTGAACCCCCCCCCCTTTTATGGCCAACCCAGCTTCCCATTTTCTAAAAAAAACGGCACAATTTTTTGTCTGAATTTTATTTTGTCTGGCATTTTCTGTCTGAAAGTCATGCCAAACCACCCACAAAGACAGCCCTTGCCATTTCTTTTTATCCTCCCCCCTTTTTAAAGCTGTAATTTCTCTAAAGAAAGTGACCCAGTGTGCATCTAGACATGCTGATGTGGGCCACTAGGTGGCACAGGGGAGAAATTGGCCCCATCCACCCTGTGTTTGTCCCCCGGGGCCTACAAGTTATCTCCCCCACACCCTTTTAAGGATAATATGCTCACTTCATACCCCAGAGCTGGGAGACATGTGACTATCCAGATGTTGTTGGACTGTAACTCTAGCACTTCTTTACAACTAGTTCAACTGCCTTGGGCTAGCATGGGAATAGCAGCCCAACAGCTGTTGGGCCACAAATTTCCCTAGTCTTGCCTTTCCATCTTTTCTTAATAAGTCCCTTAACACTAGGGACTTCATTGCTTCTGTTGCCCATTGCCCTCCTACATTGTTTCCACCTCACTACCATCCAGTGTTGTGCTCTCTCTACTTAGTCTTCCTTTCAAAAAGTAAAATACCTAGGCCCTTTTGTGGAAGTCTGTGTTCCATCTTAATACTGAAAGTATCTTTCAGTAATAAATATTACTTCAGATACTTATGAAAATATTCCAGAAGAATGACTGGAGTGAGCTGAGATGTTTCCAGATGTTCTGCTTGTTCTGCTAGGAACATCACTGCAGGGTGATCAGCTCTGAAGCTGTTTATGGCATTTGTACAATGTCACTGTTGTGCGATAAAGTTGTATTGGGGCTGAAGCCAAAAGCCCCAGGCTTTCTTCAGCAGGGAAATGGAAAGGAAATGATGATCTGCTAGCACTGCCAATTTCAACATTTGTATTTTAGTCACCACTTGCTCATAAGGATAACATAAAATAATCCAGCCACACCCAGAGGGCTTGTGCAACTAACACTGATTCTATTCAGAGGGGGGAAACCAGTGAGAGGTTGACCGATACAGCATCCTGTAATTGGCTGTGAATTTTGTCATTGAACCATGTCCTGCTTCACTTTTAAAAATGGATTGTCTAAGCCTTGACAACACTCTCAAGGTAGGTTCCAATCTATCCCTTGCACTTGATTAACCAGTGCAAAAAAAAAAGGGGGGGGAGGGAAGAGAGAAGGGTTGAGCAGTAATGGTTGGGAACAGAGGTCACAATGGGGGAAGCCAATATGCTAAATTCTGTGTGCATAAGCTGCTGAGTAATGTGATTAACAGAGGGTGCATTGCTGCCAACACTGTACTGGGCCTCCCGCTGTTCTCTTGATTCAAGGCTCTTTCTCCACCCTCTCCCTGCATTCCACACCCTTGGACTCCTTTGTCTGGGGATAAAGAGACCCTCATCCTGGGGGATTTGGCAGCCAGATGTCACTTACTAAGCATCAGAGAAGCCAGGCTAATAAATTCCACTCTCCCCCGTGGCTATTGAAATGTTGGTTTGTTCCCAGTTCTCTTCTAGCATTCTTACAATCAAGCGAAATATCTTCTATCCTGATCTTTTCATGAATCACTGCTGTGCTCTGGTGATAAAAGCAGACAATATATGAGTGGGTTTCCCCCTGGAAAAGCAGGTAATAAATCTGTCATATCAGGAGTGGGGAACCTGTGAGCCACTTACAGCTCTTGAACCCAGTTTTTGCATCCTCCTTGTTCCCACAACAAGTCACTGTTCTGAAATTTTCAGTAAAATCTTGGTGGTTTCCTCCCACATCACTTTTCGTTCCTTTCTTTGGAATTCTGCAACACCATCCATTCGGCAGTCTCATTGCTTTATGATGTGGAAGTATGCACTGGCATCTTCCTATGCCATAGAGCTGCTGCCATCAGGATCAAATTATTAAAGGTCTGGTTAGTGCAATTGCTCCATGGCCCTCACAGGTTGCAGACATCAGATCCTGTCTGATCTTGGAAGCTAAGCAGGATCATCCCTGGTTAATTCTTGTGTGGGAAACCACCAGTGAATACCAGGTGCTGCAGGCTATATTTCAGAGGAAGGAACTGGCAAAACCACCTGAGTATTTCTTGCCTAAGAAAACTGTATGATATTCATGGGTTCACCATAAGTCAACCGATGACTTGGAGGTGCCTGCACACACACACACACCCCTACCTACCTCACTGCTTATGGTCCCAGCAATGAAGGAAACAAGAAAAAAAAAGTTGCTTCCTTTTCTTTTGCAGTCACTTCTTGAATCTCCTGATGTTTCTGTTGACATCAACATTTTGCATGCTGGTTGCTTAATTGAGTATAGAATCATAGAATCATAGAATTGTAGGGTTGGAAGAGACCACAAGGGCCATTCAGTCCAACCCCCTGCCACGCAGGAATCATGATCAAAGCATCCCTGACAGATGGCCATCCATGGAGAACCAGTGTGGTATAGTAGTTTGGATGTTGAACTAGGACTTTGGAGACCAAGGTTTGAATCCCCACTTGACCATGGAAACCCAATGGATGCCCTTAGGAAAGTCACACTCTCTCAGAAAAATATATGGTATTGGGCTGTGCCTCTCACTGAAGTTGCAGGGCCAAAAAAGCATTCATATATGAAGATTTTTGTGTTGTTTTTCATTGCACGTTGAATTGTATAATTATTTATTCATTCATTTATTTAATGAATTTCTATACCACCACTTCTATAATAACTCATACATGCACACAAAACAGGTTCAGGTTTTGGGACTGCTTCATGGCTTTTAACCACCTTAATTCTGCCTTGACTGTCATTGCCAGTGAATTTTGGCAGCAACACTCATGAGCAAAGAGGGCAGGCCCCAAATGTTATAATTCTTCATGACACACACCTGTGTTGCTTAAAGCTGTGGGTGCAGGTTCTGTATCCCTCCCACCTCTTCCAGTTACCTTGCTGAAAACTGTAATTGTGCTCTGTTGTTGTCAGAGTGTGAGGAGATGAAAAAAGCAATAATACTTAAATTTCTATACTGCTTTATAGTGCCAAGCACTCTCTAAGCAGTTTACAATGTGTGTCTAATTGCCCCCAACAAGCTGGGTACTCATTTTACCAACCTACAGAAGGATGGAAGGCTGAGTCAACCTGGAGAACCTTGCAGGATCAAACTCACAACGTTGTGGCTGCAGTATCGGCATTTAACCACTGTGTCACCAGAGTACTGCCCCCATCTGTAAGGAGTATGCCAGCTGTGAGGAAAGTACTGCCCCACCTGTGAGGAGATAGAATTAATGAATGAATAAATACGTAATAAAACTTGCTATGTATACTTTTAATAATGTAAATTTTTAGTTTGGACTGTTTTAAACTCACTGTTAGCTCCCTTAAATCCCTATATTGGGAGAAAGGTGGGATACAAATAAAATAAAGAAATAATAATAATCATAATAAGTCTTCCATTTCAGTGCTTACATTATTTAATTGCATAGCAGCATTCCCCCATTCTTGGGATGGGCCACCTGTTACCTTCCAGATGTGCTGCAACTCCCATCAATGATGAAGAATGATGGGCCTTTCAGGCCAAGAACATCTGGGGATTGGGATTTTTTTATTGAAATAAAACCATTCTACAGAATAATACACCCAGGGGGGTCACAGGTGGTTCATCCCTGCTCTGTCCCTTGATCAGAAGTAATGGTGGATTTGCTTTCAAAGGCACAGAAGTTGTCCTATCCACAGGATCTCGGAGCGCCTTGGTTTCTGCTTTCTTGCCAGCACTTAGATGTGTATCTGTAGTTGTAAGGAGACCATTGGCACTATTTTCTATAACTCAGAACTGAAGCAACTTCAGGAAAGAGGATTCTATACAGAATTCTTAGCATGTTCTTGAGAAAAGAATTTCATATTGCTGCAATATCAAATACAGTGATAGATTTGTTGTTATATGTTGTTTTTATATGCCTTCAAGTTGACTCCAGTTTATGGTGATCATAGCATAGAGGGTTCTTGTTGACATTTATTCAGAGAAGGTTTGCCTTTGCCTTCCTCTGCGGCTGAGTGTGTATGACTTGCCCAAGGTCATCCAGTGGGTTTCCATGGCTGAGCAGGGGGATTAAAACCCTGATTTCTCAAAGTGCCAGTACAGCACTACACCATGATAGCTTTCTATGTATTACACAAATACACTGATTTATTAATGTATGTGTGTTAAACATAGCAAAATAAAAAACAAACCCTCAGTATTTTGAATTTTAATTCCCCCCCCCTCATTTTCAAAGTGAAATATTATGTCATATATTTATTGCTGATTAATTGTTTTAAATTGGCCAGAATTATTACAGTTGATACAAATATGAATCCCAAATGTGTACATCGTAGCCCAGTGCACAGGCAGTTGAAATGCACCCAGTGGCACCTCTAGCCAATAAGCTATCAGGGAGATGGATTCGTACCTGCAATATCTTCTTTGTGGTCTCTGTGAATCACACAGCTGGGTTATTCCTATGCCTGCGCAGAGCGTTCAGAACCTTCTGGAATCGCTAGGCAGAATGTGCATTGATACATTTTTGGCGGTAACTCCGCCCATCCTAATGGTTCCTTATAAGGTGCTCCTGCCTAATTCCCCTCAGTTCCTTTCTTTCCGTCCTGTTAGCAGCTTGAAGGAACCTTCATTCGGTAGTTTTTTCTCTTTCACTTTCGATTTGATTGGATCTTGACTTGGCTTGGATTTTTGACTACGATTTTTCCTCATTCCTCTGGATTTGGCATTCTCTCTCTGAATTTGGTGTTGACTTGGATCGGTTTCCTTTACCCTTGATGGTTTTTTGCTTCGGATTTGGTGACTTCGTGAGTAAAATGTTTTTGAGAGCGGCCTTTAAAAGGTGTGCTATTTGTCAGGCTAAACTCCCAAGCGCAGATGGCCATTCCTGCTGCTTGATTTGTCTTGGAGAGACCCATAATGTTGACTCTTGTGTGCACTCTAGGGCCTCCACACCTCAGGCATGCAAGCACATGATGTCCCATTTGAAGTCCTTCTTATATGAGAGGGCTCTGATTCCAGCCTCTACTTCAACTCCAGCTTCTACTTTGGCATCCACACCACCTAAACGCAGCCGTTCGCCGTCTCCGAAGACCAAGACCCAAAAACGTCATTGCTCCTGTAGCCCTTCCCGACGCCGTTCAGTTGCTTCGGATCTGGAGGCAGTGCTTGGTTCGCACAAACACGTTTCCGTCTCGAATTCAGCTCAGGATCGAGCACACTCGATGCCTTCAACTTCGGCACGGGACCAAGAACCCTCCACTTCAAAGGCTGTCCCTCGGGACCAGACGACTTCTGAAACCACCAGTCGGATTGGTGTTCCTGGAGAGGCCACAAAGTCCTTAAAGAAGAAAAGGAAGGACAAACACTCTCCTCGGCATGACGACAGCTCTAAGTCTAAGAGCAAGCCGAAGGATGCTTCAAAAAAGTCGAAGCTGACGGCCATTCCACCTGCGGTCTCTGCTGATAAGGCTGCAAGGCCTGTCGATACCGCTGAGTCGCAACTCGCTGTTGAAGCCAAGGCTGTTCCAACCCAACCATCACCAGTGACAGCTGCTGAGGGAAATGTGCCATGCCGTGCTCCAACCCCTACGGGCTCGGTGGAAATTGTGGCAGTGGAAGTACCATCAGGGGCCGACACAGATGTGTCACCCCAGCGGAAGGGCCAATCACCAACCCTTGTCATCTTGAGAGCCCAACTTCTTGAACATTCTGTCTTGGACATCGAAGTTGAGGTTGTCGAATCCGAGGACGCCACCCGAACCTGACCGTTCCAGTCCAGCATCCATGAGGATGAACCTGCTTACATGGCCTACGACCTGGCACACTCTGTCTACCGGGCTGGATTCATGTCACCTACTGGCTCTCAGATTCTGACCTCCCGAGCATTTGACTTCAGGGAAATGTATGCGGCTCGGAGTGTACGCTGTTCCCCGCAAGGCCTCCATCCTGAGAAGCCACAGGACAGTCTGAGAAAAGATGTGGAGAGTCAAGTATCTCCACATCCAGACCGACGTCCTCTGCCACTGACTCCACCCACACCACCGCCACGTACCACCTCTCTGCTCCATGGCGATTGCAGTCCGTCACCTGCTCATTCAACATTGTCTTGATCGGGCTCATGGGATCCATACCTGCCCTACCTGCCATCTCCACAGCCTGATCTGGTGGAGGATGACTCTGCGTCGCCAATGGATGACATCCGTGCTTTTTCTGAGCAGATGGTCCGTATGTCCCACGCTTTGGATCTCAAGGTTATTGAGAAAGAGTCGGAACCAGTGGACCCCATCTTCCATTGGATTCAATCGAAGGCTCCTCCTACGGCTAGTCTTCCCGTCCTGCCGTCCCTTCTGAAGCTCACTCAAGGTTCATGGGAGAACCCTTCCTCGATCCAGTCTACCTCAAAGAAAACTGATGGGCTGTATCGGGTTGGAGGTGAACACATCGAATGGCTTCAGACTCACCCTCGACCAAATTCTGTGGTGGTTGAAGCTTCCCAGAATAGAAAGCAACGCTGTCCTCAATCAACGCCACCCAACCCAGAAGGGTGGAAGCTCTACATAATGGGGAAAAAGATTTACTCTGCGTCAGGCCTGAGTTTTTGCGTGGCAAATTACTCTGCCTGTATGGGGGCATACCAACAGGTACTCTGGGAAAGGATGATGCCCCTCATCCAAGATCTCTCAGAGGAACTACGACGAATGGCTGAAGCAATCCAGTCATAGGCGCAATTACTGGCAGGGCAACAAATGAATTCTGCCCGACATGTTGCGGATTGCGCTTCTAAGATGATCGCTGGATCAATCGCCCTGCATCATCACGTGTGGCTCCGTTCTTCGGGTCTCACTCCCCAGGCCTCAGCTACCATCGAGGACCTGCCCTTTGATGAATCAGGGCTTTTCCACAGATGAAAAACTGGAGTTCACCCAGAAGATGAGGACCACTGCCAAAAAGTACGGTATGACCACTTCCTCATTTTCTCAATACCTCTCCAGGAGCTATACCAACTGACAGACTGCTACATCTGGCCATCAGTTTAAACGGGGGTTTACTGGCCAATCTTATAGATGCTCCCGATACTTGCTGTCTCCTTTGCCAGTTTCATTGGTGAGGAGCCAGGGGTTAGCATCGCGATACTGGCCCCCTACAAGGCAGTGGTCTAAGGATCAGGCCAGGAGAAAATTCTGAATTTCCACCTCACTCTGTTTCTCTCTTCCCTTTAGACCCCACTATTTGGAGATCGACTGTCGAACTTCCAAGAAGTCTGGTCTTTAATAACATCAGACCGCTGGGTGCTTCAAATAATCCAGAACGGCTATTGGATCGAATTCGACTCACTACCTCAAACAGGCCGGGTTCGATCAACACCCCCCTCCCCTCCCCTCCTCGAAGAGGTGCAGATGCTGCTCCACAAAGGGGCCATCGAACCTGTGGACTCCACACTTCACCACCTCTGCTTCTTCTCAAGGTACTTCCTGGTCACTAAGAAGGATGGCAGTCTCCATCCCGTTCTCAACCTTTGCGGAGTGAACAGATACATAGAGCCAAAGAAATTCAGGATGGTCACCTTGGCCTCCATCCTTCCGCTCCTGCAACAGTACGACTGGTTCGCCTCAATAGACCTCAAGGATGCCTATTTCCACATTGGGATCCATCCAGCCCACAGGCGGTTTCTGGCATTCCAGATTGGGAGCAAGGTGTTCCAATTCTGGGTCTTGCCATTTGGACTTTCGACCGCTCTAAGGGTCTTCACGAAGTGTATGGCTGTGGTAGCAGCCTTTCTGCATCAGCGCGGAGTGGTGATCTTCCCTTACATCAATGACTGGCTGATTGTAGCGAACTCTCAACGTCAGCTTGAACTTGATATCGATCTCACCTTAGATGTATTAGACGGCCTGGGACTTGTTGTCAACATAGAGAAGTCACAACTACAACCGTTGCAATCCATCCAGTTCATCGGAGTTCAGCTTACCTGCCTCGAGACCAGTTCGACACCCCTCGGTCACTAATCCATGCCTGTCACCGATCCCAGAGACTTCCTGTCCATGCTGTCCAGGTACTTCTTGGTCACATGGCAGCTACTACTATGTGACCCACCTTGCCAGATTCTGGTTCCATCCGCTCCAACACTGGTTCCTACAGGTGTTCGACCCCCTACGCGACTGTCCAAACAAACTGCTCACGATGCCACGAGCAGTTCAACGGTTGCTGGGATGGTGGTTGGTTCCAGACAACGTACTGTCGGGTATGCCATTCGACCCCCCTCAACAGACGCCTCGATGCTCAGATGGGGAGCCCACCTCGACTCCTATGAGATCATGGGTGTTTGGGATGCCAATGAACGGACGTGCCATATCAATGTCCTAGAGCTCCTCGGCGTTCAGAAGGCACTACGTGCATTCGAGACCCTAGTGATGGACAAGACCGTCCTGGTGGTAACAGACAACACATCAGTGATGTACTATCTGAACAAGCAAGGAGGAACGAGATCCCCTCAGCTTCTTCAACTCACACTGGACATCTGGGATTGGTGCGTATGCAGGAACATTTAACTCCAATCCATCCATCTGCCGGGGAAGGAGAACACTCTTGCAGACGGACTCAGCCGTTCCAGCCTCTCCATCCACAAATGGATGTTGCACAGGTCAGTGACGTCAGACCTGTTTCGACAATGGGGAACTCCCCAAGTGGACCTTTTTGCATCACCAGAAAACAGTCAGTGCCACCAGTTCTGCTCCAGATGTCATGCCCCAGGCTCGAGGGGTGACACATTCCTCTTTCATTGGACGGGACCCCTTCTCTACCTCTTCCCTCCATTTCCACTGCTGATGAGGGTAATTGCCAAACTGCGCCAGGACCGAGTGGATGCCATCCTCATCACTCTGTGGTGGCCCCGGCAACCTTGGTTTGCAACCCTCCTGCATCTCGCTAGGCACCAATTCATCTGACCCATCCCGATCTTCTCACCATTCGGAACAGGAAGGTCAGACACCCAGATGTACAAGCTCTACGACTAACAGCATGGAGACTACAGCCTTGAACTCATCCTCCGTCCAGACGGCTGGGGTCACTATGGTCTCAGATTCGTCCTCGGTTCCGAGAGGCCGGGTCTCTTCAGCTCTGCCTCCAGACGTTCAGACTGTCATCGACGCTGCCTGAAGACCTGCTACCCATAGATCGTATCACTACAAGTGGAAAAAGTTTGAAGCCTTTCTGGCTGATTGGGGACTGGCTACAGAACCGTACTCTATCCCGATGGTCTTGGAATTCCTTCTCCACCTGTCTACCACAGGGCTTTCGCTTTCGTAGATCCGATGCTACTTGGTGGCCGTTTCTGTCGAATTCCAGGCTAGAGGTCACCAATCTCCTTTTATGGATCCGACGTGGAGTCTCGAACTGGTCCTCTCGCATCTGGTTCGATGCTCCTTTGAGCCCATGGCATCTACTGATTTGAGGCTCCTGACCTGGAAGACTGCTTTCCTTGTTGCTATTACTTTGGCGCGTCGAGCTGGAGAACTCTGTGCCTTGCACTCAGATCTGCCATACACTGCCTTCCACAAACAAAAGGTAGTGCTCCGTCGTGACATCTCCTTCCTCCCGAAGGTGGTGTCGAGCTTCCATCTGAATCAGTCTATCACTCTCCCTGCTTTGATGCAGGACCCGAAGGACGAATTTGAGCATACCCTCCACTCCATGGATGTCAGGAGGGCACTTGGCTTTTACATCCAGAGAACTGCTCCCTTCAGGAAGTCACCTAAACTGTTTGTTTCCTATGCCGCCTCGAGACTTGGAGAACCTATTTCTCCACAACGTCTGTCTAAGTGGGTGACATTGAATATAGCCCTCTGCTATGAACTGGCCAAGAAGCCATTACCGCCACGGATTCAAGGGCACTCGACGAGGGCTGTCTCCACCTCAACAGCTTTCCTCTCTGGGGTGTCTCTAGAGGATGTTTGCAGAGCAGCAGCTTGGTCATCACATTTGACTTTCATTTTCCATTACAGACTTGACACTCGTTCCAGGAACGAGGCTGCCTTTGGGAAAGCTGTACTTTTGTCTTCTATTCAATGAGTGAGTGTTAATGTGTTGTCAAGTTACTTGATTGATATCCTTGATATGATAAGTATATATAGTTCATCAGTTCTGCTGTCAATAAATCCAATTGATTTATTGTAAGAATGTGCTGTCAATAAATCCAATTGATGCTTGACTGTGCAGCATGGTCCTAGTGTTAATATGTATAGGACATACCCTCCTCCTGGAGTGAAGCCTGCCAGTCTACCCAGCTGTGTGATTCACAGAGACCATGAAGAAGATGGACAGGTTGCTAACCTGTAACCATAGATCTTCGAGTGGTCTTCTGTGAATTCACACAGACCCGCCCATCCTCCCCTCTATGTCCTACTATATCATATAAACATGGTTTAATGTTCCTGATGCTGCTGTTTATGGCATCATTCAGGGAACTGAGGGGAATTAGGTGGGAGCACCTTATAAGGGACCATTAGGGTGGGCAGAGTAACCACCAAAAATGTATCATTGCACATTCTGCCTAGCAATTCCAGAAGGTTCCAAACGCTCTGCGCAGGCGCAGGAATAACCCAGCTGTGTGAATTCACAGAAGACCACTCGAAGATCTATGGTTACAGGTAAGCAACCTGTCCATTTACACTCTTGCTCCCCCCAACCTTGTTGGAAAATCTAGCATTCTTCTTCTCCCGCCTCATTTGCTTGCTATTAGAGCAAGTAAGTTCTTAGAGACGTTAGGGATTTCATGCATGTTAAGGGTTCCCCCTTCTCCTCATCCTATCTTTAGTGGGCATGGTTTGTAAACACACACAACCATGCTACAAGATCATGTGACCTATTTTCATACCACAAACCTGTTACCCAATTTTAACCTGAGCCTGCCTTCCTCAAATGGCTACCTGAGGTAGTTAGGACTGTACTCTGAAAGAGGGGTGGGCTGGCTGGCTTTGCTTTTGCACAATCCTTAAAAAAACTAACTAGGCTTTCCCCAGTCCACTAAAGTCTAATTCTTACCTGTGTTAAATGACCCTGAATAGGCCCTTTTTCATAAAAACATTAAAAATAGACTTGTTAATCAGATCAAGGCCCATTAAGTGCAAATATGCTTTGTAAGAATCATATCCACAATGAAAAATTGGCCCATAGTCCACTGGTAGTCTGTGGTTTACCTTTGAGCAACCCCTTTATCAAAATAATTGAGGAAACATAAGGAGAGTCCACCCCCCTCCCTTGGCATACTGACTGGGGTTACACAGGCATGGCATTAAGATTTAAGGGTTGACTAAATGGTGAAAATACTCCTTATGGAATGCGAGAAGAATCCTACCTGTCTTGATGGCATTCTGCATCATTTTGATGTATTGGGAAGGAGGGGGAGCCCAAAACATTAAAAACTCTGCAAGAAAAACCTTCATGGCTTTTCCAGGAGTTTTTTTTAAAAAAAACAACAATGAGGGATAAGGCAAGAAAATGGGGTGTTCCCCCCCTGTTAAATGGAAAAATCACTCTATTGCACATTGGGCATCATTTTAACGAAAGTTTGGTGGTGGCAAATTGAGGTAAGTACAAACACAAGTAAATCACTCGCAGCCACCATCTTGCATGCGAAGCTTATGGGGGCAAAAACACCATTAAGACAAGTTGCAGCTGCTGCGAAATGCCATTACTACGAGGCACTCTGGTGTTTTTTTTCTTTGCCTCATATAGACAAGCCCTTAGATTTCAAATTTGCAGGCAGGGTTTTGTTGTTTTTAATCCAGTTTATTTTTAAGTGTTTTAGAAAATACAGACAACCTATTTTCTCAAGTGTTTAACAAACTGTCCCTCCCCCATTTGTTTATTTAAAATTATAATTACTTTCATGGTTGAACTGAGTCATTGCTGTTCAAACATCATGGCTGGAACTTCATAGCAGCTCATCCAACCTCAAGCACAAGTTCTTTCAGTGGAATGAGTTCACTTTCAGCTCCTGAGTCATCAAGTGACCAGAAATTGAGTAATGTACTTGCATGTGTGAATTGGCCTGTTGCCCTAGTCAGCAGCTACTTTTGCTAGGGGGCCACTTTTAAAATAGCAGGTGAGATGAGGCCTTTTGTAAATCCTGTTATTACAGTACAATCACTGCTCCTTCCGCAGCCCAAATAACACCCCTTGGAATGACTGAATTTGGCATGGGGTCCCTGATTGCTGATCCTTAACCTAAAAATGATAGGATGCACAATGATTCTCATTAGTTATGAGGTCAGGGATGAGGAAAGAGTGGTTCTCCAGAAGTTTCCACTGCAAGTCCCATCAGCCCAAGATAGCATAGCCAATTGTGAAGGTGATGGGTGTTGCAGTTCAAGATCTAGTGGGCAAGGCCACACTTTCCCTGCCCCTACCTAACAAGCATCCCAGTCTCATTTTGCAGAGAGATGGTATGTACAATGACTGTCATATATCCCTCTGCTGCTTGCCACACGTCAGAAATGGACAAAAATCAGAAAGGGTTTGTACTACACACAACCCAGTTAATGTGATTTGGGCACATACATACACCCCATGTGGAAAGACATCTGCTGTCCTCCCTTTAAAATTATCCCAACCAATAAATTTTGGCAATATCTTCAAAGCAGAACATAATCTGAAATTTCCCCATGGTGCCATCTTGTTATTTTCTTCATTTTCCCATAGAGGGAGCACTGCTGACACTCTTATAATCCTAGATCTGTTTCCCACTACACAGTTATAGCACTTTGATACCACTTTAACTGCCACAGCTCCATCCTATGGAATCCTGGGATCTGTAGTTTTGTGAGATATTTAGAATTCTCTGCCAGATGCTCTCATGTTTCAGCATACTACAGATCCCAATATTCTATAGGAGGCAGCCATAACAGCTAATGTGGTACTAAAAGCCATTATTCTGTAATGTAAAAGAGACTTGGGACTTTTTCAAATGGGGTAAAAAAAACCCGAGGAGGTTGGGAGAAGAACGGCGCTGTCATGCTTACAGAGCCCCATTTTAGACAGCCCGGTCCTCCTCCCGACCTTCCCCCGTCTTTCCTCTCTGCTGCCCGCACGAGAAATGCAGCACTTTTATTCACAGAGAACCCTGTCAATAAAAAGTGGCGCCCGCAGCACAGAGGAAGGATGGGAGTAGGTCGGGAGGAGGATGGGGCTGTCAGAAATGGGGCTCTGTAAGCCTGACAGCCCTGTTCTTCTCGTGACCTCAGGTTTTTTTTTTACTCTGTTTGAAAAAGTCCTTGGTCTATAGGATTTTTCTCTTTTGGTCCTGCATCCCAGCAGTACTAAGCAGTATGTGTATTTCTTATCATTCACACAGATTCAGCTCCTTTCCATCACTCATCATGAACTCTGCACCCACCTGAACTTTGTTTCCTGTTTACATGTTTCATAACAGCCCGGTTCCAGTTAACCTGGAGTGACACAGAAATCATGTATGAAACTGACAACCTGATTCACATTTCCACCATTTGTTTCCTGCCCTGATTGTTCTTGGGATTAGATTCTTGATTGTGAGAACTGCCTGCATGTTTCACAGTAATGAGGTGGGCATACAAAGTAGCAAAGGAAATCTAAGGGCCAGTTCATAATTTACAAAATTCCTATATAAATGGCAAATTGAAGTGAAATGTAGTAGGTAATAACTGCCATGCAGGCACACAGTGTGAGGAAGCCATGATTATAAATGGCTTTCCTGTGTGTGTATACACTTGGGAAATGGCATTTAGAGGATCACTAAATGATATAGGTGCACATGGAAGTATGATAACAGTTTTGCTTTTCTATTGCCAGTGGTGAACAAGCTTCAAAACACATTGGGAGAGAGGAAAATTATTACATTTCCCATAACTGTAGTTCTTCGTGGCCTCTGTGCTTTACACAAATGGGTGCAAAACCCATTTGCATGAGGGCACAGATGCCACTCAAAGAAACACAGTTAGAAGTAAGCAACCTGCTCTTGTTCCTCATGGGGCTCATCTACATGGGGCAGGATATGCTTGCTCTTTGCCAGTGTATCCTGCCCACGGATGAAGCCCATTCCTCCCCTGTTCCCTCCATGAAATGGGAGGAAGTCCAGTCAGGCACGCTGGTCCATTGCTGCAGCAGCCAGTGCTGCAGTCTCCCTCACTCTCCCGGAAGCTAAGAAGTGGCCTGTGATATATGATCAAAACCTCCTGCCATGTGACCAGCCTTGGTCACATGCTGCGGGTCTCCTTCTTGCTGCAGAAGAGCGGTGGCAGACCGGCAGCTGCAGTGACAGGCCAGAGTTCTAGAATGGACTCCTGTGGCCACACAGAGCCCAATGCTTTTTTCCCCAGTGGAAACAGATTAAAGCAGGTATTTTTGTAAAATACTGTAATGAGCCCTACCCTGTCTTCCCCCAATCTTAGCCCCATCTTTGCCCCACAGGTCATGAAGACTGCCCAGGGGCAGAATGGGGCAAAAGCCCTGCATTGTCAGGACAGCAGGGCTCTAAGATGGGGTATATTGCTGGTGTAGATAAGCCCACAGTCTCTGTGCCCTCACACAAATGGGTTTTGTGCCCATTTGTGTGAGGGCACAGATGACCACTTGAAGAACCTCAGTTACAGGTCAACAAACTGTTCTTCTTCTTTGTGGTCTCTGTGACCTCAAATAAATGGGTTTTGCACCCATTTGTGTGAGGGCACAAATGACCACTCAAAAAACCACTGTTATAGGTAAGCAACCTATACATCTGCACTACTCCAGGCCTGGAAGCTACTGGCAGGACCTGTGCAACTAATTCCACAAACTGGAAAACTAATTTTGAAGCTGATGAGACTTTTAAAAGCTTTGTGACCTGGCACTGAGGTGGTGAGGTCTGTTGTTCAAAGAGAGAAGAAAATCCCAGTCACTGAGCATGTTCAGATTCTTGGGAAAGCATCTTAAAGGGGCTCTTTGGAGCCTAGCCAAATTTTGTGATTTATATAAACTGCCAGAGTCCACACCACATTCTAGTGTTAATGGGAGCTTTCTCCTTGTTAGATATGGTCTACTTAGTCCTGGTCATGGCATACGTTCGAGCAGGGCTGGGAATCATGTTGCCTTGCAGATGTTGGACTACAAGTCCCAACAGCCCTAGCCAGGATATCCAATGGTGAGCAATGGTGGAACCTCCCTTCCACCAACATGTGGAGGGTGACCTGATTCCCATCCTTGCTTTAGGTGTTTGGCCTAGATTCCTACTCTGTCGCTTCCTAAGAAACTCCCCACTTGCCTCCACATGAATGGATGAAAATGCCTCTTTTTTTTTTTTTACCTTAGAGTGGCCTACAGTCTAAACTATAATAAATAAAATGTACTGTACATAGAAAAATGCAATAGTTTATAAGCATGCAGCTCAAGCTGAATCAAAAGGACCAACTGCATTTATAATGCTGCATGTGTTAATTGGCCTACATAGCACCACGATGCTTATCAGGCAACCGTTTTGTGAATGACTAGTGTTAATGATTTAATTTTTACTGGCATAATTTTTGTATCCAGTTATCCTCTGACCTCACGGTACACAATCTCATGTATATATAGCTGAAATTCTGCAGAGCAGTTCCTGTGATTTTGATTCTGTATCAAATGAAGTGGGTTACAGTCTACAAAAGCTCATGCTATAATAAACCTGTTGATCTTTACAGTGCCACAAGGTTCTTGGTTGTTTTCTTCTGCAACAGGCTAATATACCTTTTTAAAAAGCAAACGTGAAAATGCCTGTAATACCTAAACACTCCTGTTTGTCCTCCCTCTATCTCTTTGGTATGGAAATTATGCTAGATTTGGTTCCAAGGCATATCCAGGTATATGGCGGCAGGAGGGAGAACTATTTGAAACTCTGGGAAGCTGGTGCCAGTTAGAATAGAAAATGCTGACCTAGCTATACCCAATGTGTTGATACAATAACTTATGATGTCACTAAATAAATAATGCTCAGCAAAAATAAATTACTAAATTAATATGAGTGGGACTGATCCATAATTGAGGCCCCCCTCATAGAGAAGATTCTGTTCCTGGTTGCTACCTGTCTAAGATAGTTCCTGGAGAAGGGCCTCCAGTTATGATCTCAGTTAGTTCAAAGGGAAAAGCTCAAAATGCTAAATTGTTAAGAATCTTCTGGCTCCATTATCCATCTCTGTGTCCTCCACATGTGATCAGTGGGCTTGCCCTAACCGTAGAGGTGATTCACCAATCAAAACTCTTTCATGCAACTAATTCTCACAATGTAATTTTGGTAGTAAAGACTAGCTGTCCACCGGTGTATTCTGGCCCCGAAGCAGGCCCATTCCCCATTTCCTGAATGAAATGGGATGGAGTTGAGACTGCCACGCCAGCCCATCCCTGCAACCACCACCCTTTCCATCTGTGTTGCATTATCTGAAACCAGGAAGGGGGCTCACAGCACATGATCAAGGCACCCTGCATGTGACCAGCCTTAGTCACATGCTGGGGGCCTGCTTCCTGGCTTCATAGAGAGCGACGTGGATGGCAGCTGCAGCAAAAAGAAGTGTTTTTTTTCAGGGTACTTTGCTGAAATGTTTTATTGGGCTTTATTCCATCTTCCCCTCAGGCATTGTGAGGACTGCCCAGGGGCAAAAGGGAGCAAAAGCCCTGTGTTGTCTGGACTGCAGGGCTTTAAGATGGAGCAAGATGGGGTAAATAAACTGTCTAGACAAGGCTTAGGTTATTTTACTGAAGAGTGGTGTCATAGAACTCAGTCTTCAGAGCTATGGATATTTTAAAGAGGTTGGGATGTATATGTTCCCTCTTTCCTCATCACCTGACATTGCTTACTGGTATCTAGAATATTCTTCCGAAGTGGTGCATTGTTCTCCTAGGATGACTTGGACACAGTGCCCCCATGTGGTGTTCGATATTGTTATCTTCCTGTGGGAAAATAGAGCTCTCAACAGGGTGCAATGGCAGCCTATTGTGGAACCAGTCCTAAGACCCTGCCCCTGTGCCTTTTATGCTGTGACTTATTCCTTTTCCTCACAATGGAGCTGGCAGTTGTGGGAGACAACATGATGTTGAACCAAAACCATTTCTGAAAATTAGGGTGGTGGTGGTGGTGTGATATTTCTAATTCTAGAGCATGCATAGGTGACTGTCCAACCTGCCTGTATGTACAGGTGTAACCAAAGAAGTGATGTTAGCTTCAACTGAACCTTTTCAATAGCTTCAGCAGAACCTCATTAAAGACCATCACAAGCTCTGATTTAAAACATTTCAAGGAATTGTCCAGGGAACAAAGTGCAATTTTTGGCCAGGATTCATGTGTGCAACTTGTTTTTATTCTGTGACATTCCCCTAGGAACACGGTTAACAGCACACACATATCTGGAGTTACATAATGGAGCTTTCTGCTAAGAGAACATACATGGTTCCTGTGCTGGCTTGAAACCAGCATCTCTTTTCAGGAATTAATTCCTCTCTGAAAGTCCCCATTGCTCTGCTGTTTTTCAAATGGTATTTCAGAGTGGCTCAGAACATGGCAGTGGAGGGATTGTACACAGCCACTCGGGTGGGTGGGAACAGAAGGTGCAATGTTCAAGGCTGTTTTTTGTTTTTTTTTAATCATTCATCCTCATCTCTCTCTGTAGCTAGCCTTCCTCCCCTGTTCCAAAAATTCTCACAAGCATGCCTTGGTATCACTTTATTAATTTTGCCATCAGACTTAGATAAATGATTAATATCTGGGAAAATCCCTTCTAAATATGAACTGATAATTGTGTTTGACTGCCATGTTATGAATTGTTTGTAAACAATGAATTTATAAATGTTATATTTGTTATTGTTATTTTTAAAAATCCTAGTCATATGAGGATGCCTGATTCTAGGTTTATGTCACTGATTTCCTCAACATACACATTAATGGGGCTTGTCTAGATGAGAAGATATAATGTGGATTGCTGGGCGTTAATGCAAATTCACAGCAGCATTCATTTCTCTCCTCGTTCCTTTGGCAAAATTGCTGGTATGCGAAGCTGTCCATGTTTGAAGTTCACATGCAGTCATGCCTACGAGACAAGGTGGTGGCTGTGATTGAATTACTGTACTTGTGTTATTGTTCTCCATAAGTTGTTGCCCCTGCACAGTATTTTTTTAAACTGTACATAAATGCCTTATTTGAGAACTCACGCCGAACAAGTCTTGAAGAGAAAAGACAATGCAGAAATAATCACAACCCAGTAACATCACCTGAGGAAACCTTCTGCTGTGCTTTCTGCAACTGGACTTGTTTATCTTGGATTGGCCTTTTTAGTTGTCCGCGCACTTGCAGAAAGCGCAGGATGAGTCCTTCCTGAATCTTCGTTTGGGAAGAAAAGCCAGAGAAAGAGAGAACATAAATCTAAGGTGCGCATGTGTGACCTTCTGCTTAAAAAAGCTGTTTGGTCACCTCAGCACAGTGAAAAAGTGCACGAACAGCAATGTTAAACTCTAAAATGTCACTTCTGGCCACTTCATTGCTGGCAAGCCTGCTCCCCACCCCCGCCCTGACCAATCAGCTTTCCACTTCTACTGTTATCCAGGAATGCAATGCAATGCGAATTGGTTGTCCAAATGAGCAGCATTGCACATTTCCATATATGTTTTTAAAACCTTGGGAAAAGTCGCAAAGGCCCCGCAGCTTTTCAATTTTTTTGCCCCCCTCCTTACAAATACAGTGAATCACTAAGGGATCTTGTTGGGACAAAAGGTATTCTCAAATTCTATGAGTATTTTGAGCATCTAGACAACCCCCTGGTAAGCGGTACTTGTCAACTCCTATTGTTGGACTAAATAACAGCATGCAAGGTGAAACCTGTGAGCCATTTCCTTGTTGCTGCTGCTTTTTCTGGCTAATTTTTGCCTCTAAGCCTGAAGAAGTTACAACTTCCCTTGAAAAAGAATGGAATTATTGTTATTTGTTTGATCTCTCTCTCTCTCTCTCTCTCTCTCTCTCTCTCTCTCTCTCTCTCTCTCTCTCTCTCTCTCTCTGTCTCCTGCAATCCTTTTCACACTTATCTGGGAGCAAACTCCATTTAACTTAGTCAAACTCAACCTGTCTCTGTGATCCTGGAAACACATCTGTCTGTTTCCAAGGAGAGTTAAGTCCAAACATTGAAAAGGGTGTAACTCCCCCCCCCAACAACTATTAACAACTCCTTAAACATTATATGTCATTTTAAAAGAAGAGACTTTCAGACAATTTGCAGGAAACATCCTCCCAAGGAATGCATAGGAACACCCAGACACTGCATAAAATGTTCCCTTTGTTTGAGATGTTGATTTGCTACCCACGTTCCAGATTTCTCTCAGTAGCCAAGGGAGCGAAGCACTTGCTGCTAGTGAAAAGATCTGAAATATACAGTTTCAGAAGGATGCCAGAGGAATGGGTAACTATGATCCCAGTCTCTTTTCTTCAGGTTTAAATATTTGCTCCAAAGAAACTAAGATACAGATAAAGAGCTGACAGGTCACAGATACAAAGGAAGGACAGGAATCTTGTTCCTTTCAAAGCAGACTTAACATCTTAGTTTAAAACATTAATTTATTACAAGCTTTCAGGGTATAAACAAGTTTTCGGGGGGGGGGCTGTTTGTTTACATTGTTGACTTTATAGCATTTTACTGAATAGTGGTAGTTTGTGGTTTTAAATGTTTATCATGATGGCTTTATAAATTTATAATTTGGTATTAAAAGTGTGTTTTTGTGCAGGCTATCAGCTGGCCTGGGCTACTGTGAAAACAGCAGGATATAAATAGCTAAAAGCAACAGGGACAACACACCACAACTACTACTAATAGTAATATTAATAGTGATTGTGATGGTAATGCTGAAGGAGAAGGGTTGGAGGCATGAGCTGCAGGGATTAACAATATCTGAAGGAACTACCAGTAGTTGCATAAATAAAGAAGGTTAGTCAAAGTTGCTATTCTGAGTTGCTGTCCTCTCCTTATTAGAATACTGTATATTAGACATGAATGTTTTCGTTCTTCTCTGTGTTTGTGTGCATGTGTTAGATTTCTTGTGTCTCTGTTGCTGTTCTATAACTACTGGAATGTGCTTTATCTGGAGCTGCCTTTGAAGGTGATTCACAAACTTTAGTTAGTCTAGAATTTAGCAGCACCGTTTATTAGCAGGAATGACCCAATGTGAGCATATAACAGTAATGCTGAAAGAGATCTCCATTGGTACCTAATCTAATTCCAGGCTCAATTCAAAGAGCTGGTTTTAGCCTTTATAACTCCAAATGGCCAGAGTTTAGTATACCTCAATAACCTACCCTGGCAGAATTAGTTCACTCATCAGAATGCGAAGAACATGGCCTGCTGGGCCATATAAAACCCACTGGCCAAGAGAAGGTTTGAGTACTAGAGTGGCCAAAACTGAACGGAGGGAATATATTAAGTTTCTTTCCAGCTTTAGTGAGCCCCCCCCTGAACAACTTCTCATGGAGAGGCCTTTTCTCTGAGGGTGTCAAGAGGTGCAACCTGGTCAGTGGGTGGTTAGGGCAGGGAGGAGGCAGCCACAATAATGAAATGGCCCACCCCAGCATCTCTTAGGGAACTTGAAAGCTCACTGTGTCGGCTGAGGGCCTGGTAATGTCTCAGGATGGTAATACTAGGGTTGCCTGTTCAAGATCATCCCAGGCCTGAGGTTTTTGGGCCTAAACCTGAGACCTACGGCAGTCTCTGCTGATGCCATTAAGCCTTGTGCATTAAGTACCAACCACAGTTGCTCACTGTGGTTGCTGGTAATTCAAACACACGTACACACAAACATTTTTTCTGTTTGGAAATTAAGACAGAAATGTTAGCTAAAGGGGCTGTTCCCAAATCAAGGTGAAATGAGGGGATTATTCCTTCTCAGTTAGGAAGATGAGATAAGGAACAGTTAACCTAGCCTATTTGCTTCTCGCCAGAAAGTGAATGGATGCCGAATAGACTGGGAGGTGAGGAAGAAGCTAGGTACCTAGATCCCTTTGAGAGTCTGGGAATTACAGCAAGCAAGCAATGAAGCCTCATGAATTGTAAGCTGCTGATCTATTAGAGCTGGAGATCTGTACACAGCCCTTTCCTCTTGCCCAGAGCTGTGCCCTCCCAAACTGGGTAATTTTCATGGGTCATCTCCTGCTTGGAGATGACCCATGAAAACTGGAGACTTCGGTGCAGACCCTGAGATTTGGCAACCCTAGTAGATATACTCTCCCAAGGGAGAAATATAAGGAGCCAGAGCATTGGTCCATCTAGGCCAGTACTTCCAATTTTGACTGGCAGTAGTTCCGTGGGGTTTCAGGCAGGGCTTTCCTAAACCTTTCTGGAAATTCTTGGTGTTCCCTGGCAGTTTCATGTCCAGATACTAACCAGGCCCAACTGTGCTTACCTTCCAAAATTAGATGAGCTCTGGAGTGATCACAGTGATATGATGGAGAACCAAAATGGTGAAGCACTGATTGGCTCTCAATTGGGAAAGCCTTTGATGCCTGGATGGGAGCTTTTTTTTGTATACCCATGCTTTTTTGATCTCCTCTGGAGCTCCTAGGCCTTTTAAAATAAAACGTGGCTATTTTTTTTGGTTTCCAAACAGCCACATGTTACTCCTGGAGCATATTTACTTTAACCATCACCACACCACCCTCCCGCACATTCCCAGAAGCATCTTGCCAGTTTGTGGAATTAGCTGCATAGATCCTGACAGTAGCTTACAACCCTGGGATGCTGCAGATCTATATTTACAGAAGGTGTAGTAATTTTCATCTTTTTCAATGTGTTTTGAAACTCATTCACCACTGGCAATAGGAAAAGCAAAATTGATATCACACTTCCCTGTAAATAATTTTGATGCTCTTCTAAATGCTGGAACATTTAGGTACAATCAGAAGTCGCTTTTGGTTGCAGTTTCTGGACAGTATTGTGACTGAAAATGGTGTAGTGTGGCTCACTTAGTGAAAAATGGCCCTTGCATCCAGAGCAGGTGCCCACCCCTATATCTTTCAATGGCTGGATTTTGTCAAACTCTGCCAACAGTGCTGTCATCTCTAGAACAGAAAGGGCTCTCATGTTCCCTTGGTGAGGGAAAGAGGATGAAGAGGAATTCTGCAGTCTCTCCTTTCATGTCCAGTACCTGTTCCCTAGAGCTAGGGCTAGCACCACCACCCAGATCTTTTGTTTTAGCACCAATTGATGGCTTTGGATAGGTCTCCCCCCACCCCCACCCCTTGGTGAAGGAGACTCACTGCAATAAAATTTTGTGAGCCTCTCCCCCTCCCCCATCAAGAGAGATGACTGGATGATGGATTGATATGGAGAAAGGGATGGCAAGCCACTCATCATAGATGTATGATACATTGTGCAGTGTAGTAGGGCCTGAAGAGATGTCACCTGTATATGCAGCTAGTCCTGGAGGGGTTTGTCCCAAACAGATCACAATCCCCGCCTACTTGACATGCTGTCAATGATTGATAGACAGCACATCACAAGCTTAGGTCCTTCAGGGCAGAAACATCAATTGGGCTGCTGCAGACTCCTGCAGAAGGTGGAAGAGCTACTGGACCTGCCTGATATTTTATTTTATGGAGGGGCAACAAATAACATCTCTGAGTGGAAGATCTTGGACTAGTATAGTTGAGTAGGAGCCAGTGTGGTGTAGTGGTTTCAGTATTGGACTATGACTCTAGGAGACCAGAATTTGAATCCCCACTCAATCATGGAAACCCGCTGGGTGACCTTGGGCAAATCACACACTCTCAGTCTCAGAGGGAGGCAACAGCAAACCCCCTCGGAACAAATCTTCCCAAGAAAATCCTGTGATACGTTGCTTCTGAATTATGGTGAATGTCTTGGGGTCCCCATAAATTGGAAATGACTTGAAGGCACACAACAACCACAATAGAGACCTATGTATAGCCAGGTATTTCATTAATCCATACCCTGGAAGAACATCTTTGTTCCTGCACTCTTTCACTATAGATGCATTGATCCCAAGACCAGTTTAAGGAATTTTGGGGGCCCCTGCAATGCTTTATTTTGGGGGGCCCATATGTTTATCTCAGGTCAATGTAACCTACCTCAACCTAAGCAACAGTAAAGGATATTCAGATTATTACTAATAATGTTTTTGCAGGAGGAGGGTTACTATGCCCCCCCCCCAATGATGGGGCCCCCTGCGAATGCTGATGCTGCCAGTGCCTTAAACTGGCCCTGATTGATCCAAGATTACTACCAGCCACCTCACCCTCTGGTGCCTCTCCCCTGCTTCTCAATTTCCAATTGCTCATTAGAAACTCTGCTCATCTTATAAGGATTCATTGAGAAGCTGCAGAGAAACAGTGGCATTAGTGAATATGTACAGCAGGCAAATATTATACACGTAAGAGTTACTGTTAACTGTTAACTGATCTAGGGTAAGCATTTGGCAAAGAACTTGAGTTATTGTTCTGTCCATTTTATTGGGGCCAAGAGCTATGTTTCTAGAAGAGCAACTTCCTCCCTGGACCACATGACAACTGACTTTTAAAGCAAATGGAACTTTGAAAAGCACTTCAGAAGATATAGGGCATGTAGGAGATGGGAAGGAGTGTCTGGTGATGTTCAAAGGAGAGGGTGCACACCTTTACATCTTGGCAGGGTAGCTAAGTGGCTAGAAAAATGAGTGGGCAGTGCTACACCCAAGCTTTCCATGAAGGTTTGCTAGGCAGTACCCAGCATGGTGTAGTGGTTTCAGCATTGGACTATGGAGATTATCACACAGGCCAAATACCCCACGACAGGGACGACAGGAGATCACTAAAAGGCTTACCTATCAGACAACGTCATCCGTGTCCTGTTCTCCCCCTCGTGCTGGCTCCGTGCTGCTTCCATTTTCCCTTATTGATAGGGAAAAGTCATCAATAAGGCCCCGTTCCATTACAGAAACAGAATCACAGGCATATGAATTAGAGCCCTGTTGTGCTGGTGCAATGAAGATGTAACATGATGTCACTGAGAGGTCTGTTTAGAACACTTCCAGGTACGATCAGGACGAGGAGGTGACACCCCCACCCGGGTTACCTGGGGTTTTAAAAATCTGTTTTGGGGCTTGGTTTTTGTTGGGATGTTTGGTTTATTTTTTATAATTAAATTTCCCGCGCGATCATTCGCTCATGAGAATGAGTGGGATTTTCTTACCCTGTAATAAAAGCAGCTTTACGATGACTGCATTTACTGCAGAGAAGCCAAGGGGCAAGTTAGATACACTTAGCCACAGAAAACCCTGTGATAGGTTCACCTTAGGGTCTCCATAAGTCAGAAACCACTTGAAGGCATACAACAATGCAACAGGTGAAGCTTTTCATCTAGTTTTTTATTAGAAACCTCATGATCCCCAACTAGAATGCTAAATTGTTGACTGAAATGATGGAAGCTATAGTCCAATACCTCTGAAGGATGTTATGTTAGGGAAGACTGCTCAAATACAATCACCTTCTAACTGGGGAAACAATCACAGAAACAGAATTGTAGATCCCTCCAATTCATAGATCCCTCCAGACCAAATGAACTACAACAGAAACAGCATCTGATACAAAATGTAGGCCTGTGGCTCAAACATCATCACTTTTCTTCTCCTGTATGATTTTTTAAAACATTTTCTTTGCCTAATGAAGAAGCCAGCAGAGGTTGGAAAGCTTGCATGATGTATTTTGTGCATTTTAGTTGGCTAATAAAGGTATTGGTCTTTTGTGGAGTATGTATTTTGCTTTATTTCCTTTTTTCCCCCTCCTTCATTCTCCCTCCCCAGCGATCCTGAAAAACTGAGTACGTGGTGGATTTTGAGTGCAAGACACCTCTGTGTTCAACTGGCATGGAACAGCTTAAATCTCTCTAAGTCTCTTCATAACCAGGTTGTCTATTGGACTGGTGACATGGCCAAGTTGATGCTTTTTAGTGGAAGGATTTCTGGCCCAGATTTTCCAATTGCAAACAATGCATAGAATTTTATGCCGCTCTTTGAAAAACACACACACACCTGAGCTCGAATTTTGTCTATCTCCTTTGCAGTTCTCCAAGGATAGAAAATAACTATTGGGTCATTTGATTTTATCCAAATTGTGGGCCGTGACGCCATTTTTCCTGTTCCAAGACTATCTAAATTTATATAGTCAACTAGCAGCGCTCAACTCTTAATACGAATTAAAGTTTTAATGTTGAAGATGACCACTAGAGGGCAGTATGGCACTGCTAACAATTGTGTGTGTGTGAATATGAGAGAGATAGAGCCCACATGTGAGCTATTGATCGTTAGATTCTGTTGCTAGTTTTAACTCATCCGTTGAGGAGGGGCAGCAGAGCCACACGAAGGGTGAGCATCCTTTGAAACCTCTTCTGACCTCCAGACCATCTCCACACTCATTAGCTGCCATGGGCCGTCTGTGTGCATCATTACAGGAGAGTTTGAGGATTCCAGCTAAGAGGACCTGAGAAAAGTCAGAAGCAGGAAGTTGAAGAAGCAGCGGCCTCTCATTTTCACACCCCAAGTCTCTGACATGGAAGGGGGTAAAAGGCTTCTTGCACAGTAGCATTTTCTTTTGTTTTGCTTGTTTAAAAAGAAGGAAATAGACCAATTTCAGTCATCAGCCAAAACAATAGACATGAGACTGCAACACCTTCCGGTAGCTTGGCCAGTCATTAGGACTAATTATTTCTTTATCATGCAAAATACAAATTATCATGCAAAGTGACTTGCCACGGTTAAGGTCTTTCCAAACACAAGCAGTTTGGGATATGATATTCATACTCTTGTGCTACCCCATTCTCTGCATGTAGTCAAGCGAGTGCTTCTGTCAAGTTCTGTTCCTACAATTCCATATGCATGACATTTTCACTGTACTGGAAGCTTTGCCCTGGGGGGGGGAAAATAGAGCTCATCCTCCAGATAAATACATTGATTGCCTTTCTGATCCCAATAAAGAATGTGGTTCTGCAAGTATCAGGGACTTCATGTGAGATGTGTTGAGTGACAACACAACATACTCTCCCAAATGCCTATGTCATTGTGTAAGAAGGTTTTCTTTTAACTAAGTTTTTTTTAAAGTTTCCTCTCTAATATCTCCTTCAACCCGCCCCAACATGGCACCTTCCAGATGTGTTGGACTATTATCTCCAACCAACATGCTGGAGGTGAGGCGGCTGGAGGATTCATATCTAGAAGACACCGGATTAAGGAAAGCCAATCCCTTTCAATTCTCGAAACCTCATCCAGTCCTACCTGTAAAAAACGAAATTTCCAGGTGCAGAGGTGATAAATAAGAGCAGCCCCTTCCCACTAATACTGCCTGTTGCTTTGAGGGACAGTAATACTGTTTGTTTGATCTTTCCTTGCAAAATACAGTATACACTTCAGCCCCATTTTTAAACAACAAAGTGCAAATGGCAGCAGCATGGTTCCCCTCTTTGGTTGTGAGACTAACACTGCAATTCCATATACAAGTACATGGGAAGAAATCTCACCCAGCTCAAGAGAATGTACTTCTGAATAGATAGGTCTAGGATCATGCTGTAAGCACGTCCATTACAGAGGATTTCAAACAGCATTGAACTGAAGCTTGCGAGAATATATAGTACGTAGCTTGTGCAACATAAACCTAAGCACTTTTACTTAGATGTCAGTTTCACAGCATTCAGCAAGACTCCCTTATAAGTAGACTGAAATCCTGTGCCTATATAATAAAATGTAAAAGGATCTCATTGTGCAAAAAGGACTTCTTTTTTTTCCCCCATGTCCAGAAAGGTGTATAATTTATTCTCTGAGGCTGGGAAAAATATTGGCTTGGTGAAAGCCACACTTTGATTAGTCTGTGGCTGGAGTAATATTTAATCCCAGATCCCGTTCCTCTTTCCGGGGCTCTCGGCTACATTGGCCCAGCCTGACTCTACGGATTCTGATGCCACTGGGTCATGAACCAGGCAGGAAGCAGGCAAAATTGAAGTGTTTGGATAAAACAGGACAGGTTTCAAACCGATGACTACTCTGACATGACAGGAATTGGAGGGATGGTATCGTGATTTCCTGTTTGCCCTGGAACTCTTAAGCTGTTGAAGAATTTGCAGTGGGCTACTTCCAGGATGCATGCTGAAGATCACTTAATACTGATTAGCTATGCCTTAGTACTCATTAACTCTTTGGTAGGCACAATCAAGATGGTAAATGTGGTGGTGGTGAGGGGGGGAAGAGACATTTTTCCACCCTTGAGAGAGAAATAAATATGAGTAAATGGAGGATTCAATCTCCAACAGCAGTATATAAAACACCACTGAGGGAGGTGGTTAAACTGCGTTGTCTAATCTGAAGTATATGGATGTGGACTTCTGTTATCTTCTCTATGTTGTCTCTGTAGACCAAATACTGGGCTAGGTGGGTCAGCGAGGTTTGTAGGCATGACACCTGTGGAGTGATATAGGGTGGAGAACTTATAGCTCAAAAGTTTGGTTTCGGCTCACCAGGCCTCTTTGTCTGAACTATGAAGGGCCCCTCTCCATCAGAGAAGGGAGCAGGGTAGTGACCCCTGCCTGAGCTACAGCCTTGGGAACCATTTCTCAAGATGGTGGCTCAGCCAGGAGCCAGTCGGGAGGGAAAATTAGACCACCCTGCAAGGTGTGGTGTAGTCCTGCCAACATGGGGCTACCGCCCTACTCACTACTTGCATGCAGCCCCTGACTATTTGCCTGGCGCTAACAAAGCTGGGGAAAAGGACCCAGACTCCCAGAATCCAGTGGCATGCTGGTGGGGGAATTCTAGGAGTGCTAACCCAGTGAAGGGACTTTTCCAAATTCGTTGGCCCTTAGGCTGAAAAAGCTGCCTCTTCCCTGAAATAATAGGGGAGATGTCACAGCCAATGGCAGTAGAAGCAGTTTTTTAGATGAAGAAAGGAGGGCAGTCAGGATGGCTCCAGTTTGAGGAACATATAATTACCTATGAAAGAAAATGGCTCCCATAGTTAACCCCAAATTTTGTGAGGAAAAAGTTCAAGAGCAAAGTGAAGGAATTCACTTGTTTCATTTTATTATTCTGAGAGCAACATGAAGCTGCTGTTCCTTTAAAGAATAAAAAGCCCCGAGTCCAAGATCTCCTTGGCACAGAGGTGGCCTGGGTGAAAGAAGTGAGATGACAGGCTTTATTAATAATGGGTAAACATACCCTGGCTGTGGAGTGAAGTGATTAACGTACAAAGCTGGAGCAGACAGAGGGGCAGCAGCTGCTACTGGCTGGGCAGAGAGAGAAAGTGTGCTGATGTATGAAGCAGAGTTGCCTAAGGGGGTCTCAAAGTCACCACCAAAAATCTGGGTCACTCCGGAGTCCTCTCCCCCCTCCCCAAATCACACTGAGAGATAGCACACAGCAGTGATATGTGCAAACTTAAGTCAGATGCTCACCTATCATAGAAGGGGGTGATAGGAAGTATGGGATTGTGGATTATACAGCCTGGAGAAATGAGAGAATTTAAACAAATGTACCAGAAAGATCATGGGAGCAAATCCTTTCATGACAGTACCTTCTTGAAAACGTGACTGAAATTGTGCTTATCAGGGAAATGAGAGTAGAAAGCTTCATATTATGAGGCTGTCATTTTGTAGATAAATGAACGCTACCGGGGTTGAAACTGGGTTTATTTTCCATTGTACTGTAATTGTTTAGGCTCCAACTCTCATCCATAGTGAAGGTGAAGAGTATGTAACCTGAGACTAGTGCCTTCTAGTCAGGTTTGATTGCCAACTTTTGTTATTCCCTTCCAGTATGCTGGCTGGGGATGATGGGAATTATTGTTCAACACATCTGGAGAGCACCAAGTTAAAGCTGGAGTCTTGTGTCCTTACAACACAATCCTATAAATGCATGCACAAACATAAATTCTACTAAGTGCCATAGAGAAGACAGTCCCTAAGAACACAAGAAAAGCCTATTTGAATCAGACCAAAAACTAACTAGTTCAGCACTGAATTCCCTGTGGCCAGATGGTTGCCTGTGGAAAGCCCACCACAATGACGCGAGTGCAACTGTACCCCCCATCTCAAACTCCCCTGTCACAAATAGTCCAACAATACCACCACCACCCCAGTGGTTCCTCCACGATCAACACTTTGAGAGATCACCATTTGGTGGGAATAAATGCTAAATGAATGGAATTGCATAGCCAGTTCTGGGCAGGGGGCAGTCTCCACCCTTGCCAATACTTTGCTTATCTGCTGGTGGACATGCCACAGGAAGGACACAATATTTAAAACATTATGTACAATTTGATGCTATTTCTCCATGCATATGATAATGGCATGTTATATTTTGAAATATGTGGATCTGATACTCCTATTGTTCCTCAAATAGGCACTTGCAAAGATTTCAAGAGTTGCTTTCTTGGACTACCACTGGATCTAATACTGTACATTCCTTGTAGCCCTTATTTGGACTACAAATGGGATCTGATACATTGTGTGTTCTCCAAAAATATTCCCTTCCCAATGGGCATTTGCAGAGCTTTCAAAAGTTATTTTTGGTGACTAAAAGTTGAATTCTGTGAGCTGTAGACCCCCAAAGTAACTTTTTTGACCTGTAGGCACTGTGTATGGATTTTGATGAAAATGCAGGGAAACGTGGGCTTGAATTCCATGGGAGAGCACAAGTTTTCTATGCAGAAGAACCCAGCTTCAGTCTCTGACATGGCTAGGTATAGCTGGGCCATGCACTCAAGCCTGAAGCATTGGGACAATACTGAGCTAGATGGAGCCAAGTGATCCAACTTGATCTAAGGCAGCTTGCTAATAAGAAATATAAATCAGTGGCTGGCAGTTAGTGCTTGGGAGTGGCTGGCTAACCAGGCATACTCTGACTGTAAACATGTCTGGTTTTAAGAGGAGATTTTCTTTGGTTTTGGATTAGCCTCTGATTATCTATGTATTGCTAGATAGACTATGAAAGCATGAAATGACACACCCCAAATGCATTTCATATTTGTTCAGATGGGCAGCAGACCCATTCTGACAACTGGTTACTGCTGCAACCCAGCACCCATAGGAGACTTTGGGATAGGACACCTGGGTGAGCAGATTTTTTAAAAGGATCAGAAATCTGGCTAGGCAGCAGCCTACAGTGCATTCTTCCAGAAAGAATTGGCCCTACTATTAGATAAAAGGAGGATCATCTTCATTAGCTCTGTTTTCTGGCCAGGCAGCATGAGGTTGAAGGGTAGGAATAGCAGCAAGGTGTTGGGAGGAGAGAGCTCTGTGTGCCATGCAACCTACCCTGTATCCATCCAGAAGCTAGTTTGTGCCCCTAAGGTGTAGTGAAGGGCACCTTCCCTTCGCCAGTGTTGAACCAGGGCTGGCATAACCATTAGTGGCCATCTTGGGAAGCAGATTTTGGGTGTCGTGAAAGGCCAGCAAATTGTTTCTTATGTTGTGATTCTTGCATTTTTACTGCCAAGGAAGGGCAGAGTTACTTATGGGATTTTCTGCCTCCTGTGCCAAAATAACTTGGCGGGCTTTAGTAAGATGGGTGAGTGCCATTTGCTGCTCTACCTCAGGCATCTAAATGTTTTAGGCTAGTCCTGTGCTGAAGTAAATTTCAACAGCTGAGCCAATCATCCTGTGTATATGGAATGGGGGCTCTCTTTCACTCTTTCACTCAAACAGTATAAAATGAACCCAAAAACATCACCCAAGGAGACCTTCTGCTGTGCTTTTTGCAACCGGACTTGTTTATCTCGGATTGGCCTTTTTAGTCATCAGCGCGCTTGCAGAAAGCGCGGGATGAGTCCTTCCTGAATCTTCGTTTGCGAAGAAAAGCCAGAGAGAGAGATAAAATGAATACTATTGAGTTGTTTCTTCCTCCAAACTTTGTAAGGCTCAAAAGTAAGCAGACAGTCAGGACTATCTGCTAAGATACAAGGCATTGGTACTGGTAGTGGTGGTGTGTTGTGTGTATGTGTGCAAACGTTCCTTCCCTTTGCTGGGCACACATTTTTGAAATACACTGGGAACCTCCAAACAACACAACTGTTGGAAAAGAGGACTGTCTGGCATGTGCACATGATGGTTGAAAGATTTGAAAAATCCTGTGTCTCTCCTGTTTCATTCTTTCTCAGACAAACTCTGACATGTGCTCTACTTGCCACAGGGCTAACACAGAGCTGATGAAGGTAGGACATAATTATTCTGAGAGCCATTAGGGACTCTGGCTGGCTCTAAGTTCTATAGAGGACTACCCAAATGGTATTTAACTGCAGTTCCCAGCATATCCTATGGTGAGGGCTGCTAGTAATTGCAGTGCAACATGGGGGGGGCACATTTCCCTATCCTTTTTACATACCAAGAATGCTGTCCAGACACCTTCCTCCCACCCCCATTAGATGACAGACAGAGATGCTGCTAACCATTATTTTCCACGAAGGCTACCACCTGATGGGTATTTTAGTACCACCTTAATGTTCTGTTTTAAATTTGCATAAAGATTGCCACCTGACTAGTTTTATATACTGGGTAGGCCTGACTATTCTTTTCTTCCTGCTCCCTTCCCCCGTCCCCATTTTTCAGAAGCTTAGCCTCAGTGTAAGACAATAAGTTTGCATCCATTTTTGCTGGATTAACATACACAAATGAGTATGGGTCTCTCCCCCCATCATCACAACCTCCCCTCCCCTGTTCTCTTGAAGAGGTGGAAACCACAATATACATAAATGTAATAAATTAGCAGCTGGCTGCCATGGAGATGTGGTTATAGATGTAGGAGTCTGCCATTGGCAAATTGTGCTCTAAGGAGCTCAAAGCCAGGGGGGCCTTTGCTTTTAAAATGTCTAGAAAGCACAATTATTTTGATTGGATACAAGATGCAAATTATACATGTCTGCTTGCTCTGGGTTGTAAATGTTGGGGTTTCCCTATGATTTTAGAAGAGAGAGTCTGGGGTGAAACTGGGAAAGAAGGCTCGGCTCCATGGGGCACGGATGCCAAAGGACAGCGAAAGAGGCAAAGAAGGAAGGTTGTGAAGTCAAATCTGATTTGCTCAGAGTAGAAGAAAAAAAGCACTGATGAATCTACTATGGTTACTGGGTCTTACCTCATTGAATTTAAAGCATAGTTGCCTACAACTATGAGGGCTACCAACAGTTCCCCCACATTTTGGTACTATGAAAAAAATCCACCAGATTCTTCATCAGAATGTCAGAATCAACACGTAAGTTGGCCATGGACATTTTGGGATTCCTTGACAAACATTGTAGGTCTAAGATTGGTATTGATGGCCTAGAAGTAAGCGACTTCAAGAATTCAAGGTCACTGATCAATTCCTGAACAACATTAACATACACACACACACACACGCATGCACGCACAACCCCCCCCATAAAACACCTGACAACTTAGGTGTATCAAAGGAAAGCAAAGAAGTGGATCTTCACCAGTTTTGCAGACACCTGCACTTTTTCTCTACGGACACTTCCATTAAGACAGCCAGATTTTAAATAGAATTAACAAGTGTGGAACCCAGAGAATGGTGAGCGTGTTTAATTTGTTATGTAGGAGTGAAAGGTTTTGATCTTACATATGCATCCAATGAGCTTTCTGACTCAATGTCTCAACAATAGGCGTACAAAATGTTCCAGAGTGGGCAGAAACAGCATTGCTTTTTTCTTGATGGTGTCCTTGTAGGTGGCTGATTGTAGAAGAGGCCTGTTTGTTTATAGCTGCACGGTTGTAGCGGCATGTGGCATCTGAGACTCAAGCTGCAATTGCAATCCTCAATATGCTGAATACAGGGGAGCCTCCAAGCAAATACGCTTGGTACTGGGCTCTATTGGGTGATGGTAATGGTGGTCATGAAAATGATGATAATAAGATTGTGGAAACTAACAGCTATGTTGGACTACAGCTCCTGCCATCTGAACCAGCACAAGCCACCTGTGCTGAGAGTGCTCGGAGTCCAACAAGGGGGAGTAGCACTGACAGGTTGTGAGAACCTAATGGGTGCAAGAGAGTGATGAAAATCCATGCCACACACGGGGGTGGCGTGGGAGATGCCACAGAAGACTTTCCTCCTATCCTTCTGAGGCTAGAGTGTTTGAGCTTTGGAAGTCCACCTTGATTCTGGGGTGGGCAGCATATGAACATGGTAATTGCATGGGCACTTGTGACAAAAGTGGAAGAGATCTTGGTTCAAAGTCTGGACACTGTCCAAAGTAAAACAGAGGGGGAGGGGCAGCAGCTATGGCAGTTCACACTTACACTCCATGGTGAGGTTGTGACCCTACCGGGTCACATTTTACTGGCAAGTCTCTCTCTGGCTTTTCTTCGCAAACGAAGATTCAGGAAGGACTCATCCTGCGCTTACTGCAAGCACGCTGATGACTAAAAAGGCCAATCCGAGATAAACAAGTCCGGTTGCAGAAAGCACAGCAGAAGGTCTCCTTGGGTGATGTTTCTGGGTTGCGATTCTTTCTGCATTGTTGTTTCTCTTCAAGACTTGTTTGGCGTGAGTTCTCAAATAAGGCTGCAGCATTGTGGATAGTGCATCTCCATGCCTCCCAATGTGAGGCCAGGGCAGACCATTGTTGGTGATCAATTTGGCCGAGCCTGAGATATCGTTTCAGGGAGTCCTTGTACCTCTTACACTGACCCGTGGCGAGTTCACCGTGGAGTACTATTTTTGGGAGGCGATGGTCCTCCATCCTAGAAACGTGCCCTGCCCAGCGCAGCTGTGTCCTCAATATCATGGCCTCAATGCTGGTGATCCCTGCTTGCTCAAGGACAGCAACATTCGTCACATAGTCAGTCCAGTGTATATTTAGGATTGTGCGTAAGCACCATGGAATCAATGGGACTTCCTTTTGAGTAGTCTAGCAGAAGCGACTGCCCTGTCAGAAAGGAGTGGTCAGCGTAAAGTTCCGACGGGGGAACTTCCTGGAAGATCAGCTTGGAGATGGGATGGAGACCAAACTGGGGCAGCGGGGGAGGGATGGGGGAGGCGAGCAGGCGGAGGAGAGAAGGTGATGGGGGACCCTTGCCAGCGGGTGTCCTCTCCTTACCCAGGCGGTAACAAAAGCTGCCAGTGCCAGTTTTATTTCCTCCTCCTCCTCCCTCTCTCTCTTTCTTTTTTTTTAAACCTCTCTCTGTTGGCATCCCTCACCGTGCAGCTCTAGCCAAATTGGCTGCATTTGATTGTTCACTTGTTAACTTGCTTAGTCGGTGACTTCTTAGATCGTGGCGTTGGAAGGAATCCCTGCTAGGCTGCTATTCTGCATATGCGGGGGGGGGAGAGGGAAAGGGAGAGTTGGGCGGGAGGAGAGCGGAGCCTTAACTCTTCCAAAGCTGGTGGGAAGAATCCCGCAGTCTGAATTGCAGCCGCCCTCTTTCCGAGGGAGAGACGGAGTCGCCGCCCTTTGAGTGGGTGGCTGCGTGGGTGGCTGGCAGGGATGGCTGACAGAATAATTCATATATTTTTTTCTCCCGTGGAAAGAAATGTGGTGGTGGTGGGATCTTTGGGAGGTTGACGGAAAGCCAAAAGCTGGGAAGGAAGCCTGTGGGCATTCCCCGTCTCTCCAATGCGTGTCAGGATTTCCCCCAACAGCTTTCTCAGGGTCTGCTCCCGTGGGCTGCCCTATGGAGCGCCGAGGCACACGAAAACCACTTCGGGGGTGGTTGCTCCTCTCCGCCGCCCCGCCAAAGTAGGTGAGGGTAAGAAAACCGAGAGGTGAGGCGCTTGTTCTGCCTGCTGGGAAATGGGACCTGCTGGCCGAGGCGACAGTTGCAATCCGCCCCGAGCTCATGGGAGAGAACATAAATCTGTTTCGTCTCTGGCCCTCCAGATGTTGATGGGCTACAGCTCCCATCAGCACTGGCTAGCATGATGGGGACTGCAGTCTAGCAAGGTCTTGCGGGGGACAGCACCCAGTTCCCCATCCCCGGTGTACTTTATGTTGGTGAAACTGCAAGGCAACCCAGTGTTGGTCGGCAAGGGAGGAGGCCTGCTGGCCCTGGGATAACAGATCCTGGGATAATTACACCGAAAGGTGGCCTTGCGTCTGAACCAGGACTGGGGGTGTTTTGGATTACAATGCCCACAATCCCTTGACCAGTGGCCCTCCTGGCTAGGGCTTCTGGGAGATGAAATCCAAAACATTTGGAGGCCCAGTGCCTCCCCCCTCCGTGCCTTACCCCCACCCTACCCCGTCTTAGGGCTCATCTCACTAGAGCAACAGGGTCCAGTGGGGATCCCAGCTACCCGCCAGCTTGGGAACGTCCTTGTTTGGGCCACGGACTCCGACAATCCCTCAGGCAGCATGTTGGGAGATTCTGGGAGGTGTAGTCCAAAAGGGTAACCTTTCCGAGGCCAAGGGTTTAGCAGTCTTGCCCTCTGCTTTACTGGCTTCATGGCCGCCATGGAATTCTGCCACCCAGCGTCGGCGAGCAGAAGTGAACTCGTGCGGTTAAGGTGGGCCTGGGGAGAGCCACTGGATCCCATGGCTGCTGCAGGTCGCGGTTTCCTGTAGCTTGTACCTCGCCTGCCGTAGTGGTTTGAGCCACTACCACTCTGGAGTCCAGGCAGGGCCGGTTTAAGGGCCCTACAGCACCTGCAGCTCCAGGGGGCCCGTCATTGTGGGGGCCCCGTAGTAACCCTCCTCCTGCGAAAACATTATTAGTAATAATCTGAACATCCTGTACTGTGAATAGCTTAGGTTAGGTTACATTGCCCTGAGATAAAACATATGGGTCCCCCCAAATAAAGCGTTGTCTCTCTCCTCTCTGGCTTTTCTTCGCAAACGAAGATTCAGGAAGGACTCATCCCGTGCTTTCTGCAAGCGCACTGATGACTAAAAAGGCCAATCTGAGATAGACAAGGCCGGTTGCAAATTTGGAACTGGATTTGTCCTTCGAGCCTGTGCAATGGATTTTTCTGGTGGAGCGCAGCGTGCACAGAACTGGCCTCACCCTTTAAACCAGAGATTCATCTGCCGTGGCCTTGCAAGCATGGACGTGGCAGTGAGGTCCTCGGGCCGTAGGTTTGATTAGAGTTTCCTTCTCTTAGATGGTTGACCTTACAGGGTTGGACGAGCACCATCTGCCCAGGTTTGGGATTAGAGTTTTCCTTCTCCTAGGACAGTTGCCACAAGGCTAGAGAGCCCATCCTGCCCTTTGACGCTCTTTGTCAGACCCTTCAGTTTTGACCTGTCTGGCATGGGAGACCCTACCAATGGCTATTATGCCACCGCCAGCATAGCTCAAAACTATGCGTTGTAGTTTTGTAGCTACAAAGCGTTGTAGCTCCCCCCGAAATTCCTTAAACCAGTCCTGAAACAAGGGTTCGAATCCCCGCTAGGCTACGGAAATCCAATGGATGACCTTGGGCAAGTCACACTCTCTCAGCCTCAGAGGAAGGCAAAGGCAAAAAACCCCTCTGAACAAATCTTGCCAAGAAAACCCAGTGATAGGTAAGTCTTAGGGTTGCCATAAGTCAGAAACGACTTGAAGGCACACAACAACAACCCCTCTTGCTGCAGCGCTCCCCTCCCCCACCTTCCCATTAGGGCCCTCATAGATGCCCACAGCAACAGAAGGCCCATCTAGGCGGCATGTCCAGCTTGGTCTTCTCCGAGGCAACTGCAGCTGACAGACTTGGTTTACTCCGGAGCACCCATTGTGCCTGCCCCGTGTTAGTAAGACAGAAGTGGGGGCAACTACCAACTACTTGGCCTACCCGCTCTCCGGTTGCTCAGGCTTTCCCTGTGCTGAGCGAGCCATTTTCTCCTGGTGGTCTCGACTTCCAGCGCTTGCCTGCCCCTGCCTGGCTTCCTCCCTCCTTGGCCAAAGTCAGCTACATCGGGCCTTTCGAGGCAAACGAGAGAGCCCCCCCCCGGGCATCTTTTTAAAAGACAAGCTATGGCTTCGCAGCCTCTACCACCGCACTTGGAGGGCAGCGGAGGAGCGGCTTTGCTGTTGTCGTGGGTGTGTGCCTTCAACTAGTTATGGCGACCCTATCACAGGGTTTTCTGAGGGCTGAGAGTGTGTGGCTTGCCCGAGGTCACCCAGTGGGTTTTCATGGCCGACTTGGGTTTCAAACCCTAGTCTCCGGAATCGTAGCCCAGCGCTCAAACCACTACTACTACTACCCCACACTGGCTCCTCTAGGTGAGGCACAGCTCTCACCTGAAGCACTTGGCTAGTGCTGCCGCCTCCCAACATCTGCTGCTCGAGTCCACCGGCCTCGCTCAACCCACTCCGAAGAGGATTAGCAGCGACCCCACAGAAACAAGACCCGCGAGACTGTGGGTTAGAGATGTGACTGTCGAATGTACCTGGCGCCGGCCCCATTTGCTGGCCCAGCGGAGGTACTTAAGGCAAAGCCATGTCCTCTAGCCCAGTGGCTCTTAACCTTTTCTTTACCAGGGACCCGCTTTAAATATCTTTGGTTCCTGTGGTCCCCCAAGACTTAACTCACGATTTAAAACCCAATAATAATAATAATAATAATAATGCAATGACCCATCCATTAAACCTTCCCTCTGAGGCACTGGAGGGGGGGGGGAGAGACTTTTCTCCTGCTTCTTCCTGCAAATTTGTGGCTGGAGTGGATTTAATGGCAATGTGCAGGCCAAGCCAGCCAACTTTTGCCTTGGGTCTTGTCACGTTGCCACACCACTGCAGGGAGGAGGTGGGCCGAAGGGCCTTCAAGCCTTCGGCGGATCCCCTGTTAGGACATTGTGGCCCCCCGGGGGGGGGTCCACGGACCACAGCTTAAGAACCACTGCTGTAGTTATTTGATCCGCTCGTTTGCCTGTTTTAAAGACAGAAAAAGGAGGCTGAGGAGGACTGTAGGGTTTTCTACTAGGAGGACCTCCGCAGTGTAAACGAAGGGCGAGGGGAGCTAAACGGGTGTACGTGTGGAAAGAGTTTCACGTGACAGTCTTCTTGTTCCCGGTGGCAGTATTTCTAGGGGCAGGCGGAACCCGCATCAGTGCGCGCAATCCCTTGGGACACGGGTATTATAGCTCTCTCTGCCCCGCACCCCGAGTCTGCTCCTCAACTGCTCCCCACGCACCCACCCGCCCATTCCTCCCACGCCACGGCCTCCCGCTCCGCCTGCGCCTCTTCGGCGTTGCTGCCTCCTCTCTGGGGAAGCGAGGAAAGAGTTAAGCCGCCGAAGTGGCCAGAACAAAAGGGAAGGCGGGTAGCCAACGGGAGCTGGGAGCTCCTTTCCGACACCCTCTGGTTGGCTGGGGCTGGGCCAATGGCCGGGGCGCTTCGCCTGCCTGTCCGGCCCCACGTGGGGGGAATGAGATTAGAGGCTGGTATTTATTGGCTGGCTGGGGGCCCCCTCATTGTTCAAGCCTGTCTGGCTGCCAACCCGGGGCCCTGCGCGCGTCGCCCTTCATCAATCAGCCCGCGTGTGAAAATAGCACATTTCTGACACTCCCTAACTCACTGCTTAACAATGTTAATGGGCCTAAATGTTTGGAGAAGGTGCCTGCTTAGCCGTGGCTCGAGATATTTAAAGGCGCAAAGACCTTCTTGCAGAGGGTGGGGGGTGAGCGAACGAAGAGGAGGAGGAGGAGCAGCAGCGCCGATGCCGAGGCTGCCCTTTGGATGCGGCTTAAGTCCGCGGGGGATGCGGAGCCGTCTGCCTGCCCGCTGCCGAAGCGCTTGGGAGCTCCGTTGCACCGAGTGCTCTTGTGAGAAGGCAGGGGCTGCTGCCCAAGGCTGGGAGGCGGAGGGTTTGTCTCAAGCAGGCAGGCAGGCAGGGAGAGCGGAGATCTCAGCCCCGAGTTTGCATTTGTATTCTGCCATCGGAGGTCGTCGCCAATCCTCGCAGGAGCTGCTGGTGTGGTGGTGGGTGGGTAGGTGGGTGGAACTGACGGTACCCACCTTGGCTGCCACGATCCCACGCTCTTAACTTGCCCACGTGGATTCCCGCTAGTTGCAACAGAGACGAAGCGGGGTGGGGGGTCGATGCAGTCGCCAGCATCGTGAAAGGGAATTTTCCAAACCAACCAAACCCAAACCCGCTGCTTGTCCCCGAGTAACAGGCAAAAGCCGGGGTGAAGCAGCGTCTCCGAGCAGATCAGCTGGCAGCCGATTTACATCAAGCACCAGAGCGTGGCCTCCTTTCGTGGCAATGGTCCCCTGCCTTTCAAAAAGGCTGCATGGCATTCAAGAGCCCAGTGCTTAAAAGCTTCACCGGTTGATGCATCTCTCCACGCCAGTGGGGGGAGGGAACCCACACCTCTCTCACACCTATAGAATTTTTGTCTGATGTCAACCTCTGTCAGGAAAGAACAGGGCGACAGTAGCGACTGTAGTGATTGCTGCTTCACAAACACAGGTTCTTCAAAGTTCTGGGACCCTAAACTACATTGTCCATGTGTTCTGCCCCTCTCAGAGCCGCTAAGGTTGAGAATCCTTTGATTTCAAAAGCTGAGCTGATGGAGGTTTGATGCCTAGATTTGGTGATACTGTGCGCACCCAAATGTATTAAGAGGGCATTTTTATTCAGGTCAGTTTAACACTGACCTCCAGTAAACAGTGAAATAATATTTTCTAAGACATAGAAGCTTTTCTGCATTCTCTCCCTGGGTATGTTGGTTGAGTTATTTCTGGGGCCTTGAGAAATCTGATCACCCCCATCAGGGCCAGGCAGCTTGGAATCAACCATCTACTCCCTTTTAAAACTTGGGTCTGCACCAAATTTTTATCCTTGAAAATTATCAGGGTGAAAGGAGACTTTGGGAGGAGGGAGAAAGCCCTTTTACCTTTTTCATGCCTTTCTTATTTTGTTCAAATGCTTGCTGCCTGTTATCAGTCATATTTTGATTCCTACTCTAGAACATTGGCACTTAAAAAAAAAGTCTTCACTAAGATGATCCCAGTAAATCAGAACTCAAGTTGCCAAATGATGGCACTAGATCAGTAAACAGAGACTCAGGTTTGGCTACATCATGATGCCAGAAATCCAAATCAGACTGCATGCTGTCAGAAAACCTACATCAAATTTAGATGCATGACTATGGTTTCTCAAAGCTAAGTCAGAGTGAAGGCAATACTTTTTGTCCTCACTTTGAATGAGTGAAAATGTTTGCCTCTGCAATTTGCCAGGCAGTCACCAAAATTGGCCAGACGGTAATCCTCCACCCAGAAACTAGCCATTCAAATACACAAATTTACATATCCTAGCCATCAGGGACTCACAGCATATAAACCCCCCACACCCCTACACCACCATTCTCTGAAGATGCCAGCTACAGATGCAGGTGAAAAGTCAGAAATAAACTCTTCCAGAACACAGCCTGGAAAAAAAACAAGGAAAATTTAGGGATCTCATTGCATGTCAAGGATTCCTCACCCTATCCTTAGCATGCCTTGTGGGCTTGGCTAGTAGCTCTTCTCAGCCAAGCCAGGTGGAGTGGAGTGACCATCGAGTCATTCATCACATGACCTCATGATTTGAAAAGGTGAGAGAGATGTGTCAAAATCAACTTGTTCAATACTGCAACACTGAACAGGTGATTGCTGATATCTTGACTAAATCTCTTCCAAAGGACAGTTTCCAGAAATTACAAGAAGAAATAAGAATTTCCACGTGGATCCAGGAGAATGAGAAGGGGACTTTTTAGAGATATAGCATTCTTTCTGCAACCCTTACTTGCTGACTGAAGAATTAAGAAAGTCTTAGAAAGATTTAGGGATCTCATTGCATGTCAAGGATTCCTCCCCCTTTTCCTCACCCTATCCTTAGTATGCCTTGTGGGCTTGGCTAGTAGCTCTGCTCAGCCAAGCCAAGTGGAGTGGAGTGACCATTGAGTCATTCATCACATGACCTCATGATTTGAAAAGCTTATGACCCTTTGTTGTCTCACATAACATGCAGTCTCTCTCTCACCAAGCACATATGAAGATGGGAGCAATGCTCTCATCCACTTGCATTCACTCTCTATGAAGAAAGAAACATGGATGCTGCCTGCATGCAAAGCATAGGGACATTCTGCCTTGTTTTCCTTATCTTACCTGGATTCACTGGATGGGTGAGTTCTATCCTAAAATCCTTTGGTCAGTTAGGATGCTAGATTTCCCTATGAATATGTAGATTGCAAGAGCTATTAGTAATTTTTTAAGTATTCTTTTTCAAAGAAGAAGTTGTTTTGTCTTTGTTTAAGTGCTGTTAATGACTGAGTGCTTTACAGTACTTTACTAATGAGTCTGTCCCATTTCTGTCTCTGCTAACTCTGCTATACTAAAAGTTTTATTTTCACAAGAAGATAGTCTCAAAGGGCTTGCTCCCTGGAATCTTTAATGAATTTTTAATTTTTATGCTTATACACCCCAACAATTTGGACTATGGGTCTAGCTAGAGACTATTAAAAAGACTCAATTAATTTGTATTTTGTAAAGTATATTCAGCTGCCACTTGCCTCTGCCTTCAGCCCAACTGAAACAAAGGCAATTAAGAAGTAATGGCCAAAACTAATCCTAACTTCAGCTCCATATTGAGCCTTCAGAAGTTAAATGGAGCTAATTACAAGCATTGGTCTTTTCCTTTTGAGACATATTTCCAAGCTATGGGATTATTTCATGTAATAGAAGAAGCCATACCTGCCCAAACTGCCAGAGCTCAGAATGAATTTGATAAAGATGACAAAAGAGTCCTGGCTTACCTCCTTCTTGCTGTAGATACTGGACTAGTGTGGTGAATGTAAAAGACTGAAAACAGCTAAAGAAGCCTGGGAGACTTTGAAAAGACTTTATGATGCCCCCAGTTTGGAGAATCAGGTTGCTCTGATGATGAAATTGGTTAAAATGAAATTATCAAGTCCCAAATACTTGAATGAGCATATAAATGACTTTAAAGCTACTTTGGCTGATCTGGAATTTCCTGGAGAACAAATTCTAAGAGCCATGCAACTGGGACTTTTCTGGCAACCCTATCAAAATTTTACAATCCCATAATAAATGCTTTGCAATTTAAAGAATGATCTAACACTACAGCAAGCAGTTGTTTGAAGTAGAAGAATTTCATAATAGACAGGACATGATGCAAAATAAATCTGAATCAAGAAATTCTCAGTCTCAGAAGCTGGCTAATCTGACTGAAAGGAAGCTGCATTTCAAACTCTCATTCTCTCCCAAAGCAAATGAGGGAAAAATTAACACTTCAAAGGGGGCGAAGCAGTCACAAGCAGGGGAGGCCAAATGCTCAAACAAATGTTTGGAGAACTCAGAAAGGAAACTTTAACTTTAAACAAAAGGCTTCTGGAAAGTTTAATATTGGTTTAACTAATGAGAAAATGATACAGATTTCTGGAACTCAATATAAAAATGCCATAATAATTGATAGTGGAGCCACTAGTCACTATTTCAATCAAAAGAAGTATTTTCAGGATTTCAATGAAGATGTGGATTTTCTTGTATATCTTCCAAATGGCCAGACAGCCAGGGCGAAAGGGAAAGGGACTGTGATTTTGCAGGCCAAGCTTGGTCCTGACAAAACAGAAACCTTAAAAATTTCTGATGCATATTTTGTCCCTGATCTCCACACTTCACTTTATAGCATGAAGACAACCACAGCTAAGGGTAACAGAGTAATATTCAAAAAGAGCTCCTGTTATGGTCTTCATGGCAAAAGTTTAATTTTTTAAAGGAACTCTAAAGGATGATGATCTTTATCATATGGGGATTAGTGATTCATATGAAAATGCTGCCAGTTTGTGTAATCACAAACACTATTCAAATTTATGGCACAAGAGATGTGCACACCGGTGTAGAAAGTATAAAGAAATTGGCAAATCAAGAGCTTGCAAGAGATTTTCATTTCAAGAACTATTGTCTTGATGAAAAATGTGTTGAATGCTTGAAAGTTAAGGCAACTAGACCTTCACATCTGCCCCTCACTGAGAGGCAATCCCAAAACCTCTTGATTTGTTGCATTCTGATATATGTGGCCCATTTAGTCAAAAGTCTGTGGGAGGAAATCTCTACTTCATGACTATTATTGATGATTTCAGTAAATATACTCATACTTATCTCCTGAGGGAGAAAAGTCACGTTTTTGAAAAGTTCAAAGAGTACTTTAATTATGTCTCTGACAAATTTGGTTACAAGCCCAAAAGTCTATAGACTGATAATCACACAGAATTTCTTAATACTAAATTTGATCTGTTCTTAAAGGGACATTGCATTGAACTCCAGACTACTGAAATTTATTATCCAGAATAAAATGGAATTGTGGAGAGAATCATAGAATTGTAGAGTTGGAAGAGACCACAAGGGCCATCCAGTCCAACCCCCTGCCATGCAGGAATACACAATCAAAGCATCTCCAACAGATGGCCATCCAACCTCTGTTTAAAGACCTCCAAGGAAGGAGACCCTACCACGCTCCGAGGGAGTGTGTTCCACTGCCGAACAGCTCTTACTGTCAGAAAGTTCCTCCTAATGTTGAGGTGGAATCTCTGTTTCTGGAGCTTACATCCATTGTTCCGTGTTCTAGTCTCTGGAGCAGCAGAAAACAAGCTTGCTCCATCCTCAATGTGACACCCCTTCAAATACTTAAACACGGCTATCATATCACCCCTTAACCATCTTTTTTCCAGGCTAAACATACCTGCTCCCTAAGTCTTTCCTCATAAGGCATGGTTTCCAGACCTTTCGCCATTTTAGTTGCCCTTCTCTGGACACGCTCCAATTTGTCAATATCTTTTTTGAATTGTGGTGCCCAGAACTGGACACAGTATTCTAGGTGAGGCCTGACCAAGGCAGAATAGAGTGGCACTATGACTTCCCTTGATCTAGATACTATACTTCTACTGATGCAGCCCAAAATTGCATTGGCCTTTTTAGCTGCCGCATCACACTGTTGACTCATGTTCAACTTGTGGTCTACTAGGACTCCTAGATCCCTTTCGCACGTAGTCTTGTTCAGCCAGGTCTCCCCCATCTATATCTATGCATTTCGTTTTTCCACCCTAAGCGCAGTACCTTACATTTCTCAGTATTGAATTTCATTTTGTTAACTTTGGCCCAGCTTTCTAGTCTATTCAGGTCATTTTGAATTTTGATCCTGTCCTGTAGAGTATTAGCTACTTCTCCTAATTTGGTGTCATCTGGAAACTTGATAAACCTACCCTCTATTCCCTCATCCAAGTCATTGATAAAGATGTTGAATAGCACTGGGCCCAGGACAGAACGCTGTGGCACCCCACTGGTCACATCTTTCCAAGACGAAGAGGAGCCACTGCTGAGCACCCTTTGGGTTCAACCAGTCAACCAATTACAAATCCATCGAACAGTTAACTTGTCTATCCCACATTTTACAAGCTTGTTTGCAAGAATGTCATGGGGAACCTTGTGAAAGGCCTTACTGAAATCAAGGTATGCAATATCAACAGCGTTTCCTTCATCTACCAAGCTGGTAATTTTATATATATAAAAAAGAGATCAGATTAGTCTGGCATGACTTGTTTCTCTGAAACCCATGTTGACTTTTTGTGATTATGGCATTGCCTTCTAAATGTTTACAGACTCTCTGTATAATGATCTGCTCTAGAATCTTCCCTGGTATTGATGTCAGGCTAACTGGATGATAATTGTTGGAATCCCCTTTCCCCCCCTTTTTGAAGACGGGGACAACGTTTGCCCTCCTCCAGTCTGCTGGGACTTCTGTTCTCCAGGAGTTCTCAAAGATTATTGCCAATGGCTCTGAGAATGAACCACACTTTGAAGGAGATGGTAGTTGCAATGCTTTTAGAAGCTAACATGCCTAAAAGTTACTGGACTGAAGCCATCCTGACTGCTACATACCTATGTAATATGCTTTCCACGAGGTCTAGAGACGCTATCCCATATCAGTTGTGGCATGGTGTCAAACCCAGATTAAATCGTTTTAGAGTTTTTGGATCTAAGGCTTATACTTACATTCCCAAACAGAAAAGAGACAAACTTGACTGTAGAAGAGAAGAGGGGATTTTTATTGGTTATGCTAAAGGTGCTTACAAAATCTTGAACCCAGATGGACGCATAATGAAAATAACAAATGCTGTTTATGTTGATGAAAGACTTCAGTCTAATACTAATCCAAACAAAAATTTCTATTCAGATGTGTTTGCAGTGGAAAGAGACTATCACCACCAGCAGCATTGTGTGGAGTTCTTCCATCCTCCTGCGAGTACTTTGCACCCAGAAGGGGCAACCCCAGCACAGGACCTCCCAGTGGATTAGGAACCGGATGGCGCACAAGAGGCGGAGCCAGGTACTAAAGTCCAGGTCTGAGAAGGTCTGAAAGAAATAACCTTGGAGTGCCTCCACTCAGATTCTCTTATCTAGCCAGAAGGGAAAGTCTTCTGCAACCCTCTGATTGGCAAAAGATCAAGGGGCTGCCAAAGTCTGATTCTGAGAAATGGGTGCAAGCAGCTACCGAGGAGATGAAACCCCTATATAAAAATAAGACATGGACTTTGACAGAATTGCCAAAAAGCAAGAGGGCAATTGGCTGCAGATGGGTCTTTACAACAAAGCAAAATGCAGAAGGGGAGATTGAAAGATACAAAACCAGACTTGTAGCTAAAGGTTACAGTCAGCAAGGATTACCATGAAACCTTCTCCCCAGTAGTCACACATACAACCATTAGAACCTTACTGGCAGTTGCAGCTTCCAAGAATATGAATGTACAACATCTAGATGTAAAGACTGCTTTCCTTTATGGAGATCTAGATGAAGAGCTGTACATGGAACAGCCTCCAGGATTCAAAGTTTATGGGAAAGAGCATCTAGTATGCAAACTTGAAAAGAGTATCTGTGGGCTTAAACAGGCCACAAAACAATGGAGTGAACAACTAAACCAACTCCTTATCAAAGAAGGATTCACTCCAGGCACTGTTGACAAATGTGTCTACAAGAGATTCAGAAATAATAAATGGACTTATGAAACAAAAAGAGATTCCACCTAAACACTAGGAAGAATTTCCTGACAGTAAGAGCTATTCAGAGGTAGAAAACACTGCCTCATAGTATGGTGGAATCTCCTCCTTTGGAGGTTTTTAAACAGAGGCTGGATGGGCATCTGTTGGGAATGATTTGATTGTGTATTCCTGCATGGCATGGGGTTGGACTGGATGGCCCTTGTAGTTTCTTCCAACTCTATGATTCTATGATTCTATAACCTCATCTCATACAGTATCCATTAAGACAGGTTCCTTGATATGCAGCACTTTTAGCAGGTAGCTAATTTCAGCTACATCCTAGTGCCTCATGTCAATGCAGAGAGTAGAAAAGAATGTGCTTCATCATTAAGCTGCCTGTGGTGTAGGCCAGTAAATAAGATTTAAAAGAATTTAAAAAATGGATTGATCTACTGATACAAGTAATTGTTGAGAAATTCACAAAATCAACTGATTTGATTGTTTTAGCACTCTGATAATGCTGCTTAGTATGTGTCAGCTTGTTTGAAATGATTTCAATTTAAATGTCAACAAAGGAGGAAAAAAATACCCAGAAACGCTTTCCTATAGAGACCTGTGGTTTTTGGCTCTGCTCTTACACTGAACCAATTTTTCTCATAGAAAAATTGACGATAATGACAATAATAATAATAAATAATGCAGTCTTCTCTTGTTAGACAGGATATGCTGACCTCTCTGCTTCTGGAGCTCACTGGGATCATGTTGAACATGATGAGGAGATACACCATGCTGGTTAATGGAGTATTTCATAAATGGGGACTAGGGATTCATATATTTCTTAAATAGAGATGGAGAGCATGTGGGGTATGGGAAGGAGCTAGGAGAATTGGCCTGAACCCACATTTCTCACCACTGTGTGCATGTATGTATGTGCATGCACACACACTGCATAAACAAATTGTCAAGATTGTTGTTGAGAAGAGACCTCTCTCTCTCTCTCTCTCTGGCTTTTCTTTGCAAACAAAGATTCAGGAAAGACTCATCCCGCGCTTTCTGCAAGCGTGCTGATGACTAAAAAGCCCAATCCGAGATAAACAGGTCCGGTTGCAGAAAGCACAGCAGAAGGTCTCCTTGGCTGATGTTTCTGGGTTGTGATTCTTTCTGTGTTGTCGTTTTTCTTCAAGACTTGTTCGACGTGAGTTCTCAAATAAGGCTGCAGCATTGTGGATAGTGCATCTCCATGCCTCCCGATGTGAGGCCAGGGCCAACCATTGTTGGTGATCAATTTGGCCAAGCCTGAGATGTTGCTTCAGGGAGTCCTTGTATTGCTTTTTTGGAGCACCCCTCTTATGCTGACCTGTGGCGAGTTCACTGTAGAGTACTATTTTTGGGAGGCGATGGTCCTCCATCCTAGAAACGTGCCCTGCCCAGCGCAGCTGTGTTCTCAATATCATGGCCTCAATGCTGGTGATCCCTGCTTGCTCAAGGACAGCAACATTTGTCACATAGTCAGTCCAGTGTATATTTAGGATTGTGCGTATACAGCGCTGATGAAAGCGTTCGCGGAGTCATAGGTGGTGGCGATAGGTGACCCATGTTTCAGATCCATAAAGGAGAATAGACAGTACAATGGCTCTATACACACTGATTTTTGTGCTTCGCCTCAGGTGTTTATTACTCCAGACTTTTTTGTGAAGTCTTCCAAATGCACTATATGCCTTTGTTAATCTGTGATCGATCTTTTTGTCAATCTTGGCATCTGAGGAGATGATGCTTCCCAGGTAGGTGAACTGCTGAACGGACTTGAGCACAGATTTGCCAACGGCAATTTGGGGATAGTGGTGTTTGTCCTGTGGTGCAGGCTGGTAGAGAACTTCCGTTTTCTTAAGGTTGACTCCCAGCCCAAACAGCTCTGCAGCTGTTGCAAAGCAGGATGTTAGGCGCTGCAGAGCTGCTTCTGTGTGGGCAACAAGGGCAGCATCATCGGCGAAGAGCAGCTCACGGACTAGATAGTTTAGAGTCTTAGTGCGAGCCCTCAGATGGCATAAATTAAACAAGCTACCATCAGTACGGTAATGTATATAAGAGAACACTAGGGACAAAAGGGGGAAGGACCTTAAGCTATGAGGAGGCAGTAGACAGGGCAAAAAGGGAGTTACATTATCCTGCTACTCCGCCCCCAGGCCCACTACAAAACCTTATCCACCACCATTATCCACCACAAAACATTATCACCCCAATCAAGGTGTCTAGTGCCTTAGGCCAGCCAAGTTATTTTGGCCCTTGGGATATAAAAATCCCACAAACACCTTTCCCAATCTCTGGCAGTGACAGTACAGTAACAACAAAGGAAGTGGGTAACCTTTGCTGCCCTTCCATAGCACTCAAACCTGCCTTGCTCTGCCTAATGGGAGGCCTGCTTCTCACTCCATTTCCATTATAATGTGTAAGCAAAGGGATCTTGTAGCACCTTCAAGACTAACAAAGGTGCTACAAAATCCCTTTGCTTACTGATCTTCCAGATTAACGTGGCTATGTCTTTTAATTCTACCATTATAATGTGTGCACACATACATTTGGTAAAAGGAATGGGGCAGAGGAAGGTAGACCCCTTCACTTACACTTGCTCCATTCTTATGTGTACATATTTATGGGAACCCAGCTGCTCCCCTTTTCTCCCTCTCAGGGCAGTTGTTACAGTGGCAAAGACAAGGAAGGAAGAACTACTTAGTAAGCAATCCCGCTCAAACAGTCACCTCAGGAGAATGGTTGGATGTGAATCCAAATGTTGACATATTAATGTGCTGTAGGTGAGGACAAACATGCATGAAGGGTGAGGGAGGGTTGTCTTTTGCACATGTGCACATATGTACCCAGAGGCTTGAAGCATCTCTCATTGGCATAGATTGGAAAAGTTATTTTTAATGACTGCAGCTCCCAGAGTCCCCAAGCTAGCATGAGTATGCTTGCCTGATCTCCTCAGTTCTCCAGTTTCCTTCTTGCTTTTCCACTGACTGGCCAGATCTGGATGAAGGGTGAGATGGCCCAAGCCCAGCTTCTCTCCTTATTCATGGTTCTTGAGATCATAGAATCATAGAATTGCAGAGTTGGAAGAGACCACGAGGGCCATCCAGTCCAACCCCCTGCCATGCAGGAAATCTTGACCAAAGCATCCCCGACAGATGGCAATCCAGCCTCTGTTTAAAGACCTCCAAGGAAGGAGACCCCACCACGCTCCGAGGGAGTGTGTTCCACTGCTGAACAGCTCTTACTGTCAAAAAGTTCCTCCTAATGTTGAGGTGGAATCTCTGTTCCTGGAGCTTGCACCCATTGCTCCGTGTTCCAGTCTCTGGAGCAGCAGAAAACAAGCCTGCTCCATCCTCAGCGTGACATCCCTTCAAATACTTAAACAGGGCTATCATATCGCCTCTTAATCGTCTTTTTTCCAGGCTAAACATACCCAACTCCCTAAGTCTCTCCTCATAAGGCATGGTTTCCAGACATTTCACCATTTTAGTTGCCCTTCTCTGGACACGCTCCAATTTGTCAATATCCTTTTTGAATTGTGGTGCCCAGAACTGGACACAGTATTCTAAGTGAGGTCTGACCAAGGCAGAATAGAGTGGTACTATTATTTCCCTTGATCTAGACACTCTACTTCTATTGATACAGCCCAAAATCGCATTGGCCTTTTTAGCTGCTGCATCGCATTGTTGACTCATGTTCAACTTGTTGTCTACTAGGACTCCTAGATCCCTTTCGCACGTAGTCTCGTTCAGCCAGGTATCTCCCATCCTATATCTATGCATATCATTTTTCCTCCCTAAATGCAGTACTTTACATTTCTCCGTATTGAATTTCATTTTGTTAGCTTTGGCCCAACTCTCCAGTCTATCCAGGTCATTTTGAATTTTGATCCTGTCCTCTAGGGTATTAGCTACTCCTCCTAATTTGGTGTCATCTGCAAATTTGATAAGTATGCCCCTCATTCCCTCATCTAAGTCATTGATAAAGATGTTGAATAGCACAGGGCCCAGGACAGAACCCTGTGGCACCCCACTGGTCACATCTTTCCAAGACGAAGAGGAGCCACTGCTGAGCACCCTTGCCAATGGAACCATTCCATATAGGTCCTCACCCAGCCAAACAAATTTGACATAGAGGCCAGCTTTGAACCATCCAGGAAACAACAAAACCAGGGAGGAGGAGGAAGTGTTTCCATGAGACTGGTTAGATGCGGTCCTGTGCTAGTCATGAAGAGTCTTGTGTGTATTGAAGACTGTGCTTGAGGAGGGTCACCACATAGCCATTCCCAGTCAGGTTGGTCTGGGTAGATTCCTCTGACACATCGTGGCTGATGGGCTGTTTATTTTATTCTTGGCCAAAGTCTGTTTGAAACCTTTAATCTTAGAAATCCCCTGTCACTTCAACACTGCCTTTGCTTTTGATCCTATAAGCCAAGCCAGGTTGGGTCTGCCTTGCAGACTCCATGAGGAGATAGCTCTGGTGTCCTGGGCTGGCCTTTTGCACAGTCTTTTAGAGCAGTGATCCTTCCCAGTTCTATGATTTCTGTGTTTTCTCTCAAGCTCTGTATTCTCAAGAATTTAGTATCCCCACTCAAGGCCTGTAATAGCAGGCTTGACAAATGTAATGGTTTTTCCATAACTTTTTCTCAACACCAGGAAAAGAGTCTCCAATGGGATGATTCCATGACAGAATATTGTTAAAGACATTGAAACAGCAGCTAAGCCAGTAAAACACTGGCAAATCTTCAAAGGACTGAAGTCAGAAGTAGGCTTATGGAAACCAACTGATGTGTAGTAGGGGACAGGAAAGTTGTAGTATTGCATAGGCCTCGGCATCCTCCAGCTATGCCAACAATTCAGATCTGTTGGCCCATAATTCTCACCATCCCTAGCCAGCATGTCTAGTGGTGGTTGTTGAGGAAGGCTGAAGTAATTTATCACTTAGTTTGAAGAGTGTGTGATTCCCTTAACTGTTACCATATTATAGGAGAGAGGGGGTTGAATTTCTAAATTAGCCAGCGTGAAACTCTCAAAACATTTATTGCCAGGGCTCAGCCTAGAATAAGTAACATTTCGAGATTATACACAGTTAGATTTTTGCCTCATTGTTGCTATATTAGTACTACTACCACCACTATTACTGTCATTATTACTGCTGTTGAGACTACTGCTACCAGCTGCAGAAGCACCCAGGTTTACAAAGGTTGTTACCGCTTAGTCCTTCTCACCCTGGTATTAGTTCTTTCCCCTTTGCTCTTTCTCTGGCCAATTTCACATTTTCTTTCACACTAGTTTTTCCCCTACCCCAGTGTTCCTCCAGCCTTTCCCAATTCTCACCCCCACCCAGTTTCCTTTTCTGTTTAACTGTTTGAAGATTCAGAGTTCTGCAGAGGGATGCAGTATACTGTATAGAGCTTTCTAGGGAACTTCTGTATCTCAAAGCCTGACTACAAGTATTCTGGGCCTCACACCAGTTTTGCCTCTAGGGAAGGTTAAGGAAGTCTGCCACCTAGTGATCAAAGATGATTCTGCAGGCTACAGACATTTAGAAAAAATAATTCAACTTAATATATATTTTAAAAATATATCCTGAAGGTTCATACCTCTAGAGTCCCCCTTCATATCTATGGGAGGGTGTAAGAGCTGTCTCTTGTTTAGAATTGCTTCAATAATGGGTTTGGCTTCCTTGTGGGGAATTGAAATATAAAGAGAATTTGCATCCAAAGTAACCAGTGTAGTAGAAGAAGTAATTCTAAGATTTTCAGTTTTCTGAATAAATTCTCTTGTGTCCATTAGATAAGCTAGAGATTGACAAACAAATGATGATAGAAATGAATCAAGAAAAATGGCTGAAAAATGTTCAAGAAGAGAATTTGAACCTGAAACAATTGGGCAGCCCCTTAGTATCTATGCCAAGTTTCAGGCATTTTGTTTCATGGTATTGGAGCTATGGCACATACATAATTATACATTACCTTTATTATTATAGATGGTGATTTTGGTGATTTCTACAGAAGTTTTCAGTTTATAATCCTTCTCAAAATTCTCTTGCTTGTCCTCAGAATTTTGTAAAGGAATGTTAAGACGAGGTTGCCCAAAACCACTTAGTAAGTTTCTTAGCCTAGTGGAGAATTAAACCAATATTTACCTTCCAGCTAACATGGGTACTTAAACGTTGTCCTCTCTAAAAAAAGAAAGGATAGAGATGTGCATTTAAAACTTAAATGTATGTATATGTGTGTGTGTGTGTGTGTGTGTGTGTGTATATATATATATATATATATATATATATGAAAATTTGTAAATAATTACTATGTTTAAATATAGAAATACAACTGTGGGACAGGTGACTTGTGGGCCTGCTGCTCAGTCTCCTAGCTAGATGCTCTGAGCTGTGGTCAGGCAACTTCAAGACCTTTGCTGATCTTCTTTCTTATGGGTCTTTATCTTTTCAAGATAACGGCTTTGAGTAGATACCTTTCATAGAGAGAAGACATGGACAACCTTCCCCCCCCTCCAAAGGGCCACAGTCCTTCAAAGATAATCTGTGGGGGGTGGGCAGAGGCCAGGAGGACAAGATCCTACAAAAGAGGCGCCTCCCCCTCCCCCTCCCTCCCCCTTCTTTTTTCTTTCTTGCTTGACACCCTATAGACTTCTGCAGAAGGGAATGATCACTCTTGCAGAGGCCTGAACTAACTGTTTGAGAAAGGCTGTTGAAATTAGGACAAAGGCTGCATGAGGTTCGGCTGAGGGCCAAGGCTGGATTTCCAATGGTTCCACTGGAGCAAATGCTTCAAGGACTTCTGTGGGAAAGGGCCCCATGCTGCTTGTAGCGCTGTGTATGCATGTGCACATCATGTCTTGCACTGTAATGCTCTTGGGAAGAGGAGGCTCATAGATCTTCCTCCCTCTCCCCCAAAGGTAGGAGCATTTATCACCCAGCAATTTGGATCCCCTAGCTACAAAGGGAGTGAAGAGGCCCTGTGTTTCATTGGAGTCACAACTACAGGCAGCTTCAGTCATACCAGTTGGGACAAAACACTGGAGGATTCCCAGTGCTGCTGCTCCTCCCCTTGGCCTGAAAGGGACTGACTCTGATCCCAGGGGGCAGATCCTCTTGATTTAGCAGCATTACCAAGTCTGATCTGCTGTAGTGCTAATCCAGCTCTCCAACAAGAACAAATAATAGGTGGGAGGAGAAATACGTTTTGGAGATTGCTTAGGGTCCTGAGCACAATAAGCCAGGCTTGCTGAGGACCACTGCTGCCCACCCCCTGGAAACAGACAATGCCTCCGAATAGAGGAATGGCCTTTGACAGTGTTTCCTCTGTCAAGGTGAATACACAACCTCTCTACTTCCAGCATCTGGGCTTAACATACAAGCCATTCCATTTTGTTGGGCCAGTGTCTACAGAGCAGGAGAGCTGCCCATTTTCTGCAGCCGCCTTCACTGGAATTAGAGGGAAGGGAAGCAGGATGGAGACAGCTAATCAAGACCTGCTTGAAGTTGGACTATTATGTATAAAGTTGCTCATTCCAGTTTGCTTTATTTCTGCCAGAAAGGCGATGGGGAAATTATTCGGCTCCCCAACCCACCACTTCTTTGCAAGTTCAGGAAAGAGAAGCGGTATAAAGTAGCTTTTCAAAAGGGAAGTTTCCAAACCTCCTGACTTCACAGTACATTTTGGAATAATTGCAACACGACCCCAAGAATTGGGAAACCAGAGAACACAGACGGAGTGAACCCAAGGAACGCTTGAACTCCTGCAATTGTTAAACCAACCTCATGATTTTGGGCCCTCCGGGGACAATGGCATTAAGCCCAAGTTTATTAAAGACAGTTTTGTGAGCTGCCTCCTAAGCCCCACTCCTCAAACTGTCATATTTCCTCTACCCTGAATGGCGTAAATACTAGGGCTCTGGATACATTTGGCTTTGGATAAGCGCCAGGCAGAGCCATAAAAGCACTATTTAGCTTCCAGAATCTGAAATCTGAATAGCGTGACCACAAATGGAGTTCAGGTACCAGGATGGGTGGTTTTGGATGCAACACATTTTCAAATTGAAACATTTGAGTATCTGGCTGCAAAGCTTCCTAGCAGGAAGCACCCATGAAGGCCAATAAGAGACAGCAGAAGTAGCCAGGGGAGAGAAGGGAGGCAGGGCAAGGAAGATTCAGGAAAGCGAGGGAGGTGGGGGAAGGAAAGAGACAAGACCACACTTAGTTCTGGTTGAGCTCAGGAGGCACAATAATGTCAGATTTGGACAAGACTGGTCAAATTCATTATTATTCTAGCTTGGCCTTAAAGAAAGTAAAGACATTAAGTTAGGCAGGGCATTTAGTTATAAACTAATGTGGCTCACTGCTGTACACTCACACACACTTAAGTAGTATAACATTTCAGAAAGGTTGCTCTCACATACTTAGATGTGAGCACTGTGCCAGTTCCCTTCGTTAATGAAGGCTGAGTACAGAAAGCCTCTTGCCCAACTCTTTGTGATGAGTGGATTCCCGGTTTGGGAATTATTCGGGGACATTACCTGTTGAATGGGTGGACTTTCACTTCTGTGTTGATTTCTGCCTGTTCCTTGCCCTCATGGGTCCCCAAAGAGGACTTCTGTGGAAGACCTTTTTTTAAAAAATGCTACAGTGATGCTTATTTTGAGAGGATCAGAGTTTAATCCAAGGCTGGCAGAATGTGTGGTCTTCCAGATGTTTTTTGAACCCCAAGTTTCCTTCAGTCCCAGTTAGCTGGCCAATGGTGAGTAATGAAGGGGGATGTAGTTCATTAACATCTGGAGGGCTGCACATTTCTCAGCCTTGGTTCAATCTGAAGCAATTCTGACTGCTGTGGCCCATTTTCAGCACAGAACTCAGCTCTGAAACAGGAGGATTCAGGACAGTGTCTCCAGGGGCCAGTTCTCCCATGTGGATTTTCCAGACTGACTTCTCACCACTTAGTGACTGGCAGCTGAGGTGGAAATTGGGTGGGGTGGGGGCTGTTACCAGGCACATCTTTTACTGGGCAATTGTTCTGCTTCAAACATAGAATTTTATGAAGGTTCTGGTATTCTCTGTTTGTAATCCTCCTGTGTTTTCCCACCACCTCTTCTGTATTTTTTATTTGTTTACCACAAACAATTTGTTGAGGAATAACACAATAGCTTCACCATGCCTTCTGACTGGTATATGCAGGACAACCATGTGTTTGTTAAAGCAAACATGCATGTTCCCGTTTCATATGTAAAGGTGAATGTGTGGTGGCGGAATGTCACACTTTGCACAAAATGGAGCAAGCGAGAGAAGAGTGAAACCTGCTCTGCTCACCTCTGCTCTTCCCCTCTGCTGCTTTAAACTTATATGGGTTCTCATTGCCTGGCTCATTCCTGTTATCAGAGCTGAGCTGCGGGTGTGACTGCTTCAAAACTACAGTAGGTCAGGGAAGATCTTCTCCTTGGTGTGCTCTCTATTATAAAACGTAAGCCTCTCTTTGCCTCCTGCCCCCCCCACCTCTTTATATCAGATCAATGCAAACACATGTTTTGCATACATCCAATTCCCCACACATCTTGTTGGGTTTTGGATTTGTGAATTAACTTGAAGAGAAAATTCTTGCACAGTCTTGTGAGAATGGAAGCTAGTTACTTTTTTGAGGGGGGAGAGTGTCCTACCAATATAATGCAGTACAGAAATCTCTGCAATAGATTCCCCAAATCTATTAGATTTACCCAATCTGGGAATTATTGGCGGTGGTGGTGGTAAAGTTTTGAGACATACCTTGAGTCTCTCTGCATAATCCAGCTCTGACTGCTCCCTCTTTCTGATAGTCTGCTGTTTTTACTGTTGCCCTGGGGGATTATTCTGAAGTTGCACAGCTTTTGGAGCATATCATTGTGCATCTGTGGCTTTTCAGCCAGAAAACTTAGCTAACTAGTATATTTGTTGTCTCCAATACATTAGTCTAATTAAAAAGCCAGTGAGGTAGGGCCCAGCCCTACAAGTGGCAGAGTGAAGTAACTGCCTCAGGCTGCAGATACTGGGGGCAGAAGTAAATGCTGCTCCTCAGCTCACTGCCCTTCCCCCCAACCTGGCTGTTCCCCTCTGTTGAAAGAAAATTATGTACTTGTTCTGTTCTGGGGGCCCTAAAGTAGCCTCAGGTTCAGCTGAGGTTGCTGTTACATTGATAGTGTTGAAGGAAATTTCAGCAACCAATCAAGTTGACTTCTCTGCATGGATTTGGAGGGGGAGGCACTGTTTCCTCTATTGCCTCAGGCTGCAAAATATCCTGGACAATGGCTCTACACATGGAGGGTGGTTCTTCCTCCTTTCTCTCCTTGCTGCTTATATTTTCCTTTCCTAAATGTTGCCTACCTTGGCACCCAACTCCTTTTGCTACTGATACTGAAATGTTAGGGTAGAAATTTGGGAAGTTTTCTGGCATTTGCTCTACCAGGTCATTTAATCTGCTCAGCCTTTGGCCCTCCTGCATGAACTCTCTAAAATAAATGTTGGTTCACACGTGCACTTGATGAAGTACAGCTCAACATGTGAGTAGTCGCCACCAAATTCAAAATTGGATATCTTGTTGGAGGTGATTTTGTATTTGATCACTGATGGTTCTTCCATGCAGGCAATTAAACAGTGGCTGTTCATCCCTGATGCTGAGATCAGTTCTTCTTTTACTCCAGAATGGGAATTGTTTGGTGGTGGTGAAGAGAGATCGGCACTTAGAAGAATTGTGTTTCTTCCCCTATTTTAAACCAAGGGGTTGTCTAAATGGCAAAAACTACTCCTCATAGAATTTGAGAAGAATACCTTTTGTCCCAATGGGATCCCACAGAATTTCACCATATTTTTTTGGGGGGGGGCAAAATCTCCAAAACTATGTCAGAAAAGTCTTCGTGGCTTTTCCCAAAGTTTTTAAAAAGCTCAGTGGGGGATGCACATTCCCACTTGTTGAGACAACTGATTTGTTTTGCTGTGCATTCCCGATAAAAGTGGAAGTGATTGGTTAGACATGTGCATGGGGCAGAGCTTGCTAATAAGGCAAGTGCTCAGAACTGCCATGTTGAATTTTTGCCGTAGCGATTGTGTGCTGGGCAACAAAACAGCCTTCCCCCCTTTTTTTCCTGTTTATTAAAGGGAAAGATCGCACTTCCACACCTTGGTTTGCTTTTTTAAAAAACATACTGTTTGGCGGCAGCAACTGGTGACAATAAAAATGCAAGTAATTCACTCGTACCTGCCATCTTGATCTGCAGGCATGCCTGTTTGAACATCAAAAACATATGACTTTGCATGCCTGCAGTCTTGAAAAACAAACAAACCATGGAGACAAATGAACACTGCTGCAAATTGGCGTTAGTACACATCAATCCACATTTTATTGCCTCCTATAGCTAAGCCCCACAAAAAGTGTGGGATTATTAAAATGAAGCTGGTGAAGAAGGACTGAAGACAGTTGGAGATACAATTATCTGAAGAGACCAGAAGGCCTCAAGCCTGGTCTTCTTCTCAGAAAATGGAATCCCATCAGGAAGGGCAGGAAACACCTGTAGCCTCATCCCACCCTGTGGTGTTCCTAGGCGCATGCATTTATTTTATCTCTCATTGAAATGAATGGCTGACATTCACTTATCTGGGGGCAAACAACCTACCCCTTCACTTGAGAGCTTTGCTGCACTGGGGACAGACACCATCTGTAACCCTTTATAGTCAGTAGTCTGGTCTTCACTGAAAGGAATCCCCTTGAATATGTGCAACAAGGTGCAGATGATGGCTATGGTGAAATTTAGCTCTGTAGTTCCATTTGTTTGTCTTGTGCTTTACTAAGTACAAGTGGACAAGTCCCTGCCCTGAGGAGCCTGCAATCTAAAATCCATCACAAAAGAGACAATGGTGGAAGGGGAGGAAAACAGAAGCAGGGATAACTGGGAGAAGAGTATGCATTCATTCTGGCTCTCCATAGTTAGGTCTTTTAAGCAGTGGATTGTCGACAAGGATTGACAAATTATGCCCTGATTGTCACAGAGGAAAATTTCATTCACATCCATGTGATGCCTACAATAATACCAGTCTTCTCTTTGCATACATTTTGCCCATCATAGAGAAGTATGATGCTAATTCAGTTGGCCCACTGCATTCACAGATTTGGCATCCACTGATTCCACCATCCACGGCTTGGAAATATTCCAAAATACATTAATTCCAAGAAGCAAACCTTGAATTTCCCCCCCCATTTATTATAAGGTACACCATTTTGCTGTGCCACTGTGTAAAATGTGACTTGAGCATCCACAGGTTTTGGTATCCATGGGGGGGGGGTCCTGGAACCAAACCCTAGCAGATACCAAGGGCCCACTATAATGACAAATAGGTATGGTGCTACTGAAAGATGTACATGTTATGCACACACCAACATAGAGAGAAGCATCCACTCTTTAGAACATTGATCAGTGTAGAGTATGTAGCTGTTGCTGGTATGCCTGGTTGTAAATATTTGCTGACTGCAAGGCCAGCTGTTTCTTCAAGAAAGCTAACAGCAGCCTCCCTAAAAGCCATTCAGCCTCCTCATTTCAGTGAGCTCCCTCTGATCGGATGAAACATTGGACATTCAGCCAGTATCCCTTTTGACCTCACTGCTTCATTATGTTCCCTCTTTTCTCCCCCCACACAATCCCATTCCCCACGGTAAGCACAGAATCCTCCGTCTGGAACTGATCATATAAAACTGGCTACACCAGCAGCCTCTCCCTGCCTCGCCTCGAGAACAATAGCTGGCTCCCGAAGCCTACAGGGACATGCCTCTGCAATGTGTTTGAAAGGAACTGACAAAGTCCTTTTGTAGCTCTCCAGCTGCAGGTCAGACAGATGCTGACAGAGCCACATAATAAAGGGGATCAAAACAGCTGGGTGTGTGTGAGAGAGAGGCAGTGGCTCTGTGCATCCCCACACAGAGAGCAAGCAGGGTGGCCTCTGTCCCCTTGGCTCAGGCAGATGCAGGACTCATAATGCCTCTTGGCAACAACAGAGATGACAACATGATCCAAAATATCCCCGCCCACATTGTACACTTCAGGAGGAATGGGTGTTCCATTCATAAAGTGTGATTTGTCCCTTGTGATAAAGGGGGGTGGCGGCATTGTGCTACAGAGAAACAGATAAGTGCTAAAAAGTATCCCAAAGGGTATGATGTCAAAGTCACCAATATCTCTTTGCCAGCTGAGGACTCCTTTTAGAGCCCCTAAGTAGGGTCTTGGCTCCACTTGCTGAATGAAAATCCAAGATCAGAAATGGGTGAGACCTTCAGTAGGACTAAGAAGTACCCCAGCTCTACCATTAGGCAGAGTGAGGTGGCTGCCTTGGATGGCAGATTCTGAGTGTCATGAAAGAGACAGCACATTGTTGTTATTATTTTATTTTTACTGTCAGGGACAAGAACAGAGAGGTACATGTGGGATTTTCTCCTTCAGATACTGAATAACTTGGCTGGCTTTAAGCAGGATAGAAAGCTTAACTTGGGTGGGTAGGTGGGTGATACCATTTGCTGCTGTGCCTCAGGTAGCAAAATGTGTTGATCTGGCCCTGGTTAATTACAATGTTGCCAAAAGAAATCTACAAGTTTTTGAGTTCCCCAGAACTTGTCCTCAAGGGCTTGTCTACACTGGTGGGAAACCCAGCACCTACCTTGTGGCTGCGGCAAATGTTTTTGATCCACAGGGACCCATAAATGCCACATGCACCTGGTTCCTGATTGTAGATCTGAGTATCCCACCACATTGTTAATTGTGTCATAGTAAAAGGGCAGGCCTACAATGATCCTATATGTCGTACTATTTCCAGCCAATATGGCCAGGGCTGCTCGGTTGTTTTTTTCCTGTTCACTGGTGCATGTGAATATACATTGTGCCAGAGTACTGTATTATTGTAGAAATAGAGATACGCTTATCCAGGTATGCACACAATTGAAAAATTAATTTTGGGTCCCCCCCCCCCAATGAACCAGTATGCATTGCTTTTCCTCTTTTTGAATGCAGGCAGTCCTCCTGTAAACCAAAGCATAATGCTCCCTAAACTGCAAATCCCAGGAATCCACAGGAGGCAGCCATAGCAGTTAAAGTGGAATAATAGTGCTATACCAATGTAGTGTGATAAGGCCCTAAGTGCAAACTATTGCACTTTGAACTCAGTCTGCAGCAATGGAAGTAAACTGAGGACAAAGGCGGGGAAAGAGGAGGGAGAAACTGGGACATTTTAAAAGCAGCTGATAAAAGGGGGGCAGCAGAGGATTAATTGGGACTCTTCCTGCCAAACTGGAACAGTTGGAGGGTATGCATTTACCTGGCAATAAGCCCTACTGGACACAGTGAGGTGTAATTACATGAAAACAGGAAGAGCACAGTCTGTTGTCCGGGAAGGAATTGCTTTCTGCTGAGAATAGCTTCCCAGCATATCAGTCTCAAGGCTCTCCACATGAGAGACCAGCCATCAAAGAATAAAGATTACAATTTTAAAAAAACCCTGAACAATCCTGGTGGTCTGGAAAATTTGGAAGTGAAACGATGGACTGCTTTTCAAAGGTTCAGACATCTGAAAGCAAAGAAGATGAACAGATGCTAATATTAATTTAATTGGTAAAAGAACTTCAAGCAAACCCTTTTCTTTGCCTTCTTAAGAGACCTTGGGGTTTGTTTCTTAGAACAGAACGAAGTAGAACCGGGATAGTCTGTGTTTCCTGGCCTTGCCTTGCCTACTTTCCCCAATATGACATTCCTTTGAAATCCATCATCACGCTGGCTGGGGATAGTGGGGATTGTAGTCATCTAGCAAGTTCCTAGTGGAGGAAGGCTGGGTGAATTGTGCCTTTGAAGCTCTGGAGTCTATTTCTGCCCTCCACTGCCCCCACTTTTATGGTGCTTCCTTTTCCATCCCAGCTGTTTCTCAGGAATGTGGCTGGAAAAATAAAGAAACCACAGCAGGTAGTACACTGACCTCAGATCCTTTGCATAAGTCTCTCATTTTCAGAAACCTAGCATTCCTGTATAGTAGTGGTTAGGCAGTGTTCTTTAGGTTGCAGCCCTAGGCACACCCCTTCTTCCAAAGTAAGCCCCATTGAGACTTTTTCCTGAATAGGTATGAAAAAGAATGCGCTATCTCTACTTTAAAACCTCAGCTTCAGGAGCTGGCCTATTCAGCAGTCACTTTTATTTTTTTAAAATCAGGTTTATTTTTCTATTCCACTTTACTCTGCTGTACGTTATCTTTGCCACTTGGTGACCTAGTTTTCTTTTGCGTGGTCTTGCTGATACTCTGACACAGCCATCTCTCTTTTTTTGGTGTAATTTTGACCTGTTCCATTGAAAGCTGACACTAGGCTCAGGGCAAGATAACTCATTAGGGTCCTTCTTTCTATATAGACCAAGTGTTACTTCTTGCCACAAAAAAGTTTTTAAGTGACTTAGGTTTAGCTATAACTGGGGTATACTGCTAGGGCCCACTAGCTCTGGTCTCCAGGTGTATGTTGTGCTTTTCCATGTCTAAATCATACATACCCTTCAACTGTCCTGATTTGATTTGATAGGGACAATTCCGATTAATCCTGTCATCTCACTTTTTCAGCTGCTTTTAAAATGCCCTGGTTTCCCCCCTCCTCTTCCCACTTCCCCCCTTTGTCCTCAGCTTACATCAGTTACTGCAAACTGAGTTCAAAGTGCAAAAGTAGTTTACAAGTAATTAAGGAGATTTTCGGATGCCTCTTTCAGCCCCTTGCCGCACAAGCTGCCTCTGGAGCAGTAATGAGGCTGCTGCGTGGCAAGGGGCCCATTTTGGACGCCACTGTTTCTCTCTCGGTGTCGTCCGTGAGTGTTGTGGCTAGCATTGGAGGCGGCCATGCTGTTTTTCACTCATGGAAGTTGTCCGTGAGTAAAAAACAGCGTGGCCGCCTCCAATGCTAGCCACAACACTCACGGACGATGCCGAGAGAGAAATGGCGGCGTCCAAAATGGGCCCCTTGCCACGCGACAGCCTCATTACTGCTCCAGAGGCTGCTTGCATGGCAAGGGGCTGAAAGAGGTGTCCGAAAATCTCCTAACTCAGGAGGGTGGAGAGGAGGGGTCAGAGTCTTGCATTTCCGAGTAGGCTCAAACAAAAGCAAACTACTGCAGCCTCTCCTAGCTTGTTTGTTCTTCCTCATTAATAACTTTGGCCATCTTAACCACACTCTGATATTGCTTGGCCACAAGTGTCCTGGTTTTCATCAGTCAAATGTTGGCGGATATGATCGTATTAATGTTTGTGCTTACAGAAGACTAACAGGCTTCTGATGAACAGGCTACATAGTACACCCTCCAAAATGTCACAGATGAAAACAGGGACTTGTGTGGCCAAGCAACATCAAAATACTGTATCGTTAAAATGGCAAAAGTTATTAATGAGGAAGAACACAAAAACCAGGAGAGGCTGCAGCAGCTTGGTTTTGCCTAGGCCTACAGGGAAAGGTAAGCTTCTGCTCCCTCCTCTCCCCTCTGCTGAATTAATTATTGGAGAGTATGTTATAACCACTTTGATCTGTTTGGATACCAACATTTATTTTGAAACATATTGTTTCTTCATTCACTGTCCAGGCCCCCAGAGGTTGGCAGGTTAAGGAAGACCTCAGGGATATCGCTTTCTTGTTCTCTCTTCTCCTTAGCTTTGATCTTGATCCCTTTACCTCTTTTCTTCATCAATAAATACAATCTTCACAAAATAATTCACTCCCTGGTGAAGATCTTTGGTCACCTTGCTGTTTACCTCCTGTCCTCAACACGAGTCAGCAAGTGCTTGAGGAAGCAGGTGGTTGGTGTGTAGGATCTGTTCGGGTAGTCAGTCCAGTCCAGCTCAGTCACGGGTTGTCTGAGTAAAATGAAGGGAAAAGCATGAGGGTAGTCGATAGCCAGTCCAGAAGTTGTATCAGCAGGTCAGGAGTCCAGATACACGAGCCAGCAAGGAGTAAACAGAGTAGTCCAAAATGCAGCCAGACCAAGTTCATGAAAAACAGGAACTAAAGCTGAGAAAGAACTGCCAGGATGTTTATGGGCAGCTCCTTCAAGGCTACAGGTGCCTAATTAATGCCTAATTAGGTTGCTGTTTATTACTTAACCAGCGCTGGGCTTGTCATTTCTCCCGTGGTCACTCAATGAAGGATGAGGGCATGTTGTCTTCAGCGTCTGCAGTCTCTGTCAACTCCTGCTGGAGAGCAGGGTCCACTACTGCCCCAGCCCCCATCTCCTTGGATTCAGAGAGAGTTCCACTATCAGGAGCTGCAGCTTCCTGGCAATCTGCCTCCTCCTCCTCCTCAGATCTCATCTGAGTCATTCAGGGAGTAAGTTCTGACACTCCCACCCCCACTCCCAGAGCCTGCACATCTTCATCTGCTTGTGATGCCTTCCTTGGCTGCTTACCGCAGAAATATGCTATGCCAGAAAACAGCATCTGCACTCCTTAAGAGAGTACATCTGTTTTGCTATTTGAAGTCTTTTCCAGCCAAGGCATGCATGTGTGGGTACACACACAGAGCAGAGACTGGACCCTTCACGTTGAACTCCACTGATGTTGCTAGTCATTCCACGGTCCTGTCACCCAGCTTTTTGCAGGTGAAAATGGGTCCATACAAAATGTTGCAGCCTGGGGTGATGCTGTTCACACTTCCAGCCAGCCAACCAGCCTTATTTCTGCTGCTTTGAAATTCCTTTGCCACCTTAGAAAGAAAAAGTTTTTCTTTCCCTCTTTCGTATTTTCACAAACCTTGGCCTTCATATCTGCTGATAGCCTTCCTCTTGTTTCCAGATAATGCCATTAGGGCTACATAAGGATAGGCAATCAGATAATGTGTTTGCTTATAGCAGCACTTGGAACAAGTTCCTCTGTTGAACTACTACTCCCAGAACCCTCCAGCCAGCATAGCTGGAAATTCTAGCTTAGTCCAAAAAGGAACTATTCCAAGCTCTGCTATTTTCATATTATGCAAAGATCTTTACTCAAATTTCTCTCCTTTCCCTATATATCATTCTAGTCACTTACTCTATATTATCGTGACTGGAAGCATTTGAATCAGAGTCTGGTGTACAGCATCATAAACATTTGTTTAGAAAACACACGCAGCTTAAAACTGAACAGTAAAATATTTAATCTTACAAAGGACCTTATAAAATCCAATGCTTATAAAATAGCAATAAGTCAAAGCACATTTGGCAACCTTTATGGTTTGGGTAGGGGGTTATAAGAAGAACAGAAAGGCAATGATGTGTTGGGCAGTGGTGTCCAAGCACTTGTAATAACACACATGCCTGCTAAGGTTCAAGTATGGTTGCCTCTGGCTGAGATCCAACAGTAGCATGGCACAGCATAAAGCTCTAGTACTGTCAGTACATATTTAAAGTTTAGATACTTGGGGGAGAGAGCTGAAACCTGAAGAAAGCAGACTCATACAAGGGACTGTCTATTAAATAATGAGACTGTATTTCTCCCTTTCAGACAAATCAGGGAAAACATTGTTAACGCTTGAGTGGTGACCTTGAACATGCCTGAACCTGTGTGACAAACATCAACATTCTCGGCAGTTCAGTTAATTGTCAGTAATTGTTTAAAGCAGCTGTGTTGTCTATTGTGTACTGGAAAAATGCTAAGCTTAAAAGTCGAGCAACATGTCAATTTGAAATTTTTAGTAAAATTGAACAAAACTCCAATGGAATCTTTTCAAATGCTTACTGAAAGCATTTCAGTAATGCTTTGGATAACCTCCCAGTTCAAGAACTGAAGAAATTGTGGAAAAAATCTGCCAGATAGTTCGAAGAGACCACTAACTCAGTGTCCGAATGATAGCTGAAGCTATGAACATTGACAAAGACATTGCATGGAAAAATTTTCGTGAGGATCTTAACATGAGAAAAGTTTGTGCCAAGATGGTCCCTAGGGTTCTCACACCAGAGCAAAAAGAGTGCCGCAAGGAAATTTGTGCTGACATTCTGTAGCAACTTGAGGCGGACCTAAACCTTTTTTTAAAAAATCATCACTTGTGATGAAACCTGGATCTTCCAGTATGATCGTGAGACAAAACGACAGTCAATGCACTAGAAAACACATCATCACCAAGAATGAAAAAAGCACATCAAAGCAAGTCCACATGCAAAGACATGTGCATTGGGTTTTTTTGGACATCAAGGGCATAATTTTGGCAGAATGGGTTCCAGAATGCAGAACAGTGAACCAGCATTATTATAAGGAAGTTTTGACAAAGCTGAGAGAAAGAGTTTTTTAAAAAGGCCAGAACTGTGGGAAAATGGTTTCATTCTTCATAAAGGCAATGCACCTGCTCATACAGCACTTTTAGTGAAGCAATTTTTGGCCAATAAACATATTGCTACACTTGAACACCTTCTATATTCACCAGATTTGGCACCATGCAACTTTTTTCTTTTCCCTAAAGTGAAACCGGTGCTTAAAGGAACATGTTTTGAGTAAATTGATGCAGTATGAAGAAAACAGCAGATGTGTTGACACAGCTGACAGAAACTGATCTGCTCCACGCCTTCAACCAGTGGAAAACAAGATTGCATCAGTTTGTGAGTATGAACAGGAAGTATATTGAAGGGGGAAAACATTAGGATTGTAGTACATATAAATCTCTCTGGCTTTTCTTCGCAAACGAAGATTCAGGAAGGACTCATCCCACACTTTCTACAAGCACGCTGATGACTAAAAAGCCCAATCCGAGATAAACAAGTCCGGTTGCAGAAAGCACAGCAGAAGGTCTCCTTGGGTGATGTTTCCAGGTTGTGATTCTTTCTGCGTTGTCATTTCTCTTCAAGACTTGTTCAGTGTGAGTTCTCAAATAAGGCTGCAGCATTGTGGATAGTGCATCTCCATGCCTCCCGATGTGAGGCCAGGGCCAACCATTGTTGGTGATCAATTTGGCCAAGCCTGAGATGTTGTTTCAGGGAGTCCTTGTATCACTTTTTTGGAGCGCCCCTCTTACGCTGACCCATGGCGAGTTCACTGTAGAGTACTGTTTTGGGGAGGCGATGGTCCTCTATCCTAGAAATGTGCCCTGCCCAGCGCAGCTGTGTTCTCAGTATCATGGCCTCAATGCTGGTGATCCCTGCTTGCTCAAGGACAGCAACATTAATCACATAGTCAGTCCAGTGTATATTTAGGATTGTGCGTACACAGCACTGATGAAAGCGTTCGAGGAGTCGTAGGTGGTGGCGATAGGTGACCCATGTTTCAGACCCGTAAAGGAGAATAGACAGTACAATGGCTGTATACGCATTGATTTTTGTGCTTCGCCTCAGGTGTTTGTTACTCCAGACTCTTTTGTAAAGTCTTCCAAATGTACTATATGCCTTTGCTAATCTGTGATCAATCTCTTTGTCAATCTTTGCATCTGAGGAGATTATGCTTCCCAGGTAGGTGAACTGCTGAACGGACTTAAGCACAGATTTGCCTACGGCAATGTGGGAATAGTGGTGTATGGGTTATTTATCAGTCTCATTATTTAATAGACAGACCTCATATGTGGGAAAATGGCATACTCAGCATCTCCCTGGGTATGGGACGGGGTGGGGACTGTGTTTTGTCCTTGATGGTCAAGATACCAGAAAGTGGAATCTTTCCCTAGTAAACAGAGGCAGTTGCAGGATACCTATAAGGTAACTGAGCCCAAAATGTAGTATGGTCATTGGTGCCAGATCAGCAGCATCCCATTCCTTGAGATTTCAGGGTACAAAACCTTGTTATGTCACAGAGGACAGGCAGCAAGAGTTAGAAAAGGGGCAAAATTTGTTTTAGGGCCATCTGATTGTGGAAATGGGCATGCAGGCAATGTAGGTAAATGGGCACAGCTAACCAGGTTATATGGCAAGCCAGAGCGTTTTTTTTTTATTTACAGTGAAGCAAGTGGCCTAGGAAATCAAGAAATGAAGGAGATCGACTGATTGAATTTTGTGAGGCCAACTGTTTGTTCACCACAAAAACATTCTTCAAGCAACCAAAGAGGTGACTGTATCTATGGATATCACCTGAGGGCCAGTACAGACTACAAATCAAATAGACTATATCATCAGAAGCAGAAGATGGAAAAGCACCATTCTCTCTGCAAAAACAAGATGAGGAGCAGATTGTGGCAAAGACTGTGAATTGCTGATATCAAAAATTAGAGTAAAGCTAAAAGAAGAACACTGAATCAAACATCAGGCCAAAATACAACTTGAAGAACATTCCTGTAGAGTTTAAAGAGAATCTAATAAAAAAATTACACTATTAAGCTCAATTGGCTGGGAGCCAAAATAACTCTAGACAGAAACCAGGGGCATTGTCAGGGAGGAATGCAAAAAGGCATTATCTAAGCTAAAAAGAAAGTGAAGCCTCAATGGATGACAGAAGAAATTCTTTAAGCAGTTAAGAACAGATGAAAAGCAAAAGTAAAAGTGACAGAAATAGGGTCAGAATCCTGAATGCAACTGTTCAGTGAGTTGTGCATAGGGACAAAGACAACTACTATAACAGTCAATGCTGAGAAATAGAAGATGACAACAAAAAAGGAATAACAAGAGCCGAGAAATCAAAGGGAAATGTAAAATAAGAATGGGGATGCTTTATGCCCAGCAGGGGGGAGCATTACATGACTGAGTAGAAATAAAGAGCCAATGTAAACAATATACTGAAGAACTATATAAAAGAGATGAAAGGATAACAGATTCATTCAAGGAAGAACCATTTGAAGATGAGCCAACAATTTTAGAAAGTGAAGTGTAAGCTGCACTCAGGGCACTTAGGAGAAATAAATCACAAGGAACAGATGGCATACCAATAGAGCTGCTTCAAGCTACAGAGACAGAATCTACTCTAGTGCTAACTAAAATCTGTCAACAAATATGGAAAACAAAAAGAATGGCCCACAGATTGGAAACGCTGAATATACACTTAAGTCCCTAAGAAAGGGGACACCAGGGATTGCAGTAACAACAGGACCATTGAATTAATCTCCCATGCAAGCAAAATGATGTTCAAAATAATGTAACAAAGATTTTTACCATAAATGGAGCGAGAAGTGCCAAATGTCCAAGCTGGGTTCAAGAAATGAAGAGGCACTAGGGGCCATATTGCAAGCATATGTTGCAATATATAGGGCATGCCAAAGACTTTCAGAAGAAAACAACCTGTGCTTTATAGATGATCACAAAGACTTTGATTGTATAGATTATAGGTCACTCTTAAAGAAATTTGTGTGCCACAACATTTGTTTGTCCTGATGTATAACCTGTGTTCAGGACAAGAGGCTACCATCAGGACAGAATATGGAGAAATAGAATAGTTTCCAATTGGCAAGGGGTCAGGCAAAGCTGCATTTTATCACCCTATCTGTTTAACTTGTACACTGAACATATGCGTAAAGCAGGATTAGACTTGGAGGAAGGAGGCATAAACATTGGAAGAAGGAACATCAACAATTTCAGATATGCAGATGACACCATACTACTAGCAGAAAATAGCAAAGACTTGGAAAGATTACTGAAGAAAGTCAAGGAAGAGAGTGCAAAAGTAGGCTTACAGTTGAGCATTAGGAAAACAAAAATAATAACCACATATTATTTACATAACTTTAAAGCAGACTATGAAGACACTGAAATGGTTTAAGATTTTCCATACATTGTCTCAGATATTAATCAGAATGGAGACTGCAGTCAAGAAATCAGAAGAAGTGTAGGACTTGGAAGGGCAGCTACGAAGGAACGTGACAAGATCTGAAGTGTAAAGATACCTCATTGAATACTAAACCTAGGATTGTCCATGCCATTGTATCTCCTATTTCTATGTATGGTTGTGAAAGCTGGAGAGTGAAGAAAGCTGATAGGAAGCAAATCAACTCTTTTGAAACATGGTACTGGAGAAAAGTTCTACGGATAGACAAATCAATGGGTGCTAGAGCAAATCAAGCCTGGATTTTCCCTAGAAGCCAAGATGACTAAACTGAGACTGTCATACTTTGGACACATTATGAGAAGACATAACTCATTAGAAAAGACAATGATGCTTGATAAGGTAGAAGGTAGTAGGAAAAGAGGAAGACTGCATTCTAGATGGATAGACTCAATGAAGGAAGTAATGGCCCTGAGTCTACAAGAGATGAGCAGTGCTGTTGATGACTTGGAGGTCTCTCATTGATAGAGTCACCATATGCCAGACTTGCATCAAGTGCAGTTAACAACAAAACAAGAAGTGGCAAAATGTAACCCAACCAGTAGCTGCAGCTGTAGTCAGAATTTCGACTGGGCTTGACATCCTGTGTGGCCTCAAGACCACCAGTGAGGAGTTTTTCCAGGCCCTGCACTGCTGCTGGGGCCTGTATAGTGATAGCTGGAGGTTCTCATTTCAAGAGGTCATGAATTTGCTGTGGGTTTCAGTCCAAACTTTAAGGTTGCTATCCAAGGTGCTAAACCAGTTTGGGGGATAAAGCTCAGCAGCTTGGATAGCTCTTTTAAAGTTCAAGTTAAAACCTAGAGCAGATTCATTTCAACACTTACATGGAAGCAACGAGCTGCCACTGATTGAATGCTCATTGCCAGGTCTCAGGTAGTTTTTTCTTTTCCTGCTCTGCTGCTATCAGGGCTTGTACAACAAGAAATCTTATGAGTCACAGTGCTGGAGGGCCACTCCCTGCCTTGCTCCAAACATCATGGTGGGATCAGTTCCATGCAACCTCCATCTCTCTCATCCCAGTCCACTTCCAGGATCCTAACTTTTGTGGAATGGGAATTTGCTCTAAAACAGTGATGTCCAACCTGTGGCCCTCCAGGAAGGAGCTGGTGATCAGTTCATTCAATACCAATGCTACAGATAGAAACTGGTTTAAGTGTCACATCTTCCTTCCACAAATCTCTAGGCACTGTGGTTCTAAAAGCAGCTGGGGATAGGGTGGCCACACATCTGTCTTAACAGAAGACGACCATCTAGTTGAAAGCATTCTCTGTTTGAAGGGTTGTCTAGTCCAGTGCTTCTTAAGCTGTCTGATGTAATGGACTGGCAACCCCCCTTCCCACGTGCCAGGGACTGGTACCATATTTGTACCCATAGCTATAATTGTTTCTTGCTTTCCTGGCAGTTCTCCCAGGACTGGTGGCAGATGGCTCATGGACTGGCACTGGTCCATGAACCACGATTTTATGTAGCATTGGTCTAGCCCCAATCCAGTTTGAAGATAAAGACCTATAAGAAGGGAGAATAGGGAGTGGCTTTGCACTTGCCTGGCTATTGTTTGCCCCTAGATAGCAGGTACAGCAGAAACAAGGGTCATTGCATTCCAGTTTTCCCCATGATGGTATAATATATGTTGAGGTATATTGCATTTCCAATGGAATGATAGGGATCACATCCAAGGTCACATCTGTACTTAAGCACTTGCAGATTTTATGTAAATCTGTCCCTTCTTTCATTTTGGGTTTTCTCTCTCTCTCTCTCTCTTTCAATTTATCTCTTTCTCTGTGTTTACATAATGATATATATCCTCTTTTGGGGGATGTGTAAGTGGCCAACACAGCTGAAGGATTTCTAACACTGAATTCTCCATGCCTCCATAAAACTAAAGCCTGCCAAATTTCTTGTGGAAATCCATGACAGTTCAACTTGTATAAGAATAGAACACAGATGTACTTGGTTGACAAGGGCATGTGTTGTTATGCCAAGGGAGTCCTGAAAATGTAGATTGCCAGCACCTAAGAATGAATGACAGGGCATCAATTAATCCTGTTAATACTCTATGCATGTCCTACCGTGTTAAACACGTCTTCTGGGCACCCAGAACATTCCATTGATACAGCACAAGGTATATCATTGGATGAACACTAGTTTAATGCATATGTGAAGGTTTTAATTCAAACTGAAAATAGAAATTTTCTAGATACTCATACTGAGCTCAGATCTTGAAATTGTAGAATCAGAAGGCTGGAAGGGACCCCAAGGGCCATCTAATCAAACCACCTGCCATGCAGGAATCCACTGCAAAAGCAGTTCTGAGAGGTGGTGTCATGATGGATTGACCAGCCATCATGGAGAGTTCATCTTAAAACCTACAGGTCACAGCATTGGGAAATTCCATTCCCTGGTTTCCATAGCAACAGGTATTGTAGAGGATGGGACCCCGCATTGCCTAAACATGACATTACATCACCTGACTGGAGAGCCAATCACATTTGGCAATGCAGAACCAATCAGATATGACCAAAGGACTTTTAAGTTTCTGAATCCCTTTGTTCTAGGCCACATGGCTTGGGCCAGATGGAGAGACACATGTCTTTGTTGTGAGCCACATGCTTGGGACCCATCCTTGGGCCTCATGCTTGAGACGCATGTTTAGACTAGTCATGATAATGAAGGTTGGGGGAAGCCGACCTCCCTCATGGGCCTGATAACATCAAAGAGCCCCAAGGGATATCTGAAGTCTCAGGAGGAGACTTCAATTTAAAAGAACTCTGAATTCCATCTACAGAGACTGACCTAGGCTGGCTATGACAGTCTGGCTTAGCCCATCCCAATTGGGACATGAACTGATGATTATGGACATCAGAAATATGTTGTTGTTGTTGTTGTTGTTGTTGTTAGCTTAGGGATCATCTAGCTAGTTTGTGTTAGTTTTTATGATTCATTTTGGTATATGAGTGAATGTATTTCTTATAAACCTAAGCTGAATACTGGAGGCGTGATTTCCCTCCATGATAGACTTAAGCATTTGGAACTAAAATAAAGTCTACTTTCTTTTCTCTACAAGCTCGCCTCATGCTCTTTTTTTGGTCAGCTATCTTGTCTCTTCTCTGGGGGAATAGAGAAGGGGGGTTGGGAATCCCCAACAGAGTAAGTGGTTAACTGGTTAGCCAGAGAATTGTCCCAGTTTCCCACTGAACTGGATTTTGAGTGACAAGCAGTGGGTGATGGCAGCTTTTACCTTAGAAAGGGATTTCTAGACTAGAGGAACCCTTGCGAGTGTGTTTTCAGATTGTACAAAAAGGCTGCGAGCCTTCCCTTCCTTATCTGTGAAATTGGATTGCACAGAGAAGGAAGAGAGGGGCCCACCTACCACATGGATGGCAGCGCGTTTTGAACCTAGTGGCAAGTGAGTGAAACGGATTCTCTTGATGCTCATGGTGTTGGGGGATTTCTGTGACTTTACTAGTTCCTGTGGCTGGAAGTGCTGTTTCCAGTTTTTGTGTCTCAGGAGGGCCATTTAACCTCCGTTCAAAAACCTCCAGTGAAGGAAATTCCCTGATCTTTTGAAGTAGGTGATTATCATCTGGAAGTTTAGGTGGAAACTGGTGGAAATTCTTTTCTTGTCACCTGAATCCATTGGTTTGTATTCTTGTCCCTGGAGAAGCAGCAATGAGCTCACCCTATCTACTACATGGCAGCTCTTCAGATATTTAAAGATGGCTTTATCACCCCACAGTCTTCTCCTCTCCAGGCTAAACATGCCCAGTTCCCTCAATTGTTCCTCAAAGGGCTTTGGTTGCCAGCTTTTTCTTCAAGTGCTTGAATGTTACATAGTCCAGACATCACCATCCACACACAAGAGGAAGATATCAGGAGGCTTGGGATAATCCTCAGGTTTATAGTAGTACAAAAATCTGTGGGGATGGGGAAGGGGAGGGAACATAGCTGCAAACCAACCTATCAGGAAGGAGGGCATGTGCTCTGTAGCCATGGGGTGCTGAGTGCCTGCTGAAAGGGGAAAACCTAAACATTTGGGTGGGAAAATTGTAAAGGAAGGAATGGAGGAGAAATGGAGTGGAATGGCTAGAAAAGGAGGATGGAGAAAGAGACACACAGATATTAAAAGAGTCCACTGAACCACACAGTTGTATGGATAGGTCAGCTCCTGGTTCACCCTTTAAGGACTCCAGAGGCAGAAGTGAGAGCTGCCTATAGAAATCAATAGAGACAGCAGTAGCTGGGATGTAGTCGGCCATTATGGCCCAAATGCCATCTTGAATGGTGTTATATCTTAGCTTCTTAGGTTCTTAGAACAACCTCCAGCCCGCCTAGCTTAAGTTGCCATGCAAAAGTTGCCTAAAACCCCAAACCCCTCCCCCCACACCCTTCCCCAAGGAATTATACATTTTTAGTCAATTCCAAAATGACTTTTCATCTGTAGGGACACAGTGGTGAAAATTTCCCCCTACTCCAGTTGCAGTTGTTCAACTCTGCACTAGTATGTCCACTTCCCCACCTGCTTCAACAATTCAATGAGAACCCAGTCTGCCAGTGGAGGGGGGGGGGTTGAATGCCAATTTACTGAGGGAGGAGAAAAAATGAAGGGAAGAGGCAAGAAGAGGGAATGGAGTGGAATGACATCACAGCTCTGAAGAGAATCACACCACACTACAAGCCACCTTGAATCCTGTATAAGGAAAAAAGCAGGATATTAAATAAATAAATAAAGTATTTTGTTGCAGGACCCCCATTATGTGTCCTAGTGACAAACTATGTCTACATGCCCGTCTGTATGTAGCCAAAATGCCATCATCCAGGCTCTGGGACTCCCTTCTGAAAGAGGATAGACTGGCACTCTCCTTATCTTTCCACTGGCAAGTTAACATGTTTTTATTCTGGCAGGCTTTTGAAAACTGACTGTTCAAGGGGACTGGGCCTTGCAGAATTGTGCTGTACTATCTCTCTGATTTGTTTATTCGTCGTTTTTAATGGTTATGTTTTTTTTAAAACTTTGAGTATGAACTTTATGGATAGATATTTTTAACATTTATATTTGGTATATTTTTTTAGCTATGTCATTTTAAAAGACTTGAACAACAATATTAACAAGCTGCCTTGAGTCCCAAACTGGGAAAAAGGTGGGATATAAATAAATATAAAAAATATCATCATCATCATCAGCAATATCCACAAGCAAGTATTGTTGTGGCAGAGAAAACTCTTTTGCAGGGGGAAAAAAGACCCATATTTAAAGAGGTTAGAACATGTTAAGTGGCCACACTAGTAGTGTAGGGGATGGAGTGGGGAAGACGGGGAGAAAAATAGTACAGTTGTCCCTTCACATTCGCGGGGGTTAGGTTCCATAGACCCCCGCGAATGTGAAAATTCAGCGAATAATGACAGCCCTCCCCCCGCCCTCCCCAAGCGACCCTGAGGCCTCTGGAGGTCCCGTTGTCGCTCCCCTCGCCTCCCTCCCAAAAGTGGCGACGGAGCCCCAGAGGCCCCATCACCACTTTCCCTGGACTCCCCTCACAGGAAACCGCGAATATGCGGAACTGTGAGTGTGGAGTCCGCGAATGTGGAGGGAGGACTGTAGAAGGAGGAATAGGATGGAATATACTGGAGAAGGATGTGGCATGGTTGGCTGATGCCCTGCAAAGGAGTATTCCACACTGCAACATTTTGTTTTAGGTCACACTGGTCCTTCTTACACTACACAGCCTGGTACAGTCGTCCCTTCACATTCGCGGGGGTTCCGTTCCGCGGACCCCCGCGAATGTGAAAAAACCGCACATAACGACTCCCCTCCCCCCTCCCTCCCCAGACCTTCTCGGGGCCTCCGGAGGGCCTCCGGGGGTCCCGCGAAGGCCTCTCCACACATCTCCAGACCTTCACGGGGCCTCCGGAGGGCCTGCGGGGGTCCCGCGAAGGCCTCTCCACACCTCTCCAGACCTTCGCGGGGCCTCTGGAGGGCCTCCGGGGGTCCCGTGAAGGCCTCTCCACACCTCCCCAGACCTTCGCGGGGCCTCCGGAGGGCCTCCGGGGGTCCCGCGAAGGCCTCCCCACCCCTCCCCAGGCCTTTGCGGGGCCTCCAGAGGGCCTCCGGGGGTCCCGCGAAGGCCTCCCCACCCCTCCCCAGACCTTCGCGGGGCCTCCGGAGGGCCTCCGGGGGTCCCGCAAAGGCCTCCCCACCCCTCCCCAGGCCTTCGCGGGGCCTCCGGAGGGCCTCCGGGGGTCCCGCAAAGGCCTCCCCACCCCTCCCCAGGCCTTCGCGGGGCCTCCGGAGGGCCTCCGGGGGTCCCGCAAAGGCCTCTCCACACCTCTCCAGACCTCCGGAGGGCCTCCGGGGGTCCCGCGAAGGCCTCCCCACCCCTCCCCAGACCTTCGCGGGGCCTCCGGGGGTCCCGCAAAGGCCTCTCCACTCCTCCCCAGACCTTCGCGGGGCCTCCGGAGGGCCTCCGGGGGTCCCACGAAGGCCTCTCCACACCTCTCCAGACCTTCGCAGGGCCTCCGGAGGGCCTCCGGGGGCCCCGCGGAGGCCTCGCCACCCCTCCCCAGGCCTTCGCGGGGCCTCCTGGGGTCCCGTGAAGGCCTCCCCACCCCCTCCCCAGGCCTTCATGGGGCCTCCGGAGCGTCTCCGGGGGCCCCGTGGAGGCATCCCCTCTCCCTCCAGGTCTTTCACGGGGCCTCTGGAGGCCCCGTGTCGCGGTTTTGGAGGGGCCGGGGAGGCCCTCCCAAAACCGCGAATAACCGAAACCGCGAATGTCAAGTTCGCAAATGTGGAGGGACAACTGTATAAGTAAATCCAGAGATCCTCACTGTTACACCTTGTGAACATTATTGTATGCAGTAACAGTTACAGAGTCTTGGAGTCAGACTAAGAAGATCTGGGTTCAAAGTCCTGCACAACTAGAGGGAAAGGCATTCTTTGTTCCTCAAGTGGGGATGGGAATTTGTGACCCACCAGTTTTTGTCAGACTGCAACTCCCAGCAACCCAACCCACAGGGCTGGTTTAACCTGTCTGCCAAATCAGCATTGGCAGGGGGCCCCGAGCTCAAGAGACGGCCCCCGTGTTGGCCTCCTTAATCTGACAGAAAGAGACGGCCAGTAGGAGCCCCCTCCTACCCTCCTCCTCCAAAAACCTCCTGCTGGCTTTTTTTTTTAAAAAAAACAACAACAAACAAAACAGGCTCTCCAAAACAAAAGAGAAAGAAACAGCAGCTCTCAGTGGCAGAAGCTGGAGGGAGAGGCACGTCGGAGTGGGTGAGGGTGAGTGTGTGTGTGTGAGAGAGAGAGACAGGGAATTTGAGGGTTGTCTCCCTCAGAAAGGGCTTCTTTCTTTCTTCCTTCCCTTCCCTTCCCTTCCCTTCCCTTCCCTCCACATAGATCTCCTCCACCCCATCCTTCCAGCTGCTTTTAACCTGTCTTGGTTCCTGTCCCCTCCCTTTCTCCCTTGGTCTTCTTCAGCTTCCTCCCCTTGCTGCCAACTGAGTTCAGCGTGCAAAAGGAATTTTGTGTGTTTGCCTATGTGCTTTCAAGTCATTTCTGACTAAGGCAAACCTACCATGGGGTTTTCTAGGCAAGGTTTGTTCAAAGGGGTGTGCCTTTGCCTTCCTTTGAGGCTGAGAGAGTGTAACTTGCCCAAGGTCACCCAGTGGGCATTCATGGCTGAGTAAGGATTCAAACCCTGGTCTCCATAGTCATAGTGCAATGCTGAAACTTCTACAACACTCTAGCTCTTTTAACAGAAGAATATAAAGAATATAAATTAAAATTTGGAGTAATATTACTGGGAACAATGATTTTATTGTTGTCACTAAAACACCAGTATCCCATTAGTGTTATGTGAGAGGCATTGGCCTAGAGCAGTGGTTCTTAACCTTTTCTTTACCAGGGACCCACTTTAAATATCTTTTGTTGCCCCAAGGCTTAACTCAAGATTTAAAACCCTAATAATAATAGCTAACAACAACAACAACACAATTACACCATCCATTAAACCTTCCCTCAGAGGCACTCTTGCTTCTTCCTGCAAGTTTGTGACTGGAGTGGATTGAATGGCAATGTGCAGGCCAAGCCAGGCAGCCTTTGCCTTGGCTTCTGTCACGTGGCTACTCCACTACAGGGAGGAGGTGGGCTAAGCAGCCTTCAAGCCTTTGTGGACCCCCTGTGAGGACATTGCGGACCCCAAGTTAAGAACCACTGGGCTAGAGAATGCTGGAAAAGGAACAATGCAACCAGACCTTGAGAAGGGTGCTGGCAGGGGGATTCTGGGAGGTGTAATCCAAGAGTAACTTTCCCAGGCTCTGAATGCAGCCTAGAATCATAGAATCATAGGGCTGGAAGGGACCCCAACAACCATCCCATCCGATCGGCTTCTGCCCTGCAGGAACACACAATCCAAGCATTCCTGACAGATGGCCATCCAACCTATGTTTTAAAAAACCCAAAGAAGGAGACTCTACCACACTCCCAGGCAGTGTATTCCACTTCCCGAACAGTTCTTACTGTCAGGAGGTTCTTCCTAATGTTTAGGTGGAATCTGTTTTCCTGTAGTTTGAAGCCATGGCTCCGTGTCCTAGTCTCTGGAGCAGCAGAAAATAAGCTTGCTCCATCCTCAGTATGACATCCCTTCAAATACCTAAACATGGCTATCACATCACCTCTCAACCTTCTCTTCTTCAGGCTAAACATACCCAGCTCCCTAAGCCGTTCCTCATAGGGCACAATGGTTTCCAGACGTCCCACCATCCTTCTCAGTACCTTTGTTGAATTGTTGTGCCCAGAACTGGAAACAGTATTCCAGGTGAGGTCTGACCAAAGCAGAATGGAGTGATACTATTACTTCCCTTGATCTAGACACTACTCCTATTAATGCAGCCTAGAATAGCATTGGCATTTTTTGCTACTGCATCACACTGCTAACTCATGTTTAGCTTATAGTCCACTCTTTATTTTCTTTGAGAAAATCTACACCATTACATTAATTGCTAATAAACAAAAAATATTATGTTAGTGCCTATAGTATAGTTTTTAAACTAAATTATTGGTGGCAAATTATGTAATACAGTAGGCCTCTCTTATCCACTGGGGATTGGTTCTCGGGGGGGGGGGATACGTGGATTCTGAAAACCATGAATAATAGTGAACACCATTGAAAATAATGGGACTTCTGGTTTAAAATACCATAGAGTTGCCTTGGAGGGCCTAGAAAATGGCTAGGGAAGACATTTTCTAGGAAGACTCTATGGTATGTGTCCCATGGATAATGAATCCATGGATACGGGGGTCCTACTGTAATCTGAACATCCTGTACAGTGAATAGGTTAGGTTACATTGATCTGAGATAAACATATGGGGGCCCCAAAGTAAAGCATTGCAGGGCCCCCCAAAATTCTTTAAACCAGCCCTGCCTACCCAGCAAAGGCAATGGCGAGGAATGCTGGGAGTTGCAGCCAAAACACATCCAGCTGCAGGGGCAGAGAGACAGGCCTATGGACTGATAGTCCTGTAGGCCAATCTCTCCGCCACTGCTGCCTGTTCCTCCCTGCACCCCCTCCCCTGTTCGCTGGCTGCCCCCCTTTGTGAACAGCCAAATCGCTAAGTTATCGGAATCTTTCGGAAGAACTACTTTCTGCCAAAATCATGTAAGCAGTTCGGCACTGGAGTGAAAGGGAGATAAACCGGCATTTTCCATACTAAAAATGGTCATGTAACCAACCCCTTGGTTTTAATTCTCACTTTTTATATGTCTGCTGCTGCTTCTGCTGCTCTAGCAGCCCTTTTCACATTGGCTTCCTAGGTTTAGAAAACAAAAATAGGTGGAGACATCACAGAGTAGAAATCCAAATCTCAACACCCCTGAAGAGATCTTTCTCCCCATCAGGCCTCCCAAGCGAGGAGACCACTTAAAATGGGACATTTTCTCTGTGCCAGAGTCACAAAGAGACAACAAAGTCCCCTTTAAACAAAGACCAGGTAGGTGAATAAATCAGCTATGAGATCAAATTTCCGGTGCACCAGTGGAAAAAAAAATACCCCTGTAAAACATGAGAGAAAATTGACCTGTCAAGGGAATAGATGGACAATGAGATCAACGCCTGCTTTCCCCATACGCCAGCACCTTTCCCTGGAAAATCTGGGTGGTGGTGCCCAGAAAAAGAGAGGCGTACCCATTCCCCCAATGGAGGCCAAGGGAAGTGATGCATTTAACAGGCCTCCTCCATGGCCTCCCCCTCCCAGAGGGGGCGGATGTAGGGCCTCCAGTCCTCCTGCACAGCCGTGGCACAGCTGTAGCAGCAAATAAGACAATAAAACAGATGAAGACCAGTGATCCTGTCAGCAGACAGTTATAGAGCCTTTCTTTAATTTAATCTCTTCCCTGGCCCCCCTTGAACCATGGAGCGTAACCTCTCTGTAACCTCTTTCCTCTTTCTTGTGCAATTGGTTGACCCCAGTGTCACAGGTGTTCTGCAAGCTCCTGCTGTTGCACAGTTGTAGGGTGGGGCAGAGAAGGGTGAGTGTGGCACCAGGAGAGCTCCCAGTTCACCTTGAGCAGTGGAGGCTTAAGCCTGTTCAAATATATGGCGGGAATGGAGGGCAAGAGGTAGGCGCAGTGTTTGGAAATCTTACTTGGGGGGAGCCTGTGCCATCTAGAGGATCCTGGGGACTGTAGTCCAAAGAAGGAACCTTTCTGAGCTTGGAGCAGAGGCATGTACAAGGGGGAGGAACAGAGAAGAAAATAGGAAACTTCCAATTCCTTTTAATTGGCATCAGTTAAGCCTAAATATCCAAAAGGCACCAGATCCCATTTGATCTTGGGAGCTCAGCATGGGCAGCCCTGGTTAGTACTGGAATGGGAAACTGCAAATGTATACCAGGTGCTGTATATTTCAGAGGAAGAACCTGGCAAAACTACCTCTGAGTATTCCTTGCCTCAGAAAGCCCTATGAAATTCATGGGGTTACGATAAGCTGACAGGTAATTAGAAGGCATGTGCACATGTGCGCACGTGCACACACACACACACAAGTTTCCATGCTTGTGCTTTTTTTGTTTGGGTGGTGAGGGTGTGTGCGGACAGAAAATATATTATTGTGACCAAATAAAAATACAAAATGTTTGTATAAAAGTCTTCAATATAATTTCAAATATATGGGATATATTTTTATATACTTGTGAATTTTTGTTTGTATTCTATATGTGCCTGAATCCTGTTGGTGTGACCCCAACAGGTATGTTGGGTGTACTACTTGGCTGTTGCACAATGGACATTTTCAGTTCATGGTTGGATAAGTGGAGGCCGCAAGAGTAATCGTTGTCCATAGGGCTAAACACTATTTTTGTTAGTCATGACTAGAGCAGGGCCAGTCAGTCCATTGGATTTACCTACATAGTATGTGTGGACTCACCATTCAACAATTGATTTAATGGGTCTGCTCTAGTTGCAACAAACGAATAGAATTCCAGCCATGCAGTTGCATATTCTTGGATAACTTATTCATCAATTCCTTCAAGGTACCACTTTATTCACTGGGACTACGGTAAGAGCTACTGTGCATTCTCTTTTGTGCAATGATGCAATAAATGGGCACACAATGGGCAGCTAACACAATTGGTTGTACAATGGTGGTATTGATCAGAAGGGTGGGTATACTACAACCATCATGTCATTACATGAGTGTAGATTTGCACTACACAAGCACGATGTAGGATCTTATCCATTGAATATACTTACTTGACACCTTTATGCAAGCATACCTAGGGGTTATGCTAATGGATCTACTTTTTTCAGTGCTGAGGAATGAGGTATCCACTATTTCCTGATACAACAATTTTGCCTGGCAGTGCAGTGTTTCTCAGCTGGCACCCAGAGGTGACTCATCCCCTAGATCTGCACAGCCATGGATTGGCTGGGGGCGGCTGTTGGGAAAGTTTCCTTGTGCTGCCAAGTAGCTGGCCACCTTTATTTCCCCATTCTGGCAGAACTTTATACTTTCCCAGGTTCAAACAGGTCCCCAGGCTCTATTTATAAGTGAAATCTTCTAGAGGAACTATAATTTTTAAGAGGCTATGTGAACTGGTGGTCAGCATCTTTTGTCCAGATAAAAATACGTGCAGGTAGCTCATAGGAATATGGTATGAAAAGGGGCTGACTTACCATTAGGCAGTGTGAGGTGGCTGCCTTAGGTGGCAGGTTTTGTATATCATGAAAGGGCAGGAAATAAATAATATTCACCCTGGTGTCCTTGGGGTTGTCCACATGATGAAAATACTCCTCACAGAATTCACTCAGAAAACAAGCTGTCTTAATGGAATCCTGCATTGTCTCGTTGTACTGTGAAAGAGGGGGACTAAAAAGAGCATTCATGGCTTTCCCCGACTTTTTAAAAAAGCTCCAGTGATATGTGCATTTTCGCTTGCTAAGACAAGCAATTTGACATGAATTGCTTCCCCATACAGGACAAAGTGCAAACCTGATTGGCTGGATGAGCTCAGGGGGTGGGACTTGGTTACAGGGCAAGCACCCGCTGCCACCATGTTGGATTTTTGCCTTAGCTAAGGTGATAAAATGGAGATTTGTGCTCTCTCTCTCTTTTAGAAAAGTGGAATATTGTTTGTGCGTGCCATAGAAATAGTTTTTTTTAAAAAAAGTTCAGCAGTGGCAGATTTTAAAATGTGAGTAATCCAGTCATGGCTGCTGGCTCAGCTACAGGCATGCAAAGTTTATGGGGGCTGTAAAACCATTAAGACACGTCACAGCTGCTACAACTGTGGAGCAGTCCATTGCCCCCCCCCCTTTGTGTAGACAAGCCCCTTGTATGTTTACAGTCAGGGACTGGACAACCCGCTTGTGGAATTTTGTGCCTCAGGTGCCAAAATGACTGCCTTTGGTACACTTCACCTTGTCACAGGGAGAGTACTAACAACTACTTTGCCTCAGGCAGCAAAATGTCTTGGGCCAGTCTGTTATACAAGTAAAGTAGGGTTGTAATCTGTTACTCACTTTACCCAGGAGTAAGTTCCATTGAACTTAATGGGGCTAACTGCAGAGTAGACACATATCAGTTTGCGCTGTATGGGTGGAGTCCTATACATATTTACCTAGCAGCAAGTCATAGGATTTAGTTATGAGTAGACATAAATAAAACAGTACTGAATGGTTGCATGTTTTTTTCAAGAGTAAACCCTGTTGGGCTGAATGATATCAGAGGATCAGGCTTCATGAAGATCTAAGCACATTAGCTAAGACTTGTTACTACAGCACAGAAGGAGGCACTGTAAAACCCTTTGGAATGTCTTTTACCATGAAAACCCTATGATGAGACAGTCCAAAACGAAACAAGACATAGTGTAAGAAGATGAAACTCCCAGATTGGATGGCACTCAACAAGCTACTAGGGTACAGCAGCTAGGAGTCTCTCTCTGGCTTTTCTTCGCAAATGAAGATTCAGGAAGGACTCATCCCGCGCTTTCTGCAAGTGCACTAATGACTAAAAAGGCCAATCCGAGATAAACAAGTCTGGTTGCAGAAAGCACAGCAGAAGGCCTCCTTGGGTGATGTTTCCGGGTTGTGATTCTTTCTGCATTGTCGTTTCTCTTCAAGACTTGTTGGGCGTGAGTTCTCAAATAAGGCTGCAGCATTGTGGAGAGTGCTTCTCCATGCTAGGAGTAGTACTGTGGTTAATGATGCAACTAGACTCAAACCAAAAGGATGTTCAGCTGTTCACATGCTCAGAGGTTAAAGGAAAGTCCAAAGCTACACAACACATATTATAGGAACATGGAATGTGAGAAGCATGAATCAAGGGAAGCTAGACATAGTAAAACAAGAAATGGAATGTATAAACATTGCAATACTTGGGATGAATGAGCTAAAGTGGACAGGAATGGGAGATTTTGAGTCAGATAATTACACAGCATTTTACTTAGGAAATGAAAATCCAAGAAGAAATGGGGTGACATTAATAGTGAGAAGAGATGTAGCAAAAGCAGTCAAAGGATATAATTCAAACTCTGACTGAATCATATCAATAAGACTTCAGAGAAAACCCATCAATATAACCATAATCCAAGTTTATGCTCCAACTACAGATGCAGAAGAAAAAGAAATTGAAAAATTCTATGCTGGAATCCAGGAGAAAATTGATCACACAGCAAAACAGGACTTCTTGTTAATCATAGGTGATTGGAGTGGAAAAATAGGAAATAGAGCAAAATCAAAGATTGTAGGAAAATTTGTCATAGGATTAAGAAATGAAGCCAGAGAGACTGACTGAATTTTATGACAACAACAGTTTGTTCATCACAAACACATTCTTCAAACAACCAAAGAGGTGACTGTATACATGGACATCACATCATGGGCAATATAGAAATCAAATAGACTATATAATTGAAAGTAGAAGATGGAGAAGCTTCATTCTCTCTGCAAAAACAAGACCAGGAGCAGATTGTGGCACAGACCGTGAAGTTCTAATATAAAAATTAGAAAGCTAAAGAAGAGCACTAAACCAATCATCTTTCCAAAATACAACCTAAAGAACATCCCTGAAAAATTTAAAGAGAATATAAAAAATAGATTTGCAGTCTTAAGCCTAATTGACTGAGAGCCAAAAGAAATCTGGACAGAAGCCAGGGACATCATCAGGGAGGAATGTAGAAAGAAAGAGAAGCCTCAATGTATGACAGATGAAACTCTTTAAGTTGTTAAGAACAGATAAGAAGCAAAAGTAAAAGGTGACAGAAATAGGATCAGAAACCTGAATTGCAACTGTTCACCGACTTGTTCACAGGGACAAAGGACATTTTCAGATGATCCTTGCAGTGCAAGGATCAAGCAGGAGAGCTTCATAGCTGCAGCGCGGCAGGGGGTCCATTTTGGACAACGCCGTCCCTGCGGCAAAATTGTCCGTGTCTCTTCCATTTAGCATTGGAGCCTGCCTCACCATATTCAGCCAGATCTTATTCACGGACAACCTCCATGAATAAAATCTGGCTGAATATGGTGCAGCAGGCTCCAATGCTAAACGGAAGAGACACGGACAATTTTGACGCAGGGATGTCATCGTCCGAAATGGACCTCCTGCTGCGCTGCAGCTACGAAGTTCTCCCGCTCGATCCTTGCACTGCAAGGATCGTCTGAAAAAGTCCAAAGAGAACTACTATAATAACCAATGCAGTGATATAGAAGATGAGAACAAAACAGGAAGAACAAGAGATCTGAGAAATCAAAGGGAAATTTAAACCAAGAATGGGTATGCCCTACGACCAGCAGTGAAACACTTTACATGACCAAGCAGAAATAAAGAGCCAATGGAAACAATACACTAAAGGACTATTTAAAACTGAAAGGATAACAGATTCATTCAAGGAAGAACCATTTGAAGATGAACCTGTAGTTTCTTAAAGTGAAGTGTAAGCTGCAGTCAGGGCATTTGGGAGAAACAAATCACCAGGCACAGATGGCATACCAATAGAGTTGCTTCAGGGTATAGAGAGAGAATAGATTCTAGTGTGAACTAAAATCTGTCAACGAATATGGAAAACAAAAGAACATCCTCACAGACTGGAAGGGCTCAATATACATTTTAGTCCCTAAGAAAGGGGACACCAGGGATTGCAATACCCACAGGACCATTTAATTAATCTCCCATGCAAGCAAAGTGATGCTCAAAATTCTACAACAAATACTTTTATCATATTTGGGGTGAGAAATGCTAACTGTCCAAACTGGATTAAGGAAAGGAAAAGACACCAGGGATAATATTGCATGCACATGTTGGATAATAGAGTGCACCAAAGAATTTCAAAAGAAAAACAGCCTGTGCTGATTAAAGAAATGGGTGTGCCACTGCATTTGTTCGTCTTGATGAATAACCTGTACTCAGGACAAGAGGCTACCATCAGGACAGACTAGATTTTCAGTCAACACTGTTATAGTGTTACTATTCCACTTTATTTGCTATGGCTGCGTCCTGTTGAATCCTGGGATTTGCAGTTTAGGGAGGGGCATTTATAACTCAGCCAGAGAGATCTTAGGCCTTACTAAACTACAAATCCCAGAATTCCACAGGAGGAAGCCAGAGCAGTTAAAGTGGAATAGTAACACTATAACAGTGTAGCCTGAAAATCTCCAGAATATGGAGAAATTGAATGGTAAGAGGGTCTGCCAAGGCTGCATTTTATCACCCTATCTGTTTAACTTAAGCTGAACATACTGTATCATGCGTAAAGCAGGATTAGACTCAGAGGAAGGAGGCATGAACATTGGAGGACGAAACATCAACAATCTAAGACATGCAGATGAGACCATACTATTAGCAGAAAAAATTGCAAAGACTTAGACTGATTACTGAAGAAAGTCATGGAAGAGAATGTGAAAGTAGGTTTACAGTTGAGCATTAGGAAAACAAAAATAATGACCACAGATTATTTACATAACTTTAAAGCAGACGAAGAAGACACTGACACTCAAGATTTTCCATTCCTTGTCTCAGATATTAATCAGAATGGAGACTGCAGTCAAGAAATCAGAAGACTAGAACGTATAAAGGCAGGTATGAAGGAACTAGACAAGAACCTGAAGTGTAAAGATATTTAATTGAATACTAAACCTAGGATTGTCCATACCACTGTATTTCCAATTTCTGTGCTTGGTAATGAAATCTGGAGAGTAAAGAAAGCTGATAGGAAGAAAATCTATTCTTTTGAAATGTGGTGCTGGAGAAGAGTTCTACGGATAGACAAATCAGTGGGTCCGAGAGCAAATCAAGCCTGAACTCTCCCTAGAGGCTAAGATGATGAAACTGAGACTGTCATACTTTAGACACATCATGAGAAGACATAACTCACTACAAAAGACAATAATGCTTGATAAGGTAGAATCTGGTAGGAAAAGAGGATGACCACACTTCAGATGGGTAGAATCAAATAAGGAAGCCAAGGCCCTGCGACTGTGAGATGAGCAGGGCTGTTAGTCACTTGGAGGTCTCTCATTCATAGGGTCACCATAAGTTCATCCATAAGTTCAAGTGCAGTTAACAACAACAAGGCGAAAGATACTGGAATTTACTTCCAAATAAACACACTTTATCATTGTTATGTATTTATATCCCGCTGTTCTGCATAGCATTCAAAGTGGTTTAGAGAAGATTACATCAATAAAAAATTATTGCAAAAAGACTGTTAAACATTACCTTGTATATAAAATAAAAATAAAAACCCAGCAACGATAAAAACTGAAAAGCTGCAAGCACTTTAAACAGGACCTGAAACAAATAGGTAAGTGGAGCAGATGATCTAGTACTGGTGCGTTATTTGCTCTGATTGTCTTTCCCACCTTTCAATTTACTATATATTAAGATTCTGCATCAAATGGATTGAATCCCTAATGATATAAAAATGCTCCTTGCAGTTCCTTTCCTCCCTTCACCAACTCATACCTTCCAACTGTCCCGATTTTGCAAAGACAAAATCCTGATTAATCTTCAGATTGCAAGGCCCAGGATTCCATAGAATGTTGCCACAACAGTTATAGTGGAATATAGTGCTATACAGTTGCCCTTCCAAATTTGTGGCTTTCACTTTCACGGTTTCAACTATTCGCAGTTTGCTCAGGAAGCATTTCATTTAAATCAGCTTCTCTCTCTCGCACACAAGGGAGAGGAGCCAATTTAAACAGAGTGCTCCCTGAGCAAACCACGCTGCCTAACTCCCCGCTGTCCTGGGACTTGGCTCCGTTTGGGGTGGGGAGCCAAGCCCGAAGAGAGAAGGGAGTTCGGGGCAAAGGCGCTTTTCAGCCACCACCACCTGTCCTCCCCAAAGCGGCAATGCGGCTTTTGCAGCTTTGTTGTGGTTTTGGGAGGGTGGGGGGTGGCTGAAAAGCCTCTCGGCCGCCCTCCCTCCACCCCTCCCTGGCCTTCCCAAAGTGGCTACGGGGCTTCAAAGCCCCCCCGCCACTTTGGGAAGCACAGGGAGAGAATGCCACCCTCCCGCGTGTCTGGCCGCCTCCCTCTCCGGCCTCCCCAAAGTGGCTGCAGGGCTTCAAAGCCCCTCGGCCACTTCAGGAAGCGCGGGGAGAGGCTGGCCACTCTCCCGCCCACCCGGCTGCCTCCCTCCACAACCTCCCCAATGTGGCTGCGGGGCTTCAAAGCCCCATAGTCACTTTGGGAAGGGCGGGGAGAGGCTGGCCACCCTCCCACCCACCCAGTACCTCCCTCCCCGGCCTCCCCGAAATGGCTGCGGGGCTTCAAATCCCCATAGGCACTTCGGGAAGCGCGGGGAGAGGCTGGCCACCCACCTGCCCACCTGCCTGCCTCCCTCCATGGCCTCCCCTAAGTGGCTGTGGGGCTTCAAAGCCCCATAGCCACTTCGGGAGGTGCGGGGGTGGCTGGCCAACCTCCCACCTGCCCAGCCGCCTCCACCCCCGGCCTTCCCAAAGGGGTATGGGGCTCGGGAGCCCCATAGCCGCTTCGGGAACCACAGCAGGGGGCAGGGGCGTGGCAGCCAGGCAGGTGGGAGGCTTTTTAGCCACCCCCACGCTTCCCAAAATGGCGATGGGGCTCAAAAAGACCCGTTGCCACATTGGAAGAGCGGGGGGGGGGGGTTGTAGGTGGGCGGGGGAAGGCCTTTTTTATTTGCAGTTTTTTTCACATTTGCAGGGGGCTTGAGCCCCTAACCCCCACGAATGTGGAGGGACGACTGTATTTGTATAATGTGAGTGGGCCCTAGGACAAATTTCCCTCATGTTTTAAATTCAGTATAAGCCAGGCCATTAGAAGTCAACTGAAACCCAAGACAAAATCGTCCATTGTCTTGGCCAAACCATGCTAGCCCAATGAACTCTTTCTCTCAAGATGAACTTAACCTATGTTGCTAAACCAAGACTTCTCAAGCCCCAGTTCCCTAGAAGTGTTGGACTACAATTCCCATCTTCACCAGCTAATATGGCCAAAGAAGAACACTAAGAATATATCCCCACTCTACAATTTCATACAGTTTCATGCCACTTCATCTGCCATGGCTCCATCCTACAGGATCCTAGGATTTGCAGTTTGGTGAGGTACCTGGAGTTCTCTGCTAGAAAGCTCTAATCCACTCTCCTCTGAACTATATTACTAGAACTCAGTAGCAGAGAATTCTACGTCCCTTAACAAACAACAAATCCAAGGATTCCATAAGAAACAGACATAGCAGTAAAAATTGTATCAAACTGCTATAATTGTATATTGCGGATACTCTCCAGATCAGGAAAAGCTGTAGGTGATCTTAGTAATACCTGCCACACTATGCACAACAGTTGTTCCTGCTTCTTTGTTGTTGGTCTTTTCATGTGATATATTGGTGAAGGAGGTCCACAAAATGTTTGGGCTCCAAATGTTTTATGATGAGCTCTGCCTCTTATGATAGCCATTTTATGAATAACTGTGCCTCCCACGGCAGCCATATTGTAACTAGCTATGTTTCCCATAGCACCCATTTTATGGTAGGATTTGGAACCCTGAAAGGTCCAAACTTGTTGCTGCCATTTTTGCTGCTGCTGCTGTTTTCACAGCCACAAACAACCAAACAAAGAAAAAGTTTTTCGTGGGGATTTTCCAGGCTGTGAGGCTGTGTTTTGGAAGAGTTTATTCCTGACATTTTGCCTGCATCTGCGGCTGGCATCTTCAGAGAATCAGGGCCGGTTTAAGGAATTTTGGGGGCCCCTGCAATGCTTTATTTTGGGGGGCCCATATGTTTTATCTCAGGTCAATGTAACCTAACCTATTCACAGTATAGGATGTTCAGATTACAGTAGGACACAAAACGGCAAACCTACCATAGAGTCTTCCTAGAAAATGTATTCTCTAGCCATTTTCTAGGTCCTCCAAGGCAACTCTGTGGTATTTTAAACCAGAAGTTCCATTATTTTCAATGGTGTTCACTATTATCCATGGTTTTCAGTATCCACGCCCCCCAGAACCAATTCCCAGTGGATAAGGGGGCCCTACTGTATTACATAATTTGCCACCAAAAATTTAGTTTAGCAATTAACATAATGGTGTAGATTTCCTCAAAGAAAAGAAAGAGTGGACTACAAGCTGAACATGAGTTAGCAGTATGATGCAGTAGCAAAAAAAGCCAATGCGATTCTAGGCTGCATTAATAGTAGTAGTGTCTAGATCATGGGAAGTAATCGTACCACTCCATTCTGCTTTGGTCAGACCTCACCTGGAATACCATTTCCAGTTCTGGGCACAACAATTCAAGAAGGATATTGACAAGCTGGAACGTGTCCAGAGGAGGCCAGTCAGGATGGTGGGAGATCTGGAAGGCATTACGCCCTATGAGGAGCGGCTTAGGGAGCTGGGTATGTTTAGCCTGGAGAAGAGAAGGTTGAAAGGTGACTAATAATAATAATAATAAATTATTTTTAACCTGCCCCTTTGCTCGGCAACCAGGGCGGCGTACAACAGGATTAAAACAGCAGCAAGTTAGAACAATCCTTCCCAATCCTAACCCTCCCACCCCTTAAAACTAAATTAAACTAGTGGACAATTAAAACAAACATAAAATACAATACAACAGACCAAAAAAAAAAAAAAAGGCAATAGCAGCAGGGGGTCAGGTAGGCAATCAACCCCACTTGAGCCGGGAAGTTATTCCGCGAAGGCCTGCTGCAAGAGATCCATCTTTAGCGCTTTCTGGAAGCTATCAAGAGTAGTGATAAGACGGATCTCGTCTGGCAGGCCATTCCAAAGTCTAGGAGCCGCAGAAGAGAAGGCCCTCTGGGAGGTCTGCAACAGCCTAGTTTTCATAGGCTGCAGCAGGTTCCTCCCAGAGGACCGAAGTGCGCACGGGGGGGGGGGGGAAATCATATGGAATGAGGCGGTCCCGGAGATAAGATGGACCCAAGCCATGTAGGGCTTTAAAGGTTAAAACCAACACCGTGTACTGTGTCCAGAAACTGATCAGCAGCCAGTGGAGAGATATAAGCACAGGTGTTATATGCTCTCTCCTAGATGTACCCGTAATTAACCTGGCTGCCATATTTTGTACCAGTTGAAGTTTCCGGGTTAGGCACAAGGGTAGCCCCATGTAGAGTGTGTTATAGTAATCCAGACATGAGGTTACCAAAGCATGTACCACAGTTTCCAGATCCCTTGTATCCAGGTAAGGGCGCAGCTGGTGTGATCAGCCGAAGCTGATAACAGGCACTTCTGACCGACGCACTCACCTGACTAGTCATATGAAACAATGAATCTAGGAGTACCCCCAGACTGCGAACGCAGTCTTTAGAGGAGAGTGTGACTCTATCCAGGACTGGAAGTTGTATTCCCAGACCTGGTTTCAGGCCTGTGACTGTCAGTACCTCCATTTTGTCTGGATTTAGTCTCAATCTGTTTTTCCTCATCCAATCCATTACCGCTCTGAGACAGTCATTGAGAGAAGAGACGCCATCTGAAGTCTGAGCCGATGGCGTCTCTCCTCTCAGTGACTGTCTCAGACTGGTAATGGATTGGATGAGGAAAAACAGATTGAGACTAAATCCAGAAAAAATGGAGGTACTGACAGTCACAGGCCTGACATGATAGCCATGTTTAAATATTTGAAGGGATGTCATACTGAGGATGGAGCAAATTTCTTTTCAGCTGCTCCAGAGACTAGGACATGGAGCAATGGGTTCAAACTATAGGAAAAGAGATTCCACCTAAACATTAGTAAGAACATCCTGACAGTAAGAGCTGCTCAGAAGTGGAATACACTGCTTCGGAGTATGATGGAGTCTCCTTCTTTGGAGGTTTTTAAGCAGATGGATGGCCTTTCAGTAAGGCCTTTGACAAGGTTCCCCATGACATTCTTGCAAACAAGCTTGTAAAATGTGGGCTAGACAAGTTAACTGTTCAATGGATTTGTACCATTCGAAACATTTGTACCATTGGTTGATCGGTCGAACCCAAAGGGTGCTCAGCAGTGGTTCCTCTTCATCTTGGAAAGAGGTGACCAGTGGGGTGCCACAGGGTTCTGTCCTGGGCCCAGTGCTATTCAACATCTTTATCAATGACTTGGATGAGGGAATTAGGGGCATACTTATCAAATTTGCAGATGACACCAAATTAGGAGGAGTGGCTAATACCCTAGAGGACAGGATCAAAATTCAAAATGACCTGGATAGACTGGAGAGTTGGGCCAAAGCTATCAAAATGAAATTCAATAGGAGAAATGTAAGGTACTGCACTTAGGGTAAACAAATGAAATGCATAGATAGGATGGGGGAGACCTGGCTGAATGAGACTACGTGCAAAAGGGATCTAGGAGTCCTAGTAGATCACAAGTTGAACATGAGTCAACAGTATGATGCGGCAGCTAAAAAGGCCAATGCGATTTTGGGCAGTATCAATAGAAGTATAGGTCCCGTCTACATGATTTAAATAATATGTACGGCGTGCAGAAGTTCGCGCTTCGGTACACACACATCCAAAAGGGGGGACGGTTTTCCACCCTGAAATACGCACACACGGCATTCGGGAGAGAAAGCGGATAGCAAAGAGAAATCCGTACACCGTTCGGATGGCTGATGGGTCTGTACGGTCCGTTCGCACACATACAAACAGGCAGTGTAATCTGATTGGCTGGCCGAGTAGAGGGGGCGGGGCTAGCAAGGAGGGGAATTGGGAGCGGCTGCCATGTTGGATTCGCAGCTAAGCGAGAGTCCGGTAAGTCGGTGAATTTTATATATTTTTATTTTTATTTTACTTTGTAAATAGGGAAAACCGAATGTCCACAAAGCAGGCACCTTTTTAAATAAAAAAAAAAAGCGGCGGGAGATTTAAAACTGCCGCTTGACTTGCTCGCTCCAGCCAGCTGGGGAAGGGGGCTCATAAGGAGTTTAGGGGGGTAAAAAATCATGTAGGCGGATCGTATGCATACGAACGGCTGCCTATTCATATTTTTTACCCCCCAAACGGATTTTTTTTAAAATCATATAGATGGACCCTGTGAGTCCCTGGTGGAGAGGATTATATAATCCTTTCCACCAGGGACTCACAGTATATAAACCTCACGTACCACTATGCCTCTATTGTCTGAAGATGCTAGCCACAAATGTAGGTGAAACATCAGGAATAAACTCTTCCAGAACATGGCCTCACAGACCAGAAAAAAAACCACAAAAAAATCTATGGATGCCGGCTGTGAAAGCCTTTGACTTCACATCAAGCAAAGAAAACCCTTTTCTTGCCATCAATATCTACTGTTTCCACTTTCAAGCAAAGAAAACCCTTTTCTTGCCATCAATATCTACTGTTTCCACTTTCAGCCTTGCCCGCTGAATGTAAATACCAGGTCGTCTTCTAATGGGTGCTCTGGTGGCTACACTAAGGGTGCGGCTATACGATCATAAAAAAATCTGTATGGGGGGCAAAAAATACGAACAGCCTGTCGTTCGTATGCATACGAACTGGCTATACGATTTTTAAGCCCCCTAAGCTCCACATGATTCCCTCTTCCTGAAGCTGGCTGGAGCGAGCAAGCCAAGCGGCAGTTTTAAATCTCCTGCCGCTTTTTTTTTTTTAAAGGTTCCTGGTTTGCGGAGAGTCAGTTTTCTGTATTTACAATATAAAATAAAAATAAATAAACATATAAATTCACGGATTTACCGGATGCTCGCTAGCTGGGAAACCAAAATGGCGGCCGCTCCCAATTCCCCTCCATTCTAGCCCCGCCCCCTCTACTCAGCCAGCCAATCAGATTACCCTGCCTGTTCGTATGTGTGCAAACGGACCGTACAGACCCGTCAGCCATCCGAACGGCGTACGGATTTCTCTTCACGATCCGCTTTCCCTCCCGAATGCCATGTGTGCATATTTCAAGGTGGAAAACCGGGGCCCCCCTCTTTTGCATTCGTGTGCATCCGAACAGCCGTTTGTACTGAAGTGCGAACTTCCGCACGCCGTACGTATTATTTAAATCGTGTAGACGGGACCTTAGAGTGCTCTGTGATGAGATATCATAGTTCCATACCATCTAACTGTCCTGATTTGGTGGGGGCAGTCCCAATTAATCCTCTATCATCCTAATTTTTTAGTGCTTTTAAAATGTCCCGGTTTCTCTCTCTTCCCCCTTTCTCCCTTTGTCAATTGAATGGCTGCAAACTGAAGTCAAAGTGCAGAAATAATTTGTAGTCAATTAACTCAGCAGGGAGAGAGATGGAGGAATCTTGTCCCTCCTGGTAGGCTCGGACAAAAGCAAATGGCTGCAGTCCCTCCTAGCTTGTGTACTTCTCTTTCATAACTTTTGCCACCTTGACCACACTCTGATGTTGCTTGGTCACAACTGTTCTGGCTTTGATCTGTGAAATGTTGAAGAGTATGCAAACTAGTTTTCCTGAAGTTATTTCTGGACCTCATACAACATTCTGGTAGCTATGTTTTGGATCACCTATAGTTTCTAACATTGAGATTAGACTTTGAACAAGACCAATAGTGGAAAGAAGCAGGCCTGTTTGGATTGGTGGCGCAGTGGTTTAATGCCAGTACTGCAAGCCACCACGTTGCAAGTTCGCTTTCGTAGGTCGGTAAATTGAGTACCCAGCTTGTGGGGGCAATTAGTTAACACACATTGGAAACTGTTTAATGCAGTGTAAATAGCTATTGCTTAAAACAATTTGTAAGCCGCTCTGATAGCCTTGTGGCTGAAGAGCGGGGTATAAATAACTAACTAAATAAAAATTTTAAAAATGTTGTTGTTGTTGTTATTGTGTGCCTTCAAGTCGTTTCGAACTTATGGTGACCTTAAGGTGAACCTATCACGAGGTTTTCTGATGCTGAGAGTGTGTGCCCTGCCCAAGATTACCCAGTTGGTTGTCATGGCTGAACAAGGATTCAAACCCAGGTCTCCAGAGTCATAGTCCAATCCTCAAACCACTACACCACATTACCTCCCTTTAATTCTTCCTATTGACAAAATAGCTTCCATTTGGAGAATGGAAAGGAAACAATTTCCCTATATCCTTGCACCTACCATGTGCATGCTCAATGTGCTTCAAAGAATTTGAGACTATCCAGAGCATGTTGAAAAGGGTTATCTGTGGTTATCTAGGGAAAAGTAGAGAAAAGGAAGGTCCTGTTGCATAAGCAGAAGTCCAATTGTATAACACTAAGGGTGCATCTACACTGTAGAAATAATGCAGCTTGACGCCACTTGAGGTGCTGTAGCTCCATCCTATGGAATCCTGGGATCTGTAGTTTTACAAGGTCTTTATCCTTCTGTGGCAAAGAGTGCTGGTGCCTAACAAAACTACAAATCCCAGGATTCTGTAGGATGGAGCTGTGGCAGTTAAAGTGGTGTCAAACTGTATCATTTCTAATTTCACCTTTATCTTGAAAGATTGGGCTGGGGATGATGGGATGCTGGCTTTGGAAGGTTTAGATACATTTGTTTAATGTGCAAAATTAGTTATTTTTCTCTGACCATGCAAAAATAATATTTTTGAAGTAAAATATTCATGTAAGATGGTCAGTAACCTATCTACATGTGACAACAGACAGTAGCAAAACAAACAAATATGTAAAACCAATGGCATAATGTAACTATGCAACAGTCTGGGTCTTCTACCACAGTTTCATCCGAAAACCTATTTTATTAATTTTTTAAAATTGTGCGACATCGCAAAAACAAGGAGATGTTTTTGCTGAGTTTTACAAGATTTTTGTACAAATTTTAAAAAGTTATATAAGTACCCCCTCACCCCCAAGCAGTGCTACTGAAATGGTGGCCTGAGGATGGATAGTGATCTGCAAGACATTGGCTGCCAGTTCACTACAGGTTTTCAGGAAAGAAAGAGTTGTAGCCAATGAGCACAAAAATGATGGTGGTCCCTGGCACCCTGGGGAAAAAAAACCCAACCTTGCTGGTTTCCCACTTGAAATCGCTTAAGAAGTTCTGCTCTAGAGTATTAAAGTACATTTTGAGAAGTACAAAAGCCTTTGACAAAATGTTTGGCATCCTAGGATGTTATGTTATATGTTATGTTAGAGGATGTTGATTCTCAATATATGGAAATTGCTGTAATAATTTTTTTTTAAAGACAAAATGTTTTGGCAATTTATCTTTGTTTGTCAGAGGTCTATCTGTGTCAGAAGAGGTTTTACACTCTCCACAGTTCTACCAGTTAGGAAATTTTGGTGTACAGTGTCATGATAGCTATTCTCTGATCTGTTTCCCCATGCTACTTATGGGGTAATCCAAATTTGAGGAAAAGAGGAAAGTCTTGTGCTACAGCAGTGCAATAGAGCAATTCTTACTCTTAAATCAGTTGATTGGTTCTGATGCTGAATTTCTCCTGTTCACTTGGTTAAAGATGAGATATCGTCTCCCAGCTTCTGAAGAATGGAAGCATCTTCCATTATAACATATGCTGGTATCCGAGGTACCATAGATAAATAAAATAAAGATAATAAAGATAATAATCTAAGGGCTCATCTATACAAGGCAATAAAATGTGGATTGATGTACACTAAGGCCAATTTGCAGTAGCTTTCATTTGTCTCCATTGCCAGCATGCAAAGGTATCCACATTCGTTGTTCAAATGGACATGCCTGTGAATCAAGATGGTGGGTGCGAGTGAATTATTTGCATTTTTATTGTCACCAGTTGCTGCCTATGAACAATATTTTTTAAAAAAAGCAAATCGAAGGTGTGGGAACTGCAATCTTCTGCTTAAATAAACAGAAAAAAAGAAAAGAAAACAAAGGCTGTTTCATCACCTCAGTGTATGATCGCTACAGCGAAAATCCAATATGGCGATCCCGGGCACTTGCCTTGCCAGCAAGCTCCACCCCTTGTGCAGGTCTGACCAATCAGCTTTCCACTTCTGTTCTTATCAGGAATGCAGAGTAAAGCGAACCAGTTGTCCCAATGAATGGGAATGTGCATTTCCTTTGGAATTTTTTGAAAAATACAGGAAAAGCCACAAAGGCTTTTCCTGCAGAGTATTTGGAGTTTTTGCCCCCCTCCTTCTGAATACACCAAATCACCACAGGATCCCATTGAGACAAAAGGTATTCACCTTGAATTCTACGAGGAGTATTTTCACTGTATAGACAGGATCCCAGTACGACCCTGCAACTTTGAGTGCCTTAGAGGCTTCTCTACTTTAGAAACACTCACTGGAACCATGCAGGAAAAGAAAAGAAAAAGAAACGTACAATATTTGTTTATAAACTTTTATTGTCAGTCAATAATTATAACATTAAGAACAAATGGAATGACAGCCCCATTTTGATCAACCAATGGATCACAGCTACTTCCATACTTGTCAAATTTCTGGCTTTTAAACTCCAACTTATATTGCAGAGATTCTAGTTTCATTTATATGGGATTCCATAATGTTTATTTAGCAAAGATTTAAATACATCTGCTAACTGCTGCTGCTGCTGCTGTAATTATCCTCATATCTCTCAAACATGTGATCTGGTTATGCTCCATGGTCGTCTCCTTTGGGAGAATTTTAATCGGTCAAATTAATTTTGTTTTGTAGCAATCTTAGAATTTTGTGTATATTATGCACATGCTCTTGAACTATTTGCCCACATCTTGGAAATTGACATTTAGTCAATGAAATGGATTATCAGTGCCCTTTCAATGGCTAGAAGTTTTATATTGCAACATTGGAAAGACAAATGCCCACACTCTTATTCGATGGATGGAAGACCTCATAATTCTTTCAATATTTGAAGGTACAGAATATAGACTTCAACTTTACAGGCAGGCATATTTGGGTATCAGTTCATCTTTTCAAGAAGTTTTTGATCATATAGTTTCTAGCCAGTGTATTTTCAGTTTACTATCCGCTGGCTTATTCTTCTTAATTAAGCTGGCTTCATTTCTTTTTAATGTTTTGTTTTTTAATTTCAATATAATTTTTGCTCAATAGAAAAGGAATGAGAAAAGAAAAAGAAATGAACATTTAAAAAATAAGATTTTTTTTTAAAAGAGTACATTCTTGTGCTTCAGCTACACTGGCTGAGGGACTGAAGGATATAGAACACCTCTGTGAAAAATACCGTATATTCCGGCGTATAAGACGACTGGGCGTATAAGACCACCCCCCCAATTTCCAGCCAAAAATCTAGGCCTAGGCATATATTCGCCAGATAAGACCACCCCCCCAATTTGGCTGGCTGGGGGAGCCTTGCCAGCTGATCCTCTTTGTTTCCCAACTCATGAGGATCTCCTCGTGAGTTGGGAAAGCGAACAGGATCAGCTGGCAGGGCAACATTCGCCCCTCTCTTCAACCTTCCAGTCAAACTGGACTCGAAGGTGGAGGAAAGGGGCGAAAATGCCCAGTTTGCCTCAGCAGCCCCCTTCCCTCTGTCTTGGCTCTTCCAAAGGGGACCAAGGCGGGGGAAGGGGGGGCGGCTGTGGCAAACCCCTAGATTAGCCCCCTCTCCCCACCTTCAAGGAAGGTGGGGAGAAGGGGCAAACATGCCCTGTTTGACTCCATAGGGAGGATGCGGGGCCGTGGAGCCAAACCCCGGGATTCGCCCCCTCTCCCCACCGTTAAGGGAGAGGGAGCGAATCTAAGGATTTAACTCCACAGCCCCGATCCCTCCTTCTGGGCTCCCTCCTCCCGCGATTCCCCAACCCACAGGAGGCTGCCCAGTCTCCTGGTGGGTTAGGGAATGCGGGATGGCCAGCTGGCTGGGGGGGTTGAAGGGAGGGGGCTTACGGCAGGGGGGGTGGATGTGGGGTGGGTGGGCGGGGGGCAGGGAGGAGAGGGCTTCCCAGCCACCCCCCCCGCCGAAAGCCGCGGTTCCACGGCTTACGGCAGGGGGGGTGGATGTGCGGGGGGTGGGCGGGGGGAAGGGAGGAGAGGGCTTCCCAGCCACCCCCCCTGCCGAAAGCCGCGGTTCCGCGGCTTTCGGCAGGGGGGGTGGATGTGCGGGGGGTGGGCGGGTTGCAGTGAGGGGAGTGCTTCCCAGCCACCCCCCCTCCCGAAAGCCGCGTTTCCGCGGTTTTCGGTAGGGGGGGTGGATGTGCAGGGGGTGGGCGGGCGGGTGGCAGGGAGGAGCACTTTGCTTCACCCCCCTGCCCCATCTCCTGCCTCTTCGCTCCGTTTGCAAAGAGGCAGGAGATAGGCAGGCAGGTGAAGCAAAGTATATCCGGCGTATAAGACGACTGTGGATTTTGGAGGGCACTTTTGAGTGCTCAAAAGTCGTCTTATACGCCGGAATATACGGGTAATGTTAAGAGAAGTTGAACATGCTGGTGGTACACCTACTGTGTCAGTGCAGATATAACCAGTCTGGGAGCAGCCAAACCAGGGCACAGGATCCTCATCTTGCTCCCATCAATGACAGGATTGGGAACTGGGACAAGGAACTTCCTTTTCATTGAATTCAATGGAAAGAGGAAAAAGAAAAGGGAAAAACGGCAGCCCAGGTCCATGGAGGAGGACAAGCTGTCCCTTGTGTAGGAAATTATTGGTATTTATATTAATTAATTATTTTATTTTATTTTATTTAGTTAGTTATTTATACCCCGCTCTTCAGCCGCAAGGCTATCAGAGTGGCTTACAAATTGTTTTTAAGCAATAGCTATTTACACATCTACACTGCATTAAGCAGTTTCCAGTGTGTTTTAGCTAATTGCCCCCACAAGCTGGGTACTCATTTTACCAACCTACGAAAGGATGGAAGGCTGAGTGAACCTTGGAGCCCGCTGGAATTGAACTTGCAACGTGGTGACTTGCAGTACTGGCATTTAACCACTGTGCCACCATAGCCCCAGTGTAATATGAGCTTCTGATATAAAATAGGATGGAAACATAGGATACTCCAGTAAGGTTAAAAAGCAAGCTTACGTTTATCATAGCAGAGAATACATCTGAGATAGGAGAATAGATAGATAGATAGAAGAGAGTTATCTAACTTGGGTACAAGAGGCCCTAAAGCTGACTCTCATGAGTGCGTATAAGGCATATTGAGGCACAGCTGCCTCATGTCTGCTAGCATCTCAGCTTCTAGCTTCTGGGACAAAGGACTTGTCTATACAAGCCCCCCCCCCACCAAATGGATTGCTCTGCAGTAATAGCAACTGGCAGCAGCTGCGACTTGTCTTAATGGCTTTACAGCCCCCCATAAACTTCACATGACCTCTAGCCAAGATGGTGGCTGTGAGTGAATGACTTGCATTTTTAAATCTGCCACCACTGAACTTTTCTTTTTAAATAACTATTTCCATGGTGTGCACAAGTGATATTTCACCATTACAAAAAGAAAGAGAGAGAAAGATAACACAAACCCCCATTTTATCACTTTAGCAATCGCTCGCTAAGGCGAAAATCCCCCATGGAGGGAGCAGGCACTTGCCCTGTTAGCAAGCCCTACCACCATGCTGGTCCAGCCAATCAGATTTGTGCTTCCTCTCATATGGGAAAGTGATTCAAATTGAATTGCTTGTCCCAACGAACAAGAATGCAAATTCCCCATGGAGCTTTTTTAAAAGTTTGGGAAAAGCCGCAAAAGCTTTTGTACTTTTTTGCTCCCCTACTTCTGAATATGGCGCATTGATGCAGGTTCCCATTAAGAGAGCTCATATTCCCTGCAAATTCCATGAGGATTTTTTTTTACCACTTAGACAACCCCAAAGAGTTTTAAAACACTAAAACTTCTTGGAGCAAAGGAGGAAGTGACCTCTACATACAAATAGGAAGTAAAATGTTGAAAACACAGTTCAATGACAGACAGAGATCAGACAAAGGGATAAACATGCAACTTTAGACTCTCCCCCTGTCTCCAACTACTATAAACAAGCCTTGATGCTTCTTCACTTCCAACACCTTGCTCACATGGAGTTCCACTAGGATGCCATTTTCCAATCAAAATGGTTGTCTGGACAAGGCTGAGAAGACCCCACAGCAGCCAGGAGTTAAAATGAGATTAGGAATAAATCAGGTTTAAAAGGAATAAAATAAGGTTAGGAATTCTGTGTTGGTGGTGTTAGAAGGTGATGTTGTTGTTGTTTTTGGCTACATAATGTAGCCAAGAATTAATACATTGAGATGGGTCTTTCCCCAAATATTTGGGATCTCAATAAAGACCTCTCCCTTCTATTCCATACCTCTTTCCCTCCCAGAAGACAAGAAATATTCTTTCTCTGGGCTTTCTTCAGCAAGGGTATTTTATTTACCATATTTGTTAAGTGCTTAAAATTGTATGAAGTACGGTGCAAGAAATAAAAACAAGGTTTAAGTGCCAAAACAGCTTGCAATCTAAAACAAATGTAAAAACAATGGCAACAGAGTGCTCTTTAGCATAAGAATTAGGGGTTTAGTGGTTTTGCCCCTCCAAGACAAGTGAACCAATGCAAGACAAGTGCACAGAGAATGCTTCCATATGGTGATGCAAAAAATGTGTTCTGCCCCCCCTCCAAGTTACACAAGCATTAGTCTGATGCAGCGCTAAGCTAATTGTTCGATAGGCAGTAGTGATTCAGTACTAATGGAGCAATATGGAGTGCCTCTACAATAGATAACCTTCTTAAGAAAGAATAGAAATGCTAGGGAAAGTTTATTCCTCCCTCCCTTCTTGACTACCACATTCACTAGTGTTGCTGGTCCTAAAAACTTTGACTATCCATTCCCTGTCCATTTTACCTCTTTTTTCAGTTATTTAAAATTATTGCTTGATTAGCTATGGCGATAAAGGACATTTGTCAGTGTTACTATTTTCCATCAAAGGCACAAATTGTTGTTGTTGTGTGCCTTGAAGGCATTTCTGAATTACGGCGACCCTAAAGCAAAGCTATCATGGGGTTTTCTTGGCAAGATTTGTTCAGAAGTGGTTTGTCATTGCCCTCCTCTGAGGCTGAGAGAGTCTGACTTGCCCACGGTCACCCAATGGGTTTGTGTGGTACCAGGGATTTGAACCCTGGTCTCTTGGTCCTGTTCTATATTGAAACCACCACACCACATTGGCTCTCTGAGTACAAACTACATATTTTTAATTTAAAAATGACAATTACAAACTTTGACTTAAATCATACTAGGAAGTTGTTTAGACAATGAAAAAAATCCTCAAGGAATGCAGGGGAATACCTTTTGTCCAGATGAGCTCCTGCTGGGATTCGCCATATTTGGAAGGAGGGTTGTGGAAAACTCCAAGTACTTCGCAATGACCAGCTTTTTCTGTTTCTCAAGATCTTTGTTTAAAAATATGTGAAAATGTGCATAACAGCCTGTCCGAACAACCAATTCGAATAGGGGCACATCTAGGAAGTCAAAATGTGATTGGTCAGACGTATGCAGGGATGGGCCTGATGGTGATGAAGTTGCCACAGCCACCATTGTTGCTTTTTGTGGACATGATCGAGTGCTATTTTTGAGCGACAGAGCAAAAAAAAAAAAGTTTTTAAAGCAGAAGATCGCTCTTCCCCAACTCTCATTTAACAAAGCAAAAAAGGGGGAATGGAGGGAGATTTGGGGGAATAATAAGGCAGGTAATTTACTTGCTGCCACAATCTTTTCTTGTGAGCATGAACTTCAAACTCAGATAGCTTTCCATGCCAGTGAGCTTGTGAATGAATCATGGGGACAAATGAACACTGCTGCGATAGTGAAGTAATGCACTATTTTCTGCAATTAATTCTCCCGTCTGACTGAGCCCTAGGTGTTCCAGCTAGAGTAGACCTATTGAATCAAGTGTAGTACTATCCATTGGTTTCAATCATTAACCCTGCATCTGTGTAGTTTCCATGCAAAAAGAGACATTGTCATAAATGTTCTCAGTTTCCTTCCTTCCTTCCCATTCTTTTTTCTTTCCTTGAAATTGTAACACAGCTCTGCGGTTTCAGTTCTAGGGTTCCATCACAAAGGGACAGCATTCTGATGCAAGTAATGATGACCTGGTAATGGAGAAAGGAAGAATTACATAAGTACATTACAAGCCATGTCTCAAATCTGGATGAATGCCAGGTGCATTTCCACCTGAAATGGATTGTGCTACAATTGTAACTGAAGCATCTAAAACCATTATAAATCAGCACTTTTAATAGATTTAAAATGATCCTGGGAAAACAGGAATGTAACAGTTTGGGAAAGACCTAGCTCACTTGAACTGGTCATAACTCCAGCCATCTCCAAGACTTTGTTTAGTATTGAACAACTGCACGTTACGAAGAATAAGCTTTATTGGTGTGGCCTGTAGCAGGGAAGCATTTTACTCCTTTCACTGATGGAGCTCAGCATCCTTTCACAGGCAATGGTAGAACTGGTAGTGTTAAGAAACTGGGGCATCAGCTAGATGGGAGAATTAGTTGCGATAAATAGCAACTTATCTCCCTATCGCTGCAGAGTCCATTTGTGCCACAACTCATCCGCAAACTTGCTGGCAGGGAACGTCTACAATTTTGCAATTCACAAAGAGAACAGTGAAAATAATGGTGGCCGCGAGTGAGTTACATCCCTAAAACCTCACCCCCCCTTTAAAAAAAATGGAAATGGAGCAGCTATTTTCTGGTGAAATAACCCTTTGTTATACTTTTCCTCTCCCTCTTGACTGACTGTGCCCACAAAAACAAAACAATAATGGTGGCTCTGGCATTGCAAGCCTTCTCTTGCAATCCCGCCCTCTCTGAGGACTGACCAATCAGATTTCAGCCCCTTTTCAAAATGGTTGCATAGACCAACTATTGTGTGCATTTTCATGCACTTTTTAAAAAAGATCGCAGGAAACAACGAAAGCTGTTACCACAATCTATATGGAGTTTTCATCTCCCCTCCTTGTTGATATGGTGAATCCCAGCAGGAGCTCATCTAAACAACAGACACTCTGCTCGCATTTCTGCCAAAAATTTTTTGTCATGTAGATGACACATAACTGCCTAGAATGTCCCTGGGGTGTGGTGTACAAGGGTTGCCAGAGTGAAAACTGGAGATGTCTCCTGTATCTTTAATGATTGTGTAGAAGCAGGAATATTAAGAAGAACTTTCTGACAGTAAGAGTAAGAGCTGCCTTTGGAGTGTGGTGAAGTCTCCTTCTTTGGAGGTTTTTAAATAGAGGCTAGATGGCCATCTGTCATGGGAATGCTTTGATTGTGTATTCCTGCAGGGCATGGGGTTGGACTAGATGGCCCTTGTGGCCTCTTCCAACTCGATAATTCTATGAACTCACCAGGTGTTGCTTGTTACCTGGTTGAATGACAAGCAACAATTGTTGAAATTTCCTCTCCTACAGAACCATTAAAGGTACAAGAGCCATCTCCAGCTTTCCGTCTGGTAGCCCTGCAAGTGCACATGCACCCTGCCACAGACAAGGCCAATAGAAAATAGATTCCCAAGGATGATATAATGAAGAGGTGAACAGAGGAAAGTAAAGTGCACAGACATCACCCATCTCCCTGTCAATAGCTATGTACACTGCACAAGCAGGTTGGCAATAGGGAAATGTTTACTCCCCTGTTCTGTTCCCAGGCTTTGATCTATGCTCAGCCTTGAAGTACCAAGCTTAAAGTGCAATTATCCCACCTTCTAAGTACAAGCTAACTCTTTTTATGCCCCTGGGCAGCTGTTAAAGTTTGAGCATGATGCTGGCAAGGACTTTAAAATTCATCTGCCTGATGCAGAAGCGAAACTCACTACACTTGCATCTTCAGGAGTAGCAATAGCATTGATATTTATATACTCGCTTATCAGTGCCAAAGCACTCCCTAAGCAGTTTACAATTTTTTTTTTTAGCTGATTGCCCCCATAAGCTGGGTACTCATTTTATGGACCTACAGAAGTATGGAAGGCTGAATCAACCTTGGAGCCCTCTGGGATCAAACTCACAACGTTGTGGCTTGCAGTACTGGCAATTTAACCACTGCACCACCAGGGCTCCCTAAACATGGGTGAATGGTGTCAAAAGAGGAGAAAGATCCTGGCCTGGGGGCTCACTTTAGGATGTGGGGGCCATGGTCTATGTAAGGAATCGGTGCTTCCTTACATAGACCATGGCCCCCACATCCTAAAGTGAGCCCCCAGGCCATGATCTTTAGTGTCCCCCCTACCTACTGCTAAAGTTAAGGGCAGCAAGATACTCTACAGGATTTAGGATAAAAATTAAAATAAGTCAGTTTAAGTGATGACATCAAAGTAATACATTACTGTACTGATGGTATCTTGTTTAACTTAAGCCGTCTGAGGGCTCACACTAAGACTCTAAACTATCTAGTCCGTGAGCTGCTCTTCGCCGATGCTGCTGCCCTTGTTGCCCACACAGAAGCAGCTCTGCAGCGCCTAACGTCCTGCTTTGCAACAGCTGCAGAGCTGTTTGGGCTAGAAGTCAACCTGAAGAAAACAGAAGTTCTTTACCAGCCTGCACCACAGGACAAACACCACCATCCCCACATTGCCGTTGGCAAATCTGTGCTCAAGTCCGTTCAGCAGTTCACCTACCTGGCAAGCATCATTTCCTCAGATGCCAAGATTGACAAAGAGATCGATCACAGATTAGCAAAGGCATATAGTGCATTTGGAAGACTTCACAAAAGAGTCTGGAGCAATAAACACCTGAGGCAAAGCACAAAAATCAGTGTGTATACAGCCATTGTACTGTCTATCCTCCTTTATGGATCTGAAACATGGGTCACCTAATGCCACCACCTACGACTCCTTGAGCGCTTTCATCAGCGCTGTCTACGCACAATCCTAAATATACACTGGACTGACTATGTGATGAATGTTGCTGTCCTTGAGCAAGCAGTGACCACCAGCATTGAGGCCATGATACTGAGAACGCAGCTGCGCTGGGCAGGGCACATTTCTAGGATGGAGGACCATCGCCTCCCAAAAATACTACTCTACGGTGAACTCGCCATGGGTCAGCATAAGAGGGGCGCTCCAAAAAAGCGATACAAAGACTCCCTGAAAGAACATCTCAGGCTCGGCCAAATTGATCACCAACAGTGGTCCGCCCTGGCCTCACATCGGGAGGCATGGAGACGCACTATCCACAATGCTGCAGCCTTATTTGAGAACTCACACCGAAGAAGTCTTGAAGAGAAACGACAACGTAGAAAGAATCACAACCCAAAAACATCACCCAAGGAGACCTTCTGCTGTGCTTTTTGCAACCGGACTTGTTTATCTCGGATTGGCCTTTTTAGTCATCAGCGCGCTTGCAGAAAGCACGGGATGAGTCCTTCCTGAATCTTCGTTTGCGAAGAAAAGCCATATATATATATTTAAAAAACTAACTGGGTTTACACAATAAAAAACTTACAATAATATCATGCTGGGGGGCCCTCCTAATCCCAGGCCCCCAGGCTAGACCCTGTCAGCCCCCCCCTTGCATAGGGGGCCATGTATAGGACAGTCAGAAAACTGATCTACAGAGGATGATGGGGTGAACAAAATCATACCTGGAGTGAGTCTCCATAGTTAAGGGAATGAGAAATGAGAGAAAGATTCATATAGGAGTATGAAAGTAGAAATGTGGACTCTAGATCAAAAAAATAATCTCCTCTCAAAATGATAAGCCAGATTTTTTTTTTCAGACTGTGCATAGCATCAAAAGAGAGGAGAAAGGAGAAAGGTTTGCCATGATATATGTATCTGGAGGGCAAGGAATAAACCAAGCAGTTAAGTAAACTGTGTCCATTTATTTAATAAAGGAGAATCTCCTCTCCTCCCACCCCACCTTGCTATATACAATTGTTACTCAAATCACTCATGGAACCCCATGCAAATATCGAGTTTCTAATACGTTGGGGAAATTAGCAGCAACTCAATTTGGCAATGCAAGAGAGGGCAACAGAGAGGGATCTTACGCCTATGTCTACCCCTACTAGCTCTGAACTGACATACACACAAATGCAAAATGAAAAATTAACAATGATATTCATTGAGGACTTAGAAATAGTAACACCAGTCACGCACTCATTCATAAAATAAAGCATTCCCACAAGACCACTAGGAATGGAAGAAGAGAGGTTGACAGAGGGATAGATAGGGAGTTTTTCTGGGGAAAAGACATCTGTCCTTTAGTCTGAAGTCTCATGGCAGACCAGCAGCAACAATGGATGAAGCAGGAGTGGCTAACACAGAGAGATGTAGTGTCCCCAGGAAATGAATCTGTGTGCACTGGTAACATAGAGGGACATAGTATCCCAAGGAAAAGAATCTGTGCATAATGAGGCACGATTTTGGGGCAGTATTTATACTAAAAAACATGCCCCCATGTGATTGGATTTCGTGTGTTGAAACAATGGATTCCAGGTGTCTCTCAGAGATTGAACACTGGGTCTCAAGAAACTCCTGGTTTTGAACAATGAGTTTCCGATGGTGTTAATGTGTTGGAACTACTCTTGAAGTTCTTGCGATTAGTTTAACAAAGCTTGAGCTGCCTCCTTAATGGCTGGGTTTGGGGACTAAAAGAAGGAGATACCTTCAGACAAAGGATTACTCCATCCACCAATGATGGGATCAATTGTCACTTAGGGTGTGTACAGACAATGTCTTCTTGACCTCATTATGTTTTCCCAGTTTGGAATTTGTTAATAGTCCTTCCTTTGGGTGATACATGGCTTAGCACATGCCTTTGGAAACCTTACAGTGAGTCCCTGATATTTCACTGCTCTTCCCCATGGAAGACAATATTAATAAGCCAAATTATTAATAAGCCAATCTTTGGGGTTCCTGAAGGTGGGGCTTATTAGGGGCACTAACACAATGATCCTTCAAAGTGTTGTTGGACTTGAGTTCTCATCAGCTCCAGCCAGCCTGTCAAGTTGTGCGGCACACTACGAGCAATTATTTATCAACATCTAGAGGGCTGCAGGTTTCCCACTACTGATCTTGGGGAAAGGGTTGTGATTTATACAATGAATTATGGGATGTTTGCCCCAGAGCTGCCATCATTATTGGCATTACATTAATGCACTTAATTCCAGTGAAGGCAAAATACCAAAGAAACAATTGTGTTGTTGAGTGCCTTCAAGTCATTCCCGACTTATAGCAACTGTATAGCAACCTATCATGGAGTTTCCTTGGCAAGATTTGTTCAGAGGGGGGTTGTCTTTACCTTCCTATGAGACTGAGAGAGTGTGACTTGCTCAAGGTCACCCAGTTGAGTTTCCATGGCCGTGCGGGGATTCAAACCCTGGTCTCCAGCAGCGTAGTCTAACACTCAAACCATTACACCATGTTGGCTCTTTAAAGAAACAACAGGTACAACTTATTCTGTTTAACATGGGCTGTGGCTACAGTTCCTAGGGTTTACAGAGGTCATTGTCTGCTTAGATTTCTGGCTGTTGAACTCTTTTTCAGTATTAAGGGAAAGCCATCTGAGCCATGTCATTGTGATGCTCTTCAAAACATGAACAGTTGTGGATAATCTAAGGACTTTTTCAGACGAACCTTAAATCCAGAAGGAGCCATCAGGAGAGGAATGCAGCTGCTCCACGGCAGGGGGCAGTTTCTGACACCGCCGTCCCTCTTGTGTTACCCTCCATGTTCCTTCTGTGTCAGATGAAGAATTGTTTCTTCTGTGTCGCATGGAAGGAAACGACACCAGTTTTTATTCACGGAAGTTCTTCATGAATAAAAAGTGGCATCTTTTCCTTCCATGCGACACAGAAGAAACATGGAGGCTAATGCGAGAGTGACGGCGTCATCAAAAACTGTCCCCTGCCACAGAGCAGCTGCGTTCCTCTCCCGACGGCTCCTTCCGGATTTAAGGTTCATCTGAAAAAGTCCTAACTGTATTAATGGGATTTATGTGCATACCCTCTAGTCCTTGCTGCAGATGCCTCTTGCAGCCACCCTGCATGGAGAACTAGGGTGCCTTACTGCAAAAGACACCATTTGGAGTCCAGACAATCCAAATTAAGAGGCTAGCAAATTGCAACTTGTTTTGAGAAGGAAGTGGATGAGGGGGCACACCCAACTCCTCTGCATCTGCAAATGCACGTACAGGTTGACTTCCATATCCATGTGAGATATTTTCCAAGACACACACACACACACACACACACACATGTGGACACCTGAAACCATAGGTAATAGAGAACCCTATTATTTTCAATGAGACAAATGAGCACAGAGTTGCATTGGAGGACCTAAAAATGCCTAGAGGGTACATTTTTTTTCAGATGTGGATAAGTGAAACTATGGATATCGAACCCATGGATGTGGGGGCCAACCTGTACATGCATCTTGTTGTTCTATGTCTTCAAAGTTACTTTGATTGATGGCAACCCTATTATAGAGTTTTTCTCGGCAAGATTTTTTGCATTCAAAGTAGGTTTGCCATTGCCTTCCTCTGAAGCTGAGAGAGTGTGACTTCCCCAGTGGGTTTCTATGGCTGAGTGGGGATTGAAACCCTGATCTCCCAGAATTCTAGCCAAACACTCAAACCACTACACTATGTTGGCTCGCTAATATATTCTATGAGGACGGTATGTCTTTGATTAAGACTGGAATGGACATTCAAAGTGGTGGAAATGATACCCTGGAACAATTACATCTGCCTATTTTTGTTTCATTTGATATATGCTGTCCAATAATCAATAATTCTGTAATTTGAGATTGGTTAGTGGGTGTCACATGGCCCAGGGCATGTTACAATTTATCATTTATATCGCACACACTTAATGCACACTGTACTTTACCATATTTATCTTGTGTGTCCTCACAATTCTTGAGAGGCAGCAGGTCATTATCCTCCCCACTTTATAGATGGGAAATGGAGGCTGAGAAGTAGTAAATTGTTCAAGGCTGCCCAGTGTGCTCTCAGCTGACCTGGGATTTGACCCAATATCTGCTGCTCTCTCTCCCACGCCCACGGAGCCACACTTGGCTTTCTCATGAAGTCATTTGAGCGGATGCATTAATTCTAGTACCTCCTATTGACAAATCTGCACTACAATATCAAACCAATCAATTCTGAAGGCCAGATCATCCTATTAATAAGAAAGAAAGCTCTACAAATATTCATGTTTCAGTTCAGTTTACACTTCTACACTCCAGTAGATTCTCTTCACTGTTACAGATATTTGTAGTTTTAGCTGAACTCCTTGCCCAGGGCTTGGATAGGCCTAAGCTATGATGCTACTGGAGGCAAAGAGAGTATCCCCTCCCAATCTATGTGTAAAAGCCAAGAGGACTAGAAGCTGAATCCCTCTTCACCCTGGGTTATGAGATATCATATCCCCCCATTGAGACCACCAGGCAAGCTTAGGAACACAGGGAAACCCCCCATGACAGACAGTTCTCTCCTCAAATATCTTGCTCAGCATAATCTATCTCAGGTGGCTGCCTCACTCTGCCCAGGGCTAGGGCCCTCTCAGTACAATATGGGTTTTGTGCTGACAGGAGAAGAGGTCTCTCTTTCATACTTGATTGCAATCATGTGATCGAGCTTCAGTTGGGCCTGGAAGGTCAAAAAAATATCTCTAGAGCGGACTGGAGGAGGGCAAATGTTGTCCCCATCTTCAAAAAGGGGAAAAAAGAGGATCCCAACAACTATCGTCCAGTTAGTCTAACATTAATACCAGGGAAGATTCTAAGTAGGTCATTAAACAGAGTCTGTGAACATTTAGAAGGCAATGCCATAATCACAAAAAGTCAACATGGGTTTCAGAGAAACAAGTCATGCCAGACTAATCTGATCTCTTTTTTTGATAAAATTACCAGCTTGGTAGATGAAGGGAACGCTGTGGATATCGTATACCTTGATTTCAGTAAGGCCTTTGACAAGATTCCCCATGATATTCTTGCAAACAAGCTTGTAAAATGTGGGCTAGACAAGTTAACTGTTCAATGGATTTGTAATTGGTTGACCGGCCAAACCCAAAGGGTGCTCAGCAGTGGCTCCTCTTCGTCTTGGAAAGATGTGACCAGTGGGGTGCCATAGGGTTCTGTCCTGGGCCCAGTGCTATTCAACATTTTTATCAATGACTTGGATGAGGGAATTAGGGGCATACTTGTCAGATTTGCAGATGACATCAAATTAGGAGGAGTAGCTAACACCCTAGAGGACAGGATCAAAATTCAAAATGACCTGGATAGACTGTAGAGCTGGGCCAAAGCTAACAAAATGAAATTCAACATGGAGAAATGTAAAGTATTGCACTTAGGGCGAAAAAACAAAATGCATAGATATAGGATGGGGGAGACCTGGCTGAATGAGACTACTAGGAGTCCTAGTAGACCACAAGTTGAACATGTGTCAAAAGTGTGATGCGGCAGCTAAAAAGGCCAATGCAATTTTGGGCTGCATCAATAGAAGTATAGTGTCCAGATCAAGGGAATTAATAGTGCCACTCTATTCTGCCTTGGTCAGACCTCACCTAGAATACTGTGTCCAGTTCTGGGCACCACAATTCAAAAAGGATATTGACAAATTGGAGCGTGTCCAAAGAAGGGTGGCTAAAATGGTGAAAGGTCTGGAAACGATGCCTTATGAGGAGAGACTTAGGGAGCTGGGTATGTTTAGCCTGGAAAAAAGATGGTTAAGAGGCAATATGATAGCCCTGTTTAAGTATTTGAAGGGGTGTCACATTGAGGATGGAGCAGGCTTGTTTTCTGCTGCTCCAGAGACTGGAACACAGAGCAATGGATGCAAGCTTCAGTAAAAGAGATTCCACCTCAACATTAGGAGGAACTTTTTAACAGTAAGAGCTGTTCGGCAGTAGAACACACTCCCTCGGAGCATGGTGGGGTCTCCTTCCTTGGAGGTCTTTAAACAGAGGCTTGATGGCCATCTGTCGGGGATGCTTTGATCGTGATTTCCTGCGTGGCAGGGGGTTGGACTGGATGCCCCTCGTGGGCTCTTCCAACTCTGCAATTTTATGATTCTATGATGGACCATTGAGGCAGTGAAGGTAGAGAGCATTATTAATTGCAAGTACTTTAACACCCATGGTCTTTGATCAGTTTTTGCTGATCACAAAAAGGGTGTAACTTGGTGCCTTCATATCCTTAGCACAGTCCTTGTGAATTCCACCGAAGTTTTTATTGTACCTAAACTAAACGAATTGAGCTAAACCAAAGCCTGGAGAGTAGAAGAGGGTCCAAAGAATCTAAAGAAATGAACTATAAAGAATTTTTGTTGTTATGTATCTTCAAGTCATTTCCAACTTGTGGTAACCCTAAGGTGACTCTTTCATGGGGCTTTCTTGGCAAGATTTGTTCAGAGGTGTTTGCCCTTGCCTTCCTCTGAGGCTGAGAGAGTGTGACTTGCCCAAGGCCACCCAGTGGGCTTCCATGGCCAAGTGGGAATTGAAACCTTTTTCTCCAGAGTCATAGTCCAATGCTCAAACCATTACACCACACTGGGTTTCCCCTATAAAGAGTACTATGATTGTGTTTCTAGCCTTAACAGAATGGCTTAATCCCCACCTCACCACATAGACCCAGCTACATGGTTTTCTCCATTCTCCCCTTATCCTCACAACCTTACAGTGATACTGATGTGATTGTTGTCTTCAATATTCAGGATGAGCTCTTGGAAGGATATAATGTGACAAACCACATTGATTGTGGAGAGGGCAAAAGAGGTGGCTCAACACATATTTTAGCATATTAGGGGAAAGACAAGGTTGTGCTCCCTTCCCATTCTGTATACTATACAGTATTGGACTGGTGTTTTAATTTTACTTTAAATCTTGTGTGGTAGGTCAGCTTACAGGGCATAAGACAGGCCATGCAACATACAGACACATAGGGCTTGTTTAGATGAGAAGAAATAATTCTCATACCTGCGCATTATAGCAACTTCGCAGCAGCATTCTTTTGTTTCCATGGTCTTTCTACAAAAACACTAGGCTGTGAAGCTCTCTGCGCTTCACGTTCACATGCCCGCAAATCAAGATGGCAGCCATGTTATGTCCTCTCATCGCTGCAGAGTTTTTTGTTTTTTGTTTTGCTATCATGGGCAATTGGGGGAGCCATTCGGAGAGGGAAGGCAAAGGGAACCCGGCAGTGCCCGGAGACAACAAGGAGCATGCCCATGGTGAAGAATAGGAGGAGAGACTGGAGCCGCCAGCCTTTCACCCATCCCAGTGGTGTTGGCATCCAAATCTAGCTGCAATTAAAGGGACGGGAGAAGCTGCCTGATCAGCTGCTGGTTGTGGAGAAGGAAGAGGAGGGTGGCTCTTCAGCGCTCCAGCTTCATATCACTTCCATGGGCGTGGCTGCTCCTTCTCTCATGTCTGTCCTGTGCCCTCCAAAGCCCACTGACATCAAGCACATGATTGCTAATGCTTCTGGGTGCTTGAAAGCAAGCCTGTGCCTGCACACGTCTGACCAATCAAATGAAGAGTGCAGTCCCTCGCACAAGAAATTGCATCAGTGTTCAAACAAGCAGGAATGCGCATTTACTGTGGAGCTTTTAAAAAAATATGGGGAAATCCATGAAGGCTTTTCCCTCAGAGTACGGTAGTTGGAGTTTTTGGGGCCCCTCTTCTGGAATATGTCGACTAGGTGTGGGATCCCATTGGGACAAAAGGTATTTTCCTCGCATTCTATGAGGAGTTTTTTCACTTTAATAACTTAGACAACCCCTAAATTATTAAAGAGCACTAAATAAAGTACCAAGGAACCAACAAATCTCATACATTACCCACATGGTTCTTTACCAAAACCCAGTTTTCTGATTTATGGGAAAACTACTATTTGCTTTTAGTTTGTGCCTAAGGATTGAGGAAGTACATGGTTTAGGCCACAAAACTCAACCACTTACTTAAGAGTAGATCATGTAGGAGGAATTGGGTTAGTGGGATTTTGAGGTTAGCTGTCTCAGTAACTTAGGGGAGGAGAATGGCACAGGCTACCTTGAGCTCCTTGCAAAATAAGTGAGGTATTACTTTAAATAGTAAATAACAAAAAATAAAAAATACTTTTTTCCACCAAAGCAAAGCAACTTAAGGGGGATTTCAGTGCAGTAATAACTCCAAATTTAGGATTGTGCGTAAACAGCGCTGATGAAAGCATTCAAGGAGTCGGAAGTGGTAGTGATAGGTGACCCATGTTTCAGACCTGTAAAAGAGAACAGACAGTACAATGGCTCTATACACACTGATTTTTGTGCTTCGCCCCAGGTGTTTATTATTACTCCAGACTCTTTTGTAAAGTCTTCCAAATGTGCTATATGCCTTTGCTAATCTGTGATCAATCTCTTTGTCAATCTTGGCATCTGAGGAGATGTTGCTTCCTAGGTAGGTGAACTGCTGAATGGACTTAAGCACAGATTTGCCGACGACAATGTGAACACAGTTGTGCTGGGCAGGGTGCGTTTCTAGGATGGAGGACCATCGCTTCCCAAAAATACTACTCTACAGTGAACTCGCCACGGGTCAGCATAAGAGGGGTGCTCCAAAAAAGCGATACAAGGACTTCCTGAAACAACATCTCAGGCTCGGCCAAATTGATCACCAACAATGGTCCGCCCTGGCCTCACATTAGGAGGCATGGAGACACACTATCCACAATCCTGCAGCATTATTTGAGAACTCACGCCGAACAAGTCTTGAAGAGAAACGACAACGCAGAAAGAATCACAACCTGGAAACATCACCCAAGGAGACTTTCTGCTGTGCTTTCTGCAACCGGACTTGTTTATCTCGGATTGGCCTTTTTAGTCATCAGCGCGCTTGCAGAAGGTGTGGGATGAGTCCTTCCTGAATCTTCGTTTGTGAAGAAAAGCCGGAGAGAGAGAATAATTCCAAATATAGCCCGCTCCCTCCAAATGGGGATTAAAAATATTATAGATCCAATTAAGATCAAGCATGTGTGCCTAATTATAAATTTTACCAGGTGTTTTAATAAATGGAAAGAACTTATCTTCATTCATGACTGGATAATGATAGCTTAGTTAATTTCAATATTAAAAGATTTTAAGCCAGCAAATGGTGAGAGAAACCTAGAAGAGGTATGGTCTTTACATCCATTGGGTTTTCTAGGTTTCCACCCTGATGTAACTTAGTGGTTCCCAGGAAACTGCATTTTTAAGTATGAAGTGCCTATCCCTGTGATTTTTGGTAGAATTCATGTGGGAATCAGTAAGCCAAAGAAAGGGAGAAAGTTAGGAAGTGGGATTACAAAGGAGGGAGGTAGAAAACGCAAGAGAAAGGGTTTTGTTTTTTTAATGAGGTAGGTAAGAAATTGGGATTTTAAAACTTTAAGCTTCTGTTTCCTTCTCTCCAAAGCTTAAAACAGTAACACATACACAAGCAGTAAACCCATGGGTTGGATTTTTCACCTTCACTTTGGTAAGGCCTCTATTATAGTAATGTAATGTAAATTTGAAAGCAAATCCAAAATTAATGTAATTGCTAGAAATGTCCCCTTTTTCATTATAAATGCAATCAAATTAGATTTTTTAGCTTAGTAACAATTGATTCATTGTTAATTTTTCCTCAATAATTTTCCTAATGATTCTGCCAGTGTATCCATTTTGCCAGCAAAGATGCTTATCTTTCCCCTCCCACACTCATTGTTATTACAGGTCTAAAAACAGACCAGATAACTTTTGTCTAGTCAGCTACTAGTCCTTATGTTAAGTGAAGCCTTCATTTACAGAAGGAGTATTCCAATAAACACTAGGTGCTAGAAAAGGTCACCAGATTCACGTTCATCTTGTGATCACACTACTGGCAACCGGCTGGCTGTTGTTGGCAAAGGGATGCTAGATTAGATGGTCGAGGCCACAATCCTTGGCATGTTGTTGGAGTCCAAATCCCATCAACCTCAACAAAGTTGACTACAAAAGAGTTGAATTCAAAGATATAGTCATGTTAGTCTGGATTATCAGTATGCATCTGAGGAAGTAGATCAAGGACTTTATCAGACACATCAAATACGGCTTCATGACAACATCACATAACTGCAAAAGGGCGCACATATCAGATGATGTTGCCATTTCATGGTTATGTCCTGTCAAAATCCTGTAGTTTTTAATTGATGGCTTAAGCCGTAACTAGATCCTCCCTACTGTTTTGGTGCTGGCATTGCTGGCATGCAAAACCTCAGGCCATTTAAATCTCGTCACTGCAGCGAGAATGGCCGGTCCAGTGCAAACACTTCCGGGAGAGATCGGACATCCAGGTAAGTTTTGCTCTTTTTATGATCCTTTCTAGGTTACTTGGGACTTTTAAAGTGTGCCTAGGTGCTTAGTGTAACTTTTTAGGCTTTATTTTTGTTTTTATTTTTGAATTTCCCATGCAACAAAGTCTTGTGGGATTTCAAACGAGGAAGTGAACGGGGCTTTGTTCACTTCCTCTTTATTATCGGGGAGCCTTTGCCAGGAGAGGAAGGTAAGTGCGGTGGGGGGGGGACATTCTTTTACTGGCATAGAAAGGTTTCTTTTATGGCGGCAAAATAGCATTTTAAAGGGGAGCGTCTGATAAGTCCCAAGTCTATGTAAGTTTATGCTACAACTTCTTTCTCTGAGTTAGTCTCAAAGGTGCTACAAGATCCCTTTTTACGCAAAAGAGTTGGGCATGATGGAAGTTGGAAAGCCACAGATTCCTCACACTTGCACTAACGGAACTCTTATTTTGGTTAGACATATCTATTTTTTTAATCCAAAGGCCATGCCTCCTGTGTTCCTGATTCTTTACCCTTCTAGACCTCAGCTTTTTTGCTCTTTCTTATGTCTTCCTTCTCAGATTCTCTTTCCATCCTTCTCTGCCCCCTCATTCCCTTATATGCTCCCCATCACAGCCCTTACAAATGTTCAAAGGAAGTTTCAAGTAGACAGATTACAGCTGATCCTTAGAAGAAGAAGGATCTATTTGCATCTTCTCACCCAACTGCTTCATTGATACCTCTCCATTCTGACCTTCATCACTCTTCTAGCCCAGGGAACAAACCATCTTCCTGATGAGTCTCCTCAGCCTCCCGCCCTCTTGCTCTCCATGAGCTGGCTCTTCTTGGGAGAATATGTCAACTTCCTGTGAGCCAACACAATAGTGTCCAAGAGCGTGGTTGTGGGCTAACTGATACAGCAGCCTCAAGGTCTGGCCAGAACTTGGATAGGAAGCAATCTAAGAACATTGTATACAAGACTTCAACTTTTTGGTGAGAATGCAGTAAATAAGTTCAATTCTTTTGCTCCTAAGTAACCAAGATATCAGGGAAGAGGTAGTTGTGGCCTATGTCTCTTTTTCTTTATGAAACAGTAGCTCTAGAATTCTGAGTAGCCAACAATTTCCATATCATTTAAAAATATTTTATACTGTTTTATGTGGTTTTACTGTTTTAATTTTATTTGTGTATATATATTTTTCAACTGATTGTCTCTGGGAGCCACCTTGGGTCCCATTCTGAGAGAAAGGCTGCATACAGACACAATAAATAAATAAATAAATAAATAAATAAATAAATAAATAAATGCAGTCTTATCTGAACATACTCCCAGATTCTTTTGTTTCCAGAGAGCACAACTCTAAGCTACTCTTGTTCAACCTGGTGCCTTCCAGATGTCTTTGACTATGGTTGAGTTGGCTTGGTGTTGATATGAGTTGTAGTCTAATGCATCTGGGAGACAGGAGATTGGGAAAGGCTTCCCTAAGCCAAAAAACAGGCTGCTTTAGATAGTCACTGTCATTTTGGTGACAGTCTCTTTGAACTAGCAGTGAGGTGGTCAATCTCTCTGAAACAGTAGAACAGCAACCTGTGATCAAATCCCTCCAACTAAAATGCAAAGGAAGCACACACATCCCCCAATAAATAACTTTGTTTTAGTTAATGGTTGTGGAATTGGATGTAAAAATGATGCAGAGTGGCTTGGGCTGGGTTGGGACTGGAAGTGGTGGAGCGGATGGTTAGGGAGGCTTTTGAAAATATAATTGAGTTAATGGAAGCTCAGCAAGTGCCTCATTTTGGGGAGGGGGAGTAATTGGCCCTTTTTTTGTCACTTGTGTCCATTTACAAACTTAGCTTTTCTTTTCTTTATTGATTTTTCCCTTAACAAAGTGAGGCACTTAAAGGCAATTTCTGAAAGCCCCAAATGATTAATAAAACCCCATTTCCCTCTCTCATTAAAACAAAGGAATTAGAAGCCACCATTTGATTTGTTTAACAATCCTACAAAAACTTCACCGGAAACTGTTAACAATGGCAGATTCCTTGTTGTGAAGTAATGGATCAAGGAATTTGAAACACACACAGAGCCTTCAGAATGAGACACCAGTGAGAAACACAACTCTGTTAAGAGTGAAGTACAAGGTGTATTGAGTGAATGTATCTGCTATGCCAAAGAATCCTGTATGATGGTTTCTTACTAGAGATGGGTGCCGTTTACACGATGAAAATGTAGTGGGAAGAATTCGTGTTGATCCCTGGCAGTTTACACGTACATCGGGTTGGGTACGTGATTTTCAGAAGGGGGGCCACCTTTTATCCCTCAACCTGCAGGACTTCCAGTCCCACGGTTTGTGCCGGTTTTTAAAAAAGTCACTGGAGGATTTGGAAAATCGGAAATGTAAACAGCCTGGGACAAAACAACTCGGTACTAGGGGATGACCGGAAATGGTGACTGGGGGTGGGCTTAGAGATCAGCGACCAGAAAAGGAGGGGTCAGTCACCCGTTCAACAGATCCAGCCTCACCAGCCGAAAACAAAGGCATCCCTTCCAGCTGCACGAAGGTTGTTGATGTGTGTGTGCGTGCACGTGTACTCAATCACCTTTTTAAATGGATTTCTACACTGCAAACCCTTCAGCTTTACCTTTTCTTCAACTGCATGTTACAGAGAGATCATGGTGGGCAGAGGGTCACCCATTCATCCCCTGCCTTGGTCACCTCCCTGAGTCTGAATGGGCACAGTAAAATATTCCAGCCTCTGAGAGAATGAAAACCCTTTAATTCCCCCTCTCTGTGTCTGTGTCTTTCAAAACGCCTGTCTGTAGCTGGCTTGAAACCTAAACTCTGCTGCTAAATCTCTGCTGTAAGGGTTAACATTTTAAAGAGGCAAGGGGAAACCCAAGCCTCCCCCCACCTCACTCAGCTTGATTTCAAAAGGAAAGCACTCGGCTTGATTTCAAAAGGAAAACACTTGTTCCTGCGTCTGAGCGAAACATCTCAGTCTGGGTCTTTCAAAATGCTTTCTGCCTCTGCTTAAAGGGTTAACATTTTAAAGAAGCAAGGGGAATACCAAACCTCTGCCCCCTGTCTCCCCCCTGCAGCCAGCCAATAGCATCGCTCGTGGCGCGGAACTCTAAAGGAAGTGCGTCACCGAGGTTGTGAAAACACGACTAATCGCATCCTTGATTGACAGCCAACCCCCCCCCACCTAAAAAAACCCATGGAACTTTGGACGTGTAAATATCAGTCACGGGACCACCCAGGATATCCAGATCAGTGACAAAAATCGTATAAACAGCGATTCGGGATCACAATGTCATGGTAAGCCCTGCGACAATTTTTGTCGTGTAACTGGCACCATGGTTGTGTGTCCTATTTTACAGAAGTCATTCCTCTATTTGAAGGTGTTTATTTGCCCAGCCATATTATTTCCAATTTCTATGTAAACTTGTCAAAGCTCAACAGTGAAGAAAGTTGACAGGAAGAAAACAGCTAATTTGAAATGTGATGCTGGAGGAGAGTTCTACAAACACCATGGACTACTAAAAAGACAAAAACAAACAAACAAACAAATCAAGCCTAAACTCTCATTAGAAGTGAAAATAACTAAACTGAGGTGATTGTACTTTGGGCATAACATGGGATGACATGATTCATTGGAAAAGTCTGATAATGCTTGGCAAACTGGAAGTCAGTAGGAAAAGAGGGAGACAGCACTATAGGTGGATTGATTCAGTCAAGGAGGTTGTAGCCCTGAGTTGTGCAGGACTTGAGCAGGGCTGTTAATGATTGGTGCTCTTTGAAGTCTCTCTTTCACAAGGTCACCATAAGTCAAAGTTGACATGCTTGCAAACAACAACAAATTTGTCCAGTCCATCTCTGTTTAAAGTCCAAGAGTCCCAAAAGGGAGAGCTAGGACCTTGAAGACTGACTGATTGATTGATTGATTGATTACAAGTAATTATTGATATGTGAGAATGTGAGAAGCATGAATCAAGGGAAGCTAGACATAGTAAAACAAGAAATGGAACATATAAACATTGCAGTACATGGGGTGAGCTAGCTATGTGGACAGGAATGGGACATTTTCAGTCAGATAATTGCACAGTGCTTTACTCAAGATAAAATCTAAGAAGAAATGAGGTGGCATTAATAGAGAGGAGAGATATAGCAAAAGCTGTCAAAGGATATAATGCATAGTCTGACTGAATAATATCAAATCCAGGGACTTCAGGGAAAACCCATTGATATAACCACGATCCAAGTTTGTGTTCCAACCACAGAGGCAGAAGAACACATTGAAAGATTCTATAGTCCAGGTGGAAACTGATCACACACCAAAACAGGACTTATTATTAATCATAGGTGATCAGATTGCAAAAATTTGACCCAGAGTTAAGTAATAAAGCAGGAGAGCGACTGACTTAATTTTGCAAAGCCAACAGTCTGTTCATCACAAACACATTCTTCAATCAACCAAAGAGGTGACTGCATATATAAACATTACCTGATGGCCAATATAGAAATCAAATAGACTATATAATTGGAAGCAGAAGATGGAGAATCTCCATTTTTTTTCTGCAAAAGCAAGGCCAGGAGCAGACTGTGGCACAGACCATGAACTACTAATATAAAAAAATTAGAGTAAAGCTAAAGAAGAAAATTAAACCAACTGTTACTCTAAGAGGTGGGGGTGCTCTAGAGCTCCACCCATGATGCCAAAATCTCTGTTATTGTCTGGGGGAATTATTAGCTCAAACAGAAGCCTGCGAAAGGCAGGTAACTTCGGGGATCTTTTCACATATGTATAACAGTACTAACGGTAGAGAGCACTCCAGCTTAAAGTGAAATTAAGTATTTTTATTGGAAATAACACAAAGTGAACTTACACATGCAAAACACACTCCTAAGAACCATACAAGGCTAAATCAGGGTGTGGCAGAAGGACTGGATAGAGGGAGAGATTTGGGAATACATGGCAGTAGTTACCAGTCTTGAAGAGTAGAGTTTCGTCCAGTGAAGATACTCAGACTGACGTCTGAGGGTGGCACTGGAGGTTTCAATCCGGGGTGCGCTGAGAAAGAAAGTGGCTGGTTTGTCCACCATGGGACATGATTCTATTGTCAGGGGACTAATATTTATAGCCTATTTCATATCCTGAAGGGGTAATCTGGTTATGACAAAGCCTGGATAGCTTTCCCATGGGATAGACAAAGGAAACCAAAACTCAACTGATTGTGTTAATGGCTGAGAGATAGGAATTGATTGGTTTATGACAACCTCGCAAGGTTGGACAGGAGGGGGTTTAGGAGTGACTTCCACAGGAATAGATTTGTGAATGGTCACTTGTTTGTTTGAATGAATCATTGCTGAGGCTGTTTCAGACAATGCAGTCTTCCTCCGTCCTCCTCCTGACTTCCTCCCAACCTTCCCCCATGCTGGTGGAGCCTCTTTTTATTGTGAAAGCACCGCAGCCCCATTCTTCTCCCGACCTCCTCATGGGTTTTTTCAACCGTTTGAAAAAGTCCTTAGTAAACACAGTTGTTAAGGAGGTATGTGCTAATCCTTTCTCTCAGCCCTGGGGGCCTCAGCAATGATTCATTCAAACAAACAAGTGACCATTCACAAATCTATTCCTGTGGAAGTCACTCCTAAATCCCCTCCTGTCCAACCTTGCGAGGTAGTCATAAACCAATCAATTCCTATCTCCCAGCCATTAATGCAATCAGTTGAGTTTTGGTTCCCTATAGGCTAATGGTTACTCCAGATGAAACATCACAAGAGCAGCCAGACCCAGAAAAAACCACAGGAATGAAGAAAAACAGCCACTCAAAGGAAAGGTATTTTTACCATACATCAAAGGAGTCACAGACAAAATAGGGAAACTGATGAGGAAACACAACCTCCAAACAATCTACAGACCAACCAAGAAGATCCAAGAAATGCTATGCTCAGCGAAGGACAAAAGAGACCCTCTCACACTGCAAGAGTTTACCGCATATTATGCAGCTGTGGACAAGTTTATCAATCTTAATCTACATATTAAAACAAACTTAAAGGGTCCCTAGCTAACTAAGAGGATTTAGGGTAGGAAAAGACTCACCCAGCCTTTAAGCGGTGTGGGCTACATGGTGACTTGAAAGAACTCAAAAAACATGGCTACAGCCACATGGAGCCTTAACTTAAAAGGAACTTAAACAAAGTGTAATAATATTTAAATTAGGTCATGTGATGAATGACCCATTGCTCCAGTTGGCTGAAATTGCCTAGTGAAAAGAGAAGGGGGAGTTGGGAGAACTGATGCATGCAGGGTAAATACCTAAACTGAACTTAGCATGGGATACACAAGATTGTATTGCATTATAATAATGATTTCCCCACATACTACATTTCCCCTTCTCATTCGAAGTGGATTCCATGAACAATCTTCATTCCTTCTTGTAGTCTCAGGAAACTGTCCTTAGGAAGGGGTTTAGTTAAAATATCAGCTATCATTTGTTCTGAGTTGCAGTACTCCAGCTGAACAAGTTGACTCTGGCACATCTCTCTCACCTTGTGGAAAGCAATGTCTATGTTCTTCTTCAGAGGCTTGTCACTCTGAGAAATTTTGATACAGCTTCGATTGTCTTGCATCAGAATGGTTGGCTTGAGTTCTTTTATCCCAAGATCTAGAAGCAAATTCTGCAGCCATTTGATTTCATCACAGGCTGTTTTCACTGAGATGCACTCGGCACCTGTGGAACTATCTGCTACTGTACTCTGCTTCCGACTTGTCCAACTTACTGCTCCACCACCATAAAAGATGATGTTTCCACTGGTTGACTTTCTCTCCACTGGATCAGATCCTCAATCCGCATCTGCATAGGCAAGCAGTTGATTTTAGATATCTTGAAATTCTTTTCCCTGCAATAAAATCTTTGAGAGTAGGAGAGTTAACCATTCTATATAAGATGCCAACAGCATTTGCAATATCAGGTCTGGTGAAATTAGCTATGTACAGAAGTTTTCCAACTGCAGTTCTGTACTTTTCACTGTCTCTCAAGGGTTCAGATGCCTCATTGTTCTTTAAGAAACCTACTTCCATTGGAGTTAGAGCATCTTTTGCATCTTTTAAGGCAAGACAGTCCAGAAGATCTATAATCTTTTGCTTTTGATTAAGAAAGAAGCTTCCATCATGATCTCTTTCAATTTGTACTCCAAGATAGTGTGAGACGTCTCCCAAACTTTTAATACCTATTTCTTTCTGGAGATTCAGGAGTATCTCTTGACTATCTGCTTTGTCTTGACTGCACAGAATCAAATCATCAACATAACTTGCAATGTAAGTCCATCTATTGTTTCTGAATCTTTTGTAAACACATTGGTCAACAGTGCCTGAAGTAAATCTTTCTTTGATAAGGACCTGATTTAACTTTTCATGCCATTTCTTGGCTGCTTGTTTTAATCGATACAAGCTTTTCTCAAGTTTACATACTAGATGTTCCTTTCCAGGTACTTGGAATCCTGAAGGCTGTTCCATGTACAGTTCCTCATCTAGATCTCCATAAAGAAATGCTGTTTTCACATCTAGATGTTGTACATGCATTCTCTTGGAAGCTGCAACAGCCAATAAGGTTCTAATAGTTGTATGTGTAACTACTGGGGAGAAAGTTTCATGAAAATCTTCTCCAAATTGCTGATTGTAACCATTAGCTACAAGTCTGGCTTTTTATCTTTCAATCTCCCCTTCTGCATTTTGCTTTGTTGTAAAGACCTATCTGCAGCCAATTGCCTTCTTGCCATATGGCAATTCTGTCAAAGTCCAAGTTTTATTTTTATATAAAGATCCATTTCCTCCATTGCTGCTTGCACCCATTTCTCAGAATCAGACTTTGGCCATCCTTTGATCGTCTGCCAGTCAGAGGGTTCCAGAAGGCTTTCCCCTGTGGCTAGATAGGAGAATCTCAAAGGAGGCACTCCCCTGTTACACCTCGCAGACTGTCTCACCTGGACTTGAGTTCCTGGCTCTGCCTGTGGTGCACCGTCTGCTCCGCCATCCTCTGGTAAGTCCTGGGCTGAGGGAGTCCCATCTGGATGCAAAGCACTTGCAGGAGGGTGAAAGAGCTGCACATGCTGTCGCTGCTGGTGGGAATCAGGATCTTCTTCCACTGCAAACACATCTGAATATAATTCTTTGTTTGGATTAGAATTAAATTGAGGTCTTTCATCAGACATAAATAGCACTTGCTATTTTCATTGTGCATCCATCAGGGTTCAGGATTTTGTAAGCACCTTTGGCATAACCAATAAAAATTCCCTCTTCACTTCTACAGTCCAGTTTGTCTCTTTTCTGTTTGGGAATGTATGTATAAGCTTTTGATCCAAAAACCCTGAGATGGTTCAGTCTGGGTTTCACACCATGCCACAATTCAAATGGAGTAACATTTCTAGATCTGGTTGGAAGTCTATTGTGTAAGTATGTGGCTGTGAGAATTGCCTCAGACCAATAAGCTTTAGACATGTTAGCTTCTAAAAGCATTGCAACTGCCATTTCCTTTAAGGTTCGGTTCAGCCTCTCCGATACGCCATTTTGCTGAGGAGTATAAATTTGAGTATTTTCATGTCTAATGCCATGTTCCTTTAAGAACTCATCAAATTGAGTATTGACAAATTCAGAACCATTATCAGTCCTCAGACACTAAATTTTATATTTAAATTTATTAGTAATGTAATTAAAGTACTCTTTGAACTTTTCAAAAGCTTGACTTTTCTCCCTTAGGAGGTAACAATGGGTGTACCTGCTGAAATCATCAGTGAGAGTCAAGAAATAGAGGTTTCCACCCACTGATTTCTGATTAAATGGTCCAGAGATCAGAATGAATCAACTCAAGAGGTTTAGTAGATTGTCTTTCTGTGAGAGGCTTGTGTGTAGGTGCAGTAGCCTTTACTTTAATGCATTCCACACACCTTTCATTCACACAACAGTTCTTGAAATGAAAATCTCTTGCTAGCCCTTGATTAGCCAATTTCTTTATGCATTCAACATTTTGATGAGCAAATCTTTTATGCCATAAATTTATGCAGTCTTTGTGTTTACACTGAGTGGCAACATTGGCATTTGAATCATGATCTCCATGTGATAAAGGCCATCATCCTTTAGAATGCCTTTAAAAATCAAATGTTTGCCATGAAGACCATAACATGAATTCTTTTTAAAAATTACTCTGTTGCCTTTTGATGTGTTCATTTTTACTGAGTATAGGGAGCTCTTAAAGTCAGGGGTGTAAAGAGGATCCATAATTCTCAATATCTCTGTCCTAGCTCCCTATTGCATAGGTAAACCCACAGTCCCAATTCCTTGCACTATAACAGAATCTCCATTTGCAAGAAACACAGGGAAATTTACTTCTTCATTAAAATCTTGGAAATACTCCCTTTTATTAATGAAGGTGTTACTAGCTCCACTGTCTATGATGAAACAGTCTTTATATTCATTTCCAGAAGCTTGCATTACTTTTCCATAGGCCAATCCAATGTTAAATTTCTGTTTACTATTAGCTTCTCTATCTCTGTTGCCTTTTGTAGTTCCTTGCCTTTGACCAGTCCTCACCTGCTGTGAGAATGACTGTCCCTTTGAAGCTCTAAATTGCCCTCCATTTGGTTCAGAAGAGAAGGAGGAGGGGTTGGAGTGGGTAGCATTTCATTTAGAATGCTGCTTTTCCTTTTCAGCCAAATTGACTTGCTGTTTAAATTTAGAATTTCTGGACTCAAACTTGTCATTTTGCATCAAATTTTGCCTATGTTGAAATTCTCTTATCTGAATATAGGCTTCTGGTAGAGTAAATCATTCTTTAATTGCAAGGTATTTATTATGGGACTGCAAAACTTTGGTAAACTTGCCAAGAACAACCCAACTTGCATAGCCTTTGGGATCTCCTCTCCAGGAGATTGTAATTCTGCTAATGTAGCTCTAAAATCATTAATGTGCTCATCCAAAAATTTAGGATTGGCTAGCTTCATGTTTACTAGCTTCATGACTAATGCAACTTTATTTCCCATAGATGGAACATCCCAGAGATTTTTCAAAGTGTCCCAAGCAGCTTTTGCTGTTCTCTCATCTTTGATTTCAGAAACTAGTCCATCATCCACAGCCAAAATTATAAAAGCCAAAACCTTTTGGTCATCTCTATCAAAATCATTTCTCTCTCTTCCCTGAGCCGGCCTCTGTTTATGTAAAACATCAATAATTCCCATAGCTTTGAGATATGTTTCAAAAGAAAATGCCCATTTTTTATAGTTTGGGCCATTCAGCCTTTCTAGGCTGAGTATGGCATTCAGGCTAGGAGCATTTGCTTCAGCCATAATTGCTTTAGTGTCTTTGTCTCCAGCCGAGCTGAGAGAGACGAAAGGGCAGCTGAGGTGATCAGATAAAAAGGAAAAAAAACAATACTTTTGCAAAAAAATAATAATAAATTGAACTTTTAAGTCTTCAGACTGGGAAACATAGCCCATAAACCCTTAATGTTGGGAGGTATGCGTCTAAAATTAAAAATGTATTAAAAATTCCAGGGATCTAGACCTTTTAAAAATAAAAATATCTTCTTTAAAAGTAAAACCTTTTCTTTCAAATTCAGTAGAGTAACACATTGGAATGCAGACACAGCTCAATTAACATTTAAATGTGTGGTCTGATCACCCAATCAATTAGACTCATTAAAACAACAAAGAAGTCAGTTTAAAAATGCATATCAAAAGTTTACTGAAGGTATATCAGTCTTAATCTACATATTAAAACAAACTTAAAGGGGCCCTAGCTAACTAAGAGGATTTAGGGTAGGAAAAGACTCACCCAGCCTTTAAGCGGTGTGGGCTACATGGTGACTTGAAAGAACTCAAAAAACATGGCTACAGCCGCATGGAGCCTTAACTTAAAAGGAACTTAAACAAAGTGTAATAATATTTAAATTAGGTCATGTGATGAATGACCCATTGCTCCAGTTGGCTGAAATTGCCTAGTGAAAAGAGAAGGGGGAGTTGGGAGAACTGATGCATGCAGGGTAAATACCTAAACTGAACTTAGCATGGGATACACAAGATTGTATTGCATTACAATAATGATTTCCCCACATACTACATTCACCCAGAAACTAGCCATTCAAATATACAAATTTACATATCCTCCCTAACAGGGGTTCACAGTATATAACCCCCCCCCCACACTCCTACCCAACCATTCTCTGAAGATTCCAGCCACAGATGCAGATGAAATGTCAGAAATAAAACACTTCCAGAACACGGCCTCAAAGCCTGGAAAAAACCCAAGGAAAATCTATGGATGCCGGCCATGAAAGCCTTCGACTTCACACTAGAAAAAGACTTCTGTTCATATCTGTATGTATGTGTGATTGCACAAGGGGCAGAGAACTGGGCCATGGTTGCTGCAGTTGCCCACCTCTGGTCTACAACTGTTAGACTCTGGTCTACAAGTCAGGCATCGGAGGCACTGCTTTGCAGCGGTTCCGGTCTTTCCTTTCGGGCAGGACCCAGAGAGTGCTGCTCGGGGACAGTAGCTCCAGTAAAAGGGAGCTCACCTGTGGAGTACCACAGGGTGCTATTCTGTCCCCGATGTTATTTAACATCTATATGAAACCGCTGGATAAGATTATCCAGAGTTATGGAGCTGGGTGTTATCAGTACGCTGATGACACTCAGATCTATTTCTCCGTATCTCGTTCGTCGGTCTCAAACTCTGATGGCATCTCTTCTCTCAATGAATGTCTTCGGGCAGTAATGGGCTGGACGAGGAAAAACAGATTGAGACTGAATCCAGACAAGACAGAGGTGCTCACGGTAGCGGCCCCGAAACCAAGAATTGGGTTGCAATCTCCAGTCCTGGATGGGGTCACACTCTCCTCCAGTGACTGTGTTCACAGTCTAGGGGTGCTCCTTGACTTGTCACTCCTGATGACAAATCAGGTAAATGCGACAGTCAGGAGCGCTTGTTATCAGCTTCGGCTGATACGCCAGCTGCGCCCTTTTCTGGAAGTAAGGGATCTTGAGACTGTTGTGCATGCACTGGTAACCTCACGTCTTGATTTCTGTAATGCACTCTACATGGGGCTACCCTTGTGCTTAGTTCAGAAATTACAGCTGGTACAAAATATGGCAGCCAGGCTAGTTTCTGGAACATCTAGGAGGGACCACATTACTCCGGTTCTGAGGTCCCTCCACTGGCTGCCTATCCACTTCCGCGCCCAGTACAAGATGTTGGTTATCACCTTTAAAGCCCTAAGTGGCTTGGGCCCAAGCTATCTCAGGGACCACCTTCTCCCTCATAATCCTCCCCATGCTCTCCGGTCCTCTGGGAGGAATTTGTTGCAGCCACAAAGACCTAGGCTGGCGACCACCTCCCAGAGGGCTTTCTTAGCTGTCGCCCCCAAATTGTGGAATGGCCTGCCGGATGAGATCCGCCTATTGACATCACTAGACAGCTTTAAAAAGGCTGTCAAGACAGTTCTCTTCAGGCAGGCTTTTCTGGAATAGCTAACCCCAGCCTCAGGAATCCCCTCTGGAGGTTGATTCTGGAGCTCCTAACTGATGCTGCTCGCTAGGAAGGGTTTTTAGTAACAATTGTATTACATGTTGATTTTAATTTGTATTGATTTAATAATGTTTTTAGGGGGGGAAGGGATTTTGAATTGTTTTATACCATGTACTATTTTACTGTTGTAAGCCGCCCCAATTGTTCGCAGAGGGGCGGGATATAAATAAATTTTATTATTATTATTTATTATTACACTACATAACTCAATGTAAGGGATTGGGGATAATAACTGGTTTTATTACTTGTTTAAAGATTTGCTCTGATTCTACCTTGGCTACTCAGTTAGGTATGTAATAATAAATAATAATAACATTTATTTATATACCGCCCTTTGGTAATCCAATCAGGGCGGTTCACAACATTAAAAAACCATACAGTAAAACAATATACTTCCTTCCCCCCTTAAAAAGTTATTAAATCAATTATAAATTAAAAACAACAATTAAAACATTTGATAAAAACACATATTGGCAATAACAGTAGGTCCCCAGCGATATTCAGTTCTGTTAACAAAGGAGGCTGTGGGGACTCTCCTGAAGGAGGGGGGGTTCCCAAGGCCAGGATAATCTATTCTGGAAAGGCCTGCCGGAAGAGATCTGTCTTGACAGCCTTTTTGAAGCTGTCCAAAGATGTCAATTGACGGATCTCATCCGGCAGGCCATTCCATAGTTTGGGGGCAACAACAGAAAAAGCCCTCCGGGAGGTAGCCGAAAGCCTCGACTTATGAGGCTGCAGCAAATTCCTCCCAGAGGACCGGAGTGCGTGGGGGGAATTATAAGGGAGGAGATGGTCCCTGAGATAGCTTGGACCCAAGCCATTTAGGGCTTTAAAGGTGATAACCAACACCTTATACTGGGCCCGGAAACCAATAGGCAGCCAGATGTTACTATAACTAAGTAACATCTCCTTCAACCACCAACACCACTTTAAGAGGCAATAGCTGAATCAGTGCAAGGAGGTCCATTCATCTTCCAATTGGGCGGCAAAGCGAATGACATTTCCACCCCCTCTCATCAGTGAGTGAGGCTGCAACAAGGACTTATGACAGGGGTCCTGCTTCTGATTGTCACAGCCTCACTCACCAGCAGGAATGGGGTTGAAACCTCCTCCTTGCACTCTGATTGGGAACTAAGCAGACCTTTGCCCGATCTGGCTGCTGGCTCTTAAGGTGGGCTGGGTAGCATTTGCAGAGTCTTATAGTAAGACTACGTAGTGTTACTGAATACACAGCAGTTAATGGAGCTGGAACTCTTGATTATGAATCCATAACTGCAATACTGAATGCCAGCCTTATTTATTAAAAGGCATTGAGACATTAAATAATGATGACCTATTATTAAGGCTGAGAAGTAAATATAAAGATATGAAGAAGGGAAGAGGGAGAAAGAAGCCTCAGAAGACCATTTAAAATTGATGATGAATATGTTGATTATGCTGAGTATTGAGGTGAAGACAGAGACCGAGTTCCAGTGGATTAATTCCACTTATGGCAAGATTATTTGGTCACCAGTCCATGAGATTTTAGGGCTAAATCCTGAAACCGGGAGGTTGGTCTTTGTGCTGTTACAGAGAGGCAGAGCAGGCAAGGGTCAGGAGATGGACTGTGGTGTCCTGAATTCACATTAGCAAGTGCCTGAGGAGCATCAGGGGAGGAATGCAGGAACAACCAGGGTAAGGGGTGCAGTTCTAGCCTCTTGCCAATTGTCCACAAAAGAAGCAAGAGAAGTCAAGAACCAGTCCAGACGTCAGTCACCAATAGTCCATACAAGACGCAAGAGTAGTCAAAAGCCAGTCCAGAATTCAGTCACCAAGTGTCCATACCAGATACCAGAAAAACCAGTAGCCAGTTCAGAGTTCCACAGAGTCAGGTCCAAAGTCCAGTTCTGGGGTTAGCAAGGGGTGACTACAGCAGTCCAGAAGTCCATCTGAAGTCAAGACATGCAAGAATCCAAGAGGAGTGCAAGGGAAACTGCTGTCGATCTAGAGCTAGAGTTCCAAATTCAGGAAACAGGTCAGTATTTGGTATTTAATGATGCTGGGCATGGCATTTCTCCCTCCTGCATTCAGAGAAGGAAGGCAGTCTGTCATCATGATCATCTGCCACTGGCTGACTGACTCTTTGTTCTGCAGAGTGAGGTATGTTTTCTTTCTCTGGTTCATCTGCCCTCTTGGAGGGAGCCAGAACAGTCTCTGCTTCTTCAGACACGGCTATACTTTCCCTCTTTGTCTCATCTGCATTCTCTGCTTCTTCCTCCTTCTCCTCCGCTGCCGCCACCAGTGGGTTCATGACAACTGGACTCAGAGCTTGTATTATGGCGATCCAGAGCCACAGAGGAAAAAAGCAAAACTTTTTAATTTTTGTGGCTGTGCAGATGATAAAATGCATCCAGAAGATGCATCTTTGGGGGGGGGGAACATATATGGCACATGGATGGTTTTTCCAATTTCATTGCTAATGTTGGGGCTTATGGAAAGCCCACTGGGTTTTTTTTCTAAACCTGACACTACTGTTGCCAAAGGTTGTACAACATGAAGGCTCATGAGTCACAAAACTGGTACTACCTGCAATGCTCCAAATGGGACAATAGGCTCGAGTGCATGAACTCACTCTGTCTCGCCCTTCAGAGCTGTTCAGCAGTGGAATGCGCTGCCTCTGAGTGTGGTGGAATCTCCTTCTTTGGAAGTTTTTGAACAGAGGCTGGATGGCCATCTGTCGAGAATGCTTTGATTGTGTATTCCTACATGGCAGGGGGTTGGACTGGATGGCCCTTGAGGTCTCTTCCAACTCTATGATTAATCTCTCCTTATTCCTGCCTTTTAGGTGCATTAACTTTGCACAGTTACAGTACCCTTTTACTGAGCTAGAGAGCCCTGGGATTAGCTAAGAATGGGTAGAGATGGCTGCCCAGCCTTTAAAGCTACTACTACACACACACACACTGTAAGCAGACCCAAGGGGCTCTGTCCTGCAGAGCCCCTGTATCCCCCCTCCCACAAACCCTGCTCCAGAGGGCTGGGACATACCCCTGGAGCTAATTTTTGGGCAGCGCAAAGGTCTGGGAAGGCTTTCAGAGGAGGGGAAGAAAATACCATTAAATTAATTGGCATCCATAAACTTGATGTTGGACATAGGGCAGACATCAGACACTGCCTAATATCAAGCCAGGTTCCTACATAAAGCTGGCAGGACATAACGGTCTGCCAATGTACTTATGCAGGGCACAGGTTCCCAGAGAAGACAGCCAGACTGGCTGTGGCATGAGGAAAGATTCCCAGCATATCCTGTGGCCAATCGGTTTGGATTGGTGGTGGGCGGAGTTGTGCCTGGGCACTGGTCAGCAGCTGTTACACTACTCTGCCAACCACTTGTGTAAGGAGGTATCTGATACCGTCTTACTCAAAGTAAAGAAAAAGCAGAACCCCTAACATAACCCCTCCAGTTGCACAAGTGTAGTGGTCTACAGGATTCCAGCCTATTTGTCCAACCAGCCTAGTAATGCCTGCTCTGCTTGGCATCAATTTTCTAACCTCAGGCAGATGGCAGCATTTCCATCATCTACCACATCAGGGATAGTGACTGTGTGGCATCTCCAGATGTTCCTGGATTGCAATTTCAATTATTGCTCACTATTTCTTCTGCTGACTGGGGTCGATGGGATCTGCAGTCCACCAACTTCTGGAGAGCAGTAGTTGCTCCATCACTCTGATCACAGTGTATGGTCACAGCAAAGGTTTGAAAAATGTATTAGGCCATTAGCCATGGCTGGTCATCTGACTGCTTCATCACATTTTGATGTGCAACACAGGCCAATTCAACTCACATCTCACCATTGTAAAAGTGTGGGGTGGATAAGTAGTGACCTGTGCAATCCTATCTATACTTAGGGATAGGATAGCAACATGTAGATTTCAAAATAAAAACCACTCCCCTGGTGAACTTTCAAGGGGGGAGTGCAGATGAGTCAGGACAGAATCAGGCAGAAGTTAGGGATGGGTACCTGCCAGGTTGTGGAGTTTGCTAACTTTCCAGTCTTCCTCACTGGTTACCTTTCACAACACAATTTCACTGGTCAGACTATAAAATACTGGATGGTTAGCAACCATATGCAGGGCCAACTCTTGTGTCATATTTCCCTTTGTAGCAGGCAACTATTTCCCAAGATGGAAGGCACTAATGTTTGATTTACTTGGGAGCCAGCCTGCTTTGTTTTCCAGAAAGCCCCCTTTGCTGAGTTGGCTTTCAGGGCAGTCTCTCTCTGCCAAGCACAACCATGGGCCTCATTCCATGTCTTACTGGAGCTGCCAGTGTCTGACACTCAGCACAAATGCGATGAGTGGGGATGGGGTGTTGAGCCACCACTGGAGCAGGGCTAGGGGAGCACCACACGGGCTGAAACACAGGCTGTGTTTATACAGTAGCTGTTTATACAGGCTGATGAGTTGCAGGTGAGCTGATGGCACGTGGTTTGGATTTTACTGAGATTTAGGGGGCAGCGATTGGAAACACATTGCTGGCAGAGTGGGCTGTCTCATTTGGGGAGGGAGTGACACAGTTAGTACAGAAGGGAGGAATGCTGACAAAAGCATGGGGTAAATCAAAAGCACAGATCATCAAGTCCAGGCCCTTTCTTTGGGGACTCTTTAGCCAACTACAAGCCAACCCCTTTCAGTCAAGAGCATACCCCTGATATAATCATATGGCTGTCCCCTCCTAAAATTACTGAAAAGGGGGAGTGCAATCTTTGGCCCACTAAATACTGCTGGGCTACAGCCACCCTCCCCCCCCCACATCCCCAAACATTCATGGCTGGAGCTGATAGAATCCTGTATGTAGTTTTTCAAGGGCTACATGTTCTACATGCCTGCACCAGAGCAAATAACACCCCCAAACTTCAACTGAGCCTAAGGATCTTGGCCTAAGCTTGTGATTTGAAAAGCCCCAAACTGAAGACTCAATCTCATCTGCTAATGCATTAATTGGCCTTCTTAAAAAGGCTGCTATCTCTCAACCTCAGATCTGCATATATATATATATATATATATATATATATATGCTGCGGAAAATTCATCATCTTCACTACCACCATCATCAGTGGCGAAACACTTAGAATGCTTGATAAATGCAAAGTGTGATGGTGCTGATGAGGGTGCTGAAGAGGAAGGCAAAAAGCATCCCAGAGCAGAGCATCCCTAGTGCTAAGTGAACCCTTGAGCAAACTGTATCCATCTTGTCAAATGAACCTATCTGTAACTGTGGTAGACCCTGATGACTGGAGCCAGTCAGGGCAAACAGCTAGATGTTATTTATTGACTGTAAATAAAATGAAAAGGCAGCACTGAAGGGGTGTAAGGTGACACACAGAGCTCTCATGAAAAAGGCAAATTTAACTCTTCTTCTGCTGCTTTATGTTGCAGCTGATTCACGCATGCTGGTTGTGGGATTCTGAGAGCTGTAGTCCAATAAAGTAACTTTCCCAAGCTCTGGTATTTATCCATGAAGCTCCTCTCTGGGGGGTGGGGGACCAAATGAATGAGACTGATGTGGGATGCAGCCTTCAAAGAATCAGTACATTTTGGAGGACATTAGAGGACTTGTTTCACCCACAATCTTTCCAAAATGCCAGAAAGGGTTAAGGGGTATACCCAAACTCAACCCCATCCATTACATTACATTAAGGGGCTAGGAAGTGACTGGAATCTCTGAGCAAAGCAGCTGATCTTGATCTCCTAAAGCACAGGCTGGACAACTAATGCCCCCTAGAACCACCTGTGCTCCTTCCAGCAAGTTGAGCACTTCAGATTAATATCAAAAGTCCTTTGTGAGTGATCAGTTCAGGTCTCAGTCCACTAGAAAGGGGCAGGAAAAGGGAGGAAGAAGTGAGGGAGACACAGAGAGAGCAAGAGAAGGAAATGTGGCAGAAAAGCACACAGAGAGGGGTCCCATCTACCACTTGCTTCAGCCAAGACCACTTGCTGGAATGTAGTCCAGATAAAATTCTCCAAGAAAGAATGCAGTCCTTGACAGAAGAAAGCCCTTCTGCCCCCAAGAGGTGAAGTCCTCTCCTGTCTCCTCTGCTGGAAGAAACTCAACAGGAAAGAGGTGGTGAAAGGGGAAACCTGACCTAACCTTTTGGCAATCCAACAAAGATCTTCAGGGACCATTCATTCACCCCCACCTCTGGGACAAGACTCCCAGAAGTGTCTGAGGTGCAGGGATAATTGCTATTAAAATTACCGGTAACTTGAAAATGGGATAAACAGTTTAATCTCTTAACACAAAGGCAGGCTCTCACTTATCACATCTTTTGCGCTGACAGGAATTCTCTAGGGGAGTTTCCAATGGATTAAAATAATTGAAAGCTTTGAAATGTTAGGTAGAACCATGGCTTCTTTTACCCCTCTGTTGGTTGTGAAGGTTCAGCCATGTCCTCTGGAGGATCAGTAGGAAAGGAAATTAAGGACACTTTTAACAGCCAACAGAGGGATCTTGGCATGTATTGGCCACCATTTCATGCTGTCCAATTCTAATCAATACCAGGATTTATATTTATCAGGATCTTGCCTCTTTGGTATCCTACATGCTCCCACTTTCTCTCTGTGCATCCCTTCCTTCCTGGGCCTAGTCATTTGTTTGTTCATTGCCATTCTCCCCATTAATTCAGTTTATAGACTGTTCAGTAACACAGTTGGCTACAACTGTGCTATTATCCCTACTCCCTATGGAAGTGTTGCCACCTCCTTCCATCTCTTATCTCCCCTAGAACTCAAGGACTGAACTCACCTGAGAAGGAGTTCAATGATGAGGCAATCTGACCTAGGGCTTTTGCAGGGCCGGTTTAAGGAATTTTTTTTTGGGGGGGGGGGCTGCAATGCTTTATTTGGGGGGGGCATATGTTTATCTCAGGTCAATGTAACCTAACCTATTCACAGTACAGGATGTTCAGATTACAGTAGGACCCCGTATCCACGGATTCATTATCCATGGGACACAAAACAGCACACCTACCATAGAGTCTTCCCAGAAAATGTATCCTCTCTAGCCATTTTCTAGGTCCTCCAAGGCAACTCTATGGTATTTTAAACCAGAAGCCCCATTATTTTCAATGGTGTTCACTGTTATCCACAGTTTTCAGTATCTGCACACACACCCCGAACCAATCCCCAGTGGATAAGGGGGGGCCTACTGTATTACATAATTTGCCACCAATAATTTAGTTTAGCCATTAACGTAATGGTGTAGATTTCCTCAAAGAAAAGACAGAGTGGAGTACAAGCTGGACATGAGTTAGCAGTATGATGCAGCAGCAAAAAAAGCCAAAGCGATTCTAGGCTGCATTAATAGGAATGTAGTGTCTAGATCAAGGGAAGTAATAGTACCACTCCATTCTGCTTTGGTCAGATCTCACCAGGAATACTGTTTCCAGTTCTGGGCACAACAGTTCAAGAAGGATATGGACAAGCTGGAACGTGTCCAGAGGAGGGTGACCAGGATGGTGGGAGGTCTGGAAGCCATGACCTATGAGGAATGGCTTAGGGAGCTGTGTATGTTTAGCCTGGAGAAGAGAAGGTTGAGAGGTGACATGATAGCCATGTTTAAATGTTTAAATGTTTGAAGGGATGTCATACTGAAGATGGAGCAAGCTTGTTTTCTGCTGCTCCAGAGACTAGGACACAGAGCAATGGGTTCAAACTACAGGAAAAGAGATTCCACCTAAACATTAGTAAGAACTTCACACAATGCCTCTCACATAACACTAATGGTATACTGGTATGTTTTAGTGACAACAGTAAAACCATTGTTCCCAGTAATATTACTCCAAATTTTTATTTATATTCTTTCTAATCTTCTGTTAAAAGAGCTAGAGTGTTGTAGAAGTTTTAGCACTATGACTATGGAGACCAGGGTTTGAATCCTTACTCAACCATAAATACCCACTGGGTGACCTTGGGCAAGTCACACTCTCTCAGCCTCAAAGGAAGTCAAAGGCACACCCTCTTTGTACAAACGTGCCTAGAAAACCCCATGGTAGGTTCGCCTTAGTCAGAAATGACTTGAAAGCAGATAGGGAAACACACACAAATTCCTTTTGCAGGTTGAACTCAGTTGGTAGCAAGGGGAGGAAACTGAAGACCAAGTGGGAAAGGGAGGGAGGGGAGAGAAATGTTAAGAGCAGCTGGAAAGATGGGCTGGAGGGGATCTATGTGGAAGGAAGGAAAGGAAAGGAAAGGAAAGGAAAGGAAAGGAAAGGAAAGGAAAGGAAAGGAAAGGAGCCCTTTCTGAAGAGAGAGTAGGGGAGAAATAGAAGGAAAGAGATGACCCACACACTTTCCTCCCCCTCTCTTTCTCACACACACACTCACCCCTCTCTGACACAGGCCTGGCTGGCTTGCATTTTGACGATCCTGGGAGGAGGGGGCGAGAGAGCAGTAAACTCCCTCCAGCTTCAGCCACACGGAGGGCAGCTCGCTCTTTCTCTTTCTTTTTCCAGTTTGGGAGACTTTAAAAAAAAAAAGCCAGCAGGAGGTTTTTGCAGGAGGAGGGTTAGGACGGGGGCTGGACCCCCTGGCTGTGAGGCGCCCCACAGACGCTGATTTCATGGTATGGTTAATCTGGCCCTGTGCTTTTGTTTGTTTGTTTGTTTTTAGGATATAAAAACAAAATAGACTGAGAATAGACTATTAGGAACTGCTTGAGTTTTAATTAATCCATTTCTATATCACTTTCCATCTCTGAAAGTATCTGAAAGCAGTGTATATATATATGGCGATGCTCTTTCAGAGCCCTTTCTAATAACTAATGGAGTGAAGCAAGGTTGTGTTCTTGCTCCAACTTTATTTACCATCTTCTTCAGCATGATGCTCCAAAGGGCTACGGCAGAACTCGAAGAAGAAGACGGCATCTATATATGTTACCGTACTGATGGTAGCTTGTTTAACTTAAGCCGTCTGAGGGGTCGCACTAAGACTCTATCTAGTTCGTGAGCTGCTCTTCACTGCTGCTGCTGATGCCCTTGTTGCCCACACAGAAGCAGCTCTGCAGCGCCTAACATCCTGCTTCGCAACAGCTGCAGAGCTGTTTGGGCTAGAAGTCAACCTGAAGAAAACAGAAGTTTTTTACGAGCCTGCACCACAGGATGAACACCATCATCCCCACATTGCTGTCGGCAAATCTGTGCTTATGTCTGTTTAGCAGTTCACCTACCTGGGAAGCATCATCTCCTCAGATGCCAAGATTGACAAACCAATTGATCACAGATTAGCAAAGGCATATAGCGCATTTGGAAGACTTCACAAAAGAGTCTGGAGTAATAAACACCTGAGGCAAAGCACAAAAATCAGTGTGTATAGAGCCATTGTACTGTCTATTCTCCTTTACGGGTCTGAAACATGGGTCACCTATCGCCACCACTTACGACTCTTTGAACGCTTCCATCAGCGCTGTATATGCACAATCCTAAATATACACTGGACTGACTATGTGACAAATGTTGCTGTCCTTGAGCAAGCAGGGATCACCAGCATTAAGGCCATGATATTGAGAACACAGCTGAGCTGGGCAGGGCACATTTCTAGGACGGGTCAGCGTAAGAGGGGCACACCAAAAAAGCGATACAGGACTCCCTGAAACAACATCTCAGGCTCAGCCAAATTGATCACCAACAATGGTCTGCCCTGGTCTCACATTGGGAGGCATGGAGACTCACTATCCACGCTGGGACCTTATTTGAGAACTCACGCCGAACAAGTCTTGAAGAGAAACAACACAAAAAGAATCACAACCCAGAAACATCACCCAAGGAGACCTTCTGCTGTGCTTTCTGCAACCGGACTTGTTTATCTCGGATTGGCCTTTTTAGTCATCAGCCCTTGCAGAAAGCGCAGGATGAGTCCTTCCTGAATCTTCCTTTGCAAAGAAAAGCCAGAGAGAGAGAGATACACACACGTGCGTGCACACACAAATATCCTCCCTTTCTCCTGTCACAAGATACGTGGTGGTTCACAACCAATTAAAACAAAGTACAGCTATAATCCTGCGTTATAAAGATATTTTTAGCAGTCGGCTAAAGCGCACTCATTCAGTTCAGAAACATGTAATGCATCTTCTTCCACAGATCAGACAGGGGCAGGAGGATGTTCTTGTTTACAGCAGAAGCTGGTTGCAAATAGCATGAATTGGCTGACCACTGTGTCAGTCAGTAGAACATTCCCCCTTCTCCTCCTTGTTGAAAAGCATGGTCTGGGAAGGAAGACAATAATACTGGAGTGAACAACTTTCTGTAGAGGTGGTGCCATTGGAAAAAGATTTGACTTCTACAATTTCATGAAGAAGGATTCCTGGTAAGAACATGCTTGCTAGAGCTGTCACAAATCTGATCAGGAGAACTTTAAGAAATGAATCTTGCAAGGGAAGGAGACAGTATTTTATAAGATACTAAGTACTGGTGACAGTAGCACCAAGAAGGTGTGGGAACTGGGGAAATGGAGGGGAACCCACCAATAGATGGGAAAATACAGTAAGGAATGACCAGAGGGAATGAAGGAATGGCCATGGTTTCAGATGCCTCTATATTAAAGCAAAAACCATGGGAAACAAAGAAGATGAGCTTGAACTCTTAACACAGAAAAGCAAATATATTTAACTGGCTTTACTGAGATCTGGTGGGACAGGACTCAAGACTGGAAAGTAGTAATTGGTGGCTGCAACCTATTTCAAAGGCATAGACAAAATCAAAAGGAAAAAGGAAAAGCATTTTGTAAACAATATGTACATCTGCAAGAACATCTATGAGTTGGAATATGGAAGGCACTTTGGTGAATATTACAGGTGAGGGAAACAACAGGGACAACACTGTGAAAGTGTGCTATAGATGTCCAAGCCAGACTAAAGAGTTGGAGGATGCCTTCCTAGATCATGTTACCAAAACATTCAAAAAGAAAAGATATTGTAATGGGAGACTTCAGCTACCCTATTATCTGTTGGAATGTAAACTCTGCAAAGAATGTAGGATCCAACAAACTTCTTAGTTACCTTATTGACAATTTCATTTTCTAGAGAGTGAAAGAAACAACAAGGGAATCAATTGTCTTGCATCTGATTCTCACCAACAGTGAAGAAGTAGTTGGACTATTGGATGGAAACAGCCATGTTCCTTTAATGGGATGAATGGGATGGTTTCATAAGGGACTTTGGTATGAGCTGGGATTTTAAAAGGGTTTGTTTAAGAAATGGAAGAATGGACAAAATCACCAAGAATAAGTAAGTGATATTTGCAGGGATAAGGTCAAGAGGGCTACAACTCAAAATAAGCTCAGGCTTGCAAAACAGGTTAAAAACGATTAAAAGGTGGGTTTTCGGTTATGTTCAAAACAAGAGGAAGAACAATGAACCAGTAGATCCCCAGTGTGAAGAAGATAGAGAAAAGTTATTGGGTGATGACAAAGAGAAGATGGAACTGCTCAACCCCGGCTTTGTTTCTGTCTTCTCCTAAAAGGAAGACAATGCTCAGCCTGATAAAAATGTAATAAGTAATACAGTTAAGGGGCTGCAGCCCAACATAGGTAAAGAACATCTAGCTACCCAAATGAGTTCAGGTTTCCAGTTCTGAATGAATTGCATCTGAGGGTAGTAAGGAACTTGCAGATGTACTCTCAGAGCCTCTGTCTATGACTTTTGAGGATTCCTTGTAGTACAGGAGAGGTCCCTGCAAACTAAAGGTGAGCAAATACTGTCCCCATCTTCCAAAAGAAGAGAAAAGAGGACCCAGGACACTACAAATCTGTCCACTTGATGTCAGTACCAAGAAAGATGCTATAAGAGATAATTAAACAATCATTCTGTGAGCATTTAGAAATGAATGCTGTAATTACTAAGAGCCAGCATGGGTTCTCAAAACTAACTCACACACCAGACTAATTCTCTCTTTTGCTTTCTCCTTTGTGAGAAGAGTTATTGGTAGATCGGGGACTGCTACAGATGTAATGTATCTTGATTAGGTAAGACTTTTGACAAGGTCACCCAGATAGTCTTGCAGACAAGTTGGTAAAAGGTGAGCTCGATGATACTACCATTACATGTAATATTTTGTGGTAGATGTTCAGAGCCCCCCCCCACACACACACAAAAAAGTTCATTGTCATCCTGGAGAGAGATGATAAGTGGTTCTGCAGGGTTCTGTCCAGGTGGTAGTCAACACTTTTATAAATTACTTGGAAGAAGGAATAAAAGGTATGCTCCTCAGATTTTCAGATGATACAAAACTGAAAGAGGCAGCTAATACTTCAGAAACCAGAATCAGGATTCAAGATTACCTCAACAGATCATAGGAGCAAAAACTAACAAAATGAATGTTGGTAAGGATAAATGTAAGGTCCCACATTTCAGCAGGAAAAATTCAAATATATGATAGGTGACACATGGCTTGACAGCAGTACATTTAAAAGGGTTTTTATAGACTACAAGTTAAACATGAGTCAACAGTGGGATGCAGTGAGGAAAAAGAAAGAAAGAAAAGCCAAGGAGTTCTAGGCTACCACTCCATTCTGCTTTGGTCAGACTTCGCTTGGAGTACTATGTCCAGTTCTGGGCACCACATTTTAAGCAGGATGTCAACAGGCTGGAACATGTCAAAAGAAGGGCAATCAGGATGGTAGACAGTCTGGAAACCAAGCCCTGTGAGGAACAACTGTGGGGTTTGGGTATATTTAACCTGGGAAAGAAAAGGCTGAGATGTGACATGTTAGCCAATTTCAAATATCTGGATGACTGTCACATAGAAGATGGAGGGTTCAAATTATAAGAAAGGAGATTCCAACTAAACAGTAGGAAGACTATTCTGAGAATAATAATAATAATAATAATTTATACCCCCGCCCGTCTGTTAAAACAACCAGGGCAGCTTAGCTGTTCATCAACCGAACTGGCTTGGGAGGTGATGGACTCTCCTTCATGGGGGGGGGTATTTAAACATATGTTGGAGGCTTTAGCTATGGCTTCCTGCCCTGATAGAGGGCTTGGTTCTGTGCTGTGAAGCATATGCACCCTTCTTGCAAATACAGTTCTCTTTTGGGGAGAAGGGAGGGTGACTTAGCAGCAGGAAGCTCCTGGGAACTTGAAAAGGAGCCAAAAGGCTACAGTGGGCAGACTGGTTGACCCTTCCAGTATTCTGGGGAAAGCTGGGGCCAACAGCTACGGTACACTTGAGGATGGTGGTGAACTGCTGGCAGCAATCTTTCTTTCTGGGTAAGATGCCACATTGTGAATTCATTTCTATTATTCACACGATTCCCTTTTGCCAATGAATGCACATCCTCCAATTGTGGTGCATTTATTTATTTGTGCTGTCAGACAGTGAAAGGAATAGTAGTTGATTGATTGGCTTGATTAATTGATCAAATATGTGTATAAGAAAAAGCAATCACCCAAAGATAGACAGACTCTTCTTTTCTGTCCAGTGTAAGAAAGAAAGTGGGATGCCTTTTCTAATATATTGCTTGCCATCTGCTGTTTTTATAAGTTCTTGCATTAAAAGTACTTCTGAAAGTGTAAGTCTGTTGACTTAATCATTGTGAGGGGGGTGTTTAGTTGCTCAACATATTGTAATCAATTAATCCAGTCAATTAAGTGTGGCCTTATTATGTACCTATTAGGTTTTACATACTTCATTTCATGAAACATGCTCTAGGTCAGTGCTACTCAAAATGGTGTTCCCCCAGTCATTGGCTGCTAGTCCCTGGGGAGTTTACAGGAAAGAAAGAAACAACTGAAGCCAATCAGCACAAATACGGTATGATGTTTGTCCCGGGCACATTTTTGTCCCGGGCACCCCCGCCCCACTGAATCAGGAAGCCCGGGAAGCCCTGTTCTAGGTGGCCACTAGTGGGGATGGGAATTGTGTAGGTCTCCATATGCTGTGGGACTGGAACTCCCAACAGCCCTATGCAGCACAGCCAATAATGAGAAATGCTGGGAGCTGTAGTTCAACAACATACACCAACAACAACCCCTACTTCTAGCCTACTACACTATCATATCCAGTCACTTCCAGTTGGAGGAAAAAGCCCCCTGCTAGGTTTAAACACATGTGGGTGTGTGAAAGTGTGGCTAAATTGCCCCTGCATATGCTAGAAAGTGCAAGGGAGGAGCCATTTGCTGTGAAAACAAAAATGCTGGAGGGAGAAAACCTCTGGAAATTGCCCACCCCAGGGCTACACAAATGTTTTAAATCAAGAGTAGTCAACTTGTGTCACTCCCAGATATCATTGGATGATAAACACCACCATTCCTTGCCATTGGCTATGTTGGCTGAGGCTCATAGGAGTTGTAGTCCAACAACATCTGGAGGGCCATCGGTTGTCCAACCCTGTTTTAAATGCATATAAACATACACAAAAAGAAACTTCTCTTTTGTCCAGGCAGTTTCTCAACACCCTGTGATCCTTTGTCACCCTCCTTACCTCCATAGCCATAGTGCAACAGCGGGTTGCCGGAACAGGAGGGCTGAGTTTAAACGTGGCCTTTTTTCATGAATGTTGTCCTCAACATAAAAAGTACACCTCTTTGGGCAGCCTTCCAGGGATCACACTGAGAAAGGACAAGCCTTAAGAAGGAAGGAAATGTTTCCTGAAAGCAGCTCCATCCATGCATTCATCCTATTCAATTTATATCCCTCCTTTCTTCTGAGAAAAAGCTGCATTTGCTGTCAGTGTCAGTACATATTCAGCAACAATTGGCTACACATTGTGACCTCATTCTTTTTGCTGTATAATCTCTGTGTGTGTGTGTGTGTTGTGATCATCACCCTTGTGAGTAAACCTAAATAACAAGCAAGGGAGAAAATTAGGCAACAAATCAGGGAAACAAGTGCAGCAAACAGGCTCAGAAAAGGTGAGCTTCTTCATCCATAGTGAACTGGAGGACAGAATTTCAGCATTTCCGTAAATGCTTCTCTTTCACACAATCCCATGAAGTAGAACTTCCTGCATTGCTCTCCGAGCTGTCTCCTATTATAGTTAACAGATTTGATGCCAGTATCAACACATATGTGATAGATCTTAACTTTATTGTTTCAATAACAGACACTACTTTGATAAAATGTAGCAGATACACTATGTCATAGTACCCCCCCCTTACATTTCTATGATGTTCTGAAAAGAGACACAGATTTGTTCTATGGCCACCTAGGTGAGAAGTAATTTGACATTGACTTTTTCATACCCTCTGAGACTGAGATCAAATAGTTATGTTGGTGGAGCATAACTCTCCACCAGCATAATTATGCCAGTGGTGTGGGAGGACATGAGTGATGACTTCTTTGCCTCCCCCAGATGCACAGAAGTAGCCATCACCCCATAAACATGTTGGAGTTTAACAACCTTTGCATGCCTGACTCACTGAGGAAGTGGACTACATGTCATGCTACAGCTTCTTTCTCTCAGTCTCAAAGGTGCTACAAGATTCTTTTGCATATTGATATTCCAGGCTAACGTGGCTATGTCTTTGAATTCTGCCTCACTGATAGTTAGACTCTCTAGGAAGTTAGGGAAAGCATGTTTATGGTTACAGTACTTCCTGTTTGCTTGTGCTTGTTTGCACCCTCTCTTCCTAGGTCAGGTAGCCATTCCTTTGTCCTCTGGGGTCACATATACTTATTTGCTATCTCCTTCTTCCTCTTCCTGCCTGCCTCCATGACACCTGTATTAGAAGGTGTTCTTCCAGTGTAGGGCTCTCTAACTCCCTGATACTATGTAGAACCCTATTTTTCTTCATCTTTCCTCAAGAAGGTGAACCTGTGCGATTGTGCACTAGTTTGTGAGTAAAGCTACTTTTTATATACCTTATGAAGAAAACTAAGTTAGTTTTTTTTTCTCTGCTAGATAAACATGTGTGGGGGTGGAGTGGGGTGGTTTCAGTTTCTAATTTCTGCCACTGCATCAGTTGCTCTGCTAGAGAGGAACACTATCATATTTTCTCCAATAAAACAAGAAAGGAGGCTGCTGTTTTTTCCTAAGGAAATGTATGGGGGTGGGGTAGCTATGCCTGGAAGCCAGGGGAAAAAGCTATACTTGGGAGCCTGGTGCTACACAAGGAGGTACAGAGTACCTCCTTCCACAATGGCCTTAAAAGTACTTATATTGGCATAACTGTAGATTATGCCAACACCAGTCACCTTCAGGATTCCAGCCTGAGCTGGCAGTGATTGACCGGGAAAGGGGACTTGCTGTTTGTGGTGGATAATTCAGTTAAAATGTTGGCCCAGAATGCAGCAATTGTGAAAAAGGAAAATTCTGTTGTTAGGTATCATTGACAAAGGACTAAAAATTAAACAAACAAACAAACCTCCTTCCGTCAGTCCCATGGGTACATTTTATGGGAAGAAAAGAGAGGGTCTTCCAGGTGGCTGCCCCTAGGCTCTAGTAAGTCAGACTAGCTTTTTTTATAAACTGTCCTTCTGTTAGCTGGTAAAAACTTGCTTAATTCAACAGGATTTTGAGAACTGGCTACAAGGACAGTACTGTATGTTGTTGTACTGTTGTTTTAATGAATATGTTTTAAATGGTTTTAATGCTACAGATAGTTTAATTATATTTTAGTAACATTCCCCCCATATGCTTTTATCTGTTTTAATTTTTATAAGCCACATTGAGTTCCAATTTGGGAGGGGGGTACAAATATCCTCCTACTCCTACTCCTCCAATACCATATTATCTTTATGCAAATCTGGGCATTATACAAATAGACCACTATTCTGAACTATTCTTTCATTTTTACATCTCAGAAAGAATATGGCATGTTAGAACTCAAAATGGATACTGGTTATGGAAGACCATTATAGAATGGCTGAAGCAATGGTCTTAGCAGAAGAGTTCTTCTATGCTGGAACTGGACTATAGTTCCAGGCCTTTCCAAGAGCTCTTTTGGTGCTGAACACTGACACACTGTTGGTGGTAAATGATCCAGCAAATGATTCATAGCACAGACATATCCCAGCCCTTTTGCTGATGGGGTCCAGCATCGCCTCCCAGCCAATGGTAGAACTGGGTCCCCAAACTAAATCTACCCAGACTATAAATGGTTGGCAATCAAATTCAGTCCCCATTGCCAGTATATGCAGCAACTGGGCTGGGGTGCACCCTGTTAGGCCAAGGCTGATGGAAAATGGATTTCCAGGGGTTATATAGAGCAGAAGCAAACAAAGAAAACCAAAGTGTGCAAGCACAATCCAGCTCCAACTCATCTCCCACTGAGAGCTGTATAAACAGGTTAGCAATAGAGGAAAATTCACTTCCCTAGTCTGTTCCCAGCCTTCATAACATTTGCTTGCTGCAAACTACCAAGCTAATTTAAAACCTATCAAGCAAGGTCACTCTTTCTCTATCCTGGGCAGCTATTAATGTTTGGCCATGATGCTAACACAGATTCCAAAACCCATCTGTCTGGTAGCAGAGGCCCAAACTTGCTACACATGGCTAAATTGTTGGATAATGTTTGTATCAGAAAACAATATAAGAAAGTGGGGAGAAAGAAAGAAACATGGTAAATAGGTATTAAATTACATGTGGTATAAAGTAAGAACATCATAAGAAGCTTTTATCTTTCTTGTGTTATACTTGAACCCAGTGTCATCCAATGCAACTAAATGCTACTTCAAACAGTGCCGCTCAACTATGCAATTTGCTTCCATGCAGTATTATGGCCACCAATCTAGAGTACTGTAATAGAGGATTAGACAAATTTATGGAGTTCAGCGTTATCACTGGCTAGTAGTCATGATGACAGTACGCAACCTGGAGGATCAGATTGCTGGTGAACAACAATGGCAGGGCAGCTAATCTCCTCCATGTCCAGCTTATAGGATTCCTATAGGCATCTGGATGGCTGCTGTGGAAAACAGGATGCTGGAGTGGAGTGGCCTTTGGTCTGATTTAGCAGGGCCCTTTGTACATTTTTGCATTCTCATGGTGCTTTGCAGAAAGATTTTGTTTAAAAATATGCAGCTTAAGAATCAATCGATGAGAGGCAGCTGACATCAGGCTGTCCTCTACAGGGGAATATCTGTGATACAACAGTGACACAAGCATAATGTTGCCAAAGCTCCCTTCCCCTTCAGATGAGCTAACACATGCTTACTCATCACTCAGCAATAGCAAAATACAAGAGATGACCCAGCCACCAGGGACAAGCATCACAGTTAGAGTGCTTTCTTGCTACCTGACATCACTTCTTTAGAGTCATCCAATCACCTGCAAGCCACTGAGTGATGAGATATCAGATGATACACCTGCATCTGTGAACCAAACTGAAAAAGGTTTTCCAGAGCCCAAGCAATCTTTCAGCCACCACAGGGGCTTAAGTTAGGCAGACCTTTCTGTAGCTGTCAGCTGGGCAACTGTGTTTGTCCCAGCGGATGATGCAGCTCTGAAGAAGGATCACATGGCCAAATGCCTATTGTCCTATTTAAATTGACTTGGTCTCTTTATTTTACACATGTCTTAGCTGCCTTTCAAAACTACTCATACAGTCTTCCCATTGCAGCTTACACTACTGTATGTTAAATCCCATGTTGCTATATGCATCAGTTGTCTGAAAATGAGCAAAATTGGTCTGGTAGATCTAAGGAGATGAAAAAGAGGGACTGAAGTTCAAAACTGTGGAAAACAGACTATAAAGTATTGTGTAAGTTAATGTGTATGGGGGTGTATGCTTTATAGTTGTTAACTGCTTTCAAGTCAGATTTGACTTATGGTGTCCCTATGAATGAGAGACTGCGAAGTTACTCTATCATCAACAGCCTTGCTTAGGTCTTCAAGATTCAGCTTCAGTGGCTTTCTTGATTGAGTCTATCCATCTGGAATACAGTCTTCTTATTCTCTTACTGCTTTCTACCTTACCAAGAATTATTGTCTTTTCTAGTGAGTCATGTCTTCACATGATGTGTCCAAAGTATGGTAGTCTCAGTTTAGTCATCTTCACTTCTAGGGAGAGGTCAGGCTTGATTTGCTCTAGATCCCATTGATTTGTCTATCCATAGAACTTTTCTCCCTCTCCATTGATGCCCCCTTGTTGTGGGAGAGAGGCTAGTGTACTCTAATGATGTTTTGAGCTATGCTGGCAGTGGCATAAAGCCACCGGTAGGGTCTTCCATGCCAGACAGGTCAAAACCGAAGGGTCTGACAAAGAGCGTCAAAGGGTAGGATGGGCTCTCTAGCCTTGTGGCAACCGTCCTAGGAGAAGGAAAACTCCAATCCCAAACCCGGGCAGATGGTGCTCGTCCAACCCTGTAAGGTCAACCATCTAAGAGAAGGAAACTCTAATCAAACCTACGACCCGAGGACCTTGCTGCTACGTCCATGCTTGCAAGGCCACGGCAGATGAACCTTTGGTTTAAAGGGTGAGGCCAGTTCTGTGCATGCTGCGCTCCACCAGAAAAATCCATTGCACAGGTTCGAAGGACAAATTGAAGGACAAGAACTTTTCTCCAACACCATGTTTCAAAAGAGCTGATTTTCTTCCTATCAGCTTTCTTCACTCTCCAGCTTTCACAACGATGCATAGAAATAGGAAATACGATGGCATGGACAATCCTAGGTTTAGTATTCAATGAAGTATCTTTACACTTCAGATCTTGAGTTCCTTCATAGCTGCCCTTCCAAGTCCTACACTTCTTCTGATTTCTTGACTGCAGTCTCCATTCTGATGAATACTTGAGACAAGGTATGGAAAATGTTGAACTATTTCAATGTCTTTCTCATCTACTTTAAACTTACATAAATAATCAGTGGCCTTTATTTTTATTTCCCTAATGCTCAACTTAAACCTACCTTTGCACTTTCTTCAGTAATCATTCAAAGTCTTTGCTATTTTCTGCTAGTAGTATGGTGTCATCTGTATATCTGAAATTGTTGATGTTTCTTCCTTCAGTGTTTATGCCTCCTTCCTCCAAGTCTAATCCTGTTTTACGTATGATATGTTCAGTGTACAAGTTAAATAGATAGGGTGATAAAATACAGCCTCGCCTGAGCCCCTTGTCAATTGCCATCCATTCTGTTTCTCCAGATTCTGTCCTGATAGTAGCCTCTTGTCCTGAGTGCAGGTTACGCATCAGGACAAGCAAATGTTATGGTACACCCATGTATTTAAGACTAATCTATTATTTTTCTTGACCTATACAATCAAAGGCTTTGCTATCGTCTGCAAAGCACATGCTGATTTTCTTTTGAATTATGTTGGTGCGTTTGATTATCCAATGTATATTTGCAATATAATCCCTAGTGCCTCTTCCTCTCCTGAACCCAGTTTGAACATTTGGCATTTCTTTCTCTGTAAGGTAAAAGTCTTTGTTGTAGAATTTTGAGCATCACTTTGCTTGCACGGGAGATTAATGTGATTGTCCTGTGGTTACTGCAATCCCTGGTGTCTCCTTTCTTGGAGATTGGAATGTGTATTGAGTACTTCCAATATGTGGGCCATAGTTTTATTTTCCATATTTGTTGACAGTTAGCACTAGAGTAGATTCTGTCTCTGAGGATTAAAGCTGTTCTATTGGTATGCCATCTGTTCCTGGTGATTTATTTCTCCCAAGTGCTCTGAGTGCAGCTTCCACTTCACTTTCTAAAACTAGAGGTTTGTCTTCAAATGGTTCTTCTTTAAATGAATCTGTTATCCTCTCAGTTCTTTTATAAAGTTATTCCATATATTGTTTCTACTATCTTTTTAATTCTACTTGGTCATGTAATGTGTTCCCCCACTGGTCATAGAGCATCCCTGTTCCTGGTTTAAATTTCCCTTTGATTTCTCAGATCTCATGGAAGAGGTCTCTTGTTCTTCCTTTTTTGTTGTCACCTTTTCCTCTGTGTTATTATAATAATTTCCTTGTCTCTGTTCATAAGTCATTGAACAGTTGTATTCAGCTTCTGACTATCTCTCTCACCTTCTACTTTTGCTTCTTGTCTCTTCTTCACTGCTTGAAAAGTTTAATCTTTCATCCATTGAGGCATCTCCTTCTTTTTGGCTACAGATAGTGTCTTTTCTCATTCTTCTCTGACAATGTCCCTGGCTTCTGTCCAGAGTTCTTCTGGATCCTAGTCAACTAGGGTTAATAATGTAAATCTATTTTTCATATTATCTTTAAATTCTATGGAGATGTTCTTCAAGTTGTATTTTGGCATGATGGTTGGTTTAGTTTTCTTCTTTAGCTTTACTCTAATTTTTTATATTAGTAGTTCATGGTCTGTGCCACAATCTGCTCCTGGTCTTGTTTTTGCAGAAAAAATGGAAGTTCTCCATCTCTTGCTTTCAATTATATCGCCTATTTGATTTCTTTATTGGACATCAGATGATGACCATATATAGAGTCGCTGCTTTTATTGCTTGAAGAATATGTTTACAATGAACAAACTGTTGGCCTTGCAAAATTCAGTCAGCCAGTCTCCTGCTTCATTTCTTGATCCTAGGCCAAATTTTCCTTCAATCTTTGATTGTTTCCTAGTTTGCATCCCAATCACCTATGACTGACAAGAAGTCCTGTTTTTAGTGTGTGACCAATTTCGTGCTGGACTCCAGCATAGAATCTTTCGATTTCTTCTTCTTCTGCCTCTGTAGCTGGAACATAAACTTGGACTAAGGTTAAATTGATGGGTTTTCCCTTAAGTTTTATTGACATGATTCAGTCAGACTTTGCATTATATCCTTTGACTGCTTATGCTACATCTTGAATACGCTGTCCAAATTCAAATCAGCAGTAAAGACCAGCCTCTTCCAGCAGGCCTACCCAGATTATTTTAAAGTGTGAATTTTAAATTGTGTGTTGATTGTTTTAAAATGTCTTTGTTTTACTTGTTCTTTTAAATATGTTTTTAATAGATATGTGCTTTTAACCAATTTTATGTTTGTTAATCTGTTGTTCCCCACCTCGATCCACAGGGAGAGGCAGGTAAGAAATCATCACCATCATCTTCCTCACTGTAAATGCCACCCCCTTTCTTCTTAGATTTCATTTTCCTGTGTAAAACACTGTGCAATTATCTGACTGAAAATGTCCCATTCCTGTCCACTTTAGCTCACCACGTATTGCTCACCCCAAGTACTGCATCATTTATGTGTTCCATTTCTTGTTTTACTATGTCTAGCTTCCCTTGATTCATGCTTCTCACATTCCATGTTCCTATAATATGTGTTGTGCTGCTTCGGACTTTCCTTTCGCCTTTGAGCATGTCAACGGCTAAATGTCCTTTCAACTTGAATCCAGCTGTGTCATTAGCCATAGTGCTAGTCATAGTTGTCCTCTGCTGTACCCCAGTAGTTCATTAAGTGCCATCTGACCTGGGAGTTTCATCTTCTGGCACTATCTCTTGTTTCATTTTGGATTGTTTCATTACAAGCCTTTCATGGTAAAAGATCTTCAAAAGGAGGTTTGCCGTGCCTCCTTCTGTGCAGTACTAACTAGCGTTAGCTATTTTGCCTCTGCTATTGTCTCTGAAAGATTCTCCGCCAGCATCACCCACCACCGTTGCTGCCCAGTTACTGTTTGGCCTGTTTAGTCTGGCTCCTCAACAAAAGCCTTTCTGACATGGGAGACACTACCAGCAGCACCACTCCCCTCAGCATAGCTTCTTGCCTCACAGGAGCATGCAATCCCACCACCACGGAAAAGTAGTGCCATTGGTGGAGGGAATATTTTATAGCTTGGCTTATCCATCAGTCAATATGGAGACTAGTCAAGAAATCAGCGGAAGACTAAGACTTGGAAGGGCAGCTAGGAAGGAGCTAGACAAGATCTTTAGGTGTAAAGATATATTGTTGAACGCTGAAGTCAGGATCATCCATACCATGGCATTTCTAATATCCATGTACAGAAGTGAAAGATGGACAGTGAAGAACACTGATGGGGGCAGGGTGTTCAACTCATTTGAAATGTTATCTAGAAGGAGGGTTTTACAGATACAATAGATCACAAAAATTACAAATAAAGGGATCCTGGAAGAAATCTAGGATCCAGGATCCTGTAGGATCCTATAGCAAATCTCAAATCCAGAGCCAGCATAGTATCATGGTTTGAATGCTGGACTAGGACTCTGGAAGGCCAGGTTCAAATCTCCACTCAGCCATGGAAACATACTTAGGCAAGTCACACACTCTCAACCTCAGAGGAAGGCAAACCTTTTCTGAAGAAATCTTGCCAGGAAAACTCCATGATAGGTTCACCTTAGGATTGCCATAAGTCAAAAACAATTTGAAGGCACATAACAACTAGAACTGGAAACCAAACCTAACCCTCACTAGAAGCTAAAATAACTAAACTGAGACTATTGAACTCTGGACACATCACAAGAAAACATGACCACTGGAAAAGACAATAATGCTAGGCAAAGCTGATGGCACTAGGAAAAGAATACCACAATACAGGTGGGTTGATTCACTCAATGAAGCCAGCCACCCCCCCATCTGCAAAACCAGACCAGGGCTGCTAGTAACAGTATCTTGTTAATAACTGTGTCTCATTCAAAGCATCACCATATGTTGAAGTCAACATGGCAGCGTACAACAACAAAACCACATACCGTAAATATTTCATTGCTCCCAACTTTAGCTACAATACCATTTAACTATTTCAGAATCAGACTCTTTCTGCTGCTCCTTCATGTCTCTACCATCCATCTCTTCTTTTTTATTTTATAGGAGCTGAGATTCCTTATACCTAAACTTCTTAAAGAAGGGTGGATCCTTCAAGACAGATGTTGTGTCTGACAGTATCACTCGTGGGAGTTTTAAAACCTAATTCTACCAGCATACAGGCTATTATCTGGATAGGACATTGTTCAGAGCTTTAATGTGACCCATAAGAAAGGCTCCAGAGTAGATAGTTCATGTCTGTCTTTATAAATTCAATAAGGAGGCCTATTACTGAAGAAACACCAGGTATAGCTACAGACATGTCTGCTTGCCACATAAGTTAGTAAAGGCCAGCTCAGTATGCCCTGCTGTTGCAGCTGTTACAGTGGGTAAGGGGTGGAGACAGGATTGTAAAGACAATGCAATATTTTTAAACAAACAAGGTATAAGCCAGGGCAAAATATGCTGACCCATGACAATAAAGCTCACTGTTGTGTGTGTGGAGGGGGGTGTTGTTTGAGGGAAGGGAACTTAAAGATGCAGACCTCAGAGCAAAATGTGTGGGAGAGACTTAGACACATAATTAACAGCTGTTATATAGATCTATTCTGGAAGATCTCTGAAATCTAACCGTTCTCTGAGGATGCCAGCCACAGATGCAGGCGAAATGTCAGAAAGAAACTATTCTAGAACACGGCCTCACAGCCTGGAAAAAAACCAAGGAAAATCTATTCTGGAAGAGATCACAAATATTTATTGCTGGCAATAACTGGCCCAGTATTACAGTTGTGGCTCTTCTTTATCCATTTTCTCACTTCTGTAAAAAAGTGAACAGCCTCATTCACCAGGATGTCCCGGCAAAACATATATGGCCTGGGTGACTTTGAGGTGCCTTGTAAGCTCTGATGTTAGTTACTGGTAGTTAAGAGTCATCATTCCTGCTCTACACTGCCATTAGGCAGTGAAGCCATACCTCAGGTAGCAGATTTGAGGTGAAACAAGGGAAACAAAATATTAGCTCTTCAGTTTAATAACATTAGAATTTTCTTGCCAGGGGAGAGTCACTTGTGGGAAGTTCTATGTCACACGCCAAAATAACTTGACCAGCCTTTGATACCACTGGTGCTTCTTTGACACCCAGGTGAAGACCAAAGAGATTTTGTTCACAGACATGATTATTTCTTCGGGGGGCTGTGCTTGTCTCTGGAAGAGAAACTGATGCTGAACAGTCAATAACTTGAGAGGATTAGGCCATGAGTCCCCCCACAGTTTTGTCAGGTATTTTATTTAACATTAAGTCTGAGCCATGGAGAGATTTTACTGTCTCTAGATGTCAGGACATGTCCTTTGTTAAGAGGGATTTCTGAAAAGGTGTGTGTGGGGGGAGTTGGAATCGTCACAGGCGCCTTCCTTTATTAATCTCTCTGGCCACAGAATCCTGCCTAGCATTTCTCTATGTTTATTAAGATCAGCTTTCCTGAAATTCAAGCCCCATGTTTGACTACATAAGATCATAAATTCCAGCATTATATGTACACTTTCCCATGAGGTTCTTACTGGCTGAAGAAATGTCAGAAATTTGCTGATGATTCCATACTTAGCAGAGATTGTCTTTCAGCAGGTATCAGGGCAGCAGAAGTTCCCCATTTGTACTAATTCTTGCTTCCCTGAAACATCAGCAATTGGATTCCAGGAAGCATCCTCTGTATCATCTTCTCTGTTTAGTGGGTAGACTATGACCACAGAGTTGTTCTTCTATTATCTGTTCTTTTCTACCCAGATGCTCTCTGCAGGGCTGCTGTGTTTGATCTCTTGAGTTTATGTGCAGGTGGACACATTTTTTGACATACCATGCTACTCACCCTCCTGTTCTGTGGCATCTGTTCTTTTTGAACAAATTATACCTTTCAGTTGCTACATTCCATTCATGGGTGTTATCCCATCCAGTCTCAGTTATACCTAAGCAAGCTGTATTTACTTTCCTATACTAGGCATTCAATCTCATCTTGCTTACTTCCCATACTCCACTTTGCATATTACTGAATAGGTGTTGAAAGCATTGGGGTATCTGCTCCAGTGTCTCACCTGCTATTTGACTTTGAAGTTTGCTCAGCACACACACACACACACCATGCACAACTCTCCCCATTTCTCCTATAAGTACCTACATTTTTATCTTTACTGCTTACCTTTGTGCTTGGGCTGTTGTCTCCATTTCCCACTGGATTTCTCTTTAAATCATCTTAATCTTGTTCACCATACTTCTGCCAAATACACTCCCTGCCAAGCTTTTCTCAGGTACGGCCTAAACGCTTGCCCTTTCTGCTTCCTTAAGAAAGGTTAGACGATGGACACAGAAATCCAGACTCTTTTACTGGCAGCACCTATGTAGCCAGTTGGTCACCTGAAGTACTATAGTCTTCCTTCTTCTGTGTAGCAATCCGTTTTTACAGCAGGGTGGGCAATCTTTTCAGGGTCAAGAACCACATTCAGTGTTGGGTGACCTGCCAGGGGTTACATGTTGGTAGGGCTGGAGCTAGTTCTCCTGGAAAACATGACTCCCCCCCACCCCTATTTATCTTTTCTTTTTGGCTGACCTTGTGACCAAAGATATTTAGCACCATCAGCACCACCACTACCACCCCCCTCAGCATGTCCTGACAATATTCTCATTCGGTCCTCCCTGCTCACTTGAGCCACAATATCTGTCCCACCAGAAAGCAGGAAGGGGAAACAAGCATGAAATAAACAGCAGGCATTTCCTCTTGCCTTCCCTAGAGCACTTTCAGCACATGTTTACACACAAATAAGAAGTACAGAGAGGCATGCAAGGCAGGTATAGCCCAGTTTGAAAACCATCATTTTTCCTTGGCCTCCGCTACCACTGCCACCTCAGATGAATCTGACAGGCACTCAAAAGCCATATTTCCTTTGTTTTCTTTTTCTTCAAATAATCCTTCTCCTCCTCCTCTTGTGACTCATGATCAGGGAATTTACACTGTTTATTTGAATGCTTGCTCCAATGGAATGCATGAGTAGCAACTGTATATCCTCCACCATTTCACAGATGAAAACTAGGCCAGTCAACATCACAGTGTGGTCAAGATGACAAAAGTTATTAATAAAGAACACACAGTTTGCTTTTGCTTGAGTCTACAGGGAAAGGTGGGATTTTGCCCCCTCATCTCCTCTCTTCTCTACTTTGCTGAGTTAATAGAATGCAAACTACTACTTTTGTGCTTTCAACTCAATTTGCAGCAGTGGATGTAAGCTGAAGACAAAGGGGGGAAATGGGAGAAAGACAGTGAAACTAGGACTTTTAAAAAAGCTGAGAAAATGGGATGACAGAGGATTAATTGGGACTGCCCTTGCCAAATCAGGACAGTTGCAGGGTATGCAACTGTGACATTTCATCACAGAGCTTTCTAAGTGTAGGTGCCAGAGCATCCATTAGAAGACATTCCAGTATATACACTCAGAGGACAAGGCTGAAAGTGGAAACAGTAGGTATTGCTGGCAAGAAATTGTGTGTGTTTTTTAAAATTTATTACTCGTTCATTCATTTGTTTGTGGCTGTTTATACAGTATTGGCAGCAGAAGTAAAAATGGCAACAAGAAGTTTGGAGCTTCCAGGGTTCCAAATTCTATCATAAAATGGGTGCTGTGGGAGGCATAGCTAGTCACAGTATGCCTGCCGTGGGAGGCACAGCTAGTTATAAAATGACTGTCAAAAGAGGCATAGCTAGTCATAAAATATTTGGAGAACAAACATTTTGTGGACATTCCCCCACTAACATATCACATTAAAAGAACAACAAAGAAGCAGGATCCAAAATACTGCAACTGTTGTGTGTAGTGTAGCTGGTATTACTAAGATCATGTACAGCTTTTTCTAACCTGGAATTATAGAAGTTTGATAACATTTTCACTGCCATGCCTATCTCCTATAGAATCCTGGGATTTGTAGTTTGGTGAAGGGCTTAGAATTCTACTGCTGCTAAGTTCTAGCAATGTTGTTCAGAAGAGAGTAAATTTGAGCTTATCAAACTACAAATCCCAGGATCCTGTAGGATAGACCATGGCAGTTTGAAGTAGTATGAAATGATGTGAAATTGTGGGGTGGGGACATACCCCAGGTGTTCTCCATTGACCTTGTCAGCTGGTGAAGCTGGGAATTTTAGTCCAACAAATCTAGGGAAATCTTGGTTTTGCTACATAGATTTAGTTCATCCTGACAGGAAGCATTCATGTATCGTTTGGTACATGTATCGTTTGGCCAAGATGATGCACAATTTTGTCTTCAGTTGACTTCTACTTGGCTGACTTACACTGAATTTTAAAGATGGGAAATTTGGCATGGGGCCCATCCACACTGTACAATTAGAGTGCCATACAGATTGACCCCCACATCCACAGATTCAGTATTTATGGTTTCATTTACCCATGTAAAAAAATAAGTTCTCTCTAGACATTTCTAGGTCCTCCAATGTAATTCTATGGTCAACTTCTGGCATTTGTCTAATTGAAAATAATAGGGTTCCCTATTATCCACGGTTTCAGGTAACTGCAGGGATCTTGAAATGCATTTCCCATGGATACAGGGGTCAACCTGTATTCTACTTTAATTGTCATAGCAACATCCTATGGAATCCTGGGCCTTGTAGTTTGGCTGCTGTGGCACTTATGATCTCAGGCTAAGATTTCAAATCACCCTTTCTCTAAACTGTAAATTCCAGGATTCCATAGGACAGAACCACGACATTTAAAATGGAATCATATTGCTGTATTTGTTAAGTGTGAATAGGCCCTGGTTTTTGAGTTTCAACAACAATTTGGCCCAAGGTATCTAAAATTAATTTAGTTTACAGGTAGTTAAAATGAAGTGGTTTAGTTAAGGTTGTGACATCCTGGGATAAATGTGGGGTAGGGGCACTTTAAATTCATTCAGCTCAAGGAAAGTTCATTTCAGTTTGGCTCAACAGGGAAGGATTAATTTTAGTTGGTTTGGAGAAAGCTGGTCTTATAGGTTGTTTGGTTGAGCTGCCCTGCCCTGATTAGAGCTGAAAGAGAGACGTTGCTCCCAGAATTTCCCCTCACCCTATTGGTTCCCTCTCTGATTCTTTTCTTGTTTTAAGGAACACCCTTTTCAGTTAGGCAAGAAAGGGTGGAGGCATTCATTACCTGACTAAGGGAAGTCCATTGCTATTGATTCTTGCCCTGTAGGTGAAATAAAGCAATTGACTGGAAGCTTTTGTGTTTCCATGCAAATATCTTTCATCTGAGGCCCAAGCTATGAGAAAGGATGATTCAAGGGCCCCTGGGGAGGGGAGGGGTCCTTTTGTTATACCCAGCTGAAGAGAAAGGTCAATGTGTCTGCTAGACAAAGGGCTCTTCAACTCTTCCATACACTTTTCCCATATAATCTCCCCAGCACACATCTAGCAACTCAAGGTTGTGCCTCCCCACCTCCCACCCAGTCTCTAAACCACATTCTATCAAGCCCATTTGTGAGAAGCAAGGCACCACCTTTCAAAACCACAAAAAACTGAGGCCCAGACTGAGGGGGAAAAGGCACCCCATTTTGTTTCACAATTTAATTAGTGAACAAAAGTTTCTGGCTGCATGCAGGTTCAGACTAGTATGTTTGTCTGACTCACTGTTTTGAGGTTATCTTCACAGCCTCAAGGCCTAAAAACAAGAGAAGAAATAAATTACTAAGGGTTATGACCATCCAGACCATTATCCACTATTTTCCAAGCACATTCTGTGTCTTTGGCACCACGTGGCCCTCACTTGCACATTTTTGGATTGAATGAATGCTGTCTCAGTGTCTGAAGCCCACACCAGTTCCTGTTTAAGGTAAACATTGTCCCAGAAATTTAAGTATAACCAAGGTGGCAAGGCCTTGAGAGACAGTGTGGTGTAATGGTTTGAGTGTAGTCTGGTGATTAGGGTTCGAATCCCTGCTGTGTCATGGAATCCACTGGATGATCTTGAGCAAGTCACACATTCTCAGCCTCAGAGGAAGGCAATAGCAAAAAAAACCCATCTGAACAAATTTTACTGAGAAAACCCAACCTTTGGTGTGGGGTTCACCTTTGGATTGCTCAGAAATGAATTCAAGGTACACAACAACAGCAACAACAAGAAAGATGTGACCAGTGGGGTGCCACAAGGTTCTGTCCTGGGCCCAATGCTATTCAACGTCTTTATCGATGACACCAAATTAGGAGGAGTAGCTAATACCCTAGAGGACAGGATCAAAATTCAAAATGACCTGAATAGACTGGAAAGCTGGGCCAAAGCTAACAAAATGAAATTCAATACAGAGAAATGTAAGGTACTGCACTTAGGGCAGAAAAACGAAATGCATAGATATAGGATGGGGGAGACCTGGCTGAATGAGACTACGTGCGAAAGGGATCTAGGAGTCCTAGTAGACCACAAGTTGAACATGAGTCAACAGTGTGATGCGGCAGCTAAAAAGGCCAATGTGATTTTGGGCTGCATCAATAGAAGTATAGTGTCTGGATCAAGTGAAGTAATAGTGCCACTCTATTCTGCCTTGGTCAGGCCTCACCTAGAATAATGTGTCCAGTTCTGGGCACCACAATTCAAAAAGGATATTGACAAATTGGAGTGTGTCCAGAGGAGGACGACTAAAATGGTGAAATGTCTGGAAACCATGCCTTATGAGGAGAGACTTAGGGAGCTGGGTATGTTTGGCCTGGAAAAAAGACAGTTAAGAGGCAAGATGATAGCCCTGTTTAAGTATTTGAAGGGGTGTCACATTGAGGATGGAGCAAGCTTGTTTTCTTCTGCTCCAGAGAACACAGAACAATGGATGCAAGCTCCAGAAACAGAGATTCCACCTCAACACTAGGAGGAACTTTTTGACAGTAAGAACTATTCGGCAGTGGAACACACTCCCTTGGAGTGTGGTGGGGTCTCCTTCCTTGGAGGTCTTTAAACAGAGGCTGGATTGCCATCTGTCGGGGATGCTTTGATCAAGATTTCCTGCGTGGCAGGGGGTTGGACTGGATGGCCCTCGTGGTCTCTTCCAACTCTACAATTCTATGATTCTATGAAATCAAGGCCTTATACCCTGAAGTACAGGTTCAGATTCAACAGCAGGCTGACATATTGGGATTTAGTAAGTGTTCCTTTAAGCAGTTTATGAGCTCACTACTAGTTAAACTCACTGCCTTTTGGTCATACTATCAAGTGTCAGACCAAAATGGCTGTTGCATGTTATTAGGTAGCCATGTTTAAACCTAGAAAATAATGTATTTGGTTTCCAACCCCCACTAGAGGGGGACCAAGAATAATAAAAACCTGCATTGTCCACTGCCACCAGCAGAGGAGAGACAACAGGGGTAACATCTCTGTGTGGCCTTGCTGTCTTAATTCCACCTCTCAACTAACAAAAACCTTTGCCTCTACTGACTCTTCTTCACAATGTATAACATAGGAATGTCCAGCTGGCAGTCCACAATAATGTAATTTCATCCTGGCCCTTATGGGTAAGGCTGCCAAGTTCTGATTTCAAAAACCTGGCAACTGATTGTCCTATTTGGGGTGGGAAATGCTACAAGATAGGAAGTGGAAACATGCAGAAAAACAAGATTGAAAAGATTCCTCCATACATGTACACACACATGCATATGCATGGTTGAACTTGTGCCATGCTGATGGGCTTCCCATAGGTTTCTGTGTAGCCACTATATGAAGAACAGAATGCAGGACATAAATATGTCTTTGGTGCCATCCTGTATGACTTTTCTTACACCACAACATGTGTGCCAATTAGAAATCATCCTTTCTGAGCAAAACACAATAGCTTTCCTGGAAAGGGAAACTAGCCACCCTGGCTTTTTTGCCTCAAATTCTGGTGGTCATTGCAGTGTAGCTTCAAAAACAAAAAAACAACTGGCTAAAAATCTTAACCACTAGCCCTACAAGATTTCAGTAAAGATTGATGCTACCACTTGATCACCTTTTATTTCATCAATAACTTAACAAGAATCATTGTGTGGCCCATCCTCACATCAGCCAACATTTTGGGTTTCATCTCTTTAAGATGGTTATGCTCTTAAAGAGATATCATGTAACCATTTTTGAACAGAGCTAAATTTAAAATTAATGTTTTTGATGCTTGGTTAACTATGTTGTTATTCTTCTCTGTTTTTGTCTTTTGCCTTTATTTTGCTGTGCTTTTCTGGTTGTTTGATTTGTCGGGGGATTTTTTTGTCATAAAACATTTTAAAAATTTAAGAAGATAATGGGGAATTATATGTGTTTTATTACAAGGAGAATATAATCCATATCTACTTGTTCAGTATTTTTGAGATGTTCTCACCATTTAAAAAAAATCAGTGCAGGACTTAAATACAAAGGATGCAACAGTTTAGGTCCTCATCTTAGAGAGATCTCGTATAACCCCCCCCTTCCAGATTACTAAATTTCCAATTTTACATAGTACATATTTTTGCTAATGGTATGAGGTCTTTTAAATTTGGCAAAGTTTAAGGCCTCACACATTTTAATACAACCTAGTCAGGATGTGATATTTTAAAAGTGACTCCAATTTCACTCATAATGAAAAGAAAATGCTTTTCCTAAAATTTTATGGGCTCTAATCCAAACTTCATTGTTACATCTCCAGTCTAGACTTTCTTATTGGGCCTGGCCGCTCTGGAACTATAAGGTACTGGGTGGCTTCACAAGCCCTTGATCCACTATTAAAATATGGATATTGCCCATCCCTGGAATGAGGGAACAGGAATATTTAATATCATACCCCCAAACAATTGTTATTCATCCTGACTTATATAATCACAACTCAGTGGCCAGTGATCCATAAAGCCTGCTTATTCTGAATGTAAACAAGCTCTTCTACATATGATCTTCCATCTTGCAGTTTCCAAATCTCCCTGTGAAGACCTTATGTTCATTCCCTGAAAAGCAAATAATATATGAAGTTATTGGGCATAATTCAGTCCTTTAAAATAGGTCTACAGGAGAGTGGCACAGGACAAGGGCTACAAGCCCATCCCAACTATCTGGAACACCCTGGGGAAATCCAGATATGGTCTGTATTTATAGCCATCGCCACCCCTTTGTGGAAACCTCTGATACCCAAGATCATCGAAAGGGGGGATTACAGAAATCCTGCCTCATCTTTATAGCTCCTGCTCACTTTGGACTCAGAGGTCCATAGCAGAGTTGGCATAATTTTTTGTTTTCTTTTTACAGCCAGGCAGCCATGATGTGAAGCGGGATGAGAGGTGGGAGAAAAGTGAAGTGAAGGCCTTGTGAGTTGTTTCTACTGAAGTCAGTGAAGTGGAATAACAACTGGGAGTGATGGAGGCAGAATTTAATTACCTAAAAGAGGCTTAATACTTGTATGCATTTTTAGCCCATGAGCCAGCCAATTTTTTTTTCTCTAGAGTGCTACTCAATGTGATGGTCCACGAATCATCAGCAGACGGTCCTCGGAGAGTTTCCAGCAAAGAATGAAACAATTGTAGCCAATGGGCATAAATACAGTACCAGTCCTTGGCATGCTGGAAGGGGAGGAAATTGCCAGTGACCCACATCAGATAGTTTAAGAAGCATTACTCTATAGACAAGAACATATATTCTGGGTAAGTCGTTGAATATCCACTAGAGGGCGTGCTGAGACTCTTGAAGTACCGGAAGAGCCAAATATGGGGTGAGGGACCCCTCTTCCTTAAGCAAATCTTCTCTCCACACTCAAATGCAGGAAGGTCATTTGAAAGGCCCTTGTGGAAAACATAAAGCCGAAAATGCCCAACAGTACTTGGTGGTGTCAACTTGTCCAGTAGCTCTGCTTCCAGGTCCTGCCATGCAATGTCTCTGTGAAAGAGTTCCTTTGTTTAGATCTTGTGTTGGCCAACAATCCCAAGGATTTGGTTTGAATTGCAATATAACCATATCTTGCTGCTTTATGGAGTGCCTCTATTACTGCCAACATTTTTTGATTGCCTGACCCATCCTCACAGTAGCTAACCCCAACACTTCCATGTTTCCACCCACTGTTGGTCAGGGACTAAAGTGGCAGGAAAAACAGCCAAGAGTCTTTTTGCACCCTAAAGATGAACACATTTTATTATGCCATGAGTCTTTGTGAACACAATCAATGTCATTAGACACAAGTGATAGTGGGAAGGAAAACCCTTATCCCAGCTTGAATACAAAACGAGGGAGTGCTCCCATTTTTCAATGAGGTGCATTTTATACAACTCCACCTGGAGTTGTTTAGTAGAAAAGATGGCTTTGTTGATGCCTAAAGCAAGTCTGATGAGAATGAGATCACAGGCATGCAGTCTATCACAACTGTGCTACAGAGTCAGTCCTCTAAGGGCAGTAGAGCAAATTCTTTCCTATAGATATTCCTCTTTGAGAACATTCCAGCAGCAAGAATGAGGTCTTAAGCTCTTCCAAGTTTATTGCTGTTGTTAGGCGTGCCACCAACTTGTGGCACCCCTAAGGTGACCCTATCATGGGGTTTTCTTGACAAGATTTGCTCAGAGGGGCTTTGTCATTGCTTCTCTCTGAGGCTTAGAGAAAGTGACTTGCCCAAAGTCACCCAGTGGGTTTCTATGGCTGAGTGGAAACAAACCCTGGTCTCTCAGAGTCCTAGCCCAAACAATTATACCATGTTGGATCTTCTGCCAAACTTAAGTGCATGTATATTATGCACTCGGCTTTAAACTCTTTTAACCTGTTTTTAACTTACCAACTTATGAAACAGATTTTTAGTCCATTTAAGTCCATTTATACTGCCCTGAGATCTCATGTTTGATAGAAATATCTCAACAAATTAATACATTCATAAATAAGATCTCACTACAACTGCATCCATTGGTGTGCATCCACTGCTTCCTTCTTTGTATTTCTTGTGACTTGTGTAATTGTTCACCTGTTGCTTCCTGACTTGTGCTTAAAGCTGTCTCCCAAACAATGTTTTTTGTTACATGGGTGCAGACAGCAATGAGTGGGGTTTGTTCATATAGTTGTTTGGCTGTGTGTCCATACATTGGGAAACTGCTGTTGTGACAACCAAAAAGTTTCTCAAGATCTCAACACTGCAGGGAAAAAGTGGCACATGAAGCAGCTTTAAAAGTAGAGGTACTTTAGAAACAAGGCTGACTAATTCTTCATTGTATATTAATGTTAGCAATGGAAAGCCTGGGTCTGCAAGACATTGTGCCACGCAAGACTGTGGCTAATTATCATTCATACTTACCCATTTTTAACATTACATCACTTGATTTCAATTTACTTTACTGAACCCCAATAAAGGAGACTTCTGAAAATTCACATGGTTCTGCAGAAGCAGTGAACAATGCAAATTCATGCGTTGCATTTTTAAATACAATATTAGAATCCCCACCATCATTTGAAAGTACAAAAGGAAGTAACTTACGTGCAATGGTCCCTTGGTATCCACTGGGGTTTGGTTCCAGGACCCCTGTGGATATCAAAATCCGTGGATGCTCAAGTCCCATTATATATGACAGGGTAGTAAATTGTGTTCCTTATATCAAATGGCAAAATCAAGGTTTGCCTTTTGGAATTTAAAAAGAAAATATTTTCAAACCATGGATGGTTGAATCTGTGGATTCAGAATCCATGGATAGGGAGGGCCAACTGTAGTTTTCTGTGCCCAAATAAACCTACTTTTCACTTTTTGACCACTCAGAAATTTTGTTATTCAAGTTCAGCATGCCACCTACCATTAAAAGTGTATTTTAACATTTTTCTTGGAATACAAAAAGAAAGAAAGAGGTGGGTAGGTAGGTAGGTAGGTATTTTAAGTCCAAATGTAGTTGCAAAGGTTTTCTTGGTCACATTAAATAAGTTCTATCAGATCACCCACAGAGGAGCCAAGCTCTTGAAAGAAGGTCTCCTCTAATCTTACAATTGAGCTCTTGCAAACTTTATTTTGCTTAGCCCATTTGCCAATACCACTGTTTAGGGAACCTCTGGGGATAAATACACTTTGTAACAATTTAGATTAAACTAATCAGAGCAAATAAAAAAACTGCAAGGTGGTAAATTACAAGACAGTAGGTAGGTAAAGTGACCTTTATTCTATCAGTCTACCAGCCAAAGAGGTACTGTTAGCAATTGTATGTTAGTAGGTTAGGAGATGGGTAGGCAATTCCTCATCATGGCTAATTCAAGATACTAGGAGCCTGTCTACCCTGGAGAAATAGAGGAGTTTGACACAGCTTTATCCACCACAGCTCTATCCTATGGTATTTGTAGTTTTGTGAGATATTTAGCCTTTTCTATCAAAGAACTCTTGCGCCTCACCAAACTACAAATACCAGGATCCCATAGGATAGAACTGTGGTGGATAAAGTGGTGTTAAACTGCTGTATTTCTGCAATGTAGACAGGCCCCAGGCTTGCTAGCTAATGTGACAGTTTACTGGTGGGAAGATAAATTTTATCTTGATTTATATACCAGTTTCTAGGACCATGACTCTGCCACTCCTGTTCCTTAGCATCTGCCTTCTGAGGTAGCTACCTCACCCTGTCTAATGGCTTGTTGTTAAATGCCAAGTCAGCTCTGACTTATGGTGTCCCTAGGAATGAGAGACCTCCCGGAGATGCTGTTATTAACAGATGTATCTGGTCTTGCAAACTCAGGGCTGTGGATTGAATCAATCTAGCTATCTTCTGCTTTTCTACTGCCTTCCACTTTACTGAGAATTCGTGTCTTTTCCAATGGGTCACATTGTTTCACGATATGTCCAAAACACGATAGGCTCGGTTTAGACATTTTGCTCCCCAGGGATTGTTCAGGCTTAATTTGCTCTTGAACCTATTGATTTGTCTTTTTTGGCAGTCTTTGGTATCCATAGTAGTCTTCTCCAGCACTACATTTCAAATGGGTTGATTCTATTATTTTCTGCTTTCTTAACTGCCTGGTTTTCACAACCATACTGGAAATACTGAGGCATGGACAATCCTGATTTAGGTATTTAATGATATAATGCATGCTTCACAGAAACCTGGCTGGGAGAGGATAGTGCTGTCACGTGGACGCAGGCCCTCCCAGCCGGGTATTCTGTCAGCGAGCAGGTGAGGGGAAGTGGGGGGTGCGGAGTGGCTCTAGTTTATAAAGACAATCTGACCTTGACCAGGATACCTGTCTGAAACACAGTCCACTTTGAGTGTATGTACCTTAGCCTGAAGACCAGGGAAAGTTTGGAAATTCTGCTAGTATACCGACCACCCCGTTGTCTAGCAGACTTCCTAACTGAGCTGACACAGCTGGTCTCAGAGTTGCTGTTGGAGTCACCCAGACTTTTAGTTTTGGGCAACTTCAGCATTCCACTCGAGACCAGCTTGACAAATCTGACTGATGCAGCTCGGGAGTTCATGGAAACCATGACAAACATGGGCCTATCCCAAATGGTCGTTGGGCCCACACATTGTGCAGGTCATACCCTCGATGCGGTCTTCAGTACAGAACAGGAATATCCGTGGGCAGAGGTTATTAAAACCACCGCATTGTCATGGACAGATCATTTCTTGGTCAAGACTGAACTAAGAGTCTCTTCCCACCCCACCGGGGGTGGTGGACCCATTAGAATGGTCCGCCTCCAAAGGCTAATGGAACCAATAGGATTCCAGAAAGCCTTGGAGGGGTTAATGGTTGGTAACATCGGTGACCCTGTCGAAGCTTTGGTTAATACCTGGAACACCGACCTTACCAAGGCTATCGACACGATCGCTCCCAAGCGTCCTTTCCAACCCGCTCCAAACCGTAAGCCATGGTATACATCAGAGCTTAGGAAAATGAAGCGGGTTGGGCAACAACTAGAGCGCAACTGGTGGAAAACTCGACTCTTATCCAACAGGACTCATCATAGGAACTTCCTTTGGTCCTATTGAGAGGCAATACATGCAGCGCAGAGATCCTTCTCCTCTGCACGCATTGCGTCTGCAGAGTCCTGTCCATCAGAGCTGTTTAGGGTAGTAAGGGAGATGATGCAGGTTATACCTGCGCAGAACCCGTTGCTTAACCCAACAACAGCCTGCTGTGACGCGTTTAACAACTTCTTTGCAGATAAAATCTCTCGGATAAGAGCCAACTTAGATGCCAGTATTTTGACAGAAACAATTGACGAGGTGTCCAGCAACTCCACTGATATAAGTTTACTGGATCAGTTTCAATCCATGAGTACCGAGGACATGGACAAGCTACTTGGTAGGGTAAGGAAGACGACCTGCCCTCTCGATCCTTGCCCATCATGGCTGGCCATCCAGGGGGTGGTGCCTTGATGGTGTTCCTTAGGGACATCATCAATGCATCCCTCAGAGAAGGGTGTGTTCCATCCTGTTTAAAGGAAGCTGCCATTAGGCCATTTCTGAAAAAACCTTCCCTGGACCCCCTGGACATGAACAACTATAGGCCGGTTTCTATGTTACCATTCTTGAGCAAAGTGATCGAGAGGGCAGTTGCGCTTCAACTCCAAGTGGTCTTGGATGAAACCGATTATCTAGACCCATTTCGAACTGGCTTTAGGACAGGATTTGGAGTTGAGACTGCCATGGTTGCCTTGATAGATGACCTGCATCTAAGCATCGACAGGGGTAGTATGACCCTGTTGGTGCTTTTGGACCTCTCAGAAGCTTTCGATACGATAGATCATAGCATCCTCTTGGATCGCCTGAGTGGGTTAGGAATCGGAGGCACTGCGCTCCACTGGTTCCGGTTCTTCCTCTCAGGCAGGTCCCAGAGGGTGCTGCTTGGGGACAGCTGCTCCAGCAGAAAGGAGCTTACTTGTGGCGTTCCGCAAGGCGCCATCCTGTCCCTGATGTTGTTTAACATCTATATGAAGCCGCTGGGTGAGATTATTCGGAGTTATGGGGCTGGGTGTTATCAGTATGCTGATGACACCCAGATCTATTTCTCCTTGTCCTGATCGACGGTCTCGAATTCCAATGGCGTCTCTCCTCTTAATGATTGTCTTAAAGCGGTAATGGGCTGGATGAGGAAAAACAGATTGAGATTAAATCCGAACAAAACAGAGGTGCTCACGGTAGCGGCCCCAAAACCAGGAGTTGGGTTGCAATCTCCAGTCCTGGACAGGATCACGATCTCTGTTAAGGACTATGTTCGCAGTCTGGGGATGCTCCTTGATTCATTGCTTCAGATGACGAGTCAGGTGAATGCAACAGTCAGGAGCGCCTGTTATCAGCTTTGGCTGATACGCCAGCTGCGCCCTTTCCTGGAAGTAAGGGACCTCGAGACTGTGGTGCACGCGCTGGTAACCTCTCGTCTAGATTTCTGCAATGCGCTCTACATGGGGCTACCCTCATACTTGGTCCGGAAACTTCAGTTGGTACAAAATATGGCAGCCAGAGTGGTCTTGGGAACATCTTTGAGAGACTATATAACTCCAGTATTAAAATCTCTCCACTGGCTGCCTATCAGTTTCTGGGCCCAGTATAAGGTGTTGGTTATTACCTTTAAAGCCCTAAATGGTTTGGGTCCAACTTATCTCCGGAACCGCCTCCTCCCATACAATCCTCCCCGTGCAATCCGGTCCTCTGAGAGGAATTTGCTTCAGCCACAAAAATCTAGGCTGTCTGCAACCTCCCAGAGGGCCTTTTCGGTAATCGCCCCCAAATTGTGGAATGGCCTGCCGAACGAGATCCGTCAGATGACGAGCCTGAGTAGCTTTAAAAAAGCACTAAAGACGGATCTCTTTCAGCAGGCCTTTCCTGATTACTTCCCGGCCTCAGGGGCTCCTGGCCCTTTTTAGTCTGCTGGCTATTTATTATTTATTATTTTAATGTGATTTTATATCAGTTGTTTTAATGTACTTGGTTTAATATCTTTTTATGGGGGAGGGTGGAGTGGGTGGTGTTTGGGGATTTTAAATTGTATTGGTATTTTAATTTTTGTAAGCTGCCCTGATTGTTTTAACAGAGGGGCAGGATAAAAATAAATGTTATATTATTATTATTATTATTATTATTATTTACACTTGAAGATCTTATCTAGTTGCTTCATAGTACAGTCATAGGACCACGTAACATTTACACTTTATATGTCCTCTAGACTCTGATTCATATGAAAATTACAGAAAGGAAGTCTCACTGTTTTCTTTCTTTTCATTCCCTTCCACAAACGTTGCAGTCCTAGTATTTCTCCCTCATGTTCTGCTATCCTAGAGTTACTATCAGGCAAATCAGGGAAACCTGAGGTACTGAGAAAAGCCATTCCTTTCAGTTTGGGCAATCCAAAGCCTTCCATATACTGTCCTAAAGGGTGTGCCCCCCCTCCCCAGCATGTAAGAGGAACATACTGTTTCAGCAGCTTCAAAGAACTGGGAGCGGGGTGGTGCTCATTTGGCCCCTGCTCTAGGAATGCGTCTGTCACTTGATCTGATTGCATCAAACCTGTTGGGTGCTATATGTGTTTTTATCTTGCTGCCAGAGGCACAGAAAATTCTAATGGAAGTCTGGTGTTTTTCTGAGTCTGCAGACAGCCTGAGATATCAGCTTGGAGATCAATGAATCAATTGGAATCCCCCGCTTAGGACTCCTGCCTTATTCCCCCAAGGTGCCACCCAGTGGGTTCTTGTCAGGTCACTTGTCTCTAAAGAACTGCAGATATTTGCCTTACACCTGCAGTTACATGTTGGTTCACACAGCTGCAGTTGCATGCGGGTGTGTTATCTCTTTCACATTCTCATTATTTTCCCCTGACTTCTTGTGAACAAAACTAGGCAAGACACCATGCTCTGGTCACTGCAGTAAAAAATTCCTTTTTCTGGTTAAAGCATACACTTCTCCAGTAAAAGTATGGCCTTTCTATTCTGAACCTATACTCCTCTCTCTGCCTGCTTTAGAGCTGAATGCATGAATATCATGCAAACACTCCCATGCAAACACTTATTTGTATGCTCCATAAATAAGAAAAGAAAATCCCTAGAAGTTACCCTAAACTAACTAATGCACTAGTTTCAATCTTTTTTAAAAACAAAGAAATGCATGGTAGGCACATCACAAAACCAACTGTTGGAGAAACCTTTTTTTAAACATCTTCACCACGGGTCAGCGTAAGAGGGGCGCTCCAAAAAAGCGATACAAGGACTCCCTGAAACAACATCACAGGCTCAGCCAAATTGATCACCAACAATGGTCCGCCCTGGCCTCACATCGGGAGGCATGGAGACACACTATCCACAATGCTGCAGCCTTATTTGAGAACTCACGCCAAACAAGTCTTGAAGAGAACCGACAACGCAGAAAGAATCACAACCCAGAAACATCACCCAAGGAGACCTTCTGCTGTGCTTTCTGCAACCGGACTCGTTTATGTCGGATTGGCCCTTTTAGTCATCAGCGCGCTTGCAGAAAGCATGGGATGGGTCCTTCCTGAATCTTCGTTTGCGAAGAAAAGCCAGAGAGAGAAATGTATTCATTTCCAACTGCAGGATAACTTCTTCTATCCCTCACCCCTGCTCTTTTCTACCTACTCCTTCCTGTTGAGCATCTATACAGGCTGACTTGCAACCTGATATTATAGGTGCAGGAGTAAGTAATCCCATAGAATTCATTTTCTTACACCAAAGGAAACCAGCTTAGAATTGCTGCCTTACTTTTCTTACAGTTTAATCTCATGCACATGTATTTGTAAGTCCCACTGAGCTCAATAGGATTTGTACCCTAGGAAAATCTCATCAAGGAGTCTTTTAAACACTTACAAGTATATTATGGCATAATCTTTCATGAACTGGAGTCCATTTCATCAGAAGGCTTATGCCATAATAAAGTTGTTTATGGCTGTATAGCTAGCACAATGAGTGACTCTCGTAATAAACAAGGCTTCCACAACACTACAGGCGCCTTGCAAATGTGTTTGACTATAACTCCCATTATCCCTGACCAGTACCAACCATACTGTCTGGGGGATGATGGAGATGTTAGTTCAACACATCAGCAGGGCACCCAGGTTGGAGAATGCTTTTACAAACAAATGTTACAGGTAAAATCCTAGAGATGACCTTGCCACAGTTATGAGTTTTCAAAGGTAGCCACAACAATCGTCCTTGAAATAGGCTTGCTGTGTTGTCACCAAATACCTTTTAAGTTTACCACGCATTGACCATCCATTACATCATCTGAAATGCTGCCCTTGCATATACCATCATCTTGACTAGTTAGGTATGGATCAGACAGGTACAGATAGAGAGAGAAATGCACATACCAACCCAGAGACAAGAAAGCAATTTGACCTATCACTAGTTGTTCTTTGTCCATTGTGGTATTGTGTATTTTTTTTAATGGCCATTGACTTTCAACAGGAAACATCTGACCTCAGAGATCCTATTTCCTCCTATTGTCAGATCTCTATGTGCGGATCAAGAATAATCTCCTATTCCGTTGAAACAGGTTTCCTACTCTATACTGGGTTTGCCTGTCTAAAAGAACAGACTCCATTCAATTGTTCTTTCAACTTCTTAGATGAAAGGTGCTTGCTATATATCACAGGGGTACTAGCATTTGATGAAATGCATGATTTTAAAGATGTGTGTGTGTGTGTGTTGGAGTAGTGATGCATGCCTAATTTTCCCCTTTAACAACTTCTGTCTCCCCCTCTCCTCTTTCCACATTTGGGTTTGCTTGAACACCTGAGCAAGAGATAACCTGTTCTGCATTCAACACAGACAGACACAAAAAAAGGTGGTAGAGGAACGAGGGGGTGCAGGAAAGGCTGAATCCCTGACCATCCTTATTAACAGGCAAGCCTTCACTCTTACTTGCCTCATCTTGTCAAATCTTCTACCTGTGAAGGCACCTAGATTTCTTTGATAATACAGAAATGTGCCTCTGTGTGTGCATGTGTGTGTGCATGCATGCATTCATGTCTGTCTGTTGCCATATCACCAACATGAAATGAACATTTGATTTACAAGCCCTTATATATTAAAGGTTGGACAACAGATTGAGCAGGGATGAGATTGTGCGTGCCTGTGTGGTGTATATTGTGATGGGTCAGGTAAGTGTATAGGGGTGAAGCATTAAAATAATTGAATACTCATTATTTCTCCATGCAGGACAGTGGGAACTGTAATGTAATGAGAGGGAGTTAAGAATTTTTTAACGAATTCATATCTCATTCAAACTATGAGTCTCGGGATACTTTGAGGAATGCCATGACAGCATATTTTTGTTGTTTTGAGTTATACACTATTACTTTTATTTTTACATGTTGCCTATATAGTTTTTCAAAAGCCCTTAAGCTGATTTAAAACTTTAGCAAAACCAGGAATAATACAATTAACATCAAAATCACTACTTCCTCCCCCTTCTCCCATCCCAAACCTAATCAGAAGTATTATATGTTAGCAATAGCACTTACATTTCTATACTGCTTTATAGTGCTAAGCATTCTCTAAGCAGTTTACAATGTGTTAGCTAATTACCCCTAACAGGCTGGGTATTCATTTTTCTGACCTACAGGATGGGAGGCTGAGGAGATTATCAGACATGTCAAAAACAGCATTATAATGACACCATGAGATCGCAAAAGGGTTTCCTTATTAAACAACGTCATGCCCCAGCGTTATGCAAGCATTCTGCTGCTGTTATCAAACAACGTTGTGCCCCAGCGTTATGCAAGCATTCTGCTGCTGTTATAAGGGAGTTCTTTTTTATTGATGGGGAGAAGTCGAGAATTGATCTCCCATAGCATTTGTGTTCTGGATTTCAGTGTGTGTGACAAGGCACCCTGTTCTGCTGGTGTGATTCCAGTATCAATGGGCGGTCCCACCAGAACAAATCTGTGTGCGAATAGGAAAACTAGGTACCATAAGCTTGTTTTATCAACCTCCCCATCTTGCTTGCAAGTTTCTGAACGGGTATCTGTGCTTTTCTGAATGTTTTCTTTTTTGGTGTTTTGGGGCTTTTTAGCACACTTGCGTCTTCTTGCAAGACGTGCCAAAATCATGTTCATGGAGAAATGTGGAAGCGAACAGTGCGAGCGCTCATATTGTTGGATTCTTTGGGCAATTCTCTATCGTTATCACAGTGGTGTGTGAAAATGTGTGTCATTGTGCCAGAACATGAACACTGTAAAATATAGTGCCATAATAACATTTTAGGCACTCATCTGATAATCTCCTGAGTTATCCTGGAGCCCTTGGGATCCAACTCACAACATTGTGGCTACAGTACCAGTACAAGCATTTAACCACTGTGCCACCAGGGCTGTTTGTTGCCATGGAGGCCTGGACATTCAAGAGTTATACCCCCCCCTCCCGCTTAAATGATAACATTGTTTTGTTATTACTCAGAAGTCCCATTATATTTGACAGGGCTTACTGAGTAGGTGAGACCCAGGCTGGTATCCTGGTTTTAGTGTTAGACTATGACTAGAGAACAGGTTTCAATTCCCTGCCTGGCCATGGAAACGCACTGGGTGCCCTTGGGCAAGTCATGTTCTCTCAGCCTCCAAGGAAGGCAAAGGCAAACTTGCTCTGAAGAAATCTTGCCCAAAAAAATCCTGTGATAGGTTTGCCTTAGGGTTGCTATAAGTCAAAAATGACTTGAAAGTGCACAATAACAAGTGAGCAGGGCTATTGAAGACTGCAGCTCATAGAGGATCACCATAAACTGGAGCCAACTTGATGGCAAACAGCAACAAACAACAACTGTTTGGCAAATGTGTCCAGGACTGCAGCCTCAGCACGTTTCCATTCCAAAGCTTGGCCAAACTGAGAAGGATATAGATCAAGGATAGCCAAGGGCCAGATTTATTAGACTCCAGATCGCAGCATTCCTTATTATTGGCTGTGCTGACTGGGGTTGATGGGATTTGCAGTCTGACAATAACTAAAGAGCCACACTCTGCCCCACCTCAATCTAAGAATTAGTTTTATCCAGAAATCCCTTGCAGCAAGTGGAAGCCAACAGCAACAACACCTGGAGTGGAATTCAAAGACATAGCCCTGTTAGTCTGGAATATCGGTATGCAAAAGGATCTTGTAGCACCTTTGAGACTAACTGAGAGGAAGAAGCTGTAGCATGAGCTGGAATGAACACCTGGAATGAAAACTAATCTGAACACCTTGCCTCCCAAAGGAAGGTTTCCATGTAGATCCCCCTAAGAAAAAAAAATACTTTCTACTTCTTCATAGCCAATGGCATCAAAATGAAGCACTGACAAAGGTTAAGCAAGGGTTTGCAAAATATGCCATCCACAGGTTTTTGAAATGCAAAGTGTGCAAACTCAACTGTGCAAAGCCCCATTTGCAATTAATTGTTGGAAGCTGCCCAGATTGTTTTTAGCAGAGGGGTGGGGTATAAATAAATTTATGATGATGATGATGTGACATCTTGCCATTTGAACAAGACTGGGGTTGTTTATAATTATCTGTTAATAATTTGTAGTACATATTGTGGACTATAACCAAATCAAGACCAGATAAATAATGTGGTGACTCCAGCATACTCAAGCTATGAGTCTTGTGGTGGGGGTCCAAGTGAACTTAATAATGCAGTCCTATGCCTACTTACTCAAAAGTAAGCTTAACTTTACTCTCAGAAAAATATGGGACTACTGCCTGAGTGACTCTTCAGGTACATTTGTTACTGCTGGCTGTTATTTGATTATTATTTAAATGCTATAAACTACTTTGAATTTACAGCCTATACATTCAAATAACTGCTTTGGGGAAGAACAATCCTTTGGTTCCTGCTTACTTGACTGCATTTTCTATTCATACCTCTGAAACATCCTTCATTGTATCAGATACTTTGCAAAATCTCACCTGCTTTCCAGAGAGTGTTCAATGAAAAGAAGAGGGAAAAGTGTGTTTTTTAAAAGAAAAGAAAAGAAAGGATAGCTTTAAAATGTGAAAGAATGAAAAAAAAAGAATACAGGATGGATGTCTCTTACAAGGAATTACATTTCAATTTAAGACATGTTCCCTATATAAATCTAAACATATGCAAATGGAAATGAATTACCAATATTTTGAATGCCATCAACTCTGCCATTAACATCAATAAGGTTGAGCTTAATAGCTAAAGCTCCACTGCTGCACCTGATCAATGAGGCATGGTTGAGTCTGATAGTCAGTCTGTCCTGACTTGGGTCTAGTTTTTCAGCAACCCTGCAGAAGGAAGGGTGGGGGAAAGAATACTGGGAAGGAACAGAGTTCTTTTCCAGTTTTTTACCTGTGGCTTAGGTCAGGGGTTGGACAGACCTTTGGCTTGTGGGAGCTGATTTGTTTATTTATGAGAAACCTCTGAGTTCACCAGTTAGAGCCAGGGTCAAAATTGTGTCTCAAGCAGGCCTCTGATAACATTTGAAGACCAGGGTCCCCTTTGAATACAACCTTAACCCCTTTAGTTGGGATCAGTACCAGAAAATTATTTGTGATCAATGTAAGAACCAAGCCCACAGATTTTGCATACATGCATGCCCGTGCGCGCGCACGCACACACACAGTATCTATTTTATATTGCCCAGAGATCTACCAATATGCCCCCGGCCTTATACCATACTCTACTTCTGTTAAATATGCCCTTGAATCTCTTCTAGGCCAGTGGTTCTTAACTTGTGGTCCAGGGACTCCTGGGGGGCTGCAATGTCCTCATGGGGGCCCACATCGTCTTGAAGGCTGCTTGGCTCATGTCCTCTCTGAAGTGGAGCAGCCATGTGACAGTAGCCAAGGCAAAAGCTGGATGGCTGGCTTGGCCTGCACAGTGTCATTCCAATCTGCTCCAGCCACAAACTTGCAGGAAGAAGCAGGAGAAAAGTCTTCCCTCCCCCTCTGAGGGAAGGTTTAATGGATGGTGTAATTGTGTTGTTGTTGTTGTTTTAAATCTTGAGTTAAGTCTTGGGGGACCATGGCAACAAAAGATATTTAAAGGGGGTCCCTGGTAAAGAAAAGGTCTAGGCCAAGGGTCCTCAAACTTTGGTCTTTTGGGTGTTTTGGACTTCAAATCCCAGAAGCCTCAGCCAGATAAACAAATAATCAGGGATTTTGGAAGCTTAAATCCAAAACACCTGGAGGATCAAAGGTTGAGAGTCACTGCTCTTGGTCTTTTTGTATCTGCTTGCCCCCATCCAATTTGTCTTGCCTGGGCTCAGTCTTGCTTGCCTCTGTTTTAGGACATTATCAGACTAGTGTGTAAAATCACTGTAATTCTGCGAATGAGGAAAGCGGAAACATTGTGACATTATTACACTTACGAACACATGTCGCTGGAATCACATGAAAGAACCGCCACAGAATTACTGCACAATGACCACTAGAGCTTTAAGAATGGGAGGAGTTTACTTCTGCAATTTAGCAAGGGCGAGATTTCAGCAATTCTCGTGAGAAGAAGCAAGCACTTAACCCCACCCCCCAAACACCTTAATTAACAAATAAAATGCACACAAAAGCATTGAAACACATAAAAAAAAACCTTGCTAGTAAAATGGGGAAGTTCATAAAAAGAGTGTCCCGTGCTTTGTTTTGTTTTCGCATTCTCACCTGGAAGTTTTCTTGCTGAGGACCGCTGTAATCTCACTGTTACTATGAGACGTGTTTTTGTGAAAAAAGCGATATTAAAAAAAAGGGATCTATTGACAGCTTGTCTCGTCAATTAAAAGCAATGCCTTATTCACAGCTGAGGCATGGAGTAACCACATGAAGACGATGATGTCATGCAACAGCCACGCCCATTTGGGCTACCATGACATCGTAATCCTGCAACTTTTGCTGTGTCTGATAAAGTTCTTCTCACTCCGCCTCAAGCTTGCAGTCTCTTCCTCTCAAGATCTAACTCTGCAAAGGCTATTAACAATAGGTTTCAGGTAATTGCATACCCCCCAATTATACTGATTTGGCAAGGACAGTCCTGATTAATCTCCTGTTGCTTCCCACCTGTTCAGCTGCTTTTAAAACACTCCAGTTTCCACCCTTATCCCCAGTTTATTTCAGTTGCTCCAAACAGAGTTCAAAGTGCAAAAGTAGTTTGCACTCAATTAACTCAAGAGGGGGAGAGGTGAGGTGAGGTGGTGGGAATCTTTCCCTTCCCTGTAGGCTCAGGCAAAAGCAAACTGCCACAGTCTCTCCTAGATTTTGTTCTTCCTCATTAATACCTTTGTGTTCTGGTTTGCATCTGTGAAATGTTGGAGCATATGTAATCACCCTAATGTCTGATCAGATTTTTTTTTTTGGATTGTTGCTTTATTAGGATAAAATTTTAAATTTTAAATCTACAACCATTTTTTTAATGATAAAAATATAGATTGAACTTTCCCTTCACAAAATCAGGAGATCCAATGCAGGTGTTAAAAAAAACAACAGCCTTCCAACACAAAAGAAAACATCTGCCTGTTTGGTTCTTTTATTTCCAAAGCACATTTCAATATATAATCATTTGGGGGAGGGGATGTAAAAAAATAATATAATCCTTATTTCTTAAATAGTCATTGGCCCTTGAGTTACTCGCAGCTATGGAGGATTTTTTTAAAAAAAGAAATAATTACAAATAACTGAGAAGAGAACCCTTTTCCGTTTGAAAAAAATATTATGCTTTGAAACCCATTATGTATAAAAGAACTAATTTCTTTGTGTGTTGATTTTTCCCTACCCCTTTTAAAAATGCTGTGTGGATTGCTGTACAATTTAGCAGCTTATTTTCCCAAACTGGAAATTTTTCTTTTTTATATATTATTTTTTATTAAGTTTAAACACATTAAAACACATTATTAAGTTTAAACACATTAAAACACATCACACAGTTACAACTGCAAATAACATAACAATTAACAACATCCCCACCACCCCCAAACCCATCCCAACACTAAACATAATATCATACACAAAATAAAATTAACTTTCCAACATCCCAAACCAAGAAATGTAATGCTAGACATAGTAAACTTCTTTAAAAATGAATCTATTTCATTACTTTTAACCTAAAGATACAATAAAAATGCTTCAAACAGCCATATCCACAACTGCAATCTTCTCATCTTTCTTCTTCAAAAACAGGCCTCAGTCCATCAAGAAATTGTCCAATGATTTCTCCTTCATTAAGGCTGGAAGTTTATCCATCTCCATATTAATTTTAAAGTGATGCATTATATGATTATAGTGGCTAGACAGTTGTATGCCCAGAACTGGAAGACGGAATATAGCCCTTCAGATGAAGAGTGGGCTGTTAAAGTTCTTGAATTGATGGAGAATATTTTCTAGAAACCTTACCATAATGTGTGTCGTCCATGTGCATCGTTTATCTATTTCTATGTGCTTTGTGATAACCAGTGTGATGCAGTGGTTTGAGTGTTGGACTATGACTTTGGGAGACCAGGGTTCAAATCCCCTCTCAGCCATGGAAACCCACTGGGTGACCTTGGCCAAGTCACACTCTCTCAGCTGCAGAGGAAGGCAAGAGCAAATCCCCTTGGAACAAATCTTGCCAAGAAGACTCCATGAGAAGTTCACTTTGTTGCTGTGTGCCTTCAAGTCATTTCCGACTAATGGTGACCCTAAGGTAGCTCATGGCAACCAGAAACCACTTGAAAGCACACATCAACAACAACAACCATGCCATGTGCTTTTTAAAAACACCTTCCATTTAAAGCAAGAGGACTGGTAGAACTGAAATGTTATCTACATGCATGAGTGTGATATATTCGCTCTCTCTCTTTGGACTTTATCAGACTAGCCATGCAAAAATGTTTCTGTCCCACTGAAAGCTAACTGCGTACTTGTCCCGGCAACATAACCCTTTCTTTCAGACTTACCTTTAATAGCATCAATAAGCACCCCCAGCATTAACTGAGCTCGAATGGAGCTCCATTCACTTCTGCGCTTGTGATCTTGGCGATTCTCACAAGAAGACACAAGTATGGTAAATTTTAAAAAATATAGCAAAACAAAGACAGAAAACATACGCACAAGCACAGAAACACACTGTAAAACCTAAACGTGAACTGGGGAGGTTCATAACAAGAGTGTCCCCTACCTGGCTTTTGCGTTCTCACCTGGAAGTGTTCTGGCATTGATGGTGAAATCACGAGAGGACAATGGTGCAAGGTTTCAAATACTGGCAATACTGGCAAAAAAGTGCCACTGGAGATCTATTGACAGCTTGGCCCATCAATAAAAAAGAACGGCTTTTTGACAACACAAAATTGCGAAAGGATGACATCGTCTGATATGCGTGTCCTTTTGCATTCATTAGGCATCGTTATGATGCCATATTTGCTGCATCTGATAAAGTCCTTTCGCTAAATATCTGTTTATCACCATATAAGAGAAGACTATGTTGTGCACAAATGCATGCACAAATGAACAATTGTAGTTTTAGGTTAAAGCAAATCAAGGTTGGAAAAAATACAGTATCTTTTTCAATATCAGCTCCAGAAATTACAATGATAATACCTGGCAATTTGTTTTTGTTTTTAATGTGATTTATTTCAGTGATATGGGATAACACTTTTCTGTTGTCTCTTCTTCTGCGCAGGTTAGCACTTGCCCTTTCTGCTCCTCATTGACCAAATTCAAGTTGTCCATGGCTAGCTGATATGCTGGAACCACAAAATTCATTATCAAGTGATGACAGTCATGCAGGAATTCTAAGGTAGGAGATGTGCTGTGTTGTGTTGTATGTATGTGTGTGAGAGAGAGAGAATGAGAGCTTTGAGGTAGGCCCAGTGTTCCAGAGATGTAGTGGAAAACATGTCCTCTGCCCTAGAATTTAACAGTAGAAAATCACCATGGTTTTGTGAGTACCCAGATAAGAATACTTGCACCATTTACCAAACAGACCTGCTGTCCCCATAGCTGCTTTAGAGTGTAGGTATGAAGTGTAATTAGTCTGCTTTAATCTTCTGTTAATTTAAAGTCTGCCTTAAAGCCTTGCTTTTGCTGATTGTTAATATATGTTATTAGTCCTTTAAAAGAAACCAAGTGGAAATCTGGGGAAAGGAAGGGAAAATGTACACTCCAGGGCAGTGATTATCCTTCTGTTTTGCTTGCCTGTGGGTTCAAGGAATGGAGTCTTCTTACTCAGGCTTCTAAGGCCTAATAAAAGTCTGCTCTCAGTTGAGTACTCAGTATAGATAGGTGGGCTGAGAAATGCTTCTTTAAAGTTAGGAGAAGCACATGGAAATATAACTCAATAGCAACGCATAAGAGTTGCTGGGCACTGCACTTTAAGGAGGATATTGACAAGTTGGAACATGTTCAAAGGAGAATGACAAGGAGGGCAAAGTCCTGTAAGGAAAGGTTGAGGGATTTGGGCATATTTAACCCACAGAAGAGACAATTGAGAGGTAAAATGAAAGCCACCTTCAAAAGTTTGAAAGGCTGTCACAGAGAAGATGGAGCAAGCTTGTTTTCTGCTGCCCCAGATGATTGGACCGGAACCGAGGTGTTCGAATTACAAGAATGGAGTTATCAGCTAAACATTAGGAAGAATGTCCTGACAACAAGCGCTGCTTACCAGTGGCCTGCCTCAGACTCTCCTTCATTGGGAGTTTTTAAGCAGGGACTGGATGCCTACCTGTTGGTGATGCATCTCTTCTGCATCAGCAAGGGGATTAGACTCTTGAGGTTGCTTCCTACTCTACAGTTCTATGATTCTCTATCATTCTGGAGCCATTCACTCACTACAGTATGCATATACAGAGACAGAATGAACTGTGATGGGACCTGTAGTCCATCATGTCTGGAAAGCATTAGAATGGGGATTGTACTACATCAGAGAGGTTTTAGAGTGGAAACCAGATGTTTCTGTTGCAAGCCCCTTAAAGCAGGAGTGGGCAACCTGTAGCCCTCAAGATGTTGCTGGACTGCAGTTCCTAGCAGTCCCCAGCAGCATAGCCAGTAGTGAGGGATGATGGGAGTTACAACCCAGGAATCTCTGGAAGGCCACACATTCCACATCCCTGCCTTAAATCTATGGTTAATATACTATATCAAAGACATGTTGGAGTTGTGAATGGGTGCCGTAATCTGAAGGCTTGTCTACACTGGCCAGAATATGGTGGCTTCCCGCCTGTGTATTCTGGCCCCAGATAAGGCCTGTTGCCCCCCAATTACCTGGATGAAATGGGAGGAAGTCTATATCGCTCCCTCTGAAGCCAGGAAGGAGGCCCCCAGCAGGTGATCAAGGCCCCATGCATGCGATCAGCCTTAATCACATGCTGCTAGCCTCCTTCCTGGCTTCAGAGGGAGCAACACAGACAGCAACAGGAGGCGGCTGTAGATATAAGCCAGCATGCCAGTATGGACTCTTGCATTTCTGTAGTGTCTGATCTGTTTTTTAGCAAATGAGGTGGGTTTTTCCATGTGTTAAAATATAAAGGATTAAGGGCTTTACCTCATCTTCCCCCGTCTTTGCCCCAGACATCATCAGGACTACCTGGGGGCAAAAGCCCTATGTTGTATGAACTGCAAGGCTCCAACACAAGGGCAAGACAGGGAAAATAGCCCATCTAGACAAGCTCTTAGAGCTCTGGTGCTGTGGGAACAGTTTTCAAGAATCATATTTTTTAGCTTTTTGGATTTCCCTATAATGGAGTATCACCTCACGGGATTATGGGGTATCATGGGACAAACTCCATCCTCCTGTCCAGCTTAAACCTTTACAAGCAGACAGAACAGAACTACCCGGAGTGGATTCATCATACCAATGACACAGAAGTCACCAACCTCCCCTGCTATAGAGCGCTGGCCTTTCAGGTGGTGGATCAGGACCAGCCACTGAGTTCATGCTCTAACTTGATGTGAATTGTGCTACCACCACCTCTGGTTACTTAATTCTTTTACTGAGGAAATAAATCAGACAAGGAAAGTGAAAGGAAAAAAGTAGATAATACAGTACTGTATTTCAAAACACATGAAAGGTGGGTCAGTCTCTAAGCTCTGGGTAAAAACATGTGTTTAGGATCTTAAAACACCATTACATAGATGATAGGGCTCCTGAAAGGCAAATGTTTGTGTAAAAACAAGGGAGTGGTTTTTTTTCTTTCCAACAGCCATTTTCTCATTCATAGATTACTTTGATGTTGTTCCCTCTGCTAATTCTTTCTTCTTGCCAACTATTAGAAGTGGAAGAACTCTGTCCTTCCTTACAACTAGTCAGCATAACCCAACCCTACCCTCAGGTGCGCTGCTATAATCCATCATCTTTGGTCAAGGTGTCACACAGGTTTTTGCAATGGTATAACATGCTAAAACCTGTTTAGCAAAGGAGTTAGTGAGATGAGTATAGGTACTGTGGACAACTATTTTTCTTTCAAATCAGGGCTCAACCAGACTTCCTCCAAGTATTGAGAGTTCCCAATTCTTTTTGTTTTCATGGTACCTGCATATTCATGGGTTTGCATCAAGACTCCTCTTGAAATATACCAGGTTTTCCTCCCTCCCTTGTGTCCTTCCCCTTCATCTGTCACATCCATTCTCATGCAACATTTCAGAAACTGACTTTCATCAATTTCCATTGAGCTTTTTTTTAATTCAGAAGTTAGTCAAAATGCTAAAGTGTTTTAGCAGTATTATGCTAGTTAAACATTAGGATCATTTGTTTGTGTGCTAGCATTCCTCCCTCTTTTGTTTGATCTCTGTTGAATCTGTGTCCTGGAAACAACAGCTGTATTTACTTGGCAGCAGCCATCCTTACTGCTCAAGTACAGATTTATCTCATTTCAGAAAGTACTGGGTTAATTTAAACTGACCTGAGAATGCTTTGGTAGTGCTTGGAGGCTCCCAAAAAATACTTCAGAATGAGGAAAAGATCATATAGGTCTCCAAATTAAAATTGGTTTGTACAGAAACAAAACCTTGGACTTCTAATGTTTTCCCCCATCTGGGGGCAACTCTCAGTTTCAGCTCCTGGGCATGGGTTGGTCATCTGTTTCTAGTCTTAATTTCTTCCAGCTAACAACTGTCTCCCTACTGGCAACCCCTGCCCAACCCCCAACCCCGCATCATCACAATCGCCATCACTTCATTTAGACCCTGCCTTTTCCCAAATGCTTTGACTCAAGGCAACTTACAAGATATTAAATCAAATACAAATTAAAATAAATGCAAAGACATTGGTAAAATATATAACAGCTATTTCAACATACAATTAGTAGAATTAAAACCAATTAAAATCCATAAAAATGGAAGATAAATATCAGCAAGACAGCAGAGTAAAAAGCCTATTGTAATCAATTCTTAAAAGCCTATTGGAATTAAAAAAAAAAAATCACTTGTCTGCCAGAGACAGCAAGGAGGAAGGTATGCTAGCTTTCTGAGAGAGGGAGTAAGGATGGGAAGAATATTTTAAAATGGTTAAAAACATGTTTTTCAAGTGTTGAGAAACCCTGATGAGAAGAATCCTGAACTGATTAGAATCTTCAGTTTGGAACTCATTCTGCACAAAATTTGCATGTGGTTGTTTTGCACAGGAAACAGCATTTTCTGTCAGGAAACAGGTTGTTTTTTCTCCTGGAGGGTGCCTCCAGATGGGGGAAAACATTGACATGTTATTTGTTATTTTCTGTACAGGAAAAGGTGTTTCCTGTGCAGAAAATGTTATAATTGGGGATTTATTCTGCACAAAGTTTGGAAGTGGCAGATAGGAAACAGCTTTTTCAGTGCAGAAAATAACATTTCTGCACAGGAATAAGATCATCTGTGCAGAAAATTGTTTTCTGTTCAAATAACTGTGCAAATTTTGCATAAAATGCTCCAAATTGTGTAAGCTTCAAAAATGGTGTGGTCTTCAAAGACTGTCTTATAGTGGGAAGTATTACTAAAATAACTCATTACTTACTTCAAGAAGAAAATTAGTGAAAACTAGCATCCCTGGGAGGGAGTTCCAAAGACTGGGAGCAGCCACCGAAAAGGCCCTCTTCCTTGTTCTCCAAATATGCCTGGGAACTAAGTATAATATCACTCTCCAGTATTTCTTCTCTATATGTTTCTCTAGTATCGCCATTATAGTCAGTAAATATAATTTAGGATCCATTGCATAGGTTATTCCAAATATCTTTTGCATTACTTTGTGTACCTTTTCCCAGAATTCCTTTATCATTGGGCAACCCCACTATATATGATGAAGCGATCCCACCTCTTTTTGACATTTCCAACATTTCTTGTCAGATAACTTGTAAATCTTACTTAATCTCGTTGGTGTCAAATACCATCTATTGGCAATTTTCAGATAGTTCTCCCTCAGATCTTGACTAGCTGTGAAACTATTTGTTTTAGTCCAGGTACACTCCCACTATAAGGAGAAACTTATAGTCTCTCCTATGTCTTTCACTCATCTTATCATTGACTCCGTGATCAACTCTTTTTCTAACTCTCTTTCTAGCAATATTTTATAGAGTTTAGCTATTTTTCCTCTTCCTTGCTCAGTAAGAATCTTATCAATTTCACTTCGGTCTTTTACAAAGCCGAATATAGAATTATCTTCCTTAAATCTATGTTTTATCTGAGTATAAGGTAACCACTGTATGCTATGTCCTTGGCTTTGTATCTCCTCTCTCGTTTTAAGGCAGCATTGCCCATCCGACCACTTTATTAATTTGTTGTATGTCACCCAGTCTTCCCTTCTTGTCCAGCTAACCTGGAGAGCTTCCACTGGTGATAGCCATAGAGAGGCGCCACTATAAAATTTTTGCTTTACTTTTCTCCAGATCTTCAATAGGGGATCTCTAACTGTATGGTTTTCACATTCTTTATCCACTCTTGATTTTTCATACCACAGATATGCGTGGATCCCAAATTTCTGATTGCAGCACTCTAGATTTGTTATTCTCTCATTCTTTAGATTTATCCAGTCACTTAACCAGTTCAACCCACATGCAATGTAATGCAACTTAAGATCTGGTAGGGCAGTACCTCCTCTATTCTTTGCATCTAATAATGTTGACCATCTGATTCTAGGTTTGCGCCCATTCCATATAAAATTCTTTAAGTCTTTCGTCCATTCTTGAAAAGGTTTATCATTAGTTAGTATAACCAGGTTCTGAAACAAAAACACCATTCTGGGTAGGACGTTCATCTTTATCGTGGCAATCTTTCCCAAAAGTGACATGTTTAGTTTTTGCTATCTTTTAAGGTCTTCCTTTATTTGGTGCCATGTCTTTTTACAGTTGTTTTCATAGAGTTGCCTGTTCCTCTTTGTCATCCATATACCCAGATATTTTGCTTTTGATTCAATCCTGCATCTCAATTTATCTTTTAAGTTGAGTTCTTCCATTTTTGATAGATTTCTAGTTAATATGACTGTTTTATCTTTGTTAATTTTGAAACCCGATACCTTCCCAAATTCAGTTATCATTTCAAACAATTTCCCGTATTGTTTATTGGATCTTGAATTATTAGTAAAAGATCATCTGCGTATGCTAACAGTTTATATTCATGACCTTTTAGTTTCAGACCCGGAATTGTTTCTTCATCTCTAATCTGTTTATTGAAGACCTCCATAGCAAGTACAAACAATAGAGGAGACAGAGGACACCCCTGTCTCGTTCCCTTCTGAATGTTGATACAATTAGATCTTTCTCCATTTACTAAAATGTGTGCTTTTTGTTTTGAGTAGATCTGATTAATACATGGAACAAATTCTTTTCCTACCTCAATCTCTTCTAGTACCCCTTTCATGAATTGCGATCTTAGACTATCGAAAGCTTTCTCAGCGTCTGCGAATATTAAGACACCTTCTTTTCGTTATTCTTTTCATAAAACTCCAAAATATTTAAGATCAATCTTATATTGTTTGCCAACGTTCTTCCAGGGAGAAAGCCATTCTGGTCTTCTGGGTGTATAAAATCCGCTAATGCTTTCTTCAATCTATTGGCTAGAATCGTTGTGTAAATCTTATAATCAATATTCAGAAGGGATATTGGATGATAATTCCTAATCTCGGTTTTGTCTTTCTCAACTTTTGGTATTAAAGTTATTTCAGCATTTTCCCATGTTTCAGGGATACCTTCATCCTTTATTTTATTGAACATCTCTTGCATGTGGTCCACTATATCTTCCTCGAAAATTTTGTAATATTCAGCAATAAATCCATCAGGACCAGGAGACTTCCCTGTCTTCAGATTTTGTATCACCGAAGAAATCTCCTGTTTCGTTATCTGTCCTCCGAGCATCTCCCGCTGATCTACTGTAATCTTTCTGATGTTATTATTGCTTAAATATTCCTTAATTTCCAAGTCTGTGTCCTCTCCGTTTCACCTGTCTGAGTACAACTTTTCGTAATATTGTGTAAACTTTTCCACTATGTCTTTCTGTAAAGTGTAAGTCTTATTGTCTTCTTTAATCTCTGTTATAAGTTTCTTCTCTGATTCTTTTTTAAGTCTATATGCAAGCCAACTTCCTACTTTATTGGCATTAGCAAAGTAATTTTGTTTGACCCTTTTCAACTTATATGCGATTCGCTCTATTATATCTTGATTTAGTTCATTTTGAATAATGTTTATTTCTCTCAGAATCTTTTCATTACTAGATTTCTGCCTTAATTTCTCTTCTTTCTAAGTTCTCCTAGTAGTCTCTCTTTTTTTTCTGTTCTCTGCCTTTGTATTTCTGCTCCTTTTTGTAAGAACAAACCTCTCATCGTTGCCTTGAAGGCATCCCATCTGATTTTACTAGAGGTATCACTGGTATTATTAATATCAAAGTAATTTTTTATCTCTCTCTTCTAGATACAAATTTCTCTTCTTTTAGCATTGTCTCTTTCATTCTCCATAAGTATATTTTTTCCCTAATATTTAAGGTCATTTTTATTGGATTACGTCTGAGAGAATCTTCGGCAATACTTCTATCGCCTTAATTCTTGTACTTAATTCTTTTGCCACTCAGTACATGTCGATCCGTGACCAAGTTTTATGTACTTCTGAGTAAAATATATATCCCCTTTCTCTTCCTTTTTTGTACGGCCATGTGTCCACTAAGTTGAAATCTACTAGAATCTTATTACAAATCGCTGGAAGATTACCATGTTGTTTCTTTTGATCCCCTGATCTATCTCTCGTAGCATCTATGACTCCATTAAAGTCACCTGTGATTATGATATTTTCCTCCTCTAGTTTCCCAACATCCTTCTTGAACTGCTTGTAGAATTGCTTTTTCCTTTCTAATGGCACATATACTGCTATCACTAAGATTTTACAATCTATTAATTTAATTTCTACTCCTATGTAATGGCCATTTGCATCTCTCAGGATTTCTTTAACTTCAAATTTGATTTTTACATATAAGACCATGCCTTTTTTCTTCTGTGTGGCTAATGAGTGAAACACATATCACAGTTTCTTATTTTCCAAATATTGACCATCCTGTGCTTTTATTCTGGTCTCTTGTAAAGCTATAATGTCGGCATTCTGTTTTTCTAAGTAATAGTATATTTGTTTCCTTTTTTCCGGCATATTTAATCCTTTAATGTTCCACGTTAGCAGGGACAGCGTCATATTATGGTATCTACTCAAGTTCTTCCGTATCGATCTCTCCCACCTCTACTTCTTCCCTCTCCTCTGTACTTAACTCTTGATCTTGTTCCTCCTTGTCTTCTTGTATCGGGTCATTAAGAGTCCTGCTTAACCTGGTTATCATCTTCTAACTCTATTTCGTCTGATTTCTTATTCTTCTCTTCTTGTTCAGATTCCACATTTTCTTTCTTATCTTTTTCAACACCTGCTTGGGTGATCACTTTCTTGTCTTTTCCAGCTCCCTTTTTCTTCCTTCTTTTCAAGTTGTATTTTTTGTCATCTTGGTTCATCCTTTCTAGAAACTCTGGCTTTTTCAGCTGAATTGATTCTGTATCTTTTCTTATGGTAATTAAATGAGACTCCTTAGATACGCTCCCATCTATATTCAGGAGCCTTTACATTAGGAATCTATATTCCTGCCTTTATTCAGGAGCCTTTGCATTAGGAATCTATATTCCTGCCTTTGTCTAAGTATTTCAGGAGGCATATCCTTGAAAATCAGTATGTCGCTGTCTTCAATAACTAATTTTCTTGAGTAGATTTGTTGTACAATTTCATCTCTTATTGAAGCTTTCGTAAATGTGATGATCACATCTATAGGTATTTTTCTCTCTTTTGCCACCTCGGAACTAATTCTAAACATTTTGTCTGTATATTGCATTAGAGAATCTTCAGACATTTCCATGAATTCCGCCAAAGGTGGGATTATTCTATCAATTAAGTTCTCCTGCTAGATTGAAGATTCCTGCAAGGTGGAAAACAAAAGATGTACCAAATCTAGATGAATGGCTAGATAAGTTGACAGAGATGGAAAACAATGATAAACTGACATGAATTATGAATAATAGAAAAGTGGAAGAAGCGAATGAAGAATGGAGATTACTAACGGACTTTCTGAATAAAAGAGGTAACATCAAATGACAGGAAATACATTAGGAGGGTTTCGACAGAGTTAGATATAGGTGAATACAATCTGAAATCAAATGGTAAACTACACGTAATAGATAATATATATAATAAGTGTACAAGAGATGCATATATGATAGTTAAGGAACAAAGAACAAAAATTATTAAAGATGGAATAAATCCTTTGGTTTTGTAAATCAGGGGAGGTCAAGATGGTGGAGGGAAAAGATAAAGAAAAATGAAGGATTGAAAAGAGAAGATGTTAACTGTACATCATCAATGGGAGACATATTATATGTTAGTGGTTTGAAGGATGAGTTAGTTGGCTGTGAATGTGTAAAATTTATGATTTTGTATGATGTATTAATGACTTTTTTGGGTAAATAAATATTGTTTTTAAAAAAACAAATATGCCTGGGAAGGTGATGGAACTGAGAGAAGAGCCTCACATAAAGATCTTAGAGGCTGAATAGGGTCATATAGGGAGATGCCATCTTTCCAACAGCCTAGACCTGAGCAGTAGAGGGCTCTATAGGTCCTCACCAGCACTTCAAATTGTGACCAGAAATGGACAGTCAGCCAGTGGAGTTGTTGCAGCAAGGGAGTTGTGTGCTCCCTGTAGCCAGTGGGAGTTAATAATCTGGCTGCAGCTCTTTGGGCTAACTGCAGTTTTTGAACTCTTCAAAGGCAGCCCCATGTAGTGCATTATAGTAATCCAAACAGGATATAACTAAGGCATGTGTCACCACCATGGCCAGATCAGACATCTCCAGGAATTGATACAGCTGGCACACTAGTTAAGTATGCAAAAATACTCCTGGACACTGCAGAAGCCTGGGGTTCCAGAGTCAGAGATGAATCCAGGAGCACCTGCAAACTGCAAACCTGTGATGGGAGGAGAGCAAATAGGCATTAGGATGCACAACTTGTCTGTAGGATTCATGATGCCATAGTATATACTTTAGAATACAGTCTTTGGCTTTTTGGACTTTATCAGATGCAGCAAATAAGCCATCATAAGGACGCCTAATGATCGCGAAAAGTTGACGTTGTCCAGGTGTTTGTGGATTTCAATAGCTTCTCTGTGCATTCTGACATGATAGTTGTTGGCCTGATCCAGAATTTCTGTGTTTTTAAATAACATTTTGTGCCCAAGTTGGTTTATAACATGTTCTGCTACTGCTGATTTTTCTGGTTGGCCCAGTCTGCAGTGTCTTTCATGTTCCTTGATTCATGGTTGCACACTGCGTTTAGTCGTCCCTATGTAAACTTGTCCACAGCTGCATGGTATGCAGTAGACTCCTGCAGCTGTGAGAGGGTCTCTTTTGTCCTTCACTGAACGTAGCATTTCTTGGATTTTCTTGGTTGGTCTGTAGATTGTTTGGAGGTTATGTTTCCTCATCCGTTTCCCTGTTCTGTCTGTGACTCCTTTGATGTATGGTTAAAAATACCTTCTCTTTGGGTGGCTGTTTTTCTTCTTCATTCCTGTGTTATTTTCTGGGTCTGGCTGTTCTTGTGATGTCTGATCTGAAGTAACCATTAGCCTGTAGGGTCCAGTTTAGGTGCCTCAGTTCGTCCTCCAGGTAGTGGGGTTCGCAGATCCTTTTTGCACGGTCTACTAATGTTTTTATTGTGCTTCTTTTTTGTCCTGGGTGATGATTAGAGTTCTTGTGTAGGTATCTCTCCGTGTGGGGGGGTTTTCTGTATACCTTGTGGCCTAACTGAAGGACAAAAGAGACCCTCTCACAGCTGCAGGAGTTTACTGCATACCATGCAGCTGTGGACAAATTAACATAGGGACCACTAAACACAGTGTGCAAACACGAATCAAGGAACATAAGAGACACTGCAAACTGGGCCAGCCAGAAAAATCAGAAGTAGCAGAACATGTTATAAACCAACCTGGACACAAAATGCTATTTGAAAACACAGAAATTCTAGACCAGGCCAACAGCTATCATGTCAGAATGCACAGAGAAGCTATTGAAATCCAAAAACACCTGGACAACTTCAACAGGAAAGAAGAAACCTTAAAAGTAAACAAAATCTGACTCCCAGTTTTGAAACACAATAGAATCAAAACTCAACACTTACAAAAGAATTCCACCCAGGGATAGGGGGATTCCCAGCAGATAATGGCCCATCAACCAACCATTAGCCAAACAGACACTAACGAACCTTGCATTTCTATACCCAGAAACAAACCATTCAATTACACAAATTTATATATCCTCCCCAACAGGGGTTCACAGCATATAAACTCCACATACACTCCTACCCAACCATTCTCTGAAGATCCCAGCCAGAGATGCAGGCAAAACATCAGAAATAAACTATTCCAGAACACGGCCTCACAGCCCGAAAAAAAACCCAAGGAAAATCTATGACTACACAGTGTTGTTGTGAGAATTAAGTGCAGGAGAGCCAGAGAGCCATAGACACCAATTTTTGCTCATCGAGGGATAGGAAGGATATAAATAGAACTAATAAAGAAATGTACAGAAGCATTTGTCTAAAACTGGAGGGACTATTTTTCATATCCCCATTCCAGTTCTGGCTTAGCACTTCATTTTGGAAACTTCAAGTCTTAAGCAGTTGGGACTGGTTGCTGTTAACAGGTGTGAAGTTCCATGCAAGGTTACTTCTCATTCAGGGATGGAACATCACCTGACTATGCCAATGATTCGTGGAAATGGAAACCATAAATGGAACTCTCAATAATGTCTGTGATTGCTTCACATGGAATTATTCTTCCATGGAGCCAACTAGAAGTCACTGAGTGCTGCATTACCAAGTCATATTATATGGGGCATGAATGTACTGTACATGTATGTGTGAATCAGGGAAAGGCACTTCCTATGGAATCACTCATTTTCTTCCACAAGTTCCAGGGTTGAGCTATGCCATCAGCATGAAGTTCCAATGACCACTGATTCAAATTAAAGTCCTCTATACATGATGAAAAATGACACATATTTATTCGAAAGATCGGTGATCTGTACAGACCGCCATTCAAATAAATACATGTCATTCGGAGGAGGACCCGTAAAACTTACCTTAGTCCGTGTCCAGCAGATCTGGGTCTTCATCTGGATCGCAAAGATTAATCCGGAAAATGTTTGAATGATTGGCAGTTTGTATACTCCTGTTCGCACAGATACAAACAGGAGTGCAACCTGATTGGCTATCCGGGCAGGACTAGGAAAGAGGGAAAGCAGCTGCGGCCGCCATGTTGAATTCCTAGCTCAATGAGTGTCTGGTAAGTCTGTGATACGTTTTTTCGTTTTTAATGTTTAAATGTAAACATGTAATCACAGCTGTCCGGATACCAGGCACTTTTTGAAATAATAATAAAAAAAGGCAGCAGGAGATTTAAAACCACTGCCTAGATCGCTCACTCCAGCCAGCTGGGCAAGGGGGTCATACGGATTTTAGGGAGATGTTTTAATCGTGTAGGCAGATCGTTCGCATTCAAACGACTGCCTTTTCAGATTTATTACCCTCCAGTCAGATTTTTTTTTGGAATCATGTAGACAGGACCTAATCCCAACTCTGCTACTAGGGCCAGCTCCAAGTTTGAAGGGATCTGGGTCATATCCCCTTGAGTGCACCATTTTATTGGACTGAGCCCTGGAGGACTTACTTGCTGGTAGCAGTGGGCAGGAGTCAGAGATTAGGAAAATAAATCACTATAGTTCCCAGAAGTTCCCAGCCAGCATGGGCAATGGCAATGTTGGCTGGGGTAGTTTGGGATTTGTAGTTCCCCAAAGTAATTTTTCACACTCTGGCAAGAGTACTAAGATCAGTGCAGGCAGTATGTATCAGCAATCTTAATTTCTCTCCTATAATACCCATAGTACATGTATCATCTATATGGGGCAAGGGTTGGATTCACACAACTTTTCAGATATTGTTAGAATGTAACACTCAGCACTCTTTACCATTGGCTATGCTGACTGGGGGTGCTGGGCTTTGTAGTCCAGTAATATCTGGAGTGCCATATGATTCCCACCCCTGTGCTAGGGCATGGTAGAAAATTATGATGGCAGTTGAAGAGACACTACATCAAGAGCATCTGCTGTCAGAGTTGGTGGCTCTCCTTCCTAACAATAGGGTTGGCCCTCCCTATGTTTTTTTTTAAATTAAATTCTATAATGCTTTTCTTGTACAGTTTCTATGATTGCCAGAAAGCCAAACTAAAGCAATATGTAAATATTTGAGAAAGAGAGGAGAGGAAATGAATAGGAGGATGATTTCTTGTTCAATAATGGGAGAAGGGCAGAGCAAAAAATCATCCCTTCTTAGAAAAGAAGCAACTGCTCCAGTTCTGCTTGAAATTCCAGATTCTTTCGTGTTCTAAAGTGAATAAATATGCCCCAAAGTGATGCTGGGAGGTTGTAATTATTTTAATTAGAAAAGGTGGCCTAAGAGAGTCCCTGGGTTTCAGTCTATTTTATGAAAATACAAGGGGGAAGGAGGGGAGGGGAGGGGGGCCACCAGGAGGCAGAACACTTAATAAATGTGAACTGATTACAAATCTTCCTCCGACAACTGTCCTTTTGTCTTAAACGGCTTAATAGGGTTTTTTGTGCATGCGCCCATGTGTGTATTTAAAAAGGCGATATAAAAAGGGCATGACAGCTTAGGAAATAGAGGTGGATTTGGAATTTTAATTTGTAATGCTGTTCCTGGGGAAAACAACTTGATTTGTGTTTGGCCTGGTGGAACCCAATTGCTGGAGTTTGGGATTCATGTCCAGACCAGCCCTTCCAGCCTACAATTGATTTCATTCCCAGGGCCGATATTTTTCATTCCAGGCATTCATCTTGTTGGCAGGTGGATGTCCAATAGCTAGGGAGACCTTCCTCCCCCAAACTTAAATTTTAGAAGGTTCCCCCCACCCATCAGTAGGATGAGTCTCTCCCAGAGAAGATTTGCTGAGGTCAGCAGGAGCAGAGGGAGGGTTTCACAAAGGTTTAAGACTCCCAGCTGGAGGTGTGGGATGAAGGGCAGGGGAGGGAACAGGGGATGGTGGTTCTGATGAGGTTGGTTTCTGATGGGAAAGAGCTAGGGTGGGAAGAAAAAGCTGCCTCCCTCCTTCTCCCTCTCTAGCTCTCTCTGGGCAATGTTGTGAATCTTGAGTTGCTAAAAAGCTATTATGGCTGTGGGGGAAGAGATTGAGAGATTTAAAAAGCAAGGAAATAGCTTCTCAACCAACTCAGGAGTTCCCCAAAGGATCATGAATACTAAACCAACCTGCCCTTCCATAGCATGGCTAGGATCTCCATATTCGCCACCAAAGAAGCAGCCCCATTTTCTAGTGGCATGAACCTCAGAACAGGGAGGCTCAAGACCACCACCCCCAAACTAGGCAAGAGGGGAGACTGAGCCCTGCCCCCAAATGATCTGGCATAATTGCACTACCAAGACTGCAATGTAGTTGATCCTCCTCAGGAGTAATCAATCAGAAGTGTACTGAAGGAACAAGCCCTCCTAGGAATAATGTCTGCCTGCAATCCATCCTATACACATTTAGGACTTTTTCGGATGAGTCTTTTACAGCACAAGCAGCCTTGTCACGTTGCGAGGCTGCTGCGCTGCAGGGCATCCCTTTCGGATGACGTTCTTCCCTGCTGGTACTGTTGCGTTACCGCAGGGACACTGTGGCGTTATATTTGGTGGTTTTCTAATCACGAAAGTTGATCATGATTAGAAAACTTCCGAATATAACGCTGCAGTGTCCCCGCGGTAACGCAACAGTACCAGCAGGGGAGAGCATCATCCGAAAGGGACACCCTGCAGCGCAGCAGCCTCGCAACGGGGATGAGGCTGCTTGCGCTGTAAAAGACTCATCCGAAAAAGTCCTTACTTGTGAGAAGGCTGCACAGAACACATGGAGGGCAGTTCTAAGTACAGGTTCTGTTTGTAACTCCTCATATTTAAAGATGCTTGGATTATAATGGATAGGAAAGTGATTTGCCCTCCCTCTGCAGGACCATGCAAGCAGATAAAATTAATAGCAATCTGCTTGCCAATGCTTGAAACCTAGGCATAAAAACAGTCTCTCAGGGGTACTGTCCAGTGGTCATTTAATGGGCTGTGTAGGCCTTTTTCCCCCCAAGGAGTTTCAGAAATCTTCATGGCTATGGTGTGGTGTGAAATCTAGCTTGCTTTCTGGGAACTTGGGGGGGGGGTATTTTTTTTTTTTTTTTTGTCTGCAACTCCCAGAATTCCCCAGCCGGAGATATAGGAGTTGTGGTCTAAAAGGGTAACTTTCTCAAGTTCTATTCTTCCAAGCATAGGTTTTGTTTTGTTTTTAATGAGGGGCACTTCCAAGGCATCTCTTCCCACCACCTCCAAGTGGCATAACTGGTTTTACCTCCTGACTTTTTAGTAAAAATATAAGAACAACCACTTGCTGGGATCAGACAAAAGGTCTGTCTCATCTGACACTCTGATTCCCTCAGTGTCCAAGGAGATCACTCTATCAAGCCCTGAAGGTAATAGTTCTCCCCTGCTGTTAACCTCCACCAGTTGGCATTCAGTAGTTTAATGTCTCCAAAGCTGAGTCATCTCTGTATACCTATCAGAACAATGGAAATTCAGACACTCATGCCACTTGCCCCTCAAAACCCATGAATTTGTCTGATCTCAGTATTGTTATAATATTTTATTAAGATGAAATTTAACTACATATAAAACTACACAAATTGGAAATATATATAAAGCATACAACATCAACTACAATTGCAATTTCTAAAAAGGAACTAATAAGCACGCACACACAGGGAAAAAGAAAAAAAACTCGCAATAACTTCCAACTTCCCTACCAATGGTTATCAACACCAAGTTGTTATACTAAACTTCTACAATTTATTTGATCCTACTAATTTTCAAATCCCACTGTCAACCATTTCCCCTGCTGGTCCCACAGAAAGACTATTACCAACTCTCAATCTTTCTTAAAATTACATTTTTTAAAAATTAAAATAATTAACATCCATTTCAGCAAGATCCATCAGTTTCATTAACCAATCCTCCCTTGACAGAATGGTCTTTGTCTTCCAATTCTGAACATACAACAGTCTGGCTGCTGTGATCATGTATTGAATTATTCTTCCATATGCCTTTTTGATTTGCTCATCCAACAGTCCCAGCAAAAACAATCTGGCCTCAATTGGTACTTCATCTTCAAAATGTCCTGAATAACACTGTGAATCTGAATTCAAGTTCACCACATAAGATAAAAATTTCCCTCTTGTTGCTCACATTTCCATCAAACATTAGTAATCCCTTTATACACTGTAGATAATCTCTCCAGAGTTAAATACTAGCATTACACCATCTTACAATTTTTTTCTTTATGATCATAGCTTAATGTAAATTTCAACCCCTTCAACCACATATTTTTCCATTTATATATTATGGCCAATGTTTTGAGCCTACTTTATCATGCATTCTTTAACTTGTTTTGCTTCCATTTCCATTCTCCACAATAATTTATACATTTTACAAATTAGATGCTCTTCATCAGTACATAATTATGTCTCAAAATCAGACTTAATCACTTCAAAACCAAATAATTTTTTATCCCTCTTAAATCATTCATATAGCTGTCTGTATGAATACCATTGCAAACTGAAACCTTGTGGTTCCAGTTCCTCACTTATTTCATACCATATTGTCCTTTGTGAAATATTACTAGGTCTCTATAAGTTGTCCATCTTTCTTTCAGTGTTATCTCTCTTCTATAGAAAGATTCCTGAAAAGAAACCCGGCATCTTCAGACATAATCACAATTTAAATCTATTCCAAATCCTTAACACAGACTGCCTCACATAATGGTTGTTGAAACCAGCATTAACATTAACTTTATCATACCATAAAAATCCATGTCACCCAAATCTCAGATCAAATCCCTCCAAACCCAGTAATCTATACTTCTCCAACATCATCCAGTCTTTTAACTAAACCAAACAACATGGTGCAAAATACCATTTCAAATCTGGAAATCCCAGTCCACCTCTTTGTTTATCATCTTGGACTGTAGTCACACTGCAGAATTAAAGCAGTGTGACACCACTTCAACTTTCATGGCTGAATGCTATGGAATTCTGGGATTTGTCATTTTGTGAGATATTTAAGCTTCTCTGTCAGAGGGCTCTGGTGCCACAACAAACTACAAATCCAAGGATTCCATAGAATGGAGCCATGGCAGTTAAAGTGATGTCAAACTGCTTTAATTTTGCATTGTGGCTCCAGCCTTGAAAACTTTAAATCTAACTCTTGGCTTCTTCCCTTGCCAGATAAACTTTGAAACATCTTTTTGCCATTGTTTAAATGCTGCCTCATTCATCAGAATCAGTATTGTTTGAAACAAGATTAACATCTTTGGCAAGACATTCATTTTTAGCACAAATGAATGCCTTGCCAAAGATGTTACCCCCTCAACCCCAAACAATACTGATTCTGATGAATGAGGCACCATTTAAGCAATGGCAAAGAAAAATTCTTCCTAACAATGATAACATAAGTTTACTCCATCTTGGAAAGTTTTGTTTAATTTAATTCCAAATCTTCACATAATTATTCTGAAATAATGTAGAGTTTTTACTTGTGTCATTAATACCTAGGTATTTAACTTTTTTCCTCAATATTAAAACCAGTTTTCTCAGTCACAAGTATTTTATATATTCTTCTCATATTTTTGTCAATATCATCATTTTGTCCTTATCACGTTTAAACCCAGCTAAATTCCATACTCTCTTAATGTATCTAGCAATACTCCAGCACTTTCCAATGAATCTTCCAGTATAATCACCAAATCATCTGCAAAGGCCCTTAATTTAAATGTTTGTCTTTTAATATTCAGTTCTTTAATTCTCTCCTCTTGTCTTATAGATCTATTCAGAACTTCTAAAGCCAAAATAAAAGGAGAGATAATGGACATCCTTGCCTTGTACGTCTACATGTCACATGTTCTTGTCTTTTCCCCATTAATCAATATCTGTGCCTTTTGTGTATCATATATTGCCTTAATCCACATCTTTTCCAAAATTTCCAACAAAAAAAAATTCAATTTAAATTATCAAAGCTTTTTTTCATCATTCAAAAAGAAAAAACGCACCAGTTTTTGTTATGCTTTTCTAAATATTCTAAAATGTCCAACACACACCTTGTGTTATCACACAGTAGCCTCTTCAGTTAAAACACACACACACACACTGATCATTATGTATAAATTCTTATAAAACCATATTTAATCTGTCTGTCAAAATTGTAGTAAAAATCTTGTATAATAACAGAGAAATGGGCCTATCATTCTTAGCCATTGTCAAGTCTTGATCCTCTTTTGGTATTAGGGTTATATTTGCATTTTGCAATGTATCTGGAATCTTCCCAGATTTTAAAATCAAATTCATTGCTGCAATGGCAAATAGTTCCTCTTCAAAACACTTACAATATGTGGCTGGGAAGCCATGTGGACCTGGTGCTTTCCCTCCTTTGATTTTTTTAATTGCCTCTGTGATCTCCACCACTGTAATGGGGGCATTCAATTTCAATCTCGGAGGTTCTGATCTCATCATATGTAGTCACTGTCACCACATCTCATGGAAGTGGAATCTACAAATGAATAGGTTCTGAGAGTCCATTTCATTGGGTGACCCAGAGTTTTAGGATTATGGCGGAGAAAGAAACAATTCTCTCACTAGCCCTTTCCTGCCTCAATTCCTGCTCTCCTCTGCCCCTTTCCGTGGAGACTGCTAGGACGGCAACAGGTGCAGAAAGAGTTTTCGTGGCATCTTCTGTAGCCACTCAGTGACCACTTGGGCTGAGGGGTGAAGCAACACCCAATATCCATCTTGCTGTTATTGTATAGTCAGGAAGAAACCATTGTGCAAGGAGATACTGGATACCTGTAGGAGTAATGAGCCTAAAAAATAAAAATGTATTAAAAATTCCATGGATCTAGCCCTTTTAAAAGCAGTAAAAAATATCTTCTTTAAAAGAAGTTAAAAAATCATTTACTTTCAAATTCATGCAGAGTGGCTTAAGAATGCAGACAAGCTCAATTAACATTTAAAAGTATATTCAGAGGTCTGTGGTCTGATCACCCAGTTAAATTAGACTCATTACAAAAACAAAGGAGTCAGTTTAAAAATGCAAATCAAAAGTTTACTGAAGGTATATCAATCTCAATCTACATACTAAAACAAACTTTAAAAAAGAAAAGGTTCCTAACTAACTAGGAGGATTTAGGGTAGAAAGACTCACCCAGCCTTTAGCGGTAGAAGGCTACATGGTGATTTGAAAAGCAAACATCATAGCATGGCTAGGACAGCAGCAGCATGGCATCCATGGCTAGGCATCATAAGATGGCATGGCAAGACAAAGAAAGATGGCTACAGCCGCATGGAGACTCTAACTTAAAAGAGTCTCACAAAGAGCAATAAAATTTAGATTAGGTCATGTGTTGAATGACCCAGCACTCCAGTTGGCTGGAAGTGCCCAGTGAAATAAGAGAAAGGGAGTTTGGGAGAACAGAAGCATGCAGGGAAAAATTCCTAGACTTATCTTAGGATGTGAATGAGGTACACAAGACTGCTTTTACATTACAATTAATTATTTCCTCACATACTAAAATACCTCCTTCTGAAATGGTGTAAAAAAGATTTTTGCATAGCTCCTGGTAACACATCACTGAGCAGATTCCAGCCATAATGATCTGGTGTGGAGAACTAGTAGTTTGAAACACAGCAGGTGTGACACAACCATTGGCTTGAAACTGGTTGAAGTGATACATTGGAATACTTTAAAATGTAATTTTAGTCCTTAGTCAACTTCCACATAACAGGTTAAAGGTGTGATTTTCAGTGCTTACTTCCTAAACATAAGGTGTGTCCATACTGCAAAGTTATAGCAGTTTGAGACCACTTTAACTGCCAAAGCGTCAACAGATGAAATCTTGGGATTTGTAATTTGGGGAGGGAGTTGTCTGCTAGAAAGTTCTAGCCTACTGCCTAAAATAGCAAAAAAAATCCAAGTCCCTCAGCAAACAACGACTCCCAGGATTCCATAAAATTGAGCCATGGTAGTAAGAGTGACATCAAACTGCTGTAATTGATAGTGTGATACACCTAGATGTAAAGCATGTCAGCAGCTTGTGAATTCCAGGTGAAGCCATGATAGGTACATGATGGGTAGGTAGAGGCTGACTGTGACTATGCAGTGATCACAGGCCATGCTCTCTGCATATGGTCAGATGCAGTCTGTTCTCACTTTATCCAGGGGCAGCTGAGTTGAACAAGAGATATGCTACTGCCAAAATTGGATCCAGCACTGGGAGAACTCTTGTTCAACTTGGAGCAGCTGCAAGAGGAGCAGCAGTAAAATCCAGAATGAACTGGCCATTCCCACAGTGGTAGCACCAGTGGCTGCCCTGACTTCATCTCTTCCAGGGTGGTATGAACCCTAACATTTGAAACAGGTTCTGGGGCTGGTGAGGTCTGGTTCAATAAACAGGACACAGCAGTATCAAATAAATGCAGAAAGTTGTCTTTGGGTATAGACAACATAAGTATAAATTCAAGCAAGGGCTCACTTCCCCTGTTCTCTTCCTCAGTGCTTCTCCATGAGTGTATCCATGCTACATGCTATAACAGTTTGATACCACTTTAACTGCCATGGTGCCATCCTATGGAATCCTGGGATTTGTGGTTTGATGAGGTACATAAAATTCTATTTTAGAGAGCCCTACTGCTGTAGTTCACCCAAATCCCAGATAAAATCCCTCCAAACCCAGTAATCTCTACTTCTCCAACGTCATCCAGTTTTAACTAAACCAAACAACATGGTGCAAAATACAATTTCAAGTCTGGTAATTCCAGCCCACCTCTTTGTTTATCATTTTGTGAACTAGCAGAGGATTCTAGGCACTTTCCCAAACTACAAATCCCAGGATTTCATGGAATAGATCCATGTCAGTAAAGGTGCTATCAAACTGCTGCAGTGTGGACGCATTCCATGTCACAATACTGGCAGAAGCTTTCATGATTAGTTGATGGAAGGCAGATTGTGTTAGAATCATAGAGCTGAAAGAGACCTCAAGGGCCATCCAGTCCAGTCCCCTGCCATGCAGGAATATACAATCAAAGCATTCCCAACAGATGGCCATCAAGCCTCTGTTTAAAAACCTCTAAAAATGGAGACTCCACCACACTCCAAGGCTGTGCATTCCACTTCTGAACAGCTCTTACTGTCAGGAAGTTCTTCCTAATGTCTAGGTAGAATCTCTTCTCCTATAGCTTTGAGCCCATTGCTCCATGTCCTAGTCTCTGGACCATCAGAAAACAAACTTGCTCCATCCTCAGTATGGCATCCCTTCAAATATTTAAACATGGCTATCATGCCCCCTCTTAACCTTCTCTTCCCCAGACTAAACATACCTAGCTCCCTAAGCCACTCCTCATAGGGCATGGCTTCCAAACCTCCCACCATTTTGGTTGCCCTCCTCTGGCCACATTCCAGCTTGTCCATATCCTTCTGGAAGTGTGGTACCCAGAACTGGACACAGTATTCCAGGTGAGGTCTGACTAATGCAGAATAGAGTGGCACTATTACTTGCCTCAGTCTAGACACTATACTCCTATTGATGCAGCCTAGAATCGCATTGGCTTTTTTAGTAGCCACATCACACTGCTGACTCAAGTTCAGTTTGTGGTCCACTAAGACTCCTAGATCCCTTTCACATGTACTGCCATCAAACCAGATGTTACCCGTCCTATATCTGTGCATTTCATTTTTACTGCCCAAGTATAGTATCCTACGTTTCTCCCTGTTGAAATTCATCTTGTTAGTTTTGGCCCAGCTTTCTAATTTGTTAAGGTCATTTTGAATTCTGATCCTGTCTTCTGGGGTCTTAGCTACCCCTCCTAATTTGGTGTCATCTGCAAACTTGATAAGCATGCCCTCTATTTCTTCATCCAAGTCACTGATAAAGATGTTGAATAGCACTGGGCCCAGGACAGCACCCTGTGCCACCCCACTGGCCACTTCTCTCCAGGATGAAGTGGAGTCATTGGTGACTATCCTTGGATTTGGCCCATCAACCAATTACAAATCTACCTAACAGTTGCATCATCTAGCTTGCATGTTACTAACTTTTTTGCAAGAATATCATGGGGGACTTTGTCAAAGACCTTACTGAAATCAAGTTGTATGGTAACTCTTGTTGTTCCTCCTTCAAATAATCCAGATCTTGGGAAAGTTGCTTGTTTGCACTACAACTCCTAGTGGCAAGTCTACCTGGATGTTTCTGGGGCATTAAAATCCAAAATGTAACCTTTCCAAGCTCTGGATAATGCATGCTGTATTTTGAGGCCAGGTACTACAGAATGAAGGAGTCAACGCGGTGTAGTGGTTTGAGTGTTGGACTATAACTCTCCAGACCAGGGTTCAAATCCAGATCAGCCATGAAAACCCACTGGATGACCTTTGACAAGTTGATGCCCTCTCAGACTCAGAGGAAGGCAAAGGCAACCCTCCCTGAACAAATCTTGCCAAGAAAATCCCATGATAGGGTTGTCTTAAGGTTGCCATAAGTTGGAAACAACATGAAGCCACTCAACAACAACTACTACTACTATACAAAATGGCTACACACTCTGTCCATCTGCTCACCATTGTCTCTTGTGCAAGTGACTTCTTAGCTCATTCCCTGACTATCCTCAGCCTGTCCTGTTGGGTCTGATTAGTAATGAGAAAAGAGCCTGCTATCACAATCACTCAAGCTTCCTTCTGGGAAAGTTCAGCAATTAACTTTTGGTGAAGATGCTTTTGAAACACAGAAGGCATCAGAGAGCCAAAGGCAGGGGAGGGGGATGGAAGAGTGGAGCAGGGTTAGGGTGGGGTGAGGCCAAACCCAAAGGCATTCCACAAATTGGAACAGGCTGGGGCTCCTGGGAAGAGAAAGGAGAGAGCCGTCCCATAGGACAACAACAGATGTTGCTTCCCTCAATCCCTCCCCTTCTTCTTCCATCCCGGATGCAGGGTCAGACCAGTTACAGAAGCATTCAGAAAAGACTGTGCCTGCTAGATCAAAAATCCAAGAGAAAGAAAGTTTGGAATAGATATGTTTTATAGAGTCTTAAAGAACTCGATTGGAATGGTCTGCATCCTGGGAGATGGTAGGGGACAGTGCGTTGGCTGTTCTGTGGGTCACCCTCTTCCTGGATTAACCATGATGCTCAGTAAACTATAGATAGTTATCCTTTTATTATTAGAGGAAAAGCAAAGAGTTTGATTGCTTCCGTTTTCCTTGCTCTGTAGGATAGGCCAAAGACATAGACTCATTAAATAGACAAATTAACAAGGAAGTCAAATAGAAGATTACTCTAGGCTACCCTACGAGACAAAAAGAATTTTTTTAAAAAGGCTCAGCAAGAGCAACAACCATCTGCCCTACATCACAGCTCTTTTGTGATCTGCTACTAACACAGAAAGAAGAAACGCTGGAAGAGACTGACTACAAAATAAATAAATTCAATGACCTCACATAATCCCTCTCTATGGACAACATGATTGGAAAGTGCTGGTGAGATTCGTGCCCTGCATTGCACATTAGAGCTTCGTCCATCTCCATCTACATCCTTGTTTCTTACTTAAATGTTTATGCTGGAGACATCCTGTCTAGTTTTCCCCCCACTTAATTTGAAATCCAGATCTCTGGATTTGTCCAAAGTGCTTTGAACTGTGTCCTTTGGTTTTGGAACCAAACTGGACCAATCCAACACACTCTGGAGCTGATTCAAATTGGTCTGAATCTGCCCAATTTGCTTCATTATTCATAATTAGTACACATGACTCTAGTTCTGTCCCCATGTAAGAGGACAGAAAGTTCTGCAAACAGAAGGAACAATCAAAACTGAGGATGGTAAAATCTCTGGCAGCATATCTATCTATCTATCTATCTATCTATCTATCAATCATCTATCATCTATCTATTTATTTGATTTAGATACCACTTTTTTCCCAGAATGGGACCCAGGGTGGCTCACAACACATATTATCTTACTGCCCTAGAGCTCTTAAAATTGGCAAGAAAGACTTCCAGATTTTGACCTGGCAGCCCTCTATACCATTGTATGTTAGAGGAGCAGAAGTTACATTTCTGTGTATGAGAAGATAGGAAATTTTGCCTGCCTGTTACAAGAAGCCAAGAACTGCCTGCACATTTTGAAACATACAAGACTGGATAGGGATGGAGTAAATGGAATGGCAGCTGTGAGAGCAGGTAGACAAGAAGCCAGTATTACGGGATTTTCCTGGAATACTGGCAGAAGAATACGTGTGGTTAATGGTGTCAATGACCAACCACAGTATAATTCAAGATAGAGCCTCACGGAATATGCTTTTTGAGACTCAAGAAGGATAGGAAAGTATGTGATGTGGTGCTGTGAGATGGGGGACAAAACTATCTTACATTTTTAAAAAAATAATAGCTCCCAGAATCCCCAGGTCAGTTAAGCCAGTAGGGGATTTGGGAGTTCTAACAGGAAAGAAAAGAAATTTCATAAGCTCCCATAAGCTTTGCATGCAAAATGGCAGCCACAAGTGATTTACTCATGTTTGCACTTACCAAAGTTTGCCACTGACAAACTTTTTAGAAAAACAACAATGTCCAAGGTGTGCAAGAGCGATTTTCCAATTTAACAGAAAAGCAATTACAATAACAAAAACACAACCCTACCCTGTTTTATCGCCTTAGCTATTGCTCACTAAGGTGAAAATCCAACATGGCAGCAGTGGGTGCTTGTCCTGTTAGCAAGCCCTGCACCTGGCGCTCACCCAGCCAATCAGCTTTGCACGTCCTCTTCTATGAGAAAGAGGTTCATATTGAAGGAATATCCAAAGGCTTTCATGGCCAACATCCATAGATTTTCCTTGGGTTTTTTTCTGGGCTGTGAGGACATGTTCTGGAATAGTTTCTTTCTGACATTTTGCATGTATCTGTGGCTGGCAGCCTCAGAGAATGGTTAGGTAGATGTGTGTGTGGAGTTTATGTGCTGTGAACCCCTGTTGGGGAGGATATGTAAATTTGTGTAATTGAATGGTTAGTTTCTGGGTATAGAAATGCAAGGCTTCTTAGTAGTGTCTTTTTGGCTAATGGTTGGTTGATGGGCCATTATCTGCTGGGAATCCCCTTGTCCCTGGGTGGAATTCTTTTGTAAGTGTTGAGTTTTGATTCTATTGAGACACTGCAGACTGGGCCAGCCAGAAAAATCAGCAGTAGCAGAACATGTTATAAACTAACCTAGACACAAAATGCTATTTGAAAACACAGAAATTCTAGACCAGGCCAACAACTATCATGTCAGAATGCACAGAGAAGCTATTGAAATCCACAAACACCTGGACAACTTCAACAGGAAACAAGAAACCCTAAAAGTAAACAAAATCTGGCTCCCAGTTTTGAAATACAATAGAATCAAAACCTAACACTTACAAAGGAATTCCACCCAGGGACAGGGATTCCCAGCAGATAATGGCCCATCAACCTACCTTTAGCCAAACAGACTTAATTGGATTAGATAGGCCAAAGATCAGACCCATTCAGTGGCTGCTGGTGTTTCCTATGTTGGTGGGCAAGTGAATCCACTCTGGAGTTTAGCCTGAACTTTAAAGAAGCAAGGTGCTGAACCTATTTGTGAGATAGAGTTCAGCACCTTGGACTGCTCTTTTAAAGTACAAACTAAAACCTTAAGCTGATGCACCACCACAGACACAGAGCCAACAGCTAACATTTGACTCAGGATAAAGCAGCACCACATTGTGATACAATCCAGTTCCCAGCGTGGGTCATGGCAACCCAATAGTTCCACAGTCAGAAACAAGTGACAGGCAGAGCTTGGGAAACTGAATGTTTGGAGGTTGGGGAGTTCTGGGAGGTGTAGTCCAAAAAGGTAACTTTTCTATGTTCTGGACAGGTTGTGAGAAGATGGGCTCTGTGATTATTGAACAGTGACAGTGAGAATGACCTTGCAGCAGTTACAGTTCACAAAACCAGGCTTTGTGCCAATGCACAGCTAATTTCATAATATGGAAAAAGTATCTCAGAACTGAAAATTTTCCTTATTCCCTGATACTCACTAAACCTTCTTTCCCGTAGCAGCCTACATGGGGAAAGATTGAGGGGGGGGGCAATGGCAAAAAAATTCCATATTGTACACTTACTCAGATATATTTAATGAACCCACATCTTTAAGATGCAAATACAGAATGGCTAGAGCCAAGTATTTCAAGTTGTGGAGGAAGGTTACCCAGTTGTAGAAGGTGGCAAGGAGGCTTCAGGAGTTCAGTGACATTGACCTGGTGATCAGAATGGACAGAGTATTGTGTGGCTCTCTGCCTTGGCCCTGCAGCTTCCGGGGGCCAAGACAACTGCATTCCTCAGGATGTGTCTGTCTTCAGCTTGCTACAGGGTTGCATCCCACATAAATTGACATTCAGCCAGTACTGTTCAAGGCTAACTATACAGGATTGCCTCCACTAACTAACTTGTGCATATCACTCCTCATCCATCTCCATGACAACATCCCTATTTGGTATCTTGGAGATACATGAACACAAACACCTTCATAACACTAGAACGGTTGTTTTTTTTCATGTGAGTAAATTTCCACCAAGCTAATTAATCCCAGAGTCATCACTTCATGAGAGCAAGGTTTGAACCCCATTTCAAGTCCAGCAATATTGGGTAATTCTCAAACAGTCCAAGGCTGTAATCCTAAATGTACTTTACTTGGAAGCAAGTCCCATTGAAATCACTGAGAAATCAGTGGGTTTAAGATTGAGCTATACAATTTTCATATTAGATGCTGACTTTCCATTTGAGAATGTAATCTTTACATTTCTAGCCAGTGCTCCTGAAAGAGCAGTAAAGACCACCTATATTAAATGATGAAATTAGGTTTGGCTTGTACTGTATACCAAATATTCCTGAGGTGCCCTTAGCAAAGAAGATGCAGGAGCCCCAAGATGATATTGGGTCGAGGTTTGGTGGCTGTTGCTTTTTTGTTTTAAATAGTCATGTGTAAAATTCAGGACCACATAAAACACTTTATCAAGAATTTAGTATTTGGGGAAATGTTAGCTATGGTAGTTGCCCAATGGTCAATTACTAACATAGCCAGCATATAATTGTGATGTTTCTGGGCAGATGGGCCCCAGCAGCAAGGCTTACAACCCAGCACAAGAGTCAATACCAGAGAAAAAGCACACATCTATAGACAATCCAGATGGGAAAGCTAACAACAGAGTCAGTGGTCAAGTGAGGATCAACTAGCTATATCCTCCCTGAGATCAAGTCAGGAGTAAATACTAAGACAAGGTCAGGCAGTCTGAAGCCAGGATACAATAGCTACGGCAGAGACATGGTTTGCAAGGGTATCTGGTGTTCAGGACAGGCTTTGCTTCCAGTAGTCTGATAGTCCTCACACTAAGGACTTCGCTGAGCTTTTGGGGCCCAGCCCAGAGCTCAGCTGCAGGCATTGCCAACGCCTGCTCTCAAGGAGGTTTGCAACCCAGCTCTCAAACTGGTCACCTCAAGCTACGTCTGTGATTTCAGTCCCTGTTGTCTTCACATATTAAGGGGGGGGGTCTATTTTAAATTCTGTAAGCTGTCCTGATTGCATTTTGTAGAGGGGCGGGGTACAAATAAATGTTATTATTATCATTAACCTCTTCTTTTGCTTCCAGAGATGAGTTGCATCTATCCTTGGATGTACCATTGCGCAAACACTGTCAGGTCTTTGCCACTTGCCAGTTCTGGGGACTCAAAACTCATCCTTCCTAGAGGAGTCCTCTGGCAGGGACATGGAAATAATATTAAAAGCCTGGTTAGCATACCTTCCAACTGTCTCTGTTTGGCAGGGACGGTCCTGATTAGGAGGCTTATTGCATGAAGAAGTAAAATGGCAGTGCAGCTCAAACGTTTTGCCTTCCATTCTGCCTTACCACATTATGGTGGTGTTCTTCAGCTGTTCTTTCTGTTCTGGTCCTGTGGGAGAGGGTGGTAAGCACGAGTCTTAATCCATTAGAAAAAAGACTCATGTTTACCACCATTTCCCATAGGACCAGAAGAACTGATGAAGCATGCCAATGTCATGCGGTAAGACAGGATGGAAGGTGAAACGTTGGGGCTACACTGCCATTTTACTTCCTTGTTTGATAAGCCTCTTATCCTCAATATTCTCACTTTTTCAGCTACTTTTAAAATGTTTCAATCTGTCCCTCCTCCTCCCACCTTTCCCTCCATATTTTGCTTACTTCAATTGCTAAAGAGGCAAATACTGAAGAGCACTCAATGGAATCCACAGGGGGAAAAATATATGTCTCCAAGTGCTCAGTGCATGGCTATTTTTATTTTTATTTTGGAAAAGGCCCAATGTGTTTCAACCTATGTACAGATTGACCATCATATCCATGGGACCTAAAAATATGTCCTCATTTTCTTGGTCCTCCAGCACAATTCTACGGTATGCTTCCACTGGAAGTTGGGCCAGAAGTCATTCATTTCAGTAGAGTTCACTATTTCATATTTCATGTATCCATGGTAAGTCCAGGAATGTCTGTCTCCTCCACAGTTGGACCAAAAAGAAACTAGCAAATGGAATGAGATGTTCAGCTCCAGAAATTTCTGCAGATAGATTTCACATTGCCCCTGAAGAAGGCCGTTGGAATGTACACAGAGGCTGAAATGCATTGGGCCTTTTCCAAAATAAAAAATACAAGGAGAGATCCACTGAGCACTTGGAGGCACTTCAATTGCTGCCAACTAAGTTCAAAGTGGAAAAGTAGTTTGCATTCAGTTGCACTCGGCAGGGAGATGAGAAGAGGAGGCAGTTTTGTCTTTCTTAAATTCAATATAGTTGGCCACCCATATCCACGGATTCTGTATCCATGGATTCAACCATCTGTGGCTTGAAAATATTCTAGTTCTTCCGCAAAAAAAACAAACGTTGATTTTGACATTTTATATAAGGAATACCATTTTACTATGCTATTATATATAATGGGACTGGATCATCCAGGGATTTTGGTATTGACTGGGTCCTGGAACCAAACCCCAGCAGATACCAAGGACTCACTGTACATAAATACCAGGATTTTGCTTCTTAAGATAGTAGTTTTGTGTGTTCTTCCTTGTTAATAACTTTTGCTGTTTTGTTGCCTAGCCACATCCTTTTGACCAACTCTAATGTGGCTCAGCATATCCTAGGGCTTATCTACACTGGCGGGGGTGGGGGGATCCAATTGAAATTTGGACTACTTTGGCCCTGATTTAAACATCACACCTTGGCCCAAGAATGATTGGCCACACACAGGGAAGGCAGAGCCAACAGTGGCAGCAGCACCGAGGAGGGGAGAAAATGGTGCCACCTGTCAGGCAGCGATTGCCCTACCTCCCCACCCCATCCTCCCTAATCCAGTGTGAATCCTTTGTTTACACTACAGTTTTCTAAAGGCAAGATTTAGATGGTATACCCCAAGTCTGGTGAGGATAGAGCCATATGACGTGTAGCATTTTCGGGCCAGATTCAGGGGGGGTTTCCACTAGTGTAGACAAGTTTTCCTCTATTAATGTTGGGTGGCATGGATTAGTACAATCAATACTGTATGTGAAATTTAGCCCCTCCCCATACCAGTTTTTGACCCTCCTGGCCCATTTTGGTGTATAATATCACTATGTTGAAATAACAATAGAAACCACGATGGGCAAAATTCCTTTGTCAAGGTTTATTTATATCTTTAAAACCTTTTTGTTCTTCTCTTCAGCTGAAGAAAGCTCCAAGAATGACTTACACATATAAGCAATAAGCCAGTGCCTGTCCTCAACCTTATAATTTAACAGGCATGACACAAAAGTAAATGGGATGGGGAGGAAGAAGGGAAAGAGCATACTCAGGCATTAGTTCTCAAGCTTATTCTCAAAGCCAGCTTTTCCCAACCCAGTGCCCTCCAGTTATGCTGGGCTACAATTCTTATCTTTGGCTGTCCTTCTGGCTGGGGGTAGTCCATGTTGTAGTCCAAACCAAAACTAAGAATGGGACAGCTCAGGAAAATTGGGGGGGGGGGTTGTTCTGCAGTCCAATGATATCTTAGAGTTGCCAGACTGAAAACTGGAGAGGGCTCCTATAGCTTTAATAGTTGTGTAGGAAGACCGTTTAACAGATGTTGCTTGTCACACATCCACATAACAAATAACACCTGCTGAAACTCCTGTGTGTGCATGTGCCTTCAAGACACCAGTCAACTTACTATGTCGTAAAGTTTTCTTAGGCAAGAAATACTTAGAGGTGGCTTACCATTGCCTTCCTCTGAAATGTAGCCTATACCACCTGGCCTTTGTTGGCGGTTCTCCCATCCAAGTATTAATCAGGGCTAATTCTGTTTAGCTTTCAAAATCCCAAACATTAAAGGTACAGAAGTCATCTCTAGTTTTCAGTCTGGCAACCCTAAGAAAACAATATCTTCCTTCAGGAGTCCTGGGTACACATAAACATATTATGTGAAGAATTAATTAAATAAAATATAAGTAGCTTACATAATTAGCTTACATTAACCAAAACTAAAAATCAATATACTAAAGAAATTTATTGTAAAAAATAATTTCTCAGATCAAAGAGGTTTCCTTCCCCACCTTTAGGCCCTGCTTATACTTTGAGGTCCTTACCACACCACGTCATTATACCGTCATAGCATCTGTTTTGGTTCCATTTTTGCCTCAGCCTTATCACATGATGTCATGATTCTCCCAGTGTTGTTGTGCAGTACTATCATTGGGGATGTGCTCCTTACATGCTGAAAATAATCTGTTAATGACTCCCTTTCCCACTATGATTTAGTAGCCAGTTTGAGTGCAGATGTCTCATTCAAATTCATTGGGAGAATGATCAATTAGTGGGTGTGGTTGTTACCCAAAGTGCTTGTGGAAATTCCACAAAAATATCAAGTTTTTAATATGTTGGGGAAATTAGCAGCAACTCGACTTTAACAATGCAAAAGGGGGCAACAAGGGGATCTTTACGCCAATTGTATACCCCAACTAACTCTGAACTGACACACACAAATGCAAAATGAAAAGTTAACAATGATATTTATTAAGGCTCTCTCTTCTCCGGCTTTTCTTTGCAAACGAAGATTCAGGAAGGACTCATCCTGCACTTTCTGCAAGCGTGCTGATGACTAAAAAGTCCAATCTGAGATAAACAAGTCCGGTTGCAGAAAGCACAGCAGAAGGTCTCCTTGGATGATGTTTCCAGATTATAATAATAACAATAATAAATTTTTATTTTTAACCCGCCCCACTGCTCGGCGACCGGGGCGGCGTACAACAGGATTAAAACAGCAGCAAGTTAAAACAATCCTTCCCAATCCTAACCCTCCCACCCCTTAAAACTAAATTAAACTAGTAGAGAATTAAAACAAAGATAAAATACAATACAACATACCAAAAAAATGGCAATAGCAGCAGGGGGGTGGGTAAGCAATCAACTCCACTTGAACCAGGAAGTTATTCCGGGAAGTCCTGCTGGAAGAGGTCCATCTTTAGTGCTTTCTTGAAGCTATCAAGAGTAATGATAAGACGGATCTTGGGTTGTGATTCTTTCTTTGTTGTCGTTTCTCTTCAAGACTTGTTCGGCGTGAGTTCTCAAATAAAGCTGTAGCATTGTGGATAGTGTGTCTCCATGCCTCCCGATGTGAGGCCAGGGCGGACCATTGTTGGTGATCAATTTGGCCGAGCCCGAGATGTTGCTTCAGGGAGTCCTTGTATCGCTTTTTTGGAGCGCCCCTCTTACGCTGACCCATGGCAAGTTCACTGTAGAGTACTATTTTGGGGAGGCGATGGTCCTCCATCCTAGAAATGTGCGCTGCCCAGCGCAGCTGTGTTCTCAATATCATGGCCTCAGTGCTGGTGATCCCTGCTTGCTCAAGGACAGCAACATTCGTCACATAGTCCAGTGTATATTTAGGATTGTGCATATACAGCGCTGATGAAAGGACTTAAAAGTAATAACACCAAGCACACACACATTCATCCAATAAGCCATTCACACAAGACCACTAGGAATGGAAGAAGAAAGATTGACAGAGGGATAGATAGGGAGTTTTCTAGGGGATATATGACACCTGTCTCATAGTCCAAAGTCGCAAAGCAGACTGGCAGCACAGATGGATGAAATAGGAGTGGCTAACATAGATAGACGTAGTGTCCCCAGGAAGAGACTCTGTGTGCCCTGGCTACACAGAGGGATGTAGTGTCCCTGGGCCTGGAACTTGTGTGCAATGAGGCATCATTTTGGGCTAGCATTTATATCAAAAATGTGCCCTCAGGTGATTGGATTTCGTGTGTTGAAACAATGGGTTTCAGCTGTCTCCAGAGATCGAACAATAGGCTTCTTGAGTGTGGACAGTGGGCTTCTGAAGACATTAATGTGTTGCGACTACTCTTAATGTTCTGGTGATTAGTTTTACAAAGCTTCAGCTGCTTCCTTAATGGCTAAGTGTGTGGTTAAGGGAAGGAAATACCTTCAGACAAAAGGTTATTCCATCCACCGATGATAGGATCAATTGTCTGTCACTTAGGGTGTGTGCAGGCAAATGTCCTTTTGACCTCATTATGTTTCCTCACTATTTGGAATTTGTTAATGCTCTTTCCTTGTGTGATAAGTGGATTAACAAAGTGCCTTTTGAGATCCTTACAGCAAGTTCCTGCTATTTTACTATTCTTCCCAGTGGAAGACTATATTAATAAGCCAAACTATTAATAAGCCAATTTGGGGGTTTTCTGGACATGGGGCTCATAGGGGCAATAATATGGTGTGGGTTGTCATCTGGTTGTCCCCCATCCCTTGGCAATGCTGAAGGAAATGTAGGCCTGTGATTCTAACACAATCATTTCCCCCCACCCCTCCTGTATGATTTTTTAACATCTTTTGTTTGATGAAGAAACCCATGGAGCTTCAAAGGTCTGCATGATATGTTTTGTGCATTTTGCTTGGCCAATAAAGGTACCACTCTTTTGTGGATTTCTATGGAAGGTGTGGGCTGATAATGGGATTGTTACTTTAAACAGATACTTAATCATAGAATCATAGAATTGTAGAGTTGGAAGAGACCACAAGGGCCATCCGGTCCAACCCCCTGCCACGCAGGAAATCACGATCAAAGCATCCCCGACAGATGGCCATCCAGCCTCTGTTTAAAGACCTCCAAGGAAGGAGACCCCACCACGCTCCGAGGGAGTGTGTTCCACTGTCAAAAAGTTCCTCCTAATGTTGAGGTGGAATCTCTGTTCCTGGAGCTTGCATCCATTGCTCCGTGTTCCAGTCTCTGGAGCAGCAGAAAACAAGCCTGCTCCATCCTCAACGTGACACCCCTTCAAATACTTAAACACGGCTATCATATTGCCTCTTAACCGTCTTTTTTCCAGGCTAAACATACCCAGCTCCCTAAGTCTCTCCTCATATGGCATGGTTTCCAGGCCTTTCACCATTTTAGTTGCCCTTCTTTGGACATGCTCCAATTTGTCAATATCCTTTTTGAATTGTGGTGCCCAGAACTGGACACAGTATTCTAGGTGAGGTCTGACCAAGGAAGAATAGAGTGGCACTAATACTTCCCTTGATCTAGACACTATACTTCTATTGATACAGCCCAAAATCGCATTGGCCTTTTTAGCTGCCGCATCACACTGTTGACTCATGTTCAACTTGTGGTCTACTAGGACTCCTAGATCCCTTTCGCACATAGTCTCGCTCAGCCAGGTCTCTCTCATCCTATATCTATGCATTTCATTTTTCCGCCTAAGTGCAGTACTTTACATTTCTCCGTATTGAATTTCATTTTGTTAGCTTTGGCCCAGCTCTCCAGTCTATCCAGGTCATTCAGAATTTTGATCCTGTCCTCTAGGGTATTAGCTACTCCTCCTAATTTGGTGTCATCTGCAAATTTGATAAGTATGCCCCTAATTCCCTCATCCAAGTCATTGATAAAGATGTTGAATAGCACTGGGCCCAGGACAGAACCCTATGGCACCCCACTGGTCACATCTTTCTAAGACGAAGAGGAGCCACTGCTGAGCACCCTTTGGGTTCGGCCGGTCAACCAATTACAAATCCATTAAACAGTTAACTTGTCTAGCCTACATTTTACAGGCTGGTCTGCAAGAATGTCATGGGGAACCTTGTCAAAGGCCTTACTGAAATCAAGGTATGCGATGTCCACAGCGTTCCCTTCATCTACCAAGCTGGTAACTTTATCAAAAAAAGAGATCAGATTAGTCTGGCATGACTTGTTTCTCTGAAATCCATATTGACTTTTTGTGATTATGGCATTGCCTTCTAAATGTTCACAGACTCTCTGTTTAATGATCTGCTCTAGAATCTTCCCTGGTATTGATGTCAGACTAACTGGACGATAATTGTTGGGATCCTCTTTTTTCCCCTTTTTGAAGACAGGGACAACGTTTGCCCTCCTCCAGTCTGCTGGGACTTCTCCTGTTCTCCAAGAGTTCTCAAAGATTATTGCCAATGGCTCTGAGACCACATTTGCCAGCTCTTTTAATACTCTTGGATGTAGTTCATCTGGTCCTGGAGATTTAAATTCATTTAGATTACAAAGGTATTCCTGTACTACCTCTTTGCTTATTCTGAGCTGGATTTCCCCTATTGTGTCCTCTGTTCCATTCTCCTCAGGTTGGTCCCCCTTTTCCTTTTCTGAAAACACTAAGGCAAAGAAGGTGTTGAGTAATTCTGCCTTTTCTCTGTCCCGTTAGCATTTTCCCATCTTCCCCACGTAGTGGCCCTATCATTTCCTTCTTCCTCCTTTTGCTGCGGACATACCCAAAAAAACCCTTTTTATTGTTCTTAACCTCCCTAGGAAGCCTGAGCTCATTCTGCGCTTTAGCTTTTCTGACTTTACTCCTACACATGTTCGCTATCTGTTTGAATTCTTCTTTGGTGATTTCCCCCTTTTTTCATTTCTTATACATGTTTCGTTTAAAACTTAGCTCCGTTGAAAGTTCTTTAGTCATCCATCCTGGTTTCTTGAGACACCTCCCATTTTTCTTCCTCAATGGTACTGTTTGAAATTGTGCCTTCAGTATCTCCCTTTTGAGAAAGTCCCATCCGTCTTGAGGTCTCTTCTCTTTTAGTATTCCTGACCATGGGATCACCCCCAGTATTTCCCTGTGTTTACTGAAATCAGCTCTCCTAAAGTCAAGAATGCGTGTCTGACTATGCCTGGCTTCTCCTTTCCATTGTATACAAACTCCAGGAGAACATGATTACTCTCACCTAAGGATCCCACCACTTGCACCCCATTAACCAGATCATCTCTGTTGGTTAGGATCAGCTATCTAAAATAGCTGACCCCCTTGTTGCCTCTTCCACCTTTTGGACTATGAAATTGTCTTCCAGGCAAGTAAGGAATTTGCTAGACCTTGAAGTTTTGGTTGATTTAGATTGCCAGCAAATATCAGGATAGTTGAAGTCACCCATCACTACTACATCTCTCCTTTCTGCATGTGTGTTCATCTGTTCTAGTAAGGCATCATTCAATTCCTCCGTCTGACTTGAGGGTCTGAAGTAGAGCCCCACAATAACATCCCTGTTGTTTCCCTCCCCTTTAATTTTTATCCAGATGCTCTCCTCTCCACCTGGCTTCCAGTATTGATGTCATGGATCTCTTCACTGGTGTAAATATCCTTGACATATAATGCTATTCCTCCTCCTTTCCTGTTTGGCCTGTTTCTCTTAAAAAGGTTATATCCCTCTATTCCTACATTCCAATCATGTGACTCATCCCACCAGGTTTCAGTAATGCCTATTATATCATATTTGTTTTGTAGTGCTAGGAGTTCAAGTTCATCTTGCTTATTTCCCATGCTCTGTGTATTAGTGTGGAGACATCTAAGACCATGTGTTCCCTTTACTTGCTGCCTGTGTAAGTTTTTTTTGCCTCCCACTGTTGGATCCTTGCACTGTTTGCCTTGTTCCCTCTATGACAGTTTGACTATTTTCTCCAGCCCTTTTGCCTTCCAGAATACTGTCTCCCTCCCCCATTTGACTCAGTTTAAAGCCCTCCTGATCAAATTCTTGAGACTGTAGGCAAAAACGTTTCTGCCAACTGGTGTGAGATGCACCCCATCTCTTGCCAGAAGTCCCCCCTCATGGAAGCGCAGCCCATGATCCAAGAATCCAAATCGTTCTCAGCGACACCATCTATGGAGCCAGTTGTTTACATCAGCTATTTTCCTCTCCTTTCCTGGACCATGGCCTTCAACTGGCAGAAGAGTCGAGATAACATGTGCGCCCATTTCTTTCAGCTTCCTCCCCAGGGCCTCATAATCTCTTCTGATCTTGGGAAAGCTGTGCCTTGCAGTATAGAAGCTACATTTTGGGAGAAAGTAATCGCACAAGTAAATTTGGTTTTGGAAAGTTCTTTGATATTAAGGGACATATATGTTCTTTTGAACTATTTTACAATTCTATGATTCTATGATTCTATTTACTTGTTTCTTGGAAATTAACAAATGGCTAATGGAAGTGATTTTTTGCATCCTTTTGACTGATAAAAGATTGATATTTTGTAACTAGAAAGATAAATTTCCTCTACCTGTGATCCAATGGAAAGAAGATATAGCAATGCTTGCAAAATTTGAAAGAATAATTTATAGATGAAATTTACAAATGGACTTATATTTGGACATTTTGTCAGCTTTTATAGAAATTTACAACTAACATGGTTATTTTTTTTTTACTCCTTTTGTATTTTTATTTTCCTGCTTTTGTTATGCTAGAACATTATTGTCTGTGTATGTAAGTGAGAACCCTATTGAATGTAAATAAAAAATATTTTTTAAAAAATCCTTAGGGAGAAAAGGCCCAGAGCTCTCCTCTAATTTCTTGCTGTCACTTCCCAACATTTGCTGCCTGAAGCAACCCGTCTCACTCTAACACAGGACCCTTTCGCACTACACAATTATAGTGCTATTATTCCACTTTAACTGCCATGCTCCATCCTATGGCATACACTCCAACATTTCACACATGAAAACAGGAACAAATGTGGTCAAGCCACATCAGGAGGAAGAACAAGCAAGCTAGGAGGGGCTACTGCAGTTTGCTTTTCCCCGAACCTCCTGGGAAGGGCGCACTCCACCCCCTCCTCTCCTCTCCTCTCCTCTCCTTTCCTGGGATTCTGTAGGATGCAGCCATGGCAGTCAAAGTGGAATCATAGCACTATATTCATTTAGTGTGAAAGGGCCCACAAATGACAGTACTTGGTGCTGCAAACGTTGTTCAGATATACAACCAGTACTGCTCTCAATTGTGATAGAAACACCTATCGTAGGGAATAATGTATTTTCTCAGCAACAGGTTGTTTGTTGTTTAAGTACAGATTGACCCCCATATCCATGGGGGATACGTTCCAAGATTCCATGGATACCTGAAACCATGGATAATAGGAAAACTTATTATTTTTAATGAGATGAATATCAGAGGTTGACCATAGAATCACACTGAAGGACCTAGAAATGTCTAGAGAGAATATTTTTTTTTCAGATATGGATAAGTGAAACTGTAGATACTGAATTCATGGATACGAGGATCAACCTGAACAGGATAGACTGAATTTTCCTGCAACAGATGCTTGATATGATCCCACCTCTCCCCACAAAACATAAAACTATGATAAGCATTTTGGTTGGAATTCATTAAAGCTGTTATAAATGTGCAGGGGAGAACACTCATGGAGTGGTGTGGAAACATCAGTCAGCTGCTTCCTGGTCAACAGAGGAACAGATCTCCCTCTCTCGCAGTGGCTGTTGTCTGATGAGGGTGGATTGACAGAGTCAGGATGGGAAACACTATGTAGCTGTGTAATTAAGGTGGTTACTCATTTGTGACTGCCTTAGTGAATTCTAGCCAGCAACAGCAAGACTCCTAAATGGTGGGTGTAGTCTTGAGCATGAGAACAGGAATTTAGCCCCTCAGAGTAATTGTTAATGTCCTGGGCCAGTGGCTCTCAAACTGTGGGATGTAACCCTTGGGGGCAGTGCCATAATTGCTCAGGGGGTTGCAAGAAATTTTTCAGACATTAAATTATTAATGTCCCTTGGTTCCAGGACAGCAGCAGAGATGGTGGCAAGCACCAGGTGTCAGGCACTCATTCTTGGGCTTGTGAAGTGGGTGGCTGGTGGGCTCTCTGGAGAAGAGAGATGCTAGTCCCTATGGTAAAGGTGGTGGCAGCAGAAAGGCCCAGGCACCAGGCAGGCGTTCTTCCTGCTTTGGCTGCCGCACTTCTGCTGTTTCCATTCCAAAGGTGGAAGCAGCGGCTGGCATGCTCCCCAGATGCAGTGGAGCAGGAAGAATGTGTGCCTGGCATCCCCCAGGGGTATGTAACATCCACATTTAGATGTAAAGGGGGGGGGTCACAGAGGTTAAAAGTTTGAGAAGCACTGTTCTGGGCCATGCAACCTCACTTCAATGATACCACACACCTTGGTTTCACACAGAGACACACTAAGCCATTCCTCCATACACCTATACCAATTGCCTGTTCACATTCTGGAATCTCTTACTTCTTCAGGCTGTTTTTTAAAACAACATTGAAGGTGATGCTGATAGAGGGAAGAAGCCAAGCTGGGACTAGGGAGGAGGTCTGGAAAGCAGGTCACTTGCCAATCCTGCTTGGACTTTATAATGCACATCTTGGAAGTTAACAGTCTGGGGCTCATCTAAACAAGGTGATATAATGTGGATTGCTGCACATTAATGCAAAATTGCAGCAGCGTTCATTTGTCTCCATGTTTTTTTTGACAAGATCGCTGGTAGGCAAAATTATTTGTGTTTGAAGTTCACACGCAGACATTCCTGTGAATCAAGATGGTGGCTAGGAGTGAATTACTCATGTTATCATTCTCCACAAGTTACTCACATTATTATTCTCCACAATTTGCTGTCACTGCACAGGGCTTTTTTAACTTTAAATCTAAGGTGCAGATGTGTGATCTTCCACTAGAAAAGCTGTATGGTCACCTCACGGCTGTAAAAATACACATGATCACTACCAAGAAACTCCCAAATGGTGCTTCCATCCACTTCATTGCCACACATCCGACAAATTAGCTTTCCACTTCCAGAATGCACTGCGCTGCAAATTGGTTGTCCAAACAAGTGGTAATGCACATTTCTGTGTATTTTTTTAAAAAAAACTTTGGGAAAAGCTGCAAAGGCTTTTCACGCATAGTTATTGTAGTTTTGGGGGGGCCCTCCTTCCAAATAAAGCAAATCACCATGGAATCTTGTTGGGACAAAAGGTATTCTCAAACTCTATGAGTTGTTTTTCCACTGTCTAGACAACCCCTCTGTTTCTTGCATCTCTGTTTATGCAGATATGAAAAGGAGAGTTTAAAAGGCTAAGTATTGCTTGTGGACAGATGAGACGGCGGGGAAGGAGAAACAGGCATACAATGAGCCTTTTGGATCCATGGGGGTTTGGTTCCTGGATCCTGCATGGATACCAAAAACCGCAGATGATCATGCCCCATATTATTAAATGGCAGCAACATGAATGTACACATTTCAGTGTGCCCATGTTTATGTTACTGCCATTTAATAATATGAGGTGTGATGATCTGGGGTTAGTTTAATTCATGGATCTGGACCCGTGGATCTGGATAGCCCACTGTATTAAACTTGAGTGGGAGAGGAGGAAATATAGAACTAGCAAGTCAACCACTCTCCATCTTTAAAGCAGGTCTTTCAGAAATGCCTTCATTTATAATAGTCCCTCAGATCAGGCCATGAATTCCATGGCCCCTCACCTTAACTCTGCTTCACCATCACTTAGGAAGCAGGGAGTAGCCCTCTCAGTGCTAAGACTAGAGACCTGGCTGTAAGAGCAGCTGAGCAGCCCCCCACAAATCCATCTTCTCACCTCAGGTTCAATACAACAAATGGAAACATTTCCCTCTTTCCTCTGGAAGCCATAACAAATCCAAGCGAGAGAAAGGTTTTCTCATTGATCTCTGCAATAGCTCTTTTACCCTGATTGGCTTGGGAACGTCATTTCTCAGATTGCTGTTATTATCTCCTTCCTTTGCACACATGTCTTCCAGGGCTTCAGGGAAGATCTGCTTGTGATTTCCCCATCATCCAGGTGGTGAGAGCTCTGTGCCAGGTTGTCAGACATAAAGATCCTGGGATTAGTTATGTGATTTGATAGATTTATGGGTGGCACATTATAAGGGGTTGTGCCATGAAGTGCGTAGGAGGGAGGCTCCTTTTGTAATGTAGCACTTCTATCAAGGTGTCTGCAGACGTCATTGGAGAATGTCTCCTCAGTCTGTTCAGTTTGGGCTTCACTATTTCTTTTTCCCTTGGCTCTCGAGGGCAGCAGTTCTTGGAAGTATTCGGCAGGACTTCATAGGGAAGCAGGGCCAGTTGCCAGGGCGAGCAAATGAGTAGGCTGGGAAACATGGTGCAAAGTCTCACCCTCCTGCTTACTGTAATACCATGTATAAATAACTGCCTCTTGTAGTAAATACACATTACTCATCCAGGTATGAAATGCTATGGACTATTCTCTTTTCCTTTCTTCTGTTTACACTAAGGATGGCCTTAGGGCTCATCTTTTTTTTTTTTTTTAAGCCAAAACAGAAAGGGGTGTGTGTGAACTGCCTGTCCTGGAAGACTCCAGCAACAGCAATTTGCCTTCTGAAGAACTTGCACGGCCTCCTGCATTCTTCAACATCAAATATAATATGTATTTTTCCTGAGGCATTACTAAGGCTGGTGTCACCCCTCCCTCTGATGGTGTCACCTGGTGCGGTTTGCCTTCTTTTAGGAGGCTGCGTGGAATCCACAGTGTCCTAAGGGCAGAAAATTGGCCCCCTGAGCCTGTGAAGTTGCCCACCCTGGCTTAAACCTTGATCATGGAGCCCTTTCACACTACATAGTTATAATGCTATGATTCCACTTTAACAGCAGTGGGTGCCTCCTATGGAATCCTGGTTATGTTTGGTCAGAGGCACCAGAGGAGCTCCCTGGCTGAGGATTCTAAAGGCCCTGCCCTCCACTTCCAGTTCCAGGATCCCATAGAATGGAACCATGCCAGTTAAAATGGAATCAAAGTGCTATAATTATGTAGTGTAAATAGGTCCATAGAGAAACCAGAATATGCCTTTGCAACTCTTAACTTCCTATATGCTCTTTTGGATAATTGTGGTTTTTCTTTTGTGCTTTCCTTTCGATCATGAAAATGTATGAGTTTTATCCTTTCTTGTATGTGACCTGGTGTTATGAGGACCCAGAGAGAGAGAGAGAGAGAGAGAGAGAGAGAGAGAGAGAGAGAGAGAGAGAGAGGCAAATGCTGTGGTGTTTTCTATTCGGAGGCAGTTTGCCTTGAAATCTCAGATGACGCTGAGCACTGCTTCTTGCATGGCTAGGCCTCTGTGTATGGGTATGGAAAATGAGTAGAAAGCAGGTATGGGTGAGCTGTGGTCCTCTCCAGATGTTCTTGCGCTACATCCCCCCTCACCATTATCTATGCTGATGAGAGTTGTGGTCCACCAATATTTGCAGGGACACAGATTTCCCCCCACTTCATAGCAAGACTACAGTCAGGATCTCACTAAAAGTTTTGAATGAGGATGGAAGGGAGAGAGCACAGTGGATTGCTGAGGCAAACTGTTGCTGACCCAAACCTTCAACAGCATATGCCTCAGCAAAGCTGAAATGCAAGGAAGGATCTTGTCATCTTCCAACTTCTGTCTAGTGATGATGGGATGAGGGAGGGTGTCCGATTGGTCTCTGAGGTGTTATCAATGTCATGATGCCCTAAAAGTCTAGCAGTTTGGGTTTGCAGGCTCCAGTTAGTGCAAACCATTATCCAACTGCTATTCATGAAGAAGTTTGGCAGAAAAGGATTAAAAGCTTACCGTACTCCGAAAAAAAGCAGCAAGACAGCAGGAATGTTCCAGCTTTCCTTCTGCCTTACTGCATGGTGTTGCCATTCTCCCAGCATTCTTTTGTTCTGGTCCCATGGGGGACTGAGGAAAAACCACATCTTTTTGCAAACTGATTTTTTCTGGTTAGCGAAACAACACGGTTTTACCTTGGTCCCCCGGGGACCGGAATGAAAGAACACCGATGTCATGCGATAAGGCAGCAGGAAAGAGGGAATGTTCCTGCTGCATTGCCACTTTTCTTCAGAGTGCGATAAGGTCCTAAGTCTCTTCTTTTTCCAGTTCTTGCCTTCCTGAGGTAAACTGCAGTGCTGATTATCCTTTGCTTTATGCATCTCCTAACTATGTGCCTGTCTACCCACTGGCCAGGAAGAGGCTGCTGGCAGTCAAGGCTGCTCACATGCACTTATCAAAAAACATAAAACTTAACACAATGCCCATTTGAGTTGTCCCTTCCATCCATCTGGACTGAGAAGACATACTCTGTGGCAGAGCTGGGCAACTTCCAGGGGCTGGAGAGCCATAGTGAATGGGACCTGGTAAGCTAGACCCAGCTTGACACTCTGGTTTTGAAAGAAAAAACAACAACCCAGCATCCTAAGCTTCTGGGGCACAATGGAGGCTTCCAGGTGTGCAATTGACCATTTCTGGGCAAAGTTCTTTTGGGGGAAATAGTATGGGGGGTTGCAAACATGACCTAGGGGACATATGTGGCTCAGTGACTTCGCTTTGTTCACCCCTGCTCTATTGAAAGCCAACAAGAGATCCTGACAAAAGTCTTGAACACAGATTTAGCAACTACCCTGCTAACACACCTGTGTGGTCTGCGGTAGCAGCAGATGAAACTCAACATGAAACCGGATCAGTAGGATCAGTGCCTAAACACCTGAGGGAAGCATGAGCTTGGGTGAGCTTTGGGCTTGTTTTTCCTCCAACAACAGGGCCTCCCTGCTCACTCACTCCCTGTTGCACGGCTGCCTGTTTCTGAAACGATGTGAGTTTCAAAAGCAGTGCGTCATGAGATGGTGGTCAGATTTTGAACCCAAAGATGTTGAAATTTGATGTGAGTTATCATGAGCTCCTTGTGTGAGCCTATCATTCTCCTTCTCTCCCCACCCACATCTTCATTGTGAGGGATAAGGTGAAGGCCCACAGTCTCAAGAATTCCCATCATGAACGTGTCTTTTGGCACTATCTCATGTCCTGCCTTGTTTCCCACGAAGTTGTAGAAAGCAGGAGGGTGCCTGTGTGCCTGTTTCCCTGTTGGTACTGAATCAAGTCATCTTCTCCAAACAAGCTACAGAAATGTCATGGAAGAAACAGGCCAGCTCCTCTATGCAAATCCATTGTAATTTTGCCCTACTCTTTCCTCTCCTTTTGCTGGATGCAAAACTCTCCTGGCGTCAGACAGATGCCTGGCATGGCCCAATGAAGAAACTCTGTGAGGATTTTTCCAACATAAATTAAAACAAATTGCATTTTTATATCACAAATAAGGGCTGTTTTATAGTTTTTATTGCATAACAACCATTAATGAAGTGCAGTTTCAGGCGGCCTTAATTGCTCAGAGACTAAAGTTCAATTCATATCTTCAGCACACACCAGAAAGATGCAATGTGTCATTGGTCACGTTCCTGGCATATTAGAAATGTAAATAAATTTATGGTCACTATTAGGAAAATGGGAGAGAAGGGGCTCTATTTATCCCATCTATTTATATAAAAGGGTGGTTAAACAGCAGAGGAAGAATAACTCCTGAAAGAAAAAAACGAAGGCACCAGAAACCCTTTTATAACAATGAGATATGCTGGAGATAATCAAGATGTGCACATGGACTCCATCTTGAGGAACTGAAATCCTTGTGAAGGAATGAAGAGAGAACTTTTGGACAGTGAAGCAGGAACAAAAAGGATCTGAATGTATTTCCCCTCCCATTTGCCTAACTCCTTTTAATACCACAGCTATTTAGAAAAGAGCAGCAGCACCATCTTTAAAATCCTGTTAAGATCCAATGGTGGCACCTTAATTTAAAAATCCCCTGTAATATGGTAGAAGAATCTGGATACAGCTCCAGTAATGTATTGAACCCATCCAGAACTAGACAGTGGGAGGATGGTACTGTGTAGTCCAGAATGTCCACAGTGAGATGGTACCAAAGCAGTGCACACCAATATCCTCTGTGATGCTGGGATGGTGGAGTGTATCGCTAGAAGATAAGAACATGTCTGTTCCAGTCAGACCAGTCTAGAATTCTGTTTCCAGATGCTTCTGGGAAGACTGCAAGCGGAACATGATGAAGCCAACAGCCCTCTCCTGTCCCAGGCCCCGGCAGTGAGCGTTATTTAGTGGCAGAGGGCCAGTGGACATAGCCAATCCATTTACTTCTCATCATGAACAGTTGTTGGTAGACATGTCACAAGAACTGTAACTTGAAAAAGTGATGTTTGATCTCTTTCACCCACCAACATGTCAGGAGTTAGAGACTGAACTCCATTATAAAATGGCCAAACAAACTGCAGAGTCATGCTGAGTTAAAATGGCTGACTCCATGAACTGCCTAGTCATGCTACAGCTACAGAAGGAGGGTTGTTATTGGTGTGTAAGATCATGTGATTGAGTAAGCCAATGCCCTGTGACTGTGTATATAAGGGAGCTCAGAGAATGTATACTGTATAAGAGAGCTCAGAACAGAGCTCACCCTTCTTCCTGTGAATGCTGAGGCCTGGTGAAGTAGATTCTCCCTGAATTGTAAATACAGTTTATTTGTATATATTGCAACTGTTTGCGTTTGAAGATAAAAGTGCCTCATGCTTATTTGGACATCAAACACTCTGTGTGTGAGTATTCTTGGGAAAGGCTTGCTACTGAGTCTGCTGAGATAATTGTTGGGCTTCTGCTGGGGATTGTGTGTCCTATCATCCCCTGACAGTACATCCCTGCATTTTTGAGTGTAGGGCTGAAGGCACTTGCTTTTGTATTCATCCAATCAATGGTTCATTACAAACTCTAATATTGAAAAACAAAGAGAAATCTACCCTCTCAAGGGCATACAACTGTATTAATGGGGGTGGGGAGGGGTTTCATATGTGACTGTCTTTCTCCAGCATAGCTCCAACATGGTGAAACTTAGGGCTTGTCTACAGTGGCAGGAAACCCCAAACCCACCCTGTAGTGGCTGCAGATGTTTTTGATCCACAGCAGCCCTATAAATGCCACACTCACCAGGGCTTCTCTGGACTATCCCGCCACACTGTAATCATAGGCAAACTCCCGGAGATGTAAAAGGGCAGTCCAACACCGATCACGTGTCCTATACGTGCCCTTATTTCCAGCCACATGCTGCTTCATTTCCCCACCCGCTCCCGTTCACTCATATATTTTCCCAGAGAACTGTTCTACTGGATAAGCAGAGATACCACTTATACAGATATGCATACAATCAAAAAGTTTACACTTTTTTAAAAGCACCAGAATGGAGTCCCATCTACCAGAAGCCCCCCCCCCCCCCGGCTTTGCACTGAAGCCAGTCTGCAGTTGCCACATTGTCAATAATCTGTTTTCCCCTGAAATATGAAGCAAACCATGAATCTTTTAGAAATAGATTTTTCTGCAGAAACCCCAATGAAGATGCAAATTGTCACAAACATCATGTAGCAAACGCTCTATGACTACGAGGTGAATATGGGGTGGGGTTTTTTGCCCATATAGACAAACCCTTAGATTGAATTTGGCATGGATACTGAGGGGATGCCAGATATGTGTACATTAAGGTTAATATGTTTATAAAAACAAATTAATGAATATTAGAGAATTAATATCTGTCTCTAGTCTGCAATACCATCTTTAGACACTAGAAGTTTCTTGCCTTCCTTGACATCAAAGCTAGCTTCAGGCCTGTGAGATTAATTTCTTCACAAGATCCCTAGAGAATTCCATCCCCTGCTCCCTCTGCAAACAAACAAGAGAGGGAAGGAGGAGGGAGGGAGAAAGTGGGGGACAGCCTTTCTTTTGCCAGGTACATGGAACAAGTACAATGAAGAAAGGAAAAGCCTGAATGAGTACCAGGGTGGACAGGAGGGGACAGGGAAGTGAGGAAAAAAAGAGTAGAAGGTTGGGCTACTACAGTATATTGCCCAGATGACTGTATTTTAGACAGATTTTAGACCGACAACCTGCATTAATAGCTTTCTTTCTTTTTTTAAAGAAAAATAAACCTCTAACTCTCGTAGAAGCTGAAATATGAGCTGAAATATACTGCCATTATTTTGTTCAATTGTTTTGTGAGAAATCTGCCGGCTGTTGCCTTTCAGTGTATTTAGCCAATTGACATTTTAGGCCTTACAGGTTTAAACTGTAGAGTGACTCACTGATTTCAGCTTCTCATTCATATACGCTACCTACAGCCACACTAATGGGCATTGCTATTAAAGGGTTATAGTGATAATCTTCAACCCTGGGTGTTAGAACAGGCCAAACAGATGATGACAGCAGGTGATAAAATATTACCCCTGTCTCCTTGGATGGGCAGCAGTTTTTTGCATCTTGTAACCACATTTTGCTTGCACTGGGAGATGGGTTGTTGTTGTGTGCCTTCAAGTCATTTCCGACTTTATGGTGACCCTAAGGCAAACCCAGTGACATCACTAGGGGGGTGCGGAGAGGCCAGACTGCACCAGGTGATACCATCAGAGGGTGGGGTGACACCAGCCTTAGTAATGCCGCAGGGCAAGCCTATCACGGGGTTTTCTTGACAGGATTTGTTCTGAGGTGATTTGTCTTTGCCTTTCTCTAAGATCACCAAGTGGGTTTCCATGACCAAGCAGGGATTGGAGCCCTGGTCTCCAGAGTCATCGTCCAGTGCTCAAACCATGCCACCATGCTGGCTTTCAGGGAGATGGGAGGGGAAGATTAAAATGGGTGTGTGTGTGTAAAAGAGAGACAGAAAGAGAGGAGGGTTAAGAACCCCTTTCAGATCATTTTGTCTTTCAGACTTCAATCCATCCTATGTCTGCTTCCCCACAAGTAGGCCCCACTGAACTCACTGGTATTTACTTCTGGGTAAGCATGTATACCCAGCACTGTTAATTTACTTTTTAAATAGAATGATGAGCCTTCTGCACATGTTCTGAAACTGTTGGTCCTTAGGTCTATTTCTGAAAACAGCAGACTATCTGGAGAGGCTATCTATTGTGATACAGTATTGGTAGCAAGAGTAGGAGGAAGCATTTTAATTATATTTGTGAACACACAAATTATTTCTATGATTCTTGCAGCCTGAATCAGTTTGGTATGTTTGTTCCCATTTAGCAGATGGATATGGGCCCAAGGCCATAGGTACAGTTAGGTCATTTTAGACTTTGTCCTTAATTGTGATGGGAGCGGTGGAGTTGTTAATGTATATTATTGTCCTATTTTCAGACAGGTAGGTCCCAGAAGCAGGATCTAATATGGCATACGGAAATGACCCCCAGACCCCACCTTTGCAGCTGTCAAAACTCCTTGGGATGTCTTCAAAGCCCACAGACACCCCATTTTTATAGAAAAAAATAGTGGGTGGTTTTGGGGCAATTTTGAAAACTGATCAAAAAGCACCAAAACGACATACAGATTGAGGAATTTGTCTCTCACTCCCCAAACCTACTACCCTCCCTCCCTCCCAATACTCTGGTTTTTGGGTGAAAACTGGTCAAAAATGGTGACTGGAAGTGATATGCCACAATGTACTGTTGCCACCCACAGGGGGAATTCAGCTTTGTCTAAAATCTCTTCCTCCCACTTTATCAGGCACTAGGAGATTCCCTCCCTCTCTCTCTTAGGGCTGCCATATTCTAGTTCCCCCAATATAGGCAGCAGAATTCACATGCTGTTCAAGTTATATGCTCTTTGTGCAAATCATGGCATGGGTGGGAAAAGGGATGTCCAAAAACATCCCTCCAGTAATTTTCCAGTCTGAATCGTTTCATTCAAAGCTGTTTTACAGATAGTAAATAGAAAGTTGGATTTGCTTATATTCTTTCCATGTAATGGAGACCAGGGTTCAAATCCCCACTCAGCCACGGAAAACCACTGGATGACCACTCTCTTAGCTTCAGAGCAAGTCAGACACTCTTAACCACAGAGAAGGCCAAGTCAAACCCCCTTTGAACAAATCTTGCCAAGAGAAACCTGTGATAGGGTCACCTTAAGGCAGAATGACTTGGAGGCACACAACAACAATGTAGGAGTGCACAAATTGTGGTCCCAGGTATTTTGTGCACCCCTGTGGTACCTTTTAACCACCTTTTCTCCTCATGCAGCTTTAACAACTGCAGAAGATGTGGATTCTCAGCAGGTATAGCTCGCCCAGGAATGGGGAGTCCACAAAATTTGGGATACTGCTTGAGGCATCAAAATCAACATTTGCAAAATTTTCAGTGGAAGTCAGCCATGAAAAAGCCTTGCAAATTCCCATTTCAGAGTATTTATCAGAGTGAGACACACACAATGGATCTACAAAAGCTTATGCTACAAGCTACAAGCAGTCTCAATAGTGTTAACGAGATTCCTTTGTATGCTGATACAGACAAACATGGCTATGTCTTTGAATACAGATTGTGTAAGGTACTGAATAATTTCGCAAAAGAGTTCTATTTCAGATCTGAAAAGGGAAGGGAGAGGAAGTCCAATGAGAAAGAATCTAGTTTTGTAAACTGTGTGAAGCTGGGTACTTCGGCCAGTACTTTTATATACTTCTATTATGTCCCCTCCTCTTGGGCTGTAATCTTATACTTAGCTACCAGGGATTAAGCTTCACTGAACTCATGGGGCTTACTTCTGAGTAGGCATGTATAGGATTGCCCTGTTACCTCCCACTCAAAAAAATTTGAGGAAAGATTTAGGCTTGTGGTGGCTACTTTCTGTCATATAAGAAGCCTGAGGTCCACCAATGGAAGCCAGGTACAATAGATCCACACTAAAAGTACACAATCATTTGTTTGCTTGTTATACAGTATTACATACTTCCCCCAACATGCTCAAAACAGTATTCATGGCTCTCCTCCTCATTTTATCCTCATAATAATCCTGTAAAGTAGGCCATTTCTGAAAGTGATTGGCTCAAGTAAGGTCTAGAGCAAGGGTGGGGAACCTTTGGCCTTCTAGATGTTTTGGACTACAATTCCCATAATTCCACACCACTGGCAATGCTAGCTATGACTTGTGGGAGTTGAAGTCCAAAACATCCAGAAGGTCAAAGGTTCCCCACTCCTGGTCTAGAGCCAGGATCTCCCAAGTCCCAGTCCATCGCTTAGAACTGTTATGTGTCTGAGCAGTTAATAAGTGAGCATGAGGATTTGTTTTCATTACTGGAATTGAACTCCTTCCACACCCACATTTATTCCTGGTTATCCCAAGCTTTCTTAAGGTCAGGAGTTATACGTGTATGTGCATATACATTGTGATTTTGTTGTTGCTAATTTTAAAAAGAACTGGCAGTCAGGTATCCTTGATGATCTGCTGCAACTCACTCAGAAATCTACCACTAGCAGATCCCAATCTACCTTCTGCCCTCTCTTGCTCTACAGGATTGGGTGATGCACTTGCTTGAAACTGCAAATGTCTTGGCTGGTGTTTTAAAGGGAGGCGAGGTTTGTAGCCACCCTGAGGCAGGAAAGGCAGTGCAAACTCCTACCCTGCATTTCACTCATTCCAGGACTAGTCTGTAGTGTGAAACCCAGCAGGCCTCCTTCCCTTGATGCCCCTGCTGCATGTTAGTAAATAATGTTAATTGCCTGCAGTGATACTCAGGGTGGTATGGAATCCCAAACCTAACCAAAGAAGCCAGTGAGGACAGCCATCCTCATGTTATCAGAGCTGGAGAGTTTGTACCAGTTTCTGTTCCATGCCAACTGCTGTCTCAGTCAGAGGCAACGTTAACTACTTATGCATTTACTAAATCAGGTTTCCAATGTGACAGGTCTAATCCATATAACAAAAACCAGAAGTGCATTAGACCCCCACAGTGTACAGTTGTGCCCATTTCATCACAAACTGATCGTGCACAGCTTTATGTCCAGTACATTATGTCCAATACATTCAATATAATATGTTAGACAGATTACATTCAATGCAGCACATTACATGCTATGCTACACAAGATGTCTTCCTGACAGAGGCTGGCCAATGAGGTATATGGAAATCCTGCCTTTGGCTGTGTTACCACATCTTCTGGAGACTCACACTCAAGGAGGGTAGCAGAAGTGAATTATGGGATCTCTCAGCTCTGTTTCTGGCAGAAAACTATTCACACACACATCAAGGCCTGGCAATATTTAGTTACTAGCAACTAGTAGTTTGTAGTTACTTTCCCCAAATAACTTTCCCTCAATAACTAAACCATAACAAAGATACATTGTGAATGTGTCCAGAGGAGGGCAACCAAAATGGTGAGAGGTCTGGAAGCCATGCCCTATGAGGAGTGGCTTAGGGAGCTGGCTATGGTTAGCCTGGAGAAGAAAAGGTTGAGAGGTGACATGATAGCCATGTTTAAATATTTGAAGGGATGTCATACTGAGGATGGAGCAAGCTTGTTTTCTGCTACTCCAGAGACTAGAACACAGAGCAGTGGACTCAAAACTACAGAAAATGAGATTCCACCTAGACATTAGGAAGAACTTCCTGATGGTAATTGCTATTTGACAGTGGAATGCCCTGCCTTGGAGTGTGGTGGAGTCTCCTTCTTTGGAGGTTTTTAAACAGAGGCTGGATGACCATCTGTCAGGAATGCTTCGATTGGGTATTCCTGCATGGCAGGGGGTTGGACTACATGGCCCTAGTCAGGGCCGGTTTAAGGCACCAGCGGCGTTAGCATCCGCAGGGGTCCCCATCATTTTGGGGGGGCCTGCAGTAGCCCTCCTCCTGCAAAAACATTATTAGTAATACTGTAATCTGAATATCCTGTACTATGAATAGCTTAGGTTCAGTTAGGTTACATTGACCTGAGATAAACATATGAGGCCCTCAAAATAAAGCATTGCAGAGGCCCCCAAAATTCCTTAAACTGGTCCTGGCCCTTGTGGTCTCTTCCAGCTCTATAATTCTATGATTCTATGTTTGTAAGTAAATGAAGGATAACATCACTACTTTAATACAGCAAATTACTTTCAATACTGCAAATTGCTTTTATAGGCCATAGAATCATAGAACTGGAAGAGGCCTCATGGGCCATCTGCTCCAACCCCCTGCTCAGTGCAGGATCTCCAGCTAAAGCATCCCCAGCAGGGAACTGACAGCCTCTTTTTGAAGAGGACACCCCAACACTTCTCTAGGCAATTGGTTCCATGGCCAAAGTGCTCTTACTGTCAAGAAGTTCCTTCTAATGTTCATTCCAAATCTATTCTACTGTAACTTCAAACCATTAGACTTGGTCCTACCCTCTGGGGCAGCAGAGAATGGGCCTCACCCTCCTCTCTGTGGCAGCCCTTCAGGTATTTAAAGAGTACAATCATGTCACCCCCTCAGTCTTCACCAAGCTGAACATGCTCAACTCCTTCAATCTTTCCTTGTGTTTTGTTCTCCATACTTCTTATCATCCTCACTGCCCTTCTCTGAACCTGCTCCAACTTTTCTATAATCTTCTTAAAATGAGGTGCCCAGAAATGAACACAGTACTCCTGGAGTGTATAGTGGACTATTACGTCCCTTGACCTGGAAACTGCTTCTATTAATGCAGGCTAAAATAGCATTCACCTTCTTTGCTGCAGCATAACACTGTTGCCTCATGTTCAGTTTATGATATTGGAAGTATAATAATATACTATTGTTAAAAATACCAGGGTATGTTGTCCCTGTTTAAACATCCACACTGTATTTCACACGTTAGTGGAGAATACAGCCTATTTAGCAGAGTTTAAAACAAACACAACAGCATGTAGTGTTAGATTGTTAGCATACATATAAAACCACAGCTTAGTAAATAACCAAACACCCTTTGTCTTTTCCCAAGTTGTTTAACTAGCAAAATAACCACTCAAGACTCAAAAGTTAGTTTAAAAAGTACAAAAACTCCTTTACTTACAGTTAGAGAGCTCATTCTTGGCAGGAATAAGAAACTCCATCAAAATAAACTAAAACTACTTAAAAATGCTTAAAAACTCTCTCTCTCTCTCTCTCTCTCTGGCTTTTCTTCGCAAACGAAGATTCAGGAAGGACTCATCCCGCGCTTTCTGCAAGCGCGCTGATGACTAAAAAGGCCAATCCAAGATAAGCAGGTCCGGTTGCAAAAAGCACAGCAGAAGGTCTCCTTGGGTGATGTTTTTGGGTTGTGATTCTTTCTGCGTTGTCGTTTCTCTTCAAGACTTGTTCATCGTGAGTTCTCAAATAAGGCTGCAGCATTGTGGATAGTGCGTCTCCATGCCTCCTGATGTGAGGCCAGGGCGGACCACTGTTGGTGATCAATTTGGCCAAGCCTGAGATGTTGTTTCAGGGAGTCTTTGTATCGCTTTTTTGGAGCGCCCCTCTTACGCTGACCTGTGGCGAGTTCACCGTAGAGTAGTATTTTTGGGAGGCGATGGTCCTCCATCCTAGAAACGTGCCCTGCCCAGCGCAGCTGTGTTCTCAATATCATGGCCTCAATGCTGGTGATCCCTGCTTGCTCAAGGACAGCAACATTCGTCACATAGTCAGTCCAGTGTATATTTAGGATTGTGCGTAGACAGCGCTGATGAAAGCGCTCGAGGAGTCGTAGGTGGTGGCGATAGGTGACCCATGTTTCAGATCCATAAAGGAGGATAGACAGTACAATGGCTCTATACACACTGATTTTTGTGCTTTGCCTCAGGTGTTTATTGCTCCAGACTCTTTTGTGAAGTCTTCCAAATGCACTATATGCCTTTGCTAATCTGTGATCGATCTCTTTGTCAATCTTGGCATCTGAGGAGATGATGCTTCCCAGGTAGGTGAACTGCTGAACGGACTTGAGCACAGATTTGCCGACGGCAATGTGGGGATGGTGGTGTTCGTCCTGTGGTGCAGGCTGGTAAAGAACTTCTGTTTTCTTCAGGTTGACTTCTAGCCCAAACAGCTCTGCAGCTGTTGCAAAGCAGGATGTTAGGCGCTGCAGAGCTGCTTCTGTGTGGGCAACAAGGGCAGCAGCATCGGCGAAGAGCAGCTCACGGACTAGATAGTTTAGAGTCTTAGTGTGAGCCCTCAGACGGCTTAAGTTAAACAAGCTACCATCAGTACGGTAGCGTATATAGATGCCGTCGTCTTCTTCAAGCTCTGCCATAGCCCTTTGGAGCATCGTGCTAAAGAAGATTGTAAATAAAGTTGGTGCAAGAACACAACCTTGCTTCACTCCATTAGTTATTAGAAAGGGCTCTGAAACAGCATCGCCATATCTGACTTGACCACGCTGTCCCTCCTGTAGCAAGATAATCATTTTAAGGAATTTGGGGGGACATCCTAGTCTTTCCAGGATCTGCCACAGACCTTTTCTACTTACAGTGTCAAAGGCTTTGGTGAGGTCAACAAATGTTACGGACGGTTGCCACAAGCCTAGAGAGCCCATCCTGCCCTTTGACGCTCTTTGTCAGACCCATTGGTTTTGACCTGTCTGGCATGGGAGACCCTACCAGTGGCTGTTATGCCACCGCCAGCATAGCTCAAAACATCATTAGGGTACGCAAGCCTCTCTCCCATGACAAGGGGGCGTCAATGGAGAGGCTTAAAAACTACATTGTTACAAAACTATGTTCAGGACTCCACTGGCTGAGTTTTCTCAGTTCAAAGGCCATGTGGTTTGTTAAAGGATCATGGCTTCTGGAACAAAGAAGGAAACTCAGACATTCCTCTTCATCCCAGATTCACCAATAGCAAAACTATAAGAAGTTACATCAGCTCATCTTATATGGCTTCTTAGTTCACCCTTCAATAGCAAAACCATTTCCACTTATTGGACTGCAAACTATATTTTCCAACATATGATTAGTAATAATCCCAAGGTCCTTTGTGCATGTGGTACTGCTCAGCCATCCTATACCTGTGCATTTGGTTTTTAGAGTTTTGCATTTGCATTCATTTCATTTTATTAATTTCTGCCTAATTTTCTAGTTTATCAAGATCCTTCTGAATTCTGTTCCTATCTCCCAATACGTTAGCTACCGCTCCCAGTTTTGTATCATCTGCAAACTTGATAAGGATTCTCTCCATCCCATCCTCTAAATCACTGATACAAATATTGAAGAGTGTTGGCCCCAGGACAGAACCCTGTGTCACTCCACCATCTGGTGAGAATGTGAGAGAGAGCCTTCTCGGTGGCTGCTCCCACCCTCTGGAATGCCCTTCCACGAGAGGCTAGGCTGGTCTCCTCCCTGCTTTTCTTTCACCAGCAAGCAAAGACATTTTTATTCCAGCAGGTGTTTAATTTGTAGCTGCAGGCACAGAAGCTTTTATGGGGATGTGTTTTGTTGGTTTTATTCTTTTAACTTTTACGGTATATGTTTTTATATAATTTTAAATTGTAACGATTTTAAAGTCTAATGAATGCATGTAGCCACTGAAGTAACCATTTAGAGCAACCTTTTCCCCAACCAGCATGCCCTCCAGATGTGTTGGACCTTTGGGGGCTATAGCAACTACAGGATTATGGGAGTTGCAATCCCCCACACAAAGGGCATCAGCTTGAGAAAGGCTGATATAGAGTTGTTTTGGTGATGGATCTTAAATAAGCAGTTACTCCAAACCAGCATGACAGGCAGGGCCTAACCTGTTGTGGAAATTCATAAATAAATCTGTTTCTAAAGGGGAAAAGTAACTCTTGCCATTTTCTTCTGATGGCAGGTGAACACGGCTACTCTTCTGGAATGCCTTTGCAGGTTTCCTATTGGCTCCCCTCTCCCTGCCCCCATAAAATGAAATGTTATTTCTAAAAGACAGACAGGGACCCATCATCAGTGTTCTAAGATTAGTTTCAAGTCTGAGGTGGTGGTGGTGGGGATGGAATTTAAAGTTCTGTGGTGTTTTTTGAACCACCACCCCCTTTTCCAAACAGCAATCAGAACTTCGTTAAAAATTAAACAAGCCAGCCAGCTTTGCTGGGGTTGGTATTCTATGGAGAGCAGAGATAACAGGGCTGTGCAGTTACCATTTCAACAGCTCAGCTGCTTTAGCAAAGAAGGGGCTCTTTGTTTTGATGTTAAACATTACAGGACTTACCCCCCTTGTGGGAGAATCTCTAACGAGAGAGACAAGGTCTCTGGCTTCTCTTCATGTTGACATTTCGAAGTGCAGAGGGCAGGAGGGTGTATGTCCTGCCAGAGAAAAAGGAGGGAAGATTCTACTTCCCCACCCTGGTTAAATCACACACACCCTATTCAGGATCCCAGCTCCTTCTGCACATCTTGAGATGTGCGTTTTCCTGTGAGAAAGCAGGAATCGAAATGAAGTTGATTTGTTTTCTTTCTTCTTTTTTAAAAAAGTTCCTGGGCTCCATAGTTGCGGTATGGCTCCATTGCCCAGCTGCCTCCTTATAGGGAATGTAGGGTGGGGTGGGATGGAGTGTTGGGTGGGAGAAATGCAAGCATTCCCATGATTCTACCTCAAGTTTCAGGCTTTATCATGAAAGCCACAAAACCTCAAGGTCATCAGTGATCACATTAGGTCAGTCAACAACACCAAGGGGCTGCCGCTTTCTTTTAAAAGCAGTTGTAGAATTACAGATAGAGATCAACAGTCTTGTGAGTAGGAGATTGGTTTTCCTAGGAGGCCACATGCAGTTAGCAGGGGCATTGCAAAGCTTCCCCAGTCTCTTTGATTGAATATCTTGATGGGGCCAGAAGAAAGAACACTGGCTCATCCCCAGGCTCAATGCTATCTGTAAAATGTAGAAAGCCAAGGGCAATGCAACCCATTCTCCAGATTCTCCATGTTGAGGGAGAGCAGGAGAGCAAGCAAGCAAGACTGTGAAGTGACTTTAAAATAGGGGTGAACAAAGTGGGCTCAAACAGATGTTGTTGGATTACAGTTCCCAGCATTTCCTCACTATTGGCTATGCTGGCTCTAGGGCTTGTGTAAATTTCAATCCAATAACATCTGGAGGACGCACTTCCCCTTGGTATTAAAAAATAACTAACTGGACCAAGCATAACATATGTTGTTATAGTAGATTTGAAAGGTTCACATGGTTTAGCTACACGCTATGGCCGGCAACAGGGCCCTTGTGAGGCTGGGTGTGTAGGTGTTTTTAATTGTTTTTAACATTTTAACTGTTGTATCTTTTTAATTGTTTTTATGTGTTATGAGCCGCCTTGGGTCCCAATCTGGGAGAAAGGTAGCATAGAAATCAATTAAATTAAATTAAATTAAACCCTGTAGTGTGATAAAGGATTTATTTGGCTTTTGCAACCGGGTGGTTGGTTTCCTTTTAAGATCAACCTCTGTGCTAAGCAATGGGCTGCTTTCGTGTGGCGAAAGTCCTGCCATAGTCCTTAAGAGCACTTGATTTGGGACTTGGAAAATCCAGGTTTGACTCCCCCAATGAGCCATGAAAACCGCCAAGTGACCTTGAGCCAGTCACACACACACACACACACACACACACACACACAGTTTAGACTGGCTTATGTCACAGAATTGTTGCAATGTGGTGGGTTGATCTCATTAAAGGAAAGGTGGGATATAATTGTAAAAAATGAATAAATGAAATATGCAAGTTCAGTCAAATTCTTCTGGCACCAGTGGCAGAATATCCCACAAATGCATCTCTCGCTCCATGACAATACAGACACAATGGTCTTGTCTATACGAGGGTGGGGGGAATATGAATATGTCCAAAAAGGCAGCCGTTTGCAATGATGCGATCTGCCTACATGGGCGAAACTCCCCCCCTAAACTCCACATGACCCCTTAGCCAGTTGGCCGCTGCGAGTTATTTACTTGTGATTTTAAATCTGCCACCGCCAATTTTTTAAAAAAAAGTTTCCTGTGGTGTGGACAGGCGTTATTTCGTATTTACAAGAAAAAAGAAATTTTTAAAAAGAGTATAAAATTGCCATTTGATTGAGTTACCAGATCCTCACTTAGCCAAAAATCCAACATGGTGGCTGCAGCCGCTTTCCCTCTTTGCTAGCCCCGCCCCCTCTGCTTGTCCAGCCAATCAAATTACACTGCCTGTTCATATCTGTGCGAACGGGAGTGTACAAATGGTCACACATTCACAAGTCATATGGATCTTTTCCTAAAATCCATACAAAGCCCCGGATGTGGCGGACACGGACTTTGTGGTGGATTCAGCTGCCCCCCTTCCAAATGACATATATTTGCGCAAACGGCTGTTTGAATGAATCACCGTACATTCGCATCACGTACGTATTATTTTGATCATATAGACAGGACCAATAATAACAAATAACTCTTACAATCTATTGCTCTTTCATGACACCTGAAATCAGCTACCTGAGTCATCCCTTCTGCAGGAGGAAAAGTTGGTCTCTCCCTCTTCCCCCTCTCTTCCACTGGTAGGTGAAGATGTTTTTATGCAGTTTCAGTTTTAACTATGGAACAGTAGTGTGTATGTGTGAAGTGGTGTGCTATATTTTTAACCTTTTACTGGAAATTGTGTTTTAAATGTTTTGAACTGTTTTTGATCAGTTTTTTAAAAAAAAACAATAATGTTATTTAATTCTTTTTTAACATTTATTAAGTAATGTTTTAGTTTATCATCTTTTAAAAATTATTATAAACTGCCTTGGAAGAGCCAGCATGGTATAGTGGTTTGATCATTGGACTAGGACTTTGGAGACCAGGGTTGAAATCCCTGCTCAACCATGGAATTCCACTGGGTGACGTTAGGCAAGTCACACTCTCTCAACCTCAGAGGAAGGCAAAGGGAAACCCCCTCTAAAGACATCTTGTCAAGAAAACCCCATGATAGGGTTGCCTTAGGGTCACCATAAGTCCAAAATGGCTTGAAGGCACACAACCACCAGCCTTGAAAAAGGTGGGCCATAAATTCAATCAATCAATCCATTGTTTTCCACCTAATGGGAGGGATGGCCCTGGCAGGGCAGGTCCCCCAATAGTTTCCACCGTCTCCTGCACCTAATTAGAAATAGGAAAGTTGGTGGGGAAGGGTCAATGTGTTTAGTTAGTCATTAATGAGCTAAACAATCTAATTCAGTTGCATTTATGTTAGAAAAGTAAAGATTTTACTAATAAGTTTATGTTAACTATAAATTTAAATTAAATGCTGTGTTAAAAGCCTTGCTAAAAAGAAGCTGAAGTACATTATTTTACTCTCCCCATCTCTTTGCCCTGATTTTGAGGTTTGGAAAGAAAGAAAATAGCTGCATGAATTTTCAAACACCCAGTTTTGAATCCACCCCACTCAAAACCCTTCACTTGTTTACCTCTCCCCTCAATAATTTCTTCTCCTTACTCCCACCCTCATACTCTATCCCTTTTGTTTACTAATTCCCACATGGATCCTAGTAATAGTTCCAAGTTAAGAACTTCAAAAGTCAGTTTCCTGGGACAGATGAGGAATTTGTGCATGATGCCTGAAGCAGAAGACAGGATGATTGTCTGGACTGCAAAGATTGCGCCCCCCACCCGCCTGTCCACGCTGTTCTTATGACTTGTTGGTTTAAAATCTTTTAACCTTGACAATAACTAAACTATCGTATCCTAATCATAATCTACCATTAAGTGGCTTAGATATTGTGACCCAACCTTTGTAAATGCCACCCAGAGAGATAAACAGAAAACAAGAAGAAGTTTAAGAAAAACCCAAGAGATTTTTGCTGTTGGTAAAGAACAATTATGAAACGTCACATTTGTCCTCACCGTCTCTTGCTTAATTATTTAGTATCATAATTCTGGAATTAGGTTATTGCTAAAATTCTAACTTAATTCACTCACTTTAGCTACAAACATGTTTAATTAATTTGCCCTGCTAGGTTAGAAAATTTTCAACTTAATTGATAATTTAATTGATTTTACCTGGTTAGTTTCTTTTTCTGCCCCTACTGTTTCAGACCACATGTGGTTGTTCTTTAGGAACATGTTGTTTTTTTTTCTGGCCAGCACAATGAATCTACATGCTGACTAATGCTGTGTACTACTAAATGGGAGTACAAACTCATGCCAAAGGCATAAATCACTTAGTGTTTTAAATTTATTTTTTAAAGGTGGTAATTGTTTGACCTGTGTTGATAATACTGCTATGTATAAAGTGTGTAGCCACAACAAACATTGGCAAAATGCACACACCTTGGTTCAGCTTGAACAATTAGTTGTGCATAACACTGGATGGCAATAGGCCTGGTGTGGGTGCATATGCCCCATGCTGTTTGAAAGAGGCACCCAGCCAGTTCAAGATGAACATCATGATGTGAAGAGGAATTGGTGGATGCCTTTAAACTTCCTATATTTCCTCACCAGTGAAATCTGAAACACCATCCCTTATTTTTTGCCTCTACTCTCTGTTTGGCGTGATAGATTTTACTGGAACAGAACTGTGGTGTGTGTGACTTATTTCTATTCAAACCAAAAGTGAATCTGTCAGTCTAAAGGTGAGAATCATGCAGCCCTCCAGATGTAGAACAGAGCAGGAGAGGGGTAAGAACAGGAAGGAAGACAGCGAATGTGATATATTTACCTTTACCGTAGAGCATTGGACTAGGAGTGTGGTAAATCTGGGTTCAAAAACTCGCCACTCCTCAGCCATGAAGCTCGGTCTCTTTCAGCTTACCTCCAAGGTTGTTTTGAGGATAAAAATGGAGCAGTGGTACCATGTCTACCCTCTTGAGCATGATGCAAATGTAATAAGTAGATCTGAATGTTACTTCATGCTCTTGGTGTGAGACAGAGACAGAAGCCAAGAGAGGGATTTGAAGAGACAGGCTGGGTTTGAGAGGATCAGACTTCTCCCTTTTAATGCAACTCTTCCCTCTCCCTCCCCCCAAGGTTTGGAATGGGGAAGGAGGCAAAGCAGGGTCCAGAGCAGGGGTGGGCAAAGGGCATCCCACAGGGATATGTGCAGCAGCCCAGGACTGTTTTTGTGGCCCCACAGAGCCCCTGGGGTCAACATATTTTCCCAAAATGCTTTCTTTCCATTATTATTTTTTTGCTCCATAATCCCCCAAGATGACCTCTGGGGTGTGTGGAGGGCATTTCCACCATATTATGAGACACTACCCTCTGGAGATCCCCAGGGGCCAGATCAATTTTTTGTAAAATTTTTAAACAATATTTTTTTACTTCAATGTGACCCACAAATGCACAAGAAGGGGCACAAGAAGGCCCTAACATGGTGAGAATGCCCCCATGCCTCCTAGAGGGCATTTGGGGCAAAACTCTTTTTGCATGAAGGGGTGCAGGGGGTACAGTCCTCCAAAGTCTCCTGGCAGCTAATGTGCCCCCCCAGCCTTCGACAATTGCCCATCCCTGGTCTTGACTCTGTTGGTGATGGGTGACAAGCTGTTACTTTCTCCCTTTCAGGATGCCAGGCTTGATTTAGCAGAACAGAGCAACACAAGGCTAGGTTTGGGCTGTAGCAACACTGGGGGTACAGAGAAGCCGGGCCACCCCAGGTGACACTGTTGGGGGGGGGGAGAGAAGGGATGATACCAACCTTAGTGACACCACAGGGTTTGGGGAGGCTAGAGGAAGGCTACCCACAGTATGCTCAAGCCAAGAGCCTCTGAGATTAATGAATACAATGGAAGGCTGACAGGAATTCCTCATTACCCTCCACTGACCCTCATACACAAGGGGCCTTCAGCCTAGCATAGAACTAGCACTTAGAAAGATAAGAAAGTTACCATTGCATGAGTATGTGCCTTCAGTGTGTTGATTTATGGCGGCCCCGTTAATTTCATAGGGTTTCCTTAGGCAAGGAATCCTCAGAGGTGGTTTTGCCAGTTCCTTCCTCTGAAATATCATATAGCCTACAGCACCTGGTATTTGTTACCAATACTTTAAAGTTAGTAACTGTTACAATTCCATAGTTACTTTCCTACTTGCATTTTAAAAAATTACTTCCTCCTTAGTCAGAATAATTAAAATAATTATCTTTAGTTACTTTCAAGCACACACCCACGTTAGAATGCTACAAGTCACTTGTCTGTGGTACAAAAAAACTGTTAAGTAGTGAAACCATGTGACTATACAAGTAGCTAAACACTGCAGTTACTTCATTACAAAACGAATGACATTATCCTTCATCAATTACAATGGTAATGTAATTTGAGACATGATTCACTAAAGAGTTTATCAGACACTAAAAAAAAGGCGTCATAACAACACCACATAACTGCAAAGGGGTGCGCAGATCAAACAATGTCACTCTTTTGTGGTTAAAATCAGCCCCAAACCCATATTTTTTAATTGACGGCTTAAGGTGTCAATTGATCCCCCTGCCACTTTTGTGCTGGCATAGCCAATGTGTGAAACCTTGTGTCTTTTTTTTACTGTACTTACCCTGTCAATGGCCAGTCTGGCACAAACACTTCTGAGTGAGATCACAACATCCAGGTAAGTGATGCACTTTTTATGACCCTCCCTGGGCTACATGTAAGTTTTAAACGGTGTTTTTGTGCTTTGTTTCACTTTTTTAGTGTTATTTTTGTTTTTAATTTCCTACACAATGAAGTCTCGCAATATTCTGTGGGATTTCAAAGGAGGAAGTGAACAGAGCTCTGTTCACTTCCTCTTCCATTGCTGGGGCTGCCTTTGCCAAGAAAGCAAGCTAAGTGCTAGGGGGAGTGTTCTTTTGCTGGCAAAAAAAAAATGATTTTTTTTTAATGCCAGCAAAAGAAAGCTTTAAGGGGATCATCTGATGAAGTCCTAAATAACTTCTTGTTTTTAACTAACTCCTTCCAAGTCAGAGCTTGGAACTGCCTCACAGGTGATGTATAGGTATCCCCTAGATGGATGTGGTAAATGCCTAAGAAGGACCAAGGGGAGGCAGGACTGGAAGAAGGGAGCCTTGAAAATAGGAAGAAGGACCCCAAGATAGGTCAGGACACTTTGCTTGCTGTTCTACTTCCCTTCAGCCTAAAGGCCTAAAGTCAGAAGAACTGTGCTTTGAGAGCTTGGTGGCTGGCATTCTGTTACTGACACATGAGAGCTTAATTCCACCTTATACATGTGTATTTGGGGGGAGGGAGAGTGGTGCAGAAGTTGGTATTCCATTCCTCCCTCCACACTGACTCCCCCTCCCACCAAGTCACTGTGCTGCTGCAATAGCCATCTGCAACAGCAGTTCCAATGCTGGTAGAGAGTGGGGGGTGGGCATCGGAGGAGCATCCAGCTATGTTCCCATAACAAGATGCAGATCAAGGACATCATCTGCTTGAGACCTCTGAAGGACACCAGTGGACCACTCAGCCATGGTAGCCCACTGGGTGACCTTGGGCAAGTCACACTCTCTCAGCCTCAGAGGAAGGCAAGGGCAAACTCCTTGTGTATATATTGTGCCGAGAAAACCTTTTGATAGGTTTGCCTTAGAGTCTCCATGAGTCAGAAATTACTTCAAGGCACATGACAGCAATGACAACAATGGGAACATAGAGAGATGCTTCTCCAATCCCCTCTTCACTGTCCAACAGCCACAGAATTGCTTTTGGGAGGGGGCTGCTGTAGTGACCCAGTAAGCCCTAGGGTGGTGACTGGGGAGCTGTAGACTCTTGCATGCAGAACCCCTTCCATACATGCACCCTAAACTCTCAGTATCTTTTAAGGTATGCTCCCTTTGCAGATTAAAAGACCATGAAGCACGGATTTCAGTGTGATATGTGCCAAGATCCACCAACAGGAGTCAGGTGTAAAATTAGTGGAGGGGAGGTCCTGTTATGCTTAGCATTGAAGAACAGGATGTCTTTATGTTTTCACTACCAGAACTGAACTCACAGTTTTCTATAAGAAGGCAGTCACACCGTCCTTCCATTGTACTGTGAAAAAGCATGTACTAGGCTAATTCGTATATACCACTGGCTACCATTTTCTTTTTCTGATGGCTTGTTGGGGGAACCTTTCATCTCATTCTGTACATTCTGCAGGTGACTCAGGCAGCCACCTGCAAATTAAATGCAGTCCTCATGATGATGATGATGATACCAACACCCAGATAGCATAAGCGAAGGGCAAACTGAGCTACTGCTAATTTTTTTATAAATAATTTCTTACTTGTTACTTGATGAGTATTGTGTTAGTAATATATTAATACTGCATTACTTCATTATTTCTTTTTTTACAAAAAACAATACAAAAATGGCTCCAAGTCCCCACAAAAAAGAAAACATTTAAAAACACAATTAGGAAAGGTGACTCCTTTAATTTAAAAAGGAATGATTTTACTGCTTGTTGCATTGGATTTTTTAAAAATCCACTATGTCCTCAGTATCCTGAAAAAATGAAGTATTTGTAATACCATTACGTGTAACACATTTGTAATACCATTACATGTAACACACGTTTTGTGGCTCAGGTGTGACAGGCACTTGTCCATCTCAGTTCTGTAAAATGGGAATAATATTTAACTAGGCTGTTGACATCAGAAAGGGGTTTGCAAGACTATCAGACCATTACATTTTAATGTCCTTTCATAAAACTGTGGTAATTTTTTTAAAATGTGCATATTTTATATGGGGCTGTGTATAAGATTAGAATTTGGAAGTAGAGCTTCTTTATATATGATTACAATGTAGAAGTGCCACTTGGAATAATAGCATGAGGCAGTAGCCTGATGATATTTCTAGCGGAAGGGAGAATTTCCCATTTTAGAAGCGGAGAGCTTTAACCACAGTGGCAGATGCCGTTTCCATTCTCAGCTCCATCTAGGACATGTGTTAGATCAGTATTTTGGATTGTCATATGGCTAATTTTAAATTTGCTTAATCATTAGGTAGACAACAGGCATCTTTAATTTTCATGTACTTTCTCTTGAACTAGAGTCTCATGGGGCCACAATTTATCCAATGATTCATACTGACCCTCCAGTGATGAAAGGAAATAGAAATCTGAACAGTACACACAACTTTTTGGCTTATTTGGAGGGGGCTGTTCAGAAATCCTCCATTCAAATCCCATTCCAGACATGAAGTTGTTAAATGGTCTTCAGCAAGCTTTTGTTTTGCAGGACCCTCCCACCCTTCAGATATGCAGTGTCAAGACAATTGTTCTGACCTGCTTTACTGGTTTGTTTGTAAGAGTTGGGGATAGAAGGAAGGTAAAACATGTCATCCTAAGGCACCCTGGGCCCTTTCATGCTACACAGTTAGAGCACTTTCATTTCACTTGAACTGCCAAGGCTGCATCTTACAGAATAATCGTTGAGAACTCCGGGAGAACAGGAGAAGTCCCAGCAGACTGGAGAAAGGCAAATGTTGTCCCCATCTTCAAAAACGGGAAAAAGGAGGATCCCAACAATTATCGTCCAGTTAGTCTGACATCAATACCAAGAAAGATTCTAGAGCAGATCATTAAACAGAGAGTCTGTGAACATCTAGAAGGCAATGCCATAATCACAAAAAGTCAACATGGGCTTCAGAGAAATAAGTCATGCCAGACTAATCTGATCTCTTTTTTTGATAAAATCACTAGCCTGGTAGATGAAGGGAACGCTGAAGATATTGCATATCTTGATTTCAGTAAGGAATTTGACAAGGTTCCCCATGACATTCTTGCAAACAAGCTTGTAAAATGTGGGCTAGATAAGTTAACTGTTAAATGGATTTGTAATTGGTTGACCGGCCGAGCCCAAAGGGTGCTCAGCAGTGGCTCCTCTTCCTCTTGGAAAGATGTGACCAGTGGAGTGCCCCAGGGTTCTGTCCTGGGCCCAGTGCGCTTCAACATCTTTATCAATGACTTGGATGAGGGAATTAGGGGCATACTTATCAAATTTGCAGATGACACCAAATTAGGACAAGTAGCTAATACCCTAGAGGACAGGATCAAAATTCAAAATGACCTGGATAGATTGGAGAGCTGGGACAAAGCTAACAAAATGAAATTCAATATGGAGAAATGTATGGTACTGTACTTAGGGCGGAAAAATGAAATGCATAGATATAGGATGGGGGAGACCTGGCTGAACGAGACTACGTGCGAAAGGGATCTAGGAGTCCTAGTAGACCACAAGTTGAACATGAGTCAACAGTGTGATGTGGCAGCTAAAAAGGCCAATGTGATTTTGGGCTGCATCAATAGAAGTATAGTGTCTAGATCAAGGGCAGTCATAGTGCCGCTCTGTTCTGCCTTGGTCAGGCCTCACCTGGAATAATGTGTCCAGTTCTGGGCACCACAATTCAAAAAGGATATTGACCAATTGGAGCGTGTCCAGAGGAGGGTGGTTAAAGGTCTGGAAACCATGCCTTATGAGGAGAGACTTCCGGAGCTGGGTATGTTTAGCCTGGAAAAAAGATGGTTAAGGGACGAAATGATAGCCCTGTTTAAGTATTTGAAGAGGTGTCACATTGAGGATGGAGCAAGCTTGTTTTCTGCTGCTCCAGAGACTAGAACACGGAACAATGGATGCAAGCTCCAGGAACAGAGTGTGATGTACCAAGCACACACACTCACATTCAATCAATAAATTTCTTTATTGGCAAGGATTCGTGTGTCAGGAACATAGAACAAAGCCGAAACTGAATACAGCTAGAGCAACCCCCCCCCCAGATAAACCCCACAGTGTGAGAAAGGCCTTTAGGGAGGATAGATGCCTCCCTCTTAGGGCGGCTTGCGCCTGGAAGCTATGACCTTGAGCCGCTGTGGAGAGAAGCGTTCCCAGGCCAACAAGGCGGGCTGGCCCCTCTCCAAAACTCCAGAGGCCTAGGCAAGGAAAGCAGCCTCACGTCAGGGTCCTCCATGAATTCCACTCCAAAACCCAGAATTCAGGGATGAGCCTGACACACAGATTCTACCTCAATATTAGGAGGAACTTTCTGACAGTCAGAGCTGTTCAGCAGTGGAACACACTCCCTCGGAGCATGGTGGGGTCTCCTTCCTTGGAGGTCCTTAAACAGAGGCTGGATGGCCATCTGTCGGGGATGCTTTGATTGTGATTTCCTGCATGGCAGGGGGTTGGACTGGATGGCCTTCATGGTCTCATCCAACTCTACAATTCTATGATTTTAGAAGCCTTGAATTTGTCATTTTGGGAGGCACAAGAGCTCTCTGGAAGAGAATACTAAATACTTCATGAAACTAAAAATCCCAGGATTGCACAGGATAGAAGCATGGAAGTTAATGTGGAGTCAAAGTGCTACAACTGTGTAGTGTGATCCTTGATAAATCAGACTTCACCAACCTGGTGCCTTTCCAGATGTAATGAACCACAACTCTGATCATTCCCAGACAGCACAGACATTGGCCATTCTGGTTGAAGATGGTGGCAATTGTTGTCCACACATCTGTAGGACAAAAACTAGGGGAAGCTGCCATAAAAGCTAGGAATTCACATTTCTTGTTCCCGATAGTCTGTCAGTGTGTGTGTGTGTGTGTGTGTGTGTTTTAGAGGTAACCTTTTTTTTAAAAAAATCATCTGAATCTTTTTTGTACCTTGTTCCTTTCACTGGGTCATATTCTCAAATGTTCTTAGGAAAGACCTCAGCCAGGCTACCTCCTGAGCAAACAAGTCCTCCCAAAAGTAGAAGACAGTTCTTTGGGGTTGGTAACATAAGATGGTGATTTCTCCACTTGTTATTGATTGTTCTTAACCTAAGAAGATTTTATTTAAAAAACAGTTTTGTATGAAATTGAAAGAATGGGAATAGGAAAGATTACAAGCTAGGGCAGTTATCAGCTCGTCAACCCTCAGATAGGCAGGTAGACAGAGAGACAGACAGACAAATGAGCTAAACAGGCAGGCAGGCAGAGAGGGACACACACACACACCTCAGCTCTGTCTGTTGCAGCCTGACAAGGCAAAATCAAGCTTTTCCTGCCATGGGGATAGAGAGATGAGGAGAACTTTGTATGGTTAATGTCTGCATGTCAGGATGCTATTAAAGGCAAAAGATGAAAGCCATGTTTTTTAAAAATGGAACCCTAGTACAGTGAGTAGCTTCCCAGGAGTGAGGGAAAAGAGTTGTTAATTTGTTTATCTTCATTTCTTCCCAAAACTGGGAGTCAAGGTGGCTTACAAAAATTAAAACATAAATAAAAGCATATACAAAGACATAAGTGAAACCATACAAAAAATTATTGTTAAAATGTAATTAAAATACCTATCAAATTAAAACAGTGTAAAGCAAATCCATTAAAAGGTAAAATGTAAACAAATCAATAGAACAGCACACTGTTAAAAGCCCTTGCAGTCAGTACCTAAAAGCTTGCTGGAACAGAAAAGTTTTCACTTGCTGATAGGAGAGCAAAGCGGGAACTATCCTATCATTCCTAGAAAGGGAGTTCCAAAACCTGAAAGCAGGCACCAAGAAGGCCCTCTCCCATGTTCTCAGACTGAAAGAAGGACTGAAAAGCTTAGAGTTTGTGCCAGATGATAATATCCTCCAACATTTCACAGGTGAAAACTGGGATAAATGTGGCCCAGCAAACTCAGAGTGTGGTCCAGATATAGCAAAAGTTGTGAATAGGAAAGAACACACAAGCTAGGAGAGGCTGCAGCAGTTTGCTTTCGCCTGGGCCTACTGGGAAAGTCAAGATTTCTACCCCTCCTTTTCTCTCCCCCCTGATGAGTTAAACTTTCACACCTTAAAATTTTACTTTTGCACCTTGAACTCAGTTTACAGCAATTGAAATAAGTGGGTGGAAAATGGGAAAGGGGGAGGAAAAGAGAAAACTGGGCCATTTAAAAAACCACTAAAAAGGTAGGACAACAGATGATTAATTGGGACTATCCCTGACAAAGAGCTGGGACAGTTGGAAGATTTGTATGATGCAATCGTTCAGGCAGCCTGGGCTTTAGAGGTCATAATCAGCACTTTGAGCTGTGCCTGAAACAGACTGGTAGTCAGTGGAGCTGTTGTAACAAGGAAAGCATGTGTTCCTTGTAAACAGCCCCATTCATCAGTTTAGCTGTAGTTTTTTTGGACCAGCTGAAGTTTATGAGCACTTATCAAAGGCAGCCCCCATGCAGAACTCAAATAAAATGTGACTAAAGTATGGATTACTGTGATGAGATTAGACATTTGCAAGGATGGGCATGGCTGGCACACTAGCTTTAAGTTTTGTTATACCTGCATCAGTGGTTGCATACTTAAAGATGGTATTCATAGTTGTGACACTCCATCATGAAGCTCCTTTCTCAGTGTCATTCTGCTGCTGCCACCACTATCTGCTGTGTCCCAGAGGAAGATATTAGTTTTAATTTTCCAAGGCATTTAAGTATTGCTGTTTCAACAAGCTTGATTTTTTTTAATACACTAACAGCAATCCAGAAGGTACGTTCATTCTATCCATCCCTCCATCCCCCCTGCTTCTAGGGCCTGGGGCAGAAAATCCAAATGATAGCCCTCTCCTTCTAAATAGATAAGTTTGTAATTAAGTTTTAAAAATCACTGTCAATTAGCTATCCTTTGACATTGCCCTTAATCTTCCCCAAGACAACCACACTACCCTAGCTAATGGTAGGGTCTATTCCTCATTTCTTCCCATCTCTCCTTCATGATTTTTTCAGTTCCATGAACATCTCCAGATTCCTGCTAACAACCCAAGGGAGTCTAGGGGAGAGGTGGGGTGAAGGTGGGAGGTGCCTGTTTTCCCACACCTGCTTTGGTGTGACACTGCAGCAGTGCCTAGCTGGCAGCACGGGCAGCTGCTGTATGGATCAGACATGTCCTTGGGGATGGTCAAACATTTTTCTTTTTTACCTTCCCAAGGTAAGGTAAATGATGGCTCAGTGCTAAGAAGTTTGAGAACTGCTGATCCAGTCCTTTCATTCTCTCCCAGCACACCTCTATGCACACACGCTCACGTACACACACACACACACACACACACGTATCTGTCCATCAGTTGTCTGCACCTGTCTGCTGTTTTATGTAATATTTAGATGGTAAGCTTCTGGACTGTGAATAATGTCAACCAACAGGGTGCCCTTTATGTATGGAGGGGGAAGTCATCCTGGCCCCCAGTCTTGTGCTTTAGACTACATGTGATCAGACTTCAAGAGTGTCTATACTGAGTCCATCCACCAGTGACTGACCCTTAATGGAAACAGTTCTCTTGTCAGGGACTCCAAGTGCCATGGCAATGAGTTGCAGAACATCTCATAGGTGGGGTCCCAAAGCTATGCATCCCAAATGTCATGGAAACCCATGAAATCCCATTAACAAGGCTGCCCAATTATATGGGAGTGAGGGGGAGAGTTTGGGGAGGTTACATTTTAGATCACAGCTCACAGTTTCCATGGTCACTGGCCTGGCTGGCTGGAGGATTTTGGGCGACGTAGTTCAAGACCTAAATCCATTTGAAAGTCCCAACTAGAGGGCACCCTCTGAATCAATGAGAACTTGATAAAGTCAACCAGAATTTATGCAACTTCCCTTGATTTAGCAGATTGCTTCTGGTTGGGATTAACAATGGAATTTAGCCCACTCCCCACTTAAAGGTAACTTCCAGTCTCGAGTAGGGGGTTTTGTCTAAGCCTTGCAAAGCAAGACAACCTCTGCCTCACCTCCTGCATATACTGTTTGCCCCTGCCCCTAGCTTTGCCAAATTATTCACCAGGCCCCAGTGTAGGCCTCCTTGTAGGGTGTCGCAACAGGGTTCCCAGCATCACATCTGTCTCAGTTATCATAAATCCATACATGTATTCACTGGTTTGTACCCAGATGTGCTGGATTACAAATCCTCTCCATCCCTAGCCAGCTGGCCAAGGATGATGGTAGTTGTAATCTAGCACATCTGGAGTACTCCAAGACTGGGAGAGGCTTCCATAAACCTTCTGGGTGTTCCTGTCCATTAAGGTCAGCAAGATAACCCCCCCCAAAAAAAAATTAACTGTGAATCAAGTGGCCAAGGAATGGCTACCCAGGTGTAACTGCAGCTCCGTACAAATGCTAGCCATTTTCAAGGCACACGTGAGGGCCAGCCCTCTGTTAGGGCAAAGGCAGCAGACTACCTCAGCTAAGGTATTTCATGGCTCCGTTCAAAACTAGCAAGCAATTTGCTGCTCTTTCATATATTTGTACCGTCATAGAGGAGACACTTTGCATTTTTTCTCTCTCAGGAATCAAAAGGGGAGGGGGTGGCATCAGCTCAGTGGGAGAGTATTTCTAGACACAGATACAAACTTGGAATGGAAGGCAGCATGGTACAGTGGTACGGGTGCACTCCCATTACCCAGATGCTCCTAGATATAGTAAAAGGCATGACAAGGAATCAATGGGTTGTGCTGCCCAGCAGTAACATTTCTGCCCAAACAGCTGGAGCTTTTTCTTAGCAGGGCCTTCCTACATTTGGCTTCCATCTTGAGGGGTCTTCCATCATCCCTGCTGCCCCAGAATCATGTCATCCAATGGATTATGCAAAGGACAATGAGGAGGCCTTAAACTGCTTTCCCTCTAAGCTATTTTTATTGTTGCTGAGGCTGCTGCTGTTGTTTCATTCATCTCGTGATCTAGGCATCTGTCTCCCACATTAAATTCATGTTGTTGTGAAGATAAAATGGAGAACTCTATACGCTGCCTGGAGTTCATTGGTGAAAAGATGGGGTGTATATATAATGCATTAAACAAATTGTGTCCCTTACCTTAAGCAGGAAATTGTCTTGGGTTCCACTTCTATGTCTCAACAGCTTGGCTTCAGCCAGCCTTCAGAGCCTTTCCCAGACTGAACAAAGTGGGAATGAGGTCCCTGTTTGGACTTTCATTTTGTTCTTTAAGCCCAACAGCATTCATTTGTATCTCATCCAAAAACAATCCATATTATTCTAGTTTAAACTTTGGGAATGTATTTGGGATGACTTTCCTTTCCTTGGAAACTAATTTTTATTGACCCATTTAATCTGCTGAAACAAACCCTCATGGATTCAAGGGCTTATCCCTGTGCAATAAATATAGAACTGGAAAGACAATCAAGATACACTATATAACCTGTCATGCTTACACACAGTGGTTTCAGTGGATCAGAACTGAAGCGTTAGGTTGCACGCATTAAAGTGGTAATTTGGAGTGCAGGCAACCATGCTGTTGTTTTCTTCGCACTGTGGATCACTGCTTGTGATGTGTACACTCAATCCACTCCACTCTTGCCTCTAGAAAATAGATCTGGCAAGTTTCTCTGTTGTTTCCAAATCCAGCTCAACCTGTTTGACTAGAGGCAATTGAGAAGGGGGTGATGGTAGTAGTGTGGATACAGGACCCAGTTAGACATATGTGCACACTGTAAGAGCAATGCCTCTCTCAGATCACTTTCAGCTCTCAAACACAATTGTCCCTCTCCTGCCAAAACACACACACACACACACACACAAATGTTTGCTGTAACGTTTATATTATAAACAGACAAATTGTATGGAAGTTCAATGTGCTTAAGCAAATAAAACTTAAGTACACTGTGTTGTAAGTTTATAATATTGGTGCATTCCTCATTTGCTGTGGTGATGCTATACTTTGTTTAGAATGCAGCTTCCAACCCCCTCAGCCCTTTTTGGTGAAGTCTTTAACAACCACTTCTAAACACATTCATTTAGAAGTCCCACTGACATCAACAAAGTGGACCACAAGTCTTGTCCAATGTGCTAGCATGACGTAGTTGCTATTACAATGTGAGCCTCTTTGGATCTTATCTGTAATGCACCATAAAATGATGTACCCTGCAGTGTAGGCCACTCTGTGCAAATGCCTTCAAGTCCCCTGTTGACTTATGACAACCCCATGAATTTCATAGGGTTTTCTTAGGCAAGGAATATTCAGAAGTGGTTTATAAATACAGCACCTGGTATTCATTGGTCTCCCATCCAAATATTAACCAGGGCTGATTCTGCTTAGCTTCCAAGATCAGCTGGGATCTTGACCTCTGTTTTACAGAACTTGAATTCATGGATGTGTCTGAATTTGCAGCAAGGTTTTGTAAACCAAGACCAGTGCCCTATTCAGAGCAGTAGTCTGGACTTTCCTCATTACATTCTCAAAGTATTTATTTCATACCATCTGCTCCTTGACCAGCATTGTTATTTCTGTAGGATTTTGATAACTAGCCACTCTTTGTACTATGAAATGTACTGCTCTGTGGGTGTCTCCAAATGAATGAGAAGATTGAGGGGCTGACATGATTGCACTAAATATCTCAAGTGCTGTCACAGAGGGTAGAGTGAAGGTTTGTCCTCTGCTGCCCCAGAGGGCAGGACCAGATCTAATGGTTTTTAAGTTAGAGGAGGGTAGATTTGGATCAAAAATTGGAAGAAACTTCTTGAGGGTCATATCAATTCAGCAGTGGAACCAATCACCTAATGAAGTGGTGGGGTCTCCTTCTCTGGACATCTCCAGAAAGAGGGTGGACAGCTACCTGTTGGGGATGCTCTAGCTAGAGCAGTGGCTCTTTATCTTTTCTTTACCAGGGACCCTCTTTAAATATATTTTGTTGCCTGACTCCCAAGATTTAAAACCATGATGATGACGATGATACAATTACACCATCCATTAAACTTTCCGTCAGAGGCACTGGAGGGGGAGAGACTTTTGTCCTGTTTCTTCCTGCAAGTTTGTGGCTAGAGTGGATTAAAGAGCAATGCAGAGGCCAAGCCAGCCAGCCAGCCAGCCTTGTGGCCACTCCCCTGCAGGGAGGTGGGCCAAGCAGCCCTCATGCCTTCATGGACCCCCTGTGAGGACATTGTGCCCCCCAGGGGTCCATGGACCACAGGTTAAGAACCACTGTGCTAGAGTTCCTGCATTGAGGAGAGGATTTGGACTCAATGGCATATGGGGCCCTTCCAACTCTGATTCTGTGAATCCAGTAAATGAGAAGCTGTTGGCTGAGCAAAATGAGACCTTTGGATCAACATCATTGTTCCATAATACATCCCTTTATTTGTTACCATGTGATATGTATGTATCAGAGTGATAATGGCATAGACACACACATGCAGGGCACAATTCTCGGTTTCATGTCCAACAGCAAGAAAACAACTGCCTATGCACTCTCTCTTGGGCTGCAAAGAACACAGTAGGGGCTAGAATACAGGTAGACCACAATGCACTGCGTAACCTGATTTGAAGCAGAGATGGCAAGAAACATGGCTATATGCACCTCTATAATGTAAAGGCTTCATTTGAAGTTGGAACATCTGGTCACCTCTATTCCTGTTTTCAAAGGGGAGCCAAAAAAGCAAGCCATCTTTTAGTGTATTGTAGATGCCAGCAGAGACTAAGCAATCAGAATGGAAATGGTTCTGTGCACATTCAGGATCCATTTATAAACTACTTCTTCAAAGATGAGCCAAACGTGAATTTCCAAAGAGCCAGGAGCTCTCCCCTCCTCCACACTTCTCTTCCTTTAAAATGCTTTTTCCTGGTTTCATTTTTTAAAAACCAGAATATAACCAAGGGCTTAATCAGACTTTCCCGTGAACTAGGCCCTCATTCTGGCCTGCTTAACTGGGATGCAGGTCAAGGGGGCGGGGGGGGGGGGCAGCGAGGGGAGGCCATGCGAAGGAAAGGACGGCTGGGTTGTGTTTTGTTTCAACGCCATTGATCAGGAGCCTCCTTCGGCTTCTCCTCCGGCCAAGGCAGCCACAGGGAGAGACAAGGGCTCGACGACGCTTCAGAGGCTGGGGCGCGGGGCATCCTGACACTGACAAGAGGAATGTTTCAAGCCTACAGAGATATCACTGCGGCCTTGAAGGAAGGAATGGGGGGGGAGCGGATTTCCTGCCGAAGGAAGGAGCAGGGTGGGTGGGTGGGTGCGGCGCTCTCTCGCTCGCTCTTTGTGTGCTTAGACTTGCATTGGCCTTCGCAGCTCAGGATTTGTCCCTGAGAGGACTTTGGGAGGCGGGAGGGGTGAATGTGGGAAAGGGGAGGGGGAGATGCTTTGTTTGTTTGTTTGTCTCTTTGGCCAGAGGAGAGGTGCAAAACGTCGGGTTGACAGCAGCGGGGACTTCAGCTGCTGCGCCGGCCACTCGGTGGAGAGACCCACGCGCGCCCACGCTTCCTGGCACACCCGAGAGTGGGCACGTCGGGCCGAGGCCAGGAGGCTCCAGGAGAGGAGGAGGAGCCAGCGGTCACTGGGATGGGCAGGAGGGGACCAAAGTCACGGGGAGACGGAGCGGCCCTGGTCCGCGAGGAAAACCCTGCCGTGGAAAGGCTGCCCCCCGGGTGGGTGTGGGAATCCAGGAGGCAAGGCGGGCGGGGTGTCGCCAGCGGAAGAGAAGGGCCAGGCCTGGGCGCTGCCGAGGGAGCCTGCATCGGCCCACGTCCAGTGTTCCAGAAGAGGCTCTTCGAGGGCAAGGGCCGCGGCCACAGAGCTGTGAAAGGGACTCCTCCGAGGCTGAAGCAGCTTTTGCCCAAAATACACGGGGGGGGCTTTCTCCCCCCGCCCCGAAACACACACACTGCATCGAACTGATCTAACTGTTGACCTCCAACATCCGTTTTAGTGGGGGGGAGACAGGCTTATACTGTACATGCAAATTATAAAAATAACCCGGACCCACCCACCAACCCACCCCAACTTCCATCCTCCTGCACTTGGGTGTACATCAGCCTGCAAATCTTGAGCAAGGAAGCAATCAAGAGAAGATTTTAAAAGATTCAGATGTGCAAGGTTTATGGGGCTGTTTGTGCTTCAGCTAATCAGGAGCCTGGCTCAAAAGACCCTCTTCCTAGGACGGTTTTGAGCGCGGGAGCAGGGCCGCCCCCTCCAAACTGAAACCGAGGGGGGGTTGCCAGGATCCAGAACGAGCGGTGTGGACTAGACACACGTACCATTCACCTCGACTGCACGTCCAAAGCATTTGTCTTCCATGTTAGTTTGACTCCAGCCAGGACACTCTTTGCCAAACACACACACCACAGTGGTGGACAGTACCTGGCAGCCGCCTTCGTCACTTTTGAAGGCAGGAGCTTTGTAAGGAAGTTAAACCTCTTGACCAAGCCACCAACTTCGCTGCCTGAAGCAGAACAGCTCCTGCTGCCCCCCCTCCGCTCCTCAAAGCAAGGGGCACCCTGTGCAAAGCCAGCCACGTTGTTCTGCGGCCCAAAGGGGGGGTGGGGGAAATTAATAATAATACAACAGCCCCGAAGTAAGGAACCTCTTGCTGCACTTTGGAGACAGGGCCCGTTCTGCTGGTGGGGGCCGCCGCCTCACCGTGCCTAGCGGTAGGGCCTCGGTGGCCAATCTCAGAAACGTTCAATGCCCTTATAGCCTATGGGATTTAGGGCACACGTCTGCCTCCGCCAGCCTGTCCAAACAGCCGACCTGTCTCCCGCCTACAGGTCTCCATTCTGATCGCCAGTCCAACCCAACTCTCTCGCTAAAATGGGACGCAGAGGAGGCAATTTTGGGACGAATCCCGCCCTGTCTGTGCGACAAGGCGCCTGAACCGAAACCCACGGGGCAGGGAAACCAATCGCTTAGCTACTAGGCCGCATTCACACGTGCCCGCTTATGTGTTAACAGGGAAGGCGCCCAGTGGTCGTATTTTGTTGGAGTGTGGGAGCTTTCCGTCCAAACTACTGGCACACTTACCCCCCCCGGGTCCTTTGTGTGTGTGGTGGGGAGACCCTTGGCTTGGTTTGCAACCTAAGGCCAAAGTGCCCGGTGTTGTTCTGGCTGTGCGTGTGCGTGTGTGGCGCGGGGAGGCAGAGGCGGGAGGCTGGCTGCGGCCCTTCGGCCAGGCGCGCTTTCCGGGCTCGCTGGAGATTTGCTCCCGTCGCAGCGGACGAAACACTTGCCCGGGCTGGCTCCCGTTCCAGCCGCCCTGCCTCCTCCTCTTCCTCCTCTTGGTGGGCTTCCCGGAAGCATCTGCGACCGGCCTCCCTCGGAACCGGACGGGGCTCTTGGAGAGCGGGCCTCGAAGGTCACGTCCAGCCACGCCAGGCCTCGGGCGGCCCAAGCGGACGCGGGAGGGGGGGCGGCCGCCTGGATGGTCCTGCAAGGCTGAGCCCGCCGTCGTTGGAGGTGAGAGAGTACGAGCAGGGAGCCGGCTTCCAGGCTCTCCCTGGCCTTCCCGGATGCGGCGCCCTTCCTTTAGACGGGGTGGGAGAAAGAGAGAAGGGGGGGGGAAGAGACAAGTAACGAGGCAAAGAACGCCGCCGCCCCCCCTTTGCCCGGTCCGCCTCCGGAGAAGCGGGGGGGGCGCGGGGAAGACTGCGACAGAACCGGCCCGGCCCAAGCAGACGGCCCTTCGGACTCAAGGAAGGCAGGCAGGCAAGAAGCGGCCCCGCAGATTTCATCCCCCCCCCGTACCAGGTCCCCTAAATTGTAAGGCTTGGGTTTCAGTTAGGCAAAGGGATCCCTTTTTATTTCTATTTTAAATAGAATATTTAAATGTCTATTCTTGCATGTCAAAGGTCCTCTTTTAGCACGGCCGCCAAAACACACTCTCTGGAGCACCCCCGGCCCCCCCTCCAGAGCTCCTCGGGGCTCGGGGGGGGGGAAAGCCTTGCCGCCTCCCCGCTCTGAAATTCGGAGACCGGATCAATCTTTGAAAATTTCCCCCGTGCAAGATTTCGCCCCCGCCCGGTGTGAAGTTGGAAAGGGAGGTAGTGAATGGGGGGGGGGGAGAGAGAGAGACTTCTATTTGCTGTTCACTCCGGATTAAAAAAAGAGAGAGGGATTTGCTCCTTACAAAACGCACATCCGACGGGGAAGGGCTTGGTCACTTCTTAGCGCTTCAGGTAAAACTCACTTCCCCATGGGGGACCGGGAGTGGTGGGGGGGGGGCACACTTGGCTTCGAAGCGAAGCAACTAGTGTACACAACTCGCCTAAACGTCACGCACCATAGCTGCGTTTTCAAGGTGCGATTAAACCCAACGCCCGCTGAAGATCGGGAGCTGTTCAAGCCCAAATGGAGACGAGATACATACACACATTGTCGCTAGCAGCCGTGGGACCGGGCCCTGGCTGCTTTCAAACCCGCCGCGTGGGAGAGCCCTGGCCGAATTCATTCCCCTTTCGGGAGGTTTGGTCCCCAACGCCGTTGCGCGGTGGCGAAAGGACTCTGGGAGTTGTTTGCGCCCTGACTCTCCCAAGCCTCTGGCTCTCCCTCTCCGCCCCCCCCTCTCTCTTTTTTTTCTTCTTACTTTAAAAATTATATATCTTCATGTCACAACCGTTTTCCTTTTAAAAGCACAAGCATCCAATTTGGCTCAGTGTAATAAAATCAGTCGGAGATCCTTAAACGCTACCATTCCGCTGAATTAAGTTGTGAAATCTAATCTATTATATCCATAAAGGAGAATGCTTTCATTGTAAATTCAGGTTATAAAGAAAACTCTACCTGGAGCAGTCAAGTCTCTCTCTCTCTCTCCCCCCGCCACAATTTCCCCCTCCCTGCTCCCCCTTCCTCATTCGGATTTGCTACTTGATGGGCTTATCAAATTACTTCAAAACGCCGGTCTCCCCTTTTTTCCATATCTCATTGGAACCGAAATTAAATGTGGCAAGACGTCCCTTTTAACAGCATGAAAAGGTCATAAACTGGTAACAACAACACAGGAAAGAATAAGACACACAAAATTATTCCAGCCCTTTGCAACCGAGGTTCTGTGATTAATTTGGACCAAAAAAATTATCTCTCTCTCGCGCTCTCTTTCACCCACAACAAAGGCATGCGACTCAACCCGAATTCTGCGGGGCTGGGGTGTTCGGTCGAGCGCCGTTTGCAGAGCCACGTGTAGCTCGAATCCAGAACGATCCAGTCGAGGAAATACAATGGGCAAAGGGGGTTTATTGATTGGGCTGGGAAATGTCGGTAAGGAATTTTTAAAATCCAAACCCAAGATATTAAAACAAAACCATGGAGACTAAATGGAAAGGGGAGTGGGAAGAGGGGAGCCAGAGAGAACCGAACCCTGCCCCAGGTTTGAATATTGGGAGAAGAGAGAAGCTCCAGCGATCTGACGCCTGGCTTGATCCCGTTCAAAGAAATCTCTTTCCGGCAAAAGAAAAGGAGGAGAACCTCCCCCCAAATGTATCCATCCACAGATTATGCTTTTTAAAATCCTTTTTAAAAATACATCCTTTTAATAAAACTAGGGAGGAAATCACTCCCGCGTGCCTGGTAACCCCTCTCGGAGACATAGGGACAAAAACCATTACAAAGCAGATCCACCAAAGTTTAACCATTAAGGGGGGGAAGTGGGGGGGGAGAAGAGTTGCTGTTCTGTAGGATGCAGCTTTTGTCTGATCTTGAGAGAAAGATTTATTAATGTGTGGCTAATGTCCCCAGTGTTATATCCTCCTAAAGCCCTACCCGATTTCTTAGTCTAATCTTTTATTTCCATCTAATTATTTTTTTCCCTGCCACTTCCAACTTAAGTCTTAAAAGAGAGAAGGGGGAAAGGGCGGGAGGAGAGAAAGAGGGAGGGAGGAAGCTTGCAATTTGAACTGCAAAATCTCCCCCGAGTCTTCCCTGGCGCTGAAAACCTCCGCGTCCCAATCCCAGCTACAGAAAACTAACAAGGGGTTCTCGAACCAAATCCCCGCACAACGTTTTAAAAGTGGGAGGTAAGGTTGTTAATCAAAACGATCGTAAATAATTCTAGGAACATTGGGGGGGGGAGAGGATGAGGGGGTCGGAAATCGGAGTGGGGGAGAGAAAATTGAAAAGAATAAAACTGAATGCAAGAAAATTAAATAAAGGAAAACACAGCCTAACCAAGGCCAGGCGGCAAAGATGGGGGTTTCCTAAAAGATACTGAAAATATACAGTACAGTAAAACATTTTGTAAAACAAGCACAGGTTAAAAAACAACCCGCAGAGAATGGCGCGCAAAAGAGTGATTCAGAATTCCCTCCCACTTTTAAAAAAAATCTGTTTAAATCCAAATTAGTGTTTCCAGAACAAGTTAATGTCATTAATGTTTCAATCGTCTAATTCAGAATGACGACGACCACAATTCAACAGTACGGGTTGGGTTGGGGGAGGCACAATAATTTGTATTTCTTTCATCTACAGTTAAAGGCAATCCCTTTGCTAAAAGGGGGTGGAAAGAAAACCCATTTAATATTTACTAAGGGAAGGAGAAAGGAAGGAAGCCACTTTAGTAATTTGCACAAAATCAAAATCAAAAGGTAAAGGAAAGCATGTTCGCCTTCCATTTTTATTCTGACCCAAAGACTCAAATTTCTCTTGGAAAAAAAAAAGGATTTACCACCCCCAATCTATGCTTACTTGGCCCCAAATCCCACTGATCTCCGCAGCGAGGCTGCAGTGAAACCCTATGGATTTCAATGGGACTTACTCCCAAGTAAACATCACGAAATTACAGCATAACCGTGTGATCCTACTATAAGTGACTAGTCAGAAATTAAGGGTTTAGTTCAATGCGGTTTACTCTCAGGCAAATGGAGATAGGATTGCAGCTATAGGCTTTATGGAGTAAATAATTTTAAACGCCTCAGCGAGAGAAGATAAGAAATACGAGGCATCCATAAGCTACAACAGAAATAATTGTATACGCAGGAAAGCTCTTGCAAACAAATCTACAATCAAAAATTGTATTTATTTTCGTCCCCTCACCCTGGTGAAATCATGCTTTAAAAAAAAAATGAAGGTTTTCAATGAGAAAGCAGAAGAAACATGTATTCTGAAACAGATCCCTAGATTTCTCTTTGATAATGAACAGATTGCTTTTAAAGATATGTTTAGTTTTTAAAAATTATCAAAACTGTTCCTATTGTCATATTATTATAAAGCCAAAATAGCTCCCTATTTTCAGGTTTTTAATCGACTTCCTCACAAGAATTCTAGTTCATACAAATATTTGCTCGTTTTCAAATCGGGTTATATTCAAGCTTTCCTATGCCTTTCTTTTAAAAGCTCTGATAGGAGTGGCCCTGGTAATATGTATATGCTGCAGCCCTTTGTTCGGCAGAAGATTTAACATTTTTATTTATAAAAACTGGAAAGTCGTGGACAATTTGAAATAAATTTGGGAAGCCTTTTGTGTGTTTTGAGGTATCTCATATTAAGCAGTCCTAAGTTTTTAAAGAAAAAAAGCGCCTTCATAAAATCCCTGTTCCTTTGTTTTATGGACTAAAATACGTCATATTTCCTCCCAAGTAACTCGTTTTCGGGCAGTCCTTCCTTTTAAAACTCAGAAGAACTGGGATATCCTTCATCATGTTACATAAATTTTTGTTCAGTTTAAAGAAGAAAGATTTTTGCTCAATTTAAAGTAGAAAGTTTTTTTTACCCGGCACTTGGTATTTAATACAAATAATTTTCCTTTAATAATCTTCGGCTAAAATCCTATCCAAGCCTACTAAAATACAAGTCCCACCGCGCTGAATGGTGTTTACTCCCAGAGAAGTAGGTTACAGCCTCAGATAAGCAGCGTTTCCATCTGGTCCACCCGAAGACCTGAATTAAAATTCCACCCGCGATATCTGAATGCTGATCAACGAAGGGCATGGTTAACTTCCTCCACTTATTTTTTTAAAATCCAAAATGTAGAAGAAAGTAAGACCATCCTAGGCTCACAATGATGTAAGAGTTAACGGTTATTTATATCTCATTAACGCAATCTAATTAGTAATAATATTATTGGCACTGTGGAGGGAAATTATGGCAAGTGCCAGTTAGCCTTTACTAAATCTGGATTTGGGGACTTCCCCACTTAGGTAAGCGAAATTTAATACATGTTTTTAATGCTCAGGAATCAAACGTTTAAGCCTGTCCTGACCCCACGCTTAGGAAAATAACCCCACTAGTTTAAAAGAAAACAATCAGATTTTCCTACCCCTAGTATTAGGACTATTTAGAATTTCTTATTGTGGATTAGGCGATATGTAGGCACCGTTAAAATCCTGCCTTTGGACCTCTTTTCTATTTGAATATAATCCTGATATCGCTGAGGTTTTGGAGTCTTACCCCTCCCCCTACATTTTCCTTGCAGACATTTAAGGCAAGAGGCAAAGACTTGCTGGCAATCCTTTTTTAATTTATTCATTATTATTATTTTGCATGCACGAGAATGTCCCCAACCTTTAGAGCAGTGTTTCTCAACCAGGGTTCCCCAAGAGGTTGCTAGGGCCTCCTCTCAAGGGATTGTGATTGTGGGGAGAAAGCAAGAGCAGTATATAAAGTAAGGTTTAAATTATTCCAAGGGTTCCTCCAGGATAAAAAGCTTGACTGCTTTAGAGCGATCTTCTTTCTCCAAGAGGCTAGGCTATTTTGATTAAGATGCGGGGAGGGGAGGGCAATCACGGGGTGACGGAAGACATTTTAAATATATGTACATATAAACTACCTACCTGCAAATTCAGAAGCCAGGCCCTCTCCCCCCCCCCAACAACGTTATTAATACATGGGGTTGGGGGAGGCAGCCTTTGTATCTGAAGAGCGGGGTATAAATTCAATAAATAAATAAATAAATAACATTTCCCCCGCCTTCCTTGTTCTCCACCCCCAGGAGGGCCGCACAGACACCCCCCTCGCCCAATAAAACGGGGACATTCAGCGAGCCTTTTCCGTGCAACCCACGAGCAGGAGAGACGGCCTTCCTGGTGGCGACGCTTGCCTCCGGCCAAAGTATGTTACAGCCTCAGCTGGGGGGGGCGCGAGGGGGGGCGTGGAAGCGGCAGCTCCTGGCAGGCGACCCCCACCCCCATTCCGCGCACCACGTGTCGGGTTCCGTGGGTTGTTCCTTCAGCCCCCAGCCTTGGTCCATCCGGGCCTCTGGCTCGCCGCGCCCCCGTCTTTCTCCGGGCTTTCCCGCTCCTCTCGCGGCGGTGGCGAAAGCGCGGCGACACCCCTCCAGGTGGGGGTGGGGGGTGTTGTTTTCTCTCTTCTCCTCCTCCGCCGCCTTCCCTTTCAGCCTGGCCGGGGCGCTGCCTCCTCCGCGGGGAGCCGGCCAGTTTGTCCGCCGAGCCACCGCCTCCGAGCTCCTTGGGCGCCTTTCCAAACCGCAGGCGCCCTCCGCTCCCCTCGCCCACCGGCAGCCGGGCGGCAGCTTTTCCCTGGGCGGGAAGAAGAGGAGATGGCCGCCGCTTGGCCGGAGCAGGGCGCCCGAGGGGAGCGCTCACCGGACCCCCTCGCCCGGGGGCTTCAGAGCTCCGTATCACACACACACACACACACACACACACACCCCGGCCCGGGTCCAGGGCTCGAGCCGCCCTCTCCTCCTTTGCAAGGCGCGCGGGGGCTCCCGGGCTCAGCCACAGTCCGCGCCTTCTGGCCGCCTCCTGCTCGATAGACCGAGCCGCCTTTGGAAAGTTATCTTGAGGCGGGGGCCGCACCTGCCCGCGCCCTCCGCCTCCGGGCGGCCGCCTCTTCGTCCAGGGGCGCCCCCGCCGTCCTCCGCTGCTGCTTCTCGGCGGCGGCCATTACGCACAACTGCTCCAGATCCGCGCCGCTCCCGCCGCTTCAGGGCGGAGACACACACACATACACACACACACAGAAAGAGGCCTGGCCTCTGTTTTATTTGTATGAAATCGTCTTTTTGGCAAGGGCAAGGTATGCCTATAGAAGGGAGCGGACCAAGGCAGCTCTGCCTCGGCGCCGGCCAGGAGGCTGCCCGTGGAGTCCTCGCCTCCTCCGCTGCCCGGCTCTGCTTCAGGTCTCACCCCCAGGGACAGCGCCAGGCGGGCGAGGCAGCCGACGAGCCGGGGGAGGAAGGAGCGCCCGGGGCGGGAGGGAGGGAGGGAGGGGGGCTGGGCGAGAACCGCCGCCCTGAACCTTCCCTTCCCCCACTCGCCTACCTTTAATCAATGGGAACCCCGCGCCGCCGCCGCCGCCGCGTTTCTCTTAAGGAGGAACGGTTGAGTTTCTCCCCTCCTCCTCCAAGCCTTGTGTTGTACTCCCCAAGGCTGGAGGGAGGCTGACCACCTGAGAGACCAGCCAGCAGGAGCCGAGCAGCCTCCACCTCTAAGGGCACAACGCTTCGGCTTGGAGAGGTTTTCCGAGGTTGGATTTGCAGATAAGGGAGGCTCAGCCTGTTCCCGCCAATGGCCGGGAGGGCTTGCCGCGGGGGCGCCTCGTCCTCGCTCCCACCGCCGCCTTTCCCGGGCGTGTGGAGGTAGCTGACCGCCCCCCACGGAGGGAAGAGCCCGGGCGTCCACCTTAAATCCCCCGCCCGCCCGCCTTTCCTTCCTCCCTCCCTTCCTCCCTCCCTCCCTCGGCCTGCTCTCTCCTGGCAGCTGTGGGCCAATCAGGGAGACCTCTGGCCTCGCTTGAATGGCTCCGGTCCTTTGTTTGCCGAGGGAGGCTCTCTCCCATCCCAGGGAGGGAAGCGAAGGGAAGGGAAGGGAAGGGCTGGGCGGCGGGGCGGGAGGCAGGCCCAGCTCTTGGAGGGGAGGCGCCGGAGCCAATCGGCTGCCCGGGCTTGGTCTCGGCTGCTCCGGGTCGCCTCGCTCCGAAATCCCGGGGATGCCCTTCTTCTCCGAGCAGCCCGGGAAAATCTCCGCCCCGCCTTTGTTGATTTGCCCTGGCCTTAAACGCCGCTGGTCCGCGGAGCTATTAGGCTGCCTGTCTGCCTGTCTGTCTGGGGCAAGACTGTTTGAACAGCCTTCCTGTCTGTGGCCGTTTAAACCAGGGCCGCTTCAAGCGAAAGGCCTGTGATTGATATTTCAAATATGGCTCTTTTAAAAATAAATAAAGAGGCCACACCGCCAGGTTACCAAAGTCATACGGGTTGAACTCGGGTCTCCTTTATAGGTCTCACATCTCCCCCCCCCCCACAGTGACCTTCCGGCCCTCCTCCGGGGAACCTCCTGGTTAGAACCGAGAAAAAAAATCACTCCTCCTTCGCTTTTATTTTGAAGGGTGGTGTCAGCTCAAAATCAATCCCATCCAAGAAAAATCGCAAGTTAAGAGAGTTCTTAACATTTCGGAATCAATCTATCCGTCTGGTCTGGGAGCTGTTTGTGGTTGTTGCTTTTAAACTAGGGCACTCAAACCAGTTAATGGGTTCAAGCCTATCAACTCTTTTGCTTGTAACAATTAATAGATCGATTACAGTGCAAAACTTTTAATTGTTTGTTCAGAATTAAGTCCTGATTGCAGGGGGATTTACTCCCAGGTAAGTATGGATAGTACCTACTGTAGCCTTAAAAGATGGTGTCTCAATACAGGGCACAGATGTTTTTAGAATATTTGAGGGAGATTTTTAAAAAGTCTGTAACAGAGGAGTGAAAACTTTACTTTAGTGATGTTCTAAGAAATCAGCTGAAGCACCAAATACCTTTTGAGGAAGACCAGCATTAATTAAATTCCAGCCTGTTTACTGGATGAAATGTCAGCATAATGACTACCAGTAATTCATTTTTCTTTGTCATTACATTTTACACTGTTTTTATTTAAATATGGAGCCTACAAAATGTGCATTCACTAGCAATGAAATTGTAGAAATCATAGGACTGGTATTAAGTTGAATGTTGAGGAAATGTTGCTGTTTCAGATACCTAAGCATGTTTATGTGGAAGTAAACTGCACTTTGTTTTAAAAAACTTGTCCTGCAACCCAATGCATGTTCATTTCTTGCAGCTTAATTCCCGAAGAAGTGAATCCAGAAAAAAAAACCATAGTACCCTAAATAGCCTTCTGCCTGTCCTCTTATGTCTGTAACAAGCAGCATACATTTAACAGGCTATGTCTGTATATTGTTCCTAAAATAATTTGTAACGGTTGTACTGCTTTTAAACATCATACAGGCAGAACACCATTGTTCCCCCCCCCCCAAAAAAAAGAATATCAATGGTAGGACTTGAACATCTCATTCCTTAAAATCAGACAATAGATTTCAATTTCATAATTTAAAGTTGTAATGATAATGGCATCCAGGCAAAATAACATTCTTTAAAAAAAATTGTAGAGTAAGCCCCACGAAAGCATGTGATTTCTATCCTGATTTTACTTTAAATGGAGGTACCGATTTGGGTGAGTGCCAAAATGTTATTTGAACTGAGAGTGACAAAGGATCCTATGGCTGTGATCCTATTTATCAAAAAGGGATTCCAAGTAAACATCTCTTAAAATAGCATTCTTAACACATACTGTTCACACTTCCCTGGAACTAAATCCCATTGAATTCAATAGAATGTATTTTTGAATAGATATGCATAGGGCTGACTGCTTTTTTGACTATCAGATCAGATCTAGTAGGTTTTCAAGTGTATTTGGATCTTGGATTAATTTCTGTGTGATAAAAACTTCAACAGGGAAGGGGAATCAATAAAAAGGGTATATTGAAACATTCCAAGCAAACCATTGTTAATCAGTACTGGATTTTGTTCTTTAATGATCCCCAGAAAGCCTGAAGCAGCTCTTCCAGCCATTCAAAGGCCTACTTCCTGCATCTTTTCAGAACAGCAAAGAAAGACAGATTTGATGCTGTGGACAGAGTGAAATTGAATCAGCGTTGTCATCTGTCAATAAGCAGTGTTGGGGACTGCCTACCTTAACTCCATTCACATGACTGTTCTTATTGCCTTTAGAAGCATTCTCATGGGGTAATAATTCCTGATTTAGATTTTTCCTTGGGTAAGGCACTTTGGAATTCACTCTGGGAGCGCATATGGGCCACGTGATGTGAGGAAGTCAACCATAAATTTCAGAAAGCATTTATTCCAAGCCCTTTCATAGAAGGAAATTGGGTCATGGCATTGTTATCTCTTGATGTTAATCTAGAGTAATACCCACAGCATGGGACATTCACACAGTCTGGAATGGCCATACCTAGTGCCAGGCAAGGTACAGAGGTTTGCCTTACAGAGCAAATTCGGGGTGTGATGGGTGGTGGTGGATATAACTGAAAGGCAAGCAAATTGTCAGTTATTGTGTGTTTGGTGATGGTGTTTTTTAAATCTGCTGAGTAGAGACTTAATTTTCTGCTTCAGGCACCAAAATATCTTGGGTTGACTACATTTGCTTAACATCTGCTGCAGAGTTCTTGTGCTGCCTATATGTGCAAGATACACACCAGATATTGTTGGCTGTACATTCTAAAATCCACATAGCAGCTGCCTCTCATTTTAGCAATGAAGCACTAGGACTGGGAAAACAATTCCAGACACTTGGTCACTCAGGAGCTTAACTATTGGCTGATGGTGCCTAAGTATTTATATCTTTTCTTAGTTCTGTACAGGGCTTGTCCTTAAATATTTGGTGCTCACTGTTTGGAATTTGAAATATTTTCCCAGCCCTGAAAACTGCTGGTGCTTTTACTTTCTAAAATATACCACTAACAATCTATCATAGTTTAGGTAAGTCCTATCTCAGTTTCCCACTAATAAATGAAAGAACAGGGTTTGTTTGTTTTTTTCAATCTTGTGCCTTCCTGAGCTTTTGGAGTGCAATTTTCATAATCTGCAGCCAACATGACTAGAGGACACCACATTGGGGAAAGCTAGGAGAAATATAATCACAGAGTTGTTAATACAGGTTCCATCTATACAAGGTGGGGGAAATACAATATCCTCTGAAGAAACAGCAATTTGCAGCACTGCAAACCTTTGTCTTAATGGTCAAGAGCCCCCCTAAACTTTTCATGCCCCCTAGGCAAGATGGCAGCTGCGAGTGATTTACTCAGTTTTAAATCTGCCACCTCTGATTTTTTTTAACCTGTTTACCATGGTGCGCACAAGCAATGCTTCATATTTACAAAAGAAAAAATTAAAAAGTGAGAGAAAGATCACTATTCTATCTCCGTACCAATCTCTCTCTTAGCCAAAAATCCAACATAGCGGAAGCAGGTGCTTTCCCTGTTTGCTAGCCCCACCTCCCATGCTTATCCAGCCAATCAGCTTACGCTGCCTCATCGCAACAACAGGAATGTATCTGTCCTAATGGTCGATCACACATTTGTATGCCTTACGGTGGATTTGAGACATATTGATGCAAATGTCTGTTTAGACAGACCACCTTCCATGCAATTGCTATTTGGATTATTTTCACTGTTTGGATGGGACCATGGTATCTTGCAGTTTAGGGAGAAGTAAAGCTTGGGAATATTTTATATTTGGACTGGCCAATGGAAGAACTTATGTGGAGATTCTAGGAGTTGTAGTTAAAAAAAGCAACTTTCCCTACTTTTGAGAGTGGGTCACTGCATACTTTCTGAGTCTTGAGATCATAGGTACTCCTCAGGCCCAGCTTGGTATGAATGAGACATTCACACACCTCCTTTGTCACACATCCATTTAATTTTAAACACCCTCTCCCTTACCAGTTCTGTATTTTCAGGATTGCTTTAATGGGCCCTTCAGAAAAAGTTACCAAAGTCAGCAGACTGAAATATCCCAGAATATTTCCCCCCTCCTAAATGCTGTCAGTTCCAATTTTGCAAGTAGACAAAAACATTTCCAATCTGAGCATATTTTAATGGGTTGGCTGTTTATTTATTGAAAATAAAGCAAGTACTTTGTTTGAGTTCCTAATATTGTCCTGAGAGATTGAAAATGAACACATTTCTAAATTTGCTGCTCAGCCTTTATTCTGTTTCTCCATGTCAAGAGATTTGATTTTTTTTTTAAAGCATCCTATGTTCACTTCCTTTTTTTCCCTTTCTTTCCTCATTTCCATGCACAGCTACAATCATGTTGCAATCTTTGGGTTGGGCAAGAGCTCTTTAGATCCAACACAACCTAACCTATTTGCATTGAAATGAATCTTAAAAGCAATTAAAGGGATCCTGTTTGGCAAACTCCACCCTCACCTTTGTTATAGCTAGGGCAGGAAGGGGGGTGTTAAGAGCAAAAGAACAGCTGCACTGAGTCAACCCAAGAGGCTACTAAGCCCAGGATCATATCTCCGACAGTGGCAAGATGCCTGAGGAAATGTATGTAAGTACACAATGTAGTAATCAAGTAATCTTTTTTAGTGTTCTTTCTCAGGGCTGGTTTGGATAATCATTTTCCCTGCTTGTAGGAAGCAAAGTTTGCTCATGTACTGGCATCCCTAATCTCAAGAAAAGAGCCCTTGTTTCTTGTGACAATGTTCATAACCTGGAGCAGCTTTCACCAATTTGGCCCTGTTTAGATGTACTGGAATACAACTCCCATCATGCCTGTTTTTCCTGGGTGCGTTTGTTCTTACAGATCTGGAGGGTGCTAGATCAAAGAAGCTTGTTCTAGAACCTTGGAGATTCAGAAGCTGATTCTGTACATCATTCACCTTCATAGTTGTGGGCTGTTTTCTAGACAAGTTTACTTTTTCCGAATCTGTAGTGTGTGTGAATAAAAAATCTGTCTGGAATATACATTCAGGAGTAAAGTCTATCCTTACTTCTTTCCATTCTTTGAAAATTCAAATGCTCTACTACTAGCAATTTGTGGTGTCTACTCATCTCAAACCAGAGCTTGGAGAAGTTCCTTTTTGGATTATAGATCCCAGAATCTCACATCACCACTTTATAGCATGCTAGGCACTAAGTGGTTTCCAATGTGTGTTAGCTAATTGTAGCTCCCAAGGTTCCTTGCCACTGGCTGTGGTGGTTAGGACTGTTAAGAATTGCCATCAAACAATGTCTAGAGTGTATGATTGCCTCCTCTGTTCTGAGGCATCCTAAACTTCAAGTGGCATCCTGTTAGTAGGTTACAGTAGCATATTCCATAAGACTGCATATTCTTACGCAGTCGTAACCTGCTTTTCTGGTTGTTGCAGAGACACAACTACCAATTTCCCTTTCCCCAGATACCCTGAAAAGACATCTTCTGCAACAATCCCTCAAGGATCTGATCCACAAAGGTTCCTGCAGATGCCTCTTACAGTGTGTCCAGCAATAGGAAAATAGCTTGACCTTCGCTGATCCCTCTGTCCTCCAACAGCATGGAAACAGCAGTGTTGGGAGGGCCGCATGGCTTAATAGCTGGACTTAGGGAGAGTAGCACTGCAGGCTATATTTCAGAGTAAGGAACTGGCAAAACCACCTCTGACTCTTCCTTGCCTAAGAAAACCCTACGATATTTATGGGGTCACCAAAAGTTGACAGGCAACTTGAAGGCACATGTACACACACACAGTACAGCATGACAGCTATGGAGACATAGCTACATGCAACACATGTCTCCTGACGCAGGTTCCAGTCACTCTAAAGAGTACAATATCTCTCTCTCTCTCTGGCTTTTCTTCGCAAACGAAGATTCAGGAAGGACTCATCCCGCGCCTTCTGCAAGCGCGCTGATGACTAAAAAGGCCAATCCGAGATAAACAAGTCCGGTTGCAAAAAGCGCAGCAGAAGGTCTCCTTGGGTGATGTTTTTGGGTTGTGATTCTTTCTGCGTTGTCGTTTCTCTTCAAGACTTGTTCGTCGTGAGTTCTCAAATAAGGCTGCAGCATTGTGGATATTGCGTCTCCATGCCTCCCGATGTGAGGCCAGGGCGGACCACTGTTGGTGATCAATTTGGCCAAGCCTGAGATGTTGTTTCAGGGAGTCTTTGTATCGCTTTTTTGGAGCGCCCCTCTTACGCTGACCCGTGGCGAGTTCACCGTAGAGTAGTATTTTTGGGAGGCGATGGTCCTCCATCCTAGAAACGTGCCCTGCCCAGCGCAGCTGTGTTCTCAATATCATGGCCTCAATGCTGGTGATCCCTGCTTGTTCAAGGACAGCAACATTCGTCACATAGTCAGTCCAGTGTATATTTAGGATTGTGCGTAGACAGCGCTGATGAAAGCGCTCGAGGAGTCGTAGGTGGTGGCGATAGGTAACCCATGTTGCTCTCTGAATCCAGAGTCTGGAAAACGTACTTGTTTGAACTACAGTTCCCAGAATTCTTCAACCAGCACAGCTGGTAATGTAAGAGAGAAGGGCCACACTCACTGGAGGATTCTGGGAGTTGTAGGCCCAAAGTAACTTTTAAAATTCTGATGAAGCCTGACTCATAGCTCCCCTTCACGTTTACAGAAGAGGCAGAGACTCATTAGCAGTTTACATAAGGAGTTTGGAGCTGGGGAACACCTCTTCCCTTGCAGGGGGGCACTGCCTCCTTCACCTGTACAGCAAAGCCAGCCTTACTTCTTTGGTCATCTTTTTATTCTTGCCCTTTATGAATCTGCCTTACTCTTCCCTTTCTGTTTATGGTTTTTAGCCAAAGCTTGTTAAACTTTGCATCTGAATGATGTGGCATGTCTGAAGTGTAATAAAGAACAAACCTGTGTCTCCTTTCCTTCTCTTGGCTAACTACCTTCACCAGTCTGCCTTGCATTTTATGGGGTTTATTTACAGGTGAATGCATTTTAATGCTGACTGGCACCCCCTTGATACCAAAGTTATCAATTCATTTTTGGAAGCAAGTAGGCACCTCCCCAAAATATGATTTGATTGGCCCTCCAGGTCCTGCTTTCATCCATCAGGGGAGGCTGTTGTGTCCCAGCATTTTATTTTATTTTTGCTTCCAGATAGCTGTCTTCTGTGTGATTTAGAAGCTTGCAAACTGGGTGTGTGGTTTGTTTGTTTTTAATGGAACTAGTAGAGTCTTCCCTATTAGATATTGTGACTGTTTTATGACACACTTTGAAGTGTATTCAACAGGTTGGCCACCCTATTGGCATAATTATGCAGACATTTTCTACTGGTAAGACAAATGGTTTCTGAATAACCCACCCACCCTGTCAGCTTTTGCAAAGGGGTAGGGAAATGTCCAGCCATTTAAAAAAAATTCTAAATTCATACTCAATTTGGTATGTACTTGCCCTTTTGAACTTTTGCAATGGGGCATGATAGTTAAAGATATTTCAAAGGGCAGCTGTCTTTGGGAACAACTTTAGTTCAGCAAAATATGGAAAAAGTAAGTGGAGCATTCACAACAGGGACACTGATGATAAAGGGTAATACTCATTAAAAAACAATATATATATATTTTTATAAGGGTAATACTCATTAAAAAACAAAATATATATTTTTTAAAGAACCAACACCAAGAAAGGATCATCAATACATAAATCCCAATTGCACCACTGTTTGGGACACTGCTGCTGAGCTCATTACCACACAGATGCAACATCCCAGTTGGGCTTTATCTCGCCTTCGCAGTATCAACTTACCAAAGGCCACTTGCTGTATAAGGCTTTGGGCAGCAAGGGAAAAAAAGTTGCTTGGAGAATGCAAGTCTCCTCCAGGTTTTGAGTGTGAAAGCCACAGACCATCTGCTTCACGTGTGGTCTGTTCCAGTATCTTCCTGTTTCTTGCCTCATTCTTCCTTCCAGCCGTCTTCCCTCCCAGTCCTCACTCTGTTCCTGGCTCTTCCTCTAACCTCAGTTTGATTTACAGTTCCTTTGGCCTTCTGTCTCTGATTCTGATCTCCCAGCTTCTAACCAAAGGATGACATGGCTCCTGGCTTGGCTTTTCCCTTTAGTTGCACTCAGCCCTGCCCTCTCTGGCTTTCATTCCTCACAGACTCACTGCTGCGCCCAGCCATGCCTCAGGCTAGGTCTGACACAAGGACATCACTGTCTTGCTAAAGGAGGCAAGAACTCTCTGCTGCTCTTTCAGACCAAGAGTCATGCAGGCCAGTATTTTATTTCCAGCAGCTTGAGTTCAGAAATATTCTCTCTTTTTACTGCAATTCCCAGAATCCTCCAGATGCCACACTGGCTGAAGGATTCTGGGAGACGCAGTCCAAAACCAGGACCATTTCTAAGCTGCCCCAGTACTAACCAGCTAGGTGAATCTAGGAAGCTATGAAAGACACCCCATGAAAGAAATGATTTGTTGTAATGCTCTCCCAAGGGAGGTCACCTAGGAGTGAATGTGGATATCTTCAGTGAATAACTTCTGATTTGCCCAGGGCCTGAAAATATTTTTTAAAGAAATTTTGCTCTTAATGCCGTTACCACTTTTGTCAATTTGCTATTTAATTTTACTTTGTTTTCTACTTGTGGATGTTCTTAAACATTTAATTGTAAGTTGTTCTGGATCTTTTTTCCCCAAAACCAAAGTAGAAAAACTGTTTTAAAGACAACAAAGAAATCAATGTAACTATCATGGCTAGTAGTCGCTGGTAGATCAGTCCTCTCTGATTTAGTTTAATTCCTTCTGTTAAAAAACTGCTTGAGCTGGTAACTAATTGCCATCCCCTTCTATTATTTATTGTATGCATAATAGAAGGATAATTGTATCCCCTTCTTTTATACATTGTATGAAACATTGCTTTACAAACTTACCTGTACAAATCTATAGTGAAAGGAGTTGCCTGGCTGAGTGTGACAGGAATTATAGTCCAACACCATCAGAGGGCAACTTGTTGGGAAGGCTGCTCTGGGGGGTGAGTGGCAAAAGCAAAATGAAATAAAGAAATCAACAAATCTGATTTGGGTGTCAGGGAATGATAGGACACTCAGTCCCCAGCAGAAGCCTAAAAACTGTCTCAGTAGACTCAGTAGCAACCCTTTCCCAAGAATACTAACACAGAGAGTGTTTGACTCCAAATAAGCAGGAGGCACTTTTATCTTCAAACTCAAACAGTTGCAATATATACAAATACAGTCGTCCCTTCACATTCGCGGGGGTTCCGTTCCGCGGACCCCCGCGAATGTGAAAAATCCGCGAATAACTACACCCCTCCCCTCCCTCCCCAGGCCTTCGCGGGGCCTTCCTAGGCCCCGTGGAGGCCTCACCGGCCCTCCCTCCCACCCTCCCCGGGCCTTCGCGGGGCCTTCCTAGGCCCTGCGGAGGCCTCACCGGCCCTCCCTCCCACCCTCCCCGGGCCTTCGCGGGGCCTTCCTAGGCCCCGCGGAGGCCTCACCGGCCCTCCCTCCCACCCTCCCCAGGCCTTCGCGGGGCCTCCGGAGGGCCTCCGGGCGTCCTGCGAAGGCCTCCCCACCCCTCCCCAGGTCTTTCACGGGGCCTCTGGAGGCCCCGTGTCGCGGTTTTGGGGGGGCCCGGGGGGGGCCTCCCAAAACCGCGAATAACCGAAACCGCGAATGTCAAGTTCGCGAATGTGGAGGGACAACTGTACTTAAAATACAAGGAGAAACTGCTTCACCAGGCCTCAGAATTCACAGGAAGAAGGGTGAATTCTCTGAGCTCCCTTATATACACAGTCACAGGGCATTGGCTTTCTCAATCACATGATCTTACACACCAATAACAACCCTCCTTCTGTAGCTAAGGAAGACTAGGCAGTTCATGGAGTCAGCCATTTTGACTAAGCATGACTCTGCAGTTTGGCCATTTTATAACGGAGTTCAGTTTCTAACTCCTGACAATACTGTCCAAAACGGTCAAACTACTGCTCAGGACACATGTTATCATCACAACATAGCTTCATTAACATACATTGTTGGACATTAATCGTCTGTTGGTTGAACTTCCCTTTTGACACCTTTCACTTTACACACTAGTGACAAGGCCCAGCCATTTTGCCAACTCATCATAGCTTCCTGCTGGAAGGGCTGTTGTGACAATGTCTGCAACATTGTCCTTAGATGGACAGTACCTCAGACACAAGACACCTTCTTGTATTAACTGCCTCACATTTTGGTAGCGTACCACAATGTATTTTGTCCTACATTTCAGGTTTTCTGCTTCTGCCATAGCTATGCAGGCTTCTGAGTCCTCGTGCACGTCAACAGGCATTTGGCATGGCTCCCCAAGGTCTGCAAGCATCTGCATAACCCATCATACCTCACTTACCATCTCAGACAAGGCAGTGAATCAGCTTCAGTTGTACTAATGGCTACACAGTTCTGCTTTCTTGATCTCCACACTATGGGGCTCTCTGCATACCTGACCACCAACCCAGTCACTGACTTCCTGTCTGAAGTCTCAGCAGCAAAAGACCTGTCCACATAGCACTCCAGGGTCACCTGACTTCCTGCCAGCTTCAAATGCATGTCCCTGGTCCCCTTGAGAAATATAACTACCCTTTTCAGGGCTTCCCAATCTGCCCTCCTTGTCTTGGAGACTCTTCTGCTGAGCACCCCAACTGCAAAACTGATGTCAGGCCTTGTGTTGTTTGCAATAAACACAGACTGCCTACCACTGAGTGGTATAGGTCTGGCCTTCCAAATTCCTGTTCTGCCTCCAAGTTCACAAAATCACTGGTCATTGGTGTCCTGACCACCTTAGCCTCACTAAGCCCACACTTGGCCACAAGACTGTCAATCTTTTTCTGGCTTAGGAAAAATTCTCTAAGACCAGTTCTTTCTACCTCTACGCCTAAATAACATCTCAGGCTGCCTAAGTTCTTCAACTTGAACTGGTTTTCTAACTCCACCTGCACTTTCTTGACATCACTGGCACTCTTTGCCACCACACAAAGGTTGTCTACATAGATAACTAGCATGACAGCACTATCACCTGCTCCCTTGGTGTACACACAGGCGTCTGTGATACTTCTTGTGTAACCTAGTGACACCAAAACTTGGTGTATGCACTTGTTCCAGCAAAGTGCGCTTTGTTTTAAGCCATAGAGCACTTTGCGCAACAAGTACACCTTGCTCTCACCTGCACTGTCATACCCTGGGGCCTGTTCCATGAACACTGTCTCTTCAAGATCAGCATTCAGGTATGCTGTTTCAAAGTCAAAGTGTTGCACAACCATCTACCTCTTAGCTGCTACAGCTAACACTAACCTAAGACTTTCTGGCTTTGCTGTGGGCGAAAGGGTTTTGTCAAAACTGGTGTAGCTCTCCTGCGAAAAGCCTTTTGCAACTAAGCATGCCTTACACTATTGCATCCCATCAGGCATGTCCTTAAGCTTGTATACCCACCTGCAACCAACAACCTTTTGGTCTTTGGGCCTCTCAACTACCTGGAACACTTTCCTCAACTAGTGACTTGAACTCAGAGTCCATGTCTGTGTTCCACTTCTCCTGCTCTTCCTCGGGAAGTTTTAGGAGATCCTGAAAACTTGCAGGCTCCTCTGCCATGACATTGCGTAGCCTGGCTTCCGGAACAACAAATCTATCAGGAGCCTTTCTGACCCTCGTTGACCTTCTGGGGATGAGCACCCTAGTTCTGCCTGACTCATCCTCACTTGAACTGCTGCTGCCATCTTTCCCTGTGTCAGGCTCAATGCTTATTTGTAGTGGGTGTGTGTGCTGGAGTGGCATGTGAAGTGTTAGGCTTTTCTTCCTGTGCCTCCACTTCATCATCGGCCATTACCACCCCTCCATGAGTTGTTGACACATCCCTCCCCAAGGGCACAAACACCTCCTGATTGCAATGCAATCTGTCCCACCCTGAGTGCATTTCAAAGTTTGCACTCCTGGAGAACGTAACCTTTCCAGGATGGAGAGAAAATACATACTTATTACCCTCATAGCCTAGGAAACGCGGCCTCCTGGTTTTAGGCTGCCCAGGCTTCCTTAGGCTTGGGTGAATCAGTATATTTTCATATCGTCCAAAAACCCTCAGGTGCTTGAGGTTTGGTGCTCTACCATACAATAGACAATATGGGGTCTGGTTGACGCTAGACGTCCACAGTCTATTTAAATGGTAAGCAGCAGTCTTCACACTGCCTACCCCCACAGCCTAGCTGGGGCTTTTGTATCTTCCATCATGCACTCCATCATGCACTTCAACATCCCCGTTTTCCTTTCTGCAAACCCATCATCCCCTGGAGACGCTGGGTTTGTGGTCTTGTGTTTAATGCCCCTCCTATGCATCCAGGTCTGCAGACTGTTGGATAAGAATTCCCCTCCCCTATCCGTCACTAGACTGGAAACTTTATGAGAAGGAAATTCACTTTCTACCATGTTCGCCCATTCACGGAACCTGTCTGCAGCCTGATTTTTCTCCTTCAGTAAGTATATGTAGGTATACCTAGTGTGTTTGTCCACTCTCACAAATAAATAGCGGTTACCCCCTTCAGTGGGCTTATAGGGGTCTGCTAAATCAGCGTGGACAACTTCAAAGAGTCTGTTTGTGATACATTGGGTCTTTTTGGCAATAGCAAAGCCTTCAGCTTAACTTTCCTGCACACTGCACATTCTAAGAACCTTGGGCAGTGTTTCATGTTTAAACCAGGACACACTTTTCTTAGCTCCTTTAACCCTTTGTAACTAGCATGGCCCATTAGCCTGTGGTAGTAATAAACACACTTATCATGTAGGGGCACATTGTCTGCAGGGTTCACATTTGCCACCTTCCCTTTACGCAATGTGTAATACAACCCATGTTTCTTTATCCTTTTTGCACAGACATTATTCATGTTATGCCTTTCTGTTACTGTACAGTGTTCCCCCTCAAATATCACTTTATAACCATCAGTAGTCATTTGGGACACACTTAATATACAATTCTCAAATCATTTCTTTCATGGGGTGTCTTTTGGAGCTTCCTAGATTCACCTAGCTGGTCAGTACTTTGCTGGGAGCACCATCTGCAAGAGTAATATTGGTTACTGAAGCATTTTTAACATTGCTTAACAACTGTAAATCATTAACCATATTGTGTGTGGCCCCACTATCAAGTAACAAAATTCTTTCCTTGGTACCATCAGGATGATGCTGTTCTACGAAGGCATGGCTTGCAGCCTGAGAGGATGCATCCCTCCTATCCGGTGCAGGCATTTTACAGTCATTCTTAAAATGTCCAGGCTTTTTGCATCTGAAACAGTATTTCACGTAGCTGCAGGCTCCCTCCTCCACAGGTGCCTCTGTTTCAGTGCTCTCCTGATTGTGTCTGGTAATTTGTGGCTGTTTATTCCCCTCCATCTGGGAATCAAATTGCTTGCATTGAACCTCTTCCAGAATATGCCCAGCTATCAGATCTACAGACAAATCACTCTCCCTGGTGGTCTGCAGACTGTACATTAGGATATCCCATTCCTTTGGCAAACTGCCCAATAAAATAAAACACTTATGGGCTTCTGGAATGTCCACCCCTCTATTGGCCATCTCTTGAAAAAGGTGCCCCATTTCCTCCAAATGGGCTTTCACACAGCCTCCAGTAGACAGCTTTGTGTTATAAAGTCTCTTAGTCCATATCATCTTTGAGAGGCAGGACGAACTCTGATGAACCATTTTCAAAGCTGTCCAAAGCTGAAAGGCTGTCTTTGCTGAGGCCGCATGTATTAACTGGGAGGGGATAAGCGATAAGAGAATTCCAGCTCTAGCCTTCTGGTCTGCTAGTCTGAACGCTGCTATTTCCTCTTCTGAACCCTCTGGGGCCACGCTTTTATTCTCCAAAACATGCCACAAATTCTCCTTAATTAATAAAGCCTCCATGTATAAACTCCACGCTGAATAATTTCCATCAGCCAGCTTTTCAAAGTGGATGAAACTATTATATGCCATTCTGCTGATCAAGTCAACAATTCTCTAGCTATGAAACACAAACAGCTGGCAGCACTTCAAGTTTGCTTGAAGACATTACAGGGCCTGGCTGAAACTTAATTGTTTCTAAGCCAACAAGCCAAAAACACTCAAAACAAAAGTTTCTGGGAATTTTTTGGGTGCACTTTATCTAATCTGAGATCACTCAGCTTGGCCCATAACCACTGTCAGGGGATGATAGGACACTCAATTCCCAGCAGAAGCCATGAAAAACTGTCTCAGTAGACTCAGTAGCAATCCTTTCCCAAGAATACTCACACACAGAGTGTTTGACGTCCAAATAAGCAGGAGGCACTTTTATCTTCAAACTCAAACAGTTGCAATATATACAAATGTTTACAATCCAAGGAGAAACTGCTTCACCAGGCCTCAGAATTCACAGGAAGAAGGGTGAGCTCTGCTCTGAGCCCTCCGATATACAGAGTTACAGGGCATTGGCTTACTCAATCTTGATCTTACACACCAATAAGAACCCTCCTTCTGTAGCTAAGGAAGACTAGGCAATTCATGGAGTCAGCCATTTTGACTAAGCATGACTGCAGTTTGTTTGGCCATTTTATAATGGAGTTCAGTTTCTAACTCCTGACAATGGGAACAACACTAATGCTAAGGTTGTGTTTTGAATCACAGTGACCATGATGGTTGGGGGATTGTGGGAGATGTAATACAGCTGGAAAGCAATACAGCTGCAGGGCACCAGGTTTGATCAAAGCTCATATATGTTCTGAACTGCATTTGTGTATCAAAACAAAAAAACAGAGTCCATGGTAAATGCTGACTTACAACATTTTGAAATTCACATAGATTTTAAAAAACACCCTCCATATTGGAGGGGGATGCAAAGTGCATGGCTCATTTATCCATGAGTAATGGGGTCTGCCAATGGGTTCAAGTGCTGTGTTTGGGGTTATATGTGGTACTGCAAGAAAAGGATTCCATCAAATCCAGTGCTAAAAGTTCTTTTCATTTTCCAGGAAGCCCAAATAAAGCACAATGAGGTTGTTTCATATTTATTAGCAGCTGCCCTGATAGAAATTGCTACCTTTTCCCCTCCAAAAAAGATTGGAGTACAGCATATTGTGCTGGGTTGGTTGGACAGAATTTGGCTGTTGACATTGCCAGAGAGGCAAACCATCCGTTTCTGTGCTATTTCTAGTTCCTTTTGAAACGTGATATGCAGAAGTGTGTGCTATTCCCACTGTGGCCACAGCACATATTTGCATGCTGGTATTATGAGGCTTGCCCTGTTATTATTAATCCCTTTCCTGAATCATTTCTAACACTGAATTTATTTAATGCATTTTCAGCTTAAAATGTTAATCCTTGCAGGGTCCCAACCACAGAAAAGGTATTGAATTGTTTCGGAGGAAGTACAGTAATTTACTGTGATGACAGATATGAATCCCTGCAGTCTGGGACTGTAAAGGACAGTGTCTATGATGGTCACACTGGGGGGAAATTGAAGCATTCTTCAATGCATTCAGGCAAAGGAAGAATGTAATAAACTGTGTTTTAAGTTCCAAGAAAGCTAGAACACATTCTAAGGATGATAGTTCTTCCCTTAAAGTATCCAGATGTTCCTCTCTGTTGGTGGACCCAATTGTCTATGCTACACAATCTGTGCTAGGCCACCCAAACTAATTTGCTGCATTCACATATTGTGGAGAATACAGTCTGTTACCATTCTTGAAGCATAATTCAACTGCTAGTCCAGCTGGATTTTAAAACCGGAATGGGGAGGCAGCACCATCTTATCCTTTGTCTCAGGTAAAAAATGGCTTTAGGCCAGTTTTGAGAAGCCAGACATGGAAAAACTCCATCAGTACCTTATCTGAGTGCCCAGTCAAATGAATTAATTTATATCCTGCCTTTCTCCTAGCAGAGGACCCAAGGTGGCTTACATCCAAAGTATAGCTAAAAAAAAACTGTTGGTACAAAATATTTTTTTTATTAAAAACGAACAAACAAGCAAGCAATTCTATGACAAACTCAAAGATATACTCTGAAATACATTTAAAACCTAAGCAAAAGGTAAAAGGACAGTACACTCCATTAAAATCCTCTTCTGCCACGTGAATTCAGAGCCAAAGCCCTGCATAAATAAAAAGGTCTTTGCCAGTGGAAAAGAGATCAGAGAGGGGGAAACCAAACCTCTTGTGGGAGGGAGTTCCACAGCTGGGGAGCTGCCATTGAGAGGGTCTCTTCCATGTTCTCACCAAATGGGCCTGTGATGGTGGTGGGCCAAGAAAAAGCCTTACCTCAAAGATCTTAAAACTCAGACCAGCTCATTTAAAGTCTTTCAAATAGTCTGGAATATGCAGTCTTGAAGGGTTGGTTTAGGACAGAGTACATCCAATCTATTCTTGATGCAGTAGCTGTATTTGACATCCTTCTTGCACAGGGCAGGAGAGAACAGACAGGCAAGGAAAATCAACTGCACACATAAGGCTGTTTCTATATGAATATCAGACATGGTAAATCAGGGCCAGAAAAGCATAACTGGGAACACACCAAATGCCTTTTATGAAAATGATATTCTTTGAGTTTGTTGCTCACAATATATTAAAAGTGTATAATATAGCTTTACTTTCATTGTATAATATCCCAAAGAAGGATTTATCTTCCCAACACATTGGGCTAAACAAAAATAGACATGTGACTGAAAGCTTCCTCCCTTCTTTTTCTCAGAGCAATTGACACCCACAAGTCAATTCTCACAGAATAGAGGGGACTAGCTGTAGCTCAGTAGTGAGAGCACATGCATTGTAAGCAAAAAGGCCTTACTGGTAGTTCCCTGGCATTTCCAGGTAAGGCTGGAAGAGACTTCCACTCCAAACCCTGGAGAGTTGTTCCCAGTCAGTGTAGGCAGCCCTGAGCTACATAAAATCTAATAGTCTGATTTAGTATAAGGCTGGCTCCTTGTACTCCTGTACCTCTTATGATGCTACCTGCTAGCCCTAAACATAGCTTAGAAATGTTCCTTTTTCACTATAACCCCTGATCCCCCAGCCAATGGTTATGCTGGCTGGAGGGTTACGGGAGCTGTAGTACCAAAAAGGGACCAATCTCCAAGTTCTGGCATTACAAGAATTGTAGCAGTACCCAGCAATCCCCACGCCATGACTGAACATACCTCTTTGGCTGGAAAACTGGTAAATTGTCCTGATCCAAGACTCTGTGTGCTCGTAACTCATCAGGCACACAGAAGGGAACTAGGATTGCCAAACTGAAAACTGGAGATGGTTTCTGTCCCTTTAATGGTTGTGTAGAAGAGACAATTTCAGCAGGTGTTGCTTGTAACACAACCAGGTAACAAGCAACACCTGTGAAATTCCCTTTTCAACACAGCCTTAAAAGTAGAGGTGTTCTCTCCAGTTTTCACTACAGCAGCCCTAAAGGGAACAGAGCATGTAACATCAGCTCCTGCACTTTGGAGGCAGGAGAAGGCCTCTCTGTATTGGTCAGGTCAGGTATTAAATAGTAGGCTGCTAGATGTCTACCTTAACAGGGTGCAAGGAACAGCCCTTTCTGCCTGCTAAGCTCTAGTATTTGACCATAAGTATACATTCATCCTAGAGCCAGCACAGTGCAGTGGCTTGAATGTTGGCCTAGGGCTCTGGGAATCTACAGTTCAAATCAGCCATGAAGACCCACTTAGCAACTTTGGGCAAGTCACACATTCTCTCAGCCTCAAAAGAAGGCAATGACAAACCTCCTCTGAATAAATCTTATCATGAAAACTCAATGATAGGGTCACCATAAGTCAGGGTTTACTTGAACGCACATGACGATAACGACAACAACACATTCATCTGATCCCTGGAATCCATACCTCTAGCCTATGAGGAACAAAGGTGTGGGTAAGCTTCAATCAGGGCAACACACTAATCTTGCTGAACTGATAACTGAGGAGGTACCATGTTCCTATCCAAACAGTGTGTCCCATACAAAACAAATGATGTTCTGCTTAGTCCTGCCTTCACCTGCCTTGAGCACTTGAACTGAGTTCCAATAAATAGACTAATGAAAGAAGGGACCAATGTTTCTGCTCTTAGAAACAGGTACTCTACATTAAAATCAGCTTTGACACCATGATTTTGTTTAAACCAGAGTTCACAAGAACTCAGTCCTATAAAGCCCTGTGAAAGTAGGAAAGAGGGTGCTTCTGTGCATGTATAAAATGCCACTGCCTTGGTACTGGAACCTTTTGCCTTCTTGATATTGTTGGACTACAGCTCCCCTCATCCATGGCCATTAGCTATACTGGCTGGAGCAGATGTGAACTCCAACAACTTCTGGAAGGCCATAGGTCTCCTGTCCTTGCTACTGACTATCACAAAAGAGGTCAGAGAGTTGAACAGGAGAGTAGGAGAGAGTAGGAGTTGAACAGGACTGAGCCCTGGCACTCCTTTTCTTCCAAAACCCTTCCCTCCTCCACTATCAAAAAGCTCCATTTCCAGTACCGAATAACAAGATCTCTCAGTCCCACAAAAAACAAACAAAAAACAAAAAAGCCTAACACTAAACAGCTTGAATTAATGTGGGGAGGACCCGTCTCTCAGTGGCAGGGCACATGCTTTATGTCCAAAATATAACAGTTTCCATCCTTGGCACAACCAGTTATCAGACAGCAAGTGGGTAGTGTGAAAGACCATGCGCCCAAAGCCTTGGACTGCTGCTGTCAGTCAGAAATAGACATTGCTGGGCTTAGTAGACAAAAAGTTTGCCACAGGATCAGGCAGGATGAGTGGCAGATAGCTTCCCAGATGTTGTTGGAAGGCAACTTGCCACATTGGCTGTGCTATCAAGGGCTGGCACAAGTTGTGATCCGACAACATCTAGAGGGCCACAAGTTGGCCACCCCTATGGTACAAGACAGCTTCCTATGTTTCTAGAGGAAAATGTGTCTCATGTATCAGTTGCTAGGCAGTACCATTTATCAGTTGGTAGACAGCTCATTCAAGTGGGATATGAAATATTGAATATTTCCCCACATATAAAACACTCCAGATACATACAAAATTGGCAAACCAAGGGGAAATTTCTAAGCAGCCATTTCCCCTGCTAAGGGAAAAGGTGCTGGGCTCTCCTTCATTGGAGGTTTTTCAATGGAAATTGAATGGCCACCTGTCAGGGATGCTTTAGCTCTGGATTCCTGCAGTGGCAGTGGATTCAACTAGAAGATGATCCTTAGGATCTCCGTCCAACTCTATGATTCCTTGCTTATGTTGCAAGTCTAGGGAATTTTTTTATGTGGACAAATAATGCACTCCAGGAACAGCTACATCAGCTGGTGCACCAGGTGAAGTGACACCTTTGCCATCACTATCCCCTTCGTCTATTTCAAGCAGACATGGGTTCAAGGGAAGGCTAGTAAAAAAAATACAAAATAAAGGAGGCTCTATAACAATAAATAGAAAGCAGATTATGGCCAATTACAAGCCTGGCATGATTATTAATGATGACTAATGGTCTAAAAACTCAAGAATGCTAGTTTCTTTGGGAAAGTCTGAGAACTGGCTGCCTAGCCTATTATTTGACTGCTCATGTTGGTCACAGGCAGCCCCAGGTGCTGGGGCCTGAAAGTCCTGACATTGGATGAGTTTTTATAGACCTGCAGAACACCAAGGCATAAATCCTTTGGAAAACTGAAGGGAAGAGGGAGAGGAAGCTTTGGCTATGGAGAAGCTGGTCTAAGTAAGGAAATGTAGACCCAATTAATCTCTGACAGGTGAACAAATGGAAACAGCTCTCTAGATGGATGGAGATACCTGGGTAACAAAGTGGAAAGGCAGCACATATTAAAACATAGAGGCCAGAAACCTGCTGCAGTCCTATGCTAGGGTAAAAATAGTTGCACAATCAGTTGTGCTTTCTCATGGGCTGCATAAATGGGGACCCTAGTGCAGCCAATAATTCTACAAGTGCATGTGTGTGTGCATATACACACACACACACACGTTACCCTCTGTGCTCGGGGGTCTTAAGGACCATCAAAATATCGATATTAATTTGGGGAATTAATGTACTCCACTTGGCTATGCGAAAGGGAGGAACAGAGCAGGACCTTTTGACCTATGTTTACCAGTACTAAGAAGACATTAAAATAGATAATACAATGATTGATTTTTATTTGAGAAAATGATAATAACAACATTCACGTACACATTCAGGCTTCAAGTATTCACACAAGGCTAGCAAATAAAGTAGGAAGTACTGGTATAGAAGAATAGAGAAGGGAGTTGTTTGTAGGAGATACAACACCTGTCTTGTTGAGCAAAGATTTCTGTAGCAACTGGGTCTCAGAGTGCGCTGTGAAGGTCAGTCAGCAAACCGGCAGCATGTATGTAGGAGGAGGAGCTAAAGATAGTTTGGTGTTGTTTCGCAGCATGTATGTAGGAGGAGGAGCTAAAGATAGTTTGGTGTTGTTTCGAAGGGTTTTTTATAGTAAATATCTGCCTCCAGGGGATGGAATCTATAGTAGGAGACAATGCTTCTCTGGGTTGCTCAAAGTGAGACGAAAGTACTCTGATATGTTAATGGCATTTTAATGTGCAGATACAGTAGCACCGTTGTAGCCACTGATTCACCATCTGCTGATTCAGTTATCCGCAGTTGGCAATGGTGTGGGCAAAGGGGGAAGGGAGGGGGGAGGAGAGATCTCGCCTCCCTTCTCCCGGGAGGGCTCTGGTGGTGGCGGTAGTGACAGCGATGGCAAAGGGGGAAGGGAGGGCTCCTGTGTGGCAGGGTTGACAGCAGGGGTGAAAGGGGGAGGGAGGGGAGAGGAGAGGAGAGCTCTTGCCTCCCTTCTCCCTTCCCCTGGGAGGGCTCCAGTGATGAAGGGAGCGATGGCAGGGGCAAAGGGGGAAGGGAGAGGGGACGAGAGATCTTGCCTCCCTTCTCCCATCCCCTGGGAGGGCTCTGGTGGCAGCAGCAGGGTGGTGGTGCATGGGGTCTGGCGTTCGCTGTTATCCATGGATTTCAGTATCTGCGGTGGCCCCCGGAAACAATCTCCAGAGATCCGGGGGTGCTACTATACTTTGCAATTGTAAAGGAGGAAGCAATTTCCTTTGTGTAGGAAGAGGGAGAAGGAATGAGGATCATTTACAGATTTTAGTTTCCCAGTTTTAGTTGATAGGATTAGCCAGATGTTTGGACCTTTAGTTGCCTTTCAAATTAACATTTCTTTAGAATTTGGGTGGCCCCTCCTTAAGTGCATACCTGACTGAGTCTGAATGCTAGTCTGCAATTTGTAGGAATTTTCCAGCTTTTAATGGTCACACTGTGTGGAAGGCAACATTTGACCTAATTATTAAATATACTGGCAATTTATTAATATAGACATGGGGCTGGGGGTGTCAGGGTAGGTAACACAGACACACACAGAGCCCTCTTTCACATAATATTTTTCAACCACTACACAGCTGGGAAGCTCAAGGCCTTGGTGCCCATTTCACTTCCAGTTGCTAAAGTATGAGATCCAGGCTAACTACGCTGGCAAATATTTACTTTATGCTAGAAGTCTATAGGGACTTACTAGAGCTTGATGCACTCAGATCTCCCCACTGTTTCATTTTCTTCATGTCTGTCATGTACTGGCTTCCTCAGACTCAGTAACTGGCAGTTTCAGAGTTAAACAGTAAGCTTTATTGCTACAAAAATCTAAAGAACAATCCATACAAAATTGTTGCTTGAATGAAGCACCGTTGTCCCTCCATATTCATGGATTTAAGTATTCACAGCTTGAAAATATTCTTTAAAAAATAATAATAATAAAAAAAAACCCTTGATTTTGCCGTCTTATATAATGGACACCACTTTGCTATGCCATTGCATATAATGGGACTTGAGTATTCACGGATTTGGGTATTCACGGGGGGTCCTGGAACCAATCCCCAGCAAATGTGAAGGGACAACTGTAGAAGTATTTATAATCTACAGAATTTGGCAAGCTATACCATCATTGGTTATTCATCATCCCCACCCCCTTTCTTACTGAGAGTGGGCACCACCTCCCCTTCCTATAGCCCCTCCAGGTGCAAGACCACTCATCCAATTTCCAGATACATATGAAGAAAAGCCAGAGAGAGAGAGACCATCCTCCCTTGTCTCCCCATAGACCACAGGTTTGTTACAAGCACAGGAAAAATGCAAACACCAAATGGCATCTCAGAAATAGAAAACACACTGCATTACAATGGTCTTTTGGCAGGAGAAGGTCACTTTTGGGACCAATCCTGACAATATCCTTTTTAGCAGCTGCTGCTGTTCTTGAAATCTCAGGTCCTGGTTTCTCTGAGAAGGAGAAGAAAGAGTTAATTCTCAACACAGATTTTCCAGCTTAGTTCATGAATAGCTGCAGGTCAAACATGATTCTCCTGCCTGTCTAGTTTTTTGGGGGGAGGGAGGGGGGCACTTCTGTCCTCTTATATATTGTATTGCTGTTTCATTTCTGGGCTGCCTTTAGCTTTCATCTGACCCCAAATCTTGACTTGATCTTATGCCCTATACCATTTACCCTATACAAAGTTGGAAGCTCAAGGCTTTCTCCAAGTACAGGAAAGGTTCCTACTTCAAAGAACACATAATTTGCTGTGGGAGAGAATTCCAGATGCAAATGGAGTAAGAGCTCAAAACGGAAGATAAGACAGAGATGGAAAGGATGACATATGAGGGAAGGAAGAGGGGGAAAACCTCATTTCAGCACTAAGCACTGAAGATAGGAAAGGAGAGGAAGCAGGGGTCCTGAACTCTGGGGTTTACCTGTTTTCCCATCCAAAACCCAAACATTTTGTTGTTGTTATACACCTTCAAGTCAACTCCAAAGCATGACAACCCTTTCATAGGGTTTTCTTAGCAAGCTTTATTCTGAGGAGGTTTGCCATTGCCTTCCTATGAGGCTTAGTGGACTTGCTCAAGGTCACCCAGTGGGTTTCCATGGCTGGGTGGGGATTTGAACCCTGATCTCCTGGAATCCTAGTCCAACACCCCGACTGCTACACCATGCTGGGTTGGTCAAAGATTAATCAATATATAAACATACTGCAAAAGTGTTGACAGGAGTGGAACCCACAATGTTGGTCCATGTTTTTGTAACCTCCAAGCAGGGCCGGTTTAACCTGTCTGCCAAATCAGCATTGGCATGGGGGCCCGAGCTCAAGAGAGGGCCCCCATGTTGGCCTCCTTAATCTGACGAAGGAGACAGCCGAGAGACAGCCAAAAACCCTCCTCCTCCAAAAACCTCCTGCTGGCTTTTTTTTTTTTAAAAAAAACAAAACAAAACAGCCTCTCCGAAATGAAAGAGAAAGAAGCAGCAGTCCTCTGTGGCAGAAGCTGGAGGGAGAGGCACCTCGGAGAGGGTGAGTGTGTGTATGTGTGTAAGAGAGAGACAGGGAATTTGAGGGTTGTCTCCCTTAGAAAGGGCTTCTTTCTTTCTTTCTTTCTTTCTTTCTTTCTTTCTCCTTTCCTTTCCTTTCCTTTCCTTTCCTTCCTTCCACATAGATCCCCTCCAGCCCATCTTTCCAGCTGCTTTTAACCTGTCTTGGTTCCTCTCCCCTCCCTTTCCCCCTTGGTCTTCTTCAGCTTCCTCCCTTTGCTGCCAACTGAGTTCAACCTGCAAAAGAAATTTGTGTGTGTTTGCCCATGTGCCTTCAAGTCATTTCTGACTAAGGCGAACCTACCATGGGGTTTTCTAGGCAAGGTTTGTTCAAAGGGGGTGTGCCTTTGCCTTCCTTTGAGGCTGAGAGAGTGTGACTTGCCCAAGGTCACCCAGTGGGCATTCATGGCTGAATAAGGATTCAAACCCTGGTCTCCATAGTCATAGTGCAAAGCTGAAACTTACACAACACTCTAGCTCTTTTAACAGAAGAATATAAAGAATATATATTTAAATTTGGAGTAATATTACTGGGAACAATGGTTTTATTGTTGTCACTAAAACACCAGTATCCCATTAGTGTTATGTGAGAGGCATTGGCATAGAGCAGTGGTTCTTAACCTTTTATTTATTAGGGACCCCCTTTAAATATATTTTGTTGCCCCAAGACTTAACTCAAGATTTAAAACCCTAATAATAATAGCTAACAGCAACAACAATACAATTACACCATCCATTAAACTTTCCCTCAGAGGCACTCTTGCTTCTTCCTGCAAGTTTGTGGCTGGAGTGGATTGAATGGCAATGTGTAGGCCAAGCCAGCCAGCCAGCCTTTGCCTTGGTTCCTGTCACGTGGCTACTCCACTACAGGGAGGAGGTGGGCCAAGCAGCCTTCAAGCCTTTGTGGACCCCCTATGAGGACATTGCGGACCCCAAGTTAAGAACCACTCGGCTAGAGAATGCTGGAAAAGGAACAATGCAACCAGACCTTGAGAAGGGTGCTGGCAGGGGGATTCTGGGAGGTGTAATCCAAAAGTAACTTTCCCAGGCTCTGAATGCAGCCTAGAATCATAGAATCATAGGGCTGGAAGGGACCCCAATAGCGATCCCATCCGATCGGCTTCTGCCCTGCAGGAACACACAATCCAAGCATTCCTGACAGATGGTCAGCCAATCTATGTTTAAAAAAACCCAAAGAAAGAGACTCCACCACACTCCTAGGTAGTACAATATATTCAACTTTTGAACAGCTCTTACTGTCAGGAAGTTCTTCCTAATGTTTAGGTGGAATCTCTTTTTCTGTAATTTGAACCCACGGCTCCATGTCCTAGGAGATTTTCACACGGGCCATATATCCCGTGGCAGGAACAGAACAGGGTCGGGAAAGGTTTTCCCTTTCAGATGATGTTGACCCCGTTCTGTCCTGCATCCATCCTACTCCCGTGACTGTTCCAGAACAATGTAATCACGATTTTTCATCGTGAATAGACCTCCCGTTCAGTCACTATCACGCAATCTTGGGTGTGCGAACAGGAGCCCCGTTCCTGTTCTGAAATGACAGCCGTGGATGGGAGGTCTGTTCCAAGCACTTCCTGGTACGATCTGGACATCCAGGTAAGTGGCACCCTTTATTTTACCCTCCCTGTTTTGATTATATGATTTAAAGAGTGTTTTTGTGCTTGGTGAACTGATTTTATGTTTGGGTGAGTTTTATTTTTTAAATTTACTCTCTGGCGTTATCACGTGATAACGTGATAACGTTTCAGACTGCCAGTCGTAAAAGCAGCCTTACGACGGCTGCATTTATGGCCAGCCAGCAAGGGGAGGGGGAGCCCGTTCCTGCTGCGGAATTAAGGTGAGTGTGTGAAAGATTTATGTTATTCCATGGCAGGAACGGGAGAGGAGGTAGTGGGGCAGTAACGGGGTATTTTGGCCCCGTGTGAAAATCTCCCTAGTTTCTGGAGCAGCAGAAAACAAGCTTGCTCCTTCCTCATTCCTTCATCCCTTCAAATATTTAAACATGGCTAGCACGTCACCTCTTAACCATCTCTTCTACAGGCTAAGCATACCCAGCTCCCTAAGCCGTTCCTCATAGGGCGTAATGGCTTCCAAACCTCCTAACATCCTTCTCAGTATCTTTCTTAAATTGTTGTGCCCAGAACTGGAAACAGTATTCCAGGTGAGGTCTGACCAAAGCAGAATGGAGTGATACTATTACTTCCCTTGATCTAGACACTACTCCCATTAATGCAGCCTAGAATTGCATTGGCATTTTTTGCTGCTGCATCACACTGCTAACTCATGTTTAGCTTGTAGTACATTCTTTATTTTCTTTGAGGAAATCTATACTATTACGTTAATTGCTAATAAACAAAAAATATTATGTTAGTGCCTATAATATAGTTTTTAAACTAAATTATTGGTGGCAAATTATGTAATACAGTAGGCCTCTCTTATCCACTGGGGATTGGTTCTGGGGGGAGGGCGTGGATTCTGAAAACCATGAATAATAGTGAACACCATTGAAAATAATGGGACTTCTGGTTTAAAATACCATAGAGTTGCCTTGGAGGGCCTAGAAAACGGCTAGGGAAGACACATTTTCTAGGAAGACTCTATGGTAGGTGTGCTGTTTTGTGTCCCATGGATAATGAATCCATGGATACAGGGGTCCTACTATAATCTGAACATCCTGTATGGTGAATAGGTTAGGTTACATTGATCTGAGATAAACATATGGGGGCCCCAAAGTAAAGCATTGCAGGGGCCCCCAAAATTCCTTAAACCGGCCCTGCCTCCAAGAGTGATGAATCATGTGGGTGGGAATCATGTGACCCTCCAGATTTGGCTGGGTTGCACATCCCAGCATTCCTCACCATTGGATATGCTGGCCAGGACTGCTTGGTTTTGCAGTCCAATATCATCTGGAAGCCTGCACAATTTCCACTGTTGGATTAATGGAGCTTACTGCACTTGTAGCTATCCTAGAAAGATGACCCAGAGGCTTTAGCAATGACAGAATGTCATGCCCAACAACTGTCCCAGTTTGGCAGGGATAGTTCCGATTAATCCTCTATCATCCCACTTTTTCAGCTATTTTTAAAAGGGCCCAATTTCTCTGGCCTTCTCCCCCTTTCCCCAGTTTCTCCCCCTTTTCTCTTTGTCCTCAGCTTACTTCAATTGCTGCAAACCAAGTTCAAAATGCAAAAGTAGTTTTCATTTGATTACCTCAGCAGAGTAGACAGGTGAGGGGAAGAGGGGCAGAACTGTGCCCTTCCCAGGGGGCTCAGGCAAAAACAAACTCCTAGTTTGTGTGTTCTTTCTCATTAATAACTTTAGCCATCTCGACCACACTCTGAAGCAGCTTTCCCCAGTTTTCATCTGGGAATATTGGAGGGTATGGAATGTGGTTGCAAGCCATTGTATAGATACTGGGAGACACAGATGGATATGTTGCCTACGTGATCTCAGTTGCTCTGTCTGCTGCCATATGTTTCCATATATTTTCAGTTCGAAGCACTGGTATGATTAATCTTGAAAGAAGGGGTGGGGAACCTTTGGCCTTTTAGATGTTTGGGCCTTAGGATTCCCAGATCTCAGGTGTTACCTGAATAGGTGGAGGTGCTTTAGGACCCCACTCATGATGTCAGAACTACATTAACATTTTGGGGAATTATGATTAGCTCAAATGAAGGCTGGGAGGCCAGGTAACCTAGGGACCTTGGCACCTATGTATACCAGTACTAACTGCAGAGAACGCCAGTTTAAAGTACAGTAGGACCCCCGTATCCACTGATTCATTATCCACTGATTCAATTATCCATGGGACACAAAACAGCACACCTACCACAGAATCTTCCTAGAAAATGTGTCCTCTTTAGCCATTTTCTAGGTCCACCAAGGCAACTCTATGATATTTTAAACCAGAAGTCCCATTATTTTCAATGGCGTTCACTATTATTCATGGTTTTCAGAATCCACATATCCCCCCCCCCCGAACCAATCCCCAGTGGATAAGAGGGTCCTACTATAAAACAAATGGTTTTTATTGGAAAATAACACAGAAGGTACTCACGCATGCAAAAAATGCTCACAAGAACCACAGAGGACTAGCAAAGAGTTAAGGCAGAAAAAGTTGGAAAGAGGAACAGATTCAGGAGATTAAGCTATAGTTACCCGTCCTGAAGATCAGAGAAGAATTCAGACAGAAGCCTGAGGGTGGGACTGGAATCCAATCCAGGGGCCCACCTACAGAGAGAGTGGCATGGTGTCTTCCACAATGGCATGCTTTGCTATTGTTTGGGGACTAATATTTATACTGTCTTTCGTGTCCTGAAGGGGTATTTGGGCTTAGAACAAAGCTTAGATGGGTTTCCCACTGTTTAAACAAAGGAAATTGAAACTCTGCTGATTGCTGTTTACCGCTGAGAGACAGGAATTGATGGATTTATGACAACCTTGCATTGTAGGAGAGTGAGGGGTGATGGGGGATGTTTCCTGGGGGTAAAGATTGTTTTGGTCACTTGTTTGTTTACGATATGACTCATCACCAAGGGGGTCAATAGAGGATTAGCATGTATCACCTTAATGGCATTGGTTACTAGGGTTTCACTTAATCTTATCTTGGGTATGTCTGCTAATAGCTTTCCACTACACCTTCCTAGGTCCTTGTGACCTCTGTTTGACTTCACTTTTGGTCTACCCCGGTCTACTAGACTCCATGAAGCATCTTAATATTGCCAGTTATGGGATATTATAGGGAGAGGATGCAGGGTCTCCAGTTTTCATGGCTCTTCTTCGGAGACAAGGGTGCAAATTCTCCAGGGGGTTGATTACAGGGCAAAAAATATCCAGGAAGAATTCAGGAAAAATTCCATTGGTCCTCACATTTGGTGGGCCACACTCGCACTATTTGGAAGGATGGGAAGCAAACCCCCCCAAAGATCTGTGACATTCCATCCCTCTATTTTCCACAGTCTTTTTTGAAAAGTCTAGAAAAAATCACACTATTGGTTGTATGAACAATCAACAACCATCCCGGAAAAGGAGCACACAGCAGAGATGAACTGTGATTAGTCAGACCTTGGAGGGTGCAGACTTGCAAGGGATGCTTTGCAATTGAGGATTCACCATTGTTGAATGGCCCTGCCACCACCTCCAATGCTAGACTCCTCTCCCTCCTCCTCCTCGCCGCTGCTTCTAACCCAGGCTGGGCTCAGCACTCTCCTTATCCTCATCCTGATTGCCCACCTGCTTGCTGGCTTGCTTTCGGGCTGGCCTATGCAGCAGCAGCCTGTCCCTCCTGGCTCCATGCTGGCTGCGGCAGCTTCTGCCACCGAGTGCTCATTTCTCCCTGCTTCCTGCCAGCTGCGTAGACTTCTGCCCCCGGGTGCTCATTCCTCCCTGCTCCCCGCAGGCTGCAGAGGAATCTGCCCCTGAGTGCTCATTCCTCCCTGCTCCCCGCCAACTGTGGAGGCTTCTGCCACCAGGGCCCCATTCCTCCAAGCACCCTGCCTACTGCTGGGGCTGCTGCGGTCTAGGGCTCAGCCTCCATGACTGACAGCTGGCGAGGAGCAGGGAGGAATGAGCACTCGGTGGCAGAAGCCTCCACAGCTGGCGGGGAGCCAGGAGGAATGAGTGCTCGGTGGCAGAAGCCTCCATAGCCAGCGGGGAGTAAGGAGGAATGAGCGCTCAGGGGCAGAAGCTTCCACAGCCAGCAGGAAGCAGGGAGGAACAAGCACTTGGGGGCAGAATCCTCCGCAGCCAGTGGGGAGCTGGGAGGAATGAGCACTCAGCACCGGGCGAGGGCCGAGCAGGGCAGACCTTCTCCCCATCCCCTAGCCAGCCATGGGGACAAGAAACCTGGGCATTTTGACAGTCACTGATTATATGAATGCCTTGTGGACACAATGTGGGACAGGACCGAAATGGAGGTAACATGAAATTTCCCGTATTTAATTCTGCCGTGTAGTTGAGCCCCAATTTTGGAAGGTTCAGCTCTGAGTAAGAGAAAAGGGCTGTGTGCAGATCTCCAGCTTAGCTAGTAGAGCAGCAGTTTGCTATGATTTCCAAGGTGTAATTGATTTGTTGCTGTGTGCGTGCATGTGTGTGTTTGAATGACCAGTTGTGAGCAACTATGATTAGTATTTATCGCATAGTATTTAATGATCTCACTGGGGATCACTCTCAGCTTTAGTTTTGGGCCTAGAAACCTCAAGGCTTGAGAAAATCCCAAACTGGCAACCCTATTCGACCAAGAGCATCAGCCCCACCTGCCAACGGGAAGGGATTGTGGGAACTGTAGTGCAAAATGTGTGTCAGAGGCACAGGTCCCCTATACTTGCTTTAAAAGCTTTCATGGTCTGTCTGGGCCTGCATAATTCAACTGCCTCTCCCTACTTCAGCCCTCTGTTGTCAACCTCAGTCCTTTCATCCAAGCCTGCTTCATGTTTTGACTTTGTGTGAGGCAAGCACAGCTAGAAGCAAAGCTTTTACATAATTTGTTCCGAGGCTGAAAATAATTATTTCCCTCCCTACCCACTTCCTGAAGTACTTTATCTCCCACCCTTCCCCTGCTGGCCTTTAGGAAGCGCTGCAAGGGACATCTTTTCCATTCAGCCTTTGGTCTTGCCATCCACTCCTTTTAGCCTTTTCTATGTTATACACAGAATTTTTTTTCCCTGTCTAAGTTTAATACAGTATTGTGTTTTCACTGCTTATTTTGTAAGCTGGCCTGAGGTTTGGAAAGGTGCTCTAAAATGTTTTAAAGAAATTATTTTCTGTTGTGGTTCAGGCTAGCTGCCTTCTCTCAGGGAATGCCAGGAATTTTCCCATCCCTGCTGCTATTCCTGGACTGAGGGCTGTGCTGTGCTGTAGTGCCATCCCATATCCACTCACCTGGGGATAAGCCCCAGTGAACATTTTAGTATCCATTTCTGAAGAGACTTGTGTAGGTATGCATTGCCAATCTCTCTCCTTCTTGTTCCAGCTGTTATATTCCCCATGCCAGCATCTCACTTCTCCCTCTTGGCTCTCCTCTTGAAATGCTTAACCCTTCTTCCCAGAAAAAGTAGATGAGGCAGTGAAAGAAGTTAGATTGCACATTGGGGGATGGAGACTGAGTTCTCTTCCATATTAAAAACATGCCTGTGTCTTGCCTGTGAGGTAGATGGGGAGCTGGCCTTTATCTTTATGGATAGGTAAGGTAATGGCAAACCTCCTCTGAACAAATCTTGCCAACAAAGCCCTGTGATAGGGTCACCTTAGGGTCATCATATGTTGGAAACAACTTTGAAGGCACACAGCCACCACCATAGCCCAAGTGGCTTGCTTTGCATTCAGAAATCCCATGTTCACTCTCTGACATCTCTGTTTAAAGGGCTCAGAAGGCAGGCAATAGAAAAGGCCTCTGCTGGACACCCAAGGCCAAGCAGGTAGCTGGGCAACCCAGTCAGAGTACAGAATCTGAACCCAAATAAAATTAGTGGGATTATCAGGCATCTACATGGCATGTTGCATTACCTGCATTAATCTCAATCATGCAGTTGTTGTTTGTTACTGTTAAATCAGCTTTGATTTATGGCAACCATATGAATAAGGGACCACCACATCACCCTGTCCTCAACAGCCCTGCTCAGGTCCTGCAAATTTGGCTATGGCTTCCCTGATTGAGTCTAGCCACCTGTAATGGGGCCTTCTTCTTTTTCTACTGCCTCCCAGTTTACCAGGGATTATTGTCCTTTCTATTGAGTCATGTTATCTCATGATATGTCCAAAATACAAGAGCCTCAGTTTGGTCATTTTGGCTTTTAGGTAGCATTTGGGCTTGATTTGCTCTCAGATACATTTATTTTACTTTTTGGCAGACCATGGTATAGTACTTTCTTCTGGCACCACATTTCAAATGAGTAAATTCTCTTTCTTGTCAGCTTTCTTCACTGTCCAGCTTTCACAGCCAGACATAGAAATTGGAAATTCAATGTCCTGGATGATCCTGACTTTGGTATTCAATGATATATCTTTACCTAGGCAAGGCTATAAAATTGTCCAAAACTGCCTACTGAATTAATGGCTGAGATGACATCTGAACTGGGGGCTTCACATTTTATACTTGCAGCCATGTCTGACAGGGCTGGTTAAGACATTTTTCTGCCTGAGGTGAAGGGCAAGATGGCACCTTCCCCCCATTACCATGCACAGAAGCCAACCAGACTGGTGGTTGAATCAGTCTTCAGCACTGGTGACAGAACAGGATTACAAAAGCACTAGTTGGACTCGATGTACCATACTCCATTAAAAAAACTCCCCAAAAATCTTCCAGTAGACCTCACGACAACCCTGTAAGGTAGGCCGGTGGATTTAAATTCCTCCTTCCCCTTCTCAGCATTCCACACTTTTCCTGGAATTGCTGAGGGCGATTCGCTCTGTTGCCCTGTCCCTGCCGCCCCTGCTGCCACCACCAATTGAGACTGCCTGGGTCCTGTTGTAGAAGACCCATCACCGCCGCCAATTGATTGCCTGGGTCCCAATTGAGTGACAACAGCACATTGTGAGGTAAATAAGGAATTTGCATGTGGGTGGTGATTGGTGGGATGTGGGTTCAGTGTGTTTCCTGAACAGCCAATCAGCACACTGAGAAATGAAAAATACTGAGAAATGAGAATTACATACATAGATACCTGAGGCCAGCAAGCTAGTCTCCAGGCAAGCCATATGGCCCACATAGCTCTGTTCTCCCACAGAGGATTGGCTGAGGAGAAATGACAAAGGTGTTTGCAGTAGTGACTGCTGAAGCTGCCCCCAACCCCACAGTTGCCTCACTTAGCCTAATAGTAGAGCTGGCCCCAATCTCTCTGAGCTCTTACTTTTTGAGCTCAGAAGAAGGCACAAATTATAGTCAGCAAACATTGACACATTCTCACTGTGGCTGGCGTGGCAAACTTTACCAGTCTAAATAGAATTTCTGTACTTTCCCTACTGCATTGCTATGAGGTAGCAGGGACAGACAGAATATTTTCACAGAAATGCTCCTAAAATAAATGTTCTTCTTACTCACTATTTAGCTTTCAAGGTAGCCAAGAACTGGCCTTTCAACATTTACGGAGTGTGACATATTTGCAGCAGGCTGCAGTGAAATTTGAAAGGATAAGCCTGATAATGCCTTCCAACTGCCTGCTTCCATGTTTGCCAGCATTGTAGAGAGGGTGTCAGAATTACAAAACAGTTCATCCAGCAGGCCAGGGAATTGTGTGGCTCTCCAGACATTTCTGAACTGCAGCACCCAGCATCCCTCCACATCGGCGAGGCTGGCTAAAGCTACTAGGTGTTATAGTTCAACAACATCTGAAGGGCCACGGAAATTCCTATCCCCGCCATAGAGGCTGTAGGAGGGAGGGAGGGAGGGGAGGGAAGAGAATGTATGGTGGGGGTTTCCATATCCCTATTCTGGCCAGATTCTATGCATATGACGTGGTGCTGGTTTGGGTCATTTGGCCCAGACCAGCTTTCATTTTTTAAAGAAGTGAATCTCTAGACTTTGTGGGAGCCAAGGCATGAAACAAAATGTGGAGGCACTCTTTTGTGAAATTGTTCTGCCTGAAACATTCTGCCCCAGCCTTTCGGGTGCATGCAGTCGGGTGCAAGAAGCAAGAGTGGCATCATTGTGAGATCATGGGGTGAGGGGAGGGAGTGGAAGGGAAAGGAAAACGAGAAGCCAGAGAGCAAAAAGCAAGGAGGAGTCCACTGCAAGGATGCACTGCCAAGTGAGGGAGAAGTAGGAGGGAAGGGAGAGGGAGCAGCGTGAGTGGCAAGGTGCAAGAAGTAAGAGAAGGGTGAATGCCAAGGTGAGGTGAGAGAGAAAGGTATACTGAGCAGTGTAAGACCCCAAGGCAGGGCACACTGGAAGGGCAAGAGGTGAGAGAAGCAGGAAGTAGAAGGAAAGAGAAAGAGTGGTGTGAGTGGCAATGTACAAGAAGCAAGGGAGGGACATATGCAAGAAGACAAAGTGAAGGTAGAGAGTGGGTACGAGGAAAGGGAGAAGGAGGGGAGGGAGGGGAAAGGAGGGAACACGGATGAGAGATGCAATAGCAGGCTGCAAGAAGCAAGGGCAGGATCCATTGTGAGGGTGTGAAGTGAAGTGCGGGAAGGAGAAGAAGAGAAAGGAAAGTGAGTGGTGTGAGTGATGGAGAGCATGAAGCAAGGGAAGGATGTACAGTTGGCCCTCCACATTCACTGGGGTTAGGGGTGCAGGACCCTTGTGAAAGTGCAAAACCCACAAATATCTCTAACCCCCTCCCCCCATAGAAACATATTTAACACACACACAAAAAGTATGATCTGCAGATTCAACCCACCATGGATGCCTTTGAGGTGGTGGGGTTCCTCTGCAAGGCAGAAGCGGCCAGCTGGTGGGGCTTGCTGCTGCCTCCACTGTTGCCCTAAGCCATTTTTATTTGGGACTTATAAGCCTTGCTGCAAGTTTGCAGTCTCTCTCAGTCTTGTGAGGCTTGCAGTCCCTATTAAAAATTTCCTGCAGAAGTGGCAGGAAATTATCCACAAATAATCAAATTGGCAAAAGTTAAACCTGCAAATGTGGAGGCCTAACTGTACTGCAAGCACACAAGGTGAAGTGAAGGAGGGAATAAGAGGGAAAGGAAAGTGAGTGTTGTGAGAACTGAAATACAAGGAGCAAGGAAGGGACCTGTGAGGTAGGTTTGCTAAGAAGTAATGGTGGTCTAAGGTCACATGGTAAATTCCATGACCAAGCAGAGCTTTGATCTTGGGGATTTCTGCACTATAAACATTACTCTGTACTGATTCTCTCAGACCACTTGTAACTGTAAATAATAATAATAATAATAATAATAATGAGGAGGAGGAGGTTGAAACACAGTATAAAAAATGCAACGGTTAAGGTACCAAATTTACATAATTAGAATGCGAATTTGAATAATTTGCATAACTAGAAAAATTAATAGAAAAATTTGGCCAGATTTGAGAAAATACAATATGGCAATCCTATCCTTGATTGAGTCTATCTACCTGTAATGAAGAAGCAGGGTTGTTGATAACAGGGAGAAGCCTTGGAGGACTCTCATTCATAAGATGAAGTCAAATTGACTGCGATTAAAACAACAACAAAAATGTATGGGGAGCTTGATAAAGGCAGGCTGGGGGCTTGTTTTGGTTTTTGATTGAAAATTTCAGAATTCACTAGCAAGCATGGCCAGAACTGTGCTGGTGGGGGGGAGTCTGGGAGTGATCAAATGATTGTCCCAAAAAGTAACTCTTGCAAACTCTGCACATAGAGGAGTGCAGGTGAGGCAGCCCTTCCAGACTCAGCCAGGACGTCAAGGGCAAAGACTTGGCTACAGATCAATAGTTCTGAACTCTTTCCTTAGACTAAACAGGCCTGGTTCCCTTCCAGCAGCCAGCTTCTGACACCTCAGGGAGGGAAGAGAAGGATGTTCAGCTTTCAGGAGAAGGTCTGAGGCCAGAGATAGGAAGCAGAGCGGAAGGTGTCAGCAGTGCTTGGAGGGAGACTTTTCCAAAGATGATGTCAACGTCTCCTTGGCTTCCGAGTAGGCCTGCCTTTACCCCTGCCAACTCAGAGCAGAGAGAGGCACCAGAGCATAGCAGAACGCAGCCAGCAGCAGAATGCCACACAAACAGGCACTGGGCCCAAAAAGCCTCCCTTTTCCAAAGCTCGTCAATCACCTGCGGGGGAAACACTGCCATTTTCCCAAATCAGAGCAATTTTCCCAAATTAGCAGAGACTTTGTTGTTATTACCCCCATCCATCCCGAGTTTCCCCTTCAGTGATGGATCACACAAGAGAGGCCTGGCCAATTAACTGAGCTACTCCCTGGTAGAGAACTGGGGAGGGTGCCAGGTTAACTCTTTCAGCACCAGAGGGGCACTTGGAAGGCCTTGGTTGACATTTATGTTCCACAAAAGCCTCTTTTGTCTCTACAATTGCCAGTTGGAAAGGAGAAGAAGGATTCTGGGCTAGCATCCCATGTGACTTTATTTGCTATCAGGGAGGGACTGTATGTGTTTTGTGCTGTGTGTTTTTTTAAAGAACAATGACAAAACCACAATTTTTGCAAATGCTCTAGAAATGTTTTGAGTGAGAAAGCAGGAAGAAATGGGATTCTTCTCAAAAGGAGACTATAATTTTCTCCTTGTTCAGAATCACTGTCACATGAATGTATCAATTTGTAGAGCACGTGGGAGACATCTGAGGGGAGGACATTTGTTTGTTTCCACCTGTGGCACAACCCAGCATTTCTCTCCATTGCCATGCTGGAAGCCATGGAACCTCCATATAAGAAGTTGATTTGGGTAGCAAAGTTGAAGAGTGTGTGATTGTGCAATATAATCTCCTTCTCCCAGTTTCTGTTACAGGAAGGCTAGGCAACCTACAGTCCAAAGGCTGCATGCAACCCCTTCCCATCTGTTTTTGCAGCCTACCAACAGCACCACAACTGCTGGTTTAATTCTTTAAAAACTAGCTAAAAACAAGAATACTCCTGTGCCTGGAAGCCCCCAAAAAGCATGATTCCCCTGTAAAATTAAATATCTGTCACATGGAAGATATTTAAACAATGTGGTGTTGTTTATTAAATTCAGAAGTAGATTTCTGGTTACTTCCAAATCTCAGTGGCATGCCATGGCAAGGGGAGGGTGCATCTCACAGCAGATACCAACAGGACCTGGAGGATGGCCCCAGAACCACCAAGTTGCTGTCTCCTATGTTACATAGAAGCTACAACTGAAGACTTTCAATGAAACCCTGAGCAACTTGTCAAAACAAACAGCAATAGGTAAGTTTTCCACTTACCTATAACTGACATTGCCTGTACTGAGACCTCACAGCACAATCCTATCATGTCTACTCAGATGTAAGTCCTAATGAGTTAAATGGAAGTTATGCCCAGGGAAAAGGACTGCAGGCTGAAAATCTTAATATTTCCCCCCTATCACACACCATACTTGAGCCAATGGCAAGAAGATACACAGCAATAGAATGGCTCGAGTGTATCTCTCCTCTTAATGCCAACAATACTGAGAGTACTGATCAGCATCTCCTATGAGCTCTCTTCCCATATAACACAAAAGAGTCACCTTTCAGAGAAAGCTAATGAAAATGTAAGATGCTTAATACTTGATTCACTGCTTTTGAGAATTTTCAGCAGGAGCATTGTTTGACTGAGGAGTGGGAGTGGAACCATGGGCCAAATTTTCAGCAGACAGCAAAACACAGAGACAGATCTTCAGAATATTCAGCAAATGACTTATTTCAATTATACAGGCAAGCTGTTTCTGAATCAAAGATAGTTGTAAATAGGATACATGAATGAAAACAACGAGCACTGGTTTTCTTGCTGCATACCCAGTTCCCACAATCCTTGACTAAACAGCACCAACAAAGCTTTCCCCAGGGCTGAACAAAACAATGACCTTGCTGCATCAAAGGAAGGGCTTCTTAATCTGGGATTCCATTTCCAGTAGTAGCCAGCCAGAACTACATGGAAGCTGTCAAGCAGGATGGATGCTAACGGGTATTTCCACCAGCATTTGGGGGATTCTGGGAGTTGTCATTTGCAAAAAGCAACTTTTCCAAGATCTGACTCACCAGCAAAAGTGAGTGACTGAGTAAATAACCAAGTGACAGGGAAAAAATTGGGAGTTTCTGCCAGTATAACATCTATAATGCGTATCTGTTCAGATGAATAGGGAATAAAGCCTTTTGCTTTACTTGATGAGAGAGCCAGCATGGTATAGTGATTTGAATGCTGGACTAAGACTCTGGGAGACCAGGGCTCATAGCCATGGAAACACACTGGATGGCCTTGGGCAAGGCACATACTTTCTCAGCCTCACAGGAAGCCAGCGGTAACCCCCTCTCTGACCAAATCTTGCCAAGAAAACTACTTGATAGGTTCACTTTATTTGTTTGTTTATTTATGAGTATTTACACCCTGCTCTTCAGCCACAAAGGCTCTCAGACTGGCTTACAAATGGTTAGCAATAGCCCTGACACTTCTATACCATTCTACAGCTCCAGGCACTCTCCAAGCTATTTACAATATGTTAGCTAATTCCCCTCAACAAGGTGGATACTCATTTTACCAGTCTAGGAAAGGATGGAAGGCTGAGTCAACCTTGGATTCCTGTAGGATCAAACTCAAAATGTTATGGCTGGAGTACCGCCATTTAACCACTGCGCCTCCAGGGCTCCTTCTTTAGGGTTGCCATAAGTCAGAAATGACTAGAAGTGTGGTGGAGTCTCCTTCTTTGGAGGTTTTTAAACAGAGGTTGGATGGCCTCTGGTTGGTTGGTTGAATGAGAGTGCTTTGATTGGGTGTTCCTATATGGCAAGAGGTTGGACTAGATGGCCTTGTGGTCTCTTCCAACTCTATGATTCTATGAGAAAGCACACAACAACAATTATTTACTTGCAGTATGGAGATATTTGTCATATCTAGCCATATCTGCTGATGGTATGAACTACAGGAAGGGAGGACACAGCTCTCCAAAAGGTAGATTGGGGAAGCAACATTTCTGCAAAATAGTGGGAATGTGAGTACAGAAAGAGTGAATGCTCTTGCACTTGCTTGAACAGAAGAAGAGTGGAGAAAGCCCATACTGGATCAAGTCAGGCCTGGCACCCTGTTTCTAGTGCTTTTCAAATATCTCTGGGAAACTATATACAAACACAGCTTGCAGACAACAGGATACTTCTATTTCTACATCTCCATCATCTAGTATGCAGGAGTATATTGAGTGATAAAGTCTAGGAATACTTTGCCTCTAAGATTCTCCTCTTAGCCTTTTTTAAAAATAAAATAATTTTCCACAGGTAGCTAAAAATAAGGTCATAGACATTCTAGCAGTGGAAGTATGTGTTGTTACAAATAACTAGCCCATAGGTGTTTGTGAACCTGCAGCCTCATGCACCACAGTTATAACCAAAACAGATGCTTCACAATTGGGAAGGATGTCACAATTCCCCAGCAACTAATACCGGGGTTTGAATGCTAGAAAAATTAGATTTTCTCATGATGGAAGTGTTATAGATCCAGAGGGGGGATGACAAAGATAGTATAGGTCCTGAACACTAAGTTCTATGGTTAAAGTTTAAAAGAACAGGCATGTTTATCATGGAGGAGAGTGGTGATCTGACAGCCGCCTTCAAAGATTTGTAAAGGATAGAGCAAAATTGGAAGCGGGGGTGTTGTTATTGTTGCTGCTGCTGCTGCTGTTCCAAAGAGGAGGTCTTGGACTAATTTATTCAAATTAAACCTAACTCAAAAGATTTTGATTAAACATCAGAAAGAACCTCTTGATGGTACAAGGTGTTAAAAGTGGAAAGACTATTGCAGAAGGTGGTAGCCTCTTCTCCATTTGAGGTTTTAAAGCAGAGATTGCATGGATACCTCTTGGAGGAATTGTAGGAGAAAATTTCCTACATTGGTCTAGATGATCTTGGAGATGTCTTACAGTCCTAGAATTCTATTGTATTTATTTGGAGAAAGATGTCTGGGGACCTTGAAAATAAATGAATAATAACAATACAGTTATTGTTCTAAAAGTAATTGGGAAAAGAACAAAGATGTATGACATCCCACCTCAGCCTTTTTATTCTCTAGGATTTTCTGCCAGTTTTCTTCAAAAAACCCATTCCAGCTCCACAACCATTTCTCCAATGCCTTTTCTTTGAACTCAGTCCAGCCTGAAAACATTTCTTTGGAAGCTGCAGAGCACCTGTTGATGCCTGACCTAGAATCAACTGGAATAGAGAAGTTCAAATACACTGGAAATAAAAGAACTTTCACTCTATCAAACCCCCTCTCTTCCACCCCCACCCCACCCCCTCAGAGCCCCATCTGTAAAATGGAAATAATATTACAGCATTTGCTTGGGTCACCAAGACATTAACACCAGAGCAGGTATTATCCATGAGGCAGGATGCATTGTGATCTATATATCTCAGGACAGAGATGAATGGGCAGACAGATAGATAGATAGATATTCCTGTGATGGCACACCATTGATAGTAAGTAAGTAGTGTGCACATTCTTCAATTATCCTGCTTTGCTTCCTCATATGAGATCAGCTGTTGCACAGTCCTCTCTATGTTGTCCCATTTCCTGCCCCCATTCTGGCATCCTTCCTCCCACCCTAAGCAAGCTGCAAGAGGAGGCTGCTCACATACAATCAGACCCTTTGATCAGCCAAACAGAAATGGGGGCCAGAAGTGAAAGGGGGGAGAGAGGGGGACAGAATCAAAGAACACTGGTCTCACTTTCTCCATGGAAGTCTTTCTTCTATCAGTGATATCTGGGTTCCTGTCCTCTGACAAATAACCCCCATTGCTACGTTTCCAAGCACTAGGCTTGAGAGGACTGAACCTGCTGGGTCAAAGTAAATGGGCTTTTCATGAGACCCTCACCAGGATTAGGGCTGAGCAGGACTGAGCCCACAAGGAAACAATCCTTAGTTTCTGCATGTTGGCGACAGAATGTGGGCTGGAACTAAAAGACAAGAAAAAGGAATCAGAAATATGCCCCCCCTCCCAATCCTTCATGGTGTCAGATCCTTATTGCCACCCTGCAGTGAAGATTCATGGAATATCCAATTGAATTTGGAGAGGAGGGCTTTTGGGGATGCTCTTGGTCCCAAGACATTAAATGTCAACCAAATCTCTACTTTCTTTTAACAGTGATATAAGGGTGAGTGCAGTAGACCAGCATTGTTGCTGTTGTTGTTATGTGCCTTCACATCGATGCCAACATATGGCAGTCCTATCCTAGGGTTTTCTTTGCAAGATTTATTCAGAGGAACTTTCCCATTGCATTCCTATAAGGCTGAGAGAATGTGACCTGACCAAAGTCATCCAATGGGTTTCCACTGCCTATTCCGACACTCATAGAATTGAGTTGGAAGAGACCTCAAAGGCCATCCAGTCCAACCCCCTGCCATGCAGGAATACACAATCAAATCATTCCCGACAGATGGTCATCCAGCCTCTGTTTAAAAACCTCCAAAGAAGGAGACTCCATCACACTCCGAGGAAGTGTATTCCACTTCCGAACAGCTCTTACTGTCAGGAAGTTCTTCCTAATGTTTAGGTGGAATTAGGTGACACTATTACTTCCCTTGATCTATATACTATACTCCTATTAATTACACCATGATAAACTAGCATTCCCACACCTAAACTCAGCCTTTCTGCTTCCGGTCCAGGTTTATACACCTGTTGTTTCATCAGCTAGACCAGGGTAGGAATCATGTGGCCCTCCAGATGCTGGATTACAAGTCCCAGCAGCCCTAGCCAGCAGAGCCAATGATGAAGAATGGTTGAGTTGCTGTCCAAGAACACCTGGAGGGCTGCCTGATGCCCCCTTGAGCTAACGTCATCTTCCAGTACGTGTACCTTCATACAGTCAATGTGATATCATTTCAGCTGTTGCCATTTCCTAATGACAGCTTTTCATCTTTTCTGGCTTGGTTAGCTCTTTCCTTTTGCTCTTAAGCTTGTTTCTAGCTGCCTTCATATGGACTAGACACATGTGTCTGCCAACACATCTATATTGATTAATCATGGCAAGACCTATAGTTCGATAGACTGATATCTCCTCTTCTTAAGTGGTGGTTAAACCCGTAACATTTAAACCTGGGCACACACCTTCAAGTTTTACTTTTCAGACACTCTTAATTCCCCATTGGCAAGTGGATTAGAGTCTCAATTATTCATAAAAAAAACTAACACATTTTGCCCAGTGGTCACTGCCATACAGCAAGTTCCGTATCCAAGCACTGAATGGGGGAAGGGTGTATAGCTTAGTAGCATAATACTGTACATCCTTTTCCATGCAGAAGGTTCCAGGCTGAATCCTTGAGATCTCCAGTTAGGACCTGTTTTCTAAAACCCCAGAAAACCACTGTCAATCTCTGTAGTAGACAATACTAGACTAGATGGACCAGTGTTCTGATTTGACATAACTGGTTAGCCTCCTTTGCTCCTATCAAAGAGTGATGCCTTTATTGGCCAACCAAAATGCACAACATACACCATGCAAGCTTTCTTAACTGACAACAGAAGAACATCTGAGTAAAAAAGTAAGCTTATGGCTCTAACATCATCCCTTTTCTACTCCTATAGAAATAATGCAGTTTGACACCACTTTAACTGCAATGGCTCTTTCCTATAGAATCCTGGGATTTATAGTTTTATGAGGCACCAGCATTCTTTGGCAGAGGCTAAAGACCTTGTAAAACTAAAAATCCCAGGATTCCATAGGATGGTGCTATAGCACTTAAAGTGCTGTCAAACTGCATTATTTCTACAGTGTAGATGTACCTCTATGATTTTATAACGTTTACCTAATGAAGAAGCCAGTGGAGTGTCAAACATCTTGCATGATGTACTTTCTGCATTTTGGTTGGTCAATAAAGGTATTGATCTTTTGTGGATTTTGTTGATATTTTGCTGCATGGCCAACATGGCTATCCTGGATATCAGGAAGCAAGGACATCTTGTAGCATTTTTGAGACTGAGAGAAAGAAGTTGTAGCTTAAGCTTTCATAGACTTGGCCTATTTCCTCAGATGCATGGAGTAGGACAAGTCTATGAAAGCTTAAGCTACAACTTCTTTCTCTCAGTTAGTCTCAAAGGTGCTACAAGATCCCCTCGCTTACAGATATAGGTACCAAACTAACACAGTTATGTCTGAATACTATCCTGAATATTGTTTGCTCCTGTCAGACATTCTTCATAAATTAGGAGTTCAAAGAGGGGCCATTTCAGCATTTGTCTTTTTTTTTATTTTCTGTAGGTAGCAACTGTTCCATCGGGTGTTGTTGCTCTTACTAGAGCATCAAGCAAAGTAAGCAATGGAGGAGGGGGGCTTCTTTCCATACAGAACATCACTGATGGGAACCAACAACTAAAAAGCTTCCCTGTCCAATGTTGTGTCACATGTATGGAGCAAGTAATCAAGTTAGGACAAAAACGTAGATGGACAGTGATGAATCCATGATAAGAAAATGAATTTCAGTAAAAAAGATAGATGTCTGTTTCTGGCCCTTAAGCAGATGGTAAGCAGGAATGGGGTTAAGCGCTTAGGACCGGTAACCCCTAAGGTTACTTTCTATGGTCTTTCTTCTTCTGTTTTTTCATTGAGGGTTCCTTTGGAGAGATGTCCCTCTTATTGTCTAGGACCAGCCTCTTTACAAAAGGATGTGGGGATGCCAGCAACACCACATTCTGCAGATGGTTACACAGGGAAAGAGTGCAATCCTCATTCCAAATGTGCAATCCTCACTCCATGGATGTAGCAGCTGTGGGTGAAGCAGCTGGAAACAGTTGGAAGACGAAAGGGTTATAGAGGCAGAGGCAGCAGATCAACACATGGGATCCAGCAGCTGCTCCATTTCCTATTAATGGATTGCAAGCAAGCAATTCACAGTTTGAGGACGTTCCTCCTCAGGATAAATGCCACTCACTCAGGCACAAGGATGTCAGGCACATCTCTCCTCCTCTTTCAGGTGCTTCCAGATGGAAGACTCCTAGTGCCACCAATTAGAAGACATTGTGCAGCTACTCCATCCTTCCTTCCTTAACAGATGTATGTGTGTGTGTAAAAAACAAAGAAGGGAAAAATGGTGGGAAAACACCAGGGATTTACAGATGGAATACACTGTATAAATCTGAAAATGAGGGGAAGCCTTGTCTGGGAGTAACCCCAGTGGTAAATAAAGGCACTTTTCCTGAGGACAAGAAATCTCTCTTTCAAAATAAAAGGACAGGAGCCACCATGGTGGTTCTGAGTGTTGTCCTACAACTCTGGAGACCAGGATTCGAATCCCCCTTTTGGCTGTGGCAACCCACTGGCTGACCTTGGGCAAGCTCCACTGTTTCAGCCTCAGAGAAAAGCAAAGACAAACTCCCTCTGAAAAAATATTGCCAAGAAAACCCTGTGATAGGGTCGCCACGAGTCAGAAACGACTTGAAGGCACACAACGAATTCAAGGACAGAGATCCCTTGGAATCCCACCCCCTCCACGAGCTCATTGTGTGGCCTTGGTCAAATCCCTGTTTCTCTCGCTCCCGGGTACCCATCTGTAAAATGGACATAATAGTGGCTGTCATAAAGACCGTAGGACGCATGCTTCCAATGTCGATGCACTTCAAGAACTGGGAAAGTTTGGCAAACCAACGAAGAAGAGAGGAGGTGGGCTACGGAGAGGCATCGCCCCTAAGCTGTCTCCGATGCCACGGTTTCCTTGGGACTGCCAAGGTGGGCCTGGTGAAGGCGGGGGTTGGCGCCACCGTTGTCCACCCGCAGCCGCAGGCCCTGCCGGGTGCCGCCTTCCCCAGCCTCACCCCAGCCAGCCCCACCGCTGGGGGGAAGCAGGAGGGGGTTGGCCGGGGCCTGGAGGTCCTCACCCTCACCCCTGGGGGTCGTGGTGGGGTGCCCAGGCCCCGGGTGCCCGCCGTCTCTGCAGACGCGCGAAGCGTGGCCAGGGATCCAAGGCAAGGCTGGCGGAGCGAGCCTCCCTCCTTCCCGCCCCACGCGCAGGGCGTACACGCAGAGCTCCCTTTGTTTGCGGAATTTGTCAGAACTTGAAAGGGCCCCCAGTTTACAATGCCGGCTTCCTGTTCCAGCATAACCGCAGGCAGGTTCACCGAGAGAGTGTCCGTCAGCGCTCCTTGGCAGCCAACGCAGGCAGGCAGGCAGGCAGGCAACAAGGCGGTCCCCCGCCCGCCGCGGCTTCCTGGCGGGTGAATAAACTCCGAGGGCCTCGGCTCTTCCAGGTAGCGCAGACGCGGAGCTGTATTTATAGGCACACACCCGCCCCCCCCCGGTATTTCTTCTGGGCTGCTGAGCGACTTCCAAGGCAGCCGAGGCGTGGCGGCGCGTCCTCTCGGCACGGGTAAATATTTGAGAACTCCCAGCCAGGAGGAGGAGGAAGGAGAGGCATTGTGTGAAGGAGAGCGGAAAATGACTCGGAGGGAAACCCCAGCCTGGGTGCCCCAAGGTGGGGCTCTTCTGGCCTGGCCCCCATCCACCGCTCTTCCCCCTTGGCCACACACACACACTCACACACACACACACACCAGGGAAGGATGGACGGGAAAGAATAGCTGCCCAAATAAGATGTTGGGCCAACATGGAATTGTGTTGTGTTGTTCTGGAAGGGCCAGGTGTATTTAGGGGAAGGGGTTGACCCTTCAGAGATAGTTTCCCCCTAACACAACAGCGTGGGGAAAGATGGTGGTTGGTTTTTTTTGTTTGTTTGTTTTAAATAAAGACTACAGCTCTCCCAGAGGACATCAGCCAGTGTGGCTAAACTTCTGCATATGTGAGTGCGTACATATGTGTATTTGCTGTGTGCCTTCAAATCGTTTCTGACTTATCACAAGGTTAAGGTGAACCTATCAGAGGGTTTTCTTTGCAAGATTTTTTTCAAAGGGGTGTGTGTGCCATTGCCTTCCTTTGAGGCTGAAAAAGTGACTTTCTCCAGTGTCATCCAGTGAACTTCCATGGCCAAGAGGGGATTCAAACCTGGTATCCCTGAATTCTAGGCCAACATGCAAACAACTATACACCATGCTGGCTTTCTGCATATGTGTACAGTATGGATTTTGGTATCCATGGGGTCCTGGAACCAAACCAAGTGGATACTGAGGGCCCACTGTATCTGCATATAAACTTTCTGAAACCTCTAAGAGGTGGAACACCTTGTTGTTTAATTTACATACTACTGGCAAACCCATTCTCTGAGCCCTGATCCTTATGTAGCCAAAACAACAACACTTATTCACATAGAAAAGGTAGCAGCAAGCTTTAGTGGGGAAAAAAACAAGGTTGGGGGTTATTGTAGCCTGGAAAATTGAACAGAATCCCTCTATACAGCCACTTTTTCTTTGAAGTTCCACTTGTAGAGCTCTGTGTAGCCAGTCCAAGAAACAGGAGAGCCAGAGTTCTATCAGTCACTCAGATAAGGCAGCTGCAAACAACAAAGACATGGAGGAGCTGGTGGGAGATTTATACCCAGCTATCTAAACAATACCTGGGGTCTAATTAATTAGCATCTTAGACTTAACTGACAGTGAGCCCAGCACTTCCCTCTTCACTTTTCAACAAAGGACAGGGACACGGACACATCATTTTCCATATCCTCAGAATCCAGGAGGACTTCATCAGAAATGGCAGATTCCTGGCACTTTGACTTTTCCTCTTCTTCCACTGGGTTGTCCAGGAGGGGGGTGGTGGAGTTATAACATCTTCCTCCTCTTCATCTGAGTCATCATCCAGGGGGAGAGTTATGACATCTCCCATCTGCGAAAAGTTGCAATCCAATATGATGGAAAAGCAATGCAACAATAATTAAAGCTGTGACGTCATGTAATAAGGAAATCTCAAACACGGAACTGAGCCAGTGCAATTGTGCAATCAGCCTATCGCATGATAAAGTCTAAGGAAATCAGGGTTCAGATCTCCACTTGGCCATGGAAACCCACTGGATGGCCTCTCTCTCATACTCTCTCAGCCTCAGAGGAAGCCAAAGACAAGCCACCTCTGAACAAATCTTGCCAAGAAAACCTCACAATAGGTTCACCTTATGGTCCCCATAAGTCACAAATAACTTGAAGGCACACCACCACCACCACCACAACAACATGAAACAAGAGAGCCAGATTGGTGTAGTGGTTTAAGCATTGGATTATGTCTCTGGGGTCCAGGGTTTGAATCCTTGCTTGGCCATGGAAACCCACTGGGTGATCTTGGGCAAGTCATACTCCCAGAGGAAGGCAAAGGCAAACCCCCTCCCAACCGTGGTTAAATAAAACTGTAGTTACCAATACTGCGGATACAGGGACAGACTTGTATACGCATGCATCACACACATACCTTTCCAAGAGTTACACACAGAGATGGTTTCATCTGAGCTATGTTATTGTTTGTGTTGTTGTTGTGTGCCTTCAGGTCTACTACCAGTTTATTTAGTGGCCTTGGGCAAGCTACTTTTTCTCATTTCAGACTAGATCCTGTCTGCAATAGGACTATAACAATACTAACCTCCCTCATCCAAGATTATCTTTGCAGTTCAAATTCCTGTTAATATATGTGAAGTGCTTTGAGTACTTTAAAATGCTGCAACATTATCGTTATTGTGTTAAGTTTCTGTATGAACAGTTGGGCCAAACACTTATCAGAGCTAGTTTCCTGTACTGTATATATAAACATTTGAGAATATTGGTAAAGTTTCTCAGAGAATTAGTTATTTCACATTTCCTGACTTAATTTTTTGGTGGTTGTACAGAAGGATAATATCCAAAAATTTATTTTACTGAATAAATACAACTTATATGAGGGCTGGGTATAGTTGTTCCCATTATCTCCCCTCTCACTGTCTCCCTGCCAGTCCCAGCTATCTTAAATTTGAGGGACAAATTGTTAGCCTAAGCTAACAGAAGTCTGTGATATGCAGTAGAACTTTACCCTGTCAGATGGAAGTGTTTTATATGCTATTATCCAAACAGAGAGTTCTCCCTCATCTGAAATACTGTATGTACTTAGACGACTCATCTCAGAAAGGATATTGTCAAATTGGAGAGTGTTCAAAGGAGAGCTGCAAAAATGATTAAGGACCAGGAGAAGCTCTCCTGCAAAGAGAGAGATTTGAAAGATCTGGATTGTTTACTTTAAAGACTAGACGATTAAAAGTGGCAAGGCTAAAGGTCTGTAAAATAATGAATGGTATCAAGAAGGAAGATCAGGAGCTATTTCTTTCTTTGTTTTGCAAGATGAGAGTATGATTTAATCATAAAGATGGCAATGTTCTAACAAAGATTAATCTTTTTGTCCTGTAGGGGTAAATTTGGCATGGAGAACGCTCTGACACTGGACAGAACTATGGCCAAGAATGTTCAAAGATATAAAAGACATTTGACTCATCTCATAAAAAAGATTGGTGGCAAATTCAACCTTCTTAATCATTGCTTGGTGCATCCCATTTTCAAGATATCATTTTTTATTGTTGTTATTTGCTGCCAAGTTGGCTTTGACTCACAGTGACCTTACAAGTGAGAGACCTCCAAGCGGTCATCAACAGCATGGCTATAGTCTTGCAAACTCAAGGCCATGGTTTCCTTTTTTGAGTCAATCCATCTATAATGTGGTCTTCCTCTTTTCCTACTATCTTCCGCTCGTAACAAGCATTATCATCTTTTCCAATGAGCCATGATGTCTCCTGGTGTGTCCAAAATACAATAGCGTCATTTTGGTTTCCAGTGATTGTTCAGGCTTGATGTGCTCTGGGATCCATTTATTTGTGTTCTTAGCATTCCATTGTTTCCATAGGATTCTCCTCCAGGAGCACATTTTGGATTACTTTTCCCCCCTGTAGCTATCTTCCCTGTCTACCTTTCATATCCACACTTAGAAATCAGAAATACTATGGCATGGATTATCCTAATTTTGCTATTTAATGAAATATTTTTACACTCGAAGACCTTATCTAGATTCTTGACTGTTGCCCTGTCGTAGTCTTCTTCTGATTTCTTGACTACAATCTCCATTTTGATTTATGACTGAGACAAAGTATAGAAAATCTCTAACTATTTCAGTGTTGTCGGCGGCAGCTTTTAAGTTATCCAAATCATCTATGGTCATTATTTTTGTTTTCTTAATATTCAACTGTAACTCTGCTTTTTTGTACCTTTTTCCTTAACTTTCATCAGTAGTTGTTCCCAGTCTGCTAGTAATATGGTGTCATCTGCATATATTAAATTGTTGATGCTCCTTCCCACATTTCTTGCTCTACATATGGTGAAAGCCTTTGTTGTAAAATCTTGAGCATTAGTTTCCTTGCATGAGAGATTACTTGCAATGTCCAGTGGTTATTGCAATCCCTTGTGTTCCCTTTTTTGAGGAATGGAAATCCTGAATCCACACAGTGCATGTAACAGGAACATGGAATGTGAGAATCGTGAATCAAGGGAAGCTTGTCCAATATTTCAGTATATAAGCAGAAAGGCAAAAAGAATAATGTCTCCAACCTCCAAAGAGAGAACACCATCTTACATCAATTTTTGTCAGTGATGCAGTGGAACCTGGGGTTCACAGTGCAATTTTGATTAGCAGGGACCATGATGTCATGTGCCATCCCAGTCAGACTGCCTTGTTTCCTCCAAGTTGCAACCATTGCAGTAGCTGAGGGGAAATGAATTTTCCCAGTGACAATATATTGTTGCAAACAGTCGTTACTGTAATACAAAATATTTTCAGGTAGCTTGGTCTAGAATTGACAATTAAATTCCATTAGCTATATAAAAAAAACTGCTGCTAGTAGAGCTGAAAACTGCTAGAGCTGGTTTGTTGATATATATCAAGACAGCTCCTTGCATTTTTTTAAACTCCTGGGAGTAATATCTTGGAGATGGGACTCAAATCTAAACACAAAATTTATTTATGTTTCCAATACACCTTATACATACCCTGATGGTAATTTTATACACACTCTTTTTAATAATTTTGTGCATGAAACAAAGTGTGTGTACACTGAACCATCAGAAAGCCAAGGTGTCACTATCTCAACCACCCATTTGGACAATTTTGAAGTATTTCAGATTCTGGAATTCCAGATAAGGCATACTCAACCTGTATGAACTTCCTGTTCATACAGGGAGATAACATATTTCTTGTGAACTTGGTTGACAAGTGTATGTATTATGCAGCATAGTTTAGTGGTTTTACTGATGGGTTAGGACTCTGGGAGACCAGGGTTCAAATCTCCATTCAGACATGGAAACCCACCATGTGACTTTGAGGCTGAGAGAGTGTGACTTGCCCAGATGAAGGCAATGACAAACTCCCTCTGAAGAAATCTTGCCAAGAAAACCCTGTGATAAGTCTGCCTTAGGGGCTCCATAAGTTGAAAATGACTCGAAGGCATACAACAACAACAATAACAGCAACATTTTGGACAATGGAAAAAATAGCTATGGCCATCTTATGCTTTTTGTAGTAACTCTCTGTAATGCCTGCTCAGCCTGCACTCTTGGAAAAGATGTCCTACATTTTCTGCCATCCCAAGGTATCTTATGATTCAGCTAGTATGTCAACCCTTGTTTCCCAAGTAAAGACATTGGACCCAAAGTTGATCTAGTGTACTGTCCTTTGTAGCAAGAGCCTATTTCTAAAGCCAAACTCCAAACTGAGCCTTAGTGCCTGGTCCTGTTCAAAAAGGGCCTGGGAAAAGAAATCTAGCCAGCATCTAAGTGTTCTGCTGACATCTTGTTTGGCTGCATTGATTCTCCCTGCTGCAAGCTGAGTGCCATTCCTTCTCACAAATGATCTGTGCAAGTGGAGGAGAGATTTACAATGGTTGACAACTGGCCCCTTCCACTCCACTTGTAACACAGTGTTCCCATCGATCCTCCCCAGACACTGACACTCCGAAAATGAAATGAGTGGCTTGTTCCCATTGGCAGCAGGGAAGGAGTCTTCAATATTCCGCTGAGCAACCAGGCAGTAGCAACAGCAGAAACAGCCACCGCCAATCTCAGCCGCCATCCCCCAGCCCTCTGCTGCAGCCCAGCTTGTATGCCAACACCACATCACAAGCCCCACAATCCACCACACCCTTTAGCAGCCACCACAATTGCTGTGACATCCAAACCGCCTCCAGCCATGGCAACATGCCACCTGCTATAGCATCACTCCTTGCCGCTACATCTCCCTGTGACTTTCACAACCTGACCACACAGCACACTGCAGAAAACCCATTGCCATCACACAGACAGAAAAGTAGCATGCTTCAGAAGATGGACGCACCTGGCCGAAGCTCATTTGTCAATGGGAGCCTTATTCACAAAAATGAAATTGTCACTGTTTCTCATTCTGGTGTCTGAAAGATAAGAAAAAAGAATCCAATGTTGTCAGGTTCAACTGCTGAAAACTACTACAGAGAGACCCATAACAATATATAAACCAAGCAGTTAGATGGGTTGCCAAAAACAACTTTAAAAAAATTAAGAAACAGTATGCTTTGGTACGTGAGCTTTAATCGTTTTGGATGGTATAAAGTGCAACTAAACCTTTAGTTGATTATTCAGTAGGGGAGAATTTTCAGCACTGAGACTTAAGTCATACCTGCATCTGCTTGGTTTGGTTCTGGCTCTGATGTGATGCTGTAGCACTGAATTCAAGAGAAAATATTACTGACAGCCGGTCCATCTAAAAGGAGGCAGTAGACTTGTTTGTTACATTGTAAAGTATCTTTCACTCTCTTTTGTTTCTCCAAAAAGGCACCTACATGCACATTTGTTTAAATATGAGTTCAGTGGAGCTTACTGCCAGGAAAGTGTTCACAAAGGATTCCTATGTGCACTTGCATGTTTGTTAGCTGATTGGTTGGTTGAATATAAGAAAAACAGTTAATCAACGTGCTTTAATTGAGGCGCAACCACGTACATTTTGCACAGTTCTGTTGCACTTTTTAAATATTCAGAAACTTGTCTATGAAAGACCAGGGCCTGTCTAAATGGTGAAAATATCCCTCATGGAATTTGCTTGGAATCCTACCTGTCTAAACAGGATCCAGCATCAATCCACACTAATCGGAAGGAGGGGGCCCCAAAACAGCAAAAACAACAGGGTAAAAGCCTTTGCAGATTTCCCCATACTTTTCCACAAACTGTGAGGTGGGTGCACATTTTTTCTCATTTGAACTATAGAATAATAAAAAACTCGAAGGGAAGCACAAATCTGATTGGCCAGGTGAGAGCAGGAATGGGACGTGCTGAGAGGGCAAGCGCCCACTGCTGCCAATTTGTATTTTGCCTCAGCGATCACTTGCTAACATGATAAAAAGGATTGATATTTTTTGTTTTGCTTTGAAAAATCACTCTATCAGACCAGCGTACCTTGGGACCACTTTAAAAAAAACAAAAAATGGTGGCAGTGAAGAACTAATGCGAGTAAATGATTTGCGCCTGCCATCAGGAATGCGAGGCTTATGGGGGCTTCGGTGGCCAGAAAACCTGTTTGGTCTGATCGCTGCTGCTGTGAGATGCCAATAGTACGAGATATTTGGGGGGTTTTCCCCTCGTGTAGACAGGCTCTCAGCCAGTCTTACCATCAGACCAGCATTTCTCAACCGAAGTTGGCGGAACCCTGGGGTTCCCCCAGAGATGGCCAGGGGTTCCACGAGAAAACAGTAATAAATTAATAAATCATGGAGAAGTGGTGAGCTGAAACCAAGCAATGAGTGTGTGTGTTTGAATGTTTTCACACCAAGGGAGCCTCAAAGGATCCTCTTATGGGTGGGGAGGGAGGATGTTTACATGCCAGATACCTTGCTGTCCCTCCCAGCTTTTGATCTGCTTTAGATATGCTAATGAATCTCGTGATGGCCTAGGAAAGGGAGGAGGCAAAGAATGAGTGTGTGTGTGTGATTTGCTTCCTGCAAGCAGCCAGGGACCCAGAACTGAGGCAAAAGATGACCTGGCTTGACTAATTTAAAGTGATTTAAAGGTACAAATGCAAAATGAGGTGGGTTTTTTAAAATTCAGAACAATGGAAAGAGAATTGCAATCCTGTACAGCTCTTAGCCAGTTGGGGGAAACTGACCAAGTAATCCAAGTTACTCAGGCACCAGCTGTGGATGGGAGGACTCTGATAAAAGTGATTGAGGGCTTGTTCTTTTTAAACCAGATTTGGAGAGGGCAGAGCCATTACAGTAAAGGAGTCATTATAGATAGAGAAAAGGTTCTTAAACTGTAGGTCTGGTAACTGAATGTGGGGGTCACAAATAGACTGACCAGCTCCCATACTATTGAAAAAATCCTTCCATTTACCTTGGCAGGAAGTTCCAGCTTCCCTCTCAGCCTGCATCTGGCTGCTTAGTTAATGCTTTTTGCAAGCTGTGTTAGCTCAGAGCTCAATCTTTGGGTCAGAGTCAGTGATGTAGCCATATTTAAATATTTGACGGGATGTCATACTGAGGATGGAGCAAGCTTGTTTTCTGCTGCTCCACAGACTAGGACACGGAGCAAGGGGTTTAAACTACAGGAAAAGAGATTCCACCTAAACTTTAGGAAGAACTTCCTGACAGTAAGAGCTGGTTTGGCAGTGGAATACACTGCCTGGGAGTGCGGTGGAGTCTCCATTTTTGAAGGTTTTTAAACAGAGGCTGGATGGCCATCTGTCAGGAATGATTTGATTGTGTATTCCTGCATGGCAGGGGGTTGGACTGGATGGCCTTGAGGTCTCTTCCAACTCTATAATTCTATGTTGCTGCCTCAGGCAGCAGATTTTGGTAACCTGAACTCTCCCTAGAAGCCAAGATGATTAAACTGAGACTGTCTTGCTTTGGAGAGAGATATTTATATTTATATTATATTTTATATTATATTCGTATTATAGGAATTTCTGACCCTGCAAGTACCAAATATGTATTGCTAGCAATGTGGAATATAATAAGCATCTATTTTTTCACTGTTTCTGTAATTTTTTTAAAAAGGGAGCTGTAGGTATAATTTTTACTTAGAGGTCCTCTGAGATCTGAAAATTATTTCAAGGGTTTCTCCAGGGTAAAAAGGCTGAGAAAGGCTGCATTAGACAGATGTTGGAGGTGTGGGTGTGGCGGTTGCAATGGCACTGGCAGTAGCAGGCCTCTAGGCATTCCTCTCTCTCTTTCAGAAGACAGAAATGTGTGTGCCATACAACCTGTCCTGCACTTTCTAAATCAGCCTGCTACCTTCAGGAACAATGGAGGAGGCTGTTCCATAGTCACTGTTAGAATGGTGGGGGTGAGGACCTTGACTTTGGCCTCAGGAAGTAAAATCATCTTGGGCCAGCTTGTGTATCTATGGATATAAGAGGCATCCAATTCTGCTTGATAGTGGTACTGTCTGACTTGGCAAGGATCACTCTTGGTCCCAGCAGTGGTGGGATCGTTGTGGTTATTTGGCAGTGAAACATCCACACTCTCTTCATGCTCAGGGGCTTTGTTTCTTTATTATTTCACTGGTAAAAGCTCTGATATCTGGAACTGGAAACTTATTTCAAGCCCTGGGACCCTTTCAGTTGCCATCTTGTGGAATCCTGGGGTTTGTAGCTTGATCAGAGGCATCAAAGGAGGACTTCCCTGGCAGAAAACTCTAACTACCCTTCCCTAATTTCCAATTCCGTGATTCCATAGGATGGTGCCAGGGCAGTCAAAGTGGAACCCTTATGCAATAACTGTGTTGTGTGAAATCCTCCCTTTCAAATGAAGACTTGAGTCTATGAGAAATCACAGCTGGGGGGTTTCAAAGTGAGAGTCCAGTGTGAACTGCTGGGTTAGAATTGGGCAAAAGATGTGATTCTGCTTATTTGAGTGTGAATAAAGACAATGGTTTCCTGGCCCACTAGGAACAGCTAACCCTCTGGAAGCTAAAGCCCAGTTATCAGGGGACTGCATATGCATTAATCAGGGGCCTTCAAACGTGATTACTGTGGGCCCCTCCTAGCCAATGCTTCCAACTTCCTGTAGCCCCATAGGCAAGACAGATAACTAAGGTTCCTTGGCTGGCAATATAAGAGTTTATGCTTTAGGGCCTAGGCAGTCATAACTTTTGGAGGCAATTTGACACTTCTGAGCTCAAGTTGCCTTCTTGGAGTGCCAGTAAGAGCAGATGTGAGCCAGGCTCTCTGACTAAGGTTGCCAGGGTATTTCCCTGACATTTCAGGACTAAGGTCATAGGGAACAGCCACTGGTGATGTTACAAAAGGTGCCCCCCCCCTGGTGATGTCATTAACTTTGATACATTAAGAGTCCACAGGGTATGTAATTCAAACAAAAGTATATGAATACAGTGCTCTTTTTCAAGACAGTGCTCTTGCCTTGAGATTCCTCCCCCTGGGCCTGAGGATCAGAGAAGAGGGCCAAGGCCCGGAGACCTGGAGCCATAACTCTGGCTGTTTCAATGCCAAAAGTTATAGCTAAGCCCGGAGGGCCTGGACGCCACCAAGGGCATGGAAGAAGGTGGGGGATCAAGAGATTGTAAGCAACAAGGTCATGGCTTCAGGTGCTGAAGGCTGGCTTGCAAAAGCGGCCTTACCTAAATCTTGACAGTAGTCAACCAAGGTTGAATATCAGCAAGGGGCCTTAGGAAAACAGGCCTCTGGTACCATCTCATTAGCTATTATTTCATAGAATCATGGAAGAGACCACAAGGGCCATCCAGTCCAACCCCCTGCCATGCAGAAATGAACAATCAAAGCATTCCCAACAGATGTCCATCCAGCCTCTGCTTCTCATCCCAGTTACATTTTGGACCCTTTCTCCATTGCAGTCTCAGTGCTACAATTCTCAAGATGGCTGGCTGTATGTGAGAGAGAACTTCCTTTTTAAAAAATAAAAGGTGGGGGGAGTACATGTCTGCATCAAGCACAAGGCATGATTGAAAAGCCAAGGGAGGGGAGGGGAGGGGAATGAGAAGAGGTGGTTTCTTCATCTTGTAGTTAGCCGCTCCATAAAGAAACACAAATGAGCCTACATGAAAGGAGAGAAACATGAGTGCCGAACGCTGCCTACTGCAGCTGCTGTTTCTGGTGGCCACAGGAACTGATAATGGGCCAGGCCCTGCCAGTGACCAGAATAAAAGGGGGCCCAGTGGCAGGCCTTGGAGTCTTAGGAGGTTAAGTCCATGACAGTCCTTTGACATGTTTGACAATGAAAGGCAGCCTAGTTGGGTCAACCCCAAAGGAGGTGACCTATGACCCAGCATGAGGTTGCATCTCATTAAAAACATATCTTTCCATTTCTGTATTGACAGGCTCACAAGGTGTCATTAAGGAAATATTGCAGGCCTAGGGCCATGGCGTCAGCCCATGATTGCCTGCCCACCGGTGGAGACGGGTGGAGTAAGCACAGCAGTGATGGTACAGTGATGAACTCTCGGAGGTTACAAGAGAAACCAAAGGCTGCTTCAGGCAGGCATGAATGGACAGGAGGGAGCTTTGCTCATAGCATCCAATGAACGATGACACTTTGTTTGGGGCAAGTGGTCCATTTAATCAATTCCAGAAAATGGAGCAGTTCGCAGCTAGCTGCATACCTGGTAAGGAGAGAGCTTGGTATTTGGCAAGGTCAAAAATTGGTCAAGTGCTCTTTGCTCTTGGTGGCAATAGTGTTCCTCAGTGAACTCTGGTGCCTTCCATAATTGGATAAGCCTACTCCAGGTTAGATTTCAAGTCATAGCGGATGTCCTCTTTTCAGTAATTGCTTCACTGTGTGCGTGTGTGTGTGCGCGCATGTATGTGTGTGGGTTGACTTATGGTGGTGATCCCATGAATTTCATACATTTTTCTTAGGCTAGGAATACTCAAAGGTTTGCCATTGCTTTCCTACCATTTGGAATATAGACCAGATCTTGGGAACATTTCTTTTTGGATTGCAGCTCCCAGCATGGTAGGTGGGAGATCATGGGAGCTGTAGTCCAAAGAAGCTGATTTTCCAAGATATGATTTATAGTATTCATATGGTGGATTCTGTCACAGTCCCTGATCCTTTCCTGTTTCCACTACTCTGCTCTTCCTACAAGATGCCCCAAGGGGGAAAAATCATTTAATTCTCTACCTTAAGACATTTTCTTAAAATGCCAAGACACTATTTGCTGCAGTTGCATTTATGTATATAGTGAGAGAGTGTCTTTGGAATCTTCCATGAGCTTCAAAGGGCATCTGCACCTTAAGCCAATCCAAATGTTATAACCGTTCCAAAACCTTATGAATCCTCCTGGGTAAAGAAATGGGAAGCAGGGGAAAGAACTCAGCAGAAAAACAACCAAATCTAATTTCCATATAAGTCCCCAAATGGATTACGGTATTCCAGAATCTGGATCTCAGGCTCATGTTTGCTTCTCATACCTATGCTCTGGTGCTCAAAATAGGATATGATGAATGTTCAGTAATGAATAACTAACATTATGATTTTGTTACCACTTTGTTGGTGACTTTTTGGTGTAAAAGTTTATGCTACAGTTTAGTATATTATATGAGAGCAATTCTAATCCTGTTCTTTTGTGCCTTTCTTCTTCTACATAGAAGTCATGAGCGCAATGATTTACATTTTAATTCTAAAATTACACTTTCTTCATTTCTGAAATTACCCCATGGCCCACATTGGGATTGGCCTGATATGTTCCCAAACATATTAATACTTTTTGCTATTTCTGTTTAATCTATCTTGAACAATGTCTAACTTGAAATGCTTGCTAAATATTTTGTAACATTTTACTTGATCCTAATAAAAGTATTATACTGCCAATATTTTCGTTAAAAAAAATTCCAATGGATATGCATGGGTACAAAACATTATAAACAGACCCATTCAATTTAAAGCTTCATAGCATTTTTCGTTACAAAATCATGGATTTCTCCCTGAAGACAATTTCCCTTACAAGTTCACATTCAACAATTCTCTTTGTTTAATCTCTTTACATTTCTGTCTACTTGACCTGAATTTATGGCAAGACATGGCAGTAAGGTATGGATGTGAACTAAACATTGACTCATATATATTTGGGGCCTGTAAATCAGAAGCAGTGGTTCCTCACTGTCTCTGGGATCAACATCTCTGATCATAGTGGCTTGATCACCATCACAAGTTGTTTTCCCTTCCTGCCTATGCGCAATGAACTCTGGGACTGGGAGTTCCTGAAAAAGCATATCACAAAGGAAAACACAAATCTTTGTGTGGCAACTTTGTTCAGAATGTTGCTTGCTGTACTCTAATAATGCCTCTGTGATTGGCTCTAACAAATCGTATAAGATCTGGACAACAGATGCACAGATAAAGGGAAACAAGCTTCCATAAATACCCTCAAGCATGTGTTACCCAAATTATTGAGGTCCGTGGAAATTCCACATGCGTCTACCAAAAATCAGTATTTTTATAGGAAATTTTATTAGCTGAAATAGTGGCTGTGAGAGGTCAAGTAATAGTGGGGACTTTTGACCTATGTATAATTTGTACTGATGAGAGTCCAAGCCAGGGGCTAAAATAAAAATTGTTTTTATTGGAAAATAATCAGGGGAATGAACACATACATACACTCAGGCTTCAACTACTCACACAAGGCTATCAAAGAAAGTAGGAAGTATTGGGGTAGAGGAATATAGTTCAGGATGATGGGCTATACTATACCTGTCCAATGAGCAGAGATTTGTGCAGAGAAGAAGAACGTCTGGATGCACCAGGTGACCCAGCAAACCAAGAGAGTAACAGTCTATGGGAAACTGAGCACACTTTGTTGGTGTTTTGGGGTGATATTTATACCCGATATTCCCCTGAAGTAGTGTTGTGAGTGGAACACAATGTCTGCTGGAGCTTTCCAGGTTAAGCAATGGATTCCCTGGATGTGTTAACGATCGCTAATGGCTGAAATATTGGAACTGATGGGTCCCACCTTGTTTTAGGACAGGTATGAGGAAGAACCAGTTTTGCAAGGCAATGAGTGTCTAGCTACCTTGATTGGATTAGTAAATGACTCACTTCTATGTATGTCCAGGAGAATTACCGGTAGCCCATTTCCACCCTAACTCATCAGTTCAAGGCAGTTCACTTAATTCCTTCCTAGGTGTGTCTTTCAGGAATTTGGGCTGGCTACTTCCTTAGGCTTTCTGAGCAAGTCTCGAATCCTTGCATTTGGGAGGCCCTGGTCTACTACCACCACGTGGAATGCCAATAATAAGCCAATTTATGAAATATAGCCAATTGATGAATTATTAAAAGAGTGGGGGGTATCAGAGCAGGTAACACGTGATCTACAATGTAACCTCAATTTTCCCTCCTTGACATAGTAAAGTTAACAGCCTTGGGCTGGGAGACCTGGATCTCCAGGCCCAGGTAAAGTTTAATCTCTTTGAGGTGTACTTCCCAGTCCAACTAACCAATGTTAGATTTCTCCCCCGCCCCACAAACTTTAAACAAAGTAATTCATTATAAGTAAGTGTGACTTTCCCTATCAATCACCTCTTTATTCCTTGGATATGGCACGGAATATAAATATTTTAATTAATAAATAAATAAAATATGCCAAGAAAACCCTCATCTGTTCAAATTATTTGTACTGGGTTACTGTAAAGGAATAGGAGTGCAGCCAAAAACAAAAACAAAAACGCAACAACCCTGAATAACCTAAACCGACACCCTTCACTGAACATGCTAGGATTCAACAGGGGGCCTTAGAAGCTTTATTTTCCTTTTTAATTGAGAGTCTTGAATTAATATTGTCATATTTTAAAGCATAAAATACCTATGAAACCTGTAGGTGTTCTTATCAAGCAGTGGCTACCTTAACTCCCTTAAGCCTCACTACAGTCTTCCTGTCATCCAATGCTGAGGAATTAAAACCTGCTTCCCTCCCCATTTCCCCCTCTTTGCCAGTGTTGGGTTTGTGCATTTATTTCCATGGCTTCCCTTACCGAGGCTTCCTGTTGGCAAAACATACTGCAGCCCAAATGCTATAACCTGAGCAAGAGTCCCCTGAGTGGCTGTGCACTCCATGCAGCTGCCTATCACTGTAGCGTGTCTAAAGCAAAGCTAATATATGAAATAATTCTCTGTAGAATAGACCCTGTAAGTTACTGCTGTTTGAAATGAGTCCTTTGCTAAAAAGGTGAAGGGCAATGTAATTTTTGCCATTACAGGCGACGTCTGACTCCTGTGTTTGACTTTTCAAATCCCCTTTAGAGCACCGGAATGGTCTGTTTGTCAAACTGAGAGCTCAGCCTCACTCTGCCAACTCCCAGTCATGTATGGAAATTTGCTTCCAGTGGGACAGGGCTTCCTGATCCACGTAAGGGTCACTTCCTTTAATCCAGGCCCAGAGGAGCTTCTGGACAACTCCAGAGAGAATGGCAAGTGGCTTTCCTGTCTTAATTTCCCCCTAAGGCTGTGCTCATGACAGGCAAGTTTAAATACACGCGCACACACACACATATGCACACACTCATGGGCTAGCACTGCTTCAGCATTCTGTGTGTGTCCATTTAAGGCCAATTCATCACAGCTTGAAAACATGGTTATTTTGGACTGCAGCTACCAGAACAGAGACTAGTTGGCATTAGTGCGCATCAATACACATCTTATTGCCTCATACAGACAAGCCCATTTTTACTTGTTTCAGTTTTCAGGGTGCAATTACTAAACCAACTGAGGGGTGCACCAACAGTGGCAGCATTAGGGGTGTGTGGAGAGGCCAAACCACACCAGGTGACACTGGCAGAGGGAGGGGTGGCACCGGCCTTAGTAATGCCACAGCGCACCAAAGACATATAATGTACGAAATGGCCTCTACAGCACACTGCAGCTTCCCCATTCATGTCAAACTGTTATTAAGAGTTCCTACCACTCCCTCTGCAACAGGGGTGGGAATCATGTGACCCTCCAAATGTTATCGAACTGCACCTCCCAGCATTCATTACCCCTGGCTATGCTGTTTAGGGCTGACGGTAATTTCAGTCCAAGGACTCCTGGAGGGCCATACTGTTTCCATCCCTGCTCTAGCTTGTGTCTTCTTTTCCTTGTGTGATATGAAATCGGCAAGGTGAAATTTATTTTTTATTATTCTTTCTATTGAAATAGAAATCTTGCAGAGTGAAACACTATACAGTTTTCAATGGACTGATTTCTGCATAAAAGGATATGCAAGCTTTTACAGAAGCTCACAGATTTACAAGCTTACACACAACTCGTTGGACAGATTAAAGAGTTCTGTGCAGCCTGCATACTTCTTTCCCAACAGACAGTAGCCCAATAAAAGATACCATCTGAACTCTGTTGTAGTCATGGATCATCATGGCAAGTTATGATATTGCTCTTTCTTTTCCTATATCCCATGGGAACCAGTAAAGCATAATGTACAATATACAATTCCCAACCATGTTACAAACATCTATAGCTGCTGCTGGTTCTCCTTCTCCTTCTTTTCATTCCTGTTCTCAATAAACTCTAATTAATTTCATAACCACAGCAAACTCAGATATCTTAATAGTATCTACACCTTTGTATATAACTCAGCAATGAATGAGAGATAGTGGGATATTACCACTGACATGCCTGGTATTTAATTCTAGGCTTTGAATGTCATCACTCAGAAATTTGAGGAGGTGGGGCATCAGCGTTTCCCACTTCCCAGAAGAAAGTGGCAAAGCTTTTTGTAGACTCTTATTAGTTCAGGCTGCCATTGGAGAATCACATTTTTAAAAATTCCCCTACACATAGAAATCTAGCATATTAAGCAGAAGGCTAGGCTAGAACCTTTATTTGTTTATTTAAAGATAAGTATAAACTGCCTGCATCTGAAGATTTCGAAGCAGTGTATAAGAATCTTTAAACATACAATATGAAATTATATATAAAACAAAGATACAACATTTACATTATATGTAACATTATTGTAAAGCTGAACTAAAATGGGAAAGGAACATGGGCCAAAAATTAAGATGTTTATTTCTTCCACATAGTGAGTGAGTGCCACTGTGCTAAATGCCTTGTTCCAAATTCCTGCAAAGTGGGACTTCAGGAGTATGTGGCACTACTAGGAGGTCTCAGGAGAACTGGTCCAAAGGTATTAAGTTATTTCCATATTGATTGTTTGTTCATCGTCATAATCCTTCTCCCTGACATCTGTTTCCCTATAGGAAGGTATGTAGGCTTGCGTGTTTGTTTGCTTGCTTATTTGTTTGGAGAAGTATTTAAACATGCCTCTTCCATGTCCAGGCTGAAATAGTTAAGCTCACAAAAAGCTTTCTGGATTCATTGCAGCATGTAATAAACTAGACAGAAAATATAAACTAGACGTCTGTATGTGTGTGGGAGAGGGGGGAAATGCACATGCTTACATAGGTCTCAGCTCCATTGTTAGTTCCAACTAGAATAGACCCATTGAATCAATTTAAGTAAGTGCAGATGTACTAAGTTGCCATTGGTTCGGTGGGTTTCCTCTAGTTGGGACTAACAAGCCCCCCCCCCCCGAGCTGATGACACAAGTAAATTGAGTCTACTAATCCTAAACACAGGGCCAGTCTAGATGAGGGAGTAAAATGTGGATTGGTGTGCACATACACCAGTTCGCAGCAGCTTTCATCTGTCTAAACAATCTTTTTGCAGCTATCCATGTTTGCTGTTCGCACAGAGGCATGCCAGTTAATCAAGATGGCGGGCACAAGTGAATTACTTGTGGTTCTATGCTCCCCAATTTGACCCTGCCAGACAGGTTTTTAAAAAAATCTAAGATGCAGAAGAGCAATCTTCCGCTTAAATAATGAAAAAAGAAAAAAAGAAAAGCTGTTTTGTCGCCTCAGCACACAATCACTACAGCGACAATCCAACATGGTGGTTCCGGGCGCTGCTTTATTAACAAGTTCCACCCCCTGCGCATGTCAGACCAATCAGCTATCTGCTTCAGGGATGCGCTGTGAGGTGATTTGGTTGTCCTAATGAACAAAAGTGCGCATTTTCCCCACAGCTTTTTAAAAACTCAGGAAAAGCCACAAAGGCTTTTCCCACCTATTTTTTCTTAATTTTGGCCCCCTTCTCTCCAAAAATGACGAATCACTGTGGGATCCCATTTGGACACATGGGATTCCCCTTGCATTCTGAAAGGATTTATTTCACCATCTGGACTGGCCCACAGTTATAGATTATGAAGTCTGCACACAATATGGTGAATTGAGAAGGAGGCCATAATTGCTTTACATCAGCAAACACACTCTATGCCACATGCTGCAATGCAATGGCTGTTGAGCAAGAGCCTGTGTACCATGCTTTGGTAGTTACATCCACTTATCCAAGCCTTCTCATGTGGCTCAACCCCAGAGTCTATTGTGATCCCATTTCAGTGTATAATGTGCACAGCAAGCTACTGTAAAAGAAGATATTCATACCAAAGGAACGTGGGTAATTGAGGATACCATTATTGTAATTCAGGTATAAAACACAGTTGCAGGAGACGGAAGGGGCTTTCAGTGTTGTGAACTTCAAAGACAGACAGAAAAGGGGACCCTGTGCTGTACACGTGAAGTCTTTAAAAATTGCTTTTTCAGCAGATGGATCAGGGCCCACTGTTCAGTTGCTCTTTGATTTAAGGTGTGCTGTAACAACAGCACTGACACCATGTTCATATGTAGCTAAAATAATGAAGAAATGGTCTTCAAATGCATGTTTAGGTTAAGTAAAGGTAGATCCTGGGTTTGAAGCCATTCATGCTTATTACTGATCAAAAATAAGCTGGAGCTCAGATTCTACAAAAGTTGCTATTTTGGATTACAACTCCCCAGGTCCCCCTACCACACTACCAATGGCCATGCTGGCTTGGGGGTATGGTCCAAAAAAATATAACTAGTTCAAGCTCTGGATACAGCCCACTGAGGGCAAGGGTTGAGTCACATAAATGATTCTTGTTCTATATCTGCCCTGTAAGCATGTTGCTGGTTTGTATCAAAGGACTAATTCATTTGACCAGTTTGCTAGATACAAATGGAATGTGGAATGGGGGTGTGGGTAGGAAGCTGGCACAGACAGCACAGCTGTAAACTCTGTCCAAAATTAAATGAGCTGGCACTATCTCCAAGGTGAAAGTAAAGAAAAACACCTCAGAACCAATGTATGGCACAAACAATTCAGGGCCTGAGGAAGGCAGGGGAAGAAGGTGAGAGGTTGCATCTCTGCTAGCAAGGATTTCACAGTGCCCACCATTCTTATAGTATAGGGGTAGAGTGAGATACATCTCCCTGTGGACGGACAGCCAGAATAGTATAGCAAATGGTGGTATAGTAGATAGTTTTAAGATGCTCGTGGGCAGGCTTTCTCTCAGCCCCACCACCTTCACAGGTGCATTTCGTGAGGATTCAGGAGAGAGCCTTCTCTGTGGCTGCTCCCAGGCTGTGGAACTCCTGCGGAAGGTCTGGTTGGTCCCTTCCCTGCTTTTTTTTGTTAGCAGGTGAAGACATTTTTATTCATGCAGGTCTTTGAATTTTAACTATGGAGCAGTAGAGTATGTGTGAAGTGATGTGCTGTATTATTTTGAAAAATCTTTTATTGGAAATAATTTTTTTAATGTTTTAACTATTTTTAAATAATATTGTTATTTAATTCTTTTAAAACTTTTGCAAACTAATGTCTTTGTGCAATCTTTTTTTAAATTATCATAAGCCTCCTTGAACCCCATCTTGGGAGAAAGGCAGGATATAAATTAAATAAATAAATTCAATAAATAAAATGTCAGAGTAAGACTGAGGAGACCTTGTTTCAAGCTTATGCTTAGCCATGGAGCTCACTGAATAATGTGGGGCCATTTGGGAGGGAATGGGAGGAACTATGTGCTCAGAGTTGGAATGAAGCAAAGGACAAGATGGCACCATCGCTCCCATTCCATGTACGGAAGCTGACTGGACTCCCAGCTGAATATTGTTTCAGTACTAACACCACATTTGAGGGCAGTAGATTTATTTGGGGGATAATGTCAGGGCATGGGGTACCACATAGTTCTGTCTTCTATACAGTTCCAATTTCTCACGGTCTGTCCCTACTTCAGGGCCTGGACCCTCTTCTTTTGTCTTCAGGGCAAGGTCAAGAAATCTCAAGGCAATAATGTTGTCTTGAAAAGTACATAAGAGTGAGTGTGAAGTATGTGCGTGTATTCTTCATTTGTTAGACCTGGTGTGCATGTCTGGGTTTTGTTTTTTTTTAATTTGAAAGGCATACTTTGTGCAACTGCCATTGATGTTTAAGGTGTCATGCTTTATGACATACCTTGTAATATCACCAGTGTAACATCACTAGAGCAGACCCCTATGACCACACAGTTCCCACCATTGATTTATAATGACAGTTTTATGTGTGTGTTATGTAATCTGACATTCACTTATGTGACCCAACAATCTGAAGCCTTGCTAAAACTAAGGCTGAGGGCACTTTCACACTGCACAATTATTTTATTATTTATTTGTTTGTTTGTTTGTTTGATTGATTTATATTTCTCCCAGAATGCGACCCAAGGCAGCTCACAACACAACTGTATGTTGTATACAACATACAATTAAAAATATAACAATTTAAAATTAAAAACAATTAAAATCATGACAATTTAAAATTATATAAAACATATAAAAGTTAAAAAAAATAATAACAACATACCCCACTAAAAGCTTCTGTGTACACAGCTATGAATTAAACGCCTGCTGAAATCAAAACATATTTGCCTACCAGCAAAAGGAAAGCAGGGAGGGGGGTCAGCCTAGCCTCCTGAGGAAGGGTGTTCAGAGAGTATGAGCAGCCACCGAGAAGGCTCTCTCTCATGTCCTCACCAAGCGAGCCTGTGATGATGGCGGGACCAAGAGAAAGCCTTCCCCTGATAATCTTATAGCACTATGATTCCACTTTAACTGCCATGGTTCCATTCTATGGAGTCCTAGGATTGGCAACTGAGGGAGGGGCGCTTAGAATTCTCAGCCAGGAAGCTATTTTGGCATCTTTGACCAAACTAACTTTCTCCCTGTAGCCATGCCAGTTAAAGTGGAATCATAGCACTATAATTGTGTACTGTTAAAGGGCCCAAAATGTGTCTTTGATAAATAGGGGTGTGCAATCCCAGTCCTGTGAAGTTGGACAAATTCCTTGAACTCTGTGTTTCATATTCCCGGTACTACCAAGGCCATCTACGCTAATAGCCCTTAGCCAGAGCAGATGGACAATTCAGATTTATTACCTACACTTAGGGAAAAGGAGAGGCCCCTTCAATAGAGCTTCTTTTAATCTTTGTGAAAACTAGGTTAAGCGTGGATGCCAAGTAGTCCAGGACATGAGTAAGACCAACCTCAGGCTAGGCAAAATAACTTAAGCAGCTCCAGTTTCCGACTGAATATATTTATTTAAGCACCTAGCAGAGAGAGTTTCAGAAATGGTTAGTTGCTTCTTAAAATAATATGAAACATAGAATTAGTTAAGTCAAGTTTATTCATCGGGAACTGAAATCATACAAATATTTCACCAAAGCAGCTTGCAGGTGCGTGCTGGGGAGGGGGTCACATACGTTTAAAGCGGCAGAGAAGCAAATGGCCCCAAGCCAGCAACCCTGAAGATCAGACAAGACTTCATAGCCAGGGGTATTTCTGTGGACCTTGAAGGTCTCTCTGGGTGGGCTTGTTAATTCAGACATCAGCAGGGTGGAGGGGAAAGAGGAGCCAGGGAAGACATGATAGATGTGTAGACCATTGTGCATAGTGTGAAGTAAGTGATAATGTGACAAAGACTTTGGACATATCATAAGATCATAGGATTCATTGGAAAAGATAGTAATGCTGGGAAGAGTGGAAGGCAGTAGGAAAAGAGGAAGACTGCACTGCAGGTGGATTGATTCAACCAAGGAAGCCCCAACCACAGAGTTTGCAAGACCTGAGCAGGGCTGTTGATGACTTGGGCTCTTGCAGGTCTCTCATTCATAGGGTCACCATAAGTTGGAACCAACTTGACAGCACATAATAAGTTTAAAAAATTGAATAGAGAGCAGTTTCTCTCCCATTCCCAGTACTAGAAGCCACATTTATCTACTGAAGCTGAATGGTGAAAGTTTCAGAGTACATGATTCTTCACATAGCACATAGGTAAAGTGTGGAATTTGCTACCACAAAAAGTAGTGACAGCCACCAGCCTGGTTGGCTATAAAAAGGAATCACAATATACAGTTTTCAGTGGCTACTAGAGACAATGGAGATTATCAGACAGGAACAAAAAAAGTGTTCCTGTCCCACAATCTCCACTCCCACCCCGATCCATCCGAGTCCTGCTACAATCACCCTCCCCACAGCAATCCTCTCCTCTCCTCTCCTCTCCTCTCCTCTCCTCTCCTCTCCTCTCCTCTCCTCTCCTCTCTGGTCAACATGGCAGCCCAGGAGTTAAAGGAGCTCTAACGGAGCTCCGTTCACTTCCTGGATCGAAATCTCATGGATTCTCTTGAGAAGACGAGATCGAAATCTCATGGATTCTCGCGAGATAGCACAAAAGTAAAAACAAAAATAAACACCAAAATGTTTTGAAAAGCACATACACACACTAAGAAATGTACAAGTAACCCGTGAAGGATACAAAAAAGAGGGTAGCTTACCTGGATGTCCTGATCTCACCTGGAAGTGTTCTGGCAGGGACCTCCCATTGACATTGGGATCTCACCAACATAACAGGGCACCTTGTTGCACACAGGCAAATCCGGAACACAAACGGAATGGGGGATCTATTGACGGCTTCTCCCGTCAATAAAAAGCAGCACTGGCGGAACGGCAACAGAACAGGTGCATAACAAGGGAGGAACAACATCATCTTGTTGTTGAGAGAGCCCTTTTGCGATCCTCCTGGCATTTGTGTAATGCCACTTTTAATGCATCTGATAATATCTAATGAGTATATATTACTTCCAGTATTAAGAGTAGCATGCTTCTGTAAATTAGTTTTCAGGGAACATGAGACTGAGAATACCTTTGCACTCCCGGCCAGCTTGCAGGCTTCCTTTAGGGCTTTGGTTGGCTACTCTGGGAACCATGGACTAGGTAGACATTTGGCCTGATCCAGCAGGGTTCTCTTTATGTTGTGTTGACCAATCAGGAGTCTGTGGTGATGTAATCATACAATCTTCAGTTAGTTCCTGTATGTGCCTTGTAAAGGGACAGGTTATGTGGCAGAGAAAGAGATGAGGGGTTATGCTCAGATGTACAGTAATGCAGATTTGGATGATTACAGAGGTGTGGTCAGAGTTGGGCATGTCTTTTGGTCATGGATGTGTTGGAGAACATGTGGGAACCCCCCAGCCTCCATTTAAACAACTTCACTGGCTGCCAATTTGTTTCCAGGCAATGCTGGTTTTTACCTTTATAGCCCTATATGGCATGGGCACAGACTATCTGAAAGACTGTGCCCAAATCCATACTACACAAATAATCCAGTTTGAAACTGGATTATTTGCCATGGCTCCTTCCTATGGAATTTTGGGGTTTGTAGTTTGGTGAGGCACCAGCACTCTTTAGCAGAGAAAGCTAAAGACCTTGTAAAACTATAAATCCCAGGATTCTATAGGAAGGAGCCATGAAAAACAATCCAGTTTCAAAATGTATTATTTGTGTAGTGAACATTCAGCCTGTATTTCCTTATACAAGCCAGCATGGGCTTTAAGATCTGCAGGAGAGGGCTTTCTCTCAGTCCCACCATCTTCACCGGCATGTTTGGGGAGGACATGAGAGAGCCTTATCTGTGGCTGCTCCCTGACTGTGGAACTCCCTTCCACAGGAAGTCTGGTTAGCCCCCTCCCTGTTCTCTTTCTGTCAGCAGGTGAAGATGTTTTTATTCAGTCAGGCCTTTGAGTTGTAAATTATATAGCAATAGTATGTGTGAAGTGGTGTGCTGCATTTTAGTTTATGCTTTTTGTGTTATTCGTAATTATGTTTTAAATGTGTTTTTAACTGTATTAATCATGGTTTTTACTATATTGTTATTTAATTCCTTTTTGTGTGTGTAAAATGCAATTTTAATGTAATTGTGTTTTAAATTTTGGAAGCTGTTCTGGATCCCATCCCAGGAGAAGGTGGGGTATAAATCAAATAAAGAAAGAAAGAAAGAAATCAGAGAGGAGGAAGTCAAATGTTTCATTATGGACTTTATCAGATGCAGCAAATATGGCGCCATCACGACACCTAATTAATGTGAAAAGGCACGCATATCAGATGATGTCCTTTCGCAATAATGTCTTGTCCAAAAGCCATTCTTTTTTATTGACAGGCCAAGCCAACAACAGACCTCCCATGGCACTTTTTTGCCAGTATTGCTGGCGTTTGTAACCCCTCGTGCCATTGTGCTCATGTGAATACAGCATCAATGACAGAACACTTCCGGGTAATAATAATAATAATAAAATTTTCTTTCTATCCCACCCCTCTGCAACGCAATCGGGGCAGCTTACAATATAAAAACTCCATAATCACAATACCCTAGCCCACCCACCCCTTAAAATAATATTAAATTATGAAGGATTAAAAACATACAATAATTAAAAATATATAAATTAGAAGAAAAAATTAAAGCATACAATCGCAGCCCAGAAAGGACAGCCGAGTCTTGGGCTGGGATAATTATTCAGGAAAGGCCTGCCGGAAAAGATCTGTCTTGACAGCTTTTTTAAAGCTGTCTAAGGTGGTAATAAGACGGATCTCATCCGGCAGGCCATTCTATAATCCTGGAGCAGCAGCAGAGAAGGCCCTCTGGGAGGTCACCGACAGCCTTGTTTTCATAGGCTGTAACAGATTCCTCCCAGAGGACCGAAGTGCACGGGAAGGGTCGTACGGAAGGAGGCGGTCCCAGAGGTAAGTTGGACCCAAGCCATGTAGGGCTTTAAAGGTCATAACCAACACCTTGTACTGGGCCCAGAAACTAATAGGCAGCCAGTGGAGAGCTTTTAGCACAGGTGTTATATGCTCTCTTCTGGAAATGCCAGAAATCAACCTGGCTGCCATGTTCTGAAGTTTCCGAGTCAAGCACAAGGGTAGCCCCATGTAGAGCGCATTACAGAAATCCAGACGGGAGGTTACCAGTGCATGTACCACAGTTTCGAGGTCCCTAGTTTCCAGGAAAGGGTGCAGCTGGCGTATCAGCCGAAGTTGATAACAGGCACTCCTGACTGTCGCATTAACCTGATTAGTCATCTGGAGTGACGGGTCCAGGAGCACCCCCAGACTGCGAACACAATCCTTGGAGGAGAGTGTAGTTCCATCCAGGATTGGAAGTTGTATTCCCAGACCTGGTTTCGGGCCTGTAACTGTTAGGACCTCCGTTTTGTCTAAATTCAGTCTCAATTTGTTTTTCCTCATCCAGTCCATTACTGCTTTAAGACAATCATTGAGAGGAGAGATGCCATCTGAAGTCGAAGCTGATGACCGAGACATGGAGAAGTATATCTGGGTGTCATCAGCATACTGATGACACCGCACTCCATGCCTCCGAATGATCTCTCCCAGAGGCTTCATATAGATGTTAAATAGCATCAGGGACAGAATGGCACCCTGAGGAATGCCACAGTTAAGCTCTATTCTGGTAGAGCAACTGTCCCCGAGCCTCACCCTCTGCGATCTGCCCAAGAGGAAGGAACGGAACCACTGCAAGGCAGTGCCTCCAATTCCTAACTCCCTCAGGTGATCCAAGAGGATGGAATGCTCTATTGTATCGAAGGCTGCTGAGAGGCCCAAGAGCACCAACAGGGTCACACTACTCCTGTCGATACCCAAGCGGAGGTCATCAGCCAGAGCAACCATGGTGAGATTGTGACAGCCAGGTAGGGGACGCTCTTTTTATGAACCTCCCCAGTTCACTTTTAAGTTTTAAAGTGTGTTTCGGTGCTTGTGTCTACGTTTTCTGTATTTATTTTTGTATATTTTAAAAAATTGCTGCGCTCACATCTTCTCACGAGAATTGGTGGGATCTTGAGCCGGAAGTAAATAGATCTCCATTTGTGCTCTGTTTATGCTGGGGTTGCCTATTGACACTACTAAAGATCAAATCTGATAGGAAGGGTTCTTTTGCTGGGAGAAAAACGGTTTAAAATATGCCAGCAAAAGAACATTGGAAGAGGATTGTCTGATAAAATCCTATGTTTAAATTGGATAATTATGCACCCTTCCACTGTGTCTACCTCTCTCCTCTTACTCTGGTGTTAAATTGTAGACTGTGACATCCTGGAACAGAGTTCTCTCATACTCTGAAAAGTATTGATGATGCCATAATTAAAAATTGTAAGCAGATACCAGAGGACACAATACAGCTAAGATCAGTAGATGGGGCATTGCAAAAATTGAAGAATATCATATCATACAGTATCATTGCTTCTCTAATCTACACTGACTAAATAAGCTGGCCTCTCCAAAGTTCTTTGTGCTGTGTAGCACAAAAGATAGTACAGTCGTCCCTTCACATTCCTGGGGGTTATGTTCCACGGACCCCGCGAATGTGAAAAATCCGTGAATATTGTTTGCCCCCCTCCCCCGCCAAAGCGACCATGGGGCCTCCGGAGGCCCCATAGTCACTTTCCCCCGCCTCCCCACTCCCTTCCTAGGCCTTCCCGGGGCCTCCGGAGACCCTCCCGAGGCCCCGTGGATGCCTCCCCAGCCCTCCCCCCTCCCGCCCAAGCCCTCTATGGGGCCTCCGGAGAGTCTCCGGAGGCCCTGCGGAGGCCTCCTGGCCCTCCCCAAGGCCTTCGCGGGGCCTCCGGAGGGTCTCTGAAGGCCCCGCAGAGGCCTTCCAAGCTCTCCCCCCTCCCCCCCAAGGCCTTCGTGGGGCCTCTGGAGGGTCTCCGGAGGCCCCGCGGAGGCCTCCCCGGTCCTCCCCCCCCCTCCCAAGGCCTTCACAGGGCCTCCAGAGAGTCTCCGAAGGCCCCGCGGAGGCCTCCCCAGCCATCCCAAGACCTTCGCGGGGCCTCCGGAGGGTCTCCAAAGGCCCCGCGGAGGCCTCCCCGGTCCTCCCCCTCCCTCCCAAGGCCTTCGTGGTCCTCCCCCTCCCTCCCAGGGCTTTCATGGGGCCTCTGGAGGCCCTGTGTCGCGGTATTGGGGCCCCCCCGGGGGGCCCTCCCAAAACCGCGAATAATCAAAACCGCGAATGCCGAGCTCGCGAATGTGGAGGGACAACTGTATTTCTTTTTACAAAGCTATTTCCAAATGTTGCATTGTCCACAAGGTTCCCATAAGTCTAGTGCATAGAGGGTCCTGAGGAAACCCCACCCTCTGATAGAAAGAGATTTCCCTTGTGCACCCTCCCAACTTTCTGAGTTAGGACTGACACTCTCACTGTCATCTCTGATCAGTGATCAGTAATAATAGAGGTTGCAAGTAACACACAACTTCCGTCTTGCAAAAGCTTCACTGGCTACATGTTTGTTTCCAGGTACAAAGTGCTGGTTTTGACCGGAGAACCCTATACAGTCTAAACTATCTGAAGCACTATATCTGACTATATGGACCTTCCTGGGTTTTGATATCTCCAGTCTTTTTCTCAGTCTCTACTAACATTTGGCACATTCGGTGAGAATCCATGAGAGGACCTTCTCAGTGGGTTCTCTCAGATTCTGGGATTCCCTCCCAAGGAAGGCTAGGTTGGCCTCCTCTCTGCTTTCTTTCCAAAACCTTTTCATTTAGACAGGTTTTCAGTTGTTAACTGGCCATTGAAGAAGGTTCTTTTGATGAAGTGTGCTGTATTTTATATTCAGTAATATTTTTAATGTTTTTAAATTGTTTTATTTTATTAAAAAAATTGGTTGCTTATTGATCTGCTTCTTTTTAAACTTTTGGCTGTTACATTGTTTTGGCTCTGTCTGTTTTTACCTATCTTGGGTATCATATTGGGAGAAAGGCAGATAAATAAGTCCTAAACAGAGGGGATTTCCCCTTAGCTTTTCTTCACCTACCCTGCACCCTCACCAACAAGGGAAGGAACGAGACAGAGGAAGCTTCCCTGCTTGAGATACTGGTGGCAGAATTTCCACTTAGCCAAAGTCAGGTTCATGAAAAAGCAGGGACCCAATTGATATCATGGCCTTTCTTTATGATGTCCTGCATGGCAGGGGGTTGGACTGGATGGCCCTTGTGGTCTCTTCCAACTCTATGATTCTAGGTCATCCAGCTCCCACAGAGTTATGGGTGGAGGCATCATCTGCCTAAGCCTCCCAAATAAGGTTTCCTACCTCTGCTCTACATCTACGTGGAAGAAAGTCCAGTTGAGTCCCATGGGGCTTACCTTCCCACAGGAAAAGAGGTACAGGGTTCCTACTGTGGAGCACAATCCTGTATGTGTTTACTCAGAAGTAAATCCCTCTGAATTAAATGGGATAAACTCCTTGCCAGGTTAGTGGGTATAGGGCTGCAGCATGTATGTAGCTATATAGAGTGGGACAAAATGAAGGCATTGCATCCCCAAATAAGAATTCTGCCCCCAGCAGTTAATTTTTTCTTCAGTCCCCAAATTTCTAACATTGCAGTAACTTAAAACTTCAGTTGAGCATTTAGAAATATAGTTTAAGCACCCAAAGGAAAGGAGGGGAGGCAAAGTGAACAAGGGAATGCAAACACAGCACATGTAAGAGTTCTGGGTGTGAGCAATCTTCAATGTCTTACTCTTACTCAGTTTTCAATGTCTTATTCAATGCAATACTAGGAATTTGGGCACTGAAGGAAAATTTAATTGTGGGGACAGAATTCTTATTGGACAGGGCAATGTCCTCATTCCACCACACACACACACACACACACACACAGAGAGAGAGAGAGAGAGAGAGAGAGAGAGAGAGAGAGAGCCCTGACACTGTAGCCTGAGTTGTGGCTTGTAGGGGGAGTCTGGAATATCAGTATGCAAAGGGATCTTGTGGAACCTTTGAGACTAGCTGAGAGAAAGAAGTTGGTAGCATAGGCTTTGTAGACTTAGGTCTACTTCATCAGCTGCATCTTTCAGTTAGTCTCAAAGCTGCTATAGGATCCCTTTGCATAGGGATTTCCTATGGACTGAAGTGCATTTTTGGACTGAAGTGCATTTTTTGCTCTTCCAGACAGGTACAAAGGAGAACCACTACAGAGGGAGTCTGCCAGTTTACCCTAAATAATATCTCCTATGCAGTTCAGCTCAGCCTTATGAACAGTGTGCTGCTAGCCTCTTCCTCTAGGCTCTGCAGTACATGCTATGAAGGAAGAGGATGGGGTGAGTGGGGGGGGGCCTGGGGGAGCCTTGAATGAGTGGAAATGAAAGAGGGTGCGGGCCATTTGAAAGGAGGGGGAGAGAGACAAAGGCCTTGTGTCAGCAGTTTTCATGTTCCTGGGGTGGGGTGGAGGAGACAAAAACTGCCCTTGAGATTAGAGAGGAGGGGGAATTGCCCCGCAGCAATGAAAAGAAAAGGCCTTCTGTTTAGTCGCTCAACAAGTGGAGGAGTGTTTGATGTTGGAGAAGATAATTAATGTCACAAATGTCTGTGATGGTAATAAATGCAGATGCAGAGGTAGACAGCAGTACTGGGAGTCCAGCAGCTAATCCCCCAAGGGAGATCCCACCCACTGGAGCAACCACTCAAGCCACATTCTTCTGACACCCCTTCCCCCATTTTCCCTCTCAAGGGAACCCCTCCCTGCATCACCATCTCTTATCTTCCAGACAGAAACAATCTCTGCTGCTCTGCACTTTTCTGCTTTGGCCTGGCTCCTATTATCTAGTTTCTGGATGCTCTTCTCTCTTGCCTCTCTGTGGCCCTGTGTTTTGGGGCAAACTAGTCCCTACCAATTCATCTTTCTCTCACAAGAAAATGGTATTTTATGTACTCAGCCTGGTCCTCTGTTCACTCTATTGGAAACTGGATACTTTCTTGGAAAATGACCATCCAGCAAGGATTACTAACGGTTTTCCATGGGTTTTTTCCAGGTTGTGAGGCCGTGTTCTGGAATAGTTTCTTTCTGATGTTTTGCCTGCATCTGTGGCTGGCATCTTCAGAGAATGGTTGGGTAGGACTGTGTGTGGGGTTTATATACTGTGTTGGGGAGGATATGTAAATTTGTGTATTTGAATGGTTAGTTTCTGGGTGTAACCATTCAAATACACAAATTTACATATACTCTCCAACAGGGGTTCACAATATATAAACTCCACACACACTCCTACCCAACCATTCTCTGAAGATGCCAGCCACAGATGCAGGTGAAACATCAGAAGTAAACTCTTCCAGAACATGGCCTCACAGCCCGGAAAAAAATCAAGGAAAATCTATGGATGCCAGCCATAAAAACCTTCAGCACGCTTGAAAAGCCATTCTATTTTTATTTATTTTATTTCGGTTTGGCTTCCGCCATCATGATTATAAGCAGAAGCTTGACAACCTGATGCAGAACTTGGAAGTCATAAGTCACAAGTAAAGCAGTTACCTGTCTCTTCTTAGATGACAACAGTGAAATGAAGTTAAGTTTCAAAAGTTACATAATAAAAGTAAGAGCAAAGTTATTTTACTGGTACAATATGTAACAATTTCTAGTTTTTTTTCAAAAGCTGAGTTTAAAGGGCATTTTTAGAGACATTTTGACAGAAAACTTTTCAAAGATGTATGTCACTCTCTTATGAATCCTGAGGAGTTTTCTCTCTCTCTCTCACACACACACACACACAAAAGTAACAGGAAAGAACAGAAAAAGTAACACAAGAGCACTGCAATTAAAGTAACAAGGGACTTCTGCAATATTGTACTAACAGTTTTCTTTTAAAGTCTACAAAATGTAACAGGGGAATTTTTTTTTAAAAAAATGTAACTTGCCAAGCTCTGATCCAATGGCCACACATACCACAAGATCTTGTTTTGATGAGTACAGACTTTGAGAAGCTCTTTCCCTCAATCCACAACATTCCAGTTTATTCACAAAGAAGTTGTTAATATGATTGTATGCAGAACTTGTGATCAAAGACAGGCATCTACTTTATCACACTACAGACTATTATAGTGCTATTAAAGCCTTCCACTTTAACTGCTATGGCTGCCTCCTGTGGAATTCTGGGGTTTGTAGTTTAGTGAGGCCTAAGAGCTCTCTAGCTGTGAATACTAAATGCCCCTCCCTAAACTGCAAATCCCATGATTCCACAGGAGGCAGCCAAAGTAGTTAAACTGGAATAATGGTGCTGTAACAGCGTGTAGTGTGATAAGAATTCAGAAACATTCAGACGGCCCAACCAGCTGGGCCTTCTTTTTTCCATGGATGTTTCTGTTCGATCAAGGACTTTTTCGGACGGGGTTTTGCAACGCGAGCAGCCTCGTCCCTGTTGCGAGGCTGCTGCGCTGCAGGGGGTCCCTTTCGGATAATGCTCTCCCCTGCTGATACTGTTGCGGAAGTGCTGGGAGGCTGCAGCGCTATATTTGGTGATTTTCTAATCACGATCAACTTTCGTGATTAGAAAATTGCCAAATATGGCGCTGCAGCCTCCCAGCACTTCCACAACAGTATCAGCAGGGGAGAGCGTCATCCAAAAGGGACCCCCTGCCGTGCAGCAGCCTCGCAATGGGGACGAGGCTGCTCGCATTACAAAACCCTGTCCGAAAAAAGTCCCAAGAGTGAGTACTACTACACTACATTTTTCTCTTTTTCTGAGACAGAAGGCTAAAAAGTAGAAACAAAAAACCAGGTTTTTTACATCTTGTAGTTTTAGGTTATAGTAAAAACCCAAACAAGTGTTTACCTCTTGCTGTTGTATGTATTTTGTTTTAGACCATTTTCATTTGACACCTTAAGTTGCTCTTTACCTTCCGTGCATTTGTACCTGGAATGTAAAACCGACTTTTTCTAGGGTTAGAGTTCATGTACAACAGATTCCCTTCCCCACAAGTGCCTTTGCACCCTGCATACTTTGCAAATAATGGTTTAATAGTGCTGCGAAGAGCCTTAGGACTTTATCAGACCACCACCCCTAAACCCGTTCTTTTGCCGGCATAACTTCTGCTGTTTTTATGCTGGCAAAATAACTCCACATGCCACACTTACCTTGCATCCTGGCAAAAGGCTTTCCCAGCAAATGAATGAGGAAGTGAACAGAGCTCTGTTCACTTCCTCGTTTGAAATCCCATAGATTCTCGCAAGAATACCTAGCTCAAGAAATTCAAAAACAAAAAGAACACTCAAACAGTTTTTTAAAGCATACAAACACACTTAAAAACTTCCAAGTAAACTGGGGAGCGTCATAAAAAGTATGCCACCTACCTGGATGTTGTGATCTCACCTGGAAGTATTCTGGCTGGTCCAGCCATTGAGTCTGCATTCACATGAGTACAATGGTATGCGGATTCAAATGGCAGCAATGCCAGCACAAAAGTGTCATGGGGGATCAAGTGATGACTTGGGTCCTCAATTAAAAAGTACGATTTTTAAACTGGACATAATTGTGAAAGGGTGACATCATCTGGTACACGTGCCCTTTCATGCTCATTAGGTGTCCTTATGATGCCTTATTTGCATTGTCTGATAAAGTCCTTAGGCTGCAGTGCTATTGTCTGAGAAATCCTGTTAGCTAAAATCAGTGGGATTTACTTCTAATCAGACAACTCGCATCATCATTTACCATTCTCATTCCTATGGCCAGTGATGATGGGAGCTGTAGTCAAACAACATCTGGAGGGGCACACATTGTCTACCCCCAATATATAGTACTGCACTGTCAGTAATGCTTGGGAAACCTACCCCCCGCCCGCCACCCATTTTTCTTCCTAGAGAGGGATCTATGATTTTAAATCCTCCCACTTGGTTTGACTCACGGATTCTCTGTAGCCCAAGAGGAAAAAATCATGTAACTCATCTTGTTCCTACGTTACACTAGTAACTGTTTGTTTGATTTCTCTCTGGAACAAACAATCTTCTCTTCAATCTGTTGGGGGTCATTCTAATATATTGTCAAAAATGCCTGTCATGATGATGAGTGGTTTGTGTGTTTGCGTGCATGCATGCACATGCATGTCATGCAAGTTTTGTGCAGGACAAGGCCCTTACAATGGGCTTCATTGTCAATGCACCCCTCACAGCATCCCCATAAGTCACAGCCAAATTATGCAAAAATTGCTAAAAATTCCCCCTAATGTCTCCCCTCACAGTGTTCTCAAGAGCAAAGAATTCCATTTTCACATAGCAGTAAATGACCAAGAGCTAGCATGGTCTAGTAGTCTGAGTGTTTGGACTAGGGCTCTGGAAAACTAAGGTTCAAAATCCTACTTGGCCATAGAAACCTACCTTGGGCCAGTCATACACTCACAGCCTCAGAGGAAGGCAATGGCAGCCCCCCTTGGAACAAATCTAGCCAAGAAAACCCCATAATTGGGTTATTTTAGGGTGGTGTTAAGTCAGAAATGACTTGCATGCAACAACAACAAATAATAATAATAATTAGCTACCATTCATTTCCATGGGATAAATTATAAGAATGGTTTCAAAGCTATGGGGGGGTGTGTGTCTAATTACACCTGCCCTTCTGCTCTGATGACTTCTGTGACTCCATCCATTGAGCTCTAAGACACTCCACCTGATGCCCATAGGCACTGCTCTACATTTTGTTTCTTGATCACTCTTGACTGTGAATATGATGGTCTGTTGGGAATTTGCTTTCATGTAGCTAGAAAGTATGTAATTCTGTAGAAAAGGTTCTGAGGCTGTGCAGACCAAAGATAGCAGGCAGACAGACCTCTGTCCCCTTGCAAGCAGAAAAAAAATGAGAGAGAAAACCTGACCAAAGTCACCAAACAAGACAAAGATTAAACTTGTAATTGCCCTGCTGTTTTGTTTTGCCTCTAATCCAACTTTTTTAAAAAGTGCAGCTCTAATGTCACTCCATGGTGACTTTTGCCTGCAGGTATTTCCAAGAGTCAGCTACAAAAAATATTCACTAGTCCCCTTCTTCCCCACCCCCCAGAGGTGTAACCAGTCAAGTGCCTAAACTGTGGCCTATCTTAAACTAATCATAGAAATTGAGGCATCTAACCACAGCCCGACCGTTGTTCTCTCATCTATTTTTGTTCTGGTCTTCCAGAACAGCCTCTCTCTAACTTCCCCAATTTGCACAGCTAAACAGTATTTCCCACCCACTGGCAAGAGAACCATTTTGGACAGCAGATAAAAGGCTTTGTCTCTGAAAGCTATTTGCCTACCATTTTCCATCAGCCATTGCACTTTTGGACATTCATCCACTGATCCATTTTGAAATACTTTTTCTCTTACCAGGGTTGCCAGCAGGATTTTCTGGGCCTAGTACACTGTAGGTGAATTGAGAACTTTGCCCAAACCGTAAAAATGGACACTCACCTCCATAAAAAATGCATTAGGTTATTTATATGTATGGGTGTAAACAATGATTTGAAAATAAATTCGTCTCATCACACCACAGAGGGAAGCCTGTGACAGTCCTGGTGACACTTAGTCCATTTGGACCTTTGTGTTTTGGTAAGTTTCATGGAGGAGTGGGAAATATTTTTGAGAGAGAGAGCACCATTGAATTAGAAAAAAAACAGTCACACATAAATAATAAAATGTCTGACAGACGGAACACCAACAGGTGTTTTCCTCATAGCTATATTTCCCTAGTTGGAAATGTTTGACCTATAGAATTTCTGCCTGCCACACCATTATTAAGCCATAAAACCCTGCTGTCTTTTAGTGCAAACCCTAAACCATGCAAAAAAAAAAAAAATCAAGTTAATGAGTTATGGAACCAATTATAATATTATTGGTCATGAATGGGGAACATATGCCCCTCTAAAGAGTTTGGAAGGTGGTAGCACTTAAGAGAATAGTGGTGATTCAATTCCAAGTGTGATTGGATGAAATTGATTATCTAGACAAAGGGCTCCTTCACACAACAAAATTTTAGCACTTTGATACTATTTTAACTGCCACAGCTCCATCCTATGGAATCCTGGGGATTTGTAAGTTCATGAGGTATTTAGGAATTCTTCATCAGAGACTTCTAGTGCCTCTGACCAGACTTTCAACCACATGATTCCACAGGATGCAGCCATGAGAGTTAACATGGGATCATAGTGCTATAGCTATGTAGTGAGATCAACAGGTGGTCAAAGTGTGAGCTAGCTCTGCTATAGGTCTTCTATCAGTTGATCTTAGGGAAGTAATACTACATTCAGTGCAAGTCCAGACATGGCATTTTGGATGGAGGTGGGTGGTTAAAAAAAAAATAATCAAAATTTATAGCAAGAATAGTTAGTTCAAAGCCTATGTTGGAGTATGATCTAGATTAAAATGGTGAAAAGCAAGCAATGTGTTTTAAGGGCATTTGTTGTATTCATTTTATTTATATCTCATAATGACTATGTTTTCAGCATCATGTTATCAGCATAGGTCAGGCAATTACCCCCTTTTCCTTTTTTTTCCCTCTTCTTATTTTTTGAACAAGAATTTGAGTTTCTGACATTAATATGCCCATTTTAAGTACAGTATTTATATTACCAGCAACAACCCACCCACAATAGTCCTCCTATCTCCCTCACACACATACCCTGTAGCTGTGAAAGAAATGGATTGCCTTACTTCTGTATGTTGCTGATGCTAAATTTAACACACTCTCCCCCCCCAACTGCATCTCCCTAACAAACATAACACTCCAAGATACTGGGAAACAACACTATACTGCACTGCAGGATCGGTATTTTAAGTTTATGGATGATTTCAATGTAATGTTTCAATCCTATTTGTTTAAATGAAGTTATGTTTTAGTTATATATTGTATTTTAATTCATGTTGTACCCTGCATCAAGCCTTGGAGGAGGAGGAGGAGATGATGATGATGATTAAATGAGAAAGTACATTCTAAGTTCTGGTTTACTTTCTTACTAAACAAAGGCCAAGGGATGAGGGGGAGCATTTTGAGTTCAAAAATGTGTTTTTTTAATGCAAGATTGTGTGGAACGACAGCCTTCTATGGTCCTTCAGGGAGCCAATTCAGCCACCACCCCCGTCAAGCACTGGCAGTTGCTCACCTGTTCGGTAGGCCCTTTCAGGCCCATATGCCTAGGTCAGGATAACACCAGGCTACATTGCAAGACTGAGGGGTTGTCTATACAAGGCAAAAAAAAGCGGATTGAGGACAGGGGGATTCCCAGCAGATAATGGCCCATCAACCAACCATTAGCCAATCAGACACTAACGAGCCTTGCATTTCTATACCCAGAAACTAACCATTCAATTACACAAATTTACATATACTCCCCAACAGCGGTTCACAGCATATAAACTCTACATACACTTCTACCCAACCATTCTCTGAGGATGCCAGCCACAGATGCAGGTGAAACGTCAGAAAGAAACTATTCCAGAACACGGCCTCACAGCCCGGAAAAAAACCAAGGAAAATCTATGGATGCTGGCCATGAAAGCCTTCGACTTCATGTTCGGATTGAGAAAGCTTTTCCTGCAGAGTATATGGTGCATTTAGCCCCTGTCCTTCTGAATATGGTGATATGATGAGGGATGCCATTAAGACAGGTCGTATTCTCCTCACATTCTGTGAGGAGTATATTCGCCATTTAGACAACCCCTGAGGTAACTAATCTCTCACCCGCAATTCCTTTCACTGGCAGTAGGGGTACAACTGTGCTAGAGATTACTGACATTGACAAGGTAATTTTATTCATGCTTACAAAAAAAAAAAAACACGTTTCTTTTGCATGAAAGTAAACCTGATTTAGAAAGAAGATAAATTCCTGCTCCTTTTTGCTTTTGGGTGAGCATGCTTCTACCCCGTCACAGCTACACTAAAACCTGGGGTCTTCTTAATTGTTTTCTCTGAGCAACAATTGCTTCTCTACCAGGGAAAATGGATTTGGAATGAACAACAAAGTCCCTCCTTCAGAAAATTTGTCCAAGGCAGACTCTCCATTTTTTTCTCTATAGCACGGCTTCCTTTTCAATTAGTCAAAGCTGTGGCTTCACTTATGGCTAAAAACACTTAAATGTACAGATAGATCCTTTCCTTATCCTTACTACTTGGGATTTAAACACTCACCTTGCCTTCTGTCAGCCATGCAGCTGGAGCTGATGGGAGCTGTGCACCTCCCCCCCCCCAACTATGGAGGATGCTAAGTCAGGGGTTAACTGCCTTATCCTGCATACTGTATATGAGAGATGGGGAAAGTGCTGTCCACAGGCCACACGTGGCCTCCCAGAGCTGTTTTTATGGCTCTTGGAGCATCCCAAGAGGTCAAATTTGTTGCCTCCAAATGTTCTCTGGGGGTGGGGGTGGAGCTATTGTCACCACATTTTGGAGCACCCTGCATCCAGAAACGTTTTTTTTAAAAGACTGAATGATCAGTCCTGGTAACACCAATAAGCGTGATAAATTAAGCATCAATGACATTTACAAAGTATACAATTCAATTAAAAACACCAAGTCTAAGTACTGCAATTAATGACACACACACACACAATTTTCATGGCAGTACTCATGCCCTGACCAGGGACGGACAGCTGCACACAGAGCAGGGGGCCATTTTTCCTTCCTGCTGCACCCACCCAGTTGACTGCACCAGCATGTTTTGGTGCACCAAAAGTGACACAATGTCACTTCCAGCTGCCATTTTAAGTGGTATTTGGCTGGGGTGTTCCCCCTTTTTATGTGTGCATTTTTGGGAGACTTTGGGGGCTTTGCAGGGTTAGGGGAAGCAAAGTGCTGCATTTTAAGATTCCTGCCAGTTTTCAAGCAAAACATCCCTGAAAATTGTTGCCAGATTAAATTTTTAGAAGGAGCTCTGGGAGATTTGAGGGGCTTCTGGGGGTCCCAAGGGCCACACATATGGGTCTGAAGGGCTGCAGTTTGCCCACCCCCCAGTCTACACCCTGAGAACTGGGAACCCTAAGTGGGGGAGGTAGGTAAAACCTATTATCTATATTATTATATATATATAATTCTCTTGGATATGTTGCCTTTCCCAGAGTGCTGATTGGGTACTCAAGAAACACACCCAGTCACCACCCTCATGCAAATTCCCTCTCCACCTCAGAATCCACTCCTGTCACTCAGTCTGTAGTAGCCCAGATTGGAACCCAGGCAGTCAACTGGAGGTGGTGGCAGCAGGGCAACAAAGCGAGTCACCCTCAGCAATTCCAGGAAGAAGTGTGAAATGCTGAGAAGGGGGAGGAGGAATTTAAATCCACTGGTCTACCTTACAGGTTGTTGTGAGGCCTGCTGGGTGTTTTGCTTGTTTTTGCACAAGAGCCCTTGGTTAACACCCCCCACCCTAAAGAGTATATGAAACAAAATCTGGAAGAAACTGGTTGCCCCAGAAAACTTCTTGCTGTTTACAACTCTGTGTGTATGTATGTGAAGTCATGGCAAGACAAGATGTTTCTCCATAGGGCATGTATTTTTAAAAGTCCCATTATTAACTGTCTGAAAAACCTTCCTAGTTTGGGATGCTCAGATGACACATGAGCCTAACTCTTTGAAAGGATTGGGGAGGTGCCCTTAGCTTTAAATAAAGAGCTCCTGAAGTAGTCTGCTGGGACCCTAAACTCAAGAAAGTTGTTGACAGGCTGGAAAGGCTTCAGAGGATAGCTACAAAGATGATGAAGGGCCTAGATAAAAAAAGGTTCCTATGAGAAAGGCCTGAAGAAGTAGGCTGCGCTTGACCTCCTAGAGAAACAGTGGTTAAATGGGCAAGGGGGCTGTTAGGGAAGTAATTGTCAGATATTGACTAAGTTTTTAAGGAAAAAAAAGACATAAGAGTATCTGTTGCCTGCACCCACTGTAGATAAAGTAAGATAAATTGAGAACCTCATCTTTTTGCATATCCCACTTACTGTATAATAATTAATAGTTTGTTATGACTATTTCACTCAGCTGCAAACTCCAAGGCTTGCCACAAAGCATGCATTCAGCTGTGAGCTGCAGTCAAGCTTGGCCTTCTGGCTGCTTTCTTATACAGTACAGCTGTTTCCAGATATTTGTTTGTTACATTCAACATTTACATTTTAGGGTATCTCTCTCTCTCTCTCCTCTGGCTTTTCTTTGCAAATGAAGATTCAGGAAGGACTCATCCCACACTTTCTGCAAGCACGCTGATGATTAAAGAGGCCAATCCGAGATAAACAAGTCCGGTTGCAGAAAGCACAGCAGAAGGTCTCCTTGGGTGATGTTTCTGGGTTGTGATTCTTTCTGCGTTGTTGTTTCTCTTCAAGACTTGTTCGGCGTGAGTTCTCAAATAAGGCTGCAGCATTGTGGATAGTGTGTCTCCATGCCTCCCGATGTGAGGCCAGGGCGGACTATTGTTGGTGATCAATTTGGCCGAGCCTGAGATGTTGTTTCAGGGAGTCCTTGTATCGCTTTTTTGGAGCGCCCCTCTTACGCTGACCCATGGCGAGTTCACCCATCTTAGGCAAAAGCAGTGTCTCTCCAAAACATATGTCTACTGGTTTGTGTGCATGTGGGGGAGAGGAGAGACATTTCCAGCAGGTCAGAAGAGGTCAGCAGGTCAGAAGCTGTATCCTTGAAACCTCCTTTGCAAATAATGCCCACCCCCACCACTTCCTCCTACAGTTATTATGATTCTTCTGGTGTCAGAGCCCATCCACACTTCTGAATTACAGTGTTTTGGTTCCACTTTAACTGCCATGTTTTCTCCCTATGGAATCTTGGGATTGGCAGTTCAGGGAGGGGCATTTAGAGTTCTCAGTTGGAAAGCTCTAGAGCTTCACCAGACTACCAGCCCCAGGATTAAATAAGATAGAACCATGATAGTTAAAGTGGAATAATAGGCTGGTGTGGAAGGTGATAGATGTGATGGGGGGGGCATTTGTAGGGAAAGATCAGCAAGAAACAAGATGGGCTGGGTTCCCTTCCCTGGCTGATCATTTTGCTTTGGGGGGAAAATTAAAACACTCCTCCCTTTGTGTTACAAGCAAACATGGTTTTCTCTGTTTTTCTTTTTTCATGTAGCTCTACCCTTATATGTACATTTTAAAAAATGTAATGTATGAAAAGGCTGTTCTCACAGCCCAGAAAGCATCTCTTATTATTATTATTATTATTATTATTATTATTATTATTCTCTACTGAGGTGATTACCTCTTATGAGTGCTCTATGCTTGACTTCTTTGCAGCTGGGAAAATTTGAAACTTCCCACAGATAAATTATGCATGATTATTATTACTGGTATATGGAATGTGGTTGAAGGAGTTTCACAAGTATCTATTGGCAATTTCATGTAATATAGTTTGTGGTGAGTGACACAACTACAACTGTACAAACACACACACACACACACACGTCTGAGCACATACTACTTTTCCCCCCAGGATTGGTATCAGTATCTGGCATCCTTCAGCTGCCAGATACTGCCAGGACCACTGCACCCTTTTTTTCCCTGGCCCAGTACTCTGAGGAATACCAACTGGCTGTGTTTACCAGCCATTATAACTTTCCACAGTGTTCTGAGGTAACACAGCTATGAAGCAGTCTTTCCCAGCCTAGTGCCTTTTCGTTGTTGTGTGCTTTCAAGTCAGTTCCAACTTATGGCAACTCTCCAGTGACCCTATCACAGGGTTTTCTTGGCAATATTTGTTGGGGGGGGGCTTTGCCTTCCTCTGAGGTCAAGAGTGACTTGCCCAAGGTTACCCAGCAGGTTTCTACGGCTGAGCAGGAAAGTCAAAGCCTGGTCTCCAACCCTCAAACCACAACACCATTCTGGCTCCGGTGCCCTCTAGATAACCAGTAACTGCCATCACCCCAACCAGCATAGCCAATTGTGATGTTTGGAGCTATAGTCCAAAACCTCTGGGGGGCAGCAGACTGAGGAAATATGTTTTGGTGCATTGTGGGAAATTTAAAATCTGTCCCTCAACCTGAAGCCACTAATGCCACTGTTACCAGGGGCAGACAGTAGGACTCACCAACAGAAGAGGAGACCCACTAGTTTGCTCGAGGCCACCTCATACTTGGAGCTGACCCAGTCCTCTTTGCATTTTCCATTAAAGCAACTCCAGCACTGGTGGCTTAGGTTTGCATGTTTAAAAAAAATAGAAATAATGTAACCCAGAGAGACTGGAAAACTCAACTAATTGGATTTTTTTAAACACTGGCTGGGGTATTCTGGGAGCTGGAGTCCAAAAAAAGATATTTTTTCCAAACAGGTACAGGTACCCCTGATTCCCTTTCAACAAGATGACTGCAGATCAATGGTACTGTACACTTTTGTTGCTGCAAAAGAACTTGGATAGCAGGATGCAAACTCTAACACAGACTAGCATAGATGTGCCCTGATGTAATTTTCCAACGGGCTTCTCCAGGTGCCCCCATTGTTGAGGTCAGGTCATAGAATCATAGAGTTGAAAGAGGCCACATGGGCCACCCAGTCCAACCCCCTGCCATGCAGGAATACACAATCAAAGCATTCCCAACAGATGGCCATCCAGCCTCTGTTTAAAAACCTTCGAAGAACAAGACTCCACCACACTCAGAGGCAGTGCATTCCACTGCTGAACAGCTCAGCTCTTACTGTTAGGAAGTTCTTCCTAATGTTTAGGTAGAATCCTTTTCCTGTAGTTTGAGTCCATTGCTCTGTGACCTAGTCTCTGGAGCAGCAGAAAGCAAGCTTGCTCCATCCTCAATATTACTTTCCTTCAAATATTTAAACATGGCTACCATGTCACCTCTTAACCTTCTCTTCTCCAGGCTAAACGTACCCAAGCTCCCTAAGCCGCTCCTCATAGGGCATGGCTTCCAGACGTCCCACCAATCACCAGGTGATTGGGAAGAGAGCTTTCTTGGTTCTGCTGGCAGACCTCTGGAATGTTCCCTCTAGGGAGACTACTGCAGCACCTACTCTGATCTCATCTTAGCAACGTGTCAAAATCTTTGTAGTTTTCTAAGCATTTTAACCTCATAAAAATTGTTATGCTGTTTTAAATTTCTCTGCAAGATTTTTTTTCTGTTTTGAAATTGTATTTTTTTTATAATAGGGTATTCGGATAATAAAATATATTAAATGCAAATGTGATATCATTTTCCTAACTTAAGTGTGGTGAAAATACAACCCATGGATGTTGGGGCCCTTTCAGGCTACACAGTATTAGCACAGTGATTACATTTTAACTTTCCTACTGCTGTGTCTTGTGGAATCCTGGGATTGGTGGTTTGGTCAGAGGCACTAGTGACTAGAGGAACTCTCTGGCTAAGAATTCTTTTTTTCCTGTACAGTAGGACCCACATATCTGCTGGGGATTGGTTCTGGGGGGCTGGTGGATACTGAAAACCATGGATAATAGCAAACGCCACTGAAATAATGGGACTTCTGGTTTAAAATACCATAGAGTTGCCTTGGAGGACCTAGAAAATGGCTAGAGAAGACATATTTTCTAGGACGACTCTGTGGTAGGTGTGCTGTTTTGTGTCCTATGGTTAATTGAATCAGTGGATAATGAATCAGTGGATACATGGGTCCTACTGTATAATATTTTTATTTGTCTGAGAATTCTAAAGCCCTCCCAAAACTGCAAACCCCAGGATTACATAAGATGTTGCCATGGCAGCTAAAGAGAAATAATTGCATAGTGTTAGAGGGCCCTGTTTCTAGGCCCCTAACTCATTCTTGTAGCTGCTCAATCACCACCATTAAAAATAATGGGAAAAGGGCTATTTTATCTCTGAAGTATTGGGCAGCCATTCAAATAGAGGGTTGTCCTCTGTAAATTAGGACATAGGACCATCCATTTTTCAACAGGTACAGGTTTTCATTTCTCTTCATAGCAACTTCTACAAGGAAAGGCAACTTACAGCCCTCCAAATATTATTTGACTACAGGTCCCATCATCACTCAATATTGGCTATGCTGGCTACAACTGATGGGTCTTAGAGTGCAACAATTTCTGGAAGGCTGCATGATAGTTCCCACCCTTGCCCCAGGAAGTTTCTGTTAAATATCTCTTTTCTGTGCAACTTATTTAAGCTATAGAAGGTCCTGTTGTCTTGTATGTGGACTCCTAAGGCAAATTCCATTTAAGGCCAATGAGTCAGTCATTCCTAAGATGATCCTGATTGAAAAAACATTCCCCGTGATCAGACTGAGTAATTTTCTCAGACTTAGAAAAAGATAAGAACGTTGATTCTGTCCTGTTCCTTGTGATGTGTTTGTCATTTATCCTTATGCAACAAAGTACAATGATGCAGCTGTGTTTCCTTAAAGAACATTATTTTATGAGTGTTGTCTGAGGCAGATGTGAATGGTAGCATGTGATACAAGGCAATGGGATTTCAGAACAACAGTCCTGCCTCAAGCAGTTCACAATCAATTCTGAAAAACAGTCTGATTTCAGTTAGCTTCTCAGACAATAGAAAATGGCTCAAAAAATGTCCTCCTCAAGAAGTTTTCCTTGATTAATTTTGCTTTGGTATCTCTAATTATTTCTCGGGAATGTTGGTGAGATAATGTTACATGGCCTAACTGTGGATATGCCTACACCGCACATATAAAATTGTCCAAAACTAATGCAGCTCCTCTGGCTTCATTCTCCAGTACATTTTGGGACTATAGTGTTGAAATCATGCTGAGGGTTCCTTCTTGAGTTCTTTCATACTGAACTACAGTTCCCAGGATACATAGGCTGGGTGCTTTAACAAAAATCCTTTTTATACTTGTAATAAGAAATTGCACCTACCAGTTAATAACCTTTCGCAAATCATTCCATTCTTGAATTCTGGTTCATATTTTACTGGTTACAATTTAGCTTTACTGTGACTCACATTTACAAATCAATATTTAGGCAAATAAAAGAAATAATATATTTGTGTGTGTGTGTGTCTTCAAGTCACCTGTTGACTTATGGTGACCCCATGAATTTCATAGGATTTTCTTAGGCAAAGAATACTCAGGTGTTTTTGCCAGTTCCTTCCTCTGAAATTAAGGGCCTGTCTATATGGTAAAAAAAATACGTACGGCGTTCGGAAGATCAATCATCCATACACACGGCCATTCAGATGCATACGTGTCATTCGGAAGGGGGAGCTAGCAAATCCCCCATAAATCCCATGGATTCAGCGTTCAGGAGGATTAGCGAATCTTGACCTAAAATCCGTACAGCCGTTCGTATTGTCAATGGTCTGTACACCCCATTCGCACACATATGAACAGGCAGTGTAATCTGATTGGCTGGCCAAGCACAGGGGGTAGGGCTAGCAAAGAGGGGAATTGGGAGCGGCTGCCATGTTGGATTCCCAGCTAAGCGAGAGTCCGGTAAGTCCATGAATGTTACATTTATTCCTTTTTATTTTATTTTGTAAATATGGAAAATTGACTGTCCACATAACAGGCACCTTTTTAAAAAAAGCAGCGGGAGATTTAAAACTGCCGCTTGGATCTCTCGCTCCAGCCAGCTGGGCAAGGGAGGTCATACGGAGTTTAGGGGTGGTAAAAAATCCTGTAGGCAGATCGTACGCATACGAACTGCTGCCTTTTCGGATTTTTTACCCCCAAAACAGATTTTTTTAAAATCGTGTCTACAGCACCTGGTATTTTTTGGTGATTTCCCATCCAAGTACTAATCAGGGCTGACCCAGTTTAGCTTCCAAGATCAGATGGGATCTGGCGCAGTAACCTAGGCAGCAGCTCAAAGCCCAGGTGTCTTCCACATTGTCTTCCTCACACCTTGTGGGTAATAGCCTATTCTGCCTCCAGAAATCCCAAAGACTTGGGCCTACCATTTTGTTTACAGACATGAGCTGAGAATACAGTGCTGGATATTTATCTAACACAACTATATAATATGTGATTCTTCTGCCTATTTTTAGTGGAAATGACCAAGTACACTGTGGTATAGTGAGAGAACAGTTTGCAGTTTTCAGGGTGCTGGCCAAAGTTTCAGAAAATTGCTGTGCTTCTGTAGCTCTACAGTTGGCAAGTCAAATCTCAGGGATAATGAAGGAGGAAGTTTGGTGGCTGTGTGATAAAGCCTACCAGCCAAGCCCTGCCTGCTCAAGTAATTTATTATTAAGGTATGTTAAGGTATGTTTATTAGCCTTGTGGGATATTCTGCTTCAGGTGCCCAAATAACTTTACAAGCCTTGGGTAGTATATATCTTGACATGGGGTAGGAGACACACTTTGTTGCTCTGCCTCAGGCAGGAAAATGTTCAAGGCTTGTATCGTGTGTCCACATCCTTGTAACAAAAATCATTTTGTGAGTCCCACTCTTTCCATTATGGCCAGGGTTGGCAGAAGATGCTCAGCTGCCTGGGGCAAAATTCAACCTCCCCTCCCTTACCCGCATTCCACATAAAGACGGAGAATTCATAACCTCTAACATTTCACAGATGCGCAGTAGGGCATGTGTGGCCAAGCAACATCAGAGTGTGGTCAAAAGTGTGTGGTCAGCCAACAAGAGGGCAAACATTATTACAGGTTGAGTCTCCCTTATCCGAAGTGCTTGGAACCAGAAGTGTTTTGGATTTTGTAATATTTCAGATTTTGGAATACTTGCGTATACATAGTGAGATATATTGGAAATGAGACCCAAGTCTAAACATGAAATTAATTCATGTTTCATATACAGTAGCACTCCTGTACCCGCTGATTCGCCATCCACTGATTCAATTATTCGCAGATGGTGACAATGGGGGTGATGGGTGGGGGAGGGAGGGGATGACTCCGGGATGGCTCTGGTGGCAGTGGCGGAGGCGTGGGGGGTGAAGGGAGAAGAGGTGGAGGCGGTGGTGCGTGTGGTGTCGGTGGTGTGGTGCACAGTGGTGGCTGAGGAGGAGAAGGAGTCCTGGGAGGCCATGGCAGAGGCGCGTATGGTGGCAGTGGTGGCGCTGAATGAGGAGGAGGAGGAGGCTATGGTGGCGCGCAGCAGTGGCGATGGTGGAGGACGTCTGGGAGGCCGCGGCCTAGGCGGGTGCTGTGGTGGTGGCAGCAGTGCCCTGGGCCACAAGCCTCCCCTCCTCCTCCTCCTCCTCCTCTAGGGCGTTACTACTATCCGCAGGGCCCCCCAGAACCAATCCCCTGCGGATACAGAGGTGCTACTGTACACCTTATACACATAGCCTGAAAGTAATTTTATACACAAAATTTATAATAATTTTGAACATAAAACAAAGTTAGTGTAGTGCAGAAAGCAAAGGTATTGCTATCTCAGCCAACCATATGGACCATTTTGGATTTTGGAATATTTCAGAATTCAGAATAAGGGAGACTCATCTTGTAACGGGGAAGACCACACAAAACTACTGTTTTAACCAGAGAAGCCTCAGAATGTTTGTACTGAGCTAAGGAAAACCTGAGAAAAGAAAAGAGAAACAATCAATAAAATACAATATTCTGTACAGCATAATAACAAAAAAAATATATATTAGATTTAAAATAACATCAAAACGCCTTCATCTAACCATGTTAAAAAATGTAGCTGTCTTTCATGTCCACGTCACAGCATGAGCCCTACATTCACATCTGTACATTATATATTAAATGAAATCTCAGCTCCCCCTCATGTGGTCACCCTGAGCCAATCATGGCTTTTCAGCATTTGGATAGGTTGGGTGAATGGATAGAGAAAAATATGTACTGTACAATGCTTTTAGCTCCAAGAGATAAAATGAGATGGAATTAGTTAAGAAAGATATACGGTTGCAGGTGGGGGGGGGAGAAAACATGACTGCCAAAAAGAAATCTATGCATTCCAATGGTGTTTTAAAATATCTCAGGCTACAGTCTTGTACACATTTACATAGGAGTAAACCCACTTCTATGGACCATTGGGGCTGACCTCTGAGCTAAGATGTATATGGCTGCATTGTTAATGTAAATGGAATATTGCTTTGCAAAAGACTCTCTCAAATGAAATCACCAGTAAATCTCTCCCAATTCTGGACCTCTGCATGTTACAGTTACTTTCCTATGACATTGTGCAGCCATAGCATATGTGCATGCTCTCTCTCTCTCTCTCTCTCACACACACACACACGCACGCATGCACACACACACAGAGGATTAGTAAATCAAAGGAAATGGAGGAAGAAAGCCAGTAAAGCTAAGCCTTAAAATGTAAGGTTCCTGCAAATCACACACACACATACCAAAAAACCCAAACAGGACAAGTTTAAGGAATTTTGGGAAGCCCTGCAATGCTTTATTTTGGGAGGCCCTTATTTATTTATTTATTTATTTATTTATACCCCGCTCTTCAGCCACAAGGCTATCAGAGCGGCTTACAAATTGTTTTAAGCAATAGCTATTTACACATCTAACTGCATTAAACAGTTTCCAATGTGTGTTAGCTAATTTAACTAATGTTAGTTATATTTATCTCAGATCAATGTAACCTAACTCAATCTAAACTATTCACAGGGCAGAATATTCAGATTATTGCTAATAATGTTTTTGCAGGAAGAGGGTTACTACGAGAGCCCCCACAATGATGGGGCCCCCTGCGGATGCTGATGTCGTTGGTGCCTTAAACCTGCCTTGAACCCAAAACAAATTAGAACTGAAAAGAGGAAAAAAATATTTTCAAATCAGAAATGCTTCTCCACAGTATTGATCCTATTTTAAGCACGTTAGGGGTTGAGTGGCAATCTAAAATCTAGAAGTGAAATTTGTGTGTCTGTGAGGAAGAGAGAGCCTGGTGTAGGGTTCTATGATTGTAATTCAAAGTTGATCCCCTTCGTGTCAAGGTTCACCATTTCCCTTATGTGTTATGCTTATTCCTTTGCTTACTGGCGGGGTGTGGGGGAGCTATGGGGCCAAATCTCAGACTGCTGCAGTACTGCTTTCTTTGCTCTTGCTCTGACTCCACCCTCTCTTCTCCTCAAGCAAAAGTACAGCCTCTCTTCTACTTAGCAGAGCTAAAGTGAGTACAAAGTCTGTTTGTTGATTGTGGCAAATAACATGTGGTGGAGTGGCAGGAGAGGAAAACTGTGACTCTTTAAGACCAGCAGAGAATCTGGGAAGCAGAGGGCTAACAGTGACAGTCCCATCTGTTTCATGATTATTGGGGGCTATGTGAGTTAGAGGCCTAACTACCCTAAAAGCACTAGATCCCTTCTGATCTTGGAAGCTAAGCAGGGTCAGCTTTGGTTAGTACTTGGATGGGAGACCCCTGCAAATATCACGTGCTGTAGGCTCTATTTCATTGGAAGAAACTGGCAAAACCATCTCTGAGTATTCCTTGCCTAAGAAAACCCTATGAAATTCATGGGGTTGACATTAAGTCAGCAGACAACTTGAAGACACATACTGTGCACACACACATGTGAATTAGACCTGTGAATCAGACCAGCTATTGAATTGGTGATGGCACAGACTGTTCTAGGGTTGCTAGCTTTAAAACTGTATAAGGCTCCTGTACTTTTCATGGTAGTGTAGAAGAGAGAATTTCAGCAGGTATTGCTTGTCAAGGAATCAGGCAACACCTGCTAAAATTCCCTCTTCTACACAACCATGAAAGGTATAGGAGGCCTCTCCAGTTTTCATTCTGGCAACTCTAGTGCCCTCCACTATATCTGAAGGCAGTAGGCTAAATTAGAAACTACAGGACAACTGTATGGTACATACAACTGTATATTCTCTGACAGAAGGGAACTGTGAGGAGCTGCTGCTCCTGTTCCCCTAGTATTTGCAACTTGAGGCAATTCATTCACTCTGCCTAATGAAGAGCCACCCCAGTGATTATGTAAAGGTATTATATTTGCTTATTAATTAACAGTGCCGATATTGTTGCTGTTGCGTGCCTTGAAGTCATTTCCAATATATGGCAAACCTATTACAGGGTTTTCTTGGCAAGATTTATTCAGCGGGGGACTGGTTCCTCTGAGGCTGAGAGAGTGTGACTTGCCCAAGGTCACTCGGTGGGTTTTTATGGCTGAGGAGGGATTTGAATCCTGCTTTCCAGAGCTGTAGTCCAATGATGAAACCACTACACCACACTGGCTGTCTCATTGCCTATAGCTTACTGATTTAAAACCAAAAAAGGTAATTTGATTAAAATTTAGTGAAAAACAGATTACAGTAGCATGTGTTTCAGCTAGGCATTATTATGCTACATGTTCTGTTGCTCTAGGATTGTAGTTGCAACTGTGTTGCTCTTTTTGTAGGGATTTGTTAGTAACTGATTTGGTTGTCCCTATCAGATCCACTCTCTGATTGCCCTGGTTCTCCACAGCTATTTTTATTTTCCAATCTGGAGGGCCATGCCTTCTCATCTTCTTTTTGCCTCATCTGATCTTTATATCAGCTTACCTTCAACCTACCATTTTTTTTCTTCCTCACTCCCCTCCCTTTTGAGATACTGTCCAAGTTATCAAATAAAGCTGACTGTTTTATGTACCTCAGAGCAGTTGGATGTAAGTTTTGCTACATGCATAGAAAAAGTTAGGCGTAGCAAGGCCAAAACAGCATGCCATGAACAAAATAGACTTTAGCAGTTGCAATGGGAGAGAGAAATGGCTGGCTGTCCACTGTGTAAAGCCTTAGTGTTCATGTAAATATATTGAAATTAGATATCCACTGGAGACAAGATGAACCGACCTACCCTTGCTGAGATTTGACTTCTAGAGACTACTAGGGAAGAAGTTAAACCCCTGAAGAAAGTCCAGTGCTAGCCACTCACAGTAACTGTTGTGTACTGCCTTTTTGAGAGTCAATCCTGAAAGGCCTCAGTATGTACTAGCAGGCTACACTCAGCTTTCAGGTCTGAAGGGAACACTTTCAATTCTGGAGGCAGAAGCTAGTAGAAGTTAGGGTCTGCATTGCCTCCACAAAGGCAACAGATCAGTCCTGGGCCTATTTAGCTGTACCAGTAACTATGAAAACTTGTTCAGTTAAGTTGGCACGCTTCTGCAGAAATCAGATGTTGAGGAAATTGTGAGGAATACCCTGTTGGTTACAGGCATCAGGATATAATGCTGTTTCCTATATTCAACAGTAATAATATGTTAATCCACAAAAGAGAAAAAAGTGAAACCGAAGATTAGCCAAGTATGAGAAAATTGAGGGAGGGGTGTTCCTGGTAAATATGGAGGGTAAGAACACATGGGAAGTGGACACTTATCAGACCCCACCAGGCAGGGTTTATAGATGTTTGATAAGACCCTGCTCCTTGGAAGCATGGGCAATCATCCTCAGGGGGCAATGACAATTTCTGCTATTATGAAAACCCAACACAAGAAAGAAAAGAGTCACCAATCCTATGAACATAAACTTCCCACCATATTTTAGATGCTTTAGAAAGGCATTGTTTTTTTAAAAAAAAAAACACACACTAGAAAACATAATAATTAAAAACATTTTTTCATTTGTAATGCAAAACCCACAAAGTGTGATAAATACACTTACAAGTATTTCAGTGTTTCATCAGTTAAAGCAACAGCACTCTGTTGCACATCATTCTCATATTTCCCTCTTCTTATGCAGATGTTTCATCTCCCTACAGGATGTAATGAACAGCATCCAAGATGTGCAAGATGCTTTACAGGTGAAGTCCTCTATCTGAAGAGCTGTCAAAAGGCAGCCCTCTGTTTGAAGGCCTCCTCTTTTGAAGGATGGTCTAATCCAGATGAGTTTGAAAGTTCAAGAACCATCAGAAAAGATGCCCATCAATGGTTCACATCTGGACAGCAGAATGGGTCAGGACACCAGTCACCTGGTTACAGTCTTCCCATGAGGGTTTGAGTGTATTGTATTTCTATTGATTACTGAATTGGCCTCTGTCCATAACATATGGACATTTTATGCATACTTGTGTCCTCTCTTATCCTTGTTATTTGACTGATGTAGGTGGCCATCTTAACAGTATAGTCCTTCTTTGTTTCAAAATTTCAGTAGCATTATCTGCCCATCACTTCTACTTTTCTCCCTTCTTCCTGGGAATCAGTCAGCACATGTAAATTCTGTTTTGCTTTTGAATATTAGTGAGCAGGAGCAAGGAGAATCTTCTGAGTAATGAAACTGGTATAACTCACTTATATGTGTGTATATGGGTGTGCGTTAGTTTGATTTCTCCTATTTCACTGATGGTTTCATTAAAACAAAAATACCCCACCATCCCTTGCCAACAGGTGTATCTACGCACCTCATTTGTACAATTTATGATCTTTTGTTTATGTTCATTTATCCATTGGTAGGTGTTTGCAAATAACAAGGGAGGGGAAATGACACACAAAGGTGGAAATGGTATGAAAATTATCTCCCACACCCCTTCCCTGTTTGATGAAGAAATGCAGGAAGCTCTCTCTCCTCTTAGGGGGTTATGACTCAATTACAACACCAATTCAGTCAGTATTATAACACCTTAATATTGTGTCCCTTTCCTCTACCAGCTTCTTTGTTATCCAAAATGCTGGGAGGAAAAGGTCCAAAGAAAAGCCTGTCTCTGCCCACCATTTTGTTTTCTTTGTAAGTCAAGCTGTTGTGCTGAGACTCTGGTGACATAACAGGCCACAGAAGTGTTGCCAAGGCCTCCACAGAGAGACAAGCTATCAATATATATGTTGAATCGTGTTAGGCCCAGAGGCGGGTGTCTGGGGGAGAATGGGAACAATGGTAGTGTTGCGGCTGGAAGAGAAGGGTTGTTTTCAGCTCAGAACAACCACTGTTATTTTGTTCTGTAATTTAGCATTCAGTACGTTCCTTTTCTTATGCTTCATTTGGGTTCCTTACTACAGCAAGCAGGTTAGTTGCTGCCAATAAACAATGCTGGTTGGCTTTGACACATTTTTCAGTCTTTGTTTCCCTCCCTCCCCCAACCAAAGAATGTCAGAAGACAAAGAGATTTCAGGAAAGTAGAGCCAGACCAAGACATTCTGCTGTCTGAGACAAAGCATCTCACCCAACCCCACCCCACCCACCCCCCTGCTTTAAGAGGAGCACTTAAATCTTATTTCAACAGGGGAGATGGAACAACATTCTGCTGAAGGCTGCAAGCTAGTGCAGGAGTCCCAAGGCAGGCTTCTTGGCCCACACAGCTCTGTCCTTTTCACACTTCATCACTGCTCCCCACCCTCAAGCATCTGCTGCCTAAGGCAGCTGCCCATTGATAAGGTCATCTCTGTAGGAGGGGGTCAAGATTCTCAGCAAGTTCATAAACTCGGTATTGCCCAAAAGCAAAATTAAGTTGCATGAAAGCTATAGGTTTTGTGAATATGGGTTGTGGCTACTTTCTAGTGCCTCATTAAAAAATTATAAGTAATGCTGTCAAGGTAGACCAACCCTGACAAATCTCACTTTTTTATAAATAAGCAGAGGGATTTGTTCCTTGGACATACACACAAAGTCAGTAAAACCCAAGTGTCTGTTAAATGGCCATGAGTACTTACCAGGCAAAACTATGGGCTGACTAGAAAAATAGGTGTTGCTGAGGAATTATCACATGATGGCTAAATGGAGGGGGAGATGCAGCTCCCTTTGGCCTCCCTCTTCCACATGTCTTCCAAGATGGAACACTGTCCCTCCAAATCCAAAGGCATTGTGCAGACCTCTCTCAGCCATTCACCCCACAGAAATGGGTTGTGACAAATGCCTTCCTACAGTCTGCCAGAAGAGAGAAGACATGCATTCTCCTTCACTTCAAGACACCCCTATTTGCTATTTGCCAACTGACCTTTCTGCAGCCAGATTGGAAGGAAATCCCAGCAGCAACTAAAAGCAGGGAGTGGTCTGCAGAGCTGATTGGCCCATCTAGATGGATATTATCTTGGGAAAATTTATGAAAAACCAGACAGGCAAACAAAGAGACAAGGACATAAGCCCAGATAGGTCAAGGGAGGCTTATGGATAAGGGGGGCGGGTGCTCTCCTGCTTCTCTCTCACCCCCTTGCTTTAAGAAAATACATTTGTCGGAAAGAAAAATGCCACTGTCTGCACATCTAGTTCTTTAAAATGTACCCCTCAAAATATTCAAATATTTCAACCTCCCACCAAGTACCTAAGTTCTCAATCCCCAGCTTGCCCTATGCTTCCACTCCAGAAATAAATCAAGGTGTCTCTTAAACTCATTTGTGTTCTTTTGCTTCGCAGCATCTTCCATGCAGTCTCTTTGCCAAGCCCTTTGGGCTGAATCTCAGGCACACATTAGCAGGGAGCACTTCATCTTCCCAACCTTACATATCTGTTTTGTTTCTTAGGGTGGGGAAAAAGAAAAGGAAGGATGAGAAGGTAAGGCTTATGCAGGATGGGGTGGGGGAGATGGAGAGGTGATTCAGTGCAGAAAGGAAAAGGGCCTGAGTCAGAATAATGAATTGGGGACATTATCCTCGCTCTGCCACACTGCTCCGAACTTTCCCAGACCTGCATGGATGACACTGACCTTTAAAATGTCTGGCAAAAATGCACAGTGAGGCATGCTACAAGCAAGATAGCAAAGCAGTGAGGGAAAGCAGGGGCAGAACGGGAAGAAGAGATACCACATTCATTTGTTCTTCATTTCATTACAGTTGCAAATGAAAACATAGCCTTAACACTAGGTGGTCCAAACCAAGACCTTTGATTTCACTCCCACTCCATCCACCTGCCATTGATCCCATAGGCAGGGATGGGCACCTGGGCCAGGACACAGGTCATATCACTTTGGTTTCATTTTTGGCTGAAAATAGGCCATGGGAGTGGGGGAATATATTTAGGAGGTCAGGGAAATAATGTCTAGGAAAACTGCCACATTTTAAAGCCATTCTGTAGCCATTTGGGCTATTTTAGTTTGGGCAAATTTTCAAAAAATAATTGGGGGGGGGGTCAGGGGTCTTCAGGGCTGCAAAAATAGGATTGCAGGCTGTACTTTCCATGCCCTTCCAATATAGAAGTCTCTGATATGCAGGCTACTGTAAGGGGCCATGGTTAAAGAGTCAACTATTCTTCTCACACCTCCTTTTCTTTTATACCAATTAGAATTCTACAGTGCAGTTTTATGCTTTCCACTCTTCAGCTTCATCAAGTCCACTCCCAGGGCTGATCCCTCATTATCATGTACAGAGCAATCAGATACCAGCCCATGTGAGCCTGCTATGGCACCTTTGAAGTTGGGGATTAGCACTTGAAGTGCAACTTCAAAATGGTATGTGTCCTCCTATCAGCTAACATGGGCCTCAGTTCATCTCTTGCTGGTGGTGCTGCTGCTGCTGCTCAGACCTTTTTTAAATGTACAGAGGAGAAGGATGGGAACAATACATCTTGCATATGTCAGCTGCTTCTAAATCCACTAAAAATAAGAAGGGAGCTAGGACGTCCCAAATGTCTTGCCTCTCTAGGGAGGGTCATTTTACACTTAGGTAACATTTATTGGAAATGTGTTCCTCCTCAAGAGTGGGACCCTGCAGCTTTGAGGTGAGAAGATGATATTCACCACCATATCCACAATCCCACACCAACCCTGTTCAGAAACAACTTTTGGAAAGGCGTGAGAGCCACCCATCCATCCTGTCAGGATAGGGTCAGGCTCCATCTCAGAGATTTGAGCTTCAATAGTACAGTGAATTGCAAGCCTGCTACTAATGCATCAATCCAGTACAGTGAGGTTCAGAGCTATCTACCAAGTTTCCTATCTGTACCTTCCTTTTCTGATTCAGCTTTTTGAACAGCTGTCATTTAGAGCAGCAGACAATGCAGTTTAAGGAGGACATTCAGAAATTCGGGTTTGGGGGAAAAAACCCTAAATGTGTGCCTTGTAATGAGAGATACATTGGTGGGCTTTGCTCCAAGGGACACTGAATTAAACAACCCTCTAGTGCAGCTGGATGGGCTGTTTCTATAATCATAGACCTGCAACAAACTGCCTTTGCCACAGGCTTTTATTTGAGATTCTAATAACAGGCTGTGGTTTTGAGGAACTAGAGCTCTCACTAGACAAGGCTTGGTCTTGTCGAATTATTGACTTTGTAGTGTATATCATTCCCCATTGTAGCAAGGTAATGGCAGCTCTCGCTAACACACTTGGAATACGTTAAGGAACTGCGTAGTGCAGTGATGGCAAGTTTCTGTTTTATCTTGTTAGACTTACCCGATGTCACGTTGGTATTCAACCCAGCTAATGCTGTGCCGTTAAAAAAAAGTCTTACATTAACGACTTTTGTCACAAAAGTCATTAACATAATAGGACTTCCACATCAAAATTGAATATTAATGCTACACCAGGCTGAGGTAGTAAGAGGGATAATTGCTCTAATACATTTTCCAGTCGGATTTTCGCATCGTGGTAGCAATTGCATTAGCAAACCCGATTATTAACACATCTGATACAATGGCAGTGGCTAATAGGAGTTAAGTTGGCTCTTTTTCTTCCCCCCTCTCAGGGCCACAGCCCATGTTCCAAAACAGAAATCACAGACGCTGCCAAAATCTGCATGTGTGTGTCAGCAGGAAATGCTTAATCAGGATGGTGAGCACAAAGATAGGCCAGTGGCTTAGGACACATATACTGAAGGGCAGCAGATTACTCCCTTCTTGCTTCACTGCAGGCTCCACTTTGTTTCCCTGGGCAAATTGCTCTCCAGGCTTCCATCTGTAAAATGCAGGTGAGGTTCTCCCTTGCAACAAGGGGTCATTTTACTGTCATGTGTAATATGGAAAGCTCTGGTCACATAGAAATGAAATCTGTGTGATTAATAAAAACACATAAAGTGCATTTTGTGTTCAGGCTGAATGATGAATATGGACTGTGGTCCTGTGCACAGTTCAGCTACTTAAAATTGCATTGATGATGGTGGGAGTTAAGCAGCCTAACTGTGTACAGGAGTGCAGCCAATGTTATAATTATTTACTTTATGAAAAATTTAAGTAACATTTTAGCTATCTGATCCAACCTATGAGCACACAATCATGGAAGTAAGACCCTTTGCTTTCATTGCTTTCAGGTGAATGTGAATAAGATCATAGCCTTATCCTATGAAGATAATTAGGGCTACACAGCCTTACAGCACAATGCTAGATATGTTTACCTCAAATACAAGTCCCAGTGGATCCCACTGGACCCTACTCTCAGGTAAGTATGCATAGGAACAGCAGCCTCAGATGCTTTTTATTCCTTTGTATCATTTCTCTTCCAAATGCCGTACCTTTTGAGGCAGGACTTTATTCTATCCCCTGTTTTACAGCTGGGAAGTTGAAACAGTGGGAGTGTGACTTGCTTAATTCCATCTGATTGCAATGTTTGGATTTTTGCAGAATTCCAATATTATGACAAGGCTGTTTTGATGGAAAGCAAATATGGAGGCAGACACAGGCTGCGTAGAAAGAGGTGTGGGAACAGAGCAGCAAAGGGCAGTTAGTAGAAGGGAGGATGCTATGCAGAGCATAGTAGCCGTGTCTTCAGTGATCTCTCCAGCAGAAATTTCCAACTTTACATCAAGAAATCAAATTCCATGTCAGGGAACAGATTTCCAGTGACACAAATGTGGATGAAAGGAATAGATGCAGCTCTGAAAGATCAAAAGCTTGCTTTCAGAAATCAGGGAGAGGGTGCTTCTATTATGTGTCAAAAATACCATGGCTTAAACTCCTCTGGTGTCAGTTCATCCTTGTCAACCCTACAGTCTGTAAACCATAACTGCAGGATGGGCCTTGAGTACAGTCTGAGGACAGCTTTTCATCTAGTTCTACATGCAGTTGAATGAGGAAACAGAAGCACCACCTTAATTCATGAGCAATTTCTTATGCCTCTGTATCATTGCCTAATAAGTACCAACTTGGTTATTATCATGGGGATGCATGGTGTTCAAAATCCCTCATTGTATCCCCAAAATTATATATTATAAAAGAACACTTATTTTTAGCTAAATTCAACATTTGTTCTTCTGTGCCTTCAAATTGTTTCCTGACCCTAAAGTGTACCTTTCATGGGGGTTTCTTAGCAAGGTTTATTCAGAGATTTGCCATTGCCTTCCTCTAAGGCTGAGAAAATGTAACTTGTTTAAAGTCACCCAATGGGTTTGCATAGCACAATGGGGACTTGGACCCTACTCTCCCAGAGTCTTAGTCCAAGACTCAGCACTTTACTACCACAGGCTCACTATAGCCCTATTTATTATTTATTTTATTTTATTTGTTAGTTATATTCTTATTTTCTTCCTAGCTCCCTTCCTTCCCACTCTGTCCTCCCAACACTCCTGTGAAGAAGGTCAGCCTGAGAGAGAGTCACTGTCCAAAGATCACTCAGTGAGTTTCATGACTAATTGGGGATTAGAATCTTGATCTTTCAGATACCAGTCCCAAATTCTAACTACCTCAGAAATGGGAATCGTGTAGCCTGTTGTTTGAATACAACTCCCCTCATTCTTCACCATTGACCATGCTGACTAAAGCTGATGGGAGTTGCAACTGAAAAACATCTGGAAGGATTTCATGATTCCCACCCCAGCACTACCACCTTCTGGCTGTAACCTACCCAGAGTAAATCCACTGAATGCATATGAGTTGCGTTAGTTGTAAGTAACAAGTCACTTTTTTTCCCATTGGCTCTATGCTAAATAGGACTGACTTGGAGTCAGTTAGTCCTGTTTCATCCAGAATTGTTGTTGTTGGGTGCCTTTAAGTCATTTCCGATTTATGGTGAACCTAAGGCAAACTTATCACAGGGTTTTTGGAGGCTGAAAGTGTGTGACTTGCCCAAGGTCACCCAGTGGGTTTTCATGGCTGTCCAGGGATCTAAACCCTCATCTCCAGAGTCATATTCCAACAGTCAAACCACTATGCCACCTAGAATATACTATGCAAATTAAAGATACCTTGAACGTACTGTAAATTGTCTTCCTTTGGAGCATCTGTTCTACTACCACTTCCCAGGTTGTAAAAGAATGGAGGGAAGGGCATGGCCAGGCCATGTTTCCAAGCTTTGGTTGCTACTGTTCACACCACCATCACTGAATTCAACACTTCCTCTTTCTTTTCATCCTTTTTGAAGGTCCCCCACCCCACCCATAAGCTTTACTATTTCTTTCACAGCTCTCTTCTGTCCTGTGCCCTTTTTCACCAACACCTCCCAATCTATTTATTATATTTTGTCCCATGCCACCTTTCTAACAAGACTTACTCACAGCAGATATTCCTAAATAAATAAATAAATAAAGCCATGTACAAATAAAAAATAATAAAATCAAATTATCAACAACATTCTTCATAAATCAAATAAGCTTTCTGTAACAGCAGCATTTTAACCTGGCAAATAGCTACACGAGGCAGATATATTCTCCTTTTTAAGGGCTTCCCAGGTTGGCTAATTACAATAACACAAGTTAAAACAATAACATAAAATGTGAGAAAATCAAGCACAATATAGAAGTCCAACATAAAAGTCATCAGAAGAATTAAAAACAAACACAAAGATGATTAAAAAGCGGAATAAAAAAGGTCTTTGCTCTGCACCAAAAGGATATCAAAGTAGGCACCTGGCAAACATGCTGAGGGGAGTTTTCCATAGGTGTCACCACCAAATAGGCCCTTTCTCTTACACCTGCTGATTGCATGTTATTTTGGTAGAGAAACCCAAAAAGGGCCTCCTTTGAAGTGTTGTTATATGTGAAACCCAGTGGTACTTTGGGTATCCTGGTCGAAAGTTTGCAGTTAATGGTTGAGATGGTGCTTTTAATTAAGCCTGGAAGTGAACTGGCAAAAGTAGTTGGCAAAGCACAGACAAAAGGTGACCTTGTAGTAAAGGAATCCTCTCACCTGTATCACCCATTAGCTGAAATGCCAGTTTAACTACAGGGTATTCCCTGAAGTTTAAAGGCACCAGAACCTGTCTGATCTTGGAAGCTAAGCAGGGTGAGCCCTGGTTAGTACTTAGATAGGAGACTGCCGACAAGTACCAGGTGCTGTAGGCTATATTTCAGAGGAAGAAATCACCTCTGAGTGTTCCTTACTTAAGTAAACCTTATGAAATTCATGGGGTCACCGTAAGCGAACAGGCAATTTGAAGACACAGACACATGCTCAATTACACACACATCTTGCAAACTCTTTAGGCCATAAGTGGGAAAACTGTGGGCCTATGGGTGTCATTGGTCTAAAATTCCCATAATTTTTGGCTACTGGCCATGCTAACTGCCATTGATGGGAGCTGGAATCCAGGAATACCTGCAGAGCCAAACAATCCCCAGAGCTGCCATAGACACTGGTTCTGATCTTCCATCTACGTAATTCTAGACCTTGTTCTATACATTCTTTCTTATACAAAATATGATTCCATAAAACCCTCAATCCATGTGTTAAAGATCTGTCCTATTCATTGGGGAAGGGAATTCTCAAATAGCCATGCAGGAATATAGGAAGGGATTCACCTTTTTAGAGGAAAGAGGCAATTACCACCCTGCAGACCTGTGTATGGTGTTGAAGGAAACTACCAGCTACCACCTTGCAGCAGCTTCTTGTAAAATCTCAGCTTCTCTGCAAGACAGTTAAGAGCATAAGAAGAGCAGGTCACTCTGATCACTAGTCCAATATTCTGCTTCTCACAGTTGTCACAGTGCCAGATAATAAAAACAAACATCCAAATGTATCTGTAATACCAGAGCGGATTTCCTTGGGAGACTTTAGCATATCTTTGGTTAAAAAAATAAGATGAGATAAACCTTGCAAGAAGCTGGCTGTAGATCAGTGTTAAATTGGGGTTTTCAAACCGAGCAAAAGAAGCAATATTTAATTCAGGATTAAAACATTATCTTTGAAAGCATTTTAATATTTTAGGTCATAATGGACTTTTAGGAATCTCATAGGAATGTCTTTATATAACAAAAGACTTGAATCTAGTAACATTATCTCAAGTAGAGCTAGAAAAATTGTGGAACTAAAGTTGTTGATGAACTCTAGTTCCCATCAACCCCAGACAACATGGACAATCGTAAAGGATGATGGCAGATATAGCCTTGCAAAATCTGGAGGGCCATATTTGCTCTAAAAATGTGATGAAGAATGCTCTAAAAAAATTATAGAGAATGTATTCCATAATAGTAAAGTAGTGATAGTGTGATTTTGGAAACTCTTGACATCTGAGGAAAGACCTATATATATTGAATTTTTTTGTTCTGGAGTTTTACCCTAGAAAGAAACATTACATTTCTTAATCAGATTCAAGCATTCTCTGGGTAAATTTGAAACAAGTCCGAAGAGCAGAATGTTTTCTTGTCTTTTGTTTTCCTGCATATGGAAGACTGGCCAGTTCTTTCTAGGGTTTAACTACAGGGTATTAACATCTAGGGAAGGAAATGGTATTGAAGATTTGTGAAATAGTAATCACCTTTAGAAATCTATCTAGTTCAGTGGTTCCCAAACTTTGGTCCTCCAGGTGTTTTGGACTTCAGTACCCAGAAGTGTAATAAAGAATTCTGAGAGCTGAAGTCCAAAACACCTGGAGGACCAAAGTTTGGGAACCACTGATCTAGTTCATCAGGAACGTCTGATCCACTTATACTAAAGAATGTAGTGACAGACCATTGTACTTGAATCCTTGTAGCAATAGGCAAACTCTCTCAGTCTAACCAGAATCAGTCTGGGAAAACTAGATGAATTCAGTTGATTTCTGATGGATGTAGAGACCTTCATCTGGATCTCCTTTATTAATTTTGGATCGGGTTCCTGACTTGGTGGTGTCTGGTTCCCAGCTCATATCTATGGATGTCATTTGGCACATATAAGAACATACAGGCCTCTGAGCCTGCTGTGAGCTGTCCACTATGGATCAGGACCTCCCTTTGCATTCTTGAGGCTTGTGTCTGTTTTCCAAAGGGAAGGGACATGGGCATTTACACATGTTAAAAGTCTTTTAAATATGTGCTCTTTAATAACAATGACCTTTGTCCAGCACAGAAGCTGACCTTAACAAAATTAATCTGCTTGTCAACCAAATGAGCCAGGCCATTTAAACCCAATCACTGGGTAAACCAGTTTCTAATAAAGCATAAGTGTATTCCAGATATGCAAAATCCAAGATGACATTTGATTCCTAATATTGATTACTGATTCAAACTCTGTTTTTACTATTAATAGAAAAGGAAAGACATGTTTCTAGCCATGTTTATGGGAAAGGCTTTAAAACAATGAAAGCTGTTTTTTGGCGTAAAAACAATGAAGTTGCCAGTTATCAGTAGTACCAGAGGCTAGACTGAGAGTGATGATCCCAGGGTAATTTAGGTTTACATCAGTGCATGGATTTGAGCGCAGGTCTCCCCCATCTAAGGACCACACCAAGGCTGCTTCCAAGATGAGCACCAGAAACATCGAAAGCAAAGATTGGTGTTTTGCTACTTTTAAAACAGAATGCTATAAATAATCTGTAGGAGATTTCATTTTTTCCTAGCTCTTCTGCCCCCACTTCATGCCACCCACACACTTTCTGAGCTTTTCTGATGTTCCTGCATCAATCTGTCTTCTCATATGCTTTACCACAAAGCTAAGCCAAAAATAAATACCCAAACAAGAACGTCTTCCCATGTGCTCAGCTCTGATTTAGAATCACACACCAACCCCATTGACTGTGGCTTTAGATGGCAGCTCCAGGTTCATTTCTCTTTTTTGGCAGGTTCCCAGAGCAACCTTAGGCATATCTAGATTAAACAGAAACAAGTGGGAGGTTTAAAAGCTGCTTTTAACAGAGCAATCCTGTGCATATTTACTGAGAAGTAAGTCTTGTTTGCATCTAATGAAGTTTACTCTTTGGGCCCAAACCCTGTTCTTAGTCCCAGCTAAGTTAGACCCATTGAATCAATGGAGTTTACTTAAGCGTTGCCTCACAATTCAGCAAGTGATTTTGTATGGTCTAGTTGGAACGACCAAGAGGTTACAGGTCTTGCAGAAGTCAAAATGACAAATTAAGGCTATCATACTTTGGACATATCATGAGATGACATAACTAACTGTAAAAGACAATAATACTGGGTAAAGTTGAAGGCAGTAGGAAAAGAGAAAGACCACATGACAGATGGATTAATCAGTAAAGGAAGCCATGGCCCTGAGGTTTTCCGTGGGTTTCTGGGCTGTGAGGCCATGTTCTGGAAGAGTTTATTCCTGACATTTCACCTGCATCTGTGGCTGGCATCTTCAGATAATGGTTGGGGAGGAGTGGGGGGGGGTATATAATGTGAGCCCCTGTTGGGGAGAATATGTACAGTTGTGTATTTGAATGGCTAGTTCCTGGGGGAAGATGTGCAGGGAGGATTAGTGTCTGTTAGGCTAATGGTCCATTGTCTGCTGGAAGTCCCCCTGTCCCTGGGTGAAGTTCATTTGCATGCATTGAGTTTTGATTTTGGTGTTTTTCAGACCTGGTAGCCAGACTTTGTTTACTTGTAGGGTTTCTTCTTTCCTGTTGAAGTTGTCCAGGTGTTTGTGGATTTCAATAGCTTCTCTGTGCATTCTGACATGATAGTTGTTGGCCTGGTCCAGAATTTCGGTGTTTTTAAATAACATTTTGTGTCCAGGCTGGTTTATAACATGTTCTGCTACTGCTGATTTTTCTGGTTAGCCCAGTCTGCAGTGTCTCTCATGTTCCTTGATTCGTGTTTGCACACTGCATTTAGTGGTCCCTATGTAAACTTGTCCATAGCTGCATGGTATGTAGCCCTGAGTTTGCTAGACCTGAGCAGGGCCTTTGAAGACCAGGGCTCATGGATGTCTGTCATTCATAAGGTTACCATAGGTCTAAACCAATTTGATGGCAAATAACAGCAAAGTATGTTTAAAATTACAATCTAATGTAACCTGTATAATCACTGCCTGTATTTAATCTAATTAAGGTTGAAGTATCGTACTAAAGGTTTGTTAGTTTGGAGAAAAATGTCTGGACCACATTGAATGTAAAGCTGGTCTTCAAAGCAGCTTGTCCAAAGGGATAAAATGCAGCTAACTGGCCTGAGGCCAAAAAAAAAAGGGCATTTTTTGTCCCTTACCCGCATTTCCACATAATGAAACCAGTTAGACTGCTACCTCAAGGGAGAATGTTCTCCACTACATGGAAGGGCAACAACTTGATTTAGGGGTGCAGGATGGCCCATTTTTCAGACACTGGTTTGCCCAGCTGCCTTAGGACATAGTCTCAATCTGCCTTATAGGAGGGCTGGAAAGAGAGCTTTTTTTCTAGAAGAAAAAGCAGCCAGGAAAGTCAAAGCAGGGCAAAGGGTGTTCCCAGAAACCTCCCAGATAAAGACAGGCAAAGAGGCATGCTGTCCTTATGCATATGAAGCTACACAAGAGAAAACTCTCTAGAGTTTTCACCCTCTTTGCTCTGGTTACAATCTAGTGCAGAGAACACTTCTAAATTCAATTAAATACCCATATTCTTCTCCAAATGTATAAGATATTCAAGCTGCAGTTCTCAAGCAGTGTACTCTGGGTCATTTTCTGCAATGGTCTTTGCTTTCTGCCATCTTCAGAGGACAGTCTCTCTGGGCTTCAACTACTGAACTGAGCTGAACATTGCTGCTTTACTTCCATAACAGGCTTGTGGAATGGTCTGACATAGCAGGAAAGAAGGGGAGCAGATAAATACCACAGAGGGACAATTTACTTTTGTAGATGCAGGTCTCTGGAACATCAGGGATGGGAATTCTGTGGCCCTTTAGAGGGTTCTGGTATATCCATCTGGACTGGTAATAATCCCCCCCCCCAAGACCCCACCACCCCTTCCATTCCCAAATTCATCTAAAACCTCCCATACTTCAGCCAAAGGTTGAAACAAAAAAACCCAGAAAAGCTCTACAAAGTGTGTGTTAGCCACTGTAGCCCCCCCCCCAACAACCCTAATGACGACTGGGAGTGACATGATGTCACTTCCGGTCACGCAAACTTGTGCATTGCCTCAAGGTACCAATGTGCTGAGAGGTGATAAATAAATACCTTAAATAAATAAAATGGCAGCTGCAACATCACAGTGCAACACACCAGAGCTCTGGAGGGCACCAAAATGGAGGCACTGTAGCCCTCAGGGCTCCAGAGGATGCCTACCTGAGCCTACATATGAAGGCAAAATGCAGCCCTTCAGATGTTTCTGGACTGCAGCGGATGTTGCCCACCCCTGTATTAGGGCCTTGCAGGTGTTTGACAACCCACTGTTCAAACAGCCCTTGACTGGCAACCAATCCAGGCAGAGGCTGTTGCCATTCATGGCTAATGATCTTGAAAGGTCATATGTTGTGCAGGCAGGGCAGGGCTGGCAGACCAGTTCATGATGTCCTCCAATGGGGCTGGCTCTACCATGAAGCAGAGTGAAGCGGCTGCCTCAGGTGGCTGACTTGGGGTGTTATGAAATGACAGCAAATAGTTGTTATTTACTTTGTTACGTTTTCACAGCCAAGGGAAAGGAGAGGTTCTCCTGGGATTTTCTGTCTCAGATGCCAAAATACCTTGGCTGCCATGCCTCAGAGATCCAGTTGTCTTAGGCTGACCCTGGCTTCCAGTTTTGTAGCCAAACAAGTCAACAACTCAAGAATGGAGTCAGGTAGAGTTCTCTAGGGCTCAGTCCAGGATTTAGATGGCATTGCTGAGTTGAATATGTGGAGCATGACTGCTTCTGGAAATGCAAAAAACGAAACAAAACCCACTATCTTCTGTTCCAACATGAATCTGCCTTAGCACCTCTCACTTCAGAGATTAAGTCCTGAATGAACTTCTTTCCATATGGAAAGGAAGCAAGCTGTCCAGTGGGGCTGTGGTATATGTACACTCTCAGTTTTACTGGGATAATAAGCAACAAGGGAGCCTGAGACATGATCCTTGTGAGGAGGCTGGTAGCAGTATAGCCAGGATTGATCTCAGTCACATAGGAATGGAAGCCATTAAAGAAGCAACAGGTTCTAAAAGTTCCAGAAGTGTAGTTAGATTGTCAGTCCTTGTAACTCTAATGGAGAATGGGCAAGACACAAAGCTGAGGTATCACTTGGAAAGCAAACTGTAGAACTCCATTGTGTCAGTATAGAATCGATCAACACAGCTGTTTCAAGCGGTCAGGGATCTGTTACAATCTGGCCCAAAGTGGAATGTAGACCATTCAACAGCCTGCTGTGAAGAATCTGCCCACCATTTTGAAGAGAAAATTGCTTGAATTCGCTCTGACTTAGATGCCAGAAATGATACAGTTCTGCTGGGTGTAACCTTGGCACCTGCTTGTCCAGTGTTGTTGGATATTTTTCAATTTGTGCAGCCTGAGGATGTCGACAGGATCTTAGAAGAGGTGAGAGCCACCGCATGTGTACTAGACTCTTGCCCTTCCTGGCTAATTAAACAGGCCAGAGGAGGACTGGCTGAGTGGGTAAGGGAAGTGATCAATGCTTCTTTTCAACAAGGCTGGGTTCCAACATGCCTGAAGGAGACTGTGGTAAGACCTCTTCTGAAAAAGAAAAAAATCCTTCCCTGGATCCTGCTATACTAGATAACTATAGACCAATCTCCAATCTTCCATTTTTGGGCAAGGTACTGGAGCGTATGGTGTCTTCTCAACTCCAGGGGTTCCTGGATGAGGTGGATTATCTAAATCCATTTCAGCCTGGTTTCAGACCTCTTTATGGGAGATAGCTTTGATTGCCTTGGTGGATTAAAAACGCCCTTCCTGCACAGGGAAATGGATGGGGGAGTGTGTCCCTGTTGTTTCTGCTGGACCTCTTGGTGGCTTTCATTACCATCAATCATAAGATCCTTCTAAGTTGCCTGTCTGTGATGGGGCTTGGAGGTACTATTCTACAATGGCTCCACTCTTTCCTGGAGGGGCACTCTCACAGAGTAGTGCTGGGGGATACCTGGTTGACTCCTTGGCCACTAACCTGTGGAGTCCCTCAGGGTTCAATCTTATCCCCTATGCTATTCAATGTCTACATGAAACTGCTGGGAGAGCTTATCCAGAGTTTTGGGGTCAGGTGTCACCAGTATGCTGATGATACCCAGCTCTATTATTCCCTTCCAGCTAATTCCAAGGAAGCTGTTCCTGTGCTAAATCGGTGCTTGGCAGCTGTAATGGACTGGATGAGGGCAAACAAACTGAAGCTTAATCCAGACAAGACAGAGGTGTTCATGGTCAGTCAAAAGACAGACCTGGAATAGGGATTCAGCCTTTGCTAGATGGAGTTAAAACCCTACCTGAAAATGCTGGTTCTCAGTTTGGGGGTGCTCCTGGATTCAGTTCTGAGCCTGGAAGCTCAGGTTTCAAGCAGAGACCAGGAGTGCTTTTGCACAGCTAAAGCTAGTGCACCAACTGCACCAGTTTCTGGAGAAATTGGATCTGGCCATGGTGGTACCTGCTTTGGTTACTTCCTGTTTGGATTATTGGAATGTGGTCTATGTGGGTCTGCCTTTGAAAAGCGCTCAGAAACTGCAGTTGGTCCAAAGAGCTATAGCCAGGCATTTTAATACTTTTACTGTTTAATGTTTTTACCCTATAAATTGTTAAATTCTTTTTTAAAAGTTATATTTATAATGTAATTTTTATTTTTGTATTTTTTTACTTGTATTGTTTTAAAGGTGTTGTTAGCGGCTTTGAGTCCCATTGGCAGGAGAAAGGCAGGATATAAATAAATTAAATAAATATAACAACAACAACAATAACAGAGTCCTTTAGTATAGGGATAAGGCAAGGCATGGTCAGAAAAGCCAGAGTCATTGGTTGTGAAACAAAATGCAAGAGATAATAGCAAGGACATGAGGATTTGCATCAGTGCTGTTCACAGGAAGTGCTTAGAACAGGAGTGGTCAAACTCCTTCTGATTTCATGTAGAAAAATGGCAAGGAGAGGAGGGGAAAAAGAGGTGCCTGATGGAGAGGGGAAAGGGGGTGATCAAAAGGGAGGAAAATGGGGGTTGGCAGAAAGAAAGGTGGCCCAACCCACTGTTGGCTCTGGTCTTACCACTGGCTTTGGCTCTTACAGTGCATGTGGACCCCAGTGAATTATTATCTAAATTAATGAGACCCTTGAGGGATAAAAAAAGGGTATTCCTATGCTCTGTTTTTGAGGCTGGATCTTGGAAATCCACTCCCCCTCTCCCTCCTACCATAGCAAGAACAAGCTGAACTGTGTAGTAGAATTTTTTTAATGCATTTTAATATTTTTAATGTTTAATATTTTTAACTTATAAATTGTTTAATTCTTTTAAAAATATATTTATACTTTTATTTTTATTTTTGTATTGTTTTTAACTTGTATTGCTTTAAAGATGTTATTAGCTGCCTTGAGTCCCATTGTCAGGAGAAAGGCAGGATATAAATAAATGATGATGATGATGATGATGAGCAAGGTTTACAGCCTCAGGGACTATGGTGAGGCTAAGAGTCTCTATATATACACATACATACATACATACACAAACCTTGGTGTGATGATACTGACAATACTATCTTCTTCCCAGCTAGCTGCCTTTGGGCTACGGTTTTTAAAATGCACTTATTCCAGAGGACTTTTAATGGGGATTTTCCACACAAGTCCAGTGCAAGCAGGCTTGATCCTTTGGCCTATATGGGCTAGTTTTTATGGAATGCTGTATTGGTTCATTGTAGTCCATGATTCCAAATCCACTTCACTTTAAAAGTGACAGATTTAAAACCAATCTAATGATAGTACAGGAAGCCACCCCAGTTTATCTGACAGGTTAGGGACTGCAGCAGTGTCAGAAAGCAGAACTGGGCAAAAAGCAGAGCCCATATAGGAAACATGAGGGGATTATGGTGGCTTGCTTGGGACTGCCTGCCTCCACCTGCCTGCTGCTTGCAAAATCCCTCAGTTATCTTGGTGACTCCCCCCACCCCCACTCTCAACTTGCTTTGCAAGTAGCATATGTGGTCAGTCCTAAGTAAGCCTCCAGTCGAAAGAATGGATTCAGTGTTGAAAGAGTGAGTGGTCAGATAAAGGCAGGGGCTTCCTGTATATTTTTTTCCTAGCAGTCTGTATGTAGGTGGCCAGGCTGTTGTCAATCAAGTTTTACATTGGAGGGGGTGCATGCATGTGGAGTGATTGGAGAATTGTGTTGGTTGCTTGAGAACATGTTTTCAGATTTGGGACCCAGCACGTCACACTCCAGTACTGAATGATTTGAAACATAGCTGTCTGTGTGCATCCTTCTCTTCTGTCTGCAGTGTTAGCTTCTTCTGAGGGAAACGTCCTAGAAACTGCAGATAATGACGGGAGAGGAGGAAAATATTAAAGTTAGGTAGGACTGAGAGGGATCAGCTACTTTGAAACATGACCATGGTCTTAGGCATTAGCAGAGAGAGAGGTGGGTAAACAAACAGTCTGCTCGCTCTTGAGCAAGAACTTACCTGGAGTCCCAGATTCTTTGAGGCCTCTGGTTTGAGAATGTGCTTACTCTGTTCTCCATGCTGGCTCCCTTTTTCTTTCATCTTTAAAACACACACACTTCTTTATAGTTTGCAACATAATGGTTGTCCCTTACAGGAGACTTGAAATTATGGCTTCCAGTGGTTGGGAAATGGATCAAATTCGTAGTGACTATGCATTTTGATATGGTTGTCTGGACATCGCAGAAGAGTAGAAAGATTTCCCCTCAGCATATACATATTTGTAGTAAGAGAGTGGGAAGCATGGGCCCCTCCAGATCCAGCCCTTACCTAAAGCTACTGGAAGTTTCAGTCCACCATCATCTGGAGTGCCACAGGAATCTTTCCCCAGTTGTAACAGAGTGGAGAAGGGAGATAGAAGATGTGACCTCCCCAATACATTTTTCCTTACTCCAGGGACTCTTAAGTCCTTTCCCCTGAGATGCTTGGATATAAGGCAGGATATCAAACAATGTTAACAAATACAAATAAATAAACATGGGACAAGAATCTGGACTCCTGTCACTTTGGGTCTACCTTGTGTAACCATGGGTGGGAATGGATTGTCTGCTTCTGTGCCATAAGGATCTAGGAAATGGTTGTCACGGTGAGTCCTCCAGTGAAATCAAACTGTTCTTTCCATGTGGGGGAGGGGAACATGGCGGGCAGAAAGATCCAGCTGTGAGGGGCTGGTGGGGCAGGACTGAGCTCCGGGGCTCACGCTTCACCCCACCCCACCCCCTTGTGAAGCCAGTGACCTTCCAGGCGAAAACAGACAAAAGAGGCCCGGGAGGCCGTGTGAGAGCTCCGGGTTGCCCCCTCGCAGAACCGGCAAACGCCGCCCGGAGGCTGCCAGATCCCGATCCCGCAGATCCTTGTTATGTCTGAGGCAGGGTTGCAGCAGCCGAGCTGTAAACTCATCCCAGACAAGGAGGGCGGTGTTATGGGACTGGCGGTGGGGAGGGCGAGAGGGAAACTTGAAAGTCAGTGGCACCCCTCTGGACGACGTCCTCCCTCTCGTAGCACCTCTCCGGGGGCTTCCCCCGCGGGGCTGCGCGGGCTCTGGGGCAGAGGCGCCTGCGGCTGGGACGGGCGCTGGGAGGGCGAGTCCCCGCCCGGGCAAGGAGGCAACAGGCGCGCGCTCACGGCCACCCCCCCCCGCGCGGCCCCGCGCCCGGCAAACTCTCCGCTTCCTGGTCTGGTTTGGGAGGTGGGGGAGCTGGGATTTCCTCTTCTCCCCCCCCCCCGCCGCCCCAGTCCTGGCGTTGGCCGCTGCCACGGGGACGTCCCTTGGCCTGTATTCGCACAGCTCCCGCCAGGGCTCGCTCGCCCGCCCGCCCCCTTCCCCGGAGTGTGCTTTAGAGCCAGCTAGCGCCTCTCTGGGACCAAGCGCCCCGCGGGATGTCGGCGCGTTGAAATGCAGGGCTCCACCGTCCCCGTTGGCCCACGCAGGGTTCCTCCTTTGGAAGCCCCGGCGTTCCCCTTCCGAGCGCAGGCAGTTCCGACGGGCTCTCGTGGGCCGGCAAGAAAATGCACCTCTGCCCTCGAAAGCACAAGCCCGGGCAGGTAAGTCCCTGGAGCCAGCCCCGCGGCAGCCCGGGTCGAGGGGGAAGGAAGCCCAGAGAGAGGGGGGCGGGGCGGGGTGGGGTGGGGGGAGAGAAAGATGGGGGGGTTGTTTGATGACCAAGAAAGAGAAAAAGAAGAACGCTCCCCTCCTCTCCCCCGAGCTCCGCCGAACACCTACCTTCGTTGCCCAGGGATGGCCAGAGGGTCCTGAATAAATGGCTCGGGTCGCATTTGCCTCGGAGACTACGCCGTGCCCGCTCCCCGCCGCCGCCAACGAGGAGCAAAGCCTCCCCTCGCCCTCCCCGCCCGGCCCGGCCCGCCTTTTCTCTCCGCAAACCGGGGCGGGGGGGGGAGGAGGCTGGGGAGGCGAGCGACCAGCCGCGCCAGCCGTGGCGTGGAAGAAGTGGGGGAAAGAGATTAGATTTCGCTTCTCTCTCATCAATTTTCTGTTTAATGTCACTGGTCTCCATTGTGGGAGAGAGAGGCACGTCATCCGGCCATAAATTTGAGATTATAGAGCCTCCAGCTCCGTCTTGGTGCCCTAATTGAACGGATTTACTCCATACAGGCAGGTTGGGGGACGGGGGGGCGGAGAGAGAGAGGGAGACCTCGGAGCAGGAGCAAAAATACTACCGACTAAATACTACATTCATAATAGTAGCGGAGAAGACGGGGCCGCCGCCGCCGCCGTCGTAAAAGCCAATCCTCCAAGGCCTGGGCGGCGGGGGGCGGACTATCGGGGGTCTCCGGCGCGCCCAGGCAGAAACCCCCGCCAGCTTCCGCTCGGGAGGGAAAGAAAGAAAGAAAGAAAGAAAGAAAGAAAGAAAGAAAGCTCCAGAGAAAGGAGAGTCAGGATCTATATTAGAGGGGAGAAGGTGGGGAGGGGGAGAGGAAAAAAACCTCCCACCTGTATTCTAATAGAAGCGTTTTCCAACCCACAACATGGATTTCAGTCCCTCCGCTGGCCCACATTTTTCGCCGTGAAGTGGATTTTTTTTTTTTTTGGCGTTTTGTTTCTGCGGTTTGTTAAACAGAACTTTGACCCAGGAAAGCGGCGATCTGTAAGTAATTGTTTTGTCTCGATTTGCTCTCATTGTTTGCATTTGTGAAGTCGCTCTCCTGCTCCTTCTCCTCCTTCCAACCCATTGTCGTCTGCTCTATCCCTTCCCATTAATTGCTACGTTAATGGATATTTAATTCGAAAGCAAGCAAAATGTAGCCTTCGCTTCCCAACCCCATGAATAACCCTCACACACATCGCCCATCTCCAGCGCCACTTTTACCTGTATCCCCCCCCCGTCTTGTAATTCAAGAAGCTTCTTGCAGGTTCTCCTGGAAAACCACCAGCCAGAACCCTCTTTTCCAGAAAAAAAATAGTGTATTTTAGAGTATGTGTGTGTTTGGAGGGGGGAACCTGCAACACTTCCCTCCCAAATGCAACTTGCTCTAGATTTGCTTTAATGCTATCCAGAAACGTTTATTCATTGCGGGTGAATAAATTTACTACACACCCACCCAAAAATTAAAGCTTTGTGTTTAGAAAAAATTAAAGCTTTGTGTTTAGAAAAAATTAAAGCTTTGTGTACACACACTTCTCCCGTTAAACTTGTAAAAAGAAGAAGAAATGGGGCCTGGTAGAGCCTTCTTTTAGAACTGGTGCCCCATTGAAAGAAAGATGACCTTGTTTATCTCTAAATATATTTGGGACCTGGCTCCCACCGTTTTTTAGGAGGCATTGAAGGTACAAAATAATTCACGAGTCTCCCTGCCTTTTGTTATATTATTTATAATATTTTTAAAACAGTCTTAGAATTAGTATGTCTCTGAAGGTTTTTCCCCCCCAGTGAAGGACTTCTGTTCCTCGGGTTGCTTTCACATTCTGAATGGTACCTAGGCGTCTCTCCTCGGGAGTAAATCCCGGAGTATATTCCCTGAGTCTTATTTCCGAGCAAGTAATACTTCGGAATGCGGCCTCGAGAGAGCTCGGGGTTCAAAGTCGCGGCGCTTCCCTCTTGTGTTGTGTAGAGAAAGAGAGAAAGAAGAGCCAGCCTCGCCAGCCACGTGAAACAAGAGTTTGCCGCCGCTTTCACGAAGGGTGACGGTATGGAAAAGTTGCCTCTGGCTCCCAGGCCAGCTCCTTTTGGACAATGAGGGAGGACTCCCCTTTTAAACGGCTTGGGAAAGGCCTTTTAAGACCCGCTCCCCCTTTGCTGCCATCCCGGGTTCATTTCTTTTTTCAGGCCTCTTTTAAACGCCGACTCGTTTCTTCCTCCGCGGGAAGGAAAAAAAAAACACCCCTCTGCTTTGTTTCGGCCTAGCTTTGTTTCCCGCTAGAAACAAGAAGGGGCTAGCTAATGAACTGCCTGAAGCGAGCCCTGATTCCTCAGAAGAAAGTTCATTAGCTCAAGGAAAGGCGAGCAGGTTTCCCTTGCCAGCCTATATGCCGACTCACTCTGTAAGGAAGCCGAGTTGAATGTTAGAGGACTTCCTTCCGAGGAAACGTGCGTTGGCAAAACAGATGTAGAAAGACTCACTCACTGCATCTGAGGGAAACCCTAAAGGTGTGTGTGTGTGTGTAAACAAGCAGTGCCTTGATATTTTTAACAGAAGGTGCATAGGTGTATATGTGTGTGTGTGTATGTGCTGAAAAGTCCCTCTGGTTTCTTTCCCCGTCGTCTGTGCCCCCCCCCCCTTTCCTTCCTCCTTCTCCTTTCAAATCAAATTACCTCAGGACCCCGCCGCTCGAGTTCCTATCGATATCTTTGCAAATTCGGTATAGAAAGTATATTTGTGCTAGTAAAGAGATAGATTTGTTGAACGATTTTTAATTAAAGGGATTGACTTTTCTGTTAACAAAAGGGGGTAACGAAGGGCCGGGCTTGGCAAGATGGGAGCAGTAGGCGCTGCCGAGCTGAGAGGGAGGGAAGGCAGGCAGGCAGGCAGGCGGCCTCCGTAGCCAGGCAAGCCGGCCTTGGAAAGCCCCTCCCCGGCCTCCGCGGCTGCCCCTCGCTCGGCGCTTGGGGGTTTTGTGAGGGGCGCCCCCTTCGCTCTCGCCCCCTTGCTCTTTCTTCCCGGGGCCCGCAGGCTCGGCTCGCTGGCCTTTTCCCTCTTTTCCTTTTTTTGAGTCGTGGGAAACGCGGGGGAAAGACAGACAGGCGAGGATTTATTCTGTCTTGGTTTCCTGGCCGATTTTTCCCGCCTTCCCAATTCTTCCTCCTGTTCACGATTAAGCCCCAAAGCGGCGAAAGGAGTCCCATTGCCCTCACCACCCCCGCCTCCTCGCTCACACCGTCGCGTAACAATACAGCCGCCGAAGAAGGGGAGGAAGAGGGGAGGCCGGACGGGGCTCTTCGGCGGAATTCGCCACGTTTGCGCCTCTCCCGGGCAGGCGGGCGGGCCGAGGAGGGAGAAATCCCGCCGCTCCCGTTTCAAAGGGCCAGGCCTCCCCTCCCTGCTCCCCTCCCGGAGGGCCCCGGCTGAGGAGAGCCCAGGCAGCTGGCCCCAAGGCCGCCCCCCTCCCCAAACCGGCCGAGGATTAGCAGGAGCAAGGAGGGCGGGAAGGAGGAGGAGGAGGCCGGGAAGATGGCCGGCGGAGAAGGCGCCTCTTCTTCTGGGCGCCGACTGTGTCTCCCCGCCGGCCTCGGGAGGCAGGGGCCCGAACGGGGCTGCCCGAGAGGCCCTTTACAGTCCTGCCGGGGGTGGGGAGGGCTTGGCTGCGCCTGACCCGGGAGGCCAGAGTCGGCCTCAGACCTTGGGCCGGGGGAAGGGGAGCGCTGGCCCGGCGCTGGGGGTGAGGCCGCCTGGGTTCCTCCAAACCTTTCCCGGTGTCGAGGCCGGCGGGGCGGCCGGTTCTTTGGCCACAGCGTCTCCCTGGCGAAGGCAGAGCCGAGGTGGGGGATTTGTTTTGTCTGCAGAGCCGAGAGAGAGCGGGAGAGCGAGGAAACACAAAAGGCAGCCCTGACCCCGAGGAGCTTGCCTGCCCTTCTCCCCCTCCACAACCGCTCCTTCCGCCCCTTGGCAACAGGAAACTGGATGCGGCTCCGTTTGGGGGCCTGAGAGAAAGGACGGGGGAGGAAGACATTGAGAGCAAAAAAGGGGGGCACCCCGCCCCGCCACCCCAAAGGAGATCCTGATTTCCCCTCTCCCTTCCCTGATAAAAACGTGTTTCTCCCCCCCTCATTTGCTCCGCTTCTCTTGTGGTTTCGAATGACCCGGCTTGCTTCTCCTTTCCACCTCCATTTTTTGGAGAGAAATCCTCTTTAAAAAGGGCTGCGTGAGAGGCTCGCCTGCTCCGTGCCCTGGGATGGGGATGAGAACTTAAGGAGAGATCCTCGTTGTCCGTCCCGAAGGCTGGGTGGGATCTAGTTCCAGGGGGGCTGGGTACGGTTGAGATTTCCTTCCTTCATTTACCTAAGGCCGAAAGGTTTGGGAGATGATGGCCGATTTTTCTGTTTAGTGATGGGGAGCGGGGTGTAGAGCAGAAGAGGCCCTCTGCAATTTTTTGTTAAAGGCCTCTCTTTTGACACAGGGCTTTCAATCTGAAATAGACGAAACATGCATATATATATATATATATATATATTAAAAAAATATCTCCGAACTGAGTTTGTGCGTGGTACAATTTAAGCACGTTGCAACAATGCTTATGTATTCATCGCAGGGGAGGGGGAAGGTTTTGCCCGCAGGTGGGGAATGGAGGAGCTTTGAAAAGAGCGGTGCAATCAAAGAGAAAAAGCACACTTTTTAGGGGGAAAGAACTCCTGCCTTTTCGATTGGAATCCATTGATCTTTAAAAGAAATAATACTAATAACGCATCGCGCTTTGTCAGAGCTCCTGCGTACTCCCCCTCTTGTGTTATGCGTGAGTCTCTCTCTCTCTCTCTCTCTCTCTCTCTCTCTCTCACACACACACACACACACGTATACAGAGTGTGTTCCAGTGACTTTTAGTCTTTCACCAGCAATCTGGAGCAAACCCTTGCCGCTGTTTTTTATTACAGAGCCGTGAAGTTAAGAGTGTTTAAAGTTGCTGGGGCAAGGGAAGTTGGGGGATTTTTTTTTTAAGGGCGTGATGTCGGCAGTCTCGGTTGGAAGCTCTGGGTTGGCTGCTTTTCTGTTTTTTTTTTGTTTTTTTTTTTCCGGACGAGAAGCGTTTCTGATTCTCCCCCTAAGAAGTCTGGGGTTCCCCAAGACCCCTTCTATAGTGGGGACCCTGACGGGGAGTAGAAAAGGGATCAAGGGTCGGTTCAGTCCCCTCACCAGGACCTAGGTCGGTCGCATGGATTCTTAGCCAGGGAGGGAGATCGACAGAGCGGGAGGAAGGTCTCCCTCTGGAATGGAGGGCCTTCGCCGGAAAGCCCCCGCGCCATTGCGTCGTATCGCTCTTCTTCTTCCCACCCCCTTTTCTGGTAGAGAAAGACTTGGTGGCTATCACCTTCTGTGGCAAATGACAATTCTAGGGCTGAGTGAGCTTTTTTTTAAAAAAAGACGAGGATAAAAGGCTTCCCTCCTGACAAGAGGTCCTAGATACTCAGAAAGATTTAAAGGGGATCGCAGCATTTTCACACAGTCGCTGCTTGCCTGCTCCACGGTAGAGACTGGCTGGATCCTTCCATCTCCACACACATACGTACACAATCCCTTGTCTCTCTCTCTCTCTCTCTCTCTCTCTCTCTCTCTCTCTCTCTCACACACACACACACACACAATCGCTTTCTCTCATTTTCTCTATACAATCACATTCTCATTTTCTTTCTCCCAAATAGTCTCTTCTGTCTCACTTACAATCACAATCTTTATCTCTCTTATTCTCTTACACACAATCACAATCTCTCTAGTTTCCCTCGCCCCCGCACACAATCACAATACCACACTCTCGCACACATTCACCATCTGTATCTCTCTCATTCTCTCACACACAATCCCTCATTTTCTTTCCCACACATCCACAATATCATTCATTCATCCTCTCTCTCTCTCTCTCTCTCTCTCTCTCTCTCTCTCTCTCACACACACACACACATACACACACGTACACACAGACACACAGTCTCTCTCATCTCAGGGTCTTCACTTTCCTCGCAATAAAAGTAGTTAAGCATCAGCAGCTGCCTCCCCTCTCCCGCTCCCCATTTAACCCCAAAGGGAACCAGGCCTTGAGAGACAAGGAAGGCCATGTTAGCCTCCTCCCCGAGGTGCCTCCTGTCCTGATGAACCTCCCGGAGGAATCAGGCACCCCACCTCCTCCCCCCCTTTCCATCACCCCTTCTTTGTGCTTGCTTGTGCACATGCCTAGCGGGGGGGGGGCACGACACTTTCCCCTTCGCCCCCCCCCCACTCTGGTCAAGGGGTGGGGCGGGGTGGTGGCTCATGCTCCCTCTAAAAGTTCCCTTTGGCAACTCCGCTCCGATGGGGCGGGTCCTACCGCGGCTATTATCTAAGTTCTGCCTTTCTGCCCAGCTGCACACACATCCTGGCACTAATTATGTGTTTATCAAAACAGGCACCCTTTTGACATGTCACAACATGTTTGCGGGGAAACGGTCTCTCGTCGTGTATCACCCACCCCGCGCGGGATTCGGCCTCCTCCCCCACCCTGCTCCCCTCCCCAAATCTTGCTTGGATTATCTTGTCTTGCTTAGGAAAGGGGAGGGGGGCGGGTGACAAGCCTGATTGGAGTAATATTATTTCTATATTTGCAGGTAGCGCTGAAGGGGGAGTCGCGGGGGGGGGAGGCTGACCCTTTGGTGCGACTGTGGAAATGTCCCCGGGATCGTCTCGCGCCAAGGTGGAAGCTAGCACAGAAAGCAAGTAGTGCCAAGTCTGGGGCCATTGAGGCTACCGCCTTCTCCATGAGAATATTCCCGCAAATCCGGTCCACTTGCAGTCTGCCGAGGCTCTAGGCTGTCTTCCTCTTATAACTAATTGTCTGTCTGTCTGTCGACCTACCATAACTAGAATGGAAAGCGAGTGATTTGGCCTACACCCGGCAGGGTCCTTAAACTGGCCTTAATTTAACCCAGTTGGGTTGGTTCCTTGATAACCTCACACAACAAACACTGAATTATACTTTCGGTGTGTGAACACACGGGGATATATTTAACTACAAATTACAAGTCTGTATTTAACGGGGCTTTAACTAAAGGTTTGGGGGTCCAGAAGGGAGTTCTGAGGACCTTTTCAACACACACAGGCAACAACCCACCCCCACAAAAAAAATTCCCTGCTTTGTGATGATCCCTTAAATGCGCCTGTGAATGTGCACACTTCATCTGGATTGGAGAGGCCCGTTTAAAGCCTTCTCGGGGTAGCCCGGGTGGAGGCAAATTATCTTGTGCACCCTTGTGTACATGCAACAAACAAGTATTACAATTGTTGGTGGGTTACAAACGCTCATTACCTCTGCCCAAAAATCGCCCCCTTGTTTGTTAGAACTCACTCTTTGCCCTACAGCCACACACACGTACACACAGGCTTGCACCCAAACTCCTGAGTTGGAACAGAGAGTTCTCTTCTGAGATTGCAAATGTGTTAGAGGTTCCTTCTCAATTTAGGCCTGTCTTCCACCATCAACTTTATCTATGCAGATTTATTTGATTAACACATGTGTCTGTTTCCCCCTGTAGGAGCATATTTTTTTTAAAAAAAAACGGGTCTAGAATCCTTGCTTTTGACTGCAGCTCAGTGGGGAGAAATAAATGGTCTTCTTCCTCTCTCCCTCTCTGTTTCTTTCTCTTCCCCCACCCGCGCCGCCAAGGGTAGGCGAGTGGGTGGCAAGGGAAGAATGGACCAATTGGATTTCTGGATCTGGTCTGATCAGAAGAAAAAACGTTAGGTATTGGATCCCAGGGCTAGTTCTCTGCCTGCCTCTCTCCCTGACCAGATCACGGCTCGTGTCTTCTAGCAGAGGCTTCCTTCCTTCCCTAACTACCGTTTCTCCTTCTAGGAGCTCCCCCTCTTTCTTCCCCCCTTCCCGTTCTCAGGGGCAACAAGGCAAGCCTTAGCCGCCCTCATCAATAAGGCAACCTCCTAAATTCTCCGGGCCTTTCCCTCTCCCACCCCCATTTCGCAAAGAATGGCGGAAGACGTGTGTTGTCGCTGCGGAGGGGAATTCTCCCAGGCTTGGACGCCTTCCAGGCTTGGACGCGGCATTCAGTCACCCTGGCGGAGGAGGAGGAGGAGGAGGAGAGCGGGCTGTCGAAAGCGTGGCCGCCTTTCCCGTCCCCGGGCTCTTTCCCTTCGGAGCGAGCCTCCACGTGGGGGCCGCCGGGGGAAGAGATGAAATCCCGCCCCCCGTGTGCCGGTCTCCCGCGTGGGCAGAAGAAGCCCCTCCGTTCGGGGCGGGAGGGAGCCCGGGCTCGACCAAGGAGGCCGCCCGCTCGCCCGCTCGCTCCAGCAAGCGGGAGCAGCTTCCCGGGGCCGCCTTCCGAAGAAGGGCTCCGGAGCCAGGCCCCCGCCTTCCTGCCTCGGGATCCCCGGCGCTCCCGGGAAGCCTGGCTGCGGCTCCCGGCCCCCGCCCCCTCCTCGGCTGGGCAAGGGCGGCGGGGGTTAGCTTTCCCAAATGAAAACCTGGCCCTTCCCTTCTGCTGTTTATCCTGAGGATGCTTTATTTATTTTTCTTCTTCTTTGGGAAAGGGGGAAATCCCCATCCGCTTGAGCATGGCCTCTTCCACAGAGCGGTGCCACTGGGGAAACAAGGTGCCACCCCAACCGCCGGAGGCTCCAGGCCTCTTCTCCCCCGACCGATGGTTTGGGGGCTCTGTGTGTGTGTGTGTTTGGGGTTGTCCTGCCCCCCTCTCTCCAAGAGCCTTCAGACCCGCAAGCCAGCGGATCTCTGCTCCCCAGAAGTCGCAAGTCCGAATCCACATGCCTGCCCACTCCCACGGGCCTCTCCCCCCCCCCGCCCGTCACCTCCTTCTCTGGAAGAGGGCTCAGTTAGGCCTACCTTTGGCCGGACAGAGGGGGAAGGGACCCCTTGACCTGGGCCAGTCAGCCATTGGGCCTATGGGCATGGAGGACGTGTTTTTGAGGAGTTCCCCCCTGTACCCTCCGCTTTCTTGTTAGGAAGGGGGGGTCGGTCCCAGAGGAGCCTTGAAGCACCCCCGCACAGAAGGCCGGGCTCAGGCCCGGAGTAGCCCGGAATCAGGCTCCCTAGTCCTGGTTAGCCCAGCTAAAAGGTCCTTCGAGTCCTTCGAGCCTGTGCAATGGATTTTTCTGGTGGAGCGCAGCGTGCACAGAACTGGCCTCACCCTTTAAACCAGAGATTCATCTGCCGTGGCCTTGCAAGCATGGACGTGGCAGTGAGGTCCTCGGGCCGTAGGTTTGATTAGAGTTTCCTTCTCTTAGATGGTTGACCTTACAGGGTTGGACGAGCACCATCTGCCCGGGTTTGGGATTGGAGTTTTCCTTCTCCTAGGACGGTTGCCACAAGGCTGGAGAGCCCATCCTGCCCTTTGACGCTCTTTGTCAGACCCTTCGGTTTTGACCTGTCTGGCATGGGAGACCCTACCAGTGGCTATTATGCCACCGCCAGCATAGCTCAAAACATCATTAGGGTACGCAAGCCTCTCTCCCACGACAAGGGGGCGTCAATGGAGCCCAGCTAAAAGGGGGCAGGTGTTTAAACCCTCGGTTCCGCGCGGGGCGTGGGTCTCCAGTCTCAGGCTGTGGGGAACAAGAGCTGTGACCCCGTGGCGCCTGACCTGAAGGCCTCCGCCTCGCTGCCGTGATTTCTTGGGAGAGGCCCCCACCCCCACTCCACTGACCACCAACTGGGTTTACCCCCAAAAAACACCCCACGCGGCGCTTGGCACGGCATGCCAGCCCCCACTCCCACCCCTCGGGACCGTTGGGCCGAAGTGCTCGGACTGGGAACCGAGCTGGGAGCCCCGCGGGAGTCCAGAAAGCGGCTCCGTTTTAGTGCCTTTGAATCCAGGTCCCAGCAGACATATAGGAGCACATGTATTACTCTTCCCTCCCCACCCCCACCACCCCCACCACCCTGCTTAGAAAGCAAAGCCCTACCAAACCCGGGGGCGTCTCTGTCCCAAAAGGGTTTGGTTTGGTGTGTGGTTTCTTTTTCTTTTCTTCGGTGGTTTCCCCCCCCCTTTTTTTTCTTTCCCTTTTTAATCCTCCAGTAGTCTGTTTTTTAACAAGTAATATAAAACAGGGCATGTTCCGCGCGGGGCTATTGGCAGCCAAGGCGCAGCACGTGCTCGCTCCCCTTCTCTCCCTCTTCGCCCCCCCCCCGGCAGGAGAAGGATCAGAGCGCGGGGGGGAGGGGGGATTGCGAGGTGGCTCCTGCCTTTAACGAGATCTGGGTTGCCTGTTTGAACAAATAAAGCTGGACAGACTTGGGAGGGCCCCCCCCGCTCCCTCCCTCGCCCCGGACGGATACTTTTGCATTGGCCCCGCAGACGAGGTGCAACTTTTGGCTCCGCGTCTTAGTTGTTGATCGTAGAGATCATCAGGGAGACTAACCGACGTGTAAGTTTAGGGTTGTCGCCTTCCCTTCTTTCTTTCTTTCTTTCTTTCCTTCTTTCTTTCTTTCTGTCTGTCTGTCTGTCTGTCTTCCATCCACTCACACCGCAAACCGAGATTTATTTTTATTTTCATGTTTATTTTTGAAGTGTGGGGAGGATTGCTTTTTTGGATTGTTGTTTTTTTGAAGTTTGCCCAGTCTACTGACTGGACGGAATTTTCTCCATCCGGAGCACTTCCTCCCGGTTCCGATAAGCGTTTTTGTCCCTCAAAGAATTAAGAGTAATTCTTTCTAGCCAAGATATTGTCCCTAATTTGCTCATTGACCAAACAGCTCATGGAACAATGAACCGGGCCCAAACAATTGCATTAAGCGATGCACCCAACATACAATTACCCAAATGTAAAGCCTCGAGTCTCCCAGCCCTTATTAGGCAATTATTTAGCGTGCTGCGTTAATCCATAATTTTATTTAACATACTGGGGGGCTTGTCCCCCGCCTTTCCTCCTCCTTTCTCTCTCTCTTTTCCAGATGGAAGGATATTAAATTGCAATATTTTAACACATTTCCCCAGAGTGTGAAGGTTAGCCGAGGTCTAAGAATTTAAAACGACTGCATATTCATTTGGACATGAAAAGGAGATGTTTTCATGTTGGCTACCTTGAGCAAAAGGGGGAAGGGAAATCTGCCATTTCCTCTAAGGCAAGCTCCCTTAGATGCTGAAGCTAAGGTGAAGATAGCTCTCTCAGCCTTTAATAAAAGAATGGGGGAGGTGGATTGGCCAAAATCCTTTGGAAAACAGGAAGCCAGAGTGTGAGCTTAATCCTAAAACAGTTGTGTGGGACAATTTAACAACAACAACAAGCATTAAGGGCATCCAAAGACAATACAAAAGAAGTTGGGCTGATCCCTGCCCCAAGACAGTTACAGTATATTTACAGTATAATTTTCTATATAGAACATATGTGACTGTATACACTCTGTATACAATGTATATTCTGGTAAGGGGGAGCACCCAAGCAGGAAAGGAGAGAGCATATGGACAAGATCCCATGTGTTTTCCCCTAGATGTCTGTATGTGCCTTCAAGTCACCCGTTGACCTATGGTGACCCCATGGATTTCATAGGGTTTTCTCAGGCAAGAAATACTCAGAGGTGGTTTTCCAGTTTCTTTCTCTGAAATATAGCTTAGAGCACCTGGTATTCGTTGGCAGTCTCCCATCCAAGTACTGGCCAGGGCTGACTCTGCTTAGCTTCCAAGATCTGACCTGATCTGGTGTTTAGGGTATTTAGGCCACTATTTCCCCTTAGAGAGGCTTAGTAATTTCAGTCGGGCCCAGGCTTCATGGAAGAGCTGTCTTCTGAAATATTTGAGTCAAAAACCACCTTAAAAGGTACACCTTCGAAGTTGTGTGTTATGGGTCGGAATCTTCTCTGAAGATGCCAGCCACAGATGCAGGCAAAACGTCAAACTATTCCAGAACATGGCCTCACAGCGGGGGGGGGGACCAAAGAAAATCTACGGTCGGAATACAGTTTACAGGCGGATCCTGACCCTTACATTAGGTGTGCCTGTGTATGAGCGCGCGAATATATATACACACACACATACATCCGGAAAAATCCATCTGGCTGGTAGAAAAGCACATACAAATAGTCTGTGTGTAAAATCAGTCTCATGGATATAAACAGGACTGAACAGAAAGCTTGCCTAAACTACAGTCTGAACTCGCCCTGTGGGTGGGGGGAGTAGAGTGGGGGGAGAGAATGCCTCCCATTTCACTTTGCTTTCGAGGCAGAAGGCTTTCCACCATCCTACTCGAGATCATCTTACTTCAGATTTGCTTTAATCTTCCGAAATACTTGGATTTAACTGAAGCCCAGCCTGTGTATTACGCTTGAAGAGTTACACCTAAACCCGCAAGGCGCTTTTTAAATTTTATTTTTAATGTTCTATGTATGTCTTTGCTGCTTTGTTCTCAATAAATTCCTCGAGAATTTGAAACGAAAACGTTAACCAGCGGGATTTTTGCTGTCCAAACCTCAGTTAGAACAGCCGCCTTGCAAGGGAAGAGGGAGGCAGTTTGGCTTTTAAATCTGGCTGTGAGAGATGAACCAAATCTCCTTAATGTGTCCCGAGATAAACGAGCTTAATTCTCTTCGAGAGTCTGGCTATATTAACTGAGCCCCGCAGACGTGGCTTAATTGGAACGCAAGGCAGCGCCTGGTTTACTCGCGAGTAAGTGCTCACTAACGTGGCTCCAACCTGCTGCGAAGGAAAGGGTCACAGCAACCAGGAGCCCTCGCAGCGCCTCTCTGGATCTTTTTTCTCCCAGTCCGTCCCCTTAGTTCGTCGTCCTGTGAACCCTGACGCCTCTAAATAACCACCCCTGCAAATATGTTGTTGTTTTTGTTGTTGTTATCACTACTGTTTAAAAATGACAAAACTCAGAGCTGAGCGCATCTGTGGAGAGGACCTTTTCCTTCTGGCGATCTTTCGGAACACGACTCTAAATATTTATTTCTAGGTGCATTATCTTTCTTTTGGAGGAAGTATAAGAGATATCGAGGCTCTGTTCCTGTTAAATTAAAAACATTTGTTAGGTTTGGACAGATTTTTTAAAAAATGAGGTGGGGGGAGGGAGGGAGAAGCTGTAACTTCTGCTGGCAATGTAACTGCGGCCCCTCTAAAGGCTAAATGGAATTTCCCTCCTCTTCCCCACCCCGTCTCGCAGTAGCACCGTTCCCTTCATGTAGAATACGAAATGATCTTTCATACACACACACCCGCCATCACTGCCCCGGCCAATATTGTGTGAGTGAGCAGTCAGAATACGAGTGCACTGGTAATTTGCCAAGAGACCTCTGGTTTATGCACCAGTCCTGTCTAAAGTTATTTGCTGTAACAACTGTTTTGAAACAATAAAAGAACAACCAGGAATCCCACCAACACAATTCAGCCTCACCCATTCCTGTTTAAGAAGTGAACTGAAGGAAAAAAGAGGGAGAAGGCGGGTGGGTGTCAATTCTGCATTGCAGATATATAGATTAGAAGAAAAAAGAGGAACTTTTAATATCCTCTTCCAAACAAACAAACAAAAAATCAACGTTTTGAAGGAAAATCTGTATTTTACTACCCCCCTCCCTCAAAAAAAAAAAAAAAGGCCCCTCTGATTCATACAGGACAAATGCTAAGATTGTTCTGATTGGAAACTTAGAATGGTTAAAACAACACGAAATAAACCCGGAAGCATCCGAAGGGGTGATTATTGATTCATTTTAATCAAGCCAAGATGCGTTGGGTCAGTTTCATTTCTGAAGCTTCACTTCATCTTTTCTGCCGCCCATGTCTGTCTGTCGACTTCACCCCCCTCCCCACCTCCTTGCCTCCAGCTTGTTAATGTGAAATTTCCCCCCGCTTTTTAATGGTAAAAGGGAAAATGTACTGTTGTTGTTGTTGTTGTTGTTGTTTTGTTTGAAATGCCATGCCTTCCTTCTATATTATTCCCGGTTCCTGGACTATATATATATATATATATATTCCCCTTAAAAACAAAAAAAACCCAAGCCCCACCATTGGTAACGGCTTGAGATTTGGCGACCCTTGGCTTAAGCCGGTGACAAAATGCAGCGCTGGGGTCCCTTCGCCTCCAGCTTGGAGATGGAGCGGAGAGTGTCAATCAAGCGCCGCTTCAATGGCCAGGGACAATCCCCTTTGCTGGACTGGCCTTCTTCAAGAGCAATCAGTCACTTTGCATTAATTACCCTTCCATCCATTCCCCACTGCAGGGCAACCGCTGCTTTCTCGGAGACCGGGCGCATTCATTACAAAACACCACCTGAAAGAATGGGCAGCGGCCCTCCCTGCGCCACGGCCCCCCTCCCCTCCCAAGCCCCCCAAAACAAAACAAAAAGCATAAAAGTTCAGGACAAGAAAAGAGACTTTCGAACTACTGCCCATCCCACACGTCGAAGTTTCCTAATCTTCCCTTCCCAAATAATTCAAACACACACATGCACACACACCGCACACTCTAGCATCGTGGAAGGCCTCTGCCCCCATCCTTGTTTTGATTTCCACCGACAGTCACACTTAGTAAGGTTTTCTGCCAAAAGCTCCCTCGGGGAGGGGGCAATTCTTGGTCAAGAGGAAAGCCCCATTCCACTTTGGAGAGAAGAGCCTGAGGATTGGGCTCCAGATGCCTCCAATGGCTTCCCAAGCAGTAATCCTACGGACTCTGACCTGGGAGCAAGGACAGAGGGTTATTCTCGAAGAATCCTGCACAGGGCTCTGTTCTAAAAGCTTCACCCCAGGAGGATAAACATGCCCAAACCGGGCAAGTTAGCAGCATCTACTTGGGAGGAAGTTAAATGGATTTCAATGGGCCTTCCTTCTGTGCTTTTTAAATAATCGTTCTCTGGGTTCCCAAACATCCTGACTTGGAAAGGGGTTCCCTCAAGACCACTAGAATCTCCTTGAGGCTAAGCGTATTGCATCCTTACAAATTCTGCATTTCTAGAATTCCAACCAAACCGGTGAGCTTTGTTCCCAAGCAAATGTGTTTAGTATCCAGGGGCAAAGTCTTATTCATACGTGCTAATTACGGGGCAATGTTTTTGTCCTCCCCTGGTAAGGTGTAAAGGAGGGAAGAAAAATTGGAGATTGCATTTTTCTTTGCTCGTCTGCTTTATGGACAGCAGAAAGAAAAGCTGCTCTTTGAGCTTTAAGACAACGCCCCAGACCTTGAGAAACAGCGGGGATTGGGAGGCGGGGGACCACAGTGTCTCTAACATTTTTGGGTGGGGGCGAGGGAGACCCAGGGTTTCACTCAAGGGTTGCTGAACTCTTGATCCGAAAAAACCCAAGGGGTATGGGAGGGGAGGCAGAGGCGGGTTCCTTTTGCTAGGGAGCCACAGTTAAATTGAGCTCGAAATTTTCTGTGGGTAGGAAATTTAAGGCCAGGCAAGTAGGGAAATCCCAGCGATTTGGAATACAAGGGAGGGAGAAGAGCTAGAGAAAGTGCAAATGACTAGCTGGGAAACGCCAGCTTCCCCCCCCCACCCCACTTTCTCTTCATTTGTTATGTAGGAAGACAGAGCCTAAGACTAGTGAGACAGACAGAGGGACTGAAGGATGGACAGGGACGCTGCCTCTCCCTCCCCCACGTTATATTCTCAAGTTTCCCCGCCATTTTCTTATGCCCTGGCCAGAGGGAAAACTCTGAATTTTCCTTCCCCGAGAGTAGTCTATCCGTCTGTAGCTTCGTTTGGAGGAGTGAATACCGAGTGCTCATCTGGAGATCCTGAGAGGGCAGCTTTTTCTCAAGGCAATGTAGTGGAGGAATACAGACGGGGAGACAATGGCAGCCCTTGTGGCACTGCTGCCCCGTCGCTCCTGCCGATGCCCCGGCGGAGGGCCTGGCTTGGGTGGGCAGAGGGCGGAGAGACGGAGGCCCCGGCGCCCTTCTTTCGCGCCTGGCCTTGCCCGGGTTAGACGCTGCGGCTCGGCCTCTCGCCTCCCCCTTCCCGGGGCTTCTCGGAGAACGGCGGGGCTTCTCCGGGGCTCCCTCTGTTTGCCCTCCCCCCCCGGCACCGTTTGTAAGAGCCCCTCAAGAGCCTGGCCCTGGGCTTCGAGGAATCGCTCCCGCTCTTCCCACAAAAGGAGCCCAGTCCCTTTCCTGTTTTTTCTAAAACTCTTCTTTTATACATTTTGAGTGTATAAAATATGAGTGTATAAAATATCTTGATATGCGTTTGTATTCGGCCTGTATGTATCTTGGGGGTATTGCCTGTGTGAAGTAAGCTGGGGGTTGAAAGCTGCCTCTTGGTGGGCATTTTTAATTTTTTACTGCGCCAGATTCGGTGGGTGTTTCCATTGTGTCTACAATTACCTGGAATATCAGATTTTTATTTTATTTTTTTATTTTTTTACAATTTAACCTAAGCCACGTAGTGTTCACTGGCCGAAGTCAAAACTTGCAGGGGGAGAGCGGTACTGTCGATCTGTTGACCAGAATCTCCTGTCTGTGGCAACTTTGTTCCAGTTGTGTCGTTAGCCAGGTTTCAAACACGAGGCTGACTTCGACATCCCCCATTACCATTCCAAGGGTGAGAAATGCAACCCCCAACCCCACAGACGTCGCGTGTACACGCAGGAGCGCGCGCACGCACGCACACACACACCCTCCCTTCCCTTAATTCAATTGTGCCCCTCCGCTTAATGAATAGCTTCTTTGTAATCTAATATCTCTTACGGGTTGTTTTGATTTATTCTGCATTTTCCAATCAATTACGGCCCTTTAATTTCTTTCTCGCCCCCCTCCCAGTCATCGTAATCGGTAGTGTAAGAATAAGGGGGGACCATCGCTCCGCCGCCGCCTCCTCCGCATGCGCGCACAGGCCCACGCGTCCTTGGCCCTCCGTGGATGATCCTCCCTGGCGTGGACCTTTCCCCAGCGAGCTCCGGCGTCGCAAGCGGGGGACCTCCTGCCCGGCCGGCAGCCCGACGGTTTCGCGCGCGGAGGGTGGGCCCGCGTGATGATGCCGCCCTCTCCCCCCCCGGGGTCGGGGTGGGGTGTCCTTGTTACCCGCGGCCAAAGCGATGGGGCAGCCGGATCGCCGCGCGCCGTGCCTGTGCCCACCTTCCTCCGCCTCGGAGGCGCTTTCCCTCCCGCCCCGTCTCTCGCCTCCCCCGGAACGGAGCGCCCGGGGCCCCTCTCCCCTTGAGCAGCCCTCTGGCCGGGTCTCCGCGGCGGCGGGCTGCCTCCTTCCCCCCTCTGCAAAGGGTGGCGAGGCCGGGGCTGCTCGATGCACCAAAGCAGCCTCGCCTAGAAGGAACGAACGAACGAACGAACGGCTTGGCTTCCAGCCTGGGCAGAGTAACTCAGGCCGTTCCCCCCTTTCTTCGCTCCTTTTGATCCTCTCCACTCTTTGACCTTCTTTTGGCTCAAGGGACGGTAGGCTCTGCCTCGGGGGTGGGGGGGCGCTGGAAACAGTCCCCAGCTTATCTCCTTTCATCAAACCAGCCCCGGGCCCCCTGCAAACCGCGGGGCCAGTAATTGCTTTTTTCAGGCAGCCCAGTGCGGACTGGCCAGCAGCCAATCAGCGCCTTGTTTACACTGGGTGATGGACAGCGGGCTGGGGGACTGCCAGCCAATCCGAGGCGCCTCCTGGAAGCGGGGAAGGGAGGGCTGGAAGGCGGGCGGGGGGGACGCGGGGGGGACCGAAGGCTGCCTGGTTAACCTCTCCTTTGCCGGCACCAAACGGGCTGAGGGTTGTGTGCGGCCTGATTTTGTGAATGCAGCGCACGGATGCAGCGTTTGCTTGGTTAAAACAGATTTTAAGGAGCGTGAACACGCAGGATCAGAGAAAACGATGCAGCCCATTCAGAAGTAGAATGATAGCCGACGGAAAGGAGCATAAGTCGGGGGCAAGGGCAATCTGGAGGAGAATGTGCTTGCAACCTTATCTTCCCTCTCCCCCCCCCCCGCCCGCCTTAAGGAAACGCTTTGGAAGGGCCTTTTCATTGAAGTCGGTGGAGCATGAGTTAAAGGATGATGCGAAGTGTGGGTGAGAAAGAGAAAGAATGACTGCAAAAAATAATAATAATAGATCTGGATTTATGACAACCCACCTGGGAGTTTACATGTGCGCTGGCCCAGAAGTGCTTGTGAGAAAGAACACGGCAAAAGGACTTTCCTGCGCCTGCAATGCACACGTTTCAGATGCTCTGACAAGGGCGGTTTCCGCCCCCACCCGGACTCGGAAAAATCGTGTCCCGGTGTTCTTTAGAGACTCCTCCTCAAACGGAAAGCAGGAAAGCCTGGGACCTGTAGGGCCGTAAATGTCTCCTTTGGGGAAGGCTCTGCCGCCTCCTCCAGGAAGGGTTGCGTGAGGCCAAGTACCGTCGTGGGCCGCACGCTTCCCGCATAGTAAGAGCGAAAACTCCATCCTGCGTCTGCAGCGCACTGCCCAGTCTTGCAAAGCGAAAGACACAAAAAGCCACCCCTCACCACCCAGCTGGCCCGTGTGTGTGTGTGTGTGTGTGGGCGGGCTGGAGCAGTTCTCTGGCAGCACTCTCTCCCTCCCCCACTCTGCAAGGATTTTCTTTCCTTTTCTTCCTTTCTTCCTCCCTGCCTCCCTCTCTTCACGTTGCTTCGTCTCCCCATTCAGCTAAGCAAAGGGAAGCTGCGCGAGGGAAGCTGCGCAACTGGAGGGACTTGAATTAGGCGCCATTGGGTTGAGTAGTAGCCCTGCTGCTCTCTGATTGGCAGCTCCCTGGACCCACGCCAGCCTATTGGGAAGCCTGTTTACGCAAGGAGAGTGGCACGAGCTTATTACCGTAGAGGGCCGGGCGTCCAATCAGCGAGCGCGCTCACCCTGAGTGAGTGGCACGAGCTTATTAGTATGCAGGGAGAGTGGCTTGCAGGACTGAGCTGCGAGGTTGGGGAAACTGGAGTCCGCGGCAGGGTCTTTTTTCCTTCCTGCAAGGAGCAGCAGCCAGTGCATTTACAGTGCAACAGTCTGCACAGTGCAAATACCAATAGGAATACAACAAAGTCCCACTCACTGATTTAATTGTATTGCGTTCCCTCTGTGCAAAGGAACACCCCTCCCTCCAGTAAGTAACTGAAATTTATTTAGTATTGTTGAAACGTGCATTACTTGTTTTTAAATTATTATTAGTTTTACTATTATATTAAAATCAAGTACACTCATGGTTGTCAGTTCTGAAATTATTATAATTGGCATATCAACAATTGTTGCGAGAAAAAAATATGCTTTTTTTTCCTTTTTAAAAGCAATTCAAGCATCTGCTGCTTGAAACGGATGACAATTGTATCAATTCCTCAATCAAATTGGCGTCTTCTCCCCCACAAAAAAAAAAAAAAGGCATCCCTGGGGAGAGGGAGATATATATGGTTTCCGCGGAAAAGAAAATCTGCGAGAAATCCGTTTGTGTGTATATTTTTTATTTTTTTTATGGTTACTATTCCTTGCAAATTTTGTACCCAGCTCCGGGTAGCACTAACAAAGCCGGCGATTGTTCGTATAGTTCTTACTGAAATTCTAGTTGCTTTTTTAAAAAAGAATTGTGAATGGGTGCATTGCAAGGAAAACAAATACCAGCATTGTAGTTTTTTTAAAAAAAGAAAGAAAACATGCAAATTTCTAACCTCCCTGTTTAAAAATTAAATCACAATAGGTGGTTATTAAGGCGAGGTTTCGCGATTTGTGTTTAACCGCTAAAGAGTCTGATTGAGAATGTCTGGCGAATTAGGGGTTCTGAATTACAAAAGGAAATGAAAAGGCTTAGGAAAGGTGCATTTTCATCTACCCCCCCATGGATGGATGCGCGCGCGCGTGCATGTCTTCTGGTTTTGCATGGGCGAAAGCGTTTCCGTGCGGCCGTGGCTAGAAACCCAAATGCCGCTGCGATCTACCGTCAGGAGGATCGATCGGCGGTAGACGGATCCCTCTGGGGTTGTTTTGGCTCCGCTGGTGAGGAGGCTGCCCGGCCACGGCAGGAGGAGGAGGAGGAGAAGCCTTCTGGAAAAGCGGGGCCGGTGGTGGTGGTGGCGGCGAGACGTGCTTTGTCTCCTCGCCGCCTGCCGAGGCCTTTCCACGCCTCCGCGCTTCGGAAGGAGCCTGGCTTTCTTTTTAAACAGCCCCGGCGGCTTGGCGAGAGCTGGCCGCGCCGCTTCCACGAAGCCCCGGGAAGCCGTCGTTGGAACGCCCTGGCTTCTGCAAGACCGAAGCCTTTTTAAAAATTGATTTGGGGGGGGAAAAACCCCAACCCGGCCAAGGCGAGGCGAAGGCGAGAGTGGGGCCGGAGCAAAGAGCCGAAGCCTCCTGGGCCTGAGCAGCGGCCGAGCTTGCCGAGGGCGCCCGCGGGAGAGGCCTCTTCGCCAGCCAGACTGGCTCCCTCCCTGGCTGGCTGGCTGGCTCTCCCTCGGCTCCCGGCGAGGCCCGAGAGCACCGCCGCCCGGCCTTGGAAAAACACCTCGGATCGCCCGGCTTCCTTTCCGCGCCCCGCCGGGGAACGCGGCGCTTCGTGTGGACCCCGCCAAAGGCTCGGCAGGATTGACGCCACCGCCGAAAACGGGATTCTTAGTCCATCTCCCCCCCCCCCGCTCTCCTCTTCTTCCACCCGCAGTTTTTTCTCCCTGACCCCCATTTTTAATATATATATATATATATATATATATATGGAGAAAATAAGGGGAAGGGGCGTCACTCGCTGGAAGCAAAGCCTGCAAATTCCCGGCGCCCTTTTGTTCCTTCGCCACGTCCGAGGTCTCCCGGTGGGTTTGGGAAGCAGCAGCCTCCCCGACCTCCTCGAGAGTCGCCTTGTTCGTTGCGGCTTGTGGGAAGACAACAGATGCAGGCAGATCGCAGGAACCGAACCCCTCCAACACACACACCCCGTACCCTTCCCCCGTTCCTGCCCAATGCCTCCGGAGGCCTCCCCGGTGCCGCAGCTGAGCCCACCCGCTCTCCCCAGCGAAGCGGTGCCATCGTCCCTCCGGCTCTTCCTCGACATTCATCCCGAAACTTACCATCGGCTGGTCTGCAGTCAGGATTTCCTGCGGGTTTATTTCACTCAGGCCCACCGGATTTATTATTTTTAAAGAATAGCTGTTTCCCTTTATTTTATTTTTTTTAATTCCGGGGAGAACGGGGGAAGGGGCGGCACACGACGTTTCCGTTCACGTTGATCTATCGAACCCCGAACTTGCTGAAGCTGCTAATTTCGCTTTTGTCTTTGAGGCTTCGACTCTTCCCTCTAATGCCGGCCTGTTCCAGCTTCCCTTGACTTTTTTGGGGTGGATTTTAATGGGCTGTTGAAAAGAGGAAAATATTCCAATGACAAATACACTTTCTAAAAAAAAAAAACATTTAATCACAAAGTTGCAGCAACGTTTTAGTTGTTCTTAAAAAGAGATTACAGCCGCTGTTGAGGGGAATAAAGAGAGAAAAACCCTGCTCTTTTGTATTTAGGTATTGCTTTTATTTACAATGCAAAATTGCAAACATATTTCTCTCTCCTTCCTTTCTCTCTCTCTCTCTCTCTCTCTCTCTCATTCACATACACAGCTTATCAGCTGTGCAAATATGTAGTCACTTAATACATTTTGTTTTCCCTTATAGATTATATCAAACACCAAATAGTCCACCAGCACGGTTAAGAGCTGGATGTATTGAATCTAGCTATTTAAAATGGCATACAATAAATTCATTTTTTTTAAAAAAAGCATTTTAATTGCAGGGTTGTAACGACCAGGACACATCAAGGTAGGCTGTGTGTGTGTGTGTGTGTGTGTATGTATTAAAAAACCTTCTTCTGTAATGTTAAGAAATATGTTCACAATAGCTGTACCTTTTGGGGGTGTGGGAAGAGGTGTTACCAATATTTTTAGACACTGTAAGAGTTCCAGGAAAGATGAGGTGGGCTCAGTGAACTGTCTGGATGCATAGGAGTCAAGGTGTAAAAATGTTGAATCTTTCCCTCCTGGCGAAAACATTAGGTTTTCCCTATTTAACATCTCAATTACTTGGTTTATATGGGTGATGAGCATTTTGGTAGTGTGAAGCCAGGGAAAATCTTCCAAGGCAACACATTGTTGCTTGGTGAATCTGGAGGGAGGAAAGTGGGGGGGGGGAGAGACCTTTTATTAATCTCTCCCCTCCCCTTCTCTTCCTCTTGTCTTAACGTTACCCACATTGGGCCTTAGCCAAGCCTTTACGTGGAAATGGAATGAATGGACAGGAAGAACCTTACATAACTGTTTTGTCTAGGAACAGGGTTGTAGGATTTCGGCCCCTGCCCTTGAAGGAGGCCTGCCGGACTTGGCCACCTAGGGCTCTGCCGTGACATACGTCTTTGGGGGGGCCCTCCTCCTCCTCCGTCGTTGGCTGCTTGCGGATCCCGCCAAGGCAAGGCCGCCTTCGGAGAGCCGGGCAGGAGCCGCGTCTGCCTTCCAGCCCCCTCGGCCGCCCCTTCCCAACCAGAGGGTTTGGCGAAGCCTCCCCCTCCCGCGCCTTTTCTTTCTGAAAAGAAAGCGAGGTTGGCCAGAGCAGGCAAGGGGACCCCAAAGACCGGCTCCGCAGAAAATCCCTTGGCAACAGTTTTTTCTTTAAAAAAAATAATAAATCGACGTGATTAAATAGCACGGTACGTTAAAGCCAGGAAATAGGCACTCCAGCGGTAGAGAAGCCCGGCCAACATTTTCGCTCCTTTTCCAGCCTCCCTGGCCACCCCAGTTGTGGGACGGCATTGGGGGGGCATATGCGTCCCTAGGATCCGCCGCCCCCCTTTTAGGCCGGTTCTCTGCCCAGGAGGCTTGGGCGTCGTCCGCAGAAGTTGTACCGGGCCCAAATGATACATGTCTTGTCTTCTCCCCCATGCGTATGTGTGTGTGTATATATATATATATATATGTATCTATTAGATATATACGTAAAGGGTGTTTGGGGGGCTGTTTCCCAAGGGGCTCCTGCCTTGTTTGCAGTCCACGGTGAGGGCCGGGCGAAGGCGGGGGCCGCCCCCGATGCCTCTCGCCTGGCTGCCCCTCCGCCCCGGGGTCTGAGGCCGGTGCCTGGCTCACGCTCTCTCTTCTCTTTTCTCTCTCTCGTCCTCCCTCGCAGAGCATGAGGCGGGATCCCCGGGGCCCGGAGAAGCCGAGGACCCTCGCAGGCGGCGTCTCGGGAGCGGCGTGCTGAGAGACCGAGAGCAAGAAGGCGCCCCGCCGGCCCACCCGTCCGCCCGCCGGCCTTCTCTTCCTTGCCGGAGCGCGGGCTCTCCGCCGCCGCCGCCGCCTTTCCTGCCTCCGTCCGTGGGCGCCGGGTGCGGGCCCCTTCCCTGCCGGGGCTTCGGCGGCAGGCAGGCAGGCCGGCCTGCGTGGGTGGGTGCAGAGAGAGGCCCGGCATGGATGGCCGGGAGTTCGCGCCCCCGCCTCACCTCCTGGCCGAGCGAGGCCACCGCAACGGCTCCAGCCGCCTCGCTTCCGCCGGGCCCAGCGCCGTGCAGCACGCAGGAGCAGCCGCCGCAGCCGGCGGAGGAGGAGGAGGAGGAGGAGGAGGACACTTCCAGCCCGGGAAGTACTTCCCCTCGCCCATCGCCATGGCTACGCACACAGGTCAGCGCGGGAGTCGGGGAAGGGGTCCGCCAGGGAGGGAGGGGGGCGCCGGGGGGGCTTGCAAGGGCGCCCTCCCCTCCCCTCCCTGCATGGCCGAGCGCTCTGGAGGCTGCTGGGTCCTCGGGTGCCCGCTTGCCTGGGGGCCAGCCTTACCCGGCAGCGGCGTGGGGAGCTCGCAGGGCTGGAGGCGGCGGCGGGAAGAGGGAGAGGGAAGGGAAGGGAAGGGAAGGGGGCGTTTGGGCCTCCCGGACCGCCGCCTCCCCATGGAGGCTTCCAGCGGCAAGGGAGGGTCGCTGCTCGCTTTGGGGCCGCTGGGTCTTCGGCATGCCTCTCCTCCGTGGGCGGAGGGGGAGCGGAGAAGGCGCCCCTCGCCCCCGGTGGCCGGGCCGCGTGCCTGAGGAGAGGCCGAGAACAAGAAGCCCCTCCGCGGAATTCCGCCGGGTTGGGGGATTGAGGAAGAGGAGGGCGCGCGCACACACACATCCACCCACACATCTGTATCCATCCTCGTGGGTGTGAGAGACGCACAAGCACACATAGACAGCCGTCCCCGGGGGTGGGGGTGGAGCAATGGGGTCCCGGAAAGTGGGGAGGGGGCCCTTCTCCTCAGGCCAATCACTCCAGGACGGTGCGGGGGGGCCCCACGTGCGCTTGGACTTAGCGGGTGCCTGTGCGGGAGAGGCTCTATGTTTCCCAGCAAATCTGGATGGGCCAGGCTGGTGCGGAGCTGCGGCCATACCCTCCTAACCGCCCCCCCCCCATAGCCTGCCTCATGGAGCCTTTGTTTTGCTTTATTTTTGAATGCTGAGTGGCCAGAAGGGGAGGGGAGGGGAGTAAAAGAAGGGCTTCCCCCTCCCCCCCATTGTTGGAACTGAGAGAAAATAAATCCCACAGGAGGTGGGGAGGGGGAGACGCAGGGGGAGAGCGACCCCCGCCCCCCCCCCGCATTAACGTCCGTAAGACATTTGGTTGCCTGAACAAGAAGGCACTTTCTGTCGGAACAAAAAGGCTGTTCTTTGCCAGGGAAGGGTGAGCACCCAGGAGCCGGCTCTGCCCTTTCAGATTAGGGGTAGCTTGTATGTGCAGGGTTAGCCTTAATAGAGCCGGTGGTGTAAGACTAGAAAATCCTGTTTCTATATAAAGCCCTGAAGTGTCAGGGTGAGAATGGGTTTGCAATGCATGTGTTAGCTTTAACAAGTGCTCCTGGTATCCTGCTAAAGACACAAAGTTTGGCAAGAAAAATCAGGGCGGCTGCCTGTGCCAGCCTCTTTGGTGATTGTCTTAGGGCACCCCCTTTTTAAATCGATTAATGGTATGGGAAGGGGGAGGCAGGCGGACTTAGAGGTATCCGTGGCTAGTTACATCGCTAGATGTTAAAGAACACACACAGAGCATTGCACTTCCATTGTATGCGGCCCATCTCCTAAATCCAGAAACTCATTAGAGGAAAGATCTATCCTGGCTGTCTTCATTAATACCTTTATGTAGGAGTGGGGAGAAAGAGACCGAAACAACAGCAACAAACGCACAGAGGCTGGAATGCAAAACCTCGCCTTGATGAGTATTTTCCTAAGGAGGGAGTAAGGAAATGCTGAGTAAGGGGATATGGCTGAGCAAGGGGATATGGCTTTTTAATATTTTGCTTTTGTTTCTGTATATTATAGACTATGTTTTCAAAGGGATTGATTTCAACTTCCCTGCATTTATTTTTGGACATTAAAAAAAAAAGGTTCTATCTGGAAAAAGTGGTTCCGTTAGAAGTATTTCCACTGTGGATATTTGACTTTTATTTTTTAATTTTGTTTTTCGTGTAACCTAACCAGCCTCTATATTTATCCCAAAGTCAATATATGTATTTCTGGCTTCAAGGGTTCACTTCCCCCCACCCCCATATGGTTGATTTTGAGATCCTGTGGCAGTTTCTGTATATTTAATGTGCACCTTCATTTTGTGCGTATGGGTTGTGTATACTACTGTGTGTGTGTGTGTGTGTGTATATATATATATATATATGGAAGTAGGAATTTAATCTTAGATTTACAAAACCACACACAGCCACTTAAGTTTTGTTTACAAGTTACTTTAAACATAAGAGCAAAAGAAAAATGTGCTGCATTTTTTATTTTTCTTTAAACTCAGCAGTAACGGCCATTATTGCTAGCTTGATGAACTGTGAATGCTAAGAAAATTATATCTGCTTTAATGGGATTACAATTAGTACATGGATTAAAGTGGATGGCATGAGGTAGGCTAGAAAGGGTAAAAATGATCAACTAGGATTGCAAACATTTCTTTAGAAAAAGTGCATGTGTGCATACATACCCACGTGCATAATTAGTAATGAGCTTTTAGCATGATGAGATTTTTAAAGTGGTAAATACAACAAGCTCTGTACCCTTATTTTTGTTTTATTTGAAATGAGTAAATCATAGATGAACAGAGTTTTCCCAAGGTTTATTTTTTAAAACTTCTTTCCTTCCTTCCCTTTTTTTTTGTCCTAAATATGTATAAAAAGATGCTCATCGGAGTAAAGTCTTTCAAACACTATTTGGCTTCAGCAATACCAAGAAGGTACTTTAAAATGCAAACCTAGGCAAATTGGATGAGGAGTATGATTTGTGTCAATCATTGTGCTTTTCTTCCATCCCCTGGATTCAATACCCCAAGTCCTGCTTCCAAGCCATATGAAATCCTTTTGTTGATCTCTTTTATTTCCCTTTTTTCTTCTATTCTATGTGTGTGTGTGTGTGTGTTTTGAATAGGAATGTTGATTAAACTCATACTTAGAAATATCATTGGGAAGAAATTCTGTTCCTTCTGTTTATTCTGTAGAATGCATCTTTAGCACTCTTGGTTGTGTGCATGGGTCTCCGCCCCCCCCCCCGCTTTTACATTCAAGAAGCAAACTGACAATTCCTGTAGAGTAAATTATTGATAGAATCTTGACACTGATGCACAATTATAATACAAGGAAAGACCTCTCTAGAACCAGAGGTCACAGTATGTGAATCTACAGAGTAGGCTGTAATGGATCTCAGCCAGTTGCATTATTATTTAAGTAGTAGTAGTAGTAATACTAGTAATAGTAGTATTTTGTAAAGAATAGTAATGCCGACCTCACGTCATCTTCTGCTTTGAACAAGCAAGATGTTTATGCTCTACTGCAATACCCATTCATTTGATGGAGCCATGCTGGAGAAATTCCCAATACCCCACATCCATGGTGTATTAAAAGTCGTGGAGCTTGCCTGTTAAAAAGGCCAAACTTGGAGGGCTATGTCCAGCTTTGAACCCACATCCTGGATATCTAGAGCCATTTTTTTAAAATTTAAGGCAGCTACAAGAGAAACAAAAATTAAATGCAGAATTCCAAAAGGCTGCTGGATACAAAGCAAATCTATTGAGAATAGACTGGAATCCAAAGTGCTTAATTTTTATGTCCACTTGGAAAAAACTCTACAAGGCATACATTCATTGATGAAGCATATATTCTAACACTCCCTCCTGCCTGGAATTCTTTCCCACTGGAGCGATATCTTGTCCCCTCCTTATTCCTCCCCTCATGCAGTTTTTTTTAAAAATCTGGCCACAGAAACCTTGGATGTTTGAAGTTAGCATTTAGTATCTAGCAAATTGTTTTTCTTAAAGCAGAGTGCTGATAGTTTTATAATCCTGCTGTAGAAATTTTATGGTGAAGTGCTGTTATAGTAACCTTGTCACAAAAGGTGCAATTAAAATGTTTTGTCTCATTTGTGCAGCATTAGATTTGTGTGTGTATGTGTGTGCGTCTCTAATGCAGATGGTCCAAAGTCAATGCTGTGAAAATTATGAAGAGAGCAAAAGAAAGAAAGAAGAAGAGGATATTAGTAGCATTAGTCATCATTACTCCTGCCCTGAGCTGCTTGGATTTTCTCATTGTTGTTGATTCTTATTTAGTATGCAAGAGAGAATCTTACCAAGAGGGCTGGGGAAAGATGGCCAAATACTACTCCTCCTACACCAGAGCAAGGTGGTTGCATGTTGTCTGATATTTTTCCTTAAAGGTCTACTGGAAATAGTAAATTGAGTTAACATACGCAAGTGTGTAAAATTATAAAACAAGTAGGCCAAGCATAGGCAATTAAAACATAAAGAGAAGGATCACCATTAGGAATGGACTTAGCAAAAGGTCTTGGAACAGAAATTTCTTTTGAACAGAAACTGTTGCAGTAGTCCTAAGCTTGAACATTTCTTAGAATAATCGAGTTTTGTGTATATTTAGTTGGCATTAAATCCAGTGAGAAGGGGAAACAATATATTCCTGGGGAGATGGACTTTGTACACACCCACACACACACATTGCCTTCTCCTCTGGTGTCCCCCTTTAAAGAAAATACATTTTAGTAAATATCTCATTAACTATATGACACCAATGGATGTATCTGCAGCGCAGTTACTAGCATTAAATAGGTGCTAAAGGAGTTACTGTTCAAAGGTATGTTTTAAAGACTCTAACCATCTTTACTTATAAATGACAAGTAGCATGAGACATCAAAGGCAATGCAGAGATAACAGCTAGGAACTGCCAGGGTTGATCTTTTGCACAAGAACTGCAAGGCGCACGTGGTTATGCAAGGCAGTTGTGGTTGTATGCCAGCTTGCATGCGCATGCTCACCTGACACACACACAAATTAAAGTTCAAATTTGAAATGTACATTATCCCACTGGGAGTTGCTCCACCATCATGTCTAATTATTCATATAAGAGGTAGATTTCTTTTTCCACAGGAAGAACTAGGCTGTGTATGTGAGAGAGAGAGAGAGCGAGAGACTCTGACTATGTGACTGTGACTGTGATATTACATTAGAAGCAAGGCAGTATCCCCATGCACAAGACAAGTGTTGCAGGGGAAATCTTACGCCAGTGCTTCTTCAAAACAGGCTTAATCCTAGAGCAGAGACTGTTCAACATATGGGAGTCCAAATTCACAGAAAGTTGTTTAAAATAACACGCAGAAGCCTAAAAATATCTTTTCAAAAACTCACACTTTCTCATATGTGTGTGTGTGTGTGTGTGAAGAAAAAAATGCCAAACCCTAGAACAGAAAGATCTAAAAATATTCAAGGCTTTGGCAAGGCTCATGAAGTTAAATAAATTATACAAGAACCATTCATGGGAGAGACTCTACTTTTTCTTAACAGGAACATTGTTCAAGCTAATAAAAATTATAATTTACTAGCCACCAAGCTTTTCATGAGTCTAAATTTAATTGGTCAGGCTTCTGGAGTCCATCATTTCCTGCTGGATTAGTAGATTTGTATTGGAGTTTGTGACATAGCAGAGAACAAAAAAAAAAAAAAAAAAAGAGAGAGAGAGAGAGAGAGAGAGAGAATCATGAAATAGCATATTTCTGGGGCTGGGGAGAGACTGCCTTGTTTCTTCCCTAGTGCTTTCTCTTTTTTTCTTCCCCTGCAGCCCCCTTCCTTTTGCATCTTGAGTGCTTGGAAAGGTGGGAGGAGATTTCAGGAGATGTAGAAATGCAGGGGGTATTAGGAAGGCTAGAACACAATTTAGATATTCAGAGCCCTTTGAAACACAGCACAGTTATTTTAATTTGATAAATGATCGGGCACCTTTAAGAGTGTGTTTGAACAATCAAGATACACTTCAGCAAGTTGATAGGATGTATGCTGTCAACTTGCATATGCCATTAGCGCAGACTGCACGCATAAATAATGTGAAAGCACAGCTCCTCTCTCTACCCTTCTATCCTCCATGTGCTCCCCACTCACAAAAGAGCCCTTTACCCATTAAACTAGAGGTCTTCTGAGCCAAAAACCCCAATATTTCTGGCTCCTCTTCATCCTCTTTAAGGACAGACTTTTCTAGCAGAGTGCTTTTAAAACAGAAACATATTAAGAATAATAAACACACCAAGATGATCCATCCTCTGTATGTGTGTGTGTGAGAGAGAAAGAAAATGACCCTGTGATCAATGGAAACTGCTTTCATTTCAGTTGTACCTTATAGAACAATTACTGTACATTCTTTTTTCACTGTTTCGCCTGTCGTGTGTAAAACTAGGAGGGAGTGTGTGTGTATAATGTGTAGGGGGAACTGGCATTTAAAGTACAGCATGTAATAATTAATTAGACCAAGGTAATTAACACCAATCATTCTCAATAAATAATAAAATAAAACCATCAGTTAGTTTTGACTTACGGGCGAACATCAGAAAGGATTTTCATGGTAATTCATAGACATGTTGTGTATGTGTTTGTGAGAGTGAATAAAATTTAACATAGGAGATAAACCCCCCTCACTGGGCCAGTTCCTTTTGCAGTGTTATTCAACTATATTCTGATAATGAATATTGAAACTATTGGTCAGTTTAGATGTTTTAAGTTAGAATTGTACAAAGGAAGCCTTGTAGACCAAAGTGAAAAGGAAGTAGTAAGAATGTCTTAAAAAAAAAATCTGCATTCTCCTTTCTTGTTGTTATATGTGTCTCTTGCACGTTAGGTCGGCAGTTGGTTGTATCCAGTACAGGCTGTCCTCCAGTTGAATGTAAAAGGCTGATGAAACAGGATTCCTTTTAACCTTCTATAGTCTCCAGGTGTACACATGCACGCACACACACATCTGCTTCAGACAGCTGGAAGATCTTGCTGAGCAGATTTGGGATATGTGCAGGGAAAGGTGATCATTGAGAAATCCTGGTATGAGCAACGTTTATTTCCATGACACTGGAAGTGGCCAGAAAGCAGAAAGCTCCAAGCCATCTAAACTATATGGATAGTGTTGAATTTTTGTTTTTGTTTTTGGCCTTGTTTACTGCATGCAGCTCAATGATTATCACAAACTCTATGGGTTGCATCCAGACTTAGTCGTACTTAAAGCAGATCTAGTGATCATTAAAACTTTGTTTGCACGGGGCCTAATCTATGACTAATTCTAGAATCAACCAAGACTGCTGTCTTAGTAATAAGCATGAATGTATATCATCCACATCCGAAGTACACGTGGACTCCCCGTGTTACAACCTGGATTTTCTTTTGAGGAGTTTTTGATATACAGTAATTCTCTTTGTGTCTGAGTTTCCAAATGCATGAGATATGGATGCAAATATTAAAGGCATTTTGTCCGGTGAGCCATATTGAATCAAAGCAGAGGTAAAGTCAGCAATAACATGTCAAACTCACATGTACAATATGATTGTGCTTTTGCACACATTTCTTCATATATATCTTTTTAATACTTTGAGAAGAAAAGAAAAATATGAACAAGTCTTCAATGGTTCAAAGGGTACTTAATTCTCTAATTTAACCACACACACATGTACATGTAATATATTGCCCTGTTTGTGGTTTATTGATTTGTGTAATTTCTCAGAAATATCCATTAATGTTGGTCTATTCAAATCACATTATCATAAAATACATTCAACTGATACAAAAAAGTATATAGTATTTTATCCAGTTGGTGTCCCTTTGCTGATGGAATGATCTTTGATCCAATGCAGGCCTCTGTATTTTGAACAGTGAGAGACAACAGGATGGGGTGGGGGGATGTTTTTGGCAATTCAGCCTCTTCCCCTTGAAGCTTCCTCCCCACAATTCTTTGGACATGAAACAGATTGGAGGGACAGCACTGGTATGGGGAATTGGTGAAAACTGCCTAATTTTCCTTCAGGGATGCCTCTACTAAATAAAACAGCCTTCCATCCATTGAGGGGTAGCAGCTACATACAGTCTCGTGAAGCTGGACCTTCGGACAGTGGGTTGAACATTAGAAAATCTCCCAATACAGCTGTGCTGGTGAGAAACAAAAACCAAGTGCAACAAAAACCTTTCTACTTGCATATCACAGTCGCACTGTTTGTGGGCTGTGCATTAAATTTAAGGACTATATCAAATATATATGCTCTAACCTTAAACATGCTTAGAATATTGTACTTGATACATATAGCACCTGTACTCCTGGGAACTTTTTTACCAGTATATCCTTCCTGTTTTTTTAAACCTGAGAAACCCGGGGGGGGGATAGCAAACAATGTACTTTTCTTCCTCCAGACCTAAAGGGCCAAGTCTTGATTGTTCTTCTAAAACAGGTGAAATAGCTGAAAAGTCTAATTAGAGTGTCATAATTAATAACATATAATGGTACAAACCCTTTGAGCAATTAATATTCTCTCAAGTGACTAGCAGGGCTATTACGACAGGCCCACAAGTCACCTTGTAGCTGGAAGGCTATCATAAAGGGAGAAACTGTGAGGATGCTGAATTTTAGACAGGGTAAATTAGTGAAATTTACTCTGGTTTCCCTCTGGTCCTCTTATGAGTGGAGTCTGTCCCTTTGTGTTTACTCTAGAATGTCATTTCAATGCTCTGGATGAATACATAAAATGAGAAAGACCAGGCTGTGGGTGGAGCACTTGGGGCTGATGTGTCCTACAAACTTAATATTGTATAATGGCCTGAAATTGGTTTTCTCCCTCTTGGATATTGTTAACAGGGAAAATACAGCAGAAACTCCATTTCCTCCCAAAGCTTTGGCTAGCTGAAGCTCATGACTATCGAAACCTGCTGTGGATCATCCGTGTAGCTCCATGTTAACTCAACCCTGTATGTAAAGAGCACAGCCATTTATCCAAGTCTTTGATTATCCATACAATTTGGATGTCCTCCAGACTGTGTAGGTAAATGAGAAGGTGCTGTATATAATACCGTGTATGGTAATTCTGTGTATTGCAGCAAGGTTTTCTGTTCAGCATAATACACTAAATAATACTTGGGGATGATGGTGCAGCAAATTGTTTTGGTGAGAAGGGGTTGCATAAGAAATTCTACAAGTTCTATGTGAACAATCTCTTGGGTGTTAGCAAATGGCTGAATGGAAAAGAGACAGTGCCAGCTCTCTTTGGGCTAAGTCTTCCTGGTAAATTGTTTATTTCTTTTGCCTATCAGATGGTTGTATTCAGTGCCAAAGTTGCAATTGTCTCTCCTTCCTTCCTTACAGCTGTCTCAGAGGATTAAGTTCCAAACTGGAATCAGAAGCTGTTTTTTTTTAATTGAGTGGGGATAGTATGGCATACCGGGAAAGTGATGGGGCCAAAACAGGTGGAACTGTATACTGCTTTAAATTTTTGAGGAAGAGAGTTTTTACTTCCCATTTTCTAAGACCTTGAAAAGTAGCAAGAGCCCAGTCACTGGAGACTGATGGCTGAGAGACAGGAGCCCTTGATCTCTCACACACATTGATATGCAGCTGTGTCCCCAATGCATGTCCACTGAGCATGGGGGAAAGGAACAAAAGCAGCCCTAGGTGGGAGTGGATAGATCTTGAGGCAAGCTGCCTTGAAACTTTTTTAAAAAAATAAAATAAAATAAATTACTTTAAGATTTCATCTCAGTCATTAGAGAAGCATGGGTCAAGAACACACGCACACCCTCAGTTACAGCCAGCCAGTTGCAGTGGAGATGATAACCCATCATCTTTTATGGAGCAAGTTTGAAGATTTCCCCAAGTTTCATTTAGCTATTTATCATCCTGGCAGAAGATAACCCCCCCTCCCAAGCCCATACCAGCCTATCTTTTCCTTCTTCCCCTTGCTCCTCTTTTCCCCCTCCTCCTCATTCTTCAGTAGGCTCCCGAGAACATGAATTGTATATTTTTCCCCTTAAAAAAGAACAAAAATAAAAGTGTATGTCAAAGTTAAAACAGATTTTGAGATTAACTTGTCTACTCCTTATTAGTGGCACTCCTTCTGAAGATTAGAAAGGAGAGGGTGGGGGTGGAGGGAGGTAAAGACACATGTGTCAGGCAGAAAGAAAGCAGAATCCTGAAAAACCAAAATCTTGCAGAATTACAGTTGAGTGGTTTCATCTGTTCATTAGTTTTATTATTTGGATTTTCCCAGAGATGCCGTTAGTCAGCTTCCATCTGTGAAAAACCAATGGGTTAGGGCTGGACTAACTGTGGGGCATGTTTCTAGTAGTCTTTGGATGCTTAAAGGGTTTTGGGCAACCCATACCTTCCTCACAAAATCTGGTAGAAGAAAGAGGCCTGAGGCTGGTAGGACTGGAGTTTTGTTTCAGAAAGGGACCTCAGGTTTAGCAACAGCCCTCTCTTTGATATATTGAAGTTTTGTTGTTACTTGTGAGTCATCAAGGTGCAAGTCAGAGGTATAAATTCAAGCAGTGACATGTGATCTAAAGCTCTGTGTGTGTGTGTGTGTGAGAGAGAGAGAGAGAGAGAGAGGCGGTTGGGGGGAACTGAAGCCAAACTGGCCACACGTGATTAGGGCTTTATGCTAAGCAATTGTTAATTTAATAATAAATATACTGAAATGTGTATAGCCTGCTTTGCCAAAATGGTGACTCCCCAGTGAAATAAAAGACCCAAGCTACTATACAAACTGCAAATAGCTGGGTAGCACCAGTGAATTTCACTGAAATCTTTGTGGTACTTGGTGCAAGAAAGAAAGCTGTTTAGTTTACTTGTGAGTAAAGCCCACTATTTGCTTCAGCTGTGCATTCATTTAAAAGGGAACAGGTATTAGGTTCTGTACAGGGGCTGTGGAAATGAATGGAAGTTTGGCAGAAGGACTAGAAAATGTGGAAATGTAGCTTAACGCTAGTCCTAAGCAAAACTTGGAAAAGTTACTTGAATCCTTCTGCCAGCATAAGGGGATCTATAGTCCAAGAATCTAATCTTTCGAAGCAGGGGCATAGCTTAGTGTCCATATGCCAAGGGGCAAGAAATACAAATGGACTCACTCAGTATGGCCACCCCTCCCCCAGTCTGTCAGGGGATTGGGCGTGGGGTGGGCAATGTTCCTCTCAGTCCCAGTTGTAGCCATGACTCCATTTCCAAGCTCTCATTCTAAGGCAGGAAATAAATGAACGGCCATGTATGTGCAAAGTCACAAAGTATCTCCATTTTCAGAGGCAATATACCTATAATGGACCATTGCATTAATTTCCTGTGCAAGCAAAGTAATGCTCAAAGTTCTACAACAAAGACTTATCATATGTGGAGTGAGTAACACCAGATGTCCAAGCTCGGTTCAGGAAAGGAAGAGGCACTAGGGATCATGTTGCAAACGTATGGTTGGATAATGGAATGCACCAAAGAATTTCAAAAGAAAATCAGTCTGTGCTTTATAGATTATAGCAAAGTCTTTGATTGTATTGATAATGAAAAACTATGGATTGCTCTTAAAGAAATTAGTGTGTCACAACATTTTGATTGTCCTGATGCATAACCTGTACTCAGGACAAGAGGCTACTGTCAGAACAGAATATGGGGAAATGGAATGGGTTCCAATTTATTTTACTTATTTATTACATTTGAATGCCACCTTTCTCTCAGAATTAGATCCAAAATTGGCAAGGGGAATTTTATCCCCCTATCTGTTTAACTTGTATGATGAACATATCATACGTAAAGTAGGATTAGACATGGAGGAAGGAACAATTTAAAATACGCAGATGACACCATACTACTAGCAGGAAATAGCAAAGAACAATTACCGAAGAAAGTCAAGGAAAAAAGTGCAAAGGCTGGTTAAACATTAAGAAAACAAAAATAATGACCACATATGATTTACATAACTTTAAAGTAATAATAATAATAATGAAGACATTGAAATTGTTAAAAGATTTTCCATACCATGGCTCAGCCACTAATCAGAATGGAGACTGCAGTCAAGAAATCAGAAGAAGATTAGGACTTGGAAGAGCAGCTATGAGGGAACTAGAAAAGATCCTGAAGTGTAAAGATATATCACTGAATACCAATGTTAGGATTGTCCATGACATCATATTTCTGATTTCTATGTATGATTGTGAAAGCTGGACAGTGAAGAAAGCTGTTAAGAAGAAAATCAACTCATTTGAAAAGTGGTGCTGGAAAAGAGTTCTGTGGATACAGTGGACTGCTAAAAAGACCAATAAATGGGTCCTAGAGAAAATCAGATCTGAACCCTTCCTAGAAACCAAGATAATTAAACTGAGACTGTCACATTTTAGATATATCATGAGAAGATGTGACTCACTAGAAAAGAGAATAATGCTTGTTAAGGTAGAAGGTTGTAGGAAAAAAGGAAGACTGCATTCCAGATGGATAGGTTCAGTCAAGGGAGCCATTTCCCTGAGTGTGCAAGACTTGAGCCGGGCTGCTGATGACAGGTTGACAGAGGTCTGTCACTCATATGATCGCCACAAGTCAAAGTCAGCTTAACAGCAGTTAACAACATCAGTCAATACCTCTAACAGATACTGGGAGAACACAGGGAATTGTTTTCCTCAAGCTGCCTTGATAGCCCCAAATCAGGGTATGGTGGTTGGCCACTGTTGAAAGAGAATGCAGGCCAAATCAATTTTTGGTTCCATTCAGCAAGTCAGCTCTTACATTCTTTTTATCAAGATTTGTGCAGCTGCAGTAGATAAGACACATAATCCAAAGGAAGCCCAAGGTTACACTTGAGTACATTGGAAAGGATTGTGGCTTTCAAAGATTTCATGTAGCAATGAAAGAAGCCATCTCCTCCTCTTTTATTAATTTTAAGCAAATCTTGTGATTCAGAGGCTGTTCTCTTCAAGATGCTTGGGCCCAAAGAAGTTGCACACCCTGCCATGTGGATGCCTTCAGATTTGTGAGAGGAAGAATCTTTCTTCAAAGTCATTTATAATTGTTGCTTGCACCAAAACAAAAGGTTTTTGTGAAAACTTCTCCCTTTGTCCTGACAAATGCCACATCCCAGGGTTGTGCTTGGTCATGGAAAAAAGAGAGCTAGAGGGCTGGAGACTGTTCTTCTACAGGGATACTTCAGGACTCTATGAACTCCAGAAGAGTGTGAGATGGGCAGCTGCATTGGCCAAGAAACATATGTTCTGTACACTTGCTGGGAATGTCCGTTTGTTGTCTCTTTCTGACTTCAGAAGTGTGTTGCTAGGATTCCATCTAAAGCTGTGTGTTTTGTGTGGGGTATACATGTGTGACAGAGAGAGAGGGAGGGAGGGAGGGAGAGAGAGGGAGAGAGAGAGAGAGAGGTGCAATGTGGTGATAGCATAATTAAATATTTAAAAACCCTGGTATTACAGCATTTTTAAAATGTACTTTTCAGAAGCATGTTTATGACAGCTCATCTCTGTTAGGACTGACTCAGCTGTCTCCCGGAAAGGGGTGAACTCATTTTTGGCAGGCAGATCTCCCTCAACCCATTCCTCTGTGTAGGAAAGAGGGATGGGAGAAGCAGCTCCTGAAAAATTCTGCCAGTGCCACTGCTGGGTATCTGAGCTCTTTTTTTCTGCATTAGGAGGAAAAGAGTCATGTGTAACACACTGGCTGGAAAGGGCTTTAATAGACAATGGGAATGGGATTGGTGTTTGCTTTAGCCTAGGTGGTAAATCTTTTACTGGTGTACTGCAAGAAATCTCATAGGTAGGACATAGCAGGCTCTAACGACATACAGCTAAATACAGCTATCAGTGCTTCTTAGGTGTATCCACGCTGCAGAATTGTAGCAGTTTGATCCAACTTTAATTGCCATGATTCCCTCCTATGTAAACTGGTAATTTTGGGATTTGTAGTCTGGAGAGGTACTTGGAATCCTTTAGTGCACTTCCATGAACTACAGCATTAGAGCACTCTAGAAGAGAATTCAAAGCACCTTGCTAAACTGACAATCCTAGGATTCCAGAAGATGGAACCATGACAGTTAAAGTGGTGTCAAAGCAGTATGATTGTGGAGTGTATGTATGTCCCTCATCATGATAACTATATATTCCCTGAAACTTTAGAGGCAATATGTTTCTGTGAGTACCCGTTGGTAGGGGACATACACAGGAGGGTACAAACGCCCCCTTGTCCTGCTTGTGGGACTCCCATAAGCATCTGGTTGGTCATGGTAGGAACAGAAGGCTAAATTGGCCTTTGGTCTGATCATCAGGCTTTTAACTTCCACAAAAAGGAATGTGCACAAGCCTGTGTCATTCTGCTCCTTACTATCAGATAACCACCTTTGAAGGGCAATGGAGTTGAGAAGAAGGGATATTCCCATAGCTAGGACAGACATAGGTAAACCGAGATCCAGCTCAAGAAGCATCCCCAAACTAAATATAGACCTGGGGGATAGGGTGCCTGTCATAACTGCGCTGGAGCCTCTCAGTCCACAAAGTGCTGGAAACTGTTTTATTTTAGCTGCTCTCAATATTTTACATAGACTAAAAAGAGATACATCTTACTTATAAACTGATAGGGTTTTTTTTTCATTAAATACAGTAAATAAAATGCAGAATCTCATCAACCCATGCATGAGAAGTACTTTAATGCAGATTTGTTGACAGCCACTGACTGGTCCTGAGTTAAGGATTGTTTCCTGAGAGAGCTCAGTTTTGTAAATCAGAGGAGACTTTCTCCTATTCAGCATGTTGCAATGCTAAAGATGACTTGAAATTGGAATGCATTGCCAGGTGGGCTAGTACATCTTCTGAAAATGTTAAAGATCACTTTAATAGGTGATCTTATTTTTCATGCATCCTGGGAAAGAAAATGAAACAAGATGAAAAGGCAAGCAACTGTTGAATTGCAGGTTGAGTCTGTGATTCCACACACACACCCAACCATTTCCCGGACCTCAGCTTTGTTTTTTCCTCATTTTGTTTTGATCCAGAGGGAACACATTGCTTTCCTTCACTTCATTCCTCTCCATTCTGCCAAATCTGCAGGTTTCCACTCAGGTAGCTCAGAGCTCACAATCCTCCCAAGCCAGTTATCAATCTTGTTCATTAAAGAAAAGATTCTGTCTGTTCCAAGCCAACTTCAGACAGAAGGGACATCACAAGTTCCAATGATGATGGCTTCCATTTTCTACTCCTGATCTTTACAAAACAGATAGTACATGGTTCATTGATTAGTGAGTTGGGAGCCTAGTACAGTACTATTTCACCCAATGTTTGAGTTTCTATCTTAAAGGTACAAGTGGAAGCTATGCAGGATCAGGTCTGGGTAGTACTTGGATGGGGCACTGCAAAGAGATACCAGATGCTTTGGCTGTATCTCAGAGGAAGACAATGGCAAACCAACTCTGAGTATTCCTTGTCTTAGAAAATCCTGTGAAATTCATGGGGGCACCATAAGTCAACAGATGACTTGAAGGCACATACACAAAGAAGGGGCAGGGAAGTAAATAATTCAACATATGATTTGGTAGTGTCTGAAGTGTATGGACGGTTTTGAGCATATGTATCCTGCCAGCCATCAGCACTTGGTCAACAGAGTACATTTGTTGAAACCTTTGGGGCATTATCTGGGTGTATGTACGGTATGTCAGAAGCAAGCAGGCGGTTTCTTTCTTCCTCACTCCACCCTCCTTCATTCCCTATATGCCTCTAAGATTTAAGAAGACAAATCTCAAAACCAGACTTTGAGTCTTTCAAATGCAAATTTGCAAGGTTTCCCTTGGATCTGTCAGGTTTGGCTATTTAAGTGGAAGAGAAAATTGTAGTTCTTGAGATCCCACCCATTCTTAAGGATGTACAAGGTTTGTGGTGGGGTGGACATTTCAGGCAGAAACTGAAATAACTGTAATATCTACTTTCTTATCAAATGTAAAGTTACTTTCCAGTTTTCAGCAACATACTGTAAAACACGCTGTTTATAATTTAGCAGATTAAATGGTAGTAGTTTGGCAAATTTAAAAATTTAGTGATCAGTTTTATTCCTGTATGTATTTAAATATTTTCAGACCACCTTTAAGGATACAAAGCTGCCTAACATGGCTCACATAAAGAAATCCTATGCATGCTTACTTAGATTTAAGATCCACATTGTTAAGTCCAGGTTATTCCCAGATAAGCGTGCATAGGATTGTAGCCTCTAAAGTGCAAATGCCTTAGAGTCATCCTAAACCCCAAGGGCAGCTGCTTGAGATAAATTGGCTGAATCCACTCTACACAAATAATCCAGTTTGAAACTGGATTATTTGCCATGGCTCCTTCCTGTGGAATCCTGGGATTTGTAGTCTGGTGAGGCACCAGTACTCTTTGGTAGAGAAGACTAAAGACCTTATCAAACTACAAATCCCAGGATTCAATAGGAAGGAGCCATGGCAAATAATCCAGTTTCAAACTGGATTATTTGTGTAGTGTGGATTCATGTGTTGTAGGGCTGGGGGGCAGCTGCAACACCTCTACCATAAGAGAATCAATAGGAGCGTACATGTAACTGCAGAGTCTCCACTTGTCTAGGGAGATTATCAGACTCGTCCAAAAAATAATTTAGCAGAATGCCAGGATGACATTTCTGCGAACAGGACCCAGTTTAAGAATAAACAAACAGTCCTGGGGTGGGACCTGGATCTTTTTAGGTTTTTCTCCCTAGGCCATCACTACCACTTTGTGCTCATTTTTGGTTAATTTCAAATTAAAAAAAAACTCTCTAGGCACACTTCTTTAAAGAAGCAGGGATGTTAGTCCAAAACATAAGTGCACATTTATAGCACTGTCCTCCCTAAAATAATGATATCCATGTCAAGGCATATTTGGAAAACAAACTTGTGATGGTCCTTAGTAATGGTGGTAATAGTGCTGTGTGTGTGCGTGCGTGTGTGTGTGCGTGTGTGCGTGCGCACTTGTGCATGCATGCCTTCAAGTCATCTGTCGTAATAACCCAAGAATTCCACAGGTTTTTCTTAGGCAAGGAATACTCAAAGATGGTTTTGACAGTTTCTTCCTCTGAGATATCACTTACAGAACCTGGTATTCTTTAGTAGTTTCCCATCCAAGTACTAACCAAGGCATGACCCTGCTTTGCTTCCAAGATCAGACAGGATCTGGTGCCTTTAGGTATTTAGGCCCTTAGTAGTGCTATACTACTTTTCAACCTTACACATGAACTCTGTAGCTGGCTGTGTATGGTCATTTTAATTAGTGCTCAGATGCTAAATTTTAGAATGATTACAAGAAATAGCTGCTTACCTGTGATGCGGTTTATTTGTGGACTTGCAGCAGGAGTGGGTTGAATTGAAGGCCTCAGCCCAAAAAGCTGAAGAACGGTGGCCAAATTAACCAGATTGGGAAGCGTGGTTTTGGCAAAGTGTGCATGAGTTCTCAAAAGAATTTTTTAAATATGTTTTCATTTTTTTTAACATGGTTATATGCCTTTTGGGGGGAGGGAATACATTCTTGTTGACATGGTCTCAGAAATTAGAGCTCCTTGTTTCCTTTTCTGCCATTCCTTTTTGTGTAAGCAATATTCCCTTTTAAGACACTTGCATCTCCATCTTTCCCAATGTGCATCTTTAGCTTTCTCAATTAATCCTCACTGTTTCAAATTTGGTTATATTTTATTAACTTACATTTTGCTTTTCACTCATCTACCTGCATGTAATCTAAGTAACAGAATAAAGAAGAGGCCCTCCTCTTAAAGCTGAAGTGGGATTCACAGAATAAAACCAATATTTATCTTACTGGTGGTTGGAAGGCACACATCTATAAATTTTGCTTTATTGCATGCAGCCTGTTTTGGTAATTCCTTTTCTCCCACCCCTTTTCCTCTCATGTGAGGCATCAACTAAGAAACACACACACACACACACACACACACCAACAACTCACTAGATTTAAGTAGCTCTTAGCAGAAGTCTTGTTTCTTGGAAACCCTTTCATAGAAGTTACAAATTCTCAGCCATTAGAAATACCTCAGTTCTAGCCTTTATCTAGAAGGGGCAGAGAGCAAAGGCAGGCTGCAGACCTTGGACTCAAGTATTTCTTTTCCCTACTTAAAAAAGAAGAGCTTAGTGTGATCTCAAGTCAGGCTGTGTGATGCTCACCTAAGAAAATTAAGGAACATGGTTCTTATTTGAAAAAGTACATTTCTAACCTTTATGGTGGATGAAGAAATTGCAAAGAGACAATGATAGTGTGCATTTGTCACATAGTCTCTGGCAGTCTTACACCAGTACATGAGTATGTAGAGGAAGTAATTGGCAAAACCGCCTCTGAGGATTCCTTGCCTAAGAAAACCTTATGAAATTCATGGGGTTTCCATCAGTTGACAGGTGACTGGAAGACACACACACATGCATTGTGAAAGAAACGCAGAGCCTTTGGCCATCTAGATGTTCTGGACTACATCTCCCATAAACAGCTATACCAGCCATGCTTTGTTGTAGATCAAAATATTTGGAAGGCCAAAGGCTTTGAACTCATGCATTATGGTCCCAGAATGTACTGAGGATAGCCATCACTTGTATTTCCAAAGGCTACTCTGCTCTCTAGATGGTGTGGGAATCCTTATTTTGCTTCCCAAGGTAACTCTCCTACAGACGGGAAGGCTTTCCATATTATCGTTCTGCAGAAATTGCATACCACGTCTTGATTCTAATTTGGATGGGGTAGGTAGGGACTTCCAGATGTTCAGTTAAACAACCATGGCTTATATTCCATTGACTTATTGACAATAATGCCTCACTTACACCCTGGTGAAGAGATTTGTCTACATAAGCTATAGGCACGTGTATTCTGTTTAGCTTCAGAAAACCTAAATTTTGCCAACTTTTACAATGTATGTAAACGCCCACAAGTCCAAGTCCTATTGAAATAGTACTAACTAGAATAGACCCATTGAATCAGACCCATTGACTATCATTCAACAGTTGGGTCTATTCTAGCTATGTATGCAATGCCTGCTTCCTTCATGCTCTCTCTCTGGCTTTTCTTCGCAAACGAAGATTCAGGAAGGACTCATCCCGCGCCTTCTGCAAGCGCGCTGATGACTAAAAAGGCCAATCTGAGATAAACAAGTCCGGTTGCAAAAAGTGCAGCAGAAGGTCTCCTTGGGTGATGTTTTTGGGTTGTGATTCTTTCTGCGTTGTCGTTTCTCTTCAAGACTTGTTCGTCATGAGTTCTCAAATAAGGCTGCAGCATTGTGGATAGTGCGTCTCCATGCCTCCCGATGTGAGGCAGGCAACATGAGAAATATGGGATATAAATGAATTATGTTTATTAGTAGTAGTACAACAGAAGAGTTTTATCAAGTCTTTGGTGGCTTCCATTAAATGGCTGCTGGGCTGCATTTGGTCTGTGGAGTCATGCATTGTGCAGTGATGTGGTGCTAGATTTTGTTATGTTTTTATGCTGTCTTCTGGTAAGGAGCTCAAGGTGGTATATATAGTATCATACAGAGCAGGATAGGTGCCAACTCCCTGAGACTGGTTAGGTTTAGAAAGAGTGATGGGCCCATGGTTAGCCATTTGGGCTTTGAGGAAAAAGGTGATCTGATCTCAACAAGTATAGTACTGTGGTTTCTTTCACACTACATTTTGTGTTATAGCATTTTTATGCTAGATTAATTGCCATGGCCACATTCTAGAGAATCCTTGGATTTGTAGTTTAGTGAGGCAATAGAGTACTCTGGCAGAGAATTCTAAATATTGCATGACAGTACAAATTCCAGGATTTCACAGAATGGAGCCATGGCAGTCTATATGCTATAATTGTGAAGTGTGAAAGAACGCTATATCCACAGTGGCTCTCAAAGCAGAACTGCAGACTCCCCAAGTGCCCAGTACAGATGGGCACAGTTCCACCATAGGCTGTGAGGCATTACTTCACTAACAGAGCCAGTCAAATGTGTATCTCACTACCCAAGCCCCCCTCTTCTTACATGACCCCTGCAGGTATAGTCTATGTAAATATTCATGCTTTGGCACTTAGAGCCCTGTCTTTATACATCTGTCCAGGAGCTATATGTATATGTCCAAGGAGAGTCATCATGATAGCACATGATCAACATGCAGTACATGATAGACTTTGAATTCCAAAGGCTGGATGGTCATCTGTCAGGAATGCTTTGATTGTGTATTCCTGCATGGCAGAATGAATCATAGAATCAGAGAGTTGGGAGAGACCTCAAGGCCCATCCAGTCCAACCCCACTCTGCCATGCAGGAATACACAATCAAATCATTCCCAACAGATGGCCATCCAGCCTCTGTTTAAAAACCTCCAAAGAAGGAGACTCCACCACACTCCCAGGCAGTGTATCCCACTTCCAAACAGCTCTTACTGTCAGGAAGTTCTTCCTAATGTTTAGGTGGAATCTCTTTTCCTGTCGTTTGAACCCATTGCTCTGTGCCCTAGTCTCTAGAGCAGCAGAAAACAAGCCTGCTCCATCCTCAATATGACATCTCTTCAAATATTTAAACATGGCTATCATTCCCCTCTCAACCTACTCTTCTCCAGATTAAACATGCCCAGCTCCCTAAGCCGCTCCTCATATGGCATGGCTTCCAAACCACCCACCATCCTGGTTGCCCTCCTCTGAACATGTTCCAGCTTGTCAATATCCTTCCTGAATTGTGGTGCCTAGAACTGGACACAGTATTCCAGGTAAGGCCTGACCAAAGCAGAACAGAGTGGCACTATTACTTCCTTTGATCTAGACACAATACTCCTATTAATGCAGCCTAGAATCGCATTGGCTTTTTTAGCTGCTGCATCACACTGCTGACTCATGTTCAGCTTGTGGTCCACTAAGACACCTAGATCCTTTTTGCATGTACTACCATCAAACCAGGTGTCACCCATCTTATGTCTGTGCATTTCATTTTTACTGCCCAAGTGTAGTATCCTACATTTCTCCCAGTTGAAATTTATTTTGTTAGTTTTGGCCCAGCTTTCTAATCTGTTCAGGTCATTTTGGATTTGGATCCTGTCCTCTGGGGTATTAGCTACCTCTCCTAATTTGGTGTCATCTGCAAACTTGATAGGCATACCCTCTATTTCCTCATCCAAGTCATTGATAAAGATGTTGAATAGTACTGGGGCCAGGACAGAACCCTATGGCACCCCACTAGTCACTTCTCTCCAGGATGAAGAGGAGCTACCCTTTGGGTTCAGTCAGTCAACCAATTACAAATCCACCTAGCAGTTGCATTGTCTAGTCCACAGGTTACTAACTTTTTTGCAAGAATATCATGGGTGCTTTGTCAAAAGCCTTACTGAAATCAAGATACACTACATCCACTGCATTCCCTTCATTTATCAAGTTGGTAACTCTATCAAAAAAAGAGATAAGATTAGTCTGGCATGACTTGTTTTTGAGAAATCCATGTTGACCTTTAGTGATCACGGCATTCCATTCCAAGTGCTTTCAGGCTGTCTGTTTAATGATCTGCTCTACAGTCTTTCTTAGTATTGATGTCAGGCTGACTGGGCAGTAATTATTTGGGTCTTCTTTCCCCCCTTTTTAAAGATGGGGACATTTGCCCTCTTCCAGTCTGCTGGGACCTCTCCTGTTCTCCAGGATTTCTCAAAGATTATTGACAGTGGTGAGACTACTTCTGCCAGTTCTTTTAATACCCTTGGATGAAGTTCATCTGGCCCTGGAGACTTGAACATGTTTATACTGGCCAGGTATTCCTGAACTACCTCTTTACCAATTCGGTGCTATATTTTCCCTACTGCATCATCTGCTCCTGAACTACCTCTTTACCAATTCTGTGCTGTATTTTCCCTACTGCATCATCTGCTCCATTTCCCCCAGGTTGAGCACTGTTCCCCCTTTGGGAGAAGACTGAAGCAAAGAAAGTGTTAAGTAGTTCTGCCTTTTCTCTGTCCCCTGTTAGCTTGTTGCCATCTTCTCCACGCAATGGCCCTACCATTCCTTGTTCTTCCTTTTGCTGCGGACATGACCCAAAAAACCGTTTTTATTGTTGTTAGCTTTTCTGACCTTTCCGCTACATGAGCTGGCTATTTGTTTGAATTCTTCTTTGGTGATTTACCCCTTTTTCCATTTCTTGTACATGCCCTTTTAAAGTTTTAGCTCAGTTGACAGTTCTTTCAACCTCCATCCTGGTTTGTTTATACACCTCCCCTTTTTCCTCCTTATTGGATCTGTTTGAAGTTGTGCCTTCAATATCTCACTTTTAAGAAACTCCCATACCTCATGAACCCCCTTCTCTTAGTATTCCTGTGTCATGGAATGATAGGATACACAATCCCCAGCAGAAGCATTGAAAAACTGTCTCAGTAGACCCAGTAGCAACCCGTTCCCAAGAATACTCACACGTAGAGTGTTTGACATCCTAATAAGCAGGAGGCACTTTTATCTTCAAACTCAAACAGTTGCAATATATACAAATATTTACAATTCAGGGAGAAACTGCTTCACCAGACCTCAGCATTCATAGGAAGAAGGGTGAGCTCTGCTCTGAGCCCTCCGATATATGAAGTCATAGGGCATTGGCTTACTTAATCACATGATCTTACACACCAATAAGAACCCTCCTTCTGTAGCTAAGGAAGACTAGGCAGTTCATGGAGTCAGCCATTTTGACTCAGCATGACTCTGCAGTTTGTTTGGCCATTTTAATGGAGTTCAGTCTCTAACTCAATGATGGCGAACCTATGACACGCGTGTCAGCACTGACATGCGTAGCCATTTCTGACGACATGCGGCTGCTGAGGCGGCTGCATGCTGAGAAGGATGTTTCATCCTCGGCTCCTGCACGGCCAAGTGCAGTAGCCAAGGATGAACATTTGCTGCTCCTGAGGATGAAACATTTGCGACTAGAGTCTTGGAGTTAGAGTCTAACTCTAAGGACATTTTCAGACACAAAAAAGTTGTCCTGAGGGATTGAGAGAGGTACATGGCAGGGGGCCAGTTTCTGACGATGACACCCCTCTCGCGCTGCCCTCTGTGTTCCTTCCATGTTGCATGGAAGGAAAAGGTGCCACTTTTTATTCCCGAAGAACTTCTGTGAGTAAAAAGTGGCGCCTTTTCCTTCCATGCGACATGTTAGGATCACAGAGGGTAACACAAGAGGGACGGCGTCATCAGAAACTGGCCCCCTGCCACGAAACAGGTGTGTACCTCTCCCAAGCCCTCAGGATGACTTTTTTGTGTCTGAAAATGTCCTAAGACTCTAATCTATCTTAGTTCACAGCACCCCACACAAGCTAAATAATATCAAGACCAACAAAAGAAACTGACTGACGGATGAACAAAGAAGTCACTAAGCAGGTAAGTTAAATAATTAGTTTTTGGTTTGTTAAATACAATTATATATAACAATTATACATTTATGTTATTTAAACTATAAATATCGCGAAATAATGTTTTTTCCTCAAAGTGACACACCACCCGAGTTATGCTCAGTTTTTTGGCGAAGTCTGACATACCAAGCTCAAAAGGTTGCTCATCACTGCTCTAACTCTTGACAATCCCCTCCAAAATGGTCAAACTACTGTACAGGACACGTGTTATCATTACATAACATTATCAATATACATTGTTAGACATCATTCGTCTGTCGGTTGACCTTCCCTTTTGACATCTTTCACTTTACACACTAGTGACAAGGCCTAGCCTCTTTGCCAACTCATCATGGCTTCCTGCTGGAAGGGCTGTTGTGACAATGTCTGCAACATTGTCCTCAGATGGACAGTACCTCAGGCACAAGACACCTTCTTGTATTAACTGCCTCACATTTTGGTAGCGTACCACAATGTATTTTGTCCTACATTTCAGGTTTTCTGCTTCTGCCATAGCTATGCAGGCTTGTGAGTCCTCATGCATCTCAACAGGCATTTGGCATGGCTCCTCAAGGTCTGCAAGCATCTGCCTAAGCCATTGTACCTCACTTGCCATCTCAGACAAGGCTGCGAATTCAGCTTCAGTGGTACTAATGGCCACACAGTTCTGCTTTCTTGATCTCCACACTATGGGGCTCTCTGCATACCTGACCACCATCCTGGTCACTGACTTCCTGTCTGAAGTCTCAGCAGCAAAAGAGCTGTCCACATAGCACTCCAGGGTCACCTGACTTCCTGCCAGCTTCAAACACATCCCTGGTCCCCTTGAGAAATCTAACTACCTTCTTCAGGGCTTCCCAGTCTGCCCTCCTTGGCTTGGAGACTCTTCTGCTGAGCACCACAACTGCAAAACTGTTGTCAGGCCTTGTGCTGTTTGCAATAAACAATAGACTGCCTACCACTGAGTGGTACAGATCAGGCCTTTCAAATTCCTGTTCTGCCTCCAAGTTCACAAAATCAGTGGTCATTGGTGTCCTGACCACTTTAGCCTCACTAAGCCCACACTTGGCCACAAGACTGTCAATCTTCTTTTTCTGTGTTAAGAAAAATTCTCCAAGACTGTTTCTTTTTACCTCTACCTCTACTCCTAGAGAACATCTCAGGTTGCCTAAGTTCTTCAACTTCAACCAGTTTTCTAACTCCACCTGTACTTTCTTGACATCACTGGTACTCTTTGCCACCACACAAAGGTCATCCACACAGATAACTAGCATGATAGCACTATCACCTACTCCCTTGGTGTACACACAGGCGTCTGTGACACTTCTTTTGTAACCTAGTGACAACAAAACTTGGTGTATGCACTTGTTCCAGCTACGTGCGCTTTGTTTCAAGCCATAGAGCACTTTGCGCAACAAGTACACCTTGCTCTCACCTGCACTGTCATATCCTGGGGCCTGTTCCATGAACACTGTCTCTTCAAGATCAGCATTGAGATACGCTGTTTCAAAGTCAAAGTGTTGCACAACCATCTGCCTCTTAGCTGCTACAGCTAACACTAACCTAAGACTTTCTGGCTTTGCTGTGGGCGAAAAGGTTTTGTCAAAATTGGTGTAGCTCTCCTGCGAAAAGCCTTTTGCAACTAAGCGTGCCTTACACTATTGCATCCCATCAGGCATATCCTTAAGCTTGTATACCCACCTGCAACCAACAACCTTTTGGTCTTTGGGCCTCTCAACTACCTGGAACACTTTCCTCAACTAGTGACTTGAACTCAGAGTCCATGTCTGTGTTCCACTTCTCCTGCTCTTCCTCGGGAAGTTTTAGGAGATCCTGAAAACTTGCAGGCTCCTCTGCCATGACATTGCGTAGCCTGGCTTCCGGAACAACAAATCTATCAGGAGCCTTTCTGACCCTCATTGACCTTCTGGGGATGAGCACCCTAGTTCTGCCTGACTCATCCTCACTTGAACTGCTGCTGCCATCTTTCCCTGGGTCAGGCTCAATGCTTATTTGTAGTGGTGTGTGTGCTGGAGTGGCATGTGAAGTGTTAGGCTTTTCTTCCTGTGCCTCCACTTCATCATCAGCCATTACCACCCCTCCATGAGTTGTTGACACATCCCTCCCCAAGGGAACAAACACCTCCTGATTGCAATGCAACCTGTCCCACCCTGAGTGCATTTCAACGTTTGCACTCCTGGAGAACGTAACCTTTCCAGGATGGAGAGAAAATATGTACTTATTATCCTCATAGCCTAGGAAACGCAGCCTCCTGGTTTTAGGCTGCCCAAGCTTCCTTAGGCTCGGGTGAATCAGTATATTTTCATATCGTCCAAAAACCCTCAGGTGCTTGAGGTTTGGTGCTCTACCATACAATAGACAATATGGGGTCTGGTTGACGCTAGACGTCTGCAGTCTATTTAAATGGTAAGGAGCAGTCTTCACTGCCTACCCCCACAGCCCAGCTGGGGCTTGTGTATCTTCCATCATGCACTCCATCATGCACTTCAACATCCCAATTTTCCTTTCTGCAAACCCATCCTCCCCTGGAGATGCTGGGTTTGTGGTCTTGTGTTTAATGCCCCTCCTATACATCCAGGTCTGCAGACTGTTGGATAAGAATTCCCCTCCCCTATCCGTCACTAGACTGGAAACTTTATGAGAAGGAAATTCGCTTTCTACCATGTTCGCCCACTCATGGAACCTGTCTGCAGCCTGATTTTTCTCCTTCAGTAAGTATACGTAGGTGTACCTAGTGTGTCTGTCCACTCTCACAAATAAATAGTGGTTACCCCCTTCAGTGGGCTTATAGGACCTGCTAAATCAGCGTGGATAACTTCAAAGGGTATGTTCGTGACACATTGGGTCTTTTTGGCAATAGGGAAAGCCTTCAGCTTAACTTTCCTGCACACTGCACATTCTAAGAACCTTGGGCAGTGTTTTATGCTTAAACCAGGGCACACTTTTGTTAGCTCCTTTAACCCTTTGTAACTAGCATGGCCCATTAGCCTGTGGTAGTAATGAACACACTTATCATTGAGGGGCACATTGTCTGCAGGGTTTACATTTGCCACCTTCCCTTTAGGCAACATGAAATACAACCCATGTTTCTTTACCCCTTTTGCACAGACATTATTCATGTTATGCCTTTCTGTTACTCTACAGTGTTCCCCCTCAAATATCACTTTATATCCATCAGTAATCATTTGGGACACACTTGATATACAATTGTCAAATCATTTCTTTCATGGGGTGTCTTTCAGAGCTTCCTAGATTCACCTAGCTGGTCAGTACCTTGCTGGGAGCACCATCTGCAAGAGTAATATTGATTATTGAAGCATTTTTAACATTGCTTAACAACTGTAAATCATTAACCATATTGTGCGTGGCCCCACTATCAAGTAACCAAATTCTTTCCTCAGTACCATCAGGATGGTGCTGTGCTACGAAGGCATGGCTTGCAGCCTGAGAGGATGCACCCCTCCTATTCGGTGCAGATATTTTACAGTCCTTCTGAAAATGTCCAGGCTTTTTGCATCTGAAATAGTGTTTCACATAGCTGCACCTCCCTCCTCCACAGTTGCCTCTGTTTCAGTGCTCTCCTGACTCTGTCTGGTAATTTGTGCCTGTTTACTCCCCTCCATCTGGGAATCTAATTGCATGTGTTGGACCTCTTCCAGAATACGCCCAGCTATCAGATCTACAGACAAATCACTCTCCCTGGTGGTCTGCAGACTGTACATTAGGATATCCCATTCCTTTGGCAAACTGTCCAATAAAATAAAACACTTACGGGCTTCTGGAATGTCCACCCCTCTATTGGACATCTCTTGAAAAAGCTACCTCATTTCCTCCAAATGGGCTTTCACACAGCCTCCAGCAGACAGCTTTGTGTTATAAAGTCTCTTAGTCCATATCATTATGGAGAGGCAGGATTAATTCTGATGAACCGTTTTCAAGGCTATCCAAAGCTGAAAGGATGTCTTTGCTGGGGCTGCATGTATTAACTGGGAGGGGCTGAGCAATAAGAGAATTGCAGCTCTAGCCTTCTGGTCTGCTAGTCTGAACACTGCTATTTCATCTTCTGGACCATCTGGGATCACACTTTTATTCTCCAAAACGTGCCACAAATTGTCCTTAATTAATAAAGCCTCCATGTATAAACTCCACGCTGAATAATTTCCATCAGCCAGCTTTTAAAAGCCGACAAGACTATTATCTGCAATTTTGCTGATTGAGTCAACAATTCTCCAGCTATGAAACACACACAGCTGGCAACTGGCAGCACTTCAAGTTTGCTTGAAGACATTACAGGGCCTGACTGAAACTTAATTGTTTCTATGCCAACTAGCCAAAAACACTCAAAACAAAAGAGTTTCTGGGAATTTTTTTGGGTGCACTTTATCTAATCTGAGATCAATCAGCTGGGCCCATAACCACTGTCAGGGGATGATAGGACACTCAATCCCCAGCAGAAGCCCAAAAATTATCTCAGCAGACTCAGTAGCAACCCTTTCCCAAGAATACTCACACACAGACTGTTTGACGTCCAGATAAGCAGGAGGCACTTTTATCTTCAAACTCAAACAGTTGCAATATATACAAATGTTTACAATCCAAGGAGAAACTGCTTCACCAGGCCTCAGAATTCACAGGAAGAAGGGTGAGCACTGCTCTGAGCCCTCCGATATACAGAGTTACAGGGCATTGGCTTACTCAATCACATGACCTTACACACCAATAAGAACCCTCCTTCTGTAGCTAAGGAAGACTAGGCAGTTCATAGAGTCAGCCATTTTGACTAAGCATGACTGCAGTTTGTTTGGCCATTTTATAATGGAGTTCAGTTTCTAACTCCTGACATCCTGACCATGGGATCACCCCCAGTAATTCCCTAAGTTTTCTGAAATCAGCTTTCTTAAAGTCTAGAAGGCATATCTGACTATGCTTGGCTTCCTCTTTCCTCTGTATAACAAACTCCAGGAGAACATGATCACTACCTGCTAAGAATCCTGCCACTTCCACACCATTAACCAGGGATAAATAAAAAGGGATGCATTATTCACTCCTGTGCTACACCGTCTCCCCTCACTAGCTGAAAGACAATGTTGTCTAGTAATGTCACCCGTTTGTGTTCTTGTAGCATTCTTCTGACGTGGTTTTTGCTGCATCTGATAAAGTCCTAAGAGTGAGCTGGCTTTAGGGAAACTAAAAATCAGGGGAGAATTGGAGATACAGGAGGAAGCAGGATGGGCCACTTGGCCTCCTCCAGATGTTTTGGATGACAGCTCCCAGATATTATAGGCAGTTGTAATTTTAATCCAGAACATCTGGAGAGTTTCCTACTCCTGGAAATAAGGATTTACTGACATACATGGAGAAAAGTCTAGTTTTATCCTGAATATATAATTCCTTTGTATTCACAAGATTCTTCTTTCTGTTGAAGCTGGGGGAGGTTCAGAAAGAGAATTGAGATAAAGGCACAAGATCCAAAGCCATTTTGTCCCTAGATGTGCTAGTTCACACTGCTGCTATGGAGGTGTGAAACTTACCAACATCACAGTAACAACAGTTTTACACTTGGTCTTCTAGAGTGTGAATTACACCACCTAGGGTGAAGAGGGAACAATCACAAGCTGAAGTAGATATGAGAAACTACATAGCTGTGATAGGAACCAGCTCTCTTTCTGATTTCATTGGCTAAGAAGATCCCAGTGCAAGGCAAAGTTAAGGAGGATTGGTTGCACATCTGCATGATTATTTATAACATTCTGCATCATAAAAGGCAAATGTTATCCTTAGCTGAGAGAACAGAGCATCTGTTGATTACTGGAGGTGAGTCTCTGTTCATAGAATTGCTTGTAGAATTCCTAGAGGGTTTTTACATCTGCATTGAAATAAATAAAATGTGTGTGCATGTATATGCAAGTGCATCCATATACATGTATGTATGTATGTATGTATGAAGTACCCAGCTTGTGGGGGCAATTAGCTAACACACATTGGAAACTGCTTAATGCAGTGTAGATGTGTAAATTGCTATTGCTTAAAACAATTTGTAAGCCACTCTGATAGCCTTGTGGCTGAAGAGCGGTGTATAAATAAATAAATAAATAAAAATTTAAAAAGCTATGAAAATAAACTAGAGTTTAAAAGAGTCTTACAGTAAAACACATAAGAATCAAAAGATATATACCGAGGAGTAGCTGTGTTAGCCAAGCATTTTATGGTGATGCCTTTTATTAGGCCAAAAAATCAACAAGCATTATGCAAGCTTTAGTACTTCATATGTTTCTACATCAGGTATAGATGTTAAAATTCATTGTGGGGAGAATGTAATGGTGGAGAGTCACAGAGCTGCATCTTTCCTGAAATGTTAAAGGTGTTGTTTAGGATGGTCTTGGAAAGAGGGTTGTTGCAGGTAGAATACCTCACCCCTTGTGAGCCATGTAGTGGCTGGGAACACAAACGAAGTAAAGCAATACAGTAGCACCCCCACATCTGCTGATTTGCCATCCGTGGATTAAATTATCCACAGATGGCAATGGTGGGGTGGGTGGGCAGGAGGAGGAGGAGGGAGGGAGGGAGGAGGTGACCTTGTGGGTGGTTCCAGCATGGTGGGCGGGTGGGAGGAGGGTTCTGGCACTGTGGCGGCAGTGTTCACTATTATCCGCAGATTTCACCATCCGCATTGGGTCCCAGAACCAATCCCCCATGGATGTGGAGATCCTACTGTACATTTTCCTTCTCCTTTGGTACAAACAAAGAGACTCCTTTGATATCAAAAAGCTTCACCTTTCAATACGTAAAAGGAAGTTTGATGACTGTTGAGTCAGTTTGTATCTCCTGAATCGATTTCAGTGGTTCTCAAGGTGCTCTTTAGCTATGGTTGTAACTGAGACCAAAGAACATGCACAGTGACCATGAGTAGAATGCATCACAGTCATATCCCAAGTAAGTCAAAGGAGCAAATCGTCACCTCAGTGGCTGCATCAGAAATCGCTGATGACCGCCTCTGGTAAAGAATGCACCAGTACAGCAGTGGGCAACTGTGGTCCACCAAATATTACTGGAGTACAACTCACACAATCCTTTTCTATTGACAGGGATGGCCAGGAAGTTGTAGTCTTATAATAACTGAAGGCCCACAATGTCCCATCCCTGTTGCAGTAGACTGATATAGCGCATCATTAAATATGATCAAATGTGAAATGTCAACATAAGAATTCCCCCACCAGTGAATCTGGTTGCATATGTAGCCTGGATTCTCCATTAGTTCATAGCCAATATGGAGTTTCTTTGAAACCCAAAAGGTCTGAAGGGAGGTTTTTTTAATGGCTTGTACAGGACTCAGCAGCCCATTTCTTGCTCTGAAACATATGCCCTTCTGTGCTCATTCATTTTCTTTCTTACTCAGGTACATTAACTCTTGAGTTTCCTGGCTTTCAGTGGCAGTGGTTCCCAGCCTTCTTCTTGTAAACAAGGATCTTCTGCTGGGAATGTACTCAGTGCTATCATCCTTTGATCCTTGAGCCACCCATCCTCTTCCCATGGGGCATATTTCAGAAGACCAACTACTGGAAGCCTGATTTCTAGCCCAGAGCTTTACAAAATTCATTGGCAAGCCTTGCATACTTTTTGCATATTGTCTTTCTAAGGCCTGATATTTTGCAATCTGTATAGTTGCTGTATCTCTTGAGTGTTTTCTTTACTCATCAATGCCCATTAAACTTGTCATGTTAATATAATTAGTTCTATTGCTTAGAGGAAGGTGTGGTCCAAAGCCAGACGCTGTTTCTCTGAGAAGCCTCTGGGAAAGCAAGGTATTGATCCACCAGTGTAAAGATTAGTATAAAAATAATGGGGGAGGAATTGATGGCACCTTTAAGGCTAACATATGTATTTTGGCATGAAATGTTGCAGATTATAATCCAGTTCCTCAGATGCAGAAGACCTGGTGGTGCAGTGGTTAAATGCCAGTACTGCAGCCACAACGTTGTGAGTTCAGTCCCAAGGGCTCCAAGGTTCACTCAGCCTTCCATTTAGTAGGTCGGTAAAATGATTACACGGCTTGTGGGGATAATTAGCTAACACACATTGGAAGCCGCTTGCTAGAAAGCAGTGTAGATGTGTAAGTGCTATTGCTAAAACAATTTGCAAGCTGGTCTGAGAGCCTTTGTGGCTGAGGAGTGGGGTACAAATACTATAATAAATAAAAATAAAATGCATGATGGCATATAGTATATATGAGCCTCAGCTATATATGAACTGTTATGTAGTTATGTACTTCATATGTTCCATGACAGTCCTATTGTGAACCTAGTTTCTGTACTCCTCAGGTAGGTTGTGGTTTCATTTAATACTAATCAGCTCTTTTGCGATTGTCTTTATGTGGCCTCTATGAAGCAAAAAACATGCATCCTTCCATCTAATCACACCGGGTGGAGATAAATGTAAGGGAATATTAACCTTTCTTTCCAAACTCTAATCACATCTGAACTAATACTACTCGTGGTAAAGGAGCTGTAAAGATGCTGCTGATCTTACCAGTAGTTCTCCTCTGCAAACACCATTCAGTAATCTTCAGCAACACAAACTTTGGATATCCAAGTTATTATAGGGGAAGGGCTTTCTTCTTGTGGTTTTTGCAATGTCCCATGATTGCACCAACCGTTAAAAAGCCAGTGCTATAGACAATGCTATTATCTCCATGCTTCTGTAAGGGTGATGTATGAATGTTGCAAGGGATCTGTGTTATCTCCAGAGAACCATTTTATAACAGATGAAGTAGGATCTTGTCAAGGGTGATGCTGAGTGTATCCACACTGCACACTTTGACCCCACTTTAACTGCCATAGGTCCATCCTATAGAATCTTGAGATCTGTAGTTTCATGAGATACTAACACTTCTCTACCAGAGCACTTTAATGCTGTAATTCAGGGTTGTGGCCTACAGAGGTCTACGTACTTCACAGAGCTGTGAGTCCCAGGATTCCAAAGGAAAGAGCCATGGCAGTTAAAGTGCAATCAAACTGCTATAACTGGGCAGTGTGCATACATCCACTGTTGGGTGTCTTCCACTTCTGTTCCTTCAGAAGTGGGCAAAGCTCATCTGTTTCTTTTCTGTTTGAAAAGTGAAGGTTGATTGGAGAAAGATACATCTGACTTCCATAGAACTGGTTAGTCCACCCACCTAACCTCTCATGAAATGGTTTTTTAAAAAAACCCTCTTTGGGTGAGTTCCAACTAGCTTGCTGGCAGAATACAACTTTCCACTAGCATCCTAGTCATCTGAGGAACAGAGGCTGCTTCCTTTCCCTGGTTTCTCCCCAAGTGCACAACAGTAGCTGAGGGGCTCCCTGGCACAGCCACATCTGACAGCTACTGATCAGCTGGCTGCAGGGATGCCTCCAGACAAGTTCCTGCTGCCCTTGTGCCCCAGTGTAAGTCTGCTTCCCTGGATGCTCAAAGGCAGCTGGAATCAGCCAATCAGTGGCCAGGGGGATGGAGCTGTGTATACAAGGCCCCTCTGCTGTTGCACGCCCAGGGCAAGGATGCTGTGGAAGGTACTGAAATATCTCCTTCTGCAACATCCCCTTCCCCAAAAGTAGTCCGAGGTTGCACAAGTATCCAGGTGTTATGTCAGAGTTCAGACCATGATGATATGCACTTGTAGTGTATGATCTCTCTCTCTCTCTCTCTCTCTGGCTTTTCTTTGCAAATGAAGATTCAGGAAGGACTCATCCCACACTCTGCAAGCGCGCTGATGACTAAAAAGGCCAATCTGAGATACACAAGTCTGGTTGCAGAAAGCACAGCAGAAGGTCTCCTTGGGTGATGTTTCTGGGTTGTGATTCTTTTTGTGTTGTCATTTCTCTTCAAGACTTGTTCGGCGTGAGTTCTCAAATAAGGTCCCAGCGTGGATAGTGCGTCTCCATGCCTCCCAATGTGAGACCAGGGCGGACCATTGTTGGTGATCACTTTGGCCAAGCCTGAGATGTTGTTTACACCTTTGGAGGCTGGTGTGTGCCTTTGTTTCTTTGCCTTGGTTTGACCGCATCAGAAGATGCCCGTTGGCCGCGGCTAGCCAATCAGGTAGTTGGGGATGAGTTTTCGTTAGGCCACCTTTTCTAGGCCCCTCTCCATATGGAGCAAGCAGTGCTTTCCGTAAAAAAAGGCTGCTTGGTCGTTCAGGATGCTGCCAAACAAGACTGTCATCTCCCAGGTCAGCCTCGAACGACCGAAGTCCTGAACCGCCTGCATGCAGGGTTGGGTCTGCGGCTTCCAGTGCATCTTTACACCTGCCATTTTGTCCCTCGCCTATCACTACAGGGCTTTTTTGGAATTGGATTTGTCCTTTGAGCCTGTGCAATGGATTTTTCTGGTGGAGCGCAGCGTGCACAGAACTGGCCTCACCCTTTAAACCAAAGGTTCATCTGCTGTGGCCTTGCAAGCATGGACGGTAGTAGCAAGGTCCTTGGGTCGTAGGTTTGATTAGAGTTTCCTTCTCTTAGATGGTTGACCTTACAAGGGTTGGACGAGCACCATCTGCCCAGGTTTGGGATTAGTTTTCCTTCTCCTAGGATGGTTGCCATAAGGCTAGAGAGCCCATCCTGCTCTTTGATGCTCTTTGTCAGACCCTTCCGTCATTATTAGGGTATGGAATCCTCTCTCCCACGACAAGGGGGCATCAATGGAGAGGAGTGTATGATATACATACATGAGAAATGGTGGCCAAGGGCTGCATTCAACTGGAGCCCATTCAAGTGTAAATAGGAATGTAATCCACTGCAAAGAGGACACTTTAGTCAGACATCCTTCCCCCCCATACCATAAATGAATGTGCCTTAGTCATGTCCCTTAGGCTCTTTCAGGCAGTTTCTTGATTTGAAGAGAGCTACAGGTGTTTTAACCTCCTTATGAGTCTCCAGCTGAAATCCTATGTGGCTTTCCTGCTGGGCACAGGGAATGATGGGAAGGCTGTCCACAGAGTTTGGCGTATCTGCTCACTTTTTGTTAATCACTTAGAAAATGGAAAAGGTCTTTAGCATGACAAAAATCAGGTATTTCTTCCTGATATAAACAGAAACTAAAGATTTATTTATTTAATTAAGGTATATCCTGCCTTTTTTTTCTCAATGTGGGACTCAAAGCAACTTACTGTAAGCATGAAACAAGATAAAAACACCTGATGATACAAAGGTTTTTAAAAAATAGCTGTCTTGTAAAAAATAGTCATAATTTAAAGCAATATAAAATCATTTGGAAGCCATAAAAGTAAAGATAAAAATATACAGCACACATTCCTGAATAAAAGCCAGTTTTCATGCCTGTTTCTATTCACCTGCTGGCAAAAAGAGAATAGAGATGGGCCAGCTTAGCCTCTTATGGGAGGGAGTTCCACAGCCACTGAGCAGGCCCTCTTGTATGACCTCACCAGACAAGTCTGTGAGCATGGTGGGGTCATGAGAAAGCTCTCCCCTCAGGATCTTAGGATCTGGGCAAGCTCATAGAGGGAGATATGATCTTTTAGACAGTTGGGAGCTAAGCCATGTAGAGGTTTATAGATCATAACTAGTGCCTTGAATTGTGCCCAGTCAATGAAGCTGTTTCAGCAAGGGCATTCTCTGTTCTTGTAAGACTGAAGAAACTTTGCAACAGGTTAGGAGTGAGATGCTCTCAGAATGGATTTTTCCCTTTCCATCTCTGTGCATGAATCTGAAACAAATTGGGAGACACCCAGTGCTTACAGGTAGACCTTACTAGGTAGACCTGGTCTCTTGCCCTAACTGTATTCTTACTAGGTAGACTTGGTCTCTTGCCCTAACAGCATTAGGCAGAAGTCAGGGGGTAATTTTAAAGAGATTATTTAGTATTACATATCGACTATACATACATATCTTTTACCTGACTGTAATCTCTTGTCAAACAGGTTTTTTGAAACAACACCAAAAAAATATACAACGAGAACTTGGAGGTAGCGTGCTAAAAGTAACCGTGTTACCTATAGTATGTTACTTTGGGGGATAACAAGGGCTTGAAGATGTTTCTTTTGCAAAGTAACACAACAGTGTTTTCCATATGATGAGTAACATTGACTTGTTACTTTTTTTGGAGCTAAACATGCTTTTCAGGGGCACTGTGAGAATTGGGTTTTTTTTAAAAAAAAATATGCCTTTTGCATACCTTTTTAGATGTTTCTCTTTGTGTTTTGTAATTAGAAGCATCATGAATATCATAATGAGGTACTGAAATACACATGATTATAACTCTAAGCACTTTCTCCACCACCGTCAAGTTAGCCTCTACAACAAATTGTTACTAATTACTTGAAACTTTCCAGGCTGTGGCATAGAATGATAAAAAGATGATTGTAAGCCTCTGTAGGATGGAGGACTACAGATATGTAAAGGGTTGTCTAGATGGTGAAAATAATCCTAATAGAAATTTGCAGAGAATACCTTTTGTCCCAATGAGATCTGACCAAGATTCATGTTTTTTTGAAAGGAGGGGGGGTCAAAAACTCCATTTACTGCACAGGAAAAGCATTGCAGTGTGTTCTTGGCAAGGGTGGAAGTGGAAAACTGATTGGTCAGATGTGCATGAGTGGTGGGCTGCTGGCAATGAAGTAGCTGGAAGCACCATTTTGGAGTTTCATGTTATCAATCATGCACTTTTTTGCTGCATTGAGGCAACCAAACAGCTTTTTTAAGCAGAAGGTTGCACTTGCACACCTTTGGTTTACAGTTTTAAAAAGATACTGTGCAGTGGTGACAACTTGTGGAGTATAATAACAACATGAGTAATTCACTCTCAGCCACCATGTTGATTCACAGGCATGGCTGTGTGTGTGCTTCAAACATGGATAGGTTCGCTTACCAACAGTTTTGCCAAAGGACCGTGGAGATAAATGAACACTGTTGCAAATTTGCATTAATGTGCAGCAAACCACATTATGGGGATTTTCACACTACACTGTTATAGTGTTACTATTCCACTTTATTTGCTATGGCTGCCTCCTGTGGAATCCTGGGAGTTGCAGTTTAGGGAGGGGCATTTACAACTCTTAGCCAGAGAGCTCTTAGGCCTCACTAAACTACAAACCCCAGAATTCCACAGGAGGAAGCCAGAGCAGTTAAAGTGGAATAGTAACACTATAACAGTGTAGTGTGAAAATCTCCTTAATCTTGTCGTCTAGACAAGCCCTAAGACCATGGCGCCCATTATTCCCAGCCAGCATACCCAATGACCAATCTGCTTGGGGTGGGGTCAAGGCATTTTTTTTGTAGCCTAGCACGTCTTCAGGGCGTCAATCTGGGAAAGTTCAGTAAACGTGATGGACAATGATGTCTGTTTTGTACCAGTTTCAATACAGGGGAGGGGGATTGTCTTTAGTGGATAGCTGTCAGAATTATGTGCACCCTACCTTTAATATTTTTCTCCTATCAGACTCCTAAGAGCACTTTATAGTTGAGTTGCCAAAGGAGTTCAGGATCTGCTTGGAGCTTTTAACCATTGGCATTGATCAGGATATCTGTTTTGCATTCTCTTCCTCTCCCTCTCTCCTGCTTTCTCTCTGTCAAAAGCCAGCAGATTGCAAGTGGCACTTATAACGTACAGACTAGGTTGTGATTACCCATTGGATAACATTTTAATTGTGCTTCTGGCACTCTGTCAAGCTAATTTGAACTGCCTTTCAATATCACAACATTTATTTGGGGCCATAACAATATGGATTAATCTTAAATTATAATACAGGGAGAATTCTGTTACACTTATTTCCTCTTTGCCAAATATTTAAAAATGAGGTCCTGACAAGAAACAAAAACAACAACCAAACCACCACCCACCCTTTCCCAATCCCCTTGAAAGCACAGACGGGACTGAGAAGAACAAGAAGAAAATGACATGCATTTATTAATGAGCCGGGCAGCCCTTCTGGTTACAAAACAGAAAGTAAGTAAAAGTGTTTCACTTTTGTGGTCTGCCTTTTAAAATTGCAGTCAAGGGCAAGGCAATGACAAACCATGGTCAAATTGTACAGTGACTGGTTTCAGTTTGTTGAGAAATTAAGTCTTGTTTCACACAGTGAATCTGATGTGGCAGGAAGTGGCTTGGAATATCCATTGGTATACATGCTCATAAATATGTGTGCGCAAGCACATACATACACTCACAAATGAATGTTTCTGGCACCCATGGATATAAACCCATAGCAACCCCTGTGATTGTCACAGTTGTAAAATCTGTTGCCATAGTTAAACCCTACAGTCAAAATCACCTTGTTTCCACATTACATTAATACAATGTCCCAACGATGGTTAACCTGTGTGGATAGGAAATATAGTTCATGAACTGGCTTTAAGTTTCAGTTGAATATTTTAGCAAATGAACTTGACTTGTTCTCTAGTTATAGTGTGCTTTTCCCAAACACAAAACAGAACAAAATAAAACAGAAAAAACATTCTAGGTAATCTGAATATTTTGTGAATTTATTTTGGATGAAACTGTGCCCATTCATTTATTTATTGTTATTTTATTTATTAATATTTTCATAACTCATTTTGGCCCAAGTCATGGTTAAGATTAATTATAATTTGTTGGATTTGGATGACACAATGTACTCTTTCACAGTACATAATTATAGCACTATATTCCACTTTTACTACCATGGTGGCAACATCCTATGAAATCCTGGGGTCTGTAGTTAGAGGAGACATTAGACCTCTCTGGCTCCCTAAACTGCCTTTCCCAGGATTCCACAGGATGGACCCATCACAGTTAAAGTGGAATCATAGAGCTATAAATATGTGACGTGAAAGCACTTAGCCATCTGTGGTGAATCTAAACTAGAAGCCAGAGCTTCTATATTCCTCCCTTTGGCCATGCTGGAGAAGGGGGCACATTAATATGAGGCTTACTGTAACTCATAGTTGTCATGCTAACTGAAACTATAGTTTAGTGTCATGTCTGAATGTAGTCCAGGAACTGATGTTTCCATGCAAAGCTTAGCTGTTTTCGTAACACAACAGTTTGTGACCTTATAGGCACCAGATAGCAGAGACCCCTCTAGTTCATTGTTCATTCATAGTTCATTCCTTAAGTCATTCCAGAGAAAAGAACAGAGAAAGAAAGAATTCAGAGACATAGCTATATTAGGACTTTTTCAGGGCCAAAATGCCCATTCCTGCCCCGCCACCTCCATTCCCATTCCTGCTGTGGAATAAGGTAAAAACTTTTGCACACTTATCTTGATTCCATGGCAGGAACGTCCTCCCCCTTCCCTCGCTCTCTGAGAGTAAATGCAACCATCGTAAGGCTGCATTTATGACCCAGAAAGCAAATCCCGCACATTCTCGTGAGAGAACAATGTGAGGGAAATTCAAAAATAAAATGTCAAAAATTCATTTAAACAGTACACAAAGCACAAAAAACCCCAAATAAACCCCAAGTAACCCGGGGTGGGGGAAGGTGCCACTTACCTGGATGTCCCTATCTGTGCCCAGAAGTGTTCAGAATGGACCTCCCCCTTGCAGCTGTCATTGCGGGAGAGGAATGGGACACCTTTCAGACCACCCTGATCCCATGACAGAAACAGAATGGGTGGTCTATTAAAGATGTTTCCCCATGATTAGAATATCACGGGAGAAAATGGAAGGAGAACAAGAGAGGCACAGAAAGGGGTCAACATCATCTGAAAGGGAGATTTTTTTCTCAACCCTGTTCCATGCCTCCCATGGAATAAATAGCCCTTCTGAAAAAGGCCTTAGTCTGGATCAGAATGCAAAGGGGAAACGGGTTAGGAAACATGTTGTGATGAGTGAGGATGTTCTGAATATTTGATAATATCATTCATTAATTCATATTTTAAGGAAATGTCCCACCCAGTGAGACAAGTTAGTGTTTTCTCTTCAAATTTCTTCTCCTGGGTTCCCGAGGAGTGGTAAAATGGCACCAGAGGAGATCAGAGCTCCATGGAAGTGATTCTAAGTCTCCCAAATCCTCTCTGGGGATTTATTTTAAGAAAAGAGGCACTGGCTGAAGGCACTCTCCTGGCCAGGTGCCTGGCATGTAATTATAGTAAAAATCAGAACAATTTCCTGGGATCTGTACACAGAAGGCATAAGTGTCTGTTCAGAATACGATCAGCAGTGGATACAGCCAGAAATGGATATAGCCATCTTTGGAGACAGGAGTGGCAGAAATTGTCCTTTGAGGAGGCTTCAGACTTGTACATAGTCTTGTCATCCTAACAAGCTCTGATAATTGTCAGAGAAAGGAACCTGGAACCCAGGTGGGAGATCAGGAAGTGGGAGTTGGAGCTAACCATGTTTCTTACCAGTGAGTCACGGGAAGGATTGTGATCCTAGCTTGCTCCTATCTGTAGCGGTCCATTCATTAAAGGAGTTGGTAAACTTGTCCTCTGCTCTGTGTATGCTGGGGACAAGAGCCCCAGTTGCAAGGATATCTCTGATGGGTATAGTAAATTGGTCCCTGTGCTGCAAACCCAATTACTAGGTCAAGTCGCCAGCCAGCAGTCTCCCTTACTTGCTCTGTGATGGGTAGGGATTTCTCTGTAATGTCACTGCCTGTCTGTGCTGAAGGGTCTCTGTGTCAGAAACAACTTTACTGAGGACCTTTTCCCTCTGCTGCAGCTTGTTTACAGTGGGTGTTACCAAGCAGTTGCTGTTTTGACATTTTCTTGGGAGTGGGGAGTTGCTAAGCCTTCCTTTACAGTTCAGATGGGGAACTTCCGGACTTCCACTTGTTAGACCACAGCAATCTTCATCTGTCACCATTGGTAACAGGTGTTATCATTGGCTTGGGCTAATGGGAGTTACAAGTTGCCCACCTGTTTTAGAGGTTCCAACTCCACATAGGCTACAGCAGAGCCTGAACTTGAACCAGCACAAAGTTTAAAAATAGGTGGGTAAAGTGCAGTCTTCCAGATGTTTTTGGACTATAACTCCCATCAGCCCCTTGGTCCTTATAGGCAGTGGTGAAGAATGATTGGAAACTGCAGTCCAGCAATAACTGAAGGTCTGTATCTTGCCAACCCCAGGGCAAAGCAAAGAAAGAAAGAAAGGTGCCTTTGAGTATGTGCAAAGTGTTTTTCTCTACCAGTGAGGAGTTGTAACCAGTAGCTGTACCAAGGATGAGGGTTTTCATAGTAGAGGCCAGCCAAATGCCTTCCAAACAGGCTTGTGTCCTGGCACACTTCAGTTTAAAAATATTAAGCATGGAGTGTAAAGTTTTCCACTAATTGCTGCTGAGGGGTATGAAACCCCACCCCAGTGTTTATCCCACAGTTAACTCTGTGCACAAGACTGTCTTTAGGACCACTAGCTTCTGTCATTCTTCTGTCCTTTTTTGCAGGCAGCTCTGTGTCTGAGTTTACAGCTTCCTTTGAGTTAGCACTCCCCCCACCACCTCATTCTTCTTCTGTTCTGTGAGAATCCTGTTCTGCAAGGAAGGAGGAAAGGTGCCAGAAAAATGGAGAAGGTGTGGGAGTGAATGCTGGAAGGACTAAACTGGGTGCAGAAGTCCGAAGAATAGGCTTGCTTCCTTTAAAAGGGGGAAGGGAATGGAGAGGAACCATGATCTAGCACAGGATAAAGGGGATGCTCATACCGGAAAGAAGTGGGTTTCTGGATCTGCAAGAGATAGGCTTGGTCTTCTCAAGGGCTGGCCTCAGACATTTTGCTATGGGAGGCAAAGTACACAAGATGGTTTCTCTGTCCTCCTCCCCCCCCCCCCCATTCAGGAAGCAGATGCCAACCAGACTGACAGCTGAATCTGACTTCAACACCAATGATGGGAAACTGTCTTCTATTGCACCTGTGCATAACAGTGTAGCTTAGAGGAGATAAAGCCAGAGGTGAAACAGCAACCTGCTTTGTCCCCTATCAGCTTGACACTGTTTCCTGCCCCCAGCTTTGACTTCCCCACTCACTCTGCCTAATGGTAGGGCCAGCTCATTCCCTTAGCATGTCAGCTTTTGGACCTTTTGCCACCGAATGAGGTCCAGGCCTCAAGTTGTAATGAAACCCAAACATTGATTGAATGTGCATGTTCAAAGCTGGCAAAATTTAAGTCATTTATTCTACCTAGAGTGGTGATGGAGTATATATAATTATTAGATTAATATTTATATTTTTGCTGTTTGCTTGGCATGTTAGCATAGAGAAGGGGGCAAGATAGATATCTCAGAATTAGCTACTTTATAATGGAAACACCTTTCCCTAAGGCATGAAGTGTTGCCACAGCTGGAGATGGCATCCCAGCCTAGAAGGGCAATGGATTTCATCTGACAAAACAACTTAATTAACAAATAATTCTAGCCAGTTGTTTTAAGTAACCCTTCAGATATTGTCACCAAGAGTTTAAAATGTATACCTGAAGGCTATTTCACAAGTACAGACAGTATCTTGCCCAGTACAAGAAAACAGGAAGTGGAGACAGCACCATCTAGGGTTCAAATAACCCAAGTTGCCTAGATACTCCGGATTTGAGAAATAAGATGCTGAGCCCAACAATTTAGGGTTGATACTTTAGAAACGTTTTTCCAGTCTTGATTCAGCTTAGTTGGGGAAGGACCATGGCTGAGTGGTAGAGTACATGTTTGCTTGCAGAAGGTCCCAGGTTCAGTCTCTGGCATTCAAAGGATCAGATAGCAGCAGGTGAAGAGCAAGGTCTCTGGCTTGAGACTCTGGAGAGCAACTGCAAGTCAGTTGTGGGCTACATGATAGATAAGAGCTCTGATCTCATAAAGGTGGACAAATTGTACCCTTCCAGATGTTGCTAATTTGCAGCTCCCATTGCCCTTCAGCATTAGTTATGTTGATGGAGGAGGCTGATGGGAGTTGTGATCTGGTGACATTTGGAGGACCACAAGTTGCCCATACCTGTGATGTAAGATGATCCAGTGTGGTGTAGTGGTTTAAGTGTTGGACTAGGGCTCTGGGAGTCCCCACTCAGCCATAGAAACCCACTGGGTGACCTTGGGCAAGTCACCCTCTCTCAGCCTCAGAGAAAGGCAAAGGCAAACTCTGAACAAATTTTGTCAAGAAAACCCCGCGATAGATCTGCCTTAGAGTTATCATAAGTCAGAAACTATTTGAAAGGACAGCACCCCAATAATAAGTAATGTAAGACAGCTTCCTGTATTCCTAATTGTGAATCCTTGTAACAAACATTTTCTTCATACTGAGGTCCTATTGAAGCATTCTCTTGTAGGGTTAACTAAGCACCCCATGTCTAATATTCCCAATTCTTTGACCTGCCATGTGGGGTCATTAGAGAATTCTCATGAGGTACAGTCACACTATCACAAGCAAACTAGTGTGCTGGTAGTATCTACCATCAGTTAGTGTGGTGTAGTGGTTTGAGTGTTGGACTATTACTCTGGAGACCAGGGTTTGAATCTCACTCAGCCATGGAAACCCACTGGGTGACCTTGGGCAAGTCACACTCTCTGTCTCAGAGGAAGGCAATGGCAAACCACCTCTGAATAAATCTTGCCAAGAAAACCCCATGATAGGGTCCTGTTAGGGTCACCCTAAGTCAGAAATGGCTTGAAGGCACACAAAACACACACACAGAGTATCTACCATCATCTTTACTTGGTAGCATTGTGGATAGTGCGTCTCCATGCCTCCCGATGTGAGGCCAAGGCGGACCACTGTTGGTGATCAATTTGGCCGAGCCTGAGATGTTGTTTCAGGGAGTCTTTGTATCGCTTTTTTGGAGCACCCTTCTTACGCTGACCCGTGGCGAGTTCACTGCAACCGGACTTGTTTATCTCAGATTGGCCTTTTTAGTCATCAGCGTGCTTGCAGAAAGCGCGGGATGAGTCCTTCCTGAATCTTCGTTTGCGAGGAAAAGCCAGAGAGAGACTTGGTAGTCACTGAGGTATGGGTAAGGAAAGTGCTTTTCAGTCTATGCAAGGTGGAGAGGCAATCCAAAATGGTTTCTGATGCAACTTCAGAATGGTCTCTGTCTACTTTCTAAACAGATTAAACACTTGCAAACAGCTCTCTGACCTCTTTCTCATGGAGTATACTCCCAACAAATTCCTATACCACAGACAGAGGTGTTTTCATTGTGGTACTATATCCTCTGTTGTGTACCTGCTTGGGTTTAGGAGGGGGCAAACAAGATTATTGGTTTCGATTAGCCTTCCACACAACTCATGCTCTCTAAATGTATTGGACTATAACTTCCATCTGAACCAACCAGCATAGCTATTGGTCATGCTGTCTGGGGCTGATAGGAGTCAAAGTCAACACATCTAGTTATTGTTTGCCATGTAACACCTGCTGAAATTCTTTTCTCCACAACCAATAAAGGTACAGGAGCTCTCTCCAATTTTCACTCTAGCAACTCTACTCTATGGGTTGGGATAACTGATATAGATGCATGGGCTTTTAACAAATAGTCCCACCCTACCTCTTACTATTCCATATTTCATCTAGTTGTCATGCCGAGTGAACCTAAAAAGAAGGGATGCAGGAGGAGGAAAGACACTGAACAAGTGAACCAGCATTCATCTCCTTCCCTTTGCTGTTTGCCTAAATGTCATTCCCTTTCCAGAGTCTGGGACTGTGCCTGAGTACCTGGGCCCTGTGTTTTCACTCCTTTTCACTCCCTTTTTCCAGTAACGATTTGAAATGGGTCTGTTAATTCGGTTTTCTTGTGAACATGCACTTTGATGAAAATGGGCCGTTACAAGTCCTGGCTTGTCATATCATGCACTTAAGGGTTTACAAGGTTGTTGTATGTGACATTGTAGAGTGAATGTGAGATATATGTTTGCAAACCCGTGCACTGTACAGTTTCATTCCTATAGGCATGCTCATCTGTAAACATCCCCAGTTCCTCTTCCTGCCCCCCTGCCCCTTAGCCATTACTTATGCTGTATGTGTCTTTCAATGGATTTTCAATATAAGCTGCTTTGGGAGTTTACCATGGCTGAAAAGCAGGGTTTAAATATAATATTAATAAATAATCAGGGAGTTGTGATTGGTTGTAGCACTGTGCTAAGCGTACATCTGGCAGCAATTCTGGATTTGCTGACCTGCAGAATGTGCAAGAGGCTTGAGTCATGGCGCCTGCCCACAAGTACTGAGAGAGTCTTGTACACAGGGAGACTTGTACTTTGCCAGGTGAGGGGCAATTGAGTAAAGATTTCCACTTCTTTCTTCTTGCTGATCCTCGTCTGTCTGTAGCTTGTCAACCCGCATTTACCACAAAGCATTCACCACATTTTCTATATTAGTTGCAATTTATTTTGCAGTCACTAGCTGAGATTTTCCCAATCTCATTCCCTTTTACACACATACAGACACACAGTGATGCCTTGCTCCTCCCACCCTATCTCTTACTGTTCCATATTTTATTTGAGGATGATGATTGTTAACCCTCCTCATCCTCATTGTCCTCCTCATTTTCATTATTTTGCTATAAATCAGGAAGCATAATCAATATTTGAAGAGATTGTCTCTATTTGCATAAACTGATGAAGTGGATGTTTCTTGGATATGTCGGTGTGTCGGAGGACTATATGGGATGCGTTGATTGATCAAGACAGGCTAACATTACATCTGTTAAAGGCAATGCTTATTGGAGAATGCTTGAAAAAACTCAACAAGTGTCTGTTTGTGTGTGTGTGTGTGAGAGAGAGAGAGAGAGAGAGAGATTGAGAGAGAGAGGTGGGAGATTTTTAGCCTTTCTCACAATGCTAGTTGGGTGTTAATTTGTAACTGTTGGCTTTTCCATTCCTATTACTGCACCTGCTAAACAGTTTGCAAAAGGGAGCTGCCAGATTGCTGGTTTTGCTGCAGGCCATTTCACACTTTTAGGGCCAAAACTTTAAAGAGATTGTCTCAATAAAATATAACATTATCGTCTTTGAATGTTGTGGAAACGAACCACTTTCTCTAACACTGAAGTTGTGGTTGCTCCCCCTTCTGAAGAATAGTTGTTAATTATGTATAATTTTTTTAAAAAAAAATCCAATGTAATCTACCCACCATTTTATTTGCAGTGATATATCTCAGGGTTAGATCACTTGTCTTAACAGTAAATTGAGCCACTGCTGTTTTCATTTTTTCTTATACTCTCTCAAACACATAGGCATGTGATTTTGACCACAGAACAATGTGTAAGACTTGTGTAGTGTGGGAGACAAGGACTAAAATTTTAAGCATTCACTATAAAAATAAGATACAAGCCCAGAATTAATGAGTTGCTGTCATCTAGTCCAGAGCTCAGGAAAGTTATTTTGGGGGACTACAACTCTTAGGACTTTATCAGACCCCCTCCCCCATGTTCTTTTGCCAGCATAAATTGTGTCGTTTTTATGCCGGCGAAATAATGCCCTCTACCAGACCTACATTTTCCAGCATCAAAGAGGCTTACCTGGCAGTGACAGAGCACAAACGGAGGTCAATTTACTTCCGGGGTTGAAATCTCACCGATTCTTGTGAGAAGATGCTAGCCTGGGAAATTCAAAAATAAAAACAAAATAAAGACACAAAAAGTACAGCAAAGCACTAAAACACACTTTAAAAGTCCTAAGGACATGGGGGGGGGGAATCATAAAAGAGATTCTCCTATCTGGCTGTCCCAATCTCACCCAGAAGTGTTTGCCCATTGACACTGCATTCATGTGAGTACAATGGCGTGAGGATTGACATGCTGGCAATGCCAGCAGAAAAGCGGAACAGGAGATCTACTGACGGCTTGGCTTGTCAATAAAAAAATACACCTCATTTACAGTACATGGTCGCAAAAGGACAATGTCGTCTGGTATGCACGCCCTTTTGTGATCATTAGGTGTCCTTATGGCACCATATTTGCCTGGTCTGATAAAGTCCTTAGAGTCCCTGAGCTGGCATGGCCAACATATAGTCAACAAAGTACCTTTTCCAGGTTCTGCCTTAGGCAATAACCACACCAGGCCAAAATTTAGCTTCTGTGGGGGTGGGGAGGGGATCTCGGTCCATCCCTCTATCACATGTTCATCACTTGTACTGGAGGAGGAAATTTTGCAGGAGGGAGCCTTCTCTACGTAAATAAAGTCTTCAGGAAGTTTAGAATCCGACATGGCCGTACATGGGGGAAGGTGACAGCAGTGATTATCTGCCTACTGGAGACTTTTAACTTGTAATGGTGAGATGTAGTTCTAAGTCAGAGGTGTTCAACCTCAACCTCTTTGGCCTCAGTTGATACTTTTGGCATCAGCTGGTAAGCCAGGGGCTACATATATGCAAGCATGCACTCTAACTAATGCACATGTTTCAGTGTCTAGGGAAGAGAAGGTTGAAACCCCCTTTCCCTGCTTGCTGGGTGCGGGGAGGGAAAGTCTCTCCTAACCCATAGTGATCTAGGAGTCCCAAGAGCAGCATGTTGTGTTTTTGTTTTGCTTTGTTTTGTTTTGCAATGCAGCTGGTCAGGTGGGCAATAAGAAAAAGTTGTCACGGTTGCTCCAGCTTCAAGTTGCATGGGTTATGTCAAAGTACAACATAGATCTTAATTTCACCATACCGCCCTGAACACACTGATCTTGCATGACTTTGAAAGCTAAGCAGGATTGGACCAACTAATACTTGGATGGGAGACCACCAGGGAATACCAGGTATCTCAAGGTCAGCTTAAGAATGACTTTTACCTAAACCCTGGAGCTGAAAAGTCAGGGGCCGTCTTATACGCCAGATACAAGTCCGAGATGGGACCAGCCTCCTCGTGGGTTGTGGAATTATGGAAGGTGGCTGAGCCTTTCCCCAGCCAGCCATCCATCCCCCGAGATTCCTCAGCCAGCTTTGGGAAGGCTTCAGGAAGGGTGGCTGGCTGGATGGGGGGAAGCTTTCCAGCCATCAGCCACCCTCCCCAAAGCCAGGAAGGGGAGCCCGATTGCGGCTTTGGGGAGAGCAGGTGATGGGGGGTTGTCTTATATGGCGAGTATACCCTAAAGTCTGTCTTTTGACTTTAAAATTGGGGGGTCGTCTTATATGCCAGGTTGTCTTATACCCCGGAATATACGGTAAATGGAATGTGATGGTCTGTCTCCGTATAAGACAGCATTCTGTGCTCGTGGGTACACTCCTTCCTTAAATGATTTGCGTCAAGCCACATAGAGAATCTGTGGCAGAAGGAGACACTTAGGAGATTTTCACACAGGGCCAAAATGCTCTGTTGCTGCCCCGCCACCTCCTCTCCCGTAAATCTTTCACATACTTACCTTAATTCCGCAGCAGGAATGGGCTCCCCCTCCCCTCACTGGCTGGCCATAAATGCAGCTGTTGTAAGGCTGCTTTTAAGACCAGCTGTCTGAAATGTTATCACGTTATCACGTGATAACGGCCGGGTGGTAAATTTAAAAAATAAAACTCCCTCAAAGATAAAATCAGTTCACCAAGCACAAAAACACACTTTAAATCACACAATCAAAACAGGGAGGGTAAAATAAAGGGTGCCACTTACATGGATGTCCAGATCGTACCATTGCTTGGAACGGACCTCCCCTCCGCGGCTGTCATTTCGGAACAGGAATGGGGCTCCTGTTCACATACCCGTGATTGTGTGATAGCGACGGAACGGGAGGTCTATTCACGATGAAAAATTGTGATTACATTGTTCTGGAACAGTCATGGGAGCAGGATGGATGCAGGACAGAATGGGGTCAATTTCGTCCGAAAGGGAAAACCTTTCCCGACCCTGTTCTGTTCCTGCCACGGGATATATAGCCCATGTGAAAATCTCCTTAGGCTGCTGCCACACTGCAGAAATAATGCAGTTTGACACTGCTTTAACTATCATGGCTAAATCCTATGGAATCCTGGGACTTGTAGTTTGTTGTGGCACCAGACCTCTGTGACAGAGATGGCTAAATACCTCACAAAACTACAAATCCCAGAATTCCATAGCATTGAGCCATGGCAGTTAAAAAGCGGCATCAAATTGCATTATTTTTGCAGTGTAGCAGCAGCCTTAGATGCTAAAACCAATCTCAGGTCCCAGGCTAGTATGTTAAATTCATGAAGCAGCTAGACGTGGCAACGCAGGTTGTCTCTGGGAGTGTGAACTCCTACTTTAAAACAATAACAACAACAAATAAAATCCAAAATTATACAAGCAGGATAAAATATAAATGTGTGCTTTTTCACTTTTGTTTTTGTTGCTCCTTTGACCAGTTTAGTTGCAAAGCCTGGCGTGCAGTCCTGTTTTGTGACCTGGGCTAGATCATTTCCAATTAACAATGGAGCTGGAGATGTGGCTGTGTGCTGGGAGACGTAGTGCGGCTGTGACGTGGAGGCCATGCGTTGTGACGCCAGTGACACAACTGATGGAAAGGAGGAATTGCAGATGCCAGTGGGCAAAGGTGCTAACAGGAAGAAAATTGGGGACTTAGACTTTTGAGATCCTAGGAAGTATTCTGAGTCTTGAATAAAGTTTATATTTTATTTTCAATTTCCCCCATACACCTTGAGAAAGATAAATTTCCCCTTAAAAATGGATTCTGCATGCACCAGCTGGGTTCCACACTGGACAAGCTTTTGCTGTATTGTAAAACACCCCTATTAGAATGCAGATTTTGATAAGTCTGGCTACTGCTGCATAGAAGAGTAGTAACCTATGACAGACACATTTCTGGCTTTCTGTTTTATACTAGCCAGTTACAGTGTGTGTTCATTATCTTCTGCTGCAGTAGACATGCAGCAGTTACCTCCAAGGTTGCATACCCCAAATTCTGTTTGCCTATGCAGATCAAGCACAGGTGCACTTATTTTACATAGTGTACAATACTCGCCTGGTTATTGGGAAGGACAGAGACACACATGGGGTACTGAAACACCACACTAACTTTCATCCCAATCTCCTCTGGCTGGAAATGTTACACATTTACAAATCGCCTATCATACACTCAAAACTGTTTTGTAGTCATTACAGGTAGAAATGGGGGAGGGAAGGAAGGAAGGAAGGAAGGAAGGAAGGAAGGATAGGATAGATTCTGAATTCTTGCTCAAGGCCAAATTCCTTGATACCTCTAATTCAGTTCTTCAAGGGTATTCTGTGCAAATGGTCTAATTGGGACCTTGGGAAGAAAATAATATACACAGATTGTGAGAAAGGAAATGGAAGAATTAAGGAGGATTAAGTGTTTGATGGGGTCTTCCTCTTCATTCTTTACTAAGGAAGCAACTTCCTGTCCCAAAACGAATGTGGTGAGCCATTCTTTTTGTTGTTTTGATTGAAGAATGCTGACCTCAGAGTGAGACCTAGTTCTCACTGAAGTGGCAAACCTGTCTCTGGGGTGTTTTGATTTATTTTATTTTATTTATTAGTTACATTTTGTATCTCAAGTCCCAGGGCAATTTCCTCAGCTTCTACACCACAGTGAGATCTGCTACTTCAGCCTGCACACCAGGCTTCACATGGTGCAATGGTCCTCCATTAAAAAAAAAAAAATCCTTCTAGACAGAGAACTAGATTTAGGTGGAACAGTTCTGGCCTAGCCTCCCTGACATTTTTCTTTTCTGTGTACAGGTATTTATCCAGATCTTGGAAAAGTTACTTTTTTGGTCTACAACCTCCAGAAACTCCTTTGGCTATGCTGGCTGGGGGACTCTCAGAACTATACTCCAAAAAAGCAACTTTTAAAATGTCCAGTTTAGTTACATTTTATATAAAGGAGCATTTCATTATGGGTGGCCACATCCACAATATGAATCCAGGTGCAGGTACAGTACCTCAGTAACACTTTGGGCCAGACACTTCTTCTCAGAGTGGCACTTCGGAGTTCTATAGCATCTGGAGTTTTCTATAGGATTAAGTGCAACAAATATGCAGCATATATTATTTCCAAAAGTTAAGGAGGTGCAAGTCTTCATTATCTGGCTACTGCTTGATTAATCTTTTCAGTATTTTTAATTACACTTGCATAAAATAAAAAATTCCCAGTCCTTTGCAGGTAGGGGCAAGCCACTATTCTGTGGACAAAGGTGGGGAAAGCCTTGCCATAATTAGTGAAAAATTAAATTTAGGAAATACGTTATCCCTTTTTAACAGCCAGAAAAATAAATATTTAAAATAATTAATCATTAGACACTTCTCTCTGATGGTATCAGTCACTTAACTACTGTTGCTTAAATCTCTAGTTTAAATAGACAGATTTTTGTGAATCCTGAAGTACAAAACCTCAGGCTTCTTCTGGGTGAGCAATGCGCATTTTGCAACTATTCACCATCTTCTTGAGTTCTTGAAATTCAGGGAATTTCAGTATATATTGCCTTAGCTATACTATTCACAATAAAGTGTGTCTCCTTCAATTTTGTGGACAATAGGCACAGAAACCAGCCAAAAAATTGGCTTGCTTTTTGAATACTTGGGAGTGAAACATCAATGTCCTTGGTACTCCCATGAATAGTAGAATAATTTATCCAAAAATTAGATTGAGAAAGTGAAATTGCAGTTGCTTTTTTTCTGTTTGCATACCTCATGTAGGCTAATTAATTCAGCTTTGCTTGGTACAAAATTAGTGCAGAATTACAAATGTCCCTGTCTCCATCTTTCCATATTATTTTTGATGAGTGCAACTTTGCTGATACACTTGCTTTGCAAAGCCAAATGCACTCACATGTACTGATTAAAGAGACAGGACTGAAGGGACATCTGTGTCATAATCTATTTCTGAGCAAGTCCCACTGAAATTAATGTGAGCTGTAAAGGATCACTACTAGGTTCATGCAAGCTCCCATTCTTCTTAGCACGATGTACGTAGGAAAACCTCCAGGACTGTTATCCATCACCTCTGGAACATTTTTCACTTCTGATAATGCTCTGCAAATTCCTGTCTCACTTTGGCCAACTTTGCACACTGTGATTGTAACAGGTACATATTATACCCTCACATTGTGTAACTGGTAAATTCATAATATTCAAAGCATATGCACAATTAAAACACAGTAACAGCAATGCGCGCGTGCGCACACACACACACACACACACACACCAGGTGCACCACAAAACAGGAGCCAAAGCCATTTTTGGTTCTTTGCAGAAAACTTTAGCATTGTATGGAAAATTTGAAAATGTGCTGTAAGATATAGAATTCAGATATTACTGTTTAAGCTGGCACAAAAAGGACTTCTTTCCTGTTAAAATATGCACATTGGTCCTTAGCTATAAAGTAACCAAGAGGGAAAACAACATGCCCCCAGGACTACAGAAAAAGCTTTCTGGTCAAGCTGGGATTTGAAGCTGGATCTTTTCCAGAGCGTAGAAGTTTTCCCTTTTTTGAACTACCATTCCCAGAATCCCCTAACCAACATTGGGTAACTGGATACTGGGTGGGATATTCTGGGGGTTGTATGGGAACAGTAACCTTTCCAAGCTCTGTTTTCTCTCTTGGGCACACTCTTTTACCCACAACACCATGCCGTCCTTTTGTGCATGGTCTCAAATTCCTGCAAGTGTGGTTTCTTTTCCAGCAAGCTGCTCCCAGCCATGGCCTCTTCTGCCACTGCCAAGTGAAATGGTTAGGTGTCTGTCTCAACTCGGCCCTTTCCAGGCAAAGCCAGGAGATGTCAACCATTTAATTACAGGATTTTTGTACGTAAAATAGAACATCTGTATTGAATGCATCAAACCTTTACCCAGATAGCCATTTCCCATGCGAGCCAGCTAAGCATCTCATTGCTGGCGTCAGACTTGTATCCATGATGAAATCTGGGAAAAGCTGAGAGAGAGAGAGAGAGGCTCCAGCCAAAGGCTGTGTGTTCCACAGTTGCTCCTCTGCTCCACCCTCCTTCATGTGCTTGCACAATGTTCTTTCAGCCTTTACTCCCCACAGTTTTGTCACCTCTTCCCCACAGTCTGTTACCCATCCATTCCCCCCTGAACAGAAATTACTCATCCAGGAAACATTGTGTTTGTGAGGGAGGAACCTGCTCTAGGGATCATGGGCCTGGCCAGGAAGAAAGACTTTTCTGGCTGCCTGCATATGGGAATCAATGGAAATACAAGGCAAGCCAGGCCAGCAGAAGGGTGGAGACTACCAAAGAGAGGCGGAGATTCTTGTCTATCAACTTTATCAGACTAGCGTCTAAAAACGCTGTAATTCCACTATTGAGGAAAGTGGAAACATAGTGGCATGATTACAGTAATTATCACATGGTGCTGGAATCGCGCTATACTAATGGCATGGACTCATTACACAACTGCTACTAGCAGTTTAATAATGGGATTTTTCTTCCGTGATTTTGTATGGGCAAGGTTTCTGCTGTTTTCGCCAGAAGACGCGACTTTGTTTAAACACACCATAAACACATAAATAATGAAATGAAATGAACAAATAAACACTTAAACAAACAAAAACATACCCACAAAAGGTGACAGCTCATTAAAACAGCATCCTGTGCATCCTGTGTTCTCGTTGGGAAAGGATAAGGGTGGAAAGGACTGCCCATTCATGCTGAAATTGTATGATTACAGTGGGCAAGATTTCACACGATCATCAATACCATGAAATGAACAATTTTGAGGGCTATTTACAGATTTTCCTGTCAATAAAAAATGACGAGCCATTAATGAGTAGAGCACACACTGACCATGGGAGGACAATGATGTCATGCGATAATGGGAACCCATTTGTGGTACTGTCCTGCTGTAGTTCTGCAATTACACTCCCATCTAATAAAGTCCTTGGTTATTGGATGCCAGTCTTTGCAGGTGCACTCAAGATAGATAGACAGTGCGGGTTCTACCTTCTGCATAATGAAGTTGGAAGCTGTTGATGAGAGGAGGAAGTGGAAGAACTTGGAAAGCTCACGTTGTTTGGGGGAGATCTTTGATACAGCTACAAGTGGTATGGGAGAAGGATGGAGAAAAAGTCAGTGACCTTTGGAAGAGATTACTTTAGTGCTAGGTGACTTTGCTAACACTGTTCCTGCAGTCACCACCCCACCACAACAGAACTGCTGTGCCTTTTGACACCTGCAAAACTTGTGAGAAGTTCTTCATCCCCAATATTGTATCTCCACAAAGGGAAGAGATCCCAGTGGTGAATTTCTACCTCTTATGTGACAGTTAAAAGGCACCAAATCTCTGCCCACTCCCAGCCACCCCCACAAAAAGCTGGCAACTTTCCTTGGTTCTCATGTTGCTTAAAAGTATATAAACTCTCTTCACTGGGCTGTGTATATGTATTTAGACAGAGGAAGTCAAAGTGCCAAATCTCTGCACCATTATTCTCCTTTATTGGAAAGCTTCTTTATCCAGATGACTCAGGACTGAACTTTATTCCACAGGCTTGAAGAGAGATACAGTAATGGTGCAGTATTTATCAGAAGATCCAGGCCTAAATACCCTGAAGGCACCAGATCTCCTCTGATCTTGGAAGTTAAGCAGGGTCAGGTCTGGTTAGTACTTGGATGGGAGACACCCAATGAATACCAGGTGTAAAAGGCTCTATTTCAGAGGAAGGAACTGGCAAAACCACCTCTAAGTATTCCTTGCCTAAGAAAATTCTATGGAATTCATGAGGTCGCCATAAGTCAACAGGTGGCTTGAAGAAATATACAGTTGCCCCTCCACATTTGCAGCTTTCACACTCATGGTTTTGATTGTTTGCGGTTTAGCCCCGAGCCCCTTTGGGAAGGCTGGCGAGAGGTGGGGCAACCTCCTGCCTGCACCTTCCCTGGCCTTCCAGAGGCGACTCCAGGGCTTCAAAGCCCCAGAGTCTGCTCAGGGAGGCCAGGGAGAGGCAGGGCAGACTCCCGCCCACCCACCCGCTGCCTTCCCCAGCCTTCCTAAGCAGGCTCCGGGGCTTCAAAGTCCCGGAGTCCACCCAGGAAGGCTGGGGAGAGGCAGGGTGGCCTCCCTTCCTCCCACTGCCCTCCCCGGCCTTCCTAAGCGGGCTCCGGGGCCTGGAGTCTGCTCAGGAAGGCCGGGGAGGGGCAGGGCTGCCTCCCTCCCTCCCGCTTCCTTCCCTGGCTTTCCTAAGTGGGCTCTAGGGCTTCAAAGCCCCAGAGTTCGCTCAGGAAGGCTGGTTGAGAGGCAGGGCAGCCTTCTACCTGCCCGCCCGCTGCTTTCCCTGGCCTTCCTAAATGGGCTCCGGGGCTTCCCCTCAGGAAGGCCGCAGAGAGGCCGGCCAGGCTGGCCAGACACCCTTCCGCCCCCTCCCTCCCTCTGGCAGGGGTCGTGGGAGCAGCATTTTTTATTTGTGGTTTTTCCACATTCACGGGGGTCTCAAGACCCTAACCCCCGTGAATGTGGAGGGACAACTGTACACACATGTATTAGGAAGGGGTAAATTTCACCCTGTGTCCTCCTAATTTTGCAATGTCAGGTTGATCCAGAAGATTTTTAATTAGTAAGTATACAGTCTAGAACTCTACTCTGCTAATGTTGAATCCTCATTAATTTGTCATAATTTGACATCCTCAGACATTTGTAGTGTAACCCTATCTACCACTGTATTGGAGTCTCTTCTGTGGCCAATGTAACTGGTTCACAGGAAAGCATGCATAGTTTACTTTGCAACCTTATCTATCTATTATAAAATTCGAATTCTAATGGTTGCTGAGAAGAGTTAATGCAGAGGTGGGCAACCCTGCCTAATTTCAGAATGCCTCAGTGAGCATTAGCTGAGACCTTTCTGCCTAGAGCCATCCTTCCATTCCCCAGCATCTCACTAGATGGGGAGGAAAAAGGGGAGAGAGAAAGGGGGGAGGAGGTGGAATGAAGGAAGGGGTGGCTCCTCCCCACAACTGCTGGGCCGGAATTGGAGTGAAAGAGCTTTAAAGATTCAAATAGAACTCTCCAAAGTTCCTTTTGGCCATTCTATTGATCCTGTTGGCCACCTACCCATAGTTTCTGGGCTCTTGGCCACCTACCCATAGTTTCTGGGCTCTTTCCTTCTTTCTTTTGCTTTCTTTTGGGTTGTTTCCCCCGTTTTTTATTTCTTTCTTTCTTTCTTTTTTTTAAAGAAACATGTCCCATATTGTTTGAAAATGTGAATGCTGGAAGCTGACCAGTCAGTCAATAAGCTTACTCAAGCGGATTTACTCCTTACTCAAATTGCGGAATTTATTGCAGAATTTTGAACTGAGCTCAAAACATAGCCCTTGCTATAACCAAAGACCACTAAAGGGGAGACAGAGAAGCAACTGGGTAAAAACAAATTACAGTGGTGGATTGAACTCCCATCACCTCAACAAATAACAAAACAACTGAAAGTCCCCAGATATTATGGAAGGAGTTGCTGGGTCTGGCTCAGCGTGCCATGCTTTTCAGCTCTCAGCTGCCTTCACATCCCTTGATATGGCCAGGAGAATTTTGAAATGTACACATCACAATTCCATATCAACATGTGTACAGTCTGAAAAGACCCAGTGAGAGTTTATATCCGATTACAGTTAATTACCTGTAATTCAGACCAGTTTGAGGCTATTTTTCTCCTATGTTTGCAACTGATGGCTATTAGGGCTGGGTGTTGATTATGGGGCTCACTGAGACACCCTCTGATGAGATTTGCAGGCTGGGGAGGTGGGGACTGGGAAGAGAGAATGCTCTAGCAGGAGAGGAAAAGTGAATATAATTGGACAGGGTGTGTTTATATTGCATTCAGGTGCTGCCTCACAGTACCATGTGTATACACACACTGAGGTTCTAGTGGAAATAGTCTGAACAGAATGGTGCCAAGGGAATCTTTATGCCTTGTTTGTTTTGGAAGGATGAAGGCTTTTCACACACCCTTGGACATTGGTGGCTGGCTGCATAATCTGGCTTGGCACAGGACAGGTGGCTGTGCCTCTGTGCAGAGAGCTTGGGCATCCTGGTGCCAAGACATACCAGGAGTATATAATGTGGAGTACTGGATGGATTCCTGATATGTGTTATTCACCCACAGACCAGGTCCTCAGCCATGGCCTGAGCTTGCCGGGGTGACCTTTTGGACTACAAATCCAAGACTCAACCATTCTAGCTAGGGGATTCTGGGAACCATAGTCCAAAATGCACATTTCCAAGCTCTGGCTCCACTTCATACAATGGGTGTTCTGGGAAGCAGAAGCTCCCAAATTCCTTACTGTGCAATGCTGACCATTCTAGTTTATTTCCATTTAGGACCTACCCATTATTATTAGCTGGTAGCATGGATCTGACCCATCCTGAGCAATTTGCCCTATTTTGTCACTAGCACTTGCTGGCCTGCTGCCATTTCCCACAAAGCCACAGGCAATTTGTTTCTGGGCCTTGGAGCCTCTATTTGAGAAGTATTGGTCTGCTTGTTAATGAAACCAGAGCAGAGAGGATTGGATGTGGATGAAGATCATGCCTTAGATCCAATAGATCCAAGTTATTTCCCCCCCCCCGCCCCACAATAGTTAAACATGTCAGATATCTAAATATGCTAGTGGCTAAAAGGTGTAAGATTCAAGCAAGATTATAATTACATATTTCTCTCTCTCTCTCTTTTATATAAATTGGATTTTAAGCCTTTGGAGTACATACTACAGTACTGTACATTCTAATTTTTAAATGGTTGTTGAAGCATCATTCCATTTACTTTTAAACAAAAGCTTAAGAGCTCATGTCCACTTAAAAGAGTCATCATCTGAAGAGAACTGCCTTATAGTATGGTTACCAACAAAACAGAATTTTACTAACCTCTCTGCTGCATAAGCTGTTCTGCAAGATGTCTGCATTTTCCATCTTGCAGTCTAAGTTTCTGTGTACATATACATTATCATTTCCCAAAGTGTCTAGAGACATTCTGTATATGCTCAGAGGCTCTGCCTCAGTTACATTAGGGGTAGGCAAAGTATGGGGCTCAAGGCAGTATTTGTGACTCAGATCCCTTCCAGATTCCAAGGACCACCTGCCCAAAGATAGGGATGAATTGCTTCCTCTGGAACCTGCAGGAGTGGCAGTTCCTAGGTTGCAGTCCCCTTTTGCATTGTTTAACATCAGAACATGTTAAAAATTGTTTAACATCAGAAAATGTTCAAAACCAGAAGAGGATTCTAGTCATTTCCTATTTTATTTTCTACATTTTTGACAGTCCATGCAGCCCACAGAAGATTCAAGGGGCTGAAAACTGGCCTCTAGACCTACCAGAGTGGAGTGTTGTATCCCTGCTTTAGATCCATTAAAAAAGCAGGCAAACTGAAGCTCACTGTGCTGTTACAAGTGTGGCGAGGGGGGGGGGGGAGAAATGTACTTTATATATGCTTAGAGGTAGTCATGGCCACATGCCTGAACTTCTGAAAACAAGACCAGCACCTGTGTTCATGGGCTGGGTGGTGTTAACTTATATGCTTGTGAAGGCCAGTGTTTGGGCAGTATACCATATTTGGCTTCTTGACCTGCTTGGATCTGGGTTGTTTTGGGTTTGTTTGTTTGTTTGTTTTTACTTTTTCCAGATCCTGAGAAGACAGGGCCAAATAACAGGGCTATTCCTGCAAGCTTAGTTTATTCTCAGAATTTCCCCAAACCAAGATCGTTGAGCAATTCTAGCCCTAGAGCCAGGTTTTGCCTTCCTTACGCCCACTGGCACAGCCTGCTAGAGCCAGTCCCTGAGTCATGTTGTGGTATATCTTAAGGGCTAAAGAGTTTGCTTTGAGAGGAACACGGAGCTTCAGACTAGACTGAGCCCAGAGATGGGTCTAGACAGCAACAATATGCCTTTGCCACTGCTACAGACTCCTTTTAAGATGCTCTCCACCCAACCCCACATCATCCCAGACCGGATTCTGGCTTGTACTGAGCCTTACTTTTCCTGGCTTCTCCAAAGAGATGTAAATAACTTTATAAGTACAAAAGGCTAAGCAACATTCATGTGGTGCACTTTCTGCACATGATGGTTAGGTCCTGTGAGCTGGGGTTCGGTAATGTTCCCACTCTTCTTTTCCATTTTGTGTAAAAATATGTTCACAAAATAGCTGTTCCAAAAAGGTCTTCTGGCTTCATAGTGCCATTTGCTTTTCCAATTGTGGGCTATACTTTGAGGATCCCTGAATGAGCCTAAGCATGAACAGTAGGACTCCTATATCCGCAGGGGATTGTTTCCGGGCCCCCACCACGGATAATAGGGTTGTTGTGTATATTTTGCACAGATGTGATTGATTGCTGACTTTAGATTTTCCTTGTTTTTTTTCAGGGCCATGAGGCCATGTTCTGGAATAGTTTCTTTCTGACGTTGTGCCTGCATCTGTGGCTGGCACCTTGAGAGAATGGTTGGGCAGGAGTGTGTGTGGAGTTTATATATTGTGAACCCCTGTTGGGGAGTATATGTAAAGTTGTGTAATTGAAAGGTTAGTTTCTGGGTATAGAAATGCAAGGATTATTAGTATCTGTTGCTAATGGTTGGTTGATGGGCCATTATCTGCTGGAAATCCCCTTGTTCCTGAGTGGAATTCCTTTGTAAGTGTTGAGTTTTGATTCTATTGTTTTTCAAAATTGGGAAGCCAGGTTTTGTTTACTTGTAGGGTTTCTTCTTTCCTGTTGAAGTTGTCCAGGTGTTTGTGGATTTCAATAGCTTCTCTGTGCATTCTGACATGATAGTTGTTGGCCTGGTCCAGAATTTCGGTGTTTTCAAATAGCATTTTGTGTCCAGGTTGGTTTATAACATGTTCTGCTACTGCTGATTTTTCTGGCTGGCCCAGTCTGCAGTGTCTCTCATGTTCCTTGATTTGTGTTTGCACACTGCGTTTAGTGGTCCCTATGTAAACTTGTCTACAGCTGCATGGTATGCGGTAAACTCCTGCAGCTGTGAGAGGGTCTCTTTCGTCCTCCACTGAATGTAGCATTTCTTGGATTTTCTTGGCTGGTCTGTAGATTGTTTGGAGGTTGTGTTTCCTCATCAGCTTCCCTATTCTGTCTGTGACTCCTTTGATGTATGGTAAAAATACCTTCCCTTTGGGTGGCTGTTTTTCTTCTTCATTCCTGTGGTTTGTTCTGGGTCTGGCTGCTCTTGTGATGTCTGATCTGGAGTAACCATTAGCCTGTAGAGCCCAGTTTAGGTGCCTTAGTTCGTCCTCCAGGTAATGAGGTTCGCAGATCCTTTTTGCACGGTCTACCAATATTTGTATTGTGCTTCTTTTTTCTCCTGGATGATGATTGGAGTTCTTGTGTAGGTATCTGGCCATGTGTGTGGGTTTTCTGTATACCTTGTTGCCTAACCCTTGGTTTGGGTTGTGGATGACTAGGACAGCCAAGAATGGCAGTGTTCCTTCCTTTTCTTTTTCCATTGTGAATTGGATATTTGGGTGGATGCTGTTCAGGTGATTCAGGAATGAGACCAAAACTTCTTCTCTGTGGTTCCAAACGGTGAAAGTGTCATCCACATATCGGAACCATGTTGTGGGCTATTTTGGTGCTGTTTCCAGGGTTTGCTTTTCAAAATGTTCCATGTAAAAATTTACTATCACAGGGCTCAGGGAGCTGCCCATGGCTACCCCATCTGTCTGTTCATAGAATCCGTGATCCCACTGGAAGTAGCTTGTGGTGAGGCATTGTTTGAACAAGGCTGTTATGTCCTCAGGAAATATTTGCTGGATGAGTGCCATGGTGTCCATTATGGGGACTCTGGTGAACAAGGACAAAAGAGACCCTCTCACAGCTTCAGGATTAACCGCATACCATGGAGCTGTGGAGAAGTTTACATAGGGACCACTAAACGCAGTGTGCAAACACAAATCAAGGAACATGAGAGACACTGCAGACTGGGCCAGCCAGAAAAATCAGCAGTAGCAGAACATGTTATAAACCAACCTGGACAAAAAATGTTATTTAAAAACACCGAAATTCTGGACCAGGCCAACAACTATCATGTCAGAATGCACAGAGAAGCTATTGAAATCCACAAACACCTGGACAACTTCAACAGGAAAGAAGAAACCCTACAAGTAAACAAAGTCTGGCTACCAGGTCTGAAAAACAATAGAATCAAAACTCAACACTTACAAAGGAATTCTGCCCAGGGACAAGGGGATTTCCAGCAGATAATGGCCCATCAGCCCACCATTAGCCAAACAGACACTAATAATCCTTGTATTTCTATGCCCAGAAACTAACCACTCAATTACACAAATTTACATATACTCCCCAACAGGGGTTCACAGTATATAAGCCCCCCCCTCCTACCCAACCATTCTCTCAAGATGCCAGCCACAGATGCAGGCAAAACGTCAGAAAGAAACTATTCCAGAACACGGTCTCACAGCCCGGAAAAAAACCAAGGAAAATCTGTGGATGCCGGCCATGAAAGCCTTCGACTTCACATTGATTGCTGACTGTTCCCTTGGTTCTGCATTCAAGGACATGTTCTTGGCTGGTGGGATTTGTTCCCTGTGAAGGTATAGCAGGAAATAGGCACTTATGCATCACTTCTTTGAGACAGGTAGTATGCATGGAATAATCTGCGAAGGGCTTAATCTGAACCAAGCTATGTCAGGGCCCAGACCCTAGGTTCAGTGCCAGGACTTGATGCTAACAGGAGAGATGACAGCGGACCTGAAAATATACAAAGTGTCTGTAGAAAGCACTTCCACCACCCAATGGCTACAGCTTCCAGACAGGCTTAACTTTGATACTGCCAGTATTAGAAGTGAAGTCCCAAATGTCTAAGTAGGGATGTAAATCTTGGTAAATTTCATTCTTGTGGACATGAATGAATAATTTAACCATTTTTCTTCTCATTGGGAGAAAGTTGTTGAAAATGCAGTGTGGGACTATTTGAGTGGGGGAAAATGCACTTTTGGGGTTGTGGGTTGGTTTTTTTGGTTGGTTTTAGTGTTCAAAACACAGCATGTTCTGTGCAGAAAGAAGCAATTTTTTTCTGCATGGAAACCTGTAAATAATATTTTGTTTGCAAAACAAAAGCAAAACCCAACATGCATTGTCCACACAGAATCAGTCTCAAACTATGAATATTTTTGCCTGTCTAGGATCCTTACCAGGGTTTGCTGTCAATTGAGAAACTTGTTTTTTGACCATTTGTCTAATATTGTAGTCTTTCTATTCTTAGTATTTGCTGCTGTTAAGCATTATCCCCTTTTCTAATGAGACATGTTGTCTCATGATCTGGCCAAATATGATAGCCTCCGTGTGGTCATTTTGGCTTCTAGGGAGATTCCTAGTGTCCATGTATGAAAAATGGTACCTCTGAGGCTTCATCCTCCAAGCTTCATCCCTAAAGGATGCCTGTGAGTTGTTTGAAGTTCTAAGCATGGAATCTCTTTCTCAGACTGGTGAGTCAAGACTGCTCTGGCCTTAATTTCTAGATGTGTACGAAAGTTGCATTTGCAACTGAACCCAGAACAGAGGGTGAGCCAATTCTAATCACTGAACCTTTTCCTCAACAAAGCTGGTTTGCATGAGGCCTCTACTTCAGAACTTGGCTTCCTTCACCAGCCTCGGAAACCTGACAGGCAGGTGTTTGCCTCAGCATTTCCCAGGTAGCCCTTAGAGGTTGGGTCTGCTGGGTGAGGCCTCCCCCACATGGCTGTTCTGAGGAAGTGAAGCCTCAAACAATGACCTGTGTCCTGGGCTCTGCTACAACTTTCCAACCACCAGAATAAACTATTCCCTTTACAGTACGGAAGCATGAACCTGAAGCAGGACTGGGAAAACCCCAGGCAGCCGTGGGAGTGGCACACTACTGATTTCTAGTTGATCGTAACATGCTTGTACACACACATCTATACATGCAGTATTAGATTTGGGCCTTTCTAAAATTCTGTCCTCGTCCTTCTTCCTCCTTTCCCTCAATTCTACTCATGTCTATTTCAGTCAGGACACCTCAAATGTCATACATATACTTCCCTGCTTCTGCCTGATTTCTAACTTCTCCCAGAAAAGATGTCCTCTCCTTTCAGGCCCAAACCTCACTATCTAAGCCTCATGTACAGGGCCAGCCCTACTATCAGGCAAAGTGAGGTGCCTCATGCAGGAGATGCTGTAGGGTGGCAGTGCCACATACAGGCATACACACAGGCAGCAGGTGTTTCTCTTGAGGCCTTTAGGCATTTCCCTCTGTTAACAGACGTGTGGGTAGCACATGGCCTGTACTGAGTCTCCCAAGCTAGCCTGCTGCCTCAGGTGAGGGGTACAATGCTATCCCATCATGAAGATTCAGCTGCCAGTCCATTTGTCTTCCTTATACAGAATGTGAAAGTGATGCCATCTTGTACTTTGCTACTGGCAGCAAAATGCCTTGGTCTAGCCCTCCTTATATAGCTTCCTCACAACCCTCAGGATCATCCTATGGATTAACTATCTCTTGCATCACAAATCAAGCTGTAGTTGAAATGCATCAAGATAATACTTTTTAAAAAAATGTCGGAGATTTCTGTAGCACCTTTGAATATGAATGGAACTTCAGACTGACACTATTGTCTACTTACTTCATTTTAAGTTTAAACAAGCCAATCCTGCTGTCCTCCTGCTGTTTGATTAGATTAGAGCATATGAGTAATGTAACGTGTATGCACATATGCTGTATATCTTTGTGGGTGAATTGCTGTTTCAATTGTCTGAAATCAGCAATTGCATTTATAACTTTTTTTTATTCCCTGTATACCCAGGAGGCAAAAATTAACTTTCATTTATTCTTTTCCTAGAATTGTTGCTCTCTCTTTGCAGAAGCTCCGTCCAGTGAAAGAGACGTACTGCCTGTTTTGTGTTTCTGTTCAGTCACTCCTCTGTCCCGTATTGTGAAAGTGTAGCAGGAGAATTCCTTCTTGGGCTCTCTTGAATGAAGAGCTCAGACTGTCAGCTCAGACTCTTGACTGTGGAGCCAATTCCCATTTAGGGGGAGAAGGTGGTTCAGGTTTGGTTCAGATTTAAATTATTCTCTTCATTAGATTCCAGAAAGCTCCTCCCCACCACCCTACCAAGCACATGAGTCACAAATGCCTGAGAATTAAGCATGGTTTGAAGGCGGGGGTTCCTACTCCTGGTTCAGGACAGCAATGGAGATGCCTCTTGAACCAAGAAGAGCCACAGGAAGCAGATGTGATCTGTCTGAATTACACAGAGGTCAGCCACCAGATAAGGGAAAGGCTGAGACTGATGGGTTTGGAGCACTAGTCAGTTCCTTGCTGATGCCCACAGCAACAGGACAGGAATGGAAGGCTGCTGTTTGCCACAAAAATGGCAATTAAGGCAGCTGCCTATGTAGGCCAGGCCAGCTCCATGGAGAATGTATGTGTGTGTTGTGCGCTGTCTGAATGGATGCTTCTCAAGCTGATATAGTTACCTTGGTAACATGGAGCAAATGGGGTCAACCAGGGTGTAGCCCTCCCTCCTTCACTAATGATGTAGCCACTGAGGTGGCATCCCTTCCCTTTTGGGCAGAAGACTCATTAGGGATGCCAGAAAAGAGTTTCAAAATAAAAACCACTATAGAGCAACTATGTCTGAAATTACAGGCACCAGGGAGTTTGTGTTGGGACACAAGGAGAAAAGAGGCTTTAGTGGAGATGTCATGGAGGAAAGGGTATTGCCTCTGAAGCAAAAGTGAAAATTGTGCAAATCCAGTGTCTGCAGCTGCCAGCAGCCCCATCCAGCAGAGTTAATAGTAAGGAATGCTGGGAGTTAGAGTCCAACAGCATATTGTCCTTGCTCTAAAGCAAGAAACATCTGGCAGTCACACAGTTCAGTAACAATTAGATGATCTGCCTGCCTACTTGTTTGTCTCTTATCTCTGCCTATCTTTCTGTTTGAAGCTCAGTGCAAATTAGCCCCTATCCTTCTACACATAGTGGAGCAATTGACCTGCCTGGAGAAGAGAGTTGGCTATCCAAGAGAGCCAAGATATTCTAGTATCTCTTTCTTACACTAAATCCATAAAGCTTCTCATCATCATCTCTTCCATTATCTTGGCTTGGCAGCCTCCATACTTTTGCTGCACTGGAAATACAGTAGGATGATAGGAGGGCTGTGGTTTGACTGAGAGTCAGCAGCCCAAGGTGAAGGGGGCATGTAGCTTTGAGACAATAAAGGCCACTCCAAACTTCTGTTTAGAAAAGCTAGATGTTAGGGAGTAGGATGGGGATCTATTGATACATCTGGAATGCTTAAACCTTGGAGGTCATGGTAAGAAGAAATTCTGGGTGGAAAGCAACAGCCACCTTTAGGGTGTTGAAGTAGAACGTCATAAGCATGGCTAAGGATACTGAGAAAGGAGCCAAGGGGCCAGGCTGAGGAGCATCAGCTGAGCTTAGGATAAGAGATATGAGCTGCGGCTTTATCTCCTGCTGGTACCCAATCTGGGGCCAGTTGCTTTGGTTTAAATATGATTCACCAGTAGCTTCAGTGATTCAGAAGAGATCACTTATGTGTGGCTACCATCAAGTATCCATTACAAACCAGTCAAACACGGCAGGGACAGGTCTTGCTAAGCCAAGTAATCTGGGCTTTTCAGAACATGCACTATGCCTACCTCAGAGGAAGTTCCCCTCCTTTGGCCAGACTTCTGAGCAGGATTGGTTGCCTGAAAACACCTTTTGATTAGGGAGAAGGAATGTATCTCCCTGTACTTGTATGAGATTGGCAGGTTTTTTGCATGAATATAATGCCCTCCCAGCTGGCACTTAGTCCACTGTGCTGCTCACCGTTTGGCCAGTAGATAGATGCTGGCACTTGGTGCTGCTCTGTTGGCTGCACACCTGTCCCCTTCCCTGGCTCTATTATGCTTTTCATTCAGTAGTAGAGTCATGAATATTGAGGATCAAAAGACTTTTGCAACAATTTGTGGTTAGTAAAGACCTGTCTGCCCTGGAGCAGAAACCACCAACACGTCTATGAACTTACTTCCACATGGGAATAGGGTGAAGGCACTTTTAAGTAGCCTGTAAAAAAAGAAAAAAAGAAACACAAAATCCTTGCAAGTAGAAACGGTCTGCATATGTGTCACGATCAGGGGCCTGTGCCAATGAAAGAAGGTTCAGCTTCCTCATCTATAGCTGAGCACCACATCCATTGCTTTCAGCTACCTCCCCTCCTCACCTCTCTTTCTCTTTCTCTTGGCAGCACACTCTGTTCACATTATGCCACACGAAGGCCTCTTTGCACTGGCTAGCTATGAAGAGTGGTTCTACAGTTAAGGACATCCCCAGTTACAAAGCGGTGTGGAGGGGGCGGGGGTGGCTAGGAGACTGGCTTTTTGTCCAGTTAGGGGCATCTGGAAGGTGATTTTGAGCTGAGTTTTTGGTCATTCCTGTCCTTCATAAAAGCAACATTTTCTCCTGCCCAGATATCATCTGCTGTTGCACATGAAGAGTTTATGCTACATCCAAGGCTAATGCTTAGTTATAAGGCCCATTTTCAGTGTCAGCACTCAGCTATGGGAAGTGTGAGGGAAAGAAATGGTATCACTGATGGGGCCAAGTAGAATGGTCAGGGAACACCAGATCAGTGCTACCTTGGGAAATTAAAGATAGACAGGTGTAAATTAACCATGTAAATTGCAGATATGGACCCCCCCCCCTTTGGGATCAAATCCATGGTGGGGACAAAGGATTAAAGTTCCTGCTCTTATTCCCCTCACATGCTAGGGGCCTTACCCAGATCAGATCCCTTGTGTTTAATTTTATTTTTTCTTATAAAGGGACATTGCTGCTTGGGCTATCTTTAAAGTAAGGTATATAGTTGGACCCCTGTATCCATTGGGGATTGGTTCAGAGGGCGGGGGCGTGGATACCAAAACCCATAGATAATAGTGAACACCATTGAAAATAATGGGACTTCCGGTTTAAAATACCATAGAGTTGCCTTGGAAAACCTAGAAAATGGCTAGAGAGGACACATTTCCTAGGAAGACTTTACGGTAGGTGTGCTGTTTTGTTTCCTGTGGATAATTGAATCAGTGGATAATGAATCAGTGGATAGGGGGGTCCTACTGTAGTTTGACCCTAGGACAGGAGTGGAGGGTTTCATACTGGCTTCAGCCCCAGCACCTGTTGAGAAAGTGAACTCTGTGCATCAGATAAAATACAATAAAATCCTAAATTCACAAAACAGTGACATCTTTATTGGGCCAACTAAAAAGCACAAAATACATTTATGCATCAGAGTGGCACAAAGAAGATACAAGCTGGGTAATGTATGAAGAGGAATTGCACTTCTTTCTGCAAAGCATTTGGCTAAAGATTGCTATTCCCCATCTGATAGTTTCTGTCACCTATATATACAAGCAGGGATCACCAGCATTGAGGCCATGATATTGAGAACACAACTGGGCTGGGCAGGGCACGTTTCTAGGATGGAGGACCATCGCCTCCCAAAAATAGTACTCTACGGTGAACTCGCCACGGGTCAGCGTAAGAGGGGCGCTCCAAAAAAGCGATACAAGGACTCCCTGAAACAACATCTCAGGCTTGGCCAAATTGATCACCAACAATGGTCTGCCCTGGCCTCACATCGGGAGGCATGGAGACGCACTATCCACAATGCTGCAGCCTTATTTGAGAACTCACGCCGAACAAGTCTTGAAGAGACACGACAACGCAGAAAGAATCACAACCCGGTAACATCACCTGAGGAAACCTTCTGCTGTGCTTTCTGCAATCGGATTTGTCTATCTCGGATTGGCCTTTTTAGTCATCAGCGCACTTGTAGAAAACGTGGGATGAGTCCTTCCTGAATCTTCATTTGTGAAGAAAAGCCAGAGAGATATACATTTGGGGAAAGGGCAGTAATCCCCTATCTCGTTGCCTCTTTTCTCTGACAAGTATGACTTTATGGTCATTCCTCCTCAGTAGTAAAAAAAAGAAGGGAGAGTTGTGGTGGAAATTCCCATTTCCTGCCACTTACTGAATGAGTGGGAAAACAGCTGAGCCCAGTTTTTTCCACAGGCAGTGTTGGATGGCATTCCTCCCAGTCCTCATGGTTTGCTTCATAGCTGGATCCTGTCTGCTTTTATGAGGATTTTATTAGAATTCATATTATTAATTTTCCTGGCTTCCAGTGGCCAGAGAAGAGTGAAACCCCCTGTGGAGGGGAACCCAGAGAACTCTGGTCTACTGAAACCACAAGAGAGTTTGAAGCAATGGAAAACATGGGAAATGACTGTTCTCTCAGTCTTTCTTTTGCCATTAAATGAATGTTCTTCTTCTAGACATGCTTTTTTCTCTTCCTCCTGTCCACTTCTTGTAATGAACACATTACATAGAGCAAACTGAATCTCAAGAATTTAGTAGAATGGGAGCTGAACTTCGATTTGACACTGGCGAACATCTCTGTCACGACTCTATATGGAACTTCCTACTTTGTTAGCCCAGTGGTGCTGCACTGCTTAAAATACTGAATTTCAGAGTAGCTGAGAGTGGGCGTGATGCAAGAAAAATGCAACTATTGTGTTTGGGCCTCAAGCTCAGCAAAATCCCACACACACACACATACACCTTTTGAAAGGCATAGACTGAAAGTACAGGAGAGGATCTCAACACCAACTATGTGTGCGTATACACGCATGCATGCATGCATACATACATACATACATATTGATACCATTAGGGTTGTTGGATGACTAAGATAAACATGCCTGGCTTGCTTTGGTGCTGAGAACAACAAACAGATGAGCAGAAATCAGCTGGTAAGGATGAGGCTTTTGTGGAAGTGACCATTATCAGCATGACTTGCTAATTAATACCGGCACATCAAGATGCTGTTAAAAGCTGAGAGGCAAGGGCCAATAAAATACTTGGAAACCCACTATACCAACTGGTCCCTGAATCTTTTACAGTTGCTATAGAAAGAAGGATTTTTTTCAGAAGTGGCTTTTCCTTTTATGGCACTTACACATAAAAATTACCCCATGAATTGCTGATTTCTTTGAAGTAAATGAGGAAAATGGAGAACCACAGGTGGGCAAAAGAGCTGGTGACTCAAAGTGCTTGAGTCACAAATATAGAAAGCCGCAAATGGTCTGGATTATAACTTGTGTTGGGTTTAAGAATAACTGTAAGTCAGAGCCCTTCCTCAGGCCATTGCGTTCAAGAAGTGAATGTTGTCCTCATTAAATTGTGTCCTTTCTCTTCTTTTCTTTCTCTTATTGTTATTACTATTACTGGCTCAAACTTGCTAAGAGGAAGGGCGTTGCTCAGAGTTGGACTCCTAGTTCATGGGATCCAAGGGCTCCAAAGAGAGCAAGCGAGAGGTTTGGATGAGGTTGCTGATCAAGGAGAGGGTGGGAAGTTGGCAAAGGGCTGATCAGCTGCAGAGTCAGGGGAGCAGAAGCTGCCAGCAGTTTGTGACTCACAGGCTGGGAAATTCTGGCAATCGTGAGAGAGCCAAGGCAGGGGGCTCTGTTCTCAGGGAGATGGAAGCCAAGGGGCTGCACCCTGGCTCCTCAAATAGGCTTGGTCTCGAAAAGACAACTCCACCCACACCCAATCCTGGTTCCAGGGCCAAGGGTCCCTCTCCTTCCTCGTTATCTGGTCTCCTTGGCAGCTCAGCTTGAAAGGGCCACTGTTTTGCCCAAGGTGGCACCAGGATTTTCAGAGCCTGGAGAAAGGGGAAGGTTTATTTTCAGTAACATAATCTGAGCTGCCTGAGGCCCGGAATGATTTATCCATACACCACACAGCTGGACTCAGGAGGTGGAGGGAAAAGTAGCCTTAACAGCTGTCTGAAACTGCACTGGCCAATTAAATGGAGAGCTGTATGACAAGAAATGTTGCATGGTTTGAAACTGTAGGACCAAGTGGGTAGGACTGCTGGGAGATGAATGGGGTCTCAACTGTCTGACTTGAAGCTATGATGGCAGATAGGGCTCCTTGCTGAAGAAGAGGGCTTTAAAGCATACACTCCTGAGCCAAGATGCTGTAGGGCTGATCCTTGATCATTGGCTCACCATTGTATCACTAGAGGATTGAATGGAAGAGAGGAAGGAAGACCTGGGCCATTCACTGGGCCTCAGCCAAGCAAGGCAGCTGTAATTCTGTAAGCTATAGTTTTGTCTGAAGCAAACTAGATAGTAAATCTGCCTCATTTGCTTCCTGACGTTAGGACCTGACTGTTCTATGAGCTCTACAACTGAACTATGTCTGGTGCTGGCTTTATGCATCATTCGAGGGATGCTTCACGTGCATTGTCTTCAGTGAGTGTTTTCATATGGTCAGATATCTGAATGTAGGATTGTGCCATTAGTAAACATTTTTTTAAAAGCCATGACAGTAATAATCACACAATAGTGTCTACATATTAAAGAGCTAATTAAAAACACTGATAGAAATAGTGATTTTAAAATTATATGATCAGAATTGCCCCTGCCCCATCTACACAGTTGTGTCACATCCAGTAGTATGGCTAGACATGCACACAAAGTGCTATAACTGCCAAAGATGGAGAGTAAATTCTTATTCTGCATGTAGCTTTCTTCAGAAATGAAGTCATAGGAGCAACCAGTCTGGAAACACAAGTGCAAGTGTCCATCACAGCAATCCCTGTAACCACATTCCTACCAGAGTCCAAAAATGCATTGTTCCAGATCAAAAGAAGGGGGGAAACAGTTCCAGCAAATTTCCTCCAGTGATAGCAGATCTTTTGTAAAGCTAATGGGCATTAATTGCCTATTCAAGAGCAATCCTCCTCAAAATACTTTTTGTTGCAACAATGATAGCTCACCATAATATGTTGTAGCTGGAAAAATTCCATTTCTGGCTCACATTACAGTGAAGATTGCAGCTGAACGAAGGGAAAATGGGGTGGCCAGAGAGGGGTGGCAGATGACATAATCATATTTGCTAATCAGAGCCTTGATTCCACTACAAAACTAGCCAAATCACAAAGGCAAGCTAAGCAGCCCTTCAGGTGCCAAAATTCAAACATCACTCCCTTATCAGGTGGTGATACATTGAACAGGACCCCACTGGAATGGCTTCAGACATTGAAATAAGTGTGTGTGTGTGTGTGTGTGTGTGTGTAAAGGAAAGAAAGTAGAAAGGTGACAGGAAATAAAATAAAAATAAGCAAACAACAGCATGGTCAATTCTCTGTCCTTAAATGTTTCATTGTTATGTTGCAGACCATGTCAGCAACAATATGGGGGGGGGGGGGTTAATCCAGTTAGTGTAGCAACAGAAAACTTTGAGTTCACACCGGACTGTTCCAGTTAGGATAGTAAGCTCTGAAAACACGGAGAGAGTCGGTAAGACTCTTTTAATCAACACTGTCACTATACTGTAGTCTCTGAGCCCTGAGTTCAGATGTTCCAGTCAGTACATAAGCACTTCCAGTCAGTGCATAAGCACTTTTATGCATGTTTATGCATAAAAGTGGGAAAGAAGCAGAAGGGAGTTACACTTCATCTTCCAGGGCTTGTCTGCAACATTTGAAACTGAGCCTGAATAGCAGTGAAGTCATGCATGAAACTCCAGGTAGGGAGGGAATTGCAACTCCCTAGGGCTTATACACACACACACACACACACACACACAAAACACACCTTTGTTTTTCCAAATTTTTGGCAATATGTATCTGCTGACCTTCCCACAAACTGACCACATTACACAGCCAAACCATCTGTGACAGTCCGCACAACACTAGATGGGAGAAACCAGGGGAAGACTATACAGCTGCTAGAAATTTGGGGATATCTTCAACTCCAAATCCTTTCCCCATTTTTTAAAAATTAAAGTTCTCTGTGATTATTTCTGTCAATTTCACAGGAGCAAGTAGGAGAAAATTATGGGAACCGACATGCCCAGTGGCAGCCAGTGCAGCTAAGATTTGAACTATGGTGCAGGTTTTTAGCCACATTGCTTCTGTTTTCTTTATGTAGGCTGCATACAAGTAAAGCAAGGCTCATAGGACATGTTGTAATGCTTTAAGCCACTTGACAAGAAGTTAATAGGGTAACTGCAGACTGTGTGTCTGGAAGGGGCAAGAGTGTGTGACATATTTCACCAGGCTAGGTAGATTTAGGGATGGTAGTAGGTGGGTAGATAATATTTAATGGGGCAGGATAGATTAGGGAGGTGCCAGGATAGATTAGGGAGGTGCCATTCTGGTACCAAAGTGAATGCAAGTTAAGAATACTTTATAAAGCAATTTAACATTATAGTTAATGGGCAGATAATAGAATTTGCTGACCTAGGCAATGGTAAAAGAGTTGGAGGTTTTTGTGAACAGTGATAAGTGTCTTAGGAAGGAAAGAGTTCTGTTTGCTTCCTCCTGAGCACTGAAAAAGTCTCAGTCCAGATGCCCCTTGAGGAAAGAAGCCTGTGGTCCTGTTTGGCAATCTGAGTGATGTCTGAAATTCAGCAGTCCCATTGGTCCTCACTAAATCTGTGCTCAGCCTGTGGGGGAGCCTGAGCTGAACGGTTCTCAAAGCCCCATCTGGGACTCTTCTCCTCCTTCTCCTCCTCCCTGGTCCCCAAATCTGACTTCGCCCCTTTACAATGTCCAGAAAGGGACTTCCCTAGCTAGCTAGTGCCTAAGCTCTCACTCCCACCCCAGCTGTGGGGAGCGGCCTTGGCCCTGCCCTTGTAACCACATCCCCACACTCATCACTGTGGCATCCCAGTGGGATCAGCCAGGGAGCGTGGGCTGGCTTAAAGTGAGGAGTACTTCCTGCTTCTTGGCTGGATGCCTCTCCAGGCACTCGCCCACGTCAAATACCTTGGGGTAATGACTAAAAGGTCCAGGCCCATCACCCATAGATAGCATACAGTACTGTTTGCAAGCCAAGCCAAATCCTTAAAGTAGTCATAAAGCGTCCATCTTTATTTCTCTTTTTCCTTAGCACTGTGATATAACCTTCAGTAATCATATGGCAGGCAGAAATTCAGTAAATAAAGCTTTTCTATATGGAGACAGATTTGAATATTGGCTTGTGGTGTGGCGGCCTAGGTTGGAAAGGGCTAACAGCCAAATCTTATAACAGCTAAACATTTTCATTTCTGTAAACCCAACTAGGACTTTATTTCATGGGATGACTTGAACCTGTGGAGGTGGGATCCAGATGTACTTTACAGTAAGGAGTCTTCTGCATCAGCAGCAGCTGGGACAGTTAGAGACATATACTTTCCAGAGCTCCCATTATACAACATAGCTGCCCCCCCACACACCATTACACAAAGTGGACACATTAGTGATCAACAGACCCAGGAGATCCAGATTAGGAAAATTTCCTAGATATGGATTATGTAGTAACTCAGCATCATAGGTCTGAGACTAAATCAGCAGCTGCCCTGGGCAAAAACATTGCTTGTATAAGCATTCTGCTTGTAATGAATAAGATCAGAGCCCATCAAATAACCTGTTTTTACTTTCCCTTAGCTGAAAGGACTAGGCAATCTCACATGAGTTCACTGCATCCACATTACTCTGCTCACATGGGTATTACAGCACAAGTCAAACTCCACTGTCCTGCCAGAACCAAGCTTTCAGTGCAGTGGCGTTACTACGGTGATGCAGGGGGTGCGGACCACACCAGGTGACACCATCAGAGGGGCTGACACCAAAATACTGTCTATAAAACTTTTGTGCAATGTTTCAACAGAAATGTATTATTTTTTATATAAACATCCACGATGTCCAGCCAGGTGACCCTTCCTTCTTGTTCCTCTCCCACATGTAGGTTTTTGGTGACCCTCAAATTCGCACAGATTATGTTGCTAGAATTACTAAGAATTCTGCATGGTCTGATATGGGAGAAAGTCCATGGGGGTGACACCATGAGTTACCACACTGGGTGACACCAACCCTAGTAATGCCACTGCTTCAGTGTCTAGTCCACATGACAAAATACAAGAGCCGCATTAAGGTTTTCTTCTCAAGGAAAGTGTGTTCCAGATGTGTTGTGGGCTACAACAAGAAGACCCAAGGCACTGCTGAATCAGGCAGGGGCTATTTGCCAAGAAATTTGGAGGCTGAGTTGTCTGAGCTAGGCAAGAATCTCCATCACCTAAGATTCAATGATTCAGTGCATTGAAAGAGGGGATTCCTTTCCCCTCCCCCTGATTTTTCTGATACATATGTGCAGTGTGGTGTTTTTATATCATGGCTTCACAGTTCCTATGTTTAGATTTACACTGTATTTTTAATTTCTGCATATATCTTTGGAGAGAACTCGCTTCAATCCTATTCATTTCCCTATAGCTAATTGTTTCACACTGATACTGTCCTGGAGTTCAGTTAGCTGCATGTGGGTTGTTCTCCTTTACTTACTGTCCAGGGCTTGTAAGATGGTGCTGGAGCTACTGGTGTTGAGCTGATGTGTGAGTGCTGACAAGGTCGCAGACATGTATACCAAACGGTTGTGTATGCATGCCAGCTACCATCCAGGTTTCATAATCCATGACACATTTACCTACAATCCCTTGTTTCCTGATGAGATTGTATGTGCTCAATTATTATTAAATAACAAAGGATACTCTCACCACTTGCTTGCATGTACGTAGGTACCACATTCAGAAGACCTATCCAATTTGTGACTCCCAGAGGTCTTCCTTGGACATTCAAACCAATGCTAACTCTGTCCCCAATATGGACAGCAGGTTGGTAACAATATATGCCCATCAGAGTTTATTTTGAAGCCAGCGTGTCTTCCAAATTCAGATATTGTTTTAAGTAAGGTCTCAATTCCATTTAACAGATCTTCCAATATAATTACTAGGTCATCAGTGAATGCTTGTAATTTATATTCCTCACTGCTAATTTTAATTCTTTTTATTCTCCCCCCCCCTTATTTCATTGTTCAATATGTCTAAGATTAGAATGAACAGTAAGGGGGATAAGGGACAACCTTGCCTAGTTCCTTTTTCGGTTTTAAAAGTAGCTGTAGCTTTCCCATTTATTATTAATTTTGCATTTTGTTTTTTATATATGGCCTGAATCCAATTGCTAAAGTTTTGTCAAAACTCCATATCTTTTATCACTTTCAGCAAAAAAAGGCCATTTTAAATTATCAAATTATAAAACATCCCAATGAATTAATTTAATGTTTCCCATTGTGGAGAGTTTGATGAGCGTCTTATTACCCATCTGCATGCTAACATTCTCTTTCTTTCTCTCTTTCTCTCTCTGTGTTTTGTATACCAACAGGAAGCGGGTTGATGGGAAACTCACCTGCCTCATCCTTTATGGGCAGTTTCCTGAGCAGCAGCTTGGCTTCAGCGGCACCTCCACATCCCACAGGGCCTCCATCATCCCCATCAGAGCCAGCCTTCCGTGGCCCCCACTCTGGCACCTCCCAGATTTGGTTCTCACACTCCCATGAAGGTAAAGAGGTTTGGTGGAAGCACATTCATACTGTCTTGGCAGGCACACAGTTGCCAGATGGATAGGGTATCTTCTGGAGAGAAGACAAGTTCTTTGAGGTTATATCAAGCCTGTCTGTGTTTTCTAGTCCTCGACTGCTTTCCCCCTCCCGCAAGACTCCCAAATATTAAGCCAAAGGAGCTGAAATTCCATGCTTGGACTATTCACATTCTGCTAGCAGAATAAATTCTGAAAATAGCATATGCCTCTAAGGGCCTCACCACACTCTGAAGAAAAGCAGCAGAAACGTTCTGTCTTTCCTGCCGCCTTACTGCATGATGTCGGTATTCTTTCGTTCCAGTCCTGTGGGGACCAAGGTAAAACTGCATCTTTTTGCTAACTAGAAAAATCCATTTGCAAAAAGATGCAGTTTTACCTTGGTCCCCCACAGGACTAGAACAAAAGAGATTCCACCTAAACATTAGGAACAACTTCCTGACAGTAAGAGCTGTTCAGAAGTGGAATACACTGCCTTGTAGTGTGGTGGAGTCTCTTTCTTTGGAGGTTTTTAAAAAGAGGCTGGATGGCCATCTGTTGGGAATGATTTGATTGTGTATTCCTGCATGGCAGAGGGTTGGACTGGATGGGCCTTGAGGTCTCTTCCAACTCTATGATTCTATAATTCTATGAATGCCAACACCATGCAGTAAGGCAGCAGGAAATACAGGATGTTCCTGCTGCTTTGCCACTTTTCTTTGGAGTGCTGTAAGCCCCTGAATGTGCTTAATTTTTTAAATTTATTTTTATTTATTTTTTAAATTGATACCCCACTCTTCAGCCACAAGGCTATCAGAGCGCCTTACAAATTGTTTTAAGCAGTAGCAATTTACACATCTACACTGCATTAAGCAGTTTCCAATGTGTGTTAGCTAATTGCCCCCACAAGCTGGGTACTCATTTTACTGACCTACGAAAGGATAGAAGGCTAAGTGAACCTTGGAACCCTCTGGAATTGAACTTGCAAAGTGGTGACTTGCAATACTGGCATTTAACCACTGCGCCACCAGGGGCTCCAGTGTACTGTATGCATATAATTTGTATGAGTGTACTGTATGCATATAATTTCCCCAAACATAAACCTTAGGATAACAGAAGTTGAATGAGTCCAAGAAGGTTTATGATTAAGGAGGACATAAAGGCAGGCTTTTAAGAGAGAGATGAGTAGACATGCAGGTGTAAAAGCTCTGCCTCTTGGGACTTGGAAGTCTTTTACAGACACTGCTGTGTGACCATCTTCATGCTGAATGTTACTACCATGAAGATTAGGAAGGTGACATGCGAAAAGCTCAATATTCTGTGCCAGGGACCAGAATCCTTACAATAGCCTGTTCATGTAAAGTCACAAAAAACAACTAACCCTGACTGAGGAGGTCCACACACTAGTGGAAGCTAACATACTGAGAACCACAGACAAGCCAACACACACAGAGGGCCTAAGGGCTTGGAGAGCACAGGGCTATGCAGGACACCTTCTGCTTCTTGAAGTCCCTGCAATACCAGCTGTCTCTGTGCTCCACCTTCTGACCACAAAACATGAAGTTGCTCTCTTAAACTGTTCTACTTTATGTAGCACAGACATGGAGGCGTTTTTCCTATCTGCTGGAAAGAAATTGGCAAGGAACACAAAGGAACAATTGTTTGCATTTTCTCTTTACTAATACTGAGGTACTCTTTCCCTTCTTTTTAGCTTTAGGAATTCCCCTGAGATGTTCCTCATTCCGTTTCTTTTCTTGTTTCAAGGATTTTGAGCAAACATTTGGTCAAAGAATTTGCTAAAGGTCTGGTCAATATGGAATAATCCCCACCTCAACATTCACCCTCCCCCAGCTTTGTCAGTTTCCCTCACTACCACCCCTCAAACTTCCTGCTTATTATGGCCCTAAATTTCCCTCATAAACAGGTCAGTCAATTGGCCTTCAGTCTGCCAAATGGCAGTCCCTTGTCATTCCAGTCTTAGCTTGTCAGTGCAATGGAAAGTTCTGTCACTGTTTCACCATTACTTGAGGCACCCTAAGGAAACTGGCACCCAACTGGTAGGCTCCCAAAACACAGCAATTTCCAGCTCCTCCCTGAATTGCTTCTCCACGGAGACACTGCAGGAAAGATGCCCTTGGAACAGGTGACTTTTGCAGTTGTGGCCGTGTATTTCTCAGAGGAGGAATGGAAATCCTTGGATCAGAAACAAAGGTCTTTGTACAAGGAGGTCATGATGGGAAACTATAATAATGTGTCCTCCCTGGAGCTACCAAGGGGTTGCATTTAGCAATTGTGATGAAGATGCCAGCCACAGATGCAGGTGAAACATCAGAAGTAAACTCTTCCAGAACATGGCCTCACAGCCCAGAAAAAAACCAAGGAAAACCTTCCAGCTGTGCTGTGCTGCTGGCCAGGTGGCCTTGTCCCCCTCCAAGTAGCCTTGCTCTTCATGGAGCTCTCTCTCCCCACCTTCTTTTCTCTGTCTCTCTGTCTCTTCTCTCTCCCTTGTGGTGACTGACTCTCACTGTGCCCTTCCCTGCCCCCCTCTCCCCTCCCCAGCATCTTCCCTCCCTGTGAGAGGCAGAAAGTTAAAGTGTGAGAGGCAAGGTGCTGCTGGCACTGTGCCCTGGCAGCCAGCCCGACTGCTAGTTTGAACGGCTGCCAGCTGGCTTCCGGCATGCTGGGGCTGCTGAGGGTGGGGTGCGGGCAAGGCTGTCGGCATCACGCTGACAGGCTGCCTGTCTGGGGGTGGTGTGGTGGGTGGGACAGCAGGGCTGAAAGTGCTGGTGTGTGGCTGACTAGGGAGATTAGTTAGGCAGACATAGGGAGGGCCAGCTTCCTCCTTCTGTGAAGAACCAGGGACAATGGGAAGACTCAGGCAAGGGGAGGAGAGTTTGGTGACTTGGCACAGAGCTGGGGTTTGAGTCTGGGAAGCTCTGAATTAAAAACAAAAGGATGTGGAAAATCCTTCAATGGCTTCTGCTCTGTACTGTGTTTGAGGAGATATTGGTCAGGATTCGGTAGGGCTAGTCCTAACTTGAACAATTATTAGTTACCGATACAAATGCAAATATATGCACACACACAAATCTATCTATCTATCTATCTATCTATCTATCTATCTATCTAATATAAACTGTTTTCTGTTCCTGTTTTTAAGGCTTTACCTTCTATTAAAAGGACTCCCATATACCCATTAATGTTTTTCATCCTCTAAAAATGTGAATCTGTCCTGTTTCTCTCAATGCATATCTTTGTTATTTCCCAGTTTAATAAGGCATTTTTTTTTTCTTGGAAGAATTCATGTTTCTATAATTATTGTAGAATGTGTGTGTATAATATAATCTGTTTTAACTTGTTAGCTTAATTTTACCAATATTATCCCATCTTTTTAGCTAGCCCTATAATATGGCACCTCCCATTGCATTTTAACAAGAGGCAATTTCCGTTTGTGAAGTGGTAGAGTAGTAAGCATTTCCATATTTTTAAGCTACTCTTGTTCTGGTTTTGCCACTTTTAAAATGCATATTGATGACCTGGTCTTTACAATATTCCTTAGCTGAATTACCAAATCCTCTTGTTTTACAAATGAGGGAGCTGACTTTAACCTATGACTGAAGTACACTGTATTTATTTGAACTCAATCTTGGAAGAATTAGGAATTAAACCCAGGCCCCCTGAGCTTTAGAAGCCAAAACCCACAGCTAGTGCTTGTTGAGGCCACATTTGACCATTCTGGTAATGCTCACCTTGGCAGCCATCAAAATGCTCGACTCTGCCCTGCCTTCCTCCAGCTAAAATCCTTAGTGGCAGCACTTGACACTTGACCCAGACATAGGCTGGCAGGAGTCCAGGAGGATACTGTCCTAGTGAAAGCTGTAAAATTAATAGATGTGAATAGGTTTCATCCCCCTGTGCAAGCATGGAGTCAGGGATATGGTAGAGCCCCAGGTTATTCAGAATCTTCTCTTTCATGTTAGTATTTTGAAGAAATCAAGTTTCTAGCCTGTATGTCTATAGAGAATATTATTGTAGGACCAAGAGAAGTACTTGCAATAGTCAGAGCTCAAATCTGCAGTATGTTTGAGAGCAGACAACAGCCGTACCTCATGGTACTATTCGTTTCCAGTATGCACACTACTATCAATCCCAGTTGCTCTGTTCTCTCTATCCTGTCCCTCAAGCCCTTATCAAAAAATTTAACAAGTCATAGTCTTTGAAAAGCAGAAGCTTTGAAACAAGAGGCTTTTGTTGGTAGGTGACTGGTTTTATATAGATTTATTCCAGTAACTGTCCTTTTAGTCATTTTGGTGCAAAATTTACCGGTAGATATATTCTGACACAGGAATACACCTCCAGCCTTGTACATGTTTCTATCATTTCCTTTGGGCCTGGGCCCATGTTATGGTGCAGGAGGGTTTTTTGTTTTTTTTTCTCCATTGAATTGAGGGACTACAGTAATATTAAAAACACCCTTACTCAGTTTTATGGAGAATCCAATGATCGGGGTCTATCAGAATTCTCTCCTGTTCCCCATTCCCTTTGACTTTATCTCATGCTACGTGGAACAGAACTGAAGTTTGCAGGCAGGTACCAGAGGGTTTTTCAGTACAAATATGTTTGGACTGCCTGTCCACACAGCACCACCCCAGGCTAAATTCCTACACCCCTTGTCTCCCTGCTGCTTGAAATGGAACAGTTCCCCAACTGTGGCTATTGATGGTGATCAGTACCATCAGAATAAGAAGGGGTTTTACAAATTCATTGATTCAAAGGGCTTTGAATCTGCCCCAATAATCTTATTTCAACATAAATGTAGAGACAGAATGGACTAAGGAACTAGACAGTGACTTAGCTTGATGACTACTATATTGTGATATTGACATTTCATTCCACACTGCCTCTTGTTTAGCTCCAGGTTACCCAAGGTTCTCTGGGAGCTTAGCATCCACTTTTCTTCCTATGAGCCACTTGGATCACCATGGAAACAGCAATGTCCTATATGGCCAGCACCGTTTCTACGAAAGCCAGAAAGGCAAGTTTGGGGGGCTTGGCTGGAATGTGTAGAGGTGCCATCAGGGGGTAAAAGAACCACGGTGGAATGAAACATCTTAGCAAACTGAAAAAAAGAGAAAGGGAAAGTGAAAAGAAAGGGCCTTGAGTTCTATGACTAAAGTCTACCTGATGTCACTTCCCTCTTTTCACCACATCTTTCAGATGGGCCCCAGATAGTCATCATTTTGGCTTCTGCATGAGAAGTAGCTCTGACTTTGTGTTGCCTGACAATATTGCAGTATGGCAAAAGAGGCCTTAAACCTCAGAGCTGTTTGGGCCATGGGCCATGGGCCATGGGCCTGGGATATTATGAGAATTGCAAAATGGGCTGTTGTCAGCTAGGGTACAGATAGGGTGAGGAGACCTTCCCTAATTACTTGTCTCTTTTCTCCAGACAATTTCTACTTGCGGAACCTGCCAGCTCAGCCTACCCTGTTGTCAGCCAATCACAACTTCCCCAGCATCGCCCGGGCAGCACCTGGTCACCCAATCGGCTCCTGCAGCCGGGACCGGGAGGCTGGCCACGGACAGAAGTGCCACAAGGACTACGAGCGCTTTGTGTTGTCCAAGGAGAAAGGGTCCAAGGGGGAGGGCAAGGAGCGAGCAGCAGATGATGAGGCTAAGGAGAGACACAAGCTGGTGATGCCTATGACCCCAGAAGGGAACTGCAAGGAAGGGGCTTCCCAGCGAGGAGGCTCTTGTGATAGCCGGCCCAAGCACCTGCCCTCATGCCTGCTGAGCTCCAAGGTGTTGAATGGTGACTCAGGCAAAGCTGTTCTTCCCAGCTGTGGGGGAGGCATCCTGCCACGCCATGCTGGGGCCCAGAGTCGCTGTGCCAAGGAACTTGGACACCATGAGCCTCCTCAGTCCTACAGCGAGTGCCTGGAGCGACGGCAGATGCTGCACCACTCAGTCTCGTACACTGTCCCATCTAGTCTGCCCACTGGGCCACCAGCCTTGAGCACAACAACTGGCAGCTTCCCCTGCCTGCAGCTTCATTCCAGTCCAGATGGGATGTGCCCTCTGCAGGATAAGGCTGGCCGGGAGCTACGCATCAGCGGGGCCACCTTTGTGCCTTCTGTAGGCCACTTGACTGACAAGAGCCGCTCCTTCCAGGTGCCCTCAGAGCCGTGTGAGGGCAAGGAGCGCCCCCATGACATAGGCCCAGAGCACCCGCCCTCCTATGGAAACCACCCGTTTTCTCACCTCAAAGCTGAGGGCAAGGCTGAACGGCGGCTGGATTGGCCGCATAATTCCAGCACCCGCCTCAAAGGCCTGGAGTACCTGAACAACACTGGCTCAGACAGCCATTTTGGTAGCTTGCCTCATCAACCTAAGAGTGGACACTTTGAGATGGTGCCACCTCAGGACTGTGCCCGCCCCAGCCCTCAAGAGACACTGTGTAAACTCAACCAGTCCTGCTGCACTTTAGACAAGGCCCCCAAGGAGCCGACAATGCCCAGCACCCAGAAAGTGGCTCGCATCCGCCACCAGCAGCACTTGCAGACAGAGATGGAGCAGGCTGGTGCCCATGCAGAGTCCAAGCGCAAATCAATGGAGCTCAGCTCTTTGGGCTACAATGGACCACCACACTTGCCCCCGTGGCCAGTGCAAGGCCAGGGCCCTCCTTTGTCTATGGCAGAGGAAAGGAAGGGTGCCTACCTGGATCCTTTTAGCAGCAGCCTTCAGCAGGCAGCACTCATGACCCAGAGCTCAGTACTCACCCAGGAAGTGCAGACTCCCCCTGATGAGGTGTCAGCAATGAAAAACCTGCTGAAGTATAGTAACCAAGCACTTATTGTGGGCCAGAAAGCTCCTTTTGTGGGGCTGGGCAGCCTCAAGGGCAGTTGTGCTCACCAGGATGGGGGCAAGTTCCTGGGGGCCAAGGGACAGCAGGAACTGGAACGACCTGACTGTGCCCGCAGTAGGGACCACGAGCTGGGCCATGGGGATGGTGAGGTGCGCCAGCCTCCTGTGGGTATTGCAGTGGCTGTAGCTCGTCAGAAGGACACCCTGAATCGGCCTGAGCCACCATATGGATCCAGCTCCAGTCGGCAGGGCAGGGCTGCTATGGGCCTCAAAGGTAATGGGCCTTAGAGTATGAGGTGGCAAGACAGTGGGGGTGTCCATATTCCTATGAGGATTTAAAAACATCACCCTCTGCCCAATGTATTCTTCATTCTTCTGTAAGAAATATGCCCACAGGGGCCCACCTCCCTCACTAGTCTCGAGGGAGAGGTCTCTAGTCTCTCTCCTCCTTCATGCATTGTCCACCTCCACATGTGGAAGGGACAGTAGGAAAACGTGTGGAGGATGGCTGGGGGTCTGCACAGTGTCATAGTGGGGCCAGGATATGTCCTCCTTCAGAGCATGGAGTCCCTTTTACACTGACTGGATGTGAAAGAGGACCCAATGAGTCTGCAGCCATCTGCTAACGAAGCTATCCTAGCTTCCCTTTTTAACACATATCAGAATTTTTGGCTCTTGGCAACCCAGTTCTTCAAGCTCAGCTAAAGTTGTTCAAATGGGACCTCTTTCCTTTCTTTACTCTACTTGCCACTCCTGCTGAGCAGCTCAGAGCAGGGGATGATAATGATAATGCATTCTGTTATGCTGTGACCTCTTTCCTAGGGCCTTTTCCTCCTTCATTGGGTCCCCCTATTTTTTGTCCCCAGGAGAAAGGCCAGTCTTGGGAAAGTCCTCTTGTATGTTGCTGCCAGAAGATGTGATTAATCTTGCCTTTTAATTGTACCTTCCCTCTACTACTCTGTTTCTCGCAGCCGGTGCAGCGCGGCCGGTGCATGTCATCGACCTGGATGCTGAGGAAGAACGGAGTCGGCTGTGTGAGGAGCGCCTAGGCCTTGCAGGGAGAGACCTTCTGCTGCAGTAAGGGCCCGCTCCAACTGCATGGATTGGGGAGGGTGGGGGCCTAAAAGAATATTGAGTACTTCGTGTTAAGGCTGTGGTGGGCTCTTGAAAGCACACAACAAAGCATCTGGGAAGGATGGCTGTGAGGCTGGTTATTTCGGTGACTTAAATTTTTGAACACCATTGTTTGGGTGGCAGGTGGTAAAGGGTTCTTCATCCAATGATCTAATGGTGGCCTGTTTTTCTGGGATTCTGTCACTTTCCTGACTGTGAAGCATGATGGCCATAAGGAAATAATTTCATGATGGACCAATGTTTTATAGTCTTTTAATCCAGTCTGGGGAAATACTTTGTTCCAGCTTATCTGCCTTTGTTTTATCTATTTTTTTTTTAAACCAAACCTGTCAGGGATAACAAAGACCTAGTGGAGTTTGCCCGCATCCACCCATCAAGCAGCTGCCCTGGAGACCTTACCTCTCACCTGATGATTGCAGGCAGTTCATCGTTGCAGGCCAGCCAGTTGGGAGGAGACCCAGCAGCTCACACCCATCCAGCTCATGCACACTGGTTGCCCCGGACACGCAGCCCTTCGCTCTGGATGGGTGGACACTCATACGGTCAGTACAGTCAGAGCTGAGGTGTAATTTATAGCCTGCACTGAAACAGAAGCTTCAACTGGGTTGTGGTTACAGGCAGCTGGTCTCCTTATCCTTGATGTCCTTCACTCCAGAGCTGTCACTTTCTACCCTGATGTCACAACACTCGCAGTTTCCCACCTTTCTTCCCTGCTAGCCCGCCTGTCTTCCTTCACTTGCTGTTGTCCCACCCATCATATTTTACAACTGGTGCACACTTTACTATTGCTTCTTCCCATGTTTTGAGTAGATCATGATGAGAAATATGTGGGATTCATGCAAAGCTCCCAGTTTCATTGCTTTGAGGACCAAAGGCAACCCTGCTACTCAGAGTGATGGATGTGTGGTGCTGCTTCACATCTTACAAAATATAAACTTGAAAAAGAATCACATATCTAAGATTGTCACATAGCTATGCAGTTAAAGCTCCTCCACACATATACACAATATGCTTTGTTAATATTACAGTGTGAACAGTGAGCCAGTCTGAATTCTTGTCTGTCTTACAATTCAACACTTGCACCTGTTTCAAACCTGGGACAGACTTTCCTGCTAAGGCTGTTAATTATTGCCAGGTGGAGTCACAAACCACCTCTGAGTGTTCCTTGCCTAAGAGGATCATATGAAAAACTCATGGGGTTGCCATAAGTCGACAGGTGACTTGAGGCGCATACACACATAGTCAGGTGGCAGTGACAGCTCTAGTCAATTCCCCTTATCTCTAAGGGGCCTACATGATGATTTCCCTATGCATATAAACTTTGTGAAATTTATGGGGTTGCCATAAGTCAAAAGGTGACTTAATAATAATAAATAATAATAAAATTTATTTATACCCCGCCCCTCTGCTAAAAACAATCGGGGCGGCTTCCAACAATTAAAACATTATAATAATGACTAAAAACACCACCCACCCCCACCCTCCCACATAAAAAGACATTAAACACAATAAGATTAAAACCTTCTAGCTAAAAAAACACATTAAAAACAAATATATACATAATTTTTTAAAAGCCAGGAGACTGAGTTCCTGAGGCCGGGATCTAATCAGGAAAGGCCTGCCGAAAGAGATCCGTCTTTAGTGCTTTTTTAAAGCTACTCAGGCTCATCATCTGACGGATCTCATTCGGCAGGCCATTCCACAATTTGGGGGCGATTACTGAAAAGGCCCTCTGGGAGGTTGCAGACAGCCTAGATTTTTGTGGCTGAAGCAGATTCCTCCCAGAGGACCGGAGTATACGGGGAGGATTGTATGGGAGGAGGCGGTTCCGGAGATAAGTTGGACCCAAGCCACTTGAAGGCACATACACATACACATGATCTCTAGAGCCAGCATGGCATTGTGGTTTGAGTGTTGGACTACAACTCTAGAGACCAGGGTTTGAATCCCCACTCAGCCATGGAAAACCACTGGGTGACCTTGATCAAGTCATACTCTCTCAGCCTCAGAGGAAGGCAAAGGCAAACCCCCTTTGAACAAATCTTGCCAAGAAAACCCTGTGATAGCTAGGATCACCTGAGGGTTGCCATAAGTAAGAAATTACTTGTGATAGGTCCACCTTAGAGTCAAGTCAGAAGTAACTTGAAGGTACACAACAAAATCGAAAGCATATGAACTTGGTGTGTTAATACTATCCATGATGATAGATATGCTGTCCTGTGTGGTGAGTGCACATGTGTCTGTTTTGCTATGAGTACATGGGTATGGTATGAAAAGTTCCCTTAAGTGGTGCGTGGGCAGGAGAAGTGTGGACATGAAAAGCAAGACTTTACTCTGTAATTCCCTTCTCTTTACTCAGAGAATATGAGATTGCTGTGAGTGTGATCTGTGGTGCAGTTTTTAAGATTGTGTCTTTATAGAATTTGTAATGCATTTTAATATGTTTAATGTTTAATGTTTTAACTTATAAATAGTTTAATTCTTTTTAAAATTTTATATTTATACTGTGATTTTTGTTTTTGTTTTGTTTTTAACTTGTATTGTCTTGAAGCTGTTAGTTGCCTTGACTCTCATTGTCAGGAAAAAGGCAGGATATAAACTGATGATGGTGATGATGATGATGATGATGTGTATGTAAAGTTGGGATATTTCTCTCCATCTCAAGTGTGTTCTCTTTCCTAACCCTCCAGGCATTGGGCACCCTGCTCTGCATCAAAATCTGCCTCCTGGCTTCCCAGCCTCTATGCCCAGTGCCATGCAACCAGTCTTCCCCCTGTCGCAAGAGCCACCTGCTCAGCTTGTCATCCTGCCATCTGAGCCTCCAGCCCATGGTGCCCCCCACACCCTGGGTAAGTAGCAGCAGAAAGGGGATTGGCAGGAATGCCCCACACCTTAGATCTGCTAAGAGGGATCATGTGTAGGGGGCCTGCCTCGCTGATGAGAGGAGACAGGTGTGGCTGTCTAGCTCAGGAATCAGGGAGGCCTTTCTCTGCTGGCTTTATTTACCTCTCTGATTAACCTTCCTATCTCTCAGCAGCTGAGGTGATGGATCAGGCATCAATTTGGCCACCCATGTATCCTAGCCGAGGGCCTGGCTCTCACCTGCAGCACACAGGGCAACTCCCTGTCTATTCCCGCTCCCAGTTCCTGCGTCAGCAAGAACTCTATGCCCTGCAGCAACAGCAGCAGCAGCAACAACAGCGTGCAGCACAAGCACTAGAAGTGCAGCGACACTCACACAGCCAGGTAAGTGTATAAACAGATGCCATCACCATTGTGGACTCGCTTAATGTCCTTTCCTATTGGGTAACTAGAAAAACAGCATCACTTATGGGGAGAAGAACCTCTTGTGTTTTGGAGGCCATGATAAGCCAGAGTTGTATGGGCCAAATGATAATTTAATATTTCCCTCTACATCAGGGGTGGGAAATCTTTTTTAGGGCCTAGGAATTTTATTCAGTGGCTTAAATACCCTAAAGGTACCAGATCTTTTCTGATCTTGCAAGCTAATCAGGGTCAGCCTTGGTTAGTACTTGGATGGGAGACCACCAATGAATACCAGGTGCTGTGGGCTATATTTCAGAGGAAGGAACTAGCAAAAACCACCTCTTGAGTGTTCCTTGCCTAAGAAAACCCTATGAAATTCATGGGGTCACCATAACTTGAAAGGTGACTTGAAGGTGCAGATACACACACAGGGACTTTATTCCAACATGGCAAAGGTCCTGGGGCTGGGGCAGGGAGACTTTGTGTTCCAGTAGTGGGTAGGGCTGAGAGGGTGGGAACAAGGATAGAGAAAGCAGAAATAAAACAAAAGTGAGTAGTGCCAGGCCAGATGGACCCCATTTGGGTATTTTCCTGACAAGTATTGCTTAGTTTTAGAAGTATCTGCTGAGTAGTAAGTCCCAGTGTTGCAGTTCTTCTGCCTGCAAACTTCAGTTCTGTTCCATGTAGTACCAACAAGAAAGCCTGGACCACCCACACAGCTTGCTTTAATGTACATCAACCCATGCATTCCAAACCACAGGGTGACACACACACAAGGCAAAGCACATTGCAAGAAGGTGACTGCACAGCTCCAGATGTCTCATTCAAGTAAGCCAAAGTACATGTAGCAGGAAAGTCATGCTCTCTCTCTCTCTCTCTCACACACACACACACACTTTAAATAGATTTTCTAGTTAGTCTGACTGAGTAAGCAATCCTGCCCTGGTGCTTGTCCAGATCCTGAGTGAGAGTGAAAGTTATCTCTTTGAGTCATCTTGAAGGAAGTTATATTGGCTACAGATCCATACTAGTCAACATCCTCCTGCTAACTGCATGGTGAGGGTAATGATGGAAACTAATATCCTATGTGGTAGAAGGACACTTGCTGACTCCAAAGGGTTATGATCAGGGCTTTATATGTATTGTAATTTCTGTGCAAGCACAAAAGGAAGCAAATTTTTGTAGTGGGTGGGATTCAACTTTCCCTGAAGCTCAGCTTCGCAAAATTAGGCGCAGAAATAATTTTGGAAAAAGTGTGAGGCTGTTTCCTGCTGAAGGGATTATATGAGATTTCCTATGTTTCTTTAGTCCACACAGGTCCTTGCATCCCCCACCCCTAAGACAGCATAAGTTCCGCTGCCTATATATATTGTGAAAATTCAGCAAATAGTCATCTTTTAATTTAGATAATGAGATTACAAAACATAGCTTTTAACGGTGCTAAATGTGAGTTGCTTTTGGATAGAATTCTGATCGCTTATTTTTAAGCAGAGACCACTCCTGGAGCGATACAAACCCCTAGAACAGGAAACACAAGATAGTTTTCATCTCATTTGTATCCATCTCTTCCATGAATCCATATTGCGGTTCTTCACATCCAGATTGTACAGCAATGGTGGGCACGTGCCTGGCTTTATGGGACTGTGTCAGTCCACTGTGGGGTTCTGGAGGGCCACCACCACTCCATTTTCAGCCCACTACCCCAAATTTTGTCTGAAACCTTTTTAAAAATGAAAAAATGACAAATAGTTCCACACATAGCCTTTGAGATTAGCTATTCCATCCCACTTTTTGCGTGGTGGGTTTGCTCAATTGTTTTAGGACCATACCTTAAAAGAAGTGGGAAGTAACCATCTGGTCACTTCTGATTTTGAAAAAAAGACCTACTATATACTGGCCTAAAATAGACATGAAGAAATGGTCGATCAGTTGGACATTTTGAGGTGACAGCTGGGGACATGACTGGTCATTTTTGGTGGAAAAGAATTTCCAGAGAAAAATTTTGGGGAGAGGATGAATGAAGCAGAGACTCAAAAGCCACACCTGTCCACCCCTGAAATAAATAGACACTCATTCAGTCTGATCAGAATTGGGATGGGAGATCAGAATTGGTGTGCTGATAAAGGCACATCAAGAGGACGTGAAGATGTGAAGGAGAAACACAGACATTTTTAATGACTGTTAGTCAGTTCCTTAAACTATAATGCATCAGGGCACTTACACACTGTAGAAGTCTAAGGCTGCTGACACACTGCAGAAATAATGCGATTTGACATCACTTTAACTATCATGGCTGCATCCTATGGAATCCTGGGATTTGTACTTGTTGTGTCACTAGAGCTCTCTGACAGAGAAGGCTAAATATCTCATAAAACTAAAAATCCCAGTATTCAATAGCATTGAGCCGTGGCAGTTAAAGTGGTGCCAAACTGCATTATTTCTACAGTGTGTCAGCAGCCTTAGACACACATATTGACGGTATCACCATAGGTCTTAACTGACTTTCTATGAGATTGTCAGAACCTGGAAAAAATGCTTTTAGGACTGCACCTCCCAGAGTCCCTTTGTGATTATAGCAGCTGGTGGATTCTGAGAGCTGTAGCCAAACAAAAGCAATCTATAGAAAGAAGGGTGCTGTTGCAAATCCGGAAGTGGTGCAGGAGAAACAGGCATGCACAGACAGGTCTCTCCGCTCTCTTTAGTTCCAAGAGTCTTGAGACCATGAAGCTGTTGACACACAACATGCTCACTTCTCACGTGCGAGGAGTGCTGCAGCCTGGTGGTGGGTTCCCTCTTCAGATCCAGTTGAGTCATTGGTCAGACCTGCCCACCAAGCTCATCCCTGACTACGAGAGCAATGAAGATTTTATCCAGAAAGTACATATGTGTTAATGGAGGTGGAGGTGATAGAAGGTGTACTGAAATGCCCAGACACTGGGCGTGAGTTTCCCATCACAAAGGGAATCCCCAACTTGTTGCTGAGTGAAGAGGAGACATGAACAATTTTGTGTTCAAGAAGCTGGAAGTAGGACGTCTTCAGGGACCTGTTTGCGCAGAAAGGACAAACTCCTTCATTTTGTCTAGAAGAAGTTTTAAACCAACCTCAGGTGGTAGTGTTGTTTCTTTGTATGTGTGTAAATAAATTTAAGTTCTAAAACCCCCCAAAAACAATCTGTCAAAGCTTTGAAGACAGCTTGTTGACCATCCATCTCTTGCCTCTTTCAGAGGAAGCCTGAAGAGCCACCCCCAGAACTGGAGATGCCTGGTCCTGAGAAGCCACTCAAACCATCTCACAAAGCGGTTGCCTTAAATGCTCCCCCAAAGGGCCTGTCGCCATCAGCTGCCTGCTCAGCCAAGCTCTCTCCGTGCTGCCACCCACCGAAATGCCCTGCCCCCTGCACTTTACCTGTCTGTCCTGCTGTGGTGCCACGCTCACCTGCTGTAAGTCCAGTGCCCTCACAGAACTCCACAGGTCCTGAGGTGGAGGACAAGCAGCCTGAGGGGCAGCCAGCCCAGGACTATCCCAAATCACTGGAACCAGGTAGGGATTCATGTCAGCTCTGAAAACGGGGCAGGGGAGGTGGCAGTCACAAAGGCATGTCATGGGTGCAAGAGCTCAGCCAGTGTGCGGGCTTGTCTATGCAGTTAGAATAATCCAAATGGCAATCACATGGAAGGTGATCTTTACAAATGGACATTTGCAGAAATACGTCTCATTCAGAAGGGGAGCAGCCAAATCCACCTTAAACTCCTTCAGAGAAGCCTTCAGAGCTTTTCTTGGACTTTTAGTCACATTTGCGTTGCTGCAACAGGGCAGCATAATCTGATTGGCTGGATGAGCATGGGGGCGGAGCTAGGAAACAGGGGAAATGCCTGCTGCTGCCATCTTGAATTTTTAGCTAAGCGAGGGTCCAGTAAGTTGATAAAATGGCAATATTTCACTCTCTCTCTTTTTTTGTAAAAATAAAATATTGCACGGGCGCACCATGGTAAACTGTTTAAAAAAAAATAGTTCAGAGGCGGCAGTTTTAAAAGCATGAGTAAATCACTCCCAGCCACCATCTTGGCTAGGGGTCATGCAAAGTTTAGGGGTGCTCTTTTGACCATTAAGACAGGTCGCAGCGCTGTGAATGGCTGCTGCTTCAGAAGAGATCATAATTTTTCTCCCTCGTATAGATGGGACCTGCCTTTCTAAGGGAATACAATGTTAATATAACAATTGCTACCAGCTCCTGACATGGGCTTCCTCTTAATAGTAAGTGTTCTGATATTTGACCTGTTCAAGGCACCATAGTTGATGCTGCCATGTTATTTGGAGTCTAGTATTGCACAGAATATGAAAAGCATATGCAAAATCCTGTAGCAAACCAGGTTTCTAGACCACATGGTGGTACAGAAAGAAAACAAGACTGGTGGAAACATCTATCAAGAGCTAAAGATGAATCAGAAGGAAGTCTGGAGTTAGTATATGTCAGATTTCCATTGTTCAGGATCGAGAATTTAGCATCTCTTGGTCCCTGTGCCTCCTGCAGCCGTTTCACCCCAGTACTTCATACCATTTTTCCCCTCAGGCAATTTGCTAGAAGCAAAAATTTTCAAAAACTGCTAAATGAATACAGTACAATGATTTTAATTTGTTGATCATAGAATTTGGGAGCCTTTACACACTATCCATAGAGGAGGCTTTAGAAACTTGGGGCCAGGTTGTATGGTTCACAGATCCCCCTTTTATGTGACTGATATTTATACTTTGTGTGGTTTAGAAAGGCCAAGGTGATCTCAATAGGTTATGTGGCCTCTTCCTTTTGCCATGGCTTACCTTGGTGCTCTTTTTTTCTCCTTCTAGATCTTCCCCCTGGTTATTCCTACCCTGTGGCTGGTCTGGGCTATGCGTCACCGTTACCCCTGGACCCAGCTGATCCCGACACTATGCAAACTGTCTCCACAGCAGCTGAGCCTGAACAGTCACGCACCTTCCCACCAGAGCAGGAACCACGCTGTGAGGCAGAAGCCAGCCCATCTTGTAGGGCTGGGGACACTGAAGTGGAACCCTCCCTCCCCCCCCATCTCCTTGTGCACCCCCAAAGGCCCAGCTCCCCAGAGCTGGCCAAGGAGACCCCCTGTTGCCCCCTGCTGGTCAGGGATGGCCTGGATGGCTTGGACTCTGCCTCACGAGAACACCAGGAAGATCCTAGGCCAGATGCTCCCATTCCGAGGCCATCCCCGGAGGTGATGGCAGTGGAGGATAGCCCAGCTGCAACACTGGAAGATGGCTGCCAGGAGGATGAGAGTGATGCTGGCTCATCAGATGTTCCTTCACCACAGACTGACATGCAGGTGGCGCCACGTGGCCTGGATGCCCTGATTGCTGCCAGCATTGACCTGGGTGAACTCCCAGCCTTGGAGTCTCCCCCTCCATCTCCTGTACCTTGCCTTCCCTTGCCCTCTCCGTGGAGCTCAGGGATTCCTGGCATTGCCCTGCTCAGTGAACTAGCTGAACTGGAACTCCGTCGGCAGCACTGTGACACCACCCCCCATGGTAAGGGTGTGAGAGGCTATTTTGTCACTTTGTTCCTTCCTTTCCAGGGAGGCTGAGTTTCAAGGGGGAGGCAGGAATTGGTGGTTGTTTTGGTGCCTTTTCACCCATTTTGTTGGTGGTGCCTGTTTGCTCCTTCAGTGAAAGAAAGCAGCCTGTCAAGGGGTGGCTCCTGCCAAATGAGTCAGAGGCAGGGCCAAACATCTAATGGTCCTAACATCTGGCCCTGCCTTCCTGATTGGCCAGCAGGGAGTTCATCACAACTCTTGTGCCCATTGTAGGGAGTTGGCTATGAGGCAACGACCAAACAAGTAAACAGGAAAATGTGCCCATGATGGGAAGATTGTCTTGGGTCTGTAGAATCAGAAGCCTTGGAATCTTTCCTCGGACTTTGCGGAAAAGTCTATCAAGGTTTTACCTTTGGCATTCTTGCTAGGGCCTATTCTTCTGCTCTGTTCCTTTAATCTATCTAGTGTTGTGGTGATCAGTTTCACTCTCTGTGCATCTCCCTGCCTCCCATCTCCCCTATTACACTGCTCAGATTACTAATCAGTGAGCAGGAACAGACCTCAGAGGCCATCTAGTTCAAGTCCTTGCTGATGGAGGAAATCCAGTACTATAGCAGTAGCCTCAAGGTTTCCCACTAGGCAACAGACTGTCAAGAACTGCCAAAAATATCTATCCACTTGGCCTGAATGATTACTCACCAAGTTTGCAGCTGGTTAGAAAGGTACTCATTCCTCCATTTCATCTGTTACTCCCTATTCTGTTGATAGAAACATGATAGTTACAGCAGCAGCTCCCATTGGCTATCTCCATCTGCCCCACCCTGACACACAGATTGAGTAAACTGAAAGAATGCATCTGACTCTTTCCTGTTTGGAACTTCTGCCTCCCCAGTACTCTCCCTTCCTTTCCATAAAAAAGCTACCTTCTCACCTAACAATCCTGCAGGACTGTGCACCTCCTCTGCATTAATCCACTATTGCGTTCAGACCTTGTGTGGGCACACAGAATGGAATCTGCACAAAGGCCACTGGGCAGGCAGCAGTCTCTTTCTGAAGGCCTTGCTATTGTTGTGCACTGGAGTTATGTAACCCAGCCAGGAATAGAGGTCTGCAGCCACCCAACCTTTACTGTAGCTACAGGGATCTACAACATGGAAATGATCTCTTTTGACCCACGTCACACTACAGATTGGCTGAACAGCTGTTAGTTTCTCACCTGGGTAAATGGAAAAGGATCATGGGAGCTAGGGGAGCCTTGGGATTGTAGTCCAAAAAAATTTCCAAGGCGCTACTCTAGAAACACTGTGTTATGAAACAATGGGTCCATGTCAGGCCTTGAGGAACCTTTATAATATAAGTTACAAGCTATCACATGTCCTGATTGTTACCAATGGAAAAGTGTATGTCTCCCACATTGAGTCTGAGAGGCAAGAACCTTTGAGACCACTACTCTGTTCTCTGTGTACAAAGCAACGTGGAGAGAGGTGTTATGGATCCTGAATTGTAGCCACGTGGAGATTTGGGATGGCCTGTAGCTGAAAGGGCCCATCCCCAGCTGCAAGCTTGGGAAAATCCTTGTGGTGGTGGTGATGGTGATGATTTTATTTATTTATATCCTGCCTTTTCCCCACTGTAGGGACTCATGACAGCAAGAGCTACCAAATTTAAACACTTCCTAGTGAGAGGGTATGTTTGGGGCTTCATTTTGATTTCTCTTGTTTTAGAATCTCTAGAGAACAGGGTTCTTGAGTGGCACAGGCCTGCAAAAATAATCAGTAGGATGAAAATAGTGAAAGTCTCACCATTTTAAAATAGTCTTGATACCTTTCTGTTGCCATTTTTAAGCTTTCCACTTCCTGCCTCCCCAGAGGAGGCTTCTACACCAACCCACATGTGCAGATGGTTATCTCTCCCTGTGGCTAAGCAAGTCTGTACTTTTCATCCATATACAAACGGTTACTGCTCACACACCAGAACTGTTCTTTGCCCACAGTGGAACGGAAACCACATGCAAGGACTTTGCTGCATTGCTTTTTGCACATGTGTGTAGGCTCATTCTCAGAAAGATGTGTATATGTGTGTGCGTGCACACATCAAATTTTGTCTATGCCTTTCCTTCCCCCTTCTCCGTCTTCAAGTCATCTCACAGGACTCTTAACTGCATAGCCAGTTAATTATATTTCCCTTAAAACCCTTCCCTTCAAGCATGGCTTCCAGCCCTGTTGTTGCTCTGTAAGGCCCCTTTCCCCATTAAGTTCAGGCAATACTAGATCCTGGCTGCTCCAATGGCCTTTTCAGGTTCCTTGCTATGGTGCATGGCATCCCAATAACTTTGCCTGGATGGACAGGTGGGATGTACCTGTAATAAACATCACCATGTGCCCAATAGCTCCAGGCCATGATGTTAGCAGAGTATGAGGGGTAGAAGCAAGGAACAATTAGACCTTGTTTGGAAACGATCTAAACTGCAGGACTTGCTGCACTAGGGACAGCACTGCCCAAGCTAATCCCTTCTACCACACTTTCTAACCCTTCACAGCAGATGTGGAGGTCAGATACATTTGAGAAAGGAGCAGGACTTGAGTTTACCTGGAAGAGTAGATCTGTGGGACATAGGAATAGAAACAAGCCCAAAATACATGTCTGGATCCAATAATAGGAAATAGATTTTGAGTCAAAGAGGGCATACAGTTTGCACCCAAAGTCATAATCATAAGCTCTGAATGAGGCTGGCACTTTTATGTGCCTGGGATGTACACAGTAGGACCTAAAGTCTAAGCTGGTCAGTGTACAATATACATTATATATGTTATGTGTACATGTCATATATGTTAATACAAATATCCTGTACACTGTTGAAGAGGATGCTCTTTCTCCAGGAGTAAATCTTTCTGCTTTCCATAGTGCTGGATGAAGACTTGGCAGCATTCAATCTGCAAAGCCTGGCCACCCTTGCTGCAGCCTGGGCCCTTGTTGAGGCTACTGGCCTAGAGAGCAGCCCACCTGACCTCCTCAACCTAGCTGAAGCTGCACCATGTGTGGAATTGCGTCCTCGCACTCGGATCTCCCGTCGCAAATACAACTGGACCCCTAAGACCAAACCTGTAAGTATCTTGCCTCTTGGGCAGTGCTGATGAACAGGTTGCTAGAGCAGAAGGTCACCTCCAGAGTCCCTCTATCCCAGCATTCCACTGTGACATGGTTCTGGTGTTAACCAAATGAAATCAGAAGTGTTGTGTTTGGTTTCTTCTTGAGTCACATAATGCTCTGCTCTTTTAAACCTGATGCATTTTTAGCCATCTTATCAGATGAAACTCCCTCTGACAAAGTCTCAGCTTCCAGAGGAAGAGCCCCTCATAATTCACCACTGGATGGCTTTTTCCTCTGGGAGTGGTGGCTTATTCCTTACTCTGAGCCATCAAAATACCAAGGCTCAGTGAGGTGAGTCTATAGAAACAGACTGTCATAAAGCACACTCTTGATTGTTGCCATCTGAAATTCATTTTTCCAGCATGCAGGAGAAAACAGCCTTCAATAGCACTTCCTTTATTTCAGTAGTGAAGCTGAGCACAGATTTGATCCACATAGGAAAAGAGAACACACACACACAAACCAGGAATCAAAGTACACCATAACCACTTGCTTTCCACCATCACTATGAAGTCTCCTCCCTTGACCCATAGGTTTGCCCTTTGAAAGCTGCCATTGAGAACTTGGACACACAGGAAGTAGAGATGCGTATGCGTCTAGCAGAACTGCAGCGGCGCTATAAGGAAAAACAGCGGGAACTGGCCAAATTGCAGAGGCGGCATGACCATGAGTGAGTGTCTCAATCTCTTCATTATTAACAACAGGTTTCTAGCAAGAGGTGTTGGGCCTGCTTTCTTGAAGGCATGTAGGCAAGGCATACGTGCACTGAGAACAGGAGGAGGGCAAGAGTTTGAAAGAATAGCACATCTGTAGGCTGCTCTTTCTGCCACATCGGAAGACTAAACAGGCAAGTGATGCATTTACACCAGGAGTTCAAGAGCCTTTTCAGTCTTGAAAACCAGGCATGCACAACCTCTGAAGGTCTACACAAGGCCTGCCAAATGGGAACTGGGAAGCTGTCACTCTTTACCTTGGTGTTCATTGTGGTTTTTGCCTGTAGGCGAGATGAGAGCTCCCGGAGTCCAGCTCGACGGGGACCTGGACGACCTAGAAAACGCAAGCACTCCAGCACACTCAGCTCATTGCGACAGGGCCCCATCAGCAAGAGTGACAGCAGGAAGGTCAAGTGAGTGAACTGGCATGGCTTAATGTAGGTGTGGGGTGAAAGAATGGCACTATGTGCACAACATTGCAGACCTCCCAAGAAGCATGTAGGGCTACATCTATGCATTAATGGGTATGCATAGACATTATTGTGACAACATGGTATAGTGGTTTGTGTTGGACTAGGACTCCCAGAGACCATGGTTCAAGTTGCCACTCAGCCATGGAAACCCACTGGGTGACCTTGGGCAAGTCACACCCTCTCTCAGCCTCAGAGGAAGGCAATGGCAAACCTCTGAATCTATCTTGCCAAGAAGACCCTGTGATAGGGGAGATTTTCAGATGGGAACAAAAAAAGCATTCCCACCTCACAATTTCCTCTCCCGCCCCTATCCCATCCCTGTAACGACATAAAATAAAAGGTTTTCAGACCTACCTTGTTCATGCCTCGTTCCCTCAGCAGGGCAACCCAAGAGTGAAAGGAGCTCAAACAGAGCTCCTTTCACTTCCTGGATTGAAATCCCTGCTGATCTCACGAGAAGACGAGACTCCAGGGAATTCAAACTGTAAAAGGAAAATACACATCAAAAAGTTACACTAAGCACCTAAACACACTTAAAACAATACAAGTAACCTGAGGAGAGTACAAAAAGGGTGTCACTTACCTTGATGTCCCAATCTCACCCGGAAGTGTTCTGGCACAGACCTCCCATTGACACTGGCATCGCACCAGCATAACGGGGCACCTTTTCACTTGTAGGACATTCCGTTACAGAAACAGGGGATCCATTGACTGCTTAGCCTGTCAATAAAAAGCAATGCTGGTGGAACAGCAGCCGAACAGGAGCATGACAACACAGGAATTAGGTTGTCTGAAAGGGAAGCCCTTTAGTGATCTCTTGGCATTGTTATCACACCATATTTTTAGCATGTCTGACTTTGAGGTGTTACAGTGAGTGCAAGTGAAGCAGCATGCATCCCTTTAAGAGTAGAGGGGCATAAGATGCCAGCAGATCTACATGCATGGTCAAATCAAGTTGCTTTCTAGATCCTGTAAAGTAGTGAGCAAGATGGAGAGAGGGCTGACCCTTTCCGTCCACCTGCTGCTCTTCTACCCATTCCTCTTCCCTCATCACCTGGATTTTGTATATCCCAGTTATGTGTGTTTCCAGCCTTGGAATGTGGGTGTGGGAGGGGGCTACAAGAAGAAGCAAGTCATATCATAGACATTTCAGACTCTAGGACAATCTTTTTTGTTGTTTTTGCTGTTGTTGCCTTAGAAGCATTATGACTTTTTTTTTTTACATTAAACAGAATGTGGTATGTACTCCATAGCTACTGTACTTGTTATTTGTTGCGATCTTGTGTACTTGTATACTGAAAATTGTTGTCAAGGGGAAAGCAAGCTCCTCCCTATCCCTACAAGATCCTGTGTTTGTAGTATAATAGTTACAGAAAAACATTGATGGGGGCAGGTCGAAAGAGAGATGGTGTCCATTGAGTGTTCTGAGCTTCAGGTATCTTCCTGTTGTTCATGGCTTCTGCTGTTACCTATCCCTACCCCCACCTCCGGCTGAAGTGGTTGCATTTCAGCACCAAGTGCTGTGATTCCCTTGAACATCAGAGTGAGCCTCAGGACCTGGGAGACTGACAGACCTGGAGAGATGCCTGTTTTTCTGTGCCCCCCTGCTTCATGTCTGCCTTGCCTCCTGCACTGCTCTGGGGAAAGAATTGCCCCTCTTTGAAGAGGAAGGCAGCGTTGCATAAAAGCCTCTTTATCTGTGCTGTATAAAGTCATTGGTCACGCTGCAGTGGTGTTCATTGCTGCTGGCGCTTTATGATTATCCATTAGCCGCCCGGCACAGTCATTCCCGCACTCACGGGCCCTGTATAATTGTCCTTCTCTGCTACAAATTGCCTCTCCCGGCAGGCCCATTTGCATAAATCCTCCAAGCTAGTCCAAACATGATTGGAGCACGCGTGTGTGCGCTGCATCAATCCTGATGATTTGGTAATAATAGTTAAATCTGTACTAAATGGTTCCTTCAATTAAGACAGAAGAAAAAAATTAATCTCTAGGTTTTATGTCACAAAACATTAGCAAATGTAGTGAAGGTTACAGGGGGAAAAAGCAGTTAGTGTTGGCTTTGGGTTGCAACATGGCTCCACCATATGGCTCATGGAAAGCTTCCAGGGCTCACAGGAGTACTTGCTTGCCTTTTCTCCCAGTCCTCCCCCACCCCCAGGCCTATATGTGGATGTATCCTGGGAGGGGGGTGAGAAAGTTGAATCTGTGTTCCTTCCTCAAGCCTTGTAAAGCTGAGCAGATTCATAGAGAATCAAAGTCAGTGAGGAATCAATTATTAGCTGATTTCAAATATAGTCCCAGCTTTGACACTACTAATCTGTCCTGTGACATCAGAGGAACAGTAGAGAGGAGTCTGAGTGAAAACAACAAGCAGATTTGCAAATGCCAGTATTCTCACCCCTTGCATTTTAAGACTACATCTACATGGTACCAGACGTCACTCTCATTGGTGTTCTTTTAAGAGCAAACCTTAACAGCTAGGTTTTACTTTTTAAGTATAATATTCCAAATTTTCAGTTCTGTGACTTACAAAATGCCCCATAATGATGTTCTAGGTTGCTCTTTGACCGGAAAAGAAAAATACAGATTTTTTTTCTGCTTAAGAAAAGAAACCAGTATGTATGACCAGTTTCACCCAGTACTTATAAACCAAGGTGGAGTGCGGATTGATAAGCCATCATTGCCCAGGGCATAGACATTATGTTCTACTATACTCTCTAGTTGAACATTTTGCAAGTCTTTAAAAGCACACACTTATTTCAAAGCTGTAACATTTCATTTGAGCAGGAACCATATTAGCAGGGAAGTAGAATAACCTTCTGTAAAGGTGATCAGTAAAAGTTCTATCCTCCTTCCTTCATATTTCCCAGAAGTTTTCATATCTTATATGTGGCTTCAGTTGATAATTGTCCCCGCACTCAGCCATGATGGTGCTGCTGGTAATATGTTGACCATCCTTGGAGAACAGGGTTGAGTATGTATTAGGGACATAGCTTCTTCTCTCTTTGCAATTCCTTAATCATTTATACTTGTGAAGTATTACTGCATCCATGAAGTCCAAGTTAAAAAGAGTCTGTGAAAGGCATGTCCTGGTCTGATCACTGCAGTGGGCTCAGAGCCTGATACTTTTCTGTGATGTTGTAAAATGGGATCAGCCTGCGATTTAAAAGAGCCATAAACACACTCCAACTTCCAATCACATGGCCCTTCCCATTAATGCTCGCATGTGAGCACATGTCAAATCAACCGTTCCCCACAGATCAAAGGATCACAGGAAGCCTCCAGATCATGCCAACTCCCAGAAAGAGATTGGCTTACACACCCATGATATTTGAACAACACACCTGAACAGTGGTTTGTACTACGTTCTGCTGTGTTCATTTCAGTGTGTCTGCCTTGTAAACCTGCCCTGGCAAACAACTGTGGCATAGGATTCCCTTATGTGTGCCAGGCCAAGGCTCCCAGCCATAGTGACATCCCTTCCCTATGTAGCAGCCGGAAGCCCTTGGCCTCCATGAAGAAACACATGCTTCTGTGGCAGCTGCGCCCAGCCCCTTGGCTAGCTTCCTATCAGGAACATTCCTGTCCTTTAAGCTTCCCACGCTGAGCAGAGAGATTCCTGCCAAGCTTGCCTCCCTCCAGCCACTCCCCAGAACTGAGTGGCCTTGAGCCATGGCAATTCCTGCTTGAATAGGCTCAGGCACAAACTTTTTTTGGGGGGGGGGGCAGATTGGCCTTAGCTGGAGTTGCCTGTTCCTCTGTCTGTGGCCCTTTGCCTACCTCAGGGTACTCTGCTCCCTTCCCATCCCTCCCTTTAACCAGGGAATTCCCTCCTTCCTTTTCACTGCTGCTGCCAGAATGGAATTTGGCACCCGCTCTGGGGTTGACTCAGGGTCAAAAGGTTGAGGTACAGGGGCATGGCCAGAGAGAGAAGTGTGAACAGAAGCTGTCTTGGGAAGATGGGGTTTGGGCGGCCTCAAGCCCTGGGCTGCATTCCCAGGGTGGAGCAAACAAGAGGCAGCTTCTCTGGAGCCTGGGTGCTGGAGTGGAGCAATTAGAACTAACGAGCACTGGAGATCAGATTGGGCAGGCAGCCAGCTGTGGGGGATGGAACAAAGCCTTCAGGGAGCTAATTCATTTCATATTTACTGTGCTAGGAGGAGAAGCTGTGAGAGCTTTGCCAAAGTATGGTGGAGCAGATATGTTAGAAGGTGTCAAAAGGTGACCCATCCAAGATAAAGTCAAGTCTAATTTGTCATTCTTCTTGTGGGGAAGGGGGGGGGGAAGGTAAGCCTCCTCTGTCTTATTTCCATTTTGGATCTAAGCTACTTTGCACTTCTTTCCCTTCTCCCAGAATCAAGCAAGACATCCCTTCATTGACCCTCTAAAGTGCCAGATGGGTGCAATCCTAATCCCTTTCCTCTGGGCTGGTCTGAACTGACTGTACACTCTCTGTAAGGGGAGAAGGAGGGATTTCAAAGGGAGTCGTAATTATATGCTAACACTAGAGACCTTGAAACTCTCCTTCCACAGTTTTTACCAAGACATGCTGTGGAATGGAAGCCTGTGGAAGAACTACTTCTAAGAACTGGGTTTTGCAGAAGGAAGGCAGAAAGGGGTACTGGACATATAATTCAGCCTTTTGTGATTCTCTGCTTTCTCTTCCCTTTCCACTACTCCTGCTTCTCCTATTATTCAAGGAAGTGCATAGGCAAAGCCTGTTGGAATACCAGAAGCCAAAGAGGTTGCTCAGTGAGACTGGATGGAGAATGGGCTCCCATGATCTGTATGATTCTGTGCTGCTATGTATGACTCATCCCTGGAAAACAGAATGATCTATGCAAAACAGCCCAGAGTTCAGAATAAATCATTCAAAAATAAAGAAATATCACATTAACATGCTCAATTTGCACAGAATTTTGATTCTGTGGCACAGAATATGCAGAACTCACATAGCCATGCCAAGCAGAGCCATTGCCAACATCTCTAGACTCTTCCCATTTGCAGTGGGGCTTTAAATCACAGAAATGGATTCTTAGAACAGAATCCTTCAGCTTGGGTAGAACCCTGAACATTTAAGCTCACTTCTCTATTTCTTTAAAAAAAAGATTATCCCAATGCTAGTAACTGAAAATAATTTCAAAATTGTGTCTGCTCAACTCTTAGGCTAACTTTATGTAAAATCCTGGAGAGAAAGCATTTTGTGTCAGAAACAGTATAATATTTCTTGGTTTTCTGGTGCACATACGCTTGGTATACATATGCCGGGGAGATGCAGCCAATCCTTCCTCTTATTGCATGTACGTGCAGGAACATTGTCCAGCACACATAATGGTCTGTGTGGGAATTTAACTGCAGCCCTGAGAAAATGAGAGTGGGTTGAAACAGGACTTTCATTGGTCAAGAGCGTGAGACAACTTAACTCAGCACTTCCCACCTCATGACTCTAGTCCCTGTCCTCCTTTCCTTAGAGACCTATAATGCATCCCATATTTTTCCATGAGTCCCTGCAAGTCTTTCCCATCACCTCTTTAAGTAGAACACATATTCAGAATTTTGGAAAGAAAAGACAACCAGAATATGAGCACAATATAGGTAACCTTTCATCATTCAGAAAACATTGTGCTTCATCACTATGGGACTGGAGAAATTTTGACCCAGCACTGCAGTCCTTATCACTATACATAGGTACTGAGGCATGTACTTTTGATGCCTCTCTTAGCTTCTTGGTTCATACAATACTTAATATTTGCCAAGTGTATAGGCACCTACACTTGCCCATAAAACCTGTAACTGTAGAGCAGAATGCAAGGATGGCACTAAAACAACTTACACAACCCACATTGCCCCCAGTATTGCTATCCACTTGGTGCAGAGGGAGTTAAGCTGCCAGGGCAAGCGCTACACTGTAGTTCCTCTGGCAATTCCCTTGCACATAAAACCTTCTGACAAGCTCAGCTGAAAGAGGCAATTGTCCCAAAGCCCCCACCATAGCTGGTGAATTAATGAGCTGCAGCAGAAGTGGCAGCAGCAGCTCTGCTCTGGAATGTTGCTGGAAGGCATGAAAATCCCAGGAATGTCTCCTCCTGTTCCTAGAGCAGCCACGGGACATGTGGGAGGGGTACAGTGCTGTGCCCTCTTCCCCACTCCCTCAAAAAAAGAAAAATATGCAAGAGAGGGTGAAGTCTGGAACTGGTTTAGCCTCTACCATGCAAGAGGTTCCCACTGCTTTACCATGTCATTTTTTTAGCTAAGCCCCCTAGAAACACCTCCTTCAACTAGAGCACTCCTAGAGTCCCCATAGAGATCGCCTCCCATGTGTCCTTTAGGGCAATGACTATCAGACTATCCATCTGATATGGGGAGGGCCACCCCCCCCTCCAGTGTGCCAGGAAATGGTGCCATATTGGTGCTCATTGGCTACAACTGTTTCTTTCGTTCCTGGAAACTCACTGTGGACCAGCCCCAGTCCACAGACCACCACTTGGAGTATTTACAGTGGGCCCTCAGTATCCACTGGGGGGTGGTTCCAGGACCCCCACCCCCACCCCCGTGGATGCCAAAATCTGTGGATGCTCAAGTCCCATTACGTACAATGTCATAGTAAAATGTCATCCCTTATATAAAATGGTAAACAGAAAGGTTTGCTTTTTGGACTCAGCCCCTGGCCCAGATATTTTCAAGCCATGGTTGGGTTGAATACGTGAATACAGAAGCTGTGGATATGGAGGACCAACTATATTTTATTATTTATTTATTTGCTTGCTTGCTTGGAGAAGCATTCCTTTAGGGGAGCCCCTATTTCATGATCCCTCTGTGAAAGTGGCAAATACTGGCATTTGCCAGTGTCTGGGGCAAGCAGAATCCTGAAGTAACTAGTTACAAATAACAAGCTACCTGTAATTAATTCCTTTATTTGATATACCCGTATATTCCGGCGTATAAGACGACTGGGCGTATAAGACCACCCCCCAATTTCCAGCCAAAAATCTAGGCCTAGGCATATATTCGCCAGATAAGACCACCCCCCCAATTTGGCTGGCTGGGGGAGCCTTGCCAGCTGATCCTCTTTGTTTCCCAACTCATGAGGATCTCCTCGTGAGTTGGGAAAGCGAACAGGATCAGCTGGCAGGGCAACATTCGCCCCTCTCTTCAACCTTCCAGTCAAACTGGACTCGAAGGTGGAGGAAAGGGGCGAAAATGCCCAGTTTGCCTCAGCAGCCCCCTTCCCTCCGTCTTGACTCTTCTGAAGGGGACAAAGGCGGGGGAAGCGGGGGCGGCCGCGGCAAACCCCTAGATTCGCCCCCTCTCCCCACCTTCAAGGAAGGTGGGGAGAAGGGGCGAACATGCCCCGTTTGGCTCCATAGGGAGGACGCGGGGCCGTGGAGCCAAACCCCAGGATTCGCCCCCTCTCCCCAACGTCAAGGGAGAGGGAGCGAATCTAGAGATTTAACTCCACAGCCACATTCCTCCTTCTGGGCTCCCTTCTCCCGCGATTCCCCAACCCACAGGAGGCTGCCCAGTCTCCTGGTGGGTTGGGGAATGCGGGATGGCCAGCTGGCTGGGGGGGGTGGAGGGAGGAGGCTTCGCAGCCACCCCCTCTCCAAAGCGCAGCTTTGGGGAAGGGGGGTGGGTAGGTGGAGGGTGAATGGGTGGATGGGCAGAGGGGGCTTTGCAGCCACCCCCCCTCTCCAAAGCGCAGCTTTGGGGAAGGGGGGTGGCTGGGCGGAGGGTGGATGGGTGGCTGGGCGGAGGGTGGCGGGGTGGCTGGGGGGAGGGGGCTTTGCAGCCACCCCCCCTCTCCAAAGCAAGGCTTTGGGCAAGGGGGATGGCTGGGCTGAGGGTGGGCGGGGGGCAGGGAGGAGAGGGCTTCCCAGCCACCACCACCCTCCCGAAAGCCGTGATTCCGCGGCTTTCGGCAGGGGGGGGTGGATGTGCGGGGGGGGTGGGGGGCAGGGAGGAGAGGGGTTCCCATCCGCCACCCCCTCCCGAAAGCTGCGGTTCCGCGGCTTTCGGGAGGGGGGGTGGATGCGCGGAGGGTGGGCGGGGGGCAGGGAGGAGAGGGCTTCCCAGCCACCCCCCCTCCCAAAAGCTGTGATTCCGCGGCTTTCAGGAGGGGGGGTGGATGCGCGGAGGGTGGGTGGGGGGCAGGGAGGAGCACTTTGCTTCACCCCCCTGCCCCATCTCCTGTCTCTTCGCTCCGTTTGCGAAGAGGCAGGAGATAGGCAGGCAGGTGAAGCAAAGTATATCCGGCGTTTAAGACGACTGTCGATTTTGGATGGCACTTTTGAGTGCTCAAAAGTCGTCTTATACGCCGGAATATACGGTACTGTAATTTTTCAGTAACAAAATTATAAATTCTTTGCATCACGGTTGTAAGTGAACAAGGAATACCTTCACTCATTTTTATGATGCAACTCTTATTTTTTAGTTCTTTCTGTAGTTCTAGGATTGTGGTCGCACTAAATTGTAGTGGAGAAATGGGGACTGGAAGCTAGCATGTATTACACCACAGACTAGCAGTTAGTGGCACTCTGATTTGAAGTAACTAAAAGTAACTATTTGGTTAGTTTTGAATAACGAAGAATCAATTCCTTTTTTTAAATAATGACATAGTAGTGACTAACTTCCTTTAAATCTCACTATGTAACTAAACAATTGTCTTTTTTTAAAAAATAACACCCTAGTCTTTGCAATCAGAACTTTTCAGGCATGATCCCTCCTCTTAGGAGAGTGCTGCTGAAAAGAATCCACTAGAATTGAGAAGCTTTTTTTTTTAACAATAGAAGGTGTTTAGAAGAAATGAGATGGGTACACACTAAGCATTGTTTGTCTTAATGATTTATGAAAAGGTGCACTCTCACATGAAAATGGACTGGGATTCTCATCAAACTGGATTTAAATGTATATGATACAAAACACAAAGAAAAACATTTCACACACACACATACACACAGAGTTCCCTGCAATGCCCTGACAGGGAGATTTTTCTAGTAACACCAACTGGTTCGCATATGTGTCAGTAGAAATTTGCTCTCTCCTGTTTTACACAGCTAACACACTCCAGTCCTCATCCATGCAGCTTATTGAGGAAAGAGTAGAATTCAATAGAACCCAGATGTCTTGGCACCTAATTCTTCTGTGCCCTCCTGCTCTGGAATGATGGGAGGAGGTCTTGGGCTCTCATGTCTGCAGGCAGAAGGAATGCTCTGAGGACCCATCTACACGAGGACAAAAAATCCCAAATACCTTGTAGTATTGGCATCTCACAGCAGCAGCAACATGTCCAAACAGTTTTTCTGGCCTCAGAAGCTCCCATAAGCCTCGCATTCCTGATGATGGCTACAAGTGATTTATACTCACGTTAGTTCTTCACTGCCATTAAAAAAAAAAAAGTCATCCCAAGGTGTACTGGTGCGACAGAGTGATTCTCCAAAGCAAAACAGAAAATATTGATCCTTTTATCACCTTAACGAGCGATCCCTAAGGTGAAAATCCAACATGGTGGTAGCGGGCACTTGCCCTCCTGGCAAAGCCCGCCCCCGCTCTCACCCAACCAATCAGCTTTGTCCTTCCCTTTGAGTTTTTCATTGTTCTATAGTCCAAACGAGCAAAAATGCACAAAAATGCAGTTTGTGAAAAAGTATGGGGAAATCTGCGAAGGCTTTTACCACACTGTTTTTGCTGTTTTGTGCCCCCCTCCTTCCAAATAGTGTGGATTGGTGCTGGATCCTGTTAGACAGGTAGGATTCCCAGCAAATTCCATGAGGGGTATTTTCACTGTTTAGAGGGCCCCCGAGATACTTAAGAATTTTAGTGTGCATCCAGCACTAAGATGGCAACATAATGAAAGAGACCAAGCACTTAAAATCTATATTTGCCCAGCCCTATCTACCCCATATATTGCAACCATGGGGCTGTATTTTTTATTTCAGCAAAAAGAAGCCCACCACCACTCCCAAAAAAACTGTGGACCAAGGCATTACCAATTTTCTGCCTGAAATAAATTGTGCAGTGCTTACATCTTTAACATAAATGCCTTCTATTGTATTTGGAAACAGTCTTTTGCCAACCCATCAGGTCTAGAATGAATTTTGTAAATGACATTTTGTGCTGAACGATGCTGCATAGAATTGCAAAGAACAGAGCAAACTGGCTATACTGTGTTGGCCTGGGCATATCCAGTCCCTGCTACATGTACATGTGGAGAATTCCAGAGTAATTCTCAAAGGAAGCTTTGCACAGGGTCCAAGCATTTGGGAATGGGAAGTGGGGGGAAGTACATTTTTCCAGGGCCCAGAGATTTGGTTTATGGGATGGGGGGAATACCCGAGGCTAAATTGCAGATGGTGCGGGAGAATATCTGTGGAAACATAGTTCCCCTGCATATTTCTTATCCAGATTTTGTAAGATTTGTTGGAGCCAGCCAGATCAGGACAATCAATATTCTAAGCAGAGAGTTGCTGGCCTCAGCTATTCTCTAGAACAGAGTGTGCCACTTGTGCTGTAGCTTGAAAGAGTGAGAGGTTCGTGTTTCTGGATATGGCATGCATACTCTTTCAAGAACCTCCCTTATCTGAAATACTTGGGACCAGAAGTGTTTCGTATTGATTTTGGAATACCTGTATTTGCATATTCATGTACATATACATATATGCCTCCTGGCATTTCACAGATCCTCGCATCTCTTTCCAGCCTCACATCTCATTCATATGCTACTTATGTTGCCTGGGACATGGCAGGGGCACTATAAGGGGTGCCACATGGCCGGCATGGCAGTGAGCAGGGAGCAGTGGGAGAGTCAGAGGAGAAGAATGGAGAAAAGAAAGATAGTGAAGGGAAAGGAGAGAGAGAAGATGGAAGAGAGAAAGAAAACAAACCCCAAACTGATGTGGCAGTGGTGTGGCCCCAGCAAGAAAATAAAGAGGAAAGAGGAACTAGAAAGGAGGCCTGAACTCAGTAAATCTCCTCCACTCCCACATGGAGGGAAAGTAGAAGGGGTGATAGAAAGGGAAGCCCACCTCCAACCCCAGCAGGGTGCCAACACCCCACTGGGAAAAGGGGAAAAGAACAGGGGAGCATGAAGAGGCAAAGAGGAGGAAGAGAGGGAGCACCCACCCACCCACTCTGCCAGCCCCCACCAAAGGAAAAAGGGGAGAAGGGAAAGGGGGGACAGGATTTACCTCACACAAATCCACACCTCCCACCATTTCACATACCAGTCTGCCTCCAGTCTCTCAGTCACTTTCCAGCCTCTCATGTTGTTTGTTCACTACTTGTGTTGTGTATGAGACATGAGGCTGGAGGATCAGAGAGACGAATGAGCAGGAGTGCCACAGCTGCCACCTTGAAGGTGGAAGCGGGCAGCTGGTGGCAAAAAAGTTTTGGGTGTTTGGAGGTTTGGGGATTTCTGGATAAGGGAGGCTTAACCTGTACCACACCCAGAGTTCCTTGTGTGTATGGCATAAGGAAGAATAACTGGTAACAGGGACAAATCACCACAATAAGCAGGGATGCTTGTCCCCAGGACATTGAGAACCAGTGCTACTGATTTTCAGGGGGAAATATATGTGAATAAATAAACGTCTAGCATTTACATGCATAACATAACACAACATAACATTGCATAAACCATAACAAGACCATATTGTGTCTTGCTATAAATAAAAATAAGGCAACCAGGCATAAAATAAAGGTAAAGAGAAGGAACTACAGTAAATGAAACCAAAGGACATTAACCAGTCCTCCAGGTTTTTAAAACAGACAGCCTTTCTGCAGTCTGGTTTGGGCAACACACTTACTAGGAAAGTAGATGAACAAAAGTACAATGGGGTGGGATCATGGTCTGTTAATCAGGGGAAAGGAATTGTGCTGTAACTTTGTATTTGGTCCAAAACTATGATGCTTGGTCCTTGTTTCTGGCTGGTACTCTATCCATCTACCTCGCCAGCCCATAGCCTCCACAGTGAACTGGGTATCTTTCTGCTAGTCTCTCTCCCAATCAAGCATCCTTTCCCATTCACAGGTCAGTAAAAGCCAGCTTATCACTCCTGTGTGCAGAACTGCGGACTGAGGGGGAGCCCAAGAAGAAGAAAAAGAAAATACCAGAGACAGCTTATGGTGGACTCAAGAGCTCCCAGGTGAGCCCACTTTGCCATCCTCTTATCTCTTTATCTAGCAGGTGAATAAGAATTAGCCAAGCTAGGCCAGATCACAGAGACGTCCAGCCATGTTCTGGTCCTGTTTCTTAAGTCAATCAGATGGTAACATTCCCTGTACGGATGCATTAGGTTCCAAGGACCACTCCAGCAAGATCGATGAATCCTGCACAGGCATAGCTGATATGAATATTCACATCTTCTTTATCTTACAAGGTAGAGAGATAGACAAACAGGTATTGCTATGTGCTGCTCCACCCCATAACTAGTGGAAGAAACTGTGCATAATAAGCAAATAGATTTGTAAGCCGCTCTGATAGCCTTTGTGGCTGAAGGGCGGGGTATAAAATAAATAAATAAATACGTGTTTTGTTAGTTTCTTTACAGATCATAGAAATGGGATTACTATGGTAGATTTTTTTTTACTTTTTTAAAAAAATAAACAGATGCAGGGCTCAAATATTATATAAATATATAAAATACAGTATGGAATAACACTTGCTCTTAAGACACTTAAAGAGACAGTGGGTTTCCTGATCACCATCTTCAAATGTTTAAAAGATTGCCATAAAAAGATAATGAATGGCAGTTTGTCAGCAGAGAAAATGGAGACTCTAGTTTTAATTTACAAGAAGGACAATGAAGATGGAACATACTTGCAGCAGAGCAATTGGTGTAACGTATAGAAACCTTTTCCTGGAAGCATTAAGATTTAGCTATGGGAAATCCAGACTCAGCTCGGCTGATGATAGAGCCAGATGAGTTTTCTCAGCATTTTCCAATGTCCTGATTCTGACATGTGTCCCACAGTTGAGCAGGAGCAAGAGGGAGTCATAAGAGAATGACAATTCTGTTCATTTTATACTGGTAGTAACATGTCTGCTTCTACACTTCACCTGGTTCTACAGGAGAAGGTGTATTGCAAAAAGAGCAGCTCCCAAAGCAAGCTGGGTTCCAATGTGGTGCACAAGGTCTCCCACCTCAAGCAGAAGGTCAAGAGCAAAGGCTTGCCTACAAGCATTGGCCCATTCCGCCGGAAAGAACCTACTCAAGGTGCACGGATCCAAAAGAAACTTTCTCATCCCAAGAGCTCCAAAGGCATGTCTTCTGCCAAATATCCACAGCAGGACCTTGCTACCATGGAGGCCAAGCAAAGCACAGGGAATCCTGATGCAGGTACTGACAGGTTGAGGGGATGACATTCACTGGTGCTTGGGAAATAAAGATGGTGGTGGTAGGAGATGTGGGGCTGATATTAGTAACATGTTCCTCTTTAAAACATCACTAAAGCCCAAGAGACAATGGGGGCGGCAAGGTGTGTGTTTGGACTGTTTGCTAGGCTCGCAGGAAGCACAACCCCTGTTGTACTGCAGAAGGTGAGTGTGATTTGTTTCTCTCAATCCATTCAGGGGCAAATTCATGCTCCAACAAAGCTATTATCTGTCGCTCTGACCAGGAGTTTGTGGTACAAGTGTATTTCCTGCTGGTGAGCAGAGGAAGCAGTGGAATTTTAAAATAGCTGCACGTGACAGCCTCTGCTGAGGCCAGTGTCCGTTCCCATTTGACTGCAGCCTTTTGGGTTTCCCTTGGAGCTCCTGGGGCATCTTATCAGGAAGCCAAGACTGAGACAGGAATCCTGCTTCCACTCCCCAAAGCCAAAAGAACAAAGACACATTGTCAAGGGGGCAAGAGCCAGGATGTAGGCACTAAGATCGGAAGGGGGATGTACAGCTTGCTGTACAGCAGGGTCAACACAGTGGGGAGGTCATTCTCAGCAAAACAAAAAACACAGCTATTGTTTTTGTTTTGTTTGTTTAAATGTTTTTACCCATAATGAGCATGCCAAGGCAGCTTTTCCAGGTGTTCTTACCTCATGTCTTCAGTGCAGTATTCCAGGCCAATGATTACCAAAGGATGGATTGGTGAAGAATCATGTTGCCAATAATGAGTGAAAAAGGCAATGCAATACCTTAAAACCCACTATAGTAAAATGTTTAATGAATTAGTGTTTCTCAGTTCATGTTGAGATATGAACCTTAAAAGCAATGTGGTGATGGTTTTGGGTGTGTTTTAATGGCAGAAGAAGTTGGGAATCATGAAGCTGGGAGCCATGAAGAATGCCTGAGTCCACTTCCTATATTGAACTGACTCTCCAGTCATAAATTTTTCCCAACTCTTCTCTCCAACCACAGATGACAATCGCCGCAGAAACTATGAAAGCGATGATGGTGGTGGTGGTGATGACTTGACCAGTGACACCAGCTCTACCCTTCATATGACAGTCAGTCCTGCTGTGATTGGCCCCTCTCCTTCCTCAGTAGTAAAAATGGAAGCCAATCAGAAGGCAAAGAAGAAAAAGGAGAGACAGGGATTACTAGGTAATGGAAATGTTTTAGTGAGATGCTGAGTCCACCCCAGCTGCTGAAGAGCAGGGCACTGAAGTCTGGTGGGGATTTGACTCAGATTGTGTCTGGTCCTCCTAGTCATTCTGTCTTGTCAAATTAACACAGCTGAGGATGGATGAAAGTGGCAGAGAGGTTAATTTTCAGGAAGTCCCTGGGTCCCTCTGATAGGCTATAAGGAGAACAAAAAAAAATCCAAGTCCTGCTCTTTCATAAAATAAAATATAGGAGGACATCAAACAGGTCCACAAGATGATAATCAGGGTGGGTCTGCACAGTACACTTACTCATGTCACAGATCTCTTGAGAACCAGACTGTGCAGGCAGAAGGAAGTATCAGTATGGCATGTCATCTCCCTTTGACCCCTTTCTTCATCATTATACTCTTCTGGGTCTGTACAGGGCCCTGCCGAATCCCCAGTCCTGAGGGCCAAGTCAAAATCAAGCAACGTCCAGTGAAGCCTGGTGTGGCGAGGTTGGAAAAAGTACCCGTGTGCCGGCCAGGATCATGTGAGGGTTCCAGCAAGAAGAAGTTAAAGAGCAAGGCCAAGGAGATTCATTGTAGGCCTGGGACATCAACAAGCGAGGGGCTTTTCTCTGGCAACCAACCCCGATCCTTCACAACTCGGGACGATGCAGGAAAGCTCAGCAGTGAACGCCTCAAGAAAGCCACACGCAAGAGCAAAGTGCTGCAGTCTGCCCTCAGGGTGAGCAGGGACAGAAGGAGACAGGGCTGTGGATGCCTCTCAATGAGTGGGATGGCCCATTTTTTTGGAACAAAGAAGGGACATGATCAGTAGGAGGAGGGGCAGGCTGGCCTTGTGGGTACTGTTAGTCATTAGGGTGGTGTGGGTCCTTCTGGCCACAGCTGACAGGTCAGAAACTCTTGTTAAGTACACTGCTCGTTTCTATTGATGTTTTCTATTGGTTGATTTTCTTCCCTTTCTCCCTATCTTCTCTTAGCAGAGAAAGAATGGGGCACTGGCACTCTCTCCCCGCAATGCCAAGGCCATCCTCGGCAAGGGCAAGAAACTGTCCAAGGTCAAGAACAAGGTGGTCAGCAAGCAGGTAGGAAATTATAACCCACTCGTACAATGCAGAACTTAGTTAGCTCAACTGCTAAAATGACAAAAGGTACATGGTCCTACAACCACTGGTGTGTTTTGTGAAGACCAGAAGGCTACAGGCCCCCTGGTCACGCAGGAGGAACTAGATTTCCTAGCCAAGAATAATGGAGGCAGGCAGATAAGCCCTCCAGCTCTTCACTCTAGGCCCAGTTCTTTGGATTCACCTGAAGCCCCTTTAATGCCCCTTTAATGCATATTGTGCACTGTCCAGCAAGGCCCAGTGTGGTGCTATGAATTAAGTATTGATTCAGTATGTATGAGGTTCTCACTCAATGCAGTCTCGCCTTAGGCACATGGCTATTTGTCATGTGCTTGTGCAGCATTCCTCTGTGCAAGGAGAAGACATGCTTATGCTTTTGCTTTTGCAGTGCAAAGGCCGGGCAGTCAGCCGGCTGATGGAGAGCTTTGCCATTGAGGATCAGTTTGAGTTTGATGATAACAGCAGCTTCTCCGAAGAGGAGGAGATGCCTCCCACTGGTACAGAGCAAGACATAACCCCCGGTGAGTTATACACACACTCTAGACTACAGCTGAGCATTCTGGAGTGTGGGGAGCAGGAGCCCGTAAGGCTCTGAGGGGAAGAAATGGCAGTAACCCCAAAGAGCAAAGATATAGAGACAAGAAGGATAATGAGGAGGGGTAGCACTAAAGGTGGAGTGTGGCGGTGGTAGTTCTGCTGTCAGAGCAAGAAAGGAGAGTCGGCAGTTCTGGTTTGCCCAGCTGGGAGGTCAAGGGTGGTGCATTGAGCAGCTTGGACAAGTGGAAATGATTATGACGAGCAAATAGGGGATGAAACAATGTGGCAGAGCCCAGCATCTGAGCTAATGAAGTCTCCTAACCAATCTGCAAGTCCATTTTTAAATCTTGTGCTCCCTGGAAGGGATATGAATATTGAGTGGTAATCTGGATGTCAAAGCTGCCTGGCTGGCTAGCTGGCTGATGGGCCAACTTTAAAAGCTTGATTTGCATCCTGAGACCCAATTTTGCTGATATAAGGAAATGGGGAAGAGAATGTGCTGTGCATTCATCTCTTGCCTTGTGTTTGCAGCCCAGTCATGCACCATCCACAAGGAGGATCTCCAGGATGGGCTGCGTGTGCTCATTCCCAAAGAGGACAGCCTGCTCTATGCTGGTAGTGTGAAGAGTCTGCAGCCACCAGACATGTAAGAGTCTGCCCCCACCAGACGTTGTGCTTCCCAAGCACAAAAATGGAAAGTGCATGCAGGGAGAGAGGGCAGTTTCTTCCAGAGATCAAATGGCAGCACTGATGCTTAAGAGGGTGGGCAGTTCCTTTCCTCTGCACTCCAGGAATTTCCTTTCCAGACTTTGCTTCCTCCTTTCTACCTGTGGCTTGCAGATAATTGCAGTTCCTGCTAAAAAAGAGACTTAGGTGCCCTTCCTTAAAATAATCACCCCAACTGAATTGCAGTTTCATGAGCAAAGTTCAAAAGAGAGGGGGGGGGTTTCCATCTGCCCCACCTGCAATCACAAGTGACCTGCATTTTGTCTTCACCTGATGCAGATAAAGTGCTTCTCCACCCTGCACAGATCCTATATCAAGAGCCCATATGGTTCAAAGGAGAGAGAGAGCTGAATTTGAGAGAGTTGTATTTGGAGACCCCTTCTGATACGAGTTTCTTACATGGTCGTGGCCAAGCCAGTGTCTTTCACCCATCTGTAAAACAGGAATATAGTGACTAACCTTAAAATAAGTATTTCTTTGAAATGACCTGTGAACAAGCCCCATTAACTATAATGAGAATGACTTCTGAGTAAATACACATGGGATTGTGTTGTTAATCACTGTAGTATATTTTCCTCCATTCCCAAATAAAGCTCTCAAACTTCCTTCTACCCTCAAATTGAGCACCTAGTGCTCTTTACCACATGCTCTTCTGGATTTCTGAAGTATACAGTGAGTACCTTGCACTCCCACTGGACTGAAACAGAAGTGCTCTGTTCTTTCTGTTGCAACCTGAAAGCTGAATGCCCCATTTCACATCTATCAGAATTAGCCAGACTGAGTTCTCTTCCAGCCTTACACATCTTCAGCAGTATAAATCCTTGTCTTTGATTTGCCCCTCCTGTAGCTACAGCATCGTCATTGAGGGAGAGCGAGGGAACCGGCAGAGGATCTATTCCCAGGAGCAGCTGCTGCAGGAGGCGGTGAGTCCCAGTAGATCAGGGCCTGGGATTAATCAGACCTGCTTAGTCAGTTGGGGGCGGAGAAGCTAGGCTGCTATGCAGCTGGGAACAATACCTATGGGACTTTCCTATGGGGCAGGGAGCAGAAAGTACTGTTCCCCTGTGCAAATGTGCAAGCACAATCTGGCACAAAATATGAGAGAGAAGATTTTTGATGAGGCAAGCAAGGTATGCTTGGGAGGACCAGGCCTTCTGGAGATCGAAGCTTAAGGTGGCATGATTCTAGAGCAAAAGGCCAAGGTGCATTCAGAGAAGAGTACACCTGCATGATGTGAGGGGGAGGTCAGATGTCCTTATGCAGCACATCTGAGTGCCATAGTCAACCATTAATTGTACCATAGTCAACCTGGTCTGCTGTATTTGGCCTCCACCAGCTACACAGTTGTTGATTACAGTCGGTCCTCCGTATCCCCAGATTCTGCATCCACAGATTCAACCATCCATGGCTTGAAAATATTTTTTTTTAATCCAAAAAGGAAACCTTCATTTTGCCATTTTATTTAAGGGGCACCACTTTACGATACTTGAGCATCCACAGATTTTGGTATCCATGGGGGGGGGGTCCTGGAACCAAACCCCAGTGGATACCAAGGGTCCACAGTCGAGCCAGTATGTGTTTTATAACCATAGCTAGCTTCTTGCTTTCAGTGCTGCAGATGTTCTGGGGGTCAAGATACCTGCTTTTCCTAGGGATAAATTAGATATGCATCATAGGGCACAGCTGGGTGCATGGAGAGAAGCTATATGCACTGACAGCCCAGTGCTGCCCTTTCCCATATTCAAAGGAGCCCTTTAAGGGGCAGCCATAGTTGATGCTTGTGCTTTAGTCAGATTTATTTACCCTTCTCAGTACTGAATTGCAAAGACCAAAAGGCAACATCAACCTTTTACTGAAAACAGAACATGCAGAGTTGTTGATTTTGGAAATCAGTTGCTATTAGCAGCACTGTTTCATTCCAAAATAGAGCAGGGGTGGAAATCATGTGGTCCTCCAGATGTTGTGAGGCTGTAGCTCCCAATGCTCCTCTTGAGTAGCTGTGCAGGCTAGGACTGCTGGAGTAGCAGAACAACAATCTCTGAAAGGGCAACATGGTTCCTGTTCCTGCTTGAGCATATATGCAGCATTTATAGTGTGGAAAACAAGGAGCTTTGTAGCTGGAGCAGAGGATACCATTCATTGGTGTTTATGTAATGCAAGAATAAAAGGACATGACTGATGACCACAAGAGAAATCCAGCTAACCGTTTAAAGAATGGATATTCTTCTGCTATCTGAATACTACCATTCCCCGGACCCTAAGTTTCTATTGGGTTATATACAGATTTAACCATGACCATTGTTGCTTGATGACATCAAACACACCCACCATTGGCTAGGCAATAGTGTCAGCAGTGTTTCCAATGCCTAGCTAAGGACATGGCGGGTCATCTGCCAACCAGGGCCCTTTGTTTCTTTCCAGGTTCTGGATGTGCAACCACAGTCGAGTCACAGCCTACCACCTGGCACCCGAGTCTGTGCTTACTGGAGCCAGAAGTCGCGCTGTCTCTACCCAGGGAATGTTATTCGAGGTGAGATGGGCTGGCCAATAGGTGTCCCAAGGTGGGGAGGAAATCAGGGTTCACCAGACAAGCAAGTCACTGGGACAGAGTTTCTCCCATGCCAACCACAGAACTGCCCTGAAATATGTCCCTTTACTCCCAAGATTGTGACAGCTTCTGCCCCACAGGTTCCTCAAGTGATGAAGAAGATGATGCAGACTCAGTGCTGGTAGAATTCGATGATGGGGACACAGGCCACATTGCAGTTTCCAATATCCGCATTTTGCCACCAGACTTCAAAATCCAGTGTAAGTATCCTTGGATGGGATAAATGCTGAGTCATTGGTACCTGTTGTGGTTTCTTTTGCCCTCACAGAACAAAATATACCACGGCTTTGGACACTTTAGTGCAAAACTTCATCCACAATGGAGCCCCTGATAAGAAGAAGATACCTGTAGTGATCCAGGTTGTGAGAGTATCTGTCCTGCTTCTTGTGCTTGGGATCCTTTTCAGTTTCCCAGTACAGTTGTACCCTTGTATCCACATGGGAAATTGGTTCTGCCCCCCCCCCCCCGCAGATGGTGAATTCCGCAGATAATGGCAAACACCATCCAGCACCGCCACCCTGCCACCGCCGCAGGAGCCCTCCTGGGGGAAGGGGGGGTAGGCACAATCACTCCTGCCCCCTCCGTTAGCCCCTGCCATGGCCCCACCAAGACCTGAGCTCTCCCCGGGGGGGAGGGACGGGACAGGCACGATCGCTCCTGCCCTCTCCCTTCCCCCTTCGCCTCTGCCATGGTCCTGCTTTAAACAGAGGTCTCCCAGGAGGAGGGAAGGGGCAGGCACGATTGCTTGTCCCCCCTTTGCCCCCACCATGGCCCCGCTGCGAATGGAGATCTCCCGGTATGAGGGAGGGGCAGGCACGATCATTCCTGCCCCCTCCCTTCGCCCCCATCATGGCCCTGCTGCAAACAGAGCTCTCCCAGGACAAAAGAGGGGGAGGCACAATCAGTCCTGCCCCCTCCCTTCGCCCCCACCATGGTCCTGCCAGAACTAAAGCTCTCCCAGGGGGAGGGAGGGGGCAGACGCGATCACTCCAGCCCCTCCCTTACCCCTTCGCCCCCACCATTGCCCCACCATGAACAGAGCCATCCCAGGGGCAAGGGAGGTGAGATCCCTCCCCCCTCCCTTCCCCCGCCATCGTCAACCACGGATAATTGAATCCATGGTTGGCAAATCAGCAGATACAGGGGTACTACTGAAGTTCAGTTCATGATGGCTGTTCCTTTTGTGCAAGAGAATGCCACACTTTCTCTGTTACAATGTGAGAGGCATCCTCCTAATCTGTGAGGGTGAAGTCGTATGCATATTGGCAGGAAAGCATATGACCACCAAACATATGATTAGGCAGACATCTGTCACCTCGATCTGTTGGTGAGATTTCTGAATCACCTTTCTCTTTCTGTAGGCACAGAGCCTTCTCCTGCACTGCTGGTCTCAACTTCCTGCCGACGTAACAAGAGGTCTTCCAGTGACATTCCTCATTCCAGTGAACCAGCACCAAGCCTCTGTGCCGAGGGGCGCAATGTGTCTGAATCAACCAAAAGCATTGGAAAGAAGGTTACCAGCAAAGAAAAGCCCGGTAAGGAGCTCTCTGTCACTCTCTCCTGCCTGCCTTTGTTCAAGGTACTCAGGGATTATCCTAGTTTATCCTCACAAGAATCCCATGAGATACATTTAGTCTGAGGCGATGTCTTGTCACTCAGTAATAAACACGAAATCACTTCCCAAGACCACGGCAAGTTGGTTATAAATAGTTATAAACAACCAAAGTAATAATTCGGGTACTATACATAAAATAACACATGCAAAAAAACAAATAAACTCAGCAACAATATAAAATTACAAAATCACATGAATGTAGCTTGTCCCCGGATCCAGGTCCAACAGCTAGGGGAAAAAAATCAGTGTCAGCACTGAACCAGCAGTACTGAAACCTTCAGGATGAAAAAGGCATTATAGAAGGTGGTCTGAGAAAAGCATTGATAGGGAGGCTGAGGCTAAACCATCAAGAAGCCTGAGGAAAAATAGTACCATAGGGCAAGAAGGGTAGACCTAGCTGTAAAACAGAAGAGATTTGTCAACACATTCATAAATTCTAAATCATATGTGTTACTTTTTCTCAGGCTGTAGTTACCCAGAATTTAACCTTTTCATTGGTGTTCAGAGCCACTTCCTTCTCTGCCCCTTTTGCTGCTGCCTCAGTGGCCTTCATTTTATTTTATTTTATTTTTCCTGTTTCATTACTCCTCAGGTAGTTCTAAACTATCATAGAATGAGCTATTGGAAACAATATCATAATGCACATCTGAAGTCAATCAGGCTTCGGTGTTTGCTGATGTCACTGTAGGCAAAAGAAGCCCATTTAGAGTGAAGGCAGTGCTTTCTGTATTGGCCACATGGAAGATCTTAGCCTGTTATAGATTATTCTGACAAACTGATACTTTTACAGGATTTTTGCAATGATCCATTAAAAAAAAATCACCCGAAGATAAGTGCTTCTTTTCATTTTGAAAACACTGTCACAAAACAGAACCTTCCTTTTGGCAAACAATGACAAAATAAACTATTTTGAAGTTTGTTTTGACATGTCATGAGACTAGGAACTGTTTGCAAGTCATGTATTGCTGTTGGGCTTCTCAAGGAATCCCAAACAATGGGGAGTGAATGGATAGTGCTTCATCTCCAATAGTGGCAGCTGCTGCTTTCTGTCCTTTGTCATCCTGTTACTACTGGCAAGATTTGCAGAAATTGTTTGACAACGTTTGAGTTTAGATACTTGCAGGTCTACAGTACATGTTGATCTCTGGTTTCTACCTAGTTAATAATGTTCTTTAAAAAACAACAACAACACTACTATTCTTACTCCATAGATGTAACAATGTTAGCTTCAGGTCTGAGCTGGCAGGTTCATAGAAGTTTAAGGCTCAGACAGGAGAAAAAATGATCACTGACAGGAGAGAGGAGATTTAAAGTTACAAATGGGGAAGCTGCATGATCAGTAAAATCTTTGTGATTAGTTGCTAAGTACAAGAAATAGAAGTACAGTTGTCCCTTTACATTCGCTGGGGTTTGGTTCCAGGACCCCCCGTGAATACTTAAATCCGTGAATACTCAAGTCCCATTATATGCAATGGCATAGCAAAATGGTGTCCCTTATATAAGATGGCAAAATCAAGCTTTGCTTTTTGGATTATTATTTTTTAAAGAATATTTTTAAGCCGCGAATACTTAAAACTGTGAATGCCAAATCCATGAATGTGTAGAAACAACTGTAGTTGCTTGGGAAGGGGTAGAAATCATGTCATCTATGGGCTGCCTGTGGCCCTTTGGGTGGTCCAGTGCAGCCCTTAGGACCTCCCCCCACCAGGCCCTACTCCCCCCTCCCAATTTCAGCTGGGAAAATGTCCTTTGGGGCAAAAAACATGTCAAAATAGTTTTAAAGCCCCTTTGTGGGGTTGTAAAACACTATTTCATGGGGCTCCCCATCCCCCCCAAGTGGTCTGATAAGCAACAGGAAGTGACACATCATCACTTCCAGATACCCAAAATGGCCGTTGCAACAACGGCCCTCCACTGGTCTAAGGGAGCTGAAAGTTGGACAGTGCAGTCTTCCAGGCTCTGGAGTGTGCCCACCCCTGAAACAGGCAGGTTAGATCCAGATCCTTAACAAAGTACTTCTCTGACCCTGCCTTTTCTCACCAGGTAAATCTGACATGCTGCATTCAAGTTCAAAAGCTCTGCCAGGAGATCACTTCCTGGGCCGCCGTGCCAGCCCCCTGTTGAGTTGGTCAGCTGTGGCTCAGAACAAGCGCAAGGTATCCAGCAAGAGCACAGCTATGAGGCAGAACCTCTTCCAACTCAATGGCAGCAGCAAAAAGCTGCGTGCCAAAGAGGTGCTCTTCCCTGTCCACAGTGTAGCTGCCCCCATCTTTGGCAATGGCTTTGGATCTGACTCGTTCAGCCGCATTGCCAACTCCTACTCAGCTTTTGGAAGTGCTGGCCTGGTTCTGCCATGTGCCCAAAAGCTCTTGCGTGCCAAGAAGGCTGAGCGGCTAGATGCTGAGTTGGGCAAGGGAGGGCGCCGGAAGGTGGGCGGTGAATATCTGGTCAAGCTGGATCATGAGGGTGTGACATCACCCAAGAACAAAAACTGCAAGGCCTTGCTGATGAGTGACAAGGACTTTGGGTCACTGTCTGGCCATGGCTACACTCACCCAGCCTTGGGGATCAAGGAGAAGAAGAGTGCGTTACCCATGGGGCTGGCGTTACGCAAGTACACGGGTCAAACAGAGTATGGGCTACACTGCGACAGTGACTGTCACAGCTCTTACTCAGACATGGATGAAGATGAGGTGGATGAACTGAGAGGCAGTGTCCCCTCTCGCTTCCTGACGCGACTTTCTGTCTCTTCCTCTTCTTCTGGATCATCCACCTCCTCCAGCTCTGGCTCAGGCTCCACCTCCAGCCTGTGTTCCTCTGACAACGAGGACTCGTCCTACAGTTCTGATGATGAGGACCCCACATTGCTCATGCAGACCTGTCTCACACACCCTGTTCCAGCCCTGCTGGCTCAATCCGAAGCCTTGCGTTCAAAGAGCAGTGCCCTGCAGAGGTGCTTTGGCGCTGGTGCCAAGGGCAAGCTCAGGCGCAAGGAGGCCCTGAGCTTCTCTAAAGCCAAAGAGTTCTCCCGCCGGCAGCGGCTGCCCTCAGTGGAAAACCGGCCAAAGATCTCTGCTTTCCTGCCAGCGCGTCAGCTATGGAAATGGTCTGGGAATCCCACACAGGTATGGGAAATGGCTGGGAGTCAATCAGAGCTTAGACTATTACTTGGGGTGGGAAGAGGAATTGATATTTAACAAGCATCCCATATGCCGTGACTGGACTGCATTGTGCAAGGAAACTGGAGGAAAATGGTATGAATTTGCCTTTCTTGCATGTTAGCATTATATTCCTGAAGGTGGCTTTAGAAGTTTTTTGGCATGAGCTAGTGTGACACAGCTAGAAGGAAATGCTGGAAGGAAGTGTGGCTATTAATCCCAGTCATTCTGTGGCTTTGGCCAGGAGGATAGGGTAAATTTGGGAAGTCCCCCTCTTCTTTGGACTGTCTTCCTGCCTCTGATCAGAACGGAAAGACCAAATTTCCCTTTCTCGAGTTCTTGACAAAAGAACTGTGAATTCCTGTTTTCATATTATTGTAAGGTTAACATAATAGTAATGTTGCAGTTGAGTGCTCAGAACACTGAAAATAACTGGACTTGCTTATCACATATTCAGGAATGGGTTACAAATGGTGCAGGGACTATCTGAATATCACAAAATTTTGAATGAAATTTGCTGGAATGCATTAGTGGTAACTAACTCTTCTACCCTAATAGTAGCCATTATGGTCATGTTTGAATGGTCAGAACCCAACTTGATACTGGGCTACAAATAAGGCTTGTGCCCCTGTATGCAAACATTTTTTTTACCCCCCAAACAGAGTAGAAAACAAAGAAAGACTTTTCCGTTAACTATAGTTTCCTGTTAAGTCTCCACTAGAGAGCTATGCTTAACAGCTTTGAAGTACTCCAGGATGTGAAGCCAGTTTCAGGCTATAGCTTCGTATCCTGGGTTGTTTTGAAGCCATTAACCATAGTTTCCTGATTCAGTTATAAAAGGAAACTGTAATTAACTGGGGACTTGACTCGGTGCCCATCCTGTATGGCTCAGCATAGCATAGTAGTTCTGCATGCAAAACTATGCTATAGCTGCCCATTCAGTGCCCGCCCCCAGACTTACTGTACAGTTGCTGCAGCCCCCTCTGGCCATTCCATGCCTGGTGGAGAATGGGGTGTGTGGGGAGACTGAAGAGGTGTCTGGCCATATCCCTGTAGCCAGACATGAAATGACTCACTGAGGTCCATTGTGGTCTTCCAGAAGTTTTAGCAGGTGATGTAATAATTTCATACCTGGCTACAGCACATGGCCAGATGCTCCTCCAACCTTTCCCCACTCTCCAGCAGGCATGAAATGGCCAGGGGGTTGGGGAGGTTTGGTAGGTCTTGGGTGGGGGCTTTGGTCATTGCAGAGGGAGGGAGGGAGGAAATACCAACACTCATTGACCAAAACAAAAAAAGACGCAAGTGTACGGTTGACTTACACCTGCGTATGCCACTAACAGGATGCCAGCGAAGATGTGTTTGTATTTTAGCATATTATGTTGAAATACGATTGTCCAAAGATGGCCTGTGTCTCATTAGCTGACATTCAGCAGTTCCAGATGCTTCACATAAGGATTTTGCAACAGTCACAAAAAACTGTAAACACTTCCATAAGTGTGGGAACCTAGCAGAGGTTTCATAAGTAACAGCTTTCCATGAGTCCATTTTCTGGGGAGGGGGAATAAGACAGGGACTGTGTCTAGCACTGGTGAGTATAGTGGACCCAGATCCTTACTCTTTAGCACAGCCAGTGTTTAGCTGTTGCCTATGAGGCACCAGCCATGCTCCGGATCTTAGTCTTTGTTTCTTGCCTCTGCCTCATGGACACTAATACAAGGGTGTACAAGTAATTTGGTAAACCCATTTTGCTTTTTGTTGGTTATCCTCTCTCAGGTCTCCTCAAGCCAAAAACATCAGGAATTCTCTCTGGAGCACAGCTTCTGTCTTTTACTACAGAGTGCCCCCCTTCATTAAGCTCAGTTGCTATAGGCTCTAGTGGGCATATTCCGCTGTTGACACTCTGATAGCTTTGTTTCCATGGGAACAACCAGAATCCCTTGAGTAAGGTCCAGGAGGAAGGAGGGCCCTATGTGTCATGCAGGCCACTGTTTACTCTGCCTTAGCATGCTCTGTCTCTTTCCTACAGCGTCGTGGCATGAAGGGGAAAGCACGGAAATTGTTCTACAAGGCAATTGTACGGGGCAAGGAGACTCTGCGCATCGGTGACTGTGCTGTTTTCCTGTCAGCGGGCCGACCCCATCTGCCATACATTGGCCGCATTGAAAGCATGTGGGAATCCTGGGGCAGCAACATGGTTGTCAAAGTAAAATGGTTCTACCATCCTGAAGAGACCAAGCTGGGCAAGCGGCACAGCGATGGCAAGGTGAGTGGCCAGGCCAGAAAGTGGATGAAGTTAAATCAGGAGCAGAGTTAGGTGGGAAAAGGGAGTGAGGAAGGAGGCAAAAAGGGGCAGAATGGAGGACTGGACTATAGGAGCACATAGTAAGCTAGATCAAAAGTAAGCAGACAGTAGACTAGGACCTACTGATAAGTCATTGGGTGATTGGGACTGAACTTTGATGGCTTTAATGGGGACTTGAACAAATTTATGGAGGATAAATCTTGCAATGATTACTAGTCATGATACCTATATGCTGTCTCCAAGAACAGAAACAGCATGCCTTTTAGTACCAGCTGCTCAGGAACACAAGCAAGAGAGTGTTAGAGCATATCCTGCCTGTGGGTTACCCACCTTGTGGGCACAGAATGGTGAAATAGAACTAGGGGCTTGTCTATAAAAGGCTATAAAATGTGGATTGATGCGCACTAATGCCAGTTTGCAGCAGCTTTAATTTGTCTCAATGATTTTTTGGCAAGATCACAGGCATGTGAAGCTATCCACATTTGTTGTTCAAACAGGCGTGCCTGCGAATCAAGATGGTGGGTTTAAGTGAATTATTCGCATTTTTATTGTCACCAGTTGCTGCCACTGAACAGTATTTTAAAAAAAGCATACCCAAGGTGTGGAAGTGTGATATTCCACTTAAATAAATAGGAAGGGGAAAAAAGGATATTTCATCACCTCAGTGCACGATCGCTACAATGAAAATCCAACATGGTGGTTGGGGGCACTTGCCTTGCCAGCAAGCTGCACCTGTACATGTCTGACTATTCAGCTTTCCACTTCCGCTCTTATTGGAAATGCACAGCAGAGTGAATTGGTTGTCCCAACAACCAGGAATGTGCATTCCCCGCCAGAGCTTTAAAAAAATATATTGGAAAAGCCGCAAAGGCTTTTCCTGCAAAATTTTTGGCATTTTTGGTCCCCCTCCTTCCAAATAAAGTGGATTGATGTGGGATCTCATTAAGACCAAACATATTCTGCTTGAATTCTATGAGGAGTAAGTATTTTTACCATATAGACAAGCCCCTAGGTCTTTAGTCTGATCTGGCATGTCTCTTCTTATGTGGATTGTGGTGAACCTCCTGGAATAATGCCTCTAATCACACCTCTGCAACAGCTGGCACTGGTTTCTGCAGAGGACTTTTGTTCTTTAACAACTGAGTCTTGTAGTCATCTTTAACAATTGTATTCTTAAACTCAGTGCTGGGGTGCCATATTCTGACTTCTGACCTTCCTGCAGAATGCACTGTACCAATCATGCCATGAGGATGAGAATGATGTCCAGACCATCTCACACAAATGCCAAGTGGTGGAACGTGAACACTATGAACAGCTGACCCGCAGCAAAAAATACCAGGACCGGCAAGACCTCTACTACCTGGCAGGGAGTTATGACCCCACCACAGGCCGGCTTGTGACTGCAGATGGTGTGCCCATCCTGTGCTGAGACTGAAAGAAACAGCCACTGCTCCAGCCACTAGCTGGGGACAGATGGGAGGAGGGCCAAGGGACTGCAGAAGGACTTCTCATGCCACTTCCTGGAAGTTGGATGCAAGGCCCTGAAATATGCAAGGTGCCCAGCTTTGCCATGCCCGGGGTTGCAGGCTGATCCCGGCTCCCCCCACAGCTCTGTACAGATTTGAATCCAAGCCATACTTTCCCTAGTACCTCTGACTGTTTGCCGCAGGCCAAACACAAATCAGGTTACCGCTCTATTTATTTCATGTGTAAATAATGTATTTCTGATGGGAAGTTTTATGAGAAAGGAACAAACAAGACAAAAAGACAGGAGGGAGGGAGGGAGGGAGGGAGGGGAGGGCTATTTGATGGTTTTTATTTTGTGTTCAATGCACTGTTTTTTTCCCCCAGCTTAGCTGGGGGTGTGGACACTAGGCAAGTGTGTAAATATGGAAAGGGGCACTTGAATGATGTGGCAGCGCAGACTCCAAAGACTCCGCTGACCTCACAGGACTGTGTACAATAGACTCACCTTGCCCGTCCCCTCCTACCTTTTTTATTATTGTTGTTATTATTATTATTGTTATTATTATTATTGTTATTATTATTAATTATTATTATTATTATTGTTATTCTAATGATAATTATTCTGACAATGTCTGCGGATGTTAATATGCTCCTGGTTAAAGAGAAGATTATATATATTATTATAAAATCAGGATCCTGCATTCTGGTCTCTATCTGGGGGTGAGGATAACCTTAGCTTTGATCTAGGGCTGTTGCTCCGTGACAGAGTGTGTCCTTTGTATACAGAAGATCCTTGCTTCCACAGCGGCTCCAGATAGGCCTGGCAAGGAGTCCTGTCTCAAACCTCAAGAGACTTACTGCCCGTCACTGTAGTCCAGGGTGGAATTGGCTGGCCTACAGGCTGCAAGTGGCCTCTGGCAGGTATTCTTGCAGTCTCCAAGCTTTTCCCAATCACACTCATTTTATTTTATTTTTAAAGCCATGGTGGTCTTCTTCCCGAAATCCACAAACCACTTTCACAGGCCTCCAGATGCAGCAGATTTAGCTGCTAAAAGCCCCACAAACCTGCTACTGCACCCAGAAAATGAAACCGGATGCAACTTTCTGGTTGTGATTTTCAGCTGATTCTGCAGCTGAAAAATGATGTACTGCAGGCTGCCACAGGGTCATGGTTTGCCCCCCTCAACACCCCGTGACTGTCCATCCCTACTGCAAATGTTTTGGACTGCAGCTTTTACAATCCCTTATCATTCATTATGAGCAAGTGGGATTTGTAAACCAACAACATATGAAAGGACCCCTGTTGCCCACCCATTGTGTAGATAGTACTGAGCTAGATGCAACAAAGGTCTGACTCAGTGCAAAGGAGTATTATTATTATTATTATTATTATTATTATTATTATTATTATTTCTATGAAAATAATCCACTTTGCCTGACACATAAATTGCAAGGAAACTTTTCTGCAAGCTTCCCTGGAATAGGTTTTTTTGTGCGGGGTTTTCGGGCTGTGAGGCCGTGTTCTGGAAGAGTTTATTCCTGATGTTTTACCTGCATCTGTGGCTGGCATCTTCAGAGAATGGTGGCGTAGGGGTGTGTGGGGTTTATCTACTATGAGTCCCTATTGGAGAGGATATGTAAATCTGTGTATTTGAATGGCTAGTTCCTAGGGTGGGAGGATATGCAAGGAGGATTAGTGTCTGTTGTCTAATCGTCCATTGTTTGCTGGAAATCCCCCTGTCCCTGGGTGAAGTTCATTTGCATGTGCTGAGTTTTGATTTTGGTGTTTTTTAGGACTGGTAGCCAAACATTGTTTACTTTAAGGGTAAGATAAACAAATTTACATATCCTCTTCAACAGGGACTCACAGTATATACACCCCACACACCCGTACACCACCATTCTTTGAAGATGCCAGCCACAGATGCAGGCAAAACATCAGGAATAAATTCTTCCAGAACATGGTCTCACAGCCCAAAAACAACTCCACAGAAAACCTATGGATGCCGGCCATGAAAGCCTTCGACTTAACTTCCCTGGAATAACTGCATAGTATATATAGCCAGAAGATCACATCCATCCACTTGTGGGCAATTCTAATTTATTTCAGTGGCACATGAACATATGATATTTGTACCTCTTATGCATTGACATTTAGCTGAAGTTGGGAGTTGAATGTACCTAGCTGTGCCAGATTGTGTACCCAGACAGATAGGATAACAGAGTTGATGTGTCCCTCTGTGAGTTGTCCTTGTTTCACACACTTTTGGCTGGCAAATGCATGGCACAATTTTATCTGAAAAATAAGGAGACTGTTACACTACAAAGAATGTGCAAGGACCATTTCAACCAGTCTAGCTGAACAGGTTACCAGCAAATGTGTGGCACAGTTGAGATGGTGCAAAGTAATGTTAAGAACACTTTTTGCAATATGGAATAGGTCCTATCTAAACAACTTGTGAATTACCATCCTGAACTTACCCATCAACCCTGTATTATAAACTGACATGCGTATTCACAAGTCACTATTTTTGCAGGTGTAGTAGAACAAGGAGTTTTAAGGAGTCCATGGAGGTTTACCATTGGGACTCCCTCCCTCCAGTGGTGGGGCTGGGGCCAGTCCTGACCTGCAGATCTGTGACTTGGGATAGAATCCAAAACAGTCTAGTTAGCCTTCATCACTGTTTTTTTAAAGTTCTTGAACCACTTACAACAAATGTCTGTGCATTTTTTCATACACAGAACAAAACTACAACCACTCAAGTACAACAAAATTGACAAATAGCAACCCCCCCCCCAAAGCAGAGAAGGGGTATACTACATGTCCCAATCACTCTTCCCTCAGACTGTCAGGGTACCCTGTAATACATTGAGGGCTTCACCCTCTGGGCAGCCTCCTAGTTGCTCTCCTTCCTGTAGTCCAACTTCAATCTTACTTCTGTCCTCTCCCTTTTCTGTGTCCTCCCACTCAAAGTTTTCATTCCCTCCATAAAGTCTTCCACAAGACCACCTGGCCCCTTCTATTCCTTCTTTACTGCCAGTTCCAACTCTCTTGGATCTGCCTTGGTCTCTCTTCCAGTTCTCTCTCTTGCTCTGCCTGCCTCCTAACATATTTCTCTCTCCACATGCTCCTCTCTTTCCCACTTGCTTGTTCCTCCCTCCATCCCATCTAAATTCCAGTTCCTCCACTTCCCTTTGTCAACTTCCCTCTTCTCTTTCCTGGTTGTTTCTTGGTTCTCTATTCATGATGTCCTACCACCTCCAAGATTCTTTCCCACTCCATCCTCTATCAATCCCATTCCTACCTCTTCCCGTACCCCATCTGTCTGTCATTCATCCTTCCACTCCCTGGTTCCTCTCACTGTGTCCACTTCACCCTCATCTCCATGTCCATCTTCCCATCCTTCTGGCTTAGTATTCCTTTTTCTTGGCATCCACCCTGTTCCTCCTTCCATCTCCGCAGTGCTTCTAACTCCACCCCTGCTGGCATTTCAACCACTGCACCTTCCCACTGTACGGTTGTGAACACTGAAGCCACACCAGTGGCTCTTGCTTCGCTGGACGTGAGGAACTCCTGGCCCCCTTGTGACTCATCTCTCCAGGCCAAGTAAGTTGGGGCAGGTGTGGGTAGCTGTGGTGAGCCCCCTGAAGTTCCCCTTGGCTTGCCACAACCATATATAGCTAATCAGCCACATCCTGCTTTTATGAATACACATATCTGTTGGAAGCAGGATGTGAAGCACAAAAGGCAGAGCTTGCATATAATATGTATATCTTCCACTTAAGAAGTATTCCACGCTTCTTCAAATTAGACATCCCCAAGATAAATATACCAGTCATTTGCTGGTATATTTGCACCAGTTATTGGAGCCTTTGAACAAGCTATATATATATATATATATATATATATATATATGAAATTGAAAGTATGCCCACTAGCAAACAGAAGTGAGATTTGCTGAAACAGGGCTTCTTCATGTTCAGCCCTCCCTCCATCATTCTTATTTCTGATTAAAGCAAGGGGGTATCCAATAATCCTAAGAACAAGCCTGTCTTTCAGAAAGAGTACAGAGGATCCTATTTTTCTCTTTCTGGGATATCCTGGCCATCTCAAAAGCTTCATCATTTGGGCCTTAGTCTTCCAACTGGGGCCTAAACTGACACGAGCCCTTTAAGTTCAATGCTTCTGAAGGACTTTATTCTTAGCTCCCAATAATGCTGCATGTAGTTTTTAAGAAATCTTCTGCAGTAGATCACTTGTTCCCCTAAAAAAAAATCAGCTGTTGAATTTTTGCATACCATAACAGCTGTTGAAAAGTACAGTAGCCCATGAACAGCTGTATGGTTGTAGCACTGAGAACCTGCTTCTCTCAACCACAGTGCTTCTATCTACAGCAACAGCCCTCCATTTCAAGTACAGAGTTCATCTTTCACACTCGCATCAGATAACTTTATGGTTAAAATTTATATTAATTGCTGCTTTGCTGGTTTTATTTCTGATGGCTTGTACTTCATGTGTAGTCAGCAACCCAAACCCTTTTTCTGAAAGAGTAATTTCTCTTGCATAGTATTTGTCTCATTTTTAAAAAACAAAATGGAGATTTAAAGGCAAACTAAAGTTTCTTATGCACTACTCTTCCTCCCCATCTTTCAGTCATTGATTCCAGTTCCCATAAACAATAGATACATATTATCAGTTTTCGCAGCATACAATGATTTTACACTAGGATCTGCTGGAAACAAGTTTGTGTGAAGGGAGTGAAACAAGCAATTTGACTCTGTGAGCATCACTTTTATATTGTTTAGCTTGCTGAAAACTTGATAGCCAGCAACTTGATTAAAGGTCATTAGATAGATAATACAGTTTCAGAAGGGCTTTGCCCTTCTGAAACTTGTCTCATGTAGGTTCTGAAACTAGAATTTCAGACTTGACTTGTCTCATGTAGGTTCTGAAACTAGAATTTTACTGGTGGGGACCTCCTGCTTCAGTTCCAGTTCTGAAGGAGTATCTTCCTTCTAGCATTTCTTACACGACTGTCACACTACACTGTTACAGCACTATTATTGCACTTTAACAGCTATGGTTTCCTCCTATGGAATTGTGGGATTTGTAGTTTAGTGAGGCCTAAGAGCTCTCTGGCTGTAAATGCTAAATGCCCCTCCCTAAACTGCAAATCCCAGGATTCCACGGGAGAGAGCCAAAGCAGTTAAAGTGGAATAATAGTGCTATAACAGTGTAGTGTGATGGAGGCAACTTGCACCCCCTAAGATCTTGTTAAGGGGGAAGAATGTGGGGCGGGGGGAGGAGCAATTTTAGCAACATGGAAATACAGAATATTTGAAACAGCTTCACAATGTGGCTGCAAAGTCTAAGAAGACTCTTGAATCTCATGCTTGCAAGTGCAGAGCATAAAAAGTGGGCCTCTTCAGCAGGCAAAACACAAAACATTTAAGTCTATACAAGGGAGCCTACATGAGTCAGATCACAACGCAGAGAGCCTGACTATTACATTTTGACAACAAAGCCACTAGGGAGATTTTCACACTGAGCCAAAATGCCCCGTTACTGCCCCGCCACCTCCTCTCCCGTTCCTGCCATGGAATAACGTAAATCTTTCACACACTTACCTTAATTCCACAGCAGGAACGGGCTCCCCCTGCCCTCACTGGCTGGCCGTAAATGCAGCCGTCGTAAGGCTGCTTTTATGAACGGCTGTCTAAACCGTTATCACGTTATTGCGTGATAATGGCCGGGCAGTAAATTTAAAAAACAAAACTCCCCCAAACATAAAATCAGTTCACCTAGCACAAAAACACTTTAAATCACACAATCAAAACAGGGAGGGTAAAATAAAGGGTGCCACTTACCTGGATGTCCAGATTGTACCAGGAAGTGCTCGGAACGGACCTCCCCTCCACGGCTGTCATTTTGGAACAGGAACGGGGCTCCTGTTCACACACCCGTGATTGCGTGATAGCGATGGAATGGGAGGTCTATTTACGATGAAAAATCGTGATTACATTGTTCCAGAACAGTCACGGGTGCAGGATGGATGCAGGACTGAATGGGGTCAACGTCGTCCGAAAGGGAAAACCTTTCCCGACCCCGTTCTGTTCCTGCCACGGGATATATAGCCCGTGTGAAAATCTCCTTTGTCTCCTGCTTTAATCCTCTAATTGTGCCTTTGACTGCCCAGCCTTCTACCCTTCCCCATCCGGCTGTAAAAAGCAGGACTTCACTTTTACCCCAAACAATACTGGGGAGAAAAGTGGGACAAGGAAATTATAAAGCAAGGATGGGGAACCATGCAGTCACATATTGGATTCCAACTTTGATCAGCCCCAGAGAGCACAGCTGGTGGTCAATAACTGGAAGTTGTAGTTCAACAACATTTGGAGGACCAAAGGTTCAGCATTCTTAAATAGTCAAGGGATTAAGAAAGCTGCAGTCATAAACTGTTTGGAGGGCCACAGTTGATCACCCATACTATAAAGGAACAGGATGAGAAGCACAGCAAAGGCATTCTCCAATCTTCTGCTGCTCCACAATGTTTAAAAGTGTGGCAGAGTCTCCCTGTTTGCACTGCACTTACAACTGCAGGGGACAGGAAACTACTTCATAGTATATCCCTATTACCGTAATAAAAAGCAGCAGACCTTCAGTGTGAGCAAGATCTATTGAAATACAGTGATGTATACTTCTGAGTAGAGTTACATAAGGAGGACTGGACTGGAAAGACTAGGAAAGTGCTTCCTTGGGGTTGCCAATGTGCGTGTGTATGTGTGTGTGTGAGAGAGAGAGAGGGAGAGAGACAGGGGGAAGGGTGCCAAGTGGCCTTAACAGTTGTGGGGCCAGCAAAAGTTCAGCAGAGAAAAGTTTAGCTTTGTGAATCTCCGCTTGACTTGCTTTGGGTGGGTTTTTTTTTGGGGGGGGGGTTGTTTGTTTTTGTTTCACATCATACTTCTTTTTTGAAAAGGCTTTCAAAATGTCTTACAAGACACCATAACATCAAGAACAAATATGTGTCTAAGAACAATACACAATACACAGTCAGCATTACAATAATAATTAAAAGCAGCAAAGTTGCAAAAGTTCAATTGATCCTAAAAGCAGAGAGAAGGGGGCTGATAGATCTTTGCTAGGAGGACATTCTGTAGCTTTGGCTCCATTGACAAAAGCCCCAACTCTTGTTCCCATTGGATAATTTCTTGTAAGGACAGGGTGGAATACAGGTGTTCTGACATTAATCTTATTTTTTTGGCAGCTTCAAATAGAAGCAGGTGGTTCTTGAGATGACCTGGTCCCATGTAGCTGATAAAAGCACCTGTGCACAGATGCACACACACAAACTCATAAAATCCTACATCTTATAAGAGTATTTTGGCATTTAAAAAAAGTGATCTTGCAGGCAACTATTAGAATTGCTGGGCTGAAACCCACAGATTTGTATTTTACCCTTAAACCATCTTCCATAGAAAATGCAGCAGCTCTCTTAAGTTCTTTGCCTCTTCCTTCCCCATTTCATTTATTTTGTCTGCAAACTTTCCACAGTACCTGTGTGGCACACTTGCTCACTGTAGCATGTAGGAAGCAGAGGGTAGGAAAAGGATTACAAAGAATAGGCAGGAGAAATTATGTTTACTTGGCGTAGTGGTTTGAGTGTTGGACTACGACTCTGGAGACCAGAGTTTGGATCCCCACTCAGCCATGAAACCTACTGGGTGACCTTGGGCAAGTCATACACACTCAGCCCTCAGGTCGCCATAAGTCGGAAATGACTTGAAGGCACACAAGAACAACAAATAGCCAGGGCAGTCCCAAGGATAAATAGAATCCTGGATGAGGATGCATTTGGAGAAACGCACACACCCATTTCCTTCTCAGCTTTGTGGGGCCACCCAGTGGATTTATGTAGTAGAGTATTGATTTCAATTAACTTAGCCATGTATTTCTCCATAAAATTAGCATGTTGTCCACATTCTTACAGTTGTTTGTTTAGAGTATTCATACCATGCCCTTCATCCAAAAAAGGCTCCCAGAGTGGCTTACAAATTGTTAATTTGACAGTTCCCGGCCCTCAAGTTTACAATCTAAACAAGAAAGGACACACAGGGAAAGGGAGATGATAGTGGGGGAGGGAGATTTAAGTCCAGCAGATAGTACCAGCTCTTCTTTCCCTCTGAGGCCACAGCAGTGGCAGCTGTGATGGAGAGAAGGCCTTTCATCAGCTGCTGGAGCCAAGGCACAATGGAGCTGTGCCCGCCTGATCTTCTGTCCCTAAAGGATGCACACATTTCTGTCTTATGAAAAGCCCACACTCAAAAATATGGGTAATTTTTTTTTGCAACTTTTTTAGTCTATATAAAAATAAAAACTTTCCAACCCTTAAATGAGAAGCATTCTTTATAATAAAGGACATCTGCCAATCCTACAAAGGACAATCTTTCCAAACCTCAAATAAGGGACTTCCCTTACAATAAGGGATATCTAGGTTTATGGGGTATGCTGGAGGTGTGACATCAGGCCCCTTGGAAGAACACGTTTGTACAAATCTGTGGACCACATGCACACACCTGGACTGCATGTGAAAATTCATGCCTGCAGCTCCTTGCTCCGTGATCCAGCAGAATGATAGATGTACTTAATTTCCCCCCCTTACAATTGGGGTGCAGGTCTAGCTAATAAGGCCTGCACAGCCAGCTTCCCAAGGATACATTTTACAGAGACCTTGTGTTTGAGGAAAGGAGCAGAATTAATTAATTTAAGGTAAAATATTTATTTTGCCATAGCCAGGAAGAATCTCATTATTTCACAATAATATATTGAGATTGTATGTACAGTAATATATAATTTCCTCTCTTTATGAAAACTTTAAAATAACATGAGTTCTGCTGATTTGCTGCTCTGCTTTCAGAACTAATTCAGCTCAGTTTAGTATTCCCCCCCCCCCGCTCCTGTCAGCTTGGCACCCTGGTAAACCACCTGTCCTACCCACCACTAAGGTCAGCCACGACTAGCTTAATTCATAACCCTAAAACAGTATAGGGATATTAGGAACTAAAGTCCACCAGCTTCTATAGGGCCACCATTTTCATATTATTGTGAAGTCAGAGGCTTTCATGGCAGGCATCCATAGATTTTCCTTGGGGCTGGTTTACACAGCAGGTTTTATTGCGTTAAGTTGCGTTTTAGCGCTTTCCCGCATCAGTGGTGGGTAGTTTACACAGTATATGTTTACACAGCTATATTTTGTGGCTCTTTGATTTTTTCCACTTTGAGGTTCACAAAGCCAAATGTGCTGGGGGCATGGCCAAGCATTGTGAGGAGACAAAGGGATGCCATAGGAATGTCTGCCCTGGCCCCAACTCCGTGCTTAACAGCTTAGAGGCAGTCACTCTCCCCGCCCCCCAGCTCCCTGGCCACAAATCAAACAGAAGGTTTTCCTCCTTGCTTAACAGCATTTTCTGCCAAATAGAGGAAAGCCAGAGAGAGAGAGAGAGAGAGAGAGAAACAGACTGTCAAAATAGCAGTGCAGCTCTGCTGTAGCCCTTCATGAAATGGTTTCTCTCCCTCCCCCATGCACAGGATCACTGCTGATGAATGGAGCTTTTACATACTTGCAAAATAGCAGAGAGGATGAGAAGGAATGCTCCCTGATTGAAAATTGATGGGAATACTTTTTGTTTGCAAACTGGCTTGCAAAATAGCAGAGAGGATTTTTTAAAGTTTCCTCTAATCGCTACTGTCTCTCCCTCCCTCCCTCCCTCCCCCTCTTTTGAGCCCACCCCTGCATCATCACCCCTGCATCAACCAATCACAATGAAGCTCTTCTGTAGCCCTTAGCGGAATGGTTGTTTACACTGCCAATAATGTGCTACATTGCAAATATACCGGCAAAAGTAGCGACATCCCTTGCCACGCTATATTTGGGTGTTTCACCTTCACCCCTTCTGAATGAGGCGATGCTGTGCCTCGACCCGTGTGAACTATGAACTATCTTAGCAGTATATTTAGAGGAATATTTGCCCGTGTAAGCGACCCCCTGGGTTTTTTCCGGGCTGTGAGGCTGTGTTCTGGAAGAGTTTACTTCTGCTGTGCATCTGTGGCTTTCATCTTCAGAGAATAGTTGGGTATGAGTGGGGGGGGGATTTATATATTGTGAACCCCTGTTGGGGAGGATATGTAAATTTGTGTATTTGAATAGTTAGTTTCTGGGTGTAGAAATGCAAGGAAGATTAGTCTCTGTTTGGCTAATGGTTGGTTGATGGCCCATTAACTGCTGGAAATCCTCCTGTCCCTGGGTGGAATTCCTTTGTAAGTGTTGAGTTTTTATTCTATTGTTTTTCAAAACTGGAAGCCAGATTTGAAAAACCATTCTCATACCCAACCATTCTCCCAAGATGCCAGCAAAATGTCAGAAGTAAACTCTTCCAGATTCCACATTATTGTTTGAAAGCCATGGTGGGAATGTCCTGGTTGCAGTGTGGTACTCTCTCCTCTGTAACCTTTATGGTTTCACAGACATACTGACAGCCAAGTGGAGTTACAAGATCCTCTTTTAGGTTGTCTGGGTCTGTCTACCAGGATTGTCATACTTTTTGTAACAAGGATGCTGCACCTCTTCTATAGAAAGCTAAAATCCAACAGCAGACGTCCCTCCCCTGGTGTGGGCAGTTTCTCTTGATGAATTTCTGTCACACAGTCATTGAACACACAAAAGTTCTGCTTGGGACTGGGAGGAAGCTTCCAGTCTTACCACCACTGAAGTGGGAAGGGTGGGAAGGTGTAGAGACACCAAGCTGGTTGCTACATGCGGCAAGAATTTTCCTCTTGTAGATAGGAGAGAAAAGGCCGCTACTAAGACTAGAGTTCCTGCACTGTTCAGTCTTATTAAGCCCTGGAAAAGGAGGCTACTCATTCCTTGCAGATTTGGGTAAGTGGGGACAGCTCCCAGCAGGCTAAAACTACACAATTGGCTCTGTGATCAAGACAAACGAGGCCTCCTATAAGCTGTTGGAAGAAGCTGAATAATGGCATTTGAGAGCAACTCTGATCAATAAAAAGGACATTTCATCAGGTAGCAGTGACAAGAGGGGCTGGTGGCAATTATTTTTTAATATTGCAAAGCAATTGGGAATGAGGCAGCCTTAATTATTCATGCAAGAAACACTAGCATCTGCCCCTAACAAGGCAGGAAAAAGCTTGACATTGAGAACTTCATCTGTTGTCCCACACAGCCCCTGGTAGCTTAGGCTATCACGTAAAAGAGCGTCATACCCATGGCCAAGGTTATTGTATCCAGAAAGTAAGTCTATTTAACAGTTCATGGTACAGAGACAGTTCCCACCTTCATCTTTACAACAGTATGGTGGCAGACAGACTCCAAGGTTGTGTACATATAACCTGTAGTCATGTTGTGCAAGTGCCCAAACTGCCATGCATCACAGGATTCAGCATCCTGAGATCTTCTGCTTCCCTGTACATTAAAAAAAAGGGTTCCTTAAATGTTAAAGCAGGAGTGGGGAGCCTCAGGGCATGGATCCAAATCCTGCCCTCTTGTTTGTGTTCAGCTCACTGAGCTTCCCCAGACCAAGGTCACACTCCCATCTCCATCATATCGGGTGGGAAGGGGTTGGTCCAGCCCCCCCCCCACCAATTTGTATAGATTTCCCCCTATGAAATGCCTTTCCTAGGCCTTCATGGTAAGAATTGACTCAGTGGGCCAACTGTAGTTGGGATTAACAAAGGGATTTACACCAAGAGGTATACATTAAACATTAACCCTAACCACAATTCCAACCCTATTGGTAATCCTCCATGTGCTTGGATTCCAGTGGGATCAGACAATGCACGGTGTGGCTCTGTGTGTACACACACAAACTGTTCATCTGGATTTTTCTCATGGCCAGGGGGATAAAAGCAAAGCAGAGAAACCAGTTTTCTTGAGTCCTGGCAAGCACTTGGGTGCTCCTGTTAGCATATGCACACACATGTTTCTGTGCAATCAAGCGGGTGGCCACTTATGCATCACCAGAAATAGCAGAAAGATTACCCTTAAATGCAGGCCATGGTGCTAATTAATATATATAAATTCAAATTTAGAAACAACCACTTTAATTCCAATAGAAATTCAGTTCAGAAAATGCAAGTATTTGTAGCAATCTTTGTGCATCAGAGTTACCGTATGTATTAATTTTTGGTCCCACCCTTTTGCCTTTAGGCCAACCTACCATGGGGTATGCCCCTACCCCCGACATTTTCTGATGTTGAATTTGGCTCTTGGGCTGAAAAAGGTCCTCCACCCTTGCTTTAAAGGATATAGATATTAGGAAGGCCTGGAAGCAGGATGTGGATGGCTGTGCAGGTTTTCCAGTGGTTAGAATACTACTCACCCTGGTTCTCTTTTGCCTGAAAAGCAGAAGCAGTCTAATTACACATATGACACTATATGGCTATTAGGACTGCTGATGTCTGTCTGGGTGGATGGCTGGATGGGCAGACAGATAAGTAGACGACTGAATTCATGTATGATTTTTAAAAAAACAGATCCTGTGGTTAAATGGCTGCTTGGTCTTCAGTGGCTTTTGGGTTATCTCTCTCTCTGGCTTTTCTTCGCAAACGAAGATTCAGGAAGGACTCATCCCGCGCTTTCTGCAAGCGCGCTGATGACTAAAAAGGACAATCCAAGATAGACAAGTCTGGTTGCAGAAAGCACAGCAGAAGGTCTCCTTGGGTGATGTTTCCGGGTTGTGATTCTTTCTGCATTGTTGTTCCTCTTCAAGACTTGTTCGTCGTGAGTTCTCAAATAAGGCTGCAGCATTGTGGATAGTGCGTCTCCATGCCTCCCAATCTGAGGCCAGGGGGGACCATTGTTGGTGATCAATTTGGCTGAGCCTGTGATGTTGTTTCAGGGAGTCCTTGTATTGCTTTTTTGGAGCACCCCTCTTATGCTGACCCATGGCGAGTTAACCATAGAGTACTATTTTGGGGAGGCGATGGTCCTCCATCCTAGAAACATGCCCTGCCCAGTGCAGCTGTGTTCTCAATATCATGACCTCAATGCTGGTGTCCCTGCTTGCTCAAAGACAGCAATGTTCGTCACATAGTCAGTCCAGTGTATATTTAGGATTGTGCGTAAACAGCGCTGGTGGAAGCGTTCGAGGAGTTCGGCAGCATTCTGAATGACCAAGCAGCCTTTTTTAAGGAGAGCACTGCTTGCTCCATATGGGGAGGGGCCTAGAAAAGGTGGCCTAACGAAAGCTCATCCCCAACTACCTGGTTGGCTAGCCGCGGCCAACAGAAATCTTCTGATGCGGTCAAACCAAGGCAAAGAAACCTTGGTTTGACCGCATCAAAGGTGCACACCGGCCTCCAAAGGTGTAAATAAACTGACGCTTGCATGCTGGAACATCAGAACCATGCGAGACTCTGAAAATAGTAGACGGCCTGAGCGTCGTTCTGCTCTAATAGCCCATGAACTATCACGGCTTAATATTGACATCGCTGCTCTTAGTGAAGTTCATCTCCATGAGGAAGGCAGCCTTAAAGAACACGGCGCCGGCTACACACTTTACTGGTCTGGCAAACCCAAAACCAAAAAACATCTTTCAGGAGTAGCCTTCATGATTAAAAACTCCATTGCCTCCGAACTCGAAACCTTGCCAACAGGACACTCTGATCGCATTATTTCCTTACGCCTCCCACATGTTGTTCTCTTTAGTATATATGCCCCAACTATGCAAGCCAACCCTGTAGAGAAAGACTAATTCTACACAGACCTACGCCACCTCATACAAAAAGGCCCTGTAGAAGATAAAATTATTATCCTTGGTGACTTCAATGCCAGAGTAGGACACAACTCTGAAGCCTGGAAAGGTGTCTTAGGCAAGCATGGTGTTGGAATTGCAATGATAACGGACGCCTCCTGCTAGAGTTCTGTGCAGAACAACAGCTGACTATTACAAACACTATCTTTCAGCAGAAAGACAGCTTGAAGACAACCTGGAGGCATCCCCGATCCAAACATTGGCACCTCATTGACTATGTTCTAGTCTGTCAAAGAAACATTCGCAATGTCTGCCATACTCGAGTGATGACCAGTGCAGAATGCCAGACAGATCATCGCCTCGTCAGATGTAAACTAAATCTTCATCTTAAGTTCAAACCGAAGAGGGGTGGCATCTTAAAGAAGAGACTCCAAGTCAACAATCTTCAACAAGCTACCATAAAAGACAACTTCCAGGCAAACCTGAAAACAAAACTTGAAGACCATCCTACAGATCCTTCTCCTACAGTGCTTTGGCAACATATCAAAAACAGTATCCTCCAGTCTGCAGAAGAATCCCTCGGGTTCTCCTACAAGAAAAACCAAGACTGGTTTGATGAAAACAACCAAGAGATCCAGGAGCTGTTGGCAAAGAACTGCTCACCAGGCATACCTTGCCCAGCCAACTTGCCATGTAAGAAAAGCAGCTTTCCATCTCACGTGTAGTAAACTTCAACAAAAACTACGAGACATGCAGAACAAGTGGTGGATCAATATAGCAGAAAAGACACAATGCTGTGCAGATCTGGGGGATTCTAGAGGATTCTATGAAGCTCTTAAGGCAGTGTTTAGACCTACTTATCAGGTCCAAAGCTCCTTATACAGTACAGATGGTCAAACATTAATTACTAATGCTTCTCTATAATAAACTTTGACTCTTTATAACTGCAGGTCCAGTGTCCATTAAGGGCATGGAAACAGGCCAGGCCATTGTTATGATCAGTTGGTAACCCTAATGATTTATACAGATAATGAAATCTAACTTCTTTTTGGTGCAGAGAATTTGCTTCACCTTGGTCCAGAAATATTGACATATATTGAGAAGCTCAAATTGCATTTAAACTACAGAGAACCTATACTGGCATGTCTCTAATGTGTCATGTTCTGTACATGGCAGCCAGTCTGCAAAGGCAGCTAGGGGTGAGCTGGGGGATTCTGTATGAAGGTGGTGAGATGTTGGAGGACAGAGCTGTGCATTTACCACAAAACCTGCTCTGTGCTTCCTGAGCAGCGGTCATGCTGGATAAGGGATTCTGGGAGTTAGATATTATTTTAAGAGCAGAGTTGACAATAAATGGCAAACAGTGATGAAATGTGGTGGAAGAGCACAAGAGGAACAGGGAAGGTTGGAATTCACTTGGACTTTGAAGAAGATCCATTCCTTGAAAAAAGAATTTGGTTCATGACTCACTTCACTCTTATTATTTTGATCTATCAAATCTACGTTGTTTTGTCTACGCACAAGTATTAGGGCAAACACACAAAAAAGCATGTCTGTACAGTCTCATGGAGTAGTCCATTGCAATGAAGGCAGTAAGGTCAAGGAACCTAACTATACAAATAGTCTCTGCAACAAAATGTGGCAGTGTGGGTGCATGAAGAATTAATGTTTCCTTTGAACAAGGGCAGTCTCTACACTCTCTCACCTGTTCTAAATGTGGAGCTAAGAGAAGCAAGACACACACACACATGCACACATGCGTGCCAAAAAAAAATAAAAAAAAATCATGGGACCTGCTGATCTTGAGATGGAAGAATTTGAGTGGCACCTGGAGGGAATTAGGCAGGAATGGCCCACCTCCATGCAGACGTTTTGTAGAACAAATTCTTGTGGTTAGCCAGTGCAATTGCTGCAAATTATACAAGCGGCGTGGAGTTTGTTCCAGTGGGAGTGTACAGTTGGCTCATGCAGAGCTAATCTGCCACGGTGCAGCTGTGTGTGTGTGTGTGTGTGTGTGTGTTTATGTGTGCATTCACAAACTGTTCATCTGGATTTTTCTCATGGCCAAGGGGATAAAAGCAAGGCAGAGAAACCAGTTTTCTTGAGTCCTGGAAAGCATTTGGGTGCTCCTGTTAGCATGTTCACACACAAGTTTCTGTGCATTCAAGCGGGTAGTTACTTATGCATCACCAGAAACATCAGAAAGATTACCCTCAGATGCAGGCCATGGTGCTAATTAGTATATATAAATGCAAATTTAGAAACAATCACTTTAATTTCAATAGAAATCCAGTTCACCTCAGCTAGTGTGGAAGACTGCGGCCAGGTAACCTAGGTGCCTGCTTACTCTGCTGCACAGATACAAATTGTTGATAGAAGCCCCCTGCGTCAGTTACTGTACTTCTAAAGGCTCTTGGTCTTTAAAATGCCCTTCGTATGGGTTGTCTTTTGACAGTCCTTCAAGTAAACGAAAGAATGCCTTTCTTTGTAAAACAGGATGTATGGTCACCCAAGCATTCTGGTGCTGTGCATTTGCCACTGTTTAAAAGGGCAAGCAACAAGACTGAAGAAGAGCTCAACACATGTCAGAAGGTAACAGCATGATAATTCCTGTGGAAGCCTAGGAGAAGTGACCAAAATTAGGAGTCTGAATGATTAGGCACTAAGTTTGGTGTTGCTTCCCCACTAGTCAAAGCTGTGCCAGAGGGTAAAAGGAACACTTCACTCTCTGCATGTCACTTGCCAGTCATTACAGAGCAAACATAGCCATATAGGTACTAATTTAAGTTGTTTCTGACTCATGGCAACTCTAAGATGAAACTATCATAGGGTTTTCTTGGCAAGATTTGTTCAGAGGTGGTTTGCCTGTGCCTTAATTTGAGGCTGAGAGTGTATGGCTTGCCCAAGGTCACCCCATCAGTTTCCGTAGCTGAGCAGGTATTCGAACCCTGGTCTCCAGAGTCATAGTCCAATGCTCCTACTACAACACCACACTAGCTCTTATTAATTGCACTACTATTCATACATGTTCTGGTTTTAATCTATGAAACGTGTGGGAGCATGTGTTGTTTTCCTGTATGAACTCTAGACACAGCATTCTTCTGGAGTCAGTGAGGAAGTGGTCTTTAAAAACAAAAGGAGCCCTGGTGGTGCAGTGGTTAAATGCCGGTACTTCAGCCACAATGTTGTGAGTTCGATCCTGCAGGGCTCCAAGGTTGACTCATCCTTCCATCCTTCCATAGATCGTAGGCAATTAGGTAACACACATTGTAAAACCACTTTGGGAGTGCTTTGTACTGATAAGCGGTATAGAAATACCGTATAAATGCTATTGCTATAAATGCTAAACAAAACACCATCATCCACTGTCACTGCAAAACCTGCAGATAAAATCACTTTAAATAGAGGAAGTTTCTAGTTCTCATGTTTCTCCTCTAAACCTGTAATACAAAAATGCCTTTTAAAAAACAACCTAATTAGCAACGTGCCCCTGAACAAGTAAAATTACTGTGATTTGCCAAGGGGATAATTCCATTGTACTGTGGAATCTGGTTTCCTGTACCTGTCTCGCCTAAGGAGGGACATTGGAGCACAAAAGCTGGCCACCACAGAGGCAAGTAATCACTTGAAAGAAATGTAAAATTTCCAGAAATTTTGAAGCCATGGGTGGGGGGGAGAAGGAAAATTTGAAAAAAAAAATCAACATTAGCACTTTTTATGGACTGAAAGTCACTCTGTTACTTTAGGAACATAGACTCATAGAATTGTAGAGTTGGAAGAGACCACAAGGGCCATCCAGTCCAACCCCCTGTCATGCAGGAAATCACAATCAAAGCATCCCTGACAGATGGCCATCCAGCCTCTGTTTAAAGACCTCCAAGGAAGGAGACCCACCACACTCCGAGGGAGTGTGTTCCACTGCCGAATAGCTCTTACTGTCATAAAATTCCTCCTAATGTTGAGGTGGAATCTCTGTTCCTGGAGCTTGCTTGCATCCATTGCTCTGTGTTCTAGTCTCTGGAGCAGCAGAAAACAAGCTTGCTCCATCCTCAATGTGATACCCCTTCAAATGCTTAAACAGGGCTATCATATCACCCCTTAACCGTCTTTTTTCCAGGCTAAACATACCCAGCTCCCTAAGTCTCTCCTCATAAGGCATGGTTTCCAGACCTTTCACCATTTTAGTCACCCTCCTCTGGACACGCTCCAATTTGTCAATATCCTTTCTGAATTGTGGTGCCCAGAACTGGACACAGTATTCTAGGTGCGGTCTGACCAAGGCAGAATAGAGTGGCACTATTACTTCCCTTGATCTAGACACTATACTTCTATTGATGCAGCCCAAAATCACATTCGCCTTTTTAGCTGCCGCATCACACTGTTGACTCATGTTCAACTTGTGGTCTACTAGGACTCCTAGATTCCTTTCGCATGTAGTCTTGTTCAGCCAGGTCTCCCCCATCCTGTATCTATGCATTTTGTTTTTCTGCCTTAAGTGCAGTACCTTACATTTCTCTGTATTGAATTTCATTTTGTTAGCTTTGTCCCAGCTCCCCAATCTATCCAGGTCATTTTGAATTTTGATCCTATCCTCTAGGGTATTAGCTACTCCTCCTAATTTGGTGTCATCTGCAAATTTGATAAGTATGCCCCTAATTCCATCATCCAAGTCATTGATAAAGATGTTGAATAGCACTGAGCCCAGGACAGAACCCTGTGGAACCCCACTGGTCACATCTTTCCAAGACGAAGAGGAGCCACTGCTGATCACCCTTTGTGTTCGGCCGGTCAACCAATTATAAATCCATTTAGCAACATAAAATATGATGATGTACAATTTGATTTGGCATAAAATTATTACAATTGGTATAGTAAAGATTTTATTGTCTTAAAGATTTTATTCATCATGCTAAGATAAAACATTCCATAATCGATTTTCTTCCTTTTTAAAATTTTTTTTTCAAAAAACAAAAACAAAAAAGCCTTCAGGGTAAAAATGGGGAGAAACATTTTTTTCCCGAATTTCTCAGGGGTTTTTTGGGGGGCCTTCACATCTCTAGCTCTCCCTTTTCTCTGGGGCACCCAATGAACCCACATATGTAATTTTAGTACATTCACCCTAAAATGGGTGCCATAAAGCTCCACATAGCAGCAGAGTGTACATACATGTCTGTTACAAGACAAAGGCTTCACAGCAGATGCACCTGCTGGAGACCACCAGGTAAGCCACTATCCTCATGCAGTATCTTTTTCTAGCAATGTTATTACAGTAGCATAGCTATGTGTCCGAACAGTAAGAAGGCTTTGGCTACTTCTCCCCACCCCACCCCCAATTTTGCTTTTTTTCAGTTGTGGCAACTGGCCAAGAGATAACATTCTGGTGAGGCCAGGAAAAATTCTGGCTGGTAACAGCCTTACTGTGTCAGCAACTGAGCTGCTGCATGGACCCAACTTGAGCCCTCGTACGAGCAATGAAATACATGTGATAGATTCACAGAGCTGTAGACGCAGTGCAGTGACTCAGTGGACAGGGCCATTTTTTACAAACCCAGTCATTTGAATGGGTGCCACTATGAGTGATCTAGAAGAGAAGTTAGCAATGTTCTGGCTGTTCTCTTTTTTTTCCATGTCTTTCCTTGAATAGCTCAAAATGGATGCATTTGTTTCTTTACTATTTAATAATAGTAAAGGTTAATAAATGTTATCAATTAAAATATTTCATAGAATTGCAGAGTTGGAAGAGACCATGAGGGCCATCCAGTCCAACCCCCTGCCACGCAGGAAATCTTGATCAAAGCATCCCCGACAGATGGCCATCCAGCCTCTGTTTAAAGATCCAAGTGTGAGGTATGGGCAATAAAACAATATCAAACAATTTGAAGGAATTAGGAGGGTGTCTGGCCAGCCTGGCCGGCCTCTCCACAAGCCTTCCTGAGGGGACTCCGGGCCTTAGAATACCCGGAGCCCACTTAGGAAGGCCGGGGAAGCCAGCAGGCAGGCAGGTGGGGAGAAGGCAGTGCTGCCTCTCCCCGACCTTCCTGAGCAGGCGCTGGGACTTTGGAGCCCTGGAGCCCACTTAGAAAAGCCGGGGAAGGCAGCGGGCAGGCGGGTGGGTGGGGAGGAGGCTGTGCTGCCTCTCCCCGGCCTTTCTGAGCGGACGCCAGGGCTTTGGAGCCCCAGAGCCCACTTAGGAAGGCCAGGGACAGCAGCAGGCGGGTGGGGAGGAGGCTGCGCTGCCTCTCCCTGGCTTTCCTGAGTGGACGCCAGGGCTTTGGAGCCCCGGAGCCCGCTTAGAAAGGCTGGGGAAGGCAGCGGGCGGGCGGGTGGGTGAGTAGGCTGCGCTGCCTCTCCCCGGCCTTCCTGAGCAGACGCTGGGGCTTTGGAGCCCCGGGGCCCGCTTAGAAAAGCCGGAGAAGGCAGCAGGCAGGCGGGTGAGTAGGCGGACGGGTGGGTGGGGAGGAGGCTGCGCTGCCTCTCCCCGGCCTTCCTGAGCAGATGCCAGGGCTTTGGAGCCCCGGAGCTCACTTAGAAAGGCCAGGGAAGGCAGCGGGCGGGCGGGCAGGCAGTCGGCTGCCTTTCTCTCCCCTGTCTTCCTGAGTGGACTCTGGGGCTTAGAAGCCTCGGAGTCCCCTCAGGAAGGCCAGGGAAGGCAGTGGGTGGACGGGGAGGAGGCTTTCTGAGCGGACTCCGGGGCTTTGGAGCCCCGGAGCTCACTTAGGAAGGCTGGGGAAGGCAGCGGGTGGGCGGGAGGGAAGTTGCCAGCCTCTTCCCGGCCTTCCTGAGGGGACTCTAGGTCTTAGAAGCCTCGGAGTCCCCTCAGGAAGGCCAGGGAAGGCGGAGGGAGGGAGGGAGGCTGCCCGCCCCACCCCCTGGCCTTCCTGAGCAGACACCGGTGCTTTAAAGCCCCGTAGTCGCCTCTGGAAGGCCGGAGAAGGCGCAGGCAGGAGGTTGCCCCGCCTCTCACCAGCCTTTCCCTAAGCGGCTCGGGGCTAAACCACAAATAATCAAAACCGCGAGTGTGAAAGCCGCGAAGGTGGAGGAGCAACTGTAGATGGGTTCCTGGGCTTTTCTTCTTTAACAGAAACTTTGGTACCAGATGTAGAAATAATATGGAATGAATAGGGATAGGTTCCTGAACCACAAAAAAGAATTGCAGTCCAACATGTTTCAGCAAACTTTTATCCAGAACTAACAATATTCACATGTGAAATGAAACAAACAGATCAGGTAAGCCTTGCACAAATAAACAAGAACATCTTGAATCTTCTAGAGACCACTTCAAAGTTTCTTCCAAAATGCATCCCAGGATTATTTTTCTTTCTTTCAGCACCCTGTACTTTTCTTATGATTTCCATTTTGGTGGCAAATCCTATAGATCTATGCTTTTTCAACATGCCAGGGTGAGGCAGGCTAATCTGCTTTTCCCTTTTCTTTCTGATTTTTGCAATTTACACAAGCATTCTGGAGGCAGCTGTGTGTAAGCACCTACAGTAGGATCACCTAGAGTAGAATCCTGTTATTTCCCAGGTCAAGCTTTATTACATTGTTTACTGCAGAAATGCTGCTGCAACCCAACATTGAAAGTCTGTCTTCCTCCAGCCCTCCTTTATCATCTTTCCAAAGCCAACACTGCAAAACACACACACATGCACACAACCCCAACCTTTCCAACTAGACAGAAGACAAGAAATGGTGGGCTGGGTTAGTCTCCCATTAAAAGATTGTAAAAAGGGGCTTCTTTGTCAGAGGCTTTGTGAACTGAGATATGCCTGTAGTTTAATACATTTTTTTTAATTAAAACACTCCTGTTTAAAATTGTGCACACTATACAGTACAATCAGAATGCTGCTGATGACAAATGTTGGTGTAACCTTTATTTCCTTGGTTGTTGCATAAGTAGGTAGCCACTGTTTTCTTGTACGATTAGTCCCTTGCAAGGCACAACCACAGTTTGATGATTCTGGCTATACCCCCACAGCTGACCAGTGACCAAAGGGGCAGGAGGCTGCCAAACACCATCCACCCCAGTTGCACAGCTGTGAAAAAAGAACAGCTGTCACTTTCCAGACCGCTAGTATATTCTCAGGCCTCCATGGGAGCCTAGTAACAATCTTATGGGGGAAAACTAGCCACCTTCCCAAATAAGGGGCTGATGATCAATATTTAGCACCCATATTCCAGGCCAACACGAGACTGAGCCACACAGGTTGGCAGGGCAGCAGATCACCATAGCCTAACATCACATTTATGATGAAGCTGCCCTGATAGCCACTACGAGTCAGATGCATTGGCCAGTTATATGACTTATCATAAGGGAGTAGCTATACTCTCTTTCTAGTGAGGGCCATTTCCGTTCTGTAACACTACAGAAGCACAGAATTTAGCATCAGCTACACAATGTAGCATTCTAAGAGTATAATTTCACTAGGAAATGTATCTGGTGTTTCCCAGACTGATGTTCATAATTTTGATTATGATGTGAACAAAACCAAAGTACGAGTAGTAGCAGCTACAGTCCTTATTTAAAATTTTACACAGTTCCATGCAAACTTGACTAAAACCAGCATTTTTTTAAAGTGCTTAAGTTTGTCTGTGACTTGCATGAAAATGTTTTGCATGTACAGTAAATGTTGCATCTGGTTAAAATTGGTTCATAAAATGTGCATTCTACTGCAAAAAACAAAAACCTCCTCCCATAAGTTAGTTGATATATCAGGACCAAGACCTTACTACAGTCTTCACTTTGACCACAATAGAAAACACCAATTTTGGTGATTCTGTGATGAAGTTTATGGATTTGCATAACATAACAGATTGGCAAACACTTTCTAGTATACACATTCGGGGGTAGCTACGTTGGCCATGCAGCAAGACAAAATCCACAAAAAAGTGATACTTTTTTTGGCCAAGCAAAATGCAAAACACATGATGCAAGCTTTCAAAGCTCTACTGGCTTCTTCATCAGGCAAAAGATGTTAGAAAGAAAGAAAGAAACAGATGATGTTGGAATCACAGGCCTACAGAGGCCACTCCTACTTCCTGGCCATATGGAGTTGAGACAAAACAGTGAAATTTAAATCCTTTTGCAGCAGTGAGACAACCTCTGTGGTATCCAGCAAGTCTCTGTTGTTTTGTGAAGCCATGGGCCCCTTTGTTAGGCAGAGATCATTGGATTTTTCAAGAAGTCTCTGTACTGGTGCATCTGGAAACAACTTTTAGGTGCTGTATAGGTAAAACCCACTAATTATAGTCCAAAAGAGAAGTTTTACCTTTGTTGGAGGTAGAAACCTCAGAGAGTTTAGTCTCAGCCCATACTTCCCTCTTTTTCAGATTCCCCTTGTTGCAGCAAAATGATGTATCTTCAAATCCAGGAAACACATTCAGGAATAACCGTGTTGGCCATACTTTATAGCATAGATTTCAAAAAACAAGCTGATGGGCCTTATGACTGTGATAGGCTTCCTAACGTATTTTATAATGTCTAGTGAGATCTCCAGAGCTCAATAGGGTTTCCAAGGGGTGGAATTTCACTCCACTGCATAGCTGTTTGCCCTTCTCCATGAGTAGCATTAGGATTTGCAAATGCACCTTCACCTACTGTGCCACTTAATCACAGTGTGAAAGTGACCCTGGGCTCTCAAAAGATGTACCAGCAGAGCACAAGCTCTGACAGATTCTACCAGCTCAAGTATGGGCCCCCAGCAGTAGATTGCATGTCCACTAACCAGGGACCAGCTTAGCTAGTACAGAGAGGCTTATCACCAGGAGGTTAGCTACAGCAATGTGGAACAGTTGTAATTAGTGTTGGTAGATGGCCGAATCACAACAGTATTATCATTGACCTTTAAGGTGTTCAGCATATGCATAGGTGGAAATGTGTACAATTACAGTTTACAAGTTTCTGTTTATTTGGTAAAGAATGTGAGCGATCCTGATGCAGAAAGTATTTGACTGAGCACACGGCCTTGATGGACCTCTTATCTGTATTCATTATATGAGGCCATGGATTGTTCAGGCCAGATTCCTGCACCTCCTTTGACATCTCAAGCAATGCAAAGATGAAGAACCCTCATGTTGTGAGCTTGCTCATTACAAAATGGATTGAGAATTGCTCCTTGGACCCTTCATGTGCTTCTCTTTTATTTTGGACTCTAAGTTTAACCCTACCCTTCAGTCCTGGGACAGCTTCCATGGAATTTCATTTTAGCATATAATCTAATTAAGAAGCCCCAGGCTATAGCACATCTGTGGTTTTATAGGGGCTGCTGGCAGTAAATTAGATCCATCCCCTTCTATTGGATGTGTTGTCATTTTTATGACTTTGGGGGTTATATAAATAGGAGAGGAGGGAGGGGGGCAGACAGGGAAAGGACTAGCCACAGTTGTCCAACTCCCTTCTCTCTCTCTCTTTGGGGTTAGAAAATTCTGGCTAGTTTGTAAAAGATCTAACTCAGTGTCAGTCCTTGGCTCGAGCACAAACTTTGTTGATGTGGAGAACAAGAGGCAACTTCAAACAGCTGCCGCCATGTGTCAGAGACAGATAAAGTGTGTGTGTGTGTGGGGGAACAGAATGGAGTTCAGGGTGGGGTTCCTTGATCAGAAGCCAGAGTAGAGAAAGGGAATGTTTGAAAGTACAGATAGGGGTGTGTGTGTGTGTGTGTGTGTGTGTGCGAGAGAGAGAGAGAGAGAGAGAGAGAGAGAGAGAGAGAGAGAGAGAGAGGGATTTTGTTGTCCGTAACTGCCCTCCAGTCAACTTCGACTTATGGCAACCCTAATAATTAGACATCTCCAAGACCACCTATCCTCAACTGCTCCGGTCAGGTGCTGCAGGCTCAGGGCCATGGTTTCCTTGACTGAATATATCCATCTAGTATGTGACCTTCCTCTTTTCCTACTGCCTTCTAGCTTACCCAGCATTATTGTCTTTTCGAGTGAGTTATGTCTTCTCATTATATGGTCAAAGTACAACAGTCTCAGTTCAGTCATCTTGGCTTCTAGGGATAGCTCAGGTTTGAATGGTCCTAGGACCCATTTATTGGTATTGGCAGTCCACGGTATCTGTAGCACTCTTCTTTAGCACCAAATCTCAAATTAGTTGATTTTATTTCTATCAGCTTTCTTCGCTGTCCAGCTTCCACTTATGTGCAACAGTGACAGATACATGCTTACATATCAGGTCTGGAATAGAACAAGCTTTAATCATCTGCTCTCCTATAGGCTCCTTCTACTTAGTACAAAAAAGCAGGCATCCCCATTCACTTGAGTGGAAGAAGCTGGTCCATACAAATCCCTCTACTTGTGTAGAGCTGCCACACTGTTGAACTGAACAGGGAAACTCTTGGAGGTGCAGGTGTTTTGTGGGAGCATTGCAGGCAAAGAAGGAATCTCTGGATTGGGATATTTGTGTAAAGCTGGGCAAGTAACTTCCTCTTCCTGTTCATCACTCATGAAGATGAAAATGAATGAAATAGTCCTGCTTTTCCTCACACACAGAAGCCTAGATGTGGACTGGAATATATGGCCAATCTTGCATTAAAAAGTCAATATAGCATAGGCATGCTGTCATTGTAATATTAGTTAAACAGATCAAGGAGTAAGCACATGTGTGGACCATACCATCAATTTAGTGGTGACAGACAGTTAAGGATAAAACATTTGGCTTGGATAATAGTATGAAGCTTCATGAAGCAGACTTGGGGGGGGGGGGAAAGCTCCTGACTAATGCATTCTTTTAATTGTCTCTGGAAGGTGTGCTTTATCTTGACAAAAGAAATGCTGCAATTTGTAATGTTAGGTGTATGCATCTTCTTTGCAACTAGCCTCTGCCTTAAGTTAGGAACATTTTATTTTAAAGATGCTCATGTTCCAGTAATGGCACAACCATGCAATTGAGAGCAATAATATAGCATCCTAAACCACTTCTGGTTTTGGAGAATTATCAGACACAGGACTTCTGGGGCATGCCCTTCCAGGATTTTCAGTCAGTAGATTAGTGACTAGACTCTAGTATTCAGACCTTTTTGGTGCTGATCTAAAGTCACAGGCCCCCTTCAGAATTCAGCAGATAGAGCAATACAAAATAAGTACCATCCACACACCCAGAAATGGTCCTAGAACCAACCAACCTGGTGAATATAGGAATAGCTATCTAGTTAGTATTAATATTATTTCAGTGATTGAGACAAAAAATCCAAATGACTCCTTATCACAGTGCATCATATCATCTTCCAGGAGGTTATCCTGTACAACACAAATAGAATAAGAAGATAAAGAGGAATCCTGTGGCACCTTTGAAACCATTGAAATTTCTAGTATAAGCTTTCATGGACTCTTGATGCAGCTCTGGCCTGGAGTCCATGAAAGCTTATGCTCGAAATTCCTTTTTCACAGTTAGTCTCAAAGAAGCTGAAGGATTCCTCTATATCTTTTTATGCTGAAACAGATTAACATGGCTATGCCTTTGAACATTACTAAATTTAATAATAATGTTTAACAGTGTATTATCAGGATCAAAGGGCAAAACTTATTGGATTGTACTACTACTACTAATAATAATAAAATTTATTTATACCCCGCCCCTCTGTTAAAACAATCGTACTGTTTCGGATTCATGTTTGAGTGATCATTGGGGTAGGGGGTGATAAATGTGTATGTGAAAAATTGGCATGTCAAAGAAAAGGGTTCAGCATACCTTGAGCATTTGGTTGCTAAATGGGTAATTGTGGGGCATCCGAAGGGTGTGCATTTCAATATGTAGCCTCCTACTTGAAATGTTACACTGCAATAAAAGTGAATCACTTGGCTGGTGACTGTGTAAATTTAACTGTCCTGTAGATTCTTGCATACTTAACAAAGGTACTAGGGACCTTCAAGGGTCAAATGTTTCCCTGTTTGGAAAAAAATGATATTGCTGTACAGTATAAACAGTTCTGGAGCTGTTTCAGTGTTTTAGGGGCACATGTGAATCTCCCATCTACTCACCCACCATGGCTCATAGTGATTAGTTCCATAGTCTTGAGCTCAGACGCTTGGGAAAAGTTACACACTCTCTATAGTCTTTCCCCTGTTTTAAACACTCCCATTCCAATTTTGAAAACTTCTCAGTGGCATCTGCATGTAAAACTTCCACAAATAATAAATGACAGGTTGGCTGGGAGAGAATATTTTGCATTGGAGTTAGTGCAGATTGAATCCACAGAACAGTTTTTCTGCTGGCTCTTCAGTTCCTATTAGTATACATGTACCCAGCTGCCTCTGTAGCCCCAGGCTGCAATCATGTGCACACTAGCTTAAAAGTAAATTCATCGAAATCAACTGGACTTGCTTTGGAGAAAATGTTCTTTAGGACTGGAGCACACAAGGGGGGGAGTGGATTCTCATGGGTTCTTTGGTGTGTTTTGTGATGGTTGCTTTGCAGCAGTGGTGAGTTTTGAGGGGAAGTGAACCACTAGTCAAGACATTGCCACATCTATAGCAGGGTTGGGGGTACACTTGAGGCTTGTAGAATCTGCATGATCTTTTACCAGAAACCCAAGGTCACCGACTGCAAAATGATGTAGCTTGGGGCAGTGGATATTCCTTACCAACTCCCATGAGCCTTACATTTTTTACAACCTGCATACATAATTTCAAATGTATGTTTTGAGTTACTTGCAGATCTGGGATTCTAACAGTCTGTATTAACAAGCTGTTTTAAACTATTGGGAGTTGGAGACTCTTGATGATCTACTGCAAATCACAGAAAGATTGACCACTGGATTCTGATATACCTTCTGCCTACCATGCACTGCCTGAAAGATGCAACCCCTTTTCCCCACTCCCATTTTCTTTGGTTAATGTTGTGTGTGTTTTCTTGTATAATTGTGCAGACAAACAAATGTAATGGAAATGCAAAACATGATGGAGTGGTGGTAAGTATCAATTTAACAATGGTAGTAGAGAGTAGTTAAAAGGATAAAGGTGGGAGAACTGTTTTGCATACAAGCTCAGATAAGCAGGTATACTTAAATATAATGGAGGAAAGTCTTTTGTCTACTATGGGTGCAGGGCCATTAAAATATTGTCATAAAGCATTTTGTGTGGCTGGCTGTGCTGAAAACTTTTGTTTTAATATATCTAGTGTGCCAAGAAACCATTTTCTCAGTTCAAACCACTGCTAATGGATTGGAGTTTTTGGATATGTTCTAATTCAGCTACAGTTGCCCCTCCATATCCACAGATTCTGCATCCACAGATTTCACCATCAACAGCTTGAAAATATTTTTAAAAATTCCAAAAAGCAAACCTTCACACCATTTTACTACATCATTGTATATAATGGGACATAAGCATCCACGGATTTTGGTATCTACGGGGGGGGGGTATCCTGGAACCAAACTCCAGATGATACCAAGGGGCCACTATATTCTCTTTCTGATTATCCTTTTTTATTTGGAGTCTAGGACAGAATGCCCAGGAAGGTTTTGTGCATAGAAAGCATTATAATTGGTTGGAAAGCCTATAGCAATGTATATACATCTCCTTTATGATAAAAAGGAACTGGGGGAAGAAGAAATGTAACAGCACCTTTAACTGGTTTTTATTTTAGCATGAGCTTTCGTGATATAAACCCACTTCTTCAGACTCCATATGGAGTGATTTTAAGGCTCCAGGTATAAAGCATATTTATACTGTTATTCCCAGATGTTGTTGGACTACAGTTCCCAGGAGCCCTCTGAGGTCTCACCTTGACAGCCAGGTGGTCCTCCCAGTCATTAGTGCAGCTGTGAGTTCCATCCTGCACCCTCACTAATGACTGGGAGGACCACCTGGCTGTCAAGGTGAGACCCCAGAGGGCTCCTGGGAACTGTAGTCCAACAACATCTGGGGACTGACAGGTTGAGAACCACTGTGTTATGAGGCTGAGATAGAATGTAACAGGTCCAGAATGCTGCAAATCCTGTCCTTTGCTCTAAATTTCCAAAGGGCTGGGGCAATTTAGGGCAAGGGACATGACTTGCATCTTCCTGGATCCTATGACATTCTATCCCACTCTCACATTTGTATAAATATGCTTTATACCTGAGGCCTTAATATTACTCTGTACTGTGTCTGAAGAAGTGGGTTTATAGCCACGAAAGCTCATGCTAAAATAAAAACCAATTAATCTTAAAGCAGCTGCCATGTTTATTTTTATTTTTTTCCCCTCCCTCCCTCCTTTTTATACTGCAAGAAGAGACTAATATGGCTACTTCTTTGAAAGCTCCTTTATGTTTCCAAATGCTTCCTTATTAAGCTTAGGCATCATGGCCCCCACATCCTGAAGCAGGCCCCCAAGCCAGGATCTCTGGTGGCCCCCTACCTACTGCTAAGGTTAAGGGCAGGGAGGTGCTCTAGAGCAGTGGCTCTTAACCTTTTCTTTACCAGGTACCCCCTTTAAATATCTTTTGTTGCTGCTGACCCCCAAGACGTAACTCAAGATTTAAAACAACAACACAATTACACCATCCATGAAACTTTCCCTCAGAGGCACTGGAGGGTGAGGGAAGACTTTTCTCCTACTTCTTCCTGCAACTTTGAGGCTGGAGCCGACTGAATGGCAATGCACAGACCAAGCCAGCCAGCCAGCCTTTGCCTTGGCTTCTGTCATGTGGCTGCCCCCGGGGGTCCCTGGACCCCAGGTGAAGAACCACTGCTCTACAGGATTTAGGATAAAAATTAAAATAAGTCAGTTTAAATCAGGGTTTCTCAACCAGGGGTCCCTAGAAAGAGGTTGCTAGGTGTTCCTCGAAATATTGTGACTGAAAAAACAACACTAAAATCAAAACCCAACTCATGCAAATGAATCCCACCCACAGACAGGGGGATTTCCAGCAGACAATGGACCATTAGCCAGACAGATACTAATCCTCCTTGCATATCTCCACCCAGAAATTATATGGCCTGGTGGCGCAGTGGTTAAATGCCAGTACTGTAAGTCACCATGTTGCAAGTTTGATTCCAGCGGGCTCCAAGTTTCACTCAGCCTTCCATCCTTTCGTAGGTCAGTAAAATGAGTACCCGGCTTGTGGGGGCAATTAGCTAATACACATTGGAAACTGTTTAATGCAGTGTAGATGTGTAAATTGCTATTGCTTAAAACAGTTTGTAAGCTGCTCTGATAGTCTTGTGGCTGAAGAGTGGGGTATAAATAAATAAATAAAAATAAATTAAAAAACCAAATTTACATATTCTCTCCAACAGGGGCTCACAGTATATAACCAACCCCACACACAACCATTCTCTGAAGATGCTAGCCACAGATGCAGGTGAAATGTCAGGAATAAACTCTTCCAGAACACTGCCTCACAGCATGGAAAAAAACCAAGGAAAATCTAACATTTTTTAAGCTACAGATATAATATTTTTTGAGACCTGAAAATTGTTTCAAGGGTTCCACCAGGGTAAAAAGGTTAAGAAAGGCTTTTTTAAATGATGACACTGAAGTAATATTTTGTTTATATTTAGTAAAAAAAAAACCTAAATGGATTTATATAATAAAAACTTACAATAATATCACACCAGGAAACCCCCTAGAGCCCTGTCAGACCCCCACTCAATTGTGGGGGCTATGCTCGGCCTTCAAGCCACCACCACCTACAAAGGCTCGCCTCCGCTGAAAAGTAAGACCTGCGTTGAAAGCAGAGCCTGGGTTTGCCACAGTGACACACATGGAGTAAGTAACACGGTGACCCATTTCAGGACCCAACGGAGTGGAAGAAGAAGCGAGGACACCGAAACATCGGGCTAGTCTGGAGGAGCCCCCAAGCAAGCAGATTATAGTATATTTAGATTAAGAGGGAAAATGTAGTAGTGTTAGGATAGATAGTTTTAATTTTGTATTAGTTAAGTAAAGAGATTTGGGGGTGGGTGGGAATTGTGTTATTGATACGGTCTTTTGCGGTGGGGTGTATTATTTTGTAGAATGGTTTTACAGTTGTCCCTTCAAATTCACTGGGATTTGGTTCCAGGACCCCCCATGGATACCCAAATCCATCAATATTCAAGTCCCATTATTTGCAATGGCATAGCAAAATGGTCTCCCTTATATAAGATGGCAAAATCAAGGTTTACTTTTTGGATTATTATTTTTTTAAAGAATATTTTCAAACCGTGAATACTTAAACTCGTGGATACCAAACCCGTGGATATGGAGGGACAAGTGTACTGTATTTCAATAAAAAAAAATCCCTGGTGACGTGGTGACGCGTCGGCGGTTTCCACGGCAACCCCCTCCAACCTCCCCTCCCATCCAACCAGGTTCTCCTGAGGCGGGGTGGAGGAGACCCTGCCTGGTCAAAGAGTGTGGCCGCCGCCGCCGCCGCCGCCATTGCCGCTCTAGGCCGCCCAGCCTCTCTGGTTTTGCATCCCGGAAGCGCCAACAGAGCAAGCGAACGAGGAAGTGGGTGCGAAGACGACGACGTGTGCGCTGGGAGCCCGGGGAGGGAGAGCTTGCTCTGTGGAGAGGGCGAGAAAGAAACACCCTCCGGCCCCCGCGCCAGGCACTTTGGTTCCGCCTGCCTCGCACCTCCCCCCCCCCACGCAGCCCATCTGGGGTCCAGGCTGCTCTGTCCCCCGCTTCTCCCCCCCCCACTGCTCCCTTCCTGGGGACCCCGGTTTCTCTTGCGCCCCCTTGTCGTCGCCCACCTTCTTCGGCCATGGCGTCTGGCCAGTCTTCTGGTTCCAATTGGGGCCTCATCATGAACATCGTGAACAGCATCGTGGGGGTTAGTGTGCTCACGATGCCCTTCTGCTTCCGACAGGTTAGTCCGCTTTTGCGCGCCCACCCACCCTTTCTTCTCTCTCCCCCCCCCCATTCCCCTCGTCGCCCCATAACAGAATGGGAGGCTTTGTTATGCATTGGGGGTGGTGGTGCACAACCTCCCACCCTCCCTCACAGTCGTGCAAGAAACCTGTGCATGACAAGCTGGCACTCAGTAGACGCAGGTTTTCTCCTTGGAGCGCATGTTCACGTTGGGAAAGTAGCCTAAGAAACACCTGGGTGTCTGGGACAATCTGCAAGGGCTAGAAGTACCTTTATAACTCGATGATACTAGTAACAATTTTAATTAGCACTATGCAGTGTACCTACTAAAATATATTCTGCTATACAGTAGTATTTTTTTCATACTATTGCAGGATATATTTTAGTAGGTACGCTGCATAGTGCTAATTACAATTGAGTTATAAAGGTACTTCCAGCCCTTGCACGAAAGTTACAGTTTTTGAATATTTGCCTGTGGTGAGTGTGTTTGAAAAGCTGTAGGACTTGTCACAAAAGGACAAGCTACAGGTGTTCTGCAAAACACTTTCGTTCCCATTGGTCCACGAGGTTTCCTTCACTACTTAAAGGGGAAGTGGCTTTTCTGGGTTTTCCTCTCTGGAGAGTACAACAGTCCGTTTATGCTAAGTGGCAAGGCAAGCCCAAGACCTGTCGCTGCCTGATGCAGAGAAAAAGATGGCACCTGCACCCATTCCATGTACAAAAGTTTACTGGCAGTTAAATCTTTCCTTAACACTGATGACAGGAACAGTATCCAGTGGTGCATGTGAAGGTAGCAAGCTAGCTTTGGTTTGCTGGGGTTACCTGTCATACAAATCTGTCCTTGAACACCTTGCTGCTGCCTCCCAGCTTTTGCTGCCTGAAGTATTTACCTCACTAGTAGGGCTGGTGTGCTAAATGTTCTGCCCTTTTATTGTTTACATGTTCCGTTTTTGTTAATTACTTTACTTATACTTAATTACTTTACCCGTCTACACAGTAAAAAAAATATGTACGCTATTCGGAAGATCGGTCTTCCATACACACAGGCGTTCGGATTCATACGTGTCACTCAGAAGGGGGGCTAGCGAATCCCCCGTAAACTACGTGGATTCGGCGTTTGGGAGGATTAGTGGATCTCGGCATAAAATATGTACAGCCGTGCGAATGGCTGATGGTCTGTAAGCCCCGTTCGCACACATACGAACAGGCAGTGTAATCTGATTGGCTGGCCGAGTAGAGGGGGTGGGGCTAGCAAGGAGGGGAATTGGGAGCGGCTGCCATGTTGGATTCGCGGCTAAGTGAGAGTCCGGTAAGTCGGTGAATTTTATATATTTTTATTTTTATTTTACTTTGTAAATAGGGAAAACCGAATGTCTGCAAAGCAGGCACCTTTTTAAATTTTAAAAAAAAGCGGCTGGAGATTTAAAACTGCCGCTTGGCTTGCTCGCTCCAGCCAGCTGGGGAAGGGGGCTCATACGGAGTTTAGGGGGGTAAAAAAAATCATGTAGGCAGATCGTATGCATACGAACGGCTGCCTATTCGTATTTTTTACCCCCCAAACGGATTTTTTTTTAATCGTATAGACTCAGCCAATGTCACAGATGGCTGTCTGTTAATTCTATCTAAAGAACAGACAATTGCCATATTGTCTTTTTCCTCATCATCTTTTGCTTTGGAAGTCACAGGCTAATACTGTTTTTAAGGAAAATCAGTTCTAGGCCATTTTGGGATAAAATTTTGCCTACTACTGTATTATCACATTGTTGGTTATGATATTATACATATTCTTTAATGTAGGTTTTATGACCTGATGCTGTTTTCATGGCTGAGCAGAGATTTGAACCCTAGTCTCTAGAGGTATAGTCCAACATTCAAACCACTACACCAAGCTGGCTCTAGTACTGGCTGTCTCTCATACTTGCTCTACTTCTGGCTATTTAGATGTGTAGAATTTGTCTGAGAAAGTTGTGCATTATAATTAGGAGCTTAGATGCTGGCTGCTCTGCCAAGACAGGCCCCCAAAAGTCAAAGGATTGGTGGAACCTGGAAGAATGGTGCTTGGATGATTTCTGTACTGAAGGGTAGCAGGGAATCTTCTGTGTCTACTGTTCTTTGAAACCACCTCACATTTCTTTGAAAGTCAAGTGGTAACTCTTACTTTTGATCTTTCTCTCTCTCTCCCCAACACTGCTTCCTTGGATGTACAGGGTCATCAGATGGTAGAGCCCAATATAAGGCAGGCCCTGGAAACAGTACCCAGGGCTGTTCCATATGTTAAGTATCTAAGCAGTGCATGTCATGTGTATACCACACTGCCGTCTAAAACTAGTGGAAATGATAGATTTGTCTCCTATCCCCTGATTGCATGTACACTGAATTTGCAGAATGTAGGGACCCTCACCCTGTTGTAACTCCTTGCACTCTTAAAAAAAGTGTACATTGTTTTTGCATGCTGTGGGGTCTGTTATGGGTGCATGCAGGATACAGATGTGAACCTTCTAATGTTGTACGCCATTGTCCTTGGAGACAAGAACATAATAAGAGTCCTTTGGGTTCAAAGGTTCATCTAGTTTAACATTCTGCTTTCCATGGTGACTGATCAGATGCCTTTGGGAAGTCCATAAGCAAGACATGAGCACAATAGTTGCTTCCTAGCTAATGCCATTCAATAGTATGTTGCCTCTGAACCTTGTGGTTTCTTATACAAACTCTCTGCTTTACCAGTGTAACTAAATCCATGATTTATAAGTAGAGATAATCTGAAAACCCAGAATAATCTGTAACTATAACACCCAATCCCAGCATCCTCAAAGCCCTCTGTCCCCCTCATAGTCTTTTATCAGAGTTCCTAGGAGAGCTTTTGTACTGGGAATGCTCAGTTCTGTTGCATAATGCCAAGTTCTTTATTCTAAACAGGTTTGAGGGTTGTCAAGGCACAACTGGTGTTCACTGTTCAAATGTTAACATCTGCCATTTGTATGATGATGATGTACATCTCTGCTTACAAGCAGAGTACTCAAATGTGTCCATTTCGCTTTCATTAATCAGCTCCAGTCTATGTCCCTATGGAATTTTATATTCAGGACTAACCTGTAGTTTCACTGCCTTTCCTTACATCAGAGCTCCAGCCAGTCTCTAGCTACCTGGCCAATGGTGAAGCATGATGGGAGTAGTAGTTCATCAACGTTTGAAGGGCAGATGGTTTCCTTCCCTTACTCTAAAAGTTGGGCACACTGCCCATAGCTTTCTGTGTTATATTGATTTCAGCTTCAGTTGCCAACCAACCTGCTGATTATCATCCACCAAGACCTTGAAGCTTATTGGTAGATAGCCACTAGTGATTGGTTTCCAAATTAGATTGACCTTGGATAGTGGCTCCTTTGCTTAATTTTAAAAATCTGTTATGTGTGGTGTTCTCATTATGTTTTAAGAATTGTTTTCTCTAAACTTTCAGCCCCACTCCTATTTCACAATAATCTGATTTCCTATTTGCAGTGGGTGCTATAGTTTACTGCAGAAGTGGAAAATTTGCTTATTTATTATTATTATTATTATTATTATTATTATTATTTGGTGTTAAACATTCCAACTAACTTTGCAGCTATGATTGGCTAGAAAGTTACTCTTCTTTTGTGAAAGCTGACAGTGAATCAAGTTTGACAAGAAGCCACAGTATTAGCAACATTGGTAGTCTACCCTAGTGCTCCACAGCATATCTGATGTGTGGAACTGGCAGTTACTTTTTCCCAGTGTGCCAGGCACTGGTGCCATATTTTAGTCTACTAGCTATGATTGTTTCTTTGTTTCCTGGAAAACTCACCTGGTCACTGGTCCAGGGACTACCACTTTAAGTAGTACTAGTTTACAATTGATTTACAAATGAGTGGTCTCTATAACAAGTCAAATTGCTCTGAAATATTTTGATCTGGAACAAAACATTGATCATAATAAATGATTTTCAGGAAAATGGAAGGCTAGCAATTTGATTATTTGCATCTTTACTTGGAAGTAAGTTCCACTTAGGGCTCATCTACATGGGCCAGGATATGCTGGTTCCCACATGTGACCAAGGGCCCCTGCATGTGACCAGCCTTGGTCACATGCTGCGGGCCTGCTTCCTGCTGCAGAAGAGCGAAGGCAAAGGGCAGCTGCAGCAACAGGCCAGTGTGTCAGAACAGGCTCCTGCGGTCATACGGTGCCTGATCTGTTTTATGCCAGTGTGAGCATAAAACTGTTTTTCATGGGCATTATTTTAAAACGTTGCAATGGGCCCTACCCTGTCTTTCCCCCATCTTAGCCCCATCTTTGCTCTAGGAGTCATGAGGACTGCCCAGGGGTAAACGGGGTAAAAGCCCTGCATCGTCAGGATTGCAGGGCTCCAAGTTGTAGGCAAGACAGTGAAGATTGCCCGTACAGAGAAGCCCTTAGTTTAATGGACTTCATCCCAATTAAGTGTGCATAAGGGTGCAGTTTAGAACATGCAAACTTTTTGTAGTGAAAGTCTAAAGAAGCTGAGTATCTTTTCTACACTTCTAAGCAAACCGATAACCTGATGGTGCTTTTAAAAATAAATATATAGTACTTTCGGAAAAGATTCTGTGCAATTAAAATTTTTGTATCAGAAATTTCCAACCAACTAAGATCTTTAGCTATTGGTTGGTTGCATCTTTTTTCCAACAGATGGCATTAGCATGTAGCAAAGCAAAACACTTGAGTCATTTAAGAAAGTCTGTTAACAGATGGCACCATGATGTAGTTATATTCTTCCCATGTAGATAGATCTGCATCAAGATATTTGACTAGGGGAATATTTGACTAGTGAAATAATAAACATGGTTCTTTGATCAGACAATAGCAGCAGATTCATCCATTGGAAAGGTTGCCAGCTTTGGCTTTAACCCTGGGCTGATCTAGGAATAGAGTGCCTGTTTGCTAGATGGTTGTCATTTCCACTATCTGCTGTTTGTGTGAATATGGGACATGTTAGGCAATGTTTGAAGGAAAGTCTTGGCCTGGGAGTGTGTTTCTTTGCAGTGGATGTCTATCTTTTCCTTTTAGTATTCATTGGTTTTATGCATTCCCTACTGGGGAGAAGAAGATTAGTTCTTTGGGGAGGATAATAGCCTGACTGCTTCAAGAGGCAAATAGGGCTTCGGTCTGATGGAAGTATCTTGGAGTACTTTGTAGCTTTAAAAAATTCCACTTTGTTGGGTAATTTATTTATTTTTTTGCAATATAGGTACATCTTCTCAAAAGTAACTTCAACTGTGTTCAGGACAGACCTTGGAAAAGTTCCCTTTTTGGATTACAACTCCCAGGATCCCTCAGCCACTGTGGCCTCTGGAGATTCTGCAGGTTGTAGTAATGCCTCAAAGATTTCATTGCAAAACAGAGCAAACAGGGGTGGGATGGAAGGCAAGCATTGTTATGGCCTTTGTCTAGTATGTGAATAATTAGCATCCTAGTCTATGCATGTCGCCTCTAAAGTAAGCAAGGGGTTATTTCTAGGTAACTGCCTACAACATTGAAATCTAATACTGTACTTCTTGCATACTAGTTTCTACTCTCCAGATTAAAGTTAATAAGAAAGATATACAGTAGCTCAGCAATCTTAAAGGGAAACTGCAAACACAAACAAACATGAATGTATCATTTTGTACAAAAGCATGGCCATCATGCAAGGCATCAAGGACCTTTGTGCCTATGGAGGGAAGGAGAGAGTTGACTGCAGTGTAGGAGAAGGAAAGAGTTTCCATGTTAGAGGTGAGAATAGAAAAAAGCTTTCAGCTGTGATTTGGACATGATCTTGAAAGAGTTCCACATGAGGAATTCTGCTATGGTTCCCTTGTCACCAGCCCTATTTCTGGTCATTGTGAAGGTTGCTATTCCATTCCTCTCTCTGCAGTAACCAAAGCCTCCCCAGGAATCATTGCGTCACAGTAATAGTCCATCTCCAACAGCCATTCTGTGGCTGGTGTAAAGTGGAGGGGATCCACAAAGCATCTGGCTGCATCTCCACAGCCAGACATGGACGGAGGACATCTTTCACTGAGATCCACTGAGGTTCTCTGGAGGTCTCAATGAATGAAGTCATCTTTCTGTGTCTAGCTATGGGAATGTAGCCAGATGTTTCTCTGATCCCCCTGCTCTTCATTAGCGATGAAATTGCAACTGGGGGAGGCTGTTGCTCCATTCATGAGTTTTGGTGGGGGTTATGGTCATTGTGGAGGGAGGAAAAGGAAGACCAATGTCTGCAACAACCACACACACACAAGCACAAGCACAAGGTGGAATCTGTGTCATGAACAGGATACCAGCATAATTCTCTTTTGGAAGCATGTACCTTTCCAATGTATGTGAGAGGTTCTTCTCCTGATATTGCTGCTACAAGCAGCATTTTGTTGCAGTTTCTTCTGAATTGGATCACACAGACAAATGCCCCCATAATTTAGGGGGGAAAACCCCTTGCAAAATAGACAGCATATATTGGTAATGGGACACCCAGATGCATAGCTGATCTTTTCTTCAGTACTGGACTTAACAGGAGGTAGACTGCTGGTAGCAATTAAGTGTTTGTGGTTGTAAAAATGCTTACCATCAATGATATGTGGTTATGCACATGAACATCTGGTTGCAGATGATTTGCCAGTGCACGGCAGTGCTTGTTAACAGATGCTCTAATAGATGCTGTGGTACTTAGTTGCCTGAATGAATTGATGGGAACATCACAGGAGTGGGAGACTAACTCCTTTACAACTTCTGCCCAGCAAAGTTGTATGTCCTCTTTGTATCAGCCAGCCCAGTAAAACAGAAGCTTGTCTATCCTGGCTCACCTGCTTTGTACCAAACCCTGGGAACGGCTGTAATGCTCTTCATTTTATTCAAAAGTCTCCTATGGCAGTTCTTTCTGAGGAACCTTTGGAGGGCTCTGGAGATTGTGTTGATTGTTTCCATCCCCACAGCTGCCAATTGATGTCAATAAAGCTTCCCTTGAGGAAATACCCCTTTACAGCTATTTGGACTTAAAGGCTCCTCAGAGTAGGTCATTGGTTTGTTATGCACAGTTGCCAGAAGCTCCAAAGCTGCAACTCTTTTGACTCAAAGAGAACAAATACCAGCTGTGATTAAAATTTAGCACCACTTGTTCCTGCCCAGAGTCACGCATTGTTTTCATAAATGTTCAGCCATTCATGTCCTCTTCCCCCTCTCCCCCCCCAACACTTTCTGCTTCCTCTACAAAGATGTCCAGAGAGTGAGCTAGCACAATGCTTTCGGGACAGGTAGCTAACAGGGTAATTTATGTTTGTTTATTGTACGTGGATAGAACAGCCAGTAACACTTTTGCAGAGGAGTTCAAACCCCTGGACTGACAGCATGCTAACTTGTTTAACATGAATCTGGTAGGAGCTAGAGACAGATCACTGTTCTGGAATATGCCCAGAAAATGTTACAACAGCAGGGTATGGAGGCTTGTTCCCTCCCCTAAATATCTCTAGCTTCCTTTTCCAGGCAAGGAGGTACTACAGTGGAGCCATTTAGTAAACAGGTGGCTGCTTTCTATCTCTGACATACAGACCCTGTGTGTCTGCACGTGTGCGTGTGTGTGGAAGAGGGAGAATAAAATTGAACTCGTATGTCACATTTTGGTTGACTGCTGTTCGGAGGCAAGGGATCTCCCTTAACAGGCCAGTGTATGGCTGCAAATGTCCCAGGCAGCCTCCAGGTGATATGGGACGGCAATAAGAATGCATGAAATAAGAGTTGTATGGCCATGGGAGTGAGGGGGAGTGCTTATTATTCATCCAACACTTATTTTTCCCCCTCCCCTCCCTCCTTTCTAGTGTGGCATCTTTCTAGGAGCCCTGCTGCTTATTTTCTGCTCCTGGATGACTCATCAATCCTGTATGTTCCTAGTGAAATCAGCCAATCTCAGCAAACGCAGGACCTATCCTGGGCTAGGTGAGCATGGTCAACTGGGGGGTGGTTTTATGCTGTGCTTTTACTCCAGTTTCCAAATTTACAGCTCTCATAGTGGTGTGGCTGAATTATTCACCATATTCTGGGGATGTTTTTTCCTTCTCTCTCCTTCTCTCCCCCTCTATGCTTCTTTCACTCCTCCTTTGTGTAACTGCTGCCCGCAGCACAATGATTTAACTCTTTGAAGAGGCTACAAGGCTGTTTGGCCTATGCAGACCACAAAGGAGAGACTGGTCCAAATGTAAGCTCTTAGGGAAAGAGCTGGCACAATGGGTGTCTGCTGTAAATTATTGGGCTCTGCTTTTTCCCCACCCAGCACGCTGCCGAGGACATTAGGTTCTGCCAGTAGAGAGCCTGGCATGGACTGTGGTCTCTTTAGATTGTGTGCTTGCGGCAGCACAACGGGGAGGTCAGGGGAAACAGTGTATAAAGTTCCAAGCGGCCAAGAAAACCAAAACATCTGCAAGATTCATGTGTGGGGTTTTGGCAAGGTCCAGCAGCCCTCTTCCTCATAGTTTGTCTGCTGTACTTTGGCGCCAGAATCACCATCTATTTTTGACCTCTCCTCTGATTCCCAAGGACTTGGGTGGGGGAGCACAGGCAGGGCTTGAGGGTCTGAGCCTTTCTGAGTGATGTACATCCTCTTGCCAGAAAGCAAGTCACAATCCAAATGGAATCGCTCCTCTTGGGCTCTCTTTTAAGCTGCTGTTCTTGAAGCAGAAACTCTGTTGTGCCCATTTTGAGTGTGCTTGTTGCAGAGGTGGGATTTGTCCCTGGGGTAGCAGAGGTGACAGATTCTCATGGCAGGACATGCTGTTTCCTGCCCTCCCACAACCATAAGCCCCTCTTATGTTTCCTGAGTTCCCTCTTGGGGAGTCAGAGTGGGAACTGGCTGGTCTCTGCCTGCAAAGGATTTAAAGAAATGTGCAGTCTCCTCAGTGACTGTTGACAGATGGATACCCTCAGTTCCTCTGTTGCCTGAGGCTTCCTCATTTAGCTGCACAGCACAGCCACTGCAACATATGTCTGTTGGCAACAACAAAAATGAGAAAACTTCTATGGTCCTGAAGGTTAAACCTTTGTTTCAAAATATATGCTTTATAATAACTGCTCTCTTTTGGGGAAGAGTTGGGCAGGAGGAATCAAATGTAACTCTTTCTGTCCAACACCAGATGCCCACAGACCTTGATCCCCCCTTCTGTGTTACACTAAGTCTTTGTACGCTCCTCCTTTGCCTGAATACGTTGAGTCCTGTTCACCTTGGAGTGTCTCCCAGGAAGAAGAGGTCTCCTTCACTTTTTAAAACTAAGCAGCTTAGATACACAGGAGGGGCCAGTAAAAGCTTCCAAACTTACTGGCACACAAACATTGGTGCAGAAAGGAATGGCTTCCATTTCTGCTTGCCTTTGCCCTCACTGGGAGAGGTGCCATCCACCCAAGTAGGGGGAGCGCCTGGGAAAAGACATCCTCGGCCCGGCAAAGGCTGTACTGCTGCAGTCTTCCCAGCGCAATCAAGGTTGAGTAGCTACACACAGCAGCCTTTGTTGCTTGCTTTCTGCTACTCTAGTCCAGCTGCAAGAGATCCTGGCAGAACCCAGACTGATTCTGTGGGAGTCATTGGCAGCTTTGAAGGATGCAGGAAAGTTTTACAAATTAACTTGATATAAGGAGTGTCTTCCGGAAGAACATTCAAAGCTTAGGCTGCAAGAGCCAAAGTGGCAGAGAAACAATGGGAATAAACACCTCGAAATGTTATTTGGAAGGCAGAATGGTGGAAGGAGGAGTGCTGGATGTGTGTGGAGTCCAGCAAAGCAATAGTACTCGTCTCTTAGAAACTAAGTAACAGAGGGCTTTTTATTGCTGTTGTTTTAAAATTACATATGCTATTTATGGCTAAACTTTTTCTTGGGCTTTGATAGGATGATTTAAAGTGAAGCAGTTAACTCCTTGGCTCAAAATTGCCTATGCATTTTTCAGGCAGAGAAATTCCAAGAGAAGGACTTAAGTTAACCCCATCTCACTTTATCTCTTTGTGATTCCATGTTCTTTTGCATATGTGATTGGGGGGGGGGTCACTTATTCTTGAATAGCTCTTGGAGACCTACTCACAAAGCTGTCCACCTTCTTTAATAGAAACCTTTGCAATGGCATAGCTACAGCAAAAGAGCCCACCTAGGTCATATGCTCCTGTGTGCCATCCGAATTGGAGAGGTAGAAAGAGAACTTATGGAATTCTGTTGTGTATTTTCCAGATTAAAAAAAAAAGAAAAGCTATTTAATGAATTCAGTGGCTGTTTCATAATTATACAACTCTCTTTCAAAGGGGTTCAGCAGTGCTAGAGCCTCACTGTCTTTAAGAAGCAAATATCTTTTTGTGTAGGCTCAGGGCTTTTGGTGGCTCAATTTGCTATATCTCTTTCTGATATAGAAAGGACTGACATATGTGACGAATGTTGCTGTCCTTGAGCAAGCAGGGATCACCAGCATTGAGGCCATGATATTGAAAACACAGCTGCGCTGGGCAGGGCACATTTCTAGGATGGAGGACCATCACCTCCCAAAAATAGTACTCTACGGTGAACTTGCCACAGGTCAGTGTAAGAGGGGCGCTCCAAAAAAGCGATACAAGGACTCACTGAACCAACATCTCAGGCTCGGCCAAATTGATCACCAACAGTGGTCCGCCCTGGCCTCACATCGGGAGGCATGGAGACACACCATCCACAATGCTGCAGCCTTATTTGAGAACTCACGCCAAACAAATCTTGAAGAGAAATGACAACGCAGAAAGAATCACAACCCAGAAACATCACCCAAGGAGACCTTCTGCTGTGCTTTCTGCAACCGGACTTGTTTAGCTCGGATTGGCCTTTTTAGTCATCAGCACTTGCAGAAAGCGTGGGATGAGTCCTTCCTGAATCTTCATTTGTGAAGAAAAGCCAGAGAGAGTGGTAATGGACACATGTAGTTTTAAGGCACGAAAGCCCTTCTGATCTTGGCAATTAAGCATGGTCAAGCCTGGTTGGTACTTGATTCAGAACGGCCAAGGAGTACCAGGTGCTATAGGATAAATTTCCAAGGAAGGCAGTGGCAAGCCACCTCTGAGTATTCTTTACCTAAGAAAACCGTAAGAAACCCATAGGGTCACCATAAATCAACAGGTAACTTGAAGGCAAACACCCTCAGATTAAAGAGTTATATGCTTACATGTGAAATATGGAAAACATGTTATTACTCAATTAAAATAATATTAACAATGATAGTATTCAGTATCATGTCTTTTTTGTAACATGCAAAACTAATAAAGATATCTGGAAATTCAGTAACTGCCAGCCTGATGCCTTTGAAAAACACAGAGGTGAACATATAATTGTATGAGATCATAGTTTAACATGAAAGCCAGTGTGGCTTAGTGGTTATAATGTCAGATTGGGGAGATCTCATTTCAAGACCCTTAGAGTCCTGAAATTCAATTGCTCACCTTGGGCCAGTCATTTTCTTAGTCTGCTCCACTTCTCAGGGTGGTTGTGAATATGAGATGCAAAGAGCTTCATAGAGGAAAGATGGAATGCAAACATAACTAATGGAGTGTCTTTGATAGCTGTTCTGTACTGGGTGGTGAGCCACTAAAACATTGCATAAGAAGTTGAATACCTGGAAGTAGGTGTTGCAGAGCTCAGTGTAAGTCAATGGAAACTGCAGTGGGTGCATAAGGAGACTACTAGATGGCTCTTTATGCTGTTGTTTTGCTGACAGTCAAAAGCATTTCTCAGCATCTTAAGTGAGAACAATCTCACCAGCAGTGCCCAGTGTGTGTGGGTAGAAAGGGGCTCTGAGACTCTCCATGTGAGTGAGGTGTATTTTACTGCTCCAGTTTCATTTTCAGTCACATTCATACACAGATGACACCTGTGAAAACACCTTCATGTCTTCAAAAGTAAGGTAGAAAACAAACAACAAAGGCCTCAGGAGGTAAACCTGTATCTCTTGGTGAGGGTTCATATGATTGAATACTCCTTCTTGCTACAAAAATTAAAATTTCATGCATATAGAAAACTGGCATATCAAACAAGGATTGCACTAGGCTCTTTGTCCCTGACATGCTTCTTTCCTGGGTGACGGGACCTTTCTGCATGGAGGACTGTTATGCAAGCCCCCATCTGTGGTCCAAAGGAGAGTTTGGAAAGATTGCCTTTTTTGGACTCCAGCTCCCAGAATCCTCCATCCTGGGGAATTCTTGAAATCATAGTCCAAAAAAATAACCTTTACAAGCTCTGATTAGAAGTGGGACTGCCCAAGCAGAAGTTTACTTTTTCATCTGTTGCTTGTAAACGTTAGACTAGAAAGTAGGGTTGGCTGCTTATAGCCAGTTGGCATGTTGAGTGCTGTTGTGGAAAGCAGAGTACAGTTGGCCTTCTATATCCATGGATTTGGCATCCATGGATTCCACCACCCACGGCTTGAAAATATTCCTCCCCAAAAAATAAATTCCAAGAAGCAAACTTTGATGTTGCCATTTTTATTTATTTATTTAGGTATTTATAACCCGCTTTTCAGCCACAAAGACTCTCAGAGCGGCTTACAAATTGTTAAGCAATAACACTTTACACATCTACACTGCTTTATAGCATGCTAGGCACTAAGTGGTTTACAATGTGTGTTAGTTAATTACCCCCACAAGCCGGGTACTCACTTTACCGACCTACGAAAGGATGGAAGGCTGAGTGAACTTTGGAGCCCTTGAACTTGCAACATTGTGGCTGTAGTACTAGCATTGGTGCTAATATTGGTGTTTTCTTTATTATTTAAAGTAGGGTGCATCTACACTGTAGAAATAATGCAGTTTGACACCACTTTAGTTGCCATGGCTCCATCCTACAGAATCCTGGGCTCTGTAGTTTTGTTAGGTGCCAGTGGTCTTTGGCAGAGAAAGCTAAAGACCTTGTAAAATAATAAATCCCAGGATTCCATAGGATGGAGCTACAGCACTTAAAAGTGGTGTCAAACTACATTATTTCTACAGTGTAGATGCACCCATAGTTTATAATCCTTCACATAGTGGCCTGCTACAAAAAGGTCATTGTTCACCCCTTATAAATAGCAATTTTTGTAAGCTCAAAACTGAATTGTTTCAACACCAGTATTCATTCCTAATATGATTGTTGTAACAATTCAATATTGATCTCACAAAAATAGTTTGAAATTGGTTCGAATGGATGGCCAGCTCTGTCGTCTTGATTTGGAGGGCCCAAGTCCGACTTGCAGTGGCCTTGGGCAAGTGACCAAGAGCCTCCATTCCCTATTTCTAAGGGATGAACAATGACCTTTTTGTAGCAGGCCACTATGTGGAGGTTATAAACTATTTTAAACACTGTTTAAAGTGTTTAAAAGGACTGTATAAATGTATAACATAAAGAGGTTATTTTCCTTTTCAGTTATTTTTTTTTTCGCTTTCAGGCTTACATCTTAATTTTACTGATTAGCCAGATAGCACTCCAGAGGCATAATGCTAAGACACTGTTTTCACTCATTTCCCTTTCTGTATGGACAGAGTTCAGTGTCTGACAGAATCCTTCTGTTAACACAGCATATCACTTCTGTCAGACATCATTCTCCCCCCCCCCCCTTTGCATTTGAATTTGCTTTTTGGGGGTTGTTGCTTCACATGATGTTTTCTCTCCCTGCTGTTACATAGTCCGTCAGTTGTCTTCTGATACTGATGAGATGCCAAATTAAAATCTGGAACGCTGATGGTCCTAGAAGTACACAGATGAATTAGTTTCATTTACTGATGAGTATTAACAGTGTGCTATATTACTCAGATTAAACTAGATAGCAGTGCTTCCTTTTCTTATTGCACAAAACCCCTTATTTATTCCCAAGTTTCAGTGGGAAATTGAGAGAGCTGGCTCATATGTTTGAATAACTGCTCCAATATGTGCTCTTTTCATGTGAACATTGTAATATCAGAGGATCCAGGATACCATCTTACAACATCTAAAAATTTGCAATTTCTAGCACACTTCTGTTGCGCCTATTTACTGTCATCTTTAAGAACCTGCTATAATTCCACACTTCATTCCGCATGCATGTTGAAATTCGTGTCATAAATTGGTCAGGACAATGTCAATGTATGAAATTATCTTAGTGAGTATGATGTGCTCAAGACTATTTGTTGAATTCCTTGTCAGTTTTGCCCAGGAAAGTTAATTAATACACGGCCTTTTTGGAACTCTTTTGCTTCAGAATCATCTTTACTTCTTTCAGGAAGCCCACATCTTAACAAGTTACTGTTTGCAGTTCAGTCTCATAGTTAGCTGTTGTTGCTGTCTTATGGCAACCCAAAGGCAACCTTATCACAGAATTTTCTTGGCAAGATTATTTCAGAGAGGATTTGCCATTACCTTCCTCTAAGATTGAGAGTAGGGCTTTCCCAGTGTCACACAGTGGGGTTTTTTTTTTTAATGACTGAGCAGGAATTTGAACCTGGGTCTCCCAGGGTCTTATCGCCTGAGGGAAGGAAGCAGCAGTGCATCCCAATAATAGTGCCACCCACTGTGCCTTATCACATGACATCAGTTTGTTTCAGCTGTTCTCATGTTCCAGTCCCATGGGAGATGGTGGTAGACGCAAGTCTTTTTCCTAAGTGGAAAAATCTGTTAGCAGAAAGACCTGCCTTTACCACCTTTCCCCACAGGACTGGAACAGGAAAACAGCTGAAACATGCCAACATCATGCGATAAGGCAAGGTGGGATGCAGTACTCCTGGGCTTCCCTTCCACTTCTCTTCCCTTGTGCGATAAGCCCCCTTGTCCAACACTCAAAACCACTGCACCACACTGGCTCTCTCATGGACTGGTATTTCAAAAACTCCTAAAGAATTAACCCTAAAGCAAATTCTCACTTTTTAATGGGAGATTTCTATAGTGCAGCCCCACTGCATTGTCTCTTGGTACAGGGTAATTAATGCTTCTCTTAAGGCTTACTTTCACCTACTGGTTTACTCCTCATGACTAATTCCCCAATGTCATGTTTTGCCTTGGAGCTGAAGAAGTAACTTTGCTGTGTATAAAAACATCTGTAAACACAGACACATAAACATAGACACACATTTTTTAAAGCATAGAAGAATTTCAGGATGTGGAAACTACTGTGGAAAAGCATCTACAATCACTGTCTGGCCAGAAGACATAACTGATGGAATTGAAGCATAACAACAGCTTAAGGTAAAAGGGAGGACATTTTGATAACCAAACCTTTTGCCCTTAGATTCAGGGATAGGTGATGGCCTGCTAGTCTACTCCTCATAAAAAAGTTGGGTTCTTCAGTATCAGCTTTAAAAAAATATATGAGCAAGTTGTTTCACCACCCTGTTGATCCTGGACCATCAGGAGTAGGCTTGTACATTGGCACCTCACTGGACTGTTTTATCCTAAATTGCTTTTTAATTGATTTATTTTAAATAGAAGATCAGCAGATTTTTTTTAAAATGAGAAATCCATTACTAAGAAGAGACTATCCTCAGTCCTTTCTTTGTTGGTGGATGTGTCCATTCTTGCTGTCTTCATCCCTTTTTTTGTTACATTCCTGCACTAGGGTGACTGATCCTTTTTTTAAACATACATATTTCACCAAGAGAATATGAACATTGTGCAAACCGAGGGTTGAAAGCCAGTTGCCCTCTGTAAACATTTCCCATGAATGCAGCATTAGTAACAGGCCTGGTTAAAAAGGTTCTCTCTCTTAGAACTGGAGGTGGTAATTTTCCTCTTATCCCCGTAGTAAAATGCCTTTTGAAAATACATGCTGAGCTTTCCAGAGAAGCAGTGATTTCAAGGCTGCTGATTGCTTTGTGCTGCAAGCCTTGACCAGTGTATGAAACGAAAAAGAAATCTCATGGTCAAATCCCTTTGGTGTGGGTTGTGAATCATGGATATTCTCAGGGTGGCTGAACATTTTGGGCACAATCTCAATCCTCCCATCAGCAACACAAAGTGGTTCAGTCATAATAGGGAAGGAAGGAATAAAAATGGGAATTTGATTGAAATTTTGCACTGCAGTAACTTTTGCCGCACAGTCTCTTAGGCTCACATATTTTCTTTTCAGTGCTGACTTTCTTCTTTTAATGGTTGCCATGTGTAACTCCTACTTAGCTCTGTTGGATCTTTATTTTGGGGGGGGAGGGGAGAAAAGGACATGCTTTGAATCGTTCTCTCAAATTTGTTTTTATGTGGCTTCTGATTTGTGAATGGTATGTCAAGTTGGGTGGGTGGGGGAGCATAACAGTGATGGTGGGGTGGAAGAAAACCAACTCTGAGGTACAAGACTAGGAAAGCCCAGCTTTCTGAATTGCCTCTGATGGCTGGTGTTCATTTTTTATATGCCACATTTTGACCATATTTGAATCATTCTGGTGATATGAGTGTGTTTGTGTGCATTTCCCACCCGTCTTTTTTTAATTCTTTCTAGCCTTCCATGCCTATGGAAAACCTGGGAAAATGCTGGTGGAAACCAGGTGAGTTTCTTTCCCCTGCTCCCACATAAAGGTTTCAGTATTTTTCAGTTGTTTGTTTAAAACATTTAATGCCAATTTTTCAGACTCTTTCAGATTTGCTGTCCTATCTATAGTGCCATGTCCTGTTTCTGGCTAATCTCAACCTTCCTCTTATGGAACTTGGCAGTATTAACCCTGTTTGTCCAACTTGTGGTGATGCCATGAATATTGGAAAGCCTTTGGCTCTTCAGATGTCTTTGGACTTCAGCTCCCAGAAGCCCATGTCAGCATGGCTGGTGCTAAAGGATTGTGGGACTTATAGTACAAAACATCTGCAGAGCCACAGATTCTTCAGCATTTCTGTAGGGTGAATGTGATGTCATCACGTTGGGTGCACATTCAAAACTATAGGCCCCTTTAAAAATCTCTTTTCCACTCTTTGAGCTCTGTAGGCATGTAAGTGTTTGATTAGGCTTAAGATCTCTATAGCTTCACTAATTATTTGGGTAGAGAAAGCAGACACCACACACTTAGATCTTTAAACAAAACACAGGCACGCTTTTAAAGGGCAGAAGACATTTAATCATTTTTCTGCAGTATGAATGTGCTGGCCCTCCACCTTCTGTATATGCAATTGTTATTGTGTTAATGGCCATCCTGGTATGCACACAGCACCTGTTCTCTGTTCCCTTGCATTACTCTAGCAAGACCCTCCACAGTGATAGAAGTGTCCTTAATATTTTATTTGTTGCTCTTCTTTCATATTTCCTTGGCTGACACAAATGCACAGTTCCATCAATTTCAAAGTGGAGGTGGTGGAGTTCCATTTGGGGAGGCCTGGGGATTCATTCCCTTCTCATGCTATCCACCCACCCCTGCTACCCATTACGAATCATACAGTGAAGGTCTAATCATTGTTCCCACTTCAGTCTGTGCAGAGAGAGGTGCCTTAATTCAGTAGTAGCTTTTTATCCTGTCTGTGATTGTTTCCACCCCCGCCCCCTCTGTAGAAATGGGGCTGTGCAGCTAACCCAGACTGTAATACGAGCCTTAGTAGCATCACAGGGTTGTGTTTTATGAGTGAGGTTCTCAAACTGTGTGATCCATAGTGAGCTGGCCAGTCCTGTGATCCTGGCTTGCTTCCTGATTCCCAGCTGCTAAACTGCTTTGCAAAATGGCTAAAAATATTTTCAGTACTTCATTATTTTTCCATGTAGGTAATTGTTATAATTGCAACAGGGACATCATATGGTTGGAAATGGGTGTGGAAGTAGTCCATGCCTTTGTGAAAGTGAATGGCACATGAGTTCCTAGGATGATCCCTTGATTAAAGTACTGCCCACCTTTTTGGGAGGAGTGAGTCCCATTCACTCACTACAGAGCAAGCATAGTCTTCAAACCTGGAGCCCCCACCCTCAGTTTTCTGACTGTGTGTAATGGAATACCACTGGATCTCTCCCCCCCCCTCACACACATACGTTCAGTCTCTTTTTGCCAAACATGTAAATGAATAATGGCTCCTTTAAAAGTGAATTCCCAAAATAGAGCTTCCATAGTTGGCTCTGGAAAAGCCGTTAAATTAACATGCATGAACTTGAAGGCTTTAACTTTTCCTTGCTGTGTGGTTGCTAGGTTGTCCCTTTTATTAAAGTCTCATAAAGCTGCTGCTCCATGCTTCTGCTAGGGCCCTTATATCACCTGAAACTATTCCATACTTCAGCTGTTTCTTAAAATAGCTTCACAACAGAAAAGCAATTGTACAATGCAAGTTATACCTATATCTGTGTATTTGTGTGTGCATGCATATATCTCTTTCTGATGTCATTGCTTATTCAGAGTGCACAGAGGAAGCAAATGGTACTATTTCAGAAAAAATTACAAAATGATCATTATTCTTTTTGAAGGCATGTTCTCCATTCTCTTTGGGTGTGGCAGAACATTGGAGTATGGGTGGAGAAGTGAAATGGATCTATTTGGACTTCTCCTGCACAAATAATCAAAACCTGCCAGATGAGACTGAAATTTATTTGCTTCGAAGTTTCCAAAAGGAGAGGGAAGGAATGCTGCAGCAGACAGTGCATTCTGTGACCTGTTCAGAAAATCCCCTGAGATTGTATATAGTGTGCAAATGTTCTGTAGAGCCATACAACGTGGGCAGCTGAGGCTATATTTACTATACAGACTGCTAGCAATAACCTTGAAGCATGCCAAGAGATGGTTTCATTATGGCTCTGCTACCATCTGGCATCTGTTACCAATAAATGTGGTCCTCCTGGAATCCCACTCTCGCTGCTTGCTGGCTTCACTTTATAGGTCTTATTTTAGGCCTAGAAGGTGGTGTCAAACATATTTTGGCTCACTGTGTTTTCTGAGTGCTAATGTTAAGGAGAATGAGGCACAGTACCTGCTCTATGTGATAAGTCCTTCTGCTGAAGCTGCCCTGTTCCAGAAGGTGGTGGGAAATTTACAGTGGAGGTGTCTAGAGCACATCAGCCATGGAAAATGTCTGTGCTCAAGCTTCAGAGTGCCAGTGTCATCTAAATGTGACAGCTAGCACATACCTGGCAAGCAATAAGGCTGCATTCCAAGGAAATACTCAGCTCTGAAGTGACTTTTGCCCATTTGTATGCCTTTGCAGCATGATTGGACTAATGTTAGGAACCTGCATTGCTTTCTATGTTGTTATTGGTGACTTGGGATCAAACTTCTTTGCCCGGTTGTTTGGACTTCAGGTAAGCTCACTTTTTCTTGATCTTATCAACAGCAATGTAGAACATTTCCCCTTTTCCTGCACATTCTGCACATGGGTAATGTTTTGCTTATAAAAGCATCTTGGCTGAACACTATTGTTGTGGTACACCTCAGCACGTCTCTTATTCTGCCATTTTCAAAATTAGTAGGAAGCAATGAAGACCAAAAACAGGTTGCTCTGCAACAGCCTGAGCTAAGACAAATCAGTGTTGCACCCATGTTGATTAATTTGGTGACCAAGGATCCATCCCAAGTGGATTTTCTGCAAATGTTGGTACTTCCTGCATGTTTGGGATGGACAGATGGTAGATTGTGGTATGATTTGCTGTGAAATTTGCTTAATTTCAGCAGTAGAATGATTCCCCACCCCCACCCCTAAATTATACTGCTGAAGTTGAGAAATCTTGGGATGACCAGGTGTGGATTTTTGTGTGGAATCACTATGAATAGCACTCTGTTCTGGTGCACCAAGCCAATTCCTGGGCTTCATGTTCTTTTCTTCTAACTGCATTATCTTTTGCACCCAAGTCATAGTTATTGGATATTGGGATTCTAATTAAAATAAAGTAGGTCCTACAAGCGTGAAATCTGCCTGCCTGTGGCTGTGTGTTTTCCTTAGCTTAGTCATGAGACTGTCATCTTTTGCTTTTTATTTATACAGCAACCACCCTTAACACATGTGCATATATATCCACATACCTATCCCAATTCCTCTAGCATTTCAACTGTTTTATAGTGCTTGTAATGTATGTAACTTGATGGTGATGTGAGACAGGGCAAGGCAGAGTGTGGGCCTATTATGCTTGACAGAGAACTGAAAGCTAGAGATATGAAGTTTGTATCATCAAGAATTCTCAGAGCAGGCATTGACAGGATTGAGAATTCAGCACACTGAGGCATTGAACGGGACTTTGGGGAAGTGTTATAAGCCTTAGGATGTATTGGTTCATTTGTTAATCTCAGACCTCCGAATAGAACTTCACAACTAGATGGTGAATGACCTAGCAAACCAGGTCAAGAAAGTGCAGTGCTGATAGCGTATCTGCTGTTTGCCTTTCCAGTGCAGGAACAGTTTAATTCCCAGTGGAGAAATTGGGACCAGAGAACAATCTACAGGGGCAAGGGCAGGCCAGAAAAGCTAAATGGACATTCAGCTGAGTTTTGGCATGGGTTTTATCTGCTCCAGCCTGATGTAGTTAAGCTCTGATTAAGGAGCTGAGACGTTAAAAAGATGCATCATAAGCAAAGCCAAATTAGGTATTAAATATTTCTAGGCATTTCCAAGCTTTCTGGTATAATAAATAGCGAAAAGCTGCTGGTTAATTTTCTGGGTCAGAATTTCCAAGACTTCCATTTCTTCGTTCATTTTCCTTTCTGCAGCAAGGTTAGTTTTCATTTTATTTGCTGGAAGTACATAAAAGATATTCAAAATAGGTTGTGTTCGGATTACCATTTAAAACAGCCAACAAGCGTTTGCTTTTAAAATGGGCTTGGTAAGAGCTTCATAGAGCAACAGTGGCACCCAGTGACTATGTGAGCTAATCACAGATTGATCTGTGGCAAGCAGCTTTCTGTAACATGCTTTCAGGCTCAGTCTTAGTGCTTTTCATAGCAGAGGCAAGATTACGTCTCATGTGTTTAATTTTGTTGATATGTCTTCACTAGGCTAGCAACCAACACAAGGGATCTTCTGGGTGTTGCTCAGTGTAATACTTATTGACATTTATCTTTCAGGTGAGCGGCTGGTTCCGGATAGTCCTGCTCTTTATTGTCTCCCTCTGCATAGTGCTTCCGCTTAGTCTCCAGAGGAACATGATGGCTTCCATACAGTCGTTCAGTGCCATGGCTCTGATCTTTTACACAGTGTTTATGTTTGTGGTCAGTATTAATGACTGGAAGGCTTTTGTTGTCTTCAGTGTTTGGTGGTTATTTCATCCAAGGAAAACCACAGTGCAAATTAAATCCCACAGTGTCCGAGCTTTGCTTGTGGGTGGGCTCTTGAGAACATTTTAAATGGATGCCAGGTCTGCATGTTGGCAGCAGCTCACAGGCCCAGGGTTTGGTTTGAAAGACTTTCCCCCTTTAACATTACTGGCATTGCCTGGTAGAAGACGACCACTACGAGTCACAGAGAGGCAGCTTGCTCTCCTGTGTGACCACAGATTCAGGAATGTGTCTCTCGCATGGTACTTAAAAGTTCACATTCTTCCAGGCAGATCATGCCACGTCCCCAGCTTCCAGCAATTCAGCACATTTTATATACTACAGAGTTAATAATATGGGCTTTTGGGCCACACAGATTGCCAGAAGAGTCCCTCGATTACTTCCCTCACTTTTGCTCCTATATAGTGTTTAATCCAGTGCCTCATTCAAGAAAGGGTTTGCCCCAGCTCAAGCCTGTTAACGATCTAGAAAGGCAAAACCTTTCTTGAAACAAGCCTTCCATTTCAATTTCTGTATCATCATACCTCTGATGGTATTCCTAGATCTTTTTCTGCCTGTGTCCCATCTCTCTAGCCTTGAATATGGCACCACTGATGAAACAGAAGTGTATCTCCTCAGTCCATAGTTTAGAAAGCAGAGGTAAAAGTTGTCCTGGACCTTTGTAAACTCATGCTAAAATCACATAAACATATAAAGCTTTATGCTGAATTGTAATACACAGAACAGATGCAGTGCTGCTCCATTGGCATACACAGTGCTTTACAGAGATTCATAAATAAAAAGTAAAAGTATAGACCCCCTTTTCCCATGGAACTTAAAATCTAAAACAGAAAAGTGAAAAGACAACAGAGTTTATGGAGGGACAGACCAGGATAGTACTGGATGAACATGACTGCCCATGGTTTGAAGCTGGAAGTTAAGGTTAAGTGCTTAAGTCAAAGGTTTCCCAGAAAATGTGGATTGCAAAGGAAGACAGAGAGATGATGCATATTAAGGGAAGTAATTTCATAAATACAGAGCAAAAAGGGAGAATTTGTGAAATCATGTTAGACATCAAGGAGTGTTTGGGTGACTGAGGGTAGTATTGCTGGAGGAGTTGATTATAGAAAAATGTTAAGGGGAAGTGGGTCCAAAAGATGAGGTGGGACAAGGCTGTGGAGAACTTTAAAGGTTAGAGTTAGTGCTGGCTGTGGAAAAGGGATGAGATGCCAGTGAAGGGGTCTGAGTAACATAGAAAACAGCTGCTTGCCTGCAAACTCAGTGGAGAGTAAGCAGGCCCTCCACCAGTTCCTTCTTTGTGTAAATGTATGTAATAGGTGCAGAACCTATAAACTTAAACTATAAACAGTTGAAGTCTTCCACTCATCTTTATCAGGGAGAAAGAGGATGGAAGATATGACATAGTGAAATGTCACCCGTATGGTTCTGGGCCAGCTAGTCATTGCCCCTTGATGGTTTTCACAGTGCTAGTATAGCTGTTGCAACCTGCCTTGCCAGATATCGGTTTGGCTTGGCGTCTGTTGTCTCGATTGTAACCTTTCTTTTCTTTTCCTTGGCTACAGATTGTACTTTCTGCTTTGAAACACGGCCTCTTTGGTGGGCAGTGGCTGCAGCGGGTCAGTTACGCACGCTGGGAGGGCATTTTTCGCTGCATTCCTATCTTTGGCATGTCTTTTGCCTGTCAGTCGTAAGTACAAGCAACTCTAGCTGCTGAGGGCTTGTGGAGTGGAACAAGTTTTTGTTACGGGCAAAGGGTCAGGATGGCCTGTATGGGATAGATACCATCTGGTCCCCTCGCCTTGATTTTAATCAAAATATTTTACAGCCCACTGAGATACAGCATCTGACTGGGTTGTGACCCTTTTGTTACCTAGCTGGGAGAGGGAGTTATATTTCAGTCTGGAGTCATTGTCCTTAAGGAGCTTCTTGTCCATAGGAGGCAACTACATCCTTACTGTAATTTTCCATCAGCTTTAATGTCTGTTACTAAGTATGCATTTGACTCCACTTTTTGAGAGATAACAAGAACTTGAGTAGGTATAATTACACCACAGTAGGCTACAGAAGCTTGCCTGAAATGATGTGTGTGTATCTTCATTAAGCATGGTAACAATTTCAGCTGACAGTATTTAAGAAAAAGGAAATGGTGCTTGGGCCAAGTTGACATAGTTGATTATAGGGTTCCAGTTGCTCTCTTGGGCTATGGGAAGGGCCGCTCTGCGCATTCTGTTTGTGCATCACCCAAAAATAAAGCTTAATCCAGAGTTTGCCTTGAGATTCTTGGCTTTCTTTCTTTCTTTCTTTCTTTCTTTCTTTCTTTCTTTCTTTCTTTCTTTCTTTCTTTTGTAACAACTTTTAAAACTTCTTGCTTGTAGACAAGAGAGTAAAAACTTGAGTCACTGACATCTGAAGACTCAGTCATACAAATGGGATTTCTGTACCCTATGTTAGCTCTAGTCCTTCCCTAGGGCCCCTATTCAGTTTCCTCCTGCTTACTCACTCTCATTAGTGTTGTTTTAATCTTGCTGTATGCCACCCCGGTTGCCGAGCAGAGGGGCGAGTTAAAAATAAAAAAATATTATTATATTATCATCTCCCCCCACTACCTTCCCACCATTTTTTTTCTCCCTCACATCTCAAAGCTGAAAATCTATCAGTAAACATGAATTATGGAAATAAATGCAACACAGGCACAATTGGTCCTGTATGGGAAAAAATGAGGAAGGGTGGGAATTTTAGTGTAGCACATGCATATCTTTAGTTGTTGGATGATGTTGTTGTTCTTGTCGTTGTTGTGGAGATGGAACCTTTTAGTGGCAGATGAATATCCTCTCCATTCTGGTAGCATTGCCTTCACCACCCTCTGATTTGTGGCTGGTCTGAAAAGTGACCTTGCTGAAAACAGATGAGTGTGTGTGTGTACATGTGCGCATGTGTATGTGTGGGTGTGTTCAGTTTGGGATGGATAGTTACTGTTAGTTTGGCATGGTTGGGCTCTTCTCCCTGTCCCTCACTTATTATGTCTCTCAGCTAAGACATACCTCACTCCGTTTTAAGTGTCTCAGCTGTAATTGGTGAAAGAAGGGTTGATTCATTCTTTTATAGCTGTACCTAGTTACCACAGCAGGCTTTTCTAAAATCCAAAATTGTCCTTTTTCTTGTGGTGACCATTCAGTAACCAGCCTTCATTTGTTGGGAGTAGGAAACACAGAAAATTATATGTTCTGGACTAGTATATTCACATATCTATCTAAATATAGATTGCTACACTGCCAGTGTGGCAAGCCAAACCAAAAGCTCAAACCTATAATTTTCCCCAAGGGCAAGAATAACACACACTTCTTGGCCTTTGTGATGTCACATGTTGATGAATCCCAGAGTAGGCAGGGTTGCAATCACTGACCCCCCCCCCAATTGTGACAATCTTAAGTCCTGAATTCCTTCCCTCTAGAGACGAAAAAGTAATGTGCGTTGGAATGCCAATTGCTGTGGCTTGTGAATGCACAAGTGTACTTTTCTTGTGGAATTGGCTCATTTCTGGTGTTGAGGCTGGTCGTCATTGCCAAATTCAAAGAGAAACGCCTTTGCCTCCCTCCCCACCACCCCCACAAGCGTGGCATATGGTCTAACAGACTGCACATAGGGCTAGGAGCCAGGAAGCTTAGAAATGTAATATTAGCTCTGCTACAGCCTTCCTGTGTGACCTTAGGCTAGTCTCCCCGTCACAACAGCTCATTTGTAACAGTGAACAACAGTGACATGACCTTTGAAAAAGGAATTTCAAACAGAGGCACAGTTGATCCTTATGTGAACCTACTGACTTTTAGTGGCTGGCACTGTTATTATTAGTTGATGACCACTGTCACTGTTAGTGTAGTGAAAATATTCGTGCAATGAAAGTAATATTCTAGCACTGGGGGCTGGTGTGAGTTGGTGTGATTCAGGTCCATGTCATCTTCACATGTCTTCACTCGTAAATCCTTTTCATTCCACTCCCATATTAATCAGCAGATTAAAGAAAAGAGAATCTACACAAATATTTATACTATAATGAAATGCACTAAAGCAGGGATGGTAATTGTATAGCCTATGAGATGTTCTTAAAAAGCCCTACCTGGACCCCCTGAACCTAAACAACTATAAACCAGTATCAAATCTCCCTTTTCTGGGCAAGGTGATTGAGTGGGTAGTTGCCTCTCAACTCCAGATGATACAAGTTATCTAGACCCATTTCAAACTGGCTTCAGAGCAGGATATAGAGATCACTATGGTCGCCTTAGTGCATGATCTTTGCCTGAGCACTGACAGAGGGAGTGTGTCCCTGCTGGTGCTTTTGGACCTCTCAGAAGCATTCGATACCATTGACCATGGTATCCTTTTGGAATGCCTGGGGGATTTGGGAACTGGAGGCACTGTGCTTTAGCTCTCAGGCAGGTTCCAGATGGTAGTGCTTGGGGATAGGTGTTCCTCAAAAAATGAGCTGTTATATGGCATCCAACAAGATGCCATTCTATCCCCAATGCTACTCAATATCTACATGAAACTGCTGGGAGACATCATCCGGAGGCATGGGGCAGGATGCTATCAGTATGCTGATGACACCCAAATATATTTCTCCATGCCTTCGAAATAGTTTCACCTAAGGATAGTGTGTCTCCTCTGAATAAATGCCTGGAGGAAGTAATGGTCTGGATAAGGAAAAACAAACTAAAGCTGAATCCAGACAAGATGGAGGTGCTTACTGTCAAGGGTCCTAACCTGGGTTTGGAGGTATGTCAACCAGTCCTGGCTGGGGTTACACTCCCTTAGAAAGACTATGTTCGTAGCCTGGGAGTGCTTCTGAATCCGTTGCTCCAAGTGATGGCTCAGATAGATGCGACGGCCAGGAGTGCTTACTACCAGCCAGCTGCACCCCTTCCTAGAGTTGAAGATGGTAGTGCACATGCTGGTAACCTCAAAGGTGGACTTTTGCAATGTACATTGGGCTACCGCTGTACCAAGATTGGAAACTTCAATTAGATCAAAACACGGCAGCCAGATTAGTCACTGGTACATCCAGGAGTGGTCATATTAAAGTCACTTCACTGGCTGCCAGTTAGTTTCCAGGCAAAGTACAAATGTTGGTTATTACCTTTAAAGCCCTACGTGGTTTGGGTCCAGGTTAGCTACAGGATCTCATTCTCCTGTATAATTCGTCTTGTACATTTAGGTCCTCTGAGGGACATTTGTTCCAGTCAGCCAGGACTAGATTGGCAACTGTCACACAGAGGACTTTTTCTTTAGCTGCCCCTGGACTGTGGAATGGCCTGCCAGAAGGATACAACAGTTGAATACGCTGTCTGAATTTAAAAGAGCATTAATGACCGTGTCTTCTGGCAGGACTATCCAGATATTTTTTTTAATTTGTATTTTTATTCAGTTCCCTTTCTTACTGTACATATTTCTGCAACATATTACATTTGTACATTAAATTATAATTGGTTTGTAATGTCCATAATCTTATTCCAGCACTCTCATTAATCAATGATTGAACAATAACAAAGTAACAAACCGAATACAATTTTAGCTTCCTGTATCATAATACTTTGGGAATCGGCAAGATGATCATACTAATGTTCTAACAACTTCATATAATTCTAAATATATATTGGATCACAACAGTTTCGCTTTCCTTTTTACAATCTAAGCGATATTCCTTTATCCTTCCCTTCTTTTTGTTTATCCTATTAACAACAGATTTTCTTCATTGTAATACAACCCTCTTGTTTCCCAATATCTTAGAACAGAAGTCCATTTCTCCAGTGAATTCTTCTTAGGGAGGTTGTGGATTCTTGATGTCAATATATCCATTTCTAGGAAGTCTTGAGATTTCTTAATCCATTCCTGCACCGTGGGAGCTTTGTGTGTTTTCCATACCTGTGCTACTGTCAGTCTAGCTGCTGTAATTAAATACAGTATGATTTTCCAATTTTCCCCCACCATTTCCTTTCCTAATCCATCAATCATATTTAACAGAAATATTTCTGGCTTCGGTTCAAAGTGAAATTGAAAAATTTCTTCCAAGATTTTATGTATTCTACCCCAGAATTTCCTAACTATTTTACAACTCCACCACATATGTAATAGAGTACCCACATTTGCTCTACATTTCCAACAACTGTTGCTGATAGAGTTATTGATCTTATTAAGCCTAGCTGGGGAAAAATACCACCTATGAGCTACTTTTTGGTAGTTCTCTTTCAAATTCTGACAGTTGGTAAACCTGTACGTTCTATTTCTAGCTCTTTCCCACGCCTCTAACTCTAGCGAGTATCCAAAGTCTTTAGCCCACGATGTCATGTAGTCTTTAATGTTATCAGTTTCTAAACTCCTACTTAATAGTAGGTTATATAATTTACCAATTTTTCCTTTTCCTTTTTCTCCCCATAACAGTTTATCTAAATCATTTTCTTCCCTTTCAATCTTGTCTGTTTTCATATCCTCCAGAAATCTCGTTTTTAATTGGAGGTAGGTAAACCAATTGATTTTACCTTTTTCTTCTAGTTCTTCTATAGATTTCAAAATTATTTCTCCCTCTCCATTTTCTTTCAGCAAGTCTTTATAGTTCAGCCAATCATTAGTAGTTTTCCACTTATTTTGGAAAGCCTCCTGGGGGGAAGTCCAATATGGTAAATTGAAGTAAAAAAGTTTTTTAACTTTTTTCCAGACTTGTAATAAAGCTCTCCTTACGAAGTGATTTTGAAAATCTCTATTCACTTTTTCTTTACCATAGCATAGATAAGCATGCCATCCGTAACGATTATCATAGCCTTCAATAGTTAACAATTTTTCATTTTCAAGTTTCACCCACTCCTGTATCCACGTAAGCGAAGCTGCATAGTAGTACATTTTAAGGTCTGGCATACCCCATCCTCCTCTTTTTATTGAGTCAATAAGGTATTTCCATTTAATCCTGACTTTTTTATTACCCCAAATGAAATTCTTCAAATCTTTCCCCCATTCTATCCAATATCTATCTTCTATAATAACTGGTGCATTCTGAAACAAAAATAGCATTTTAGGAAGTATGGACATCTTACAAGATGCTATCTTTCCTGAGATCATTAGATCTAATTTAGCCCATCTTGCCATGTCTGCTTTAATCTCTTTCCAGGTTTTTTTATAATTATTTTCAAAGACGTCTATATTCCTTTTTGTTACCCAAATACCTAAATACTTCACTTTTTCCCCAATTTTACAGCCAGATTTTTCAACAATTAAGTTTTCTTTATTTTCATTCATATTTTTTTGTTAATATTATTGATTTTTCTCTATTAATTTTGAATCCTGTATGTTGTCCGAATTCTGTAATGGTTTCAAATAAGTTCTCTATTTTATCTATCGGATTTTCTATAAATATTACTAGATCATCTGCGAATGCACACAGTTTAAAGTTGTGTCCTCTAATTCTTATTCCAGGTAAATCTTTATCCCCTGTTATATTCCTATTCCAGATTTCCAATACCAGTATAAAGAGTAACGGTGACAAAGGGCACCCTTGTCTTATGCCCTTAGTTACTTCTATTAGATCTGACTTCTCTCCATTTATGATTAAGTTTGCTGTCTGCCTTTTGTATATATTTTCAATCCTTTTATAAAAGTTATCTCCTCCTTCCACTCTTTTGATCACTTCTAATAGGCAGTCCCACCTTACATTGTCGAAAGCTTTTTCCACGTCAACAAATAACATTGCCAATTTTTTTTTGGTTATTTTTTTCAAAATATTCAATGATATCCAGTATAATTCTCGTATTATTTTTAATCTGTCTACCCGGGATTTTAAATTTTGAATTTTAAATTGTGTATTGTTAATTTTAAATTGTCTTGGTTTTGCTTGTTCTTTTAAATTGATATATGTTTTTAACTATGTGTTTTTAACCAATGTTATATGTTAATTTGTTGTTCCCCGCCTTGATCCATAAGGAGAGGCGGGTAAGAAATAAATATTGTTGTTGTTGTTGTTGAACTGTAAATTCTGGCCGGGATAGCCGATGGTGAGGAATGCTGGGAGTTGCAGTTCCACTACATCTGGAGGTTTCGATGATTCCCTTGTCTCTGTTCTCTGAAAGCAAGCATTTTAAATGCCTCTATACCTCTTTTAAAGATAAGGAATTGTCTATAAAGGTTTAGAAAGTGTGAAATGTGATTTACAGTTGAGCTCTGATCTGCAGGTTAGTCTGGGAAGTACAGATCAGGTTAGTTTTTATTAGAATTTGTTAAAATCAAATTCTAAGGATCCCTGTGTAGCACAAATATCCATCTTGGTGTTGACCACTTTAAGTTTTCTTTAACTTAAAGTTAACTTTAAGTTAAAGTTAAACTTAACTTTAACTTTCCCTAGTTTATGCTCCAACTACAGATACAGAAGAAGAAGAAATTTCTAGGAGGAAATAGATCACACACCAAAACAGGATTTCTTGTTAGTCAGAGGCAATTGGGATGCAAAAGTAGGAAACAGAGCAGAATCAAAGAGTGTAGGAGAATGTGGCCTAAGATCAAGAAATGAAGCAGGAGACTGAATTTTATGAGTTAGTTAAACTCAAACACATTCTTCAAGCAACCAAAAAGCGATGACCAATATAGAAATGAAATAGACTACATAATAGGAAGCAGAAGATAGAGAAGGTCCATTCTGTGCAAAAATAAGACCAGGAACAGACTGTGGCATAGACCATGAACTGCTTAAAACTAAAGAAAAACACTAAAGCAACCATCATGCCAAAATACAACTGAAGAACATTCCCATAGAATTGAGCCTATCAAGCCTAATTGCCAGAAGACCTCTGGAGTGAAGCCTGAACTGAAGATGGCATACCAATAGAGCTGCTTCAAGGTACAGAGACAGAATCTACTCTGGTTTCAACTAAAACCTGTCAACAAATATGGAAAACAAAATAATGGGCCACAGACTGAAAATGCTCAAGACACATTCTAGTCCCAAAGAAAGGGGGACCAGGGGTTGCATTAACCACAGGAACATTGCATCAATCTCCCATGAAAGCAAAGTGACGCTCACAATTCTACAACAAAGACTTTTACCATATATTGAACAAGGAATGCCAGATGTCTAAGCTGGGTTCAGGAAGGGAAAAGGCACTAGGGATCATATTGCAAATATATGTTGGATAATGGAGTGCACCAAAAAATTTCAGAAGAAAACCAGCCTGTGCTTTATAGATTATCGATCACTCTTAAAGAAATGAGTGTGCCACAACGTTTGATTGTCCTGATGCATAACCTGTACTCAGGATGAAAGGCTACTGTTTGGACAGAATATGGAGAAACAGAATAGTTTCCAATTGGCAAGGGGTCAGGCAAAGCTGTATTTTATCACCTGATCTGTTTAACTTGTACACTGAATGTATCATATGTAAAGTAGGATTAAACGTGGAGGAAGGAGGCATGAAAATTGGAGGGAGAAACATCAACAATGTAAGATGTGCAGATTATGCCATACTTTGTTGTGGTGTGTCTTCAGGTTGTGTCTGACTTATGGGGGCCCTAAGGTGAACCTATCACAGGGTTCTCTGAGGCTGAGAGTGTGTGACTTTCCCAAGGTCACCCAGTGGGTTTTCATGGCTCAGCAGGGATTTGTACCCTGGTCTCCAGAATTGTAGTCCAGCACTCAGACTGCTACACCATGTATACTGCTAGCAAATATAGCAAAGACTTGGAATGATTACCGAAGAAAGTCAACAAAGAAAGTGCAGATGCAGGTTTATAGTTCAGCATTAAGAAAACAAAAATAATGCCCACAGATGATATACATAACTTTGAAGTATACAATGAAGACATTGAAATAGTTCCAAGATTTTCGATACCTCATTTAAGCCATTAATCAGAATGGAGACTGCAATCAAGAAATCAGAAGACTAGGACTTGGAAGGTTAGCTATGAAGGAAGTCTACAAGATTCTGAAATGTAAAGATAGATCATTGAATACTAAAGTTACAGTAGTCCATGACATTTTATTTCCAGTTTCTATGTATGGTTGTGAAAGCTGAACAGTGAAGAAAGCTAATAGGAAGAAAATCAATTCCTTTGAAATGTGATGCTGAAGAAGAGTTCTGCGGGCACCATGGACTGCTAAAAAGATAAATAAATGGGTCCTAGAGCAAATCACGCCTGAACTCTCCCAGGGAGCCAAGATGACTAAACTGAGACTGCTGTACTTTGGCCGTATCATGGTTAAATGCCAGTACTGCAAGCCACCACGTTGCAAGTTCGATTCCAGCGGGCTCCAAGGTTCACTCAGCCTTCTATCCTTTCGTAGGTCGGTAAAATGAGTACCCAGCTTGTGGGGGCAATTAGCTAACACACATTGGAAACTGTTTAATGCAGTGTAGATGTGTAAATAGCTATTGCTTAAAACAATTTGTAAGCTGCTCTGATAGCCTTGTGGCTGAAGAGCAGGGTATAAATAAATAAAAAATAAATAAAAAAACATGTCTCAGTGGAAAAGACAATAATGCTTGGCAAGATAGAAGGCAATATGTCAAAGAGGATGATACCATTGCAAATGTGATGTTGCATCCCTCCTAATCACTTTTCAATGTTTGGGGAGGGAGTTTGACTGAGGTGTGTTTTTTGATTGAAAAACTGTCTCGACCAAAAAAATGAGGGAGGGGGCTGCCAGGGGCTTTTGAGGTGTTGGTGGGGTCCCACAGGCTGGACAGTGCCCCCCCCATGCTGACCACATTCCCATTTACCACTGAGTCAATTGGTGGTGGTGGCCATTCTGTGTCAGATGAATTAAGGCTAAGATTCTTGACTGTGATCAAATGCTTCAGTCCCTTTATTGTGCTGGATAGGGCCCTTTCTCCAATCTGTATTGACTGCTGCCCAGAATGAATCTACAAACAACATGAGAAATGCACCCTTTCTGTTTCCTGCACACAAGAGCTAAGTTTTATGGCATAGATGAAAATCTGTTAAGAAAAGAAATAGCTCACTCCTCATCAAGAAGGAGCTGCTGTGTCTCCATATCAAGTTCAGAAGCTGCTTGTTTGTGCTCTTTCTCTCCTTGAGCTCATCTTGGGAATCGAGAGATAAATGTAAAGGGCATTCGGTCTAAATATCTTTCTTCAGTCTACCCCGAGGAGTAGTGTTTCTGTGATTGCAAGTGATGTCAGGAATCTGCACCCAGTAGCATACAAAGTGTTTGTCAGACAAAGGCTTCTGTGCTCCCAGTGCTTCTATCTTAGTCTAGCCTTAAGCGTGGACATTTTAGCTTGAGAAGAAAAGTTGTCCATGTTGAAATGTACTGCTTGGTGCGTGTGCGTGTGCAGACACACACACATACACGTGCACATTTGTTTTTCTCTTTATTGGAATCTTAATTGGCATGGAGGTTTGCTTTGCATGCTTTCCAAGTTTAGAGCCCCCTCCCTCCTTTTTCTAAATGGTGATGGCTGGAAAGTAAAAATGTCTTGGGGCTTCTTTACATGAAGCCAAGGTAATAAGTGACTTCTGATAACTGCTGACTCCTGAAGTGCTCTCTTAGGGACATAAGTTACATTTTGCCAGATCAAGCTGAAAGCCCTTTCTGTCCAGCATCCTGCTTCCGAACAGTAGGCAGGCAGATACCTCTGAGAGATATGCAGGCAGGGCATGGTGGCAATAGCAGTTTTGCTGTTTGTTCTACTGAGTCATCAGAGGGAATGGCTGCCTCTGAATGTGGAAGTTACAGGCCATACCCTCAGCCACATCACCTGTATTTCATAGAATACTTTCCTACTACTTGTTATGCCTCAAGACTAAACTTAACGGGGCAAGGGTAGTGTATGAGCAGAATACTCCTGCCTTTTAGAAAAGCGTTAAGAGAGCCAGTGCAGGGTAGTGGTTTGAGCACTGGACTATGGAGAACAGGGTTCAAATCTCCACTTGGCCATGGAAACCCTCTTGGTGATCTTGGGCATGTCACGCTCTCTCAGACTCAGAGGAAAGCAGTGGCAAAACCCACTCTGAGTGAATCTTGACAAGCAAACCCTGTGATGTTTGCCTTATGGAAATGACTTGAAGCCACACAACAACAACAACAACAACAACAACAACAATAGTGAGGGGGAGCAGGAAACAATCATGTAAAAACTACGCACTAGAGAAGGAAGGGGTTGCTCTTTTCGGCCTGTGCTATTTTCCTAATTAAAAATCTTTCCAGGGGCTTTTTGTCCCACTGAATTAATCTTGGAATGCTATTTTTTTAAAATAATGTGTTCGATATTATGTGTTACCTTCCCCCAAAGCAACACATCAGATGTTACTCATTACTTTAACGGTGGCATGTTAGTTACCTTTTATTAATACACTACTTTTTGGTTAGAGCTTTCCTTCTCCTAGGATGGTTGCCATAAGGCTAGAGCGCCCATCCTGCCCTTTGACGCTCTTTGTCAAACCCTTCGGTTTTGACTTGTCTGGCATGGGAGACCCTACCGGTGGCTATTATGCTACTGCCAGCATAGCTCAAAACATCATTAGGGTATGCAGATCCTTCTCCTTCAGTGCTTTGGCAACATATCAAAAACAGTATCCTCCAGTCTGCGGAAGAATCCCTCGGGTTCTCCCACAAGAAAAATCAAGACTGGTTTGATGAAAACAACCAAGAGATCCAGGATCTGTTGGCAAAGAAGAGAACTGCTCACTAGGCATACCTCGCCCAGCCAACTTGCCATGTAAGAAAAGCAGCTTTCCGCCTCACATGTAGTAAACTTCAACAAAAACTCCGAGACATGCAGAACAAGTGGTGGATCAATATAGCAGAAAAGACACAAGGCTGTGCAGATCTGCAGGATTCTAGAGGATTTTATGAAGCTCTTAAAGCAGTGTTTGGACCTACTTATCAGGTCCAAAGCTCCTTATACAGTACAGATGGTCAAACATTAATTACTGATAAAGCCTCCATCCTGAATCGATGGGCTGAACATTTTCAAAGTCTCTTTAGTGCCAACCGAGTAGTCCAAGGCTCAGCTATCCAACAAACATATGATACAAAAACCGATGAAAAATGAATTGGACATAGCTCCCACTTTGGAAGAGACCCTTAAAGCCATACAGCAGATGAAAAACGGCAAGGCAGCTGGGATTGATGGAATCCCACCTGAAGTTTGGAAACACGGAGGTCATGCACTCCATGATAAATTCCATGAACTCCTTGTGAATTGCTGGGAAAAAGGGGAACTGCCATCAGATCTCCGAGATGCAGTCATCATCACCCTATACAAGAAAAAAGGGGCAAAATCCGACTGCTCAAACTATCGAGGCATAGCACTGCTCTCTATTGCTGGAAATATCCTTGCAAGGATACTCCTGAACAGATTAGTTCCTGCTGTTGCAGAAGAACTTCTTCCTGAAAGCCAATGTGGCTTCAGAGCCAATAGGAGTTCTACAGATATGGTATTTGCCCTTAGACAACTGCAAGACAAATGTAGGGAGCAGAACAAGGGTCTCTATGTAACATTTGTCGACCTTACCAGAGCCTTCGACACTGTGAGTAGAAAAGGTCTGTGGCAGATCCTGGAAAGATTAGGATGTTCCCCCAAATTTCTTAAAATGATTATCTTGCTACATGAGGGCCAGCACAGTCAAGTCAGATATGGTGATGCTCTTTCAGAGCCCTTTCTAATAACTAATGGAGTGAAGCAAGGTTGTGTTCTTGCTCCAACTTTATTTACAATCTTCTTCAGCATGATGCTCCAAAGGGCTACGGCAGAGCTTGAAGAAGAAGACGGCATCTATATATGTTACCGTACTGATGGTAGCTTGTTTAACTTAAGCCATCTGAGGGCTCACACTAAGACTCTAAACTATCTAGTCCGTAAGCTGCTGTTCGCTGATGATGCTGCCCTTGTTGCCCACACAGAAGCAGCTCTGCAGCACCTAACATCCTGCTTCGCAACAGCTGCAGAGCTGTTTGGGCTGGGAGTCAACCTGAAGAAAACAGAAGTTCTTTACCAGCTTGCACCACAGGACGAACACCACCATCCCCACATTGCCGTCGGCAAATCTGTGCTTAAGTCCATTCAGCAGTTCACCTACTTGGGAAGCATCATCTCCTCAGATGCCAAGATTGACAAAGAAATCGATCACAGATTAGCAAAGGCATATAGTGGCTTTGGAAGACTTTACAAAAGAGTCTGGAGTAATAAACACCTGAGGCGAAGCACAAAGATCAGTGTGTATAGAGCCATTGTACTGTATTCTCCTTTACGGGTCTGAAACATGGTTACGTATCGCCAACACTTACGACTCCTTGAACGCTTTCATCAGCGCTATATACGCACAATCCTAAATATACACTGGACTGACTATGTGATGAATGTTGCTGTCCTTGAGCAAGCAGGGATCACCAGCATTGAGGCCATGATATTCAGAACACAGCTGCGCTGGGCAGGGCACGTTTCTAGGATGGAGGACCATAGCCTACCAAAAATACTACTCTACGGTGAACTCGCCACGGGTCAGCGTAAGAGGGGCGCTCCAAAAAAGCGATACAAAGACTCCCTGAAACAACATCTCAGGCTCGGCCAAATTGATCACCAACAATAGTCTGCCCTGGCCTCACATAGAGAGGCATGGAGACGCACTATCCACAATGCTGCAGCCTTATTTGAGAACTAACGCCGAACAAGTCTTGAAGAGAAATGACAATGCAGAAAGAATCACAACCCGGAAACATCACCCAAGGAGACCTTCTGCTGTGCTTTCTGCAACTGGACTTGTTTATCTCAGATTGGCCTTTTTAGTCATCAGCACGCTTGCAGAAAGCATGGGATGAGTCCTTCCTGAATCTTTGTTTGCCAAGAAAAGCCAGAGAGAGAGAGAGAGAGACACTTTTTGGTTACAACATGATTATTTAAAAATGCTCTTCAGAAATAGAAATATAGCCAAAAATCCCTCCTCCATGAATACCCCACCCAGTCTTTCAGAAATAACAATTACAGTAGGACCCCCCATATCCACAGGGGATTGGTTCCAAGGCCTCCTGCAGATACTGAAATCTGCAGATAATAGTGAATGCCCTGGAGGGGGAGGAAGGGAGGCAGGTAGGAAGAGGAAGGCAGAAGAAGCGGGCTCCTCCAGTTCACCCACCAAGCCCAGCCCCTCTTCTTGGCCCAGTGCACCTTTGCCCCTGCTCTCCCTCCTTCCCTCGAGCTGCCCACCCCCATCCCTCTCTGTGGCCCCTGGACTCAACCAGGGTGAGCAAGGGGCCCGAAGTGCTCAGCTACCCGCCTGGAGCCCCTCTATCTGTCCATCACCCAGGCCGGCCAGCCCCACGTGGCTTCCACCCTCTTCACCCCAGGTTAGCTTCAGCTCTGTTCCCTCATTTAAGTGAAAAATTACATGTTAGTGGTAACATCATTACTTGTAACTCATGTCCTGCTATTGCGCACATGGCAGCACGAAGGGGGACTTTGTAATCAGGAAAGTGCTACAGGAGGAAAAGGTTAATCCCATAGCTCTCCTTGCCTGTATTTTGTAGTCTGAATTAGGGCTATGTGGCTGCTAGTCAGCATTAAATAAATATGTGGATGTTCAGGTCCATGGATATCCTGCATCATATGCACTTTGTCCTTAAGTCTATTGCGAATGGAGAGTCTAAAGATACTTACCTTAGGTTTCCTGGCCAGTGTCAGGAATGCTTCTGTAGGGGGTGAATTCAAACCTTCAGTTTCCACACCTTATCCATGTTTTTTCTTGGGTGTTTTGTTCTTACTGTGCATATACATAAGTTCAGGAGACCATATTTAACAACTGTTGTATACATGGTGTATAACAATTATATAAACATCAATATTATATCTTCAGTGATCTGGGAAGAAAACTTAATGTTGTGGTCTTCATAAATACCTAATTACCACTGTGCTCTGCAGTGCCCCTGTTGATAAGAAACTTAAAAATTATTTACCCCTATTTAGAATCCCGCCCTGCTGCACCCATTTGTCTTCTGTTTTCTCTTTACTTTCAAGTTTCTGCCTGCTAGCTCCAAGAAGTGCCCCTTCCCTTCAATTCCCTTCCTGTCTACAGTACTTTACCCACGCGAGGTGTATCTTTGTCTTTAAGAGCATGTGGTCAAGTTAGGTTCATGCTGCCTTGGCTGATATAGTAAGCTGATGTTAGGAAATAACTTTCCAAGTGCATAAGCACCCAAGCCCCGTGTAATTGGCCCTCCCAGTTTTCTGTGAGCTTGGGCTCCAAGCATCATTGCTAAAATGTGACAGGCACAGTGTTTAGTCTTGGTTGTTTAACTTTTCCTTTTGAGAATATGATGCTCTAGCTCTCTTCCTGCTTGTTATTCTGTAAACACCAAATTGCTTTAATTATCAACTCAGGATGCTCCAAGAACAATAACTTCCAGTGTGCTGTCTGGAGTTCTGCCACTGGTGTTTGAGGCAAACAAGCGGTCGTTCATGTTGCAACATACATTAAAAAAATGTGAAATGTTTACACTGCACACGTGGAGATAGGAGGGGGGAGGAGAGCAGGCATATTTGTCCAACACTTATCCTTACAAGTGCTCTGAAATCTCTTGGCATTACTGGCATAAATTGTTGTAGAGTGACAAGTGCCTGAACTCCATGTGGGGAAGGTGTCTGCAATTAGACTCTATTGGCAAGAGGGCACTAGTATTTCTCATCTTGAGAAAGTGTGCTGACATGTTTTAACATTTACCTTCTTTTCTGCAGCCAGGTCCTGCCAACCTATGATAGTCTGGATGAGCCATCTGTTAAAATCATGAGCTCCATATTTGCCTCATCACTAAATGTGGTCACTGCCTTTTACGTTATGGTGAGAACCCTTTTTTAAAAAAAATCCTGCTAACCTCCCATCCTTCTCAAAATAAAATTCTGCTCATCTGAGTGTGTTTTTGACAAGGGAAGAAACAACTGTTTTTAAGAAGAAATTACCTTTTTTCTTTTTCTTTTCTTTTTGGCCACATGCCTTTGATCCTCTCTGGGGAGGTTTCCAGAGCGTAGGATTTTGAAGCAGTAAATACCATTCAGCAGGGCTGGAGCTGAAGTGTGTGTGTGTTAATTCCTCTGTACTCGAACTGAACAGTTAGCTAGATAGAGTTGCAGCCTTATTCCTACAACTGCTAGGAATTTCTGTATAAAATGTTAAAAATTAATAAATAAATACCAAATCCTGGCACTGATCACGGGGGGATTCATTTACTCAGCTTAATCCTGAGATCAGGATGAGCATTGTATTCTTTCTCTGTATTGATGTCCCCTTTTCTGCTCTCAGAGTTAACGTTGGTACATACCTTTGAAGGGAGTAATGGAGTAAGGGAGAGGTTATAATGAAGCTTCTCCCAGTTGTCTTTCTGAAACAAAGCAGACAGTATGTTAGCCTCTAGACCAGATGTGGACAACTTATGGCCAACCAGGTGTTGCTGGGCTACGGCTTCTATAGTTCTTAACCATTGGTTTACTAGCTTGGCTAGGACAAGGGGGAGTTACAGTCCAACAGCACCTGGAAGGCCACAAGCTCCCTACCCCTGATCTAGACAGTGGGGAGGGGGAGCTAGCATTTATTTATTTATTTATTTATTTATTTATTTATTGCATGTTTAAACCGCCTACTAACCAGAATTCCTTGGTCAGCATATAATCTATTAAAAAGATAAAGCACTATTAAAAAGATAAAGCACGACAATAATAAAATAAAACAGTGAACAAACATAGCGGGATATAAACTCAAGATAAAACCAGCAACAGAGAGTAAAACATTGTAGCATATAAAACCATGGCTGACCTTAACAGCCTCTGGGTTATCTTTGTTGATATAAATGTGGCCATGGCTTCCAAGAGTCCATGTTTAAGATGCTGAAAAAGATTTTGCACTGGCATCTGATGAAGTGGTCTGTAATCGATGACAGTTTATGCAAAATAATTTTCATCTTGAAAGTGCCCAAAGGCTCTTTGTTACTTTTGCTGCAACAGACTAACACGTCTACCCCACCCCACCCCAAGAAGAATTTTGAAACTTGCAATGTTTTTACTTTTGGGAAAGCATCTTTACACATTGTCCTAGCTAAGTGGTTGGAATAGCTGAACGCCCTCCCTTTTATTTGTGTCACAGTGAAAGTCGGTTTTACTCTGTAATAAATCCATTATACATCTGCTCTTTGACTACAGCATTCACCTCTAGGCGCTTGAAAAAAATCTGCTGGAATCTGGAAGTGTATAGGAAAGTCCATCAGAAATGATGTCAGATTCCAGATGGTTTACTTATGAGGTAGAGTTTAAAGGATTAGGACTAATCAGTTTAGAAAGTGGAGGGCAGGAGGAAACAAGAGGCGTGTGATTAATTAAAGATGATGAGTAGAGAAAAAGATAGTTTCCCTATGGTCTTGAAGGTGGACTCAAGGGATACATGTAGCATTTGCACACAGGCATGTAGCCACTGAAAATAACTCCCATTTCTTAATTGAACAGGTGGGATTCTTTGGCTATGTGAGCTACACAGAAGCCATTGAGGGGAACGTGCTCATGAACTTCCCCTCTAATTTGGTGACTGAGATGATACGTGTTGGGTTCATGATGTCCGTAGCAGTTGGGTTTCCTATGATGATTCTGCCATGCCGGCAGGCACTGAATACCCTTCTCTTCGAGCAGCAGGTAAAGTCTTGGAGTTTGATTCAGTCATCTTCACACTGCACTTTACCTTCCCTGTTGCTTTTCTCCCCCTTCCCCACACACTTTATGTGTCATGCAAAATGAATGAGCAGGGCCTCCACTTGGAGTTACGGTGGTGGTGGTCACACTTGGTGGTGTTTTAGGCTGATGCTTCATGATGCCTCTCTTCTTTCTCACAAGAAATTATTAGATAGTAACTTAGAGGAAGAGAAGCCAGTTTTGCTGTGTGAAAAGGCTAATGAGATTTTTGTGAGCTTCTATGGAGCTCTGAAGATGAAAGAGTATGAAGTAAGTTCAGGGTAGTCATAAGGAAAGTGTTGATGTTTGTCAGTTAAACCTGCCTATGCATAAGAAGAGTACTTGTCGAAACAGAAGCTACAGATTGTTATGCATCCATTTCAAGCTGTGTGACTACCGGTATTATGAGGTAATATTTGGCTAGTTCCTTTGGTGGAGAAATTAAGTAGGAAAATCAGCTATCACAACGTATGGCCAAGTCATAAGACAAAGGAAGTGAACCTTTGGGTTAATGGGCCTAGTCAGCTTATTGGTGGCTGGCATTAAGGTGTTGGTTACCCCCACAAGAAGCTGTATGGCCTTCCCATTGAAAAAGCAGAAGGAAAGGATATCTCCATCTTAGGTCTGATCACAGACAACATGGAGGTTCTTCCCTGTGTTGATTATCCTCCCCACTGGGAGGAGGAATAAAAAGGGGATTCTGAGTGTTATGTCCATTCTCTGACTGAAGATAACAGAGGAATTTTTCCCTGGCCCAGTTGCTTTCTCATGGAGAGGATGAGTAGGGTGGGGAAGAAGTTTGTCCCTCTCTGCACAGAGAAACTGGAAATAGCCATGAGTGGGTGGGATGGAGCTGCACCCTAAGACATCACCTAGCTTTCCAGCCATGATTCAGGATCAAAAGGCCTCCCCATTCCTGCCCTAGGGGGAAGGAAGCGGTACTTGTCTCCTTTCTCAGAGCTGCCATTTTCTTTGTCAGCATGCTGCTGCTGTCCCAAAAAACACTCAGTCTGGAGTAAATGTGTAATTCTTGTCCCACTTTGTCCCAGAGTTGTGTTCCCCTTCATATGACTTTTGTCCTTCCATGTGCGATATCTGTATGTGCAATGGGAATGTTCGAAAAAGGCATTATTTTAGTGAAGTAGAATCATTCTGGCCTGCTGAGGGCTTGGTGGATCTTTCCTTCGGCAACTATCTATTGTTAGCAGTGTCAAGTGTGTGTATATGAATGCCACTACTTACACCTCACTGTTTTTGAGCACAACTTGCTTGCAGCCCATTTAGGATCTTGTAAAGGCATTTCAAGACACTTTTGCGAGCCACAACAGGAAAGTAAAGACAAACACAAAAGATGTGAAAATATGTAATTTACCGTATATTCCAGCGTGTAAGACAAGGTTTGAGCCCTGAAAAATAGGCTCCAAAATCATGGGTCGTCTTATACGGCGGATACACTTTGCCTCACCCCACCGTCTGAACTCCTGCCTCTTTGCTCTCTTTGCAAATGGAGCGAAGAGGCAGGAGATCAGGCGGGGGGGGGGTGAGGCAAAGTGCTTACGGTTCATTCGCCCACCCTCCTCTGCCTTCTCCCCCTTTAGGGAACAACCGAAGACAGAGGAGAGAGGGGCAAATGTTGCTGGAAAGCCCCCCCCCCTCCAGCCACCCTTCCACCCTCCCCGAAGCCGCGATCCGGCTCCCGATCGTGGCTTCGGAGAAGGGATGGGTGGCTGGGAAGTCCCCCCTTCCAGCCACCCTTCCACCCTCCCCGAAGTCCCTCCCTCCAGCCCCCCTTCCAGCCACCCACCCCCTCCCCAAAGCCGCGATCCAGCTCCAGATCGCGGCTTCGGGGAGGGGGTGGCTGGCTGAGAAGCCCCCTCCCTCCAGCCAGCCTTCCACCCTCCCCGAAGCCCCCTCCCTCCAGCGTCCTCCCTCCAGCCACCCACCCCCTCCCCAAAGCCGCGATCTGGCTCCAGATCGCGGCTTCGGGGACGGGGTGGCTGGCTGAGAAGCCCCCTCCCTCCAGCCAGCCTTCCACCCTATCCGAAGCCCCCTCCCTCCAGCGTCCTCCCTCCAGCCACCCACCCCCTCCCCAAAGCTGCGATCCGGCTCCAGATCATGGATTCAGGGAGGGGGTGGGTGGCTGAGAAGCCCCCTCCCTCCAGCCAGCCTTCCACCCTCCCAGAAGCCCCCTCCCTCCAGCCACCCTTCCACCCTCCCTGAAGCCCCTTCCCTCCAGCCACCCCCCCTCCCCAAAGCCGTGATCCAGCTCCAGATCGCAGCTTCAGGGAGGGGGTGGGTGGCTGAGAAGCCCCCTCCCTCCAGACACCCTTCCACCCTCCCCGAAGCCCCCTCCCTCCAGCATCCTCCCTCCAGCTACCACCCCCTCCCCAAAGCCGCGATCCGGCTCCAGATCGCAGCTTTGGGGAGGGGGTGGGTGGCTGAGAAGCCCCCTCCCTCCAGCCACCCTACACCCTCCCTGAAGCCCCCTCCCTCCAGCGTCCTCCCTCCAGCCACCCACCCCCTCCCCAAAGCTGCAATCTGGCTCCAGATCATGGTTTTTTTGGGGGGGGGCAAGATTTGTTCAGAGGGGGTTTACCTTTGCCTTCCTCTGAGGCTGAGAGAATGTGACTTGCCCAAGGTCACCTGGACTTTATCACACTATACTGTTATAGTGCTAACATTTCACTTTAACTGCTATGGCTTCCTCCTGTGGAATTCTGGGATTTGTAGTTCAGTGAGGCCTAAGAGCTTTCTGGCTGACAGTTCTAATTGTCCCTCCCTAAACTGCAAATCCCAAGATTCCACAGGAGGCAGCCATAGTAGTTAAAGTGGAATAATAGCGCTATAACAGTGTAATGTGATAAACAGGAAGAGGAGAGCTACATACAGTATATTCCCTTGAGTTCATTGGAAGAAAGAAAAGATAAAAATCAATATTTTTTTTCAATTGATCAACTTTTTGTCCAATTGACTAAACCCATGCCCCGCTTAATTGGTAAGCTAAGCTAATTTTTACAAAAATGTTGTTTTGAATATTATTATTTTTTTAACCTGAACTTTGCAAATAATGGGGCTTCCAGCTTAAAATACGATAGAGTTGCCTTGGAGGATGTAGAAAATGGCTAGAGAGGACACATTTTCTAGGGATACTCTATGGTAGGTGTGCCATTTTGTGTCCCGTGGATAATTGTATCAGTGGATAATTGAATCAGTGGATACGGGGGTTCTACTCTCTCTCTCTCTCTTCTCTGGCTTTTCTTCGCAAACGAAGATTCAGGGTCCTACTGTACGGCAAAAGTAATTCTATGATCTTTTTTTATTTAGGTTTTTAACATTTGTATTATATTTAAAGTATTTAAAGTGTGAAGTTATTTATAATAATAGAAATTGTTTTAATGGTGCTGTTTTAATATTTGTATGGGATTGTTCTGATGTTTGTATGTTTGCTGCCCCGATCCTGATGGGAGAGGCGGGATACAAATAATAATAATAATAATGCCGTGATCAAGCTCCCGATCACGGCTTCGGGGAGGGGGTGGGTACCTGGGAAGAACCCCCTCCAGCCACCCTTCTGCCCATCCCCTCCGTCTTCATTCCCTTTGCAAAGGGAACGAAGACAGAGGGAATGGGCAGTGGTCGAGGCAAACCAGGGTCATTCAGCCCCCTCCTCTGCCTTCACCCCCTTTGGGGAGCAACCGAAGGTGGAAGAGAGGGGTGAATGTTGTGGCTGGCTGACTGGGAGAGCCCTGCCAGCTGATCCTATTTGCTTTTCCAACTCACGAGGAGATCATCCTGAGTTGGGAAACAAAGAGGATCAGCTGGCAAGGCTCCCCCAGCCAGCCAGCCAAATTGGGGGTGGTGGTGGTCTTATATGGTGAATATATGCCAAACCCTAGATTTTTAGTTGAAAATTGGGGGGTCGTCTTATATGCCCAGTCGTCTTATACGCCGGAATATACGGTAGTAGCCCAAATGTTGTACCAGTTACTGGTGGTGATCTAATTTTCCTTCACAGTTTCACAGTATATGGTTAGTAAACCATACTGGTATGGTTAGACACTTACAGATACTAAGCGTAGGTTTCCATAAGTCCAAATCATAATGCATCATTGATCAGACACAGTGGGAGGAGGCTCTTGCTCAAGTAAGATTCTTGAGGGTTAACTATTGAAAACACATCCCAAAAAGCAGAACTGGGTAAGAAGCCTATTAAGCCAGTGGATTGGTTGATTAGTCTTTTTTTTATAGCAAAAAGATGGGACGTTTGCTGCCGGAGGTTACATGCCACCTCTTCGATTTAAAGCCTTGACCCTGGCTGTTGTGTTTGGAACCATGGTTGGAGGCATAATGATCCCAAATGGTGAGTGGAAATGTAGTTCTTATTTAGTTGTATTTTCATACACCTCATCTCTGCTCATAAGTGCTCATGGTAAACTGATGTGTATTTAAGTTACACATTCACTGGTGGCATGAGGAGGGGGGGTCTCTTTCATTTGCATATTAAAGGTTTAAAATATGTACAGGACATATATCCAATTATTGTGAAATAGACATGGGGTGGTCACACCATATTAGTTTAATTCTAGCTACTTATACCCAGGTCAAAGAGAAAAGCTTTGCAGCATTAACAGAAGATGCTGAGGGTCTGAGGGACAGGATTTCTACACTATTGGCATCATGACAGAAAACGCCTCCTTGCAGGTTTTTATTGTCTTTGCTGGATATTTGGATGGAATAATCAGGAGACATTCCTGGTCATGATGACTTAGTACAGGGAAGGAAGAAGTTGTTATATAAAGCTTAAATTATTTACATCTTAGTGCTCACTCCTTACCCTATGTCATCTTTCAAAGTTAGGTGGTGATTCCAAACACACTTAGTAAGTCCAAATGAACACAGTGATCAGAGATAAGACAATATTTAAAGACATTTCAGTCATAAATGCTGTTAAATCCCTGCCATAGATTTGAGCTGTACTTTATCGCTGTGGTTTTTACCTTGGGTCTGGGGACCCCTAGGGGTCCATGATGTCCTCACAGGGGGTCCATGAAGGCTAGAAGGCTGCTTGGCCCACCTCCTCCCTGCAGTGGAGTGGCCACGTAACAGGAGGCAAGGCAAAGGCTGGCTGGCTGGCTGAATGGCTTGGGCTGCATATTGCCATTCAATCCATTCCAGCCACAAACCTGCAGGAAGAAGCAGGACAAAAGTTTTCCCTCCCCTTACGGTGCCTCTGAGGGAAGGTTTCATGGATAGTGTAATTGTATTATTATTATTAGTAGTAGTAGCAGTAGTAGTAGTAGTTTTAAATTTGAGTTTAGTCTTGGGGTTCAACAGCAACAAAAGATATTTAAAGTGGGTCTCTGGTAAAGAAAAGGTTAAGAACTACTGCTTTAGAATATTGCATACCAGGAAACTTTCTATAGTTTAGCCAAGTGACACTCTCAAGCATGTTAGCATTGTTCTGAAGTGAAATGGTTGCTGGTATCAACCGTGATGAGATCCAGTGAGATGCAGTGGTTTGAGTGCTGGACTATGACTCTGGAGACAAGGGTTTGAACCTCTGCTTGGCCATGGAAAACCCAGCGGGCAGGTCACGCTTTCTCAGCCTCAGAGGAAGGCAAAGGCAAACTCCCTCTGAACAAATCTTGCCAAGAAAATCATGTGATAGGTTCTCTTATGATGTATGACTACAAGCAGAAGAACCACAAAATGAGAAAAGTGAGTTGTTATAACAATATCTCACTTGGGAAATAAACATTTCATCTTATACACAGGCCAGATTAACAGCTTATAGTCCTACCAGTATTATGTATACCAAGAGAGCTGAATGTTCAGGTGGGCCTAGGCCTGTTTAGAAGCAGAGTGAGTTCAAAGTACAGTGTCCCAAATCGTGAAAATCTTTGGGAGCAAGAATGTAATAGAAACAAAAATGTAGGATTCAGGCACATGAAACAGCAATACACATATAACAAATTGATGTTCATCTGCTACATGAACTATCAGACATATACACATTTGAATTTGTTGTTATCTGCCATCAAGTTGATTTTAACACAGTGGAATGCAAAGCTTTAAAAAGCAGCACACACATATTTATACTTCTAACACACACCACAATACAACAGTATGTGAAGTCCTCAAGAGGTGCAATGCATGGAGGGCTGAAATAGGAAGGGCCTCTGAGGCTGTCTTCCAGTAGTGGGCTGGACTGAGCATGGGTAGAGCAAAAGGAAAGTGCATGGAACCAGATGTGAACATCTGAGTACAGGCCAATTCTACTCATGACTATTCAGAAGTCCTAGGGTCCTGAACAACATTCAGGCAGGCAGAACACATCTCAGTTCTAGCTAGCTGGGAATCAAAGAACTAACTAGCTAGACCTGAGATGTGTTCTGCCTGTCTGAATGTTGTTGAGGCAGGCATCGTGGTTGATGTGTTCTTTCAAGTTGTTTCTGACTTATTGCGACCCTAGGGTGAACCTATCATGGGATTTTCTTAGCAAGATTTGTTCAGAGGGGATTTGCCTTTGCCTTCCTCAAAGACTGAGAGAGTGTGACTTGCCCAAGGGCACCCTGTGGGTTTCCATGGCCAAGAGGAGATTCGAACCCTGGTCTCCAGAGTCATAGCCTAACACTCAAGCCACTACCACACTGTCAGTCATACTGTATGTACATGTACATATGTGCTCTAGATACCGCTAACTTATATACCACATTAAAAAATCCAGAGTAGTGATCACCTTGGAACTATAGTCAAAATCACTTATCATGAATTCATGTCACCTGAGGCACTCTTTGATGTCTAGCTGTGCCAGCTGTTGGACTTCTTAAGAGTGCAGATTTCATGCTCTTAATTTCAATGCTTCCTGAAGGGTTGGAGCTGGCATCCTGATCTATTTTACTGCATGTAAATATGGACCTAAATGTGTTAGTTCATCACATGACATAACAGAGAGTATACACAATAGCTCAGTACATAGTGTATGGTGTTATGGTGGGAAACAGACTCTTCACCATCCCAATTGATCACAGTTAAATGATTTCTAATTAAGAGAGCAGTTAGATTGCATGCAATCTCTGTTGCTCACAATTTGTTTGTTATGCTTTCTCTTCTTGGCCAGTGGAGACCATCTTGGGCCTAACAGGTGCAACAATGGGAAGCCTCATCTGTTTTATCTGTCCAGCTCTTATTTACAAGAAAATCCACAAGAATGCCCTTTGCTCACAGGTCAGTGCCTGTTCATGCTGTTCATAAAGGAACAGATACTTTTTGTAATTTTTTTTTGAAGGCACTATTGGTTTACTCCAGGATGGTACTTTGATAACATGTTCTGCTGTTCTCCTCTTGTAAGAAATGTGTTCCATCTTTTTTTAAAAAATTAATTATTTATACACCGCTCTTCAGCCGCAAGGCTATCAGAGCGGCTTACAAATTGTCTTAAGCAATAGCTATTTACACATCTACACTGCATTAAACAGTTTCCAATGTGTGTTAGCTAATTGCCCCCACAAGTTGGGTACTCATTTTACCAACCTACGAAAGGATGGAAGGCTGAGTGAACCTTGGAGCCCGTTGGAATCAAACTTGCAGCGTGGTGACTTGCAGTACTGGCATTTAACCACTGCGCCACCAGGGCTCCTTTTGAGTCCTTTTGAGTCTTTTGAGTTCCACTTTTTTCCTCCAGATGCAGATGAAATCAGGATAGGTTTGGCATTCTCTGTAATTTAGCCAAGTGACACCCTGAGCCGTGCCAGCATTGTTCTGAAGTGAAATGGTTTCCAGTATCAGCAGTGGGGAATTTTTTATTAGCCTATAGTGTATAAGTTTTTGAAGTCAGTCTGAAAGTGTTGCAGTCACAATCTGGGCCTCTGGATGAAAAGCAGGATCTGGCCCTTTAAGTGATTTGCCAAAGTCATGGTGTGTCATATGGCTGAAAGGGATCCAGAGGTCATCTTTCATGCATTCACCTGCATCTATAATCAGAACGGCTCCAAAATGCCCTTTCCTGTACAGGAATTGGAGGCACTGTGCATGTCTTACATCTCTGCAGCAATATCAGATCCAAAATGTAGTGTTCACTTCCCCTCTTACCTGGCAGAAGCATTAAGTTCTGTTTTTGAGACATGACTTTGTAGAGGAACAGGAAGTGTTGGGAATTTATGTTCCACTCCCCCACTTTGCCCCCCTTGTCTGTCTCTTTCCACTCCACAGAATATTAATCCATACTGTTGAGATGAGATTGTGTCAAAAAGAGTGAACAAGGTGGATGGATCAGAGGTAGCCTACAGTCAACAAGCAGTTTAGTAAAATAATCCATTTGGGCCAAATATTACTCCTGGTCTAGCCTGGGCTTTTGAAGGGAAGGAGCATATTTGTCACAAAGGTACTTGTAGAGTCAGGTTGAGCAAAAAGTATTGCACTCTTCTTAGGAATTCAGTTAGCTAACCACCGTCAGGGGTTACCAGTCCAAAAATGAGAGGTTTGCTGACTACTTGATCCTACGAGGCCAATCGCAAGGCTAGGAAAGTACAGATATCTGTCTTAAAGGCATTCAAGATGCTTACCTTTTGAAAGCCTAAACTATCTGGGACCCAAGTATTGGATGGAACATCTTATTTCATACCACCCTGCCCATGTATTAAGATCTTCAGACACAACTCTTCCTTGACTATGATCAGTAATGTTATCTTTGCACAAAAAAACACCCTTCCCCCCAAAAAGTTTCACTGGTACCAACAGTCCAGTCTTTTTGGTGCCAGGTTATAACACCAATTGGTTTTATTGTATGTGTGCTGTTCTGCAGGTTTGTTGCCTTCCAGTTGTACATTCTATGACAATGATATGTTGTTCTTACCATTTTGTAGTTTTACTGTTGTACATTTACTATTGTCCCAGAATCCACTGGAGAGCAGTGTGTTCTAGTGTGATCTAGAAATGTTTAAAATTGCCATTCAGTACAAAGGACTAGATGAACCGGTTATCCAAGACAGGCAGAATTCTTCAACTTGGTGCAAGAAGGGCATCAGTCCTATTCATAGGCAAAATAGAAATCCACGTTTATCAGCTAATTTTGTGGAACTATTTAATGGCAATATGTGGCTTTGGGGAGAAATTGGGATATATTGAAGAGGATTAAGAGGTGACCAAAAAGGAGGGGCAGTAAGGTAATGGTGATTAGGAACTATTGCAAGACTTGTCTGTCCCATTCACTCATCATCATAATAACCACACTACCATCACTACGGTCATTTTTGTCATCATTTTTATTTATTCAGTTTATAAGCTGCCCTTCTGCCTGTGATTAGCACAGCCAACTAGCTACAATCTTTTGGTACTTTCTCAACAAACGTTGAGAGCTGCACAGAGTATATATCCAGATCATAAAGTCCTGCAGAAATTGGTGTCTTACGAGGCAAATGCTATGTATGAGTAGGTTAACAGTTGCTTGTGTACCAGGCTTCAAACTTTGTCTTGATTTGCTTTTGTTTCCTTGTATTTCTCCTTTTTTGCCCACTATTAATTCATTTTAACATGAGCTTGGAGTGTACCTTTTTCATAAATACATGATATGCAGCTTTTAAGGAAAGATATATGTAGTTATCAGGCAATTTGTGGAGCTAGGCATTTGGTCTGAGCCCTACTCAAGCCATCATGGCCATAGCAGATGAACAACTTAGAGCAAGCACAGTGAAAGAGCTGCAAGCCACTATACCAATGTTAGGCTCAAGTCCTTATGTTGGCTCATTCTTTTCCTCCCTCACTATTTGTAAACAGTTGTGATGTGGCAGTTAAGCCAATCAGTGGCAGCAGAGTGACAACTTGATTCAGTTGGGCAACTGGGTCTCCATGTGCCCCTGACAGTTACCTCATTGCAGCTACTACTGCTTGCATGTTTGCATACCTCCTTTGCCTTCAGGTTAGTTCCTCAAATTAAATGTTATGGTGCTTTATTGTTACTGCATGCTACAGAGAATATTGCAACAAAACCAAACAAACCCCCAAACCCTCCCCTCTTTTAATTGAAGAGCAGGACATATTTTTTGGGGGGAAAAACCTGTTTTTTTTAAATCTTAACAAGCTCATTAATATGCATACACGAATCACTCCTCAGTCAAGAGGCTTTGCCTTTTTACTCACATTGTTACAAAGATTAGCTCAGTTGCCAGTCATGGGGCTTTGCTGGTAACAATATGCTGTAGCCATATTGAGTTATGTGCCAGAGGATGGCATAGGTGCCGCAGTTCTTTTTTTAGTTTCAAAACAGTATTTATTTATTTGTCTGTTTGATTAGTGAAAAATGTATGTTAGAGATTTTGGTTGCTATCTTAACAATGATTATTGTTATATGCTATCTTAACAATGATTAAGTCAGCAATGGTCATCCATGCAAATTACGAAACTGTACTTTAAAGATGTTTTTGAGGAGGGTGGGGGATGTCATTTGAAATATGATGGCATCAGAGAGCTTTACAATTCTGGTAGAAGCAGGCGACTGTGTGCTTGTATGTATATACTTCTACTTTTCCAGTAGGGCAGATAACTGGGATATTTCTGTGCACATGATCTGTTGTGTGGCAATTGGCCGTCAACTTCATCATATATGAATGCTTTGGGGCATTCACCAGTACACATTGCCATCATGACAGTAGTTGTACAACCATTGATTCTAATTTTCATTGGCGTAGAAACTGGTCTGTATTCATTTATACAATCATAGCAGCACTTGTTTTCACGATATATTCTGGATGTGTTTTTACACCAGTTCTGACCAACACATTCTTCAACTTTTGTTGTAAAGCTCTCTGTGATACAGGTGTATGTGAAGCATGGGTTGCCTGGATCCTTACATTTTTCTCCAATCCTGTAATATTTATTTTTAAACAGACATGAGATTGGTTCTCAACCTCATAGGTGCTGCAGTTCAAGGTGGATCCTGGAGGAGTTAGTCAAAAATGTGCTCCTCCTCCTCTTTCCATCAAAACCATTCCCATGGGGGAGAGGAAATGCATCCCCAGATGTTCTTGTTGGCTAGCAAAAGGGTGTCTAATTCTGCCAACTGGAGTTGTTAATTATTACAGACAGCTGGTCAGTCAACAGCTGGCAGTGAGCCAGAGAGCAAGAACAGCAGCTTGGATTAAGTGGCGGGTGTAGCTCAGTTTAAAAGCTTGGAATGCTAGACAGATGATTGAGTAACTGAGTGACAAGGGGAAGTATAAGAACCCTGAGCCAGGCTTGTGGAGGTGCAAATGACCTGGGAAGCTGCCTCTGTTTGCTGTGGTTCCTCTTGTAGGCCCTGTATCCTTTCTTGGCATGTTGAGGCCTCACAGGGACATATTAGAGAATGGAGAAGGTCAGGTGAAGATCTGTAAGTAAAAGTACTTGGTTTCTGAGGGGGAAGAGGCTATCCAAGCTCTTTGTAAAGGCCTCCCCAAGCAGGTGAGAAGTCATTCAGCAGGCTACATTGGACAGGCTGGTACAGGGGATAGTTTGTTTTTTTTCTTTCATAGGTTTGTACCCCAGTTTTTAAATAGGGTTCTTTAAAAAAACACACCTGTGTGCTTTTAAAATTAAAGGCATGAAAGAAAGGGATCTGTAAGGGAAGATACTGAGGCATGGAGAAACGAGGAAAACAGAGTGGGAAAAAGTTAGTGATCCTTCTTTGTAGTTGGTGAACAGAGGAGTGGGTTGTAGTCAGCACACCAGAACTCCACATGACCAGATAGATCCCTTGGAATCTAGCCATCTGGTTTGCTTATGTGTTTGTTTCATTTTATTTATATTCTACTATTCTCTCAAAATGGAACCCAAGGTGGCTTACACTAAAAGATTAAAACAAAGTACAGTCAAAACAATAAACAGTACAAAATTTTAAAAAATGAATAGATCTTCATATTAAAATATTTAAAGCAGTATAAAATACTTATTAACATAAGATCAAGGTACATACAGCACATCCCATTAAAAGAACCTTCTGCCACAAACAGTTAAAGATGAAAGCCCTGTTTAGAAAAAAGGATGTTGCCTGCCAGCGAAAACGGACCAGTTCCACAGGGTGGGAGCAGCCAACAAAAAGACTTTCTTTTGTGTCCTCCCCTCTGTACTTGTGATGGTGGTGAGATACAAAGAAAGACTTCCCTTGAAGATATTAAAGTCCAGCAGGCCTCAATAGGGAGATACGGTCTTCCATATGCAGAACCTGAATGCAAATAGAACCTGAAGATTTTCAGCCTTCTTCTAAAAGAACCAATTTGTAGCCACTGTAGCTGTGCACAAAAATGGCAGATGTTACAGTGTATGACATTCAGATTTGAGAAGGGAGTTAATGTACATATTCGTGTATAAGTAAAAACATTTTTGACAAAAAATCAACCCCAAAAACCTGTGTCAACTTATACATGGGCCAATGTAAGTACCTCTCCACCATGGTGCTGCTTCTGGCCTTTTGGAATGGCTGGGTGGAAAAATGGTGTTAGCGGCAGCTCTTTGACGCTTCCCCATCGCAGCAAAGAGCATAGAGGGGGTTGGTGTTTCCTTTAAATTCTCCAAGAATGGACTAAGCTCTATTGATACATGAGATGGAAAGATTTTCTCAGAAGTATTTCATTTCTCAGAGCCAGCATGGTATAGTGGTTTGAGTGTTGGCTCACAACTTTGGAGACCAGGATCCAAATCCTTGCTCAGTCATGAAAACCCATTGGCTAACCTTGAGCAAATCACACATTCTCATCCCTCAGAAAACCCTGTGTTAGGTTTGCCTTAGGATCAACTTTTCAGAACTTGTTTTGCAGAGGGCAAGAACTAATATAGTGCTTTAAAATAGAAAAATTAGTTCTTGCCCTCTGCAAAACAAGTTCTGAAAAGTTTTACTCTCTACTTATCCAAGGGTCATATTAAAATCCACAATTTTGCCCTTAAAACCTGCCTTGAACTTACACATGAGGTCAAGTTCTACATAAGTATGTATGGTAATGTGAGTCTTGATGAATAAGGAAAGTAGCCTCTCTGTTTATGCAATTGCATCTGATTTGGGGGGATGAGGTCCAGAAATATTGTTTTATACATTGCTTAAAAGGCTCTGTTGGCTCACTACTCACTTAATAGTTGGAACCATTTTTAAACCTGAATGTCAAAGAATTGAGTTACATGTTGCACTGTAGCTGTGTGAGCCCAACAAAATACTGCAGTGTAGAGTGTGTCTTGGCTCAGCAAGCACACACTCATAGACCAAGCAAGGGAGGAGGCAGTTAGTTCAGTGTTCTGAGATAGCTCAGACAAGGGAAGTATTTCAACAGGGCTCAGAAAGCATCCTTGCCTATGGGAGTCTATTTGGCAAAAGCATAGTTAAGGCTGGTTTAGGTTCAGGGAAACGAGCAGCATTGTCAGGCAGCCCAGGGTCTAAGAATCCAGCAAGGGCGGTCAAACAGTCCAGGGGTCAGAGTCACAGAAATCACGAACAAGAATGCCAACCAGAAGGCAGACAAGTTGTTTCCAGCAACTGGCACTAGCCAGAATCAGCTCTTAAATGGGCTGCCACCAGCTGGCTCAAATCAGGAGCACCTCCCCTGCTGCTTGTCAAGGAACATCATTGAGTGTCTACTCTCCACTCCACATTCCAAGTCCATGGACTTGGGGGCCATGCTGTTTCCCCAGCTGCATCCGTCAGCTGCAGGTGAGTCCTGGCTCTGTCCTTCTTAAGGCTGAGACTGCTCTTCAACTGGAAGGGCAGAATGTGTCTCTTCTTCAACTCTTGAGACTCCAAATCCTGGCCCATGACAGAGTGTTCCTGCTCAGGGGTCCTTCACTGGATATCCCAAATCAAAGCAGTGCTTGGGGAAAAAAATTTTTGGAGTATAGCTCCCAGAATCGCTTATTACTGTAGTCAAAATAAGCAACCTTTTCAAGTTCTATGTCTCTGAAGTCATATAACAGAGGCTGACAAATCTCTTTATCCACTCTCCCCCCCATACTGTTTTCAGTCTGATAAACTGCTGTAGTCCTCCTCTATTTCTGTAAGCTAAACAGCCCCAGGCCTTTTCTTCATAGTTACCACAAGCCCTTGATGATTCTGGCTGTTCTTTGAATCCTGTAACTTCTCCAGGATGGTGATATAGTTTTTGAGACAGGGCAGCAGGTTCAACGGACTATTCTGAAAGTACCTTCCCCATAGATTTGTACAAAGGGTAATATGGTACTTTCAGTTTTTGTAAATATCTGGACACTTCCGTCATAATTGTCAGTATCAAGCTTGTCTTTTTCATCACTTTTGCATTCTGAAAAAAACTGTTCAATGAATCATCACCCCTTTCCTTTGATTGCATAGCCAGTTCAGATCTCATGCATGTCACCTTGTGCTTACATGAACTGAATCTCCTTTGCTCTTTTTTGTGCCATTCACCCAGTTTGGAGTGATCTTTTGGGAGTTCTTCACGATTCTTTTGATTAGATTCAAATTCTGTACTTCTCCCTATCTTCCAGATGTCTCTCAATTCCATACTTGCTAGCTGAGCCTGAAAGTGAAGAGCTTTGAAAATGCATTGGTTGTTGCCTTAGGCCAGTTACTTTTTGCAGAGTTCTCTTGGCATCTGGCAGCAAGTCAGCATGTACACCCAGGATGCAGCAGATGCCTCTTTCCCCTGGGCGTAGTGATTCCAACCATACAGAGTTAGTTCGTGTCCAGAGAGCAACACTGCTTTCTTTCAATGAAAGAGGAACCCTCTGTTTGATTTACCTTCACTTTATGGAGGTAATGCTCCACGATGTTCAGTATTTTTTAAAAACCCATCCTCCCCTCTATCAAGTGGCTATTGCAGAAATGCTAGGTTTCTTGACTGTTTTCTGAGCAGCTGCTTTTGTATTTCCAGAGACAAAGCCTGCATCCAGAGCCCCTTTTCTGTACGAGTATATTAACTTAGTGAATTTAAGTTCACTACAATTTGGGATCAGTGAGGGTGGGTGGAAACTATTCACTGAGGCTGACAAAAGCTTCTGCTTGATTATCTGTTAGAAGGAATGTAGCATGGGATGTGGACATCTTTCTCTTAGGAGGCAGAGACTCATGGTGTTTGTCTATTGGGTTTTGGGCACATTACTGCTTCAGTCTGAACCAAGCTGCATTTCTCAAGGTGAAGTGAACTGCTCCTGAAATGTTATTGTCTGGAATTTTCCTATCAGGTTGCTTCCAAACAGAGAGCTCCCAGTGCTAGCAGTCAAAAAACACTGTAGGGCAATTCCCAGAGCTTGCAAAAATTATTTTTGTTTGGACTAAAACTGCTAGAATCCCCCAGCCAGCATGGTCAGTGCCCTTGCTATCTGGGAGATTTTGGTAGTCCCCCCAAAAGTGATAATTCTAAACTCTGGCTATCTCATCCTTTCCTCTGTAACAATCCCCCCCCCCCCAAAAATAATAAATACTGGTAAGGGTGAGTAGTGGGAAAACTAGGTGGGTTTCAAATTGATGATGGCCCTGCCTGCATTCCATGTAAAATCAGGTGAATGGGACTGGGCAATTGTAGAATGAAATCCTCATTGGAAGCTGACCCTAGAAGTCCTTCCTTTCTGCCACCCCCTACTCCTTTTTGGTCCTTTTAACCCAGCACTCACAGGTGCTGACCTCTGCCACAGGCACTGGGGAACTGCACCTCTCCCCAGCCAGGAGCTGTGTGGCTCCATTTGGGTCTGGTTCTGTTAGATGCTGACTTCGCATCATACCTTGATCTGTCCAAGTATCTACTTCAGTTCATTGCCATTCTGTCACAGCTTCCCTGCTATAACCAAGGGGTGACAGAGAAGCAGACAGAGTTCCTTTATTTTTATTTAAGTGCTCTCACTACCATCTTGTTAATTACTTTGCTGGTGTTACGGGAAGCTCAAGAAAAAGAGAGGATCTCCCCACCTCACCCTCTTTCATTGAGGTCACTTCTGCTCATTGATTACAGATGCCTTGTCATCTCTATTATATTTAATGATCTGTCACCTGCAAATGGAAAGGGGGCTTTTAAAAGATGTTAACCCTTTCAGAAAAGCCTGTGCATGGGAAGTGTTATTTTTCTTCTGGGAATTAATAAATCAGGTTTCTCCTGAGGTGATCAGAAACGTGAAGTTCCAGGATAGCTTTAAAAATGTCGCAGCAGTGGCTAACCTTTCAAAGCAATCAATATTGCTGTGTTCTAAGGTGTTGTGCAATGGTCATGAAGTCTGCAGTGGTTGGCTCAGATGCCTGCCTTGTCACAGAGAGAGTCAGAGTAGTCGGAAGGGCATCTTATTACCAGTGGCTGAGCTGGTCTTATCCTGAGTCCAGTTGCCTTTTGGCCAGACTGCTCTGAAACAGTGAGGCAGGGAGGGGTAGGGGAAGTGGGAGCTGATGAAAGAAAGGTTGGGAGTGGTTCAGAGCAGAAAACGGAACACCAGGAAAAGATGAGGAGATTAGGGAAATTAGAAAACGGAGAAAGGAGAGTTGCTACTGCAGGAAGTTGCAAAAGTGAGAAATTATGAAGTCGGTAAATTGGTTTGAGAATGACCTGCCAGATCTTTGACTGAAGGCTTCTGGTCTTCTTCAGTGCATCAGATAGCTGCTGACCAAAGCCAGGAAAAACTTGGAAGGCATTACAACACTGAAGACTTTACTCTGAAGAGAAGACTCTGGAATGTGAATGATGGGGGCTTGACCATAGCAGATATCTTTGCAATTCAGCTTAACTGTGTCATAAATTGATGCCAGGTATGTGGACCTTATTGATTTGGGTGTTCTGTCTGGCTCCATTCTTAATGAGACTGATAAACGAGAGAAGCCAAATAAAGTTAAATAAAGAACATAGGACAGGCACATGTAAGAGAAAAATTGCATACATGCTGCCAGATCTCTGCTTTCTCTCTTACTGCAGCTGTTTCCACTGCTGAAGAGTAAAGTTGCTTTTAAAACACTATAGTGGCTTCTTTTCTCAGTAGTAGGAATTACAGCACCAAAACCCTGAAACAGAAAATCCAGCTGCTTAGATGCATTCCCTTCCATGTGTACCTGGCCCTTCTTTGGATATTAGCCAGTAGTGCTTGTATCCTGCTTTTTTTCTCTGCTTTGTACTTCTGTGTGGAAAAGTGCAATTTAATCTCCCCCAGTCCATGGGGAGAAGTTAATTTTATTTGGCTTCTCCAGTGTATCAATCTTATTAACTGTGAAGCTGGCACACCCAAACTAGCAAACCCCCCAATGCCTGACTTCAATTCCTAATATAATTATAACCTAAAAACTCAATAGTGAAGCATCGTAATTCATTTCTATTTTTGAGAAACTTTTTTTTAATGGGGAAGAACCATTTGCTCAGTAGTAGAGCATGCTGTTCGAATGTTGAAGGAGCAAGAGTATTTCCTGGAATCCCCATTTAAAAGTTTCAGGTAGCCTGAAGCGATGAGAGAGACCTCTAGCTTGTGGCCTTGTTTTTGTTTTATTTTTTAATACCCCGCTCTTCAGCCACAAGGCTATCAGAGCGGCTTACAAATTGTTTTAAGCAATAGCGTCTACACTGCATTAAGCAGTTTCCAATGTGTGTTAGCTAACTGCCCCCACAAGCTGGGTACTCATTTTACCGACCAACAAAAGGATGGAAGGCTGAGTGAACCTTGGAGCCCGCTGGAATCAAACTTGCAACGTGGTGACTTGCAGTACTGGCATTTAACCACTGCGCCACCAGGGCAGGCCTTGGAAAGTCCTTGCCAGTCCATAGACAACACTGAGTTTGCTCAGCCAGTATATTAGTGTAAGGTACCTTCATGTGCTTAGGAAAAGCCATAACCTACAAATTCCAGTCAAGCAACATTTGGAAGGCCACACTTTGCCTGCCCTAGCTTTATGTTCAGGCCAACTCTATGAGGTAGGTTAAGCTGGTAGGTAGTGACTGGCAGAAAGTCATTCACAGTGAAATTTATGACTGGTGTGGAATTTGACACTGGAGCTCTTAGTCCAATACAATCTACTATACTGCACTGACTTGTCCATTTGTGTTAGCTTCCATTCAGAGTTTTATTTTGTAAATAGGTTGCTGTAGTTCAGATATCCTAGCGTGTGCTGATTGAAAGAATTCTTTCAGTGCTGACAAATATTTGAGTATTTCATGGAATCATAGAATCATAGAGTTGGAAGAGACCACAAGGGTCATCTAGTCCAACCCCCTGCCATGCAGAAATAAACAGTCAAAGCATTCCCGACAGATAGCCATCCAGCCTCTGCTTAAAAACCTCCAAAGAAGGAGATTCCACTACACTCTTAGGCAGTGCATTCCACTGCCAAACAGCTCTTATGGTCAGGAAGTTCTTCCTAATATTTAGATGGAATCTCTTTTCCTGTGGTTTGAGTCCATTGCTATGTGTCCTAGTCTCTGGAGCCTCAGGAAAAAAGCTTGCTCCATCCTCAGTATGATATCCCTTCAAATATTTGAACATGACTATCATGTCCCCTCTTAACCTTCTCTTCCCCAGGCTAATCATACCCATTTCCCTAAGCCACTCCTCATAGGGCATGGCTTCCAGAGCTCCCACCATTTTGGTCATCCTCCTCCGGACATGTTCCAGCTTGTTCATATCCTTCTTGGATTGTTGTGCCCAGAACTAGACACAGTATTCCAGGTGAGGTCTGACTAAAACAGAATAGAGTGGCACTATTATTTCCCTTGATCTAGACACTATACTCCTATTGATGCAGCCTAAAATCGCATTGGCTTTTTTAGCTGCCATGTCACACTGCTGACTCACATTCAGTTTGTGGTCCACTAAGACTCCTAGATCCCTTTCATGTGTACTGCCATCAAGCCAGGTGTCACCCATCCTATATCTGTGCTTTTCATTTTTACTGCCCAAGTGTACTATCCTAACATTTCTCCCTGTTGAGATTCATTTTGTTAGTTTTGGCCCAGCTTTCTACTCTGTTAAGGTCATTTTGAATTCGGATCCTGTCCTCTGGGGTATGACTCTGTTACAGAAGTACCCCTGTATCTATGGGGGGATTGGTTCTGGGGCCTCTCATGGATGGTGAGTTCCACAGATAATAGCAAACGCCATCCTGGGGGGCCATCCCGGGGAAAAGGGGGGAAGTGAGTTCACTCCTTCCCCCTTCCTTTGCCCCTGCCATGGCCCTGCCATGGTGGCGATCATGGGAGCGAAGGGGGGGGGCGAGATCACTCCATCCCTTCCCATGGGAGGGCTCCTGTCACCGCCATGGCAATCGTGGGGGCGAAGGGGGCAGAGGAGCAATCTCGCCCCCCTTCGCCCCTGCGATCACCGCCGCGGTGGGGCCATGGCAGGGGCGAAGGGGGAAGAAGGGTGAGATCGCTTCTCCACCCCTTCCCCCTTCACCCCCGGATGGCCGCAGTAGCAACAGGAGCCCTCCCAGGGGAAGGGATGGGGGAGGTGAGATCCCTCCTACTCACTCACTCCCCGCACCATTGCCAGCTGCAGATAATTGATTCAGTGGATACGGGGCTGCTACTGTATAAGCAAATTTATATCGAGACCCAGGAATGAACTTAGGTTGATTTTTCCCAAGTTTAAAATGACTTCTGTGTCCAAAAGAAACTTCAGTAAACATCTTACGAAATGTCTTGAGATACTATAATGTTGATTTTTTAAAAAACTCTCAGTGCTTTTAAGGAATGGAAGATGAATGAGTTTGAAAACTTGAACTGATTTAACTTGAACTGCCCAGATGCAGCCCCCAGGACCATTTTTGTAGCCCCCAACACCCCCACCATGTTTGGAACTCTTGGACCCCTATGGGTAAAAAAAAAAGGCATCCCCCCCCAATTATTTTTTTGCCTCAAAATGATCCATAATACCTTCTAGGGACCTAGTAAGGCCCAGAAACATAGTGAGAATGTCCCCTAGAGGGATTTTGGGGCAAAACAATTGTGGCAGGGGCATGCAGCCCTCCAGGGTCTCCTGATTGGCAAAATGAGCCCCCTGGCGTTCCACAGCTGCCCTCCCCTAATTTGAGCCTGTCTTGTAACAAGAGGTGATCATGCCTCATAGACGCAGAGCTAGGGCTTGGTCGAAAGAAAGCATGAGAGGTGTTGCAATAAAGATTCAAACTCAATACCAACAGCATCCTAACAGATGGAACATTCTTCAACGTTTCAAGATAAGTGAATAGATGCTTTCCCTTTCTCACCTTCCATCTTTTGTCTGTCTCTTACCTATCCAGAGCTGTATCAAAATATTTTACTGTCTGAGCCAAAGGACAAAATGGTGTCTCTCCCAACCCGCTCATACAGAAAGTGACTGGACCAATAGGTAAACCTTATTTCAACACTGGAGACAGGACAGAATTTTGTGCAGGGCATAAATGGAAGAGTATATGGAGGGTATTTCTACCACAGGCTTCTTGGCCTTACATAGCTCTGTTCTCTTCACGCTTCTCCACTACTTCCCCCACTTCAAATATCTGCTGGCTGAGGCAGCTGCTTATTAGTAGGGCCAAATTACACTTGCACAGTAAGAGCCAAAGACCCACTGTTCATTCTGGTTTTCAGAATAGTAAAAACATTGCGGTCCAGGTAAACATAAAAGGTGGACTTTTGCTAATAAATAAATAAATAAATAAATATGTAAAGCTATTTTGTATGAGTCCACTTTCAGAAGTGCAAATCAAGACTAAGAGTAGAGTACAGGGGAGGATTAAAGTTTACTAACAAGCTTGCAGAAAGGATTTTTGTCCATTTTGCCCAGTTCTGCACAAGATGGTAGTCTGCCGAATGTTAATTCTCATACAAACTGTGCCTTGGGAATTGTCTTTGCTAGGCTAACTATAGAGGATGCTGGCTCTTTAAAGCAGAGCTTTGTGTTTCACGTGAAAGGCTGGCCTCCTGCTCTTCCTAGTCTTTCTCATCGAGAATGATCATAGAATCATAGAATTGTAGAGTTGGAAGAGACCATGAGGGCCATTCAATCCAACCCCCTGCCACACAGGAAATCACGATCAAAGCATCCCTGACAGATGGCCATCCAGCCTCTGTTTAAAGACCTCCAAGGAAGGAGACCCCACCACGCTCTGAGGGAGTGTGTTCCACTGCCGAACAGCTCTTACTGTCAAAAAGTTCCTCCTAATGTTGAGGTGGAATCTCTGTTCCTGGAGCTTGCATCCATTGCTCCGTGTTCCAGTCTCTGGAGCAGCAGAAAACAAGCCTGCTCCATCCTCAACGTGACACCCCTTCAAATACTTAAACAGGGCTATCATATCACCTCTTAACCATCTTTTTTCCAGGCTAAACATATCCAGCCCCCAGAGTCTTTCCTCATAAGGCGTGGTTTCCAGACCTTTCACCATTTTAGTCGCCCTTCTCTAGACACGCTCCAATTTGTCAATATCCTTTTTGAATCGTGGTGCCCAGAACTGGACACAGTATTCTAGGTGAGGTTTGACCAAGGCAGAATAGAGCGGCACTATTACTTCCCTTGATCTAGACACTATACTTCTATTAATGCAGCCCAAAATCGCATTGGCCTTTTTAACTGCTGCATCACACTGTTGACTCATGTTCAACTTGTGGTCTACTAGGACTCCTAGATCCCTTTCGCACATAGTCTCGTTCAGCCAGGTCTCTCTCATCCTATATGTATGCATTTCATTTTTCCGCCCTAAGTGCAGTACTTTACATTTCTCTGTATTGAATTTTATTTTTTTAGCTTTGGCCCAGCTCTCCAGTCTATCCAGGTCGTTTTGAATTTTGATCCTATCCTCTAGGGTATTAGCTACTCTTCCTAATTTGGTGTCATCTGCAAATTTGATAAGTATGCCCCTAATTCCGTCATCCAAGTCATTGATAAAGATGTTGAATAGTACTGGGCCCAGGACAGAACCATGTGGCACCCCACTGGTCACATCTTTCCAAGACGAAGAGGAGCCACTGCTGAGCACCCTTTGGGTTTGGCCGGTCAACCAATTACAAATCCATTTAACAGTTAACTTGTCTAGCCCACATTTTACAAGCTTGTTTGCAAGAATGTCATGGGGAACCTTGTCAAAGGCCTTACTGAAATCAAGGTATGCAATATCCACAGCGTTCCCTTCATCTACCAAGCTGGTAATTTTATCAAAAAAAGAGATCAGATTAGTCTGGCATGACTTGTTTCTCTGAAACCCATGTTGACTTTTTGTGATTATGGCATTGCCTTCTAAATGTTCACAGACTCTCTGTTTCATGATCTGCTCTAGAATCTTCCCTGGTATTGATGTCAGACTAACTGGATGATAGTTGTTGGGATCCTCTTTTTTTGCTCTGCTTATTTGCTAAGAAAAGAAACAAGAATAAAAGGTGAATAGTCTGAAACTGTTTCTTCCTCCAGCTTGTTTTGCTATGTCAGGAACCATTTGTGAAAATTTTCCTCTCTTTCTCTATGTATCTGTTGGGTGACGGATGGCACAAATTTTGTTTCCATTCATGCTCCAAAGCAGGACCTTGGATCTTCTCTGTGGATAGTGCTGAGGGCAGAAGTGGCAAGTGTGTGGAGCCTGACATGATTTTGGCTGTTCTGCACACCCACACGTAGAGTCTCATTCTTGGTTGGAATGGCTGGCCACGTTTCTGCATTTATTTTTTATTTTTTTTATTATTTGTTTATTTATACCCCGCTCTTCAGCCACAAGGCTATCAGAGCGGCTTACAAATTGTTTTAAGCAATAGCTATTTACACATGTACGCTGCATTAAACAGTTTCCAATGTGTGTTAACTCATTACCCCCACAAGCTGGGTACTCATATTACCGACCTACAAAACGATGGAAGGCTGAGTGAACCTTGGAGCCCACTGGAATTGAACTTGCAATGTGGTGACTTGCAGTACTGGCATTTAACCACTGCGCCACCAGGGCTCTCCTGCTTGTGTGTGAGTTCAGATTTCTTTTGTGCTATGATTATCACCAAGAGCTTCTACCTGCTCTGTCTTAGATAATATCTTTAAAGGTTTGAATCATCATGTTTGGTTCTTCAAAATGGCTAACTATCTGACCACTTTTCCAATGCTGTGTTCTTACCCTGTTCTCCATTTTCTTTGATCCCCTTTTCTGTGGCAGCCAAAACACTTGATCCTGTCTGTCTGGATCTCGCTGTTGTTTTTCATGAACAAACTTTGCCAATCCATGTCTCAGAGTCTCTTTCTCTATTTCCTTGGACAGAAACCACCTGTTCTGACAAATTTTAAATTGCAGAATGTTCAAGTTGATGCCCTCCAGATCTCTTCTTCAATAAAATGTGTGAGAGATTGCTTGTTGAAGCTAATTCTGTGAAATGTCTATAACTGATTACCATCTGGCTTTTGCTTGCATGGCCTCTGTGAACAATACTGCTGCTTGCCCTCTTCCCCTATACCTCATGGGGCTTTGCAGCTTTCCCCATGTTCTCTCTATGTTTCCCATGTCATGACATGACAAAGAATTTTAAAAAACATGTCTGCATATGGGTTAACTAGTCTGATGCTTTGCATAGCTAAGTAGAGCTGCTACCATAATAATAATAATAATAATAATAATTTATTTTTAACCCGACCCTCTGCTTGGCAACCGGGGCAGCGTACAACAAGATTAAAACAAAGCAAGTTAAAACAATCCTTCCCAATTCTAACCCTCCCACCCCTGAAAACTAATAGAGAATTAAAACAAAGATAAAATACAATAAATAAATAAATAAATAATGGCAATAGCGGCAGGGGAGCAGGTAAGCAATCAGCTCCACTTGAGCTGGGAAATTATTCCTGGAAGGCCTGCCGGAAGAGATCCATCTTTAGCGCTTTCTTGAAGCTATCAAGAGTAGTCATAAGACGGATCTCGTCCGGCAGGCCATTCCAAAGTCTGGGAGCCGTAGAAGAGAAGGCCCTCTGGGAGGTCTGTGACAGCCTAGTTTTCATAGGCTACAGCAGGTTCCTCCCAGAGGACCGAAGTGCGTGGGGGGTGGGATCATATGGGATGAGGCGGTCCCAAAGATAAGATGGACCCAAGCCACGTAGGGCTTTAAAACCAACACCTTGTACTGTGCCTGGAAACTGATCGGCAGCCAGTGGAGAGATTTAAGCACAGGTGTTATATGCTCTCTTCTAGATGTACCTGTAATTAACCTGGCTGCCATATTTTGTACCAGTTGAAGTTTCCAGGTTAGGCACAAGGGTAGCCCCATGCAGAGTGCGTTACAGTAATCCAAACGTGAGGTTACCAAAGCATGTACCACAGTTTCCAGATCCCTTGTGTAAGGGCGCAGCTGGCGTATCAGCCGAAGCTGATAACAGGCACTCCTGACCGTCGCACTCACCTGACTAGTCATGTGAAGTGACGAATCTAGGAGTACCCGCAGAGTGCGAACACAGTCCTTAGAGGAGAGCGTGATTCCATCCAGGACTGGAAGTTGTATTCCCAGACCTGGTTTCGGGCCTGTGACTGTCAGTACCTCTGTTTTGTCTGTATTTAGTCTCAATCTGTTTTTCCTCATCCAGTCCATTACTGCTCTAAGACAGTCATTGAGAGGAGAGACGCCATCTGAAGTCTGAGCCAACGATCTGGTCATGGAGAAATATATCTGAGTGTCATCAGCGTACTGATGACACCGAGCTCCATGCCTCCGGATGATCTCTCTCAGGGGCTTCATATAAATGTTAAATAGCATCGGGGACAGGATGGCACCCTGAGGGACGCCACAATCAAGCTCAATTCTGGAAGAGCAACTGTCCCCAAGATTCACCCTCTGGGATCTGCCCAAGAGAAAGGAACGGAACCACAGCAGAGCAGTGCCTCGAATTCCTAACTCTCTCAGGCGATCCAAGAAGATGGAATGATCTTTAGTGTCAAAGGCCACTGAGAGGTCCAAGAGCACCAGCAGGGTCACACTACCCCTGTCGATGCTCAAGCGGAGGTCGTCGGTTAGAGCAACCATGGCAGTCTCAACTCCATATCCTGTGCTGAAGCCGGTTTGAAATGGATCAAGATAATCAGTTTCATCCAAGACGGCTTGGAGTTGGGAAGCAACTGCCCTCTTGATCACCTTGCTTAAAAAGGTAGCAAGGACACTGGTCTGTAATGGTTCCTGTCCAGGGGATGCAAGGAAGGTTTTTTCAGGAGTGGTTTAACTGCTGCCTTCTTTAAACAAGATGGTACGATACCTTCCCTGAAGGTCGCATTGATAGTGTCCCGTAGGAATACTCTCAACGCATCCCCCCCCCCCCGGACGACCAGCCAAGATGGACAGGGATCAAGAGGGCAAGTCATCTTCCTCACTCTTCCAAGGAGCTTGTCCACGTCATTGGTACTCACCAATTGAAACTGATCCAGTAAAATGCCATCAACAGAGTTGTTGGACGCCTCATCTATGGATTCTGTCAGACTATTGGCGTCCAAGTCGGCTCTTATCCGAGAGATTTTATCTGCAAAGTGGATGTTAAACGCATTGCAGTAGGCTGTCGTCAGGTTAAGTAGGGGGTTTGGTGCAGGAGGAGCCTGCGTTAGCTCCCCCACCACCTTAAACAACTCTGCTGGATGGGACTCTGCAGACGCAATACGTGCAGAGCAGAAGGATCTCTGTGCTGCACGTATTGCCTCTCGATAGGAATCAAGATGCTTCCTATGGTGAGTTCTGTTGGATAAGAGTCGAGTCTTCCGCCACTTGCACTCTAGCTGTTGTCCAGTTTGCTTCATCCTCCTAAGCAACTCTGTGCACCAGGGCTTATGATTAGAGGCAGGCTGGAAAGGACGCTTGGGAGCAATTGTGTCGATAGGCTTGGTAAGATCGGTGTTCCAGATGCTGACCAAAGCCTCAACAGAATCACTGGTGTTACCAACCATTAGACCCTCTAGGGTTTTCTGGAAACCAATTGGTTCCATTAGCCTTCGAGGGCAGACCGTTCTAATGGGTCCACCACCCCCAGAGGGGCAGACAGTGGCTCTTAGTTCCATCTTGACCAGGAAGTGATCCGTCCATGACAATGCAGAGGTTTTTGTAACCTCCACCCATGGATATTCCTGTTCCGTGCTGAAGATTGCATCGAGGGTATGACCTGCACAATGTGTGGGCCCGTCAACCAATTGGGATAGGCCCATGTTTGTCATGGTTTCCATGAACTCCCGAGCCGCACCGGTTAGATTTGACATGCTGATCTCAAGTGGAATCTTGAAGTCGCCCAAAACCAAAAGTCTGGGTGACTCCAACAACAACTCAGAGATCAGCTGGGTCAACTCGGTTAGGGAGTCTGTTAAGCAACAGGGCGGCCGGTATACCAACAGAATCCCCAAACTATCCCTGGTTTTCAGGCTAAGGTACGTACACTCGATGCAAGATAGGCTTCCTGGTCAAGGTTTAGTTGTTTCTATGAACCAAGGCCACACCGCTTGTTGCACATGTTGCGCATGTAGCATTAACATGTGCAGTCTTGGTTCTGACCAGAGCCTTAGTGATCAGAAAAGTAAACTTTCTGGTTTCAGGATCTTGCTGACTCAGAAAGCAGAGTCTGTCTTGCATGGGTTTGAAATCTTCAGAGAAGAACAAGGAGTCTCCGAACCACTTTCTGTGGGTGAATGTGAGAGAAGTGTTATTTTGAGGGGGATCCACTTGGCTGGGAGACACCTTTCAGCATCTGCCTTCCAAGTGAGAGTGACAGAAGGGACTTGTGTCTCCCACAGCAGTGGTTCTCAACCTTTGACCCACTAGATATTTTGGGTTTCAACTCCCAGAAGTCCCAGCTAGCATGATAATGGATTGTGAGGGTTGTAGCCCAAAACTTCTGGGGGCTCAGAGATTCCTCAGCCCTGTCCTATCAGTAACACCTCTGTTTCCAAATAACAGAGGAGTCTGTTTTGAAACACTGTTGTTCCGCTTGATCAAATATCCCTTTGAGGAGTGGGAGGACAAATGCCAAGGTTTCATTATACCTTAATGACCTATTTTCTGCAGTGATACTGACTGCTTTGCTACATTCTGGCCAGCCTTACTGGCATGGGTTTTTTAAACATGCTTTCGCAGTTCTCCCAGCACCTGTAATAGTGGCATCGTTGACATGCAGACCAGGTTCTGTGTAAAGCCCTTGCAGTGACAATTACAGTGATTAACTAGGTAAAAATAATACATCAAAGTTTAATTAAATCTCCTTCACTGTCAGCCAACAATCCACCGGCGCATCTCTCTCTCTCTCTCTCTCCCCTCTTCCCCTGCTCCACCGGCCAGTACCTTTTTTCATTTGTAGCCTGGCAGCTCTGCTGCTCAAGCGAGGCAAACACTCCTGATGCCCATATTGTTCATCAGTTATTATTGTGTATCTGCTCAGCTGATCACCCCTACCCAGTATTCCATAAATTACCAAAACTTCAAGGGATAGCTTAAATCAGAGTGAGAGCCTGTGTGTGTTTGTTTGATGCAAGCAGCAAAGCCAGGCTGTAATGACAACGAAAACAAACCAACCTCCAATTCTGTAAGTAAATGCTGCAATCAGTCATACAAATTAAAATAGTTTTGCATATATTTACATAACCTTCCTAGTTCTGGCATGGTTTTAGGAAAGGGATTTAATGCAGTGGTGAAGAAGAAGAAAAGGAATGGGGCTTTGTAAAGCCAGTAGGTTAGGCCAAGGCATTGAGATAGTGTAACTTTGATGCATAGAGAAGTTTTTCCTTCTCCTCATAGTTGGGAAAACCACAGCTTCTTCTGTTTGGTTTCTGAGTCACGTGCACAAGTTGTTCTTCTGTTTTCATGTCTCCCCTGACAACTGGAAGCTTCCTATACTTTTAAAGCAGAATTAGAGAGTTTTACCTAGAGTTGTATGCAAATTGGCTGTGTGTAAGGTACAGTCCCATCCATCGACATTTCAGCCATTCAGAATCAGAGCTGGAAACAGTTACTTTTTTTGGACTATAACTTCCCCAGTGTCCAACCAGCATGTCTAGTGGTTGTGGTGAGGTAGGATTCTGGGAGGTATGGTTCCCAAAAGTAACCCTTTCCAAGTGCTGTCCAGAACACAGCCAAGGGGATTGTGCATGTTCACTGTGCTACTCTTGCTTACTTTGTTTAGAAGTAGCTGTACACTCTCAGGTATGAGGTCCTTTTTATTTCCTCCCACCACTGCTGCCACCTCAAACACAAACTTAATTTTTGTCCATTTAGTTGTAGCAGGAATGGCACAAATTATAGTGTGCTAACTGGAAAACTTGAATAAGAGGGCCTATAAGGTCTGCTGAAGTCTCACAAAAAGTTTCTGTGAGGCTTTACACATGTGCTTGTTGTGTCCATAAAAACCAGCACTGGTGACGTCTTCCAGGTGTGCAGAATATAAAGAGTGAGGTATCTGTATTGTTCATAGGAGTGTCAAGAATCAAAGGAATGCTAAGAAAAAGCCAGTTGCTTAGCTTTAATTCTCAGCTGTAAAGTAGAAGTTGTGATTTTTACATTTGTTGCTCTGGTGATTCAGGGCTTCATCCAGAGTCATTCCTGCAGATTTCTACTCCTGATTCTAGATCTCCCGCAGAGGAACCTCCAGCCTTCCAAGGCTGATCTCTGTTGCTGGCATTTTCTTTTTACTGGTGGACAGACAGTATTGGATACAACCATTAGAGTGCTATTGTACTGCTAGTGAGCCCAGTGTAAAGCACAAATTAAATGAGTTGTAATGTATATTGCAATGCAGTAAAAAAAATAATAAGGTAGCATTGCTAACATGATTGGCTGAGCTGCTCTAATGTCACAGAAGGTACTCCAGCATAGGAGGAAGGTTCTGCCCTCCCCTACCATTGATAGGACCAATATATATAAGACCTATACTTACTATAGGTCTCAGGAGTGGCAAGGCAGGAAGAAGGAAACTGTGGGAGATGCACAGGCCAGAAATAGCAGCGGACTGAGGGGTGAGAGGTGAGAGAGTTTGAAGGGAATACTGGGAGTGGTTTAGAGGAGTTGAGGATAAGAGAAGGTCAGAGCAGAGTTTGAAAACAGGCTACTTCAAGACTCCGAATTTCCCAGCCAGCAGGCAAAGACTCTGGGGATGGGTATTGTGGCAGTAAAAGGACTTGTGTGCTTCTTGTGGGTGTTTCAAGGAGTTTCAGGCATAGAGAGATTAAGAAGTCTGGAAGCTGAAAAGGAGGAGGAAGGAGTGTGAGTGGGAACACAAAACAGGGAGGGAATAAAACTAGGGGAGAGGTGGGCATGGCCAGGAGCTGAAGAGCTGAGGAAGTCAAGAGTTGATGCGTTGGTTAGAAATCAACAGTCACATCTTTGACTCTTTCAGTTTCTATTAAAAAAGCCTTTCCCCCCTTCCCATTGCCCTCCTTCCCACACCCCACTGATTCTTTACACTTTGCCTTTCTTCCTACTTCATATTAAAGGATCTGACATTCTTTCTGTGCAGCTCATACTCTGGATTGGTTTGGGAGTATTGCTCATTAGCACCTACACCACCTTATCTGCGACTCAAGACATCCCATCCAAAATAGAGGCTGTGGAACCAGGAAAACTGCCAGAAGAAATAAAAAACGTACTGGATGAGGATCCCGTCAAAATCGCAGGTACGTTCCAAGTCCTTAGTGTGCCCTGCTCTGAAAGGGTTGAATGCAGTACATTTTCCAAATCTGTGTTGAATGTGGTTGCATCCCTTAGACAATAAAAATGTTGATTTTCAAAGAAAGCTGATGGCTGTTGTCTGAAATATTTCTTTGTATCGTTTTTAAAATTCATGAGGTGGGACATTTCCCCCCCCCCCCCATATTGTTGTCCCTTTGTGGAAGAGGTTTGTAATTTGGAGAGGTGGCAGCTTATTGTGCCCCTGGTGAATTAAGTTAGGAAATATACATGGACCTGCAACGAAAGACTCTCCATGAAATCTAGAGATAGCACTGTCCATGCCACCTGTATAAAGGGCACCAGCAGCATCCCAAACTGTGCTGTTTTCAGCCTCTCTACTGATGATGTATTTTTCAAGGTTTCAGTAGTGGCCCATTCATCATGCTCAAAAGATATGTAAATTTATGGCAGCATCCTTTCTTGTTCCATTCCTTTCCTTTCCTTCTCTCTCATCTCCACCCCATCCCACCCCACTCCTTAAACATGGCTAGGATATAAATTTGGAGCTTGTTTTAGTCCTGACAAAGCCTGCAATTATGTCTCACCTTTGTTTACTGGCCTGCATTATTTATTATTTGTTTACTAAAGTTGCTGATGGAATTATGGCCTAGCACAGCTGCAGGCTCACCTCACAAGGCCATCTTGAGCAGGTGTCAGCTGACCCTCTGCTTCCTCCCACTTCAAGTCACTGTCCTTTTCCTCCCACTCTTTCTCCACCTACTGTTTATCAGTTGACTGGGCTCCCCTCCCCTCACAGCTTAGAATGTCATTGAGAAGACCAGAAATGGAAGCAGGCAAAGGAAGGCTTTGGCCTTTTCCTCCTGGACTGGGAAACTTTTGGCCTTCTAGATATTTTGGCGTACAACTCCCATGAGCCCCACATGGACAATCATAAAGCACAGATGGAGAGGCATTGTAGGCAAAAGCACCTGGAGAACCAAAGCTTCTCAATGCCAGTGTTGCCCTTGGAGCCCTTTGCACTATTCCTCCTGCAACTGGAAGCATTTCTAAGATGCTGGGGTCTTTGAGGGAAGGCTTTCTCTTGGGTCCACAAGCACAATTGCAGAGTGCTGTTGTTGTTTTTTAATGTAGAAGACTGTACTTCTTCCCTTCTTTGTTATGTTTGGTTTCAATATGATAGCTTATTTATTTTTTAAAATTCTTCTTAGAACTTAAAAAATACAGTAGCAGCCCCGTATCCGTGGGGGATTGGTTCCAGGGGCCCCACAGATGGTGAATTCTGCGGATAATAACAAACGCCATCCCGAGGGGCCATCCTGGGAAAAAGGGGGGGGGAGGCAAGTTCTCTCTTCCCCCTCCCTCCCCCCTACCATGGCCCCACGGTGGCGGCAATCACGGGAGCAAAGGGTGAAGGGGAGGGAGGCGAGGTCACTCCTCCACCCCCTTCACCCCCACCATGGCCCCACCGCAGCGGCAATCGCAGGGACGAAGGGGGAAGGCGAGATCACCTCTCCCCTTCCCTTCACCCCCACGGTGACAGGAGCCCTCCCAGGAGAAGGGATGGGAGAGGTGAGATCTCCCCCCCCCACCATAATTGAATCCACGGTTGGTGAATCAGCAGATACCAGGGTGCTACTGTACTTGTGTATCACAGCTTCTCTGTGAAGAGAATGAGAGATAGACCAGAAAACAGTCTTGCCACAGCCTAATAGGCTCTTGGACTTAGTGTGGTTTTGCCACACCCTTTTGCTTTTATTAGACATTATCTGACATTGATGACTGGCTCTTTATTATCTTTACATCTCCTGAGGGATTTTTATGTGTCTTCTGGAGCTTTGTTAAGGTGCTGAACCTTATAGCTTAAATCTGTGGGTTTTTTTTTTTTTTTTACAATTAATAAAATATTACCATCTGAGCAGCAAAAAATACATTTGAAAATGGGTCAGAAGTTGAAAACAAGCCTAGCCCCCTCAAACTGTGTTGCATTTTTCATGGTTTTTGTTTAAAGATGTTAAAGGGCGGAGTTGAATTTTGTCAAATGTAAAGGTGACAGATTCAAGGCAAAAATAATGTGTTGAATAGGCATAGCGTGTGCACTAACGGTAGATTGATATCTCCTGGGTTCTTCAAATTGATGCGTGAATACTTAATTATGTGCAACTGAAGTCTACAAATTAGCTGTAATCTTCCAGTTCATAGTATATTTATGGTGCGGCCTTCAGGACTGGAAAGTTGCCTGGTCTTGGATTATGCACGCTGGCTGACTTGGTGAAAGTAAAATCTCATCCTTCTCTTAGAAAAGCAGCTGTGTAACCCACTGCCTCGCCCTTTATCTAATATGCATGTTAGCATGAGAATTTTGCTTATTAACTTTCTTTCTAGAATATACCTAATAATAAGTGATTACTCATGTGGCTGCTGGGACTTGTTTTCCAGTTTGGGGACCTGAGAAAATGTCCAGAGTACGCTGCTTAAATGAATTAATATGAATGAATTAATAATAAATATACAGTGTCAATAAAATAACACAAAACCCACATTGGCTCATTTTTTCCCTACCACATTTTAGTTGCTCCCACTCCCATTATTTCATTGACATACTATATTAATTTATTCATTTGTTTATAACCCCATCTTAAAATCTCAAGACAGCTGAGAACAGCAAAAAAAGAAAATGTGCAAAATAGAGTAAGAGTTTCCTTGGGTTTTTTTCCAGGCCGTGAGGCCATGTTCTGGAAGAGTTTATTTCTGACGTTTCGCCTGCATCTGTGGCTGTGGCAAGTGTTGAGTTGATTTGTGTTTGCACACTGCATTTAGTGGTCCCTAGGAAGGAACATGAGAGACACTGCAGACTGGGCCAGCCAGAAAAATCAGCAGTAGCAGAACATGTTATAAACCAACCTGGACACAAAATGTTATTTAAAAACACCAAAATTCTGGACCAGGCCAACAACTACCATATCAGAATACACAGAGAAGCTATTGAAATCCACAAACACCTGGACAACTTCAACAGGAAAGAAGAAGCCCTAAAAGTAAACAAAATATGTCTGCCAGTCCTGAAAAACTCTAAAATCAGAACTCAACACTTGCAAATGAACTTCACCCAGGGACAGGGGGATTTCCAGCAGATAATGGACCATTAACCAACCATTAGCCAAACAGACACTAATCCTCCTTGCATATCTCCACCCAGAAACTAGCTATTCAAATACACAAATTTACATATCCTCTCCAACAGGGGCTCACAGTATATAACACCCCCCACTCCTACCCAACCATTCTCTGAAGATGCCAGCCACAGATGCAGGCGAAACGTCAGAAATAAACTCTTTCAGAACACGGCCTCAGAGCCTGGAAAAAAACCAAGGAAAATCTGTGGATGCCGGCCATGAAAGCCTTAGACTTCACATGGAGTAAGATTATTAGAGCATGCAGTTTCACCACCCATTTCTAGCTTCACCCTGAGCCTGGAATCCTGCCTACACAAGCGGGTTTCATAATTCTTTCCTCTGGTGCTCAGACCTGGACAATTGGCAGGTTCTTTGTGAGACCATGTTCTGTAATTTTTTAGGAGTGACACACAGAAGAGGGTACCTTTGGCAGATCTCACAGCTCATAAAGGAACACAGAGGAGGTGTGTATTGAGCCTAAGTTAAGTCTTTGTAGCTTATAAATAGCACATTGCATTGTGCCCAGTATAGAATAGGGAGTCAAGGCAGAAGTCAGAACTTTTGGTTTAATATGTTCCTGGTGGCCTGTCCCCACTATGAAGTAGGCAGCCACATTCTGGTTCAGCAGGAATTTCAGGGACAACCTTGTGTTACTGCATCCTTATCTAAGTCTAATCTTGAACAGAGCATGGAAAAGTTACTCTTTTGGATTATAGCTCTCAGAATCCCCCAGCCAATATGGCCTGTAATTTTCCAAGTGCTGATCTTGAGATAACACAGTCACAAATAATAGCCATTCTGTAATGATCTGATAGGTAGGACTGCAGCCTTTTCCTTAGGTAGGATTGCCACAACTGATAGAAGTGCAAATCATTTTAAGCCATGGGTGGGAAAACTGTCAGCCACACATGAGAGGAAACTATGTGAAGCTTTGGCCTAAACAAACATAATAAACAGAACAATAAATAAATAAATAAACAGAACAACAAATCAAACTCTTAAAGCACGTTGTGGTACAGCTGATTGTAGTGCTGCCTGTGCCTTCCTTCACCGTGCCTTTCAGGGAACAGGTCTGTTATCCAATCTTGAGTCTGCCATAGATTACTAGTTTGCAAAGAGGGTCTAGTTCCCCAAGCAGCTGCATTCTGCCATTCAAAAGCATGGATATACTGCAGTGTTGCTTGCCTATTGTTGGTGCACTGCTTCAGCCCACATCTGTTTCTTATTTCTTACCCAAGCTTCTTGCAAAAACACATGGCTTTTCTTGTTAGGCTGCATGGAGTTTGTTTTTACCATGTTCCTTACTCTGGCCCCCTCCCATCCACCCCACCTCCAATAATTGATGGGTTAGTTTGCTGAGGCCATCCTTACCACTATGCAGTTCCTTTCCCCATTCTCCATTTGCTGTATGCCTCTTGCCTGTCTACATATGCTACTACAGGGTGTGTGTGTGTTAATTTTTTTATTGCTGCTTTTGATGTTACAGAGCCCAGAACTGTACAGACTTTCATTAAAACTGTGCCCCGTGGGTCTTAGGATTATGAATATTAGAATGCTGCCCTTTTATGTGAACACATATTGACCAGCAAACTTTGAATAGAGTTTTCACTAACGACACCCAAGTGCCCATTACACCCCCATCTGTATTGCTGGGGGTTTACTGTCAGGCGCTCTTTGGGAAGGTATAAAATCCCTTTCAGAGAGACTCTGCTATTACATACAGTGCATACGTACGTTAAAAGGTTGCTAAGCTGCCTTTGAAAGCACATGAAGGCAATTATCCTATATATATATATATATATATATATATATATATATATATATGTAATTAGGCAATTTCTTTCTGCATTTGAAAGATACCTTCTCCATCCCCCAGAGGGTCTCCCTGGACAGATTAAGATTTTGTAATATTTTTTCAGCTTCTTACTTGAACATCCTTGCTTAGATCCCCACCCCAACTCTTTTTCTCATCCCTCTCTTGATTTCCTATATCAAAGGCCTGATTCACGATCTTTCTATGCCCTTTCCTTGGCAATTCCAGACAGTCTTTTTAAGATGTCTAAATTGGCCGCTGTGTTTCTTACATGGTTTTTTTTTTTTAATCTATCCATTCAGATTTAGCATTTTTGGATGTGATGAGACATGGCTGTAACTTGGTGTCTTGTGTGCATTGCTGGTCTGTTTAATTTATCGTCGTCATATGTGATTATCTGTGAGAACCTGCAACCCTGACATCTGTGTTGCATGCAGGCCAGAGGGGATGTAGGAGAAGATATAAGGGAGCGGATGCAACATGAGGTTCTAAAGTTGCACCTGTGTTGGGCATTTAGGATACACCTGCTTTGTCTTCCCTTTCCTATTGCCAACCACCACACCACCCACTGCTTGTTGGTTATTCTTCAGACAAAAAGCTGAGATGCCATGTGAAACGTTTGGCGTTCCTCCCCAAGCTTTAATAGCTGCTGGAACAGCTTGACTCGCTGGAGCACTCCCTAGTGCTTTGGGAGAGCAATCTTTTAATAGTTCCTGCGACACAGAAAAAGTAGATATTGGCCTGCTGTCATTTTTTGTTCAGTTTTACAGTCTGTGTGTCAGGAGAAAATGGTGAACTAGTTTCCCTGATGCCATTCTGTAACCTTGTGAAAGTGATAACAGTTACGGTTTAGAGATCTGGGGAGAAGCCCCCTCCCTTGTTCGTGCTGAGCAAATATGTAGAGATCCCTCTGCCACCTTCCTTTTTCAGGGAATCCACATAATACAGGCTGGTCTTGGGCTGACACCTGCACTGTGTACTTACACAGAATCAATTATCTGGGCCAGTTGAACAGCATTATGTGTTGATTTCTCTGTGCATGTTAGGGGGAGGTCTCTGGGAAGGTGTGTTGTTTTTCCTTGAAGGTCTTTTCAGTCCCTGTTCTAGACTGCATGAACCAGGCTGAGGATCAAAATTGGAAAGATCTCTGGGAAGCAGCATTAACCAATATGGTGTTCTCTCTGTCTCAGTTCCTCCATTTCTCCTGAGAACAGCTGGTGTTTTCTACATCTTAGAAAACCTCTCAAAGGCTGTTATCTCATCAAGTCCAATTCTTTCCTCATCAAGTCCCATTCTGACCTTAGATGCTAAAATGTTCTTAGATGTTCTACTCCAGAGTACTAATTATCAAATATATTAAATTCTTATCTTCTTTCAGAGGCACCAGCTTTGTGACGGGGGGATGGAGAGGGGTATCTGAGGTTCTGTGATGAGTGCAGTCATCACTGTCCTCTTTAGCTACACCTCTGTATTTGGAGGCCTACTTGGAGGTCAGGGGTAGGAAATGAGTCACATTCCAGATATTGGACTGTACCTTCTAGCATTCCACATCATTGGCTGTGATGCCTTTTACTGATGGAAGTTGCCTAACAATAACATCTGGAGGGTCACAGATATCCCTCTGGTATGTGCTCTGTGCTGTGGCCTTCAAAATGTCTTAAGACTCTTAGACTAGGATGGAGAAATACATTTCTCTTTGCCCTGTTCTTCTCATCCCTGACATTGATTGTTAACATTGGGAAATTTTAGAGCATAGTTTTATACATGCCAAATTGGAAGTAAGCCTCTTTAAATTCAGTGGGGCTGACTCCTATGTAAGCAGGTGTAGGAGTGCATCCTAATTGTTCTTCTGTGGTAGATTTTCTGGCTTGCTTGTGTGAGGACTTCAGGTTTAATTCTTAATTGACTAAATGGGTCTGTATGTCCCTGTGGCATTGGGAGATGCTTTGGTCCCTTATTGCCTCTACCTGTAGCACTCTATAATTGTCTACTTATATTTCATTTTACCTTTATCCTGAGCAATGTATTCCTTTCTTTCATGGGTTAATCGGTTAGGGACACATTGACTGAAAAGGATCCAACCTCAAGAGTTAACAGGTGGTCATGCTGAGTTCGGTAGCTTACCCAACATCTGAATTCCAGACTGAGTAATGAAACTTAGAATTCAGCAGCCACTTCATCTTGAAAAATGCAAATACAACCAACAATGGTCCCAGAGAGAGGCAGGGGACATTATATACTTTGTGCAGAGCATGCATATGTGTGCGCGTGCACACAATCTGCTTCATTGATGCATTCTTTAGGAACATAACTGATTTTTGAACATCCTGACATTTTGGCAACATGGACATCAGTGGAAGCAGACATTCAAAATGGAATCCTTTTGTAGTTGTTCTCTCTCTCTCTCTCTCTCTCTCTCTCTCTCTCTTGCTCTCTGTTAGATAGAAACACCACAGTTTTTCCCAGGTCCTCCTTAAATTGGAGAGGCAGGAGGCCCTGTCATATGGGACTGTAGGATGCACACCTCCATCTTGACACACAAGCAGTAATTCTGCTTCCTCTGGGATACATGTGGAGAAATGAGCTAATCCATACTTCCCTCACTCCTGTTTACCCTATTGTATTCAACTCTCTCTTCCTGTGCAGATAATAAACTGCACCTCATACTGGTCAAGTAAACTTACTTCCTTGTTTTATGATGAGAGATAATTTCTGAGCAACAAAGAATTTTGTTACTAGAAGTTTCTTCCTCCAAAAATGGGCTGAGGGGATAAAAATATTTTTCAGCCCTGTGTCCCATTAATATTCTTCAACTTGCCCAGTATTTAGGCTGGTTGGAATCTATAATTTTATTCAGGTTAGGCAATCTGGTGAAAGGAGCATAATGGATATATATTTCTAATGCAAGGAGATGTTGGTAAGGAACACTACAAAATAAAGTTAAATCTTACTGTAGTGGGAGAGGCCATATCGTGTGTCTCCTTAAAAATTTGAATCAGCTGTAATGCAGCAGGCAATGCATGCGAGCCACATCTTCCTGGGAGCATTGTTACTATCCTAGTCAGATTCTTGGAGAGAGGATAGGAAAAGCTTTTAGGGTTGCTCATGATGAGATTTTATTACAGCCCAGAGAGACTGATTGGTGAACCATTAAAATAAAAGTGAATGCTTAAAAAAAACCCAAAAACCTGTGAGAAATGTCCCTTCCTCACCCATGCCCTAATGTAGGCAGAAAAGGATGATTAGCTTGGGTTGACTCTAGGTACCCCATCTTTCAGTCATCAGTGTTTTGGTTTACTCCCAATATTTGGGTTTTTTTGTCTCCCCCTCCCCTCCCCTTTGCCTGCCCAACTCTTTAGACCTGAGATGATTTTTTTCCCCTGTTGTTTTTGTAAGCCAAGAAGCTTTTACAGCCTCTTCGCCTTTTCCTGTTAAGCCCAGCACCCCTCATAAAACATTAAGAGGCACAGCATTACTGTAACATTATCCAAAGGGACCACAAGGGCGACTCTACAGTTTCAGCTATTATTACACATCCTGGGCAAAATGGTTCTCTCCAAACCACATATAGCCCCTTATAGATTTCCAAGCAGCATGAGAGGCCATTAATTCACGCCCTGATGATGAACTTAATTTTGCTTCCTGCTGAGAAAATGATGGCTTAGAGGCAACTTTGTCTTATTACAGAGTGGAGATTTTTATCCCTCTCCCCCACCCTTTTTGTTTTGTGTATATGTGTGTGTGTGTGTGTGTGTGTGTGTGGTATATATACAAAGCCAGAGGTTTAGGTACATGCTTGCTAGTTACATTCCAGAGTGGTAAACACAACTGAAGCATTAATAAAGTATGACCACAGAAGCTCCCACTATATAGTAGGGAAATAGAGAGCTCAAAATCCAGAGAATCTGCACAGTTTTTCCTGCTTTTTATAGCACAGCTGCAGTTTAGCCAAGTAACATGTACAAAACAAGCTTGTGGTTGTCCAGCATTCCAGAGCAGGTAAAAAGACCAAGGTCTCTGTGATAAAATTAAATTAGTTGTAGAGTCCTCCCAGTGCCACAGAAAAGACTAATCCAAGCATAGCCAGTGAGCACAAACTTAAAATGAACGAACACACACTTACACACAAACAGAGTATTGTATTGTATTGTGTAGTATGTCATCACTTTTAAATTTGTATCTCACTTGCTATCCCTGGATACTTTTGCTAAACTACAGCAGTGCTGTGAAAAGAAGGAAAAAATAGTGTGCATTCTTCCTTTTAGCTCTGTATTCCCCTCTGATAAGGTGGGAGTCTCCCTGACATTGCTTTGTTAATGCTTCAGTTGTGTTTACCAATGTGGAATGTAGTGAGCAAGCATGTATCTAAACCTCTGGCTTTGCAGCTGCACTCTTTCCCCAAAGTTATTCATAATCAGGATTTTGGAGAGAGGCGATAGTCCTTGCCTGTGTACCTTTTGCTTAGCTTTTATGTAATATCAGATCCACAGTTTTTGTTTAAAACCAATTTCTCTAAACATTATGTTTGGGAAGAAAGCTTGGAAGCCTGTAGCAGTCTCTGTTAACGGCTTGGGCCAGACTCATGCATTATATTTTTCCAGTGTGTGTGAAGTGTGGAAAGCAGATGCTGCTGTGCTTGCAAATCATACACTGCATGTATATGAGTTATGATAGAGTTGTGTGCAGCAGTTTTCAAACACAGGGGTGTGGTTAAAAGGAGAGTGTGACTTTTTTTTCCTTGCACAGTTTCACACATGATGTGTTTGTGGTACTTCCTCCCTGCGTTAGACCTAAATAAGAAAATTGACTTCTTGTATATTTCTGTCTGTTTCAATCCACATATGCTTCCCTTTTCCCCATTCCCTTAGTGACTAAGGCCTAGACCTTACCTCCACCTATTAACCATATTATGTGGGCAAAAGTTAACAAGCTGCCCAACAGGGATGACATATGGAAATGTAGTAATTTGGTATTACATTACCATAACCCTGAGATTGCAGAATGGGTGCTTTTCGATCTCAGAAAGCACATGAGTCTTATTGAGTCTCTCCTTGCTTTTCCACAAGAAGTTTGAACTCAGTTTCTGGCTCTTAACACACTTGTGCCCTACCCTTGTTGGGTGGGTAGGGTAGGCTGATGTTCACACTTAGAGTTTTGGCCTTTTTAAACACCATAGGATCTAACAGACCCAGTGTCTATGAGAGGGTGCGAAAAAGTTCTTGGCCTGACCCACTTTCCAAAATCCGAGCATAATTTTGTCACTGTAGCTTGAAAGAGTGTTCTTTTGTATTGTAAACTGCCAATTTGTAGGATTGTAGCTCTAATTTCTGAATTTTCTCAGATCATTGGTAGAACCATGTCAATGAAAAATGTGGAATTTTCAAGTGCTTATAATCCAGCAAAGAAGGGCATAGGCTGTACAGCAGTACTACCCAAAATGGTAGTCCATGAACCAGTGCGTGTCCACAAGCCCTCAGCTGTTTTGAGATTTAGGAAAGGAAAAAAAAAAACCACGGTTATGGCATGTTAAGCTTACTGTATCCATAGCATATTCAGAATTTTTTTTCCAGTTTCCCACATCAGGTAGCACTGCTATAGGCAAAATTTCCTCCCACCATTCCATCTTTCTTTCTTTCTTTCTTTCTTTCTTTCTTTCTTTCTTTCTTTCTTTCTTATATATTTATTCATTTAGTGTAGTTATACCCCACTCTTCAGCCACAAAGACTCTCAGAGCAGCTTACAAATCGTTAATTTGATAGTTCCATGCCCTCAAGCATACAATCTAAATAAAAGGAAAAGGAAATTGTAGCGGGGGAGAGGATTAAGTCCAGCAAATACTGCCAGTTCTTCTCTCAGTCTGAGGCCAGGGCAGTAGCAGTTGGCATGGAGGGAGGGCCTTTGTTTCTGGGCCTAGGCATGATGGATATCTTGGAAGAGGAGCCATATCAAGGCCTAATCTCATAGTGTGCCACTTCTATTTTATCATTCACCCAAATCATGTACAGTTAGCCCTCCACATTTGCTGGGGTTACTCATGCAGGACCCTCATGAAAGTGGAAAGACCACAAATATCTCTAGCCCCCTGCCCTCAAAACCATATTTAACAAACAAAAAAGTATGACCTGTAGATTCAGCCCTTTGAAGAGGTGGGGTTCTTTCGCAAGGCAGAAGTGGGCTGCTGGTTGGGGTTGCCGCTACCTCCGTTGTTGCCCTACGCCCTTTTTATTAGGGATTTACAAGCCTCACCACGTTTACAGTCTCAGTCTCGTGAGGCTTCAAGTTCCTATTAAAAATGGCAATGGGGCAGCAGCAAATAATCAGATCCGCAAAAGTTAAACCCACAAATGTGGAGGGCTGACTGTATAATTGAAATTGCAGTAACCCCCCCCCCCCACATACACACACAAAACATCAGGTCATACCTTCTCTGGAGGACTTAAAAAGAAGCTATGTTAATCTCACATGAGAGCAGACAATGTTGGGATAAGATTTGCAGTGGCTGGTAAGGCATCATCTTATGCTAGTTCCTCTGCCACACTAGTTGTGTGTTTATGGGAACACCTGTTGCCTATTTTATGTCATGGTTTGCTAATCAAGCCATTGCACACGTGGAGCTGACAACCAGACAATCAGTTTGTGTGCAGGGGTCTGGCAAGTTAGTGCTCTCCATATGCTTCTTGTGTCTTGTAACGTATTATGTGCTCCCTGACTCTTTTGCAGTCCACCAGATTCCACAAGGCTCTTAGTCTCCCAAACCACCCAGTGCTGCTCTGGTTCTACCTTTCTGGGCACTCTAAGGAGCCGGAAGTTTTGAAATCAAAAGTTTGGTGTCCATATGTGTATGATTTGGTTATGGGATCACACCTCCTTTTTCTGGACCATGTCCAATTTACCATGCATACTCTCTGTGTGTCATCTTTTTCTCAGGGGCCCAGCTACCCTCCTCCCATGTTCACATCAGGAACATGAGTAGCATACCCTCCAGCATTCAACAGATGAAAACCAGGGCATGTGTAGCTGAGCCTCATCAGAGGGCTTATCTATATGGTCAAAATAATCAGAACAGGATGCAAACAGAAGGCGAGCCATTCATACGTACATTAGCATAAACACTTGTCATTCAGAAGGGGGGCAGCCAAATCCACCAACAAGTCTGGGGCTTCGTCGGTCCATACAACATACGAGTTACCACAGGAAACTTTTTTTTTTTTTTAAATGGCAGCTGCAGCTTTAAAATTGTGAGTAAATCACTTGTGGCCAGCATCTTGGCTAGGGGTCATGCAGAGTTTAGGGGATCTCTTTTGATGGTGAAGACAGGTCACATTGTTGCAAATGCCTGCTTTTTCGGAGGTGTTCGTATTCCACCACCACCCCCATATAGACAAAACCAGAGTGTGGTCACAGTGGTGTGGCCAGGCAACAAGGTAGCAAAAGTTATTAACGAGGAAGAACACACAAAACTATCTTAAGCAGAGACATCCTCATATTTATATACTGAGTATAAGAAGGGGAAAACTGCCCTCTCCTCTCTTCTCCCTCCTGCTGTGTTGAGTGCAAACTGATTTTGCACTTTGAACTTAGCTTGCAGTAACTGAATTAAGCCAAGGATGAAGGGGAAAAGTATAAGAGAGAGAAACTGGGATATTTCAAAAGTAGCTAAGAAAGGGGAATAGCAAAGGAATAACTGGGAATATCCCTGCTAAAGTGGGACAGTTGAAAGGTATGGCATAGGTGGTATATAATTCCAAACTGCAGAGCAGAGAAAGGAATAGTAGTGATCTGTTTCTTTGAGCAAGTAGCCTCATGATGGTGTCACTTCGACAGGACTGTCCTTGGCAAACTGTTTCCCCAGACTTGATTCCATTCAGGGTGGGGGACTTCCCCAAGCTTTTTGGGTGTATGGGAGGGCAGTTACTCTTCTTACCTTGCATTGACTTTAATCATGATTTTCTGTTGCTGACAGCCTCATTTTTACTGAAGTGGTATATCTGGCTGGGTTGTACCACTTCAAATTTTAAGTAGGGTCTAAAATGGAAATTGTCCCTTTGTTACAATAAGTAAATAAATTCTACACATGAAAAATCAGCTGCATCTCAAAGCACATAGAGCTCAAATTGTTTATCCCTGCCATGTTAGCTTTATGTATTAATATTTTTTATTATTATTTAAAAGACACCCACTTACACTGTGTTACAGTCTATGTGTCTTGTCAATACTCACATATAGTCCAAAGCTAAGCTTGAAAGGGCTTGTGGGGAGTGCAGGGGTGAGGGGCATTGGCTTTCCAAGGGAACACAGAGGACTATATCTCCCACATTGCCCCAGTTTTTAGTTTTTCCCCCACTAAAAAGCCTTTCCTAGTGGAAAGGGCTCAGAGCATCCTCAAGATTTCTGGGTTAGTGCCTCCCACTCACTCCTTGTAGGCAGGCAACAAAGACCTTTGTGTGAGTCCCTTCATCCAGAGGGAGCGACCCACCTCTGGCCAGTTGTTTCCTGCCTACCACTCCTGCTGGATGCTACCACTCCACCTCTGGCCAGTTTCCTGCCTATCACTCCTGGTGAACAAAGGCAGCGTGGGTTCCCTATGTAGGAATGGAAACTAAGCAAGTTAAGGCGAAGGGATCCTAAAAAGGGGGACAAGCCCCCCGTTATCATTAGTGATTCCATGTCAAAGAAGGGGGACAAGCCCCTCCCACACTGACCACCGAGATTGCCATGGCTGTACTCCCCCCGCAGGGGTTGGGAACCAGCCAGGGGGCCACTGCCGTTTTATACCTCGAGGAGGAAGAGGGGGAGGTGCAGTTTGCCTCAGAGATGGAAGAGGCTTCCTGCGACTTGACAGTTGAGCCCGGCCATCCAACCAGCCTGACTGCAGCAGACATGGAGGCCGTGAGTGAGTGGGGGACCCTGGGCAGTGGGACCCAGGGGGGAGACCCACCGCCAGCCTTGGTGGCATGGGTGAAAGATTTGGTCACCAGCAAGGTGTTGGGGGCGATCGTGGCTGGCTTTGTGCAGCCAGTCCTTCTGGGGCTCACAGGCATCTTCCAAGGGGGGTTCCAACAACTACTGGGCATAACCCCCCAGGCCCCACTCCCCCCACCAAGTGTTGTTCCACACCTTCGCCAGACTCCGCTCCCCCAGCCGCCCAGTCAAACCGCACCAACCTACCAGCCAGTGCCGGGGTTTTTATTCCTTCCCGGCCTGCAAGTGCCACATTTCCAGGCCACGCCGGGCCTCCTTCCTCCTCCTGGTCACCTTCTGCCACCATTCCAGCCCCTGTCGCCCCCCCCCCTCGCCTACCAGCCTGCACTGCCACCACTTTGCCCAGCAGGGCTGAAGGACAAGCCAAGGAAGTGGCCAGCTGGCAAGATGGCGCCCAAGCGAGCCCGCACACATTCCCAGCCCAGGAAGATACCCGGTGTCAGAGGAGGGGCAGGGGAGGCAACGCCAAAACCAGGCCTGGATCTGCAGGACTGGGTGCAGACTCCCCAAGGCCAGGGCCATCTGGGCTGGAGCACAATCTCACCCCTCCACTGAGAGACGCTTTGGACCTGGATGGGAGGGATGAAGAGGAGGAGGACCTCTGGGCCTCAGAAGAGGAGGATGTGACCCACCTTTTCCCCAAGAGGCCACGGAGGGAGGAGGAGGAGGAGCCACTTTCTCTCCATTCCTCAGCTGAGGAAGGAGAGGCATCAGAGGAGGAGGATACATCAGGTGAATCTGAGCATTCCGACCAGGAGGATGCAGAGTTTTCGCCTGAAGAGGGGGCGGAGCCAGATGTTCCTCGCACGTTGGCACACCTTTTCTGGCTGAAGGATTTTCCAGCGCTTTTTCGGAAAACAATCAAGACGCTGGGCCTTAGCCTTTCACAACCAAAAGACCAACAGCTTGACCCTGATCTTCCTAAGGTGTTGATGGATTTTTCCCCTTCGTCCTTACCTGTGGCCATGGAGATGCCCATCCCAGCCAATGTTATGCAGTTGATGAAGAATGAGTGGGGTGCACTGTCCGCCAACAAGACTCAGCCCGCCTATGCTAAGAAGCTCTATTCCTTGCCTAAAAAGGTCATGTCAAGGCTTCAGTCCCGCTCATTGATACGCTTGTTTCAGTGCTTCTTTCTTCTGCGTTTTTTTGCCGTGATCGAGAGGACACACTCAAGATTCCAGAGGACAGGTAAGGATGTGGCTCTCAAGAGGGTGCACGAAGTGCTGTCTTTGGCTATCAGGGCTTCCATCTCAGCCATGATGGCTGCTAGGGCCTCTTTGCAGTGGACCAGGGAGCTTCTGGAGGAGGCCCCGAACTCAAATGCCAAGTTGCACCAGGGACTCAATAAGGTTTCCAGAGCCTCTGCATTCCTTGCTGACAGCTTTCTGGATTCAGTTCAGTTTTGCGCTAGGGTGCAGGGTGCTGCAGTGGCTGCTAGAAGGCTCCTTTGGCTCAAGAGTTGGAATGCAGACTTTAAGTCTAAGCAGAATCTGATGTTTTCCCCCTCCTTGGAGAAAAATTGGCAAGTCTCTGGAGCTGGTCCTGGTGGAGGACAAGGACAAGACGAAGACCCTGGCTTCTTCAAAGAGGAGGGATGACAGGAGGTTCTCCAGACAATATAGGTCCTTTCGGTCTAACAGACCCCAGTCTGGCAATTCCTCATCCTTAGCCTTCACTCCAAGGACAACAGGAGCTTTAAGCAGCATTGGGGGATAGATAGCAAGTCGAATCGCAGAGGCCAGTCTGGATTATCCAGTAGACCCTTTCATTCCACTGGTTCATTGTCCCAAGCTAAGAACCAGCAGGCATGACAAGACTGCTCTGGTTGGGGGCAGGCTTCAGGGTTTTTCAGCCACTTGGGAGAAGTCGACTTCAGACAAATGGGTCCTAAAGACATTATGACAGGCATATCATATAGAGTTCTCCCACCTGCCCCCTCATCATTTCATCCCTACTCATCGCTCCAAGGACCCAACAAAACATCGACTCCTGCTGGAGGCCATACAGCATCTGATCTCCTTGGGGCCATAGAGGAGGTCCCAAGTGCCCAGGTGATCTGAGGCTGCTACTCTAACATTTTTTTTGGTACCCAAAAAGAATGGCACCTGGAGGAGGGCCATCCTCAACCTGAAGGGTCTCAACAAGTTCGTCCAACGACGCAGGTTTTGGATGGAAATGCTGAAGCACATTATGGAGGCTCTGAGACCAGGGGACTTTCTCTCCTCCTTGGATCTTCAGGATGTTTATCTTCATGTCCCGATTTCTCTGAAACATCACTGTTTCCTGCATTTCGTCTACGACCACAAGCACTATTAATACAGGGCTTTGCCTTTTGGTCAGTCTTCAGCTCCCATGGTCCTGTCCCTGGCGGAGGACTCGATACCTCTACCAGTTCGCCTGTATCTCCTGTCACAGGGTCAGGTCCATCACCCAGATCCAGAATGGCTTCAGCTCCACACCTGGAGATTGAGCAGGACATGCTGACAGCTAAGGGATACCCTCCATCGGTTGTGGAGACGATTCTTGCTTCTAGACATGCTTCTACCCAAAGAATCTACGAGTACATGTTCCGGGTTTTTTTTGCAGGTGGTGTAGAAGGAAGAACCACAATGCCATGGAAGTGATGTTCCGATTCTCATGGAGTTCCTACAGGATGGCATTGTGAGGGGTCTACGTCCTAACACCATCAAGAGATAGGTGGTCACCCTAGTGTCGATTCTACCATCGGATATGGCTCCACAGATTTCGACTCACCCTGACCTACGGCAGGTTTTTTAAGGGGTTGACTAACCTGGCACTGTCTATGGTCCACAGATTCCCTTCCTGGGATTTACACACAGTATTAAAGGCCCTAACAGTCCCACCATTCAAACCCTAGAAGGAGGTGTCCCTGAGGCACATGTCATAGAAGGTCTTATTCCTTGTGGCTATCACGTCAGCATGCAGGGTGTCAGAGGTGGGAGTGCTACCAGTGAGGAAGGATCTGTGTCTGATCAGACCAGACTCTGTGGTGCTTCGGACACACCCTAACTTCAGGGCAAAGGTGAATACTTCTCTTCACACATCCCAGGAAATTATTCTACCTTCCTTCTGTCTGCATCCTTCTAGAGAGCTGGAGAGGATTTGGCACACCCTCGATGTTCGTAGAACGGTCCGTATCTACATGAAGAGAACCAGCACGTTTCAGATGATGGACTCAATGTTTGTGTCTGTACACCCCAGGTATTTGAGTTGTAGAGTCTCATCATCTACATTAAGCTGATGGATTAGAGCCTGCATCGTCACTTACTGCTCCTTCTTTCTACCTGCATCCCAAGACATACCAGTCCTGGAGGGTATCTTGGCTCATTCTACCAGAAGACCAGCAACTTCTGCATCATGGGACAGGGAGGCCTCACAAGAAGAAATTTGCAGGGCAGCCACATGGTGGTCATCATCTACCTTTCTCCGGCATTATAGACTGGACAAGCTGCAGTCTGCGGAAGCGGCCTTTGGCAGGAGAGTCCTACAGCAGATCGTCAAGACGTAGAGAGATCCATGCCAGCTTCAACCCACTTTTTCTTTTCAGTGGGCTTTGGTAGATCCCAGAGATCTTGAGGATGCTCTGAGCCCTCTCCGCTGGGAAAAGGAACGTTGGTCTTACCTGTGATACATTCTTTTCCAGGGGAAAGGCAATGAGCATCCTTCCCACCCAGGATGCTGGCATAAAATATCTTCCGAACTTTGAACTTTCTTTTTTCCTTATATTTTTCCAAGGATCTTTTTTCCACTTTAGGAGCATGCAAGGAGGCTGTTGTATGAACTGGCCGGAGGTGGGTCACTCCCCCTGGATGACCTCAGAGGAAGGGGCTTACACAAAGGTCTTTTTTGCCTGCCTACAAGGAGTGAGTGGGAGGAGCTAACCCAGAGATCTTGAGGATGCTCATTGCTTCTCCCCTGAAAAAGAACATATCACAGGTACGACCAACATTCCTTTCTCCACCGCCTAGGGGTCATGTGGGGGGCAACATTGCCATGTTTTGGGGTCTCTCTTGACTGTGTTAGGCCCTGGTGAAGTCTCTTTTCAACCACGAAATAGCCATGGTTTACTAGTAATTTTTTTTTAATGGGTAGTGTGTATGTGAGGGGCAAGAGCGTACAAGGCGGTCTTGGAGGCTGCACTTTCCCTACCCAGGGTGTCGTATAGAGATGAGATGGTGGGGAATGGGGATTTGACCAGGTTTTCCTGGGCAGAGACTTTGGTGCCATATATATGATTCCACCTTCTTCCTTTCCCAATAGCAAAAGCAGAACAAAACTTGATGTACTAAACCAGCAAACATATACATATATCTTGAACTGTAATTCTTTTTAATACGGTGTGTACATAGGCTTGATCTGAGCTTAGGGCATTTTTGGATCACAACTCCCAGAATCCCTCAGCTTGCATGACCACCATGTTGATGAGGGGATTCTGGGAACTGTAGTCCAAAGAAGAAACTGTTCAAAGTCCTGACTGTTTCACTGCACATTCACACCACTGAAATTTACACATGCACAAGCACCTGCTGCCACCTTCTCCTCATTTCTGCAGGACTAGAAGGAGACACACAAGATGTCTTTCTCCTGAGATGCTGGTGTCCAGGGTAGGCATGATCAGCACCTGCTGAGACCCACAGCCCTGCAAGGGACCCATAGCAGAGCCTGCTGGTGCTGCTGCTCTTCTTCATCCTTACTGTTGCTGCCTGCTTATTTCTGCTCTTTAGCAAGCAAGTAGGGACTAGAACATGGAAAGAAAGCTACATCATTCTGCTTTGTGCTGTTCCAGGTGCATATGAGACTGGGCCCAGTGGCAAGTGAATGAGCAAAAGGGACCAGTGGTGAGGAGAGGGTTCATTTGTAGAACACCCTGCTCCAGCACTGAACACTCCCAAATCTGGAGTTAGGACTGCTTGAAAGGAGAAGCCTTGGCCTTCATCCTCTGGCTGCTTTCCTTCCCCTTCTTATCAGCTAGTTCTAAAAACACCCAAGAGCCTGCCTGAAGTCAAAGAACTCTATACTCTTTCTAGTTCTTTCTGTAGCCAACCTCTCTGATGGTCTTGTGTGCACCCGCTGGAGATCATCTGTTCCCTCTGGAAGTGTGGGTGGAGGCAGAGTGAATTCCTGACGGGGGGCGGGGTGAGAGAGAAAATGGGGCAGGATGGTGGAGAAAAGTGTTCATGTAAGTGTGAAAGGGATTATTTCAGGTTTGACTCTGCTGGAAATAGTTGGTGAGGTTTCAGTTGCCAGAGGTGAGGGAACTGTTTGAGCTGCTTAGCTTCCCATGCATAGCTACTTCCTTGGGCTCTTCTGTAACACAAGCCCCAGAGTAATTCTAAAATGAGGCATCATGATAGAAACAATTCACTCTTTTATTGCAACTTCCCTGTGTGAATATGCTTTCATGGCAGGGGTGGCTGTGATGGATCTGTGCTTAATCTTTTCATTCATCAGAAGAGTGGCAAAGGAAATTGGTATATCCCACTGAAGTAGGGAACTCAACATCCTTGAGGAAATTATAGCCTTTAAACCAGCATGGGAATCATGCAGCTTTCTAGATGCTGTTGTACTTCAGTTCCCAGCATTCCTCATCATTTGCTATTACGACCAAGGTTCATGGGAAATGAAGTCTCTGGAGGGTTACACACTTCTCACTCCTGCTTTAATCTGAGAATCTCTTTAGGAAAGCCTGAATGGTTGAGAGGTCCTTTCTACCCTACTTTCTAGATACGTTGTTCCTACTGAAATCCCAAACCTGGTGCTCCAGCTTCCCTTCTGAAACCTTCCAAGTTGTTGCTGCTTTCTTCTTCCTCCCACTTCCCCCCTCTTCCTTCTCTACTCCTCCTTCATCTTCATCTTTATGGTCATCTCCTTTCTGGGATTTAAAAAAAAGCTTTTAATATCTTTAACCTCCTGCTGAGATTGTTACTTCCCCTGCCTGTTCCTTATGGACCCTTGTAAGTCAGCCCCCTCTCATGTTTCCTTCTGGTTTCAAGCCCCAGCAGGTAAGTTCCCTTGGCCATGCCTGGCTTCTTCACTCAGCCTGTGCTGCTGCTTGTCATGCATGGAATGCAAATGAGCAAGAGTGATGCTGCCATCTAGCGGTCCCATGCGCCAAAGAGCAGGGTTATTTATTTATTTGACTTTTTGTGTGAGTACATGCAGAGCAAAGGGACAAATATCAAAAGGGAAAGGGCTAAACCCCTGCATTACCACTTCCTCAGGATTTTGTTTCATTAAAAAGAGAAAACAACAATAAGAGATACTGTGTAGTTTGGCTTTAGGCTTTTTGGACAGTGCAGCAATCTGTCTGCTTTCTTGACTGCCTCCATGTGTTTCAGACCAAAATCCAGCAGTGGAAGAGGTGGCTCATAAGCATGACAAGCCTATATTGCAAAATGGGAAGGAAGAGGTGGAACAGCCACAGATCAAGGTTCCCATGGATGTGCCCCACAGAGATGAGAAAGAGAAACCAAAGGAGGAAGTGCAGCTAGACCGGCCTGACCAAGGTAAGTTAGAATTAGAACATAGAGAAATAAGAGAGGCTGGAGGCTTTGACGGTAGAGATTCAGCAGGAGACCTAACACTGATGATCTGAGAAATGAGATGGAACCAATGATGTATCTTTGCCCATGGTTTCTAATTTGGTCTCTAGACAAGTTGATGAATTGCAGGCTCCTCATGAAGGGCATACACAACTGGTGTTTTCTCTGCTGTTCCCCATCAACTGTCTTTCTCATATCTCTGAAGGCTTTGCACAGCCTGTGGGAGAAGCCCATCGCCATGAGCCACCAGTACCACATGATGAAGTAGTGGTGGATGAGGGTCAGGATCATGAGGAGCCTGAAGAGAAGCGGCCACCAGCCAACAAGGAGGTCCTAGTGGAGCAGAATCCTGTGCTGGGGGAGGACCAAGCACAGAGGCAACCTGTTCCCGAACAAGCAAAGGGAGACGGTGGCCAGGAAAAGCTGGAGGACCATCCTGTGAAAGACCCCAAGCCTTTGCCAGATTTGGTTGCACATGAAGAAGAGCTGCACCCCCCTTATAAAGACCTTGAGCTGGACCAGCAGGGTCAGAGAAGAGACAAGGTCCTGGGTGGGAAGGAGGACGACATTCCACAGCAAGAAATAAAAGCTGTTGAGAAGGAGAATGAAACTGGTAGGTACTGCCTCCTAATTCTGTCTTTTCTTCCTGAAGTGTTCAATTTATTGCTTGGCCCCCTGAGATTTTATATTTCTGTATTTCACCATAAAGAATTGCAGTATTTAAGTGGTGTCACCAACATCATGAAGAACACCCCACCAACCTGCAGGGGCACCTGAACCTGCTCAACCTGAGCCTCTGAACACTCAAATGGGCTCCTGCTGCCCCTTGTCCACCAGCCAGTCCTCTCCCCAAAGTGGCCCTGCCACGTGGGCTTCTGCGTGATCATCCCCAATGCCTTGCCATGTGCTGGCATTTCCCCCTGCTCACTCCCATTCTAGCCCTTGCCAAAAAGAGACAGAACAAACTAAACAAAAAGATCCCTTTTCTACAATAAGAATCTATATCTCAGATGAAATGAATATGCCTTTATGCCTTTGCACATGGTTTTTTTAAACAGAATTTTTATATAATGGGACTTAGAATCTTTCATTTAAGTGTTCTCAAGGCCCTGCTTGACCTTGCCTCCATCACATGTTTTCCTGTGATGGGTGTGCAATTTTTACAACCCTTTTAGACATTGCTGGGGTGGCTGCAGACAGCAGGTGGTGTGTATGTGTGTGCGCGTGTGCTATGAATCAGCTGGCAATGGCAGATCTGGTTATATGCACTGTGCAGTTGTTCATTTGCTTGCTAAGCATCAGGTGCTGTGCCATGCTGCTCACTGGGGACCTTGAGCTGGGAGAGCTATACAGGTGCCACATTGCTCAGTGCCCATTCCAAAGCTCTTAGGGTTAAGGTTTGCATTTTAATGGGCACAGGCAGTTAGCACTGGGTTTTCGCCAGCAGGCTTGAATGCTGTTAAATGTTTTAATGACTTTTTCTGCAGTCGTCAAGTCTGCATACAGAGTGGTGAGCTAGTGGAGGAAGGGAGGCAGGCAGACAGCAGCAGAGAACATCTGTCACTTTCCTTGCTCCCTCCCAGGATATCTGACCATCCCTTGATTGCAGGTAGAAAGAAGGAGTTGCTTCCTCCAGAGAGGCCAGAACCAGCTCAGGCTGAGGAGAGAGAGATCCGTAACGCGGAGGAGAATGCAGACATCAAGCTGGAGGGTAAGACTTGTCCTTGCTCTGCACACCAGGTGCAGCCATGTGGGTTCTCGACTGCTGGCCTGGCAGCCTTTGGTGTCTATGCACAACCTCGACTGCTGTAGTTCTGCAAAAGAAGGAACAACTGAATCAAGGCTAGTCTGCAAGGCCAGGTCATCTTGCCTTGGTGTAATCTTGGAGCATGTAATCAGAGGCTGCTGACACCTGGGCTCTGCAATCACATCACTGCTCTGAGACAACAGGGAAAACGATCGCCTTGCCAGCAAACAGCAGGGCCCCACCAAGGCCTCTGCTTTAATGGAGAGCATGCTGCTCTCTCTTCACGACATCTCTGGGAAGAAGCAATGCAGCTTGCCTCTAGATAGGTTCCCCTCCTTGCACAGAGCAGGCAGGCAGCCTCTTGTGACTCCTTGAAAAAGTGGTGTTTTCTTTGCAATGTGTCTTTTTCACAATGTCTCTTTGTTCTTCAGAGATGAGGGGGGAGAGTATAAAAATAGATACCAGACTGTCATCTCCCTCCCTGCTGCATCCCACCTTTCCTTCCATTTCTGTTACAGTGCTTTAAAGGTCACGGAAACCAGCATTGCTCTTTCCTTCTTAGTCAAAGCACACTACCTCATGCTCTCTGCCAGTCTGATGAGTGAAACAAAACCTTAGAGCAGGTCTTACTAGAAGTCCTCAAGTTCACATTTTTTGACATTACTTTTTAGATCTGATATCATAAAGGTGGGCTTGCTAGAAATATTTATTTTGTGCCTGCTTATGGATGAGATTCTGTGCAGAAAAAAACTAATTCTAGTCAGGTGTCTTTATTTGATGATAAAGCCAAACCCCCTTTGGTACAATTTTTTTTGTAACCCACACTCCTAGTGGTAATTATCTTTATGTTTAATCTTCCAGGAGCACATCATGTTAAACCTCTCTGTATGGTAAGAGGTGTCTAGTTTGTAGCTGGTTGTACAGAAATTTATGTATTTATTTATTTATTTATTTTTCATTTCTCTCTTGCCTTTCTCCTGGCATGGGGCCCAAGGTGACTCACATCAAGTTTTAAAAAAAAGTACGCTAAAAACCTATTTGATACAAAAGTTTTTTTAAAAAAAATAAACAGGTTCTATTAAAAGCACTAAATTACAACAGCGAAAAACACATTAAAACATAGTAAAAAGACAAAAGCATAATACACCCCATTAAAAAGACCTTTCTGCCACAGTAACTTAAAAGCCAAAGACCTGCCTAAATAAAAACACCTTTGCCTGCCAGCAGAAAGAGAGTAGACTGGGGGCCTCCAGTGGGAGGGAATTCCACAAGTTGGGTGCAGCTACTGAGAAGCCTCTTTTCCTCGTCCTCACCAAACACACCTGTGCTGCTGGAAAAGCTTTCCCTTAAAGACCTTAAAAGTCTAGTGAGCTGATAGAAGAAGATATGCTCTTTTAGATATAATTTTGCTTTCAAAACAGGGGGAATATTTTCAAAGTATATTATTTATTTATTTATTTCTCACCTTTCTATGGCGGGACCCAAGGCAGCTCGCAACATTTAAAAAACAACGCTAGCTAAAAACACAGTACAATAAGTAAGAATTAAAAGAGATTAAACCATTTTCTAATTAAACTTCTATATAAATCATAACACATTTTTTAAAACTCCATAAAATTAAAATTAAAATTAAAAACAAGAGCACCAGTAGCCCAACCTTCATTTGTCAGCAAAGGCCTGGTGGCATAAAAATGTTTTAACCTACCGCCTGAAAGAGAGTTAAAATGGGGCCATCCTAACCTCCCTGAGGAGGGAGTTCCAAAGTCTGAGAGCAGCCACAGAAAAGGCCCTCTCCCTAATTCCTACCAAATGAGCCTGAGAAGGTGATGAGACAGAGAGAAGACTTCTCCAGCTGATCTTAATGTTCTGCTGGGTTCATATGGGGAGATACAGTTCTTCAAGTAATCTGGACTCAAGCCATTTAAGGCTTTACAGGTCAAAACCAGCACTTTGAATTGTGATGGGTCGACAGCCAATGAAGCTGTCAGAAGGGAGTTGTATGCTCCCTGTAACCAGCCCCCGTTAACAGCTTGGCTGCTGCTCTCTGAACCAACTGAAGTTTCTGGGCAGCCCCATGTGGTACATATTACAGTAAGCCAAATGGGATGTAACCAAGGATGTAACCACCATGGCCACCTCTGACTTCTCCAGGAACAGGCACAGTTGGTGCACTAGCTTTAGTTGTGCAAAAGCACTCTGATCACTGCTGAGAAGTGTAACCCCATCTAGCACAGGCTGGATCCCTATTCCCAGATCTGTCTTTCCGCTGACCAGGAGTATTTCTGTCTTGTCTGGATTAAGCTTCAGTTTGTTTGCCCTCATCCAGTCCATTAAAGCTTCCAGGCACTGGTTTAGTGCAGGAACAGCTTCCTTGGAATTTGGTGGAAATGAGTAATAGAGCTGGGTATCATCAGCATACTAGTGACACCTGACTCCAAACCTCTGGATAGCCTCTCCCATAGGGGACCAGATTGAACCCTGGGGGACTCCACAGGCCAATGGCCAAGGAGTTAAACAGGATTCCCTTATCACCACCTTCTAGGAACGCCCCTCCAGAAAGGAATGGAGCCACTGTATGACAGTACCTCCAAACCCCATTCCAGAATAATACCATGGTCGATGGTATCGAAAGCTGCTGAGAGGTCCAGCAAAACAAACAGGGACACACTCCCCCTGTCTAGTTCCCTGTGTAGGTTATCCACCAAGGTGACCAAAGCTGTCTCTGTTCCATAACCAGGCTGGAAACCAGACAGGGATGGATCTAGATGTATAATAATGAAGTAGGGACTGTTCTGAGCTAAGTCATACCAGTGGTGTTCTGTGGAGCACTCTTGTTCTAGAATAGGTGGCGTTTCCTTTAAAACAAAGTGCAGCTTATAACAGAGAGTCCCATATTCACATTCTCATTCAGTCATGAAACTTACTGAAACCTGTGTGGTTTCTCCACCCATGTCTCTTAATAGTAGGATAGAAGGTTCTTTGCCTTATGCTTGTCAATCTGTATTTAGTTGATTTTCCTTACCCTTTACCATTTTGGTCACATGAGCTCCCAACACTGTAAATAACAGTACTGTGTAGTAAGCAGATCAATGTTAGCATTCCTCTTTGGATATGCAGGAAATTTATATTACAGTAGAACAACCATGTGGCTTTATAATCCTTTTTACATGTATTATGTAAAACCATTCATTTATACACTTTGACACCCTTTGACACTCCTTGTGGAGGTTTATCATAACATACACACATTTCCATTTTAGATTCATTATCTTTTATAGACATTACATAGTCTAGACACATGCCTTCTTATGAGGAACATTGTAGTACATTTCAGTGCTAAAGAACATCAGCTTACACAATATTTGTAGTACGCAAGTCTGACATTAACATCTCATATTTCATCTGTTGAGGAATAATTTGCACATCTCATGCAAAGTATTTACATACATTTCAGTATTTGGTACCATTTCCAATCCATTGCATCAATTTAGAACAGCTATGATTGCTGCCTCAGAGAGCATTTCTAAGTTTTTCTGTGCAGAGAGTATTGTAAATTGAAAGTGTTCTCATCTGTTCTATAGGTTTCAAACATTTTATATCTTTGGTTCAGTCCTTGAGGTCACAGTCCTCTAACTATTGCAGCCTGACAATTTTATAGCTTGTTATAGACATTCATCTGGGTCTCATCCAATGAAAATTCAAGAAAGTTGCCTCCCAAAATGAGCCTGTTTTGAGACATCCAAAATGCCTGGCCTATTTTCCTGTCCACTCTTGCTAATGCCTGTATTTCCTCCATTATTATTGTCTGTCCAGCTGTGTTTGTTCAGAGAATCTAAAACTGAGGAGCTGACAGTTACAGCACTAACTTGTTTCCCATACATATAAAAGAAAACTGTTAAAAAAACATTTTATTTAAGTTTTTCATAATGCGTAAAATAGAATAATACTAACACCTAATAAGAAGAAGAGAAAGAAGAAAAGCAGAAAAAGAAAAACACCAAGAAAAGACTAAAAGACTTCCCATCTTCATTTCAGCAGTTATTAAAAGATATACTGTAATCAGTTTATACCTTTCTCATCAATACTAACCTCTTCTATAAAATCCGCCTACTAATAAACTCAAAACTTCCCAAAACAAATACTTATTTTCTACAAGAAGTCAATAAAGGGTTAATAATTTCATCAGATAACATTATTACTCTTGTTACTCTTTATCATTTCACCTAGTTAATCAAAGGATTATCCTACCTCACTAAATCAATCTTTTTAAACAATCTATCATAATTTTAAAAATCTCAAATACTAAATCCTCTCCTCTTTATAGTAAGGCAGCCTTCTCATTTTTTATGGCAATACCTCCTTCACATATATCACATTTATCAAACTTTCTCTTTAGATTTAATATAGCCCAGAAGCATCCTTATGCAGACATTTCTTTTTGATAAAGCAGGCATCCCACATCAGATAACAAAATAGTATGCATGTTATCCCTAAACCAGATAAAGCCAATCCTTAGATTTATTACTTATATACATTTATATTTAACACAGGGTTTTCTGCCAAATCTCAGCCATTGTAAAAATCGGACATAACTCATCCAAGCAACAAAAAAACCCTTGAGATGGGTACATTATCCCATAGACATTGTTCATCTTGATCTTGGACTTCCATGTCTGCTTCAGTTCCTGGGCAGAATGCCCCACTTCTCCCTTCATCTCTTCTTTCACAGTTCCTAAAACCTCCAAGATCACCATTATCTTCTCTGACATGAAAACCTTTGGTCTCAACAAAGTCCTCCAAAACCACCTTCTTCTCTCTAATGTTAAATCCCTTGTTCTCAGCAGGTTACTCCAGATCCATTTCCAGCTTCCAATGCAAATCTTCTTTCTCCGAAAGTACAGAGCCATCCCTGTCCATCTCAATAACTTTTATTCCAGTTTAAACTTCCACATTTTTCTCGTCATTCTGGCTAGACTCTCCAGCTGTATAAACCTCACTTTCTTCAAAAATTCCCCTTCATTTTCTTTTTCATCCTCTGGTTTAAGCCCTCTCTCAACAATGTATTTCTTCCCAAATTGCTTGGTCATCTAGGCTTTCTAAATCTTCCTCCAAGCTTCTCTCATTTTTAAAAAACATTCTCATCTTTACTATCCAGCAAACTCTTCTGTGTACAAGTAGTTAAGAAGTTAGATTCATTTGCACTTCTGTTAATATGGCAACAGTGCCAAGCCACCAGTTTATGTGTTACTTTGTTGTGCTAGCAACTACAATGTATCCCTTGGTCAAAACAATGTCCTTTCCAATGAGAACTCTCACACTTTAAGAAGAATCTGGCGTGTTTCCATCAAAAAAGAAGAAAAAGTTTAAAATTTCTAATTTTTGTACTGCTGAACCCTTCATTCATTTAAGTATTTACTTCAACATACAGTATACAATACAATCTTAAAACAATTCTTACAGTTTCTCTTCTTAATCCAGAAAGGAGGCCACTCACTGAAGTAATGATGTCACTGAAGAATTTAAGATCCCTTTAATTATAATCCTAAATCCCAAACATTAGATGAAAAGTTTATTAAAGAAAGTGAGGTGGCAGACTTTTCATCCTTGCAGACTTGCTTTCGTCAGCATGAGCAAGTTAATATCCTTTGACTCCTCCCCACTCCAGTCATGCCTGACTGCTTGAATTTCCACATTCGCTGTGCAGGTAATGAGGTTTTCTGAGCTCTTGTGGATGATCTCCAAATCTCCCCTTATCTGGGGAGATATTCACTGCTGGAACTGCCTCTGTGCCGGTAATTATTGCTGCTGAAGCATCTCCTCTAACACACATTGGAAGCTGCTTAATGCAGTGTAGATGTGTAAATTGCTATTGCTTAAAACAATTTGTAAGCCGCTCTGATAGCCTTGTTGCTGAAGAGCGGGGTATAAATAAATAAATAAATAAATAACCAGAGCCCTGTGAAGGAGCATCAGTCGGCCATAGCCACCTCCCGGAAGTTCCAAAGCAAAAATGTCTTCCTGACTCCTTTTTCCGGTAGAAATAACCTTGAGCCCTTCCTGTTTACATTGTGAGACACAAGTGCATTTCTGGGTTTCTGCTTTAGGCCTGGTTTGACCAGGTATCCTCTTTTTTTATTGTGGCCCAGAGAATTGATGTCTTGGAGCATAGTGCTAGATATCTTGTCATCGTTTCTTGGCCCTTGTAGTTTCCTTTTAAGACCCATGTTGTTGAGGCATCTCATAAGTTTGTCTACAGACCTGTATGTTTTCTCAGAGAGCTAAAGAAAAATTATACAATACCCTAAACTAATGGGAGAAAAAGCAAGAAAAATAACAAGTTGATAAATCTATTACAAAAGAACTTGCCAGAGCTGTACATTACAACCTATTTTCAAAGCTAAGGCATAGTCTTAGAAATGCAATATCATAGCCTCTGGCGATCCATTGGGTGCCTCTCCACACACTTGATATGTACCTGGGTTCAGGGAGAACATCTTCTTGGTGTGAGGACATTGAAAGAGGCCTGAGACACCATTCACTAAATAGTGCCCCTTGAACAGACGCAGGCCAAAGCAAGGAGCAAAGGCAGTGACTGGCACTCATGAACTATGGCTTTGTTTGTCCACAACTGTATGTGTGCACATGTGCACTGCTCTATATGAAAATGGGCAGATAAGTACAGTCTTTAGTTCAAACTGATCTCTCCACCCATCCATGAAACCCATTTAAATGACCAGGGGATGAATAAAATGAAACAGAGGAGCACTCATTGAAGAACTTGACTTGTGTTCAGTTTAGGTGGGAGTTTGGTTTTCTCAGGTATGCAGCAGGGTAGAATGAGGTCCATTAATGCAGAAAGCAGAGTATGCATTTCAAATTCAGATAAGCAGAGCAGTGCTTGAGATGACTTGGGGTGCCTCCAGTCTTTCTTTGGACTGTAGTCAGGCAATAAGTCCTGTTCACACAGTTGCCCTCAATGAGGAAGAATAAAGTTTGTCTTCCCTCAGCCCCAGAAGCATCCATTGTAGACAATGTTAGTGAACAGTCCAGAGACAGGCAGGATTCTGTGTGCAAAGCTGAGGATAAGCAGGAAGGGGCATAAAATCACCCAGGAAGAGCTTGGAAGAGTTACAGTTCCAAAAGTCCTCAGCCTGCATGGCCAGTGACTTCTTTGGCTAGGGCTTCTGGGTGTTGTAGCCAGAAAAAGTGCTCTTTCCAAACTCTGACTCACCAACTTTTTTAGTAACATTCTAAAGAGAAAAGAAAGCCTTAATCATGTGACTCACTCTAGAGTCTTTCCCCATCTGATAGCTGATTCATGCTGGAGATTAGTTTGGGAATACATATACAGGTTACTCAGGATCACCTGTCTATTCCTGTCTAATCTCTTTTCTGTATGTGATATCCTTGTAGTAGGTGTCTTTGTATTGAATAGCTTTTCACGGTATAGTAAAAAAGTCAGTTTCATAGTCTTTCTCTATTCTGTTTCACAATGGGGCTGAAGGAGCCAAGATTAAAAAGCTGGTTGCAGGGATGTGCTGAAAGGAAATGCAACTTTTACCCTAACTCTCCAGGCTCTGAATTTATGGAAAATAATACAATTTATGTGATGGTGTTAGGTTGTTTTGTTTTTTTTTTTATGTGTTTCCTGTGTGAATGTATTGCAAAGATTCTGGTCTTCATACTATCCATGATTTGCTTGCCGCTAGGCCTCTCATCCTGGAATCTCTTGAGATTCCCTCAGTTCCTTCACAGTTCCTAGACTTCTTAATCTCTGTATTCCTGAAAGTCCCTTCAATTTAAGAACAGCCACAGCAGGCATGCAAGCCCCTTTCCTTTTAAATGTCACAGTGTTCTTTCCTTGAGTCTCTGCTTGCTTTTAGCTTTAGGTTCCGCCACAATCTGTAGCGTGCTTTTGATCATAACCTGGCTTTCCTTTGGAAAGAGATGCCTCTTCTTATTTAAAATGCATTGTGTGTTGCTGCTCTTCAAGGTGCAGACAAGGAAGACCTCACAAGACAGACAAATAAAACCAGAATAATAATTCTTCTGATGTGCAGAGGGGATTGGGTTTATTGTTGCTGGAAGTAAATGAATAGACACTAGAATGATTGCCACAAGAACAGAGAAGTGTAGAATATGCAAGTTTGTGGAAGAAAGCAGCATGCATATCATTCTTGACTTGCTGTATGGAAATGCATTCATTCGAACCCCACTATCCTCTCTTATTCTTCCTACTGTAGAAGCTGGACAGAAGAAGCTACTAGACCATGCAGTCCTGTTGCAAGTGATTAAGGAACAGCAAGTCCAGCAAAAGCAGCTCTTAGACCAGCAGGCAAAGCTCCTAGCAGTGATTGAGGAACAACATAAAGAGATCCACCAGCAGAGACAGGAGGAGGGAAGTGAAGAAAGACCAAAGCAAGGTACGATCAAGACACAGGGATTAAGTAGATGCAATGAGAAGAAGGAAGTTGTGGGTGGATCCTTCACTGAGCCCACATCCTCAGCTTCAGCCCTGGGAATGCCCCTTCTGCAGTGCTCCCCATCTCATGGAGCACTACAAAGCCATCTTCAGGCTGGAAGCCAGGGGAGCAGGTTATTTCATAGTGTGAAAATTCAAGCTCACATGTAATTGAAAACCACAGGGGCATAGATGAAATGAAGGGAAGGTGATGGTATTTGGGGAGCTGTCTATACTGAACAAAAGTTGTCCAAAATTGTAGGAAGCTTAAAATAAAAGTCTCTGTTTACTGTCTGTATGCCTTCCAAAATTAATTCAGTAACCATGACAGCCAGGAGTGGTGTTTAGCAGAAGGGGGAAGCTGGTGTGACCTTCTAAAGAGGGATTTGTGTAAATTACTCAGTTGTTGATAGATTTCTGGTTTGCCAGAGTATACAGTAACTAAGAGCTCTCTGTTTCTCTTTGCAACAGAAATACACCAGGAACCTGCCCTTCCTTTTTCCAAGAGTAAGGAAAGAGAAGATGGCTTTGAAAATAAACTTGAAGATGCTGCAAAGAATATACCAAATGATACACCAGCTCATCCCCTGCATGTGATAGACAACCAGCCTTTTGACTCTGATGGCCAGAAAAGACAGCAAGCTACAGGTCCAGAAGAGCAGAAACAAATACACAGCAAGTTAACTGGAGCTCCACTTAAAAACCCTGCAGCTCCTGTAAAAAATGGTGAGAAAATTGCACAGCACCAAGCTGGGAAAAACCAAGCAGTTAAGTTAGTGGAGCCAGTCAGAAGTGATTCACAGATATCAATGGCTAATGGACACCATCAAGAAAAACAAGCAAAAAACTATGAAGGGTTGAAAGAAGGCCAGGATATTCAAGAGGCACAAAATTTCCAAGCAAAGATCAAGAATACTCAGAAAAGAAATGAGGTTGCAGAAAGAGCTGAAGGCCAAAGAGAAATGCTTGATGCAGCTATTGCCCACGAGTTGGCTGAGAGGATTTCTGAGGAAGAGAGAGTTGTCAAAGAGGATAAAAGAAAGGAGTCTCCTGATCAACAACAGCAAGTGGATCCTGCACACAAACCAAAGGCTGATGAAAAGATGCAAGAGAACTTGGTAGTCCCAGAAGCTGTGAAATCAGTTAAAATTGGAGAGAAAGAGACCTTACCTTTGGATCCTCTTGGTAGAGCACAAGGCCAGGGGGGCAACAGTAGAGAGAAGGTGGCAGCTGGAGCCCATAGTCCACAGACAAAGACAGGGCTGGATTCAGAGAGAGAGCCAAAGGAACCAGAGAAGTTACAAGAGTCTGTTAATGGCCATGTCTTAAAGCTGGAGCAGGTTCAAGCTGCCCCCAGAGATCAAGAAAATGCCAAACCCAATAGGGATCTGAAGCTGCAAGCTGAACTGGACTTGCGCCGCAGGAGGCGAGATCTGGAAGAGGAAGGAGGGGAGCCAGGGGGGGTGATAATTGGACTGAACCCCCTCCCAGATGTGAAAGTCAATGATCTCCGTAGTGCCCTGGAGACTCGCTTAAATCAGGCAGCAGAAGGTGCTCAGCAAGCACTTCACAGTCGACAGATTAAACAGATACAAGAGATGGAAGAAGAAGTGTGACATACCAAGCCTTTGCACCATTGGGACAAGGTGTAGAAGGCCATTGGCCATCTTGGGATGTCTTTTGTTGAGCTAACTGCACTTGAATGTATGACTGATAGCAGTTTAAATCATCTGGGTGCTGAGGCTTGGACAATTATTGACCTGCACATGCTCCAAGAGGCAGAAATTGTATTGCTGCCAGCCAGTACCTGGTTCAGTACCATAATGCCCTCTCTCTTTCCATCATACTGGTGACTAGCCTACAAAACCCAGGTGAAGAGTGTTTTGCACTTGCCACCTTTCCAAAGAAGTGCTTTCATTTTATTCTTCTGTAGTCACCTTGAACTCATTGCTTTAATGTTTGTGTTTGGAACTGGAGTCTGTTCTCATCCTTGTCATTCAGTCTTGTTGGAAGCTGCTCCCGTATGTGTGGTTGTGTCCCTTAAATTAATATTGGATTCTTTTGTTCTGCTCTGCTTACCCCTTGGGTATATCTGCCTTTTAGACTAGTATCAAGAAGTTGAAAGAAGTTCCCCAAGTATCTGAAATGGGAAGACATTCCATTCTGGGGATACATTTTTAGGAATGCAGAAGTTGATAATACTAGATGTATCTTTAAAATAGGCTCAGAAATGGCTGTTCCAATTTTCTTCAGCCCAGGGTTCACATTAGCAATAATAAAGGGGTTACCCCCTTTCCCCCCTCCTCTCTTAGCTATGAAGGCTTATGTTTTTTTAAAACATTCCTATCCCAAGTGCATTATGGAACCATACTTGCATTAAGACTCTGCAAGTGACTTGCTACAAGAGGAAACAATGTTAGAAAGTCAAACGAAGGGATTTCAAGGAGGCAATATCCAAGTGGGACAGCTTGCATCTACCTCTTTCCTCCATTTGGCAAGTACATGCATTGTGGTATAAAGCTTCTCCCAACCCCCCCCCCTTTAGTTCTTCAGGTGTGTATAACAGCTGGTAGGTCTGATCTGTGACTTGCACATCAGATATTTGAGCAGACCTGGTTTGTTTCAGGCCTCCTGGAGGGAGTATGACTTTTGTTATTAACAAGTGATATGGCAAAATGAAAAACCTTTGGATTCCTGAATGCACATAATATCCAGAGGTAACTGAGATTCCCCAAGCTGCAGAAATAATGGAATTTGGAGTTGTGAAAGTATTTTGCTATAAACAGGAGGGGAAAAAATCCTTGTTTTTTTTACACTAACTTATCTCCTGTGAGTGTACTTTCATAGAACAGTCATGGGTTCAGCAGGTAGGAATGCTAGTGCTAACTATACTTTTAAAATAGCCTTGTCCAATCAGGTGTACCTCAAATGTTAGACTATAGCTGTCACCACTCACAGTGGGTTGATGAAAGTTGTAGTCCAATACATCTGTGGGATACCTGATTGGAAGAGGCTGCACAAAGGCAATAGTCTTTCCTGAGAAATGAAATCAAGTTGGGTCCTCTGCCATATCTTGTCTGTGAAATGTGCTTGCTTTATCTCCATTCAAGGAGACAGAGAAATGTGGCTGGTTCCACTTGCCTACTTTGAAGGTCTTTTTGCCTTGTCACGAACATGATTATCATTTTAGCCTTAATCTTTCAGAAGTCTTACTATTCTGGTTTGATTGTCACACTAAACCATAGTCTAGTGTGACAAGAATAGACTAAAGCCAGCCTATTGATCTTGCACACCCTTGCCCTTCTTCTCCTCCGGCACTTGTACAAGGAGTTTAGCTTTTCTTCTCCTTTTGTATAATTAGTACTTGTCATGTTGTCTGAACCAACAAACTGTTGGTTAATGTTGTTAAGATCAATGTAGCTAACATTAACCAACAGTTTCTTGGAATGACATGACAAATTGTGAAGAAGCAAAAGCTTCCAGATCCTTCCTCACAGAAGACTGTGCAAACCCAACACTTGTTCAGACTAAACTATGATTTAGCACAGCCTCTCCTAACTTAAGGGTTGCCAGTTGACTTTGGACAACTCCTATCACCTTTGGCTGGGGTGAGAACTGTAGTCTAATAGCATCAGAAGACCCTAAGTTTAGGAAGTACAGTGTAGCATGTTTGAATGCAGCCTCTGGGTGATTCTCCTCAATGCACAATCAAATCACAGCCACAGCTGCTGTTGCTTCAGTCTCATAAGTAACTATGGTTTCTCTGTATAGTATATTTCTTGTAAATACCAAGAAAGTTGCTTTAATAGAAAGGGCTATGGAAGTGTCAGATAAATGTCCTATCAGGCTTTTTCTAACCAAGGGTGATGTGATCAAGCACCATAAATAAAGGACCAAAGATACTTCTGACATTCTTCCATAGAGAACTTGGACTTTAAACGAGCCCTCTCCAAGCAACTGTGGAGGGGAAGATAGTGAGGAGGAGGCAGTAAGTTTCAGTTGGAATGCCTCCCTTGGTGTGACAGCACAAGTTCCAATTTGCCATGTTGTATACCGACAAGCGGCTGGGACTGTGGACAAGCTGCAGAAACCAATAAAGTGAATGCAAGCATTTTTAGTGGATGCCTTTTTTCCTTATTGGAAATACTTTGCTCCCACTACACAGAATGTGATGATTGCTGAACTGCAAACCTTCAGGCAATATGTACCTTTAACAGATTGTCTTTTCCTCCCACTGTTTCTAGCTTCTGTACTCGCTTTGGATCTCAGAAGCCATCCACCAAGCCTGCAGATCAGTGTTGAGCATAAGTCTGAAGGATCAGAATTTAGTAGTCTGTTTTGCTATGATCTTCCTAGGCACCCAGGGGAAATTACTTGTTTCCAGGCAGATCTACTGCTGACACTTCACATATAGTATAAGTAAATCACTTTATGAGAAACAGCTAGTAATAATGGACTAGTATACTTGTAAAAGACATCTACAGAAACATGAAACAATGTCACTCCTAATACTTTTATTGACATACTCAAAAAAGTCAAAGATCCAGCATTCTGTGAGATAAAGTCCACTCAAAAGACCCATCTAGTTGATACTTGACTCAAAAATCCCCTTCAGTTTGCCTAAGAAGCTTTCCAACTCTCTGACCTTGTGACTAAGAAGATGAAGATGATGATGGCATTCTTTGGTCAGCAGGAGGCAAAGCGCTACACTGTAGCTCTCCTGGGCAGATTCCCAAGCTGTTCAGCAACCTTGGCCTATAAAACTTCCCTCTCCATAGGCAGTTTCTCTGATTAGATTTTTTTTTCAAAGCTTCAATTAGAAAACCCATGTTCAGAAGGGAAATCAGACATTCAGAGTTGGAGATTCCTCAACACGGCAGGGTTCAAGATATGTATTATTTTTACATGCCACTACTGAATTAATATTCTTACATAAATTAACCAGGTCTATTAGAGAATCCAGACACCCTGGGCTTTCTCTACTCTGCCCCAAATCTTCCAGAACTGGAATTAACACTATCAGCTAGCTTATTCAAAGCTGTAGTTGTAGTGTCCTACTTTGCATTTTGTTCTTATAAGGAATAGAAGAAGGGGTAAATCCTCAGAGCAAAACTGGTGTTAACAGCTAATGGGACTATTCCACAAACACTGAATCTTGAGGGGGGGAAAAAGAAGGCTACTTGTTTACTACTCCCATAGTTTACCAAAGAAGAAGCTTTGGTACAATGCCCTTTGCCCAGACTCAGTGCAAAAGGCTGAATTAAATGGTCTTCCTATGCATTCCAGCCTTGTACCTGAAGTTCTTGGTCTCTGCATCTTCTCCAAGTCATATGTACACTGTGTTGTCAAAACACAGTTACTCTCCATTTAAGTCAAAACTCAAGTGCATTGCATCTTCACTTAAAAAAAACCAAACTAGTTTTCCAGGCAGTCCTTGTTTATATAAATAGGTCGAAAACATACAGATCTGTTTGTATTGTACACTATTCACTTTCTGGATCTAGCTCCTTGATATAATATGATGGCTGAATCAAGCACTCTATACTTCTGTTCCAAAAACAACTATAAATCCAGGTTGACAGGCAGTGTCCACTTCAAGGCCTTATTTTACATTCCGCTTCACCTATAAAGAAAGATCAATCTTGGTAAGTCACAATTAGGATTAGCACTGACTATCAGTTGCCAGGTGCAAGCTTTGGAGACACTGTTTTGAAATCCTTTCAGGTTGATTTTCAAACAGTTTTCCCCTAAAGAAGGGCACACAAACACCACCTAGCTGAAATATGTTAGGTTAATTTGAGAAATAAAATCTTTTACACATCCTAAAATTCTGTCTCCCTTGTACATTAAACACACAATTTAAGGCAGGATTCATATAATTCTCATACAAAAAGTAAAGGGTTTGTCCACAACCTGCTACTTAGCAGTTTCTTTAGTCAAGTTTCCTTACAAACATAATCTGGTCATATGTATGAAAGGAATGCTTACAACAGGCAGTTTTTAATATAGACAGCTAGAAATGAATTAAAACCATGTACTGATATGCATAGGGTCATGTGCTTTTCTAGAAACAAGTTAAGGCAACATGTAAATGCATCCTGGGATTTGTGTCATGTGGCCAGTTTTCAAATATGAACTGATGTTTTATTTCTTATTATCACAAATATTGTACGGCACTGATAAGGCTCCGCGAGATTCCTTTTTTGCCACAAATGTGGAAGCAAGCTACAAAAATCACTTACAGGAACAGACCATGAATACATCTAACCCATTAGTTTGTTTGATGGCTCTCAAGCCAGAGGCAAAGAACTAAAAAGGTGTTCATACTATTAGGGACTACCCATTAAAGCAGGCTTCACATATTAATCTGGGACCAGTGTAAACTTGTTTCATATTCTCACAGGTGCAGAAAGGTTTTTCGAAGTTGTGCACTTCTTTTATGGAAAGAATTGTAGCTTAATAAAACTTCCCATGCTGCTGAAGCACTTATGGTTCATAATCAGACTTCTAGGGCAGTCCTACTCAAAGTAATGGTCTCTGAATTGTTTCTAGTCTCTGAGCCAATGTCTGTCAGAGAATGGGAAGTGTCCAGAACATAAAGAAGCAATTGTAGCTAGTGGGCATAAATATAGTGCTTATCCCTGTATACTGGGGGTCGGGGTGAGAGGGGGAAGAGCTTGTCCCACACATCAGATAACCTGAGAAACACTGTCATTAAATTGCGAGTTTCTTTGAGTCCCAATTTGGGGGTGGGGGGAAGCAGCATGTAAACTATTGTTTTATTATTAGTTCTTGGAGTGCAATTCTCACCAGTCCTTGCCAGCACAGCCAATGGTAAAGAAATGTCCAGTATAAGGATATTCTCTCTTGTGGATATACAGATAAGAGATTATAAACAGCTAGTAAGCTGTGATTTTTTTGCAGCCTCTCCAGATCTGAATGGCACGACTACACAGAGATTAGCAATGCCTACTTGCTGCCAATGTTTTTGGACGGCAATGTCCAGCAACTCTAGCCAGCACAGCCAGAGGTGAAAAATGATGGGAATCAGTAGTGTCTGGAAAGCCACATTTCCTATTCCTGCAGTGGAGCTTAAGGTGCAAAAGGGAGGGGGGTGATAGCAACACGTATCCACATGCATAAATAGCTTATTCATAGCTCCTGTATTCTGTGGCAGTATATTCTGTAACAGGAACACCAAGTAAAGAAGTGAGCTCACTGAAGTAAAACAAGGACAGGTGACTCACAGCCTTTGTGAAGCAGTCCATCAGCATCTCAAATTCCTTGGCGCACACATCCTTTTTCAGGTCCACCTGACCTGCTGCATGAGAGGCAATGCACTTGCCATAGGCTGAGGCCTGCAAAAACCAATGCTAGTCAGATGTAGACAGAAGCATACTAGTTTCTGTTCATGCTCAGAGTGAAAGGGCTGGGACCTTACTTTCATATAAATAGCTAGCTATCTCACCCAGAGTGCCACCAGCTGCCCATGACATCTTCTCCATTGGAGGAAGGTTTACATGCTGAGCAATGATAACCATATTTCTATGTATGATAAACCATACTTTTAGGCTCATTCCCAGAACTGTATGGCAAGACCCCGGGGAGGAAGTAAAGGAAGAGTGTATGGCAAGTTACAGGAAAGGTCAGGATCCTTGCTAAGCAGGCGATCCCATTTGTGCCTCCCAAGATCCCACATCTCAAGGTTGCTTCCTACAGAGACATGTGGTGTTGTCTTTATTTATTTTATTTTATTAATTTATATCCTGCCTTTCCAAGGTGGTTCACAACATTTAAAAATAACACTGGCTAAAAAACCCACAGTACAATAATAAGAATTAAAATAGATTAAACCATTATATCAGGGTTTCTCAACCAGAGTTCCCTGGAATCCTAGGGTTCCACATGAGGTTGATAGGTGTTCAGTGAGATATTGAAACGGGGGAAAAAAACATATTTTTTTGAGCTGTAGATATAATAAATTTTAGGCAGGGGTTCCCTAAGACCTGAAAATTGTTTCAAGGGTTCCACCAGGTTAAAAAGTTTGAGAAAGGCTGTGTTATATAATTAAAATTCCACATAAACAATAAAACATTTTTAAAACTCACAAATCTTAAAAACAAGAGCACCAGCAGCCAAACCTTCATTTGTCAGCAAAGGTGGCATAAGAATGTTTTAACCTGCCACCTGAAAAGAGAGTAAAGATGGGGCCATCCTAACTTCTCTGGGAGCGTGAGCCTGAATGAGCCTGAGGTGATGGGACAGAGAGAAGGTCCTCTCCAGCTGATCTTAATGTTTTGCTGGGTTCATATGGGGAGATACGGTTCTTCAAGTAATCTGGACTAGATCTGTAAAATTTCCCAAAATTTTGAAGCCATGGGAAAAAAGTTTTTTTCAGAAAAAAATGGAAATTGGGGGGGGGAATGAAAGAAGTGCAACATTAGCACTTTTTACAGATTGAAAGTCACTCTGTTACTTTAGGAACATAAAATGTGACTATGTACCATTTGCTTTGTTTGGCATAAAATGATCACATTCCATAATCGATTTTCTTTTTTTTTTCTTCTTTTTTTTGATAAAAACAAAAAAGGCTTCAGGGGGGAAAAATCAGGGTGGGATATATTTTTTTTTTCTGAATTTTTCCTGGCCTTCACATCCCTAATCTGGACCCAAGCCGTATTGGATTGTGAGGTGGCTGAGGGGGTGGGAGAGATGTTAGTCTGCCCTACTTTCTTTTCTTTTTAAAAATATATTTATTTATTTGAGCTTTGATACAACATAAGATTTCACAAAATTGAGCTGCTTAAAATTAATTACAACTTAATATATTAACAATGTATCTTACAACATCTATAACTTCCACATCAAAAATTTACCACAAAAACAAAAACATATATCTTCCCAATTTCTTTCTATTTTCCTTTTTTTTCCTTGACCTCCTCAGATTTACTAACCCAAAGATTTTCTTTAATAGTTATATTCTCCATCTTATCTTCTGCTTCTTTACACCTTATTCCCTTTCCCCATACCTTTGTAACCTAAACCAATTCTTCCTATTCCATTCGTAATTTGCCATCTTCATTAATATTATCTTCCCTAACTTTCCCTCACTCCGGAAATCAGCCTATTTGACTATCTCACCAAAAATCAGTTTTAAATATCCCAACGTTTTTTTTTCAAATATTCTGTTACTAATTCCCATTCTTTATTCATCTCCTGTATATTCCCCTTGTTTCTTATTCCTGTTAATTTTATCAATGTTTTTCATCTCTAACAATATATTTAACCATTTTTCAGTTTCAGGTGCTTCTTTCTTTTTCCACTTACCAGCCATCTTAAGTCTGGCCGCTGAAACTAAATATAACAGTCTCCAGTTATAAAGAAATTCTGGGGAAGGATACATAAAATAATACAAAAGATGTTGGGAATTAATTTCATTATGGACCCGAAGTTATACAGCTGTCCCTCCACATTCACGGATTTAGTATCCACGGATTTAAGTATTCACAGCTTGAAAATACAGGTATTCTTTAAAAAATAACAATCCAAAGAGCAAACCTTGATTTTGCCATCTTGTATAAGGGGCACCATTTTGCTATGCCACTGCATATAATGGGACTTGAGTATTCACGGATTTTGGTATCCACGGGGGTCCTGGAACCAAACCCCAGCAAATATGAAGGGACCACTTGTATTTGTTAAACGTAACTTCAGTGTTAGAGAAACAAACAGAAAGGGAACATTGGAGTCTGCCCTAATTTCTAGGGCTGTGGTTAAGGATTTGTCCAAAGTCCCTCCTGACAACACAGAAGGCAGCCAGGGGTGGGTAGGATTCTGCTGCTGCCGTGACTCGTGGTTATTTGGGGGCCCTACCTGCTCCCCACAACTCGCCAGCAGCTGAGGGAAACGCTGCAGCCTCTCCCGGACGCGCCGCCAGACTCCTGGGCTGGCCATGGCCCCGGAGAGGCCTCCCTACAACCGCCCTCCGCCCCGCACAGCCACCACCCGGGCAGCGCCTGCGCGCCCGCCTCTCCTCGGCCCAGGCAAAGCTCGCCCTCCCTCGCCAAAGACCTCCGGGCTTCCCATTGGCTTAGCCCTCGCCCCGCCTCCAGCCTTGATTGGATCCCCGTGCGCACCTCGCGCCTTCCGAATGGGCAGGAAACGGGATGTTCTTCCACTCGATCATGCCGGCCCTTTCTCTGGCGGCGTCGGCCGCGGCAGCCACTTCCCACCTGATCGAGGAGGTGATTGGCTAGGCGTCTACAGAGTCGTCGATTGATTGGGTTAGCTTGGCTCCGGGAGGCGGGATCCTGAAGTTCACGGCTGAGCTTGGGAATGGTCATGGCGGCGGTGCCTTTGCGGGATCGGCTGAGCTTCCTAAGTCGGGTATAGATGGGGTGTCGTGGGGGTGAATAGGATCCGATCCCGAATCAGAGGCTAGGCTACACCGTTGCAACGGGCAATGCGAGGGATGGCGGCCGACCTTGAGGCCCTGGGCTTTGCTAGGAGACTCAGGGGCCGCCTGTTGTGGGTACTTTTGACAGCGCAGTGAGGATTATTATATTTTTAACAGTATTTTCAAGCCGTGAATACTTAAATCCGTGGATACGGAGGGACAACGGTACTTTTGACAGCGCAGTGAGGGTGGGTGAGGTGCAACGCCGGGTTTGTACTGTAAGGCCCGGTTTGTACAACAGGCAGAGAAAAACGACAGGCGGCTTTCCTGCTGAACTACCCCACTGCGAGGTTTTCAAGTTTGAATATTGCTCAGTTGAAAACTTTTCTGCATGTAGTAAAAGAGGATGCTGGAAGAAAAGCTAGAGGGAAACCTTTGGGTGGGTGGGGTGTTCCTTACATGTCTTTGTGAAAGGAGATGTGTGTGTTTAATGTCTCAATATTCAGACACACAATGTGCATAAACAGCTTGAAAGGGATGTGATAGATAAAAGAGGGAAAGCTCTTTATTCGGTTGAGGTAACAACAACAACAACAATATTTATTTTTAACCCACCTCTCCCTAGGGATCAAGGCAGGGAACAAAACAGATTAGCATATAACATCCATTGAATGTATGAATTGGGCCTGCCTCCTAACCAGCCGATACATTGATTTAGCATTGAATTTTCATTACAATTGAATAGAAATTCTTCTTGCTTGTAGGCTGAGGTTGGAAATCTATAGCCTAAATCTAATTGTTAGTCCCAACTAGAGTAGACCTGTTAAATCAATGGAATTAAAATAATTTTTGACTTATTGTTCAGTTGGTGATTCAGTAGCTCTGCTATGATTGAGACTAGCAATTGGATTTAAGCTGATATGTCCAACATTAACAAGATACTTTGGCCTTTGTGGAGATCTGTGCCTTGATGACAAGGCAAGGCTTGACTGTATTGAAGCATCCACAATTTGGCCATCCCTGCACTAAGTACAATATAGTGATTTTAGGTAAGAGTGCACCATAATTTGGGAGTTATCCTTGAGAATGAATGTGCACATGACTATCTGGTTCCCATTCCACTTATTCCGACCAGTTGTGCCAGTTGTTGCTGCAGTGCTAGGTTTACAGTACTGTAAAATACTAGCAGATAGCTTGAATGAAATTGCCATGATAGTTCTTGTGGAGGCTTGATGTGAATTCTCCATTTCAGGTGAAATGGCAGACAAAGTTTATGCATGGATACTTACTTCAGTAATAAGATAGACTGACTGCACCAATCCTTTGCTGCTCCTGAAAATTACTTCTAGGAAGGTACAAGGCAGGCTGGTAACTCCACAAGTGGCAAGACAGCAATTTTTTGTGGATCATTTTAGTACCTCCCATAAGAAGGGATCACAGGTACCTGTAATAGCCATTCCCAGGTAACCAGAGATGATTCTAAGTTGTGTTAGAAAATCAGTAAGTACAAAAGGAGTTTAGATGGGATTACATCAAGTCTACTCTTCTCTAATCTCTCTCTCTCTCTGGCTTCTCTTCGCAAATGAAGATTCAGGAAGGACTCATCCCGCACTTTCTGCAAGCGCGCAGATGACTAAAAAGGCCAATCCGAGATAGACAGTCCGGTTGCAGAAAGCACAGCAGAAGGTTTCCTTGGGTGATGTTTCCAGGTTGTGATTTTTTCTGCGTTATCGTTTCTCTTCAAGACTTGTTCGGCGTGAGTTCTCAAATAAGGCTGCAGCATTGTGGATAGTGTGTCTCCATGCCTCCTGATGTGAGGCCAGGGCGGACCATTGTTGATCAATTTGGCCGAGCATGAGGTGTTGTTTCAGAAAGTCCTTGTATCGCTTTTTTGGAGCGCCCCTCTTACACTGACCTGTGGCGAGTTCACCGTAGAATACTAATTTGGGGAGGCGATGGTCCTCCATCCTAGAAACATGCCCTGCCCAGCACAGCTCTGTTCTCAATATCATGGCCTTAATGCTGGTGATCCCTGCTTGCTCAAGGACAACAACATTCGTCACATAGTCAGTCCAGTGTATATTTAGGATTGTGCGTATACAGCACTGATGAAAGTGTTTGTTACTCCAGACTCTTTTGTAAAGTCTTCCAAATGCACTATATGCCTTTGCTAATCTGTGATCGATCTCTTTGATCTCTTTGTCAATCTCGGCATCTGAGGAGATGATGCTTCCCAGGTAGGTGAACTGCTGAATGGACTTAAGCACAGATTTGCCGACGGCAATGTGGGGATGGTGCTGTTCGTCCTGTGGTGCAGGCTGGTAAAGAACTTCCGTTTTCTTCAGGTTGGCTTCCAGCCCAAACAGCTCTGCAGCTGTTGCGAAGCAGGATGTTAGGCGCTACAGAGCTGCTTCTGTGCGGGCAACAAGTGCAGCATCAGCAGCAAAGAGCAGCTCACAAACTAGGTAGTTTAGAGTCTTAGTGCGAGCCCTCAGACGGCTTAAGTTAAACAAGCTACCATCAGTACGGTAACGTATATATATGTCGTCGTCTTCTTCGAGCTCTGCCGTAGCCCTTTGGAGCAACATGTTGAAGAAGATTGTAAATAAAGTTGGCGCAAGAACACAACCTTGCTTCAATACATTAGTTATTAGAAAAGGCTCTGAAAGAGCATCGCCATATCTGACTTGACCACGCTGGCCCTCGTGTAGCAAGATAATCATTTTAAGGAATTTGGGGGAACATCCTAGTCTTTCCAGGTTCTGCCACAGACTTTTCCTACTCACGGTGTCGAAGGCTTTGGTGAGGTCAACAAATGTTACATAGAGACTCTTGTTCTCCTCTCTACATTTCTCTTGCAGTTGTCTAAGGGCAAATACCATATCTGTAGAACTCCTATTGGCTCTGAAGCCACATTGGCTTTCAGGAAGAAGTTCTGCAATGGCAGGAACTAATCTGTTCAGGAGTATCCTTGCAAGGATTTTTCCAGCAATAGAGAGCAGTGTTATGCCTCGATAGTTTGAGCAACCAGATTTTGCTCCTTCTTTCTTGTATAGAGAGATCTCGGAGATCTGATGGCAGTTCCCCCTTTTCCCAGCAATTCACAAGGAGTTCATGGAATTTATCATGGAGTATATGACCTCCGTGTTTCCAAACTTCAGGTGGGATTCCATCAATCCCAGCTGCCTTGCCATTTTTCAACTGCTGTATGGCCATAAGGGTCTCTTCCAAAGTGGGAGCTATGTCCAATTCATTTTTCATCGGTTTTTGTATCATATGTTGGATAGCTGAGCCTTGGACTACTCGGTTGGCACTAAAGAGACTTTGAAAGTGTTCAGCCCATCGATTCAGGATGGAGGCTTTATCAGTAATTAATGTTTGACCATCTGTACTGTATAAGGAGCTTTGGACCTGATAAGAAGGTCCAAACACTGCCTTAAGAACTTCATAAAATCCTCTAAGATCACCCAGATCTGCACAGCATTGTGTCTTTTCTGCTATATTGATCCACCACTTGTTCTGCATGTCTCGGAGTTTTTGTTAAAGTTTACTACACGTGAGACAGAAAGCTTCTTTTCTTACATGGCAAGTTGGCTGGGCGAGGTATGCCTGGTGAGCAGTTCTCTTCTTTGCCACCAGCTCCTGGATCTCTTGGTTGTTTTCATCAAACCAGTCTTGATTTTTCTTGTGGGAGAACCTGAGGGATTCTTCTACAGACTGGAGGATACTGTTTTTGATATGTTGCCAAAGCGCTGTAGGAGAAGGATCTAGAGGATGGTCTTCAAGTTTTGTTTGCAGCTTTGCCTGGAAGTTGTCTTTTATGGTAGCTTGTTGAAGATAGTTGACTTGGAGTCTCTTCTTTAAGTTGCCACCCCTCTTAGGTTTGAACTTAAGATGAAGATTTAATTTACATCTGACGAGGCGATGATCTGTTTGGCATTCTGCACTGGGCATCACTCGAGTATGGCAGACATCGCGAATGTTTCTCTGGCGGACTAGAACATAGTCAATGAGGTGCCACTGTTTGGATCGGGGATGCATCCAGGTTGTCTTCAAGCTGTCTTTCTGCTGCAAGATAGTGTTTGTAATAGTCAGCTGTTGTTCTGCACAGAAATCTAGCAAGAGGCGTCCATTATCATTGCAATTTCCAACACCGTGCTTGCCTAAGACACCTTTCCAGGCTTCAGAGTTCTTTCCTACTCTGGCATTGAAGTCACCAAGGATAATAATTTTATCTTCTACAGGGACTTTTTGTATGAATTGGCGTAGGTCTGTGTAGAATTTGTCTTTCTCTACAGGGTCGGCTTGCATAGTTGGGGCATATATACTAAAGAGAACAACATGTGGGAGGCGTAAGGAAATAATGCGATCAGAGTGTCCTGTTGGCAAGGTTTCGAGTTTGGAGGCAATGCAGTTTTTAATCATGAAGCCTACTCCTGAAAGATGTTTTTCGGTTTTGGGTTTGCCAGACCAGTAAAGTGTGTAGCCGGCACCATGTTCTTTAAGGCTGCCTTCCTCATGGAGACGAACTTCACTAAGAGCAGTGATGACAATATTAAGTCGTGATAGTTCATGGGCTATTAGAGCAGAACGACGCTCAGGCCGTCCACTATCTTCAGAGTCTCACATGGTTCTGATGTTCCAGTATGCAAGCGTCAGTTTATTTACACCTTTGGAGGCCAGTGTGTGCCTTTGTTTCTTTGCCTTGGTTTGACAGCATCAGAAGATTCCCGTTGGCTGCAGATAGCCAACCGGGTAGTTGGGGATGAGCTTTCATTAGGCCACCTTTTCTAGGCCCCTCTCCATATGGAGCAAGCAGTGCTCTCCTTAAATAAGGCTGCTTGGTCGTTCTGGATGCTGCCAAACAAGACTGTCATCTCCCGGGTCAGCCTCAAGCGACCAAAGTCCTGAACCGCCTGCATGCGGGGTTGGGTCTGCGGCTTCCAGTGCATCTTTACACCTGCTGTTTCAACCCTTGCGTATCGCTACAGGGCTTTTTTTTTTTAATTGGATTTGTCCTTCGAGCCTATGCAATGGATATGTCTGGTGGAGTGCAGTGTGCACAGAACTGGCCTCACCCTTTAAACCAAAGGTTCATCTGCTGTGGCCTTGCAAGCATGGACGGTAGCAGTGAGGTCCTCGGGCCATAGGTTTGATTAGAGTTTCCTTCTCTTAGATGGTTGACCTTACAGGGTTGGACGAGCACCATCTGCCCGGGTTTGGGATTAGAGTTTTCCTTTTCCTAGGACGGTTGCCATGAGGCTAGAGAGCCCATCCTGCCCTTTGACGCTCTTTGTCAAACCCTTCGGTTTTGACCTGTCTTGCAATGGGAGACCCTACAGGTGGCTATTGTGCCACTGCCAACATAGCTCAAAACATCATTAGGGTACACAAGCCTCTCTCCCACGACAAGGGGGCATCAATGGAGAGGTCTCTAATATTTTACAAGTTTATATTTATTAGATTTTAAAACATACAAACTAATTCATGACATCCAATCACAACAAATAGTCAACATACAGAAACAAAACAAAATTTTAAAAGGCCAAGAAAAGGAAGAAAAAAGAAAAATGAGCAATACATGCATAATACTATGAAATACTAAAACTAAACTAATTACACAGAACTAACACTATAAGCACAGCCTAACTAATTACAAACTTAACTAAAATTGAGTAAAACAGAAAAGAACTCTGACCCACCCACAAAAACTGTAATGAGAAGACAAAAAAACCCAACTAGTAAGAAATAGCTTATTCTATCGTTACAGATCTTACTAAGTCAACTTCCTAGAGTTACTAATAGTCATAACCACAAATTATTACATCATTAGTTGTCTTATTGCTCAAAAAATCCATAAATGGTCTCCAGTCCTTCAAAAAGTCTTCAGTTGGTTTATCGTTTAGAATCCATGTCAGTTTAGCGACTTGGGATACTCTTCTCTAATTTTGATCATGCAGCAGAACTGCCCATTAGACTTTTGGAAGCAAAGGGAAAGAGTTATGATTTGTCTCCTAGTAGTTATCTGCCCTGATGCCTTTCTTTTGGGTGCAACAGATGTAGCCTTTGGTCTGTGAAGTTTATTAGCTGGAGCTATCAATTTGTAGAGGAACAGAAAAAGAAATATTTTTTTCCAGGTGCTGCCCTGTGTGTCAGTGGATCTGCAGTTGTGTGCAAAAATGGAAAGGGCTATTGCTGATTTTTCATTGCAGGATGCACTGACTGCTGCATTCTTTGACTAGGGGTATTTCCAGAGGGAGGCTTTATTGTGCAATTTCCCTGCTTCATTCATTCAGAGAATTTCACAGGGGTATATGCATGCTTTGTGTGCATCATTGTCTTCCATTTGTAACTCTCCCATGTTTGGCTGCTGCCTTTTCTCTCTCTGTGTGTGTGTGTTTTATCTTTTGAGAGAAAATTCATTAAGGATGGAAGAGTTGAACAATATCTTCAGATTACTAGCAGTTGGCTGTATAAAAGAGAATGGGAATCATGCAGTCCTTCAGAGGTGGTTGTACTACAACTCTGCGTTTTCACTATTTACTATGCTGGCTAGGCTCATGAAAGTTGAAGTCCAACATCTGAAACATTTCATGAGTCCCATTGCCAGTCTAGTAGTGCTCAAAGTGACTTGGGTGGGGTGTTTATGTGTTTTTCAGCTACCCACTCTAATCAAAGGCACTTCAGATGATGAAGCCGCATGCCCAGGGTATCTGTTTGAAGAGATTGCCAGTATCCTTTGGTCCCTCAAAGAGTTGGGGGCTAGTAGTCTGATAAGAACGTTAATTTTTTCACTCATAACACTTATTTTTCCTAGGAAGAGCACAGGCTACTGGCTAGAGCAGAAGCCTGATATATCTGAGGATCTGTGATCTGGTTCAAGTTGTTCTAGTGACATCACCTAAATATCTTTGGCTGTTTGTTGATGTCAGTGATAGTTGACTGACCTGATATGAAACCTAAGAAACTTAAACAAGACCAATGTTGATGAAGCTGCTCAGGTTTCTGCAACAGGGCTGCCACTAAGACTAAGAATGGGCAACCTGCAGTCCTGAGACCACAGGCAGCCATTAAGTTTTGCCCAGAGTTCTCAGCCTAATTTCAAAGGCAGCTGGCAAATGATTAATTTGAGCTGCTGCAAGAGTGAGGTGTTCCTTCCTCAGCAGCCTACATAGGTAGGGATGAAGAGGCAAGGAGACATAAAGGGGTGGCAAAAGGAGAGAAAAGGTAGATTCTGGCCCAGCTATTGCCAGCTTCAGCCGTACCTGTTGCCAGCATGCACTCTCTAAGAGATTACCCTGAAGTTTGCCCACCCCTAACTTAGACCCATGCATTTTCCAGCTGTATTTTCCCAAATGCATCCTAGCATTTTCACAACATTTTACCTTGCATATTAAACCCAAAATGTATTTCTAGCAAGTAATTATTGCAGCTCTGTATACAGGTCAACCCCTGTATCCATAGGTTCGGTATTTCACTTAGCCACATCTGAAAAAAATATGTGTTCTCTAGGCATTTCTAGGTCCTCCAGTGCAATTCTGTGGTCAACTTCTGGAATTCATCTCATTGAAAACAATAGAGTTCCCAGTTATTCACGGTTTCAGGTATCCATAGGGGGTCTTGGAACATACCTTCCAATGGATATGGGGATCGACCTGTATAAACCAGTTTGAGTTAAATATACTCTATTGTTATATGGGGGGGTTTACAGAAGAAAATGGTTATTCTGTTGTGAACAGCACATGTTGAACAACAATGTGTATATGCAACAGCAGGAGCATTCTGCTGTGGCACAGTTTTTGAGTGATGCTTGACAGTCAGCATCTTTACTATGTTAACTCTTTAACAAGACAAACCTCCAGAGATTTCTCATGAGTCAGCAGGAAGTAGCCACTGTCTGCTTGAGTATCTCCTCAGTCGCCTTCAGAACAACTCCTGTCATGTCAAGTTGAAGGTAATGTATTGTTTGAAAGGTGGTCCAAAATCTGAATTGATTCCTACAGCAGGCACTCTTAAAATGTGAGGCCCCTTCCAAGCCCTTTTTAGATGGATTTCCCATGTTTTCAGTTCTGTACTCAGAATCCTATCAGAGCTTCTTCTGCATTCTCAGGTACTCAAGATCTTGCTGTACATGTGCAGCCATGGCTCTTCACACTTCCTCCTGCAGCTCAAGCGGAATTCATCTTTCATCCAAGAAACCACAGGTAGGCCAAAGGCAGTGATGGCTGTGGCCATATTCTTAACCAAGGGAAATGAGGTTAGAGCACCATAGCACTTTCTGATAATAGCTATGTAACTTTCACGCACCATTTTAGAGTGTTCATAGTGTTTTCCTACATTATCTCAGCAATCCTTACCGGAAGCCTGTTAGGAAATGAAGAATAGGACATGAAGAAATGAAGAATAGGAAATGAAGACTAGGACAATAGGATTTTCATATAGTCTGGTACAAGCTTTGTCTAGGGCAGGGTTGCCCACTTTCTAATTCAGGGGTGGTAATAATGGGTCTCTCCAGATGCAGGACTGCAGCACCCAACAGCTTTAGCCAGCATAGCCAATGGTGATGAATGCTGGGAACTAGAGTCCAACAAATTATGGAAGACTAATGATTCTTACCTCTTTTCTGGATTCCAGAGCAGGAGTGGAAAAAGTATGCTCCAGGGCTATATAGCATCCATATACAGAGATAGCCTCAGCCTCCTCAGTGCTCCTTTTCTAACCTCAAAGGGTAAATTGCCTCTCTCAGAAGCCTCTGGAATAGTAATTCACCTTTCAATAGGTCACAGTCCCCCCCCCTGCACTGTTTCACATTTAAAAACCCTGTTTTTTCAGAACCAGAAATGGACTTCTGTGATTTGCTCTATACACACACACACAGACACACATATATCCAGCTTTTGCCATTTAGGGCAGTCTGTGTAGCCCTGGAAGGTCCAAAATTGTCCACTCCTGCTCTAGGGTATGGAAGTACAGTAGTCATGCTGGGTAGGGGATTCTGGGAACTATATTCCAGAAAAGTTCCCCCCTCCCGACGTTCTGTCAGTTTCTGGTGCTCTTTTTTGTAGTTCTTGAAGGAGAAGTGAAACTTATAGTGCTGACCAGGATTATGTGGGGGTATAATCTCAATAGGATGGAAATGATTTTGAAGAGGATTCTTTTCGGAAATACTAGCACAGGTCTGTGGCCTATTGACTGCCTTAGTATTGCCATTAATTTTTTTTGCTGAGAGCCAGTGTAGTACAGTGGTTGTGAGTACTGGACTGGGATTTGAGAGACCCAGATTCTAGTCCCTTCTGAGTTAGGACTCTTTCACAGTATTTACTTACAGCACTATGATACCACTTCAACCATGACAGAATCCTGGGATTCATAGTTTGGTGAGCCATTAGAGCTATCTGGAAGAGAACTGTAAATACTTCACAAAACTGCAGATGCCAGACTTCCACAGGATGGAGCCTTGGCAGTTAAAGTGGTATCAAAGTGCTATAATTGTGTGAAGGAGACCTTAGTCACTCTTTCTCAGCCCATCCTGGTCTTGGACTATTTACTCTTTTTCAGTCTGTGAGGATGAGGTGGGAGGGGGTGAGCAATGAATGACATCACTGAAGGAAAGGTGGGAATATAAATGGAACCAGTGAATAAAAATAATACTTTTCTTGTGCCCATGAAGAAGCATATAGTGATGGAGGTGTGGCCAGGCCAGGTTTGGAATGCAGATTCCCAGTAGGCAGCATAGTGAGTTGTTTCTCTTAATGAAGTCAGCTTGAATTTGCTACTTTTGTGGCTCTTTTTCAAGCAGTGAAATCACAGTGAAATTACAAAAGATTTGGCTCTTTTTCTTACTAAGCCATTGAGTGTACCTGCCTCAGTTTCCTTGTTGGTTGATGATCCTGTCTTGCTGCCAGAAAGAAAAGAAACAATCAAGTACAGGGGAGATGTGATGATGCCATGGCTATTGTCTGTGTCTCACATGAAAGGTTTTCTCCTGTTGATAAGTGACTGTTAAAAATGTCCGAGCTCTATGCATGATGGTTCTTTTGGAAACAGGCCCATTGTTCCAAGAGATCAGTGCAAAGTACCATATCTGGTGTGTGTGTGTTTTCCCATTCCATTCAATATGAAGTTATGAATTTTTTTGTTCGTTACTGTACATTTATGGCTAAAGTCAGTGCTAAAATAGGCTATCATTAGGCCAACTTTCTGCACAGGATTTTTCTTGCCTTATGTGAATTTTTAAATATTTTCATTCTGCTTTTTTATTATACTGCCACATACTAGAGCCATACTAACAGCCCCCCTCCCTTTTGTCATTCTTTGTCACCATGTAATATTTTACAAAAGGTACTGAAAAGGAAGGTTTTGTGTATTATAGATGTATTGTGATGATTTCCCCTCACCCTCCATTTGGCCAAATCCTCAGTATTGAGATGATTGACACAAGAAAATGTTGCTGTTTGCTGTTCCTGGGAAAGGGTGAGATTCCTACACTTCAGTTGGTGCAGTTGTTGGTCTGTAAGGGGGTAAAACCCCAGGAAGCCTGACTTCCACATCCCTGGATTAGTACTTCAGCCTTCCTCACATTCTCCTCCTCCCCACTTTGGCTTGCAGTGTTTTCTGGGCCTCCTGATCCTCTCCATGGCAACAGCCTGTACCAGAAGGTGCGGATGGTTGCACAGGTGAGTAAAAAATCACAGCCACAAGATTTGAAAGAACTTGCAAAGCTGACTATGTAGAAGGACTTATTGCTCAGCATGTTCACTACACTGAAACTTACTTTCTTCCTGTCCCTTATAGGACTTGGCAAGCACTTTATTTTCTGATGCCTTGTTGCCCCAGCCTGCTACCCACCCACCTAAAGAGCTCCCTTCAACAGGTAAACCAACACTGGTTGGGACAGGGGTGGGCAACTGCAGTGGGTCCAGAGGCCACACAAATTTTCAAAAGTGACAGCACCCACAAATCCCACAAAGTTGCCTAAAGTCCAATTCCTGTTTTGAAGAACAGGCTTTTCTGTCTGCTTGCTTGCTTGCTTGCTTAATATTAAACAGTGTAGGGTTTGTGTTTGTGTCTGTGTGTCTGTGTGTGTCAGAAAAAAGAAGCTCAAAGGGATCTGGAGGGAGTGTTAACAGCTGCAAAAGCAGCATTAGAGGGTCACATCTGGCCCAAGGCTGCACTTTGCCATCCCTGGTGCAGAAGAAAGAGACCGAATCTAAAGCTAGACTCCTTATACCACTGAAAGTCTTGGATGGGCTTGTATTTTTTTAGAATAGCAGAAACTTCCAAGAGAGTGCTTCGCTTCATCTGGTTTGCTCAGCCTTTTCAGAGGGGATTCAGAGATCACTGTTCTTCTCCTCTTTACCCCTTCTCCTGCACCACTGGGGAGAAAAGTCATCCCATATTCCATTGCACTGAGTGAAGAGGCCTTAGAGAATGTTGCCCTTCAAAAGGGGACTGTGTCCAGTTATCCCTGCCCAGGAGGACTGAACTGGTGGTCATGCTGTCTCCTTCAGACTTTCTGAGAGAAAGAGTTGAACTACTGTTGTATCTTGCAGTAATTCAATGGATCAAGTGTGAATTCTGTGTTAGGCTGCCACAAAACTTCAACTGAACAGGAACTGATCTTTCCATCTCCATTAATGTGCTGGCCTTTCCTGCCTGTATGATGGAAGCAGAATTTATTCTGTTTTTCTGGTTCTCTTTAGCTTTATTCTCTTATGCTTCTCTTCAGTCAAGTGAGCTTTGGTGAAACAGTGGCAGCCTTGGCTGCTGTCTCTCTTATGCCAGGCTGTGTGGTTTGTGGCTATTTGTTTTCAACTCGAGCTATCTGCTTCTCCCAAGGCACCTGCATCTGGGCATCTGGGCAATGTGTGGCCTGCTGGTATACTTCTGTAGATGAAATACAGTAAAGACCACTCTGCACAGTATGGTTTGCTGGTATGGAGGAGATCAGTACTCAGGCCAACCAAGACTCCTTATCTGAATGAGATAGTACTTGAATGTTGGTAAAGGGGCAACACTGATGGAAGGGGGTGCACGACTGGTGTCTTCAGCACCACCGCCATGCTGGCTTTACATTTCGTTTAGACTCCTTTTATGTTTCTCCTCCTAGGAATGGGCTCCAAGTCCAGCTCCCACAGTTCCCTCCAAGGCTTTGGTTTTGAAAGAAGCAGTTCCAGTGAGTATGGGTTCAGAGATCTCAGTGGTAAAGCTTCCTCTTTGTGGGGCACTGCCTAGTTTTGTAGGACAAGGACTTTTTTCTTCTTGCATAGCTGTTGAGTGTTTCCATTTCAACCCCCCTTCCCCCAATTTCCTGTTCATCAAGTTTTTAGACTTTGCTTTCATCCTACCCAGTATCAGGCATTAATATTTCTCTTGGCTTCAAAACCACTTAGAAAATGTCAGCTATAAAGTAAGCTAAGCTGTTTGAGGGAGAGGGAGAACTGAGATTTTACAGCAAGGGTACTGATGAGAGTGAACCCAATCCCCCCCCCTTTTTTTCTGTTGGGCCAAAAAGATGGGAGAAAAGACTGAGCAGCACCCACTGAAGAGCCTGTGGTTTTCCCCTCTGGAAACCCAGAACTTAAGTAATCAAATATACTGTACTCCACTATCTGAAGCATAACTAGCTTGGTTTAATCTGAAGCTTCTTCATTTACTTTGGACTCTATCCATGTGGGCTAGTCTGTCTTTTCCCTGTATACATGGCTGTGTACTGATGCCATCTGGAAGGCTTTTCACTGTGCCATGGGTTATCACAGTGCCTAGAAACTAACATGCCACTATACTCTGTCAGATAAATGACCTGCCTTTGTTGCTCTTTCAGCCTCTACTGGCAAAGTTCTGCTGGCCACCATCCAGAAAGCAGCTGAAGTGGTTGCCAATGCCATGCTCTCTGGTCAGGAGCTCACTAGTCCTCACAACAGGGACTTGACAGATGATGCCTATGAGCCAGTGATGGCACCTTCTCCTGGCAAAAGCTCCATCCTGCCTAAAAAGACATCTTCTGTTGCAGTTCATAAGATGCATGGTATGGTACATCCTGTATACAGAGCTTATGGGCAGGAGAACAGAGCTTTCTAGCATTATTAGTTGCTTTATGGGAGGAATAAAAGCAGCTGACTGTGAAGACTTATGTCTGTTATTAACTACACACAGTAATAATCCAAATGAAAATTTTCTTCTGGTTGAAGGGTCGTTGTACGGTGTTATTTACCTTATGAATCCTTAGCCCAGACCTACAGTACTTGAGGGAATACAGATACCTGGCTGTGGATTGTAGATTTTTGATTTTGAGGTAGGCTGAGGATGTTGAGCAAATATCTTCTTGAAACCTGTTTTGAGAAGCAATGTATTTCATGGTTACTTTTCTGAAATTTTCTCCCAGTGAACCATCAACCAGGACAAGCAGGAGGCGGGTGGGAAGAATTGGACAATGGGCAAAGCTCCCAGAATTCTTTGCAGGAGAACAGCGAGCTGAGCAGGACTTCTGATTCCTACAGCAAGTCTGGCAGTGACAACCACTCAGGTGCCCAAGAGCCAGGGAGTACAGCAGAAAGGTAAGAGTTGGGGAGAGTACATGGCTGGGCTTGGGCTGTATGTTCACAATTCAGGGTGCATTGATATGCAGGGAATGATTATGGGGTGGTAGGAAGGAAAAGAGAAAAGGCTTTTGTGCATTTATGTTTCCCCACTGTTTCTAGGATGGAAACTGAAAACTTTGCAGATTGCCTACAGGAAGTGAGCCTTGTCAGCAAACTAACCAAGGGCTCCAAGGTCTTCTTGACGCGTGAAGAGACCCAACATTTCATCAAAGAGTAAGAACACCCTTTCTTTACTTGTTGCAGGTTACTTCTTGGCACTATTTCTTCTCATTCCCATTACTGCAGGAGGACTCCTAATACAGCCCCTTCCTACCCTGTATGATTGTGCATTGGTTTTTGTAAATTGTTGCACTTGAACATGTATTCTCAGGGCTGGCACAAAATGGTTCAGCATCCAAAACAGAAGATCCAAACAGTACCTGTCCCCCATTCTCTTGATTTTATTATTGATTTTGAAAACTGTTTGTTTGTATTATGTCTTCAGTTACTTAAATTTACCCCCTCATTCTGCTTGCCTGACTTCTATTCAAAGCTGATGAACAAGGTTATGTAGAACTCCTCTCATTTCTGAAGAGCTGTATGTTCAGAGAAGTTCATACAGAGATTGGCTTGGTCTTCTACATTGCCTCACAAAATTGGTCCCTGCTCTCTTCTTTTCTGTTCTTCCTCTCCATAGGTGTGGCCTGCTGAACTGTGAGGTGGTCTTGGCTCTTCTCAGCCGAACTCTGAAGGACCCCAGTGAGTGCATCCGCATGGTGAGGGAATCCTTGAGTCTTCCAGGAACCAATTTACTTCAACAAACTGGATAACTTTCCACCTCAGAAGCTGGATTTAGCTGACATGATGACTACCTGCTGTATGCTCTGGGGCTGTTTGCCTTTGGTCTATGGACATTTTCAGACGGGGGAAAAACCCCCAAGGAGGTCGGAAGAAGAATGGGGCTGTCACACTCACAGAGTCCCGTTTCAGACAGCCCCGTCCTCCTCCCGTCCTCCTCCTGACCTTCCCCCATGCTGCGGGCACCACTTTTTATTGATGGAGGTTTTCCATCAATAAAAAGTGGTGCCTGCAGCATGGGGGAAGGTCAGGAGGAGGACGGGAGGAGGACTGCGTCATCTGAAACGGGGCTCTGTAAGTGCAACAGTCCCGTTCTTCTCCCAACCTCCAGGGGGGTGTTTCCCCCATCTGAAAAAGTCCTGTGTCTGTTAGGGTTGATGCTTAAAACTGGCATTTATTTCTTGCCATATGGAAGCAGATGTGGAGAACTGGCAGTCTGGGGATCTTTCTCTCTAGCAAAGCAACATATTTCAGGAGGCTCAAATCAGTGGTATCCCATTAGTTCCAGCTGTGTAAGTTGGGTGCAGCATGTCAACCATTTGCTTGCCTGACCCTGCCTTTTTTCCTCCACAGAGAGCCATGTGTGCCATCTATTCCCTCATGTGTTCTGACTTGCTCTCCCATGATCAGATATTTGCTGTTGCCCAGCCATACTTGCAGGAGCTCAGTCAAGAGAGCCCTGGGTCTGTAGCCAACAAGGCAACAAAGGTAATGCACAACCCCAACCTTTGCTTTTCTAAAAAGGTAACTCCTCTTGCTGTTATTTCCACCTTCATGTAGCCTGGTTGTCAAGGGGCAGCCCATTATTTCCTTTTACCCTGCTGCGATGAGGGCTTTACTGTAGTCTCTTTGTCAAATTAGGTGTATGTTCCCTTCCTATGCTGATTGGGAAAGTGTAGGTGGATATACAGTGTGTTGTTTTGTATGTATCCTTGTTTTGGCTCTGCAATACTTCTTTCAGTAGATCAAAACAGAAAAAACTTCCCTTGTTTCTATATCTAGTGCACTCTGGAAGATTTCCCCCCTCCTTTTGTGGAGGAACACATAAGTAGATTCATTTTAGGTGCTACAGGTTATACATGCTGGCTTCAATGGAAACAATATCATCCATTGTGTATGACATAACAACTCCCAGAGATCTCCTCAGGTCAGGCCAGGCCATAGAACAAACCATGATGGAGGAGGCAATTCCTGACTTTAGTGAGTGGTCTGAAAACCCCCTATGCGATAGTACAGTATTGTTGAAACTAAGCACTTGATCAGTGGCTGGACTGGAGATTGCTGGGGAAAATATTTGTATGATAAATAAAAACTGCATAGGCTGAGTGAAGATGTATATGATGTGGGGTGTTTTCAGTGTTGTGATGTTCGTATTAGTCTTTTGCCTGCTGTTGGTGCCTTTTGTGGTGGAAGGGATTCTTTCCTGGGTGGTACTATTCTTCTGATACTTGGCACACTCCTTTTCCCTTCTGCTGTCCTTTTCACAGATGTTGCGTCAATTTGAAGCCCTCTGCAGGAGCCACCCCACTTCCAAGAACTCACTCCCAGTAGGCAACCACTGTGTTCCTGCCACAACCTCCTTCAAGCATGCAGATGATCTGCTAACAGGCGTGATGCCCCTTGCAGGAGAAACTATCCTTACACCCATGAGCCTGTCAGCACTTCCTTCTCAAACACCTAATCTTCTCACAAGTGACATATGCCTGTCAGAAGGACAGGGGCTAGAATATGTCTCCTCGGGCCAGCTCAATATCCTGTCACTGAGTGTCAGCCAGCAGGAAGAAGAATGCAGGCTCCAAAACTCTGAACCCCAAGAGGACAGGCCCCCAAGGGGTGATCCAGATGGCACTGTTTCCTTGTTTGCAGGTATGGAGCTAGTAGCACCTTCAAGCATGACACTGGCAATAGTGGGAGCTGAGCAGGAATGTTTCCCTCCAGCTCCAAGGACAGCATCTTGTACTGGAAAAACCAGGAGCAGTGAGGAGAATCAGAAGACGTCTGCTTTCCCCTTCCTCAATGCATAGCAATTCCAACTCTCAAAACAGCTGAATTAGCAACAAACTGGTTTTGTTCCAGTTCTCCTCATGGTGGTGTGGTTGCTTTCTTCATGTTGAGCACCTGCCCGTAGGTAGGCAATGCTGTATCTCAGTTACTTGTCCAATCAGTTTTTGTTTTGCATGTGTTGTTAGTCAATCCTGAAGAGGGGAGAAACCTCCTACTCTACCACCATTCCTGTTGGTTCATTTGCAAACATGAAAGAGAAGACTTGAATCCTCAATACTGTTTTTTCCCCTCCCTTTTAAATATGATAATCAGAAGTGTTTCTCAAGGAACACACAAAGCACAAAACACTAACAGCACGGGGTTTTTCTGGGCTATGAGGCCATGTTCTGGAAGAGTTTATTCCTAATGTTTTGCCTGCATCTGTGCCTGGCATCTTCAGAGAATGGTTGGGTAGGCATGTGTGGGGTTATATACTGTGAGTCCCTGTTGGTGATGATATGTAAATTTGTGTATTTTAATGGCTAGTTCCTGGGGGGAGATATGCAGGGAGGATTAGTGTCTGTTTGGCTAATGGTCCATTATCTGCTGGAAATCCCCCTGTCCCTGGGTGAAGTTCATTTGCATGTGTTAAGTTTTTATTTTGGTGTTTTTCAAGAGTGGTAGCCAGATTTTGTTTACTTTTAGGGTTTCTCCTTTCCTGTTGGAGTTGTCCAGGTGTTTGTGGATTTCAATAGCTTCTTTGTGCATTCTGACATGATAGTTGTTGGCCTGGTCCAGAATTTCTGTGTTTTTAAATAATATTTTCTGTCCAGGCTGGTTTATAATATGTTCTCCTACTACTGATTTTTCTGGCTGGCCCAGTCTGCAATGTCTCTCATGTTACTTGATTTGTGTTTGCACACTGCATTTAATGGTCCCTATGTAAACTTGTCCACAGCTGCATGGTATGCGGTAAACTCCTGCAGCTGTGAGAGGGTCTCTTTTGTCCTTCGCTGAGCGTAGCATTTCTTTGATTTTTTTGGTTGGTCTATAGATTGTTTGGAGGTTGTGTTTCCTCATCAGTTTCCCTATTTTGTCTGTGACACAAAATGTTATTTAAAAACACCAACATTCTGGACCAGGCCAACAACTATCATGTCAGAATGCACAGAGAAGCTATTGAAATCCACAAACACCTGGACAATTTCAACAGAAAAGAAGAAACCCTAAAAGTAAACAAGGTTTGGCTACCACTCCTGAAAAACACCAAAATCTAAACTCAACACATGCAAATGAACCTCACCCAGGGACAGGGGAATTTCCAGCAGATAATGGACCATTAGCCAAATAGACACTAATCCTCCCTGCATATCTCCCCCCCAGGAACTAGCCATTAAAATACACAAATTTACATATCATCTCCAACAGGGACTCACAGTACATAAACCCCACACATGCCTACCCAAACCATTCTCTGAAGATGCCAGCCACAGATGCAGGCGGAACATCAGGAATAAACTCTTCCAGAACATGGCCTCATAGCCTAGAAGAAACCCACAGAAAACCCATGGATGCCAGCTATGAAAGCCTTCAACTTCACACTAACAGCATGGTCTGTTTTCAGTGAGGCACTGAGTTGGTTTCTGCAGAAGCTGTAGAAATTTGCTTTTCCTTTATAATAATAATAATAATTATTATTATTATTATTTTTAACCTGCCCCTCTACTCGGCAACCAGGGCGGCGTACAACAGGATTAAAACAGTAGCAATTTAAAACAATCCTTCCCAAGCCTAACCCTCCCACCCCTTAAAACTAAATTAAACTAATGGAGAATTAAAACAAAGATAAAATGCAATACAATATACAAAAAAAAAATGGCAATAGCAGCAGAGGGGGTGGGTAAGCAATCAACTCCACTTGAGCTGGGAAGTAATTCTGGGAAGGCCTGCCGGAAGAGATCCGCCTTTAGCGCTTTCTGGAAGCTATCAAGAGTAGTGATAAGACGGATCTCGTCTGGCAGGCCATTCCAAAGTCTAGGACAGTGATGGCGAACCTATGACACGCGTGTCACCACTGACACGCGTAGCCATCTGTGGTGACACGCGGCTAGGCCTCCTCCCCCCCTCCTCCCCCGCAACCTCACTACCCTCCCTAAAATGGCAGGTGGGGCTTTGAAGCCCCGATCACCACTTTAGGGAGGGTGAGAGGGGGGAGGAAAGTGGTGGGCGGGGCTACAAAACCCCAATCGCCACCACCACCCCTGAGGCTTCCCTGGAGCCACCTCGGAAAGGCTGGGGAAGGCGGCAGGCTGGTGGGAGGGACTCTGCCCGACCTTCCCAAGGGGGCTCCGGGGCTTCGAAGCCCCGGAGCCACCTCGGAAATTCCAGGGAAGGCAGCGGGCGGGAGCCTTGGAAACCCGTCAGAGCCTTGGGAAGGGAGGGGGGAAAGTGTGGGTAGAGGTGGGAGGTTTTCTACCCTCCCCTTGCCAAGGCAGCGACAGGCTTCATGAGAAGCCCGTTGGTGCCTTGTGAAGGGAGGGGGGAAACGTGCAGGTTGGAGGCTTTCCACGAATAGTCGAAGTCACGAACGTGGAGGGGCAACTGTATACATTTATGTTATTTAAACAGTAAAATCACGAAATAAGTTTTTTTCCTCTAAGTGACACACCACCTGAGTTATGCTCAGTTTTTTGGTGAAGTTTGACACACCAAGGTCAAAAGGTTGCCCATCACTGGTCTAGGAGCCGCAGAAGAGAAGGCCCTCTGGGAGGTCTGCAACAGCCTAGTTTTCATAGGCTGCAGCAGGTTCCTCCCAGAGGACCGAAGTGCGCACGGGGGGGGGGGGAATCATATGGGATGAGGCGGTCCTGGAGATAAGATGGACCCAAGCCATGTAGGGCTTTAAAGGTTAAAACCAACATCTTGTACTGTGTCCAGAAACTGATCAGCAGCCAGTGGAGAGATTTAAGCACAGGTGTTACATGCTGTCTCCTAGATGTACCCGTAATTAACCTGGCTGCCATATTTTGTACCAGTTGAAGTTTCTGGGTTAGGAACAAGGGTAGCCCCATGTAGAGTGCATTACAGTAATCCAAACGTGAGGTTACCAAAGCATGTACCAAAGTTTCCAGATCCCTTGTATCCAGGTAAGGGCGCAGCTGATGTATCAGCCGAAACTGATAACAGGCACTCCTGACCATCGCACTCACCTGACTAGTCATGCGAAGCAACGAATCTACGAGTACCCCCAGACTGCAAATATAGTCCTTAGAGGAGAGCATGACTCCATCCAGGACTGGAAGTTGTATTCCCAGACCTGGTTTCGGGCCTGTGACTGTCAGTACCTCTGTTTTGTCTAGATTCAGTCTCAATCTGTTTTTCCTCATCCAGTCCATTACTGCTCTAAGACAGTCATTGAGAGGAGAGACGCCATCTGAAGTCTGAGCCAACAATCTGGTCATGGAGAAATATATCTGAGTGTCATCAGCGTACTGATGACACTGAACTCCATGCTTCCGGATGATCTCTCCCAGCGGCTTCATATAAATGTTAAATAGCATTGGGGACAGGATGGCACCCTGAGGGACGCCACAATCAAGCTCAGTTCTGGAAGAGCAACTGTCCCCGAGCCTCACCCTCTGGGAACTGCCCAAGAGAAAGGAATGGAACGACACCAGAGCAGTGCCTCCAATTCCTAACTCTCTCAGGCGATCCAAGAGGATGGAATGATCTATAGTGTCAAAGGACGCTGAGAGGTCCAAGAGCACCAGCAGGGTCACACTACCCCTGTCGATGCTCAGGCGGAGGTCGTCGGTTACAGCGACCATGGCAGTCTCAACTCCATATCCTGTGCTGAAGCCGGTTTGAAATGGATCAAGATAATTGGTTTCATCCAAGACGGCTTGGAGTTGGGAAGCAACTGCCCTCTCGATCACCTTGCTTTAAAAATGTAGCAAGGACACTGGTCTGTAATGGTTCCTGTCCAGGGGATCCAGGGAAGTTTTTTTCAGGAGTGGCTTAACTGCTGCCTTCTTTAAACAAGATGGTACGATACCTTCCCTGAAGGACGCATTGATTGTGTCCCGTAGGAATACTCTCAACGCGTCCCCCCCCCGACGACCAGCCAAGATGGACAAGGATCAAGAGGGCAAGTCATCTTCCTCACTCTTCCAAGGAGCTTGTCCACGTCATCAGTACTCACCAATTGAAGCTGATCCAGTAATATGCCATCAACGGAGTTGTTGGACGCCTCATCTATGGATTCTGTCAGACTATTGGCGTCCAAGTCGGCTCTTATCCGAGAGATTTTATCTGCAAAGTGGATATTAAAACGCATCGCAGCAGGCTGTCGTCAGCTTAAGTAGGGGGTTTGGTGCAGGAGGAACCTGCGTCAGCTCCCCCACCACCTTAAACAACTCTGCTGGATGGGACTCTGCAGACGCAATACGTGCAAAGCAGAAGGATCTCTGTGCTGCACGTATTGCCTCCCAATAGGAATCAAGATGCCTCCTATGGCGAGTTCTGTCGAATAAGAGTCAATTTGCACACTTTCCACTTTTAAAATGGTACTCATGTCTTTTTTTTTTTTATAGATCTGAATAATAATTCAGAATATATCTTTCTCTTTCTGGTCACTTTTCTCTTTCATTTGACCTGAAGACCTGGATATAAAAAAAAACAATAGGACAGGCTACTGTCAACACTCACTATGTTTGTTACCACTGAGCTAGTTGGTGAAGGAAGGAAAGCTGATACAGACAGCATTTTTGTAGCCTACACCTTTTGTCATCCTTCAGTATTATTTATTTTTATTATGCCTTTCCCCCAGACTGGGGCTCACGTTTGTTTACAACCCCCCCCCCACAAGACAAATACGAGTTTCACTTTTTTGTTCAGCTGTATCAATATCATGCAAAAGCTTAAAATACTGTATCTCTCTCCAGGTTTACTGTTCAAGTCTCCATTCCACTTTACCTAACCTTGGATACTTTTATGGCTTAGAACTCACTGAATTCCCTAGCCAGCATGGCAGTGCCCATCAGTATGGGGATGCTAGGTGGTGTGGTCCAAAAAAGTAACTTTTCAAAGGTTTCCAGTGTACTACCTGATCACCAAGTGACTTTAAATAACCAAGAGTTATTTAATTATGTTACAGCTTGAAACAGAGCTAATTCCTGCAGTAAAAAAAACCCCTCTTTCTCCCAACCCCCTCCTCCAGTCATGTGTTCAGACAGAAGCATTGTACCAAAAGTAGAGCACTGAACGTATAAATCACCAGAAAATGAATACATGGGGCAGATGAGCACACCTGCACCCATCTTTAATTTAACATTTTAACATATAGTCTCCTGTAAAATGTCAGTCTGAAGAGGAAAGCTCTTTGCTGGGCATTTTCAATAATCAGAAAACAACATATTAGTCTGATCTAAATAGGTGGGAAGATATCTCTACCCTTGCACCTTGGTATTCAGTTCTTGTCTTCATGCATTTACAAGACAGAGGACATCTCTACACATGCCTAGGCCCAGGAATAATACTTTATGCTACATGGGGCACTTTCCATAGCTATTATGTAAGACAAGGGATAGTGAAAGCTTTGGCTCTCCAGGGATATTAGACTGTAATTTCCAGAAGCCCCACTCAGTGGTAAGGGATGATGGAAGTTGAGGTCCAAAACATCTGGAGGTCAGAAAGTTTCCCACCCCTGGTGTAACATGATATATATTGGATATTGTGGAGACTTTGGTTAGTCAGCCAATGGAATAATTGCCTATTCTTGTCCATAAATTCTAAGACTGAGCTTTGGGACTGAAAACTGGTGCCAGACAGAAATGCTCTGCTTAGCCCTGGTACAAATTTAATCCAGCTCGTATGGCTCCTTTCTCTCTCTGGCTTTTCTTCGTGAACGAAGATTCAGGAAGGACTCATCCCGCGCTTTCTGCAAGCACGCTCATGACTGAAAAGGCCAATCTGAGATAAACATGTCCGGTTGCAGAAAGCACAACAGGTCTCCTTAGGTGATGTTTCCAGGTTGTGATTCTTTCTGCGTTGTCATTTCTCTTTAAGACTTCTTCGTTGTGAGTTCTCAAATAAGGCTGCAGCATTGTTGATAGTACGTCTCCATGCCTCCTGATGTGAGGCCATGCCAGACCATTGTTGGTGATCAGTTTGGCTGAGCCTGAGATGTTGTTTCAGGGAGTCCTTGTATCGCTTTTTTGGAGCACCCCTCTTACGCTGACCCGTGGCAAGTTAACCATAGAGTACTATTTTTGGGAGACGATACGTACAATCCTAAATATACACTGGACTGACTATGTGACAAATGTTGCTGTCCTTGAGCAAGCAGGGATCACCAGCATTGAGGCCATGATATTGAGAACACAACTGCACTGGTTAGGGCACGTTTCTAGGATGACTCCTTACTACCAGTCTTGATAATAGCCATCACTCTTGTATGGCAAAAGCATACAACAGCTAGCATGTAAGATGTTCAATTCATCCATGATCAGAATGTCTCTCGTATCTTCCAAGGAACCTTGGCCAAAATACTGACAGACTGTTTAAAGTGGAATGGGTAGGTGCAAAACAGAGGTCAGGCTGCTGGTGATGTTGTGGGCATCCTCCAGTAGGTGTTCACAGTGTTGTTGCAGCCACCCATCCCACAGAAAAAAGAATTCGTGATAGTCTTGCCTGGTGGGCCGATTAATTTCCTAGCAACTGTCCTTGCCTACTTGAAAAACAGTGGCTTACTGATAACAGGAGCTCTAGCTGGCATGTTACCATGCAACTGAATTCATAGTTGCTTTATGGTGTGCCTAGATAAGACATGTGTCTGGAATCAAGGACCTCATGTTTTTCTTGTTTTTAAATCTGAGCAGTTTACATCAATGATACAGTAAAACCAATTGCTAAAAATGTAAATGTTTTATATAATTGATTTAAATAAATCCAGAGTGACTACATATGAAAATGCATGGGCAAATAGGTCTTTATTTAATAGCAGAAACACCAAACTCTGGGAGCCTGCCTAATCTCAATGGGGAAATCATTCCACATCATGGGTGCCATGACAAAGAAGGCCATTCTGAATAGTAGCCAAATGAGCATCACTCAGCTGTGATATAGTAAGCAGACACACACAGTATGTTAGAAAGATCATACCCTATTGGTGTGCAGTAGGACTCCACTTTCGCAGGGGATTGGTTCTGGCCCCCCCGCAAACCACGGATAACAGCGAACACCATTGAAAATAATGGGGCTTCCGGTTTAAAAGACCATAGAGTTGACTTGGGGGACCTAGAAAACATCTAGAGGGGATGCCTCTCTAGGCATTTTCTAGGAATACTCTATGGTAGGTGGGCTGTTTTGTGTCCTATGGATAACTGAAACCGCAGATATTGGTTCCACAGATATGGGGGTTCAACTGAGTAGAACCCCTGTATCCACTGATTCAATTATCTATGGGACACAAAACAGCACGCCTACTATAGTCTTCCTAGAAAATGTGTCCTCTCTAGCTATTTTCTAGGTCTTCCAAGGCAACTCTATGGTATTTTAAACCAGAAGTCCCATTATTTTCAATGATGTTTAATATTATCCAGTTTTCAGTATCAACACACACCCCAGAACCAATTCCCAGCAAATATGGGGGACCTACTGTATTATTAAGATGGTTATCCTTGTTTTATGGCCAAGTAAAGGAGGGTCATTTCCAGACAAAAGCAATGTTGTAGGTAATGCAATCAACCAAGGAGGTCAAGCAAGTCTGAATCCCTGTGAGAAGCAGAGAAGGGCTCTCTCTTTTGCTGCATTAATTTCACAAAGATTCATTTCTCTTTCCATTTGATGTTGGTGTTGCTTGCTCTTCAAAAGCAGAATTTTCCATTTGCAAACACACCTGGCTCAACCCCTGGTGTGCTAGACAGTACAGACCACTTGAAAAGGGATTGAGTGACACTCTCTGTGTATGTGTGTACATACGTGTGGCAAAGTCCTTTCCAGAATCAAGGCTTTACGAGACTGTAGTAGAATTGCTTAAGTGAAATCTGCCTTGCAGTCAAGGTGCTGGCCTGTTATTAATTCCACAATACTGATTTGTTCATTTTCCTGAGAAACGGACATGTAACTGATACCTATTATTCCCTGGTTCATTCAATCAGGACCTTGAATTCTATTGGTCATCCTGCCTCGAGGTAAGCCAGCAACAGACATGGTGTAACACAATCCTATCCATGTTTACTCAGAAGTAAATCCCACTGGGTCCACTTGGGCTATTTTCCAAATAAGTGTGTATCAAATTGCCGCCTTAATATTCCCCCTGCTCAACTTGATCTTTCAGTGACGCTGATGGTCTGGGCCTTTTCATCCCACCTGGATCCAGTCTGTTGTTCATATCCATGCAGACTCAGCAATATGATCCCATTTTGATGTTTATCTCCTGGGTTTCACTCATTTGCTCTTAAGAATGTGCTGTCTATCCCCCGTTCATCACAGCTGTTCCTGTACTTGTTGAGCGCAGGGATGCTTACAGGCCGCCTGATAAAAACAACATTCATAGACTGATCCTAGGCTTGCGCCTGTGTCCACTGAAACCAAGGGGTTTAAGCACACTTAAGTCTCCATAAAGATTGAGCTACAGTTCTGTATAACATAGTAACAGAAGCAACTGATTACACGCCACAACTGAGCACACACATTAGTTTGATGGTGAGCTAGTCCTGTTCAGTACAAAGAGTGCTCTGTCCTGTCCCCCCCAAATGGAGTGGATTAAGGATTTATCTCCTCTACACACTTCCCACTCATTCTGAGAGCTCACAGCAGAACTGCTCCTTTAACCGTACTGTAGCAGCTTAACGTAGCTGTGCTTGCTTTTTTAAAATTGTAATTGCTCTCTGTATTTGAATGCACACTATATAAAAATATGTACACTGATGTGTGGCTCTGAAATAAATGTAAATGTCCACTTCTGAAATTCAAAAAGGTTTTCCACTCTTAGTGTGAATGGTTGCTAAAACTGGCTGTGGATGGGGGTGCAGGAGTATTGGGGATACCCAGGGGTAAAGGAAATCTCACTCTCATCCCCGAAAGGGGACATTTTAATGACCTCAAAGTGATATTGACGGATTATGTATTTTAATTGATATTTGTATTTCTAACTATGTGTCTATTGTGCTGTATTTTAATCTGTTGTTCCCTGCCTCCCCAAATAGGGAGATCTGGATAAGAAAGAAAGAAAATTTTAATTATGATTATTTGAAGAATTCACATAGAACTACACCTACAAGATAGACATTGCCACCTCAAGAGTTGCCACCTCAAGAGTTTCAAACAGTGTCCCAAAGATTCAGCTACCTACCATGTTTCATATTATTTTTTCCTTCATGGATAAAGAGCTGTCACAAGAAATCTATATTATTTTGCGATTTGGGTCCTTTTCTCCCCTCCCAAACACTGCACTATATTTGGGGTGGGTGGGGTGCCCTTGTCATTTTGTGGTCAAAAGATTATGCAGAGAATCTGGTGAGAGTGTTTGGATTCAAAATGACCCCTCCAGCCCATTCAAAGGTGCACACTCACACTTGGTCCCATTCAGTAAGGAGATATTGATGTTGTTAAGGGCAGGGGTGGAAGGTTCTGGTGCAAACAACCACAGATAATTAACTGTAGAGTAGCCAAAGGCATCATTTGGGACTACCACCCAGGTCAAAGGTGGATACAAAGAGACAGTGTTACAAACCTTTGAACTACTATTCTCACAAAGCATTCTTTACCACACAATCCATAAAACAAACTGAGAAGCACAATATGTGCTCAGGGTGTGGAAGAAGAGGAACCCGACCAAACTCAAAGTGTGGAAGCCCCTTAAAATCATTGAGCTGTAGACATACATTGACTTACGACTCCTGGCAGAAATGTAGCATGGACAACATGAAGTCCTGACGAATTCTGGGATCCAATTTCATAGTACTGCCACTTAGAGTCAACAATGAGCTTGAACAACTTTTGTGCGCTCAGAAGGTACTTGATGATTGACAACAGGGAAATGAGAAGAGTCGCTGGCTACTTTTCTAGACATGTAGGTGATGTCTTTTGAGGTGCTTTGAACATAGTAAATACTAGGGACAGGACTTAACACTGACAAACAGTTGAGTTTAGGGGTAAATGCCTATTCTGGTAGAATATGCCAAGTACAGGTAGAAAACTACCCCAAAAGACTGTTAATGCTGGGTCTACCTAAACAGAAACAAAAACAGGAGTTTTCCTTCCATGTTTATGCCCATTTCCTAATTTGCGGGTGGGCCAAAAAAATTTAGAAATAACAGTACTATTTTTAGGGAACAGAAATTATGTTGGCTCAATTTTTCACTGCAGAAAATATCCTGCCTTAAGTTAATACAGTATGTCTTTTCTGGCTCTGGGTATTTCTGTATTGTGGAATATCCTTCATTCTAACCCACGGACACTCCTGTGGACATGACACATTTTTATTCCCTGAAATACAATGGAACTAATGGGATCAGAAAATACAATTGGCCCTCTGTATCCATGGATTCTTTATCCATGGGTTCAACCAACCATGGCTTGAAAATATTTTTTAAAAATCCCAAAAGCAAAACTTGCTGTTCACTATTTTATTTAAGTGACACCATTTTACTATACAATTGTATGTAATGGGACTTGAGCATCCACAGATTTTGGTATCCACAGGAGGTCCTGGAATCAAACCCCAGCCAACGGTCAACTGTACTCCAGAATCTAAAAGTGCACTTTTTTTTATCCATATGGATTAGATTTAAAACATGAGCATTCTATTATATTACTTGAGTCCATAGAACCCCAGAAATCCCAGCAGTATGAATCTCATTTGGAATCAAAGTCCAAATGCAACATGCATGAGATCTATATTCTGGTAAGCTTGTGCCTAGAATGGATATTCTAAAGAACTATGGTAATTAGTGTTCTCCTTATGTAGAAAATTAGCATGTCAGAGAGGCTAGAAACCCTCCTCCCCAACATACTAGTTCTCTAAATGTAGGAGTTTCTTAAAATGGAAAATAATGAAATCATGTAAGCCATTACCTGCAGTCTGAAGTGGTATAGTTCAAACCCAGGGCCCATCTACACAAGGGGGAGGGGGAAATCTCAAATACTTCATAGTATTGGTATCTTGCAGCAGCAGCATGTCCAAACGGTTTTTCTGGCCTCAGAAGCCCCCATAAGCCTCACATTCCTGATGGTGGCCGTGAGTGATTTACTCATGTTAGTTCTTCACCACCACCAGGTGTTTTTTTTTAAAGTCATCCCAAGGTGCACTGATGCAATAGAGCAATTCTCCAAAGCAAAACATAAAATACTGATCCTTTTTATCGCCTTAGTGAGCAATCGCTTAGGTGAAAATCCAACATGGCAGTAGCGGGCGCTTGCTCTCCTAGCAAGCCCCACACCCACTCTTGCCTGGCCAATCAGCTCTGTGCATCCCTTCAAGTTTTTTATTGTTCTATAGTCCAAATGAGCAAAAATGCGTACCTACCTCGCAGTTTGTGAAAAAGTATGGGGAAATCTGCAAAGGCTTTTAGTGCATTGTTTTTGCCATTTTGGGCCCCTCTCCTACCGAATAGTGTGGATCGGCCCTAGATCCTGTTTAGACTGGTAGGACTCAATAAACTCAGGGAAATACTGGGGGTGATCCCATGGTCAGGAATACTAAAAGAGAAGAGACCTCAAGACGGATGGGACTTTCTCAAAAGGGAGATACTGAAGGCACAATTTCAAACAGTACCATTGAGGAAGAAAAATGGGAGGTGTCTCAAGAAACCAGGATGGATGACTAAAGAACTTTCAATGGAGCTAAGTTTTAAACGGAACATGTATAGGAAATGGAAAAGGGGGGAAATCACCAAAGAAGAATTCAAACAGATAGTGAACACGTGTAGGAGTAAAGTCAGAAAAGCTAAAGCGCAGAATGAGCTCAGGCTTGCTAGGGAGGTTAAGAACAATAAAAAGGGTTTTTTTGGGTATGTCCGCAGCAAAAGCAGGAAGAAGGAAATGATAGGGCCACTACGTGGAGAAGATGGCAAAATGCTAACGGGACAGAGAAAAGGCAGAATTACTCAACACCTTCTTTGCCTCAGTGTTTTCAGAAAAGGAAAAGGGGGACCAACCTGAGGATAATCGAACAGAGGACACAATAGGGGAAATCCAGCTCAAAATAAGTAAAGAGGTAGTACAGGAATACCTTCTTAATCTAAATGAATTTAAATCTCCAGGACCAGATGAACTACATCCAAGAGCTGGCAAATGTAATCTCAGAGCCATTGGCAATAATCTTTGAGAACTCTTGGAGAACAGGAGAAGTCCCAGCAGACTGGAGGAGGGCAAACGTTGTCCCCATCTTCAAAAAGGGGAAAAAAGAGGATCCCAACAATTATCGTCCAGTTAGTCTGACATCAATACCAGAGAAGATTCTAGAGCAGATCATTAAACAGAGAGTCTGTGAACATTTAGAAGGCAATGCCATAATCACAAAAAGTCAACATGGGTTTCAGAGAAACAAGTCATGCCAGACTAATCTGATCTCTTTTTTTTTATAAAGTTACCAGCTTGGTAGATGAAGGGAATGCTGTGGACATCGCATACCTTGATTTCAGTAAGGCCTTTGACAAGGTTCCCCATGACATTCTTGCAAACAAGCTTGTAAAATGTGGGCTAGACAAGTTAACTGTTAAATGGATTTGTAATTGGTTGACCGACCGAACCCAAAGGGTGCTCAGCAGTGGCTCCTCTTCGTCTTGGAAAGATGTGACCAGTGGGGTGCCACAGGGTTCTGTCCTGGGCCCAGTGCTATTCAACATCTTTATCAATGACTTGGATGAGGGAATTAGGGGCATACTTAGCAAATTTGCAGATGACACCAAATTAGGAGGAGTAGCTAATACCCTAGAGGACGGGATCAAAATTCAGAATGACCTGGATAGACTGGAGAGCTGGGCCAAAGCTAACAAAATGAAATTCAATACGGAGAAATGTAAAGTACTGCATTTAGGGTGGGAAAATGAAATGCATAAATATAGGATGGGAGAGACCTGGCTGAATGAGACTACATGCGAAAGGGATCTAGGAGTCCTAGTAGACCACAAGTTGAACATGAGCCAACAGTGTGATGCGGCAGCTAAAAAGGCCAATGTGATTTTTGGGCTGTATCAATAGAAGTATAGTGTCTAGATCAAGGGAAGTAATAGTGCCACTCTATTCTGCCTTGGTCAGACCTCACCTAGAATACTGTGTCCAGTTCTGGGCACCACAATTCAAAAAGGATATTGACAAATTGGAGCGTGTCCAGAGAAGGGCAACTAAAATGGTGAAAGGTCTGGAAACGATGCCTTATGAGGAGAGACTTAGGAAGCTGGGTATGTTTAGCCTGGAAAAAAGACGGTCAAGAGGCGATATGATAGCCCTGTTTAAGTATTTGAAGGGATGTCACACTGAGGATGGAGCAGGCTTGTTTTCTGCTGCTCCAGAGACTGGAACACAGAGCAATGGGTGCAAGCTCCAGGAACAGAGATTCCACCTCAACATGAGGAGGAACTTTCTGACAGTAAGAGCTGTTCGGCAGTGGAGCACACTCCCTCGGAGCATGGTGGGGTCTCCTTCCTTGGAGGTCTTTAAACAGAGGCTGGATTGCCATCTGTCGGGGATGCTTTGATCAAGATTTCCTGCGTGGCAGGGGGGTTGGACTGGATGGCCCTCGTGGTCTCTTCCAACTCTGCAATTCTATGATTCTATGTTTCTATGACTCCCAGTGAATTCCATGAGGGGTATTTTCACCATTTAGACAGGCCCCCAGTTTAGTAAATTTAGGAAGTACTAAACTCATGTACATTTAATTTCAGGAATGCCTCAAACAGATAGAATCATAACATCTTTGTGTTGCAAGGGCCATCTATTCTAACTTGCTGCCATTTGGGCATACTGAACTAATGCACTCCTGAAAGATACCCCTCCAACCTCTGTTTAAAGACCTCCAAAGAAGGAGACATCCTAGAAGGCAGTCTATTCCACTGCTGAACAGCTTTTACAGTCAAGAAATTCTTCCAAATGTTTAGGTCGAATCTCTTTTCTCATTATTTGAATCCATTGGTTTGTGTTCTTGTTTCTGGAGTAGCAGAAAACAAGCTGGCTCCATCTTCTATGTCACATCCCTTCAGATAATTAAAGATAGCTATCATGTCTCATCTCAGCCTTTCCTTCTCCAGGCTAAATATACTCAACTTCCCCAGTTGTTCCTCAAAAGGCTGGATTTCCAGACCTTTGAAAATCTTGGTCACCCTTCTCTGGACATGTTCCAGCTTGTTGATTTCTTCTTCAACTGTGATGCTCAGAACTGGACACAGTACACCAGGTGAGATCTGACCAAAGCAGAAGAGTGGCACTACTGTTTCCCTTGATCTGGACATTATAGTTAAATAATATCTGTCGTTGTGCTCTTTTGTGGGATTGGTGTCATCGCATAGTTTCTCCCCACATTACATTACAGAATACTCTTTCCCCTTAGTTGCTATGGCTCACTTAGACTCCTCCAGACTGGCAGGTAGTGGATAACTCTGGTTACTGTATAATTAGGCTATTGAAAGTGTCCTTCACACCTTTTATGTCCAGCGTGGCTGGAACAGGACTACATTGGCCACGACTGGGACCAAAGAAGCGACAAGAGCCATCATAGAAAAGAAAGAGCTAGGTGAGTTTAGGCTGCTTCTGTAAGTGGACAGCCATTGCTACAGCGTTTGGAAAAGTAGTTCTGTTCATGGTTTGTTTGACTCTGTTCATTTCCAGAACAGCTGTATATCAAAAAGCCATAGGACTGGAGCAGTTTGGTATATAGGTGTTTGCAGCAGGCATGATTTCAGTGAAGCTGGGTTGTGTTAATAGTCACTGGCAGCTCTTGTTATACCCCGTGATCTCTCTGAAGGCCCACAGAGTGACGCCATGCCACTAAAAATGCGCAAAATTTGTCATGTACTGGGCATTCTGACTTCTTGTTTTGGGACACTCCGCCTAAATCTACCATGAAATTTGAAGCAGTACATGACAAATTTTGCGCATTTTTAGTGGTATGGCGTCACTCCAGCAAATGTTCATTGGTATAGGATTACATCTTTCATGGCCAGGCTATATTGTTTAATGTTTCAATTGGCTTTGTTTGTGTGTGCGTGCGCGCATTATCCAGGGAACTTAAACAGCAACAACAAGAACAACAAGAAAAACTAGTATTCTAAAAAGATCTGAAACACCACTACTAACTTTAAAGAAAACTGGAAGAACCCCTACAGATATCTTATCAAAACAGACACACACTCACCCCCACACCAATCAAAAACCTTTTCTGTATATACAGAGATGCAAAAGCACCCACATACCCCATTCCCCCCTCTTGCAGGGACATGCAAACATACACTTCCCTTTCTCACATGTGCACAGATGCACAACACACACATACCTCTCTCTCTCACACACACACACTCCCCCCTCTTTGACATAAATGTAAACACACACCTCCAGCTGGCAGGAGTTTCCTGGCTTGCTTTTTGATGATCCACATACACATGCATCTAGCCTTCATGGGGTCCCTCTGTGCACTGACTTGCTTGCCCTTGACATCTGAGTGTCAGACCTTTGTAAATACAGTTGTCCCTTCACATTCGCTGGGGTTTGGTTCCAGGACCCACCGTGAATACTCAAATCCGTGAATATTCAAGTCCCATTATATGCAATGGCATAGCAAAATGGTGTCCTTTATGTAAGATGGGAAAATCAAGGTTTGCTATTACGATTATTATTTTTTTAAGAATATTTTCAAGCCGTGAATACTCAAATCCGTGAATGTCAAATCCGTGAATGTGGAGGGACAACTGTATATGGAAGAAATAGGTCAATAAGGGTACCGGGTGGATCCAAAAAATTATCTTGAATAAGGGAGATACCAGGAAATGAAAGAGAGTTGGTCAGTCTAGGGCATCCCGTCCATAGCTCTCGGGAAAAGCGGCAGAAAGAAAACGCCAAGAAGGAGGCAGCACCAGACGCTACAGCCGGGGTTCTTAACCCAGAAGGCGCACTAGGGTGCAAGAGGAGTGGTAGTATTATTGTACTATGATTATTTTTATGAAAGAAGCGAAACCCCCAGGACTACACAACACTACACAAACAATCCAGTTTGAAACTGCATTACAGTATTTTGCCATGGCTCCTTCCTGGGGAATCCTAGGATTTGTAGTTTGGTGAGGCACCAGAGCTCTTTGGCTGAGTAGGCTAAAGACCTTGTGCAAAACTACAAATCCCCATTATTTTGCCACGGCTCCTTCCTGGGGAATCCTGGGATTTGTAGCTTGGTGAGGCACCAGAGCTCTTTGGCTGAGTAGGCTAAAGACCTTGTGCAAAACTACAAATCCCCATTATTTTGCCATGGCTCCTTCCTGGGGAATCCTGGGATTTGTAGCTTGGTGAGGCACCAGAGCTCTTTGGCTGAGTGGGCTAAAGACCTTGTGCAAAACTACAAATCCCCATTATTTTGCCACGGCTCCTTCCTGGGGAAGCCTGAGATTTGTAGCTTGGTGAGGCACCAGAGCTCTTTGGCTGAGTAGGCTAAAGACCTTATGCAAAACTACAAATCCCCATTATTTTGCCACGGCTCCTTCCTGGGGAAGCCTGAGATTTGTAGCTTGGTGAGGCACCAGAGCTCTTTGGCTGAGTAGGCTAAAGACCTTATGCAAAACTACAAATCCCCATTATTTTGCCACGGCTCCTTCCTGGGGAAGCCTGAGATTTGTAGCTTGGTGAGGCACCAGAGCTCTTTGGCTGAGTAGGCTAAAGACCTTGAGCAAAACTACAAATCCCCATTATTTTGCCACGGCTCCTTCCTGGGGAAGCCTGGGATTTGTAGCTTGGTGAGGCACCAGAGCTCTTGTGCAAAACTACAAATCCCAAAAGTCTATAGGAAGGAGCCATGACAAACAATCCAGTTTCAAACTGGATTATTGTTTGTGTAGTTTAACGCGCGCTCCCCGGCTCCCCGCCACGCTTCTTTGGCAAGCGCAGTTCCTCCTCCTCCTCCTCCTCCTCCCCTCCTCCTCCTGCTGAGGCTGCCTCCCTTTTCCTTGCGCGGGTCAACCTATCTCGCCCGGGATAGAAGGACAAGGAGGTGAGCCGGTCAGGGGCCGCCTCTCTTCAGCCTCTGGCCAATAAGGTGCCAGGGAAGGGAAGGCGGGCCGCTCTCCGCACTCAGGTTCAACGCCTGCGCCGCTGGTTGCTAGCCGCGCTTCCCTGGCCATCCCTGCTCCGTCTTCGCCCCCCCCGCGCCGCCGCCGCCGCCGCCGCCGCCGGGGAGGGAATTTCCCATCGTGCTTTGGGCGGCTGCCCAGCCGGGGGAGGGGGGAGGCAGGGTGGGGGAGGCAGGGTCGGGGAGGGGGCGCCGTGTGAGGAAAGAGTGGTCCCGGCCGGAGGAGGCTGGGCTCCTGCAGGAGATAAAAGGGGCGAGGGAGCAGCCCCCTCCCCTGTTTCGGAAGCCATTTCGGATGTGGGGCCCGGGGTGTGTGTTGAGAGGAGCCCCCTCTCCCGGCCTGAGGAGGTGAGGCCTCCGCTTCAGCCTTCAGGCTTGAGGGGAGAGAGAGGAAGGAGGGGTGGGTGGGTGGAAGAACTCCCCTCGCTCCTCTTTCAACTCTCGGGGGTCGTCGTGGTCAGTGGAAGCCCCTCGGCTCCCCGCTTTGGACACCCGTCTGAGGTAAGTCAGTGATGCTGGGCTACGGTAGGTTCAGCCTCCTCTTGTCTCCCACCCGCTCTCCGTTTTCAGCGGCTCTGTGATATGAAGGGGAGCCTTTCATTGTTTGGCGGAGTCCTTTCTAAACCCCACCGCAGTGGTTCGTGGCCTGGGGTCCGTAGACATCTCCCCCTCCCGGTGCCCACAAAGGCTTGAGGCTGCTTGGCCCACCTCCTCTTCCCTGCAGTGGAGGGGCCACGTGAAAGGAGCCACGGCAAAGGCTGGCTGGCTGGCTTGGCCTGCGCATTGCCATGCAGTCCACTCTAGCCACAAACTTGCAGGAAGAAGCAGGAGAGAAGGCTTCCCTCCCTCTCCAGCGCCTCTGAGGGAAGGTTTCATGGATGGTGTAATTGTATTATTATTATTATTATTATTAATCATCATCGCCAGTTAAGTCTTGGTGGTCCACTGCAAGAAAAGATATTTAAAGAGGGTCCGTGGTAAAGAAAAGGTTAAGAGCCACGGCCCCACCGCATAAAAAGAGCTGAGGCTGTGCAGAGCCTGCCTGCCCCATAAATTGGTTCTTAAGAGCTCCATGCTGTTGGCCCCTTCTTGGCTCCTATTAGAAAATGGCTGGTACCCTTTGTGTTGATGGGTGCAGGAAGTGGGAGGGAGGAGAAAGAAAATTTATGTTACAATCACCTCCCTCCCTTAAATTACCTTGCCATTGTGATCTGCTCTCTTGCCCTTTTCAGCATGTTGGAAAGCTGAAAAGGGTAAGAGTTACTGTTGTATCTGTATTTCTGGTATCCCCTGTGGTGTGTGTTTGAGAAACTGCTGTAGAGCTTGGTTTGAATCATAGAGTTGGAAGAGACCACAAGGGCCATCTAGTCCAATCCCCTGCCATGGATGTGGTTTGGATGTGAAATCTCCTGTTCAGCTAGATGAAGCTACTGTATTTGTTAGCCCTCATGATGCATGTATACAGGAGTGTGAGATTAATACAGGTGTATCATTACTTTTACTTGTAATATGTAAAATCTCTCAATGGTTCTTAAGTGCAGTATGCATATCTGCCAACTTGCTGGGGTGTGTGTGTGTGTGTTTTATATTCACAGGGTTAAAGGACGTTTTCTCACTCACCCTGAGCCCAATATATTTCCACTGCAGTTGCTATTTTTGCTTCAGTACATGTGAAATACGGTCTTAGATTAAAATAACAGCAGCACAGGCAAAGATGTGGTACAGTATTACTGTACTGGAACATTGTCTCAATGCTTTGTTGCAAGTTAAATGAGATACCTGAAATCTGGTGAGCCTCTATGACAGTCCTCTGAAATGGAGCTGTTATTCATTACGGTTATTTAGCAGTAAACTACAGTACTGTGTACTCAGACTTTATGGCCAGAGGAGAAATGTTGACTTTGAAGGCACAGATTAATGAATGCAAAATTCTTTAAAATATGAAACTGTGAAACTACAGTATATGAATTGCATGAGGTAACCTATTAACATGCCTGCACAAGAGAAATTTGAAACCAAATTAATTTAACCTGAAAAGTAATTATCTTCTCACAAAAATTTAAGTGTGCATTTCTTAAGTGTGGTTTCTTAAGCTGTTCCATTTCAGAATGTTTAAGAGGCATTTAGAGTACAAGGTGTTTGAAAACATCCCCTTAAAGCCATCTTCCTCATGGAAAAAGTACATATTGAAGTAAAGGAGTCTGCATGGTGGCATACAGTTCCATGATAAAAAAAAAAATGTTGGAAACTATCTTTAAACAGCTCTAAAGTTCATTACCAATGAGGAGATCGAGGAAGTTAAGAAGGGATAGTTGTTATTATAATACTGTACAGTATTTGCAATTTCACATGTTAAGTGAAAGAAAAACATACTTTACATCTTAAATCTGTGAGATGGAAGTATCATATTTTTTACTTTTAGAGGAGTAGAATGCAAGTTCAATCTATAGTTCTGTAGTTTTCGTCTTGTTGTAGCTGCTCCCTTGAATCCCAACAATCTGGTTTTCTGATGTAATAGTTATGAGTTGCCTATTGCTGGGTGAGCGTCAGTGGTTGCCATAGAGAGCTCCTTGTTGATCTTTCCTGGGCCAGTAAATTTGCAGTTCAGAGTGCTTGTAGGGAAGTGCATGTGTGGATGAGCAGTTTCTGTTCTAAAAGACAAGTCAAGCAAACCTTTAACAGAGCTGGGAGCCTATTGCATATTAGAAAACTAAGGACCCCCCACCCCAGAATAGTTGAATCTGTTAGAGCAGTGGTTCTTAACCTGGGGCCTGGGGACCCCCAGGGATCAGTGATGTCTTCACAGGGGGTCTGTGAAGGCTTGAAAGTTGCTTGGCCCACCTTCCTGCAGTAGAGTGGCCACATGACAGGAGCCAAGGCAAAGGGGTTTGACCTGTGCATTGCCATTCAATCCACTCCAGCCACAATCTTTCAGGAAGAAGCAGAAGAAAAATCTTCCCTCCCCCTCCAGTGCCTCTGAGGAAAGGTTTAATGGATGGTATAATTGTATTATTACTATTTGAAATTGTTGTTGTTGTTGTTTTAAATCTTGTGTTTAGTCTTGGGGGTCTGTGGCAACAAAATATATTTAAAGGAGGTCCCTGGTAAAGAAAAGGTTAAGAACCACTGTATTAGAGTATTTTTGTTTCTACATTGTTGTTGTGTGCCTTCAAGTCGTTTCTGACTTATGGTGACCATAAGGCGAACCTATCACGGGGGTTTCTTGGCAAGATTTGTTCAGAGGGAGTTTCCTATGGCCTTCCTTTGAGGCTGAGAGTGTGTGACTTGCCCAAGGTTGACCAGTGGGTTTCCATGGCTGAGTGGACATTTAGAGTCATAGTCCAACGCTCAAACCACTACATCACGTGTTCTACATTACTGTTTGCCATTTATGAGGTCTAGGGATAATTTTGCCTAGCTTAACCTGCATTCTTCACCACGCAAGTACAGTTGTATAATTGTACAGTTGTCCCTTCATATTCGCTGGGGTTTGATTCCAGGACCCCCCCCCCCATACCAAAATCCATGAATACTCAAGTCCCATTATATGCAGTGGCATAGCAAAATGGTGTCCCTTATATAAGATGGCAAAATCAAGGTTTGCTTTTTGGATTATTATTTTTTAAAGAATATTTTCAAGCCATGAATACTTAAATCCATGGATACCAAATTCGTGGATACAGAGGGACAACTGTATAACACAAAGGACAAGATGAAAATGAAATTATGGTCATTTTATCTAATTAGTGGTTCATATTAACTACTAAGACCAGACTAAACAACTTCAGTAAACTATAACTATATGAAATAGTGTCCACACGCTAATTTAGTAAAATTAAAAATAAATCAATTGTAAGGGATGGAAATAATGGAAATATTTGTCTTGGGAAAGAAAGTGGGAGCCTGACAGGTATGAAATCTATGAAAGGCCTTTGGAAGTTTCTACATTCTCAGACATCAGTTATAAACTTTGATCATGCTTCTCTTTGTAACCCTGAGGCCTAGATTTCTTGCTTTGTGTTTTAGAAAAAGGAAATCAGGGTTCTTATAAATCTGATGAAGGCCTTAGGTACTTAAGTGGGAATTTCTACTGATAGTAATATGTTTTGGGACAAGCAATAAATCACTGTGTGAGACCATTTTATTCATTGTCTTATTTCTTTCTGTTTCCCTGTGTTTCCAGGGCTTCCCTCCTTCCCTAGTTCACAATGAAGAGTGCCCGTGGCAGCAGCTCTTCCTTCCAGGGTGCTAGTGCCAATGGCGTGGATCTCAGCTTGACAGGACTACCTATGCAAGTGCTTCAGCGCCCCAGCAGTGCCTCTCCAGGCAAGCACATTGCTCGCTCCATTTCTGTCATTACAGAAAACAAGCCCAAACGGAATATCCTAGTGAGTACTGTGTATTGTGAATAAAACAATTGTTTTTATATGAGCTTCCTTATGATTTCTCAGCATGTTCCTGGTCGATGTGTTTTCTTTAATTATAGTGTTGAACGTCATTTGTGGCATTGCATATGCTTTATTCTGTGTGAGTAGCTCAAAAGAGGTGGTTACAATTTTATAATGTAAGAGATTTTAAACTTGAGGATGCTAGAAGTTAAACTGCCCCCCAAAACATGCTTACCTTGTAGGTGAGGTAATACTGAGGGCTTTATCTTAGATTGCAAAGATGTACCAAGATTCAGCCATTCACATAGTGGGCTGCAAGCTGTGTGAAGGTAGAGCTACATACAGTGGGGTGTTACTATTTGGCTTTCAGTTAAGAACTTTTGAAATATTATCAAACATCACAGTTACACAGAAAACTCATATAAGAAGTACTACTTCTGAGGGAGAAGTGATGAGAGGTGTATGTTCTAGTTTAATTTTTGGGCCTATAGATAGTCTGAGGGAGAAAGCAAAAGACTTTAATAAGGTTTACAAGGACTTCTAGTTCCTACTAATCCTTTTTGTATCCTATACAGGTCACTCCCCGTTTACATGGGATCCATATCTGCGGTTTCACTAACCCAAGGTTGGTGGGGGGGAAGGTCTCTAGGCATCTGGAGGACTATGGAATTGCTGCTGCAGGTGGTCTCTCTAGGCAATGGGAGGTCCTCTAGCGTGACACTATGGCCAACTTCTGCCAGAAATTGACCATAGAATTGCACCAGATGCCTAGAGAGGCTTTCTCTCTAGGCATTTTCTAGACTCTTCAGCACAGTTCTATGGTATTTTATGGAGGTTTGCTGTTATACACAGTTTTGCATATCTGTGGTAAGTCCAGGAATGTATCACCCATGGATACAGGGGGTGACCTGTATTAAAAGTGGCAAAGTAACTCTAAATTTAAGGTACATTATTCAGATTAGAAAAAGGTATTTGCTCTTAATAGTCTGTTTCAAATTCTTTTGAAGTGTACAGAAATATACAATGAATTTTCAGTTGTTATGCAAAAGGTCTGTTTATCCTTTTTTGTTAGTATATAAGTATTAATTTTAAATATAAATGTTACCTTAAAAAGCAAAAGCAAGGTAACAAGTTGCACTACCAAAGTAACCCTGCAGCCCTTCCAGAGTCAGTGCTAGATTCGCTTCTTTTTGTTGAGATGGATAGATGGAATGCTTTTCATATTCATGCATTAGAAAACTCTTTACAAGGCATACTATTATGGCCAGTTCTGCGCATTGTTGCTTTGTCTCTTTTTTCTCCTAGGGAGATGCAGGATTTGGGTCCTCAAGAGCTATGAACAATTTGCGAAGATCCAACAGCACAACTCAGGTTAACCAGCAGGTGAATGGTACTTTCAGGTGAGACTTAAATAAATCTTGTTGAAGGGCAAGACAGGTGCAGACTCTGATTAATATGTGTTTGCCTTTCAGAGCTCTGTGGAGAAATTAGGTTATTTTGCTTCTAGAAGGCTTCCTCCAGAATGGGCAAAAATCTTGGGAGCAGTTTATAGGAGTGAATGAGTTAGCCTCTTGCAAAGCAGATTGAGTGTCTTTTGGAAATGAATAAAGTGGCACAATGTTTACAGTCCACCAGGACTCCTGATTAATCCTGTGATTTTGCTTTTCTTTAGTGCTGAACACCATGGAGACTTCCTGACTTTGTTCGACAGCAGCTCAGGTGGAAGAAAGAAACTAGCAGGTCTGAGCAAAGTCTCACCAGAGAAGAAAACCACATGGAACATCCTAGTAAGGGCAAGGTCATATCAGAAAGTACAAATATCAAAGGGACCTTAGTTCAGATTCATGGAGTTAGTCCTAAGATTTGTTCCTTTAACCTCTGTTGCTAAGATGGACAACTCTCTCTGGATGCTGACAAACTGCAGAAATAATGCAGTTTGACACTGCCATGACTTTAACTGCCATGACTCAATGCTATGGAATTTTGGGATTTGTAGTTTTGTGAGATATTTAACTTTCTCTGTCAGAGAGCTCTGGTGCCACAAAAACTACAAATCTTAGGATTCCATAGGATGGAGCCATGATGATTAAAGTGGTATCAAACTGCATTATTTCTGCAGTGTTTCAGCAGCCTATGAAGAAATCTGCGGCCTTCTCAGATAAGTATTTTGCAGTAGGGTATGAAACTTTTAACCTTCACTAATATAGCTATTGTTAGAAACAGCATTTTTCTAATATTTGAATGGCATTATTCTGTCACTAGAAAAACATAACTTCCTGTATGAAGTTACCATACTTACTGCTATAACAAGTGCAGTGTGGAATGTGCTTACATAGACCATTATTGAGTAGAACCCTGCTCCAGCACAAGAATATGCCTTTCTCCCTAAAATTAAAAAGGAGTGGAAAAGGGACCCCTTGCTGTACTCGTGCCCCCTAGTTCATGCTAAGGGGATAAAATATCTCCCCACTGGCACTAAATTCTAGTACAGCATTAACTCTGAGGGAGGTGGGTATCTTCTGGAAAGACGTTAATGTTGCATTCATATGACAGTTTCTACCACAGCCTGTCTAGCTCTGTAGTACTAGGCTGGGAATGGATATAGAAAGATGCTTTCATGGAAAAAGTACTGATTAGAGGTATGAAGGAGAGTACTGTCCACTGTCACTTTTTGCTTTTTCCGCTGTCACTTTTTCCTGTTAGTGCCAGTTGTCTGCATTTGTTATCAGCAGTTGTCAGTAAAAGGTTAACACAGTCTCTGTAGTTTAATGAGTACCACTGATAGCACTAAATCCTAGAGTTTGTCCTCTAGCATGTTTCATCTTCAGAGGGAGGCATATGTTTTCCTTGATACCTAGTAAGGATTATAGTAGAACTTAGTGGGATGCTCTGCTTGAGGCAGTAAGGACGTTCATTAAAGGGCCTGGAAAAGGTCTGCCATAAACAATGACAGTGACTTTCTCTCATGCATGTTTCTGCTTATGTTGTGCAGGATGAGCAGCCCAGAACCTTTCCTGCCCCATCTGGCACTAGGGAGGCTCCTGTAGGCATGAGGAAGAAAGAAATCTATGTACCACTTGCGGCCAACTTCACTGCTAATAACAGGTAGAAAAAGCATATTGTATATTGACAGCTGGATATGGCTTCTGAAGTTTTTGATAAATAGCTGAAATATTTTTATTTATTTATTTATTTATACCCCGCTCTTCAGCCAGAAGGCTATCAGAGCGGCTTACAAATTATTTTAAGCAACAGCAATTTACACATCTACACTGCATTAAGCAGTTTCCAGTGTGTGTTCGCTAATTGCCCCCACAAGCTGGGCACTCATTTTACCAACCTAGGAAAGGATGGAAGGCTGAGTGAACCTTGGAGCCCGCTGGAATTGAACTTGCGACGTGGTGACTTGCAGTACATTTAACCACTGTGCCACCAGGGCTCCTATAGTGTTGCTGCTTCTCCTCTTCTATTTTTTATTTATAGCTTGTCTTTTTCCCAGCTCAGGATTCAAGGCAGCTTACAACAGTTAATCAGTCAATCCTCAAAAACTGACAAAAGAAAAAGGGCTTCACCTCCCTGCAGAAAAATAGCAAGGAGGGTGCCGGTCTGGCCTCTCTAGGAAGGGAGTTTCAGAGCCTGGGATCAGCCTTTGAGAAGGCCCTCTCCTGTTTTCCCATGAGATATACTTAAGAAGGTGGTAGGACAGAAGGAAAGGCCACCCCAGAAGATCTCAAAACATGGGCAAGTTCATAAGGGAGAACACAAACTAGTGGTTTTTGTTTTTTGTTTTTTGCAAAGCAGCTTTAGTGAGATTTATACAGTAGACCTGCTGTATCCATGGGCTTACAGTCGACAGATCAACCTGCCATGGAGTCAAATGTACACAATACATTTGAATCTGTGGTGGGGAGCACTCCAGCCAGCCTTTCATAATTCACCCCAGGATGACTCGGAGGAGAAGGAGGAGGTAGAGTGCCAGGAAGCTGCAGCTCCTGATAGTGGAAATCTGAGTCCAAAGAGATGGGGACTGGTAACCCTGCTCCCCACCAGGAATTGGCAGAGGCAGCACTGAAGATGGCATGCCCCCATCCTTTGCTGAGTGAAGGAAGGAGAAACGCCAGCACTGAGTAATAGATACTGACTAATTAGGCACTCGGAAGGCTTGCAGAGAGACTGTGAATGCAATTTGAGGCTTATAAGTCCCTATTAAAAATGGCATAGGGCAGCAGCAGTCTCTCTGCAAACCTTGCATCACGTTCACAGTCTCTGCTTGCAGAGAGACTGCAGACACAATGTGAGGCTTATAAGTTCCTATTAAAAATGGCATAGGGCAGGAGCAGCAGGCCTTATGTTTGTTTGCAGTCTCTTTGCAAGCCTTGTGAGTCTTGCAAATGCAATGTGAGGCTTGCACAGTGTGATGCACCAGTAAACTCACTCACATTAGTTCAATAAAAGAATCTTTATTCAGCAAGGCAGTGTAGTTCTAGTAATATGGCTTAAGCTAGTTCTGAGACAACATTCCACCCCCAAAGACAAACTCCCCCCCAATCCATCAAAACATGACAGAAAACAAACAAACATATACCATAAGACATGTAAAGGCACCTCAGGCTGGTTTATCAGGGAAGTGTGCATGGAGCTTCCTTAATAAACAAGGGGGCTTAACATGTTCCGCATTGACCCACTCAGCGTGACCCATAGGCAGATGTTCCCATTTCACAAAGTACCCCCTTATGCTTCCTAGAGTCCAACACCTCAGAAATCTCAAAATGTTGCCCATCGTCCACCATGATGGGGTTAGGCGTCTCAGGAGCGGGATGATGCCAATCCGGATGGGTCACAGGCTTGAGCAAGCTGGAATGGAAGACCGGATGGACATTATGGTACAGCTTGGGCAACGTCAGTTCAAAAGCCACAGGATTGATAACTCTAGCAATAGGAAAAGGTCCAATGTATTTTGGGCCCAGCTTCTTCGAAGGGTGAGGGCTCTTCAGGAACTTAGTGGAGAGATATACCAGATCTCCCACAGCATAATCCGGTGTGGGGTCCCGCTTTTTATCAGTGTGCTCTTTGTAGTGAGCCTTTGCAAACTCCAAGGCTGACACCACTTTTGGCCATGCCTCCCTAATCTGAGTACTCCACTGTGTCAAAGGAACTGGGTCTTTGGAATCCCCTTCCACCAAGGGCAGAGGGTCGAAGTCGTGTCTGAAGACAGCCTTAAATGGAGACAGGCCAGTGCTTTGGTGCATAGCATTGTTGTACGCCACCTCTGCAAAAGGTAGCAAATCCACCCAGTTAGATCACTGAAAGTTGATATAACACCTAAGGTACTGCTCCAAAACCTGGTTCAAGTGTTTAGTCTGTCCGTGGATGATGGGAACTATTCATCCCTAGTTCAATTCCCAACAGTCTCATAAATGCTTTCCAAAATTGGGAAGTGAATTGGGCCCCTCTGTCCAAGATGATCTTGGTGGAGACCCCGTGTAGTCTGTATATGTGCTGGACAAACAGCTTAGCCAGCTGTAGGGCGATCGGGATCTCATTACAGGTAACAAAATGAGCTTGCTTGGAAAATAAGTCTGTTACCACCCAAATGACTGTCTTTTTCTTACTCTCTGGCAACTCAACAATAAAGTCCATGCTAATGACCTCCCAAGGTTTAGTGGGGGTAGGCAATGGCTGCAATAGGCCTTTTGGCTTCCCACCACCCTTTTTTGCAATAGCACACGTATGACAACCCTTTACATAGTCCTCTATTTCTTTACGCATTTTAGGCCACCAAAATTGTTGTCTTGTCAAATGTAATGTTTGTACATATCCAGAGTGACATGCACTTTTCACATCATGACATTGCTTTAGTATAGTCGCCCTCATGGTTTCCAGGACATACATTCGTTCCCCTTTCCAAGCCAACCGCCCCTTCGCTACCAAGTTCTCTCTGTGGGAGAGGAACCAGGGGTCCTGGGATAAGGGGTCTGCCATCTGAACCTACCAACCTTCTTCGTGCCCCCCCCGACGTCTGACGGGAAGGTTCCTGCATCTCCGGGACCAGACTTGTGCTCGGGCCCGTGTCTGCTTGGGGTGCCGAATTGGGTACTTCTCCTGGAATCTGATCCCCCGAGGGGAGAGGGGATGCTGCAGAATCCCCCTTCACTTCTTTCTGCTTGGCCCGGCTGTGTGGGAGAACTGCAAGGCCCAAGTGAGAGGGGGAGAACACTGTATCCACCACCTCCTTCCATTGGCTGTCATGTTGGGGAAGCCTGGACAATGCGTCGGCTAGGAAATTACTTTTACCTGGGAGAAATACATTGGAGAAACATATTGGTACAAAATATGGCAGCCAGAGTGGTCTTGGGAACATCTCGGAGAGACCATTTAACTCCAGTATTGAAATCTCTCCACTGGTTGCCTATCAGTTTCCGGGCCCAGTATAAGGTGTTGGTTATTACACTTAAAGCCCTAAATGGCTTGGGTCCAACTTATCTCCGGAACCGCCTCCTGCCATACAATCCTCCCCGCGCACTCCGGTCCTCTGGGAGGAATTTGCTTCAGCCACAAAAATCTAGGCTGTCTGCAACCTCCCAGAGGGCCTTTTCGGTCATTGCCCCCAATTTATGGAATGGCCTGCCGAACGAGATCCGTCAGCTGACGAGCTTGAGTAGGTTTAAAAAAGCACTAAAGACGGATCTCTTTCAGCAGGCCTTTCCTGATTAGATCTCAGCCTCAGGAGCTGCGTCTCCTGGCTTTTTAAAATCATGCATATATTTGTTTTTAGTGTGTTTTTAGTTAGATGGTTTTAATTTTATAGTGTTTAATGTCTTTTTATGGGGGAGGGTAGGGGTGGGTGGTGTTTTTAGTCATTATTATAATGTTTTAATTGTTGGAAGCCGCCCCGATTGCTTTAGCAGAGGGGAAGGGTATAAATAAATTTTATTATTATTATTATTTATTGAAACTTCAACGTGAAGTTAAACCGGTCAAAGAAGTCAGCCCACCGAATTTGTTTGGAACTCAAGCGGCGCGGGGTTTTCAAAGCCTCCAGGTTTTTGTGATCCGTCCAAACCTTGAAAGGATGGGAGGATCCTTCTGGTAGATGGCACCAGGTCTCCAATGCTACTTGGATAGCCCCAGCCTCTTTCTCCCACACAGGCCAATTTCATTCAGTCTTGTTGAATTTCTTGGAAAGGTATGCGCAAGGTCTAAGTTCCCCATTCTTGTGCCGCTGCAATAACACCCCCACCTCGCCACATCGGAAGCGTCTACCTGAACGACAAAAGGTTGTTCGGGGTCGGGGTGTTTGAGGATGGGTTCAGAGGTGAAAAGGGTTTTTAACTTCTCAAATGCTCGTTGGCATTGATCCGTCCACACTATCTTTTGGGGAGGCTTTCTGCCCTTCCCCTTACCTGATTGTTTCTTTTCCCCCATTTCTTTCGTCTTCAGCAGCTCAGTGAGAGGTAATGCGACCTCAGCAAATTCTGGGATGAAGGACTGATAAAAATTAGCAAACCCCAGGAAGCTCTGAAGCTGTTTCCTGGTTTGGGGAGCCTCCCATGCAAGAACTCCCTTAACCTTCTCAGGGTCCATTTCCACATCTTTGCTAGAGATGCGATACCCAAAATAATCTAGGCGGGTTTGATGAAACTCACATTTTGACAATTTGGCATACAAATGATTTTCAGAAAGTTTGCTCGGTACTTTCTGGACCAATATCACATGGGATGTGTAGTCCTCTGAGTAAATCAGCTCATTGTCTAAACAGACCAGGACCCCCTTGTACAAAAACTCTCTCAGGACATCATTGATCAAGTTCATGAAAATCCTGGGGGTTCTGGATAACCCAAATGGCATTACTAAGAACTCAAAGGATCCCAGCTGGCAATTAAACGCAGTCTTCCACTCATCCCCCTCCTTGATCCAGACTTGGTAGTATGCCTCCCGCAAGTCTAACTTGGTGAATATCTTCCCCTTGGCCAACTGGGCCAAAATGTCCTTCATCAGGGGGAGGGGGTACTGATTTTACATGCTCACCGCGTTTAATCCACGGAAGTCTATGTAGAGATGTAGGGATCCATCTTTTTTGCGCCGGAACAACACTGGGGCCCCTAGGGCCGATGTGGTGGCCTGATGGACCCCCTGGCTAAGTTCTTATCTATGTATTCTCTCAGGGCTTCCATTTCAGTTGGGGTCATTGAATATAACTTGGATTTTGGAAGCTCTGCCCCGGAGATCAACTCAGTAGCGCAGTCCGAAGGTCAGTGGGGAGGTAGCATGTCACACTCTTTTTCCTCAAACACTATTCTCCACTTCTTGTATTCAACCGGCAAACCTTTAACCTCCCCCTATACCATGTCCACCTCACAACACTGGTGACCATGCTCTCGATTGGGACCCCTCGAGAGAGAGAGAGAGAGAGAGAGAGAGAGAGAGAGAGAGGTATCCCCCCTTTCATAAACCCCATGACTTGGCACACAAACAGAATCAGCAAAAGTCACAGTCTCTGATCCAGTCTATGGTGGGGTTATGAAACTTGAACCAGTTCAAGCCGACCACTGCGGCAGGCACTAGGCCTGGTGTGATTACAAACTGGAGTTCTTCTTGATGATTCCCCACCCTCATTTGTTCTACATCAGTCATTCATCTCGTGCCCCCCCTTCATCATCCCTTCGTCCATCTGGGACATCCACACTGGCTTATCTAGCTTTATTGTCTTGACAGAGAGTTCTCTAACTAGGGAGGGGTGGATTAGCACCTGCGTGCACCCACTATCCACCATCACTATTACTTTCCGGTTTTCTGGGGGACCCCCTTGCCTACGACCCCTAATTTGGCCTTTATGAAAAACAGTGCTTTCACTCCAGTCACCACAGCATTTGGGTGCCCTTCGAGGTTAGCCCGCCCTTGGGCACTTAGCAGGGCGGACTGGATCCATTTCCCACCGGCTTCACATCGGATGAAGGCCCGCTGTCCCTCCGTCTCCTTGGACAACTTCCCAGCCGCATGGCTGGGCACCAGGGAGCGGGCTGCTGCTTTTTGGCCTTCGGCTTGAACGGTGTCTTGGGTGCCGTCGCCTTTCCCTCCACCTTCTTAGCTTCCTCCTTAGACAGGTTGCTCCGTGGCTGTCTTTCTGGGCACTTGGTGATGCGATGGCCCCCCTTTCCACTGTGCAGGCACAAGCCCTTCTGCAGCCATTGATCTCTCTCCGACTCCTCTGCTGCACCGCCAGTTGGACGTGTCGTCTTTGTCTTCTTCCCCGGGGCTCTCCCGAATTTGCTTTCTAGCCCTTGGTGCTACCTGGCCAACTTCACGCTCTGCCTCAAGGTCTTCACCTCCTCGGCCAACCGCACCCACTCCAGCAGGGTTTCGGGGTTCCCTCGGACCAGGGCCCATTCCAGGATGTCCGTGTTGAGGCCATCTTGGAAGTACTGCACCTTAGTGGCTTCGGTCTAGTTGGGGATCTGACTTGCCAGGCGGTGGAATTCAGAGGCATAGTCGGCCACTGCTCTCGAGCCCTGGCGTAGACGTCGCAGCTCTGTACGGGCACGTCTCACCCTCAGTGGGTCTTCGAATTGTGCTCGGAGGGCCATCATGAAGTTATGGAAACTTCCTAGCTCTGGAGCTCCCATGTCATAGAGTCCCACTAGCCATTGGGCAGCCTCTCCTTCCAGCTGGTTGGAGACATACTGCACCTTCTCGGCCTCTGTCTGGAACTCTTTCCCAGTGAGGCATGAATCCCATCACCTGGGTTAGGAAGTACAGCAGCTTTGTGGCGTCTCCATCAAACGTGGCCTTCAGGTCCCAATGCTTGAGCCCATGTGGCCACACCCGCGACTCGACTGGGCCAGCACCCACAGGGGCTACTGGATCGCCAGGAGCCTGCGGGACTGGGCCACCTGCTGGGGGGAGCTGGGACCCCCCCTGCCGGGACCGGGACCCCACCCCCAGGGATCCTGTCCCCTTGAGGTGCTGGCAACTGGGGTGGCTGGACCTGGGGTTGCTGAAGTAATCACTGGAGGATTTCCATGAGGCTTGTCTGCATTACCTCCATCTGCTTCAGCTGCTGCACCTCTCTCCAACTCAGGGCGGGTGCCTCTCATCTCCGGTTCGTGGAGACCGCCAGTTAGAGGTCCGTCCTACCACGCAGACCTCCGCTCATCTCGACCTCGCTCATCCGGCCAGAGCCAACTTGCTCCCATGGCCGCCCCCGTTCCACCCAAGGGGGTCTCGGAGAAGGTAAGGCTGCCCATCCCCAGGGTCTGCCTAGCTCCCAACTCCATGAGGTCAAAAGGAGGGTCCAGTCTTCCAGCCCTCCATTGTACTCGATTCAGCTCTCCCTCTGCTAAGTCTGCACTGACATCTGCGCCAGCTCCCTGGTCCTCATCTGGGACCAGTTCCTTCTTCTGTGTTCCAGTCTCCGTATCCTCAGACATCACATCTCAGGTACACGGACAGGTTGTATGGAGAATTGTCAGAACTAGCTTACTGTGATGCGCCAGTAAACTCACTCACATTAGCTCAATAAAAGAATCTTTATTCAGCAAGGCAGTGTAGTTCTAGTAACATGGCTTAAGCTAGTTCTGAGACAAACAGCTCACAATACAACAGATAACCCTTTTGGGCTGTGTGAGGGGGGAACACAGAAGGGAGGGGTGAGAGGGACCAGATGGCCAGCCTGGCCATAAAGTTATATGGGAGAGAAACATCAAAGAGGAATACCAAAGATTCTCAGGCTAGCTAGAGCCTGCATTCCTGGAAGGAGAGGGGGAAGGGGAGGGGGAGAACCAAACTCATGTCAGGTCTGCACTGGATTCAACTCTAACACCCAGAATCCAGGGGAGATATGACACAGAGAAATTGCAAATGTGGCACAAGGCTTGTAAATCCTTATTTAAAATGGCATAGGAGAGCAGTGGAGGCAGCAAGCTCTGGCCCCATTCTTTGGGCTCCCCCACCGCTGGGGAACATGCCAGCTGCCCAGTTCTGCTTTGCAAAGAAACCCTGCCGCCTTGAAGTCAGAAGCAGGCGGCTGGCATGGTCCCTGGAGGTGGGGGAGCCTGAAGAATGTGGCTGAAGCTTTTTGCTTCCTCTGCTGATGCCCTGTGCCATTTTTAATAGGAACCTCAGCGTGTGTGTTTTTGGTATCATCGAAGGTCCTAGAACCAATGCCCCTGCCCCAGATACCAAGGGCCCGCTCTACCAGCACTGTTGCTAGAACTGAGGTTTGAATATTATGTTTCTTCAGGTCCACAGAGATGGATGTAACAGTAGCTGGAACCAATCACACAAGCAGTATTGGCAGACTTAACATTAGTTGCAACTTGAAATCTAAATGAGAGCTGCATCAAAAGAAATCCTTTTATTTTTGCTCTCTGAGATGTACCTCTGTCTGTCTTTGTGATTTTGAATGCTCCAGCTCTTTTAGCCTCTACATCTTAATTTGACATTCCAAATTAGGCTCACCAGATCTTTGCCTAGTGATGGCACCTATTATATCTTTAAAAGTTCCCATGTGACTGAGAGGATGAAGCCACAATGTGTTTGACTCCACTGGTCCCTTCACCCTCCTTTTCTGCTTGTTGTGGCAAGCAAGATTTTGCCCCTCAGTAAACAGAAGAAGGGTGGGAGGACCAATGGAACCACAGGGAAATAATCACACCAGCAGCACTGTTTCCACTCCTTCCCTTGAAAAGGACACTTGGTGTTTCCAAATGGCGACCTGGCAAGCCTGTTTCGAACCAAATGTCATCATGAACTTCGCTTATTGTGAACTCTGTCCATGAAGTCAATGCTTTTCCTAAAGGGAGGTGATACAGCTCTGTGCAAGATGGTCTGCAGTAGAGATAGGGGACCTTTCTTCTGTTGAGGGCTGCATTCTATGGGGGGTAATGGATCATAGGAGTCATGTCTGTGATACACAGGGTTGTAGCCAGCACTTGTGAAAGAGGCATTGTTTTTCTTTTTTTCTTCCTCCTTGCCATTGGGCTTCTTTGGGTAGGATAGATTAGCTCTTGCCAGAATTTTGAGCTGGTTGCTTGCAGAGGGATTTTGAAACAGGCCAGGAACCAAATGGGTTGCTCTGGCACAGGTTGTTCCCCCTGCTTTACCTCATTCAAGGGCTTATCTACACTAGTGAAAAACCTTAATGCCACCTGAATCTGGCCCAATAATACCATATGACGTGTGGCCTTTTCCAGATGACAGTGCCACACCAGATTCAGGGAATACCACCTTACTCTGGGTTTTAGAAAACTCATTTTTCTCTGGAGTTTGCTTGAAACTCCAGAGAAAACTGTAGTGTGACCAATCCAGCCACTGGATTCAGAGGGTGGGGAGGAGAGGAAGGACAAACACTGCCTTATGCACCACCATTTGCCCACCTCCTCGGTGCCACTTCTTCATTCCAAAGGTGCTAGTCGCTCCCTGAGGTCAGAGTGAATGACCAGCCCTGCCTTCACAAGACTGGCTGCCTGTTCTGACTTCAGAGAGAGCGACTAGCACCAGGGCTCTGCTTTTCTGGTGCACATTCGCCTGCTCTGAGGTCAGGAAGAGCAGCAAGCCCACCATTGCAAGTCTGGCTGCCTGTTCTGACTTCAGAGAGTGCGACAAGCACTGGGGCTCTGCTTTCATGCAGCATAATTGCTCTCTCTGAGCTCCATGAAAGCAGAGCCCTGGTGCTAGTTGCTCTCTCTGAGGTCAGAAAGAGCAGCCAGCCTCGCAATGGCAGGGCTGCCTGGTCATTCTGACCTCAGAGCAGGCCATTATGCACTGGAAAGGCAGAGCCCCATCGCTCTTCTGGCCCACGTCAGCAGCAGTAGCACCACAGAGGTGGCTGGATAGTGTTGGTGGCCCCACAGCTTCACTGGGGGTGAAAATCCAAATGTAGGTAAGGTGTGGCACTTAAATCTGGGCCAGAGTAGTCAAATATCGTTCGGATTTTTATCTCCAGTGTAGACAAGCCCTATTTCAGAGGTATCCAGTAGGCAGTAGCTTATGAAAACAGGGCTAACTGCTGAATGAGAGATGGACTTGCACCTTGTTTGTTAAGATAACTTGTTTGTTTAGTTGATATACTGTGGGAATCATTCTGACATGTTTTCCTTCTTTCTTGTGAGGAGTAACAAAGGTGCCATGGGCAACTGTGTCACCACCATGGTGCATAACAACTATTCCACTGCAGACAAGGGCCCTGCACCTAAGAGTTCCAACCAGGCCACAACCTCCCTCAAGTAAGTCCTTGTGTATTCCTGTCTTACCCATCCTTTTAGAGGGGACTGCTAGTTGGTTGCAGCTGGAAAACTTAACCAAGGCACCAAGACACTTTACCCAGTGAACACTGCTGTGGGAATGAATGTGTACCCACTCTTGAACTCTACCCCTGCACAAAAAATAGTAAATAAAAACAGGACTGCATTTATTTCTAGGAGATCTTGTACTTACGTTAGCTCAGAATCTCATATCATAGCTGTGCTAGATGTGAGCAAAAATTGCTTTCTCCACTGAAAGCTAAATAAATGTTCTTTCTGTCTGCTCCCCACCCCCGATACCATTTTTGGCTTCATCCCCCAACTCATACAAATCATCTAATTTAAATGAGAATATAGACGTCCTTGTTTTAAAATTATTATTTTTTTTGTAAAGAGTTATAAGTACCTATCCTCTGGTCATGCTTGCTACCCTAACAACACATCCTTTATATTGGGGAAGGTAAACATTTGGTTCACCCAGATGTTGGACTGCAGCTGTCATCATCTTTAGCCAGCATAGCCAGTGGTGGAGGATCATGAAAGTCTCAATTTAACAATGTCTGGAGAATCACATTTCCCATCTCTGCTTGATATCCATCCATCCATTCATTCATTCATTCGTCTTCCACTGCCTTTCTTCCAAAGCGGGACCCAAGGTGGTTCCCAGAGAGAATCAATTAAAAGAACTTCACAATAAAACTTTAAAAACAATGAAAAGTCACTGCTTCAACAGTATAAAATCACTTAAAAGGCATACAGAAGTTAAAAAAAAATAAAACACATCCCCAAAAGATGCCTTTCTGCTTATGCATTAAAAGCCTTCTTAAACAAAAAGGCCTTCACCTGCCATCCTAGCCTCCCACAGAATGGAGTTCCAGAGCAACCACTGAGAAGGCTTGTGTCCTCATAAAGTGAGCCTGTGATGGTGGTGGGACTAAGAGAAAGCCCTCACCTATAGATCTTTAAACTGGCAGGTTCATATGGGGAGACACAGTCTTTTATGTTATTTGAGACTTGCCACTTTCACACTATCTTTTTCATTAAAGGAGGCTTAACATTATTAGATAGCAGGGCGAAGAGAAGCTTCTTATCCACAGAAGATATTTCTGAGAGAGCACAGTATCAAATAGTCCAGAAAATGATCAGTGTCCTTCATCAAACCAAAGTGTACATGACATGAGCTCATGTGATAATATGCATATTGAAGATCAGTGGAGCAATCTAGATGCTTCTAATGATTATTATTGTCTTCTTTCCTTAGCAACATTATCAAAGCCACTTCTAATGAAGACACAGAGAGTAGCAGCTACTTGAAGTCTCAGAAAAACCTTTCCAGCAGTAACATCCTGGCCCGAAACAATAATACCAGTAGTAGCAGTAAGCTGCTGAGGAGGCAGGAAGTTTCAGAGGAAGAGGCTGAGCGGTGAGCATAAAGGACATGATGGGAGAGCAGATAACAGGATGAGATGGCAGAGCATGCAGAAAGATGAGAGAAAGCCATAAGACAACTCAGAAAACACTATATTCTTGTATTGCTCCTTAGGAGCTTTAACAGGAATGCACTTATTGATTTTTAGTTGATACAGGTCATCTCTTTCACAGAATATTTTTAGCTCCATTAAAAATCGGCTTCTTTCATACCTAATATATTTCTCTAGATCAAGCCCTCCAGATATTATTAGACTGCAAGTTCCATCACTCTTAGCACTATAATCATGAGTGAGGAACGCTAGGAATTGCAGTCCAACAACATCCAGAGCGCCACATGATTCCCACTCTTGCTTTGCTGTGAATTTTGTGCTCAACATTATTTTATTTAAACCACACAATAAAGTCTCTTTCTGTATGTAGGAGCAACATGTGCAAGAGCTATTTTCTGGACATGGCACCTCTCTGCCTGCCTGTCTTATGGCAAGATTTGCTTTTCTAGACACATTGCTTGGAAAGCAATACTTACTACTTCTGTGCTGTTTTGTACTCTTTTAGGTTCATTAACCAGGTCAACCTGGCTGCTGTGACAATCCAGCGCTGGTACAGAAGGCATTCACAGAGGCACAAGGAAGGTGTAGCTCAACTTGGGCACTTACTAGCTTCTAAAAGAGAGGTCTGTTTGCTGTATGTGTGTTGTATGAAGTGGGCTTATATGTTCCTACCCCTGGTAACTAACAAAAAGCAGTTTTCCTACCATGGAAGAGGGCATCTTGACAGAGTTAGTCCTGTTACTTGCTCTGGAATGCAAGGCTGTGGATTAAACAGGTTTGAGGGGCTTTCTTGTATGGGAGAGTGCCCTCCCTGTGTTCTGGAAATCCTCAGCACTGGAAAGGAAAGCATTTGTGGGCCTGTGTCAGATTCTTCTTTTGACCTTTCTCTTTCTATGATTTCACTTCAGTCATGCAGCATGTTTTCTTTAGGGAATGGGGAAGATAGTCAAGACTCTAGCCCTTTCTCTGGACTGTTCTGAAGAATTATTGCTGGATTGGGTGAACTAACTGTTCAAGGTTGTGATCAAATCCATTTGGCTGTATGTAAGGGATCCAAGAATACAGGCACAAGTTTCCTGAACAATTTTCTGTAGTTGGGTCATTTTGACCCATCTGGTGTTCTATCTGTAAAATGATACCTCCCAGTTCTGCCCCTGACATTTGCCCTTCGAAAGGAATAACCTTGTGTTGGAGGAGTCATTCCCAGACAAAACAAAAAGTCTTGTTAGTTAATCAGATCACCCAAGGCTGTGTAATTTTGTATCATATATACTCTCCTCTTCAAATTCCTTCACAAGGAAACCCACATGTCAAAGTAAATTATGCTGATTTATTGCAGATTACACCACTGGTTTAAAAACATTCTATTCTACTTCCATGAACCAGTTTGCCAAAGAACATATAATATAGTTCAGCATGGACCAGTTTTCCATGAACCAGTTTGACAAAGAACATATAATACTTTAGCAAAAACTTGAAGAAGTGTTTGGAACTTAGGTGTTGGTAGAATGTAGGAGAAGAGGTTTGTGAATAGTCTTTTGCCTACAGGAAGAGCAAGAGGAGGATTGTCCAAGGCCCTGCAGCCTATTGCCCCTCTACCAGAATGCACACACACACACGTGTGCACACACACAAAGATGTTTTGTTCCATGTTTAACTGACAACTAAGGTGTTATCCTGTGCCATTCTTTTCTCTGAAATCACAAAAGTGAGAATTTTTACTTTAAAGAAAGCTGTTCTTCATAGATACTCAGCAGATACCAATTTGGGCATGTACAACCCCCTCCTTTCTTCTGAATTTGATCTTGGACCTGATGTTCTAAAATAGTACCATAATAATACAAATCTCTGTTATACTTTGTCAAAGGGTGAGAATATACTTCCGTAGCACTCATGGAAAGTCTTCCTCCTCTAGTCTTTGTAGTAGGAACACCATGTATCAGTTAATTTCCCACTTCTGTCATTTTCAGTGGTTTCTTTTCTCAAGCTGTGACTCTTTTCTCATGGGGGGCAGTGTAGCTTGTTGGTCATTCCAGAACAGGTTGGCAGATAATTAAGAATACCATGGTGCATAATTAAAACATTTCTGCTAGGGAGGTGGGGAGGGGGAAGGAAATATTTGAACAGGAAAGTTGGGGAGGCAGCTCACTCTGCCCTGTGCTAGAATGGAATATTGATAATTAAACCTTAAAATACTTGTGTTTTTTTTATTTTTAAGGAAAGGCAGCAGCAACTCACAGAAGAAGGCAACATCTTAGACTTGCAAAGGAGAAGAGATGAGGAGAGGAGGAAGATTCGAGAGGAGAAGGCACGTCTTGCTAGGAAAGCAGCCATCCAGGTAGGGGCTTGGTATCAGCACTGCTAGTCTGGGCATTAGGGGAAATAGGTTTTTGGTTTTTTTCTTGTTTTGTTCAAGTTGGATCAAGGGATTTTTGTTTTTAATTTTTACTGGTACTGCATGTTGGAGGAGCAAGTAGACCATGGCATATTTTTTTTCCTGTAGGAGCTGCAGCAAAAACGGTCCCAAAAAGCCTTGGATTCTCAACGCTTGGTTCAGGAGGAGCTGGCAGTGATGAAAGAAAGCAAGAAAACTGGAAGAAGAAAGTCTGAGAAGGCTGGTTCTGTGAAGAATATCAGCCCTGCGAACAGCATAATTAAAGCCAACAACACAGGTGAGAAGTACTGGCAGATCTTTAAAGTGTAGATTCAGATGTTTCTTGAATTTTGCTCTAGCCCAGCTCCCATGTACGTACATTGGATCTGGTAGACACAAAACATTCTCATCAAACTACCAGATATAGTTGCAAAACAGTATTTGATGATAGGCTGCAGTGAGGAGATACAAGCTTAGTGTGCCATGCCAAAGATATTTAGGATAAGTACATTCACAGAAGAGTAGATTGCACAGGCAAGCTGTGTTTACAAAGAAGATGCTGATACATTTCCCATAAACTTATAGTCAGCAACTGATTTCTGCAACTTTTGGCTTGCTGAGAGGACCTGAGGAGATGACTTCAAAACAAGACAAATCAGGAGGTACCATAACTAAATTACACACTCCAAAATGTGTGGTTTACAGTTCAGTTTGTTCCCAAAATATACAGCTGTTGTCTCCAGCAGTAATTGTTTGCACAGCTGATATAAAGAAGCCAGGTAGGAGCCCAGTGTAATATAACTGGGAAATGATGAGCAGTCCTCAAAATTGCAGTCAGACAAGCTTCATGCGTGCCATAGAAAAGATTCCCCACGATAATTCTCAAAGCCTTCTTGACATTCTTATTCACATACCCCACCCATGAACTCTTTGTGGGTACTGTTAGTACTGTAGCAAATGTTTTTTGTTGTTATTTACAGAAGCCAACTTCCACTTGGCAGTTACAGATGCAGAAGAAAATTCTGTCATGGCATGTCTGTCTGTTCCAGGACAAAACAAACTATCTGAAGAGCAGCAACAGGTGTCACCTTCTGTTTTTTCATGTTCCTGAAAGAGTAGCTACAGTTTCTTTTACTCCCTCATTTCCAAGTTTAGTCAGTTCCCAGTTTTCTTTGCAGTGAAATATTCTGTTTGGCTGAGAAAAGTCTGTCCTGTAAACCTTACTGGTTAGATGGATCTACTTTCATTTGAGTGAAATATTAATGATGCATATTTATTGAACCCTGAAAAGAGGTTCACAATTTAGCTTTTTTGAGCCTGCAGTGGTGAGTTAGTGGTGGTAACCAAAAAAGTTCAAGGTTTGATTGTATTTTTATTGAGAGAGGAGAAGTATAGAAATAAAAAATAGATGCATATAGTGATTGAATGAAAAATGTAAAGCAAACTATAAAATACAGAAATGGTAAAAAACCAATTTTGAAGGTGAAGACAGTACATTGGAGATACAAAGGCAGCAGCAATTTATGCAAGAATAATGAATTAAGATTGTCCTCGTCTTCAAACAACTACTAATAAACCATACATATTAATAAACTCAACATTGCATCCTGCTAAACATTCCAGAAAATTAATTAAGGTTTACTAAGTTCCCCATTGTTGCAGAAGTTTAACTAAACCTTAAGAAATGAGAACTTATTTCCAGCAGAGGAAATGGGCTCTGGTGACCTCAAATGAAAATTGAAGAAGATTGATCCAGGGATCAGTATATAAGATCCGGAATAAATCAGATGAGAAAATTATTTTATGGTTTACTTGTTTAAACCACCTAATAACTACACCTAATAACTAGAGTCCTAATGGTTGTGTACAAATCAAAGCAAAAAATACAAATCAACAATAAAATATTTTTAAAAATCAGATTAAAATAAACTAGCATTTTGGTGTTCATAATAAAACAAAGTAAAACCAAGCAACAGAGGTAACATGGTGTAAAGATCTAAAAGTGTCAAAATAGCATCTCCTGTCACCAGAAAACATTTCCTGGTTAAGGACATCCAGGTGTCACCACTGTAAAGATTCCCTTTCTTGACTCACTTACAGAGACAAAAAAAAAAAAAAGCTTGAAAATAAAATAGTGAAGGTTCACAATAGAATAAAATAAACCATACTTTTTTTTAAAAAACCTACAAAAACTGAATCTGTTCAAATTAAAAATGAGTCAAATGTCCAGCCCCAAAACTATCCCAGGCAAAATAGGAGGAATTTATTGAAAGCAAGAAGTTCTTTACTGTCTGAAAAATAAGGCACGAGGGCAAACTTGAATCCTAAAATTGCAACAAGTAAAAATCTGCTAACAAAATTGAAGCTAATGGAAAATGAAATATTAAGTGAATTGAACAAGAAGTGACTTCTAGTATTGAGTTGTAGCCCATCTTCAGTCCACTGAGACTTCACATTTTGGTGCTATCTGATTAGCCTTTTCCTTCTCCTGATTTTTGTTATTACCATTTCTGTGCTGGATTTGTGAATGACATATTGTGAGACAGAAAATTGCAAGAACTCTTTTCTATTTTTTGAAAGAACTGAGATGTTTCAAAGATGTACCTGTGTATGTGTGAGGTCCACCAGCACAACTGTACTTGAGAGTATCACATTTTGTATTTTCTTCCATATCAATCTGGTGTTTTAACCTGGCTTTGAATGTTGTCAGTTTTTCCCCCTCTTGCATCGCAGAATTCAGGCAGATGTCCACCCTCAAGAACAATATGCCTGCTTTGTTAAATAAAGCCATGAGCCAGACTTCTTTCTAGAGAAAAGTTTTTCTCCATCTCATAGCTCCTATAGGCCTCTCTCCCCAGTGTACCTACCCATCTCTCAGTCCTCAGCTATACGTCCTTGATTCAGTCTCACCTTACCTGCTTTTCTCTGTTACTTAGGATGTCAGCTCTGGAAGGATGGCCAGTGAAGAGCTAGAAACGATTATAACTGCAGCCAGCAGGGCTCAGTCTAAAGTGACCCTTAATGAGCTCCTTGACACCCTAAAGCTGTTGGAAGAGGAGCCAGAGTTTCTGCCACCACCAAAGGCCTGCAAGGAGGATAAATATGCTTGGATCGATGGGGTAACTGAAATTGGAGGGGTGATGTAGATATATTTTTGCCTTTGTCTATGGGTCCTTTTCCCTTGGTTTGTGCTAAAATTGTTATCCTGAATCAGTAACCACATATAGAGGGTTTTTTTTTGCAGAGGTTGTGTTCCAGGAGACGTGTCTCCCTCCAGAGCAGAAGGGCTGTGGAAGTGAGGGACAGGTCCCCTTATGGTTACAATAGTTATAAGCCCTTAGTAGGTAAATGATGAACTACAATGGCTTCCACCAACCCAAGATACCTAGGATGGTCTTGTTTTATATTTCATCATCAGTAAGAAAAAGTTGATGAAAGCATTTTCTTGTATCTAAAAGCTCCTTTCCTCCTGTTACTCATGTTTGCATCAAATTTGCAGTTAAAGCAAACCAGGGTTGGATTTCCTGTGAAGTCTGATCTGTCTGTGCAGGCTGATGTCCACAGTGATTTCATTCTTACTCACCACCTGTAAATGAAGTTCCTCTGTTCTCTTCTGCCACTGCTGTCCAGATTTAACATAGCTGACATTTCCCTCTTAACGCAGGAGACAAATGCAAATTCCCTGACTGCTGACAACCTGGAGAAGTTTGGGAAACTGAACTGCTCTCTGGGAGTCCCTGAGGAAGGCACGCTACTCTCAGAAGCAAAACTTCAGAGCATCATTAGTTTCTTGGATGAGATGGAAAAATCAGAGCAGGAGCGACCTAAGTCTGCTGCCTCTGTTTCACACCGAGAGGTGAGCTTGCAGAGGCATGCGGTTTTCTTTCAGTAGACGTGGGTATAGTCAGCCTGCAAGAAATGGGTATCTGTCTCCAGCTGAAGGAGCAGAAAAGATGATTGGATTTGTAAAGTCATACATTTGTCTTGAGATAAAGCTTGTATCTTGCTGCTATATTGGCTTTCTTCCAGCATAAATGGCTGATCTTGTCTTCTCATGGGATGACCACTGAGAAGCTTTAGGTAAGTGGATCTGCCTCAGGAAATGAAGAGGATGGATTTCAACCAGTAAGATATGGGTTGAATTCTTTGTAAAAGTTGTTCTCTATGAGAGGCAAAGCTTTGATACTTCAGATCACTGAAGACTAAAACAAACACTTGCATTAGGTTGCTGAGGCAGTGGTTGTCCCTCATCCTCATCATGTTCCCTTGCTGGTTGTCATGTCTATCAGGGACTCCTGTCAGAAGAAGAGTTAGCCCACCTGGAGCAGGCCTCAGCGGTTGCCACAGAAGTCACCAGTTCCATCATGAGGCTGAAGCTAGAAGTAGAAGAGAAGAAGAGAGCCATCACATTGTTACAGACAGCATTGGTGGGTGACAAGAGCCTGATTTGTGGACAAGTCTGCTTGTGCTTGAGAAGAGTGTCAAAATGTGCAGCAGAGCCCTAGGTCATGTTACAGATGTAATACTGAGAAACCAGAAGGGCAGAGCTGTGCTCTTTCTGCCACCTTTCCGAAGCCAGACTCACCCATGAGCATCTTCATGGGCAGGTTCTTTGCCTAGGGATCAGTGTGCCTGTGGTCTCTCCTCCCCTTCCCGCATTTAATCTGACAACTCTACATAGCATGGCTTGTGGTTGTCCTTAAAATGCCCTGGTTATTGCCCCTTATCCCGGCAGGCTCAGCAGCGGGAGCTGACTGTGCGGCATGTCAAAGAGACAGAGAAGGAATTGAGCCATCAGCTGGCTTTGCAGAGGGAGCAGTATGAGGCAGCTATCCAACGGCACCTGGCTTTCATTGACCAGGTAACACTCCCCCCCCCCTTTTTTTTAACAGATGGAGCCTGGAAGGTAGAGACTATCCTATCCATTTTGTTTGCAATCCCCTTTCTAGACTTATGCTAGTATATCTGGATTTTCAAACCCTCTTTGTGTCAACAGGCATGCCAATTGAAAGTGTAGTGCTTGACTAGGATGCAGGTGGATGAGAGGATGGGTAGGGGGCTCTCCTACAACAGATGGCAACCTGGGACCATTTGTCCTATGGTGGCCAGTTAGTGTACCACTATACTAGATGCAGTTGCTCTCATATATCTTTCCTTGCACCCAACCTTCAGCTCATCGATGATAAGAAAACTCTGAGTGAAAAATGTGAAGCAGTGGTGGCTGAATTGAAGCAAGTGGATCAGAAATACACAAAGAAAATTGCTCAAATGCAGGAGCAACATGAGCTGGTGAGGCAATGGCATTAGTACTGTGGTGGTGGGATTGCAACAAAGCAGCTACCCCGGTAAATAGAATCTGAATTTTACCTATTCTATTATCTAGCAGAACCTGAGGAAGCAGTTTTTGTTGCCCTCTAGAGAACTTCAACCTACTCAGCCAATGAGAAATACAGGATTTTGGAAGAGGAGGGAAATTCTAAGGCTGTGTATAGTAAAGAAGTTATTTTTTTTAATACAATGGGTTCTTCTCTCTCTTTGTAACTTCTCCAGTGTGCAAGGCCTCCAACTACATGATAACAAAACTAATTGGAAAACTCAAGCCCACCAGAACATTTGTTTTCTTTTATGTACACTTTATTGCACTGAAAGGCTGAGGGAGTGGTATAGCTGCTAACTCTTAAGCATAGCATGCCAGGATGTATTCAAGCCACTCTGCTTGGAGTCACTAGTTCCTTTCTTCTAACTGAGCTGCTGCTTTTAAGCTGAAATAAGACGCATTCATATTTGGAATAAAGTTAAGTCACTTAACTGTGATTAATAATTTCTAAGTATAGTTTCGAACTTTTTAAAAGAAGTAGCTAGCTCAGCCAAACAACCTGAAGTTGAAGGAGTAACAACAAAGTGCATCTGTCTTTTTCATGTTTCTGGGTTCACATTGAAGTATCTTGGATGAAACTGCTTGGGCCCAATGGCAGTTCGTCCTCTTTTCTCTGGACAGTCACTTACACTGAATGAAACTGGGACAGAATTAGTAGCTATACAGCAGAGTGCCTAAGGCTAATGCATGTTAGACAGTCAGTCTCCATATTACATTGGATGGGTGCAAATCAGCATGGCTGTTTACAGGAGCATAGTACTGATTATATAGAATGAGAAATCGGTGGCTGAGCAAGAGATGTGTTGCTTATCAAATTTGCAGATGACACCAAATTAGGAAGGGTAGCTAATACCCCAGAGGACAGGATAAGAATTCAGAATGGCTTTAACAGATTAGAATTAACTAACAAAAACTAAAACTAACAAAATTAATTTCAACAAGGAGAAGTGTAGGATACTACACTTGGGCAGTAAAAATGAAATGCATAGATATAGGATGGGTGACACCTGACTTGATGGCAGTACACATGAATGGGATATAGGAGTCTTAATTGACCACAAGCTGAACATGAGTCAGCAGTGTGATGCAGCAGCTCAAAAAGCCAGTGTGATTCTAGGTTGCATCAATAGGAGTATAGTGTCTAGATCAAGGGAACTGATAGGGCCACTCTATTCTGCTTTAGTCAAACCTCTCCTGGAGTTCTTGTGTCCAGTTCTGGGCACCACAATTCAAGAAAGATATTGACAAGCTGGAATGAGTCCAGAGGAGGGCTACCAAGATGGTGGGAGGTCGGAAGCCATGCCTTATGAGGAGTGGCTTAAGGAACTGGGTATGTTTAGTCTGGAGAAGAGAAAGTTAAGAGGGGACATGATAGCCGTGTTTAAATATTTGAAGGGTGTCATACTGAGGATGGAGCAAGCTTGTTTTCTGCAGCTCCAGAAACTAGGAGATGGAGTAATGGACTCAAACTGCAGGAAAAGAGATTCCACCTAAACATTAGGAAGAACTTCCTGACAATAAGAGCTGTTTGGCAGTGAAATGCACTGCCTTGGAGTGTGGTGGAATCTCCTCCTTTGGAGGTTTCGAAACAGAGGCTGGATGGCCATCTGTCAGAAATGATTTGGTTGTGTATTCCTGCATGCCAGGGGGTTGGACTAGATGGCCCCTGTGGTCTCTTCCAGCTCTATGATTCTGCCATTCCTTGATAGGTGGGTTTATCCTAAATAAGAGTGCAGAGCCATCTCCCTTACCTTTTTCTATTCATCCTCAGAAACATACTTCACAGGCAGCCACACAATCCCATGTTGCTTTTGTCCTTTTTTAGAAACAAAACAGTCCTACCATGTGAACTTCATTTTGATCATGCATGTGCCTGTGGAAAGGCAGGTGCAATTAGTAAGCCAAAATGGCCCAGATCTTTGCTAACCTATAGTCGTTCATAATACTCATTAAGCAGAGATGTTAACTGGAAATTTCCCATAGGCCTCTGTGGTTGTCCACTGTTGAAAACATGATGTTGGACTAGGTAGGCCTTGTGTCTGATCTAGCAATGCTGTTACATTTTTTATGATCTCATATGTGACAATATAGTACTGCAGATGGAGGAGTGCAGATAGCAGCGTCTAGGCTTTGTGGTGGAGGGGAAACTGCAGAGAAAATGGGAAGATCTTTATTAGTTATAGATCTGCATTGCCAGTTTTGCCAGCACCAAGGAGGGTCCTTTGCTTGCCTTGGGAAGTCCTTTGAACAGATGCAGTAGTCCAGCTGCTCCATTTGCTGCAACAGGATGTGTTTAAGTTACTCTCCATGTATTAAGGAGTACTCTGTCTTCTACTCCACTTGCATCCTTGCACTTTTTCCTCAGCACTCTTTAGTTCATACTCCTTCCCATTTCCCTCTTGCTCTCACCTCTCCCTCTTTCTCTCTAGGTCTGGCGCACTTTGGGGCCCCTCTGTGAGGTAAACCTTTTCTGTGCTTGCTCTTCAGCTTCATACTCTGTTCCTTTCACCTCTCTGAACCCTGTAGGCACAGCTATCCCTGAATTGTTTAGGTGATACCAAGACGTCCCTTCTTTTGGCAATATAGATAGAGTGGCTTATGGCAAAGGGCTATTCCTTGATAGTGACATGCTGTATAGATCTCTTTCAGTGGTCACATCAGACATCAGGCTAGATAGAAACTATTATTTAACACCCATCCTTACTGTCCAACTGAACAGCCATTTGGTGAAGTTGTCCGTGAAGTAACCCCCGTCAGCATTTCTCAAGTGCTTCAACATACCTTAACTTTCCACACACATTATTTGGAGTGGTGCAATGTAGACAGGTTCAAATGACTCCCTAGTTCATAAAATGGAGGAGATAGACTTGGATGAGGCTGGAGACAGATGACAAATGAGGACAGTACCACTATAGGGTACGTGCCTTCTGCTTTCTGACACTTCGCAACCTGGCAGTTTCATTGCAGCAGATTATTAGTATTTAATAAAGATGTATATGATCTGAGGTTGGCCATTGTTTTCTTTTTTTTCGCACCCAGGAAATAAAGAAGCTGAAAGAGCTCATGAGCGCCACAGAAAAAATCCGCCGGGAGAAATGGATTGATGAGAAAACCAAGAAGATCAAAGAGATCACTGTTAAAGGTATATATGGTCTTCTATAGTTGTATCACATTCTCATACCAGGGACTGCCTTTTCAACATGGAGTTAGTGGTGCTACAGAATTGATCCCTGCTAGTACTATTGCTTCCCTGCCCCTAAATTGGAGCCAGGGAATGGAGAGTGAATTCCAGCCCTTATGGTACAAAGGAGCTTCTTTCCTTTTCCTTTTGTTTATATCCTGCCTTTCTCCTGGCACACATTTCCTGGCCAAGATCTGTCTATCTTAACTGGTAGACTTCCCATTTAAGGTATACTTAATAGAATCAGAGGTCAGATGGTTCCTCACTGTTTTCTTTCCATAGGGCAGGCCTGATTAGCAGGATATTACTGGCTTTGTTGTTGTTTGCAACTGAAATCACAGCGGCAAATCTCCCATAGGATTGGAAGAACTTTTGGAAGTCAGCCCTCCACATTCATGGGGGTTAGAGGTGCAGAACCCCCACGAAAGTGGAAAAACCATGAATACAGTTGCTGCTGCCAACCCCCTCCCAAAGCCCAAGGCTACTGTGTGAATGTGCAGACAACAGCCTCAGACATCTGGAGGGGAGAACATCGGGAAGAGGGAGCACCTGCCAGAGAGGGCGCCAAGCTGCCCCCAGGGTTCCCTTGTTTGAAAACCTGGCTACACTACCTCCAAACACTCCGTTTTTTGCTGCCTTCCTCATTTCTCCTACGCTCCTCCATTTTCTCTTTTTCTCCACCTCTCTTCCAGCCCACCATTCAGCTCCCCCTTCTTCCTTGTTAACTCCTTTTTAGCTTTGCGGTGATCACATGAAAAAAAAATGTGGCAGCTGCTGAGCTAGTGGTCCTGGAGCACTCTATAGATAGAGGGAAGTGCTTTGTGTGACAGTGCCTGCCAACTGGAGCTAACAATGCTTTGGGGGAGAGAAAGAACTTGTCAGGCTCATGCTTCTGCTTGTTCCTTCCCTCAACTATTGCCAAATGCAGCATGTCAACAATCTGGCTATTCAGCATGCTGGGTCTTTTTCTTTTCCTTCACGCTCTGGAGCCGAGCTTGTGGGGGAGGGGTCTCCCGGGGGGGAAGGAGGGGGGTTGATGGCAGCTGCAGTGATCACTGGTGCTCCCTCCTCCTGATGTCCAAGGCTGTTCTTATGCACATTCTCACATCAGCTTCAGGGGTTGGGAGGGGGTTGGCTGCAGTGTGATCGCTGGTACTTCAATCTCCCAAAGCCAGAGGCTGTTGTGTGAATATCCATGCAGCAGCTTCAGGTGTGTGTGTGTGTGTGGCAGCTGCAGAGGGGTGTCTGCAAACTCACAAATATGTGGATGTCAAACCAGTGAATGTGGAGAGCCAACTGTAGTAGACATCAAGCTACAATTCAGTAGATGGGTCAGTACTTTTCAGCTAGCATGAAGATGTTAGTGAGCACCAGTTCTCTTTGTGTGAATAAAATGATGTGCTGTAAATAAAGGATGCAGATTTGCATGAAGTATTTAATATAATGTATGTTAATTGCAGTATTAATTTTGGTCCAACTATTTTGGCAAGTGATAGCACAAGAAGGAGGGGGCATGGGGTAGATTAGAGAGTGGGCTTGCTCTGGAAGTGGCTCAGTCTCTCCTGGGCGTGCACCAAAATGCACATGTGGGTAATCCACAGTTCTCTCCTGTTCACTGTCTTCCCCATTTTTTCCCATTCAGGTCTGGAACCTGAGATCCAGAAATTAATTGCTAAGCATAAGCTAGAGATCAAAAAGTTGAAGGCACTGCATGAAGCAGAGTTGCTGCAGTCAGATGAACGAGCAGCCCAGCGCTACATACGCCAGGCCGAGGAGCTAAGAGAGATGCTGGAGCATGAAAAGGAAGAGCAAGGGCAGCGAGAGAGAGAACTGGCAAGGCAACGGTATGAAGGGAGCAGGGAGGGGCCTTGCATGACAGTTTTATAGGAAGGGAAGGGAAAATTGCAGAGGACTGTTGCAACTGTGCAAAAGAAGGGACCTGTTCGTAACAGCATTTCAGGGATGGCCTTAGGGAGAGGTAATGCACAGAAGCAGATGGCAACAAAGAGTACTGCTTGTTCGTAGTATTCCTGCTTGGCAGTTGTGTTGTTAGAGCATTATATTTTAGAAAATGACAGCCCAACAAACTATGAACAGTTAACTTAGCGGATGATAACTTAGCTAAAAAAACCTGGGTGTAGATTTGATATGCTGCAGCATTTGTTGTGCGCTCTCTCTCACTCTGTGTGTGTGTGTGTAAGTATAAGAATAAGCATGGAGATGGGCATTTGCCATGGGGTTGCCTTGTATATATCTGCCTAGAAACAGCATTATGATGCTATTCTGGCTGCCATTCGTGGCATCAAAGGACCAGGCTAGGTGCCTGGTGTTGTGCTATGGGAGAGAGGCAGTGAGTAAATAGAGTGGGCTGTAAGTGGAATTCTTTGATAAATATGCTCTTACCTTTATAATATTCATATGGAGCTTTTAGCCAAGATTGCCTCATGGCCTCTGCTGCAGGACTTTTCCTTCCTGCAGTTTTCATGTCTCCTGAGTGAAATCTAGTCCCACACTTCTGCACCAAACCTCATAGCTGAATTGTTTAATGGCTTTTTATATTCCTCAAAAAGATGGGCTGTCCTCTTCCATTTTCTCTTAGCAGAGGAAATCACTGGCTTTGTTGCTCACCCTTAAACAGTGGGCTAAGCCAGTGCTATAGCTCCCTTGTTAGAGCCCTGTCTGAAAGAGTCCCTCTACATAGGTATGAGAAGCAGCTGGAACAGGAGGAGCAAGCTCTACAGCAACAGCGGCGCAGGCTGTACAGTGAGGTGGCTGAAGAGAAGGAGCGGCTCAATCAGCAGGCAGCCAGGTAAGGGAAAGCATGCTGAATTCAAAACTGATAATTTGTCTCTAGAATCCATATGGTTTGGCAGTCTGCTTTTGAAGTGTAGTCCACAAGAAAAGAACCCGCAAAGTGAAGTCAAATGCTTTCACGGCTGGCATCCATAGATTTTCCTTGGGTTTTTTTCTGGAAAAACCAGAACATGGCCTCACAGCCCAGAAAAAAATCCAAGGAATATCAACCCACAAAGTATTAGAATCCCACAAAATAAAGGCGAAGAGGAACAGAGCTCAGGACCTGTATTGAACATGTAGTGTTTCCGTCATCAGCATGTCATACTTCGTACGTAAGTATCAACTGAGACTGGAGCAGTTTGTTCCCTTTGCATTGGGCATCCTAAAAAAGACAAGAGTATTTGCATATGTGGCTTCCTTTCTTGCACTGTATTTGAAATGTGCTAGAAAGATAGTGGCCAGTTCTATTGGGTAATGCAACCTCCTCTCCCCATCCTGCATTGGAAGAGTAGCTAAGATTGGATATCACTTTCCTTCTGTTTCTCTAGAGAGTTGAGCTCTGTTTGGTCCCAGGTTTGTCTTGCCAACTGCGGGGTTGTTAGGTTTATAAATGATACTGATCTCTGCTCTGCAGGCAGAGGGTTGAGTTGGAGGATCTGCGGCGGCAGCTGGAAGAGAACAGTTCTGTTGTCACCAAAGCTTTGAAGGAGGAATATGAGAAAGGAAAAGAAGAACAGGAGCGACGCCATCAGGTCTGTGGTTATTCTATAACCCTGGGGATTTCTGCTTGTTTTCAAATATAACTTATCACTTACCAGTAGCTGAGGGTTCCCCACCCCACTTTTTTCTGTTTTTTGATCACTCCCTGCTTTCCACAGTGGAGGCTCTAGTTTTTAGAACTGCATCTACATCTGTTGGTCAAGGGGCATCCTTCTCCCCAGATTCCCCAGCAAACAACCTCATGTTCCATATTATGCAGTAGTGCTCTATATTTGACCTCTTCATTACCCTGTTGAATTTGGACAGTTTCCCACAGGAAGAGTGGCATGTGTATAGGACAATAGTAGGCTAACTCTTCCAAGCTTTTGTCTGTCAGGGAACTGAATGTAAGTTGTCTTGTACAGGCCAATAGAAAACCTTTTCCTCCTGTAATCAGCACTTGCCATTTCAGTTCTGATTGATTGGTCTAGGGTAGTGGTTCCCAAACTTTGGTCCTCCAGGTGTTTTGAAATTCAGCTCCCAGAATTTCTGACTGTTGGCCATGCTGGCTGGAGATTCTGGGAGTTGAAGTTTAAAACGCCTGGAGAAGCAAAGTTTGGGTACCACTGGTCTGGGAGTTAGCAACCAAATTATACTTGTGACCTTAGTCTCTGACAACACCTTGCATTGTAGGATTAGAATACAATCTCATTCTGCTTCCAGCCCTCTTCCTGTTCAGTGAGGAATAGAGCTTGTGTTGGAAGGGAAGGACATATACAGACAGGCAAAGCTTGGTATCTGTTAGTCAGCTTGGACACAGAGTCCATGTGACTGGGAAGAACTTGAACCCACAAAACTAAGACTGAAGCTGGAGACATACAATAGTTTTTTTCAAATAGTTACAAGGTAGTAAAATAATAGTAATCACTGTTATCTACTTGAATTTTTCGTGTTCTATTATTATTTCTTGTCCAAAAGGTTTTTAAGTCATAAGCACTGAAGGGGGAGCTGTCTTCAGTTCTCCCCTCATTTGCTACAGACTAAGACTGTCCTCACTGAAGCACATAAGTCTTGCAGGGCATAAAGCCTGAATGAGTTTACCGTATATTCCGGCGTATAAGACGACCCGGCGTATAAGACGACCCCCCCCAATTTTTAAGGTAAAATGCAGAGTTTGTGATATATTCGCCCTATAAGACGACCCCCCTCTTCCAACGCATAGCCCCCGCATGCACCTCCTGCGCTCACTTCCAGGAGGGAGCGCAGGAGGAGGATGCGGAGGCTGTGCGCCCAAAAGGGGCACGTTCGCCCCTTCTCCCCACCTTCCAGGAAGGTGGGAAGAAGGGGCGAATCGCGGTTTGGCCACGCAGCCTCTGCATGCCCCTCCTGCGCTCCCTTCCAGGAGGGAGCGCAGGAGGGGGATCCGCAGGCTGTGTGGCCAAACGGGGCTTTGGGGAAGGGGGGAGGCTGGGCGGAGGGTGGCAGGGGGGAAGGGGCTTCGCAGCCACCCCCCCTCTCCAAAGCGAGCCTTTGGGGAAGGGGGGTGGCTGGGCGGAGGGTGGGAGGGTGGCAGGGAGTAGGGGGCTTCCAAGCCCCCCTCCCTTTTGGGAGGGGGGGTGGATGCGCGGGGGATGGGTGGGGGGAAGGGAGGAGGTGGCTTCTCCGCCACCCCCCTCCCTGAAAGCGTGTTTCTGCGGCTTTCAGGGAGGGGGGTGGATGCATGGGGAGTGGGCAGCCGGAAGAGGGGGGGGCTTCTCCGCCACCCCCCCTCCCTGAAAGCGCGTTTCTGCGGCATTCAGGGAGGGGGGTGGATGCATGGGGAGTGGGCAGGGGGAAGGGAGGAGGGGGCTTCTCCGCCACCCCCCCTCCCTGAAAGCAGCGGTTCCGCTGCTTTCAGGGAGGGGGGTGGATGAGCGGGGGGTGGGCGGGGGGAAGGGAGGAGGGGGCTTCTCTGCCCCCCTCCCTGAAAGCAGCAGTTCCGCTGCTTTCAGGGAGGGGGGGGTGGATGAGCGGGGGGTGGGCGGGGGGAAGGGAGGAGGGGGCTTCTCCGCCCCCCCCACTCCCTGAAAGCAGCGGTTCCGCTGCTTTCAGGGAGGGCGGTGGATGAGCGGGGGGTGGGCGGGGGGAAGGGAGGAGGGGGCTTCTCCGCCACCCCCCCTCCCTGAAAGCAGCGGTTCCGCTGCTTTCAGGGAGGGGGGTGGATGAGCGGGGGGTGGGCGGGGGGAAGGGAGGAGGGGGCTTCTCTGCCCCCCTCCCTGAAAGCAGCAGTTCCGCTGCTTTCAGGGAGGGGGGGTGGATGAGCGGGGGGTGGGCGGGGGGAAGGGAGGAGGGGGCTTCTCCGCCCCCCCCCACTCCCTGAAAGCAGCGGTTCCGCTGCTTTCAGGGAGGGCGGTGGATGAGCGGGGGGTGGGCGGGGGGAAGGGAGGAGGGGGCTTCTCCGCCCCCCCACTCCCTGAAAGCAGCGGTTCCGCTGCTTTCAGGGAGGGGGGTGGATGAGCGGGGGGTGGGCGGGGGGAAGGGAGGAGGGGGCTTCTCTGCCCCCCTCCCTGAAAGCAGCAGTTCCGCTGCTTTCAGGGACGGGGGTGGATGAGCGGGGGGTGGGCGGGGGAAGGGAGGAGGGGGATTCTCCCCCCCCCCACTCCCTGAAAGCAGCGGTTCCGCTGCTTTCAGGGAGGGCGGTGGATGAGCGGGGGGTGGGCGGGGGGAAGGGAGGAGGGGGCTTCTCTGCCCCCCTCCCTGAAAGCAGCAGTTCCGCTGCTTTCAGGGACGGGGGTGGATGAGCGGGGGGTGGGCGGGGGAAGGGAGGAGGGGGATTCTCCGCCCCCCCTCTCCCTGAAAGCAGCGGTTCCGCTGCTTTCAGGGAGGGGGGTGGATGAGCAGGGGGTGGGGGTGGAAGGGAGGAGGGGGAATTCTCCGCCCCCCCACTCCCTGAAAGCAGCGGTTCCTCTGCTTTCAGGGAGGGGGGTGGATGAGCGGGGGGTGGGTGGGGGAAGGGAGGAGGGGGATTCTCCGCCCCCCCCTCCCTGAAAGCAGCGGTTCCGCTGCTTTCAGGGAGGGGGGTGGATGAGCGGGGGGTGGGAGGGGGGAAGGGAGGAGGGGGATTCTCCGCCCCCCCACTCCCTGAAAGCAGCGGTTCCTCTGCTTTCAGGGAGGGGGGTGGATGAGCGGGGGGTGGGTGGGGGAAGGGAGGAGGGGGATTCTCCGCCCCCCCCCCTCCCTGAAAGCAGCGGTTCCGCTGCTTTCAGGGAGGGGGGTGGATGAGCGGGGGGTGGGAGGGGGGAAGGGAGGAGGGGGATTCTCCGCCCCCCCACTCCCTGAAAGCAGCGGTTCCGCTGCTTTCAGGGAGGGGGGTGGATGAGCAGGGGGTGGGCGGGGGGAAGGGAGGAGGGGGATTCTCCGCCCCCTCCCCACTCCCTGAAAGCAGCGGTTCCGCTGCTTTCAGGGAGGGGGGTGGATGCACGGGGAGTGGGCAGGGGATGGGAGGAGGGGGCTTCCTAGCCACCCCCCCAAAGCCGCGGTTCCGCGACTTTCAGGAGGGAGGGTGGAAGCGCGGGGGGTGGGCGGGTAGCAGGGAGGAGCACTTTGCTTCACCCCCTGCCCGATCTCCTGCCTCTTCGCTCCGTTTGCGAAGAGGCAGGAGATAGGCAGGCAAGTGAAGCAAAGTGTATCCGGCGTATAAGACGACTGTCAATTTTGGAGGGCACTTTTGAGTGCTCAAAAGTCGTCTTATACTCCGGAATATACGGTAATCTACTCCATCCTCCAGTTGCTTAAGATGTATCTATGCTAAAGGAATAATGGAATTCGATTCCAGATGAAATAGTGTTCCTTTTCAGAGTCATGCTGGCCAAACTATGACATTTCTGGTCTAGACAACTGTCAGACCTGGTATGTTAGAAATAGAAAGAAGGCCGTCAAAGAAGGCTTTGTCTCTCTTGCTCAGTGTTCTTCTTCCTCCTCCTTCAAGGCAGAGGTGCAGGCCCTAAAGGTACAGCTGGAAATAGAGAAGCAGGCTTGGGAGGCCAACTATCTAAAAAAGGAGGTAATTTTTATTGTTTCCATCTTTAAGTCACACTCTCACTGGTACTTTATTGCTCAGGCTAAAACTTACATGGTTTTTCTTGCACTGTTCTCAGGAAGCCTGGTTGCTCACTCGGGAGCGAGAGTTGAGAGAACAAGTTCGAAAAGAGAGGGACAAGGAGATTGAACTGGTAATCCAGCGGCTAGAGGCTGACATGTCCTCCTCCAAAGAGGAGTGTGAGAGAGTCACAGAGAACAGGTAAAGCACTGGCATATAAGAGTGAGAGCTGGTTGCCAGCATATTTAGCTGTGCTTCCTAAAGTGCATTTTGGGTCAAATGCTTTGTAAACCTGTCTGATTTTGTTTGTCGTTGTGGACCCAGGACTGCAGTTGTGTCTGCTTGTACAGGAAAGAGGTAGATTTGTGTATCTGCACAGTTTGTGCACATATCTGGGTTTGCTTTTTAAAAACTCTTGGTTTCCCTTTTGGAAAACTTCTTTTGCCATTTAGTTGAAAAGAAGTTCTGTAAACTATTAATGGCTCATGCTGGGCTCCAAAAGAGAGTGTAGATTTCATCCAGTGTTCTTGTAGGTGACTCTTCTTGTGCCTCATTCTCCTTTTATTGCTTTCCTCAAAGGATCAGCTGCTCAAAGTAAAAGGTAACTGTCTTGAATTTGCTGGTCAGAGTGCCAAGATTTCTTTATGACTAGGTGCTTCTGCCCCTTCTCTTCCGACGTGAATACATAGATTACTTTCCTTCTGAGTTACTCATCTGTGTTACAACTGCTGTTGCTGTAGAGTTCCCATTGTCTATGTAAGGCCCTAGAAGAAGGTGCTGAGTTGTGTTTTTGAACCTAAAAGTAGAGAAACATTCTTAGATATGGTTTCCTTTTCATGAAAACACGTTTTGCTCAGAATAATGGTGAAGTATTTTTTTATTTGCATGCTTTATTTGTCCTTAGTTGTGATGAAATGCTCCATGACCTGAGCCCCAAACCAATTTCTACAAACTATTGAAAACTTTTTATCTCTGTGGTTGGGTGTCTGAAGAATGTATGCCCAGAAAGATGATGGATACAATGTGTAGTGCAGCTTAGTAAGGAGCTTGTACTGTCTTAGGTTTTTGTTTATGATTTAAATACTAAACTTTGTTGTTTCGGGATCTCTGGTTATGTTTCTTTTATGATTTATAATCCAAGTGTTGAGTTCTGTAAATTGGCTTCTTAGGTTGGAAAAGTTCACTACAAGGAGCAAGGCATGGCCAGACAAATCCCATGTTTGCCTTACCTTGCAGGAACACTTAGACAACTTACAGGATTTTAGCAGAGACAGATGGTGCTGTGGATGCGTCTTTTCTCCTTACCATACCTTGCTCTGTATAATCATTAATGTCATGAAAAATCCTTAAAAACAAAAAACAAAACCCAGACTGTTGTTACAGACTGCTGTAGCACTAACTGTGCCAAAGCCCCCTGAAAAATGTATTGACTGATGTCCTAAGTTAATCATGAGGTCTTCCTTTTTTGTCTATTCAGAATAAAGAGAGTGCGGGACAAATATGAAGCAGAGCTGCAGGAACTGGAAGAGTCAGAACGCAAGCTCCAAGAGCGCTGCAATGAACTGAAGGGGCGGTTGTCAGAGGGAGAAGGGGAGACTCTTCGTCTACAGAGCCTGCTGCGGCAGAGGGAACAAGAGACAGAGGATATCCGAAAGGTGGGTGCATCATAGAGGAGAGTAGTAGCTTTCCTTCATTTCTTCCTGTCCTGATGAGTTCCTCTTCAGAGGTCTTGCCAGAGTCTATGGGAGGAAGGGGAAGTGAGTTGGTATGCCAGAGGCCCTAATCATAACTGTCTTGGCAGAGAATGGGAGAGGTGGAAAGTTTCTTGATTTTGGATAAAGCTTCTCGACCAGGTGGAATAAATTGCTGGATAAAGGAACTCCTTTCAGGATTCGATGGACTTAAAAATAAAAATTTTATGGCACTGGAGGACAGTTTGAGCCCTGACTTCTTTAAATTGCCAGGTTTTTCACCATTATAAATATTCTGCTCATCTGGAGCCTGAACTCACCCTCTCTGTGTACTTGGTGTAACAGGTGAGGGACCAGCTAGCTCAGGAACGCAGCAGCCTTTCTGAGGTCATTCGGCAGGAGTTTGCTGACCGGCTGGTTAGCACAGAAGAGGAGAATAAACGGCTCAAGGCAGAGATGGCTGAACTTCGAGCACGCCAACGCTTAGAACTAGACAGAGTGACACGGGACAAAGAAGAAGAGCTGGAAGAAGTGCATAAGAGGTGATAATTGTTCTTGCCTTCTTTGTAAATATTCAGAATTGACCTAGTTCTGGAATAGTGCAAGAGCTACAAATTGGCATATCACAGATTATCTCTGTGACTGTCATCATTCAGTCTCCTTCTCCCTCTCACCAACTACACAAAGCATAAGCTTCTTAGTTGGTAGTGTGACAGCTTTGCTGAGGTACAAACTAACCAAGTTCGGGTTTAGTGCTATACCAAACAATCACATACTCGGGTAGATTCTGCTGTGGCATGACAGTGATGAGTAAACTGTACATTAAAAAAGGAAAATTCTAGGCCAAAGTAATTCCATTTTCGCACCAAGAAAAGCTGCATATGTAACCTTTATAAATGTATGGAAGTCAGAAAACCCTGTGAAATTCATGGGGTCACCATATGTTGATAGCCAACTTGAAGACACATACACATATAAAGCAAGTGTGTAGCTTGTTTTGCACGATGTGTTCTGGTTATTTTAATTATGGTGTAGGAGGATCAGAGACCTGAGCATGGCACTGGAGTTATGCCCTTCTTAACCAGTGGGAAGACCAGTTTTGTCCCACTTCTGAGATCTAACTACCAGTGCCTGCACACATTTGAGTCTAGTCTTCACATCCATGAGAACAAGGAAGAGCAAGCAGTAGAGCATGGCAAGCTGGGGAAGGAAGAGGAACATGAAAGTAGAAAGGAGATTATACTGTCAAAAATAAGATTTCTTTTGCTGCCCTAAATCTGGGTTATGAATATGAAAAGGGTAAAGGCAGTCAGGTTACAAATAGAAATAAAGTTGAACTTCCCACTGGGTTTATTTTTATAGAAGTGTAAACTTCTACACTTACGTGATGCAAGCATAGAATTAGAGGTTGTACATGCTCTTGGCAGTGGCTTGCATTGTATTCCCCAATCTTCCCTAGCTCAACTTTGAATTCTCTATTAAACCTAACACATTTTAAAAATTGTTTTGTCTCAGGTGGAATTCTGGATCGTTTGCCATGGCTCATAGCCTGTGCCACTTTATAGTCTTGGCTGACAGTGTATGGGCAGGAGATGGGAAGAGAGGTGAAGCAACCCACCCATCCCCGCTGATGTGGACTTAGATGGCTGTGTGTTCCATTGTTTGCAGAACTAATAATCAGTGCTGAGAGTAAATAGCACAACTCCCACATTTTAAAGGCTTTTTTGTTTTCTAGGGCCTAAGTGTACCCTGTTGAACTTCTCATTTGTTACTGGACTACAGTTAGATGTGAATGCCATAAGCAGAGCTAGCAGAATTCAAACATATAGTTGTGTTAGTTTGGATGAGTATGCAAAGGGATCTTGTAGCATCTTTGAGACTGAGAGAAAGAAGTTGGTAGAATAAGCTTTTGGAAACTTAAGTTTCCTCAGATACATGGAGTGAAGTGCCAAGGAACAGACTTTTATGAACAGGCTGTATGTGTGAATAGCAATAGAAATGCAAAACTTGCAGGTGTGGTAATGAGGTGGCAAGCTGAGTTTTAATGATGGTTTTAAGGATGGGATACAAAGGCAGGAGGAAAAATGTTACCTAATGCCAAGGTGAATAGATAACTATATGAATGGTGGAGGGAGTTACCGGAATGTAGTGTGATGCTGGCTTGGAACTAGAAAGGACATGTGATAAACTGCCTAAGAGAGCCCTCATGAGGCTGGGATGTTAATTAGTGTTATAATAGGTGTAGTGTGCCAGGAAACCAGTTGTTTCTGTTCAACCCAGTCGATGGCCTGGAGTTTATGGATATATTCCAATTCTGCTGTTTCTTTTTCCAACCTCCCTGTGAAGTTTTTTTGTTCTAGGACTGCTGTTCTAGGGTTTGAGATGGAATTCCCAGGAAGACTGAAGTGTTTTGCAACTAGTGTTTGTTTATTCCCATTCCTAATGTCTGATTTATGTCTGTTTATCCTCTGGTGCTACAAGATCCCTTTTCATAAGCAGAGCTGGTTATATTTGCTTAAAATTCTACCAACTAATGGTTTCAAATGCCACCTTCCTCTGGAGAGCCTGTCCTCACTTTCCGTAAGTTTTTCCCCATTGATTGCATTATCTTCAAAAATACTCAGAAACCACACAAACACTGCTTAGGACAAATCTTTTATTTTAGGTTGGGCAAAGTATAGCTTTCCAGATATAGTTGGAGTGCATCTCCCAGCGCCCCTCACCATGGACAATGTGGACTAATTGGAGTTGGAATCCTGCAGTGTCTGGAGTGTGGGATTTTGCCTGCCCCTGCTTTATATAAAATTTCTCACTTCTGTTATAAGAACAAGTACAGTCAGGAAAAACCAACCCTTTTGTCTAATGACATCTTTTAGTGTCCCCCAAACCTTCATAGACACCTGCACCTAAAGAAGAGACAGCCGTTGCCTACTCTCCACCATTACACTTTCATCACCACCCATTGTATGTAAAGGACTTCACATAACCTGAGGGCTTCTGTGAAGGGCTTCTAAAGCAGAGGCAATGATCCTTCTAGAATTGGGAACAGTTCTGTTTCTCTCTGCACCAGAGTCTGATTATGACAGCTTTTAGTTTAAATGCCTGGGTTTCACTCTGGATTTTACCTTCTCTGTAGAGTGAAGACAGCAATTGTGAAGAAAGAGGAGGCCGTAAACAGCCTTCGGAAACAGTATGAGGTGAGTTTTTCAGGGCTGCCAGCCTGTTTGCCACCCTTGTCTGTTGAGATGCAGAGAAGACCAAAGAAGAGGGCTGATGCTGGTTTTATTACATTGAGTCCAGTGAATAGGTAGAGAATGTGACAAGGCAGAATTACCCTCTTCTGTTTAGAGAGAAGCTGGCTGTTGAGTTAATATGGCAAAATTTAACTGAGGCTAGATGTTCACCTATATAATTATAAAATGCCTCTCTCCCTGTAGTAATAAGGAGACTATGCATACTCTTTTAATTTTTAAGAATGGCCACTTTTGGTCCAGATCCTTAATTCCCCCCCATCATAATAAACATGTGATTGTTTCTTCTTTTATATATTTTCCTCATAAAGTGTAACAATATGTGAGAAACATTGGACATTAAATCTTAGTCTTGCAATTAAAAATAATTTCTCAACAATCAGAATAATATCAATTAATTCATTATTTTCTGGTTAGTGAGAGGAGGAATCCAGAAAAAGTGGTTCTCTCTTTTTGCAAAATCTTGTAAATCAAATTTTAATGCTGCTTTTTTAAAAAACAAGAATTTCATTAAAATGTAGAGAAAATAAGGTAGCTTCCATTAATGTTTTCCATAACATCCTGATAAGACAGGGTCTTATCATTTTCTCCCATACTTGAGATTTAGCTTTGCATTTTCCTAAATGTTAGAGCCTAGGTTATCATGTCCACAAAATAGTTTTATATTTCTGCCAAATGCACAGTAGTTGGGATCATTGGAGAATAAAAAAACAAATAATGTCTTGTGTATTTGCTCTGGACTTTCCTTTGAACAAAATGCAGTTCCTGTCAGGCTATGTAAAGCCAGTGGCCCACCCATCCTGTCATCCTGTCTCATGCAATATCCAGAAGTGTATGTTTTGGAAAGGAGACAAGGAAGATCTGGGTTATTAGCAATGAGGGTGCCACAGGTTCTCTGATGTGTAAGGCCATTTTAGAGGTAGTAAGACCCACACTCAGACTTGCCCTCCTTTCATTCCTTACTTAAGTGATCTTTCTTGAGCTGAATTCCTTTCTCTTTGCAGGCAGCTGTGAAGAGGGCAGATCATTTAGAGGCTCTTTTAGATCAACAGCGTAAGCAGCTGCTAGCAGCCAAGTAGCAACCACACCAGCACCAACATCCGTGTAAGGGAAGAATGCCATGATCGTACACAGCAAAAGAAAGTGGCCTGCTGTGATCTGCACAAGACTAAGATAAAATGAATGCTAATCTGTATGTGGCTGGGAGAGATTTATGTCCTGTTTCTCTGTCACTCTCAATAACTATTTCTTAATTTGTTATGTTACTTTGTGCCTAAGATCTGAACTCTTGTACATGAAGCCTGGGCTGTCTCCCAGTTCTTGCTGATGTATTTTAACAGTAAAATCCAGCTGATTTTGTAAGAGGGCTGTCTCACAATGATCTTTCTCTTAAGAGCCCATCTTGTTTTGTGGGGAGGCTAGAATTTGCTGCTCAAAAGATGTCTGAAGCTTTCTTGATCCTGCATTATTCAGCTGATACTTTATGGGCCAAATGCTGATAGGTCCAAATCTTGTCAGCAGTTCTTGGCCCATGTTTTTTTGGAAAATGTTTGGTTTAGACCTTAACACCTGGCAAATCCCATCCTGTGTATGGATCACAGGTGACAACTGTATCTTGGAAAATATGTTCCCCCTTGCATCCCGTAAGAGAGGAATCCATGTCTCATGGGGTGGTGACCCTATGGTTTGGGTTTACTAGGTTCAGAAAAGGTCTTCTCTTCTTCAATGTGAAACTGAGTTGTTGAGGGGTGGGCACAAGAAGAGGAAGTTGCTCAGAGAGTTGGGAAGGAATTCTTTTCCTATGTCAAATCGTTTGGTGCTCCAGCTTTATTTACAATCTTCTTCAGCATGATGCTCCAAAGGGCTACGGCAGAGCTTGAAGAAGAAAACGGCATCTATATACATTACCGTATTGATGGTAGCTTGTTTAACTTAAGCATCTGAGGGCTCACACTAAGACTCTAAACTATCTAGTTCATGAGCTGCTCTTTGCTGATGATGCTGCCCTTGTTGCCCACACAGAAGCAGCTCTGCAGCGCCTAACATCCTGCTTCACAACAGCTGCAGAGCTGTTTGGGCTGGAAGTCAACCTGAAGAAAACGGAAGTTCTTTACCAGCCTGCACCACAGGACAAACACCATCATCCCCACATTGCCGTAGGAAAATCTGTGCTTAAGTCCGTCAGCAGGTCACCTACCTGGGAAGCATCATCTCCTCAGATGCAAAGATTGGCGAAGAGATTGATCACAGATTAGCAAAGGCATATAGCGCATTTGAAAGTCTGGAGTAATAAACACCTGAGGCGAAGCACAAAAATCAATGTGTATAGAGCCATTGTACTGTCTAGTCTCCTTTACGGGTCTGAAACGTGGGTCACCTATCATCACCACTTATGACTCCTCGAACACTTTCATCAGTGCTGTATACGCACAATCCTAAATATACACTGGACTGACTATGTGACAAATGTTGCTGTCCTTGAGGAAGCAGGGATCACCAGCATTAAGGCCATGATATTGAGAACACAGCTGTGCTGGGCAGGGCACGTTTCTAGGATGGAGGACCATCGCCTCCCAAAGCTCACCACGGGTCAGCGTAAGAGGGGCGCTCCAAAAAAGCGATACAAGGACTCCCTGAAACAACATCTCAGGCTCGGCCAAATTGATCACCAACAATAGACCGCCCTGGCCTCACATCGGGAGGCAAGGAGACACACTATCCACAATGCTGCAGCCTTATTTGAGAACTCACGCCAAACAAGTCTTGAAGAGAAACGACAACGCAGAAAGAATCACAGCCCGGAAACTTCACCCAAGGAGACCTGCTGTGCTTTCTGCAACCGGAGTTGTTTATCTTGGATTGGCCTTTTTAGTCATGAACACGCTTGCAGAAAGCGCAGGATGAGTCCTTCCTGAATCTTTGTTTGCGAAGAAAAGCCAGAGAGATAGAGAGACATAAAGCTGCACATTTTTGCACCAGTCATGATCTGTCAAAAACGTCATTGTATTGATGGCTGAGAACAGGGTTGCTCCTCTGGAAAGGAATGCACCCATGGACTAGAAGAAGATTCAGTAAGAGACCAGAGACATTGCTAGGGAACTGAAAGCTACTGTACTTGTCCCATTTTTCCTGTGCCTTGACGGAAGCCAGAGGCAGGGGGGGAGTGGCTTCCAGTATTTCTATTTTAAGTACCCCATAGAACAAGACATTCTATTTATGTTCAAAGATTACAGCCTTCCCCCACAAAAGGAACACATTACATATGTGCTAGGAGAACATGGATCATTTTCTAATGCAGAAAAAGTGCCTGTGTATTAAATGTTATGCTACATCTTGATGGATTCCATCACCATAATGGCTGCCTCTTCATGTGTTTGCACTTTTGATCCCCCCTCTGTGTTTGGAACCCCTTGGATCCCATGCTTCAGCGTCCCAAAGTAGAGCATGGCAGTGCCAGTCACTGTATTAATCACAGCTCTGCATGAACACCCGGGCATTAAGTATTTAATCATGCGAAATCCACTGTGGGAAAACATTACCAGAAAGAGCACTTTTGTTTCAGATGAGGGGTGGGAGGGTGGAAGAGGGATTTATCCTGTAGGGTGCTCTGTACAAACTGCCCTCAGTATGCTGCTGTGCCTGCAATTATGGGGGCGGGGGAACAAGCTTGCAGAGAGAAGGAGAAAGAAAGTATTATCCACTTGCCTGGTATTGGATAGGATGAAGGAAATGACAACATGGTTGCCACCAATGGAATTCAGTATTGCTTCCCAATTGCTTTCTCTCCCAACCAAATGCAAGCTACCTTCTGGAAAGAAGTTTATAAACTGGTGGAGTGTCATTACTGTGTCCAGAAAGCTAAGCTTATTATTGAGGAGAAGCTTGCTGAGCTCTAATGAGAAGTGAACAAGATCCCTGAGTGACTGATCCACTCAGTATACCTCTGGATATTTACATGCCCTGCTCCTATGGGCTGCTATTGAATGAATGGGCAAAGTCAGGGATGGGAAATGTCTGCCCCTCCCAATATTGTTGGATTCCAGCTCCCATCATTTCTTTAGACTAGCAATGCTGGTTGGAGCTGATGGGAGGGCTACCCAATTCCCTACCCCTACTCAGGTGTATGAGCTCTCTATCCAACACTTCTATATGTTCTTAACTGCAGTCTTCTGATGCTCGAATAACTGTTCATTTTTATTGCTGACATCTTGTCCCTTCTTATTACACTTGCAGTTGTGTATTTTAATCCTGCATAGGCAGCTTAGCTCTGACTTGGGTGGCATTTCTGAATTGGCGAGTGTAAACTTGCAAACCAGAGCTTGGGCAACCAATACAATCACAGCACACTACTCTCTAAGGAATGTCATGGAGGAGGTGAGTGGCTGTCATTTGTGCAAGCATTTCTATTTTTTTCCCCTTGTACTAATCCTCTGATTCTTTTTGTGCAGTCTTTGCAGTTTGCAAATTTATGGGCCAATACCTCTTTCAGACACAAATAAAACAGCACTATTATATAACAGATTATGTAGGGTTTATTTTGGATAGCGTCCCAGGCCCTACAGTTTTGATTAAGCTTGAGATGGGCCTCTTGTTAGTGACAGGCTGAGCCATTATACAGTAGGTCTCAGCTATGCAATATTTCTTTAACATGGGTCAGAGTTGTAGCTGACTGTTACTGGTAGGTCAAAACGTTGCCATCAATTGTTGTTTATCAGACTCTTCAACTTCTTGGCATCTTCCATGTTCAGATATATGGTTCAAAGCTAAGGCTTTGAATGAAATAACATGCTGTTTTCAATCATGAAGGTATAAATTTCCATGGCAACAAGCAACGTGTATAAATGAGACTCAGGATGTCTGAAAGCAAGATGGTTGTGCTTCTGTGCCATCTCTATCAGTGTCATTTTGAGTAAAAAGCAGAAGACAGTTTAGCTCTGGCTGGAGTATTTCTCTAGTTGGGACATACACCCAATATAGGAGAGAGCAGGTGCTCATATCTGAAATCCCTGTAGCACTAGGAGCTACTCTCGTAGAATACTACAACATGTCTGTCGCGACCCCACTTTCTTAGGCTCAGTATAGTATCATCCCCCCGCTTCCCATAACATGGAAGTTGTCCACTTGATAATTTCCCCCCTTTGAACATGGAGTTCTGTACTTTGAAGTGGTCATCAGCATGAATTGGCTTTGATTACAAAGATGTGGGTTGAGATGTGGTGGACATTGCGTTATGGAAAAGAGCTTTGAACCAGGAATTGCTCACTTCTGTACGTGAGTGAACAATCACCCACACCCATCATCATGTTAAAATCCTCTGAACAGGTCAAAATTGTGGTGACTGGACTTTTTCCAAGTCATGTAAATTTCCAGCTGAGTAAACCGTTCTCTTTGTGCTCATCCTCCCACTATTTTACTACCCACTGGCACTGTAGCACAAGTGCCACCAGGTGGTGCTATTCTTTTAGTTCAAGAACCTGAATTGGATGTGCTGGAGCACAGAGTGCATCAAGCGCACCTGGAGCATCTTGTCTTTGTTCATTCCCTTATCAACATCTCTGTTACATCATGCCAAGACCCTGTAGCTGCAGTGACAATTTCATCTTGTGGCAAAGGAATCTAGGTTCCTAGAGTAGAACCTTCTCATTCAAAACTGAACCTCTGTGCTAAACTGCTTCAGCAACACAATGGGCAAGATGCAGCCTTCTGAAGGTGACACCTATGTGATATTGTACACCAGTGGTGGGGAATCATGTGACTCTCCAGATGGTGCTGGACTACAACTCCCAGCATCCCTTCCCATTGGCTATGATGCCTAAGGCTCCTGGGAGTTGACTGGAGAATCACATGATCCCCCCCCTACCCCCAGTTGTAGATTGGCTCTGCTACTGCTGGCTGCTCCACTCTGTAATCCTTAGATCAGGAAGGGGCAACTGCTAGTCCTGTAACTGCTGTTAGTCTGCAATTCCTGTCAGCCCTGACTAGCAGAGCTAACAGGGAAAGATTATGGGAGTTGTAGTCCAAGAGTTTTGGGGAGATCATAGGTTAGTCATCTTCGTTTTAGATACTTGCCAGCAGCTTACTGTGCAGTTCCTCCTAAGGAAACAAAAGTCTCCAAAGCCATTACACCAGAGCAACTACAGCCCTTTTCCTCAACCCTGAGACCCTCCAGATTTTGGTCTGCAAGTTCCTTCAGCCTCAGCTAGCATAACTAGTGGTAAGGGATGATGGGAGTTGCACACCAGTCCATCTAGAGAACCCCATTCTGCAGAATGGCTGAGATATAATCTCTGCTGAGGAGACCTTTCCTCTTCAGTGGCTTGTGTGTGTGCGTGCCTTCAAGTCACCTGTCAACTTACACTGACCCCATGAATTTCACAGGGTTTTCTTGGGCATGGAATACTCAGAGGTGGCTTTGCCAGATCTTCGTGGTCTCTGTGAATCACACAGTTGGGTTATTCCTGCGCAGAGCGTTCAGAACCTTCTGGAATTGCTAAGCAGAATGTGCTTTGATACATTTTTGGCGGTAACTCCGCCCACCCTAACGGTCCCCTTTAAGGCACTCCCACCTAATTCCCCTCAGTTTCTTTCTTTCCGCCACGTTAGCAGCTTGAAGGAACCTTTGTTCGCTAGTTTTTTCTCTTTCAATTTGATTGGATTTTTGACTTGGCTTGGATTTTTGACTACAAATTTCTTTCACTCCTCTGGATTTGGCATTCTCTCTCTGAATTTGGTGTTGACTTGGATCGGTTATCTCTTCACGTTTTTCCCTTTGGATTTGGTGACTCTGTGAATAAAATGTCTGCGAGAGGGGCCTTTAAGAGATGTGTCATCTGTCAGGCTAAACTCCCGAGCGCGGATGGCCATTCCCGCTGCCTGATTTGTCTTGGAGAGACCCATAACATTGACTCTTGTGTGTACTGTAGGGTCTTTACCCCCCAGGCACGCAAGCAAAGGATGTCAGTGCATACATGAGTCGACGTTTTTACTCACAGCGTCACAGAGTCGCCAAAACCAAAGGGAGAAACACGGAGAGTAGAGAAAAAATCCAAGCCAAGTCAAATCCAAGTCAAATCGAAAGTGAAAGAGAGAAAATTAGCGAACGAAGGTTCCTTCAAGCTGCTAACGGCGGAAAGAAAGGAACTGAGCGGAATTAGGCGGGAAGCCCTTATAAGGGACCGTTAGGGTGGGCGGAGTTACCGCCAAAAATGTATCAAAACACGTTCTGCCTAGCGATTCTAAAAGGTTCCGAAGCTCTGCGCAGGCACAGGAGTAACCCAGCTGTGTGAATTCACAGAAGACCACTCGAAGATCTATGGTTACAGGTAAGCAACCTGTCCTCCTCCTTGGCTGTGTCCTGAGGAAGAATCCTTCTCTAAAGAGCTGCTTTATATTTGCACTGAGAGGACCCTCACCCCATGGGCTGCCCTGGTGGTAGTATCTACTATTGCTAGCCCTTGAGAGCTGCCTAGTGATTCTGTCTGCTAATGCTGGGCTTGCTTAGATAACCCATCATTGTTTCAGGGCCATTTGTCATGGGATATACAGGCTTAATGCATTTTTCTCTATATGTCTGCTTCCTTCATGAGAAAACTGCAGGGACAAACAAAGGCTACCACAGACATGAACGTAAAATAGAAGGGCTTTATTTGCCTCAGAACAGGACAAGACCAGAATAGCATTTTCCATTGGTGGTATAAAACCCACTAGGGTCATATGGATTCCTACTGAGAGGCTAGCAATGGGGTTAGGAGACAGAGAGAAAGAGAATGTGGTATTGTGGATGAGGTGGATGGTGGGTAGGCTCTGATACATGGACAAGCACACCACACACAGTTTGCTTCCTCCCATGTTCTTCATAACACAGCCTTGGCTCTGTTGAATGTGATGCAACCAAATAAGTCTCCCTTCCTGGCAAAGGCAGGAACCAGTCATAACAGACAGGATTTGATTGCAAGATATAAGGAAGGTTTAGGCTGCCATTAAATTAAACTAAGGACAGAAGGATGCTTTGCAACAGTGCTTAGGCACGTACAAGACCTTTGATAATAACAGTCTTAAGGATATGGAAAGGTGTTCTTACTCTGTTACCATAGTCCTCCATTGTAGCAGTATTTGTGGGACCAGACAGAATCTTAGTTCAGGGGATGGCTTGGAGGGGAAAAGCATATTTAAGAGGAAAGGCTGGACACTTAATGACTGACTGGCCCTCCAGTGAGCAGAGTCAAAGGCTGAATCCACACCTGCAAAATAATTCATCCTTACCTGGATCCCAGTGCTGTTCAAACACATGACACATGGGTGTTCCTTTGTAAAGCAGAGTGGAGCGACTTGAGATTGCAGCTTTGGGTGGGGTGCAGATTTGCATGATTTGCTGTGGGGAGATTTCAGCAGTGGGAGCTGAAATGAACTCTTTTTAGCTCTTCCCTTCTCACTATGCGCCTCTCCTCTCTAGCCTTCCTTCTTTATTAAAGGTTGTACATTTCCATAAATAGGGTGAGGAGGTGTTTAATTCTCCCTGGTGAGGGAGCCATCCAATAGGAATGCAGGTGGGGCCATCCAATGGGAATGCAAGTGGGCAGTAAGGATGACAGGAAACAAGAAAGGCTATTTGTTGATATTGATGAACATGATGGGAAGAAAAAAAATCTGATTTATTGAACATGTGGACACATAGAAACTCCCTTTTGTAGCGAGGTGAATTCAGGATGGGGGAACTGTGTGGCTTCCAAAACCAATTTGAGCTTGGATTAAAATGCTGAGTATGGTATTAACGGGGTCAAACCAGGGCAGGATACTGTGACTGGAGCTGAGTTATTTTGCAGGTGTGGATTCAGTCAAAGAGAAAGTACTGTTAATTTATTTGGATCCTCCCTATCTCAGAAGAGATTAAGGATAGTTGCATCTGTCAGTTGTGCTTTCTCCCACTATTATTTTTTAAACTCTCAAATTCGTACTGTTTAATTTACCGAGATATGTGTAAATTTACCAAAATATGTATAAACAACATTTTTGTCCATGCACCCTGGGTCAAATTCGATAGATGCAGCAATTCCCAATAAGTTGCACCTACTTGCAATGTAGCTATTAAAGATGAGGAACCTAAAAGAAGTAGTAACCCTAATTCAATGCTAAAAGCATAGCTGGATATACCAGGAATCAAACCTAGACTTTCAAGAGACCTGCCTGGATAGGCAAATCTGACAGTTTCGTTTTTTTCTCAACATTGTAGTTATTTTAATCTCATGCTCTTCCACTTAATTTCTATAGAAATTTGAAAATTTTGGAAAATTCTTATCAAAAGCAAATCAAACAAAATTCTCATCCATCCTTAACGTAGCACTTAACCCTGTACACTACAGAGACCTCTTCAGCAAGCCCCAGCAGCAAGCTGCGGATCCCCACTCACCCCTGCCAAAACCTAAACAAAATTGAGAGAGGCTTTCAAAAAAGATTAAGACACAGATAGACAAGCATTAATTCCCCACATCACCCCTGCACAACACTCTAGAGTATGAGAGTTAGAGAGGTCGTTGTCCTTGCTTCTATTTTTTCTTTGGAATCTTCTCTTTTGTGACCATATCGGAAAACTCTGCAATGAAAAAAGCCAAAGTGAGCAAGCTGGGGAAGCCAAGAGAGATTATTTTAGGTAGCGATTCCCCAATGTTTGTCCTCACCTGCCTTCTTTTGATTATGAGATTAAAGAAGTGGTGTTTATAGAGAGCCAGCATGGTATAGTGGTTAAAGTGCTGGGTGATGACTCTGGAGACAGAGGTCAAATCCCTGCTCAGCTATGGATACCAAATGGGTGACCTTGGGCAAGTCACACTCTCTCAGCCTCAGAGGGAAGCCATAGCAAACTCCCTCTGAACAAATCTTGCCAAGAAAACCCTGAAATAGGTTTATCTTAGGGTTGCCATAAGTCAGAAATTGTGTGAAGGCACACAACAACACCATAATAAAGTGGGATTGCCACTCACCCTGCCCCATGAAGCACAGTTTTCTCCTTGGCTTTGTTACATTGTTCTAAGCTTCCAAGCCAAGAAGAACCTGCAGATGGAAACTATTTTCATTTCTGAACATCCTTCTTTATTTCAGAAGGCAGCAGCTCCAATCATGTGTAGATCCACACAAGCACCTTACCAGTTGATGACAATTATATGTTAACTGGTCAGGGATTTCCTTCATGTATCTACCTGTTCCATGGCAGCTTGTCTCAATAGTTTCTCTTCCCACATAATTTATTCATCTGAATCTCTGGTTCGCATTACACCCTGAGGATTAGGTCAAGAAGTAGCAAGGATCCTAATACTATATTCCCTCATTTGCTCCTTGATCTTCACACCTTCCTCTAAATACTGGAGAGAGGAAACTGTCCTAGGCAGCCCTGCCTAGCTCCAAATAAGACCGGCTGTTCCTAGGCTATCCTCTGTTTCAGAGAGACCAGAGATGCAGTGTAAATGCTCCAAGAGCCCTTGCTGGTACATTATTTGCCCACCTTGAAAATCAATCCGCCCATCACCATCTGTGTCAGCTGCTTGGATCACAGCTTCAGCCTCTTCATCTGATAGGGGCACCACTGGCATGTTGCTGGGGACTGTGGATAATATGTATCTGTGGGCAAGCAGGAGGATAATGGAGTCACAGAGAAGAGAAGGAAACATGTAGCTGAGATAGATTTCAAGGAGGAAAAAAGCAGAGGAGACTTACAGCTGCTCAGGAAAAGAATTATGTTCAATGCATTTCAGAATAAATTCTCTGTTGGGGTACCCTTAAATCAGTGTTCAACCTGGTCTGAAAACCCCAGCTTCTGCTTTTGTAAAACCTGTTGTGCAGTAGCTGTTTAGACCATGCTGAAAAATTTGGCTTGAGAGTATCCCTGGAGAAGGCTTTATTCAAAAATGTTCAGGGCATAATAAAACTTTCCCTATGTACCGGTACTTTTTTCTTGCTGCAAGTGGTGTCTTCCTATTTGCTTTTCATTAGATTTCTCTTCAGTTAATACTGTAACTAAAGCTTTCCATTTGGATGCTACTCTAACTATTGAATTCTTCTTTCACTTCTTAGGTGGATATCACCTTTTTCGTTCCCTGAGGACTTAGCAAAAATGGGTAAAGGTGAATTGACAACAGGTTTTGATGCAGGCACACTCAATCCTAGCCATATAGTAAGGAAACCAAATGCAATAAAGTTTGTAGAAGTGGTGGATAAAAGCAGGGTGGCCCAAGATGTTGGGCTGCCTGAGCCAAAGGGCAAGATGATGCCTGTCTCCATTTTGTACTCAGAACTGGACTGGGAATTGAATCTTAAGAACTAGTGATTGGACAGTGTCCTCCACCATACCTGAGGGCAGCACACAAGGGCATGGGTGGAGGGCTCAGGAGGACTGCCCCGGAGCCTACTATCACCTCCATCCCAGCATCTCCCAGGCAACTCTGGGGGTAGCCTCACTCTGCCTAATGTCACTTGTAGGCCTGGATAAAAAGGAGTTTAACAAGCATGCACCTGGATATGCTAGGATGGCAAAAATGCACCCTTGGACATTTTCCTCTTCTCTGCAATTATTTCAGGCAGACATCTGCTGCATTTGATCACTCCCAAAGGCATGGAGTGGGGATGATGGACTTGGTAAGAAGGCTGATCTCTCAAGTGCAAACCTGCTTGGGCCTGAGATTGAGAAAAGTGAGAGAAGGCTGACAAGCAGCAGCTTGCCTCTGTCAAAAGAAATTCTTCCTGTTTCATAAGGCTGGGTTGCTGTAGAGAGTACAGTCTGACAGGCCAGTATCAGTGGCAAGCATGGACCATGCTCTGTTTTTTTCGCTTGGGGACACCCACCACTAGCACACTGCTGTTGGCAGATGACTGCTCCTCCCCCACGGAGTGTGGGCCTCTGATGGGGGGAGGCAAGAAGAGATGCTCCAGCCCTGACCTATAGAGTACATCAAAGGAGTGTGTGTGCAGCTAAGGGAGATAAAACAGGAGAAGGATGACATTATATGCTGCCTTGAGATCCTGGCATATAGAGTAGGATATAAACATTTTAATAAATAAAATAAAATAGATTATTTCAACAAATAAAGTGACTTGTACAGTGATAGGCAAGCAATGTTTATAAATGCAAGATTAATTATTCAATAATAGGTTTCACTAATTTTCCATCTTGTCTGAATACTAGCAAGTCCCAATGTGATACTCTAAGATCTTAAGCAAATCATTCCCAGTCTAGATACTAAGGTCCTTTTCCACTTGAGACTCTGCATTTAGAAAAGTGAATCCCTGGTGTGGTATCTGCCCATGTTGACCTTCTTCTTCTGAGGTTCCTAGCAACTTAACAGCAAAGGTTAATCTTACTTAATTTCATTCCACTCAATGAAGCCACTGCCATCCTTGTCAAGCATCTGGAAGGCCTTTCGCAAATGCTTCTCCCGCTCATCTGATGCCAGAAACTTCTGCATATAGTCAAAGAACTTGTTGTAGTTGAAGGAAGCTGCAATAAAAGGAGTAGATTTTAATGAAGAAACCACTTTGGTATGGTGGTGCTAATTGGGGCTGCAGGACCTTATAGAGGCATTCAATGAATAAATTTTGATATCTCATAGGCAATTTTGTGGTTGTGTGCCTTCAAGTTGTTTCTGACTTATGGAGACCCTAAGGTGAATCTGGAGCTTTCTGAGGCTGAGAGTGTGTGACTTGCCCAAGGACAAGAACTGGCAGAAGTAATCTCAGAACCACTGTCAATAATTTTTGAGAATTCCTGGAGAATAGGAGAGGTCCCAGCAGACTGGAGGAGGACAAATGTTGTCCCCATCTTTAAAAAGGGGGGGGGGAGAAGACCCAAATAATTACTACTCAGTCAGCCTGACATCAATACTAGGAAAGATTCTAGAGCAGATCATTAAACAGATAGTCTGTAAGCACTTAGAAAGGAATGCTGTGATCACAAAAAGTCAACATGGATTTCTCAAAAACAAGTCATGCCAAATTAATCTCATCTCTTTTTTTGATAGAGTTACCAACTTGATATATGAAGGGAATGCAGTGGATGTAGTGTATCTTGATTTCAGTAAGGCTTTTGACAAAGTTCCCCATGATATTCTTGCAAAAAAGTTAGTAACCTGTGGGCTAGACAATGCAACTGCTAGGTGGATTTGTAATTGGTTGACTGACTGAACCCAAAGGGTAGTCACCAACGGCTCCTCTTCATCCTGGAGAGAAGTGACTAGTGGGGTGCCACAGGGTTCTGTCCTGAGCCCAGTGCTATTCAACATCTTTCTCAATGATTTGGATGAGGGAATAGAGGGTATGCTTATCAAGTTTGCAAATGACACCAAATTAGGAGGGGTAGCTAATACCCCAGAGGACAGGATCAGAATCCAAAATGACCTCAACAGATTAGAAAGCTGGGCCAATATTAACAAAATGAATTTCAACAGGGAGAAATGTAGGATACTACACTTGGGCAGTAAAAATGAAATGCACAGATATAGGATGGGTGACACATGGCTTGAGGGCAGTACATGCGAAAAGGATCTAGGAGTCTTAGTGGATCGCAAGCTGAACATGAGTCAGCAGTGTGATGCAGCAGCTAAAAAAGCCAATGCAATTCTAGGCTGCATTAATAGGAGTATAGTGTCTAGATCAAGGGAAGTAATAGTGCCACTCTATTCTGCTTTAGTCAGACCTCACGTGGAATACTGTGTGCAGTTCTGGGCACCACAATTAAGGAAGGATATTGAGAAGCTAGAACGTGTCCAGAGGAGGGTGACCAGGATGGTGGGAGGTCTGGAAGCCATGCCCTATGAGGAGCGGCTTAGGGAGCTGGGCATGTTTAGTCTGAAGAAGAGAAGGTTAAGAGGGGACATGATAGCCATGTTTAAGTATTGGAAGGGATGTCATACTGAGGATGGAGCAGGCTTTTTTTCTGTTGCTCTAGAGACTAGGAAACAGAGCAATGGTTCAAACTACAGGAAAATACCGTAGATTCCACCTAAACTTTAGGAAGAACTTCCTGACAGTAAGCTGTTTGGAAGTGGAATGCACTGCCTCGTAGTGTGGTGGAGTCTCCTTCTTTGGAGGTTTTTAAACAGGCTGGATGGCTATCTGTCAGGAATGATTTGATTGTGTATTCCTGCATGCCAGGGGGTTGGACTGGATGGCTCTTGAGGTCTCTTCTAACTCTGTGATTCTATGACACCCAGTGGGTTTTCATGGATAAATAGGGATTCAGACCCTGGTTTCTAGAGTCGTAGTCCAACACTCAAACCACTACACCATGTTGGCTCCCATGTAGGCAGTTAGTATGGGCCAAAAATATATAAAGGGAACACTGGATTTGATGCTGTGTGGGTGTAGACATGTGCAAGAGAGAGGAGAATACAGACATACACGTGTATGTGTGCTCATGTGTATCAGTGTATCTAAAGCAGGGATGAGAATCGTGTTGTCCTCCATGTGTTGTTGGACTATAGTTCTCATTATCCCTTGCCAGCAGAGCCAATAGTGAAGAACACTGAGAGCTGCAGTCCAGCTACATCTGTAAGACTCCATTATTCCCATCCCTGATATATAGAGAGGTAAGGTGTGTGAGAAAAAGAGAGCGGGAGAGAGCATGAAAATCAGTGAGAGACCAGCTAATCACAGCTCTCTGGTAAATATACAGTGGGCCCTTGGTATCTGCTGGCATTTGGTTTCAGGACCCCCTGTGGATACCAATATCCATGGATGCTCAAGTCCCATTATATACAATGGCATAATAAAATGGTGCCCCCTCATATAAAATGGCAAAGTTAAGGTTTGCTTCTTGATTTATTTATTTATTTATTTATTTATTTATTTTAAATATTCTCAAGCCATGGATGGTGGAATCTGTGGATGCCAAATCCATGGATACAGAAGGCTGACAGTATATGCAACTGTGTGATGTTGCATTCATCCATCTTATTTTTAAGGCAAGCTTCACATTATAGCAAATGTGCATAATGTGGCCCTATTGACCACTTTCTCTAAAGAAAACAGCAGCTTGGGAAGCCGTGGTTGGTGGGAAGAAAGGTGTAATCCTTTCTCCATTTTTCATTTCATTCATACTAGAAATCACCAATGTCTGTCCCTTTTACTTGTGGGTTTCCAAATGCATACTTGCTTGGCTGTGGAAGATGAAGCCACTCAGAGAGTGACAGAAAGAGAATTTTTGCCTTCCTTTATACAGGCTATATCTCTTGAACTACTGGGATATCTTTTTTCTTAACATGTTCTTTGCCTAACAGCTACATTTCGAATGACATCTTTTTCATAATGCCAATGTATATTGTAGGATATTTGATAATGTTTCAGAGAACTGGAGACCTAGATAATATTGTTGGTATCAGTATTGAATGCTGGATTATGGAATCATGGAATCTTATAATCCTCAATAACATCTGGAGGACTGCACATTTTTTTTCCTCCTGGCCAAAAAGTATCTCCTCCTCAAAGCCCCCTCCCCCACACATAGTTTTGAAATAACATGTTATTTGTATTTCTAATAGTAACCATGTTATACAGTTTTGGCCAAAATTCTCTTGATGACTTATGGTTGTGTAGCTATGAGTAGCACAAGCTTAAATCCTTTTTTACACAATTGTGCAAGGAGGTAGCCCATAGTGTGAGCCCTACTGTAGCCAAATACTGCTATAAGCACACAGGCACAGGTGTCTCTTACAGTTTAGACTTGGTTAGTCAATCAGCTATCATGCAAAGGAGGAATTGAAATTGGACAACCCATGGTCCAGTTGGTTGCACCACTGTGGGATCCAGCATAATTAGACTTCCATATACTGCGGTTAAGCTACACTAAAAGTGTATTGGATCTTGGCTAGAACGTCAGGAATATTATTACATTTAAAAAGTAATGTGTTAACAAGTAATGGGAGTACTTGTATTACTTATGTATGCAGGAGAAAAATTCTTGCTTGGATTAGAAGTGTGAAATTCCCTCAGCCAGCCTAGCCATGCTGGGAAATTTGGGGATTTGTAGTTTAAAAAGTACTTTCCCCAAGCAAGCTCTGGTAACTTTTGAGCTCTGCTTATAGCTGTTATTTGCTGTAAATGATCCACTCTAATTCCTTACCATGATGTCTCATGTCTGAAGGCAACATATCAATATCTTTGTCTGTCAGGGATGTACCCATGGCCAAGGCCATCTTCTTTACTTGGCAAGTGAAGTCGTCTTCCATGTTGTGGTTGCTTGCAAGAGAAATGGAAAATAAGCCTAAGGAAATGTTGTATCATTCTCACAAATCATTAATGCCCCTCTAACTCAAGCTTTCTCCTCAACCCATCCTAACCTCTCCTAAACCATTTTTCTCAGCATACATGAAATAATAGGAACAAAGAAAGGAACAAAAGGCCAGCATCTCAACATCACCAGGCAGTTGTCAGGACTGCTTCAAAATGCTACTGATGGAGCATATTTCAGTGCTGAAAGCCCTTCATATACACTAGCTCAGTAACCCTTAGAACAGTTCTGTACTGTACAATAATCATTCCCCTCTGTTTATGAAATTCAATGGTGATCTTTATGTATCCAAAACAGCACCACCTATGGCACAACAAGGGAAATATCAATAGATTTACTAAGCCTCATTTGCATAATTTTTAAAAAAGGGGGGGACATTATGGGGAAGTTGCTCCCCAAAGCAGCCAAGTAAGGATTGAGACTCTTCAATAGTCATGAAATTCAGAATTCAGAATCCTGTTGGGTGGGACAAACAGAAGGTCTATGTGGGAAGGAAAATGGAATAGAGTACAGTTGTCCCTTCATATTCTCTGGGGTTTGGTTCCAGGACCCCCCGTGGATACCAAAATCCATGAATATTCAAGTCCCATTATATGTAATGGCATAGCAAAATGGTGTCCCTTATATAAGATGGCAAAATCAAGGTTTGCTTTTGGGATTATTATTTTTAAAGAATATTTTCAAGCCATTAATACTTAAATCGGTGGATACCAAATCCATGGATATAGAGGGACAACTGTATTCTGAAACAGGGAATGGCTGGCTGGCTGATAGGAGAAAAGCAAAACATAGTACCACAGAAATGGTTACAGAACTACAGGTTTTATCATCTGCGCTATGGACAAATGCTGGCTGGTGTTTATGGCAGGTGCAGTCCAAAACAAAGCCAAGACAGAACCAAATTCTCAATTTACCTGCATTGATTAATCTTAATACTCAACACATTTCAGAAGAAGTCCGCCATTACATTGTCAAGGCCCAACTGATGAAGAGTTTGTGTACTGTGGAAGATGTGGAATTTCCAGACTGCAGAAACCTTGTATCAGTCTGCCCAATAAAGGAATGATAGATGTGTTTGGCCCTGTAACTGGTACCTACAGGCATCCTGTGAATGCTCTTTTCTCTTGGTTTTGTTTCCAGTGCTTTCCTCCCCACTGTTTTCTCTAAGGAGTTACAGTCCAGCATCATCTGGAGGGCCACACGTTTCCTGCAGGTATAGTTACATCCTTGCCTTTGAAAGAGACCTTGCAATGCACTGGCAATCATTTCTTTATTCATTTATTCTGACTGACTGACCCAACTACTGTATATGACTCATATAGGAATATTCCTCACACTTTGGAGGCAGTTGTACATATGGCACAAAGTCAGTTTCTTGATGAGTCGTCAGCAATCTGTTAATACATTTTATCAATTATACCCAAGCAACAATCAATGAATGATTTATCAGCCCTTCAGCAATGAATGAAGGGCTGATTACTGAGCTGTGAATAGATGGGGCTGATGGCAACGGGGCACAGAGGATTGGGTTTCATGGTGTATGTATGTATGGGGTGGGTGGAGTAGTAGTACGATCCTTAGACAAAGTGAGTCAGGAAATTGTTCGTTATTAATTCTTCTTCATCATCATCATCTTCCTATTGCTAAAGAGGATGGGTGTGTGCTTCTGGGATTTTCTTATCTTAGATACCAAAATAATTTGGTTGGTTTTGGGTACTATATACCCTGACCTGCAGGGGGAGGGTGACGTTTGCTCCTCTGCTTCAGGCAGCAAAATTTCTTAGAAAAGACCTGCCCTGGATTTAGTAGAATATTTGGAAATCAAGCATGTCTGTGGAAACCAAGCTGTCAGGAAGAGCAGAGCAAATATTAAGCCTAGAAGACAGGATATTAAGGACAGAGACATAGTTTCTTAACATCTAAATCCTCCCCCGTCAACATTTCATTACTGAGAACACAGGCAGTCTTGAGTTCTTATTAAACCCCTATTCTTTCCTGATTCTGATATTTCTTATTAAACACCTGTTCTTTCCTGTTTCTGATATCTCTTCCTTTACCTGTTGTATTTCTTTTCCATGCAAAAGCCTGCCTTCCACTGGCTTCTGAGGCAGATAAATTAGTAAAGTGATCACAACCATTTTCTTAAAGGAAAGGAAAGGAAAGGAAAGGAAAGGAAAGGAAAGGGGCTTATTAGGTTGCTGAATCTAGGTGTGGTACTCATGATAGAAAAGCTACAACTGGAATGCATAAGGTGTTTCTGGACAGATACATGGGGGAGTGATTGAAGGGGGACAGTATACAAGTGGAAAATAGATTTCCTCTCCATCTGCTTACATCAGCCAAGGTATGTTCTCCTCTATCTCCATCACCTGAGGAGGGGTGAAGGAAAACATATGTTTTTTAAGGCAGTAGGATCATTCCTGAACCACCATCTCAGCTTCCAATTGTATCTTTTCTCTTCTGGCTGAAACTCTCTTTGAGAAATATGTGTAGGTTCTAGCAGATGCCAGCTGCAATGGACAGATTGGCTGCCTCTTACCCACCCACCCCAATATGATCAAGAAATCCCTTCTCTAGTCTCTGGAACAATTTAAACACTCTCTCTGGCTTTTCTTCACAAATGAAGATTCGGGAAGGACTCAACCCGCACTTTCTGCAAGTGCGCTGATGTCTGAAAAGGCCAATCTGAGATAAACAAGTCCAGTTGCAGAAAGCATAGCAGAAGATCTCCTTGGGTGATGTTTCTGGGTTGTGATTCTTTCTGCGTTGTCATTTCTCTTCAAGACTTGTTCAGCGTGAGTTCTCAAATAAAGCTGCAGCATTGTGGATAGTGCATCTCCATGCCTCCCGATGTGAGGCCAGGCCGAACCATTGTTGGTGATCAATTTGGCTGAGCCTGAGATGTTGTTTCAGGGAGTCCTTTATCACTTTTTTTGAGTGCCCCCCTATGCTGACCCGTGGCGAGTTCACCGTAGAGTACTATTTTTGCGAGGCAATGGTCCTCCATCCTAGAAATGTGCCCTGCCCAGTGCAGCTGTGTTCTCAATATCATGGCCTGAATGCTGGTGATCCCTACTTGCTCAGGGACAGCAACATTCATCACATAAGTGGTGGCGATAGGTGACCCATGTTTCAGACTCATAAAGGAGAATAGACAGTACAATGGCTCTATACACATTGATTTTTGCGCTTCGCCTCAGGTGTTTGTTACTCCAGACTCTTTTGTAAAGTCTTCCAAATGTACTATATGCCTTTGCTAATCTGTGATCAATCTCTTTGTCAGTCTTTGCATCTGAGGAGATGATGCTTCCCAGGTAGGTGAACTGCTGAACAGACTTAAGCACAGATTTTCCTACGGCAATGTGGGGATGGTGGCGTTCGTCCTGTGGTGCAGGCTGGTAGAGAACTTCCGTTTTCTTCAGGTTGACTTCCAGCCCAAACAGCTCTGCAGCTGTTGCAAAGCAGGCTGTTAGGCGCTGCAGAGCTGCTTCTGTGTGGGCAACAAGGGCTGCAGCATCAGCAAAGAGCAGCTCATGGACTAGATAATTTAGAGTCTTAGTGCGAGCCCTCAGACAGCTTAAGTTAAACAAGCTACCATCAATACAGAAACGTATATGGATGCCATCTTCTTCTTTGAGCTCTGCTGTAGCCCTTTGGAGCATCATACTGAAGAAGATTGTAAATAAAGCTGGAGCAAGAACACAACCTTGCTTCACTCCATTAGTTATTAGAAAGGACATCGCCATGTCTGACTTGTCCGCGCTGGCCCTCATGTAGCAAGATAATCATTTTAAGGAATTTGGGGGGACATCCTAGTCTTTCCAGGATCTGTCACAGACCTTTTCTACTGACAGTGTCGAAGGCTCTGGTAAGGTCGACAAATGTTCATAGAGTCCCTTGTTCTGCCCTCTACATTTCTCTTGCAGTTGTCTAAGGGCAAATACCATATCTGTAGTACTCCTATTGGCTCTGAAGCCACATTGGCTTTCAGGAAGAAGTTCTTCTGCAATAGCAGGGACTAATCTGTTCAGGAGTATCCTTGCAAGGATTTTTCCAGCAATAGAGAGCAGTGTTATACCTCGATAGTTTGAGCAATCAGATTTTGCTCCTTTTTTCTTGTACAAGGTGATGATGACTGCTCAGCTATCCAACATATGATACAAAACCCGATGAAAAATGAACTGGACATAGCTCCCACTTTGGAAGAGACCCTTAAGGCCATACAGCAGATGAAAAACGGCAAGGCAGCTGGGATTGATGGAATCCCACCTGAAGTTTGGAAACACCGAAGTCATGTGCTCCATGTTAAATTCCACAAACTCCTTGTAAATTGCTGGGAAAAAGGGGAACTGCCATCAGAATTAAACAACACTTTATTTAAAAAAAAGGATAATGAACAATACAGAAATACATGAATTATCATGCAGTTGTCATTGGTGTTAACTGCTGACAAGTTGACTTTGACTTATGGTGACCCCATGAATGAGAGACCTCCAAATCACCTTGTCATCAACAGCACTGCTCAGGTCTTGCAGACTCAGGGCTGTGGTTTTCTTGACTCAGTTTTTCCACAATGTAAAAAAAAGGAGTAAATGGTATGATGTGGAAACTTAGGATGATGGAGCTACTTTGCTGACATGATATGTAACAATGCTATGCAGCAATGGGGCACAATGGGGCACCACACAAGATGTCCCATTGTGCACTGGGGTCTCCCATTGAGCAATATTTCCTGATGCACAACATGTCCCATGTGAAACATGTCCCATTGTGCATTGGGACACATTGTGCAGAGGAACACATTCAGTCACCATGTTGCTGGCTCCATTTGTAGAATGATCCCAGAGATGTAGCTTCTCTCTGCTTCCCTCCTAAGAATATGAGCATTGTGCAGTATTGCAATTCACCTTTGCATGATTGTAAGTCAGTTTTTGTTGCTATGTGCTTTCAAGTCATTTCCAACTTATGGCGACCCTAAGGCCATATCATGGGTTTTTCTAAGGCTGAGAGGGGGCACCCTGCCCAAGATCACCTAATGGGTTTCCCTGGTTGAATGGGGATTTGAATCCTGGTCTCCAGAATTGTAGTCCAACACTCAAACCACTGTGCTACATAAAATGATGTAAATATCTAACAGGATGCCAGCCAACTGTTACACCCCACCAGAAGCATGAGACAGGACTGATGGCTGAGCCAGTGTTTAATTTACTTCCAAGTATGTCTGTATTTACATTGTGAAGCCAGGATCATCCTTCAGCTGAGAAAGATTATGCACACCCTCTTTTTACATCATGTCTGTCTTCATGGTAAGAGCTTCTGATTTTAAATCCTTTAGGAGAGAGGCTAAAACCTGAAGCATGATTACTACAGTACACAAAGGCACAGACTAACCAGCTTTTTGAAATCTTCCCCTCAAAAAGAAATAGAAACAGACATTGGCCAAGGAGAGGTGTCAGAAAATCAGAATTCTCCTTGGCAGCTAGGGAAAATTGGGCACATTGGGTTCCCTGGTTTAAAGAATTAAGATAGCATCTGAAGGTATTGTTTGGACATCATCATAAACCATAGTTTGGTGTTAACAAGAAAGATCCTGGGCATTGCTCCTCCGCTGCAGCCACAAGGAGGAATTTGGAAACTTTTGCTTCCATTCTAGATTAATGACTACTTTCCATGTTATTCAAATGTGGTTAATCTTAGCTGGTTAATCTTAACTGCAGTTAGTGGAAACAAGTTGTTTTGACTAACCAAAGTTAATAACAATTGAGGAGTTGGAAATTATCCTTACTGGATAATAATCTAGAAAGGAAGCTTTTGATCTCCTCTTTGCATTGCACTTGAGAAGAAGAGGGGAAAGGGGAGCAGATGAACCCAAAGATTTCTGCCACTCCCCCCCCCATTCTGCTAAACCATCATTCAGCCTTACATGAGAACCTCACCACTACCACACACAGAAGCAGGAAAGAGGCTTTGGAGTTAGTTCTGCAGCTGCATAGAGGTTTTTTTTAATATTCAGGGAAGGTTGCCTATCTGCAAGAACAGATAATGAAATAAATCCATCTTTTAGTCACATTGTTTAACTTCTGTCATTGCTAGGGACACTGGACAAGCATATTCCTGGGATGATTCAGGATTGCCTCCAGGCATGTATTAGATTACATTTAAGATCCCGTGATTCAGGCCTGTGTATGTGGTTCCTATGGCTAGTCACTAGTCCTATTAGCTTCATTCCACACCCATGCAAGAAGAGGAGTACCCATCTGTGCCCCACCTTCAAAATCATTTACCTTTAGAAAAATACCTTTGGGGAATAATTCAGATATCTGTGGTTGAATTCAGTCCTGCATAGTGAGACTGTGCTATTTACCGAGATTATCTTCGATTTAATCCAAGGGAAGGAAGCTTTTGATTGCTTGCTAAAACCACAGGCAGATTTCAAATTCCAGTAAATCCTGTTGCACTGAGCTAGCTGCTCATCTTGCTAATCAAGCCGTCCGGGCTCATTCTCTTTGGCTCTTTCCCCATCACTGGCAGCCAAGCGTCTGCCAGCTGAGCTTAACTCCTGGGTGAGTCACCCTCACTTCCCAAACACTGCATTGTATACTTCATTTAACAACTGCAAAATGCTGGATTACAAAGGAACATGAATGAGCAAAGTGGAGACTGGTGGTGCATTTGTTGAAACGGAGATGAAAGACAAGGCCAGCTCAGTTGCAGGACCAGGAATCCAGAAGGCCTGTTCTGGAGGTCTTTCATTCCATAGAAAACAATGAATGAGGTAAGAGTGGGAAAGCGTTAATACTTGATAATGCATAATAGGCTAGTGTGATGCAGGAAGTTGTGTTGTTGTTGGTTTTTTTAAAAAGCAGCTTATACATTTTGTGATAGGAGAGCACCCTAGACAGACAGGCCCCATTTTTTGTTTTTCTTCCAAGTGAAATTATGGGGAAATGTTCTGCCACATCTCTGGGAGATTCTCCAGCAGTCAGATAAAATTGAATGCAGTTCACAGGCTGCCAGTTGGCCATGCCATCCCTAAATTGCTGTCAGTCAGTTTGTATCAAGGTATATCAGATAAACCAGGCTGTAAGCAGCAGGAAAAACATGGAGGGTTCTTTGTTGATTTAAGCAAGAAAGACTAATGTTAGGTTTGGATGAACCCTGTTTATGACAGAGGAATACAGTATTGCTATTTCTCAAAATCCTCTTTTTGCATTACAAAAAAAGTGTTCTACGGTTACTTAATCCAAACTCTTCTGCCGCTTCCCCAGGCAATTCCTGCCCCTGATTGCAGAAAACATCTCTCAGTTTTGTACTGACTGTGAATTCTGTTGCATCCTATAAGAGAGGTAAAACATTCTGGGTATATAGCATATAAATTCATCATATTGGTGGGAGGCACTTTCAGCATTGCCCCATAGCTGGTGGACATAGTAGTGCAGAGAAGGGAAAGATAGGAAAACAGAGTTAAGTTTGTTATGACACAGGAATTCTCTGGACAGAATTTGTTTTACATAGTCCACCAAGTCCTTAGAAGCACAAACTGTCATTCCAGTCAGTCTTTGAAGAAATTCTGTGGAGATTACTAATACTGCTAGGACACAAAGGGAGTTATGGTTGGCTGCAGGCATCTTGCTATTTCTGCAAAAAGGGATTAGTGTACTGTGATGGAGGTGCCTGAACACAGCTGGATGAGAAACAGATTCCCATCAAGTGTGGCTTCAGAAGAGGAAAGGCAGCAAAACCAGCGGCACAGCCTGGCAACCAAATGAGACTGGAGTCAGAGGTTGACCATGTAGAACAGCCATGGCAGGTGTCTTGTGCTACAGTGTCCCCAAATGCAGACAGTTCCAGTGGTTTAGTATTACTGGTGACCTTTCCCTCTGGAGGGTAAGCCTCAGTATGAGCTCCTCTGAAATCCATTGCGTGCAAAGGTTACTCAAAGCTCTAATGCCTGTCCCAATCCCCTAAATATGCAGTGCTCTGTGATAGTGATATAATTGGAGATTAGCAGAGTAAACAAACAGCTCCCGGTACAATTGTCACTCTATTGCTGTCATACAAGCTCTGTCCTAGGTAGTCTTTTCTAGTACAAACAGCCTCTTCAGAGGTTAAGCAAACAAGAAACAGAGAGGTGACCACAATGGCTCTGTGATGCTGCTGAGAGCAAACCCTGACACACTTTCCTATAACCACCAGGAACAATGCATTGTGGGTCATGAGCCAGAACCCTAAGACAGTGAACGTTTAGATACTTTCTGCCTGCTAATCAGTTGTGTGGGCCTCAGGCCTCTTCAAATCCTTAGCTCACTCAAAGGCAGGAGTAGGAGACCAATTTGAAGGCCTGACATAAAGATTTAGGCCTCCTCACTTCTCTCTCTTTAAGCTCAAGAAAGTGCATCCTGGCACCGTAGTTTCTTGTTGGCGGGAAAGTTGTTGATTTCTGAGACTTGGCTGGTGCTCTGATGAAAGCTACCCCTCCTATAATGCTTCTTGACCCTTCCATTCCCTCCTCTTAGGGACTCCTATATTTGCAGTGTAGCATCTTGTGATGTGAACTACTTCTAGGATTACACTCAGTCTAAATAACTCAGTTTTCCCAATGGACACCCCGTTCTGTCAGATTCTGTCTGCCAAGTGTTTATTTAGAAAAGGACAGTGCAGTTCTTCTTCTCCCTCAGCTTTTAAGCATTTGGAGAAGACAGCCATTTTCATATAAGATAACTGCCCTGGAAACCATTTGTGCTCAGAAAATGGAACAGTGAAGCAGCCCATGTGAGCCTTGTGGGAGGAAGCTGGTGTAACCTTAATTTTCCTTCTGCCTTATATTTGCACCAGGATCTCTCCACTAGGACCAACTGCCAAATGAACTGACACTTCCAATGATGTTGCTCCATAAAATATGATTTCCCATGGCACTAAGACACTCTGTTGCTCAAACTATCAAGGCATAACACTGCTCTCTATTGCTGGAAAAATCCTTGCAAGTATACTCCTTGCAAGGATACTCCTGAGCAGATTAGTTTCTGCTATTGCAGAAGAACTTCTTCCTGAAAGCCAATGTGGCTTCAGAGCCAATAGGAGTACTACAGATATGGTATTTGCCCTTAGACAACTGCAAGGGAAATGTAGAGAGCAGAACAAGGAACTCTATGTAACATTTGTCGACCTCACCAAAACCTTTGACACTGTCAGTAGAAAAGGTCTGTGGCAGATCCTGGAAAGACTAGGATGTCCCCCCAAATTCCTTAAAATGATTATCTTGCTACATGAGGGCCAGCGTGGACAAGTCAGATATGGCGATGCTCTTTCAGAGCCCTTTCTAATAACTAATGGAGTGAAGCAAGGTTGTGTTCGCAACAGCTGCAGAGCTGTTTGGGCTGGAAGTCAACCTGAAGAAAACGGAAGTTCTTTACCAGCCTGCACCACAGGACAAACACCATCATCCCCACATTGCCATCAGCAACTCTGTGCTTAAGTCTGTTCAGCAGTTCACCTACCTGGGAAGCATCATCTCCTCAGATGCCAAGATTGACAAAGAGATTGATCACAGATTAGCAAAGGCATATAGCGCATTTGGAAGATTTTACAAAAGAGTCTGGAGTAACAAACACCTGAGGCGAAGCACAAAAATCAGTGTGTATAGGGCCATTGTACTGTCTATTCTCCTTTATGAGTCTGAAACATGGGTCACCTATCACCACCACTTATGACTCCTCGAACGCTTTCATCAGCGCTGTATACGCACAATCCTAAATATACACTGGGCTGACTATGTGACGAATGTTGCTGTCCTTGAGCAAGCAGGGATCACCAGCATTCAGGCCATGATATTGAGAACACAGCTGCACTGGGCAGGGCACATTTCTAGGATGGAGGAGCATCGCCTCCCAAAAACCGTACTCTACAGTGAACTCGCCACGGGTCAGCATAAGAGGGACGCTCCAAAGAAGTGATACAAGGACTCCCTGAAACAACATCTCAGGCTCAGCCAAATTGATCACCAACAATGGTCTGCCGTAGCCTCACATTGGGAGTCATGGAGACGCACTATCCACAATGTTGCAGCTTTATTTGAGAACTCACGCCGAGCAAGTCTTGAAGAGAAACGACAACACAGAAAGAATCACAACCCGGAAACATCACCCAAGGAGATCTTCTGCTATGCTTTCTGCAACCGGATTTGTTTATCTTGGATTGGCCTTTTTAGTCATCAGCACGCTTGCAGAAAGTGCGGGATGAGTCCTTCCTGAATCTTCGTTTGTGAAGAAAAGCCAGAGAAGACACTCTGTAGAGCCAGTGTGCCCTCACCTTTGCCATGTATACGTAAACCCCTCTTTCTTTTTCCTCTCAATCTGGGGTTTATGGACTCAAATGTCATTTGTACACAGGGACAAGGAGGTCCTGTTGCTTCAGTTAGACAAGGGAGGGCTTGGTAGGTCTGTGCTGACACAGCACTTAGCCCTTGGTCAATTTGCACCTTGTTACATCTTTTGAAGGCCCTGTCATCCAACTTTATTTTAGTTTTCATTAGCATTTTAGTTATTTTTTTCAATATCAACATTTTGGCAAAATACCCCCTCCCAAAGTTCTTTCAGAGGCAGTACTGAAATTTATGTTCCCAATAAAAATAAAATAGCATTCTCCACCCCCTCACCGGCACTGATTTATTCTCTGTCTTAATTTAAAAGCTGCACTTAGCAAACTGTTGGCAGTGAATAACTGTCAGATATAATAGGCTGGAGCAAAGGGCAGATCTAGAGTTCTGGATCATGGATATATTCCAGATTTCTTCAACTCAGTATCTTCTAGATGGGTGAACTACAACCTCCATCGTCTCCAGTCAGTATGATGACTATATTCTAACATATCTGGAGGGCAACAGGTTGGAACATCTGTAATCCAAAAGTAAGACACACACTTGCCAGCTCTAAAGGGAAAGAATCAGGAGCTGAGGATGAAACAGCCATTGCCCTCTTATATCTTGCCAGTCCTTCCCACCAGCAATACCACCAGTAATTCCTGCTATATTACAAATTTTAGCCAACAGTTTCAGCAAAAGAAGCTTGATTCCTTTTGCTTGAAATACCCAAGGATCCTGTTGTTGCATGAAGAACCCACATAGAATAGTACAAATTATCAACAAGGATCAGTGACTTTAACAACATGCCAGCAGCTCTTACCCACCCATCCCTTTTTTTGCTGATTGAACATCACTATGATGAACCTATTTTTTTTAAACTCTCCAACTTTTCTTCTTCTCAAATCTAGAATGGCTGATTTGTCTTTCTCCAGCTTCACTCACTTCCCCCTTACAAACTGATTAGAAGGTCTTCCAAGCATGAATCTAATGCTCTGGGGAGAATTTTACCAGTTAATTCTTCTGTAATTGTATGTCCCTTCTGTGGCTACCATATTACTAAACGACCTTGTCCTTCCCTAGCCATTGAATATCCACAGCAAGTGCTTACCTGCCACAGATTTCTTCAGCCTGAGTCTTGGCGAGTTAAGCCATGCCTCTGGCTTTTATAAGGACAGGTCCCTTTGCTCAGCTTTACTATTTATGGAGAGATGCACCTGTTGGGGATGCAACTCTGCAATTCGCTTGGGCCCTTTCAAGATGCTAATGTGATATTGTCAGTTGTCACTGGCAACTGGATGCTCAGTATCACATATCATATTGGGCAAGGGGAAACCTACAGAGCATGCTCCCTGCAACACAAACAAAAAAGTTCACCATCATGCAGCAGGTCCAATGTTGTCCCAATAAATGGCTGTGTGTGGGATGGGGATAATGGTCCTCTGGATGTTGTTGGACTGCAAGTCCCAGCAGCTCTATACACCCAGTAGTGGGGAATGCTGAGAGTCACAAGGTCATCAACATCTGGTGGGCAACATGACTCCTACACCCCTTATCTAGGTTGGGGAAAGTAATGCTCTGTCTTCTGTGCCCATTTGTGTCCCATAGTTCTCAGCTTTTCAGGGTGGTGGTGATGGTATTTCCCCCAAGGTATTTACTGCCTAAATACTCTGGAGATACCAGATCCTGAAGGTAAGCTGGACCAGGCCTAGTTAGTAGTTGGAAGGGATTCCACCAAGGAATACCAGGTACTATGGGCTATATTCAGAAGAACACAATGGCAAACCTCTCAATAAATCTTGCCAAGTTAAAAAAAACAGGGTCTCTGTAAGATGGAGCTGACTTGAAGCCAGCATGGTATAGTAGTTTGAGTGTTGGACTATGACTCTGGGAGGCCAGGATTCAAGTCCCCACTTGGCCATGGAAACCCACTGGGTGACCTTGGGCAAGTCACACTTTCTCAGCCTCAGAGGAAGGCAAAGGTAAACCTCCTCTGAAAAAATCTTGCCAAGTAAATCCTAGGATAGGTTCACATTAGGGTTCCCATAAGTCAGAAACAACTCAAAGGCTGTTTTGGGAGGGCCTCCCCCCCACCCTCCCAAAAGCAGCCCCCTCACCACCTTAGGAGGCCAGGCGGGGGGTGGGAGAGGCGGCAAGGGGGCCTTGGGAGGGAGGGGGAGGGCTGGGGAGGTGACCACAGGGCCTCCGAAAGGTTTCCAGAGGCTCCATGAAGGCCTTGGGAGGGAGGGGGAGGGCTAGGGAGGCAATCACAGGGCCTCCGGAGGGTCTCCAGAGGCCCTGTGAAGGCCTTGGGAGGGAGGGAGAGGCAGGGGGAAGTGACTATGGGGCTTACAGAGGCCCTGTGGTCACTTTGCCAGGGGAGGGGGAGGGCAGTCATTATTCGTGGAATTTTCACATTCATGGGGGTCTGTGGAACCTAACCCCCACAAATGTGAAGGGACGACTGTAGTACCTTTCCCCCAAAACAATAGTATTGGTCCTGAGCCGCCTGCATGCAGGGTTGGGTCTGCGGCTTCCTGTGCATCTTTACACCTGCTGTTTTGTCCCTCGTCTATCGCTACAGGGCTGTTTTGGAATTGGATTTATCCTTCGAGACTGTGCAATGGATTTTTCTGGTGGAGCACAGCATGCACAGAACTGGCCTCACCCTTTAAATGAAAGGTTCATCTGCTGTGGCCTTGCAAGCATGGACTCATCCCGCACTTGCAGAAAGTGCGGGATGAGTCCTTCCTGAATCTTTGTTTGTGAAGAAAAGCCAGAGGGAGTATTGGTGGATTGCTATAGTTATTATAACCATAATTAATTACTTTCCAAACTCTCATTCCATCCCATATGAGGGGGGAAAGCTTCTGCTGGCAGCTGGAGCCTTCTAAATAGAAGAGGTGGAAATACCCTAAGGTATGTGGTGCAAGTACCACATGTGGATTAGTTTAATCCCATGATGAGAAGCCATGTTGAGTTAGACCTATTCCATCCTGAACTTGTTATAGGTCAAGCTCTGAAGCACATCTAGGGCTGAAAGATAGCCCATCTTTGCCATTTTTATCCTCTGGCATCATTAGGCCTTGCCCATTTCCACCCTATGGCCTACTTGCGATGACCACTGCCACACCAGATCTTAACCTAGTACTCTGTTTTTACTAGCGCATTGTAAATTCACTTCACTGGTGTCACTTCAAGTTATGCCACTGTCAGGGCTTTAGTCCTAGACATAATCCACTGTTGCACTAGCAGATGCCTACATCTGATAACCCATCCTATTGAGGACAGGTTATCAATGGTTAGCCTGCCCTCTCTCCTGCAGTCCTCCATGCTTCCTGAAAACAAGCTCTGTAGGATTTCCCCAGCCCTTCACTAATGGTTTTGGTTATGCACAGGCAGTTACAGGAGAGAGGATAATAATAGTTCCATCATGGAAACTACCCAGCTGGATCTTGGTCCTATATACACTTACCAGGAAAACTCAGTGGGCTATTTCTGATCAGACATTTATAGTGCTGCACGGCAAATTGCTATCCTATTGAGGATGGGTTATCAATGGTACAGTTGGAGCAGATGTTTCCAGGAATCTCAACAGCAAAGGGCCCAAAGCTGTGGCTGCTATGCATGCATATACACTCAAATCCATGCACACACACCCCTCTTGTACTGTGGTCCTGTCCAGAGAGAAATGCTCCTGGGAAGTGGGGTGTTTTGGATTGGTCATCCCGCATCCTCCCCAAGAGTTGATAGCCTTTACTACCCATCTTAGCCCTCATGCTCTAGTAGCAAAGTGAGTGAAGAGGCAGATGATGCACTGGGGTCACTGCCTTTCAGACACTGGCTTCAGGCATGCCAGCTAGAATACAGGCAGGGCAGGGGATGCCTTCTTTGGTTTGAAAGAGACCCGCTCTGGTCCCAGGAAGGGCTCCTCTTGGTCTGGCAGCACTGCCCCAGTACGAAGCTGCTACACAGCTGCCTGTAAAGGAGGCCCTCATTTTTTGGAAGTACATCAGGGTCCTTGCTACCTTAATCCAACCTTGTCTCCTGCATTCATCCAGCTGTTTACAATTTGATGACAGAATTGAACTCATCTTATTTGATATTTTTGCCTTGAAAAAGACTCAAGCCAAATTCACACTACACAAAATCCAAATTTCCAAATTTCTGGGTTCTGGTGGTTTTTATTTACATTATTTGTTGGAGAATCAGGAAAAACATTTATTAAAAGTAGCAAAATTTTGCTACATTATGTGTAAGGTTTGTCCATATGTCGCTGCCAATAGTCACTGATGTTAGAGATCGTCTATGATGCTTGCTTTATTGATTGTATTTTTATTGGTCAATGACCAAAATAAAATGTCAGTCTGTCTGTTACTATACAAATAATCCAGTTTGAAACTGGATTATTTGCCATGGAGCCTTCCTATCGAATCCTAGGATGTGTAGTTTTACAAGGTCTTTGGCCTTCTCTGCCAAAGAGTGCTGCTGTCTCACCAAACTACAAATCCCAGGATTCCATAGAAAGGAGCCATGGCAAATAATCCAGTTTCAAACTGGATTATTTGTGTAGTGTGGATTTGGCCTCAAATATATTCAATGTTCTGAGTCTATTTTTGTTCTTAATTATTAAGGAACTATCGCATATATGGTGACTGCTATTATAATTATTACACATTTCTTTATAAATGTATCCAAGTGTAATCTGTTGTTTATTTTCCTACTGTTTACAAATAATTCTGAGCGTGCATTTTAGCTTCTTTTTTTGAAACAGATATCCCCTGTTGTTTTTAGGGCTCCTACCTACCATTTTGGCAATTTGCTTTTGCTGTGATCGGTTTCACCTAAAAATGTTACAAACTGTTAATTTTGTTCAGAGAGTGCTTCCGCCTCCCCATTAAAAGACATAATTAGAAATTCGGATAAGTAAGATTTAGTTCTACAGATGCTGAATTGCTAGATCAAAGCAGAGCTTTTTGCTTAAAGCTCAACTTCTCTGGAAGCTGATTAACATTAATGTAAAGAGACTTGCAAGTGGGTTAAAACTAATACATGCCTTCTAGTTCCTCCATTACTTCTTAACCCTCTTTGGCTTTTGGATACTGATTCCCATCTATAAAGATGGATTATTTTACATTTGTAAACCTCCCCCCCGCAGTGTCCCTATATTAACCCAAAGTAATATTTATTTTGTGGGATGTCTGGATTACCAGCATATTTATACTTTTCTCCCAGATAGCAAATTCACGATTATTGTGATTATTGTGTGAACACTATTTATTTTTATTTTATTTATTTTCTAAATTTCTATACCACTTATCAGTGCCAAGGCACTCCCTAAGAGATTTACAATGTAAAAACAAGTGAAAATAAAATGCCCTCCCATCTAATTAAAAAAAATTAAAAACAATTAAAAAATAACAATTAAAATTATTTTTAAAAACATATATGAGTTAAAACAATAAAAACACACAATAAAAGCTTTTGTGCCTGCAGCTACAAATTAAAAGCTTGCTGAAATAAAATTGTGTTTGCCTGCCGGCAAAAGAAAAGCCAGGAGGGGGCTAGCCTAGCCTCCTGAGGAAGGGTGTTCCAGAGGGTGGGAGCAACCACTGAGAAGGCTCTCTCTCATGTCCTCACCAACCAAGCCTGGGAATCACTATGTGATTCACAAGTGTCTTGGGGCACCCTCTGAATCATGTTTGTACTGTAATGAAATCCACCCTTCTCCCCAATTTCTGGTTTTTAGATCAGTCAGTCCTCCATATTAAAAACTAAGTACCTGGAAGCTACTGTATGATATATGAAAATTACATATGACTGCTATGCAAGAGCATGCACCTCTCTTCTAGGGACATACAGCTGTCTTACCTGAGCAACAATATTACTCCCGGTATCTACTGTATGCAGACTAGGCATTGTGCAAATAACACTGGCGGTTACAGTTTCTCACCCAGAGAGGATGATTTTCAGTTTAAATCAAACTTCAAAACTGAACTTGTCATATGAATTTAGTCATATGAATTTAGGACAGAATTTCCTTACAGAAAGGAAGGACCATTGGTTTCTTAGAGGGAAGAACCAGTGATCCACTAGCTACTGTTGGACTCCAGCTCCCATTGCCTGCCATCAGCATGGACCATGGTGATAGAGAATGGGAGGGGCAATCCACAGGTTCCCTACCCTGACTGACAGCTCTCTGAATTTCAAGATATGCTCGGACTTAAAGCTGGGAGCTTCTTTGAGCAAAACAGGTGCTTTTACATTGAACTGTGACCCGTCCCTATGACAGAAAACCAGCTGTTTAAAAGTCATTTTAGACATTTTTTGCAACAGCTGCATTGCTGTTGTAGCACACTTTCAATGACTGTACCAAGAAGCCCATGTAAGCTGTTAGGCAACTTTAGATGACTGAACAGCAGCTTAGCCAAAGGAGGGGGAGGCAATGGTAAAGTGGCAGTGTGTGGTTCCGAAGCCAGTGAATCCACTCCAGGTTTTAGTCCAGATCTTAAGGGGGCTGATCCAATTTTGGGTATTGTGTTCAGCACCTTGGATAGCTCCTTGAAAGTTCAGGCTAAGACCTGAACTGGATACATTGACTTACAGATATGGAAATCACTAGTTGCCACTGCTATGATATTAAACCTCCTTACAGGGCTGAATACCCATGCATGGAAGGATCAAAACAAAAGGAGGTGAATGGGAAGAAAGTTGTGGCTTTGGCAAGGGAACCAAGAAGAAAATCCTCAGCATAATCTGGGACTTGGACTGAACGGAAAGTTAGAGTCTCTTGCACAGCTCTATCAAAGACTACTTCATCCCCCCTCCCTTTGCCTATATGATGTCTCCAAGCACGTATCCATGCTTTGCCTTGAACAATGACTAAGGAAGCAGCCACTAAGCAGCCACAGGATTTGACACATCCCTACAACATCAGGTGGCTTTTAAAAGCAGCTGGCTCCCAAGAGTCCCTTGCAGGCACAAACTGTCATGTTCTAACAAACAATGATTCCTGGAGGGGGCTGATCTCCCTGGTAAAACTGACACTCAACATGACTGGGTGTTGGAACAGTTTGGGGGTAAGCCTCATGTTTCTTTTTAGTGTCACTACCTTGCTACTGCAAAGGAAGATTAAGAGATATCCACAGTTGGTAGGTGCTGAGCTCACCATGCTGTTAACAGCTGGATGCTTTGCAATTCCACTTCTCAGCACCAGGAGCTACCTTCGTTTTTTAAAATCATCTCTGTGTGATTCTTGGCTGTTATCAGTTCAAACCTCTGTCTCACATTCTCAGCAGGTGGCATATTTGCAAATGGTGGAAAGTGGAAGAAGAGTCTGGAAATGCTATTGTTGTGAAAGTAGATACATGATTCGCAAGGAAGGTTGGGAACAAACAGGTCTATAGTCAAGTCTCTATTCTCTGCTACTAACCCACCCTGGTTTTCTGAACATTACTTCCTGATTTATAACCTGAAGGTGGCTGCTAATAATTTATTTCCTTATATTGCTGCTATGGTATTTGGGTTGGTATGAGAGTGGAACATATTGCTAAATAGTAATAGAATTTCTGAAAATTCAGAACTGGAAGCATTATTTAAAGCATTATTTATCCTAATGAATAAATGGACATCTCTCTCTCTCTGGCTTTTCTTCGCAAATGAAGATTCAGGAAGGACTCATCCCGCGCTTTCTGCAAGCACACTGATGACTAAAAAGGCCAATCCGAGATAAACAAGTCTGGTTGCAGAAAGCACAGCAGAAGGTGTCCTTGGGTGATGTTTCCAGGTTATGATTCTTTCTGGATTGTCGTTTCTCTTCAAGACTTGTTTGGCGTGAGCTCTCAAATAAGGCTGCAGCATTGTGGATAGTGCGTCTTCATGCCTCCCGATGTGAGGCTATGGCGGACCATTGTTGGTGATCAATTTGGCCGAGCCTGAGATGTATTTATGTAACGGACATAAATGAATATAAACCAGACATTAGGAATGGGAGCAAACCAAAACCAGTTGCAGAACACTTCAGTCTTCCTGGGCATTCCATCTCTGACCTCAGAACAGCAGTCCTTGAACAAAAAAACTACAAAGGAAAATTGGAAAAAGAAATAGCAGAACTGGAATATATCCACAAACTCCTGTCCATCCACAGTGGGTTGAACAAAGACAATGGTTTTGTGGCATGCTACACATATTATAATGCTAGTTAACTCCCCAGCCTCAGGAGGGCACTCTTGGCCAGTTTATCACATCTTATTCCTGGTTCCCAGCCAGCATCATACTACATTCCAGTAATCTCCTCTGCCATTCATATGGTTATCTACTCACTTTGGCCTTAGGCAACATCCTTCCTCCACCTGCCTTTCTCCCTTCACTTCAAAACTGAACTTGTCACCTTATCACCATACCCACAAGTTTTGCATTTCTATGGCTATTCATACAGTCTGCTCATAAAGCTCTATTCCTAGACATTTCACTCTATGCATCTGAGGAAGCAGACTGAAGTCTATGAAAGCTTTTGCTACAACTTCTTTCTTTCCTTAGCATCAAAGATGCTACAAGATCCCTTTGTATACTGATAATCCAGACTAACACAGCTATATCTTTGATTTCTACAGACATTTGAAAACCACAGTAGGGTAATATCTTTATAGGAACCAATCAAAGTCTTGAGCAGATGTTCTCTTCTCAAAAAAAAAAACAAAACAAAAAAAGACCCCATACTCATCTCCTTTGAGCTATGTTCATATTTCTGTACAGCAGCTGTGTCTCCCCCCCCCCATAGAAGTATAGTGGAAGAGTAATTTAAATGGGAGAAATGGCATGCTAAAGGGTGGAGTTCCCTTATACCATCATTCAACTCCCAGGTTGTTCTCCCATTCCCTGCTTGTTGTTAAATTAACACGTGCACACAGGGGTCATGGACTCTCTACACCACATTTAGTTGTATTTAAGGAACAGCATGACCCAATAAGCCAAACAATCTCAGGATATATATGAAATCCACAACAAATCTGCTGATTTTTTGCTGCTTGTCTGGAAGAGTAAACCTGGAGCTGTGGTGTGTGTGTGTGTGTGTGAGTGAGTGAGTGAGAGAGAGAGAGAGAGAGAGAGACAGAGAGAGAGATTTCCCAAGCACTTTGCAGGACGTGTTCAGAGCTGGAGAAAGTTCCATTTTTGGACTACAACTCTCTGAATCTTGTTTCCAAGCTCTAGATATCAGTGTATAGCTGAGGGGGATCCACTTGCCCCTCTTGGCCACATGTTGTACAGGATGGGTGTAAATTGCCATATGATAATTGCACAAGTCATGCTTATTTCAGTAAAAGTGAATATTATACCTTGCATGTGCCAGAAAACTGATTGCTCATGTAGTGAAAGTAGTTACACCACACAGAGGTAGTATAAAGTAATATACAGGTGTCATACACCTTCCTACATAAATATGTGTAGTACATATTTGAAATGGGTCCTTGAGATTGCTGTCTTTTCAGCACCAGCTGAAGACTATTTTCCCAGGTTTTAAATCTCTGATTTTTTAAAAAAATGCTGCTATTTTATTTTGGTGTTTTACTGTTTTTCTTTTAGATTTATATTGTAAGCCACATTTTTATTACACACACACACACATACACAAGCTCACTACACAAAGGTAGTGTAAAGTAAATCAAATATGTTAATATAAATTTACATAAGCTATAACAGGGTGGTTAATTTCTGTTGGAGGATCTTCCAGTCCCCAGAGAAATACAGTAATGTATGAATATCCCTCAAATTGTCAACAAGGGTGTGACTTGTGAAATGCACTTTGACAGTTGGATTGACCTCATTGGGGTGTAGCTGTTACCTATTTGTTAACTCTCCCCTTCCCCTGTTTGTGCTAATTATGTAAAAATGTAATTAAAGTACTGTATGTATTTCTACACCCACCTCCCCTCAACTGCTTGAGATGTTTTATAGACTCACTGATAAGCAAATATAAGACCGTCTTCTATTTTGAATATGCAATTGGTGAATTTGTATATGCAAATGTGACAGATAATTATTTTACAATAAATATCAGGTCCAAGGATATAGCCTATAATTCCGAAGGCCTTTCATCGTGACTTTTTCATTGGACGATATATGTGTATTTATGGACCTTATCACACTACACTGTTATAATGCTATTATTCCACTTTAACTGCTCTGGCTGCCTCCTGTGGAATTCTGGAATTTGTAGTTTAGTGAGGCCGAAGAGCTCTCTGGCTGAGAATTCTAAATGCCACTCCCTAAACTGAAAATCCCAGGATTCCACAAGAGGCAGCCAGAGCAGTTAAAGTGGGATAATAGTGCTATAACAGTGTAGTGTGATAATCTCCTATGTCTCAGCTGATGTAGTCACATTTACATTTGCCTCCAAAGGGATTCTTTTGTTATATATATAAAAAGTGTGTTTTCCCAGCAGATATGTGGCAATGGAAAAATGCTGATTACACACACGTACTGCCAGCTAGTCATTTTGTGTGTGGTTTGGAGTGCAATGAAGAATGTGGCTACACAAGTGATGATATGGACAACAATTGGCTAGTGACAGTCATCACTGACATCGCTGAGTGATTGTTACCCTTGAGTCTTGTGAACTTTAAAAAGAATGTGTCTTGTTATTATATGGACATCTGTAAAGGCTGAGTAATAATTCCTCTGCCAGTTCAGTGCTGGATTGCTCATATAATTTTTCAATACAGAAATGGAAAGAAGAGCAGGGAAAAGGCACACTGGCAGCCACCTGCAATGGTCCCTCTTCTCATGTGGCAATCTTCAGCCATTTTGATTATCCTTTCCCCCCATTCTTTCTTGGCATTTTGCATCTTGGTCCAGTACTGCAGTCTACATTCCCCTTTCTTTTAAAAATACATTGAGTAGGTTAATTAATCTGCCTCCCTACCGTCTCTGAAGTACAAGTTTTCTACTTTTTCTTTCAAGGGGGCAAGATACTGTTTTACTACTGAACAGAAATTGGGTAGGACAGTAGGAAGAGCTATCCTGGATCTCTCCTCCTACCAGCCCCTGCCATTGTTTCTTAAGGGAAGAAATGTACTATGCCAGCTCCAGGAAATCTCTGCTGTGTCAGTTTCTGGCTCTGTGGCAGGATGGGGTGTCTGAGACTAGGAGCTTGTGGTCACACCCCTCTAACTGCCCTGTTTTGTGCCACCGGTGGAGTACCAAGGCTGGGTGAGTCATAATAGAATTCCACCACCATTCAGGAAATCCCTCTGTGGCTGAAGGCGGACATTCACAACATTCAGTGGCCCTTTATCAGCCCTCCCCAGGAGCACTGGATGGCTCTTTAAATAAAACAAAAGCCCTGAGATAGGCCCTGAATAAAACAGAAGGCTTTCTCTATAGGTGACAGTAGTTCCCTAGGATTCATGCCCAATTGGGTCTCCAAAGCAAGAAGAAAATCTTCTCTCTTAACTATGAAGAGCTAGCTGCTTCCCTGCTGTTTGAAAGGAATATTATTTGAAAGCAGATTGTGTTCTAAGCATTTCTTCTCCCACTCAGGCTAACTGCCTCTGTAACCACCCATTAAGAGTTCTGCACTCTGGTTTTACAAGCAGGAATTGTAGCTCTATGCAATGCAATATTATCTTGTGCCCCAGGAAGGCAAGAGAACAAGCTTGAAAAACATCAGGGGCGGCTTCTCAGAGAACATTTATTTGCAAGGAGACCTTTAATTCTTCCCCCCCACCCACACCCTCCTTCTCACTCCTAACATAAGATCTATTTATGGCAATATGACATCTGCAGTACTGTGTTCTTTGCAAGGCTAGCTCCTCTAAAAAATTAATAGTATACGCAAATTCAGCTTTAAATATTAACATGGACTGTGGGGAAATAGAGGCTCCCCGTGCTAAAAGTATTTCAGGCTGTTTGCTGGTGTGTGATAGAGTTGCAAGCATACTTTCCCTTGGTTATTTGGATTTTGTGGCCCACACTCAGAATGTTAATCGGGGACATGATCCCTCATTTTATGTTGTAGTGATTTGCTCTAAACCAGTGATTGCTGAATGTCGGTCCTTCAGGTGTTTTGGACTTCAACTCCCAGAAGCCCTATCTGACTTGGCTAACAGTCAGAAATTCTGGGAGCTGAAGTTTAAATCATCTAGAAGACCAATATTAGCTAACACACATTGGAAGCTGTTTAATGCAGTTAGATGTGTAAATAGCTATTGCTTAAAACAATTTGTAAGCCGCTCTGATAGCCTTGTGGCTGAAGAGCGGGGTATAAATAACTAAATAAATAAAATAAATAAATATTTGGGAACCAGTGCTCTAAACTATAGTTTTCAATACAACTCAAGGACATTTGACCTGCAGCCCCATTCTGATTCCCAAATGCCACCCGAGCTGAGGGATGAGAGAGAGCAAGGCATAGCAGAGACCATCTGTGGAACAGGGCCTCCACAAACATCCCAATTCCTCGCTTCTGGAGATCCATGAGGATGCCCAATGGCAGCTGGAGCCCTCTGGGCCTAGTGGGGTGGAGGCATGAGATTCCGAGGTGCAGCCAGCTACATTTTCTTTGCAACCCAGTATCTTTTTAAGCAATGAACTACACTGGACAATAATGTCTTGCTTTTGTTTGGAAGGACTGCTTATTGCTTCTGTGCAGGGGAAAAAGCTCTATAGCCTCTGCCATACCTTACAGCCGTCCTAATCTTCGGGTTATGCACCACATTCTTTGAAACAGAGGCCTCAGCAAAACTCAGCCTTGAAAAGGATGTTCTGGGTGAAAAAGAATTTTAAAAGTGTTTGGAGCATCACCCTTAGTTTTGTGCTGTCAGAAGAGGTATGTGGCATCCACAAGCCCCTTATCACACCCCACTCACTCCCCCAATCTTCCAGTTAGATAAGTACATAATTCCTTGCAAAAGGACTTTGGCCCTAGAGATTCCAACCATGGAAAAGGGGACAGAAGAAAAGGAAATATATTGCACTGCAAGGATGAGAATCTATGCAAACTCAAAAAAAATGAGTAAGCCCCATTGAAAAAAGTGGGATTTACTTCTGAGTGAAATGCATAGGATTACAGATATGGTAGATAGCTAGGTAAATAGGAGAGACTGTTATAAGGGAGAGCCTGGGTCTAATTCAAACAACACACTTAAACATTTCTTTGCACTCACATTTGTCTGGTACTTCAATGACATGTCCTATAGAAAAGAGATATTAACCTTTGCACAATGGGAAATCAAGGCACATTTGCCATGAATGCACATGCTGAAAGGGGTTTGTGTGAAAGAAAGTGGTAGTAGAATCTCATCTGTGTAGTATAACAGAGAAAGCAGTCTTTTTAACCCAGCAGCAACTCATTGCATAAGGGAAACAGAGTTCAGGATTGCAAAGTTCTAATTAATTTGGTGTAGTAGATTCAGCCTGAGCCTGGTCTTGTTCCAAACATACTTGTTCCAAATATGTAATCAAAATTATTCAACCCCCAATCCAAGTCAGGTTTATTGTCCAAATTTACACTTTCAGCTGTTTGCAATGAACAAATCAAACATGAAATAGCTCAACAGAATGAATGCTTCAAGTGGTTTCCCCAAATTCAACTGAAAATGCAACTTATAATGACTTCTCCAGTCTCAAAATTATTCAACCCTATGAATAGAATCCCTCATAACAGCACAAATATGCAAAATAGGTATTGTCTCAAGCACACATGATGCAACTAATCAAGGGATCCATTAGTTGTACCATGTGCGCTTGAGCTGGAACACATGAAATACCTGAACTGGCTAGGGGTTTGTTGAGTGTTACGTTTGACTGCATGTTAGAAATATGGCTAAGTCAAAAGAATGATCCAAAAAGTTGAGAGAAAAGATCATCACCCTTCACAAACAAGGAACAGGAAGCACAGTTTGCAAGTTCAGTGTTAAAGGAACAGTGGTTTCACTACCTGGACGGGGCAGAAAAAGGAAGCTATCAATGGCTGCAACCAGATTTCTGAGAAGGCAGGTTGAGAAAAACCCTCGAGTGATTGCAAAAGACCTGCAGCAAAACTTTTGTCAACAGGGATGTGGAAGCTAACCAAGAGAATGTATAGACCTCTCTGGAGAGATTTTGCAAGTTTGGTGTTGCTGTGTGCCTGCAAGGCATTGCTGATTTATGGTGGCCATAAGGTGACCCTATCATGGGGTTTTCTTGGCAACATTTGTCCAGAGGGGGGTTGTCTTTGCCTTCCTCTGGGGCTGAGAGGATGTTATTTGCCCAAGGTCAGCCAGTGGTTTTCCACACCCAAGTGGGGATTTGAACCCTGGTCTCCAGAGTTGTAGTGCAATGTTCAAACCACTACACTGTAAGCCTTAGAAACTGTAACAAGCTGCTGTTCTATATCAGTTGGACTAGAGGTCTGCACAGAGCCATTTTTACTTACCTGATCCACCCAAACTGGAGAATTTGTACTCTCATCATCTGCCTAGAGGTGACCCACGAAGACCAGAGACTCAAGGCCACACCATGAGATTTGGCAACACATGATTACTGTAATCATCTTTTGACTGGTCTTCCATTATCTCAACCTAATCCTCAACATTCTGCTGCTAAGATTATCTTTTTGACCCATCGTTTTGATCATGTTATCCCACTTTTGTTTTCTCTTAATTGGTTACCCATTCCTTCTAGGATTCAATACAAGCTTCTTGTTTTAACATTCAAGGCCCTCCTATCTTTCAGCCCTTATTTCTTTTTACCAGCCTGCTCGAGATCTGCATTCTAGGAACTCTAGGCTTCTCACCCAACCAAGGGTTTCCTCTTCCTTGGCTTGGCTTCATCCTTACTCGCTGCCCCATACTCTTGGAATTCCCTCCCTGAACATTTGTGGACTAGTCCTTCCCTCACTGTCTTTAAACCTCAATTGAAAATTTTCATTTTATATATATTATATTGTACAGTATCTTTTGTATTTTATCTGGATAATTTGTTTTACAATTGTATTGTATAGTTTTATATTTTTATTATTCCTTCCCCCCACCTTTCTCTGTATACACATATATTTTAGATTGCACATCTTTGGCAGGACCCACTGTTTTGGGGTAGTTTACTTGTAAAGCACCATGTACATCGATGGCAATACATAAATAGATGGTGATGATTGATGATGATGATGAAGATGATTATGATACTTGTTTTAGCAGAGACTTTAAAGTAGCTATCTAAGATGCCAAAACTATTTGGGTGAGAGGGGCCAGCAATATCTCATTGAAAATTCAGACTAAAACCCAGAGAGGATTAATTGCCTCAGTGACATGCAGGCCACCAGCCACCACTGCAGAACTGTATAATGTGCATAAAAGAGTGTATGAAAATGCTACAGATAAACTCTGTATGTAACTGTAGTAGTATGTTAACACCTCTAAATGTGGTGTTGGTAGCAAACACAATAGAGGCAGAGTGGTTGCTTCAGGGTAAGTATTCAGTGACAAGGCCCATGGTAATACATACCATCCTGCCCTCTTTCAGATACGACACAGGGTCAGGTTTGGTTGGTTATCTGGTTGAGAGCTCATCAGCTAATGCCAGGGCATCCCCAGATGGAGTGAGGGAAGAATCCTGCCTGAAACACTGGACAGACATGGCTACCAGCCAGAGCTGACTATGTTGGGATAGATGGACCAATGTTCAGACTCAGTATATGGCAGCTTCCTGGACTCCTAATAGGGTGAGACCATCTACGGTATTTGTCTGAAATTCAGAAAAGTATATTTGAACTTGAATAACTTTCAGGCCACATAGGCCATTCCAGGCCAAAATGCTGGATATGTCAGAGCTTGAAACCTCATAGCTGTTTCCTATACAGTAGGACCCCCCCTATCCATTGATTCATTATTCACTGATTGAATTTTCCATGGGGCACAAAATAGCACACGTACCATAGAGTCTTCCTAGAAAATGTGTCCTCTCTAGCCATTTTCTAGGTCCTCCAAGGCAACACTATGGTATTTTAAACCAGAAGTCCCATTATTTTCAATTGTGTTTGCTATTATCCATTGTTTTCGGTAGCCACCCCCTCCCCGCTGAACCAATCCCCAGCGGATATAGGGGTCCTACTGTAGCTCACAGCAGTCATTTGAAACTTTTACATGGAACATTTTGAAAAGCAAGACCTGAAAACAGCACCAAAAAAGCCCACAACTTGGTTCCGATATGTGGATGACACTCTCACCATTTGGAACCACGGAGAAGAAGATTTGGTCTCATTCCTGAGCCACCTGAACAGCATCCACCCAAATATCCAATTCACAATAGAAAAAGAGAAGGAAGGAACACTGCCATTCTTGGATGTCCTAGTCATCCGCAAACTAAAACAACAATTAGGCCACAGGGTATATAGAAAACCCCTACACACAAACAGATACCTACACAAGAACTCCAATCATCACCCAGGACACAAAAGAAGCACAATAAAAACATTGGTAGACCGTGCAAAAAGGATCTGCGAACCTCACTACCTGGAGGACGAACTAAGGCACCTAAAGTGGGCCCTACAGGCTAATGGTTACTCCAGATCAGACATCACAAGAGCAGCCAGGCCCAGAAAAAACCACAGGAATGAAGAAGAAAAACAGCCACCCAAAGGGAAGGTATTTTTACCATACATCAAAGGAGTCACAGACAGAATAGGGAAACTGATGAGGAAACACAACCTCCAAACAATCTACAGACCAGCCAAGAAAATGCTGCACTCAGTGAAGGATAAAAGAGACCCTCTCACAGCTGCAGGAGTTTACCGCATACCATGCAGCTGTGGACAAGTTTACATAGGGACCACTAAACGCAGTGTGCAAACATGAATCAAGGAACATGAGAGACACTGCAGACTGGGCCAGCCAGAAAAATCAGCATTAGCAGAACATGTTATAAACCAACCTGGACACAAAATGCTATTTGAAAACACAGAAATTCTAGACCAGGCCAACAACTATCATGTCAGAATGCACAGAGAAGTTATTGAAATCCACAAACACCTGGACAACTTCAACAGGAAAGAAGAAACCTTAAAAGTAAACAAAATCTGGCTCCCCATTTTGAAATACAGTAGAATCAAAACTCAACACTTACAAAAGAATTCCACCCAGGTACAGGAGGATTCCCAGCAGATAATGGCCCATCAACCAACCATTAGCCAAACAGACACTAATGAGCCTTGCATTTCTATACCCAGAAACTAACCATTCAATTACACAAATTTACATATCCTCCCCAACAGGGGTTCAAAGCATATAAACTCCACACACACTACTACCCAACCATTCTCTGAGGATGCCAGCCACAGATGCAGGCGAAACGTCAGAAAGAAACTATTCCAGAACATGGCCTCACAGCCCGGAAAAAAACCCAAGGAAAATCTATGGATGCCAGCCATGAAAGCCTTCGACTCCTCATTTTAAATTGTTTATTTTTTTTTAATAACAAGGTTGTTTGAAGGTAATACCTTGCTACCCCTGCTTTTAAAGTGATGCTGTACAGCCTAAAGCCTTAAGGGCCTCAGAGTAGTAGTAGTAGTAGTAGTTATTATTATTATTACAGTTTTTTATTCATTTATAATCTGCCTTTCTCCCAACAATGGGACTCAAGGTGGCTAACAACATATTTAAAATAATACAAGTTAAAAACAAAACAAAAGTAAACATAATGGTATAAATATAAAACGTAAAAAAGAATTAAACAATTTTTAAAAATTTATTTATTTATACCCCGCTCTTCAGCCACAAGGCTATCAGAGCGGCTTACAAATTGTTTTAAGCAATAGCTATTTACACATCTAACTGCATTAAACAGCATCCAATGTGTGTTAGCTAATTTTTAAGTTAAAAACATTAAAAATATTAAAATGCATTAAAAACTCTATAAAGACCTTTCTTAATCTTAAAAACTGCACCACACTGCCTTAAAAGCCCAGCCCTTGCCAGTTCATTTGATTTCACATATGTTGCTGAGACAGGAGGATAAGGCTGTTTGCTTCCCCAGCTAAGGAGAGTCATTCACATGTGTGCATGTTTTGCATGTGTGTGGCCCCCAAACCCTGATCCAGCATCTCATATCTTTGAGTCCCAAATGGGAGGGGGGGAAGTAGGATAGAAATAAAGATAACAATAACAACAACATATCATCTTGAGGGGGCTGAAAAAGATTGTGTACTCCTGCCTTAAGGCACTGTTTAAGCACTGAGCTGAGTATGGCAACAGCAGATGAGTGGAGAGATATCCTGGAATCCTGATTCTTAGAAAAGGAATTTCCAGAGGGTAATGGAAAGAGAATGGGGGGGGGGAGTATGGAAAGAGAGAGCACCATGGAATCTATGTGGGAGGGGAAGGAGAAGAACGAAGCATATCATCTTGCTATTTATATTGGGGGCTAGGATATGATAACGTTTAAAACTATAATACTGTTCATTTCTTAACAATGCATTCGATCTCATGAACTGATGTTTTGCTTGCTCCTGCACTGTGTGGCTAAGCTCACTCAAGTGAGTCACTCGGAGCTATTTTTTTCTACAGGCAACCGTACAGCAGTATAGTCGTTCTCTCTATTTCTGGAGGCACACTCTGGTCCAGGTTGTATAAGCTGATGGGCGGGAGTGGAGGAGGCTGGTAGATGGGTAGGCTTTGCTTCCACCTCTCTTTTCACCTTCCATTTTTTAAATTGCAAATCCATTTTAAAATCTCAGTGCGAAGTAGCTATGAGCTATCAAGCTACTGAAAGAATTATTTGCTCCATTTTGCATCTGTGTTTTTTTTTCCTGGTAAAAATTTCTTAACATTATGGCGTGGTTCAGCACACCACTGAAGTGGGATTTTTGCAATGGAATACATGTATAAAGATGCAATCCTGTACTCATTTTCCACCCACCGAAGGGTTCTTGGATTTGGCAGAAGCCCCACTAAATGGATTGAATGTGAGCTAGACCACTGGCTACACAGGTGAAACACGTCAGATACACTGGTATAGACAGTCTGCTGGAAGAAAAAGCCAAGCAGGGTGAACAAGGTAGGAGGGCAAAGTGAACAGGGCATTTTCATGATATCCTAGAACCCCTAGACAGGGTGTTTTAAAGACACGGACGGACAGAATGTTATTTTGAAGATCTCTACCCACTGCCTCCTTTTCCATAATGTTTGTGGAGCTCACATTGTTGGGATTCTGAAAGAAATGATTTGACAACAATACAGTAATGCCAATAATGATATGATCCTCTTTATGTATGAAGACTCCCTCATATATGAGGATTGAAGTAATTGCCTCTGGTCCCCAATCCCCACCCCACTTAAAAAGGCCCTGTCTCCACACCATGGTTATGCCCCCATTGATGGCAAACTTTGCCCCAATCCTGAAGTGCTTGCAAATAATTTCTTTCCCACTGACTTCAATAAAAAGGAAAATAATTATTTTAAAAATAATGCCCTGGAACTGGAAGTGTCATGCTCATATGATCTGTTGGTGTTGTGTGCCTTCAAGTTATTTCCCACTTACGGTGACCCTATCACAGGGTTTTCTTGGCAAGATTTCTTCAGAGGAGGTTGGCCATTGCCTTCCTCTGAGGCTGAGAGAGTATGACTTGCCCAAGACCACCCAGTGGATTTTCATGTCTGGGGGGGGGATTTGAACCCTGGTCTCCAGAGTCATAGTCCAACGCTCACACTACGCTGGCTCTCATATGATATGAGAAAGTAAAAGATAGGGTAACTCAGCACCCTGTCATTGCACATCACCATGAATCTATAAACCCCAAACAGAGAAGCTAGAAATCAGATGACAAGTGCACAGAAATGAGGATCTCTTTCTTTTGTGCTCACAAGTGGGAAACTAAGTGGTGGAGATCTGGGAGAATCTGCACAAAAATAAGACCATTTCCACTTCCACAACACAACTAGTTTCTAGAAAACGTCTGGGAACATGTGGCTAACATGTCTCTGCCTAACTGTAAGAGGTACTGGGGGGGGTGGCCACAAACATTCCACACCCACTCCACTCCCCACTCTACCACCTGACTACACAGGAGTACACAGGTAAGGCAGGAGTACACAGGTGAGACAGGGCAAGGGCAACTGAGCTACAGGGCAGAACTGCTGTGACTGTTTTGCATGCCTTTTCTCTACCCTGCTCCACTGCTGCCAAACTGTGTTGTGTCTAAACTTGTACTGCTCTTACATTCCCTTTCAACAGTCCCCGACTGGTGGGAGTTAGTGGTTATTCCAGGGATGCTGGGAATGTAGCTGGCACTTTTGAATATTAGGCATTTTTGGCAGGTTTTTGTCCCTCCTCTCGTGGGTGCAGCAGGTGTTGAGTGGGTGCCTGCTGGTGTGGCAATAGTTTATCTTGTAGTATGTGGGGAAATAATCATTGTAATGTAAAAGCAATCTTGTGTACCTCATTCACATCCTAAGATAAGTCTAGGGTTTTTTCCCTGCATGCCTTTTGTTCTCCCAAGTTCCCTTTCTCTTATTTCACTGGACACTTCCAGCCAACTGGAGTGCTGGGTCATTCCACACATGACCTAATTTAAATTTTATTCCTCTGTGTAAGTTCTCTTTTTTAAGTTTGAGTCTCCATGAGGCTGGAGCCATCTTCATCTTAAGCCATCTTAAGCTTTCTTTCCTGTAACCATGGAATGATGTTTACCATGCAGCCTGTAGGCTGGGTGAGTTTGTTTTCCTACCCTAAATACCATTAGTTAGTTAGGAACCTCTTTTAAAGTTTGTTTCAGTATGTAGATTGAGATTGATATACCTTCAGTAAACTTTGATTTGCATTTTAAACTGACTCCTTTGTTTTGTAATGAGTCTAATTTAACTGAGTGATCTCAGACCTCTGAATACACTTTTTAAATGTTAATTGAGCTTAAGTCAGCATTCTTAAGTGCACTCTGCATGAAGTTAAAAGTAAATGAATGATTTTTAACTCTCTTTTTAAAGGAGATAATTCTTGTTGCTTTTAAAAAGGACTAGATCCTGGAATTTTTAATACAATTTTATTTTTTAGACTCATTACTCCTACATATCTCCATCCAGTGATTTGATTTAAAGGATTGACTGAACCACCATATGCATTTCCTGCATCAGAAAACATGTGTGGCCTACTTCCAAGTGACATAACACAGGAGCATATTTGGCTGCGTATAGGTACAGCACAGTTTGTACAGGCACTGGAATACATAAATGTGTGATCATTTATACATGACAATCTAGTCACAGCTGTTTCCTATCCCAGAAAATGTTAATATAAGAAAAATTGCTGGTGCCCTTTCCCACAGCACAGTCACATGACTATTTGTTCTTGTGTGACTTCAAGTCATTTCTAACTTATGGCAACCCCATCACCGGGTTTTCTTGGCAGAATTTGTTCAGAGGGGGTTTACCCTTGCCTTCCTCTGAGGCTGAGAGAGCGTGACTTGCCCAAGGTCACCAAGTGGGTTTCCATGGCTGAGCAGATATTAAAACCCTCATCTCCCAGAGTCCTAGTCCAACACTAAAACCACTACGCCGTGTTGGCTCACATACGACTGTTATTTCACTTTAACGCCCATGGCTCTGTCCTATGGGATCCTGGGATTGGCAGTGGAGGAAGGGGCCTTTACAATTCCTAGCCAGGCAGCTTCTCTGGTGCCTCTGACCAAACTACACATGCCAAGGTTCCATAGGCAGCAGCCATGGCAGTTAAAGTGGCATCATAGTAGTAAAATAATGTCCTTGTATCTGATGTGACAAAGCATAGGATATGGAAAACACAGCACCCTCATCAGGGCACACCACCACCACTCTATATACCCTAGATGCAGAAACTATAACTCTGTGTAATATGAAAGGGTCCCATGACTTTATACATTATGTGTATGTGCCAAACATCTCCAAACTGGTGGCTTCCATATATTTTGGAGTACAATTTCCACCAGCTCCTAGCTTGCATCGTCAGTGGTAAGGGGTGATGAAGACTATAAGCCTGTGAATCTGGGAGGTGTGTAGTTGTGGGAGGCTGGTGTGTGCTATCTGGCCTATCGTGTCAAGTGAAATGATTCCATGTGCCTAGCCCCGTTGTCTGTACGTGGAAAATGCGATTGGTTGTGGCTCCTGGATGCCTTCGTAAAGCCTCTGGTTTCCCATGTTTTTTTTTAACCTAAAAATAAAACAGGTGCATATCTTTCCCTGCTGCAAAGAGGACAGTGGATGCATGTGTTACATGCAAAACAGCGTTGGGATTAAAGCAGGGGGTCCATGGGTTGGATAACATTTGCGGGAATCAGGGGTCGTGGGGCTCTTGCAAAGGTCCCCCATCACCCTCTCGCGGCGGGGTGTGCGTATGTATGCGTGGAGGGGAGGCAGCAGTTCGCCCGGGTGTTGCTTGTTCTTTGCTCGCTTAGCTAAGCAATGCCTGTCTGAAAGGCCCGCCGGACCCAGGGGTTCAAGACATATCAGGGGCGACGGGGTGCGCGATGCTGCAGCCAGCGGGGCATAGGCATGCATGCCGCGGGTGCTGCTCCGCCCGGACACGTGTGCGTGTGTGCGCGTGCATCGGGGCGAGGGCGGCGGTGGGGAGTATGTTGCACGTATGTTGCACGAGAAGCGTGCCCGTGGAGGAAAGGGCTGCGGCGGCGGCGGCTGCCTGGGCGCCTTGTGTGTGAGTCTCTGTGTGTGTGTGTGTGTGTGTGTGCGCGAGCCCAGCCCTCCCCGTCCGTCGGGTCCCCCTTGGCTGCCGGGGCCTCGAGGCCCCTTCCCCAGCCGGGGCACCTGGGCGAGCGGCACTGCCCGGCGCCCTCTCCCCCCCCCCCGCCGCCGCTTGCTGCAGTGTTGGGGGGAGGGCAGAGCGGGAGCAAGATGGCGTTGCCGTTGCAGCCTCTCCCCGGGTCAGCACCGGAACAGCTCCTTCCCTCGCGGGCTTCTTAAGCGGCGGCGGCGGCGGCGGCGGCTCTGGAGCCCGTCCTGGCAGCCTGGCAGCCAAATCCCCGGGCGGCGCGCTTCCCTTCCCTTCCCTTCCCTCCCTTCCTTTCCCTTCCTCCGCTCGCTCCCGCCTCGGGCCAGCGGCTCTTGTTTTGGTGCAAAGCTTTCCCCTGGCGTGGCCCTCGCGGGCTGTGTGCGCGCGTGTACGAGTGAGTGTGCGCCCACGTCGCTCCCGCCCCCTCTTGCCCTTTTGCAAGACCGTGCTTTGGACGGTGGCACCAGCTCAGGTGCAACCCTGTCTTTCTGGCAGCTTCTTTTAAAAAATATATCTCCCCCCCTCCTTGGTTTTGGGGTGTTTTTCTGATTATTTTTTTTTTTTTTGCATTTGGATTTGCGGTCCCGAATGGCGGGGGAGGGGGTGCAATTGAGCGAAGACTAAACCACCTCCCCTCCTCTCTCTCTCTCTCTCCCCGCGCCCCCTCCCAATCCGGACGCCTTTCTCTCTCTCTCTCGCTGGCTGGCTGGCTCTCCCGGGGCCACTGGCAGCGGCGGCGATTGTTGCAACCCGAGGCGGCTTCCCTTCGCATGGAGGATGTCACCGGCTCCCAACCACCTGGAGGAGACGCATGGGGAGACTAACATGGAGGAAGAGGAGGAGCTGCGGCACCACTGACTCCCCCCGGCTGGCCGATCCCGAAAGGAGAGGGTGATTTTGTGTTTTCCATGTGGCCCCGGGGCAATTGGGGGCCTTGCGGGCGCCTCGGCCTCCCCGGACCCCCCGGACCCCCTGCCTAAGCGCCTTTCTCGGGGACCCCCCGCCTTCCTCTCTTCTCCGCACCCCAGCCCCCTTCTTGCCCGCTTTCCCGCTTTGCCATGGGAATGGGGGCAACTCTCTTGGCTCTTGTCATGTCGGCTTCCTTTTTCAACCCCAGCTTTGCCTTCAGTTCGCACTTCGACCCCGGTAAGTTGATTTCTTTCTGTCGCTTTTGGGGCCAAAAAACCCAAAACCCAACAACCCAGGAATGATTTCTCAGGGGGTTGTTTTTCCTCTTGCAAAATTACTCTTTCTCCTTCCCCTCCCTTTGCTTCCCGCTTCCTCCGGGGCTTTGGTTTTCCTGTCCTTCTTTCCCACCTCAGCTATCTCCCCCGCCCCGCAAGAGTTTGATGTCGGATCATTGGGGTCATGCTTCTTGCTAGCATGCCCCCTTACCTGCTCCCATCCCTTGCTACCTTGACTTGGTGGTTTTCAACTCCCTGCTGAACCTGTCCCCAGTGACCGGATCTTTGGCGTTGAGGTGGCATCTTCAAGCCATCCAGAAAATGGACTGGCTGCCTCAAGCGCACACTCTGCCTTGGTCCATGGCTAGTGGTTTTACTAAGACTCCCAAGGAGGACATTCTCCCTGCAAAGTTACATTCACCACCTCTGCCCTTCCTTTCCCCATTGAGGGTGTGTAGGAAAGAGGTTCTTGGGCATTTCCTCTAGGACAGAACTAGACATGTAACCTGGATCCTTCCCCAGGGTGTATGTATATTTGCACCTACCTGAGAGGTATTACCTAGCTTGCTGATAAGATCATTTACAGTGGCCACTCACTTACCTGTGAATAAGATGTGGTTGAGTGATCATCTCTTTTGGTTCTTTCCACCACCCACCTGGAAAGTTGCCTGGAATTGGCCAAGGGGGTGGAATTGTGTTCTTGTAGCACATCACTCTGGCAGGGGGGCTTTGCTCTGTGTTCTTCGGAGGGAGGGTGGTTTTGGGCTAGGCCAGGCAACAGAGGGGGAAGCATTGCCATTCACCCAGTGCTGGGCCTTTCTTAGTGAGAGGTGCCAGTTCCCTTGGTGGGTGGTGAGTGATTTGGCCCTAAACCTTTTGTCTGGGTAATTGCTAGCCCTTGATTTGTGGAGTGGGGTGGCAGATTGTCTAGCTGAGGAGGCAGAATTGTGGTACCTCAGAAACATTTCAGCATCTTCTGGTGACAAGTTTTTTTGGTTTCAACCCTCTCCCCAACCCCATTCAGAAATCCTGAAAGGTAGAAACCTAACCACTGTGTTGACATCTCAGTTTGTTCCTGGAGTGATTTTACATCTACTGGTGGACTTTTGTTTTTATTGTGAAAATAGCTTCTTGCTTTTCTGTCCCCTTCCCCCAGCCCCCTTTCTTGTTACGGGTTTATGTGTCCCTGCTTCTTATTGGCAAGCTGCTGGAAGATTGACTGTCAGCTCAGCTATGAATGAAAAAAATGCTTTTGTCTTTAATATCTCTAAATGTCACTTTTGTGATATCTGTTTGGTTTGTTCTTTCAGGGGGGAAACACCTGTCATGATCTGCCCTGATAAAAACGTTTTTGGCTCAGTTTTCCAGATTCCACTGCAGTTGAATCTTGGCAGGCCTGGGGTGATGTCTTAGGTCCAGTTATGGGCTGACATTTCTCAAAACATATTTTGCAGATGAAAAAACATATGGAGGAGAAGAAGAGAGCATAAAGAAAACAAACTTTATTCTTAGTAAATATATTTATTTTGTTTCCTTCTGGCTGCTCTGGTCCTTTTCTTTGCTGTATTCAGTCTTCAGCAAAGGGTGGTGAAGTGGTAACTAACTGAATTACAGTCCAGGCCTATGAGAATTCTCAGGTCGCTCACACAGGCATGAGGGAGCTAGAGTTATATAAGTGCCTGTTTTGCTGCTTTTGTGTTAGATCCGTGCTTGTCCAAAATAAAGACTTTTCCTTACTTATGTGTCTTGCTGTTGCAGAGCATGGTCTGACCTTGCATTCTACCAATCTAGCCACAGGCAGAGCTTAGAAAGAAAGAGGGACGGGGGGGGGGGGAAGATGATTTCATGTTCATTTTTATCTCCCATAAATTTTCTTTGTCAAGATCACCTGGGCTTTCTTTGACAAAGCTCCCTTTCCTAAAAGCAACATAGATAGTGTTCATAAGTGCAAAGAAATGTACACTGGAGAAAAATTACTATCAGATACCTCTACAGGGTTAGCCATTACCCCCCCTCTCCAAAAAAAAAAGAATACCAACATAGCTTATGAATAGCATCCTGAAAACACCAACTTTGGTGCACTCAGAAGAATAGTAAATATTGCTACAGAGTGTTAGGGAATGAATACGTAATACAGAAAGGAACAGAATGTCCTCATATTAATTATTTAAAGTGATGTATGTTCTGTAGTTGTGTGCCTTCAAGTTGTTTCTGACTTACGGCAACCCTAAGGCAAACCTATCATGGGATTTTCTTGGCAAGATTTGTTCAAAGGAGGTTTGGTCTGAGGCTGAGAGAGTATGACTTGCCCAAGGTCATCCAGTGGGTTTCCATGGCTGAACAGGGATTCAAACTCTTCTCCAAAGTTGTAGTCCAGTGCTCAAACCTCCTCTCTCTGGCTTTTCTTTGCAAACGAAGATTCAGGAAGGACTCCTCCCGCGCTTTCTGCAAGCGCGCTGATGACTGAAAAGGCCAATCTGTGATAAACAAGTCCGGTTGCAGAAAGCACAGCAGAAGGTCTCCTTGGCTGATGTTTCCGGGTTGTGATTCTTTCTGCGTTGTCATTTCTCTTCAAGACTTGTTCGGCGTGAGTTCTCAAATAAGGCTGCAGCATTGTGGATAGTGCGTCTCCATGCCTCCCAATGTGAGGCCAGGGCGGACCATTGTTGGTGATCAATTTGGCTGAGCCTGAGATGTTGTTTCAGGGAGTCTTTGTATCGCTTTTTTGGAGCGCCCCTCTTACGCTGACCCATGGCGAGTTCACCATAGAGTACTATTTTTGGGAGGCGATGGTCCTCCATCCTAGAAACATGCCCTGCCCAGCGCAGCTGTGTTCTCAATATCATGGCCTTAATGCTGGTGATCCCTGCTTGCTCAAGGACAGCAACATTTGTCACACAGTCAGTCCAGTGTATATTTAGGATTGTGTGTATACAGTGCTGATGAACATCATGAAAACCCTGGATGCTTGACTTAAAAAATGAAACTGAGAAGGAAATAGTAATAGATATAACAAGGAGTACCATATCTTTATTATGAGAAAGTACAAGAAAGATGGTTTGTTTCTTCATAGAGTAGTAGTAGTGAGATAGATTAAAGCATATATTGTATTATAAAGTCTGGGTTGAAGAGAAAAGGAAAAGGGAACAGTTGTTTTTACTTAGTGCTAGAATGAAACAACTCAAAGTTGTTAACCCAGAACATTTTTAATCTCTACGAAAATAGATCTGTATACCCAGCATGGTGTAGTGGTTTGAGTGTTGGACAATGACTCTGGAGACCAGGATTAAAATCTCCACTTGGCCATGGAAACCCACTGGGTGAACTTGGGTAAGTCACACTCTCTCTGCCTCAGAGGAATACAAAGACAAACCCCCTCTGAAGAAATCTTGTCAAGAAACCTCCATGATAGGTTAACCCTAGGGTCGTCATAAGTTGGAAACAATTTGAAGGCACACAGCAGGAACAACAACAACAACCATATCTCAACTGTCAGAAATGGTAAATAGCCCAGCTGAGTCTGCATGAGTGCAATGCACATCAGGTTGCTTTTACATTGACCATGTACCAGTGTACAGTTGACCTGCATATCTCCAGTGTGTTCTGGGCTTAGTTGTAATATCAATTCGGTATAAATTTGTACCAGTGCCATGAAATGTACATCACCCTGAGTGGGTGGAGTGGGGAGCGGGATGATGTGTGTCCTTCTCTTTAATGACATTTTCCGTAGGGAAATGTGATAGGTGAGTTATATTTATCTTCATTGTCTGACCAGTTGCTCTATTGGGATTTTCGAAGACATTGCCTTTGGAAGGGCTAGTGACTCCCCCTTTCCTCTTTCTTTCTCCCCGTCTTTTTCTTTTTTCCTCTTCTTTTTTTGCCAGTACACACAATTGAGATTGCTTGCTTGAGTCATCTGTAGATGTTGGACCTGTAGCTTCTCTCTGATCATAGCACATTGTGTTCAGATTAGGTGAACTGATTGAGAGGCAGCGGTGGTGGAGGTGGAGACAATTGCTTGGTGTATGGATTGACATGCCTAATGGACTAGCTGACTTTTTAGAATTGCAGCTCTGAAGCAGAGTCCATACAGTACTGTATATTGGAATACTATGGGGATACAATGCTGGTGGTAATGGGGGACTGTTGTTGCTAGTGCTTGCAGATGATTCCCTATGCAGTTGTCCCTTCATATTCATTGGGGTTTGGTTCCAGGATCCCCTGTGGATACCAAAATCCGTGAATACTCAAGTCCCATTATATGCAATGGCATAGCAAAATGGTGTCCCTTATATAAGATGGCAAAATCAAGGTTTGCTTTTTGGATTATTATTTTTTAAAGAATATTTTCAAGCCATGAATACTTACATCCCTGAATACCAAATCCGTGGATATGGTGGGACAACTGTAATTTCATCCTACATGTGCCACTGAGACTATTTCTTATAAAAGAGCTATGGCTGGAAGATAGTAGCTTGCTTAAGGACACTAGTGAGTTCATAGCTGAAATTTGTTGGGGGGGATTTCTGGACTCATAGCTAAGATGTGGAAGTACGACATTACAAGGCACAACGTTGCTTAGCACATGTTAGTTTGGGGGATAATGTAGCCATAACAAGATCTCATTTGCAGAGTAGTGTAACAGCTGATAACAGTGTTACTGCTCAGTTTTTCTTGTTCCTTTTGAGGGGCAAAACTGCTCTTGGGAAGTATTTTGAGGATTTCTTCCCCCAAATACAGGCCCCTCCCTCCCTCCCTCCATAGATTCCCCCCCCCGCAAAAGAAAGATCTAAAAAAAAATAAAAAAAATAGAAAAGCAGCCAATAATGTTACAAGCAACAAAGGAATCCACAAAAAAAGTAATGCTTAATGACCAAGTGGGGGATGATGTAGTAAGTAACAGTAACAATTCCTTTCAAAACTCACTTCTAGTTCTGCTCATAGCTGAGACTCTTAGGTCTCATCCAAACGGTGAAAATAACCCAAATGGCAATTGCGTGGAAGGCAATCTGTCTAAATGGACATTCACATCAATACATCTCATTCAGAAGGGGGGGGGGGTAGCCAAATCCATGTAAAGCTCCAAAGGGAAGCCTTCCAAGCATTTCTCAGAATTTTTTAAAAGCTCCGTAAGGCATGCAAATGTGCGATCATTAGGACAGTCGCATTCATGCTGCTGTGATGAGGCAGCATAAGCTGATTGGCTGGACAAGAATGGGGTGGGGCTAGCAAACAGGGAAAACGCCTGCTGCCACCATGTTGGATTTTCGGCTAAGCAAGAAATTGGTAAGTATAAAATGACAATCTTTCTCTCTTCTTCTTTTTTCTTTTGTAAATACGAAATATTGCATGTGTGCACCATGCTAAACCGCTTTTTAAAATAAAATTTTAGTGGCGGCAGATTTAAAATGGTGAGCAAATCACTCGTGGATGCCATCTTGGCTAGGGGGGGTATGCAAAGTTTAGGGGGGCTCTTATGACCATTATGACAGGTCGCAGCACTACGAATTGCTGTTTCTTCAGAGGAGATTGTATTCTCCCTCCACTTGTATAGATGGGACCTTAGACAGCTCTTAGGTAGTTGAAGACTGTCAAACTGATGGAATGTAGCAAAACAAACAGACTTTTGTTCTGAGTATCAGAAGGGGTTAATAATTGCTTAAGTTGTTCCCAGCTCCTAAGCAACTAGAGATTGATAGTGGGTTCACACAATTACACTCCACCCCCCACCCCCACAAGTGAGGAAGAAGAGCAGGAGATGATGATGATCCTCCTCTTTTTGCCTAGTGAAGGAGATCTCCATGTAAGCCTTGTGAATGCTTTAACATGTGCTGTGATTCTAGGTCAGCTACTACAAGTTTATCAGGCCTCAGAAAACAAGCTGGCCCAGTTTCTAAAAGCCTGGAGCTAGGCAGTATGATATCACATTCAGAAGAATTGGGGGGAGTGCATTTGGTTTTGTTACAAAATGACTGAAACAAATAACCGAAGAGGGGATAGATATGTAATTGTATCCTGAAACTGAAAGGCAAGAAATTGCGTACTGATGTTGGATTTAGTGCACTGGGCCAGTTGTATTAGCTCAAGTGTATTCTATTATTCTTTGGTTCTTACTAGTCAATGCTAACATCCAGGGTTCAGCTTCCTGGGAACTTTATGAGATTGTCAGTTCCTGGAGTCTCCTGATCCTACTGGTTTTCTTTTCTGTTCTCACTGTAAGGAATAACATTAAGCAATGACAGAATGCCTCTGGGCAGCCCTATGAATTGAGCCTCACATGAAGAAAGAAGGGTTAATGAGTGCTGCTGCTGTTGAGGTGAGCTGATCAGGGAGGCAAGCTGTATGTGTTTTAATTAAGCCACACTTAGCTGTTACCAGGAAGGGTGGGGCATAAATAAAATAAATAAGTCTTTTCAAGCACCAGATGAGGGCTTCCACTTCCTCCCTTGCATGAGATAAATTGGGGGCACAACTGGTGCCACCTGCTTACCAATGGCATCTTGCTGTACTTCCTAATAATTGCACCCTGCATGTATGTCATTGCAGGATGGGAATAATGCAGCTTTCTTGATATTGTTGGACTGCAACACCCAGCATTCCTCACCACTGGCTAAGATGGCCAGAGGTGCTGGGAGTTCTGGCTCATCAACATCTGGAGGGCTGCGTGATTCCCACTCCTCTGGTAAATATTAAATTATATGGGAGAAAATGTTGAACCTTATGGAGGTCTACAAGGCAAATCCTACAAGGAGGAAAAACAGTATGCAGACAGTCCTGCCTGATGCCTAATATGGGCTGGGAATCTAGGAGTAGAATCAAGATCCCCTGTCCACACAGGCAGTCCAGAAGAAATAATGGCCAATGGCAACAAAGGCCACCGAGAGATGCTGTGGAAACTGTCCCTGTTCTAAGTGTGGCTGAAGCTCTGCTATTTTGAGGTTCCCTTTGCTCCAAAGAGATCAAGGATACTCTGTTAATCACTCATCGTCTAATGGTGGAAGGTCTTTTGAGAGACTGGCTAGTTTGAGTGGTGACCAGGAGAACAATAATTGACAAAGGTAAAGGTTTGGATGACAGGTGTTCAGCCCTGGATGGTTCATCACTGGTTTTAATTTACTTGTTGCAGGACTTCTGGCTTTGCCTACTGTGGCCTGAAACCTCAAGCCAGGATATTTGCAAGCAACAGTAGGATGGGCCAGTTGTAGCCCAAGGTAGTAAGCCAAGTAAAATACAAATTTCATGGTGAGAGCACATTCTTGGTTTCCTACTTGAAGCCACATTTGTTTGTGCATTGCGTGACATAGCTGCCTTGTATATATCATGAGTCAGCATGCCAATCCTGAGAAGAAAGAGACATAATGATTTATTTGTGAATGTGTGCATGCACACATTTGTAAAGCTGGTCTAATTCTGAGTGCAGAATGAGGAGTATTTTTCCAAGAAGAGGAGCAGTACTCCTTCCTCTTAGGGCTCCATGTCAGCCATGAGTTGTCATTCAAGATATCTGACCATCTGTAATTTGGCAGAGGTCAAAGTTTGTCAAATATTTCCTTGAAGTAACTGTAATAGGTGGCAGCTTATATTGTTATTTTTGTTATGGCAGTGGTAAGCAATCTGATGCTCTCTAGATATCTTGGATGACAACTCCCACAAATCACACCAAATGTGACCTGAGCCAAGAAATTATGGGAGTTTTTGTCCAAAATATTTATTTATTTAGGTATTTATACCCCACTCTTCAGCCACAAAGGCTCTCGGAGCAGCTTACAAATTGTTAAGCAATAGCACTTTACACATATACACCGCATTAAGCAGTTTCCAGTGTGTTTTAGCTAATTGCCCCCCACAAGCTGGGTACCCATTTTACTGACGTACGAAAGGAAGGCTGAGTGAACCTTGGAGTCTTGGGATTGAACTTGCAACATTGTGGCTACAGTACTGGCATTTAACTGGGCAACCATCTGCCTCCCTTTGTGCTAGGGCGTTGTTTGTTTGCTCGCAAGGACAGGAGTGAGGGCTGCTGGCTGCCAGCCTTGAATAGGCATGAGCTACTTGAATAGGCAAAACTACAAATGCATGCATTTATGCTTCTCCTGCTGCACACCTGTGTATAACTGAAGGCATCTCTGTTACGAATGGAGTAGAGTGGGAGCTGGTCCATCTTCCCTTGATGTGAAAGGGCAGCCAGAACATGCCTGATATTACACACCCAGGGAAGAAGTGGGGAGGGGGGAAGAACAGGGACTGCTCCCTGCTCCCACAGCCTCCTGAAACAAGTGTGCGGGTGGAAACTTGAGCTCTACCAGCCTACAGTTTGGATCTGGCCCCCATAATACTTTGTTAAAACAGATTTAAACAAGTTATAATATTAAAATACAGTTAAATTTAAACTGTTTAAAAGCAACTGTATTTAAAACTGATGTTGGTTTTATTTAATAGTAGGTACAATTGCTGTTTAAATTTCTTTTATAGTGAAGTAAGAGAGTAGACCCCTCCCTCCAAGAAAGAAATCGGTTTGGGTAACCTCCATGCCATTTTATTCTCAGGTTTTCTAATGGTCATAGGCCTAAATCCAGTTGCTAGTCTCAATCACCTGATGAATGGTAAGCTAACACTCATGTCAGTGCTATTGATCCAGTGGGTCTAATGTAGCTTTGCACTACTAATTGGGTTTAGGTTGTAGAGTCCAGAAAACTGGGGGCATGGATGTTCTCATCCCACTTTGGACCTTTGTGGTAATGTCATGTTCATATAGTTAAACTGATGTGTTTATACATAAGATTGGTTAATCGAATCCAGTTTATCCATTTAAAACCTTACATTCATGGTATACTGAGACTACACCAATGAAAGTTTCTATCCAAAAATGATGTGTTAGAGTGGCATTTTAAAAGGGGGGACACCCCTTAATGAAATGGAAAATAAACTAGTTAGCTTGTCATAAATCTAGTCCAGCAAGTAGAATATATAAATTTGGCCTAGCTCTCCAGTGGAAAGCATAAATTAGATATGATAGCTTTGCTTATTAATTTTCTTACTTATTGAAAGCTTTAGACAATTCAACAAACAGTTACATAAGAAACAACATCAATAATTTATTATAATGACAAACCAATCTCATAAAATAAAATGTAAAACATGAGTGTACCAGTACCTGGTATAGTACATTCGTACAATTTAAGATTCATCAAAAAGCAACACAAGGTGATGTTTTCATGATAGAAAACATTTTAAAAGGAGGCTCTCCAGACCGAACTTCCTAAAAGGCTGTGTCTCACATGAGTATTTAACTAATTTTATTTGATGTGTTTAACTTCTCAAATAGTGCTATACACCAAACCCTGTCAAGCCATCTTTGATTATTAAAGAGCATAATGCAGGATGCAGAATTTGTGTCTGTTGTCTTCAGCATGCACATAATTTTGCATTCAGTACATATGACTATGTAGCTGCAAGTTTAGTACATACAAACGGAAAAGGAAATATTGTTCATTTAGCATGACAGTAAGCAAAAACAGCTTCAATAATAAATGCAATTAAGCAATAACAGTATTACTAAGCAACAACATTAATAGTAAATGTATATGTAATAATAAATGTTAATAACAATAATAAGTAAAATGGATCACAATTAATGCCATGGTATAACCAACTGATATAGAATTCTGCAGAAAAAGAGTGATGGATTTATAGACTGACATATAGTTAACATTTTCAGATATCAGGGCTTCTGATACTGCCATGTGCATTTGCAGCCAACTGAAAATAACATATCAATGTGACCATGGTATAATATCCTGTGATGAATCATATCTGTGAAACAAGATGGGAGGAACACAGTCCAAACAATTATTTAAATCACCAGGATAGCTTTGAACAATCATAGAATTGGAATGTTTGTGTTTATCAACATAATATAACGTGCACAAAATTGAAATATGTTCATATTAGCCTCAAGTTATAGAATCAACAAGAAATTTAGAAATGTGTCCTTTAAAAAGTAATATTGACTTTAGAAAGTAATACAACAGTGTTGTACTGAAAAAGATGGTATCAGGTTGTTGAGCTTAATTACTAAAGCAATTACTAGAGCATTTTCCCTCACAAGAGCAACATACAGTGTATTGAAGGTTAGTCTGCAATGGTACTTTGACATCCTTTCCTGCTGTCACAAGAGAGTGCCACATACCAAAGGCTTGGTTACACAGGGGGTAAAAATCCAGATGGGATTTTGACTACTTTGCGGCGCATGAAATTCAGACTATTCTGGCCCGGATTTCAGCACCACTCCTGCCAAAGCCCGAATCTCCATTGGTTTTTTTTACTTGGCTTCCTGTTACTCGTGCTTGACTCTGAGCTCCAGGAAAATCAAAGCCCCAGTAGTAGTTGCCTTCTCTGAAGGCAGAACGGGCAGCTTACTCGCAATGACGGGGTGAGTGCTCATTCTTCCTTCAGACTGGGTGAGTCCCGCCGGCAAATTGCTTTTCTAGTGCACAGTCGCCCAGGAAAAGCAATGCTCCAGCAGGACTTGCCCACTCTGAAGGCAGAACATGAGCCCGCCATCACAAGGAAACCACCTGTTCTGGCTTCAGAGAAGACAACTATCACTGGGGCTTTGATCTTCCAGCACACAAGCGCCCAGGAAAAGCAAAGTACCAGCGGCAATCACCTCTCTGAAGCCAAATTGGGCAGCTACCATGGGGGCTTTGCTTTTCCTGGAGCTTGGAGGGACGACTGTGCATTGGAAAAGCAAAGTGCCAGTGGTAGCTGCCCCCTCTGAAGCCTGCTAGATGTGCATTGGTGTGGCTCTCAGGGGTTCTCACCTCAAAGCAACTACTGCTGCGATTCTGCCTTTGGAATGAGATGTGGCTCCAAGGAGGGGGAAAATAGTGGCACCTCAAGCAGCACTCTCTCTCCCTCTCTCCCTCCCTCCCTCCCTCCCCTTCTCCTGAACAATCAGATGGGTTGTTCACACAGCAGTTTTCTCCAGCATTTCCAGCAAACTTCAGAGAAAACTGCGAGTTTCCTAAAACCTGGATTAAGAGCTTATTACCAAGTCTGGTGTGATTAGGGCTCTATAGCATCTCTCACAATTGTACCAGATTCAGGGAAAAGACCACACATTCAGGGCTTGTGACTGGTGTAGTCAAGCCCTGAGAAGCTTTTGGGAGTGTTATTCTATGTTACTTCTACTCAGAGGGTCTCATGTAGTCCATCAGCCATCTGAATCCATCCCCAGCTTTTTGGGGGAGGGAAGGACAGTACTTGGATGTGTAGACCACCCTCTTTACCTGCTGCTCAGTCAGAATTGTGTTGGTGGCATTGGTGTCTTTGCAAACAACTTTATTAGGATGGATTTATCACTTATGAGCTGGTTTGCCTCTGATTTCATGAAGGATTGCCACCAATTTTTTTAAAAAGTGCAGAATTTTTGGACAGGAGTGTTCCGTCCTATAAGTTGAATATACCCTGAAAGTTAGGTAAGCGTTGGGTCTCTCTCTCTCTCTGGCTTTTCTTCGCAAACGAATATTCAGGAAGGACTTATCCCGTGCTTTCTGCAAGTGCGCTGATGACTAAAAAGGCCAATCCGAGATAAACAAGTCCAGTTGCAGAAAGCACAGCAGAAGGTCTCCTTGGGTGATGTTTCCGGGTCGTGATTCTTTCTGCGTTGTCATTTCTCTTCAAGACTTGTTCGGCGTGAGTTCTCAAATAAGGCTGCAGCATTGTGGATAGTGCGTCTCCATGCCTCCCGATGTGAGGCCAGGGCGGACCATTGTTGGTGATCAATTTGGCCAAGCCTGAGATGTTGATTCAGGGAGTCCTTGTATCACTTTTTTGGAGCACCCCTCTTACACTAACCCGTGGCGAGTTCACCATAGAGTACTATTTTTGGGAGGCGATGGTCCTTCATCCTAGAAACGTGCCCTGCTCAGCGCAGCTGTGTTCTCAATATCATGGCCTCAATGCTGGTGATCCCTGCTTGCCTAAGGACAGCAACATTTGTCACATAGTCAGTCTAGTGTATATTTAGGATTGTGCGTATACAGCGCTGATGAAAGTGTTCGAGGAGTCGTAAGTGGTGGCGATAGGTGACCCATGTTTCAGACCGATAAAGGAGAATAGACAGTACAATGGCTCTATACACAGTGATTTTTGTGCTTCGCCCCAGGTGTTTATTACTCCAGACTCTTGTAAAGTCTTCCAAAGCGTTGGGTAAATTTATTTTAACCTATAAGCATATGAACATACCATATAGATTTGAGCTGGCCTGTGCTTGCCACAACAGTAGAGAACAGTATATTCTGGCTGGTTGGTTTGCTAGTTTTGGACCCAATTAGTATCATGGTATCTGAAAATAAAAGGGTTAATTGGTTGCCTGAGTGTCCTTAGTGTTCCAATATAAAAGCGGAGGTGAACAAATTGTTCAATGAATTGTTCTCATTTATAGAACCCTTTTACTAATATTGTTAAAAGTTACACTATCTAATTAAAATTTGTAAAGAAGTTTATTTCATGGTTTTATGATAACAACATGTTTATGTAATTAGCATTAAGTATTAACCTGTTGTTAGAGTATTTTTGTTTTTAAAAGAAAGACTAATAATAGTACAATACTATTCTAATAAACCTAATGCTTTAAATGGGAAGTACTGAAAATGCTGGTCATTATTTGAATGCTTGATTGGCCAAATTTGGCCTGTAACCAAATATCTTTTGACTGATAAAATGACTTTTGGGTAAAACTATTCATCATCTTGGTTCCCCTCAGGGAAAGGAATGTTTTCACCATGGCCTTTGGTTACTTTGGATGCATACCTTAGTTCTCACCTAAAGCTAAGACCTTGTTTGCTTTTGAATTGAAACTAATGTTCATAAGCTCTTGGTGGAGAAAGGGTTCTTTTGTACCGGTAAGTGGTGAGAAGCATAATTTTTCTGCTTCAGCAATGATGGTCACAGTCCTTGGCAGAGAGATTTATACCTCCTGAAGGGCTGAATTACCTTGCAGTAAAAATAATTAAGCAAAAGGCAATAATTGAAACAGGTTCCAAGGCGGCTGGTACACAACAAAAGGATGGTTTCTTTTGGCAAGAAAAAGCAGTAAGAGGAACACAGTGAACAGACATTTACCTTAGACTCTAGAGTAAAGGCCTTGTAGGTTTCTGCAACGAGTAATAAAGCAATCAATTTGTATGTAGACTTACCACCAAAAATGTGCAGGGGAAAGGAGAGAGCAGATGTAGATCTATTAAAAATAATTCTGCCAATTTAAATTTTGAAGGCTATGGTGAGGATTTTCCTGTTTCTATGTCTATAGCAGGATAGGCACATTTTCTGTCACTGTATCAGGTTGGGCAAAGTGCACTCTGTTGGTTACACACAGACCCCAAGATCGTTTTGAGGCCCACAAAATCCCCCACCTCTCATTAAAAAAAGTACTACAGTTGACATCCAGTTTACTTCTTGGGTTAACAAAAGCCTCTCCTGGGCCTAAAACAGTTTGTGGGGAGGAGGACAAAAACATGGTGAAATTGTTCCCAGAGAGTGGGGAGGAGCATCTTGAGGTGTTTTTTTTTAACTGAAATAATTTTTTTATTGGGGATGGATATGTACAGTAGGATCTTATGTGGAGGGACCAACCCCTGGCAGTTGCCAACCCTTGCGCTAGAGGTTAATACCAGTATTTTCCTGGCAGAGTGCTAGGACAAATGGATCTTGGCTGCGAATTTTGTTATTTTATTTTACCACTCTTTCAGGCCTGAACTAGAAGCTAAGAGACACCATTTCTTTGGGGAGGGACTGTGGGTCAGTGGTAGACAACATGCCCCAGGTTCCATCTCTTATGTTTCCAACAACAACAACAAAGGCTCAGGGCACAAGTGATATCAAATACTTATGTAGGAGACTCTGGAAGCACAGTATGCTGTCAATCAGAGCAAACTGTGGGTCCTTCCACACTCTATATTACAGCACTATATTCCACTTTCACTGCCATGGCATCAACCTATGGAATCCTGGGGTTTGGCAGTATAGGGAGGGGCCTTTAGAGTCCTCAGCCAGGGAGCTCCTCTGGTGCTCTGACCAAACTACAAAACCCAGAATTCCACAGGAGGCAGCCATGGCAGTTAAAGTGGAACCTTTGTGCTGTGTGAAAAGGCCCAGTATTGGGGCTGATGGCCAAAAAGATTAACATGGTGTGAGGCAGCTTTTGAGGCAGTTTAGAAAGAGAGCACCTTCAGTTTCTCACAGCTGTGAACATTTCAAATGCTCCCAGTTTCTCCAACATCCTTGGCCAGTGCTTGGCGTAATACGGCTTGTAGGTGTCCTTTGTTCAGGAGAGGGACTGAGTGGGGGAAATGCTCCCATCCAGCTGTTATAGCTAGGATGAGAAAGGTTCCTTCAGTCCTAAATGTAGGAACCCATTTCATGAAGCCAAAATTGTCTTTAGACTAGATGAACATGGATGCCATCCTGTAAGCAATTTAGTTTCTATACAGGCACATTAACTGTTTGCCAAGCACACAGCACGTTGGTGATCATATATTGGATGGTGTCACAGGTTTTGGAAACACTTGGACAAATATCAAGTGCATCTCATCCCACAGAGTATTTGCCGAATAGCAGTGTGATGTGTACAGAGAGTTCATGTGTTACCTGTCTCAAAGTTAGACAAAGAGGAGAGAACATAGGCTTGGCCCTCTCCAGCATCACTTTTGTTGCATAAAAAGTAACAGGACTGAAGAGAAGTTTCCTTTTTGAAAACCAAGAGAAGTTTCCTTTTTGAAAACCAGGGTTCTCTTGCTCCCATGGAAAGCCTCTACATGAACAGTAGTCTTTCCTATTCCGATTTGTCACTTTGCATGCTAGGAAAGTAGTGATGGAGGGGACAGGCCTCCTCTTGTGTTTCTTCCAACTGGGCAGGAAGCGGCCGAATGAGCCTTGCCTAAAACAAGGTTACAGAAATGGGCCGCTGCCTTTCAAGTATATCAGACTGCAGCTGCTACTGTCCTCTGCCAGAATGACCAGTGGCTACACCTCCCCATGTTGGCTGAGGATGAGGAGAATTCTAATCTAATACCTCTGCACTGTACCAAGTTGGGACAGGCTGGACTAATCCACTATTCGTGTTTTCCAGAGTGAAACCACAAGCCCCTGATTAATAGGGTTAATCATTTATTTATTGTATTTATATCTTACCTTTCTTCCATGAAGGATCTCAAAGTGGCAGTTACAGGTTTCACGCAAGTGAGCACTGACCTTGCTCAGACCTTCTCAGCTTAAGCATGCTTGCTGCCCCTTTTTGTCATTGATTAGAGAGACTCTGGCTGCTGATACACTGCAAAAATAATGCAGTTTGATACTGCTTTAACGATCATAGCTCCATCTTATGGAATCCTGGGACTTGTAGTTTGTTGTGGCACCAGAATTCGCTGACAGAGAAGGCTAAATCTCCCACAAAACTACAAATCACAGAATTCCATATCATTGAGCCATGGCGATTAAAGCAGTGTCAAATAATATTATTTCTGCAGTATGTCAGCAGCCTCTGCAGCGCCTGCAAAAACTGGTGTTTCTGCCCGCTTCTGCACCAGGGCAACTTTTCCTAGCAAGGAGAGGGATAGAATGTGGTGCGCAATAACTTACGTACTGCTGTTCTTGTTTGCTCATGGATCTAGCATATTTAAAGCTCAGCATCTGGCTTGGTTTAAGGCTCTCTCTCTCTATATATATATTGCCATTGTTGTGTCATTCCTCCTAGAGGGAGACAATAGTTGGAACATTAGGGCATGAGTAAAGCATTGATTAAGTCAGGAGAGGTTGGCGCAACGTGGTTGATATATGTCAGATAGCTGCTATGGGTATATCAACCATCAAGTACATTCTTTGCAGGTGGGGGCTTGAATATGTGCCAAAAATAGTTGGCAGCACTTCTGTCTTACCAAACAATATGTACTCTTCTTGCAGAATTTTCCTGTCTATAAAATTGTTACCAGTTGGATATATGGATGGATTTTAAAGGAAGAGGCAGAGAGTGTGTTCCCTTTTGATGTTACTGACCTCTCTGTTAATGGAGGAAAATGCAGTGCAAAAAACCCTCCAAAATTAATTCACCAGAAATGCCATCTCACTGTAAAAGCACAATCTGAGTGAGCTGCCTGAGTTTTTGAAGCTGCCTGCAGGTACTAAACAAAGCTTGAAATATTGATTGTGTTGAAGGAATATCAGAAGTTCATCTTGAGTGTCAGGATGCAAAAATATATTCTCTTATTGTAATACTTACTGGGAGGAGACACTGAATGAGAATCTGCCCAGTAAAGTACAAGCAAACCTCAATTATCAAAGCCTCTGGCAGTGCAGCTCCTTTTTACAAAAGTCTTTTTCCATAGTCAGGCCCTTGCTTTTCCTCCTCATCCTCTGTACAGCTAGAAGGTTGTTTTTTGTTTTTGTTTTTTTTTAGCAGCATCTATACTGGAAAGACGTAAAGCAAGACTGGAGAAACACAGACTTTCAGTGTTGGGGCTGCAGCAGCATGTCTGCAGTAAATAATACAATATCACTTGAGCCGGGAAAGAGGGGTTCTACTCTACCCTACTTTAGCTGTGTGTGTCTGCCTACAATAGGCAAGGTAAATAGCTGCTGCCTCCAGAATTCCTTACTGAGCATGTAAACAGCAAAACAAAGAGGAAAGGGAAGAACAGATAAGCCTGCCACGCCAGCTATTCCCCAGTATGTTACAGTTTATTAAGTGTCCACCATCATGGAAATCATAAGAAAAATGGAGGCAAGGGAAATAAAGAAAAATCATCTGGATGCATTTTTAAGAAGCCTCCAAGTAGGGTCAGATTGTTTTTGTTTACTTATGTAAGGCTTACCTGACTTGGGACTTTTTCAAACAGGGGGGAAAAAAACCCCGCAGAGGTCGGGAGAGGACGGTGCTTTCCCACTTACAGTTATCCGTTTCAGACAAGACTGTCCTCCTCCCGACTGTCCCCCATCCTTCCTCCATGCTGCAGGCGTGAGAAATGCACCACTTTTATTAATGGAAAAACCCCGTCAATAAAAAGTGGTGCGTTTCTTGTGCCTGCAGTACGGAGGAAGCACAGGAGGAGGATGGTGGTGTCCAAAACGGAGAGCTATAAGCAGGACAGTGCCGTCCTCCTCCTGACCTCTGCGGGTTTTTTTTTCCATTTGAAAAAGTCCTTGGTTGTGTCATTTCCCATGTGCATATTGTTAGTTTTGGTTAAAAAGTTGGCTGAAACATGTTGAACTGCCCTTCTTGCTTGTAGTGCCAGGACCTCTCTCTTTTCTTTCCATGTTACTTCTGTTTCTGGTACCAAATATTCTCTTAAAGAAGTAATGCCCAGGAATATATTTGCCTTGTTAACTGAGGTATATCTGTATCTTAAGAAGAAAAGCAGGGAGTCATTGTTATGTTTAGTTTGCATGGACTTTTTAATGCCCTTTTATACTCACAATCGTATTGGTGAAAGGGTGATCAAGATTTCTCTGGACTTTTTAATTGTATTGGCCTAAATCCAATTGTTAGTTCCAACTAAAGCAGACAAATGGGGATTAATAGGAAACTGACAAATCAACTCTTTATTTAAGTTCTAATGATTCAGTGAATCTGCCCTTGATTGGAGCTAGCAATTGGATTTAGCTCATTCTTATGCCGGAAGTGGGGATTCTGCTTTCTGGTTGCAAACATGGATGTCCAGGTGGTTGTTGCTTCTGTAAAGCATAAGAGGCCACATTGCAATGCTGTGTCCACATTAAGCATTTCCTTCAGGTTAACAAACTCTCAATTCATTTTACCATGTGCTTATATACATCTTAAAGAATGGAGCTGACGCAAGTTCCCCTCTTTAGTTTTACAAGTCTGCATTCATACGAATAAGGACAAAATAAATTAGGTATTTCTTCAAGTTTTATTTTGAAGGATTACTTTTTAGAGTTCATATGCTTGCTCTTTATGGAAATGTATTTTTCACAAAGAAGATCATATTTGGTGGGGATACGTCAGCTTAATCCAGAGTTATCTTCTGCCCTGCTTTCCAGAGAGTGAGAGAGACATCCATTCTTCTTTTTAGCAAAACAGAGGAACCCCCAAAACAAATGAGCAGATCAAATAGTTATTAGTCACCTCAGTTATCATGTAGGAGCTAGGATACTATCAGAACCTGGAACCATAAATTTTTGGGACAATGTGTTCCACAATCTCCCAGACAGCATCACCAGTGGCTTTGCTGGCTGGGGGATCTGGGGCAGTTGTAGTCCAAAAAAGTAACTTTCCCAAGCTTTGGGTACAGTTGCTAGACTGCAGCTGTGATTTGCAGAAACAGCTCAAATAGGTGATGGGCCCTCATGTGGTTGATTGGATAAAGGGCCATTGTGCTATGAGCACGAAGGCTTGTCTTCACAATTTCATGATTTGTGAGAACTGGGCACTGCAATTCAGGAAGGATATTGACAAGCTGGAACATGTCCAGAGGAGGGCGATCAAAATGGTGAAAGGTCTGGAAGCCATGCCCTATGAGAAGTGGCTTAGGGAGCTGGGTATATTTAGCCTGGAGAAGAGAAGGTTAAGAAGTGACATGATAGTCATGCTTAAATATTTTAAGGGATGTCATACTGAGGATGGAATGAGCTTTTTTCTACTGCTCCAGAGACTAGGATACGGAACAATGGAAGAGATTCCACCTAAATTTAAGGAAGAACTTCCTGACAGTAAGAGCTGTTCTGCAATGGAATGTGCTGCCTCGGAGTGTGGTGGTGTCCCATTCTTTGCAAGTTTTTAAACAGAGGCTTGATGCCCATCTCTTGGGAGTGCTTTGATTGTGTGTTTCTGCAGGGCAGGAGGTTGGACTGGATGGCCCTTGTGGTCTCTTATGATTCTATGATTCTATGAACTAGTAAATGTGACCTGGGTACTACTTATCTGAATTGAATAAACCCAGTTCCTGCTATGGTTCAGAGCCCTTTTGCTCCCTAGGTGAGCATAATGTTTAATTCAAAAGAAAACAGTGTAGTGATACCAAATAAAAATGAAAATGCATAAGCTACAGTTCTCCAATTTGTGAGCTAAGCCCTAGTTCTCAAAGAAGGTAGATCAGGCTTGGGCATGCTTCCTTTACTGTTTCAATATCAGCAAAATCAGATGTCTGTATAGAAAAACACAACCTCTGATGCACAGCCAGGGAGATGTTACCATTAGGAGCCCATCATTCACTGAAGTACTTGCCAGATCTTTTGACATGGAAACCCTGTCTTCCTTATTCTATTTGCCGTCTCTCCTAACACTGGAGTTAGATATAGAAGATCACAATCCAGGCAGAGTTAAGTCCTTTTAGGTCCCAATGAGCTTTCAATAGGAATGTTAAGCACAGACTGAAATCTCTCCCTCTTAAACCAGCAGGAATTAAGGAGTGCTTAGTTTTGGCTGTTCTGTGCTCCAAGTATTAACCAAACCCAGGTGTTTACCACACAGAGGTCAGAAGGTGCAATGATTCCGTCATGTAAATGATGGATTCATACCTGTTTTGCACCACATGTATCAGCCCATTCTGGAACAGAGGCAGAAGAACAAGCGAGTGTTGTGCTTTTTGCGTACCACATTTGTGGGCTATGCCCCTCCTTTCCATCATTTTCCCATTTATGTGTCAATCACCTTCTTCTCACATCACTTCCTCGCATGATTGTGCACATATGCAAGTTTGTAGATCTTGCTGCATTCACGTTTGTATTTTGTGCAATCTCGCGATAATTCAGCCTCTGCCCGGTATTTTTGTCAATTAGTGCATGCGTACTTAGCAACATGTTTGGCACTATTATATGACAAACACTTTCAGGGCGGGCTGTTTCCACGTTCGGTATGCCCGTCACTTGATTTCACTGATCAGCTTTGTTGCTCTATGCTTCTTTAACATGCTAGGGAGAGCTGGCAAGGCAAGCCTATCTGTTTTCCACTTTTTCCTGTTTTCCTGTTCATGCACACACAGTAAGGGATTCTGCAGAGCTTCAAGAGAAGCTGCGCTCTGGATCCCAAAGGCAGCAGCCCCAGCTGCCTGCCCACTCGAAGCAAGGACTCCCTGAAGCCTGGGGCTTGCTTGGCTCCCTCCATTCCCTCCACTGCCCCTCGCCTTGGCACATACATTCACTCTCCCCACCCATCCTCCCTCCCTCCACCTTGCAGCTGGCTCAGCTTTGTGGTGGAGAGGGGTCTTCCTCTTCATCTCCCTGCTTCTCTTTGCAGGCAGTGGGGGGACGCTCCCAAGCCCACCCCAGTTTGTGGGGAGTGTCTGAGGGTAGCTGGGTGTCTGCAAGTGAGTGAGTGTGCCTGAGCGAGAGTGTGCACTCTCCCCTTCCTCTCCCTCTCTCTTCCTGCAGCCACCTCAGCCCCCCTTTCAGCTCTGTCAGGCTTTGGGGCTCCAGGGCTTGGTGCAGAGCTTCTCCTGGGTCTCAACGAAATGGCCACCAGAAGCTGAATTGGGAAGACTGTAGGGGCAGAGTGAATACTGAGCAGCCAAGTCACGCCCTCGCGTGATCACATGATGAAGAGTAGACGGAACAAGCACGCAATTTCGCACCACATGTGTTTTTCTTCTGGGAGTTTTACACGATCAAGGGCTATTGACGGGGAAAGATCGTCAATTAGTTGTAGCGCACCAGAGATCAGACAAAGATGGAGGGAACAGTGAATACATATGGTGTTGTGGGAGCCGCAGAAATACAACCAAATACTGTAGCGCTTTCATGATGGAAAAAAGCCTTGTGTAGTAAACACCCCATTTCTGCTGCCTCCCCAAATCTCCACATTAGTATTGAAAATTGTTTCTATCTGGACAAATATGATTCATTTCCATTGGTGAACCTTTGTTGCATGGATCTTTTGTGTTGTTTTACATCTGAAGAACTTGGGGTGGTGATTATTAATGTTGAATCACAAGGGGGTGGGATATTTGTCTGGCACAGCAAACAAACAGGAGTCATGGTGTATCTGGAAGGCTAATTCCAAATTTATTAAACAGGGTGTGCTTCACTGTATACATGAAATGCTATCATTCATTGGGATGGCTAGATGTTTAAACATTTGAAGGTACTATAATCTAATAAGATTAGATCAGTGGTGGAATCATGTGGCCCTCTGGATGTTGCTGGATTGCAACTTCCAGCATTTCTCACCATTGCCTGTGCTGGTTAGGGCTATTGGGAGCTGCAGTCCAATATCTGGAGGGCCACATAATCCCATTTTACTAACTATTAGTTTATTACATTAACAAATGAGTATGGTGCCTGAAATACATGCATGTCTTTAGGGAATATCAAGTAGTATTTTTCAGCAAACAGGCAAATACTTTTAGCAACTCGAAGGCACAATGGCAGAATGAGTTTCAAACTGGGGAATTCCAAGAGGGATTAAAGTGTACATTGTTCAACATCTGTAAAAAAATTTTTATTAATTCCCATCCCTCCTTTCTCCCAAAACTGGAATTCAAGGTGGCTCCAAACAAGATTGAAAATGTGGACAGAAGAAAACAGCAATATGTTAGAACAAAATGAAACAAATTACAATATTGAACACAGTTGAAATGTAGTACCTTTTAAGGAAAAGGCCATAGTACTGCTTTTTGCTCATGGTAAGCCCTCTCTTTGTGAGAGAGGTCTTGGGGATAAAAAAATTTTTTGGTTTGAGAAGCTGAAGGAATTATAAGAGCAAGAGGGAGGGAATAACAATGAATTTTGAAGAGCCCCTGTTTAAAAAAAATGCACACATTTGCTATGTATTCATGACAAACACTATCAGGGTTCCTTTCTCTACCACAGGGAGCATTGCTGTTCCTTTTGCAGAGGAGAAGGATGGCACTTTGAACCAGAGTTGTTTTGTGTGACTTCATGATTAGCAGTTGTTTTTTTAGAAGCACTAAAAGCTTTCTTTTGAAAAATTCAGTCTGCTTTTCATTAAATGATGCCCTGCAGGTTTTAACACTGTTCTTTTGAGAGGCATTCGGTATCCATTTTAAGACTGATGTTTTTATATTTATATTGTCTTCTTACAGGTTGTTTTATTCTTTGCCTTTAGAAGTCCTGAAAGGTAGTCTAGAACTCTGCTCACAAGTAAACAAGCACATACTTACAGACATACAGCTAGAGAGAACTGGGGTTGTTCTCTGTTCTCCACACATTTGTTTCCACTTGAGAAAAGAAGGAATTCTAGTTTTTTAAACAGAGAATATTTGAACACGACTGTAGAAAGGCACATGTTCTTGTGAACATAGCTAGAGAAGAATATGATCACTGTCTGATCCCGAATCTTCCATTTCATATCACCAGAGAACCTATCTGAGTCAAAACCATTAGATTTAGTTTCAAAAGAAGACAAACATGAGCTGGATAGGGACCCTGCCCTATTGGAAAAGTTACTTCTTTGAACTACAGCTCCCAGAATCCATGCTGGCTGGGGGACTGGGGTTGTAACCAAAAAATAAACTTCCCAGGCTGTGTCCCTGACAGCCTATCCTGATATTGTTATCAGTAAGTCATGTTTTATTTCATAAGATATTTTTGTATGACTTTATCCCAATTCCTGCTGTTATAAATTATAGCATTGGTTGTATCCTACTTGCTAATAAGTGGGGAAGCTTTCAGTCACAATCAGTGATACTGAGGAAATGAAATGGTAGAACTGGCATCCTGAATTATTAGTGTTCTCCCGTGCTTTATATAGCAGTTCCTGGTCCCATCCTCCCTGATGCAAGGCCAGGTGTTGTTGCCTTCTCCTGGCCTCCATGTCTTCAAGGTCTTTTCTAGTGTTATCATGTTAGGACAGGAAATGCTGAGAAAACTGAGGAAGGACCACAGTACAGGGGTCAGATAATCTTATCCTGCTCAACCTACCAGCACATATTTTTAGAGCTACCTTTCTGCTGGGCAGGGCAGACTATGCTATGCAGTTCTACTTCATAGTCTTTTATGAGTGTGAGAGAGTATGCTGAGCTCAGCTCCCAAAATGTAGGACAGATTTCTAAAGCTGCACTGAGTGTACACCAGGTCTTGTGTTCAGTATTTCCAAAGGGCTTGCTTGGAGCATGTGGTAAGTGGGAAGAAAGTTGCATTTGAAACCTATCAGTTTAAAGCCTTTCCGTTTAAATAAAGTTGTGAAGATTTGTGATGGAATTTAAATTTTGTAAAGAAAAAAACAGAGGGGGTAAGGGAGTAGCAGAGAGGAAGAAAAGGGCTTGCAGCAAGCAGTCTGCACCAAAGGAGTAGCCACAGATTGTTTGGCAGGACAAGGACATGTTTCTTTTGCTCCTTACTGCAGTATTGAGAATGGTATGCTTTGGAAGCACTGCACTGCAGCAGGAAAAGGTTGATTCTTCTTGACTGTTCAAGGCCTTAGAGACTAAACTAGCGGTTGGTTAAAAAGAAGAAAGAAGGGGGGGGCTACACTATGTGCCTGTTTATATGTCCTCCCCCCACCTGGCCTGTTGTCTTGTCCCTGGCCCTGCTGCTCTGGGTGCTCTTCTTTGCGGTAGTCTCTCTCTCTCCTGTGCCTGGCACGGGTGATTAGATTTTGGATGATGACAATACAAATTCCTGTCAAAGCAAATTAAGAGAAATTAATACTCGAGGTTTGAAATGGCTCAGATCTCTGGAATTGTTCAGAGCAAAAATTATGAGTCATGCCATCCTGTCTTCCCTAGCTATTTGGGAAGCAATGAGCTGAAAAGCCCTGGGTGCTGGAGTGAGGAAAGGATTGCTTGCTCTTTGCATTTCACTGAGCCTGTTGTGTTTTTAGAAAAGGTTTTTGGATGTGTGAAATCTGTAGGCCTTGCTGACTGCGAAAGGGGCCAATTTTTAAGTGTGGAGTGTACATCCTGCCTCCATTAAAGTGTAGAGATGGAAACATCTCTTAAAGCTGTGTTTGCATCTCTCCTCAACCCTTCCTGGCTTAATCTTGGAATGGATGTTGTGCACTACTGCATATATGTTTGCCCTGCAAGGAGAAATCTAAACAAACGTTGTAGACATTGTGAAGTCGAAGAGTTTTACGGCTGGCATCCATAGATTTTCCTTGGTTTTTTTCCAGGCTGTGAGGCCGTGTTCTGGAATAGTTTCTTTCTGACGTTTCGTCTGCCTCTGTATCTGGCATCTTCAGAGAATGGTTGGGTAGAAGTGTGTCTGGGGTTTATATGCTGTGAACCCCTGTAGGGGAGTATATGTAAATTTGTGTAATTGAATGGTTGGTTTCTGGGTATAGAAATGCAAGGCTCATTAGTGTCTGTTTGGCTAATGGTTGGTTGATGGGCCATTATCTGCTGGGAATCCCCCTGTCCCTGGGTGGAATTCCTTTGTAAGTGTTGAGTTTTAATTCTATTGTATTTCAAAACTGGGAGCCAGATTTTGTTTACTTTTAAGGTTTCTTCTTTCCTGTTGAAGTTGTCCAGGTGTTTGTGGATTTCAATAGCTTCTCTGTGCATTCTGACATGATAGTTTGTTGGCCTGGTCCAGAATTTCTGTGTTTTCAAATAGCATTTTGTGTCCAGGTTGGTTTATAACATGTTCTGCTACTGCTGATTTTTCTGGCTGTCCCAGTCTGCATTGTCTCTCGTGTTCCTTGATTCGTGTTTGTACACTGAGTTTAGTGGTCCCTATGTAAACCTGTCCATAGCTGCATGGTAGGCAGTAAACTCCTGCAGCTGTGAGAGGGTCTCTTTTGTCCTTCGCTGAGCGCAGCATTTCTTGGATTTTTCTGGTTGGTCTATAGATTGTTGTGTTTCCTCATCAGTTTCCCTATTCTGTCTGTGACTCCTTTGATGTATGGTAAAAATACCTTCCCTTTTGGTGGCTGTTTTTCTTCTTCATTCCTGTGGTTTTTTCTGGGTCTCGCTGCTCTTGTGATGTCTGATCTGGAGTAACCATTAGCCTGTAGGGCCCAGTTTGTCCTCTCATTTGTCCTTCAGGTAGTGGGGTTCGCAGTCCTTTTTGTGCAGACTACCAATGTTTTTATTGTGCTTCTTTTTTTGTCCTGGGTGATGATTGGAGTTCTTCTGTAGGCATCTGTCCATGTGTGTGTGTTTTCTGTATACCTTGTGGCCTAACCGTTGGTTTGGTTTGCGGATGACTAGGACATCCAAGAATGGCAATGTTCCTTCCTTCTCTTTTTCTATCGTGAATTGGATATTTGGGTGGATGTTGTTCAGGTGGTTCAGGAATGAGACCAAATCTTCTTCTCTGTGGTTCCAAATGGTGGGATAATGAATTCTATGAACAGATAGATGGGGTAACCATGGGCAGCCCCCTCAGCCCAGTGATTGCAAACTTTTACATGGGATATTTTGAAAAGCAAGCCCTGGAAACAGCACCCAAAAAGCCCACAACATGGTTCCGATATGTGGACGACACTTTCACCGTTTGGACACCCTCCTATGCAACCATTCTCTGAAGATGCCAGCCACAGATGCAGGCGAAACATCAAAAAGAAACTATTCCAGAACACAGCCTCACAGCCCAGAAAAAAACCCAAGGAAAATCTTTGTAGACATTGTTTTTTCAGCTTGTTTGACATTTCTGCTATTTTCTAGAGTCATATCTTTAGGGTCGGAGTGGATGAAAAAAATGTACTGTAATTATCAAATCTGAATGAAGCCAATTTGGTTACCTGCTATGCTTCCAGTGTTTGCATTACTTTAATTTGTATCATAAAGATAGTAATGTCCTGTATGTGGAATTGAACAAAGTATGTGACAGAGCAACTTTGCCCCTCTAGTTGTTTTTGGCCCATATAACTCCCATCAACCTTAGTCAATGGTGAGAAATTAGGAGAGTGTAGTCCAAGCCATTTGGAGGACCAAGTTGTCCACCCAGATTTACAGGATAGTTATAATCTACTTCACGTGTTACAGCACTATGATTCCACCATGGCTCATTCTTGTGGAATGCCTGTGGGATTTGCGGTTTAGAGAGGGGCGTTTAGTATTTCAGCCAAAGAGCTCTTAGGCCTCACTAAACCACAAACCCCAGAATTCCACAGGAGGCAGCCATAGCAGTTAAAGTGGAATAATAGCGCTATAACAGTGTAGTGCGATAAGGCCTCTAGTGTTTGTAGTTTAGTCAGAGGCACTGAAGAAACTCTCTGGTTGAGAATGCTCAATACTTGCTCAAACTGCAAATCTCATGATTCTTTAGGCTGTCGCTATGGTAGTTAAAGTGGACTTGTAGTGCTGTAGGTATGAAAGGAGCCCGGGTATGAACAGCTGTACTGGAATTATAGGAAATTAACACTGTGGAATGGTTCTGGTTTAGTGTTTAGTCTTCCTGGACATGAGGGTTTTTAATGATACACTAGTGAAAGTACCCAGTTTCACATGGATCAAAATAGCTTTTAGGACTTTTTCGGACAAGTAAAATGCAACGGAAGCAGCCTTGCCATGTTGCAAGGCTGCTGCGCTGCAGGGTGTCCCTTTCGGATGACGCCCGTCCCTGCCGGTACTGTTGCGGTACCGCAGGGACATTTGAGTGTAATATTTTGGCGATTTTTACTCACGATCAACTTTCGTGAGTAAAAATCGCCAAAATATTACACTCAAATGTCCCTGCGGTACCGCAACAGTACCGGCAGGGACAGGCGTCATCTGAATGGGACACCCTGCAGTGCAGCAGCCTCGCAACATGGCGAGGCTGCTTCCATTGCATTTTACTTGTCCGAAAAAGTCCTTAGTCTGATACAGTGGAGCCCTCAAGTAGAGTTACCCAACTATCAAAGAACTGGACACCTCATCTGTCCCATCTGAATGAAGCCGTGGTCACTAGGACCACTATGGAGAACCACTGCCATGGTGCACCCCTACAGGCCCCCTGAAGAAGGGAATGCCTTTTTGGGAGAAAGAGGCCTACAACCTTTTGACTCCTTTTGCTAGTTTCAATCTGTATTGACTACAAAGCTATTTTCTGGTTATGGAAGTGCACTTCCTAGTGACTGAAGATATGGATGCATGCTTCAAACACAAGGACACATTAAAATTACCTTACATTTATTAATGTGTTTTAATCACCAAATAGCACACAGGTGCACATCTCTGGGGTCCTCTTAGTGTGCATGGGGAATTTTAAGTATTTGAGCTGCATGGTCTTGAAGCTAGGCCACTGACAGTACAGACAGGTAGGAATATGTCCTCTTTTATTATTGCAGATAAAGAAGAAAAGAGACAAGAGCTCGTTATTTCATGGTTTACATTCACCCTAACACAGTTTTTGCTGGATCGCAACGTCTAGCATTCCTCACTGCTGTATTGGCAAAAATAGTACTCTACGGTGAACTTGTCATGGGTCAGCGTAAGAGGGGCGCTCCAAAAAAGAGATACAAGAATTCCCTGAAACAACATCTCAGGCTCAGCCAAATTGATCACCAACAATGGTCCGCCCTGGCTTCACATCAGGAGGCATGGAGACGCACTATCCACAATGCTGCAGCCTTATTTGAGAACTTACGCCAAACAAGTCTTGAAGAGAAACGACAACGCAGAAAGAATCACAACCTGGAAACATCACCCAAGGAGACCTTCTGCTGTGCTTTTTGCAACCAGACTTGTTTATCTCGGATTGGCCTTTTTAGTCATCAGCGCGCTTTCAGAAAGCGTGGGATGAGTCCTTCCTGAATCTTCGTTTGCGAAGAAAAGCCAGAGAGAGAGAGAGAAATTGACTATGCTGAATAGGGCTGTTGGGCCTTGCAGTCCAACAATATTGGGAAGGATACATGATTCCCACTCCTGGTCTATAGGCACCTTAGAGATCAGCAGATTCATTGAGTGTTTAAGTTCACGTTGAATAGAGCATATTTTGTCCCATGATTTTAGTGTTATCCTCTGTTATATACATAAGGCACACTAGTGCCAAAAGGTAGGACATGGTAGGACTGGGATGTCCTAAATGGATACAAGCTATGAACAGTGTGATCCCTTTTCAACAGTGGCCATTATGATAATGCTCTTAGTCTAGCCATGTTGCTGTTCCACTTCAGTACCACTTGATAAAAGAAATTAACTTGAAGATCAGATTGCACCCTCAGCTTTCAAAATTCCTGTTTATTCACATCTATTTGTAAGTATATTCTGAGGATCACATCAGGAATATTATATTGATTTGTACTTTTTGTATTGCGTCTCAGTTTATCAGCATCTATTGTGTTGGTATGTAATATTACCAAATCTTTGGGTTTCGATATCTGAAGTACTACAGTATCTTGTATCTGATTTGCTAATTGCTTAAGATACTTTTATTTCAAGCCTTGAGCATCTTTCCCATCACCGCTTTTGTTGGCATTTGTTGTGCCCTCTGTTTTCTGATTCGCTTGGTACTCTTACCACTTCAGGGTCATGTTATGTAGACAATGGAGTTTTTCTTTTTTTTAGTTTTTCTCTGAAACAACCTGAATGATCTCTATGTTGTTTACTCCCCACATAACTCCAGTGGCCTTCTATTTTGCCTCAGCTACTTTCCTTTTTGGAGTCTCTGAATGTGTTATTCCCGTGTGACTTGCTACTAGTATTGGTTCCCAGTGTCCATCTTGATACTGTTTCTTTACTTCAGTGGTGTGAGTAACCTTACCACTTCTCTTTGAACCTTGAACAGGGCTGGCTTAACCATACAGCCAAATCAGCATCTGCGGGGGGGGGCACACAGGCAGGGGGCCCCATCCCGACCTAACCCTCCTCCTGAAAAAACCTCCTGCTGGCTTTAAAAAACAAAAACCAGCCTCTCCCAAACTAGAAGGCGAAAGAGAAAGATGGAGCTTTCTTTGTGTGGCTGATTCTGGAAGGAGTTTGTTGCTCCCTCCCCACTCCTCCCAGGATCATCCTCAAAAGGCAAGCCAGCAGGCCTGTGTCAGAGAGCGGTGAGTGTGTGTGTGTGAGAGAGAGAGGGAAGGGGGGAATCATCTCTTGTTCTCCCCTGCTCTATCTTCAGAAAAGGCTTCTTTCTTCCTTCCTTTCTTTTTATCCCTCCCCTCTCTCCCTTCCTTCCTTCTTTCTTTGACTCCCTTCTTTCTGACTTTTTGTCGCCTTTTCTTTCTTTCTTTCTTTCTTTCTTTCTTTCTTTCTTTCTTTCTTTCTTCCCTTTCCTAATATCCACATAGATCCCCTCCAGCCCATCTTTCCAGCTGCTCTTAACCTGTCCTTCTCTCCGCTTCCTCCCTCCCTTCACCCTTTGGTCTTCTTCAGCTTCCTCCCCTTGCTGCCAACTGAGTTCAACCTGCAAAAGGAAATTGTGTGTGTTTGCCCATGTGCCTTGAAGTCATTTCTTACTAAGGCAAATTTATCATGGGGTTTTCTAGGCAAGGTTTGTTCAAAGGGGGTCTGCCTTTGACTTCCTTTGAGGCTGAGAGAGTGTGACTCACCCAAGATCAGCCAGTGGATATTCATGGCTGAGTAAGAATTCAAACCCTGGTCTCCACTGTCATAGGGCAAAGCTGAAACTTCTACAACACTCTGGTTCTTTTAACAGAAGAATATAAAGAATATAAATAAAAATTTGGAGTAATATTACTGGGAACAATGGTTTTATTGTTGTCACTAAAACACCAGTATCCCATTAGTGCTATGTGAGAGGCATTGGCCTAAGCAGTGGTTCTTAACTTTTTCTTTACCAGGGACCCCCATTAAATATCTTTTGTTGCCCCAAGACTTAACTCAAGATTTAAAACCCTAATAATAATAGCTAACAGCAAAAACAATACAATTACACCATCCATTAACCTTTCCCTTAGAGACACTCTTGCTTCTTCCTGCATGTTTGTGGCTAGTGTGGACTGAATGGCAATGTACAGGCCAAGCCAGCCAGCCTTTGCCTTGGTTCCTGTCACACGGCTGTTCCACTACAGGGAGGAGGTGGGCCAAACAGCCTTCAAGCCTTTGTGGACCCCCTGTGAGGATATCATATAATCATAGAGTTGGAAGAGGCCACAAGGGCCATCCAGTCCAACCTCCTGCCATGCAGGAAATCACGATCAAAGCATCCCTGACAGATGGCCATCCAGCCTGTTTAAAGACCACTGGGTTAGAGAATGCTGGAAAAGGAACAATGCAACCAGACCTTGAGAAGGGTGTTGGCAGGGGGATTTTGGGAGGTGTAATCCAAAAGTAACTTTCCCAGGCTCTGAATGCAGCCTAGCATCATAGAATCATAGGGCTGGAAGGACCCCAACAGCAATCCCATCCAATCGGCTTCTGCCCTGCAGGAACACACAATCAAAGCCCTCATGACAGATGGCCATCTAGTCTCTCTTAAAAACCTCTGAAGAAGGAGACTCCACCATACTCCCAGTCAGTGCATTCCACTTCTGAACAGCTCTTACCATCAGGAACTTCTTCCTAATGTTTAGGTGGAATCTCTTTTCCTGGAGTTTGAACCCTTTGGTCCATGTCCTAGTCTCTGGAGCAGCAGAAAACAAGCTTGCCCCATCCTCAGTATGACATCCCTTCAAATATTTAAACATGGCTCTCATGTCACCTCTCAACCTTCTCTTCTCTAGACTAAACATACCCAGTTCCCTAAGCTGCTTCTCATAGGGCATAATGGCTTCCAGACCTCCCACCATTTTGGTTGCCCTCCTCTGGACACATTCCAGCTTCTCAATACCCTTCCTGAATTGTGGTGTCCAGAACTGGACACAGTTTTCCAGGTGAGGTCTGACCAAAGCAGAATACAGTGGCACTATTACTTCCCTTGATCTAGACACTATACTCCTATTAATGCAGCCTAGAATTGCATTGGCATTTTTTGCTGCTGCATCACACTGCTAACTCATCTTTAGCTTGTTGTCCACTTTCTTTCTTTTTTTTGAGGAAATCTATACCATTACGTTAATTGCTAATTAACAAAAAATATTTTGTTAGTGCCTATAATATAGTTTTTAAACTAAATTATTGGTGGCAAATTATGTAATACAGTAGGCCCCCCTTATCCACTGGGGATTGGTTCTGTGCGGGCATGGATTCTGAAAACTTTGGATAATAGTGAACACCATTGAAAATAATGGGAGTTCTGGTTTAAAATACCATAGAGTTGCCTTGGAGGGCCTAGAAAATGGCTAGGGAGGACACATTTTCTAGGAAGACTCTATGGTAGGTGTGCTGTTTTGTGTCCCATGGATGATGAATTTGTGGATATGGGGGTCCTACTGTAATCTGAACATCCTGTACTGTGAATAGGTTAGGTTACATTGACCTGATATAAACATATGGGCCCCCCAAAATAAAGCATTGCAGGAGGCCCCAAAATTCCTTAAACCAGCCCTGACCTTGAATTTATTATGTTTTCTTCTGATCCCATTTCTCTTTTGGGTGTTTGCTCATAAGTTGTCTCCTAGCACTTGACATTTGGATTTCAGACTTCTCATCATTAACATGTGGGCAGGAGGAGTTGCACCTCCCATTATTGCTGTGTTTGTGCAGTTCAGTGAGCTGAAATATATATCTTAATCAATTTGTTCTGATTTTTTTGTCATATTTTCATAGTCTCTGTATACTTCACTGACCTATTCAGCTATGGATAATTTGGGTTTGTGTGTGTTTACATGACAGTCTTCAACAAAATGTGGCAAATTCAAATGTTGCATATTGTAGTTTATTGCCCAATATAATGTGAGGTCTTCCTGTTATGAGTTCTTACACCTGTTGGGAGGCTTTGTCATTCCATATATTTAATGATGCAAGTGGTTTGTGCCAAACCTGGGTAAGTCCGGCTAAGTAGTAAAAACATTCCCAGTGCTTTCAGGTTTTCATGTTCATCCTAGTTGAGGCCATGTACTAATACAGTTGGCTCTTCATATCCACGGATTCTGCAACCACGGATTCCACTGTCCATGACTTGTAAATATCACCCCCCCAATCCAAAAAGCAATCCGTGATTGTGCCATTTTATATAAGGGGGCCCATTTTACTACACCATTTTATCGAATAGGACTTGAGCATCCACAGATTTTGTTATCCATGGGGGGGGGGTGGATCCTGGAACCAAACCACAGTGGATACCAAGGGCCTGCTGTACATCATCAATAATGATTTCCAGACCTTGCAATCCTTCTGACACTTCATTGGGTTTTTTTTGGAATATTTCCTGGGTTGATGAAATTCAGAAGGTAATCTAGTGAAGCACTGGCAACTTTAGAACAAATAATTACAAAGAGATTCACCTTGCATTTCAAGATCATGAAAACATAGCTCATGTCTTATGTGATCATTGTCAATGTTTTTGTTTTTGTTTTGTTCTACTTTTTTCATGTTAATCTGTGTTTTTAAAAATAAAAAATGTTTTTTTAAAATCACTGGCAACTTGAAAATTGTCAATTTGTGGTTTTCCTCATCTATTTTCAATTACTAGTAACCTGCTTATGAATCCAGTATATAGGTTGAGTCTCCCTTATCCAGAATTCTAAAATCCAAAATCAATAACTTTTCTGAGTGCTGACATGATACAGCATTTTATGTTTTATGTGTTATCTGATGGTTCAATATACACAAACTTTGCTTCATGCACAAAATTATTAAAAATATTTTGTATATAATTACCTTCAGGTTATGTGTATCTCTCTCTCTCTGGCTTTTCTTCGCAAACGAAGATTCAGGAAGGACTCATCCCGTGCTTTTTGCAAGCGCGCTGATGACTAAAAAGGCCAATCTGAGATAAACAAGTCCGGTTGCAAAAAGCACAGCAGGTCTCCTTGGGTGATGTTTTTGGGTTGTGATTCTTTCTGCGTTGTCATTTCTCTTCAAGACTTGTTTGGCGTGAGTTCTCAAATAAGGCTGCAGCATTGTGGATAGTGCGTCTCCATGCCTCCCGATGTGAGGCCAGGGCGGACCACTGTTGGTGATCAATTTGGCCGAGCCTGAGATGTTGTTTCAGGGAGTCTTTGTATCGCTTTTTTGGAGCGCCCCTCTTACGCTGACCCGTGGCAAGTTCACCGTAGAGTACTATTTTTGGGAGATGATGGTCCTCCATCCTAGAAACGTGCCCTGCCCAGTGCAGCTGTGTTCTCAATATCATGGCCTCAATGCTGGTGATCCCTGCTTGCTCAAGGACAGCAACATTCATCACATAGTCAGTCCAGTGTATATTTAGGATTGTGCGTATACAGCGCTGATGAAAGCGCTCGAGGAGTCGTAGGTGGTGGCGATAGGTGACCCATGTTTCAGATCCATAAAGGAGGATAGACAGTACAATGGCTCTATAAGTATGTGTATAAGGTGTATATAAAACATAAATGAATGTTATGTTTAGATTTGGGTCCCATCTCCAAGATATCTCCATTACGTATATGCAAGTATTCCAAAATCTGAAATATTCCCAAATCCAAAACACCTCTCGTCCCAAGCATTTCGGATAAAGGCGACTCAACATGTACTAAAATGATAAGTTGTGTCCCACATTCTCTAATGTAGAAAGTTTGCAGTATTTTCTCATGATGATTTGATTTTAGTCTCTTCTACATAAACAAATTCACACCTGTTCAAATTTTTCCTTCTTTGTGTTTGTGATAGAATTTATCCATTCTGTGGTGTTAGCATGTCCTGCTATCCCCTCCCCACGATATCTCATAATTGGAAATATTGGACACTTTTCAGGGTCAGGTTGGCTGGGGCAAACCAAAAAGGTCAGTTGGAGGTCACAATGACCTGGGTTGTGTCTTAGAAATATTATGGCAAGAAAGCCCATATTAGCATTGTGCAGAAGCCCCTTAGTAAATACAGTCGTTAAGGTGATATGTGCTAATCCTTTCTTCCAGCCTTGGGTGCCTCAGGAATTATTCATTGAATCAAACAAACAATTAAGCGACCATTCCCAAATCTGTTCCTACAGAAATCCTATACCTATTCCTATACCCCCTACCTGACCAATCATTAAGAGGTTGCTGCAGAACCATCAATGTTTTGTCTTTCCGGAACTAAAGCAATTAGTTGAGTTTCAGTCTCTTTTCTCTATCTGGTGGGAAAGCCATCCAGGCTTTGTCATAACCAGAGTACTCCTTCAGGATATGAAATAGGGTATAAATATCCCAGCTTAGACCCCCCATTTAAAGTATGCTGCAGACGGACACTGACACTCTGCCGGATCTCTGTGCTACCTTCTGATTCCACTCTGAACGTCTTCGCTGCATGGAACTCTTTTCTTCAAGGCTGGTAACTATCATCCTATCTTCCCAGACCTTTCTTTACCAACTTCCCCACCTTTCTTTCCAATAGCCTTGTATGGTTCTTGAGAGTGTATGTTTTGTATGCTATCGTATCCCCTGTGTTATTTCCAATAAAAATACTCTATTTCATTTTAACTGGAGTGCTCTCTACAGTTAGTACTGGTATATACAAAAAGATCCCTAAAGTTACCCTCCTCTCACAGGCTTCCGTTTGAGCTAATAATTCCCCATATAATAATAGAGATTTTGACATCATGGGTGGTGCTTTAAAGCACCCCCACACCTCTTTTGGATTTATCTGCTTCCATGAAAAGCTTTTGTGGTCAATGAGCTTAACTGCTGTCATGGTTTTCTCTTTAAAAGCAAGGGGGAACATTTGGTGTTCTGGCTTGACATTGTCCTGATACACAGCCTACATCAGTAAACATGAATGAAAAGTATTCTTTCATTTTTTTTATTTTGTTAATTCATCATGTCACCAGCCTCATAATGTTTTAAGAGTTTCAGTAGCTAGGAACCACATTATCCCTAAACTGCTTGTGGAGAAGTTTTCAGTGTATAAAATTTTAAAGGATGCACTGTTTTCTCATGCTCACACCTCAAAGTTCTTCTTCCAGCTATAGTGAATGAACACCCTTTATATTGTTTTAAGGAGGTCATATCAGTGGTTTCTAAGTCTACCTTTTCTGCTAGAGTTCTATGGTGCATTTAGGCTGATGTGAGGTTGACTTTAGCCCTTGTGTTTCATTTGAAGGGATTAATTTTTAAAAAATCTCTTGACTATATTTCTATACTTATTGGCTTCCTTTTGTCCTTTTCTGCTTTTATTACTGATGCCAGAAAGAGTAAATTAATTCTGCATCTTGCTCCTGGAGGTTAATTTCTCTCTTGTTGATCTCATCCACTATTTTCAGACTTTTATGCTCTGCATTGCATACTTGTACAAAATGGTTTCTCTTGTAATTGTGGCAACTCCTCTCCCAGGCTGGATGTTCCCCCCACCTTATTTTAATGTGATGGCTTATGCACCTTTTCCAGTATTCTTTTTGCTACTTCTTTGTCATGCTTCAAATAATGCAGACAGTATTGTAGTACTTCCTTCTGGTTTTTGCAAGTATGTTGCCATTAGCACCACTGGGCCTGGGGATATATAGGTGTGGTGGTCTGTGGACAGTCCAATCCATGGATCAGGAGCCCACCAATACAGAGGACCCCTGTATACTCAGTGTCAAAATCCATAGGAGAAACTTGCCTGGTGTCATTTTTTGTGCTCTGCTAAGGTATTTTTGTCTCTTAGATCCATTTTATTTCTGGCACCATTTTCTGCCTCCTGAGCGAATCTTGTATTTGACTACAACCAAACTTTTATTTAGCCTACCAGTAATTTATTTGGTACTGTACATATATGATAGATGGATAATTTTAGGAGATTTTCAGATGGGGCCAAAATGCCCCGTTGCTGCCCCGCCACCTCCTCTCCCATTCCTGCAACGGAATGGAGGTAAATGTTCAAACACTTACCTCCATTCTGCTCTAGGAATGGGCATCCTCCCTCCTTTTCAGCCGGCCATAAATGCAGCCGTTGTAAGGCTCGTTCTCATGAGAGAACAAGCGGGAGGGACATTCAAAGTAAAAAAACAACAAAAAAAAACCCAAAACAGCTGTCAAAGATAGGGAAAAAAAGAAGAAAAAATAAATTTAAAATAAAACAAGGAACCTGGGGAGTGAGGGAGAAGGGTGGCACTTTCCTGCCTGTCCTGATCGTGGCAGGAAGTGCCTGCCACAGAGCTCCGCCCCCGTGCCTGTCATTGCGGAACAGGGACGGGGTTCCATTTCCCACATCCCTGATTCCATGACAGGTACAGAAGGGGTGTTCTATTCACGATTTTTCCTCATGAATAGAATATCCCAGGAGCAGGATGGAAGGGATCGAAGTCATCTGAATGACAGCCCCTTTATCGACCCTGTTCCATGCCTGCCCCACAGTATAAGCCCAATCTGAAAATCTCCTTAGACTACCTGATACCAGAGTTGGCCGGGTGGTTTACAAGTACATTTTTTAAAAGACATATACAGTGGCCCTTCCAGATCCATGGGAATTGGTTCTGAACTCCCCTGTAGATGGCAAAAAATGTGGATGGTCATGCCCCAGTTGTGTTTAAAGTTACATGGATAACTTTACTTCCATGCTTTATATTTTTTTCCCGCCAAAAATATCAACATATCACCAGTTTTCCATGCAGCTATTGTTAGATGTAGTGCTACCGTTACTTGCAGTCTCATTTTGATTGTGTTGTATGTGCATGATTTATTTATTTATTTATTTAGGTATTTATACCCTGCTCTTCAGCCACAAAGGCTCTCAGAGTGGCTTACAAATTGTTTTAGCGATAGCACTTACACAACTATACTGCTTTATAGTGTGCTAGGCACTCTCTAAGCAGTTTACAATGTTTTTTAGCTAATTGCCCCCAACAAGCTAGGTACTCATTTTACCAATCTACAGAAGGATGGAAGGCTGAGTCAACCTGGAGCCCTACAGGATCAAACTCACAATGTTGTGGCTGCAGTACTGGCATTTAACCACTGTGCCACCAGGACTCCTCTTTTGTAAAAGTCTTTATGGTACCAGATTTTGTTGCAAGTATTTCCTGGCTTCTTCTTTTCTTTCTGATATTTCTTTTAAAACTCTGCAGGGAATAATCCAAAAACAAGCAAAAATTCTGATTTCCTCCCTCAGACTATAGCGAGGGTCAGGCTCCTCTTTCAATCTAAGGCATTTCCAGTTCCTGGGGAGCACATTCCATTGGCCGGAGGAGCCAAGGGCAAAAGTGTGGGACGAAAAATGCCAGCATATTTTACCTTAAAGCTTTAACCACTAGTAACTAAGCCTTAGGAGAGAAGAAGAGAGCCAAACCATCTGGGTCTCCCAGCAGCCTAACTGGGACACCAAAAGAACTGGATTTGGCCCCAAGGATTGGCACTTCTCACCCTGGGTCAATAGCCACAAAATAATATGTATAAAGTTTTTCCTCAGTGTTCAAAGCACATATGATGTTAGTCCATTGCTAAATAAATCACATTTATTAGTAATTCTGGAAATAAAGGAATAAATGCTAAACTTATGAGCAGATACTAAAATAAAAGAAGATAAGCAATATATAACTTACTGTGCAATCCTATCACAATATCAATTGTGGGATTGCAGAAGAATGTGCTAAATTCAGCTTGGAAATTTTTCCTTTTGTATCTGTAAAAGCCGTCCCCACACTGGCACTCTCTAGATGTTTTGGACTAAAACTCCCACTATGCCTAGCACAAGACTACTGGCTGTGAATGATGGGGTTTGTAGTCAAACACAGAGGCAGCTGGGGCTTCCATTTTGGTAGGGTGGTGAATCTTCTTCAGGGTTTAGTCTGAATGCTGAGGAAGCTATCCAAAGTGCTGAAGTTGTGTGTGTGTGTGTGTGTGTGTTAACGTTGGATAGCTCCTTTAAAGTTCAGACTAAAACCCAGAGCAGATTCACTGCCCCAGTGAGATGGAAGCTGCCAATGGTCAAACACATCTGGAGGTTGCTAGATTGTAGGCTGGAGAAAGCTGTCCTATAGGTGGTGGTTCTTCTTCATTGTTCAATATTTATTTATTTATTTATTTTTATTTTTACAAGTTTACATGTAATCATTCGTATACATTACATATAACTTTTCATAAATCGATTCATAATCCTCCATATTCATTCATCATAAACATACAAAAGAATCTGGCCAAGAAAAACAATCTAGTAAGAAAACCAATCAATATCATTCTTGTCAAATTCTTCACATTCTCTCCATTGACTTCCCCTGCTGCGTGAGCCCGATTTGGTTGTATACCCTTTCTCTACCTTATCCTTCTATTCCAAACACACCATAGTTCAATATTTATAGTCCACCCTATATCCAAGGATCTCAGGGCAATTACAATGAAATCAATTTAAATACATCTTAACACAATTTAAAACTCTAAAAAAATTTAAGCAACCTAAAACATATTAAAAAAATTTAATAAGTTAAAATTCAATTAGTCTTCAAAGGCTTCGGTAAAAAGCCACATTTTAACTTGATGTGGAATGACACCTGTGTTGGCCCGAGTCAGGACTTTAAGGGAGGATATTGCACAGTCTGGGTGCCACAGCAGAGAAGGCCTCTCCTGACATCCTCATTCAATGTATTGCCCCCTCTCATGGGACATGGAATGACTTGTTTTTGAGAAACCCGTGCTGGCTCTTAGTAAGCACAGCATTCCTTTCTAAGTGTGCACAGATTGGCTGTTTAATGATCTGCTCTGGAACCTTTCCTGCTATTGACATCAGGCTGCCTGGTTGGTACTTGCCCAGTACCTCTTTTTTGTCCTTTATGAAGATGGGGACAATGCTTGCCCTCCTCCAGTCTTTTGGGACCTCTCTTGTATCACTGGCCCTTAACATCTTTACGCAGCACCTCAGTCCTTGGGCAGACATGTTACTTGAACCTTAATGCTCAAAATTCTCCCCATCAATTTTTCAAAGGCATAACATTCCACTAGCCTGAGAAGAGTACCGTAATTGAAATTATGAAAATTCAGCAGAGGGATGGGTGGTTACTACATCTAGGCAGTAAAAATGAAATGCACAAATTCAGGATGACTGATACTTGCTTCACTGCAGTACGTATGAAAAGGCTCCTAGGGGTCTTAGTAGCCCACAAGCTGAGCATGAGTCAACTGTGTGATATGGCAGCCCCAAAAGCCAATGCAATTCTGGGCCATATCAGCAGGAGTCTTGTGTTCAGATCGAGGGAAAAACAGGTTGCTTACCTATAATTGGTTTTTGAGTGGCCATCTGTACCTTCACACAAATGAGTTTGCAGGCATGAAAACCCATTTTTGTGAGGCACAGAGACCATGAAAAAGAAGTAGTATTGCTGCTTTATTCTGCTTTGACCAGACCTCACCTGGAAAACTGTGTCCAGTTCTGGGCACCATAGTTCAAGAAGGATATCTACTAGCTGGAATGTGTCCCGAGATGGGCAACCAAGATGATCAAAGGTCTGGAAATCAAGGCTGCTGACACACTGCAGAAATAATGACATCACTTTAACTATCATGGCTACATTCTATGGAATCTTGGGATTTGTAGTTTGTTGGGGCACCAGAGCTCTCTGACAGAGAAGGCTAAATATCTCACAAAACTACAAATCTCAGGATTTTATAGCATTGAGCCATGGTAGTTAAAGCAGTATTAAACTGCATTATTTCTGCAGTGTGTCAGCAGCCCAAGCAGCAGTGCGAAATGGTTGTCCAAATGAATGGTAATGCTAAATTCCATGCATTTTTAAAAAAAACTTCAAAAAAAGCTGCCAAGGCTCTCCCCCAAAGCTATGATTTTAAATTTTGATTTATTGTGGAGTGGAAGTCATGTGGCCCTTCGAATGTTGGGGGACCATATCTCCCAGCATTCCTATTCACTAGCTATGTTGGCTCTAGGCATTCTGGAAGTTGCAGTCCAGCAACATCTGGAGGGCTGCATGATCCCAGCCATGCTCAGTTATAGAGTGTGGGCCTTGTGGATCAGAACAGAATGATAAAAGCAAATGTAGCAGCATATACAGTAGATCTGAATTTTGTGTGCTTGCTTGCAGTGCTTTCCATTACAGTTGCTTATAGCTCCTCGCTTGGTGAATTTAAGGAAGACAGCGCTCTACTGTCTTGTTTACTGAATTTATTTTTGGCTTCATCCAGTCTTTTTACACTGCACAGGGAAAACTTGCATGCCTTCTGTTCCTCCATCTTGAATAAATTGCATTGAAGCCATCTCCAAATCAGCAGAGCTGTGGCAGGCATAAACTCAATGTCTGTCTCTATCTAGAAAAGATGCTGCTAAAATCAACCTAAAACATTTGTTTTTGGTTGTGTGTGTGCGTGCTCACTTAAAAAGAATCTTTACGTGTATAAAGTGACACAGCAGAATATGATAACATAGTGGTAAATTGTTTCTTTATGCTGAGGAAAACCTTCCTTCCTTACATGCTCCCAGCCTTATGCACTGCCATACCTAGTGTTGCAAGGCGTGGGGGGGGGATCTTTGCAATATCTGGTTGGCCATAGGTTTCAGGATGGGCTTGGGGGGGGGGATGTCTTCTAGTATGATCTCCTATAGCTTGTTTATTTGAGCCATTTGGAGTTGTATCCCTAAACTTTTATTGTTTATGCTTCACCCTTCTAGATAAGAGTGCTTCCTCTTCTATGCTTTAGGGCTTATACGGTAGTTTCCAAGGTAGTTATTTGTAAAGGCATTGAATTGCTAGTTATGGAATAAGAATACAAAACATGGGCTTTTAGGAGATTTCCAGACCCACAATTAAATCCGTGGGAGCCACGGAACAGGGTTGGAAAAAAGTCTTCTTTTCAGAAGACGTTCACCCTTTTCCATGTCTCTGCCGTCCCTATTCCGAATTTCATCGTGATATTTTCATCACAGGGAAACATCATTTTTGGACCACTCGTTCTGTTTCTGTCACAGAATCACGGGTGGTCTGAAAGGTGTCCTGTTTCTCTCCTGCAATGACACTCGCGGGAGGGAGGTCCATTCTGGACCCAGGAATGGGACACCCAGGTAAGTTGGACCCTTCCTCCCCTCCCCGGGTTACTTTTATTTTTTTATTTTTTGCTTTCTTTTCTTTTTTGATAGCGGGGGGGGGGGGTTCACTGCTGTAAAAGCAGCTTTATGGCAGCTGCTTTTACAGCAGTGAAGCCAAGGGGAGAGGGAGGACGTTCCTGCCATGGGATTAAGGTAAGTGTTTGAACATTTTACCTTTATTCCGCGGCAGGAATGGGAGAGGGGCTTATGGGGCAGGAACGGGGCATTTGGCCCCGTTTGAAAATCTCCTTAGACTACACTGGACTATTGGATTAGATTATGCCAGCTCTTGAGAAAGTCCTTTCCCAATAAGAGAAAATTCCTCCCTGCAAAAGTAGGGAGACAGATGCTTTCTCCACAGCTTTGTTCTTACCCACAAGCCTCCCAGCTCTACTCTCTGAGTACTGTACAAGGTAGTTCCTCAGCCTTTCTTTGGAAATTTCTGCCATTAGGCTGGTTAATTCAGCACAGTCCAGTCCTCCCTCAATTCAATCTATTCATATTTAGCAAATAATTTAATTGATTATGGTTTTCTTTGATAGATCATACAGATCCCTGCCTGTACGGACCAATGCAAGGTTCTTTAGGTAAGAAGGGACTTAAATGTAATCACTAGGAGCTAGAATAAATGTCTTGCCGGTTGTCGTCATGGAAAGAAAGAGATGTGTGTGAGAAACATGATGTGATGAAACTTTATGTGCCTTTTCTGTCAGACATGTGAGTCAATTTCTGCAGTGAGATTTGTGGTTCTCAGTTCTTCACTTCCTGCACCTTTGTTTAAGCTGTATTGTTTACACTAAAACTTGAAACAAATTGTTGCAAGTATTACTGTAAGAGGTGGGGGGGTATGTTAGAATCCCACCTGTGATGCCAAAATCTAGTTAGGGGAATTATTAGCTCAAACAAGAGGCCTGAGAAAGGAAGGTAACTTCAGGGATCTACTAACTGTAGCGATCCCTCTACTAACTGTAGAGAAGGCTCCAGTTAAAGTAAATAAAGTATTTTATTGGAATAATATAGAAAGTAAACTAATATACACAACACACATTCTTATGAACTATGCAAGGCTATAGCAGAGTAAGGCAGAAAGGTTGGATAGAGGGAGAGAGGTCTGGGAAGATAGGGTGATAGTTACCAGTCTCGAAGAGCAGTGAAGATACTCAGACAGGTATCTGAAGGTGTCACAGGAGATTCCAATCTGGGGTACACTGAAAAAGAGAGTGGCCGGGTCCGTCCATTGTGGCACATCTTACTATTGTTAGGGCTCTAATACTTATACTCGATGCTGTGCCTTGGAGGGATGGGTTTAGTAATAACAAAGCTTGGATGGCTCTCCCCCTGAATAGACAAAGGAAACTGAAACTCAACTGATTGCTTTAATGGCAGAGAGATAGAACATTGATGGGTTTGCAACAACTTCATAAGGTTTAGACAGGAGAGGTGTGAGGAGAGATTTCCATAGGGTGTGCAAGTAGGAATGGTCACTTAATTGCTTGATTGAATTATTGCTTGAAACGCCCAGGGCTGGAAGAAAGGATTAGAACATACTCCTTTAATGACTAGGTTATTAGTATAAACCCATCATGGGGACTTTCTGCTTAATCCTAACTTGGGCCTCCTTACCATTATTTTTCTAGATCCTTCTGAGGTCATCGTGACTGTGATGTACCAGGAACATAAGCTCTCATTTACTCAATAAGAAATCTTTATTCAGCAAGGACACGTATGTCATGAACATGGCCAAGCCGAAACTGAAGACAACACACCCCCATCCCCAGATAAAACCTCACAGTGTGAGAATGGCACACAGGGAGGATTCTAGCGCCCAGACACTTCCAGGTGGTTGACTTTGAGTTGTCTTGGAGCACAACGTTCCCAGGCCGAAAAGGGTGGGCTGACCCATGCCCCAGAGCTGGGAGGCCCACACAAGGGAAGCAGGCCCAAGCCTCTACCAACTTCATGTCAGGATCCTCCATGGAGCCTACTTAATACCCAGACTTCATGGATGAGCCTGACATAGACCTCCAACTGACCTCCAGTCTATCTAAGCTAATGTGGCCCCCAAAAGTGTCCAGTTATAGAATCTCACAGGGAGGGATAGTAGAGCATGCTAACAGAAATAAGCACAGTGTTTTCTTCCCTAAGTTCACTAAGCAGGGAATTATTTTATTTATTTCATTTATAGTCCAGCTCCTAGAGTGGGACCTAAGGTGGTTCACAAAAAGAGCTACAGGCAATTGCACTGGAAAGCACCACAAGCAGGCAAACAAATTCCAGATCTATAACTGCTATACTTGCTTTTATCCATAGGGACCACACTCTTAAAACTGGAGGTGGGAATCATGGGGCTCTCCAGATGTTGTTGGACTTCATCTCCCAGAAACCCTAGAGTCAGTATAGTCAGTGAAGATCTTTGCCATGATGGGCAAAGATCAGTCCATATGCCAACAGTGTGTGTGCTTTTGAAATGATCTAGCTAAACTTGTAGTGTTTAGTATTATGTCCTTGCTGTAAGCATTTAATTTTTAAAATGGAGTCATGACAGTGGTAGTTCTGTTTGTTTAAATCAAGGGCTCTTAACCTGAGGTTGTTAAACCACTGAAGGTCTATAGAAAGGCTCCAAGGTGTCTGTAATTTTTCCCCTTTTATTTTTCTATATGTTACTTTTAAAATTTTGTTTAAGTACAGTATATTTTTCTTTGGCTTTGTATAGATTTCATCAGGTTCTCAAAGGGGTCCATGATCCCCTCCCAAAAAGTTTAAGAATTTCAAATTCAACCATAATTTGGTTTTTAAATACAGTCGGCTCTCCGTATCCACGGGGGATTGGTTCCAGGACCCCTCACAGATATCAAAATCTGGGGATATTCAAGTCCCATTAGATAAAATGGCATAGTAAAATGACATCCCTTATATAAAATGGTGAACAAGTCAAATGAATGCCAAAGAAAGACTGAGAATCATAAAATGTGGGAGTCTCCAGCAGAGTATGTTACACATCAGTGTAGTGCTCGGTGCACAGTAAATTCAAGTTTTACTTTTTGTATTCCCCTCCTCAAATATTTTCAAGTCATGGTTGGTTGAATCCACAGATGCGGAATCTATGGATACAGAGGGCCGACTGTGCATCCATTTCATTTCTGCTTTATAATTACAGGAACTAATTTCATTTAAGTCTTTAGAAATTATGGTATAAACATATTTATAAAACCTCAATGGGTTTAAGCACAATTCTGATAACACTTGTTATTGCTTTTGACATACCAGGGAGACATATAAGCACATCATACTTTACTTGTTTCTTTGTAAGCCAGCATATAAATTGAATAAATCTAGGATCTGCTTCAGTTTGGATATACTTCAAAATTAGTAAGAAATGTCATCTGCATGGAGGGCAACTTTTGTTGATGGCTGTTAAATGTTGGTCCATAAATGATAGAGTTCTCCCTGATCCGGTTCATTAATGATTCAATACAAAGTTTGAAGAACAGCAGGGATAGGGGACAACCTTGCTCAGTGCTATGGTTCAAAGCTATGAGTGTAGAGTCCAAATTGTTTATGTGAATCAGAGCCTCTGCTCCTTTATGTAGATTGTCTAGAGTCCTCAAAAATTAGTCTTCAAATTCAGTTTCCTGCAGTACCCCAGATTAATATCTCTGTGTGGTCAGATACCTTCAGTATATCAAGAGAATGAGTGAAATCAGACTGTGACAGGGTGGTATGGTGCACTATGTCAAAGCTTCTTAAACTGTGGGTTGCAATGGAATGTGGGGGTCATGAAAAATTTGACAACAGTAAATTTGATTTGTATAACTATTTTATATACCTGGAGTCATGTAAAAATTTCTCAGGTGAAAAGGGGCTGCGAGTGGAAAAAGTTTAAGAAGCCCTGCACTATATTGAGCATATGTTGGGTACAGTCTGAGAAGGACTGTCCAACATAAAGTTGACTTGGTCAGCATCTATACATTGTTGAATAAAACTGTTTATATGAATGGCAAAAAATGATGGCAAGATCTTAATGTCCTGGTCAATCACGGCAATTGGTCAGTATGCAGAGGCTTCTTATAGATTGATCCCAGCTAAAAAATCAACTAAGTGAGGAGATAATTTATCATAGAGTAATTTTAAAATTCACCAGAGAACCCATCAGGGTCTGAGGATATACCAGGCTTTTAAAAGTTGATTTCATTGAGAGATACAGGTTGATTAAGTAAGGACTTTTGAGGTTCTTTTCTTTATATATATTTAGGGATATAATAAATGTATTAGTATCTGAAACTGGGGAAGAACCTATTTGTATAATTTTGAAGAAAAAATCAAGGACTATTTTAAATAAATTCATTAGGGGATGTTTTTATACTCCTGTTTGAGGATTTGATTGACAAAATAATTTTCTTCTTTGCCTTCTTTTAAACTAATACTACTAATAGCCATGAGTTGCTGTTATTTAATTCATAATAATAAGCCTTAACATACTGGAATGAAGTTTGAATTTTTAAAAGATCTAATTCAGCTAATGCAGCTTTCTCTCCAATTAATTCAGTTAAAGTATTTGAATTGTTACGTGATTTATGGCAATGTGAAAATGGGGCAAGGTCAAACAACAGATACTTTCTAATGGTGTTTTTAATTTTCTTGGATTTTGCCTCTTCCTGGATAAAAAGACCTCTGAGGACAGACATCAATGTCTTACAAAACAATACTTCTGAAGAAGTATAGGTTTTATTGTCTGAGTAGAAGGGCCCATTTCCTGTTGAATCTTCTCTTTGAAAATTTATTTGAGCAGTAGATTGGAATTCAGTTGTCAGATTTTAGCTTTGTTGATTGATAGAAGAAGTTTTCACATAAAATTGAGGAGAGAATGGTTGAAATGTAATATCGGTTCAATTATGACATCTGTGATGTCTTGAAAGAGGGGCTTGGAAACAAAAACCAAATTGATACGGGAACATATTTGATGAGTATTGGAGAAAAAAGTGTACCATATATTCCGGCTTTATAACCCCAAAAAATCTTCTTAAAAGTCTGGTGTCGTCTTATACGCCGGTCCACGCTTCCCCAACTTAGGATGGGTCCATCGCGGGTTGGTGAGATGCGGGAGGTGGCTGGCAGACTGGGGAATCGCAGGACTGGGGAATCTCCCAAGCCAGCCAGCCATCCTCCGCGATTCCCCGACTCGCGAGGAGGCTGGCCAGCCTCCTTGGGGGTTGGGGAATCATGGGAGTTGGCTGAGCCTCTCCCCAGCCAGCCAGCCATCTCCTGTGATTCCCCAATTCACGAGGAGGCTGGCCAGCCTCCTTGGGGGTTGGGGAATTGTGGGAGGTGGCTGAGCTTCTCCCCAGCCAGCCAGCCAGCCAGCCAGCCCACCCCCATAATTCCCCAACTTGTGAAGAGGCTGGCCAGCCTCCTCAGGGGTTGAGAAATCGCAGGAGGTGGCTGAGCCTCTCCCCAGCCATCCCCCACGATTCCCCAACTCGTGAGGAAGCTGACCAGACTCCTCGCAGGTTGGGGAATCGCGGGAGGTGGCAGGCTGACTAGGGAGATTCCCCAGTCCCACGATTCCCCAGTCAGCCAGCTTTGGGGAGGCTTTGGGGAGGGTGGAAGGGTGGCTGGCTGGAGGGGGGAAGCTTTCGACCCACCACCTACCCTCCCTGAAGCCACGATCGAGCTCCTGATCATGGCCTTGGGGAAGGTGAAAGGGTGGCTGGCTGGAGGGGGGAGGCTTTCCAGCCACCACCCACCCTCCTCGAAGCCACAATCAGGCTTTGGGGAGGGTGGAAGGGTGGCTGGCTGGAGGGGGGAGGCTTTCAGTCACCACCGCCCTCCCCGAAGCTGCGATAGGGCTCCCGATCGTGGTTATGGGGAGGGTGGAAGAGTGGCTGGCTGGAGGGGGGGAAGCTTTCCATACACCACCCGCCTTCCCTGAAGCCATGATCGGGAGCCCGATTGCGGCTTTGAGGAGGGTGGGTGGTGGTCGGGTAGTCTTATATGGCGAGTATATCCCAAACTCTATATTTTAACTTAAAAATTGGGGGAGGTCATCTTATACACCCAGTCATCTTATACACCGGAATATACGGCAGTCTCTGTTGTCAGAGTATAGTATTTGCCAAGGGTCAAGCAAGTTAACTTTGTTGATTATCCCCCAAAGGGGGGGGGCTTTGGAGTTCTTTACGAGCAGATGGGTGTGACCTGTCCAGTTTATAATTTAGAATTTAGTGTTATCTTCTTCTTTTTTTAAATTATTTTATTTAACACATAGAATTTAAGGCATCTGAGATCCCCCCACCAAAGTAAAATCTGCTTAGTTCCAGCATACGTTCATAACACACATCACATTCACATTACATTACCAAACAAACCACACAATAAATTACAAACCAATCCAATTACACATCATCACACATTACACATTACACAATACACATTTACATATCTGTCTAAATATCTAAAATACATACAACACATATTTAATCCAATGACTTCCACCGCCTCCTTGTTTGATGTAAAGTGGTTACTAATTATTTATCTTTGTTGCTACCCACTAAATTTCCTTAATTTTTCTGTTTCTGATGTCCCTAACTATCCTTACTTTATTTCCATTTCCTTATCCTTGTCTTCATTTATTCTATGGATATATTTATTAAATCTCCCCAATTATCTTTCCATAAAGGAATTAATTCTTTCCAAGCTTCCATATTCCTTGGGTTTGCTTTTTCATCTAATACGTTTGATAATTTATCCATTTCAAACATATCTAGCATTTTAACAATCCACTCCTTTATGTGCAGTATTACTTTTCCATTCTTTTGCAATCACTAACCTTGCAGCAGTTGCCGCATATGTTATCTTCTGTTATAATTATCCCTGTTGTAAACTCTTGTTGCCTCTGTAAACAAAAGGTCTTATGAAAGGTGTTTGATCAATATTTGGTACATAAAAAGATACTCAGTATGAGAGCCCAGTTAAATATGTTTCATTGAACAAATATATAGCTACCAAATGGATCCTGCTTAATTTTTTCAATCATGAGAGGGCAAGATTTGTTTATAATTATCACAACCCCTATTTGAGGGGCCCCCAGCAGTGAATTAATTCCCAAAATGACCCCGAGGAAAGAACTGGACCAGAGCCCTTTCCATGTTTCTCTTGCAAAAATAAGATATCAGGGCCCAGGCATTTAAATGTTTCTAAATATCTTAGAATATTTCAGGATCAAGTCTAATCCCCAAGCATTAAATGAACTCAACATGGATGTTATCCAGAGGTGACATCCAGTTATCAATAGGCAGGCATCCAGTTCCAGGTGGTTATGAATTAGAGTTATTTTTATTCCATCCATTTGGGTTGCGGGCTAATGGATCATGTATTAAACTTTATACCAAAAGAGGTAACAATGGTAGAACAAATCAGTTAACTGAAAAACATAGCCTTTGAGGAACAGACAACTGGAAGGAACCAGGGGGTTGGCCAATATCCCCGTATCTGTGGAACCAATATCCATGGTTTCTGTTATCCACGGGACACAAAATAGGGGACACATATCATATAGTCATGCCAGAAAATGTCTAGAGAGGCATCCTCTCTAGGCATCTTCTAGGTCCTTCAATGCAACTCTATGGTTTGTTTTTCCAGAAGTCCTTTATTTTAATAGGATTTGCTGTTGTCTGTGGTTTCCGATATCCATGGGCTTGGAACCAAACCCCCACAGATACAGGATCAGACTCTATATCACTTCCTGATCTCCTATGGGCTACACAGCTGATGGGTAACATTTACATACACATCTCTTGGCAAAGTGCCACTATTATAGTCTACAAACAAAATATTTAACCTATGCTTTCTGAAATAACATGGTAAGTGGCTTAAAAATGCAGCTTTTCTTTAATGTTTCAGGGACAAGATCCTGAAAAATCTTTATCTTGTGCCTACCATAGTTGAGGTTTTGCTTGGTGGAATGTTTATGTAAGATTTGCATTTTATAAGTGAAATGTGAAAATATAACACCCCTGAGGATTTTGCTTGCTAGCCTATTTGGACTGGGTGTTTCTGAGCTATCAAGAGCCAGCTCTGAGCAGCATTCATTAATCCTAATCGATCTCTCCATTTGGCCTGATCCCGCTCAGGTGCATATAAAGACATCTCAAGGTTAACTTTAGTTCTTTAGGTGGAAGATAGGAGCCTAAATTATCCTTAAGCATTGAATCCACAGACTTTTTGGTTACAAATGTCAACTCCTGCTATGATTTGCTTTCAGATTGTACAAAATTTTGCTCTGGCCATTAAAAAAATAAATGAAGCAATGTCCAGCTACTAGATTAAGTGTCTGCCATGTTGGACATCAGCCACAGCCCTCCTACTGAGAGATCTTTAAAAATTGTTACCCAGCTAAGTGCTGTGAGGCTGACATGTTCTTGAATAAGAGATTCTAGTGTGAAATCCATTATAGTGTACCTTTGCTCATGATTGCGGGTTAAAAATGACCCCAAAGCCGTTCTGAGAGTGGCATGCACACAGCAGTCTCTGGTCTAGTTCAAACGCATGTCTAGATAAATAGCTAAATACAGTAGGTTAGACAAAGATTTTCCTCCACTATTCATATGTTTACCTGCTTATCTTTGCTGTTATTCAAAGCCTGTTTTCCACCTTTGCTCTTTTAAATGGATACTTATCACCACTCCACTGTGTTTTTATATTTCTATTACTTTTCACACACTCATCTCTTTGTACATATGTCTATCCATAGCGCCTTCACTCCATGCAACTGATGAAGTGGAGTGAGTTGATGAAAGCTTGTGCTAGAAATTTCTTCTTCAGTTGGTCTCAAAGCTGCTACTTGATTCCTTTATGCCATTTTATGCTAAACCAGGCTAACCAGCCTGCTCTTTGAATATTGCTAAATATATTGTCACTCTTGAATGAAAGTTTTAAGATTGCTAAAACTAAGGACCAAGTTAGACATGGTGTAAAATTCATCTTGACATTAAAAATGAAGGTTTTAAATAATGCAAATTGCTTCAGCTGGGATGGCTGATAATTACTGGGATTTGCATCCTTGGAGGTGGGGGTGGGGATTTCTTCCTAGTGTAGATAATGACTTTGTAGAAGGGATTTTCTTCAGGAAAACAACAGAGTGAAAAGGGTTATTATCCCTTTCCCCGTATACAGACTTGGTATGATTCTGTAATTTGTACATGAAGAGCAAAGATGTATTTCATGTCAGGTCTGGTTTACCGCAAGCCCCTGGCAATATGGTCTATGTCTTGTTTGATTTTTAATTGAGAACCATTCTTATCAGAGTCACTCCTGATGTACCCTGACAGATAACTGGAGCTAGTCACTTCCTTTTTAGCACATTGGAAATTGAATTCCTGTTTTAAAATGCTACAGTGGGGTTGTCTAAATGGTGAAAATAATACTTGTAGAATTAGAGAATGCATGTTGTTTTAATGGCAATCCACAGGAATTCACCGTACTCAGAAGTAGGGGGGCAAAAACTGCCATATACTGTGCGCTAGGAAACTTCACGGTTTTCTATTTACTGCATGGCGAATGCGCATTCCCCCTTGTTGGGACAAGTGATTTGATACAGGAGGGGAAGTGCAAAGCTGATTGGCCAGATGAGAGAGTGAGGCTTGCTAATAGAGCTAGTGCCCGGCGCCACCATGTTAGATTTTCGCCTTAGCAAACGAGTGCTAAGGTGAGAAAACAGGGTGTCCTTTTCCCCCTTTTTTTCTGAGAGTTGTAGTCCAAAAAAAAAAAAAAAGGAATAATTTCCAACTTCTGTATAAAACTATTTGATGATGCTAGTTTGGGGGAAATGTAATGGTTACAAACTGTGGCTTATATCACAGAAACTGGCTTAGTGCCATAGTTACCAACTCTTCCACACAGGAAGTTGTTGATAGTTGCTGGGTGCTGCATGGCCTATTCTGTAATCCCTCCCAGTTTTGGGGCCAAGAGGCAACACACTAATGCACAAAACACATTTCTGTGACCTGTACTACACTTACTCACTGACTCACTCTCTCTCTCTCTCACACACACACACATATAAGTGTGTGTATCTTGTCCAATAACCAGACTTACGTGTGGGAGAATTGCACCAGAGGGGAAAAATATGTCTGTGTGTATTTTCTTTCTCATAACCGCACAGCAACTTCCAAGGAGATGGGGTTTGCACTGAGGAAATAGTTCAAGGGCAGAACATTTATTCTTTCCCCATGGTGCAGTTCTCCTCCAAATTTCTCCCAACTTGAGCTGATTTTTGAACCAGTCTAAGGTTTTGCTTGCTCAAGTCACAGAAGTACCATACCATGCTTAGTTTGGACTTTGTCATCAGCTTTCTTAATGTAGTACTGTAGTACTTCATGTAGTACTGTAATATGTTCACCCCATCCCTTATGATTTAGAACTCAGTGCTTTTCTTTTTCGCCATCCCAGTTACCATGTTATGGGCCTGTGTAAGCCAGTTCTCTTGGATTTATTCTGAACACTCTGCCTTTCAAACAAGAGTGGAAGAGGAACTTCTGGGAGTCAGATGGTTTGCACTGGTTTGGTCACAGCTGTGCATACAGTAGTTCAGGTGGTGCTAACCTTTCTTTCTTTAAGAAAGCTAATTTTGGCTTATGCCTGCCAAAAAACCATTAAGACAAGTCGCAGCTGCTGTGATTTGACATTACTGCGGAGCAATCTATTTTTTCTTTTGGCTCTTATAGACAAGCCCATAGTTAAAAGGAGAAAAACTCTCATCAGTGTCACTTTGGCCTCCACTGAAGGCAGCTCTTGGTTAGCTCTTGTTCTGTTTGCAGCGGATTTTATGAAACAGTAAGCTTTTTTTCTTACTAATTTGTAACTGAGAATTAATATGACATCCCCCCACTCCTGTTCTATTACCTCTATTCTCGTTCCCCCCATCACATTGAGTTTATTTCTAGTTGTTTTAAATTGCTGCCTTCTCATGATTGGGTGGGGGGATAGAGGGAAGGGGAATGGAGGCTTTGCTGCAAGAACAACACAGTTGTTTGACCTCTGAAGTGACACTGCTCTGTTGAGTCATCTGGTTTCATGGCAAGACTTATGACATGCTTGGTGATAGCATGTACCCTTGCTTCTCTCTCTTGCTCCCCACCTGCTGCTCACCACTGTGGTCTGTAATGGGTTCTCTTTGCTGGAGAGTTCCTGGAGTTTTAGGCCTTGTACAGTATCAAAGAAAAAACAGTGAGATATTGGCAAAGGAACCATATTTTTTAAAGGACAAGCATGTACTGTGAACAATTTTGCTCCTTTTCTGGTGAATAGAGGCTACTGTGGATGGAAATGGAAAGATGCAGTTGGTTTTCCTCTTTTTACTTCTGCAACAAGTCCACTTTAGGGTCTAAAGTTTCATGATGGGTGAAGTTAACAAATTTCAGTCTCATTGTGAAATGTGACTCTATTTGTGGTAAAGACCTTGCATTGCTTATTTGTACTGAGGCCCTTTTACAGTACACAGCCCTAGCTCTTTGGTTCCATTTTAACTGTTATGGTGTCAGGATTAGTCCCAAAAGGGACTTTCTCCATCCAAAAGACCATGTAATGCAAGTGTGTTTTCTATTTCTGAGCTGCATTGATGTTTGCATTTTTCCTGTGCTTATAACAAGTCTGTTTTCTATGGGAAGACAAGGGAGGATCGTATGTATCTGGAAATTGGATGAGTGGCCTTGCACCTGCGGGGGCTGTGGGAAGGGGAAGTGGTGCCTGCTCTCAGTGAGAAAGGGGAGTGGGGATGATGGATAGCCAATGACAGTATAACCCGCCAGATTTTGTAGATTGTAAATACAGTTGTCCTTCTGTATCCACAGATTTGGTATCCATAGATTTAAGTATTCACCGCTTGAAAATATTCTTTAAAAAAATATTACCAGTAATCCAAAAAGCAAACCTTGATTTTGCCATCTTATATAAGGGACACAATTTTGCTATGCTATTGCATATAATGGGACTCAAGTATTCACGGATTTTGGTATCCACGGGGGTTCCTGGAACCAAACCCCAGTGAATATGAAGGGACAACTGTACTTTTTATTTTACTGCTATGTAAATAGTTTTCATTCGAAGCAAAAATTTTATATGGTTCTCTCTTTAGATTTCTGTAGCAGTAAAGCTTATTGTTTAACTCTGAAGCTGCTGGTTACTGAGGTCTTGTCTATATGGTCAAAATAATACAAACAAGATGTGAAAGATCGGCGATCCATTCAAGTGGCCATGTGCACAAATATGTGTCATTTGGAAGGGGGCAGCAAAATCCACCGCAAAGTCTGTGTTCATCACACCCAGGGCTTTGTACAGATTTTCCGAAAAGCTCCATACGACTTCCAAATGTGCGATCCTTTGAACACTCATGTTCGCACAGATATGAACAAGCTGTGCAATCTGATTGACTGGATGAGGAGGGGGCGAGGCTAGCAAAGAGGGAAAGCAGCTGCGGCCACCATGTTGAATTTTCAGCTAAGCGAGGGTCCGGTAAGTCGATCAAATGGCAATCTTATACTCCTTTTCCTTTCTTTCCTTGTACATATGAGGTGCTGCTTGTGCACACCCTGGGAAACGTTTTTTTTTTTTTTAATTTGGCAGCAGCAGATTTAAAATAAAGAGTAAATCACTCGTGGCCGCCATCTAGCTAAGGAGTGATCCAGAGTTTAGGGGGCTCTTTTGAGCATGTAGATAGGTCACATTGTTGCGAATGCCTGCCTTTCTGAATGTGTTGGTATTTTTTCGCCATCATATAGACAAGACCCGAGTCTGAGGAAGCCAGTACATGACACATGGTTTCATCCTATGGAATCCTGGGGTTTGGCAGTTAAGGGAAGGAACTGCCAATCCCACGATTCCATAGGTTGAAGCCATGGCAACTAAAGTGGAATCATACTGCTATCATTATGTGGTGTGAAAGGGCCCTGGTTTTGTGGAAAGCAGGACCAAGTTCCCTTTAATTTAAAGTGGTATAAAACTTTCATACAGGAAGGTACCCTCCCCTTCTAAAATATATATTGCCATCATAGTTTAGAAAGTTAGTTTTAAAAGCTGTCATTCTAAGACTGGCCAAGTACACACTTATTGTTGAAGGAGTTTTGAGTTCCATTTTGGGAGAAAGGTGGGATATAAAAGAAATTATCTGCAGTTTTTTTTAAAAAAGTAGCACCTTACTTGCCCATTATTCAAAGGTGATTCATATAGTTATTTTAGTGGGATCTTCATCAGGATGCTGGGTTTGGTCTGTGGAACTAAACCCACTTGCAATACCCCCCTCCTTAGGATCTATAAAAGCAGGTAAAAACAGTTAAGGAAAGGGAAAAAAGCACCTTTCTTTATGTTACATGTACCGGTAATATAACGTTGTCATAGGAAAACATAATTAGTATAAGTTAGTGTTAAGTAACTTAATTATTGGGAGAAAAGAACTGATTGCATGCCATTCTTTATTTGTGGTTAGTTCATTATTGGGAGAAAAGAACCAGTTGGAAGTCATTCTTTATTTGTGATTTGTTAATTCCAAATTCCGATTGTGGTGGCCAGCAGTTACTTTTAGTAATGGCTAGTGACCTTGACACAGCTCATCAGATCATTGAAGTCTCTGATCCAATTAAAAAGAAAGACTATCTGCCAGGAAAGTGACTGCCAACTTCCTCTTATCACCTTAAGGCAAAAAAATTGAACTTCATTTGAGATGTTGAAAAACAGGCAACAAACAAACAAACAAAACCACATGAATGAAATAATCAAATGAAACTGTGACCAGAGAGGAGGACAGTTGATTTTGTGTGAATAAGTTCTGCTTCTGTCAGAGGCCAATGTTCTGAGCTGATGTTTTTACTCAGCAGTGGGCTCCTTTCTAATCATAGGCACATTATGATCCTTCTATCACGATTGTAAGAGAGGAATAATAATAGCCTGCCTTACATTGTGATTGCTGAGAAGAAAATAGACGAAGATGATAAAGTGCTTTGCATGTGAGACTGCAGTATAGCAATAAAATAATGAAAGATTTGAAAAGAGAGGAGAGAATAAATCAGCATAGGCTGCCTTGAAACTTAAACAGTGACTTCAGTTGTATAATTCAGAGCTTAGAAAAGGGTGCCCCGCTCCCCCGAATCCACTAGCCAACATGAAACTGCATCTGTGCTGGCTGCCTGATTCTGAGATCTGAAGTCAAGAAAGTAATATTTTCAAGCTCTGGAATTCATGACTCATTTGAAAGGCTAAATCTTAAATGTCTTCATAGCAAGCTACAGTGTGTGTGTGTGTGTGTGTGTGTGTGTGGAGGGGGGTGTAGTTAAGGAATAATTGTTTCTGTTTCTGTCATAACACACATGAAAGCAAAATAACACACACACACCAAATAAGATGGTTTGTTCTAGACAGATGAGATCAAGTGACATGTGCCACACCCATGCAATATGAGAATTGGAAAATTCCTCCCTGTGTGATCTCTGTCACGATGACTTGTTAGTATTATTCAGCATGATGACAGCTAGAAGACAGCCTGCTTAACTGCAACAACTTAGTGACAGACCTGATGGCATCAGCCAAGCACTCTGCTGTGTATTGAGATGTGTGAATCACTTACCAGGTGTGTAATAACCCGGTTCTCCCACCAGCAGGCCTTGCCTTGTTCAGATAGGTCTCCCTACAAAAGATACTGGGAATAATACAACATATGCAAAAGGTGTTCACTAAATATTTGACTGGCCTGAACCCCCTGCTACTTAACACAAGAGGATAAGACAGGGAGGATATGAGGGAATGTGCCATCATGTTCAGCTTCATGTGTCGGACAAGTGTCTCCCCAATTTTAGCCTGGGGCCCCATCACACTACACAATTACAGCACTTTGATACCACTTTAAGCGCTGTGGCTCCATCCACAGTAGTTTCATGAGGCATTTGGAAATCTGTGCCAGGGAGCTCTACTGCCTTTCAAAGCAGCAGTGCCAAGACTCCATAAGATGGAACTGTGGCACTTAAAAGTGGAATCGAAGTGCTATAATTGTGTAGTGTGAAACTAGATGCTGGTTAAAATTCCAGTACCTTACCGTTTATGGTAGTGTCTGGTTTTTTTCATTTAATGTTTGAAACTTTCAATAAGACAGGAGTAACCAGACCAAATCTTCCAGTGTTGGTCTAACTGACCCATGCTGGTTCTCCCAGATTGGGTAGGAAATTGCCCTGCTGAATAACCCATTGCCATTCACATTGGCTTGTTTATGTAAGCAGGATTCCATTATGGTTATTCTGAGAGTATAGCTCTTATATATACGAAACAAGGAATACCTGTGCATTTCAGCCACCCTCTTCTCTGCTCACCAGTCTGGCCAGCTCATTATGGATCATGGTGGTATTCTTGTGGCATTGAGAGCTTCATTCATCAGAGGTAATGTCAATTTTGCTTTCTGCTATCCTTTTTTACTATTCTGAACAAGAAACAAGTTATGAGTTCCTGATTTTCTCAGGATCATTGTTTCTCTTTTCTTGACATGTGTGTGGGGAAAAAAAACAGAGGTTGAAATAAGTTCATGGTTTGAATGTTGCTTGTTAATTGATGCTGTAAACAGGACTTTTCAGACCTGAAGCTGAAAGTCTGTGGCCTCATTTTTCACTAGAAACCTGAATACATCATTACTATACCAAGCAGTAACCTTGGAGAATAGGCAGCTACTGGTCAAAGACAATTTTCTTTGTCTTGCTCAAGCCATATTCTTGCTGAATAGCATGTTTATGTTCCCAAGTACAGCAGGAGAGCGGCAGCAAGATTTCTTGGTTTTGATGAAATTGTATCCTAAACACGTATTTGTGAATTGTGGTTGGCTATGGAATGACTTTCCTCAAATGAGGCTGTGGTATCATCCAGACTCCTCGGATGTATCTGTGCTGCACAGTTATAGCAGTTTGATACCATTTTAACTGTCATGTCTCCCTGCTATAGAATTCTGAGATTTATAGTTAGGTGTGGGACTTAAGTTTCTCTGCTAGAGAGCTTTTGTTCAGTCCTCTGACCTACAGCAGATAATTCTAAGTCCCTCACCAAACTGCAATTCCAAAGATTCCGTAAGATGGAGCCATGGAGTGAAAGTGGAATAAAAGTGTTACAGTTGTGTAGTGTGGATATACCCCTTATCTGAAGAAAGTTCTCTTTAGAAGACCAAAGCCCCATCCATAAAAGTCTTTGAAAATCGCAAGAGCATGTTAAGCTTTTCCAATAGGAGCTATATAGGTGAGGAACATTAGTGAAGGGAGCAGTTGTTTCTCTTGCTATTATATTAAAAAGATACTTATTTTAAGGATCACCTTTAGGATACACAGTTGCCTTTAATGGAACATAATGTTGATTTTAGTGAGACTTTGAAATGATATTAGCTTCATTGTTTGCTTTATCCTGTATTCTAGTACTTTACTAATTTTATGTGTTTTCTAGTTTGAATTTTGTAAGATTTTAAGTAATATGGATTGTGAGTGTTTTGTTTATTTGGGTTTTTGAAAACTACTTTGTACATTTTAGTTACAAAATTTATTGCATTCAAAATTACAGTACTGCATCAGAAAACTGGTTTAGTATTGTTTAGCTTTATTATGTAATTATTATATAATTTGTATGTTTGTTATCTGTCTACTATATGGTATATAAGAACTGATTATGGAAAACTGAAGAAATAAAGTGTTTCTTTGTGCATGCGCATGCATTGGAGGATGGTACCGGTAATTAGAAAGCTTGGTAGAATCTTAACAGCTAATTGGTGGAAATAACTAAAAGATCCAGTCTCTTTTTCCTGGCAATATTCATACGAGTAGAGTGCTTGCCTTCTGATGTATAAAATTACTGTCCTGGAAGCTGGACACAAATTTTGGCTCTTTGCCTCCTTAGGGATTAAGATATTTATGTGGCAGTATTCATTTTAGAGAGAGAACAGATACAGGTCACCTAATGTTTGGCTGAAGATGTTAATGCTGTGCTGGATCCCTACATTTTAATACTGGCCTGCCAAGAAGTGGCTTGATTTTCCCGTTGTGTTGTTGACGTGGAGAGCAGTAGGAGCATAACAACTAGGGCATTTGGAGGTTGTGATTTCAGATCTTGCACACTAAATATGAATCCATTGTGGTGGGGAAGCTCAAGGCAATCCATTTGTCAGGCACCAAATGAGTTTTGATGTATATGATGATGACTCCATTTGCCTGCACAGTTGGGTTAGTGTAAATGTGATATAGCTGCTGTACTTGGTAGAAAGACTGAGTTGGGGCAGGGAGATGTTTTTGACAATATAATAGGAATATTTTCTGAAAAAAGATAATGACTTTGAAGCCAAATAAATAGGCCCAGTCTGAAGTCAAACAAAGCTTCAAATAGCTTTGTAGGGGTTGACTATAAATTCAGCCCCACTCATACTATTGTTTTTAACTTTCCTCTTCTGAAGTGTAGTTCATCTCTCTAGTAAGATGTACTTGAAAGAAAATGTCTTTGTGCAGGGACACCCCTCCCCCTCAACATTGCTCAGGGAAGTGAGCAAAGTAGGAAAACAGTAAGTGAAATGACATGTCCTGTGAAGAGGGGTAGTAAGGGAAGCTTACCTACCTAAGGTGTACCTGTGTAGTAGACAATCCTATTGACATTACTTTTCAACTGTTTTCACTGCAGAAGATTACAAAGCAGAGAGTACCCAGGGCAGAATTAGAATGGCCAGCTGAAAAACGAAATCAAATAGAGGTGACAAAAGATTCCTAGGTTTAAGGGACATGTTCCACATTAACAAACCACTAAGTCTGGGTGGCTTGTGTGCCTGAGAGATATTAGTGGGCTCAAGCATGAAATGGTTGGCCTAACAAAACTTTACCACTCATCACTTAAATCATCCTCCTTATTAAAGAACTGGAGTATAACACCACTTTTTTAGAAAGGTGAAAAACAGGAAAAAAAATTAAAAACTGATCAGTGTGTCTTCTGTCCTAGGGCCAAGAATGTAGGGGTCTGGAAGCTAGGGTGATGACAGCTTATTTGGAAGCAAGCCCCAGGGGTTGTCTAAATGGTGTAAATACTCCTTATGGAATGCGAGGAGAATCCTACCTGTCTTAATGGGATCCCACATCATATTACCATATTCAGAAGTGGGGGCAAAAACATCAAAAACTCCTCAGGAAAAGCCTTATTGACATTTCCTGGGGGTTGTTTACACGGGCAAATATTCCTCTAAATATACCGCTAAGATAGCTCATAGTTCCCATGGATCGCAGCACAGCATCACCACATTCAGAAGGGGGGAAGGTAAAACACCCAAATATAGCATGCCAGGGGATGTCGCTACTTTTGCCGGTATATTTGCAATGTAGCGCATTATTGGCAGTGTAAACGACCATTCCGCTAAGGGCTACAGCAGAGCTGCACTGTGATTGGTTGCTATGATGTAAGGCGCGGGCTTAAAAGAGAGGGACTACATTCAGTAGCATCAGGAAAATCCTCTCTGCTATTTTGCAGAAGGTCTGCCAAGAAAAAGGATTCCCAAGACCTTTCAGTCATAAAGTTCCCATCTGGTCAGCTCTGCTTGGGGGGGGGGGGAGGGAGGGAGAGAGAGAGAGCACGAGTGAGAGAGAGGGGGGAGGGAGGGGGGAGACTCGAAAAACTTGTGATAGGTTCACCTTAGGATCCACGGCATGGCAGCAAGGTCTTTTAGCAGAGATTACTGTCCCTCTGCTTCACAGAGTGAGTTCATTTACAGGCAGATTTACAGAGACAGAGCCACTACTTTGATCTTCCCCCCTGCTATTGGGCAGTCTGTGAGTCTTGGTCTATGTCCTTCCCCATACAGCCTGTGTCTGCTTGGGAGGCCACGCCCCTCCACTTATTCAAGCCTGAATGTAAAAGCGGCATAATTAGGAAAAAAAACCTGACTGGCACAGCTGTGGAAAAGAATTAAAACGCAAGTTGCCGCAATAAATCTGCTGTGTAAACCAGCCCCTGGAGTTTTTAAAAAAAACAGTGAGTGGAATGAGCATTCCTGCTCATTGGGACAAGCAATTCGGTATGAATCCGTTTCCCATAGAAGAGGAAACATTAACTGATTAGCTAGACAAGCATGGGGGCAGGGTTTGCTAACGGGGCAAGTGCCCCGCATCCCCATGTTGATTTTTTGCCTTAACCTGGCTAATTACTTGGAGAGGGAGGTGTGGGGTGTGTTCCCCCCTCCACCTCTGAGCGGCTGGCCAAGCGGCTACTGACATTCCTTTCTAGGGACACTAGCCCCTTCACCCCCCTCACTGCATGCAAGACGGCATGCAAATTTATGGGGGCTGTAAAACTCATTAAGACAAGTTGGAGCTGCTGCGACTTGTCTTTACTGTGGGTCACTCTGTTTTGGGGGGGCTCATATAGACAGTCCCCCCCCCCAGTGTGTTCATGTGGGCTGAGTCCGAGGCAAGTATTCATAGAATTGCAGTCTAGCTTCAGTAGAATATCATGGGTTCAGAGTCTCATCACAGCCCCCTTCCCTTGAATGTTGTGAGCCTCTATATAAGAGACAAAGAGGCACCTAGTACTAAATGAAATGGTCGTAGGTGTGTTTTTTTTTAGTTTAATTTTATAAGAAAAAATTGCAGTGGATGAAATCATTGTCCTATTATTCATATTTTTAATATTCACCAACACACAAATATATTAGAGGAGTAGTTTTAGGCACAATAGCACCTTTTATTTAGGGGTGGGGAACTGTGTTGGGACTGGGGGCTGATTTTCTCCCTGCTTGAGATGCTTCAAGTGGGCTGCCAGCAGTGCCAAAGAACAAACCAAAATGGAAAAGTTTGAAAATGGGCTAGATATAAAACAGTGCAGGGTACCCCAACTTATTTAAAAGGAAGCTTTCAGGAGAGATGGTTCAGCTTTTTTTGGCCAGAAAAAGGGTGGGTCAAAGGTTCAAATCCCCACTTAGCTCTTTAAATCCCCTGGGTGGCCTTTGGTAAGTCACATTCAGCTTCAGAGGAAGGCAATGAATGGCAACCCTCATCTGAACAAATCTTGCCAAGAAAATCCCATGAAAAGTTCACCTGAGGGTCACCATAAGTTGGAAATTACATGAAGGCACACACAACAATGACAACAGGGATCGGCAGCCTCAAAAACAGCCCTAAGGATCACATGTGGCCCTGTGTTACTCAGCAAGACTTCAATTATTTCTATGAGTAAAGTTTAGGGAAAACAGCAGAACTATTTAGGACTATGTATCAAATCTCTTCTGATCTTGGAAGCTAAGCAGGGTCAGCCCTGGTTAATACTTGGATGAGAGACTGTCAACGAATAACAGGTACCGTGCACTATACAGTATTTCAGAGCAAGGAATTCTCAAAACTACCTCTGACTATTCCTTGCCTAAGAAAATCCTATGAAATTCATGGAGTTGCCATAAGTCATTAGGCAACTTGAAGTCACATACACATATGCCCCTCTGACTTTGGGCTAGCTAGCTGTTCCGGGGATGTATAGCTCATGACCATCCTGGCTGGAGTATGATGGGAATTGTAATCAAGCACATCTGGAAGACATCAGGCTGCAGTAGTATGAGGAGGAGAGAAGAACCTGAATGCATTTAAATGTTTATGTGAAGAACAATTTTGGACTTACAATCTAAAATTTGCTTAGGGTTGTGGGAATAACAAGTTAATCTATCAATAGTGAATTGAAGGATTTTAAACCATAACCATAAATGTCAAAAAGATTGAATGTGAAGTGCCCCTCTGGAAGTCATGCCGAAGTGAGGGGTTATCAAACAAATAAGAGGATTGGTTGGTGATTATGTATATTTTACCATATCTGAGGCATCAAAAGATTGGTTTCCATTTTAAAATCCTTATTGAGAGCAGGACAGTGTCAATTTTCTACCTCCCCAGATTAAAAGTTTTTAATGAAGTTCAGATAAAGACAGGAGGGATTTCAAAACACAGTTAGCCTTTTCTTTTGCCTTTTGAAATAGCAATTCAGTTTTAAATTCTCTAATCGCCTTTACCCTTGCTTGCTTGCTTTCACTCCTCTCATTCCCAAGTGTGTTTGTTTATTTATTTAATTTCTATTTAATTAAATTTATTTAATTTCTTTCTCCCAGATTGGGATCCAAGGCAGCTCACAACACACAAAAACAATTAAAATAACAACAATTAAAAGTTATAAATAATTACAATGATGACAATTTAAAATTATGTAAAAACATGTAAAGTTAGAAGAATAAAAACAATAAAAAACACACTCCAATAAAAAGCCTCTGTGTTCACAGCAATGAATTTAAATGCTTGCTGGAATTAAAAAAAAATTGCCTGCTGATAAAAGGAAAGTAGGGAGGGGGCCAACCTAGCCTCCCACAGAAGGGCATTCCAGAGGGTGGGAGCAACCACTGAGAAGACTCTCGTGTCCTCACCAAGCGAGCATGGGATGATGGTAGGACTGAGAGAAAGCCTTCCCCTTATGATCTTAAAATTCTGGCAGGTTCGTATCAGGAGATACAGTCCATCCAGAATGTGATGGTCACAGCCATTCTCATTGTTGATGGCTTATCTGTCATTCCACAGCTACAGATGTCTGGCTGTGACAGAGTAAGAAACGATGCATGGCAATTGTCAAAAGCCTTGTTGAATGGACTGTTTGGCAGAATGTGTGGGGAAAGGGTGGGTTTGAGATAGTTCAAAGAATTGCATTACTGAAGATGCTGTTTAACGTATACTTCCATGTTCCATTTTAATGATTTCACTGGTGAGTGGCTCATCTGAAATCACAAAAAAGGTAACATGAAATGTTACAAAGATGTATTTCGTCTAGAAGGGAAGCCTAGAAACTCTATAGCTGTTCTCAGAGTCTTCATTCTGAGATAGATAAGCACAGGGGGGACTTGTGGCAAGGCGTTTCAGTGTATAATGTTGCAGTTCAGTATTGTGGTTATTTGATTTTATTCCATTCCCCTTCCCCCCTCCAGCTATCTGTTTGGGAGGTGGTATCCTGAGCCAGCAGGGGAGCAGCACGGAGGGCCATATAGATTAGATATGTGACAATTTTTGAGGGAGCACTTATGACAAAGGCTAAATTGGTGGTGATATAACTGAAAGAATTGCACTGTTGACATTTGAAACATGCCCCAGAGTGTATTGACAAATGTGATTGTCAGCATTCAGTGGTGTTTGCCCCCAAAGTGGGGGGGGGGGAACATATATCTATTTGCATCTGTCTGTTGCCTGTATTCTTTCAGTGTCACTGTTTGAAAAGGTTTGGAATTCATAGTAACAAGCATGCTTTATTATGAGTGTGTCTTTGGCTCTCTGAAGACCAAGGGCCACAAACAATTAAAGAAATTCATTTAAACAAGGACCCAACTGGGTGTGGTGGGAAATGCGTGGTGGCTGCCAAAAATGACAATTTTCCTGTTCCCTTCCATTATATATTGTGACGTTGCAGTGTTCTTCATTTCCTAGCTCCCATTATTGGCATGGGATGGGAATGGGAAAATCCAAAAATGTCAAGAAGTCTCAGTAAGAGGTACATTCTACTAGACTTGTTGGGGAGGGGCATTTTCATAACTTACTGAGCCTTGAGAGCCAAACCAGTGGTGTCAGTGGTGTCTAGAAGTGACATTTCAAAGTCACTTCTCATCACTTTGAGGGATGTGTTTTTGGCTTTCTCAGAGAGGGGTTGCATTTATTGGCCAATACAGTTCCTTGGAAGCTATTTTGGACAAAAAAGAGGCATTTTTAGGTGGAATTAAAATTTTGGGTGGGGGCTGTGGGTTCAAGGGCTGCATGAGACCCCTTCTCCCAGGCTGCATGTGGTTCACAGACTACATGATTCCCACCCCTGTACTAGATGTTACTTGAAGAGAAGAAAAGGCACTGTACCAGTTCTGTTACTAACCAGTATCAGAAGGGAAGGTTCTCAAACACAAGAACTAACACAAAACAAGATTATAATTGATGAAAATACCAGAGGTAAATAATTAAAATTACTATATATATTGTATGTTATATGAACCACAAGTGTTAAAATAGTAACTCAGTATGACAATTCTAACAACCATCACATTAATGAAGTAACTCGGTATCAATGCAAGACTACAGGGCAAGTCAACTTCCCACTTGGGTCATCTGCTTCAGATAATTATTTGCTTCTAGGATTTTAAACACTTATGGTCTTGTTTCCTATGAGTTCTATTTTTTTGCTGTGTGCTTTCCATCATGTCTTGTTCATCCCTTACAGAAGTTAAAAACATTACTTTTTTTGGATTACAAACTCTTACTGTACCCCAACCAACATGGCCACCATCAACAGTAGCCTAAAAAACAATGTTTCCAACCTCTGGTCCCTGGCTATGTCCTATGTTCACAAAGACAATGTTCTCCTCCATGCAGTTCATCACTACTATCTCTGTGGATACATGTGTAATGGGACCTAGGCTTTCCTTATTTAATGCTTCAGTTTTCCAACAACAAATGCATTCCTTTACTTTCCTGGTCTAAAGTTTAAAGTTTTGAATGTTGATGTGGTGGTTATGTTGTTCCTCAGAGGTAGTTGTAGTTTCATGGTGGTATGGAGCATAGGAGAAATGGGGATCTTAAGACAATGCTGTTAGATGGTTCTGTGAAAACTGGTGACTTATACACTGGAAGATAAGTAACTCATTATACATGAAGATTGGTGAATGTGAAGCTATCACAAGTATTCCCACATTTTAAGAATGGGACAGAGCAAGAGGCAGTGATAGGCGGGAGAGAGAAAGAGAGAGAGAGAGAATAAGAATAATTGGATATATTATCATACCTAAAATAGTGAGTTTTTTTGGCTTCTGCTGTTTGGTTATTCTGGCCTTCTGCTGCAGTTTATCTTCAGGATTTCTAAAGTATATGTGCATATGTTGGAAGGGTGAGCAAGGAATATTAAGGAGAGAGAGTAAAGAAAGATTCTCATTGCCTGTATTCTTGAAGCAGAGTTTTCCTTTTTTGTGTCTGCTGCCTGTGTGTTGCCTCCCAGGTGAGAAGAACGATGATGCCTTTCCGCCATGCTGAGCCCAGTGAGGACAGCAGTGGCTTACGGATTTTGCAAGACATCCAGGAGGAGGAGGAGGAGGAGGAGGCATAGTAGTGTGTTTGGTTACAGAAATACAGCCCTCCTCTATGAGCAATGGTTCCTCTTGCTCTCCTTCTGATTCTCCTTAGGGAAGCTGATAGTCACAAGAAGAATAAGAATGGCTGCTCCTTCCTTGGTGGTTCTTCTGTCAACCTTTAGCTTCCACCAGTCCTTCCATTATATTATTGAGTTGACAATGACAGTGGCATTTCTTGCTGATATTCACCTCAGCTTCAGATCCTGATATATTTCACTGTCATTCTGAAAAAGAAGAAAAAGGTTTCCCTTTTTGTCCTCTACCTGGTGAAGCAACTGTTTCTAAGGGGTGCTTATAATAATAATAGTAGTAGTTATGGTTGTGTATTGTGAAATACAGGATTTGTTGTTAGCAAGATAGTAGATCCTTTTGGGGGGGAAATGGAACTTGAGATGCAAACTCTTAATTGACTCAGCTGAGCTGCTGCTCTTCATAGTCCTTACATTGCAGTTCAGGCTTGCTTTATTATTTCTCCAGCCACTGCAAAACACTTAGCAAGAAGATGAAAGGGGTTTTCATCCATCTTAGAATGAAGCTTGAGCAGAATCCCTCTGTGGCTGTTGCTCTGAGCAGCTAGTTGATGTGAGTGGAGGGCATTGAACTTGGTGGCAGGGGTTTTTTGCTTTATGGAGGAAAGGACATCCTACCTATGACAGCCATAATTGGAAAAAATTGCCAGAAAAAAAGAGGTGGGGAAAGTGTACTCCCTCCCCAATGTTGCAGCTCCCAGCATTCCTCACCATTGAGCTCTAGAACCCCTGAGAGTTGCTTTCCAACAACTGGCTGGGTGGGCTGCAAAAAAAGAGATGATACAGCAGACCTCTTCTTGCTCTCTGGAAGGATTGGATAGTCAAAGCTATACACACCTTATAAACCTCTACTCAGACACACCAAATTCTTGGTCAAGAAAAACGAAATGTTCCAACTTGGATAATTATACTAGTTAGGTATGGTTTATTTTATTTTGCATACTTTGTTAAGCAGTGTTAACTATTTTGCAAAATCTGTTATGGTTTTAATAGCTACGAGAGGCACAGAGAGTGATTTTATACAGGAGGCATGTGCAACTTTTTACCCCTCAAGAGTGGCATTCCCTCCCATGATCTCTTGCAGCAGATGTGTGCGAATCACAAGCTGATGATGGGTAAACCCTCTCATTCTCAAGGTCTTCACGACCCCACACTGCTTCTTTCTTTTACTATCCCTTCAGGATATCAAGAGAAAAAGATAGTGTGGGATGGTGGTGATGATTTTAAGGTAAGATCTTTATCCCAGACACTTTTGCAGACATGTCCAATGTCTTTCATGTGCACACTGCCATTCCATCCCGCTCCCTAATCACCCTTGTTAGGATTCTGGTCTGCAACAATCCAGGAATTGCTTTGAGAACAAGTGACAGAGCAGGATGCAAGTGTATGTACAAGTCTGGAGAGCCAACTACAGGGTATGATGGTGAGAGTGGTGTAGCATCCTTTGGAAAGACATTGTGATTGCAGTTGGTATGGGAGGTACCAGAGGGATGCCTGGGATCACATAAAAATGTCCACTCTCTGATATTCAGTATAAAATGTGAATGTAACCATAGCCTCAGGGCAAGTTAGACAAGATGGCAGGTGATCTGTGAGCAGGTCTCCTAGTATTTCTTTCCCCTGGTTTCCAAAGCAGCACTGGGATCCCCAAAGTAGATCATGGAAAGAGTGCTGTGAGAGGAAATGGTTAATACTTTCCCTGAGACCTTCTCTTACATTATGACATTTCTGTCTGCCAGTTACCAATAGCATATAGTGCCTGTATATTTTTCCTAGTGGGGAGCATATTAGCTTGGAGGAGTGGAGAAAGAACTGTTTAGATGGGGGAAAGCATGAAAATAACATTTCCCCCATACCATAGCTCTGATCCTACCTGGAGAGAGACATTACTGAGTTGGAGAAGAGGAGGAGGAGCAGCAGCAGCAGCAAACTTCAGAAGATCCATTGATGGATGCTCAGCATTTCATCTAGCTTGCTCCCCCCCAGGTCTGCCCAAACTTGTTAACTGACCTTGTCCATGGTGCTGATTTTGCTTTTCTTTAACAACATAAATCTACCATACCTTTGGAATGGTGGTGGGGGACTATATTGGGGCCAGGAGCCAATTTTCCTCCCAGACTCTCTCATGGGCTGCCTCTCTACGAAAACACACATTTTGTTTTTGGTTTTTTTTTTTTTTTGAGAATCCCTTTCAAAATAATGACCAGAAGTAATGTTGTATCTTTTCCTGTAATCGTTTTGAGAAGGACTTTGATGAAAACTGAGGCATTTGAGGGGTGGAGATGGGGTTTAGAGGGTACGTGGGCTTGTTTTTGTACATTCTTGCATGTTTAATGGGGCCTCCTATCCCATTTCAGGTGAAAATAGCACAAAAATTGTGCCTTTTAAACATTTATGGGGTTGGAAGCTTTGGATGGGTGGTAGGATGTTTCAGGGATCACAAAAGTGGGGTCCAGGGACAACATGTATTCAATGGGCTGCATTTTCCCTGCTTCTGAATTGTTGTTGTGTGCCTCCAAGTCATTTCAGACGTGAACCTATTATGGGGTTTTCTTAGCAAGATTTGTTCAGAGGGGGTTTGCCTTTGCCTTCCTCTAAAGCTGAGAGATGGGACTTGCCCAATGTCACCCAGTCAGTTTCCACATTCAAGCAAACATTTCAATCCTGGTCTCCAGAGTTGTAGTCCAAGGCTCAAAACACTACACTATGCTGGCTCTCACTCCTGAATTAGGACCATGTAATTGTGTCCATCCTCTTTCCTCTTAAACTTGACATTTAATTGTTCATGAAACCTTTTTCTTATTAGCTGTCTTGCAAATAACAAGTTAATTTAAGCTTTTTGAAGTGTGTATTTTCTGTTTCCATTACTTATTTACTAGAGGACAGAGTGCTGTAGTATTTAGTGGCTGTTGCTTGTTAGGTCGCATGGGGATGCTTTATACATTCCCTCTTATACTGATTTCATTGTTGAGTTTGTCATAAGCCTCCTCTCCTCATATTGATTTCATAGAATGCTACACATAAAACTGTTATGGAGTGTCTTTAACACAACTGGTGAAAGTTTTTTATGTTAAGCAGAATGTTTAGCAGCCTCTTTAGTGAAAAAGTTCTGACTGTGGCTGTTCTTACTATCTTTTATACAACCTGCATCTTATAAGTTGAGTTCGATTGAATGGGCCAGAAGAGCCATTGTGGTAAAAGGATACTTTTTGGCTGACTGAAATGGATGCTTAGTTAGCTCCCACTAATGGAGACACATTAGAGATAAAGAATGCAGTGTACTGTGTTAAGCTGTTGGGCTGAGCTATGAACTTCAGCTACTGCACAGTAACAGGTGGACTTATCTTATTCCAGTAATAATTAGGATGGTACTAAATTAAAAAGTACTTATCTTGAGAGCAATTCAACAGTCACTTAAATTCTCAGTCCACAAATCTTCACTCTTTTATCTCTTTCTAGCATTTATTTCTGATTGTACTGGAAACAAGGCTACTGGAATAGTGCAAGGATGGGCACAGCCCTTGGGTATGGCCCTAAATTATTGCTCAGAGCAAACTGCAGAGGTATAATTTGCTTGTAGTTTTATTGCTGTGTTGCCCCCCCTTTGGTATTCCCCCCCCCCAAGATTGACTTGGTAGCTCATGGTTCAGTGGAGAGGGGCTGGGCAGAAGTATAGGTTATTTGGTTCAATTTCTTGGATACTGGCAATTGGCCAAGGGAATGCCTTGGTTGTGTCTTCATTTTTAAAGTAACAGCTAGGCATGACTTACAAATACTTACTAAAATTTCCTTGAAGCTCATTGTGGGGATCAGAACCAAGTGTGCCTGTTTTAAAAGCATGAGACCTTGAATTTTCAGGAAGCCAGATTCTGTACCAGAGTTCATGTTCCACACTGCATGGTGAAAATAACAGGTCTGCTAAAATAACATTGAGCTTGGTTCTAAATGTTACCTTGTTGTTATGTGCCTTCAAGTTAACTCCAGCTTACAATAGCCCTCTCATAGGGTTTTCTTGGCAAGGTTTATTCAGAGGAGGTTTGCCATCACCTTACTCTGAAGCTTGAGAAAGTATGATTGGCTCAAGGTCACCCAGTGAGTTTCCATGGCTGAGTGGTTTGAACCCTGGTCCAACACTCAAACCACTACATCATGCTGGCTCTCTATTTCATTTATTTTTTGTAATGCTGGTAGCTGCCCTTAGGTGGCCAAATGAGAACATGTTTTCTTTACAGAAATTTCAGTCAACTAAACTTAAATACCTGTGTCAGTATTTCTAAGACATGAATCTCACAGTCTCTTATGTGCTTGGGTGGATAGTGGCTTTCTGGGAGCAGTCAGTCATATATTCTGCCATGTAATAGCTCAGTTTAAGGTAGTGGCAGTACTGAATTGGATGAGAATAAAATGGTAGAAATTGTTTAATATGAATTTAAGAAAACTTTGGGTGTGTGTAGCTTTTCATTACAAACTAGGGAGCTTAAAATCAAATCTAGAGTTAATGGGAAACTGTTGCAAGCCAAAATGCAGCAATAATATAACAAAGTAATGACTAAAGAAATTATCAAACCAAGACTATCACACTGGCTACAGAGAATAAAACATTTTAACAAGTAATGCTAAATCAAAACTAGCAGCGGGATGAGAGTGAGGTGTACTGTATAAGCATTAAAATAAATCTTTAGAAGCCTGACATGGGGATGGGTGGAAACTCTTTACCTGTTGGTGAAAAGATCATAATGTAGGTCCTGGGTATGCTTTTTTTGGGGCGGGCATTCCACAAGTGGGACAGCAAACCAGCTACAACTGTTCTTCCGTCAACAGCTTCTTCTTTACCTCATGACTTTCTCAGCAAGTTCTACAGTTCTGTGGCCATCACCAGCGCTATTTCCTCATGGAAATGTATTCAGTTAGGGGAGGTTTAGCTGACTGAATGACAAGGAAAGAAATGCTAGAGCTTCTGAATGCACATAGCAAAATTTTGAAAAGAGAGCTTGAATAAAAAATAAGGTTTATTTTGCAGAGGAGTAAAGAAAAACAAGTGAATCAAACATTCAAAAAATAAAGAAATATCATAGTTGTGACTTACTGTTGTAGCACAAATGCTAGGTATTAAGGAGCAGGGCATAATTACTTGATTAAGGACTCTGTTATTTGGTACTACTTCATTTTCAAGTAAAACCTTATTTATTACACATATCCTGCCTTTCCCCTATAACTGGGACTCCAGTTTTTTTAAAAAACAACAACAGGTAAATATATAAATACATACGAAGTTATAAGGTTAAGACACAATTAAATTATACTGTTGAATTATGCTTTCTGTTTTAGCATAGATACTCTCCCCCAAGCTTCCATGCTTTTGACCTACTGGATTCCCCTTTACTTCATAAATCTGTAATAGAGATATCTCTGCTGATTTCAATGCCTGATGACCTGTTTTGTTTTGTTTTAAAGGTTGACATTGTAAATTAACATTGCAAGATTTTGTCATGTGGGATATGTAAAGCCAAGTGAATATGTAAAGCCAAGTGGAAGGTGATGAATCTTCATTAGATAACTTCTAAGGTAGCTTCACAATGTAAAGACATATGAATGCAACATAAAAACGTATGGTAGAAAATATTTTAGCACTGCCAAGATGAGGCTTTGGGGGCTGTGACAATAGAGAAGACAGATATTTCTATATCTAATATGCAACATACATTTCCAGCCCTTTCTTCAGTCTGTTCATTCTATTTTACTAGCTGTACCCAGCGTAACATATGCCATTAAAAAACTCCCCCCAAAACACCTGGTAGACTTCATGACAATCCTGTAAGGTAGGCCGGTGGGTTTTTAAATTCCTCCTCCCCTCCCCCTTCTCAGTGTTCCACACTTTCCCCAGAATTGCTGATGGTGACTTGCTCTGTTGCCTTGCCACCGCTGCCACCAGTTGACTGTCTGGGTCCTGTTGCAGGTGGCCCACTGCCACCAGTTGACTGTCTGGGCCCCAATCTGGGCTACAGATTGAGTGGCAGGAGTGGATTGTGAGGTGGAGAGGGAATTTGCATGTGGGTGGTGATTGGTTGAGTGTGTTTCCTGAGCAGCCAGTCAGCATACTGGGAAAGGCAAAATACCCAAGAGTTTACACACACACACACACACACACACATATATATATTGGCACCTTCTCTTCTCACCTCCTAGGCTCTAAGATTCAATCAATGTGGAGCTCTGGCAGGCAGCAGTCTCCAGTTTCCACTGAAAAATAATTGGCTCTTTCTAATGGTTATTGCATGTCTTTCATTAAGTGGGAGTACATTCATAAGAATGAATAAGCACAGAAGAGTTACAGAGATTTTAATTTTGTTTACCTTGTGATTTGTTGTTGTTAACTCCCATCAAGTTGACTTTGACTTATGGTGGCCCTATGAATGAGAGATCTCCAACTCACCCTGTCTGCAACAGCCCTGATCAGTTCTTACAGACTCGGGGCCATGGCTTCCTTGACTGAGTCTAGCTGTCTGGGATGCCATCTTCCTCTTTTCCTTCTACCTTACCAAGCATTATTGTCTTTTCCGCTGAGTCATGTCTTCTCATGATGTGGCCAAAGTACAATAGTCTCAGTTTGGTTATCTTGGCTTCTAGGGAGAGTTCAGATTTGATTTTCTCTAGGCCCCATTGACGATTTGTCTTTTTAGCAGTCCGTGGTATCTCTAGAATTCTTCACCAGCATCACATTTCAAATGTATTCTTCCTATCAGCTTTCTTCACTGTCCAGCTTTCACAACCATGCATAGAAAATGGAAATATGATGGCATGGACAATCCTAACTTTAGTATTCAGTGATATATCTTGTCTAATTTCTTCCAGGATCTTGTCTTATTTCCTTCATAGCTGCCCTTCCAAGTCATATCCTGATTTCTTGACTGCAGTATCCATTCTAGTTAATGACTGAGCCAACATGTGGAAAATCTTGAGCTATATCAGCCTCCTCATCGTCTACTTTTATATAAACCATCTGTCATTACTTTTGTTTTCTTAATGTTCAACTGTAAACCTACCTTTGCACTTTTCCCCTTGACTTTCTCCAGTAATCATTCCAAGTTTTTGTTATTTTATTATTTGTTATGTTCCAATATTTTGTTATGTTACTGGTAGTATGGTGTCACCTACAAATCTTAAATTGTTGATGTTTCTTCCTCCAGTTTTCACACCTTCTTCTGAGTCTAATCTTGCTTTACATATGATATATTCAGCATAAAATTAAACAGATAGGGTGATAAAATGCAGGCTTGCCTGAACCCCTTGCCAGTTGGAAACCATTCTGTCTCTCTGTATTCAGTCCTAATGGTAGCCTCTTGTCCTGAATACAGGTTACAAATCAGAACAATCAAATGTTGTGGCACACACATTTCTTTCAGACCAATGCAAAGTTTTCATGATCTACACAATCAAAGGTTTTGCTATAATCTATGCAGTCTATCCATCTGTGATGCAATCTCCCTCTTATAAGATAGTGGCCAGGAAAAAAACGTTCACTCTTTAGAAAAGACAACAATGCTTAGTAAAGTAGAATGCATTCTACTTTACTAACCATTGTTGTCTTTTCTAAAGAGTGAAAGTTTTTTCCTGGCCACTGTCTTATAATAACTGTTTCACGATACTGAAAGGTGCAACAGATTCACTACATTTTATTTTAATTTTTTTGCTATACATTTGGGTAGTTAAAGCGTGTAATGGAGCCATTAATCTGGAATAAATAATTGTATGCGTGAGCCTTCTGAGTTAAAGATTGATTGAAACAATCCTTTTAAAATGTTTTAGTTGAAGACTATAGCTTATAGCCTTTGACTGGGTAACACAAGAAACAAAAAAAAATTGGCTCTAAATCTGAGAGCTTCAGAAAACTTGGACAGAAGGCAATTGTTGCTTTAGTCCATTTTTGCTGGGACATGCTGCCCTTGGGGACTGCCTGCTGGTGGGCGATAAAGCAGGCTCTGTGTGTGTTGAAATGATTCCTCTAGCTTGGACTGCTGAGTTGCATTTCACCCTCATGGCCTTTATTGCTCCCAGGATTTGTCCTAGAATCCACAGAAAGGATTATTGAGTATGCACCTAGCTCCCTGCTGAACGAAATATCCCGTTAATTGTCTGAAATGGCAGAGCCAGGACTGGCTTGGCAGAAACTTCCCAAAGCCCCACCCCACCATATAAGGACAACAAAAAGCCCTGGCTCTGAATATGCCAATATTAGGCATTGGAAGGCTGTTTGTCTTAACATGACCATGTTGGCATATAGGCCACCGCTAAAGGCAAATGTGTTTTTAGAGACATGGCAGACCAGCCAGTTTCAGTGTAGATCAGGGATAGGAATCATGCTGCCCTCCAGAAGTTCCTTGATTGCAACAGCTTCACTACTGGCTGTGCTGGCTGGAACTGCTGGGACATGCAGTCCAAGAACATTTGGGGGAACCACATGTTTTCCACCTCTGGTGTAGACAGAGTGATGGAGGGGAAATACATGTATGTACTAATTTGCTCTGCTGAGCTTTTGTATCATCCTGCTGGAACAGGGATTAATAAAATTATTAATTACATTACGCAAACAAACCTGCCCAAACCTAGTTCAGTTTTGTGGATAGAAACAAAAAGAGGAATTCTCAGTGAAACAGCTGGAGATTCACTCTGCAGGCCACTTGGGGGGCAGTGGGCTAAAATCAGTTCTCTGTGGGTTCTTAGTCTGAATTGGATGACCCCATGCTGGCTATTTCAGAAAGAAGAACCTTCCCCTCAAGGCTGATTTCATAATTAACAACAGCCATAGTTGGACCCTTCACCATGTTGATCATAGTGATGGATACCAGTCCCTTGGTTCCTTGGGGCACTTACACTGTAGCAATTTCCTCTGGACTTATTTGATTTAGACCCCCCACTTTCTTGCTGAATTGAGGCTTGAGGTGGCTCACAACAAGTTTTTTAAAAGGTGCAGATGAAAACACACAAAGTTATAATATTTGAACATGAAATTAAACAAATTATCATACAGGGGGCCTTCAGTATCTGGAGAAAGTTAGTTCCAGGACACCCTGTGGATACCAAAATCCATGGATGGTCAAGTCCCATTATATACAATGGCATAGTAAAATGGTGTCCCTTATATAAAATGGCAAAATCAAGGTTTGTTTCTTGGAATTTTTTGTGTGTGAATATTTTCAAGCCGTGGGTGGTGAAATCCGTGGATGCCAAATCTGTGGATACAAAGGGCTGACTGTATTAAAATATGATGGCTGTTTAAAAGCATACCATTTTTTTAAAAAGTGCAGCACCCACCTGCTAAAAGTATGGGAGAGACATTTGTAAGCATGGTAGTTACAGTGCTATGCATTGAATCCCATCCTGATCCCTCCAATCCCCACTTACTGGAAAGCAGCCACTGTGATTGACAGGGGCCTGCTCCCCTGTTACTCAGGAAGCAGCTGACTGCTGTTTCCGCCCCCTTCCAGTATAAAAGCTAAAAGCATGGCCCTTGTCGCAGTTCCCCCCTGCTCTGGAGATTGCTCATGTGAAGGGGGTGGGGAATATCAGCCATCTGCATCCTGAGCAAAAGGGAAACAGACCCACATTGGTTGCAGCGGCTCTGCCCAGTAAGTAGGGATTGGGGGACTTTCACAGCCCCTACGTAGCCTCTAAACTAGGGACTACAAGGAGTTCGTGAATACGTAATAGTCACGAGTGTGTAACTCTAGGTTACACATTTGTAACTGCCATAAAGGATTCTGCCCCCCCCCCTCAGCTGCCAGTCACTTGCCAAAAGCCCTCCTGAATAAAAAGGTCTTTGTGAAGTCAAAGGCTTTCACGGCCGGCATCCATAGATTTTCCTTGTTTTTTTTCCAGGCTGTGAAGCTGTGTTCTGGAATAGTTTCTTTCTGACATTTCACCTGCATCTGTGGCTGGGATCTTCAGAGAAGATGCCAGCCACAGATGCAGGTGAAACGTCAGAAAGAAACGATTCCAGAACACGGCCTCACAGCCCGGAAAAAAACCAAGAAAAATCTATAAAAAAGGTCTTTGCTTGCCTGCAGAAATCCCTTTCAGGTCAATAGAATTATTCTGAAACTTGCATAGTAAGTGGTGTGTTGATCGTCACTTTTACAATTAGCTCCTCTTTCATTTAGTGGTGCTATTTGAACAGTTCGGATTCTAACCCAGTTGTGTTGGCATGTATGTAACATCTATACAAACTTGCTTCCCTTTTGTGTATGGCAGAGCTTTTCCTAATTTTCATTGTTGCCAGCTGGCTCAATTCCATTGTATGTTATGTACTATTTCAGAGTACTAATGTAGGTTGTTTGTTGTTGTTGTTGTTGTTTTTAAGAATTCTTTACTATCAGGTGTTAACTTGCAAGATACTACTTTACAACGGGAGCTCCCATGCAGACCATAAACTACTATTCTGTTTGAAAACTGCTGTTTGTTGTGTTGGTGCTGCAATAAACATGAAAGCCAAAATTCCAACAACCTACTCATCTCCTTACTGTGGAAACTTTTGAGCCATATAGTGCTAAACAAACAAACACCCTGCTGTAACAGCATTGTTCTGTGTTCTGGATAAGAAAATGGAGGCTTACTTGAGAGGTGGGAACAAGGCTAAACATTATGTTTCCTGATAGCAGGAAACTGATGATCAGTGGGACTCTTAACAGATTCTGCTGGGATTGACAGTTGTAGCAGACCTCCTCGTCTAAATTCCATCTCTCCACAATATTTATGAAGTTCCATGACAAACAGAATTTAATTAGCATTTCAACACCAGTGGAGCAGTTTCCATCTATGGAAGCAGGAGTAATTTTCCAGCAAGAATACCCAGTGGTGTTATTCCCCATGCTGCTTGTACAAATTGTATTGTGGCAGTGGAACCTTGGAAAACTGCCTTATCGAAAGATTCAGTAATTTACAAGTGACGGAGAACTTGTCTTCATACAAAATTGTAGGCTCTAGTTTAATCTCTCTGGATTAGTTTGATATAAAGCTTTTGTGTGTGTGTGTGATCACACTGCCTCATTCCCAATGAGTCCAGGTGTTGCCTTCGGTTTGTAACCTTCCCGTGTTTTCATGCCATTTATTCCATATTTTTTCCTTACTGTAGAAAATCCATTTAAGGAAGGAGAGGTGGACCATCTATTGTGTCTTCTAAGCAGCAGTAGAAGGAGCTGTCCATCTGGAGGCTCCTCCTTACCTAAAGAAAGTACAGATAAACCTCAGTTGAAAGTAGATATGTTCTTGGGTGTTACTTCTTTAACAGAACATTTGGTACCAGAGGCAGAAATAACATGGAAAGAATAGGGATATAGGTTCCTACACCACAAAAAAGAACAGTTCAACATGTTTCAAGAAAGTTTTTGTTCAAAACTAATAATATACATGTTCAAAATGAAACGATTAAGCCTTGCATAAGTAAACAAAAACATTTTGAACCTTCTAGAGACCACATGAGGGCTTCTTCCAAAATGGATCCAGAGATGACATTTTCTTTCACCATCCTCTATTTTTCTTACCATTTCTATTTTGGTGTCCAAGCTTACAGATTTATGCTTTTTTAACATGCCAGTGGAGGCTGGTGAGGCAGGCCTATTTCCTCTCCCTCTCTCTGTTTTGTTGTTCATGCATGTTCAATAAGGGATTTTGAAGAAAGCTATTGTTTACCTTGCCTGATGTAGGCAGGCACCCACAGCTGCAGGAGGATCAGCTAGAGTAGAATCCTGCTCTTTTCTACTCAGGCTATAGGTGCATCTATACGATCATAAAAAAATCCATTTGGGGGGTAAAAAATACAAATAGGCTGTCGTTCGTATGCATACGAACCGCCCACACGATTTTTTACCCCCCTAAACTCCGTATGACTCCCTCTTCCCCAAGCTGGCTGGAGCGAGCAAGCCAAGCGGCGGTTTTAAATCTCCCACTGCTTTTTTTTTTAAGGTTCCTGGTTTGCGGACAGTCGGTTTTCCCTATTTACAATATAAAATAAAAATAAATAAATGTATAATTCACGGACTTACTGAACTCTCGCTAGCCGGGAATCCAACATGGTGGCCACTCCCAATTCCCCTCTGTGCTAGCCCTGCCCCCTCTGCTCGGCCAGCCAATCAGATTACACAGGCTCTTCGTATGTTTGCGAACGAACCGTACAGACCCATCAGCCATCCGAACGGCATACAGATTTCTCATCACAATCCGCTTTCCCTCCCGAACGCCGCATGTGCGTATTTCAGGGTGGAAAACCATCCCCCCTCTTTTGCATGCGTGTGAATCCGAACGGCCGTGTGTACCGAAGCGCGAACTTCCGCACGCCGTACGTATTATTTAAATCGTGTAGACGGGACCTTTGTTTACTGCAGACATACTGCTGTAGCCCAACAGTCTATGTTTCTCTTCACCCTTTTTCTTCCTCCTCCCAAAGCTGATGCTGACAAAACCACCAAAAAGCATTCAAGTAGACAGAGGTGGAAGGGGCCTAAATACCCTAATGGCACCAGAACCTGTCTAATCTTAGAAGCTAAGTAGGGTAGGGCCAGCCATGGTTAGTACTTGGGTGGGACAAGTGACTTGAAGGCACATAAACACAGAGTCAGAGTGGAGGAAGATAAAAGGGGGGGGGCTAGGCAGATTGTAAAAAGACCACTGTCAGAGGCTTTGTTATCTGAGATCTGCCTGTTCATAGAATCATAAAATCATAAAATTGGAACAGACCACAAGGGCCATCCAGTCCAACCCCCTGCCATGCAGGAATACACAATCAAAGCATTCCTGACAGATGGCCATTCAGCCTCTGTTTAAAAACCTCCAAAGAAGGAGACTCCACCACACTACAAGGCAGTGCATTCCACTTCCAAACAGCTCTTACTGTCAGGAAGTTCTCCCTAATGTTTAGGTGGAATCTCTTTTCCTGGAGTTTGAACCCATTGCTCCATGTCCTAGTCTCTGGAACAGCAAAAAAACAAGCTTGCCCCATCCTCAGCATGAATCCCTTCAAATATTTAAACATGGCGATCCTGTTCCCTCTCAGCCTTCTCTTCTCCAGACTAAACATGCCCAGCTCCCTAAGCCGCTCCTCATAGGGCGTGGCTACCCCTCTTAATTTGATGTCATCTGCAAACTTGATAAGTGTACCCTCTATTTCCTCATCCAAGTCATTGAGAAAGATGTTGAATAGCACTGGGCCCAGGACAGAACCCTGTGGCACCCCACTAGTAACTTCTTTCCAGGGTGAAGAGGAGCCACTACCCTTTGGGTTCGGTCAGTCAACCAATTATAAATCCACCTAACAGTTGCATTGTCTAGCCCACAGGTTACTAACTTTTTTTGCAAAGAATATCATGGGGAACCTTGTCAAAAGCCTTATTGAAATCAAGATACACTACATCCACAGCATTCCCTTCATCTACCTATCGAGTTTGTAACTCTTACCTGTTCTGGAAATCTACTACAATCAACAGTCCTCTGTGATTTCAGTGTTAACTTCTGGGATCTCACTTTGGTGGCTGTATTAAATCAGTCCCCACTGGCTCTTGGGTATCTTGCCAGCTCATTTGTTGGCATGAAATGGATACTATTAAAACAAACAGCCTTGGTGCTGAATTTGCTCTTTCAAGACATTCAGTATGTACTTCCATAATTTCCTTCTAAATGTACCTCGTGACTTCCTTATATTTCCAGGGCTGCTTTATTTTAAGGGAGTAGAGGGTGGGCGCATTATTAATCTCATAAGGTTCAGTGGAACTGTGCTGTGACTCTCATGACACAAGCAGCTGGATGACTGCATTGAGAGAGGGAGAACCAGCGCTTCATCTTCACAAAAAGCCTTAAACATTGCAATAAAAATTGGAGCTCCTTAATAGATTGCAGAACTGAACAGCTTCCTTTCTGTTACATATTCAGCATCCCAATCCCCGTTTGTTGCTGCCTTGACCGCTTTTGTCTATACTGTGATATTTAAAGCTAGAGCCTCACCTGCCCTTTCTTATCTTAATGTCAACAAATGGTTGTTTTAAGCTGCCTGTCTCCTTGGCAGCCCAGCAGTTCTATCAGTTTGCTCTGGGGAAGCCTAGGCCTACCTGCTGCCTCTTTCTTTCCTTCCTTCCTTCCCTCCCTTGGTGGTGGTGGGGAGAGACTGAGAGTGGGATTCCACTCTGAAAGGAGAAAGGCCATTTCTCCCTTCCCTTGATGTTTTTATGGAGCTCCAATTGGCAGCACTCTGAGTAGCTGCCACCCCCACCCTTACGGTCCTGCTTCCTCCCTCTCTAAACACTCAATTTGTTGTGAGAGGTTCTGGAACGGTGGTGGCCTAGTGATAGCCCAGCTGCAGCTTCTAAGGCAGGAGATCTGTGAGGGGAAGCAGCCCAATCAATGGCTCACAAAAGCCGACTTGCAGCTGAGTAATAAAAGCTATGGGATGCTCTCACTGCAGGTGCCTCATACACATGCTGTATAATGACCCTTTTTGTTACAGATCTATGCTGTTTTCTGGCCAGGCTGTGCTGCTTTCCCTCGTCTTCCTCCTGAAGGGACAGTTGCTTCAGGGAGAGTGTGCACAGCAATCTTAATTCAGAGAGCATTGTACTATCTACAGGCTTTGTCCCCCCCCCCCAAAAAAAAAGAAAGCGAGATGAAGCGTTGACAGACTATCAGCTTATAGCACAATGAATATGCAGGTGATGCTTGTATATTGAATGGGAGCTAGGCAATTTCTCATATGGCAATGTTTGTATTTTCAAGAGAATTGCTTTCCCCTTTCCACCACCCTAAAATCAATATATTATTGTTATTTTAAAAATGGGTTCTTTTTCCACCTGTGGAATCATGGCAGGTTGGAGAGCTGCATTGAATACGATTGGCTCAGTTATACAGTATAGTGCCTGTGATGTCACTACTAATGGGCAATGCAACCCTATCCTTTCCTTGGACTGGCATAATTAAGGGAATTCAGATGAACATTCTTTTATGCAGTGCATATGGGTGTCTGAACCCCCTTATTGTGAGCTTAACATCAGCACTCTCTCTGCATCTATGTGTATGTGAAGGGGGCAGAGTAGCTTATCTCAAGGCAGTGTTCAGAGAAGCAGATCCACAATTCATTTGCATAACCATTGTTATTACTTCAGAGGAGGAACTTTTATGTATTCTCTTGGTGAAAAGTGCAAGCTTTTGTCTTGTCCCAGTGTCTTTGCATTTGACCACAAGGAAAATGCTCTGTGAATGCCACACAGGAGATATAAAAGGTGGATGTAGGTCCCTTCTTTCCTTTCCTTTTTAATGTATCCCTCCTTCTTGCCTTTCCTTTTTAGTTGATGCCTTAAGCTGCCCTCATTTCTATTCCCTGCATGGCTCTTCAGGTTTGTCTTGCAACTTTAGGTGAGCTCACCTAGGGCTTTGCATTCAGTAGCTAATTTTGCCTCCTCAGTTGAGTCTCCATTTTGCATGCTGAATGTTCTCCCTATCTTTACATGCTGGAGTCATGCAGCTTTAAAAAAAAAGGGGGGTGTCTTCTGTAGTGTTCTTTGGTTTGTCAGTACCCCTCCTCTAAGAGTATCTCTACCCCTAAGTACTATGAAAGCATTCTTAAATTTTAATTATTTTTAGTTTACAGAAATACTGTTTCAGACTATTTTTCTTCATTTTGTTTCTTCCAGTGGACGTGTCCAAATTTCTTTCTATGATTGACATATTAATCTTTTGTTATTTAACAACAACAACAACAACAAAAAACAACTCTCCAAAAGGATGCATGTAATGCCGGAGGTTCTTTCTCATCTCTGTATTCATTCATGTGTTCAGTAAACAAGACCAACATTCCCCAATGTGCATCCTTGTTGTTTGATCTTCGTAGCCTTCTGTTTGTGCTTGTTAATTTCTCAATTAAAAGAACTGTCCATGTTTTATTCTACTAGCATACAATGGTTAATCCTTGTAAGCCTTTCCATTTTAAAGTAATTGCAAATCTTGCCACAGATAACAAAAGTAGGACTAAAAATTTATTGTGTGCTTTCTTGTTGTCCCTGGCAAACATAGATAAATAAAAAAACAATTTCCCATATTTTTGATATCATTGTCAATACTTTCCCCCAAAATTTCTTAACTAGTAGACATTCAAGTCAAAGATATATTAATGATGCCCATGCGCTCCTGAGCATATAGGAGACACAGTATTATTTATTCTCTGCAGTTTATGCTGTTATTTATTCTTTGGGAGGACCATCACCTCCCAAAAATAGTACTCTACAGTGAACTCTCCACGGGTCAGCGTAAGAGGGACGCTCCAAAAAAGTGATACAAGGACTCCCTTAAACAACATTTCACCAATGGTCCTCCATGGCCTCACATCAGGAGGCATGGAGATGCACTATCCACAATGCTGCAGCCTTATTTGAGAGCTCATGCCGAACAAGTCTTGAAGAGAAACAACGCAGAAAGAATCACAACCCGGAAACATCACCCAAGGAGACCTTCTGCTGTGCTTTCTGCAACCAGACATGTTTATCTCGGATTGGCCTTTTTAGTCATCAGCGCGCTTGCAGAAAGTGCGGGACGAGTCCTTCCTGAATCTTCGTTTGCAAAGAAAAGCCAGAGAGAGTATTCTTTGCAGTTTTACTAATGTATGAGTTAATGTCACTTACGGAGTCTCACTAAAATATTTTCTTTTATCAGTATTGATGCTGACTTTAAAGCTGGGGCTCAGCTAGAAGGGAGAATTTGTTGTGAAAAACAGCACCTTACCTCCCTATAGCTGCAGTGCCCATTTGTGTCCACAACTCATTCGCAAGCTTGCAGGAAGGGAATAGTTTGCAGTTTTCACCCCCCAGTCCAGCCGCCTCCAATGCTGGCCGCAACAGTCACGGACGATGCTGAGAGAGAAACGGTGTTGTCCAAAATGGACCCTTGCTGCGCAGCAGCCTCGATACTGTTCCGGAGGCTGCTTGCGCGGCAAGAAGGTAATTTTACGCGTCGGAAAATGTCCTAACAAGCTACAGCTATAAGGCCATTTGACTTGATCAAATGCTTTCAAAGCATTAAATGAAAGTAGTTGCATTGTATATTTGCTTATTGCTTTACATTTTCTATCTGGTCAAAATAATACAAATGGCATATGAACAGAAGATGATCCATTCATATGGACATTCGCACAAATACATGTCATTAGGAAGGGCAGGAGCCAAATCCACTGCAAAGTCTGTGTGCATTGCGTCCGGGGCTTCGTACAGATTTTTTAAAAAGCTCCGTATGACATGTGAATGTGTGGTCATTTGAACACTCGCATTCACACAGATATGAACAGGCAGCATAATCTGATTGTTTGGACGAGGATGGAGTGGGGCTGGGAACAGGGAAAGCACCTGTGGCCACCATGTTAGATTTTTGGCTAGGCGAGTGTTCGGTAAGTCAATCAAACAGCAATCTTATTCTTTTTCTTTCTTTCTTTTTGAAATATGAACCATCACTTGTGCGCACCATGGGAAACTGATTTTTTTTAAAAAAAAATTGGCAGCAGCAGATTTAAAATCACAAGTGAATCACTTGCAGTCACCATCTTGGGTAGGGGTCATGCAGAGTTTAGGGGAGCCCTTTTGACTGTGAAGACCGGTCACATTGTTGCAAATGTCTGCTTTTTCGGACGTGTTCATATTTTTTCCTCCTTGTATAGACAAGACCTTAGTGTCCTTCTCATTGCATCTGACAAGTGCTACATTGGCATAAAGTCTGTTTGATCATTAGAAATGTGGTTCTTTATAAAGAAAATACTTCTTTGTGTGAAAATTGAAGAAAGAATGTTTGAATGTAACATTAAAAATGTTATGGAGTGGATATGCTAATACTGATGATGGATCCCTCCTTGGCTTGGGAATGACTTGTTGCCAGTTGCCTTGCATTGGTCCTCCTTTTAAATGTGGTTATATAACTTTGATAATATAGGTAAAAAAATGGTTCCTTAAAATGCTTATAATGTTCATTCATGCACCCTTCAACTCCAGGTGATTTTCACACTTATCTGTTCTAATTAACTGGTTTTAAAATTCAACATGTTCTTCTTCTAGTCCTTTTAAAGGTATAGAATCAAATCAAAAAATGAATGTATTTCAGTTGTTTGGAGAGTTCAGATTTATCTAAATTTGCAGGAAAAGATTTATATTGATTATTTCAAGATTGTTTTTTTAAACCTATTTGTTTTTATATGTATAATTTAACCCTTTACTTAGTTTTTCTTTTACTGCATTTGCTAAAAGTTTTCAATTTTTGTTTTTTGATTATTATTATTATTTTTGGCTAGGTCAATGAGGAATTACAGTTGTCCCTCCGTATCTACAGATTTGGTATCCACGGATTTAAATATTCACGGCTTGAACATATTCTTTAAAAAATAATAATCCAAAAAGCAAACCTTGATTTTGCCATCTTATATAAGGGACACCATTTTGCTATGCCATTGCACATAATGGGACTTGAATATTCATGGATTTTGATATCCATGGGGGGTCCTGGAATCAAACCCCTGAGAATATGAAGGGACAACCGTAATAGTTTTTGTGCCTAATGCTTCTAACTTTATTCATTTTTATTTAGTTCTCTACATACCCTGATGTCTTTATGTTTTTGCTCTAATTCCTTTATTTAATTTGTAAATCTTCTCTTACTTTTTTTACTCTTGCTCATTCCTAAATGAACTGCCCATGCATTAGTTTTACACGTGACTAAAGTAATGCTTGTGATATTCAACAGGATCTATATTCTGTATAAAACAAGTGGAGTGGTTTGCCCATTTAAAAAAAACTGTAAAAATAAAAAGAGCTAAGTTGCTGTAATAGAGGTTTGTTAAGTTTTATGTGCCATTTCCCACAGTAATAGGCATGGTGAGAATGAAGGAGTAAACTGGAAGAAATGTTTGAAGTTGAATGGAACATGTGTTTTTAATACTAGTGTATTATTTGTTCTGGCATATTTAGCATATTTGAGTGAATGGTGTGAATAATCTTTGGTATCAAAGTGTGATATTTTCCATGAGTCTACCAATCCAATTACTCCTATAAATTGATTTTTTAGTTGACAATTATTCCTGGATTATACTTTTTGTGAGGTACAGTTCTGTTTATGATTAAAACTTCATTTGCATCAATTCCAACCTCTATATCAGCAAAGTTTTCTATTAATTCTATTTATTTTTCCACAAACTGTACCTGGTTTGAGTTCCCTGCATAGTAGAATTCAAATGTGACTTGTCTGTAATTTTCCCTTTAACCAATATGTAACACCCTTCAGAGTCTTTCAGAACATCTTATTCAAATATTTTGCATTTTTTGGAAAATATTAGTGCAGCTTTTGAAGAGCCATCTGAGAGATATGCTTCTCCGGGCTGTTGAGCTTCAGGATATCTCTTTTACCCTCATGATGCCTTTCTTGTAATAAAATAATGTTTTGAGATCTCAGTATTTTAAGGATCTTTATGATGTTTGGAATAGGTCCCAAACCCTGGACAATTTTAATAACCGTTTGAAACTATTTTAGTAGCAATTTGTGAATTTATACACATATGAATGTAAAATTTGCTAGCTTATCTAATCATTCATGATCTATATCACTAGTAAACGCAAAACTACTCTCAAACCAGTTCTTCGCAGTTTTAACATCTCAGTCCGATTATTGTCTAATCTATTTGCTTCCCCCCCAAACTCCCCTTTCTCGTTGGTTTAATATATTCTGTTAACCTAAACCCAGCAACCAATAAATAACCCACCCAAACTCATAACAATAACAGCAGCAATAACTCATCAATGGGATCCCTCTCCATTTCTGCACAGATTGATTCAGCCATGAGCAAGTGAATGCCATCCAAGGAGTTTAGGAGTGTAGCCAGATTAGAACAGCTTGTACAAATATTGACGCGTTTGGCTACTATATAATTCTTTAAGCATTAAAGCTTTGGAATGATTTTAAAAACCTGCTGAAATTAACTAGCACCTTTAATTGCTGTTGTTTGACAAACATCTAATACTGACACCAGTATCTATAAGTTCTTGAAGTGGTAGATCAACAATATCACCATAATGTTTTTGTGTGTGCCAATTTATCATAAGCAATATTAGCTTCTGTCTTTTTTTGAGGGAGTTGCCTTCACCTCAAATTGGTTTCTGTCTGTCTTCCTCAGTGTTCTGTTTTCTTGGTTCTTTTGGCTTTCCCTCATACAGATCCAAATCCTTGGGCAATTAGATATTTAGGTCTTGTCTATACAAGGGGGGGAAATACAAACGTCCGAAAAAGTGGGCACTCATAATGGTGCAACCTGTCTTCATGATCAAAAGAGCCCCCCTAAAGTCTGCATGACCCCTAGCCAAGATGGTGGCTGCAAGTGATTTACTCATGATTTTAAATTTGTCATTGTAGAAAAACCAGTTTCCCATGGTGTGCACAAGCAATAGTTCATATTACAAAAAAAAAAAGGGGGGGGGGGAAAGAGTATAACATTGCTGTGTTATTGACTTACCGGACCTCACTTAGCTGAAAATTCAACATGGTGATTGCAGGCGCTTTCCCTGTTTGCTAGCCCCGCCCCCTCATGCTCGTCCAGCCAATCAGATTACACTGCCTGTTCGTATTAGCTAACACATATTGGAAACTGCTTAATGCAGTGTAGATGTGTAAATTGCTATTGCTTAAAACAATTTGTAAGCCGCTCTGATAGCCTTGTGGCCGAAGAGCGGGGTATAAATAAATAAATAAATAAATATCTGTGCGAATGCGAGGGTTCAAATGATCGTACATTGGCATGTTGTATGGAGCTTTTTAAAAAAAATCCCGATGAAGCCCTGGACACGACACACATGGACTTTGTGGTGGATTTGGCTGCCCTCTTCCAAAAGACACATATTTATGCGCATGTCCATATAAACAGATCGCCGTACATTCACCTACTGTTCAGATTGTTTTGACTGTATAGACAAGACCTATATTTTAACATACCACACTAATCTCTGGTTTGTTTATCACAATGTGTCCCACTCTTAAAAATAAACAGTTTAAATGGACACCCCACATTTTATGCCTTGTTTTTGTAAGATCTCTGTACAGTATCTGATTTTTTTTCCTTTTCTTCATACCAGAAACAGCAATGTCTTTAAAACAATAATTTTTTGCCCTTTAATTTCACTTGTGGTAGACTGTTTGCTTTCTGTAATATCTGTGTCTTTTGAGGGGATGAGTCAAACCTTATTATAATATCTCTGGCTTGGTTTTTATTATCAATTCAGCACCCAATTGCCCTGTGAACTTTCTTTAAATCACCTAATATCACTGCCAGATCTGGACTCAGTTTGTTACACCATTGTACCATAAATTGTTCCATGTTACCACTCTCTTACTACTCTGTAGCCCACACTGATGCCAATTCATCCTGAAATTTTCTGAATCGTCCCATTTCTCTTGGAGTGCAGTAGTAGTCCCCTTGAATTGCTTGATTTGTTTGTTGTGACCAACACATTTATCCAGCGCTTCTCCTGCCATCTGTCCCACCTCATCTAATCTTTTGTTCAGTTGTGTTGGTGTTAAGTTGGGATCAAGGCTTTTCTCCATGCCTCTTGTAGGTTGCCTCTAAATTGAATCAGCATTTCACATATTGGCGTTTCTTCTCTGCCATCCATCCCCCTTTGTTGCTCTTACATATGCCATATTGGAGGATTCTTGTTCTATAGTTCCAAGGTACAGTCAAGAGATCGTAAAAGACATATGGGATGTCTCCCAAATTGAATTAAATTTGAATTATTTGACATTCCAGAGGTTTGTTCTTTCCTTTACAAGGTACATATTTTAATTTGTGGAACCAGTGTTTTAACGTTGCTTCTAGTTGCAGGGTTAGCTCCGTTCTTGGCTAAGTTGCCATTTTCCATGACATTGCCACATGTGCCATAAAGTTACACTTGATCTTATGTAAGATTATGTAAATAGTAAGAGGAATGCTGAGGTGATTGTTTAAATGTTTTTTTGTGAATCAAAAGCCTTGTAATGTGTTTTTTAAATTTTAAAACAAAAATACAATCCATTTTTTTTTTAAAAAAAGTGGATGGACAAGAGGAGGAAAAAAAAGTATTCATCCCCAAACATGGGCACCAGAACTCTTACATACCCAGAGAAAGCAGGTCTCTTTCCATTCCATTCAGAGTTGATTGGATATTGTCATTTGATCAGGATCTATAGGGTAACCCCATAATGACTGGAATATTGTAGAGGCATGTATTGAGTCAGCATGGTGTAGTAGTTTGAGAGTTGGACTGTGACTCTAGAAGCCAGGGTTGGAATCCCCACTTGACCATTGAAACATACTGGGTGACCTTGGGCAGGTCACACTCTCTCAGCCTCAGAGGAAGACAAAGCCAACCCCCCTCTGAACAATTCTTGCCAAAAAAAACCCCTTTTCAATAACATTTTTATTAATATAAAACATTGAAAACCAACATTTTTAGACATTTTATACAAACTATTCTTGCCAAGAATACTCTTTGGTAAGTTCACCACAGGCTCACCATAAGTTGGAAGTGACTTGAAGGTACACCACCACCACAACAGTGTATTGAATTGATCATCACTTCCATGTTCTTGTATACATAAGAAGAATTTGGTAATTTTTCTGTGGAGAAGTGGCACAAAAATGCAGCCAGGAGAGAGCTGTTCTCTCTCTCTCTTTCTATGTATGTGTGTACATGTGCATGTGCGTGCGTGTGCTGCCCTAACTCCGAAGCAAATTATCACATTATCCTTGCATCTGTTATTTCTTTAGCATCATAACTTCATTGGTAACATTACTATGGTACCTTGGTTCTTAGAGCACCAGCAATTTTCAGTTGTTGATTTGGGCCAGCCTGTTTTAGAGAGCAAGAGTGGCAGTAATGGAGTAAATGCCTGGTTTAGGCTCCTAGGCACAGGAAGAGGAAAGGATGCAGCTCACAAGCTCTGACTGATCTTTAGTGTCCTCACCAAAGGATACTGACAGTGTCCTCAATGCTTCAGAGTGCAGTCGAGGATGAAGGGACACAATTCTAGCAAAGCCAATGAGAGATCTGTAATTCGATCTTTTGTTTATAAGAAAGTTAAAAGTGTGGGAGGGGAAGGATCAGACTGGGATTGAAGGAGGGTGCAGTCCTTTCATCCCTGCACCTCCTGATGTGTTTTCTGAAGTGAATATTTGACCACAAAGGGAAGACAGAGCTACTGTAGACTCCTGTTTCCCAAAGCAATCAATGTGGCAGAAAAGCATTACGGTAGACATTGAACAGGGAGGTCAGACAGTGTGGTATTATGGCTAGAAGTGTTGGACCAGGAATCCAGGTTCAGGTACTCAGTGAACCATAAAATTCACTGGATGATGCTGGACCAGCCTCTCTCTCTCTCTCCCTCTCTCTGCCCCTAACCTACACAACTGGCTGTTGTGAGGATGAAGTGGTGAACACCACCTTGAGTTCATTGTAGGAAAGACAGGATTGAAATGTAACTAAACACCGGTAAACACAATTCAAAGTGCTGGTCATGACATATAAAGCTCTATATGGCTTGGGTCCAAACTTTTTGAAAGACCATATCTCCCAATATGAACCTGCCAGAATTTTAAGATCCTCAGAGGGAGGCTTTCTCTCCATGCCGCCATTATCCCAGGCTCACTTGGTGAGGAGACAAGAAAGAGCCTTTTTGGTGGCTGCTCCCACCCTCTGGCACACCCTTCCTTGGGAGGCTAGGTTGGCCCCCTCCCTGCTTTCCTTTCACCAGCAGGCAAAAACATTTTTATTTCAGCAAACTGTTCATTTGTAGTTGCGGGCACAGAGGCTTTTATTGGGATGTGTTTTTATTTTATTTTTATTGTTTTAACTTGTACATGTTTTAAAAATAATTTTAATTGTTACTTTTTGATTGTTTTATTTTTACTTGTTTGATGTTGTAAACCACTTAGGGAGAGCTTTGGCACTGATAAGCAATATAGAAATGTAGACAATAAATAAATAATTTAAATAAAAATAAAATATTGTGGTAGAAATCGTCGTAGGAACAGAGCTCTGCTTCTGCTGACCCTCCCCCCACCTTTATTCTTAACAAAGCAAATACACAGGATATGGGATCACTGCTCTCTTGCCATCTTGTCTAGTTGTGCTCTCAGTTAAAAGGGAAGAAGAGATTTTCTCCTTTACAGTTGGCATAATCTGTCAGGAAGACTTCTATACTAGCCTGATTGAAATAAATGGGTCACCTCTGCCAAGCAGTTTTTCTTCCCATGTTAGTTTGTTGGGTGTGTTTTCTGCTGAAAATGCTGTGCTGTGCCTATGTATTTGGCGGAGGTAGGGCAGCGGCCAAGGAGAAGGAGTGGGGGAGGGAAGTGTTAAATTCTTACCCCATCCATGCTGTTTTCCCAGCCAAAATGCCATACACTCTTTTCAGAGTGCTGTCTTGCATACATAGGGAGAGGGAAATATAATAGGTATTTTTTTTCCTCCATGGTGCAAACAGTTGCTGTGGAGTGAGGGTGGGGAAGGTATGATTTTGATCAGGAAAATAGTATGCAGCGAAAAGGTTAAGACCTCCCCATTGCTGCTCTTAAGAAATTTCCAGTTCTCAGTGGCTGCATTTCAGAAACAAACACACACACAAACAAACAAACGGGAAGCTTTAGCATGACCTGTAGTTTGGCTTGTAACAATGGAGAAGAACACCACTGACCTCAAACCTCTGTCTTTGCTAGTGTGGAAAAGGTGCAGAGCTTGGCAAACTCGCTTATTTTGGACTACAACTCCTAGAATTCCTGACCAAGCATGGCCAGTGGCTATACTGGCTTGAAGATTCAGAGAACTGTAGTCCAAAAAAGTTTACTTTGCCATGTTATGTCACAGGTGGAAACAGTAAGGAGAAAGAAACTTCATTGGGCAGAGTTGGGCCCCTGCCTTGAGACAAAGATGCTCCAGGCCAGCAAGAAACCTAAAAGAGATGATGGATAGGACAGGTAAAATCCTCGAAGGTGTTTGGGACCATCAAGGTTGTTGTGTACTGTCTTTTTGTTTTAAGACTCAGATACATGTCTGGAAGACCTGTGAAGGTATAGTGACTGTGTATGCGGAAAAAATTAGCACATGAAAAAGAAGGCACAGGGAGAATCTTTTGCCACTTACCTGTCTGCTAGTTCTCCAAATAATGCATTTGATGTGAAGGAATATTCTATCATGCGATCTCCCACTTGCATCTGAAAGTGGTACAATTAGATGCAGAAAAGGCCTTTGACAGCGTTAATTGGAACTTCATGTTTCAACTGTTAGAGAAAGTAGAAATAGGAGAACAGTATTTAAATGCAATTAAAACTATATACAAGAAACAGACAGCACAAATTATAATCAATGGTCAAAAAACAAAGCCCATAAGCTTGGAGAAGGGGGTGAGACAAGGCTGCCCTCTCTCCCCTCTGCTTTTTATTATGGTCTTGGAAGTGCTATGTAACAAGCTTAGAAAAGAAACAGAGGTCCAAGGAGTTAGAATTAAAAATCAAACATATAAAATCAGTGCCTATGCAGATGATCTAGCAATTTACTTAGAGGACCCACTGAAATCCATATTACCATTACAGAGAATATTGGAAGACTTTGGAAGACTGTCAGGTATTAGGATAAATAAAGAAAAAACCGCATTACTGATAAAGAATATAGATAAAGAAGAAGAAGATACACTCAAAGTGCTGACGGGCTTTAAAGTAGAGAAGAAAATCAGATATTTGGGAGTTATAATCACAAAAAACAATATGGATCTTGTCGATAATAACTACAAAAAGAAATGGTCAGAGATTAAAAAAGATATGGAAAATTGGAAATACTTAAATCTATCTCTTTTAGGAAGAATAGATGCGGTGAAAATGACTGTATTGCCAAAGATGATTTACTTATTCCAAAATCTCCCCATAGTATTAAATGACAATATCTTTAAAGCTTGGAACAAAGATATAACAAAATTTATATGGCAAGGCAAAAAACCGAGAATAAGATATAAAACATTACAAGATGAAAAGGGGAGAGGTGGGCTGGGACTACCAAACCTAAAGTTATATCATCAAGCAAGTGCTATTGGCTGGTTATATGAGTGGTTTATATTGAAAGACAATAAGCTATTGACGCTGGAAGGCGTGGGTATGAAATTTGGATTTCATGCATACCTATGGTATGAAAAAGAGAAAACAGATAGGAACTTTAATGACCATTTCATTAGAAAATCCCTCCTTAGGATCTGGAAAAAAATCAAGGCACAGATTTACATGAAGCTTCCTTTGTGGGTGTCCCCACAAGAGGCATTTAGGAGAACGGAAATGATTCATAAAGAAAATTGGTGGACATATAATGAATTGTTACTGGCTCAACAAACGGGGTGGAGACTTAAAACCAAGGAAGAACTAGAACAAGATCAGAAAAAATGTACTTGGTTTCAACATCGTCAACTTCTAGAGAGGTTTAAAATAGATAATAAAAAGCCAGGGGTGGAAAATCTAAAAACTGAACTAGACCTCCTTTTTGCTGACTATAAGGGGATTAAGATATCAGGGGCTTATAAATTGCTGTTGAAATTGGAAACAGAACAGGAAACAGTGAAGGAATATATGATAAAATGGTCTAGAAATGTGGGGCGAAGTATTTCAATGGAGGAGTGGGAGACCCTGTGGAAAAAGAATATGAGTCTCTTTACCAGTATGGAATTAAGAGAGAATTGTTACAAAATGCAACATCGCTGGTATTTAACCCCAATGATATTGGCAAAAATGTATAAACAGGTGAAAACAAACTGTTGGAAATGCGGGGAGGTAAATAGTTCATTCTTCCATATGTGGTGGACATGTAAATCGGCGAAACAATTTTGGAATAATATACATGAAGAGATTAAGGGAATTCTCAGGGAAGATTTCAAACTAAAACCGGAGTTGTACTTACTAAACATCTTTGATGAGAACTTCCCTTTAAAATTCAAAAAAATTATGCTGTACATGACCACCACGGCCAGAATAGTTTATGCGAGATATTGGAGGCAGGATAAGATCCCTGTTAGGGAAGAATGGCAGAGGAAAATGGGAGAAGTGATTCAAATGGAATATTTAACATGCTGGATTAGATATAAATCAGTGGAAGATTTTAGAAAGGAATGGGAAAGGGTAATTAAGTTTTGGGAGGGAAAACGGAATGGATATATGACTTTTTGGATTACAGATTAGAACAGAGTAATGAATACCCCAATAACACTTTCCTGATACAGATAAGATCTCTAACAGATATCTGAAATCTTGAAACTTTACTCCTCCGGGGTGAGTTAAGAATTATAGCATCAATGTATTAGATTCTTTTTTTCTTTTGAAGATATTAAGCTGAAGCCAAAGTAGATATGGAAAACTGACCCAAACACTGAGAAGTTGGAAGTCTTTTTGTTTTTTTATATTGTTAATGTAAAATGATTGTGTTTAGTTTTGTGTACATTTTGTAAATTTTGTGTATATATTTGTGCGTAGATTGTAATTTTGTGGAAAATTCTAATAAAAAGATAAAAAAAAAAAAATGAAAGTGGTACAATTCTAGGAAATCTGTAAGTTTATAGCTTTGCCCTGAGATTAGAACAAAGTAGTTAATTCCTGTTTTTCATTTAGCAAATGAAATTCTGTAGTTTGTTCTGCCTATTAGAACAAGCAAGATAGCAGCCACAATAGTGGCTAAATAGGCTTTGAATCCCTGCCTGTTACTTTTGTGTCATGAACATTGCTGCTGGGAAGGGATGTCCCTTCTTCTAAAACCTACCTTTGCTAGTGGTGCTGTTACTCTGGGTTGCTCTTCTCTCCACATTCTTTCTCCAGCATGCTTAACCTTCATATTGTTGCCATACTCAGTACTGCAGTACTCAGCCCTCCCCATGAAAGAGCAGCTGCACATTTGGCTTTATAGGAGGCTTTGTTCCTGCTAGAGTGAAATTAGAGGCTTTTCTTGAGAAAATCAAATTAACCCTCTGAGCCACAAAATGGGAATAGGAGGATTCCTATGGATATAGAAGGATTCCTATGGATATAGGAGGATTCCTCCTTTATGGGAAGGGCACACTTCCAGATTTCCCTTTCTGCCCAAGGGATATTAGGAATTCCATTCAGATCCTAGCTGGGAAGTCCATGGGAGGCCTGAAAAACTAATCCTGTGTTCCTGGTTGCCTGGGCATCTGAAAATGGGCAACTATTGATATGTAGGAATTTGTAAGAGAAATTCAGTGCTCTTCAAGGCTCATGTCTTGAACACATCTTCTGGAGCCCAGGTCCTAAATCTGATTGTTAATTGGAACTAGAGTAGATCCACTGGGTCAGTGGAACTTGGATATGTATAGACTTGCCATATTTCCTTGGGTCTGGGAATCCAAACATTCCACCAGGCTGGCTTAGAAGTGCCCTAGACCTACATCAGTTGATGCTATCTCTGTCCCGTGTGTCAGTGACATTACAAATGCTGGTAAGAACATTGATGTATTTCTCACCAATTTGGGGTCTCATGGAAGCAATAAAATAAAATAATCAATAAGAGGAATGTGGTTACCTTGGGCTTTTCCCTTGGGGGATAGAAACAGGGCTCAATGAGCCTTGTAGAATGTCAGGAATCCCATTGCTGGGGGGGGGGGAGTGGTAAAGAGGCAGGCAGCTGATGTCATTGCCATGGTAATTGTGTCATGACAGGTTGTTTTGCTCCATTTCACAGCATGTGTAGGATTAGAAAAGAGTAGAAGCATTTGTAGCTGTTCCTGTCCGTGCAGTGTTGATTGTCTCATATTCATACACACAGTTAAGTGCCCTTCACTCACATGCAGTGTGCTGTCATACACTTTCTTCCTTGCTTCAGCATATACATGCTGTCATGCACATTCACATGTGTGTACTTTGCCACACATGTATATGTGATACTTAACATAATTGAAGCACCTGGTTAAATGCTGCCCCTTGGATTGCATTAACTTGCTTGAATGGCACATTAGCTCCTTTGCATTACAAAGCATCTTGGATGCCACAATCTTCCTGCCTTTAATCTTTGTATTATTTATTGACATTCTTTTTCTTCTCTTTTGCTATGAAATTAATTTTTACTGCTTCTATTGTCTCACTCTTCTTTAATCTTTTGAAAGCCAGTCTCTCCCTTATTGAAATGGAATTACTATTCAGGCCTTTGGCATAAAGCAAGGGCTTTCTCCCTGTCTCTGTTTCTTCAGCTTGCCTACTTTCCCCACTTCTAGTAATGGTGCCATTTCCAACATCCTTCGTGTTTCAGGAGATTTTAATGGTGAAGATACTCTCCTCCTATAGCTTGATGTCAGTGTCAGGGCACCTTTGTCAATGCACCAGGTGTTGGGAGACAGAGCCCCAGTGCTCAGTAAGCAGCCAGCTAGCCAGCCACTAAATGGGACTTACCCTTCATAAATAACTGCATTTGCTGAAAGTGGTCATAGCCTCTTTTTGCAGCAGATGGAAATGTTGCTTTTCAGCAAATAATTTTTGCTGAGCAGTGTGTATGTCACAGGGTGTGATTGACTCAGGCAGAGATAGACAGGTGATACATTATAGGAACACATGTCAAAGGATGTAATTAATTAAGGATCTGAGAGCTGCAGAGCCCCACCATATTGGGCTCTTCCAAGTCATTTTGCTGCCTAAGTTGAAATAGCAAATGGCATATCTGCTCACCCACTGTGCATAGTAATAGTAACCAAATCCAGCTGATATTGTGGTGATACTATTATTAGGCCATGAAAAAGGTACAAAAGATGTAACATTCAGTTTCAAAGGTCTCAGTCATCTTCATCGGGCACAGATGGTTTAAGGAATGCAGGGGTGGTAAAGTGATGGTGTTGGAATCACATAACATCTACACTTTTCTTTTGAGTTGTTACTGAGGAAGGGTCTCTGTGGAGGGTCTAGAGGGAAACATGTCAATGGGAGCCAAATTGGTTTACTTTAGCTTGTGATGGAGCAAATCCACTGGAAATAAATTCCCAGTGAGAGATGACATAAAGTCCAGTTCCTCTAATTCAGGAGTCTCCTGTTTGGTATCTGTAGATCAAAAAAATAAGTTGTTCTGGCACACGAAGGAGCCCCATGCTCCTCTCCCCACCATGACAATAAACATACAGTAACAAAGTAAGTATAATTTTCTGTCCTAAGCAATATTGTGTCAAGCAACTTCATTACTTTGCCTGTTGGTAAGGCTGTGGGAAGTGGGTTACAGTTGGACTTATCCAGGTACTATTGATGCTAAACCAAAAGCATTCACCGTTTTTAAAAATGAAATTGTAAGTGGAAAAATCCAGTGCAAAACTAGGTCCTAGCTTGGGTGCATCAAAGTTGGTTAGGGCATGTGGGTACAGAACCAGGCAACCTGTAGTGAAAGAAGAGCATCTAATGCTTCTGGCCCCTCCTGTGATGCACACAAGACTCACACTGTGGTAACGAGAAGAATAAAATAGGCTTAGGAAGGTAGCATTTATTAGTCTGATCCTGCTGCCATGAGTTGGAAGGACAGTAATGGGGACAAAAATTGGACAGTAACTGGAACTTCTCTTTGAGGCAGAGAAAGTTTTGAGCTTTAGTATTTGGAACAGCAGCAAGTGTAAGTGTGTGCATGTGTGTTGTGGGGAAGAGCATGTCTTGGACTCAGAACTTATGGTACTAATGTTGAGTTTGCCAGAAGGAAACAAAATCCTGATGAAATAAAATCTAGTGTGCAGGCCTATTGCTCTGCTTTTTCTTTCTCCAGTGACATACTTCCAAAAGGAAAAAAAAAATCCACAGTTTGCCCTGTACTTTCCTTTCTAACCCATTCCTCCTGCTTGTCTTCCCACAGACGGCACTCCGCTGAGTGAGCTCTCCTGGTCCTCTTCCCTGGTAGTTGTGGCCGTTTCCTTCTCTGGGCTCTTCACCTTCATCTTCCTCATGTTGGCCTGTCTGTGCTGCAAGAAAGGGGGCATTGGCTTCAAGGTAAGCACCGTAGGGAGCTCATTGGAGCAAAACTGGTATTCGGTAGGCAGGGGGGAGTGGAGTGTTTTTACCTTAGGGCTCGTCCAGATGGTGAAAATATTCCTCATAGAATTTTCAGAGAATATGATGTGTCTGGACATGATCTGAATGAGATTTGTGGTATTCGGAAGGAGGGGGGCTGAAAGCTCCACAAACTGTGCAATAAAAGGATTTGCGGTTTTCTCTGAAGTTTCCTGGAAAATGCACATAGATGTGCATTTTCACATGTGTGTCTGTCCGAATTCGCATCGCTGCACATTTTCATTCTATTGCCCTTTATCGGCGTGTGTGGCCACTCCATTCAAACAGATATGAAATGATGTGACTAGGCAAAAAAAGGTGTAGACAAAACAGTGTTGCTGTGAATGGGTGAAAATGCACACCCACTCATAGTACACCATCATGTCTAGACGAGCCCTTAAGGAGTCAGTGCTGACACCATTGTACCTCATAATGCTGTGCCACAAGGAAAGGGAGTGGGAAGTATCAGTCAGTACAGTTTGAGGACATTTGAGGAATCAGATTGGAAGGACTGCCTCTAGTGCATAAATGTCTGCTGCTCAGGGAAAGCTAGGTAGGAGGGAGAGATGTGTTACCTTCCTCTCTCTTTGTGTGTTAGAGCTTGGGAAAGTTACTTTTTGTGGGTCTACAATTCTGAGAGCTCCCCCTGCCAGTATATTTCCCCCCCTGCCAGTATATTTTCTATTCACCCCACAGTAGTGTGGCTGCTTCAGAAGTTATGAGCAACAGGCATGGGATTCCAGTTAAGTGTGGAGATTGGGGAGTGGGGAGGGCACCAGTCAGCAAGGGGACTGGGGTCACTGAGCAGCAGCATTTCTAACAAGTCTGAAGGACAGAAGCTTGCTGAGGGGCAGCAGAGGGATGTATACCTGGCCATATGTTGTGAGAAGGAAATGGAGGGGCCCCTGGTGAGCCATAGCATGCTCAGAGGTAGAGCAAGGTGAGGAGACAGAAAGCTATTTTGTGCCAGGGCATGGTGTTATCTGCCCAGGGCCCTTTCATGCTATACATTCATAGCACAACTTTAACTGCCACAATTTCCATCCCATGGAATCCTGGGACCTACCATTTTGGAAGTGATTTAGAATTCTCAGTCAGAGAACTCCTCTCATGCTTCCCTAAACTCTATACCCCAGGAGTCCATAGGATGCAGGTAGAGCAGTTCAGATCATAGTGCTATAATTGTGTAGTGTGAAAGAGCTTTACATCTTAGCTGGCAGTAGCTTTCTAAGACTCGGCTAGAGATCTTTCCCATCCCCTGGTCCCTGATTTCCCCCCCCCCCTAGCTGAAGATGGAGCCTCAGATTGAACCTGTCTATGTACAAAGCACATGCTCATAGGTCCCTCCCCTCTGCAAAGGGCCTTTAAACACAGAAGCAGTAGGATTCAGTGTGCAAGGAGGTGGCCATGTGTGAGAGGTGACCTTTCCTTGTTTTCCTGGGGCATCGTGCCAAGATTCAGACGTGATCTGGATTTCAGTGACTTTTATGGGGTGGAGAAATGGTTGTTCTGCAGAGCTTGCAGGTGGAGTGGAGGTTCAGAGAGTGAGTAAGGAGGTCAGGAGGGAGGGCAAGTTCAGTGCCAGCATCCTTTCCTGGCAATCGGAGTGCTACGCTGTTATGTATGTGCCTAGGAAAGAAGGAACAGAAGGTACCAACAGAAAAATCAAGATGAGGAAACGTGAATAGAAGCACTCAAAATAATTAACATTGAGACATGTTTTTGTGTCACATGACTCGACTTTGGGGTCTACCAAATCAGTTACATTGAAAGATGGGTGCTTGGGTCTGCCTTAATTCAGGTGCTCCTTTCAATACAGACAAGGACTCAGACCACCAGGTTGAAGAAGGTACCTGTTCTGTTGGCTTCATATGGAGCAAGAAGGTGCTGCATGTTCTGTGTTGTACGTTGGCCCAGTAGAAGCCCAGGTGGGAGTGTGGCTGCTCCCTTGCTCAGAGGAAGGTGTCTGTGGGTCATACAGCAGATGGGAGTCAGGAGCAAATCTCTCTCTCATTTACTTCTTTCTGGAGTTGGTACTTTGGGGGCTGCAAAGGACAGGTTTATCTCTCCTTAAAGCTTTCAAGCCTGCTGGGATCCTCTCCTTGCCCAGGCTTCACTTGCTTGGCTGCAGTCTGCCCTGGAATGGCCCACAAGGGAGTGGGCAGTAACATTGACCTCAGAGGCACAGAATGTGCTGGAGAAAATGCATGCCCTCATTGCTAAGATTTTTGTGGAGGCTCTTGGCAGCTGGGCCATGGTGGAGGTGGGGTGATGAAGCTGGAGTTACCAACAGTCCTGTGGGTTAATGGTTTCAAGCACTGGTCAGGTTTTGTTGTTGGAACAACGAGCCACTTCAGAGCACTCCCCCCACGCTGCCTATATAGGGGCTGAGAAAAGGTTGGTGAGTGGTTCTCCATACCTTTCCCTGTGGAAATGCCACAACTGCAGCAGTGCGGGGCCCAGGATGCATGAAGGTGATGCTCACCCTTTCCTACCTGATTGCCGGAGCAGCCTTCAGTGGGAAAAAGTTCCTTCAGGTAAAAGGAAATGCCTGCTTAGCTTCTGACTGACTCTTGCAAGGAGTGCATGGGGGTGGTGGGTGGGATCCTGCAGCAGCCTTAGAGGGGGGCAGGGGTGGTGGTGAGTGGTGTATCTGGGTGGGTGGATGGGTGGGCAGGCTCATTGGGGGTGCATCTAACCAATATGGATGATCGCTGGGGGAGCAGAACACTTCCGGATGGTGCCTTTATTAACACTCTTTCTCTGGGCACTCTTGCCTAGAGCTGGAGAAGCGAATCCCGGGAGAAGAGACTGAGGATGGTTTTGAGGTGTCTGCCCTGCACGGGGGCCAGCACAGTGCCCAAAACAACCTGTAATGTAGAACTGGGGAACCCTGGGCAGCCCTCCCCCTGCCCCCTGACCAAGGTGAGGCTGCTTCTCCCTCAACTGTGTTTATGACGATGTCTCTCAACTGGCGGGCAGGGTGGAGGGGGCAGAGCAGGCGCCATGGACCGCATGCACATCAAACACCAGGGGATGAGGGAAATGGGAGAGTAGAGCCATTGCTTTTTTGCATTCAGATCCTACCCACTACTCACCCCTGTGGGAGGAGGTACCCTCACTGGCTTTCCCATACAGAGGTGGGGCAGAGCCATAGAGGGACTGGGAGTCACTTTGGCCCTAAGCCTCCGGTGGGGGGAGGGGGGAGGATAAGCCCCTGCGCTGAATCTGTGGAGAGCCTGGGCAGTATGGCCTCCTTAGTTCTGCTTCGGTCTCATATGTCAAAAGCTTTTGCTCCAGTGGTGGTTTTGTGGAATATTTCCCCTCCCCCACTGCCCTACCCCCTCAGAACAAAATTGAGAATTGGTTTGTCATTGAATACCCTCAGAGTGGTTGCCCTCAGGGCCTCATCCAGAAACCTAGCCTCTTGAGTCCAGCCTTCCCCATACACAGTTTTCTGTGTGCAAAGAAAAAGGAAAGTGAGTAAGTGCACGGCTGTCTCTGCCCACCCACCCCCGTCCCAATTTCATAGGGGTGTGTTTGTGTCTGAATGGGAGTGTATGTGTACCTGTGGCACAGTTCACATGTGGACTCAGCTGCGTATGTGGCAGATTGAAGTTCTGTTGTGTGGGCACAGTTTGTTGTTTGAATTGATTCTCCACATGACACTTCTCCTTCCCTTAAGAAATGGTTTGACTATGGCGTGATTGGAGTCACCCATGCTATGTCTGGGTGATGGGAGGTAGTGGCCTGCATTCCCCGCCCCTCTCTCTCTCACAAACACACAGTTGCTGCTACTGGGAGCCACACGGTATGTGATTGCCTTTCAAGGAGCTCTGCTCATACAGTTGTTATAAAATCAGGCCTCTTTGAGAGATAATAATAAAGATACGTATTTCTTGGGCTGTGTTTACTGTTCTTTCAGCCTGTTCTGTGCATATGAGCACCAAGAATTGTGGCTCAGCATGAAGAGGGGAAGGCAACACAGATTTCTTGATGCTCATGGAAACATGTTCCCTCAGATTCTTTAGGAGAAGCTGTGACACCACATTGTAATAAAATGCCAATATAGGTTCCTAGTGTAGGTCAGTTTTTAAAGACTTTGCTGTGTTAGTTTGTTGCAGCATAAAAAGGAAAAAAAGAGGTGGAGAGAGAGGAAAAAATCTGGCAGCACATTCAAGATTAACATTTATATTTTAGCATGAGCTTTCATGGATGTCAATCCACTTCTTCAGATGCAATACAGAATAGATCAGGCATATGAATGAGGGGCCATTTCCCCCTTCAGGTGTGCACGACTCAAATATGTGTGTGAATGTATTCCTCTTCTGCTTGTTTATGGGATGGTGACTCTGTGGGTCTGTGTGTGTGTAGATACGCGTGTTCTTCTCCATCTGTGTACTTATTTACACTAGTTCCTTCAGGGATGCAGAAGATTGAAAGTCTCTTCTTCCCTCATTCCATTAGGAAGATAGGAGCCATCTAGCTACGTTTTGTCTATAGAGACTAGAAAGGTTCTCCAAGGTTTCAGATATGGTGCCTTTCCCAGTCCTGCCACGAAATATAAGGTATTGAATTGGGAGCCCTTTGTTTGCAAGCCATGTAGTCTTCCTAGAGCTTGGAGAAGGTTTTTTAGGGGACTACTACTCCCAGAATTCCCCAGAAAGCATGGCTGGGAGTTGCAATGGAAAATTAACTTTTCAAGATAGCCCTGGATCTGTCACTGAACTATGGTCCTTCCCTTAGTTATATGTTTGTGTGCTGTGTGTGCCAGTAGCTTGTGGTGCACTGTTTTGAGATGGGACACACACGGTGCCTGAGGCCATTGGTTAGCCAAGGATATGTATTTCTTTGCCTTCTCATCTGTGTGACATGACAATCTTGATCACAGTAATGGTGGTGGGACTGCTGATACTTTATATAGAGATTTCCAAGTGCTTCATGCACATGATTATTTCTTATAAACCTGACAACATCAGTAGGATTATGCATGTCGTGATGTTTCTATATTTCTTTTCTTCATATATATAAAAGTGTTTCCCTGGCATGTGCTGGGCTCCTTTTCTCTCTCTCTTTCTCTCGCCTCTAGGAATTTGATAACGCTGAGGGAGAAGAGTATCCTAGTGAATTTTCAGCACAGGGCTCACCAGTCACACAGAATGGCCCCGAAGTTTACATTCTGCCTCTCACTGAAGTCTCCTTGCCCATGTCCAGGCAACCTGGGCGCTCAGGTAAACCACTTAAGCCTCTGTGTTTAAGGATTTTCATCTCCCTAACTGATATTGGCAATGATGACTGACACACTCAACTATATATACCAAGAGGAAAACACAGCCTGAAAAGCTAATGGTGCTAATTAACCTGGAATTGCTGTATGGGTGTGCTGTGCCTGCAATAAATGAACATGGATAAGAATCCTTGACTAAGGTGGGCTAGGATATTTCTCTGGGATTAGTTACGGATGATAACTAATGTGCCTACAGAAACATCAGGGAGTCATGCATCTCTTTAAAGGTGAAGATATAGGTTGTGGCTGAAGCTTTTGCAGACTAGAGAGCACTTCAGTGGATGTTTCTCTCACAATAAATTTGTTTATCTTTAAGGTGCTACAGGACTGTTTTTACTTGAAGTGGAAACGCTGTTGGAAACTTTTTATCTTGTATCTTTTAGTGGTGTCATAAAATGTAGTAGTCATAGTAATAGTAATAGTAATAGTAATAGTAATGGTTGTTATTTTGTTAACTATCATTCATGGTGCTTTAGAGAGTAACCTAAAAATAGAGTCAGGGGCCTGCCCTGAGGAGCTTACATTCTCAGATTTAACAGACACAATGACAAGCGCTCCAGCACTGCACATCTGGAGGCTCTGGTTTAAAACTTGATTATTTAAGAAGACTTTTAGTAGAGAAAATGTCAACTCTATGGATATGTTGGTATTGTTCCCATATATCATCATCATCATCATCTTGGTCTTTGTCTTACAGGCTGCTATTTCTTAAGATTTTTGGCTTTTTATTTTGGTTGTGTTTTACTATGATTATTTGATTAATGCTGTGGTTTTGCTTTTATATTGCTTGATATTTTATTGTTGTAGGCTGTCTTGAGGATTTTTTTAAAAAGGCAAGGTACAAGTTTTTGAAAAATAAATGAAAAATGAAACCTATGAGTTGGTATCTTGATTGGTATAGAAAGATGCAAACTCTTAACTTACACAGAACATTTCTTCAGAATACCAGTGGTGTTTTGTTTTTTTGTTTTTTGTAATTATTAACATGAAGGCTTTCTCCTTTTACCAAGAGATGCCAGTTCAGTAAAATGTAGTCTGAGATGTTTTACATCCTCCTCCCCCAAACCACAACCCACCTTATTGGGATTAATGGACCAACTATTGGCTTTACTGAATGAATTGTGCTAAGCAACCAAAATCAAAGCTGCAAGAACACTCACAGTGGTGTGAGTCTACACACTCCTGCCTCCCAAGTGTCTCCATCCCTTGCAAGGCCTAAAAGTTCCAAGAGGATGCCTACAGTGTAGACATTCTGCTTCTGTATTCTCTGACCCTCTAAAACTTGACAGTCTGTCACATTGTACAAGTCCAAAGACCCCATCTTCTCTTCTCACTGCCCCCTCTCTTGCATTACTGCTGCCTTGAAGGATGAATGGGCTCAGCCTTGCTATCCACTACCCACTTGCAGCTGCTGGATGGAAACTATATCTGCTTGGATCAAATCCTCATTCCAGCCATGGAGTTTGCTTCCCTTCGCCCACATCTGTCCTGGGATGTGGATGCTTTGTTGCCATTGGCTGCAACTGCAAGCGGGCGAGGAAGGAGTAGTGTTGTTGTTGCTGCTGTTGCTGTTTGTGGCAACTCACTTGGAACACCTAATGGTTTTGTTTCTTAAGGCTTTTCCCACCATGCTTCTTGTATCACAGTCCTCCCTTCTGCCATACCAGAATCTGCTAAGAGTATGTGCCTTGTGTGATGGTGTGTGCCAAAGATGTGGTGGACTCCTCCTTCCTCTCTCCTCCACTACATAATTGGGGGTGGGGGATAGCACAAGGCAAGCAGACTCCAAATTCAGCACTGCAGGGGTTCAGTGCTGGCATGCAAGAGGCAACCACAGGAGGGAGAAGCAGCAGTGGCTAGATCCCTGTGTTTTGGGCACTAGAACATTGTGTCCCCATATTACTGTAACACTCTTCTGCTGTTCTCGTATCCCTCTCCAACTAGTATCTTCCAGATTGCTCTGGCTTCTTTCAGATGGGCACTCCTGCCTGTGACTCTGCAGTGCCATCTTCTGGGTGAAGGGTGGAAGGGCACTCCCCTCTTCCTCCCCCCCCCCCATTTAGTGGATAGAGTATTTTGCAAGGATCTTTATCCAGATGGGACATCTGGGGGTGGGGGAAGCAACAACGGGTGTCCCCCTACTTTAACAGGCAAGGCAGGGAGCAATGTATTAGAGGAGATCCTGGCCTCTATGAAAGGGACATGGTTTGACCTTCATCTTTTCACCTCCACAGAAGTTGCTCCTTGCTGCTGGCTTGAACATTTCCACTCCCTCACTCCTTCTGAGACAGAGGCCTTTTGGTGTCCAGCCCCCACAAGACTTGCATTCCTTGCCATGTGAAAGGGCTAAGGAATCTAAAGCTTGTTCTGCTGGGTTGGATGGCAAAGATATCCAGCCAGCCATGCAATGCAGTATCTCCCCTCTGCTCTGCCCACACTGTCTTGCCTGGTACTTTGCCTTTGTGCAGTCTGAATGGGGCCACAGAGAATGAGTTGAGTGTCCAGCTGCAGCCACCACTGCTGGTCACAACAATAGGGCCTTTGCTTCTTAGTGTGACAGGAATGGTGGAGTCTGGCACTGAGGGGGCGAAGGGTTGGCACTGCCTGCTTTTGGGGGACATGGGACTGCCCACTCGGTTGGACACAGACCTCACAGCCACTTTCTGCTGCCCGGATGCTCAAAGTACAGCTGGCTGTGTCCAGAGAAGTCCTTGTGTGTAGATACACATGTGCAGCAGTTTCACCCATCTCTAGTCCTGGCTCTGCTCTGTCGATGGGGTAGAGAGGCCGCAAACAGCTGAAATAGCTCAGACTCAAGAGCTGATATTCCACCTTGTGGGTCTTCTAATGTCTGAACAAGCAGTCAGCTTTCTGCCCCAGGTCCCTGCCTTTTGTGGAAGGCTAGAACCCTAGAATGAGACAGGCTGCTGGGGTCCAGCTGGCAGGGAAGGAGCATGCAGAAGTTGAGGCTACTCTCTGTGCTCCTTCACAGTGCAACTGCTCAAGTCCACTGACCTGGGGCGCCACAGCTTGCTGTACCTCAAGGAAATTGGCCATGGATGGTTTGGCAAGGTAAGTGTCTATCATGGGCTGACCCCAGAACACTGATTTATAGCATGTGGCTGCAAGGTAGGGCGGGTGGAAGAGGAGGTAATAGGGTAGCATTGATTCCTATGTATTATGTCTTTCTTTCTTCTTAGTTTTGCCCTTTGGCTATTGCTAGTATGGGAATGGGATTGGAATGAAGTGTTCTGATTTACAGGCTGCAAATGGCAATCTTAATTCTGGCTTTGACCCTAGGGCATGGAAGAAGTCATTGTTGAGCCAAGTGCAGGGGGATTGCTAGGACAGAAGAAGCACAGGGTTGGGAAGGTGAGAGTAATGGGCTAGGCTTGGCACCTCTCACAAAAAGAACATCAAGTCATTGATCATTTGCATATTTATTTGTATTACTTTATTATGTTATACTATATTAATATTATATTTATATTGTTGTTGTGTTGCCTCAAGTCATTTCTGACTTATGGTGACCTTATCATGGGGTGGGGTTTTTTTTGGCAAGATTTGTTTGGCGGAGTTTTGCCTTTGCCTTCCTCTGAGGCTGAGAGGATGTGGTTTATCCAAAATCACCCATGGGTTTCCGTGGCTGAGCGGGGATTTGGACCTGGTCTCCAGAGTCCACTGTTTGGAATGAGGTTAAAAAAACTGCACCCTACCTTGCTTCTGAAAGCCACACTGAGAACTGGCCATATCAAGTCCCTAATTGGATGTAAGGAGCCCAGTTTGCTTTCTGTAGCAGAAGTGGAATATAGGGCAAGGAGGTGGAGGCCTCTACTTTATGGCCTTTTATACAAACTGCTTTGAAAGCGAAAAAATATGTTTTAAAATACATGAACAAAACCAATTGTAATGTTTTGTGAAAAGTCATTCTGGGCACAGGGAATAAATCTGTGGGCCCAAGGTGTGGCAGCAGTTCATAGTTTATCTTGATTCACTTTTTTTGCATGAAATTATGACCTGATGGTGTACATACTATTAGTTGATGCAATGGCTCCATTAAGCATTAAGTCCATGCACGCAAAAACATTGCAAAGTCACTTCTGAATTGGTGCAGATAGAAAACTTGAGGACAGGAAAGAGAGATTCAGCTGAAGAACTGTTATGGACTGGCAGGTTAAAGTGGGTTTTGGGACTTTGCCATGGTATTGCTTAATTGACAATTAATCCAATGGGTTAATGGGTTGGTGGAGTGCAAGTCTCTGCCAATGTATTTATGCCATTGCCTGAGGGACTGAGGCTGTTCCCTCTTCCTCACTTTCTCCCTGGGTGCGCAAGGACAGCTGGGATACTCACAACTTCAGCTTCATTCCCTTGGTTACCAATTGGCTGTGGGAGTGCATCTAGGCAAATCCTGGCTGCCCTTGAACACCTGGGGAAGAAGGAGCAGCTTGTCTCCCCAATGTAAAACTGCTCCTCTTTCCCCAGAAGCACAAGGGCAGATGGAAATGTGACTGGATGCACCCTTGCAGTCAGCCAGTGACCAAAAGCAAGCATCCTGGCTGCCCTCAAGGACCGTGGCTGCTGTTGCAACACGTGGGACGAAGTTCATTGCACAAGGAGGTACAGGGTAACTCCTTCTGCAGTGTCCCTAAAATACATACACAAGCATTACCAGGGATGGTATGCTTGGCAAATTCTGTTACCAACTGAATTCCAACCTAATTTTGCAACAACTTACTCTTTGTTATATACCAGAAGATAATGACTCATCCTAACCCAGGCAGTGGCATCATTTTATAGCAAAGGTCCAAGATCCTGGTCTAGTGGACTTATGTGTGTCGGCGGGCATGGATGTGTCTTTCTCTCATTCTAGGTATTCCTCGGTGAGGTGAATGCAGGGCTGAGCAGCACTCAAGTGGTAGTGAAAGAACTCAAGGCCAGTGCCAGTGTACAAGATCAGATGCAGTTCCTGGAAGAGGCCCAGCCATACAGGTAGGTTCACTTGTGTCCTGCTTGCTGGCTTCCCATCAGCAACTTGTTGGCCACAGGTGGAACAGAATGCCAGACTAGGTAGGCCTTTGATCTGATCCCACAGGGCTCTTCCTAATAGGACATCTACTAAGTCTATAGTAGGAAGCAGCCAGGGTCTCTGGAGGTTCTCATTCCCATAGCTTTCAAAGCTCTCAGCTATAGGCATGTTCCCCATCTCTTCACTCTGTATGGGGATGATTTACTTTGCATAATGTCTTCCAACAGTGATAAAATCCACTCCTGCCATAGTTGCCTCTTTATCCATCCATTGTGGCTGTTTGCAAATCCAGATGGAGCATAGGGATGAGAGATGGAGGATGAGGCTTGTTTAGTGGAAGGCATAAAATATTCCACACCATCAATCCAAGGGTAGCAATGTATCTCAGCCATAACAGTGCTGATGAGGAGCAGCTTCAAAACTATCTGGAACTGGGACTTGATTGCATGACACTGGCAAAGTAAAAGATTTCAGTAGAATCTGCATTCTGTGGCTTGGCATTATAAACCCCTCCCCCCTCAAGCTAGAATGGAGGAGGAGTTGGAGATGGGAATACAGAATTATACTAAGACAACTGGTCAATTAGCCAAATATTGTCAACTCTTGAGTGGCAGCAATGGCTGTCCAAAGTCTTTGGTTGGGTTCTTTCCTAGCCCAACCCAGCAATTCCTGGCATCCCATCCAAATACCAACATTGCTTAATCCTGCTTAACTTCTAAAATTATACGAGTTTGTGTGTGTTCAGAGTTGTTTGGTGGAATACAGAGGCCAATCTCCTCTTACCCACTTTTGCATAATTGTGCCCAAAGCAGCATTGCAATATGAGGGATAAGCTGAAAAATATAATAATAGAAAGTATGACTTCAGAAATTAACAGCAAGAAGGAAGACTTAACTGTTAAGATAACCATCTTGGAAAACAAGCAGCAAAAATACTAAATATCTTAGAGCTGGTGAACTAGCAAAAATATTGAAGGTATTGCAAAGAAGGGAGGGAGTTTGAGGAACCACAACAGACAAGAGTATTTTTTAGAATAAAATGTAGTTGCCTAAACATTTCCTATTGGTACTTAAATTCTGAATTGTTTTGGCAATTTGCAGGACTGACCCTAAAACTTCAAGCCTGTCTCCCAAGAACTTTTAAATTCATTTTGCATCCTTGATAGCATACCATTTATTCAGAACAAATGATTTTGTATCTGTGACCACCAGTATGGATTAGGTACCAATTTAGCACACATGGGGAATCTAGGAAGAGTCAGAGAATTTAGAGGGTTCCAGTTTGGAATGGGGTGTGGCATTGATAGAGGCATAGGAGGGGAGGCTCAGTAGTGGGAAAGCCATGAATTACTGTACTGATTCATGAATAAACAGCCTCCCTATTGTTCTTTGCCATGTTGGGGTAGCTGGCACAGCTTAGGACCTATTTATTTGTTGCCCATACAGGGTTGTGTCATCAGAACCCTTCCCTGTCCCCATATAAACCTGTTGCATGAATGGTTTTTAAAGGGAAAGAAGTCTTTAAAAAGAAAAGGGAACATATGGAAATATCTCTTTCTCAGCTAACCTTCCTAGGACATCCTGGAAGGGCTCAGCTGCTGCTTCCTTGCCAGAGCTTGGGGGAATTCCTTTTTAAGAGTACAACACTCAGCACCCCCACCCCCAAGCTTTTTTGGCCATGCCTATGCCGGCTGGGGGACTCTGGAAGTTGTAGTCTTTTAAAAAGGAACTGGCTGATGTAGCTTCAGTCTCCCCCCACCCCCATTCCTTATTTTCCCAGTGATCTACAGCTGCTCCCCTCCCATTTTCCTCATGGATCCTTTTAAAGTTTCCTTTGCTCTGCAATGCTGATGTTTTTTGGTCCATCCTGAGCTTCTTTGCCAGCTATGCAAATTCCCATCCCAGCAGCTCTGGAGTCTTTCCCATGCTTGTTTCCTTCTGATCTCTCTCCTCTCTCTCTTTCTCTGTCTCTCAATTTATCCCATGCTGCACAGAGCACTCCAACACACCAATCTCCTGCAGTGCCTGGCCCAGTGTGCAGAAGTGACACCTTATCTGCTGGTGATGGAGTTCTGCCCGCTGGTGAGTCATTAATAGAGGGAAATTTCATGGCTTCCTCTCTCTCTCAGTTCCATTTTTTCCCTCCCAACTGCAAACACAATCCCTGAGCTTTGGGACAGGTAAACAAACTGGCTGGCCAAGAGCCAACCCTATTTTGGGCTTGCACTGAATATTCTGTCTAGAGCTGTTTGGTCAGTAGGTACCTTCCTCCTATATTTGCTTGCTCTACAACTTGCCTTGGGGGTTGGGTGCAGAGGTGGATGCCCCTGCTTTAGATAACATGGTTAGACCTTAAGAGGCCTTAAGATTTTTATGTCTTGACGTTTCTTCTTCATGTCCTGATGGTTTAGTGCATACGATCTCCCCTAATTTGGGCCTTCTTTGTCGCTTGGCATCACCCCTTTGACTGCATTGCAGAGATGCTTTTTCTCTCTTGTTCTTCTCCAACCCACCCACCCATTGAGACCTCACAAGAGAGGTCCCTGAGCAGTGGTGTAGCCATGGGTAACCCTGCTGCTGCTGCCACCCTGACAGGGTGACCTGAAGGGCTACCTCCGGAGCTGCCATGCAGCCGAAGCACTGGCACCCGACCCTCTGACGTTGCAACGCATGGCCTGCGAGGTGTCCTGTGGCTTGCTGCACCTTCACCGCAACAACTATGTACATAGGTGAGTAAAGTATTCATAACTGATGACTGGCCCCACTTTTTTTACTTGGGGTGTGTAAGGAAAAAATGTGGAGAAGCACATTTCTCTTCTTGAGTTGGCACAGAAGGGTGCTTTAGGGATAGCCATAAAAGAAATACATAAGAAGCAAAGAGGATTGTGCACACAGTGGTTCATGTGGCAGCAACTGTAGCTGTCAAAACCACCCAGGGAAACTACCTAACACCAGATCAGATCATTGGTTCACGAACTAGCTCACTGTTATTTATCCAACCAACAAAGGATCTTTTGCAGCACTACTGGGAGACCCAAGGACTGCAGCTGGGAGTTTTTACGTGCATAGCTTGTGCTCTACCATTAATCTTCTAGTTCCTTGTGATAGGAAAGTGTTGCTGTGCTTATGAGAACTTACTGTAGTGGCAGCCACAGACAGGATTTTGAGGCCTGGTGGCTGGGCAGGGGAAGAAATGGTTTTAGTCCATGGAAGGAAGAATGTTGTTGTTACAATGTGACTTCAAAACATTCAGGACCTTACCATGGGGTTTTCTTGGCAAGATTTGTTCAGAGAACATTTGCCATTGCCTTCCTCTGAGGCTGAGAAAGCGTGACTTGCCCAAGGTCACCCAGTGGGTTTCCATGGCTGAGTGGGGATTCAAACCCTGGTCTCCCAGAGTCCTAGGCCAAAACTCAAACCACTATACCAGACTGGCTCTCTTTTAAAAAGCAAACAAATATACTGATTTTATTGTTAAACCACTTTGGTGCCCAAGACCCATTGTGGGATAGAATTGGAAAGAGTCTGAGAAATGGAAATGGCAATAGTTCTTGAAATGGGAGATGGGAGATTGGGCCATAAAAAGTTACCTCATGGAGCTGTGTTCTTCTTGTGTGCCTTCAAGTTGTTTCCAACTCACAGCAACCCTAAGGCAAACCTACCATGGGGTTTTCTTGGCAAGATTTGTTCAGAGGGTTTTTTCCTTTGCCTTCCTCTGAGGCTGAGATAGTGTGACTTGCCCAAGGTCACCCAATGGGTTTCCATGGCTGAGCAGAGAATCAAACCCTGGTCTCCAGAGTCAAAGTCCAATGCTGAAATCACTACCCCACACTGGCTCTACCAACACTGGGATGTGCTGGGATTGTGTAGCATATCCTATGTGTTCTGCAAGAATGACCAGCCCTACAGCAACATCTTCCTGCTTCCCTCTTGCCTTGCCTGGGAGAGTGGGCACCAACATTTGGGTCTGCAGCAGAAAACCTTTCCGCCATGGATACTTCAGCAGCTCCTGCTCGTCTCTTCCCCAGCTGCTCCTCCTCCTCAACAATATCCTGGTGCTGAGTGAGTGGCACTCAGAGACTCCAGCATCAGTGATTTTGTTGAAGAGGGTGAGCTCTGCCACCTTCTGATGACGGACTACCATCCTTTAGTGTCAGAAGGAGAGAAGGGAAATCACAACTGACTCAGGATATTGACCCAGCTAAAAGGCCACAAAAGTGTCTAAGCTTTGAAGTTGTCCAGCTTTGTTTATACACGCACTGTGGTAGTTTCTCTGTACTACTGATCTGTGCAGCCTCAGGAACCTGTGTGCTTTGCCCAAGGCGAGTGGAAGGTCAGAGTCATAGCCAATCTTGTGTTTTCAGAAATGGAGACCCACCATTGCTTCTCTATCTCAGCATGTATTGCTAGCTGTAAGATGCCTGCACATCTACCAGTGACTCCTACAGTTTGCAAGCTCCATCCTGGGACTGAGTTTAGCTGCAGGCCTCATTCTACTAATGTATGATTAGTCTTTTGAATGTTGCTGCTTATCTCCTCAGCCCCTAATTTTTGAATCTCCTACCCTGATAAAAAGATCTGGAGAAACTGAAAAGCTTGTACACTCTTGTAGTTTTTTTAGTTGGTCCTAATAAAGGTATTTCCTGAATGTGGATTTTAGCAAGAGAAATTAGTGTGAAGCTCTTTGTTGCATATCTTTGGTTAGCCACCAATGAAAAGGTAATATGACTGTGAGTGCTGGGCTGAACCCTCCAAGTGAAGACAGAAGAGGCAGTCACAGTGGATAAGTGGGCGAATGTTTGGATCAGCAACTGCATTGATGGTCCAATATAGTGACAAGTTTTAGGTTAGGCTATTTTATTTTATTTCTGGCCTTTCTCCCAAAGCAGCTTATAGTGTGAATTATTGTAAAGGCTTTGGGGAGGATCTGGGAGCTTTCCTAAGTAAAGGTTCCCTATGCCTGAGTAATGGAAAACTGACCATGACCAAGTTCTATGCATTTGTAATTTTTTGCAAAGGTGTATATGATAGTCTCTGTTATTATGCCATAAAAAAAACAACAACCCAAAAGCATTAAAGAATAGGGAGGGGGAAGCCATTTGATGCTTGACTGGAAAAAATATGTTGGGCCCATTGAGTAAATGCTCTAAAAAATTGGGACGGGGGGATACTTAGTTGTACATTTGAAAATCAGATGAAGGCTGGGCTGCTGACCACAGAATAAGCAAGTGTTTTAATGAGGTCAGTCTGGTGTGTAGCTAAAGGATGACTTTTGAATTCCACTTCACTCTGTGAGTTTGATTCTTGGCAACTTTCAGTGGCTGGTGAGAGATTTGTCTGTGAGCCATGTACGTCTTGGTATGTTAAGCAAACTTCTTAAGAGCAGTTTTAGGATTTTGCCCCATCACCATCTGATCACCTGATTCCATACTCCCTGGACTGGTACTTCCACTGCTGGCTTGATGCGGGGGTGGGGGTGGGGGTATCACATCAATGCACAAACTCCCCTTGGCTGGTCTAGCACTTCCTGCTTTCCATTGTGCAAACTCAGCTGGACCTTTCTTTTCTCTAGTGACTTGGCGCTGCGGAATTGCTTACTCACAGCCGACCTAACTGTCAAAATTGGCGACTACGGTCTTTCCCACTGCAAATACAAAGTAAGTCTGCTTTGGGGTAAGGAGCTGGAGAGGGAGCATGCTTGATGTTGGCAGTGTTTGTATAGTGGGCTCGCAAGACCAGCAGTGAGAGCAACCATCTTAAGCTGAGGGGTGACTTGGCTCCAAGTGTAGACACCTAGTGGAAGAAGAAGCGGAAGGAGAACAGAAGTGTATATACATACACAAGCTTGAAGCTTGGGGATATATATACTCATGCAGAGGGCCTGATGAAGATGCAGGCTTGAGGTAGACTGTGTGGAGACTGCTGTTTCCATCCACAATTATTGTAATATGTCTGTGGCTGAGGGGGAGAGGCTGAAAGGGGTGGGAGCCAGCCATGTTCTTCCCACCAGTTTTTGAATAGTTACACTGTTGGCTGAGATTGGAGTAGGAATGGGGGAGGCTGAGCTAACTTGGCTCAGTTACTGTTTCTGTTGGTGCCAGTTTGACATGGTCTTGCTTTGGCCCTGCATGCCTGGCAGGATGACTACTTTGTGACAGCTGACCAACTATGGGTACCGTTGCGCTGGGTGGCACCTGAGCTCATCGACGAAGTACACGGCAACCTGCTTATTGTCGACCAGACCAAGACCAGCAATATCTGGTGAGAAAAAAAGAGGGTTTTCTCTAGTGAAAAGTGGTGGCCCGAGGAATGGGAGAGTGGCAAGGGTATCTCTTTCAGATCCCACCTTCTATTGGGATGGTGGCAACCACATTGTGTATATGTGTGCACGCGCTCATATGTTGTGTGTGTTTGAATAGTATCACCCAGATTATTGGGACAATTGCCAGTTGAGGAGATTTGCCTGATTTGTGATCTTGGTGTTTTGAAGCAAGCTGTGCCTATTTATTTACTCAAGCTTTTATGGTTAGCGTGCTTTTTTGGTTTTATTAGGTGGAGTATTTGGGGTTTCTTTGCCCCACCATGTTGTTTCCTTTTCATAGTTTTATCAGTATTTTCTGGATTTTCTGAGTAACATGACTGCACTGTTTTGTAGGGTCCTGCACACATGTACTTCAGCACAACTCTCTCTGGCTAGAGTGTGCACGGCCACTCCATGCAAATTTACCTTCTCTTTCTTGACAGGTCGCTGGGTGTGACCATCTGGGAGCTTTTTGAGTTGGGCGGGCAGCCCTACTGCCACTACTCAGACCGACAGGTGCTCACCTATGCCATCAAGGAGCAGCAGCTGAAACTCCCTAAGCCACAGCTCCCACTCTCACTGTCTGACCGCTGGTGAGTGCAAGGCAAAGAGGCCTTTCAAAGACAGTGTGGTTTCCTGCGGGTGGGAGAAGCATTGAGGCACATAGGTACTCAAAGAGGCTGCTGTACTTGAGGCTGGGGCAGGGGGACCACTTGGGTGTGAAGAAGTTGGCAAGCTTTCATTAGCCCCAGTATCTCAAGTTAACCTCCTACTAGAAGGTTGCACATCAGTCCACTAGGATAAGCACATTGCAGGCTTGGTGAATGTGCCTGTTATCTTGCAGGAAAGCAGGCCCTTTAATGAGGTTTATGTAGGTGTGGGTTTGAAATGGAAGGGCAAAGATTGCAGAACAGCCAAAATATTAATACAGGTAGACAAATATATTTAAAACTTAATTCAACCAAACAATACCAGCACATTTTCCTTACTTATCTTTGAATAAAAAGGCTAGGTGTTTACATTTTTGAAAGAAAGTTGAGAAGCAGGCCCTTCTCTCCCCAACCCCTGTTCCCACAGAATCCTGTGAGCATAGAGCTCAACCCAGCTGATGGGCAATTCCACAGGTCAATATATCATGCTCTGCATAAACTAATAGAGGATGGAGGTCTGCCTTCAAGGACAACCACTGGGATTGAATGTCAGGGGATGAGAGGTCACTCAATCACCAGCAGAAGCCCAAAAACTGTCTCAGTAGACTCAGTAGCAACCCATTCCCAAGAATACTCATACACAGCGTGTTTGACGTTCAAATAAGCAGGAGGCACTTTTATCTTCAAAGTCAAACAGTTGCAATATATACAAATATTTACAATCCAACGAGAAACTGCTTCACCAGGCATCAGCATTCACAGGAAGAAGAGAAGTGAGCTTTGCTCTGAGCCCTCCCATATACAGAGTTACAGGGCATTGGCTTACTCAATCACATGATCTTACACACCAATAAGAACCCTCCTTCTGTAGCTAAGGAAGACTAGGCAGTTCATGGAGTAAGCCATTTTGACTCAGCATGACTCTGCAGTTTGGCCACTTTATAATGGAGTTCAGTCTCTAACTCCTGACAGTTAAGGTGTGGCACAAGTTGAGATAGTGATGATGCTGTGTCCCCACAAAACCTCTTCTTCCCATCTGCATGTGGCATGGGGTTGCAAAGGACTTAGAATGTGAAGTTTACAAGGGGTGATTTGTGTGAGGTTTCCAAAGAGTGTAATGGTGAGAAGAAGAAAAGGCAGAGAAGAAAAGGAAAGGCTGTTCCATGGCACATGGGGTTGGCTTAGCAAGGAGCAGGCTATGGAACTGTTAGAGAAAAGTCAGCTATGTGGAGGTATTGGCCTTGGGAGCGACTGGGCAGCAGTTCACCTCCACTCTCTTCTCTCTAATTGCAGGTACGAGGTGATGCAGTTCTGCTGGCTGCAGCCGGAGCAGCGCCCCACCGCTGAGGAGGTGCACCTCCTGCTCTCGTACCTGTGTGCCAAGGGTGCCTCAGAAGCTGAGGAGGAGTTTGAGAGGCGCTGGAATTCCATGAAACCTGGGGGTGGTGGGAGTGGCTCAGGCTTGGGTTCAAGCCACATGGGCATTGAGCTTTCATCTTTTCCCCTCCTGGAGCATTTCTCCAATGATGGTGATGATGTCCTGACTGTCATGGAGACAAGCCACGGTCTCAACTTTGAGTACAAGTGGGACCAAGGCAAAGCTGAGCACTTGCCAGCCTCAGCTATGAGCCCCCGGGGTGCTGCCCGTTACCATGAGCTCTACTATTCAGCCAGTGGCAGCAGCGGAGGTGGCGGTGGGCACCTCAGTTTGGGGGTCTCACCCTCCTGCTATGAGTGCAAAGTGCAAGGCTGTCCAGGCCTGCACACGCCAAGTGTAGTGCCTGTACTCAGTGCCCACAGCCCCTCCCTGAACAGTGAGTACTACATCCGCATCGAAGAGGCAGCCTCTGAGGGCAGTGGGGCTGACCTTGATTACACCATGTGTTCCTACAGCCCAGAGTTTGGCCGCTCTTCTCGCTGGCATGCCAAAGAGGGTCACTATGAGTCCAATAGTAGTCCCACTGTCTCACTCACCATGGAACCCCTTCTGGGCCACGCAGCACATGCTGACAGCCACTGGGAGCCCCCTGACTATTACTCCTATGGAGGACCAGGGGATAAGGAGGTCCCATATTATGAGGCCTCCCCAAAGGACCATGCTGAGAACTACCTACTAAGGGAGGCTGGTGCCTCTGAGTGGCCCATCCCAGCTTTGCAGAAAAGCATCTTTGCAGACCCACTGGGTGTCTCTCCCTCAGTGACCTACAAGGAGACTGTTTCAGACTCAGTAGCTTTGGAAATTGAGGAAGGGGAGCAGGAGGAAGAGGAGGAGAAAGAGGAAGAGAGCTCAGGTGACAGCCTCAAGGACAGGAAGAGTAAGAATGATGAGTCCCCTTCTTCCAGCAAGCCTTGGACATCCAACACCTCGGCCAATAACAACAGCAGCCACCCACTGTCCCCATGTGAACTGCCGGTCAATGATAGCTGGTGCTACCGACACATGATCACCTTCCAGGGGTTAATGGCTGAGCCACTGTCCACAGTACCACAGGAGGAGCCAATGCTAGGGATCAGGGGCCTGCGAGCAGCCCTGCTGGGTGGGGAGTATGTGACATCATCTCACACAGGCTCCCCTTGCCCAGATATTGATTTGCCTACAGAGGGAAAAACATCAGCCCAGGTTGCCAGTGCAGAGACGGGTGTAGAGGACTCAGTAGAAGATTCCTTGACAGAGGTGGGAATGGAATGCCAGCAGGCCAGCACTCCACCATCAGAAGAAAAAGATCTGGTAGCAGCAGCATCACAAGCATCATCATCTACACCAGATCCTGCCCACAGCTTGGCTTCTGGGGACATCACTTTGCCAGAAGAGTTAATAGCTGAGGTGCCAGGAGTTAGAGAAAACCCCGTTGTTGTGGAAGAGGCCTCAGCTGACTCCTCACCCAATGTGCTACAGGAGATCAATCTAGAGAGTGGTAAGAGTACCAGTAGTGAACAGGAGAGGACACCGGACAAGACCGTTTCAAGCACTAGCTTCCCTGACTTGGATGAGGCCAGTGATGATGATACAGCTGAGCTTACATCTGGAGCCTACAGTGACTTCCCAGTTGACTGTGCTGAGCGGCAGGATGTAATGCCCACCTTCAAGTCTTTGCAGAAGCAAGTGGGAACTCCTGACTCCCTGGAGTCGTTGGACATCCCTTCTACCACCAGCTCCTGTGACGCATTCAGCCCTATAGCCTATGTGCCCTCAAGCCAACCAAAGGCCCTGGACAGTGGCTATGACACAGAGAACTACGAGTCGCCTGAATTTGTCCTTAAAGAGCCTCATGAGCCACGAGAGCCTGAATCCTTTGCTCAGCTAGGGAAGTCTCAGGATGACAGCGGGGAGGGCCAAGCCAAAGAGCTAAGCCTCTCTGATTCCTTTAGCGCTGAACTGCAGGGCCTGGATGAGAAAAACCCCTACCGTGACTCAGCCTACTTCTCTGACTATGATGCTGAGGGGGGGACTCAAGAGGATGGGGAAGAAGGGGACAGTGATGGTTCTGAAGGGCATGAGCCAGAAGATTGCCAGGCACACATTGAAGCATTGGGTAAGAACCTTGGCCAAAACGGTTCTGCAGGTGAAATTCAGCCTCCTTCTCCTCCTGAGCCCACTTGTCCAGGTGCAGACAGCATAGAGTGTATGTCTCCAGTGACTAAAGAGCAGGGCATGAGGGAAGGTACCAGTCCTAGTTTGTCACAAGAGGTGCTGGTGAATGGAATGGTTATGGAGGAGTTGGACTCAAGCCTGCCAAAATGTAAAGGTGAGGGTACTGCTGCTGTGCCCCAGACACTGGCCTCTGCCACCAGGTCCTTTTTCTTGTCACCTGTGATTGTGGATCTAGAGGTACCCACTGTGGTGGGTGAGAATGGAGGTCAGGGGATAGGGAAGGCAGGGCTGGACATTGCCTCAAAGGAGGTGGAACAGCCTGGGGAAGTGGAGCAGGACATTAGCAACTGGGAAGAGCCCCAGAGCAGCTCTGGGCTCTCACTGGACCTGTCAGTCACACCATCCCGACCTTCATCTGTCCCTGCTGACCTGGAGGAAGAGGAGGACGACACAGAGGACAGTGATGAGTCTGATGAGGAGCTGCGGTGCTACAACATCCAGGACCAGAGTGAGGACAGTGAGGAGGACCCGCCTACTGTGCCCATTGTGGTTGCTGAAAGCCACAGTGCCCGCAACCTGCGTAGCCTGCTGAAGATGCCCAGTCTGCTGGTGGAGACCTTCTGCGATGACCTTGAACGCAAGAAGAAAGCTGTCTCCTTCACTGAAGATGTCACTGTCTACCTCTTTGACCAGGTGACTTGTTTGGTGTGGGGCTGGCTGGATGGCAGAGGAGGAAGGGAATTTACCAGACAAGCCCCTATCTCCCCACAAGTAACACAGGGTAGTGTTAACCTATGTTGACATGCACATACATTCCTATATCCTATAAGCAGTAGTGTTCTCTACTGGCCTCTCACTGTCATGCATGTGAACATAATTTTGCAAGTGTACCCTTGATCTTGACCTAATAGGTGGGCAGATATTAGGCTGTTCTAGAAACCCCCAAATCTACCAGCCAGAAAATATGAGCCTTTTTGCCTAGAATGTATTTTCAGTCCCAGAACTTACCTGAATTTGCAGGCCTCACTCCCTCTACCCTGGTGGGGAAAGTCATTCTATTCTTGCTACTGTTAAAGCAGTTGGGAGTCCTAAATCCTTATGCATTGTGAATCATTGAGAAATCAGCCAGTAGATGTGCATCTACCTTCTGCTCTAAGCTATACAAACCCTAGCTTTAATTTTAAAGCTCACCATCTCATAGATAGATAGATAGACAGACAGATAGATAGATAGACAGACAGACAGATAGACAGAAATCTTAAAAGTAAGCATGTCAGTGACCCAGATGTCTTTTCAAGCCTTTGGCTAGAGAGTGGTGGGACTGGAGGAGGGGAGGAGAAGGGGAGAGAGTGAGGGTTATTGAGAAGGGGAGAGAGAAGGGGAGAGAGTGGTTATTACAACCACAGCCTCTGGGAACAGAAGGCAAATGGGCAACATGCTGATTCCCAAGAGGGGAATGTGGATTACAGCAAAGTAGTAGACATTCTGGGAATACATATGGGGCTGTCATTAGATCTGTTATGTCCTCCTGTGCACAGGAAAGCCCCACGAAGGAACTTGCAGAGCAGCCTTTCCCAGGGGTGATGGAGCCTTCCCTGGCATCAGTCCCCGTGCAGAAGGAGAGCAACGGACCCTCCAGCCCAGCAGACAGAACAAATGCACCCAACAGCAGCAGCTCCTCCTCCTTAGAAGGGAGCACCTCTGAAGAGAGTAAGGGTAGGGTTCAGAGGGGGGACTGAATGGGGCAGTGAGAGACCAATCACTCCTGCATCACATCACAGCATGAGACATTCCCCTCAGTTCAAATGGCCTTGCCCTCCTCCTCTCAACCCAAGGCTGTCTAGCAGCTCAACTCCTTCTGTGTTAGAGGTAGCTAACAATCCAGTTGAATTTGATTTAGTGGGGACAGTCCAAGGGTGAGGTATGTCCCACACTGCAAAGTGATCATACTCCACAGCTGGGGCCAGGTGGGAGTGGGGTATCTTGTTAAATGCTAATATAAGAGGAGCCCCGGAGGAGCATAGCGTGGCTCCATCTGTCCATGCACCCCCAACTTGATAAACACTTCAGATGTCATCATCCCCAACAGACATATGCACAAGACCAGGCTGACCTGGGGATGATGGGAGTTGTATGCCAAACATCTGGAAGGCTGCTAGGAGCAAGAAGGTTGTTTCCCAGAGAGGGTAACCATGTGCCTCTGGGAAGCCCACACTGGTCTAGAAGAGAAGAGCCTTCTCTCTCGCTTGGCTTCCCTACAAACTGATATTCAGTGTGACACATTGTCTCTAGCCCTGGATTGGCCATGTATCCACAGTAACACTACTGACTATTTATAGATCCCTCTTCCATGAGAGTCCACCACGTCTCATTTGTTACCAATCTTTCTCACTCAAAATGCCTTTCTTCTCTCCTGACTTGCATCCCAACCCACCACACTCCCAGTTACTATTTGAGAATTGAAAGGATCTTTCACTTTTCTTGATCTCTGTCACTTGCTTCTCCATGAATGGGAAGAGGCTTTCGTTCAGCCTCTCTATGCTGAGCTTCAAAAAGCAGCTCACTCTTCTCCCTTAGGCCATTAGAGAAGGATAGAAAGTGGCACTGCACAACTGCCTATTAAGAGCTTTTGGATTACTCCTCCCACATCCAGTGTTGTGTACTATAACATGTTAAGTAATAATATTACTTTTTGCTTTCCAAAGTAATATAACACACAACTTTTTTTTGTAGCCAGTAATAATATTACTGTTACTTTTTTCCCTGGGCTACTTGTTACTTATTATAGTTGGCCCTCCACTTTCATGGGTTCAGCATTTGGGGATTTGATTATTTGTGGTTTATTTTGTTTTACACTATTTATGACCTACTCAAATTTATGAAGTTGAGTGGTGGCGGCCCTTTTTATAAGGGCATAATACACAAGCATCTGCAGAGAGACCTTGGTGGCCATTTTTAACAGGGACAAAGAGCCCCTTTGTGGGGGGAGGTATCCTCTAGCCAGTGTGTTTTGAAAAACCTCTGTTGGTGAGGTACTACATTTTTTATGAACATTTTTTCTTAGTGAATGTCTCAAACTAGACAGTGAGTTTCTGTCAGTGACTCAGTGAGTATTTAAAACTCAGTGAGTGTCTGAAGAAGGAAAATAAAACATTAAAACGGCTTTCTATTTGATTTATCTGTATTTATTTTTACACCATAAATAATGCAACACATGTAGAATCAATCATGTTTGATTACATTTAGTACAAGTACAATGGGAAGAACAGTGAGTTTACATGTAGTTATATTAAAGTGCCCCCAAAATAGTATTTTTATTAAATATAAATGATAGGTGGGTGTGGATAATTTCACTGACACTAGAACATTAATGACAATCTGTCCACTTTAATGCAGAAGAAATATTTAATAAAAAGGTAATATCGTAATATATTACTTACTACATTTTGGGGTAAGCAACATGCCCATATTACTTTTTAAAACAAGTAATATGCAATAAGTAATATATTACTTTTCCAAGTTTCTTTTTACAACACTGCCTCACTTGGTGTCTTTAATGAGCACAAGGCAGCCTTTATCCTCAGAACAGCCTTCTGAGCATCTGGTTGAAAGGGAGAAAGACAGGGAGGGGGCTGGCTGAAGTGGCCTGTTGAATTTTCTGACTAATTGGAGTCTTGAACTTGCCTCTCCCAAGCCCTGGCCTAGCACTGTAATCTCTGGATCACTAAGTAACTCTGTAATGCAGTGTGTGTTGTGTATTAACAACAGACCAAACACGCAGTAGGATTCAAACCAGTCCCTTACTTTTCTTTGCCTCTCTTTTCCATTCTAGCTGGTGGATTTGAATGGGAAGATGACTTCTCGCTCATGCCGGTGAAGCCATCTGTCATGTCATCACTGCCATCAGTGGCATCTGAGCCTGCCCTCCCTGGACTGCCATCTGCACTTCTGCCAGCTCAGAAGCAGGTGCTGCCCATCCAGTTTTCACGCTTCACTGTCTCACCTGCCCCGGCATCACGGTTCTCCATCACACATGTCACTGACTCAGACGTAGAATCTGTAGCAGGTAAGGTGCATTCAGAGATCAGAGGGACTGCCAGGGAGAAGTAATAGCCTCAGGATGGTCAAGAAGCATTTTGTTCATAACCGGCTATAACCACATGACACTGGTGTAGACATCACATGGCCAGAATCAGGATCAGGAAAATTCTGTCATTAACCCATTATGCCTATATTTGTTTCTGGATCCATTTGGGGGAAAGAAGAAGTCAGGGATCCTGCCCCCACAACAGTCTATTTTGACAGCACTGCTGGTAGAGTAGAGGCCCAGTAAACTAAGAAAATTCTGTCATTAACCCACTATGCCTACATTCAAGTATACAATGTATGAGAGACAAGTGAATGATACAGCAGGTGGTAATGGAAAGCAGTTTGTAAAGTCATAGTTCAGGGCTTTAGCATTCTTTGTGTAGTAAATTATGTTGAGTCCCACATTGGTAGAAAGGTGGCATATAAATGAATTAAATAAAATTGATTGATTAATGAGCAGTTCCTTACTGTTTCAGCTATCTAAAGGTAAAAGATGACACTTTATTTTCCTTGTGGTACCAGCTCATATTTCTTCATGCTGCTTTGGCCATTTCACAGAACTGGAAAGATTTAAAATCACTTCTGAAGAAGTAACCTACATTTCCAAAAGGCACCAAGCTACAATAAACGAATTAGTGGTTGGCCCTTCTCAGAAAAAGTTCCTGCTTTTGCATTCTTCCTGCTTTCTGTGCCTCTCTTTTGTTTTGTGTATTAAACTTTAGCATGGCATGATGGTTTGAGTATTGGACTATGACTCTGGAGACCAGGGTTCAAATCCACGGTCAGCCATGAAAACCTACTGGGTGACGACCTTGGGCAAGTCACGCATTCTCAGCCTTAGAAAACCCTTTAGAGTTGCTATGAGTTGGAAACGACTTGAAGGCACATGACAACAATAATCTTGATACAGCCCCTTAGATTCCTACAGAGCAATCCGAATTGTTGTGTGTTTGTGTGTAGGTTGGGGAGGAACCATAATTTCTGCTGGGTCATGTCTTCTTCCTCCTCTCCCCCTGTTGATGCAATTGCAGCACATTAATTATGCCAGCTCTTGGGCTTGCATAGTTTCTAAATCTGTTTGGGAACAGGTTGCAAGGGGATGGCACCATTTTCACTCCACTGCTGGTAGCAAATGGATGAAAGGGATAGCTGTAATGGCAGAAACTGGAAAGCTCTGCTAGCATCTAGAAAGACTTCTGTCTGGGTGAGCTCCCTTCCTGTAGGTAGAAAGGGAGGTTCCACAGGTTTTTAGGATTCCTCCCTTAAAATGCATTCCTTTTTAAAATGGGACAGATGAGATTGCTGCTTTAAGGCAAACTTTAGATTTCTTTTTGGCTTTAAGGTCTGCTGGCGTTAAAAATAAGAGTTCTAATTATTGGTTGAAATTCATTTTTTTTTCTTTTTAAAATAGTCTTCATGGCCTTGTATAATTTAGCACAGAGGTGGGCAACTGTGACTCTCAAGATATCTATAACTATTTCTATATCTATATTTCCATCTCCAATATTTCCTGGCCATTGTCAATCCTGACTAGGGCTTGTGGGAATTGTAGGCCAAAAACACTCGATGAAGAAAAGGCTATAGGATGTGGTGCCCCAATTGCTATCTCTCTCTCTCTTCTCTTTTCTAGGCAGCAGTGAAAATGGTGACAGAGAGTGAGCTTGACCACATATTTCGTTTTGGACTTCTCATCTTGACCCCCAACCCCCACCCCAGCATTGATTTCTGCACTGGGGCAAAGGAGTAAGGACCAAGGCCCAAAACCTGGGTGAAGTAGAAGAACTCTGTGGGACCGCTTGCTCTTATTTTTTTAAGAGGCAGATTTTATTGGACAGATCTTGACTGCTGCTAGGCTGGAGGTGCCCCGCCCTGCAGCGGCAAGGTGGTTTATGATGAGCGTGTGGATGTGTGTGTGCGTGTATGTGTGTGTGTACAGATAGACATATAAAACCCATATAGCATTTAAAGGGTAGATCTTTGACCTTGCTAATATTGCTCCCCCTCCACCCACAATGGCCCTCCACCCAGGCCATTTTTGATACCCTTTGTCTCTGTAGCTCATGACTCTTGATGTTTTGACTCACATCTTCCCAAGTTGAGGCACCACCGTGAGACACACCACCTCCTGCCTATTGTGTAAGCTTGCCACATGTTTTTTTTTCCAAACCCAGATTAGGAGGTAGGGCTGGCTGGCTGGGGAGATGTATATAATATATATTTATTTATATATCTCAGAGAGAGAGAGAGAGAGAGAGAACATAGCCTTGTACCATTCAGATATGCTTCAGTTTGGCCCCAAGACACTGACACACCTTTCCTGCCTGGTGTGGCTATGAGCTCTTCTTGCCCTGAATTCTGCATGCTGTATTAGGAGATCTGGTGGAGACACTAGGTTGTGGGCTGAGCAACAAAGAAGAAGAGAGGCAGGCAAGCAAGCAGGAGAATGGTAGGCCATACATCAGGGGCACATTGGTGTGCTGGCCAACATTGTGTGTTGTTTTAACTGGAGGGGGTGAGGGAAGAGGGAATGGATGATGTAGCCATTTCCCTCTTTGGATGCCTACCCTTTCCATATAAATATTGTTATTACTGCTTGCCCCTTGCCATTTGCCCAACTGTAACACAGGTGGGGCACTTGCCATTTGAAGTTGTTCCTTTCATTTTGTGGGCCTTGTTAAGAGACTGTTCTCCCAGGTCCTAGTTACCGGTACTTAGCTGCAGTAAATGCCACCCTCTCCGTGTTAGGGCCAGAATCATTCTGAGCAGCACAGCAGCTGTGCCTTAATGCCCCTCCCTCAGCATGACCCATTTTCTCAACCCCAGCCTCAAGGAAAGTAACATTTTTCTGGGCTTGCCTTTTTATGGAGGCAGGAAGGAAAAGGGCAAGGTGAAGCAATGCCAGGTAAGTTTGCTTAAACAGCCCATTGGCTAGGAGGGACTGTGTGGTGCTGAGATCCACCTGTGCCACCCCCACCCACCCTCAGTTTTCCATCCCCATGTCTTTCCAGTCATAGTATTATTTAGGTGGAGCCCTTCCTGGGGAGTCAAGGAGTGTGCTGGAGGCAGGATGGGATGGTGTCAGTTGGCCAAGCCTTGTGGTGTGAGGAGAGACTCCAGTTCCCCTTTGTGATTCCTACAGTAATTCACAGGCAGGAGGAGCTTCCTGAGATGTGTAGCAAAAGCAGGTCAAACTGCCACTGGGACTATTTTTGTATAAAATTTACCCATTGCTATATCACCTGCTCTAACAGAGTGGTGGATTTAAGTTGTTGTTGCCAAAGAGATGTAAAGAGTTAACACTTTATCTTGGCGTCTGGGGAGGATGGACGGGAGGGGGAGCAGAGTAAGGAGGGGGTTGGGGAGATCTTGATTGTTTTTTCAGTTCTTACATTTTGATCAGTTTTAAGGCTTAGGATAATTGTGCAATTTGAATTAGAAAACAAAAAGAAAAGGCTGAGAGGAGAATTGCACTCAGGGTTTTCTTAGCCTTTTGAGGCTATAGACCAAAACATACTGACTTTAGAGCTCAAGAAGCAAATAGAGAGAGTGTGTTGGGCTATTCTCTGATGAGGGTCAGAGAACTGTCTCAACACAAGCCTAAGCAGCAGCAAAACATCCATTGATTAATTTTGTTTTTGATTGTGCTCTCACTTTGGTGGCTGTTTTCCTCCTTGTCTTTGCTTGATGGCCACGAGGGGCATAATGATGCACTTTATATATACATGTGCGCGCACACATCTACATGCACACTCGCTAGTCATCTTCATCAAATGGTGCTCTCAGTTTATAGTGATAATGGTGGCATTAATACTTTACTTCTTCTTGACTTCTTTTCCCACCACCACGTTCCTAAACACAGTGACCAAGCCTCAGTGGAACTTACTCCTGAGTAGATATTCTTACAGTCATGCTGGTTGCTTCTGATGGTTCACCATTCTTCACAGTCTGGGCAGCAGGCAGGACGCCAAGAAATATTAGGATTGGGGACACTATGACTTCTTTTCCCTTCAGCCAGAATAGCACCTTGTGCATGATATTCCTTGCTGAGTATCAGAGATTAGCTCAGTTCTCATGAGTTTTTCCCCCTTGCTGAAAGTGTCATTGGACATGGAAAGTGAACCATGCTGTGTCCATGGTCTCCTTCTGTGCTGGGAATGTAGGTGTATTTCTTTTCTCCTTAACCAAGTTCAGCCCCCTTATTTAAGCAGACAGAGTAAAATGCACAAGGAGTGGAATGAGTATGCGAATAATCCGTCTCTCCCTCTCACTACAGGTGTTTTCATTGCCTTCTGCTCTTTTGGGTTCTTTTGGAAGTGTGGCAGGAGGGGAAAAGGACCCTCTTCTGTTCATGGAAGATCTTCCTGTGTTTTGCAAAACTCATAGCTCTGAACTGTGGAGAGCCTCCATGGATAAGGAAAGCCCCTCCCTTTGAGAAAGCCACCCACATGTGCTGGAAGTGGTAATGGAGGGAGAAAACATGCTCCCCTTCTTGTGCATTTACCTACTTACAATATAATGTCTGAAGTTGGTTTTTCCCTAGCCCAGGACTGTAGTTCCCCAACCCCCACTATACATTAGCTGCTGCTTGCAACTGGCTTGCTGCTGTTGCTGTTGCTGTCTCAGAATGCAAATGGGCAGCACGGCCTTTCCTTGGAGTGCCAGACATTTCTGCTGTTCTCTCCCACCACTATAACTCAAATTGCACAGGTGGTCTCTCCCATGATGCCTCTCTTTCAGGATGGACCCCTTCAGGGAGAGATGTGTTTGGGCCTTGGGAGAAGTTCTGTGGAGTTCTGCAATAGCTTTTTTTTTTTTTTTTTTTTTGAGCCAGCACAGCTCTTCAGAGAAATGTCCCATTAGAGACTGCTCACTCTGAGGGGCAGCACTGCCAGTCTATCTCCTGCTGTACAATTTGTTGCAGTGGGGGAGAAGAACTGTCAGAGCTTTCTGGTATATTCACTCTATATTGCTTTGTTGAGGTAACAGCAGTGGCAAAGGCCTTACCACTGGTGGCAGTAATTCCATCTGCCTCACAGGAGAACTGACACTGGTATTTCTTCACCACCAACATAATAACCAGGCAGCAATGCTCTTGCTTGACTTTGCATTATCCCAGCAAAGGTTTTGGTAATTTTACTTTTGGCCACCAGGAACATTTTCCTTAAATTTATTTTTCTGTGTTTGGTTTTTATCAGCTGTGGTGTCCACAGTCAGGTATCTGCTGTTTGATTCTGCCAGAATAGCTGAGCCCTTGATACCACCCACAAGTGTGCCCAGTTTGGCACTGAAAGAGAAAGACAAAAAGAGCAAGGAGAGGTCAAAGAGAAGTCATGGACTGAAAGAACAGCCAGAAAAGTTGTAGTGTTACTGCATTTTTCAAGTATTGGTGCTTGGATGTCCCTGAACATTAGCCTTGGATTTGATACAGGGAGAATCGCAGTGGCTACGTCACATTTTCTTTCCTGCCAGGTTTTACTGGGCTGCGGAAGCTAATCTCCCAATGGGTTGGTGCTTCATACATGGTTTTCTCCACATCAACACGTGCCTTCACTCAGGAACCAGGAAGAACAGAGGGCACATTTTACTTTCTGCAGTTTTAGAAAAGCGACATCAGAAGTTGTTTCAGCAGCTATACACACTTGCCACTTAGGGACAGAGCTCTTTCTTTCTCATCTAGCCACACGTGATGCTACTTCCACCGGGCAACATAGGAACGTCAGATAATATTAAGGCTCTAAGAAAAAGGCAACCTCCCCCCACCCTGTAAAACAGAGGAGAACATGTGGTTAGGTGCCAGCTTCTAGCTTCCCAACCTGAACGGTGCTGCATCTAGAATTCACATCCAGACAACTCCTTCTCTAATGCTGAATTGTTTCCAAAGTCTGACATTGTGTCTCCAGTGGCTTTGTGGGCAAAATGTATGCATTACTTCCAGCTGTTTACAGGTCAGAATGACAGTTTTCTTACTATGTAGGATCCAGGAAAGCTGCTTACATGTTTGCCATGGCTCTTTCTGGCAGGAATAGGAAGTTGTGAGCAGTTGGAGGGATTGCCATGTGGATACCAAATCCGTGGATACGGAAGGATAACTGTAGTGTCCCCCCCCCTTTTCTCTGGCTTTTCTTCGCAAACGAAGATTCAGGAAGGACTCATAGAATCTTGCAGAGTTGGAAGAGACCATAAGGGCCATCCAGTCCAACCCCCTGCCACACAGGAAAGCTTTCTGCAAGCGTGCTGATGACTGAAAAGGCCAATCCGAGATAAACGAGTCCGGTTGCAGAAAGCACAGCAGAAGGTCTCCTTGGGTGATGTTTCCAGGTTGTGATTCTTTCTGCGTTGTCATTTCTCTTCAAGACTTGTTTGGCGTGAGTTCTCAAATAAAGCTGCAGCATTGTGGATAGTGTGTCTCCATGCCTCCCAATGTGAGGCTAGGGTGGGCCATTGTTGGTGATCAATTTGGCCGAGCCTGAGATGTTGTTTCAGGGAGTCCTTGTATCACTTTTTTGGAGCGCCCCTCTTACACTGACCCGTGGCGAGTTCACCATCCCCCCCCCTTTTAAGAGACGGATAATTGGGCAGGGAGGGGAGAGAAAGACATATATGCGATTATGTTTAAGGCAGCTGAAATCCTGTCACACATCTTAACTTCATCATAACTTCAGTATTAATTTGCTGCACGTCACTTTAAAAAGTGTTGATTTTTTAAAAAAAGATTTGCACTAAATACCTTTTCATCTACCTTAAACGTTATTAAAATATTTGAACAATAGCATTTTCAGGAAACATCATTTTCATTCAAATTTTAAATGTTATAAACAGTTAAATGTAATGTTCAAAAGATGGTGCTTAGTTTCTTTGTCTTTGTTATCCAGTGGCAGCACTAAGGGTGTGTGGAGAAGCCAAACTGCACCAGGTGGCACCATTGGGGGGTGACACAAGCCCTAGTGATGCCACAGCCCTTACCTATACGGCTAGTGTGGATGTGTGGCTAGAATATAAAGTCCTATACCATCCAAAATAGGTGTTTGTTGTCATTCATTGTACAGCTTGCAGCAGAAGAGTAGTACTAAAGAGCAGTAATGTCCAAGTAGTGCTAAAAAGTCCATGGTCCGGAAGTACCATTGCAGTACAAACTACTCAGACATATGCCCGACTGGCTTATCAGTTATATATAGGATTGCACTAAGACTGCATCCCTATACACTCTTACTAGAAGTAAATTCCCTTAAACTCCACTACACTTTTATGGTGCTGCTATTCTGTTTTAATGGCTATGGCTGCCTCCTGTGGAATTTTGGGGTTTGTGGTTTAGTGAGGCCTAATTGCTCTCTGGCTGAGAGTTCTAAATGCCCCTCCTTAAACTGCAAATCCCAGGAGTCATAGGAGGCAGCCAGAGCAGATAAAGTGGAATAATAGCACTATAAGAGTGTAGTGTGATAAAGTCCTTAGTGGGGCTTTTGAGTAATCATACATGTTGTTGTACCAGAATGTCAACATTAACTTTTTACTCTAGAAAGTAAGCTTGCAGAAAGAGCGGGATGAGTCCTTCCTGAATCTTCGTTTGCGAAGAAAAGCCAGAGAGAGAGAGAGAGAGAGAGAGAGAAAGTAATTCAGCTAATTACTTTTCAAAAGTAATTCATTAGAGTTGTGGCTTCAGAGCACCCCTTGTAATCGCTTACTGCTGCAATTGCATTTTTTTTTAAAAGCAAATTGTTTCAGTAGCACTAAAAACTCATGGTATAGAAGCAGAAGTAACTAACATAGTTAATGTTGCTTACTTAAAAACAAACACATCTGAATCCTACAAGCTGCTGGTTTGCAGTGCAAAACACTAGCTCCTTCTGCCCATCTTGCTGCCTGAACACTCACAACAGGGCATGAGGCAACAGCATGAGCCATGGTCTAGTCCTCTTTCATCATTTAGTGAGGCTGCATGCCTGTAATTATAACAGCAACTAAAAGGTTACTATTACACCACAAAAAGAATGAATTTACCCAATTGATTTGCAGTGGTAAGGTAATTTACTTATGCCTTACTGATTGCCAAAAAGGACTTAATTACAAATATAAATACCTAGTTAACTGCTGAAACTCATTTCTTAGGGCTTGGTTTCTTAGCATCAGGCATAATCAGCATTTATTTTTAATTGAACAGGTTAGCCTGCTGTCCCCTATGGCTTTGCAAAGCTCTATTATTCATGTGACATGTGTAAAGAATGAGTAGGACGAAGCCACGTGCAAGATTCTGTCTTGCATCATGAGAGTGGTATATCGGCCATCTACTTTCCCTTACCAACCACTGATGAATACTTATTGGGGCTTTGTATGCGTTGCTGCTCTATGGGGATACAGAAACTAACCACACACCAAGTACTGATAGTCTACTGACTACAGAAGTGAGCTTCCTAATATCTGCTTTAATATGGGAAGAAAAACTGGTTTCATCTTGGCCTTATTAAGTTGTAAACATAACCCTGAAAGTAGGCACACAGTGCCTGGCAAACCCTTGAGAGAGATCTGCAGTTTTTCCGGCAAGATTCAGTGTTTGAAAGTACAGTATAGGACTTCAGTGCCCTTTCCATTACTCTGATGACTACTAGAAGTAGAATTGGAGAAATTGGAAAAAATCACAGACAGTCCTGAATATTTCTAATGCTTTAAGGAAGAAAAATAGAGGCTGCATAGACCATGGTGTTCTGATTCTTTTGGGTTTGTTGTGGTGCTTGGCTTATTGTTTCTTTCAGTTGTAGTGACATTGTGCTACTAAGCCTATTGTTTCCTAGTCTTAGTTTCTCACATCTGTAAAATGGCATTACTGAAGTCAGGCACAACTGAGTTTAAGGCAAGCAAAGCTTCACTACAGAAGCTCCATTTTGCTCCAGATAGTTCTGGATGATGTGAGTCCTCATGATTGACTTACTTGTTCCTTTGTTCTCACCAAACAGCGCTGGTCGCTTGCATCTTATTGAAGAAACAGCACCTGTAGAAATTGGTGAGGGTGTGTTTGAGAGTATATTTTCCATAGTTCTACCACTGAGGAAGGCCAGGTGCAAGAAGCGAGAGGGAAACAGCAGAGTGTCAGGTGCTTGTGTGACAGGCTTTTCACCACAATTGGCAGCAACAGAATACGTTTCGCAGAATAAACATATTGCTTTATTTGCATGATCTATAAGGGATGCAGAAGCTAGCCTTTTCTTGACATAATAAAAATGTTCCTGAAGAATACAGCACATGCACTGCTTGGGTGAGCCAGAAGACAGAGCAGGCGGTGCTTTTACGAAAGTTGACTGTAAAGCAGCTGAGTCCCCAAGAGTGTCCATCTTGCCTTCCTGTGTAAAGAACATGACTCTGAACAGATTTTTACTCAAGAGCCCTGTCCAAACTGGTGCATTTAAGTCCCAATGGAACAAGCAGAGGAGGCTGTAAAAGCCTCTTACTGAGGGGAAAGCTGCCATCAGTACTATGACCGCAAAGCATCAGCACAGAAAAAAGTGGCTGGAAATCAAGCAGTACTGGCTGTAAAGCTGTGCGCATGTACAGTATACCTTTGGAAGGCAGGTATACTGTGGACCCAATATCTACAGCAAAAACTACCCCATAGGCACAAGAAGAAGAATACATTCTCCCAAACAGATGCGTTGATCTGCCTGTATACAAGATTCCTTGTGGGGGAGTGGATGATGTGCCAATGGGCACATTCTTCCTTATTCTACCACTGGGAGGCATTTGGACAGAGAATCAGACGAGCAACCACCACAGCCAGTGATAGAATCGGCTCTACTCCAGGCACACCGTTACACATCTGTTTGAAGCAAAGCTCCAGGAAATTTCACCAAAGAAAGGTGGAACTTACACTTCTGAGCAGCCCGTGCGGTGTTTTCTAACCTTGTTGGGGCAAACACCACAGGTTGTGTCCATCTGTATAGCTGTCCTATGTGTTTCTGTGCTGTAGGAAGCCATTGGAGATAATGTTGGTACAGCTGGGTGCTTGTGTGTCTGTCTGTATTTGCAGGAGTAGTGGCACTGCCCCAGGTGTGTGTGTGTGTGTGTAAGAGTGTGGAGTGCTGCCCCTTTCCAGTTTGAGGAGGAGCCTTTTGACACATTCCCATGCACAGGAATAAGATGAGGTGGAAGAGACTTCAAAGAGGCAAAGGCACAGTGAGTTCTGCAGACAGCAGCAGGTTCAGGGATTGGCCATTGCTAAGTAACTACACCATAGCTTGACCTCCAATTGCATTCCTTTTAGCACTGCATCCAAACAGGAAGCTCCTAGAGGCACATGGTCTATAGCATCAAAATGGTTTCAGCCCCTAAGAGGCTGCATGAGGACAGAGCTAGAGCTATGTTTTGGTTTATGGTTTTCTTTTATTTAAAAAAAATGAGAAAGAAAAAGAGGCGCTATTTACAGTGTATATTTTATTGATACGGGTCATAACTGCTGTATTTTTTATCAGTGCTGATTTCCATACAGTTCCCAGCATGTGTGTCAAATACCATTGGTCCAATAACAACAACAACAACAACAACAAAAATAAAATCTTTTTAAAATAATACAGTCTTTGCCACTCTCATCTGACATCTGCACCTGGAAGCTAGCATGATAGGTATGGGCTGTATATGGTAGCCCAAGGGCCACGACAAATGGTGGATCATTCAGCCTTGATGTTTTGGTTTGGATGTAAGGTTTCCAGCTTCTTTCTTGGCAAAGGTTTTCATGCCTTAGAAGAGGAGTGAGAAGTCTGGAGTCCACCAGATGATGTTGGCTTGGAGGTTCTAGCAGCATACCCAAATGGTGAGGAATGCTGGGATTTCCCAGCCTAAAACATCTGGAAGTCTACACAACTCCTTCCCCCAGTAGATGCAAATCAGGAGGCAAAGGGACAAATGCAGGAAAAGCTATATCTGCTGTATTTTTGGCATTGGGAATGAAGAGGTAAATGAATTAGATGGTGTTTTTTCATGTGTCCCTTCCTGCTATACTGCTTTTGTGGACAGCAGGGAGTAAATTAAAAACATGCATTTTCAGAGCTGCATCTGATGCCAACTGCCCTAAATTTGCTCTTGGCAGGATGTTCTGGCTATAGCAATACACTTCCTTTTCAAGTACCCACTGGTGTGCTGCCTGAATACTGTTTAACAGTAAAGGATAACATGGGGGAAAGTGTGGGTTGTTGTTTATTTAAAAAAACAACAACCACAGGTGTTCCCATTAGGCACAATGCAGCAGGTGGTGGTTCATGTCACCACCAACCCTCATTATTGGGTAGAGCCTTGCCAAGCTTTGAAGAGGCTTCACAACCAGGTCTTGTGAAGGGGGGGGGCTTGGAGATAATTCATCTAACTGGGCTGGAACTACTCATATGATTGGGGCCATGGCCAGGTCTGAGTAAGGAGGTTATTTTATGCTCAGGGGCTTTGGCTCAGAGACTGTCAAAAGTCTGGAGGCTTCAGCATTGGCTTAGTAACAGAGTAAGCTACCATACTTGTCACTAGACTTATGCTCTGTAGTCTGACTTTGGTGTGATATATACTGCCATCTCCTCAAGTGTTTAACCCTCTCTTCCAATGAATTGGTACAACACCAAACTGAAAGGTTAGTATTCCTTTCCCCACCCCCTGTTTCTTAGTACGAATGATTTTGTTACCAAAATCCCCCTTTGTAAGATCAGAATCACAGAATTGTAGAATTGGAAGAGACCACAAGGGCCATCCAGTCCAACCCCCTGCCACATAGGAAATCACGATCAAAGCATCCCTGACAGACGGCCATCCAGCCTCTGTTTAAAGACCTCCAAGGAAGGAGACCCCACCACGCTCCGAGGGAGTGTGTTCCACTGCCGAACAGGTCTTACTGTCAGAAAGTTCCTCCTAATGTTGAGGTGGAGTCTCTGATGTCCACCCTTTAAACATATTTTCTTCTAGTAAGGGATTAAAAACCCCAGAAAAATAAGAAAACCTTGTGTATTTTGCTAGTGACACTAGAATGTATTATACAGTTCAAAAATCAGCAGTGTTAAGGCTTCAAGGTTGCACAGCATTCTTTGTCTCAATTCTGTTACAGATTTAAGTGCATCTGGAAGGCAACAGCATGCTTCATCTGAGGTGTGAAATGGCTTTCACGCTGCAGGTTGTTTTGTTTTTTAAACAGTATTGATATGAGCCTGAAATCTTGGGGGGAATCTCTAGCTACAATGGTATGCATAAAACCCTGGCCTAGCCCAACAGTAAAGGTATAGAGTGTGTGAACAGCTAATATTGAAAAGTTATAGCATTCGGTAGCTTATGGCCTTCTATTCATTTTTGCTAAGAACCAACTGCTGGGGGCTGTACAGGCCTGCATCCTCACAGGTGTCAAAGGGAACAGACCCATAAAACCAATGGAAATTGTGGAAGTATTAACCTACTTGGCTGGAATTCTTTAAGTGGAATTTTCCCTTGTGCCTGCATATGTCAATTCTGTAGACCAGTGGTTCCCAAACTTTGGTGCTCCAGATGTTTTGGACTTCATCTCCTAGAATTCCTGACTGTTGACCAAGGTTGCTAGGGCTTCTGGGAGATGAAGTTCAAAACAGCTGGAGAACCAAAGGCTGGGAATCACTGCTGCAGAGGTTTGTTATTCTGGTCCTTTGGATTACCGAAAGCCTCCCATACCTACTGTACAGCCTCTGAAGCCTCCCCCCCACTCCACATGGCCATTCTGTGCCTCATGGGGAGCAGGCAGGATCAGAGAACCATCTAGCTATGTACCTGTAGCTAGATACAAAATTACAATAATGCCAAGACCTCCAGAGGACCCTGATGGATCTCAGTGCTGATGTAATCATTTTGTATCTGGCTATTGTAACATACCCAGATGCTTCTCTGATCCTGCCCACTTTCCACAAGCTCTAAAATATCAATACTGGAGGAGCTCAAGGTAATGTTCAAATAAAACCAACGTAAGCAGTTTGAAACCATTTAAAACAACAAAAATAATTTAAATAGACTAAAATCACATTAAACTATTAAACATGTCAAAAATTAAAACAGCTTAAAATCAAAGGATCAATAGGATTGAGGCCATATTCTTCCACTCTGGCAAGTGGGGACAATGCTGATGGCTGATCAGGCTTAAGCTAGATAATGAGATAACAGAAGCACATCAGTATCCTGCCATCTTCCCTTCTAACACAAATGTCATGGGGCACTTTTCTATCATATCATGGGGCACTTTTCATATCATGAAATTGGCTGACAGTGGTTATTTCTGCTTAATCTTATATACAACACATCTCTTTTAATTGAAAACTAGAGATTAACAACCTGCTCGTGTTTATCACACAAAAGCAGAAATCAGGGGCTTGAGTGCAGATGGCATTTTAAGCCTTATGATATAACTAAGGAACCTGCTTCAGTACAGATCTTGATGAATTACTTCTTCCATCACCCTTACTCAGGTTGCCATGGTTTGATGGAAAATGGAGTCCAACTGCACCTGGAAGGCTAGTTTCCCTGTTTTGCCATAAAGTACCATTGTTAAAATATTGTTAACCTGGGAATGTTAGCAATCAAAAATGATGCACAGGCAGCATACAAACAACAGGATGCAAGTCTCTACAGGAGAAAACCATTTATTCTTCGAGCAGCAACATAAGGGAGGATGAGAGAACTCTGGCACAATTTAGGGAGTACTGTCTAAACAGAAGCTTGGACAGTGTTCCTGAGTTTCAGCATCACAGTCTCCAGAAAAAGAAACATTTTTCAAGGGTTTTTCAACACTTCTTGAAAAAGTGGTTGCTTCATTTCAATCCCCTGTACTTACATCCAAGACAGTGCACAACCAAACCACACAGTGAGATTTTCCCATCCACTAGATCTTGTTTGATTGTGTAGGATCAACCATGTGAATACTGTGAGGAGGAGGAGGAAGATACTTGTAACATCCTCCAACTGAGGTGTAACCGCAGAGTGTCAAAATAAGGGTATTATCCCCCTCGAAATAAATATTCTTTCCCCAAAATGATTTTTCCCAGCCCTCAAATTTATAGTATTGCAGAGGGTGAGACACTGAAAATTGTTCTTACCTTGAACTCCTACATTTGCTGTGTTTGCCTTCCCTTGGTACTTCAACTGAAATGCTCAACTGAAGTTTTAAGTTTTAAAATGCTCAACTGAAGTTTTAAGTTACTGCAATATTAGAAGTATGGGGATTAAAGGAAAATTTAACTTGAGTGGGTGACAGAAATTCTTATTTGGGGGGAAGGGACAATACCCTCATTTGCTTCCTGCCCCCATAGCTATACCCTTGGAGAATGGGGAGCATACAGTGGTATTTTAAGAGAATATGCACATTTTTTTCATAATATGTTCATATAACCCCCCACATTTGCTATTGCCAATAGTCACCCCATCCCTTACATTAGACTGTTGAAAAGTACGGTAAATCCTTATGTTGGCCACAACACTCAGGCAACACAAAGAAAATTGTCAGTTCTGAGGTTCCTTTTAATGAAATCCAAAACTTGTTCTAGTAGTGTTTATCTGAAGATTACCCAAGCCCTGGGACTGACACATGCTGGTGGTGAGTTTTGCTTAGTTTTCATTTTAATGCTATGTGCTCTCCATTATCCAGGAGTCCTGCAAGGCTAGAGTCAGAAACATTACAAAGTGGGGAGATTCTATCACTGATGCTGGGCTGAGCCAAGCACAAGTAAGCAGCTAATACTCTCCTTTCCCCCTGTCTGTTTCCCACCACAACCAACAGGTCTGGCCAAACAAAAACAAACAACAAAACCAACACACGCCCTTCTTCATCAACATAGAATTTGACCTTTTTGGACAGAATGGCTCACTGCCATTTCTCTAAATACAACCTTCTGGGTAAGAAACACCATTGCATTTCTGTGAACAAAGCTCCTCAGATAATTATTAAACAACAGGAAAATGAGAGCCAGTTGACAATGTGCGTGTAGATCACTGAGTTCGATTCTTCCCATGCAGAGTGCATTTTGGCAGGGGTGTATTTAGCCTGTGCAGCGCTGCTAGCCACTCACATGTTCACAGAACAAGTGAAGTGAGATATAAACATGGATAAGATTTGCCTAACAGCAGTTAGACTATCTTTGTTGCTTACTCTGCTTGCACTTTGCATCCAAGGTCACTCCGCAGCTCAAAGAACAAACCAAAGCTCTAAATGAGAAAGAGGCAGGCTGCTGTATAAAGCCCAACCCCTCAAAATCTCATCTTGGTAATTAACTATTCCTGGGAACTATGCACTGATATTATACTGCATAAAGGTCTGTGCAGCACAGCACTGAGCACTCTGCATTGCAGCTTAAGGGCTCTTGATCCCCAGCAGGATGGCGCATATACAAACGCTTTTTATGAATGTGTTAATATCTACATTGTTACGCAAGCACCTTAGAAACCTATAAAGAGGATTGCAGTTTTGCTTTGGTCATAGAACCTGAGACCTTTCAAATAGCATTGACTTACAGTTCCTAGCTGGTGCCGTGCTGCCTAAAGTAGCTTGTTTCTGCAGCATGGAACAAAAAAGCACTATAGGCAGGATACAGAGACAAGATTTACACTGCAAGAGGAACTCAAAATGAGGTGGGAACTGAACCAGCTTTGTAACTGTTGCGATTCCTCACATGCTTCATTAGCAAGAAGTTACAGTGGGACAGAACAGCCACTGGTACTTTCTGAGAATAGCAAAGGACCTATTCTTGCTTAAAATACCACAACATCTTAATAGGGTGAAACATGTTTATATGATGATTTTGACCTAATAGTATGAGATGTATATTAGATCTGTCTCAACTTCACTCTTCTGGTTGATGAGAGGCAAGATGTATGTGCAGAGATCTGGATTATTAATGAACATGTTTAAAAGGCAAGTTGAGAGGACAGCTTTTGGAATCCAGCTTTATTAAGGTTGGGTTACCCAGTTAAAGCCCCACCTAGTAGAAAGAGAGAAGTATAAGTCAAGATTTACATGATCTGAAGAGAAAACAGAGTATAAGTCAAGAGCTGTTAAAGCTGAAAGAGACTTCAGTCCATATAATTTGCTGCTTTGGATCCACAGCTGAACAGTGTGTTATGTATTTTGTGAGGCACCCAGAACTGTTAGACATCACAATTTTGTAGCACTGTGTAAGACCAAAGCTCTTCTAGACAACCATCAAGTCCACAGATGCAGTTTATTGAAATCCTCTGTGCTGATGGAGGATAATCTAGGATAAATTTTAACTGGTGGATAGGATTTTGCAAAATGGGAAGTTCTGCCTTTGTTACAGTAGCTTTCCTGGTTCATCACCATCCTTGGAAGATTTTGAACATTGTCTACAAGCAATACAAGTGGGAAATACAGTTCTAGTTCATAGTTCTATCTAGCTCTCCATTCAGAACAGAGACCACTGTGTAATCTTCAAGATACGTGTTGCTCCAATGCCACAGTATCTCTTCTGTTTCTAAAGAGTGAAGTAAGCGTGCCAACATCTGCTTTTCAAACAGCAGGCTGAAATCCAATCTAACTATAAAAATAAGAATGGTGGGAAAGACATTTACATTTTACAAGACACCATGGAAATGCAACGCGGGTGGAATGGAAATAAAAGGTGTGAGGTACCCACTGTCACCCAACTTCCCTGGGATCAGCTGATGAGAGGAGCTGAACGATCATTTGTCACTGTTGGTTTGAGATGGACGTTGGCAAAAGGATTCCTGTGGAGAGAAAGCAAAGCTTGGCATGAATGGAAATGGCTTCAGGAATGGACTGGCCTGCACTGACAGGGATGATGGAAGAATGAGATATGCAAGGACAACAAACAAGCCTTAGTTCTGCTCACAAAAATCATAGTTCCCCTTGCAATTAAAGCAGCATCAATTGGCACAAAGTATTTTAAACAATGGTTTGCTTGAAAGGTGGTCTTTTGCCTAAATGTCTGTATCTTTACAATTCTTGATTTTAACTATATGCAATACAATTAGGAACAAGGGCAGATGAAGAAACACTGCACTGCCTCATGCAGAAAGCAACATGAATGCTCACATTTGTACAGTGAAATTGTCTCAAGTTCTGACAGGGGATATGTCAGAAAGAGTTGGAGCACAGATAATGGTTGCCATAGGGATGCCATCAAAATGGCCCTTCCCCTCATGGAAGCAAACTAGCAAGAAGCCTCCTTCTGAAAGATGCTTCCTTGACCTGAGAGCTTAGGTTGTGCTCCAAAGGAAGCTGGGTAGCCAGAATGCCTTGAAAATATCATTGTTTTACAAGGACTTTGTACTGCTTGATCTTCTTCCCCCATAATGTATGAGATTTCTGCTTGTTTCCTTGGGTTTTGGTGCTGCCTCCTGACTCCCCTCTTTCCTTCCCCTCCACTTCTCTTTGTGCCAAAATCTATTTCTACTCTAACCATAACCTGCAAAAGCATAACTTACCATAGGAACAGGGATAATCAGTCAGCTTCTACATTCTCTGAGGGTACGCGGGTCCTGTTCATGTAATCGGTAATCCTACATGATACGGTTGGGTGGGTGTGATTATATATGAGCAATATTTTGGTGGCATTCCCATGGCACTTTTAACAAGCTCCAGATCCAAAAATGCAACAATACAAAGAATGAGGCGAACAAAGACAGCTAAGAAATTTAATATGCATACCTTCAATATTCAGGCTTCCATTAAAAATCCCAATGATTAAAATATATACATTACTTTTAGTCTTCTTTTATACCAATTCCACAAATATCTTCTTATACCCATACTTATGAAGCCAAAATAGTCTCATCTGTGCAGAAAAGGGTGGGGGTATCAGAAAACTCAGCATAGCCCTGAGGTTGTGGAAGTGCTGACAGGGTGTATGTCTGTATGGGGGGGGGGATGGAGTATGACAGAGGAAGGAATGGGTTGACTGACTGAACAGGAACACTGGCTGAAGCTGGCATGGACTGCCACATCCAGATGGGTGATGGAACATCTCATTGCCAACATCTTACACGTCGGCACTCAGGAAACTGCTCTGTCTGCCTTTATGATAATGGGCTCAGTTTAAGTTTTTATTACCTACAAAACCTTAAAACACCTTCCTCCATGACAGTAGAGAGCTTTTCTGACCCTTGTCTGCCTGTTCAAATGCTGCATCCACAGGGAGATACTCTTTGGGTGGTGTCTAAGATATAGGTGATCCATCAGTCCATGGCAGCTTGGAACAGGTCCTTTAGTGTTACAGTGCCCACTCTTTAGAACTTGCTAACAGTAGATATTAGCTAGATACTGCCTTTTAGTAGCTGACCCCTTTCCAACAAGTTTTCCCAGAACAGTGGTTTTGTTTGTATCTTCAGAAAAAATTAATACAAGCAATTCATAACTGTTGGGGAATAAACGCATAATTTGTTGTAGGTTGTACATAAATTCAAGCCCTCTACAAATTCAGACACATCCCCTAGGGAAAAACAGATTTAAAACTTAGGTTTTCCGGGGGAGTTTTCTGGGCCGTGAGGCCGTGTTCTGGAAGAGTTTATTTCTGATGTGTTGCCTGCATCTGTGGCTGGCATCTTCAGAGAATGGTTGGGTAGGAGTGGAGGGGGATTATATACTGTGAGCCCCTGTTGGGGAGGGTATGTAAATTTGTGTATTTGAATGGCTAGTTTCTGGGTAGAAATATGCAAGGAGGATTAGTGTCTGTTTGGCTAATGGTCCATTGTCTGCTAGAAATCCCCCTGTCCCTGGGTGGAGTTCATTTGCACATGCTGAGTTTTGATTTTAGTGTTTTTCAGGACTGGTAGCCAGATTTTGTTTACTTTTAGGGTTTCTTCTTTCCTGTTGACGTTGTCCAAGTGTTTGGGGATTTCAATAGCTTCTCTGTGCATTCTGATGTGATAGTTGTTGGCCTGGTCCAGAATTTCTGTGTTTTCAAATAGCATTTTGTGTCTAGGTTGGTTTATAACATGTTCTGCTACTGCTGATTTTTCTGGCTGTCCCAGTCTGCATTGTCTCTCGTGTTCCTTGATTCATGTTTGCACACTGCGTTTAGTGGTCCCTATGTAAACTTGTCCACAGTTGCATGGTATGCGTTAAACTCATATGGCTGTGAGAGGGTCTCTTTTGTCTTTCGCTGAGTGTAGCATTTCTTAGTTGGTCTGTAGATTGTTTAGAGCTTGTGTTTCCTCATCAGTTTCCCTATTCTGTCTGACTCCTTTGATGTATGGTAAAAATACCTGGGCCAGCCAGAAAAATCAGCAGTAGCAGAACATATTATAAACCAACCTGGACACAAAATGTTATTTTAAAACACCAAAATTCTGGACCAGGCTAACAACTATCACGTCAGAATGCATAGAGAAGCTATTGAAATCCACAAACACTTGGGCAACATCAACAGGAAAGAAGAAACCCTAAAAGTAAACAAAATCTGGCTACCAGTCCTGAAAAACACAAAAATCAAAACCCAACATGTGCAAATGAACTCCACCCAGGGACAGGAGGATTTCCAGCAGATAATGGACCGTTAGCCAAACAGACACTAATCCTCCTTGCATATTTCTACCCAAAAACTAGCCATTCAAATACACAAATTTGCATACCCTCCCCAACATGGGCTCACAGTATATAATCCCCCTCCACTCCTACCCAACCATTCTCTGAAGATGCCAGCCACAGATGCAGGCAAAACGTCAGGAATAAACTCTTCCAGAACACAGCTTCACAGCCTGGAAAAAAACCCACGGAAAAATTATGGATGCCGGCCGTGAAAGCCTTCAATTTCACAGATTTAAAACAGCTTCTACCAATTTTATTTCACTCCATTTGGGCAAATTCAGCTTGTTGATTAATTTGAATTTTTAAAAAATTGGCACTGTGGGGAAGAATACTGACTAAGGTAGGGCTGCCCCCTCCATTTAGGTGCCTAATATCAAAAGCCAGTGGGTACCTCTAGCAGAAAATCTTCCCTGCCACTAAAAATACAACTATACTCAGCATGTGTCACCCCCACCCCCTTTTGTGAAAGTCAACATTAGCTGCTTGATTATCATTCTGCCTAATGATAGGGTCAGCTGGTTATTTTCTAGGACCAAGAGCCTAGTTGAATTTGCAGAGCATAAAGTTTTGCCTGCCTATTTACACAATGGTCAGGCACTGGAAAGGGGATACAAAGGCTTCCAGCCCAACAGTGGCATGAGGGAGCTGTTCCTGGATCCTGTCTGGTAGCTGTTGCAAAACTTGCATACTGCAGGCACTGGATATCTTGTTAGGCAATATTGAAAAAAAGCAGATCTGCTAATGTAAACCCTGGTTGTGGTCACGTAAAACCTGAAGAATATTCCAGCTAAGCTCTCCTGAACAAGTGGGTATTTTCAGATTAGTTTGATCCTCCTTTTCCTTCCCCTCATCTCCCTCCATGGAAGAAGCCACATTTTGTTGGTATTTACATTCACATGCACCTACACGTACATGAGCATTGCTTCCTCCAGAACATCTTGCACTTATTCAGGGCAAGCTGCTACTCACCAAATACTTGTCAATATGTACCTATAGTCATCCTACTAGACTCTGAGGTGCAGGCTGCTCCATCATGGACAAATCTAAGCCTGGCTAGGGTCACTGGCTGGATGTGAGGGAAACCTTTTCCAGGCAACAGCTAACTTCTCCCTACTCTTTCTTGGTACAGAGAGATCTGAGGGGATGTTACATCAGCTGCTCCTCTTCAGGTAATTATGTGTAGAGCATGGTTCAACAACAGAAATGGTGCTTGAAGTTTGTCCAGACTAATTGGATTTTGGCCAGGAGAACAGAGTTCAGATTTTACAGCCTTTATTTTTTAAAAGATGAAACATTAATACATACAGTGCAGGGGTGGGGGAGAGAATGACATGCTGGCTGGGGTGATTCTGGGAAGTGAAGTCCAAAACAGTAAATTTCTCTGCCTCTCTCCTTAAGAAACCCCTCAGTTTTTATAGGAAAACTCAGTGACCAACTATCAAGTCATCCCTTCCCAATATTAAGGCACACAACACTCTCTTTCACAACCTAGAAGATGACACAAGGGAAAATAGTGGGCCATTCCTTACTCTAAATATCACGTTTGGAAGCCAGCTCCATTAAGGCAGAAAAGGTAAGAATTCTGCACTACTGAAAAGTACCACTAGTAAGAGCTGCAAATAAAGTAAACACATCTGATAACCTAGGACCAGAACTATGTGCCTCCTGTTTCCAGTAGAATGCCAAAGATGGAGAGAGCACATAGGGATATGATGTTTTTAGGGTGGCATTTGCAAATGTTTTGGTGTACGGAGATACTCGGCACATCTGAAAACTCTAAATCAAATCAGCTTTGATAAATTGTTGAAGCACAACTTGAATCAAGTGTTACAAGTGATTCATACTTTGTCTCAGTCAGCTTACTTTTGTGAAGAGGTGATCATATTCCATCTGATCAAAATTATGTCAGAAATTGGCTGGATTTTGCACATGCACAGGATGCTACCTGTGTTACCAAGGTAATACAATACAGCTCTCTGGGTTTAGCCAAAGCATATTGAGAAAGGACAGGGGCACCCATATTACTTTAGGATGTCCTGTTTTGGCCTTACCACTTTTGAAGCATGTCTTAAATATTAAGGTACCAAGATATATAGAGATAATAAGGACTGGTAAAGGCTAAGTGCGACACACAGCACCTTCCTAATGACGCAGGAGCTTTTCTTATCCCACCGCTGCCACCATTTTTGTGACACTGCACCACTGTGTCACGGCTGAACTAGGTCTCCCTGTGGTATACCACAAGTACTCATGTGTGGATGTGTTTTACTGATTGTGCGTACTTGTCAGAGATTCACTTATGCCGGCTGCATGTCTTAAATTAATATAAAGAAGGTTTATTGGCAAAAAATTAAAATATAACTGCATCAACTAATCATCTGGCCTGCACATAAGTTCCCTCTATAAGTCTCTTCCTCTCTGACTACTCTCTCCAGCACACAGCTTAAGAACTCCCTCTCTGTCAGACTACTGCTCAAGAACTGTCATTCTCAAAGCCTCAACTTAAAAACTTCACTTAAAACTGAAACTCGTTCTTCACTCACTCCCCCTCTTCGCCTCCAGAAGCCCTTCCTCCTTCTCCCTCCTCACAGAGGACTGGCTCCTAGAGACCACTGTCCACATTGGCCCCCTAGCTGTTCATCACACTAAGCAAGATGTGTGTGTGTGTGTGTGTGTGTTTGGGTGAAAAGGCTGTCATGTACAAGAACTGCCTGCTCTTATTTTTTTTTAAATACCTTTATTCAATTTATAGTCCACCTTTTTCCTGTCAAGGAACCCGAAGCAGCTTACAAAATTTAAAAGTTTAGCCAAAAATTTACTATACAAAAGTTTAAAAGGCAATGAAATGTTAGTTTTACTAAAAACACATAGTTAAAAAGACTTTTAAAATGCATTTAGAACATAAAAACATACACAATAAAAAGAGAACACACCGTTTTAAACAATATTGTGCCACATGATGAAAATCAATCTACCTAAATATCTACCTAAATAAAAAGATCTTAATCTGCTAGTTAAAAGTGAGCAGGGAGGGGGCTAACCAGACCGCCTGTGGGAAGGAGTTCTACAGTCTAGGAGCAGCCACTGAGATCACTGTTTCTCATGTCCTCAGGACCAGCTGCACCTGAGTAGGTGGTAGGACTGAGAGAAAGCCCTCCCCTGAAGATCTTAGATTGGCTTATTTGGGGAGATATTCTGGAACCATGCTGCTTTGGGCTTTAAAGGTCATACCAGCACATTGAATTTTGCCTGGAAATGGACTGGTAGTCAATGAAGCTTTTTTCAGCAGACGAGTTACATGATCCCTGTAACCAGCCCCAGTCAGCAGCCTGGATGCAGCATTTTGGACCCACTGGAATTTCTGAACTGTCTCCAAAGGCATCCTGATATAGAGTGCCTTGTGTGTCGATGTGCCTTCAAGTTGTCTGTTGACTTATAGCAACCCCATGGTTTTTATAGGGTTTTTTTAAGCAAGGAAAATTCAGAAGTAGTTTTGGCAGTTCCTTCCTCTGAAGTGTAGCCTACAGCACCTGGTATTCATTGGCAGTCTCCCACCCAAGTACTAACTAGGGCTGACCCTGCTTAGCTTCAACAATCAGACAGGATCTGGTGTCTTAGAGTATTTAGGCTGTAGAGTGCCAATGAGTATTTAGCCTTAGAGTATTTAGACTGTAGAGTAATCCAAATAGGATGTAATCAAGGCATGTGTCACCATAGCCAGATATGACTTCTCAAGGAACAGGCAGTTGCTGTATTAGTTTTAATTGTGCAAAAGCTCTTCAGGGAACCACTGAAACCTGGTCATCCAGGCTCAGATCTGAGTCCAGGAGTACACCCAAGCTGTGACCCAGAGTTTTCAGGGGAGTGTAACCCCATCCAGCTGTGGCTGAAACCCTATTTCCTGATCTGCCTTCTGAATGACCAGGAGCACCTCTGGATTATCTGTCAATTGTTTGCTCTCATCCAATCCATTACTGACAGACACTGGTTTAGTATAGAAATGGCTTCCCTGAAGTTACTTTTCTTTAGCTACCTAAAGAGAATATATGAGCCAGTAGCCTATATTAGAGCAGGTGTTGAAATCCATGCTTGGCCAAGACCTCATAGAAAGGTCTTGGAGAAAACAATGAGCCCAGTTTCCTAAAGAAATAAGGAAAGGCACATTTTACAGTGTTACTACCCAGATGAATGAGGAATGTAAACATTTTACCAACTAGCATTAATAGTGGATTGGTAAGTAATAACAGTAATGGATTGTTGTGCCTTGATACAGTATTCCAGCTTTCCCCAGCCTAGCATATTTCAAATGTGCTGGACTACAACTTGCAACATCCCAACTTAGCCATGTTGGCTGCAGATAGTGAGAACTGTAGGTCAACGTACAGTATTTGGACAGCCACCAGACTAGGGAGAGCTAGAATATTCTCTGAGTCATATGCTAGCAGTGCATTGGGATGAGGTTTTGAAAGACATATGAGCAATATTTAGTTCAGTTGTTTGGCTTTACTTGCATTTCCAAGCAAGGCCCAAGTGCCTTGATGACTCCCAAAAGTAGTCCTAGAAACTAAAATGACTGACAACAGGAGGCTGTTTCTACAAGAGGAATTGCAGGGGAAGGGAAAACATAACTTTCCTGATGCTTTCTTTAGTTTGAATTCCAGAATAGATACTCAAAAGCCCAGCTTTCTGACAGAGATGTTAGTACTCTAGTTAGTATAAAATATGTACCAAACAGACGTGAAGTACATGCTTGTTATCTTCTAATGTATGTTTCTTTAAAATATATGCAGGGGGTAGGGGAGAAAACAAAACTTGCATACAATTATCCCATTTTGGATTAACCTCTGTGAATATGATACAACTAATTTTCAAAAAGGGAACCAATGCCAATAAATGTTTCTTTTAGAGCAGCATGATTTTGTATTCTGGCATTACAGCTAAAACCCCAGCAAACTACTGTATCAAGTGGCCGCAAAGGCTATTCCTAGAAAGGAGAGAGGAAAAGTAGGTTAGCTGTGCAAGTATAGATACTGATACATGGATATTGCTGTGTAGTAGGTGTGGGCAGGCATCATTCCTTGTTTGGACACAAGCACCTCTTAGCAACCAGTCTTGCTTATTTCAAAAGTCTGCTCAGTTCAGAGCAGCAAGATTAATTATCCTATTTTTAAAGCACAGGCAATTAATATCCCCTACTTAATTAATGCAGAGTCTAAGATCATTTTTCTCCCAGGGGATGCTAAAATAGATTCTTGAAGCTGAAAAGAACATATAGAGGGAGGTGTGGGGAGAGATAAAGTATTGAAAATTGTTCATACTGTAACTCATCAAGGAATAGTTAACTATTTTTGTAATGGCAAATGGTGGGGTGGGAAAACTTGGGAGCCTGACAGGAATTCAAGGAAGTCTTTGAGCTGCTTATCAACATCAGTGTAGAACTAGACCAGTAGGGGGAAAACAGTGAGCTAAATCTATTTTAGTACCACTGTGTTTGAGCTCTAACTTGTGATTCCTTGCATCATCCTGCTTAGCTGCATGGAAGTAACTGCTTGGCCAGTGAACCATGGATCAACATATCTACCAACACAGGATGGAGTCGAACTGTGATGGAATGTAGGGATACTCTTTCACTCACTCATACACACACACATACACTCATACATCACTGCCACCACCACTTTTTTCTTACAAAACCTATTTACTGTAAACCACAAAATCACTGAAAGTAGAGCAGTTACTGAAAGGACAGTGGTCCATTAATTATAACCCAGGAAACACATTTTTGCCACACATTTAGAGTTGGTATAACAATCATGAGGAAAGCGAAAATTATTGAAAGGCTGAGCAGCTGTGAAGAAAAAAAACCTCGCTTCTTATCTTTGCCAGCATGGTTCGGGGTATCTTTATAAGCATGAGAGTCTCACACTTGCAAGGATATTGCAACTGACCACACTGAACAAGCAGCCCTAACACATAAGTCAATGAGGAGTCTGCTAAGGCAGACATTCCTCCCCCCTGCCCTGCCCCTTTCATGAGTATAGACATAACACCTTGGAGTGGAGCACCTGTGTTCTTCTAAGACAGAATCTTCATGTATAAACAAACTAAGAACCCAAACAGGAAGAACCAGGAGATTCACATTGTATTAATGGGGGAAGAAGGCTAGTGCCCTGCAGCCCAATGGTTTTGACAGAATATCCCTATGCATGTGCAAAAGCTTCAGACCACCAGCCTGAAATCAAAGAAACCCCAGCTTCCCAGATTTAGAACAGCCCAATGAATATCCAAACCCAGGAGGTGATGTAGCAAAAAGAAAGGGGGGGGGGTTGGTGTGGAGACTGAGGCAAGGATTATGCTGGAGTTGTGTGGATGTAGGAGTGGATCACAGAGACTGAAGCATGGAGATTTACCCCAGAGGTCAGCAGAGGAAAAGCAATCTAACTTCCATCAGCCAGAGAATGGGAGTGAAACTCCAACAGTGGACTGAGTTGCAAGCAAGTGAGTCAAACTCTGAACTGACCAATCACCCACAGAGAATGGAGTTCACCAATAGTGTCCGTAGCTGTTCATCAGCAGTGCTTTTTCCATGATCAATGACACCCTCCATCTCCACATTGTGGTTCCAGATTCACCAGTATTTAAAAAAGAGTCAGTCCAGAGCACTCTAAGGAGTGAGATACGGGCAGAGGGAAAGGATCCAGCTGGGTGGGGGTGGCGGGAGAATTAATAGTAAACTTACAACTACACACAGTCAGGAAACATCTCAAAACCTGGCAACTTCAACATCCGTGCTGTAATGGAAAAAACAAAGAGGATGTTTGTAGACTGGTACTTGGCAGGCAGGAATACGCCACAGGTAATTCAGAGACCTAGCTGTGTTAGTCTGCATCAGTATGCATCTTCTAGCACCTTTGAGACTAACTGAGAGAAAGCAGTTGGTAATATTTATTATTTATTTATTTGTGCAATTTCTATGCTGCCTTTCTCCAAAAGTGGGATCCAAGGTGGCTCACAGAACAATTAAAATCACTATTAAAACCATTTAAAACATACAGAGTAAAAAACATAAAAACAACATAAAACACATCCTGATAAAAGCCACAATTATATGTCAAAGGCTTGCTTAAACAAGAATGTTTTTGCCTACCGGCGAAATGAAAACAGGGAGAGGGCCAGCCCAGTCTCCCACGGAAGGGAGTTCCACAGTCTGGGAGCAGCTACAGAGAAAGCTCTCTCTCTTGCCCTCACCAAGCAAGACTGTGATGGTGGTGGGACCGAGATAAAGCCTTCCCCTGCAGATCTTAAAACCCTTGCAGGTTCATAGAGGGAGATATGATCTTTCAGATAGTCTGGACCTAAGCCATGTAGGGATTTATAGATCAGGACCAGCATTTTGAATTGTGCATAAGCTTTCGTAAACTTAAGTCTCCTTCATAAGATGCATCTTTCTGGATCCAATTACATTCCATTTCACTCCCACAACTGTGTAGATATGCTTTGTACATGATGATTTATTAACACTACGGCATCCAAAGAAGTGGGTTTATAACCACAAAATCTCATGTGAAAATAAAAACCAGTTAGTCTTAAAGTTGCTGCTACATTTCTTTTTCTCCCCCACTTCCGCCTTTTTATGCTGCAAGAGACTAACATGACTACTTCTTTGAAAACTTTGTCCACAGGTAATTGTAAGCAGGGGGAGAGAACAGTTATTTGTAACACAGCCTATGGTGTCCCATGAATATGCAACATTCAGAGGTCTCCTGGTGAGATTACAACTGGTTCAGACCCAGGATGCAGAAATCAGGGCAAACTGCAATTGTTATCTTTGGCATATTTTAGAAAACTCATTGCCCCCCAATAAGTGCCGCTGATTATATAGGGAAGGAGAGAAGATATAGGGAAAGAAGAACCGAGTCTCTTGTTCTTTCTGGATTGCCTAGATATCAAGAATAAGAAACCACCAAAACCTTTGTAAACCTGAAAATCATTCTCTGAACACATTCCCTGTTTTTCTTCTTAAATAAAAGTGAGAAAACATCTTCAAAGAAGTGGCCACCCTTTGTGTGTGTGCCTGTGCTTTCAAGTTGCCTGTCGACTTACAGTGAGCCTATGAATTTCATAGAGTTTTGTTAGGCAAGAGGTGGTTTTGCCAGTTCCGTCCTCTGAAATATAGTCTATAGCATCTAGTATTTATTTACTCGGATCTTAATAACTTTCAAATTTCAGAGCATATGGAAAAAGAGGGTGGATGTCTGATGTGGCAAGCAACAACTACCACCACATGAGGCACAGAGCCTCTGTATCTGAAAGCTTCAAGCTGTATGATACATGAAATATTGACCAACACATGCCAATGACTGCATAATGTGTCCATCATAAAGGCATTTTTTTTAAAGCCCAGCAATCCTTAATAAAATCATCCAGGCCCAACTCAATGAAGGAAATCAAACTTTTATTCAAAGATATCAGTACAGGGCACATTTGCTCCAGCTTTTTTCTTTTTCTGCTCAATTTTTCTTAAAAAAGAAGAACATAGCTCCTAACTATCCCCCTTCCAGCACTTTTACAGTTTTTGCACAGGTTTTGTGTAATGTTTGTTTTTTTACATTCATTCTTTTACTACAGAATGGCCCAGATGTGAAAGTCTTTTGAGCAAAGTTATGACAACAATGTAAGGAGGATGTTACATATGTCCCAAGGTCTGTTATAGAAAACAAATAAAACCTTTGCTATGTGTGTAAAGACAGAACTTTTATATATATACATATTGTCAATATACTATTGCCAGCAGGCACCCACACCGGTCAAAAAATTTAATTTGTGGGTTTTCTTAAATATTAGGGTCATAATGGGAATACAGCTTTACATTGTAGATTTTCCACTGTAAAAGAAAGTGTTAATTCTTTAAAAGTGGCCAGATGATAGACAGCCCAGAATTCAGTGACTGAAGCACCAGCAGCCATTAATTCCAATCCTATACTTCTGGAGACACATAAAGAAGACTGACAGCATTTTAGGACATTAAGCACTTGAATTCTGCCCAAAGTCATCAGGTCCAGGCTTTAGCCCAACTCACAGAAAACAAATCATCTCTCCTCCCTCCACCAAAAATTCAAAGACCACAAAAAAGCCCCTCTGTTTTAGAAAGAGAAAGTCTTTGGATTGATTTGCCAAGCTGCATAATTCAACAAAATGTCCACCCTTCCCAACCCATCCCCAGTCAGGAGTACTAACAGTGAGGTAACAATACCTTCCTAGAAAATATACATATACATATACATATACATATACTTATACATATACATATATATGTGTATATACATATATATATGTATAATAAACCTTTTAAAAATGGATACTGGGTTGGTACTCAGTTTAACTGGCAGGCTCAGGTGAACAGTCCAATCCTTCCTGAGAATCAGTCACTGCTCACTGCTAAACCTGCACACACACCCAGCACTATCCACTTTCCTTAGAGCGTACTACTGAGGCGGCCCAGAGTCCCCTAGCATCTGTATGCACCTTCCCTTTCAACAACCAAAATGGGCAATGTGGTTACGTTCAAAGGAGGGTAGTGGAAATAACAGTAGGCACACCATAGGCCATGCATATTTGTTTCTGGGGGCAAAAATTATAAGGAAAAAAGTCTCCATTTAAAGGGATAGTGCATTTCTTTTTTTTAAAAAAAAATCATTTATGAAGTACAAAGAGAAAGTGAGAAAGAATGATGCAGGATCTCTATCTGGTTTGTTTTACATGTAAACTGCATCCAGGCGGCGGCGGTGGTGGTGATGGTAGTGGTGGCGGCGGCGGCTGCCGTAAGATCTAGTAATCCTGGCTTTGATATTTTCTGCTCAAACAAGGAGGTTTACACATGTGGGGAGGTAGCAGCACCATGGGTTCCTTAATGATTACAAGAGTTCTCAATCCAAAGGCGGTGGACAGGGAGAGATGACTCTTTTTAAAGAAGAAAGGGAAGGCAATTGTGCAGAAGGAGAAGAAAGACAGAAAAGAAACTGAAGGGGACAGAGAAGCAGAAAAATCTTCCAAGCAGCAGCTGCCATTTCTAGTCAAGGTTCCTTCTCTCACACTGTAGATACCAAAGTGCCGCTGCCACTGCGGACAAGAAAGAGAAAGCAGAGAATGCTGCCAAACCACACTTCACTTCACTTCATACAAAAGAGAGAGAGAAAGAGAGGAAAGAAAAGCACCTGGTGGACAACAACTAAACAGTAATGCTTCTTGAGTGCAACACACTCTGCCAAGAGTTTGGGTTGGGGGCTGGGAGTGGAGTGTAGGGCAGAGAGACAGAGTAGAGAAAGAGAAGTAATGAGAGCATCCTCGGCACGTTGGAACTCTAGTACAGCTCATGAATGCAAGTGCAGCTCTATCCTGGCTACGCTCAGCTGCATCCACTCCATTACCAGTGGTCACAATACTGTGAGAAGGACCTGCCTGCCTTTAGTTTCTTGTTTTGTGAAATTGTGGTTGCAGTTCATTAAAACATAGTGGCTGGCATCCTATTAGGCAGTTACAATGGTGTAAGCTAGCCATACAACCTCATAACAGTTTCATCTTCACATTTACAATTGTCGCACCATTGTCACAACCACAAATGCTCCTAAAAGCCACCTTAAAAGTCAGGCAGCCATACCACGTGAAGCAGTTCTGTGGCGCTGGCAAGCGGGTTCCTAAAGGATAGCAAGTTTAACCCTGTCCTGCCAGTGTGGTGAGGAGTTGCACTAAGACCCCACAAGGGGCCCTGCTTCTGTTTGTTGCACCACAGTTTGCTGGTAGAAGGGGACTCAATGTGTCATCCTTCAGTGCTCCACTCATCCATGCTGCAGAACTCTTTCACCTGGTACAACTGCCTGGCTTTTAAGAGGATTTTAGGGGGTCATATTGGGAGATGGAGCATAGCTATGACACTGTAGCTATGTGCCCCATCAGGATTTCCATCAGTGTGTTATTTTACGGGGGTGGCTTTTGCAGTATTCATCTATAGTAATCATCTTCTAAAATGTTCTGCTATGAGGAAACTCTTCCCATATAAGCTCAGGTTCAAATCTAGCATATCCCAGCCCAACAAACAATGACAAATACTGCCACCATCTCCTACTCCTGCATGGGCTTAGCTGTTCCTTACAAACTGTTCAACCACCATTATCCAACTGGACTTGAAAACTGATTTAACAAATTAGGAAGATGTGCTCATTGCTGAGTTCAATGAATGAGTTCATTGTTTATTCCTTTTTCAACAATCATAGTGCATCAACTAGGAACATCGCATCTGAATCAGGCCATAGATTCATCTGGCAGGTAGCTCACCTGTGTGCTACAGAAGCCAAATACATTGCAGAAGGTTCTGATGCATGGTCTTGGATGCATCTTCTGTTCATTCAATCTGCAGGGCAATGGTGGGGCAAAACATTGGGGTGGAATGAGACAGCCCTCCAAATGCTGCTGCACTGCAACTCCAGCAGCCACAACCAATGAGGAGGATTGTTGGGAGTTGCACTCTAATGACATCTGGAAGGCTGCATGATTCCCAAATGTGCCCTACATAAATTACAACACAATCCATAAGTACAGTTGTCCCTTCACATTCACTGGGGTTTGGTTCCAGGACCCCCCCGTAAATACCCAAATCTGTGAATACTCAAGTCCCATTATATGCAATGGCACAGCAAAATGGTGTCCCTTATATAAGATGGCAAAATCAAAGTTTGCATTTTGGATTATTATTATTTTTAAGAATATTTTCAAGCCATGAATACTTAAATCCGTGAATGTGGAGGGACAACTGTATATCCAATGCTCTCCTGTCCCTATGTAATACAGAAGAAAATCTGTAGTGGTGGACAAAGTGTCATCTAGTGAAACCTGTCTATCAGTATTACCCTTCTCATTGAGGGGTGTCTACACCAGGGTAAGCAACATGGTACACTCCAGAAGTTTTCACTATAACTCCCACACAGCCTGACTACTTACCATGTTTACTCAGGCTGATGGGCCTGAGTATTGGACCACATGGTCCATAACATGTGGAAAGCACCCTATCGCCTACCAGTTAATCTACTTTTTTGATGAAGCCACCTTCATTACAGTAGCCTGTAATCTCCATGTGAAGTTCCCTATATAAATCCTGTACATCAAGACATAAACCAATTCCTTCATGCATCATGTTGGAAGGTGAGGACTCTTCGGACTTGGAAATCATTTTCCAATGTGCCCCCAAAGGATTGCCTATGTGGGAAGTCATTTTATGTAATTTCTTATCTAGAGATACTGCAGATTCTCTTATTGGCATTTATTTTGTATATTTGCAATGGGTTTGAAAATGTAACATCTTACCTGCTTGAGGATCTTGCCCCATAGTCATCCAGGCCCTGTGGATAAGGAAGGGGGGAAAGCCAGGATGTCAGTTACAGGGAGACAAAAGATAGAACTGCATTGACCCAAGTATTTCAGGCTCTTAGTTGAAGTGTTTGGTCTCAAAAAGAACTAGCTACCAAAATGGCACAATGGGGTAACTAAGCAAAATGCAGCACCACGACAGCCACCGCCCTAGCTGGTTTTGCACCCCACCCCCCCAGACCACCCTTTTGCTGGCAAAAAGAGGGTGAACTATCTCTCTTGGAAGCCTCCAGGAACAGCATCTTTCAGAATAGGTCACAGGCATCTCCTGCATTGTTTAACATTAAAAAAAAAAAAAGCCACACCCACATGGTTTTCAAAGATAAAAGTGGATGTAGCACGGGCAATGATAAATGGCCAAGAATCACACCCCTTTCCTCAGTATGTGACTTTGCACAGCAAGGCAATACAAATTAAGAAGATTTTTAAAAAACTGGGCTCTGTTGCTCAGTTCTGCCTTGGGAGAGAAGAGCTGGTCTCCAGCTTAAAGACATGCAGTACAAGACACTGGAAGGGAGTTGTGTGCTAAACATGCTGCTGAAACCCCCTGTGGAAAAAGCAAATTGAAAGCCTGGCAATATCCGTTGGAAGCAGGCATAGGACTTGTAGTCTTCCATCTCTTTTAAGCATTATCTTCCCATGAAACCAATGCCAAAGAGATGGTTCACAGCATCAGTGGAACAGATGAAACAGGAGCAACAGCGCAGAGAGAAAAGCAGCTTGTCTGTTTCATCTCCGTGCTCTGATGGGTACAGAGAAGGAAAGGAAAACTACAACCGCTTATTTTTCCTGCTTGAAGTCAGTGGGTCAGCGATGTCAAATCAAAATCTAGTTGTGATACACTTCGAAGTCCTAGCATCAGGTGTGGGGAAGCTGTGGTCTTGGGGAGTGTAGGGAATCCTTCCATGTTGAGCACAGTCCTGCTCAAGCCCAGCAGAGGAAACTTACTTGCTATAGTCAAGCCAAATGCAGCAGACACAGAAGCATGAATGCACGCTGGAGCAATAATTCCAGTCACTTTCACCTGACCCTTGCTGGCAAGTGTCATTTTACCTGGCCAAAAATGTAATGTTTCAGGCAGTCAGCTGCTCCAGGCCACCATTGGCTCAAATACTCGGGGCCATGCCCAACCAAATTTGAACTCCATGGTCATTCTTAGGCTGAACCAACTTTCACTAAGGATTAGTCACATAATGCAGTCACAATTATAACTAGTGATCACATATCTGTGATTAAGGAAACAAGCTTCCAAGTCGAAGGGAAGAACTTAGGCCTTAGAACCATCCATGTAAGAAACCAAACACTTCCCCTATTTAGCTAAGCAATGACCTTACAATTATACTGTAGCTTGTCTATTCAAAGAAGCCCTTCCTCATCCCCATCCTACCCAGCTAAACCTTCCAGTCTTGATGGTAGCTGAGCAATGGGTGAGCTACTGCAGACTTTCAATCTGCCCCCCTTTGCTCTCAGTAAGTCTCCAGTTGCTTAGACTCCCCACAACCAAATTTACTGCCACTTTACTTCAATTGTACGTATTTGGGGACTGTACTAATCTTCCTCAGTTTGGCTTCTTTAACTGATACCTGTATGACACTTTTCCAACAAAGTTTAGCTCAATGGGGCTCATAATAATAATACACTTCTTAGAGGATCCCATTGTGAGTACTGCTTCATAACAAGGGGCCCTTGTGACATTCCAGTCTGCCCCTTCCTTTCCAATACATTGGCTAGACTTATTTCCCCTACAGCCACCCACTTACTCCTTGCCCTTTTACAAGCTTTTAACACTTGGCCTTCTCTGACCCATTGGATCTAGTCTGCCCATGTCTCTAGAAACAAGACCCAACTTCGAGGCCTGAAAATCTGGTAGGGGGAAAAATAAGCTTTGCTGACCTGTGAGCAAGTCATTTCTAGTGCTAGACACTCATAGAACAACCAAATGTTACCAGTTGGGCATTTACATTTCTGTTTTGCTACCAGTCTTTGTGCCTCACCCATTATTCTTTTGCCAGCGGATTGATTTTTTTCTCCATTGAGTTTTGCTTATGTCCCTCCTTCTGCTTTAATTTTTTAAAGGAGCAATTCAACTCAATGCCTCCATTGGGAAGATGAGGATGGGAAGAAGAGGGGAGGACAAGGGAACACATGTTGGGTAAGTCACAAAGATGCCTTTGGCAGAAAACAGACCACAGAAATCCCAATGGAAACATTGTGTTCTTGGGACTTACGGCTGTTGACCTAGGGTAAGGCTGGTAGGAAGCAGGTAGCAGTTGGCAGAGGCCACTGGAATATTCATTAATGGCACAGCCGTAGGGCATAAGGTACTCCTATAAATAATGAACACAAGCACCTGTTGGCAAGTCAGCCTCACCTGCTCGTAAAAAGACCTATGTTAGAAAACAGATACTTGGAGAATGTTCACTTCAGCAGTGCCGCAACCAGGACGCCTTTTAGCAAAACGACCTCCCATGCACCCAAGGTGCAGACACAGCTCTGTGCTTTGGGCTCAGCTCTGCTTCTGCTCTTTGGCTACAGAAAACAAGGGCAACTTCATTTTCTGCAGGTGTGGCACATGTAAGACACTAAAGCCTGCCACAGAAAGAGATGGGGAGTAAACTCCTACATCAAAGAGGTGCTTTATTGCCTTCCCATCTTAACATTCCCATTAAAAAAAAATCCACATGTTTCTAAATAGTAACCAATAGCCTTGGTTACAACAGTGTTTTCAGCAAAAGGGGTAAATAACCCTAGTGTATATAATACCTCCACTCCTCCCACCCAAGAGAGGTCAAGGAAGGACTTAGAAATCTTGCTGCTTATAATCTAGTGAACATTCCACAAACACAAATAATTTGACTCTCAACCCCTCTTCCACAGCAGAAGAGTACTAGTCACAAATAGATAGTTTAAAACATTATCTTGTGGTGGTTTTATTGCCAGGTTGATCCCAGAGCAGCTCCACACATAGTCTCACTCATAGACTTCCACACAGGATATATTCCAGCTGGAAGCCTTCCATGCATGGTTATTTCCTCTTTCTGTTCCAACCTGTCAGAACTCTACAAAGGAGCTCCATAGCCAACTCTTTGCTCACTCTTAAACAGTCAGAAGAGCCAGCCGCTATTTAGCAACTAAAATATTGGTCTACTTTAGCTGGGATTTCTACCTAAAGAGGAGTCAAGCCTCAGTCTATAGGCAATAAAGATGTTCATTCTTTTTAAAAACAGAAGCAACAGTTATGTCCCCACAACTTCTTTTTTTTGGAAGTTCAATTTAACCCTGCATCATGTAGCACCAGAATGTAAGCCTGGCATGAGCTGCCTCTGGTTCAGCTGCCGATAATTAAGACAGCGGATAGTATCTTACGACAGATACTTGCAGCAGATAGTATCATACTAGGCCCAACAAAAAAGAAAAGGTTCCTTACCTGGGCAAAAGCTGGCACTGCCACGCTGTATGGCCTCTGTTTGAAAGTGCTCACATTCTGTGACTGGAAACCTCGGGAGGACATGCTGTAATCTGGTGGAGGGATGTCATCTTTGTCCAGCAGGTTGCCTGTACTACTGCTTTTACCTTGGCTGAAGAAACAGATACCTTTAGTTAGTATCTGCTGCCTTGCTAGGGGATACCTGTTACCAGCAGTCAAGCCTCTCTCCTCTCCCTACAGACGCCACACACACCCCCCCGCCTCTCCCATTACGAAGTCATTAAAGAATGTTGGGGAATGTTGCAATCTTTCCAGAGCTTAGAAAACTCTGGGAATGCTGGCTGGGCCATGTTGAGAGTTTTAGTCCAACAGGTGGCCATGGTGGTGGTGGGCTCTGGAAGATGTGGTACAAAAAAGTGACTTTCCCAAGTTCTGATTCTTTCAGGGAACAGTGTTTTTCCTGCCCCTGCCAAGGTCTTCTTGGCCACCATGTTCATCATTATGAAAGAATCTGATGGAAGTTATCCCTTCAAGCATGTTTGGTCTGGATTGCTCCTCAACCAGACACACAGTTCACAGCAAAGCCTGCAATGCTAGTTTGACAAATTTAAAGCAGTTACAGTAAGTAACTGATGAAAGATGAGCCAGAAGAGTGCAGTGCAAGACAGATACTGGTTCTGGCTTAGTGAAGGTGGAGTTCATCTCTATAAATACAAAGGGTCATTAAAATGCCATATACTTATATGAGAGCCAGCTTTCCACATAACCTTCTTACCTCATGTGTAATCTGTCACTCCCGTCACTGTCCAGTACTCGGGTGTAGGAGAAAGGAAACCAACCTCTCCTGCAATACAGATTTTTTAAAAGATGGGCAAATTTCAAGATCTCCTCTCTTTTACAGGGGACAAAAACATAAGCATTGTTAAAATTACAGCAATGGGCAGCCATAGCTCAGTCCATTTTGATCCTCTCTTTCAGGTGCATGTGAATTTTGCATAGATCTCAAATGCTATACACTATGTTATAAAAAAGAAGCAGTTCTGTACAATGTTAATTTTCTATACTTCTCATTCTATCTTTTTGAGAAATGCCCATATTTTTTGTTTCTTTGTTTTTACTAAGACATTGATAGCTTAGCACAGAGGACAGTACAGGCAAGAGGTTACTTCAAGTACAAAAAAGATGGAAATATTTAAGGGTTCTAAAATTCTGTCATTGGCTTATATTTTTGAGCATACACAAAAAAACATTCTTCCTGCCTTCAGCATCCTTTCTGTAGACACACAATGCCTACCCAATTCCATTCTAATCCTCTCTCCTCCAATGAAAACAAAGATTCAGGTAGACAAAAATCTACAAAATACCCAAATTTCATTACTTCAGATGAAAGAAAACAAAGCAACTCTCCCAGTATTTTGTGTGACAGACATATCAAGTGGCCAGTCTGAGAGAAAAAAGTACAAAACTGATAAAGCACAGGCAAGGATACTGCTTTGTCTCAAAGGCAGCCAGCATGGTGTAGCAGTCTGACTGTTGAACTAAAACTCTGGGAGACCAGGGTTCAAAGCCCTGCTCTGCCATGGAAACCAACTGGGTGACCTTGGCCAAGTTACACTCTCTCATGCAGAGAAAAAGGCAATGGCAACCCCTCGCTGAACAAATCTTGTCAAGAAAACCCTGTGATAGTTTCACCTTAGGGTCACCATAAATTGGAATTGACTTGAACGATACAAAAACAACAAACAAAGCCCTCATTCTAATATACATTATCCCATCTACTCACCTGTGCTTTTAGCTTTTCTCTGCTTAAATGAAAGCAAGTGGATCTCACAGTCCTTTTACATTTCTTAAAGCTACTGCTTCTTTTGGATAAAAAAAAAAAAACTGCTGTTCTAAGCTCTAACAATAAGGCAACAGCAGTCAGCACTGTTCTGCTTGCTCCCTGATGCTTTCCTCTACCTCTTAACTGCTCAAGCAAGTGGAGGGAAAAGCTAATTCCCCTTTTACACTAGTGCAAAATTGGCCAACTACAGCAGAACAGGCTGCCTCTGGTGCAGGTGTACATACACAAACAGCCTTGCAACATCACTTAAGTAAAGAATTTTGCAGTGATGGGCCAAGCTTTGTTACAGAAAACTATGGTGTAAATCAAATTTTAAAAATGGATAACATCATCCCAAATCTTGAACAGCAAAAGCTGTAAGGAGCTATAGCTGTTCCAATCTGGACAGAAGCCATACTGCTGCCATCTGGAATCTTTGCTCTGTGAAGCTAATCGCAAGCTCGTCCTGTTCTCTAGGCTCATCAGCATCCTGCTTCAAAATTGCCTCCACTCCCAGCTCACCATTTGGACATTCTCTCAGACTAAATGATTATTAAAAGCAGATCAGCAGAACTGCACCTTCCTTATTCCCCTGTCTTTCAGCTCCAAGGCTTCAAAGCTCTATTCTGATAATCAGGTCAGCGATTTAACTTAGCAACTCCCTTTTGTCAGAAAGGCCAGCCACTAGGCATCTTGCTCATCAAAGAACAAATTCCTTTTGGCTTCTGAAGGTAGGCTGGGCATTTCTCTGAAGATGAGAGAAGGTGGAGCTCTAGATTTAGGGCTCTAAACATTGATATTCTAGTTATGAAAGAGAGACAGAGAACTCACAAATACTCAGGAATTGTGAAGGAGCTTACCTACACAAATGTTGCCAAGCAACCAATTTGCCCCTATACTTCTCCAAACAGAATGTGGAAAAACAAATCTACTGAATTAATTTGCCCATTATAGCTTTTCTTCTATGATATGCCACAGACACTCTTAAGTGCTTGCAACTTCTGCCATTCCTGTTCATTTCTGGCATTACCCTTATAATTACCCTTATAATTATATAATTATAATTGTTGCAGCCACAAAGACCTAGGCTGGCGACCACCTCCCAGAGGGCTTTCTCGGCTGTCGCCCCCAAATTGTGGAACGGCCTGCCGGATGAGATCCGCCTATTGACATCATTAGACAGCTTTAAAAAGGCTGTCAAGACGGTTCTCTTCAGGCAGGCTTTTCCAGAATAGCTAACCCCGGCCTCAGGAACCCCCTCTGGAGGTTGCTTCTGGACCTCCAAACTGATGCTGCTTGCTCGAAAGGGTTTTTAATAACTGTATTATATATTGATTTTAATTTGTATTAATTTAATAATGTTTTAAGGGGGGGAAGGGATTTTGAGCTGTTTTATACTGTGTATTATTTAATTGTTGTAAGCCGCCCCGATTGCTCGCAGAGGGGCGGGATATAAATAAATTTTATTATTTATTATTATTATTACCCAATGTGGGAAGCAGGACAAAGCTTCTACCTCTTAGCACACCAAACTTTATCCCCAGTGTAACACACTGACTACAAAAGTTAAGGAAAATTCCAAAATGGTGGAAGGCAGTGTTTGGTAGAAAGGAACAATATGAGTGCAGAGACTATCAAATAATAATTAAAGAGAGACCTGTGTTCAAAACACATTCGGATTTCCCAATTATTACTATAAAAGTTTGAAACTTCCTCCTACTTTCTATGCTTGATCTGCTGCCTACTTAGGTGGCTGTAAAATACAGGACTCTTTCCACAGCCATGATCTGGGCTTTACAATATGTTCAAAAGCCTTAGGAAAAACAAAGATAGCTTCAGCTAGACAGAGAGAAAAATCACCATATAAACATGTTAATTTAGGAAGAATGTAACTACAGGAGAAGGTATCAGAGACCACAACCCCAGGAACCTGGCACAAGCAAACATACTCACAATTTTGTCTTTTCACTCTCTCCATAGTGCCACCCATCTCTGGCTTCAGGCACTAGCAACGTGATGAGGTCCCCCTCCTTGAAGCTGAGAAGGGTGCTGTTATCCCCAGCAGCATGAGAGAAGATGGCTCTTACTCTTGTCCTGCCATTCTTTTCCAGTCCTGCTGCCATGGAGCTGGAACGTGGCAGAGTCTTGTTTTCAGCTAACAGAAGAAAAGGAAGGAAAAATCAATCAGCTATCAGAACTGACTCTTATCCTGGAAAGGGTTTCGTAAACTGGCCTAAATATTTGGCATGAGGAAAACCTTTGAAGATGCACAAAAACTGAAGGCAGAGTTGCCCATTCTTTATCCTTACGGTGCTTCAAGACAAACAATTCCATTTTATATTACCATTTTATAGCTCTTCCTCCTTAAGGATTTTTTTTTTTAAATAACAAGAAATGGAAGCAGCAGCAGGAAAACACAGAAGGGTTACAAACAGAAGGTGCTGAGGACCAGAACCCTTCATAGGATCTGAAGAGAAACCAGAGTATTGTGAACCCTCATAAAATTTATTCTGAGGCAGGGAAACTACATAACAGAAACCTCCTCTTAAAATGTTTACATTTTTCACTGATGCTGAATCAGTCATTTTCAGCAAACAAGAGACTCTCTATTGTTTTATATTCTCTGCTGTTTTGGAAGAATTATTTCAATTACGTAAGAATTTTTTTTGAACAAGTTAAGTTTTGAAAAATATAAGATAGATCACTGTTGCTGTTCTCTACATTTACTGAATGTAATCCCTGTGCAACAGTCAGTTTCCACAAAACAGCCTAGTGCCAAAGGCCACAATGTATGGATGATAGCTTAAGAACATAGCCCCACTAGAAAGGAAGGGATATGAAGAAAGAGCATTACATGGCACTATAAGCCATCAATAACACATCTTGCCAATACATATCCAGAAAAGCCTCTTGTTGTCTTTTTAACTGTAGGCTACACAAGCAATAGGTATTCGGGGGGGGGGAATTCCCCCAAAATTTAATTTGCATCTCTCATAATTGTGTCATACAGAATAAAATATTAATCTCACTTGCTTAAGGGAGGAGCATTCTTCCGTTAGATTCCTTAGTTTGCAAGGCTTTGGGGACAACGGTATGTTTTTCTACACTATTGCTACTTTATCTGCTCCATAAAACAAGCTTCCTATAATGGCCATATCTAAGGGGTGTTGTATTGGGAAGCATTTTCCTCTTGTTTGTGAATGCAGGGGGAAGGCAGGGGAGATTAGCAGAAAGGAAGGAAGGAAGGAAGGAAGGAAGGAAGGAAGGAAGGGAAAGGAAAGGGAAAAGAAAAAGAAAAAGAAAAAGAAAAAGAAAAAGAAAAAGAAAAAGAAAAAGAAAAAGAAAGGGAAAAGGTTGAGTGAGTTTCCTGGCAGAATACAGTACACACATACGTATGGAACAGTGAGCAATCTCTTTTAGGAAAAAATGTTGGATACAGCTGGAGATACAGTTGTCCCTCCACATCCATGGATTTGGTATCCATGGATTTAAGTATTCATGGCTTGAAAATATTCTTTCAAAAATAATAATCCAAAAAGTAAACCTTGATTTTGCCATCTTATATAAGGGACACCATTTTGCTATGCCATTGCATATAATGGGACTTGAGTATTCACGGATTTTGGTATCCACGGTGGGGTCCTGGAACCAAACCCCAGCAAATCTGAAGAGACAACTGTATATGCCTGTACATTGTGCCACAGAAATAAGCAATGACTACACAGTAGAGTAACCATCACACTTGTCTAGTTCCATAAGCTTTGCCTCCTCCTGGAGAGTGAGATCACTCATCTTTTCCTATGACTAAACAATAATAGTAAATGTTTGCATCCAGGTTGTACTACTCAATATTATTATATTATTATGGATCGACTCTTCACAAAAGCGTCCAATATGCAAAACAGCCAAGAGTGCTTCAACACTTACTAGTGATGGATTGTCATGACAGAAGCTTTCACAGGAAACACCCTTCTTAAAATTCATGTATTTTGCAAACTGTCATAGTGAGGGAGGAACAACCTAGTTGGTTTAAGTTTTGTAGGAACCCAGCCTATCTGTCAGTTGTATCAACAGGGCTAAATCCAGCCCCATAGCCATCACAGCTCTAAATTCTTGAACTCTTTTCCAACAGTGGTTCTTGGTCCTAGCAATTCTGTCAGCAGAAACTAGTGGATACAGTTGCAGGGGGAAGGGAGTGCTCAGATGAGAGATACTTTAAGAGCTTCATGCCATTCTCATGTTTCTATGCCTGCTCTCCCACTTCAGCACCTCCAATGTTGTGGTAGCATCAGCAGTGGCTGTCTCTCTCCCTGAACAGGTGGGAGGATCTGCTAGGTTGCCTTTGTGCCCCCTTGTCTCTTGCAAGGCAAGACTTACTGGCTGCATAGCTGTTTTTCGGCATTACACTTTTGCGCACGGGGAGTGTATTGGAGTAAGAGTCACTCAGCTGCTTCTGTGTCTGAGGGGGGGATAAGGACTTAGGCTGAGGAGGCTTCCGGTCAGACCAGTGGTTATAATCTTCCCCTTCTGAGCCTGAGACACCATTCAGCACTGGTATGGTCTCTTGTGCAGACATTCGCTGGATAAAAAGAGGGAGAGGAAATAAAGTTAGCTTTCAGCAAATCTGTCTGGTCCTACCATTGCCCTAAATCAGGAGTGGGAAACATGCAGCCCTCCAGATGTTGTTGGACTGCAATTTCCAACAGCCCAAGAGCAAGCTTAGCCATTTTTGAGGGATGCAAGAAGATGCAGCCCAACAACAACTGGAGGTCCACACGACTCCCACCCATTTCAAAGTCTGGGTTCATTTTAAGAGAACAGCCAGATGCTAATTCTTGAAAGTGTATGAACAAGATGTAAGCTGGTTTAATTCCCTTTTTGCTTCTTTTTTCAAAAGTAAAGAATGAATTCTCAAAAACCACTTTTGAGGGGCTTTGACTCTACCCTGCGAAAATAGATGTTCTGTGCCCAGGAGTGCAGTGCTGTCTATCAGACTTCCAATGATTCTGGTCTTTTTTTGGAGCACTTCTAAGAAACTGGCCTTTCTTGCAGCAGAAACATTTGGCCTCCTGTAACTCAGCCCAAGATAGTTCTAGCAACCTGACTTGTGGAAGGAAGAACCATGAAGTCTCCCCACATTCAATCTTTCTGAAGACAGGCATACATGCAATACTCACTCCAACAAAAGGCGCCAGTTCTGGTGGGACTGGGAGTGGTTTGGCACCAGGGATGGGGTCTGAGATGATTAGGTTTGACTTGGATGTGGAGAGAGGGCTGGGCATAATAGTGCCATTGCTGCTGAGGGCCATCTGCTGCATCAGCTGGATAGCACGCTCTGGGATCTTGTTGGGATCAGCACAAGACTGCTGCCATAAGGGAAGCTTCTGTGTCAAGATGTCTTTTCCCTAAAGTTACCAGAGAGAGAGAGAGAGAAATGTACAGTTGGCCCTCCATATCCACAGATTCTGTATCCACAGATTCAACCATCCACTGCTTTAAAATATCTCCCCCCACAAAACAAAGCAAAACAGAACAAAACAAAACAAAAAAACACCCAAAGCATACCTTTACTATTTACTATACCATTGTACCTAATGGGACTTGAGCATCCATGGATTTTGGTATTCACAGGGGGTCCTGGAAACAAACCCCAGAGGATACAAAGGGCCCACTGTATGAGACTGTAGAGTGAAAACACAAATAGACCCACAGAGAACAATGCAGTCAAAAGGTTTGTAAAAAGAGGATCCTCCACAGCATCCCAGTCAATGACTATTGGCTTCCAAGAAAAATGAGACTATTGTGAATTTGTAGCTCACAGACATACACTTGGATCTATTTACCATTTACCCAGTTAGAAAACTAAATGAGATTTGTGTAGTCCTACATGAGCCGTAAACAAGATTTTTAAAAACCTGGTAAGACACAATCAATATGTGCTTACAACAGCTGATAGTCCAGTTGAAAGTACACAAAACATTTATAGAAAAAGAGGAAGACAATGTCATTTTCTGTAAGCCATTGTAGAAAGGTCAGATTGGAATGCATCTGCCTCGATGAAGGCCATCTGAGAAACAGGACTAGAATGATTCTGGGCAAGATCTCATTCCAGGATTCTCCCCTAATTCATCCTTTCCACAACCAGTCACTCTGCTCTCAGTATCATTAGGTTTGGGGCAGCTGCTGTTGTCACCACAGTGGAACTAAAGGCAGGAAAAGTTTTAAAAATACACTAAGAAAGGCAGGAAAAGTTTCGCTGACACAAAATTAAAGCAGAAAAATAAGCAAGGAAATCTATGTGATTTATGTATTTCTTTATTTATTTATAGGATTGCTTATTGCCTCACAACATAACAGAGCCCCCAAGAAGGTGTGTGTGGTGCATGTCAGGTGAAGGGAAGGTATAATGCGAAGGCTGACATGAAAGTGTCATTTAGCTACTTTTTAGTTTTAAATAAGAATATGAAAAACATGGTCTTTCACAAAGGTTTCAGTTCTAGAATGGTTGAAGAAAGTACTTCTAAACAAGCTAGTGATGGTCAACTAAACAAAAGAGGACACAGTTTGACATATTAGTTCTAAAAATTAATTCATCTTGTTGATCATAACTTCCAAAAATTCTCCATTACTGTTAACCTTGGTAGTGGCAATTGTTACATTAATCATTATGAAAATGATTAAAATGAAGTTCTATGTAATCTGTACACTAGATTTCCTGTTGCATGCAAAATGATGCCCCATCTGCAAACCAGATCTCTTCTTCCATGGAAAACCCTCCAGAACTGCAAAGGAGAGCTCACTTCACTGGAAACTCTTCTGGGGCTTTAAGCAATTCACTGTCAGCTATGCCAAAACATTAACAACTACTGGCCTTATTAACATAACACAAAATGTGATGTAACTGCCCCTTGTTATTCAAAAAACCCAAATGTATTAAAATAACACCTTGTTCTTAACAGACTATTCTAAAACTCTGGAGAGGAGCATAACATTTTGTTACAGAGAAGCACATCATTAGCCCAGAGGGGCTACCTTTGAAATGCAAATAGTAGCTTTAGAGAGGTTATTTGCTTGGACTGTGAAAAATAGAGAGAAGGAAGGAAACAGAAACAGAGGGAGGGGAGGGAAGGGAAAAAGAACCCCCCCCCATTAAATGATTGGGAGAAAGGTAGCAAACATGTGGAAGCTCTTTGGGGCTCCTGCTAATGAAGAACCAATGTACTGAGTCTTCCCTCTATCCAATATTACCAAAATTTAAACTCTTGCTTTCAGTTTTAAAAAGGCTGAATTCCTGGGACAAGTCAAACATGTCACAAGCAGGAGAGCAATGACTCCTGCACTGGGACAATTGGAATGGCATAACTGCAGATACACCTTTAATGTTTTAGGTAAAGTGCAAATTGGTGGCAAAGAGCATGAAACATCTCTTTCCTTTGGGAAGGCTCGTATGCAACATAGATGAGGTGTTGAAGCACACAACAAGTAGTGCTCCAGCCTTTTAAATTCTCCAACATCTGGGCTGCTTTAACAGAAGAACATAAAACAATGTACTCCACACTTACATGATCAAGCTCAAAGAGCATAAGTGGCCATTTTGCTGCATACAAGCAGATGAGAGAGAAAAGCAGCAGGTTTGCAGTATGGGTATATACTATAACAAGACACTGATGAAAAGAGAGCTAAAAAAGCAATCTCTGCACTAAGTATATAGGTGTAATACAGGTCCTCTTCACAAAAGTTGTGTTTCTTACACAGAGAGGATGGATAACTTGTACTCCACACCTTCCCTTCGGAGCCCATGCTGACAAGGAGATTCTAAGAGCTGCAGTCTAAAAGGCAATTTTTCTAAGCACTGGGCATGATGTATATTTTGTTCCACCTTCAGGGGGAGCGTATCTGATGATTTATCAAAGCTATCCATCTTTCTCTGAGCCACCAGTCTACACTTATTTCCAAAGAAATCCCTGAAGATCTCAATGTCCTGTTGGAGACGTGGGTAGGAAGCATGAATGCATCTAGGCATACACCTTTGTGGTGTGCCTTCAGGTCATTTCCAACTAGTGATTCCCTCAGATAAATCTATCACAGGTTTTCCTAGTAAGATCTGTTCAGAGTAGGCTTGCCATTGCCTTTCTCTGAGGCTGAGAGAATGTAACTTTTCCAAGGTGGAAACCCAGTGGATTACCATGGCTGAAGGGGTATTCGGACCCTGGTCTCCCAGTGTCCTAGTCCAACACTCAACCCACTACACCACGCTGGCTCTGCACATACACCTACTTAGCATAATCCAATAGGGGGTTGGCAACTGATGGGAGCAACCAGCAATCTAAAAGACCATAAATTGCCTACCCCCGATTTATATGAAGATGTTCACAAGCTACTCTCTCACGGCAGAAATTTAAATACACATTACACTTAGAGCCACTCGCTATATGGACTGAGGTCACCTGCAGCATTCTCCAATATGTGGAAAATCTTTTAAAGGCGGAGATCAGTTGTAGAAAACTTAGGTCCCATCCAAACCATGAAAATAATCCGGTCTTGGTGGGTGGGGCCATGAGTGGGCGGGTGGGGGGGGAGGGCTAGCAGGTTTGGATGCGAGCAACTAACCAACTAAACAAACGAATGAACGGTTGGGTTGACTGGACAGCCTTAATTGACTGACTTGACTGACAAGCGGCGCGTGCCTGCGCGGAAGCGAGGTGGGGAAAGAAGAGCGTGAGCAAGGGAGGGAGGGAGGGAGCGGGCGGGGGCGCGCGCCAGGGACAATGATGAATCAATACAATTTAATTTTTAATTTAAAAAAATCCAAATGGCAATTGTGTGGAAGGTGATCTAAATAGACATTCACATCAACAAGTCTCATTCAAAAGGAGGGCAGCCAAATCCACCATAAAGATCCAAAGTGAAGCCTTCGGAGCTTTACTCATTTAAAAAGCTCTGTAGGGCATGCAAATGTGCGATCATTAGGACAGTCGCATTCATGTTGCTGTGATGAGACAGCATAAGCTGATTGGCTGGACAAGCATGGGGGCAGGGCTAGCAAACAGGGAAAGTGCCTGGTGCTGCCATGTTGGATTTTCAGCTAAGCAAAAGATTGGTAAGGAGATAAAATGGCAATCTTTCTTTCTCTTTTCTTCTTTTTTCTTTTGTAAAAATGAAGTATCACTTGTGTGCACCATGGTAAACAGTTTTTTTTAAAAAAAAAATTAGCAGCTGCAGATTTAAAATGGTGAGTAAATCATAAGCAGCCACCATCTTCGCTAGGGGGCATGCAAAATTTAGGGGGGCTCTTTTGACTATTAAGGCAGGTTGCAGCGCTGCAAACTGCTGTTTCTTCAGAGAAGGTCATATTCTTCCCCCTCGTATAGATGGGACCCTAGACAAAAGTACACAGGAAAGCAGGGTTTCTTTACTCTTGTTGGAAAAAATACCCTGCTTGCCCATTCTTGAAGAGAGAAAGAGATTCTCTTTTTGTGCTTTTGTGCTTTACGGTAAAATATAAGGTCCTTCACATATGTTGATAATTGGCTTGGCATATAAAACTGCTTGAAGATATTTATGACTAAGCAGGACTTTTTAAACTATCCCTTTATTATCGAAAAACTTTTCAATCCAGCCAGATGGATACTGTAGATGTGATGAGAGATACATAGGAAAAATGCAGATACAGTCAACCCATACATACCACTCATACATACACAAGGAATTAAGTATAGAGTAGGTTTGTTCAGAACAATACCAGTGCAACTTAACTGACAGGAGAGGCATAAAGACATTTCTCCAGTAAGGGCCCAGAATATTAAACTATGCTTCTACAAAATGCAAACCTACTCCAGGCAGAAGAAACAGAACTGAATTTACACTACTTGGCTTCCAAATTACTCCCCTCCCCATACCCACAAAAAAAGGAAAGAAAACAGAAAAGAAAAGGTGATCTGCTAAACTCTGTGCATCCTCACGATCAAGTTGTTATCCTGGTGGTTACTTACTGATGGTGTTCAACCTATGATATATCTATGGCCATATGATGACTAGATGGTTTATTTAAGTTTGTTTTTTTTAATCTATGGCAGAAGTGGACATGCCCCAGAGCTCAGAGGAGTTTGGACTCCTCTGGAGGGTCATGGCTGTGCCAACATTGCCAATTTTTTGCCAAACAGAATCATAGAATCATAGAATTGTAGAGTTGGAAGAGACCACGAGGGCCACCCAGTCCAACCTTCTGCCATGCAGGAAATCAAGATCAAAGCATCCCTGACAGATGGCCATCCAGCCTCCACTTAAAAACCTCCAAGGAAGGAGACCCACCATGCTCTAAGATGCATCTCTTCTGGTCATCTCTCCAGCTGTTGTGGTCATGATTATTTATGTAATCACACTGCTTTAGAGTAGGGATCACCCCAATAGTCCTGCAAAGGGTTTTTTTTAAAAAAACGTGGGGAATTTTATTGGCTGAAACACAATTTTTTTGACTGAAATTTGTGGAGGGTGAGGTACTAGGGTCTTTCAGAGGGTCCCCAGAGCCACACTAGACATATATAACACAAGGGGTTACATGCAGCCCACAAGCAACGTAATCCCCATCCTTGATTTATGGTACAGCTAAGCATACTTGAGATTGTAGCAATTGTGCTGCCCCAGCCACATGTACTTTTCTTAACAAAGCTATAGAAGAAGGACCCTCAGATCTTGTCCAAGCCACCCTCCAAAAGGCACAAAAAGGATTTGGGGAAAAACAAATTTCCAGTTGTATAGCAGCAGTGAAGATAAAACAGGTCTCCTGCATTATACGAGAGCTTGGGGAAATACTTTTTAAAATAATTCATTCTGTTACACATTGCGGTGTTTAAACAGTAACCTGTTGTCATTACTCATTACAAAGATGAAACTAAGTAATTTGTTACAGTGCTTATTAAGCTATTCATTATGTTCCACTACCATTTTCTGAGAGGGGGGGGGCTCAAGACTCCTTGAAAATTTGAAAAAAAATCTGTGAAAATGCCTATTGCAATCTTCTTTAAAATTACGTTTTCAAAGCAACTAGTTACAGTAACCAGTACAGTAGCTTTGTTCTTACACCAACACCATTCATTGCTTTTGAAATGTGGCTTCATGGCACAAAGAAAGTACAGGTTACAGGTATCTCGTTGCTTCCCAGATTTGCATTATACTGATTGGAATACTGCCTCCTCAGCACACCAAGGATCTGATTCTAGTTTTTCCAAAACAGCAATTGCTACATGACAATTAGGCTGTTACACTTCAAGCTCTGCAGGATAGTCCCTACACTTCTATCACAGTGTGGGGCAGTAGCTAGAGTGCTGAACTGAGTACACCCAAGCAAACGTCCTCACTGAGTGATGAAACTTTCTAAATGACCTTGGCCCAGTCTCTCTCAAGTGGACCTACTTCACAAGATTGTTGTGGAGATACAGCGGGGAAGGGGAGAGCCATATATAACTCCTACAGCTCAATTATTAATACATAGCAATAAAAAGAAAGTCTCTCTGCTGAAATTACACTGAAAAAAACTGCAGGGCCCCACAGCTGTATGTTTACTGAGTACATTATCTACTAAGGAGTGCATGGCTATGAGAAATGAAAAATTATATTGGGATATATAGTGCTGAAGTAGGGAGAGATTTAAAAGGAACAGAGAACATGCAGAACAAACTGAAGGGCATGTGTGCTTTTCAATGAAACCTCTCCTCTCTATCCATTCATGAATGTATGTACCCCCCTGTAACTTTAAGCATCCCCTTCCTAACTTATTTATATGACTTTTAAAAGTTCCATTAGGAAAAGAAGACTGCCTATATGTGGTTCCTTAAGAACCAAGTTTGGAGGATCATCAGTCAAACTGTTTTCCTGGGAAATTATTCCAATGGTCTGGCATGGCAAAACAGCTCCGAGCTTACCTTGGAGTGGTACGTGAGGGCATTTTTGGCCACAGCGCATTGCTTCTCCACCAGGAAACAGAATCGCCGTCTCTCTTCTGTGAGTGCTGTCTTATAGCCATCAGATACATAGTTTTCTAGCTCACCTTGCTTGTTGGTTATAGCTTCAATAAACTGGGAAAGAAAGAGAGAACATAAATAAAGCAATCTGAACCCCCATGACTAAAAATGGAGCCTTTCATGCTGGGTGAACACATCACTTGGTGAGACGTACATAGCAAGACCTCTTGCATGCCATGTTCTTGATGCCACTGACTGAAGGAAAATAATTGGAGAGGAGTCCAAGTCTTAAACATTACTGAATGTCCAGGATTCTGGTACTTTATGCAGTTCAGTTTAAGACAGGGCAGCAGGGGGCAGTAGGCAACAGAGCATATGCAGACTCAAGACAATATGTGTCTATTGCTCCCCCTCACAAGCATCCTTAGTCATCTGACCTCCCCCACACAAAAGCTCCTGACTCAGAATGTGGGCTTCAGATGTTGTGTGGGTGGCAGAAGAGCAAAGAAATTCTCTCAGCCCCCCTCCTACTTAGCCTGCACCTGGGTAGTGCTCTCATTTTCTAGTGCCAATTGTTGCAAACTGACAAAGATGCCTGCACAAGGCTAAAGTGCTTTAACAAGGCTTCTGATCAGATGAGAGGGGGCTTAAACACAGCTTTCACCTCTTGCTCACTGGGTGGTGAGAATGAACTCTGCCATGCTGCTGGAGAAAACTGGTGGAGATGTGGGGAGGCAGGAGATCCTCCCTCTCATGGCAAAGTGAGCAAAGCGAGCATAGCAAAGTGGCCTCTACTTCATCACCCACAAATTCCCCCAACAGCATAATACAACAAATAACTGTCTGAAAGCTCCTGTAAGGTCCCAGTGATCCCTTTAGAGACAAATCAATCCATGGTGATGAATAATACCCCCTGTTCATTTACACAAAGCCTTGGTATACAGACTTACAAAACAGTCCACTCTGCCCTGCAACTTCTGGCCACGCAATGTGAGATACTGACATTCGTGTCTCCATTCCATAAAGACTTGCTCTCCTACTTCCGCCCAGGGTCCTATAGGCATCTAGCTCCTGCAAATGGTTTCAGTCTGAATTAGAAACCATTTCATCTGCACTGGAAATATTATGTTTGTTCCAGCTATGGAGACTGGACACTAGTTGTGACACACATAGCATGTATAGTTTGTGCCCTCTGACTGAGGTGAGGCTTGGACGCACCTACTCCTGAGTTTTGTGTTATGCACAAAGCTGCCCCTACAGTACGAGTCTTATCTTGGTGGTTCTCTACTGTTTCTTGTACAGTAATTCCTGTCCAGTTAATGAGTCACACTGTGAGATCCATCTTTCATTCCACAGTGGATTTAAGCTGAGCAGCCCTTGCCTGACACCCTCTGCCTTCCTTTAATGTTGCCAAATATATTTAGTCTTCTCCTTTCCAGACAGGAAGAGAAGACTCCACGTATCCATTGATGTTTGCACATACTTCCTTTGTTCTTCAGAATGCCTTTATCAGTACTGCTGAAGTATTTAGTTAATTAGCAAGATTGATCAAGAAGACTTTAAGTCAATTATAAAGATATCTAAAATTACACTGGGCAGCAAAAAAGAAAAAAGAAAAAGCAGTAGTAGTAGTAACAAAACTTCAACATTCCACTCGAGACCAGCTTGACAAATCTGACTGGTGCGGCTCGGGAGTTCATGGAAACCATGACAAACATGGGCCTATCCCAAATGGTCGTCCGGCCCACACATTGTGCGGGTCATACCCTTGATGCGGTCTTTAGTACGGAGCAGGAATATCCGTGGGTGGAGGTTATAAAAACCACCGCATTGTCATGGATGGATCATTTCCTGGTCAAGACTGAACTAAGAGTCTCTTCCCGCCCCACCGGGGGTGGTGGACCCATTAAAATGGTCCGCCCTCAAAGGCTAATGGAACCAAGAGGATTCCAGAAAGACTTGGAGGGTTTAATGGTTGGTAACGCCGGTGACCCTGTCGAAGCTTTGGTTAATACCTGGAACACCAACCTTACCAAGGCTATCGACACGATCGCTCCCAAGCGTCCTTTCCAACCCGCTCCAAACCGTAAGCCATGGTATACAACAGAGCTTAGGATAATGAAGCGGGTTGGACAACGACTAGAGCGCAACTGGCGGAAAACTCGACTCTTATCCGACAGGACTCGTCATAGGAACTTTCTTTGGTCCTATTGAGAGGCAATACGTGCAGCGCAGAGATCCTTCTCCTCTGCACGTATTGCGTCTGCAGAGTCCCGTCCAGCAGAGCTGTTTAGGGTGGTAAGGGAGATGACGCAGGTTACTCCTGCGCAGAACCCGTTGCTTAACCCAACGACAGCCCGCTGTGACACGTTTAACAATTTCTTTGCAGACAAAATATCTCGGATAAGAGCCGACTTAGATGCCAGTAATTTGACAGAAACAATTGACGAGGTGTCCAGCAACTCGGTTGATGTAAGTTTACTAGATGAATTTCAATCTGGGAGTACCAAGGACGTGGACAAGCTACTTGGTAGGGTGAAGAAGATGACCTGCCCTCTCGATCCTTGCCCTTCATGGCTGGCCATCCAGGGGGGGACTGCCTTGATGGTGTTCCTTAAGAACATCATCAATGCATCCCTCAGAGAAGGGTGTGTTCCATCTTGTTTAAAGGAAGCAGCCGTTAGGCCGCTCCTGAAAAAACCTTCCCTGGACGCCCTGGACATGAACAACTATAGGCCGGTTCTATGTTACCATTCTTGAGCAAAGTGATCGAGAGGGCAGTTGCGCTTCAACTCCAAGTGGTCTTGGATGAAACCGATTATCTAGACCCATTTCAAACTGGCTTTAGGACAGGATTTGGAGTTGAGACTGCCATGGTTGCCTTAACGACGACCTGAGTCTAAGCATCAACAGGGGTAGTGTGACCCTGTTGGTTCTTTTGGACATCTCAGCGGCTTTCGATACGATAGATCATAGCATCCTCTTGGATCGTCTGAGAGGGTTAGGAATCGGAGGCACTGCGCTCCAGTGGTTCTGGTCCTTCCTCTCGGGCAGGTCCCAGAGGGTGTTGCTCGGGGACAGTTGCTCCAGCAGAAAGGAGCTTACTTGTGGTGTTCCGCAGGGCACCATCCTGTCCCCGATGCTGTTTAACATCTATATGAAGCCGCTGGGTGAGATTATTCAGAGTTATGGGGCTGGGTGTTATCAGTACGCTGATGACACCCAGATCTATTTCTCCTTGCCCCGATCGTCGGCCTCAAATTCCGATGGCGTCTCTCCTCTTAATGACTGTCTTAAAGCAGTAATGGGCTGGATGAGGAAAAACAGATTGAGATTAAATCCAGACAAAACGGAAGTGCTCATGGTAGCGGCCCTGAAACCAGGAGTTGGGTTGCAACCTCCAGTCCTGGATGGGGTCACGCTCTCCGTTAAGGACTGTGTTTGCAGTCTGGGGGTGCTCCTTGATTCATCGCTTCAGATGACTAGTCAGGTGAATGCGACAGTCAGGAGTGCCTGTTATCAGCTTCGGCTGATACGCCAGCTGCGCCATTTCCTGGAAGTAAAGGACCTTGAGACTGTGGTGCACATGCTGGTAACCTCTCGTCTTGATTTCTGCAATGTGCTCTACATGGGGCTGCCCTCATGCTTGGTCCGGAAACTTCAGTTGGTACAAAATATGGCAGCCAAAGTGGTCTCGGGAACATCTCGGAGAGACCATATAACTCCAGTGTTAAGATCTCTCCACTGGCTGCCTATCAGTTTCCGGGCCCAGTATAAGGTGTTGGTTATTACCTTTAAAGCCCTAAATGGCTTGGGTCCAACTTATCTCTGGAACCGCCTCCTCCCATACAATCCTCCCTGCGCACTCCGGTCCTCTGGGAGGAATTTGTTTCAGCCACAAAAATCTAGGCTGTCTGCAACCTCCCAGAGAGCCTTTTCGGTAATCGCCCCCAAATTGTGGAATGACCTGCCGAACGAGATCCGTTAGATGACGAGCCTGAGTAGCTTTAAAAAAGCATTAAAGACGGATCTCTTTCGGCAAGCCTTTCCAAATTAGATCCCGGCCTCAGGGGATCCTGGCTTCTTTTAGTCCGCTGGCTATTTATTGTATTTATTGTTTTTAAAGGTGATTTTAGACCGTTGCTTTTAATTTACATTTGTTTAATATTTTTTTATGGGGGAGGGTGGGGTGGGGGTGTTTAGGGATTTTTATCTATATTGTATTTTAATTTTTGTAAGCCGCCCCGATTGTTTTAACAGAGGGGCGGGGTATAAATAAATTTTATTATTATATTATTTATTATTAAAAGAAGACTAAGCAGCAAAACATTAATAATGTAAGCACTTGCCGCCGCCACCACCACCATCCCAAAAATCCCTACGGGCAAGCTGTTGGCACTTTTTTAGAAGAAGTATAACCCACAAAGGGAGGGGAGAGAGAAAAGAGAGAGAGAAGAGAGAACGCTCTTTCTTAAATGATGCTTCTTATAGGACAACTGTGTATTAACTAAGGGAAGCAGGCTTCTCTTCAGAATTTTTTTATATGAAAAAAATTATTCAGATTTAATTGATTAAACATGTATATGGTTGATCACCTAAATATGAATCTGATTGATCAGCTGGGTGACAGCCAATTTTTACACAAGGATGCAAGCAACCAAACATGAACCCTAGATGAAAAACAGCCCCAAGCTTGCCTCATCTGACCACATAAAGACTCCAAGGGGCAATCTGAAACTCACTAAAAAAATTTTTTAAAAAAAAAATCACTCAAGGCTAAAACCTCCAGAGCTCTCCCCTGAAGGAGGATTCTGTTCCGAACTCTGAAGACATGGGCTCCTTTTCCCTACTGCCTGCCTGCCTTATCTTACCAGTCTGAGCTTGCTTACTTTCCTGAAGACAGTCCCAGACAACCTTTACATGTTGTTTTAACATACAAACATTTGTCTTGATGTAAAGGAAAAGAAAAACCTGGAGCTCTTTTTCCTTTCACTGCTTCAGGTTACACCCATAGCCTCAAGCAAGTCATTTACAGATTTTTTACTCCGAGTTAAAGCAGTCAGCCATGTCTCTTTCTGGATTATATACATACATTTCATATTTATCCTGAACATCTCTGACAATTGTCTTATCATTCGTTGTGCCACCACCTAGTATCAATGAGGAAAAATAAGTGTGCTAGATTCCAAAAAGGATTACACTGGAATCTTCAGCAAAGTGAATAAATTTCATTCCATTTCCCTAATTTACCAGTAAATTTGTTTTAAGATTATTCACATTGGTGTTACAGGGGGATGTTTGAAACACATGTTTTTCTAGTATCTAATGTAAATCTCCATCCAGACCCTGTCAAGGAACTTTACATTTCATTTATTTCTTTGTCCCCTAATGAATAAGCCCAACTCTCATGTACTGTACTTTGTCTGGGGGATGTAATAAAGAAAGCAGTGATTTACATCAGGTTCACTTGTCCATAGTAGCAGACCTTTCCAAGAGCCATGGCCTCCATCTGCCATTTGTCTTTCACTGCCCTTGCCTCTCACTTAGTACTGTATTGTTATACACATGTGCCTACTCAACACTGATTAATTAGAATAGATTTACTGGTATATCTGCAATCATAGAGAAACTATAGTACACAGAGGAAAACATCTGAGCCACATTTCATTTCTTCACTTCTAAAGATTTACCAGCCTGTATGGGTAAATGTCATATTTTACCAGTAAATGATGGAAATACAGATGGAATCTGGTTATTTACCAAAGGTCTTGACATTTACAGGGAAATGCAACTTATAACAGTAAACGCCAACATTTACTGGATTTCTAGGACACTATCATATAGTGCTTCTTGTGTTCTTGTTGGTTCTGTTGGACTTCTCAGTGGCTTTTGATACCATCAACTATGGTATTCTTCTGAAACACCTCTCTGGGGTGGAAGCTGGGGTTCTGTATACCTGTTTTATAGGTTCTGGTCCTTCTTGGAGAAGCAAACTCAGAAGGTGGTGTAGGGGGATTCTGTTCACTCCCATGACCTGCACGATCTCCTAGGGCTGGATTCTGACTCCTCATGCTATTTAATATCTACATGAAACTGCTGGGAGAAGTTATGCAGAGTTTGGGGGCTGGCCATCACCGATGATACACAACTCTATCTTCCATCTAATTTCAAGGAAGCCATCTCAGTGTTAAACCAGTGTCTTATGTCAGTAATAGACTAGATGAGGGTAAACAAAGTGAAGCTTAATCCAGACAAGACAAGAAGTGCTCTTAGTCAGTTGAAAGACAGATCAGGGAATGGGGATACTGCCTGTGTTGGATGGGTTTTCACTTTCCCTGAAATCTTAGGTTTGTAACTTGGGCATACTCCTGGATTCAACCCTGAGCTTGGAGGACCAGGTCTCAGTGGTAGCCAAGAACATGTTAGCACAGGTAAAGCTAATGCATGATTCCTGGAAGTATTAGTTCTGGTCATGGTAACACAAGCCTTGGTTACATCCCATTTGGATTACTGTAATGCAATCTATGTGGGTCTGCCTTTGGAAACTGTTCAGAAACTATGGCAGGTAAAAAATGTTATATTCAGACTGCTTTCCTATCAAAAACAGCTAACTCCTCTGTTGAAACAACTTCACTGGCTACTGGTTCATTTCTGGCACAATTTAAAGTGCTGGTTACGACCTATAAAGCCCTATACAGCTTATGCCCAGAGTATCTGAAAGACTGTATCTCCTAAGTTTTAAGATGGGGTGAGTCTTTCTTTCAATCCCACCACCATCACAGGTACAGTTGGTTAAGGACACAGGAGGAAGTCTTCTCAGGGACTGCTCTCAGGTTATGGAATTCCCTCCCAAGGAAGTCTAGTTTGGTCCCCTCTCTGCTGTCTTTCTGCCTGCAACAACATTGCATTGAATCTAGATTTATTTAAATAAGTAAGTCTAGACTTGCTTCCCCCTCTCCCCACCTTACAAACAGCAGCGTCTTTGTTCCAGAAGAGAAGTGACTTAAAGAATACTACCAAGTAGTCCATACATTCTCCCCAACTATTTGATAATGTAACACCAGTGTGGTGCCGTGGTTTGAGTGTTGGACTATCACTCTGGAGACCAGGGTTTGAGACCCTGCTCAGCCATGAAAACCCACTAGGTGACCTTCAGCAAGTCACACTCTCTCAGCCTCAGAGGAAGGCAAAGACAAACCCCCTTTGAACAAATCTCGTCAAGAAAACTCTATGATAGGTTTGCCTTAGGATTACCATGAGTCAGACATATCTTGAAGGCACACAACAACAACAACCAGGGCCTCTCAGCTGTCACTGTCTATATAAGTGACATGAAGAGAGTGACCAGAATGCAGCCACCACTGCTGCTTCCAGCTGCTTTGACAGTAATTGTATTAAATGATTCTTTTCACAGCGGTACTATTTCCCAGCAGAGGAGAAATTATTGAAAAACTAACTGGAAAAGAAGTAACGCACCCACCCATTGTACCATGCTGGAAATCCCAGGGGCTTTCCAAAGAATGGAATACACCTTGATGTCAATTTGGGGGGCCGGGGGGGGGGGAGGCAGGACAATAGTCATATGCATTTATATTGCAGAACTGCCAAAGTGTGGTGGTCAGGAATAGAAGAAACCCATAGCTCATGTTTCATATGCATTGATAATTTGAGGTACACTACTTAAAATATTAAAATATTGTTACCTGTTGTTCCAGAGCTAGTGTACATTGAGCATGCAGTCTTGGATGACACACACTTCCTTGACCCATTTCAAACTGGCTTCAGAGGAGGTTACGGAGTTGAGACTGCTATGGTCACCTTAGTGGATGATCTCTGTCTTAATAATGATGGGGGAGTGTGTCCCTGTTGGTGCTTTTAGACCTCTCAGTGGTGTTTGATACCATCAACTATGGTATCCTTCTGGAAAGCCTGGGGTTGTTGGGAATCAGAGGCACTGTGTTGCAGTGGTTCTGGTCTTACCTCTCAGGCAGGTTTCAGATGGTGGTACTTGGGGATAGCTCCTCCTCAAAAAAGGAGCTGATATATGGTATCCCACAAGGTGCCAGTCTATCCCCGATGCTTTTTAACATCTACACGAAACTGCTGGGAGAGATCATCTGAAAGCATGGGGCCAGATGTTATCAGTATGCTGATGACACCCAAATATATTTCTCCAAGCCTTCAAAAACAGCCTCAGCTAAGGATAGTGTGTCTCCTCTGGATGAATGCCTGGAGGTGGTAATGGACTGGATGAAGAAAAACAAATTGAAACTGAATCCAGACAAGATAGAGGTGTTTACTATTAAGGGTTCTAATCTGGGGGTGGAGGTGTGTCAACCAGTTCTGGATGGGGCTACACTCCCCCTGAAAGATGTGTTCAGGGCTTGGGAGTACTTCTGGATCTGTCCCTGCAAATGTCAGCTCAGATAGATGTGACAGTCAGAAGTGCTTATTATCAGCTTTGGCTGATATGCCAGCTGTGCCCCTTCTTAGAATTGGAAGACTTAAAGGTGGTAGTGCACATGCTGGTAACCTCAAGGTTGGACTTCTACAATGCGCTGTACATTGAGCTACCTCTGTAGCAAGTTCAGAAACTCCAATTAGTTCAAAACATGGCAGCCAGAGTGGTTAATAGGTACATCCAGGAGCAAGCATATTACTCTAATATTAAAACCACTCCACTGGCTGCCAATTAGCTTCCAGGCAAAGTACAAATGTTGGTTATTACCTTTAAAGCCCTACATGGTTTGGGTCCAGGTTACCTGCAGGATCGCCTCCTCCTGTACAATCCAACCAGTACGCTCACGTCTTCTGGGGGACATTTACTTCAACTGGCCAGGATTAGACTGGCAATTGTCACCCAGAGGACCTTTTCGTCAGCTGCCCCTAGACTGTGGAATAACTGCTAGAAGAGTTATCTAAATTTAAAACACTATTAAAGACCTCTTTATATGCCTCTTCCAGCAGGCATATCCAGTTGATTTTAAACTATGGATTTTAAATTGGTATTTAAGTTTATGGATGTGTTGAATGTAATGTTTATTTTAATTCTATGTTTTCATTATATATTGTATTTTAATTCATGTTGTACCCTACCTCGAACCTTGGGGAGAAGTGGGTAAGAAATTACTACTATACTACTACTACTACTATTGCTGCTGTTGTTGTTTGAATAGTCAGACGAAAACTAGGGCTTAAATCCAACCATAGGTCCCAGTTAAAGTAAAGGTACTGAATCAACAGAACATACATAAGTGCTGACTTAACTAGTTCCCATCAGTTCAGTAGGTCTGCTCTAGTTGAACCTAGCAATTAAATTTAGTCTGCTAAAATTCTGAAATTTTAGACATTGTTATTGTTGTGCTGTACCTCATTTAACACAGAAAAATAAAAAGGACAAAGTCAAACTAAAAACATAATCAAAGCCCTGCATAATCAGACCCAAGGCCTGATCCAGCGTAGTTACTTCTGAAGGCAACCCACAAGACAAAGTCCCTCTGGTGCTCTTAAGGAGAATGTCTTCAGTGACATATTCCCTCAGAATCTGAGGGGTATCATAGAGCCATCAAGACCTCTAGCCATCAATATGACATAACCTCCATGAATTTGTTAAATCCCTCCTTTAAAGCTATCTCAGCTAGTAATCATCACCACAGCTCCTGGCAGCGATTTCCATAAATTACACATGGTATGAAGAAGTCCTCCTTTTTGTCTGCTTCCCAAATCACTAATGTTTGAAAACATTACATCTGCTGCTTTTATCCGAAAGAATATAAGCTGAAAAGGCATTGGGGAAAGATGGTCTAGTTTGCTACCTGTGTAGCAGCTCGTTACTTTCCTCTATGGTGAAGCAAACTGTGGTTCTTCAGAGGTTGCTAGACTACAGTTCTCATTATCCTTTGCTACTGGTTATGACGGCCAGGATGGATTACAGTTGTAGTTGAAGGCTACCTGTTGACCAATCCTTTGTTCTACTGTATCAGTCACTCACTTTCCTCTATTCATTTGTCTTCTGAGTTGTTATGTGAAGCTCACACTATCTGTGGCTGAGCTGTGGCTGAGTTTACAGCAAGGGTTAGACAGCAGAATTTCCATCCCATGAGGGGTGTCACAGTTCGAAAGAAATAATAGTTTTACATTATGTAGTATCAGGAATATTTTCATTTCACGCGAAGACCTTAAGGCTTTGGTTTGGAGCTGTGCATTAAGAAGGACTCGCTGAAGAGTCTACTGGGAGATGTAGTTGGTTTCTTTGTCTTCACTATCGTCAACAATCTCCTCAGCCAAGCCAAACTGCAATTCCCAAGGAGCACAATAGTGACGCATGGAGAGTTACTTAAATTCAAGTGCCACAGCAAATCATTTCCGTGTGTCATACCACAAGAAAATTTTATTCAGGGAACTTGCATGAAGATGATACACGGCTGCTGACAAATCAAAGCAGCTAACTCAGGTTTGTCATTCTATTTCTCAAAACATGTCTTATTTACCATCTTTCACAGAGACAAACATTTTCTAGTTTTCCTTTGGGAACTTTGAAGGCATGGGAGCAATGAAAGGAAATAAGGAAAACAACCCCTCCCACATCTGCCTAGGTCACCCCGCTTAGGTCTTTAATGCTGTCTTCAAAGTAAGACAGAACACTTTATCAGTTCCCCAATGGGCTATCAGAACACCCCAATAGAGCCTTCCCAGTGGATCTGAATCCATTGGAAGCGTATCATCTGATGCCCTGGAAAGATGTATGGACAACACTTGCAGCTGGCAATGCCATACAAGTCCAGGCCAATTTAAGGACTCTATACTGGACTTGATTGTGACCAGGCATGAGTGTTCAACTTAGATTTCCCCCAACATCCAGTCCAACACTCTAACCTTACAATAAACCAGTTAAGAACATGTTACTCAAAGTAGTGGACCTTGAATTGATACCAGTCCCCACAGAACCATGAAAGTCTCTTGATGACCTTGAGCTAGTCTCTTTCTCTCTCATCCTGACCTATCCTACATTGTAGATTGTTGTGAGGAAAAAGTAGAAAAGACCCATGTAGTTTGCCTTGAGCTCACTGGGGAAACCCAGGATATAAATGGAACAAATAAATAATAAATAAGCTTGCCGCTTTTTAAAAAAATGGATTTACCTAGCTTTTTACTGTCCTGAAAGCTCATGCCCCAAGGGGAAATCTTCACTAGGCTACTCCAAAACTGCTTACAAAATGCGCTGAAGCACAACTTATGTTTTCTAGAAATTTTTGTCCAATTACTTGACTCACTTTGGGGTTTTTAGGTTGGAAAATCTATAAGATAAATCCACATCCCTCCAGCGAAAGTTATAGGCTTAAAAATTCACTGAGAACAAATACCTGCTTCAATCAACTGTGTCAGTGCTATCTTTAAAATAAGGCCGTGATCTTATGGTTACTGGGCTGGATGTTAAGTTCTTCTGAAAACAATGGGATATGCTGAGAAATAGATTTCTTTGGAAGCAGAAAGGAAAGAACCTGTAGAATTTTGGGCTCTGACTCACATTTACTTCTTCATTCTCATAGGCAATAATGACTATAGTGGGGGAATACAAATCAGAATCTGCCCTATATCAAAGAAAAGAAGGAGCTTTAGGAAACAATAAAGGGAAGAAGAAGAATTTTAAGGTCTCTGCAAAGTGTGGCAGGGAGAGGGCAGGATAGGGAGGCAAAGTCAGTCTTGAGGGAAGGGAGAAAAAGTGTATTATCAAGCTGATGAATAATCACTCATAGGAAACTGAAGCTGCTGCTGCTTATGTTGAGGGCTCTGTTGCATTGTAAGCCATCTCCATTGTTCTGTCTGCATGTGGGAGTGGGAAAGGGGGTGGGGGAGAGAAAGGAAAGGAGGAAAAGAATGGGGCTGTTCATACAGCTATCAGGAAAAAGTGAAAGCCATCATCTCTATCTCAGCAATGGGCTGCTCTAAAGCATTCTCCAGCCCACAGGAGATTGTGAATTAACCTACAGTTTGAGCAGCTACTTTGCTCCTTGTTAGAGAAAAAGCTGTTGCCATCATGGCTGCACAGAAGTAAGCAATACCTCACTCTGGCTTCCTCAAAATACTGCAGTGTGGGATGGCAATTCATAAGCCAAGACACACATACAGCTCATAATTAAACATTATCTTCATAATGCCACTGTGCATTTGTATTTGTTTTCTTTGATCAGAATTAATCTGTTGTGCGCATTTTGCTTTCATGAACTAGGATCTATGGAGTAGCCAAAAGGTGACAATTATTGGAAGTGCTTAGAGCATTTACACAAGTGTCAAAGAAAGGCTGTTCTTTAATATGAGTTGAAAATTTGAAAGCACTATCTGAAGAAATGACTTTTAGCAAATAAAACCCATAAGGTTATCTTCAGCCAAGACCATTCTTCCCCTCGCCCTCCTCCAGCACATTCAACAACACTCAATTTAATTATGCAGAGGAAATTTATTTTACCAGTTGTGTGGATTCAGAGTTTGCCATTTGTTACTCACATGTTTAGCAGCATGATGTAACTTGTTTATATAACTAACGTATGACTAGTTGCCTGCATGCCATGTGCTACAGTGTTTTGAAAAAGCAGAAGGCTTCTCAAAAGGTGTGGAACTAAATCATCACTCAAAAGAAAGCAAATTTTTAAAAAGGAATTCTGAATGCACTGTTGGCATATGTAGCCATGAAAATGTCACTGAAGTGATTCACCTCTAAAATGAAGGTTTGCTTTTCTAAGAGCAGGTAGCTTTTTTGGAAATGGGGTGGGGCATCTTGTATCCACCTCCACAGGCTCATAGACTCATAGAATTGTAGAGTTGGAAGAGACCACAAGGGCCATCCAGTCCAACCCCCTGCCACGCAGGAATCACAATCAAAGTATGGCTGAAATCCATCAAAACAGACTGTAAATGTAAATGGGCTGAAGAAGAAAAGAGGGTAGATGGAGGGAAAAGAGGGCTTCATTAGGAGTGCACCTACCTATTCTGCAGTGCTCTGTCAGCTCTGTAGCTGCTGATGAAAGATTTTATTTGTAACTATTAATCCAAAGGTCAGCATACACACAAATATTAAAAGCCAAGCTCTTACAGACTGAATCAACAGAGTCTTGTTGGTAGCTTCACAGATATTACAATGGTGAACATGGGCTGCACAAGCCACTTAGGCTCTTCTATGAACTTTTGAGAAACACCTGAAACAGTATTATGTCTGAAGTGAAATGGGAAAATTGTAGACCCACACTTGGTGCCTGTCACTATCATACTTTGCCTCCAGACTTCCTCAACATTTCAAATGTGCTCACCATCCATTGACAAGTTTGCTCCAGAGTGGGCTTTCACAACCACCCCCAGCTCTATGTCTCTACACCAGTTACTGTTATGGGCACATCCCTTTTTAAGGGAGATATTCTGCATCTACAGCGACTGATTAACTCAATCACACACAATGCTAACACAAGCATAAGCTACTCACCCAGGTGAATGAAACTGTCTGGAAAGACACAACAATTATCAATGCAGAGATTCAGCAAGCAATCCTTACTGTAGGTGAGTCCTTTGGGCTCACTGGGGTTTTTACTGCTCTAGTCTATTTCTCATAATAATGGATCCAAGACTAAAAAATGCCAAAGCTCCATACACAATAAAAAAGAAAGGTGTGTATGTGTGCATGCACAATTCTTCCACCTGATCCCAAGTCAAAAAGATGACACTACCAATCTTAGTGAGTTAGTATTCCCTTTGAAAAAAATGATTTTGCTTGAAAAAATCAGCTTTCAGGTATGAAAGCATTAAAAAAATGAGTACAGTGCAGTAGCAATAAAAATGTACTCAAAAATAAGTACAGTACAGTAGCAATAAAAACATGCAGTTTTCAAAATCTATGTCTTGCATACCTCTGTCCCATTAGCGAGAGGACAGGTTTGAATCTGGAAGGAAGTGAAATGAAATGGGGCATGACTGTAGAAATTAATATTGAGTGCATAATTCAGCTCTCACGTAAGAAGGCATGACGTTTAATGCAGTGAAGACAGGCTTTTAAGCACATGGGTACCACCATGGGTGCTTGTTCAAACATGTGGGTGGGGGAGTGAAATTTCAGTGCCTTGCATAGATCTCTGTCCCTCTCCCCATGAACAGTATAAGCAGAATCAAGCAAAGCAAAGAAAACACAAGCTTTGTTCACATCATTTGTTCGTTGTTGCTGTTCCTGTGTGCTTTCAAGTATTTCAGTGGTTACAAAATTTAGCAAAGAATGCTGATTATTTTAAAGTTTAAAATAACCAGCCTACATACAGCCCAGGGTACAATAGAAAAATAAAGTGGTATGATAAATGTAGGATGTGAGAAGCATTCAGCAATTGAGCAAGAACAGCTTTCTGCCAGCAAGATATGCTTCACAATTCCAGGGGAACTGGTATCACTTGGCAATTTGACAAAATGGACAAAATCCCAGGAAATGATTTGGCAATCAATACGATATGTTGTATCCTGGTGAAGGGGGAGAAATGAGCAAATTTATTTGAGTACCAAGCAGAATCACAGTGTTTGAGGACATCAGGCTTTTACATCTTGCCCAGTTTAAATCTGGAAGGCTGGAAAACTGATGGGTAGTTTCTTATGACCCAGGGAGTTGATAAAACAGCAGGTCAAGGCAGTACGTGCTTCTGGACATGCACCACACACACACTGCTATCCAGAAAAAAATGATAGCAAGAAGACAGAATAATTCCAGTCGTGTTCATAGGTCTGTACCTGCACTGTAATGGGTGGAGGAAGACATGACTGAAAGGCAACATGATATGCCACTGTTAAAATAAGTCACAAATGATTCAAATGCTTGGCAGGATGACAGATGTGTGTCTTTCACTATCATTGCTTAAAACAAATTTGCTACTGTGAGCACCAAACAGTTTTTGAATGACAGAAAAGACTACAATGTGCTTCATCTATTACTGCCACTAACAATGATTTCTAAGTAAAGACTTACAGTGAAACTATAAGGGAACTGGTGAAGGCACAGACGAGGTGACCACACTTCTGTGCATGCATAGCCAGACAATAATACCCTGAAACACAGCCTTGCACAATCCATCACTACTAAAGGGAAAATAAAAAGGCTGAAAACACAGTGTACAGATAGGCAATCGGTAACCAAAAGATGGGTAGAGGGGTCAAGGTAGCTACAAAATGAGTGCAGGAGATTGATCAAGTTAAGGAATTGGTCCAGAAACAGGAATAAGCAAGAACAGGAGACGTCAAAGCAGTGGCAACACAAACTTCCCATACTCCTGGAACAGCATGGTTAAGAGGATGCCTCATCCAGGTATCTGGGTACAAAGAGTGAAGGGGGGGGGATGCATCTCTGAATTAGGGTCTTTTCATCCAGGAAAAAAAGGGGGAAATCCTTTTCAAGAATGAGATATGAAGATAGTGGGCTTTCATGAAAAAGAATTGAAAACACAAATAAGATAAGACAAGACTAAGACAAGCTCTCTTACCACTGTAAGCTAAGAAAACTAGCTTTCTTCCAAAGAAATTATTATATGTCTTTTTCAGGCTCTTATATCCAAGGATCTGAAATACCTTAACAAACACTTCAGCAGCTCCGCAAGTGCAGGTCATTTGATGCTCTATACCCCTATACCCACCACATCCATGAATAGTAAGTGAACTTACAGTTGGGGCAAGAACAAATGGGAGTGCTGGTTTTGACAAAGTTCTACACGGCTTGGGTCCACGCTATCTGTGAGACCATATCTCCCTATACAAGCCCGCACAAGTTTTAAGATCTGCAGGGCAGAGCTTTCTCTGACTCCCGCTACCTTCACTAGCATATTTGGTAAGGCCATGGAAGAGGACCTTCTCCCTGGCTGCTCCCTGGCTGTGGACATCCTTCCATGGGAGGTCCAGTTGGCCCCCTCCCCTTGCTCTCTTTCTGCCAGCAGGCCAAGACATTTTTCTTCAGGCAGGCCTTTGAGATGTGAATTCTGTTAGCAGTAGTATGTGTGAACTGGTCTGCTGTATTTTATTTTACTTTTTCATTAGTAATTTATGCCTTAAATATATTTTAACCATTTAAAAACATGGTTTTAATACACTGGCATTTAGTTCTTTTTAACTTCTGTTGAATAGGATTTTTTTTTACAGTAATCTTGTTTTATATTTCTCTAAGCTGCCTTGGATCCCCTCCCAGAAGAAAGGCAGGTTATAAATTCAAGAAATGAATAAAAATAAACAAATAAGATACTTACATTCCTTGAACAAGCCACATACTGGAAGGAAATACAACTATTCTACAACAGAAGAAAACCTATGACGTTAATGTGATATAGCCTCAGCACAGGTTTATGATATTGAGATGGGAGGGGCACCATGTGTATCTTCTGTTAGAGGTACCACAATGGCCCAATTTGGATATATCTGAGGATTTTATTTTATTTTATTTTAATCCCAACATTCTCTCAACATGGGATCCAAGGTGGCATAAAACCTTTTAAGTAAGTGAGGGCTCTGACTTACCATGAATACGTCACATCCCATCATCCTTCTTCCAGCTGGAATTGCTAGTTAAACCATGGGCTTTCAATCTATGGTTACTGAGACATGTGAACTCTGTAAAGAACTGGCTCTCTGCCTTGCTTACCTTCTGAGAATTAACTCTAAAACAAACCATGTGTTATTTCTCTGGCTTGTCAGAGGAGAGCCCAGGTTCATACACCAAAGCCAAAAATATCACAGACTTCAAGCCAATGTTTGTTTAGCCCAGGGGCGGATGTATTTCTGCCAATGGACCCCTAAGTGGCCCCTATGGCTTTTGGTGGCCCCAAGTGTCTCTGCACCCCACAGACAGAAAGTGTCACAAACCGTTTTTTTAGAATGGTTTAATATTTTTAAAAATTGTAAATATCACCCTGAAGTCTCCAGAGGGTGAAACTAGAAATCTTGCCTACTCTGGACCTGTTTTGTGTCTGTACAAGCCTCCCTTCCAAACATGAAGTTAATCAAGCAGTCACTTGAAGTTTTAAGAGAAAGGCTTGAAGTATAGGCCTAAATCAGAGTCAGCATAGTATAATGGTTTGAGCATTGGACTATGACGCTGGAGACCAGAGTTCGAATCCCTACTCAGCCATGGAAGCCTCCCCAGGTGGTCTTAGGCAAGTCACACACTCTCAGCCTCAGAGAAAGGCAATGGCAAACCCTCTCTGAACAAACTTTGCTGGGAAAACTCAGTGATGGCTTTCCCCTTAGGGTGGTCTAAGTCAGAAACAACTGGAAGGCTCACAATAACAGCAGCAACAAGAAGGAATGCAAGAAATATTAATTAAAAAATCAATAAAATAATTAATAAAAGTAATTTGTTTGCCTTAGGATCACCATAAGTTGGAAACAACTCGAAGACACACAACAATAGACCTAAATCAGGGAAGGAGAAGCTGAAAATAGCCAATCATGTTGCCAGGGTCTCTAAGGGACACAGCTGGGAGTCATTTACACGGGCAAATACTCCTCTAAATATACCGCTAAGATAGCTCATAGTTCCCACGGATCGCAGCACAGCATTGCCTCATTCAGAAGGGGGGAAGGTAAAACACCAAAATATAGCGTGCCAAGGGATGTCGCTACTTTTGCTGGTATATTTGCAATGTAGCGCTTTATTGGCATTGTAAACTACCATTCCACTAAGGGTTACAGCAGAGCTGCATTGTGATTGGTTGATGATGCAGGGGTGGGTTTAAAAGAGGGGCAGGGAAGGAGGGAAAGACAGTAGCGATTAGAGGAAACTTTGAAAAATCCTCTCTGCTATTTTGCAAGCCAGTTTGCAAAATTCCCAACAATTTTCATTCAGGGAGCATTCCTTCTCATCCTCTCTGCTGTTTTGAAAGTATGTAAAAGCTCAGTTCATCAGCTGTGATCCTGTGCATGGGAGAGGGAGAGAAACCATTTCACGAAGGGCTGTAGCAGAGCTGAACTGCTATTCCCCCCTCCTCTCTCTCTCGGCTTTCCTCTATTTGGCAGAAAATGCTGTTTTAAGCAAGGAGGAAAACCTTCTGTTTGATTTGTGGGAAAGGGGGGGGGACTGCCTCTAAAAGCTGTTAAGCACGGAGTTCGGCCCAGGGCAGACATTCCTATGGCATCCCTTTGTCTCCTCACAATGCTTGGCCATGCCCCCAGCACTTTTGGCTGTGTAAACCTCAAAGTGGAAAATATCAAAGAGCCACAAAATATAGCTGTGTAAACATATACCGTGTAAACTACCCACCACTGATGCGGGAAAGCGCTAAAGCGCAACTTAACGCAATAAAACCTGCCGTGTAAACCAGCCCCTGGTCTCCCCCTTCCCAATTTTGGTTTGAAAATATGGGGCGAGGGGTGAAAATTTGGTGGGGGGGATAGGTAGATAAAAATAAGGTCAGTCCTGTGGGATTCTATATGGGGGTGTCCCAGTTTAGCCATTGCTGCTGAAAGTGGAGTGGTGGCTTCCCATCATGTACCAACAACACTCTGTTTCAGTTTAACAAGTCAGAATTTGACATGATGGAATTCAGGAGTAACATCTGAACCAGGCAACCTTTATCAAGCCCCTTCCACACAAAACTTGTTCTAGTCTTTCCATTTTTTAAATTTTCTAACCATAGGTCATAGGAAGGCTGTTGTTGTGGTTGTGGTTTGTCTTCAAGTGATTTCCGACACATGGTGACCCTAAGGTGATATATGTCAAGGATTTTTCTTGGCAAGATTTGTTCAGAGGGGGGTTGCCCTTGCCTTCCTCTGAGGCTGAGAGAATGTGACTTGCCCAAGCTCACCCTGTGGGTTTCCATGGCTGAATGGGGATTTGAACCTTGGTCTCCGAAGTCATAGTTCAAAAGTTCAAACCATTACACCATGATAACATAGGAAGTGCAAATGCTAAATACCACCACCACCACCAAGGTGGGTTTTTTTGTGTGTGGGGGGGAGAGATCTTGATTAATTGTTGGATTTATATCCAGCTTTTCTCCCAAGATGGAATTCAAGGTGGCTTACAATAATTTAAAAAATAAAAATAAAACATTACAAAATTTGCAAAAGTTAAAAACAAAGAATTTATTACTATTATTAAAATGTAACAGTTAACCCCTTAGTTTTAAGGGGTGGGAGGGTTAGGATGGCGAAGGATTGTTTTAACTTGATGTTGTTTTAAGCTTGCTGTACGCCGCCCTGGTTGCTGAGTAGAGGGGTGGGTTAAAAATAAAAATTTTTTATTATTATTATTATTATTATTATTACTATAGATTAAAAACATAATATCAATAAAAATTACAGACATTAAAACACATTAAAAGCAGCACACAAATTAAAATTCACATTTCAAAAGCCTGCCTAAATAAAAATGTCTTCACCTGCCAGTGAAAAGAGAGCAGGGAGGGGGCCAACTGGACCTCCCATGGAAGGGAGTTCCACAGTCTGGGAGCAGCAGTTACATTAACAAGGTGTAACACAATTTGATTGCTCCACTCCCACACCACTTTCCAACTCTCTTTTTTTTAGACACTGATATTTCTGCTAAAAGAAAAATCCAGTGCCATTCCTCCTTCCACCCTTTCTCTCTCTCCCCCCACCATAAATTATCACATTACTTTACCATAATGGCATTCTTTCATTTTGATCTATTTAGCAGCAAATTATCATCTCTGCCTGCATGGAGCCATCTCTCTCTACTTCTCCCTACCCCTGCTCTTATTGTTCAGATTGCTTTATAAACAACTGTTAATTTCAGGATAAGCCATGGACTGCAAACAGAGACACAAATCAAATTCTCTGTGTGGAACATTTTGTTTATACATTGATGGGTATTTGCACTAACGATGACTTGTCAAATATAAAGCATACTCAAACTCTTTTTGTTTTTAATTCTAGGAATCAAGCCACTGCTTTCCCACAAACTACCTGATCTGCTTTCTTCTCTCTCTATTGCTTCCTCTCAAACAAATGGAGATGAAAAGATAGAAGCCATTCCTCCACTGTGCCTCCTCCTCATCATAGTTGTTGTTGTTATGTGCCTTCAAGCCCTTTCTGATTTATGGCAAGCCTAAGGTGAACCTATCAAGGGGTTTTCTTGGCAAGATTTGTTCAGAGGGGGTGCCTTTGCCTTCCTCTGAGACTGAGAGAGTGTGACTTGCCCAAGGTCACCTAGTGGGTTTCCATGGCTGAGCATGGATTTGAACCCGGCTCTCCAGAGAGAGTCATAGTTCAACACTCAACCACTATCATGCTGGCTCTCATTGTCTTATCATACAGTACACTATAATAAAAATATAAGTCCTTACAAGTACTTGGTTGCCCCAAGTTCACAGAAAGTGGGATCCATCTACACAATGTGTGCAACGAAATGGGGTTTTCAAGCAGGAGGCACATGAAAAATTAGTCTCCCAGTTCTAAGAACATATTCCAGTAGGGAAAGCAGACAACCCTAAGAGAAAGATCATTCCCTGGTTTTATACTATCATTAAAGTTAGGTGCTCAAAGATTATTTTAACACACACACACACAGTACACTACACTATATACTGAACTGGTCCCATCTCAATTAAGACAAAATAACCAGTACAACTAAGTTTTGTTGGCTGTTACCAATACCCCCTCTGTCAATAACACAACCATTTAATTAACAGACTCTTGTTAATATGAGTAGTGGCACCTGTAAAAAAGTGTTACAGTATATCCTCCATGGGGATCCAGCTACATCTTTGTCCATGATACCATAATATACCATGATCCAGGGCACATTTCTAGGATGGAGGACCATTGCCTCCCAAAAATACTACTCTACGGTGAACTCGCCACGGGTCAGCGTAAGAGGGGCGCTCCAAAAAAGAGATACAAAGACTCCCTGAAACAACATCTCAGGTTCGGCCAAATTGATCACCAACAATGGTCCGCCCTGGCCTCACATCGGGAGGCATGGAGACGCACTATCCACAATGCTGCAGCCTTATTTGAGAACTCATGCTGAACAAGTCTTGAAGAGAAACAACAACGCAGAAAGAATCACAACCCAAAAACATCACCCAAGGGCACCTTCTGCTGTGCTTTCTGCAACAGGACTTGTTTATCTCAGATTGGCCTTTTTAGTCATCAGTGCGCTTGCAGAAAGCGCGGGATGAGTCCTTCCTGAATCTTCGTTTACGAAAAAAAAGCCAGAGAGAGAGAGAGAGATTTCATTCACAGAACTTCTCCATTTTTGTTTTCCATCAGAGCTCAACATTCCATGACAACAGAGCACATTCAGTCCTCAGTACATAGACTGCTGTACCTAAAGCCTGTGAACAATAAAACCTATAAATAAGGTGTGCAAATAGTTATCTGTTTACTCTACTCCACATGTCCAAGCAAGCTTGTTTCAAAAAACTTGATTGATTGTTTGTTTGTAGCCACAAACAGCTGGGTGTACTGGCAATTTACTAAATGCTTTTTTACTAACTTGTGTGACCTTAGAATCATAGAGTTATAAGGGGCTGTGGAGATCATCTAGACCAACCCACTGCAGTGCTCTGCAATGCATGATGCATCTACTCTATTATCTCTATGGAATCAGAGTTGGATAGTGTGAAGTGAGAAGCTGGGCAACCCTGGTTGCAGCCAGCAATCACAGCATTCAGTATTCAGAATACTGTGAAAGGGGTCTGGGGAAAAAGGATATACAGGCCACCCTGCCCCCTGTATGCACAGGACTAGTACCCACGTTTTCACTTATCTGTTGACTGAAAAACTGCCACTGGAAGTTGCCATAGAGTCAGGCTGGAGATGCCTAGAGAGATGGCCCCTCTAGGCATCTACAAGACCTCCAGCTCAATTCTTTGGGGTTTGCTATTACCTTCAGTTTCAAGTGTTTGTGGTAATTCTAGAAAGAGGCACACCTGTTGAAGGGAGAGATAGGAGGAGGATGAAATAGAGTGAGGATGGTCAGACACTGAGTGAAAACTCATTAGGAGGAGAGGAATGGATAATATCTGGATAAGGTTTTGGGAGTTGTAAGTGAGACAAGGGTTCAAAATTGTGGAATGGCCTGCCGAATGAGATCCGTCAGCTGACGAGCTTGAGTAGCTTTAAAAAAGCACTAAAGACGGATCTCTTTCGGCAGGCCTTTCCTGATTAGATCCCGGCCTCAGGAACTCAGTCTCCTGGCTTTTTAAAAATTATGTATATATTTGTTTTTAATGTGTTTTTTAGCTAGTAGGTTTTAATCTTATTGTGTTTAATGTCTTTTTATGTGGGAGGGTGGGGGTGGGTGGTGTTTTTAGTCATTATTATAATGTTTTAATTGTTGGAAGCCGCCCCGATTGTTTTTAGCAGAGGGGCGGGGTATAAATAAATTTTATTATTAATATTATTATTATTATTATTATTATTATTCAAGGAGTTCGCATTTATCCGAATTGTTATATAATAAATCTTTACTTGTTTTATTTTCTATAACTATGTCTGTCTTTAGAAAAAAATATTCAGGGGTAGCCCTGTTGGCCATACAGCAAGATAAAATAATCCACAAAAGAGTGATATCTTTATTGGCCAACTGAGACAACACAGCTATTCTTGAACATTTTTTTCTGGATTTGAAGAAACCTGATTTAGCAGCAACATAGGAATCCCAAACAAGAGGGAAGTAATGTCTGGGACATAACTTTTAACTCTGAGGTTTCTACCTCCAACAAAGGTAAAATGTTTCTTTTGGCCTATAATTGGCTGAGTTTTACCTATACAGCACCTAAACGTTTTTCCAGATGTAACAGCACAGGGACTTCTTGAGAAATCCAATGTTCTCTGCCTAAGAAACGGGTCTGTAGCTTTACAAAGGACAGAGACATCCTGGATGCCAAGAGGAGTTACTTTACTGCTGGTAATGGGCGTTTAAATGTTACTGTCCATTGTCTCGGTCCTCACATGGCCAAAAAAAAAGGGGGAGTGGCCCCTACATGCACTGAGATCCCCCCATGCTAACTAAATGACAACAGAGACAGCATCTGATATAAGAAGTAGGCCTGTGACTCCAATATCATCATCTTTTAAATTTTTCCCTTCTCCTGTATGATTTTTAAACATTTTTTGCCTGATGAAGAAGCCAGTGGAGCTTCGAAAGCTTACATGATGTATTTTGTGCATCTCAGCTGGCCAATAAAGGTATCACTCTTTTGTGGATTGTTTTTTGTGTGTTTTGTTTAAGAATTGAAAGAGAGACTGGGTCCCACTTGAACACATTGAACCAACTGGTCAGCATAGCCACTTGTCCAGAATAGCAGTCACCTTGAGGCCTGGGTACCCAATCCCAAAGGGATCTTGAGGGTAAAAATGCAAGGTGAGTGACAAGAGCCTTAGGATTAGAACTGCAGGGCTAGCTGGAAAGGGGCCCCATCACAGAAGGACTCTTCTCTGCATGGTTGCTATATCTCCATGCTCAAAGATAACACCATACTATTCAGTCCATATCAAATGAACCTGGGGTAGGAGGAGACTAGAAAGAGAGATCCTTCTGCTATGGGAAAAGTAGTTTTACTGCTACTTGCCTCCTGGACCATCGGACTCATAACACAGGCATGAGTATCAGAGCTATTTAGATTACAGGCACGCTGGCTGGGGATCATGGGAGCTGTAATCAAGTACATCTAAGAACACCATGCTGAGGAATACTGTTCTACAGTAAACAGAACTTATCAAAAGTAACCATCTTGAAGCTGCATATTCCATTCATATTTAATTCAAGAACAAATAATTTGTAGCACAACTGTCTAAGCTAAAAGAAACTGTAAGGTTAAAAGATGGAAGGCACCACAGATAAAGATGTGTTAAGAACCAATTAGCATTGATTTTGGGAAGAAACATAGTATTTATTACAGTATTTGTTTGTCTATTCCGTATTTTAAATTTCCTGTTTCTTGCTTTAAAGTGATAGTCTTCACGTTCTATTTTAAAATTAATGCTGAATCCGAAAAACCCAAGACCCTAAGAATACAAACTACCGGTAGTACTTTTTTTCCTGCTGCTGTAAACCCATGCGTTCTTTCTGTGCAAATCAACTGCAAAGGTTCCTTGGCTTCAAACATTTGCATTGCTGTATTTAAACACTCCACCGCCAGACTGTAAATTCCTGCTTTTCAACTATAAAAAGTGACCTACAACTTTAAAAAAAGAGAAAGAAAAAAGTGAACTAGATCTAAGATGAACAAGAACTAATGGTAGTCTAATCCCCACAGGTTGAAGCAGAGGTCCATATTATAGCCAGAAAGAGACTTCTTTGAAAACAGGATTTCACAATTACATTTGGAATACCATTCTGAAATCTGTTCTTCAGCAACATTACTCCACCTTCCTATTTACCACTACTTGTACTATTATACTTATTAAAATACAACAGCACAGCAGTTTTATTGACAGAAACATATTGACACCCATGAACACTAATAAAACTGAGTACAGTATCTTTGGGGCACAGAAGTGATGAATCTCACTGGTCTAAATTTAACGTAATTGGTAGACTGAAAACCCCTGGTAGTATAGTTGTGCTGGATTACATATTTGCACAAACAGTTGTGCAAATCAATTGTGCAACCAGCAAAAGGCAGCACAACAAGTTCTTCAATTGCTTTCATAATTGCTCGAACAGCTGCTATGGATGCCACCCTTGCACTAACTTTCAAAATAAGCAACTGCTAGCTAGTGCAAGCAGACTTATACTAGTATAATGCCATAATTGAAAATAGGCCACTGTAAATTAGAAGGTATAAAAGATATTTAGCAATCCAGGTATAGAGTGATATGAAACTGCAAACCCTGTGGAAAGACTTGTTTTGATTTTCTCTTCTACATAATGTTTACCACTTTCAGTCACTGCATAAAGAAATGATTTACAATGCTTGTGTACAAGGGATGCATACTGTTGCAGACGTGTGTTCTAACTCTGAGAGGATTTACTAGATTCTAACTCAACCAACACTATAGCTCAATAACTTATGGAACAGAGTCAAGCCTGATAAAAGAAATAAGGCCAGTGAATAATGCTTACATCTAGCACTAAAAGGCTATTAATTGGGCTACTTTTCACTCCTTGCTCCCTAGTGAATGAACACTTCTTTGAGAAGTGATATCCTTTAAACTTAAGTACCTCTGGGTCGTTTACATAATTTTTCCTAATGTCTCTCTTACATAAAATACATATGGCCTGGTTCAAGCCCAACTCCCCATTTATTAGAGTTCCCTGACCTACAACTAAAATTATTTCTCCTTCTGGGAATATCAAAATGAGGCTTCAATTATGGATTTTTTTATAAGAACCCAAAGCTATTTAAACAAATAGTGCTGAAGCTTTAGAAAGAATTCAGAGGAGAGAACACTCACATGCCTCTTGGAAGACACCTAAATCTTTTGCTCTGAGTTGAATTCTGCTCAGCCCATCCACAAACCCCAGTAGAAATAAACAAGCTCTAAGTTTTCACACCTAGATATGCAAAATGGAAGACACAGCATGAGATGAAGAATGGATACTTCAGTCCTACCATCTAACTACTTTCTTGGCCATAAAAGAAAGATTCTACACACATCAACAATAGAATGGAGTTGTGATATTGTAGCAGTTTTTTGATCAGATCTGCATTTGATGGGGACATTTCAACAACAGGCTGTTGCCAGATTCTATTCCACACCAAAAGTAAGCGACATTTGTAGCATAGGGAAACACTAGCAAAACAGCACTAAGGGTTGCTACCTTGCCAGTGTTAGGAATGGGGTAGATCCCAAGACTCTGACACCTGGGGCCCATCTATGAGGGGGGGGGGGAAATCCCAAACACCTTGTAGTATTGGCATCTCACAGCAGCAGCGAAATGGCCAAATGTTTTTTCTAGCTTCAGAAGCCCCCATAAGCCTCACATTCCTGATGGCGGCCGTTAGTTCTTCACCACCACTGGGTTTAAAAAAAAGTCATCCCAAGGTACGCTGGTGTGATAGAGCGATTCTCCAAAGCAAAACAGAAAATACTAATCCTTTTTATCGCCTTAACAAGTGATCACTAAGGCGAAAATCCAATATGGTGGCAGCTGGCGCTTGCCCTCTTAGCAAGCCCCATCCCCGCTGTCACCCGGCCAATCAGCTTTGTGCTTCCCTTTGAGTTTTTTTATTGTTCTATAGCCCAAATGAACAAAAATGCGCACCCACCTTGCAGTTTGTGAAAAAGTACAAGGAAATCTGCAAAGGATTTTACCCCATTGTTTTTGCCGTTTTGGGCCCCCCTCCTTCCAAATAGTGTGGATTGGTGTTGGATCCTGTTTAGACTGGTAGGATTCCAAGCAAATTCCATGTGGGGTATTTTCACCATTTAAATGGGCCCCTGCCTTTATAAGCCTGTTTCAGAGCACTGATCCATACGACCGAGCTGATCATAGGTAACCACTTACCAGGCCCATCACACTTAAGGGTGGGTGGTTAACAAAACAGAGAGAAACATTTCAATAGTTTTACAATTTGGCACTAACAGTTAAGCCCAGTTGGACATTAAACTCATCTACAAATATACCTTCAGTTAAACCATTTGTTCATTGTTTCACCATGCTAATAGGAACTTCCATGTTCCCTCTTCCTGCCCCCAAAGATACCAAAGGATACTAATAGGAATACTATTTCAATCTAGGGAAGAACATCTCTTGTTATTGGTATGTCCCTTCAAATCAATTCCAACTTATGGCGACCCCATCCTAGGGGTTTCTTGGCAAACATTGTCCTTACCTTCCTCTAAAGCTGGGAGAGTGTGACTTTTCCAAGGCCACTGAATGGTTTTCTATGGCGGGGGGGGGGGACGACTGAACCCTGGTTTACTGGTCCAGCATTCAATCCACTACACCACACTATGCTAGCTCTCAAAAAAGTCATACAGGAGTGAAAATAAAGTACACAGTCTACATTTGCGGTTTTAACTTTTGCAGATTTGATTATTCATGGATTATTTGCTACCACCTCCACTGCTGCTCTATGCAAAGGGACTGCAAGACTGCTAACACACAGTAAAGCTTGTAAGTCCCTATTAAAAATGGCATAGGGGTAGGAATTCCACTGCCTCAAATGCATCTGTGGTGGATTGAATCCATGGATTGTACTTTTTGTGTGTGTTAAATATGGTTCAGAGCCTAGAGATTTTTGTGTTTTTTCTACTTTCACGGGGGTTCTGCATCCCTAACCCCAGCAAATGTGGAGGACCAACTGTACTTTCATTCAGAGAGGACAACATAATGGTGCCAAAGTTCCTTGGAGTAAGAGCTGCACTCTGAAGGCCTTTTTAATCCAGCAGAAATAGAAAGACCAGACCAAGAACCTAATGCAGGATACATAAACTATATAAATTCAAGTCAGAAAGGGGGTTATAATTCTATGGCTGATCACTGTCACCTTTCCAATTAAACAGAGAACGAAGTCAACTACATTATGGCTATAATCCCATGGAACTGTTCTTGGGAATAAAGCTACTTAGGGCTCAGTAGGAATGGGTTCTGAAAATCCAGCTGCTTAATCCTAGAAAGTGGCAAAATATAATTTTTAATTTGGGGTAGAGTCAGTCAGTAGAAATGAACAGATTCAGATCCAGCTTTAAAACAAACACTTATAATATTATAACAATATATGGTAAATATTAAAATATTATACTTGTATTTTATATTTAATCAAATAAATATATTTTATGCTCTATCAATCTAAATGGCCTGGTGATTCAATACAATGGTGATGAAATATTGTTGTCGTGTGCCTTCAAGTCATTTCTGACTTATAGTGACACTAAGCTGAACCTATCACAGGATGTTCTCAGCAGAATTTGTTCAGAAGGGGTTTGCCTTTGCCTTCCTCTGAGGCTGAGCGAGTCTGACTTGCCCAAGGTTATCCAGTGGGTTCCCATGGCCAAGGGGAATTTGAACCCTGTTCTCCAGAGCCCTAGTCCAACACTCAAATCACTACACTACTCTGGTTACCATTTTACTACAGTAAATCTGTTGTTGCTAATCAATACGGTATATATTTGCCATTTATGAAGGAGTCAGCATCGGACAGTAGAAAAATAGAGTCTGAGTCAAAGGTTTGGCGTACCAACTCCACAGCCCTGATGCACAGGGCCTGAAGCCCTAACGGAAACCTGAAAAAATGTATAGAACTAGTTGCATCGTAGGATATGGCTTGTAGGAACAAAATCTTAAGAAAAAATTAGAGCAGGGGAGGGTCTAGTGTGGGTTACATGCAGCTCCTCAAACTATTTTTGTGCCCCCCAGCATCTTGGAGGATTTAAAAAAAAACACAGAGAAGTTGCTCAAAGGTAGCAAAGGAGGTTGCTACCCAAATTCAGTGGCAAACTGCTACATGTATTAACAATGTACAATTCACTATCCTGGTCAATTGCCTGGCTAAATGCAAATTATGCAGTTCAAGTCACCAACCTAGCCATTGACCTTACCAATTACTAGTTAAGCAAAAGCCTTGGTTTTGCCAGCGTTTCCTAGTCAATTCAAACAAGAAAAATTTAATTTGCTGCCACTGCACTACGATGAATTTAAAACTCACTAAGTAACAGAGGATATACCTATGCTTGATTTGTAACTTGGCCCAAGCCCATTAAATATGGCTCCAATTCAGGGTGCCATAACAGTTCAACCCTCCAATTGATCATTTACAATATGGAGGGCTAAAGAAAGATGCATTGGGGTTCATAGTAAGCTCAGAACTCAGCTTCTTGAATCCCTAAAAGAATCTTACCATTTTTGCCTCATGCCTCTGTAATACACACACTTCCTAAAATGGTACTGCTGTCCAGAATGGGAAACTTAAGCCAGTCTTTCAGAGTGAGGGTGACATGGTTTGCTGAAATTTTCATATGCTATTTGAGGAAAGCAGCTTGGTTGGTTCCTCATGTTAGGCCTGCTTAATGCAAACTCAGATTTAAATATTTATTCAGCCTTATCTCTGGCACAGCCGTTTATCCTTTTTCCCTGAGTAGATATTTTTCAAGCTCCAGGACAATGACAAAACACCACAATTCTGCATACAATGGCAACACACAAAAGAAGCTTTCAAACTTCCTGTGGTTCAAAAATATGAAAACAAGAGATTACAGAACATCTGAGCTCTGGATGTTTAACAGCCAGTTAAATAAACATATGTACTAAAGTAAAGTCTCGGAGTCTTCCTAAGTAGTAACAGATTCCTATTCCAGCAAACAAGTTCATGTTTTTCTTTAACTATGAAGACTAGGGGAAGTGTTGGTGGATGGGTGTATAACATCTTTTGCCAATTAAAAAAACAACACACCAACTTTCAAAAGCCTGTGGTGTGACTGACTGGGGCAATAGAAAATGGGTATGTTCTGCCTCCAGCATCAGCAGACTCCCACTTTTATCCACAGATGTTTCTCTGCTAGTTTTAAGGAAAGAGAAAGAATTTAATAAGCTGGGAGCATCTGTGTTAACTCCACTACCAGGAAGGGAAGGGAAAACTGTCAACAACATGCTCACAGATGAAAATTGGGTGTCAATGAGAGATCAGGAGATACAGTATGTAGTCCTCTCTCAAGGAGACTGAGAAACACAGAAGGCATACATTTTCATCAGGGGTGGTGAAAATGTAAACTATGAAGCCCATGTTTGTAGTCCCTGAATCCTCTGCATCAATCTCTCATGCTCCTCTCTCCCACCCCTCTTGGAAAAATCATTTCTGGTGTGATTTTTGCCCCAAATCACACAGACTGTCCCCCAAATGCACACCCCAAAGCCCCACCCAAACCTCTGCTTTCATGAGTTTCTCTCAAAGTGGTGATCAGAAGTAACACAAAGTCACTTCTAGTTATCATTTCAAGGACTTTGAGGAAAAATTGAGGTATTTTGGCACGGGGGCTACAGTGCATGGGGTGGGGCACTGAGGAGAAATTGGCCCTGGCTTCCATGTAGTTGCCTACCCCTGATTAGAAGAGTGTATTATTGGACTCCTCACTGCATACATCCTCTATTTAGCATGCTCTAAACCACCTACCATAACCACAACCATAGCTATGAACTCCTACGGTCATCTTCTATTATTAAAAGCAGATAACAAAAAACATTTTTTTAAAGTTTAATGGCTTCAGTATACACACCTAAGTAACCTAAAGACACACAGTCCCACCTGATTTTGGAAGCTAAGCAGGATCAGCCCTGATTAATATTCAAATGGGAGACCTCCAATGAATACCAGGTGCTGTAGTTTATATTTCAGAGGAAGGAACTGGCAAAACCATCTCTGAAGATTCCTTGCCTAAGAAAACCCTATGAAATTCATGGAGCCGTTATAAGTTGACAGGTGACTTGAAGGCACATAAACACATAGTCTAAGTTCACAGAGTGGAAAAATAACCATTTAACAGCATTTAATATGCTAACAAAGAACAAAAGCAGCAGGAGGAATTTTCTCTGAGTTGCTCTTACTAATATTCTGGTTAGATGGAAGGAAGCATAACTTCAAATGTAGGTAAGGCACAGCATCAAGCCTTTCCATTTGTGAGATAATATGGAAAGCCATCATCTCATTCATATATATATGAGAGAATGAAAGGGGCAGTGTGCTCCTTATGTGTTCTTTAAAAAAAATATATTGTTGGATCATCTGACCATACAAAAACAACTATGATAAGAAATGGTGTTGCGCTCTTTCCAGTCCTTTACATCAATGCCTCTCAAGCTATCTGTTGTAGCAGACCAGCAATTTTTCCCCCAATGGTGGACTAGCACCTGTGTGCAGACCATAATTCTGAATAGAGAAGCTTTACATTTCTTTATTGAAAGATGAAAGTCACCTTCAAGTCAGGCCCATTAGTTCTGAAAAATGTGTTATGGCAACTCAGAAACAGGTATATTGTTCTTCATAACCGGTCACAACACATGAGAATCAGTTACTATGTTTTAAAGCCTCAGCACTAAAATACTGTATATACCCATGTAAGTCAACTTCACGTATAAGTCAACCTCATGTATAAGTCAAGGGCAGGTTTGGTGGCCAAAATTACGGATTTTGATATGACCCATGGATAAGTCGAGCTTCATTCCACAGAGAGAGGGAAGCTGCCAGTGCAGTCTCAAGGGGCCACACTGGCCACCGCTGCTGCCATTTTTCCGCCCAGGCATTCAAAAAGGCCTTTTGCCACTCTACTCAGAGAAGGGGATGGTTCTTTTCTTTTCTTTTTAATAAAAGTTAAGTTACAGTACTTACACAGATCCGTGGATAAGTCAACCCAGTTTTGGGGTCAATTTTTTGATTAAATTTTCTAGTCTTATACATGAGTAGGTCCCAAAACCAAAACCTAGCAATCTCACTTCTTAAAAAGCTGCACAATGCAGCAGTGTAGCTTACTAATAATAGGCTTTGTCTTCTTTTGTGGTTGCTGCTGCTCCATCCCAGTTACAGACTTATTTTGTTACTATGGTGTAAGGACTTATCCCTTCATGCATTGCTTGAGTATTCTATTGCTACTTCCTGGTTCCTTGTTTAAGAGAAATATATGGTTAATCCACTCACACTTTTAGAAGTTGAATCATACTGATAATGGCTCTGATTCAAAAACAAAACAATAAAACATCTTCCTCACTCTCATTAGAGTTGCTGTCATAATTGGTGGAAAGGGCCTGGCTTTTAAAAAATAAGATTTATTTTTTTCTTAAGTCTTCAACATTTGTACTGCTTGATTACAATTAGGACTCTGAAGCCCTTTATTTGTTATTTTAGATTTTTCACATGAGTTTTGTGGTTTATTTTTTATTGGATTTTTGGTATAAATATATCCAGTAGCAATTGTTCATTTTGAGAAACTGACTAAGAGGAGAGAAAAAACCTATATCCATTATTTATTAGAATAATAAAATGCATTTGGAAGGTCACTAGTTAACACAGACTAGCACCCTGTTTAGACATTAGTTACGGTACCCAGTTTGAATCAACACAGGAGAGTGGAGTGTCTAGCCTCTTCCATCATCTCTTTCCTTACACTGAAAGCAACAAGTCTGAAGAGCAGCAAAGACACTCCTGGGGAGGGTGGGTGGGGGGGAGACAGAGTTTTTGCCTGCATGAACAAGAACTTGTCTTCAGACTTTTTGCTTTCCATGTGAGGAAAGTTATGGCAGAGAGGGGCAGGGCTAACTGGGGGTAAGTAAGGCCTGAATGGGGCTTAAGTTCCCCTTTATTTCCCTACCTGTATTACTTACACTGTGCAAACGTCTGAAATATTGGTAGTGTGTACACATGTCCATGTCCATGCAGTCATTGTGGGGGGGGACGACAAATTAGGGGGTGCTTTTCCATCCAGATGTTCAGTTTACACTTTGATCTCAAAGTCAAGCAGGAATAAGCACATCATCCAACACACATAGAACTGTGTCTTCAGGGATACAACTATGATTTTTTACTAAGAAATAACCATAAACACAGCAAAGCTGACATGAATTTTTAGAAGCAGTTTAGGTGAAAAACACATGAACACCACCTCAATAAGAAATTTTGAAATTCAAGAACTCAACACAGCAGGCAACTTATTGCTTAAAGGCTAATAATACCTCTGAGGCGGTTCTATAGCTCAGGAGCACACCTTCTCCACTTGATGGCACCTGCCATGAATTGCTAATACAGTACAGACAACCAACTCACCAAGCTGTTAACATGAGGAAGTGTTCTCACTCAAAAGGAACTCCAGCCTTTACCACACATGAGAACTAATGTAAGGGGGAAAACATCTCATCATTTTGCTCCACTGAAACAGACGACTAAACAAATCCACATTAGAAAACTTTTACTTCTCAGAGAGTTCGCCATCTGTTTTAGGGGTCAGGTACCTGCCAATCACGTACATATGTGCAAAGGATCTCACTTTGTACATATGATGCATTTTCTTTCAGTATGCCTCCAGTATGCCTCTTCCATATTAAAAAAAAAAAAAGACTGAGGCAAGTTCCTTAACAGAAGGAGCAGTGTTCTTCAGAATAAGCTGTAGGAATATGAGTTGAATCAGAAGGATTCAGAAGGAAACATGCTGCCTTCAATTTACAGGTTTAGCCAGCTTTAAACTTTAGAGCAATGAGAATTTCAGAATGTACAATATGGATTCACTTACCTGCATCTGAAAAAAATATGTCACCTGAGGGATCTTCTAGGTCCTCTAACACAATTCTATGGTATGCTTCCACTGGAAGCTGGCCAGCGTCATACTGGAGGGACCTAGAATATGCCTAAAGAGGTGTTCCCTTTAGGCATCTTGTAGGTCCTCCAGCTTGACTCTATGGTATGCTTGGGCCATTCATTTTAATAGGGTTCACTAGTATCCATGGTATGTCTAGAAATGTATCCCCTGTGGATGTGGGGGGTCATAGTGTATCATCTGTGCCATCCCATTGCTATAGTGGAAGAAGGAATCTAGACACATGAAAATGTCTACTTTAACCCAACTATGGCAGGCCTGGTTCAAAAATTTCTACATTAAGCATTCTTAAAAGACTTAACTACATGTTAGTACATGTCCTCTGCAGCAACACTTTATTTTCTACTCAAAAGCAAGTATAAGGGCTCCAGTCTAGTTTCTCACCCTAATGTAGAAAACCCTTAAGGGGTCATTAGCTCTTTGCCTTTACGGGTGCAAACTGTTAATGCCCCTCATGTGGTCCTAATCCAGAATACCCTCCCTGCACATCTACAATATGCATAGGGAAAAACCTCCATGGAGTAGGGCTATCTGGGGTATCTAGGGCCCTAATATATCTGGTTCTTTTGCTGTTACTTTTAAGTAGAAAAACGAACAGATGTTTCTGCACACCACATTAAAAGACAAGATGTACCATAATTTGATCCTGTAATACTTCACACTTCCATAAGTAGGCCCCACTGAAACCAATGAGGTCTAGTTCTGAGTAGTCATGTACAGATGACACAAGCAGCATACATTCAAAGACATGAGGGAAATGGGTGTATACAATGACTTTTCGCTATGTTGAGCACATTAGGAAACCTAACACAGTTATTTCTAAACATTCTGAAAGTGCATATCTTCCTTCTCAATATGACCTGTTGTAGCTGTGTGCCTTCAAATCATTTCCAACTTACAGTGACCCTAAGGTGAACCTATTACAGAGTTTTCTTGGCAAGATGTATTCATCATCTCTCTCAAATTCAGGTATTTGTGATCTCTGCTTTGGAATTGCTTCAGATTTTCTTAGTTCTTGATGGAGGAGGGGGAATTACTTTAGGAGAGGGTTTCCCCCCCTTCAAATACCAGATTGCCTTTTAAGTTTAGAGAAGTTCACGTATCTACCAGGTGACAAAGTTGCTGGGCTACTATGACTATGATCCCTCCAAAAGTAAGCAGGGTAAAGCTCCACACCCTTCCCTTTCTGGGTAGTAAAGCAAACCACCCTATGAACTTCCTTGAGCATGGGGACCAGGGAAGTAAGAGAGAAACCCTAAGCACTGCAGCCAGGCACCTGGAAGGCAAATCACAGCCCAAAGGTCTCAACTCTCCTTAAAAATCTGAAGAATTGGGTAGCAGTCCTTGAAAGCCTATGCTGAAAATAAACTGGTTAGTCTTAAAGGTGCAACAAGATTACTTTTACCTTCCCTTTTTATACTGAAGTCAACTAACTCTTTGATAATCAGTCCCCTCAAAAATCTACCCATCGCCAAGCTTTTTCTCCACTAGAATCAATGAAACTTCTATATGGTACCTTTGGCTGCATTATGCAGCATGATTCTGCAACTATGGTAAAGCCAAAACCTTTGGAAATGGCCCGTAGAACATATAGGAGAGAGATGGCAAAGGAAAGACCATATGTAAAGACTGAGAGTAAATTTAGCATATTTAATCAAATGTAACAATACTGGAGGGGGGGATGTCAGGTTGCTGGTGCTATTTGCTATTTAGAATGCTGTTTGCTGTTTAGTGCTTAGGTAGCTGGGATCTGCAGTAGTTAGCACTGCTAGGCCTGTACCTCATTATACCAGTGACCTGACATGAGCAGAGGGCATTCTGGGAGCTGGGGCTAGTATGTGTTGGAGAGATGGCTCCCCTGCCCACCAAGGTCACTGTCTGCTTGGGAATGTTTAAGGAGGCTTGCATAAGTATAGATAACTATAATGACTAAGTGGTGGTGGGGGACTGAAACTGGCAGAATGTATTAACGAAGGGGTTTGGGCGCTAAAGCCTCAGAACTGTCTATGCAGTGTTACCATATGCATCTATATCCTGACAATAAAGCAATCTTAATCGATGCCTGGAGTTCGCCGCAGGGGGATTCCTGCAAGTTAACAGCTTTTGCAACTCTGTTTAAGCCCAAACCACTACCATAATGCTTCTCAAAGAGATAAACATTCTCCAGTTACTACTTCTTAAAAGTCTGTAAGGCTGATTTCTATTTTTTTTTCTTTTCCTCACACAAACATGTAGTGCTAGAGGAACCCTTTGTTCCTTTGTATCTGAAAGATTACATATTTCAAAAAACAAAAAAGAAAGGAAAGAAGAAAAAGCAAGAGGGAGGTCTGACACTTCATACTAGGTAGTTTCAACAGTTTCAGAGCGCTTTATAACTTCAAATGGAGAAGCCCAACAGACTATTTTATTGCTTTTGTTCCAACTCAGCTTATGGCCATGAGAGGGGAGAACATCTTGTCTATTAGTACTTCCTGTATCATCCTAAAATGTAAACGCTGTGATTACAACACAGTGTCACTCTCTTTCTCCAATGCTATTTTGCCACCCTGGTCTGATGAAGAAGCCTGTGAAGCTTTAAAAGGCAGTGTAATGTATTTTACATCTATTGGTTAGCCCAACGAAGGTATGGATTTGGGATTCTGTTGTCTTATGGCTACCCCAGAACCATTTTTCCTTGTTTCCTTACTATGGACATACTAATATATGAAAGCATACCTTATGACTCCTGGAACACTTTCATCAGTGCTGTTTACGCACAATCCTAAATATACACTGGACTGACTATGTGACGAATGTTGCTGTCCTTGAGCAAGCAGGGATCACCAGCATTGAGGCCATGATATTGAGGACACAGCTGCGCTGGGCAGGGCACATTTTTAGGATGGAGGAACATTGCCTCCCAAAAATAGTACTCTACGGTGAACTCGCCACGGGTCAGCGTAAGAGGGGCGCTCCAAAAAAAGCGATACAAGGACTCCCTGAAACAACATCTCAGGCTCGGCCAAATTGATCACCAACAATGGTCCGCCCTGGCCTCACATTGGGAGGCATGGAAACGCACTATCCACAATGCTGCAGCCTTATTTGAGAACTCACGCCAAACAAGTCTTGAAGAGAAACGACAATGCAGAAAGAATCACAACCCGGAAAACATCACCCAAGGAGACCTTCTGCTGTGCTTTCTGCAACCGGACTTGTTTATCTCAGATTGGCCTTTTTAGTCATCAGCGCGCTTGCAGAAAGTGCGGGATGAGTCCTTCCTGAATCTTCGTTTGCGAAGAAAAGCCAGAGAGAGATGGTTTGTATGTCTTATGGCTACCCCAGAACAATTTTTCCTTGTTTCTTTAGTATGGACATACTAGTATATGAAAGCATGAATGTCAAAGAGCTTAGATAACCAGAAACATTCTTCACTTCCTGATACCTGTTTCTAGTATACAGGGAAAGAGCATGGTCAGGTTCAATAGAAAACAAATATATTCAGTACATTGATTCTTGGTAATCACTGGCAACCCATTAATTATATTTGGACTATTTATGTTTTTTCTTTTATGCAGATATTCATTTGTCTTCTGCTTTCTACTTGACATGTTCTCTGCAATTTTAATATTATTGAAAAAGTAATATGTAGTACATATACAGTACTGTACCTATTTCACTGCTGATATGCCTGCTTGAGTGACAGGCTTCCATCCCCATGCCAGCTGTTCCAGCAGTGTACATACACACATTTAAAAATGATGCTGACATGCATAAAACATGGAGGAAAATCCTTCAAAAATGAGACAGTGAGGTGGCAGATTCTGGACACCATAAAAATTACAATTCATCACTTATTTGAACTATTTGTTATTTAGTATCACGACATACCCTAAAGGCACCAAATCCTGTCTGATCTTGGAAGCTAAGCAGGATCAACCATAAGTTGACAGACAACTTGAAAGCACATACAAAGGGGGACTTTCCAACACCAGAACAAAAATCTTTCTGTCTGCTTTGCACCCCCAGGACAATAGTTACAGAATAGGAATACTTATATTTTCATAAGTCAATCTCTTCATCATTGTTTAGGCTTTTGTTCACATTGATGGCTTGCAGCACACTAAATCATCCATCTGCCTGATCTAATGCTGCTTTCTTTATGGAAAGCATCTGCAAAGGACTGCATGTGAAACTAGCTGATCAGAATGCAAAAAGCACATAAGCATTGCAAAAGCATTGCATATTCCTTTCAAATGCATTACCCAAGAAGTATATGTCTGCCATGCCACTTGAATTGGATTAAGCCCTCAAGCTTTGCTGGTCTGAACCAGCTGCTCAGGGGTAATTGACACCAAATCCTTATCTACTCAAGAGTGCAGATGGTAGCAAATCCAAGCAAAAGCACAGTAGAGACTTAATACTCTGGCCTGGGCCCAGCCACTGACTTGTTCCTTAGAGAAAATATAAAAAGGAAATATGCTTTATAACAGTCTACTGAGATCCATATAAAAAAGGAAGAAAGAACAAAACCTATTACTGTTGTTTATAACCGTCGTCATCATCATCATCATCTTTATTTATAGTCTGCTTTTCCCCCCAAGGAAAACAAGAAAAGAATGGAAACTTTTTAGGTGAGCACTAACTTTACATTTAGTATTCCTGGATACGTAAGTGCCAACACTGCAAGGTAAATGAGTCAGATACTTTCAAATGAAGTCATGAGATTTTGGCAGCAGCTATGCTGAAGTCTCATGATCTGTCAGAGGTCTTTTAGGGCCTTTCTGCTCCCACTTAAGAAGAAGCAGGCATTCAGATGGGATTTAAAGGCTCAGGTGCATACCAGATTTAACGAAGTCCTCAAGGTAGCTATGCTAGGCAATAAGGCTCATGCAAACTACTGAATGCATGTCATGGATACTTAAAACATTTGGAAATGCAAATTCATTTCTACTGGTAGACCTGTGAGAAACTAAAAATTCAAAAGGCTACAGTTCAATGCATTCAGGGCTGTAAAATGCATGGGAAAATATATTCAGAAGCTTATTTATTATTTTGGATTTTATAGTGCTGCCATCAAACAGCTCAAGGCAGACTGAGACAGTTGCTGATAAACATTCTTGTTCCCTTCAGCGGTTCTTTTAAACTCCTATAGCCAATTAAGATCAAGTAATTCATTGTTTTTTAATGCAATTAAAACGTGTGGTATTCCCTAGCACAACTTTTAAGTACCTGGTAATTACTTCCTTGTGCTCAGAAAAATACAAAAGACTTTAAGCATCTGTTGTTCTCCAGGCTTAGTTCAGCAAAGATGAAAAAGAACAGGTAGTCTTGTCATGCCACCAGGTAACAAGCCACACCTGCTAAAAATCCACCTTTCCCAGTGGAGAGGGCTCCAGAGCATCCCTATGCTTGGGTTGTCCCTCCCACTTGCTCCCTGTAGGCAGGATACAGAGACTCTTATTTTGAAAAGCCTGACCATCAGTGGTGTTATCCAGGAGGGATGACCCCTCTGCTAGCCAGTCTGTTTCCTGCCTATGCTCCTGGTAGGACATCTTTCCTCCTTTGTCCTCTCTTTGTCCCCCTCACACGTGGCTGGCGCTGTTTAAAAAAAAAAACTTTTAAAACTTTTTTAAAAGGAAAACTTTTTCCCTAACAGCAGCCATACCGTGAGGGGAGATAAGGAGATGGGTGCAACGGAGGACATTGACATGGTGATCGATGCTGTAATCAGCAGCAATCACCCAGCAAGGACGGGGGCTGGCTCTTTTGAGCCCCCAGAAGCAGAGTGAGGTGGGAGGAATGGAGAAGGCTCCAGAGACCCCGCAGGAGGCAGCGGAGGCAGGAAGAGGCCGAGAAAGGGGGGAAGACCCCCGCATCGGCCGTCGCCGGCTGTGACTCGGCCCCTCTCCGCCAAAACGGGTGCAACTGCGGGCTGGGGGAGGACACCACCATGTGGCCTCAGAGGGAACAGGAGGCGCAGAACATCCCCATACCTGGGACGAACTCTGCAGTGGCAGTGCCCCTGGCTGCCCCCCCCCCAGCAACACGGGACACCTTCTGGGTGCAGTGAATGGGGTGCAAGCCCCGGGGACTGGACTTCAGGGAGGGGAGAGCCAGCAGCCTTACCTATATGGCTGGAGGGCGTCCTAGCCAGGGAGGCAGTGAGGTGGCTGGTAAATAAGATAGTCCAGCCGAACCTCAGAGGCACCAGCGCCCAGATCCAAGGGGGGGGGGAGTGGGCCCATTCAGAACACCTGTCCTGGGCACAGTTCCTCCCACACAGCCCCCTCCCCACGTGCAGCCCCCTAATTCGGGCATCGCCCCCCCGTGCCTCCCAACCCCCAGGATTGCCAGCCCGATTCCTGGACACAATAGCCAGGCTGCTGAGGCCACTAAAAAGAGGCAGAGGGGTGGCAAAGGGGGTGGAGCCAGCAAGGGGAAGACCAAGCATCCACGCCTCCAGATGCAGATGGTGGGGGACGGCGATAACGTGGAGCCCGTACCTGGCACTAGCAATGGTACCACCTTAGGTACGAGTCACGCCAGACCACTCAGCGAGGAGGAGGAGGATGACAGGGAGCAGGAAGGGGACATGTGCCACCCTCACAACAAGCGGGCTAGAGAGGATGAGGATGATGAAGACATCATATCCCTGTACACTTCGGGGGAGGACTCCAATAGCGACCAATCGGATCGTGAGGAGGGAGAGTTATCGGAGGAGACAGAGGGGGCGAACAACTCATGCCCCTCGACGCAACATTTTCCCCCTGAGACTTCTCAGTGAAATTGTCCAGCAAACACAAATGGATCCAGATTTACCGGAGATTTCTAGGGAATTTTTTCCAGAATCCTAGCCGGTGGCACTGGAGATGCCGGTACCAGCGGCAGTAATGTGTTTGATCTATGACGAATGGAAGGCACCGGCTGTAGCCAGGCCACAATAATCTCTTGCAAAGAAGCTTTATACCCTACCAAAGAAGGTCATGGGGAAACTACAAGTCCCCCTCATTGATGCACCGGTGTCAGAACTGGTTTCTTCTGCAATTTTTTGCCAAGACGGGGAAGAGGCCTTGAAGGTTCCAGAAGACAGGCAAATGGATCTGGCCCTGAGACGGGCACATGAGGCAATATCGTTAGCTATCAGGGCCTCAACGATGGTGACGATGATGGCTAGAGCCGCTATTCAGTGGTCAAAGGACGCTCTAAAAGACATCCCAAGATCACAAACAAGGATTCGCCAGGACCTCAACAAGTTATCTAAGGTCTCAGCCTTCCTAGCAGACAGCACCTTGGATTCCATGCAGTTCTGTGCAAGAGCTCAAGCAGCAACGGTGGCTGCCAGACGACAGGTATGGCTGAAGTCCGGGAACATGGACTTCAAGTCCAAGCAGAATTTGGTTTCATCACCATTCCTTGGAGAGAAACTATTTGGGGAGTCACTGGAACCGGTGCTAGTGGAAGATAAGGATGAGAAGAAGACGCTCGCCTCCCGTGAGAGAGGAGAAAAGATATTCCAAGTGTTATCATTCCTTTCGTTCAACCAGCAACCGCTATTCGAGTGGGAGCTCTTCGAACCAGTCTAGCTCCAGGGATGGCAGATCCCAGTGACCATGCTGGGGAGAGAACAGATACCATTGTAGAAATCAACAGGGAGGAGCAGGAAAGACTTCACATGCCCAGTCCACCAAGCAGAATTCCAAATCTCAACAATGACAATTCCACCCAGGTGGGAGGAAGACTGCAGGCATTCGTGGGGGCTTGGGAAAACTCTACCTCGGACAAGTGGGTCCTGCAATCTATCCGTCAGGGATACCGGATAGAGTTCTCTCGACTTCCCCTACAGTGGTTCCTGCCAACACCAGTCCACAAGGACGACCTCAAACAATCCCTGATGAAGGAAGCCATTCAGTGTTTGTTAGGAATGGGAGCCATAGAGGAGGTTCAAGGATCACAACAGGAAAAGGGCTGTTATTCCATACTGTTCTTAGTGCCAAAAAAGAACAGTACTTGGAGAACGGTCCTGAATCTAAGGGGAGTGAACAAATTCGTCAAGAAAAGAAAGTTCAGGATGGAAACCCTGAAGCACATCCTGGAGGCCATAACATCTACAGGGTCTCATGATAGCAACAATAGACTGTGTGCCATGGGCGACATTTCATGCCAGGATACTACAATGGTTTCTCCTCCCCTTCCAGGAGGAAATAGCCAACAGGAGGCATCAGACAGTGAGACTCCCGAAGGAGGTCAGGACATCACTATAACAGTGGCTCTCACAAGTGATTGCAGAGGATGCCAGCTTTGGATCTGGTACAGGATCCAGATCACCACAGACACCAGTCTCCGGGGATGGGAGCACACTGCAGAACCCACCTGGCACAGGGCAGATGGCCGACAGAGGAAGCGACCCTCAGCATCAATTGGTTGGAACTGAGGGCAGTCAGACAGTCAGACTGTCAGACTAGCTCTGAAGACTTTTGCACACCTGGTCAGAGATAGGTCGGTGTTCATCCTAACAGACAACATTGCAACAAAAGCACACATAAATTTCCAGGGAGGGTCCAGGTCACAAACCCTCATGGAGGAGTCATCATGTCTGTTCGCCTGGGCCAAGAAACATCTGGTGTCAATATCGGGGGAACACCTCCAGGGAGTCCTCAACCGGAAGGCGGACTGGCTCAGCCAGTCAGACATAGACCAAGGGGAATGGAGCCTACACCAGGAGGTGTTCAACAATGTAGTTCGGGCACTGGGACACCCAGAGATAGACCTGTTCACCTCACCCACGAACGCGAAGCTTCCTCGTTTTGTTTCCAGGTACATGTCAGGGGGCAATGGACATGGATACCCTGACGTGCCCTCGGCCACGAACGCTACTCTATGCTTTTCCTCCGGTCCAACTGATTCCCAGAATGATCAACAGGATCCAAGTAGAAGAGGCGGAGGTCATTCTAGTCACCTCAGAATGGCCCTGAACGCATGGTTTCCAGATATTCTGGAGATGCAGATGGATTCGACACCTCTCCCGCTTTGGGTAGACTTACTGTCTCAGGGTCAGGTCCACCATCCGGACCCGGCCTGGCTACAGCTCTGCGCATGGAGATTGAATGACAGATGCTGACAACACGAGGATACTCTCGCCCGGTGGTAGGTACAATTCTGGCATCTAGACGGGAATCCACTCAGTGGATTTACGAGTACACCTTTAGGGTGTTGCGACAATGGTGCAGATGCAAAGGACAGGACTTCAGAGAGGCCACAGTCCCAGTGTTATTGGACTTCCTTCAGGACGGAGTTGACTCCGGATTCCACCCGAATACAATTAAAAGACAGGTCACAGCGATAATGTCATTTCTGTCCCCAGAAGAAGCAACAGCAGTATCATCACACACACCCATGTGTGTCGCTTCATCAGGGGCCTTACAAACCTGGCTGCACCGACAGTACACCGTTTTCCTTCATGGGACCTTCATACAGTGTTGAATGTCCTAACAGAATGTGCATTCGAGCTGATTCGGGAGGTGCAACTGAAATTCCTGACGTGGAAGGTTCTTTTCCTGGTAGCCATCACTTCAGCTCACAAAGTGTCTGAACTGGCGGCCCTGTCAGTCAGAAGAGACCTGTGATCTTTAGACAGGAGTCAGTAGTCCTCCGACTATGCCCGGACTTCAAAGCAAAGGTAGACTCGGCCTTCCACAGGGCTCAGGAGGTGGTCCTACCCTCCTTCTGCCCAAAACCAGAAAGCGAGTTGGAAAGGATATGGCACACCTTGGATGTATCCAGAGCTCTCAGAGTATACATCAAAAGAACAGCACCTTTTAGAGTTTCTGAAGCATTATTTGTCTCTCCTCATTCAAAATACTTGGGGAGGAAGGTGTCACCCTCTACCCTAGCACGTTGGATAAAGTGCTACATTGCGACGTGCTACGAGTCTCTGGGCAAACCTGTACCGGAGGGCATCACAGCTCACTCCACAAGAAGCGCAGCGACTTCGACGGCCCGGGAGAAGGATGCCCCCTTGGAGGAAATTTGTAGGGCAGCGACTTGGAAAACTCCCTCAACCTTTGTCAGCCACTATAGGCTGGACAGAATGCAGTCGGCAGAGGCCGCCTTCGGCAGAAGGGTGCTACAGTGAGTTCTTCAGCCCTAGGAGTCAGGAGGATCGCCCTTGCCCACCCGCTCAGGAAGCTTTAGTAAATCCCAAGCATACAGATGCTCTGGAGCCCTCTCCACTGGGAAAAGGAATGTTGGTCTTACCTGTGATACGTTCTTTTCCAGTGTAGAGGTGAAGAGCATCCAGCCCACCCAGGGCGAACATGACGGAGTGCCAAGATGAGGAGGAGAGAAGACTTCTCATGACCTATGGTTGAACTGCTAGAAGTGGATCATCTTCTTGGGATCACGGCTGGATGAGTCAAGCTACGGTGTCACAAGGCTGTGATATCGACTGGCCAGCAGAGGGGTCGTCCCTCCTGAATGACACCACTGATGGTCAGGCTCTTCAAATTAAGAGTGTCTGTATCCTGCCTACCGGAAGCAAGTGGGAGGGACAACCCAAGCATACGGATGCTCTTCGCCTCTGCACTGGAAAAGAACATATCACAGGTAAGACCAACGTTCCTTTCTACACAACTATTAAATGTACAGGAGCCCTCTCCAGTTTTCATTCTGTTAAACCTACCTTAGTCCAATCAGCACTGGTTAATCTCTGATCCCACAACAGAGTGTGCAGCTGCTTCTAGCATGCCAGGTCAGGGAGGATTTGATATTGTTGGTTGTTGTTGTTGTGTGCCTTGAAGTCATTTCCAACTTATGGTGATCCTAAGGCAAACTTATCACAGGGTTTTCTGAGGCTGAGAGTGTGTGAGTTGCCGAAGGTCACCCAGTGGGTTTTCATAGCCAAGTGGGGATTTGAATCTTAGTTTCCAGAGTCGTAGTACAACACTCAAACCACTACAAAGTCACAGTGTCAAAAACATCTAGTGCTTGTATGACTATTTACCCAATATGATGGGCCAAACAGGCTGCTTGTTTCATCCAAGCAGGAAGGGTGGACTAGTGGTAGGAATCAGCAGCAAAATAACATGCATCTATAATAGATTACACCAGTGAAGTAAACCATGCTGCTTACAGTAACAGCAGTAGTGACACAGCAAGCAGTTTCTAGATTGAAAGGGAAGGAGGTTGGAGAAAAGAATGGCAAGAAACCTGGTCCCTCTCCCCGACACTCCGTAGAGAATTCTTGTTTTGCTTTTAATTTCACCTGCTACGACAGTAACTGCTATGTTTCTTAGCCATGGAGAAAATGCTGCAACCAACTAATCAAGATTTCTTTGGGCCTGAATATGTTAATAGAATTCCTACAAGCTTCTTGTTATGACTTGCTGTGCTTGCAGTATTGCAGCAGTTGGGGCACCTACTGAAACAGTCACTGACCTCCATCAGAGGAATCATAGAATCATAGAATCATAGAATTGCAGAGTTGGAAGAGACCACGAGGGCCATCCAGTCCAACCCCCCTGCCACGCAGGAAATCACAATCAAAGCATCCCCGACAGATGGCCATCCAGCCTCTGTTTAAAGACCTCCAAGGAAGGAGACCCCACCACGCTCCGAGGGAGTGTGTTCCACTGCCGAACAGCTCTTACTGTCAAAAAGTTCCTCCTCATGTTGAGGTGGAATCTCTGTTCCTGGAGCTTGCACCCATTGCTCCGTGTTCCAGTCTCTGGAGCAGCAGAAAACAAGCCTGCTCCATCCTCAGCGTGACATCCCTTCAAATACTTAAACAGGGCTATCATATCGCCTCTTAACCGTCTTTTTTCCAGGCTAAACATACCCAGCTCCCTAAGTCTCTCCTCATAAGGCATTGTTTCCAGACCTTTCACCATTTTAGTTGCCCTTCTCTGGACACGCTCCAATTTGTCAATATCCTTTCTGAATTGTGGTGCCCAGAACTGGACACAGTATTCTAAGTGAGGTCTGACCAAGGCAGAATAGAGTGGCACTATTACTTCCCTTGATCTAGACACTATACTTCTATTGATGCAGCCCAAAATTGCATTGGCCTTTTTAGCTGCCGCATCACACTGTTGGCTCATGTTCAACTTGTGGTCTACTAGGACTCCTAGATCCCTTTCGCACGTAGTCTCATTCAGCCAGGTCTCTCCCATCCTATATTTATGCATTTCATTTTTCCGCCCTAAATGCAGTACTTTACATTTCTCCGTATTGAATTTCATTTTGTTAGCTTTGGCCCAGCTCTCCAGTCTATCCAGGTCATTCTGAATTTTGATCCTGTCCTCTAGGGTATTAGCTACTCCTCCCAATTTGGTGTCATCTGCAAATTTGATAAGTATGCCCCTAATTCCCTCATCCAAGTCATTGATAAAGATGTTGAATAGCACTGGGCCCAGGACAGAACCCTGTGGCACCCCACTGGTCACATCTTTCCAAGACGAAGAGGAGCCACTGCTGAGCACCCTTTGGGTTCGGCCGGTCAACCAATTACAAATCCATTTAACAGTTAACTTGTCTAGCCCACATTCTACAAGCTTGTTTGCAAGAATGTCATGGGGAACCTTGTCAAAGGCCTTACTGAAATCAAGGTATGCAATGTCCACAGCATTCCCTTCATCTACCAAGCTGGTAACTTTATCAAAAAAAGAGATCAGATTAGTCTGGCATGACTTGTTTCTCTGAAACCCATGCTGACTTTTTGTGATTATGGCATTGCCTTCTAAATGTTCACAGACTCTCTGTTTAATGATCTGTTCTAGAATCTTCCCTGGTATTGATGTCAGACTAACTGGACGATAGTTGTTGGGATCCTCTTTTTTCCCCTTTTTGAAGATGGGAACAACGTTTGCCCTCCTCCAGTCTGCTGGGACTTCTCCTGTTCTCCAGGAGTTCTCAAAGATTATTGCCAATGGCTCTGAGATTATATTTGCCAGCTCTTTTAATACTCTTGGATGCAGTTCATCTGGTCCTGGAGATTTAAATTCATTTAGATTAAGAAGGTATTCCTGTACTACCTCTTTACTTATTTTGAGCTGGATTTCCCCTATTGTGTCCTCTGTTCCATTCTCCTCAGGTTGGTCACCCTTTTCCTTTTCTGAAAACACTGAGGCAAAGAAGGTGTTGAGTAATTCTGCCTTTTCTCTGTCCCCTGTTAGCATTTTGCCATCTTCTCCACGTAGCGGCCCTATCATTTCCTTCTTCCTCCTTTTGCTGCGGACATACCCAAAAAACCCCTTTTTATTGTTCTTAACCTCCCTAGCAAGCCTGAGCTCATTCTGCGCTTTAGTTTTTCTGACTTTACTCCTACACATGTTCGCTATCTGTTTGAATTCTTCTTTGGTGATTTCCCCCCTTTTCCATTTCCTATACATGTTCCATTTAAAACTTAGCTCCATTGAAAGTTCTTTAGTCATCCATCCTGGTTTCTTGAGACACCTCCCATTTTTCTTCCTCAATGGTACTGTTTGAAATTGTGCCTTCAGTATCTCCCTTTTGAGAAAGTCCCATCCGTCTTGAGGTCCCTTCTCTTTTAGTATTCTTGACCATGGGATCATCCCCAGTATTTCCCTGAGTTTATTGAAATCAGCTCTCCTAAAGTCAAGAATGCGTGTCTGACTATGCCTGGCTTCTCCTTTCCATTGTATAACAAACTCCAGGAGAACATGATCACTCTCACCTAAGGATCCCACCACTTGCACCCCATTAACCAGATCGTCTCTGTTGGTTAGGATCAGATCTAAAATAGCTGACCCCCTTGTTGCCTCTTCCACCTTTTGGACCATGAAATTGTCTTCCAGGCATGTAAGGAATTTGCTAGACCTTGTAGTTTTGGCTGAGTTAGATTGCCAGCAAATATCAGGATAGTTGAAGTCACCCATCACTACTACATCTTTCCTTTCTGCATGTATGTTCATCTGTTCTAGAAAGGCAACATCCAATTCCTCCATCTGATTTGGGGGTCTGTAGTAGAGTCCCACAACAACATCCCTGTTGTTTCCCTCCCCTTTAATTTTTATCCAGATGCTCTCCACCTGGCTTCCAGGAGGAAGAGATTAACCAAGTAGTTACACCCATTAACCCCCTGAAGGCTGCCATCCTTTTTGAGTGTCTTCTTGTTCACATAAACAAATGGCTCATTGTGCATAATCAACGAAGTATTAGTCACCTCTGTCTAGCTAAGCTGTCTTCTGCTCCTTGAAAATTGTGCACAAGTTCTTCTATCTGAGATCAATCCAAGAGTGTTTTGTTGTTCCCTATCAGGAAACAGATATACTGTCTGCCTAGGCACTCGCATGCCTAGTTCTCTGGGGACCTGATTAGAAAACATTGATGCTTGAAATCAGCAGTCACTGATATTTGTCTTATCTAATGAAGAAATCCCTCTGGCATAGGGCAATAAGTATTTATTTATTTGACTGGGAGTGGAATAATGGAAAATTAAATGACAGCAGTAGCAGATCTACATCTATAGCCATATCTGTATTAGCTAGATAGATGGCACAGAAATTCAAACATATTGCTAGAGGAAGAGGCAGCCTTTACATGAATTCATTCATCAAAGGCACCTCAGTCAATTAAAGATTTTTTGAACTACTATGCTCTTTTTTCTGTAGCTTTCACAAGGTACCTGTGCCTGAAAAGCAGAATACTACTACACTTTCGAGTCTGAACGTAAGTAAAACAGTCAAAATACAATGAATAATGTTGACTTAGCCAGGAGTTCTACCTATGAAATCCAACAATATTAATGTTTATTTGGAAACAAGTCTTGTGGAGTTCAGGAGAACTTACTCCCCAAGTAAGTGTGCACTGAACAGCAACCTGACATCCTAATGACCACACGGCTCTCTCTATCAAATAGACTTCATTCCTCCGCAAAGGGAAATGCACAGAAAGGGCTACCCAAATTAGTTTCTGTAAGTTGATCTGCAGCTTCTCAAGCCAACAGTGGTAATGCCAACAAAAAAGCCCAGCAAAACACAAGTACCGCCATGTGTAGTTAAAAGACTACCATAGAATCATAGAGTTGGAAGAGACCATAAGGACCATCTAGTCCAACCCCCTGCTACGAAGGAATACACAATCAAAGCACACTCGACAGATGGCCATCAAGCCTCTGTTAAAAAACTTCCAAAGAAGGAGACTCCACCACACTATGAGGCAGAGCGTTCCATGGCTAAAATGCTCTTTCTGCCAGGAAATTCTTCCCAATGGAAGACAGAATCTCTTTTCCTGTAGTTTGAGTTCATTGCTCCATGTCCTAGTCTCTAGAGCCACAGAAAACAAGATTGCTCCATCCTCAATATGATATACCTCCAAATATTTAAACATGGCTATCATGTCACCTCTTAACCTTCTGTTCTCCAGGCTAAGCATGCCCAGCTTCCTAAGCCACTCCTCATGGGGCATTTTACAATTTTGATCACCCTATTCTGGACACACTCCAGCTTGTCAACATCCTTCCTGAATTGTGGAGCCCAGAACTGGACACAGTATTCCAGGTGAGGTCTGACCAAAGCAGAACAGGGTGGCACTATTACTTCTCTGGATCTAGACACTATTCTCCTATTAATGCAGCCTAGAATCACTTTGGCTTTTTTAGCTGCTGCATCACACTGCTGATTCATGTTCAGCTTGTGGTCCACTAAGACTCCTGTATCCCTTTCACATGTACTGCCATCAAGCCAGGTGTCACCCATCCTATATCTGTGCTTTTCATTTTTACTGCCCAAGTGTAGTATCCTACATTTCTCCCAGTTGAAATTCATTTTGTTAGTTCTGGCTTAGCTTTCTAATCTGTTCAGGTCATTTTGAATTCTGCATCTGTCCTCTGGGGCATTAACTACCCCTCTTAATTTGGTGTCATCTGGAAACTTGATAAGCATGCCCTCTATTCCATCATCCAAGTCATAGAAGTCCCCCTGGTATTAAGTAACAGTGAGGAAAAGGAGGGCCAGCTTTTAACCAAGAGGCCTTCCAGTCAGAAAAACTCCTACCTGCAGTTCTTTCTCAGAGTACTTCTGGGGATTCTTGCTCCCTTGGCTCTTCTTCCGAAGTTTCTTCAGTTCAGCCTGGCACTTCTCTAGTGAATCCCCTTTATTCCTTTGCTCAGTCTGGTACTTCTTCAGTGCAGCCTGGATAAGGAAGAAGTGGTGGGAGTGCTGAATAGCTGAAATAACAACATGTTGAAGAGATGGGCAGAGATTTCCCCTGTTCCTAATGAGTACAGTTTATATCCTCCCCACAGGCAAGAAGGTCCTGACCTCACACCTGCTGCAGAGGACATGTTTTGAATGAGTGCCTGTTTAGAAACAAAAGGCTGACTTCCTCTGAGAGAAAGTAGAGAAAACACATCTCCAGTAAACTAGAGAGCAGGAATACCAACTCAGAGCCTTATGAATGGCATGTAGTTAAACCCTTAACATAGGAAAGTGTAAGATGCTTCCATAGGCTATCTGACTTTGGAAAGCCTTTGCCCTTTTATATTTCCAGACATATCTCATCCTGAGTTAGGAAGCCAGTAAGGAAATTAAAAACAACAGCAGAAGTCAGCATGAGTTCATTGGAGAGGTAGGAATGTCTAAAACAGAACAATCACCAGCTCCACTATCACATTGGAATAAACAGGTCCATAATCTGGGGAGAAAAGGGTTGTAAGGTTGGGTAGTGCTATTTTACAAATCGCACTTGCTTATAATTACTATATGTTCCTTTCTCTCAAACTAATGCTTGGCTAATTACAGCAGACACTGTTAAAAACAAAGCCGTCAAGCTAAGCTGTAAAATTAAGCTGCAGCATTTGGGGTCTTCAAGCTTTAAAATACTGTATGCCAACTGAATCTGAGACAGAAGAACAAGATAGTGGCCACTTCAGCATTTTGAATACTAGAATGAAAAAAACACACCTTACTAGCACACTGACATGGGCATGCGCATACACACACACACACACACACACACAAAATGAAGTTTTTATATTCTCTTTTTTTAAAAAAAATAAATTTGCATCTCAGCTTCCAAGCAATGTTAGCTGCTCTGACATTTCTCACTCTGAGACAGTACTAGAACTCCAGAAGATCACTCAGGGAAGCTGAATGGCAGGAGATCCAAAACAGATCAAAGGAAATACTTCACATAACATATAAAACTCTGGAATTCACTACCACAAAATAGGCAATGACTCTAATTTGTGGGCTTCACACAATAACCTTGTTGGCCTCTATGGGAAACAGAATGTTGAATTGCAAAGTGAAATGCTAAGTCTTTGGTCTAATCTCATATAGTTCTTCTTATGTTGCGATTGTTTTTAGCAGAGGGGCGGGGTATAAATAAATTTTATTATTATTATTATTATTAGCACTATAATGACTATGAACAGTCCCAATGAGATTTAGTGACTCATGACTCCTATGTTCATTTCATATTTAGAGAGGGTCTAAATATGCTGCTATACAAATTAGGAAAGCATATGGAAAATGCTGAATTTGGAAATATTTTTCCTAGTTTTGTTTGGGTTAACAGAACATCATCAACTATTTTGAATTCAGAAGCCATTCATATTAATCCTTTTATCATAATTTATACAACCATAAATAGAACTGGTGTGTGATGAAAAACAGAAAGTGCAATGGGCTTATACTTCCCTTTCCCCAAAGTTCACAAATCTATCTCAATCTCCCAGGATGGTGGAGCTGGATTGGAGACAGAGGGAGGTATGAAAGTTTTACAGTTGCCCCTCCACACTCATGGGTTTCACATTCGTGGTTCCGCATATTCGCGGATTCCCGCTTGGGGGAGAGTGGGGGGGGGGAGGAAAGTGGTGACGGGAATTTGGAAGCCCCGATCACAACTTTAGGGAGGGTGGAGAGGTGGAGGAAAGTGGCAACCGGAGCTTTGGAAGCCCCATCGCCACTTTAGGGAGGGGGGGTTGCGGGCAGGGGGAGGCCTATTTTATTCATGGTTTTTTCACATTCGCGGGGATCTTCGGCCCCTAACCTCCGTGAATGTGAAGGGACAACTGTACTATCTCCATACTTCTGCATGGTGAATATCTGAATGTGATATGTGTAGCCCAGTACCTCTCTTACTTTATCACATCTCAAATAAGCTTGCATTTAATACAACACCAAACTAAACTGCAAACCTTAGCATCATGTCAAACTAACTTCAAGCTTATGCAGTCCCCCACTTTTTTTGTTTTGTTTTGCTAAACACACTAGGATCCATGTGATTTTGAATTTACAAAGCCTGCACATACTTAGGAACTATTTAACTGATAAAGCATAAACAATCTGGATTAAGTGATTCTGAATATGCTCTTTTCCTAAGAGATTAAGAAGTATCTTGCAGGATCAGATCAAAACCCAGCTAGCCCAGTATTATTTGCATCTTCATCTTCAACCAGCTGGAGCCTTTCTACTTCCATCAATACAGTGCTAATGGAAATATGGCCAGAACTATTCATTTTACATGAAATACAAATTATGTGCTACTTACACTTAGATACCGTGAATCCAGTTCTACTTTCTGCTCCAGTTGTGTTAATAGCTCATTGTGGAAAGACTTCAGCTGAGAACCAAACAGAACAGAGAAACCATAACATCGCTACTGAATTCAATATAAAAATACGGGAAGGTGTGCAAAAAGGCTGGACAGGGGGAACTAATTTGGAAGATGCTAACTGCCCACCCCACCCCAGATCTTTAGAATTGGATGGGAATAGGCAAAACAGAATGAATTGTGGGTAAGTAGAAAAAACAACACTAAGTAGGGCGAAGAAACTCTAGGACAGCTGGGTCAGCTCTGGGAAGATAGCAGGATAAGTGGGATCAATGAGCAATGAACAGTAGTTAGCCTTATTTTACAATCCTCTGTTTAAAGGCCAAGGTTAAGATAAAGATCCTTAAGATGGGAGAACAGGGGCCTTGACCTTGCCCATCAACAGCTGGCTCCTGGACTACAAACAGAGCAGGTACACAGCTACCTGAACCTGGCTCAAGAGCATAATCTTCCCCACTATGGTGATACATACTGTGTTGTTGTTTTTTAAAATCTTTATTATAATTTTTCAGAACATATAGCCAGACGTATATACATTTTCAAATGAGTATCTTACAAAGAATGATAAGAAATTATAATAATCAATTAAAATCAAACACTTAAGGAATACAAACAGGGAAAAATGGTGCCCACTGGAAAAACATCTGGAGTTGCAAAGAGGAGAAAATCCAAAGCATTTCTATTATAGAGTTTACACTGCACTCAAAACCTATTCATCTAGAATTTCACTTGTTCACCAAGAGGTTCATACAGAAACAAATATGTATTTGGATGTATAATAAAAGGATACAATGTGTTTACAAATGTATTTTTGTCCCCCTGCTTCATAAATGTCTTAAATCAGCTTTTCTGAAAGGGCTAACCTCTACATTTTAACAAGCCACTTCTGTTTTGATAGTCCCTGCTAAAACTTTAAATGAGAAGCAATCTCTAGTCTGGCCTTTGCCAAAATTGCCACCCTAACTGATGTTTTGTTTTCAGTCTCAAATACTGAAATAACAGATCTGTTTTACCTTGATAAAAAGGTCCCTAATACAAAAGAGATGTGTATTATGTTTCTCTTTAACTTATAGTAATTGTTTCTCTCTTTCTCTCTCCTCCCCCCGCCGCCCTGCCTGCATGTTCATGAATGAAATGTGATATTTGTACCATACAGACAACAAATTAACACCCTTTTTGACAATGGTCTGTAACTTGGATAGCCACTTAAGAAATGTGTGTGCCTGTAACAAAAGCAAATTCAAGTGGAACCCCTTCCCCAGTAAAGTGGGGATACTTTACTGGTACAGCAAAGAGCTTCACTTGGTCACAGCAGTGCATGAAACCAACTGGTGAAGCATGAAACTTGGTCCAAAATCAATTTTTATTTGCAATTCCAGTTATTTCCTGGACATTTCTGAGGTGAGCACATGATTTACGATTTTGTCTGGCTCACAACTTCTTCAGAGGTCCTTATTTTTATTTAAAGGACTTGGCAATTGTTCTGCAACAGATGTATTTTACATCCACATTTACTAAACAGAGCGCAGGCTGCCCCTTGGCCAGCCTCTGCAAAAAAGGACATGTCAACAGGAAGTAAAGTGCTTACCATCTCTTCTAACTGATTCTGAATCTGTCTGTGGACTTCAGCCATCTGGAACAGAACATCCCCTAGGAAAGAAAAGGAGGCAAAAGACAAAAGCAGGGGAGAGAGATCAGAGAAGACATATGAAAGGCTGTTCTACATCAACATTCTCTTCCCACTCCACCAAAATACAAACTTGTGCTCTTTGTCTATTTTAAAAATTACATTTTTTTTCTGAAGGTTTAGGGAGGAGCATTTGTTTCAGGAGCTCCATTAAGACCAGCCAGAATCCTATAATCATTTTAAAAATCATTGCACTTTCTCAGGGGTTGTGTAAGCGTGGTCCCTAGAGCAGCCAATCTTTCCACAAGCACACACACAGAGCCCTCTCACTTAGGATTTTGTAGGAGTGGAGCTAATCAGCTGTTGCATTATGGGTGAGCTCAAGGCCATGGTACCCATAATGCACAGAGTAGTGCATCTGTGGAATCCAACATAATTGCACTGGTGTATATTTGCTGTTGTAAACATATGTAGGATCTTGGCCTCAGTCTTCACATGCAGCACATACAGTGATTTTCAAACTGAGGAGTGTCTCTCCTGGGAACTCATAGGGAACTGTGGGTGGAGCAGGGGCTCAAACTAACCCAATAGTTGTCTTGATCAGACCCAGATCCCTCCAAAAGAATGCAATGAAAAAGGCTAAGTAAATCTCATACCATGTGTTGATTGACAGTTGCCCAATACAGACAATAAGACGGCCTCAAGTTTTCTGCAAAATATATTCTTCCCTAGGGTACCTCATTGTGTAATCTTCATTGAATTTTCCCATATGAGATTTAGAAGTGAATAAAATATTACTCCTACTTCCAGAGCAAGCATACAGAACACATGCCTAGTGTTTTAAAAGCTTAGCTAAATAAAGTCCAGTCCCTACATGCACCACACACCAAAACCACATATAATATACAGCAGGAGCATATTTCACACCAGTTGGCTGTTTATCAATATTAGTCAATATATTCACACCTGTTATCTGGACATTTTCTAGTTCAATGCTTCCTAATTATACTTCAGATATGGTGGGAAATCCCAAACATTAGCATAGTATCTTTATTAAGGCCAATGAAACATCACAGCACAGTGTGCAAGCATCTGAGTTCACCAAAACTCTTCTTAAGCCAAATGGAAGAGGCTGGGGCGGGCAGGGTAGAGGAGACATTGATGGACAAGATGAAAATCCTAAATCTCCCTGTAGTAACAGATTTAAAATGGAATAGAGGAATTGTTAGGCAGACTTAATTAGATTAGGCTATACAGAGAGACTGCAGGTGGCACAAAGCATGATGGGATGGAGAAGCAATGGCTACTTTCTCTTAGAAAATATATAGCTCAGCAATTATTTTAGTGCCCTTTCTCTAGTGCTAATTGGAACACACAGGTTCCTTTTAACAAAGAGAGCAGGAAAGAAAGAAGAAAAAATGGCATCTCTTATATCGGCAAAACTGGAGATTAATTAAAGTGCAACATCTAAAAGGGTCCCATGTGTCCCAATTAGTGCGAGACATACATCAAAATAACTGTGGGTTTTTAATATTTTCAGTGGGAGAAAATCCACCACTTCTTTGCCCCAGTAACAGCCAGAGGTCCTTTTGCACTAGGCACAGTGCAACACATATTACAACCAATTTTACTAACTTTATCACAAACAGCAGAGCTGGGCTTTTCATTATTTCTACTGAAATACATTCTCTCCTCCGTTGACCACTTCTTTTTGTTGTACCCAGCCCGAAGATTAGTTTTGGGGAAAGCAAAGAACACTCACAACTTTTTTAAGGTGCTACTCCTAACAAATGTCTTATGCTACTGTTTCTGCTTTATTTATTTTTTCTTATAATTAAAGACAGCTGTCTACATTATTGAGTGTGTGTCTAGAGATAGCCATTTGCCCACTGGAAAATAAGCATTACGGGAGGGCAAGACAGCTTCAGTCTACTGAATTGCTAGAAATAAACAAGGTCTGTATTAGCCATCTACATAGATGGCTTAGTCTCTAAAGCTGTTCTCATTCAGCAATGTAACCACATGTAGATCTCAACCAGCAAACAACTTCTTAAATGAGTGATACCCACTGGTCAGCCCACACTGCACTGCTGATTGAAGAAAGCCACAGCTGAAGGGCAAGAACACACCCACACACATGCGCGCGCACTGCTGCCACCAATTTCTTTATGTTTATTATCATAACAAATTCAGGTGCAAGCATTCTTTCCTCACTTGTACCTCTCCAGTGGTTTTGTAACTTTCATTATGTTAAGATTTGAGACACCCTCATGAGACAACTAGGTATGTGTGCTTTTTTGCCTTGCCCACAATAGATTTTGGAAATATATCAGAAGATACTTGAGTTGCCCAAGGCTACCAGGTGAATCTGTGGCAGAGGCTGACTTTAATACAATATTTGAAAACAAAGACGCTGGCATTCTACCCATAGGAGTATCTTTTCCTTAACAGATCCCTGAAGTTCAAATACAGGGATCTCATTCCAGGTAAACCTCAGTGAACAAAGTAGATGTGTTCCTGGACATTACTTCTTTACCAGAAAATTTGGTACCAGAGACAGGAATAACAAAGAAAGAACTGGGATAGGTTCCTATGCCACAAAAAAGAATCGCAGAATTATAGAACTGGAAGGGGCCTCATGGGCCATCTGGTTCAGCCCCTTGCTCAGTGCAGGAACTCCAGCTAAAGCATCCCCAGCAGGTAGCTGTCCAGCCTCTTTTTGAAGAGAAGCAGACAAGGAGACCCCAACACCTCTCTAGGCAACTGGTTCCATTGCTGAACCGCTCTTACTCTCAAGAAGTTCCTTCTAATGTTCAATCAAAAACTACCTTCCTGTAACTCAAAACCATTAGACTTAGTTCTACCCTCTGAGGCAACAGAGAACAGCCTGCCCCCTCCTCTTTGTGGCAGCTCTTGAGGTATTTAAAGAGTGCAATCATGTCACCCCTCAGTCTTCTCTTCACCCAGCTGAACATGCCCAGATCCTTCAGCCTCTCTTCATATGTTTTGTTATCTACGTCTCTCATCATCCTCATTAGTCTTCCCTGAACTTGCTTCAACTTGACTATAACCTTCTTAAAATGAGGTGGCCAGAAGTCAGTGCAGCACTCCACATGAGGTGGCGTACTCAGTGCAGTACTCCAGCACAGAATATGGGGGGGGGTCCAAAAATAGTACTCTACGGTGAACTCGCCATGGGTCAGCGTAAGAGGGGCGCTCCAAAAAAGGGATACAAGGACTCCCTGAAACAACATCTCAGGCTCGGCCAAATTGATCACCAACAGTGGTCCGCCCTGGCCTCACATTGGGAGGCATGGAGACACACTATCTACAATGCTGCAGCCTTATTTGAGAACTCTCGTCTCAAGTCTTGAAGAGAAACAACAACGCAAAAAGAATCACAACCCGGAAACATCACCCAAGGAGATCCTCTTTCTGCAACTGGATTTGTTTATCTCGGATTGGCCTTTTTAGTCATCAGCGCGCTTGCAGAAAGCACGGGATGAGTCCTTCCTGAATCTTCATTTGCGAAGAAAAGCCAGAGAGACTACTTCCTACAACTTGGAAACTATCCTTCTATTAATGCAGGTTAAGATAGCATTTGCCTTCTTTGCTGCAGCATCACACTGCTGGCTCATGTTCAAATTATGATCAACAATAACCCTAACATCCTTTTCACATACAGTACTGTTGAGCCATGTATCCCCAATCCTATAAGAATGCATTTGTTTTTTGTGGCCTAAATATAAAATTTTGCATTTGTCTCTGTTACATTTAATTTTATTAATTTCAGCCCAGCTTTCTAATTTATCAAGCTCCTTTTGAATTCTGTTCCAATCTTCCAATGTTTTATCTACCCCTCCCAGTTTTGTATCATCTGCAAATTTAATAAGGATTCCGTCCACCCCATCATCTAAATTCTAAATCATTGATAAAAATATTGAAGAGTATCTGCCCCAGGAGAGAACCTTGCAGCACTCCACTTGGGACCTCTTTCCAATATGATGCGCAGCCACTGATGACAACTCTTTGAACACAGTTTTCCAGTTATGGATCCATCTGCTGGTGTTTCCGTCTATTCCATATTTATTCAGTATGCTAATCAAAATATTATGAGGGACCATATCAAATGCTTTGCTGAAATCCAGATAAATGACATCCAAAAAGCAGTTTAATATATTTCAGCAAACGTTTTATTGAAAACTAAGCAATATGCACATGTGAAAGGAAACAATCAAGTTAGGTAAGCCTTACATAAGAAAACAAAAACATGTTTAACCTTCTAGAGACCACCTGAAGACTTCTTCCAAAACGTATTCATATCTAAGGATGACCTTTTCTTTCACCAGGCTCTGCTTTTCTTGTGATTCCCATTTTGGCAGCCAAACTTATAGACCTATATGTGTTTTTGATTTGTATTTCTTTTTTTAAAAAACAACAACACACACACAGTAGGACTAGATAGTGAGGCAGACTGACCTGCTCTTCCCCTTTTTTCCTTGTTTTGCTGTTCATGCCTGCTCAGTAAGAGATTCTGGAGGCAGTTGCTGTTTACCTTGCCTGTTGTAGATAGGCACACAAGGCTACAGTAGAATTGGCTAGAGTAGAATCCTACTCTTTCCCAGTTCAAGTTTTATTGTCTTTTTTATTCTGGACACACTGCTGCAACCTGATCCTGAAAGTCTGTGTGTCTCCAGTCCTTCTTCATCATCTTCCCAGTGCTAAAGCTGCTTAAAAAAACACCCATCCAGCTAGACAGACAATGAAGAAGAACAGGGGGCTGGACAGGTTTTTAAAAATTGTAAAAAGGAACTTCTTTGTCAGAGGCTTTATTTACTGAAGTATGCCTATATAACAAAACACATAACACTGAGTCTTGGCAACCCAGGCCACATTCTTGGAGGCAGCATTTTCAAATAAGCATTAGAAACCAATTGAGCTCAACATTGGAGAGGGAGGGGCAGAACCTCTTCTTTAAACTTTATTACCCATCCCCCCAGAGATAGGAGAAGTTATTAGAAAAATCTAATTCAATTACATTTATATAGAAGGGGAGAAACATAGCTATTAAGTTTATGTCAAATTGCCATTTAAATTTAAGTGAAGTGTCCACACTAAAAGCCTTACCAGAATGAAGCTGAAAAAAATACCATCCGTGGTTTTATTCCCACCCTGCCCCGCCTCCTTGTCCCTGGAACAGGTGCATGGATTTTCTAAAAAACCCATCTCTCATCTGAGCCTTGCCCTTTAATCTATGTGCTTCGATCTTGTGACCTGAATCTGAGGCACTAAGAAAAAGGAAGAAATACTTTTGCAAAAATCCAAGAGAACTAAGCTTTAGATAAACAACCAGCTAGGAAATGTAACATTTATTGGGTCTTTAGCATTGTGTCTTATTTAATTAATTCTTAACTTAATTCTAGAATTAAGTTATAGTGGAAATTCCAACTAATCATTTAATTAAGTTACCCCTTTTCATTAGACAATGTCTAACTTAATTGTTAACATTTAACTAGTTAGTTTCTTATATCTGTCTTCTCTCCCACTGCCCCTCACCAAGGAAGTATTTGCTAGCTACTAGGACACTAAGAATAGCCTGAGGTAGATAAACAAGAAAACTGAATAAATTCATTGGGGGGTAAAATGCTGGAGAATTGTGTCTTTAAAATGACTATTTTGATTATAACAGCTACACGGAGGATTCTAAAAAAATCACTATCTACATGAAGTACCTTATTAGATCTCCATTTTGGAAATGTGCCTTATCATTTTACAAGCACTCTTCAGCAACCACAATAATGTTATTCTTGTTATTGGTTGGCAGTACACAATGCAATTTATGCTGTGGACCTATTCTAGCCTCAGACCCTGAAGCCATTCCAGCTCTGGCTGTGATCCTGTCAGAGCTAATAAAGGTAATTGGGGTCTGACATGACCAATATTTGTTTGGGACGCCCAAGTGATCCAGTCATAATTAATGTCTCAGTACAGGAGGACTAAATACCCTAAAAGCACCAGATCCCATCTGATCCTGGAAGTTAAACAGGGTCAGCCCTGGTTAGTACTAGGATAAGAGACCACCAATGAATATTAGGTGCTGTAGGCTGTATTTCAGAGAAAGGAACTGGTGAAACCACCTCTGAGTACTCCTTGCTTAAGAAAACCCTATAAAATTCATGGGGTCACCATAAGTGGACAGGTGACTTGAAAGCACACATACACATACACACATGGGGACTGAGGAAGAACAGTGAAGCTGAGGGTGTTCATCTTTGGAAGCTGCCTCATAGATTTACCATTAAATGGATAGATTTTCTTGAGCTTCCTTCCAAGTATACGAGAAGTCAGTCATTAAGGTATGCTACCAATTTAGGGGATAATTATTCCTGAACATAACGAATTATTTCAGCAGGTGGACAGATGCTCGCCCTTCCTTTTATTCAAGCACTTTCTGAAGACCATTTTGTCATAGATTGTCAGCAACTACCGTTCCCTGCTTCCACTGGAGTACCACAGTGAAGTAGGTGGGCTGGCAAGACCCTAGTTCATATATAACTTCAACTAAATCCTTACCAGGCATCCCAACATTATATAAATCAAGATGCACAGATAAAGAAGGTTTTAGCAAGGGAGCGGCTTCACAGATTTATAAGACTCTAATCAAATACACCTATGGCAAGACCACTGGATCCAGAAAAATTTGGGAAATGAATCTAAATAATTATATCTCAGACAAAAAATTGAAACAAAATATGGGCATTCACCCCCACCCTGTATAAGTCAAACTCAGCAGCCTCAAAAGAGTGTACCCTGAAGACGATATGCAAGTGGCATATCCACCCAACTAAGCTAAACAAAATTAATAGGGAAATATCTACTCTGTGTTCGTGAGGATGTGGTGAGGTCAGATCAATAGAAAATGTTTGGCTAGGATGCCCAGACAGCAAGAAATTTTGGGATGAAATATTGACTTGGTTGGTAAATATGAGCATCAGACTATTCGCTGTAAAGACACTCTACTGTTGTCAATTTTTGATGGAGAAAATGAAAAGTTAAAACACAAAACTCTCACTGGAACACTACTAGGGTTCAGCTAGATTGACCTATAGATTGCTCAGAATGGGAATGACCTTCATAATCTCCAAAAATGGTTAGACAAAGTGTGATCAGTAGCTAGGGCTGAGAAGCTGACCTATAGAATTAGATTTAGCCAGGGGAGAGATTAAAAGAAGACATGTTTGAGACCATTTGATTACCATTTCTTCTTTACTTTGCAGACTTTTAATTCCACGCAGGGTAAACCAGAACAACTAGAATTCTGGCAAGGCAGATCCTGATACAATGCACTTTATTATATTGCAAACCACTAAAATAGATGCTAGTAACAAGAACATTTTCTATGCAATTAAGATAAAAAGTTGATCATACCTTACAATTAAGTAACATGCAGTAAGACCCGGGTGCAGGGATGAGATGGAAACTCTCACTATGGATTATATGCTGGTCCATATGTTCAGTACTGAAAACCTCAATTTAAAAAGTTTTTAGAAAAACTACTCTACTTTCAGCCCCTAAGCTCCACCTATCCAGGTGTGAAATAATATTTTGGGTTTCCAAACAAATTGGTTGTACCGTATATTCTGGCGTATAAGACGACTGGGCGTATAAGACCCCCCCCAATTTTTAAGTTAAAATATAGAGTTTGGGATATATTTGCCGTATAAGACGACCCCCTTTCTCTTATATGGCAAGTATATCCCAAACTCCCCCACACCAGTGGTTCTTAACCTGTGATTAGTGGAGGTCTGTGAAGGCTTGAAGGCTGTTTGGCCCACCTCCTCCCTGCAGTGACAGGAGCCAAGGCAAAGGTTGGCTGGTTGACTTGGCCTGCACATTGCCATTCAATCTAAAACTTGCAGGAGAAAAGTATTCTCTCTTCCTCCACTGCCTCTGAGGGAAAGTTGAATGGATGGTGTAATGGTATATTATATTATTATTATTATTATTATTATTATTATTATTATTATTATGGCTTTAAATCTTGAATTAAGTCTTGAGGGACCCCAGCGGTGTGGGAGCGTTTGCACGGCTCCAGAGGCAGTGGGGGAAGCCTCGCGGGGTGGGGGGTGATTTTCTCCGTGGCTGCCAGTCACGGAGAAGACCCCCCACCCCGCGCAGCTGAGGGAGAATGAGGGAAGCGCGCGGGGAGGGAGGGCTTCTCCGTGTTGCCAGCCACGGAGAAACCCCCCACCCCGCACAGCTGAAGGAGAAGGGGGAAAGCTGTGCGGGGAGGGGAGGGCTTCTCCATGGCTGCCAGCCACAGAGAAGCCCCCCTCCCACCCCGCACAGCTGAAGGAGAAGGGGGAAAGCTGTGAGGGGAGGGGAGGGCTTCTCCGTGGCTGGTAGTCAGGGAGAAGCATCTCCCACCCCACGCGGCTCCAGAGGCAGTGGGGGAAGCTGTGCGGGGTGGGAAGTGATCGTCTCTGGGGCTAGCAGCCACAGAGAAGACCCCCCCACCCCGCGCAGCTGAAGGAGAAGGGAGGAAGCCATGCGGGGAAGGATCTGGCTGGGTCAGGGGCGCTGCCGCTTCACCTGAGGAATCGGCCAGCGGGCGCTCTCTTTGACCCAGCGCAGGAGCAGGCAGGCGGGGAGACGGAGCAGCTCTACATTCACACCTCTCCTCTGTTTTTGATTGCTACCCAAAGGGGGAGAACGTGGAGAAGAGGGGCGAATGTACCAGTACACGCTTTGCCTCACCCCCCCCCACTTAATCTCCTGCTTCTTCGCTCCATTTGCAAGGGAGCGAAGAGGCAGGAGATTGGGTGGCCGGTGAGGCAAAGTGTGTACCTGGCGTATAAGACGACACCTGACTTTGGAGTCTATTTTCCAGGCTTCAAAAGTCGTCTTATACGCCGGAATCTACGGTAATATTGAAAATGTGTTTAATAATAATATTATTTTTCATCCTGTCAACATATCTAATCAGTGTAAATAAGATTTTATTGCATTGCTCCCTGGACCACAGCCAATGCAGGTGTGATATTGTTAGCCAGGTGGTTAGAGTGTTGGACTAAGACTTGAAAAAGGAACGTTGGTCTTACCTGTGATATGTTCTTTTCCAGTGTAGAGGCGAAGGGCATCCGTATGCTTGGGTTGTCCCTCCCACTTGCTCCCGGTAGGCAGGATACAGAGACTCTTATTTTGAAGAACCTGACCACCAGTGGTGTCATTCAGGAGGGATGGCCGCTCTGCTGGCTAGTCCATATCACAGCCTCGTGACGCCGTAGTTTGACTCATCTGGCCGTGATCCTACCAAGACGATCCGCTTTAGCACCAAGGTGATCCGCTTTCGCAGTTCCATCCTAGGACATGAAGCGTCTACTCTCCTCCTTCTCTGGGCACTCCGTCCCGTTCGCCTTGGGTGGGCCGGATGCTCTTCGCCTCTACACTGGAAAAGAACGTATCACAGGTAAGACCAATGTTCCTTTTCCCAGTAGAGAGGGCTCCAGAGCATCCGTATGCTTGGGATTTACTAAAGCTTCCTGACCGGGTGGGCAAGGGCGACCCTCTGACTTCTAGGGCTGTAGAACTCGCTGTAGCACGCTCCTTCCAAAGGCGGCCTCCGCTGACTGCATTCTGTCCAGCCGGTAGTGCCTGACAAAGGTCGAGGGAGTTCTCCATGTTGCTGCTCTGCAGATTTCCTCCAAGGGGGCATCTTTTCCCCAGGCTGTCGAGGCTGCTGCGCTTCTTGTGGAGTGAGCCATGATGCCCCCTGGTACCGGTTTTCCCAGGGACTCATAGCACAACACTATGCAGCACTTTATCCAACACGCCAGGGTGGAGGGTGAGACCTTCCTCCCCAAGTACTTTGAGTGGGGAGAGACGAATAACGCTTCAGAGACTCTGAAGGGTGCCGTTCTTTTGATGTATACTTTGAGTGCTCCGCGCACGTCCAGGGTGTGCCATATCCTTTCTAACTCCCTTTCTGGCTTCGGGCAAAAGGAAGGCAGGACCACTTCCTGAGATCTGTGAAAAGCCGAATCCACCTTTGGTTTGAAGTCAGGGCATAGTCAAAGGACTACTGAATCTTGTCTAAAGATACATAAGGCTCTTCTGATAGATAGCGCCGCCAGTTCCGATACTCTGCAGGCTGAGGTGATAGCCACCAGGAAAAGAACCTTCCATGTTAGGAATTTCAGATGCACCTCCCGAATAGGCTCAAAAGGGTGCACTGTTAAGGCTTTCAGCACCGTATGAAGATCCCATGAAGGAAACCGGTGTATCGTTGGTGGGGTCAAGTTGGTAAGGCCCCTGATGAAGCGACGTACATGGGGGTGCGCTGATATCACCGTAGCTTCCTCTGGAGACAGGAATGATATTACTGCTGCGACCTGTCTTTTCAGTGTATTCGGGCGGAGTCCGGCGTCGACTCCGTCCTGGAGAAAATCCAACAACACCGGGACCGGGACCTCCCTGAAGTCCTGTCCCTTGCGTCTGCACCATCAACAAAACACCTTAAAGGTGTACTCGTAGGTCCGCTGGGTGGATTCCCTTCTCGATGCCAGAATTGTCCCTACCACCGGGCGAGAATATCCCCGTGTCGTCAGCATCTGGCACTCAATCTCCACGTGCGGAGCAGTAGCCAGGCCGGGTCTGGATGATGCACCTGGCCTTGCGACAGTAGGTCTATTCGAAGCAGGAGAGGCACTGAGTCCACCTGCATCTCCAGGATATCCGGGAACCATGCTCTTCGGGGCCACTCTGGGGCGACCAGTATGATCTCCGCCTCCTCCATTCGGACTCTGCTGAGCACTCTGGCACTCTGGGGATCAGTTGTACTGGTGGAAAAGTGTAGAGTAGTGTTCTTGGCCAAGGGCACGTCAGGGCATCTATGTCCAATGCTCCTTCTGACATGTACCTGGAGATGAAGAGGGGGAGCTTCGCGTTTGTGGGAGAGGCGAACAGGTCTACCTCTGGTTGTCCCAGGATCCGAACTACGTCATTGAACACCTCTGTTCAGACTCCATTCCCCCTGGTCTATGTCCAACCAACTGAGCCAGTCCGCCTTCTGGTTGAGGACTCCCTGAAGGTGTTTCACCAATATGGATTCCAGGTGGTTTTCGGCCCAAGTGAGTAGACGAGATGACTCCTGCATGAGGGTTCGTGACCTGGACCCCCCTTGGCGATTTATGTGCACCTTCGTTGTGACATTGTCTGTTCTGATGAGCACTGACCTGTCTCTGACCAAGTGTGAAAATTCCTTGAGGGCTAGTCTGACCGCCCTCAGCTCCAACCAGTTGATGCTGTGGGCCGCTTCCTCTGGAGTCCACCTCCCCTGTGCCAGCTGGGTTCCGCAGTGTGCCCCCATCCCTGCAGACTGGCATCCGTAGTGATCTGGACCCTGTCCCGGATCCACAGGTGGCGACCTTTGTGGATCGCTGGGGAAAGCCACCATCTCAAGGATGTCCTGACCTCCCTCGGGAGTCTCACCATCTGGTGCCATCTGTTGGCTATTTCCTCCTGGAAGGGGAGGAGGAACCACTGAAGAGCTCTGGCATGAAATCTTGCCCATAGGACACAGTCTATCGCTGCTATCATGAGGCCCTGTAGATGAGCTAGGTGCATGATGTCCAATCTGGCTGCATCCAGGGCTTTCTGCATCGCGGTCTGAATTGCCTTGATCCGTTCTATAGGGAGTCAGATCCGGCCCTCCGCTGAGCACACCAGCACCCCCAGGTGCTGTGTCCGCTGGGATGGAATCAGTGAGCTCTTTTCCATGTTTATCTGGAATCCATGATGCTGGAGTGAATCCATGATGAAGGTGAGGTCCCTTTCCGCTCCCTGTTTGGATTGGGAGCGGATCAGGAGATCGTCTAAGTAAGGGTATACATGTATTCCTGAACGGCTCCATGAGGCTACCAAGGCAACCAGAATCTTTGTGAATACCCTGGGAGCTGAGGAAAGCCCAAAGGGGAGGGCCTTGTATTGGAAGTGCCTGTTGTAACAAAAACACAGAAATTGGCGGTGATCCAGATGAATTGGGATGTGGAGGTACGCATCCTGTAAATCCAGCGAGGACAGGTAATTCCCTGGTCTTATGGCCTCCAGGATGTGCTTCAAAGTTTCCATCCTGAACTTCTTTTCCTGACGAATTTGTTCACTCCCCTTAGATTGAGGACCGCTCTCCATGTACCGTTCTTTTTTGGTACTAGGAAAAGTATGGAGTAACATCCCTTTCCCTGTTGCGAGCATTGAACCTCCTCTATGGCTCCCATGTCCAGGAGACACTGAATGGCTTCCATCATCAGGGATTTCTTGAGGCTGTCCTTGTGTACTGGGGTTGGCAGGAACCAATGTGAGGGAAGTCGGGAGAACTCTATCCGGTACCCCTGCTGGATAGATTGCAGGACCCATCTGTCTGAGGTAAAGTTTTCCCAAGCCCCCACAAGTGCCTGCAGTCTTCCTCCCACCTGGGAGGGATTGTCATAGGTGGAATTTGGAGGTCTGTTTGGAGGACTGGGTGTGAGAGGTCTTGTTCGCTCCTCCCTGTTGGCTTTTACGCTGGTACCTGTTCTCTCCCCATCGTTGACATTGGGATCTTCTGTCCCTGGAACTAGACTGGTTGGATGAGTTCCCACTGGAGTGGTGGCTTCCAGATGGACGAAAGGAGCGATATTTCTTGGCATATCTTTTCTCCTCTCTCCTGCAGGAAGCGAGTGTCTTCTTCTTGTTGTCCTTGTCTTCCACCAGCACCGGTTCCAGCTACTCCCCAAACAATTTCTCACCGAGGAATGGTGATGACACCAAGTTCTGTTTTGACTTTGAAGTCCACGTTCCAGGACTTCAGCCATACCTGTTGTCTGGCCGCCACCGTTGTTGCTTGGGCTCTTGTGCAGAACTGCACTGAATCCAGGGTGCTGTCCGCTAGGAAGGCAGAGACTTTAGACAGCTTGTTGAGATCCTGGCGAATTCTTGTCTGCGCCCTAGGAACATCCTTTAGGGCATCCTTTGACCACTGCATAGCCACCCTGGCCATCATAGTTGCCGTGGTGGAGGTCCTGATGGTTAATGAAATAGCTTCATGTGCTCGCCTCAGGGCCAAATCCATTCACCTATCCTCTGGTACTTTCAAGGCCTCTTCCCCATCTTTGCAAAAAATCGCTGAAGAGACCAACTCCGAAACCGGAGAATCAATGAGTGGGACCTGTAGTTTCCCCATGACCATCTTGGGTAGGGAATACAGCCGCTTGGCGATAGAGGGCTGTGGTTTGGCCACCGCCGGTGCCTTCCATTTGTCGTAGATTAGCCTCATTACTGCCGCCAGGACCGGCATCTCCAATGCCACTGGCTGGGCTTCTGGAAAAAATTCCCCAGAGACCTCTGAAAGATCTGGATCCATCTGTGTTTGTGGGGCAGTAGGAAGACTCAGACCCAGGGTTCTGACTGTCTTCTTGAATAGCAGTGAAAAATGCTCGGGGGGAAAATGGCGTGGCGAGGGGCGTGCATTCGTCCCCTCTGTCTCCTCCTCTGACAATATGCCCTCCTCGTGATCTGATTGGTTGCTGTTGGAGTCCTCCTCTGAGGCGTAAAGGGAAATGACATCTTCGTCATCCTCCTCCTCTCTCCCCCTGTTGTCTTGAGGGGGGCGCATATCCCCCTCTTGTTCCCAGTCGCCTTCCTCCTCCTAACTGAGTGGTCTGGTGTGACTGGTGACCCCCTTGCTGGTGCCAGGTATGGGCTCGGCGCTCCCCCCCGCCCCCTGCGTCTGGAGGCAAGGTGCTTGGTCTTCCCTTTGTTGGCTCCACCCCCCTTTGCCACCCCTCTGCCTCTTCTTAGTGGCATCAGCAGCGTGGTTATTATTTGCTGGAGCCGGGCTGTGGGGTCTGGGGTAAACTGCGGGTAGAGTGGCACCCGCATTGGCTGGCTGGGGGGGGGAGCTCAAGATGGGGAGCTGTGCTGTGATGGGGGGCTGCGCGGGGGGGCTGCGTAGGAGTTGTGTCCATGGGTGGCCTGAAGGGCCCCGACCCTCCCCCCATGGTCTGGGCACTGGCACCCCTGAGGTTAGGCTGGCTAAATGAATTGGCTAGCCACCTCCCTGCCTCCCTGCCCAGGGCTTCTTCCAGCCATGCAGGTAAGGTCACTGGCTCTGCCCCCCAGAGGTCCCGTTCCCGGGGCGTGCGCCCCACTCACAGTGCCTGTATCCTGTCCCACATCGCTGGGGGGGTTCGCCAGGGGCACCACTGCAGCTGAGTTCATCCCAGGACTTGGGACATTCCGCGCCTCTGGAGCCTTCCTCAGCCGAGTGGCGGTGCCCTCCCCCGGCCCGCAGTCACGCTTGTTTTGGCGGAGAGGGGCCGGGGCGCAGCCGGTGGCAGCCGGAGCAGGGGTCTTCCCCCCCTTGCCCAGCTTCTTCCTGCCACCGCTGCCTTTTGCGGGCTCTCCGGAACCTCCTCCGCTGGTCCCGTTGTGCTCTGGCTCGGAGGGGCAAGGTGTCAGTCCCCGTCGTTGTTTGGTGATCGCTATTAATTACAGTCTCGATTACTGCGTCGATATCCTCCAATGCCCCCATGTCCTTATCTCCCCTCTGGGCTGGCGCTTGGCAAGAACTTTCTTTTTCTTTTTTCTTTTTTAAGTTCTAAAAGTTTCAAAAAGTTTCCAAAAAGTTTTTTCAAAATGGCGCCAGCCACATGTAAGGGAAACAAAGAGAGGACAAAGGAGGAAAGATGTCCTACCAGGAGCATAGGCAGGAAACAGACTGGCTAGCAGAGGGGTCGTCCCTCCTGGATGACACCACTGATGGTCAGGCTCTTCAAAATAAGAGTTTCTGTATCCTGCCTACAGGGAGCAAGTGGGAGGGACAACCCAAGCATAGGGATGCTCTGGAGCCCTCTCCACTGGGAAAATAAAGGCTCAACTAATCTAGTGCATGTTCAGCCTCAAAGCAGGAATTTTGTTACATGTTAATAAAGAAACATTATATGTTCTCACAATCACTACATTCATACCATCTTTTAATGCCCTTGGCACCAAAACACATGTATTCTATTTATATTTTTACTAAGAATTACAACATACTAAGACTTGGGCTTCATCTGCACTGCAGAAATAATCCCTTTTGACACTGCTTTTAACTGCCATGGCTCAATGCTATGGAATTCTGGGATTTGTAGTTTTGTGAGATATTTAGCCTTCTCTGTCAGAGAGCTCTGGTGCCACAATGAACTACAAACCCCGGTATTCCAGCCCAGGAGGGAGCCATGATAGTTAAAGCGATGTCAGGCTGATTTATTTCTGCAGTGTGTTAACCAGCCTTAACTGACTGGTTGTTTTCTTATTAACAGCATTTCCATTATTAAGTACTTTTTGACCCCCTTTAAAAATCTTTTGTTGCCGTGGACTCCCAAGACGTAACTAAAGATTTAAAACCCTAACAACAACAGCAACACTTAATAATAATAAAAACAATACAATTACACCATCCATTAAACTTTCCCTCAGCGAAACTGGAGGGTGAGGGAAGACTTTTCTTCCTGCAAGTTTGCAGCTGGAGCGGATTGAATGGCAATGTGCAGAGCAAGCCAGCTAGCCTTTGCTTGGTTTCTGTCTTATGGCCACTCCACTGCAGGGAGGAGGAGGTGAGCCAAGCAGTCTTCAAGCTTTCATGGACCCCCTTGTGAGGACATCGCAGACCCCTGGGGATTCCCGGACCACAGGTTAAGAAACACTGATTTGGAAGCCTAGCAAAAACAAAATTCCCATTCATTATAAGAAAGCGTAATCAGTCTAAATCTAATTCATAGCCCCAACTAGAGTAATCCCATTGAATCTGTGGGGCCTGCCAATGAGATTTATATATAGCTACCATTTAGAAATTGATTCAACTGGAGTGAGGTGAGCAACTGTAGCAGATCCAGTGACCAATTTTCTGCTCTGGGACCATGTGGGAGCTTCCTGGATGGCCAAAATACCAACAAAATAAAAATAAAAATGAGAGTCCAGAAGTCCTTTTCTGGGTTTGGAAAATGGAATTGTAGCTGTGTAAACTTACATACAACAGACAAGGTAAACAGCTGTATCCACAATCATTTACTGAGCATGTGTGAAGAGCAAAACAGAAAGAAAGGGGGCTAGCACATTAGCCTGCCTCTCCAACTGCCCTGGCATTTTGAAAAAGCATTTTATTTTATTTTGTTTTATTTTATTTATATGACACCTTTCTCCCAGAGTGGGACCCAAGGCGGATCACAAAAGAACAGCAATTAAAATCTAATAATTTTTTTAAGGAATTAAAATAATCACAATTAAAACAATTTAAAATTATTCAAAATATACAAAAAAAATTAAAAAATAGATCTGTAAGTTTGGCCACCAAAATGGAAATCATAAGAAAAGTCCTGGCTATTGAAAGAATGAAAAAAATCATTCCAGGATGCATTTTGGAAGAAGCTTTCAAGTGGTCTCTAGAAGATTAAAAATCTTTTTATTTACTTATGGAAAGCCTACCTGGCATGGTTGTTTCATTTTACATGCATGCAATGGTGGTTTTGAATAAAAAGTTTTCTGAGACATGTTGAACTGTTCTTCTTTTTTGTGGTGTATGAACCTATCCCTGTTCTTTCCATGTTATTTCATCCTCTGGTACCAAAGTTTCTTTTAAAGAAGAAAAGCCCAGGAACCCATCTACTTTGTTAACAGACATGTACTGAACTATCTTTCCCCATCCTTCGAGCACTAGCTGTCACATAGTACAATGCCCCCAAACCTGTGAAAGATGACTTCTTCCCCATATTCAACTTGAGAATCTTGACTCATTATCTAAAACAGGTACCTATCTGGCTTCCTGGGCCATTTCTTGAATTCACATAGCAGCTACCTGACAGCTCATAATGGAAACAGAAGGGTTTTCCAGTTAAATATAGCATCTGCAGTGTACGGCTTCTTGCATGAAAAGGAAGGTTTGGGTGAAAGTTTAAAGCCACAAAATCTACAGGAAATTACTCTCTGGTTGAGATGCAGAAGTGAAAGGGAAGTTCCTGGGCCATGTATTCAAGACACAGAAAAATGATGCTATAAAACATCCACGAAGAACGCATCAGTGTGCAACAAATACAACATATCACATTACCTGCATTTGTGTGCAGATCTTAAAGCCAGAATATTTACTTGCAAGTTTTAAAGTCTCTATAACCACAAGGACTAGAAACTCTGTACATTCTAGAGAAATTATAGTTTTCATCTAACCTTTTTGTTCTGCAATAATTATGCAGATTGATTAACGCAGCCCAGTTTTATCCACTGACAATATTTATTCCACATTTATATAGAGCAGGAGATGTAGCAGCGTATCTCCTATAATCAAGTCAAGTCAGCTTAGCTGGGAATTGAACAACTCCTGTATTATCTAATAGGACTATACTGACTTCAGTTTTATTATTCTCTAGATAAGAGGTGGCCATGCAGAGTGTTGGAGGGCCATTTATGGATCCTCCTGAATCCATGCAGGGTATACTCAAGAAAAACTCTGTATTCTCAACTGCAAAGACAAGTTTAGTACTTGGAACGGGGAAAGCATATCAACTGAAGCTAAATTACCCTGTGTTGGAGAGCTTAAACCCTCAGAAAAACACTTCCCTGCATCTGATGATTCAAAATCTACTTCCTCAAGTATAGGATCCTTCAGTCGCAGCTACATTAAGCATCTTCAGATCAATAAAAAATGTGAAGAGTGGCAGCTGTGTTGGCCAAAACCAACAACAACAACAAAAACCCAAAATCCAAAATCTATCTTGTGGTGATATCCTTATTAGGCCAACCAAAAGATACAAAATGTATCACACTAACTTTCAAAGCTTTGCAGGATTCTTTATCAGACAGAGATGGTCACGTATCATGCAGAAGAAAAAGCATCACATACCCAATAAAAGTATCAATATAGGTTGGGTTTTGAACTTTTTTGTTTGTTTTATGGCCAGCATGTGCTTGTACAATTGAGCCAATTCATGCTTACTTGGCTCCTCCCATCAGCACAAGCAGCTAAGCAAACCAGAACCATAAAGCCAAAACAAACCCTAGTTACAATCCAGGCCTTTAAAGGCAAAAACAAGCCAGGATACCACATTCAGACAACATGCTCAAGAAAATCATTTCTGATTTATTAGCCGCTTACATGGTTGGTGGGAAGAGCCAACAAGGTTGCAAGCACTAGCATGCAGAGGCTTACCATTCTGTGTGAAAGTAGCATTCCTTTTAAGACAAGATGATCAAAAACATTAAAAACGTATATAGTTTTAAAGGCGGTAAATAAAACCACACTCCAGGAGCTCTGAAAGTCTTTTTTTTTAGGTTTCTATTTTCAGCGTGGTAAAAAGATTGACCAAATGTCTATAAAATAAATGCTTTTAGCATATATGGGCAAAACGAAGTGGAAAATCTAGGTCTGTTTTTCCAGTTACTACCATTGCTAAGATGTTCCAATAATTATATAGAGAAGGAGAGATTTTATACAACACGCACACACACAGAGAGAACACACTGTGATTTCCTCCAAGCAGAAGTAGGAAGCCAGAAGGACATCAGCAGAAACTTTAATGGGAAAGTTATTTCAAGTCTGAATAGCAAACACAGATTTAAAGGTTTTGCTACAAACTGGGGGTGGGGGTGGTGTTCTGCACTTGCTAATTATTTTAAAGAGGAGATCTATGTTTCTCTGTGAACACTGTATCAGCCAAACTTCTTACATGCTAAGTAGTGATTCTCTTTTGCACATAACGTCTCTGTATTGGCCAATTAATGTTTCTAAAAATAAGTTGTTGATTGGTTAGGAATTACTATCAGCCATGACACATCCAACGGCCAGAAACAGGTATCAGTGTTCTATGAGTAACTGTGGACTATGTAGAAAAGCAATTTGCTGTTGCAAAGATAACCAGAAAGAAACTAATATGGTTTTTTTCAACTAGCTAGAGGGAATGTTGCAAGGCTACACGGGAATACAGTCTCTCCTTCTCCTTTCCAGGGTGCCGTTTACATGATGAAAATGTCCCGGGAAGAATTAGTGTCAATCCCTGGCAGTTTACACGTACATCGGGTCGGGTATGTGATTTTCGGAAGGGGGGGCCACCTTTTATCCCTCAACCTGCAGGACTTCCAGTCCCACGGTTTGTGCCGGTTTTTTAAAAAGTCACGGGAGGATTCGGAAAATTGGAAATGTAAACAGCCTGGGACAAAATATCTCGGTACTAGGGGATGACCGGAAATGGTGACTGGGGGCGGGCTTAGAGATCAGCAACCAGAAAAGGAGGGGTCAGTCACCCGTTCAACAGATCCAGCCTCACCAGCTGAAAATAAAGGCATCCCTTCCAGCTGCACGAAGGTTGATGCATGTGCGCGCGTGCACTCAATCACCTTTTTAAATGGATTTCTACACTGCAAACCCTTCAGCTTTAACCTCTTCCTCAACTGCATGTTACAAAGAGATCGTGGTGGGCAGAGGGTCGCCCATTCATCCCCTGCCTTGATCACCTCCCTGGGTCTGAACGGGCACAGTGAAATATTCCAGCCTCTGAACGAATGAACACCCTTTAATTCCCCCTCTCTGTGTCTGTGTCTTTCAAAATGCCTGTCTGTCGCTGGCTTGCTGTAAGGGTTAACATTTTAAAGAGGCAAGGGGAAACCCACCCACCCCCACCTCACTCGGCTTGATTTCAAAAGGAAAGCACTCCCTGCGTCTGAGCGAAAGATCTCAGTCTGGGTCTTTCAAAATGCCTTCTGCGTCTGCTTAAAGCGAAAGAAATTCCAAGCCTCTACTCGGCTTGATTGCAAAAGGAAAGGACATGGTTTAATTGTTCCTCCATCTGAGGTCTTTCAAAATGCCTTCTGCCTCTGCTTAAAGGGTTAACATTTTAAAGAGGCAAGGGGAATACCAAACCTCTGCCCCCTCTCTCTCCCCCCCCCAGCCAGCCAATAGCATCACTCGTGGCACGGAACTCTAAAGGAAGTGCGTCACCGAGGCTGTGAAAACACGAGTAATCGCATCCTTGATTGACAGCCAAAAAAAAAAAAAAATCCCGGTAAGCTAAACACGTGTAAACAGCAAAAGCACGGGATATAACAGTGCGGGACCAATAAAGACTTTTGTTGTGTAAATATCAATCACAGGATCTTCTAGGATTTCCTAAAGAGTGACAAAAATTGTATAAACAGCGAGGGGCGGATACAGGATCAGGAAATCACGGTAAGCCCCACGACAATTTTTGTCGTGTAACTGGCACCCTGGTGAACCATCTTGCCAGATGTCTAGATCATCTGCAGCGTTTGGGACATCTGTAGTATATAGCTTATAGCTCATGTGCCCAAAACCCTCTTGGAACATGACAGCAATGAAGAAAAAGTTCTGTTAACTTCTGAAGCTCGCACAAGTCACAACATGTGTCAAAATTCTACAACAAAAAAGTTTCTAAACAGAATTGCTGGGCTGTGTGTGAGAGAGAGAGGGGGGGGGGGGGACATAGTGTGTATTGCTAACTGCAAGCATCAAGATTTGTGGTCAACCGTCACTCAAAGGCCCCAAGCAAGCACAAACATGTGCTTCACAAGAACTAAAAAAAATGGATAGATAGCAAGTTGTGCCCAAAGTACCAAATAAAGCTTATGCTTATTAATTCCTTGGTGAATTCGTTTCCTCACCAAGAGATCTCAAACTTGGGAAATATTAATGCAACAGTCATTCAGAAAGGAATCCAAGTGGAACAAGGAGTGTGTTTTTTACCACTAGCTGCCATGTACATTCACAGCATTTAATAGGTAGTTATTTTGTCTCTAGCTAAGTATCATTACAAAAGTAACTTTTCTTGGCATAATTTTGATGAATTTAGAACAGAAGCCATAGAACCCATACCACTAACACCACCCATACCAGATAAAACCAGAAAAATGTAGGTCAGGCTAATCTTCAACAAAACATTCTTGAGGACAACTTCTGACCAATTCTACAACACAAGTGAGAAAGAATTTATTCTTTGTTTATTCAGAGCACCCAAGTAGCAGTGATTAATAGTTTCCTGATCAAAAGGAGCACTAACTGTGCCAAGATGAAAGAAAATCTTCCCAACTCACAGTAACATAGGATTACAACAAGAAACAGCCAACAGTTTAATAAAGGCTGAAATTCTCCTCTGGAAAGTCAACAGAAATTAACTAGGCAACACTTAGAAAGGAAAGTCTCTTCTCCACTTCCCCTCCACAAAAGTTGGACCTTTAACGAAGCAGTCAATCCTCCTCCTCCACCACCCCCAGCTTAACAAAACACTAGAGAAAATGTATGGCGGGCGGTGTTAGTTGTTGCTGTGTGCCTTCAAGTTGTTTCTAACTTATGGCAAACCTATCATGGGGTTTTCTTGGCAAGATTTGTTCAGAGGACTTTGCCACTGACATTAAAACTTGAATCTAATGTGTACAGTTGTCCCTCCATATCCACAGATTTAAGCAACCGTGGCTTGAAAATACAGTTGCCCCTCCACATTTGCAAACTTAGCATTCGCGGTTTTGATTATTCGTGGTTTGGGGAGCCCCCTCGCCCTCCCAAAACTGCGATAAGGGGCCTCCTGGAGGCCCTGTGAAGGCCCGGGGTTGGAGGGGGGAGGCCCGGGGCGGGAGGGGGGAGGCCTGTGGTGGGAGGGGGGAGGCCTGGGGAGGCCTCCACAGAGCCTTAGAAGCTCCATGAATGCCCGTGGTGGGAGGGGGAAGGCCCGTGGTGGGAGGGGGGAGGCCTCCACAGAGCCTTAGAAGGCTCCGTGAAGGCCCAGGGTGGGAGGCTTAGAAGGCTCCGTGAAGGCCCGGGGTGGGAGGGGGGGAGGGCTGGGGAGGCATCCACGGGGCCTCGGGAGGGTCTCTGGAGGCCCCGTGAAGGCCTTGGGAGGGACGGGGAGGGCTGGGGAGGCATCCACGGGGCCTCGGGAGGGTCTCCGGAGGTCCCGTGAAGGCCTTGGAAGGGAGTGGGGAGTCCGGGGAAAGTGACTATGGGGCCTCCGGAGGCCCCATGGTCGCTTTGGCGGGGGAGGGGGAGGGCAGTCATTATTTGCGGAATTTTCACATTCACGGGCATCTGGGGAACCTAACCCCCGCGAATGTGAAGGGACGACTGTAGTCTTAAAAAATAATAATCCAAAAAGCAAACCTTGATTTTGCCATCTTATATAAGGGACACTATTTTGCTATGCCATTGCATACAATGGGACTTGAGTATTCACAGATTTTTGCATCCACGGGGGTTCTGGAACCAAATCCCAGTGAATATGAAGGGAAAACTGTAATTGTTTTCTGCCTAATCTTTTATCTATACCCAAGCTAGTTCCCTGAAATAGTTTTAATTCCATACCTCTCAGAGTGTTCACAGTACTGTCATACCTTTTTTCCTTGCTGTATGTATCACTACATTGTCCTCACTCTCTGATGAGAGATCAAGCCAGATCGTCAGTGGAAGGTTCTGTGTGTGTGTGCACGCACGTGCGTGTGTGCGCATATGGTTTCAAGTCCTCTGTTGTATGTTCACCCCATGAATTTCATGGGGTTTTCTTAGGCAAGAAATACTCAGATGGTTTTGCCAGTTCGTTCCTCTGCTATATAGCCTACAGCACCTGGTATTCATTGACAGTCTCCCATCCAAGTACTAACCAGGGCTGACCCTGCTTAGCTTCCAAGATCAGATGGGATCTGGTGCCTTTAGGGTATTTAGACCCAGCTGCTGTTGATCTGCTATTGATGTGGCATGTGAAGAGGGTTAATAGCCACAAGTCAAGGCTGGGGAGGTTATATTAAAAGTGGCTAGCAGAGAATATCTAAATTTTTCCTAGTTACATATTCTCAACCTTGATTTCAGTGGGCATTCAATCAGCTGTTTCACAGCTGAAGCGCCCCTATCAGGAAATCAACACTACTTTAGCACTTTGGAAATGTTAATGCAGTAACAAAAAAGGCAAATTGATTTAAATATTATAATTACCGGAACCCAACATGAAGATCAATTATATTTTAAATGAACAATTTAAACCCTCTGGGCAAATTCTCAATATGCATAAAGATAATGAAATCTAAACATTTGGGCAGATGGAGAAAGCATAAATTCAGTGTGCTGATCCAACACAATTTTATCCTAGACTTTCATTGAGAAACTTTCTAACTCAAAAGAGCACTGTGTGTGTGTGCACACACACAGAAAGAGAGAGAGAGAATGAGTCATAGAGCTTCTCTCTGTTTTTGTCTGAGCCCAATCCAGCTCCCCATCCCATATCTCTATCTCCAGGGGCCATTTCGGCTAGCTGTATTTGTTAGGTTATGTAGGTCTGACTTAGAGAAACAGATGCACCATTACATACTGTGCAAGTGGCATCCTGATCAGCAAGATTCCAAACTATTTATAGCCTTGCATTCTAAAGGCAGCTTCATGAGATCTCAGAGGTTCATACTTCTGTACCACACATGTTCACAAAATCCCCTGTAACGCATAAAATGTGGAGAAGAGTGATAGCTGAGTGTGTTCATACCTTTAGCAAATACCAGTTACAGACTGCATGAAAAAGAAAACAAACTGATGCTGAGGACAAAACACTCAGGAGATGGCAGCAAATGTTTCTGTAAGCACATAGTGTTGGATCTGTAATCTTTAGGGAAGGAGGAGGACTTATTTTTTTTGTTAAGGGTGAAAACAAGCTTTTCTAGAGGTCTTCTGTTGATGTTCTTCATCTGCATACAGATATACCATTAAAATCTTAATAAATCTGATTTAGCACCAATGGGATTTTTCCCAGCAGCAATATTTTGTTTGTACTACAATCAGAAAGGGGTCGGTCAGGCAAGGCTACAGTCTATCACCCTATTTGTTCAACTTGTATGCAGAAAATATCATATGCAGTTTAGGTTTAGACTAGAGAATGGAAGACAGAAGATCGGAGAAAGGAATACCAGCAATCTAAGATATGCAGACAACACCATGCTACTAGCAGAAAGCAACAAAGACTTGGACCAATTACTAGAGAAAGTCAAAGAAGAAAGTGCTAAGGCAGGCTTACTGGTGAACATTAAGAAAACAAAAATAATGACCATGGAGGATTTACATAAATTCAATCCAGACTATGAGGAAATTGAAATAGTTAAAGATTTCTCATACCTTGGATTAATGATTGACCAGAATGGAAATTGTAGTCAAGAAATCAGAAGAAGAATAGGACTGGGAATGGCAGCTATGAAAGAACTAGACAAGATCCTGAAGTGCAAAAATATACAACTGAACACTAAAATTAGAATTGTCCATGCGATCATATTTTCCATCATTATGTATGGGTGTGAGAGCTGGATGGTAAAGAAAGCTGATATAAAGAAAAACCACTCTTTTGAGATGTGGTGTTGAAGAAGAGTTCTGTAGATACCATGAACAGCTAAAAAGACAAACAAATGGGTCCTAGAGCAAACAAGCCTTAACTTTCCCTAGAAACCTAGATGACTAAATTGAGGCTATCATACTTTGACCACAAAAGAAGGCATGACTCACTAGAAAAAACAATAAAGCCTAGGTAGAAGGTTGTAGGAAAAGAGGAAGACCACATACCAGATGGACAGACCCAATCAAGGCCCAAATCTCCCCCAAGTCTGCAGGACCTGAGCAGAACTGTTAAGGATAGTGTGTCTTGGAGGTGTCTCATTCACGAAGTCACCAGAGTTAGGGTCGACTTGGAGGCAGTTAACAACAACACATGTGGCTCCAAGCTAATGAAATGCAGTTACCCCTCTCTCCCCTATATAAGAGACAGGTTTATAACTGTCACAGACTGTATAACTTTTTAAAAGTGTGTTAATCAATCAATCAATCAACTGCCTAAATTTTAATCCATTAAAAATAATAAAAGCCTACAATCCCATACACACACTTGTGAAGAGTATATCTAATTGAACTCAGTAGGAGTTAGTCGGCCCTCTATATCCACGGATTTGGTATCTACAGATTCCACCATCCACAGCTTGAAAATATCGTATTCAAAACAAAATTTCCAAGAAGCAAACTTTGATTTTTCCATTTTATATAAGGGATACCATTTTACTATGCTGTTGTACATAATGGGACTTGAGCATCCATGGACTTTGGTATCCATTTGTGTTTGTGTCCTGAACCAAACCCCACCGGATACCAAGAGCCCACAGTACTTCTGAATTGACATTGTAGGATTTTGCTATAAATGTTGTTGTTGTTGTGTACCTTCAAGTAGTTTTTGACTTATGGTGACCTTAAGGCAAACCTATTGTGGTGATTTCTTGGCAAGATTTGTTCAGAGGTGGTTTGCCATTTCCTTCCTCTGAGGCTGAGACAGTATGACTTGACCAAAGCCACCCAGTAGGTTTCCATAGCCACGCGATCTCCAAGAGGCCTAGTCCAATACTGAAACCACTACACCACACTGGCTTCCTCAAAATGTACATATCAGCAAAACCTCAATGGAGGGGGCTCTGAGATACTGAAGGAGCTGAAAGAAGTACGTAGCTTTAAATGTAAGAAACAAAAGCTGCCATTAATTTTTAGCAAAAAAAAATGCCTTTAATATTATTCACCATTACTGTAACACTTTCCACCTGCATAGGATAAGCACAGACTAAACTGCCAATGGAAGCTTGCTTCTAACACTTTGGCTTGACCATGTCACCATGCAGATTTTATATAAATAGGTGGAGGACTAGCTCTGTATTAAATACTTTCTCAAACTCTTCCTGATAAAGGGGGAAGGAGAGAGCAAATGGTTGCTGCACAATTTTTATTCTGCCCAAATTCTACCAAAAAAAAAAAAAGATGAAGAAAGAAAGAAGAAAAGATCTAAAATCTAAAATGTTCAAAAGAACTGCTGACTAGCTCAAAGCTTTCCTTATTTACATTTGAAGAAAAATCAAAGTGTGGATATGCATATGTGTGCACATGTTTAGGCATGCATACATACACCCACCCATACCACTTTAAACAAACAGGTTAATAGATTATATTTTAACAACATCATGTTTTAGAAGATCCATGTATCTCTCAGATTCTCTGTAGCTGCTCTCCTCCAGAAAGAGATGTCAAAAGACAGCTGCTTGTATCAGCAAGTCTCTAATGCACAATTACCCAGGCAACTTACACAAGGGAAAGGCAGTGATTCTTCTCAGGGTAAAGAACTAATTAACAGGTAGAGAAGAGCAGAGCTTTGGTGGCATTCAGCCAGCAGAAGACTGCTGTGCCAGAGCAGCAGTAGTCACTGAGAAGGGAGGAGAGAGATAAAGCACATAATCGGGGCTGGTTCCAAAAATCCTTTCAGTTTCTGTCTAGAAGTCCTAAACTCCTGCGCAGCTATGCCATGGTCCACCCCCTCAGAAACACACACAGAGTCAGCATGTTAACAGAAGGATATCTCACAAGGGAAACCAACTCAGAAACCAAAAGAGAACACACATTTGCAGACAAAAGACTGGTTTTTACCTTTTCGTCCATAGTTTTGCTTGTTTTACTTTGTTGCTCAGAAACAGATGCTAGATACATGATTACAGCATTTAACTGTTAATATTTGTTATCAAGTAACATTGCAAAAACTGAAAATGTCTTCTAGGGCTCTGTAAGTGACAATACCAAATGCTGTTGACATTTCTCTTGTCTTTTTTCCACTGGTGTGTCTTGATAGCATTGTAGTCACTGCTTCCATGTAGTGTTACAACACTTAGTACAACCTAGGTCCTGGGCACATCTTAGAACTAAGTTATTAAGAGTTATTTATATTATACCATCAGTGTACATTGTACCTTATAAAGGTTCATAATCTCTGTCTCTCACTTGAAATACACAGAGGCTTCTGCTACCAAAGAAGTTGCAGTTTAAAGGAAGGTTTTCTGCTCAGTCATCAAACAATTTATTACGTCCAGAAATGTAAATTGGGATCAGCAGATGAAGAAATAACATCTACCCAGTCAAATTAAAGGTGCTGGTCCCCTTTTTTCATTACTACAGGTTGACCCCCGTATCTGTGGGGGATATGTTCCAAGACACACACCCCCATGGATATCTGAAACCATAGATAATAGGGAACTTTATTGTTTGCAATGGGATGAATGCCAGAGGTTGGCCATAGAAGCAAAATGGGACCTAGAAATGCCGAGAGAACTCCCCCACACACACACACAACGTGGATAAGTGAAATCGTGGATATAAAATCCGTGGATATGGGGGTTGGTCTGTATTTCTACATTTGGCTCAAATAAAAAGCTGAGCCATCTGTATAGTTCTAATAAAACTACTTGCTCAGTTTGCAGATAACCCCAGCATGAATTACTGGGTTGTTTTTTTCTTACTCTTCACTTGGGGCTCTGTCTTTAAGGGGAAGGATACATTATCAAAGTTAATACTGTATGTGCCCAGGTTCATGTCTGAGGCAGGAAACATGATGATCTCCAGGTCTCTGTAGGCATCATTCACAAGGCTGTAAGCATCTATTACAGTGTTCTCCAAGAGGTTGCTAGGGGTTCTTCAAGAGATTGTGTTTGTGTGTGTGTGGGAGTAATAGCAGTATATAGAATAATGTTTATCCAGGGGTTCCCTGAGACCTGAAAAATTATTTCCAGGGTTCCTCCAGGATAAAAAGGTTGAAAAAGGCTGATCTATTGTGATACCTCTGCAGCCCTAAAATTCTGAAATCTATGTTGTGATAATATCTTTATTAGGTAAATCAAAAAAGCACAAAAGTACATGTAAGCAAGACCTAGAGATCTCCCCTTCAATCAAGATTACAGGTTGACCCCCATTTACACCTGTGGTTTCCATTACCCTCAGTTGAAAATCCCCCCCCCCCACCATCAGCTCCCCACATGTGAGCAAGCTGGTGGGCAGCCCATGCTCCCATGTGCCACAGAGGAGTTGCGCTGGTGGGAGCCAGGAGGGAAACGGCAGCTACAGTGAAGTGGAGCAGCTGGGGTGAGGGCAAAAACGAATGGGAGGCTGGCCAGGGAGGAGCCCAGCCACATCTCTCTGGCCTGGGCATCTAAGCACGGGGCAGCAGGTGAGCGGGTGGGGAGGAATAGAGTGTTTTCTGTTACCTGCAGTTTTATATATCTGCAGTAAGTCCTGGAACATACCCCCACAGATACTGGGGTCAACCTGTACCTCAAATATCCACATCAGGGGGAGGAAAAGGGGGAAGGAGGAAACAATTTGATTATAAAAATCATGTAAGCTGCATGCTACCTTTGAAAGGTATCTGCATGCTACCTTTGAAAGGAAGAGTTTGCAGACTCAAAAACAGGCCCTTCATTGTCAGCCCTGTCTGCTCTGCTTGGAGGAAGAATGTTCTCAAAAAACTTGTATCTGTTGTGGCTTAGCAACCATTCTTACAACTCTATTATGATTATGATCTAGCATAATCATAATAGTTTTGGAATGACAGAGGCAAGTCTGTGTCACATTAGCCTTTAACATCACACATCTCAATAAAAAAAAGCTTGGACTAGGTTAGATTGCTTTGGCATTAGTTGCTTACTCTGTTTCCCTCATCTCTTATCTAGTATTATATTTACTGTATCGCTCATGGGACATTGATCTTTGTTAAAATATCAAGGTGGCACTCCCAATTTTAGGAATCTTAGGAATCTTCTTTCTTTCTTTTTGGAACTCACCAGTTAAACAGCCAAATCTACACTACCTCCAAATCCCTTAAAAACATGCAGAAATCAAAGCAGACAAAAAAGTTACTGCCACTGCATCTTCATGGTAGGAAAACATCACCTATAGCATTACAGCATGTCAGGTAATTGAGACACAGAAACTGGTCCAATCCAATTTCAGAGCTCTTACCAGTAACCCAAAGACTAAAATAATACACTCTTTAATCTAATCTCTCTAATAGTATACTCTCTAATCCAAGGGATTTCAAAAGTCCACAAACTAACTGGCCAGGTATAATGGGATCTGTCTATTAAATAACAAGACTCTGTTTCTACCTTTCAGACAAATCAGTGAGAACTTATTGTGAATGCTTGAGTGGTGACCTTGAACATGTCTGAACCTGCATGACAAATATCAACACTCTTGGACATTCAGTTAATTGTCAGTTGTCATTTAAAGCAGCTGTGTTGTCTGTTGTGTGCTAGAAAAATGCTAAGTTTAAAAGCCGAGCAACGTGACATTCTGCAGCAACTTTTTCAAAAAATCATCACTTGTGATGAAACCTGGATCTTCCAGTATGATCCTGAGACAAAACGACCCTCAATGCACTGGAAAACACCATCATCACCAAGAATGAAAAAAGCACCTCAAAGCAAGTCCACATTCAAAGCCATTCTCATTGATTTTTTTTTTATATCAAGGGCGTAATTTTGGTAGAATGGGTTCCAGAAGGCAGAACAGTGGGCTAGCATTATTATAAGGAAGTTTTGAGAAAGCTGAGAGAAAGTCAGAAGAAAAAAGGCCAGAACTGTGGAAAAATGGTTTCATTCTTCATCAAGACAATGCGCCTGCTTACACAATGCTTTCTGTGAAGCAGTTTTTGGCAGATAAACGCATTACTGCACTTTAACATCCTCCATTTTCACCAGATTTGACACCACGATACTTCTTTCTTTTCCTTAAAGTGTAATGAGTGCTTAAAGGAACACATTTTGAGTCAATTGATGCAGTGAAGAAGAAAACGGCAGATGTGTTGAAACAGCTTACAGAATGTTACATTGGGTACTTACCGTGAAGGTACTTTCTGTAAGATAGATGACAGGAACAATCCTGAAGCACTGGGAATCTAGGACCGCCTAACTTAAGCAGGAAGTAGAACAAAGCCTCTTGGGAGATTTTAATCCTTTGTTCCCTAGTCCTTCTCTCCTACGAGGCTAGTTCTCTGACTAGCATAGCTCTATAAGAAAAGGTAAATAAGAACTCCTCGCTGTTAAGAGAAAAGAACACATATTGTTAGAAAAAACATGGAACATCATCCTTTCCGGAAGTGACCTTCCTCTACAGTCACAGGGTGGGTCAGATTGTTCATGCCATCTATCCTACAGAAAGTACCTTCACAGTAAGTACCCAATGTAACATTCTGTAGGTCTAGATGGCAGGACCAATCTGGAAGCATTGGGATGTACCCAAGCTCCTTGTCTCCCTAGGGTGGGAGTGACTGTGTGTGAATCGGCCCTACTGATGCACCACCTTGTGGAGAACTCTTCTCCCAAAAATGGCTTTGTTTGACTTGAACTTGTCCACCTTGAAATGTCTGATGAAGGTGGATGGCATGCTCCAAGGTGCCGCCCTGCAAATTTCCACTATGGGTGCATTCACTGAGAATACGGCTGAGGTGGCCGCCAATCTGGTAGAATGTGACATCACCCCAGATGGGCGTGGTGTGTTTGCAGTGTCGTAGGCCAAGAAGATGCATGCCTTGATCCATGTTGCCAGGGTTTGCCAGGACACCCTGGCTCCCACTGATGCTGGGGTGAAGGGGCCGAACAATGAATCGCACCTCCTGAACGCTGTTGTGCGTTTAATGTAGATCCTCAGGGCCCTCCTGACGTCTAGTTTGTGCCACAGTTTCTCGGTTGGGTGAGATGGTCTGGGGCAAAATGAAGGTAATATTAGCTGCTGTGAAACATGGAAATGGGATCGCACCTTGGGCTGGAAGGATGGATCTGGCCTAAGGTATACTGCGTCTTCTTCGAAGGAGCATAAGTGTTCCCTTATGGAAAGTGCCGTGAGTTCCGACACCCTCCTGGCTGACGTGATTGTTACTAGAAAGGCCACCTTGATTGTCATGATCCTGAGTGGTACCTTTCTCAGAGGTTCAAACGGGCTTCTGACTAATTGGCGGAGCACCAGTGACAGGTTCCACGACGGGAACCTGCGGTGTACTGGTGGGGAGATTAACATTGCCCCTCTCAGAAACCTCCTGATGTGCGAATGCAAAGATATCCAGCTTCCTTGCAGGCTTTGGATTAAAGCCGCCAGTGCAGCTACCTGTCTCTTCAATGTGTTTGGCTGGAGGCCCTTCTCGAGGCCCTCTTATAAAAACTCCAGTATGTGTCTTATCGAGGCCTCCAGGGGGTTCACCTTCATGGTTGTGCACCATTGTGAGAACACTTTCCAGGGCGCCTGGTATATCTTCCTTGTGGATGGTCTGCGTGATGCCATTAGTGTTTCTATTACCTTGTACTCGTATCCATAGTCCTTTAATGCTCTCTGCTCAACCTCCATGCTGTCAACTGTAGCCACGTCATGTCTTGGTGCATGACTGGTCACTGGTGAAGGAGATCGTGGTGTGGGAAAAGTCTCATGGGTGGCTTGACTGACATCTCATCAGGTCCGAGAACCATGGTCGACGTGGCTAGTGTGGTGCGATTAGAACCACCTGTGCTCTTTCTGCCCATATTTTTCTGCACGTCTTCCTGATCAGAGGGAACGGTGGAAACAGGTAAAGTAGACCTTTCGGCCACTGGGATTGAAGGGCGTTGGTTCCCTCCGCCATTGGGTGGTAGAACCTGGTGAAGAATAGCTTCAGCTTGGCGTTGTGATGAGACGCGAACATGTCCACTGACATTTTTCCAAACCTTCCCTGGATGTGAGTAAAGCTCTCCTGGTTCAGTTCCCATTCCCCAGGAAGTACCGTGTGTCTGCTTAGGAAATCCGCTTGCGTGTTGGCTTCCCCTTGGAGATGCTGGGCCGTCAGGGACAGGACTGTCCTCTCTGCCCAGAGAAACAGAGTCACCACTTCTGTGTTTAGCAACCTGGATCTGGACCCTCCTTGTCGTGCTATGTATGATTGTGTTGTCGTGTTGTCCATGAGCAGTAGCACGCGCTGCTTCCTTAGCATGTTGGAGAAGTGCTCCAGTGCCAGTCTGGATGCTCTGAGCTCCAGCCAGTTGATACTGTGCTCCTGCTCTTCCTTCGACCATGTTCCTTGTACCATCTTGCCTTAGCAGTGGGCCCCCCATCCTCGGAGGCTGGCGTCCAACATGACCACAATCTGGTGGCTGATTGTCAGTGGAGACCCCTTGGATATGTTCTGCTCGTGTCCACCAGAAGAGCGTCTCTCTCACTGTGTGTGGGATGTCCAGGATGAACGCCTCTCTGCATGATATTCTTTCCTGGTGAGGGAGGAGAAGCACCTGCAGTGGTCTGGAGTGGAACCTCACCCAAGGGACTACCTGAATCGCTGATATCATGAGACCAAACAGTCTCGCCAGGGACATGATCTGTGCTCTCGGTTTTCTTCTTACCTCTGCGGCCTCCCTTTTTATGGATGACTGTCTTTCTCTTGACAGTGTGACAGAATAAGCCACAGGTGAATGATGCTTTGCAAGGGTACCAGTGTGCTCTTCTTGAAGTTTATTATAAAGCCATGGCTCTGTAGGCACTCTATTGTTCTTTCCAGGTCCATGAGTGCCTTGGCTCTTGATGGAGCTCTTAGCAGGATGTCATCCAGGTAGGGGTACAGATGGATCCCCTTGGTTCGCAGATGCGTGATTATCACCACCATTACCTTGGTGAAGACCCTTGGTGCCATTGCTAATCTGAAGGGGAGCGCCCTGAATTGGTAACGCTCCCCCACGAATGCAAATCTGAGAAACCGTCTGCTGTCCGGGTGCATCATGATGCGAACGTAGGCTTCCGACAGGTCGAGGGAGGCCCGGAAGTCTCCTTCCTGCACTTTCCATTTTGAAACACTTGTATGTGACGAATGAGTTTGTGAACTTTAAGTCTAATACTGACCTTAAGCTTCCATCTTTTTTTGGGGGGGGGGACTGTGAAGAAGTAAGAGTACACCCCTGAGAAATGTTGCGTGTCTGGTACTTCTTCTATGGTATCTATCTCCAGTAGGTGGCTTATTCCTATTCTCAGGTTCCTTGCCTTCTGCTGATTTGCTGGACTTGGCGCAGGTAGGAATCGGTTTCTGGGTTCTGCATTGAATTCCACCTTGTACCCATGCGTGATGGTCTCTTGAACCCACCTGTCCATGGTGGATGTTAGCCAGACACTCAGGAACCTTGATAGCCTTCCTCCTACCGGAGATCTTTCTGAGTCAGGATTGTTGGTGACAGGAGCCTCTTCGGGAGAGGGCTCCTCCCCTGAGACTGGAGGATGTGTCAGTGAAGGGGGCGTGGTGGATGATTTAGTTGGTTTTGGCCCATGCCGGTCTGGTGGATTGATAATCCACTCTTCTTCCGTTGCCCCTATAGTGATGAAAGGAGTTGCTGAACTGGGAGGACCATCTAAACGTCTTCTTGTCTTCCTTTCATCCAGTTGATGGCATGGCCTGCTTCTTGTCCTTCATCTCGACTAATATGTCTTTAAGGGCTTCCTCACTGAACAGTTTGGCCCCTTTGAATGCTGCAGTGGCCAGTGCATTTCTTGACTGGCCTTCAGCATCCCATTGTTTTACCCAGAAGGATCTTCTTGCCAGGTTGGTTGCCCCTAATGCTCTGGCTGCGTAGGTCAGAGAGTCCTGCGCAGCATCCGCAATGAAGTGAAGCACAAGTCGAATCCTGCTGAAGGCCTTATTCAGGGAACTAGTGTCCAGATCCTCAGTCTCCATGACCTCCTGGAGCCAAATAATGGCTGCCTGCGATATCAAGGTCGTAGCCAGTGAGGCCCTGATTCCCAGGGCAGATGCATCGAATGATTTTTTCAGAGTGTTGTCGGCCCTCTTTTCGTCGGGGTCCTTAAGGGTGCTGACCCTTTCCCGGGGTGCCAGAGAATTGGAGACCATGGAGACCACCAGACGGTCGACTACTAGGGTCTTCAATTTATCTAGCACCTCCTTGGGAAAGTTGTAAAACCTCTGGGCTGCTGCCACACCCCACCTTCCCAAGGCCAGCTTATCCCACTCTTCCGTCACCAAGTTCCAGAAGGCTCTTGGGAATGGGAAGAGGGGCCTCTTTGTCCTGTTTGAGGGCATGACGGCTGCCGCCTTCTCACTCTTGGGAGCGTGGGGGTCCTTGGCAGTGTCCTGTTTAGCAACAGGAGGGGGAATCTCTAGTGCGGTTAGTGCCCTGTTCAAAAGGTATAATAAGTTGTCCCCATGTAAAATTCTGTCGGCCACCTCTGGATCTGAGGTTTCCGAGTCTGACAACTCCCCTTCCTCCCTGTCAGGAGGGGGTATCTCATCATTGTCCCCCAGGATGTCCAGATCCGGGTTGGCATGCCGGAGTAGGTCCTCCCCTTCTGAGGCCCCATCCGACTCCTCGGATGAATGCCTCGAAGGTGGTTCCTTTCTCTTCTTCCCCTTAGTGATCTCTACTGTGCCCTTAGGCTTGGGGGGAGCCTTATTTCTCTTTGGTAGGGGTGTCTTCCCCCTTTCCTTTCTCTTCCTCAGCAAGTCTGAGTTGCTTGGGGGTGGCTTCCTGCTCCTCCTCCCAGTCTGAGAGGAGGGCTTCCAAAAGCAACCGCAAGGCCAGCCTAATTGATTCTTTCCTGGCCTTGCCCCCATCCCCCTTTTTCGCCTCAACCTCCATTCCTCCCTTGGCCCCCATGTCTTCGTCTCTGTGATCCTCATGATCACTGGGTTCCCCCTCGTCCTTCTGACCAGCGTCCTGGTCAATCTCCCCCTTCATCTTGATGGAGATGTCCCCATCTTCCTCCTCCCCATCACTGGAGAACTCCAGGTTGTCCAGGATGTGCCTGGATCTCGACACCGGTGCCCCCCTTCTCCTGTGTCTTCTTTTTGGGGTCATCCTGGAGACCGGTGTTGCTTTGGGAGTTCCTGGGGGGGCAGGGAAGAAACCTCAGCCCCCACGGTTCCCAGGCCCTCTTGCCGTGCTCCTCTCCTGCGGGTGGCTGATGGTGGCTCTGGGCACGCTATGAAAGCAGCCTCTAGCCAGGGCCCTCTCCGCCTCCTTAGCAGCTCTCCTTTGTGCCATTGGGGTGATTAGGAGGCTGGCAGAGGCATTGTTGGTGGAGATGAGGTTGCAGCCATCATTGCGGGGCCGGATCACTCGTCTGCCCCCTCTCGTTGTGGCCTCATGGTGCCCTGGTCGGTGCAGGCAATTGTGCCTCTCAAGCCTCCCATTGTTGTTCTTCGGAACAGCATGGGAGGGGGGGTTGGAAGAGGGCTGGAGAGCGAGAGAGAGGAGGTAGAAGCGGCCCAGCAGCTGGTGCAGTAACTGGGGGAAAAAGAACGGCTGAGTTGCCCCACGTGGGGGGGGCAGTGCGGAGAGCAGCTGAGCAAGAGGAGAAGGAAGCAGCCTGGCGGCTGGCGTGGCAGCCAGGAGGAAGCCGCTAGATCAGACCGCGTGGAGGGATCCGCGTGGAGGATCAGCTGGGTTGGGAGAGGGCTGGAGAGCAAATGGGAGGGGGAAGAAGTGGCCCAGCGGTTGCCGCGGCAGCTAGGGCGATCCAGCGAGGTGGGGGGAATGGAGCAAAGAAGCAGCTGGGGAGGGGGGGTGGCAGAGCAGCCACTGGAGGAGAAAGATTTTTATTTTATTTTTTAAGGGGATGAGTTGAAGTGAGTGAAAGATAGAAAGAACAGATAGGAGCAGGTCTATGGGTAGGGGAGGGACTCAAAGAAAAAAGGTTAAGGAGCAAGAGCAATCTGGAGGAGTTGGGATACCTGCCTTGCTGGACTAAGCAGGAAGTAGAACTGGCCTCATGGGAGAGAAGGACTAGGGAACAAAGGATTAAAATCTCCCAAGAGGCTTTGTTCTACTTCCTGCTTAAACTGGGCGGTCCTAGGTTCCCAGTGCTTCCGGATCGGTCCTACCATCTAGACCTACAGAAACTGATCTGCTCCACACCTTCAACCAGTGGAAAACAAGACTGCATCAGTGTGTGAGTGTGATCAGGGAGTATATTGAAGAGGACAAGCATTAGAATTGTAATAAATATAAATAAAGATGGGCTATTTTATCAATCTCTTTATTTAATAGACAGACCTCATATAGGCAAGTGTCATGTAGACAGAGAAAAAAATAGGGCATCAATCATTCAGACAGTAACTGGAGTTTGCAGTTTCTCTGCCAAGTTATACACCAATAGGAACCAAACTAGGAATGAGTCTTCTTTATGTCCATAATATGAATGTGAACTCTCCCAATCAAGATAACAAAAAGAGGCATGGGCAGAAGAGAAACAATAACTACTGGTACACCTTCTGTCAAATTTAGTTCAGATTGAGGCTCCCTTATCTGAAATGCTTGGGATCAGAGGTATTTTGAATTTTGGAATATTTCAGATTTTGGAATACTTGCATATACTTAATGAGATAATTTGGAGATGGAATCCAAGTCTAAACACAAAATTCATTTATGTTTCAAATACACCTTATACGCATAGCCTTAAGGTAATTTTATATATAATATTTTCATAATTTTGTGCATGAAACACTGGCTTTTCTTGACAAGGATTGTTCAGAGGGGTTGTTTTGCCATTGCCTTCTTCTGTGGCTGAGAGAGTGTGACTTGCCCAGTCACCCAGTAGGTTTCTGTGGCTAGGCAGGATTCAAACCCTATCTCCCGGAGTCCTAGTCCAATATTCAAACCATTACACCTCATTTACTATACATGCTTTGTATACCACTTCTTTTATCCAATACTGTGCCCACTGATGAACAACTTCATTTGAATAGCAACATATGATTTTACCACGCATAGCCTGGATGTGCTTATAGATCCTGTTTTGTCACTAAAACCATTATACTATTCTGGCACTACATTCAAACTAGAGCATAATAAACAGCATATCAAAGGTCTTCAGATCTGCTTTGGACATTCTCTAGGAGAAGCAGGAGAAGCTTCAATGTTCATTCTTCCACACATCTCGGGTACATGTATGTGTCCTTTCTCTCAATGAATTAGGATATTCCCTGCTGATGGAGAAGCTCTCTCTCTATATCTCTCTCTCTCCCTCCCAAGAGAATTTTGGACATGTCCCTGAATCATGAGGCAAAACAGGTCATGACAGTTTCTCATTAATGTGCTTCTGGAGATTGCATAATGCAGGCCAACCTATTATTCAGTTGCTGTAATATATACAATATAGGTGTTCCTGATTTAAAAGGGATCATTGCAGAAAGAGTGCTTGTTTCAAGAGTGGGATCTGCAAAGAAGTCTCCATTAGATATCTTATTCGAAAATTATCTTCATGTATGCAGAATTTATTATAAATATCTGAGGCTTAAAGATTACACATTATATTTCCAATGCCAAATTGACAGCCAAAATAAATGTTACTATTAAATTTGCAAAGAAGCAGAAACATGGTAACACCCAATGGAATTCACAGAAAAGCAAGAGATGCATCAAAAGATGGTGCATTTATTAGTAGAAAAGCCTGGGTACATTTTGGCCAATGGGTGCTCTTAAGATTTTTTCCAGGGAGCCACACAGAATCAAACCATTTTCATTTTCCCAGTAAATGGTTTAGGAGTTCATGGTTCACACATTTCTGTAGTTTGATTCTAACTAGTCCCAGTAATGGGTGAGCCAGTCCCCAGTGTGCACTCACACACAAGCACATGCCTGCGAGGCAAAGCTATCCATGAGTTCAAGAGTCCTTCTAGCCTGAAAACTCCTAAAGCTATCACCATGTCACGTTAGCCTGCGGAACTCTCTGCTGGAGCCCCCTAAGCTAGCTCCTCTAAATGCAATCTTGGGAGTCCCTCTGCCTGGGGACCTTCCTCAAGAGTGCCACCTAGAGGTCAAAAAGCTGTCACCACCCATTGAGTTCTTTTTCCACAGTCCAACAGGAAACTGTGAGATTTCTAGTTCTTTGTTACACCCTGCAACTTGCAGAGAGGTACCTCCCCCTGCCTTCTACCCAGAACCAGAGAGAATAGAATGCCCACATAAACAGGCATGTGTACAAATCAGTTAAGGAGAAATTAGAAAAGCTTATTTATTCAAGCAAGCTCAGAACATTGCTCATTCTCATGGAAGGCCCTTCCTTCCAGGCAAGTCTTAAAAGTTACAGAAATGATAAGCATTCAGCCAAAGGAAAATAAAACCATATTTTCCTAACACAGTTTCTAGCTAAAAACATCCCTCTAGATCTACTCACTAAATGTGCAGTCCATCTGTGAATCAAAGGAAGGCTGTGAACCAGGCTGGCCATCTCAGCCCATGCTCAGCAGCGTCCTCTAGGAATGACTAGAGAAAGTAGCAAAGGGTGGTTGGGAGGGAAGGGGGCTTAAAATCCATCCTGCTCCCAACCTCTCCTTTCTCCCTTCACCTCCTCCCCAGTTCCAAACACACACAAACTCTTGTTTTTAAACAAACAATATGTAGTATGTTTAGGAACCCTGCAACCACTCCAACTGTTACATAAAATACTCCCTGCCCCCAGAAAAAATGGGACAATAGAAAAGAAAAAGGCAATAGAAAGTCTTACTGAGATAGCTGTGACTGTAATCTTGTACTTCCATGGCTAGTTATGTTACATACTATCAATACTACCTCCTTCATTATTGAATACTTTGCCATGATGAATGTAAAAATTAAAACAAATAAAACAGAGCCTGAAGCAGCAGATATCTAGCACATTTGCTACCGGTAACATACAAACTGATCACATCAGCATTTGAACACCAATAAACGGGGGGAGGGGCTGCTATGTTTAAATTTAAACACTGTTTCTTTCTCAGCCACAAATGCACTCAATGCTGAATTATTTAGACAGTGTAACCAAAAAGCAATTGTGTTGGATCTAATCTCACTAAAACCCATTTAGGAGAGCAAATCTTGCAAGAAGCTGCAAATTAAGCCTCAGTGTCTGGAATTTCACATCCTATCCATGTTTTGTTTCCCCCAAAACACATTCATCACTGGGCTTCTTTCCAAGAAATGGGAAGCTGAAGCTATATGACTAAGAGATATGTAGATTCCCCCAAAACAGAATTTTTGGCAAGCTTTTGATCCAGAGAAAGGTTCTATGTCTAATATTCTAGGTCTCCTAATACTTTAGAAGTTTGTGATGCACATCTTCCCTGTGCTACAGCCAGAGAGGCAAGCTGTAGATGGGGGAAGAACAAAGAGAAGAGACTTATTCACCCCAGATCTTGAACTTAGGACAGGTGGGGCAACTTCATCAGGTTTGTGGGGCCAATTTTCTACCCCAGAACACTCCAAGGAGCACCCAGTCTGCCAAAATACCAAAAATGGTAGTTGGGGAGGGGAGGTTTAAACAAAAAGCTGGTATTTTTATGTTGAAGAGCTATTTAAAAGCTACCAGCAAATTGCTGCTCAGGGAGCTTTCCAGATGAGGCAACTCATCCCTCTTTTTGCCAGAAAAAGGAAGAAACTAGTGTTCAAAAGAGTAACACATTTTGCTCACTCCTAGTCTAGACAGAGGCCTTTCCCCCAACGAGATACTGACAACATCTGGGCCTGCTTTATCAATATCCTTTCAAATTGGCATCAAATTATCAGTGTGCACATAAGCATAGGCACATTCAGGTCTCTGGGTACACCTTTTCACTGCAGTCTGTCTTTGCTCAGTCACATCAGTATGTATTTGGGCATGTTAGGATGCAAAAGTCAACTTTTGTTACAAGCTAAAGGGGGGTGAAGGCTGTCTGGGAACATGCTTTCAGGTCTCAGCGGTTGGAGACTGCTTGCTGAAGTGTCCATGTTTCTACTGGTGACTATGATATGCAACTTTCTGTCTACGCCTAATTTGGTTTATCCCACTCTTTGGTACAAGGTGAGAAATAAATAAAATTTTCGGTTTTTGTTGTTAGGACTAGTATTATTACTAAATGTTTGCATAGATGACAGTGTCATCTATGCAGTGTCATCTATAGATGACAGATATAAAGTCATTCCTACCCCTATTTGCCATTCATTCGAAGCAAAGTATTAATGAAAAGCTCAAGCACAGAAGCTTTTGTACAAGCAGAATTTGGATTTTGAATTCTGATGCCACCATTTTTTTTATCTTGTTGAATGTGTCTTTTGTTCAGGGAAAGGCAATAGAACCTAAGGTCCCAACATAACATCTACAAGACTTTTGTCATGCTTAGTCAGTAAGTTTTAATTCAGTCAAGCTCACAAGAATCCAAAGGCAGTTCTCCTCTCATTCTCCAAAGCCAAGCTACTGATCTCTTTTGTTCCACCATGCAGTTCACCTGTATCCTTATGTGCTCCCAAGCCAAAGTCCAAATGTGCATGAGTTAGGATATCCTGCATGCTTTTTGACTGTGGGAGCTAAAAATATACAGACCTTCCTCTCACACACAGCTTCAAGATCTGGCCAGGGCTCATGTGGCACAAGGCAGTTTCTTTGGATATGTACCAGCACTCTTCCATACCTCCTCTGGTGCCATAACCATGTTTCTAAGATGAAGCTCTCCTACTTGCACTATTTTACTGACCCACATGTCTGGACAGCAGCCTCATATGCCTATATGAAATTTCCTTCCATATAAAGCATCCACTGCAACACTGCAGCTGACTTCCAATTCATGGTACAACAAAAGCATACTGTGAGCTCAAGAGTTATGTCTGTGTGCTGCTCACAGAACCAATCTTGAGGAAGGTAATCCTTTGCAGTTGTATGGGAATCTCAGTGGACGAGAAAGTGGAGTCACTGTCATGAGTTGCTGACTTCAAGCACAAGACTTTTCTCCTCCGGTAGGCAAAGCAGGAGCCTGGACATTGTACTATTCCCCCCCCCCCCGCGCAGTGTTTTCAGCCAAGCACAACCCTTCCCTGTGTGCCTGTGCAGAAACCATGCCTCTGAAAAAGACCCCTATATTTCCAGGATTACCTGACACACACACACTAAGAAATTTGGTTTATATAGTAGTTATAAGCACCAAATACAAACAAGAAAAGAAAACAATCTGGAGAGAAAAATGGCAACAGTAACTCAGAGCAGGACAGAACCCTTGAAATCAGAGACTGGTGATGAATATAACTGCTGTCTTTCAAAGCAAAAATCAGAACATATTCCTCCAAAATGTACTCTGAGTTCAGTGGGCAATGAATAGATGTGTTCTTACATGCAAAATTAATGAAAATCCATCAACTCTATTCAACTTTGTTTTTAAGTGTCCAAAAGAAGAAAAAAGACAAAACTTGATACAAAAAAGTGTCCAACACCCCCACCCACCCCCACACCTGATGCACATATATACTTGTGATTCTGCATACATGTATGCAAAAAGACATCTGGTAATAAAATATTTTCCTGTAGAGTATCATACAATGCTCTCTCATATTAACCTCCCTCCATCTTGTAGTAAAATACAGATAATGATGGTTGATAATACCATTTAATAGACCTCTGACAAACTGAGCATCGTCTCCTACTGTTTCTCCCCAAAGAGGCCTTTGGATATATGACTTCATTTTCCCATCTTGATATCTTCACATTGCCTCAGAAATTGCTTCTGGACATTTCAGTCTGCATCAACAGACAATAACATTCATTACATATATTCCTTCTATATGGAAATGACTGAATGGAGAAAATGCTACCAAATGCACATGAAACTCAGTCTTTGCTATACATACTTTTAACCTTTCATATTTGGAATTTTTACATAAATAACCATGCAACAGTGTCACACAACATGACACTGGGCACATTATCTTGGTGGCCACACCCTTCACTGGGCTATGCACATTATTTATGTAGAAGATGCTAGGCAAACTGTTCCCACTTTTCAGCTCATGAGAGATTTCTAATGTTGACTATCCTTGAAAAAGAAGATTAGCTTTATTTCCTGAGACTTGGCCTCCCTTGCATTATTCTTAAAATGGGAATGCAAACTGAAGCATTCAGCAGTTCCCAAGCAATGCTCCAGGTCATTGCAATCTTCATTAGTTTGCTCAAATAAGTGTACATCCCATTATACATCTGTTGTCATCATGTTAACTCTCTTACCCAGACAAATGACCTTTCCACAGTTACCATGTTTATCACCATACTGTTTCTGCTGCCAAAGAAAGCAGATACTTGAGACAGGTACAAATCCAATTAAGAGATGTATTAATCCCCCTGGGGAGGAGTCAAAAGGAGCATTTGCAAAAAGGTTTTGAATCTGGGTCAAAGGCAATGACAGTCACACTTAAGAGGAGGTAGGTCAGAGTAATTTGTGCTCAGGAGGAATTGCTCCCTATACAACAAGCTCTGGTGAGGCATTTTTCACAAGAACTGACAGAGATCCATCTTTCTATTTCTGCTGTGCTACTTTTAATACCACTAAATGTTTTTCAAGCAAGGTGTAATCTGGTCCACAGCAATTACACTGCTCCTCCCTTGACCAAGGAGTTATGAAGGGTTTTACACCTCTGATTCAAGCTGGAGGTATTTGCAACTTATCCCAGTGTGAAGGCTTTGTGCTAAAATATGAAGGTTTTACACTATCAGCAGCTGAGCACAAGAATGGCATATTATACTAAAAATCTGCTGCAAGCAAATCCATGCTGAAATCTTCTATTAACTCTTTTCAAAGTCAGAGTTCATTCAGGTAAAATACAACTCCACAGAATTTAAAAGGATTAGCCATGTTGAAAGAATGTTTCTGAGTTCCTACATTTCTGAACAGTCTGCAGAGGGTGAGGGAAAAACTGCACACACACCCCAAAGATAGTTTCCAGGCACCAAATATTTATACTTCCCTTCTTCTATCCACGTCAGCTCTTTTGCATCTATCTAACAAGTGTAAATAAAACCTCTGACAGTTTTTCATTGTAGCATCAGAACCCCAGAAGAGCTTTCATTTATTGTTGTTGTTTTTTACCCCATATGTAGCAAATGATGGCGGCAAAGGAGCTCCATCAGGAAATAACAGTAAGCGTTTCTCATCTAAGAAAATGCTACCAAATATTTCTCCCTCTCAGGATCTTGGTCCTTCCTTGCTAATGTGGTGACCACTAGGAGTATGGCCTTCAGAGTTAAGATTCAAAGGGACACTGCCTCGAGGATTTAGGCAGGGCCTTCAGCACTACACTGAAGCACCACAGGGGGCCGTTTACACGATGAAAATGTCCTGGGAAGAATTCGTGTCGATCCCTGGTAGTTTACATGTACATCGGGTCAGGTATGTGATTTTCAGAAGGGGGGCCACTTTTATCCCTCAACCTGCGGGACTTCCAGTCCCGTGCTTTGTGCCGGTTTTTAAAAAAGTCACGGGAGGATTCGGAAAATCGGAAATGTAAACAGCCTGGGACAAAATGTCCCGGTACTGGAATGACTGGAAATGGTGACTGGGGGCAGGCTTAGAGATCAGCGACCAGAAAAGGAGGGGTCAGTCACACATTCAACTAATCCAGCCTCACAAGCTGAAAACAAAGGTATCCCTTCCAGCTGCACGAAGGTTGATGTGTGTGTGCGTGCGAGCTTGTACTCAATCACCTTTTTAAATGGATTTCTACACTGCAAACCCTTCAGCTTTACCTTTTCCTCAACTGCATGTTACAGAGAGATCGTCCTAGCCCATTCATCCCCTGCCTTGGTCACCTCCCTGGTATTCCAGCCTCTGAGCAAATGAACACCCTTTAATTCCCCGTCTGTGCCTGTGCCTTTAAAATTGTCTGCCTGTAGCTGGTTTGCTGTAAGGGTTAACATTTTAAAGGGGAACCCCCCCCCACCTCACTCGGCTTGATCTCCCTGCATCTGAGCGAAAGATCTCAGTCTGGTCTTTCAAAGAAATTGCAAGCTTCTACTCGGCTTGCTTTCAAAAGGAAAGGAGATGGTTTAATTGTTCCTCCATCTGAGGTCTTTGAGAAGTGCCTTCTGCCTCTGTTTCAAGGGTTAATTTTTTTAAAGAAGCGAGGGGAATACCAAACCTCTGCCCCCCTGTCTCCCCCCCCAGCCAGCCAATAGCAGCGCTCCTGGCACGGAACTTTGAAGGAAGTGCATCACCGAGGTTGTGAAAACACGAGTAATCGCATACTTGATTGACAGCAAAAAAAAAAACCACACCTACAACCTAAAAAAACCCCGGAACTTTGGACGTGTAAATATCAGCCACGGGACCACCTGGGATATCCAGATCAGTGACATAAATCGTATAAACAGCGAGGGGTGGATTCGTGATCAGAAAATCGCGGTAAGCACCATGACAATTTCTGTCATGTAACTGGCACCCATGAGTAACCAACAGGACACTGATGGGTTGTTCAGTGCTCTACAGTATCTCTGGGCATACAGCTGGGACCTCATATAGGCTTTGTCTGATCTCTCTAAAATGTTAAATACAATTGAGACCTGCCTCTTCAGCCTCGTGGGTTAAAAGCCTCTTGAAGAAACTGTCTTGGAGGAAATGAAGGCTGGAGGGTCCCTACGTGTGTAGCAGAGCACTTTACTGACCATACTGATGGGGGACTCTTGGATTTGTAGTCCAAAAAGCACCTTTTCTAGCTTTGTTCATAGGAATATGTCTGGTGAAAACAGGAAGTCCAGAGAAAGATGTTCCTTTGTTTTTCCCCCACTCCGTTTATTTTCTCTGTTTCTTGGGGTCTTTCATGTTTTCAGGAAGCTAATATGTTAGAAGATTGATAGCATTTCCCACATATCCTGCACACAATTGAGCAGGAAGGGGAACTTAGGAATTGCTACTCTCCTCTCCCCTCTCAACTAAAATCTAGTGAATTCCTCTCTTTTTTAGCAGTACCACAATTGTTCTATACAATCATATACTATAGAATCATATACACTGATTCACATGTTACTTTCCCAAAATAAAATCATGCTCACTGTATCAGTTCTTTGTGCATCTTACTTTTCAAGTACAAATGATGTGCTTGGGAAATGGTAATGCAAGAAAAAAGGTAACACCTAGGAAGTCCAGACAACTGGCCTCCTCTTCTGAATATATCTCCGGGGGCTGGTTTACACAGCAGGTTTTATTGTGTTAAGTTGTGCTTTAGCGCTTTCCCGCATCAGTGGTGGGTAGTTTACATGGTATATGTTTTCACAGCTATATTTTGTGGCTCTTTGATTTTTTCCGCTTTGAGGTTCACAAAGCCAAAAGTGCTGGGGGCATGGCCAAGCATTGGAGAGGAGACAAAGGAATGCCATAGGAATGTCTGCCCTGGCCCCAACTCCGTGGTTAACAGCTTAGAGGCAGTCATTCTTCCCCCCACCCAGCTCCCTGCCCACAAATCAAACGGAAGGTTTTTTTCTCCTTGCTTAACAGCATTTTCTGCCAAACAGAGGAAAGCCAGAGAGAAACAGAGAGAGAAACAGACTGTCAAAATAGCAGTGCAGCTCTGCTGCAGCCCTTCATGAAATGGTTTCTCTCCCTCCCCCATGCACAGGATCACTGCTGACGAACGGAGCTTTTACATACTTGCAAAACAGCAGAGAGGATGAGAAGGAATGCTTCCTGACTGAAAATTGATGGGAATCCTTTTTGTTTGCAAACTGGCTTGCAAAGTAGCAGAGAGGATTTTTTAAAGTTTCCTCTAATCGCTACTGTCTCTCCCTCCCCCCTCCCTCCCTCCCCCTCTTTTGAGCCCACCCCTGCATCATCACCCCTGCATCAACCAATCACAGTGCAGCTCTGCTGTAGCCCTTAGCGGAATGGTTGTTTACACTGCCAATAATGTGCTACATTGCAAATATACCGGCAAAAGTAGCGACATCCCTTGCCACGGTATATTTGGGTGTTTCACCTTCCCCCCTTCTGAATGAGGCGATGCTGTGCCTCGACCCATGTGAACTATGAGCTATCTTAGTGGTATATTTAGAGGAATATTTGCCCCTGTAAATGACCCCCAGGTTCCACAGGAATTTAGCAAGGTCTTGGAAGTAGTGATCCACATTTCAGAAATAGAATGGAAAAGTATGTTACTGAGCTCAATACAGCAAGGTTGTTGTAGATATCTTTTCCTAGACCAAAAAAAAAAAAAAGTTGAAATCTATGGAAATGCCTGACCTTCCTCTGAAGATGTATCTTATAGTCTTCAGACTATAAGATACATTTCTTTTTGAGGTTGGGTCCTCCCACCTACACACACTTTTCCTAGCTAACAGTAACTAGCAAGAAGACACTATGTACAAAGTGAAACTATTAAAAGGGAAAGAATTTTAAAGGTACACCTAAGTAAAGTGATTCAGCTCCTGGGAATCTATCAAAGCATTGAGAACAAAGTTCCACCCATCCACACAGGAGCAAAGGCACTTACATGTAAGCCTCAAATCCTATGGTCTTCAGTTTTCCTCCCTAATAAGCAAACCTGTATAACAACATTATTAAGAAAAGGTGGCATAGCAAATGAAGTCCCTTATTATGCTGAATTGAAGCTACTATTGTTTGGTCAAAACCCTTTGATTATTCCCTAGTCATAGAAACCAATTTGTCTTAGGAGTTCAAAAGGATGAGTGTTTTGCAATTAGGTCATCGTCTTAAATAACACACAATAGATCTTTAGCCAGCCTTCTTCCATTTGTGTGTGTGTGCCTTCAAGTCACCTGTTGCCTTGCAGCAACTCCATTAGTTTCATAGGGTTTTCTTAGGCAAGGGATACTCAGAGGTGGTTTTGCCAGTTCCTTCCTGTGAAATATAGCCTACAGCACCTGGGATTAATTGGTGGTCTCCCATCCAATCACCAGCCAGGGCTGACCTTACTTAGCTTCCAAGATCAGATGGGATCTGATGCCATTTACAACTCAGTAAAAGCTGCCTTCTGGATTACAAGTATATTGTGGGAGGTCACAGCATTTATAGAAGTTGCATTTACTGCATTTACATATAGAACTGTGTTTTAGTGTTACGAGGACAGCAAGGCCAGTAGCTAAGAAATGAGGTTTTGCTTCCATTTTAGGTTTGCTACAGCTTAGCACTGTGTCTAAACTCTAACCCAGTGTTTCTCAACCAGGGTTCCCTGGAACCCTAGGGTTCCCCAAGAGGTCGCTAGGGGTTCCTCAAGAGATTGCCACATTGGTTACTTACCGTGAAGGTGCATTCTTGAGGGAATGGGGTGATACGGGTCCTTCAACTCTGGGTTTCGTCAGTCACCGCCCAGGTGTAGCAGGAAGTTACATCAAGCCTCTTGATATTCACATTTCTTTGTCTTCATCTCCTCCATCCTGGAGCCACGAGGCCAGTTCACTGACTAGCAAAGCCCTGTAAGGACTAAGGAAATCGATCAAGTAAAATTGTATTAAACAGAGCTAGGTCTTAAGAGCACCACCATGTTGGAAACCATGGGCAGTCACTGGGCGGGGGAAGGACCCGTATCACCCCATTCCCTCAAGAATGCACCTTCAAGGTAAGTAACCAATGTGGCATTCTCTGAGGGAGGGGTGATACGGGTCCTTCAACTCTGGGACGTGCCCAAGCTAACTCACTAGGGTGGGAGTGACTGCGGAGGTGGCGGTATCAGTCTTTAAGTACCTCCTGGAGCACCCTCCGACCGAAGTTTACCTGGGCGGAGCGAAACTTATCCACCTTATAATGCCTAATGAAGGTGGATGGTGTGCTCCAGGTTGCTGCCCTGCAAATTTCTACTAGGGAAGCATTAGTTGAGAAGATGGCGGATGTCGCGGCTGACCTAGTCGAATGCGCCGTGACCCCCGAAGGTCTGGGGAGCCTGGCTGAATCGTAGGCCTCGAAGATACAGGCCTTGATCCAGGTAGCGATAGTTTTTTGTGAAGCTCTGGTCCCTAGGGCTGCCTGAGAAAAAGAGACAAACAGGGCATTGGAACGTCTGATGGGAGCTGTACGCCTAATATAGATCTTTAGGGCCCTCCTAATGTCCAGGTTGTGCCAAAGTTTCTCCTTCGGGTAAAAAGGGTTAGGACAAAAGGAGGGCAGAATCAAAGGTTGCAAAACATGGAACTCAGAGATAAGTTTTGGTTTGAATGACGGGTCCGGGTGTAGAGTCACCACGTCCTCGCTGAAGGAGCATAAGTGTTCCCTTACGGACAGAGAGGCCAACTCTGATACTCTTCATGCTGAGGTGATAGCGACTAAGAAGGCGACCTTGATGGTTAGGATTCTAAAAGGAACACTGTGTAGCGGCTCAAATGGATGCTTCATGAGTTGCCGAAGAACTAGGGAGAGGTTCCACGAGGGAAATCTGTGCCGCACCGGCGGTGAAACTATTGAGGCGCCCCTCAGGAAGAGTCTGATGTGGGGGAAATTCAAAAGGAGAAGGTAAGGGCTCTAGCAAAAGAGCGGTAACTGCAGGGAAAAAAGGAGAGAAACAAGAATGGAAAGGGTAAAATAAAGATGGAAGAAAGGTAAAACAGATGGAGGAGATTTCTCAGCTACCTACTGAGCGTAGCAGGAAGTTAGAACCTCGTGGCTCCAGGATGGAGGAGATGAAGACAAAGAAATTTGAATATCAAGAGGCTTGATGTAACTTCCTGCTACACCTGGGCAATGACTGACGAAACCCAGAGTTGAAGGACTCGTATCACCCCTCCCTCAGAGAATGTGATTGTAGGGGGAAAGCAATAGCAGTATTATAGAATGTTTATGCAGGGGTTCCCTGATAATTATTTCAAGGATAAAAAGGTTGAGAAAGGCTGCTCTAACCTTTGATTAGCCTTAACTTTGGATGAACAAACCACATTCATACGCTACTGTTTAAAGCTACGGTAGCTTCAATAATAATCTGGGTCTCGACATCACAAGAAGCTGCAGTTAATCTAAAATGGGAACAAAAGCATCCCAACTGCATCTGATGCCTTTACCAGAGGAGCAGGGGAAAGCATGTGAACCCAAGTCTTGGTGCCATTCATTTTCACCAGGCTAACCCATGGTTTAGCACAGTGGAGGGAATAATACAGACCACAGACCACATAAGGTCACCAAGGTGATTTCATGGTCCCTGACTCCACACCAGACTCTCCTGGGACCCCCTGTCCCAAAAATAAAATTAGCCAAAATGTGTATGTGGAGGGAGCTGGCACTTGAGAAAGAATTTCTCACTTTAAATTGCAGGTTGTCCCAGTTCCGTCCCCTCCATCCCTGCCAGGCATCTTTTTGAAGTGTGTGGGGAGGGAGACTTTTTTTCAAAAGAAGTGGATTTCTGTACACTTCTGCTTTCTAAAAAATAAATGCTTCAGTTTGCTCAGTGCAGCCCCTGGTCAGGCCCAGGGGGAACAAACTGATTCCCAGAGATTGCTCACTTCTGGTTCCCAAAAACTACTTACGTAACCAGCTGGGGTTTCTATGAACAATTAATTGTTTAAGTTTTAACTCTACAAACAAGGTTAAATTCTACATTTCAAGATGACAATTACTGAGGTTTTTTTTTTTCCAAATATGGATTTCATTTGCAGTGATCAATCACAGCATGAAAGAACATTGCAGGGTTTTTAACTGGGGAACCCATGACAACAGAAAGTAATGGATCTTTTTACAGAAAGTGTAGGTTAAGAAAAAATGTAAACAATCTTAGTGACATAACTGCGTACCATTCTATCAGCTTTTATATTTTTGAAAGCAATTAAGCTGAGTCTCAGGAACAGCAAGCTAGTGAAGAATGTGAAAATTGACAGAAGGATGAGAGACAGAAGGTCTCTCACTCTCAGATCACTCAGATGTCTAAGGTTCAGCAATTGACACACAACCACACACCCTGAACACGCCCAGTATGTAATCCTCCACCTGGAATATAAGTCATACTTGGTCTAAACAGGTTTTCAATAATGAATGTGTAGATGTGTGTTTAAGTGTTTCCATAGCCACTATATTTCAGGATCACTTGTGTACCTCAAGGTTCATAAACAAGACAGAGTAATCCACAAGCCTTACTCTATGAAGCAAGGTATGTACTTACCATGGTTCAACATGTTACCCAGCAGGAAATTACACAGGGGTTTTTGTTTGTTTGTTTGTTTGGTCTCACGTTGTCCCATTTGAGCATACAGTTTGCAGCCATGGCATACAATTTATTTATTTTTTTAAAAAAACCCAATACAGTACTTCTTCCAGAGCAATACATTCTATCAGAAACATAGTTTGGTTTATACAATACCTAAGAGTCTCAATATGGTAAAGGAAATGCACCTACTAAGTGAACACACAGAGAGAATTTGAGAAACCCAAACACTAGCAGCTATTCCTTGGAGAGAAAAGCCAAATCCCTTGGTCCTTCAAGAAAAATCAGCTGAAGCTAATGGAAGGCTATGCATTATCTGTCAGGATTCTTCAAAGCAAAAAAAGCAACACATTAGTCTCTTTACTCCCTCATAAAAAGGAAAGCACAAAAGGACACCAAACTGGCATTTTTCTCTACAGGGTATCTTCAAGTAGCTAAAAGACTCCTTCAGGGCAAAATGACAAGAACTTTGGCTCTGCTCCTCTGTGCAGGAGATGCCATTTATCTGCCCAGGGCTGTGATTGAACCCAAGTGAGTTGTTGACTCAGGGCAGACAAGATTATCTGACACTGAATGTCAGATTAGCCAAGAGTCTGGAAAGACTTTTCTGAGAGTCTTTGCGGGCTTCACTTCAGGACAATTCCCTAAATGCTTAACAAGCTAGAGAGTTTATTAAAGCCAGAAGGCTGAATAGTACAGATCCTGTACTTGGTGCACAGTTGCTCAGAATGCTGGGAGGGGGGATTTTGAGACTGAGCAACACGGAAGGAATTAAACGTGGGTGGCTGCTTGATGGGGATTAGAAAGGCTGCTCGGAGATTTCAAGGAAACCCAAACAAACCCTCATTATACTGACAAGAATGTACTTGTAACACTATTACACAGACCAAAATGTCTGGCTTTTCAGGACATAATGCAAAATCTTGGGTAATGTTACACTGTCTTGATACATGCTACTACAGGGGTAAGGCAACCTAGTGCCTTCCAGATGTTTTGGACTACACAACTCCCACAAATACTTGACCCATGCTGTCACCTGGGAGTTGTACCAGCTTACCTAATACTACAAGAGTATTTTCAGACATCCCAGGCTATAGTAGATAACTAGCTGGCATTTAATAGGATTGTGTATTTCCTAAGAATTTGTCTGTGAATTCTGTCTGTGGATTAAGTGAATTAAGTGGTCTTTCCTCAATTTATACATTCTTGAGAATGCAAAGGTGCTGTTTCCCGCAAAAAAAGGGAAATAGCGCCAAGGCTTTGGTCACATGGAGGCTGCTAGCAGATAAATGCCCTATAGTTCTCAGGAAATGCCAGTGTTGTCATTGCTTAACACCAAACCAGTCTGTAGTGGGAACCACAAATTTGCTGGGAGTGGGGGGATGACATCAAACAAACAGAATTTCTATTACAAGTGTCAACAATATGAATGTAAGGAACACACAGAACATTCTTTGAAAGATTTTCACATACTCAAAAGTAAATGTTCAGGAAGATTGAAACATTCAGGTCTTACCAGAAAATCTTGATACCTTAATTTATTTTCCAATAAGCATGAAGGAAGATGCTTAGAAAGTCAGTTAGTGTTTATGAACCAGAATATAGAGGGATTATATACTTACAGTGGGACTACTAGAGGATAGCACAAGTGTTGTGTCAGCAATATTCCAGATTTTGCAAAACACCCTAAATGAAACTGTGCAACATTCCTAACATTAGCTCTCACTGAGGGCTTGGTTACATGGTGAAAAAAAACCTTGAAGAATTCACCAAGATTCCTAATTGTTTACATGCATTGCGGCACAAAGTCGCCTCTTTCAGAAGGAGGGGGGCACAAAAACCCATTAGTAATGCAATAAAGGATTTCAGGACTTTTCCTGACTTTTTTGAAAAGTAGCACATTTTTGATAGTCTGAACAAGCATTACACTACGTGCTGTATGAATTACCAGCAATCTTTCGGATACATTCACAACAGAGCTTTGCCATGATTGGTTGAACTCACCAGGGAGGGGTTTGGACAAGGAGGGGATGGAGGAAAGATCCATGTTGTTTCCAGCCTTGCGTGTGTGTGTGTCTTTCCTTCTCTCCCTCCCGCCTTGCTACTTTCAGTCTCTGTGTGTGTGAATGATCTAGTCTCCCCTCCTGCAATCGCATCCCTTCTCTTCTCCTTGTGCTTAGCCACGAAAAAGACTGCAGTGCTAGCCTTGTGTGTGTGTGTGTCTTTCCTTCTCTCCCTCCCACCTTGCTACTTTCCATCTGTGTGTGTGTGTGTGTGAATGATTCATCTCCTCTCCTGCGATTGCGTCCCTTCCCTTCTCCCTGTCTTGTGCTTAGCCACGAAAAAGACTGGATTTTTAGCCTTGTGTGTGTGTGTTTCCTTCTCTCCCTCCCTCCATGCTATCTTGTGCCCAGCTGCTACGATCTGAAGAATTAAGCAAGCCTTTTCCAGTCTCTCTTGTGTGTGTGTGTGTGAATGTTCATCTCAGGCATTCCTGTGGTAATCAGAGGATGTGCTTGGGAGGCCACACCCCCGTCTCAGTCTGTGTGTGAATATCAAAGCGGAACACAGCTGAAAACAAAATCGATAGATCAATTAAGCCATATATCATCTGAACGATGCACTGCAGCTGCGAAACAGCGATAAAGTGCAAATTACCGCAATAAAAACTGTTGTGTAACTGAAGCCTGAAGTGTTGTCAGGTTCTTTATAAAACCGATTTTCTTTTACATATGTTCAGTGGCATGTGACCAGTGAAGTAAGGTTTCTTCCTACTTCCACCCAGCAAAACATATTCAGTACTGGCACTTATAATGCTGAAGGTAAAATAAAGACATTTACATAATAATGAGGAAAGTTTATAGTAGCTAAATCCAAGCAGCACACCAACTCATCATTTAGAAAGCTTAACAAAGGCTCATTATGATGTTTGAATAGGAAACCACTCTGATCAGGTAGCAAAGAAGAACCAAACAATTACTTAATAAAGATTTGCAAATCAGAGCTTGTGGAAATTCTGACTAGTTGTGATGGTGGATCTGACAGGACCATTGCTCTGCCTCTTGAAGCCAATGGTACCTAGAAAAAGAAATGCAGAGCAAGCAGGTAACAAAGGCCAGAATGCTGTTCTGAAGCAGAATTTCTCCAACTATTTGAAGCTCTAGTTACGTTTTTAAAACTAGGAATAACAGAAGCCATAGTTTGCTAAGCTTAAGCCAACAGCCAAGTACAATCATACAGGCTTGTGTGCAAATTAACAAATCATCTATCTCTAAGCGCAGATTATCTGGGCCCACTGCAAAATGTTGATCTGAAGTCCTGGTATTCCAAGGCGTCAAAAGATAAGTGTACCTATGCTTTTTCCATATGAACATCGTCACATGGTTCACTCTTCCTATGAGGTCTTGGTTGAGTTTTGGTCCATCAAAAACAGAAGAGTAGCCACAAGATCCATGACTTTATGGGCTATGTCTCATTCATTGCAGAACTTCCCTCACTCACGGTCTTTGGAACAATGGTGAAAATATTTGCTTCATAAGATTTTAGCAGACCACTTTCACTGTTCCTCTCCTGAGATTTGGTATGCAATTGTGTTTAGAACTTGTATTCTGATGGTTGTACAGCTATTGTTATATTATTGTTTAATGATTAATTTTAAGTGGCCCTTTGACTGAACTAAGTCTCCTTTGAGATATCTAGACCTAAGAGGCAGAAGGAAACATTCAATAAGTACAGTAGTAGAATTTTTTTGTAAAACCTTGTAGGAAGGAAAACTGTGTGAGATTCTAGACTGGATAGTGCAGTGTCCATACACTTCCAAATCTGTTGCTTATACCACTTGCATTCTAAGCCTTGCATACTTCCTCAGCTGTATGTCATAAAAGCTCCTGAAAGCTGTCAAAGAGTTTCCATGAGGATCCAGTAAGACCTACCAATAGCAGTGGGGTTAAAAAAAAAAAGATGGTTTCCTTTGCAAGCATATTGGCCATTTTCTTGGCATGCTTCTGTTTTCAGTATAGACTTTAGATTTAACCATCACCTTTCTGGCTCCAAACCTATTCATGTCTTATGTAGACAAAAACCTTTCCTGCAAAGCTATCACAAGAATAAGGATGAACACACTTTAGCCTATACCAGCCTTACAGGCAATTCTAGAAAACTGGACAACTTCTACAGCTCTGTATAACAGCTTTGTAGATAGTTCACCAGGAGATGGTTGCCCATTTGCTTTCTCTGCTCTGTGGAGAGGTTGGTACTGATGTCTACAGGTTGAGCATATGCAACCACCTTGTTCAACCCCACATTTGTAGGGTTGGGCACTACTTTTCAAATTGCTCAAGGGCCACACATCCTAAGCAGCAGAGCCTGAGAGAAAGAGGAAGCCTAGGCCATTTTTTAAAGGGAAAAAAACATAAACTATATTAACCCACTCTGATATGTTTATCATAATGAAATTTCTCATAATACACAACCACATCAAAAACAACCCACTGGTACTTCTCATTGCTACAGAAATGTAGAAAACAACACAAACAATAGTTTGCTACCCAGCTGTTTGCTCAGGATGACAGTAGATGGAGAAAACTACAGGTCACACCCCCCCCCTCTATCCACAGGGGACACATTCCTGGACTTACTGCAGATACGCGAAATCACATATAATAGCAAACCACCACAGAATACCATAGAACTGTGCTGTAGGACCTAGATAATGCCTAGAGAGGACGCCTCTCTAGGCATTTGGCATGACTCTATGGTCATCTTTCAGTGGAAGTTGACCATAGAGTTGCACTGGAGGCCCTCCTGATACCTAGAGACCACCTCCAGCACAACTCTATGGTCCTCCAGATGACTAAAGAGACCTTCCCCCTGCCCCAACTGTGGGTTAAGTGAAACCATGGGTATTGATCCCACATAAACAGCAGGGGGAGGGGGACTTGTATATGACTGATATAAAGTTTTAAATGGCTCCAATCCTTTGGCAATCATTCTACAAAACACCACATTCCAATAGTCATGTTTTAAAAGTTTGGTTAATTGGTCCTTAAAATATTAATTTTCCACATTTCACATATGCAGTGTTGCTAAGTAAATTGCTTGACACCTTAGATTATTATCGAAATAATTATTAGCTTTATGCTCAGCTAGTGAACGCAACAGATAAAGCACCGTAAAAAGGTGAGGCATGGGAAGGAGAAAGATGTTACCCTAATTTGAGGTGCCCTAGGTGCACTCTCACATTCTTTTAAGTATTAACTAAAGTCTTGTAAGACTAAATAAACTAAAAGCAGACAAATCATGCTTATCACTTAATTATAATTTCTAGAATCCATTATTCCAACAATAAATATGAAACAGTATGTCAATTACTTACAGAACACTTTTAATGTACAATGTCACTTGTAACATTTATTTATTTAACCTCAGAACAACTTAATTAGTTCACCTGCCAGAGTGGTTTCATCTTTATAAGCCTTGAGAGTGAGGGAATTTTAACGAATAACATTTCAAGCCAGTATGTTCCCTCTGTTAAAAGCAAGCTCAGTACTATGAACATGGCTGGAAAAAAGGATTTCACATCTCTGTGTTATGCCATACTTTTTAGACACCCTGAGAGAATTTAAAACTCCACTCTCCCTTTATGAATAAGGAATGTTGATCTTTCTCTGTGGAGGACAAAGCAGTGCTTGTGCCATCATCCTTCCCCTTTTGGCAGTCAACACTGCATCCTTTAGACTTTGGCCTGTGTTTGTTGACACATCCTACATGCTCCTGTCTTCAACTAGAAGCTTAAAATGAATTCTCCTAATTGCATGCTACAACGGGCAATGCATAAAGAATCACGTATCAGTAGTAGTAGTAGTAGTAGTAGTAATAGTAGCAATAATAATTTTAAAAATTAAAAATAGACCTTGCATGTTCAAAGATCATGGTCTGGTGTGAAGTGAACGACACTCAAGGAGAGAAAAGAGCAGGAAGAAGAATTCAGCCCCTTCCTCCTCCTGCTTACATTAATTCCCATCCATATTTGTGACACACAAATAGTGTGGCAGTTCAGTTCTGATTCATAAATACAATAAAGGGAAATCATAACATGCCTGTTTGGAATAAACCTGGCTTGATCCAAACAAGGGACAAAATTACATTGGTGGGCTGAAGTCAATTACTCAAGCTTCTTGATTTCCATTCACATACTGGTATTACATCTGAATGGATCTCAATGATAAAGCACTATACACAGAGGATCAATTCATAGAACCAACTGGTCACCAAACCTACAGTTAAGAAAAAGTAAGGCAAAAACAAGTACTGACATTTTCCTCTTCTACTGTTGACCAGAGCATCGGTTTGATTCCTCTATCCCCAAATGATCCATTTAGTCCTTTGTCTCTGTGTGGTGAATTGTGCACATATATTTTCAAAAAGATAAGGGCTGCTCCATGTCATTGTTGACATAACAGCATCACACCTGAGGAGCCTCAAAGCCAAGAAATTGGCTTTGGGGAAGCAGCAGCACTGCATTGACCATTTGGCCATTTAAATGATAAAAGGAAAGCAATGTTAGTGCTAACATCTCAGCTTAACTGAAGCCATTTTATGAACCTTCCAGTTCTATGGATAGCATTCAGATGCTTGACTTACCCAGTTCCTTAGAGCCTTGGCTTTCGCTGGCCAGTTCTCCCATTTTAACCAGAGCATCAAAGTATCCTTTTGCTGCATATGTCACACCTAGAAATGGAAAAACACATATTACTGTCATGGGCATGCTCCTTGAACAACTCTACAAAAGTAGGGCTTACTTGAGTGATTGAAATAAATATATCCCTCTCTATATTGTAAGTCCTCAGATTGGCACAGAAATAAAACCAATCTATATATATTGCTCTGAGTAGGCATGTTGCCATTTCCAGTATGCTGATTGGCCGCTTAGGAAACTGACCAACCAATCAAAGCTCTGTTGGGCAGCCAATCAGCACACTGGGGGTGGGAACATGTGGAAGTTTCAGTACTTTCTAAACATGATGGTGCAGAGAGAGTGTGAGTAGCATGGGGGTGTGTGGTGTGTGTAGTGTGGTCCTGAGTGCTGGGGGAGGGTGCCCAAGCCTGGTGTGGGGGGCATGGGTGTGTGCTCCTGGTGGCTAGGGGTGGGTGCGCATGCCTAGCGGTGGGTGTGGAGTGGGGGCGTGTGCCTGCCGTCGGATTGTGCCATCATCCTTCCCCTTTTGACAGTCAACACTGCAGGCGTGTGCCTGCCGTCGGGGTGGGGGGCATGTGCCTGGTGGTGGGGGGGTGGGGCGCACACCTGGCGGTGGGGTGGGGTGAGGACATGTGCCTGGTGGCAGGGAGGGGGCGGGAGGGGCTGAATGTGAAGGTGTATGTTACACCGGGTATAGCTAGTATAGACAAATTAACACAAATTTTAAATAGTAAAAATAATGTAACAACTAAAAAAATACTAAACAAGCCAACAAATTAAAAACAGGTTAAAACAGGTTTAAAACTCATGCATAAATATTTTGAGTTAAATCAGTGAGGCCCAAAGGCTTTCGTAAACAGTCACATTTTCATAAACAGTCATGTTTTTACTAAAGCAGCATTGGTGCCAAACAGGCCTCAATGGGGAGAGCATTCCACAACCAGGCTGTTGCAGTTGAAAATGCCCTCTCCCACTGCCCTGACTTATGGGACAAGGAGAAGGAGGGCCCCTCTAGCAGATTTCAGTCCTTGGGCAGGCATCTATAGGAAAGGTGCTCCATGAGGTATAAAGGCCCTCAGCTGTTTAGGACTTTAAATGCATCTCACAAGCTCCTTGTCCTATTCACATCATATTCATCATACTTGATATTAGGATTAACAGTCTGTATTAACATAGTATGTACGGAATGAAGGTTGCTAGGCAGATGATCTATAACTTGGAACAAGGCAGACCATACCCTCTAGCATTTCACAAATGAAACCAGGACATGTACGGCCAAGCAACATCAGAGTGTAGTCAAGATGTTATTAATGAATAATTAACGAAGGCTGCAGCAGTTTGTTTTTACCTGAGTCTACATGGAAGAGCAAGATTCTGCAAATCTTCTCCTCTCCCCTCCTGCTAAGTTAACTGAGTGCAAACTACTTTTCCACTTTGAACACAGTTTGCAAAAACTGAAGTAAGGCAGGATGAAAGGGGAAAGTGGGAAGAGGAGAGAGAAACTGGGACATTTTTAAAACAGTTGAAAAAGAGGGACAACAGAGAATTAATTGAGACTGCCCTGGCCCAACCATGACAGTTGAACGGTATGGTCAAACTAATTTCGCACTAAGTTTCACCTATTTAATCCCATCCTTGGCTAAAAAAAAAAATGAGAGGGGGAGGTTTTATGTTACAACCAACAAATAGATTGGACTAGGCTGACACTAAAATGTAGTAAGAATGAGATAAAATTTTAAAAGACTGTAGGAGAAAGCTACAAGAATGACTGGCAGCAAGTAGAGACATGTTCAAATGAAATGCCAGCCTCACTCTTGTGTAAGGGTCTGTGAAAATGCAGCACAGCTGAAACATAATATACACATGTCTATGGTAGACAGAAGATGCAAATAAATGTGTTTCTGGGACTGGCGCCAAAAACATTGGTATATTGCATCAGTATAAGAGCTAGATACATTTTAGTGCAGACCAGCTTATAAATAGTATTGATTTTAATGCCTTTAGGGATCTAAGGAGGGCTATATTTTGAACTAAGTAACCAAAATCAGGATAACAAACATGACTCTTATGAGGAGTGCAGAGCAAAGTAGATGAGAGATACATATAGACATACAAGGTGACCTCTGAATGTTTAGCACATGCTGAAATTACACTTTCAAGTATGCTCTATGACCATGAGGACTGGGAAAATAACTGGAAATGAGTGAGGGAGGCAGATATATAGTGAAACTCTCCGTACTCCAACATACATCAGTACTGCTGGGCCAATGTCTGACTTCTGCATTGATCTATCCATCTGAGACTGAAAGAGAAGGAACTACCGTACTCTGTATTATGATGATACTGAGATTAGGTTCTCATTAGCAACTTCAGACCTGAAGATCACAGAGAATTTAGAGACTTGAATGATCAAAGATGCATTTCAGAAAAGCCACCATCAGAACAACACTAAAACAAGTGCAAAGCCAGGGCAGAAAATACTGCTTGTAACCAGAACACTGCATTGAGACTCTAGACTCAAGAGCAGAAGGACGTTCCAAGGACTTTAGCTTCTGTTTTTATAGAAAGGGGGAAGGGAAAGCACTGAGAAATTTGAAATTGTGGTCTCTGTATCACGCTCTAGAAGAAGTCTTTTATTTACCCCCACCTTCCTGGCTACTTAAGAACCTGAATAGTGGAAGCAGCATTGTGCAAAATGCACAGATATCCAGTAGATTTGAAAGACTATTCAAGTTACAGGATATTAGCTACTTTAGTTATGTCTTTTGGGAAGGGGTCCAAAACAACACATACATCCTTGACAATGCTAGCTCACCAAAGCTCAAAAAATGTGACTAAGTAGTTAGCTATCACTAACTTTCAAATAAAGTTCATAGAGTTTAGCTTGATTTGTTGACATTCCAATTGTACCCACACCACTTTAATCAGATAAGCAGAGGGGTTCCTTTTAATCACAAGAACATACTGCACTGTTCTTGTTTAGCAAAGCAACATTGCTTTATAAAGTGCTATAGATTTAAAAGGCCTGTGTTTCATAAGGTTCCAAATATGAAAACAAGAGGAAACAGAATCTCATTCAAGATGACAAAATCATTCATGTAGGTAATCTGCAAATAGAATGCATTTATCAAAGCCTGAAGCAGGTGAAACTAGCTTGCAAAAGGCAGTTTTGAGGAACAGATATAGTGGGCCCTTGGTATCCACTGGTGTTTGGTTCCAGGATCACCGGTGGATACCAAAATCCGTGGATGCTCAAGTCCCATTATATACAACGGTGTAGTAAAATAGTGTTCCTTATATAAAATGATAAAATCAAGGTTTGCTTTTTGGAATTTTTTGGGGGACGGAGGGGAGATATTTTCAAGCTATGGGTGGCAGAATCCATGGATACAGAATCCATGGGCACAGAGGTCCGACTGTACAAGGTTTATCCAGACTCCAGTCTTTGTCAACTTCCTTGAGCACTATATTCAGACTGAATACAGATTTAATAAACTGAGAATGAAAGAGAATTCATTACAAAAAGATTTCTGAACTATGATTTAGTTAGAATGGCTTAAATGTACCCATAAAACTGGTGCTTCTTCACAAGAGGGCATTAAGATAACTATTATTTCCTTTTTTAAAAATGGTGGCTGGTGGTTTATTTTTTAAACGTTAGCAGCCCATTATTAATTTTGCAATAAACATCTCAAGCTCTGCCCTCTAAATGTTCAATCAGAATACAAAGCTTTTAGTTATCAATTACAGGCCGAGTTACCCATTAGCCAAAATGCTTGGGACAAGAAGAATTTCCTATTTTGGATTTTTTTCCAGATTTTGGAATACCTGTATTTGCATATACACATACATATACACCTTCTGTCATTTCACAGATCCTCATATCTCTCTCTAGCCTTGTGTCTTGTTGGTTCACTACTGGTGTTGTGTATGAGATGCGAGACTGGAAAGACTGAGGATCTGTGAAATGGTGGGAAACTGAAACATTTTGCTGCCAGCTGCCTGCTTCTGCCTTCTAGGGGGCGGATGCTGCACTCCTGTTCATCTCTTTGATCCTCAGTCTCTCCCTAAGCTTCACGTCTCATACACAACACAAGTAGCGAACTAAGGAGACCGGAGGCTGGAGAGGGAATGAGGATCTAAGAGATGAACAAGCAGGAGTGCTGCTGCTGTCACCTTGAAGGTTTTGGATTTCCACATTAGGGATGCTCAACCTGTACTTCAAAACCATGTGCGCTACAATCAGCCCTCTGAATCCACAGATTTAGCATCCACGAATTCCACCATTCATGGCTTGAAAATATTAAAAAGAAATAAATTCCAAATCAAGCAAACCTTGATTTTGCCATTTTATATTTTATATAAAGGGCACAGTTTTTTTATGCCATTGTATAGAATGGGACTTGAGCATCAAAGGATTTTGGTATCCATGGGGAGTCCTGGAACCAAACACCACAGATACCAAGGGCCCACTGTAGAATCATAAAGTTGGAAGAGACCTCAAGGGCCATCCAGTCCAACCCCCTGCCATGCAGGAATACACAATCAAATCATTCCTGACAGATGGCCATCCAGCCTCTGTTTAAAAACCTCCAAAGAAAGAGACTCTACCACACTACGAGGCAGTGCATTCTACATCCGAACAGCTCTTACTGTCAGGAAGTTCTTCCTAATGTTTAGGTGGAATTTCTTTTCCTGTAGCTTGAACCCATTGCTCCATGTCCTTGTCTATGGAGCAGCATAAAACAAGCTTGCTCCATCCTCAGTATGACATCCCTTCAAATATTTAAACATGGTTATCATGTCCCCTCTCAACCTTCTCTTCTCCAGACTAAACGTGCCCAGCTCCCTAAGCCGTTCGTCATAGGGCATGGCTTCCAGACCACCCACCAGCCTGGTCACCCTCCTCTGGACACGTTCCAGCTTGTCAATATCCTTCCTTAATTGTGGTGCCCAGAACTGCACACAGTATTCCAGGTGAGGTCTGACTAAAGCATAATAGAGTGGCACTATTACTTCCCTTGATCTAGACACTATACTCCTATTAATGCAGCCTAGAATCGCATTGGCTTTTTTAACTGCTGCATCAAACTTCTGAATCACGTTCAGCTTGTGGTCCACTAAAACGCCTAGATCCTTTTCGCATGTACTGCCAGCAAGCCAGGTGTCACCCATCCTATATCTGTGCATTTCATTTTTACTGCCCAAGTGTAGTACCCTACATTTCTCCTTGTTGAAATTCATTTTGTTAGTATTGGCCCAGCTTTCTAATCTGTTGAGGTCATTTTGGATTCTGATCCTGTCCTCTGGGGTATTAGCTACCCCTCCTAATTTGGTGTCATCTGCAAACATGCTCTCTATTCCCTCATCTAAGTCATTGATAAAGATGTTGAATAGCACTGGGCCCAGGACAAAACTCTGTGGCACCCCACTAGTAACTTCGCTCTAGGATGAAGAGGAGCCATTGGTGACTACCCTTTGGGTTTGGTCAGTCAACCAATTACAAATCCACCTAACAGTTGCATTGTCTAGCCCACAGGTTACTAACTTTTTTGCAGGAGTATCATGGGGGACCTTGTCAAAAGCCTTACTGAAATCAAGATAAACTACATCTGCTGCATTCCCTTCATCTATCAAGTTTGTAACTATTAAAAAAAAAGAGATGAGATTAGGCTGGCATGACTTGTTTTTGAGAAACCTATGTTGACTTTTTTTGATCACGGCATTTCTTTCCAAGTGCTTACAGACAGTCTGTTTAATGATCTGCTGTAGAAACTTTCCTACTATTGATGTCAGGCTGACTGGGCGGTAATTATTTGGGTCTTCTTCCCCCCCCCTTTTTAAAGATGGGGACAACATTTGCCTTCTTTCAGTCTGCTGGGACTTCTCCTGTTCTTCAGGAAGTCTCAAAGATTATTGACAGTAAAACTTCAGATAACAAGTTTCCCGGTTTCATGTCATTCTTGTATTCTCTCTCTTCAGTAGATATAAACTACTTAGCACTGTACCCACCCACATTTCACTCAATCTTCCATCCTTTCGTAGGTCAGTAAAATGAGTAGAGCATGGTGATTTTCTTTGCAGCACCTCTAATATTCCATCCAGAATTACACACGTTTAGAAATACATTTCCAGGCTCTGAAAGAGTAATTAATTGCACTGATAATTCCAGGGCTCCACAGAGGTAGCCAGTTAGCATTATAGCTTCACGTTTTAAAGTAACTCTCAGAAGTATCTAAATGTGTGCTTCTAGTTACCTTTTTAAAAACACTCTGAATGCTATAAGTCACCAACCCATATTACAAAACACTGTCCTCCCCTTTACCTTGATGTTGCTGCAACACCCACAAGATAGCATAAAGAGGCTGCATGAGCGAGTATTTGAACCATGTAACAATCCTCTACCACCTTTTAGTGAGGGTGCAGACTTGTAACTATAAAAGTAACTTAAACATTACTTCTATACCATCAAAGGAGTGACATTTCTCCTTAAGTTACAATTGTAATCTATCTATCTATCTCTCTTGTCTACCCATATATATGATTTTCTTGGATATGTTGCCGTTCCCAGTGTGTTGACTGGCTGCTTAGGAAACATACACAACCAATCATAGCACTCTGTTGGCCGGCCAATCAGCAGCTTGAGGACGTTTTTCAGCACCGCCTCCTCTGTCTACAGCCACATCTTTGCCCATCGAGCTGCAGTAACAAAATACTCAGCCAATTCCCCTTGCTGTCTTAATATGCATACATGGGAAAAAATAATGTTGCTTTCTATGTGTCCCCCACCCTCTTTCTTCTTTTCCCTCCTGTACTACCCTTGCAGGGTAGGTTTTCCTCCTTCCTCTGGTCTTCACCCCTTCTGCACCCAAAAACGTGAGCCCTTTTCCCCCTCCTTCTGCCCCGAGGAACTTACAGGCTGCAAGAATAAACCCTGGAAAGGGGTGGGAAGGAGGTGGGAGGCCACCCTGGGGTTCCAGAGCTCCTTTTTCCTCCTTGGAGGGCCCCATGGGGTCCTCTGGCTGCCCCTGTCTCTGCTTCCCATGGAGAGAAAGACTTTCCTTGCAAATACTGCACCGGATGGGCTGCCACCTGCAAAAAGAAGTCTCCAGCCGGTGGGAGGAACCAAAGCTGGTGAGGGAGGGGGAATAAAAAGGAGCAAAGTGGGCTCTCATTGGCTCTCAGCCACCCCCCAATGGGAATCCAGCAGGCTGTCCTCAAAGGGCAGCTGGCATCATCTGTGGGTGGGGCAAAGGTGAGCCCAAAGACTCACAAAAAAGTTAGAGGTGACCATTCCACCCCTTGCTGGAAAGACTCCTGCGCTCGCTTTTCTATTCATTTCTATTTTAACAAATGGTAGACAAGGGTCCCTGGATCCCCTCTTCTCTAAAAAAACCAGAGTTTATGCATGCTCCTTTCACCAAGTATCTAGACCAGTGGTTCTTAACTTGGGGTCAGGGGCCCCCAGGAGTCCTCAATGTCCTCACAGGGGGTTCACGAAGGCTTGAAGGCTACTTGGCCCACCTCATCCCTGCAGTGGAGTGGACACAAGACAGGAGCCAAGGCAAGGCTGGCTGGCTAGCTTGGCCTACACATTGCCATTCAATACGCTCTAGCCACAAACTTGCAGGAAGAAGCAGGAGAGAAGTCTTCCCTCCCCATCTGGTGCCTCTGAGGGAAGGTTTAATGGATGGTGTAATTGTATTATTATGATTATGATTATCAGGGTTTTAAATCTAAAGCCTTGGCAACAAAAGATATTTAAAGGGGCCACTGGTAAAGAAAAGGTTCAGAGGCATTGTTGTAATTGTATTATTATTGTTGTTATCAGGTATTATTGTTTCTTGAGTTAAATCTTGGGGGCCCATGGCAACAAAATTTATTTAAAGGGGGTTCCTGGTAAAGAAAAGGTTAAGAACCACTGGTGTAACTGTATTATTATCAGGTATTGTTATTATTATTATTGGTTTAAATCTTGAGTTAAGCCTTGGGGTTCCCATGGCAACAAAAGATATTGAAAGCGGGTCCCTGATAAAGAAAAGGTTAAGAGCTATTGGGGTAATTGTATTGTTGGTGTTGTTGCTGTTGTTGTTGGGGTTTCAAATCTTGAGTTAAGTCTTCGGTATCCATGGCGACAAAAGATGTTTAAAGGGGGTCCCTGGCAAAGAAAATGTTAAGAGCCACTGGCGTAACTGTATTACTATTATTATTATTATTATTATTATTAGCAGTAGTAGTAGTAGTAGTAGTAGTCGTATAGGTGTAGCTGGCATAACATTCACCTTATGTGCCCTGCTGGGCTTTCAAGTGGTGGTTGCAGCATGGAGCTTGGAGTGGCAGTGTTCCTTTCACACGTTTCAGCTACATGGTAGCATTTTAGGAAAAAATATTGCAATTTTTTTAGATTGAGTGGCAGGAGTAGACTGTGAGGTGGAGAGGGAATTTGCATGTGGGTGGTGATTGTGGCTGCAGGAGTGAGGGGATGGGTTGGGTATGTTTCCTAAGCCGCCAATCAGCACACTGGGAAAGGAAACATACCCAGCCTTATATAGAGATAGATGGTTTATTTTGTAAGAATTGAGTCAGTAAAGATGGACCTCACAACTAATGAATTGGATTTTTGGAATAATAGACATTATTTGCTCTGTTACAGAACTAGGCCAACTTCTGATATGGGTTTTGATATCGCCCGGGCACCCTGGGGTGACATCATTGCCCTTCTGCCCCTGCTACTGCTGCAACGGGACCCAGGCAGCCAACTGGTGGCAGCAGCAGCAGGGGCAGGGCAACAAAGTGACTCAACCTTAACGCACCACCTGCGTATGTTACATCAGGTACAGCTAGTATAACTATAATGTGATATAGTTGCATGTTAGTTACTGGAAAGAAGAATTAATTAGAAGAATCCTGTCATTTGTAACTAGTTTCTTCCAAGCTACTATCTTTACCATTTATTCAGAATAGATAGCTACGAATACGTGGGTCATGCTGTAGGTTCCATTGTATGCTGAACTTACATTCTGTTGGCCTTCTCTGTAATGACTTTTGAGGCAATAATTTACTAACAGGGTTGCCAGAGTGGAGAGGCCTCTTATACCTAATGGTTGTATAGAAGTGGGAGTTCCAAGAGGTGTTGATTGTTACATGACAAGTTGCATGACAAGCAACATCTGCTAAAATTCTAAACAACCATTAAAGGTACAGGAGCACCCTTCAGTTTCCACTCTGGCAACCCCAATTACTAAACATCTCACACTCATTTCCATTTATTTCATGTTTCACTGTATGCTCCACATTTTACCTCTCAAGATGCTTATCCCTTCAAATACAAGATATCTTATAGCAGATTTAAACTCATAATTGATCTGGTTGCACTTATTAGAAAAGCAGCCGTCTCGACATTCAGCCATGTCTACAAATATCTGGATATGGAAGATATGCAAGAGCAAGAAGATAAGGGAAACTACTGCATATGTATGCACAATCTAATTTTAACAGGCCTTCCCTCCCCCCCCCCCCAAAAAATGTCCATGACATACAAAACTGAGACAAGTGATTTGTCAGGGACAGGAACCAGAAAATAGTCAATATATGAGTAAGTTTTAAATTTTCTACCTCTTTACAAAATACTTTCCATGTAAGCAATACAGAATATCTTCTTCAAGAATGCACTCTTTACCTCTCACTAGTTTTCAATTGGTGGAAAGGTTTCTCCATAATAATTAGTGGTTTATGAAAGCCTAACTTAAGCAGAAACTATCTTAAGATGGGCAGTTTTATTGCTGGTAACTGAAACACCACAGATTATTTACAGAATTGTAGCTCCTCAAATATATAGAACAAGATAGAGAGAGTGGGAAATGAAGAGATGGGAGATCTAGAACAGTGCATATTAAAATGGTTTCTACTCTAATTCACACCATGCCTCAGTTTCTATTTAATATTTCAGCATGTGCAAACATGCATATGCAAGAGCAAATGCTTCTAATTGTCTAAAAAATACAGTATATGGGAATGGGGAGATTGGATCCAGATCAGCACTTAGCGGAGTTCCACTCATGCTGGAGAAAGATGGTGGGGAGGAGAAGTCCTTGAGTGATTTCCTGGTTCATTCTACGCCTCCTAGAAAACTTCTTTAGAGGACCTCATCTCCCCCCTTTGTCCCCTCCCCACAAGCAGCATGATAGACAATGACACAAGGGGAAAGGGGAATCAGAGAGGATAACCTTCCTGTCCCCTCCCCCTTCTTCAGCAATCAGCTATGCAGGATCCTGGTGCATTCTGTTCACAGAGTGACTTCTAGATTCAACCCATCTGACATACTGTAGATAGGACTTTTCATACTAACCAAAACCAACAGGGCCAAGGGTAAGATCAAAGAAACCTTCCAGGTTGTTGGACTGCAAGTCCCAGCCACCCTAGCCAACAAATCCAATGGTAATGAATTCTGGGAACTGCAGTCCAACATCTAGCTGGCTGTGTGCTCCTTCCCCCCCACAACAGGACAAGACAATTTCACAGTATGTCATTCCTTTAAGAGTGTCTTTCAGACATTATATGCTTTATGGCCCAGCTTTCCTTGGTAGGCTGTGTTTCTACATACATTATATCTGAGAAAAACCACTATAATCTAAAGTCTGTCAAAATGACCTCCTGATCTCCTTCTGGTTAACAGAATTGCCAGTATCAAGATGCAAGGTTACTAGAATTATTTGTATGTTACATGGGATTGCTAAAATTGTTCATACATAAATTTCCTCTTAGCCAAATATTGCCAGGGCTTCAATACATCAGCTTCTTCCAAAGGCCAGGACTCCACCATGGAGCACATGAAATTGAGAAAAAAGTGCAGCCCTTGAGTATGAGTAGTGTTCTCTCACTACTCAGTTCTCTCACTACTCAGCGTTCTCTCACTACTCAGTAGTTATAGCCTGCCTCCTTTTCAGGGGACATGGTTTTCAAGCTGGCGTCAGCAACCAGTCCCAACACTTCTGTTTCTCAAGTAGCACTGGAGTGTGTAGTTTATCACAGAGTATCTTAAGAGACCACTGTGCGCAGAATGAGCAGAAGATGGTTCAAGGCAGATTTCTATTAAGTCTCAGAAGATGTCATACTCATGAGTCTGGCTCAATTAGTACAGATCCTTTGTAAAATGGAATGTTACCTATTGCTGCACTTTAAAAGGAAGGTAAAGTCAACTAGTGAAAGTCACCTAAGAGATCCTCAGGCTATCTAAAAAGAGATAATTCCAGGAAACCCATTCCCTAGAGCTTTACCTAGGTTCAGGTGCCAAGAAGCATGAAAGGAAGGAGCAATTAAGCCCTGTTTGCTATCTCAAGTCCCTGGGGGGACGGGACAAAGTAGGCTCCCTGCACTATGGAACAGAAAGCTCAATGACAGAACAGCAAAGAATCACTGGGGAGAGAAATGTACACAGCTAGCCTCTCATTTCATCAAAGCCAAAAATTTTGGCCGAAACCTGCAAAAGCTTTCCATGACCCAGCTAAGGCCAGCCAAAGCAGCCAAAGCTTCTGCATCCAGTAAACTAGTTCTATTCAGATCACAAAAGAGACAAGAATCTGTTACCTTCCTTTTGGCAGCATGCTCCAAAGGTTAAAAATTACCCTTATGAACAAAGGGCATTTCACTGTTGTTGTTGTTGTGTTTTATTTTCATCCTCAAAATGTAAATGTACATTTACTATCAAGAGGGGTTCTGTAGTCCAAAAACAGTAACTTTTCCAAGCTCTGGTACTGGTAAGCTATCACACTCATTAGAATATACAATAATGCTTGGCAGCGTAAGAGGCGGTAGGAAAAGGGGAAGACCTCATTACAGGTGGATAGCCTCAGTCAAGAAGGCCACGACCCTGCATTGCAGGGCCTGAGCCATTGCTGACAGGCTGTCTTGGAGTTTTCTCATTCATGGCAATGGCTGTCTTGGAGGTTTCTCGTTCATAGCGTTGCCATAAGTTGAAATCAACATGATGATAATTAATAACAAACATCTGAAACAGTTGTAAACTTAACGATCTATTGCAGCAAAGAGTCCGGTGGCATCTTAAAGACCCATGTATTTATTAAGGCATCAGCTTTCACAGGAAAGAGCCAACTATATTTTATGAAGTAGGGATTGCCAGTGAAAGCTCTTGCCTCTACTACATTGCCTGCAGATAGGCTGCTTAAAATACATTGAAATCAGCAGGAGTTAAGCAGTCTAATTAAGCACAACATTACACCCATGGTCATCAGTTCATCCCACTCAAGCCAAGCAACCAAGTTAATTGCAACAAGTCAGTAAATGACTAGCTTTACCTGCATCAGAACCACATAATCCCAGGCATGCCTACTCACAGTAAATCCCGCTGAGTTTAATTGGACTTACTCCCAGGTAAGTGTGTATACTGGACAGGAAAGCAGCCACAGTCTAAGTGTCATGGCACATTTTGCTTACAGAAGGAACTGATTCTGTAAAAATTAAAGAGTAGGTTTGCTCCGGAAGATTACTGTATGCTACCAAATGTAGGGCTACATGTTATGTCTGTAACTTCTTAAAAATCTATTTTTAATGGCAAATATAAAAGAAAATCCAGAGGGGCTATTTAAGATGGGAAATCCCAAGTTGTGTTTTTATCATCTAGTTGTCAATAAATTAGCAGCCTCTTTCTGGCTCATCACTGCAAGATGTTTTATGTCAAAGCTCCCCAAGCAGCCTGCCTTGTTAAAGTCCTTAAAGCCTCATATGTCAGAATTGATAATAGGTTTGTATCTTAATTCAAAGAGCTGCTTCACAGCCTGTCTGTGTTAACCCTTCAAGAATAATGTTGAAAGCCCTAGGAGCAAACTTCACCTTTCTCTTGCTACCTCAGCTACCACTGCTTAGCACAGAGGGCTACAGTTCCCACAGTTGTCACACTGCAGCTGTGAAAACATGCACAACACCACTTCACTTACCTGCCAAGGCTTTTTCATAGTTCTTCCCCATGGAAATGAAGTTCCGGAGGCTTGGATTGAACTGCTCCATGATAGTCTATGAAAGAAAGAAACAAACAAACATGACATTAGCAATTTAAAGGAGTCCACAGAGAGTGCCCCAGAGTGTTCTTGTAGTCCTTGTGTACACATGTATGAATACATGAGAGGCTGACTCACACTCCTATTCAGAATAAAAAGCTTGGAAGGAAACAGAATCCTCCAACCCACCCAGCACACCTCCACACACACAGCACGCCATACAGACAACACAAACTGAAGTTGGTGACATTTTAAAAGAAGACAATGACGTCTTTTAACAACTGAGTCCAGGATTTAAGTAAATAGCTACATTCTAGAAATTCCAGACACCACACAGCTCCTGTGTAAGTATATATTCTGCCAGGCATGGAAATATGAAACCTGAACAAATACAATGAAGAAGATCAGAGGAAGGAAGATTGATTAGAACAGCTGGTAATGAGGAACAAACACTTCAGTTTTGGAACACAAGATTAACATCAGGTCTTGAAAGTAATAGAAAACAAACTTGGTCAGATAAAGAACTACTGCTTTAAGCAAATTTTAACAGTCTGTTTTCTCTCTATCTTTTGCAGAACACAACACAGAGGTCCAGGTAACACTACTATAAATTTCATACTTGAAACAATGCCTACAGATTCCAGTGAAACTGAGTTTGAATACAGTACATAGGTATTCATGATTGATAGTTAACAAATTCCAGAAGTGTGCTTCTGTACTTTAGCACTTTAAGATGAGGAACAAAAATTGCAGAACCTTCATTTTCTTTTACAGTCATCATGAGCATGTAGTCATTTGCCACAGGCTGTAATCCTGGACAAATTCAGCATCGATGCAAGTACTTTTAAATTTAAAAAAACTTTCTGCATAGTACCAGGTGTCAGAATCCAATTTTTTCATCTTAACATATTGTTTAAAAAATTACACACTAGTTGTAAATATATAAACAATGCAATTTTTTTCAATTACGTATCTATTTCTAATTTGGGGAAAGGATTAACACACACACATTCATGCATACACAGACAGATCAGCTTCAAATACATCGTTTGACTAAGATCAGTGTCAATATTTAAGTGTTTTTAATAAAGTCAATGGCCAGTATCTTGTTAGTGACATACTGTATGTGCATATAAGTATGGCTTACATTTGTTTGGCTGCGGTGCAGGGATATATGTGCCCCATCAAAAACATCCTCTACTGGCAGCTGTTGAACCTTGGGAGGGGCTGCTGCTGTTTACCATGGGGGGGGGGCAATTCAGAAGAGGAACAAAAAGCTGGTCAGGACTGTGAGAGGAAGGGAAATAAGGGTGCCCTCCATCTGGGACAGCACCTTTGTTTCTCTGCCCGCACAACCCGGACCAGTTGCTTCTTCAACCTCTGAATTGCCTCCCCCTTTCTCTACTCCCCTCCTCACCAGTAATCAGCAGTGACCCCCCCCCCATAAGGCTTGACAGTTGCCAGGGTGCGGGTGGGGAACTGGGTGCCAAACTACAAAAATACTGTAGTAGAATCAAGTGGGGAGGGGGGCAGAAGAAACACACTCTGTATTTGACTTAGCCAGAAAATGTAGGTAATAGTGTCTTATTATATTTAAACGGTTATTGTTCTAATACACTGTTCGAGCAAAAAACTAAAATAAAGTTTGTGTTTTTTCTACTGAAATGTATGCTTGATAGCAAAGACTTCATTCATATTGAAAGACTAACAATTTATATGACCACCGTTTCTAAATATACCCTATGCAACATTTTTACTGAAGAAATTCAGTAAAAAATTCAATTTTAAAAATTAACACAATCCAATGTTGGCTTCCTGTTATTTATGTTAAATAACAGGAAGCCAACAGATTCAAAGATGCAGCAATTTCAGAAAAACCTAAACATTGCACCCCATGAAGAACCAGCACTTTTAGACAAGGTACGCATGTTGTTCTGAAAACATTTTTTTTTAAAGTATAAATATGGATACTGTGCCTAAAGACAGCCTCTAGTCCATCATTGTCACAAACAATAGGAGTTAGGTCAGCTAGCCTAGAATCATAGAATTGTAGAGTCGGAAGAGACCACAAGGGCCATCCAGTCCAACCCCCTGACGCAGGAATACACAGTCAAAGCATCCCTGACAGATGGCCATCCAGCCTCCGTTTAAAGACCTCTAAGGAAGGAGACCCCACCACACTCCGAGGGAGTGTGTTCCACTGCCGAACAGCTCTTACTGTCAGAAAGTTCCTCCTAATGTTGAGGTGGAATCTCTGTTCCTGGAGCTTGCATCCATTGTTCCGTGTTCTAGTCTCTGGAGCAGCAGAAAACAAGCTTGCTCCATCCTCAATGTGACACCCCTTCAAATGCTTAAATAGGGCTATCATATCACCCCTTAATCATCTTTTTTCCAGGCTAAACATACCCGCTCCCTAAGTCTTTCCTCATAAGGCATGGTTTCCAGACCTTTCACCATTTTAGTCGCCCTCATCTGGACATGCTCCAATTGGTCAATATCCTTTTTAAATTGTGGTGCCCAGAACTGGACACAGTATTCTCGGTGAGGCCTGACCAAGGCAGAATAGAGTGGCACTATTACTTCCCTTGATCTAGACACTATACTTCTATTGATGCAGCCCAAAATCGCATTGGCCTTTTTAGCTGCCGCATCATGCTGTTGACTCATGTTCAACTTGTGGTCTACTAGATTCCTTTCGCATGTAGTCTCGTTCAGCCAGGTCTCCCCCATCCTATATCTATGCACTTTGTTTTTTCGCCCTAAGTGTAGTACTTTACATTTCTCCATGTTGAATTTCATTTTGTTAGCTTTGGCCCAACTCTACAGTCTATCCAGGTAATTTTGAATTTTGATCCTGTCCTCTAGGGTATTAGCTACTCCTTCTAATTTGATGTTATCTGCAAATCTGATAAGTATGCCCCTAATTCCATCATCCAAGTCATTGATAAAGATGTTGAATAGCACTGGGCCCTGTGGCACTCCACTGGTCACATCTTTCCAAGACGAAGAGGAGCCACTGCTGAGCACCCTTTGGGTTTGGCCGGTCAACCAATTACAAATCCATTGAACAGTTAACTTGTCTAGCCCACATTTTACAAGCTTGTTTGCAAGAATGTCATGGGGAACCTTGTCAAAGGCCTTACTGAAATCAAGGTATGCGATATCCACAGCGTTCCCTTCATCTACCAAGCTGGTAATTTTATCAAAAAAAAGAGATCAGATTAGTCTGGCATGACTTGTTTCTCTGAAACCCATGTTGACTTTTGTGATTATGGCATTGCCTTCTAACTGTTCACAGACTCTCTGTTTCATGATCTGCTCTAGAATCTTCCCTGGTATTGATGTCAAACTAACTGGACAATAATTGTTAGGATCTTCTTTTTTCCCCTTTTTGAAGATGGGGACAATGTTTGCCCTCCTCCAGTCTGCTGGGACTTCTCCTGTTCTCCAGGAGTTCTCAAAGATTATTGCCAATGGCTCTGAGATTACATTTGCCAGCTCTTTTAATACCCTTGGATGTAGTTCATCTGGTCCTGGAGATTTAAATTCATTTAGATTAAGAAGGTATTCCTGTACTACCTCTTTGCTTATTCTGTACTGGATTTCCCCTATTGTGTCCTCTGTTCCATTATCCTCAGGTTGATCACTCTTTTCCTTATCTGAAAACACTGAGGCAAAGAAGGTATTGAGTAATTCTGCCTTTTCTCTGTTTCCTGTTAGCATTTTGCTATCTTCTCCACGTAGTGGTCCTACCATTTTCTTCTTCCTTTTGCTGCGAACGTACCCCCAAAAAACCCTTTTTATTGTTCTTAACCTCTCTAGTGAGCCTGAGCTCATTCTGCATTTTAGCTTTTCTGACTTTACTCCTACACATGTTCACTATCTGTTTGAATTCTTTGGTGATTTCCCCCTTTTTCCATTTCCTATATATGTTCCGTTTAAACTTAGTTCCTTTGAAAGTTCTTTAGTCATCCATCCTGGTTTCTTGAGACACCTCCCATTTTTCTTCCTCATTGGTACTGTTTGAAATTGTGCCTTCAGTATCTCCCTTTTGAGAAAGTCCCATCCGTCTTGAAGTCTCTTCTCTTTTAGTATTCCTGACCATGGGATCACCCCCCCCGTATTTCCCTGAGTTTATTGAAATCAGCTCTCCTAAAGTCTAGAATGCGTGTCTGACTATGCCTGGCTTCTCCTTTCCATTGTATAACAAACTCCAGGAGAACATGATCATTGTCACCTAAGGAACCCACCACTTGCACCCCATTAACCAGGTCATCCCTGTTGGTCAGGATCAGATCTAAAATAGCTGACCCCCTTGTTGCCTCTTCCACCTTTTGGACCATGAAATTGTCTTCCAGGCAAGTAAGGAATTTGCTAGACCTTGAAGTTTTGGTTGAGTTAGATTTCCAGCAAATATCAGGATAGTTGAAGTCACCCATCACTACTACGTCTCTCTTTTCTGCGTGTGTGGTCATCTGTTCTAGAAAGGCATCATCCAATTCCTCCGTCTGACTTGGGGGTCTGTAGTAGAGTCCCACGATAACATCCCTGTTGTTTCCCTCTCCTTTAATTTTTATCCAGATGCTCTCCACCTGGCTTCCAGTATTGTCATGGATCTCTTCACTGATATAATGCTATTCCTCCTCCTTTCCTGTTTGGCCTGTTTCTCTTATAAAGGTTATATCCCTCTATTCCTACATTCCAATCATGAGACTCATCCCACCAGGTTTCAGTAATGCCTATTATATCATATTTGCTTTGTTGTGCTAGGAGTTCAATACCTAGCCAGAATTATATCTTAACATAATTTTATAAACTCTTAACAGCTGCCTGGGAATCAAATCAGAACGACCAGAGCAGGGGTAAGAAAACAGGTAAACCACTGTTCAATATGTGAGACTTCCTTTCTTTTGCAGATTTTTGTCCCACTGCTCTGTGATAAGGGCATTGTAGGGTCCTGAAAATACTTGTAGAAGCAGTATACACGAAGTAGCTTGCTTGTAGATCAAAATGCAAGGCAAACAAAGCATGCACCTGTAGCCCATATGTTTTACAATGCTCTTCTCATCTCACTAAGAACAGTATCCTTATACATATAAATATTTTTCCCCCAGGGGTAGCCATGTTGGCCATATAGCAAAATATAACAAAATACAAAATCCACAAAAGATCAATACTTTTATTGGCCAGCTCCACTAGCAGCAGTAAAGTAACTCCTCTTGGGATCCAGGGTGCCACTCCAGCTGCTAATGGAGTTTAAATTTTACTGTCCTTTGTCTTGTCCCCACATGGCCAAGAGGGGAATGGCCTCTGCCTGCACTGAGATCCCTACAAACCAACTGAACTAAAACAGAGACATTTGATACAAAATGTAGGCCTGTGATTTTTTTTTCTTTCTCCAGTATGATTTTTAACATCTTTTTGCCTGAAGAAGAAGCCAGCAGTACCCTAATAAAGGAATTATTTCAAAGTCATCATTGTTGCTAACCAGTATGGATAAACAAGGGCTCAAATATGACCACAGATCTCATGTTCTCAGTCTGCATTCTGTGCATCTGCAATCCCTCCGCCATACGAAGAGGCATAGTGGTCACCCATCTTGCAGTCAGGGCAAAACGTGAAGGACAATCTTCTTTATAAAATTTGCCAAACAGCTACAAAAAGCACATGGCTGGAGAAAAAAACAAGTTCAGGCACACAGAGACCTTGCTGAGGTTAAATCCAAACATTATCAGAGTGGTTAATATGTTTGGTTCCTTTTAAAATGTTATGTTGTGGGAGGAATCAAAAAAGAAAGAGAAAGGGAATGAGAAAGAAGTGACAGAAACAGTCACAGAACAACAAAAACATTCAGTGGATAGGAAGAGTTCCAACCTTCATTCACTGAAATGTGTGCTTTAACTTTTTTCTAGCCCTCCATAACCACTAAAGAGAATGGCTCTTCCTTAAGGGCATAACAAGCTATGAATTAGCTGCCCTGTCTACTTTAGCTCCTCAGGATAAAAAAAGTCATTCAATCACTTTGTAACTATGGCAGCTTTCAAAAGAGACAAGGCATTGAGGACCTGAGCTTTCTGGAACCACAACAAAATCTTGTGCTTTCAGACTGAGAACCTAACCCTGGAATTACTGGAATTATTATTAACCTTGTAGTAAAGCAAACTGCAGTCAGAGAATTTTAAAAATTGACCAAAGAGGCTGGTAACAAAAACAACTATTCCAGTGGATAATTCATGGGATTTTTATATTAAAAATCTTGTGCAAACTGGCTGAAGTTTGCCCTCCTTCCTCCAAAACATAGCCAGAGTACCTTTTCAAAGCAAGATTCTTCCCAACATGAAAACTGTATTTAAATTTTGTCTCTGAACTTTTTAATGGCTTCATACACTAAGTGTAATCATTGGCTAGATTAGAGATTAACAGAGCAAGCCATCTGGGGTGGGGAGCATCTGTGAAGATGAGTCCAGCTGCTTATAAATTTCTCTTCTCCTTTATCTTCCCTATTGCTAGAATGTTATCCCAGAAGACAAATGTGTAACCACCCAGGCTGGTAAAGAATGAACAGACCCCCTGGCCTGATAGTAATAGTTGCCAGTTCTGTCTCTCACTGGGGTGCACAGCTAGAGCTCACTCTGACTGCAGTCTTATGCACAGTGATGCAATAAGATTTATTTACAAGTGAACATATATAATAGGATCATAGAGTGGGGGTGGGAAGAAGTTATCTTGATAAAATTATCTTGGCTTGAACACAAGCCAAAGCTTACCTGCCCCTGGCAGGAGCAACAACAGAAAATACAAAATACCCTTCAAGGGGCTATTAAAATTCTACTATACCAAACTGCCATATTACGTGAATAGATAAGTTATTTAAAACAAACAGAGATGAAGGGAATCATAGAATTGTAGAGTTGGAAGATACCACAAGGGGCCATCCAGTCCAACCCCCTGCCACTTTAGTAAGATCTTAATGTAATTGTCTTAATGGACTGTTACAGCTCTTTCCTAGAGACAAACTAAAGCACATATAAAAGGATAGCTCAAGAATAACTGAATTACAGAAATATTGGGATAAATTCTGAAACAAAATTGTTCTCACTTCAATCTCCCATATTGCTTCAATTCTTTTTGATACAAAAATTTCCATGGGAGGAAGCTGTGAGAGTCTGGTGCAATGCAAACAACTAACAGTTTTCTGGCACCTTAAAACAGTTTACAATCCATGAAAGCTAATGCCAAAAAAACTCATTCATCTTTAAGGCAGCACAAAACTCTTTGCTATTGTTTTTAATACTGATTTTAACCAAGAGGGCGGGAGAAAGTTTAAGCCAGTCTAAAAAGGTTCCAGAGTTTAGGAAAGAATCTTCATGCAAGTACTGTATATTTACAAAATCCACCTCTAAATGCTACAACCATGCAAATCTTTTTTCCCCTTCAGATTAATTTGTGATCCATTTTGCATATTATTCAGGTGGAGAGGGGAGGGAGTGTTTTCATATGCATGTCTGTGTTTTCAAGTCATCTGTTGACTTATGGCATCTTCATGGATTTCACATGAGTGTTTTAACGTAAGGAATACTCAGAGGCAGTTTTTTGCCTTCCTCTGAAATTTAGCCTAAAGCACCTGGTATTCCTTGGTAGTCCCCCATCCAAGTACTAACTAGAACTGACCCTGCTTAGGTTCCAAGACTAGATGACATCTGGTGCTTTCTGGGTATTTAGTCATACCCATGACCTTCAATACCAGAGGTGGGGAAACCTGTTGCCAGATTGCCACCGCCAGTAGCTCTCCCCAGCACAGCCAATGGTGAGGAATCCTAGGAGCCAAAGCCCATTGTCATCTGGAAGGGCACACTTTGCCCACTTCTGTTGTGGGCAAATCCCCTGGAAAAACAGTAATATCACAAGTGACAAATCCAGATTTTGGCTTCCATTGCTTTATAATGGAAACAGAACTTGTTTCAATCCTACTCCCATTAAAGCAAACACAGCTGGAACATGCAAGACTGTTGCAGTCCCCATATTTCTTTAATGCAGTAGGATCCCCGTATCCACTGGGTGGCACATGGATAACAAAAACTGTGGATAATAGTGAACTCCATTGAAAATAATGGGACTTCCAGTTTAAAATACTATAGAGTTGTCTTGGGGGACCTAGAAAATGGCTAGAGAGGGCACATTTTCTAGGAAGACTCTATGGTAGGTGTCCTGTTTTGTGTCACATGGATAATTCAACCAGTGGATAATGAATCAGTGGATATGGGAGTCCTACTGTACAGGATTTGCCCTCTATGAAGTTCTGACTCCTCTGCAAGAGAGGTGGGAAAGAGGAGGAAAACAAGACACGTCTGTTGAATAAGCTGATTAAACATCTGCCATCTCAACTGAAGCTGGCCAAGCAAATATAAAGCTCATTTTCTGCCTGAAGGATTTTTATTCCTTCATTTCTGGATCCTGTTCTTTTGAGACTGTGACCACTGTAATTTACTTCTGCTAATGCAACGCATTGCTAGCACTGAGAATCAGTGGCACATCTGCATTTCTGGAGTTCAAAACAGCAGGTTATCAATTTCAAAACAGGCAATGGTTCTCTTCAAGGCAACATATCCAAGCTTGTAAAATTTTAGTATAATACACTCATTCTGGAAGGAACATTGCTAGACTTTTAAAAAAATGTTGGTTGGCTCAAGAATTTCCTTTCAGTCCTCAGATTAGTCCTGAGTAATGGCTTCACTCCTGTAGACTTCATTCCATGCTACTAAGTGAGCAGACATTTGTGCCGGCCAAGAGGACCACCTTGATCTTGTCCTGAGAACAAAATACAGTTGTCCCTCCACATTCGCGAACTTGACATTCGCGGTTTCGGTTATTCGCGGTTTTTGGAGGGCCCCCCCGGGCCCCCCCAAAACCACGACACGGGGCCTCCAGAGGCCCCGTGAAAGACCTGGGGAGGGGTGGGGAGGCCTTCGCGGGATGCCCGGAGGCCCTCCGGAGGCCCCGCGAAGGCCTGGGGAGGGGTAGGGAGGCCTTCGCGGGACCCCCGGAGGCCCTCCGGAGGCCCCGCGAAGGCCTGGGGAGCGGTGCGAAGGCCTTCGCGGGACCCCCAGAGGCCCTCCGGAGGGCCCGCGAAGGCCTGGGGAGGGGTGGGGAGGCCTTCGCGGGACCCCCGGAGGCCCTCCGGAGGCCCCGCGAAGGCCTGGGGAGGGGTGGGGAGGCCTTCGCGGGACCCCCGGAGGCCCTCCGGAGGCCCCGCGAAGGCCTGGGGAGGGGTGGGGAGGCCTTCGCGGGACCCCTGGAGGCCCTCCGGAGGCCCCGCGAAGGCCTGGGGAGGGAGGGAGGGAGGGCCGGGGAGACCTCCGCGGGGCCTAGGAAGGCCCCGCGAAGGCCTGGGCAGGGAGGGAGGGAGGGCCGGGGAGGCCTCCGCGGGGCCTAGGAAGGCCCCGCGAAGGCCTGGGCAGGGAGAGGGAGGGGGAGGGGTGTTTGTTATTCGCGGATTTTTCACATTCGCGGGGGTCCGCGGAACGGAACCCCCGCGAATGTGAAGGGACGACTGTAATGAACAGGCTATTCAAATTCTAGTGCAAGGTAGCCAACCTGATTTCCCAGGAGACCATCACTTGTTGCAATTATTCTGTATTGTGGCTCACAATATAAAAATGGTTAACTGAGGTCCTGGTGTCTCTTATGCACACTGTCGTAATAAAAACAGAGTAATTAAGACAGGGTACATCAGTTACAATTGGAGAGAAAACTACTTAGTGGGAAGAAAAAAAATTGTCAGAAGAAGGCTGGGCATCAGCATAGAGGTACTCCCAAGAGATGCAGTTAGTTTGATGTCCTCTGAGGCTTTTCTTGAACCTTAACAATGCTCAATATAGGCTTCTCTCTCTCTCTCTCTCTCTCTCTCTCTCTGGCTTCTCTTCGCAAATGAAGATCCAGGAAGGACTAATCCCGCGCTTTCTGCAAGCGCGCTGACGACTAAAAAGGCCAATCCGAGATAGACAAGTCCAGTTGCAGAAAACACAGCAGAAGGTTTCCTTGGGTGATGTTTCCGGGTTGTGATTTTTTCTGCATTGTCGTTTCTCTTCAAGACTTGTTCAGCGTGAGTTCTCAAATAAGGCTGCAGCATTGTAGATAGTGTGTCTCCATGCCTCCCGATGTGAGGCCAGGGCGGACCATTGTTGGTGATCAATTTGGCTGAGCCTGAGATGTTGTTTCAGGGAGTCCTTGTATCGCTTTTTTGGAGCACCCCTCTTACGCTGACCTGTGGCGAGTTCACCGTAGAATACTATTTTTGGGAGGCGATGGTCCTCCATCCTAGAAACATGCCCTGCCCAGCGCAGCTGTGTTCTCAATATCATGGCCTTAATGCTGGTGATCCCTGCTTGCTCAAGGACAGCAACATTTGTCACATAGTCAGTCCAGTGTATATTTAGGATTGTGCGTAAACAGTGCTGATGGAAGCGTTCGAGGAGTCGTAAGTGGTGGCAATAGGTGACCCATGTTTCAGACCCATAAAGGAGAATAGACAGTACAATGGCTCTATATACACTGATTTTTGTGTTTCGCCTCAAGTGTTTATTACTCCAGACTCTTTTTTAAAGTCTTTCAAATGCGCTTTATGCCTTTGCTAATCTGTGATCGATCTTTTTGTTAATCTTGGCATTTGAGGAGATGATGCTTCCCAGGTAGATGAACTGTGGAACCGACTTAAGCACAGAGTTGCCGACAGCAATATGTGGATTGTGGTGTTTGTCCTGGGGATGGTGGTGTTTGTTCTGTGGTGCAGGCTGGTAAAGGACTTCTGTTTTCTTCAGGCTGACTTCCAGTCCAAACAGTTCTGCAGCTGTTGCGAAGCAGGATGTTAGGTGCTGCAGAGCTGCTTCTGTGTGGGCAACAAGGGCATCAGCATCAGCGAAGAGCAGCTCACGGACTAGATAGTTTAGAGTCTTAGTGCAAGCCCTCAGATGGCTTAAGTTAAACAAGTTACCATCAGTACGGTAACGTATATAGATGCCGTCGTCTTCGAGCTCTGCCGTAGCCCTTTGGAGCATCATGCTGAAGAAGATTGTAAATAAAGTTGGAGCAAGAACACAACCTTGCTTCACTCCATTAGTTATTAGAAAGGGCTCTGAAAGAGCATCGCCATATCTGACTTGACCATGCTGGCCCTCATGTAGCAAGATAATCATTTTAAGGAATTTGGGGGGAAATCCTAGTCTTTCCAGGATCTGCCACAGATCTTTCTTACTCACGGTGTCGAAGGCTTTGGTGAAGTCACAAATGTTACATAGAGACCCTTGTTCTGCTCTCTATATATCTCTTGCAGTTGTCTAAGGGCAAATACCATATCTGTAGTACTCCTATTGGCTCTGAAGCCACATTGGCTTTCAGGAAGAAGTTCTTCTGCAATGGCAGCAACTAATCTGTTCAGGAGTATCCTTGAAAGGATTTTTCCAGCAATAGAGAGCAGTGTTATGCCTCGATAGTTTGAGCAATCAGATTTTGCTCCTTTTTTCTTGTACAGAGTGATGATGACTGCATTTCAGAGATCTGATGGCAGTTCCCCTTTTTCCCAGCAATTCACAAGGAGTTCATGGAATTTATCGTGGAGTACATGGCCTCCGTGTTTCCAAACTTCAGGTGGGATTCCATCAATCCCAGCTGCCTTGCCGTTTTTCAACTGCTGTATGGCCTTAAGGGTCTCTTCCAAAGTGGGAGCTATGTCCAATTCATTTTTCATCGGTTTTTGTATCATATATTGATAGCTGAGCCTTGGACTACTCGGTTGGCCTAAAGAGACTTTGAAAGTGTTCAGCCCATCGATTCAAGATGGAGGCTTTATCAGTAATTAATGTTTGACCATCTGTACTGTATAAGTAATAAACTGACGCTTGCATGCTGGAACATCAGAACCATGCGAGACTCTGAAGATAGTGGACGGCCTGAGCGTCGTTCTGCTCTGATAGCCTATGAACTATCACAACTTAATATTGACATCGCTGCTCTTAGTGAAGTTCGTCTCCATGAGGAAGCAGCCTTAAAGAACACGGCGCCAGCTACACACTTTACGGGTCTGGCAAACCCAAAACCGAAAAACATCTTTCAGGAGTAGGCTTCATGATTAAAAACTCAATTGCCTCCAAACTCGAAACCTTGCCAACAGGACACTCTGATCGCATTATTTCCTTACGCCTCCCTCATGTAGTTCTCTTTAGTATATATGCCCCAACTATGCAAGCCGACCCTATAGAGAAAGAAAAATTCTACACAGACCTACGCCAACTCATACAAAAAGTCCCTGTAGAAGATAAAATTATTATCCTTGGTGACTTCAATGCCAGAGTAGGAAAGAACTCTGAAGCCTGGAATGGTGTCTTAGGCAAGCATGGTGTTGGAAATTGCAATGATAACGGACGACTCTTGCTAGAGTTATGTGCAGAACAACAGCTGACTATTACAAACACAATCTTTCAGCAGAAAGACAGCTTGAAGACAACCTGGATGCATCCCCGATCCAAACATTGGCACCTCATTGACTATGTTCTACTCCGCAAAAGAAACATCTGCGATGTCCGCCATACTCTAGTGATGCCCAGTGCAGAATGCCAGACGGATCATCACCTCGTCAGATGTAAACTAAATCTTCATCTCAACTTCAAACCTAAGAGGGGTGGCATGTTAAAGAAGAGACTCCAAGTCAACAATCTTCAACAAGCTACCACGAGAAACAACTTCCAGGCAAATCTGCAAACAAAACTTGAAGACCACCCTATAGATCCTTCTCCTACAGTGGTTTGGCAACATATCAAAAACAGTATCCTCCAGTCTGCAGAAGAATCCCTCGGGTTCTCCCACAAGAAAAATCAAGACTGATTTGATGGAAACAACCAAGAGATCCAGGAGCTGTTGGCAAAGAAGAGAACTGTTCACCAGACATACCTCGCCCAGCCAACTTGCCATGTAAGAAAAGCAGCTTTCCGTCTCACATGTAGTAAACTTCAACAAAAACTCCGAGACATGCAGAACAAGTAGTGGATCAATATAGCAGAGAAGACACAAAGCTGTGCAGATCTGGGGGATTCTAGAGGATTTTATAATAGGCTTCCACATATTAAAGAATCATAGTTGGAAAGGACAACTACAGCCATCTATAATCTAATACAGTACACAACGAAAGCACTCCTGAGAGATAGTTGTTAATCTCTGTTTAAAAAACTCAAGCCTACTCAAGTCTGCAGTTTTCTGGATCCTTTCTCATAAATCACTCAGTTGAGGCAAGTGTGATTGCATTGTTAAATGAGAAGAGGAAGATGCTGGCTTTCCAGCATTGATTATGGGACATGTTTTTAAAATGCTACAAAATCCCACTCTCTCAGCCTCAGAGGAAGGCAAACACAAACTTTCTCTGAACAAACTTTGCCAAGAAAACCCCATGATAGGGTCACCTTAGGGTTGCCATAAGTTAGAAACCACAAGCTTGGTGGGAGGTCTGGAAGCCATACCCTACGAGGAGTGGTTTAGGGATCTGGGTATGTTTAGCCTGGAGAAGAGAAGGTTAAGAGGTGACATGTTTAAATATTTGAAGGGATGGAGCAATCATACTGAGCATGGAGCAAGCTTGTTTTCTGCTGCTCCAGAGACTAGGACACGGAACAGTAGATTCAAAGCAGATCGAGGGAAAAAATAGTGTAACTCTATTCTGCTTTGGTCAGACCTCACTTGGAATACTGTGTCCAGTTCTGGGCACCACAATTCAAGAAGGATGTTGACAAGCTGGAGTGTGTCCAGAGGAGGGTGATCAAAATTGTAAAGTGCCCTATGAGGAGTCGCTTAGGAAGCTGGGTATGTTTAGCCTGGGGAAGAGAAGGTTAAGAGGGGACATGATAGCCATGTTTAAATATTTGAAGGGATGTCATACTGAGGATGAGGCAAGCTTCTTTTCTGCTGCTCCAGAGACTAGGACACGGAGCAATGGGTTCAAACTACAGGAAAAGAGATTCCACCTAAACATTAGGAAGAACTTCCTGACAGCTTTTCAGAAGTGGAATACACTGCCTCGTAGTGTGGTGGAGTCTCCTTCTTTGGAGGTTTTTAAGCAGAGGCTGAATGGCCATCTGTCGGGAATGCTTTGATTGTGTATTCCTGCATGGCAGGGGGTTGGACTAGATGGCCCTTGTGGTCTCTTCCAACTCTATGATTCTATTCTATGAAAGTCCACAACCCTCCAAGGCAGTCTATCCCACTGTCAAGCAGCTCTTAGATGAAAAAGGTTCTTCATAATGTTTAGGTGGAATCTCTCTCACCTTTTCTAATCCACTGGTTTGTATTCTAATCTCCAGAGCAGCAGAAAACAAGCTCACTCCATCTTCTATACGACATCCCATTCTATATGACAGAGGCACTGCACTTCAGTGGTTCCATTCCTTCCTCTCAGGAGATTCCAGAGGGTGATGCTCGGGGACAGTTACTCATCAAAAATAGAGCTTAATTGTGGCACCCCTCAGGCGCCATCCTGTCCTTGATGCTTTTTAATATCTATATGAAGCCACTGGGAGAAATCATCTGGAGACATGGGGTGGGGTGTTATCAGTACGCTGATGACACCCAAATATATTTCTCCATGTCTCAGTCATCAGCCATGATGACAGATGGTATTTCTCCCCTCAGTCACTGTCTTGTAGCGGTAATGGACTGGATAAAGAAAAATCAACTCAAACTGAATCCAGAGAAAATGGAGATGCTTACAGTGGGAGGCCCTAAACCTGGTACTGGGTTGCAACTGCCAGTCCTGGGTGGGCTAAGGACTGTGTTCGCAATTTGGGGTTGCTCCTAGACTCATCGCTTCACATGACTGCTCAGGTGAACGCGACAGTCAAGAGCGCCGGTTATCAGCTTCGGCAGATACACCAACTGTGTCCTTACCTCGAGACAAAGGACCTAGAAACTATAGTGTGTGCACTGGTAACCTCATGACTTGATTTCTGCAATGCTTTCTACATGGGGCTACCCTTATACCTAGTTCGGAAACTACAACTGGTGAAAAATATGGCAGCCAGGTTAGTCACTGGGAAATCGAGAAGGGAGCATATCACTCCAATCTTGAAATCCCTTCACTGGCTGCCTATCAGTTTCCGAGCCCAGTATAAGGTGTTGGTAATGACCTATAAAGCCCTACATGGCCTCGGTCCAACCTACATAAGCGATCGCCTTCTCGCATATAATCCAGCCTGCACCCTTAGATCTTCTGGGAGGGGTTTATTGCAACCAATGAGATCTAGATTAACAGCAACCTCCCAGAGATCTTTTTCTATCGCTGCTCCCAGACTATGGAATGCCCTGCCGGAGGAGATCTGTCAAGCAACCAGCTTGGAGAATTTCAAAAAAGCCATCAAAACGGATCTCTTCCGGCAGGCCTTCCTTGAATAGAACAGACCATTTTTAATGGATGCTTCTCCCTCTTTTTATGTTACGTTCTTATGTCTTTATGTTTTGATATTATAGTTTTAAAGTTTTAGGGTAGTTATTTTATGTCACTGGTGAATTTGCCAGTTATTTTAAATATATGTACTATTATATGTAATTTTAAGGGGGGTAAATTGTTTTAAGTTATTACTGTTGTTATGGATTTGTTTGTTTTATGTCCAATTGTTGTGAGCCACCTTGATTGCCTAATAGGCAAAAGGCGGGGTACGAAAAAAAAATACAACCTATTATATTAAAGATGGTTGTCATATCACCTCTCAGTTTTGTCTTTTCCAAGCTAAACATATTGTGTCCCCCTAGTGGTTTCTCATTGGGCTTGGTTTCCTTTGTCACCTTGGTCACCCTACTCCTGACAAGTATGAGCATCAACAGGAACAGTGTCTTAAATCTTTATCAGACACCTGTTTGTTTCAGATAAATAAGAATTTCTCTTTGAAGCCTGCCATATCTGTTTTGGCCACAAAGAGAGACAGACACAGACACACAATGTTAGCAAGCTCCTAGTGTTTGACACTGTGAAGTCTGTTGCTTCTTTTTTCAAAACCAATATATGAAGCAACAAGCTCATTTCCTGGGCTATAAATAACTTTAATATTTCATGAAATTTGACTTTTCTTTAAATTAAACTCCATTACCTGTACCCCCTCTATATCTATACTGTATTCTTAACCTATCACTCCATAGTACCAATTTTAGAGAGGAATGGAATTACATCAGATACTTCTAGACTACTCAACTTTCTGAAAACTTTTTTTTAAGATCCAAAAAGAAAGTTTACCACTCCCATGAACGTCCATATTGTCAAGCAGTATGACCGTGTCAGCCAAACACACACACAACACAAAATCCAGAAACCAAAAGAAAACTACAACATTCAATCATGTTACTGCAATTAAAAGAAAAAATGAAACCATTAGCAACAAGGTGTTTCCTGGGCTGTCTTCTGTAAGTATCGAAGACATTTATGAGACTACAAGGAAGAAAATCCCGTCCTTCCTTGTGAATCAAGTGTAGGAGACATTTGAAAGGAAATTACTGTCTTTACCTGAAACAGGTTTATCCTCAAGTTTTTACTACTTCCTTCCAAAGACAGAGCAACTACAATGAAAATAATTGCAGCCTCCAAGAATCAGTGACTGTCAGAAATGTGGAAAAGATTACACATTTTAAGAAGCACAGTAAATGATACAGGCTATAACTTTTCTTAATAAAGATATAATTAATGCAAGTGCCTAGAAAATGTACAAAACTGCAATTTAGATTGGCTACCTTGCAGACTACATTGTGGAGAAAGGAAAATATGTATCCATTAAATGAAACCTTGCTTTCAGTTTACATTTCTTATTGGTAGAAAACAGCTTGGACCCCAAGTGAAGTAATGTGTATGCTTATATTTTCAGTTATGAAGTGACCCACTCAAGTCTCTTTTATAATCAGACGAGTGCGGACGGGAAGCATAGCATGGCAAAGCAAAATCTGAACAACAGCATCCCATCATCACTGTTCTAATGGTGGCTGCAAAGAGCACAATAAAAAACATTTCTCACAAAACACACACAGTTACCCCAGGAGAGACAGCCAACATGCCATAGTTTGAGTGTTGGACTATGACTCTGGAGGCCAGGGTTTGGATTCCTGCTCAGCCATGAAACCCGTTGGGTGACATTAGGCAAGCCATATTCTCTCAGCCTCAGAGAAAGGCAAGGGAAGACCTCTTCTGCACAAATCTTACTGAGAAAACCCTGTGATAGGGTCACCCTAAGTCAGAAATTGCTTGAAGCCACACAACAACAACAACCCCATAAGAGCTACATCTTAACTACTAACATTTAAAAACAACATATTCTCAACAAGGAAATGATCCCATGGTATAGTTGTACTTTGCGGAACTGCTTCCATCAACTGAACTTTGTTGTTGTTACAGATTGTCAAATCAACCCCAACTAATGGTGACCCTATCCTAGCATTTTCTTGACAAGCTTTATTCAGAGGTTTGTCATTGACTTCCTGTAAGACAGAGTGTATGAGATACCCTAAGCCACCCAACTGGTTTCCATGGCTGAATACGGATTCAAAACCTGGCCTCCCAGATCCTAGTCCAACACTCAAGCCACAACACCGCACTGGCTCTCATATCACAGAACCATAAGGGAGGGATTAACTCCTCTGTGCACCCTCATAGGGTTAGGAGATGCTCTTTAGAGGAAATTTTCAGACAACAAAAGGATTGGGGGTGGGCAGGGAGAAAGCCCTGTTACAATAGCAGACTTCCAACAGTTGGATTAAATCAACAACAATTATTGTTCTTTCGCTAATTTTTAACTGTTTCAACAATTCTATGTTGAGGAGTACTGTTCAGAAGCAACAGAGCCAGAGTTCTGCAGTAAAAAAAAATGTTTTCTAGTACTAGGAAATGCAGTGAATGAATAAATTAAAATTAGTGTTTTTAGATTTCTCCTCTATCTTTCACTTTTAAAGAAGCGAGGTGAGGGAGAGAGAGGACATGATTGAAGCTGTTTATTTCCAAGACAGTCCATTGGTCCATCATTTCACCTTATTAACTCTCTACTCTGATTGGCAGCAAGTCTCTGAGATCTGAAGTAATGGTTCTTCACAGCCCAAGTACTACAGATCCTTTTAACTGCACACATCTTGGACTCAATCTGTTTTATGCAGCATATAAAATATGTCCTCTGCCATGGAATTATGGTCCTTCCCCAAGTGTATTTTCAATAGAATATATCCCAAATTGAAGATCATTTTACTGAGTTTTTTTAAACAGGCCCTAGCAACAGTCTATATGACACAAGATGGACATACCTCTGCTTTTTAATACAAATTCTAATAGCAGAAAAAATTCAAGCCTGCTTAACACTTACCACATATGCAAACCCAAGCCTAAACTATATTTTAGTAACACAAGACTGGTAGACATCAAAGTGATAAAAACAGTAGTATACTACAGATTTGCTGAAAATGCGAGTATCATAACAAAGACTAAAAGAGAAAAAAAGAAAAAGAAGAAAAAAGACCACCATTACCACACAATTCCTTTCTACCGTGTGGAAGTTAAAGTTTTATATTGGCATCAGAGATGTTCACTTTCTAGGAATCAAGAGCATAACTGAGCTTCAGTTCTGTTGCCACTCAGTCTCAGGAAATTCCTACTTAATATATAAAGGAACAGAAACTCACTCCTTAGAGTGGAAAAAGTCCACCTCTTTTAACCAGATGTTCAGCAACTAACGCTTTCTGGTAGCTTATTTCATAGATACTGAATAAAGAACAAAGCAGGCTACAATTTGAGAATGTAAGAATTACTCCACCATCAAATGGGGATACACACAGTTTTGGCTACAATCCACAGCTCTTTTTGGCTGACACATTTTCTTACTATTTAAAAACATTTCCACAAGTGAAGCAGTCCGACTTTATCCCAAGCGACAATACAAGAATGTACTGTAAAGCAGCCTGAGTGAATAAAATCCACATGTAATTATTGCAGTTTTAAATACAACTCACCATGAAATAAATGCATTCTTCTCTTTCTAGCTATGAACGTCTACTGGAAGCTATGCTGTCATTCCACGCAACACAACTAGGCTTTAGCTACATAAGTCTATGAACGATTTCTGCCTTGTCCTTTATATGGAACAAAGTCCCAAGAATATAAACACTTTTGTGGAAAGAGCTGGGATTACAGAGTGGTTTCATTGTTGCTGTTGTTGTTGTTGTTGTTGTTGTGCACCATCACAGAATCATAAAATCATAGAGTTGGAAGAGACCACACAGACCATCCAGTCCAACCCCCTGCCATGCAGGAATACACAATCAAAGCATTGCCAACAGATGGTCATCCAGCCTCTGTTTCAAAACCTCCAAAGAAGGAGATTCCACCACAGTACGAGGCAGGGCATTCCACTTCTGAATAGCTCTTACTGTCAGACAGTTCATCCTAATCCTTAGGTGGAATCTCTTTTCCTGTAGCTTGAATCCACTGTTCCGTATCCTAGTCTCTAGAGCAGCAGAAAACAAGCTTGCTCCATCCTCAATATGATTGCTTCATCCTCAATAAGACATCCCTTCAAATATTTAAACATGACTGTCATGTCACCTCTTAACCTTCTCTTCTCCAGGCTAAACATACCCAGCTCCCTAAGCCACTCCTCATAGGGTATGGCTTCCAGACCTCCCACCAAGCTTGTGGTTTCTAACTCTCACCCTAAGGTGACGCTATCATGGGGTTTTCTTGGCAAAGTTTGTTCAGAGAAAGTTTGTGTTTGCCTTCCTCTGAGGCTGAGAGAGTGGGATTTTGTAGCATTTTAAAAACATGTCCCACAACCAATGCTGGAAAGCCAGCATCTTCCTCTTCTCATTTAACAATGCAATCATACTTGCCTCAACTGAGTGGTTTATGAGAAAGGATCCAGAAAACTGCAGACTTGAGTAGGATTGCATGACAAAAATTTGCGAACATTTCCTCCACACAGTTAAGACATTTGCCCCATCTAAACCAATCATAGAATGAAGAGAAACCGAGATTTCGAACTTGGGAGATCAGTACCCGTGTTCACATCTTCCTCAATTTTACCTGCAGTGTTATTCTAATGTGAGTTTCCTGGCTTTATTGACACCACCTCACCTTCATGGTTAAATCCATTCACTTTCTTTTCAGATATCCTTCTCCCCCCCGCCTCCCCCAAGGCAACGTACTTTAAGTTTCAAGTTTCATACTATTATGGGCTTGGCACCAATAATGTCAGATTTTCTGCAGCACCTTCTCGTGATTGTTTTCACCTTAACAGACTAATGGGCCTCCCCATTAGATCAAAGTGGCTGTGCCAATTCTAGCCCCAAACACATACTTGAAATTGTTAACTTCACCATCCAAATAAATGACTTCCACAGTTGCATGTGACAGAGCTCCAGTGACTATGAGTTCTTCCTTTATTACCCTCATTTTTGCTCGTGACATATCTTTCCATAAATGTGTGTCTTCCCAGAAAGAATAATCTTCAACCTGGAGAGGATTCCTGTGGGCAGTAATGGCCAGCATCACTGAAAAACCTTTGATTTAACAGGGTCTTGGAGATGGTTTGTTGAACGATTGCCCACCATGCTCCCTCTAAAGTTTAGGGCCTAAAACTTTCATCCTCCAGTGTCACAGATTGGCACTCCAAGCTGCATAGTATCTGGCATCATGACTTGTTTCAAACTAAAAGAAGTCTAAGAACAGAGGGATCAAGAGATTTTTTTTTAAATCTTTTTATTACCATTTTCCACAGAATTACAATCTACACACAATATATACACAAAATATACACAAATCCATACACAACCATTTAACATTAATATAAAAACAAAAACTTCCAACTCCACAGTGTTTGGGTCAGTTTACAGTATCTACTTTGGCTTCAGCTTAATACCTTCAAAAGAAAAAAAAGAATCTGATACATTGGTGCTATAATTCTTAACTCACCCCGGAGGAGTAAAGTTTCAAGATTTCCAGCGTCTATTAGAGATCCTATCTGTATCAGGAAAGTGATATTGGGGTATTCATTACTCTATTTTACTCTGTAATCCAAAAAGTCATATATCCATTCCATTTTTCCTTCCAAGACTCAATTACCCTTTCCCATTCCTTTCTGAAATCTTCCACAGATTTATATTTAATCCAACATGTTAAGTATTCCATTTGAATCACTTCTCCCATTTTCCTCTGCCATTCTTCCTTATCAGGAATCTTATCCTGCCTCCAATATCTCGCGTAAACTATTCTGGCCGTGGTGGTCATATACAACATAATTTTTTTGAATTTTAAAGGGAAATTCTCATCAAAGATGTTTAGTAAATAAAGCTCTGGTTTTAATTTGAAATCTTCCCTGAGAATTCCCCTAATCTCTTCATGTATATTATTCCAAAATTGTTTAGCCAACTTACACGTCCACCACATATGGAAGAATGAACTATTTACCTCCCCACATTTCCAACAGTTTGCTTTTACATGCTTATACGGGATCAAGAGATTTTGAAGCACAAATCAGAGCTTACAAAATTTACAATCAACTGTTGCGCTGATTAGGAGCTGCAATCCAAAAAGGCACATGTACCAGAACTTGGGAAAGTTATACTACCAGCAAGCAACAAAGAGCAATATGCCTATACAAGATATTGCTTTAAGACTAGTTAGCCTTTACCTTGCTTTTGCTTGGGTGCTTAGTTTACTCTAGTCAACAGATTTAACATCCAGCCTGTAGGTTTCATATTTACTTGGGCCAAAGTCAAAGAATTTCTAACCCACACAATTACAGAGCATTAATAAGTAACAACAGGTTAAATCTCAAAAGGGCAGGAATGTCAACAGAAACAAGTATGTGTCATTTTGGACTGATTGACTCATTGCAATGTGTGAAGCTGTACATAGTAGGACATGGCCATCCATCAAAGCCAACAGATATAGCACCTAGATCAGCTACCCCTTTCTTTGCTGATGCATATTTAATTACTATACAGGACCACAGTCTGGGTTACCTATAATTAACCCCTTATCCATGGAGATCAATTATAGGCAATTATTAATTATAGAGGGCTAACACTTGACTCTGAGAATATATTCAGATTCATGTGAGGGGATTGCAAAGCCCTACGTTCAGCAAAAGCCTGGTTAATGAAAGCAAACAGCATTCTTGCTTGAATTCTGCCCCATCAGCATCACCCACAAGTTGTTTGCTTTCTATGTGCTGCCTAGGCAGAGTTTGGGAAAAGGAAAAAAAGAAAAGGCAACACAAAACCCTGGCAGCTAAAGGTTGAAAGGGCTTTGTGGTTTTGTTCCATTGCTCTAAATTCCCCTGGTATTACCGCTCAACTCTTTGGGATTGTTACAGCTTTAATTCAACTGCCAAAAAAATGAAACTAATGCAAAACACAAGGGCTCCAGGAAAGGGGGGGGGAGTTTTATGCTGAGAGAGATGAAAAGCAATCAAAAGGGGGGGGGATAAAAAAAAGTTTTCCTAGTACCTTAGAGGAATACATCGAGTACAGGTTAAGGGCATACATTTGAGAAAGTTAGAACACAGCCCATCTTCGCTTTTGCACAAGGATTCAAGCAGACAGGAGCTAATTAAAAAAACATAATTCCAACCTCCAGGCCCTTCAAGTGCTGTTTTATTAATGAAACTGAGGTAGACAAGAGGCAAGCAAAAATGTTTCTCTTGAAAGATGTCAATGCAGTCATTTCAGCTGGTCCTAAAACTGGACCTACATCATGTACATACAAGAGAGAGCGAGGGGGAGGGACTCCTTGTACAGTATCCCCTTTTTTATATTTTAGATAACAGGTGATCAATTGTGGCCCTCCAGATGTCTTTGGACTGCAACTCCCACAATCCCTCATTATTAACTATGACTACTAAGGCTGATTGATGGGGGTTGTAGTTTAACAACAACAGCAGAGCCACAGTTGTCCAACAACATCTGGAGGACCACATAGAAAGACGAGCAAGCCTTAGGCTCCACTTGGCAGTAGAATGCATCCCTGCACACTCCTCTCAACTGAACCAGTGTCCACCAGTAGCAACTGGACAGTGACATCCCTATGAGAACCTTTTTCCCTTCTCCAGAAACCCAGGAGTCTCTGGTAAACTGGGCTTATTAAGTGTCTCCAGAAAACAATGGGTATATACCTCTATATATTCAAAAGCAACCCTCTATTAACTTCTAGAAGAAACTTTTAAGAGCTGCTTTGGTTTAGCACTCCTATCAAATAATACACCAGCTTTTTTTGTTGTTGTTGTTAATTGTTATCAAGGTATTTCAACTTATGGCAATCCTAATGGTTTCACACTCTTTGTTTTCGACCTTTCAACCAAATGTGCTGGATGAAAAACCTTACAGAATTCCCCCACCCACCCCCAAAACAACCCAACTGGGCACTGTTATTTGCTGTACTCCCTACTCCACCAGTCCTCCTAGAATTTTCCTTTTATACATCTGTTAGCAATTTATCCACTCCCTCCAATTGTCCAATTTGGCAGGGACAATCCCAATTAATCCTCTGTCATCCCACTTTTTCAGTGACTTTTAAAATGTCCCAGATTTTTTCCCGTCCCCCCACTTTCCTTCTTTGTCCTCAACTGCTGCAAACTGAGTTTAAAATACACAAGGAGTTTGCACTCAGTTAACTCAGCAGTGAGGAGATGAGAGGAAGCGGTGATATCATTCCTTTTCCAGTCGACTCAGACAAAAGCAAACTGCTGCAGCCTCTCCTAGCTTATGTTTTCTTCATCATTAATCTTTGCCATCTTGACTACATTCTAGTGTTGCTTGGCCACACAGGCCCCAATTTTAATCTGTGAAATGTTGGAGGGTATGTTAATCATCCCTTATTATCTGCTACCATTCGAATAACACACACCTACTCATACATGTTAGTCCACTGTTTGTTTACTTATTTCTAGGAAGATCTGCTAGCCCTGCTCAGACCAGGTTCTTCCCTGTAGGTCACGGAGGCTGCACTCTGTAATCTAGAAGGCTGGGGAGTACATTGTCTTTCCACCTCATTCATAACATTTCTTTTATTTCAGCCTCCTTCAGCTTCCATTTCTCCTTGTCCTAACAGTTAAGCATTAAGTGAAATATCTTGATTGATTGTTCTAAGAACAGGCCTCATGTTTGTGCACCCCTCCTTTTCCCACGCCAAGCTGCACAGAAAATACTATCATCTGTTGAGTCAGAGTTTCCAATGATAATGAAGCGGGGAAACTACAATTTAAGTGCTGCTTACAAACCAGGATATCAGACTAAGGAGATTTTCAGACAGGAATGAAAAAGGCGTTCCTATCCCAGAATCTCCACTTCTGTCCCTGTTCCGGCACAATAACAAAAATTTTCAGACCTACCTTAGTAGCGTCGACAGGGCAGCCCAGGAGTGAATGGAGCTTTAATGGAGCGCCATTTCACTTCCTGGAGTGAAATCCCAAAGATTCACGTGAGAAGACGCGAGCACAGGAAATTCAAAAATAAAAACCCAAATGCAACCAAAAAAAGGTACAAAAAGCACTTATACACACTTTAAAACTTCCAAGTAAACCAGGAAAGTTTTCTAAAAGTGTGTCACTTACCTTGATGTCCCGATTTCACCTGGAAGTGTTCTGGCTGGGTCCTTCCATTGACACTGGGACCTCGCCAGCAAAATGGGGCACCTTTTCACTCGCTGTCAAATCCGTGACAGAAACAGAACAGGGGATGTATTGATGGCTTCTCCTATGAATAAAAAGCAGCACCGGTGGAACAGCAGCAGAACGGATGCATTACAAGGGGGGAATGATGTCATATGAAAAGGGAGCCCTTTTGTGATCTCCTGGCATTTGTGTAATGCCACTTTTAACGCACCTGATAATCTCCTTCATGAGCAATGATGGTTTAATCACAATGCCCTGCTTAAAGCTGGTACATGGGAAATGGAAGGAGCATGGAGGTAACAATACTCATGTTCAAACTAAGGAAATATGACTTCATATAATCATAGAATTGTAGAGTTGGAAGAGACCACGAGGACCATCCAGTCCAACCCCCTGACTTAAGTGGAATGAGATCAATATGTTTTAACCAGGCCAGCCAAGTAGCTGGCGGACATAGCTTTTACTGTTCCATGATGAAAGCCCTTGCCAAAAATTTGTCTGTTATTCTCACAAGGGAACTTGACTACAAGCTAGCCAGAGGACACAAAGAGATCCAGGAAGATCAAGCCAACAGGACACATTTAGGAGATTTTCAAACGTGTTAAAAGTGGAGTTAGAGGAACGCCAGCAGATCACAAAAGAGTTCCCTTTTCAGATGATGTTGTTCCCCCCTCCAGCAGCGCTGCTTTTTATTGACGGGAGAAGCCATCAATAGATCCCCTGTTCCGTTCCTGTCACGGATGTTCCTGCATGTGACAAGGTGCCTCGTTATGCTGGTGATATCCCAGCATCAATGGGAGGTCCCTGCCAGAACACTTCTGGGTGAGATTGGGACATCCAGGTAAGCTACCCGCCGTTAGAACACCTGTCACTCCTGGGCTGCCGGAATGACAGAGGAGAGGATGTAAGTGCATTGGGGAGGGTGATTGTGGCAGGTCAGGGACAGGACAGGGGTGGGAGAGGAGGTTGTGGGACAGGAACACTTTTTTTGTTCCTGTCTGATAATCTCCTTAGGTTTACCTTAGCCAGGTCACACATACCCTAGGATATATGACAGCTGGTGTTAAGAGAGCAACAATCAGGAGAAATAAAAGTTATATGTAGTGTACTACCAGGATTGCCATATGTCCTCATTTTCCTGGACATGTCCCCTTTTGCACAGGCTGATGCCACCTCCTCATTGCTACCTCATTGGCTCCATTAAGATCTCCACTAGGAGAAGGGACAGAAGCCACCATGGCAGAATGCTGAGATAGAGAGACAATGACTTGAGACTGGGAGGGAGAAGGGAGACAGATCCAGAGGGAGAAGACAAAGTAGCTGAACAAGATGGCTGAGGGCGCCTCTGGCTATGCAGGGGCGACAAAACAGGGCAGTTTGGTGGAGCATGTGAGGTAGCTGTCAGAAGAGTTGGGGAATGAGGAAAAGGAAAATAGTATTATTTAAATACAATGAAGGTTAGGCGCTGGGCAGGGCATGTGTCTAGGATGGAGGACCATCGCCTCCCCAAAATAGTACTCTACGGTGAATTCGCCACGGGTCAGCATAAGAGGGGCGCTCCAAAAAAGCGATATAAGGACTCCCTGAAACAACATCTCAGGCTTGGCCAAATTGATCACCAACAATGGTCTGCCCTGGCCTCACATCAGGAGGCACGGAGATGCACTATCCACAATGCTGCAGCCTTATTTGAGAACTCACGCCGAACAAGTCTTGAAGAGAAAGGGCAACGCAGAAAGAATCACAACCCGGTAACATCACCCGAGGAAACCTTCTGCTGTGCTTTCTGCAACCGGACTCGTCTATCTCGGATTGGCCTTTTTAGTCATCAGTGCGCTTGCAGAAAGCGCAGGATGAGTCCTTCCTGAATCTTTGTTTGCGAAGAAAAGCCAGAGAGAGACAGAGAGAGAAGGTTAGAAATATTTCTCGTAGCAATTATCACTGTTTATATAACAGGGGATTTAAACCGAGAGTCGTCAGAGAGATTGATGATTTGAAATAGGCAATCAGTAGGTGTGTCCTGTTTTTTGCTTTTCAAAATATAGTCTAGGTCTAATCACCCAGAAATGGAGTTGACTTTGGCCAGTGCAGGCACAGATAATTCCTACCTGATCTTGCAATGTTTTATTTTTACTGAGAGCCTTTTTTTATTTATCACATTTGCATCCCACATTTTCTTAGCTTAGACAAATGCATAGACTTTTTGATTGTAAATAAATGCAAGATATTCTCGCTTGTTTCAAAACACCAGCTTCACTGAACTACAGTCATTTATCCTAGTTTAATCCCCTCTCTCTCCCAGTCCTCACTTCATTCTTAGATTGACATACTTTATCAAATATCTTTGTAGCACTCCCCATTTCATGTCTTCTCCAGTGCATACCCAATAGCTTTGCAATTTCACCATTTGCAATTTCACACTCTCTATATATGAGCCCCAAACTACCTACTAGTTTTACAGGATTCCACTTTTTGTACCAGAGTTACATTTTTCTCCTATAAATTGCATGTTTCTCTACATCAGCCAGTCTGTGAAATTGTTATATGCCATTACCGTCCTCTTTTCCCTTAATAGCCTTTACTACCCTGAAAGGAGATGAATTTCTAGTGTTTGCATGGTCTCCCTTCTGCATTGGGCTCACTGATCACTTAACTTCTGTACACTCAACAAAGGTGCAGTGAAAGGTGTACACAATTTGCCTTCCTTCTTTTGCTTCACCAAGGCAATCTCCCATCCCAATCAAAATCCTTACTATGGCACTCTTTTATCAGCGATCTTCATTTTAAACTTTATTTCATTATCTGTTTGAACACTTGTCCTGTGTTTGGATGAGAGCATTCTATTAATTGGATGCAAACATCTCTGGACATTAGACGTACACACTTCCATGGAACCATGATAGAACCACAGTGTAAACAGTAATTTCCCACAATCTAGTGGTATGTGTTAGGTTACAGTTCCCTTTATTCTTAAACAGCACAGCTATTGGCCATACCAGCTAAAAACAATGGGAGTTGTAGTCCATTGTATTCAGGGAATACCAGACTGGGAAAGACTGCTCTACAACATACCTCCCATTTTTAGTTCTCTCCTTCAACTCTAAGGCTCCTATTTTGCCTATAGTTCCCAACTAATCTCCATATGCTTCAGACTACAGAGGGATTATTTAGCTGTGAGCAAATCCTGCACCATATGCAAACCATGCAAGTTTATCCTCTGGAAATAGATGGGCCATTGTCCTTTTTTTTTTTTTTAAGCAATGTAGAAAATAATGTTGTCCTATTTGGAGAAAAAACCATTAGCAGATGCAAATGCCACAAACTGCCATTGCAGGGTCTCATGAGTATTCAACAGAAGCTACCAGCTAATTTCCCTAAGGACAAATATTTGCACATACTGCTGACCATTTTCTTTGTGGTCCCAGGGTCATTCTGTGTGGCTCTAGGGTGGATGTGGTATCACAACTAAGGCAAGGCAAGTTCACTTTGCACTCCCTGACTGTCATTCTATTTAGCTGAAAAAATTGGACTGTTTTGCATGGTAGTTTTTTCACTGCCCTCTGTAATGTTCAGTAAGTAGCTCAAGACTAGGCAACTTCCTGTTTTGATTACTGCAATGCATTTTATATAGGTCTGCCCTTGAAGAGGGTGTAAAAATATCTGTTAGTACAAAATATGATGGCTAGTATATTGACTGCAACCAGGCATTACAATCATACATTACAATCAGTGGGCCCTTGGGTATCCGCTGGGGTTTGGTTCCAGGATCCTCTATGGATACCAAAATCCATGGATGCTCAGGTCCCATTATATACAATGGTGTAGTAAAATGGTGTCCCTTATATAAAAGGGCAAAATCAAGGTTTGATTTTTGGATTTTTTTGTTTTCGGAATATTTTCAAGCTGTGGATGGTTGAATCCATGGATACAGAGGGCCAACTATATGAGTATCTACTCATATAGTCATTACTTTCCATTAATTTGTCGCCCAATTCATATTGCTTCTATTAACTACAATGCCCTTCATGGCTTCCCATGTATTCCTTCTCAAGACTCAACATCAGAGGCCCTGCTCCAAGTGCACTTACCACAGGAGCTACAATGGACGCCTACATTCCTGGAGAGGTTGGTCTAAGCCCTATTTTATCATCTTTTCTGTGATTATACAGTATTTCATGCCTTTTAATCCTCTATCTCTGCTGTGATACTGTGTCTAAGATTTAACTTTATCTTTTATCAACAGTTTTATCTTAAATATTTGTAGTTTGAAGCAGAATTGCTTCTATCAGACACTCCAGGAAAAATTAGAAGACTATGCTGGTGAATTTAGCCCAGCTGAAGCCCTATTGGTATGTCCTTCCCCTTCAAGTCCTTCAAATGTTTGTTTTATACTCTGCTGCTTTTGATAGATTGTTTTATTATGCTGTTGCTGGTTTTATATGATTTTATTTGTTTTGTAGTTGTTTTGTTTTTACTTATTTGCTGTCCTGAGAGAAATAAGCTATACAACAATAAATATATTTTAGTAAGAAATAATGAGCTTACATTTTTGCAACTTCTCATTTTGACTTCAAATTGGGAGTGGCATAAGCAAAAGGAGCCAAAACACTCTCCTGCTTTACAATTATGACTGGTTGGCTTGGCTTCTGACATTTTGATAGTGAGAAAGGTATCCAGGTATGTACTTAACAATGAGGACACAGTGGGCCCTCAGTATCCACTGGGGTTTGGTTCCAAAACTCCCCCGTCGATACCAAAATCCGTGGATGCTCCAGTCCCATTATATACAGTGGCATAGAAAAATGGTATTCCTTATATAAAATGGCAAAATCAAGGTTTACTTCTAGGATTTATTTATTTATTTGGAATATTTTCAAGCCATGGATGGTGGAATTTGTGGATACAGAGAGCTGACTGTATATAGCTAGAATTTAGATCTCTCTTAATCATTGCCAGTGGTTTTGAATCTGAATTGCTGAATGTTATTTCTATCAGGTCTGTGTTTACTGAATCAGGGTAAAACTGTTGCCACAGAGATACCATGGAAATGTCTACATCCTCACTTAGAAGATTATCAGACAGGGACAAGAAAATAGCGTCCCCATCTCCCTATCTCCTCTCCTTCTCTCCATCTTGGCACAGTAATGAAAACTTTTCAGACCTACCTTTTCCGCGTCCGCCCGCTCCCCTCAGCAGCCCAGGAGTGAACGGAGCTCACAGAGCTGCATTCACTTCCTGGTTGAAATCCTGGGCCATTCTTGCGAGAGGATGAGCGCGCGGGAAATTCAAAACTAAAAAGAAAAATACACACACAAAAGTAAAATCAAGCACCTAAACACGTTTTTTTAAAAACCAAGTAACCCAGGAAGGATACAAAAAAGTGTGCCATTTACCTTGATGTCCCAATCACACCTAGAAGTGTTTGGCACGGACCTCCCACTGATGCTGGCATTGCACCAGCACAACAGGGCACCTTTTCACTCGCCCATCATTCTGTCATAGACATGGAACAGGTGATTTATTCATGACTTAGCCCGTGAATTAAAAGAAACGGTGGCAGAACAAAACCAGCACAGGATCATAACAAGACGGGAATGACGTTGTCTAAAATTCAAGCCCTTTTGTGATCTCCTGATCATTGTCCCACCGCATTAAGGGTGTCTGATAATCTCCTTAGTTCCCAATACATTTCTTTTTTCTGTTTGGAAATATCATTATCTTGTATCCTTTTAACACTCTGCTTACATAATGCCATTGCCTCATCCTATTGCATCAGCATAGCTCAAAGTTTAGCTGAGCTGATATCTACAGTTACATCTGTTGGTAAAATAAAACTTACATGGATGGCAGATAATTCCCCTCTTCTAGCCTACAAAGCTCTCTGGTTTCTTGACCCACTCCCATTGTTACCAGAGCCTAAGCCACCAACCTGAAGGAAGAATGCAGCAATGAATCTGGAACTAGGATCTGGCTCTACCTGGTGATATTGTAGGTTCATGTTAAGCATAGTGAATACTTGCATACCACTAAGACTAGTATTGCATTACCTGTGCCATTCAGACTGACTGGCCAGTCATGTCTGAAAAGAGGTACACTTCATTGACACTTTGTCAGTTAGGTGGTGACCCCTCAATCCACTCTGATGTCCAATGGTTCCAGTCATCATAGCTTCATTTCTACCTCCCCCACCCCACCAAACACACAGTAGTATGTGGTTGCATGACCTGTATCCACAAAAACAATATCCATGGTTTCAACTATCCGCGGGACACAAAATAGGGACACATACCATAGAGTTGCACTGAAAAATGCCTATAGAGATATCCTTTCTAGGCATCTTCTAGGTCCTCTAACACAACTCTATGTTATGTTTTTACCAGAAGTCCTTTATTTTAATAGGATTCGCTGTTATCTGTGGTTTCCGGTACTCACGGTAAGTCTGGGAATTGAACCCCTGTGGATACGGGGGTCTGATCGCAATTTATTGAACTTGCCCCCATTTTCTTGAAATCTGTCTCCATATACATTCCCTCCAGGTGCCCTGATTTAGCAGGGATGGTCCTATTAGTACTCTGTTGGCTCACTTTTTCAGCTGCTCTTAAAATGTCGCAGTTTCTCTCTCCTCCTCCCATGTACCCCTTTGTCCTCAGCATACTTCACTTGCTGCAATCTGAGGTGAAAGTGCAAAAATAGTTTGTGCTCAACCCAACAGGAGGGAAAGGAGAGACTTGACTGTGTATTCATGTCCTAAGTAATCTTCTCATCCTCTTTTTAGCTAGAATGCTGATGGGTGTTCCTATATTCCAAAGCATCAATATGCCAGGGCCTCTACTTCCCATGGAATTTAGCTCATCATCTTTACCTTTCAGAACAGGCTTCAGTTTTTCTCTTCAAAATAAATAAATAAAAACTCTTCATTTCTTCTTGGCCTATAGGAGTCAACTGGGACATTAATTTTGTTTGTCCTCTTCTCTAGCTTTAGCTTCAATATGTGTATCACAAAATTGTTGAAGAAACAACACACTATTTCTGTTGTTGCTGCTGCTGTAGTTGTGTGCTTTCAAGTCATTTCTGTCTTAAGGATACCCTAAGGCAGTGATGGTGAACCTATGACACGCGTGTCAGCACTGACACACGTAGCCATTTGGGCTGACATGAGGCCGGAGGTCTCCTCCTCCCCCCGCCCGCAACCTCACCACCCTCCCTAAAGTGGCGATTGGTCGCCACTTTAGGGAGGGTGGGAGGGTGGAGGAAAGTGGTGGGCGGGGCTTTAAAGCTCCAATTGCCACTTTAGGGAGGTGGGGATGGAGCCTCCCCCCACCTGGCCACCCCCCCCCCCGAGGCCTGCCGTGCTTCCCCAGAGCCACCTTGGAAAGGCTGGGTAAGGAGGTGGGCGGGCGGGAGTCTGCCTGGCCTCTCCCTGGCCTTACTGAGGGGGCTCCAGGGCTTTGAAGCCCTGTAGCCGCCTCAGGGAAGCTGGGGAAGGCAGCAGGAGGGAGGGAGGAGGGACTCTGCCCGGCCTCTCCCTGCCTTCCCGAGGGGGCTCCAAGGCTTCAAAGCCTCAGAGCCACCTGGGAGAAGCTGGGGAAGACAGCAGGCAGGTGGGACTCTGCCCGGCCTTCCCGAGGGTGCTCCTAGGTTTCGAAGCTCTGGAGCCACCTCAGAAAGGCCGGGGAAGGCAGCGGGCAGGAGAGACTCTGCCCAGCCTCTCCTCGGCCTCCCCGAGGGGGCTCGGAGCAACCTCGGGGATGCCGGGGAAGGTAGCGGGAGGGAGGGACTCTGCCCAGCCTCTCCCCAGCCTTCCCAAGGGTGCTCTGAGGCTTTAAAGCCCTGGAGCCACCTGGGAAAGGCCAGGGAAGGTGGCAGGCAGGTGGGAGGGACTTTGTCCGGCCTCTTCCCGGTCTTCCCGAGGGGGCTCCAAGGCTTTGAAGCCCCGGAGCCACCTCGGAAAGGCTGGGGAAAGCAGTGGGCAGGTGGGAGTCTCCCTGGCCTTCCCAAGGGGACTCCAGGGCTTTGGAGCCCCGAAGCCGCCTCAGGGAGGCCGGGGAAGGCAGCGGGTGGGTGGGCGGGTGAGAATCTGCCTGGCCTTTCCCCGGCCTTCCTGAGGGGGCTCCAGGGCTTTGAAACCCCGGAGCCGCCTCAGGAAGGCCGGAGAAGGCAGTGGGAGGGAGTCTGCCCAGCCTCTCTCCGGCCTTCCCAAGGGGGATCCAATGCTTTGAACCCCAGAGCCACCTCGGGAAGGCCAGGGAAGGTGATGGGAGGGCAGCAGGGAGTCTGGTTGGCCTCTCCCCAGGCTTCCCGAAGGAGCTCTGGGGATTGAGAGCCCCATATAGCCTCTTCAGGGAAGTTAGGAGTGTTGGAGGGAGCGCGGCGTAGAGGCTTTTCAGCCACCCCCACCCTCCCAAAGCCGCAACAAGGCTTAGAAAGCTCAATAGCGGCTTTGGGAAGGGCGGAGGGGCCTAAAAAGTGCCTTTCTCTGCCTCCTCCCCACTCTCCCAGGCCTTGGCTCTCCCCACCCCCAAGTGCAGCCAAGCCCCAGGAGAGCGGGGAGTTGAGCGCCTGGCTTGCTCAGCAAGCACTCCATTATCAGCTCTTCTCCCTTGAGTGGGAGGGAGTGAAGCTGATTTAAATGGGGTGCTTGCTGAGCAAACCGCAAATAATCAAATTCGCAAGAATGAAAGCTGCAAATGTGGAGGTACAACTGTATACATTTATGTTATTTAAACAATAAATATTGTGAAATAATGTTTTTTCCTCAAAGTGACACACCACCCAAGTTATGCTCAGTTTTTTGGCAAAGTTTGACACACCAAGCTCAAAAGGTTGCCCATCACACCCCAAAGGTGAACCTATCATGGTGTTTTCTTGGCAAGATTTGTTCAGAGGGAGTTTGCCATTGCTCTCCTCTGAGGCTGAGGCTGTGTGACTTGCCCAAGGTCATCCAATGTGTTTCCATGGCAGAGCAGGGATTTGAACTCTGGTCTCCAGAGTAATAATCCAGTGCTGAAATCAATAGCCCACAGTGGCGCTCTTGTTTCTTTTAATCCTTATTTCCTATGAGAGCATCTCTCCTAAAGAGAAATGTTCTAGAATGTATCAATATCGCAAACACTACAGTACACATGCAGCTTCCACATTTTGCAACATTAAAGGTATCAGGAACAAACACATTTCACCAAGATTTTTATTTTAATTTTTTGCCACCACCTGTCTCACATATTCACAATAAAGTGCACTGGAATCTACAGAGGTTCATTTTTCATTTTGACAAGAGGAGCAGGGAACTGACATTTTTGCAGTGAGAACTCTAGAAATAGAGGAATCTATTTCAGTTTTACTTCTCTGTACAGCTCCATATGGTGCTTCCTGTAGTCACTTGTGTCCTCAAATCCCAATTTTCCATCAATTGAATTTTTAAATTTTACAGTTCGTTAACATATTACATACTTCCAACATTTCACAGATGAAAACACTGGGAAATGCGTAGCCAAGCAACTTCAGAAGGTGGTCAAGATGGCAAAGGTTATTCATGAGGAAGAACAGACAAGCTAGGGTAAGTTACAGCAGTTTCTTTTGTTTCAACCTACTGGGAATGGCAAGATTCTCCCCTTCCTCTCCTCTCCCCCCTGCTGGGTTGAGTACAGATTTCTTTTGCCCTTTGACCTCAGTACACTAGTCAACAAAAACATAGGAGGAAGAGTAAACACAAATCATTGTATTTAATACAAAGGACAGTCAGACACAATGTGCAACAAAGTTCTTTGATCTCTTCCTTGTTCATTCATTGTATTATCTACTCCCTCCACAAATAACTTTACCTCGCTCATGAAGACAGTCCCTACAGAAAGCAACTCAGAAAACAGTACAGCTAAGGTATTCATTAAATTAAGGAATAAAGATTACACATTTTTTGGAACTCTTACAATTTGTTAGAATAGTTTTATTAAGATTAAGATCTTTTTACTACATTAAAACAATATACTGTACATAAAAAAGAAATGACAGAATAAAAAATAACATATAGAAATAGAATGGAGTACAAAAAATTAAAAACAAAACATTTACTTCCAACTTTCTTACTTAAAATGATATAAATGATATAAAGTCTTACTCTCCCTATATGGCGATATCTCATACTTCTACCACTTATTCTTACTAGTTTTCAAAACCCACAAACAGTATTTTATATTTCTGTTCTTGCAAAAAAAAAAAAAAATTAAGGGTTGCCAATATTTCATGGAAGTTCCCAAAGATTTATCCTCTTACAATTTTTTGAGTACACCACCAGTTGCAAACACTAGCCCAATCATCATCACATATCCTAATCATATGTTCATAAAAGAGATGGAAAGAATGTTCAGTGTTATTCATTTCCCATTGACTAATGGGTTTCTTCACATTCAGGAAACCCATTTGAGAAGAACACCAAAGTAGTTAAGAATTTTGGACAGTTTTCACCCAGTATTCACACCGTGTTTAAGGAAATTATTTTGTGCATAAGTACATGTCTTGTCTTTTTTTCTCTTCTTTTTTTTTGTACAAAAATCCTCAGCTTCTAGAGAGATTTTGTGCAAACAACCAAACAAAACAAGCCAGATGTCTTGCTCAAACCAAACACATTTGGAAGAAATTGCACAAAAAATGGGTATCCACAGGGGGTCCTGAACCAACCCCCAGCGAATACTGAGGGCCCACTGTATATGATTGCATAAAAGCAACACATTTGGAGATGTGTTTAAAACATCAATTCCTTTATTCAGTAGTGTTGGCCCTAAGGGAAAACAATCAAGCCAGATAGCAGGATAGAGCCAGTATGGTGTAGTGATGTGAGTGTTAAGACTACAACTCTGGACAGCACGACTCAAATCCCCACTCAGTCATGGTAACCTCCTAGGAGATCTGGGGCAAGCCACACTCTCTCAGCCTCAGAGAAAAGCAAGGGCAAACCCTGTCTAAACAAACCATGCCAAGAAAACCCCCCATAATAGGTTCTCCTTAGAGTTGCTGTAAGTCAGAAATGATTTAAATGAACACAACAAGAAGATACCCAGATATACATTAACATACAGCTGGATCAATCTGTATTAGCACTGCTTTGTTCTAATATTATTTCTACAATGGAAAGAGATAGTCTTTAGACTGAAAATCTCTATCCAAACATCATTTTAATTAACTTACAAACTGATGAAGTATTCCCAGAAAACTTTGAGAAAAAAGTCCCTGAAAAAAACATGCTCATAACATTCACAAGAAAGAGTAAGATCCTGTATCTTACTCTTTCTGCATCTTTCCAAGATGACTGAAAAATACTAGGCTGCATTTTAATTACGTAGAATTATCTTCTTAAGATGCCATTTCAGAGTCATGTGAAAACAGCTATCTGTGCAAGGCTTCATACTGGAAAGGGCAAATGCAAGCCAGACCCATTGATCTTGCAAAACTTTTAAAGCAGTTGACCTTTGGAAAGACCCTTGGAAATTTTCTACCTGATTCAACAAAGTGCTCAGTCCCAAGTGGCTGAAAGGAGAGGTCAATGCCCCTGTAGCTAAGGGACAGTCCAGATACCTAGAAGTAGAGGAGGGCACCTGGGATGGAGTATGGAGCAGCATGAGTGCAAAGAACAGGATACTATGACAGTTTCTGAGGTTGGAAGGCACAGCAAGAAAGGGAAGGACAGCAAGCAGGATGCTGTTGCAGAACAGAAGGGAGCGGGAAAGCAGTGTGGAAACATATAAAGGGGAGCCTCAAGTTTACCCCTTGAATAATGCAACAGAACACGGAGGCAGCGACATGGAATTGGCTCTCTAGTACCACACAGCTACCAGGATTTTTATCACTAAGTTTGCATCTTGCAATCTCTCATTTCATAGACGCAGCTGGAAGTGGTTCTACTGGTTTTCTGGTTCAACCCCATGCTGTCTGACAATATTGCAAGTACAAGGAGGAATGTAGCTTTCTGGGATCCATCCCTGAACAATGTCATATTTATCCTAAAGAACTGGTTTGTTGTTTTTTTTTTACATTATTTTTATAACTAATCTCCTGACTAGCCCCAGGACTATGGTGTTGGTGAATGCTATAAGAAGGGAGTCGACTGTGTAAAAGCAGTGAGTGACATTTAGACATATCTTCTGAAAGACTAACTACATTCTGGCAGATCTCGAATTCCATGAAGCAAGGAGTCCCCATGTCAGAACTGGTTGATCCTGATTCATAACTCCACCTGATTATTAATATATGTTGCCCAAACAAACTGACAGCTGTTGTCACCCTCACCCATATATTTGGTAACACCACATCATAGTTTCAGAGGGCTGAGTCTTTAACTTTGGAGGAAAAAGATGCACTGCTACTGAAGACCAAATCTAAATTTGGCAGGAGACAGGCTCACAGCCCAACCTTTATTTCTGCCTGTGTCATGATATTTCCACTTAGGAGTGTATAAATGGGATTATACTACTCAGGAGAATGCTGGTATCTATGCGCTGCAACATGAACCATCTGGCACAGCTGCTGTATACTATAAGGCTGTTCATTGCATTAAGGATGTCTCTCCCTCTCTCTGGCTTTTCTTTGCAAACAAAGATTCAGGAAGGACTCATCCTGCATTTTCTGCAAGCGCACTGATGACTAAAAAGGCCAATCCGAGATAGACAAGTCTGGTTGCAGAAAGCACAGCAGAAGGTTTCTTTGGTGATGTTTGCGGGTTGTGATTTTTTCTGCGTTGTCATTTCTCTTCAAGACTTGTTTGGTGTGAGTTCTCAAATAAGGCTGCAGCATTGTGGATAGTGTGTCTCCATGCCTTCCGATGTGAGGCCAGGGCGGACCATTGTTGGTGATCAATTTGGCCGAGCCTGAGGTGTTGTTTCAGGGAGTCTTTGTATTGCTTTTCTGGAGCGCCCCTCTTACGCTGACCCGTGGCGAGTTCACCATAGAATACTATTTTGGGGAGGCGATGGTCCTCCATCCTAGAAACATGTCCTGCCCAGTGCAGCTGTGTTCTCAATATCATGGCCTCAATGCTGGTGATCCCTGCTTGCTCAAGGACAGCAACATTCGTCACATAGTCAGTCCAGTGAATATTTAGTATTGTGCGTAAACAGCGCTGGTGGAAGCATTTGAGTAGTCGTAAGTGTTGGCGATAGGTGACCCATGTTTCAGACCCATAAAGGAGAATAGACAGTACAATGGCTAGATTAAGGATGACTTTGCCATTATCTCACAGGTACACAATTTTGTTTTGATGAGCTTGCCTCATTCGAGAATGCTTTCATTCATTTGATGAAAAGGGAATTATAAATAAACATTGTTATTATCATCATCATCATCATCCCATTCACTACCATACATGACTCTAGTACAGGGTTTCTCAACAAGGGTTCCCTGGAACCCTACCTAGGGTTCCATAAGAGGTTGCTAGGGGTTCCACGAGATGTTGAGATTGAGGGAAAAAATAAACTTTTTTTTAGCTGTAGATATAATAATTTTTAGGCAGGGGTTCCCTGAGACCTGAACATTGTTCCAAGGGTTCCACCAGGGTAAAAAGGTTGAGAAAGGCTGTACTACCACTTGGATTAGATGGTCCTTGTGATCCCTTCTATGGTGCTACTGGAGGCTGAGGATTTGTGCATTGCAATTTGTTTTACACAGTTGAAATTAGGAAGGAAGGGTTTCTTTTCTTTTTTCCTTGGGAGCTACATGCCCTTGGGAATAACCTTTTAGAGATCACATAATGACAGTGAGAAAGGGCAACATGAGCTATGAGCAATGGGACTCACTTTTTTCCTATCGCCCTTTCCAGCACCACCTTTTTCTCCCATCACTTCTCCCTCCCTCTCCTCTCCTTTAAGCCAGCAGACTGCTGTAGCCATATCATTCTTGCTAGAAGTCTAAACCAATTGTCTACAGAAGGCTTTTGGGTCTCAATCCTATTGTTAGTTTCAACTAGAGCAGACCCACTGAATAAGTGGAATTTTCTTAAGTGTTGGTTTACCAAGTCACCATAAATTCAATGGGCCCACTCTAGTTGGGAGAAATAATTGGATTTCAGCCTTGAGGTTATATTGAAGACCACAGTCTGCCCACTCCAAGGAGTGGTCAGCAAAACATGGGATCTCATCAAGTCTATGGCCCCACAAAAAGTCTCAAAATTATACACAACACAACCTACTGAAATTATATGCCAAACACCCCAATGTATTTGTGGGAACAAAGGAAGCTGCCTTATGCCAGGTCAAACAATTTGTCCATCTAGCCCAATATTGTGACTGACAGCAGCTTTCCAATAAAATCAAACAGGTAATTCACACAAATGCCTAGTATTTCATCTTTTAATACTTAACTAGAAATATCAAGAATCAAACTTGGAACCATCTATGTGCAAAGTATGTGGTCTACACTGAATTTTGGTGCCTAGCTGCCATCCAATAATTTCAGTATTCTTGAATGCCCCCCGTTCTTCCAATCTCCTCCAAAATTCTGAAGGCAACTTTAGCTAGGCATGAGGGGTTGGCCTGGAAAGCACAAGCACTTCTGCCATCCCCCAATCTTGAGATCAGGTTATGTCCCAAACAGGGCCTTACCTGAGTTTGATTATCCATTTCCAGTTTATGTCTAACTGGATATGGATAACCAAACTCAGGGAAGGGACTGTTTAGATTACTTCAATGCATTACACAATGGATCTTTCTTTGAAGAAGGTTCAGAAGCTTCAGTTGGTGCAAAACGTAGGTGCCAATGACTTAAACTAGGACTGGGCCAGTGAGTCTCTACTTTCATTGGCTCCCAAATCATTTTCAGGGCCAAATTCAGAACTGTTGGATTTGACTTATAAAGCCTTGCACAGCTTAAGAACTCATTATCTTCCCCATATGTACTGACATACATATGCCATAAATCATCAGGTCATCAATGGAGGCCCTTCAAGCACCCACTCAACCTAAAGTTCACAGAGAGGGGATGAGAGTTAAGGCCTTTCTGTAGTACCCCTCTACCATTTAAAAGATGCTGTCCCCAAAGAAGCTCATCTGGAGCCTTTCCTAAACTCTTTCTCCCAAGCCTTTTAATATCTTAATACTTTTAGGAGATTTTCAGATGGGGAAATTATTCGCCGGGAAGATCGGGACAGAATTGTTTCTGTCCCGGAAGCAGCACCGCATTTCGCACGCCCACTTCCCTCTCCCGATCTCCCGTCGTCCTGACGCTGTCCTTGTTCTAGTTCTTTTTATTAACGACGAACTCTCATTAATAAAATATACCAGCAGGGAACTAGAACAAGGACAGTGTCAGGGCGAATGGAGATCGGGAGAGGGAATTGGGCATGCGAAACATGGCGCTGCTTCCAGGACAGAAACAATTCTGTCCCAATCTCCCCAGGGAATAATTTCCCCATCTGAAAATCTCCTTAGTATTTAAATAGTTACAAACACAGAGGTTCAAGTGTTAATATGATAACTAGGATGTGTTTTAATCTCCTGGGCAATCTTATTTTCTGTAATCTTGTCATTGTCTCTGTTTTGGTTATGGCTTCCACATTAATTGATTTTTGTATATATCATAATAGTATTCTACAGATTCTATGTCTTTAATTGTTCCATTGTTTGTTGCTCAGAGAACCCACATCATTGGGCAACTAGCAAATAAGTATACCTTGTAACTGAATGCTCTTTTGTCACTGTAATATACCTATGATGCTTGCCACTTGCTACAGCCTTTGGGTTTTGGCCTGGCTTATGGGCTGTATTACAAATTTCTATGCTGAGAGCTAGTGTAGCAATCTTTTATTTTTGCCGTACAGGTGGTGGCTCCAGAAAGTTTCCTATTCATAAACATACTTTGTAAGTTCAGATGGTTCTGCCTTCTCCTTCCTTTAGAAGCAGACATTCCAATGATGATAAGTACAAAAACTGGTCATCCGGAAATAATGAAGAGAAATCTCACAGTCTTGTAGCCCATCAATTTTATTTAAGTGATACAAAATGGATGCAGCTCCCTCCTGAGAACATCTATTGGTAGCTTGTGCATTTGTCAGATGTCTGTTTTCCTTTCTTGTACAAACGTAACCAACAGTTATGCTGAATAAAAGTGTATTAGGGTGGAAACAATTAAACACAAATTAACACAGGAACACATCTTGACACAACACAGGGAGTGGGGTTTCAAGTGATAACAGCAATGTCTCTGCACCCCGACCATCCTCAATCAATAATTGCATTTGCACTGTGCTTCTTACAGTGCAAACAGTTTTAGCCAGGGGCTTGCAGGGGGGTGATCACAAAGCATGACATACACAAGGTGGCATAAATGGAGCCTCTGGGGCCAAGGCTCTCCTCTGTCAGCCTGCATATCTTCCCCTAGCTGTCAGGACGTGACAGCCACCCACTATTCTAATTTGGCTTCATTTGAACAAGAATTTCTCCTCTTCCCTCCAGACTTTGAGATAATAAGGCAATCAGCTGTTCTGCTTGGGATGACATTTATTGCATCTGATGTACAGCAAGTCATGATAAGGAATTCTGGCTATGCTCATCCAAGGCAAATAAAGATTAAGGGAGAAAATGAGGTTTTCTTCCAATCTCTTCAGAAAGGCCTGCTTGATGCAGCTCACTGCTCTCCAGCATGAAAATATCTTACTTTAAAACCAAACTGGATTGAAGTTTTTAATACAGTAATGGCACAGCAACCCTCTATGTTTCCAGAGGATGGAAATGTGTTCAGTTCCATGCTTTAAATACAAGCTTGTTCTGCAGAACAATGTTTGTTTTCCTGTTCAAATTTCATATGTGTGTGTGTGTGTGTGTGTGTGTATTTCCCAGGCACTCTTTTAAACTGTGGTGCCTAGGCAGGTGAATTTGCATCTATCCTTAGTATACATTTTCTGATGTGCTCTCTGATGTAAATTCTCAGAGAAGGCTAGCAGAGGTGATAAGACTTCTATCAGCATCACCGTGAGAGCCACCAGGATGAGTCACAGTAGAGGAGAAGTGGGATTACGTTGGTGGTGGGTGCCAAGCTTTCTCCATCTCCCCCTGTAATTATTCCACATGTGTAGGCAAGTGATTGTAATTGCACCAGCGATGAGGGGGAGGCTGACAGCTCCTTCCACTATCTCATTAAATGTAATCATTTTGAGGGTGAGCTCTGGTATGAGCTCTGGTAATCGTAGTTCCCTAAAATCAAAGCCCTTTTAAGCAGGTTGGCTTGGGAAAGACTACTGTTTGGAAGGAGTGGCTGACACTGATTTGATATAAACCAGGAATGGAGAGCATGTAGCCCTCTACATGTTGATGGACTTTAGTTCCCACCATCCTACAACATTACAGCTTTGCTGGCTAGGGCTGATGGGAACTGCCACCCAACTATATATGGTGGGCTACATGTGGTCCAACCCATATATACAAGGAAATATGCTATAGAAAGCAGCTGATTTCTAAATAACACCAAGAGGAGGAATGGTAGGGAACTAGTGTTGTGGATTCTGATAGCATATCAGTCAGGAATAAGTAGTAGAAAGAAGCAAGCACAATATGGGGGGAAAGAATCTAGCACACTAGGAGTCAACATGTTCCTTTCCCATATGAGGAATATAGACAAAGCAACATAAAAAATGGAAATACTTTTTGTTCAATCATAGAAGGGTTTCCACTTCCACAAGACTGAACATTGGTTCTGCAACTGATTTGCAGCACACAGAGGCTTGGGGGCTGATAGGTAGATTTGAGGGAGAGGGTATGGCAGTGTTGTGAAGGCTAGGCCATATGGAGTGAAATACATAAATAACTGGGACAATAAAATAACTGTATCAACTAAAGGAGTGGTAACTAATATCATTCTACACTACTTATTCACTACTATTAATCCCTCCAAGAGAAACATTCAGAGGAGTGTGGCAGACCAATGTTGCAGTAGAGACATTTTGTTAGATTCAATAGCTTCAGAGTAGGAGATTGGAAAAACCGTTGGAAAATCCAAGTACATTACCTAGAACAGAAATAAAACTGTCCCTCCTCTCCCAGCTAAGCAGGTATTGATGTTGTACATATTTGGTTACCGGGGGGGGGGCACCAAAAAGGCAACATTACTGGAAAACAAATTTACTACCAATGTGACAAGAGAACCTTCCATCTGGGAAGCTGCACATTCTGTTCCTATTTCCTGAAGAAGTTAGGATCACCCTTATGGCTTGCATTACATGCATTTACCATATTAAGCTTCCTGACTGAAGCTGTTCTTGCTACAACTTATGGTGGATTCTGCCTAGACACTGAACAAAGTATTCCTACTCATGACTATGCAGTTTTAGGAACATTAGTTGTTGTTTTTAACTCAAATTCAAAATATTCTTTCTTTCCATTACTTCCAGAAATGTCAATGTTTCCTTTTAGAAATGTCTCTGTTCATAATAAATTACCACTATGGCACACCCACAAACAAAATAAAAGTGGTTTTAGACTATAAAGCACCACTTTTGTCTGTCTTCCACTCTCCTATTGTTCACTTGTTTCTTTAAGCAATAGTTCCTGGTCACAGATCTCAACATGCCCATAGTATTTCATTCTCTCTTTAGAACACATCAACATTATTCACAAAATATCAATAGGTTTCAAGACATGTGCATTATTTTAAATTCCTTTTATTTCCTTGACAAACCTATGAATTCAATATGTGACCCTTATTCAGAAAAACCTGGAAGAATACCATCACACTTTGATCAGACTTGGAACCATAAAGTATAAATTACTAATGAAAATTGGTAGCAACCCCATTTTTTCCCATTTCAGTTGTTTTTACAATTAGATGAAAACTGCTTTCAGGTGATCATTGACCTGCAGAGATAATACACCGCTGAGTAGAACAACAGGACACCACATTCCTTAACTATGCCATATGCCTAACTTGAGAATCATTTTTGTGAATTACAGAGAAAGATAAACTGGCAAGAGTCACTTTATTAGTCTGGCTGAAAGCCATGCTATCACTAGCTGAGCCTTCTGTCCACCTAGGCAATTCCTAGGGCCCAAGAGAACCAAGAACAGTTTGAAGCTCTTGGGCATCTAAGTGCCAACAGATTACAATACTTCCTGTAATCACTTGTTGGAATGGGCCAAGCAGTCTCAATCAAGAGGGAGATTTTTAAGAAATACCAAGGCAAAAATTTACAATGAAAAGATTGGATTAATTTCTCTGTAAAGCAGCAGAATCCCGGCAAAATGAGAAACGGACAAAACTCTGTATAGATAATCACTTGCATTATACCAAGCAGAATAAAGTCAGTAGAGACATTTTTGCCTTTAGTTTTAATATTAGAATGGAAAATATCAGGTTGTCATGGAATCAAGGTCTCGTCTCCCTTCTCAGAAGAGACCCAAAAGCTGAATGGTCTTTGCATGAATTTGTCATAATCTTATAGATGGTTATTTCTTTTCTTGGATCTAAATGTGGGATAAGATTTGCTCCACTCCACTAGTCCCTTTGCATTCTTTCCAAAGAATAGTGAGGCTCAGACAAAAAAAAAAGTGGCATTATTGCTTTCAAAAATTACTGCCACTCCTTTCACATATGAGGTCCAAGGTAACACAGGCCTGGGGCGTTTTCTGATATTCCTAAACAGTATTAGAAATGGAAAGAGTTGTACATTTTATAATTAGTATTTACCATAGAATCATGAAGATGAAAGGGACCCTAACACCTAAATGCAATTTGAGTTTCATCTTGTTTGTACTGGATTTAGTTTTTTTTGTTAAAATCTATTCCCATATTTAGCATGCATAAATGACAACAGAACAAAGTGAAAAGAATTTGGCCTTAGTGTGTTAAAAATGAAGCATTTCAGAGCCCCTCATTGCTGTTGGCTTAAGCCCACCTGCTGTTTTAAAGAACTGTTCGAACAAGTTCCTAGAATCAACATGACATGGCACCCAATATTCTTTCAACAATGTTGCAAGCCTATGTTAAACTTCTGAAGCTAGTACCACCATGAATAGTACAGCAGTTTACAGCTATTGCTTTTTAAGTGTAAATTTGGTGGAGTCATAGAAATGTTAATACAATAACTAGAACTAACATGAGAGGATGCTGCACACTCTCTAGCACAAACTCCACTCTTTCCTGAAGCCCTTGGCTTTGCCTTTTAATCTCCATTCCCAACTATAACCTTGCCTAGGTATTTATCCCCCACATCCCTCCTTCTTAGTCTTGCTTCTTCTTCCCTTGGTTGTCCCCTGCAAATGGATTTGAACTGATCCTTAGGACAGAGGGTACACATTTTGCTTATGATTCTCAACAGAAAGAGCAAGGATGGCAGATTGATCTGCCCTTATCTTATGGTCTGCAAGAAGCTAAAAGTAAAACATCAGATAACAGAGAACATTTTCACTGATATGACCATATGTTTATTCTGTAGAAGGTAACACTGAACTATTACTCTAATAGACCTATCCAACAAGGTTAGATTATTAATTAAACTTGCTGTCATGCTTTTAAAAGCAAGTTTTATCCAGACGAATTCTGTACATTGAAAAAACTATAAACATATTAATGGCACAATCCTAAATCTGTCTACTCAGATGCAAGCTCCACTGAATTCAATTGGATTTACAGTTAGGTAAGTATGTGCACACTTTATTAGATTATCCCATTTAAAGTCAATCTAAAAGCACCTGTCTCTATATAAGAGAGGGCCAGTAACAGTTTAAGTGCCTGACCTGTGGAATTCTGACACCTGTCCATATTTTCCCATTTCCTCCTTTGAAATGGTAAAGTTGTAGGCAGTTTCCTCCTATCTTTAAACCAAAAACTCCTTGAACAGTCTTCAGAAGGAGGCAAACAATTCTTAGAAATCTGCATCTGCCAAGCCAAACAATACCAGCCCCTGCCAACACAGCAAGGACAAGAAAGCTCACAGTAGTCATGTTCCTGAATTCCCTGAGAAATCCATACCATTTCTTGCAAGCATGTCATTAGCACAGCTTTTGTTAAGAGCAGTAAGAATCAGTCAAGAGCAGGGGCCTTTAGAGCCCCAAGGTGTTTTATTTTGGATGACCAGTGAATCCAGTTTGTATATTCAATCACCTTTCTTCCTGTTTGTTCAGCCCAAGCACTCATAATCTTTAGTCACCCAGCTGGCCCCAGCAAACTTATCAGTGTGATCATTCAACAAGAGACCACTCATTCAGGCTGCAGTGAAAAGTCAGCCAATATGTGGTTTCCAACACAATTCAAAATGTTCTCTTTCCCCTGCATTTGGGACTAAATATATTTCAGTAAGCCACAGCACTGTTCACACAAGCACTTCTTCAGAACCAGCCTACTCTATGCTAGAAGGCAACCTCCCAGGCCATAGATGTCATTGTGAACCATCAGATATAGGTAAGGCCTAAATACCCTAAAGGCATCAGATCCCATCTAATCTTGGAAGCTAAGAAGGGTCAGCCCTGGTTAATATTTGGATGGGAGATCACCAACGAACACCAGATACTGTAGGCTCTATTTCAGAGGAGAACTGGCAAAACCACCTCTGAGTACCCCTTCCCTACAAAAACCCTATTAAATTCATGGAGTCACCATAAGTCGACTTGAAGGCACACACATGCACACACAGGGAAAGATGTAAGGAAGAACAGAAGTAGTGCTAACAGGGTAAACAGAGACATGCTACTGGGACAAAATATAAAAATGTAACTCACTCCACATGGGAGTTTCTTATATGTAAAGGGATCTTGTAGCACCTTAGAGACTGAGAAAAAGAACTTGTAGCATAAGCTTTTGTAGACTTGATGTACTTCCTCATATGCATGGAGACACATGGGAGTTTCTGGTGTTTTGATTCAGAACCCTAAGAAGGTTCCACAACACATGGTACCTCCTCTGTCCTTCCCTTGGATAGGCTGTATTACTCAGGACAACTCTGTTAACAGCTGGCAATGCAAGGCTACCAAAGAATCAAAAGCTACACATACCTCATGTAGGCATGCCTCAAGAGCCCTACCAGTACTGTAGAGTGGCTACATTTTTGCTGGGAGGTGACTAGATTAGATCTTGCTTCAACCACAATTTAGTGTTTCTTTTCAATTTAGTTTTTCTTTGACTAACATTTCTCAGACTCAGCCTTTATCCACTGCCATCTGCAGCTAATAATATCGATCTTCCTACCATTGCAAGAATTAAAAAAAGAGTAAGATAAGCACCTCAAGTAGCTGAAATGTATGGTACTCTCAAAATGGTTACTACTAACAACACAGGATTATAAGTAGCATCCACTGACATTCTTTTGAAAAACTGTTTTAAAACTATTCACCTATGAAAGGGAGCCAAAAGAAAATACTTTTTATAGGACTCAAACAATATGACATCCTAAGGTCAATTATATAAATGTGTCATAAGACTTGAGATGTTAATGAAAGTAGGGTAATTCTATCTATAGCGGTTATCTAGAGTCCAGAGAGATGCAGCTTCATGTTCCATGGTTGCTCAGCAGATATCAAAGACATCAATGCAGCCTTACCCCTGCACCTTACTGCCATAGGTATAGCCTTTGTTTAACACACCTCCTTCCATCTACTGTTGTATGACATGTAGTCAATTATAGTTGCTATTGTTTCACCATAATTGTTGCTTCACCATAAGCAACTTTGGGTGGGGGGGAGCAGAACTCCACAACAATCTCTACTGGACACTGAACAATCAAATCTAACAAACAAGCAACTTAATTTCTATAATTTTACTCAAAATAAGGTGCAAAAAAGCAGGGAGTGTCAATAACTGACCTGTTTCTCCACATGAACTATACCAGTTAACACTGGTACTAGCTTAATTGGCTGCTGGCCTTAATTACAACAAGGGGATGGGTGTTACCAGTACTTGTGATAGGAGAAAAGCTTTTGAAGACTATTACAAGTGTTTTCAACTCATTTTTCCTATAACGAAAGAAGGGGATCTCAACTTTTCAACTCCAAGTGATATTTCAGTATGGCAGCCTAGTATTATATAGGTTTGATCTGGGTGCAAGCATAGATCTCTACTTGGCAAGTGAGCCAGAAACACTCCTCTCTGCCTTACTTGCCAAACATATTGCCTCAGCATAAGGGAGCAATGTTATATACAGTAGTTGTGCTGCTGTTTTTGGCTTTCAAGAAAATTCAGGGTCCACACACACAAAAGCCAGGATCCAGTTTGATGCATGCACTGATAATCCTGTAGTGTATAATTTACATCCACCCACAGCCCCCACAAGCCTTCAGTATGTGCTCTGCAGGGTGGAAAACCCTTCCAAAGAAAGGATTCAAGTGACACAGGGGCTGGGTGGAGGTGCGAGAGAAGGAAAGCACCCTGTTGCACTCAGGAGTAGGAAGGAAAATTGCCACCACCTGGACTCATACAGGCTACATTCATTAGCACAAGTACAGTTTCTAGCCAGAGCCATGTCTAGCTGCACTCAGCATCGAAAACACATATTCCTACTTTGTATTACAAGGCCTATGAACAATGTGAGAAGAAACACTAGGTTATGAATCATCCCTCATGCTGGATCCAGACAGCCACTACATTAGAACAGCTCCTCATAGGACCATACCATAATAACCGTACCTCACGGTAGGGTTTGCTGGTTTAGAACAGGCTGGTTTAAACTTTGGATTAAGCCAAATTATTTTTTTAAAATAATTATGTTTTTAAAAATTGATTATTTGTGTTTTTTTTAAAGTCTGCCTTTTATTATTGTTTTTCAACCCTCTTACTGGAAAACAATGTTTGAATTTAAACATTTTAACTTTAGCAGTTTGTTGGCAGTTGTTCATTGTTAGACCAGTATTCAGTGTCAGTTGCTTCTTTTTAATCATTTTATTTTATAGTGCTAGAAATGCCATTCAGAAGTTCTTCAATTAACACAATTTCAACCAAAACAACTTGCTTTAAAATGGGACTTTTAAAAAGAACAATTATTATTTAAGCTAGTGGCCATAACATCCAAACTGCATTTTACTACTTAGTCCTATACTGGTGTTAATGCAAAAACCAAATAACTGGTTTAAACCAAAAGAGGGGTTTTTTCCCAACCCTACTTCAGAGTGGCTAAAAGTGCAGAAGCAACCCCTAAGCAACTCTAGCCAACATAGCCAATGATGAGGAATAATGGATCTTGCAGTTCAACATCATCTGGAGGGCCTCATGGTGCCTAGCCTTGCCCTAAGCACACAAATAATAAATTATTAACTGAAAAATCAACAATCTACTTCCAAATATATTTAGCTAGGGCTACAGTATAAAAACAGTGCTCTGAGACATCTGTACCTCTATTGCTAAACTTTTTTATGGGAGGAAAAAGATGTTGTTGCTGTTAACTGCCCTTGAGTCGACTTTGACTCATGCTGACCCCATGAATGACACACCTCCAAGACCCGCTGTCCTCAACTTCTCTGCCCAGATCCTGCAGGATCAGGCCCATGGCTTCCTTGATTGAGTCTATCCATCTAGTGTGTGGCCTTCCTCTCTTTCTACAACCCTCCACCTTTCCTAGCATTATTGTCTTTTCTAGTGAGTCATGCCTTCTTGTAATATGGCTGAAGGACGACAATCTCAATTTAGTCATCTTGGCTTCCAGGGAGAGCTCAGGCTTGATTTGTTCTACGACCCATTTACTGGTCTTTTTGGCAGTCCACGGTATCCGCAGCACTCTTCTCCAGCACCACATCTCAAATGAGTTGATTTTCTTTCTATCAGCTTTCTTCACTGTCCAGCACTCACTTCCGTACATAGTTATGGTAAATACGATGGCTTGGACAATCCTAACTTTAGTGTCCAGTTTTATGTCTTTGCATTTTAGGATTTTGTCTAGTTCTTTCATTGCTGCCCTTCCCATTCCTAGTCTTCTTCTGACTGCTTGACTGAAATACAGGGTTGTAAAGCCTAGTAGAATTAAATCTTGTCCAGAGAGTTCCTTAGGTGAATGCAGTGGTCTTGCCCAAATGAACTCTGTGTAGTTAGTTGGCCTATACTGTACAGCTGCCACAATGCAATTAGCTTTTGTAACCATGGGAAGTTTCAGCATGACACGAAGTTATGGGTGGGAGTGGGAAAACTGGATCCCTCCAAAGGGAAAACCTTCCCTTTGGAGCTGAATGGATTACCATCAGAATTCTTGGGCCATGGTTTAATATGTAAAACAAAGAAACATAGCTTGATCATGTTAACATACTAACTGGGTGGGGAGAGGAAGGTAAAAAAGGGAAGCAGACTCAGTCTCATGAAGACACAATTTTGAATGTCTAACGGTGCCTCTATATCACGAAAAGCCAGGGTGCGGATGGAGAAAAGGAAAGACAAGAAATGTGGCCTTAAGATATCATATACGGTTAAATGGCAATGGCCTAGGAATGTAGGCACTTCATGCTTTTCACAGTTTCTTTAAATGATCACAACAGCATTAAGTTAAAGAACAAAGTCTGACCCCAGACAATAGGGCAACTGGCTCTAGTTTAATGCATGAGGGCCTGCATTACATTCTTAAGTTAACAAGATTTTATTAAAGGTTGTTCACAGGGCCTAGTGAAGCAGAACCACTTAATCTACCTTCATTCTCACACCAGAAGAATATTTTCTGTTAGCTGTCAAACTGAAAAGACAGAGGGGGCAAAGAACTATTTCAAAGACTCGTTAACACTTTAAAAAAAGTGAATCTACAGCCACAGAACTAATTACTGGCCTAACAATAACATTTCTTATTAGAGCTGTACCCTTATAAGCAAAGGTCAAGAATATTTTTTAAAAACACAAGAACTGACCCACATTAGCCACTCTAATTGTACCTATTAAATCTTGTATGGGTCAATTTTAGTCTGAAAGCATTCGTTTCCTAATAAAACATTAGCTGCCACTTCACTATCACCAAGCACCTTTGGTGACCAGGGACAGGGAAAAGATCTTGGAAAATGTCAAAACTGTTTTGTTCCATATCCAAGACAGAGAGTGTACTTGTTGCTTCAGGTATGATACGATGCTGCAAGATCTACATTAAGAGCCTTCTGTCCCTCACATGGATAGCACCATCTGTGCACACAGCTATAATTTCTGCAGCTGACATATGTGCTGGTGAAGGAATAGTACAGACCTACTTGCATCTTATATGGAACTCTGATAAGGAAATCAAGCATGTAGCACGTAACTGCACCCCTACCCCATTAAACAAACAAAAACCATTCCGAAGGGAAAACAAATTTGGAGCAACTGTCCGGAAGTGACCAACTAACTGCTGTACACTTAATAGACAAGCGTCAATGAACAGTATGATGCCCAATCAGATATTATCCCACCCAAAAGTCAGTGCAATATTTCTCCTTTTTGTATCACACTGTAGGGAAAGGTCTCCTCTTCAAGTTAAGGACCCTCTATAAACCCATTTCCCCTTTATCCTGTATATATCATTCTTTATACCAGACTTTAATTACATGAAATAGACCCAAATGTAGTATATGAATCTGCAGACCAAAATCTCTGGACAAAAATAAAAGTTTAACATTGCTAAGCAAGAACAGTGACCATTTATGCACTAGCCTCCTTCCCCTAACACACCGCATATTGGGGCTGTGATTTGACCTAGCTAAGAAACAGATTAACAGAGAGCATTCAGAACTGAAGCAATTAAAACTGCTCAACACAAGCAATCAAATATCTACTTCAAATGTCTACTCATAAAGTCATAAACAGCTGTTAAAATGTTCTAAGCACCATATTTCAGAAGAAGTTAAGGATACCATGGGATTTTGATGGTTCTGTCTGCAATTGAAGATGATAATTATAGTTAATTCCTAAATCACTCAAAAACAAGATGAGGATCCAATCAAAAATCACACCTGTGGAGGGAAGTCTGGGAGAACAACTTGTTCTCTTCTCCAAGCATCTATTTTTCCTTATTGCAGATTAAATTATTATTGCACACAAATTGGTTTTCACATCACTGTTATTAAAAAATCTAATTTAGAAGTCCATTTTTCATTGTAACAGGAAAAAAGTTCATCCCTTTAAAAAAAAATACTCCCACACACAAGTCACCTGTCAGCTGTGCTCTTACATAAGGCATCTTCTTCCACCCATTTTAGAACAAAACCACCTTGTTTCCCCCATTTCAAAACTGAGGAAAGGGAAACAAAAACGAGGGGGAAGAACCTTATTTTTAAACGAGGAGATTTTACATGTAATAACGCCAGACAAACAGCAGTGAGGGCTTCAGCGTAATCTAACCGATTTTCGCCAGCAAGGAAAGCTAAAATAAAGATCTTCACTTACAAAATGGGATTCTTGCGATACAAATTGGGTACTAAAACCAAGCTCTCTTTGAGAGGGGAAGGAGGGAGATCAGAGGTACTGCCTTCTGGCCAGTGGGGAGGGGAGAGGAAGACGGCTTTCCTCTTCATGTTTGCCTTTGTGGGAGACTCATACACACCTCACCAAGGCGACTTATAGGAAGCCAGATTTTCTACGAAACCTTCACGGCATAGCCTCGTTAGAAAGCATGAAATTAAAGGCTTCAAAGGTGGGTGGGCTCCCCCCCTCCTCCTCTATTACAAAGCAATCCGTGTTAACTAGGACTCACTCGGCACTGAAGAATTCAGGAGAAGCCGCCAAAAGCCTTTCGACACGCTAAGTAAGGCAGGTGCTTAAAAAAAGCACTGGCCTGTCTCCACACGAGCAAACAAGGCGCTTGGAAGAACTCAAGGCGAACCGGGATAAAAGGGAAGCAATTGGGCGGGAGGGAGGGAGACCGTGGGTGAGGGGTGAGCCACCGTGAAAAAGCGACAAGGTCTTGCAACAGGTGACCGCCGCCGTTCAGCCGAGCACACAGACCAAGTTGGCACGAAACGCCGGCTGGCTGCTCAGAAGAGCGGGGGGGAAGAAAGGGCGCCAAACAGAAGGAATCCCAAAAGGCAGAAGAAGAAGAAAAAGGGGGTTCACGAGCGGGAGAGGAAAGCTGGCTCCAGAGGCAGTCAGGGCAGGGCAGTGCCACCCGCTTTCAAACAAAAAACCCGCACCCCACAACCCCACCCGGGCTCCTTACCTTGTAGACATTCTCGGTGATCCGATGCACCTCCTCCGAGCGCGACATGACGATGCCGGGGGCTCCGGGCAGCACCATAGACCGGTCAGGGCGGAGAGCTCAAAGAGGGCCGGCAGAGGCGACGGAGGCTGCGGCTAAGATCCGACCGAGCACGTCGCAAGCAGCGCGGCAAAGGCGAGGCGCGAGGTTTTTATACCGCCTCCCGGAGCAGCTCATCCCCGCAGCAGCAGCAGCCGCCTCCACCCGCCCCCGGCTCCGCCTGCTCGGTCTTACCACGGAAGAAGGCAGCCTGGAAAGGGCGGGGAATGAGGGAGGGAAGGGGGGAGAGGACGGCGTCAGAGGAGGGGGCAAGGCGGGGGTGGGAGTCACGCCTCCGAGGCAACACACACAGGCACACACGCCTCCATGCACAGCCTCCACCGAGGGACAGGCTTCACGCAGCGGGGGCGCGTGGGGGGAGAACAAACCTGCCCTCACACCTAGAAGGCAGCCGAAGAAAGGGCTGTGCCCACGCCCGCCGCCCACCCACGGGCAAGGCAAGGGGGACCAGACGGCGCACAGGAGGACAACTCTGACCCATCATCCCGTACCCGCGCACACACCCCCCAAGGGGAGAGAAAGGAGTGCTTTCGGTCATACAGTATACACGGGCAAAAATGTCAACACTTCACACACTTTCAACTCCCTCCACCCATCCCCGTTGCTAGGACTGGGAGAGGCATAGAGAGCCGCGCCGCCGCCATTTGTTTTCAATCAGACTTCAGGTGCTCTCCTGCTACGGACTGGGCCGATCCGTGGTGGATTTATACAACTGGGGGAGCCCAGGGGGGCGGAATAACCGGATATCCTGCAAAGTGGACGCTGCGCACTCCACGGAAGTACAAGGGGCCCGAGGCTCACCTTCCAAGTACAGTAATACTACCTACACCCCTAACACACACACACACACAAATACCTTTCTGTCAAACATATTACTCGGACAGCATAGGACTGGGGTGGACTACAACTGCTAGCTGTCCTCCCTACTGGAGATGCTGGCTAGAGTGGGTGGGAGTTGGGAATCTAGCAACATCTGGACGGCTGCAGTTTGGCCCACTATTAGATTAGAGTTAGACAAACTGCAGGCACATACCCAATTACCACAATCCCTGAACAAACATGGCTTAATTTGAATCAGAGCTGCGGGTTTGGTTGTAGAACTGGTTTGTGCTACTAAGATTTTGCCACACACACACGCCCCAATAATTTATAGAAGATAGTGATTCTTAACTTGCACAGAGTTTCTCCCTTACCTCTGAATAATTCATAATTTCCCACATGACCTGAGTAAGAGTTAGAAGGCATGATTCTAGAAAGGCATACCTTCTATTCAAAATTAGCCACATTCACATTCACAGGTCCTGCAATATATTTTGTTGCCTGTCCCAAATGACAAAAGGTCCCTCTCTCCCAAAGCATCTCCAGAAGCTGATGAGACTTCATCCCTGGCGATGAGACAGCATCTTCCACTACACCAGAAGGCAGCAAGCCAGTTTTAGGGGGTGAAGGGGAGATAAGATACCAGTCCTTCAGCTGCTTTCCACCATTTCTTGCCCCTAAATATCAGCTGCCTGAGACAGACACTGCCTTCTGCCTAGTAGCACAAACTTTGAGAAAGGGAACCAAAACTGCCTTCTCTGTCTGTCTCATTCTGGAACACAGCAAAATATAGTGCAGGTGAATGTTCTGCCACATATGATTTACCACAGTACAAATGTATCAACTTATTTCATAAGAAGTGTTCATGTGTTGAAGTCAACACAAACACAGTCTGCATACGTGTGTACACATATTGTAACCAGATGGTCCCTAGGTAGTTTTTCACATAATATGTAACATTCAAAACATGTACGAGTACACTGTACCAAGATAGCTGATCTGTACCCTGGTACAGTTTATTCTCATGAAGCATATATATAATGGAAGGTGCATGAGTTTTATAGAGAGCCAGTGTGGTATAGTAGTTGCAGTGTTCTCTCTGGAGACCTGGGGCTCATCTACAAGGGGTGGGGGAACAGAGTACCTTGTAGTATTGTCATCTCACAGCAGCAGCAACATGTCTTAATGATTTTTCTGGCCTTGGGAGCCCCCATAAGCCTTGCATTCTAGATGGCAGTTGCGAGTGATTTACTTGCATTAGTTATTTGCCGCCGCTGCCTTGGTTTTTGTTTTTGTTTTTAAGTTGTTCAAGGTGCGCTGGAGCAATAGAGTGATTTTTTAAAATTTTTATAGGAAAGTAAAACAAAAAATAACCATCGTATTTTATCGCCTTAGCGAGTGATTGCTAAAGCAAAAAATCAACATGGCGGCAGTGGGCACTTGCCCTGCTAGCAAGCCCCACCCCCCACTCTCACCCAGCCAATCAGCTTTGTGCTTCCCTTCAAATTTCTTGTCATTCAGTTATCCAAATGTGCAGGAATGCACACACCCCTCGCAGATTTTTAAAAACTACAGGAAAAGCCGTGAAGGTTTTTACCGTGTTGTTTTTGCCGTTTTGGACCCCGCTTCTTCCAAACAGTGTGGATTGGTGCAGGAACCCAATTAGACAGGTAGGATTCCCAGTGAATTCCATGAGGGGTATTTTCACCATCTAGACAACCCCCAGGGTTCAAATTCCTACTCAGCCATGGGAATCTACTGGGTGACCTTGGGCAAGTCACATTCAGCCTCAGAGGAAGGCAAAGGCAACCCCCCTCTGAACAAATTCTGCCAAGAAAATCCCATTATAGGTTCACCTTGGGGGTCGCCATAAGTTGGAAATGACTGGAAGGCACACAACAACAAAAACAACATGTGTTTACATAAGAGTTTCTGGGTTTATCTGTCGCTATTCCAGTATTCAAGCTTCTTGATTAAGAAACAGTAGAAACAAGGGGGTTGTTTAAATGGCAAAAAAAATCCGCAAAGAATTCGCCAAGATGCCTAATGGTCCACACCAATTTCGGGTCAAAGTCACCCTATTCAGAAGGGGGGGGCAAAAAAACCCATAAATTGTGCGGTATCCGCTTTCGCTATTTCTTCTGACTTTTTTAAAAAAAGAAACGATATATTTAGAAAAATGAGCACTATAGGATGTGTGAACTCCAAATGTGCAAGCGGTCATGTAAACAATCAATGCACAAAAGGGCAAAATTCACAACGGTAAGGAGGAGGAGTTTGCCACGCTGCCTGTGGGAGGGAAGGGGCATGACCGCCTCGCTGTGGGGTCTTTGGGCTTTTGGCCCGCCTATTCCCCGTGATTGTTAGGTGTGCTGTGCCACTCCCGGGGCCTCTAGGGTCAGTATCCATGGTGCGTGGGGGGTGGCTGAGGTCCAACGACAACAACAGTGCTGCGCCATGCCCAAGGCTGTCATTGGGCCTCAGCCACCCCCCCGCACCACGGACACTGACCCTAGAGGCCCTGGGAGTATTGTGGCAAGGACATGAGGAGGGGGGCACAAAGGAAAGCACGTGCTCCAACGCGATCCTCCTCTGGTGGAGCGTGGGGGAGGCAACACAACACTCCATGCAGCTTGGGAAGGGTGTGCAAAGGAAAGCACAGGCCCCAATGCAATTCTCCTCAGGCAGGAGCGTGGGGGAGGCAACGCAACGCTCTGTGCAATCCGGCAGGGGCCTCAGGAGCGGTGTGGGTATGTGAACTGCAAAAGCACAACTTCTTTGCTACAACCACTTTCGAAGAAAATCGTGGGAACAAATGGCCACTGGTGCAAAAGGCAGGTAAGCTGATATTTTACGCACTTAATTCTCCCATGTAACTGACCCCAAGGAATTTGGAGGAGTCTTGGGTTGTTGTTTTTAATTACTAAAAGTACTGTTTGCATCTTACACAAAGGATCCTAGCATGTCGAAAGGGGCTTCCATAGGACTGTGCTCACTGGAAAAGTCCCCTGTTCTACCTAGACAGTTATAAATGTAAGTAGTTCAGTCATGTGGTGTGTGCTTTGTTTTTAATCTACCCACCAAAAACACCATTATGAAATGTTGAAAATGGCATAAGAATGCTAACAAAAGTCAAATATATTTGCTGGCAATAACTAATGAAGAAGGGAGGAACACTGCAAAAAACTATACAAGTCCCAAAGCAGAACAAAAAGTAGAATGGGACAGAATCCAATAAATCAGATATCCACATAAGGTCTCAGGCCTGTCTGCCCTACTGCACACACACTGTAAGTCAATTTAATTAAGCACACAAACACACAATTCAGCCACACAGCTCTCAAAACACCAATGCTATTAGACTTATCATATTCCAATTCTCTAAACTGAGGTAGCCTATTTTGTACATGATGGTAATTAATGTCCTTAATATGCAAATTAAGTACGTTAATTGTACCATTTGCTTCTCTATCTGATAAGCTCTACATTTCAGTCTTGGAACTGTTTATATGGTAAGCACTGAACTGAGATAACTGGTATAGTATAATGGTTAGAGTGCTGGACCTGTGACAAGGAGACCACAGTTCAAAATCTTCTGATCATAAAGTTTACTTGGGGATTTTGGTAAGTCTCTACCTTACAGCCAACCCTACCTTACAGGGTTTTTGTTGGGATAAATTGAGAGAAGAGAATATTGTGAAGTACAAGGTCTGTCTATTAAATAACGAGACTGTGTTTCTACCTTTCAGACAAATCAGGGAGAAATGATTGTGAATGCTTGAGTGGTGACCTTGAACATGCCTTAACCAGCATGACAAACATCAACACTCACGGCCATTCAGTTAATTGTCAGTCATAGGATTTTCAGACAACACTGTGATAGTATTACTATTCCACTTTATTTGCTATGGCTGCCTCCTCTTGAATCCTGGGATTTGCAGTTTAGGGAGGGGCATTTACAACTCTCAGCCAGAGTGCTCTTAGGCCTCACTAAACTACAAACCCCAGAATTCCACAGGAGGCAGCCAGAGCAGTTAAAGTGGAATAGTAACACTATAACAGTATAGTCTGAAAATCTCCATAATTTAAAGCAGCTGTGTTGTCTGTTGTATGCCAGAAAAATGCTAAGTTTAAAAGTCGAGCAACGTGTCAATTTGAAATTGTTAGTAAAATTGAACAAAACACCAACGGAATCTTTTCAAATGTTTACTGAGGCCTACAGGAAAGACTGCATGTCTCGTGCGCATGTATTTGAGTGGCACAAAAGATTCAAAGAAGGACGTGAGAATGTGGAAGATGATGAATGTCCTGGATGACCTTCCACTTCAAGAACTGAAGAACCTGTGGAAAAATCAGCCAGATTGTTCGAGGAGACCACCGATTCAGTGTCCGGATGATAGCTGAAGCCATTAACATTGACAAAGATAACAAGCATGAAGATAATAAGCTTATTGGCCAATAATTTCCAGGGAATCATTATGTACCTGCTGCTATTAAAGTCTACAATGCTAAGATTGTGGCTAAATTGCTATTTGCAGCTGCGATTTGGATTGAGGGGTTTAATTCTGAGCTAGATAATTTTTATGCCAGATTTTTAAGGGCCCTCCTTCAGGTTCCAAGATGTGTTGCTAACTCAGTTTTAATACTTGCAATGGGGGAAAGCCCTCCCTCTATGAGGGTGTGGCAGACAGCCATGAAACTTTGGCTTAGAGTCATACTCTTCAAGCATGGTAAGGGTCTACTTGGCCATCTTACAACGGACACTTATGAAAGCAGATGGTCCAAGTATATTGCCCAAAAAGCAACCACAATTGGCCTTTCATCATCCTTCCTTCTAAACCTGGGTTATGACACAGACTTGAAAACAGTTAAACAAAGACTTCAGGACATTACCTTTTGGAATTTGCGGGCTAAATCCTTTCTGTCATGCTCACCTAGTGCATTGCATATACCATATTCAGGTTCATTTGCTCTGGCTGATTACATAAAGAACTTGACTGTGCCAATCTATTGCATATTATTTATGAAAGCCAGATGTAATTTTTTCCTTCAGCGATGTTGTATGGTAGATATGCGGGGCTGCCATTTGCATCAAGGCTCAGTCCATGTGGGTCGCAGGAGGTGGAAACCATGTCTCATATCCTACTATCCTGTGTCCTTCATTCTCAGAGTCATAAACAACTGATTTCTCCCTTGCTATTCCATCTACCTGCCCATTCGGAGAGGTTCTATGTCAAATTCTTACTAGAGGATAAATGTCCTCATATTACCTTGTCAATTGCTAAGTTTTTATCTGTGGTCATTAAGACCAGTGAGAGGGAAGTTAATAGTTTAATAAGTTGGACGAGCTCCAAAAAAGTCTATCAATAAGTATCCTAATTTTATTGGTTTGTATTATGGTTTTATCTATTAATGTACATCATGTCTGTTATTTGATGGGTCTATGGACTGTATGAATAAATTGATTGAGATTGAGACAAAGACACTGCACGGAAAATATTTCATGAGGATCTCAACCTGAGAAAAGTTTGTCCTAAGATGGTCTCTAGGGTTCTCACACCAGAGCAAAGAGTGCCGCAATGAAATTTGTGGTAACGTTCTGCAGCAACTTGAGATGGACCCAAACCTTTTTCAAAAAATCATCACTTGTATGAAACTTGGATCTTCCAGTATGATACTGAGACAAAACGATAGTGACTGCACTGGAAAACACTTGGTGATGATCACCAAGAATGAAAAAAGCACCTCAAGGCAAGTCCACATTCAAAGCTATTCTCATTGTTGTTGTTTTTGACATCAAGGGCGTAATTTTGGCAGAATTGGTTCCAGAAGGCAGAACAGTGAACCAGTGTTATTATAAGGAAGTTTTGACAAAGCTGAGAGAAAGAGTCAGGAAAAAAAGGCCAGAACTGTGGGAAAACGGTTTCATTCTTCATCAAGACAATGAGCCTGCTCACACAGCACTTTCTGTGAAGCAGTTTTTGGCCAATAAATGCATCACTACACTTGAACATCCTCCATATTTGGCAGATTTGGCACCATGGGACTTTTTTCTTTTCCCTAAAGTGAAATGGGGTGCTCAAAGGAACACATTTTGAGTTAATTGATGCAGTAAAGAAGAAAACGGCAGATGTGTTGAAACAGCTGACAGAAACTGATCTGCTCTATATCTTCAGCCAGTGGAAAACAAGACTGCATCGGTGTGTGAGTGTGAACAGGGAGTATATTGAAGGGGACAAGCATTAGAATTGTAATACATATAAATAAAAATGGGTTATTGTATCAGTCTCGTTATTTAATAGACAGACCATGTGTTATGTACATTTCTGGTGTAACACATGATTACCCTGATTTTGAATGGGACTCCTCATCTTATGCTTAAATTGGTGTTCTTAAACATCTTCTCCGTAATTAACATAATACTGCTACCGTACATAAAGAACTAATTCCCCTTTTTCCAACTGCAACAGAATGGAAGTAGCCAAACACTGAAAAGATGCAAGCCAATTCAATATCTATTGATACCTGGTACAGGAGAGTTTGGCCACTAGCTTTGGTAGAGAAACTGATGCAGCAATTAAAAGATTACTGAGAACAAGACAATTTCAGTCAGTTTGGCTTAATTTTCATGGCAGGAATTCTGCTGGGCAGTTACAAATGCATAAGCTAGAATTCTTCATCATGGTCTCTGTGAATCACACAATTGGGTTTTGTGCCTGCGCATAAACTGCCTTCGGAACTGCAGTCCCCACTTATCAACAGCAACTGCTGCGATCAACAGGGGTCTGTTTTCCTGCCACTCAGGAAGTTACTGACTGAGATTTCCACACATACCCTTGTGTGAGCGATCTCTGGTGCAAAGGGGAATTGTGACAGGGACTCTGATTCTGCCTGTCACAACAGAAATTGCTCATGGGATGGGTGGGAACACCAGTTAGCTGCTTCCCCGTCAACAGGGAAGAGATCCCCATCAGTCACAACAGCTGCTGTCTGGTAAGTGGGGATTGGGTGATCAGGAAGGGAGTCACTGTGTAACACTGTAACTATGGTTTTAGGTTGATGTAACTCCTCAACAGGATTTCAGCCCTTATGTTCTCACAACCTGCATGGCAGGGGGTTGGACTGGGTGGCCCTTGTGGTCTCTTCCAGCTCTGATTCAAAGAACCTATAAACTGTGTTGAAGGATCCTATGAATCTCACTTATGTGTGTAATCATTTTGATTAATAGTTAACACCCTTGACAAATTGACAGCATAACAGCATTTCATTTCTGATTTCAGATACTTGTAGTGTGCTTTTTTTTTCTCCAAGTTGCGTTTGTTTGGTTTTCTGTTTTTGTCCAACTGTGTTATACATATTTTTGGGTTACAGCTGATTCTTATTCATGATGTTTTATCCTTATTCTCATTCTGCATAGTGGACTTTTGTAACTTTTAAATGTATAGAAAGCACTAATGCATTATACTGTGGTGCTTCAAAAATCAGATACAATTATTGCACAGCTATATTCAAGAATACAGTACTAATCGTAGGTTTTTCATGAAAGCTTTATATAAAGAAATATAAACAAAGAGATAGGAGCATTATTTGTAGTAAGACAGAAGATAGTAACATTAAGCATGTAAACGACAAGTAAGTACTTCCACAAGTAAGTTATTTAAGTTCAGTGCCTTTGCAAAGTAATAAAAGATGGAGAAATGAATGTGGAATCCATATTCAGTCTTATCTTTCATATGAACTAGTACAACTAACCCATCCATTGGACAGAGTGAGGCAGTCTAGAACAATGAATTTCCCCACTCCTTCCTCCTTAGGGAACTTCTCTCACTGCTGCCTGGCTTTACTCCATTCCACTGTTCTCCCTCACACTGTCTCACTCTTCCTGCTTTGCCTCATCTCCCATCCTTGGAGTTGGTACTGCACTTTATTCTTTCTGCTCGCTCCTTCCTTCCTTCCTTCCTTCCTTCCTTCCTTCCTTCCTTCCTTCCTTCCACCTGTCTCACCTCATGCTCTTGCTTGCCTGCCTACCCTATGTAAAACTTATTCCAAAGCAAGTAACAATACAGTATGGCAGATCTGATTTTGCCCTCCTAACACCAGCTACACATATTTTGCTTCCACTTCTTGATCTATATCATTTCTACACTCACCACCCATTGTTGCTGCTTTAACTGCATTCATTACTTCCATTTGGCTCATAACAGGGAACAAACTACAGGGCAATAAGGAATGGTACATTACATTAGTATATAAACATACATACTCATATATAAATACATACATTTGTTATGCATATTTACTTTGGTGTAAGACTCATTTAACTTAGTAGGACATATGCTTGAGCATACAGTTCAAAAGGTTATACCAGGGGTGGGAATAATGTGGCCCTCCAGATGTTGTTGAACTGCAACCCCCAGCTTTCCTCATACAATTATGAGCCAATGGTATGCCGACTTGCACAGTTCATGCAATTTCCACTCCTACATGAGTTCCATGCCATCAAAATGGTGATGACAGTGGTGGGGCAACCTAACCCACACTTAAGCAGCTATATTTGGCTCCTACCTTATAATGATGTGACTTACATTTTTGTGGTAGTTTATGATTTGGCAGAATTCCACATCTACAGTGCAACCCTAAGCATGTTTGCTCAGAAGTAAGTTCCACTGAGCTCTATGGGTCTTAAAATATAAACAGCATGTTTAGGATAATAGCCTTTTAAAAATGTAATCAACTTACATTTATTCATTATTTTTCTTGGAAATTAGAGAATTGGTGGATTCCCAGTTCCCAATTACATTTTTAAAAAATACCTCAGATTGAGTTTGAAGTAATAAAAGTGTTGAAGAACACAGAAGTGGAAAGCAGAAAGGTAGGAAATGAAATATTTAAACATATGGAAAGGTTTGTAAGTGTTGCATTTTTCTGCATCCCATTAGGGTTGATTTTCATTTAATATATTTACTATCACAGGGAGTGAGATGAGTGGGAGAAGAGCCCCAACACTCTCTGCATTTACACATAAAATTGGATATACAGAGATTCCACTAATCCACGCACATACATAAACACAGACACACCAAACACTTAAACACCCTACACATTCATTAGGGTTAGGGGAACAGGACCCCTGCAAAGGTTGGAAAAATAATGGATATCTCTTCCCCACCACCACCACCACAAAAAAAAATAATAATATTTAGCACACACACAAAAAGTACAGCCCATAGATTCAACCCATCATAGATGCCTTCAAGATGGCAGGGTTCCTTTGCAAGGCAGAAGCAGGCAGCTGGGTGGCCTTTGCCACTGCACTACACCCTAACCCCAACAAGAGAGTTCTTGTCTCCAGTCTAAGAGCACGGCATGCTGGTGGTGGTGCTGGAGGTTATCATGTTTCTGCACAAAAGCAAAATTAAGTACAGTACACATACTCAGCAAGCAAACCAGGGCAAGCTGACTGGCCACAAAAACACAAGCAATTTTACGAATTGGTGCAACAAGGCAACCTCTATTGCACTTTTCAGGTGTGTACATTTGACAGCAGAGGTGAGCATACTCTGGAGCTCAGAAGGCTGCACTGGGTCCTTTCTGGCTCCTCCAGAGCTCTGGACAAACACAACAGGCTGCTACATCCTCTACTCTGGGCAAGCAGAAACAATGCTACAACACTCTGATCACTTCTCAGGCTATTTTAAAGGACAGTAGCCTTGTTTAATGTAGTTTGATTGGTTCAGGAATTCTTCCCTGCCAGAAAATATGGTGGGTTGAGCCCAGAAAAGTAAGAGAGACCAGTGCCTATCTATAGGAAGAAACTGTGCTCCAAACAGGGTGAAACTAGAAGGGAGGCAAAAGGGCTGTAAATTCTATGGAGCAGTTATCCAAAGGCTTAAAGGAGAGAAGGTCATGTGTTTATTAAGTAGGGAGTGCTGTAGAAAGATAGGACTTTTATCAAGCTAGTGCTAGGAAGGGAGAAGATACTTCAGGCAAGGAAAACTAGAAATTGACTCTTTCTGGAGTTAATAGCCTAGAGCCTTTTCCCCCCAGACTCATCATAATACATTTTGGGGCCTGGGAGAAGGATGAGAACAAATACACACCCATTCCTTGCACATAATTGAACTGGAGTGGTAGCTGAGTTTTACTTCAACACTGGTTATAGGATAGAGTCATACAGTGCACCTGAGGGCAACAGGTTAACTTATGAAGTGCAGGGTGACCTGCAACACTGTCACCTAGGCCTCACTGTTGCTCTGCATTCCCAACATCTGCTGTCTTAGGCAGCTGCCTCACTCTGCCTAATGATAGGGCTGGCCCTGCCTATATTTCTGATGGAAAGGGGACTGTAGTCTTGTTAAGAGAATCTTTTAGGAGAAGAGACCATGGATGCATAGTTGTTAACATATACAGCAGTGAAATACAAGCTGTCTGAATAAAATCCATTTTTGTAGCTTTATTTATTCTCCCTCTAGCAAATAGTTGTGTATAGTGACAGCGAGGCTATGGTGCTAAATTTTATCTGAAACAGACCAATGCAATAGGTGTGGTGCTCTAAAGTTGATGGCGTTTCCAGCAATGGTTTCCACGAGGTCCACAAACAAGTAGTAACAGCAACAATTGTCTACTGTTGTTCAGTTCACAATACATGAGGTTAATGGCTATTGACGTCTGCCTCCTCTACCATCCTGCTAGGAAAGGCTCTTCTCTGTGTCCCAGCTGTGAATGAGCTTGGCTGAGGGGTGTGTGAGAAAGGGGACAGATTCTAAATTGTGGAATTCTTTGTCTCAGGAGTAGGGGTCTCAGGCCTCCCTTAGCTGAGAGGCAGAAAGCTTGTCCCTTATAGGACTGGCAGGTGTCCCTTATTATAAGGGATATCCCTTATGTGAGAGTTGGAAAGCTTTTCTTATTATATAGAGCAAGGTGCCAAATGTGTGTGTGTGTGTGTGTATAAAATATCCCATATTTTGTAGTGTGGGCCCATCAAAAGACAGGAATATATGCATTGTGTAATTTAAGAATGTGGGCAATATGTTAATTTGCAGAGAAATACATGGCTAAGTGATCTGAAATCAATACTTTAATTTAGTATTAGATAGTGCACAAGCTTTTTAATAGCTGCTTCCCAATTGTCAAACCTGCATGTTGCGTATTTTGACTTTCACTTATTACTATTTAGAAAGCTGCCAACACTACTCAGGAGGCAAAAGTGATCCCTCTTCTATGGTGGTTCCCCCCCGCCCCAGCTCCCAAATCCAGTTTAGGATTGCATTTGTTTTCTCAAATAGAGACTTTTTAATCTGATACATCTGTTTTTCTGTTTTGCTTGCCTTCCGCTGCTGCTGCTGAAACTGCATAGTGAATTTATACAATATTTAATTGCTCTGAGTATGCCACATAAGTATGTGATATAAAATTCTGTATAAATAAATAGCCTCAATGAATTTGTCAAGTTCCTTTAAAGCCATCTATGCTAGTGACTGGCAAAAACACCTCTGAGTATTCCTTGCCTAAGAAACCCCTATGAAATTCATGGAGTTGCCATAAGTCAACAGGCAACTTGAAGGCACACACATGCTAGTGACTTAGCCGCAAATCTTATGGTATCACACATTTCTTCTCAAGTTTTCAAGAACAGCCAACTTAACTCAGGAAGTGGACTATGAAGATGAGCTGGCTTCCCTGCAGCCTTATCATGGGTTAAATAATTGCACCTTAATGCAATCTTCTCCAAATTGCAGGTTACTTTTTCACATTCATACACCTCACTAACACCACCCCCATTCCCTGAGGAGACACCACTGTAGATGCTACTTCCTCTGCTTCCTTAATAATTATTTGATAAGGTGTGAAACTGTTGACATTTAAAACAAAATTATCAAAGTGAGAGCTCCTGATGAAATGAACAAGTGAGGCCATACACTCAAACATGAGGTGAAGTCTATAAAGACACAAATAAAACTGTCTCATAAATTCACATTTTGAAATGCACAAAGAAAATGGCAGATAACAGACCAATTAGATGAGTGTCTTCATTTGTGTACATGCATACAAGTGTGTGTGTGAAAAGGCCTGGAAATGAGCTTTTGAGTTGGATTTCTTTACAAGCAGTCTTTATTTCTTACAAAAACCTCAATTGCTTTATATGCTACTTCTTTGATCAGATACTGTGCCCATTGATGAGGAACAGTTTTATCGGAATAGCAACATATAATTTTACCAACATATCATTTGGATGTGTTTATACATCCTGCTTTGTCACTAGAGGCCAAAGTAATCTTACTGGCAAAGGTACATTTGCTACTAGTTTATCCAACACACTTTGGATGCTTTAGTTATAGCTGATTTTCCATTCAGACTACTATGATGCATGAAGATGACTAGAAACTACAGCTGATATAAAACAAAAACAGTGCTAACATTTTAATGGGACAGACAGTTGCCATCTTTACAGTTTGGGATGAGCTTCAGTAGTTGCCATTTCTGGAACTACAGTAATTCAAGATGCTAGTGAGACCAAAAGTAATTAGTTACAGTTACAGCATCAACTTATAGAGAGCCAGTGTGGTGTAGTAGTTTGAGCATTGAACTATGACTCTGGAGACCAGGGTTCAAATCCCCACTCAGCCACGGAAACCCACTGGGTGACCTTGGCAAGTCACACTCTCTCAGCCTCAGAGGAAGGCAAAGGCAAACCCCTTCTGAACAAATCTTGCCAAGAAAACCCTGTGATAGAGTTGTCTTAGGGTTGACATAAATTGGAAATAACTTAAGCGCATATAACAACATAGTATCAAATTGTACTTTCATGTTCTAGTATAGTTACAATTTCAAGGCATGTCCAGCAGTTGTCATTATAACTGCCATTTTTAAAATGTATGGCCAGGGATTCACTAAACGGTGGACAACAATTATCAAGCTGGTTTGTGCTACCCTTTGTGCTCTTATGGGCGCTGAAGTGATTATTACTTAGACGGGAGGAGCTTTTTTTCTGTACTACAGGCAGCAGCATTCAATTTTTTTCTTTATTAATAACTAAAAAGGAATATATTTTTAGGCATTTACCAAATTACTTTTTAGCAGTCATCTTCTAAATTCTGTGTTTACTATGATGGCAAGGGCTCATGTAATTAGATGTTCCTCCATATAAAAAGACACAATGCTGATATAGCTAGCTTGATTAGACAACTAGACAAGGCTAGAGAACATTTCTTTTAACATGCAGAATTTATCATTTTAAATTTTTATTTATGTAGGAGCATTCAGCCCTGTGAATCCTCTCCTGCAATCTGATACAAGAACTGTCTATTAAATAACGAGACTGATACAATAACCCATCTTTATTTATATGTATTACAATTCTAATGCTTGTCTCCTTCAATATATTTTCCATTCACACTCACACACCGATGCAATTTTGTTTTCCACTGGTCGAAGGCATGGAGCAGATCAGTTTCTGTCAGCTGTTTCAACACATCTGCCGTTTTCTTCTTCATTGCATCAATCGACTCAAAACGTGTTCCTTTAAGCACCCATTACACTTTAGGGAAAAGAAAAAAGTCCCATGGTGACAAATTTGGCAAATATGTAGGATGTTCAAGTGTAGTGATGCGTTTATTGGCCAAAAACTGCTTCACAGAAAGTGCTTTGTGAGTAGGTGCATTGTCTTGATGAAGAATGAAACCATTTTCCCACAGTTCTGGCCTTTTTTTTTTCTGACTCTCTCAGCTTTCTCAAAACTTGCCTTGAGGTGCTTTTTTCATTCTTGGTCTTTTTTAAAAATTGCAAGAAAATGTGCATAATAGGTCATCTGTACAACCAATTGGAAAAGGGGATGCAGCAGTGTTGAAAGCTGATTGGTCGGACCTTGGAGGGGGTGGGCTTGTAAGGGAGGGCTCGCAATGCTGGAGCCACCATTGTTGTTGTCTTTGCCGGCTGATCATTCAAGCGGCAGAGTGGCAGAACAAAAGTGTGATCCTTTTTAAAAGCAGAAAATAGCTCTTCTGCATCTGTCATTAAAAAAAAACAGGAGGGGGGGGAATGGAGGGAGATTTTCCAGACACAACTCACTTGCAGCTGCCATTTCTTTTGGGGATGTAAACTGCAAACTGCAAGCGATTCCCTTCCAGCAAGTTTGCAAATGAGCCGTGGGCACAAATGGGCACTGCAGCGATATGGAGGTAAGGCGATATTTTTCACTACAAATTCTCCCATCTAGCTGCGCCCCTGGTCTGAGATCCCCCCTTTCCGATTATCTGCAGAGGCATTGTTTCCGGTTTTAATGTGGATAGAGGGAAAGATTTCAGTACAGGAGGCAATACCTGTATTAACAGAAAATTTCTAAAAACTTGTATTGGATAGGTTGAACATTAAATTGCAGTACGTATCAAAAACATTTTATATGTTTTAATAACCAGATACATACAGGCTTCTGATAACTACTCCTGTGTGGTCTTAAAAACAAGGGACAGAGGGGATTTTGATCTTCTTCAGCATCATCTCTGCTTATCCATACTGTGATCAGAGCTTGTAGAAATTACTAAACAAAATCCACAATCCACAAAAGAGCAATATCTTTATTGGCCAAACAAAATCCACAAAACACATCAAGCAAGTTTTCAAAGCTCCACTGGATTCTTCATCAGATAACAGATGTTAAAAAATGATACAGAAGGAAAAATAATTCCTTCTCCTGTAAGGTTTTTTAACTTCTTTTGCCTGATGAAGAAGCCAGTGGAGCTTTGAAGGATTGCATGATGTGTTTTGTGCATTTTGATTGGCCAATAAAGGTATTGCTGTTTTGTGAATTTTGGATTTTGTTTTATTTTGCTGTATGGCCTACATGGCTATCCTGCATATGTAAGTATCTAGTTAGGAATAAGAAATTAATTGTAATTAATACCTTCACAAGAATGAAGGTATAACTACATGACATGACAATTTTAACAACTATACTGTATTACCTAACAAGAGGTAACCTAATTCTATTTGCACGGTAGCTGTTATAGGTATGAAGATGTAATTTCATTACATGGGGGAGGAGAAATATCACATGATTCAAGTGTGGGCTCATACGCTGCCTTACCCTGCTACCTCATGCTCTGTTGTGGATGTTGAAATGATAAGGTGGATAGGAGGACAGTGTGTTTTGCACCATACGCTTATAGCTTTCAGATATTTTTCAAGTAACTAAAAGTAACTGCCGGAATCTACATTGTCTTTTACTAACATAACTTTATGTAGATTTAGCTAAGTAGTTAAGGAACTAAGCAACTCTGTTAGTAAACTGTGAAGATGAGTACTGAGAAACTATTAAGAATGCACAATGAGCAATGCGCATCATTGTGCAATATGTATCAGGCACTATGTCTGCTCTGCTATGTAGTAACATAATAGCAGGCCTCTACTGGATACGGATGTTATGAAATGGACCAATTCTATTTCCCACATACATAAGTCCACTTATGATGGCATAACTCCCATACAGGATTCCAGCCAACTAATTTAGCTACTTTTAAAGAATGGGAAATAATTTTTTAATGCATCTATAATGGTAACCATTTTTTTTTTGGTAATTATAGCCAATTAATTTTAAAGAAGAAACTTTTAAAGCTCTGACTGTGAGGAGACAGTCCTGATACATACAATTTTTACTATGCCCCCCAAATAATCCATCTGCAATTTAGTTGAATGAGTTAGAACCTACAAATATAGGAAGATCCCTGCTGGATCTGAGCAAAGGCTTATCTAACCCAGCATCCTGTTTACCACAGTGGCTGATCAGTGTGATAGCTTTCTACCATTGTTATTCTTCAGCAACTGGTATTCAAAAAGGCATGCTGTCTCAGATTTTGAAGGCAGCCTCTCTCTCTCTGGCTTTTCTTCGCAAACGAAGATTCAGGAAGGACTCATCCTGCGTTTTCTGCAAGCGCGCTGATGACTGAAAAGGCCAATCCGAGATAAACAAGTCCGGTTGCAGAAAGCACAGCAGAAGGTCTCCTTGGGTGATGTTTCTGAGTTGTGATTTTTTCTGCGTTGTCGTTTCTCTTCAAGACTTGTTTGGCATGAGTTCTCAAATAAGGCTGCAGCATTGTGGATAGTGCATCTCCATGCCTCCCGATGTGAGGCCAGGGTGGACCAATGTTGGTGATCAATTTGGCTGAGCCTGAGATGTTGTTTCAGGGAGTCCTTGTATCGCTTTTTTGGAGCACCCCTCTTACGCTGACCCATGACGAGTTCACCATAGAGTACTATTTTTGGGAGGCAGTGGTCCTCCATCCTAGAAACGCGCCCTGCCCAGCACAGCTGTGTTCTCAATATCATGGCCTAAGTGCTGGTGATCCCTGCTTGCTCATGGACAGCAACATTCATCACATGGTCAGTCCAGTGTATATTTAGGATTGTGCGTAAACAGCACTGATGAAAGTGTTTGAGGAGTCATAAGTGGTGGCGATAGGCGACCCATGTTTCAGACCCATAAAGAATAGACAGTACAATGGCTCTATACACATTGATTTTGTGCTTTGCCTCAGGTGTTTATTACTCCAGACTCTTTCGTAAAGTCTTCCAAATGTGCTATATGCCTTTGCTAATCTGTGATCAATCTCTTTGTCAATCTTGGCATCTGAGGAGATTATGCTTCCCAGGTAGGTGAACTGCTGAATGGATTTAAGCACAGATTTGCTGACGGCAATGTGGGGATCGTGGTGTTCGTCCTGTGGTGCAGGCTGGTAAAGAACTTCCATTTTCTTCAGGTTGACTTCCAGCCCAAATAGCTCTGCAGCTGTTGTGAAGCAGGATGTTAGGCACTGCAGAGCTGCTTCTTTGTGGGCAACAAGGGCAGAGCAGCAGCAGCAGCGAAGAGCAGCTCATGAACTAACTTAAGTTAAATAAGTTAAGTCATGAACTTAAGTTAAACAACCTACCATCAATACGGTAACATATATAGAATCATAGAATCATAGAATTGCAGAGTTGGAAGAGACCACGAGGGCCATCCAGTCCAACCCCCTGCCATGCAGGAAATCACAATCAAAGCATCCCTGACAGATGGCTATCCAGCCTCCAAGGAAGGAGAACCCACCATGCTCTGAGGGAGTGTGTTCCACTGCCGAACAGCTCTTACTGTCAAAAAGTTCCTCCTAATGTTGAGGTGGAATGTCTGTTCCTGGAGCTTGCATCCATTGCTCCATATAGATGCTGTCTTCTTCTTCGAGCTCTGCCATAGCCTACAGCCATCATAAATAGTAGCTATTGATAGTTAATTTGTCTGAAGTCAATGTTGATGGCCATCATTAGATCCTGTGGAAGCAAATTCCATTGTTTATCTATGCACTGTATCAAGGAGTGCTTCCTTTGTCTTAAGTCTCCCGTCATTCAGCTTCAGTGGATGACTGTGACTTCTAGTATTGGAAGAAAGGGGGGAAGCTTCTCCCTAACCAAATTTTTCACACCATGCATAATTTTATACACTTTTATCATGTCTCTCTCACTTACCTTTTTCCTAACCTAGATATCTCCACCCTCAAATGTCTCATCTTTCTCTTAAAAGGGACTTACGCCAAACTGCTTATTTCTACATTTGATTTCTGATCTCTCAACCAGTCACTCATTGCTGAAAATACCTGTCTTTTTACTACACAGCTGCAAGATCCCACCCCCCAGAATTTTTCCCAACAAGGCTTTTTTTCTACTGGAGGAGAATAGAACAGAAGTGTGTGTGTGTGTGTCTGTGTATCTGAGGCTTTAAAAAAAATAGAAAGAGACTGTAGAAGGAACTGTTTGGAGACAGACTCATAAGAGACAGGTTTTTATTCTTAATACATCATTGCCAGGTGGGGAAATTGCTTGACCCATGCTACATAAATAGATCTCTTTAAATACTTTGCAGCATCAACAGCTACTAGTTTGATAAGTAAATATTACCCCCAGAATCAGAGGTGGCATGGCTCTGAATACTGGTTGCTAAGGAACAAAAGGGAAAAGAGGTCTATTGCTTATTACACTTGGTTTGTGGGGCTTCCCTACAGGCATCCGAAGAATAGGAAGTCAGACTAGATAGACCTTTAGTGTGATCTGGTATGAATCTCCTTATGATTTGATGAGATAGAACTTGTCAAGTAATCTGACAACTACCAGCTGGAGGCCTGAGCTGATTCCCATGTGCACGTGCACACTACTGCCTGCAAGGACTGGTGTGAGTAGAACACCCCAAAACAATGTTGGTTTCCGAAAGCCTGCAAACTATGTGGTAGTACTTCTTGCTTGATGTACCCTTCATTTTACTTCCTGTTCAACATTATGTATGCCAGCAAGATGCTGCTGTCCAGATGCATCCTTGGAAGAAACCTTCTGTTTCTATAAGATATTGGGCTCAGCTAAATTGGAGAATTAATTGCAGAAAATAGCATTTTTTAACTCACTATCGCAGCAGCGTTCATTTGTCCCCACAATGCATCACAAGATCACTGGCATGGGAAGCTATCCAAGTTTGAGGTTCACACAGAGCATGCTTGCAAGAAAAGATGGTGGCCCACGAGTGAATTACCTGCATTATTATTCCCCAAAAGTTCCCTCCATTTCCTTTTTTTTTTTTGCCTTGTTAAATGAGAGACGCGGAAGAGAGATCTTGCGCTTAAAAAACTTTTTTTTTTTTTTGCTCTGCCTCTCAAAAATAGCACACAACCAGTTCTGTGAAAGACAATAATGGTGGCTTCAGCTATTTTGTCACCGGTAAGCCCACCCCCATGCATGTCTCAGCAATCATGTTTTGACTTCCAGGATGTGCCCCAATTTGAACTGGTTGCTCAAATGGGCTGTAATGCGCATTTTTGCATATTGTCATGGTCAGCCAGGTCTCTGAGGACTCAGAAGGTAAGGAGGCTGAGCCAGTAGCAGAAGAGCTGGCTGAGTCTGAGTCTAGCCCTGAAGAACCCAGGGCTCAGCAGCCTAGCCCTCCCCCAGCACAGGGTCCAAGCCTGGGAGACATAGTGGAGCAAGAGCAAGAGGTAGAAGAGCAGGTACCTACCTTTAGCCAAAGGAGAACAAAGAAGGCGTGGCTGCGTCGTTCCCAGAGATTAAGAGACAGAAGCTCATCAATCACCCCGCAGCTGGGAGTGGGAGCTGGGCCAACATAAGCAGCTGGGGGACACTGAGTTCCTTGTTTCAGGCAGTCTGTGTTTCCTGGAGGAAGCCTCTGCCTGTGACTCTCCTGCCTCTTGGAACCTTGCTATCTTGAGACTTTGGATATCTTGACCTTGGACTGTCTTCGTTGACCCACCTGCCGGAATCCTTTTGACCTCGGACTGCCTCTTCGTTCTTCGCTCTCTCTCTCTGTGTACTTCTGACCCTTTAGACTGCTACTGACAACACCAGGTACTGTGCTTTTCAACTGAGTTGTTGCCAAGCCAGGCTGTCTTATCAGCTATTTGAGTTGGCTTCCTGACACATATTTTTTAAAAAAAACATCGCAAGAAACAGCAAAAGCTGTTATCGCGAAGTACTTGGAGTTTTTAGCCCCCCTCCTTCCAAATATGGTGAATCCCTGCAGGAGCTCATCTAGACAAAAGCTTTTCACCTCACATTCCTTTTTTCACCATCTACAGTAGATAATACCATTGTTTCTCTCTGTCATCTTCCATCTTTTACCTGATATTGAGAGTAGCCATGGTGCTAGTTACATGTTTATGCAAAGAGGCCTCAATCCTAATTAGGATCCTATCACACTACACTGTTATAGCTCTATAATCCTACTTTAACTCCCATGGCAACATCATAAGTAATCCTGGGATTTGTAGTTTAGGGAGGGGCAATTAGAATTCCCAACCAGAGAGCTCTTGGGCCTCATGAAACTACAAACCCCAGAGCCAGCACAGGTTGGTGGGCGGTGACCTGGGTCACCTGATCATTCCCACCAGGAAATGGTACTTCCCTTGTTTGAATTGTTTGAACACACCATTTGTGTGTGTGCGTGCACATGTAGGTACATTTGTGTGATACACTTGCCTATTAGTAGTGGCACACTTCATCTTAGTAGGATGAATGAAGCCCTTTTGCGCCATGGGAAAAGAGACAGAGGAGTCTAGTGGTGCAGGGAGGAAACTCTCGACCTCATCTCATGGCACCCATCCACTGCCCCCATCACCTGCAGGAATCCCAATTTGGAAAACCTGACCATTATCTGCAGAAAGCAAGATGGGAATGGGGAAGAAAGAAAGATGGCAAGCAAAGCATACATACAATTACAGGTACAGTAGCACCCATGTATCCACGGGGGATTGGTTCCAGGGGTCCCTGCGGATACTGAAAACTGCAGATAGTAGCGAACGCCTTGCGATGGGGAGGAGGAAGAGTTATGGAGGAGGAGAAGGAAGGGAGGGTGGCAGGAAGAGGAAGGAACAGGAAGAAGAAGGTAGTGAGAGAGCGAGAAGCTGGAGCCGGGCTTGGGCTGGGCAGCACTGGTGCTGCTCTTCGCCACCTCGCTCCTCACTGTTGTTGCTGCAGAGCCAAGCGGGTTCCAGCCTGGCCAGGCATCCCTCCTTCAGCAGGCCTGGCGTCACAGGGAAAGGTGGACAGGAGGGGAAGGAACTGGGCTGGAGGAAGGTGGGGGTCAGGCGAATTCTTTCCTCCTCCACTCCCTTCCCCTTCCCCTTGGCTGTCACTGCCACAGCCCTCACAGGGAAGGGAGGTGAGTTCTCTCCTCCTCCTCTCCCTTCACTCTTTGCCTGTCGCCAACCATGGATAATGGAGTCAGCGGATATGGGGGTCCTACTGCACATCCATAGACCATACAGCTATTGTGAATGGGGAACTGTGACAACAAATGCGAATATCAGAATATTAGACAATCTATTGACAACACTGCATTTATAAGAGGGCTAAAATGACAATTAATGTGCATATTGGGATATCAGTAATACTACCAAAGAACTATATGGAAATGTTGATCTTACAAAACACACCTCCTGAGCATTTCCTAGGAAAATGGTATGAAGCAGAAGAACCAATTTCATCACCAGTATGACTTGGACAAAACATTCTGCAACTGTAGATTGGCCAACACTATTAGATTATAAGAGCACCAGTTTGCAAGCAGCCAGAGAGTGATGGCGTCTCTCTCCTCAGTGGGAATGGCCCTCCTCTTCTGTGCTTCTGGACAAAGCACATCCACTATTTTGAAAAACATTCAGCAGGCCATTTGAGAATTGTGCACCCACAGTTTGTCCAACCACACTGAAATGACAAAATGGTTCCTCCACTCCATGCTGCTTGGGAACACTCATCATTGATGGGCCTGTCTGGGCCCACAAGGAATGGTCACTGCTGTGCTTAGCGCACCCAAATCCATCGCAGAAACCCACAGCAAAGCACAAGTATGGCATCACAAGGACTCTCTCTCCTGCTGCTGCTCTTTTTTGTTGTGCTGTGCATCTGTGATGGTACATGTCCAGCACATCACACACTGCCGTAGTGGTTTGCAGCAAGGCAAACGCTGCCAGGCACACTTCCAATGTGGGCTCCATATCAGCAATCCCCTGAACAGTGACTGGCTGCAACAATGACCAGGCAGAACAATGGCAGTTGGAAAATGTGTGCAGGCTAACTTAAATCACAATTTGCCTGCCCAGTTATACAAGCCATCCAATGGGAATGCAGATGTGTGGGACAAGAAAGGCAATTGGCTCCCTGCACTTAATGCAGAAATACATATATTCCCATGCATGATGGGAAGAAAAAGAAGTGGATTAGACATGGCCATGTGGCCAAAAATAATGTGAAGGATTGGCAATGCGGACTGTCCCCTTGCAACGAAGTGAGTTTGCCAGGGGGAAATGTGTAGCCAGTTATGGTGATCTTTCCTTGATGTGTGTGATATTAATGGGGACCAGGAAAATACAATGCAGAGCAAGATTTTTTCACCAATGTGGAAAAGCCCTGAGCAACAGCTTTCTTCAACAAAGTTCACAGGAGACACAGAAATCTCTGCCTCCGGAAGCTGCCACTTCTACTTGACTAAGCTTCTCTAATGCCATTACACTGCTCGTACAGGAGGATGGCTCATATAAGCTGATATTCATGCTTATCAAAACTGATTCATAATGTTTGAATTGGCTCTTAATAGTATTGGCACCAAGAATCATCGATCCCCCTGCAGCTTTAAGCCATTTGTTACTTCCTGTTTGTGATAGTTTCCATTTGAGTGAAGACAACAACCATTTTTCAAAACAACCTAGCATTCCTATAAATTCAGAAGAGCAAATCCAATTCAATTTTCTTCAATAATAAGACATTTCCTCCCAATTGCCTCAGGGGCAATGCTCACACACCTCATATTCATGTGACTGATTAAATGCATATTCAAAACACAGACACTAGTCAGAATTTGCAAGTTTTGACAAATCAAGACTTGTGAACATATGTTGATCTGAAATCTGACTGTGTACTGGGAATACTGTATAGCAATTGTTATTAGCAACGTTCATTTGTGGATTTAAGGATTCTTAGCATAGGTAAAAGCTAAGGCTATTAGTAGAAAAAGCCAGCAGGATAAAATAAATCCAGAGGGTGGAGATTATATCATTGCTTAGATGGTGGCTTTGAAAACGGCTTGCTATATCTGGAGGCTGTTTTATGTAGAGGTCATTTGGAGTTTTGGGGTTCGGTGTCATCGATATGCTGATGACACCCAACTCTATCTCGCCTTCCCATCTGATTCTGAGGAAGCTGTCTTAGTACTGAACCAGTACTGTTGTCAGTCATTGACTGGATGAGGGCAAACAAACTGAAACTCAATCCAGACATGACAGAGGTGCTCCTGGTCAGTTGAAAGGCAGATCAGGGAACAGGGATTCTGCCTGTGGTGGATGAGGTTACACTACTCCTGAAATTTCCAGCCCACAGTTTGGGCGTTCTGGATTCATCCTGAGTCTGGATGCCCAGATTTCAGCAGTAGCCAGGAGTGCATTTTGCATAGCCAAAAGTAGTGCACCAGCTGCACCCATTCCTTGAGATATCAGATCTGGCTATGCTTTGATTACATCCTGTTTAGACTACTGTAATGCACTTTACATGGGGCTGCTTTTAGAAACTGTTTGGAAACTTCAGCGGGTTCAAAATGTTGCAGCCAGAATGTTGACTGGGGCCAGTTATAGGGAGCATATAACCCCCTTCTTAAAACAGCTTCACTGGCTACCGGTTCATTTCTGGGCACAATTCAAAGTGTATAGATTATGACTATAAAACCCTATACAGCTTGGGATCAGACTATCTGAAAGACCATATCTCCCGATATGAACCTGCCAGAGCAGCAAGAGAAAGCTTTCTCTCAGTCCTGCCACTATCATAGAAGTCCCTCTTCTAGATACAATAGAGTGTTGCTGTTAGAGTAGGACGGGCAGCCACGAAGTGTTGGGGAGGCACCCCTGTTGTCATTTCCCACCCACCACCTACCCCCAGTATCATGAGCCTTACCCACCACTTCTCAGAAAACATGGATTGACCAGGAGGTTATTCCTGTTTTTCTAAAAATCTACTTGGGGTCTAAACAAGGTAAAGGGTGTGTGTGCTTTGTTTTAGGTCCAAATCCTACCCTGGTGGCTTATGGAGCACTAATAGTCCATATTTTGGTTTTAAAAACTGTTTGTGTTTGGGGAGATTGGGAAATTACTTGAGCTCTGCATGCAGTCCTTTTAAGCAGCTTCCCAGGTAAGTTCAAGAGTAGCAACTGGAAACACTAGGTCTGTGCCCACTTGACAGGTCAAGAAAGTCAAACATAAAATGGGTATAGGATGTGAGATGGAACTGGTGATTATTTGTGAATATAGTTAGGATGGTGAACAGTGGCTAATATTATTTGGCAGAAAGTGACAACAAAAAAGTTACCGCATGATAAGGGACAGAGCCAATGTGATCTAGTAGTTTGAGTGGACTACTCCCAGAATCCTGTCTAGGAGATGAGAGTTTGAATTCCTGCTCGACCATAGAAACCCACTGTGTGACCTTGGGCAAGTCACTGTTACCTACCCTGACACCCCCAGCCCCATATCGATATTAATAATTAGCAAATATCTAATGATTAGGTCAACACGTGGGCTTCCACGCAGTGTGGTCATTAACCCTGGAAAATTCCACCAAATTGCAAAGACTAGCCTTCAGACTTAGTCAGGTATGCACTTAGGGAGGGGCTGTCTAAATTGGAAAGAAATGTTAATTCTCAAGGCAGCTGAAGGCACTGTACACCTGGCTTATCCCATCTGCCAAGGCTGGCAAACGCAAACCTGTAAAGGACCCTCATCAGTTTACCCCTTACCTAAACAAAGGAAATTGTTTCCTCCCTTCCACTCGCAGAATATTCGCACATTAAAACACCATTAACATATCTAGAGTGCCTTTGTCTCATCTTGAGCAACTCCAAGAAACATTGCTTTCTACCCTAAATCCCATTCCCAGAAGGCAAATGTTGCCTCTAAAAAACCCTTGAAAACTGTCTTCACCATCTTCAGTTCCTCCTCCTACATCCATGCTGCCGGTTTGCTGACTGGCCCCCCCAGAGTGCAACTCTGAGACCCCTGTTGCTGCAGAAACTTCTGTTCTACAGGAAAGGTGTCATATCACCCTCTGGAACAGTGTTTCTCAACCAGGGTTCCCTGGAACCCTAGGGTTCCCCAAGACGTTGCTAGGGGTTCCTCAAGAGATTGTGATTGTGGGGGAAAGCAAGAGCAGTATATAGAATAATGTTTATGCAGGGGTTCCCTGAGACCTGCAAATTATTTCAAGGGTTCCTCCAGGATAAAAAGGTTGAGAAAGGCTGCTCTGGAAACTCCCTTCACTATTCCTCTATCTCAATTTCTCCCACTTTATTTGCTAGTCTGTGTGAATCCTTGAAGCCTGAATGTGTGTGTGAATGTTGTTAATATTGGTTTCCTCAAATAAAGATTGTTTATTGTACTATCTCGCTTATGTCTCCTCCCTATTACCAGTAGAAATAGGTCAAAAGGTCCTGCTGTTGCCCCCTCTCACATTGCCAAGCTGAATATATTAAATTCCCCAATTTAATATTGATATTCAGAGCTTCATGACCCCCGAGTGTTTAGGGTAACATCACCCTCTCTCAGCCTCAGAAGAAGGCAATGGTAACACTCCTCCAAATAAATCTTGCAAAGAAAACCAGTGATAGGTTTGCCTTAGGTTCACCATGTCAGAAATGACCTGAAGGCACACAACAACAATAACAACAACATGATAAGAGGGGGAAGCATATTTTAGCTCCACTTGGAAACTGAATTGAGCTCATAATTTCCCAAAATCTATTGAAAGTCTGGTAAAGCATGATGTAAAAGGTGGTGCTGCTAAGCATGGAGCACTGTTCCTCAGAGAGCTGGTCCTAAATTTGGTGCCTTTCTCGAAATGAGAACATGACTAATCTGAGAAGTCTGGCACCAGGTCTCTGGCTCCCATGAACCAAAAGAACCTTCTTTTATAAGGCTCTGTGGAGAAGAAGTGGGCTCACGGCTGACCGGCGGGCCATTTTGCGGCCCAGCCGGCTGCCCTCCTTCCCAGCCCTCCTGCCTCCCCCCGCCTCTGCGCGGCCTTGAGCACGGCGGGGGGGGGGAAGGATGGCCGCATGGCGAGCCCATGGGGGCCACCATCTTCTTGTCTCCTTCCCAGCAGCCTTTGCTGCTGGGCGGGAGAGAGAGAGGAACGTGCCAATGGGAGCGAGCCAGACTTGCTCCGATTGGCCAAGGGAAGGGCGCGAACCTGGGCTATTTAAGCCCCAACGCGGTCGCGCCCTTCCCAGAAACTGCCGCGACGGAGGCAGCAGCAGGGTGCTCTATCACGGTGAGGAAAAAGGCAGCAGCGGAGACCCCTCCCCCCCAGGCAAGGTACGGTAGTCGGGGCAAGACAGCTGGCCCGGAAACAGGCTTGGGTGGGGGGCCACGGCCGAGCTAGAGGGCTCCAGGGAGGAGGGGAGACGGGAGGGGATCCAGCCGCCATGGGGGTGGCTTCACAACGGCTCCCACGGTACGGCCGCGGGGCAGGGAGGACCGGAGAGGTCGCCACCGCGCACCAGGGTGGACGCCTCTCCCAGGCCAGGGATCGGGCCCTTGGTAACCGGGCCTTCGGTGCCGGCGCCGCGAGGGTGCAAGCCGCCGGGGTGGGGGCAACCCCCCTTTTTGTTCTGGCGTTGCAGTCGGGGGGTGGGTGGCAAACGCCGTACCATCCCGTAGCGTGCGGGGGGGTGTTTCGCCCTGGGACGGGGCGATCTAAGCAGCAGGCCTCAGCAGGGATGACGGGGGGGTCAACGGGCAAAAAGGGGGCGCTGGAGCCTGCAGACTGGTGCTGGTCTGGGGGCTGGATCATGGGAGCGGGGGGAACGAGGGTGCCACCCCCTCCTTTCAGCCACACCCCCGTCATTGGTCCTTGGCGCTGCAGGAGCGGCGGGGGGCTAGCCCAGGCATGGCCATCTGCCCCTCCAGGCACGCACCCCCCCATGCCGCATGAATGGCGGCTGGTTGGCCCAGGCCTTGGCTGGCTGTGGCGTGGGGCCCGGGGAAGCCTTCCCACCAACCCCCCCCCCAGTTGGGGAGGGGTCAACTTGGGGGGCGCAGTTCGGGGAGAAGACAGCACTGGACAGGAGTTTTTCATTTTTACAGGTTTCGGGCCGCGGGCTGGCGGCCAGCGCTTGAATAAAGTTATTAAAAAACAAACAAACAAAACCACAGATACACAAGCTCAGCATCACAATACACAGAGCACGGCACCTCCACACAAGGGGGTCAGGAGGTCTGTTGCAGTAGGCATGGGGCCCAAGAAAACAACAAAGCAACGGTGCATGTCGGAGGCACAGCCCCCGCAAGAGGTGGAGCCGGCGGTTGGTAGCGAGGGGGCGGGGCAACCAGAGCAAGGGGACAGCGGTGTCACCAGCCAGGCTGCAGCCGCCCGGCCTCCAGTGGAGGTGTTTGGCCAGGCAACCCCCACCCTAGCTGACGTCATGGGGGTCCTGGCTGTAGTCCTTCAGAGAATGGACAAGGACGCCCCCCGATGGTGCTGCTGCCGGGCCAGGGGTCGCTGAGGCGCCTGAGACCAGGGACCCTAGTACCTCTTCAAGCCTAGGTGCACCCAGTAGCAGCGATCGGTCCAGGCGTTCCAGATCCAAGGGGAGGAGCGGTTCAAGAGAATCGGGGAGGTCAGAATCCCGAGGTTCCTCATCACGGTGGCGCATCAGGTCCAGCGCCAGGCGGAGCCCATGCAGGAAGTGCAGACAATCACGTTCGGGTTCCTCGTCAGTTGAGTCCTCAGATGAGGACAAGTACAGGTATTGGGAAAAGGGAGCTTTTAAACCTGGTCTGCTGGCATGGGCCCTCAAACTCAGAAGAGCCAGGGAAAAGGCGGGGGAGGACAGGAAGGTGGATGGCAAGCGCCCAGATGGGGAGGAGCTCCGGGAGGCAAAATCTAAGGAGGACCCTCCCGGGGGCCACTTGGATCATAAGGTGCGCTCAAAAATTCTGCAAGGTTATTACATTGATGTTTTCACACTGGCACCGCCTCCTGGGGCCGAGGCCAGGGTGCACAAGAGCGATAAGAAGGAGGCCGACAAGAGCAGTGAGAACCATCAGAGCATACCTTTGCCAATTGGCTCAACGGGTACACGGTCTTCATGGGAGTGGTCGCACTAGTCTTCCCGGAGCGGGCCTGGCACTTGGTCAATCACTTCCGACACGTCCTGATGGTGAGGGCGCAAGCAGGGGATGCCAATGCCATTTTGTAAGACATTGAGTGCAGAAAAAAGGCATCCAGGTCCCCCATGCACAGACGGGAAACCGTCGATTACCCCACCTGGCTTCAAGCCATGGGGCCAGGCAGGCGGGAGAAGGGCCACCCCCAAAAGGCGATGTGCAAGAAGGAGGGAAAGAAGCCGGTGTGCTGGGAGTACAATGGTGGCAAGTGCTCCAGGTACAAGCGCATGTTTGACCATTCCTGCGACAGCTGTCGGGGAGGGCACCCAAAGGTGGATTGCGCCTGTCAAAGCAGTGGGGGCCAGTCCTTTCGGAGCAATCGCCCTACAGCAGCTGGCCCAAGAAAGGATGCGGGGTCCAGTGGCACCGCCAACAGTGGCACTGCAAAGTGAAGTGCACGCGGGGGTGGGAGGGCGCATGGCTTTCACTCTGGTCAAGCTGGAGGCCATGCGCCCTCTCTTAGCAGCCTACCCCAAGAAGCAGGCTGCAGTCTATCTAGCTGAAGGTTTTGAATTTGGGTTCCGCATCCCCTTTCAGGGCAAGAGGGAGGACACCACCTCAGGCAACTTGAAATCAGTGGCACAGCTGCCAGAGGTGCTGGCACGCAAAATTGCAAAGGAAATAGAGGCAGGGCACGTCGCGGGCCCATTTGAACAGCATCCCATGCCCAACTTGAAGATTTCACCATTGGGGGTGGTGCCCAAGAAGGCCCTGGGGGAATACCGCCTCATCCACCACCTTTCCTATCCAAAAGGGGCATCAGTCAATGATGCGATCCCACAGGAACTTTGCACGGTGAGCTACGCATCATTGGACTACGCAGTCCACCTCCTGCAGAGTTGTGGTCAAGGAGCTCTCATGGCTAAGTGCGATATCCACTCGGCTTTACGGCTGCTTCCAGTGCACCCCGATGACCATTGCCTTTTGGGCTTCAAGTTTCAGGACAAGTGGTACTACGACATGGCATTGCCCATGGGTTGTTCCATCAGCTGCTCCGCTTTTGAGACCTTCAGCACGTTCCTCGAGTGGGCCCTGCAGCACAGGGCTGGTTCCCCCTTTGTCACTCACTACCTGGATGATTTCTTGATGATGGGCCCTGCTGGGGGGGAGGAATGTGGGTTTCTGCTTCCTTCCTTCCAGGCGCTTGCCACCAAGCTGGGCGTGCCGCTGGCACCTGACACCTGACAAGACTGTGGGACCAACTACATCCCTGGTGTACCTGGGTATACAGCTTGATTCGGTGCAGGGAGTTTCCAGACTGCCTGATGACAAGATCGAGGGCCTTCAGGAGTTGCTGGCCAGCATCTTGGAGAAAGAAAAGTTTCCGGCAGAGGTATGGCTACGGGATGGCGGGACCAACTTCAGAACGGGCGGTGCTGCATTACCTGGCCTCCCTAAAGGACAGAGGGCTGATGACCAAGACCATAGCTGGCCAGGCGGCAGGTATTTAATTCTTCAGCAAAGCAGCAGGGTTAGGGGATCCCTGCGCCACCTTCCTGGTGAGGAAAGCATTGGAAGGTTGGAAGAGGGCGGCGCCAAGGGCGCCGGATGCCAGGCGGCCGGTGTCTCACGGGATGCTGGCACAGCTGGTTGCCCTTCTGCCATCCATCTGCCACTCCAGCTACGAGGCGCTCCTCTTTGGGGCGGCATACACTATCACATTCTTGGGGGCCTTGAGGGTCGGGGAGGCAGAGTGTTCCTCCAAAGCGGACAGGTCTGGCAGGGCGTTGAAGCTGGGGGATGTCACCATCGGTGCGAATGACTTGGCTCTATGCATCCACCGCTCGAAAGCAGATCAGCATAGATGCGGGACCACCCTGCATCTGAGGAGGTTGGAGGGCTCCACCACATGCCCCGTGGCAAGCTTGAGGGTTTACATGAATGCCCAGGGCAACGACCAGGGGCCGCTGTTCAGGCATGCGGACGGGGTGCCACTCACCAGGTTTCAATTCGTGAGCGTGCTGAAGATGGCAATTCAGCGCTTGGGGCTGCCTGCTGAGGATTTTGGCAGCCATTCATTTCGGATAGGGACTGCAACCATGGCAGCAGAGGCTGGCATGTCCAAGGAATCCATCATGCGATTGGGCCGATGGTGATCCAGGGCATTTGTCAGCTACATAAGGCCAGGGAGGGCGCTACCTGAGAGGACGCTGACCCAAGATGACCGGTAGGCCTGCCTGTTGATGGAGCAATGGTTGGCGGAAGGCGGTTCCAATGGGGAACGCCTTGGTGGCAGATGTATTGGGTCGTGATAAGGCAGGATGAAAGGGGGCCTCCATCAAGTACAAGTTCAAGTACAAGGTCAAGTTCAAGTTCAAAGGAGGCCCCTCCCATTTTGGTTTGCTAACATGTACTTGTTTGCAGGGGAGGAGAGAGCGTCAGGCGGACGGCCCGGCCATTGACTCTCTCCTCCAGGAGGCGGGTTTGGGATGGACCAACCCACCTTTGGCCCATATGGATGGGCAATGAGAGCATCACGACCCATACATTGCCGCCAACCATTCAGCTTGCAAATTGCGGCCAATTTTATTGCCAAAGAAAGAAAAAATATACCTCAAAATTGTATCTACCTCTACATGTATTTGCCTTACTAACCTGTACCTAACCTTATATTCTGAATATGTAACCAATACAAAGTAAATAGAAAGAGTTGTGTGTCTATGCATTATTTCAGGAGGGTGGAAGGGTGGTATGGCCTGGGTCCGCAAGTGGGCTTGCCGCTGGCTGGCGGGCCGTTTTGCGGCCCGGCCGGCTGCCCTCCTTCCCAGCCCTCCTGCCCGGCTCTGCACGGACTTGAGCATGGGGGGGGGGAAGAGCGGCCGCATGGCAAGCCCATGGGGGCTGCCATCTTCTTGTCTCCTTCCCAGCAGCCTTTGCTGCTGGGCGGGAAAGAGAGAGGAACGAGCCAATGGGAGCGAGCCAGACTCGCTCCGATTGGCCAAGGGAAGGGCACGAACCTGGGCTATTTAAGCCCGAACGCAGTCGCACCCTTCCCAGAAACAGCCGCGACGGAGGCAGCAGCAGGGCACTCCGTCGCGGCGGGGGTTGGTCCAAGTCGCAATTTGCGGGCGGATGTATTGGGTTGTGATAAGCCAGGATGAAAGGGGGCCTCCATCAAGTACAAGTTCAAGGTCAAGTTCAGGTTCAAAGGAGGCCCTTCCCATTTTGGTTTGCTAACATATACTTGTTTGCAGGGGAGGAGAGAGCGTCAGGCAGACAGCCTGGCCATTGACTCTCTCCTCCAGGAGGCGGGTTTGGGATGGACCAACTCACCTTTGGCCCATATGGATGGGCAATGAGAGCATCACGACCCATACGTTGCCACCAACCATTCAGCTTGCCAATTGCGGCCAATTTTATTGCCAAAGAAAGAAAAAATATACCTCAAAATTGTATCTATCTCTACATGTATTCGCCTTACTAACCTGTACCTAACCTTATATTCTGAATATGTAACCAATACAAAGTAAATAGAAAGAGTTGTGTGTCTATGCATTATTTCAGGAGGGTGGAAGGGCGGTACGTCCTGGGTCCGCAAGTATTTGCCGGACATTGAAATTTGAGGTGCACTCATAGGACGTTGTTGGGAAAAATGCAGAAGGTGCTACGGGTACCAAATACAATGACAGAAAAAGCAGCTATGTTTGCTGCTTTTAAAAAAAAAGCCAAGCAGAAAGAGACCAATTGTTAAGTTAATTAATTTTAACTCAGCAATCTGGTGGGGAGGGGGAGTACTGAAGTATTGCTGTTTGATGGCTTTAAGTTCCAGATTTAATATCCCTTGAGAAAGCCAAGACAAAGATTTCACATCAAAGGGAGGCTCTGCATGTATCTCTCTCATATTATTTTTAGGGGTGTTATGTAAGATAGTTTTCACTACGTCATGGGTGTACGTGTGGCCAGGGGAGGATGTTGGTGGTTAAGATGGAGAAGGAAAAAAAGAAGGGGGATGGTTGCATTTAATTTCAGACTGACAGCCTACCAATTCAAACAAGCTGTTCTTCTGGCAGGAGAGATAAAAGGTTTTGTGGTAATTTCCCATAATAAAGCTGCTCTGTGGGGATACTTCTCACAGGATCTCAAGCATCAGGCTCTACCTTCAAACACATTCTTATCTCCCCTCAGTGAGTCCAAATCATGTTTGTATTTTTATTTTTGTCCTGATTCAGAATTTAAAAGGCAGATAAGGGATTTCTTCAACTGCACTTTAATATACCGCCTCCATTTTTTTTCATTCTCAGCAATATTCTTTTTCCCTGTAGCTTTCCCAAGACTGAGTGCCAGCAAGAATAAGCCATGATGTGTCTGAGAAATCCCTGCAACTTTCTTGCTTCATAAGCTTTGTTTTGCTCCCTAACGTTCTGACTGATCCAGAAATAGGATCTATTGTGTAAGCTAGCTAACTAAATGCTTTTTGGGGTGTGGCATTGCACTTATGGTAAATACATCATGCCGTAACATTTTCTTTTGTTTCCCTCAATTGTCCTTTTCTTCCTTTCTGAGTTATTCTACAAACACCAGGAAAGCACGCACCAAAACTATGTTTATTGCAGTACTGCCTCCATTGCTAAACTTGGTTCAGTTTTGGCAGGTTAAAAAAAAAAAAAACTTTCTTCAGCCATTATAAAATTCTGTTATTAGTGATAGAGAGGGTATGAATCTTAAAACAGGAATGAAAGCAGCAAGGCAATAATTTTATTGGATAGGCTTTGTGCTGCTCCAAAGAAAAGGCTCAGAGAGTGCATATTGGCTTCCTGTCTGCTCCCAGATCCAGTATAGACATCTCTGCCTTATCTTGCAGGCCTCTCTTGCTTAAGCCAATCACTGTTTCTGCCAGTTGTAATTCTGTAGCTCACAGTGCTCAGATGTTTGAAGGTGTGCTATTCCCTCAAATGTCTTTCTTGTCTCCTAATACACCTACATTATGCATACCCTCCAACATTTCACAGATGATAACCAGGACACGTGCAGCCAAACAATATCAGAACATGGTCAAGATAGTGATAGTTATTAATGAGGCAGAACAGACAAGCTAAGAGAGGCTGCAGCAGTTTGTTTTTGCCTGAAGTACTGGGAAGGGCAAGATCCCCCCTCTCCCATGAGTGCAAACTACTTTTGTACTTTGAAATCAGTTGGCAGCAACTGAAGTAAGAAAGTGAGAGGTGGAGAGAGAAACTGGGACATTTTAAAAGAAGCTGAAAAAATGGGATGACAGAAGACTAATTGAGACTGTCCCTGCCACATTGGGACAGTTGGGGGTATGTGCATGATGTCATAGCTGGTATTTCTTTTTTTCCTTTTGTGTGTTTGTATGTGCCTTCAGGTCACCTGTCCATTTATGGAATTACATAGGGTTTTCTTAGGCAAGGAAGAGGTGGTTTTGCCAGTTCCTTCCACTGAAATATAGCCTACAGCACCTGGTATTTGTTGGCAGTCTCCCATCCAAGTACTAACCAGGGCTGACCTTGCTTAGCTTCCAAGATCAGACAGGGTTGGTGCCTTTGGGTATTTAGGCCCTTAACTTCTCTTTTACTCCCTTCAAAATATATAACTCTTTTCTCAATTATTACATTTTCTGTGAAAACTTTGACATGTGCATGCACACAGTTCTCCTGTCCTAATGACTGAACCCTAAGTACACATAACAACAAAATGTAGTGCAGTTGTCCCTGCACATTCTCAGGGGTTAGGGGTGCAGGACCCCCGTGAAAGTGAAAAAACTGGAAATACTTACAGTACAGTAGAGATGGGGTCGAAACTCCCCAGAAGGGCTCCTCAGGCTTGCGAATCAAGCAGCTGGAGGTGAGGGAGTACAGAGAATGTGGGCCTGGCAGGCAGGACCCTCAGCCACCAACCTACTTCTGGAAACCCCATGATGCTGTGCTAAGTGCTCAGGGAAGGCAGAGAGGAGGAATCTCCTTTACAAAGAGTCTCCAAACCCGGTGAAGAAGCAGGTTTCAGGGGCTCTTTGCAACAAAGATTTCTGCTGCTCTGCGTGCCAGCAGCTTGCAACAGAAAGAATGGGGTGGGGAGGTCTTTCAGCCAGGAAAAGTTTTGCAAATGAAGCTGGGGGATCCTGATTGCAAGCAAGAAACCAAGTGAGTGGCTGGAGGCTTTGGCAGGGTGGGAGAAATTCGGAAGAAAGAGGAAACTGAGGAATGGGGGAGGGAGGTGAAAGATCTTGCAAATGAAGCTGGGGTGTCCTGGTTGCATGGAAGAAACCGAAGTGAGTGGCTTGAAGCTTTGGTAGGGCAGAAAATAGCAAGAGGAAGAAGGAACAGGAGAGGAGTCTTAAGCAGCAGCTACCAACTCATGAATAATCAAATCCACGAAAGTGAAACCTGCGATTGTGGTGTAACAACTGTATTTTTCTTTTTAATTCCTGTTTCCACTATGTTGAATTTTAGATGATAAATATAAATACTGTTTCTCTGCCTTCTAACCCAATTAAAAATAGGCAACTGATCCAGATGTCTGTCACTCTGTTTTATCACTGAAAGAGAATTATATATTTGATAATACCCACTTAAGTTTCCATCCCCATAACAGGGAAAGAAAACTTGTGTTACAGGCCTATAACCTTCCATTCCTGTGCCCCCCTTCAAAAAAATCTTGGAGATCTTCCCTTTTCTTCCCTGAGAAGAAATCATTAAGCCTAGGTATTTGACCAAGTACCTGTTAGGATTCAAGAACACCCCCTGAGCTTATTAAAGAGTTTTGCACACAGGTGGTACTAAATCAACTGATAGATACTGGAATTTACCTTGGAAGATCTGAAGCAATGAGGAACAGTTCTAAGTCAAAATAATGGTAATAATGGGGTGGGAGGATAAACTGAATAAATAATATTTGTATTTTAGTTAGCTGTGAGTTCTTATAGTCCAACATCAAAATGATAATCTAATTATTCCTATGCACTACTGTAGGTTTGGGCCCAAAGTATTTTTCTGTAATATGCCCCTGTAGGATATCTGAGTGCATCCTAGAGTGTTCTCATCTGTGCATCAAGCCAGGACAGGCAAAATCATTTTGAGGGCCTGTCTACTTATTGTATATACTATGTGGAAGATGTTGGAACCAGTCTAGGCACAGCTGCTGATTTCTGCTGTGGCTTTGGTGTCTAGAGGCTCACATCATCAGCCAAACTCTGTGGGAAGCTTCTAGGCCAGCATCACCAGGCTTTGCTGGCAGAATCTAGTCCTGGCATGGACACACCTCACATAATTCAGGGTAACTGTCATGATCAGCTCCAGATGTTATGCTACAGTGGGATTTGGAACCAAAAAACAGTGCAATGCTATACATTTTTACTCTGAGGAATTCAGTGGGACTTGTGCAGGAGTAAATGTGTACAACAGAGATTGGAATAATGTGATCCTCTAAGTTGGACTCCAAGTCCCAATAGTCCTAATTGGAATCCAAGTCCTAGCAGCCCTAGCCAGTATATACAACGGTGAGAATGCAAGGAGCCGCATCTAGTGAACTGCATGACACCCACTGCTGGCAGATGGGATTGTGACCTAGGGCGGCTCGCAGGACCCTCTACATGCTAAGTGTTAAATGTATACCAACCCGCACTGGCTACTCCACACATTTGTTACTTAAGACAAAGTTCTGGGTGACTTGGAAAAGCCTGAACATGGACTTCCGGTTGAGAGCGGGAGGCGACGGACACGGAGGAGAAGCGCTCCGTTACAGTCTGTTCTATTGTGGTAGTAAACAAGCCTCCAAACAAGATTCTAGGGAGGCTTCCCCTTCCTGAGAAGGAAAGGGGAATGTTTAGTCCTGTTGTGGCTCCAGAAGAACCCCCCAAGGAAAGCGAAATGGGGGTTTTGCTTTGCTGGGGGGGGGCGACGGGAGCGAAGGGAAACATCTACTGCAGTAGATTCTGAGAGGAACAGGAGCCTGACCACTTTGGGTACAGGAGCAGACCTGCCTCTATACCCAGACTTGGGTGTAGAGAAGCTGAAAATTGTTATATTTTAAGTTTTATATTTTGGCGAAAGAAGACTGGAAGAGAGGTACTTTGAAATTTAAAAGGCTTTATAATTTTTAAGTTGATGTAAAACGTGAAGAGAAGAAGAAATAAAAGGAGGCGGGGAAGTAAAGAAAAGCCGCTGGGGAAAGGAGAAGAATATAGCGACTAATGAGAGATTCTTCCGTGAGTTTAATTGGTGTACTTTGCTTTGGGAGATAGAAGAAAATAACATTGGTTAACCTTAAGTTTATTTTTTGAAGCAGCCTCATTTGAGTTTGTAGACTTTGCGTGGGGGTGGAGAGCTGGAGCGGACTGAATAAACAAGGCTCAGCTGCGGATTAAGGCAAGCAGACAGCAGAATTTGATTTATAGGATTAAAAAAATTATTTTCAGCGGATATGAAAGGAAAATAACTCTGGATGCAATAAGTTTTGAGCTCTGAATTTCTTTTGAACCCCCTGCCCACTTTAGAAGAAAGAGGCTGCTTCACCTAATCTGAACTCGCTTTTAAGCGGAACCTCTGGAAAATAGCAACACAAATTACTAAAGAAATCTTGAGTTTGCAATATAGATAGAAAATAAAGGGGGAAGAAAAGAAAGAGAAAAAGAATTCAGGACTTGGACTCTTAACAAGACAGGACATTACAAAAAACAACATAAACAACAAAAACTTTGGAAATATATAGGAGTTCAAACCATGGAAGAACACAGAAAAGAGTAGAATAGAAAGAAAGGTCAACACGGAATCATAGAAGAGACACAGTGGAAGGATTCAGTTGAAGAGAAAGTGAAGACGGGAGAGAGAAACAACCTGTAAACAGAAGAAGCAGGAAAGTTAAAAGCGGAAACAAGAAAAGGGGAAGGAATGGACAGAACAGATAAGACCCATTAATAAAATTGTATAGATATAATATATATGATTATATATAAATGTATATATATATATATATACACACATTGTCTTTTTTGTGAGAAAGCATACATAAATTGGAACAAATAAATATTGAAGATAGCCTATAGTAAATGGATATAAAATTAATTGATTGATCACCATACATAGCTGATTAATTAACTGCTATAAAAAATTGATTAGTTAATGGAACTAATATTTACGGATACATAATATTTACAGATTTATAATCTGTTGATGCGCTAAATGTGATAATTAAATTTAAATGGATTATAGAGTAAATTTCTGAAGTAAAGTCCTATATATAAATCTATGGTACAAAAGGTGGAAAAATATACATTAATGAATGAATGATAATATTTCATGAACTATTCTTAAAAACGCAAATAGTAACAGTATATTATAATATATTATATAGTATATTATGTTATAGTAATAGTATATTATAGTATTTACATTTATATTACAATATTTACAAACTGCAGATAGATGCTCGGCGTTATTTGATAATTCTTGAATTGATGACTTGTGTAAGATGGTTAGATTGCTGAAAGTTAAGTTAACTTGTTAATTTATAATAGACTCTGAGGTAGTTACGGAATCTGAACACCAGGTTAAAAGAAAAAAAGTTATGTATTATTGAATTGTATGGTACTGTTTTGTATTGTATGGTACTGTTTTGTACTGTAATGTAATTTGATGTATTGGGACATTTCAAAGAAGTAGGGAAGACATAAGTGGGAGGAGTAGAGACAGAAATAGAAATAGAAATACCCAAAGGAAAAAAAAGAGGGTGAATAAGAGTATTGAAAGTACAGGATTATAGAGATAGGAAGGTGTAGGTGTAGAGAGTAAGGAATAGTAGAAAAGCAGGAAGGCAAAACTGAAGCTGTGGTCAAAGTAAATTGATACAATAAAAAGGGGGGGAAGGTGTGAACAAATGGTATACAGTACAAGGAAAACAACTGCCCAACTTCAATCTCAAACTGTAACAATGAGAAGACCATCACTGGAACTACCGAAACCTCCAGAAGTGCACACATTAATACTGGAAGAACTTAGGTCAGAACTTAAAAATTTTAAGCAAGAAATTAGAAAGGAATTGAAGGATATCAGAAAAGAAATTAAGCAAGACTATAAAAAAGAAACAGAGATATTGAGTAAAAAATTGGATAAAATAAACAAGGAAGTAGAAAGTATGAAAAAAGAAATAGAATTACTAAAAGATAAGACTAAAGAATCTGAAAAAACGACTGAGAAAATACAAGAAAAGCAAAATAGAGAAGAAGTATTATTGTTAAACCAAGAACTACGTTACAGGGGAAAGTGTTTGAAATTAAGAGGGTTATTGGAAAAACTAAATGAAAATTTATTCGAAAGGATAATTCCAGACTTAGCTAAATTTACAGACTACCCTGAAGAATATCTTGAAGAAGAAACAGAAAAGATATTCAGGATCAACTCGGTGGTAGCAAGAGAGAGGAAGCTACCGAGGGATATAGTTATTCAATTTATTAAGACAAAAATAAAGGAAAGAGTACTGCAGCAGAGCTATAGAGGTGTACTTAAAATAGGAGAGGAGGAAATAAAAATTTTCAAAGATGTTCCAACAACTATATTTTAAAAAAGGCAAGATTACAGAACAATTACACAATTTTTAACAAGAAGTGGAGTGGACTATAGGTGGAACAAAATAGAAGGTATTTTGTTCACATATAAACAAAGAAGATATAAAATAGATTTGGTGCAAAAAGCTGCAGAATTCTGCAGAAGATTTGATAAGAAATCACAACATAAAGACTCCGATGAACAGGAGGATAAAGAAGAGGAAAGAGAAGAAATAAGATTTAAAAGGAGAAGAGACAAAAAGGCAGTTGAAAAAGAAGAAGAAACAAAACAAGTAGAAGCAGAAGAAGCAGAACCGATATTAACAGCAGAAATAGGGGGGAAAGAGGAAGAAGAAGAAGAACTAGAAAGCAAGGAAGGGGAAAAAGAGGAAGCCAGAGAAGACCTAGGTGAACATGACACTTAAAATAACTTCATGGAATGTGAAAGGCTTGAATTCTGAGTATAAAAGAAGACAAGTCTTCCACTATCTAGAAAGACAAAAAACGGACATAACCTGCATACAAGAAACTAAGATAAAGCAACAAGATATTAGATTGCTGAAAAATCCTAAACTTGGGCAGACCTTTTATGCGGCAAATCCCCAGAAGAAAAAGAGGGGAGTTGCATTATACATAAACCAGAAATACATCACAAAGGAACTCTTCAAAGACGACAATGGAGACTACATAGGAGTGGAAGTTGCTCTACCAAAATTAAAAATTGTGATAGTGGGGGTTTATGCCCCCAATGAAAAACAGGAAAAATTTTACAAGAATTTGTATGAGCAGCTGGGAAAATACGTGAGGGGAAAGGTCCTCATTTTGGGAGACTTCAATGGAGTTCTAGAGCCTAAAACTGATAGATCAAATGAAAAGAAAAAAGGGCCCCAGAGAAAACTACCAGGCAGCTTCTTTGATATAAAAGAAGAATATACATTGGATGGTGTATGGACAAAGAAATATGGGAAAGAAAAAGGTTTTACATTTTATTCAGAAAAATACAAAACCATGTCTAGAATAGACATGTTCTTATTATCTAAGAGCCTTACACCATTGATTCAGGAAATGGAGATTTTTCCAAAAATTACATCAGATCATTCTCTGATCAAGCTAGAGTTGAAGGCAGAAAAGAAATCAACTAGTTGGAGGTTGAACGAGCATCTATTGAAGAATGAACAGTTTATGGAAAAACTTTAAAAAGAAATAACTTTATACTTCAAAGAAAATGAAAACAATGAATGTGCGATGAAAACTGTTTGGGATGCTGCAAAAGTGGTCTTTAGAGGCATGCTAATTAAAAGAGGGGCGGAGGTCAAAAAGCAGTATCCTGCCAGATACAATTATTTAATCAAAGAATTGAAGGAGAAAGAAGGAAAGTTAAGGGAAGATCCCTCCAAAAAAAAACCCTGATCAGACAGATTAAGCTTATTCAGACCCAATTAAACTTAGAAACTATGACGACCATAGAAAGACAAATGAATAAAGCTCGTCAGGTAAATTTCGAATACGCCAACAAATCGAGTAGGTGGCTGGCGTATAGACTAAGGAAAGATGCTGAAAGAAAAATGATAACAGAAATTAAATATCAAGGGAAATGTGTAACTAGGCTAGAGGAAATAAGTGAAGCATTTAGAGTGTATTATCAAAGCTTATTTAGTCATAAAGGGAGACAAAAAGAAGAACGACAAAGAATGTTAAAATATTTAGAAAAACAAGACTTCCAGAAATTAAAAAGAGAACAGATAGAAAAATTGAACGGGATGATTACAATGGCAGAAATATCTAAGGCTATGCGTGATTTGAAAATGAATAAGGCCCCAGGACTGGATGGATATACGGCATTGTTTTATAAAAAATTCGAAAGTGAACTAGCATCACCACTGTACAAAATATTTAATGAAGTAGAATTGAATGGGATACCCAACTCTTGGAAGAATGCAAATATTGCAGTAATCTTGAAAGAAGGGAAAGATGAAAAAGTGATTGGAAGCTATCGACCCATTTCACTTCTAAATACAGATTAAAAAATATATACCATGATACTGGCAAACAGATTAAAAGAAACAATATCAGATATTATAAATGAGGACCAAAATGGGTTTATACCAGGTAGAAGAATAAGCAACAACATCAGAATAGTTCTAGACATGTTAGAATATTACAAGGCTCACAGTGAAAAACAGATGGGGATGATGTTGGTTGATGCCGAAAAAACCTTTGAAAATATACATTGGGATTTCTTGATAGAAGTGATAAGAAGATCAGAACTAGGGGATAGTTTTTGTAAGAGAACAGAAAGAATTTACACGGAACAGTCAGCACAAATTATTGTCAATGGCAAAAGAACTGGAACATTTAAAATACAAAAAGGTACTAGACAGGGATGCCCAATATCACCTCTCTTGTTTATCTTGGTACTAGAAGTTCTGAATAGAAACATAAGGAAAAATAAGAATATACCAGGTACCAAGATAAGAGGATTCACATACAAAGTAAGGGCATTCGCTAATGACTTGATTAAATTTATGGAAAACCCGAAGGAGCAAATAGGAGAATGTTTAAACTCCATGAAAGAGTTCGGTGAATTCTCGGGATTTAAAGTTAACAAAGAAAAGACAAAGATATTAACAAAGAACATGAGTCAGAAGGAAGGGAAAGAACTTATAGAGATATCAGGATGTAGAACTAGTAACAAGGTAAAATATCTAGGAATATGGCTGACAAAGCGAAATGCAGAATTATTCGATAATAATTATAAAAATACCTGGATAGAGATAAAGAAAGAGTTGGAGAGATGAAGCAAACTTGGATTATCACTACTTGGAAAGATATCAGCAATAAAAATGGTGGTCTTACCAAAAGTTCTATATCTGTTCCAAAATTTGCCAATTTTGAATAGTGACAAAGTATTCAAAACATGGGATAAGGATATTCAAACATTTTTATGGGTAAGGAAGAAAGCAAGGTTTAAAAGGTCCTATTTGATAGACACAAGATTAAGAGGAGGATGTGACCTTCCAGATTTAAAGCTTTACTATCAAGCATCGGTGCTGATTTGGATAAAGGAATGGGTAAACTTAAGAAATAGGAGGTTGTTGAATCTGGAAGGGCACGATGCCAGATTTGGTTGGCACGGCTACCTGTTTTATGAAAAAGAAAAAGCTAATAGAGGAAAGGTCTATTACACAAGGTCATTGTGTAAGGAAAGGTCTACTGAGAGTATGGGGAAAAATTAAAGATTTTTTTACTTTAAAATTCCATTACGGAAATCCATTCAAGAGGCTTTTATGTCAAGATGGACAAAAAAGGATTATTGGCTAAGATACTCAGATATAGGAAAGAATGGTGAGGACAACTTGTTAAGGATAGAGAATAGAGAAGTTTTGCAAGAAAGGTATAACATAAACTGGTTTGCATATAGGCAGTTAAAGGAAAGATTTATGGACGATTTGAAGAAAGAGGGGTTTGAGAAGGAATATAATGATTTAGATAAATTACTACTGGAGGAAAGTAGTAGAAAAGCTATCACAAAACTCTACAAGCTGCTACTGACTAGATTTATGGAACGGGAGATGTCAAAGAATATATGACAAAATGGGCATTAGATATAGGCGAGGCTATATCTTTAGAGGAATGGGGAAATGCAAAGAAAAGATCGTTTACATTTACAGCATCTCAAAATATAAGAAAAAATTATATTAAAGTCGCTCTTAGGTGGTATTACATGCCTCAAAGATTGAATTAGATGAATCAAAATGTGTTAAGTAATTGCTGGAAATGTGGAAAAAACAAGGGAACTTTAATGCATATGTGAGATATCTTGTGAGAAGATTAAGAAATTCTGGAGGCAGGTTCATATGGTAATCAAAGAGATTCTACAAATTGATTTTATGTTTACCCCTAAGATGTACTTAATATCATTGATGAGTTGGAGGAGGAGAAAAGAAACATTTACTGGAGAATAATCCTTTATATGATCACTGCAGCTAGATTGGTTATTGCGAAAAAGTGGAAGGTTGCAGATCGCCCGATGATAAATGAATGGAAAGACAGATTGATAGACATGTTAGAATTAGATATGTAAGAACTGACAAAAAAATTGCGTAATAAGAAAGAGAGTGTGTGGAGAAAAGAGTGGAGACCAATTACTGAATACTGGAAAGAAAAGGGCGAATTACAGAGTAGCTATGATATAGGATGTTAAGCATCTCCAGCAACAAGGAGATAAGCCATTATAAGAGTGAACAAACAAGAAATTGTCAAAGTCATTTTAAGCTTATAAGTTTTTTTATGCTTTTAGTCTGATATTCGTCAGAATACAAACAGGAAGTCATAGATAAGCTTTGGGTTATAACCTTTACAACCTTTATTTTATTTTAATTTTTCTGGGAGATGCAAAGTTATAAATATCTGTGTATAATTTTACAGATTTATGTTGTATACAATACTAAGTTTAAGAAAGTAAGTTGTCAAAGTATAAGATGTTTAATTGTAAACTAATAAAAAAAGAAAAAAGAAAAAGCCTGAACATTTCCTTTTAAAAAAAGTAGCCTTTTTTGCACCAGATTAAATTGTAGGTTTAGGATTTAGACAAACAGTGGACTGGGCAATATGAATAAGACTAATAAGAAGGCCCTAGTTCTGGACTTTATCACACTACACTGTTATAGTGCTATTATTCCACTTTGACTGCTCTGGCTGCCTCCTGTGGAATTCTGGGGTTTGTAGTTTAGTGAGGCCTAAGAGCTCTCTGGCTAAGAATGCTAAATGCCCCTCCCTAAACTGCAAATCCCAGGATTCCACAGGAGGCAGCCATTGCAATTAAAATGGAATAATAGCGCTATAACAGTGCAATGTGATAATCACCAACTTGTTCTACCCGTGCCTTAGCCTGCCCCCTCTGCCCATTTCTTGTACTTGTAGAAATTTTAAGATTCCCCAAACCTGTTGGTATTTCCCCTTTATGGATAAAGCAACTTTGGCTGCATAAGCAATGGGACTCACAACCTGAACATCAGAAACAGAGGAAAAGATTCTAAGGACTTTATCAGACACACGAACTAGGGCATCATAATGATGCCACATAAACATGAAAGGGCGCACATATCAGATGATATTGCCCTTTCACACTTATGTACAGGCCATAAGCCAACTTATTTTATTGATGGGCCAAGGCGTCAATAGATCAGCTGTGGTGATTTTTTGCTGGCATTGCCGATGTATGAAACCTCACGCCTTTCCCCCCATGTTATTACAGCATGAATGGCATTACCAGCCAGAACACTTCTGGGTGAGATCGTGGCATCCAGGTAGGTGATGCTCTTTTTATGACCCTCCCTGGTTTACTTGGAAGTTTTTGAGTGTGCTTATGTGCTTAGTGTTTTTGTGTGTTATTTTTGGTGTTTTTTAAAAATTTCCCGTGCTAGGTATTCTTGTGAGAACTTGCGAGATTTCAGGCAAAGAAGTGAATGGAGCTCTGTTTACTCCTCATTCATTGCTGGGGCTGCCTTTTGCCAAGATTACAGGTAAGTGAGGTATGGGGTGTTCTTTTGCCAGCATAAAAATACCACAAAATATGCCGGCAAAAGAACATTCGGGGTTGGTGGTCTGATAAAGTCCTACCTGTTCTTCAGGGCTGAGTAATATTGCCTACCTTTTACATGCAAAGGCTTCAAGCTCAGTGCCTGACAGCTCCAGTGAAAGTTGCAGTCTGAGAAATGTTTCTGACTGAGACCTTGGAGAGCTGCTGCAAGTCAGGTTAAGGCAAGTAACCCATGATCCTGTTCGGTATGAGGCAGGTTTGTGTGTTCGCATATGTGACCGTCAACTGGATATTTAAAAAAACAACAACCAACATGTTCTTTATTGTAATCCAACCAGAATTTCTGAATCCAGACAGAATCTTTAGGATGACCTGGGCTTTATTGTGATAAAAAAGATAATGGACTGATGAAATTCAGTTTGTATTAGCAATAGCAATAGCAGTTCTATTTCTATACCGCTTATCAGTGCCAAAGCACTCCCTAAGCGGTTTCCAATGTGTATTAGCTAATTACCCCCAGGGTGGAAGGCTGAGTCAACCTTGGAGCCCTCTAGGATGGAACTTACAATGTTGTGGCTGTAGTACTGTCATTTAACCGCTGCGCCACCAGGGCTCCCTTATTAGTTGAAAGACAGCTATTCAAAAATCATGCCATGATCTGAACATATACCATTCTTCAGATCAAGAAAAAAGATGCTTGGGGAAGATGATCTTGCACAGATAAATGTCGATATCCCAGTTTTCAAAAAGCCCTTATGAAGGATCACTGTTGAGTACACTGGTGCTTTAAGACTTGTCGACATGTTACTGTTTTGCTAACAAATGGGACCAGATAATACGAATACTCAAGAGATATCTACTTTACTCAAGAGATAATGAGTCAAAATTACTGTAATTTTGAAAATAGTAGTTCAGGGTGAATTCTCAACAACATGACATATGATGTTGCAAGAGATGCTACCTTCTCTGGCCTGTGCATCTCTTGCATTCGTATGTCATGTTGTTGAGAATTCACCCTGAACTACTGTTTCAAAATTATAGTAATAGTGTAACATATAACTGATAGACTGCTTCCATTTCATACTGACCTGTCCCTTTATTCCCTGTACAGTTGTCCCTCCGTATCCACAGATTTGGTATCCACGGATTTAAGAATTCATGGCTTGAAAATATTCTCAAAAAATAATAATCCAAAAAAAGCAAACCTTGATTTTGCCATCTTATATAAGGGACACCATTTTGCTATGTCATTGCATATAATGGGACTTGAATATTCACGGATTTTGGTATCCACGGGGGTCCTGGAACCAAACCCCAGTGAATATGAAGGAACAGCTATATTAGAATGTCAGGCATCATAGGCAGAAAGTCAGGCTTTGTTCTGCTGTAATATGTGGCACCTATGAGATCACTTTTTACAAGATATCTGTATGCCAAGTTACATCAAAAGTTGTTGTCCTTATAACTTTTCCAGGCTGAGTTTGCGCATGGGTTTGGTAACATCAGTGAACCTTTCAGTGCCAAATGTTACATCAGAATGAAGAGGCCTCTATAATGAAATCCTATGCATGTCTATTCAGAGGTGAGTCCCAGCAAGATAAATGGGTCATTTTCCTAGGTATATCTTTATAGCAGTACAGTGGTTTTACTAGGAGTATGCTATTGTCATTTCAAACACACACACGCACATCTGGTTTAGGCACTGTCTGCTCTTGAGTGATTATAATAACAGGTATATTGGCTGGGTTCTCATTTCAAGTCTTCATTAAAAAAAACAGAAGTAGGGTTTCCACATCCTGGACTGTTGATGGGGGTCTGCATCTTTTAAATGCATCCAGACACAAAGCAATATTACTGACAATCTATTTCCAATGCAGTTCCTTCACCTTCCTCCCTTGCTTACTGTGAGGTGAATAGGCAAAGAGACCCACACAGAAACAGAACAGGAAGCTAAATACTTGTGGCATGGCTCACTGCCTATATGCCACAGGTACCCTCTCCAGGTGATGCTCATGAAACCCTAAACAGGAGCAGTGCCTGGTGCTGTGTTGCAGACCCCTGCTATCTCCATTTGAAAGATCAGGTAGGATGTAGCTAGAGACTCTGAACATCCGCTGCCAGTCAGTGAAGACAATACTGAGGTAATGTTAAGAGATGTTCCACCCTTTATGAGTACGGTATGTTACTGTCTAGGCAGGTATAACATAGAGGGTGGGAAACAAAGAAAGGTTGTGTTCCATCAAGTTATGTAATCAGTTTCAAAACAGTGGTGCTTAAAACCATCTCATGAGGAAAACATCAGCTTTCTTGATCCACATTCTGTTTTCTGTAGAATTCCTGCCACAGGTTTCAGCTGCCCCCCTTCCTCCTCCTATCCCTGGATCTGTTTTAGTTTCAGTGTATTTTCTAACAGGAGAAGGAGAAATTATAATGCATTGGCTCACAGCAGAGTAGCATCCGCCCCCAGACGCCACTGGGGTGGAGTGGAGTTACTGTAGCAACACACAATATTATATAATCCATCCAATTTAACTGCAGGTGTGTGTGAGAGAGAGGAGGGAGGGATGGAGAGGAGGTGCTGAAGGGAGTAAGAAAAGTGCGGGGTTGTTAGATGACAAAAAAATCACAAAGAATGCAGGCAAAATACCTTTTGCTCAGATGAGCTCCTGCTGGGATTTGCCATATTGGGAAGGAGGGGGGCTGAAAACTCCAAACAGATTGCGATAACAGTATTCGCTGTTTCTTGTGATATTTTTTAAAAATTATGCCAAAATGTGCATATTTGTACATCTGAACAACCAATTCGAAAGGGGCATGTGGAAGGACTCAAACATGATTGGTCAGACCTTGGCAGGGGCGGGTTTGCAAAGGAGGAAGCAGCTGGAGCCGCCATTGTTGTTGTTGTTTGCCGGGTAAACGATCGTGTGCACGATCATTCAAGCGGCAGAGAAAAAAAAAGTTTTTAAAGCAGAAAATCACTCTACGGCACCTGTCATTTAAGAACAAAAAAAGCGGGGGAATGGAGGGAGGTTTTTGGCAGGCAATTCACTCGTGGCCACCATCTTTTGGGGATGCCATGCTCTGTGTAAACTGCAAACTCAGCTAATTTTCTCTTCCAACAATCTTGCGAATGAATTGTGGGCACAAATGAACACTGCAGCGATAGGGAGGTAAGGTGCTATTTTTCACTATCCGTTCTCCCATCTAGCTGAGTCCTGTGTTGATATTGTGCATGTGTACTTCTTTAATTATTTGCAATTTATGACAGAGTGGTCTCGCGCTGAATTTCTGGGACTTCAACTCCCAGATGCCTCAGCCACCTTGGCCAATGATCATGGATTCTGGGAGCTGAAGTCCAAAACATCTGAAAGATCAGAGTCTGGGAAACACTGAAAATAATTCCACTAAAATTACTAATAACCATAGCCACAGATTATTACATTGTTAGATTTCTTATTGCTCAAAAAGTCCACAAACAGTTTCCAATCTTTCAAAAAGTCTTCAATTGGTTTCTCCTTTAGAAACCACATTAATTTGGCCATTTGGTCTAACCTTAGCATCAGCAACCTTAACAATCTATTTCACCCTGTGTCATCAAATACATGGAGTCAGACCCACTAGGCAGACATTTATATAAAAGGAGTAGAGTGTATGTGTGTGAGGGAAAAGTGATACAAATTCAAAACACAGTAACATATTGCCTCCTGAGACAAAGGAGATTTTCAGACAGCGTTTTAGAGAGCCTACCATGGGATGAGGTCCGTGCTTAAAATATGGCTCTGCGGCTTCCGAAGCTTCATGGAAGTGACACTGATGATTTCGGGAGAGGGATGGCAGCGTCCGAAAACAACCCCCTGCCGCGCAAGACCGCTGTTCCTCTCCCGGGACCTCATCCCACGGTAGGCTCTCTAAAACGCTGTCTGAAAATCTCCTTATGTACATGAAGAAGGAATCTAATATTATCATCATGAATGGTGCCAATTCTATGTCCTTGAGAAGAAGAGAGGACAGGGAACAGTCCTATAACTCTTTAAGATGGCTTCTTCTGACTTCAAACTATGCTAGCCTATGGACTTTATCAGATATTCCCTTTAAGCTCCGTTTCTCTTTTGAAATCCTGAGTGATTTCATCGTGCAGAAAATTCAAAAATAAAAAAGAAATAAACATCTAAAAGTCACACCAAGCACATACATACACTAAAAAACCTCCAAGTAACCTGGAGAGGGTCAAAACAACTTTGTCACTAATCTGGATGTCGCAAGCTCACCCAGAAGTGTTCTGGCCGGTGCGGCCATTGTCGGGGTAAGTATGAGAGTTAAATGTCCCAATGTTTCGCATGCCAGCAATGCCAGCTAAAAAGTGGCAGGGGGATCTATTGATGGCTTCATCCGTCAATTAAAAGGTACGGGATTTTGACTGTACATAAACACAAAAGGGCAATGTCGTCTAATCTGCACACGCTTTCACGTTTATTTGGCATCGTTATGACACCATATTTAGTGCATCTGATAAAGTCCTATTGCTAGTCAGGGAAGTCAGCCACCTACTGATTGGAATTTGTATTGGTACTGCAGACTTCAAAAGCATGGACGCATTAAAATTAATTGATAAATTTAAAAACTAAATAACACTCAGCTATATGCTTCTAGCCCTCTTAGTATACATGCTAAATTTCATATGTCTAAATGCAGTTGTCTTGGTACTGTGGGTTAGACAGACAACCATGTATCCTTTATTATTATTATATATGACTGCAAAATAGTAATTCATAGCAAAATGGAAAAGCATGCATCTGCCACCTTTTACTGGACAGTTTGATAAAACAAAGAATCATTTAATAATGGACAGAATTTCACCCCAAATTAAACAGACTAAACACCCACTGCTTTTGGATGACTTTCTAGAAAAATGCTTTCTATTTTAACATATGTTGACTCAGCAAAAAATTAAAAAACATTGTATTTGAGTTCAACATATATTTCACTTTGTAATAATAATAAATAATAATAAAATTTATTTATATACCGCCCTTTGGTAATCCAATCAGGGAGGTTCACAACATTAAAAAACCATACAAGTAAAACAATATACTCCCTTCCCCCCTTAAAAAGTTATTAAATCATTTTACAAATTAAAACAACAATTAAAACATTTGATAAAAACACATATCTACATTTGGCAATAACAGTAGGTCCCCAGTGATGTTAAAAGAAGGATAGTGGAAAGTGCAAAACAAACAATCTCCTGAAGAAATCATTCTGAAATTGTAATCTTTGCTGATCTTGGATTTTCTGATACTATCTACAATTAAAAATATACAAGAAACACTGGCTGTTGCCTATTTTGAGTTTTCTTTCTTTTAAAAATAAAGAAATATATGTCCTTAAAAAAAAAAGTTTCTGTGGAAAAAGTTTATGAAGTCAACAGGAAGCCAGGGAGGAGTAGCCTAGCTGCAAACCAGTTTAGCTGGAATATGTGAATTTCAGCCAATTTTAAAGGAGCTACAGAATCCAATCCTTAAACACATCTCTATACTATTTAATCACACATGCATGCAAACATCCAGATTACCCCATCTTAACAAAAACAAATTTCCAGACCCCTTGGTGTAATAATACTAGCTGGAAGACTACTTCCAGAGCTTGGAAAAGTTGCTGGACTATACCTCCCAGAATCCCCTGGGTAGCTGGCTGGGGAACTCTGGGGGTAGAGGTCCTGAAAAGTAACTTTCACAAATCCTGGCTCTTTCTTTCCTTTGTAAACTGCCTCTAGCTGATGCTATGCCAGAGGATTCTTTGCCATCTCTTGCTCTGAGTCACCTGGAACCTGCCTTTCCCCAATGAGTGGAAGCAGTTGGATCAGCTTCCATGTGGTGGAAGAGTACTAATGTGCAAGGGGTTTTTAATAGGCTGCAGAGAGAGAAGCATGGGGGAGTAGTGGCTAGTTGCCTCTGCATTAGTGGAGCAGTCAATCTGCTCTGGTTTTTAGCCTGAACTTTAGAGGAGCTATCCTAGGTTCTGAACTAATCTTGGAATGGATTCACTACTGCACTGACATGGAAGGCACCAGCCACCACTGGTTTTCAGCAAGATTACATAGCAGTTTTAGTCCCTGCTCATTCAACATGTGGGAGTGATTCATCCATACATGCCTTCAAACAGAAGCAACCAAACCACCCAAATTAGGACAGGATCAGAATTCAAAATAGCTTTAATAGATTAGAAAGCTGGGCTAAAACTAACAAAATTAATTTCAACAGGAAGAAATGTTGGATAGTACATTCAGGCAGTAAAAATGAAATGTACAGATATAGGACTGGTGACACCTGGCTTGATGGTAGTACTGTACATGCAAAAGGGATCTAGAAGTCTTAGTGGACCACAAGCTGAACATGAGTCAGCAGTGTGATGTGGCAGCTAAAAAAGCCAATGTGATTCTAGGTTGTATCAATAGGAGTATAGTGTCTAGACTGAGGGAGGCAAAAGTGCTGCTCTGTTCTGCTTTGTCAGACCTCACCTGGAATACTATGTCCAGTTTTGGGCACAACAATTTAAGGATATGGACAAGCTGGAACATGTCCAGAGGAGGGCGACCAAAATGGTAGGAGATCTGGAAGCCATGCCCTATGACGAGCAGCTTAGGGAGATGGGGATGTTCAGCCTAGGGAAGAAAAGGTTAAGAGGTGACATGATAGCTATGTTTAAATATTTGAAGGGATGTCATACTGAGGATGAGGCAAGCTTATTTTCTGCTGCTCCAGAGACTAGGACACAGAGCAATGGGTTCAAACTACAGGAAAAGAGATTCCACCTAAACATTAGGAAGAACTTCCTGGCAGTAAGAGCTATTCAGAAGTGGAATGAACTGCCTTGGAGTGTGATGGAGTCTCCTTCTTTGGAGGTTTTTAAACAGAGGCTGAATGACCATCTGTCGGGAGTGCTTTGATTGTGTATTCCTGCATGGGAGGGGGTTGGACTAGATGGCCCTTGTGGTCTCTTCTAACTCTATGATTCTGTGATATCATTTGCTTCCATTAGCAATTGGGCCAAATGCTGTATATATCAAAGCTGTCTCTTCAGGTGGATAATAGGATAGCCTGGCTACATTTCCTTCTAACTTGGATGTCAACTGGGATAGGAAATCTCACCTGTGTAGCAGCTGTTGTTATTAAAAAGATGTTTATACTGCTGCTTGTAAAATTGTACAGCTGTTTTACACTATAAACTTTGTCTTATAAAGCTATAAAACTGACAACTAATAAAACAGATAAATCAATGCAACAATCTCAATTAGCAGCAGCACAACTAGTACAGCAAACAGAGCAAAGGCAAACAACAGCAAAAACCAACAGCCCACTGAGAAAGAATGATATTTTCAGAATTGAGCAAGGAGAAGGTTTAATAAACTTCTCTTGCAAGAACTCTGAGTGCTGGGGCTGCTACAGAGAAGGCTCTACTCTTTATAATGATTAATCTGGCCCATTTTGTAAGGGTTGGCAATGTGATTCTGGGGCCAAATTCATTTCCCAGGAATGTTTTTGTGACTCTTGACCCTTCTAGATAACCCTGACTGCCCTTTTTTGGGCAAAAAAAAGATGAATAACCTTTCCCAGAAGGTTTCAGGAGCAGTAATTCATCTCTTAAATAGGTTGCAGGGCCCCATTACACATTTTTTTTAAAGTCATAGAATCATAGAATTGCAGAGTTGGAAGAGACCACGAGGGCCATCCAGTCCAACCCCCCTGCCACGCAGGAATACACAATCAAAGCATCCCCGACAGATGGCCATCCAGCCTCTGTTTAAAGACCTCCAAGGAAGGAGACCCCACCATGCTCCGAGGGAGTGTGTTCCACTGCCGAACAGCTCTTACTGTCAAAAAGTTCCTCCTAATGTTGAGGTGGAATCTCTGTTCCTGGAGCTTGCATCCATTGCTCCGTGTTCCAATCTCTGGAGCAGCAGAAAACAAGCTTGCTCCATCCTCAACGTGACACCCCTTCAAATACTTAAACAGTGCTATCATATCGCCTCTTAACCATCTTTTTTCCAGGCTAAACATACCCAGCTCCCTAAGTATCTCCTCATAAGGCATGGTTTCCAGACCTTTCACCATTTTAGTTCTCAGTACCAGAAGTGCATATCAAGCTGCTTCCTCATTTGTTTGTTTTTTGCAGTCTACAAGGTGTCTCAGTGGCTGAAAATTGGTCCTTGGACCACTGTGGTTACCCACTCCTGCTATACTGAGATAGCACCTAGAGCAAGATCTGAAAAGTAAGGAAGGGGAAGCTCACACAGGAGATTATTAATGCCACTGTAGGGATGGGCAAGCAGTGACATTAATTATCTCTTCCTGTATGAGCTTCCCCTTCCTTACCTTTCAGATATTTTAAGGAGCCAGCATGGTGTAGTGGTTTGAGTGTTGGACTACGACTTTGGAGGCCAGGGTTCAAATCCCCACTCGGTAGTGAAAATGCCCTTGGTGACCTTGGGCAAGTCACACACTCTCAGTCCTCAGAAAGCCCTGTGATAGATTTGCCTTAGGGTCACCATAAGTTAGAAACAATTTGAAGGCACACAAAGCCAATACAATTCTAGGCTGCATCAATAGGAGTATAGTGTCTAGAAAAGAGAAAGAAATTGAAAGGTTGTGTTGGCACTTGATAACTGCTGCTAGAATTTGTTAGCCAAATACTGTAAAAAGGAAAATGCCCCCTTTAGGGAAGAATGGTTTGACAAAATTACTGAGATTGCCAAACTAGACAAACTGTCATACACGTTAGAAGGTAAAGCAAATCTCTGGCTTTTCTTCGCGAACAAAGATTCAGGAAGGACTCATCCCGCGCTTTCTGCAAGCGCGCTGATGACTAAAAAGGCCAATCCGAGATAAACAAGTCCGGTTGCAAAAAGCACAGCAGAAGGTCTCCTTGGGTGATGTTTTTGGGTTGTGATTCTTTCTGCGTTGTCATTTCTCTTCAAGATTTGTTTGGCGTGAGTTCTCAAATAAGGCTGCAGCATTGTGGATAGTGTGTCTCCATGCCTCCCGATGTGAGGCCAGGGCGGACCATTGTTGGTGATCAATTTGGCTGAGCCTGAGATGTTGTTTCAGGGAATCTTTGTATCGCTTTTTTGGAGCACCCCTCTTACACTGACCCGTGGCGAGTTCACCGTAGAGTACTATTTTTGGGAGGCGATGGTCCTCCATCCTAGAAACGTGCCCTACCCAGTGCAGCTGTGTTCTCAATATCATGTCCTCAGTGCTGGTGATCCCTGCTTGCTCAAGGACAGCAACATTCGTCACATAGTCAGTCCAGTGTATATTTAGGATTGTGTGTAAACAGCGCTGATGAAAGCATTCGAGGAGTCGTAGGTGGTGGCAATCGGTGCCCCATGTTTCAGATCCATAAAGGAGGATAGACAGTACAATGGCTCTATACACAAATATCTACAAGAATAGGTACAGAATAAAATGGGTGTAAAGGAGGTGACAGGAATATTTTAGTAATGAAAGAATCTGTAAAGATGGAATATTAAGTGATTATAACAGGGAGGGCCCATGTACACGAGGGGGGGAAATCCCAAATACCTCATCGTTATTGGCATCTTGCAGCAGCAGCAACATGTTTACTCGCGTTAGTTCTTCACTGCCACCGGGTTGTTTTTTTAAAAAAAAAATCTCAAGGTGCGCTGGTGCAATAGAGCGACTCTCCAAAGCAAAACAGAAAATATTGATCCTTTTTATTGCCTTAGTGATCACTCGCTAAGGTGAAAATCCAACATGGTGGCAGTGGGCTTGCCCTCCCAGCAAGTCCTGCCCCTGCTCTCGCCCAGCCAATCAGCTTTCTGCTTCCCTTCAAGTTTTTTATTGTTTCATAGTCCAAATGAGCAAAAATGCACACCCACCTCGTAGTTTATGAAAAAGTACGAGGAAATCTGCAAAGGCTTTTACCCCATTGTTTTTGCTGTTTTGCCCCCCCTCCTTCCGAATAGTGTGGATTGGTGCTGGATCTTGTTTAGACTGGTAGGATTCCCAGCAAATTCCATGAGGGGTATTTTCACTGTTTAGATGGGCCCGGAGATTTACATAAAGGGTTGTTTAGGTTAGTATGATTGGGACTAATAGTATTTACTCTTTATGAATTACTTAGAGGGTTATAATGATGGATTTAGATTATAACTAATGCAGGGGAAGTCCAATATATACGTTTGTGTGTGTGTGTGTATGTATGTCTAAATAGTCAATTTTTTTTGTCATTAGCTTGTTATGTTCGTTTTGTCCTTTCTATATTAATATAAGTTCTGTGTTCTCTGTAAACAGAGTGGTAAGATAAGTGTTGTAATTGATATTCATGTGCAGTATGTATTTACTTACATGTTTATGCTATATGATAATAAAGGAAAAATAATGTGGGGGAAAAGAGTATAGTGTCTAGATGGAGGGAAGTGACAGTACCATTCTATTTTGATTTGGTCAGATCTCACCTGGAATACTGTGTCCAGTTCTGGGCACCACAATGCAAGAAGGATATTGACAAGCTGGAACATGTCCAAAAGAGGGCAATCAAAATGGTAGGAGGTCTGGATGCCATACCTTATGAGGAGCGGCTTAGGAAGCTGGGTATGTTTAGCCTGGGGAAGAAGAGGTTAAGAGGTGACATGATAGCCATGTTCAAATATTTGAAGGAATGTCATACTGAAGAGTGAGCAAGCTTGTTTTCTGCTGCTTCAGAAACAAGGACACAGAGCAATAGAGTCAAACTATAGGAAAAGAGATTCCAGCTAAACATTAGGAAGAACTTCCTGATGGTAAGAGCTACTTGACAGTGGAATGCACTGCCTTGGAGTGTGGTGGGGTCTCCTTCTTTTGAGGTTTTAAAGCAGAGGCTGGATGGCCATCTGTTTGGAATGTTTTGATTGGGTATTCGTACATAGCAGGGGGTTGGACTAGATGGCCCTTGTGGTCTCTTCCAACTTATATTTCTATGAACAACAACAGCAGAAACAAGGGATGGGAAGAGGAGAGAAGGAAGAACCAAGATGGAGCAATTGCTTTTTACAAGCAGTTGTAAAATTAACTACACCAGTTCCAGGGTCAACATTTATTTTCCCTCATGTAAGTGTGTGTGTGTTGAGGTGCAAGAAGGCTTTGGAAACTCTGTGCCCACTATCCCAGTATGCTATCAGAAGACCCACAGAGAAGCACTAACTGGAAATTTTCCCACACCTTCTCTGACAATGCTTATGAGGTTGGGTTTCCCACTGAGGACAGATGGCTTTCTCCGCCATTGGAAAGGGAGATCCAAAAATCTTACAGTCCATTGGATACCCTCTCACAGACCATCAAAGCAATCTTAAAGATTGAAACCAGAACGTAGGATTCAGCTTGGAACAGATAGGCACCCCACGTGGCACAGTAGTGGCAGGGTACCTGCCACATTTTCAGATAATTTGCAGTGATTCAGTGCAGTTTGGGAGTAGAAAATGGCTTGAAAACCACACACTTTTTTTTTAAGTGGGGATCTCTGGGTGCTAGTGGAGGCCTCATTATAGTCATTAAAGCCTGCATGGCAGTGAGGCAATCCTCTTTTTTCCAGCTGTGGGTGTAGCCACCATATCAGCAAAAGATGATAAATGGTATTAACAAGTCACAGCTGAGCAGTACTGAGCTCAAGAAAAATACCTGATCTGATCCTTACCAAGTAAGACTAAGAAGTACTCAGCCAACAGTTCCAAAGTATTAAATACTCTGCTTGATCTGATAGTGGGTGGTATAATGATGTGTGTAAGTCATTAGAAGCTGTCATATTTTAAAGGATTATTACCATTTTTTTACTCTAGTTGCATTGCAATCTCTCTCTCTGGCTTTTCTTTGCAAACGAAGATTCAGGAGGGACTCATACTGCGCTTTCTGCAAGTGCGCTGATGACTAAAAAGGCCAATCTGAGATAAATAAGTCCGGTTGCAGAAAGCACAGCAGAAGGTCTCCTTGGGTGATGTTTCTGGATTGTGATTCTTTCTGCGGTGTCGTTTCTCTTGAAGACTTGTTCGGTGTGAGTTCTCTAATAAAGCTGCAGCATTGTGGATAGTGCGTCTCCATGCCTCCCGATGTGAGGCCAGGGCGGACCATTGTTGGTGATCAATTTGGCCGAGCCTGAGGTGTTGTTTCAGGGAGTCCTTGTGTCGCTTTTTTTGGAGCACCCCTCTTACACTGACCTGTGGTGAGTTCACCGTAGAGTAGTATTTTTGGGAGGCGATGGTCCTCCATCCTAGAAACGTGCCCTGCCCAGCGCAGCTGTGTTCTCAATATCATGGCTTCAATGCTGGTGATCCCTGCTTGCTCGAGGACAGCAACATTCGTCACATAGTCAGTCCAGTGTATATTTAGGATTGTGCATAGACAGCGCTGATGAAAGTGTTCGAGGAGTCGTAAGTGGTGGTGATAGGTGACCCATGTTTCAGACCCATAAAGGAGAATAGACAGTACAATGGCTCTATACACATTGATTTTTGTGCTTTGCCTCAGGTGTTTATTACTCCAGACTCTTTTGTGAAGTCTTCCAAATGCACTATATGCCTTTGCTAATCTGTGATTGATCTCTTTGTCAATCTTGGCATCTGAGGAGATGATGCTTCCCAGGTAGGTGAACTGCTGGACGGACTTGAACACAGATTTGCCGACGGCAATGTGGGGGTGGTGGTGTTTGTCCTGTGGAGCAGGCTGGTAAAGAACTTCTGTTTTCTTCAGGTTGACTTCCAGCCCAAACAGCTCTGTAGCTGTTGTGAAGCAGGATGTTAGGTGCTGTAGAGCTGCTTCTGTGTGGGCAACAAGGGCAGCAGCAGCAGCGAAGAGCAGCTCATGGACTAGATAGTTTAGAGTCTTAGTGCGAGCCCTCAGACGGCTTAAGTTAAACAAGCTACCATCAGTACAGTAACGTATATAGATGCCGTCGTCTTCTTCGAGCTCTGGCGTAGCCCTTTGGAGCATCATGCTGAAGAAGATTGTAAATAAAGTTGGAGCATGAACACAACCTTGCTTCACTCCATTAGTTATTAGAAAGGGCTCTGAAAGAGCATCACCATATCTGACTTGACCGTGCTGGCCTTCGTGTAGCAAGATAATAATTTTAAGGAATTTGAGGGGACATCCTAGTCTTTCCAGGATCTGCCACAGACCTTTTCTACTGACAGTGTCGAAGGCTTTGGTGAGGTCGACAAATTTTACATGGAGACCCTTGTTCTGCTCTCTACATTTCTCTTGCAGTTGTCTAAGGGCAAATACCATATCTGTAGTACTCCTATTGGCTCTGAAGCCACATTGGCCTTCAGGAAGAAGTTCTTCTGCAATAGGAGGAATTAATCTGTTCAGGAGTATCCTTGCAATAATTTTTCCAGCAATGGAGAGCAGTGTTATGCCTTGATAGTTTGAGCAATCGGATTTTGCTCCTTTTTTCTTGTACAGGGTGATGATGACTGCATATCGGAGATCTGATGGCAGTTCCCCTTTTTCCCAGCAATTCACAAGGAGTTCGTGGAATTTATCGTGGACTACATAACCTCCGTGTTTCCAAACTTCAGGTGGGATTCCATCAATCCTAGCTGCCTTGCCATTTTTCATCTGCTGTATGGCTTTAAGGGTCTCTTCCAAAGTGGGAGCTATGTCCAATTCATTTTTCATTGGTTTTTGTATCATATGTTGGACACCTGAGCCTTGGACTACTCGGTTGGCAACAAAGAGGCTTTGAAAATGTTCAGCCCATCGATTCAGGATGGAGGCTTTATCAGTAATTAATGTTTGACCATCTGTACTGTATAAGGAGCTTTGGACCTGATAAGTAAATCCAAACACTGCTTTAAGAGCTTCATAAAATCCTCTAAGATCACCCAGATCTGCACAGCATTGTGTCTTTTCTGCTATATTGATCCACCACTTGTTCTGCATTTCTCTGAGTTTTTGTTGAAGTTTAGTACATGTGAGACGGAAAGCTGCTTTTCTTACATGGCAAGTTGGCTGGGCGAGGTATGTCTGGTGAGCAGTTCTCTTCTTTGCCAAGAGTTCCAGGATCTCTTGGTTGTTTTCATCAAACCAGTCTTGATTTTTCTTGTGGGAGAACCCGAGGGATTCTTCCACAGACTGGAGGATACTGTTTTTGATATGTTGCCAAAGCACTATAGGAGAAGGATCTGTAGGATGGTCTTCAAATTTTGTTTGTAGATTTGCCTGGAAGTTGTCTCTCATGGTAGCTTGTTGAAGTTTGTTGACTTGGGGTCTCTTCCTTAAGATGCCATCCCTCTTAGGTTTGAACTTAAGATGAAGATTTAGTTTACATCTTACAAGGCGATGATCTGTTTGGCATTCTGTACCCGGCATCACTCGGGTATGACGGACATTGCAAATGTTTCTCTGACAGACTAGAACATAGTCAATGAGGTGCCAATGTTTGGATCGGGGATGCATCCAGGTTGTCTTCAAGCTATCTTTCTGCTGAAAGATAGTGTTTGTAATAGTCAGCTGTTGTTCTGCACAAAACTCTAGCAGGAGGCATCTGTTATCATTGCAATTTCCAACACCATGCTTGCCTAAGACACCTTTCCAGGCTTTGGAGTTCTTTCCTACTCTGGCATTGAAGTCACCAAGTATAATAATTTTATCTTCTACAGGGACTTTTTGTATGAGTTGGCGTAGGTCTGTGTAGAATCTGTCTTTCTCTACAGTGTCGGCTTGCATAGTTGGGGCATATATACTGAAGAGAACATGTGGGAGGCATAAAGAAATAATGCGATCAGAGTGTCCTGTTGGCAAGGTTTCGAGTTTGGAGGCAATGGAGTTTTTAATCATAAAGCCTACTCCTAAAAGGTGTTTTTCGGTTTTGGGTTTGCCAGACCAGTAAAGTGTGTAGCTGGCGCCATGTTCTTTAAGGCTGCCTTCCTCATGGAGACGAACTTCACTGAGAGCAGCGATGTCAATATTAAGTTGTGACAGTTCATGGGCTATTAGAGCAGAGCGACGCTCAGGCTGTCCACTATCTGCAGAGTCTCGCATGGTTCTGATGTTCCAGCATGCAAGTGTCAGTTTATTTACACCTTTGGAGGCCGGTGTGTGCCTTTGCCTTTGTTTCTTTGCCTTTGTTTGACTGTATCAGAAGATGCTCGTTGTCCACGGCTAGCCAACCAGGTAGATGGGGATGAGCTTTTGTTAGGCCACCTTTTCTAGGCCCTTTTCTAGACCTTTTCTAGGCCTCTCTCCATATGGAGCAAGCAGTGTTCTCCTTTAAAAAGGCTGCTTGGTCATTCAGGATGCTGCCAAACAAGACTGTCATCTTCCAGATCTGCCTCAAGCGACCAAAGTCCTGAGCCGTCTGCATGCAGGGTTGGGTCTGCGGCTTCCAGTGCATCTTTACACCTGCCATTTCGTCCCTTGTCTATCACTACAGGGCTTTGTTGGAATTGGATTTGTCCTCCAAGCCTGTGCAATGGATTTTTCTGGTGGAGCACAGCGTGCACAGAACTGGCCTCACCCTTTAAACCAAAGGTTCATCTGCTGTGGCCTTGCAAGCATGGATGGTAGCAGCGAGGTCCTCGGGTCATAGGTTTGGTTAGAGTCTCCTTCTCTTAGATGGTTGACCTTACAGGGCTGGATGAGCACCATCTGCCTGGGTTTGGGATTAGAGTTTTCCTTCTCCTAGGGTGGTTGCCATAAGGCTAGGGAGCCCATCCTGCCCTTTGACGCTCTTTGTCAGACCCTTGGGTTTTGACCTGTCTAGCACGGGAGGCCCTACTGGTGGCTATTATGCCACCGCCAGCATAGCTCAAAACATCATTAAGGTATGCAAGCCTCTCCCCCATGACAAGAGGGCATCAATAGAGAGGTGCATTGCAGTATCATCACTGCATTTGAGGTGTCACAGCTGGTCGGTTAGATGCTGCTCTGCACTGCTGCAAGAATCCCTGCCACTGCTGTAGAAGCCTGCCTTTATGCCACTCAGTTCTGTAGAGTTCCTATAGTGCAGAAAGCTAACCAGGCCTTGAAACAGAACATTTTTTTAATTAGTGAATTTTATATCCTGGCTTTTTTCCTTCAATGAGTTCAAGGTGGAATAACTGTCTCTCTTCCTTCCCACTTTATTTTGGTTAAGAATGACGTGCCCAAAGTCATCTGGTGAGTTTCATGGTTCAGTGGGACTTGAACTTGTGTTGCCCAAGTCCCAGTCCAGTATTCTAACCACTGCTCCACATTGGTTCTATTTAGATAAGGATTCATCCTTTGCATCTATGTTTATTCTGCCATGAACTTAAATGGGTATACATTAGGATGTCCACTAGCACATGGCCAAGAGAAAGGAAATGCATCACACACATCTAAAGAAGACATACAGTAGACCTGCATGAAATTTGAATATGTTGTTTTGTAAGTATTGATGCCAACTGATCAATAATCCTTATAATTTCAATTTAAATACAATGCAATCACCACAGTGGCAAAAACCAAGACCCAGTGGCCTGTGGCCTGACTCATTCTGCTATTCAGATACTGTTGATCAGCAATGTTCAAGGCTCCTGCTCTCCCTTCTGATGATTCTTGCTCTTTAAAATGGACTCGGACTGGACAACCTTTCCAATAGGGAACTCTCTGTCCTGTTGGATGCATGAGTATGAGCACGTATTGCTGGGCAAACATCTGCAGGCCTATAGGCTGGTCACGCTGGCAGAGATAAATAGAACATATAGATTTCGTTTGCTGATTTTAAATCAACAAAGTTTGTAATTTAGGATTTTGTTTTTCTGTAATAACTAGGGCCTATAAAGGACATACTGTTAAAAATATCCTTCCTCTGAAGTGAGTGGATAATCTGGAAAAACAAGATACCCTATTCTAATTTCCACAAAATATAGAGCTGCAGGAAACAGAAACTGTACCTGCCAGTGTCAGCAGTTTAATGAGATTAGCAAAAAAATCTGCATCATGATGCCTTCATACAGATGGCTTCCCAATAGAATCCAAATGCATAACTGTGCACACAACCTGCATATCTGTAGCAATATCAACAGAAGAGAGATACATGGCCAGGGAAAGGGGATACTTTAAAATAAGACGATTGTGATTTTCAGATAGTTTCTAGAATCTAATGTTGTCCTTTGGGGATAATTGAAATGTGCTGGAGTTGGAGACAATATAGCACATACACCCTTTAATCGGCCTGTAATGCAGATTCTGTGTCAAGAGATGAGTGCTTTATCTTGTTGCTGTTTTGTGGTTCAGAGAACCACAACCCTCATTTTCATGCTTATTATTTGTTCTGATATTTAACTATCCCTGATTTTCAAATGAGAATTTATTTCATTCCTTCAAATCAATAGAAGAATAGATACATTTCTTATCTCGCTTTCCAAGCCATGTTTCTAAATTAATTCTGATCCTTTCTGATTTGGAAGATTTTATTCTACAATGCAAACAAAAAATTAGGAACAGGTATTATACAATTAATAGTTTTCCTGGCTTGCACTGCCAGCTTTAACCAGTTAGGAAGTACCTTTATTCTTATTGTTAACTGCTGTCAAGTCAACTTTGACTTACAGCAACCCTATGAATGAGATACCTCCAGGTTATTCTGTCATCAACAGCCCTCCTCAGGTCTTGCAGACTCAGGGCCGTGGCTTCCTTGATCTATGGAGAAGGCTGTCTTCTTTTCCTGCTGCCTTCTACTCATACCTTCCCAAGTATTATTGTCTTTTCTAGTTAGTCATGTCTGTTCATGATGTTTCCAAAGTACAACAGTCTCAGTTTAGTTATCTTGGCTTCTAGGGAGAGTTCAGACTTGATTTGCTCTACAACCCATTTATTTGTCTTTTTAGCAGTTCACGGTATCTGTAGAACTCTTCTCCAGCACCACATTTCAAATGAGTTTATTTTCTTCCTATCAGCTTTCTTCACTGTCCAGCTTTCATAACCACGCATAGAAACTAGAAATACAATGATGTGGACAATCCTAACTTTAGTATTCAGTGATATATGTTACACTTCAGGATCACATCCTTCATAGCTGCCCCAAGTCACAGTCTTCTTCTGATTTCTCAACTGCAGTCTCCATTCTGATTAATGACTGAGCCAAGGTGTGGAACATCTTGAACTATTTTGGTGTCTTCATTTTCTACTTTAAAGTTATGTAAACTATCTGTGGTCATTACTTTTGTTTTCTTAATGTTCAACTGTAAACCTACCTTTGCACTCTCTTCCTTGACTTTCTTCAGTAACCCTTCCAAGTCTTCGCTATTTCCTGATAGCAGTGTGGTGTCATCTGCATACCTCACATCGTTGATGTTCCTTCCTCCAGTTTTCATGCCTACTTCCTCCAAGTTGAATCCTGCTTTATGTACAATATGTTCAGCATACAAATTAAACAGATAGGGTGATCAAATGCAGGCTTGCCTGACTCCGTGCCAATGGGAAATCATTCTGTTTCTCCATATTCTGTCCTAACGGTAGCCTATTGTCCTGTGTACATCAATCAAATGTTGTGGCATGCCAGTTTTTTTAAAAGAAGTACAAAGTTTTTCATGATCTAAACAATTAAAAGCTTTGCCATAATCTCTAAAGCACAGGTTGACTTTCTTCTGAAAACCTTTGGTGCAATTTATGCTTGCAATTCAATCCCTTTTTGGCTACAGACAGATAGATTTCTATATTGGCCATCAGATGATGTCGACATATACAGTTGCCTCTGGTAGATAGATATTCTCTGGTGTACCCTAGTAGCTTGTTGAGTGCCATCTGATTTGGGAGTTTCTCCTTCTGGCATTATCTCGTTTCATTTTGGATTGCCTCATCATAGGGTTTTCATGGTAAAAGATGTTCAAAAGGGATTTACCATACCTCCTTCTGTGCAGCATTAACAAATTTTGCCACTGCTGTTGTCTCTGAGAGATCCTCCACCAGTGTCACCCTCCACTACAGCTGCTGCCTAGTAGCTGTTTGGCCCATTTAATCTGGCTCCTCAGCAAAAGTCTGCCTGACATGGGAAACACTACCAGCAGCACTGCAGCCTTCAGCATGGCCTCTTACCTCGCAGGAGCATGCAATCCCCCCACCACAGAAAGGTAGTGCCATTGGTGGGAAAAAGTAACTTAACACACAAATTCCTCCATTATTAGGTTTAGTTTGTTTTCCCATTAGAATGGGGTGAAGACAGCAATCAAGGCTGAAAAAATTAAGTTTCAATAAGAATGCACTTGTAACAGTTGCAGCTTCAATGTCAGTGAAGTGGCCAATCTACTTGGGGTTTTAGTCTGAAATTCAAAGAAGCTATCTAAGATGCTGCACCCTGAACTTTATCCCCAAAATAGATTTGGTGCCTTAGAGAGGTCTTTTAAAGCATTGACTCATGGCCAATGGGGGCGGGGATAGGGAGTTGGTACAAACTAGCAGGCCCAGCAGTCAGGATATGTGTCTTTTTTCATCTTGAGATCAGAGCAATCCCCAATCCTGCATTATTTTGATCTGGTGAAAGCAGGGAGGGTGGGCACCAGCCACACTTAAATGCTGAGCATTACGCAGCAATATGACCTCAGATTACATACCCAATGCTGTGGGGGAGGGTGCTATCTGTTGTAAATATGCCTGCTGTCAGCAATAGAGGCCCAGATAATGGGGGTGCAAGGCAGGCCTATATAAAAAAAGTCTCATAAGAGCAGGACCTCTTGCTAGAGTTCTTGGCTACTGTGAGCTTTCCAACCTTGTGGGAGTCTGAAAATTTCACAATAGGTCCTCTGATTGCTAGACATGTGGTGGGCTTTATATAGGCCTGCCTATATGTATACTTGCCAGTCTTCAGCTATTCTGAAAACAGACAGCTGTCTTGTATTGTTGTTTGGAAAACTTAGCAAATGTGGGAGGGGGAGTAATTTTGCCCCCCATTGAGACTGAAGCCTGCTTTTAGTGGGTGGACATGGAAGACCAGCCACCCACCAGACATCACTACCAGCCATAATTGTATGTATTTCATGCATTCTGTTGTTTTTCTTACATTAGAACAAAATGGAATACGTTTTATTTTCCAAAATGTTCTTATGTTATAACACAGACAAGGTGCCTTAAGCATCACAGTCTAGCATGCGGCAGCCCACAGCCTGAAAATGAGTGTTATGTCAGTTAGGGGTTGTTTCTACTCCCACTAAGAGACGAGCAACTAGGTAGTGGAACATCTATCCCTATAAAAAGGATATGGAGCTGTTGAAGGGGCAAGTCCTTTGGATTACAACTCCTATAATCACTTACTATGTGGCTAGGCTGTGCGGGTGGGGCTGATGAAAGTTATAGGCTGTGGCATTACTAAGACCGGTGTTACCCCTCCCTCCTATGGTGTCACATGGTGTGGTTCAGCCTCTCCGCACCTCCCTAGTGCCACTACTGGTTATAGGCCAAAACACTTTGACGGCCAAAGGTTTCCCAACCTCATCATAGATCTGGTTGCTGGTAAGAGAATTATATTCTTTTTTCCCTCTGTGCGTAAAAAGTCACAAGGGGCCAACAAATGTGGAATAAATTCCAGCATGGGCTTAAGATACTTTGAAACAACATATACAGGCATATCTTAGTTAATGAAACCTCTTACAAAGACATTTTTTTACACCCAGTCACCACCACCACCCCTTTTCCACCATGTCCTATGTTTAGCTGTAAGGTTTTTTTTAGCAGTGCCAGCATTAGGAGGAGGATGAAGGATGGATGGAGAAAGATGAACTTTCAGTGTCCAGTTGTTGCACCATGTCTATAGTAAACAAAGCAATAAAGACAGAACTGGGAATAAGCAGGAGTCTACTCTAACTGGTTTTCATCAGCGCTGTCTACGTACAATCCTAAATATACACTGGACTATGTGATGAATGTTGCTGTCCTTGAGCAAGCAGGGATCACCAGCATTGAGGCCATGATATTGAGAACACAGCTGCGCTGGGCAGGGCACGTTTCTAGGATGGAGGACCATAGCCTCCCAAAAATGCTACTCTACGGTGAACTCACCACAGGTCAGCGTAAGAGGGGTGCTCCAAAAAAGCAATACAAGGACTCCCTGAAACAACACCTCAGGCTCGGCCAAATTGATCACCAACAATGGTCCGCCCTGGCTTCACATCGGGAGGCATCTATCCACAATGCTGCAGCTTTATTTGAGAACTCACGCTGAACAAGTCTTGAAGAGACACAACGCAGAAAGAATCACAACCCGGTAACATCACCCAAGGAGACCCTCTGCTGTGCTTTCTGCAACTGGACTTGTTTATCTCAGATTGGCCTTTTCAGTCATCAGCACGCTTGCAGAAAGCACGGGATGAGTTCTTCCTAAATCTTCGTTTGCGAAGAAAAGCCAGAGAGAGAGAGAGAGAGAGAGAGAGAGACTCTAGCTGGTGTTATTGTAACTGTGTGTGCCTGCCTACAAAGTAAACAGCAGCTGCCTCCAAAATCCCTTACTGAGCATGTGTGGGCAGCAAAATACTGTAGAGAGAAAAAGGAAGAGCAGATAAGTCTGTCTCACCAATTACCCCAAGCATGTTTTTTTAAACACACAAACACACACACACACACACACAGATCTGTAAGTTTGGCCACAAAAATGAAAATAAAATAAAAATGGAGGTTAGTGAAAGAAACAGTCATCCCTGGATGCATTTTGGAAGACACCTTCAAATGGTCTCTAGAAGGTTCAAAATGTTTTTGTATACTTATGCAAGGCTGGCTTGACCTAGTAGTTTCATTTCACATGTGCATATTGCTAGTTTTGAATAAAAAATCTGTTGAAACATGTTGTAGTGCTACCTGTGTGCATGGATGCATGCGTGTATGCACATGTGGTTTGGGAACCTATATGTATTCTTTCCATGTTATTTCTGCCTCTGTTACTAAATTTTCTTTTGGAGTAATGCCCAGGTACACAGCTGCTTCAGTACCCAAGGTATAACTGTACTCAAGCTAAGATGCTCATCATTGTGCTACTGTTTGTACTAAATGCAATGTTTCCAAGACCTTACCTTTGTCTTGCAGTGCCATATAAATATACACAAGTGGTTTCGGCAGGGGGCACAGCCTAATGGTGGAGTACATGTTTGCACAGAGGTGCTTTGTGCAGGCACATGTTGCATTTGTAGGGCTGGTTCTACATGTGAAAGAGGTATGTGACCATTGCCATCATTTTTATGTGCAGTCAACAGAAGGCTGGTTCCAGTGAAGAAATGTTGGCTCCAGTCACCCAGTGCTCCTCTTAACAGCATCTCCTTAGCCACTTGGTAATTAGCAGAGCGTCAGGTTGAAAGACTTGAATTGCTGCCATCTTGATTCCCTCACAATGCCTCTGGGCCCTCTCCCAAAATACTATTGCAAAGGGTTGCTGTCAGGGGCATTGTTCAGAAGCACTGTTGAGGAATTGGGAGGGTGGCAACTCCAGCCATTCAGCTTGGCACCCCTTTCAGCACCTACCCTCTTTTTTTATAGTTTAAATTTGAGGTGCTCCAGAGGGGCACTTGGGCCCTAATTATTTGCCTGAGGGTGCCATATATTGACATGGACCCTTGTTGTTAGCATTTCTGTATGCATGAAGATGGAGTTCTATGCAGTTGTGAATTGACTGTAATATGGCTTTGAATACACAGCTGTGTGATTGAAGCATAGCAAAAAAGCATGGGGAATGGACCAACCGTGGTGCATTCTCACACTATTCAATTTCCATCCACTGCTGAGATGGGCAAGGCCATGCACCACATGGGCAGTTCTGCACATCCACAGTGGATAGCTTTAGCAGTGCAAGGCTATGCAATGACAATGTTGTGCAGGTGCACTTAGTTTAGCAAAGTGCTCAATGACATAGGAGGAATGAGTAGGCTTCTACCATCACTAGGATCACTTTAAGTTTTGGGTGCAAATTGTACAACCAGGTTAGTATGGGAAGAAATGTGGCTTGAATAGATCTAAGATACACTGCATAGCATATGGCAAAGCACCTGTGTATATGTGGCTGCTCTACCTGTACTCATTTCCCATCTCAATCCACTTACATCTCTATAAAACCATTGAAAGTACATTCAGCAGCGATATATTCAACATGGGTTCAACTGACAGAAATCATACAATCAGGGCTGGCATTACCATTGGGCAGAGTGAGGCAATTGCTTCAGGTGGCCAGTGCTGGAGGCAGCAATGGAAGTCCTCCAGCTATTCTATCTTCCACAACAGAGTGGTATGTACCAGCACAGCCTTCAGGGGTCCTGTTGCTAGTGTTCAAGTTACGATTCAAAAAATAACACAAAGCAAATAAATTGCCAGTCCAGTGAGCTGCTATTTGGGCGATGGAAGGGACACCATCTTGTCATTTGTGCCTGGGTAACAATATATCTTGTGCAGGCCTTGCACACAGGTGTCTTTTTAAATGCCTAATGGAATGAAGCAAGGTTGTGTTCTTGCGCCAACTTTATTTACAATCTTCTTCAGCATGATGCTCCAAAGGGCTACGGCAGATTTCAAAGAAGACGACGGCATCTATACACGTTACCGTACTGATGGTAGCTTGTTTAACTTAAGCCGTCTGAGGGCTCGCACTAAGACTCTAAACTATCTAGTCCATGAGCTGCTCTTCGCCAATGACGCTGCCCTTGTTGCCCACACAGAAGCAGCTCTGCAGCGCCTAACATCCTGCTTTGCAACAGCTGCAGAGCTGTTTGGGCTGGAAGTCAACCTGAAGAAAATGGAAGTTCTTTACCAGCCTGCACCACAGGACGAACACCACCATCTCCACATTACCGTCAGCAACTCTGTGCTTAAGTCCGTTCAGCAGTTCACCTACCTGGGAAGCATCATCTCCTCAGATGCCAAGATTGACAAAGAGATCGATCACAGATTAGCAAAGGCACATAGCACATTTGGAAGACTTTACAAAAGAGTCTGGAGTAATAAACACCTGAGGCGAAGCACAAAAATCAATGTGTATAGAGCCACTGTACTGTCTATTCTTCTTTATGGGTCTGAAACATGGGTCACCTATCGCCAACATTTACGATTCCTCGAACGCTTCCATCAGCGCTGTTTACGCACAATCCTAAATATACACTGGACTGACTATGTGACGAATGTTGCTGTCCTTGAGCAAGCAGGGATCACCAGCATTGAGGCCATGATATTGAGAACACAGCTGCCCTGGGCAGGGCACGTTTCTAGGATGGAAGACCATCACCTCCCAAAAATAGTATTCTACGGTGAACTCGCCACAGGTCAGTGTAAGAGGGGCGCTCCAAAAAAGCGATACAAGGACTCCCTGAAACAACACCTCAGGCTCCGCCAAATTGATCACCAATAATGGTCCGCCCTGGCCTCACATTGGAAGGCATGGAAACACACTATCCACAATGCTGCAGCCTTATTTGAGAACTCACGCCAAACAAGTCTTGAAGAGAAACGACAACGCAGAAAAAATCACAACCCGGAGACATCACCCAAGGAGACCTTCTGCTGTGCTTTCTGCAACCAGACTTGTCTATCTCAGATTGGCCTTTTTAGTCATCAGTGCACTTGCAGAAAGCACGGGATGAGTCCTTCCTGAATCTTCGTTTGCGAAGAGAAGCCAGAGAGAGAGAGATTTCAATTCAGCCAGATTTCTTGAACCTGCCTTTGTGTTGTGTGGATTGCCTCTTAGTTTAATGTCTCAACTGAGAAGAACATGTAGAAAATTATCACCTTATTTTGAGTTAACGTGAGCAGAATGTTGAAAGAGTTGCATCCTCACACCTTCATAGAGAGCTTCTGCTTCCACGCCTACCTGAAATGTCCGCTTCATACATACGGAACAACTTTACACCTTTCCTCAAAATGCATATTACAATTCAGCTGCAGCGAGAAACTCTGGGAGAAGCCTGCTGCCATCTAGCGAAGAAGCAGGACACTGGTAGAAGGGGCCACTGCATTAATCTAATAGGGTTTCCTAGGCTTAGACTGGTAGTGGTGTGAACTGGGGCTAATTGAAAAAAAAATCTTTAAAAAGAACTGTAGTGACCCTTAGAGGCATTTTATCATAATAAATGTAGCTGGCACACTTCCAGAAATTGCTGGCTTTTCCTCACATGGCTATTAACTTTTTGATACTGTTCATTTGTTGAGGTCAAAACTAGCTCTTAAAACTCTTAAGACTCAGCATCCAGTCCCTGCAGCCACCAGACTTTCCTGCAGTTCTAATATTTCATAATTGTCGCTGGGGAAATTCAAATTCAAAAGAACAATGGAATAGAAGGAACTCTTAACCAGGCTATGCAGCTAAGGAAATCTCCTTGTTCAGTCAATATTCCCTTAATTTTCAGCTTCCAACGCCAGAATTAACATGCATGCAGAGAGACGTTATTTGCGTGGGGATGCTTTGATGGCTCTGAATTGTGCAAATCTGTATACAGTTATAAAGATAAAACATTAGTGCCTTTTCCAATGTTTTTAAAGGGGGAAGGAGAGGGAAAGGAGGCTGTGCTAGTCTATCAGTGACAATCTGTTCAGATAATGTGCCTCTCAAATGAGTATGGGGAGCAAAACCCAAGGGTCAATAAAACCTAGTGCAGAGAGTGCTATATTTGGGAGACCTCTGTTCAAACTTGATTATGGGTAAGCCATTACATTTCAGTCGCAGTCCCTATTGACTTGTAAAACAGGAAAAAATCTCATCTGGAATGTCACAACAGTTATGAGCATGGGTGGGAGAGTGGCTTTGTCAAGGCTTTTCAGACGGGCAGCCCCACCTAGCTTTAAACTGAAAGGGGTTTATGGAGATTGGTAGTGAATCTACTGGTTTTCTTTCTTTTCTTTCCATGCCAGCCAGCAGAGCAGTCAAAGAATGTATTTCAGCCTTCCTGAATGACACATATTGTCGTTGATATAAAGCAGATGTTGTGTAGGTTTAGAAACTAAATTTTGCTGAAGCATGCTCCTGAATTCAACAGCCACCAGTTGCTATGGCACAGCCGCCTACATCAATCTTGGTACAATACTTTCCTGAATTTTGTAAAAAGTCAGAATAATATACAGTAGCACCTTCGTATCCACTTATTCGCCGACCACTTATTCAATTATCCACGGTTGGTGGTGGCAGCGGGGAAGGGAGGGGGAGGAAGGATCTCGTCTCCCTCTCCCTTCCTCCGGGAGGGTTCTGGTCCTGGTGGGGACAATGGCGGGGGGAAAGGGGGAATGGAAGGGGAAGGAAGGATCTCCCCTTCCCCCTCCCTTCCCCTAGGAGAGCTCCAGTGGCAGTGGCGGGGTGGTGGTGGGTGGTGCTCGCTATTATCCATAGATTTTGTTATCCACAGTGAGGCCCGGAACCAATCCCCCATGGGTACGGGGGTCCTACTCTACTCACTTTCATCCTTATACAACAAAACCCAAGTAGACTACTATTAATCCAATCTAGTAGTGCTTTACCTGCTATGCCTGCGAAGATCTAAATTACCTACATAAATAAAGCCCATAGAAACCTTCAGACACCTCAACTTGGCATTATCAGGTAAATGGATAATTCTTTGTCAGGGTTTGTCCCTAGTCATGACATTTGTTTTCCTACATGGGCAATGGACAAGCTACTGTTGTCCTAGAACAGGTGATTGCCCCGAAGCACAAAACAGTAGCAAGGAGGCCCCACCCCACATATGTGTGGAAAAGGTGAACAGGCCAGGGACTGCCAATGTTCCCTAACAATAAGCCAAGGTGCAGCAGACAAGGTGAAAGCCAAGAATGTTCATTTATCACAGAAAGGAACTCTCACTGCTGATTCAGTAACAAAATAGGACATTATCACTGAAAACTGCTTAGAACTGTATTTGCTGGTTGCCCTCACGATGGTGACAAACAAAATGGATCATGGTGCATGAAGAGCAGTGAGATATACATACACGCACACCCAGCATCTGTAATGTCCACACCTTTATTACAGTTTACGCCAAGCAATATGCCACTGTCTAATTTTCAGGATTCTGAGAGGGTTAGAGAAAGGTGCATCGCTCCTTGAATTGAAACTCTTGCAAGAACAGGCTCTCTGTACTGTAGCTGAGCCCGTACTACTCTATGTTCAACCCCCTGGACTCTAGACCATCTCCTCCAGTCTGGCATGCTTCAGAAGTTTTGAACCTCATCTCTCATGATCCCTTACCACTGGCCAGGTTAAAGGTGGCTGATGGGAACTGCATTTTAAAGTGTCTGAAGGACACTAGGTTGGGGAAGGTTGCCCTAAACAAGGAAGTAAGCCTCCACTTGCATTTTCTCTATTTAAATCACTTCCATTCTGCTCATCATTCTAAACATGAAGGATCAGGGTGCCCATGCCAAAAAGATCTTATCCCTCATTGCTACCTGCTCCACTTCTGATTGGGGTGGCAGGTGGAAAACATCTTTAAAAGATTACCAAAAGGCAGATTGAGATGAGAGAAGGAGTTTCCTGAGGAACAACTCAATCTGGCTGCCATTCTGCAGTCACCAGTCTTCTGATCCAGGAGCAGCATGCCTTTTTGACCCTGTTTTGAATTTTGTGTAAAAATTAAGTATGATTCAGAATAAATTATGCAAATTAAGCTCCTGCATACAATTTGGCCCAAACTGTAATAAATGCTGGAGCAGTGCAGGTGGTTGCAAAATGCACGCTGTTCTGTCTGTATCCATGGTGATGCTGATGAGAACAGTTTAAATACAATTTCAGCAATGGTAGTGTACAAGCATGTTCCTGAGGTGCCCACTGCACATGGATTTGGCTTGCCAAGATGGCAAATTCACTTAATCCCCCCCCCCAATCTAAACACCACCAGCTCAATCTGTTTTACAGATTGACAAGACCACAGAAAGCAAGCAGATGGATGAAAATATAACCAGAGTAGAGGTCACTCGGCCCAGCATAGTTTATATAATACTGGCAAGTTTGTTTCTCACACCCACAGGGAGGCTAGTCCAAAGGTATCCTCCTACTCTGTGAAAAGCCCACTGCTCATTGCCTTAATGCCCTTCGCAAAATGTTCTCTTCGTCTTCCTGCAGCTGTCACTATTCATCTTCTTCTGATAGAAGATTTCCTATCTATTATTCTAAGTTAGATCTAGGTCTTTCCCATGATTTGAGGTTTTAATATAGGGGAAGGTACAGAAAGCCTTAAAAGGCTGAAGACAGCATAACATGGAGGTGGTGTCTTCCCTTATATTTCCTTGAGACTTCCATGATCAGCGGAGATGACAGGAAGATGCTTTGTACTGAAACAGGCCATTGGTCCATCTAACCCAGTATGGCTGACTCTGGATTAGCAGCAATGGCTCTCCTGGGTTCTAGGCAGGAGTCTTCCTCAACACAACCAAGATGGATCCCTGGCATTCCATGATGGTCTTCCACCCAAGTGCTAACTGGCCCTGGCCCTGCTTGCTAGATGAAATCAGATGTGATGAGGTGGTTCAGAGTGGTATGGCAGTTTTGTAAGAGACTTTTTTTTTTAAAAAAAAGCCCATTAGCCATTGGTGAAAATAAATTCTATGCAGGCCAGAGTGGGGCTGAGGGTGGAAGGAGAATACAGTGGCCTGTCCCATCTCTGTACCCAGCACAGAAATGCACTGAGTAGTCTGAGGAAGAATGGAGTCAGCAGGCTGGCAAAATACTTTGCAGAGTAGGAATTTGTGGGCTAATTTACAAGACTCAAGACATTTTTCACACCTGAAACAATGTCAACACAGATATCTTTCAATAGTCTCTATTTGCCAGGACCAGGCTGCATTATTCCAAGGGCCTTTTGGGAAGTGCCTTGCTAGTAATGAATAATGTAAGTTTCTTCAGAGTTCAGGCCCTTCTCAATAACTCTACGATATAAAATCTGGTAACGGGGCCAGGGCTGAGTCTGAACATTTTGCTGCCTGAGGTAAAGTATAAGATTATACCATTTCCCCACCACAGGTTCTGAAAGTGGCTGGACTGGCAGTTGAATCTTATTTCAGCTTTAGCAAGCAAATGTCATCCTTCAAAACAACTGATAGAGTAGGGTAGTTTAAGGAGCTGTGGCACACAGCTCTGTCCTCTCACAAAAGAGATCGCCTGGAGACTTCATGACAAGTAGCTGGGATGCTACCAGCTTTAGTCCCAGCACCTGCTACCTGGAATAGTTGCCTCATTCTATCTATATTTGGGCAGACCCCGAAATGTGGAAAGAGATCCTTCCTTTCTAGGATCAATGTATGCAAATAAAGACAATGACTCTAATGCAACGCATAGGGTGTTAATGTCCACAGAGGCGGCAATAGTTGAAATCTATTTTTAATCACTTATTAAATCTTACCCATGCTTTGTGGCCAAAAACTAGAACAAAGTCCCACATGCTTACTTATAAGCAAAAAAGACAAGAAGGCTCAGCTACCCAAGATGTACACTGTATTTAAGGCACTGTGTATGTTAGTCCCAAGAATGATTGGTTTCATTTGGCTTTTACAGATGTGGACTGAACTGGAAAAAGGTTGGATTCATTTCAATGCTATAATTTTATTCAGTTTTGTTTCATTTTAATCATTGTTTTGGTTTCTTTCAGCCACATTACCACCTGCTAAAACCATTAGTATGGCCAGTAGGTTCAAGTAAACACATCAGACAATTTGGTCAACAGAATGTCTAATACCAGATACAGAGAAAGAACTCAGGCAGAAAGAGCACTCAGAGGACTAGTGGACTAGGTTACACAAGTCTGAATGCCAAAGCATGAAGCTACTTTCCTGCTACCTGACCACTACTTTGTTTTGCAATCCAGCAACAAAATGGCAGTTGAGTGCTGGATGCAACATATGTATATTAAATTCAGCCAGTTTGGCCTTTCATAATCTAGCTCCAGTAAACTTTACTGATATAAAAATTATTGCATATATTAAGGCAGAAACACAGAAGAGCCTATCATCTAGGTGACAGAAAACTATCATCATTCCAAGTACTGAGAATATGTTGGGAAGAGGGATTGTTGTGGGCGTGCTCTTCAGATCTCTGGCATTCCTCCTGTTGACTACTTAAAGTTTTCATTATGAATTTTTATTAAGTTCCCAAGAACATCCAAATTAATAGAGAGGAATAATCCATTTGCTGACAACAGACATCAGATTCAGGGAGAGTGTTTTTGGTTCTGGCTGGCAACTGTTTTTGGGTAAGAGAAAATGGTACAACAACTTGAACTGAAATGACAATACAGACGCAACACTAGTTGGGAAGCCAGATTAGCTGGATAAGGTGATCCATCTTCCCACCTGTTTGTGTATCTCAGGGGTGGGCAACTGGCAAGGCTGGGGGAGCCTACATTGCCCTCCCAGGGGGCTTATGAGGGCTGCCTCCTGAAACGAAAAACAATTTCTTTTGCTCTTGATTCCCTATGCCTCCCAGGGCATGGGCATAACTTCATAATTTCCATTCCCCATCATTTTAGGCCCAGAGCAAGCTTTTTGCTCCTGTGCCCCCCCCCAGCAACATGGCCCTCCCACTACAGTTGTTCATCCTGTTCTAAAATCATGAACAGCCTGGGGCTGACGTCTTTTTGATCAAGAACATTCGACTCCTTAAGGTCACCCAAAGAGGCCCTGTTCCAAGTAATAATGTTACCAAAATGGCACCAGTAATGAACAGGACCTTTACAGGACTCCCACCTTAGATGAGTTGTTTGTTCTCTCACCTGCATGGCCCCCACAGGATTACGAAGGGGCCCCAGTGTGATATTACTGTTAGTTTTTATTATATAAATCCATTTAGTTTTTAAAAAATAAATATAAGTATTACTTTGGTGTCATCACTTAAATGGTCTTATTTTATCTTAAATCCCATAGAGCACCTCACTGCCCTTAACCTTAAATAGGTAGGGGGCCCGACAAAGATCCTGCCCTGGGGGCCTGCTTCAGGATGTGGGGGCCATGCTCACCTGTATTCAGGAGCCAGGTCCAAGAGTCTCTGTTGAGAAAGGTTGGAATTCCTCAACTGGATCCTGTCATAGGATTCTCCTTTTAATTGTTACAAGTTTGTTAATACCACCTACCAGTCAATAGCTTCCTCCTATATATTGAGTGACTGATTAACTTTGGAATGTGGCCTAGGTTATGATTTTCAAACATGGGAATCCTCCTACAAATCTCTCCCTTTCATAGCACTGACGAATGCCAGCTGGAAGTATGAGCAACAAGTAGGGAGGTTTAAGACATGGAATATGCCAGCCCTCAGGCCAGATCCTTTGCAATACCTATGTGAAAAAACCTCTCTGGCAGGGACATGTGTGAGGAAGAGCTCCTTCCCATACTAGCCCTCTTAGAATCTGTACAGCCTGTACTTACTCTGTGGTTTACAAACACTAATTAACCACTGGAACCATAGCATTGGAAAGTGAAGGGAATCTCTATTAATCCCAGTGAAAGGATATCTCAGCCATCCTCCAAAACAAGCTGTAACATCTTCAGCTCTCAAGAGACAAAGGAACAGGCAGTTTCTTTACAGCCGGCATTTAACTCATTTCTTTCACCATGGATAACTGAATGCTGCAAGGCAGAATAATGCAGGGGGCAAGTTTATCTATAGCAGGCTAGGGAACAAATGTGGCCCTCCCAAATGCCACTGGACTGCAACTCATCATCCCTCACTACCCCAGTCCAATAAAACCTGTAGGGCTGTAACTTGTCCACACCTATCTACAGAAAGCAGCTGGAAGTTCTGAAAGCCCCTATTCTGATATTGCCCCAGCCTGAGCCACTTGCTGAGTAAACTCCTTCTCTCCACGTTGCTTTGCCCGGTACTGCATTGGGTTGGCATAGAAACCACATCAGGGCCAGGCATCACTGCAGCAGTTACACAAGCCTCATTTAAAATAAAAAGGGGGAGGAGAGGAACCCCAGAGCAACTCCTCCATAAGAGGATGTGTGTAGGCCACAAGGGATGATGGGTATGGGAGGAAAGGTGCCCACTCATGCCAAGTTTAAAGGGCAGCAATTCCCCAAAGATAAAGAAGCGAGAGGAACATGCATACCAAGAGAGAAGAGACAGTGCTGCCTCATGGACAACTTTTGAGCAGTGCTCTGTTTAGAAACAATGCCAGTTGCATAATGGCTACTACACTCTGGTCTCCATCATATAGTCTTATTCCTAACATCACTTAAAAGTAAAAGAATAAAGGTCCTTTTCTATTTTGAGATTGGCCATCACTGGGGGATACTACTTGTGAAGCACAACTTCTTGGGGGCAGGAAGAGCAGGTGTTTAATCCGAGAGGTTATAACACAACTAGATACAAGATGCATCCAGGATGCTGCTAAACATACACCAGCAAAGAGGGAGAGAGAGATGCAATAGGCTAGAAACACTTTCTTCTGTGGACCCTTCTTTCTGTTTCAAGTTTGAGATTCAAAAAAAGGCTCTAGAGCTTGGATATGACATTGACTGGCTTATTATCAATGCCACAGAACAATACAGTAGCTGCTTGATGAACACTGAGACATCACTGTCCTTGGTGTATGTTCTAGGATTGTAGTGTTATTCACCATTCTCTGTCCACCTGCTGTATCAATAACATGGCTTTTAGAAAGACACTTTCCCCAGAGGTTGGTCTCTATCTGTAAGGTCAATCCTAGCTAGCCATCATCCCCCAAATGCTTCAGGTCTCAACTAAGAAAGTGTGTTGTGCCAGCAACCAAGGTATGAAACTGGACACCAGAGGGTGAAGGCATTAGAAACACTTTATTGTTGCCACCTGCACTCTCCCCCATTAGTAGTTTGAAGAGCCACAAAGGGTTCAGCCAAGAGTTGGAAATATTCTGTTTGTGTACAGCAAATGGAGAGTCTGGAGCCTTCATAGAAGCAGGATGGCAGCTCTAATTCCACTTGGTTTCAATCAAAGAGGGGATAGGCTAGGAAATCACAGAGGAAAACAATTTAGTTAGCTCCACGGTTGCTTTCTAAGGCCACTTTCCACATCTGCAATGCTGTCTCCCACAGGGACAACAGACCTCCAATTTTCACTTTTCTTTCCTGTTCTTATTGGCAGTGAAGAAGAAGAAACACATTTCTACCTGCTCCCCAAGCACTGAGCCACATTGTTAACCATGGGCCCAACACAGCACACTTAGAATCCCCTACAGGGGAGCTGAATGGCTGTAGAGTACCTATGACACTGGTGGGGAAGGCTTTGTGCTCTTTCCTTTTGCTCAAAGAAATAAAAGTCAATGCAACCAATCTAGATCAACTGAGTCAGAGAGAATGCTTGTTTACACCCTTGGTGAACAGTAAGGAGAAGACTGCCACCTGGTGAACAAAGTGAGTATAGCAGTACTGAGTCACAATTGGCAACAGACACTACCTTGAATAAACCACAACGTACTCTCCTTAATTGTTTGGTTTCCAAAGAATAAAGCAGGATGGGAAACTGTGTTTTTGTAGTTGGTCTGCCACTGCCATCAGCCCAGGTTATCAAACCTACTGGTGAGGAACACTGGCAGCTGCAATCAACAAACAACTGGAGGCCCAGTCACCTTATCCCTGGTATAAAGGCTCTTTGAATGGTTCAAAGGCTAAATCAACATGTGAGCACATTAGAGAAAGGAGTGTGCATCAAGTGTAAACCATAATTTCAAATTAGACTTATCCAATATACTGCTCAGCTTTTATCATGCTAACATAAGCTAGGCGTGGGTCATGAGGGGGAGGAGGCTCTAGGTGTGGCATTAAATATCACTGCACTAAGCAGTTGAAGGGATGAAAACAGAGAAGTTTTGGCTGAGCACTTTGAAGATCAGACACCCACGGTTCCTTACAGCATCAAAATCAATGGGGTCTCAGCAGAAGAAACCCACTGGAAAACCACTTGTTTCCAAGATGCTACACTCTCAGAGTGTTAATTTCTCATATTTTAAGGGGCAAAAGGATACAATTCCATTCTCATGGTTGGGGGCAACAGGAGAGAAGGAGACCTTAAGCAGAGGATAATATTTTTCAGCTGAGCTGTGAGCTGTTGACGACAGCAAGAAAGTCAGCAAGTGGGAACTGCTACTAATGTCAAGAAGTCAAGTATTGCCGCAGGGGCCTTCAAAGTTTCTCAGGCACACAACCCCCCTCCATCTGCATCAATTCAATCAACTGCCCAGAAACAGAGGAAGGTCACACCGTGTCATGTGGAAACAAAGGGTCATGCTCAGCGCAGACCAGCTGGCTCTTAAGGACGGATCTTTTGGATACAGCCAAGGTGGAGAATGACTGCCAAGGCAGCTCAGGCCTGTGGTTATGGGCTCTTGATGTGATCTCAGGTCAAGTCGTCAACATCCAGCAACGTAGACCATGACACCATAGAGTTAACTGGGATCCAGCCCTTGACAACATTCAGGAGGGGGGGGGAATACATAGCCATTCAGGTTTTCTATAAGAGGGAAACAATGTTTAACGCCAAGTGGGTAGCACTAGCTTGTCATGTTCCTGACTCCTTCTCCTTTCAAGAACATGAAAATGACGTAGACAGTAAGCAGCCGCCACCACTGAAAAAAACCTACCAATGTGCCTTTTGGGAAGGCCCACTGTATAGGTGGGTCAGGCTGGGGAGGAACAAGAGGCGTCAAGAAGCTGCTTTGCAACTAATACATTCCCCTCTCCTTTAGAAAAGCTTCCAGATGTTCAGCACCTTCACATCATGGATTTCTGGAGAAAGAACAAAAAGAGGAGGCTAGTGTAGGATCTGAAGCATAAATCCTTAGCACGTTCTTTAACCCCTGTAAAAACATGCCTTCTGTTTTCAAGAGAGTGAGCCCAGCAGCTTTGCATTGCTCCTTGGTGCATAGAACTGTAAGTGTATTCATGTCAACTGCACAGTGAACATGCAATAATCTTCTTTTGTCTCCAACTAGCAAGCTAGCACAAGGAGACGTCACTAGCAATTTCAGCATCAAGCTAACAGGTCTAATTCAGGTACAGGCCCATGTTCAGGAATTCCATTCTTGCAAAAAGAACCCATTCAGAAAAGCCAAAGAACTGAAGAGATGCAAGTCAAAAGGAAGGTTGAGAGGGTCTCCCAGAAGTTCTTTCCTTAGTCCAGCAGAAAGCTCAAAATTCTTCACAGTGCCCACAAGCTCAAAAGGACACCAAGGGATCTAGAGTTAGCAAGAGTCTGTGCTGGCATCTGAGGCAGGTCTGCAGCTGAAATCTGGTCTGTAGAAAGCATTTGGCTTGAAGGGTTTGACAGTCACCATTTAATCCAGTTTAAGTTACAAAAAAAGGAGGAGGATGAGTGTGCACACTACAAAATAATCTTGATATGGGAACAATAACCAGTTACAGCTTCCATTCTGTGCAGGAAAACCTGCTCCAGCATGGTTGTTCAGTGCCAACAGGACACCATTGGGGCCTCTTGCACCCCAGGCATGCTGGGATTGTAGGACTCCCCAAGGCAGTGGAGTTAAGATGCAGCCACCAGCTCTGCCTTTGGTTTGACTCTGACTGGCGATGTTTCTGTGGAGAAAAAGAAAAACGTGTAAAGAGGAAGGCATTAACTCTCTCTGACAGGCTAGAACTAAACAAATCCTGACCAATCATTTAGCAAGCCCCCTCTATTAGGGATACGATTGGAACCCAGCTTCCTAAGTCTGAAGCAGAGGTCTGCACTGCCATATATTTGTACAGAAAAACCCCTAACCCCAATTGACTGCTCATGTAGATTTTCATATTTCATCTCCGCTCCAGGAAGATTTTGACTTTCACTTTGGAAACAGTATGACTGTCAGAGCAGGAATGTCCTCCTGGTGCTGTCTTGATAGAGTTTAATGGCCAAGGACAGCTAACATGTTAGATCAACCTTTCTCAACCTTTTAATCTTGGAGGAACCCTTGAAATAATGTTCAGGTCTCAGGGAACCCCTGCATACTATTATTCTATATACTGCTATTGCTTTCCCCCCATAATCACAATCCCTTGGTGAACCCCTAGCAACCTCTTGGGGAACCCTAGGGTTCCAGGGAACCCTGGTTGAGAAACACTGTGTTAGACAGTGATTTCCTCCAAAGTTCCCGGTTCTCCCTGAAGAGGCCAAGTCTGGGCAGAAGAACACTACAGTTTTACTTCTCAGTGGATGAGAAACAGCATTTTCTGTGCCCATCAACTTACAAAAAGAAGAAGAGGCAATACAAAGGAGACAGTTACTCTGTAGTTTACCACACTAATAGTTTGGCTATATTATACTACACATTGGCCTTTCTGCAAACAGAGAAGGCAGTGGAAAGTGAGTTTGGGTTTTTTAAAGTCTGTTTTTATTTCTGGCCACTCTAAATAAACTGAAAGTTCCTTCATCATATTGGCAAATCTCCCCATCATAAAAAGACTCATCTATACAGGTGCTCATATATATATATCCTCAAAGGAGAAAGATTACGTCAAAGTTTTAGGTCTTAAAAATTAGAGAAACTTGCTAACAGGTACAGATGCCAGAAGGGGATGTCAATGGCTTACATTCTGTGCTTTCTATAACTAAAAAAGCACCATACATAATGCTTTTTGTAAATCCCCTGCAAGAGTGGGAAATATGTGATCCTCTATATGCTGTTGGACTGTCACCCACATTATCTCTCAACATTGGCTATGCTCTCTAGGCTTGCTAGGAACTGAAACCCAACAACATCCAGAGAACCATGCAATACCTGCCTCAATCTACTGCATTCTACCCTTATTCCACTGCAGGTTCCCTTCACCAATGCCCCTGTTACATTTCAGACTTTGCTTCTTTTTAAAAGAAAAAGAAACAACAGTTGCATGGCATAGAAACATTAAAATAATTGGTTAACGCTGGGTTTTAGACTCTGAGAATCTGGTGGGAGGTAGAAAGTGTGGCACCATAACATGATAGCCTGTCTTTCTAATGAAGCTATTGTCTGCATTTTAAAGTGAAACATCATGTGAGAGCACTTGTGCAATAATATGAAAATTAACATACTCAGTCTAGGAGCGGTTATGCACAGCAATCTACACCACCCTTAGTAAATAAGATCTAGTGAAGAAAAGTATCACTGTTCAAGAAGCTGAGCTTCTACAACCACAGAAGTGCCTGGTTTAAACTTCACCTCTGCCATGAACTCACATCGTTAGGCCAGGGTGGGCAAGTACAACTTGTGTGGTACCTGAAGCCCTCAATAGTCGTCATGTCCAATTTTAAGGGGGTGCATTATTTACCCCTAATGGTCAATAGCACCCCCACCTTCTGGAGTACTATTGACCTTTTTGCCATGTTTTCAGACATCTGTCCTTGTTCTGCCTTTTCAAAGACTTCTACAGACCTTCCACCCTCCACACACACACAAAAAAGTAATTATTGCCAAACATGTGAAGAAAAATGCGAAGAAGTGGAAGAAAGCACCCTATTTGGAGGTAGCAGGGGGTACTACTGGACATTTTAACGCATTTTTAGGGGAAACATTCTTACACACACACACACACACCAAATAAGGAGGGGATACAGCCCTCTGGGACCCACTGAGTGGAGCAATGAGGCCACCCAACCTCTGACAGTTATCCATTACATCCTTAAAAATCACTCCTTTGTTTTTCAGCCTCAGCAATCCCCTCCAACCCATCTCCAATATAGGTATAATACAACAGACTTTACAACAAACTTGTGAAGTCATGCATGCACAGGCCTTGAGTATTCTGAAGGACTCCATAAAGGCCAAGAAAATAATTAACATGATTGTGTCATGACACAGTACGCACGGGGGTGGGGGGGGGACACCATTATAAACAGTACTTGAGATACTTAAAGAGTGTTGTGTAGACTTAATATTGGAATAGAAGCTGTCAAACATTCCCTTGAACTTGAACAACATAGAACATATTTCATGAAAACACGTAACGTGCACAACAGAAATGTCATGGGGGTGGGGGAACAGATAACGTTACCTGGTATCTTTTCTGGGAGGGGCTCTGAAGGAACTTCTGGAAGATCGATCTGTTCCTATGAGAAGAGAGGACACATTGTAAAATATATATTCTGTAGACAGCAAAACCTTAAACCAGGATTTCAAAACCACAGAAAGAAGAGCTGTTACCCTTCTTCTCTCTTCACCTCACAACGCCATCTTTCAATGCCGAATTGCTGGTGTGGTGAAAAGATTGAATCCTTTTCCTATTGGAGCAATACTGCTGAAGAACGCTGCAGTGAGGGGGGCTTCAACTTTGTACCCATTGCAATGATTCTCCAAGGGAAAAGGGTGTGCCAGGATGACTCCTCACCCCTTCTTCCCTTGCAGCATCAGGAGAAAGGAGTGGAGAAGTGTGTGTGGTATGTGTATATATGTATTTGCATGTGAGCACTACTACTCTATGCCCTCCATGACCGCAGGAAACGTGCTTGGCTCTGCTCTAGTTAATAACTAGGGACTCCTAACCAATACAGCCAACAAATATGTACTGGAAACTGCTTGTTTTTGGCTGGTCTTGACAGCAAAGCCAAAAATTAGGTTTACTAAGGATTTGCCCCTCTCTTTGTCCCTGACTGGAAGACAGACTCCCATCTAAGGCCAAGGACACTTCTCTCCCTCCTCACCAGTTCTAAACTTGGTGCTAGGCAGTGGTGGGGAAGGCTGTGTAACTGCTTTCCTGTTGAGTTGCTAAAATGTTCTGAGTATTTCAGCAATTCACATGCCAAAATTGCCAGCCCTAAGTAAGTAAATAAGCATCTGCATATGCAAACTTATCCAGCTTGGAGGAGGGGAGTGGGTTTTTCCCCACAGGTGGGCTGCACTTCTAAGTTCAGTGCAATTGTATCATAATCTGTAATCCTTTTCTAGGTAAGGAGAATGGTGGACCCTTTGTTAGCAAACACTCTGAAGAGTCACCAACCCCTCCCTTCCCTTGCCCCAAAGCAGGCTGTTGTTGGCCTGTGTGGCAACTAAACTTTTCTCATTGCATAATTCACAGAGCTACAGAAAAAGCAGCACAAGTAGGCTTAGATCCAGAGACACCAGTGTGAGTGGCAGGGCTGTGGAACTGGAGTCAGAAGCAATGTGGGGTGGAGTCGGTATAGAAATGTATCAACTCCGACTCTGGCTTCAAAATAAAAACTTATATTAATATAATAATATATGGTAAATATATCATTTTTATACATATATTTTACCTAGTTAGTTGCATATTTACTTTCATAAGGATTTAGGAAAGTTTTCTGGTTCAGAAATTTTAATCAAATAAATGTATTTTATGTTCTTTCAATCTAAGTGGCTGGTGACAAAATGTCTTCTGCTACCATTTCACTACAGTAAATTTGTTATTACCAATGACAATACAGTCCAACTCCTGTATCTATGGGACCTTTACCTGCGGATTCACTTACCCCCATCTAAAAAAGAAAAAGGTCTCTCTAGGCTTCTTCTAGGTCCTCCAGCATGACTCTATGGTATGCTTCCACCAGAAGCTGACCATAGAGTTGTGCAGGAAGATCTAGAGGATGCCTAGAGAGGTGTTCTCCACAGGCATCTATCTTCTAGGTTGTCCAGTGCGACTATGGTATGCTTGGGCCGGAAGTCATTCACTTTAATAGGGTTTGCTATTATCTGCGATTTCCAGTATCCAAGATAAGTCCAGGATCATATCCTGTGCAGATACGGGGGTTGTACTGTATACATTTGCCATGAAGGAGTCAGAGTCAGTAGAAAATTATAAGAACTGGAGTCAGAACTGAAGCTTTGGCCTATCACCTCCACAGCCATGGTAAGTGGACAAGAGAGCAATTGTATATGTTTTGCCAATTTTCAGTTCCCTTTCTTCCTGTGCAACAGTCCCCATAACCTTTAGAGGGCTGCAGAAAAAGACAGCCAACAAGAAAGCCCAGATGTGCAAACAGTGATCCACTCACAGATGTCAGGATCAAAACCATTGTAATTGTCCCTAAAGTTAAATTTATGTGTGAATGTAACAAGATCAGTCTCACCATCAGCATTTTCCACTGTCTTGTATCATCAGGTTTTTAAGAGGTATCATTTTTTAACCATATTGTAAGCCACCTTGGTTCTCAAGTCAGGAGAAAGCTGGGATATAAATTCAGTAAATAAAATAAAACAATTGTACCATCTGAATGCTTTTGGTCACTAAAATTACCTTTGAGGAACCAGATGGCTGTTATTTGCAGCATACTTCCCAGCTTGAATCCAGCGTTTTTAAATGCTTAGAAAACCTATTAGACATGCTCTGTTGCGTGTAGAATGAACTCTTTATTGAGCAAGGATTTCGTTTCAAGAGCTGTTTGCTTTATTTTGCAAAGAACTGTACTGTCTGCATCATTTATAAACCAAACAAGTAAATTAAGACAATGACTCAGTTTGAGACTATGAACACATAGCCTTCTCCTTTGGAAGGAACGATTTCCTCTCCCTATTTATTTTTTCCTTGCCCCAAGGTGGAATTAGTGGGGAAAGTATGGTGTGAACTTGATTAAGCTTTTCGTATCTGTAGTAGACTCCAAAGCTTCTTTAAAAATTATCTGAAAAACACTCTAATATAGAATTTAATTTGAAGGCTATGTCACGCTGCTTTTTAAAAAGTAAGAAAGTTTTGTTGACTACATTAACAATACATCACAGTGGTTAAAAACCCCCGAGGAACATCGAGATCTTTGGAGGGACACTCTTTCTTTGGACATACTTAACCTAACAGACTAGAACTGAAACAACAGGATCACATATCTGAATACACTCAATCCTTTATTTACTTCATATATCCCATTATTGTTATGTTACACATTGTTTATATGTTTGATTTGAATGTTTTGATATTTTAAATAAAAATGTAATGCATAAAAAAAGGAAGAAATGCACTTTACTTTGTTCAAAGATATCTATTCATACTTTCTAAGGCCATGGTTAGAGAACCTTCAGCCCACAGGATGAGACCAGGTTGCAAAAGCTCCTCGCCTGGTCTTGCAAGCTTCTTCTCTAGCCCCACCCTATTCTGCTTTTCTACTTAGTAGCAAAGAAAGGCATTGACAGCCACTTTTGAGGGGGCACACTGCTCCCCCAGGCTGTTTCTGTAGCCCTTGATCAGAGAGAGCCAAGGCCAGATGAAGGTTGTTGGGGTCTTGGAAAAAGTTTTGTGGATCTATGAACTATTTTAGGAGTTGTGGCACAGAAATAAAATAAGTTAATTAATAAATACTAAGTAAAATACAACGTACAATAGAGAACAGTGCAGCAATGTTGATGTGTGATTTTTAGAGCTGTAACTCAGTGAGAATAACAGCTGGATCCCATGGATTTTTATTCAACTATTCAAGTAACATATAAAATACTAATAACAGAAATATTGGGAGATTCAGGAAATGACAACGGGGAGGGGGAGAGAAAAATGCATCACACCTTTTTGCATCTGCATTGGGCCCTTAGACCTGGCTTGTGGGGGCAATTAGCTAACACACATTGGAAACTGCTTAATGCAGTGTAGATGTGTAAATGGCTATTGCTTAAAACAGTTTGTAAGCCGCTCTGATAGCCTTGTGGCTGAAGAGCGGGGTATAAATAAATTAAATAAATAAATAAATAAATAAAAAGCTTGTGAGTGGCCTGGAATAATTACATCAACTAAACCACTGATAATCTGGCCCTGCAGAGCAAAAAGGGTTAATGGTCTCTTCTGGAAGTTCCCAGGGGCAGCAATTTATCTTTGACATGGGTTGCTCCTCCTTCCCTCCCAATACCATTTAACAGAAAAGGTTTTTCAGAACAAGCAGGGGGGACTCCCACTCACTTACAGTTCTATTTAGTTTCTGTATTTTCGGCAATCCAAGTGGCCTCCAGAGATACAGAGGGACAGAAAACTGGCCTCTGAAAATGCTGCAGTTGCCCACCCCTGCTCTAGAGTTAAGCAGGGACACAATTGAGAAGACTAGCTTTTGTCTCAAAAATATTCTACCTCTCTATTTTTAAGTGTCACCCAAAGGATCAGGCTGACTCTTTCAAGGACTCCAAAAACAGATGACGATAGCTATAATTAGGACTCCTTTTCTGCATCATCTATCCATCTTCTGGCAGAGAAAATCTCCCCATGTGATGAAAAACTACCACTTCAAAATTCAGCTCAAGAATTTCCAGTTATTGGTTACTTACCTGAGTGATGGCATCCAACTCTGCTAAGATGGCATCTTCATCCTCTACAGTGAAGCTTCCAGCCAGTATCTCATCTATTTGCTGCAAAAGAAAAGGGGCATGTGTTCCAGTGGCACAAGAGTAGCAAAATCGCTAACCTCCCCCTCATATTCAACAGCACTGTAACTCAAGGAAAGGTAATCTTTGACTTGTTTACAGTATCTGGATACCTAGCTGCATCTAGCTTCAACAGCTAGGATTAGGCTATTCTACATCTGCATACAACACAGTAAACGAAAATGCCTCCCCTCTACCAAGTCCAAGCAAGTTAGGTGGCACAACAGAAATACCTTTAGCATTCAATTGGGTGGAATGATGAGAAAGAAGTTATCAAAATGAACATGTGGCACTGCTTAGAGGAGTTTTGGGATGTTACATGGAGATAATACATACCCTCTGGTATTCCACAGCTTCTTGGGTTTCATCCATGATCCTCTCCACTTCTTCTATTGACATAACCTACAGAGAGAAGCCCATGTATCATGGATAAAGAAGGCTTGCAAAAAAGATACAGTACAGTAGGATCCCGTATCCACTGATTCAATTGTCCACTGATTCAATTATCCATGGAACACAAAACAGCATACTACCATAGTCTTCCTACAAAATGTGTCCTCTCTAGCCATTTTCTAGGTCCTCCAAGGCAACTCTATGGTATTTTAAACCAGAAGTCCCATTATTTTCAATGGTGTTCACTATTATCCACCGTTTTCAGTATCCACGCCACCTCCAGAACCAATCCCCAGCGGATATGGGGGTCCTACTGTACATGAATAGCCAATCTAACATACTCAGTGTATCCTCATTAATACTTACCTGGTGCATCTTATTTAAACACTCATTACCAATTTTGAGGCCTTCAATAACTTTCATCTCAATTTGTGTGAATTCAATGTTCTGAACCTGAAGAAAGCAAAATTCAGAAAAGGGGTTAAGAAGTGCTGAACTCCACTGAAAGACAGTAAGGGAAAGAAGCCAATTGCTGTCACTGCAGGGTGTGTATTCCACTTCTGCAACTGTGACAGACATTGCTAGGGAACTGGGCAAGGAAACCGGATGCCTGGAACTTAATGTTGTCAATCAAACATTAAGTGGGCTTCAGACTAGAATTTTAAAAGACTGAAAAATCCTTATCCCATTGTGCAATGGATAGGTAGACTAAAGGGAGAAGGCTCCATTTTCTGCTATACATTCAACAGTTGGCCAAGGATTTAACAACTCATAAGGTCAACTCAGCATTCCCAGAGTTGTTCAGCTAGGATTATGTATGGCCCAGTTGCATTAGAAATGATGTGCAGTTAAATAAAATTCATTAAGATAGATGCCACATATAGAAGACCTGAAAACAAGGCCAGAAAGAACATGTAGATGTCTCTAATTCTCGCATACCATGCACTCCAGGTTGCTAATTTGGTTTTCTGTTTTGTCCAGCAGTTGTTCCTGGTACCGTTTCTTCTTCAGCAAAAATTTGGCTTTCCTAAAGGGGGAAAAAAATACTTCCTTGACTTTAAAAGCAAACAAGTTCTTTAAAGCATTGTAGGTTTGTAGGTATCAACCAACTATATATTCCAGCAGTCTCCAACAGCAATCTACAAATTACCTGAGGAAAGAACATACGATGAGGACCACAAGGTGGACATTTTGAAGCCATAGAAAAAGCCCCACCCACCCCCCATTTTTTCCTGAGAAAACACAGTTTTTTTAAAAAAATGAAAAAAGTGACATTAGTATCCTAAGATGGGATATGTCCATAAAAAACCACAAATTTACAATTTTGTTTGATATAAAATTATCATGTTTAATTTATTAAAAGTATCTCTGTCAAATAATAGTTACAAACTGAATTCCCTTTTAACATTTTTGTTACAAGTAGAGTGACAAAGTTCTTGAGATGTAAGGAACCTCTTTGGTTTAGCCACTTTATTAGGAGTAGGCAAAAACCAATATGAAACTGGAGAAACTACCAACATTAGTATAACAGAGAAAATAATTTTGTCTCTTCTGGTCTTAAATAGTTTCAAGCAGACATAAAGCATTCATTCCCATAAAAAGAAGTGAGAAAAAGTTACCAAGAACAGGAATTACAATGATCAAGACACTGTATATTTTCTTACATAAAAGTCTTCCTGTTAAGTTAGTTTCTGGACACAGGTTTGTTTTTGGGGGGGTGTACACCCCCAACCACCTTGCCTTAAAACATATTCATCCTCAAAGAAAATATACCAATTTCTCATTCTCCCCTAAACTTTCAATTTTTCTGGGGGAAAAAGGATTCATAAAAAAACCAAACTAAAAAGACCCTCCCCCCAAATTTTGTTTCTTTTCCCCCTACAAGACTTCACATCACTAGGTACATGAAAAGCATGTACTGAGCTCTGAACTATGGCCCTTTCCCTTTTGGGCTGTGTACGCTCTCTCTCTCTCTCTCTCTCTTTTTTTTTTTTTGAAAAACCACTATCTCTAGCAGCAAATTAGTTCCTAGCCATATCACATTTAACAGAAAATGCCAAAGACTGAATCTGGTGCCTTGTAAATGAAATTATTAACATTACTACCGAGTCATTATGTAGGTTAAGTCAATGTAGTTAGAATGCTTCACTTGCAACAACCAAGCCTACCTTAAATAGGACAAATTCACACTATTATGGTTTACAAGGAACACATTTGTGTGGAGAAAATGAGTGTCGTAGGTTGACTCATAATAAGTTTTTGTACATATGGAAGCACATTTTTCCAACTAGCGTAACAACTGAATCACTTAGCAGTGGTTCAAGCAAGCAGCCTTGAATCCCATTTTTGGAGAAAGGCAGGATATAAGTGCAATAAATAAATAAATGCAAAGCCATAACCCAGCTTTTCTTAACACAAAACATCCCATGTCCAGTTGTGATGCCATCACGTTCATAATATCTTGACCTCTGAACCAGCCCATAAACAACTCCATGAAGAAAGGATGCTCCAGAAGTGACTTACTCTTTCTTGCCATCCTTTAGTAGTTGTCGAGCAAAAGCCCTTTCCCGCTCCAGCTGCAGTGATATCCTTTTTTGATATTGCTTTAGTTTGTCCCGCTGCTGTTTCAATTGCTAAAGAAGAAAAGAAATAGGGCCATTAGAAGAAGCACCACCGAATCTCAGAAGCACACAGACATAACTCTGCATCATGTCTGTGTATGTCTTTCTTTTTGTCACTACAGAGGTAAGTATTCCCCTCCTCCCCCTGCAACGACCAAAGCCCTCTTCCATGGTGACTTTGTGCCTGTGGAGAGTGGGGAAACCAGAGAAAGAACTGGCTATGTTCCTGTAGCTTGATGTGAAATGATTACATCCGCTGCTGAGACCTCTGGAAGACCCTAGTGGATCTCAGCGGATGATGTAATCATTTTGCATCCAACTATGAGGACATAGGCAGATGTTCCTCCAATCTCCCTGCTATTTACAAGGCAGAATGGCTGTGGGGGTGGGAGGAGGCACTTCAGTGGCTCTATAGTATGGTGGTAAATGGCTCAGATAGTTCCACGTGCTTAAGTACTACACTATGCTAAGCCAGGCAGGATTGCAGTCAGTATCTGTCCATTAAGGAGACATACTTATAAACCCAGTTCTGCCCTCAGATAAGCTTTGCGGTTCCATAAAATAGTGGCAAAAGAAGGTGAAAGTTATATTGTATTGTGCAAAGATAAGTACAAGCTCACTGATATTTGCTCTCATATACATGTCTTATGTTAACAATAATACTAAAATTTAATACCAACACTACCAAGAAATCTTTGAAACATTGCCAAAAAAAGTCACACAAGCTGTTTTGAAATTTTCAGTTTGACTGCATTTCACAATGGTGATCTATTTAATTTAGTATAAGGCAAAGTATAAGAGCAAGTAGTTATTCTATTTTTTTATTTATTTATTTTGGAAAAATATGACATTTATAAGGAGTTAAAAGTGGAGGCAGAAATAGTCCACAATTCCTGGACCAAAATAATTGAACTGTAACCAAAATAACTATTAATTATCAATGAAATAAATGAAAAGGCTCATAATATAACACAAAGAAGGAACCTTAATAATTTAAGACATATTTTAATAATATGTCCTAGAGCACCAACAAGTTAAGCAGCCACAATTCCAGTGGCTTAATGACTGCCCGTCCCGACATCAAACACTACACTCAATATTTAATTTAAGTGCCCACCTTCTATATAAATATTCTGGGAGCAACTTAACTATAAAAACTGAAACAACAAAACCAAGCAGCAGATAACAAATGTAAAAGTAGTTAAAAATGTTAAAAGTCTGGGAGCAGAAAACTTTTGGCTGGTGCCAAAGAGACGTAAAAATAGGTGCCAAATTACTTTTTCTAGAGACAGCATTCTGTAACAAAAATGCCATCATGTGCTTTCCTTCACATGGGTGATGGAATGGCCACCTTGGTTATCAGTGTTCAAGAGAACATAGGACAAATGTTTCTTACTGGAACCCACTGGATGAGTTAATCAATAGGAAAGATTCACCCTTCAGACAACCAGAAAACTATTACCAAGAGATAATATATAATTATTTGAAGATGGGACTTAAGACCTAGCCCAGTGGTTCTTAACCTGTGGTCCGGTGACCCCCAGGGATCCACAATATCCTCACAGAGAGTCTGCAAAAGTTTGAAGGCTACTTGGCCCACCTCCTCCCTGGAGTGGCCACGTGACAGGAGCCAAGGCTGGCTGGCTGGGCCTGTACACTGCCATTCAATCCACTCCAGCCACAAACTTGCAGGAAGAAGGAGAAAAGTCTTCCCTCCCCCTCCAGTGCTTCTTAGGGAAGGTTTAATGGATGGTGTAATTGTATTGTTGTTATTATTATTATTATTTTAAATCTTGAGTTAAGTCTTGGGGGTCTGCAGCAACAAATGATATTTAAAGGGGTCCCTTGTAAAGAAAAGGTTAAGAGCCATTGGCCTAGCCCTTTGTTTTGAAGCTACACAAAACAAACACTGCAGTATAAAACAATACTGCCTGTTTGCCTTGTACCATCAAAGCTTCTTCATGAAGAACTGTAGCACCTTTTGCCACCAACAAGGTGCCCTTATGAATGAGCCACCAGGATTCCTAAGGGAATGGCTGTAGCTCAGTGGCAAAGACACCTGTTTGTGATATAAGGGCCAAGGGCCAGTCTCCAACATCTCCAGTTAAAGCTAGGAAAGATTTCTGTCTGAAACCTGCAAAATGGTTTTACAGTCACTGTACATCATGACTGAATAACTCTTTGGCTTTCCAGATGTTGAGCTCCAATTCTCATCAGGCCTCATCCTCTTTAGTGAGGCATGATGGGAACAGTAGTTCATCAGTATCTAGAGGATCAAAAGTTTCACACTGCTAGACGAGACAATATTGTGCTGGACCAAGGCTCTGTCTAGGAATAATACAGTTGCCTATGTTCCTACAGTGGGAATTAGGCAAAAGCACTTAAAGCAGGCTGGGAATTGGGCACACTCTCGAGATGTTGCTGTAACTCCCAGCATTCCTCACCACTAATTAAGCTGACTAGGGGTTTTAGAAGGTGAAGCACAACATCATCTGGAAGGCTGCAGGATTCCACCTCAGCTTAAAGATGTTCTGTTGTGTAAAGTAAAGACATGAACATCATAGGCTAAATAAAAGTAGGCTGTAACTCTGTGAGCCCTTCATAAAACACTTGAAAACTCACTGCTTTGTATCCCATTCTTTTAGCTGCTTTCCAATTTTATCTCAAATACCCTAGCAATCCTAAGCATGTTTCTTTTCTACTTTCTGTTCTCTCTTGCAAGGTATATTCTTCCGCTTTTAGTAATCTCTCAAATCTGCCCTCCAAAATCAATCTATCCTTTTGATGGAGATGTGGTTGTCCAAAAAATCAGTGTGTATAGAGCCACTGTACTGTCTATTCTCCTTTACGGGTCTGAAACATGGGTCACCTATCGCCAACACTTACGATTCCTCGAACGCTTTCATCAGCGCTGTGTACACACAATCCTAAATATACACTGGACTGACTATGTGACGAATGTTGCTGTCCTTGAGCAAGCAGGGATCACCAGCATTAAGGCCATGATATTGAGAACACAGCTGTGCTGGGCAGGGCACGTTTCTAGGATGGAAGACCATCGCCTCCCAAAAATACTACTCTACGGTGAACTCGCCATGGGTCAGCGTAAGAGGGGCGCTCCAAAAAAGCGATACAAAGACTCCCTGAAACAACATCTCAGGCTCGGCCAAATTGATCACCAACAGTGGTCCGCCCTGGCCTCACATCGGGAGGCATGGAGACGCACTATCCACAATGCTGCAGCCTTATTTGAGAACTCACGCCAAACAAGTCTTGAAGAGAAACGACAACGCAGAAAGAATCACAACCCAGAAACATCACCCAAGGAGACCTTCTGCTGTGCTTTCTGCAACCAGACATGTTTATCTCGGATTGGCCTTTTCAGTCATCAGTGTGCTTGCAGAAAGCACAGGATGAGTCCTTCCTGAATCTTTGTTTGCGAAGAAAAGCCAGAGAGAGAAAGAGAGGTTGTCCACCCTCAACGGTGTCATTTAGGCATCAGTAGAAATACAAGCTTTCCAGGTATAAGCCAGTGCTATATTTATGTAATTGGTGATCCTTGCTAATGACTTTATTGTATTTTAATGTGTGATCTTATAGTCGGGATTTAATGGGATGTGTGTTGTACTGTGTTTTATATATGTTGTTAAACATCCTGGGACCTTTGTGAGGAAAGATGAAATATAAATAAAACATTATTCTGCTCTTGGTATATAACGTCTTTTAACATTCACAAGAACCCATCAGCAAAAATCCCAAACAGATAAGAACATTCAATAGGACTGTGATTCTGCTCAGAACTGCAGCCTCTGAAGCTGATTATGTTCAGGATCGGTCGGTGTCCAGGAACAAGCCAGTTTTCCCAGGCCATAAATACACTATGCACCAATTAACAAAATCCCCTAAGAATTCACTAAGGAGGGCTCCAAGAACTTCCAAAACCATGTGTCTTCATCACTCCGGATCCATTTCAACTTCTGAACTTCCCATGTTATGTAGCATGTTACTCTTTTTCTCAGTGGAGCAAATATGGCTCTCCAGATGTTTTTGGTCTACAGCAGTGGTTCTTAACCTGTGGTCTGGGGACTCCAGGGGTCTGTGGTGTCCTCACAGGGAGTCTGCAAAGGCTTGAAGGCTGCTTGGCCCAGCTCCTCCTATCTGCAGTGGAGTGACCATGTGACAGGAGCCAAAGCAAAGGCTGGCTAGCTGGGCCTGCATATTGCCATTCAACCCGCTCCAGCCACAAACCTGCAGGAACAAGGAGAAAAGTCTTCCCTCCCCCTCCACAGTCTCTGAGGGAAGGTTTAATGGATGGTGTACAGTTGTCCCTCTGTAACCACGGATTTGGTATCCATGGATTTAAGTATTCATGGCTTGAAAATATTCTTTCAAAAATAATAATCCAAAAAGCAAACCTTGATTTTGCCATCTTATATAAGGGACACCCATTTTGCTATGCCATTGCATATAATGGGACTTGAGTGTTCACGGATTTTGGTATCTATGGGTGGGTGGGGGGTTCCTGGAACTAAACCCAGCGAATATGAAGGGACAACTGTAATTGTATTATTATTGCCGTTATTGTTTTAAATTTAGGAGGCCCACAACAATAAAAGACATTTAAAGGGGGTGGCTGGTAAAGAAAAGGTTAAGAGCCACTGGTCTACTACAGCTCTTACCAAACCTAGCCAGCAATGGGGAGGACTGATGGGAGCCCCAGTCTAGAGTTCCAGTTCCAAGTATTCCTGAATAAAAAAGCAATCAGGAGCCTGTTGGCACACAGATGCCTTAATCTACTGGAGGGACACACACACACAGAGTACTTTTGTTTGGGAAACTTTTTAAAAAGAAAGAAGTCACTAGAGAAGCACAGTGAGAGAGGGAAGAGAAAAAGAATGAGAAAATTAGCTAACACACATTGGATTGGAAGCTGCTTAAGGCAGTGTAGATGTGTAAATTGCTATTGCTTAAAACAATTTGTAAGCCGCTCTGATATCTGAAGAGCGGGGTATAAATAAGTAATGTATAAATAAAATATAAATAAACCCAAAGCACAAAAGGAGGAAGGGGTGTGTGTGTGTTTCCCAGCCCTCCCTTGCATGAGACCAGTGCAACTCAGGTCTGCATGTTGTAACCGACACACCCAGTTCCTGGGTGGGTTGAGATGACGGAGGAACCCCGCCCTGCTCTGTGCTCGCCCTAAAGAGGAGAGGAAGCCGACGGGAGCCGGAGCCGCCGGGGCAGAAAGAAGGAAAGAAAGGAAGAAGAAGAAGACGGGGCTGGAAGGGCGGAGGGGGCGCCTCCCACTCAACACTCACCCCTTGCCTGCCTGCCTGCCTCTCCGCCCCCCACCCGGCCCCTCCTCGCTCTCACCAGCACGGCCTTATCCTGCTCGGTGACCCGGCTCCGCCGCTTGCGCCCGAACAGATTCCCCATCGCCCCGGCCCCGCCCACCGGCCTACTACCCTGGTCCCACCCAGCCCTGGCTTCGCTACGGCGCCCGCCGAGGCTCCCGTCTAGCCAAAAAGCGAAGGCCGGGAAAAGCGCGTTGGACATGGAGGGGAAGGGGGGGAAAGACGACAGAGCTATGAAAAAGGGAAGAGGGACGCCTCACGCCATGTGGGAAGACAACTTCCGGGGTGATGTGTGTATATGTATGTATATATATGTATGTATATATACATGTATATGTATGTATATATACATATATATACATACACACATACATATATATATATATATATATATAATCATAGACTGGTAGAGTTGGAAGAGACCACGAGGGCCATCCAGTCCAGCCTCCTCCCACGCAGTGAGCCCTTGGTATCCGCTGGGGTTTAGTTCCAGGACACCCCCCCCCCGTGGATACCCAAATCCGTGAATACTCAAATCCCATTATATGTAATGGCATAGCATAATGGTGTCCTTTATATAAAAAAAATCAAGGTTTGCTTTTTGGATTATTATTTTTTAAAGACTATTTTCAAGCCGTGGATGCTTAAATCCATGGATACCAAATCTGTAGATATGGAGGGACAACTGTATTTTGAATTCTATCAAACCATTGCAAAAGAACACTCTGAATCTCATGGCTATTCAGAGAAATATGTTTTCTCAATTTGCTTGCCAAAATGGTGGTAAATATCTTATAATTGTTATTTAGTAATGAGTTGTCTCTGCATATTCGCTGGGGTTGGCAAATCAAGGTTTGCTTTTTGGATTTTTTTTTTAAAGAATATTTTCAAGCCGTGAATACTTAAATCTGTGGATACCAAATCCATGGATAAGGAGGGACAACTGTACACACACACACACCATGGTCAGAGCAGTGGGCAGCCTGACACGCCGGACTCAACTTCCACTTCCTCTCTTGCTGTCCAGGGTAGGACTGTGGGAAACGCATAATAAGGTCATATCAAGGAAGAAAAACTCACATTTTAGCATAGCTGTGATGAGGCAGCAGCGTATATACCCCAAAAGAAAAAGCAGCTGCTGCCACACTGGAAAAATAATGCACAGAGGAGTTCATGCTCTTATCTAATTTAGTAAACATTTTAATTGTATGACCTTACAATGTTTAACTTATACTAAAAGATGTTAATGGAGCATAAAGCTTCTGTATGACACTGAATATTAAGTTTATCTGTGGGAGGAACCTGAAGGGGCAATTTAATGCAAGGGCAGGCAATTTGTGGTCTTCTAGCTATTTTGTGCACTGCGATACCCCTCAACTTTGGCTATGCTGGCTAGGGCTGATGGGAGTTGCAGTCCAACCTCTGGAAGGTTGTGCAACTCCTGATTGGTTGAAACTGAGATTTTCTGCAGCCTGCATAGTATTCTGTCATTCCAGCTTTTTAGCTGGAAATGGAAATCTACCAATATCCTTCAGTACTGGTTAAAGCTGTGCATGCTAATTTGGGAATCAGCCCCGCTACTGGAAGCAATAGCAAACACACTTAGCCACAGGCTGCACTAATGGTCAACACTGTGGACCACCACAAGCCACTTTTTCCAGCTACAGTCCTACAGCATGAGGACAATGGATTGACCTTTGTACTGGGATTGACTTTAGAAGGTCTTATTAACTGGTTTTTAATACTTTGCATCTGAGTGGCTACTCTGTCACCCAGTCACTGAGCTTCCGAAGTCCTGACATTTTGGGATGGGGGAGCAAGAAACTACAGTAGTTGGAAAATGGGGTTTTGCCACCTTCCTGTCTGATTACATAGGAGGCTAGAGTGAGCACAGAACTTGTCACCACACATAGAGGACAGGGGAAACCGACAGGCTTGTTTTAAGAGTGGTTTTTAATGTGCAAGAGGGTTTTTTTAAATCCGTCCGTCCACATATTTAAAGTCTTCTAGTTTCGTCTAGACTTCTTGGTACAGTTGTCCCTCTGTATCCACGGATTTGGTATCCACAGATTTAAATATTTACGGCTTGAAAATATTCTTTAAAAAAATAATAATCCAAAAAGCAAACCTTGTTTTTACCATCTTATATAAGGAACAGCATTTTGCTATGCCATTGCATATAATGGGACATGAGTATTCACGGATTTTAGTATCCATGGGGTCCTGAAACCAAACCCCAGCGAATATGAAGGGACAACTGTACTTATTTATTTTTTTATTACCTAGGTTTATTCTTGGTGTCTTTATGAACAGGCATGTCTTGATGTGCAATTTAAGAAATAATGTAGAGAAGGAAAGCTATGTTATTTTTATTTACTTGATTCATATCTCTTCTCTTCCCTAAAACTAGGACTCAAAGCAAGCCTTTAAAAAGTAGGCACAATAAGAAACATCAATTGTACTTAGAGATGTGAAGACCTGGAAAAAAACTGGAAAAATTCAGAAAATAAGAGGGCTTTTTCAATTTTTTTCCCTGAAGCCTTTTTTGGTTTTTTCCAAAAAAAAAAGAAAGAAAGAAAAAGAAAAAGAAAAAAGGAAGAAAATTGATTGGAATGTTTTATTTTAGCATGAGGAATAAAATCTTTAAGACAAAGTGTTCGTATATTCTCCAAATCATTTCTAAAAATTATGTACAGTATCAGATTATTCTAATATCCGTGCACTGAGGACAAGCAAGTCCTAGGTTACAAACTGAACTCTCCAATGCAAGAGGAAGATGAATTTCTTCCTTTAGGGGGCACTGCTATTGTCACAAGAGAAGAAAAGGGTTTCAGTTTTGGGATTTTTGCCTGCCTCACATAAACTAGCAAAAACAAAGAGGTTCCATACAGTTCAGGGGATTGTTGCTCCATTTGTTACAAATAATATATTTTTTTAAAGTAAATTCCACTTCTAATAATTGTTTTAATACACTGTATTTTTAATATACTAATTGTGATAATTTTATGCCAAATCAAATTGTACATAGTCATATTTTATGTTCTTAAAGTAACAGAATGACTTTCAATCTGTAAAAAGTGCTAATGTGATTTTTTTCAATTTTTCTGAATATTTCCATTTTTCTGGAAAAAACAGAGAAAACTTATTTTTTTTCCATGGTCTCAAAATTTCTGGAAATTTTACATTTCTAGTTGTACTGTAACACTATTTTGTTCCTTGCAATGACTGACCATCTCTGTTTATTGCCAGTGAAGTGGGGCAGTCAGTTGGGGAAGTGGTAAGTTTTGTCTGTATTCATGAAGAACTTTCCAGTTTCTCAAGTTAGTACTCCACTTCCAATTTGAAACCTGCTGTTTTTCAATTCTTGCTGAGTTAGTCAAGATTTGTAAAATATGGGAGGTCTTGAACTGATACCATATCTTCCTATCCCAATAGAATAAATAATAGTTAAATAAGAGGTTGAATGTGTCATTCAACCCACACATTATAAATCTTGTCTTCCTCTTCCATCCATTACACTATTATTTTATCCATTCATCCTCCCCATTCTCTTCTCCATTCTTCAACTTCCTATCCGGTCAACATAAGACAGTGGTTCTTAACTTGGGCTCCGGAGACCCCAGGGATCCGTGATGTCCTCAAATGTGGTGCACAAAGGCTTGAAAGTTGCACAGGAGCCAAGGCAAAGGCTGGCTGGGCCCGTGCATTGCTGTTCAATTCTCCAGCCACAAGCTTGCAGGAAGAAGCAAGGGAAAAGTCTTCCCTCCCCCTCCAGTGCCTCTGAGGGAAGTTTTCATGGATGGTGTATTATTATTATTGTGGTGGTGGTTGAGTGGTATTATTATTGTTGTTTTTGTTGTTGTTTTAAATCTTGAGTTAGGTCTTCGGGGTCCGCAGCAACAAAAGATATTTAAAGGGGATCCCTGGTAAAGAAAAAGTTAAGAACCACTGACATAAGAGAACAGTAATCAAATTATCAAATTAATACCCACATTGCACACCCCATTAAAATAAGCAGTAACAATTAAGACAAAAGTGTGTTAACAAAATACAGATGAAAATAAAAATATCTGAAAAGTTCTCTTAAAAATTTAACAGCAAATGGACCATAAACATTACCTGAAAGAGAAAGTCCACAGGCACAGAATTACCACTAGAAGCCATTTGACCAACTAGGCCCCAGGAGCTGATCTTAAGTTGTGGACAGGCTTACACAGGTTCCAGTAGGTATTCAAACAGCAAACTATTTAGGACAGGATTTTAAATGCCAAACAAAAGATTTTAAGTAGAAAACTTATTTTGAATGGTTGCTGCATTTCTCAGGTACCTGTATACAATTTAACTTTATAGATAATATTCACACAACTCTATTTTAAGTTTGTATTTCACATCTCCTTGATCTCTCTTTTCACATGGCTAGAGAGGAAAATGTGTGTGCATATGCCCATGGGTGTGTACTTATGAACAACCCATCAGAGAAGCTTTATAGATCAGTATCAAGCATGTGCTTTGCCCACCAAAAAAAAAAAAAAAAAAAAAAAATCCAACCTCAATCTACAACTGTCTCCAGGTAAGGCTAAGAAAGATCCCTATGGGGAACCATAGAGAGCTGTTGCGCTAGGCAGGTATACAGTTGCCCCTTCATATTTTACTGGGATTTGGTTCCAGGACATCCCCCTCCCCAGTGGATACCAAAATCCTTGGATACTCAAGCCCCATTATATGCAATGGCATAGCAAAATGGTGTCCCTTATATAAGACGGCAAAATCAAGGTTTGCTTTTTTGGATTATTATTTTTTTAAGAATATTTTCAAGCCATGAATAGTTAAATCCGTGGATATCAAATCCTTCAGGGACAACTGTAATTGTTTGTTTCGTAATATTTCATCTAGGTCCTGCTTTTGTCTAAGGAGCTCAAGCCAGCATACATGTTTCCCCATTTCATTTATTTTCATAAGTATCTTGTGAGATAGTTTAGCTGCGAGTTGGTGATAATGATTGACACAGGGTTATCCAGAGAACTTAATGGCTGAGCAGCGATGTCCGAATCTGACATTCTTAATAGGGATCTGACTAAGGCAGATGTCTCTCACCCCTTTGACTGTCTATGCATGTGATGAAGTGGGTTCTACTATATGTAATCTGAAAACCCATGCCTTCTTGAATCCTATTCATTTTAAGGTGTCACAAGATTGTTGTGTGTGTCTTTTCATTTACAGACCAGATGACATGGGTTTCATTTACTTTATCTTCTTGCTGCCAAGAGAAATGTTGCCTGATAGACAAGTAGTGCAAAGAAAAGGGAAGTAAAGTGGGTTACTTTTTACACTCAAGCCTCCATGATGTACAGTATTCAGAACAGCAGAGTTAGAGGACAGGTTGCTTACCTGTAGCTGTAGTTCTTCAAGTGGCTATCTGTGAATTCACACAAGTGGGGTTTATGTGCCTGCACAGAAACAGCTTCAGAAAATTCTAGAACGCTTACGTAAGCCATTTTGATGGTAGCCTCGCCCACTGTCCCCTGCCCTATATAGGCGGGGTTCCCACCCAAACACTTCAGTTCCTTTCTTTCTGCCACATTTGCTGCAGCTAGGAACTTTTCTCAAACTCCTGTTTGATTTTACCTCATTTTCATGTTTTTTGGACAATGGACTGTTTTTGACTACTCTTGGATGTTATTTTTTCCATCAGGATTTCGACTTTGGACTGTCTTGGACATTGCCTACAGATTTCCACTTGGACTTGTTACTTCTTGGCTTTTTGGTGTGACAGGGTCTGTCAATCTTTCTCTCATCATGTCCTCCTCTGGCTTTTTCAATCACTGTCAGGACTGTGAGGCCAAAATGCCTGAAACAGATGGGCACGCTAAATGTCTGACCTATCTTGGTGAAGGGCACAATGTGATGACATGCCACTATTGTAAGGCATTCATGCACCGGGCCCGATGGAACAGGGAAGCCAGGCTTAAACAATTATTGTATGCGCATGCCCTTCGAAGCCTTTGTCCACTTCTCAGGAGTTAAGGCAAGGGATATCACTCCTTAGACCGGTGGCTTCCAATTCCACCACTAGGATCCAAACGATACAGTCGGTGGATCCGAAGAACTCAGGTTCGGTCATTATTGGTACTGACCCACTGGCCTGGACCACGTCTCAGCATTCAACCAAACACTCAAAAAAGAACAATAATAAGAAGACCTGGGAGATGTCACCTCCGCCTACGATGGTACCATCGGTTCCAACAATTCTTGATGTTAGACCTCTGTCTCCCCAAGAGTCAAGCCCGAGGCAGGTTCCTGACTGGTCAGATTTGGAGAAGTCATCCTTGGTTTCTTCTGAAGGTCTTTGTGGCTCTTTGGAGGTCCAGGTGATAATGGCACCCAAAGAGCTGGTTCAACAGCAGGACCCCCTGAGGAGCAGGTTTGACAACACGAGCTTCTACGGGGTGGGGTGGTCTAATCGTAGGGTGAAGTGATCTCCACCATCCACAGCTTGAAACTATTCCAATAAATAAATAAATTTCAAGAAGCAAACCTTGATTTTGCCATTTTCTATAAGGGACACCATTTTGTCATGCCATTGTATATGATGGAACTGGAGCATCCACTGATTTTGGTATCCATGGCGGGTTCTGGAACCAAACCCTAGCAGATGCTGAGGTCCCACTGTATATGGTCACAGCAGCAAGGATGGTCTATGATAAATATTAGGAAAATGACATTACAGAAATGATGGAAAAACTAGTAGATTTGGTCAAATTAGATAAGCTGACCAATTTAGTAAAAGAAAATTCTGTACAAATTTATTTAAAAACTTGGAAACCTCTAATCTATATAAATCAAGAAAGGAGAGACACGGTGGTTGTCAGTTTTGATTTATAGAAAGGAAATATTTTATGTATTTCTCTTTTCATAGCATAAGTGATACTTTACACTATAAAGAAGGTTAATAAGTATGAGGGATGTATCTTATAGAGGAAGAATAGTTTATAGAAGATCGGGAAAACGGGAAGTAGTTTTAAGGGTTTTTTTTAATGGTTTGTTTTTTATTGTTTTGTTTGATATGGTTACTGTTTGTTTGTGGTCTTAATGTGTCAATTTAAATGTTTTATGTTAATTATTTATGTAAAATCATGTAAAAACACCAATAAAAACACATAGGATTAAAACAAACATTAAAATCATTCACAGACTTAAAATACCAATTTAAAATTCATAGATTAAAATCAACTGGGTAGGCCTGCTGGAAGAGATAGGTCTTTAGGGCTGTTTTACATTCTGACAGCATGTTTAGCTGTCAGATCTCTTCCGGCAGGCCATTCCACAGTTTGAGTGCAGCTGATGTAAAGGTCCTGTGGGTGACAGTTGACAGTTGTCTAGTCTTGGCTGGTTGAAGTAAATGTCCTCCAGAGGACCTAAGTGTACGGGGCAGATTGTACAGGAGGAGGCAATCCTGAAGGTAGCCTGGACCCAAACAATGTAGGGCTTTAAAGGTAATAACCAACACTTTATACTTTGACCAGAAACTAACAAGACCAATTGAAATACAAAAGTGGACTGGACAAGGTTTTCCCCTCTCACCTTTACTGTTTATTTTGGCATTGGAGGCCCTATTAAGAGACATCACTCAAGATGACAGAATCTTGTTTTATCCTCAGCTAGGACCAAATGGGATTTCCTAGTACAGCATAAAACTTGGTAAATTGGTGTTCTTCCTTAGGAAGGCCTCCCCTCCTTGAGATAGTCATATAGATTTGTATGAGGTGAGCATTGAAGGTTGCCATTTATGTACTGCTTAATGCAGAATCTAGAGGACTTGTGAGGCAGTAACCTCCATCTCCATCTTCACATTTGTAAGGATTACAGTGGTGGATAAATAAACTTGTTTAACTCTGACTGGCAGCTTATCTAGGCAACTCTGGTGGCAATGATGACAGAGATGATGACACCACCAATAATTCCTGCATCTTGTTGACTGTCAGAGTTGTGGCTCTTTTTTGCACCAGTGTATTAGCAGCTACTCAGGTGAGAGCGTGAAAGCCTCCACACAGATCATCCCCTTACTTAAGGCAGTCTTTTCTTAGTGAATGATGTACAGACAAAACCACACAACTCTTTAAGCCAACATGGGGAGATGCATTCACCATCTATGTGGTAGTAGTTGCTGAAAGACAGTGCCTTAATATTGCAGTTTTATTACAAGAGTTGACAAAGGTTAGTTTGTTTGTTGAAGATAAATTAAGATGGATGCTTTTAAATGAAAGTGAAAGGTGGTCTTTTTTAAGCAGATGTATTGGACAAGAACAAGGTTTCAGAGATGGCTTGGCTGGCTAAACCTGGGTGGGTTGTATGTATTTTACTCTGAATTTGTGTTTCTGAAGAGTGTTCAGATTGTCTGGAACCCCTTGATAAATATACCTCTTCAAATGGACTGCAAGTTCATAAGAGCCTCCACTGTGGCTGTTCCCACCCTCTGGAACTCCCTCCCGTGGGAGACTGGGCTGGCCTCCTTCCTGTTTTCAATTCACCGGCAGGCAAAAACATTCTTGGCCTTTGACATATAATTGTGGCTTTTATCAGGATGTGTTTTATGTTGTTTTTATCTGATTTTTTACTTTGTATGTTTTAATTGTGATTTTAATTGTTCTGTGAGCCGCCTTGGCTCTCTTTTTGGGAGAAAGGCGGCATAGAAATTGCATAAATAAATAAATAAATAAATAAAGCCTTCTCTATGGCTGCTCCCAGGATCTGAATTTCACTTCCAGAAAGGCTAGACTGGCACCCTCCTTGCTATCTTTCCACAGGGAGGTTAAGACCTTTTTGTTCTGGCAGGCCTTTGAGAACTAATTTTTTTAAACAGGCCTCATATAATGTGCTCTATTTTTTTTAAAAAGTGCTGTTTTTTAAAAAATGGTAAGTCCAGGAACATACCTCTCCTGCCCCCTGTGCATACGGGAAGGGGGGACAACCTGTACTGTGAATTTTTGTTTGTTTTTTAACTGTTGTAAGCTATCTTGAGTCCTGAACTTTGAAAAAGGCAGGCAGAAATGATGATGATGATGATGATGTGGCTGTAATCTTGCCTGAGTTCTCAATATATGATATTTAAATAATACATGAAACCTATTGGTTTCATCTGCTATCACCTAAACTGTGTGTTTCATTGTATCAGATTCAAGGGAGACATGTTGGCCCTTAGATACATGCCATTTTCATACATACACCCAAACTGTATGCATTTAAATTACATCATATATATATATATATATGCATATAAGTGACAATCCCTCTCTGCACTCTTTTCTATAACTTCTCAGACCTAAAGAAGTTTTTTTTGTTTTCTCTTATCATTCTGTTGTCCCTTTTAGAAGCCAACCTACCACTTTTGTATATAGCATCTGTGTGATAAATGCTGCTCATTATATGATCAGGCATATAATATACTCACATTTTCTCTCTCTCTCTCTCTGGCTTTTCTTCGCAAACGAAGATTCATTTTAAAATAAACACAAATCCTATAATTTTGTTATCTACTTTAGGAAATTGGCTTCTCTTTCATAAATGCTAAATGCCTGCCCTATTTTTATGCACTTATACCATAATTGTATTTATTTGTTCCAGTTCCTCTATGCTTCACCATGCTTTCTTCCACCAGGTGGCACAATAGACTCATCATCTAACCTTTGGTGCTGTGTCTCATAAACCGGCGTTTACTGCAGTGTTACTCAAGGCAAAGGATGGATCTCTGGGTCAGACGGACAAGAAACAGCACATCTGCCAACATACAAACCAAACAATTGTAAGTTTGCATAAAGGAATACAATGAAATATATCAACCGAGTGTTCCCAAGGAAGGTGCATAGATCTGTGAATATTTGTTTATACTGGCAGGTCTGGCTAGAAGTTCATTTATAGCGATTTAAAGATTTTTCCATCAGACAAATCTGATAAAAGTTGAGGCAATGATTAAACTCAAGAAGTCAGCATTATTTTCTGAAGCCTTTGGGGATAAACACACCTGTAGCTGTGCATAGCTCACACTCCTGTATATGTATAGTGGGGGGAAAGCATACAGATTTTGTTTCTGGTGTGTAGCATTCAACATCATGAACTTTTGTTTTTTTATATTGAAGCAAGCTCACTTGGACTCCTCCTTATGGGTAATACTGGTCAACTTGCATATGTAGTACATCTGAATACTACCGAAATCTCGAAAAGGGCTGATTTTCAGGAGTCAAGATGTAGCTTTAATGCTTCTTCCCTTAAAATAAAATAAATTATACAAAGCATATTGATATACATACAGTATATGCTTAATTTATATAGCCTTTGATTACAGTCTTAATTTATGCAGAGTTTGTATTATCCTGATTCATCATTTTGATGCTTTGAGCAGACACAGCCCTGAAAACTGTTGGAAACCTAGCGAAAATATTATTTAATGCTACTTAGGATGTAGGATCATATACAAATCATTATTCATGTTTTTAGGAGGAGAGCTAGAAGACATATAACCCTAGGGGTAGGAATAATGAGGTCCCAGCCATTTTTATATCTCTGTGAAGATTATCGATTAGCAATATGGATGCATGTGGATATTGCTACTGTCAAGAATAAAGACTGGAAAAGACCATGGGTGGCTTCTTGTGCCTTTTTTTATTAAATAGAGCTAATTCTGCTGACTTTTGCTAGTATGTTTCAAAGCAGGTCCCAATTTTCCTCCCACCCAGTCATCTTTTCTGTGTTATTTAATAGTGAGAAAAGTTATTTTGCCACAGAATGGTGCTCAGAGGGCATTATGTACAATTTATTCTAGAGGAAGCAGAGATGAGATATCTCATACATATAAACGACCAATGCAGAGATTTCTAGACTGCAACGTGATTGCACAACTGGGAAATTAGCCTCAGATTGCAGCTGACACCACTCTGTGGCTATGGCTCAGCAAATCCTTTATTTCTCAAGTCATAGATCTCTGCTCAGGGCAGAAGCTGTGCTCCAAAGACATGGATGTGTGGGTTTCATGTGCATTCTTCTAGCACACACTGTTCTGAGACTGGCAACTTGCTTCACTTTCTCTAGTTCAATCAGTGATGACCTTCAGTCCATGTGACAGCAGACAGTTCAAAGGGCATGTAAACTTTTTTCCAATTTGTTTTTGGCCAAGAGCATAACGTTTATGTAATTTTAGAAATAACTATCTCAAATGCTTTTAATGTACAGTGGGCCCTTGGTATCCACTGGGGTTTGGTTCCAGGAACCCCCGTGGGTAGCAAAATTCATGGATGCTCAAGTCCCATTAAATACAATCGCATAGTAAAATGATATCCCTTATATAAAATGGCAAAATCAATATTTGCTTCTTGGATTAAAAAAAAATTGAACTGTGGATGGTGGAATCCATGGATGCCAGATCCATGGATACAGAGGGCCAACTGTATCAATAATTCTATATATAATCTGCATTTGAATGCTAATATATTCCATACTACAGAATGAGCATCCCATCTATATTTTAATGGGTTTGTGGTATTGAAGCCTCTTGGGCTGCAATAACATTTGGAGGACTGCATGATTGTAACAGTCCTTTGAGGCTTCCTTATAGTCTGCCTTTGGGAAAACAGGTCAGAATGCATGCAGTCCAGCTTCCATGAGGGACATGAAAGTTGTCAGTTAGGTTCAGAGGTCAAATCAGGCCCTAAAACAATACTAGTTTTCTGGAATTGGCCAAGCACTGGGACAAGACTCTGAGAGGCAGACAAGCTAAGAAACAGGTAGATCGTGTGCAAGGCAGGTGGAGGTATGGTGCAGATTTGACAACATAGTTCGAAACAGGAAGGGCAAGTAAAGGGGGAATCTTGAGATTAGCCAGGAGACAAGATGGTAGAGAAAGTGAGAAAAATAAGCAGTAGTCTGAGAAACGGGGTCTGAGGAAACAGCTAGTGGTGGAGATAAAGAGTTAAACTTCAGGGAGAAAGGAGACCTATAACAAATTTCATGTGGACTAAAGACAAGAGGGCCTACAGACTACTGGCAAGGAAGGGCATGGGGAAAGGAGGTTTGGGAAAATGGGGCCCATGCAGACAGGTGGTTTTGAGGCAGTGGTAGAGGACTTCTCAGGTGGCTTCTCAGAGGCCATTTTTACCCTCCCCCAGACATTAGAGGACCACACCCCCTCCAATACCCCAATAATCTCTGCAATACCCCAAATTTTGACCCACAGAATGAGAAAATGCACTCCAGAAATAGCACTCTGTGGGGCATGATTTACCGTATAAACACAACACCTTTTGATTTTAGGCCAGAAAAGGTCTTCTAAGAAAGTTTCTTAAAAAAAAAAAGGCCTGGTAAGAATGGGGTCTGTGCTATTCATGGGTTTAAGCCTTGTCCTTCAAGAATAAGGAGATTGATGCCCATTCAGTATGTGACAACCATAACCTGGTGGAAAAGAAAAACATATTTCATAGCTGTTGTGAACAATGAGCTTTCTGAGTTGTAATTATTCTTTGGGTTGGAATTATTGTCCATCTCTGATTTTTAGTGTGATATTTGAGCGTGCTAAATCTGCACAAACATTGATAGGGATGGAGCAAATGAGCCAGTTATTGCCACTTGCTTATACAAATAAAGCTAGAAATCTAACACTTCATCACAACTACCCTATATGCTATTACTGGGGCTAATGAAAGCTGTCACTAGCTGTTGATTACTCCCTGCCTGGCTGCCAATATATATCCTCACATGTTAAAGTAGTAATTGATTTTGCAGACCATATAAAATGCTTGAGCAAATCAAAACTGAAATAACAGTCTATCAGTGTCTGCAGGTTGGGTTGATGAGCCTCAGTAACTCATATGTGTACATATGCTGGCCATCACGTGTGTGTGTGTGTGTGTGTGTGAGAGAGAGAGAGAGAGAGAGAGAGAGAGAGAAGGAGTGTGATTGGTCTGAATAATATTTAATAAGTACCCCCCCCCATGGTCTCCTTTTTTTGGTTGCTTTATCTGCTGTTCTCTGGCTCAGACGAAGCTAAGGAGCCTCTTTCGGAGCCCTCTTTCCCTCTTGTACTGCCGCCCTCCTCACTCCCTCCCCGTCTCCTGCCTGGCTTTAATGACAGTGATCTGGAGGCCATGCCCCCCCCCACCTTTGTGTGTGTGAACTACAAAGCCGAAAACTCACTGGATCAACCAATTTAGCAATAAATCATGTAAACTATGCAGCGCTGGTGTAAAAGTACGATAAGTTGGAATTTCACGCACTTTATTCTGCCATGCAACTGACCCCTAAAAGATTTGTTAGTACTGTATTTAGGTATTCTGTATTCATTGCATCTTTAAACCAAGTGCTAACCAGAGTTTTCTGGGTAGTACACAGCCTGTTAAAAATATAAAATTCTTCAGTACAGTAACAATACAATAAAACAGTGTCTAAAGAAAGCAGAATATAAAACTAAGATAAAACCAGAAGCAGAGAATGAAATGTTTAAGCATATAAATCCAAACAAAAAGCACCAACAGTATAAAAGTGCAAAGAGATACAAATAAAGGCAGCCAAGGCTAAGCAGAGGAACAGTTTAAGAGGTTTTGCCTCACTCCCTCGGCTTCCCTGGGTCTTCGTTCCCTTTGTGAAGAGAAGTGAAGACCCAAGAGATAGGTGGTGGGTGAGGGAAAACCGCGAATAATCAAAACCGTGAGTGTCAAAGCCGTGAATGTGAAGGGATAACTGTATGTGTGTGTATGCACCGTTGCATGGTGGTGCCAGAGTGGCTCTCGCATCCTAGCATGCATGGTGTGTGTGTAGCGTGGTGTATGTGTAGCATGATCTGTGTATGTACACACGGTTCCATGGTGGAGACACTCTCGCATCCTGGAGTGCTTGGTGTGTGTGTATGCACAGAAGGACCCTCACATCCTGGCGCGCATGGTATTTGTGTGTCTGCAGTGTGGTGTGTGTGTGCATATCTGTGGTTGCATGGTGGCGGTGGAGTGGCTCTCATGTCCTAGCATGCTTGGTGTGTGTGTGTAGTGTGGTGTGTATGTCTAGTGTGGGGGGGTGTGTACACGCGGTTGCATAGTGGAGGGGCTGTTGCATCCTGGTGCGCATGGAGTGTTGCATAGCACGGTGTGTGCGTGCATGTATGCATGGTTGCATGGTGACAGAGTGGCTCTTGTCTCGTGGCACATTTGGTGTGTATGTGTGTGTATGTAGCATGCTGTGTGTGTGTAGCATAGCATGTGTATGTGCGGTTGCATGGCGGCAGTGGAGGGGCTCTTGTGTCCTGGCCAGCGTGGTGTGTATTTGTGTGTGTGTTTATGCATGGTTGCATGGTGGAGGCAGAGTGTCTCTCGTGTCCTAGCACATGGGGTTTTGTGTATGTAGTGTGGTGTGTGTAGTATGGTGTGGTGTGTATGTGTAGCATGGTGTGTGTGTGCGCACGGTTGCATGGCAGAGGGGCTCTTGCTTCCTGGTGTGCGTGTGTGTGTATGTACGTGCGGTTACATGGTGGTGGTGGAGGGGCCCTTGCATCCTGGCATGCATGGTGTGTGTCTGTGTATACATGGTTGCATGGTGGGGAGCCTTTTGCTTCCGTGTGTGTGTGTGTGTGTGTGTGTATGAGTGGTTACATAGCAGTGGCAGAGGGGCCCTCATGTCTTGGTGTGCGTGGTGTGTGTGTGTGTAGCATGAGGTATGTGTGTGTGCACGTGCATGGTTGTGTGGTGGCGGAGGGTTCTCGCGTCCTGGCACATGTGGTGTGTGTATGTGTGCATAGCAGTGTGTGTGTGTAGTGTGGTGTGTGTGTGTTCATACAGTTGCATGCTAGCTGTGGTGAAGGGGCTCTCGCATCCTGGCGCATGTGGTGTGCATGTGTGTGTGTCACATTGTGTGCATATGCGATTGCATGGTGGCAGCGGTGGGTCTCTCACGTCCTGGTGCACGTGGTGTGTGTGTTTGTGTGTACGCATGGTTGCATGGTGGTGGTGGAGGGGCTCCCGCATCCTGCCACATGTGGAGTGTGTATGTGTTTAGCATTGTCTCTGTGTGTGTATGTACGCATGGTTGCATGGCAGTGGTGGAGGGGCTCTCAGCATGAAACTGGTTGTACCCGGCATAATATACCCCATTATAGTTTATTTGAAAGGTGATATATTAGTGTGTCAAATGATCGTACTCTTGACATGTATCCTAAACGGCCAATCAGCAGAGTGGGAATGGAAAAATACCGAAGCATTTTATATATACAGTATAGATAACGGCATATGTTACGCCAGGTATAGCTACTATTGATGAAATTTGTGAATATTTCAAGATACAGCCCAAAGCATGCTGGCTAAATGAAACAAATTTAAACCAGTCACTAACATCCTAAGAGAGAAAGATATAAAATATGTGTGGGTGTATCCATTTAAGCTCCTAATCAGGCATGGATGTAGAACTTTTTTGACAACAAAATAGATAGGACCCCATAGGAAAACAAAATTATTCTAGTTATCAGAGGGAAACCTATCATTGTTTACTTCTAAGGGGATGGTAGGCATCTGGAGATATAAACACCCATGGTGCAGAGCATATACCTGTTTTTCAGACTCGTACCATCTATACACACCATTTATCATGTATGGGTATCTTCTGATATAATAACCAGAACTGCGAATGTAAAAATAATGCCTGCCACAGTTTCTGACCTTTCCTTCATTTATTTTACCTGTGGACTTGAAATGAAGACAAAAGTATGGAGATTGGACCCACCTCTTCTCACCAAACAATGCTTTGCCAAAAAATTGCAAGAACTACTAAGTAATTATTTTTTTTGTAGAAAATGAAACACCGGGTATGTCTTCTGCCACGATATGGGAGACTATGAAGGCAGTAGCCAGAGGACTTTTCATTAAAGAAAAATTAAAGTTAAAAAAATTAAGGAACACAAGAGAAAAGTGTTAATTTCTGAAACTGAGAGTTTGCTCTATTTGCATATAACTCAAAAATACAATAAAACAGTTTTAGAAGAATTAAGAAAGGGGGGGGGAAGCTGCTTTAGACTTGGACTGTTGACCAGCGCACAAATAAAAATCTGGTCTCACTTATTAAATCTGAAACAGGAAGACTTTCATTTCCCTTATGGAGATGTAACATTTTTTTTAATTATGAAGAATTATATAACAAACTAAAAATACACCCCTGAATGTTTTTAATATATATATATAAATTAAAAATTAATTCTGTGAATGAATCCTACAGAATAGGGTAGAAAAAAAAGCAGGGAGGATGAGAAAGCAGGTGAGTAGAGAAAGAGGCAGGGAGGGTGAGTGAGCAAGCAAACAGCGAAAGGCAGGGAGGGTAAGTGAGTGGGTGGGCAGAGAAAGAGGCAGGGAGCAAGCGAGCAAGAGCAGAGAAAGAGGCAGGAAGGCCGGGCGAGCAAGTGGAGAAAGAGGCAGGAAGCGTGAGCAAGCTCCCTGGGGACCATGGCAATGGTGGCAGCACCCTGCCACAGCCTTCCACAGCCCCTCATTACCCCAATAGGGTCCAGAGCGATTTGCAGTTTTTCTACTTTCACAGGGGTCCTCCACCACTAGCCCCCACAAATGTGGAGGGGCTGACTGTAATCCTCAAACTGAATAAACTGTTCAATGAAATTTTGCAGTGGGGGGGGGAGATTCCAGAAAGTTGGAGGGAGGGTTGCTTTATAACCATATCTAATATATGTTCAGTTTCAGGATACCATCATATAACACTTTTACATCAGGATTTTAAAATCCTCACAACAATTTTTATAAACAAAACCAATACTTTTATAGATAACTGTATCACCTAAACCAAATGGATTTCATGCCAAATAGACAACTTTTGGATACAATTTGCAAAACACTGCACATAATTCTTGTGATAGTTCAGAAACAGAAGCTGCCATTCTTTCTTTGGTACTTTAAAAGTGTTCGACAGAGTGGAATGGTGTTAAGTTTTTGGTCTTTTGAAAAGAATGAGTTTGGGAACAGCATGTATTAGTTTGCTAACAGTTCAAGGGCATATGTCTATGTCCATGTCTAAAAAACAGATTCTAAAACCATACTTTCAGAAAGAGGTACAAGGCAGGACTGTCCTTTATACACTCTGTTATTCGCTGGTGCTCTGAAACCATTGGCTGGGTGTATTAGATCATCCTTAATAATAAAAGAGGTTCAAATAAATGGTGTAGAGCACAAGTTTAATTTATTTGCTTATGATTTGCTATTATTTCTCCAGCATCCAGACAAAGCTATAGAAAAACTGAAAATAATTCTGGTATCCCCCCCTCCCCCAATTTTTTGTTTTAAACTCAATTATATGAAATCTTAGGATTTCTGTCTCAATATCGCATTCTCATAGCAGCCAACCTTGCAAAGAAAACAACATGATTTAGTTTTCAACTACAGTTTTCAATAATGAAATCTGCGGATAATAGCAAAAGCCCCTGTCACTATTCCCACCACTGAGAGCCATCTCGGGGGCAGAAGAAGGGAGGGAGAGCTCCTCCTCCTCTCCCTTGCCCCCCTCACCATTGCCACCACTGAGAGCCCTCGTGGGAGAAGGGAGGGAGCAGGCTAGATCCCTCCCCCTCCCTTCGCCTCCACTGCAACCAGAGCTCTCCCGGCGGAAGGGAGGGGCAGGAGATCCCTCCTCCCCCTCCATTTGTCCCCGCCACGACCAGAGCTCTCTCAGGGGCAGGGAGGGGCAGGCTAGATTCCTCCTCCCCTCCCTTCCCCCTGCCACCACCAACCGTAGATAATTGAATCAGTGGTTGGCGAATCAGTGGATGCAGGGGTGCTATTGTACTTTGAAATTCAAGTTGCTAAGAATATAAACCAAATCCTATATTACTAGTACAAACTAGTTATAACTTGGATTAAAAACAAGATAAATGAATGGTCAGTACTAAACCTGTCCTTGCTGGGATGCATCGTGGCGACTAGAGCACACACATTGCTCAAACTACCTTTTTTCATTTCAGACAAGTCCATTCCACCCAATGGGAGATGGGCTAAAAAGGTGACAAAAATTGTTGGAAAGTTTTATTTTACAGGGTAGGAAATTTAGGTTCCCCATTGGTATTACATATCTGCTGATAATGGGGTCTTGTATGTATGTATGTGCTTCATGTTGCCTGTTGACTTATGGTGACCCCATGGATTTTATAGGATTTTCTTAGGCAGGGAATACTCCGAGGTGGTTTTGCCAGTTCCTTCTTCTGAGTACTAAGTACTCTCCCATCCAAGTACTTAGCAGGGCTGGCCCTGTGAGGTCTTGCTGTACCTAATTTGGACAAATATTTTCATGCATGCTAGATTAAGCAAGTCATCTAATTAATCTGAAATGATGGGACAGTATACTGGACTTCTAGGGAGGATGACACACAATACTCTAATCACTTCCTGATTTTAGCTGAAGACATCTCTAGTAGAAGATTAAGTCAAAAACCCATTCCAAAGAGAAGTAATAGCCAATTAGAGAAAGCTGTCTAGTTTATTCCTCTTCTTTCTCCCATAAAATTTCTCCTCTTAGAGAGGGATATTAAACATCCTAAAATATGTCAGAAAATAGAAGGGGAACACATGCAGAAGTACATTAGAATTAGAAACTCCAGAACAACTGGAAAGAATACAAAGCTATTCTGGGATGATCTGGTTTAGATACCATAAAATTGAGCAAAATTGCTAGGGATTGGTTATGGTCTCAACAACCACCTAAGCAAATTAATTTGATTTAATTAATTTAATTAATTTGCAACATCCCACATTTGGAAACTAGTGGCTTAATTTCTAAAATTTACTAAAGAAAATGATTATAGCAAACCACAGTGAAAGCCTTTTGGGACATTGTTAACGTTTCAGATGAAACGGACTTCCGGTCTGAGACGGAGTGATCGACGATCGACTGAGAGGAACTTTGGCTCTGAAAACCCCTGACGGAGTAAATAAACTCCTTTAAACCCCTGCTAAAAGGTCCCCAGGTGAGGGGTTCCAAAAGGTGCCACCAAAATTGGGCTCGATACACGGATTCTGCTTAAAAAGAAGGAGGCGATGGAGGGCTAGCACGATGTGACGAGTATTAAGGTGGCTCCCAGCCACATCGGGAGAAGAGTGGGACGAGAGGCATACCCACGACACGCTGGAGAAGCCGCCAGACACTGCAGAACAGGAAAGAAGAAATAAATTAAACAAAGTCCGTGGAGCTTGCTCTTGAGAGGCAGTGATTTCCCTCCAGTCTTTAAGGCATTACCTTTAATTTAATAGCAGAGTTGTCTTGGCCTGTCTGTTTATTTGCATTGCCTTCTTTTTCTAACCAGAACCAAGAACAGACAAGGCTTACTTTGGAGTAGTATTTTCTTTTTCTTTTTGTTCTATTTTCTTTTTTTCCTTTGTTGAGCCATCTGAATATTTATACTTTTTAATGTTTCTTTTTCCCCAGTGTCAACTCTCTTTTTCCTTTTGAGGTATTTACAGTATATAACCTGATTATATTTTTCTTTCTTCTTTTTTTGGGGGGGGGGAGTCTATAGTGTCTCATTAGCCTGCAGCTTTCAATTGCTATAGCTGGTCATTATATCTATCTATCTATCTATCTATCTAGATATATATATACACACAGTTGCCCCTCCACATTCGTGAACTTAACATTTGCAATTTCGAATATTCACAGATTTGGGGAGGGCCCCCGCCCTCCAAAAAGCAGCGGCACAGGGCCTCTGGAGGCCCCATGAAGGCCCTGGGCGGGAGGAGGGAGGGTCAGGGAGGTCTCCATGGGGCCTTCGGAGATGCTCCGGAGGCCCCATGAAGGCCCTGGGAGGGAGGTGGGAGGGCCGGGGAGGTCTCCATGGGGCCTTCGGAGATGCTCCGGAGGCCCTGTTGAGGGCTTGGGCAGGAGGGAGGAGGGCTGGGGAGGCATCCACGGGGCCTTGGGAGGGTCTCCGGAGGCCCTGTGAAGGCCTTGGGGGGGAGGGGGAGGCAGGGGAAAGCGACTATGGGGCCTCCAGCGGCCCCATGGTCGCTTTGGCAGGGGAGGGGGAGGGCAGTTGTTATTCGCAGAATTTTCACATTCGCGGGCGTCTGGGGAACCTAACCCCTGTGAATGTGAGGGGACGACTGTATATATATTCTTTTTTTCTTCTTTATTATTATTTTTTATTTTTTTAAAACTTTTTTGCTTGGTTCAGTTTGGTCTTGATGAGTCACAGTTACCAAAGTAAGCCTTAAGTAAAGGGTGTGCTTGAAAAAGTTGAAAGCACATTGCTGTCACAGGGTTGGAGAACTGCCAAGGCACCTGGCTTTCATATAAACATATGAAAATTTGGCCCTTTTGAAAGACCATAGATGATTTTTTGATTGAATACGTAATAAGTCCAGCAGCTATCTAATCTGGCATTTCGTATTTACTGTCTTTTATCTTTTACCATCGTGGAGGTTGTCCCACTTAAACATTTGTTGCAAAGCTACTGTCCTTGCCACAATTAACTCTTCCTTCTCTATTTAAAGTCTTATTATTATATCCCTTGGTTTTTTGTTTTGTTTTTGCTTGCTTTTTTCTCCCCCCCTATTTTTGTCTTTCTTTTTTTGTTTTTTCCTTTCTTTTTTTTTCTTTGCCTGTATATTCTTTCCCTTCTGAAATTGGACCCCCTCACTTTTGAAATTTTTGTATTTTTTTCTTTTCTTCTTTTTTGTTTTTTGGATCCCCCTTTCCCCAATTTTTAAGGGAATCCACCTTCTTTTGCAAAAAAACATGTTCTCTCTTTTATTCTTTTTTTTCCTTCCTTTTGAAACCACCTCCTCACCTCTGGAGTGTATATTTTTGTGTTAACTTTGCTTCACCTCCCACCTTCTCTTTCTGCAGGAGAGAAATAATAGGAGGAAAGAAGGGAAATTAAGGGGGAAGGAGAAGGAGAGGAGAAGCAAAGTTAAGTAGTTAAGGAAGGATAAAGAAAGAAAGTAGAGGGTTTGCATAAGTGAAGAAGAAGGTAGAGGAAGGAGGGGAGGGAAAGAGAGAGAAGAAAGAGATAGAATAGAGACTGCTCAACAATAAGAAAGGAACTAAGAAAGAAGAAGAAGAAAAAAGAAATCTAGGAAAGACAAGGAGCTAAGAAGGAGTTAAGGAAGGAGGAAGGGAGGGAGAGAGATAGAGAAAGGAGGGAAGGAAAGGGAAGGGAAGGAGAAGAGGTGAGAGAGAAAGAGGAGAGAAGAGAAAGAGAGGGAAGAGATAAGGGAAAAGAACTGAGGTGAGGGAGTGAATTAGAAACGAAGGAGAAACAGGGTTTAGGATGGAGAAAACTAGACAAAACTTGATTCAGATTAGACCTGAATCAAAGGTGTAAGAGACAGTTAGGACAGTAAAAGAAAGGTAGACAAAAGAAGATAGGTTGATAAAGGAACAAAGAGAAAGAAAGGAGGAGGAAAGGGAAGAGATAGAGAAGGGGATAGGGAAAGGGAAGGGAGAAGAAAAAGATTATTTTAGAAGAATCCTGCTACTGAAATATAAAACATGGCTTCCGGAGTGAGAAGCAGAACCAAAACATTTGACCCCTACAATCTACAAGGACGGAGAGGCTCAACAGAAGAAGGCACACCACAGTATATGATGAAATTTATGGCTCCCAGCCATAACAGGAAGAAACAAGCAAAACGGAATTAATATTGGATGAAATAAAATTAAAAGAGCAGGAATTGGTGAAGACCCCAAACAACAACAAAATTAAAAAGCAGATTAAAATACTACAAGAGCAATTAACTATGACCATGACAGATGAAATGAAGAAAAAGTTAGATTTTTTAAAACAAAAAGATTTTGAATTTGGCAACAATAGGCAGGTGGCTGGCCTATAAACTGAGGAAAGAAAGAGCTAAAAGGTTAATAACGAAAATAAAAATTGGAGATAAGGAAATAACTGATGAAGTACAAATTCAGAAAATATTTCATAATTACTTCAAAACAATTTATAGAAAGTCAGAAACTTCCTTAACAAAGATGGATGAATATATTAAAAAATGGGATCTCAGTAAAGTTATAGATATGCAAAGAAAGGAACTAAATAAAGATATAACGATTGAAGAAACAGCAGACACAATAAGGAGAATAAAATCAAATAAGACTCCAGGACCAGTCGGCCTGCCAGCAGAATATTATAAAAAATTCCAAACAGAACTAATTGCACCTTTTTCAATGGTATTAAAGTACATTTTAGAAAAGAATCTAATTCCTAACAGTTGGAGAGAAGCAAATATACTTCTAATTCCAAAAGAGGGACAAGACCATTTACAAATAAAAAATTATCACCCCACTTCATTACTGAATGAGACTATAAAATTTTTGCAACTATATTGGCCAATAGACTCAAAAAATTTCTTACAAGACTATATACAAAATGACCAAAACGGCTTTCTCCCCAAAAGACAAATAAAAGATAACATTAGATCGGTAATTAATATATTAGAATATTTACACTATCACAACGAAATCATAGGAACCTTATTTTTCGTAGACTCAGAAAAAGCTTTTGATAATCTAAATTGGCCCTTTATGTTAAAAACAGTAGAAGAAATGGAAATCGGGCAAAACTTCTGTAAATGGATCCAAATGTTATACTGGGAACAAAAAGCCAGACTAATAATAAACGGAAAATTAAAGGAAGAGCTAAGAATTGAGAAAGGAACCAGGCAGGGATGCCCACTATCTCCCTTGTTACTTATTTTAGTACTAGAAGTTTTAATTAATGAAATAAGGAAAGATAAGGAAATTAGAGGGCTTAAAGTGAAGAAAGAAGAATATAAGGTAAAAGCGTTTGCAGATGATTTGGTAATTATTCTAGAGGAACCAATAAAGGGAGTTGGGTGATTAATGGAGATAATGGAAGAATTTGGAAAATTAGCTGGATTTAAAATCAATAAAGAAAAAACCAAGACACTAACAAAGAATTTAAATAAAAATGAAAAAGATGAATTAGAAAAGAGATCAAAATGTGAGATAGTAAAAAAAGTAAGATACAGTACTTAGGAATTAATCTGACAACTAATAATCAACAATTATTAATAATAATTATGACATAATATGGAAAGGTATTAAAAAAGACTTGAATAGATGGCAAGGATTAAATTTATCACTTTTAGGAAGAATAGCCACTATAAAAATGAACGTTTCACTGAAATTAATGTTCCTCTTCCAAACAATATTAATAATTATCTCAAACAAAATTTTTAGAATTTGGCAAATAGATATAAATAAATTTTTATGGGCTGGAAGAAAACCTAAAATTAAATGGAAGCTATTAGTAGATGACAAAGAAAGAAGTGGATTGGGTTTACCGGACCTGAGAATCTATTTCGAAGCAACGTGTCTCTCCTGGTTAAAGCAATGGATACTATTGGAGAACAAAAGAAACTTAGAATTAGAGGGATTTGAGTTAAAATTAGGCTGGCATGGGTATTTAGGATACAAGATAAAAATAAATAAAGACTTTAAAAATCATGTAATAAGAAGATCACTGTTTAGAATTTGGGAAAAATACAAAATTAGACTATGCCCGAAAATCCCAGGATGGCTGTCACTCCAGGAAGCTTTCTGTAAAAATGAACTAAGAGATTACAATTTGATAACCTACAGAGAATTTATGGGGAAAAGGGGAAATATATGGGAAATTAGAGAATGGCGGGACTTAGTAGGAGAAGGCTTCCAACTACAATTGCTAACTTATTATCAGATTAGATCTAGAGTAAAAGAGGACCTAAGAGAACGACAATATGAAGGAGAAACCTCAGAAGTTGAAAAGCTATTGAGATCAGGTAATAAAAATTTAATTAGTAGACTTTATAAATTGTTACTAAAATGGAATACAGAGGATGAACAAATAAAGCATTGTATGGTAAAATGGGCCAGAGATATTGGACATGATATTCTATTAGAACAATGGGAGGACATCTGGAAGAGGGGTTTGAAATTCACCTGCTGTTTACAACTTGAAGGAAAATTTCTACAAACTAATGTATAGATGGTATATGACACCATTTAAATTAGCAAAAGTGAGGAAAGACAACTCTCCACAGTGCTGGAGATGTAAAGAGCACAAGGGCACCTTCTACCACATGTGGTGGGAATGTAATAAAATAAGAAGATTCTAGCTAAAAATAAATAAAAAAATAGAGAAATAGAGAAAATTACAGAAATGAAGTTAGGCCTGAGACCTGAACTGTACTTGTTAAATATGATAAAGGAGCATAGATATCTAATACTTTACTTGATCACGGCAGCAAGGCTGGTTTTAGCCAAGAATTGGAGGGGTGAAGACGCCCTATTAAAATCAGACTGGTTGGAGAAGGTAATAGAGTTGGCTAAATTGGACAAGCTAACAAACTGGATAAAGAAGAAAGCAATGAAAGACTATATTAAGATTTGGGAACCATTTATAAAATACCACAAACAGAAAGAGGGAAATTTAAGTGTTCTTGGTTTTTATAGTTAGGCAATCAGATAGAAGGTTTATATAATTAAAGTCTTTCTTTTTTCTCTCACTGTTAAATCTGTTGTAAATGAATTATATTAATGGATACATGTAAAGAACGTAGTCATAAGGAAATGTAACTACTTAACAAAAACTATTGGTCTCAAAGTCTGATACAGTGAACAATTATTGAAGAAGGAAGATAATTTAGATTAGCAGGATTAAAATTAAACAAATGCGGTAATACAGTGATAATGGTCGGTACAGGAGGCTGAATTTGTAAGTGTAGCATAAAGTCAAACAAGAACAAGCAGGAAGTTTTTTAACAATTTATGTGTATATATGTATATGTATTTGTCTATGTGATTGTTACATTATGTTGTGTTTTTTTTGGCTATGTACATGAATTGGGATAATTAGGAATATTCTATCTGTTAATGTCTCTCTCTTACTGTTATATGGTGTATGTTATGATTATTCAATAAACTATTTTAAAAAATTTAAAAAATATTTCAGATGAAACTTGGGGGGAAATATCATCAAGCCCTCCTTTTCACTCAGCTAATATAAAGGAGGGAGCTTGGAAAACTATCTGCAGGTGGCATTCTTGCCCACCGAAATTGTTTTGCAACACAATCAAACTAGTCTGTTGGAGGGGCTGTGTGGAGTATGGGACCTTAGCATATATATAGCTTGATTGTCCCAGAGTAGTAGCTTTTTGGGACTCTATGTTAAAATTTATTGAAGACATCACTAAAGAAAAGATTGAAAGCAGAGGTGAGTTGCTTCTGTTCTCTCCATTTATGGACAAGGATGTATCATTACACAAAAAATAATTGATTTCATAATTATCACTGGGGGCTTGTAGACAGGTTGTGGAACAGTGGGAATAAGCAAATAACCCATGGTTTCAAGGGATTCTGGACCATATACTAAATGAAAAACTAACTGTGAACCTTAAATATATAAGACGAGAACAATCAGAGGACAGATTTATGGGGAAATGGTTGCATCTCATTGAATACAGGCCATACCCTATACCAGAAATGAGGTATGCACAGATAGAAAAGAGGTTGCTAGCAATAGTGTTTGGACTAGAGCAGTACTATCAGTTTACCTTTGCACACAGAATAGGTTTACAATCAGGTCTTAAATTGTTAAGAGTTATAACAAGAAAACTCTTGCTGAGTTTTCTTATGAGAGTGTACTTTCCAGAGTGCACAGATGGATCCACAAAACAAGAACCAGAGTCCATTCATATGATAAAGCACCTCCCCATCTCCAAAAGCAGGCCTGAAGCAATACAACGATAGGATGTGTGCTACAGCAATTAAACAGGTCATCTCAGAAGGCTGGCCACTACACATTGTAATTTTGTCTAAGGGAGACATGATACTCCCAACAGATCTAAAGTGGGACATGAACTGGCACCATGCCTCACATCTAGGCATAGACTCATTCCTAAGTTAAGCATAGGAGGGCACCTTCTGGCCAGCCATGAAACCCCCCCTGAGAGCACTGATAGAACAGTGTGAGTTAGCAAAGTATATAGTGACAAACAGCAAAAAGAGACATTGAATCCTCATGACATTTCCTCCCAGCTGTGGGAGAAGGACAGAAAAGACTTGTTCAGTGTCAAGCGCAGAAGGTATGCGATTACTCCAGTTTTGGAGACGTAGTTCAACTTGAAGACTGTCAAACAAGCACAGTGGTCAGGAAGCCAAAGGCCCATTTTGCAAGGCTTGGGATACCTGGTATTCTGACTTCAGACAATAATCCACAGAAGACCTCGACAGAAATCAAATCAGTCTGCACTCTGTGGGAATTTCAGAACAACACATCATTCCCTGGATACCCACAGAGCAGTGGGAAAGCTGAATCCTCAGTGAAGGAAGTAAAAACGCGCACACACACACACACACACACACACACTTGGGTTGAGGGCAAATAAGATTGGTGAGGATCCATACCAACCTCTGTTAGATCATCACAATACACTTTTGCAAGGAATGGACAGCAGCCCTGCCCAAAGATTGGTGGAATGTAGAACTAAGACATTACTACCAATGAGGGACTGTTTGTTACAACCCCTGGAGATATGGGTTAATAGTACCTTGAAGCAGCTGAAATGTCAACATTTAAAATGAATTGCATGGTAGCACAAAGAGCCAGAGACCTGAGACCACTCAGCAGAGGAGACAAGTTTTGGGCACATCCAGTAAGTCCACATGGAAAAGAATGTCAAAGGGCCATAATACAGAATGTAGTGGGAGACAGTATGAAGTTGTTATAGATGGTGGACAGTGAATGAGATGTAATCAGAAACAATTGCACAAATGAAATCAGCTGAAGGACCAAGCCAACTTTGATCAGTTGCCTTGCCAATGAGTTTTACACTGTGGGGAAAGTTGCCAGGAAGTCCACAAAAGACAGAGAAACACCAGTGGGGTCCAGCCTACAAAACAGTGGTGCTAACAGCACAGAAGAAAGCATAGTCCTCAGAACAAAACAAATAAGGGTTGGGAACATCTTTAGATTATTGTGAGCCCCAAAAGATCACCACAGACCAGTTGTAAAGGTCCCCAGTGATGGAATATATGCTAGTAAATTCTAGCCCTGTGCACTAAATAAACATTTTTGTTAGAAACCATAGAAATAAAAGATGTGACAATATAGATAGGCCTCCATAAGTAAAACCACCAGCAGCAGCAGAAGGACAGAATTTTAATGAGTGTCAGGAAGACAGGAGGAGGAGCCACTCCCAGTGTGTGGGAGGGGTAGGCAAGGAGAGGATAGTATACCCAATAACCACTCTGTAGGAACTTTGTAGTCATGCCCTTTCAGTCTCAGAGGGAGGCAAAGACAAACATACACACCCCAAATAAATCTTGCCAAGAAAATCCCATGATAGGTTCACTTTAGGGTTGTCATAAGTTAGAAACGACTCAAAGGCACACAACAACAACAACAACAGGAACACAATAAAGTATGCTACCGTATTTATATTTAGGTGAGAGCTGTTTCTTAATTGGACAAACAGTGTCACATGAAACAGCTAGAGAAGTATACTATACATACCACCAAAAAAAGCTATGGGTTATTGTCTACTTACAACAGATGGGGAAGGAAATTGCTACTAGAAGAAAATGGCTACTGCCCAGGGGGAAACATTGTATATTTTGGCCCATTAGCAAGTTCAGGCAAATGACTGACGAAGTTAATAAGGACAGTAAGTGTCAGCCTTATATTAGATTGTAGCATTTCAAGGAAAGGGCGTAATTGACCATTCCTCCAGATTTTGCTTGAAAGCCAAGAGCAAATGTGAAGTACTAACACACCTTGATTTCCCAATAAGAGACCTGTAAATCAAATTTGGACAAAGGTAATGCCTCTTAATTCTATTTGTCTTTTACCCTGGGAAAAGCCATCCAAGAAGAGTTGACACATCAGAGCCAGAATGCAGGTCTGGCTCTGTCAGATATCAAGCCAAACACACCTCACATGCGGCTTGCATTTCAATGGCACCTGGGACCGAAGGCTGCTGCTCAAAGAGCTGTTCTGATGAGTTTTTGGAGCATGAATTTCATAATGTCTCTCAGTTGGGTGATGAAAATACATAGCTGGAACTTATGGGACTTAAATGGGCACAAGAAGCTGATGATTTTAAAGAGAAAGAGAGAGAGAGAGAACATGTAGGGAGTGGTGTTGGGTGGACTGAAGCAAAGGGCAGGACTCAAACAAAACTAGCTAACAATGGAAGGTAGAATGCAAGGTGCTTATAGGCATCTGATTCAGAATGTGAAACCATGGAAGTTCCAGTCTATGCTTACCCTTTTCTCCATCAATACTATATATAGCTACTTAGATTTTGGGTACTGTAGTGTGTGTGTGTGTGTGTGTGTGTACACATCTCCATCTCTTGTCTTTTCATAAATTAGATTTCAAACATATTCTAGGCATTGCCCCTAAGTTGTTTTTTTTTTAATGGAGATTGAGGAATAGCCATTTGCCAGTTGTTGATCACATGAAGACTGAAGCATATATAGACTAACCTGGCTTTTATAGGGTAGTTTTATAGGATAGTTCTGTGGCTTTTATATGATGGTTCTCTGCAGCCCAGCTATCAATACCTGACTGGGAACACTGTCTTAAGTTTGTTTGGTGTAAGCCATCAGAACTGATGTATCTTAAGTCACGTGATTCTGAAAGGCTAGCAGTGGCTTCAAGCAGGGGTAGGGAACACGTGACCCTCCAGATGATGATTAACTGCTTCTCTCACCTTGGCCAATTGGTGAACACTCTTTGGGTTTGGTTCCGTTACAAACCCATTCAACAGTAGCATTGTCTAGACCATATTTTACCAGATTGTCTGCAAGAACATCATTGGGAACCTTGTGATAAGCCTTACTGAAATCAAGATATACTACATCCACAGCATTCCTCTCATCTACTAAACTTGTAAACTTGTCCAAAGAAAGAGAGATAAGATTAGTCTGGCATGACTATTTTTGTGAAACCCACACTAACTTTCAGTAATCACAGAATTCCTTTCTAAGTCCTCTCTCTGGCTTTTCTTCACAAAGATTCAGGAAGGACTCATCCTGCGCTTTCTGCAAGCGTGCTGATGACTAAAAAGGCCAATCCGAGATAAACAAGTCCGGTTGCAGAAAGCACAGCAGAAGGTCTCCTTGGGTGATGTTTCTGGGTTGTGATTCTTTCTGCGTCGTCGTTTCTCTTCAAGACTTGTTCGGCATGAGTTCTCAAATAAGGCTGCGGCATTGTGGATAGTGCGTCTCAATGCCTCCCGATGTGAGGCCAGGGCGGACCAATGTTGGTGATCAATTTGGCCGAGCCTGAGATGTTGTTTCAGGGAGTCCTTTTATCGCTTTTGGAGTGCCCCTCTTACGCTGGCCCATGGCGAGTTCACCGTAGAGTACTATTTTTGGGAGGCGCTGGTCCTATTTAATGTTGTGTTCTAGAACATTTCCTGGTATTGACATCAAGCTGACTGGTTGGTAGTTGCTCAGGTCCTTTTTTTTTCCTTTTTAAAAGATGGGGACAACATTTTCTGGGACCTCTCCTGCTGTCCAGAGTTCTCAAAGATTATTGACAGTGGCTCTGAGATTATGCCTGCCAGTTCCTTTAGTACCCTTGGATACAGTTCATCTGGCTCTGGAGACCTGAATTTATTTAGAGCAATTATTATTATTATTATTATTATTATTACACCTTTTCCCTAGGGAATCAAGGTGGAGCACAACATAAATTATAACAATAAAATATTATAACAATAAAAACACAAGGTTAAAAAACAATCCCATATCCTGTCTCTCCCTCGAATCATAAAAACAGCAAGAACAATAAAAGAAATTCAACAGCATAATATATTAAAATTTACAAATGCAGATTGAATGTTGTCCCTCTGTATCCAGGGATTTGGTATCCACGGGTTTGAGTATTCATGGCTTGAAAATATTCTTTAAAAAATAATAATCCAAAAAGCAAACCTTGATTTTGCCATCTTATATAAGGGACCCCATTTTGCCATACCATTGCATATAACTGCACTTGAGTATTCATGGATTTTGGTATCCACGGGGGTGGTGGTCCTGGAACCAAACCCCAGCAAATATGAAGGGACAATTGTATTTTGGTATTCCTGTACCATCTCTTTACTTATTCTGGGCTACAGTCCCCTCACTGCATCATTTGTTATATTTCTACCAGGATCAGCACTATTTTCTATTTGGGAGAACACTGAGGCAAACAAAGTGTCAAACAGTTCTGCCTTCTTTTTATCATGTATTAGCATATCACCATCTTCTCCATGGAATGGCCCAGGTCTTCCTCTTATTCTGAACATAGCCCTTTCAAATTATTTTTAACCTCTCTAGCAAGCCTGATCTCCTTCTGGGTGTTAGCCTTAGCTTTTCTGACTTTCTCCCTAGAGGTCCTGGCAATTCATTGTTATTTTTTGGGAGAGTCATTTCCCCCTTTTTCCATTTCTTGTACGTGTCTTGTACGTATGGCTCAACACACACCACTTAAACCCTCCCCAGTGCCTTTTTTGTATTTGTTTTGGAGTGACCAGCATTTTTCAGACTGGCTCATCTCTAACAACACATTTGAACCACGGCAACGTATTTCTTTCCCAGCACTTCCATGATTATCTAGGCTGGAAGAATATGCTTTCATTTCTTCCAGTATTGATTCATTTATCCCTATGAGCAGAGTAACTGATTTTCAGTAAATTTCTTAATAACAATGAAATTTAAAATGCTGAAAAACTTCCTCAAGAGTCTTATGTTCAGTGACCATGTTCACTTGCAAAAAATATCCATACTCAGGAAGTTGAACAAAAATAAGTCCAGTTTTTTACAGTCTTTTTGTTTCAAAATGCTGATAGACCCTGAAAGGAAGGAGGATGTTGTTTCTGTCTAGAGGTACTGAATTGTGGATTCTGACAAGTTATGAGAATGCATAATTCTTCATGAGCAATGCTCAGCAATATTCAACCTCAGGTATTAAAATGTGGCAGAAAGTATGAGTTAGAATCAGCAGTGGGTGAACTGCTGGCCCATCAACCGACCATCAGCCAAACAGGCACTAACGAGTCTTGCATTTCTATACCCAGAAACTAACCATTCCCCCCCCCTCTCCCTGGCTTCTCTTCGCAAACGAAGATTCAGGAAGGACTCATCCCGCGCTTTCTGCAAGCGCGCTGATGACTAAAAAGGCCAATCCGAGATAAACAAGTCCGGTTGCGAAAAGCACAGCAGAAGGTCTCCTTGGGTGATGTTTTTGGGTTGTGATTCTTTCTGCGTTGTCGTTTCTCTTCAAGACTTGTTCGTCGTGAGTTCTCAAATAAGGCTGCAGATTGTGGATAGTGCGTCTCCATGCCTCCCGATGTGAGGCCAGGGCGGACCACTGTTGGTGATCAATTTGGCCAAGCCTGAGATGAACACCACCTCCTTGCAAACTATGCGGATGACAGGATCACACTGTGTGTGTGCGTGTGTGTGTGCACACATGCATGCACACATGTATGGATTTGAATTAAAGAAAATGTCAGTTTCATTGGATCTATGTCACACTTCTTATACTTTCAACCGTTATGATTTTACTTATAAATCACCCAGTTCCACGTTTTGTCAGCATCCTTGCTTCCAACAGAGGGATCTGTGTTTATAGAGTTTAAACAGCTTCCTAGATAAAACTGATCATCATAACCTCTGTCTGGTCTCTCCTCGTGTTAAATCCCAGCTAACTTATAAAATGAAGTGAATTAATTAAGGCAGAAAAACATTCAGGGACCCCACTGAACTCTTTAGTTAGAAAAACTGATTTAGGAAATTTTAATCAATTCATGACTGTCTGTGAGAAATATAAATTAAAAGAATGCCAAAGTGATCTCCCTGGGACAGCTACTAACCTAAGCAATAGATCTGCACAGACAAGCAATTTGGGAATGTACTCAGCCAAGTTCCACAGCACTTTTGCTGCTGAATGCTCAAAAAAACTCCGGGGTTGTCTAAATGGTAAAAATACTCCTTGTAGATTTGAGGAGAATACCTTTTGTTCCAATGGGATCCCGTATCATTTTGCCTTATTGTGATGGAGCCCCCCCCCCCCACAAAAAAAAGCCATATACTCTGTGGGGAAAGCCTTCACAGCTTTCCGGGTTTTAGTTTTTAAAAAATAGCACGGGAAGTGCACATTCCTGCTTGTTGGGACAAGTGATGTGAATTGATGCACTTTCCCAATATGAACGGAAGTGGGATGATTATTGGTCGGGCGTGTGTGTGCCAGCAAGGCAAGCACCCAGAAGCACCATTTTGGATTTTCACTGTAGCCATCATGTGTTACAGTGAGAAAATAGTCTTTGTTGTTGTTGTTTCCTTCTTTGTTAAAGTGGGAGGTTGTACTTTCACACCTTGGATATGGTTTAAAAAAACCTGTTCAGTGGTGGCAACTCAAGGTAAATAAACTCGCAGCCACCATCTTGATTTGTAGGCATGCCTGTTGGAACAGCGAAAGAGGATAGTTTTGTATGCCTGTGATCTTATAAAAAACACTGTTGAGACAAATAAAAGCTAGTGCGAATTGGCATTACTGCACACCGGTATAGACAAGCCCTCCCTTTTTATTGGGATGGTGACATTACTTCCTGAGCCTGAAGGCCTTCAGAACACCCTGATGAAGGGAGCCAATAACAAGCTCCTGATTTTATTTCACCAACAGCCTGTCTTCTGTCACTGCATGCAGTAGCTGACAAAGCGGCATGGCTAAGGTGGGGATATTCTCAGAATGCCAGTCTGTCCTTCAATTCTTTTGAGTTCTCTGTATTCCCACAGATCAGAGCTTGTCTAAACAAACATAAGCAGGTAAGCTGTTCTTATGCTTTCACCTTCTCTCCATAGTCCTGACCATCATTGTTGAATTTAGCTCCCCACCTGTGATCAGAAACATAAGTCCAGTATTTCCAAAATCTTTCATAGTGGGGCTGCACTTATTTCACACAATTAAAAGTGGGCTTATTTTCACTCTTATATTCAGAAATATAAATATAAATACAGAACCTATAAGTTTCATATACGGGCAAGAGAGAGATCTGAGCTACAGCTAGCCTCCATAATTTGAGCACTGGGACTATTATTTTTTCATCATTAATACTTTTTTTTTTACCCTACCCTTCCACCAACAAGCTCCCCTACATTTTATTGTCACAACAAACCCATAAAGTAGAATAGGCTGACAAAGGGTATCAAGTCACCTGTTGAGTCTTCATGTCCAAGTGGCAGTTTGAACTCATGTACAAGCCCATAGTCTAACCACTATATCATGCTGGCTCCCAAGAAATACTCTGCTTTCTCTTGCCTCATTACCCTGCCAGTGGCAGGAGTCAGGGATAGGCACCTTGCTTTCTGGAACATTGGGATGTTCGGTGTTCATTTGTTAAAGTGTAAACCCTTAGGCTGACAGGATATTGGCTGAAACAAAGATGAGAGCAGTACGTACTTAATGGGGCCTCTTGGAGAGTCACATAGTGATTGGTGGTGGATATGCCTATATGTACTTTCTTCCCCCAAAGTGTACTTCAGTTTGTACTGTGGCACACCTGTTTTCTTAAGCACACAGTTTGGGGTCATGACTGTTCTAGTCTGCCCATCTCTCCTTCACAGGCTTCACACACTAGAAAACTGACTGGATGGCATAATATCAAGGGCTTGATACACGGCTCAAGGAGAGCCTTTAGTAAAGATCCAAGATAGCAATTGTTTCAAAAATCAGACTACTTCCTCAGCTCACAGACTGAGGAATAACATATTTAGGAGGAGGAACATGGTGGGAAAAGCCATAATTCTTATAATATGACACACATCAAGGATCCCTGGCAGCCCTGGTGCATCTTTGCTCCTGTTGGATGGCTACTTTCCCTCTACATCTGATAGACAGACTCCCACTCATGGTTCCTGACTCATCATTGCAATGCTGTCACCCACTTCTTTTATGTCAAGTATGAAAGCATTCACTTTCTATGCTGGACCTAAAAGTCATTTGTGGCAGTAGCTTGGATAAACAAACTGTACTTTTTATAGCAAGTAGGTCAAAGTAGTGAAACGTGTTACTGAACATATCTCAAAATTCCTACTGATTCCTACTGTTAACACAAGGAATAACTAAAATATGCAGTATGTAATTTAAGGCCTTCTTTCACAAATGTCTTGGTGATTTCATTTATTTACCATTTTCATTTATTTGAAGTATGTCTGTGCCTTTAAGCCACCTGTCAACTTATGGTGACCCCCATGAATTTCATAGGGTTTTCTTAGGCAAGGAATCTTCAGAGGTGGTTTTGCCAGTTCCTTCTCATAAATAGAGCCTACAGCAGTAGGTATTCCTGTATCATCTCCCATCCAAGTACTAACCAGGACTGACCCTGCTTAGCTTCCAAGATTAGATGGCATCTGGTGCCTTTATATAGGGCAGATGTTGGCAGGTGGCCTTGAAGGAGAGGAGATGGGAGAGTGTAGCTAGGCAATGAAGAGCTTGGGCATGTTGCTTTATTGTTGCCATTGTTTTGGCCTACAACTGGCCATACAGGTTGGGGGTTCCTGCAAATTGTAGCCCCCAAAAGTATTATTTACAAGCTCTTGCAGGATGTTCCCAACATATTATTCATGCACAACCAATCCAAGAGTAGAAGTTGCAAAGCCTACTCAGTGTTTGGAGGCTTTGGGCAAGTGGATGAAGATCAGCAAGCTGCAAGTGAATCCAGAAGAGATGAAAGTGATTATTCCTTCATTGGTTTAGCTCCAATAAGCATACTAGTGGAGCAGAGTTTTTTGTCAGCACATCTATACTGCAGAACCTTCTCTTCCATCCCCACTTCTTTCTCAGTTGTGCAACAGCAGGAGTGGGTGGGGATTTCTGGTTGCAGCTCCAATCTTAGCCACTGCTCAGGTGAACCCAACTATGGTTTGGCTGCCCTTGTGAAAACCAGGGAAGGGGGAACAAGTCACTGCTCCAACATTAGGCTGTGCCTTCTTTCCCAGGTGCACAAGGGCAGCTGGCACCAGGGCCTCCAAGAGAAATTTGGCAAGGTGAAACAAGACTGCTTTTGGGCCTGGGGTGGTGGTGGTTTTTCAAGCTTTTTTTCCTTCTGGGGTTTTTGTTTTGAAGAAGGGAGCTGTCAAAAATTCATAGGCCTCTCCTTTATGCTCCTGGCCCCAGGCCACAGACTGAGCCCTCCTCTTATAGGCCCTAGCTGAAATGTGGCTAGATCCACCTGCACTGCCAAGTAAGCACTGGGGCAGAGCTGCAACCAGAAATACTCTCCCACAGGTGCTGTTGCTCACCCAGGTTGAGGGGTGTTGTACGAGAAGGTGCAGGGTGCCTCCTTCTGCAGTGTAAGGCATGTATCACCTACAGGATCCTGGCCATATGGATTGGGGGCAGGGAAGCTCATATTTTCTAAGAAGGAGCAAGGTTATCCATGCAGATTAGCCCATATTGCCTGTCATATGTGAGGGAATCCTCAGATAGAACAGATAGCCAGGAGTGCATGTTCACGAATTATGTGCTTATGCACAAGGTCTTCTCAGCTAGAATAGAAGGACCTTGAACTCATTATCTATATTCTTGTAAACTAAGCTACAATTATGCAAACCAAGGGTTCATCTACACAAGCAGGATATGCTAGCTCCCTACTGGCATATCCTGGCTACAGATCAGACTCATTCCTCCCCTGTTACCTCTACAAAATGGGCCAGAGTCCAGACAGGCATGCCAGCCCATCGTTGCTGCCACTGCCATCTCCCTAGCTCTCTTGGAAGCGAGGAAGCCAGCCCACAGCATGTGACCAAGGCCCCTTGCATGTGACCAGCCTTGGTCTCATGCCGTGGGAGCCCTTCCTGCTTTGGAAGAGCAAGGCTGATTGGCAGCTGCAGTGACAGTCCAGCCTGCTAGGACAGGCTCCGGCAGACATGCAGGGCTCAATCTGTTTCTTCCCAGTGGGAGGAGATTTTCCCAGGTATTATTTTACAATGGTTTATTGGGCATTACCTCATCTTATCCCATATTTTCCCTGTGGGTGGTGAGGATTGCCTGGGGGCAGAACGGGGTAAAAGCCTTGTGCTGTCAGGACTGCAGGGCTCTAACACAGGGCCAAGATGGGTATATTGCCCATATAGACAAGACCCAAGGGTGAATCTACTTTTTGATGAGAGCAAAGTAGATTCACAAATTCAGCAAAGGTTTCGTGTGCTTTAGTTCCCAGTTCAAGGTACTTTTAAAATTACTGATTTTTTTAAAACTGGAAAATAACTATAGGGTTTTTCCCTTTAATGTAATCAATACATTTTGCTTCAAAGCAGTGATTAAAACTCTAGTGGCAATTCATTCAGTTTAAAATCTTGCACCAGGGCCTATTAGAGCTGCCAAAACAACTACGAATGTTAATTATCAGGCAAGTTGCTAGAGGTGTACCTCAAAAGATGTTTGCTCTTGTGTGTATGTTCTAGCAGCAAAAGGTTGCAATGCTCTTCCGGGAGTAGAGCTGCACACACTTGAAATTTTAATTCTAGAAGTCTCCTTCAATAATTTAAATGTTGGCATTCATTCTGGTAGTATGGGCCCTTACTTTAAAGTTTAAAGGAAGTTTAAGCTAATGAAGATGGATAGCAAGATATTATGCTGCAAGAGACAAAAATATTATTTTAATAGATCAAAATGTTAAGCCTATCCTTTTGATTTACTAATAGCTGAAGCAGATGGCAGTCTTAACAATGAGAAGGGGAGAAGTGTTTGTTGGAGGCATAATAATAAAAGTATAGTACTTTATCAATTGGAAGAATAATTTTGAAATGACTAACCTTTAAACAGTAAGTTTAACTCTTGGCCCAGGATGCTTTTAAAGAGCGTCTTTCCTCATGTGAACCTACACATCTTTTCATTGAGGTTGGCTACTCCAAATTCCTTTGAAGCGGAGTGGGGGCATGTCAGAGAATGAAGTGGGGCTTTTCAGTAATGAACAGCCCTTATTTTTCAGAATGAATTGTATAGGGACTATCCCTTACTGCCTTTAGGAAGAGCTGCAAAGCTTTTCCATTCTGAAAAGTGTTTGGAGGCTGAAAAGAGCCTTATAGTAAACACCCTCTCTGTTTGCTATATGCACACCATCCCATTTGTTTTTAGTGCTGTTTATCATCCGGTTTACTGAATAGGTAAACAGAAGTTCCGGGTAGATGCTAAAAAACCAAGGAGTGTCACAGTTGTCATGTGTACAAGACTACATGAAGTACCAAAATTCAACACCACCCCCAAATACCAATTTTTAAAAAAGCAATCCAAAGGAGATAATTTCAGTACTTTGGTTTTGCAGCCTCACTACCAAATAATAATGTGGTCCAATTTTATATACCAACAGGTGATAAAATTGACATTTCCTAATTCAAAATTCCTGTTCCAGAATTGTTTAATTTGTGGCCAGCTACAGTTGGCCTGGTGTTTGTTCAGGAAAAAAACAACAACACTTTTTAATCTGAAAGTATAACACTTTCTACTTGTAACACACACTCTCTCTCCTTTCTTCCATTCTACAGAAGTCTCTGTTTCTTTTTAAAATTAAAATGTTGAGGGTAGGAAGAAGACTCCCAGCCACCAAAATAAAAATTAAAAGGTATCTTAACCAACCCTCCTTTGGGATACTTCAGTTTTAGCCAGCAGTAAATGCCACACTAACCCTGTACCAGATATTGGTAAAAACTGGCTGGTTTCCTTCCAAATCCCCACTGGAGCAGCAGAATTTCAAGTCAGGTTATATTTAGCTACTCAACATTGTTACCCGACATTCTGCCAAGTGATCAAGGGTCTGTCAAAAAATTATTGCTCAGAAGATAAAGGACGCTAGAGAAAATGTTACTTTGGTGATAGCTTTTTGCCCTCAGCTTTGCTTTGAATTCAGCACTCCTGCTTTCCAAAGGACAATGCAAATCTCCACCAATTAGAGGTGCAATCCAAACACGATAGCATGTGCTGAGCATTCAGCCTTAAGTGCTAAAAATGCAGACTGGGGGCTTGTGTAATGTTATATTGCATGTGCAATATTATATCACCATGTTTCATGCTGCTTTTTTAAAATCAAATCCCCTCAAATCTTATCTCTCTGGCTTTTCTTTGCAAACGAAGATTCAGGAAGGACTCATTCCGTGCTTTCTGCAAATGCACTGATGACTAAAAAGGCCAATCCGAGATAAACAAGTCCGGTTGCAGAAAGCACAGCAGAAGGTCTCCTTGGGTGATGTTTCCGGGTTGTGATTCTTTCTGCGTTGTCGTTTCTCTTCAAGACTTGTTCGGCGTGAGTTCTCAAATAAGGCTGCAGCATTGTGGATAGTGTGTCTCCATGCATCCCGGTGTGAGGCCAGGGCAGACCATTGTTGGTGATCAATTTGGCAGAGCCTGAGATGTTGTTTCAGGGAGTCTTTGTATCGCTTTTTTGGAGCACCCCTCTTATGCTGACCTGCGGTGAGTTCACCGTAGAGTACTATTTTTGGGAGATGATGGTCCTCCATCCTAGAAACATGCCCTGCCCAGCGCAGCTGTGTTCTCAATATCATGGCCTCAATGCTGGTGATCCCTGCTTGCTCAAGGACAGCAACATTCGTCACATAGTCAGTCCAGTGTATATTTAGGATCTGCGCAGCATAAAAGATAAGCACAATAAAGTGTATGTGTACAAAAATAAAGTGTGTGTGCAAAACAGCAAACTAGGACAAAATAAGAACTAGTCTTGATGAAGTAAGAGTTGCAAGTGAGTATTTGAATAGTGGTAAGGCATTGGCCTAATGGGTATCCTGGGGGAAGGAGTTTCAAAGCCTAGGTCCTACTACTGAAAAGGGTCTGTCCTGTGCACAACCAGTGGCACCCTTGTTACCCAAAATGCTGAGGGATTCCGTGAGGACCCTCTAATGTACTAATATTAATATGGGGAATTAATGAACTCGGCAATACAAGAGGCAGATAATAAGCAGGATCTTGGAGACTTGTGTATACCAGTACTGAGGAGGAGGAGGCTCTAAGCCAAAAGGTACAATTAAATGATCCTTATTGAGGAAACAACAATAATATTTGCACACACTCACATAGGCTTAAGACACTCACACAAGGCTAACAAAAATAGTAGGAAGTATTTGGATAGAGGAAAAGAGTGAGGGGATGATGGGTGATATGACACCTGTCCTGAAGAGCTTCCTGCAGTAGAGGCTCAGAGCTGTGTTCCGAGGGTCTAGCAACAAACTGTCAGAATGGATGTAGGAAGAGGAGCTGTGGACAATTTGGTGGTGTTTTAGGGTGATACTTAGATGAAACAATCCCCTGCAGGTATAGGAGTTGTGAGTGAAATACAATGGCTCTCGGACGTTCCCAGGCTAAAACAAAGGGTACTCCGGAAGAATTAATGATTGTTAATGATCAATACTTTTGGAAATGAATAGGAAACAGGCAAGGTCTTTTGTTGGAAGGGAGCAGGAGAGGAAAATCCCATTTTACGAGCAATAAGGTTTCCTGCTATTGCTGAGTGGATTAATGATTGATTTACCTCCAGGTGTTGAGTCTTACTTGAGAGTGTTTGCTTTGGGGAATTTCCACAGGCCCTTCCCTTGGTCTTGCATGAATCCCACCTTGGCGTTAGGGGGTGCCTGTTTACCTATAATCATGTGGATGGCCACCTTAGCCAAATTATTAAACAGAGCCAAATATTTGATATTCCAAGATGTGGGTTATCAGAGTATGTAACACTGTCAGTGGTGGTCAGACATTGAGCAAGGGCTTCTGCTGAAGCTCTCCACAGATGTGCAAGTTCTGTAACAGAAGGTGGACCTAAAATAGCTTGTTCCCAAAACAGGCAAGGTGCCTACTAGTGCCTAGGCAGCTCAGAAACAAACTAGGAGCTACTTCAGAGTAAACAGCATGAGAGTCCCATGATCTAGTCAGTGAGTTCCTAATAGCACTCTAGCTGCAGCAGTCTTCTTCAGGTGCAGCCTCCAAACATTTTACAAAGGCCAAATTACAAAACACTTGCAAAGTATTTCCCAGGGAACCATGAGCACTGCAGTTTAGGGAAGGAGGGAAGATGCAGGATCTCTAACAGATCATCTCCAAGCTATAATTTCAAGATATTTGCAGCATGGAAGCTGTGACAATAAAGGATATAAATATTTCATTATAGAAGAAACCAAGCTTGTTTATTTCCTGTGCATACAGTTGGTAGTGCGATACTTACAGAACAGGGGCGTCTGCTGGAGATCTCAACAGATGTGCAAGTTCTGCAACAGAAGTGTCCCTAAGACCGTGTGTTCCCTCAGGGAAAAAATGATTATTTTTCAAGTCATTACGGTAGCTCTGGTTTGCTTCAAATTCTGTTTCTTAGGGTATATATTGACATGTTGAGTATATAGGTGGATGGAACCCAAGAGCTGCATACCTTCCAACTGTCCCGATTTGGCAGGGACAGTCTCAATTAATCCTTTGTTGTCCCACTTTTTCAGCTAATTTTAAAACGTCCCAATTTTTCTCCCCCTCCTACTACTTTCCCCCATTGTCCTCAGCTTAGTTCAGTTGCTGCAAACTAAGTTCAAAGCGCAAAAGTAGCTGGCACTCAGTGAATTCAGCAGAGGGGGAGAGAAGACAAGTGGGCAGAATCTTGCCTTTCCCAGTAGGCCCAAGCAAAAACAAACTGCTTCAGTCTCTCCTAGCTTGTGTGTTCTTCTTCATTAATAACTTTTGACATCTTGACCACACTCTGATATTGCTTGGCCACAAGTGTCCTGGTCTTCATCTCTGAAATGTTGGCGGGTATGGAGTTGGTTTAGGGGCATATCCTACTGTTTTAGACAGAATGGGCCTAGAAAGAGACCAGGCATAAATGTTATGCTGCAGTTATGATTTGGTGATTCTTTGTACAAGCTATTACTGGGTTTAGAAACTTAATAATACAACCTCTAAATTATGATTTTATGAAGAAGTCGTATTAGGCTTCAGAAACTGAAAAAAAACAGTGTGAGATTAAGGTAAAAGTAACAGAGGTGTTTGGCAATAATGGTGATAGGGTTGAGGGAAAAATATGAAATACAGTTCTCCCTCGATATCCACGGATTTGGTATCCACAGATTTAAGTATTCACGGCTTGAAAATATTCTTTAAAAAATAATAATCCAAAAAGCAAACCTTGATTTTGCCATCTTATAGTAAGGGACACCATTTTGCCATGCCATTGCATATAACTGGACTTGAGTATTCACGGATTTTGGTATCCACGGGGGGTGGGGGTCCTGGAACCAAACCCCAGTGAATATGAAGGGACAAGTGTATTAGAACATGCAGTAAAATGTTATGTTCCTACAGATCCTTGTGTTCTACCTTTTAATTTGTGTATTTAAAGAAAAAATTAAATAGAAAGAGAAAAATAATAAAAAGAAGAGAAAGAAGGAAAGTAAATCAAATATGAATGTGCACTCAGTGTATACGTTTATATAAGCTGATTGTATTTCCCAACACGCATTTTCTTGAAGTTGACATCTGAGATTCTCAGCTAGTGTCCTCTGGCCTGACCTCTCAGTCCTGCCTTACCAAGCATCAGCTGCTGAGAGTGAATGAGGCCTGTTCTCCTGTCGATCAGAACACAGCAGATGGATGTTTCCACCCTCTCCTGCCAGGAGAACAAATCTCCACCACTCACAGTGGCTGATGCCGGGTAAGGCAGGACAGGAGGACTTTTACAATCCCTGCATATTCCTTACACCAGTGGTTCTTAAGCTGTGGTCCGCAGACCCCCAGGGGGCTGTAAGGTCCTCACAGGGGGTCCATGAAGGCTTGAAGGCTGCTTGGCCCACCTCTTCTCCGCAGTGGAGCATTCACGTGACAGGAGCCAAGGCAAAGGCTGGCTGGCTGGCTTGACCTGTGCATTCCTGTTCAATCCACTCCAGCCACAAACGTGCAGGAAGAAGCAGAAGAAGAGTCTTCCCTCCCCCTCCAGTGCCTCCGAAGGAAGGTTTAATGTATAGTGTAATTGTATTATTATTAGGTATTATTATTATTATTATTAGGGTTTTAAATCTTGAGTTAAGTCTTGGGGGCCACAGCAACAAAAGATATTTAAAGGGGGCCTTGGTAAAGAAAAAGTTAAGAGCCACTGCCTTACACTATTGCCAAAATCATGAATATGTAGGGATAGTGAATATGAATCTATTATGGATGTGTAACTCTAAGTCTGTAACTACAACCGTGAATTCCAGCTGACATCTATAAAATACACATTCATGTGCACCTAAAGCAGTAAGATCTTCTAAGCATTGATTGATACATGTTAACATTTATTTTTCCACCCTTGAAACAGAAGTCTTTTAACAAGAGTAAAAACATGCAAATTCCAACCATGTTGATGATCATTGTATCCCCTCCTCCCAATAATCCAGTGGACCCCTTTATTCACATATAAAAAATGACATGTGCAGTGGAGCTACTTTTTAAAAAAACAATAGTCTATCACTTTCCATAACACTTTATGAACTACTTTTCAAATTTTCAAAAGCAGCTTGCTATGAGATATTTGGTGAAAGCAAAACCTGTTCATTTTGTCATAACCCAAAAACTTACTTGCATCATGGGCCTTAAATCTTGTTTTGGACTCTACTTTCAAAACTACCAACAGGAGGAAAATTTCTTTTGAGGTGAAATAAAATTATGGAACATTGCAGTGGTGGTGCAATAAGTATCCTAACCCTCATTCTTCAAGGCTAAGCATGGGACTTGATCATGATATCAACTTAAAAACATATCACACAGTAATTATAATCTCCTGTGGAAGCAGTCATGTCTTGCCTTCACTGTCATTAGCGTGTGTGCATGCAAACACATACATCCACTCCAAGGAAATTCATGCAGCCCTTAACTTTGTGTAGCTACTTTGAGGCTGCCTATCATTTGTTTCCATCCTGTATACTGTAATGCAAAACACTGGTTAATTCCACAGGACCAATGGTAGAATCACTACTTACAGTTGGTTCAGACCTTGCCAGCTTACCTATAGAAATAACAGCCCACTAATTCAAAGACTGCAATGCTTCATGTAGAGACTCATGGAAGTCTATACAACTTTCCCTGTTACTAAAAACGTGTGCATGAGTGAGAGACAGGAAAGAAAAGAAAAGAAGGCCCTCCATCTGTGGATACACTCTATATAACTTTACCATATTCATACAAGCTGTTTGCTTACAATGTCTTGTATGAACAGGGATGCTGCTTGGAGTGGTTTCTGCACCCAGTTTTTATGATCACATGATGCACCTTCTACTGACATTTACCCAGTGATATACCATCTACTCCAGTATGATGAAGGGGTCTGAGCATTAGACTTGGACACTGGGAGGCCAGGTTTGGAATCCCCGCTTGGCAATGGAAACCTCCTGGGTGACCTTGGGTAAGTCACACTCTCTCAGCTTCAGAAGAAGGCAAAGGCAAGCTCCCTCTGAACAAATCTTGCCTAGAAAACCCCATGATAGGTTCTGTCAGTAGTGTCAGTAAACACACTCACATTAACTCAATAAGACTTCTTTATTCAATAAGGCAATGTGTTCCAGTAATATGTAAAAGCTAGTTCTGAGGCCAACAGGCCATAGTACAACAGATATACCTTTCAGTATGTGAACTGTGGAAGAGGAACAAAAGGGAGCGGGGAGAGGAGCCTGAGTGGAGCCCAGGCCCAGATGGCAGGGCCTTGGAGATATAAGATAGAAAACATTCCCTGGCTAGGGACTAGTCGGCTGCATTCCTGAACTGAGAGGCCCAGCAGGGGAATTCAGTCCAGGAGCTAAACTCAGGACAAGGCCAAAGAACCAAACTCATGTCAGGGCCTACCCTGGATTCTACTCTAATTCCCAGAATCCAGGGGAGGTTATGACAGGTTCATCTTAGGGTTGCCATAAGTTGGAAGTGACTTGAAGGCACACAACGCCAACAGTCAACCTTAGTTCACCAGGCTACAGATTGGGATCTTTCCCAATTGTTTTTTATACCCCGCTCTTCAGCCACAAGGCTATCAGAGTGGCTTACAAATTGTTTTAAGCAATAGCAATTTACACATCTACACCGCATTAAGCAGTTTCCAATGTGTGTTAGCTAATTCCCCCCACAAGCTGGGTACTCATTTTACCGACCTACGAAAGGATGGAAGGCTGAGTGAACCCTGGAGCCCTCTGGAATTGAACTTGCAACGTGGTAACTTGCAGTACTGGCATTTAACCACTGCATCACCAGGGCTCCCTGGTACCAACTGAGATCCTTTAATGTAGGGGTGGAGAACCTGTGACTCTCGAGATGTTATTGTGCTGTAAGACCCCTCATCCCTGACTGACTGGAAATGGTGGGAGTTCTAGAGAGTCTCAGGTGCTCCACCCCAGCTTTAAATGTAAGTGTACCCCCAGAAATGCTGCTGCTGACAGTTGTGGATCTTCCAAAACAGTTTTGAGATAGGACACAAAGCTGCAGTAGGTAGGGACATTGGTGAAACCTGGGTTCCCTGCTTGCACCAAAGTACCATGTAGGCTCCTCCACATGTCAGTTGGGTGTCCAGTTTTGTAAGCAGAACTGCATAGAGATCATTAAACACAACTGAACAGAGACAAGGGCATTTGGCATGAATCATGTTAGTTAGAAAACGGTTGTGTGTGAATTGGTCCTGAAGGAGAGGTAGCAAAGAGAGAAGAAATGCAGACAAGAAAGGCACAGGAGGATGAAATAAATATGCTAGAAGCAATAAGAGAGTCTTGAATGTATTGTATAATTAAAGAAAAATAATCATAACAAAAAGAGGAAATGGTGACACACCATTACATTCAGGGGTGTAGCTATGGGGGTTGGAATGTGAACCTTGCCCTCTGAATAAGAATTCTGCCCCCCACAAACTTTTCTTTCAGTCCCCAGATTTCTAGCATGGCAGTAACTTAAAACTTCAATTGAGCATTTAGAAATACAGTTTAAGCACCCTAAGAAAAGGAGCAAGCAAAGATACTAAGGGAATGTGAAAAGAGCAAATGTAATAGTTCTAGTTGTGAATGGTTTTGAATTTCTCATCTCTCCAATGCTTTGGGAACGGAAGAAAATTTTCATGGTGGGCAGAATTATTATTGGGGGGCTACTACAGTATTTACTAATACTGTATAATGCACACTGTATAATGCAATGAATTGTACTGACTACCTGGTAGTTTTCTGGCACATATTCCAAATGCTGGCCATGATTTTAAATTCTTCTGTAGCTTGGGAACCAAGGTGTCTTAAGTACTACCTTCTCCCATTCATTTTCTATTGTGCTTTAAGTTATACAGAGGATACCCTTCTTAGAGTGAGCTGCTTTCAGAGGTAAAGTGAGCAGCCACATGGAATAGATCATTTGCCAGGGTTGCTGATGCCCCTAGTTTAACAGTTATTTCCAAGGAGGGCTTCCACCCTCCTTTAGTAAGCTTCCCAAAATGGCCAACATGTAGCTCTTTAAGCAAGCTTTTCTGGGATTAATTTTTATCTTTATAATTTAAATTTGATTTTATTTTGGGTTTCAGTATATATTTTATTTATTATTATAAACTATTTTACATTTCTTTGGGGCTATACAGGAATATATTAGTTTTAATTATATTAGACATTGAGGGTATATCCACAACACAAACTGAAGATGATTTTGTGGTTATTTCCCAGGCAATCCTGGCAACTGTATTTTTGTGAAAGGTATTTGGTATCTCTCACTAAATTTTCAACACCCTTTCCAAACTACAGTTCCTAGGATTCTTTGGGGGAAGTGATGGCAGTTAAACAGAATAGGCTTGCTGATCGAGGCTAGGGTGGTAAGGACAATCCCCACTTTTGGCAGGTACTGCTATCAGTTCTGTCCTGGAGGCTCTCATTACATTTATGGAAAGCTCCAGAGATGTGTGTCTGAGGTTGGCAGTAGTCCCCAAATAAGATAGTCTCTCTCTGGGGTTGTCTAAACAGCAAAAATACTCCTCATAGAATGCAAGGAGAATCCTACCTGTCTTAATGGCATTCTGCATTGTTTTGCCATTTTGTGAAGGAGGGAGCCCCCAAACATCAAAAACTCCATAGGAAAATCCTTTCCAGCTTTCCCTGGAGTTTTAAAAAAACAGCGAGGGGAATGCACATTCATAGGAGAGGAAGTGCAAAGCTGATTGACCAGGCGAGCTAACAAGGCAAGCCCCCGCTGCTGCTATGTTGTATTTTCACCTTAGCGAGAGCGCTAAGGCAAGAAAACATTAGTTTTTCTTTTTGTTTGCTTTTCTGCTAAATAAAAAAAATTGCTCTATCGCACTGTGGACATCGGTGTATTTTTTTTAAAAAAGTTATTTTTTATTTTTTATTTAAGTATTAATACCCCGTTCTTCAGCCACAAAGGCTATCAGAGCGGCTTACAATTTGTTTTAAACAATAGCAATTTACACATCTACACTGCATTAAGCAGTTTCCAATGTGTGTTAGCTAACTGCCCCCACAAGCTGGGTACTCATTTTACTGACCTACAAAAGGATGGAAGGCTGAGTGAACCTTGGAGCCCGCTGGAATCGAACTTGCAACGTGGTGACTTGCAACATTGGCGTTTAACCACTGGGCCACCAGGGCTTCTGCGGCGGTAAATTGAGGTAGGTACAAGTGCGAGTAAACCACTTGTGGCCTTCTATCTTGCATGTGAAGCTTATGGGGGCAAAAATATTGTTAAGATAGGTTGCAGCTGCTGAAAAAAGCCATTATTGAGAGACACTCCTGTTTTGTTTTTGCTTCATATAGATGGGCCCTCTCTCTTCCCTTCTCTTTCTCTCTGTGGCAGGAGCAGAGCCTGGGCTGCCTCAGATTGACTGAATCCAAGGCTTCTCTACTCTCACGTCAGGTTACAGAATTGCTCATCCCTGCCTACATCAGACTCAGCATAGGCATTCCCATACCTTCCAACTGTCCTAAATTGGCAGGGGCAATCCTAATTAATCATTTGTCTTTTCAGTTTTTCAGCTGCTTTTAAAATGTCCCAGTTTCTCCTCCTTTGTCCTCAGCTTACTGCCATTGCTGCAAACTGAGTTCAAAGTGAAAAAGTAGTTTACATGCAATTGACTCAGCAGAGGGGAGAGAAAAAGAGGAAGCACCATCTTGCCCTTCCCAGTAGTCTCAGGCAAAAGCAATCTCGCAGCAAGTTGGACTGGATGGCCCTCGTGGTCTCTTCCAACTCTGTGATTCTATGCTGTGGCCTCTCTTAACATGTGTGTTCTTCCTCATTAATAACTTTTGCCATTTTGACCACACTCTGATGTTGCTTGGCTGCATGTGTTGTGGCTTTCACCTGTGAAATGTCGGACAGTATACATTCCAGCCTCTATTGGAACCAACAGTAGAGGGAACAGATACTAAAGACAAGACCTGAGACAAAGCTTTGGAAGCAGTGGGCTGTCATATCTTGACCCACACACCCTCAAACACAAGCCCGCTTGTTTGCTAAGACAAATAAAGGTTTAAGGGGCAGATGTGCTCTTAGAATGGGAATGAGCTTTAAATATAATGAGAGATGGAAAACAAGGAAACAGCAATACTGGGAGAGGAAGCATTCATCAGCATAATCACAGTAGGATTTCTCACAGTGAAAGTGTGGAATCTCTGCATGTAATATTCTTTATGGCACATATCTCAGCTCAAGTGGTATGTTGAAGATGATTTCCCAAACAATAAATAGTCCTGTTTTAAAAGAAGTCTTTAAATATGCTCAGTGCATCACCTATACATGTGATAAATAAGGTAATTCTAACAAACCTTCCTCTTTTAATCCGTCCAGCAACCTATCTATTGCCAGCCACAAGCTCCTTGTATCACAATTAAACCTTGGCCATAGTACAAAGGGCTTGCTGCACTTCTGCACAATCACCCACAAATCATTGTGCAATGTGAATGGCATGAGTGAACACTCAACTATGCAGAAGAACTTCTGTCCAAGGAATAAATTACATGGAAGTAGTTTAATTTTCCTCTTGTGCAAGGAAAATAGTTCCGTGCATGTGGAATGCTTTTCTGGATGATACGCTTCTTGGTACCCTATGGTTCAGTGCTTTCCTGCAATTTCAGATGACATTTCCTAGTGGGACTTCGTTTAAATTTAGTAATAGCTTTTGCAGAGATGTCATAATGTCAAGTTTGCCAAAAAGAGGACAAACAGCCTGGACAGAAACAGAAATGTTTAATGGTGGCTTATTGGTTTCTCTGTGCATTTTAGATACAATGACTCCTTCAGGAGCAAAAATAAAAATACAGTGGGCCCTTGGTATCCACTGGGGGGTGGTTCCAGGACCCCCCGTGGATACCAAAATCTGTGGATGCTCAAATCCCATTATATACAATGGTGTAGTAAAATGGTATCCCTTATAGAAAATGGCAAAATCACGGTTTGTTTGTTTTTTTAAAAAAATTCAAGCCGTGGATGGTTGAATCCATGGATGCAGAATCCATGGATATGGAGTGTTGACTGTAAAACACAAGACAATATATTGTAACCCAGCACTCTTGGGTGTACTTTAGTAAGCACTTTGTCCCTCCTGTTTTGTTCCATAATGTCAAGTATGCCAATATTCCCCACTTTAATGAAAATGTTTGAGAGAATCACAGCAGCCTTAGTCAACCTGGCCTATAGTAAGGAAAGCTAGAAGCTGCAGTCCAGTGTATGGAGGGCTGCATGACTCCCACCTGTTTGATGCAGTCAACACTTTTTATTGCAGAAAAATGACTGAACTGGAGAAAAGAGAGAGTGGGTATGTACTTATCTGCAACATTCAGTGCACAAGCAAATCATAAGGTTGTGTTAGTGTTGTGACTGTATAACCTTGCTACCAGGCAAAATACTCTAAACGTAAAGGAACAGGTATTTGGACCTGGCACTTGTAATTTTTCTTGCTCATGTGGAAGTTATAATGATTTATGACACATTTAAAAATGTATTTGTGCATGTGTGTAAAGTAGTGGGGGTTTTGGCAGAGGGGAAAAACAAAGATGACTACAGCGTGGGTAAGGATCACAATGTTTACAAAATAATGCATCATGTGAAAATGTGGTGAGCAATACTGTACTTCTCTTTCTTTTCTTCTCTCTCTGTTTCTTTCCAGTAACAATGGAATGGTGAGTCACCCAATTCAACAGGCCATGGGGAAAGTGGCTGCACCTGGCTTACAGGGCTGTTTTTGTAGCTCCAGGGCACTTTAAGACACCTTTTTATTGGGGTGGGGGAGTGGACATTTTGCCCTCAAGGCTGTACAGACATCTCTTTTACCATGTTTTTGGACCATTTTTGGCCAAGGAGAAGCTTCCCCCACCCAAAGAGGAAGTGGCCCTGAAGTTGCCTATTGAAAAAAGGCCTCTCCTGTAACTGAAATGGCCCAGAGAGGACTAAAATGTGGCAAAATTGCCCCAACATCCCTAGGGGCATAGGGAGAGAGCAATTTCTTTTCAAAAAATGTTGGGGTGGGGGAAATCCAAGATCACCTGGTACCTGTGTGGCCCCCTGACCTACACAGTTGCCCACCCTTGAATTAACTGATTGGAAGTAGATTTAGGATAGAGTCCCTTCTAATGTACTTTACAAAACACAGTCATTTTATGGAACACTGCTCTAAAGTTTTGAGTTATCAAAAAGTGGCATAGAACAATGGGAAGTAGCATTTGACCATCAACAGCTACTGTCAAAAACCATAGCGAATCCCCAGCATGTAATGTACATACTCTTGAGTATTTGGAGCTTTTGGACAGTCTCAGGCTGGGAGGAGAAAATCTACTTCTCTCTCCTCTAGCTGTTTTCCTACATCTTTGCTCTTTGTGCCACATAGTGATAGATGATGGTGATGATTATAAAATGGCTGTTGTCTTAATGTGGTTGCTCTCCTTGTGGCTCTTCTAAAAACCTCTGGCTGCCAACTGTGGGAACGGATACAAGACAAGATTTAAATTTAAAGAGTAGACCCAGCGAATTAGGAAGGGTTTACTTACCATTCAGCAATCAAATCTAAGGCTTTTCTTTAGCTGGGACTAGGTTTGAGGTCTTGGTCTGATTCAATGGGGTTCTTATGAGAAATGTGCCCAGAGATGGGAAAAACAAAGAATTCTGCCATGGCAGGAAAATATTCTGAAAAGCAGTATCTAAGCAGCTTTCTTTATCCATGTATCATTGTGCATGTTTGTAATCTCTGGGTCTGAAACCCACTGGATTTTAGGAAGCAGATGCTTAAAGCAAAGAGCACAGAACCAGCTCCTACTGCTCATCAGCCCAACTAGTGTGAGCCAGAAATAGAAATGAATCTAGCTGAGATTTCAAAATTACAGGAATCATTAACAGGCTGTCTGAATATAACATTAGAAAGTATAAGAGGACTTTAATCTGCTATTTTATAACAGTGGAAATAGGGTTCTGAGTGATTCAACTGAGGTCATTTTTAGAGTCTGTTGTGATGCAGACTGATGCCAGGTACTTAAGTGGTTCTGTAAACCACAACTCAACACACAGTATGCTTGGGTGACTTTCACAGTCAGGACAATGTATTGATAAGAGAGCTGCATCATTTACTTCAAACTCATGCCCACCATGAGTTCATTTGACAGCAGGCCGAAAGTTGTAGTTACATTTCCAAGGTGTAAGTGCCCTTGGATAGCTCCAGGCCATCAACTATAACACAAAATATATTCCACATATGAGATACTGCTAGTAAATAAGCTACAATAGAGAGCCTTTCCACTGCATTCAAACTATTTAATAATAATAATAATAATAATAAAATTTATTTATACCCCACCCCTCTGTTAAAACAATCGGGGCGGCTTACAAAATTTAAAATACAATACAAATAAAATCCCTAAACACCCCCACTCCCACCCTCCCCCATAAAAAAACATTAAACAAATATAAATTAAAACAACTAATCTAAAATCACTTTTAAAACTATAAATACAATAAATATAATAAATGGCCAGCAGCCTAGAAGAGGCCAGGATCCCCTGAGGCCGGGATCTAATTAGGAAAGGCCTGCCGAAAGAGATCCGTCTTTAGTGCTTTTTTAAAGCCACTCAGGCTTGTTATCTGACGGATCTCATTCGGCAGGTCATTCCACAACTTGGGGGCGATTACCGAAAAGGCCCTCTGGGAGGTTGCAGACAGCCTAGATTTTTGTGGCTGAAGCAAATTCCTCCCAGAGGACCGGAGTGCGCGGGGAGGATTGTATGGGAGGAGGCGGTTCCGGAGATAAGTTGGACCCAAGCCATTTAGGGCTTTAAAGGTAATAACCAACACCTTATACTGGGCCCGGAAACTGATTGGCAGCCAGTGGAGAGATTTTAATACTGGAGTTATATGGTCTCTCCGAGATGTTCCCGAGACCACTCTGGCTGCCATATTTTGTACCAACTGAAGTTTCCGGACCAAGCATGAGGGCAGCCCCATGTAGAGCGCATTGCAGAAATCTAGACGGGAGGTTACCAGCGCGTGCACCACAGTCTCAAGGTCCCTTACTTCCAGGAAATGGCGCAGCTGGCGTATCAGCCGAAGCTGATAACAGGTGCTCCTGACTGTCGCATTCACCTGACTCGTCATCTGAAGCGATGAATCAAGGAGCACCCCCAGACTGCGAACACAGTCCTTAACGGAGAGCGTGACCCCGTCCAGGACTGGAGGTTGCAACCCAACTCCTGGTTTGGGGGCCGCTACCGTGAGCACCTCCGTTTTATCTGGATTTAATCTCAATCTGTTTTTCCACATCCAGCCCATTACTGCTTTAAGACAATCATTAAGAGGAGAGACGCCATCGGAATTCGAGGCCGATGATCGGGGCAAGGAGAAATAGATCTGGGTGTCATCAGCGTACTGATAACACCCAGCCCCATAACTGCGAATAATCTCACCCAGCGGCTTCATATAAATGTTAAACAGCATCGGGGACAGGATGGCGCCCTGTGGAACCCCACAGGTAAGCTCCTTTCTGCTGGAGCAGCTGTCCCCGAGCAACACCCTCTGGGACCTGCCCGAGAGGAAGGACCGGAACCACTGGAGCGCAGTGCCTCCGATTCCTAACCCCCTCAAGCGATCCAAGAGGATGCTATGATCTATCGTATCGAAAGCCGCTGAGATGTCTAAAAGCACCAACAGGGTCACACTACCCCTGTCAATGCTTAGACGCAGGTCATCAGTCAAGGCAACCATGGCAGTCTCAACTCCAAATCCCGTCCTAAAGCCAGTTTGAAATGGGTCTTGAAATGGGTTTCATCCAAGACCACTTGGAGTTGAAGCGCAACTGCCCTCTCGATCACTTTGCTCAGGAATGGTAACATAGAAACTGGCCTATAGTTGTTCATGTCCAGGGGGTCAAGGGAAGATTTTTTCAGGAGCGGCCTAACGGCTGCTTCCTTTAAACAAGATGGAACACACCCTTCTCTGAGGGATGCATTGATGATGTCCTTAAGGAACATCATCAAGGCAGTCCCCCCCTGGATGGCCAGCCATGAAGGGCAAGGATCAAGAGGGCAGGTCGTCTTCCTAACCCTACCAAGTAGCTTGTCCACATCCTCAGTACTCACAGATTGAAATTGATCCAGTAAACTGACATCAACGGAGTTGCTGGACACCTCGTCAATTGTTTCTGCCAAATTACTGGTATCTAAGTCGGCTCTTATCTGAGAGATTTTATCTGCAAAGAAATTGTTAAACGCGTCACAGCAGGCCGTCGTTGGGTTAAGCAACGGGTTCTGCGCAGGAATAACCTGCGTCATCTCCCTTACCACCCTAAACAGCTCTGCTGGACGGGACTCTGCAGACGCAATCCGTGCAGAGGAGAAGGATCGCTGTGCTGCACGTATTGCCTCTCGATAGGACCAAAGAAAGTTCCTATGACAAGTCCTGTCGGATAAGAGTCGAGTTTTCCGCCAGTTGCGCTCTAGTCGTTGTCCAACCCGCTTCATTTTAAAAAGATCAGGTGAAAAAGGCCAGAAATCAGTAGCTTCACATTCAAAACTTGTCATTTTATGCTCATTGTATTGGTCAAAACACAATGGTGCCAGTTAGACACTGTTTATTGTCATGGGGCATCCCGGGATTTCTTGATCCCGAATTTGTCCCTTGTTGTTTAAATGATTTTTAACTCTTACCTGGATATCCCAGGAACATTGTTTATATTGCATCACGTTCCGGTATATGTTTTGTCTCCCGTGGTAAACTATCCTGTGTTGTTGTTGTTGTTTTGTTTATACGCCTTTAAGATCCCGGGTTGTTGTTTTTTTGCTGTCAATCAAATATGCGATTACTCATTTTTTCACAACCTTGGTGATGTACTTCCTTTAGAGTTTCCCACCACGAGCGATGCTATTGGCTGGCACAAATGTTTGTTCAAGCTTCTGCACTGGTCAGAGAAGGAGGGCGAAGGCAATCCCCTCTGCACAATTTGATTTAAAAAAAAAAACCTTGATGGGTAAATGCCCCCAAAATGTTAAAATCCGTGTAAAAGGAGAATGCCGGTACAGACACACAAGGCATTTTAAAAGACAAACCACAGTTGGTGCTAGGGATGGTGAGAGAAGTCAAAAGAAGAGCCAACTGGAGCCCCGGGTGCACACGCACACACACACGCCCTTCACCTGCTTTGCCTTCAGCTGGGAAGCCGAGTGCAGGGGATGGGGTGGGGAGGAATTAAGTGAGTCGATCAGGAGCCCAGAGGCTTGTAGTATGACTGTCTCTTTAAAAATTAAACCCTCTAAGCAGTGGCTGCTGAGGAGTGAATGACTGACGCGATCCGTGAGGCCAGACGCTTGCAGTGTGACTGTCTCTTTAAAAATTAAACTCATTATGCAGGGGAGGGACAGGTTAAAGCTGAGGGGTTTGCAGTAAAAAAATCCATTGAACAGCGTGACTTATGGCACAGACACACACACAAACCTATGTGCAGCTGGAAGGGAAGCCTTTGCTTTCAGCTGGTGAGACGGAATCTATTGAACGGGTGACTGAGCCCTCCTTCTCTGAACTCTGTGCCCGCCCTTGCCCACCTCAATTTCTGGTCATTACCTAGTACCGAGATATCTTGTCCCGGGCTGTTTACATTTCCGGTTTTCTGAATCCTCCCGTGACTTTTTAAAAAAATGCGACAAACAGTGGGACGGAAAGTCCTGCTGGTTGAGGGATAAAAGGTGCCCCCCCTTCCGAAAAGTTCGAGACCGTCATGCCGTACGTGTAAACAACCAGAGATCGACACAAATTCATCTCACTACATTTTCATCGTGTAAATGGCACCAATGTGTTTGACTTTCATTTTATGCTGAAGAAACTATGGATCCTATGGCTATACACCTGTTGGTTTCAAAAAGGAAGGCAAATATATGGGCTAATTTCTGGGGAAATCAATTGTAATCTGAAAGCCAAGGGGTATCAGAAAAACTGTGAAAAGGAACTGGGTAGCCAAGGAGGGAGGCAAGAGCTGAGGGGGCATCAACAGAACTAGCAAAGCAGAATTGTCAAGATTTATAACAGTTAGGAGGACCAAATGAAGATGTAACCAAATGAAGAATTATTGAAATCTGAGAGTACAAGGGCACTGCATTCATTACCTGGGCAGAATACAGCTAGAATTTGTAGAGGAAACATTGCTCCAAATCTTTGACAATAGCTGCAAGCAACTGGACAGCACAGTGATACTGCATTCCCAAAGAACAAGACACTGGACATTATAGATATCATTGTTGGGTAGGCGCCGTCTTTAAAATAAACTGTAATTTAGTATAGTCATCACAGTTGATTGGAACACACACTACTGAGAGAGAACATTTAGCGTTCCCATGGTAACCCCTTCCACTAAGATATAATTGAGTACTTTATCAGTTAATCTTAAACAGCTTCAGACAAACTAGACAGACACATTACTCTTTTGTCCCTTAGTGTGACTTGTATTTCATGGTGTCCAACTATTTGTGCATAATACTGTCCATCCTGCTACAATTTGTACTATTTGCAATAAACATTTTATTTGCAATAAATGTATTGCTAGACCAGTGACAGCTCTAGAAAATAGTTGGGTAACCTATTAATCTTACATCTACTGTAAAAGCTTCCTTTTGGGGTCAGAGGGTATGAAGTCTCTATATGATGTTGCCCAAATTATTGTGTTGATCATCAGGCCACCTTGACCTATAGAAGCGGTGCACATCTCTGGTCTTCTAGACATTGTAGGATTGCAACTACTGTACTACAATCCTTTACCATTGGCTATGCTGGCAAAGGCTATTGGGAGTAAGTTTTGATTTTTTTTTTAGTCAATTGTTTTTAAAACATGATTTAAGCAAAATAAAACTGAATTGAGAAAAGTGGGGGGAGGCACTACTACACTACTACTACAGCTTCAGTATGCTTTGCTGGAAATACTCAGTTTGTCCCTGGATGAACAATATCTTAGGATTGTTGTTTACACAACAACCTTTTCCATGACAAAAGCAAGATCCCAAGACATAGTATCCTGTGGGTGTGTTTTTTTTTTTGTTTACACGGGAAAAGGTTATGGGATATATATTTTTTTTTAGCTGTCAGTCAAGGATGTGATTGCTCGTTTTTTCACAACCTTGGTGATGTATTTCCTGTGGAGTTTCCCGCCACAAGCGATGCTATTGGCTGCCATAAATGTTTGCTCAAGCTTCTGCATTGTTCAGAGAAGGAAGGCGAAGGCAACCCCCTTTGCACAATTCCTTTAAAAAAATCCCCTGGTGGGCTTGCCTACAGCTCCATTAATCCACAGAGGCTAATGCCAAATAAAACTTGTTTGTCTTTAAGAACCCACAAGAATCACCCTTGAATACCAGGAGCTGTAGGATGTATTTCAGAGGAAGGAACTTGCAAAGCCACCTAAGAAAACCAGATGAAATTCATAGGGTTGCAATAAATCGATAGGCAGCTTGAAGGCACACACACACACACAAACCTCCACCTCCATGCAGCCGGGAGGGAAGGCTTTTCTTTCAGCTGGTGAGGGAAGGGGAAACAGACAGGCTTTCTTGGAGCTGAGGGGCTGGCAATGTAAAAATCCATTGAAACGGGTGACTGATCCCTCCTTCTCTGAACTCTGTGCCCGCCCCTGCCCACCTCAATTTCCAGCCATCACCTATTCCCGAGATATTTTGTCCTGACCTGTTCACATATCCGATTTTCCGCAACCTCCCAAGACTTTTTTAAAAATACGGGACAAACTGAGGGACTGAAAGTCACACTCCTTGGAGGATATATGGTGCCCCCCCTTCTGAAACGCTTGAGATCGTCACGATGAACATGTGAACTACCAGGGTTCATCACAAGTTCATCTCATGACATTTTTGTTGTGTAAATGGCCCCAAGGATGAGAATCTGAGACATATTCAAGTATGTGTCTGGGTGTATTGTATGCCTTCAAGTCATTTCCAACTTATGGTGACCCTAAGGCGAACCTATCACAGGGTTTTTGAGGGCTGAGAGTGATATTTAAGGATACTACCCTGGAATTCATGTGTGGGAAAAGTCAATACATCATGATATTACTATCAGATTTAAAGCATTTGAGAGCACTTCTGATGTTTTCTGTTCGACTATGAGATTAGGAAACCAAAAACAGTAGCAATCTGATTTGTTGGTGACAGCCAGTCAACTTACCAAACAGAAATCTACCTATCCATTTTCTCTCACACATATTTTAGGTGCAAGAGCTTCATGCTAATTCCCATATGGTAAATGGCTTGAAATAATGCATACTCATTTAAAAAAAGGGCAACTGTAACCCTACTCAACTACGAAGAGGTAAAGGTACCTGTTCGTTGGTTTAGTCACACAAAACATGACAAATGCAACCCATTTCACCTGACCACCATGAGGAATACTGGAAGACTGACTTAAGGCTGCAGATTCAAAGCATACTTATCAATGGGCAGAAATTTGTACTGCTTTTGCATCACACTTACAATGACAAAGCCCTGCTAGCAAGCAGCACATGTATGGAGGCAACTACAGATCTGAACTGTTTGGCCAGGCCACTGATCTTTCTCTTTCCCAGAGGTTGGAAAAGTTACCCTTTTGGACTACGGGTACACCTCAGTTAATGAAGTAGATGTATTCCTGGGATTCCATCTTTAACAGAAACTTTGGTACCAGAGGCAGAAATGACATAGAAAGTATAGGAATAGGTTCCTACACCACAAAAAAGAAGAGCAGTTCAACATGTTTTAGAAAACTTTTCCTTCAAAACTAATATGCACATGTGAAATGAAACAACCAGGTGAGATAAGCCTAGTGTTAGTAAACAAAAACATGTTTAAGCTTCCAGAAATCAATTGAAATCTTTGTCCAAAATGCATCCAGGGATTATTTTTATTTTTCACCAGCCTCCACTTTTCTTAAGATTTCTATTTAGTGGCAACTTACAGATCTATGATTTTTTTTTTTAAAAAAAAAACATACAGTGGTAGCTGCTGAGGCAGGCTAACCTGCTTTCTCATTTTGCTGTTCATACTTGCTCAGTAAAAGATTCTGGAAGCAGTTGCTGTTTTCTTTGCTGTGGTAGGCAGGCACACACAGGCACGCTAGTAGAATCCCATTCTTTTCCAGCTCAGGCTTTATTGAGAGGTGTTCATTGCAGATGTGCTGCTGCAATCTGACACAGAAAGCTTGTTTCTCTAGCCCACCTTCACCAACTTCTCAATGCTGCTGCTGAAAAACCTCCAGCTAGAGAGGGGACAAGGAGGAAAGTGGGGGCTGGGTGGGTATAAAAACACTTTGTAAAAAGGAGCTTCTTTGTTAGAGGCTTCGTTAACCAAGATATGTTTGTGTAACTCTTAGAACCCACACCCCCATGGCCACCAAAAAAACACCCCGTAGCTTTTCAAGCCCCTGCTCTTTCCATATGCTTAAGAAAGCAAGAAAATATGGATGTTTGATAGCTGCTTTTCCTCTAGGCTTGGCCATGGCCAGGCATCTCTCCCAAACCTCTATCCACCTTTGATGGGGGTTGAAGAATAGCTGTTAGCTCTCAAGGAAGGGAGGAAGACACAAAGACCAGGGTGTGCTGTCTGAATGTTTCGAAGTAGCATTTCTGTTTTTCCTCCTCTTTGCCAGAAGGAGTAGCTAGAAACTCTCCTACACAAGAAGTTGCTCAGGAGGTAAGGAGCAGACAGAACACTTTAATCCCTTTTTTCTCTCCCCCCCCCCCGCCACCCCCAAATGCTTCAGGTTTCCAAAGGTCCTCTCTGCTGCACCTACAATAGTAAGTCTCACTGACCAGAGGTTAATTCAGCATTTACATTTTATTAACCATTTATTTCATTAATTGTTTTACTCTCACATTACAATCTTGTGGTGGTTTATTATTAAATGTATGCATTTCTCCTTTTCATTTTTTTTTTGGAAAATAAATATAGAGATAAGTGAACCACGTAGGTAGGATGCTTTCTGGAGCCTTGGTTAAACTTCATGATTGGATCTCCACATCAGACCTGTGAAAAAGCACAGCCCCCACATACATATTTGGATGAAAGCTGACAGTCTGGTGGCATTAGTTTTTTAAAAAACGGGGGGATGCTACAACCATAGTGCTGGCTGTGGAAGCTAAGAGGAAGCACAAGGGATTTTGTTCTTGAAACAAACACATTGGATCTAGGTTACAAAAAATAATCATCCTATTCTCATTTGCTTTTAATTGTGTAGGTTTATGTCAGTTATACATGGATCCCAGATGCTGGCTTGATGCTTGTTAGCAATATTTATCATCATCTATTTGTCCTTCCCTGAGTTCGTTGCCACTTATAGAGGGACAATGGGGGCCAAAGACTGCATATCCCAGCCCAACTGAGGCTGGGGTCAGCAAACTATGAGCTGTGTCAAATCACCTCAACCCCTTGTTTATTTACATTACTTAATTTTGGCAGCAAGCAATGCAGTTTTCTAGCTGTAGGAGCAGTTCTCCTTGCCCCTTGCATGGTGGCTCTCAAAACTCAAAAATCTGCAAAACTACACATAGAAAAGGCTTCATAGCAAGACCCAGGAGATGGATTCCTCAAGCAAGGCAAAGCTGACTTTCATTGCACAAGATGAACTGGATGGGGTCTCTAGTCTTAATGCAATCACAGTCAGCAACATGATGGATAAGACTTCACTTTCATGACTCTCCACAGCGTTGTGGACAACACTGGCTGAAGCCAATGCTTAGATCGTTGCACGAGCCTGGCACAATGCAATGCATGGCCTTCTTGTCCTTTGTGCCCAGAGCTAACCAAGTTGGGGTTTCTTCCCCAGGTCCTGAAGGGGTTGTAATCTTCACTGTATGGGAGATAAATGGTGTGTGAGATGGGACCAGCATAATCTAGAGAGCAGGAACACCAGCAGTTCTCTTGCAATCAGCACATAAGCATGCAAACAAAATGCCAGGGCCCAAGTATGTAAAGTTGCCCCTGTGTTCAGCCTAGATGCAGTGCCCAGAGTGGGAGAGGGGAGGAGGGATTCCTGCATAGGCCTGATCTGTATGTCTGCTGCAAGCGACTGCATCCATTTATCAAGCTGAATAATAGCACTTTGCAAAAGGAGAGCATGGGGTGCGGGAAGATTTAAGGCAGTGGTACAATGATAAGCGGACTCCTTACTGTCTATGTGGAGGTAGCAGGCCGTTTCTTGTGCTTATGCAGTTCTTCTGTGAGCAAACTGGACCAACTTAAGGATGGAGTGGATAACAGGGGAAAATCTCCTCTCCCATTATTCTCATGCAGCTACTCACATTTATTACTCCAGTTTCCCAATGGACACCAAGGAACTGGGGGTAATTCCATGTTTCCCCCTCTGAGTGGCAGCCAACTCTGTAGTAGTTTTTCAGCAGGCTCTCTCTTCTTGAGGACTCCCACTAATTCCTTTTGTCTATTTCCAATGGAACAGTGAATGCTAGAGAAGGTGGCCAATGCCCTATAGAGCAGAAAGATATATACAGACTATCCAAGGCCAGGCAGCCTGCTCGCATGCGACTGCCCAGGCCAGCACTTGGCACAAAATAGGTAGCAGCCACAGACATTCTAGGTAGAATATGTGGAAAAGTAGGTAAATTTCAAATTAATTCCTGATTTAAAGGATACCTCACCCCCTCTTCCAGGAATAAATTGTCTCATTTGTTCATAGGAACATACTGTCAAACAACCAGAGAAGAGTCACATGTGGTAACGGGGATGGAACCCACTGAAAATATAAATGCTCCTTTTCTGTATCTTCTGGAGGCTTTGGCTGTGAAGAAAAGCAAGAGACTGCTTCTCTCCCTCTCCTCTGTCTCAAAATCATCAGTAGCTAAATCAGGAGGAAAAAGTTTTCATGTTACAGGGTTGCACAGGAGCAGCAGCAGCAGGCAACACAAAACATTCAAGTTGATACTTTCACTATGTACATCATGAGAGAGACATGGTCCCGTCTGCCAGAAGATGTCCTGCTCTGACAAAGCTGCCACACACTGTTATCTGATTCGTTTCTCCACTGAGTACACCGAGATGTAGTAGTCATTGCTTCCGACTGCCAGGTGAGGCTGTGTAAAGGAAGAAAAATATATATAATGAGTGCTTATAAATGGGATCTACTAATTCAGGCTTGTCTTTTTTTGCCTCCCACAATTTCTGCTCATCACCATTCTTGCAAGGGGGAGGGAGTGGACTCTTGGTTGTGATGTCAACTGATTTTTATAAATTCTGCATTTCTTTCTGAAGCCCAATGTAACTGCAAAGACAGGCCCTTCCTCAGCTTCAAATTTGATAAAGTGGGCCACGGCTCATCTCTGTTGCTGTTCAGCCCAGAGGAACTCCTAAATTAGCAAAACATCTAACTGCTTTCTGAAGTGAGGTCATGGAGAACCCTCCTCACCTCTCCAGGAATGTGTGGTAGGAGGAACAATCTCTCATCAGTAAACAATAACAAAAAGTAAAAATATCCCTCACCAGTGGTGATTTCATTTGTAAGCTGCTACATTTGGAGAACTTCTGGATTTGACAGAAAGCCTCATCTGCAGCCCCTGGCTCCAAATATAAATGTCCTTGGAGTCCAGAACTGTGGCAGGCTCAAGAGGAGGTAAAAAGGAGGAGGTAGGAAGGCTAGACATGGTGCAAACATAAGATGTTTGTTTGTGTGTGTGTGTAAATAAATGGAAAGGGAAGTCTAGAGTAACAAAGAAGAAAGTAAGGATTGGGACCCTGGGATTAAAGGAGGATAGGAGTTTAGACAAAATGTCAGAGATGAAAAGGAGCTCTGCTCTGAGCTAAGGCAGAAAGAAGAACTGGCCTCGTGGAGGGCTGAAGGGGAGAAGTTGACAGACATTTCAGCTATCATGAGATCTTACGCTCTTTCTGCCTCTCTCTGGGTGGTGAAGGGGAGTAACCCAAGTGAAATGGATTCCTCCTCTCACCAACCCAGAGAATGCAACCAGCACTCTGTAGTATCTTGTCCTGCACTAGGAATCTATTTTATTGCTGCTGCTGTTTTCTGAACTTTCTATCTCCATTGGACTGGGAGTCTACCTATACACACAACCACAGTTTCACCCCTACTTTGCCTTACTCATCATCCAGCATCTCTTTCAGCTCAACTGACCTAGATCCTGGACTAGATAGGCCCTTGGCCAAGTAAGGTCATCTTTATGTTCTTAACCAGAGAGCTACTGGAAAATTCTGACTTCTACCAATCTCTTCAAAGCAAACAAATATTCAACTTACCTTCAATAAAAAAATTAAATATTTGAAAACTTGAGTTACTTCAACAAAGTAATCTGTTCTACTTTTGAGGCATTTTGAAATTTGTGTGTGTGTTGGGGAGGCAGTGGCAGCCTTATGGGCTTTCTTCTTAGCTCCCACATTTGTTCTATAGCTAACAGTATACAGATTCTACAGCTGAGAAAAAAGACTGACCCAGTGTGGATGAAAGGCTAGGCAGCTGATGGCACCCACTCTCTGGCCCATGAATCCATCATAGTACTTGATATTGTTGATCAGCTCCCCATTCCCATTGTAGATTGCAGTAAACTGATTCATGGAGCCACTGCAAGGGAAAAGAGAATATAGTAGTCCAATGACACAAAAACGACCACTGCCTAAGACTTTCAGGATCAACCACTCTGTGCAGATCAACCAAGGAAAAGGTGTCATTCATAGGGTAGGAAGCAAAGGTTCCAGGTGAACAAAGAGGAAACTCTGTAAAGAGATTTTCTTTTAAACCTTACAATCTTTGACATAATCTCACCAATCACCAGGTCCAAAGCAAACATTTACATGGTCAACTGGAGGGGGTTGGAGAGTCAGAAGGGCCAGCAGATTTAAATATGAAATGATCCTGACTCCAAATTGGTGAAACTGGATATCAAGTTCCTACCAAATTCTACACTTGCTATTCATAGAAAGGAAAACCCATGTTTCTTGATATCATGAGTTCTAAAACTCATTATTTTTGAAATTCAGTATGCTTTATGTTCAATGAAACATGCAAGGGTAAAAATATCTTGACTGTAAATGTGGTAAGGAAGCTGCATTGCTTATGCCAACAAAAAGAAATGCCAGTGTTTGGACAATGAGTGTTTTTCCTTGTGCTTCATAGAGAGACAGGATATTCCTGCGCAGAGCTCTTGTAGAACTTACCAGGCAAACAGGTTGGCTTGTGGGTGAATATCTAGAGCTGTCAGTCCTTTGACTATCTGAAGGACCTTCACCGATTCTGGCATTCTCGGATCAAAGAAACGGACATCTCCGTTTACACTGTGAACAGATAAAATGTTGGGCTATTAACTACTTGCTTCAATATGGAGAGCAGGCTGTACTTATCCCAAGCCCTGGACATAGTGAGAAGAGTGCAATACCTACGCTGACTTTACCAGCAACCCCCGTGCATTGTAAAGAGCACTTTAATGTTTGCCCATCACTGCAATTTATTTCAGGCAGCAATTCCAAGATTCTGGGTAAAGTAAAGATGAGTTTCTTCTTGGTACAGCTCCACTCATTCATACACATGGAATTAATGTGCACAAATTAATTTGTTTTTCCTCCACACCAGCTCAGTGGATCATTAGAAAATTTCTGCCTGGTTTTGTCTCATCTCTGGCCAGTAACCCACTTCGTATTCCCTGAAGCAACACAAATGAGAACTGCATAACTCGAACGATATCTAAACACCGTACTCTGTGCCAAGGAACTGACTTCACAATGGCAAACCTGTAGCATGTTTTGCCAGGTTAAGACCTTTAAAATTAGACAAGAGGGGTTATATGTGCCATGAATGCTTGGTTAATCACACAGTAAATTGACAGAGTATACTGGGTTGTCTTTAGTTGGATTGCCATTTTGTCCTGGCTTTACTGGAACTGGCTTTCAGCCCTACTATTTTATACATTTTAAAGTATTTGTTCAAATGATGATTTTATGAAGGAAGCAAGGCTGAAACATGGGTTTATCTCATTAGTCCAACAGTGTATTTCTTAAGCAAAACCCCTGGGCAGAAAGTGATCAGTAAAAAGTAAAATGGACAGAGTAGCTTCAGTCTGGGGATTGAAACTGTGTGGCCTCTAACCATGCCCATCAGGAGTCATTGATCTGAAAGCTATGGTTACTGATATCCAGTTTCCTAACTCCTACAACAGCTGGACAGAGGATGTAATGGTAGGTATTTCACCCTGCCCAGAAGCTGAGTCCATGGTTCCTAGAATTAGATCTCTTGAAGCTCGAAACAATCCCATAGCTCATGTTATTTCTCTCTACATAGCTTCCTGAATGAACATAACCAAATGGGGGTATAGATGGTAAAGTACAAAACAAAGAGGAGCCAGGGCTTTAGTCAAGCTAGAGCTTAGCCCTTCAGCCATATTTCAGCACAACAGTCAATTTCTGGAAGTGTGGATTGCACCTTTTCTGCATGTCATATGAGAGCATAGTCTGTTCCTGCACAGTTGTGGGGTTCAAGGCCTAACTTGTAGGCAGGACTGAGCCCTGAAAAACTCTGCATACAGATTAAGCCCATTGCAAGCAAGCACACATATAGATCAGTATCTTAAGGCATGTTGATATAATCAACCAGTTGGAGGGGGGGAGCCATCCAACTGATACCATAATTACAAAGTAATGCAAATCAGATTGTCAGGATATTAAATTGAGAGCAATTATAACTACAGGCTGCCTTTTCATATTAGGGGGAATGGCCATGAATAGAGTTTGAAAAAAGATCACAAAAATGAAGCAGTAATTCTGTTCAATGCCTTGATTGTCAATACAATAATTTAAAGGCCAATATTCAAATGTAACAGAAGATAATGGAAACACCTTTAGCTCTACAGTTAACACTGTGTGTTCCTCAAATCTGCAAAGAACTTCATATACCCAGAGGCTACCAACTCCTGCATAATTCAGTCTAAAGAGACCCAGGCTGACTTTAGCTGCCAAGGATACTGTTTCTGCAACTGATGGCACTTCCCTTGGGTAACTGCCACCCACTGTCACCAAAGCATCTAAGTCCTTTGACAGCCGCCAAACAGACCACCCTCCTGATTAAAGGTGCAAAGAACACTGAGGACTGGGCTTCCATCCGGACTGCCATGATGACCAGCCTTTTTCCTGACTGCAGTAGCTAGCAATCAGCATGTAGGTGGATTATTTCATAACCTGCCTTTCTTGTTGTACAGGACCCAAGGCAGCTGTGCTTCTGCTATTAGCTGTGGATGTTCTTCCAAATTCAGACTCCTTCTATTGCATTTTTTCTCAACGTAATTTTATTTCTGTGCTATGCTCTACCTCATTTTTCCTTGTGCTTCCTTACACTGACAGCTTTGTGTTAATAATGCCTTTATTTTTCATAATCGAAGCATTTCTTTGCTTTTGCAGAAATTTGGTTTGCCCCTGCGAATTTTGTAACACCCCTTTTTCTGTTTTGTCCCATGGTTCTTTTACTATCACACATTCCTCAGTACTATCACTTGTGAAACGTGCCTCTGCATTCAGTCCCATGTGCTTCCCTCAGCTTCTTTTTCTTTACCTTCTTCTCTGACATGATTTACGGTAATTTTCATTCAGTTCTTCTTTTGTATCCTTTCCTTTGTGGCTTGCTGTTGTGTGTCATCCCTCTGTGTCTCTTTCTCTTTTCTGGGTCTGCTTCTTTTCTATATAGTAGCGTGGGTGGTTTTATTATTTATTACGATCAACTTGCTGATACTTATTTCCCAGGGTTTGCCTTCATTCCTTATTTCTTTCAGTTTGATTCAAGTACTCCTCCTACCTACCTTGCTGGAGATACTTTGTGTTGCATCTTCATCTCCTCTGAATGTCTCACCTGCCTATCATTTCCTCTTCTCTTTCACTCTGCTTTACTCTCTAGCCTTTCCATCTCTTGTTAAGAAAAGTTATGGATCAATAAATATGGATTTACTTGCATTTTAGTTCATGTTTATACCCTGATCTGAACATTTCGCCTCTTAGTCTCTTTACTTCGATGTTCTTGTCACTGCTTGTCCTGTTTTTGTCCACCAGTTCCTCCTCCTCCTCCTCCATCTTGGTTTCATTATCTGAACATTTGACTCCCACCCCCACCCCCCGAATCTCATTTTGCTCAGTGTCCTTACATATTTCCTTTGCTGAGACTGATGCTCTTGTAGCAGATCTATTTTAAAGTTACTAGTATTTGCTTTAACATCTTTTCTTGGTCCTTTTCCTCAGTTTTTTCTTCTCTCTGTTCATTTGCCTATTGGTAATCTCCACTCTACTGACACTTTTCTCAGCATCATGGATCCCTTCTTCTGTCTCCCTCCTCTGTTCCTTCACTTATACTACCCTTTTTTGTCTGGCGCTTACTGCTACCCCGACCCCCGCAATATCTGCGTACTGTACAGGTTAACCCCTGTATCCACAGATTCAGTATCCATGGTTTCACATACCCACATAAAAAATAGTTCTGTCTAGGCATTTCTAGGTCCTCCAGTGTGATTCTATGTCAACTTCCATGGTTCGTCTCATTGAATATTTTCATTGAATAACAAGGTTCTCTATTTTCCATGGTTTCAGGTATCCATGAGTGGTTGAGTGGTCTTGGAACATATCCCCTGTGGATACGGGGGTTGGCCTGTATCTCTTTGTAAGTGTTTAAAAAGTTTCATTTCTTCTAAGCCTTTAATGCCTGACCTTTTATACCCCCCTCCCCCACTTTTTGGTTTTGCCTTTCTTCAAACTATAGCCTAGTGTGCATGTTTGTTATATTTTTACTCAATGACCACACAGTGCCTAGGGACTGAAGGGTCTTATAAATATTAGGACCAGTATCATTTTAACAATGTGAATCCTCTGCAATGTGTTGCTTTGGGTCTCATATGGGAGAAAAGCAGGATATCAATCAATCAAACAAACACAAACAAGGGTTTGTAGGGAGCATCATGTTCAACCCAGGCAACGTAACTGGCAAAAGATCATTTGTAGCCTGCCTAAATATCCTAAAGGCACCAGATCCCGTCTGATCTTGGAAGCTAAGCAGGGTAAGCCCTGGTTAGTACTTGGATAGGAGACTGCAAACAAGTAACAGGTGCTGTAGGCTATATTTCAGAGGAAGGAATTGGCAAACCTCCTCTGAATATTCTTTGCCTAAGAAAACCCTATGAAATTCATGGGGTCACCATAAGTTAATGCCAAGAAAAAGAGGAGGAAGGCATAATCATGAGAAGATGAAAGCACCCATACTTGACAGTGTGTGCAGATCAGGTGAAAGCTTACGGAAGGTGATGGTGATGTATGCGAAGGCTGGGAGTTACAGCTCACCTGAATACATTCCAGTCAAAGTATGTTCCAAAGTGTGTTCCAAGACCTGTTGCTAGTGCCTGACAGCCAAACTAGGAAAGCCAAAGCTCCATAATATAGAATGAAGGACCACAGATAGAAGTGTGAAGAGGTTATATAGCCCCATTCAGAGAGTGGGAAAACAAGCAAAGGAAAGTACAGTTTCAAATTAGTACTCCAAAGTAATGATTTGCTGAGTCATGTAGATTGTCTGGAACACTTTGATAAATATACGTCTTCAAATGGACTGCAAGTTCATAAGAGGCTGCTCTGTGGCTGCTCCCACCCTTTGTAACTCCTTCCCATGGGAGGCTAGGTTGGCCCCCTCCCTGTTTTCATTTCGTCAGCAGGCAAAAGCATTCTTCTTTAAGTAGGACTTTGACATATAATTGTGGCTTTTATTGGGGTGTGTTTTTATGTTGATTTTATCTGCTTTTTTACTTTCTATGTTTTAATTGGTTTTAATTGTGATTTTAATTGTTCTGTGAGCCACCTTAGGTCCCACTTTGGGAGAATGGTGGGACAGAAATCACATAAATAAATAAATAAATAAATAAATAAATAAATAAATGTGTGAAATATAGACTTGCAAATGAATATGGAATGGCTATTTAAATGCTTTCATTTTGATATCTGGTACATGTGGGGAATTTATTGTACCCTCTGTGGAAATTTTATTTAGCAACAGACATTAGACAATTTACATTTATCAGTTTCGGGGCACTAAATGGACAATTTCTCTTCTTCCTTTGAGGAGAGTCAGAGTACAGTATTGGTCTGTCTCCTCTAGTACTGCTTTTCTTTGACAACACTAGAACTGCGGCAGTTGCCCAAGGCACCAGGCAGAAGTCACTGCAGATCTTACTGTCTGCCATTCTTTGGACCAGAAATCCTGGGGGACTAAAATGGAAACACTTCCTGCATGTGTTCTACCTGTTTGCTATTTGAATCTAATCTGCACAAGTTCCTGTAAAATAACCTGAACACAAATGATGATTACCTCACTGGGTCTACTGAGCTATCATAAGGAAGTTTTGGTGGCTAAAGGTCACTTAGTAATCATGTGAGATATAGGCCACTTGAAAGAGAAAATCTAATAACAGATCCAGGATGTGCTATTAAAACCCCCATTTACTGCTTTCAGTGCTGTGAAAAAAACCTCTGCCAGTACAATCAATGAACACACAGAGGCTGGCAACCATCACTAATTCAGAATCACAATAGTTGCATTTAAACAAAAGCTTCCCAGGTGCTAAAGTACTTAAGGAAACAGAGGAAACACACCATCTTCTCCAAAGGATTCACTGAGATGAAACAGCACTGTGATTCATCAGTTCAGCTTCTGCAAGAGGTTCTGACCACAATAGTGCTTGAGGCTTAAAGGTTGGATGCAATTTGAAATTCCCACCTACTGCTACAAATTTCTTTAGGAAAAACACACACATTATAATGGTGAGTAGCTTGTTCATGCTTGAGATGAATGATATTTCTGGAATAATCTTGGAACTCTTTTAGCCACAAAAGGGAAAAAAAATATATATCAACAGTCTCCCTTGCTAACAGCTGCTTTAAAGGTCTTTTTCTGATCCAGTAGGAACAGAACTACAAGGAGGAAGCAATGCCCTTTAATCAGAAAAAGCTAACCTGATGCCATACAAATCAAACCTCTAAAGTCAGCACTAACCTTCAGTGTGCTGTTTTTGCTGTAGGAAGTGAAGAGTTCAGGCTTTCCTTCACAACTGCTCATCTGTTTCCTTCCTGGTACAATAAATCTCCTGTCAAGCTTTTACTGACCTTCTGAATGAACAAATATCACTATTCACCATACCATTCCCCAGGTTGACAGTCCATGTTCTTTGGATCCTTAATGTCAGAAATTAAGCATGTAATAAGAAGTACTGTATGCTGTTATGAGCCTCAGCTATGTCACTCTCCAGGGCTGGTCCTGCCATTAGGTAGAGGGAGGCAATCACCACAGGCTGCAGATATTGAGAGGTGGCAGCAAGGTATTAGAGGAGAAAACTATGTGCCATGTGGCCCAAACCTAGCCTGCTTGCAGATGAGGGGAGCCAAACAGTGAGAAAGGGTGTTTCCAGATGTGGCTTTTACTGTGCAATCACCCACCCTTTTCACTTAATTATACAGGAGGTTCACGTTATGTCCTCCTCTATTTGTAAACCCCCCCCATTGTCTTTCCACTGCTTCTTTTGTCTCAGTCCATTCAGGAGTTACAGATAGAATAGCTCATTAATTATTTTGGATTGGTAGCACAAAATGCCACCTGGCTAGAAGCACCCAAAAGACTGGGAGAAGGCAAGGCACACACAAGGGCTAAAGGACAAGAGCGCAGCTAGTATGTGGGCATGGGGAACAGCTGTGGCTCTTTCCCCTCCAAGGGAGCAAGGCTCAGGCAGGTGGTTAGGGTAAAAGTATGTTGGCAGAGAGAAACAGACAGGGATATTAAAGCCAATGACCTATCTTCTCTGGGATTTGAAGTTGCCTGGTTTCCACTGAGAAATTACTGATAAATGCATTCAGGACAGAAATTAAGTCTCCTTATACAAATCAATGGAAACATCACTAGGTTTTAACAAGAATCAGAGTCTTAACACCCTCACAACAGAGCAGAATAGAAAGCAGTTCCTGTTCTTACTAAGTTTTACAAGTTTTTAATTCATTAGCCCTGAATATGAATTTTAAGGTACAGTAATAGTAACATATGACAGTTCTGTAATGTAGCTCACACAGAATGTTGCAGGTTCAGGTTCAGGCTGGATGAGTGGTTTAAAACTGAAATACTGAAAACTTGGAAAGTAACACTTAACATTTTACCTCAACTGCAGGCTGAGAATTGGGCTAGTGATGAGCAAACAGCTTTACATAGCATAGCACTGCCCAGTGCTATCATTCCCATATAGTAGGTTCAGCTTAGAACAACAGTTATCAGCTTCTGGTATTCTGGACACTCTGGACCTCAGCTCCCAGGATTCCTCACCATTGGACATCCTGGCTGGGCCTTCTGGGAGCTGATGTGTGTAACATCCTGGAGAACCAAAGGTTGAGAACCCCTGGCTTAAAGGGTAAAATGATATAGTTCTACAGCATAGCTCACTGCTATTATACCCTATTACAGATGGAGAGAGGGGGCTTTGGTGAAAGAGAAAACCTCTCTGTGATACATGCAGCAGTTATTATGTCAGAGGTAGGGCTGGGACTGGTTTGTATTCCCAGCAAAATAAAATAAAAAAATCCACTGGACTTAAAGACACCCTTCTGATTGGAGCATGGGTCAAACTACTTAAAATATCCCCATAAACTTCCAGTCAAGCTAAATCCATCAAGTAGCTATATGCAGGAGCCTCATGCACATAGATCAGCTGTGCTTTTCCAAAGTAATGTTTGCAGGCTAAGTAAGAACCAAACTAAAAAGAGTGAAACTTTTGACTCTGCTGCTAACTTTGGTTAGCTTTTGGGGGGAAGGGGTATGGGGACACACATTGCCCACTCATACTGCCCTCTCAAACTCTGTGCTCTCCATATGTTTTGAACCACAATTTGTATCAGTCCTGCCCAGCATAGACTTCTCCCGTTATTTTTTTTAAAAAAGGATATTTTTTTCAAAAAATATTTAAATTGCGGTGGGGAGGAAAAGACATAGAAAGTGTCACAAGGAAGGGAAAGGGAAGTGAAGGGGAATATGATGTGGAAGGATATAGGGAAGAGAAAGCATAGTGCTTTGTAGCCATTGTATTGAGATAGAGGGAGATGTTTCAGTTCATATTTATGAAAACTTATGAGCACCATGCTTTTCTCTTTTGTGTAATACTAGAAAGCACAATAATTCACAGGGCAGCTCCATGGTGAGAGATTCAGAACAGGTAAAAAGAAGTATTTCTTCAATGCACAACTAAACTGTGGAATTCACTACTGCAAGATGTAGTGACAGCCTTCAGCTTGATTGCTTTTTAAAGTGGATTAAAAAAATTCATGGAGGATAAGACATATGCTATTAGTCATGATGGCTATATATCATCTCTTCAAGCTGTTGTGGAATATAAACAAGGGAGGGTTGGTACTGCCCCGATGCCATGTTGTTGGGCTTCCCCAAGGCATCTACTTGGCCACTGTGGGAGCAGAAGGACAGATTAGGAAGGCCTTTGGTCTGATCCAGCAGGGCTCTTTTTATGTTTTTCTGTAAACACCTGCACATATTAGTGCTTGAATAAAATGTGCAATATCCAACATCATTTTGCACATGCTGTGCAGTGCAACCGTATACATTTATAATGAAAGGTAACTCCCCCAGTGTTTAATGTGGGGCTTCCCAATAGGTTTGTTTGGGACTGCAGCATCAGTGACTGAATCTCATAGGTTGACAGATGTAAACACTGGCCACACAAATATAGTGTAATTAATGGAGCAAGATATAGGTACAGTTTCTACTCTGGTTTGGGAGCCAGAGCAATACATTTTTAAAACAGGTGCTTTTGTAGTAAAGTGCCCGTTTAATACATATCCAGACCACAAAAATTTCCTTTTATAAGACTTCTGTTAGTTAAAGGGCATGAGGCACGTCGTTAGAGGAGGAAAGAAGAGAGAAGCCATAGAGGGATAGGGGGCTGTGCCAAAGCCCTCCTCTCCCATACTCTGTTGTCCAACAAAACCCAGTGGCCAGCCCTTCACATATGCAAACAGAATAAATGCAACAAGGTATGACTCAAACACGTTCAAGCAGTGAGGATCTGTTATTCCAAGCAGAGAGTGCTCTGCCTGTTGAAAGATGTCTTACAACAGGACACTGCCGTCAATACCTGTTTGTTCATTATATTTCAGTCCCACCTTACCTATGGTAAGTCCAAAACAACCCACACGGAGCTCATACACGCTCTTCCAATCCAGGTACAAACTTAAAACTAGTTCTGCTTAGCTTCAGAAAAGCTACCACGTTATTTTGCTTCGGGTCATGGTCATGGATCATGATCTAAAACTGAAGCGTATCCTCTTTTGGCAAAACATCAAGTGCTTTGCTGAGAGTGCTACATCTTCCCTGGCAGATTGAAGTGATGTGGGACAGGGATCCAAACACATGTCCAGTTTCATTTAAGAATCTGTTCTCTAAGTCAATCTGATGAGAAGTACCATTTGCTGCAAAGGTCAGATGCTAGTCTAATGGAAGGGGCCCCCATCAAGGATCCCCACCACGGCCAGATGCAACAAGGAAGCTTTCAACCTGCAAAATGAGCCTCTCAACCACCCCCCACCCCGGCCAGGAGAAACAGAAGTACTAATATTTGCTGCCCATCCCCCAGCGGCAGAAAAGTGTTACATCTTAGAGAATTATATTGTCTTTCAATTCTTGTAATACAAGGAAGAGCGTTTCTCAAAACAAACTGCAGCTTAGTGGCAGTAAATTATTTTCTGCTGTCCTCTGAATGGGACAATAAATAAAAACAGTGCTCCCACACCATATTTACAAAGCATGAGAAATGGATTTATGCACAGAAAATTGCTAGATAGGGAAATAATCCTGCATAGCAATAAGCTTAGAACATGTGATAAAACTCCCCCCTCCCCCTTTTAAAGCTTTCTGTCTCACTAGCAAGACTTGATCTGGTTACCTACTCACTTCTTCCTTTTTACTTCAGAGCCATCAGAGGTGTATTTCTCTTTAAGTTTGGGGTGGTTATCATTAGGCTTCTGACAGGGCGGAATAAGAGTTCATAAGAAGATGCAGGCAGTTGCCAGCAAAGTAAAGGGTTTTTGATGGCCTCTACCCAGAGCTCAACATGCAGCCCTGAGATGTCATGCCCCCTACTCGCAGGGATAGGACAGTAGACTGAACACTGACTTTTAAAACTGGCTTCTGTGAGGTACCATTCTTAAAGTATGCTGCAGACCTCCCTCTGTTCTTTTCATTCTTCTGGTCCAAATGTGAGATAAGGCTGGTCATCAGTAGAGCCCGTGCCTTCTTTGAGGAGGCTCAAATTGTTTTTCCTGGCTGAAGTTTGCTGTGATCAAGTTTGAAAAAGTTGGAAGGTACAATGTTGCTCATTCCCTCCCACATCCCCATCTTGGAGCAAGAGTTAATTGAACAGTAGAAATGCCAAAGTGAAGAGCTCAAACCTCTTCATTGTTTAAATACCAGAGACAGATTTTTAAACAAGAGAGTGCAAAATAATGTTTTGACAAGAAAATGTCGCATAAATATTCAGAGGTCCTTGTTCCTTTTCATTTTTTTCCTACCTGACACTCATGATGTTGCCTTCAGGATGTTTCTGCAAATATGCTTTCACCACCCAGGCTGTATGCTCTCGATAGGTCATCACACGGCTAAAAGAGAGAAAAGAGAAACGTTGTGAGAAAGAATTGGAGAAAGCCCAGAAATGACTGAACCATCCACTTGCAAAGGAAACCATCTGCTTCCTGGGACTAGCTTCCCAGTTAAGTAAAGTTGCACACATCTGATTCAGAGAAGGTAAGCTCCAGAATCAGATTTTGCAGCTGCATGCTTCAACATATGCCCTAATACCCTGGGCTTACCATTAAAAGAAATGGGAAAAGAGGAGAAAAGACAGGAGGTAACAACCTCTTGTTTTTGTACAAAGAAGCAACAGAAACATAGCTTTAACTTAAAAATGGCCTCAGCAACTTGCGTCTTTTAGAGAGGAGGAAAACCCATACAATACTGTTGTCATCCTCCCTTTCAAAAAAGAAAAAAAATCCTCCCATAGAAAGGCAGCAGAGTCAGTGTGGCACAGTGGTTGGAATTTTGGACTACAGCTCTGGAGACCAGGGTTCAAATCCCTGCTCAGCCTCAGGAAAAGGCAAAGGCAAACCCCCTTTGAACAAATTTTGCCAAGAAAACCTTGTGATAGGTTCACCTTAGAGTTGTCATAAGTCTGAAATGACTTGAAGGCACACAACAACAAGACAAGAAGGGAAGCAAGGAGGGAGCCATCCTAGCCTCCCTACAGAGGGAGTCCAAAGCCCATGAGCAGCAACTGAGAAGGCCCTCCCCGTGTCCCCAGCAAACATGCTTGGGAAGGTGATGGGACTGAGACAAGAACCTTTCACCAAAGATCTTAGAGCCCGGGCAGTCTCATACAGGAAGATATGGTCCTACATATAGCCTACACCTGAGCTATATAGGGCTTTATAGGATATAAACACCTTAATTTGTACCCAGAAACAGACCAGTAGCCAATGGAGCTGCTACAGTAGGGGAACTGTATGCCCCCTGTAGCCAGCCCCAGTTAACAATCTGGCTGCAACTCTTCGAGCCAGCTAGCATTTTTCCCTAGGTTAAGGCTTTTTGGAAAAAGCAGGCAAGAAATATAGTTTGGCAGGTAAATACCAGAGCAACTATAATACGCAGGATGTGGATAAAGGTTCACAATAGGGTCTGAATAGGGTTAGTGCTAGAGAGTGGATGGACCTTGAACTAAGGCCTGTATGATGTTGCCTAATTACAGAGCCATGAAGCAGAGGGTGTGTTTCACTTTATAGTTTACAGACTTTAGACATTAAGTTCGTGCCTAGATTTTTTTCTCCCATTATCATTTACAGAATATAGAAAAGCATCTCTTTTAAAAATCTGTTGTATCTTACATTAGGATGTACATATATGGGATATGTATTGGGGGAAGGGTAAGATTTTTTTCAGCAGGTACTGTTTACGTAGGATGACTTTTACCATGCCATCACAAATATTTATAAAGAAATGGTCTCCAATAGTGTGATGAAAGCCAATCATTCAGAGTGTAGTTGTGCCTCCCTCTCCACTCAATATTGTTGAGTACATTCAATATTGTTTCTGCATTACGTTTCCAAGGACTGTAATCAATTACATAATATATGATTTCAGAAAGGCAAATGGGAGCAGCCATTTCTAGTGCATGTAGGGATATGGCGGGGAGGGACAGGGGACAAGAATGAGTAACAAGGGTGAGCATCATTTGCTAGTCACATAAATGAGATGGATGCCTTACCATTCACTAAGAGCCATCCTCCTGTCATAAACACGAATGGAGCCATCACCCAGTCCCGCTACAATGAGTGACCGATGAGAGTCACACGACAGGCTGGTGACACAGCTGTCAGCCCCTGTGGGAATATCCTAGGGCAGAAAACACACAAGCCAAAGATGAAGGGCAAGGATCTTTTAAGTGCCCTGGACACAGAACAATCTGTCTCTCTACTACCTTGAGCACTGATACAGAACAACATAAACTTTACCGGCAATGGAAATGGTCTCACAAGTGGGTTTGTTAACAGGGTAACTGCAGCAGCAGATCTGAGACTATGGGCTTCTGAGGATGAAGGCCATACCAGATAGTCATATCAGGTCCTGAAATGCACCGACTACCTGAAATATTGAGTCCCAAAACACACTGGCCACCATAGCGATGGGCACAATATAGGTATCAACCAATCCACTGCCACCAATATTGCATTTTGCACCAACTGAAGTTTCCAAACAGTCTTTAAAGGCAGTCACACACAGAGAGTCTTACAGCAGCCCAGCCTGAATGTCACTATAGTCTAAGCAAGTGAGATAAGATGTTCTTGACAAGGACACAGTTCCACCACCACCTGAACTTCCTCTGTTAGAGAAAACTCCCAAACTGCACATTTGATTCTTAATCAGGAGTACAACTCTATTCAAATCGAAGGCTAGTTACAATAAACTATCAAGTGCACTTCAATCTTGTTTCAGTTAGACTCAGCTGGCTCACCCTCATCAACTCCAAAATTGTTTCCTGACATCTTGAAGAATACCAGTTCAAATTTTGAGCAACCTAGCTATAGAAACCAAATGCAGCTTTGCAGTTGCAGTTTGGGGAATTCAAAGAGTTTTTAAAACAAGGAAGTGGAATATGGACTATTCCATGGAAGCTGATATAAGAATACCTAAGTTTTAAGCCCTCAGGGGAGGACTTTCTCTTTGTCCCATCACCATCACAGGCTTGTCTGGTGAGGGCATATGAAAAGGTCTTCTCAGTGGCTGATCCCAGGTGGCGGAACTCTCCCACAAGAGGCTAAGTGAGCCTCCTCTCTGCTTTCTTTGTACTGGTTGGGAAAAATATTAAGTTCTGGCTATTAACTGTTGTCACAGAATTATCTTTTAAAGGGTGAGGGAGATTTTCTGTAGTTTTATTCTCATTGTTAGGTTTAAAATACCTTTAAGCTGCTTTAAATTAATGCTGCATTTAATAGAATAGTTTATTTTATAATTAAAAAAACATTTTTATTATAAGCATTGTTTTTTAACTACTTTGTTTTAATCTGTAGGGTGAGTTGCCTTTGGTCCTCTGTTGGGAGAAAGGCAGGATAATTATTAAATAAAGAAATAAGTAGTTGATAGTATAGGATACCAGGGTACCTCTGAGATTTCCAGTAATAAGCTCCAGGACAAAATGAGCTGGCTTTTTCATTTTAAGAAAGATGATAACCCAAATATGATTAAAACAACTGCACAATATCTACATAGAGATTTAGTCACTTACAGAAATAATTGGAGTGGTAGTGTTGGGTCTATTTCTTTAGCGTTACCTCTCTTGGTTTTGTACAAACATACTTCAACGTTTATTTACGATGATCTCATGGAAGCTACTCTGAGTTGTTCTGCTATGTGGGTGAGCTATTTGTGTTCAGCAGCTTATCATGAGGACCAGATGTTTTTTACCTTGCCATCACAGAACCTTCTAAGGAAAGATTTGCAGTTGTGTGGTGGAATCTGGTGACCAAATACACAGTGGCAGCACAATGATGTCCACCAATGAAGTGATTTGAAGAATCCATACAGTGGCCAGAACAGTAAGTGGGTCATATTTACATTTATTTACTGTATTTATTATTGTTGTTATTTCTTTTTTATTGTTTATGTATTTATTTATTTATTATTGCTTGTAACATTTATATTCTGCCTCCATCATAGTGGAATTCATGGCAGCACAGGTGGGGTACACTGGTGGTCTCCTATCCATCACTGACCAAATTCAGCCTTCTGAGCTGAGGTGTGCATCAGATGCATTCCCTGGGAACTCTGATTATCAAACAAGTCCAGCAGAAAGTGGTGGCTACTACCTTAAAAGCTTTAATGGCCTAGTCTGGCATTGCTTAAGGAGGATCTCCTTCTATACAAACTGCAGTTTAATCTGGTGAAGCTCTACTTACTCCCTCCTCTACCCACCTGTAAAGTTTGAACTGCTGCTGCTGCACAGAGAATTGGGCCCTTTGGTAGTGACTCCTATATTTGGAAAAAGCCTCCCCAGGGCAGCTTGCCAAGTTTCATCATTACTTCTGTTCAGTTAGTCAATGAAAACATTATTTACTACAGCTTTTCCAATTTTCCCTGACTGCTGCTTTTATAGATCATTTATGTTGACTGTCAGTATAGATATCATTTTATCATTCTTCTTCTATGCTTTTATGTTTATTATACATTACAGTTTCTGTATTTTATAAGTTGCCTTGGGCTGTTTTCAATTGGAAAGTGCAGGTAAGAAATGTCAGGACATCTGAAGGTGCTGCAAGGACGTTAACCAGTTACACAACAGATGCATTTGATGATGTGAACTAAAGTCCACAGAAGCTTAGGCCATCATAGATATGCTTGCCATTAAGGAGCTATAAGACTAGTTTCTATTTTTGTACTAGCAATGTCACTTGCGAGCAGGGGCAGTGTGGTGTAGTGATTTCAGTACTAAAATTTTGTGAGACGGGGGTTCAAATCCCTTCTCAGCCATGGAAACCCCCTGAATACATAGCAAACCAAAATAAAAAATTAAAAAAATTAAAGAAAAGAAAAGAAAATGTGTTACAGGGCTGTTTTACATGTTGCTTCAACTTGCATAGGTTTAATCATTGTTTTGAAAAAATAATCTGGGTACCAGCACGCACTGGTAACCTCCCGTCTAGATTTCTGCAATGCGCTCTACATGGGGCTGCCCTCATGCTTGGTCCGGAAACTTCAGTTGGTACAAAATATGGCAGCCAGAGTGGTCTCGGGAACATCTCGGAGAGACCATATAACTCCAGTATTAAAATCTCTCCACTGGCTGCCTATCAGTTTCCGGGCCCAGTATAAGGTGTTGGTTATTACCTTTAAAGCCCTAAATGGCTTGGGTCCAACTTATCTCCGGAACCGCCTCCTCCCATACAATCCTCCCCGCGCACTCCGGTCCTCTGGGAGGAATTTGCTTCAGCCACAAAAATCTAGGCTGTCTGCAACCTCCCAGAGGGCCTTTTCGGTAATCGCCCCCAAATTGTGGAATGACCTGCCGAATGAGATCCATCAGATAACAAGCCTGAGTTGCTTTAAAAAAGCACTAAAGACGGATCTCTTTTGGCAGGCCTTTCCTAATTAGATCCTGGCCTCAGGGGATCCTGGCCTCTTCTAGGCTGCTGGCCATTTATTATATTTTATTGTATTTATAGTTTTAAATGTGATTTTAGATTAGTTGTTTTAATTTATATTTGTTTAATGTTTTTTTATGGGGGAGGGTGGGAGTGGGGGTGTTTAGGGATTTTATTTGTATTGTATTTTAAATTTTGTAAGCCGCCCCGATTGTTTTAACAGAGGGGCGGGGTATAAATAATTTTTATTATTATTATTATTATTATTATTATTATTACTTTACACATAATATGCATATTGAAAGACAATGCAAATGGGGGGCATGGGATTCTTTTTTGATTGAGGTGCCCATATCAGGAAACCACAAGCTCTATCAGCTTCCTGATGGGAATACTCAGGCAGTGACCCACATACCTAGTAACCTTCACAGGAGCAAGTGTGTGAAGCAGCTCTTCACTGTAATTATCCTCTCATTAAAATATCTGGTTAAGATAAATGACAAAGAATTCTTTTCTCCATAAAACATCTTTGTCACAGGCCAGACATAATTACTGCATGAAAGTGCAGGAAAGGTAGATAAATGTTATTTAAAACATACACCCAAGATTTCCCTAAAGAGAATACCACAATTGCTGAAAATTTAGCTGGTGGATTAACAGCACAAGAAGGAAATGCAAACATATATGAAAGAAGAGAGACACAACATGTAACAGGCAACTAATGTTCCTTAAACAAGCACCTATTGCAGGAAGAAACCTGCAGGACAACAGCTGTTGGTTTGGCAATAAATCTAACTAGAAACACCAAAAAAGTGGATTAAATATATCTTGAAGAAGAGCAAAAAGCTCTGGGAAGGGAACACGGTTGACAGACCTGTTGAGAAGGAGGCAGTTCTTCTGTGCTCAGCCAAACAGCAAAGGTAAGTTGCTAAAAATGGTAGGACACCAAAGAGAAGCACAAATGCACAGCTGCCTCTCTACTTCACAAATTCTGCACGGCATTTTATAGAACATTATAGAAGTACCTAACCTGCCTTGGAACTCTAAAGGCCTGCAACACCTCTGGGGAGAGCAAAAAGGCATTACCAGAGAATGTTTCCTTTTAAAATGATGAAAGCTGTTTCATTTTAACATACAGCCTTCCTCTCCCCAAACCTTGCATCAATTAGCCTTAGGGCTCTGTATTAACCTCTTTGGGGCAAGTAATACTCGTTCATGTTTTTATAGAAAATAGATTAAGGCAGAAGGTAATTAAGAACTTTGTGTAAGATGAAATAGTGCAAGCCATGGCCAAGGTCAGACAGAATCCTGGAAGCTTCTAGTGGATTCTATGATGCATGTGTCCATGATCTGCAGAAAAATGGTTAGAACAGAAACCAAGGGCTGGAGACTTTGTTAAAGGAGAACTCCTGGTAAGCAACATATGCAAGGAGCAAGGCTGGCATGTTAGAAAGACACCCAGCAATGTTATTCTAAGGCTGTAGCTCTTCCCTCATTATCTGCTACATATGTAAAACACTGCTCAGAATAATAAGAGCACAGCTGTGGAAAAAGAAAAATAGTTTCAATTAAGCAGCCCCCAAAACTGAATAGTGTTTTCAAACTAGGATAATACTGTAATCAGAACTGGCTCTGTAGAATTGTATTATCTAATTTCACACCTCCCCTCCTCCTTATTTTGTTCCCAAGAGCCCATCCACCTTCTATGGTTGTTAGATATAATCTTCTTGCATTTGCTTGATAAAAACATTAGATTCACAGTTTGTTGAAGATGACTATCCAGGATTGCCAGATTGTTATTCAGATGTGACTACAGATGCAGAAAGGCTCTTTCATAAAAACTCAGAAGAACTGGACAGGGATCACAAGGTTTATTATTTCCTTTCAATTCTAACTTTAATCTAGATTAGAGGTCTGTACACAGCACACCAAAGGCAAACAGGGTCATTGGTCAAAAGGTGCTTAAGGAACAAACAGCTCCAGATGATTTGCATGAGTGAGCTAAACTATGGGTTGCAAGAGAAAGCAACATTCACTCCCCTTTTCACTTGCTGTGGCATGTGGAGTACCCACTCTATACTGGCAGCCATCCAGGTAATTTGTCAATCTGGAATACAGTGGAGGGAGTGGTGAAAAAGAGTTTCCCATCACGTAAAAGTAAAGCATCCTCTATGAAGAAGGTATGGTAAGAAAGCACTAAGTTTTAAACTGGGAGTCTGGTGGTAGGGTACAACCACAGTAAAGTGCCAGAGCACAGGAGCAGTTATTTGGTCTCTCCTTTGTTATGTATTAGCAGTATGATGAATGAACAGAGGAATTTTGTGGTATTACATTACCAGCCCATAGCAGGGATTAAGTGTGGGGCGGGGTGGTGTGGTGTGGGTAGATTCCATATGGTCCTATTAAGTTTCTGATGCTAGTTTGGTTCCTCTACCAGAGCAATGCATCACTCTGAAGCAGACTCAGTGTCTCTCATACAACCCAACCCATTCTGATTTTCAATGAAACTCTTCACCCGCTGTCAGCTTTCTGGGCTCAACTTTCTGCCTGGTTGGTATCTGCTTGCTTGCAGCTCACTAGCCCTGACAGAGACACCATGTTTAAATAGGGAAAATGAAATAAAGAAACAAAATGCTGGCTTGACAGCAGTACATCAGAAAAGGATCTAGGGGTCTTGGTATGCCACATGAGTCAAAGGTACAATGTGGTGACCAACAAACCAATGCATTTCAAGGTTGTATAAACAGGGGCATAATATCCAGATGAGGGATGTAATAGTACCACTCTATTCTGCTTTGGTTAGACCTCACCTGGAATACTGTGTCCAGTTCTGTTTACCACAGTTCAAGAAGGCTATTGACAAGCTGGAAAGTGATTGAGGAGGGTGAGCAAGATAATAAAAGATCTGGAAACCAAGACCTATGAGCAATGGTTCAGGAAGCTGGGTATATTAAGTCTGGAAAGGAGAAGACTGAGAGGTGATATGATAGCTACCCTTAAATATCTGAAGGAATGTCATGTAGAAGGTGGAGCAAGCTTGTTTTCTGCTGCTCCAGAAATTAGGACACAAACCAATTGATTCAAATTGCAAGAAAAGAGAGTCTACCTAAACATTAGGAAGAACTTCCTGACTCGAAGAGCTATCTGATAGTGAAATAGACTGCTTTGGTGTATGGTGGCCTTTCCTTTCTTTAAACAAAATTTGGATGGCTGTCTCTCCTGAGTGTTTAAACTATGTATTCCTACATGGCAGGGGGTTGGACTAGATGTCCCTTGGAGTCCCTTCCAACTGTATGATTCTAACCCAGCTGGGATAGTTCAAATGAGATCTTGTGGACTATTTCAAGACAGCTGTAAATCAATTGTAAGTATTATCTGAAAGATTTTGAATACTGTCTTTTTCCAAGACAACCATTCTAGCATCTACCTTGGAAATCAACTGCAGTAGATTTCTTTTAGGTATATAAGCACACTCACCCATATGTGATGATTCTACTACAAAAAGACTGGGCAACAGATATTTCTGAGCTGACTTGTACAGGTCTGTTTTTCTATGTTTTGATCCCTTGAATTACAGCAAAAAAACAATTTTCACCATTCAAGAATTAAAATGTCTTTAAGATGCTCCCAGTACAACCAATAATCATTCTTATTTAAAATATTTTCACCCTGCTGATTTCTGATGTTCTCTCATTTGCACAGATAAAATAGTATTTGAAAATAATTAAGATTAGCACTGACTTACTTGTGCTGTATTGCTGGGTCAAAGTATCATAATTAATGTTCATCCAGAGGTAATTAATTTCTTAAAGCTTTAAAGACAAGGCAATTTCCCACAGTGGCTTACACAGAGATATTACCTCTCATTACATGGCATGGGAGCAGGCTTGATTTAATAGCAATGGATGTGAACACACATAATTTTTGCTAAGGTGAGTTGGAAGGACAGCTTTTCTGAAGAAACAAGAAGGATGAAAGACTTGTGCTTCTCTGCCATTCTCAGTGCTTATAAAAAGGAGCAGAATGTGCACTCTTATGATAGAAAGTGAAGTGGGCTGTTTCATGCAGGAGATTCTGGGGAATGGCATCTTTTGGTGCAGCCAAAGGCAAAAAGGGACAATTCCCCAGAAGGGTGGTGGGTGTGGGTGGGAGAGAGCTGAGGGTTGCTATGTTTGCTTGCCAGCTGATCAGCATGAGTAATGGAGAGGAGAGGCCCCGAAACTGCTCTGGGAATCTGGTAACAAGGCTGTCACACAACCTGTTGATATCTGTTCAGACTTCCTAGTTCACAAAGTAGTGGTGGTGAATATGCATCACTTGTTGTTCCACTGTGGGATGTGGCAACAGTGGAGGTGAGGAGGTGGCCAAGAAGTAGAGAGTGAAGGCAGCATTTTCTTTAGCTTTGGACTGGTTCAACCAGCAGGATGTCTGCATTGGTTTCTTCTGCAAGAAGCTCACCTATGCACCTGCGCCTGTTGCTCACCCTGTTTCTTGCCTGTTGACATAAAGATCTGTCAAATCATGCTCAGAGTCAGACATGAGAAAGAGGACCAGTGCTACCTGGGAGGCAAATGAGAAAAGCAAGTGCAGCCCAGCTATAGCCAGCAGTACCCAGGTCAGGCCCCATATCTTGTCTTTGTCGGTCTGCACATGCTCATACTTTGTGTGTGGGAAAGTGTGTGTTGGTATACCTCTTTTCAGAGTGTGTATGGGGGAAGGTGTTTGGATGTCTGTGCTACTTGTGCATGTCATATTCATATACATGTATGAAATGAGTGTTATTATGTGCAGAGTATGACTTTCTTGGAATGTTTTCTGCATTTTTAATTCCTTGATCACATAACCCAGGTGTATCAATACACAAGACCTTGGGTTTTGTGGCTTGGTAACTTTCTTGAATCCCTTGCTCTAGATGTATTTCAGCACTCTTACAGGGATTCACAGATTATCCCTTGGAGTGGTCTCAGCTGCATTGCTCCACACAGAGAGTATGAATGTCAGATAGCCCTAGGAGCAGGTATATGGCAATTTCAATACTCCATGACCAGATGTGCACACAGAGAATAGTCTGAAGGTACACGTTATACATTTACTACTACTGCAAAGCAGGCTTAGCCTTGAAAAATGCTTGGAAGTGGGGAACACACGAAAAGAACAGGTAAGCTCTGAAGTGGAAAGGCAGTGCACAAGTTTAACAAATGTATAAACAGTGCCATTCCTTGAACAGAGGGTCTCTCTTTCACCTAAAAGATGGGTAGGTGAATCACAGTATTTACAAAGAACACTCACAGGGCACTGGCTGCTTGCAGTTGATCAATGTTAAGTGTATGCTACTCTAACACACTTTTAAAAGACAATTTATCACAAACATGCATTATTCATTCTGGGCACTTCTTTCCAGGTCCTATCTCTCATCCCACGTATACCACATGACATACATATAGAAGCTCTTCCCCATGGGTAGCTCTCTCTCTCTCTCTCTCTCTCTCTCTCTCTGGATGTGCTGCTGTAGTATTGCCTTCAAGACTGATCTCATCTATTGGCAAACCTTCTATGTGACGAAACCAGAAACATTGCAGTTCAAGATGCTTTCCCTAAATACCAGCCACATGTTGTCCATATAAGCCCACAGACTGACAAGCAAGATATATCGGTGGTTACCTGCACTTTCATTTCTCGATCAGTATCCCAGATACGGATAATCCGCACATCTCCTGAAGTCATGAGAAGACCAGTTTCTTGTTCCCAGTCTACCACCATCCCTGCTCCTGAGGAAAGAAAAATGTATGGCATACAAAATTATTTTCTAAAGATGTGCAGAGCAAAAAAGAGTCAGGAGCTCTACCATACTCAGCCTTGGGTACACAGGTGAAGCAACTAGGATATTTTAATGCTGCCCCTAAAAATTCCACAGAACAGCACAAATGTTCCTCAGACATAACAGAAAACAATAAACTCTGCTTCTTGCAGCTGTAGCTCACTTGAACTGAATGTACTAGCAATAGATACATCAAAGAAAACCCATAGAGTATTTAAATGAGGCAGTTGCTCATTCCACACAAAGAGACTTGCATTAATGTTGTTAAAAGAAGAATAAAGCACTGAACTGAGAAAGCTAGCAGATGGGAAACTATGCAGAGAAGTGCTGAAGTGGAAAGGAAATGCAAGGGAGTGCAGCTCTAGGATTTTTGTCAGGGAAGGAATGATTTTGTTACCAACAGGAATGCCAGATTAACTGATAGAATCTCCATGCTTGGGTAAGTGAATGAAGTGATAACAAGGCTTTCAAATTTTACAACTGTTTGTGACAGATTTGCACAGAGGAAGACAGAGAGGAGTTTGAACCTATGCAATCAGAGATAACCATCAATTAATTTGTTGAAAGTTACTCCCAGGTACATGAAACTTAATTCTGAAGTTTTATTAGTAGCCTGCTCATTTTGAATATCTATGTTCTATAACAGAATTTTTATACACTGTTATCTCCTTCTGAATAAAAATAATAGAAAAGCAGTCTCCCCCTCCTGCCTCTCACCCGTCCCATGTGTGGCCTTGGATTCTTTTTTGGGAGCATGGAGGTGGAAGTGGTGATTAATATTTTACATTACAGCACTGGTACTAAGGGAACATAAGAACTAACTAAACACCAAGTTCTGTTTATTCAGAGCTTGGTGTAATATGGAATACATCTGGTGGATCCTTCATTGCTAAAACACTGGGTTGAATGTACAACTCAGACTACACTGGTACCCTGTTTTCAGAGAGAGGCCTAAATACCCTACAGGTACCAGATCTTGCCTGATCTCAGAAGCTAAGCAGGGTCACACTCGGTTAGTAGTTGGAAGGGAAACTACCAGAGAATACCAGGTGCTGTAGGCTGTAAACAGAAAGCAATGGCAACTACCTCTGAGTATGCCTTGTCCAAGAACCCTCTGAAATTCATAGTCTACAGATGAATTGAAGGCACATCCTCTCTCCATGTGTTGTATAGCATACACTGATTGCTAGAGAAGGTCTGAAGGTAATTCTTCACCACAAGAGCAGTATAAGAGCTTCTTTCCCCTTCAGGCAGAGAATGGACTGCTGTTGTGGACATGCTGGTACACAACATTAGGTAGAGAATTTCCTCCTCCGAAGAAGTTTAATTTTCCTCATACTGGGCATTGGGGCAGCAATTAAGTGTTCAGAACAAAGCGCAGCAAGCCAACAACACTACCGGTGCAGAGTGCATCCATATTGGAATGTGTAGGTTTGGGACTGTAGATCTGTAGACTTGGGGGAATGGCAAGTTTTGCAATGCCATATAGCTGTGGAAGTTGCGTCAAATGGAGTATGTTTAATCTGAATGGGTTTCTTCACAGAGGTTATCAACTATGACACACAAATGTTTTGCTGTAAGGGAAATGGTTTTTGGAAATCATCCCCCTATCCCCTTTGTTCCTTGGGGGTAGGGGGAATAAGATTTTGCATCTCTAATACCGCCAAAGGGATGTGCATAAAAGTGGTTTTTTTAATGTTGTAGGTTTGGAAAAACTGAAATGAATTTCTTGCCATAATACAACTTTCACTTATATCTATCAAGAGAATCCAACAGAAAGTTTTTCTTTTGTTTCCAAACCTAGGCTCCCCTTCTAATGAAAGCCAGTTTGTGATGAGAAACAGGTATGGAACAGAAGAAGATTCACCAGTGTTTCTTCTGTAAACTCACAAGACAAAACAGTCAGTCAACACAGGCCAATTCCTCCTGTCAGCCTCCACATGACCCCCACCAGGGCCTTTAAGCAGTAGCCAACTAGTACTCAAACGAATGCACCAAATATCTGTAAGACATATAAAAAGCCTCCCTACCCATCCTCACAAAAGCCCAGATTTCTGATCAGAAGATAAAATCTAACACCAATATTTGCTTTCTTTAACATGCTTTCATAAATGCTAGTTGCTATGTACCATAGGTGTAGTGGTGGTGCAGGATAGCATGGTGACGTGTTAACAGGAGAACAAACGTCCTAACTACACGTACTGCCTGCAAGGATGAACACTACAAGATTTTGAAGGGAACAAAAACAAAGAAGTGGTACGTGCCCCTTCTGATGTTGCACATCTCCCCTGAGGCTAGGAAGTAATGAAGGATAATATATGCACTGAAAACATCATCTGGTTCCTCACCCCCCCCCTTTGTCATCCAGTGGCCAAAACCACCTCTAACATTGCCACACATTCCCAGCACTCTTGGCTCCTTGGACATGCAAGCTGGGGGCTGCTCTTTGATCCTTGGTTTGCTTCTGAAAACTTTTGGTCCTGCTCCAGGGAATGGCAAGAGGAGAAATAGAAGAGAGGTGAAGCTAAACTGACAAACAGCTCACATCTTTATCTGGACCTGCAAATTGATTGTTTCTTCTGCTTCCCTGGCAATTTTGTGGGGTCCTAGAGATTCAGAGCAAGCAAAAAAGGCAGTAGTTTTGATAGCACCTCCAAAGCATTTTGTGTTTGTCATCTTGTACAACAAGACAAACCCAGGAGGCTTGAGATGGATGATGCATTTTCATCTTAAACAGGCAGCATTCCAGGAATGCTAAGCCTGTCAGTTCTTCAGTCATTCATCTTCACATTTAAGACAAGGATCTTCGACTGTTCCAACTGCAACACAATCTGTGGACCACACAGGGGTCCATGGATTCTTTTGTTTGCATAAGTACCTATACAAGGCTTCCCTGGATCCTACCATTATGAATAATTATCGGCCAGTCTCTCTCTAACATTCCATTTTTTGGGCAAGGTTCTGGAGTGTTTGGTGGCTTCCCAGCTCCAGGGGTTTCTGGATGAAACAGATTATCTAGATCCATTTCAATCTGGCTTCAGGCCTTGCTATGGGATGGAGACAGCTTTGATTGCCTTGGCGGATGACCTACACAGGAAACTGGACAGGGGGAGTGTGCCCCTATTGATTCTGCTGGACCCCTCAGTGGCTTTTGATATCATTGATCATGGTATCCTTCTGGACTGCCTCTCTAGGATGGGACTTGGGGCAATGTTATGCAGTGGTTCTGGTCCTTCTTGAAGGGACGAACTCAGAAGGTGGGGGACTCCTGTTTGATTTCCTGTTGGCCTGTGGGGTCCCTCTGGGTTTTGTTTAGTTCATTTGGTGAGGATCCAAAAGGGAGCTTTCTTGGTGATTGCTCCCATCCTCTGAAACTCCCTTTCTTGGGAGGCTAAGCTTGCCCCCTCCATTTCCCCTTTTGATGGCAGGTAAACATGTTTTTTATTCAACCAGGCTTCTAACATCTAAGCAGGGGAACTTTTTTATGGGGATGCTTTATCTATTTTTTAAAACTTGTGCTTGTTTAAAAAATGTTTTTATACTGCTTTATACGGTTTTACTGTTTTTGTTTTTATTGTGAATATTAGTTTGGACTGATTGTCTCTGGGAGCCACCTTGTGTCACATTCTGAGATAAAAACAGCATACAAATGCAATAAATAAATAAACAAGCAAACCCTATATGGCATCTTTAGTCTACTAGGTGTCTGCAAGTCGTGGTCAGACAGATGAATCTGAATCCAGACAAGATAGAAAGGATCCTTATGGGTAATTCCACTGTTGTAGAAGGTGTTAGCCTGTCTATTTAGTGCTCTCTGAGCTGAAAACATACCCAGTCTGTGCAATCTTTCAGCTGCTTTTGGATAAACAGACTGTAGGACTTTTCATCAACCAAACAGTATTTATATCTCGCTCTTCAGCCACAAAGGCTCTCAGAGCAGCTTACAAATGGTTTAGCAATAGCACCTACACATCTACATCACTTTATAGTGCAAGGCACTCTCTAAGCCAGCATTTCTCAACCACGGTTCTGTGGGAAAATTATAGTAACAAATCATGGAGAAGTGGTGAGCGCCTCTTAATGGGTCAATTGGGGAAAAAGATGTTTACATGCCAAATACCTTGCTCTCCCTCCCAGCTTTTGATTTGCCTTAGATATGCTAATCAAGGTTCTCATGTCTGTCTGACAGCTAAAGGGGAGGAGGCGAGGAATGAGTTGTGTATGAATGAGTTTGCCTCCTGCAAGCAGACATGAACCATTATTGTTTGCCAGAATTGAGGACAAAAGAGGACACTGGTTTGCATAAAACTAATTTAAAGGTACCAATGCAAAATAAGTTTTTTTAAAAATTCAGAACAATGGAAAGAGAATTGCAATACTGTACAGCTCTTAGCCAGTTGGGGAAAACTGACCAAGTAATCCAAGTAACCCCCTGGTCAGTCAGCTACTCAGGCGCCAGCTATGGATGGGAGAACTCTGATAAAAATGATTTAGGGCTTCTTCTTTTAAAACCAGATTTGGAGAGGACAGAGCCATTACAGTAATTGAGTCATAGAGAAAAGGTTCTTAAATTGTGGGTCTGGTAACTGAATGTGGGGGTCAGGAATAGACTGACCAACTGCCATATTATTGAAAAAAATCCTTCCATTTACCATGATGCTGGCTTGGCAGAAAGCTATAGCCTCCCTCTCAGCCTGCGCCTAGCTGCTTAGTTGCTGCTTTTTGCAAGATCTGTTAGCTCAGAGCTCAATCTTTGGGTCAGAGTCAGTGATGTAGCCATATTTAAATACTGAAAGGATGTCATCCAGAGGATGGAGCAAGTTTATTTTCTACTGCTCCAGAAACTAGGACACGGAGCAATGGGTTCAAACTGCAGGAAAAGAGATTCCAGCTAAACATTAGGAAGAACTTCCTAATAGTAAGAGCTGTTTGGAAGTGGAACACACTGCTTCATAGTGTGGTGGAGTCTCCTTCGGAGGTTTTTAAACAGAGGCTGGATAGCCATCTGTCGGGTGTGCTTTGATTGTTTATTCTTGCATGACAGGGGGTTGGACTGGATGGCCCTTGTGCTCTCTTCCAACTCTATGATTCTATGATTATAAACTTACTATGCAAACTTTACTCCTTTTGAAAGAGGAGAGGCCTGGCCATACTGATCTATACTTTCATAGTATTGAAAACTGACTACAGTAATGCCTCTAACATGGGGCTCCATGGTGTTCTGAGCTGTTCAGATTTCACATTTTTCCAGAAATGATGCATTACTATTGGATGTTGAGACTGGCCTGCTTGTTTTGTTTTCTCCTTGCCTAGTTTTTGTTGTTACAGAGCCAGCATGTTGTAGTGGTTTAAGAATTGGACTATGACTCATGCGGGATGAGTCCTTCCTGAATCTTCGTTTGGGAAGAAAAGCCAGAGAGATAGATAGATAGATAGATAGAGAGAGGGATGATTCTGAGAGACCAGGCTCAAATCCTCACTCAACCATGGAAACCCACTGGGTGATCTGCGGGAAGTCACATTCTCTTAGTCTCAGATGAAGGAAATGGCACTCTCTGAACAAAACTTGCTGAGAAACCCCCATGAAAGTTCCACCTTAGGGTTGCCATAAGCCAGAAATGACTTGAAGGCAGGCAACAACCAAGTTTTTGTTGTTGTGGATTTTTCTATCCCGGCCCCCCTGTATTTTGAACATGTTCTTCGACTTTTATTGTTCCTTTAATGCTTTTCTTTGTCAGCTGTGGAAAGGTGCACACGCGCGCACACACACACATTTCTAAACAAAGTTTAAGTTATTTTTTCCTGAGTGATAATCTGTACTATATTCTTCCTGTGGTGGATATTTTGCCACAGTTATCAGCAGAGACAAGACCAACCCTCTCAAAATTCATTGTCTTGCAAAAAAGAAGACTGGATAGAGGACAAGGGATTTACATTCCTGGCTTTGCTGTGGTCTGGAAGAACCTGGGCAAGAATCTTTCCTTGGAGTTTCCAAAATGGCATTGTTAATGTAATTCAGTTTCCTTCGTAAGAAGGAAAGCACAAACTAATATTAATCATACATCACTGAAACAGAGTTGCTCTCATGAAAGATGTATAATTGCTGAAAGAGTAATACTCTAATCTTTAGCAGATTATATGCTAGCTTTTGTTTGGACCCCCCTCCAACTGAGCATAATTTGGGAATCTGAAAATAATCCCTTCTCAATGATGCTTTATAAAAGCTGCTGCCTCTGCAGGTTTCACATAAGTTTAACTATCTTTTTTTTTAAAAAGCTAGTATTTATTTGCTGCTCCTTCTTTCCTCCTCCTGCAATCATTGTGTTTTATGCATGCTGCCTTCCTCTGTCCATAGTATGTTCTTTATTTCTAATTGCTTTCTGACCACTACATTTTGGCTCTCCTTGACACTTTTGTTCAAGATGATATAACATCACTTACTCACTGGCATCTCTTATGTCTCCAAACAAGTCACACAATGAGTGACAATGGTATCTTCCCTCTGAATAAATATGGAAACAGGAAAAAGGAGAATTACAGATTGCTATCTCTAGGGATGAATTATAGAATGCTCTCCATCGTGGCATGAATGATTGTGTACCTCTTGCCACTAGAGGGTGCCCATGTGCCAAGAAGCAGGATGGCACAGCATCTCTCTGTCCTCAAAGGACTGCAGCAAATGAGAGAAACCCAAGAGATGTTTAGATGATGTGCTTTCAAACCCATCTAGGCGACAGGGGATGCAAACAAAAAAACAAAACAAAACAAAACAAAACAAAACAACAACAAAACAACCCCCCCCCAAAAACAACACAAAACCAAAATAAAATCCTGTTGTGACAGCAGTCATTTGCATATATGTCTGGTCATTTGTAACTGCAAAAATATAAATAAAGCAATGAAATGCTAATAGTAAAAATTACTACACAACAAGGAACAAAGCAGCTTGGGTATTATCCATTTTGGGGCAAGCTAATGCTTATTCTAGCAGGCCAGAGGTTTCTAGTGTTATCCACTTTCACAGACAGAAATACAGTATTACTAGACCATGTTAACCTTTCAGGGCCCTTGTGTTTTGAGGACAACAGACTTTTTGCTGACTCTTTATTTCTTTTTAATTAAAATGAAGAAAAGTAACATCACAATGGGATACTAGATTGGTGGGTACACACAAGACAAACAGGCTTCACTGATCTGTTTCAGAGAATTTCCAAATGCTGTTCTGGAATGCAATAAAAGCTGTGCATAATTAATTGCTCCTTCTTTGGTTACAGGGTCAAGAGGCCTGTCTTCAAAACAGTGCTTTGTGTTACAAAGATACTGCATCCCCGTAACTTAAAACAGAGATACTTGTTGATGTGAAAATGTATAGGCCTCCAGGCAGTCCATAGCCAGTCACTGGAATGGATCCTGGATGGTGGAAAACCCGTCAGGCATGCCTCATAGTCATGTCGCCTCCTGTCTATCACAAAAGTGGTCCTCTTTGGACCTGGTGGGGACTTGGCATCGTTCACTGCCATCTCCAATGGAACTTGATGACCTTGGGCTGCGTCCTGCTCCTTCTGGATTCGCTCTTGCCGCTCCTGGAGTTGGATGCAGACATCTGGTGGCATCACAGGCAAAATTCACGTCTGCTCTGATGCTGTTCAGAAAGCTCTTCGTCCTTTCCCTTGGACCTGCCAGCAAGGTTTGTCCCAGTGACCGCTCCCCCTTGGCCTGTATTGGCTCTGTAGTCTCTGTTGGGCCTTGACCCGTTCTGACTTCAGTAGATGACACTGGAGCCTCCGTTGTAGGTATGTCATGTGGTGCTCCCACCTCCTGTTGCAAATCAGCCACTGCGGTGTCCAGCTGTTGACTCTGCTGGCTGACGATTCCTGGCAATGCTTGTATGTGATCAGCTCAAGTGTTTGTGATCAGCTCAAGAGTGATTTTGCCGAGAACTCCTAAACTGATCCTCCCAAGACCCACACTCAGGATCCCTCTAGCCTGGAAATCCCAGAAACTATGTCTTTCTTCTAAGAAGCCACTACCACCTCTTGATTTTCATACCCTTTTACTGTGGACCAAGAGGAGACCACAGGGACTTTGGAACCCCCTGCCACTGCAGAGCTGTACCCACTCCTCCCTCTTTCTCCAGAGAAAGAGAGCCAATGTAGCACTGACAAGGAATACAGACGTGAAGGCATAGCTATCTCTGGCTTTTCTTCGCAATTGAAGATTCAAGAAGGACTCATCCCATGCTTTCTGCAAGCGCGCTGATGACTGAAAAGGCCAATCCGAGATAAACAAGTCCGGTTGCAGAAAGCACAGCAGAAGGTCTCCTTGGGTGATGTTTCCGGGTTGTGATTCTTTCTGCAGTGTCGTTTCTCTTCAAGACTTGTTTGTCGTGAGTTCTCAAATAAGGCTGCAGCATTGTGGATAGTGTGTCTCCATGCCTCCCGATGTGAGGCCAGGGCGGACCATTGTTGGTGGTCAATTTGGCCAAGCCTGAGATGTAGTTTCAGGGAGTCCTTCTATCCTATTTTTGGAGCACCCCTCTTACGCTGACCCATGGCGAGTTCACCGTAGAGTACTATTTTTGGGAGGCAATGGTCCTCCATCCTAGAAATGTGCCCTGCCCAGTGCAGCTGTGTTCTCAATATCATGGCCTCAATGTTGGTGATGCCTGCTTGTTCAAGGACAGCAACATTTGTCACATAGTCAGTCCAGTGTATATTTAGGACTGTGTGCATACAGTGCTGATGAAAGCGTTCGAGGAGCCGTAGGTGGTGGCGATAGGTGACCCATGTTTCAGATCCATAAAGGAGAATAGACAGTACAATGGCTCTATACACAGTGATTTTTTTGCTTCGCCTCAGGTGTTTATTACTCCAGACTCTTTTGTGAAGTCTTCCAAATGCACTATATGCCTTTGCTAATCTGTGATCGATCTCTTTGTCAATCTTGGCATCTGAGAAGATGATGCTTCCCAGGTAGGTGAACTGCTGAACGGACTTAAGCACAGAGTTGCCAATGGCAACGTGGGGATGGTGGTGTTCGTCCTGTGGTGCAGGCTGGTAAAGAACTTCTGTTTTCTTCATGTTGACTTCCAGCCCAAACAGCTCTGCAGCTGTTGCGAAGCAGGATGTTAGGTGCTACAGAGCTGCTTCTGTGTGGGCAACAAGGCCAGCATCATCAGCGAACAGCAGCTCACGAACTAGATAGTTTAGAATCTTAGTGTGAGCCCTCAGACAGCTTAAGTTAAACAAGTACGGTAATGTATATAGATGCTCCCGTCTTCTTTGAAATCTGCCGTAGCCCTTTGGAGCATCATGCTGAAGAAGATTGTAAATAAAGTTGGCGCAAGAACACAATCTTGCTTCACTCCATTAGTTATTAGAAAGGGCTCTGAAAGAGCATCGCCATATCTGACTTGACCGTGCTGGCCCTCGTGTAGCAAGATAATCATTTTAAGGGATTTGGGGGGACATCCTAGTCTTTCCAGGATCTGCCACAGACCTTTTCTACTTACAGTGTCGAAGGCTTTGGTGAGGTTGACAAATGTTACATAGAGACCCTTGTTCTGCTCTCTACATTTCTCTTGCAGTTGTCTAAGGGCAAATACCATATCTGTAGTACTCCTATTGTCTCTGAAGCCACATTGACTTTCAGGAAGAAGTTCTTCTCCAAGAGCAGGGACAAATCTGTTCAGGAGTATCCTTGCAAGGATTTTTCCAGCAATAGAGAGCAGTGTTATGCCTCGATAGTTTGAGCAATCGGATTTTGCTCCTTTTTTCTTGTACAGGGTGATGATGACTGCATCTCGGAGATCTGATGGCATTTCCCCTTTTTCCCAGCAATTCACCAGGAGTTCGTGGAATTTATCATGGGATATATGACCTCCGTGTTTCCAAACTTCAGGTGGGATCCCACCAATCCCAGCTGCCTTGCCGTTTTTCATCTGCTGTATGGCCTTAAGGGTCTCTTCCAAAGTGGGAGCTATGTCTAATTCATTTTTCATTGGTTTTTGTATCATATGTTGGATAGCTGAGCCTTGGACTACTCGGTTGGCACTAAAGAGACTTTGAAAGTGTTCAGCCCATCGATTCAGGATGGAGGCTTTATCAGTAATTAATGTTTGACCATCTGTACTGTATAAGGAGCTTTGGACCTGGTAAGTAGGTCCAAACACTGCTTTAAGAGCTTCATAAAATCCTCTAAGATCACCCAGATCTGCACAGCATTGTGTCTTTTCTGCTATATTGATCCACCACTTGTTCTGCATGTCTCAGAGTTTTTGTTGAAGTTTACTGCACAAGAGCCAGAAAGCTGCTTTTCTTACATGGCAAGTTGGCTGGGCGAGGTATGCCTGGTGAGCAGTTCTCTTCCAGGATCTCTTGGTTGTTTTCATCAAACCAGTCTTGATTTTTCTTGTGGGAGAACCCGAGGGATTCTTCCACAGACTGGAGGATACTGTTTTTGATATGTTGCCAAAGCACTGTAGGAGAAGGATCTGTAGGATGGTCTTCAAATTTTGTATGAAGATTTGCCTGGAAGTTGTCTCTCATGAAGATTGTTGACTTGGGGTCTCTTCCTTAAGATGCCACCCCTCTTAGGTTTGAACTTAAGATGAAGATTTAGTTTACATCTGACGAGGCGATGATCTGTTTGGCATTCTGCACCCGGCATCACTCGAGTATGATGGACATCGCGAATGTTTCTCTGGCGAACTAGAACATAGTCAATGAGGTGCCAATGTTTGGATCAGGGATGCATCCAGGTTGTCTTCAAGCTATCTTTCTGCTGAAAGATAGAGTTTGTAATAGTCAGCTGTTGTTCTGCACAGAACTCTAGCAGGAGGTGTCCATTATCATTGCAATTTCCAACACCATGCTTGCCTAAGACACCTTTCCCGGCTTCGGAGTTCTTTCCTACTCTGGCATTGAAGTCACCAAGGATAATAATTTTATCTTCTACAGGGACTTTTGTATGAGTTGGCGTAGGTCTGTGTAGAATCTGTCTTTCTCTACAGGGTTGGCTTGCATAGTTGGAGCATATATACTAAAGAGAACAACATGTGGGAGGCGTAGGGAAATAATGCGATCAGAGTGTCCTGTTGGCAAGGTTTCGAGTTCGGAGACAATGGTGTTTTTAATCATAAAGCCTACTCCTGAAAGATGTTTTTCGGTTTTGGGTTTGTCAGACCCGTAAAGTGTATAGCCGGCACCGTGTTCTTTAAGGCTGCCTTCCTCATGGAGACAAACTTCACTAAGAGCAGCAATGTCAATATTAAGTCGTGATAGTTCATGGGCTATTAGGGCAGTACGATGCTCAGGCTGTCCACTATCTGCAGAGTCTCACATGGTTCTGATGTTCCAGCATGCAAATGTCAGTTTATTTACACATTTGGAGGCTGGCCTTTGTTTCTTTGCCTTGGTTTGACCGCATCAGAAGATGCCCGTTGGACGCAGCTAGCCAACCAGGTAGATGGGGATGAGCTTTTGTTAGGCCACCTTTTCTAGGCCCCTCTCCATATGGAGCAAGCAGTGCTCTCCTTAAAAAAGGCTTCTTGGTCATTCAGGATGCTGCCGAACAAGACTGTCATCTCCCGGGTCAGCCTCGAGCAACCGAAGTCCTGAATCGCCTGCATGCAGGGTTGGGTCTGCGGCTTCCAGTGCATCTTTACACCTGCTGTTTCGTCCCTTGCCTATCGCTACAGGGCTTTTTTGGAACTGGATTTGTCCTTCGAGCCTGTGCAATGGATTTTTCTAGTGGAGCGCAGCGTGCACAGAACTGGCCTCACCCTTTAAACCAAAGGTTCATCTGCTTTGGTCTTGCAAGCATGGACGTAGCAGCGAGGTCCTCGGGTCGTAGGTTTGATTAGAGTTTCCTTCTCTTCGATGGTTGACCTTACAGGGTTGGACAAGCACCATCTGCCCGGGTTTGGGATTAGAGTTTTCCTTCCCCTAGGACAGTTGCCATAAGGGTAGAGAGCCTTATGACGCTCTTTGTCAGACCCTTCGGTTTTGACCTGTCTGGCATGGGAGACCCTACTGGTGGCTATTATGCCACCGCCTGCATAGCTCAAAACATCATTAGGGTACGCAAGCCTCTCTCCCACGACAAGGGGGCATCAATGGAGAGGAGGCGTAGCTATAGGAAGATTTAAAAAGCTTATTTTATTCAAGCAGAGCTTAAGAAAAAGTTTAAGGCAAAACACTTCATGAAGAAGGCCCAAATTTAGAAAGTTATAAAGATAGTCAGATGTTCAATACATTCAGTCAAGGAAAACAAAAAGTGAATCCCTGATGCAACAGTACATTCCCTAGAACTCTACTCACAAACTGTGAAGTCCAGTATGCAGGATTCAGTCTTTGAATTCCCAGGAGGTTGAGAGCCAGCTGGGCCATCTCAGGCCTGGCTCAACATCTGCCTCCATTGTTCAGCTCTGGGCCTGGTGTCTGTGTCCCAGAGCTTCCTTTGTCTCTCAAAGCTCATGGTCTGACTCAAGCCATTTGCTCACACAAAACATTTACAGACTTTTTTGAAATTACCACTCTGGCAGTTTCCATTGGTCAGTCCTGCCTTGGATGATCTGATATCATTGCTGACACTGACCTGGAGGTGTTACCTTTCCTCCAGAGCTCCAGTTAAGCCTAAAGTTATTAACCCTTTGTTTACCTGATTGTTGAGTTTGCAGCTGCCTGATCGCTGAATTGCAGGATAATGGGAGATGCAATCCCCCATTATCATAGTATCCATTAGAACTGTCAGCAAACAGCAAGAATACGGACAGACACCATCATTTAGTAGCTGACCTGCTGCTAAATATAGTACAGTAGGACCCCCGTATTTGTGGGAGATTGGTTCCGGGCCCAACCATGGATAGCGAAATCTGTGCATAATAGTGAACACCCTCACTGCCGCCACTGGATCCCCCCTCCAAAGAGAAGGGAGAAAGGTGAGCTCGCCTCCCCCCTCCCCCACCAGCTCCTCCAGACCCCCCCCCATGGAGAAGGGAGAAAGGAGGCAAGGTCACCTCCTCCCTCCGCCATCCACCCACCCACCCCTGCTGTCGCCATCTACAGATAACTGAATCAACAAATGGTGAATTAGCAGATACAGGGGTGCTACTGTAATCCAAACCCAATTGTTTGCCTACAGTAGAGCCACTGAAACAATGGCAAGTTGGTAAGTCAACACTTAAGTTCCACCAGCACAACGGTCTACTTTAATTGATATTAATAATTGCATTTAGGGCAATATTTTATTGATTTAAGTTATTACAGGCATACCTCGGTTAAAAAAGCCTCTGCCAGTTAAACTCCTTTTTATAAAATCGTCTATGCCTGTTCAGCTACCCTTTCTTGTCATCTGTCTACAGTAGTTGGAAGCTTTTGCAGCAGCATTTGGGATGAGATGAAAGAGAGCTGGAGAAACACAGACTCCCAGTGTTGGGTTGCAGCAGCATATCTACAGTAAAGCATGAACCAGGTAAGAATGGGATTCTCCTGTAGCTGATTCTACTGTACCCGAGTTTGTCTACAGCAGGCAAGATAAACAGCAGCTGCCTCCAGAATCCCTTACTGAGCACATTTGAACAGCAAAATGAAGAAAGGAGACAACAGATAAACCTGCCTCACTTGGTACCCCTAGTGTGTTTAAAAAAAGCACAGATCTGTAAGGTTGGCCACCAAAATGGAAATCATGAGAAAAGTAGAAGCTGGTGAGACAAAAGTAATCTCTTGATACCTTTTGGAATAAGCATTCAAGTGTCTTTAGAAAATTCAAAGTGCTTTTGTTTACTTATACAAGGCTCTTACTTGACCTGGTTGTTTCATTTCCCATGTGCATACTGTTAGTTTTGAATAAAACATGTCAAACTGTTCTTTTTTGTGGTGTAGGAACCTATATCCCTGTTTTTTTCCATTTTATTTCTGCTTCTGGTACCAAATTTTCTGTTAAACTAAGTAATGCCCAGCAATATATCTCCTTTGTTAACTGAGGCATACCTGTATTTTTTAAAAACTTCCTTATATGCCAGCTGTTCCCCAGCTGTACAACCCTAATACACGGATACTCAGGGACATTTTTCAAAAAGCAGCAAATGCTAGCCTGATGATCTTATTTCTCAGCAATACCCTGCCATTTTCTGGGCCACCTTTGTTTTCTTTCTTTCTTGATTTTACAGAAGCAAAAATCGTTAAGAGGAGTATAGCTGTCCCAGAAAGGGTTTTCCTAGAGACTGCATTATGAAAGTGTAGGAGGTCACACTGCTGGCACCATACTGCACTAACCACAGGGAAAAAAAAGGTGCTTCCCAGAGACTGGGCTCTCTCAGTAATGATGTGTCAACTGGAGAATTCCTTCCCTTTATTAAGGCTTACTTGATTGTCAAACGCCAATAGTTTTTAAATGCCAAGAAAAAACTGTTTTTAGTTTTCCCTGGATTTTATAGTGCATTGAGTGCAAGTTTTACTGCAGGTTTAACTTTTAACTGCTTCTGGTGATGTTTTATTGTATTCGTTACTGTTTTATTGTTAATTTATCATTGGATTTCGTTACAATGTTGTAAACCACCTAAGAAATCAAAGGTGGAAAAGGCAGACTAACAATATTCTACATATATACATCATATAACAGTCCCACTGAGCAAAACCTGAACATGTTCTGTTTTTACAGTGGTGGTTAGTTGCCATGATGGCTTCACTAGAGACACAAAGGTGTAATATAAATGATTAAGTGAACAGAGTGAATAAAATATTGTAAGGACAACATTTGAAAGAAGAATGAAGACAAGGGAGGCTCAAAAATGAATTTTCTTTTATATTTATTATTTGAGCACTGTGCTTGAGAACAGTAAGGGATCTGGACTGATTTACCAAATAATTTTACACCTGCAATTACCAATTGCCTGATGCATCTTGTCTGCTATTTGTGACATACTGTAGTCCTCATTATTAAAGTTAATTTTTATGAACCAAGTTCTCTGTTACCACATCTTAATTTATCTTCTAAGGCTACCTGCCTTGGAGGATATGAGACAGAGGTGAAGTAACCACTACAGATACTGATCATTCACTAACATTCTGCCACTCAGAGAGTACCTTCTGGAAAAGGGCAAACTAAAGAAGAATGGTTGTCTCTAATGCTGAACGTAGCAGAAGAGCAATTCCCCATTAATTTCTGCTGGCTCCTCAAAGATCCAAATTTAATGTTTCCTGGGGGCCATTTACACAATGAAAATGTCCTGGGAAGAATTTGTGTCGATCCCTGGCAGTTTACACATACATCGGGTCGGGTATGTGATTTTCGGAAGGGGGGCCACCTTCTATCCCTCAACCTGCGGGACTTCCAGTCCCGCGGTTTGTGCCGGTTTTTAAAAAAGTCACGGGAGGATTCGGAAAATCGGAAATGTAAACAGCCTGGGACAAAATGTCTCAGTACTGGGATGACCAGAAATGGTGACTGGGGGCGGGCTTAGAGATCAGCGACCAGAAAAGGAGGGGTCAGTCACCCGTTCAACAGATCCAGCCTTACCAGCCAAAACCAAAGGCATCCCTTCCAGCTGCATGAAGGTTGATGTGTGTGTGTGCGCGCGCGTGTGCGTGTGTACTCAATCACCTTTTTAAATGGATTTCTACACTGCAAACCCTTTAGCTTTAACTTTTCCTCAACTGCATGTTACAGAGAGATCGTCGTCGCCCATTCATCCCCTGCCTTGGTCACCACCCTGGGTCAGAATGGGCACATTAAAATATTCAAGCCTCTGAGCGATTATCACCCTTTAATTCCCCCTCTCTGTGTTTGTGTCTTTCAAAACGCCTGCCTATAGCCGCTTGAAATCTCTGCAGCCTGCTGTTAGGGTTAATATTTTAAAGAGGCAAGGGGAAACCCAAGTGGCTTGATTTCAAAAGGAAAGCACTCAGCTTGATTTCAAAGCACTCAGCTTGATTTCAAAAGGAAAGCCCTGCGTCTGAGCGAAAGATCTGTCTGGATCTTTCAAAATGCTTTCTGACTCTTCTGAAAGGGTTAAAATTTTAAAGATGCAAGGGGGAATAACAAACCTCTGCCCCCCTCTCCCCCCCCAGCCAGCCAATAGCATCACTCGTGGTGCGGAACTCTAAAGGAAGTGCATCACCGAGGTTGTGAAAACACGAGTAATCGCATCTTTGATTGACAGCCAAAAAATAAATAAAACCTAAACAAAACCGGAACTTTGGACGTGTAAATATCAGTCACGGGACCACCCGGGATATCCAGATCAGTGACATAAATCGTATAAACAGCAAGGGGCAGATTCGTGATCACAAAGTCACGGTAAGCACCGCGACAATTTCTGTCATGTAACTGGCACCCAGGTTCTTTCTGGTTAGCAGAAAGAAAGGCAGATAAGAAAAAAAGCTTGCTTGATCTGGCTTCAGAGTGCTAAGATGCTGCTCAGCTGCCACCATATGTATCTGCTGAGGGAGTCTACTATTGGCCTTTGGTTCTGAAGAGGCAAGTTCCATTACACAACACCATAACAAAGCAGGGCGTTTGGCATACCGATAGAACTCTATGCAGAAAGATTACTGTAAAACCTAGCTTCGCCACACAGGGTCTAACAGTTCTGCACGGCATATAGGGTTATATGGACAACGTATATCAACAACTAGAGCTTTCTATAGTTGCTCCCTGCAGAATTCCCTCCAAATCAGAGATGCATCTCAGTGGAAGAGCTCCCTGCATAAATTTCAATAAAGAGCCTTCGCATCAGAAACAGCTGCATTCCAAATGTATGCCATTTAGACAGGTTCTCTCCCCCCCACCCACCCATGCTGTAGCACTCAGCCCTTGCTGGAATGCAGTCAAGTTCCAACTGATATTTTGATTAGTTCAGAACAGTGTGCACAGGCCACAACAGAAGAGCATCCCAGAGATGTAGGTTTGATCTTTTATACACACACTCTTGGCTAATGAATGAGGCATGTCTCTGTTTTAATTTCCAGGCAGCAGTGGGAAAGCTGAATTACCTCATTCATCATTAATTCCTGAAAATGCCCCTCGAAGTGACAGTCCTTCTGTGCCAAGCATTGCCCACAGTCACACATAACAAAAGAAGAATATCTAGGACACAGGGAAGCTTAATTTGCCAAGCTAAAAAGGACCTCAAAACAGAGCAGCAGCTCCCTTAATTACTTTATTTTCATGAAAGGCCTGGCCTCTCCTAAGGCACTGTGCTCTCTGTCTTTGTCTACACTGACACATGCTACAAGCACTCTGATCCTGGAATTCACCATCAGTCTTTTTAAAAAAGACCTATTGTCTTCTTATTGGACTCCTTTAGGGTCTTTTGTGTCAGGGCTAGGAATGTTTGTTTCCTCCCTGGATCCCACTATCCGAATAATTATTGGCCAGTCTCTAACATACCATTTTTGAGCAAGATTCTGGAGTGTGTGGCGGCCTCCCAGCTCCAGGGGTTTCTAGATGAAAGAGATTATCTAGATCCATTTCAATCTGGCTATGGAACGGAGACAACTTTGATTGCCTTGGTCGATGACCTACACATGAAACTGGACAGGGGGAGTGTGTCCCTGTTGGTTCTACTGGACCTCCCAGTGGCTTTCAATACCATTGACCATGGTATCGTTCTGGGCCACCTCTCTGGGATGGGGCTTGGGGACACTGTTATGAAGTGGTTCCGTTCCTTTTTGGAGGGACGAACTCAGAATGTGGGGGACTCCTATTTGATGCCCTGACTGTTTGCTTGTGGGGTCCCTCAGGGTTCTGTTTTGTCCCCCATGCTGTTTAACATCTACATGAAACTTCTGGGAGAGGTCATCCAGAGTTTTGGGGTTCAGTGTCACGAGTATGCTGATGACACCCAACTCTATCTCTCCTTCCCATCTGATTCCAAGGAAGCTGTCTCAGTACTGAACCAATGTTTGCTGCCAGTAATCAACTGGATGAGGGCAAACAAACTGGAACTCAATCTAGATAAGACAGAGGTGCTCCTGGTTAGTCGTAAGGCAGATCAGGGAATAGGGGCTGGATGTGGTCACACTCTTCCTGAAATTCAGGCTCGTAGCTTGGGTGTTCTCCTGAACCCTACTATAAGCCTTGATGCCCAGGTTTCAGCAGTGGCCAGGAGTGCATTTGCACAGTTAAAACTAGTACACCAGTGGTGCCCGTTGTCAGATCTGGCTACAGTAACACATGTCTTGATTATATCCCATCTGGACTACTATAAAACACTCTATGTGGGGCTGCCTTTGGAAAGTGTTTGGAAACTTCAGCAGGTCCAAGAATGGGGTGGCCAGAATGCTGACTAGGGCCAGATATAGGGAACTTATTACTTCCTTGTCAAAACAGCTTCACTGGCTACCAGTTCATATCTGGGCAACAATTCAAAGTGCTGGTCATGACCTATAAAGCCCTATATGGCTTGGGTCCAGACTATCTGAAATAATATATCTCTCCATATGAACTGTGCTTTATTAACCTTCTTTTAAATTTAAAGGGTCTGATGGATTCCATTATACACTATTTACATCAGAAAGCACTCCATAGGATTTCTGTCCTCTGCCTAGGTTTCCCTTGCCACACTGTATCCTCCTTGCTCCAAACAAGGCACATTTTGAGATGGGAATGGCTCAAAATTCTTGGGTTGCCTGGGATGCCTTCAAATTACACATATATTTGATCATAAATTGGATCATTAAGTAGTTTTCATTTTGTTTTGTTAATTAACCACCTGCTAATTAACAGGAGCTGCTTTAAAGAGTGGGCAAGTGCTACTTGGGAAGAGGATGTTTACTTCTTTCCTTCCATGTCCTTTCACTGATATAAATTCCCCACTGAAACAGCCTGTTTATTAACTGTGCAGTGGCGATGGTTGGGATACCAGGAAAAGCATGTTCTTTCCCACACTGGGCTAATCTCAGCTTTGGGGGGCGGAGGAAGTGGAATTTACATTGGAAGAAAGGTTTTAAAACATGGGAGAATGATTTCAACAACTTCTTGCAGAGAATCACTACCCTACCTTTCAAAGAAGAGCTATGGGACTGCTCATTAGCTAATAAAAACTGTGTAAGATCCTAATCAAATATCTCCTAGATCAGGCTTCGTTTGGCCCTTACAATGCATCTATTTCTTAGAGGTAACAAATTCTACAATATTTCTTCAGTAAAATTCCCAGAGCTGTGCAAGGGACCAAATCATTTTCTCTTAAGGGTGAGAATAAGGAAAGGCAGAAAATAGCCTAGGATCTGCTTGGAAAGGGTCCAGGACCAGCATTTCAGGGATATAATTATAGATGGGGTGAAAATTTTTCTTTCTGTCTTTCCTAAAGTACAGAGGGGCAGTTTGGAGTCTGGGACACAGGAACTGTGCCACATTTGCTAAATCCCTCAAGATGTTAGTGTACCAAGAAAAAGAGTGCACCCACTTAAGCATCTGTCCTGTGCAAACTTAGTTATTGTCTATTATCTAAGTGAGGTCGGAACAAGTGCTATGATAGCATGGTTGGTGGTCTTAGTTGCCAGTCTCACACACTAACCTTGAAGAAATGGGCCTATTCCAACACTCTATTTCATGTGATGTAAATTAATAGAAGAGGCATAAGTTTAATTATATTTATTACAGGATGGTTATTAAGTTCCACATCAAATCATGCAGCAGAAACAAGACATATTCACCTACTTTTTGTGTAATGTTGCAATATGCAACCTCATTTCTTTAGTGGTGACCAGGACTCTGGGGAGAATTCTAAAGTGTTCAACAGGTATGTTGGATTTTGACAAACTGCTGTTGCCTGAGCGTTGCCAGTCTTGACTGTCCTCCTTAGGTTGTTCTGATGTTCAGTGTATTAAAGGGAACACCACCATAATCCTCATCTTGCTAATTTTTGTCCTCTCATTTTGTCAGCTAGCTCTTACAAAATGTAGATCCAGAATGCTGAGAGTAATGCACTGAACTCTGCACATTCTTCTCAACAATCAGAGAAAGTATTTAGGCTTCCTCTTCCAAAAAGTCTGAATCACAACACACACTGTTACTTTTGGTAACTGCTGCAGACACATCCCAGCCCTCATCAACTAGTGAATATTAATAATTCATAAAGCACCTAAGAAGATTACATCAGCTTTTGACACATACCACGCATATAGTGTCCTGTGGTGTCAGCCATCTGTCCCTATCTGAAAGGCTGAAGCAACAGAGTAAGATTTCCAAGTTCCATCTCACCACAGGTTCTGCAGACTGACTCTGAAGAGCTGAATATATGTTTCACCATAGGTTTAAAACAAAATGTGCTCCAGATATTTTAACAGCCAAGGGAGATAATCTACTTCCTAGATTACAAGAGGAAGGCCATAGCTACCATTTATTTATAGTCCGTGGACTATCATCACAAATTCAAAACACATAGCAATCACCAGAGATATTTTAAGAAGTGACATTTAGCAATTCCAACCTTTCAAACTGTACAGGAAGGTGTGCGGGGGGGGGAGCAGGGGAGCTGTGTACAGATCTTGGACTTCACTGCCCTGCTGCCATCCTTGTTTAAAATGTTTACACAACAAAATTATATCCAAGTATACTGAAAAGACATTTCCAGTTCCACATTTTGTGAACAAGCACCCAAAGCAAATGCATAATTTCCTCCCTTTGTCCTTTCCTACTGGACACTGAAGCCCATCCTGGAAGGCTACTGGGTATCCATGACTTAAAGAGTCCACACTGTTCAGTAAGAACAAGCATTACAAAGCAAGGAATGGGAAGGCCAGAAAAAGCTAACCCACTTTTCAAATACTAATAGGGCCCAAGAGATGTTAGAATACCATTAAAAAAAAAACACAAAACCAACACATTAGATTAGAAGGACCATCCCTCCCATGCTGACCATAGTAAGAGGAAAGAGAGCACTCACCTCCCTGTTTACTTCTGTCAAGATAGATTGAAACCCTTCGGGCCAGACCTGTGAGAAGACAGGGATTAAGGGGTTGATGCTAAGGGTAAGTTGGTCAGCCAAAGCAAAACAAATCTTTAAAAGGATTAGAAGAAGCAACCCAAAAGGAACAGAAAAGAACAGAATCAGAAAGAAGCAGTAGCAGGAGAGGCCTCCATTCGGGAAGGTTAGGAAGACAGCTTGATCGCAGAAGCCATTCTAGAAAGCCATTAACTATGGAGAGAAAAACAAGACTGTGTCTTTATGGCTGGCATCCCCCACCCCACAAGAACGACCCTTCTCTTTGCCCTAGCATGAAAAGAATCTCTTTGTCAAGGGAGAGTGAAAAATGAAAATTCTACTGTAAATGACTGTTAGCATAAAACAGCTGGCCAGAGGAAGGCAAGCACATAGCAGCAACGTATGTGTTGTTCAGGCTTCACATTCTGAGCCACCAGCATGGCTGTGGAGTAACATAATGGGCTTCAGCACAGCACACTTCAATGATTTGCTAATGAGCACTCAATTTAGAGAGGGAGGACAATTTACAGAGGCTCTGCTCAAACAAGTGCTTAAGTGGGGAAATTAGTTCTACAAGGGGATTCATTTGAAGTCATAAGAAAGGAAACTAGGTAAAGAACGAAGCTGCAGGGTGGCAGCTAAAACACAGTTGGAAAGAAGTGGCATTTTAGTCCATGCAAAGGCTTGCTTGCCTTGGTTTCCCACAGAATGCCATGCATTCCAGGAACAGAGTCTGCTTGTCCTGTCCAAGGCAAGACAGTTGCACATGTCCTGGTCCACTTTCTCAATCTCAGTGAAAATAAAGCTGTGAAAATGGGCAGGATCTGAGAGCCCCCAATTGGAAGTGGTGGCCCATTTACTCCATTAGAAGATATAAATTGCTCTGGTAACAGCCAGTACCCATCACAGACAGCCCAATAACCAGGCAGCATGTCCTGTAGACCCAATCTAGGAAAAGGTGTTGCTTGGGGTCTCGCTCCTCCTGACTTTCTCAAATGCCTATCACTCAAGGTGCTGTTATGCTGCTGACAAAAACTGTCCTTCTCCTATCAGTTTAGAGGCTTAACTAGGAGCCTGCTTTATGTTTCTATTGTTAAGCCATCCTAAATGTCTTCTTTGTAAAAAGGAAAACCCTGTGTAATCGCTATGGACTTTTCATGTGTCATTCAAATATGTTTATTTCACCTTTTTGAAATGATGACTGAAACGAGAAAAGCCTCTCCTGTGGGACTGGCATCCTCTCAGAACTGGCATAGATTACAATTTACTACAACACAACTTGCAAATTTGACTATTTAAAACAAGAGCAGCTGCACAGTTATAAACAATACTGCATGTCCACAGCAACTGATGATGGTGACACATCAAAAGTTGCCTCCAGGCTTGTCAGAAGTTAGGTAATGTCTGGTGGATAAACAGAAGGACCAGGAATTCTTGGGCTCAAATCTCTGCTCAATTATACAGCTCTCTGTATAATCTGTTAGCCTAGTCTACTCTCAGGGATTGTTTTGGTGGGAGATAGAAGTTGGGAGGGGGAGCCATATATACTTCCCAAAGGTCCTTAGGGGAAGATTGGAATGAAAAAAACAATAGAAACAAAAGTAAATTAAAACTCGATGGATTATGCATGTGTCTACTACCAGTACATAATGATTGTTTTGATACTTTTATATCACCACTCTCATTGCTAAACTGTGCAAGAAATTGCAGAGAAATGAACAGTGGTACAGAGCAATCTCAAAGAGTACTATTCCACAAAAGGCTGATGAATCAAGGATATTCTTGGTGTTTGGAAATCCCCTGTCAGGAACAGAAGAAGGCATCAGGGGAAAGGACAGACCAGCTTGGTAAACACACTTCAGCTATAATGCCAAATACTGAACTAATTGTGATAACTAACTGCTGATCATCAGAAAATATCCCCCCATCACACACTTTAGAGTAGCACAATACGAAGTGTGCACATACAATGCCTAATGGCAACTACACTGATTTCCTGGATGATGTACAACAGAAGTGGGCTGCCGATAAACATCAACTCAGCACTCATCTGTGGTCAATTCATATCATACATAAGCCCCACCATTCTCTGCTGCTTACAGAGGACTTCTCCTTCCATGTCACAAAGGAGTTTTAATTCTTACACAATCCAAAATGTCACACTCTGTGCAACTTTATGTTTCTTCCTGTAATCCTTAGACCTCACCTTTCAGCTGAACAATGATTTTATTTGTAGGCAGAAGCTGGACAAGGGCAAAACCAATGTTAAATGGGGGCTGGGGTGTTTGTATGTAGCTGCACTGGATAGTCAGTACAGAGCTGAAGCCTTTGAGCTCCTTTTACATGGGTATCAGCAATTGTTTGGCTACAGCAAAAGAATCACACATTACTGTAATATAAGATTTCTTTCCTTCCAGCAGCTTAATCTACTCTAGTCTGTTCTTCACAAATGAGGAAGCCCACACAAAGAGGTCATGTCTACTCCTTTAAGAGTGTCATCTGCTCCTGCTGTTCATTCAATCCCCTTGTGAGGTCAGTGACCCATTTTTCATCAAGATGATTACATCACCAGCTGAGGATTAGGAAGTGGAGGAGGAACATGAAGGGAAAACAATCAACAGCAAAGGCTGCTGAAATGCAAATGTAGTTCCACTGGCCATGTAAAGAGGGAAACAAAACCCAGAAAATTCAGGACATGAGCAGAATGAGCAGAGACAGAAAACATATTGCAGCCCTGCCCTGAGCTGTTCCCTGCAGTCTCAACAGCAAAGGCTAGCACTTCTGTTGAGAGTCTAATTTCTGCAGAGCACTCGCTTAATTCAGCCTATCTCTTCGCACTGAGTGGATTTCTCTCTGGGTTTAAATAACTCAATATCATTCCTACCGCAGCATACAATAGAAGAAGCAACTGAAAGAGCATTTTAATGCCTCTCTCAAGGAAGAAAAACCTTAAAATTCTTTTTTATCCAAAAGGCAAAACAGTTGCCAGGTGGAAATGTAAAGCCATGGGACAAGGAGAAGAAATCAGAAGTGACAAAAATCATTGCTAAAACCCATCCACTGAAAAATAATTTTGTTTTTGAGCACCATCTCTTTGTTGATGCAAGCAAAAAGAGTAAAAAGAGGAAGATAAGACCAAGACCATCCTTGCTTTGTAGTAGATTTTCGTGCATGTCCAGGAAAGTTCCTAACTTTAGGTGGAATGAGGCAACTGCCTCAAGCAGCAGATGCCCCGCCCCTCTTCACCAACTGTTCCTGGTGTCTGCCACATGAGCCCTCTAAATAAATTGCTACCTCAGGTATGGTGGAATATGCAATCCCATGGATTGAGAGTTCAATCTCCTTCTATAATGGGGTGGGGGTGGGGCATCATCTTGTCTTTTGCCTCCAGCAGCAAAATATCTTTGGCTGGCCTCACATCAGTCTATTTAGATAGCAAGATCTTGGCTCTCAAGAGACAATAAATTATCCAATTCTCAGTCTTAGGTATATCTGCAAAGTAGTGGTGGGTATGCTGGTCTGCATTGCTGTGCTGCATTTAACCCCTCATATTTTATGTACATTTTATTTTTTATGTTGCCATGTTATGGTATGCTGCAATGGGTTTATCACATAGACAAGGTTCTCATGCCTCTCAGCTTTGAACTGCAGATGCAGACAACAGCAATAATATACACGTCAAAAGAAAAACCAAGGATACAACAGGGTTTGACTCTTTTACACCAGATTCTATGCTGGAGCCCAAGGGTTCAAGCCTGAATGCATGTTATATGAAGATATCAGAAAAGTTATCCTCTCCTTTCACCCTTGGACTATTTTTTTAGAATAGTAAAGACAGTAAGAATGAATTCTTAAGGCACTACACCAAATTTCTAAAACTGCCACTCTCAATCAGAATTGATAACAAAGGGCATACTGGTTAGTAAGCTGATAATTAATATCACAACTAAGGATATTAGAGTACTCTAATACACATCAAGCTGTCCACAGAACAGCAAATTCTCTTTCTTTCTTAAACTTCTAAAAGAAACCAAAACGGTCAGCAAACTAACTATATGAGTTAATATAGTGGTCTTTGAGAGAATGTTTTCTTTGCTAACAATTCAGATCATTTCATTGTTTTAGATGGGTATTTGCAAACTCAGTGATGAACTTCTCATGCATATTTTTGTGTGACTAATGTAATGTAGGCTTTATCTCACTAAAAGCTGTTCTGCCCATTATAATTTAAGTTTTGTCCTCATGTATTATTGACAGTTTTGGATATTGTACCATCTATACTGACTACATTTTAATTAGCCTTCTTACTTAGTGATAGGTTGCTAAAGATCATTTTAAAAAAAATAAACTCTTATGACAGTGAGATAGAAAATGCACACCAAGCTATACTGTATTGAAAATGTGGACTCTTTTAACTATTTCTTTATTGAATTTATATCCCACTTTTATCCCAAAATGGGATTCAAGGTGGCTATTTGGTTACTAGATAACTTTTTGAATATCTTTTAAAAAATCTGTAACTGCACCCGTATTTGTAACTAAATCTTACAACTAGGCTTGTGGCAAAATCAATGAACAAAATGAACTGAATTCTATAGTAACGATGAGTGGCTAGGGTGATTCTCAGGTGGGTGCTTTGTAGATGCCCTAGGCAAAATGTGTTAAATTAGCTTTAGGTAAATATTAAGGCATGGGAAGGGGCCAGTGAAAACTAGAATGGGAGAGCTCACCAAGGTGTGAGTTTGGTACTCTCCTCTCCTTCCAAAGTACCCCAGGAATTAACTTTTGAGCATTTTCCCACATGCTTCTTCTTGAGTTTACTGATGGCATCCTAATAAATGGCAGACTTTCAGGGCATCCTGTTTAGAGCCTATGCCTATCTTACAGAAGAAACAGAACAACCCTTGATTGATTCTCGGCACATGGGATGCTGAGCTAGAGAAGCTTTGGTTTGTGACAAATGGATCTCAGCTTTTCCAGCTGCCCACCCAAAAAGGCAGAGATGATTTTCATGGCAAGAACCAGAGGAAGGCTGTCAAAGTGTTCAGATCTGAGTGAAGCATTACATTTGAATTCCAATGAATAGCTAGAAGGCACATTATACAGGAAAAGCAGGGCAACATGAGGAAAGAAGATGACATTAAAGAAAATGATGTAGGCATTGCTATTGAAATGTAAAATCCTTTATGTTCAAAGGCCACAGATTTTTATTTTGACATGTCAAACCACTACTACTTCCTGGCTGTGCTAGCAAAAATGTTTTAAAGGGATAGCAATGTACTAGTTTAGCAACAGGAAGTTTTCAAATCAGCAGCTGTCAGGCTCTAGTGGTGAGATACACAGGCTCAGAAATAAGAGCTGTCAGAGCATTAATGACTCCTCTTGTCTTGGAAGTGAAACACATACCCTTCTATTACAGAATCTGACAGAGGGTTTTTTAGCCACCTAACCCTGCTTCATCCAGGCCCAGACTTAGTGACATGTCTCTTGTTGACGTCCAGTCCTGCCTGGATTTGTCGCATGCTTGGCCATTTACATCTACTTGTACTATTGTCTTGAACGTGACATTTCCCATTCTCTCCTTGACCCTCATCTTCACCCCTACCATAAATGACATGAAGCACTGCAAACAAAGCTGTTTCTGCTGAAGCAAAATGAGCGAGGCAACATGGGAAGCATGCAAAGCTGGGGCAAGGGTGAGCAAGCAAGTCAAACGGACAGTGGTATGAAGTGAGTTTGGGGTGAACCCCAAAGTGAGAGGAGATAACCAGCTGCTATAAGGAGTTCAAGAAAAGGCAGCACTCAGTACAGCCTTACATAGCAATTCTCTAACTAAAAGCAAAGCAGGTATACCTAACCTCCAGTGATGCAACCCCAGTGCAGTCCAAGAAGGAGAATGAAGTTGAACTCAACAATTTAGCACTGTGAAAAACATTTCCTCTGAACACATATTCCCCACCTGGTGTCTCTGTTTAGAGTTGGGTATATTATTTCTTTTATAATATGGCATGGAAACAATCTCTCTCCAAGTCACTCCAGAAAGGCCATCTTTTTAATAAGGCAAAAGCAGAGAAGACTACTGCAAGTTATTCAGCTCTACAGCAAACCATAGCCAGTTATGGTTTCCTCTTCAAAGCTGGGCAGGGTGTTAACTCATACCTACCACGAGTTGTTGGCAGCATGTCTGATAATCCCTGCCAGGCGGTTACCATCTCTGGATTCTTTTCCAGGTCAGCAAAATTTTTCCATACCCTTATAGCACCATCATCTTGAAGGAAAGACAGAAAAGAAAACATAAGGAAATGTATGTAGCAGTAGTCTGAGAGGAGAAGAGGATGTTTGATGACCCTCACATCATTCATTGTCATTAAATCATAGCCATTACAGATTTTGCTCTTATGTAAAGTTTTTCAACTTCAGACTGATTTTACTAAAACATGGTTTTCTGAATAGGAAGCAACATGTCTAAAGAGTAGTTAGAAGTTGCTTGGGAAGGCCTATTTTGTTAGAAAATATACCAGAGATCAAGTACTACAGCTACATTATACAGTCATCCCTTCACATTCGCGGGGGTTAGGTTCCCCAGACCCCCGTGAATGTGAAAAATCTGTGAATAACAACTGCCCTCCCCCTCCCCCGCCAAAGCGACCACGGGGCCTCCGGAGGCCCCATAGTCACTTTCCTCTGCCTCCCCCTCCCTCCCAAGGCCTTCATGGGGCCTCTGGAGCATCTCCGGAGACCCCATGATCGCCTCCCCGGCCCTCCCCCTTCCCGCCCAAGGCCTTCATGGGTCCTCCAGAGCGTCTCCAGAGGCCCCATGATCGCCTCCCCGGCCCTCCCCCCTCCCACCCAAGGCCTTAATGGGGCCTCCAGAGGCCCCGTGTTGCTGCTTTTGGGAGGGCAGGGGGCCCTCCCCAAACCCGCAAATATTCAAAACCGCGAATGCTAAGTTCGCGAATGTGGAGGGGCAACTGTACATCTAAAATGAAGATTGGAGACAAATTATAAAAATCTTATGGAAAAGGAAAGAATATACCTTTCTAACAGAGAAATTAAAGCAGCAAGAGATACCCATTTTAGATAGCAGAAGCTAGAAGGAATATTTTAAATGTATAAACAAAAGAGACATATTTTGAAAATGGTGCAAAAAGCAAATGATTTCTTTCAAAAATATAGAATTGAGTTGGAAGATACCCAGGGAAAAAGAGGAGCATTAGATTCAGAAAATATGTCGAAAGGGGATATGGGAGGAAAATAAAATAAAGGGAAATAATCAACGGACATAGGAAATGGAGCTAGGGCTACGGACTGGGAGGATATTTCTGACTCAGAAAGATAGATTTAAGGTTTATTTCATGGAACATTAGAGTAATGAATGCTCCTCAAAAACAGAAAAAAATATTTCATTATCTGAGCAAACTGAAATATGACCTGATATGCCTTCAAGAAATACATATTAAAAAAGCACACGTGAGATACTTGAGACAGTCAACATTGGGGAAAGAATTTGTAGCAGCATTTAACCAGAAGAAAGGAGGAGTTGTTATCTACGCAAAAGTAAAGGTATTTTAGGATAAGCAGGGCAGATATATTGGAATAAAGGTAGCTATCCAAGGTAGTAAAATTTTGGTTGAAATTGTTTAAATTTGTAGAATGTATAAATTATTGTTGAAAATAGAGTTGGGAAAGGAGCAGATAAAAGAATTCATGATTAAACAGGCTAAATTTTTTGGTTACAATATTGAACTGGAAAAATGGGAAAGGTTGTGGCAGAAGGTCATAAAGTTTACATTGTCTAATAACCTTAAACATAATTGTTACAAGACAATGTTCTGAGGACATTTAACTAAAAAATATAGCTAAAATCTACAAAGTGGTGAAAAGCAGATGTTGGAAATGTGAACTGCAAGAAGGATTGTACTATCACATGTATGGACCTGCAAAAAGCAAAAAATAAAATAAAATTGGAAGCTGATTCATGAGATGATGCAGAAGATTTTAAGGACAAAAGTGAGTTTTAAACCCCAGCTTCTATTATTGGGCTTGACAGATGATCAAATAAAAAGACAACAAGAAAAGATAATACAATACACGATTACAGCAGCAAGGATGTTATACACCAACAGATGGAAGAATATGGAGATTCTCTCAGTGGAAGAAAGGATACTGAAGATGTTTGATTTAGCTGAAATGTATACATTGACTACTTTATTGAGAAAGAAGTCAGTAGATAATTTTTGAAAGAGTGGGGGCCCTTCTTGCAATTTCTGCAAGAGAGAGGAGAATGGATATGTGTGAGTTTTGAGAATTAACTGTGTATTTTCTTTTAAGTTACAAGCAGAAGTATATATTAGTTTTGGGTCTTCAAGTGGAAGGATAACTCTGTATTACATTGATGCCAATAAGGGGAAAGCAGGAAATCAATCTTTGTCTTTTTTGTTTTATGTTTCTTGTAAATTTGATGTGGGGATTTTTTGTGTGTGTGCTGTGGTGTCTGTTTTTTTCATATCACTGTATGTTATAGGTTATACACGTCATATGCTATATGTTATACATTGTCTGAATTATGCAGATGGAGTTGTTTTTATGCTGATAAGTTTATATGTGTATATCTCTGTTGGTAATGTATGTCTTAAGAATGGTATATTAATAAAAAATAATATTAGAAGTTGCTAAGGAAGGCCTGAGCACTTCCCAATAATTTCTAATTAGATTTGTGAAGGTTTAACACTAAACTTCCATTTTAAGTTATAAGCACCACCTTGTTTTCTGCAGAGCCCGTATATTTCTTCCTTAATGTTTGATGCTTGATGGCCTTGAGTGATGACCAGGAGGCCTGGTGGCGCAGTGCCAGTGCTTCAGCCACAAGGTTGTGAGGTCAATACTATAGGGCTCCAAGGATGACTCAGCCTTCCATCCTTTTGTAGGTCGGTAAAATGAGTACCTGGCTTGTTGGGGGCAATTAGCTAACACACACTATAACCCACTTAGGGAGTGCTTTGCACTGATAAGCGGAAAAGAAATATAAATGCTATTGCTAAATGCTATAAGGCAAACGTTCTAGAGGTCTTTAGCTTTATGGGGTGTTTTTCCTCTGCATATCACTATCCTCATTTTACATCAAAGCATCAACTTGGTTTAATGACACTTATTTTTTTTTTAAAGAAAGTAGCTTCAGGGGGTAGGTCCAATTGGGGTAATGGCACTGTGAGATGAAGGCTAAACTCTGCTCCATGTACCATGTTCCTAAAGAAAACTACTGTTTCTTCTTATGCAAAACTTTCTAAGGAACAAACAGGAGGCTTTTAAAACAATGTTAAGTTAGAGTCACACATATGAAAGAATCTGAGAAAATAAAGTATAAACATTTGACTAGGACCACAGTTTTTCTTCTCATAGCTGCAGTTCTTTCTCTCTCTCAAACTAGCTCCTCTGCTTATTAGTGTTCTGATTCTGCCTGGTATGACAAACTCTAAATCCAGCCTGCTTGCAGCATTTCATTTCATGAACCATTCATCTTACATGCTGCTATCTCTTGTCATCCAGCTAACATGTTTTCCCCTTCAGCGTTTAGGAATCAGTAAGTTAAGGGAGGAGCCACAGTGGTGTAGGGTCTACGTGTTGGACTATGACGCTAGAGACCTAGGTTTGAATCCCCACTTGACCATGGAAACACACTGGGTGACCTTGGGCAAGTTATGCTCTCTTAGCTGCAGAAGAAACCAATGGCAAGCTGCCTCTGAACAAATCTTGCCAAGAAAACCCCATGATAGGTTTGCCTTAGGGTAGTCATAAGTTGGAAACAACTTGAAGACACACAACAACAAGTTACAGGTGGGGTTCATAGAATCATAGAACTGTAGAGTTGAAAGAGACCACAAGGGCCATCCAGTCCAACCCCCTGCCACACAGGAAATAATGCTCAAAGCATCCCTGATAGATAGCCACCCAGCTTCTGTTTAAAGACCTCCAAGGAAGGGGATCCTACCACGCTCCGAGGGAGTGTGTTCCACTGCCGAACAGCTCTTACTGTCAAAAAGTTCCTCCTAATGTTGAGGTGGAATCTCTGTTCCTGGAGCTTGCATCCATTGTTCCGTATTCTAGTCTCTGGAGCAGCAGAAAACAAGCTTGCTCCATCCTAAATGTGACACCCCTTCAAATACTTAAACAGGGCTATCATATTGCCCCTTAACTGTCTTTTTTCCAGGCTAAACATACCCAGCTCCCTAAGTCTCTCCTCATAAGGCATGGTTTCCAGACCTTTCACCATTTTAGTCGCCATTCTCTGGACACGCTCCAATCTGTCAGTATCCTTTTTGAATTGTGGTGCCCAGAACTGGACACAGTATTTTAGGTGAGGCCTGACCAAGGCAGAATAGAGTGGCACTATTCCTTCCCTTGATCTAGACACTATACTTCTATTGATGCAGCCCAAAATCGCATTGGCCTTTTTAGCTGCCGCATCACATTGTTGACTCATGTTCAACTTGTGGTCTACTAGGACTTCTAGATCCAGTTGTAGAGATATCACAACCCACCAGCCTAATTCTCCTTATTAAGCCCAAAATTTCAGAAATAGGAAACACTTTGGCAGGTTTAAAATGGATCTAGGACACAAGAAAATCCAGCTGTTTTGGGGAGAGAAGAAAACAGTACTTTATGCCATCACTACAATACATGTTTTCTTGTTTTTCTTGGTTTGTTTCTTTGGGACCAGAGAGGAAAATTCACGAGGCTCTAATCCAAAAACAGAAGACAGGGAGGACATGTACTCTCTCTTTCACATAAAGCTTAGATGGTAATAACACCTGGGTTCAAACACAGTCAATAAGAATAGGCTGAGTAATTTACCTATCTTCCTTCTTATGCTGTGGAAAAGACAGCATAAGATCAGATAGTATTAGGTATATATGGCTATAGGAAGACATTATGACTCTCTTTGCTAGAGATTTGGGCAGAGAATCCCAAGTAGGGTGGGACAGAGAAAAGTGGTAGATTTGCTGCCTCCAAAGACCAGCCAGCTCACACCACTCAGGGTGGAAGGATAGCTCTAACATACCTCTCAGGGTGGCATATCATTTTTTTTTTTATCCATCTCTCAACAACAGTGGGGTATAACTTGGGGTATGATCAGTGAAAGTCCCAGGCTGGCAAAACGGAAAAGCCCAATCTGGAGGTTTCTTGGAAGAATGAAGGGTATTTGGATGCAGTGGACCCTGAAGATGTGTTCTATGATGGCCTCTGAAGAAATGCACTTTTTGGAACAACCTGGCTTGAAGTCCTAATGTGAAAGAATGATTGCTCTGGAGTTGTGAAAGGGGATTAACATGACAAATTCCTGCAGTCAGGATCGAAAGAATCATATGGCTGGCAGGTCAGTGGTAAGATGTCCTGAATCACAAAATGTTTTTCATATTTGGGATGAATTGAGGAGAGTAGAAGGGGATATTGAGACATCCACAGGATAATGCTCAAATAATACTCCAGAGTTTTATGGATGACTTAAAAGCCTATTGGCTGCGTGTGCTGAAGACAGTGTGCAAAAAGGACATTTTCACTTCTGGTTCCAAAAAGAAATATATACAAGACGTCTCTGGTGTGTGTGGGCAGTGGGAAAGCAGGGATATGAACATATTTGTGAATGAATCACAAGGCCAGGCCCATTACCATGATGGTGAGACAGAGTGCATATCAGATACTTCTTAACCCTCATGTCTTCTCCTTTCAGTTAAACCATACCTACCTGTAGCTGTTAAGAGCAGGGAGTAGTCTTGTCCATTCAAATATTCCATGGCCGTGATCCTTGTGTAGCGTGGGTTTCCATTGTGAAAATAATCCAGTTTCTCCCCTTTTTCCCAATCCCAAAAGCTAGGAAAGGGAAGAGGGAAAAAAACCCAAAGGAAAAGGAAGAAAAACCCAAAGTTTAGACAGCTGAATTCATATATTAAGATGGATTTAAATGCACAGGTTGCTAAACTACTCAGATTGGCTCAAGATAAAATGCACCCCCATTCCCCACTGCAGAGTATTTAACATCACTTGATTAATGTCTCTTCATTACACCTCCGGCTGCTGCAGAGGGAGTAAGCTGAAGGTCTATTATAAAGGTCTGCAACAAATCCAGGCATAACAAGACAACTATACTGTTCCTTAGCAGCATGAACAGGAGACCAGCTCAAGTATGCTCGTGTCACTTTTAAACATTTGTATCTTACCAGATGCTGTCTTTATCAGCCACTGCTATACATGGGGTAAATGGGTGAAACTTGACTACTGAGGGCATGCCAGGATTTCTGTTCAGAAAGATTTGATCATCTAGTCGTGAAATGCCTAGAAAGTGTAAGAGGAAAAGCAACATCTAATTACTCAAATTGCATTGAATGATCATGGATTATTATTGACCGACAAAGGAAGCTCCCTAAGCACATTATGGTGGCTTTCCTCAAATTAAAAGTTGAGGGGGGGGGGAGATGGGTTTATTTCCAGACTATCTTAATTTCGTCTTCCGTTCAGACAGAAAGTGAAGTAATCATTGAGCAATGGACCAACTGATGTGCTTGACTTTCTTCTGCATGATGTATCTATTTCCTCTGTTAAGACCAGAGGGAAGGGCTGCCAACTTATCTCCACAGTTTGAATTTTTTTCTTCTTACCCTACAAATATGAGATCTCACAAAGGTTTTCAGAATTTGAAAGCAGAACACTGCCTGGCTAAGGGAAGAACAGATCAATGAGCAGGCAAAATGTTGTGAAAGGTTAACTACCGTATATTCCGGCGACCTTTGAGCCCCGAAAAATATCCTCCAAAATCTGGGGTCGACTTATATGCCAGATACACTTTGCTTCACCCGCCGTCTGATCTCCGGCCTCTTTGCTCCCTTCGCAAAAGGAGCGAAGAGGCTGGAGATCGGGCGGGGGAGTGAGGCAAAGTGTTTACCGGTTCATTCGCCCCCCTCCTCTGCCTTCTCCCCCTTTGGGGAGCAACCGAAGACAGAGGAGGGGGGGCGAACATTGTTCGCCCCTTTCTTCCACCTTCTTGGAAGGTGGAAGAAAGGGGCGAATCTTGTGGTTTGCAACGTCTGCCCCCACTTCCTCCCCATCTTCATTCCCTTCCAAAGAGAATGAAGACAGAGGGAGGGGGCAGACGAGGCAAACCGGGTATTTTCGCCCCTTTCCTCCACCTTCCTGGAAGGTGGAAGAAAGGGGCGAATACCACGGTCCATCTTCATTCCTCAAGTCACCCTTCCACCCTCCCTGACGCCGTGATCGGGCTCTCCATCACGGCCTCGGGGAGGGGGTGGGCTGGCTGGAAAGCCCCCTCCTCGAGCCACCCTTCCCGAAGCCACGATTGGGCTCCCCATCGCGGCCATGGGGAGGGGGTGGGCTGGCTGGAAAGCCCCCCCCCCTTGAGCCACCCTTACATTTGTCCCTCTTCTCTGCCTTTGATTCCTTTAGGAAGGGTGGATGGGTGGTGGCTGGAGGGGGGGGGAGGATTTACAGCCAGCACCCACCCTTCCCAAAGCCACGATCAGGATTCCTATCGCGGCTTTGGGAAGGGTGGATGGGTGGTGGCTGGAGGAGGGAGGCTGGAGGGGGGAGTTGGGAATATACAGTTGTCCCTCCATAATCATGGATTTGGCATTCACCGATTTAAGTATTCACAACTTGAAAATATTCTTTAAAAAATAGTAATCCAAAAAGCAAACCTTGATTTTGCCATCTTATATAAGGGACGCCATTTTGCTATGCCATTGCATATAATGGCACTTGAGTATTCTCGGATTTAAGTATTCTCAGCTTGAAAATATTCTTTAAAAAATAATAATCCAAAAAGCAAACCTTGATTTTGCCATTTTATGTAAGGGACACCATTTTGCTATGCCATTGCATATAATGGGACTTAAGTATTCACAGATTTGGGTATTCACGGGGGTCCAGGAACCAAACCCAAGTGAATGTAAAGGGACAACTTATACTCACCATATAAGAGAAGGAGGGGTCGTCTTACATGGCAAGTATATCCCAAACTCTATATTTTAACTTAAAAATGGGGGGGGGTCGTCTTATAAGCCCAGTTGTCTTATATGCCAGAATATATGGTACCTATTAGAGGGCACACTGAATGGGCAGGTAAAAAGAGCAGATGTTACAAAGAAGGTATGAGTCAATTTCACTTCAGTATAGTATATAATTGCAATATGAGCCAAAGTTTCATGTTTGAAAAATGGCCAAAATGCCCACATGTTAAAGGTAAGCTCACACAAGAAATCATATTACTGAGTTTTAGTGCAGAGTAATTTATTACAAACTTTTTTTCCCTTTTGCAGGTTCCAGTACAGGTAGATCTCCAAAATGGATGACACCCAATGTTTCTATTTTGCCACTGTGTGCCTTCAAGTAGTTTTCCTACTACTTGGCTACCTTAAGGTGAATCTATCATGGGCTTTTTGGGCAAGATTTATTCAGAAAAGGTTTGCCATTGCCCCCCTAGGAGGCTGAGAAAATGTGACCTGTCCAACATCACCCATATTTGCAATACAGCTAAGTATATGTGAAATAAAATGCTTTTTAAAATTCCACACATTTTATTGCTATGTGCTAATAGCTGTTGACTTCATTGGCTACGAAAATGCTCAAAGCTTCAGGATAGTGGTAGTCAGGAGGAATCTTAGGAATAAGTCGAAGCAAAAATAAAAATGCTCTACATGACAAAGAGAGAATCCTCACACATTGTTCTGACACCAGCCATCTCATTTTTGCACAGTTCTGTGCACCAATCTATTTCTTTTAAAAATCCTCAAGGCTCCCTTCTCTGCTGACTCAAGCTTACCAGGTTTCAAAGGACTGAGCTGTATGTGAGAGACAGACCATCTCTCTCAGCAGATTAATATTTCACACTAATCTTTCCCCAGCTGACATCTCAAGATGGGAAAGCACCCAGATTTTCTCAACCCTAGTGGGAGCAATCTTGAGTCATGCTGAAAATGACAGGAGAGGTGAGTGATGAAAATTTACTCCCTCTTATTCACTGGCCAAGCAAGCTACAGAAGGAGTTATAACATCAGTTCTAAGCACTGCTATGTAAAATTAAGGGGCCACTTCAGGAAGATAGAGAATTCAAATTCATCTGCTGTCATTAAACAATAAAGCCCACAGTCTGACTACTGCTTCATAAATGCATAAAGAGTTATAAAATAAGCAAGATGAGCTTTCAGTAAGGCATGGAATATGTATGATGATGAAATGTGAACCCAATATATACTAAGGGTGGTGGTGGGAAGATGTTACAAGGGTAAAAGAGACCACACATAAGCAGCATTGGAGAACTATGCTGAAGAAACAATCATTTAAGGGCTCCACAAAGCCAAAGGATATGGAAATCCTTTAGGTGTCTTGTAAATGTACAGGAGATAGAGCAGAATACAAGCCATTTTGCATAGGCTGGCAGTCCCAGCAGCTCTAAACACATCAGTCACTGATTCCACCCTTTGGACAGGTGGGAACACTGGCATCCTTCCCTGCCACACTTGTTTATTTTAACAAAGCTTCAACATCCATCTGAGCTTTACAGCACTGAGAAGAAAAGCAAGAATGCCTTGGAGTTATTCATTTTTTGCTGGATGTTTTGCTTCTTGGTCAACACATCATTTCTGATTGGCCTGTCTGCCAAAAGCTCAACTACCAGTACTGAGGTTCAAACTTGTCAGTAGCTGCATGTGCTTAAAAGATTAGCATGGCCAAGTGCTAAAAGCAAACACTCACTTCAGTTTTTGTTGAATGCCTGTGTCTCTCTCACTGAGGACACTCTCTAATCCTTTTATTCTTCCTCACTCTTGTAAGACTAAAAGTAGTTAAAACTAAGTTTTGTTTGGCTTAGCTATGGATGCCACTGTATCAATTAGCCAGTTCTCCACTACCATGGAAAGAATAAGATCTGGGTGCTTGACTCCTCAGTTTGCAGTTCCTGGGGCTTCCTAGGGATCCACAAACCAGATGAAAAATACATGAATTGGCCATATTATAAGGAAACTATAATGACATGTTTTACAAGGGGATTGTTAAGTAACTTATAGATGTTGTGGCTGTCTTTGCTGATCCTATAATCAGCAAATATTTTCTAAATTAAGAGACTTCTGAAGAGATCCCTGCGTTCATAGAATCATAGAATTGTAGAGTTGGAAGAGACCACAAGGGCTATCCAGTCCAACCCTCTGCCACGCAGGAAATCCCGATCAAAGCATTCCTGATAGATGGCCATCCAGCCTCTGTTTAAAGACCTCCAAGGAAGGGGATCCTACCACGCTCCGAGGGAGTGTGTTCCACTGCCAAACATCTCTTACTGTCAGAAAGTTCCTCCTAATGTTGAGGTGGAATCTCTCTTCCTGGAGCTTTCATCCATTGCTCCGTGTTCCTGTCTCTGGAGCAGCAGAAAACAAGCTTGCTCCATCCTCAATGTGACACCCCTTCAAATACTTAAACAGGGTTATCATATTGCCCCTTAACTGTCTTTTTTCCAGGCTAAACATACCCAGCTCCCTAAGTCTTTCCTCATAAGGCATGGTTTCCAGACCTTTCACCATTTTAGTCGCCCTCCTCTGGACATGCTCCAAATGGTCAATATCCTTTTTGAACTGTGGTGCCCAGAACTGGATACAGTATTCTAGGTGAGGCCTGACCAAGGCAGAATAGAGTGGCACTATTTCTTCCCTTGATCTAAACACTATACTTCTATTGATGCAGCCCAAAATCGCACTGGCTTTTTTAGCTGCCACACCACACTGTTGACTCATGTTCAACTTGTGGTCTACTAGGACTCCTAGATCCCTTTCGCACGTAGTCTCGTTCAGCCAGGTCTCCCCCATTCTATATCTATGCATTTCGTTTTTTCGCCCTAAGTACAGTACCTTACATTTCTCCATATTGAATTTCATTTTGTTAGCTTTGGCCCAGATTTCTAGTCTATTCAGGTCATTTTGAATTTTGATCCTGTCCTTTAGGGTATTAGCTACTCCTCCTAATTTGGTGTCATCTGCAAATTTGATAAGTATGCCCTCTATTCCCTCATCTATTCCCATGTCATTGATAAAGATGTTGAATAGCACTGGGCCCAGGACAGAACCCTGTGGCACCCCACTGGTCACATCTTTCCAAGATGAAGAGGAGCCACTGCTGAGCACCCTTTGGGTTTGGCCGGTCAACCAATTACAAATCCATTGAACAGTTAACTTGTCTAGCCCACGTTTTACAAACTTGTTTGCAAGAATGTCATGGGGAACCTTGTCAAAGGCCTTACTGAAATCAAGGTATGCGATATCCACAGCGTTCTCTTCATCTACCAAGCTGGTAATTTTATCAAAAAAAGAGATCAGATTAGTCTGGCATGATTTGTTTCTCTGAAACCCATGTTGACTTTTTGTGATTATGGCATTGCCTTCTAAATGTTCACAGACTCTCTGTTTTAATGATCTGCTCCAGAATCTTCCCTGGTATTGATGTCAGACTAACTGGACGATAATTGTTGGGATCCTCTTTTTTCCCCTTTTTGAAGATGGGGACAACGTTTGCCCTCCTCCAGTCTGCTGGGACTTCTCCTGTTCTCCAGGAGTTCTCAAAGATTATAGCCAATGGCTCTGAGATTACATTTACCAGCTCTTTTAATACCCTTGGATGTAGTTCATCCGGTCCTGGAGATTTAAATTCATTTAGATTAAGAAGGTATTCCTGTACTACCTCTTTACCTATTCTGTGCTGGATTTCCCTTATTGTGTCCTCTGTTCCATTATCCTCAGGTTGATCACCCATTTGCTTTTCTGAAAACATTGAGGCAAAGAAGATGTTGAGTAATTCTATCTTTTCTCTGTCCCCTGTTATCATTTTGCCATCTTCTCTACTAAGGGGAGGAGGAAGAGCATGAGTTCACACAAAGGGTCTAAACATCTGAAGAGTGACTTTATTTAGAGACTCCTAGATCATGTAGTATGATTGCATACTACTGTGAGACAAGTATCCATACTCTGTCCAGAAGGATCAACTAGTTGTTTCATGTTACCCAAGCATTTCAGTCTTTCCCACATTTATCATTATGCAGTACAGCAATTTCAGCAGGAAGAAAGGCTTTTTACTTGGGGAGTTCTAAACATTTGAAAAATTATCAAGAGGAACATAGCATTTTAAAAGTCCTACGTATTTTTAAATTATTCTGAAGTTATCTTCAACTGACATATAGATACAGAAGGAGAAAGGGTAACCCTTGCTTCAAACTGCTGTGCAAGTGAAGCTTAAAAAGTTTAATGATGAGATGTTTGCAGTGATGTTGTGACCTTCACCTCTGTGTTCCAATCACATATGACCTGTGAGCATGCAAATTATGGCTAGTTCATAGGCACTTCACACTGAATACCTACTGATAAAACTATTAAATGGGTTGTGTTCATTGAATAATGGCTCAAATCCCATTGTGTCCAACTGAAATGGCAAATATTGGGATGCACGGGAGGCAGAGAAATTAAACTCAGTTTTACTACCCCATCCCAAGAAGACTCAAAACCTTACTGCTGTGCACTTTAACAAGGAAAAAGACCAGCTAAATCCCAAAGCAAATCACCTACCATAAAAGCACAAGTTCATGTTGCAAGCAAAAGCTTTTAAAGAGGTCAACCATGGCATGACAGAAGCTTATAGACATAGCTCTTGATCATGGTGTTATGAACAAGAGAGAATATCCATTCTCTTTGGTGCTGAGATGTCCCAAGAGTACGGTGGGGGAACTGCAGAGGGAATTACCTTTTTGGATGATTTTCTGTGCTTGCTTTCTGACTCGGGCATTGCGCAAGAACCGCCACTCCCTCTCTTTACGGACCTGGCTCTCCAAATCATGTTCTTCTGGAATCTACCGGTAAATTACAAATAAATGATGTCACAGAATAGAGGAAAAGAAAGGAATTTTACAACAGCACTTCTCTGTTTATTTCATCCAGTACAGAAGACTCTTCAGTTGATGCAACTTGACCAAAAGCAGCAAGGGTCAGATGAAGAATTTGTATTCTCTAATCCACTTTACCTTTCAAGCTAAACATTATCCGTTGGTTTGGTCACAGGGCTATCAAACAACTAAAGCCTTGGTTATATTTTTCTAGCCATCTAAAATAAATATTAGATATATTTCAATATAGGTGATATTTTAATGAAATCTAATGGTGATCACATTTTTCTTTTATGAACAGCCCATAAGAGTGACTGATGATTTGAAAAGTAATCTGGAATACATTATTTGGGCACAGATATTTACAAAGACTACTTTAAAAATGACATCAGTAGTGAAATCTTCTCACTGAGGATAGCTCTTTTTAAAATGCACATTTTAAGCCTACAATGGATAAATCATAGCCATTAATCGACCGATATTTTAAAACCTACTCCTTCACACAAAGTCCATGCCTTTTATCTTGTCTCACACAGGATGCAAGCCCTTATGGGAGGAGAATCAACATCCTGTCCTCTTAAAGAGCAATGTAAATTTATGAAGTTTATATAAATGGTCTGTCATAGCAGATATATTTGAATCTAGTAGCTGCTGTTACAAACCCATAGATGCATGCCAAATACTGAACTGTTTTAACACCCATCTCTAAAGCTTTCGTTTATATAAAGGCAAGGATTGGGACTTGTGCATAATTTCTTCCTAATAAATGGCATCATAAAGCATGTGGCAGAGAAGTGTAAATACAGAAGGTATAATTCATGATTGGAGATAAACATGTGGAAATCTTCTGTTTCTGCACAGTTGTCTAGAGTATGGAAAGCAGTGCATCATTGCTTCAGTTAAAATTAATGTCAGCATTACTGGCAAGGCTAGACAAATGAAAAAGCCCATCGAGAGGTTCTTCTGGCACAAATACAATGCCACTAGTTTCACAAAGCCATATTTTCCCTAGGGTGCTTGCATCAATTGTGACATTCAGAAAGGGGTCATAATTCAGTAGCAGTATTCATACTTTGCATGAATAAGGTCCTATGTCCCACTTTTAGCACCTTCACTTTAAGAATTTCAGATAGCAAGGATGGAAAAGATCTGTGCCTGAAACTTAGCATGTTGATCCAGACAGAGTGGACTGAACTAAGCAAGGTGGATCAACAGGAATATCTGATCATTTGAAATTTCCACAGTAAGACAGAAAACATTCATCAAATTGAAGGTATGCCTACCAAATGAAATAAAAGCTTGCTTTGCTATACCACATAAAAGCAGTGACCAGGAGTATGAATCTGTTGTTGGAAAAAATTTGCTTGTACATTCTCTGAAACGAGGAGAAGGAGAGAGGAAAGGAATTTAGGTCCATACAGCCCCACATCACGTTCAAGGACAAGAATGTAAAGTAGGGATGGAAATAATATTTGCAAATATTGAAACAGCAGATGAAAAGGACACTCTGACATGTGTTGGGATGCCCTGAGATAAGGAGAATCCTGAGTGATTAGAATCTTTGCAGACTTATGTATTTTGATGGAACCTACCCAGCATTTTTTTTAAATGGAGGAATGTTGTTTTCTGCCCCCTCCAAGTGTGTGTGGGGTTGTTTTTGGTGTACAATAAGTCCCAAACTGTGAATAGTGCTTGAAAACTGCAGTTTTCAAGGACTTTCTCACAGTGGGAAGAAAATTGATTAAATTATTCATTCTTCCCTATGAGAATGAAATCAGTGAAGATTTACAACCTCAATGTAATATGCATAATGTAATGTAATGTATCATAGGTGTGAATCTTTTGGAGAGAGGATCATCATGGTTAGATCACTACTATCATCACCACAGCAAGCATGAGTGACAAAGTAGCCTCTGTTAGTACCTCAACATGATTGCCCCACCCTCAATTTTTTAAAAAAAATACTTTTCTTAAAACTTTTTCATATATTGCAAATAGCAAACCAAAAACCATACAATCACAGTGCACTAGAGCAAACTTGTGCATTTGAACAGATGCAGAGATAATTTATGCCTCATTTCAGGACCATGGCAAGATTTTACAGGATTAGTCCAATACAGTATTTACAAAGTACAAGGCAGCCCTCAACTTTCTCAGGGGTTAGTGGTGCAGGATCCCTGCAAAAGTAGAAAAACATTGAATATTTTAATTCCCCCAAAATGTGCATGTTACAGCCTCTGCTGTGGCAAAAATATTTCCCTTGCCCTAGGCTGCCTCCACCACACCTCCATCGCTGGTCTCCAAGCCTTCCTCCCTCTGTTTCCTAGGATGATGACACTGTTGCAGAAATCTCCATCTCTTGAGGAGAAGGAAGAGAAAGACAATGACAATAAAGGCAATTTTGGCAGCAGTCGTCCTCCTCACCCACCTCCTCCTCTCTGTCTCCTTTCCCGCCAACTGCTCCCTCCAGCCCATGGTGCCTGCAGTCCTCAACCAAGGCGGCTTCTGCACACCACTTGCCTGCCTGCTTGCTTTCCCTCTTGCAGGCTGGCTCACTTTGTTTGCCTTGCTCAGGCCATGTGCTGCTCCAGAAGCTCCTCACTCACTTGCTGGGTGCATCTTCCCCCCTGCCCTCTCAGGCCCCCAATGACAGCTAGAGGGAGAGGTGTGGGGTGGGGACTGAGAAGAAGGTGAAGGGGTACTGGATGTTGCTGCTTCTGCAAACACCTCCTCCTTCCCTGCTGTAACTCTCCCTCTAGCTGGCCTCAGCTTAACATTGTTTGGGGAGGGGGGATTAAGGTGAAGGGGCACTGGATGTTGCTGCTTGTTTAAATGTCTCCTTCTTCCCTACCTCCCTCTAACTCTAGCTGACCTCACCTTAACATCATTGTCGAGGGACCTCACTGGCTGGCTTGCTCTGTTTGCCTCACTCAGGTTGCATACTGGTCTGGAAGCCCCTCTACCTCCTGCCACTTGATGGGTGGATCTGCCCCCTGCCGCCTCGGCCTTTCAGGTCCCCAACAGCTACATTAAACCAAAGCCAGCTAGAGTGAGAGGGGCAGCAAGGAAGGAGGAGGTGTTTGCAGAAGCAGTAACGTTCAGCATCCCTTCACCTTCTCCCCTGCTTCCACACTATGATAATGTTATAAGCACAGGCCCGCTAGAGTGAGGGGGTAGCAGGAAAGCAGGGAAGGAGACGTTTAAAGAAGTAGCACCATTCCAAACCCCTTTGCCTTTCCCCCCATTACTCTCCTTACCCTCTCACTCTAACTCACTCTGAGACCATTGGCCACATTAATTTGCTGTGTTTAACTCCAGTTTCCAAAAATGTTGGTGCCACTATGTGCATGAAGCTGCACTTGTTTTCCAGTTGCTAGATATGTCCATTCTAGCCATCTGAAGATGAAAATTTCATTCCAGTATTTTAACAAAATGCCAGTAAGATCACCTATGGGAACCACAAGATCTGATTCTGCAGAGCTGAGGCCAAGTTACAACAGCTTTTTTTAAAAAAAGGGGGAGGGGGAGACTTGGTAACTATTTGCTAGCCCTTGTTCACCAAAGTCATTAAAAAATTGTCTTTGATCAGAGCTATCACAGGGTAATCCTGATGTTGCATTTTGGAACTACTGCTGCAAACATTTAGGCAGTTGTGCCTCCATGAAAAATATTTTATATGTAAAACATGAGTTGCCTTCTTGAACAGAGAAAATCACAGAAAGAGGCACATTTGATTTTCCTAATTAGATTTGCATTTTCAAACACACACATACACTCTGTTAAAATGTTTTTCCTTTCATAACTAGCTCCTTTGAAATAATTATCTACGCCATGATAGAGATTATACTGAAAATCAGATCAATGTGTCCTACAAGAACTGGCTTGGCTATTATTAATGAAGAAGTGGCAGTGCGCTCTCTCTCTCTCTCTCTCTATATATATATAATACGTATTAGAGATGCAGGAAGCTGAGAAACCAACTATTTCCAATTTGTTAGCAGGACCTGACCTGTTCAATACAGATAAAAAAAGTGGATCATTATGAACACCGGAAGGAAGAGTAAGGGGAGAGATGATAGCTGTTTTCAAACATATGAAAAGCTGTCATGCAGAAGACAGGTGAGGTGTTTTCTCTTGCTCCATAGGGCAAGACTAGAATCAATAGCTGGAAATTGCAGGGGAAAAGATTTCCAATAAACATTAAGAGAAGCTTCCTACAATATGAGCTGACTGACAATAGAAAAGATGGCCACAGGCACCAGTGGGATTTCCTTTGCTGGAGGCAGGATGGCCAGTTGGCAGAGATGCTGTAGTTTACTACTTTAGAGTTAACAGAAGGAGGTTGGACTAGATGACTTTAAAGATTCCTTTCAACTCTACGGTTCTATGGACTTAGAGATGATTGATATAATCTATGGCAGATGGTTCCAACATGCCCAGTAAAAATATAGTTAGACTGATGATAATGAGGGGTTGTCTACACAGTGAAAATAATCCTAATAGAATTTTCAGAGTCCAACGAGATCCAACCGAGATTTGTGGTTTTCAGAAGGCGGGGGCCAAAAACTCCATTTACAAGGTTTTTTTGAATAATGCGTGGAAATGTGCATTACTGCTCATTTGGACATCTGATTTGCATTGCAGTGAGTTCTGGGTGAGGGCGGAAGTGCAAAGCTGATTGGTTGGATGTGCGCAGGAGGCAGGCTTGTTGGCAATGAAGTGGCCGGAAGCGCCATCTTGGACTTTCACATTATCAATTGTGCACTTTTTTTGCTGCTCTGATGTGACCAAACAGTGTTTTTAAGTGGAAGGTTGCATTTGTGCACCTTTGATTTACAGTTTAAAAAAATACTGTGTAACGGCAACAACTTGTAGGAATAATAACACGAGTAATTCACTCTTGGTTCACTCTTGGCTGTGTGTGCACTTCAAACACAGATAGATTTGCATACCAGCGATTTTGCCAAAGGACTGTGCAGATAAATGAACGCTGCTGCAAATTTGCATTAATGAGCAGCAATCCACATTATCTTCTCATCTAGAAAAGCCCCTGACATACCAGTTGTTTTCATGACAATCCATCTGCTGAAAACAAATTGCAAGAAGAATTATTCAGCCAGATTGCTTATTTTTAAATTTTCCCCATAGAAGTTTTCTTTCATAGCATCCCAAGGTTTATCACACGGAGAATGACAAACAGAGCAATAAGCAAATTCAAGATAAAATGCATCCAAGCATATTCAAGTGGGAAGGATTATACTTTAATTCAAAACTCATTTTAAGAGAATAATTTAGAAGAAGTTGTAAAAGGGGGTATATATTGAAGTGGTAAGGGGCTATGAGAGGCCAGCTGAGGTAGTCACCCAATAACATGGGTCAGAGGCAGGGCAAGACTTGGAAGGAAAACTTAAGGTGTGGGAAAAGAGGGCATGCTGGACACAACCACAGCCCAGCGAAGAAACTGAGAAAGGCTTAAAAGCTGAGAGTGAGAGGGAAAGTGGATGAAATCAGTAGACACATCCTATAAGGGAAAGAAGGCTGTACAAAAGGGGTGTTTGAAAAGGAAGCAATAAAGGGCACAAAGCTGCATCAGGGAAGGAAAAAAAAAGGAGGCAGGGCCCCACGCTAGCCAGGGGGTGGCACAAAGTGGACCAAATGGGGATGTTGCAGCTAGCTAAGTCCAGGGATGGAGCTGGAAGAAGCAAGAACAGAGGATGTTGTAGCTCCAGCTGCATTGGATCAGGCAAGCCATCAGAGCCAACATGAGATGGATTGCAACAGATCCTGCCCTGAATAGCAGCATGTCTCTGGGGAAAACCCAGCTCAGAGAGGTATGGATAACAGGGAAGAAAAAAGAATATGTGGAGTTGAACCCATATATCCTTATTTTCAGGAAGTATAGGGTCTACGCACCTGTAATGTTCTTGTACAGTACAGGTCAACCCCTGTATCCATGAGGGATATGTTCCAAGACCTCCCGTGGATACCTGAAACTGTGAATAGGGAAGGACAGGTTGCTCACCTGTAACCATAGATCTTTGAGTGGTCTTCTGTGAATTCACACAGTGGGTAATTCCTGCGCTTGTGCAGAGCACTCGGAACTTTCTGGAATCGCTAGGCAGAACATTTTTGGCAGTAACTCTGCCCATTCTAACGGTCCCTTTAAAGGCTCTCCCACCTAAATGCCCTCAGTTCCTTGAAGGACGCTGCAACTAGCAGCATCAGGAACATTAGAGCATATAATGCCATAGCAGGACAGAGAGGGAAGGATGGGCGGGTCTGTGTGAATTCACAGGAGACCACTCGAAGATCTATGGTTACAGGTGAGCAACCTGCCCATCTTCGTCGTTGGCTCTGTGAATACACACAGTGGGTAGATTAGCAGCTTCACCTGTAGGAGGAGGGTGTCATACTAAAGGATTAGACGAGGACAAATAATGACAGATCACGCCCCATGAAACAATGACAACAGCTTTAGTTTCAACCGTTATGAACCTATAAGAGCAATATACAACTATCACAGTCAACCAGAGTAAAGACTCACTTATTGAATGGAGAACAATAACACAGTCCTCCCCAAAGCGGCCTCACTATGAGACCGAGTGTCCAGTCTGTAGTGTGAAATAAAAGTCAGTGGTGTCGACCTTGTAGCTGCCTGGCAGACTTCCTCCAGAGGCACCCCAGAGAGGAAGGTGCCCAACTTAGAGTCAGCATAGGACACAAACAGTTTTGGAGACTTTTGAAATGGTGCTTTCAGTTGAACATAGAAGGCAAGGGCTCTCCAAGCATCTAGAGAGTGGAGAGTCCCCTCGAAGTCATCCTTAGAATCCTGCATCAGAGCAGGCAGGACGATGGATTGGTTCATACAGAAGCTTGAAACCACCTTTGGCAGAAAGGACATGTCTGGTTTCAGGACCACTTTGTGCTTGTGGAACACTAGGTATGGAGTGTCGGATTGGAGGGCACAGAGTTCTTCAGCTCGATGGGCAGACGTGATGGCAACGAGGAAGGCTGTCTTCCATGAGAGGAGTCTCAGATCCGAAGTAGCCATGGGCTTGAAGGGCCACCTGGTAAGTTGAGAAAGTACAAGTTCAAGGCTCCAAGCCGGGGTGGGCTCGACCACTGGTGGATGAAGATTGATGTAGCTCTTCAGGAATTTCTTGACCACTGGATCTTTGAATGGTGACGGTCGACACGGTGCCTGAAACTTGACAGAGAGGGCAGCCAGGTAACATCTTATAGAAGAGACCGAGAGCCCCAAATTGGAAAGATGCAACAGGAACTGAAGAACTGTAGTAACAGGGGAGAAAACAATGGTGAGGCCACAGTCTGACAAGAAGGATTCGAAGGGTTTCCACTTTTAGGCATAGGAGTGATGTGTGGCAGGTTGGAGAGAGGCGTCAAGTACTGCCTGTATGTCATCAGGCAGTGGCGGGCTCACATTATGCCTTGGATCTGAGGGTGGATTCAGGGCTGTATCCTCCAAGCCATCAGGTGAAGTGTTTCGAGGTCTGGGTGCCTGACGTTGCCGTTCTGGATGGTCAGTAAATCCGGATGGTATGGAAGGTGTAGGTAGCGTGAACAGACCAGGTGGAGGAGAGGGGCAAACCACGGTTGCCGAGGCCACCACAGCGTGAGGTTGATTGCATCCGATTGGTCACGACACAGCTTGGCCACCACTCGTGTCAGCAACGGGAACGGTGGGAAGAGGTAAAGAAGTGGTCCAGTCCATTGGAATAAGAATGCGTCTCCCTTCGAGCCTTGAAACCTGGTCCTGGCACAGAAGAGGTGACACTGCTTGTTGGCAGGGGTTGTGAAGAGGTCTATCTGCGGGGTCCCCTAGTGCTGAAACAGTTCTCATGCCACCGACCGGTGTAGCATACATTTGTGCACGGATGAATTCAAACGGCTCAGTCCATTGGCAAGAGTATTCTCCTCTCCTGGTAGATGGATGGAGTGGAGAAGTATATCCTTCGAATGCACCAGTCCCAAATCTCGATGATAAGGGAGAGAAGGGTCAGGGATCTTGTACCTCCCTGCTTGTTTAGGTAGTACATTACAGACCAGTCTGAAGTCACGCCGAGTCAGAGTTCAAAGCCAAATCAAGGGGCAAGCGAAAGAGAGAAGCCGAAAGCAGTCCGAAGGTCAAAAAAGCCAGAAATCACAACAAGAAGCAGAGGGAAAGCCGAAAAATGATGTCCAAATACAGCCCGAGTCAATCCGTGAGGTAAGAAATGGAAAGCGAAAGAAGCTCTAGCGACAGAGGTTCCAATGTGCTGCTTGCGTGGCGGATGAAAAGAAACTGAGGGGATTTCGGCAGGAGAGCCTTTAAAGGGACCGTTAGAGTGGGTGGAGTTACCGCCAAAAATGTTCGGCCTAGCGATTCCAGAAGGTTCCGAGTGCTCTGTGCAGGCACAGGAATTAGCCACTGTGTGTATTCACAGAGACCACGAAGAAGATATTGTGGATACCAAATCTGTGGATATGGGGGTTGACCTGTATAGTAGGTTAGAGACTTATTGTGGTTATCTTCTATAGTGGAGTTGAACCTACCCAGCTCCACCGAGTGTTTTCCTATTGCTGGAATAAAGCTGTAAATGGTTAAATTCCAACCCAACTCTCTCTACTATTTAGGGAACTAGGGGGAAATAATAGCTGTCATTCCCAGCAAGACCAGCTGCTGAAATAGTGGCATGCAAAAACATTAAACACTGGTATCTAGCATGGCTTTAATAAATCTAGATGAAGAATGAGCACCCTGCCCCTTCCCCAAGTAACTTAGACCAAATCCACACTATATAAAAATCCAATTTGAAACTAGATTATTTGCCATGGCTCCTTCCTATGGAATCCTGGGATCTGTAGTTTGGTGAGGCACTGGCACTCTTTGGCAGAGAAGACTAAAGACCTTGTAAAACTACAGATCCCAGGATTCCATAGGAAGGAGCCATGGCAATTAATCCATCTTCAAACTGGATTATTTGTATAGTGTGGATTTGGCTCTAGTTTTCAGTGCTCTCCATGCATCTGACGGTCACTGTATTTTACCATAAGATTTCTGAAATAGCTGGTGTCAGCCCATATATAACAGAAAGACACCTGATTTCAGCAGCAGAGACCTTTCAACAAACAAAACTATTGGCTTATGATGCTGCCTATGCTATGTAATTTAGAAGGGTCTGGTGTTGACTGTTATCTAACTGTATCTGCTCTATCAGGCAAAATTATGGGTGAAAAGGCGTATGCAATTAAATTTGCTCCATCCAATTACTATGTGAGGAAATAACAGTATTATCAACAGTATAAAAGTATAGCAACAATTCCATATTATTAATAGTAATTTTTGCCGTACTTCGAAGAATACTCTTGCTATGTACTGATGCCTTACTTTAGCCTGGCTCTTCTGAAAAAAGCACCATGTGCACACAACTGGAGGATAATCTGAGATTTCTACATGTGCCAGAATCTGAATGAGAAGGCAGGAGACTTGCTCAGTTAGCTACAACAAATATACAAATCAGCATGGAATTACTTGAGAGCATATTCTAGAATCAGGGATTTAGTCAGATCATTCATTTGCTGTCTTAAGGAAGGAATAGGCCTTCCTATGCTTTGTAGTTTAGAAAAACAGATCAACGTTTCTCCTCGTCTCATTAGAGTAGAACCTCAGGTCATCCAGTGAAACTGATGGGCAGGAGATGCAGGAGAAACAACAGAAAACTCTCAACAGATATACAGTCAATACATGGGATCCACCATCGTGAGATGGCCTCTCTCTTAGAGGGCTTTACAGACAAAGATTTCTGGATTTGTATTGACAACTCATTTACTAATAGCTACAAGCAATGGTAGCTAAGTGGCACTCGTCTCCTCAGAAGCAGTAATAGTAGCAGAACTTTGAAAAGTTACTTTTTACATTGTAACTAACAGAATTCCCTAGCCAAGACGATCCCTGCTTGGGGGGATTCTAGGAGTTGCTATCTAGGAGTTGCAGGCCAGAAAAAAATATTTTTTCCAAGCTGCAGTATACTAAGTGCTGGAGATGAGATAAGCATCTCCATCTTACCATCTTCATGCCCCACTGCTACTCAGGATCACTAGAATGGTGGCTGTTATAGGATGCTGGATTAAATGAACATTAATTCCAAGACAGCTGGATTCTCCCCACATTATACTTGCCCTGACTTGCAGTCCATTTTTTCTTTTAAATGTTACAATAACTTTCTGTAATAAACGAAAGCTAAGCTTTTGTTCTAGTCTCTCCAGTGCGGGTCTCCCAGAGGTGTGTGGGTGTCTGGAATAGTGTTACATGATTAGGATCATGACACGCTACAGATTTCTAACACCTCTTGGCTTCCACTCAGACAGAAACCAATTACAATTCAGAAGTCTCCCACTGAGCACTGCCATGTGAAAGCCAATGAAGTTGTTCTCCTCTTTACCGACATCAGGATGGAAATAGTGAGGGGTCGTGGAAATAAGGAATGAGGATGGATTTACTCCTTGCAGCAACAAATAATAGTATACAGAAATCTCTGCTGCTTCACAGTGCTGAAGCAGTTTCTTAGGGAGTGAAGTCCTCAATCAGTTTAGCAGAGCAAGCACAACAATCCCAAAGTGTAAACTTGTGGCTATGGATGTGTGTGTTTTCATTCACATTCTGCCTGTGTTACATGTTTAAAAATCCTGGTGTTTACTTTCAGACATGGGTGCAAAATTAAGCTTTAGTTTTCTTTTTCTTTTTTCTTTTTGTATAATTTCTTTTTATTTGTTTATAATAATAAAATACATAACAATTCCATTTTGTGGTTGACAGTCTCCACAAAATGACAAGTAACAATATTTTCAACGTATATGGTGATAAGAAAAAATAAATAACTACAACAACATAAACAAACAAGGATAAATATTAAAAGGAAAAATTATGCTGTTATATATGTCTGGTATGCAGTTTCTTAATATATGATTCAATTTGGTTGTGCTAAACTTTGTACAGTGCGTTTATATGATACAGTACAGGAGTTAACATCTTAATTCTCCAGAATATCATTCCACAGTTCTCCATGGGTGGCGGGTGGGGTTTGTTGAACCAGGTTGTGATTTATATATTCAATCATTAGGAACCATTTTTCTGCAAAGGTTGTTTCTAATTTGTTCCTTAAGTTTTTCCATTAGCCAAATGTTCCAAAATCGATTCCACCATTTTTCCATTGTAAATTTGCCTGTTTTCCAATTTTGCGTAATTTGCAGTCTTGTTATTGCTAATAAAAATCGTATCAAGTCTCTATGTTTGACTGTGATGTTTTGATCAGTGAAACAAGAGAGGAGTACCAGGCCGGGAGTCACGGTAATGGTTTGTTTTGTAATTTGTAAGATCAGTCTGAGTACCTCAGACCAAAACTTTTGAACTACAGGGCAATGAAACCACGTGTGGAGATATGTACCCTTTTCTTTGCATCCTCTCCAACAGGTGGGGTTATTGTTTTTGGTGATTTGAGTAAGTTTGTGGGGTGTCAGATATCATTTGTACACCACCTTAAGTATGTTTTCTTGTATTATGACTGGGCTTTTCTGAAATGTTGGGGATTTCCAGATGTTCGACCAGTCCAGATCACTTAAGGGGTGTGCAATATCTGCTTCCCAAGCTAATTTAAAATGTGAAGTTTCAATCTTGGTAGGTAGAGGATACACATAAATATTCAATTTTTGTTAGAGGTCTGGGTACAAATCCCTGATATTGAATATGAGACAGGAAATGTGCAATTTGGATATGTTGTAGCCAGGTGGGTTGAATAGGGTATAGGTCTCTTATTAGCTCCTCTTTAGTTTTAGGAACTTTTTTTATAAAGGTCAGATATCGTATATATCCCCTTTCTGGTCCAATCCGAGTAGGATTTGTATTTGATCGGGTCATAAAATTCCGGATGTGTCAGAAAAGGGCGGACAGGTGAGACTTGTGGCATCATTTTATGGCTCCATTGTTTCCAAATTCGTAAAGATGTTTGTAAAAAGGGGTTGTCCAATTTATTAATCTGAGAGTGGGAAAGGTTAGAAAAATATGTTTCCATGTGTTTTGGGTCGCCTTGGTCTAGTTCAGCTTCAATCCAGGTGGTTTGGGGGTTTCTCTTGAATATCTGGACCAAATGCGCAAGCTGTGCAGCTGCAAAATAATGTGGAAGATTTGGGACACCTAAACCACCTGATTTGAGTTTTAAATGTAAAATACTTTTTGGGAATCTTGGTTTTTTATTGTTGAAGATGAAAGTATAGAATAGTTTTTTCCAGTTGTTAAAATATGTTGTAGGGGGTTCTAGAGGTAATGTAAAAAACAAAAATAGAAGTTTGGGGAGTGCAAACATTTTTATTATAGCTATTCTTCCCAGGAGGGAAAGGTTGAATGTGGTCCAGTGTTTTATTTTTTGCTTAATCCATTTTGTGAGTGGTTTATAGTTCCGTGACAGCAGTTGTCCCCTATCTTTGGTAACTAATATCCCTAGGTATTTAAATCCTGAGGGCTGTAGGTGTAGTTTGGTCAACCGCTGCCATTCCTGTTGCATTGCGTGTGGAGTGTTTGGACATAGTAGTTTGGATTTTTGCATATTTACCCTAAAACCTGTGTATATATCAAAACTGGTCAGGATGTTTCGGAGAGCTGGAAAAGCTGTGGTTATATTTGTGATATAGAGTAAGATATCATTTGCAAAGAGACCAATTTTGTGCATTTGTTGGTAGATTATTGGGCCTTCGATTTGATGTGACATTCTGATTTGTTCTGCAAGGGGTTCTATGGCTATTGCGAACAATAGTGGGGATAGTGGGCATCCCTGTTTGGTTCCGCGGTGAAGTTCAAATGCTTGGGAGTCAAGTTTGTTAGCATATATCGTTGCTTCAGAATTGGAATACAAGTTTTGGAGGAATGTTACAAATTGGTGACCCATATTCATTTTCTGAAGCAGTCCAAATAAGTAGGGCCATTCCAACCTATCAAAGGCTTTTAATGCATCTAGTGATATCAACGCCAAGGGTATACGTTTGTTATTGCTGAAGTGTATTATGTTTAATGTTCTTCTGATAGCATCAGCTAAGTGTCTGCCAAGCATAAAGCCTTTTTGGTTTGAATGTATGTATTTAGTGATGAAAGTGTTCAAACGTTTTGAGAAAATTGTGGTCATTATTTTGAGGTCAGAGTTGATTAGAGCAATTGGTCTAAAGGAGGTGATGACAGGTGTGTCATCTTCTGTCTTATGGATCGGAATGATCCGCGATCTTTTCCAGCTATTGGGGTGTGGATCGCTGTGAAGGAGTTCATTATATAAACTGTGTAAATGCGGGGTGAGATCTGTTTTAAGTTGTTTATAAAATTCAGCAGAAAATCCATCGGGTCCAGGTGACCATCCCAGTTTGAGTTGACTGATGGTTTGTTCAATTTCCTGTATGGTGATTGGGGAGTTTAAAGTTGTCTTGTGTTGTTCAGTGAGTTTTGGGATTTTGAGTGAATTTAAAAATTGAGTTAAGTCTAAAGACTGGGGGCATTCTGAGGTATATAGGTCTTTGTAAAATGTGTGAAATTTGTGAAATATATCTGTGGTTTTGATTATAGTGGTTCCATCCAGAGTTTTAATTCTTGAGATAATTCTCTTTTCGGCTTTTCTTTTGATTAAGCGTGCTAATAATTTTGAATTTCTATTTCCGTGTTGGTAGTACTGTGCTTTTGTATATTGGGTGGCTATATGAATGTTTTTGAGGTCTAGTTCTTCTATTTCAAATTTTATTTTTGTCACTTGAACTAGTATCTGCTTATTTTGAGTCTTCTTGTGCGTTTGGGTCAGTATGTTTAATTTGTTTAATAGGAAGTATATGCGTGCCTCTTTTAGTTTTTTTTTGTTTAGCTCCTTCTTGAATCAGGAGGCCGTGCAAGACTGCCTTTAAAGTGTCCCAGAGTAGTGATTCTGGGGTATTGTCTCTTTTATTCTCTTGATAGAATTGTTTTATTACTTGTTGTATTTGCATTTTGAACGGTTCATTGTTTAGTAAGTAAGAGTTAAATCTCCATATTTTAGTGGGATGTGTTGTTTCTGTCAGGGACCAATTCATAGTTAGTGGAGTGTGGTCTGAGTGGAGGGCAGGGTGGATGTGGGACATCGTTAGTTTATCAACAAAGAAATAGTCAAGTCTTGAGTAAGAATTGTGAACTTTGGAGAAATAGGTGTAATCTCTAGTAGTGCTGTTTAATAATCGCCAAGGGTCAACCAAGTTAATTCTTTTAAGATTTTCCCAGGGAATTTGTGGTATTGAGTGGGATTTCAGTGATTTGTAAGAGGATTTGTCCATGTATGGGTTGAGAACTGCATTAGCATCTTCTGCGATTATAACTGCACCCTTTGTCATCTGTTCTAGAGATTCCAGGAAGGATATCAAGAATTGGGTTTGGTTTGAGTTTGGTGCATAGAAACTGGCTAGAGTGACTTCCCTGTTCATAAGATTACCTTGTACTATCACAAATCTGCCTTTAGGGTTCATATGGGTTTTCTGTGGAGTGAATGGGGTGTGTTTGTCAAATATTATTGCAGTCCCTCTCGCCTTCCCATTACCTCCAGCCACAAATTGTTGTTCAAATTGGGATTTTGGAAGCACCGGGTCAGACGATTTGTTGTGAGTCTCTTATAGGAAAATTATATTCGGATGAAGTGGTCTGATTTGTTTCAATATCTTGGCTCTCTTGACCGATGATCCCAACCCTCGAACATTAAAGGAGAGAAATTTGAGACTAGACATGTCTAGTTAAATGAAAATTGCTATTATAGTTGTTACTCCATGGGTGGGCTGGAGGTGTCAGTTGTAAGGGACCAGAGAGAGTGCAATTACAGATATTTAGCGACCATATAGTAGTAGTCCAGCATTTTTCCAGAACATTGTAAGGAGAGATGTACAGCATAATAGTTAAAAGTATCAACATCATCAACATTAACATTTGAACATTCAAACACCTGGGTGTGGAGTCCCACAGAATGCGTGGGACTTCAGGTGGGAGTAATATCCCCATCCTTTCCAGGGAAAACATTTTTGGGGGTTAAACTAGAGCAGAAGGCAGGTTACTGAGGCCTCTTGATATCAGGGTGTTGAATGTGCTCTATTAGTCATTGATTTTTTTTAATAGAGGGTTATGTGGCGCACTGTCCCAGGTCTGAGCGTTTCACTAAGGCCCAGAACCATGACACCCCCACCCACATCAATAAAAATATAGCAAGTAGATACTTATCAATCAGGTAAACCATCAGTTGAGAAGGCAACAAATGTAGATGTGATGACAGAAGGTCTGGTAAAATCTTCAGAGGGTTTGGCTTGAAAATGTACATTTGTCTTGGCTGACAGTGTCTAGCAGTCATTTGCTTTTTTCTTGTCCTGTGTTCTGATTTTTGCTGTTGATGGGGTTGATGGTGGTCCGATGTGTGTTAGACCTTTTGGAGTGTGGGACTTTTCTTTTTGCGTTTGGAGATCTGAGTCCACTTGTTGGTATCAGACGCGTGAATCCTCTGTGCGGCCCAGTTGTCCTCATGACGTATCTCTTGCTCCAACGTTGTAGGCACTGGAATATCAATGGCCAGTAGTATATTCAGGAGTTGAGATCTTGTGGAAGCGATCATTGTTATATTGTTGTGGGAGATGATAAGTTTAAATGGGAAGCCCCACTTGTAGCGTACCTTCTCTTTTTGCAAAATTGATGTCAATGGTTTGAAGAGTTTTCTTTTGTGTAAAGTTTCTGGGGCCAGATCTTGATATATTGCTATCTGGGTTGCATTGTGAAGTATCGGTGTTTGTTTTGAGAGGAGGTCAAATATGCGGGCTTTTATGGAAAAATGGGTAAATTAAGCAATGATATCCCAAGGAGGTCTGTTTAAAGAGGGTTGGGGGGCCCAGTGCTCTATGAACGTGTTCTATATCAGCTGCAGTAATGGTGGCGCTGGGGCAGTGCTCGTTAATCCAGTTTACTAGAAAGGTTAGAATGTCTTTTCCCTCAGCGCCCTCTACAAAACCGCGAAATCTGATATTTGTCCGTCTCCCTCGATTTTCCAAATCCTCCAGCTTATTTGTTAGAGATTCATTGGCCTCTTCAAGGTGCTGCAATCTGATTTCATGATTTTGCCCCATTCTGTGTGCCTCAGTGGCCGTTTCTGCAACTTCAGAGATGGTCCCTGTAAGCTCCTTGATGGAGGTCTGTAGGGGAGCAAGGGCTGCAGACCAGTCTCTTTGAAGGTCAGAGAAAATTTTCTCACGGAGCAGTTCAAATTGGTCTGGCAGCAGTTGTTTATTTTGTTTAGGTAAGGTTTCCTTTCCTTCCCCTCCGCTGTTATCTCCCTTACCGCCTCCTCCTTTGCCTGACTTGTTTATTGCGGGCGCCATCTTAAATTCCCACTCGTCCTCCTCACTGCTGTTATCCGAGGGGGTTTCTCTTCCTCTTTTTTTCTGGCAGTATTCAGAGATCAGTCTCTCAGACAATCCCTTGCTGCCAAGCATCAGGAAGGTGATTCTTTAGTGTTTCAGAAGGATCCCTCCGGTCGCTGTAGGGCAGGTTAAAATTCTGAAGCCTTCAGGAGTCCTCGCTCTACACGTCTGCCATGTTAGGCATCCGGACACGCCCCCCAGCTTTAGTTTTCTTGATACAATTCAAAACATGACTTTCAACCACTTTCAGAATTCTGATGTGGGCAGAGGATAAGATGTTTGACTAGCTGAGCACTCCTGCAAGTAATCCGTTTAAACACCTCACAAGCAAAAATGATGGAGCACTGCCTTCTGAATTCTGAAAGAAAATTTGATCTATTATTCAATACATCAAGCTCTAATTGTTTTCTGAAGCCAAGCCAATAGTTTATAATCCTACCAGTCCCTGCATAAGAACAGAATGCCTTCTCTCTGAGAATGTCCTTTCCAAACCAAACCTTTCAAAAGTTAGATGCACTTGCCATCCTTTCACATTTATTCAGTGCAGAACATCTACTTTGTCACCCTGCCTGCTGATTGTGTTGTGTTTGTTAGCAGAGCCTTGGCATAAGGGCCTAGAAACATCTGTCTCTCCTACAGATGTTTAATTAATGTTTCACCTTTTTTTAAAATAGAAAATGCTGCAGCTGAAATTCCCAGAAGCAAGACTAAACCAGGATTCTTTATTCCTGAATGCGCTGAGTGTCGCATTTGTAGGAGAGAAAAAGTATTGCAGTAACTCCAGAGAACAAGATGGATTGGAATCATGAAGTATGGAGCTATCAGGGGAAGTAGCATTGCTGAAACCAATGTCATGCACCAGTTTTATGCCTAGTAGAATGCTACTACAGTATTTCTTTCACAAGAACTAATCATTGTTCATTGAAGCGTTAGGAAATTTTTGCTATCTTTGATCCATAGCACTCTGCAGAAAAGAACATGTTATTCCATGCATGCCAAATAGAAATCTCTATTCATGAATTTTCTGCCACAGGCAACCAAATGCACTTTTATGCAACATTAGTAGAATGCCTTATCCTTTTGATATGAAAAAGGTAGTGGTGTGTATGTATATGTGTGTGTGCGTGTGTGTGAAGGAAGGGAGCCCTGGTGACGCAGTGGTTAAAGGCCAGTACTGCAAGCCACCACGTTGCAAGTTCGATTCCAGCGGGCTCCAAGGTTCACTCAGCCTTCTATCCTTTCGTAGGTCGGTAAATTGAGTACCCAGCTTGTGGGGGGCAATTAGCTAACACATATTAGAAACAGTTTAATGCAGTGTAGATGTGTAAATAGCTATTGCTTAAAACAATTTGTAAGCCACTCTGATAGCCTTGTGGCTGAAGAGCGGGGTATAACTAACTAAATAAATACAAAAATAAATAAAAAAATATTGCTCCACTGAGACCAGAAGATTCTGAGCTGCTCCATATTGGGTGTAAAGTACAGACTTTGTCACCATCCCATCTGTATCCCTCAAGCAGTGGCTTATTTCTTGCCACAGAAGTGATTTGGCACCATTCAGTTTTATGACAGATAGCTATAGAAGGGGTGAAGGAGGCCAGAGTGAGCTTAGAAAGGAGTCTCACACCTCCATATTGCAAGAGTTTCCCTTTTGGCATGTCTAAGAGTGTGCCTGTCTGTCAGTCTGCCTGAGAATGGCTTCTCATCCCAGACGGATGACTTTAAACAAAAATCAAAGCTTTTCCCCAAAGTGAAAGCAGTGCTGATGAAGAGTGAGTGGGAAGGTAAAGATGGAAAATTCAAGAATAGCCTAAGAATAAGTCCTAAATTATTTGCTTCCATCAGTCATGGAGCAAATTTGCATCTTTGAGCTACTATGAAGAGAGGCTTGGTAGTGTCTTTCTAGAGCTGGCAGCAGACTAAAAGAACTCACTACCTGGCTCATCCTTTTCAGGATGGAGGACAACAATGGGCACACGTATATAAATTAAGGATATTGAGAGGAAACCACTACTTAGGTGCTTTCTAAGAACAATAACGTTTAACAATGGAATATAGGGAATGTACAAAATGCTGTAGTTGACAAAAATTACAGAATTCTGCTCAGGAGGAGTGGTACAAATGTGCCCAAAATCTACTTGCAGCTGTTTGTCAAGTTAATTAAAACAACAACAACCACCTACAAAAGTGAAGAAATTCTGGCTACTTACTATTTCTTAAATTTATCTTTTGCCTTTCAGTAAAAAAAGTATTTGAAGTATTGTTTGCCCCTTCCCAAATATTGCCCTCCAAGCATTTGGGGATTCTTAATTTCTCATAAAAACCAAACATCTCTTTATCAGTAAACTGTAACAAAAAGGAATGTGTAAGAGTCTGCAGGCAAAAGCAGATTAATCTGTCCAGGGGCAGATCAATGCAAGTGACAAAAGTAGGCTTATTAATTAGGGATGTAGATTTACTTAGCATTTATACATAAAAGAAGCTATTTCCATCTCTGGTTAAAAAGCAAATAGATGGTACAAAGTGTCCACTCAGTATAGGCTCACTGAGAGGCACCTGGCACAGCCTGGGGGCAAACAAACCAGAAGTAGCCAAATAGCAGAACTGTGCAGCAGAAAAGGCATAAAAACAAAGGCTTCAACTAGTAGCCGTTTCACTGCGATGTCCCACTTTAACACACAAAAAGACTTACAGGCAGCGAGGTTCATCCAAAGATATCTGGGGATCTTTATCTTCAGTTTCAGTATAAACAAACACAGTATCTCTCTCTCTCTCTCTCTCTCTCTCTGGCTTTTCTTAACAAACCAAGATTCAGGTAGGACTCATCCCGCGCTTTCTGGAAGCACACTGATGAGTAAAAAGGCCAATCCGAGATAAACAAGTCCGGCTGCAGAAAGCACAGCAGAAGGTCTCCTTGGGTGATGTTTCCGGGTTGTGATTCTTTCTGCGTTGTCGTTTCTCTTCAAGACTAGTTTGCCGTGAGTTCTCAAATAAGGCTGCAGCATTGTGGATAGTGCGTCTCCATGCCTCCCGATGTGAGGCCAGGGCGGACCATTGTTGGTGATCAATTTGGCCGAGCCTGAGATGTTGTTTCAGGGAGTCCTTGTATCCTATTTTTGGAGCACCCCTCTTACGCTGACTCATAGTGAGTTCGCCGTAGAGTAGTATTTTTGGGAGGCAATGGTCCTCCATCCTAGAAAAGTGCCCTGCCCAGTGCAGCTGTGTTCTCAGTATCATGGCCTGAATGCTGGTGATCCCTGCTTGCTCAAGGACAGCAACATTTGTCACATAGTCAGTCCAGTGTATATTTAGGATTGTGCGTATACAGCACTGATGAAAGCGTTCAAGGAGTCGTAAGTGGTGGTGACAGGTGACCCATGTTTCAAACCCGTAAAGGAGAATAGACAGTACAATGGCTCTATACACATTGATTTTTTTGCTTCGCCTCAGGTGTTTATTACTCCAGACTCTTTTGTAAGTCTTCCAAATGTGCTATATGCCTTTGCTAATCTGTGATCAATCTCTCTGTCAATCTTGGCATCTGAGATGATGCTTCCCAGGTAGGTGAACTGCTGAACGGACTTAAGCACAGATTTGCCGACGGCAATGTGGTGATGATGGTGTTCGTCCTGTGGTGCATGCTGGTAAAGAACTTCCACTTTCTTCAGGTTGACTTCCAGCCCAAACAGCTCTGCAGCTGTTGTGAAGCAGGATGTTAGGTGCTGCAGAGCTGCTTCTGTGTGGGCAACAAGGGCAGCAGCAGCAGCGAAGAGCAGCTCACGAACTAGATAGTTAAGAATCTTAGTGCGAGCCCTCAGACGGCTTAGGTTAAACAAGCTACCATCAATACGGCAACGTATATAGATGCCGTCTTCTTCTTCAAGCTCTGCTGTAGCACTTTGGAGCATCATGCTGAAGAAGATTGTAAATAAAGTTGGAGCAAGAACACAACCTTGCTTCACTCCATTAGTTATTAGAAAGGGCTCTGAAAGAGCATCGCCATATCTGACTTGACCACACTAGCCCTCGTGTAGCAAGATAATCATTTTAAGGAATTTGGGGGGGGACATCCTAGTCTTTCCAGGATCTGCCACAGACCTTTTCTACTCACCATGTCGAAGGCTTTGGTGAGGTTGACAAATGTTACATAGAGTCCCTTGTTCTGCTCTTTACATGTCTAAGGGCAAATACTGTAGTACTCTTATTGGCTCTGAAGCCACATTGGCTTTCAGGAAGAAGTTCTTCTGCAATAGCAGGAACTAATCTGTTCAGGAGTATCCTTCCAAGGATTCTTCCAGCAATAGAGAGCGGTGTTATGCCTCGATAGTTTGAGCAATCGGATTTTGCTCCTTTTTTCTTGTACAGGGTGATGATGACTGCATCTCGGAGATCTGATGGCAGTTCCCCTTTTTCCCAGCAATTCACAAGGAGTTCGTGGAATTTACCGTATATTCCTGCGTATAAGGCTGCTTTTTAACAATTGAAAATCTCTTCAAAAGTGGGGGGCCGTCTTATATGCTCAGCAGATCTTTTCCCCTGCTGTGAGAATGACTGCCTTGTCTTTGAAGTGGTAAATTCCCTGGGCAGTTTCCCCAGCAGATCCTCCCCAATGCTGTGAGAATGACTGCTTTGCCTTTGAAGTGTTAATTGCCCTTCATTTAGGGATTGTATTTTGGTAAACTTGGCAGGAAGATTTCCATTTGCATAGTTTTGGGGATTTCCTCTCCAGGAGTTTGCAAGTCTGCCAATGTGGCTATAAAATCATTAATGTGCTCATTCAAAAATTTGGGATTTGATAGCTTCATATTAATCAACTTCATTATTAATGAAACCTTACTTTCCAAAGATTGAACACCACAGAGATTTTTCAAAGTATCCCATGCTTTTTTAGCTGTTCTCAGTCCTTTAATTTCAGAGACTATTCCACCATCTTCAGCCACTGAGCTGGCTGGCTGGTGGGGGGCAGGCTTTCCAGCCGGGTGGCTTGCTGGATGGGGGGGGGCAAAGTCTATATTTTAAATTAAAAATTGGGGGGGGGTCGTCTTATGTGCCCAGTCGTCTTATACACCGGAATATAAGGTATCATGGAGTACATGACCTCCGTGTTTCCAAACTTCAGGTGGAATACCATCAATCCCAAGATATACAGCAAACCTTGTTAACAAATTCAACAATTTCTCCAACGTCCACCAACATTCTTCTTTCTCCATGACACCAACCCACACATAATGCATCCTGTGCTTCAACTATATAGGAGTGTTTGTCAGCCTTCTGCCTAGCCACAGCTGTGAACAAACCCACTTCAGCTATACTAGTCTGTGGTCTGTTGCTCCAACATTTTTGCTTTTGCACTTAAAGCAATATTACCCTTACAGAAAGAACAAAGCATTTACAGGTTTAAGCTGCGTGCCATTTCAAAGCGCCCTAAATGGCATTGGCCAACCAGACATCCAATGTGAACAGGTCTAACCAGACCATGTATGCTTCAGTGTAAGCATCTGGTAGAATGGATAAAAGAGAAACTTGGGCCCACATCTTATTCCCCTGGTTGTGTGAGACAATTATTATTTATGAGATGCCACAACACATGTTAAGCTAGGCAAACCTCAGTCAATGTAGCCAATATGAGTCTGGCTTATCACAACAGGAAGATTTTTAAAGTGTTTTAAAATAGTGACAGTCAATACACAGCAAAAATATGACATGACAGCAGCCAAATGCCATATATATGCACTTTGAATTTATAGGCAATATATTTATATGGTATCATGGGTGTGTATGGGTGTGAGGAACCTTGTTCCTGCATGATCTCCTACTTTAGAAAACAAGAATAGAAAGACTGAATGTCCACAGCAGGTTTCTAGGAAAGAAACAGTTGTAGCCGAAGGACACAAAAATGGTGCCAGCCCTGGCATGCTGGGAAGAGGGGGAAAAACCCTCCCGTCCTCCCCAGCAAATAGCCTGAGGACCACCGATTTAGGACACAACCTATATGTGGTGTGACACTTAACTTACATAAAATACAGTACAAGTAGAACTGGGAAATGAAAGTTGTATGCAAAACCAGAGCTAAATAATAGGTTGGGGAAGCAGGAAACTTGCTATATTAAGGGTGTCTACTACAGTGTTTCTCAATTCCAATTCAATTCTGAAGCTCTAGCTAGGGAGGAAAGCAGATGGGGAACAGTTGTGGGGAGAGATAAGGGAAAAGCCATGGTGTGTGTGTGTGTGTGGGAATGGACCTTCTCACCACATTTACCCTTTTGATGGTTCTGTGCTGCAGAGAAGTTAGCAGCCAGGCATTTGGACTGAGTGTGTAAGCTGCAATTTTGGCTTCTTTTGGCCAATACATCTTCCAAAATCAAGATTAGCATCTTCAGGTGTTTCCCGACCTATCCATGTCTTGTATTGCCAATGGAACCTTGTCATGAGCAGTACATATGCATTGGGAGGAAGCAGGAAAAAGAGGCAACGAGAATGTATGTGTGTGTTTATGGTTTCACATGCCCATGTGAAGGGATCAGAATGGTTGAGAGAGTTGAGAAGTGTGAGTAGAACAGAGTTAATTTTATGGGAGAATGAGTGAATAATGCTGGGAAGGAAAGAAAAAGGTCGACCTGGAAGTTAGAATCATGTGTGTTTGTGCCTTCAAACTGTCTGTCAACTTATGGTGACCCCATGAATTTCATAGGCTTTTCTTAGGCAAGGAAGACTCAGAGGTGGTTTTGCCACTTCCCTCTGGCAAATACAGCACCTAGTATTTGTTGGCAGTATCCCATCTAAGTACTTAACAGGGCTGACCCTGCTTAGCTTCCAAGATCAGACAGGAGAGGGAAATCTGGATGTAGACAGCGGGGGTGGGGGAGGTTCTTCTATGACTGGGCATGTTCATGTGCATTTGCACATAGATATTTAAATCAGCTACAGAGTTGAATGTAGGCTTCTACGGTTGTAATCCAATGCACACCTATCCAAAAGTAAGCCCAGTAAACACAAGGGACTTACTTCTGAGCAGGGGCATTGTTAGGCACTTAAAAGATCTGGGCCCTAGTCCTATACAATACAAATCTGCATACAATTTGTGTAGGTGTCTCCTCTCTCTCTCTCTCTCTCTCTCTCTCTCTCGATAAAGCTATAGCTATAGACATAGAGAGGGGGTGGGGAGGAAAAGATCCATGGCCCTGACCAATAGGTTTGGCTAGCAACAACACTGCTTCTGATTAAACATTCATATGACTGTGTGGAAATCAAAATCTAGTTCCATTAAGATAAAACAAAGTGAAGCACACTCCTGATATTCAAGGTCTCCAATAAGCTTCAGTTTCAGGAGACAGTTCAGCACAAATGGGGGAAAGCGAATATGAGGTCACAATGAAAATGTTATAGGATCATAATAATCTTAACTATGGTAATAGGAAGAACAGGAGAGAAAATTCTTTAACTACTCCAAGTACTGTACTGCCATGATCAACAATAATAGAGAATAGGACTTGTGGAGGAAAATCCTTGGTGGGATGTAATTCATATTCTTAGTGTGAGATGACCATTGTGCTAAATAACACATAGCCCTGCCTCTTCTAAGTCGCCCAGCTGAACAAATCTCTCTCGATAGTACTGTAATTCTTTGTCCAGTTTTTAAAAAAATATTCAGAGCACTGCAGGTATTTTTAAACTTCTAATTTTTAAACATCAAAGTAGACATATAAAGAAAAACACACCCTGTGTGCACAAAAAAAATGTAATTTGATTGAATGTCTGGAGTGATTTATTAGATTAATAAGACACCATCATGGTGAAGAGCTATTCTCAGAAAACAGACAAATGTTTTTAATAACTATCTGAAGTTAATATATTACCCACTCTAAATGGTAAAATAGACACCATTATATTGATTATTTTGTTTTTGAAAAAATTAATGTAAAAATGTACTGTCCTCCAGACATTGAAACAAATGTACACAAAACTCAGTTTGCCAAAATGTTTGTAGTGTGACCAACAGCTTGAAGCTAACAAAACCAAACTATTAACATTTCCAAATTGCTCTGTCGCTATGGGTATAGAGGGAAAATTAATTAGATTTGTGTTGTTGTGAATGAAATGCCAAATGTTTTACTCCACAGAGAATTCAAATTTAGAAGAAGCAAACCTTCAAGATTTCCAACCCTACCTGTAATATATGTTGTAGCATAAAACATTTAGATATTGAACCAACTAATGTACTGCTCTGTTCCCTCTAGGAAAGGGGGGGGGGACATTTGATCCTCCCCTTTATGAGGCTGCAACTCTTAACAACCTAAGCCAGCATAGCCAATGCTGAGTGACAATGGAAGTTGCAGGCCAACATTTGGAAGGCAACAAGTTCTTCACTTCACCTCTAATAGACTACGGAGTGGCGTTGTGATGACTGCAGACTCATACATTGATGAAAAAAGACTCAGATATGTATAAAAATACTGGTTATTCAGCTATACTCAATATTCAGTGCCTCTTGAAGCAATAAGCATACCATACTGAACCAATGTTGGTTTTTAGTAATGGATTGGATGAGAACAAAATAACTGAAATTTAATCCAGACAAGACAGAGGTGCTCCTGGTCAGTCATAAGGGAGATCAGGGAACAGGGACTCCGCCTGTGCCAGATGGGGTCACGCTCCCACTGCAGATTGGGTGTTCTCCTGGACTTTACTCTGAGCCTGGATGCCCAGGTTTTAGCAGTGGCCAGGAGTGAGCTTGCACAGCTAAAACTAGTGCACGAGCTGTGCTGGTTTCCTTGAGACGTCAGATATGGCCATGGTGACACCTGCCTTAATTACATTCTGTTTGGACTACTGTAACACACTAATATATGGGGCTGCATTTGGAAACTGTTCAGAAACCTCAGCGGGTCCAAACTGCTGCAGCCAGTTCTAGGGAGCATATAACTCCCTTGTTAAAACAACTTCACCAGCTGTACAATTCAAAGTGCTGGTCATGACCTATAAAGCCCTATCTGAAAGACCTTATCTACCAATATCAACCTGCAAGAGTTCTAAGATCTACAGGGGAAGGCATCACAAGCTCCTACTCTCTGGAGCTCCCTCAGGAGGCTGGCCTGGCCCCCTCCCTGCTTTCCTTTTGCCTGCAGGATAAAACTTTTTTGTTTAAGCAGGTTTTTTAATATGTAACTATTTCCAGGGAGGCTTCTTAGTGGGGTGTGTGTATTATTGATTTTTAAACCTTTTTTAAAAAAATATTTTATATTGTTTAAATTCTGATTATTTTAATTGTTTTTAAAATTGTGTCCATATGTATTTAATGGACTTTTGTCTGTGAGCCGCCTTGGGTCCCACTCTGGGAGAAAGGCGGCATATAAATGAAATAAATAATAATAATAACACACAGCACCATTGCAGGAAGGTCTTTATGTTTTTTCCCCCCAAAATACTGTTATTATTATATGCCTTCTAGTTGACTCTGACTTATGGCAATTCTATCCTAAGGTTTTCTTGGCAAGATGCATTCAGAGGTGGCTTGCCAATGCCTAAGGCTGAGACAGTGTGACCTGCTCAAGTTCACCCAGCTGGTTTCCATGGCTGAGCTGGGATTTGAACCCTTATGTTACAGTTCTAATCCAACACTGAGACCATTATGCCATGATGCTGCCCCCTAAATAATACACCAAGGGCTCTGTATGGGTCTTCTCTCAAGAACAGATTAGTGTAAATGGAGGGGGCAGGGTTAGTTAGGAAAGTGGAGATTGGCCAGGCAGAGTTTTCTCCAAACCAAATTAACTTCTTGAAAGTTAAAATTAACCTGTATTTAAGCTGCAGAAGAAAAGAGCAGATAATGAGTAAAGAGATATGTCTAAGATACAGCCCTGATCCTACTCTGTCACCTGCCCTCAGAAAGTTATAAAGTTTTCTGGGTCTTGACCCTCCTGAAACTGAAGGCTCTAGGAGGGAGGGCATTCCTGTAATAATGAATCTCTACACACATTGGCTATTAGAGCTGTAAAGTGGAATGAGACTCAACAGCTGGGAAAGAGGACTAAAAGCAGGAGCACACCAACACTCAACCCCATTTTCCTTTGAACTTTCCCATATAAAGTAGGACAACAGAAATAAGCCCCCACCCCCATGCTATGTTATACTGCAAAGATTTGGGAGTGGTTGTGAGAAGGCATGAGAAGGAGTATTTTACACTCCTTCCACCTGTCAATGTATAGCAAGGTTTGAGGCCAGCTGCACAACAAGCTGCTCATTCAGCCCTGAACTGGATGGAACAATGTAAGACTAAAAAATACTGCAAAATTTTTGGGTAGGTCCCCACTTGTTATCATAACATTTGCAACAACAACAAATAAAAACAAAACAAGGAACAGCATTATTTGTTGTATATGGTTGCACATAAAAGCAGTTTAAAAACCCAAAGCAAAGTCACAGATTGCAGCAATATCTGCTTAATTCATTCCTTAGTGATAGCATTATAGCATTATCAGGGTATATACCGAGGAGAGTCATGTTTAAAGCAGACTTGGTCCTTGGTCTCAGCTTGAGCAGCTAAAACAGCAGCACTATAATAAACAGCCATGGCTCTCATCAGCACACATTACAAAGTAGACTAGGCACACAAGACGCAAATTGGCATAAGGTTCCAAAGTGAACTCCAAGCCTCCCCCCCCTCCGGGTCAGCATTGAAAAATGGCTGTTCCTGAGGCGAGAGCTAAATGTGCCAACACTGTTAGTACAAAAAGCTACAGTGAGGCTGGAGCTGGGTATCACTACTGTGTCTACTGAGAATGTTCTGAAATTGGAGTTAGGTGCAGATATTAATGAAGGCATTCGATACCAAGGTTAGAGTTGGGTATCACTATTGTCAGTACCAAGAAACCCCAGGCACCAGGTCTATCAGTACTGAGAAACTGTCGGTATCAGTGCTTCAGCTAGCTACTGAAACTAAGAAACACTCTAGGGATTGAGGTGAAAACTGCACATTCAGAATAACAATACCAAGGATTTTTTTTTTTTGTATTTATCCCTGAGATGTTACTTGAGGAATTCTATGTACTGTTACTGAAAAGTTTGGCCATGATTTCTTATCCAGTTGGCCCTCCATATCCACGGATTCTGCATCCACGGTTTCAACCACAGTTTCAACCTATCACAGTTCAAAAATATTAGGAAAAAAACGCTTCCAAAAAGTAAAACTTGGCTTTTACTGTTTTATATAAGGGATGCCATTTTAGTATGTCATGGTATATAATGGGACTTGAGCAGCCACAGATTTTGGTATCCACGGGGGGTCCTGGAACCAAACCCCAGCAGAGACCAAGGGCCCACTGTACAGTCGGACCCCATATCTGCGGAACAAATATCTGCAGTTTTAGTTATCTGGGGGACAGATAAATAGGGATACATACCATAGAGTTACATTAGAAAATGCATAAGAAGGTTTCACTGGTATCGATGGTTTCTGGTACCCATGGTAAATCTGGGAACCTGATAAACAAACCCATGAGAGTACTTTAAAGCTAATTTAGATTGGCTGGGGTCTGGTGGCTCAGTGTTGGGGAGAGACTTTAACTTTGATCCCATTCCAGAAATTTTGGTAAAATTTAGTGGGGTTGGGAAGCATTAGCCTGATCCCCATGCCAGTTATCCTTCTGAAGATGAGGTGAAGAAGCAAGACCTCCCCTCACCAATCCTGACTGGGACTACTCTTTATCCACTGCCACACTGAGAAACATGAGCGGAAAGGTATTATTCTACTCACAGGCAACTGATCAGCCACTGTATGAACAAAGTATTGGTCTGGAAGGGCTTTTGATCTGATCCAGAATGGCTTTTCTTATGCTTTTAAGCTCACTATACTTCAATTCTGAACCATTTTGATGGTTTTCCCCAATTCAAAATATCAAATGACCAGGCCCCTCATGGGAGTATCTAACATACATAGCTCTTTAATTTTGTCCTAGAAGAAGCTTCAGCTGTGTATGAGCCTACAGTATTCTAGAGGTAGAAGAGATTTTTATGACCTTGGGATTTCATGAAGAAGCAAGAGTTTGTTGTCCCCTCAAGTTCCAGGAGAAAACAGCCTGACAACAAACTGAAACTCTGAAGATGCACTAAATCAAGCAGGCTTAACTCTCAATTCAAGCAGAGGATATGATCTGCTGATCTTCACCTGGATAAAAAGGCCTTCACTTAAGGTACAATGTTCCTGTGGTGATTCAGCATTAATAGAAGTAGAAACTGTATGAAAGTGTGAGAGATCAATTGTTGCTGCTGGAAGGCAGAGTTTTAAGTACACAGCATGCAAGAATTGGCAGTGGTTTTTGTTTTTGTTAAAGATTGTGCTGATGCCCCTCTGTATCAGCTCACAGATAGAATACTTAACCATCACACCTCTTCCAGAAAAATCAAATGCTGTCTGGTTCCAACAAATATTGCTGTTATGATGCATGAAATAAAACATACACATTTGCTTTTCAGGGCAAACAAAAATGCTTTTAGCATGTGATCTAAAACAGCAGTACTCAAAGTGGTGGTCCACGGAGTGGTGCTGGTCCATGAACCATCAGTTGTTGATCCCTGGAGAGTTTCCAGCAAAGAAAGAAAACAAAGAAAGAAAGAAAGAATTTTCACCAATGGGTACAAATATGATGCTGGTCCCTGGCACATTGGGGGAAAAAAATCTGACAGTTCCCCACATCTGATAGCTTGGGGGTACTGATATAAAAGGTCTGAGTCATACTTTGCACACATTCTTGTGTTCCAACTTTAGCTCCCACTCCTCTTCTCCAGCCATCTGACTCAAATTGCTTCTGTGTGAGGTAGAGAGAATGAGTAAAATGTATAATGAAGGATTTGTTGTGTTCAGTAACAATTAGAGACAATATTAGTCTGCTCGTGGTAGCAGACACAATATCAGTATCATGAACTTAGCACAGTCTTCTCTCACTGTGGAGATGAATAGAAGCATGATGAGAGGGGAGGGAGCAAGATTTCTTTGAACACAAACCTCTGTAGTAATTAGCAAGAAAAGACAGACAAAACACAGCTGCCTGCACTAAACATTCAGCTAGCTGCTTAGAAACTGTCCTTTTCTGCACTATTGTGATAACTGTGTCATTATTATACATAATTTACATAGCATTGTATAGCATACCACCTATTTCTCATTTATATTCGTATGAAGCAGGTTGCTATTGTCTTGGCTTTACAGATGGAAATAGGGGCCAAAAAGTAATAACCCAAGTAGTAAATCTAAGGCTGAGTGAGATCTGAACACTCATTTTCTAGGTCTAAAGCCAGCACACAGAATGACCTGCATATAGTATTTGAGTTCTTTATTATAAGATATTCTTCATTTTAGAATCCATCAGGACCTAGTGATGGGCCATTTGAAAAATACCCCATTTGTCATGCGGTGTGGACAAATGTCTTAGCAGTATGTCCTGGTTTAGACACTATAACAACTACTGCTCCAAGGTCTCCCTGAAGAACTGTTTCTTTGTAAGGATCTTTCCATACATTACATTTTCTTTCTAAGGAGTAACTGCAGCAAATAACTGCATCTAAAAGGTACATTAATCAGGGAGTCATGATAGGTCACAGCACATAGCTGAACAGATGCTTGATAGTGGACTTCATTTTGCCCTTTATAACATATAAAACATGATTATTTCACTTTACTTTGTATCTATTTTCATTACAAAGAAATATTTTGTATTTCTTTTCATGATGCTTAGAATCAGAGACAGGTAGCATATATTCTTTATTCATGACTTCCATGTGGATTTGCAAAGGGAGGGATCTCTTGTTGTATCTCCCCAACATGAAGATTGACAAGTTCAAACTATGTACAGAGCTCCCACATATTTAAGGAGAGCTATGCAAAGTTGCCCTTAACGGATTAAACAGGCAAAACCAGGGGATGTTTGATCTTTAGCCATTACAGGTACTTACTCCTTACAGGATATAGGGCTGTTCTCATAGGTAAGTATGGTGGATCTCTTTCCAAATCAGGACTACAGAAACACTACCACACCAGATATCTGCAAAATCTGACTGGAAGATTGGTATCCCATAACACTAAATATGTATGTGGTAATATAAACTGCAATTCTGTTGTTCAGGAGACAGTATCTTTGCCACCACCAAACAAGGTGCTGGAATACTCCAGCATTTTACAGCAAGAGGCAGCTATAGACAAACATGACTTCAGACTTTAATATCTGATTCCTTTCTCCAATTTGCAGTAATCATGGCACATTCACAGTGTTGTAGTGGAAGAATTCTGACTATGCCAGAGCCATAGAGTACAATGAGTACAACTTCCAATAAATTGTCCTCAAATAGTAATTTAGTACAAATGTCCCCCCACCCCCACTTTTTATGGCCCTATTACTGATAGAATGAGGCAAGAACAGCATCTAAATGGACCGGATGAATTCAGTAATAGCTGGGGAGCCTCCAAAAAGTTTTAAGCACAAAACAGAGATGCAATTACAAAGAATTTTATGAATGAGACTTGCATAATTTATTCTTCTGCATGCCAGGCTACTACCGAATGGAAAGAAACATTAACTATTTTTATGACTCAGTGTTCAACCTTGGAAGTAAAATGGATACAGCAGAAAGAGAGAGGAGACCATGAATGAGGAATGGGCAGGAATACTTTGTGTGTCTGTATATGTGCATGCACACTCGTATGTAGCACATGCAAGACTCATTTGCTTGTTAGGCATGCTACATTTTCATGCTTCTGCAATTCAAAAGAATAGGTTTTCTGTGGGTTTTTTTCCAGGCTGTGAGGCCGTGTTCTGGAAGAGTTTATTCCTGACATTTTGCCTGCATCTGTGGCTGGCATCTTCAGAGAATGGTTGGGTAGGGGTGTGTGGGTTTATATACTGTGAGTCCCTGTTGAAGAGGATATGTAAATGTGTTTATTTGAATGGTTACCCCCAAGAACTAGCCATTCAATGTCAAGAATAAACTCTTCCAGAACATGGCCTCACAGCCCAGAAAAAAACCCACAGAAAACCCATGGATGCCAGCCGTGAAAGCCTTCAACTTCACAAGTTCAAAAGAAGTTTAAGAAGAAAGGCAAACCATACCTTCATCACCGGCTGGGCAAAATACTTGGCACTCCAGTCACAAAACCCCGTCTGCATTGTTGCTGACATGAAGTTTTTGTGTCCCACAGTATCATCAGCATCATCAGCTGTCTGCCCAGGAAAAAAGTGAAGAAACGTAAGTAAGTATTCGCTTCAGTTAGGAAACTTACATAGCTTGTTTCTCTAGCAGCTGACATTTCACAGACCACAGTATGAGGTGATCAAAAACGAAAAAATTATTGGGAGAAAAGATTCCAAAGAAGAAGTCATTACAGTATTTGTGAAGTCAAGTGTGGTAATGGCCACATTTCGCCTGCAAATATTATAGAATGCAGAAACTGATGTGCCTTAGGAGGAAGTAGATGGACCTTAACCATTTTGAGTTGGAATTACATGAAAACCATATAAGAATGCTAATCAAACAATATATATCACTGTATTCTCAGCATATTATCACTTAGGTTTTTAAAAATGATAACAAGGAAATCACATCAGGTGCTTCCTGCCACATTTCTGCTGCATACAGCTGGAATATACTTTTTTGATGTCTCAAAAATTATGTACAGGTTGAGTATCCCAAATCCAGAAATCCAAAATCCAAAACCCTCCAAAACCTGAAGCTTTTTGCCACTAACCAGTGGAGCTCCTGCTTGTCCATCTCTCAAATCCTCAGTCTCTTTCCAGCCTCACATCTCATTTGTTCACTACTTGTGTTGTGCATGAGACATGAGAGACTGAGAATCTGAGAGATGGACAAGCAGGAGTGCCACAGCTTCTGCCTTGAAGGCAAAAGCGGATGGCTGGCAGCAAAAAGTTTAAGTTTCCCACCATGTCACAGATCCTCAGTTTCACTCCAACCTCGCGTCTCATACACAACACAAGTAATGAATGAATGAGATGTGAGGCTAGAGAGGGATGTGAGGATCTGTGAAATGACAGGAGGTGTATATGTATATGCATATGCAAATACAGGTATTCCAAAATCTGAAAAAATCCAAAATACACAACCCAAGCATTTTGGATAAGGAATACTCAACCTGTACAGATTTATTTTTAAGGAGCGCATAAATAGAGGGAATTGTGAAGTGATGAACAGTTTGCTTTACCTGTAACTGTGGTTCTTTTGAGTGGACATCTGTGCCCTCACACAAACGGGGTTTTCATGCCTGCACAGAGATTCCAATCAGAATGTTCTAGAGCTGAGTAGCTGGTGGGGATCCCACCCTCTCCTATCTATTGCGCATGTCCCAGTCTGCCAACATAGTGTCCCCTCAGTTTCGAAGTTTGCCATGAAATATACAGGGACCTGAAAGATGGGAGGTAGGGCAGGCTGGGTAAAAGCACAGTTGACCAATTGAAGAACCATAGTTACAGAAAAGAAACCTGTTCTCTTCTTTGTGGTTTCTGTGCCTCTGAAAGAAAGAAAGAACAGAAGAAAGAACAGCATGGCCAAACTGGGCATCCACCCTAGCTCTACAGTCTAGTGTAGTGTTGAATGAATGTAGACAGCAGTACCTACGTAGCAGCTTTACACAGTTCAGGCAGAGGAAGAACATAGAGTAGAGCCGTAGAGGAGGACATTGCCCTTGTACACTGTGCCTGAAGGCCCACTGGGACAGGTTGTTTGGTCAGTTCATAGCAGAGCCATATAGTCTCTACTACCCATTTTGATAGTTGTTGAAATGATACTTGCTGCTCCTTCTTGGGTCCACCATAGTGGATGAATAATCTGAGCACCAGAAGGCAGCAATGCATTGGACATAGAAAGCCAATGCTCAATGGACATCTAGACAGTGGAGTGGCCTCTCTAAGGACAATGATAGCTGTGGGTTAAAAGGTAGGGAGAACAATATCCTGGTTTAAATGAAAGTATGAAACCACCTTAGGGAGAAATGCAATGTCCAGATGAAGGATGACCTTGTCACGGTGAAAAGAAAAGAAAGGTTTGTCAGAGTTGCCATGAGCTCACCTGCTCAGCTCGCAGAGGTAATTGCCACAAGGAAAATCACTTGCAGGGTAAGCAAACACTCATCTATAGATGCAAGTGGCTCAAAAGGCTTGTGCATGAGCTGCCATAGGACCAGAGACAGCAACCAAGGTGGAGTTGACAGAGCTACTGGGGGATAAAGATGTGCCAGACCTCTAAGAAATTTCTTCACTAATGGGTTCAAAACAAGAACAGCAGGAGATGGAAACAATGGCTGATGAGCTACAACTGCAGCTAAATACACCTTCATTGAAGAGAATGCTAGGCCTCATTCATGGAGGTACAACAAGAAGTATAGGACCGTGGATATTGCTGCTGGAGTTGAAGGTTCAGATCTGGAAGAAGTGAAGGAACAAAAACATTTTCATCTGTGATAATAAATAGGATCGCCTGTTTGATTCCTTCCTTGAAGCATATTATTATTCCTTGAATAATAATAATAATAAGAAGAAGAATTGAGATGAAATTATGGAATTTCCTTCCAAGCTGTGAGTTGTATCATTCTGACATCAGGATGGAGAACTTGTCCCTGTGAGTGGATTTGGAGCCAGGTGAAGAGACATTTGGAGCCTATGGACAGATGGAGAAGTGGTGTGAACCAAGGTTATCTGGGCCAGAATCACATCAAATCTGTCTCTGCTGAGTTTCACTATCAACTTTGCTAGCAAGGGAAAGGGAGAAAACAGATACTCAGGCAGCCTGACCACTTGTGGATCCCTCTCCCCTTCTCTGGAGCGGAAGTGGGGTCACTTCATACTGGAAGAAGTCACAAAGTGATTGATGTGAGGTCTCCTGCACCTGGAGGTGATAAGGCAGAAGGCCTTGTTGGACAGAGACTATTTGTGTTGAAGAATGTGAACACAACTGAGTGAGTATGCCAACAAATTCTCTGCTAGATTACAGCTACAGGGTGAATGTGCTTCTTGACCCACCAGTTCCATAAGGCCATGGTCAGATCAAGCAGCAGTGCAGAATGTGTGCCTCCCTGCTTGATGTAAAAGACAGTTGTTGTGTCATCTGAAGTAACTTCCACAACTGTCCCCCTCAACTTCCGCTTGAACTCATGGAAGGCCTTGATGACTACGAGTAACTCCAAGGTGCTGACATGAAACTCGGACTCGCGATCTGACCAGTGTTATTGTACTGTGATATCACTGCAGTGTGCTCCCCAGCTGGTCAGTAAGGTGTCCATCATCACTGAGTGAAAGATAAACTCATCCTCTGCCGGAGTCCAATGCTGCCCTGATAAAATTGATCATCTGCATTGGCTCTAAGACAGACTTCTTGGGGTTGACATTGAGAAGCAAATCCTGGAGCAGGGACAGGGTTAGATGAGTGTCCTGGAACAGCCTGCTGTAAGAGGATGGCATCAGCAACCAATCATCCAAATATAGGTAAATCTGTACACTTTGAATCCTGAGAAAGGAGATTACTACTGCCATATATTTGGTGAAAACTCTCTGAGCTGCAGACAGACCAAAAGGAAGCACCTTGTACTGGTAAAGATCTTTGCCAATGGTGAACTTAAGAAACTTGTGATTTTGTGGCCTCATGCTGATGTGGACATAAGAGTCCTGAAGATCTATTGACGTGAACCAGTCTTCCTTGCAAAGGAATAGTAGGATGGAGTATAGCATCTCCAAATTGAACTTCCTTGGTCTTATGTATCGGCTGACACCACAGATATTTAAAATCGGGTGAAGGCCACCATCTTTTTTTGGGATTGTAAAGTAGTAGGAAAAGTATCCCTCCCTTCTGCAACAATCTGGAATTTTTTCCATAGCATCCTTCTGCAGGAAGGTAGCAATCTTGTTTGTCAGGGCTCTGGATGGAGGGATATAACGAAACATGTCAACAGGTGGAATCCTTGAGAACTCTGTGGTGTAACCCAGATGATAATGGTGAGAACCTACGAGTATGTGGTGATGTTCCACAAGGTGTTGTAATGGTGGTATAGTCTGGGAGCCTGAGATGAAATTGGGCTTAACAGATGAAAGATTGGATGAGGTTGATATCCAGGAAGAGCAGTCAAACATGAGGTCTTGGAAGAAGTGGAAAACTTCTTTGAAGTGGAGGGTTGGAAATGCTGTTGTTTGCATGGATGCTGCTGTTGAGAAGAGGAGTGCTGTGAACTGATGTCCTTGATGGTGACTTGAACTTGGAGAAAGATGAAGATGGATGTTTCCAGGAAGACCTGAATGGCTGTTGCTGTTGATATTGCACACTGAAGCCCATTTTCTTCACCATCAATCTGGCCTTGAAAAGATGGTCCATGGCCTCATTCATCTTAGCATTGAATAAGTCTTCTCCATTGAAAGGCAGATCTTCAGTTCGATGCCTGTTATCCTCGGAGAGTCCAGCGGAACATAGCCAAGCATAATGCTGAAAGGCAACTGCCACAGACATTATCATGGTAGCACAGTCGACCGAGTGGTAAACTGTTTGTATCTGTTGCATCACCGGAGAGTAGGTCTCCTATTGAAAGAGCAGGGCCACATTCTGCTGTTCATCTGTGAGGTTTGGAATGAAGGACAGCATCTTGTCCCACAGGAAGCATTGATACATGGACACAAAGGCCTGCATGTTGGACACACATATCACCAGAGTTGCACCCAAAGATTTCCAGATGCCTGCCTTCTCTCTCAGCTGGTGTAGAATGTATCTTCCTACCGCTCCTTGACCGAGATGTCTCCACTACAGTAGAGCTTGTAGCAAGATCTTTGAAAAGGAAGGAAGCTCATTCTTGTTGTGTTCCGTCTAAATTCTCTAGATGGCAAGAAGCTGGCAGCAATGAGGCTGGCGTAAGCTATGATTGCTTAATAAAATCCTGTACAGCAGGCAGCAAAAGAATCATAGCTGGAGTAGGAGCCTGAGAGTCAACCATTTGGGAAACTGGGTCAGAAAACTGGTGCTGGTGGAGGTGTAATATCCAACCCCAACAACATGGCCATGCAGAGCACAAGGTTTGCAAACATCTTGATGTCCTCTGGAGGAGATGGTGGGGTGGTATCCAAAACAGTGGCAGAAGAAGAGGACGTGAGAAGGTGACGCTGGGGAGGAAGAATTGGAGTTACTGTCCAAAGAGTCAGGTAAAACTTGTTGTTGACGCTCAAGTGGAGCTGTAGATGTGATTGGTACTGTTGAGGTCAGTGGAGCAGCTGTACAGTGGTCAGGTCATACCTGTGGGGGCTGATTAAGTCCCATATTATGTCAGTATTGAGGTGTTAGGTAGAGGTGAAGTTGATGTAGGTACCTTTGGTGTCAGTACCAATGCTGACTTCAGTTTCTGATGGGTAGTAGATATTCAAAGCTTCAAAGTAGATGTAGAGGGGGGGAAAAAAGAGGTTGGTTAGAAACAGCCTGGTCCACAGTGATATCCCCTAGTAACACAGATTAAACCAAGAGGCCCAGTTTTTCAGGGCTTGGAAAGTAAATCTCTCACAGATTGAGCACTTCTCTACCAAATGCCCCTCTCCAAGACAGAACAGCTACTTGGAGTGCCCAGTCAGAGAGACCTTCCGTCCACTAGAAGTCTCTGGCTTTTCTTCGCAAACGAAGATTCAGGAAGGACTCATCCTGCGCTTTCTGCAAGCGCACTGATGACTAAAAAGGCCAATCCGAGATAAACAAGTCTGGTTGCAGAAAGCACAGCAGAAGGTCTCCTTGGGTGATGTTTTTGGGTTGTGATTCTTTCTACGTTGTCGTATCTCTTCAAGACTTGTTTGGCATGAGTTCTCAAATAAGGCTGCAGCATTGTGGATAGTGTGTCTCCATGCCTCCCGATGTGAGGCCAGGGCGGACCATTGTTGGTGATCAATTTGGCCGAGCCTGAGATGTTGTTTCAGGGAGTCTTTGTATCGCTTTTTTGGAGCACCCTTCTTACGCTGACCCATGGCGAGTTCACTGTAGAGTAGTATTTTTGGGAGGTAATGGTCCTCCATCCTAGAAACGTGCCCTGCCCAGCGCAGCTGCATTCTCAATATCACGTCCTCAGTGCTGGTGATCCCTGCTTGCTCGAGGACAGCAACATTCGTCACATAGTCAGTCCAGTGTATATTTAGGATTGTGCGTAGACAGCGCTGATGAAAGCGTTCGAGGAGTCGTAGGTGGTGGCGATAGGTGACCCATGTTTCAGATCCATAAAGGAGGATAGACAGTACAATGGCTCTATACACACTGATTTTTGTGCTTTGCCTCAGGTGTTTATTGCTCCAGACTCTTTTGTGAAGTCTTCCAAATGCAGTATATGCCTTTGCTAATCTGTGATTGATCTCTTTGTCAATCTTGGCATCTGAGGAGATGATGATTCCCAGGTAGGTGAACTGCTGAATGGACTTGAGCACAGATTTGCCAACGGCAATTTGGAGATAGTGGTGTTCATCCTGTCGTGCAGGCTGGTAAAGAACTTCTGTTTTCTTCAGGTTGACTTCTAGCCCAAACAGCTCTGCAGCTGTTGCAAAGCAGGATGTTAGGCGCTGCAGAGCTGCTTCTGTGTGGGCAACAAGGGCAGCATCATCAGCGAAGAGCAGCTCACGGACTAGATAGTTTAGAGTCTTAGTGTGAGCCCTCAGACGGCTTAAGTTAAACAAGCTACCATCAGTACGGTAACGTATATAGATGCCGTCGTCCTCTTCGAGCTCTGCCGTAGCCCTTTGGAGCATCATGCTGAAGAAGATTGTAAATAAAGTTGGCGCAAGAACACAACCTTGCTTCACTCCATTAGTTATTAGAAAGGGCTCTGGAAGTACAGAGATCAAAAAGGGAGGTTGAGGCCATAAGAACTGAGAAAAGGGGAAACAGCCCTGAAGTAAAGAGAAATATATTTTAAAATATATTTTAAAAATATATTTTTAGCAATAGAAAAACAGAATGAGCAAAAGAACAAAAGGTTTAAGAATGAAGATGAGACAAGATGGAAAGAGGAGGAAAACTACTCAGCTGCAAGAAGAACATTCCAAGAGAAGTCATCTGCTGGCGGATGGAGAGAAACTGAGGGGACAGTAGCTTGGCAGGCTAGGATAGGAGTACTCTCCAGTAGATAGGAGAGGGCAGGATTCCCACCAAGCTACTCGGTTCTAGAACACTCCGATTGGGGTCTCTGCATAGGCATGAAAACTCATTTGTGTGAGGCACAGAGACAACATAGAAGAACAGGAAAATATGTTTCCCATGTTGCTGGTCTATTGGAAGTTCTGTTTGTACTATATGGGAGGCAACAGAGATATGTGTTCTCTAGGGTTGCCAGTTATAAAAGCAGGAAGGACTTCTCTGTTCAGTGGGTAAAACAGGAGAATGTCAGTAGGCACAGCTTCTCACATTATTATGACATTCAAAAATGCAAGTGAAAGGTCTCCAATGTTGTTCATGAAAATTCTATATTCAAAGAAGCCCTCTTCTGTAATGAATGTGGCGACTGTATTAGTCCCCAAGAATTAGGCTGATTTACAAACTCCAATAAAGGTGCAGGCACCTTTCCTTGTGATACAGCTGCAGAAGACTTAACCAATTGAAAGATTCCAGATATACATGTGCATATCAAGGCACATGTTTTAAAACACTGAGTCATACTTTGTGTTGTAAAATATAGTTTGCAGTCCAATAAGTGGAAATGGTTTTGCTATTGAAGGGTTAACTGAGAAGGCATATGAGCTGAGCTGATGTAACTTCCTAAAGTTTTACTATTGGGCAATCTGGGATGAAGGGGGAGTGTCTGAGTGTTTCTCCTTTGTTCCAGAAGCCATGATCTTTAACAATCCTCATGGACCTTTGAACTGTGAGGACCCTGAAAGGGGTGTCCTGAATATAGACTTGTAACAATGTAGTTTTAAAGTATTTTTAACTAGTTTTAGTCTGTTTTGATGGTGTTTTTGTTTCCTGCCACGAATGAGCTCTCTAAACTGTGAGTAAAGAAGCTTTTGTACTTTTTAAACTAACTCTTGAGTCTTGAGTGGTTATTTTAGTAGTTAAACAACTTGGGAAAAGACAAAGGGTGTTTGGTTACTTACTAAGCAGTGTTTTTACATGTATGCTAACATTCTAACGCTAGATGCTGCTGTGTTAACTCTGAACTCTGCTAAACTGGCTGTATTCTCCACTAACGTCTGAAGTACAGTGTGGATGTTTAAACAGGGACAAAATACCCTGATATTTTAAACAGTGTATTTTCTACACAATCCAATACTTTGTAGTGTAAAATAAGGACAGGCAATTTGGTGTCCTTCAGATTAGATTAAAACTCACAAAAACCACATATTTAGTGGTCAAGGATTATAGCTGAATTCCAAATGTCAGTACTACCTACAAGAGTCCTACTGAATCAATGGAATTTATATAACTGTTGGTTCAGCAACTGAGTCAAGGAGTTTACTTTAGTTGGGACTAACAACTGGATTTAGGAATAAGGAAGATGTCATCCAAAACATCTGGGGAGTACCAGGTGGACAACCCCCTGGAGTAAGATGCAAGTCCATGCCAAAAACATAACGTACAAAGCAGCCCTTGATGAATATTAGCAGCACTTTTGGGAGGTACTAGTGAAAATTAATTAAATATACCACTAGCTATGCAGTGAGGGGGAGTGGATGAGATACCAAAGCTGGGGAGTATGGGGGGAACATCCTCCAACTTCTTACAATTCTAGGTGCCACAGATTTATTCAGCCTATATTATGCCATGATCACATTATTGTTATTGTCCTGTTATGTTCTGTATGTTCCAATGAGTATAACAACTTTTGCTCTGCATTTCCACACTGAGTAAAGTTCAGTGGCAAAGTAAAAGAGGACATAATCTTTTCGGGTGTGGCACTAACTCTACAGGACTACCTTCCAAGGGAAGCCTGCACTGCTCTATTTCTAAGTTTGTTCTGTCATAAAGTTAAGACATAGCTTTCAGGTTACCAGATTGGATTCTCTTGTTGCTGTCTTGCTCATGTTTTTTCTCTTAATAGGTCTGTACAAACTGTACAAGTGGAATTAGGAACAAAATGTTGCAATGTGGAATTCCTTTGTTCAGTGTTCCATCCTCCAGAGATGAATGGATCCAAAAGAATTCCTGAATGCTCTGGGAGATTTTCCAGCTGCTAGAGTTGGTGATTCTGTTGATACCCTGGTTGATCTGTGGAATAGGGAGATGACCCAGGTGATTGACACAGTTGCTCTCAAGTGTCCTTTACTTGGGTTCAGAGCATGGGCTCCTTGGATTTCTGAGGAGCTCAGGGCAATGAAGCACTTTGATAGACGATTAGAGCATTGGCGGAGAATGGAATTGATCCAGGTAATCCATTTTATCAAAGAAACTCTGGAGTTGTATTGCCACCACTCACTCTAGGACCTTACTTAAAAAGGGGAGATTAGAGACTGGCTGATAGTTACCTAGGGAGGTGGGGTCCAATGAAGTTTTTCACCCCAACAAAGGTACTGCAAATGCATTTTTAAAGAGAGGTTGGAACATAGCCCTCTTTCAAAGAAGCATTTATAATCTCCACCACCCAATTGCCAGCTTTAATTAGCCAGGATGGGCATGCGGCTAAAGATAAGTGGTTGGCGTTACATCTCCAAGCAACCTGTCCACATCATCAGGTTGAACAAACTGAAACTCATCCATCAAAACTGGACAAGTACGTGCCTCAGTTGCCTCTCCAGATTCTACCTTCAATGTGGAGTCTAAGTCAGAATGATTCTGAGCAACTTTGTCTCCAAAGTATTTAGCAAATTCGTCATAGCACTTTTCTGAGGACTCCTCTTCAGCATCTGAGGTCTAGGATTTAATAGCCCTTTAACTATTCGGAACAGCTACACTAGATGAGATTGAGCTAATGTAATAGAGGCAGAAAAGAATTGTTTCTTTGCTGCCCTCACTGCTGCAAAGTAAGTTGTGAAATGGGCCTTAACCTGTGCTTGGTCAGATTTATCCTGAGTCTACCTGGGGTCAGTCCTGGTTATGGGACAGAAACAGCTTTGGTCACCTTGGTGGATGACCTGCACCAGGAGTTTGATGGTGGAGTGCATCCCTGTTGGTCTGCTTGGATCTTTCAGTGTCTCTTGATACCATCAACCATGGCATTCTTCTGAGTCATTTGGCTGATATGGGACTTGGGGTGTGTGTGCCTTGCAGTAGTTCTGATCTTTCTTGGCTGAATGTTTCCACAGGGTGGTGCTGTGGGACTGTTGCTCAGACTTTTGGCCATTAGCTGTGAGGTCCACAGGGGTCAATACTGTCTCCTATGCTTTTTATCCAGCATCCACAGATTTTCCTTGGTTTTTTTTCTGGGCTGTGAGGCCATGTTCTGGAAGAGTTTATTTCTGATGTTTCGCCTGCATCTGTGGCTGGCATCTTCAGAGGTTCCCTGAAGATGCCAGCCACAGATGCAGGCGAATCATCAGAAATAAACTCTTCCAGAACACAGCTTCACAGCCCGGAAAAAAAACAAGGAAAATCTCTGAGGTTGGGTGTCATCAGTATGCTGATGATAGCCAACTCTATCTCTCCTTTACAACTGATGCCAAGAAGGCTGTGGTAGTACTGAATTGTTGTCTGGGTGCAGTAAAGGACTGGATGCGGGCAAACAGACTGAGGCTTAGACGGAAGTGCTGCTGATCAGTAGGAAAACTAACCTGGGACTGGGTGACAGCCTGTTCTAGATGGGGTTGCACTTCCTCAGAAAAATCATGTTCATAGCTTGGGAGTGCTCTTGGACTCAGCATTGCTCCTGGAAAGCCAGGTTGCTGTGGTGACCAGGAGTGCCTTTGCCCAGCTTTGGCTGGTGTGCTAGCTGCGCCTTTTCTTGAGGAAGGAAGATCTGACCACAATGGTCATGCCTTAGCTACCTTCTGATTAGACTACTGTAATGCACTCTATGTGGGGCTGCCCTTGAAAATTGTTTGGAAGCTGCAGCTAGTGCAAATGCAGCAGACAGACTGGTATCAGGTGTGCATTTTAGAGATCATGTGACACTGGTCTTGCAAGAACTGCACTGGCTTCCAATTTGCTTCTGAGCTCAATTCAAGGTGCTGGTGTTGACCTACAAAGTCCTAAGTGACTTGAGGCCAGGATTATCTGAAAGATCCCCTTCTCACATATGAGCCTGCCAGAAATTTGAGATCTTCAGAGGAGGCTCTGTTGCATATATCCCTTGTGAAGTTCACTTGGCGGGTATGCGTAACAGGGTTTTCTCTGTAGCAGTGCCTTGACTGTGGAATTCCATATCCAAGGAAGTTAGGCTACCCCCATGTCTTTTAAGCTTCTGGCAGGCAGCCAAAACAGTGCTGGTCCACATGGCATTCAGTGTTTGAAACTGCAGTTTTGGATTGTATAAATGGACTAATTGTAACATGGAATATGAGAATGATATGCTCTTAGGTATGTTGCCATTTCCAGTGTGCTGATTGGCTGCTTAGGGAACTGACCAACCAATCAAAGCTCTTTTGGGCAGCCAATCAGCACACTGGGGGCGGGACCATGTGGAAGTTTCACTCCTCTCTAAATATGGCAAGGGCAGAGGAGGTGTGAGTAGCATGGGGTGTGTGTGTGGAGCATGCATATGCCTGAACATGGGGTGGTGGTGGCGGCGGCTGCAGGGGGAGTGTAAGCCTGGTGGGGGAGGGGGTGCGATCCTGGCAGGGGGAGGGGGCGCAACCTTGGCGGCTGGGAGGGGTGTGATCCTGGTTGTGGGGGGCGTGATCCTGGTAGTGGGGGGAGGGGGCACGAGCCTGGCGGGCGGAGGGGGCATGATCTTGGTGGCAGGTAGGGGCACGATGATGGCAGCAGAGGGGTGCGATCCTGGCAGGAGGGGCCGGGGGACAGGGGGAGTTTGAAGGTGTATGTTACACCGAGTATAGCTAGTTAATGTTTATTTCTTAATAAAAATATTTACAAAAAAAGAAATTGCAGTTTTAACTGTTTTAAAACTGGATTCTAGAATTGTTTTTAGATTGCTTTTAGGAGTTTTAAAAGAGTATTTGAATGTTTTTTACAAATATTTTTATCTTGGTATTGTTTTAATTGGTTATTATTTGTTCATTACCTTGTGAGTTGGGAGGCCATACAGAAATATGTTAAATAAATCTGATAACAATCTTTGAGAAAGTCCCATCTCAGTTCCTCACAAAACATGCCTGTTTCAGGAATGATAGGAAGACTTCCTAGAAGGGCTCAAAACAGGCAGGTTCATATGTGGGAGAAAACAGCCCCTTAGATACCTTGTGCTTCAATCATATATGTATTTGTAAAGTCTTACTGTGTTTTATTTTGTTGTTAATGATAATATTTTTTCCAAAGCAAGATATAAAACTAATAAGCAAGCAAGCACACAATCAAATAAATGTGTCACCAGTATTAGAGAAACAGTATGTAGCTGTAGCAAGAAATGGAGGAGGGAGAGGAAAACAAACAAGAGCATTTCAGGGACACAAGTTCAATGGGACAAGGTGCATGCTGAAAGGGCTGCAAGGAAGACAATGATCTTACCTGATCTGGGCCTTTGTCAAACATTTTCCTTGTTCTAGGAAATTGGTGGGAGTGGGGTGTGTATTGCACCCCCACATTGCCTGCATTTGCAGGTCTTACAGATGAGATGTCCCGGTTGACAGGCTGTTTTGTTACATCATTGGTCAAACTGGAGCTACTGGTACTAGTGGTTGGTGGTGATCCTCTAATAACAAGAAAGAAAGTATGAGTAAAAATACAGCTACAGTGGACATTCTCTTACTGGGACGATACAAATGAAGAACTGAATCTTACTGTTAGTCCCAATTAGAGTAGACCCATTGAAACAATGGGACTAACTCACCAGCTTGATTTACCATACAACAGTTGAGTCAATAGGCCTACTCTAGTGTGGACCAACCATTAGGATTCTGGCCTTAGGCTGCTGCAGGTAGTGTAGTAGTTGCCCTTAGGAAATTTAACTTGACATTTGTTGCTGTGTTGACTATTAATAGTCCTGTTGTGTTTTTAAATTGCAGCTGGCTCATGATCTAGTGATATTGCCTGTATATAGAAATAAAGAAAACTGTATTGTATTATATTGTGTAAATACAGAACTTGCCTGCATCTTAGGTCCAAATGCAAGAGTTGCTGTATCAGTTTTTACTTTGGCGTGTTTTCTTCTCTGCAACCACTATCAGGTTATCCCTGAATGAATGATTACACAGAGAAATCTTTCTTCCCTTGATAGTAAAGTCTTTCAAACCAGAAATTTGACCTGTTACATTCCCTCTTCCTGCCGCAATACACAGCTTATTCTACTTGCTAGAAAAAATAAAGACATCTTGTAATGTCTGATGAGCAGCTTTTTAATGAGCTGAGTCTGAGAAGCCTATTGTGCAATTTGTCCCCAGTGTGTATACTCCATGCAAAACAAGGCATTACAGGTTAAAATCATTTTTTTTACAAACATGTTCATTTCCCTGTATGATGGCTCCAAAACTGAGTTATAGCAACACTGCATATGCCCATTTTTTGTCTATCTTTTGAGTAACAGATATTCCTTGATGTGGACTATGTCAAGAACAATTCAATGGGACATTTTTGAGGTGTTGAAGAATTCATTACTATAGCACTTTTATACAGAAAGAAATTTGTAAGCCACTCTGATAGCCTTGAGGCTGAAGAGCGGGGTATAAATAAATAAATAAATAAATAAAATTATCCTAATGACTCATATCACACATCTCACAGTTTATTGCTCCGTGCAAAACTAGATGCATCAGGATGGTGGTATCCCCATAAAATGCTTGTGGATTGGTCCTTAGGCTCAAAACCATGTGAGTAGAACAGGAGACATAAAGTTTAGGAACTTACCCCACTTGGTGTATGTGCATGCCTTTATTCGTTGGACTGGCTGGGGCAGACTGTGTGAGGGAGGAAGTGTCAAGGATGCGCTGGGGACGGGCATTTACAGTTGCCTAGGAAACAAAGAATTTAAGAACTGAGAGAGAGCAGAAGTTGTCAAAGTTGGACAGTGGAACTAGGCTTCTAGGGACCATCTAATGCCTGTCAATACAGTATGCAATTTACCTCCCTATGATGCATTAAGATTTGCACTGGTACTAACCAGGGTGTGGTGGGAGAATCTGGCAGAAAAACAACAAACTTGAGATGTTACCTTCATGACTGAAAGGAAAAAAAATCATTATATTACCAATCTGACCAAAAAAAAAGAAAAAAAAGAAAAAAAAGGTGAACATCTGAATACTGTCTGAGCTCAAGATCCTTCACATGTATTGTGTCAACAAATTTCCATTAGCAACAGCATTTATTTCAACACACAAATGGACATATGTGAATATAGCACCTTAATAGTGATCCATACTGCCTGAAGCCTCAGAAAAACAAAAACTCCCAACGTCTTCAGGGGTGAAAAATTAATTCCTATTTCCATTACTGGAGTTCCTTCATGATACCTTCTCTTGAGATATTGGACTGGTGTGTAATAGCTTTCAAGGCAATAAAAACAATGCAGGGAAATCAGTGCAGCAGCTCTTGCAATTCCCAAAAGGCACATAGATAAACCTCATTTACAACTTCTTGAAATTTTGGACAAAGGGAGGAGGGATGGGGACAGAAGCCAGGAAAAACTGAAGTACCAGGCTTCTAATGTGACAGAACCTTCTGTTACACTTCAGGGTTCTCTCAGTTCCCAAACAGACTGAGCTTATGGCCATTAAGATGGCCACAGTCACAGAAAAACTAAAAGAGGTGTAAAGAGCCATCAACAAGGCATTTGGGAACATGAAGAAACAAATAGCATAAACAGCAGAGAGTGTTCCAATAGTATCTGCATTTGCACTTCACACCAGAATTGCTAGATGTAGGCTGAAGATTGCAGCAGCTGCGCTTGAGAGCACATATTATCTCTCCTTCAGCACTCACCTTGTTGAACTGCCCTTTTGAGGTGGTTTTCTTCTCTCCTCCCCAAGCCACAAGGTTATGAAAAGAAAGATTTGCACTGGTTTTTTTTTAAATGATCAAAGCCTTTGTGAATCTCATGGCTGTGAATGTGAATTTGCAATGATGCGATTCCAGCCTCATCTGTGAGAGTGTGAGAAGCTGCTGCAAGCATGACAGGTTATATCTGGGGTCAAGCTGGCTGTCCTTCTCTTCTAAAAAGCTGGACATGGATTTCCTTGGCAACAAATTCTATTTATTAACAAAACACAGTTGAATATAATTTATTGTAAAGGCTTACTTTTTAAAAGTAGATACTTTGTCTTTTCTGTTAAGGACACACAATCATTACAATCAGAATCTTTTCTTCTAAGACTGGAAAAAACCTTCTTCTCTGTCTGATCCTGATCATTATACACTGTAGTGAACTAAAATGTCATACAAGAACTGTCAAACACTCCTATTTCCCTTTCTCCGATGTAGTCAAAAGTCTTAAGTCAGACACAGAGGTTGGGAAATTAGCAGAAAGGTTCCACTATGTTATGTTTAAAGTTTCTTTTAAAAAAAACCTTGTTTTACTTGTATTTATGTTGAAAATTGAATGTGTATTACACATACTTCAATGCTAAGCTGACATTGAAATTTGTGTTACATCACTACACTAAAAAGCTTGCTAGAAAGAAGCTGGAAAATCTCATTCATAGTTCTACTCCCCCCCCCCTTTCCTTACTTTGAATTTGGGAGATGAGGAAACAGCTGCATTAATTTTTAAAAGTCCCATTTCTTACCCACTTAATACATTAAAAATACCACATACCCACAGAAAGGATGGGGGAAACAAAATGTTTCCTGGTGGCGTGAAATCAATAAAAGAGGTAGGAGTAAGAGAGTACAAGATAGTAATAGAAAAGCTGGACTAGATCCCTGTCCAAGACTCCAACTTCCAAATAATGGATTTAAAGTCAGTAACAAAGAAATGTTAACCCAAGCTTCAACAACATCAAAAGATACTCCCACATCCACTGTCCCAGTTCCCACTAAAAATACAATTTGTGCAGAGCTCCAAAAGGGTGTGCATGTTGATCACAGCTGTGTGACATGACTGTGTGGGTTATACCCAAAATAGTATCAGCAAAACTGAAGCTAGGAAAAAGGCAGGAGTGTCATCCACGCCTTTGGCGTTAAAGCTTCAGCTGCACTGCAGTACTGCCCCCAAAGAGAGGAAGATAAATCTTAAAAATGGAAGAAAGAGTGGGCAGGATAGTGTGGAGAAAGGAAAGGGACCCCTGACAAACTAGTAAAACAACCAGCAGGCAAGAAGGAGGAGTAAAGATAAAAAAGTAGGGATCAGCAAGCCAAAAGTCACTCAGAAAGAGACTAAGGATCAACAAAAGACTAGCTGACAAAGAGCTGGTCACCAATCAGTACTAAACAGTTGTGCATGGGCAAGAACATTCACAGGAGGGGAAGCAGAAAATTGCAACAGGTTTCATCTCTCTGTTCCTCTCTCCCTCTCTTTCCTGTTGCACTGACTGCTGCTGCCACCGCCTACCACAAAGAGAAAAATTCTGGTGCAGACGGCAGTGGAGACCACGAAACCAGGTGTGTGTGTGTGTGAGAGAGAGAGAGAGAGAGCGCGCGAGACAACTGTAGCAAGCAAAAACATTATTCCCTCATATAGTTCCCAGGGAAATGCCTTAAAAATATATTGAAAGGAAGTACAGTATACTTTATGTTCTGGTTTAACTTAAAAATGTAATTAATCCTATAGTAACACCATGGTTTTGGTCTCTGGTTGGACCCAAGTTGGAAGGATAGATTTAGATGCTCTTTTACTTTCTCTGGAGAGAATGATCTATGGGCAGAGCTGGAGACCTGTGAAAAAGGTAGAAAAAGTGGCCTTAAAGCATCCCTGCTGCAGGCATGGAAACATTCACAGTCCCTGTTTCTTTGCTGTTGGTGCATCAATGATGGTATTTTAAAAAAGGAGGTTCTTGGGCTGGCATGGAACAAACTTTGAACTAATTTCTTCAGTGGATTCCAGATTGAGAGGAATACTCCACTGTTTTTTCCATGCAGCCAAACCAATCCCTGATTCAGCAATTATGTAAGCCTTTGGATTTAGCAGTTTCTCTACTTAGGCTTTTCCCTTCTCACTGCTTTTAGACTGCCCTGCCCAAGGCTTTAAGTTACAGGTTAAACCTAGGATATGTAACTAATATTGAAATGTGATCCAGTACTTCAGTCTAAAGACACTGCTATAAGGCATCTACCTCAATGAAATCCATAGCAGTAATGTATTGATACTGAACTTAATATATATTAATAGCCTGAAACATTGCTGTAATATGTATAGATGGCTCCTTCTTGCCCTAAAAGATTACATTTATGAAAGCATCAACTATAATGGACACAAACAAGAACCCAGATTTTATACATCAAAGACAATTAAAACATTCTGCTGTGAAAAATTCTAAAATTAGTACCTCCTTTCCCTAAAAGATCATAACAGCTGCAAAACTTCCTAGATGGTAAGTAGTACTAAGAGTTGTGTTATCAGACTGTTGTCGCTAGAGCTTGGCTGCTTGCATTAACATGGGGGAGGAGAGAATATGAATGAAAGGTTGTGACAGTAAATGCAAGGCCATAGCAAGTAGGATGTTATATCCTTTTACACTTTTGCAATTCACTGATGTACAAAAACACGTATTTTCCCATTAATACATGGAAAGATGACCAATAAGGGTGATAGAAGAACCATCATTGATCATGCATTCCGCACAAAGGAAATCCCATTCCCAAAGCTAATTGACAATTTGGTTTTTTTGTCTCTTGTCTCATATAGTAATCCACTGCCACATACAAAAATGGTTTATTTCCAATATAGCAGCAGAGACACAAATGTAGTATAAGCTTTACAAATAGCTGAATTCCAGTTTCCAGCAGCTGCAGTGCAGACAAATTTTGTCCCAGCAGTGAACAACCTATCTGAAGAATATGCTCCAAATTGCTCTGGCTGAAGAATAAACTGATGGCTTATCCCCAACGTACCACATCCATCCTTTTTAGGACAGAAGACAGTGAATAATGGAGCCTGAAGAGTAACTAGGGACTGGTACATGTTCATGCATGAAATGGCTTGTCATGGAGATACACCACAGAGGTGTGCTCACTGTCAAGCCCTAACACATCCATAGAAAAGAATTGAAGCAATCTGGGAAACTCCTTCGTAAATTGAAGATATTATGCATGAACACCCATGTTCATTTATATCTATTATGTTACAAAAAGCAAATGACCATTAAAAAAAAAAGTTAAAAGCAAAGTCATTCACTCCCATCAATGTCTTAGATCAAAAGATTTCACTACCTTAGTGGAATAAGTTTTTTTTAATATTGGGGGAAATCAATTCTGTCGCATTTGCCCAAAACTGGATCCAGAGGGGTAGATGTCCTTTCAGAGTACTGGAAATCAGCAACTTCCACCTATCTCCACATCAACACAAGTGCCATTTCTGACCAATGCCCAGTTATTCAGTGTTAAGACCAATCAACAGTATTATCTGTCTTTTACACACTTGGCACAGTTCAGTGCCTCTGAAATAACAGGGGATGTTCAGGTCTGTAAACTGAACTAATGCAACAGTAGACATGAAATGGCTTCCAAAATATGGTACTATGTCTCCGTTCCATAGCTCAGAGATTTATTAGCTTTCTTGTTACACACTTGACTATCAAAGATTTGCTAATCTGGAAGAAAAATCCCTTGACTCACTAGTATGGAGCTATAAATAAGCAGGAAGAGGGGGGAAAATCTATGTCTCGTTACACTTTGTAGCTACCATTTTACAGTTAAATTTAGCATTTTCCATAAAAAATATTATAATAAAGAAGTTTCCTAGGATGAATCCACACAACACAAATAATCCAGTTTGAATCCTGAGATTTGTAGTTTGAACAGGCTCCAGCATTCTTTGGCAGAGAAGACTAAAAACCTTGTAAAACTACAAATCCCAGGATTCAACAGAAAGTAGCCATGGCAAATAATTCAGTTTCAAACTGCATTATTTGTGTAATGTGGATTCAGCCCTAGTCAAAATGCACAGAGGCAACAAAAACAATCTCTTTAGCATGCTGGTATGATGGCTGACATCAGCCACACTTCAGTGTAGTCCATGGTGAAAGGGGATACACTTGATCAAGCTGATACACAAAGATCTGATACCTGTACAAAATCTTATATCCAGATCCTGATTTTCAGTTCATGACCATATCTATATCTATATTTACAAGCTGGACCCAGCGTACCATATGCCATTAAAAAACTTTCCCCAAAATGCCCAGGAGACCTCATGACAACCCTTTGAGGTAAGCTGGTGGGTTTAACTCACCCACTTGCTGTTCGTTCTGTCCCCTGCCGTCCCCCACTGCTCGTTCTGCCCCTTGCCACCCCCACCGCTCGTTCTGCCCCTCCCACCGCTTATTCTGTCCCCATTCATTCTGCCATCCCCCCACTCATTCTGCCCCTGCCACCCTACTCCCTGCACTTCAGAACACACACGCACACACCATATCCACCCCCATATTACTCACTGTCCCTCTCCAGCAACCATGTTTGAGATCTACGTGGTCCTGCACCCAGTGTGCTGATTGGCTGCCCAACAAACCTGTGATTAGCTGGTCAAGTTCCCTAAGCAGCCAGTCAGCACACTGGAAACAGCAACATACCCAATTATCTATATCTATAATTCTCATGGGTATGTTGTCTTTCCCAGTCTGCTGATTGGCTGCTCAGGAAACACACCCAACCAATCACTACCCACATGCAAATTCCCTCTCCACCTCACAATCCTGCCATTCAGTCTGTGGCCCAGATTGGGAACCAGGCATTAAACTGGCGGTGGCGGCAGTGACAGGTCACCTGTGACAGGAACCAGGCAGTCAACTGGCTGCGGCAGCAGCGCAGCAACAGAGCGAGTCACCCTCAGCAATTCCAGGAAAATTGTGGAACACTGAGAAGGGGGAAAAGGAATTTAAAAATCCACCGGCCTATCTTACAGGGTTGTCATGAGGTCTACTGGGTGTTTTGGGGGGAGTTTTTCAATGGTATATAGCACACCAGACCCAGCTAGTTTTATTAGATTTGCATCCAGAATGACAGGCAGACACATTAATATTATCATTTTTGAAATTTTTGTTTTTATAAAATTTATTGGAACACATACACATTCACACAAACATCTTTTGTACGTATTAAAAAAATACAGTGAATACCAAAAATAAAAATAAAAATATCACAATACATTTCTAACATACAACCTAAATCTACAAGGGTAGATTTTCACTATCTAGTCTTTCTGTGTTAGTAAGGCACTATAATATAAGCAATATCATATAATAATATAAGCTTTAAGCTTATACAGGCTTCTCCTGCTTTCTTTATTTCCAACAACTTGTTCTTTCAATGCTTGAAAATTATAGGCAAGTTTCATTAATTCGATAGGGATTCCACTATTTCATCCGTTCTTCTTGCCTATGAGGCTTGCTTAGGAGCACTTGTATGCACTTGTGTGTGTATGTGTGCAGTGTGTTAATTTCACTTTTGCACACATTCCAAAGTGATATACAGTTGTCCCTTCACATTCACAGGGGTTAGGGCTGCCAGACACCTGCGAATGTGAAAAAACGTGAATAACAATCGCCCTCTCCTGGGCTTTTGCCTCCCTGCAAAGGGAGTGAAGGCTCAGCAGAGGGGCGGCTTAAGAGGTTTTGCCCTGTGCTTTCCTGGGTCTTTGTTCCCTTTGTGAAGAGAAGCGAAGACCCAGGGACGCCCAGGGAGTGGGGGAAAACCTCTCAAACCGTCTGTCTGCTGGGCTTTAGCCCTCCCTGCAAAGGGAGCAAAGGCTCAGCAGAGGAGCGATAAAAGAGGTTTTGCCTCACCCCCCGCACTTTCCTGGGTCTTCGTTCCCTTTGTGAAGAGAAGGGAAGACCCAGGGAAGCCGAGGGAGTGGGGGAAAACCTCTCAAACTGCCCTTCCGCTGGGCTTTTGCCCTCCCTGCAAAGGGAGCCAAGGCTCAGCAGAGGAGTGTTTTTTAAAAATTCTATTGTTTATTAAGAATTCTCTTCCAAGTAATCTCTAATTACAGAACATACATATGAAAATTTTACATTCTTTAAAAGAAAATGGCACAAAAATTCTTTTTGTACTTATCCATTTACGTACATTATGTATATCCAAAACCAAAACATTTCTTCTTATGCTGCTTCAGTATTTACAATACAGTCGTCCCTTCACATTCGCGGGGGTTCCGTTCCGCGGACCCCCGCGAATGTGAAAAATCCGCGAATAACGACTCCCCTCCCCCTCCCTCCCCAGGCCTTCACGGGGCCTTGCTAGGCCCCACGGAGGTCTCCCCGGCCCGCCCTGCCCTTCCTCCCTCCCTCCCCCCAGGCCTTCGCGGGGTCTTGCTAGGCCCCACGGAGGTCTCCCCGGCCCTTCCGCCCTCCCTCCCCAGGCCTTCGCGGGGCCTTCCTAGGCCCCACGGAGGTCTTCCTGGCCCTTCCTCCCTCCCTCCCCAGGCCTTCGCGGGGCCTTGCTAGGCCCACGGAGGTCTCCCCGGCCCTTCCTCCCTCCCTCCCCAGGCCTTCGCGGGGCCTTGCTAGGCCCCACGGAGGTCTCCCCGGCCCTTCCCCCCTCCCTCCCCAGGCCTTCGCGGGGCCTTGCTAGCCCCCACGGAGGTCTCCCCGGCCCTTCCTCCCTCCTTCTCCAGGCCTTCGCGGGGCCTCCGGAGGGCCTCCGGGGGTCCCGCGAAGGCCTCGCCACCCCTCCCCAAGCCTTCATGGGGCCTCCGGAGGGCCTCCGGGGGTCCCGTGAAGGCCTCGCCACTCCTCCCCAGGCCTTCGCGGGGCCTCCGGAGGGCCTCCAGGCGTCCCGCGAAGGCCTCGCCACCCCTCCCCAGGCCTTCGCGGGGCCTCCGGAGCGCCTCCGGGGCCCCCGTGGAGGCCTCCCCGGGCCTCCCCGCTCCCTCCAGGTCTTTCACGGGGCCTCGGGAGGCCCCGTGTCACGGTTTTGGGGGGGCCAGGGGGGCCCTCCCCAAACCGCGAATAACCAAAACCGGGAATGTCAAGTTCGTGAATGTGGAGGGGCAACTGTAATAATATCTTTACCTCCCATGTCTTCCCCTTCCAAACCAGAGTACTATTAATTGATATTGTATTATTATAAATCCCGTTTCCCATTCTTTACATATTTCCTGTTCTCTTAATTATTCCCTTTCTAAACATTGTCATATTTGACTCCCTTTAGTGTTTTATATTAAAGTATTATGTAATATCAAGTATTCAAATATATATATATTACTCTTATAACTCAAATTTATCTAAGTCTCTCCATTTCTTTTTCCAGAAACTTTTTATTGGTTTCCACCCTTCTTTAACCTCATCAATCATCTTCCCCTTTATAGTGGTAGTTAAAATGTCCATGTCCATCATCTCTTGGAGTTTAATTAACCAATCCTCCAGAGAGGGGTTTTCTTTCATTTTCCATTTCGATGTGTACAATAACCTTGCCGCAGATATCATATATACCGTATATTCCAGCATATAAGACGAGGTTTGAGCCCTGAAAATAGGCTCCAAAATCACAGGTCGTCTTATACGGCGGATACACATTGCTTCACTCCGCCGTCTGAACTCCTGCCTCTTTGCTCCCTTCGCAAATGGAGGGAAGAGGCAGGAGATCAGGTGGGGGGTGAGGCAAAGTGCTTACAGTTCATTCACACCCCCTCCTCTGCCTTCTCCCCCTTTAGGGAGCAACGCAGACAGAGGAGGGGGGCGAATTTTGCTGGAAAGCCCCCCTCCAGCCACCCTTCCACCCTCCCCGAAGCCGCGATCCGGCTCCTGATCGTGGCTTTGGGGAGGGGGTGGGTTTCTGGGAAGCCCCCTCCCTCCAGCCACTCACCCCCTCCCCAAAGCTGCGATCCACCTCCAGATTGCGGCTTCGGGGAGGGGGTGGGTGGCTGAGAAGCCCCCTCCCTCCAGCCACCCCCCTCCCCAAAGCCGCGATCCAGCTCCAGATCATGGCTTCGGGGAAGGGGTGGGTGGCTGAGAAAAAATGTGATGCACATCAGAATAGAATGTATATCCCCTCACACTTCTGTACTTCCACCTCCATACATCCATTAGACTGAAGTCATCATACATTTCAAAGAAATTTTTTGGTACTTTCCCCTGGTTTCTTTTTACTTGTTTATCTGACATTCTGTCCTGCATCGGATTTATAACACCGTTACACTCTCCTAATATCAAAATATTTTCATTGTCCAATCTTTCCATTTCCTTAATCAAATTTTTGAAAAATGGATCTTTATTTTCTACTGGTGCATATACTCCAATTATCAGTATTTCTAATTTTCCAATTTTAAGCTCCACTCCTACGTAATGTTCATTGATATTGTTGAATCTTTCTCTCACCTCGTATTTTTTACTTACACATAATACCACTCCTTTCTTTTTTTAATCACATGAGGATATTAAGTTTTGTCCCAATTTGGGGTTCTTCAAGTATTTTATATCTGCACTTTTAATGCAAGTCTCTTGAAGGCATATAATATCATTATTGGATTTTTTTCTCCAAAAAATGAAATATTTGCCGTCTTTTATAGTTACAGTTTATACCTTTTAAATTCCAAGACAAGATTCTACTATCCATTTTATTTTTATGATTATTATTGTATCTATTATCAGTTATAGCTTTCTCTATTTCTTAATAAATTTAGGTTTGTTCTTCTACTAATTCTTCTTCTTCTTCTAAATTTAATCCTTCTTCTACTTCTTTCTCGCTCACCTCTCCTTCTTCTATGTCTGCTTCCTCTTCTCTCATTTCTTCTTTTTGCACTTCCAACTCTGATTCTTATACTTCTGTTTTCTCTGTCTGTTTTTCTTTCGGTTGTGTTTTTCTTTTACTGAATTCTTTGCTAATCCTTTTGTGAAAATCTTTCACTTTCTTCAGCGTATTAATCTTGTATCTCCTTTGTTGGTATGTAAAGGAAACTCCCTCCAGTCTCTCCCATCTATACATTATATTATTTCTTGTTAATGCTTGTGTTAAGAATTTATATTCTTGTCTTTTTTCAGAACCTGAGGCGATATATCCTTATAGATTTTTATCTCATTTTCTTCAATCTTTAATGTGTTGGTATAGCTCTTTTGTAAGATTTGATCTTTTAACCTATTTCTTGTGGATGTTATCACTATATCCCTAAGGATCTTTTTTTCTTTTGCTATCGTCGAATTGATTCTGAATATCTTATCCACTTCTAAATCCAATTTTTCCTCAGTTACTTCCACAAAATTCGCTAACGCCGGTATCACTTTTTCCTCTAGGTCTTCATTCATCACTTCTTTTAAGCCTCTTAATTTGAGAAATTTTTCATGATATCTACTGTCATTCAATGCTAAAGTTTTCTTCATCTGCTCCTGTTCTTCCATTAAACCTTGTGCATTTTCTTCCAATTCCTTTGATTTTCCCTTAATATTTTCCACTTCTAGTTTGATCTTATTCACATCCTCTGCCATCTTCTCTAATTTTTCCCAAAATTATTCAGCTCCTTTTTTATATCTGATTTGATTTCAGCTCTGATTTCTTTCATTTCTTCTCTCACTTCCTGTCTCATCTTTTTCATTTCTCTCCTCATTTCTTCCAATAATACAATTGTAATCTCTGTTGTTTTAACTTGACCTTCAAAAGAGGGGCGTCTTTGAGTCGCTAATTGTGATTGGGCTTGAATAGCTGCTTTCCTTTGTGTTGCCATATTGTTTCTTTCAAATTATTTTCAATTTATTAGGTTTCTATCTTTTCCTATAGGTTTTCAATTATATTATTTTAGATTTATGCCCTTTCTTTGTTATTGCTTTTTATACTAAAACCCCACGTATAGATTTATAGGTCTACTCTTATCCCTTAAGCCACTTTAAATATTGCATAATCACAATCCTCCCTTCCCCCACTCACATTCACCGATTACCTTCAGTCTTCAAAATACCTACTATTTTGCCCTTTAGTAATATAATATAATATGCAATAATGTAATACAATGTATCTTACAATATACAATATACTATATACGATATATAGAAGCTATTTGATAAGCGTAAATATTATATATATTATAACATATAATATAAATCATGTATATATCTGCCTATATATCCATATATATAGTTTATAAATCCAACCTATATATAATGAAATGTAATCTATATGTCTATATATATGTTTATATATATATTCGATATGTATAAATATCTTTATTTTCAATATTTTTGTATAATATCTCTATATCTATGTATAATACATATATAATATAGCAGATTATTGTATATATATCATATAATATTTAATAAGCGATAAATCAGCTAATATACAGTGAAGGTAAACCGTATCAGATAAGGGAGAATTATAAGAGTAGCAAGAACAGATCTATCACTTGTATTTAGAATCTCCTCTCAGATTATCAATTTAGTGGGTTATTAACAATTAAGAATTGTGTAGGATTATGTAATTTTGTATATGAATTTGTGTAATTTTAGTTAAGTTAAATTTTACACTTTTACTTTTCAATTTGTGTATTTTTAATATGGAGATTGTTCTCTGATGTTTATCTCTCCCTTAGAATTCCTAGCCCAAATTAGTTCCACAAACTCGAACAGTTAGCTCCACAGACCCAACACTTCACACCTTCCTTCTTTCCCACCTTCTTGATCCCCCTGTATTAGTCCCACCATATTCTAACATTCACCAGAGTCTGCACCTTTCTTTTCTCCTTTCACGCTCTCTTCTACTTATTTCCTATAACACTTGAGCGCTCCTTTCCTCTTCTCTCTTCCCTCCGTCGTCTCACTGCCCAGCCTTTGTCACTCCAGCACTACACAGACAGGCTCCACAGTACTTCACCACACCGACTTGCAAAACTCCACACTCCCCTCCTGTGCAGCCCGTCGCCCCTCAATGATCCTCCATTCTATTGAGCTCCACAGGGTTTCATTGGTCCTTTATTCCTTCTTATTTTGTCATGTAGTTCTGTGCACCAGCATTATTCCTCTGCCAAACACTCATCTCCGCAACACACCCCACTCCTCTCACCGTCCTACTCCTCCTTCTCACACAACTCTCCGCTCCCCTCCACTGCACTCCCTGAACCTCTATCTCCACCACCACGTTATCGATCGATCCTTCTCAAGTGAGTCCATTCTTTTTTTTTTATTTGGTTTGGACGCTCCGCAATGCCGAAGTGTAATTTCTGGTTTTAATTTTAATTTAGTCCACTCTTGCTCTCCGTTCTTAGGAGACCCCTCCCATGGGAGTCAGCGAACTCCAGCCTGTTCGGGAAAAGCTCCCCCTCTGCTTTATAGTTGCTCCTTTTAAAATAGGTGTAGGCGTTGCTAGGGCTGCTCGTAGTGGTTGCCTCGAGTTGGGAGAATGGCTCATTAGGTCCCCTCAGGTCCGTCTACATCCCTTCCTCCATTATCACAGAGGTTTAGACACTGGACCTGGACTGGACCCCCAGTGAGCCCTCACTCAGCTCCCCTTACCAGGGGGGTTTATCAGAGTGCTATTCTCTCCAAAATTAACCAACACTCTAGACCTAGTTGCGGGAGCTCACGCTACACACAACCAGTGCACGATGCCATCACACCGGAACTTAGCAGAGGAGCGGTTTAAGAGGTTTTGCCTCACCGGCCTGCACTTTCCTGGGTCTTCGTTCCCTTTGCGAAGGGGAGCGAAGACCCAGGGAAGCCAAGGGAGTGAGGGAAAACCGTGAATAATCAAAACCACGAGTGTCAAAGCCGCGAATGTGAAGAGACAACTGTACAGTGTCTTATTTATGTGTTTTGGTAGCCAAAATGCACTTGCAAGGTTAAAAAAACTGGGTTCCACTTTTCAACCAATTCCACTTTCTGACAGTCCTCCAGTCCCTCACCTGTCAGATAAGGGGTTTTCCTGTATATATAATCTTTAAATTTTACTCCTTTAATTGTTGCATCATTCCTTATAAGTTTAGAACCTCCATCAGCAACAAAATCAGCAAAGGTGACCGTGGACAACCTTGCCTTGTTCCTTTCTGTATTAGACAAAGCTTGGTCAAATCTTCATTTATCAAGATCTGCACCTTTTGGTTGTTATAAATTAAGTTATCGGTAACCTATTTTATGAAATTATCTCCAAAATCTATCTTCTTTAAAACTGCAAACATAACTGGCCAATGAACATTATCAAATGCTTTCTCTGCATCAAAAAAATATATATAAATAAATAAAAAAAATCAAAGCAATTGGCTTCTCATCTATGCTTTTTAAAATATTTGAGTATATCCAGTACACATCTTGCATTATCTCTCAGAAATCTTTTTGGCAAAATCCCTGATTGATTTTGGTGAATTATCTCCTGTAATATCATTTTTAATCTCTGCCAAAAGAGGAGGGAAAAGCTTATAATCATTGTTCAACAATGATATAGGCCTATAATTTTCAGGTTATTTAAATCTTGTACCTCTTTAGAATCAAAGTTATATTAGCATTAATCCAAGAATCTGGTAGTTTCTCCTCTAAGAAAGAGCTCACAGTATGTAGTAGCGGAATTATCAATTGATCTTCCAAAGATTTGTAATATTGGGCAGATAATCCATCAGGGCTAGTAGTCTTATTCATTGCCATCTTATTCATCACCTCAACTAATTCTGCCATAGTTACAGAGTTCAGACCTTTCTTTTGTTCGTTGTTTATTATAGGTAACTTTTGAGCATTTAAATATCTCTCTATTTTTTTATTTAGAACATTGTTGAACTTTTTATAGACCAAAATAACATTTACAAAAAAATCTTTATTCTTTCATGATTGGTAGTCTCGCCTTTTCCATCTTTTATTTTAATAATAACTTCTTTTCTCTTTCTTTTTTCAGTCTATATGCTAGCCATTTTCCTGGTTTATTTGCAAATTCAAAATGTTTCTGCTACATATAGCTCATTTTCTACTCTGTTTCAGCCACCAAAATCATAGATAGTTGTTGCTGTAATATTTTAATGTACCATATCAACTCTGCATTTGAGGGATATTTTTAAAAATCTTCTTTTTCTTTACTTGCATCCAATTTTTTTTTGCATTTGCTCCTGTCTTCTCTTCTTTAATTCAAAATTCTGTTGTATAAAGAAACTCTCATAAAAACTTTACTTGCATTGCAAACCATCCTAATATCTGTCCTTTTGTTAAAGTTTTCTTCAAAAAAGATCTTCAATACTCTCTTACTTTTATCAAACGCCCTATCACCATGCATAGTGATTCATTCATCTGCAGTTAAAAGTTCCTCTTTTAGCAAAAAAAGGGCAACATTACTGTCTTATGATCTGAAAAAGCCTTTGATAGGATTTCTATCTTCTTGATTTTCTGACATAATACTTTGGAGGATTTCCATCTTCTTTATTTTCTGACATAATACTTTGGATATCTGAATCATTTTCTAACCAGACATCATATTATCATTTTGATGTGTAGATTTAAACTTCAAATTTTTTAATTTGGTAACCAGCACTGACATCACGGTGTATTACTTCCAGACTTGTACAGTATTACACATCGTACAATATTTTCAGGAGCCTGTTAAATGGTTCTGTCTGTTAGAAGTGACCTGGTGTCCTAAAATGTTTCTGGATGCTAAAATACTGTACAGCAATTTTTTTTTTTTACTACCAGATCAAAGCAACTGCCCCACTGAAAGGTCTCTAATGAATGAAGAGAACTCAACAGTCAAGTTGAAGTATATTTGGGGCATTAAACTATATTATGTATTATTTTACTGTTGTAAGCCGCTCCGATTGTTCGCAGAGGGGCGGGATATAAATAAATTTTATTATTATATTATTATTAGTAAACTAAACATCTTAAAGCATCAAATAAAAGCCTTTAAGATATATACCAGGATTTACTGGTTTTAATTTTCCATGGATTCAAACTTGCCCTTTTTATGTAATAGCTTGAAACCAGGTGCTTTTGAGGTAAGAAAAACTACTATGAAAAGACCAGGTGTCCTTTACTATGCTGAGCTGACAACAGCGGAGTTAATCTAAGCACATTGGACTAGAAGTTCAGAGAAAAACTCTGATGCCTGTTGATGCCTGATCAGAGGAATCTTCAATAAAACTCAATAAAACTCTGATCACCAGTAACAGCATTATTACCGGTATTATTATCACCAGTAACAGCATTATTACGTAACCTTCTGCCAAACAGTACAGAACAACACCCTGCCAAAAAGTGTAGCCATTTTCTATATCTTCTTTATGGAGCCAGGAAAATGCATAGTATATTGTGGGATGCAGTCCAGAAGTTGTCATGTAAACAGAAAACATCAGTTTCCACCAGGTTCAAAAACCACTGGAAGAAGTATGCCAAATGTGAAACTCCACAATTTATTTATCCAACGTGATGTTGTAAGTGCTTAGACAGGGAGAGAGACAAAGGATGAGTGGCAAGTGAATAACTGAAGGCTGCTGAAATCCTTGGCTGCAAAAGAGCTTGTGTGTTCCATTACTATTTGCCAATTCCTGACTTCTGCAATTGCGTGCATTTTCCCTTATGAGACTGCAAATTCTTAGTCCATCACAATTTAGGCTGTCCTGAACTTCTCTGATAGTCATATTGAGTGGCCTTTCCCCAATACTCTGAGTTTGTACACATAATTTGCAAGTCTTTCCTAGCAATATAACAAAAAGTAGTTCACAGGAGGATTGATGCCCACAAACATATATCGGGCAGGAAAAGAATGAGTAGAAATGTAGATCACAGTCATCAGTGAGGATTTAATAAAGAAGTCATCTACTTGTTGATGACAATTCAAAGGGGACACTATCCATTTATGTTTATGGCAAATAGATAACAAGGAAGTTTGAGATTCTTCCATGAAGCAAGAAAATTTATGGTATGGCTTCTTCCTGACTTAGAAATATGAAACATGTTTGTCTGCAGGTAATACTGTATGTGACACTGCCCTCAAACATCAATTTCTACCTCTTCTACACAAGTTTGCATTGACTTTCAAGATGGGAGGGAACATTAATCATGCTAGAAAAGATATACAGTTTGACCCCCCCATATCCTTGGATTTGGTATCCATGGTTTCACTTATCCACACCTGAAAAAATATTCTCTCTAGGGATTTCTAGACCCTCCAATGCGATTTTATGGTCAATTTCCGGCATTTGTCTCATTGAAAATAATAGGGTTCCCTATTATCCATGCTTTCAGGTATCCACAGGGGGTCTTGGAACATATACCCCATGGATATGGGGATCGACCTGTATAATATAATTAGTTCTACAATCATCAAGAGTGTGATTCACTATTTGATGGACAAAGTTCCCCTTGAAGAATGTCAGCAACAAGAAATCTGTCTAATTCAGGGGAGCATCTGTTACCACTTATTAGGCAGCCTTATGTCTCAACCAAGTTAATATTGCTAGCTCAGTACTATGCTGCCACACTCGGTATCTGATCTGAGCACTACATCAGTTCTTCAGCAGTTACTGTATAACTAGAGTGCCCTTTTTTAAAAAATGATTTATGAATAAAATTTGTAGGTGACTGAGCAGTGCCTCCCATTATTCTCCTGGAAGATACTGTTCTGTAGATTGAGTTGTACATGCATAACTTTAGTGTGCTACAGATGTAAGCACACCAGCTTTAATTCCAATAACTGCAAATAGCCAGTTGTTCCACTGGCAAAATCACATTGAAAAGTTATACAAAATCATCAGGGAAAAAATTACACTTTTGTGCTTACTAAATCACACTGCTGCAGCCAAGATGATTACATGGAATAGGCATACACATGTTCTATTCTACCAGATTAGTAAAGAAACCCTGGACTATGCATGAGCACACTGTAGCTGGGCATCCGTATTTGTTCATCCCTTGTTTTATCCATCCAGACCAAAAATGGGCAGAGTATGACCCTCTGAAAACTGTTGGACTGCAACTTCCAGAAGCCCAGTGTAACTAATACTGAGGGATGCTAGGAACTGAAGTCCAACAATATCTGGCTTGCTGTACTTTGCCCACAATGATCTAAACTAATACAAGTTTTGTTTAAAAAAACACAAAATCTTTCCCTTTACCATGCATTTGACAAATCAGGAAACAGAGTTTTTGCTCTTTGCTCACATTAGATCAAGTAATTAGAACATATGGATACTCACAGGAAGTTATGAAAAAGATAGGAATGTTGGTCTTACCTGTGTTACGTTCTTTTCCAGTGTAGAGGCGAAGAGCATCCGTATGCTTGGGTTGTCCCTCCCACTTGCTCCTGGTAGGCAGGATACAGAGACTCTTATTTTGAAGAGCCTGACCACCAGTGGTGTCATCCAGGAGGGACAACCCCTCTGCTGCCAGTCGATATCACAGCCTCGTGACGCCGTAGTTTGACTCCTCCGGCCATGATCCCACCAAACCGATCTGCTTTAGAACCAGGACAATCCACTCTAGTAGTTCCATGCTAGGGCACGAGGCATCTTCTCTCCTCCTCCTCTGGACACTCCATCCCTTTCTCCCTGGGTGGGCCGGATGCTCTTCGCCTCTACACTGGAAAAGAACGTATCACAGGTAAGACCAATGTTCCTTTTCCCAGTAGAGAGGGCTCCAGAGCATCCGTATGCTTGGGATTTACTAAAGCTTCCAGACTGGGTGGGCAAGGGCAACTTTCTGACTTCTAGGGCTGTAGAACTCGCTGTAGCACCCTCCTTCCAAAGGCGGCCTCCGTTGACTACATTCTGTTCAGCCGGTAGTGCCTGACAAAGGTAGAGGGGGTTCTCCAAGTTGCTGCTCTGCAAATTTCCTCCAAGGGGGCGTCTTCTTCCCAGGCCGTCGAGGCTGCTGCGCTTCTTGTGGAGTGGGCCATGATGCCCTCCAGTACCGGTTTTCGCAGGGACTCATAGTGTGACACTATACAGCACTTTATCCAACGCGCCAGGGTGGAAGGTGAGACATTCCTCCCCAAGTACTTCGAATGCGGGAGACGAATAACACTTCGGAGACTCTAAAGGATGCTGTTCTTTTAATGTATACTTTGAGTGCTCTGCGAACGTCCAGAGTGTGCATATCCTTTCTAACTCCCTTTCTGGCTTCGGGCAAAAGGAAGGTAGGACCACTGAGATCTGTGAAAGACCGAATCCACCTTTGGTTTGAAGTCAGGGCGTAGTCGAAGGACTACAGAGTCTTGTCTGAAGATACATAAGTCTCTTCTCATAGACAGCGCCGCCAGTTCCGATGCTCTGCGAGCTGAGGTGATAGTTACCAAGAAGAGAACGTTCCGTGTTAGGAACTTCAGATGCACCTCCGGAATTGGCTCAAATGGGTTTACCGTTAATGCTTTCAACACCGTATGAAGATCCCATGATGGAAAACGGTGTATCGTCGGTGGGGCCAAGTTGGTAAGGCCCCTGATGAAGCGACGTACATGGGGGTGCACTGATATCGCCGTAGCTTCCTCTGGAGGCAGGAATGACGTTACTGCTGCGACCTGTCTTTTCAGTGTACAGTTGCCCCTCCACATTCGCGAACTCAGCATTCGTGGTTTTGGATATTCGCGGTTTTGGGAGGCCCCCCCCGCCCTCCCAAAACCGCAACACGGGGCCTCCGGAGGCCCCGTGAAGGCCCGGGGAGGGAAGGGGGGAGAGCTGGGGAGGCGTCCACAGGGCCTTCGGAGACCCTCTGGAGGCCCCATGAAGGCCCTGGGAGGGAGGGGGGATGGCCGGGGAGGCCTCCACGAAGCCTTTGAAGGCTCCGTGAAGGCACTGGGTGGGAGGGGGGAGGGCCAGGGAGGCCTCCATGGGGCCTCAGGAGGGTCTCCTGAGGCCCCATGAAGGCCTAGGAAGGGACTGGGGAGTCCAGAGAAAGGGACTATGGGGCCTCCGGAGGGGGAGGGGGAGGGCAATCATTATTCACGGATTTTTCACATTCGCGGGGGTCTGGGGAACCTAACCCCCGCGAATGTGAAGGGACGACTGTATTCAGGCGGAGTCCGGCGTCGACTCCGTCCTGGAGAAAATCTAACAACACTGGGACCGTGACCTCCCTGAATTCCTGTCCCTTGCGTCTGCGCTATCGACAAAACACCCTAAAGGTGTACTCGTAGATCTGTTGGGTGGATTCCCTTCTCGATGCCAGAATTGTTCCTACCACCGGACAAGAATATCCTCGTGTCATCAACATCTGGCGCTCAATCTCCACGCACGGAGCTGTAGCCAGGACGGGTCCGGATGATGCACCTGGCCTTGAGATAGTAGGTCTGTTTGAAGCGGGAGAGGCATTGAATCTACCTGCATCTCCAGGATATCTGGGAACCATGCTCTTCGGGGCTACTCTGGGGTGACCTGTATGATCTCCGCCTCCTCCGCTCAGACTCTGCTGAGCACTCTGGGGATCAGTTGGGTTGGTGTGAAGGTGTAGAGTAGTGTTCTTGGCCAAGGGCACGTCAGGACATGTATGTCCGATGCCCCCTCTGACACGTACCTGGATACGAAGTGGTGAAGCTTTGCGTTTGCGGTCTATCGCCGATTGTCCCAGAGTCCAAACTATGTTGTTGAACACCTCTGGGTTCAGACTCCATTCCCCCTAGTCTATGTCTGACTGATTGAGCCAGTCCGCCTTCCGGTTGAGGACTCCCTGAAGGTGTTGTGCTGATATTGATTCCAGGTGGTTCTCAGCCCAAATGACTAGACAAGCTGACTCCTGCATGAGGGTCTGTGACCTGGACCCCCCTTGGTGATTCATGTGCGCCTTCGTTGCGGCGTTGTCTGTTCTGATGAGCACTGACCTGTCTCTGACCAAGTGTGAAAATTCCATGAAGGATAGTCTGACCGCTCTCAGCTCCAACCAGCTGATGCTGTGGGCTGCTTCCTCTGGGGTCCATCTCCCCTGTGCCAGCTGGGTTCCGCAGTGTACTCCCCATCCCCGCAGACTGGCATCCGTGGTGATCTGGACCCTGTCCCGGACCCACAGGTGGCAACCTTTGTGAATTGCTGGGGAGAGCCACCATGTCAAGGATGTCCTGACCTCCCTTGGGAATCTCACTGTCTGATGCCTCCTGTTGGCTATTTCCTCCTGGAAGGGAAGGAGGAACCATTGAAGAGGTCTGGCGTGAAATCTCGCCCATGGAACACAGTCTATCGCCGTTATCATTAGGCCGTGTAAGTGAGCTAGGTGCATGATGTCTTATCTGGTTGCATCCAGGGCTTTCTGCGTTGCGGTCTGAATTGCTTTGATCCGTTCTATAGGGAGTCGGAGCAGACCCTCCGCCGAGCATACCAGCGCCCCAGGTGCTGTATCTGCTGGGCTGGAATCAGTGAGCTCTTTTCCATGTTTATCTGGAATCCATGGTGCTGAAGTGAATCCATGACGAAGGTGAGGTCCCTTTCTGCTCCCTGTTTGGATTGGGAACAGATCAGGAGATGTATTCCTGAACGTCTCCATGAGGCTACCAAGGCAACCAGAATCTTCGTGAATACCCTGGGAGCTGAGGAAAGCCCAAAGGGGAGGGCCTTGTATTGGAAGTGTCTGTTGTTGTAACAAAAACGCAGGAATTGGTGGTTGTCCCGATGAATTGGGATGTGGAGGTACGCATCCTGTAAATCCAGCGAGGACAGGTAATCCCCTGGTCTTATGGCCTCCAGGATATGCTTCAAAGTTTCCATCCTGAACTTCCTTTTCCTGACGATTTTGTTCACTCCCCTTAGATTGAGGACCGTTCTTTTTTGGCACTAGGAAAAGTATGGAGTAACAGCCCTTGCCCTGTTGCGAGTGTTGAACCTCCTCTATGGCTCCCATGTCCAGGAGACGCTGAATGGCTTCCATCATCAGGGATTGCTTGAGGCTGTCCCTGTGTATTGGAGTTGGCAGGAACCATTGTGAGGGAAGTTGGGAGAACTCTATCCGGTACCCCTGACGGATAGATTGCAGGACCCACCTGTCCAAGGTAGAGTTTTCCCAAGCCCCCACGAATGCTTGCAGTCTTCTTCTAACCTGGGAGGGATTGTTATAGGTGGGATTTAGAGCTTTGCTTGGAGGACTGAGTGTGAGAGGCCTTGCTCGCTCCTCCCTGTTGATTTTTACACTGGTACCTGTTATCTCCCCAGCGTTGTCGTTGGGATCTTCCGTCCCTGGAACTAGGCTGGCTGGATGACCTCCCACTCGAGTGGTGACTGCCAGATGGATGAAAGGAACAATATTTCTTGGTATATCTTTTCTCCTCTTTCCTGTGGGAGGCGAATGTCTTCTTCTTCTTGTCCTTGTCCTCCACCAGCACTGGTTCCAGTGACTCCCCAAACAACTCCCCCCCGAGGAATGGTGATGACACCAAGTTCTGTTTTGACTTGAAGTCCACGTTCCAAGACTTCAGCCATACCTGCTGTCTGGCCGCCACCATTGCAGCTTGGGATCTTGCGCAGAACTGTATTGAGTCCAGGGTGCTGTCCGCTAGAAATGCCAAGACTTTAGCCAGCTTGTTGAGATCCTGGCGAATTCTTGTCTGCGCCCTAGGAACATCCTTTAGGGCATCCCTTGACCACTGCATGGCTGCCCTAGCCATCATAGTCACTGTGGTGGAAGCCCTGATGGCTAATGATATAGCCTCATGTGCCCATCTCAGGGCCAAATCCATTCGCCTGTCCTCTGGAACTTTCAAGGCCTCTTCCACATCTTTGCAAAAAATTGCTGAAGAGACCAACTCCGAAACCGGAGCGTCAATGAGTGGGACTTGTAGTTTCCCCATGACCTTTTTGGGTAGGGAATACAGACGCTTGGAGATAGAAGACTGTGGCTTGGCTACCGCCGGTGCTTTCCATTCGTCGTAGATTAGCCTCATTACTGCCGCCGGGACTGGCATCTCCAATGCCACTGGCTGGGCTTCTGGAAAAAATTCCCCAGAGACCTCCAGAAGATCTGGGTCCATCTGTGTTTGTGGGGCAGTAGGAAGACTCAGACCCAGGGTTCTGACTGTCTTCTTGAATAACACTGAAAAGTCCTCAGGGGAAAAATGGCGTGTCGAGGGGCGTGCGCTCATCCCCTCCGTCTCTTCCTCTGACAACTCGCCCTCCTCGCGATCTGATTGGTCGCTGTCGGAGTCCTCCTCCGAGGTATAAAGGGATATGACGTCTTTGTCATCCTCTTCCTCTCTACCTCGCCTGTCTTGAGGATGGCACATATCCCCTTCTTGCTCCCAGTCACCTTCCTCCTCCTCACTGAGTGGTCTGGTGTGATTGGTGACCCCCTTACTGGTGCCAGGTATGGGCTCGGTGCTGGTCCCCCCGCCACCTGCGTCTGGAGGCGCGGGTGCTTGGTCTTTCCTTTGCTGGCTCCACCCCCTTTTCCACCCCTCTGTCTCTTTTTTGTGGCATCAGCAGCCTGGTTATTGTTTACTGGAGCCGGGCTGTGGGGTCCGGGTGGGTAAAGTGCGGGGAGAGTGGTACCCGCATGGAATGGCTGCGCGGGGGGGGGGGGAATTCAAGATGGCGGGCTGAGCTGCGATGGGGGGATGCGTGGGGGGAGGGGGCTGTGTGGCAGCTGTGTCCAGGGGTGGGCTGAAGGGCCCCAATCCCCCCCATGGTCTGGGCATTGGTGCCCCTGAGGTCAGCCACCTCCCTGCCTCCCTGCCCAGTGCTTCTTCTAGCCACGCAGGTAAGGCCACTGGCTGTATCCCCCCAAGGGTCCCGTCCCTGGGGCATGCGCCCCACTCACGGTGCCTGGATCCTGTCCCACGCCGCTGGGGGGTTTCACCAGGGGCACCACCGCAGCAGAGTTCGTCCCCGGTGCTGGGACGTTCCATGCCTCCGGAGGCTTCTGCGGCTGAGCAACGGTGCCCTCCCCGACCCACAGTCGCTCCCATTCCGGCAGAGAGGGGCTGGGGCGCAGCCAGCAGCGGCCGGAGTGGGGGTCTTCCCTGCTTGCCCGGCTTCTTGCTGCCGCTGCCTCTTGCGGGCTCTCCGGAGCCGCCTCCGCCTGTCCTGCTCTGTGTTTCTGGGGGCTCTGATGAGCCAGCCGTCGATGTTCCCAGGTGATCGCTGTTAATCAGAGCCTCGATCACCGCTTCTATATCCTCCATTATTCCCATCTCCTAATCCCCCCTCATGGACTGGCAAGAGGTAGAGAAAAAAGGTTGTCTCTTGTTTTTTTAAAGTTTTTAAAAAGTTTGTAAAAGTTTTGAAAATGGCGCCAGCCACGTGAAAGGGGACAAAGAGAGGATAAAGGAGAAAGGATGTCCTACCAGGAGGGTAGGCAGGAAACAGACTGGCCAGCAGAGGGGTCGTCCCTCCTGGATGACACCACTGGTGGTCAGGCTCTTCAAAATAAGAGTCTCTGTATCCTGCCTACTGGGAGCAAGTGGGAGGGACAACCCAAGCATACGGATGCTCCGGAGCCCTCTCCACTGGGAAATTAGAGATACTTAGTCAGGCCAGATGACTATGTAGTGGCCTCTAAAAGCTGGCTAATAATTTTTCTAAAAAAGGAAAAATTAGTACCTATAGAGAAAATGGCATCAAATGCAACGTCTAATATATCTCATGGCAAATTCATACTCCAGTATACACAAATTAAACATGAGCAAAGCTTGAATGAATCATCAGCTAGACAACTCATCTTATATAGAGTTGGTTCAGGCTGCTAATTTGTTGGCCAACCAAAAATGCTTCAGCTAAGAACATAAAAAAACACAATGTGCAAATGCCCCTTAGCTTCAGTCTGATGAAAGTAGGGTGGGAAACATTTATAAGAACAAATACACACATGTGCTTGCATAGTGCTTGGTTGTGTGACAGAAGATTTGTTATCACAACTGGTTTGTGATAACAGTACACTTATCAAAACTCCTTGAGGTAATAACTACAGAACAGTGGTGATGGCAGCCTCTGGAGTTAAAACAACACATTATCCTTGCAAAATGAAGGCGGTGCTTTTAATCCATACAAGAGAAGTGAGGAGTGGGACGGGGTGTCTGCATGCTGACTCACATGTACTAGATCACCTGCACTGGGCAGCCGTTGGGGCTTCAATCTGCAATCCAGTTTTACTCTCACTTGCATAATCTAAATGAGTTAGTAAAGAAAATAACCAAAAATGCATAATATAATGCATTAGACTTATTGCTAGAGATTCAAGCAAAGCTCCATTTATAAGATTATTTATGTTACATCATTCAAATCCCTCAAGTTACTACTAGTGTCTCTAGTATACTGAACCTGTGCAGCTGGCTAGCAGACTGAATCTCTTCTACAGTGGGTGGATGTCTATTCTCCTAGTCTTTCTTCCTGTAGATGGTATGAGTTAGAGTCAATTTCAAACCCTCAGCAAATGCGGGGGTGGGTGGGTAGGTGGAGCTAGAATGGACTGCTGCATATTATGCTTGGGGAGAAGGGGACTGCCATGGGAAATAAACAGGGAAGGAAAAAGGGGTTTAAGAAACTTTCAGACTAATAACATAATGCATAATTTAAAAATTGTGCCTGCCTTATTTTCGTACATGCCCTGTGCCTGGTTTGGATTGCAATCTCTCTGAGGGAAAAGACAATTCTCTCTTTTTGGTTTAAAAGCCCTTAGATTAAGATAGTTGTTTCTTTGTATTTATAATCTAACGAAACACAATTTATGTATGAATCTCTTATTCCCAACCATTCTATAAACTTAGTCTGCACGGCAAAATAATTCCAGAAAGCCTTTAAAAAGAGGATGTTCAAGGTTTGTACACACTTGAAAACTCAATAGCACACATGGACTTACCTTGTAAGCAATGCTGTTGAGCACTTTCATAGCTAAGTCTGAAACATCTGGGTATGGGTCAGCAGCCAGGTGCAAGAGGACTCTCCAAATCTGTGTGTAAACACTATTAAAAGAAACCCCTAGAAGTAAAAGAGCAGAAAAAGGAATTATGTCTCTGAATGAAATCCAATGGCCAGTTCTATGATTGTGGTACTGCACCAGCCTCACTTTAATAATATTAATAACAATAAGCAATAACAGCAGTTACAAAAATAAACTGCGAAATATGCTTTACACATGGTGCTTTGCAGAATTATCACAGGTAAATGATGCTACCAGAATGAGATTATAGCTTCATGAATTGCTTAGGCTTTCACTTTCAGAGAGATGGAAATGTCAACTATAAATGCAATTTATTCTGTTTCAAAATATACCAATCATACTAAATGATAAACCATTTATGCACTGGAAAAAAGAACTTGCTAAATTTGTTTGGGCTTGCAAGAAGCTTAGAATCAGGTAGAAGACCCTAACAGATGCCAAGGAACAAAGAGGATTTGGACTACCCAATTTAAATCTATACTCCCATGCTTGTGCTTTATGATTTTGGACTGGATAACTTTGGGGGAAAAAACTTCAATTAGAAGGTTTTAATCTACAACTTGGATGGCACATGTATATTTAGTATGAAAAAATCAAAGTAAACAAAAGTTTCAATGACCTTTGCATAAGGAAATCACTCTTGAGAATCTGGTCTAAATATAAAAAGAAGCTTTATATGAAAATTTCCCTACGGAGCTCCCCACATGAAGATTTATATGGAAGATGGAGAACTTCAGATGAAAAATGGATAAGATATAAAGATTTAATTAAATTACAAGACAACAAATATGGATTTAAATCAAGGGAAGAGTTGGTACTTGAAGGAATCAATTGCCAATGTTTCCTGTACAGACAATTACAAGAAAGATTTAATATGGACATTAATTTAGAAGGCTTTGAATTAACAGCATCATGACTGGATACTACAATACAACATAAAAATAAACATGAGATAAGTTCAATTTATAAAATACTACTCAATCTTAATATGGAGCAAGAAGTGGTTAAAGGAACCATGATCAAGTGGGCCCAAAACATAGGACACCCTATTCAACTTGAACATTGGGAAAGGTCTTGGAAACACAGTATTAAATTCACACTAAACAGCGACTTGAAAGAAAACTATTACAAGATGCTGTACAGGTGGCATCTTCACTCTTGTGAAGCTTGATAAGATGTATAAAACTGGATGTATAAAATGTTGGAAGTGCCATGAGAAATATGGAACTTTCTATCATACGTGGTGGCAATGTCCTAAAGCAAAAACATTTTGGACTAAAATTCATTTACAAATAACTAATATACTTAAGATTCAGTTACAAATGTTGCCGGAATTATATCTATTAAACACGCTACATATGACTGAAGAAAATCAATATAAACATTGGGAAAATCATCTTATATATGGTTTTTACAGCTAAAATTGTCTATGCTTGCAAATGGAAAGATGAAGAAGTACCACCCCTCATGGAGTGGTCTGTCAAACTTTTTGATATGGCTGAATTAGATAAATTAACAATTTTGATCAAGGGAGAATCCCACTCAAGGCACGGAGAAGACTGGAATTTAATTACCTAATACTGGAAGACAAATCATAAGATATTTCTACATATGTAAAAAACTGTTATTCTCTTTTTCTGGATTTCTCATGACAATACAGACATAGAAATTTTGGATTATTATTATAGTCATTAGTTTTATTTTCTTTACTTTCTTATATTTATGGATCAAGGATTATAACTTGTCATTGAGCTTTCTCAGCATAAGCGATAACAAAGATTAAGGTTATATCATAGATGAACAATTACTTCTTAAAAAATCCATTCTTATTCCTTTTTTGCATACGAATATTGTTAGAACTGGCTTTTATTTTATTTATTTTGAAAAGAAGGTAATTAATGCTGCAAGAAGTACCCAACTTAGGAAAGAGAGGAAGCATAAAATTATTTATATTGTTTTATGAATGATACAGACAGTTAGATATAAACAAGATTTAAGAAGACTTTATTATATGTCTCGTTTTCTTTTTTTGCTAAGTATATTTTACGTATGTTATTATGTTTAATACAAATATTATTTAAAAATTATAAATGCAAAAACTAACCTCTAATCAGGTGACTGGCAATGATTCTATGGACATATTATTTTACTTTCATTTGGACACATTGGACACAGGCAGCTGATAGGTGCCATGCCAGGTTTGATCATATTTGGAGGATAGAGTTCAGCACCCTGAATAGTGTCTTCAAGTGTTCAGACTATAACAAAGAACAGATTCACCACTTCGTTGATGTGGAAGCCACCAGCTACCACTGACATGAGCAGTGACAGAGAATCTAGCCTATAATCTTACACTGTACATTATAGCTGTGACAGGATTTTCAGAAGATGAGCTGTATCAACTTTATCAGTTATGTGACGTGATGATCACCAATTTTAAAAAATAAACTGAACACAGCTATTTGCCAATGAAGCTGATATTTCTATTTGCCCAAGAGAATCTTACAAACTGCACATTCTGAATATATATATATATATATATATATGTTTTTTTGAGTTTGGAGGCAATGGAGTTTTTAATCATGAAGCCTACTCCTGAAAGATGTTTTTCGGTTTTGGGTTTGCCAGACCAGTAAAGTGTGTAGCCGGCGCCGTGTTCTTTAAGGCTGCTTTCCTCATGGAGACGAACTTCACTAAGAGCAGCCATGTCAATATTAAGTCGTGATAGTTCATGGGCTATTAGAGCAGAACGATGCTCAGGCCGTCCACTATCTTCAGAGTCTCGTATGGTTCTGATGTTCCAGCATGCAAGCGTCAGTTTATTTACACCTTTGGAGGCCGGTGTGCGCCTTTGTTTCTTTGCCTTGGTTTGACCGCATCAGAAGATTCCTGTTGGCCGCAGCTAGCCAACCAGGTAGTTGGGGATGAGCTTTCGTTAGGCCACTTTTTCTAGGCCCCTCTCCATATGGAGCAAGCAGTGCTCTCCTTAAAAAAGGCTGCTTGGTCGTTCAGGATGTTGCCGAACAAGACTGTCATCTCCCGGGTCAGCCTCAGGTGACCAAAGTCCTGAACCGCCTGCATGCAGGGTTGGGTCTGCGGCTTCCAGTACATCTTTACACCTGCCGTTTCGTCCCTTGCCTATCGCTACAGTCTGGAGTAATAAACACCTGAGGCGAAACACAAAAATCAGTGTGTATAGAGCCATTGTATAGTCTATTCTCCTTTATGGGTCTGAAACATGGGTCACCTATCGCCACCACTTACGACTCCTCAAACGCTTCCATCAGCGCTGTTTACGCACAATCCTAAATATACACTGGACTGACTATGTGACGAATGTTGCTGTCCTTGAGCAAGCAGGGATCACTAGCATTGAGGCCATGATATTGAGAACACAGCTGCGCTGGGCAGGGCACGTTTCTAGGATGGAGGACCATCGCCTCCCCAAAATAGTATTCTACGGTGAACTCGCCATGGGTCAGCGTAAGAGGGGCGCTCCAAAAATGCGATACAAGGACTCCCTGAAACAACATCTCAGGCTCGGCCAAATTGATCACCAACAATGGTCCACTCTGGCTTCACATCGGGAGGCATGGAGACACACTATCCACAATGCTGCAGCCTTATTTGAGAACTCATGCCGAACAAGTCTTGAAGAGAAACGACAACGCAGAAAAAAATCACAACCCAGAAACATCACCCAAGGAAACCTGCTGTGCTTTCTGCAACCGGACTTGTCTATCTCGGATTGGCCTTTTTAGTCACCAGCGCGCTTGCAGCAAGCGCGGGATGAGTCCTTCCTGAATCTTCGTTTGCGAAGAGAAGCCAGATAAATATATATATATATATATATATATATATAAAACCAGTATTATGATTGTACCAGAGAATGGATTCTGATAGATTATCACAACAGAGCTACATATGTAGATTACTTTCTTTTCCATGTACTTGTCTTAAGTTGGTCAACTGCTTTTGGGAGTAGGGAATGGGAGACAGTTTATTCCTAATTTTTCATTGGCTCTGTCTTTTACAAGATTAAATAACAGTCTCATTGTATGATAGGTAATGGGTGTACTGCAGCATATTCTGATTAGATTTAATACTCTGTCTTCTTACTACACAGTTAAAAAGGCTCAGTGGTGCCATCTGTTTTCCTTAGGGTTGTGTGAGAATCAGGATAGGTAGAACACAATATTCCAAAGTCCACGTTCAGAATTCAAATTCTTGTTCAGCCATGAAACCTACAAGATGACTGTGAAGCAAAAACACTGCTCTGATTCCCTCGAGGAAGAGTGAGATCAATGTGACAAAAAAGAATACTATTGCAGCCTTCCTAAACATTTCATTTATATAATGGGCACACAGTACTGCTGTCTGTAATGGGAAGACATCATGGGCCATGACAGCACACAATGAAGGGCAACTGAAGCCCAATTTCAATATGATATTAGCCAATGGCAAAGTGGTTGATGTTCAAATGTGTTCACCATATACACTGGCCCGTGTATAGGCATTGTTAGTAGGTTAGTGGCACAGCCAAATGGGCCAGAGTTTATAGGTAATCAGTCTGATCTGGAAAAGGGCTCATTAAAAACAAAGTATAATTTCTATGGGAATTAGAATATAATTTATTTTACTACAACCCTATTTCACCCCGCCACCCCCTGTATCCATGGGGGATATGTTCCTAGATTTACTGTTTATAAGTGAAATTGTGGATATAGCAAACCCAATTAAAATAAAGGACGTCTGGTACAAATATATTATAGAGTTGCGTTGGATGACCTAGCAATTCCTGGAGATGACACCTCTCTAGGCATTTTGCAGCACAACTCTACTGTATGTGTCCCTATTTTTTCAGCTATATTTTTTCAGAAGCAATGGATAACTGAAATTGCAGATATTGGTTCTGCAGATACAGGGGGCTATCTATCTATCTATCTATCTATCTATCTATCTATCTATTTATCTATCTATCTATCTATCTATCACAGAGAACATGCTGTGACCTAAGCCCTTCCTGTATTTTCCTGTGCTTAATCAAATGAGGGGAAACATAATGGGGAAGACTAGCTGCAACTATAGATTTTGCTGGCACTGCTTGATCAAATACAGCAGAAATCATGCATGTTAAGAAGCAAAGAAACTATTCTTCCAATGCTTCCTTGTGCATCTAGATGCTACCATAGGTTTCATGTACACATGTACACAAGGAGATTTTTGTATATTAACACACCCCAAGTTTAAGTCCTGCTTTCTAACTAAACCTCTGAAGTAATTACTGCATTTCAGTTAAAACATCATCATCACCACCATCACCATATAATACCATCAAATGTATATCATAATAATGGAAAACAAATGTTATCAAAACCAACTTCTGTTATAAAATCATAGAACATACAACACTACAAGAAACAGAAGAGTTTAAAAATAAATCTAAAAACTCAACATGTCAGAACCAGTCATTTCATCTCAGATGTACAAAACAGAAAACAAAACAAAACAAAAAACCCTCCAAAACACTGCCATCAATTCTAAAGGAGGGCAAAAAACTGGCCAAGTGAGATTGGCTAAGCAGGAAGTTTCACAAGTGTGGTACCACTACTGTGAATGCAGTAGCACTGGCTGCCATCCAGGGGTCCCAAGGTGAGCATCTGCAACTGAATGTTCTCAGATGAAGAGGAAGAAACAATGCATGAAGGAATTCCTTCAGACACCAGACCACCTATGGATGTATAGGTCAAAACGAATACTTTCAATTGTGTTTGAAAATTAACATAACTGTCCTTTCAAGATCAGATGTAACATTGTTTCTTTGTCTTCTTACAAAATAATCTACATGGGGTGTAGCTACAAGCTGACTAGCTTGTATCATTAATATGCCAATGTTCTAAAAGAAACTATGAACATCACTTGTCAGAAATATTCCTTCATTTAAAATTGGCCCTCTGTATCCATGGATTTGGCATGCACGGATTCCACAACCCATGGCTTGAAAATATTTTTAAAAAAATAAATAAATTCCAAGAAGCAAACCTGATTTTGCTGTTTTATATAATGGACACCATTTCACTATGCCATTGTATATTATGGGACTTGAGCAGCCATGGATTTTGGCACCCACAGGGGGAGGTGTTCTGGAACCAAACTCTAGAGAATACCAAGGGCCCACTGTATTTATGAGAAACAGTGAAGAGCTAAAATATCCTTATTTTATTTTAGTTGTTGACCCATCACTGAATAAAGACCTTTTCATGGTGTTTTTTTTAAAAAATTATACTGAGATTTATCTCCAAGTTGGGAAAAGTAAACAGAAGATGTTATCCCTGAGTACGTTAGCAAAATCAGAAGGCAGAATCAATTAATACTTTGTCATCCCATGATAACTATGCAAACAGGCCCTAAATATGATTATATGCCTTCACAAATTGAGCATACATAACGCAACACATCAATATGCAGTTTAGATAATTGGGGGAAGAATAGGACTTGATCACAGAAGCTAGTCTTTGAAGTTTTCAAAGCTATTGGATCATGTACAAGCTTTGGTAAGATTGGTGGTCTGAGTCTACAGAATATAGTTCCCACGAAGCACAAAAATACAGCTTGCTCTTACTGCAATATCATCAAAATGGCTCATTCTCACTTCCCTCAGAGCTCTAAAAATGTGCTCTTCCAAACAGGAACAAAGAATCCTAATGGACAAACAAGGTGTTTTCAGGTAGCTTGACAGACTAAAGCCAGTCTGGGACACCCGGTTTACCTGACAACCAATGAGGGCAGAAGATTCCATTTTCCTACCAAAGCTTGGAAAAGTTACTTGTTTGGATTATGGGGAAAAGCCATTCTGAATGTGGGATTCTGGAATTTATACTGCCTCATGGGGTTTGGGTTATAACATGAGGGAAGCCATGTTATAACCAAAAAGCCTGTCTTATCCAGCAACACAGTTTCCACAGTGGCCTATCAGACAGATGCCTACGACAGGTTCACAAGCAGGACATAAAGATAATAGTTTTCTTCTTTTCACAGCAACTCATATTCAGAGGAATGCTACATCTGATCCTGGAGATTACCTATAATAGTCAGAATGACTAGTAGCCGCTGATAGCCTGATAGCCTTATTCTCATGCAGCAACTAAGCTTAAAGGCTGGTGGTCCAGAGGAAAAAAGCAGAAATGGGCCACCACTCCCCATGGTCCAGGTAGGCCCACTCTTTTTAAAAGAGCAGCCTTTACAGCCATCTTCAGTGCTGGTACTACCCTACGTTGTGTACATGTGTCATGACTGCAGTTCCCACCATCCTGCAAGGTGATGGCACTCCCATCATTCTGCAAGGACTATATTTACCATTATCTACAATCAGTGATTGTCTTGCCAGCATGACATCAGGTAAATTAAGAGTTAAACTAAAGGTGGGAGGTGAATGTGATCCTGAGACAGCATCACTGATGATGTCATATCACCAGAGAGAACTGGCCAATCAGGACTCTGAGACTGGTAATTTCAAAAAAGGGTTTAAATCCTTTGTGAGGTGCACATGGTGTGAGAGAAAAAAGGAGCACCTTGGGATCAGCACTTTGCATTCCAAGGAGAGATGAGAGGACAAAGAACTTAACAATGGAGGATGTTATTGAGCCGGTCTGGAACATCTAAACTGGCTCCAGCCATCCCTCTGAATCCAACAGAAGACTGTATCCTTGTGAACAGAGATTAGGGGATGTGTAGTAGTTGCGTTTGTGGAATTTTTATGCTATTTTCCTTGCTTTGGCTGAATGTAGGTTAATGTAACTCAAGGAATACTTTGCTATCTTTGTAGCCTTAAGTCTGAACCTTGCTGCTCTTAGGTTATTAGCTCTTTGGCTAATAACCTAAGCTTCCACCCTGCTTGGCCTGAGACAGACAATAACTATCTTTTGCTGTGACAGGTTGGGAGGGGTCATTAAACAAGCTTGACTTTTGGCACAAAAGCCACAAGAGAGAAGCAAAGGAAGATGATGAAAGTCAGGAAGATGCCAGCTGTCAATGTGTCAGGCAGTTTGCACCATCAGGAGAGCTCTCCACAGATCTTTTTTCCCTGATCAGCATTCTGTCTCCTGTACTCTTGGTTCTATGCAGAAAGTTACATAAGGACTGCTGGGAAATCACAAATGTTTGAGATTCCCTTTAAAGTTCATGAAAGACCAGCAGGACAGGGAAGGGATCCATTTTTTCTGCACCGCAATATCCTGTTTAATGCACACCAACACATTTCCTCTCATGACAGAGGGATAAAGAAAGGAAAACACACATGACTTTACTAGATTTCATCCTTAAACAAAACAAAACAAAAATGGAATTTACCACTGCAATTCCTCAGTCACCAGTTGTGGAAACAGAGGGGATTTCTATGAAGGATTTTTAGACTCAGTAGAATGAATATTGGAAGGTGTGCTCCCCCTATATGTTATTTCCCCCCCTCTTCCTTTTTAATGAAAGGATTGCTCACAACACTGATTCACATGAGTGACACATCCAAAATACCGTAGCTTCTTGTCAAGCTTGAACCAACTGAGTCAGAGTGCTGATGAAAGGAAATACTAGCAGCAGGAGGGGAAAGCTGATCACTTCCTGCATAATGGACTGTAATAATAAATAAGAAGGGGGGAAATACAGTGGGACTGAACAAATCCAAGCACAAGGCAGGGCCATATATGCTAGAAGTTCATCTAACATGACAGCTCTGTAATTAGCTAGGCCAATTCAAAATTGGTTAATGGACCTTGCAGTACAGAGAGTTGCAAAATGATTCCTTTTAGCAATGAATATGTGACGTAAATTGCCTTTCTTCACTCATGGCTTTTAGTTTTTATTCAGATATGCATGGCTCTTCATTCAATACAATAGCTCTGATTAGGGCAGTACAAGTGGTTTACATCTTTCAGCTTCACCATCCTGTTAAAAGGGCATGGCTGAATGGCAGACAAAAATTAAGACAGTTGTGTTGTAATTAATTTCCCTCCAAAGCTCGGTTTAGCCACAGATTGGAAGCTGCAGGGATTCAACATCATAATCTCCAGATGCAGCACTCTCAGTTGCAGATGATGCCAAATTTCAAAAGACAAGGGGGCTCGGAAATGAATACCTCTAGCTCATAAAACCCAATTATAAACTGAGCCAAACTCCTTTTTGAAAGTTGTCTCTTCTTATAATTAGTTTGTCTATGTATCAGATGCTACTATCATTTTTTGATGCTAGTTCCTTGCTTTCCCATATTTAGTGGTGGGGTGTAAAGTATCAGTATGACATGCTAGAGGCAGTGGAAGGCCCAGCTTCCACTAGCAACACTGTGTATGTTTATTCAGTTTTAATTTTCTGTCTGAAAGGACTGAGCCAGGAGGAAATAAGAACAACAGATTCCAGCATTCCTGGCAGCACAAAGGTTCTTGGAAACAGAGAGAATGTTCACAGTGTTGGAAGGCAGGGAAAGTGGCAGCAGGCTTTCCAAGGTTTCATGGATTTTTAGAATAAGCAGCCTCTATTAGCAGCAGCAGCACGTGGCAATCAGTAAGCCTGAAAGAAGACTTTATAAAGCCAAGTGACCTATGCAAAATAAGCTCTTCTATAAATCCTTCCCCTACCTGTAAGTACATCGTCTATACCATACTGTTGCAATTATGAGTTTGCTTTTAAAATCATACATTTTGCCCAACCTGACAAGTAATTAAAGAAAGCCTGCAATGTCAAGTAGATTAACTGATTAAAACATTTTGACTAATATAGTGCCTTGATAAATCAAGCAGAATGTTTAATTTAAATCAAATAATGCCTAAAAGAAGATGGGAATATTTCTTCTAAGATGATGTTTATTGTGATATGTGTACATCTCTAGAACTATTTTTCATGTGGAAATGTATGAAAATTACTGATTTATCGGTTAAAACACATCCAATTCCTAAATTAAGATTCCTTAATTAATGATGACAGGCACTAAAAAAAAAATCCCCACATCTTGTATATGATCTCATAGGACTGCTACTTTTTCCGTTTTGATGGAAGAGTTGCTGTGATTTATTGGTGAGAGTGTGGGGCTAGGAGTGGGGATATCCCAGTTAAAATCCCTGCTCAGCTATGAAGCTCTGTGGCTGACATTAGGTCAGTCTCTCCCTCTCAGTCTAATTCATTTTACAAGGTTGTTGTATGAGGGGAAGATGACAGGGTATGTTGCCCTGGGCTCCTTGCAGAAAGCATGGCACATAAATATAGTAATAATAAAGCATAACAAATGTTTTTTTCTGTGATCTCTTCTTTCACACTTCACCCTTTCTCACTCCAGTTCTACAAAGACTATTGTTTCACTCACTGAACAGTGACATTCTGTAAACATTGTGCACCAGTCCTTTGGGTAGATTACTCACTGACACATTTTGGTTTCCTGCGGAAATCACTCAAACTCTAATTTGAGTGCTTTCAGAAAACTCATTTCCAAGGTAAACCATATTTTAGTCAAATAATTGTATTAGCATAAAGATACAAATACAATAAGTTCAAGTCAAGAGACCACTAAAAATGGGATTCCACCATCATTTAGATATGTGGGGAAAAGGTAGTTTTAGGCAGAATTACTGTGAGGCAGAATTACTGTTCAACAAAAATGTCTGAGCCTCACACAGTCATAGCAATGTGACTGCAAGAGAGTGACTGCATCTTCTAGGCAAGAGAGGAAGTAAAAAATAATTATGAAATCCACGTGTGTTTGTGTGAAAGAAGTGTATTTCTGAGTGAGGGCGGTTAACAATTAAATCCCCTCATTGACCTTGAGTTAATGACAATGGCATTATTTATGGAAACACAGCACTTACTGTGCCAAACAGATTTTCATTTCTGAAGAGCAACATTTCCCATCAATTGCCTCTATTCCTTCTGCCTCAGGGATGTTCTTAAGCAAAACCAGGGTGGGATTTCTATTTACAGTAATTATTTTCTCCTGCTTCTCATCAGTACAGCTGGGCTAAGCTGAAGACTGGCAAATTCTTCAGTCTCCTTTTCACCAAAGTCATTTAAGCTAAATGGTGGCTGAAAGGAGAGAAAATTAGGCTGTGCCTGGTGCCCATTTGTGACCAAGCACCTTTTGATGCCTGCCTTTCTGGCAGATTTCTCTTCCCTTTTCAAAATTCTATCTCAGCTGTCTGTTACTTGTTTCCAGAATCAGAAGCCCTCCTTCACTGAGTCTCATCTCAGTTATTGTCTTAAACTCTCCTATCTCCTGGGGGTCGTTTACATGGGCAAATACTCCTCTAAATATACCGCTAAGATAGCTCATAGTTCACACGGGTCGAGGCACAGCATCGCCTCATTCAGAAGGGGGCAAGGTGAAACACCCAAATATAGCGTGGCAAGGGATGTCACTACTTTTGCCGGTGTATTTGCAATGTAGTGCATTATTGGCAGTGTAAACAACCATTCCGCTAAGGGCTACAGCAGAGCTGCACTGTGATTGGTTGCTATGATGCAGGGGTGGGCTTAAAAGAGGGGGAGGGAGGGAGGGGGGAGGGAGAGACAGTAGCGATTAGAGGAAACTTTAAAAAATCCTCTCTGCTATTTTGCAAGCCAGTTTGCAAACAAAAAGGATTCCCATCAATTTTCAGTCAGGGAGCATTCCTTCTCATCCTCTCTGCTGTTTTGCAAGTATGTAAAAGCTCCGTTCGTCAGCAGTGATCCTGTGCAAGGGGGAGGGAAAGAAACCATTTCACGAAGGGCTGCAGCAGAGCTGCACTGCTATTTTGACAGTCTCTCTCTCTCTCTCTGGCTTTCCAGAAAATGCTGTTAAGCAAGGAGGAAAACCTTCCGTTTGATTTGTGGCCAGGGAGCTGGGGGTGGGGGAGAGTGACTGCCTCTAAGCTGTTAAGCACATGGACCTTCCATTTGATTTGTGGCCAGGGAGCTGGGTGGGGGGAAGAGTGACTGCCTCTAAGCTGTTAAGCATGAAGTTTGGGCCAGGGCAGACATTCCTATGGCATCCCTTTGTCTCCTCACAATGCTTGGCCATGCCCCCAGCACATTTGGCTGTGTGAACCTCAAAGCGGAAAAAATCAAAGAGCCACAAAATATAGCTGTGTAAACATATAACGTGTAAACTGCCCACCACAGAGGCGGGAAAGCGCTAAAGCACAACTTAACGCAATAAAACCTGCCGTGTAAACCAGCCCCTGGCTTTCCTGGGAATTCTCTCCCTTCCTCCTCCCCACAAGAAAAGCACATTCTTTTGTTTCCTCAGCCCCTCCAGCTACTTAACCAGAGTGAAACATTGCACCTTGTTCCCTGGATATTGTTGCTGCCCTTTCCTAAGGAAATTTTTTCTCCCTCGTATCTTGCCCTGGTAGGGTGCTGTGGCTCTTTCTCAGTCTCTACTTCAGACACTTCGCACCTGGCTCATTTTCTTCCATTCTGACAATACCACATTCTTTGATAAATGCACTCATGCAATTATCAATTGTCTGTCCTCCAGCCCTACACCCATATCGTTGTAACCTGCAGCCTTAAGCATGAAAATTTAATGCTTTACCAAGGAACTATGGGGACTACTCACATGTTTAACATCTCATCTGTTAATCTCTGTTCTAAAACCATAACTACATGTTAAATATTGCTGCTCTTTAATTTGAAGCAGGGACTCTGTATTCAACAAATATCCTTAGAAACTGAAGCTGAGTATTAAGCCTAGTTTGCTAGTCACTATGAACTAAAACTCCAACTGAATCTACAAAGGTGCTTTATGCAGTATTAGAACACTGGTCCACCCTCAGATAACAACCAGGATTCCCAGCTCCACTGCATCTCTAATTATTCACACCCCTTCATTTTCCTTTAAATTATCAACAAGAGAACACAGAAGACACACCTAGAAGCTAACTAGCAATGCTGGAATGCAAAGCTTCTGGTAAAAATTCCTTCCCGTACATTTTTGCAAGGCCCCAGTTAAAAGAGGCTTAGGCAATCAGCAGGCCTGCTCTGCTATTTACTTGGCCTCAGACCCCTGTCAAAGCAACACAAGTCCTTGTAAAAGCTTTCCCTGAGAGGCATCACACATCTTGAACAACCCAGAGGCAGCCTCATCTACCCAGAAGACTGTACTTCCTGCTCCTCACTGCTGGTTCATCCCCCAGATCAGTCTCCTTTGGAACTAGTTCAGTGCTCTCACTTTGGCCTGAACACAAATGGTGCTGCGCAGAAACTGAATGATGCCATTATTTAGCAACCCATAGTATTATGTGTAAATGGTCTGTTTTTCCTTTAGCTCATGAAATTCTTATTGTGGCCTTAGGTCCTGAACATATTATCCCTTCCTGGCTGGAATAAGTGGGGAAAAATATAAATAGGAGACAATGGCCTGGAACAAGAAGATTTTGACATTTTTTAATAACATTTTTTGATCTGTGTTAGTCAGCTCAAGCTCAAGCATGTGGACTAAGTTCAAGTTCTTAAAACTCTTTCTTTTTGGATACACCACAAAGAAGACCAGAATACTGTTCAGAAAAAAAGGGAGATCTCAGGGGGTGGGGTGAAGAACTAATGGAGGAGAAGAAAACCCCTGCCCTTAAAGAGGTAACTGCTGAAAGTAATGGGATTCTGCACAAGTTATGAATTTTAAACACTTCCATAAGCTGTCATCTACAGCTGGATATGAGCTGTTCCTGACTGACTATAAATGAGAAAGGCACTGGAGAAGTGGTTTGGTATTTTAAGTTACTCTCACTCATCTCTAACTCATCACCAGACTCTTTTTAAAAGACCTGTACTTTTAAACACTTCTAACACACATGTAAATAATTAGATATGAGCCACTTTATAGCAGGGCAGGACAAGGAAATGAGGAAACCCATTTCACAGAATAAAGAACTAAGGCACTGGGGTGATTTGCAGGGCTGAGCTGAACTGAGGTCTTTCATGTAAGCTTTCACATGCCCACTCCCTGCAAGGAGAATGTCCCTTTCCAGCAAATTTGTATGAAGTACATCTCTGAACAAGTGTAAAAGTGTTTGTCAGTTCAAAAGGAGGTGACATTTCCTATCCCCTCTCTGATATGGCTTTGTAATGCCATCATCTAGCCATCTATGTCTAACTAACTAAGTGTTAATTTCTCATTATTACAACCATAATCTTAGATTTGCTGGGATCACAAAACAAAAAGATTCAGGCTTGAATCTTACAGATTTTCCAAATTAGAAAGGACTACTAAACCAATGTGATTCAATGGGTCTACTCTACTTGGTACTACCAACAGCATTCAGGCCTCAGTGTAGCAAAAAAACAAAAAACAAAAAACATTTTCTCTATCAGAGAGGCTGCAAACAGCAGTGAGTGAGTACAAAAAAGGTAAACACTGAAGTGAAGCAGTTTTAAAAATTGTCTCTCCCCCCCCCCTCTTGTACTGGTATAATAACTTTGGAATATGCACTTCAGTTCCAGGAACCTAAGCAAGTTCCTCTTTCTCAAAGACTGACAAAATACCTGCAGAGCAGCTAGTGTGATGTAGTAGTGTGAGTGTTGGCCTGTGACTCTGGAGACCAGGGTTCGAATCCCTGCTCAGCCATGAAAACCCACTGGGTGACTTTGGGCAAGTCATACACTCTCAGCCTCAGAAAACCCCATGATAGGTTCACGTTAGTGTCACCATAAGCCAGAAATGACTTGATGGCACACAACAACAACATACCATAGTCAGACTATCTACCTGATGCTACCTACTTTGACTGCCAACAATTTTTCAGGATCTCAAGCAAATGTCTTTCACATTATTCCATCTGGAGATGCCAGGGATATGGTTCTTACTCACATACAAAATATGAGCTCTATCCTGAGCTATGCCACCCTTGCTCATCTTGCAATTATCAGTGCAGATGCATGGTCTAACAAAGTGTGCTAGAGCAAGAGTAGGCAGCCTTTTTGTCGCTGTTGTGTGCCTTCAAGTCATTTCAAACTTATGACAACCCATGAGGTTTTCTTGGCAAGAGTGTGGTTTGCTTCCCCCCTCTCTGAGGTTGAGAGTGTGTGACTTGCCAAGGTCACACAATGGGTTTCCATGGCTGGGCAGGGAGCCAAACCCTGGTGTCCAGAGTTGTAGTCTAATGCTCAAAGCCCTATGCCATGCTGGCTTTCTAAGTTGACTTTAGGCTTGTAGAATCTATGTTTTGAAATTAGAACCTAAAAATGGACTAACCAGATCCAGGTATGAAATACTGGTTCTTGCAGGCAGATATGGCTAGGAATACAGGAACAGGGTGCCTTTGGTCTCTAACTCAGCCCACGAGTTTATGGTCAGTAGAAGAATCAAGCTCACAAGCTCAATCCACTCACAGTTTCACTCCAAGTGCTGCTACTGGCAACCTAAATTGGGGTAGGAGGGAGGTTTTAGTTGTTGCTACTATTAGTTGGGAGAGAGAAACTTTACTGATCCACTGAAAATTAGCTAGTAGATCCTTTTGCTCACCCTGCTCTAGGGTTGAAAACCACAGAAAAAAATACTCACAAACCTTTAGATGGAACCCATAGTTTTAAGGTGTCAATGCAATTATCATAAAGCAAGTTGGCTGCCCAGCAAGGACTGTGAGAGAGCATGTTCTATGGCTTCTCATGTGTCCATGTGTGCAGTGCAGCAGGTGAATAGGTAATTGAATCCTTCCTCCTCTCACATACTCTAACCTGGTTCAGAAGCTGAGCAGAAGCGGGGGTGGGGCGCAAAAACAAAACAAAACTGAAGCAACCTAAAGCCAGTAGAGCAGTTAAGTCCACATCTGGGTACTCTGATTTATTCCCCTTTTTCAAGTCCAGACAATCTCAGGATAAATCTGCAGGTACGATCTTTGGAATGAGTGAAAAGAGGAAATCTCTTCAGGCTTGGGCACTCTCAGTCTGAGCCACACCTGCATCTAAGTCTGCTACACCCATGCCCCTCCCATCCTCTGTCTATCATGATGCAAATGAACTGGCTATTCTAATTGGGTAATTAATTGTCTGTCCTACCTGGATAGGGATCAGTGTAGGGAGGGAAGGTTGTAATGATAACAGAGAGGGAAGGAGCTGAGGTACAGGACTTCTCTGATGACACTCCATATCCTCTCTCTGGTCATCTCACTATACACATTTTGGCTAGTTTAACAATAGGCATGGTTGCAAAATGCAACATGGACACAACGGGTTCACAGACTTCTCTCCAAGCTCTAGGAAAGTGTAAGGTGGAAACTGAATCCATACACAAACAGATAACTAACTCTACAGTGTATGGCAGAGAATAAAGATGTCAATATCAACTAGGTCCGTGATGGTGAACCTATGACACGTGTGTCAGCACTGACACGCGTAGCCATTTGTGCTGACAAGTGGCCGTAGGCCTCCTCCCCCCCGCTCTTGCCCGCAACCTCACCACCCTCCCTAAAGTGGCGATCTGGGCTTCAAAGCCTCATTTTAGGGAGGGGGGAGGAAAGTGCCAGGCGGGGCTACGAAGCCCCGATTGCCACTTTAGGGAGGGTGGGAGGGTGGAGGAAAGTGGTGGGCAGGGCTACGAAGCCCCGATCACCACTTTAGGGAGGCAGGGGAGTGGAGCCTCCCCCCCACCTGGCCACCACCACCTGTGAGGCCTGCCGTGCTTCCCCAGAGATGCCTCGGAAAGGCCGACTACGGTGGCCGGCGGGCGGGACTCTGCCGGGGAAGGCAGCGGGCGAGCGGAAGGGTGGCTGCCCGGCCTCTCCCTGGCCTTCCTGAGGTGGCTCCGAAGCCTCAGAGCTGCCTCAGAAAGGCCAGGGAAGATGGCGGGTGAGCAGGAGGGTGGCCGCCCGGCCTCTCCCCAGCCTTCCCGAGGCGGCTCCGAGGCTTCGAATCCTCGGAGCCACCTTGGAAAGGCCAGGGAAGGTGGTGGGCGAGCAGGAGGGTGGCCGCCTGGCCTCTCCCCAGCCTTCCCAAGGAGGCTCCATGGCTTTGAAGCCGCGGAGCCACCTCGGGGAGGCTGGAGAAGGTGGTGGATGGGAGGGAGGAACTCTGCCTGGCCTCTCCCTGGCCTTCCTGAGGGGGCTCCGAGGCTAGCTGCCTCGGAAAGGCCGGGGAAGGCAAGCGGGTGGGAGGGAGGGACTCTGCCCGGCCTCTCCCCGGCCTTACCAAGGGGGCTCCAAGGCTTCAAAGCCTCGGAAAAGCTGAGGAAGGTGACAGGCAGGTAGGCCTCTTGTTTGATCCCAGGGCACCGCACGCAGCTTCTCCAATGGAGCCTTCCTAAATAGCTCCGCACAGGGGAGCTGCCAAAAGAGGGAGGGGGAGAATGCGCATGTGCGTGTGTGTGCGCATGGCGTTGTGGGGAGGGGGAGTAAGTGCTGTGAAGGGGAGAAGTCGAGGGTCTGGGAGCCGAGGAGCTGCCCGCGTAATCACTCCTAGGCTAGCCGGCAACACATGCTCTGCTCCATGGCTAACTAAGGCTGCTTCCTCGTCTCCAACTCCGCCTTGCTCCCACACTCGCTACCGTGCCACCCAGCCTTCCTCTACCTCCAGCAGGTAAGTCCACCTCTTTTATATCTTTCCCTGCTTCACTTGTTGGTGAGGTATCCCCCCAAATAAACCCATGGGTCAGCGGGAGGCCGGGGGAAGTGGGGGGGGGGAAGTAGCGACAGGGCCTCCGAAGGCCCCATCGCCACTTTCGGGAGGCTGGGGGGGCTGTTATTATTTGCAGATTTTTCACATTTGCGGGGGGTCTTTGGAACCTAACCCCCATGAATATGAAGGGACGACTGTACATTTTGATTACTCAGTTGTCACATGAGTTGTGACAACTCATTAATTATTAATAAACAATTAATAATATTGTTGCTTAAACATTAAATATCACAAAATAATGTTTTTTCCTCAAAGTGACATGCCAACAGAGTTATACTCAGTTTTTTGGCGTCGTTTGACACACCAAGCTCAAAAGGTTGCCCATCACTGAACTAGGTAGTGGATCAAGAGCACAGACCACATAATTGTCAGGAGTTAGAGACTGAACTCCATTGTAAAATGGCTGAACAACTGCAGAACCATGCTGCATGAACTACCAAGTCATGCCTAGTCAGGCCACTAGCGGGCAATGTCCTGTACACACACACATACACACACTCTGTGTGTGTGTGTGTGTGTATGTGTGTGTGTGTGTGTGTATATATATATATATATATATATGTATATGAGAGCTCAGAACAGAGCTCACTTCCTCCTTTCTTCTCTTCCTGTGAATTCTGAGGCCTGATGAAGCAGTTTCTCCTTCAATTGTAAATATTTGTATATATTGCAACTGTTTGACTTTGAAGATAAAAGTGCCTCCTGCTTATTTGGACGTCAAACACTCTGTGTGTGAATATTCTTGGGAACAGGTTGTTACTGAGTCTGCTGAGATAGTTTTTGGGCTTCTGCTGGGGACTGAGTGTCCTATCATCCCCTGACAATAACCTCTTCATCTATGTTGCACCTTAGAATGCTGGGTGTACAGTATGACTCCCGTATCCACTGATTTATTATCCACTACTGATTCAATTATCCACAGGACACAAAACAGCACACCTACCATAGAGTCTGCCTAGAAATTATGCCCTCTCTAGCCACTTTCTAGGTCCTCCAAAGCAACTCTATTGTATTTTAAGCTGGAAGTCCCATTATTTTCAGTTGCGTTCGGTATTATCCACGATTTTCAGTATCTACGCCCCCCCCCCAGAACCAATCCCCAGCGGATATGGGGGTCCTACTATAGTTGCAAAACCAAACAACGTTTCATTCTTTTGCCTTGATTGTGGCAGGAAAAATTCATCATTCCCTGTCAGAAAGCTGACATATCCTCTCAGGCAGTAGCTGTCATTATTCTGAATTCACGCTTTTCTTTTCAAAAACATCAAGTGAATTCCATCATTTTCAGTTATTGTAAGAGCTCTTGCCCTTACAAAAAAGTCTGCTTGGAGCTACTCCTCAAAGCCTTCCCACCCTACAGACTGGGACACAGGTGTGGCTCAGAAATGCCAAGACTTACCTATCAGGGAATTCAGTGATGAATAGGAGCTGACTCTTCTCATCTTGTCAATGGTCTCAAAGGACAGGATATATTCTTCATTCTCAGGGCTGCCCAATGTGCTGCTGGCACTGCTGCTGGTGCTCAAGTTCCCAGGGGAAAATGCAACAGAGCTCCCAGCTGTTGAAGAAAAACAGCTCAAAGACTCTAAAAGAAGCATGTCTGCAATAACTATACTTCCTACACATACATGCACTTGCTCTGTGTCAATGACAGAAAGGGGATAACTGCATCAAGGAGATAATCCAAAAATTCCACACTTTTTCAGTGTGACGCATGTATGCTTCAATTGCTTAGACAATGAGAGAGGTACAGTTGTCCCTTCACATTTGCAGCTTTGACACTCGCGGTTTTGATTATTCACGGTTTTCCCTCACCCACCGCCTGTCTCCTGGGTCTTCACTTCTCTTCACAAAGGGAACAAAGACCCAGGGAAGCCGAGGGAGTGAGGCAAAACCTCTTAAACCAACCCTCTGCTAAGCCTTTGCTCCCTTTGCAGGGAGGGTGAAAACCCAGCAGACAGCCGGTTTGAGAGGTTTCCCCCCACTCCCTGGGCTTCCCTGGGTCTTCGCTTCTCTTCACAAAGGGAACAAAGACCCAGGGAAGCTGAGGGATTGAGGTAAACCCTCTTAAACCGGCCTTCTGCTAAGCCTTCGCTGCCTTTGCAGGGAGGGCGAAAGCCCAGGAGAGGGCGATTGTTATTTGCGTTTTTTTCACATTCACGGGGGTCTGGAGGCCCTAACCCCCACGAATGTGAAGGGACAACTGTACCCTTGTGGAAAATGACATTCTCTCTCTGTCTAGGCTAAAGCCATCAATTTTTTTCCTTCATAGGTGCCATGATGTCATAATATCTGATTAAACCTTTTAGGGCACTGGTCTTCAATAGAACCCAAAGTATGTTGCAGTCCAACCTCAGATCAGTTGTGTAGGAGTGTCAGCATCATTATTTTGTTTTCTGAGGAGAAAGACACTCCTTCTCCCATCTACCTTAAAAACTAAACACACACTGTTGGTGAACTGTTTTGCTTTCTCCTATTAGTTTAAAGGAAGAATAGATGGTTGAATGAAGCGACACATGCTAAGAAGGAGAAAGGAATGTGGAGAAGCAACCAATATTTGACTAAATTGGAGCACTGAACGAATGTTCAATGACCATGTCATAGCGGCACCCGGTATAGCTTTGTTATTCCTTCACCTTGGCTGAAAACTAGTGTGGTACACTGTATTGATCCCTATCCCTCAATACGCTGGTCCCATCACCTATCACTAGGCTCCAATCCACTACCTTAGAGCAGGATAGAAGTCTACCTCCTGACATGTTATAGAATATTGTTTTAGAGGGTGAAATACAAACAAGCATTGTTGACTAATGGGCAAAATGAAGTTACTTTCCTTGTTTGTGTTCTGAACACCAGTGTAGGAAAGCAATAATGAACTACAGATACACATCTTTGCAATGTGGGAATATTCCAACAAATATCTGGGAGGCATACCAAAAGCTTGCCTAGCACTTGTACCCAACCATTCCTATATAGAGAAAACCCTGAAAAACAAACAAACAAAATGTTTTCAGAGTAGTCTAGAAGAAAGGGAAAGTCTGTGGGCTTGTGATACACATACATGCTAGTTTAGTAAGGTTTGCCCTGGAATATCAGGGGATGGGGCATGAAGAGCTGCTGGATAAGGGGGGACATGATAAAAATCAGGTGGAACCATCTTGTGCCAGTAGAGCTATTTTCAAAAGGACCTCCACCAGTTTCTGGTTGATCACTCTCTCTCACTTTCAGCAGCCTCTCCATATCCTCTCCTGGATAATCCTCTTACCCCTTCCTGCTGTCTTCTGGGTGGGGGGCTGCAATTGGGGTTAAGATTGTTCTGTGAATTTGTTTTGTGTTATGGTTCTCTGGATCCAACCCTATGTTATTCCATTCACCAATGGTGTCTGGAAACACTGTCATTCCATTATAGACACTGAATTGCCTCATACTTGCTATTATTGGTAACGGTCATATGACTAAACTCTATGAAAGAAGGGAGAGAATGTAAATAAAAAGGAGGTAGTGAAAAGTTATCTTACATTCCTCATTCAAGCTGAGATTCTGCAGAGACTTATTCAAGTTCCTTGCCGTGGTGACTGCTCGGATATTCCCATAGGAGCTAACAGAACGGAGTTTTGGTGTGCACGGACTGTCTCGCACTGGAGTCAGGCTTCCACCCTCTAGGGAGCAACATTATTATTTATCCACACAGAGAAGAGAAATAAGAAAACAATTCTACTATGATGGGGAAAGAAAAACATTTTCAAACAAGTAATTGTCACGATAAAATAACAGCCATAACTGCTCTCTGGGATACTGAAGAAGAGCTGTCAGGTTCATTTCCTTCCTCATCCTCCTGAAACACAATAGGAAGATCATCACGTTCTGTGTTTTCATAGCATGATTTTGACCTAGCTTTTCAGCTAGGATTTTTTCAGCTTTGGACTTTTCAGCTATGGACTCAAAAGGATTAAGCCTTTTGAGTCCATAGATAACACCTGCTTTTAGCTCTCCTGCAAAACTAGTGACCTAAACTTGAATTGAAGGGTACTTTAATAGAGAAGACATCTTGCAAGCAGTAGCTAAAACTGAGATGTTGTTTCCATCTGCTCATTTAAGAAAGCATGGGAATTTATTGACTGCTGGTATGCAGTCTCCATTACTGTTAATGAGAGCTACAAGACAGCTCCATAAAAACACCACTGAATTAAATGTGGCAGTGTGTATTGTTGAGGTATGAGGCTAGGTATCACCTCCATAATCAAAGGTCAACAAAAGTTTAAGGATCTTTTCCCTAGCCAAATCTTTAGTTATACTGTATTAGGTGAGTGCTTGCAATTTCAACAGTTTGATTTATTTCTCCTTTCCACCTTAAGATAGATCCAAGTAGTATCTATGTTGTACAATGGCCTTTATGTTCTGTATCAGATATGGTTGTTTCCATTATGGAGATAAGATAGTTTCTATACATATTATTTACATGGCAATTTGGACTTTTCCAAAATAAATAAAAGCAGCATGTAACCATTTGGGATATTTTCTGCTTCAGCTAGAGCAGGCAAGGGGATAGAGGAGCAGGTTTTCATATTTTTAATGCAATCCACTTTTTCAGACAAAGCGACTCTTAAATTACTCATTACAGGAGACAACTGTGCTTTCATCTAAATGATCTGACAGTAGAGGTTCCAGTGTCCCCAGAGATTATCCAGGATATTTAATATTTAAGATGACATTTTCATGAAATAAAAGGGCAGCAACAATTTGTCTAGGTTTTTTTCCCCTTTAACTTCTCAAATGAAGGAAATCTGTAAAGAGGAAAAAACAAAAGAAATGGAATAGAAAAGAATTAAAGTCCTTATTTGAATTTTACAAAGAATTAGGCTTTCGGGACTACAGACTTTCTGCACAATATTGCATGCTGTTGTTAGTATTTCCCAATAACAAGGGGAAAAGAACTCTTGATAGCAGCAGGATCAAGACACTGATCACTACAGAATTCAACATAGGAACCGTCTGTGTACATCTTACAAGACAGGTTCAAGTTCATGGGCTTCATCGACCCACGGTCTGATATTACATCAGTGAGCCTTGGGCCGATGTGCTCACCTTTTCTTACCTTGCATGCTTCTATACATAAGATTTGTGCTTGCCTTCCAAATCAGAATTGGAAAACAGGATTTGATTCTGGCTTTCAATTTTGTTTTGGAGAGTGAGTGTGAATCACAGTGTACTGATTCTGATGTAAAAGGAAATGGCAGTTGATGCTGAACAGCAAATCAGGAAGGAACGCATGAAACACCTGGGAAGCAGGAAGCCTGGGGCTTGTTCATGTAACACTAACCATAATTTGGAATTGCAATCAAGCTAATAGCCTCCAATCCTTCATAGAATTGGTTTTTTCTTCTCCCCAAAAAGTGATGTAGTACCTGGAGCAGCTGGTGAAGGCAGTGTATAGTTCTTTTCTTCTTCCATAAACTGCAAGGCAACAGTGCAGAAATTGCTTTCGTACTGGATCACAAGGTGACTCAATGCCACCACCAACTCCTGTAGAGAGGCAAAGAAGGAAAAACAGGCCTCTGAACACTGTGTCAAATAACTGACTGCAAAGTACTCACATCACTGTAAAAGCAGGGACTAGAAATATCTCAGAGAGAAGAAAATAGGATACTCACCATCAAAAGTCAAGGTTCAAGGAATATTTGCTGAAATGCGCTTCTCACTAGGTAGCTAAAACAACCTGTGCAGTGCATAGTTCTTGGACCAAGCATTTAAGTTCTGAAAATAAAACATCAGTCCCATCCACCTAAATGAGGCGTGGGCACCTTCCATGGGTCTAAGGGCTAAATACAATCCCTGGAGGCTACATCACTAGACTGCTGAAATTTGGTGGCAAAAAAAGGCCACACTTCCCTTTAAAATCAGGTACAATCACACTTCTAGACTGTGCTCCCTTGAGTGTGACACTTCTATGAGCATGACTGTGCCTTAAAACAAGGTGTGACTCTTTGATAGCATGGTGTAGCCTTTTTTGGTTGTGTGGTAGTTATTTCAGTGGCAAAGGGATGGGTGTGGGTCAGAGTTGTGCAACAGGGGTACACCTGTGGCCTGCAGGTTGCCCATACCTCAACTGAAAGATTGAGACTTACATAGGCATTCATATGTAGTAGTCTTTAAACTGTTTGAAATACAGTATCAAACTACTACTTTACTATGTCCATAGATTGGACGGAGAAGGAGAATGCCCTCTGCTAAATATGGTTGCCCTTCATATTTATAAGACTCAAAGCTTATATGGCACCTATTAGCCCCAAAATAAAAATACAGTCCAGATAGAATATTTATGTTGTGACATTGTTTTGAATCCATATTGAGGTCTTGTTCTCTTGACTTTGAAATAAGCACACCTCTTAATATAGCAATACAGCTCACTGCTATAGAATATCTGTCCCCATGTAAGTAGTTTAAGAATGATTCCTGTGGACACATACACATGGAAAACACTACTTTGAAAATGACTAACACTACTTTGAAAATGACTATGTTCCCCACCTCCACCAATAAGGAAGAGTTTACAGAAGTTAGTGTTATTAAAGAGTTTTGCCTGAGAAAAATATGGGGATAACCAGTGCAGACACTATTTTCCACGTAGATATCTATGGAAGTCAACAATATTTATGGGAACTGGCTCCAAAGTTTCACTTTAGAACAAAGATTAATGTTCCTGTCTTGATGAGAAAGAAAGCAACTGAAGTTAGGAGTTGTGAAATAACAAATAAACTATAGGAATTCAAAAACTTCTATTATATGTGTAAACTTCTTTGGAAATATAAAAGTCTTGTTTAAAGGCAATTAATAGAGATGAATTATATCTTTACATGATATGGAAGTCCTTTGGAAGACAGATGACTGCAGTAAATCAGTTGATAGTAAAGAATAAAATTGATTGATATCTATTGCTTCACAGTCCACCACTATTAGCAGGTTTTTGTGTTTTGACAATATCAACTGGCAATATATAGGAACAAATAATTGAGTCTGTGGGAAAGCAGGAGAAAATTGGTGGATTATTTGTTCCTATATATTGTATGGTTTATCTTTGATAAGGAAGTTCTAGTAAATACTTCAGCCACTGATGAAGACCCATAGTCGAAACACGTCTGACTGCTAATAGTGCTGGACTGTCAAGCAATAGGATGGGATGAATTTGATGACCAGCTAAGTGTGTCCATATGGACATTCTCTTCCCCAGGAAGATAAACCACCAAGGTGATATTTCTCCCGATACACCATTCCCAAAGTCAAAGAGTGAGGTAGAGGAGAGTGGTGAAACTGGTACCCCCTTGCTTGTAGAAGTAATACATGACTGTGGTGTTGTTGGTCAGCAACTGTATCATGTTGTCTCAGAGAAGAGCCATGAAGGAATAGAATGCTTTCTCTACCACCCACATCTCCAATGTGTTGATGAAAATGGTTTGCTCCGTAGACAACCACAGATCCTGTTGAGACCCCTATCCCATCATCAAGGCATCTGTGGTGATGATGGCTTGAGAAAGGAAAAGAATACACTATAGACATGGGCTGCATCCAACCACTACCACAGAGAGTGCTGGACCATCCTCCGTATGGTCAACTACTTCTTGAGGGAGTCCCGAAGTGGGCAGAATCGAGAGAGGAATCAGCTTGTAGGAGCTGCATCCAGACCCATGAATGGAGAGTGATGGACGTAGTGGGCATCATCCATCCTAACACTACTAGCACATCCCTGGCCCTGAGTCTTCTGTAATGGAGGCACTGAAGAACAGACCAACACAACATCAAGAACCTGTCATTCAGCAGAAAAGTAGCCTGGGTCCAGAACTGCCCCGATGAACCATATCCTCTGGGTGGGATTCAAAAGAGACTTTTTCTGGTTCAAGACAAGGCCCAGATGGTTGAGAAGACACAAGTTGAGATTGATGCACAATTCAGCAGAGTGCCGAACACCAGGAGTCAAGTCCAGTATTGAGAAGCCGAAAATGGCCAAACTGAGGAGTATCGACAGAGTTGAAGAAGACCAAACTGAAGAGAATCAACAAAGCCAAAGAAGGCCAAACCGAAGAAGAAACACAGTTCCTATAGATGATGCTGTAGTGGTGGAAGAAAAGGAAAAGTTTTGGTGGGAAGGCCCCTATATAGTGGCATTGAAGGTGTTGGTGGGATTACCACCAAAAAACTTCTGAACCACTTTAGAAGGTTCTGAAAGATGCACTGTGCAGGCTCAGGATAACCTATTTATATGAATCACAGACATCGCAAAGAAGAAGTATTATTTAAGCAATAATCTCCACTGCACATTCTTAATCAGAGGTGCATATTTCTCAACCCAATCTAGCAGGACCAAGACCATGGCCTTGACTACACGGCAAAAACAACAGCAAAAACAACAACAAAAACCCAGGAAGAATTCGAGAACCATATTATTGGTCCTCACGCTAGGTGGGCCAGATATGTGCTATTTGGAAGGAGGGGGGTTGAAAACTCCACATAGACCGTGATAACAGCTTTTGCTGGTTTTCGCGAGCTTTTAAAAAAGTGCGGGATAAAACGCACTAGTGGTTGTCTGATTAATCAGCTACCATCTTGGAAGGAACACAGCAGAGCTGGAATGTGATTGGTCAGACCTCAGAGAGGGATGTCTTGCAATACAGAATCCACCATTGTTGAAAGGCCCTAAATGAACCTGCTTCGGGAGGCAGGCTGAGGAAAAGTACTGAGGCCAAAGCACTGCATGCTCCAGAAGCTGCCACGGAGCAGAGAGAGTAGCCCTGGGTGTGCCTCCTCCTCTGAAGGCATACTAGACACAAGAGGAACCTTCCCCTCTCCTCTCTCCCACCACTGCTGCCTGTCAAGAGGGGAGCAGGTCCCACACAGCCCCCATCCTGCCTGGGAAATGAGGAGCAGGGTGGTGGAACGAGAGGGACCCCCCTCCTCTTTCCCACTGGATCGCCACCGCAGCCATGCAGCTGAAGGAGGGGGAGAGCAAGCGGCCAAAGACCTACAGTGGGGCTGAATCCCCCTAGCACTGGCCGTGACGGAGGAGGGAGGGGCAAGCGCCACGGCTGGCTAGTCCAAGGTGTGGGGGTGTTACCATCCTTCTCAGCAGCACCACAGCCACCGGTGCAGCTCCCTGGATCCCAGTGCTCTCTCCATCTCACCCCCTCTTTCAGCCATGTAGTCATGGCGGTGATCCAGCTGTCCAGCCTTTGGCCAGTAACCCCCTCCATGGATTATCTGGCAGTGGCCCTGCCCCCTCTTCCTGACATGGCCAGTGCTCAGGGGAATTGGTACCACCATAGGCTTTCGGCCACTTGCTCCCCCCCTCCTTTGGCCATGTGGCTGCGGCAGTGATCCAGCAGGAGAGAGGAGGATGACTGGTCCTTCTCCTCAATTCCCAGGCAGGACAGAGGCTGTTGGGGACCTGCTCCCCTCTTGACAGGCGGCAGCAGTGGCGAAAGAGAGGAGGGGTGGTCCTTATTGTCCCACCACCCCCTTCCTCAATTCCCAGGCAGGATGGGGGCTGTGGGGGACCCGCTCCCCTCTTGACAGGTGGTGGTGACTTCGCCCTGCTGCCAGGAGCCATGTGTGCCCAGCCCGGCTGCTCCACCCACCCCTATTGCCTGTTGCCCCAGGAAAGGCCAACAGGTCCCTGGCCATGTAAACAACAACATTGCTATTTTTTCTTTATTTGCCAATTTCAGATGCATCATGGGCACAACTGGGGACTGCACCGAAAGGGAGGTAAGTCAATATTTCCTGGACTTAATTCTCCTGTGTAGCTGACCCCCAAGAGTGTTAGGAATGTGCTTCTCTCCTCAACTTACTCTCTTCAGCAAAGACTCACTGCTGGGTACTAGTGTTCAGGCACTGACAGCAGATACATCTTTCATATTTCTTTCCTCAAATCCCCACAAAAGATAAGCAGTGCTTATCATGTTTTCCTTTTTTGCAAGAACACAGTATAAAGCTTCTTTACTGTGAACATCTTTTTTTATATAAAAAAGGCAAATATATGTGTGTGTGTGTCCCTAAGAAACCAGATTTCTGACAAAATTAATACTCATCTGTCACTCTGAATGGGGATGAGGGCACTTTTTTATACTTGGCTTTGTGAAGCATTGATTTTCCCTTCACTTTAGGTTGAAGTTCTGAAGAAAGCTGGAATGTTTGTCTCCAAAATAAATTCTTTGCAACAAAAGGCCCTTTATTCTTGACCAGGTCTCTCTGACTTTTGATTGTTGAACTGATATATTGTCACTAGAAATACTGAACTGGAGGTTAAGCCATACCTCCATTCCATCCATATATGTCCCATTTAAGATATCTTGAATCTTATTAAACGGCAGGTCCCTTACAGAAGACAACTAAGTCACTAGTCTAGGCTTGAAGCCTTGTTCACCTATTCTTTGGTGATTCTAATGTGCCCAGCAGAAATGCCATGGTTTATTGTGAGGACTGCAGAGCTGCTTCTCAAGTAAAGGAATCAAATCAGATATTTGGTGAATAGGAACACGGGTAGCTTAGTTACGGGGAGCTCAGCCCACTATGTATTTCCCATGAAAAAAGCAAAGATTTCTTGTCCTGGATGTAGAATCTTGCAACCTCAAAACATCAGCTGCTATTGTGTTAAAATTTCAAGATAACAAAAACTGAGAAAAATTATTCTTACAGAGGAGAACAGGAAACTTATATCACTGCTCTTTATTAACAGCCATAGGTGTACTACTAATTTCCTATTTATACAAAAGGAACTGAAAAAAATGAGAGGCTCCTTCCTACAACAAATATGTTAATACCAACCAGTTCTGACAAGAGTGTCCCTCAGTACCATCAAATGATGAATGTGTCACTGCTCCAGACCAGGAAGTCAGAATATGGAATTTTCAAGAGACTACAATGTATTATTCCATTTTTTCCCTCAGGTTAAGGAAAGCTCTTTACTGGAGAAATGCCTGGCTTCTCCCTTGCACTTGCATACACATCTTTTTCCTTCCACGGGAATGCCAGATACTTCATGTTATCAGTAACAAATCAATATTTCATTATTTAATTTTGCGTATTGTAATGCAAGACACTACAACAGAGGTGAGACTCATGATGCCTTCTAGCTATTTTGGGACTGCAAATCCCAGCAGCCCCAGCCTGCATAGGTAATGGTGAGGGATGCTGGGAGCTGCAGCGTAACAACATGTGGAAGGCCACATGACTCTCAACCCCGCTCTATTATGAAAAGAGTAATGAAGAGAAGAGCATTACACAGAGAGAAGGCAGCTCCTGTTTTCAGAGAAAGTAACAAAAGCAATGAGAGATTCTGCAGAATATCTAAATGTTGGCAATAAAGGCCGGGACAACTAATCTCATTTCCTTTTTCTTCTCCAAAATGAAAATGGTGCTATAGAAGCTTGACAGTCTGCTGCTGATAGATATCACTTTCCTTTGGCATTCAGCAGCATACGTTCCAATGGTAGATATGTTGCCAGGTTTAAAATAATCCTTTTTAAAATGTCTGGTCTTTCATTATCCTGTTATACAATGCTCTTTTCTGTTTCAAAGGGATTTCTCATACTATACAGCAAATGAAATGCCACACTGATAAGGACTTCATGTCTGCCTGCACTGGGCAAAACGAAGCATCCTGACGTTCAAGCTTGCCAAGCACTAGCATCCTGGGTTTTACAATGATGTCCTCTGGGAGCTGTGATGTTACAAAGACTCATGGTACTCCTGCCCTCAACTCTCCTGCAACCATCCCATTCCATCTCTTGCAGTCAAGTGTCCTCTGAGTGATGAGTGATACTCTGAATGATGAGCTTCATTTTATTTCCTCCCATACAGAAAAGGAGCAAAACAATGTTATTTATCAGGCTGAAAACACAAAGCCAAGTGCAAGCTGATATTTATGTAAGCCTCCCAGGAAATGGAAAAAGAGTGTGTGTATGTGTGTGTGTGTGTGGGGGGGGGGAACCTGAGGAACAGCCAGCCTGTATGACCTGCAGGAGTGCAAAAGCAGTGATGACACACATAACCATCAGGACACCAGAGATCCCTGAAAGGGCCTCTAGGCAGTAACCCTTTCATTACACATTTTTCTTGAGATAGCAGTGCCAAGTTCTCCCTTGTTTAAAGGAGTTTTATTTGGAAGAATCAATGGTTCTTTAACAGGGGAAATGGCACCTGCTGGAAGATGAAATAGCTTTAGCTGCCACAGATTCACAGTGGCCAAAACCAAACAAGCAATCTAATAACCCTCTCCCCAATACCCCAGAATCTCTTTTTAGCAGGTGTACTGAAGGCAAAAGATTAGAACAATGGAAAACAAATGAGAAGTGGCCATGTGGGAGGCAGAATGGGAAGAATGCTGTGTTATCAGTTTTATGATAATGACCGCATTGGCCTACAGGCAAAGAGAATACAGAAAGAGGCAAGAAAACTTGACTGCATCACAGCTGTGTGTGAGGTTCGTGTACCAGGAACATAAGCCAAGTGCAGAAAACAAAGCAAATCTGAAGACAGACAACCATCAGCACTACCACTTGCACACAAAATATTCATATTGCTTTTTCATGCCTCTGTCAAAGAATGATCTACAGAGTGTCAGCTTGTGACAATGTCATGTTTTGCTTTATTGTTTAATGCTGCCAGATCAGAACTTCAAAAATACTAGGTTTTAACCATACTCTTTCCATGCAATGTCCACAACTAATGAAGAATAAGCATATCCTGGAATAAGAGGGTTAGTTTTTAAAATAAGAAACAGCTAGGAATCCTAAATTACCCTTAGATGGCTTTAACAAGGCTATTCCAATATCAATTTTTAGAATCATGTTTCAATAAAAATGAACATTAAATGGTTTCTCCTGGTCTAAAAGATTCCAATGGAATTTTTAACGAGGCAGGGGAAAAGTTAACTATACTTTATTCATGTTTGCAATTTGTACAGTCGTTTTCAGGGAAAATGTTTCACAGTCTTCACTTTCAAATACCTAGAAGGTTTGATAAAATGTTAACATTACTAAACCGAGTTTTACACTACAGTAATTTGAATATAGTGCTGAACTGATACTTTAACTCATGTTTGAAGTTAAACATATAAATCAGTAATTAGACTATTTGTCTATGTCAAACTTTCATTATTTAATGTTTAGAACTGGTAGTAGCTATTGGACTTGGTTTATAATAAGGATCACCATACATCCTCCTTTCCCCAGACTTGTCCCCCTTTTTCAGAGCTAAAACTTCTGTCGATGTGGATTTTTAAAATGTTGGGGATTTTTAAAATGTCTGCTCCCACTTTGCCTCACTGTTCACTGACAACACTGAGAGCTCTGCTAGGAGAAAGGACAGAGGCCAGTCTGGCTGTATGGTCAGAGAAAGAGGGGTGCAACTCAATTCAGGGGTGGGATGTGGGGCGGGGGGAAGGGGACAGATCCAGGAGGGAAGGAGAGCTAGCTGAGAGAGCATCCCACCATGCAGGGGCAACAGGGCGGCTTTGTGAAGCCAGTGAAGAGGCAGGGAAGGTTGAAAGGGAAAGCTAAATTGTTGCTACAAATGAAAGTTAGGAATATTTCTAGCAGTACTGTAATTATAACACATTAAATAGCAGGTGTACTTAAAAATTAAACCTACAGACAAATGGCAAACTGCAGTCTGAACAGATCATCTGATCATGGGTCTCTAGCTCAGCAGTATTTACTCTGACTGGCATAGCAATACTAACCAGTGATACTAACATGGAGATGACAGAGACTGAACTGTGGACACTGTGTATACAAAGCACATGTTTGACCACTGAGCTATGGGCTTTCTCCATTTCCAGTTTATCAAAGTGATGAACAGCTGTAATGAATGATGAAAAGTAATTGCAAACAGGAATAATAAGCTGAGCTGTAGTTTGAATAACATGGAGTCAGTAGGACCTATCCCTCCCACCCCTTTGCTATACCTTTCGGACCATGGGACTTCCATCATTGATGAGCTGGGCCAGCATCATTGCAACATTGTGATCAATGGTAGTAGAATGATCTGTCCGCTCAGCCGAATTGCCTACAAAGGTACCAAGGGCAAATACTGCAGCACAGCGAACCTGGAAAATAAATACAATTGACCCCTGTTGACCCAACTAAACTTTTCACACCACAGTCCTTATTGTTCCAAGAATGCATTCCAGGCACACACAACAAAATCTTCCCCAAATGTTGTTAACAATGCCTTAACGTTGATGGGGGAGTTATGATGTTGGATCCCTTCTGTGAAACCTGAGCAGCCACTGTGGTGGCCTCAGCCAATGAAGGAAAGATGAAGGAAAATTTAAACATGCCTCAGAGTACATCCAATTTTCCTCAAGCAAGCCAAAAGCAAGCTCCATGGAGGGGGAAAAGAATTTGTTGATGCTTCTGCTCTTCTATCAAGAGCCCAGCAGAGCTTCAGATGAAACAGAGCCTCTGAGATTAGAGTGCTACATCTGTCAGGCTCCTCGCCGTTAGGATTGCAACCTTAGGATAATCTTTGTCACTTACACATATTTGTCTACTCAGAAAATTATAACAGAACATTTACCATTATACTGGAATAATCTAGCAATTAAGGTTGCTTCTAGTGAACCTTTCTAAGAAGGTTGCTTCTAGTGATTATTCAAGACATGCTTATTTCACATGGCCAATAGGACTCATACTAGGGGTAAGCAACTTGATACCCTTTAGATCTGCTGGACTATAACTGCTATAAGCCCTAAACATTAACTATGCTGGCTGGGTATGATAGCAACTGTAGTCCAACACATTTGGAGGGACCAGTTTGGCAAAGGAAGCTTTGTTTAGTTATGGTCATTAATAGGGCTTGAATACTTCATTGATTAATCAAACTGACAAAAAATTATAAAGAACTCTTAATTAAAAAGGTGTCCATTATTAACTGATCAAAGTGTTTATCTGTCGATTATGCTATACACAACCTTATGCTTCATCACAGAACTAGCAAATGTGGTGTGCTATCTTATGGGACAAAAAAGGAAAAGAAAAGAAAAGAAAAGAAAAGAAAAGAAAAAGATAGTAGCAAGATTTTGGACCAGACCTATCAACTACTTCTGGTATATACTCAACAAACATTTCTTATTTCCTTTTTCCTTTTGCTCTAAAATGCACATTTCTGAAACAATTTTATCAAACTTGATATTTACACTTTAGGTTGGCATGAGTTAGGATTGCTTGGAACACTTTGGCTTTTCCCAGATAATTACTATGTTTGGTCCATTTTGCAAGGAATATAGCATGAAACCAATTTTAAGGACCATAGGCACTACTTTAAGCTTTTGTTTCATTTAAAACATAGATGAAATAATCATCAACCTTGCAAAAACTGGGTAAATTTCCTAGTAGTAATATATAATACAATTACTTACCAAAACAGCACTGGTAAGTACTGTCTTCTAAGAGGCATGTCCCATTTTCCCTCATAATATTTTTGCCATACACACATTTAATTGCCAGATTAATCAAATAAAACTAATAAAATTAAATACACTGAAACCTCTGTAATCAAGTTGCAGTCCTACGAATTAAGATCTAACTGAAGCCTTTATAATGTCAGGTGAAGGCTTTCCAAAGCTCAGTGCTTATCTGCCAAAAAAGAATGTGTGACCAAATTCAGCACAGGTTCCCTTCTTCCCAATGGCTGATTAACTCCAAAGCTAGAAGATTACCTCTGGGATTGGGTCAGACAGAAGGCTGTAGAGCTTTTCATGGGCACTGTCCCTCACTCCACACCACCTGGCAGAGTCAAAATTTTGCCAGATACGTCCTAAGCAAATAGCTACCCACTGGCGTAGAAGAGGATGTGGGTCATTTAGCTGCTCCAGGCAAATGGCAATCAAGTTCCCTTGAAGACAGGCTTCCTACAACAAAGGATAGTGCATGAAATTGTAACAAATGGCTTGCTAAAATATCAACTGTAAGGATAATTTTTCTGGGGGCAAGGAGAATCCATAGATTTAAGACAGTAACATCTAAATTTTAAAAACTCAAGAATATTCATGAAGTCAGATGTGGAGTCAACCATCTACTTCCTCACTTGTACTCACCTGCCCTGTATTGTAGTTGTTGACAATCACTGCCAGGATGAAAGCTGTCATTGTCCTGTGTTCAGCCTTAACAACACATACACAAGAACATTTTTATTTTGGGAGCCTTAAGAAAACAATAAAAGAAGTCTTCAGAATAAAGTTTTAGAAGACAGATAACATCCTTGCTTCCTTAACAATGGGAGACTTTGCGAACCCTCCGCTTTAAATATACAAAAATATATGATTCAATGAAAATAAGAAACTGGCCATGAAAATTGCACAGCCCTTTTCATGCAAGTGATATGGCTTCCTTTTGACAGGGAATAAGTTAATTTAGTATAATGTGAATTCAAGCGTTCCAGTCTAAGGGAGGTAAGTGCTGTTCTAAATTTAAATGTCAACTGTCACAAAACAAAACTGCTAATACTGTACCTAACATGCAGACAGAAATGTATCAGACAAAGTAAAGAGACTGTACTAGTATCCTTCTGCAAAAGAAATTTGGGAATTTTCTCCTGCATACCTCTCTATTTGTCAAATAGTCAACAACACTGTTGCTCGGTGTTTCAATTTAATACATTTACAGAATGATATAAACATTTGTCAAGGCCACTGTAATCACAGGTAATATGGAGAAACTAGAAATCATTTTATACTTTGTTACATTTTCCGCTTAAGTGTAAGGCTGAAAAAATGTAGAGAAGAGCCTAGTGTCATGCTGATTCATGCAAGCAACTCCAGTATACGAGTAGTGAACAAGGGCAGGGTCCTTAAGCACCAACTGCTGTAGACAGCCTGAACTAATATTTTGTAAAAATGTGTACAATACCCTTTTCAAATGGAACAGGTAGCTTATACAAGTCACTGACAACAGATTCCGTTCTACTGTAGCCTCATTCCAAGGAAAAATGAACACAGAGCAAATAAATAAATAAATGTCTTGTTAGCTAAACACTTCTACTAAGTAAGAATAATTAAGATTCTTGAAGTCTGCTCTTTGCTTTCTCAAGCATACTATACACTAGTATACAAAATAAGCACCTTAAGAACACAAGAAGAGTCCTACTGGATCAGGCTAACGATCTAGTGTCCTATTTCCTAACAGTGAAACCCAGGTTGTTCTGGAAAGCCCCAAAGAAGGGCACAAAGGTGATATCTCTACCTCATGCCAACATACTTAGTGACATACTGCCTCTGCATACAAAAGTTCCATGAAACCATCAACAGATCACAACTTAGTTTAATCCCTTTTTAAAGTCATTTTACCTAGTAATTATCGTCACGTTTTATGGCACTGAATTGCATAGTCTGCATTGCCTTAAGTAGCAAAAACAACGGAGACTTTTCTAGCACATTATTTAGCATAAGTTTTCATAGGCTGCAGTCCATGAACACTTATTTCAAGTAAAACGGAACATTGGTACTTACCGTGAAGGTTCCTTTTCAGCAGCCATGGGGAGGGAATCTTTGAATGGGTATTGGCTCCGCCTCCGACCAATCATAGGCAGGACACCTGAAACAAAGAACTTGAGACCACCCCTGCCAGGAGGAGGAGCCAACCCCATCCTCCCCAGAGAAGTTAGAACAGCTCCAGAAAAAAACATATACAACAAATAAAACACGACTTAAAAACATAGAAAACCCCAAAGCTAAAATCCTAACTAAAACTCTCCTTCTACTTCCTTTCTCCTTTCTCTCTTATTCTTTTCCTCTTTTTTTTTTTTTTTTTTTGGTGGGTAAGGATTCCCTCTCCATGGCTGCTGAAAAGGAACCTTCACAGTAAGTACCAATGTTCCGTTTTCCAGCAGCCTGGGGAGGGACTCCTTGAATGGGATGTAACACAGTGGTCCGAAAAAAAGGGGGGGGGGAACTCTGAAGGCTAGATTAATGTACAATCTGCTGCAGCACCTTACGCCCGAAGGCCGCGTCTGCAGATGCATATTCATCAATCCGATAGTGCCTTGTGAAGGTAGATGCTGAGGCCCAGGTAGCGGCCCTGCAAATCTCCAGAATAGAATGAGCTCTTCCTAATGCCGCTGACATCGCAGCACTGCGAGTTGAATGAGCTAGAATACCCTGAGGAACTTGTAATTCACTGGCTACATAAGCCTGCTCAATACACTTGCGCAGCCACCTTGCTATTGTGGAAGAGGACACCTTCTTACGCTTCGTAGGCCCTGTGTAAGCTACAAACAAGGCATCCGACTTGCGGAAAACCTGAGTTCTCTTGAGATACATCTTCAAAACCCTTCTGACGTCTAACTTATGCCAGAGCTTTTCCAACTCCGCTATAGGATGAGGACAGAAGGACGGCAAAACTATCTCCTGTGACCTGTGAAAAAAGGAATTGACCTTGGGCACGAAAGATGGATCTAGTCTGAGAGTTACTGAGTCCTTCTGAAAGACACATAACTCCTCCCTTACTGACAGTGTGCTCAACTCCGATACTCTTCTGGCCGATGTAATGGCTACGAGAAAAACCACCTTCCAAGTGAGAAAACTCAGATCCACCGAACTGATGGGTTCAAAGGGCTCCTTCACTAGCGCCTTCAAAACCACATTCAGTTTCCATGATGGAAACCTATGCAGTACAGGTGGACGCAACTGAGAAACTCCCTTTAAAAATCTGCGAATATGCGGATGAGAGGCCAAAGTCCTCCCCTGAGTCAACTTCAAAATGGAACCCAAGGCAGCCACATGCCTCTTCAGAGTGCTCGGAGCTAATCCTTTTTTCAAACCTGATTGTAGGAAGGACAGCACCACCGAAACAGAGGCCTGTAAGGGGTTGCTCCCCCTAGTCCGACACCACCTGCAAAAAGCTCTTCATGTGACCTCGTATAGTCTAATGGTAGAAGGCCTACGCGAAGCCAGCATGGTGCTGACCACCTCCGCCTCGTATCCCTGTTTTAACAGTCTCTGCCGCTCAACCTCCAAGCGTGCAATCGTAACCAGCCTGGATCTGGATGCATGAGGCCGTCCTGAACTAGAAGGTCTGGCCATGGTGGTAGCGGCCACGACTCCTGAACCTGCATCTGAATCAAGTCTGGATACCATGGTCTCCTCGGCCAGTTTGGAGCTATCAAGATGACTTCTGCTTTCTCTTGCTTGATCTTCCTTAACACCCGGCCCAGGAGTGCTGTTAGCGGGAAGGCATAACACAACGTCTGAGGCCATGGAATTGTTAGGGCATCGAAAGCTAACGCCCCCGGAGTCTGAAATCTTGACACATACTGAGGTAGTTTGTGATTTTTCACCAAGGCAAATAAGTCTATTGAGGGATCCCTGAAGCGAAAGACTATCATCTGGAACACGAGATTGTTGAGACTCCACTCGCCCTGACTCAAGGAGTGCCGACTCAACCAATCGGCTTGCATATTCAACCTCCCTTGGAGGTATTCTGCCCTGATCGACAGCAGGTGCCTCTCTGCCCACAGGAACAACAACTCGGTCTCCTCCATGAGGGCCCGGGAGCGAGTCCCCCCTTGTTTGTTTATGTGACACCTGGTCGATATGTTGTCTGTCCGGACTAATACATGGGACCCCCTCACCAGATTGACAAACTCCACCAATGCCAGTCTGACTGCGCGAAGCTCCAACAGATTGATGCTGCAGTCGTGTTCCTGTGGTGACCATAGACCCTGAGCCATCTGGTCCTCGCAGTGGGCACCCCAGCCCTTCAGAGACGCATCCGTCGTCACTACCACTCTCCTGGGATCCGCTACTGGCACACCCAATGACAGGTTTTCTGATAGCCACCACCTCAAGGACTCCTTCACCTCCAATGGGACTCTTAGAAATCTGGTCGCCTTGATCGCAATGAGATTCTGATAGGGAAGTAAAAACCACTGTAGCTTCCTGAGGTGAAATCTGGCCCATGCTACTGAGTCTATACAAGCAATCATCAAGCCCAATAGTCTTGTCAAGAACATCAGGGGAGATTTGGCCCGGTCTAATACCGTCGTAACAGCCTCCTGAATCTTCAACCTCTTTTCCTCCGGTAGAAATACATGGTACGCCCTGGTGCCCAGAATGTTGCCCAAGTGTTGAATTCTCTGAACTGGCTCCAGGTGACTTTTTTCCCTGTTCACCATGAACCCATGAGACTCCAGAACCAGCAGAGTCCTGGACACACTTCTCGCCGCCTCGCTCTCGGAAGAGGACCTGATCAGCAGGTCGTCCAGATAAGGGCATACATGTATACCCGGAGATCTTAGGTGTGACACTAGTGCCACAAGCACCTTGGTGAACACCCTTGGCGATGAAGATAGACCAACGGAAGTGCTCTGTACTGAAAATGATCCTCCTTGAAGGCAAACCTGAGGAAGCGTCTGTGCGCAGGGTGAATCATTATGTGCAGATAAGCTTCCCACAAATCTAAGGATGCCAGGAAGTCCCCTTCCTGAATCCCTTCCAGGATCGAACGTAGAGTCTCCATCCGAAATTTGTGTCTTGCCACGAAAAAATTGACCCCCTGTAGGTTCAAGATGGCCCTCCAGTCCTTGTTCTTCTTGGGCACCAGGAAAAGCAGAGAGTAAGTTCCCTTGAATCTCTCCTCCTGCAGAACTGTTTCTATTGCTCGGACCTGAAGTAGGTGATGAATGGCTTCCGCCATCAACCTCTGTTTGTCCTCGCCCATTGACGTGCAAGACTGAATGAAGGTGGGAGGCGGTCTTGCAATGAAATCTATTGTGTATCCTTGACTCACCATCCTGTTGACCCAAGCATCGGATGATGTAATCTGCCAGGTTGCTGCGAAGACGGCCAGTCTGCCCCCCACCGGAGATGCTTGATAGTCATGCGGATTGTCCACCCTTGCCTCCCTGCTTGGAGGGCTGACTGGTGGAAGCCTTGGGGAACTGTTGGGACTTCGGTCTTGGAAACTGCTTGGGAGGGTTCCAGTTACTCCTCTGTTGTCTGAAGCCGCTGGACCTTGCTCCACGAAAATTCTGAAAATTGGGGCGAAAAAACCTGCGCTCCTCCTTTTTTGGTAAGGACGGGAGCATCTTCTTCTTGTCCTTGGTCTCCACCAGGACCTCCTCTAGCGTCTCCCCAAACAACTTTTTAACGTTGAATGCGCAGCCTGCCAGGTTAGACTTGGCCTTGCTGTCCGCATCCCAGTTTCTCAACCAAAGATGTCATCTGGCAGCCACATTTGCCGCCACAGCCCTGGACGTGAACCGAAGCGCGTCCAGACTAGTGTCTGCCACATAGGCAGACGCCTTCGCTATCTTGTTCATGCCCTGGCGAAACTTAATTTCGTCCTCAGGTACATTGGTCATGAGGTCCTTGGCCCACCTGATGGTGGCCCTGGAAAAAATTGACGACGACGCTGCTCTGATGGCCAGAGCCACTCCCTCATGTGACCTGCACAGAAAAGTTTCAATGCGCTTGTCATCTGGCGTCTTGAGATGTTCGTCTCCATCTCTGGGAAAGAGCGAACCGGAAACCAGGCCAGCCACAGGCGCATCAATGGCAGGGAGTTTTAATAACTCCATCACGTCCCCAGCGAAGGTATACAGCTGTTTGACAAAGGCAGGCTGCGTTCTGGTGGCACCTGGTTGTGTCCACTCCCCCACCAGTGCATCCCTTAGCACATCTGGGAGTGGTAAAATATTCCCTGAAGCCTTATTAGAGGCCCTAAGTTCAGGGACCCCTTGCTTGGAGCCCCCCTCCTTGGGGTTCGCTGGCTCCAATTCCAAGGCCCTTAAGGCCTTCTTAAGAAGAAGTGAGATGGCAAATTTTCAAATAGCCGGGGTGAGTCACCCTCATCACCCTCCCCATTTTCCCCCTCAGAGGAGAGCTCCCCCTCCTCCCTGGGTTCCTGAGCCACCTCCTCCTCCTCCAGGTCCCCCTCCCTGACGGGGACCTCCAGGTGTTTTTCCTTCCTCTTCTTTTTGTGTGGAGCGGGAGAGCCCCCCCTCGCGCGGTTCCCACGGCTCCGCGCGGCTTGGCGGTAAAGGCACCCGGATCCCCGCTGCGCCTGCCGCGCTTCTCTTAGCGGCCCAGCCGCTTTCCTGCTCAGCCCCCTGGGGTGGGAGAATGGGGCCCGAGTCCTTCCCCCTGCCCGTAACGTTCGCCCCCGACGGTCCCGCCACGGTAGCACCCGCCGCCAGAACTTGCCTGGCCACCAGGGCAAACCAGGCGGTCAGCTCTGGCGGCAGGGCCTTACCTCCTACCAAGAGCAGTGGAAGGTCCTCCGTGGCCGCGGTGTCCTCCTCGGGGGTCCGGGGCATGGGGGGGTCCGCCGCTGGCCGGGCTGCCCCCTCCGCGCGGTCCATCTCCTGGTCGGAGACCCCATCGCGCTCCACCTTCCCCTGGGCGGCTGAGCTCAACGTGTGTCCCATAAAGGGACCACGGAGCACCTTATCTGGGGACTGCAATCCGTCCCCTGGCAGGCCCAGGGAGGAATCCTCCTCTTCCGAGGAGAGATCCTCTCCCTGCACGCGTCTGTGCCTGGGCGCCGCCATCTTGTAATCCCTTTGTTTAAGGAAACTCTGGAGCTACTAAAAAATCCTGCCTATTCCAGCATGAGGCAGAACAGAACTGGGGAGGATGGGGTTGGCTCCTCCTCCTGGCAGGGGTGGTCTCAAGTTCTTTGTTTCAGGTGTCCTGCCTATGATTGGTCGGAGGCGGAGCCAATACCCAATCAAGGAGTCCCTCCCGAGGCTGCTGGAAAACCTATTCGTTTTTAAGGTGCCACAACATATTGTTTGGAGGGAGGCTTGTTGGTTTTTTTCGATTTTTTGCTGCAGCGGACTCACCCCTTGGAAACTCTTTGTTTGTTTTTGCTCTGAATATACAAGTCACTCCCCGATATCTGTGGAACCAATATCAGCAATTTCAGTTATCTGTGGGACACAAAATAGGAACGCATACCAAAGAGTCATCATGGAAAATGCCTAGAGAGGCATCTTCTCTAGACATCTTCTAGGTCCTCCAATGCAAATCTATGGTATGTTTGTACATGAAGTCCTTTATTTTAATACGGCTTGCTATTATCCACAGTTTCACTTACACACAGTAAGTCCAGGAATATTTCCCCCACGGATACGGGGGGGGGGGCTTGTATTCTCATTCAGTATCACACCCTTAAGGGAAAGTATTCTCTATCTGCTTGCTCCATGTTTTACTTAACAGAATGTTCTGCATGTTATATGAACATGATAAAAATCTCTCACTATGTACAAAACAAATTGTACAATTATTTCATAAAAGCAGCTTACAAGCAAAAACAAAGCAGGTAAATGCTAAATAGTATTTTTGGGTGTGGGTATGACTGACTATTTGATCTTACCGGCATGTAGGGATCTGCCAAAACAGAAAGGAAATATTTGTGACCATTGTCCTTTACAAGGTCAGCTTGGCATGACTGAAAAACAAGATGGGGAGTGGGGGGAGAGAAAACAGTGAGTACAATAACCTGAGAGGAATTTCTTTTAAGCCATCAGAAGACTTATGAATATTTCATGTCATAGTAATTTTTTGGCTTCAAATCCAATTTTCAATTGATCTGAGAAACAAAGAAGTTGAATGCCGTTTCGCCAGGACGCTGGCCAAGAAACCTTGGTCAAGATTTATATTATGGAAGCACAAGACAGCTGCTCCATACCCTAGGAGCCTAAGGCCCTTGGGCAGGTTTCCACAAGCTGTTCATTCAGTTTTTCAACTCTGTGTTTAGAGAGCCCTTGGTAGCAAATTATCTGTAAACCACATCTGCAGAGAACAGCTCACTTCTTGCTTATTCAGTCCAAGAAATGTACTGGGAGTACAGCCATTTGCAAGCCAGGTGTAGAAATAAGGAACCATCTTCTATACAACATAATCACATTTCCTCTCTAACTAGATAAAAACTCAGGGCACTTCTCTTTCTCTGTAAATTCAACACTTCTAAAAACAGAATGCCTTTGGTAGAGAGAATGTATGTGAATGTGGGTATGTTTCACCATCCCAGAAGCAACCTTGGAAACCAAGTGGCTCATTTGGCATTAGCATTCTTTTTTGTCCTTCACATGTTAGATGTGGCATTTTGATCTGGTAAACTACAAAGCTCTGGCAAAAGTACCTAGTCCATTGTCTAAATATCTGTATATTTCACTGTTTAAAGATGCTGATAATCTGAACATACTACCTAACAGAAACTTTCAGCCTTTCTAGTCTAAGTCATTAAGGAGGAAAAAGGAGACAGGTTTCTGGATGCTAAAAAAAAAAAATCTTTATAGTATCTGGAGATTTCTCTCTCTTCACAAATTCCATTGGATGCTCTCTAATTTTTGCTTTCCCTCCTAAGTCCTTAAGGAGAAAACACAGAGACAGATATCATTTCATACTTTGCAATCAAGCCATTAAATGGAAAAATGTGGCTTCCAGAAGATTTTTAGATATTATAGTCATGCAAATGAGCCTTGAAAGCCAAAAGGAGTATGGTTTACGTTCAAAGTGTAATATGTCTACTTTGTCCTAATTAACTGTCCCCTGGCATTTAATTAATCACATTTCTCCTCTGGCACTGAACTTTCTATAAGCAGTAGAGTATCTAACCCAGTATCAATATCACTGACCATTAAGATTAGCACAAAACAGGGTGCCTAATGAATCATAGTTTTGTTTATTACGTAGGTTTGTTGTTGTGTGTCTTCAAGTCATTTCTAACTTATGGTGAACTTATCACAGGGTTTTCTTGGCAAGATTTGTTCAGAGGGGGTTTGCCTTTGCCTTCCTCTGAGGTTAAGGGAGTGTAACTTGTCCAAGGTAACCCAGTGGGTTCCATGGGTGAGGGAAGATTTGAACCCTGGTCTTCAGACTCAGTCCAATGCTCAAACCATTGCATCATGCTGGCTCTCATTTATTGGGCTTTGTTGTCGTTGTGTGCCTTCAAGTCATTTCCAACTTATGGCGATCCTAAGGTGACCCTATCGTAGGGTTTTCTTGGCAAGATTTGTTCAAAGGAGGTTTGCCATTGCCTTCCTCTGAGGCTGAGAGAGTGTGACTTGCCCAAGGTCAGCCAGTGGGTTTTCATGTCCAAGTGGGTATTCAAACCCAGTTCTCCAGAATCATAGTTCAACGCTCAAACCACTACACCACGCTGGCTATATTTCCAAGCCCATAAATAGTTATTTGCAATGGGACTGTAGATTTTTTAGCTGTCCTGAGATTTGATATGAACTAAACAAAGATCTAAGCAGAGGGTATTCTTCATAAACTGCAGGCTTCCCCAAGATCCTGTTCCCAGGCCTTCTGTGAAAGACCAGTAGGGATGACTATTTCCAACATGCTATTTTAAACAAGCTATACACATCGCTGGGCAGGAATGTCTGGCTGTGGCAATTTATGCTGTGGTAACCTGTCAGATGGTATGCGAGCCTGCCTTTGAAGACAACAACAAATAAATTAAAAAAAAAAATCCAGAAGTTTGAACAAGTGATGAATGTGGGCATCAGACTCATTACCAGTATGGGAAGGAAAAACTGGGGAGCACTCAAGAAAATCTGCAGAAGAAACTAGAGGTATACATCTCAGGGTGCTCAATTGATTAATGCTTTATTGGGCTGTTTTTTTTTTTAAGCCCAATGCATTTCAGCCTGTGGCTATTTTGTCTATTGCAAATCCACAGAGCCCATTAACCAAGAGAAACCCATTTTATACCTCTTTTCCACTTGCAATAATAGTTTTGTTATCTATGCCATACATACAAGTGCCTAAAGATTTATGTGGCAAAAACAACTAGACTGCTCAAAAAAACCCAAAAACAAAAAACATAGGGAAACACCTTTGTAATCAGTATAAGAAACAAAAATCAGGGGCCCTCTTAGTGAGTCATTTTTGGAACAACACAACATTGGATTTAGGTGTATAGAAAAGGTGAATACTATTGATGAGACGATTCTATTAAAAAAAAGAAAGGAGGCAGAGTGGATTTTAAAATTAAAATCCTGACCTCTTCCTATTGTAAATTCCTTCAGAATTTTCTGATAGCAATTTTCCTTCAGCCCAGATACTTTTACAAGTCCCTTAATGTTATAAAAACATTTTGACAACACACACACACACACACTCACACTATCTTCAGTCTTTGTTCACATGTTGCTGTTTGTCCAATAAATGTGTTGAGAGTGTTTCTGCTCCAAAAATGTCTGAAGTCAGATTCTAAACAAGTAGATATAGGACACAGGCAGAGTACCAATGTAATATGTAATAATGATTTCATATAATGTTGCTATATGTGTGTGTGTGTGTGCATTGTTTTTAATAATTTCTATAGAAGGCTGAAACTTGTTAGGGTTTTTATACCATTACAATATCCATCAATTGAGCACCATGAGACATGTCTCCAGTTACTTTTGCAGATCATAACCAGTATGGCCAAATGGAATCACATTGTACCATATCTAAAGGAACTTAATTATCTGTCTTTTTGTTCCTGATTCCAAATCAAGGAGAAAGCACTCATCTTTATAGACCTACATGGCTTTAGGACTCTCCCTCTTAATCTGCACGCGTCTTTAAGACTATCAGGAAGACTCTTTGTGCTCCCTTACACATCATGTGGCACAGGAGACAGTCTTCTCTGTTGTGGTGCTCTGACTAGAGATTATGCTCTCCATGGAGGTGTGACTGCTACTACAACTTTAACCTTTTTGACACCAGCTCAAAACCACTTTGTTTGCCCTAGCGTATTGTAACACGATATGTCTGCTTATTGTGTTTGCTGTCCTTTTTTTGGTTTTATAGAGTCAGGTTTTATTGTTTTGCTGGTATATTGCATGAATTTTTGACCATAGTTTTGTACATGCTTTATGGTTTAAGAACAGCTCAAATAAACAAACAAACCTGGGACCTGAAATTAAATCACGTTCAAAGGGAAGGTCACAACACCATCCAACAATTTGCTTTATTTTACATAGTAAAACTAAAGCAATGGCAGCAAAAACACCAATATCAAACCAGGGCATTGATGAGAAGCTGTAGCAGTTAGGGGATGAAAAGAGTCAAGCAGGAAAGAAATGGATACGTAGATGTGGAGAGGAATGTCAGACTCAAGAACAAAGAAGGAACTAGCAGCTGAAGGAAGGACTACTCATCAAGAAACCGATGATGAGATGAAAGCAAAGGCAGAGCACAGAAGTGGAAACTTATCAGCACTAGCGAGAAACAGACAAAGAGGCAGGAAACAACTTCAAAAATTCAGAAAGACTTGAAAAACTCACTTGGCAAACCAAGGCAAAGTATATGCCTCAAAGAAAAGTGTAGGCTGTTAAGAAAAAGGAACTTCATCTGGGGGGGGGGCGACATGAATGTATCCAAAGAATTCTCTGAGCACACATACATATTCTGCATCACCCTCTTGGTGAAACAAATGACAGGCAAACAACAAATCTACAAGATTGCTAAACCAGATTAGCATAAAACGATCACCTTTACTTCAGTAGGTTTCCTTCCAGTTCTGCAGAGATTCCATGGGTAGATCAGAGACTGACCAAAGGCACATGAAGAAGCTGCCACCCAGAGCCCACTATAAAAATTTTCCCTTGTAACGGTTGCTTGATGGAGCAAGCTTTCTCTGGGCAGCAGCTTCTTACATCAGTCAAACGTTTTCTTCAGGACACCTGAAGTGCCAACCAGGTTTTAAAGTAAGCCTTTGATTAGACAGTGGGTCCATATATTAGAGCAAGATAGTTGACAGACAGTATGACTAGTTGCTGTACATCATTATTGCTTTTGTAAAGTTACTTTGGGCTTGTCTAGATGAGAAGAAATAATGCTCATACCTGAGCATTATAGCAAATTCACAGCAGCATCACTTTGTTTCCACAGTGATTTTCACAAACACAATAGGCTGCAAAGCTCTCTGCACCTGATGTTTATATAGCCACAAATCAAGATGGTGGCTGTGTTATTTTTATTTTTTTTACAGTCAGGGGCAATCGGGGGAGTGAAGGGAACATGGTAGTGCCCGGAGACAATGAGGAGGGTAGCCACCGTGAGGAACAGGAGAGACTGAACCGCCAGCCCTTCACCCATCATGCCAGAGGTGGCAGCTGAATCTGGCTGCAATTAAAGGGATGGAAAGAGCCGCCTGGCCAACAGCTGGTTGCAGAGAAGGAAGAAGAGGGCAGCCACCACCAGGATGGGTGTCCCTTTGATGCTCCAGTTTCATCTCACCTTCCAGGGCTGAGCTGCTCCTTCTCTCATGTCTATCCCATGCCCACAGAGCTCCTACCAAGAGAAGGAACAACCTTTCTCTTGGGAAGGTGAGATAAAGCCTGAGCGCTGAAGAACGGTCTCCTCTTCCTTCTCTGCAACCAGTGGCTGGCCAGGCAGCTCCTCGTGTCCCTTTAATTGCAATCAGATTCATCTGCCGCCACCACCACCAGGATGGGTGAAGGGCTGGCAGCTCGGTCTCTCCACCTGTTCCTCACGGTGGCTGCCACGAAGAATTGACAGTTTAAAAAGGTGCACGATTGCTAGTGCAAAAAAAGCGCTTCCGGGTCCTTGACAGCAAGCCCACCCTGCACATGTCCCACCAATCAGATGTTCAGCTCCATCCTCTCCGGACTTTGTCACAAATTGAATCAGTTGTCCCAATAAGCAGGAATGTGCATTTCCCTCACAGTTTAAAAAAAAAACTTCAGGAAAAGCCACGAAGGCTTTTCCTGCAGAGTATTTGGAGTTTCTGCCCCTCCTTCCAAATACATTGAATTGCCATGAGATCCCCTCAGAACAAAATACATTTTCCTCGAATTCTATGAGGAGTATTTTCATTGTTTAGATAAGCCCTTTGTATACTGCTACTGGAAGTAAATAATAGCAGGGTTTTTTTAATCTTATACATGACTTTTTTTATTCACATGCACAAACCTAAATAAGTGTCCTGGAGCACTGTTTTCCACCTCTAATATTGTTTCAGCCTTCACCCAGGGATCTTAAAGAAGGGCGCAATATCTTAATGTATCCAGAACACACAGAGATGCTTACATCCTTCAGATATACATTTCCTCCTTGTACATACACTCCACCCATCATTTTGATAGCATTTAAAAATAAGGATGGGATACAGTCAAGGTCTTCTGATGAAAGTAATCTTTCTCCTCATTTCACATGAGATTCCAATTAAATGAGAATCAGGCAGCCTGGGCTATACTGCCAATAATTCTCATCCAAAACTGCCTTTTCAGACATCCTGTGCTAGTATCCCAGTTTAGGCTTTGGGGGTGACATATTAAGGGCAGAAAAAAAAAAGGATGAATGAATACATACATACATACACACATATATTCATGTGAAACACTAAAGTAACAATAAGGAGAGACTTAGGGAGGAGAGCCTTATGAGGAGAGCCTTAGGGAGCTGGGTATGTTTAGCCTGGAAAAAAGACGGTTAAGAGGCGATATGATAGCCCTGTTTAAGTATTTGAAGGGGTGTCACATTGAGGATGGAGCAAGCTTGTTTTCTGCTGCTCCAGAGACTGGAACATGGAGCAATGGATGCAAGCTCCAGGAACAGAGATTACACCTCAACATTAGGAGGAACTTTCTGACAGTAAGAGCTGTTCGGCAGTGGGACACACTCCCTCGGAGTGTGGTGGGGTCTCCTTCCTTGGAGGTCTTTAAACAGAGGCTGGATGGCCATCTGTCGGGGATGCTTTGATCATGATTTCCTGTGTGGCAGGGGGTTGGGCTGGATGGCCCTCGTGGTCTCTTCCACCTCTGCAATTCAATGATTCTATGAATTGGTAGAGAGGAAAGAAAGAAAGAAAGAAAGAAAGAAAGAAAGGAAGGAAGAAAACTAACTTTACTTTGAACTCTCTTTTTAACAGTGCATTCTGCACCATGCTACATATTAGAGGATATGTGGATGGGTACAGTAATGCGTCTTTAAATAGGAATAAAGGACAAAGAAGCGAGGGCTCTATTTGTCAAAAGAAGAAGGCAGGAAATACAAAGATACAATGGAATGTTACATTGCTCAGGTACCTAAAACTGGTTCTTGCTGGCTGATGCAGAGCAGACGAGAGCAACTGAAACCAGACCATATGCAGAGTATTTGCCTTTCAGAACTGTTGCTTTAAAAGACTAACTACCATATTTTGAAATTTTTAAAAGTGTCATTGCTGGTTAGAAAATGGGCCATTTACTTCTATAAAATCTGGCTACTACTACCACCCAATTGAAGCAATATTCTGTCACCTGAGAAAAGCAGATTCTGCAGTGGTAGCTTATGTTCATACAGGGACTATACTCTCAGTATGATGCCAGGGAAAATATATAGTGTACAGCACTGACAGGTCTCCTTCTATCAAAGAATTAGCAGTATCACATCCACACAGTGTTAGAAAGAGTTGGGGAGGAGTACTCAAGCTTATGTAAAAGATGTAGTGTTTATAGCTGAAGACCATGAAAGTATCATTCCCCCCACCTTGCTTTAAAACATGTCTGGGACATTTTTATTGGTCACAAGATCTCACTGTTCCCAACAAAATCTTCTAGTAGGATATTTATGTGGTACTTAGATACATGTCTAAAATTGCCTTTCCTTTTGAAAATCTCAGTACACTTCAATTTAAATGCAAATTGTCTTTAATGTTTTTTAAATACAAAGCAATCTCTCTTTTACCAATGCAGCTGTTTCTCACTCTATGACAATAAGCATTCCATTGGCACCATTGTTAACAGAGAGATTAAATCAGCACTACTTAACCTATGTGCTTCCCAAAGTGGGATGGTGGGGGTCAATTACAACCGTCATTACTGAGTTTACTGCAGTTAAATTTACACTTCATTTGTCAATTCTGGTGCCCCCTAGTGGGCTGAGGACCTTGTTTGTATTTGACTGCTGTGCACCTTCAAATTGTTTCCGATGTATGACAACCCTAAGGATAACCTATTGACTATGAGCATAAAAAGGGTGCCCTAAAAATCCAAAGAAGAAAGTTGGCATTCCATAGATTTATTCTAGCAGATTTAACATTCTGATTATGTGTCTGATGTCTGCAAACTCCCCTTGCCCATCTCATCCTACCACGAAAAGTGTGCATTCCACACACCCCACATACTTTAATCCATCCAAACTAGTCAATGGAAAGTCCTGGATGCCCAACAGGCCAATCAAGAGAATGGGGGGAAGCAAACAATATTGGGAATGTTAAAAGGTATTCTTCATGATATCTATAACTGATGCTCATGCATATGGATCACTTGTCCCAACTTTACCTTTACAATGACTTTTGATAGCTCATCACATTTTTATCCCAAAAGATGGTTAAGAAAAGTGTATCTCAGAATTTTTTCAGGGCACGTTAATATTCTTTACAAAGACTGTCATAGAAAGAGTCCCCACAAGACAAGTCATTCAGTGCACTTCAGACCGAAAGGTTATTCTCTTGACTAGAACTGGCTGAACATTATGTGATGATAGAGCCCAACATCACCAGGTTTATTTCCCATATAGAAATGGAACCAGAGCACTGCCTTGAGTTGACACATTGCCACAGTATTGAAACATTTCAGTACTTTGCTCAACAGGTAGCTTTTCTGCCACCATTCACTCTTCTATGTGTACTCAGCTAGACACTGTGCAATGAACACAGAGTTAAAAATCATCTGTAAATACCACAGCAAGAGTTGACTGGTTTAATCAAATGTCCTTAAATATTGAAATGTTTGCAGGAACAAAAAAAAAGTTCACAAAAAGATAAGACACACTACTTCTGTCAACTTTGCCATTTTTTCCTGTCTAAATGGCAAATAAATGCATCATTTTCAATTGAATTCAAAAGCCAACATACCACATATTTGTGCATACAAGTGCACATCTGTGGAATCCTACTCTCTTTGATTTCCCTGATCTTTGTTCATGCTGTAGACAAAGCCAGAAAATGCAGGCGCTTCTTCTGACTCATGGAATATAACAGTAGAGCTCATAGGGAGGAATAAGTAGAGTCTTCACTGTTCAAAACAGATGGTGACATTATGTAAACAATGAAAAGAATCATGATCCATGGATCAGCACTCTTGACAATAAAGTTATACCACAGTACACACGCTGGAGAGAATATGAACAAAGGTCTAACTGAAACACACCTGAATAAACGCAAGCACTAACTGAATTAGAACTGAATCAGATTCAAGGAAATATCTGAACGAGAGTTCTGCTTTAACCTTGTGATTATTATACCTATATCCTGATCTTACATGGAAGTCCCGTTCAAATTACTGATACTGATATCAGGGTATGTTCTGGTAATACAGAGTTCTGGAAGACCATTCAGATCTTCTACAACTGAGGTACTACCAGAACATTCCCTGGACAGTAAATAAGTATATGCAATTAAATACAACTGGTGCACGCTGGAAAATGAGTCTTTCGGCTTGGCAACTCTAACAACTATTACTAAAACCTCAACAGTACTGCCTCTCCAATTATTAATCATTTGTATAGCACTTTCAAATGTTCAAAGCATGATTACCTAATTGTAGTTCTTACAACCACTTGGTAGGTTAAGTCAGTATATTTATCCAGAGTGAGACTAAGAAAGAATGGCTTGCCTAAGGACACCCAGAAAGTTTACAGTGGAAGTGAAATTCAAACTAGGTGTTTCTTGATTCATAGCTCAGTCTCTAAGCCACTACACCTCTTTCTCCCATTTGCCTTCTCTTTTTTCTTCTGCAGCAGAGAAGTGATTCACTGCAGCTAAACAATTAATCACTACATCTATTTTTCATTCAACACAATGAAGAATAGCTCCTCATGATTGCCTACAGCACCTAGGATAATACTTCCACTTCCATTCATGGGACATTCCTCTGCAGTCATCATTCCCTGACATAAATTTTACAAAGCAAGGCACTCTGGAATGTCATGGTCATGCAAGAAATACACTCATCAGGACCTAAAACAGGGGTGGGCAAACCTTTGAACCATATGAATGCTGGGCTGTCAGGCATTGGACCATATCCCTTGTTTCTTCCTATTCCTTCACCTCAGTACTGCATTTCATACTTTCTGACACACTGAGAGACAGCCAGGGAAATCTACTCTGTATCGTATTTCAGATACAATTTTGTAGACTTTTGTGCTACAGTTTCCCAGTATTCAATAGCAACTCAAGAGAATGAAGAAAGAAATGATCTGGCATGATTATTCTTCAGCTGGCAGGAAATCCTTTTCTACCCCAGGGTTTAGCAGTAGACAACTCCTCCAGCACTGCTATTATAAGTAGGGGGATAATGGAAAATCAGTACATGGATGTAAGAAGATGCCCCACAAATGATTAAGGAGAGAAAAGTATAAACATCTGCTTATTTTAGACATATAAGCCAGTTGAGAAAAGAGCACGTAGGAGATGGGACAGGAAAAGTGAGAACCTCTACTGAATACTGGAGCACAGAAAATATAATGAATAAATGTGGTCTCAGCTCTAAAGGATTTATATCTTTTGCTCTCTGAAGCATGTATTTCACCAGTCTAAGCTGCAAGGATACATCTGGCTTCTTGTCCTATACTTTCTGACAACAGTTTTATTGGCATGTGGGCCTCCACAGTGTTGTGTGCCAGTTTCAATGAACATATTCTTACTCTGAATGGAGGTTTGAATCGCTAGCCAAACATGAGCACATTATCAGAAATAAGCTTCCCTTCACCGCCCTGGAGCAGATTTTCATTTTCTTTCCTATTTGAAATCCTCTTAAAATGTTATCCAAAATATATTTAATAATACTATGCATAACTTTAGATCAGCAGGAAAGGGTGTCTGCATTTGGTCATGGCCCCCTCCTCCTACTTGGGCTTAAAAATATTTATCAAAAAAGGCACAGTCCACACCAACATTCAGATTTGTCAGGCATCTCAGAAATATCTGTTTTTTTATATTGTAATACTTTCAACAGGTAATAATCTCTGTTTGCTAGTACCTTTGTGCACATTGCAATCTGATATCCCTTTAGGTACAGACTGATAGAGACAGACAGAAAGACCATCTAGCAGAGCTATATGACGAGCACATGGACATCTGTTAACCTATAAAGGGCTGCCAGGCCTGGACTCGATCAAATGAGATAAATTAATTCTAGTCCTACAAAATTACCCAGGTATTTCTGAGAGTCTGCACCTCACAGTGACCCCATGATCTTGTTCTATGGATGGTTTTAGCTTAGCATCCTGTTCTTGAAGAAGTTCCCCTATAGATCAAACTATATGATAAAGTATTTGCCTGTCACATTGATTAACCAGAATAAAGGGCATACAACTTCAGTCTCTCACTTAAGAGTAATGGATGGATTAGGAAGGGAAATCAGATATACTTCATTAGTAAAAACATTAATGAACTAGAGGTTTTTCTGCGAAGAATATTTGTACTTGATGTCCACATTAATGCAGAAGTCACATCAACACAGAAGCAAATGATTCCACAAGTGGAAAACTATCCCATTTTTCAATCTTTCCCACATTTCATCATAAAAACTATAATGTGCCATCTCAGTTTCTGCCTGAAGTTATTGAAATCAACTTGCATCTACTGACAGAAAAGAGTCAATGTAAAATGAGGCTGGGAAAAAAGGGGGCAGGGAAAGAGAGCTTTTTACCAGTAAGATCTATGAATTCTGCTCTTGGTTCCAAATTTAGTTCCCTTGAGCAAGTCATTCTCATCTCATTCCCAATCATGAACAAGTTATCTCAGGGCTGAGAATGAGAATATAATGAGAATATTCTTTTACAGTAATCTGCATCATCACAAATCAAAACTTCATGGTTACTTACACTGTCCACTGCCAGGATTTTAGCCCAGATGAAGACTAGCAGAGGTCTTAGCTCCCGAGCAGAACTCTGAAGCAGCTTTAACACATAGGGGAAAATGCCAACAGACAATGCCTGGGGGGGAAAATTGAGAATAGAATATAAGCTTAGGATGTGAAGGGTGTGGCCTGATAGCAATGATCTGCCCTCCAACATTAATAACTTAAAGAATATCTGATAAGCAATCGTCATTACAACAATGCTGCTGAAGTGATAAACTCTGCATATTTTTCTTAGGTCAATTTTAGTCCTGGATGTCACCTAAAATTATAAATTCATCTGGCTTGCCAAAACCAAAGCTTAATTTAGCACAAATTTTTGCTCAGTATACAATGTACTCATGATGCATTGTTACCCATATAATTCTGATTTGGAACTCCTGGTTCTTATAAGTAGATAAACTACAAATATCTAGTCACCTATATTTCACCAACATTGACATTATTTTTAATGGACATAGTCTTCCCTGTCTTTCCTTCCTCTATTTTTTTATGGATCCTTTCTACATATAAATGGTTACTTCATCAGTGGCTTTGAATACCCAGACATATATACACACACACACACACACACACACACACACACACACATATATATATATATATATATAAATCCTCAAACTTTTTTTTAATCCAAGACCCTTCTCCCTTACAATCCAAGTAGCCCATATGTCAAATGTGGAGAGTATTTACAACAGCTGAGAGGATTGTCCAATTTTCTTATTCTTTTACTGAGGCAGCCTGCTTAATAAACCCATCATGCCCACAAGAAGCTGTCTGCACATTCACATCCCCTCTCTTATTATCACTGTGCCCAGCCTCAGATGGAATTGGAGAGGCTGAACAAGGACGGGCATTGCTATCTTCAGCTAATGTGAAATACATATAAAGAAGATTCTCATCAACTTCTACAGCCTGCTGAACTCTGGCAGCCTGATTTATGTTGACCTCACGGTCATCGGATTGCTGACAGTTCATCACTTATACATGCTGACTGTATAGAAAGCATGCTGCCTCTTCCAAAAAGATTACTGCAATATGTACCCACCAAGCTAACAGCCCAGGGACCCAGATCCAAAAATCGACCCAGTAAATCAAGAGCTCGCAGCCGATGCACTTGACTCAATAGCACCTGCAGAAAACAGAGGGAAAACCAGTATTGCAAAGATTACAGACCTTTGAAACTTTAGTGCACATCTAACAAGACAGATGGGGTGGGGAGGTTATATTCATACATCAACTTCAATCAAAGTAACACAACATAATCTATATGGACAGCAGATATGTCAGGAGGAAGCTATTGCAGATTACATGCAACACACATGATATAATTTACATGACCAAAGATTATATGACTTCAGCATGCTGAAGAGTTTCCACAAAATATTTATTTTGTAGAGATGAAGATATAATGAAGCCGCAAGGAAAGATGCACACATACATGCAAAATGCACACTTATTTATTTATTTATTGTCATCAATGTACATGTTCTTTCATTCTGAATGCCACATGCTGAGGAACTGAAAACCACACTTTGCTGTTCCCGCAAGCCTTGATGAAAGCCTTCCACAAGCTTTTGACTCTCCAGAGCTGTAAACAGTGCTGGATTAGATGAAGAGATGTGTCTTTCTCAAGCCCAGAAATTGGATAGAATGCAGAGGTGTATTGGGGGAAAACTGAGCCCCCCAACCCCCAAATAACCTTTGTTGGCATATTTGCTGTTGTAACACAGAAGGCAAACTAGTGATTCCAGCTTTATTATCCACGTCATCATGGGCTGCTGCCTTTTCTCTTCAGTCTCACACCCACATCAACTCTATCTAGCTCTGAAGAATAAGAGGAGGCTGGACCCCAGAGATGAGTGGCCAAGGTGTTTGCAGTCTCAAAATGAACAGCTAGATAAACAACAGGTAGCAGCCAACATTGCTAACTCATCTCCACTCACCCCTCTTCCCCTAAACTGGTAATGCAGGTACCCACTTGACATTCCAGAAGAAAACTCAGGATCATATCACAGGGAATGAAAACTGAAACCCACATTTATTTTCCTACTATGATGTATTGGTGCCACGACCTTATATCATTAGGTCATGATGACCAGCACATTTTGAGGCTAAAACACACACTGGTATTTTTTGGGGTTTATTTTATTTTAATACATTATTCTCAAGATACTGGTGCATCTGTGTTCAAACTAAGGAAGGGATCACCACTGATCAGAAGGGAGTAGTCTCTTAGAGGAATACCACACAAGCGTTAAAAGCAGAATGCATCAGTAAGAGCAATGATATTGAAACGAAAATCACTAGATGATGTTGGCTGAATTCGGTGGCCTTTCCATGTGCATTCTGTGACAGACCGTTTATTTCTCCTCACGGGCATTGTGTGTGAATAAAAGCCTTTGCAATTCAAATCCACCTCAGTTTGTTGTGCAGTAGCACATAGCGGAGTTGTGACTGGATGATGTAAAAACACATCAGTAGAGTGGGCGTGCCTGCTCTGCCCAAAGCTCCCAGACATTTGTTCCTCCAGCTTCCCTGCCATTCAACTTCTGGTGGTCAGTGGTTGCTCCCTGCAAACTCACAGATTAACTTTTGAACCTCAAATTAGCAAAATTTAGCAGTAGCTAAATTTACCAATGCAGTCATTTAGCAATACTTGCACTTAATGCATTTAATAGAATGTTTTCTTCCCATTTAAAATACATGTAAAATACATGAATGCTTTGAAAAAACTATTCCCTTCGTATCAGAGCTCTGCTATCAACCTATGCAAATTTGGAGGCTTTGGGCATTTAAAGAATCAGAGACCTACTTTTCTAGAACATTATGAGTTCAAATGTGCTTTTGGGAAAATTTTAATTCCTCCATTTATCATTTTAAGAATTCTAGAATTTTGTGCCCCCCTTCTTTTCTTACTTGGCAATGCAATTAAAATTCCTTCTTGCTGACAAAGGGGTGAATTCTGGTGATTACGGGGTTGGGGAAGTCAAGCATTTGAATGCAATGTATGAACTTAGAAAAATTCCACCTTGAAACAGGAAGCGGACTTTCAAAATGTCTGGGCCAGAATCTTGTATCAGCTTCTTAGTTTAGTGCCTTAAATAACAAAAATAAGTCTTTTGGGACACGGAGGGGGGGGGAGAAAGGAAGGGGGAGGAAATTTTTAAATGCTAAAAAAAATTCACCTCAAGTGGGATTTGAACCAACTACCTTCTACTTATAAGGCAAAGACATTTCCTGCTTGCCACAGCGACTGATACAGGCTGGCACTGGAGAATTCCCTGAATAGATGGATTTAACAGGCATGCAAAGTAGAGGAAATGACATTTTAAAGATGGGGGGGGGAAGGAGGAGATTGTGGGGAGGCGTGGTTATCATTTTGTGTGTAGTAACTGCCCTCCACTTTTGAAATGTGTTGTTCCATTACAGAAACGACTATGCAGTAAGCATGGTTTCTATTCCAAAATGCTTTCATTTCGTTTTGTCCCGGTTCTGCCACTCAAATATGCCTCGTGTGGTATTCTTCTCATATTGCATGTTTCTCAATCACAGTACCCAAATATTGTGCAAGAATGGGCCTCTGCTTAAACTGAGCTAAGGAAAAGGCTGAATCAGGGTGGGTGGATGAAGGTGAGGGAGAGGGAGGTAGAGATGCTCAGGTGAAAATTAAACTTCCTTGTCTATTATATAATGAACAGCAGGAACATACTCAAAAGGACTTGGAAGCAATAATCAGCCTTTGCTTTCATGGATGGTAACAACTTAGAATGAAAGGGGTGTTGGTGAAAGTAGCACATTAGAAATTTAATACAAACTCATCAAGGCCATGTCTAACTAGGCTAATTAACTGGTAGTTCTACAGACTTAAATTTAGCTAGGCATGAGTCCGTGTCCTGCTTCTAATTTCACTGTTTTAACAGAATTAAGATTTTGAACAACAGTATTTAATCTGGTGTCAGCTTGCCAGATGGCAAGTGGGCTCCTGATGAAGTGGGCCCTCTTAAATAGCCTCAGCGGCTGGAAACTTTCCAGTCAACAGGTACGTTAGGTAGCCTTTGCTAGCTGCTTGGAGAGGGAAGGGGAGCTTCTCCCCCCTCCTCCTCTCAGCGGTGACCAATCAGAATTTTTTAAAAAGAGGCACCAGAACTCAGAACTCAGAGCACCCACCTGTCTGGCTGTCATGGATGCGCACCCCTACTCATGCTACAGCTGTTCCCTCCAGTGCTGGGTGAGAAGGAGCAGCTGCCCAGACTTTGAGCAAGTCAATGCTTGGCTTTGTAGGGGGAAAGAACCAGTCTCTGCTTCATCCTCCTCACCTTGCATGCAGTGTTACTAGTTTGCTACCTCCCAGGTCCCCTGGATTCAATCATAAGTGGGTGGGTGTTTGTTTTATGCTGACTTTATTATTCAGCTGGCTACGTTTTCCCCATCCTCCTCTCCAGTGCCTCTTTTAACTTGGTGGCTTTTGGTTTGTTTGCTTGAAGCGTGGAGTTTGTGGTCTAATTTCACATTTTGCTCCCCCCCATTCTTTATTCCTCTCGTTTTTTCTGTACGACAGCCACTAATTCTGGTTAGCACAGTGCTGTTGTTGAGTTTGCTTCTGAGGTGGGGAGTTTGTTGTAAGTTTACAGTCAGAGATTCAGCTGTAAAGAGTAAGCAGATGAGGATACAGGTTTGTTTATAAAGCAACGTATTTGACTGGTCTTATTATATGAAACACGTACCCTGATTTGCATATTTATATGCAATAACACAATGTCTACTTCTACAATGTTTTTCTCCTCCCTCTCCCTTTCACTGTTCTTTACTTACCCCCCCCCCTTTCTGTCATGGCCACCATTTTGTTTTTCTTTATCTATGAGTGTGATTTGTTGGGAGTCTTCCAGTTTGTTTGCTTGATTGTTGCTGGGCTTGAAAATGTGTGTGTGTATATGAGAGAGAGAGAGAGAGAGAGAATGGGTATCTATATTATGGCTTATATTTTCCACCTTCTCCAGCTCATCTAAGTGGGTTCAAATGGTCGCCATTTTGTGCTGCGCTGAGCAGCTGCCATTTTGTCCTATGTTGTTAGCTCAGTAGTTCAACTGACCAGGCTACACTGTTGAACATTGGGACTGGCTGTATATTTAAGCCTACCTTGGTATATTGGAACTTTTGTGTCCCCTCCCCCCACAATTTATACTTTCATAGTACGTATAGCATTGTGTGCATCTATCTATCTATCTATGTGTGTATATGCACCATTCATAACGCTTAACAGTATATATCTCCTTTCCTTCTTTACAGCTTTATATATTTGTTTCATGTATATGTATATATATACTTATAGCTCTGCAACACTGGCTCTTAACCTTATCTTTGTCAGGGACCCCCCTTTGGGTATCTTACATTGCTGTGGGCCCCCAAGATTTAACTTGGGATTTGGGATAATAATAATAATACATGATGATGATGATGATGATGATACAGTTATCCCATCCACTGAACTTTCCTTCAGAGGCACTGGAGAGGGAGGGAAGACTTTTCTCCTGCAGTTTGTGGCTGGAACAGATTGAATGGCCCAGCCAGCCAGCCTTTGCCCTGTCCCAATGTGTATTTTTTGAAAAATTTATTTATTTCTTATAAAAATTAAATGATAGCCTTATAGTTGTGGGTGGGTACCCTTTGTCTCCTGGCAACCAATCTTTTTAGACCCAGATCACCACTGTTTGTAGTGTTAAATTAATAGTACTTCCAACCTAAAGCATAACTCAGGGGGTCGCCACTCTATATTCTTAAAACTGTCATGTGCTTCCATCTGATTTACTATTGATATTTTTTCTGTTCTCCATCCTTGCACCCGGCAGTTCTATCCCATTTTGTACATGAAAGCCTGGAGGCTTAGAAATTTCATTTTAAATTAAATTAAAATAGTACTGAAAAGCAAAATGACTCTTTACCATCACATCTCAGAATTGTATTGAGATAGTATCTGTCATTGTACAGATGTAGCCCCAAAGAGAGTGGATTTAGCAAACAAATATAGATGGTTGTCTGTCTATGTCTGGAACACTAAAGAATAATATAATTTGACATGAGGTAGTGCAGTGGCATCATAAAAAACAAACACAGGGAACTGAAATAAAATGAGAGAATGTTGAAAACATAATGTCACAGAGAACATTACTGAGCACCTGTGTGATCTGAGTTGTTAAAAAAAAATACATTATCCTTGTCCAAACAGAAAGTCTTAGGACTAACAAACAGAAAGTACAGAAAGGGGTGGGGCAAATCCATGTGGCTGTGAAGCAGTAAGTAAGGGGAAGCTGGGAATGTGTGGAAACAGATAAATCAACAAAGGCAGTTGACAGAGGCCAGACACAAGTGAAACAGAAGAACAAAACATTTAAAATCAGATTATTGGATTAGGGTAACATTTAATTGAATTTAGCACTTGTCTTCAACAAATCCTCTATAATACCTATCAAATTTATTGAACACTATCCTCTTCATAAATTAAAAGAGTTCTGAATCCATAAGCTTTTCTTTACTGGGGAGCTGTTCAAACCATTTGATCTTTTTACCTCTCCTCTGTATCTTCTCCACCTTTACAATAACCATTGTGCATACATATGTATGTGTGTCTGTTTTAAAGAAGAGGCAATCGTCTTTATGTTTCAAAATAATCTAAACAAAGGTGGAGTACTTTAATGGATAAACCTTTTTTAACCTAGTGAGTAATATATAAATCTATCTTCATAAGCACAAATACGTGTAAACATATACGTACACAACGTATCTCCTAGGAAATGTATGTTTCAAAATAATTAACAAATATCTTTTGTTTGATAACAAACCAATGAAACTCTAGACCAGCCTTTCTCAACCTTTTTACCCTGGAGGAACCCTTGAAATAATTTTCAGGTCTCAGGAACCCCTACGTAAAAATTATACCTACAGTTCCCTTAAAAAAAAATTACAGAAACAGTTAAAAAAATAGATGCTTATTATATTCCACATCGTTAGCAATACATATTTGATACTTGAAAGTAACAGGCCTGAAAGAGCATACTGGCAGAGAAGTATTTATAGTGTGCATTAAAATACTGACAAAATATCCTATGAAAATGCCAAAAAAGGTAATCTATAATAAAAATAAATTAAATGAAAAACAAATATATTTATCGTGAATGTCCTGTAGTTTGAACCCATTGCTCCATGTCCTAGTCTCTGGAGCAGCAGAACACAAGCTTGCTCCATCCTCAGTATGATATCCCTTTAAATATTTAAGCATGGCTACATCACTGACTCTGACCCAAAGACTGAGCTCTGAGCTAACAGAGCTTGCAAAAAGCAGCAACTAAGCAGCCAGGCTCAGGATGAGAGGGAGACTGTAGCTTCCTGCCAAGCCAGCATCATGGTAAATTCATTCCTCCCCTCCTCCCCTTTGATTAGCACATCTAAGGCAGAGCAAAAGCTGGGAGGGAGAGCAAGATAAGAGGCCCCCTTGGAGGTGTTGGTGTGAAAACTCATTCACACATACTTTGGAGGCGTTGGTGTGAAAACTCATTTACACATACTCATTCTTCCCTGGCTTTCTCTGTTGTGGAGGGGACAGATAAGCTGTTTCAGCTTACCACTTCTCTGTGATTTATTAATTTATTACTATTTTCTCAAGGAACCCTGGCAATCTCTGAGGGAACCCTAGGGTTCCACGGAACCCTGGTTGAGAAAAGCTGCTCTAAACACTCCATGATGATCTGCACATCCTCCCTGGCCTTCCCCAGTGAGGGTGAATGGACCAACAAGTCATCCAAATATGGCTAGACACACACCCTACACACTCCCAGGTGAGTCAACAGAGCGACCAACGCTTTTGTGAACATTTGAGGGGATGCCAACACCCTCAACGACAGGGGTCTGTATTAGTAATGTTCTTCCAAGTAAAAGAACCTGAAGTACCTCCTGTGTGCAGGGTGCACTGGGATGTGCAAGTACACCTCCCAGAGATCAAAAGACACCAGAAAATCCCTCTCCTGAACCCTCTCTAAGAGGGTTCTGAGAATCTCCATGCTGAACTTCTGCTTCATTACAAACTGGTTGACCCTGTGAAGGTTTAGTATGGCCCTCCAGTTCTTATTTTTCTTTGGGATAATAAGAAGAGCACTGAGTAGGACCCCAAAAATCTCTGACACTGAGGCACTGGCTCTATAGGCTTTTTTGAGGTAGGTGATCTATAGCCTGCAGCATCAGCTGACATTTTTCCAGAAATCTGGGATTGAACACAATCTGGGATTGAACAAAAAAATCCAGAGGGTTCTGAATGAAATGTATTGTGCATCCTTCCCTCACAGTTCTGCACACCCAAGCATTAGCAGTTGTCTGCTCCCAATGATGGGCAATGCTGGAGGTGTGTCCCCACTGGGAGCTGCCGCAAATCAGAACGGCTGGTTTGATCTCCTACCCTGTTTGCTGATGGAAGAGGCTGATCCATTGCTAAATTCTGAGGACTGTTGCTGTCTAGCTTAGGGTTTAAAAGAAAGCTCTGTAGTCTCATTTGTCCGAATTGAGACCAGTAAGAACGGAAGGACTGAGTTCCAGATCAAAATGGCTTTTCATCTTTTTTTAGTTAAGGATGGCAAAACTTTCTTTTTAGCTTTGGCATCAACCAGGATCTCACCCAAGGCTTCACCAAACAGTTCAGAGCCCTTAAAAGACATGTATGTAGCCAAATTACCCTTAGACCTGGTATCAGCATTTAGCTAAGGTTGATGCCTGGCTGTGATAATAGCTGCCATGGCCCTGGATGCAAATTGTACAGCACCTGGAATAGCATCTGCCATAAAAGCAGATGTTTTGGCCAATTTATTAACCACCTGTCTAATCTTGGTCTCCTCCTTATGGATTTAAGGAAGCAAATCCTTAGCCCATCTGATAGCAGCCTTAGCAAACAAGGCAGTCACCAAAGCAGCTTGAGTGGCCAGAGAATTCCCTCTCCCTGGATCTAGATACATTTCTGGAATTAGAATTATGGCTAATTTTCAGTCCTCTTACAACAGTGATTTTAATAACCTTTAAAGAACTTTTACAGAACCTTCATGTGAATCTGGCTCCAAGTTAATAGGTTCTCTGAGCTGAGTGAAAATAAGGCAGTAAGAAAGTCCTGCAAGAAGAGATTCTGGCAACCTAGCAGGATGTGCAGGAGCATGAACATGGGCTTTGGCAGTAGGTGCAAAGAAGAAAGCATCATTCCAGAGATACTGAAAAGAATAAAGAAAGACTAGGGGTTGTCTAGACGAGAGGATGTAATCCTGATTCAAAATTCACAGCAGCATTAATTTGTTTTTTGGCAAAATCAATAGTATGCAAAGCTATCTGTGTTTGAAGTGCACATGCCTGCGAATAAAGATGGTGGCTGAATAAATTGGTGTGTTATTTTTCTCCACATGTTGTCGCTGCTGCACAGTATTTTTTAAACTTTAAAGCAAAGGTGTGCAAGTGCAACCTTTTGCTTAAAAAGCTATTTGTTTGCCTTGGAGCAGCAAAAAAGTACAAAATTGGCAACACAAACATCCAAAATGGCACTTCTGTCCACTTTCTTTCTGGCAAGCCTGCCCCCAGTTCACATCTGACCAATCAACTGTGCACTTCTGCTCCTCTCCAAGAATGTGCAGCATCACAAATCGATTGTCCAAACGAGCAGTAATCTGCATTCCCATGCATTATTTTTTTAAAAATAAGAAAAGCCACAAAGGCTTTTCCTGTGTAGTTTTTGGAGTTTTTCACCCCCTTCCTTCTGAATAAGGCAAATCACCACGGGTTCTTGTTTGGACAAAATGTATTCTCCTCAAATTGTATGAGGAGTATTTTTACTGTCTAGACAACCCCTAAGACAACCAGTTTTTGCAGAGCACTATAAAGATCAATTTTTGTGGGCTAGAATACATGTAACTAGTTGGGAATGGAGCTAGAGTAGAGTGGGAAAATAAGCAAAAGGAAGCAAACACCATCAAGCACTTTGGAGGTAAAGAAAATAGTGCAAGAGAAAGACAATTTTAGACAAAATACTGTGCATATATCAGACACTATTGTTCTGCATATGAGCAGCTACATTCAGTGTTCAAAACTGATACATAATTATTTATTTAAAAAACAGATGAACTGGGGCAATATGTTGTATCTGACTACAGAAGGATGCCCTAAAAACCAACAAGACTTTGATGCGAAAATAAATATCCAACTGATATCCAGCAAACTGCAATCCTTATGTAATAAGAGGAAACACTGTTGTTTTTTTTCAAAACAGTAAGGCAAATACACAGAAAATAGTGCATCTGGGATTTAAACAAACTTATTCTGTGTATATGTGAATGTCTAAACTCCTATTTAAGGCAGGAACAGATAAATCATGGAGATTTTCTATTAAAATTGTAAGATACCACAGGTCAAACTGCAGCCAGCATCATTATTAAAAGGCAGGAGTGGATAAACCATTTTTTTTCTCCTTTTGCATTTGCAATTAGATTTTGCTTCCACAGGGCAACTGCTAATCCTATTGAGCTGCACTGGATATAGTCTGGAAGGCAAATGCACCACCAAGCATTAACAATCTATTGCTCTGCCTTGTTCCAAAGCAGGCAGCTTTCCTTCCTTGAGAAGCTGCCCCACTCCTTTGGGTGTTCCACTCTGCATTGGAAACCTGCACTTTTAAGGTCTTTTCTAGGAGATCAGAGATTCTAAATGGACTGTGATTTTTTAAAAAAGCAGTAAAAGGCCATTTAAAGGAGGACTATTTTTTATGGACTTGCACAACCTGGCAAAATATCTGGCCAGGTTTTCAAATGCCCCTTGTCTCCAGGGTCAGCCAATACAAGCAGGGCAAGCCATCCTCTTTTTTAGGTCACCTATGTATATTTAGATATACTACAAAAGTTAGCACTTCAGGAGACTAAAATGTTTATGTTTTTTGCCAAACTTGATTAACTGCATGATAATATGATTTGATTGTGTATTCCTGCATGGCAGGGGGTTGGACTGGATGGCCCTTGAGGTCTCGTCCAACTCTATGATTCTATGATTCAAATCTGTGGCTAACTTTTTGGTTGAGGCAGGAAACATATGGCTTAACCTGCCTAAAAACAATCCTCGAAGTCCTATTGTTATATGTATATGTTGTATTATGCCTAATAAAGGTTGTGGATGGATGGATGGATTCAAATCTGAAATGAACTTGGCTGCCCTAATGAATACTCTGAGCTGCAATCTATATACTAGCAAAGTCACTTCTTTATAAAAAGTAAAAGGAAGCAGGTGAATATCCTAATACTGCTGCAAAATTAATTACCAGTGCCACCCTCTGGTGTCAAGTCACTCAACAGAGCTGATGCTAGACAGGAAATCTGTCTGTCCCATCTTCTTTGTCAGAGATAAACTACCCATCTATCACCTCACCCCAACAATCATCTCCCAGGCTTCAGAGGTTCTACAAAATGAAGAGCAAGACTCACAGAGATTGATGATACTGTCAGCCATGATGCAAGACAGTAGATCTAAGTGGGAATGAGAGTCCTTACCCATTATAAAAGAAGAAAATGGATGCCCTTGGATAGATATAGCAATATAGCTCTATTCCTCTTAACAGGACAAGCCCATGATCTTCAGGGAGGAAAAGAATGATCAATTGTCCTTCGAGAAGTGCAGGAAATAATTATAAACATTTTGATTGCCTTGACTGTACATTATTAGAAAATAGATAATAGCAATAGCAATAGCATTTCTATTTCTATGTCGCTTATCAGTGCAAAGCACTCCCTAAGCAGTTTTACAATGTGTTAGCTAATTGCCCCCAACAAACTGGGTACTCATTTTACTGACCTACGGAAGGCTGAGTGAACCTTAGAGCCCGCTGAGATCAAACTCACAACATTGTGGCTGCAGTACCGGCATTTAACCACTGCACCGCCAGGGCTCCTAATAATCAAATACTGTATCAATGTACAAACTCTGAATAACTACTAGATCTTCTATCCTCGAATATGTAGGAATATTAACTTCTGCACCTGTGGATGAAATCTTACAATTTGTCTTTCACCTTAAGGAGTTATTTAATCTACTTATGTCTGAAACCTTCACCACTCTATCTTATGCCTTTTACAAACTGTAGTCCTGGGAAACTACTGTACAACTTGCAGCCTTTTCTCTCTCCCTTCCTGTTTTGCTTAAAAAGTTTGAAGAGCCTGCAGGGTCTCTTAGATGTCTCTCAAAGGGTTCATCGGGTTGGTATAAGTTGTAGGTAACTTGACAGCACATAAAAACAATTTATTTCATATGTAAGTTACTTATTATGTAACTTGTGCACTTCCTAAATTAAAAAGCAATGAAACAATTAGACAAGAGAGACTCAGATGAATACCAGCACTACAATTTAAGCAAAGCTGAACATAAAATTGTAATTCTTTTACAATCCCCCCAACTAATACTTGGTTCTTGACTTTGGACTCTTCTGCTGTTTTGTGCTGTCAATCTGTCATTGACTCATGGCAACCCTGTGAATGTGAGCCCTCCAAGAGACCCTATTATTAAAAGCCCAGCTCACATCTTGCAAAGTCAGAGCAGTGGCTTTCTTCGTTGCCTCCATCTACTTGTAATGTGGTCTTTCTCTTTTCCATCTGCCTTCCACTTTACCAAGCATTATCATCTTTTCCAGAAGGTCATGTTAGTTTAGACATGTTGATGTCTAGTGCCAGATAAGGCTTGAATTGCTCTCAGACCCATTGATTTGTCTTTTTTGATGGTGCATGGTATCCACAGAACGGTTCTCCTGCACTACATTTCAGATTAGTTGACCCTTCCCACCCATCAGTTTTATCCACTGTCCAGTTTTCACATCCATCCATAGAAATACTATGGCATGGATGATCTTGACTTTTATAGTCAATTATATATCTTTGTACAGGTTGAGTATCCCTTATCCAAAATTCTAAAATCTGAAATACTCAGAAAGCCTAAACTGTCCACATGGGTGGCTGAGATAGTGACCCCTTTGCCTTCTGATGATTCAGTGTACACAAACTTTGTTTAATTCAAAAAATTACTAAAAATACTGTGTATAAAATTACCTTCAGGTTCTATGTATAAGAACACAAATGAAGTTCATTTTTAGGCTTGGGTCCCATCTCCAAGATATCACATTATGCATATGCCAATATTCCAAAATCTGTAAAAAAAAAATCTGAAATCCAAAATATTTCTGGTCCCAAGCATTTCAGATAAGGGAGACTAAACCTGTACTTGAGAACTTTGTATCTAATTCTTGCATAGTTACCCTTGACTCTATGCTAGACAGCTGTTAATCTATGAGGTATGCCATTTGAGATATTTTTAATCAGTTAGTCCCCTGATGCTTCTTCAAAAATGGTATTAACTAAAAAGACCCATTTCTTTAATGCTACCAAGATGATACATATTCCCCTATATAAACAAGTTGCTACTGTCATTAGCAACCATGCAAAATGGGAATGAAAAGGTAGTACATTTGTCCCTTCATATTCGGTGGGGTTTGGTTCCAGGACCCCCCGTGGATACCAACATCCGTGAACACTCAAGTCCCATTATATGCAATGGCATAGCGAAATGGTGTCCTTTATATAAGATGGCAAAATCAAGGTTTGCTTTTTGGATTATTATTTTTTTAAAGAAAATTTTCAAGCTGTGAATACTTAAATCCGTGGATACCAAATCCGTGGATATCCGCATATGACACTTTCCAGCACTGGCTGAGATAAGAGCTTACGTGATACAGAGATAAAACAGGCAGATGAAGTAGTTTAATTTCATAGTACCAGCTAATAATCTGCAGCCTCAGTTTATGTTCATCTGGGGAGCATTCAGGGTGGGGCAGAGGGATGGTGCTTATATGTAATGTGTCTTTATCAGCAAAGGCCTAGCAAACAATCAGCTCCAATTAGTCTTGAACACAGTCCACACAATTTATTTACCCAAACACCATCTGGCAGAGAACAAGGCAGTCAGGCAAAGGCATGCCTATAAATACACACAGAGAATACTGTTGTCCACATGTTTCAGCAGCCTCAGCTAAGCCAGCTGTCTAACTGCTTGCCAAGACAACTCACCTGAAGTACAATGGGAAGTTGTTCAGGTGGATTGCGATTTTCTACTCCCATTGTTAGCCATACTTGAAATGCGGTTAGCTGTTCAGCAAAGAATGGGCTGTGCTGTTGGGGAAACAAAGGACATTGAGTCATCATAAACTATGCCAGTAAACCAAACAGAAACCCTATGTTTACTTATTTGTTTACTAACTGCAAGCACTCGAAATACCTGTTTTGGGGTCTTCTTATAGATATCTCAATACAGTATTAGCACGTATGCTGAATGGTGATTTTACAGCCCCACTAGGAGTTAACTACTCAGATTTAAAATAATCTCCATGCCTGAAAAAATGCCAAATCAGTGTGTGTGTGTGTGGGAGTCTTTTATGGAACAATGCTAAGGCGGTCAATTTCATATGCACATTTCCCAGTCATAAACTTGAAAGAGCATTAATTCATATCCTCTTCTTTATGCTTTCATATATTTAGTCATGGAACTACCTTTGCTGAGTCCAAGGTGAAAATGATTCAGCAACAATGAAAAATGTATTTCTTTTCTTTTTGGCAAAGAGATTCACAATTCAGACATGTAGTTGGATAGTCTCTGCTTTAACAACAATACAGACATGCAAAATTAATCTTGCCAAGGACAGTGTTCTTGTTTTTAAGGTATACTCAAAAGGTTGGTCTTCCATGACATTCTATGGAAATTTGCTCCTAAATTTGCTAGCATCCTATGAATATAAGAATCAAAATGGTATACATATAGCACCCTGTATCATAGATTCTACTGTTACTGTGGGAACCTAAGGTGGTCTGCAGTCCTTCTGGGGGTCTTCCCATGTCTCCTGATACTTCATGTAGAGTATTTTGGTTTATTTTTCTTTGCTGTGGTCCAAATGGAAATAAAGAAATCAAGTTAGCCATTTGAAATGCCTCCTCAAAGCAGGTAAGATTGCTAAATTATCTCCTTTCTTTTTGATACCAAATTTAAATGTTTTTGTCAATGTATTTTAAATTTAAAGTATGAGTGTTTTATCTTCTTGTCTGCTCTTTGCTGCTTGAAAAGTTTTATTGTTCCTTATTTTGAAATTTTAAGGTTCTTATATCACATTATTTTAAAATATACTATATTCTCCACATTGGGATCTATCCTGGATAACGTGTGCTTAAATAATAAAATAAATGTGAAAGCGTGGGGAGGGGATTTTATTGATTCTTACATGTATCCCAATTCTGTTATAATTTTGATGACTAGGAGCTACTCCATCAATAATTATGCATTTAAAGGTGTACACTCTAATTGTGGGTCCAATTTGACAATTCCTCAAACCATTCCTACCTCCCACCCACTCTGAACTACTCCCTTTCATGAAGACAGCCAATGGTGAGAAGGGGGTTCGACGCTGGCCGGCGGGCCTATTTGTGGCCCGGCCGGCGGCCCCAGAAAGCAGCCTCCTGGCTCTGCCCCCCCTTCTCTCCCCGCTCGCCAGGCGCTGTCCTGGGCGAGGCGGGAGGGGGGGGAAGGGGGGGAAGCGACGACCGCATGGTCTGTCATGCGGGCCGCCATCTTCCCCCTTCTCCTTCCCATCACCCTCAGCGGTGGGGAGGGGAAAGGGAGGCTAGGCCAATCAGAGGCGAGCTCGCTCGCCTCTGATTGGTCTACGGATCCGGGTAAAGGGCAGCGCGCCTGCGCGCCCACCCAGATCCGAGGCAGCGGCGGAGGCAGCAGCAACGCTCTCCGCCGCGCCTGAAAGCGGAACCCACCCGCCCGCCCTCAGTTCATCTTTGTCGCAATTTGCGGGCGGATGTTTGGGTCGTGAGAAGTTGGATATTCTGGGGTCTCCGTCAAGTTCAAGTGCAGGTCCAAGTTCAAAGCCAAGTTCAAGTTCAAGGGAGACCCCTGCTAGCTGCTAATATATGTTTGTTTACAGGGAAGGAGAGAGCGTCGAGCGGACGGCTCGGCCAGTACCTCTCTCCTTCATGCAGGGAAACCGGGATGGACCGGTCCCCGCGCCACCCACATGTGTGGGCGGTTGGAGCTCACGACCCATACATTGCCGCCAACCATTAGCTGGCAAGTTGCGGCCAATTATTGCCAACATATATATATATCATTTTATCTACCTCAACATTATATCATTGTATACCTCAACGTTTGTATATTACTAACCTGTACCTAACTGTGTTTTCTGAAGTTATCTGTAAGCAATACATAGTCAATCTAATCTGAGTGTCTGTCATTATTCAAGGGGGCGGTGGAGCCATCCGGTCTGGGTCCGCAAGGAAATGACATTATACCACACACAGATACACTCACAACATATCTACTTTTTAGTTATATGGTGCATTCCCATGATAAGACAAGTGAAGGATCTCAGGAAACTTTGGCTTGTTGTGAATGATCAGTGTCCTTGTGCATGCTACTCAATCACTCCCACTCACAGGAGGAGTGGCTAAACCATGGATTTTCTCCATAATTGATTTGTCATGCCATCTTGCTGCAGGCAGCTCATTTCATCTCCTTTCTTTCCTAACTGGATTCTTTATCTGGTTTGTTGGGAGGGAAGTTGATTCCTGTCAGATGATACAATAAACCAACCATGAAGCAAAGTTATGAAAATTGTTTAGTTCTCCTGTTGCAAGCAGGGGTGCTCCAGCAGGGCGCACTAGTCTGTTGCCCTATAATGAAAATCCAGGGTTCTGGTATATTGGGATAGGCAAACTCCAGGGATTGGAGGCCTCATTGATACATCAGTGGGATCTTGGAAGAACACATTCCCATGTACAAAGGGAGTATGGGGGGTAATCTTTTTGGCTCTTTCTTGGCCATTCCAGGCCTAGGAAAAACCATTTTTCAAATAGGAAGTCTCTTGGAAATTGACTTTTGGGTCACTAACTTCTGAAAAAAAGTCTTCTCTTGGGTATCGAACATCTTGGGGGCTCAAAAATGTGGCAAATTGCCCCCATACCCTATAAAGGGCTTTTGGGAGTACCTCCAATTTTTCAACAATTTTTTGGGGGACCCTGGGGTTACATGTGGCCCATAGGCTGTATTTTCCCCATCCCTGTGGTAGACGTTTCATTTATCATGTTGGGTGAATGCAGCCAGAAAACTGGAGACAGCACTGTCTCTAGAAAGGAATAAGCACATTATTTACAAGTGGTTTGGAACTCTTCACACCATGGACAATCAACATGGTAAGACACTCTACATATTGCAACCACCACTTCCCAAACATATGCTGTGAAGTGATCAGATATAGATACCACGTCTTAAATTTATGAATCCAGTGACTCAACATATTTCAGTCCACATCGAGTGTATGAGAACACAGTCCACATCGAGTGTATGTAGCTAAGCCTGAGTTCCAGGGATAGCTTAGGGATTCTGTTAGTATACTGGCCAGCCCGTTGTCTAGCAGATTCCCTAACCAAGCTAACACAGTTGGTCTCAGAGTTGCTGCTGGAGTTGCCCAGACTTTTAGTTTTGGACAATTTCAACATCCCACTCGAGACCAGCTTGCTAAATCTAACTGGCACAGCTCGGGAGTTCATGGAATCCATGACAAACATGGGCCTATCCCAATTGGTTGTCGGGCCTACTCACTGTGCAGGTCATACCTTTGATGCGGCCTTTAGTACGGAACAGGAATATCTGTGGGTGGAGGTTATTAAAACCTCCGCACTGTCATGGACGGATCATTTCCTGGTCAAGATGGAACCAAGAGCCACTGTCTGCCCCACCAGCGGTGGTGGACCTATCAGAATGGTCCACCCTCGAAGGCTAATGGAACCAATTGGATTCCAGAAAGGCTTGGAGGGTTTAATGGTTGGTAGCGCTGGTGATTTTGTCAAAGCTTTGGTTAATATTTGGAACACCGACCTCACAAAGGCTATTGACACAATCACTCCCAAATGTCCTTTCCAGAGTGCTCCTAACTGTAAGCTCTGGTATTCAGAGGAGCTTAGGAAGATGAAGCGGGCTGGACAACGACTAGGGCACACCTGGCGGAAGACTTGACTCTTATCTGACAAGACTCATCATAGGAATTTCCTTGATTCTTATCAAGAGGCGATACGTGCAGCGCAGAAGTCTTTCTCCTCTGCATGTATTGCGTCTGCAGAGTCTTGTCCAGCAGAACTGTTTAAGGTGGTGGGGGAGCTGACGCAGATTCCACCTGCCCAGAACCCCTTACTCAACCCGACAACAGCCTGCTGTGACACGTTTAACATCCACTTTGCAGATAAAATCTCTCGGATAAGAGCCAACTTAGATGCCAGTGTTATGACAGAATCTACAGACGAGGTGTCCACCAACTCCTTTGATGAAATTTTATCAAATCAGCTTCAATCTGTGAGTGCTGATGATGTGGACAAGCTCCTTGGTAGAGTGAGGAAGACGACCTGTCTCCTTGATCCCTGTTCATCTTGGCTGGCCACCCAAGGGTGTGATGCATTGAAAGTATTCCTTAGGGATATTATCAATGCGTCCTTCAGGGAGGGGTCCATTCCATCCTGTCTGAAGGAAGCGGCAGTTAAGCTGCTCCTGAAAAAGCCTTCCTTGGACCCCTTGGACAGAAACAACTATAGGCCAGTCTCCTTGCTGCCTTTTTAAAGCAAGGTGATTGAGAGGGCGGTCGCTTCCCAACTCCAAGTGTCTTGGATGAAACCGATTATCTAGATTCATTTCAAACTGTCTTTAGGATGGGATATGGAGTTGAGACTGCCATGGTTGCTCTGGCTGACGACCTCCGCTTGGGTATCGACAGGAGTAGTGTGACCCTGTTGGTGCTCTTGGACCTCTCAGCGACCTTTGATACAATAGATCATTCCATCCTCTTGGATCGCTTGAGGGGGTTAGGAATTGGAGGCACTGCCTTGCAGTGGTTCTGCTCCTTCCTCTCGGGCAGATCCCAGAGGGTGAGGCTCGGGGACAGTTGCTCTACTAGAATAGAGCTTAATTGTGGCGTCCCTCAGGGCGCCATTCTGTCCCCGATGCTATTTAACATCTATATGAAGCCGCTGGGAGAGATCATTCAGAGGCATGGAGTACGGTGTCATCAGTATGCTGATGACACCCAGATAGATTTCTCCATGTCTCGGTCGTCAGCGTCGACTTCAGATGGCATCTCTCTGCTCAATGATTGTCTTAAAGCAGTAATGGACTGGATGAGGAAAAACAAATTGAGACTGTATCCAGACAAAACGGAGGTACTAACAGTTATGGGCCCGAAACCAGATCTGGGAATACAACTTCCAATCCTGGATGGAACTACACTCTCCTCCAAGGACTGTGTTTGCAGTCTGGGGGTGCTCCTGGACCCGTTGCTCCTGATGCCTAATCAGGTAAATGCGACGGTCAGGAGTGCCTGTTATCAACTTCGGCTGATATGCCAGCTGCGCCCTTTCCTGGAAACCAGGGACCTCGAAACTGTGGTACATGTGCTGGTAACCTCCCTTCTCGATTTCTGTAATGAGCTCTACATGGGGCTACCCTTCTGCTTGACTCGGAAACTTCAACTAGTTCAGAACATGACAGCCAGGTTGATTTCTGGTGTTTCCAGAAGAAAGCACATAACATCTGTGCTAAAATCTCTCCACTGGCTGCCTATTAGTTTCCGGGCACAGTACAAGGTGTTGGTTATGACCTTTAAAGCCCTACATGGCTTGGGTCCAATTTACCTCCGGGACCGCCTCCTCCCGTACGACCCTCCCCACGCACTTCGGTCCTCTGGGAGGAATCTGTTACAACCTATGAAAACAAGGCTGTCGGTGACCTCCCAGAGGGCCTTCTCTGCTGCCGCTCCCAGATTATGGAATGGCCTGCTGGACAAGATCCTTCTTATTACCACCTTGGACAGCTTTAAAAAAGCTGTCAAGACGGATCTTTTCCGGCAAGCCTTTCCTGAATAACTATCCCGGCCCAAAGATTCAGCTGTCCTTTCCCTTTGAGCTGCCACTGGAATTTAAAAAAAAAAATTGTATGTTTTTAATCCTTTCTAATTTAATATTGTTTTAATTATTATATGTTTTTAATCTTTTCTAATTTAATATTATTTTAAGCGGTGGGCAGGCTAGGGTGTGGAGTTTTTATATTGTAAGCTGCCCCGGCGATAGAAATAAAATTTATTATTATTATTATTAATAATAATAATTTATCAATGGACAACACACTACATTTGGGTTGAAAAAAACCCTGATAATCACTACATATAGGTCAGGTTTGCACAGGAGAATAACCTTGGTTAACCTTTGTTGAATTCTGGGCTGTTGCTGTGTCTGTGTTTGCCTCCCCAAAACAGACCATGATTTGCTACCTAGCTGCAAATCAAAATTAGAATCTATGGTTTATTATTGGCTTATGACCTCTTATTTATTAAAAACTTGGCATGTCATTACACCTGAACTCAGAGCTTGGCTTGTTCCTGGCTTCCTATCCAATCTAAAACAGACCTTTCAAAGGAGGAATGAAAGAAACAGACCAGAAACGTGGAAAACAAACTCTGGCTTGTTCAGTTGTCTATGGTGCAATTCATGGCTAAAGCAACCATTGCTAAAATAAATCATGGTTTACAACAAGGCAAAGCAACTACCTCTGGGCCTTTTACCAGACTTAGTAAAGCCTAACTTCCCCATTCAACCCACAAGGTGGAGTGGGGTCATTCAAAATAGTTTAAAACAAATGCCATCCTGGTGGGCCACCCCGGGGGAAAGGCAAATTCACTCCCCCCCTCCCTTCGCCCCTGCCATGGCTCTACCGTGGTGGTGATCAGGGGGGAAAAGGGGGCAGAGAAGCAATCTCTCCCCCCTTCCCCCTCGCAATCGTCGCCACAGCAGGGCCATGGCAGGGGTGGAAGGGGATGGAGGAGCAATCCCACCCCTTTCTCCCCTGTGATTGCTGCCACGGTGGGCCCATGATGGGGCAAAGGGGGAACGAGATTGCTTCTCCAACCTTTCCCCTTTCACCCCCGCCATGGCGTCGATCATGGGGGTGATTGCAGGGGTGAAGGGGGAAGAGGAGGAGGCAATTATTGCTGCTACGGTGACAAGAGACCTCCCGGGGAAGGGATGGGGGAGGTGAGATCCCTCCTCTCCTTCCCTCCCCCCACCATCGCCAACTGCGGATAATTGAATCTGCAGTAGGTGAATCAGCAGATGCAGGGGTGCTACTGTATAGTCAAACCCCTGTATCCGCAGAACCAATACCTGCTGTTTCAGTTATCTGTGGGACGAAAAATAGGGAACCCATACCATAGAGTTGTGCTGGAAAATGCCTAGAGAGTCTTCCACTCTAGGCATCTTCTAGGTCCTTCAACACAAATCTATGGTATGTTTTTACTGGAAGTCCTTTATTTTAATAGGGTTTGCTTTTATCTGTGGTTTCCAGTATCCATGGTAAGTCTGGGATCAAACCACGCAGATATGGGGGCCCAACTGTACACTAGCAGTCACAAGTAGTCAAAAATACTGTCCATCTTTTCATGGGCTACCAGTCTTCAGCTATAATTATAATTCCAACTGTCACCAACAGATGTCGTAGACCACATCTTTGTAGGAAACATTAATAGAGGCATAGTTTCCAGGTTGAAGGAAGTAAAAGTCCCACTATATTCCATGCTGGTCAGGCCTCTGGAGTAGAGTTCAGTTCTGGTCACCTCATTTTAAGAAGGATATATACAAGTTGGAGCAGGTTCAGAGAAGGGCAACAAGGATGATAAGAGATATGGAGCACAAAACATCTGAGGAAATGTTGAAGAAACTGGGCATGTTCTTCAGTTGGTGAAGAGAGGACTAGAATCATTGAGTTGGAGAGACTGCAAGGGCCATCTAGTCCAATAAGGGCTGTGGGGTGACATGACTGCTCTCTTTAAATACCTCAAGGGATGTCACAGAGAGGAGAGGGGCCCAGAGGATAGGACTAGGTCTAATGGTTTGAAGTTACAAGACAGTAGATTTCAAGTGAACATTAGAAAGAACTTCAAGACTGTAAGAGTGGTTTAGCAATGGAATCAATTGGCTAGAGAGGCGCGCATGCGTGTGTGTGGTTTCTCTTTCTCTGGATGTCTTCAAAAAGAGACTGGGCAGCTACCTGCTAGGGATGCTTTAACTGGAGATCCTGCACTGAGCAGGGGACTGGACTCAAAAGCACATGCGGCCTCTTCCACCTCTATGATTCCATGTGCTTACATTCACTCTTTCAAAATACAGTACGTGCAAAGCCTTGGCCTATGGACCCAGTGAAATGTGCCTGCAGAAAAGCACTGTTGTTGCTGTTGTTGTTGTGTGTCTTCAAGTCCTTTCTTACTTAAGGCAACCATATCACAAGTTTTCTTGGCAAGATTTGTGGGTCTGCCTATGCCTTCCTCTAAGGATGAGAGAGTATGGCTTGCCCAAGGCCACCCAGTGGGATTCCAAGGCCAAGCAGGGATTTGAACTCTGGTCTCCAGAATTCTAGCCCAATACCTTAACCACATCACACTGACTCTCATGCTACACCTCTTTAAACTGCAAGTGAAGAGCACCACCTTTTTTTTTAAAAAAGTTCCCCTATTACACATACATAGAGAGAGGGGCCACTGGAAGCTTCTCCTAGGAAAACCCACCTGGTGCATATCTTATTGCCCTTCTGGCACCAAGGCAAGACCCCTTTCTTCTCTTACCCTTTAAAACACCTCTTTTTTAGTCCCTGTGGTTGGCTGTTTTAGCATTTGTAATCTATGGTGTATTTCATTTTATCATGTGGCTATATGCTTGGGGGGCTTTTTATTTCTGCTGGTTTTTAATTGTTCATGCATTTTACTGTATTTTAATCTGTACAATGTACCTAGAGATACTTTGTCTATGAATATCTCAGAAACGGAATAGATAAATAAAGTTTACTTACGTGATGTTCATTTTTTAAGGACAAGGGTCCCCCCGCCAACAAAGGAAATGGCTGAACCATTGCACTTTTAAGTTCCTGCCTATAACTTGAAGTTATACAATCTATTCTGCTACCTTCTATTCCATGTGTAGACCACCACTATAAAATATGATCTATACCAAGGGAAGACAACCTGTGGCCCTCCAGAAGTTAGATTTCAGCTTTACCATTCATCACTGGTTGTGCTGGCTAGAGTTAATGGGAGCTGTGTCTGAAGGGCCACAGGTTCTCTATTCCTCATATATGTATACAGAGATCTATACATTCCTGCCACCATTCTGCTCAACAGTTATAATTTCTATATGGTAAAGCAAAAAGTAGAATATTAACAGACCTTTAGTATTAGTTATTTCCTGGTAGCCCATTATAAGAGGAGTGATGAAAATACAAAATTATACTATTTTGTGTTTTGCCATCTACTTCCATATGTTTAGCTTGAGACTAAAGATAAGGATACATGACAAGATATTTTGCCAAGGTTTACTTGCAAATAAATTCAAGGACAAGCCTTCTTCAGCCATTTCAGTACAAACAGAGTGTGAAAGAAAGAAGTCAATGGGTCCAGCAGTTTCTGAAACTGAGGTGTTGGGAGTGTGAAAAGCATAAGCTAAAGAACTTACACAGTGACCAGATTACTGAAAGAGCAGCTCAAGACTGCAAGCTCCACTTGATCTGATGACATATATTGATTCAGATGGAAAATACCTTGTCTAAGGCCAAATTAACTCATTTCAGCTCAAGCCCTTCTGAGGTAAGATTCTGCCATATTTCCAATATCAATGGGATTATAACATGGCCTAGATGCTTCTTGGCCCCAACCCAGTGTATTATGTCCGCATGACACAATACACTGCAACCTAACTTCCTTTCTCAAATTTACTCCAACAAACAGGGGAACTAACTGGGAGAAAAACTGATTGAATATAATAGTATCTATGGTTAATACTGTTAGGAGCTGGTTACTGAACCCTAAGTTTTAAAATGGCCAAATAACTGCAGAAATCATGCTGTCATGATGACTGACCCCATGACTCCATGAACTGCCAGTCATGCCTAATCATGCCACAGCTGCATGAGAAGGGTAACATCATGAGAAGGGTTACTAGAGTGCAAAGCTGTGTAATATGAAAATCTGATGCAACGTAACCATGTGGTTGAATAAGCCAATGCTCTGCTGATGTGTATATAAGTGGGCTAGAACAGAGATCATTCTCTTCCTGTGATTCTGTGATGCCTGGTGTAGCACTTTGATGACTGTAAATATTTGTGAATAGCTGAAACTACTTTGAAGATAAAAGCACCTCCTGTTTTCTGGACGCCAAACACTATGTGTGTGAGTATTCTTCGGAAAGGGTTGCTACCAAGTCTGCTGAGACAGTTTTTTGGCTTCTGCTGGGGTTTGAATGTCTTATCATCCCCTGACAAACAGCCATCATGGCTATAATTTATATCTGGTATCAGAGATTGTATGGCTTTGAATACCAGTTGCTAGGGAACATGAGCGGGAAGGGAAGTTGCCATTGTTCTCAAGTTCTGATTGAGAACATGCCATTATGTCTAGTTGGCCACTGTGGGGCACAATGCTGAACTAGATGGCCTTTTGGATCTGATCTACAATGTATCTACCTAAGTTTTTGGGAGGATGATCTTCCCACAGTAGAGGGCTCAGGCTTAATTCTTAGATACTTGTATACTGCAGCAAAGAAGCACTATGACTTAACTTTTTCCATGCTTCAAAGTAGCAAGTGACAATCCAAAGAATAGTAACAGAAGAATTTACACTTCATTCTATTGAAGCATCAGTGATAATTTCACCAGTGGCACTACCTTTCTGTGGTGGTGGGTTGCATGTTCCTCTGAGACAAGAGGCTATGTTTACAGCAGCAGTGCTGCTGGTAGGGTCTCCCATGTCAGGCAGGCTTTTGCTGAGGAGCCAGACTAAATGGCCAAACAGCTATTGGGCAGCAGCAGTAGTGGAGGGTGACACGGGTGGAAGATCTCTCAGAGACAACAGCAGTGGCAAAATAACTAACACTTGTTAGTGCTGCACATAAGGAGGTATAGTAAACCCCTTTAGAACATATTTTACCATGAAAATCCTATGACGAGACAATCCAAAATGAAACAAGAGATAATGCCAGAAGGAGAAACTCCCAAATCAGATGACACTCAACAAGCTACTGGGGCACAGCAGAGGCCATCTATGAGTAGCAGCAAGGCTAATACAATAGCTGGACTCAAGCCGAAAGAACGTGCAGCTGTTGACGTGTTCAGAGGTGAAAGGAACTTCCCAAACTGCAAAATACATGTTATAGGAACATGGAACCTGAGAAGTATTAATCAGTGGAAGCTAAACATAGTAAAACAAGATATGGAATGTAAAAAACATTGCAATACTTGTGTTGAGCCAGCTAAAGTGGACAGGAATGGGACATTTTGAGCCAGATCATTGCAGTGTTTTATTCAGGAAATGAAAATCTAAGAAGAAACGGGGCAGCATTAATAGTGAGGAGAGATGTAGAAAAAGCAGCCAAAGGATATAATGCCAAGTCTCACCAAATCCTATCAGTAAGACTTCAGGGAAAACTCATCAATATAACCACAATCCAAGTTTATGCTCCAACTACAGAGGCAGAAGAAGAAGAAATTGAAAGATTCTATGCTTGAGTCCAGGAAGAAATTGATCACACACCAAAACAGGATTTCTTGTTATTCATGGAAACAGAGCAAAATCAAAGATTGTACGAAAATTTGGCCTCAACCAAGAAGTGAACCACGAGAGTGACAGACTGAAGTTTGCAAGGCCTATGATTTGCTTATTACAAACACTCTTCAAGCAGCCAAAGAGGAGACTGTACTTATAGACATCACCCGATGGCCCATACAGAATCAGATACACTATATAATTGGAAGCAGAAGATGGAGAGGCTCCACTCTCTCTGCAAAAACAAGACCAGGAACAGATTGTGGCACAGACCATAAACTATTAATATCAAAAATTAGAGTAAAGCTAAAGAAGAACACTAAATCAACCATTGTGCTAAAATACAATCTGAGAAGCATCACTGTAGAATTTGAAAATAACATAAAAAGTAGAACATGGCAGCCAGGTTGATTTCTGGTGTTTCCAGAAGACAGCATATAACACCTGTGCTAAAAGCTCTCCACTGGCTGCCTATTAGTTTCTGGGCACAGTACAAGGTGTTGGTTATGACCTTTAAAGCCCTACATGGTTTGGATCCAACTTATCTCCGGGACTGCCTCCTTCCGTACAACCCTCCCCGCGAACTTCGGTCCTCTGGGAGGAATCTGTTACAACCTATGAAAACAAGGCTGTCGGTGACCTCCCAGAGGGCCTTCTCTGCTGCCACTCCCAGATTATGGAATGGCCTGCTGGATGAGATCTGTCTTATTACCACCTTAGACAGCTTTTAAAAAGCTGTCAAGATGGATCTTTTCTGGCAGGCCTTTCCTGAATAACTATCCCGGCCCAAGACTCGGCTGTCTTTTCCCTCTGAGCTGCAATTGGATTTTTAAAAAAATTATTGTATGTTTTAATTTTTTTTCTAATTTAATATATTTTTAATTATTGTATGTTTTTAATCCTTTATAATTTAATATTATTTTAAGGGGCGGGTGGGCTAGGGTATTGTAATTATGGAGTTTTTATATTGTAAGCCGCCCCGATTGCATTGCAGAGGGGCGGGATAGAAATAAATTATTATTATTATTAGAACTATTAATCCTAACTGACTGAGAATCTGATGCTAAGGTTATTGTCAGGTAAGAATACAAAAAGATGCTATCTGCAGCCAAAAAGAAAGAGAAACCTCATGGATGACACAGGAAACTCTTTAAGCATTTAAGTGGACAGACAAAAAGCAATGGTAAAAGAGGACAGAAACAGAGTCAGAACACTGAATGCAACTGTTCAGCAACCTGTGCACAGAGACAAAGAGAACTACTATAATAATCAATGCAGAGAAACAGAAGGTAACAAAAAGAAGGAAAAGCAAGAGACTTCTTCAACAAGATCTGAGAAATCAAAAGGAAATTTAAACCAAGAGTGGGGATGCTCTACAACCAGCAGGGGAACACATTACATGATCAAGTAGAAATAAAAAGATGGTAAGAACAATACATAGAATAACTATATAAAAGAGATGAAAGGCTGATAGATCAGGGATTGCAGTAACCACAGGACCATTGCATTAATTTCCCATGCAAGCAAAGTGATGCTCAAAATTCTACAACAAAGACTTTTACCATATATGGAATAAGAAATGCCAGATTTCCAAACTGGGTTCAGGAAAGGAAGAGGCTCTAGGGATCCTATTGCTAACTAACATATGTTGGATAAAACAAATAATTTCAAAAGAAAATCAGCCTGTGCATTATAGATTATACCAAAGCTTTTGATTGTGTAGATCGTGAAAAACTATGGATCACGCTTAAAGAAATGAGTGTGCCAAAACATCTGATTGTCCTGATGCATAACCGGCACTCAGGACAAATGGCTACCAGCAGAACAGAATCTGGAGGAAAAAAATGGTTTCCAATTGGCAAGGCATGAACAAAATGAACAAACTTTCATATTATTACTCTATCTGTTTATCTTGTATACTGAACATATCATACGTAAAGCAGGATTAGGCGTGGAGGAAGGAGGTGTGAAAACTGGAGGAACGAACATCAACAGTTTAAAATATGCAGATTACACCATACTACTAGCAGAAAATAGCAAAGACTTGGAACAATTTGTTGCAGAAATCATGGAACAGCAGACCCACGGATTGGAAAGTGAGTTTTTATTACACCGGTGGGCCTGACTGGAATACCTTCCAAAGAGTCAGGGCCAAGAGCTATGGCAACAGAATACTTTTATACAGTAATGACAGTATGCAAAAAGCAATTCCCTCCTCCCTTTCTCTGGTGTCTCTGGTGTCAGCAATTTCCCTTCCTTGAGACAATTGTTGATAGTTCAGAAAGTACAAGGCAAGATAGCTTTGGGTACAGTTTGACCGTTATTAGAGAAAGGATTTGTTTTCAACAGCATATCGTATGTTTATGGAACATAGAGCTGATTAGTAAAGAACATTGACTAGGCCTGAGAGTTAAAGGAAAAAGACTTTGCAGAGTCCCAGAGTCTCATGGGCAATCTAGTCTGACCCCAAATAGTGATTGTAAGGTGACAGCATTCAGCAAATAGACATTAGAGTCTACATGTCTACTACAAATTACTGAAGAATAGTAAGGAAGAAAGGGTAAGACAGGTTTACAGTTGAACATTAAGAAAACAAAAATAATGACCACAGATTATTTATATAACTTCAAAGAAGACAATGAAGACACTGAAATAGTTCAAGGTTTTTCATACCTTGGCCCAATCATTAATCAGAATGGAGACTGCAGTCAAGAAATCAGAAGAAGATGGAAGGGGAGCTATGAGGGAACTAGAAAAGATCCTGAAGTGTAAAGATGTATCATTGAATATTAAAGTTGAAAATAGCAATGCCATCATATTTCCAGTTTCTATGTATAGTTGTGAAAGCTGGACAGTGAAGAAAGCTGATAAAAAGAAAATCAACCCATTTGAAATGTGGTGTTGGAGAAGAGTTCTATGGATACTGTGGATTGCTAAAAAGGCAAATAAATGGATCCAAGAGCAAATAAAGACTGAACCCTCTCTAGAAGCCAAGATGACTAAACTGAGACTGTTGCACGTTGGACATACCAGGAGAAGATATGACTCACTAGAAAAGACAATAATGCTTGGTAAGATAGAAGGCAGTAGGAAAAGAGGAAGACCACATTACAGATGGATAGACTCAATCAAGGAAGCCATGGCCTGAGCTGGACTGTGGGTCACTTGGAGGTCTCTCATTCATAGGGTTGCCACAAGTTGAAGTCAACTGAACCACAATTAACAACAGGAAAGAGTTAAGGAGATCCATATCTCTCTTTCACTTCTGTCTGGTAGGAACAGAGGAGCAGGCCCCCTTTTTGGCTGCTCCCAGGTTTTGGAACACCCTTCTTAGAGAGGTTGGACTGGAGATCTTCTTGCTACTCTTCCATAGGCAGGTGAAGACTTTTTTTTTTTTGTTTCAGCAGGTCTAAGATGGATAGACTCAATCAAGGAAGCCATATCCCTGAGTCTAAAAGACCTGAGCAGGGCTGTGGATGACAGGGTGACTTGGAGGTCTCCATTTACAGGGTCGCCATAAGTTCAAGTTGGTTTGACACAGTTAACAACAACACAGTCACTGATAATGGATGAGAAGCTGGGATGTGAATGAAAGCATGCATAACAGTTTGATAACTATTCTGATATTGGAGGTTTTAGAGATTTTATAGAGAAGTGGGAAGAACTTGCCAGGGTACTAGGGTCTAGTGTAGAGCTTATAAATCACCTGCAGATACATTGAGAGCAGCATAAGAAGCTCTGGCCCACTTTTCGCAAACACCCAGCTGCCAGTAGTAGGGAAGGGCCTTCCTGGGAGTGACAATGCAGCATTAAAAATATCTGACACCCTCCCTCTCTTCTCAACTTTAGTTGGCCACTGAAATATTTTTTTAATTCCAAATTCATTTTATGACTGATTTATTTATTGCCTTTAATTTGATGTGGATGCTACTAAAATTTTACTGCCTATTTTTCTGCTTTCTTGCTAGCACATTTTAATATTTTATGTAACCACCATCATTTTTTAAAAAAAAAACATAGGACACAAATTAATAAAAATAAACAAAAAGATTAATTACAAGTTGGAAAAAAATCATATGATAATCTTGGTGTGATTACTAATATTATCAAACCTCTGAAATAGATCAGCAATGTACTGCTATATTTCAAATTGCTGGAGACAAAGTTGGTGGGTTTAATAATGTCATCTCCCAGTAACAGTGACTGCACCACTGCTTTGATTCTACTACTTTCCTGTTTATAATTAGAACATTTTTGGGACCAGCTTCTAGAAGTAGACACCAAAAAAACTGGCCTGGACAATAGTTACACAAGACTTTTCTTTTTTGAAAGGTAAGAATGTGAATTGCAGAAGGATGACACTGTGTTAGTCATCACCGATTATTTATTGTACTACCACCATACCAAGCCAGCATGCAGTCCAACATACCTGCAAGCATCTGTTTGTTGGAGGCTGTTCTATAAGTATCATATATGGCAAGAAACCACATGGCTGAATTTGAAGTTGGAGGCTTTCACGGCCGGCATCCATAGATTTTCCTTGGTTTTTTTCTGGGCTGTGAGGCCGTGTTCTGGAAGAGTTTATTTCTGACGTTTCGCCTGCATCTGTGGCGGGCATCTTGAGAGAATGGTTGGGTAGGAGTCTGTGTGGGGTTTATATACTGTGAACTCCTGTTGGAGAGGATACGTAAATTTGTGTATTTGAACGGCTAGTTTCTGGGTCGAGATATGCAAGGAGGATTAATGTCTGTTTGGCTAATGGTCCATTGTCTGTTGGAAATTGCCCTGTCCCTGTGTGGAGTTCATTTGCAAGTGTTCAGTTTTGATTTTAGTGTTTTTCAAAACTAGCAGCCAGATTTTGTTTACTTTTAGGGTTTCTTCTTTCCTGTTGAAGTTGTCCAGGTGTTTGTGGATTTCAATAGCTTCTCTGTGCATTCTGACATGATAGTTGTTGGCCTGGTCCAGAATTTCTGTGTTTTTAAATAACATTTTGTGTCCAGGTTGGTTTATAACATGGTCTGCTACTGCTGATTTTCCTGGCTGGCACAGTCTGCAGTGTCTCTCATTTTCCTTGATTCGTGTTTGCAACCACTAAATGCAATGGTCCACTAAATGCAGTGTACAAACACGAATCAAGGAACACGAGAGACACTGCAGACTGGGCCAGCCACAAAAATCAGAAGTAGCAGAAAATGTTATAAACCAACCTGGACACAAAATGTCATTTAAAAACACTGAAATTCTGGACTAGGCCAACTATCATGTCAGAATGCACAGAGAAGCTATTGAAATCCACAAACACCTGGACAACTTCAACAGGAAAGAAGAAACCCTAAGAGTAAACAAAATCTGGCTTCCAGTCCTGAAAAACACTAAAATCAAAACTCAACGCTTGAGTTTTGATTTTAGTGTTTTTTAGGACTGGCAGCCAGATTTTGCAAGTGAACTCCATTTAGGGACAGGGCGATTTTCAGCAGACAATGGACCATTAGCCACCCATAAGCCAAACAGACACTAATCTTCCTTGCAGATCTCCACCCAGAAACTAGCCATTCAAATACACAAATTTATATATCCAACAGGTGTTCACAGTATATAAACCCCACTCACATTCCTACCCGACCATTCTCTGAAGATGCCAGCCACAGATGCAGGCGAAACGTCTGAAATAAACTCTTCCAGAACACGGTCTCACAGTCTGGGGAAAAAACTCAAGGAAAATCTACACGTGGTTGAAGTTTAGGACTGAGTGTTGAACCAAACCTTTTGAAACCAAACAAGATGCAGGCCTGTTGTAATGCCAACACTTTCACTTTTCTTCTCCTGTATGATTTTTAACATTTTTGCCCAATTAAGGCAGCTAGTAAGATTTGAAAGTTAGCATAACATATTTTGCACCTTTTGGTTGGTCTAATAAAGGTTACCACTGTGATGTGTGGTTTGGATTTGTTCATTTGAAAGAGTTTTTCCCAGTGATTTCACTTTCTTTCTACTCAGCATCATAAAGCATGCTGTGCTCCCTCCTCCTCACCTTGAATTACCCCCCTTGTCACCTAGGCTGTTAATGAGCTTTGCCTATTAATGCATCCTGGGTACTCTCATTGCAGTTGAAACTATTTGTTACTTGACCTTGGAAGGCTTGCTATGACAATGTGTAAGAAACTCTATATGAGAGCATTTTGACATCTGAGATACTGAGAGTGACGTCTGCCAGTCCAGTTACAAAACTGAATGACTAACCTTAATAATACTTAAGTTCTCTTCCCCCTCGTGGCTAACGCTCGAGCCTCCATTAAACCACAATTTCTTATAGGATTACTGCTGGCTGGCAGAAGCTAACTTAGTTGGCGCACGGTAATTCCTGATGGATTGGAGAGCAAAATGTTGATTAGAAAATAGGGAGTTAGGATCAAGAATGTTCAGTAATGTTCAAATCATTGTGTGCAAAAGCAATGTAATGGAAAACTAAGCTCTTCAATTTTACAATGCACAGAGTTTTAGGATGCAGATGTGACACAAAAGCTGAATAACAGCTACATGACAGCAAAGGAGAGGATTTAGTGGAAAGAGAGACATCATCTCTAGCCTATTTGGAGTTGGCAAAAAATACAATTATGTGTTGATTTGACTGTTTGTCTTTAAAAAGATTCTCCAATTCTTTAAGAAAAACTAAAAGGAAAGGAAGACAAGATTAACTAAATAAAGGACAACAAAACAAAATGTATGAATTGAGCCCATAAATGGTAACTCCTTTCTCAGTTTATCTATGGTTTAAACAGGGTGGCTTCTTATTAAAAGGGTTATTAATCACTTTTGGAACATGAGGCTATGCTGCAAGATACTAAAAACGGAGTGGTCAAACTGAAATAAATTTTCAAGCACAAATAAGAACCAGAAGTGGGAAAGGCTAATAATTGTTCCAAATTAACAAGGAGTGACTTGGGTATACATTTTTATGAAAGGACTCTGAAGTCAGTCACATGAACAAAATGGTTATCTGTCCACAAACTCTCTGAAAGAATAGGTAATGACATGTTTCAACACATAATTGAGAGGTAGCAATGAATGCTCTCCCCCAATTTCTTCCCCATTATCTTTAATCTCCTGCTCTTGTGTGTATGACCTGTGAGTTGTTAGATCACAGTTTTCACATTAAATTGTGATTTAAGCATTGTCTTCAAACTTGATTCACAGGTTAAGCTCAAACTCTGGCTTGTAAAGCTGGTTTGTAGATGGTAATTAACGTTCCTAACAGAGATGTAATGATAAACTCTGATTTTACAGAACTGGAATGGAAGAAGGGAAAGGGGACACTAATGGGGATGCCTTAACTCAACCCATAGTTTGCTGGAGCAGCAGCTTTATTTTTGAACTGGATCTATACCTACATTACTTAGAAAATGTGCATTTTATTCTAAACCAATCTCATTTTGGTGTGCATTTAGATTTCTATTACCACCACACAATCACCACTATAAATTGGTCACACATTTATGTAACAGAAGCAACAGAAAAAGGAGAACCACCAGTTTTAGAAAAGGTGCAAAGCAAATATGCAAAGCAAAGCAAAGGTGCAAATCAAAGCAAAAATAAGTGAAATAAGTTATTCATTTAGAAAGTAAACATATGTCTCTGTGTAGTCAGAATTGTTATACCAATATCGTAATATAATTAAAAAGAACATACAAATTATAAAGACAAATAATGCAAATGTGTCAAAAAGAACACCGTATGATACATTAAGGAAAACTTGCAATGTATTTCATAGGAGAAGAAAAAAAGGGAAGTTCATCAGAAACTCCAAGCAAGAAAAGCAAAACAAAACCAAATCCATCCTGAAGTAACACATTCCATCTGCTGCTTTGAAAAGTCTCAGTGTATGAATGTGTTACTTCTAGGTGAATTACTGGAAAGAGGGATCTGCATTTGAAATGCTGGTTGATTTTGGTGATGAAGTTGGGAAGTCTTACCACCTTGTTTAATTGCTTCTGAGGCTACCAATGATTGGTGTTTTGTTTTTTGTTTGTTTTTTGGAGACCATTTAATTAATCTGATGAAGATATAGTGAAATGACTTTTCAAGTTCTCAGTAGTGCTAATGTTATCTTTGTGGACTGAAGACTACATTCCACAATTTGTACCACTATAAATTAGAGTCAACCATAGGTTTCTGCAAACTCTGGACCATGCTCAGTTGAGTTGTTGTCACCATCGGGTTACTCGTTACCTATTCCTCACTTATGTTTTTTGATCCATCCCATCGTATATAACATATTCTAAGATTTGTTCTCCTCCTTCCCTTCATATGTGTGGCAACTTGTTACACAAAGTTCTTTTTAAACATTTTTATTATTTCTTATTGATATATTCTTCACAATTATATTTCATATTGTTATAACAATTCTGATTATATTATGTTTACTTTCTAATCAACAACGTTCTACCCTTATTTATATTTATTTTACATTTTTAGGTAAACCAAGCCACACTAAAAGACTTGCTACAGACAAATCTTGAGTTTTCTGAAAGCAGTGTTTAAAAAAATAGCCTGCAAATCCCTTTGACAAAACAGAGAAAGATGCATAGATATTTTCAGAGGTAATGAGGGCCAGGGTTCTATATCTCCATTACTAGATTGTTGATAACTTGCAGTCACAACCTTGCAAGTTTTTTTTATATATGCCAAGTACAGTTTGAATTGAGGAATCTTCCTTAAGGAACTTCAACACACTCTTCAGTAGATACACTTTAGTTTTCCTTTTGGCTCATTAGCCTCAGGACTTTAATCATTTGTACAAAAATAATTCATTTTTAAAGGCATAGATTGTTGCTGTCATTGCTTAACAGACTCAAATCCATTTTTTCTCTAATAAATTTCTATTGGGCTCTCATCCAGTCAGCATTATATTCCTAGGTGCATTTTTCAAAAAGCTTGGAGTGTTGCATTAGCTACCAAGAAGGGACTAATCACACATACCTCACTAACTTTCCTGCAGCATACCCAATTTGAAATACTGGAAACTGCAACACAGACCGCAAAATCATTTTCACTCCCTTCAGCATTCAGAGGAACCTTTGTTCTACAGTAATCTACTCCTACCTGGCCTTTTTCACACCTTCCTTTATTCTATCAAACATACTCACATCTCATACAGTCTTCCTGCCCTGTTGCTACAACTGAGTCACCCTCTCTCCAAAGCTACTGCATAATTCTTTTCTTCTGAAGTCCCAGTTATGCTTCCTGACCCTGTAGTCAAAGGCCTCATGTCTTCCATATCCTCCTTGCTACAGTATTCTATGGCTAATGCCAAACTTTACTGACATTCTTCCTTTCATGTTCATTTATGTGTCCCCCACCCATCCACCCACCCACCTGCCCAACTTGCTTCCTCCTTTGGGAAACACTACTCCATCACCTCTCTTTCAAAAACAACTTCTATTGCTGTATCAACAGTAATCTGAAAATAGTAATGTAATGATTCACTAAACCATGTAACCCAAGATGGCTGCAGACAAATGTAGACACACTGTCAGTTTGATCATCCCATCAAATTAACAAAATAAAATCAGAGAGAATGTGTTCTTTTTCTCAGGTTTTCTTCTTTTTGGAGGCATCAAACTCCTCCTTTTGGGTGGGAAGTATGAATTACAATGAAGAAGAAGCAAATTTAGTGATTAACCTTTTCCACACCTGTTTTTCTAGTGCAAAGTATTCTAAGGCCCTGAAGCGACATTCCTCTGTAAGAAGAAAACACTTTCACAAAGACAGATCTGAACCCCCCCCCCGTGGGTAAAAAGGTGCAATTTTAAGCTGTTAAAAGGGGGACAGAGAAAGAACTCAGCACTTCCCTTCCTACAGTTCTCCCTTCATTCAGCCCCAAAATGATTCTCATAAACAAAATGCTTGAGGCTTAAGTATAACCATGTGCATTTGAGTTTGTATTAAACAATACACCTACTTTTGCCCAAGAGAAGCAAGAGACAAAAGGTGAAACAATTTAAAAAGTGGAAGCACTCACATGCTAAAATGCCTGAATTCTAATCTGATTATTTATTTCTTAAATGTATTGGATTTATTTCCCCGCCTTTCTCACAAAATGGGACCGAAGGTGGCTTGAAATAATTTTAAAAGGGTACAGCTAAAACATTAATTTCAAAAGTTAAAAAAGAATCTCTCTATATATAATTCTCTTCAGTATGTTTCCGTTTCCAGTGTGCTGATTGGCTGCTTAGGAAACTGTTGGGCAGCCAATCAGCACACTGGAGGCAGGAACATGTGGAGTTTTACCTCCAGTGTAAACATGGCCGCAATGAGTAAGTAGAAGGGGTGTGTGGGGGATGGTGTGTGTGAGGGGGGGGCTCGGGGAGGGTGGCAGGGGGCAGTGAGGGCCACGGTGGGGGGGGGTGAGGTGCCATGTTGGTGGAGGGAGGGCGGGGGGTGGGGAGGAAGTGGCACGTGTGTGTGCGCGCGCACATGCGGGGGGTTGGAGAGGGCCGTGGGGGGAGGGAGGAGGCGGGGTGGGGAGGAAGCGCTGCACGTGAATGTGTGTGCACACGTGGGGGGGGTTGGAGAGGGCCGCAGGAAGGGAGGAGGCAGTGGGGGGAGGGGGGAGGGATCGACGTGTGTGTGTGTGTGTGTGTGCGTGCGTGCAGGAGAAGGCTCGGGGAGGGCTGCGGGGTGTGTGTGGGGAGGAAGCGGCGCAGGCACATGTGCTTGTGTGTGCGTGCACGGGAGAGGGTGGGGGAGGACCACAGGAGAGAGGCAGCGGGGGTGGGGAGGAAGAAGCACATGTGTGGATGTGCGCGCACACACAAAGGGGTTGGAGAGGGCCACAGGGGAAGGGGGGTAGCAGGGCTGGGGAGGGAGGGAGTGGCTTGCATGTGTGTGTGTGCATGTGGGAGGGGGCTCGGGGAGGGCCATGGAGGTGGGGAGGGAGCAGTGTGGGTACGCATGTTTGTGCATGCGCGCATGGGAGAGCCGCGGGGGGGACGGAGGCAGTGGAGGTAGGGAGGAAGCGGTGTGCTTGTGTGTGTGAGCGCAAGTGGGGGGGTTTGGAGAGGGCCGTGGGGGGAGGGAGGGAGCAGCACAGGAGCACGTGTTTGTGTGTGCGCACACGGGAGGGGGATCGGGGAGGGCTGCGTGGGGGATGGAGGTGGCAGGGGTGGGGAGGAAGTGGCACACGTGTGTGTGTACACGCATGCGGGGGGTTGGAGGGGGCCGTAGGGGGAGAGAGGCAGCAGGGGTGGGGAGGGAGGGAGTGGCTTGCATGTGTGTGTGTGCACACACATGTGCATGGAAGGGGACTCAAGGAGGGCCGTGGGGGTGGGAGGGAGGGAGCACCACACATGCATGTGTGTGTGCATGCGGGATGGGGCTCGGGGAGGGCTGTGGAGGTAGGGAAGCAGTGGAGGGTGGGGAGGAAGCAGCACCCCCCCGTGTATTTGTGCACTCATGCAGGGGGCTTCGGGAGGGCGGCAGGGGGAACGGTGTATGCTATACCGGGTATACAGCTAGTTAAATATTACAACAGTAGGACCCCCATATCCGTGGGGATTCGGTTCCCAGACTTACCGCGGATACCATGGATAACAGCAAGCACCATTGAATATATGGGACTTCTAGTTTAAAATACCATAGAGTTGCCTTGGAGGACCTAGAAAATGTCTAGAGAGGATGCCTCTCTAGACATTTTCTAGGAAGACTCTATGGTATGTGTTCTGTTTTGTGTCCCACAGATAACTGAAACTGCAGATATTGGTTCTGTGGATTCGGGGGTCCTACTATGTTATTAAAACATAATTATAACAATTTAAAGATACTTCAAACATAATTAAAACATAATTTCAATAAAAGATTAAAAACATTAAAGAACAGCACTCCAATTACACACACAAACACACTACATAATTCCATAATTAAAATGCACAATTCAGAAAACCTGTCTAAATAAAAATGGGTTCTTATGTAGAAAGAAGACTTTGTTGTCTTCCTTCCTCACACAGTCTTATATCCAAATTAAATATCAACTGATTATACAATCAAAAACAACTTTAGATTAGAACCCCCACCCCATTTTGTTTTCTCAAGCATCTGTAATGGAGTTTAACCCAGAATCTATCAGTGTATTGTGAGCAAGTTGGCTAATGAGTCTATAAAAGATCTATAATTTAAATGGTTCTGTCTATAAATTTGAAAAGAAAGCCTAAGGACTGTCTTCTGCTTGAAAGAATAAGTAACAGTTTTTCAATTTGTCCTTTTGAAGTCAACTAAGCAAAATGAGAGAAGAATAAATTTACTGATTTTTTTACAAGGCAAGAAAAGAAGAAAAGAAAAGAAAGAAAGAAAAAGAAAAGAAAATTGAAATGTAAAAAGCAAATTATCTCATTTACATAGTACAACTCTTCAATATAGTGTTTGTAGTTATGTTGGTGTCAGAAATGTGAGTGTACATTTTAAAAGTTCTACTCTAAAATCTTGGCAGTGTGAATTTGTCACAGTAGTATGGCCTATGAACACAAATCAACATGGTACTTTATAATTTCAGGAAACCATTTACATATGGAAAAAGAATATGAAAATCTCACTCTGTCACTATTAGGAATAAAAGAGGAGGAGGAATTTAAAAACCAGCCATATAATACTCTGCACTTAATGGTACACTTATTACAAACTCACATTCAGAGGCACCCAAAAGCATATGCAATCAGGATAGAAGATCCAACTATAGCCGTTCTTCTCACTCATAAACAGCAAAACTAAAGATGGTGTCTGAACAAATGTTACATTAGCTATGCCATCAGAACTGACTATGTTGCATAGAATATGGTCTATTACTTCATATAACTTGCTGATCAGCAGTTTACAACTGATACTTGTTGGGTAATATCATTTGGTATAAGAATATAAGGACAATATGACTATAACGAAAAAGGTTTCAGTGATTCCTACAGAGTGTTGCATATATGTCTCAGACACTTACCCTGAATGCAGTTCCCTCCTCTATTATAGTAGGTAACTGAGAAAGGCATATATCCACAGCAAGGTCCCAAGCTTGCCTAGAGAAAGATGGAACATGGCAACATTAGAGGTGTAACACAACGAAGTCAACAAAAATGTGTGAGATACCAGAATTGCTTGCTTCACCTGCTGCAATGTACAGATCTACATGTACAACAGGGGGCCTACAAAAAATATTACTTTAGTACTTACTTACTTACCTAAGGTTATGCCACATTATTCAATTTTATTTTTTTTCTATATTAAATCCATGTTTATTGCTTAAGTTGTATCACAGTGGAGATTAAATTATTCTTAATCATCCTGTCAGTGCTTTGTGTACCTTCTTCAATATGAAAAACATCAAAACTAACTCATTCACTCTCCCACCACTCATTGCCTCTTTGTGTTCCTTTAGTTACCATATACTGATAGGATTGTAAAAAGATAAAACTAACAGGCTTATTGATAATACAACTTGTTTAAGTATCTGGAAAGCAGTACGATTGCCTGTACCGAATATTAGAAACATCATCATCATCATCATCATCAAAATATTAGATTGGGATTGTCCTGATAAACCAGTGTTGGCAACTATTAGTTCATTATTTTCCATGTCATTCTTTTTACTTGGAATTTACACTGCACATGTTGCAAGTGTAGACTTTATTTGTGGTTTGAAATTCCTTGTCTGACATTGGTAGGGAGAAAACGTATAGCAAATATTGTTCACTAACATGGGAAGAGTTCTGGAAAACAACAAATACTAAAATCATCTTCGTATACATTGACATGATATTTCATTATTATCTCATCAGGAGCCTCTATCTTATACCAATAAAGTAGCACTGCGTATTGTTTAATTTCAAAAGATTTTCCACAACAGCTATCAATTTAGAACTTAACAATTTCAAATAACTCATCATTTTAGAACAGTACCACAGAACATTAGCAAAGCTTGTAGCTTTAAGATGACTGAAAAATCCATGCCAGTAAAATAAAACATTTGTCAACCCATATGCAAGCCTGGTGCATGTAGTTTTTCACTAGACATCAAAAACATAAAAGATTAGGGCTTGATAAATCCTTCTGAGAGGAGAATTCTAAAGATGGGGTGCCACCACTGAAAAGATCTTACATCATTACTCATCTCATCTGAAATACTAACAGGTCTAAAGATGATCTCACTATCCAGGTTGAATCCCTTGTATGAGAGAAATAGTCAGTGAATTACAGAACAAATAGTACATCCCCTCTGAAGTGAGAAAGGGTGATACCTTGTATTTCAAAAATTGTAACTGATGCTTAGTCTTTGTAGGGTTTAGGCAACAAGTATCTCATACAAAATATGCTTAGTCTGCTTAGTCTAGGAGACAGTCTTATGCCTGCTCTGCCTTTAATGTTAACTATCATTTCTGAAGTGGTCCTTGATGTTCTCATTCATTGTAACTGGTGTCTTAATATCTAAGATCCTCTACTCCAAGCTTCATATCACCCACAAGATACCACTCCTGAGGCACTGAGCTTATCTTCAGTGAACTAGAGAAGACTAATTTTCATTTTGCTATGTTTGACAGAATTATTTTATCAATAGAATCATAGAATTGTAGAGTTGGAAGAGACCACGAGGGCCATCCAGTCCAACCCCCTCCATCCAGCCTCTGTTTAAAGACCTCCAAGGAAGGAGACCCCACCATGCTCCGAGGGAGTGTGTTCCACTGCCGAACAGCTCTGACTTTCAAAAAGTTCCTCCTAATGTTGAGGTGGAATCTCTGTTCCTGGAGCTTGCATCTATTGCTCCGTGTTCTAGTCTCTGGAGCAGCAGAAAACAAGCCTGCTCCATCCTCAACGTGACACCTCTTCAAATACTTAAACAGGGCTATCGTATCACCTCTTAACCGTGTTTTTTCCAGGCTAAACATACCCAGCTCCCTAAGTCTTTCCTCATAAGGCATCGTTTCCAGACCTTTCACCATTTTAGTCACCCTTCTCTGGACATGCTCCAATTTGTCAATATCCTTTTTGAATTGTGGTGCCCAGAACTGGACACAGTATTCTAGGTGAGGCCTGACCAAGGCAGAATAGAGCGGCACTATTACTTCCCTTGATGTAGACACTATACTTCTATTGATGCAGCCCAAAATCGCATTGGCCTTTTTAGCTGCCGCATCACACTGTTGACTCATGTTCAACTTGTGGTCTACTAGGACTCCTAGATCCCTTTCGCACGTAGTCTCATTCAGCCAGGTCTCCCCCATCCTACATCTATGCATTTCATTTTTCCGCCCTAAGTGCAGTACCTTACATTTCTCTGTATTGAATTTCATTTTGTTAGCTTTGGCCCAGCTAATAATTCGAGCTATTTATCAGCCCTTCTGAAACTTCTGCTCATAGATATAAGGACTGCACTATATAAGGACTGCACTATGCCAAGACACCTAAGTGTCATAAGCAACCTTTCAGATGACACCATTCCAATGTAGTCTGAATCTTTCACACACTGATCCTTAGTCTTATCTGTAGCATGCCTACTAGTACTTAAAAGATTGCCATGAAAGCAAGAAGATATTGAAAGCCTATTCTTGAGTAAAGTATAACTTAGCTCCTGCCCCACCTTGATACAGCTGTACTAAATGTTCAGAATAAAAACAAAGGGGAACCACTCATAAGGAGTGATTCAGTGCTGTCAAGTCTCATTCTGCTCCATGTTACTGTTGACACCTTAAATAGATGTGCCTTGACTTGCCATGTCTTTCTGACACGGAGCATGCAGAAATCTAGCAATACTGTAACTAACCCCCTCACCCAACATCTCTCTTCAGCCTGTACATTCAGCATCATTCATTTATGTCAACAGCCCTCTTGAGGGTGCAGAGGGGGCTGCAGGAGGGAGAGAAGGAGGGAGAGATTGCTAATTTTGGCCTAAACCATGCTGTCCAGTGGAAATTCCCCACTAGATCCTGGTCACTGTCATTCAGATTCTCTTTGCATCAAACTATAGGAGAAAAAACAGCTCAAGCTACTCTGGATTTTTCCTCTACAGAGACTCAGTGAGTTAGGTTAAGGTAGGCTGTTCAGTACTACTGACCAAAGAAAATAAAATTAAGCTTTGGGATAAGGATAAGCCTGCATGTTGCAACTTAAAAGTTCAACCAAGAAAAACAATGATAAACTCAAGAATATTTATTTTATGCTTCTAAAATGACATCAGGGTGCCTCACAAATTACAGATCAAAAGTGCACTTCATAAAAGTTCCAAGCTTAGACAACACAATTCTGAACCTATGCAAAGCCCACAGTAACCCAGGGGAGGGAGACCACGGGGTCCATCTGTTCAGCAGGAAAGCCCAGCCCTGCTACAAAGAAAGGGTCAGAGTAATTACCACAGCTCTGCACTTGGAAATAAAGGTAACACCACAGACTTACAGCTTCTTATGGGAAATGAAATAGTCAAAGGCTTTCACGGCTGGCACCCATACGTTTTTCGTGGTTTTTTTTCCTGGCTGTGAGGCTGTGTTCTGGAAGAGTTCTTTCCTGACGTTTTGCCTGCATCTGTGGCTGGCATCTTCTCTGAAGATGCCAGCTACAGATGCAGGCGAAACATCAGGAAAGAACTCTTCCAGAACACAGCCTCATAGTCCGGAAAAAATCCACAAAAAAACCAATGTAATAGTTGCTTGCCAGTCTTCGGAATGCACACTACCCTCTTGGAAAGAAACAGAGAAATATTTGGATGCATGCACATATTCCTCTGATTTTTGGCCATTGTTTTAATTAAATACTTAACACATACCCCAAAGTATATAATTGGAACAGCAACAAGAACAAAAATGAACTGTACCACAGGCATGTTCACCCATACTTTTAAACAGCTCCCTCAGTAGGCATGTCAAATATTTTCATTTATTTAATTCCCTAAATACCTTTTGCATCTGACAGAATATCAATTTTAAAACCACTCTTGTCTTTCTCCCTGTCCTATCCAAACTGGTGTTTGTGTCCCGCTACAAAACCTTAAAGCCAGATATTTCAAGATAACAGGAGTATGAGCTGGATGTTTCCCTCAAAGGTCTTTTTTTAAAAGAACAGATGGCGGAGGGAGAGGAAAATATTGTTTAAATGTGTTTTCTTTATAAAATATTACCATTAACAAGCTAAGCAATTTCTCAGAAGCTTTATATACAGATGTAATAAATAATCAACACATTCGATTTCATTTTTTTTTAAGGTTCCTTGAATGTTAATCAACTGTGTTACACCCAAGATATTACCTACTGTAAAATCAGGCAGCTTCTTGGGTCCAGAAAATAATCTACATACAAAATAATGGAAACTCTCAATTTCTTTCCCACAGAAACACAACATACATTTCCCCCTATCTACACTCTCTGCTCCACATCCACATGGCTCCTTCAGTAATGACCTTCCTCTTCGCAATAGGCTGCCTATATAATTATGAGGTAATCAGGGGATAATCAAAACAACTTTAAAGCAAAAGGAATAAATGGTTCCCCCATGCTCAATAAACACTCAGGATACAGGGAAATGGTTATGGAGAACAGTTGTGGGAGATATTTATTCCAGATTGTGACAAGAGATAAAGTCAATTATTACAATTAAATCTATATTCTATTTCTGTACTTAGCCGACCATGTGGGCATGATATTAAAGCATTCAACCACACTTGAAAGACTTGGTTCATGCTTTTTTCGGAGGTTCCTATCCCACAGTTAGGAGCTTCTTGTAGACAAGTAATTTCAATGAGCAACTGACTCCTGCAAGTTTCCATACCAGGCTTGTACAGAAGAAAATTAAGTTAGGGTTGCCATATTTCCACTTCCCTAAATCCAGAGACCTAGGCTGCATCTGCACTGCAGAATCAATCCAGCTTAACACCGCTTTAACTGCCATGGCTCAATGCTATGTAATCCTGGGATTTGTAGTTTCTTGTGGCACCAGAACTTTGACAGCTCTCACAAAACTCCAAATCCAAGAATTCCATAGCACTGAGCCATGGCAGTTAAAGCAGTGACAAACTGAATTATTTCTGCAGTGCAGATGCAGCCCTAGTTTGCACCTTATGCAAATTGTTTGCTAAATATGCCAATACAGTGGTTGAATGAGAAATGGTGATGCAATCATATCCTTGCCAATTTCATGCTTGAAAGTAATTCTCAACTGGGTATGCAGATGTGAAAGAAGTCATTTGTCAGACGGAATTTGTCCATAGCTTCCTTTGTAGGGAGTTCCAGAGCCTGGGAGCTGTCACTAAGATACTTCTCTTTCCCACCCTCATCAAAGATGGCTCTGAGGACAGCAGGATTGAGGGAAGGGCCTCCCCTGAAGATTTCAAAAGTCAAGCAGGCTCCTTTGAGATAATACAGATATCCAGGAGTGGTTAAACAATGGTCAATCATTAAAAATCACCACAAACGTTTGCCCCCTAAAGCCCCTTAAGGTAGCATGACAACAAGCTATGCATGTTGCAAAACCCTCTAACACAACCCCCCCCAAAAAAATCTTATCCTCTCTTGCAGATGACCACCCTACTGGTAAGGCAGAAGTGCAGGTTTTCTGTGGGAAAACAAGGTCAGGTTCAGACTGTCAAGACTATATCTATAGTTACTGCAGTTCAATCTGTGGCATCCCTAAAGCTGTCAAAACAGGAAAAGTTTAAGAAGCGCCACAGTGCTCAGCTGAAATTGTGTAGTGATGGTATTGTCCTCTGATGCTTTGCTGGGGTAAAAGTGCAATTGTACATGCATCTGCATCCAAGTGGATTGGGCATGAATCTTTAGCAAGCAAAAGAACAAAAGAATTGGGAAGGGAGTGAGTCTGAGGGAAGATAATTTAACTAAACTAACATTTATTGCTGTAGTATGACACGTTCTGTAGGGCAAAGATGAGTAGAAGGTAAGCTCTCTGAATATTTTTTTTTACTTCAACTCCCATAATCCTGCACCACCAGCTATGCTGGAAAGCAGTGATGTGAGCTTAAGTCCAAAGCATCTGGAGATCTAGCTTCTGCCAACCTTTTGTGAATGGGGTACATTTGGCTGGCAAACCAAACAAACTATTGGTAGAAAATGAGAAGATGAAAAGGAAATGTGGTAGTAATAACATGTACTGCAATGTTTAACAACCATGATGATCTACCTACAGATTCAAGTTTCGGTATAGGTTCTTTAAAGGAAAATGCAGCTGAGAGAGGTAGCCTGTTTAGTTGCAGAACTCATGGTGAGAATAGGTGATTAACACTGCTTTCAAAATCCATATGCATATCTCAAGAGGCAGAACAATCTGCAAAAGGGGTTTCCTGGTCAATTTTGAAACTTTAAGGGTTTTTTTTTTCTGGTGAAGAAGAGATGATTGTCCATAAAAATTAACTGTGATATCCAGAATTCTAATGTAGCTGTAACTAGGCAATGGATTACAGTAATTCAAATAGGATGTATCTAAAGTGTAAGCCATTGAGCTTCTTTTGACTGACCAGGAGCACATCTGTATTGTTCAGATTTAATTTCAATTTGTTTGCCCACATCCAATGCATTAGTGAAGACAGGTACCAGTTTAGAACTGTAATAGCTTTGTTAGATTGAGATGGAAAGGAGTAATACAGTTGGGTTTCATCTGCTTACTGACTGCATACTGACTGTGTTACCCTAAGAGGTGTGTGTGGGGTATGTTAGACTCCCACCTGTGATGACAAAATCTCCTTTAATATTTGGATGAATTATTAGCTCAGATAGGAGGCCTGCGACAGGAGGGTAACATCAGGGATCTTTTCACCTATGTATAGCAGTACTAACTGTAGAGGCAACTCTAGTTAAAGTAAAAGAAAAATTATTGGAATAATACAGAAAGTAAACTAAGTAAGTAAACATATGTTCTTACAAATCATACAAGGCTATACCAGAGTAAGACAGAAAGGCTGGATAGAAAGAGAGGCCCAGGAAGATAGGGTGATAGTTACCAGTCTCGAGGAGAAGAGAGTTCCATGCAGGGAAGATACTTAGACAGGCATCTGAGGGTGGCACATGAGGTTCTGAGCTGTGGCATGCCGAGAAAGAGAGTATCCCACCACTATTGTTAAGGTTCTAATATTTATATTCTATTCTGTGCCTTAGAGGGGTGTGTTAGTAATAACAAAGCTTGGATGGTTTTTCCTTGGTTTTTTTCCAGGCTGTGAGGCCATGTCCTGGAATAGTTTTTCTGAATTTCACAGCCCGGAAAAAAACCCAAGGAAAATCTATGGATGCCAGACGTGAAAGCCTTCGACTTCACAAAGCTTGGATGGCTCTCCCACAAAATAGACAAAAAGGAACAGAAACTCAACTGAATGCTTAAAATGGAGAGAGAGAGAATATTGATGGGCTTGTGGCAACCTCATAAGGTTGGACAGGATGGGGTGTGAGGTGAGATTTCTGTACAGTATATACTGATGAAAGGTCACTTGTTTGCATGATTGAATTATTGCTTGAAATGCCCAGGGCTGGAAGAAAGGATTAGCAAATACCCCTTAATGACTGGATGTTTAACATAAACATGTGGCCTTTCTGCATAATCCTAACTTTGGCTTTCTTGCTATTATATTTCTAGACACATGTTAGATCATCATGACCTTTGACTGACCTCCAGTTTGCCTAAGCCAATGTGACTCCGAAAAGTATCTAATAAGTCCAGGTATGGAATCTCATGGGGAGGGGTAGTAGGGTGTGCTAACCATAGCACCAGATGCCAAAACTTTGGACAACCTCTACCAACAGTGGGAGGGACCTCACAGGCCAAAGGGAGTCCTCCAGTACCACCTGCTGGGTTCACCTCTCAACGAAAGAGGGAGACACTGCATAACAGTGCCTCTGAGGACTTTATCAGACAAACCTCCAAAAACGTCTCTTTACTACCATAATTTTCAGCACTATTATCCTGGCAACATAACCCTTTTTTATCAGACCTACTTGTAAATAACGTTAAAAAGCATTCCCAGCATTAACGGAGCTCCCAAGTAAATTGGGGAGGTTCATAAAAAGTGTCCTGTTCCTGGCTTTCTCATTCTCAACCAGAAGTGTTCTGCCCATTGACGCTGTAATCACAAGAAGAAAATGGTGTGCTGTTTCAAGCACTCTCAATACTGGCAAAAAATGTCACAACTGATCTATTGATGGCTTGGCCTGGCAATAAAAAAGAACGCCTTGTTTTCAACACATAATCACAAAAGCACAATGTCGAATAATAAACATAGAGAGATAAATAAATAGATTAATATAAAATAAGGAAGATAGCCACAACAGAACTAAAAGGAGAAGTATAGAAAGAGGAAGGAGAAGGATTGTTTAATGAATCAACAAGACAGAAAGGAAAAGAGGAAGTTACATTTTGTGCTGAGTTGTATAGGAGTTGAATGGAAAACGAGATAAGGAGTGTAAGTATAAGAAAGCAAGATTGTTTGTAATTTTTTTTGTTGTCGTTATTGTTTTAATGGTAATGAAAAAACAATAAAATATAGGAATGGTTAACAGTATCGATAGGCCGCACACTTTTTCAGTAGAGACTGCAGATGGAGCGGCCGTCGACGCTCTTTTGGCTTGCTATTTGATTTGGAGCCATCGTCATACCGAGAGGTGTGTTTTTCCTTCCTCTTTGTCTTTAAGGAATGTACGGCTTCTCCAGAGATGCCAGCCTGACTGGTAGATTCAGAAGACGCCGGGTCCCGAGAGACGGCCTTCAAGGTGGAAGGCTCCTGGCCCCGTGTTGATGTTGAAGGTGTCGAATGATCTCGATCTCGAGCTGCAGCCAAAGAAGCATGTTTGTGCGAAGCACGCACAGCCTCCGGGTCCGAGACAGTCGAGCGACGTCGGGACGGGCTACGGGACTGATGGCGCTTTTGGGGCTTGGTCTTCAGAGAAGGCGAGCGGCCACGTTTTTGCAGTTCAGATGCCGAAGTAGAGGCCGGAGTCGAAGTAGGGGCTGGAATCAAGGCCTTCTCGTACAAGAAGGACTTCAGACAGGACATCCTGTGCTTACGTGCCTGAGGGGTAAAAGCCCTACAGTGTATATTGGAGTCAACGTTATGGGTCTCTCTGAGACAAATCAGGCAGCGGGAATGACCATCCGTGCTAGGCAGTTTAGCCTGGCAGATCACACATCTCTTGAAGGCCCCTCTTCCAGACATTTTACTCATGGAGTCGCCAAAACCAAAGGGAGAAACACGGAGAGAAGAGAAAAAACAGTCCAAGTCAACACCGAAATTCAGAGGTAGAATGCCAATCCAAAGGAGTGAGAAAAAATCGTAGTCAAAAATCCAAGCCAAGTCAAATCCAAGTCAAATCGAAAGTGAAAGAGAGAAAACTAGCGGACGAAGGTTACTTCAAGCTGCTAACGTGGCGGAAAGAAAGGAACTGAGGGGAATTAGGCGGGAGCACCTTATAAGGGACTGTTAGGATGGGCAGAGTTACCGCCAAAAATGTATCAAAGCACATTCTGCCTAGCGATTCCAGAAGGTTCTGATGCTCTGCGCAGACGCAGGAGTAACCCAGTTGTGTGATTCACAGAGACCACAAAGAAGATCAGAGGAGGCTGACATTCTGAAGGCAAATTAATTCCTTTCTGAAGCACAGTTCTGGCTAAGTTTTGCCTGGCTCCTGTTGGAGAAACATTACAACTATGAGAGCATCACTTTAAATGGTCACTCTGACTCAAGTAGCCTAGGAACAGGGTAGGTGCTATATTCTTAGCCACTATGACAGCCCCCTCCCCAGTGCTAACATTTCGATATCTGGCAAGAAGCTATGAGAATGGAGGGTGAAGCTTTAACTAGGAAGCTAACATTCAATTTCAGGAACCAGATTTTCTCTTATATCCCAGTTCTGCCAATTCAGATCCCACAGGGGACTATGATTAAAGTTTGCCTACAAGTGTTGAGGGGGTATGCTTCTATAGTTTAAAGCTTCAGCAGAAAGACTAATAATATTGCCCAGCTTGAGGGGCAAGAAATAAGGAAGGGTGAAGCCTACGATAGCTGGTGGGAGCCAATAATCCTGAAGGCTTTGAGATGAATGCTATTTGTCTATATTTTATTGCTTAGGGTTGAAGAACGGTCATGAAAAGGGACACATTTTCAATCTTGGAAAAGCAGCTGAAGGTGAGCAGCGTGTGAGGGGTCAGCCTTAATTTTTCCAATGTCTTTTTAAAGGCACAGAGGAAGGCACAGAGAAACAGAGTCTGTTTTTGGCCATTTGCTCTCCCTGAGCACATGGTCTGAGGGGGCGAGGCATCTAATTTCTCAGGTAGACTAAAAGCACAGAGAAGACAAAGAGCCTTCTGCTGAGCCACTGAAACTGCCTGGGGGAGGAGTTAGCAGCCACTAGCTCTATATAACTGCTGCTACAGCCTTTCCAGGTTAATCTTGGAAAAGCAGTGGCAAGTGCCTTGCAGCGTGCACAGGTCTAACATAACAGGAGCATAGGAGCTCTTCTGAGAAAGAAGGCCAACATACATTGGGTAGAGGGGGGGATACCAGAAGAGTTTGGTCAGGGAAGCCCAAAGTTATCTTTCAGTGACTACTTAAGAAGACTGAAAATGGGCAGTGAGGGAGCTGCTGCAGTCACCTGCAGTACCTGTGGAATGTTTGCCTACTTGCCAGAGGATGTGAGGAGCTGTATCTGCAGCAAGTGCAAATTGGTGGCCCTGCTGGAGGTGAAGATCAAGCATTTTGAGGACAGGGTATCTACCCTTCTGAATATTAGGGAGCGAGAGGTTTTCATGGACAGAGTGGAGAAGACTATTCTGGATGTGGAACACACTGGGGAGGGGTCTGTGGAGGATGCCATCTCCTATACACAGGAGAAGTAGAAGGGACAGGGATCCTTCAGCCAGCTTGAAGCTACAGAATCAATTTGAAGCTTTCTCTTTCCAGAGAAGAAGAGGAAGAGCAGCAGTGCCAGGCCTTAGGGAACATACAGGAAACCTTGGTAGATCCAGCACATGGAGTGGCCTCTGCCAAGACTCGAAGGAGGAGGAGGGTGGTGGTGGTAGGGGATTCTCTGCTGCGAGGAAAAGAAGCAGTAGTCTGCAGGCCTGAAAAAATGTCTTGGGAGGTATGCTGTCTCCCTGGGGCAAAAATTCAAGATGTAACAGAGAGTCTGACAAGACTCATCAAGCCTTCTGATCTTTATCCCTTCCTTTTGGTCCATGTGGGAACCAATGATACTGTAAGGCATACCCTCCAAAAAATCACAAGGGATTATGAGGCTTTGGGTAGGAAGCTGAAGAAGGACAGGTTGCTTACCTATAACCATATATCTTCGAGTGGTCTTCTGTGAATTCACACAGCTGGGGTTACTCCTGCGCCTGCGCAGAGCATCGGAACCTTCTAGAAACGCTAGGCAGAATATGCTTTTGATACATTTTTGGCAGTAACTCCGCCCATCCTAACGGTCCCTTATAAGGGCTTCCCGCCTAAATCCCCTCAGTTCCTTGAATGACGCCGCAGTTTGCAGCATCAGGAACATTAAGCATGTGTATATGATGTAACAGGAGATAGAGGGGAGGATGGGCAGGTCTGCGTGAATTCACAGAAGACCACTCGAAGATCTATGGTTACAGGTAAGCAACCTGTCCATCTTCTTCATGGTCTCTGCTGGGTGTACAGACTGGCAAGCTTCACTCTTGGAGGTGGGTATGTCCTACTCTAAATACACCTCATATGTATAACAACCTGAGATTGAAAACTTAGAATACATTCTTAAGGAAACTAATCAAAGCATATATAACAATAGTGACTTGGCAACATGAAAACTCACTCATTGAATAGACGATAACAGAACAGCCTTCCCAAAGGCCGCCTCGTTCTTAGAACAAAAGTCAAGTCTATAGTGAGAAATAAAAGTCAAAGGTGATGACCAGGCTGCAGCTCTGGAAATGTCCTCTAGAGGCACTCCAGAGAGAAAGGCTGTCGAAGTGGAGACAGCTCTCGTAGAGTGTCCTCGAATCCATGAAGGCAGGGGCTTCTTTGCCAGTTCGTAGCAGAGAGCAATGGTCGACGTCACCCACTTCGATAGTTGTTGTGAGGAGATGGGCTCTCCGAGTTTCGAGTAAGCATAAGATACAAAAAGTTCGGGTGACTTTCTGTGGGACGCAGTCCGCTGCATGTAGAAGGCTAGAGCTCTTCTAACATCCATAAGATGAAGGGTGCGTTCAAAATCGTCCTTCAGATCCTGCATCAGGGCAGGGAGAGTGATGGATTGATTCAGATGGAAGCTGGACACCACCTTCGGAAGGACGGAGATGTCGGGACGGAGGACCACTTTATGTTTGTGGAAAATAGTGTAAGGAGGATCTGACCTCAAGGCACAGAGTTCACTAGCCCGACGTTCCGAAGTGATGGCCACAAGGAAAGCCGTCTTCCAAGATAGAAGTCGGAGATTGGTGGAAGCCAAAGGTTCAAATGGTCGACGGACCAGCTGTGAAAGAACCAGTTCAAGGCTCCACGCCGGGGTCAGTTAAGTCACCGGAGGGTGCAGGTTGGCAAAGCCTCTTAGGAACTTCTTCACCGTCGCATCAACAAAGGGAGATGGACGACCCCTCGCCTGGAACTCAACAGAGATGGCTGCCAGGTAGCACTGGATCGATGAAAGAGACAGACCCACGGAAGACAATTGGAGAAGAAACTCCAGCACCATTGGAATGGAGAACGGGTCAGGGATCGGATCCTTGGAGGCCAAAAAGGCTTCATACTTTTTCCACTTGTAAGTATAGGATTTCCGAGTGGATGGCCTTCAAGCAGCATCAATGACAGCTTGGACATCCGGATGGAGAGATGCAGTCTGCCTCGATATAGAGGACGCACCCGAGAGTCTCGAACCTGAAGGTCGAATTATAGCATCAACCTCCATGCTGTTAGGCGTAGGGTGTCCAGGTCAGGATGTCTGACCTTGCCTCCGTGAATGGTGAGCAGATCCAGACGGGATGGTAGACGGATGAAGCGACGCCTCGACATGTGAAGGAGAGTCGCAAGCCATGGCTGTCGAGGCCACCACAGGGCGATGAGAATGGCGTTCGCTCGATCCCGACGGAGCTTGGAGGTCACTTTTGTCAGAAGGGGGAATGGAAGGAACAGATAGAGTAGCGGGCCCGACCATCGGAACAGGAAAGCATCTCCCCTCGAACCTGGAACGCATCTCCTGGAACAGAACTGAGGGCAGTGAGAGTTCTCGGGGGTTGCAAAGAGATCCACTTGAGGGGACCCCCAGGTCCAGAATAGGTCTAAGGCGACCGATCTGTGTAGGTGCCACTCATGGATGGAGAGGCTGGAACGGCTAAGCCCGTCGGCAAGAGTGTTCTCCTCCCCTGGAAGATGGATGGATTGGAGGAACACCTTTCTGAGGACAAACCAATTCCAGACGTCCAGCGTAAGCTGCAGAAGTTGAGGGGACGTCGTACCTCCCTGCTTGTTTAGGTAGTACATGACAGATGTGTTGTCTGTCAGTATCATCACAGTCCTGCCTCTTATCAGGGACTCGAAAGCTTGTAGTGCTTTCTGGACGGCGAGAAGTTCCAGCACGTTGATATGGAGAGCTTGCTCCTTGGTGTTCCAAGACCCCCGAATCTCGTACAAGCCGAGGTGGGCTCCCCATCCTTGCAGTGAAGCGTCTGTTGTCAAGGAAATGTCCGGCTGAGGAAGGTCGAATGGCATGCCTGACAGGACGTTGTCTGGTATCAGCCACCAATCTAGGGACCTTTGGACTGCACGTGGTATTGTGAGCATCTTGTTCGGAGGGTCGCGAAGAGGGTCGAAAACCTGCAAGAACCATTGTTGGAGCGGACGGAATCGAAGTCTGGCGAGTCGGGTCACATACGTCGTGGCTGCCATGTGACTGAGAAGCACTTGGACTGAGTGAGCGGGGAGTCTTCGGGACCGATGACAACTGCCCCTGCCCTCCCCAAGCGACCCAGAGGCCTCCGGAGGCCTCGCGGTCGCTTTTCCCGGCCGCCCCCCGCCCTCCCCAAGCGACCCAGAGGCCTCCGGAGGCCTCGCGGTCGCTTTTCCCGTCCGGCCCCCTCCCTCCCCAAGCGACCCAGAGGCCTCCGGAGGCCCCACTGTCGCTCCCCTCGCCACTTTCCCTGGACTCCCCTCGCCTCCCCGGCCCTCCCCACCCCCTCCCCGGGCCTTCATGGGGACTCCGGAGCGTCTCCGGAGGCCCCATGATTGCCTCCCCAGTCCTCCCCACCCCCTCCTCAGGCCTTCATGGGGGGGAGGAGGAGGAAGAAGGGAGGGAGGGAAGGAGGTAGGGAAGGAAGGAAAAGAAAAAGAAAAAGGAAAAAAAAGCTGAAGGCAGTTCTCACAAGGTCAAATTTCAGAATGCTTAAAAATGTTTACCAGTGAGAAAACCAACAGTATTTGAAAAGAGCTTTCAGCAGATCAAGAGCAAATTTCTTTTCCTTTTTCTATAAACACAACATTAAAAATCAATGTGGTCATATCAGTGAGTATTACTCAATCTTTCTGAAAACCATAATCAATTCACCAGTTTCAGAATTGTGCATGACTGCCTTTAGCAGTGTAATGAGCTAGTGATTAACCCAAATTGCTTCACCAACACTGCTCAATCAATTTTCCTATATGCTATTTGCCTTCAGGAACATGCATTCCTACTGTATTTTAGGATGACAGGGGACATGGAATGCAGTGTAAGATTTATTAGTAATAAAAAACCCCACAAATGTTAATTGTTGTTGTTCCTTGCCTTCAAGTTGTTTCTGATTTATGGTGACCCTTAGGCAAACCTGGGGTGGGGTTCTTGGCAAGGTTTGTTCAGAGGCGGTTTGCCATTTCCTCTGACGCTAAGAGAGTTTGACTTACCCAAAGTCACCCAGTGGGTTTTTGCAGCTGAGAAAGGATTTGAACCGTGGTCTTCAAAGTTGTAGTCCAACAGTCAACCACTACACCATGCTGGCTCTCACAAATGTTAATACTTATACAAATATGCAAGCAAAATGTGCCATTATCTAATAAAAGCCCACAAAATGAATGCCACAGGGAGAAAAAGCTTCCTAGAGGCAAAGCTGAAGGTTAATTAAAGAGGTGACAAAATGAGAAAGCCAGGAATGTGTTTTACTTGCCTTCAAATTTGTGGGCAATTGTAGCACTCTTCTTGCACCCCTGCTTAGTAAGTTTAGCAAATTTCTTGCATGCTCAAGTTTCCACCCCTTCTCTTCTCAGGCTGGCTTAGCCATTTGGAGGTATGGGGTGACCACTGAGTCATAACATGGCCTCCTAATTTAAATGTTTTATTATGCTTTCTTCTTCATTCCTTCTTGGGGTCTTGCAGCTTCTCCATGATGCTGCTTCTTTTCCCCTTTCCCCCTTTCCTCCATGCATCTAACTTCCAAAAACATGAAGAAAAGAGGTGAGCTCTTGCTTACTTGCAATCACCTCTTTATCTGACGAAATATGGATATTACTGCTATAATACTCAGAAACTTCTGATTTGATTATCCTAACCTGAACTTCCCAAGATTGGGTGACTTTTCTACCCTGAACCATAATCCTCTTAGTTAGTTAAGGACTTAGATTTGTTTTAAAATGTAGATTAAGATTGCTATACCTTGATGCTGCTTCTTATATAGAGCCTAGCTCTATATAACTCCTTGCAGAGGATTTCCAGGCCAGTTTCCTGCCAGAGAGAAGGAGAACAGCTTCTGGACAGCCAGTTTCCTGCCAGGGAGAATTTCACTGACCAAACAAAAATACAGCATACCTAAAAGTACAGCTTAGCGTTCTCAGCATTACCTAAGAGTTTTTAGATTACCTAAAAGCTCTCACCATGGAAACTGAGGGGACTGCGGCAGTCACTTGCAACACTTGTGCGATGTTTGTATTCTTGTCTACAGACGTGGAGAACTTCACATGCACCAAGTGCAAGCTGGTAGCCCTCTTGGAGGAGAAAGTCCAGCAGCTAGAGACACGGGTAGCAACACTTCAGCAGATTTGTGAGCAAGAGGTTTTCCTGGACAGAACAGAACGAACAGTCTTGGACAGGGACCGCACATAGGAAGTGGCTGCAGAGGAGAGGGTCACTTCACAGACACAGGAAGTAGACAGCTGGAGGAATGTCACACACAGAACAAGAAAATCCAGGGATTCTTCGAGCAGCTTGCAGCTACAGAATCGATTCGTAGCCCTTTCCCTTATCAATGACAATGAGGAAGAACGGCATGGACAGAATTCAGGGGTAGAGCAGGGGACCTTGAGAGTACCACCGCAAAGAACAGCAGCTGTGAAGCCTCGGCGGAGGTGTGTGGTGGTGGTGGGGGACTCCTTGCTGCGGGGTACAGAAGCAGTGGTTTGTGGGCCTGACAAGATGATTTGGGAGGTGTGTTGTCTCCCTGGGGCAAAGATCCGTGATGTGACGGAGAGGCTGAAAAGACTCGTCAAGCTAAGGATCATTACCCCTTCCTTTTGGTCCATGTGGGAACCAATGATACTGCAAGGCACAGCTTTCCCAAGATCAGAAGAGATTATGAGGCCCTGGGGAAGAAGCTGAAAGAAATGGATGCACACGTTGTCATCTCATCTCTTCTGCCAGTTGAAGGGCATGGTCCAGGAAGGGAAAGGAAAATAGCCGACGTAAATAACTGGCTCCATAGATGGTGTCGCTGAGAACAATTTGGATTCTTGGATCATGGACTGCGCTTCCATGAGGGGAGACTTCTGGCAAGAGATGGGGTGCATCTTATGACAGTTGGAAGAAACATTTTTGCCAACAGTCTCAAGAATTTGATCAGGAGGGCTTTAAATTGAGTCAAATGGGGGAGGGAGACAGTATTCTGGAAGGCAAAAGGGCTGGAGAAAATAGTCAAACTGTCATAGAGGGAACAAGGCAAACAGCGCAAGGACCCAACAGTGGGAGGCAAAAAAACTTGCTCAGGCAGCAAGTAAAGGGAACACGTGGTCTTAGATGTCTCTACACTAATGCACAGAGCATGGGAAATAAGCAAGATGAACTTGAACTTCTCGCACTACAAAACAAATATGATATAATAGGCATTACTGAAACCTGGTGGGATGAGTCTCATGATTGGAATGTAGGAATAGAGGGGTATAACCTTTATAGGAGAAACAGGCCAAACAGGAAAGGAGGAGGAATAGCATTATATGTCAGGGATATTTACACCAGTGAAGTGATCCATGACATCAATACTGGAAGCCAGGTGGAGAGCATCTGGATAAAAATTAAAGGTGAGGGAAACAACAGGGATGTTATTGTGGGACTCTACTACAGACCCCCAAATCAGACGGAGGAATTGGATGATGCCTTTCTAGAACAGATGAACACACATGCAGAAAGGAGAGATGTAGCAGTGATGGGTGACTTCAACTATCCTGATATTTGCTGGAAATCTAACTCAACCAAAACTTCAAGGTCTAGCAAATTCCTTACTTGCCTGGAAGACAATTTCATGGTCCAAAAAAGTGGAAGAGGCAACAAGGGGGTCAGCTATTTTAGATCTGATCCTAACCAACAGAGATGACCTGGTTAATGGGGTGCAAGTGATGGGATCCTTAGGTGAGAGTGATCATGTTCTCCTGGAGTTCATTGTAAAATGGAAAGGAGAAGCCAGGCATAGTCAGACATGCATTCTTGACTTTAGGAGAGCTGATTTCAATAAACTCAGGGAAATACTGGGGTTGATCTCATGGTCAGGAATACTAAAAGAGAAGAGACCTCAAGACGGATGGGACTTTCTCAAAATGGAGATACTGAAGGCACAATTTCAAACAGTACCATTGAGGAAGAAAAATGGGAGGTGTCTCAAGAAACCAGGATGGATGACTAAAGAACTTTCAATGGAGCTAAGTTTTAAACGAAACATGTATAGGAAATGGAAAAAGGGGGAAATCACCAAAGCAGAATTCAAACAGATAGTGAACACATGTAGGAGTAAAGTCAGAAAAGCTAAAGCTCAGAATGAGCTCAGGCTTGCTAGGGAGGTTAAGAACAATAAAAAGGGTTTTTTTGGGTATGTCCACAGCAAAAGGAGGAAGAAGGAAATGATAGGGCTACTACATGAAGAAGATGGCAAAATGCTAACAGGGGACAGAGAAAAGGCAGAATTACTCAACACCTTCTTTGCCTCAGTGTTTTCAGAAAAGGAAAAGGAGGACCAACCTGAGGATAATGGAACAGAGGACACAATGGGGGAAATCCAGCTCAGAATAAGCAAAGAGGTAGTACAGGAATACCTTCTTAATCTAAACGAATTTAAATCTCCAGGACAAGATGAACTAAATCCAAGAGTATTAAAAGAGCTGGCAAATGTGATCTCAGAGTCATTGGCAATAATCTTTGAGAACTCCTGGAGAACAGGAGAAGTCCCAGCAGACTGGAGGAGGGCAAACGTTGCCCCATCTTCAAAAAGGGGAAAAAAGAGGATCCCAACAATTATCGTCCAGTTAGTCTGACATCAATACGAGGGAAGATTCTAGAGCAGATCATTAAACAGAGAGTCTGTGAACATTTAGAAGGCAATGCCATAATCACAAAAAGTCAACATGGGTTTCAGAGAAACAAGTCATGCCAGACTAATCTGATCTCTTTTTTTGATAAAGTTACCAGCTTGTTAGATGAAGGGAACGCTGTGGACATCGCATACCTTGATTTCAGTAAGACCTTTGACAAGGTTCCCCATGACATTCTTGCAAACAAGCTTGTAAAATGTGTACTAGACAAGTTAACTGTTCAATGGATTTGTAATTGGTTGACTGGCCGAACCCAAAGGTTGTTCAGCAGTGGCTCCTCTTCGTCTTGGAAAGATGTGACCACTGGGGTGCCACAGGGTTCTGTCCTGGGCCCAGTGCTATTCAACATCTTTATCAATGACTTGGATGAAGGAATTAGGGGCATACTTATCAAATTTGCAGATGACACCAAATTAGGAGTAGCTAACACCCTGGAGGACAGGATCAAAATTCAGAATGACCTGGATAGACTCGGGAGCTGGGCCAAAGCTAACAAAATGAAATTCAATACGGAGAAATGTAAAGTACTGTACTTAGGGCGAAAAAAATGAAATGCATAGATATAGGATGGGAGAGACCTGGCTGAATGAGGCTACGTGCGAAAGGGATCTAGGAGTCCTAGTAGACCACAAGTTGAACATGAGTCAACAGTGTGATGTTGCAGCTAAAAAGGCCAATGCGATTTTGGGCTGTATCAATAGAAGTATAGTGTCTAGATCAAGGGAAGTAATAGTGCCACTCTATTCTGCTTTGGTCAGACCTCACTTAGAATACTGTGCCAGTTCTGGGCACCACAATTCAAAAAGGATATTGACAAATTGGAGCATGTCCAGAGAAGGGTGACTAAAATGGTGAAAGGTCTGGAAACCATGCCTTATGAGGAGAGTTAGGGAGCTGGGTATGTTTAGCCTGGAAAAAACACGGTTAAGAGGCGATATGATAGCCCTGTTTAAGTATTTGAAGGGGTGTCACATTGAGGATGGAGCAAGCTTGTTTTCTGCTGCTTCAGAGACTGGAACATGGAGCAATGGATGCAAGCTCCAGGAACAGAGATTCCACCTCAACATTAGGAGGAACTTTTTAAAAGTCAGAGCTGTTTGGCAGTGGAACACACTCCCTTGGAGCGTGGTGGGGTCTCCTTCCTTGGAGGTCTTTAAACAGAGGCTGGATGGCCATCTGTCGGGGATGCTTTGATCAAGATTTCCTGCATGGCAGGGGGTTGGACTGGATGGCCCTCATGGTCTCTTCCAACTCTACAATTCTATGAATCTATGAACCTTCAGTAAACTTAAGATATGCATTTTTAAACAAAGTCTTAATTTTCCTTAATTTGTCTACTTGACTGGGTGATTAGACCACATACAAATGCAAATTTGAGCTGCGTCTGAGTCTTCCCTGCTAACTCTGCTTACTTTGAAAGAAAGTTTTCTTAAGAAGATATTCCTAAAGGATTTGCTCCCTGGAATCTTTAATAAATTTTTAATTTTATACTCATATACCCCAACAAAATTGCCTGTTAACTTACAGTGATCCCATTAATTTCATCAGTTTTGTTAAGCCAGGAATACTCAAAAATGATTTGCCATGGTAATTCCTCTGAAATATAGCCTACAGCACTGGTTTTCATTGGTAGTTTACCATCCAAGTTCTAACCAGGGCTCACCTTGATTAGCTTCCAAGATCAGACAGGATCTGGTGCCCATCAGTAGTTCCTTATAATTAACATGGCAAAGAAAAGTAAAGCTGGGCTTCCACTTTAGAAGCATTTCATAACAGGAAGGGAATAACAAAATGTAAGCAGAATATTTGATTGTCTGAAAAACCTGTGTACTTGGGAAAAGCACTTCCACTCATGCAGGAAGTTGAGTTGTTAATTCCCCCAACAACAGCCTTTCATCTACACCCAAAAGGGGATCTTCCAGAACTTTGTGCAATCTAGTGCTGAGACTTGTAGCAGAGGGAGATCATCAAGCTCCTGGGCACAAACAGACCTTCCACTTATGCAAGTAGATATTTGGATCAATTTAGCAACTGGAAAATAATTTTTTAAATTAGTATTTGCAACATGAGAAATAAGAAATAAAATGTTCCCTCTTTAGCAGTTCCTAATACTGCTGTCATCAATCCTAGTCCACCTCATTTTAAAATATTCTGCCAACAAATGAAAATAAATAAATAAGAGCATCTGAAAGTCTTTCAGCAAGATCTGCTTACCAAATAGATCTCAAGTTTTACTCTCTGCTATTGTCCAACAATTTTTTTTGTGAAGGACACATGTGGTGCAACAGAGCCACTAAAAAATTATTATCTGGGACACTTTGCCTCTGCAGGGCTCAGTTTTACAGTTGACATAAAAGTCATGTACTTTTAAAAGAGATGTGCTTAAAAAGCAAAGTCAACAATACTGGACAACACATTCAAGCTCTTGTTTATCTTCAAAATGTTCTGCAAACATGTAAGTGCCCCACCTGCTAATGTACAGACACATTTCGGAAGGATCTCAAGGGTGACAAGGGACCGACCACCACTGGTGGAAACATGAACAAACATATGTGCTATAGAAAGAGGCAAGGGAGACTCAATTACTTGCTTGTATATTTCAAGATGGCAGGAAAGAAAAAGAGAGCAGGCAGAACATGATTATAACATTAGGCTAGGCCAGTGTCTGCCAAACTTCTGATATCCAGGCACATCTTTTTTTTCTGAACTACACTTGATGGTCACATCTCAAACGTTTTAGCCATCTTCTGAGCAACCCATTCACCGAGCTTCTGCATTGTTCAAAAGGTGCCTTTTTTGCAGCATCTCTGTAGATGGAAAAGCCCAGCCTCCTCAGATGACAGATAATTTTCCCAGATAGGAACTTTTAAATGATTTGATGAACTTATTCTTCATGGCACATGAGCGTACCTGTTTGGGAATTACTAGGATAATAAGGTTTTAAAATGTAGCTGAATGTTAATTTAATCCATTAATTCAGAGATCGGGAACGTGTGGCTCTCCAGATGTTGTAGGATGGCAACTCTTATGTTCGTATTGATTATGTAGGGATGGCAGGAGCTGTAGTCTCAATGTTTAGAATGTTTGGACACAGTATTCCAGGTAAGGTCTGACCAAAGCAGAATAGAGTGGCACAATTATTTCCCCTGATCTAGCCACTATACTCCTATTGATGCAGCCTAGAATCGCTTCGGCTTTTCTGGCTGTTGCATCACATTGCTGACTCATGTTCAGCTTGTGGTCCACTAAGACTCCAAGATCCCTTTTGCATGCACTGCTATCAAGCCAGGTGTTACCCATCCTATATCTGTGCATTTCATTTTTTTTCTGCCTAAGTCTAGTACTCTAAATTTCTCCCTGTTGAAATACATTTTGTTAGTTTTGGGCCATCTTTCTAATCTGTTGAGGTAATTTTGAATTCTGTATCTGTCCTCATGTTCTGCACCTTTCATTTAATCTCTTGACCACAGACTTAACCAAGACATCACAAATTGTCTCAGTTAGGCTATAAAATCAGACTGACACTCATAAAAGAAAATACAATCAAGCACAAATAGGACCCATTTTGGGACAGTTCATATATTTAGTTAGTTAATTGGTTCATCATCAGCAGTACATCAATTTCTTTTTTGAAACCTACCCTTTGTAGTTGAAGAATGTTTATGGGCAAAAATTCAATGCAGCCCTAAGAAACCTCTAGCCAGCTTTATCAATCAAGTCCAATAAGATGGAATAAAATTTTAAAATGCAAACTATAGCGATGAAGTAACCCATATTTTAGAGAAGAGACACAGTGATTCTCCCACATCAAAAAAATTAGCTATGGAAAGGCCTGTGTAATTCTTATAATTAATGCCCCCCTTTCTCTAGAGGAAATGGCATCAGTGTTTTATTTCAGACTATATAGTGTTTACTTCCCCTTCTGAAAATTTCATCTTTCACTCCAAACACACATACTACTGAAGTATAATATGCTTTTGAATAATTTATCCCAATCTCTCCAAACTTGTCTCTACTTTAAATCTCTTGAGGTACAGCAATAGTTAGCTTTACAAGTAAGAAAAGGTAGTCAGATAACTTCCAGATTTCCTTAAGACTGATTTATTAGGCTAAGCTGTAGGCTGTTCAGGACTGTAAACCAACAGTTCCACTTTAGCAGAAATGAAAGACAATTACAAAGGATTGCTTTGGTCCTTTTACCTTTCACACTGTATTTTGGCAGATATGATCTGGCTTTGCTTTAATTTTCTGAACTGATTCAGCCTTGCAAATGCTTTTAGTCCAACTTCATGCTTTGGTAAAGAATTACTTACGTCTCAGCCTGATAAGTTCCCTTCTGAATATTGGAATGGATTTTCTGCTAAAAGAATCTAACTATAAGGCACTCATATTCTATAGGCATTGACACCAGTCTGCCTGAGTACATTATAGATTTCTGAAATAGTGTTTTAAGCATTTCTGTCTGTATTGAGTACAATGAGCAAGTTATTACCATAGTTGTTTCTGGAACAATCAATCAAAGCTCCATCCTATTTGGATTTCCCCCACATGTCAACTATACATTGATACAATAATCAAACTATCTTGCTCTAAGAGTGTGTATTTAAATGAATGTCACTTCAGATATTTTATAGAGAAGCTATGAATGAATAAAGTGGAGAGTCAATGAGATTCAATGTGTTTGGTAATGTCCTTGGACAATCATCTGGTATTCCTCTATGATTTCTGTTTTGGTTTGGTTTTTTGCAACCTCCACACTTATCCTGGACTCCTCTCAAGGCCACTGTAGTTAAATTTTGCAGGGAGAATGAACTCCCTCTCAACAGATACCTACAACTTCTGGTAGTGTCATGAAGGCAGTCCCACCATCTTGCAAAGGTGATGGCACTCCCATCATTCAGCAATAACCACATGTCCCATTATCTGCAAACAGCAATTGTCTTGCCAGCAGGACATCAGGTAAACAAAGGGTTAAAAGTTAAAGGAACCAAAGGTGGGAGGTGGAGGGCATCTCCTGTTTTAGCATCATCAATGACATAATCAGATCACCTGAGGCAGACTTGACCAATCATGAAAACCAGAGTGGTGATTCCAAATAAGGTAAAAATGCTTTGTGTGACAGAGGAGACCTGAGATGGACTCCACGTTTTAGAGGCCTGGGGTGGCTGGCTAGCCAAGCCCATGGCCTTCCCTGATTCCAGATGGCTATGAACTGCATCCTATGTATTATTGCTTGAGATTGTGAGTAGAATCTTTAGGGACTGTTTTAGATGTTGCATCAGGGCATTTCTATTGATTTCTAAACTTTGGCTGAATGTAGTTGAATCTAGCTGAATGTAATCCCATACTTTTGCTATTTCTGTAACTCTAAAGTGTAGGTAGGGGCACGGAAGGTGTCTGCCCTCATGAGAGTTTGCATGAATTGAACTTGATTGAATAAAATAAGCTTTTCTTAATCTTCCTATATGCTGATGCAGCACACACCTTTATCTCTTGGTCATTGCTACATTTCTCTCTCTCTCCCTGGGGATAGGAGGGAGGAGTTGGTTGGTTCTACAGTGGCAAGTAGTTCCACAGGTTATCCAGTCTCCCACTGGGCTGGTCATAAATATGTCAGTGGGTGGTGGCAGCAGTTTGGTCTCTAGGGAGCGCCCTTGAGTGAGGCCGTTCAGGGTTGCCTTTAGAGGGAAGCTAACTCTGGGGGTTCCAAGCTGAGAGCCCCCAGACTAGCCTGACAGGTAGCCTATAGGAACTGTGGTTCAATAAAAACCATTTGCCAAATCCTCTCAATCTCTTCAAATTTGAACCAGAAGTAGTCTTGTGGTTAGTTCTGGTTGAAATTTTTGGTTGATTTTGGATGGTTCCAGGGAGATGCGGCATGCGGTCCTTAGGGCTGAAAACTGGCCATCACACCCATAGGAGCTGTCCACCCCTCCAAAACAAGCCAAGATTTGTAAGCCAACTAACTAAGTTTGATCCTGGCTTGTTTGAAAACAAGGAATCATAGTTCCTAGTTAAGGAAATAATCCTAGTCAGATTTCCTGCTCACACAAAGAGAACAAATGGGTTCCATCTATTTGGATGCTGCATATGTATCTATTCTGCCTAAACTACCTTTATTAAGCCAGGAGTTATGGCTTCCCATTATGGGTAAACATGTTCTAGTGGTTTCAAACATAGGGCAGGGTTAACATTTCTTCACTGCTGTCAACCAAAGCTATCTAGCATATTGTCTGTTGCATAATGCAGCATACTGCATTGGATATTGAATACAGCAAAACCACGTCTTAAGCTCTTGGGATAAGACATGAAAGAAATCTAAATAAATTCAATATTCACTGTAATAACCACAGACACTGACTGAAGTTGAACAGACTTGTTCTTGGAATAAGCATGTTTTGTTCTTTTGTTCTGGTTATAGTCACATTTCTCACAGGCCTGCCTTAGTTTTTTTTATTTATTTAGATTGAAACAAAGTTTTTTTCCCTGTCTTTGCTTATATGGTTCTTTTTTCCTTAGTATTTCAGAGATAAAAGTTTTCCTGACCCAATTTTAATCTTCTTCTGCATATACTTTCATCTGCAATAGGGAGCAATGACTACAAGCTGCTACTTGGATCCTGGATCTGTCACCATCTCTGCTGGAATGCACTGATCTCTGAAATCTTGCCACTAGTTTGGCTGCTAAACAGTTGGAAAAGACAATCAGCCCTGTCCTGCCAGTTGTAGAATAGTTGGAATATTCACCAGTGGCATATGCAGAAATAGCTCCCATGTCAATTCATACACAAAGCTCTGTTGGAAGGGCCTCCATTACTTCCGACTGTGTGCTCCTGCTGCTGAGCGGAAAATCTATGCCACTCATACTAATTAGATTTATCACTTTCTCATCTGCAATACAATTTAAATCTTTTAAGCCTTCATTCTCATTATAAAAGTAACTCTGTTTTCAGTTAAGGTTTACTTTTATTACTCACTCTCCGCTGCTTTCCAGAAATGATTAAATAGAGGATATACACAAATCTCTCCTGTAGACCAGGTCCTCATTATGCCATGCCTCTTGTTTATTGTTATTTCAGCTACTATGTTTCATCACAGAACATACATTGCGCTAATTTTGTCACTCTTTTCAACAACCGCATTGGACAGAATGTCTCAAAATACTTTTCGGATATTCAAGCAGATTAAGTGGTGTTGGGTCATTTTATCTATTAACTTTTACAGAGCTGTGAAAACTTTCACTCAAACCATATAAACTGGACCCTGATAGGCTATAGCTTACTCAAACATTGCATTACTATGTCTCTAATTAGAGAGGCCTCAAAATCACAAAGAAAATTGATGGATCATCCCACCTCCAGTGCCCCTGCTTTCAGTCACTGAGTGTTTGCTAATCAGAGATTAATAACTCTCTGATAACTCTCTGGTAATAACTGGTAATAACTCTGCCATTTATGTCCACATTCATCATATTAGAAAGAAGGAAGATGTCAGGAAGAAAACATTTCAAACAACCCTGCACTCATTTGCTGACATATGTAATGCACATCTCAGGACCAACCCATGGAAAACTAAAAATTAACTTCTCTGGATCATTTCTTAAATGCTTTAAAGCAGGGGTGGGATTCTTAGTGGTGTCCCCATATAACCTTGGAGACTCCCAGATTTCCACTAGTCCTTCTAATCCCAGGTTCAAAACATAGATAAAGCCCCACTATTTTCAGCCTGAAAATTCAACAAGATGGCAGCTGCTACCATTGTTCTCATATGAAGGATACAAGACTGATGTCTATGCTTTCTGCTCTGGAAGTCCTCAGCTACAATTCCAGGGGAATGGAGGCTTATTTTGGCAAGGAAAATGCAAGGCCAGCACATGGCTGAAAGCACATTCCATTATCTTATCTGAGGGGTGACAGTGGAAACCTAATAAGTTCTTCTCAAAATAAGCTCGATCAGTAATTCTTGAAAAATCTCTGTTTAGTTGATAGGTGGCTGAGGTACTGATGATTGTACAGTAAATGGAAGTGCTTTAAGTTTAAAGAATTCTAATCTCTGCGGTCCTTTTTATAACCATAGCTTTACATCCAGAACAAAAAACCACCACAATGGCTGATGTAGCAGAGGTTCTGAGATGGAGATCATTTAAGTATAAATAAAATTGGTATTACAAAAAACATGACACTTATTAAGGTGACACCAATGGCCTAGGAAAAAAGATATTTGAAGACATGTATTATGTTGCTACATGAGCTTTCAGATCTGACCCACACATTAATCACAAAAAGGCAGTGGAGATACAAGCGGTAACAACATTCATGACAGCACAACTCTGAAACCTCTGCTTGGCCACTCTGGAAAGCACCCAGAGCACAAGGTAATTTTCTGGGGTCAACTCACCACATAGCATGCATGTAAGTTGGAGGTAAACGAGGACTGCTGACTGGTGTGCAGTTGTAAGACCTCATTATCCTTTCTGCCAGTAAGAAGTTTCGAAAGAGGCTTGCCACTAGCAAATCCTGCCTGAAGAGCTTTTGGAAAAGATCTGCAAAAAAGACAGAAAAATGGATGGCATTCATAAAGAGAAAGTGTAAAATCATGAAAAACCAGACATCTGGTAAGAAACAGTATAGCAATAGTTGTATCTGCTTCTATCTATTCAAGTTTTTAAACACACAGATGAAGCTACAGGTGACTACACAATTATCTAATTCAATCATACAATTCTGTCACCAGGCATGCCATATCCTAAAATCATACCATCCTGTCTCCTCCTATGTAACACTGTAAAACTTTAAAATGAATACAACTTTCAGAAAACAATTATAGTGCACAATGAGTAAGAAAATTGGAAACCAAAGCACACTAATCTAAAATCACCTGGCATCAAGGCTTGGAAGTGTTTCCCACCTCCTCTATTTCTGCTTCTTTTCCTCATTTTTTTCTACTGCTTCTTATTTTTCCTCATTAGCTCTTAGTTTCATACTCCTGCTATATTCTATTATGATCAAACTATATATATTTCCAGTAATTCTGTGCCTCATCTGCCACAGTCTTACCTCTGGGTAGGACATTCCATGCAATTGTATCTGTGATGGCTGTAAAGATCCAATTCAGTTCTCCCAGAGGCGTTCGTCTGTCATTTAGCCTCCCAGGAATTCTAGATGAAGTAATAAAATGTTATTGTTAAACAGAAACATGCTAAATCTTCAGCAAGGGACACAAAATTGCTATGCTAGGAAGTTAGGCCTTATCTCCATGTTCCAAAAGTAAAATGCAAATTTCTTTGCAACATTTTTTAAAACAGGTCTCTGTATGTATATTAAAATGATGGTAGTGGTGATGATGAGGATGGATATATTCACATGACAGTTTACCCAATTACTATTCCTATCGCCAGTTCTTTTTTGGCATTTCAACACTGACACTTGACTTTGAACTTCATCAAGAACATAAACATACTAGACAACAAAGGCAATTACACAGTTCAGAATAGATGGTAATAAGCAAACAAGGGAATACTTTTACAATTTGTTTTTTTTTAATTATTTAGTAAGGACTGTATTGTACTATACATTAAATCTTTGAATGAACTGACTTAGAAATTAGTAAATCTTTTTTTAAAATGAGCATCTTGGGAAGTAAGGGGATATTGAACAACTCACAGCGTATTACAGTGTTTGTATGACACATGGTCCCCAAAACTAACATTCTGTAAGCCTGACTGTTTCCTTCAGAAAACAAAGGATCAAAGAAAAATAATTAACCATTTCACTAAACATCTAAAGGGAAATGGCATTGTGCAATATAAAGACGATAGCACTATCTCTTCCACTAACCAAGCTATAAAGCTACTGCTGTGGTGTTGCTAAGGCCGGTATCACCCCTCCCACTGATGGTGTCACCTGGTGTGGTTTGGCCTCTCTGCACCTCCCCCCTTGTGCCACCACCGCGTTACTGAATGAGGAAGCATAGTATCTTCTTCTGAAATAACATTTCAGACAGAAGGACCATACAAAAGATCAACAAGGATTGGGGTTGTTAGGGGAGTAGAGCATAGCTTCCTTTGAAGAGTAGATCTTCTGTCTAACTCCATATTACTTGGCACTCCATGTCCTTACTGGAATATTCCAGTGAATGATACCTATGACTTGCTCTCACCTTAAGAAACAGCTCTATGAACATGATATATGCAACTGTGCCATTGTCTAAAGAATGGGTTCCTCTGTAATGACAAACCCACTCTGAACAAAACTTGCCAAGAAAACCTAGTGATAGGCTTGCCTTAGGGTTAGCGTAAGTCAGAAATGAAGGCACAGAACAATAACAGCAACAGCAGCAACAATAACAACAATTTTCATTGAAAAACATTATACAGAAATCACTGGAATATACTTTTGAGTAGTGAATTTTGTCCTCTAAAGTGATAAATTTGCCACTAGCTATTTCACATTTTTTAGATGTTTTTCACCACATGTTGATTCTTCCCATAACTTTATCCTTACATACAATCCTGTGAAAGGTTAGGATTGCAAGACAAGAGATCGTCCAATGGCAACATAGTGAGGCAAATGTCTAAGTAGGGATTAGAAACATTAACTAACATAGTTTTGGGTCTTTGCTTTTTTGGGGGAAATGCTGTAAAACAGTATCACCCTTTAAAATTATTAAATCTACATTATTCTCATACAATTCAAAGACCATATCAAATTCACAGATACATACAATTTCCAATGTTTTGCTATTATAGATGCAGAATTCTTTCCCCACTATGTAATCTGATATGAATATTTAAACACATTTCTAAATTACCACTCACTCTGTTTTACAAATGTATCTTACTGGATGGACAGTTTTCCATACAGCTAACATGTAAATATATCTAATTTCTTATCTTCCCAACAGGTGGCAGCTGCATGTTCAAGGAATTTTTATATGGAAGAGTTCAGCACTCTCAGATAGCATTAATGAAAGTGGAACATTAAATCCTTTATTAGCATGTAAAGTTTTTAAATAGTTATGACCCTCGGGGATTTCTTCTGAAGGAGACACTATATTCATTAAGGATATTAGATTCATTAGCCAGAAAGACATTTATCTTGGGGGAGGAGTAACCTTCATATGAAAGGCTACTCCATTAAATGATTTTCAATTTGCTTTCAAAGGTCACTGTAAGACAAGCAAAGAAACCCTCTAAAACCTAAGAGGTTCCAGAACACCAACTTTATAGAAAAGGTGTCCAAACACAAGTCAAACCAAAGAATGAGCAAATAAAAGGAGTACTAGCACTTTAATTTACAATTAGCTTGGAGGCTGCAGGGCAACTTGGGTGGCGGTGAAGATTCATCTATTTTGATTAGACATTCAGCAGTATCTGACAACTGGTTTGTGTTTGTGTGTGTATGTGCCTTCAAGTCACCTTTCACCTTATAAAGACCCCATGAATTTCATAGGGTTTTCTTAGGCAAGGAATACTCAGAGGTGGTTTTGCCAATTCCTTCCTTTGAAATATAGCCTACAGCAGCTGGTATTTGTTGGTGGTCTCCCATTCAAGTATTAACCAGAGCTGACCCTGTTTGGCTTCAAAGATCAGATATAATCTGATGACTTTAGGATATTTAGGCAGCTCTTACAGCTGGTACTGCCCTGCTATAGAAGAGTTAGAAGTGACCACAAGGGCCATCTAGTCCAACCCGCTGCCATGCAGGTATACAAAATCAATGCTATAGATTAATATTACTACTTATTTGCTGCTGGTTCAGTGGTGTTTCAATGATGTTTTATTTTAAGATATTATTTCTGGAATTAAGGAAGAATAACATCTTGCATTTCTTGCTCTTTGTTAAAATGAACAACTCTTACGTTAATCTGTTAAAATTAAAGGAGAATAATCAATATAGGTGGCTACCATAATAGTTAGGGAAGGGGAGAGCAAATATATTCTAGAAATTCTTTAACTTTTCTTGCAGGAAACAACCAATGTGATTATTCCCCACCACCACCATAAATTTCCATGAATTGGTATTTCATTTTTAAGGATTTTTAATAAAAGGCAAAAAAAAAAAAAAAATCAAAGAAATTGTGTATCAGTCCCTACCCTGGCAGCTTTGCAAGTAACAATCACTATCTCTTGTGTTTTATGAAAGGCTGAATTGACCTTAATAATGAATGTGGATCTAATCTAAGAACAACAGAGTCTTGGTGTATGATTCACAAACGCTTTCTCACTGACAATGCCTCTGTTTCTGAGATTCTCCTGGCTGACGTGATAGCTACTAGGAAGAAGACCTTCCATGCCAGAAATTTGGGTTCAGCTTCCTTAAGAGGCTCAAATCAGGGTCTGGTTCGGACCTTCAAGACCACAAGCAGATTCCAGTTAGGATATCTGTGAACTGTTGGTGGTCTAGTCAACTTTGCAGCTCTTAGAGGGGAGGATAACATTTTTTTGCTTTTGACATAAGTAGAGCCAATAAAATTGCTGCCACCTGACTCTTCAATGTATTTGGCCAAAGGCCACTGTTCAAACCATCTTGCAGATACAATAATAGGGAGTTGACCACTGAATCATAGAATCATAGAGTTGGAAGAGACCACAAGGTCCATCCAGTCCAACCCCCTATCCTGCAGGAATACACAATCAAAGTGTGCCAGACAGATGGCCATCCAGCCTCTGTTTAAAAACATCCAAAGAAGGATGTTTTTAACTCCACCACACTACGAGACAGTGCATTCCACTGCTGAACAGTTCTTACTGCCAGGAAGTTCTTCCTAATGTTTATGTAGAATCAATTTTCCTGCAGTTTGAACCCATTGTTCTGTGTCCTAGTCTCTGGAGCAGCAGAAAACAAGCTTGCTCCATCCTCAATATCACATCCCTCAAATATTTAAACATGGCTATCATACCACCTCTCAACCTTCTCTTCTCCAGGCTAAACATACCCAGCTCGCTAAGCCACTCCTCATAGGGCATGGCTTTCAGACCTCCCACCATTTTGGTTGCCCTTTTCTGGACATGTTCCAGTTTCTCAATATCCTTCTTGAATTGTGGTGCCCAGAACTGGACACAGTATTCCAGGTGAGATCTGACCAAAGTAGAATAGAGTGACACTATTACTTCTCTTGATCTAGACACTATACTCTTATTGATTGGAACTTCTATCTAAACCCTTCCTTCTGGAACACCTAATAAAAGACTTAAATTAGTCATATGTGTGCTGTGTTGATATATGCTTGGAAATGACTATTATGCCTACACCCTAGTGTAAGCAAGCTTGCACCCTACTTCCAAGGCACCCCACTTCTGGAATGTTAGCATTGGCTATAAGCCTCAGAAACTGGCCAATTTGGTTCATTAATTATAGAAGATAATTTTTTCCGTTTTGTATCTCCTGTGATCTCTCTATCATTCCAAGCAGAAACACCCTCAGGTGTATTTGGAGGTATAAAAGACCCCCCAAAATATGCCTCATTGCGCACAGCCAGAAACAGGGGGAAACTCAGTTGCTCTCTGTTAGCCAACCCAGCGCACAGCCAGTAACAGGGGGAAACTCTGTTGCTCTGTGATAGCCAACCCAGGTTCCTCCATCCACTCTGCCAGACTGACTACAAGACAGGTAATATTATTATCCCAGCAAAACCCTCTTGCTACCCCCTATCCAAGTTTACTTACTGTTTCTTTCTATAGCCTTGAGTGAATACTTCTTCTGGGTGAATGTGTGTGTGTTTGGTGTTATTTTTGAACTCGTTAATAAAAAACGCTTAATTTTAAATCTGTATGTATCCCTTCCAGACTAGTACTGGTATAATTGGTTTTCAGATTCCCTGGTTACCCCCTCTTTGCATAGCTAAAGTCGAGTTGCTGCTAATTTCCCCAACATATTAGAAACTCGATATTTTCTTGGAATTTTCCAAGGAGCATTTTGGGTAACACTAGCATCTAGGCCTTCCTTTAGGAGGATCTTGTGTTCAACGTCAATCTGTATAAGTTGAGCCATGCTGGATCCTGGTGGTGGACCTGACCTTAAGAAAATAGGTCTTGTCTAATCGGTAGTGGCATTTGTTACTGGCTCGGGTGTAAAAGATTTGAAAACCACCCTCTTCATGGCCAGTGAAGTGCTACAAGAATCACCTCCACTCTTTTTTCTCTCAACATTCTTAACAGTCTGGAAATAATGGCCATTGGTGGAAATGCATACAACAGCACCCGAGGCCAGTTTCAGTGCAGGGCTTCTATCTTCTCTGCCCCCTGAGCTTGAAACCTGGAATAGAACCTTGGTAGTTGTGTGTTTATTGGAGATATGAATAGATACACCTCTGACACTCCCAGGTTCTGCACTATTAGATTTAATACTTTTGGATGTAACCACCACTCGCTATTGTCCACATCCATTCTGCTCAACCAGTCCACTGTGGTGTTCAGTTCTCCATTTCTGTATTTTGCCCTTATGGAGACCAGATTCTCATCTGCCCAAGACAGTAGCAGTGTTGCCTCTTCCACCAGTGATTTGGAGTGTGTGTCCCCCCTCGCAGTTGATGTGTGCCTTCACCATGATGTTGTCTGTTCTGACTAGCACTGACTTGAGCATTATTTGATCCTAAAAGGTGTGAAGGGCCAGCCGTATAGCCTTTAGTGCCAACAATTCATACTGTGGAACTGGTCAAACTGTGACCATTTCCCTTGAGCATATTGGGAGATAGGCACCAGCCCCTCATACTGGCATCCATCATGATTTGACACTGAGGAGTGTCTAAAATTGGGTGCCCCTCCTCCAGTGGCAGTGATAACCACAACAGCGAGATCTTTTCATCAAGCTCAGAAGCTGGATTTTCAATTTGATTTGTTGTGTAATCTGCTTTTGAAATGGAAGGAGGTATCATGTTCTGCTCTTCGCAGCAGCCCAGATTCTCCATGAGACAGCTCCAAGTTCCAGATAAGCGCGCCAAAATGCAGTGCAAAGGCAATCCAGTCTGGTCCAAAGTCATGTATAGTGTGCGTGTGTGCAAACAGTCCAGGCAAACAGTCCAAAGGAAAGTCCAGAAGCAGGGTCAAGAGATGAAGGTTGAGTCCAAGATAACAGGCAACAATCATGCAGCACGGCACCAGCGTAGCTTCCACCAAGAAGGATGGTTGTCAACTATGCTCTTCCAAGGGAGGTGCTCAGTTATTTATGGCCCAGCTGAGTCTTGCAGGTATTCTTTAATTGCAGCATGTTTTCTATATAAACACTCTGCCTGTAAGGTTTCTTTTCCTGATGATGTTTGGCTGGGGTGAGGATAGGTGAGTCTGTACTTTCCTCTGAGGGCTGCTGGACACTCTGTTCCACTGGCTCTGACCGTGACTTCCTCTCTTCATCAGACCCTTAACTTTTAGAACCATAGTCCATTCCAGTGTCTGGGAGGCAAGGCGTGATAGGATGCACCACTGAAGCATCCTCACATGGAAGCACGCCCATGGGACACAGTCTATTACTGCTGTCATCAGGCCTTGGAGATGAGCCAGCAACAAGATGTCTGTGAATGTCAATCTGCTCACCTTTCTGATGGTATCTCAAATTGACTGTACCCTTTCTTGGGAGAAGAATACCTGCCCCATATGGGGATTGATAAGTGATCCTAGATGTTGGATCCATTGAGATGGGAGTAGCTGGCTCTTCCTGATATTTACCAGAAAAAAACATGTTCTGACAGACATAAGAGCACCTGGTCCACATCTCTGTGACCCTGTGCAAAAATGGAGAATAGATTAGGAGATCGCCTAAATATGGGAATAGGTGTATCCCCCTGAGATGCATATGAGCCACCAAAGGCATCATAAATGGTGAAAATCTGTGGTGCCTACAAGAGCCGAAATGTAAGGGCCTTCTACCAATAATGTCCCTCTTGGTAGCAGAATCAGAGAAACTTACAGTGATGTGGGTGTAATGAGATATGTAGATACGCTTCCATGAGGTCTAGAGATTCAAGAAAATCCTATGGTTGTAGACCCTCCAAGACTAATTTGAGTGTTTCCAACTGGAATCTTTGTTTCCTCTCAAAATGGTTGACCTGCTTCAGATCTAGAATTGCTCTTCACAAGCTGTTTTTCTTGGAAAGAATGAAAAATATTGAGTATGAGCCTGTTGATTTTTCTGACGATGGCCCTAGTTCTATCACACCAATGTTGAGAAGGTGACGAATCACCTCAAGCATCAAGCTGGCGTCTGGCTGTCTTTATTGGATCTTAGGGAAGCTGTGAAGAAATCATGAGGAATGCAATCTTCTTTCAGTGTGTTGAGAACCCACCGATTGATCCTTGATTTCTCCCACCAGTGGTAGAAAAACTGAACCCCCCCCCAATAGTCATGCCTGGGGTGACTTCCTTTCTGGCTTGCCAGCTGTTGTGGTGGAACTATTATTGTTGTTGTGAGTCCTGGGGAAACCCTGTGACTGGGGTAGCTGTTGGAGTTGGTATTTATGCTCAGACCATCTCTTTCTATATCTGATGTCTCTATTGTGAAGGGAACCATAGGTTTGGAGGTAGTCTCAAAAAAAAAAAAAGACTGACTCTAAAAAAAACTCTTCTGTCCTCCTTTTGGATAGAAAGCAGGACCTTTTTCTTATTCTTAATTTCAACTAACACAGGCTTGAGGGCCTGCCTGAACCATTTCCTCCCTGAAAGGGCAGCAAATGTTAGATTTTGTTTAGATCTAGTGTCCACTCGCCAACTTCTTAACCAGATCTGCCTCCTAACCGGGAGTGACGCTGCTTGGGCTCTGGCACTGAACTGCATGATGTCCAGGCTGGTGTTTGCAGAAAAGGTCGTAACTTTCATCAATTTGTTAATGCCCTGTTTAAGCCTTGTATCCCCATTGAATAATTCCTTTGTCCAGAGATATGCAGCCCTGGAAAAAATTGACATCACTGATACTGCCCTAATTGCCAGTGAGGACACTCTGCGCACTTTCTTCAGCACACTATCAGCCCCTTTCCATCCTAATTTTTAAATTCTTTAATAGGCAGAAGAAACCACTGCTGTTACAGGTGCATCTACCAGAGGAGTTTGTAATTTGGACATAACTTATTTAGGCAAATTGTAAAATTTCTTGGCAGATAAAGGGTTAGATCTGGCAGCAGCTGGTTTGGCCCACTCCTCCTTAAGCACCTTCATGAAGTCTGAGGTACAGGGAACATGGATCTGGCTGAGGGAAGGCCTCTCCCTTGCCTTTAGGTAAACCAGTTTTCTCAGGCTCTACTTTCCCAGTAGGTGGAGACAGATCTAGAGTCTTGACTGCCTTTTTAAACCGTAATTCAAAATCCTCAATCTTAAAACAGAAGTACTGAAGGAGAGGCAGCTTCCCAAGGAGTAATTTCTTCCTCAAAAAGCTCCCCCCTCCAACTCAGACAAGACTGTTGATATAGTTCTCATCCCACTCCTCCTCTGATGAATGTTTCTGCACCCCTAATTTGGGTTTCTTTGCCCCCTTTTCAGAGGGACTGTCATCCCTGGTTTCTTTTCTCTTTTTTCCTGGCCAGCAGCAACCAGATATCCATATTAGTAGTATAGTATAAATTTATTACAGCAAATAGCCAGCAGAGGATGTGCATATTGTGTCTGTTATCCTTACTACATTGGTGGTTACACCTGAAAAAGCATGGATGAAAAGTGCCCCTCTCAGACACCGGAATTGTCAACTGCGTGCTTTCTGAGGATGACAGAAGTGAGGTGGGCGACTCCCGCTGCTCATAGATGCTCTTTTCACCCCTTTCCTGGCCCTGGCATTGCAGCCACAAACACTCCAAGGAGCCAGGAGCACAGTCTATTGCTTGGTGGGAAACTGCAGTTCGAACCGCTGTTCCCACAGTTTCTTTTGTTATAAGGGCCCTTAGCCATTCACAAAATTACAGGTGAAGTTCCTGGCCTGCTATCTTTGGTGGTGTCTGCCCATCCCAGAGTCCTGCAGCATTCTCGGGCTCTTCTTGGCTCCTGGATATTCACGACTTCCCTCTCCTGATCATGCCTCTTTTAAATTTCTCCTCCAAGCCTTTCCTTTGGAAACTCTGTGGGCTTTGGATCCCCTCAGTCCAGAGGTGGCAGGAGGTGACACTAAGTCTGCCCATAAGGCAGACAGAGCCTCCAATAAGCTGGAGCCTTCCATATCCTATCTAATTCTACCCCTGAGAAAGAGAAGGGAAGAGGAGAAAGAAAGACAGAAGGATTTGTTTTTAAAGGAGAATGTAGAAGAAACGAAGAGTGAAGCTCCAAGATAGCCTAGATGGAGCAGAGGCAGGAACTAGACTAAGGAATGGGAGGGGTTGCTCCACCTACCAAGGCATTCCTCGAATTCTACTTCCTGCCTATAGGAGCATTTGATAGGAGCAACCCACATGAGGATGTTTTCCTCTACATTGCTGGAAAATAATCAATCAACATATGAGTATGTAGCTACCACAATAGGTAGGGAAGGGAGAGCAAATATATTCTAGAGACTCTCTTCTTGCAGGAAACAACCAATGTGATTATTCCCTAACACCACCATAAATTTCTATGAGTTGGTATTTCATTTTTAAGGATTTTTAATAAAAGACCAACCAACCCCACCCCCCATGTTATCAATCCCTACCCTGGCAGCTTTGCAAGTAACAAACTCTTGATCATGCTGCTCACATCCCTGGGGGCTTGGCAGAAACTGCACTAGCATAGTCTCATAGGCTTGAGCATTTGGGGTAAGAAATCAATTCAAATCTGTGCAAACAATGAAAATGTTTACACAGCGATCCTTTCTCCAGTGAAGCAGAACTGACAGAAGCTCAAGGTAAGTTTAGTAGCTGATAAAGCTGCCAATGATTCTGCAATTAGTTTGCTAGAGATTAGAAAGATCCTACTGTGCGATGTATACACTAAATGCTTAATAGACTACAAGAGTATCTGGGAATCACTCCTGCTTGTCAAGAAGTATGCATGCAACAGATATGGACAACATCTACTGTGATGAAAGGTTGCAATTAGTCTTATTCTATCCATGCAAAAGAAGCAATAATTGTGTGTGTGCACATGCGTACCTGTGTGTTAAAATCTAACACAATTTGGAGCAATGGCCCATAGTCAAGCTTTGGCACTCCTCTTGCCCTGCTAATGGTTCTGGGGAATGCCTTGCTAAAACAAGGGGAAGTTCTATCATGGCTAAAGGAGGCAATGATGTGACTATTGTGGGTTCTTCTGGATCTCTCAGCGGATTCTGATACCCTCAGCCATGGTATCATTCTGGACCACCTGGCTGTAATATAACTTAGAGGACCTGCTTTATAGTGGGTTCCATTTCTTCATGGTGGGGTGAACCCAGCAGGTGGGTCTGAGGACTCCTGCTAGCCAATGAGGCTTCCGGGGCTCAGTTCTGTCCCCCATACTATTTGCCACTGCTGAGAGAAGTTGTCCAGATTTGGGAGGTCTTGTGCTGTCATTATACAGATGACGCACATATCTATTACACTTTTCCACCTCAATCCAAGGAAGCTGTTTCAGTTCTAAACTGGTACCTGTCTTCAGTAATGGACCAGATGAGGACAAACATACTGAAAGTTTATCTAGGAAAAAAAGAGGTGTTTATGGTAAGTCAAAAGGCAGATCAGGGAATAGGGTTTCAACCTGTGCTAGATGTAGTTACACTCTCCTTTGGTGTACTCCTGGATTCAGCCCTGAGCCTGGAACCTCAGATTTCTGTGGTGGCCAGGAGTGTATTTGTACAGTTAAGCCTTGTATGCCAGCTATGACTGTTCCACGAGATATTGGCTCTGGTTATGGTGACAAATGCCTTACTTACATCCCATCTGGATTCGCATAATGAACTCTATGCAAGGCTCCATATAAAAAGTGTTTGGAAACTTAATCTGGTCCAAATAACTACAGCCAGACTCCTGATCACGGCAAGTTACAGGGAGTGCCCAACTCCTTTGTTATAACAAATCCACTGCCTACTGGCCTGCTTCTGGGTACAATTCAAGGTGCTGGTTATGACTGATAAAACTGTATGCCTATAAGAACCCAGTTTATCTGGAGGATTGTATTTTCTCATACTCTCATATGAACCTGTGTCATGAGATCTTCAAGCCTTCTCTATGTTCCAAAACTCTCACAGATATATCTGGTGGGAACACAGGAGAGGGCCTTCTCAGTGGCTGCTTCCAGGCTCTGAAACTTCCTAGAAAGGCTAGAGGACTGTCCTCTATGATGTACTTCTGGTGGTAGGCAAATACTTTGCTGTTTGGAAATCTTTGGGAACTAGCTTGTCATGGGGAAAGAGCTTTCAATAATGTGCTGTATTGTCTATATATTTTTCCTTTGTGAGTATGCTTTTATATTGTTTTCAATTCTATTTATAGTTGAATTGCATTTTAATGTTTGTATGTTTTAATGACATGAACAGTTGCATGCACCTGTTCTAACTATGTAAGCCACCTTGAGTCCCAGGTCTGGGGAAAATGTAGGAAGTAAATAAAGAAAATAAATCTAATTAACTGTAGTTGGTTACTATATTGGGAGAAAGATGGAATATTAAATATGTAAGTAAGCAAGCAAGCAAGCAAGCAAGCAAGCAAATAAATAAATAAATGACCAGGCACAATTCCTGTCGAAATAAAAAGGTCTTACACTGCATTCAGAACTGAACACATTTTGGGGGTGCTTTCATCATATGTGTGTGTGTCTGTGCATGAAAGGAGCTGCTGAAACAATATGCGCACCACAAATTATGATGAAACTGAAATTTGATGACAAATCATAAAATTATAATGACCACATGGATTTCCTGCAAACCCCTTCTGTTGTGGACCTCCACTGGTACAGAAAGTTGTTTGAGAAAACATGATTTCACAACCACAAAAAAAAATCAGACTGTAAAATAGAATCAAATCACTAGTCACTATGACACAAACCATCAGCTTGTGCTGTGAAATCAATCTTGCACCCAGATACCAGTGGATGATTCAACTGCATGGTCACAACACTCAGAGCAGAAATATCACTCCAGAGAGCCCACTTCTGTTACAATGAGTAAGTGATGCATAGGCTTTCATCATCACTACTCTAGTGACGCCAATCATTCTTTCTGGCACTTCAACAAATAATTCAATTTCTGGCACTAAACCTGTCTCTCATTGGGAGGGGAAAGCAGAAAGCAACACTCATAGAGAACTTGCTCCATGTTTTTTCAGTAATGATCACGACCTGGCTCAGTGCTAACATGGTGTGGCACTTTTCCAGACAATGTTTCTCTATTGAGAAAGTCTCTGGGATCATATACAATAAAGGTCCGTGAAATATGCATTCAGCAGAGGGGAACTGGCTGCACTGGTTAAGATGTGTAAATGCAGAGGCAACAATGTAAATCTACCTCATTACAATAATATGTGCTACATTATTTTTTTTTAATGCAATAAAAAGGCAGATGGGAGACTATCCCAGAGGTTTGCAGCTTAAAGTGGCACAGCCAAGCACTTTGCTGTCAGACATAAATCTCTTTATAGGTTGCCTTGTACTATTGCAGCACTGTAATCAGTGCAACCATCTTCTGAATGGACCAATTAAACATTGCACAAAGATGCTCTTCGAGTTTAATTTCTGTAAAATCTCATTTGTTTGCAAAACCCTTTTAAAAGCTTGAGAACAAGGTTCTTGCCTCTAACAATTTAGTTCCCCATGTTTTATGCTGGAAAACAATATGGTTCCTCCAGTTTTAGGGCCAGGGATTATTTGGGTGGAGAACAAGTGACAGCATAAAAATAAATATTCCACAGGGATTAAAAAAGGGAGTCAGTGGGAGAGAGAGAGAGAGAGAGAGAGATTAGCAGACTTGTCATGAAAAAGATACCTAAAATAGATAACAATAGACTCTCTCTCTCTCTGGCTTTTCTTCGCAAACGAAGATTCAGGAAGGACTTATCCCGTGCTTTCTGCAAGTGCGCTGATGACTGAAAAGGCCAATCCGAGATAAACAAGTCCGGCTGCAGAAAGCACAGCAGAAGGTCTCCTTGGGTGATGTTTCCGGGTTGTGATTCTTTCTGCATTGTCATTTCTCTTCAAGACTTGTTTGGCGTGAGTTCTCAAATAAGGCTGCAGCATTGTGGATTGTGTGTCTCCATGCCTCCCGATGTGAGGCCAGGGCGGACCATTGTTGGTGATCAATTCGGCCGAGCCTGAGATGTTGTTTCAGGGAGTCCTTGTATCACTTTTTTGGAGCACCCCTCTTACGCTGACCCGTGGCGAGTTCACTGTAGAGTACTATTTTTGGGAGGCGATGGTTCTCCATCCTAGAAACGTGCTCTGCCCAGCGCAGCTGTGTTCTCAATATCATGGCCTCAATGCTGGTGATCCCAGCAACATTCGTCACATAGTCAGTCCACTGTACATTTAGCACTGTATATACAGCGCTGATGAAAGCGTTCGAGGAGTTGTAAGTGGTGGCAATAGGTGACCCATGTTTCAGACCCGTAAAGGAGAATAGACAGTACAATGGCTCTATACACACTGATTTTTGTGTTTCGCCTCAGGTGTTTGTTACTCCAGACTCTTGTAAAGTCTTCCAAATGCGCTCTTTGCCTTTGTTAATCTGTGATCGAGCTCTTTGTCAATCTTGGCATCTGAGGAGATGATGCTTTCCAGGTAGGTGAACTGCTGAACGGACTTGAGCACAGAGTTGCTGATGGCAATGTGGGGATGGTGGTGTTCGTCCTGTGGTGCAGGCTGGTAAAGAACTTCTGTTTTCTTCAGGTTGACTTCTAGCCCAAACAGCTCTGCAGCTGTTGCGAAGCAGGATATTAGGTGCTGCAGAGCTGCTTCTGTGTGGGCAACAAGGGCAGCATCATCAGCGAAGAGCAGCTCATGGACTAGATAGTTTAGTCTTAGTGAGAGCCCTCAGACAGCTTAAGTTAGACAAGCTACCATTAATATGGTAACACACACACACACATATATATATATAGAGAGAGAGAGAGAGACTATGGAGATTTTCAGACAACACTGTTATAGTGTTACTATTCCACTTTATTTGCTATGGCTGCCTCCTGCTGAATCCTGGGATTTGCAGTTTAGGAAGGGGCATTTACAACTCTCAGCCAGAGAGATCTTAGTCCTCACTAAGCTACAAACCCCAGAATTCCACAGGAGGAAGCCAGAGCAGTTAAAGTGGAATAGTAACACTATAACAGTGTAGTCTGAAAATCTCCTTATATATTTTTCATTATTAACAAATAAAAACCTCCACCATCTCATTTAATTAGTATTTGGAAATATTAATTTGATTATGAACAAATAAAGTTCTCACATATTCATAATTAACAAAAAAATCCTTTTGCTTCATTATTGCTAAATTTATATTATATCTAAATTGACACCAACTATGACACTGACCATAGTCAATATCTTCACGCCATCAGTAAGTATAATGCTTATAGTACTTTGCCATAGAATTTCAGTGGCAACTCTGATGTCAATGTTTTGTTTTGGAAAAAAATTCTGGGGAGTACAAAGGAGAGCAGCATAAAAGGGTTTGGAAGAAACATGTGCCCTATGGCATGCACTTTACTGATTTCTATATTCGGCTATGGATTGCTAACCTGAGTACTACAAGAGAACCTCTGTAGTTAGAATTTTAAAAGCTTACAAACAGAGCAGTGCCATCAAGGCAAGAGTTTCAGATAGACACCCAGGGTTCCACTCAAAAAAATGGGCAGAAAAGTCCCAAAAAGTAGCAAGGTAGTGAAGTGCATTGTCATCTGAACAGACTAGGTGTACACACTGCTGGAGGCCAGTAGATCTGAAATTACTTAACTGTACCACTGCTTGCAATAATATTGCAAAACACAGGAATGAGCTGCCTAATTACAATATTGATGTGCTTATCCTTTGTTTTATTATTTTAATAAAAACATCTAGGGTCTTTTTGTTCCCATTTCCTGTTTGTCTGCTTCGTTCCTTGCTTCCCTCCTTTTTGTTCCCTCCTTTGGGTACCCCATCCAAGCTACAAGAGAGAAATAGTAGCCAATAAATACTGGTATTGTCCCACCACTAAAACACTTTTTATATCAGAAAATGCTAGGGTTTCTAAATCCCATAGCCCAATCCTGAGCCTTAGGGCCAGGCCTTTCTTCTCTGGTCCTCAGGCTGAGGGACAAGAATCTCAGGGTGAGAGCACTCCCTTGAAAAATATGTTTATACAGTGATATATGCCCCTCCATGGGGGTTCATTTCTGCCCCCGTTGCAGATGGGAAAGCGCGCAGACACTCAAGCCTTATTGTCATGATGGCTGCCCCACTATCATGGAGGCTTTATCTACAAACTCTATAGTTCACAGCAGTGGAAAATTCCATTCCCTGGATTCCATACCATCAGGTATGGGTAAGGAGGGTGGGAACCTCATTTCCTAAACATGACATCACATCACCTGACTGGAGAGCCAATCAAGCTTGGCAATGCAGAACCAATCAGAAACCTGACCAGAGGACTTTTAAGTTCTGATCTCCCTTTGTTCTGGGTGAGCACATGGGGAGAGCACATGGCTTAACTAGCAAGATGCTAAACTGTGATACCAGATGTTGGGGGAAGCCACACTCTCTCATGGGCCTGATAACATCATAAATAAATAAATAAATAAATAAATAATAGTGATACAACTGTATGAGTAATCATAGCTCAGAAGCATATAGAATATAAAAAGTTAAATCAATTATAGAGTATATGCTATAAACTGAAAATTTGGTAATAGATTAAATGGGGAATGAGAAAATAAATGGCATCAAGGGAGGCTACAAAAACAAGTAAGAAAAGTAATGGATCAACTCAAGGAATCTTTAAAGGAAGTTCGAGGAATTAGATACTTGTAATAACATTTTATTGTTACACTAGGTAACAGACAATTTGTTGTATTAGTAAACTATGGATAAATGGGTCAATTTTAACGACATTTTATGTTTATAAATAAGATCATGTAAACATAAAATTTAAGGTATAAATGTTGGTTAAATGTGTAAATTATAAAATAAAATTAAAAATAAAATTAAAAAAAAATAACATCAAAAAGGCCTTAAGTGATGATACCTGAAGCCTCAGGAGGAGACTTCTATTTAAAGAACTCTGAATTTCCATCTCCAGAGCCAGTTAGGCAGGCTAGGAGAGCCTGGCCTACCCATCCCAATTGGGACAGGAACTGATTGCATGACATCAGAAATGTAAGTTACTATTATTCTTAGCTTAGGGACCATCTAGCTAGTTGCGTTAGCTTTTATGATTTCATTTTAGTATTCTGACTGACTGTATCTTTTCTTATAAATCCTAAGCTGAAATCCTGGAGGCGTGTTTCCTCCAAGTAGCCTTAAGCCTTTGGAACTAAAAATAAAGCTTTTTCTGTTATTTCTTATCCTCCATGGTCATGTGTCTTCTTTTCTTGGTCAGCTATCTGAACTTCTCTGGGATAGAGAAAAGGTCCTTGTTGATACTTTAACACAACCTGTCTGGCTTCTCACTGCGCTAGACAAAAAGGAAAGGGTTAACTCAGCGAGTGGCGGCGGCGTTACCTTAGAAAGGGATTTCTAGACTAGAGGAAACCTTGAGAGTGTTTTCAGATTGTATAAATAAGCTGGAAGCCTTCCCTTCCTGCTGGAAGAGAAGGGCCAGCTTATCACACTTATAATAATTAATGGTGGTGCATGCACACAGCCGCGCACTGATGTGGCCGAATGTACACACTGCCATTGAATAATATGGAGCATGGCCATCCATGGACGCTCTAGTCTGTGGATGGCTAGCCCGCCAATACGGTGGACCTACTGTATATGCTTCCCTTATTTGTTAGATTTGGTGTTTTTTATTTGAATAGTATACTCCCTGCAATGATGTTTGATGTTCAATGTATCATGCTTAATGAGATTACCAGGAGCTGCCTCTTATAACACGCCCCACTCACTGTGACATTATAAGGGGTTATCTCTAGGTCTCAGGTCTCAGCTTCAAAATCAGGGGCCTGGGATAGTCCTGACCCGGCAACCCTACAAAAAGCAGCTGGGAGAAACGTTGTGACACCAGACCAAATGACATGGTAGCTTTGTTCTGTACAGACTAATAAATACGCAGTTAATCTAGCCAGCTGTGTAAATATTTTTGTCTCTGTGTACCTGCCTTCTCCTAAGCTTAGCTCAAATAACCAATTTGCAATGAAGCCAGGAAGAAAAAAAGCATAAAAATAAGGATGATTTATGCACAAAAGAACAAAATAGCAACATTCACGTGAATGGCAGGAGGAAAGTTGTTAGCACCAAACTTTCCTTGGAACGGTTAATAGCGAATACACAATACTAGATGTCTGCAACCAAAGCACTGTTTCCTTAGTTCAGATCAATATGTACAAATTCAGACCTTGTCAGATTAATTGCTTTTTGACCCTCATAATGCTGCTGCTAGGTCATAATGGCAGGGCAGAGTTTCCCTTCCATGCAAGTTGATTTATTAAATTTACTCCAGTTTTCAGACCACGGTCACACAAAACAGATTGCAACATTAAAAACATGAAAAAACTGCAACATAAATAACAAACATTTACCACAAAAACAAACACTTTTAAGACATCAGCAAATAAAACCAAATCCAAAACAGCATTTTAAAAACAGGCACAGTGAAGAATCAAAGACTTGAGGGGAAAAGGAGCTTTCCGTTAATATCTACATTCTAGAACAGATGGGACTCTAAAAGTACAGCAGCTCTGTCAGGACCTAGATCTTACAATCTGACACCCCTTGGCTCACACTCAAGTCCTTCAAATTTTCCTTGCCCATCCTTTCTGCTAGAAGTATATAGCCACTCTAGTCCCAACGTCCAGTGTAAAGCTGTGCCCCAGATTTACTTCCTCCTTTCTTCCTCAGTGACTTCAATAACATCTTTATTAATATATCTTTAGTGATCAAAGGTTCCTCTGGTCTAAACTTTTCAGCCTACTATTAGTCTTGCAACAACCAGTGTGGTGTAGTGGTTTGACTGTTGGACTATAACTCTGGAGACCAGGGTTCAAATCACACTATCTCAACCTTAGAGGAAGACAAAAGCTAAAAGCCTCTGAACAAATCTTGCCAAAAGAAACCTTAAGATTGCTATAAACCAGAAACTACTTGAAGACACACAATAACATTAGCTTTGTGCACTGTGTATTAACTAACCTCCTTAGCATCACCTCCTCATGCCTACCCATAGCATACAACTTCTCCTAATCTTAAACATGGTGATATTTCTATTAACCACTAGTGGCCTCAGATGCTTCTTTTATCAACACGCTGCCAATTCTGTAGCTTCCATTGCCCACCTTTTCTTTCTTTAGACCTCTTCTCTTCCCAGTCTTCAACCTGTTCACAAAGCTACTCTTGTCCTCTCCATCAGTCCATAACAGATTGTAAATTGAACCAAACTGATAAATACACCCCTTTATCCTCTAGATTACCTGGACAAATTCTTGGCACCTGGTTTATTGGAATGCTTGTGAATATTTCATGCCATTACATAAGACTTCCCCAATGTGCTGTGCTCCAGGTACACTGAACTACCACTTCCATCTCTATAGCTGGCAAAGCCAATGACCATGCTAGCTAGGGAAGCTATAAACCAACACAACCAGACGGTATCATACTGGAAGAGTCTGTATTACATCACCTCAGCTAATCAGTGCCAGGGGCTTCACCATCACCTGTGCAATACAATATATATGAGTACAGTATGTTCTGGAATTATAGGATGGGTGTGGGCTGTTGTGTTGTTGTTTTTTTAAATTAAAAACGCTAAGTATGCTAAAAAGATAACAAAAACATTAACATTTTTCTTCTAGTTTTCATAGCTCTTTGCTTTTGTTATCACTGGTGAATAAAGAAGCAACTCCTGATGAACACTTACAGGTCTATCCATGTTATTCGAAGGATGGCATACTGCCATGTCATATATGAAAAAAATATGTCTGCCTCTATAGTACAGCATGATCAAGTTGCATAAGCCAACAGCTGGTTATCAGTTAGTACTGGATTGTATGCCACATGCTAGCATGCTTCAGACTTTAGAAGGGAAAGGTAAGAGCAATCTCACTTTCTCTTACATTGTGAGAACTTCTATGAGAAGGCTTAAAGGCATTCTCCTGCTAAATGTGTTTATTTTAAAAAAGAAATTTGAGTGATAATCTTTGCAAGTTGATAACTCCAAAATCCTGTAACACTTTTATTTTTGATATTTGGATATTCAAAAATGACAACAAAATAAAACAGGAACACAACAAGCATGACATTGACCAAATGTTTACAAAAATCTTCATTTTTCCCCTTGATATTCCCAGGAAAGCATTTGATACTTGAAGGCCCCCCCCCAAATACATAACAACAGAAAGAGAAGGAATAAGCCAGACAGGCTCCAGCCACAAGGCTCACTGTATCTATTGAGCAATACTTCTTCTTTTTCAATCAGCGATTCCTATCGGCCACTCTCCCTACGGAGCACATGTTCATTGCACAGCAGCATACCCTCCAAATGACCCAATTTGGCAGGGACAATTCCAACTAACCCTCTGCCGTCCCAGTTTTTTTGTCTGCATTTGAAATGCCCCAGCTTCTCTCTCCTCTTCCCACTTTCCCCCCTTTGTCCCTACCTTATTCCAATTACTGCAAACTGAGTTCCAAGAGCAAATGTAGTTTTCACTCCATTAACTCAGCAGGTGGGAAGGAGAGGAGGGGCTGGAGTCTTGTACCTTCCAGTAGGCTCAAACAAAATCAAACTGCTGTAGCATCTCCTAACCTGTGTGTTCTTCCACATTAATAACATTCGCCATCTTGGCCCAGCTCTGATGTTGCTTAGTCACATGGGTCCCAGCTTTCATCTGAAAAGTTGGAGGGCATACAACTATGGAAATGTTACATCCATAAAACAGCTTGTGACAGATATCACAGGCAAAGGCAATTTTTAATGACTAATCACTGCGGGAATATCTGATATCAAGAATTTACATTTTCTCCCTTCATCAGAACATGAATTGTACTGCACTAAAGTCCATATGCAAAACTACAGGAACTGCATAACTCTAGATGTGCTTTCAAACACCAACGAGTTACTTTGATTAAGACTATCAGATGCCTCTATGCCTAGCAAGCAAAAGCTTCCCAATGTGCAGGATTTAATAAACCCCCAACTAGAATTTCTAGTAGTTCTTTTGCCTCTTCAGTGACATATACCCAACTGTTACAGACCCTGGAACCAGAACCAGAAACCTGATGGCATGAAACTAGGGGGTGGTTTACACGGGCAAATATTCCCCTAAATATACCGCTAAGATAGCTCATAGTTCCCACGGATCGCAGCACAGCATTGCCTCATTCAGAAGGGGGGAAGGTAAAACACCCAAATATAGCGTGGCAGGGCATGTCGCTATTTTTGCCGGTATATTTGCAATGTAGTGCTTTATTTGCAGTGTAAACTAGCATTCCGCTAAGGGTTAAAGCAGAGCTGCATTGTGATTGGTTGATGATGCAGGGGTGGGCTCAAAAGAGGGGCAGGGAGGGAGGAAAGACTGTAGCGTTTAGAGGAAACTTGCAAAAATCCTGTCTGCTATTTTGCAAGCCAGTTTTCAAACAAAAAGGATTCCCAGCTATTTTCATTCAGGGAGCATTCCTTCTCACCTTCTCTGCTGTTTCAAAAGTATGTAAAACTTTTTTCCTGTGCATGGGGGAGGGAGAGAAATGATTTCACGAAGGGCTGTAGCAAGCTGAACTGCTCTTCCCCCCCCTCTCTCTCGCTCTCTCTCTGGCTTTCCTGTATTTGGAAGGAAATGCTGTTTCAAGCAAGGAATAAAACTTTCTAAGCTGTTCAGCACGGAGTTGGGGCCAGGGCAGGCATTCCTATGGCATTCCTTTCCCTCTCCAATGCTTGGCCATGCCCCCACCACATTTGGCTGTGGGAACGCCACAAAATATAGCTGTGTAAACAATTACCGTATAAACTACCCACCACTGATGCGTGAAAGCACTACAGCGCAACTTAACGCAATAAAACCTTCCATGTAAACCAGCCCTAGGATTGAAGCTAATGAGCTAAATGGGGCTGGGCAAGCTCAGACCTCTTTGGGTGCAGAAGGTAAAGGGGTTGTGTAACATCAGCATCTGAACTGTTGTTGTTGTTGTGTGCCTTCAAGTCATTTCTGACTTATGGCAACCTTAAGGCCAACCTATCACAGGGTTTTCTTGGCAAGATTTGTTCAGAGGGGGTTTGCCCATTGAGACAGGTAGGCAATAGGATTACTGTGGCTGGGAGAAGGAGCCTTCTACATATTACTGGACTGTATGATATTCACTGCTCATATAACACTTGGATCTCCTACCCCATCCTCCTTCCTTTCTGGACTTCCCCATTCTCAAGATACAGATAGAAAGCTCCTGAGAAGAAAGAGGTATCTTTTTGCTTATACCATTGGATAGTATTGAATTTATCATAATGACGATAATTCACAAAGAAGCAGGGGAATTAATATTCTTCCCTTTCTTTAATGTGGATGCTAAAGAAATACTGTAAACAATTCTTAGTAGATGTTGGCTAAATTTCCAATCCCACTGAACTGCTGCAACAGCTACACTATTTGAAGTGTTTATCCTAAAGTAGCTCCAAACCTGAGAGCTTCTTTCAAGATATATCACATTTATTTAGCTTAGGAAATGGTACAGCGTTGCCATGAAAACCATGTTGTTGGGTATGGTCTTTACTTTGCATACACAATAGTTCTTCTCAGATATTGGCTCCCTCTGTAACAATGGTGATAAAACTAAATGCACTTCAAAAAACAACAGTGATTTATTGTCATCCACAAATATAGGCACAAAGCTGCCTACCCCCTGAACAATGAACATGGCATATTTTGCAGAAAAGTATAGTAGTCATTCACCATCACAGCCCTGAGGAATATTATGTTTATCTGCAAAAGAAGTGAACTTGCACAAGGAAAATAAATATCCAGTATGAAACACTGCCATCAATAAATACCTTGTATGTAAAGATCTAAGAAAGGGTTTTTTACAGCACATGACACACAACTATTGACAAACAGGCAAACAGAAGACACACCAACAGAAATGGTACATCTCCCAATTGTCTTCTCCTAATTTCTTCAGCATTTTCCTTCAATGTAATACAGTTCACCATTCTCCCAAATACAGGAGTGCAGAAAGAAAAAGGGAATGTGCATTCTTATTCAACATAAGCCCCTAGTTCTTGCTCCATGTCCCTAGTCAATAGAAGAAATCATTTGTAATTACAGCTTTATCATATTTCTTCCCAAAGGACACTTCCTTCAGAAGGCATGGAAAATCTTCCTTCTTTTCAGGAAAACAACAACAACCCTGCCCTCTGTCTGTCTGCATCAATTACGTGGTTCTCTGTGCAACCATCTATCCCATACACATTGTCCTGCACAGGGCCCTAGTAACTCCTTCTGCTGGCTCTGCCATGAAATAAAGCAACAGAGTATGAAGCGTTCAGGCCTCAAAGTAGCCCTGCAGATAAGGGGGACAGGGATACCATACTGCCAAGCTTGTCTGGAAGGTTCCTCTGTTTTTCATAGTGCAGGTACTCAGAACCATATCAGTATATGAGCAACACATTCCTAATTTTAGTTCACATATGTTGCATTTTCTATTGTTGGATATGTGTCTAAATATATATATTTTAATATACAGCCCAATTTAACTCAAAGGAAAGTTCTGTAGTTTATGTGTTGCTTTGTTATTGGCCATCTCCTCTGGAAGATGCTGATGATCATGACAAATTTTAAGTAGATTTGCTCTGAGAAGAAAAAGGGGGGAGGACAAGGAACTCAGCAAGCATTGCAAGAACAAGTGACCCATGCATTCTTTTTTTACTCAGTTCTACAATGAGGTGAGGCAATGAGGTCAGTCAACTACAACCCTTAGCCAATCTTCCATACTGCTTATGTTAAAAATCAACACTGCTTAACTAAGCCTGTCTGATAGTACACTGGAGAACTTGGTTATTTTGTTACACTACAGCATGATTTCTACTTTTCCTGCTATTACTCACATTCTTCCTGCTGCGCAGACTCTGGGGATTTTGTTTTCCCCATTTCATCTCTAAATTAGCTCCTGTTGAATCATTACTCATTGTATCAATGGCTGGCAGGCATTAATGAATTACTGATTTCCAGCTGACACTCTCCATGATCGTTATAATAGAAACAAGGTAATTTTAGCATAAGACTGCTATCTGAATAATTTCTGTGAATTTTGTATATGTACCAACAAAGATACTTGCTTGATGACATCAGAGTTCCAAGAGGAATCTCTACTGAATGACCATAGCAAAATCAGCAACAAGGCTACCTGCCCCCAGGTTTCTTCTGTATTCATGAATCTAAACCTCAACCTATTGTGATTATTTTTTGGATTTAGGAGTAAAACCAGAATACAGTAGCATATCTTCAGGTGATTGGTTCCAGCCCCCCCCCCCCCGGCAGATGGCAAATTCCATGGTTAATAGTGAATGCCATCCTGGGGGCCATCTAGCCTCCTCCTCTTCCCCCTTTGCCACTGCCATGGACCTGCCTCGGTGACAGGAGCCATCCCGAGGGAAGGGGGGCGAGATCACTCCTCCCTCTCCCTTTGCCCCCGCCATGGCCCTGCCACAGTGGCAATTGCGGGGGTGAAGGGGCTAGATCACTCTCCCCTTCTCCCTTCGGTCCAGCCATGGCCCTGTTGCAGCGGCGATTGTGGGGAGAAAGGGGGAAGGGGAGGAGGCTAGATTGCTCTCCCCTCCCCCCGCCATGGCCCCGCCACAGCAGCAATCCCGGGGACAAAGGGGGGAGGCTAGATCACTCTCCCTTTCACCCCCGCCTTGGCCCCATCACAGCAGTGATTGCAGGGGTGAAGGGGAAAGGGGCTAGATCACTTCCCCATTCCCCTTCGCCCCCGCCGCAGTGGCGACTGCGGGGATGATGGGGAAAGTGGAGGAGGCTAGATCGCTCTTCCCCCTTCGCCCCCACAATCGTTGCTACCGCGACCAGGAGCCCTCCCAGGGGAAGGGAAGGGAGGGGAGAGGTGAGATTCCTCCCCCTCCCTTACCCCACCATCACCAACCACGGATAATTGAATCTGTGGTTGGCAAATCAGCGGATGCAGGGGTGCTACTGTATTCTTTTCCTCTGAGGCAGAGGTAGTTTTAATATCTCCAAAGTAAGCTCACACTTGGGCATGTAAATAGTTGGTGTGAAATACAGAGGCACAGTATTCATATTTGGGTGTGGTAAATGCTGGGACCAAATTCATTTCAGAAAGAAAGGTGCATGATTGCTGGAGAACAAAATGTGGCCATTCTCTTGTCTCATACATTTTCTCAGACAGCTAATATTTTTTGAAATATGTACATACATCCAAACTTTTACTGCTGATTGTCAAATGATCAGCATCTCGAAATACAAGGGTATTTTGGTTACTCTAGTAAAAGACTTAAAGTGTATCCATATGGCAGCTCTAGCAGCAGCGGAGGTAGCGTTGGCAACATGTTTGTTCACCAGGTTGTTGTGTGAGCTTGTGTGATAATGAGAACTTTCATCTCTTTAAAGAAAGTGTAAGGTAATCTCCTCAAAAAGTCTGCAGCTTAACTGGAAAACAAACTCCTTCTCAAGATTTAAAGACAGCTAAACTATAATCACCACAGACATATCTATCTACATTTTGCCTTCAGATTACTAAAAAGCAGATGTCCTTTGCAAAGGATCTTGTTGTACATTTGAAGCCAAATCCACATGACACAAATAATCCAGTTTGAAACTGGATTATTTGCCATAGCTCCTTCCTACTGAATCCTGGAATTTGTAGTTCTATAAGTCTACAATCTTCACTGCCCAAGAACGCCAGTGCCTCAGAAAACTACAAATCCCAGAATTCCATAGGAAGGAGTCATGGCAAATAATCCAGTTTCAAACTGGATTATTTGTATAGTGTGGATTTAGCCTTAGACTGAGAGAAAGAAGTTGGTAGCATAAGCTTTTGTAGACTTAAGTCTAATCTATTAATACTTCAATAGATGTAACACGTCCATGTCTTTGAATTCTACACAGATGTCCTTTGTAAGTGATATATTAACAAATTAGAGGTAAGAGAGTTCATTATACATAATATTCTGCAGAAACTGGCTTCAAACAACTTTTGTTGAATACTGCCTCTCTTACACTAGCATGCTTTGTTTTGATCCGGCTGATCTGCTCTTCCCATTGGCAAGCTACTCCCATTTACTACAAACAAAAAAGTACATCTTTACCTGTGTATATGGACAAGGTAAACTCAGTTATACGGTACTCAAATTGCACAAGAAGGAATAATCCCATTCCTGCAGCTGAGACTAAAGAAAAGCCCTGTTCAGATGTTTTGTAACTGTGGAGAACAACTAAGTGGAGCATATTATCAGTATACTGCCCTGTCTTTTCCACTGATCTCTATACACGGAAGGCACCTTTTTGGAGAGAGACACCTCTATGCGTGGAGGTAACCGATACATTTTAGAATCCTGGAAAATCAGCAGTCTGAGCACATTGGCAAAAGAGGCTCTCCTCTGCAGCTCTCCACACAAGAAGAGCAACTAGGAATAGGAAAAGTGCCTGGGAGCAGAGATACACATCTTCTCCCCTTGCATGTTTAATCTTCACAGTTACAGAACAGCATGTACTGTAGTCTCAATGCCTAACAGCCATATATGTCAGGGATGATGGGAGTTGTAGCTCTTCACCTCTGGCTCAAACTCACCACCTTGTTATGCAGCAGAGCCAACCAGCTTAGATCAGTGGTTAATGCTTTCCTCCAAAGCAGCAGAGTTTCAGAGAATAGGCTGAAGATCCTGACAAACTCTCCAAGCCTTCTCACTCTTCTCCAGGTGTCTCCAAAACGTCTCCAGGATTCACTCAGGCAACTCAGTAGTTTTATATAAAACCTACTTTATTCTTCTATATAAATATACTATATGGTCAACAAATCACAATCTCTACACACTACTTTACAATATCTCCAAACTACTCCACCTCTACTCCACAAAAATACATTGGCAAACATTGCAATTTTATAGCCATTGTTTATCACCACCCACTAGTTAGTTTCCACCCAGTGGATGTGTACTTCCATTCTGATTGGTCCACATAGTTCCACCCATGCTTAAGACCAACCCATGTATTTCAACATTTCACCTTGTACACTTAATGATTCTCAGGTGTTTCCAATCTGCATTCAGTACCTCTGTCCTTGGCTCTCAGGCCTTCTAGATTACATTAGCAGTTTCACCTGTGTAGCTTCATAATTGCTCTTGCTTAGTCATTGTGACTTTCACATACATATTTTATTTCTTTCACTGTATGTCCCATGTTGCATTTTCCTTAACAATATATACTATCTTTCATAAATTTGTCTGATTGCCATTTATATTGGTGATAATCAAAACATCGTATGGAAGCAAGGTTTATAAAGTAAATTGTATAGAAGCACTCCCCTTCATCTATTCTGAATTTCTGACCATTTGGCTTCTGCAGATCGCTTCAATCTTGGGCTTTTGTGAGAGAGGTTGAAAAACCTCTCTGTATACACTTTTGCCACACCATACATAATTTTATACATCTCTTTGGTGTTTTCTAAACATCTATCACGTTTTATATGTAGTATGTGGGGAAATAATTATTGTAATGTAAAACAAGCATTCACATCCTAAGATAAGTCTAAGAATTTTTCCCTGCATGCTTCTGTTCTCCCAAATTCCCTTTCTCTTATTCCACTAGGCACTTCCAGCCAACTGGAATGATGGGTCATTCAACACAGGACCTAATTTAAATGTTATTGCTCTTTGTGTGAGTCTCTTTTAAGTTAGAGTCTCCATGCGGCTGTAGCCATGCTGCTATGAAGACATGCTACGATGCTATGCCATGATGTTCACCATGCAGCCTCTACTGCTAAAGGCCTGGTGAGTCATTCTACCCTAAATTCTCCTAGTTAGTTAGGAACCCTCTTTTTAAAGTTTGTTTTAGTATGTAGATTAAGATAGATATACCTTCAGTAAACTTTTGATATGCATTTTTACACTGACTCCTTTGTTTTTGTAATGAGTCTAATTTACTGGGTGATCAGACCACAGACCTCAGAATACACTTTTAAATGTTAATTGAGCTTGTCTCAGCATTCTTAAGCATCACTCTGCATGACTTTGAAAGTGAAGTGATTTAACTTTTTTAAAGAAGATATTTTTTATTTCCCAATTCTAGCAGTTGATGAAGGATTAGTTTCTGAAATCAAAGATGAGAGAACAGCAAAAGCTGCTTGGGACACTTTGAAAGATCTATGTGATGTTCCATCTATGGGAAATAAAGTTGCATTGATGATGAAGCTTGTACACATTAAGCTTGTGAATCCTAAATTTTTGGATGAACACATTAATGATTTTAGAGCTACATTAGCAGAATTAGAGTCTCCTGGAGAAGAGATTCCAAAGTCTATGCAAGTTGGGATTTTTTTGGCAAGCTTACCAAAGTTTTACAATCCCATCATAAACACTTTACAGTTAAAGAATGATTTAACTCTACCAGAATGCTATATTCAAATAAGAGAATTTCAACATAGGCAAAATTTGATGCAAAATGACAAGTTTGAATCCAGAAATTCTAACTTTAAACAACAAGTAAATTTGGCAGAAAAAGAAAAGTAGCATTTTAAACGGAATGCTACCCACTCCAAACCCCCCTTCTCTTCTGAGCCAAATGGGGTGCAATTCAAGGGAAAAGGAAAGTCATTCTCACAGCAGGGGATGATTGGCCAGAGGCAAGAGAATGCAAAAGGCCATAGAGATAGAGAAGCTAATGCTAAGCAGAAATTTAACATTGGATTGGCCTATGAAAAAGTAATGCAAGCTTCTGGGAATGAATATAAAGATTCCTTCATCATAGACAGCGGGGCTAGCAACACATTTATTAATAAAAGGGAGTATTTCCAAGATTTTAATGAAGAAGTAAAATTCCCTGTGTTTCTTGCCAATGGAGATTCTGTTACAGTGCAAGGAATTGGGACTGTGTGTCTTCCTATGAAATTGGGATCTGGGACTGAGGTATTGAGAATTATGGACGCTCTTTTCATGCCAGACCTCAAGAGCTCCCTCTATTCAGTAAAAATGAGCACATCTAGAGGCAACAGAGTAGTTTTCAAAAAGAATGCATGTTATGGTCTTCATGGCAAACATTTGATTTTTAAAGGCACTCTAAAGGATGATGGCCTTTATCACATGGAGATCAGTGATTCAAATGCCAATGTTGCCAATCAGTGTTAAACACAAAGGCTGCATAAATTTATGGCATAAAAGATTTGCTCATCGAAATGGTGAATGCATACGGAAATTGGCTAATCAAGAGCTAGCAAGAGACTTTCATTTCAAGAACTGTTGTGTGAATGAAAGGTGTGTGGAATGCATTAAAGTTAAGGCTACTGCACCTTCACATAAGCCTCTCACAGAAAGACAATCTACTAAAAATCTTGAGTTGATACACTCTGATCTCTGTGGACCATTTAGTCAGAAATCAGTGGGTGGAAACCTCTATTACATGACAATCACAGATGATTTCAGCAAATATTGCCATTGCTACTTCCTAAGGGAGAAAAGCCAAGGTTTTGAAAAGTTCAAAGAGTACTTTAATTATGCCACTAATAAATTCGACTATAAAATTCAAAATTTGAGGATGGATAATGGCTCTGAATTTGTCAATACTCAATTTGATGAGTTCTTAAAGGAACATGGCATCAGACACCAGACTACTGGAATTTATAGTCCTCAACAAAATGGTTTATCGGAGAGGACGAACCGCACCTTAAAGGAAATGGCACTTGCAATGCTTTTAGAGGCTAACATGTCTAAAACTTATTGGTCTGAGGTAATTCTCACAGCCACATACTTACACAATAGATTTCCAACCAGATCCAGAAATGTTACTCCATTTGAATTGTGGCATGGTGTGAAACCCAGACTGAACCATCTCAGGGTTTTTGGATCTAAAGCTTATACATACATTCCCAAACAGAAAAGAGACAAACTGGACTGTAGAAGTAAAGAGGGAATTTTTATTGGCTATGCCAAAGGTGCTTACAAAATCCTGAACCGTGATGGACGCACAATGAGAATAACAAGTGCTGTTTATATTGATGAAAGACCTCAATTTAATTCTAATCCAAAGAAAGATTTCTATTCAGATGTGTCTGCAGTGGAAGAAGATTCTGATTCCCACCAGCAGCAGCCACAGCGTGTGCAGCTCTTTCACCCTTCTGCAAGTGCTTCGCATCCAGAAGGGGCTCGCTCAGCCCAGGACTTACCAGAGGACGGAGGACCGGACGGCGTGCCACAGGCAGAGCCACAAACTCAAGTCTAGGTGAAACAGTCTGCGAGGGGTAACAGGGGAGTGCCTTCTTTGAGATTCTCCTATCTAGCCACACGGGAAAGCCTTCTGGAACCCTCTGATTGGCAGAAGATCAAAGGACTGCCAAAGTCTGATTCTGAGAAATGGATGAAAGCAGCAATGGAGGAAATGGAATCTTTATATAAAAATAAAATTGGACTTTGACAGAATTGCCAAAAGGCAAGAAGGCAATTGGCTGCAGATGGATCTTTATAACAAAGCAAAATGCAAAAGGGGAGATTGAAAGATATAAAGCCAGACTTGTAGCTAAAGGTTACAATCAGCAATTTGGAGAAGATTTTCATGAAACTTTCTCCCCAGTAGTTACACACACAACTATTAGAACCTTATTGGCTGTTGCAGCTTCCAAGAAAATGCATGTACAACATCTAGATGTGAAAACAGCATTTCTTTATGGAGATCTGGATGAGGAACTGTACATGCAACAGCCTTCAGGATTTGAAGTACCTGGAAAGGAGCATCTAGTATGTAAACTTGAGAAAAGCTTGTATGGATTAAAACAAGCAGCCAAGAAATGGCATGAAAAGCTAAATCAGCTCCTTATCAAAGAAGGATTTACTCCAGACACTGTTGACCAATGTGTTTACAAAAGATTCAGAAACAATAGATGGACTTACATTGCAAGTTATGTTGATGATTTGATTCTGTGCAGTCAAGACAAAGCAGATAGTCAAGAGATACTCCTGAATTTCCAGAAAGAAATAGATATTAAAAGTTTGGGAGACATCTCACACTATCTTGGAGTAAAAATTGAAAGAGACCATGATGGAAGCTTCTTTCTTAATCAAAAGCAAAAGATTATAGATCTTCTGGACTGTCTTGCCTTAAAAGATGCAAAAGATGCTCTAACTCCAATGGAAGTAGGTTTCTTAAAGAACAATGAGGCATCCGAACCCTTGAGAGACAGTGAAAAGTACAGAACTGCAGTTGGAAAACTTCTGTACATAGCGAATTTCACTAGACCTGATATTGCAAATGCTGTTGGCATCTTATGTAGAATGGTTAATTCTCCTACTCTTCGAGATTTTAATGCAGTGAAAAGAATTTCAAGATATTTAAAATCAACCACTGACTTTCAAACTGATGCTGCCAGCATGTGACAAGCCACGACTGATTGCCTATGCAGATGCTGATTGGGGCTGCGATCCAGTGGAGAGAAAGTCAACCAGTGGAAACATAATCTTTTATGGTGGTGGAGCAGTAAGTTGGACAAGTCGGAAGCAGAGTACAGTGGCAGACAGTTCCACAGGTGTCGAGTGTGTCTCAGCGAAAACAACCTGTGATGAAATCAAATGGCTGCAGAATTTGCTTCTGGATCTTGGGATACAAGAACCCAAGCCAACCATTCTGATGCAAGACAATCAAAGCTGTATCAAAATTTCTCAGAGTGACAAGCCTCTGAAGAAGAATATAGACATTGCTTTCCACAAGGTGAGAGAGATGTGCCAGAGTCAACTTGTTCAACTGGAGAACTGCAACTCAGAAGAAATGATAGCAGGGGGTTGCACTAGATGGCCCTTATGGTCTCTTTCAACTCTATGATTCTATATGCATTTCTTTTCTTAAGTTTTGGTACCTTTTTCTTTTCAATTTGGGCAAGACTTCTGTTTTCTGAAGGAAATCTTTGCTTCTGATAGTTTTCTTGATTCCAAACACATTGGTATCCTCTTGCACTTGGTGATTTCCCCCCCTGATCTGCTGTATACCTTCTAGTTGAGTTTCTCGTAGAGTGTTTTTCAGTAACTTCCAAGTTTAACTCTCTTCACATACCCTTTCAATTTCCCCTTTTTAACAAATCTTTGCCTACTCCTGTGTTAATGATAGCTGAACAACATGTTCTCTTTTGCAGTCAAATTTCATCAGACCTCTTGGCAATTTTCCACTAACATAGCAATTGATTTGATAACATTTTGATCACTGTTTCCAATTGGTTATATGACCAATTGCTGTCGATACAGTCACTTAAGTTAGGGGAACCTCTATCCCATGGAGGATTTCTGTCCATCATTCAAGCAACTTCCATAGGTCTTTCTCTTTGAGTGCTTTTCTCTCCAATGCTTTTCTGGTCTAATGTTGTACTCATCCAATTGTTGTTCACTGATCAGCAACGAGAGCTTGGAATTTCCTTAGTTCAGTGCTATCATCTCCAGTCAATAACCAGCGACAGAAGAGTCCTTAAAGGCTCTTGTAAACAGTATAATACTGAAACTCAGAATATCTTTTGAACAGACATACATAGAGTTGAGGTATGTTTTACAAGTCTGGAAATTGTTGTACTGAGGCTTACCTGTATGCTGGTGTGAAAAGGCCTCAGTTGCTAAGAATTACAGTGTTCCCTCGGAATCTACTGGGGTTTGGTTCCAGGACCTCCCATGGATACCAAAATCCGTGGTTGCTCAAGTCCCATTATATACAATCACTTAGTAAAATGGTGTCCCTTTTATAAAATGGTAACATCAAGGTTTTCTTCTTGGATTTTTTAAAAGAATATTTTCAAGCATAAATGCTGAAATCCATGGATGTTGAATCTGATATAGAGGGCTGACTGTATACTTGTATTCGTGGCCCCACCTAATTTGTCCTAGTGCAGCTTACTCTGTCATTGAGACTTGTCCATATCCCCTCAGCCTCATCCATTTCTGGAATCAGCCACCAGAACCATTCCTAAATTGGAATGTGTTACTTGGACTAAAAACGGTTCCCTGCACACTCTCTTCATGGAGTCCCTCTGCACTGCAATATCACAGCACAAAACTAATTTAGTAATTGGCGCATGCTATCACCACCATGATCCAATTATTCAGAGTAGCTTGTTAAACTGAACTTGTCACCTCATCACTATACCCACTAGTTTTGCATTTCCTTTGCATTTCTATGGCTATCCAACAGCTTGCTGATAAGGTCCGTTCTTAGGCATCAGTTCACTCCATGCATTTGAGGAAGTAGACCAAGTCTACAAAACCTTATGCTACAATTTCTTTCTCTCTGTTAGTCTCAAAGGTGCTACAAGATCCCCTTGTATAAGGAATAGTATAAGGGAAGTTAATGCACAAAATGAGCTGGGACTGGCTAGGCCAGCAAAGAGCAACAAAAAGCGTTTTTTCCCCAGATACATTTGAGAATGATCAAGGAGACTGTGGGAATGCTGTTCAACAAGGATGGCAAAATGCTAACAGATCACAATAAAAATCCAGAACTATTCAACACCTATTTTTCTTCAGTCTCCTCCCCCCCGCCGGCAAAAGAGAACTGTGTACTTCCATGCAGCAGCAGAGACCTTACCAAGGGATCTAGATTGCAAATCAAGATTGATATAGAGTAAGTCAGGAGTCACCTAGCTTACCTAAATGAGTTCAAAACTGTATCCCAAAGTACTGAGAAATCTTGGATAACAGTTGAGGTGCCAAAGGACGAGAAAAAGGCAAACATTGTCCCTCTCCTTTAAAAACACAAAAGAAGAAGATCCAGGAAACTACAGACCAGTCAGCCTAACCTCAATACCAGGAAAAATATTAGAATTGATTATACAGGAGCCTGTCTGCAAGTATCTTGATGAAAGTTTAGTGATCAGTAAGAGCCAGCATGGATTTGTCAAGAACAAATCCAGCCAAACTAATCTTATATCTTCCCCACCCCCAATGCTAATTTAGAAGATGGTGGGAATATTGTGGATGTCATTTATCTGGATTTAAGCAAAGCACTTTATAAGGTCCCGCATAATGATGTTTTGGTTAGCAAACTGATTAAATGTGAAATAGATGGGAACACTGTCAGATGGATCCATAACTGGTTGGAAAACAATGCACAAAGAGTCACCATGAATGGGTGTGCTTCAAACTGGAAGGAGGACTTGAGTGGTGTGCTTCAGGGTTATACCCTAAGATAATTACTCTTCAACATTTTTATCAATGACTTAATATGACAGAAAGAATCACAACCCGGAAACATCACCCAAGGAAACCTTCTGCTGTGCTTTCTGCAACCAGACTTGTCTATCTCGGATTGGCCTTTTTAGTCATCAGCTTGCTTGCAGAAAACGCGGGATGAGTCCTTCCTGAATCTTTGTTTGCGAAGGAAAGCCAGAGAGAGAGAGAGAGAGAGAGAGAGAGAGAGAGAGAGAGAGAGAGAGAGAATATGACAGGGTGGAGGGAAATCTTATCAAGTTTGCAGATGATACAAAAGTGGGAGGGGTGGCTAACACATTGGAAGATAGGAACAGAATTTAAAAGGACTTAGATAAACTAGAAAATTGGGCAGAAATTAGTAAAATGAAATTCAATTGAGACAAATGCAAAATTCTGCATTTGGGTCACAAAACCCAAATGCGCAGGTACAGAATTGGGGATACATAGCTCAGTAGTACTGCATGAGAAAAGGACCTTGGGATTATTGTTCAGTGTAAATTAAACATAAGCCAGAAGTGTGATGCTCCAGCAAAGAAAGTGGATGCTATTTTAGCTTGCATTAGTAGAAGCACAGTTTCCAAGTTGAGGGGAGTAATAGTCCCACTATATTCTGCATAACCAGACATACACCTACAACATTTACCCCCCGCCCCTCCCTCCTACCTCTTCTCCCCCCTACCCTATCCATTCTAAAAGACCTCCCACCCTTTTCTGAGTTATAATTATGTCTTTACATACTCCCTCTATTCCCACCTAAAACAACACAAAAATAGTAATATATAATAATTACTGAAATGTTATTTCTCATTACATTCTTTGCTAAAATATACAATTATACTTTTTTTTACCAAGACCAAAAACTTATTATTTAATACATACAAATAACACCTAATATATACTTCACTTCCAATTTCTTGTCAAACATATATTAATATCTGCAAGACTTTCTACTTTATCCATTATAAAATTCTGGACTCCTCATATATCATTCAACACCCAAAACCTAGGATACTTGTCTCCTCTCTTTGTTCCTTCATAAAGTCTATAACCGGTTTCTAAAAAAACCCAAAACAGTCTAAGGATTTCCCTTTAATATAATTCGTTAATTTCTCCATCGTGGCTATCTCTGTTATTTTCTCTATCCATTCTTTATAATTTGGTAATCTACTTACTTTCCATTTTTTTTTTTTTTTGGCGAAGATTATTCTTATGGCTGTTACCATGTACCATATCAAATTGCAGAATTTTCTCTCATTTTTATCCTCCTTATTAATCATGTTTAGCAAAAATAATTCCAGTCTCAATGTGAGCTTAATTTTCAAAACCTTACTCATCCATTTACTCACTTTAAACCAGAATTTCTTAGTCCTTTCGCAATTCCACCACATGTGGAAAAAGGATCCAATTTGCGTTCCGCATTTGCAGCATAAATTATTAGCTCCTTTCTGCATTTTTGCTAACCTCTCTGGGGTGATATACCATACCATTTTTAAAAACTTCAGGAAAAGCTGCGAAAGCTTTTCCTGCTCAATTTTTGGTGGACTTGGCCCCCCTCTTTCTGAATACAACAGATTTATGCGGAATGCCATTTAGACAAATCATATTCTCCTCAAATTCTATAAGGAGTATTTTTGCCATTTAGACAACCCCGGAGACAAGTTGGAGCAGGTTCTGAGAAGGACAACAAGGATGATAAGAGATGGAGAACAAAATATATGAGGAAAAGTAAAAGGAACTGAGCACATTCAGCTTGGTGATGAGAAGACTGAGGGGTGACATGATTGAACTCTTTAAATACCTCAAGGGCTGTCACAGAGACGAGGGGACAGGCCTGTCTCTGCTGCCCCAGAGGGTAGGACCAGGTCTAATGTTTTAAGTTACAGGAAGGTAGATTTTGATTGAACATTAGAAGGAACTAGTTGACAGTAAAAGCAGTTCAGCAATAGAACCAATTGCCTAGAGAAGTTGGGGGTGTCTCCTTCTCTGGATGTCTTTAAAAAAAAGGTTGGACAGCTACCTGAAGGGGACACTTTTTAGTTGGAGATCCTGCATTAAGCAGGGGTTGGACTACATGGCCCATGATTCTCACTATTATTCTATGATTTTAAGGTATTACAAGAGAATGACTCTAAATGCAGTTGGTGGAGCAAATGTGATTCCATATTCAGATTTTATCTCAAGAAAACATTCAACTCTTTTTACCAGTTGGCTCAGACCCATTCTACCACTCTGACTATCACTGCTGCCGTTGCTTTATGGCACTTCAAGATACCAAGAGGATAATGATAGGATGGTGAGTAGTACTTTGAAGTGTAGAAGGAGATTCTTTTTAATAATGTATCCCATAAAGTGGGCCCTTGGTATCCACTGGGGTTTGGTTCCAGGACACCCACACCCACCCACCCTGGATACAAAATCCATGGATGCTCAAGTCCCATGATATACAATGGCATAGTAAAATGGTGTCCTTTATATAAAATGGTGAAGAGCAAGGTTTGCTTTTTTGAATATTTTAGAAAAATATATTATCAAGCCATGGTTAGTTGAATCTGTGGATAAAGAATCCATGGATAAGGAGGGCCGACTGTAGTTTGAAAGCAGGAAAAGAAGATATACCATTATTTATTGTTTTTAAAAAACTAAAATCTTCATTTTTTGTCACAATTGGCCGCCATGCTAAAGGTGGCATTTGGTAAAAATTTGCAAGGTCCCAAAGGAAGGTCTGAAATGTCAAATTTAAGCACTGGATAAAAGGGAGATTTTTAAAGATTTTTTTACTGGGAGGCAAAATGGATCTGGAAACTTTCATTTTCCTTACTCATTTGCCTAATAATTACAATTTAACTATACCTTCTACCTCTCTCTGAAGGTAAGCAACAGGTATACAATATGTAATTTAAAATTCCTCTCTCTTTTTAATGACTAAATTGAAAAAAAAATCTTCTTGCTTCAGGCACTTTTTATTTATGACATAAATATTACAGGCAAACTACTGCATCCAGAGATGGAAAAAATCTCTACCATGGACAGCTATCAGTTTCTACACAGTTATCTTGAAGCATGCTGAAAGGGATTGTGATAATGGGAAGATTCCATTTCCCATTATCTGCCAGTTCAGCAATCAGATAACAATGGGTTAACTAGGGTCTAGAGAAAAGTAAAACTTTTTAGGGTCGACATCATCAGAGATGTCACAGATCAGCAGAGACAGATGACCAATCAAGACTTACAGAGTGGCAATCTTCCAGAAACCTCTAAGACAAGGTAATAAATACTGCCTCGAGGCCACGAGGCAGGCACAAGGAGTCCTGAGATGGGGTCGGGGGAGACCTCATCTCAGGAAGAGATGAACAAAGAGAACAAAGGGACCCTGGAGGAAGGGTGTTGGAGACGGGCTGGACAGCCCTGGCACACAGCCCCTCTGAATTCAACAGACTGATCTCCATGGTCAGTGAGTATCAGAAAATGTATTAGCTAGACTGTGTTAGGTAATTATGTTATTTTCCCACTTGGCTGAATGCTTAACTATGTCTGTAACTTCTAAGAATGTACCTGGGAAGGAGGAGCGTTCCATGAGAATTATCTGCATGTTATAAACTCTGCTTGAATAAATAAGCTTTTTCTAATCTTCCTTCAGCTGATGCATACACATGCATTGTTTTGCTCAGTCATTTCTCTTCTTTTCAGGACAGAAGGGAGGGGAGAAGGTAATTCTCTACAAGTGGCAGAAACTATAGAAGGAACTCCACAGTCTTCCTTTGGACTATGTTGTAAGGGGGTGTAGAATTCAAAGGGTGGTGGCAGCTAAAGAAAAGAGACGCAATTCAGGGAATTCCCAGGCAGAGGAACCCCAAGATTGCATTTCACAAAGGAAGCAGAGTCCTCAGAGGCAGGTGCATGAGTACACACTGAGGCAAAAGCTGTATCACAGGGATCCATTTATTTAACATTCTGCTACCAATATTCTCAGCCATGCTGGTGCCCCTAGTTTCAAAATGCCCTGAGTTCAGCACAGGGTTAAACTAAAGGGGCAAGCAAGATAATTCCCTCTGCACAGTGAGGCTCCCCAAATCAGCATGAATGTGAGCTAACATACTGTGACACTGCTTATTTCATTGTTTAACAAGCTTCTACTGCTGCATCCAAACATGACAGAAACTGAGAAGAAGGAGAAAATGCAAGTGCCTCAAATGGGCTAAAATGGAGTTGGGACAGAGAAATCATTCTTGTCTGCTTCAATAAAAAAGTTTTACAAGGACTTATTAGTCTGGTTATGGGGATGGCAGCAGAGAGAAGAAAAGGGAAAAAGAAAAGAGGACTGCAGTAAGGATACACATCAAGGTTCTCTCCCCAATTAAACAATAAATTCAGAAACCCACTTTGGCAAATGTTCTGACAGTTTAATTAATAACCAGTGGTTTAATGATGAAGCTCTTTTCTATGCACTTGGTGTACCATTTGGCAGCCTTGGGAATCTTTTCAACCATACTTGCTATTTATAACAGGAAATGCAAAATAAAGCTGGTCAGTTAACCCAGCATACATTCATTGCATGAAGACATTTTCTGTTGATTTAGTGGTTTCTCCTCCTCTGCTCTGACAGAATCATCAAAGTGGTTTAGAAAAAAGAAGCAACCTTTGACTCCTCTGTTTGCCTGCAACCTCTACAAATACAGAGGTTTCTAGTAGGGCAAAAAAAAAAATCTCAATGAGACTCCACAGAAGTATTGTTCTTAAACTTCTCTATTTTGACTCTACTGGTGCCCACTTTGCTGGTGACATACATAGTGAGAAGAGAAAGTTGTACCAGTTTGTACAAGCACTTTAAAGGTAACTGTTAGGAAAAGACAGAGTCAAACACTTTGCAGTCAAGCATATCAGGTATAAAAAACACCACTTTTCTTTCCTGCAAACAAATTAAAACACTCCCAACAACACCAAACTAAGCATCACCCAAACAGGTGACTAATGCATCAGGGACTGGCAGAACTGGCCAGCATGAATAGTGAGCAGATGAACAAACATAACTGGGGCCAAAAGCATCAGTACCATTCCAGAGTCCTAACTTTCACAATCCCTCCTCCAGATAATGTTCAGACCCCTAGTAAGATGCACAATTTGGCAGCCCCCACAAACATGAAAATCCTATTCTAATTTCATCAGTTAGACCCACACCCATCACTTTCAGTAAAATGCATGCAGAATGCCGACTTCTCTTGCAAAAAAAGGAAAAGAACCATTACATCAAGTTCCCAGCCAAGGAACCTTGATATGAAAATCTTCCTAACTCACTATAGAAACCAGTTAGTGCCAGGGCTTCGCGTCTTCACATAAATAAAATGCTATGCCAAATGTGAGGCAAATTCTGCAATAATAATATCTGAATTGCACTGATTATGTCGTTTTAATGTTAATGTGTCATCTCTGTGTTTTTTAAGCCACATTGAAGAGTAGAACAGGTAAGATGCATTTTAAACAGAACAATGGAATCATGGAGTTGGAAGGCCCATCTAGTCCAAATCCTGCCATGCAGGAATATACAACTAAAATACATCCAAAAGATGGCCATACAACCTGTTTAAAGATCTCCACTGAAGGAGAGTCCACCATGCCCCAAGTCACTCTGTTCCATGCTGAATAGCTCTTACAGTTAAAAGGTTCTTTCTCATTCTTTGGAAGAATCTTAAGTAATTGGAATCCACTGGTTCATGTTCTAGTCTCTTAAGCAGCAGAAAACAAGTTCTTTCTATCTTTCACATGACATGCCTCCAGGTAATTAAATATGGCAATCATATCACCTCTTAGTCTTCTCTAAGCTGCACATACCCAACTCCCTAAGACTTTCCTTATACAGTTTGGTTTCAGACCTCTGACCACCTTGGGTGCCATAGTCTGAACACATTCCAGCTTGTCAATATTATTCTGGAACTATGGTGTACAGAACTAGACCCAGTATTTCAGGTGAGGTTTGATCAAAGCAGAAGAGATTGGAACTATTACTTCCTTGATCTGGACACTATGCTGCTGTCGGTGCAGCCTAGAACTGCATTGGCTGTTTTGGCTGCCACATCACAGTGCTGACTCGTTTTTAATTTGTGGTCTACTAAGTCCTAGATCCTTTTCATAGGTATGGCTAACAAGGCAGGTGTCACCCATCCTATATTTGTGCATTTCATTTTTTCTGCCTAATATAGTATCTTACATTTATCCCTGTTTAAATTCAGTTTGTTAGCTCTCCAATCTGTCAAGCTCATTTTGAATCCCGATCCTTTCCTCTGGGATATTAGCTACCCCTCCTAACTTGGTGTCATCTGCAAATTTGATAAGCATGCCCTGTTTTCCATCATCCAAGTCATTTATAAAGATGTTAAATAACACCAGGCCCAGGACAGAACCCTGTGGTACCCCACGAGTCACTTCTCTCCAAATAAGTAAACAAATTTACATAATTTTTCTGATGCACAGAATTACTATGCAGTTTGCATTGTTTCACAGAATTTGTTCTGCTTCTGCTACCTGGGCTTGTATGGAGGAATGAATGAATCAGGTCAAGAATGAACATAACTTTCTATTGTATGTCTGTGCAGCAAGAACAGCTAGATTTTGTGTTTCATACACCAGATATAAGCAGGTCAATATGTATGTTGGGTTTCCATGGGAACAAAGAAAAAGTGTAGACCTAGATGCAGGATACAGCTAATAATTTTGTCTTTAACAAAATTATACAACCTCCCCCCCACTCCCAAATGTGACATATTCTTGACATCCTGAGGAACAGAGAAAAAGCACAAAGGTTTTAGAGAAAAGTGAACATTCCTGAACTCTTAACCCTACATTTAAGCAAGCAGCACTGTTTAAATGTGTAAATTTTACTTGCCCCCGTACAGTTTCATTTTCTGCTCCTCATAAGACTACATGTCATATTCCACCTAGAACACAGTGGCAATAAAGAAGCAAAATTCACCAAAATGTATCAGTCTCACCAAAAAAATGTGAAAGAAACTGAAAAAGTTAAATGACAAGTTATCCTAAGCTAGTCAAACTGAATCTTTTCAATCATAAGGTTAGAAAGATGAGACAGGCATCAATTAGTTGCCTATACAAATGGATATTTCAAGATTGCAGGCATTTTTTTCTCAAGCAATGTCCAAATTTATGGGTTATTTAACAGCACAGATTTTTAATTCCACAGTCTGAACCACAGATTGCAACAGTAGTTGCTGGAACAGCTAAGATAAAAAAAGAAAAGGAAAAAAAATAGTTCAGAGTATTCCGTATGCAACCTGGCTGTGATTAAAAATACAAGAAGCATGGTACAAACAGCAAGAAAAAGAAATTCTGATGTGGTGGCACAATAGAAACAAGACTGAAAAATCTACATGGCTTTTAAGTGAAAGGCCAAAGTGCATATGTAAAACAACCCCCAAGACAAATGAAAAAAGCACATCTCCAAATCTGTTGTGGAGCAAGCTTCTCTTCCATATGTGGTGAGCCAAAGAGTGTTACCTTTGTCTTTTCCCGTATAATCTGTTATTACTAAGGATCCTTATTCACTCTGCCCGGTTCAGTCAACCTGGACTGGATCTCTGCTAAGGACCAAGCACTCTCCAACATATAGATCAGGCTATCCTGCATAGGTCATGCAGTATCAAATCTTCAAATTTAGGCCTAACAGCAGCCAAAATACTCATACCGAGCTCTTTTCTTGCAGAGCACAGCTGGGAGCTGACAAAACATTTCATGTAAGGGTGTTTTGACTTATACCTTTATGGTTATAAAAAGTCCCCACTCTGCTTTGAATATTGATTTAACCAGTCAAAAACTTCACAGCAGATTTGTCAAATGTTGTCTATAAGGGAGGGGGAAGGGGGAGGGAAGAGTTATTCTGTTCATTTCCCATCTCATATTGACAGCAGTGATTTTCTGAAGCTGCTTTGGGACTGAAGCAGGACAGTAGGGGAATGGAAACTTTCCCATTTCTTCTGATCTCATTTCCCATTCTTGGTGTTTCATGCAAATTTCATCCAATGGGTACAAATTCCATAATGGTTGTCAAAAGTGATGAGCAGGGCAACTGACTGTATTTCACTTATGTAATCATCCATTTGAAATGTGTTTTTGTCATTCAAATGAAAGCAAAACAGTTAGGTGTAGATATGTAGTTTTCCAAAGTTATATTGGGGCAGAGGGTCATATTTTCACATACATCAAATCTACAAAAATAACTGACTCAAATAATATGGTCAGGTTGCTTACCTGCAACCATAGATCTTCGAGTGGTCTTCTGTGAATTCACACAGCTGGGTTATTCCTGCGTCTGTGCAGAGCATCGGAACCTTCTGGAATCGCTAGACAGAATGTGCTCTAATACATTTTTGGCGGTAACTCTGCCCACCCCAACGGTCCCTTATAAGGGATTCCTGCCTAAATCCCCTCAGTTCCTTGAATGACGCCACAATCTGCAGCATCAGGAACATTAAGCATGTTATATGATGTAGTAGGACATAGAGGGGAGGATGGGCAGGTCTGTGTAAATTCACAGAAGACCACTCGAAGATCTATGGTTACAGGTAAGCAACCTGTCCATCTTCTTCGTGGTCTCTGTGAATCACACAGCTGGGTAGGACTGGCAAGCTTCACTCCAGGAGGAGGGTATGTCCTATACATATTGACACTAGTACCATGTTGCACAGTCAAACCTTAATTAGGGTCTTGCAGCACATTCTTAAGCAAACTAATAAACTATATATAGTCATTATATCATGAAAACATCAAATGACTTGGCAAACATTAACACCCACTCATTGAATAGAAGACAACAGTACAGCTTTCCCAAAGGCAGCCTTGTTCCTGGAACAAGAGTCAAGTCTGTAATGGGAAATAAAAGTCAAAGGTGATGACCAAGTTGCAGCTCTGCAAACGTCCTCTAGAGGCACCCCAGAAAGGAATGCTGTCGAGGTGGTGACAGCCCTCGTAGAGTGGCCTCGAATCCGTGGTGGTAGTGGCTTCTTCGCCAGTTTGTAGCAGAGAGCAATGGTCAATGTCACCCACTTCGACAGCCGCTGCGGAGAAATGGGCTCTCCGAGCCTTGAGTCAGCATAGGGCACAAACAGTCTAAGTGACTTTCTGAAGGGAGCAGTCTTCTGAATCTAAAAGGCAAGTGCCCTCCTGATATCCATGGAATGGAGGGTATGCTCGAATTCGTCCTTCGGGTCCTGCATTAGGGCAGGGACAGTGATGGATTGATTGAGATGGAAGCTCAACACCACCTTCGGAAGGAAAGAGATGTCGGGACGGAGCACCACCTTATGCTTATGGAAAACAATGTAAGGAGGGTCGGATCTCAGGGCACAGAGCTTACCAGCTCAACGCGCTGAAGTAATGGCCACAAGGAAAGCAACTTTCAGGACAGAAGTCTTAAGTCGGTGGAAGCCAAGGGTTAGAAAGGATGTCGGACCAGCTGCGAGAGGACCAATTCGAGGCTCCACGTCGGGGTAAGCTTGGTCACCGGAGGATGGAGATTGGTGTAGCCTCTCAAAAACTTCTTAACCGTTGCATCCGTAAAAGGAGACGGGTGACCTCTTGCTTGGAGCTTGACAGATATGGCTGCCAAATAGCACCAGATAGACGAAAGCGACAGGCCCATGGAATACAAGTGGAGAAGAAAATCCAGGATAGTCGGGACGGAGAATGGTTCCATGCCCGACCCTCGAGTAGACAGAAAGGCTTCAAGCTTCTTCCACTTGTAGTGGTACGACGTGCGGGTAGCCGGTCTTTGGGCAGCGTCGATAACAGCCTGGACCTCTGGAGGAAAAGATGCAGAGTGCATCGGTATTGAGGATGAACCCGAGACCATCGGTACCAAGGATACAGTCAAGGAAGCAGCCTCCATGCCGTCAGATATAGAGTCTCTATGTCCAGATGCCTGACCTTCCCGTTCTGGATGGTGAGAAGATCGGGACGGGACGGGAGCCGGATGAAGCGATGCCTGGCTAAACGCAGAAGGGTTGCAAAACAGGGTTGTCGGGGTCACCACGGAGTGATGAGGATGGCATCCGCTCGATCTCGACGGAGCTTGGCAATCACCCTTGTCAGCAGTGGGAATGGAGGAAAGAGGTAGGGAAGTGGACCCGTCCAATGGAAAAGGTGTTGCCCCTCGATCCCGGAGTGCGTCCCCTGGAGCAGAATTGAAGACACTGAGTGTTCTCTGGAGATGCAAAGAGGTCGACTTGGGGAAAGCCCCACCGTCAGAACAAGTCTGAGGTGACAGACTTGTGAAGCTGCCATTCGTGGATGGAGAGGCTTGAACGGCTGAGTCTGTCTGCAAGAGTGTTCTCCTCCCCAGGAAGATGGATGGATTGGAGAAGGATGTTCCTGCAGACGCACCAGTTCCAGCGTGAGTTGGAGAAGGGATCTCGTTCCTCCGTGTTTGTTCAGGTAGTACATGACTAAAGTGTTGTCTGCCACTACCAGAACAGTCCTGTTCCTTACCAGGGATTTGAAGGCCCGTAACGCCTTCTGGACACTGAGAAGCTCTAGGATGTTGATATGGAGAGCCTGTTCTTCGGCATTCCAAGAACCCCGTATCTTGTAGGATCCGAGATGGGCTCCCCATCCTTGCAGCGAGGCATCTGTCATCAGAGAGACGTCCGGTTGAGGAAGGTCGAACGGCACGCCCAACGGGACGTTGTCTGGTACCAACCACCACTCTAGAGACCAACGAACTGCCCGCGGCATCGTGAGCATTTTGTTTGGAGAGTCTTGGAGAGGGTCGAACACTTGTAGAAACCAATGTTGGAGTGGACGGAATCGTAGCCTGGCGAAATGGGTCACATAGGTAGTAGCTGCCATGTGCCCAAGAAGCACCTGTACCAAATGAGCAGGGAGTCTTCGGGAGCGACGGCAGTTATGGATTAGAGACCGGAGGGTGTTGAACGTGTCTCGGGGTAAGTAAGCGTGGCAGAATCCAGCCAAGCTCCAATGAACTGGATTGTTTGAGCTGGCTGGAGCTGAGACTTCTCTATGTTGACAACAAGTCCCAGGTAGTCTAAGACATCTAAGGTGAGGCCAACATCAAGTTCGAGCTGATGTTGAGAGTCCGCCACAATCAGCCAGTCGTCGATGTAGGGGAAGACCACTACTCCCCATTGGCGAAGAAAGGCTGCTATCACCACCATACAGTTTGTGAACACTCGTGGAATACAGTTGTCCCTCCACATTCGCGAACTCGGCATTCGTGGTTTTCATTATTCGCGATTTAGGGAGGGCCCCCACCCCCCCAATACCACGACACGGGGCCTCCAGAGGTCCCGTGAAAGCCCTGGGAGGGAAAGGGGAGGGCCGGGGAGGCCTCCATGGGGCCTTTGGAGACCCTCCAGAGGCCCCGCGAAGGCCTTGGTGGGGAGGGGGGAGGACCGGGGAGGCCTCCGCAGGGCCTCCGGAGACCCTCCGGAGCCCCATGAAGGCCTTGGGAGGGAGGGGGGAGGACCAGGGAGGCCTCCGCGGGGCCTTTGGAGACCCTCCGGAGGCCCCGCGAAGGCCTTGGGAGGGAGGGGGAGGACTGGGGAGGCCTCCACAGGGCCTTCGGAGACCCTCCAGAGGCCCCGCGAAGGCCTTGGGAGGGAGGGGGAGGGCCGGGGAGGCCTCCACGGGGCCTTCGGAACCTCCGGAGGCCCCGCAAAGGCCTTGGGAGGGCTGGGGAGGCCTCCACGGGGCCTTCGGAGACCCTTCGGAGGCCCCGTGAAGGCCTTGGGAGGGAGGGGGTGACCAAGGAGGCCTCTGCGGGGCCTTCGGAGACCCTCTGGAGGCCCCACGAAGGCCTTGGGAGGGAGGGGGAGGACCGGGGAGGCCTCTGCAGGGCCTCCGGAGACCCTCCATAAGCCCTGCGAAGGCCTTGGGGGAAGGAGGGAGGGCCTGGAAGGCCTCCGCGGGGCCTTCGGAGACCCTCTGGAGGCCCCATGAAGGCTTTGGGGAGGGCCGGGGAGGCCTCCGCGGGGCCTCTGGAGACTCTCCGGAGGCCCTGTTGAGGGCTTGGGCGGGAGGGGGGAGGGCTGGGGAGGCATCCACGGGGGCTTGGAAGGGTCTCCGGAGGCCCAGGGAAGGCCTAGGAAGGGAGTGGGGAGGCAAGGGAAAGCGACTATGGGCCCTCCAGAGGCCCCATGGTCACTTGGGCGGGGGAGGGGGCAAACAATATTTGCAGATTTTTCACATTCGCAGGGGTCTGTGGAATGGAACCCCCGTGAATGTGAAGGGACTGTAGTCAAAAGTCCAAATGGCAGGACCCTGAACTGGATTGTGTAGGTCCCGACCTGGAATGCAAGGAATCGTCTGTGGGATGGATGAATTCTGATGTGGAAGTAGGCGTCCTTCAGGTATATGGACGCGAACCAGTCATACTGTCGCAGAAGTGGAAGGATGGAAGCCAGGGTGACCATCCTGAATTTCTTTGGAACTATGTACCTGTTCTCCCCACGGAGGTCGAGAATAGGGCACAGGCCGCCATCCATGTTCTTTGTGACCAGGAAGTACCTCGAGAAGAAGCAGAGGTGGTGAAGGTCAGAGTTCACGGGTTCGATGGCCCCCTTCTGCAGCAGAGTCTGCACCTCCTCTAGGAGGGGAGGGGAATGCAGTGTTGATCAAACCAGACCTTTCGGAGGTAGAAAGTCGAATTCAACCCAATAGCCCTTCTGGATGATCTGAAGTACCCAGCGGTCTGATGTTATTGAGGACCAGGCTTCTTCGAAGTTCGACAATCGATCCCCGAAAAGAGGTGTCTAATGAACGAAAGAGATAGAGTGAGGAGGGAATTTAGAATTTTCTCCTGCCTCGATCCTTCGACTGTTGTCTTGTTGGCTGTCGGTATCTGGACCCTGACGCCTGGCTCCTCACCAATGAGGCTGGAGAGGGAGAGGGTACGTATCGGTATTGCCGATACGACTGGCCAGAGAAACCCCGACAGAACTGTTGGCCTGATGATATCTGCCAGGTGTAGCAGCCCCTAGGACGGTACTGAGAAGATGAGGAGGTGGCCATACCATATTTCCTAGCAGTGGTCCTCATCTTCTGAGTGAATTCGAGCTTCTCATCAGTAGATCCATTGAACAGTCCTGACTCATCAAATGGGAGATCCTCAATAGTAGCAGAGGCCTGTGGGGTGAGGCCCAATGATCAGAGCCATGCATGCTGACGCAGGGATGACTGAGGCCGGCGCTGCTTTCTATTTTGAGACGCTTCGACCACCACAGAATTTGGCTTCGGATGGTTTTGAAGCCAATCAATGCGCTCACCACCAACTCAATACAGTCGTTCGATCTTGGAAGTAGACTGTATCGAGGAAGGGTTCTCCCAAGACCCTTGGGTGAGCTTCAGCAATGATGGCAAGACTGGAATCGAAACTGTAGGGGGGCCCTTGGATTGAATCCAATGGAATATTGGGTCTATCGGTTTGACCTCTTTCTCCTCCACCTTGAGATCCAGGGCGTGAGACATACGGATCATCTGCTCTGAAAAAGCACGGATGTCATCAGTGGGCAAAGCAGAATCATCCTCAATCAACTCTGTCTGAGGTGATGGCAGGTAGGGTCAGTATGGGTCCCAGAAAGCAGATGAGGGGCCTCTGGCGATGGACTGCAGTCACCTCGAAGTAGAGAGGTGGTGCACGGTGGAGGTGTCAGAGGAGTGCGAGGCAGAGGACATTGTTCAGGATGAGGAGAGACCTGACTCTCTGCGTCCTTCCTCGGGATGGATCTCTGTTCTTCCAGTTGAAACGGTCTGGGAGAACGACAGAGTGACCTGCAAAGACATTGCTGAGGTCGTCACCCCGAGAAGTCAGAATCTGGGAGCCCGTGGGTGACATGGATCCAGCATGGCAGATGGACCAGGCAAGGTCGTAAGCGGTATAGGCCAGTACGTCTTCATGGATGGTGGTAGGAGACAATCAGCCTCGAGCCAAAACTTCAGGCTCGACAACTTTGACATTGACATCAGAAGAGGCCCGTTCAAGGAATTGAGCCCGGGAAATGACAAGGGTGGGTGATCGGCCCAGCCGTTGTGGTGACCTCTCTGTCTCAGCACCAGACGGAACATCGACAGCCTATTTCCACCGATCACGGTGGAGTAAGTGAACGGCGAGGAACGCTGGCCTCCGTAGTTGACACAGCAGACGGTTTAGAGAATAACGCCTCGGTACCATCGTCTGGGTGAGATTCAACAGAGAGGCCGTACAGATAGAGGTGGTAGGACTGAAGACGGAGCAGTCGAAGACTTTGACTTTTTAGAAGTCTCCTTGGGCTTACTCTTCGACTTGGAGGTGTCATCATGTTGAGAGATGTGTTTTTCCTTTCTCTTCTTTTTAAGAGATTGGGAGGCCTCAGTAGAAGTACTCGGACGACTCACAGGTTCAGTAGGCACCCGATCCCGAGGGACAGACTTCGAGGAAAGAGCATGCTTGTGAAAAGTACGCACAGCCTCAGGGTCAGAAGCCGTCAAACGGCGTTGGGACGGGCTCCGAGAATGGTGACGCTTTTGGCCCGTAGACTTCGGCGATGGAGAACAACCTCGTTTTTGGGGCTAAGACGCTGGAGCAGAGGCCGGGGCCTAGACGGAGGCAGGAGTTATAGTCGCAGCCGGGATCAGGGCTTTCTCATACAGAAAAGATTTGAGTAGGGAGAGCCTGTGCTTGCAAGCTTGAGGAGTGAAGGCTTTGCAGTGCACGCATGAGTTGACATTATGTGTCTCTCCAAGGCAAATCAGGCAGCAGGAATGACCATCCACGCTCGGAAGTTTACCCTGACAGATAACACACCTTTTAAAGGCCCCTCTTCCAGACATGTTTACTTAGGAAGTCGTCAAATTCACAGGGAGAATCCAGAGAATAGTCAAAGACAGTCCAGGTCAACAGCGAAAATTAGAGGTCGAATACCAAATCCAAGGGAGTGAGAGAGATCATCGTCAAATAGCCAAAGCAGTCCAGGTCAATAGTGAAAATCAGAAGTAATATGCCAAATCCAAGGGAGTGAGAGAAAATCATAGTCAATATCAGAGCCAAGTCAAATCCAGTCAAATTGAAAGTGAAACTAGCAAACGAAGGTTCCTTCAAGCTGCTAACGCAGCGGAAAGAAAGGAACTGAGGGGATTTAGGCGGGAATCCCTTATAAGGGACCGTTGGGGTGGGCGGAGTTACTGCCAAAAATGTATCAGAGCACATTCTGCCTAGCGATTCCAGAAGGTTCCGATGCTTTGCGCAGGCGGAGGAGTAACCCAGCTGTGTGATTCACAGAGACCACGGAGAACATATAGGGGATACCTGGGCACTAACCCATACAGTGCTTCCATTACACTGTATTAACTGTGCAACTAATTATGCATGCCTTGAAGATGTGTTGTTCTGTGCCTTCAAGTTGTTTCCAATTTATGGTGACCCTAAGGCAATCCTATCACGGGTTGTCTTGGAAAGATTTGATCAAAGGGGATTGGCCATTGCCTTCCTCTGAGGCTAAGAGGCTAACTTGCTCAAGGTCACCCAGTGGGTTTTCATGGCCAAGTGGGGATCTGAACCCTAGTTTCCAGTCATAGTCCAATGCTGAAACCACTAAAACATCCTGGCTCTCGCTTTGAAGATACAGAGTTCTTTTTATGTTCTGGTAAATACAAGAACCTTACAGGACTATATGACATGGATGTTAGTGACGCAGGCAGTACTAAGAGAGGCTATGCCAAGGGGAACTAAGTCAAAGTAGCTGAAGAAGAAGCAGGTTTAGCCATTTTCCTACTCTGAGCTGCCATCATCATTCCATGGCAGAATGGTGAATTTAGAAGTAGAAGAGTGGGAACATGTTTTTCCCCCAAAAAAATCAGATTTATTGAACCAGAGGATTCAAACTACAAGATTCCACCTAAACATTAGGAAGAACTTCCTAACAGTAAGAGCTATATCACAGTGGAATACGCTGCCTTGGACTGTTGTGGAGCCTCTTTCTTTGGAGGTTTTAAAAAGGCTGGATGGCCATCTGTCGGGGGGTGCTTTGGTTGTGTATTTCTCCAAGGCCTGGATGGCCCTTGTGGTCTCTTGTGTTTTACCAATTTTATTCCTCTCTATATACACAACAAGAAATTCTAATTGACAAATTTGAAGAATATATAACCAAAAAGAATTTATATAAGATTACACAAGATATGCTTGTTTCTAGTAGATTGGTGAAGAACATCCTGAACAGATTGGGTAGCATTTCCCACTCACTCCTGGTAGGAAGGAACAAAGAAGGACCTTCCAGGCTAGTCACATGGGAGTGCAACCCCCAAAAGGCCAGTTAGTTACAGTCCAGAGCGAAGAGAGAAAAACAACAGTTATACAACAAAAACTAGCACAGTAACAGGGTAAGGACAGGCCCCAAATGAAAATAGCAGCGGGGAAAACAGGGGCCTGGAGCCAGCACCCTACGGGTGGGGAGGATATTCTTTGCGTATCTACTGGAAACCAATGTATCAACATTCCTTTTCCTAGTAGATAGGGCTCAGAACATCCTGAGCATATTGGGACATGCCAGAGTTTGTAAAATGAGTGGGTGTGCTGGTGACAGTGGGCTATGGATCAACCACCTGCTGCAGGACTGTTCTCCCAACAGCAGCCTCTGTGGACTGGAATTTGTCCAGCTTGTAGTGTTTAATGAAGGTAGAGGAAGATTGCCAGGCGCCCACCCTGCAGACCTCCTCCAGAGAGGCGCTGGTAGCCCAGGCTGCTGAGGTTGCAGCACTTCTGGTGGGATGAACCACCACCCTTCTTGGGGTAGGCAGACTCAAGGTTTTGTAACATGACAGGATGCAGTCCTTGATCCATCTGCTTAGGGTGGATGACCCATGTAAAACGGATGGAAGGAGACAAAAAGCACCTCAGATGTGTGGAAGGGACTAGTCCTCTTTACACAGATACAAACTGCCCTGTGTACATCCAGCATGTGCCAGATCTTTGGCAGGTTGTGGGCAAAAGGAGGGGAGATTTCCTGCAATCTGTGGAAGGCCGAGTTAACCCTAGGAATGAAAGAAGGATCCAGTACTAGGGTGATGGAGTCAGGCCTGAAAACACACAAATCTCATCTCACTGACAGCACCCTGAGCTCTGAGACTAACTTGCTCAGGTAACTGCGATGAGCAGGAGGACCTTATAGGAAAGGTGCTTCAGAGAGGCTTCCCTCAGTGGTTCAAGTGGGGTGATAGTCAGGGCCTTAAGTATTGTGTGCAGGTCCCAAGAAGGAAAACAGTGCACAGTAGGCAAGGCTAGGTTAGCTAGATTCCCTAAATGCATCTATGAAGATGTGGATGTGAAGACAACTTGGCCAGTCTGTCTGCAGGTATGAAGGAAACAATGGCCGCCACCTGCCTCTTCACTGTGTTTGGGAGAAGTCCATGGTCTGTACCATCCTGCAGGAATTCCAAAAGCTGGGATATCATGACCGTCATCACCTCCACCTTCTTATGTCTGCACCATCTGCGGAAGACCCTGAAAGTATATTTGTACATTCTAGCAGTCGAGGCTCTCCTACATGCCAGGATAGTGTCGACCACCTTGTGTGAGTACCTTTGAGAACTCAGCATCACCCGCTCAAACTCCAAGCATGTAGCTGTAGTCATGCTGGGTCCAGGTAGTACACCTGTCCTTGAAAGAGCAGATCCAGGCGTATTGGCAGGGGCAGGTAGTCTGAGGTCATGCTGAGGACCTCAGAGAACCAGGCTCTTCTCTGCCAGGCTGGCGCTTCTAGTATCACAGTTGCTCCCTCCCTGAGAATATTCTCCAGCACCTTGGAGATCAGGGGAAAGAATGGAAAGGCATACATCAGGCCTGACAGCCACGAGTTAGTGAGAGTACCCATGTCTTCTGCTCCCTCAGACTAGGACCTTGAGAAGAATCTTGGAAGCTTGGCATCCAGAGGGGAGGCAAAGAGATCCATCTCTGGGTAACTCAGAGATCTCAAAATGAGGCTGAATACCTCTGGATGAAGGCTAAATTCCTCCTGGTCAATGTCGGACCTGCTGAGCCAGTCCACCTTGGAGTTCAGACTGTCCTGGAGGTGTTCCGCCTCCAGACAGAGCAGGTTCTCCTCTGCTCAGCTCAGTAACAACCTGGCTTCTGCCATGAGGGATCATGATCTCATACTTCCCTCGCAGTTTATGTGGGTCTTTGTCATTGTGCTGTCTGTCCTGACCAGGACAGCCCTGTCTCAAACCAGTTCCTCGAATGCCTGAAGGGCCAGCCTGACAGTTTTAAGCTCGATCCACTTGATGCTGTGGCCAAGCTCCTTCTGATTCCACCTGTCCTGGGCCAAGTGGGTCCCACAGTGCCCCCTGACTTCTCAGGCTGGCATCTGTAGTGATTTGGACCCTCTCTGGCTTCCAGATGGGGCTCCCCCTGTGGATTGCTGAGGATGTCCATCATTTCAGTGACCTGGACACTGATCTCGGGAGCCTAACTCAGTGATGGCGCTTGGCTATGATGTCCTTCTGGTATGGCAGGAGAAACTATTGGAGAGGTCTGGCATGGAAACGTGCCTATGGGAGGCAGTCTATTGTGGCTATCATTAAACCCTGAAGATGAGCTAGATGCATCTGGTCTGATGAGGCTGCTCGCTGGATCTTCCTGATCGCTTTTTGGATGGCATTGATTCTGCCCTGTGGAAGGGATACTAGACCCACTACTATGTCCAGCTTGGCTCCCAAGTGTTTGATCTGTTGGCAGGGTTCAAGAGAGCTCTTGTCTCGATTCACCAAGAAGCCTCCAAAGGTGTAAATAAACTGACGCTTGCCTGCTGGAACATCAGAACCATGCGAGACTCTGAAAATAGTAGACGGCCTGAACGTCGTTCTGCTCTAATAGCCCATGAACTATCACAGCTTAATATTGACATCGCTGCTCTTAGTGAAGTTCGTCACCATGAGGAAGGCAGCCTTATAGAGCACGGCGTTGGCTACACACTTTACTGGTCTGGCAAACCCAAAACCGAAAAATATCTTTCAGGGGTAGGCTTCATGATTAAAAACTCCATTGCCTCCAAACTTGAAACCTTGCCAACAGGACACTCTAATCACATTATTTCCTTACACCTCCCACATGTTGTTCTCTTTAGTATATATGCCCCAACTATGCAAGCCGACCCTGTAGAGAAAGAAAAATTTTACACAGACCTATGCCAACTCATACAAAAAGTCCCTGTAGAAGATAAAATTATTATCCTTGGTGACTTCAATGCCAGATTTGGAAAGAACTCCGAAGGCTGGAAAGGTGTCTTAGGCAAGCATGGTGTTGGAAACTGCAATGATAACGGACGCTTCCTGCTAGAGTTCTGTGCAGAACAACAGCTGACTATTACAAACACTATCCTTCAGCAGAAAGACAGCTTGAAGACAACCTGGAGGCATCCCCGATCCAAATATTGGCAACTCATTGACTATGTTCTAGTCCGCCAGAGAAACATTGCCATGTCCGTCATACTCGAGTGATGCCCAGTGCAGAAAGCCAGACAGATCACTGCCTCATCAGATGTAAGCTAAATATTCATCTTAAGTTCAAACCTAAGAGGGGTGGCATCTTAAAGAAGAGACCCCAAGTCAACAATCTTCAACAAGCTACCATGAGAGACAAATTCCAGGCAAACCTGCAAACAAAACTTGAAGACCATCCTACAGATCCTTCTCCTACAGTACTTTGGCAACATATCAAAAACAGTATCCTCCAGTCTGCAGAAGAATGCCTTGGGTTCTCCCACAAGAAAAACCAAGACTGGTTTGATGAAAACAACCAAGAGATCCAGGAGCTGTTGGCAAAGAAGAGAACTGCTCACCAGGCATACCTTGCCCAGCCAATCTGCCACGTAAGAAAATCAGCTTTCCATCTCACATGTAGTAAACTTCAACAAAAACTACGAGACATGCAGAACAAGTGGTGGATCAATATAGCAGAAAAGACACAACGCTGTGCAGATCTGGGTGATTCTAGAGGATTCTATGAAGCTCTTAATGCAGTGTTTGGACCTACTTATCAGGTCCAAAGCTCCTTATACAGTACAGATGGTCAAACATTAATTACTGATAAAGCCTCCATCCTGAATCGATGGGCTGAACACTTTCTTTAATGCCAACTGGGTTGTCCAAGACTCAGCTATCCAACATATGATACAAAAACCGATGAAAAATGAATTAGACATAGCTCCCACTTTGGAAGAGACCCTTAAGGCCATACAGCAGTTGAAAAACGGCAAGGCAGCTGGGATTGATGGAATCCCACCTGAAGTTTGGAAACACGGAGGTCATATATTCCATGATAAATTCCACGAACTCCTTGTGAATTGCTGGGAAAAAGGGGAACTGCCATCAGATCTCCGAGATGCAGTCATCATCACCCTGTACAAGAAAAAAGGAGCAAAATCCGATTGTTCAAACTATTGAGGCATAACACTGCTCTCTATTGCTGGAAAAAATCCTTGCAAGGATACTCCTGAACAGATTAGTTCCTGCTATTGCAGAAGAACTTCTTCCTGAAAGCCAATGTGGCTTTAGAGACAATAGGAGTACTACAGATATGGTATTTGCCCTTAGACAACTGCAAGAGAAATGTAGAGAGCAGAACAAGGGACTCTATGTAACATCTGTCGACCTCACCAAAGCCTTCGACATGGTGAGTAGAAAAGGTCTGTGGCAGATCCTGGACAGACTAGGATGTCCCCCCCAAATTCCTTAAAATGATTATCTTGCTACACGAGGGCTAGCGTGGTCAAGTCAGATATGGCGATGCTCTTTCAGAGCCCTTTCTAATAACTAATGGAGTGAAGCAAGGTTGTGTTCTTGCTCCAACTTTATTTACAATCTTCTTCAGCATGATGCTCCAAAGTGCTACGGTAGAGCTCGAAGAAGAAGATGGCATCTATATACGTTACCGTATTGATGGTAGCTTGTTTAACCTAAGCCGTCTGAGGGCTCGCACTAAGATTCTTAACTATCTAGTTCGTGAGCTGCTCTTCGCTGCTGCTGCTGCCCTTGTTGCCCACACAGAAGCAGCTCTGCAGCACCTAACATCCTGCTTCGCAACAGCTGCAGAGCTGTTTGGGCTGGAAGTCAACCTGAAGAAAATGGAAGTTCTTTACCAGCCTGCACCACAGGACGAACACCATCATCCCCACATTGCCGTCGGGAAATCTGTGCTTAAGTCCGTTCAGCAGTTCACCTACCTGGGAAGCATCATCTCCTCAGATGCCAAGATTGACAAAGAGATCGATCACAGATTAGCAAAGGCGCATAGCGCATTTGGAAGACTTTACAAAAGAGTCTGGAGTAATAAACACCTGAGGCGAAACACAAAAATCAGTGTGTATAGAGCCATTGTACTGTCTATTCTTCTTTATGGATCTGAAACACGGCTCACCTATCGCCACCACTTATGACTCCTCGAACTCTTCCACCAGCGCTGTTTACGCACAATCCTAAATATACACTGGACTATGTGACGAATGTTGCTGTCCTTGAGCAAGCAGGGATCACCAGCATTGAGGCCATGATATTGAGAACACAGCTGCGCTGGGCAGGGCATGTGTCTAGGATGGAGGACCATCGCCTCCCCCAAATAGTACTCTACGGGGAACTCGTCATGGGTCAGCGTAAGAGGGGCGCTCCAAAAAAGCGATACAAGGACTCCCTGAAACAACATCTCAGCCTTGGCCAAATTGATCACCAACAATGGTCCGCCCTGGCCTCACATCGGGAGGCATGGAGACACACTATCCACAATGCTGCAGCTTTATTTGAGAACTCACGCCAAACAAGTCTTGAAGAGAAACGGCAACGCAGAAAGAATCATAACCCGGTAACATCACCCGAGGAAACCTTCTGCTGTGCTTTCTGCAACCGGACTTATCTATCTCGGATTGGCCTTTTCAGTCATCAGCACGCTTGCAGAAGACGCGGGATGAGTCCTTCCTGAATCTTCGTTTGCGAAGAAAAGCCAGAGAGAGAGATAATGCTGTAATTGTGTAGCATGACTAGGCCCAAGGTCTTTCTGGAGCTACTCTGTTTAGAATTGTGATTAGAATTCAGTGTTTAGATTTGTGATTAGAATTCATGATCTATCCTAATTCAGATATGGGTTTGTTCTTCTGAAAACAAGTTCAACCTGCAGTAGGGCAGCAATAGCTGAACGTCTACCTTATCCACTGGGGGGCATCACAAACCAAGGTGATGCCCCCAAAGACAACATGATGGCTGAAACAGGTTTCAGTCCTTTCCCATAATCCCCATTACCTGCCAGTAATTTCTGCAGCACTTATGTGCACAGTTCTGCCCATCCCACCCACCCCCGAAGTGCATGACATACTGCTGTTTGCAGCAACCTGGGAAGAAGGAGAAAGATTCCCCTTCTGCTGGAGCAACATGAAGGTAGCAGGGAGGAGGGTGGGAAGGAAGAGCTCTTTTCTGGCTCAGTTTATATAAGTTGAGCTGGAGAAGAACACAAGACCTATTACACTAACCAAAAATTTAGGGAGAGTCACACCAAAGGTTGTTTTCCATGCCAAGAAAATAACAACTTCAGGAGCATCACTATGCATGACTTACAATGTTCAGCAGATAATCATGGCATCCTTGGAGATGCCAATTTGTAAGTGGCTCCAGTTGGTGAATTTTTCAGAATATACCCATAGTATATTTCACAAGGCTGAGGCATGCCCACCCTTGTAAACACACTTTGCAAAAAACAAACCAAACAAAAATATTACAAGAGTCTGGAAGACTGCCTGTGTGACATAAAGTGGAAATCTTGTGAAGATTATACAATGTAAGGAATTAAAACATGCAATGACATGTTTGTTCAGTTATATAATTTTTGTTGTGAATTTTTAATTGTATGGGGAGGATACTGTGGGAGAAGGCACTACAAAAACAGCAACATACAATATATGTGGCAGAAAACTACTAGAAAATGCTGAGCAGCTATTTATAAGTATTTCCTACTTCTATCTTGCTATCTACCATAGATGCTGCTGAGTCCTGGAAGATTAGGGCTGGCTGCTACAACTTGCTGCTTAATGCAATCCAACCACAGCTATTTTCTAAAGAAATTCTGTGAATTCTGTACTATGTTGTGACAGTTGCCAAAACCATGACATGATTTTTGTGATAATAACATTTAAACAGAACTGCAAAAAGATTATGGCAATTGTAGTATCCCAGGATTTTTGGCAAAGTATTTCAATTACACTGATGCCCCTGTACACCTATTCATAATCATTATAAAGCACTTTAGGCTTTCCTCTTTCGTAATTTTTGTTTAATAGGTAAAAAAAAAAAGAGGAAAGACTAATTGGCTATAAATTGGCACATCGAATCTAAGTAAGTCTATAGCCTGTTCTCCCAACTGATCTAGGGAAAGAATGTTTTTCAAGGAAAGACTTCACAGAAATAAAATGATCTCTTATTAACTCTTCCCATTCAGTTGTATTTTGAAACAGAATCAAATTCTAAGAAAGGAGATTCTAGCTTCACTAAACAAGACTGCAGGTATCAAAAATTCCTACAAGAATGTTGCAACAATTGAACATTTCTCAATATTTAGTTTGGATTGCATAAAAATAACCATAGCTTGGAGAATAAAATCTTATCCATCCTTGTTAGCTTGCCCAGCACCAGGAAAGTATCTATAATTAGGGCAAGATGCAATCTGGGGGATTTATGAAAACTAAGAACAGCGATGATAATTATTGTAAAAAATAAATGAAAAAAAAGCTTGTGCTATTCTCCTAAAAACTTAATGTGCCACAGTGGAAAATAAGTTGTCTTTTCACAAGTTTTTGGCAGAAACTAAAGATACAGAATGATTTTTAGACTGTAAGGGGGAATGATTGCAGTGGCTGAAAGACAGTCATTGTTTCAGTTAAGCATAGTGAAAACTTTCTTTCTGCAGTGCTGCAACCCTCATCATTTGTGCCAGTGAACATCATTAGGCCTGCAGCAATGCCATGCTTACTCCAGTGCTGGAGAGAAGACAGAACTATGTCAATGGATATTCTGCAGCAAGAATATGCAGTGTCAGCAATGCCACTCTTTTCAATCAAAGCTTTCATGTAGCACCACCACTGCACCATCTTACTGCTTAACATCATCCACTGTGAAGTCGAAGGCTTTCATGGCCAGCATCCATAGATTTTCCTTGGGTTTTTTCTGAGCTATGAGGCTATGTTCTGGAATAGTTTCTTTCTGACATTTCACCTGCATCTGTGGCTGGCATCTTCAGGGAATGGTTGGGTAGGAGTGTGTGTGGAGGTTATATGCTTTGAACCCTTGTTGGGGAGTATATGTAAATTTGTGTAATTGAATGGTTAGTTTCTGGGTACAAAAATGCAAGACTTGTTAGTGTTTGTTTGGCTAATGGTTGGTTGATGGGCCATTATCTGCTGGAAATCCTCCTGTCCCTGGGTGGAATTCCTTTGTAAGTGTTGAGTTTTTATTCTATTGTTTTTCAAAACTGGGAGCCAGATTTTGTTTACTTTTAGGGTTTCTTCTTTCTTGTTGAAGTTGTTCAGGTGTTTGTGGATTTCAATAGCTTCTCTGTGCATTCTGACATCATCATCATCATCATCATCATCCTCATTTAGGTATTTATACCCCACTCTTCAGCCACAAAGGTTATCAGAGCGGCTTACAAATGGTTAAGCAATAGCAATTTACACGTCTACACTGCATTAAACAGTTTCCAATGTGTGTTAGATAATTGCCCCCACAACCTGGGTACTCATTTTACCGACCTAGGAAAGGATGGAAGGTTGAGTGAACCTTGGAGCCCTCTGGAATCGAACTTGCAACGTGGTGACTTGCAGTAATGGTATTTAACCACTGCACCACCAGGGCTCCCTTGATAGTTGATTATTGATACAGATACATGATAGTTGTTGGCCTGGTCCAGAATTTGGGTGTTATTAAATAACATTTTGTGTCCAGGTTGGTTTATAACATATTCTGCTACTGCTGATTTTTCTGGCTAGCCCAGTCTGCAGTGTCTGTCATGTTCCTTGATTCGTGTTTGCACACTGCGTTTTGTGGTCCCTATGTAAACTTGTCCACAGCTGCATGGTATGTGGTAAACTCCTGCCTTGCATTTCTATACCCAGAAACTAACCATTCAATTACACAAATTTACATATACTCCCCAACAGGGATGCACAACATATAAACTCCACACACATTCCTACCCAACCATTCTCTCAAGATGCCAGCCACAGATGCAGGCGAAACGTCAGAAAGAAACTATTCCAGAACACGGCCTCACAGCCCAGAAAAAAACCAAGGAAAATCTATCTTCCAGTGTGCTGCCTACTTCAAAGGAACACTGCTTTACACCAGCTAAAGAAGATGGAGGTGGGACAACTCAATCTCATTTCCTACATCACACTCATTTTATTTCTAGCAACTGCCTAAGAACATATGATACAAGCTCCCTTCCAGCAGGGCAAGCAAAACCTTTTACACATTCTTTAACATTATACATTTTTTTTGTACAACTTGATGTTAACACACACCTCTCTAAGTTCTTATTTGTAAAAAGAATGAGAACATACAAATAACTATCAGTAATATTTCATTTTCTTAACATTTGAGGTTTAGAATGAAAAATAGCTTTGCATGTTATACCTTCCAAAAGGTAAGTGTCACACTGAGCTACACTTTGTAGTAATGTAAAGAAATGATGTCTTTTTTAAAATTGTTGTAATTGTTGTAATTTCCCCCCTGATCTGGGGAAAAGGTGGGGTAGAAATAAAGAGAAGGAGGAGGAGACAGTCTGAGGATGCAAACAAACTTAAAAAAATATAGAGATAGAGAGATATAGTTTCCCTGAATTGCTTGTTAATATGGACAGATTATGATAGATAGATAGATAGATAGATAGATAGATAGAAAAGCATCATAGTTACTTTATTTATATACTTTTAAAAAATCAGTTGTACCCAGCTGGAGCATCTCTGCTGATTCAGCAGAAGCTTCCATCAACAGAACAGGAAAGTAGGTGATTTTATTTGGCACTTCCTATCTCTCATATTGTTCTGAAGGGTCTCCAAATCATCTAGGGCAGGTTTCAGGGTGGGAGGTCTTGGGAAAACTACAGATAGAAAGGGGATTTTATGAACATTGTCTCTTTCCCTGTCCCATTGATGGAACTTGCCACTGAATGAAAAAGTGGAGACCCACCAACTGAATATAATCAATTACATTCAGAGCAGCAGACAGCAAAATATGCCTGATAACGAGGAAGAGGATGTGCACAGAAAAATCTGCATTTGCAAAGAAGTCTGTCTTCTGAATTCAAACCACACAAGCCAAGTGGTTTGTAAACACTAAAATAGCAGAATTTTTTCTATAAATAAATATATCAGGCAGGCAAAAAAACAATGTTCCTCATCTGTACCTACCATATATTCCGGCGTATAAGACGAATGGGCATATAAGACGACCCCCCAATTTTCAACTAAAAATCTAGGGTTTAGCATATATTTGCCATATAAGACACCCCCCCCAATTTGGCTGGCTGGCTGGCTGGCTGGGGGAGCCTTGCCAGCTGATCCTCTTTGTTTCCCAACTCTGGATGATCTCCTTGTGAGTTGGGAAAGCGAATAGGATCAGCTGGCAGGGCTCTCCCAGCCAGCCAGCCACAACATTCACCCTTCTCTTCCACCTTCGGTTGCTCCCCAAAGGGGGTGAAGGCAGAGGAGGGGGCCAAATGACCCTGGTTTGCCTCGACCACTGCCCATTCCCTCCATCTTCGTTCCCTTTGCAAAGGGAATGAAGACGGAGGGGATGGGCAGAAGGGTGGCTGGAGGGGGGGTCTTCCCAGATACCCACCCCTCCCCGAAGCCACGATTGGGAGCTTGATCATGGCATTATTATTATTATTATTATTATTTGTATCCCGCCTCTCCCATCAGGATCGGGGCGGCAAACATACAAACATCAGAACAATCCCATACAGATATTAAAACAGCACCATTAAAACAATTTCTATTATTATAAATAACTTCACACTTTAAATACTTTAAATATAATACAAATGTTAAAAACCTAAATAAAAAAAGATCATAGAATTACTTTTGCCATACAGTAGGACCCTGAATCTTCGTTTGCGAAGAAAAGCCAGAGAGAGAGAGAGAGAGAGAGAGAGAGAGAGAGAGACAGTAGGACCCCCGTCCATTGATTGCATTATTCACTGATACAATTATCCACGGGACACAAAATGGCACACCTACCATAGAGTATCCCTAGAAAATGTGTCCTCTCTAGCCATTTTCTACGTCCTCCAAGGCAACTCTATGGTATTTTAAACTGGAAGCCCCATTATTTGCAAAGTTCAGGTTAAAAAAATAATAATATTCAAGACAACATTTTTGTAAAAATTACCTTAGCTTACCAATTAAGCGGGGCATGGGTTTAGTCAATTGGACAAAAAGTTGATCAATTGAAAAAAAATAAAGATTTTAATCTTTTCTTTCTTCCAATGAATTCAAGGGAATATACTGTATGTAGCTCTCCTCTTCCTGTTTATCACATTACACTGTTATAGCGCTATTATTCCACTTTAACTACTATGGCTGCCTCCTGTGGAATCTTGGGATTTGCAGTTTAGGGAGGGACAATTAGAACTGTCAGCCAGAAAGTTCTTAGGCCTCACTGAACTACAAATCCCAGAATTCCACAGGAGGAAGCCATAGCAGTTAAAGTGGAATGATAGCACTATAACAGTATAGTGTGATAAAGTCCAGGTGACCTTGGGCAAGTCACATTCTCTCAGCTTCAGAGGAAGGCAAAGGTAAACCCCCTTTGAACAAATCTTCCCCCCCCCCCAAAAAAACCCATGATCTGGAGCCGGATCGCAGCTTTGGGGAGGGGGTGAGTGGCTGGAGGGAGGGGGCTTTGGGGAGGGTGGAAGGGTGGCTGGAAGAGGGGGCTTCCTAGCCACCCACCCTCTTCCCGAAGCCACGATCGGGAGCTGGATCGTGGCTTCGGGGAGGGTGGAAGGGTGGCTGGAGGGGGGGATTTCCAGCAACATTGGCCCCCCTCCTCTGTCTTCGGTTATTCCCTAAAGGGGGAGAGGGCAGAGGAGGAGGGGCAAATGAACCGTAAGCACTTTGCCTCACCCCCCCACCTGATCTCCTGCCTCTTCACTCCATTTGCGAAGGGAGCAAAGAGGCAAGAGTTCAGACGGCAGGGTGAAGCAAAGTGTATCCATCGTATAAGAGGACCTGTGATTTTGGAGCCTATTTTTCAGGGCTCAAACCTCGTCTGTGTGCTTTTTAAAAGGACTAGATCCTGGAATTTTTAATACATTTTTATTTTTTAGATTCATTCCTCCTACAAAACCCATCCCCAAACTTCACTCAGAATTTTAGTCAGTTGATCTACTTTCCTCCTGTGAATGGATATGTGTAAGACAGACTTTTGTGTTGTGGTGTGATTGTTATTGTTCTTGCTGTTTCTGAGTACACAAGACATGCAAAGAGCTTGTTTTGGCAATATTTTGTTGACTTGCCTTTTTCTATGCAATGATGTACTTTTGAGCAAAATGTCAAAGTTTATTCAACCCATCAGATTCATATTTAAGAAAAAGGAAAATCAAGAAAATAGGAATGATTTTAAGGTCTCAAAAACAACACTTACTTTTCTATTAAATCCAGGGTGACTCCTGGTACCAGTCTCACACTCTTCTGCATGCAAAACCTGCAGAGAAAAGAAGATTTAAAAATAAATCACACTAATTAACTATCTAATGACAGATTATCTAAATGTTCTACGGCAGGAATTTAGTTCATAATTCTAAAATATTTTTTAAAAATGAATAAGAGGTGACAAAATATTTGCTACTGCAGAGCAGGTAACAGTATTTGTCGCACTCAGAATTATGCAGCTGCTTCCATCGAAATGGTGACAAGCTCATTTATTTTAGCTGCAATGTGATAAGTTTCCCTGAAGATGTGAAGGGTGGGTGAGTTGGTGAGGAGAAAGGTTCAGTTGTTCACTGCAATCTATGGAACAGGTGCAAACCTCTAAGTAAAGCTGAACTAATAGTGTAATGATCTATGCTAACTGGGCTTCCCCAGAGATTGACAATGAAGGGGGAAGCAGTGGGGGTAAGTCAAGAAAGCAAAGTCTGGATAAAACCACTGCATTCGGAAAAGAATGGCATTTATTAGGAATGTACTATTTTTTCTTTCCAGTCCCAGCAAATTCTCCTGTTCATTCAGTTCATACCACTACACTACAAGCAGTAAAGAGATGCTTTCAGATATCACAAGCAAGAAACACTTAAGGTACAGCCTGCAGCCAAAGAACTGCTGTGTACGGGTTGATCCCCATATCCAGGGGAATACATTCTAAGACCACCACCACCACCCTGTGGATAGCTGAAACCGTGGATAATAAGGAACCCTATTATTTTCAATGAAACGAGCGCCAGAAGTTGACCATAGAATCACAGTGGATGACCTAGAAATGCCTAGAGAGAACATACTTTTTCAGATGATAAGTGAAACCATGGATACCAAATCCGTGGATACAGGGGGTGGCCTGTACTTTTTAAGTTGAGTTGACTTAGCCTTCCTCCCCAAATTGTGGCCATTTAATTCTCATTTCTCTCCTTCTATCCCACTCCTGAAATCTTTCCCCGTTTCCCCCTCTTCCTCTTTCTTTATTTTTCTTCTCCTCTCTGGTCTTTTCGTCTGGATTGGAGCACTGCTTCCAGCCAACCTTACAGAAAGAGAGATGTCAAGTCTTAGCATGGTATGGAAATGTCTCCCTTAGATCAAGAGACACTAGATTCACTTAATTCCAGCATTAAAAACCATGGCACTGAAAATAAATGCTTAGTTCAGGGCACGGAACAAACACTATTTTGTGCAACTAGGACCCTCCTTCTACTCACCAAGAATTTCCCTTCACCTGCTGCCTTCTCAGCTTTCCTGTTTCTGCCTTTCAAAGATCTCTGCCCTTCTGCCTAGGATGTGCCATTTTCTTTCTTTCTACAATCAAGAGTTCAGACACTAATATTGAGAGATCCTTCTACTGGCCTAGACGTTTCGTGATACTAGGGTGGCCTACCTGACTATAGCCCATGGCTCCACTACCATTGTCAAATACCTGATTGCATTACAATACAGATATTGATTTTTCTCTTCACCCTAAATACTGTACAGCCACCCCAGCATTACATCTGCTATTTAATGTTTATTTTACACCAGTTGAGTGCTAACTGCTTTACAGAACATAAATGTGATGTCATTTCTGCTCAGGAGACATAAAAATCAACCTTTTCCTTGCCTCAGATGAATATGCCCCTATAAAATATACAAATGTGCTTCTATTCAGCACTAATGTGTAACAGTCCTCATCAAGCCAACCGTGCAATTCTTTTATAAAAACTCTGTGTGAGTACAGTGCCTTATTTGTACACATGTTAATCCTAGTGTGTTTAAGGGGAAGGGGTGTTTAAAGTAATTTTCCCTATATATTTTACCTTTTTTGCTATACATATTTCTTGAAAAAAAGATTTTTGTATTTTTAAAAAGCAGTGGTAAAGACTGGGAGCACAATAAGAGAAAGGATGCAGACAAATGAGGAGTAGGAAATTCATGTCTGACTGTTAACACAGACCACAGCCATTTATGTCTGTGCCTTCTTTCACTTACAGCCATGATAACTAAATCCACACTAACAGCAGCCATATCATCCATTCACTCTTTTTAAACATCATGAAATATGTTTATTGCTTTCAAACTGCCATTGTACAATTAGGTTTGATGAGCAAAATATGTTGCTTCTAAAGCTCAACAACACAACATCTTTGGACAGGATTACAAAACTGATGCATGCACAATGTCTTGAGACTGAGGAATCAATGTCACTTAGCATGCAATAATGCATATGCCATGACTGGTATTAAAACAAACAAACAAACAAACAAACACCTGTAAGGACCAGCAGCTTAATGGCCATTGGCTCATTTTAAGCCTGGTATTTCTAAAACATGTTCTATTACCTGTGACCTGAACTAAAATGGATGTGGTGACATAAAGAAGAATTTGGCCACCCAGAGGCATTCATACAAATAGATCCTTTTGCCTTCATCAGCACTCTCTCAGTCTGCAGGCTAAATATCAAGAGCCTAGGAACTAAACTGCTGTCAGCTGCCTCAATGCAAAGAGACTTTGTCATGAGCAAACAGATGCTTTACCTTGGTTGCGGAAAGAAGCACTCCAGCGGGTATTTTATGAGCAGCTAGCTCTTGATTAGGGCTTGCTGGTTTAGCTGTGGCAGGCTTCCACATACCTAATGGAACTGGGGAATGTCACTATATCAAGTGCTTCATTCAGCCCCCTCCCATTTTTAAAAAAGGAAAATAAAATGCACATCTGGGGTCAGCTATAGTAAGGTATTTCCATACATTATAAAGCTGTCACTATGCTCTCTCCCTCAGGGACACTGAAGAAAAATGTATGAGCACAATGTAAATAAAGCTGAGACTTCAGAATTTCAGGGGGGACTTCCCTTTCTCCAAGGAAACAGAATAATGAATCAGATTAGGCTGTTTTTTATTAACAAGGAAAACATCTTTTTTAGGGCAATGTCAGTTCACCATGAACACACTTGGTATTTAGCATAATGGCACAAACTCAGCAAGCAACTCATAGCTTTCATGCCCAACAGTGGTGCATCTGCCACAGGTCTGCCACCACACTTTGGAATAAACTAATAAAGGAAATGTTCCCAATCTTCTCCCTTTAACAAGCACCTGCTGTCTCTACGCTAATTCTGCACATTGAAAATTGGTTGATACCAATCATTCTGCTAGGGACCTTCTGATTTTCTCTCATGAACAGCAAAGACAAAGCAAGCAGATTTGCTTATACAGGTTGCGTTATCTCTTATCCAGAATTCCAAAATTCAAAATGCTCCAAAATCCCAAACTTTTGGAGCTACAACTTGTGTGTACCTGTTTTGCATTTGTAAAGCTGGAGAAAGACATGGCTGGAGAGACATGTGAGGATCTGTGAAATGATGTGAATCCACATTTCCCACCATTTCACAGATCCCTACATTTCTCTCCAGCCAAATGAGCAAGCAGGAGCACTGCACCCACTGCTTCGAAGGCAGAAGTGAGTAGCTGGCATCCCCCCACAACAGTTGGCTGCAATTACTTGATTCCCATCTGGAGAAGACTTGGCTAGGAAAGGCACTGACTGGGATCTGTCAGTGGAAGCAGCGGGAAGAGGAACTGGGTTTGTTTGTTTTTTGTTTTTTTTGGCATGGGGCTCTCCTCTGGGCCAAGTCTGAAGATAGTTACCAGCAGCCGCTGCTGCCACACCCTGCTCTAGACCTCACTTTGGCTGGGGTATGATGGTGGTGGAGGAGAAGGAGGAGCAGCAGCAGCAGCTGCTGCTGCTGCTGCCAACACTGTGGCCACTGCTTGTGCAAAGCTTGACTGCAACCTCAGCTGTGCCATCTCCCTCCCTCCTGCTCAGGTGGGGGAGCCCAAAGAATATGTGCCTAGTGGCCAGGGCTTACCACCACCTCTGCTGCTGCCAAGAGCTATTTTATATACAGGTACCTATACTGTACTCCAAAATCTGAAAAAATCCAAAATATGGAACATTTCTGGTACCAAGCATTTCAAATAAGGGATACTAAATCCATATTGCATTCCTACTCCATGCATAGTTACTGTTGAAAAAACAAACAATTTAAAATCTATCAGGAACCTATATACTCATATTATCAAGGCAAGAGGTAACAGAGAGGATCAAGGCACTGTATAAATATTTCAGTAAGTGGGGATGAATGGAAAGGCTGATATAAGCACTCAAGTGTCTCTGTTGTAAAGGCCTGTACAGGAAATGTCAATGAGCACTGCAGAAGTTCTTGAACAATACCCCAGGTGAAATTTAGAACTTGCTTCCCAATCCAGTCATTTCATCATATTTCAAAATGCTGGTGCTCACCAGAAGTTAAATTCCAAATTTAATACTCATCAGCAAGCACCTCTTGAAGAAATGTTAGAAATATCCCAAAACAAACAAGGTTCAGATTCCCTCTGGTTACGAAAGAAGAAATAGTCCATGGAAAAGTACAGCAGGAAAGTACTGAGGGAAATGGAGGTTGCTTGTCTATATGTAAACTGCGTGTCAAGCCTGAAGGCTCCACATTCAAAACACCATTCAAATGTTATTTGCTGTGATAATGGGGAGACTCCATTTCCTATTATCTGCCAGCTCAGCAATCAGGTAAACAAAGGGTTAACTAGGGTCTAAAGAAAGGCAATACATTTTAGGGTCGACATCATCACAGATGTCATAGGTCACAAGGGACACTGACCAATCAGGAATTCCAAAGTGGACAAACCTTTGGGATGCTTTGAAGAAGTAGTAATAAATACTGACTCAGGGCCAAGAGGCAGTGAAAGAACAAAGGAGTCCTGAGATGGGGGGGACCTCATTTGAGGTAGAGAGAGACAACAAAGGAACATCCTGATGCAAAGACCTCATGTTGGCTGGAGAAAGGCTGTTTGAGACTGGTCTGAAAACAGACATGTGCCTCCAGCCAACCCTCAGTTCAACAGACGGAACTTCATAGTAAGTGAGTAGACCAGGAATTGTATTAGATTGCATTAGGGAATTATGTTTATTTTCCCACTTGGCTGGATGCTTAACTATACTGTATTTATAACTTCTAAGAATGTACCTGGAAAGAGAGAGCCTTTCCACGAGAATTATCTGAATGTATGAGCTCTGCTTAATAAATAAGTTTTTCTAATCTTTCTTAGCTGATGTGTACACGTGCCTGTTGCTTGGTCATTTCTCTCTTCCTTTGGGGAAAGAAGGGAGGGGATGGTAACATCTCTGCAAGGGGCAGGGAGTAGAGTAGAAAACCCCATACAGTCTCCATTTGGACTGTGTGAAAGGGGAAGTAGAATTCAAAGGGTGGCGGTGGCAATACTAAAAGGGGGCGCAGTTTAGGAGAAATCCCAGGCAAAGGAATCCCAAGATTGTGTCTCTAAAGGGCAGTTTAGGGGTTCTCAGGCAGAAGAACTCTCCCCAGTTGTATTACACTTGCACTTAACAATTATTGCTGTGATGATAGGGTAACCTTCCCCACCCTGAGCCTCTCAAGCTGTTTTGGTCTGCAACCTTCATCATCTCAAACTATCAGGGCCAACAACCAGGGATTATAGGAGACTCAGCACATGGTAGGCACCAGATTAGGAAAATTGGCAAAGGCAGAGGGAAAACACTATCTATAAAAAGAAGGAAAGCTGCCTATTGGCTTTGCATTTACATGGTCAATTCACTCATCCCCTTGGACTGAAACATATGACCATACCCAGTGCTCTTGTAGGCCACAAATTTTCTGGAACCTAGTGGTGATTTTCAGCCTGGTATATAATCCAGCATGGCTTTATAGTCAGTCATTCCTTTTGGCAGAATGGATAGTTACACTGTCCATTTAATTACATAATTGTGGCTGAAGAAATGTAGCATCAATTTTAACCTTTGAGCTAAATTTCTTAGCACTATAGTGCTATATAATTTTGCAGTTTATATACATTGCATGACAATTATTTAGTTAAACAGACTATATTCATACCATAAAACAAAGATGGGCAACAATGGCCCGCCAGATGTTTTTGGACTGTAACTCTCATGATCTGTCACTATTGGCTATGCAATTAGGACTCTCAAGAGTTGTAGAGCCACAGTTGACTACCCCTATCTTAAAAGGACCAACGTTCCTGCAAGCCTCTGGTCTATTTTTAACAAGTTGTCCTTGAAGAGCAGAAATGCAGACTGCATTCTCATTTGTTATTTAAAGAACAATAATCTTGCACCATAAATTCATAAAAGACTGACAAAACATCCTACCAATTTCCACTGCACCATCAAATTAGCAAAGGCAAAACATCATTGCAGCATAAGCTTCTTTCCCCTTTTAAATCAGAAGTGACTACTCAGGGTTGACCCTCTTTAAAAATACAGGGCTTCAGAATCATGCTGAGAAAAGCAGTGTTTCAGAGTTAAACAGCCCACTCAACTACATTTTATACTGCTTTACCATGCAAAATGTCCTCACATGTATCATTTCCAGACCCAGTCATTAAACGTATCTGAAACTGATGTTATTGCAGAGCTTTGAATATCAGCTTGCCTAGAGGCATAAAGCCAAGCCCTGGCTCTTCCTCTATAATGCCATTAAAAGAAGAAAACAGATAATCCTGACTTCATGCAGAGCTGCAAAGAATTTTAAACAGGACTGGAAAATTTAACATGAGCCTATCTTTGTTGGTGGTCTTGTCACAACCAAAAAGCGTAAGGCTTCTTATTTTGGCTTCCTTCAAATATTATATTATAGTTCCTAAGTTGTGTTTTGTGTCTAGCCCAAACTGAAATATACTTCCTTCTAACAAAATGAAAACCCAAAATGAGTCAGAGTGGTGCAGTGGTTTGAGTGTTGGACTACAACTCTGGAGATCAGGGTTCAAATCTCCACTTGGCCATGGAAACCCAATGGGTGACCTTGAGCAAGTCATACTCTCTCAGCCTCAAAGGAAGGCAAAGGCAAACCCCCCTCTGAACACTATGCTGCACCAAAGATAAACTATGGTCAATACAAGAGGCCAGATTTATGGACTTTTTGTTTCTTCCCTTATCCAGCTTGGGTCCAGACTATCTGAAAGCCTAAGCCAGGAGGAGCATTAAGATCTGCAGGAGAGGGTTTCCTCTCAGTCCATGGCTGCTCCCAGAGTGTGGAACTCTTTTTCACAGGAGGTCTGGTTGCCCCCCATCCTGCTCTCTTTCCACTGGCAGGTAAAGATGTTTTTATTTAGGCAGGCTTTTTAATTTTGAATTTTAATTATGGAGCTGCAGTCTGTGTGTAAGAGGTGTGCTGTTTTAATATTTTATTAAAACTATGTTTTAAATGTTTTAAAACATGTTTTAATAATACTGATATTTAATTTATTATTAACTTTTGTAAATTAATGTTTTAACAATATCTTTTTAAATGATTGTAAGCCACCTTAAAGCCCAATTTTGGGAGAAAGGTGGGATATATATTCAATAAACACACAAATTAATAATCCCCTAATTTTTTGTACTACCCTGTTTGAAGATTTCTTAAGATTTCTTTAGTGTCTGATTTTTGAGTTCTGCACAGAAAACCTAGACTTGGAAGACACTGCAAGTGCCAACTAGTCCAACCCCTGCCATGTAGGAATACACAACTACAGCACCTCTGATAAGCCATTCAGCTTCTGCTTAAAGATCTCCCAAAGAGGAAGAACAAGGAAATGGTAGCCCACTGCATAAAGATGGTGAAATACTAACAGGAGACACAGAGAAGAAAGCACTGCTTCATCACTTACTTTGCTTCAGTCTTCTCCAAAAAGGAAAATAATGTTCTGCATGGTGAAAATAGAAAAAAAAATGGTGCACAAGGGGACTTCAACCCAGAGTTGGTAAAGAGATAGTTCAGGAATACACAGCTTCTCTCTACAACAAAATTATTTTTAGCAGTAATCATGAACTGAAACAATAAATAACAATGGCCAGCCAGCCAGCAAGGCTACTGCCCTAGTTCACCTACTGGTAAAATCCTTGCCCCACCCCCACCCCACTGTCACTTCAGGTGTGGGCAGGCCCTTATATGCCTGCCTGTCAGATCTTGACTGAAGTCTCATGGGACTGAAAATCCCATGAGACATTGTGTGACTGAGTTGGATAGGCAAAGTTGACAGCCACTGCCGGCCAAAGACTGCTGTGCAGCTGTGGTTCCTTTCTCTCCCCAGGCCTAGGGGAAAGAAAGGAACCGCTGCTGTTGAGATCCCCCCCAACCATGCTTACTCGCTGTGCTGCATACTTGGGGATCACCCCTTCTAGGCAGGCATGAACCTCTGCAGAGGTTTGGGCCTGCCTAAAAGGAGTGACCTCAGAGTAAGTGGCACATAGCGAGTAAACACGGCAGTAAGATGGGGAGAGAAAGAAACTGTCACTATTGCAACGCCTCCCCACTGTGCTTACTATGTGCCTCTCCTCTGGACTGGGAGGTATGCCATGACAATGGCAGTTCCTCTCTCCCCAAGCCAGGGGAGTCATGCCTACTCACTGTGCCACGTACTTGGGGATCACCACCTGTAGACAGGCATGAACCAATGTGGAAGTTTGTACCTGTCTAGAAGGGATGACCCCCACGAGTAAGCAGCGCACAGCAAGTAAGCACAGTGGGGATGCAGGGAGAGAAAGGAACCACTGCCATTGTGATGCCTCCCTGCCATGCTTACTTGCTGTGTGCCTCTCCCCTGGGCCAGGAGGAATGCTGCAACAGCAGCACTTCCCTTCTCTCCCCTGAGCCAGGGAGAGAAAGGAACCACCACTGTCATGGCACCTCCTACTATGCTTATTCACTGTGCCACTTGGGGATCATCCCTTCTAGGCAGGCATGAACTGCTGCGGAGGTTCACACCTGTCTAAAGGGGGTGACACCTAAGTAAGCAGGACAGTGAAGTAAGCACGGAGGGCGACAGGGGTGCTGGTGACACCCCTCTAAAGGTCTCACCTGATACAGTCTGCACTCCTGTACCCCCTAGTGATACCCCTTGATACATACAGTTATATATCAATTTTCTCCTAACAAAAATAACTATCCTCTTCTTCCAATAATCTAATCTCATTAATTATCAATCCCCAATCACCAGTTCTTCTCACTTTTTATTTTCCCCCTTAAGAAAATTTGTGAAGTCAAAGGCTTTCATCCATAGATTTTCCTTGGGTTTTTTCCGGGCTGTGAGGCCGTGTTCTGGAAGAGTTTGCTTCCAGAACACGTCCTCACAGCCCAGAAAATCCCAAGGAAAATCTTATGAAAATTATCATCAACTTTTCTCTAATCAAATCAATTAACATGGAGTTGATAAATAAAGTAGAAATTTATACGTTTATTCTTTTTCCTTTCATAAAAGTTTTGTAAGGGTTTCAAAGAGCAAGTGTAGTTACTTAAAATATCAAAAAAAGGTTTTCATTCTTTGAAGTAGGGAGTAAAAAAAATATCCAGGAGGCAAATAAATCATGAAGACACATTTATTGGGACTTAGAATTTAGGTGTGAGGCAGCAGATATTTTGGAGTTTTTCAAATTAGATACCTGCAATTTTACACAATCTAGAAAAAGAAAGACTTCCCTTGGAGTGTGGTGCGGTCTCCTTCCTTGGAGGTCTTTAAACAGAGGCTGGATGGCCATCTGTTGGGGATGCTTTGAGCATTATTTCCTGTGTGGCAGGGGGTTGGACTGGATGGCCCTCGTGGTTTCTTCCAACTCTGCAATTCTATGATTCTACAGGTGCCTCTCAGCCTGTCATTTTAAAGGTGCCATACAACAATCAGGGGGTGGATTTGTGAGTAAGTAAAAAGGTAAAAAGAATTCTGCTTTTTGTTGCTGTGCTGCTTATATAAGCTAAAGATTTATCATATTGCTGAAGTGTGTCTCAAACTGGGGAAAGGGCTGGGGGGGGGGCACTGCCAGATGGACCCAGGCTCTGACAGGTGCATTGCTGCTGGGACAGTGGCCTGTGGATGGTGTGAGACCATTCATGGCCTCCAGCACATCAGGACCAGGTTTTCTTGGAGTCAGGTTGCTTGGGGATGCAATTGAAAGTGAGTGATAAACTCCATCTGTGTCCCAAAGTATTTTGGTTTGTATTCACTATTAATTAAAAGAACCAGCACCACCAATTACCTACACCATCCTTCTCCAATTTAATAAAGTTTTTATCATGTTGAAGCAATCTACTGCATTTTTTTAAAAAATGGCTAAAATAAAGGCAAATAAATATAAGACAAAATTTGTCATGGCGTGATGAAGACAACTGCTTTTCTTATTACACAGCTTTCTCTTTGATGTAGTAATTTCCACTGGAAATTAATGGGCTTCAGTCAGGAATACCAGCAATTGTCTTCCATGCAGAATTCAAAAATATTCATCATTGCCTATGAAGCCAAGTCTGTAAAATGCAATTCACCTATGTTAAAACTGCTTCTAGGCAATCTGGCATAGGTGCATGTGTTTGGCCACAAATGATTAATAGGGGCTTGCCTACCTAGTTGAGCCAGTAAAAAATAATGTTATGCAAGATTGCATAAAACCTGACAGCTTATAAGACAGCACAGACAAAAAGAGCATTGATGCCATCATGTGTATTGCTTCCTTTGTTCCACTGTGATAAGAGTGTGTTAAGAGTGATCAGAAAAATAGGTTTGAACTCTGCATAACAATCACAACTCAGTCTTCCTTCTGATTGCATAGGTTGTGCCACAGGCTGTGAAACAAATATGTACTGAGGCTTCCAGTGGAGAGCGGGGGAGCGGCGGACGTGTGGGCAGGAGCTCTGTGAAGCTCTAAGCACCAGCGCTGTTCAACTGTGGCAGGCGGTCTCTTCAAGGTCCAACTGAAGAGCTCTATCCCTGGGAAGAGGTAGAGAGAGGTAGCCCGGAGGAGTGTGGGCACAGAAGACTCGGAATGGGTAAGGGATGGAGGTTCCTTTCACATTTGGAGCGAAGCCTCCATCGAAGGGCATCCCACCGCCGTGGGAGCAGTCTTTTTAGACACAAGCCAACTGCTCAACTTAAAGAGAGGAGGATTTAAAGAATCAAAAACCCTACTTACTAAAGAAATCAATAGAGAAAGCCTGAGGATCCAGGCGCCTCAATCTGAAACGGTAAACAATAAGGGGAACGAGGTGAAGTGAACTGTGTAGCGGAATAGTAGTACAACAAACATAACAGTACACGAATTAGATATTTGGACAATAATATAAGAATCAAAGGAGGAAAATTTGAGCTGAATTGGAAGGAATTGGGATTGGAAGTAAGGACAGTAAGATAGAAAGGTTGAACAACATTGAGCAATATTACTTTTGTTTGAATGGGGTATACTCGCATACTCGTCCCTCTGTGTAATAGATGGGAAAGTAAATGCGGAAAAAGGAGAACGACAAGAAATATCTTTGAGTTCAATTTCTGAAGCTGTTTTTTTCCCCCTTACACTGAGTATACTCCATGACTTGGACTGTTTATTTTGAGAAAAACTAATAGTTTGTTAAAGCAGAATGCTGAGAATTAGCCTACAAATAAAACCCAAAAGGAAAGCTGAAAGTTGAAAGGAACAGAGGGAGGGTGCTAATACGGATAATAATAACAAATAATAGAGTTAGTAGAAAAGACTGAAATAAGCAGAAGTAGATTTAAGATTGAACCTTCATTGAATTATTGAAAGTGTTCACTGGGAATTAAAAATATGTTATCAAATTAAATTGAACAATTGAACTGAATAAAAATTAAACGGAGTTAAACAGAGTTCGTAAGCTTGGTGATTGGCAACTGCTGATGATTAGGAGAATCACGGAGGAGCAGGTGAGAAACTGATGAATAGAGAAGCCTGTATCGACGCAGCTGAGAGAGATCTAATAAAACGGGAAGGTGGTGTTTAGGGGACTACCAATAAAAAGAGGAACAGAGGTGAAGAGAAACAATTCTAAAATATTTAACATTTTGACAAATGAACTAAGGAAGAAAGAGGAAGAACTAAGGGAAAACCCAAGTAATGAAAATATACTAAGACAAATAAAAATAATTCAGAAACAAGTAAGTTGGGAAACAATGACGATGATAGAAAGGAAGTTGAAGAGAATACATCAGACAAATTTTGAATTTGCAAACAAATCTGGGAAATGGCTGTCACACAAACTGAAAAAAGAAATGGAAAAAACTGATTACACAAATAAGAAATAAAGGTAAAATAATAACAAGGCAGGAAGACTTAAAACAACTATTTAAAGAATATTACAGAATTATATGACCAAAATGTAAGGGAGGAAGGGAATATAGAAAAAATGAAGGAATATTTGGATCGACAAAACTTCCATAGAATAAATGAAGAACAGATGAAAAACCTGAATGCAACAATCTCAATGAGTGAAATAACAGAAGCAATAAGGGGACTGAAACAGAACAAGGCTCCAGGACCGGACGGGTATATGGCGCTCTTTTATAAAAAGCTGGAGAATGAATAAAGAATGCCACTTTACAGTACATTCAATGATATTGAAAAGAACGGGATTCCTGAGTTGTGGCTGCATGCAAATATAACATTAATACCAAAAGAGGAAAAAGACAGTAAAGAAGTTTCAAATTACTGTCCAATCTCTTTGCTTAACTTAGACTACAAGTTATATACTTCAATTCTGGCACAAAGACTAAAAAGGATTCTGCAGGATATAATACATAAAGACCAAAATGGTTTTCTGCCACAGCAGCAAATAAATCAAAATATAATTTTATTTATTTATTTATTTATTTATCCCCCGCTCTTCAGCCACAAGGCTATCAGAGCGGCTTACAAATTGTTTTAAGCAATAGCTATTTACACGTCTACACTGCATTAAGCAGTTTCCAATGTGTGTTAGCTAACTGCCCCCACAAGCTGGGTACTCAATTTACTGACCTACGAAAGGATGGAAGGCTGAGTGAACCTTGGAGCCCGCTGGAATCGAACTTGCAACGTGGTGGCTTGCAGTACTGGCATTTAACCACTGCGCCACTAGAGCTCCATAGAAGATTAATATTAGACCTGTTAGAATACTTCGATGTGCATAATGAAAAAAAGTTAGGGCTCATGTTTATCAACGCTGAAAAAGTGTTCGATAACGTTAACTGGGATTTTATGATAGAGGTATTAGAAAGGATGGGAATGGGAGGCACATTTGGGAAAAGGATTCGACAGATCTACAAGGAACAAGCAGCACATCTCATTATTAACGGGGGGAAATCAGAAAAAATCAAAATCAAAAAAGGGAGGCAGGGCTGCCCAATATCCCCTCTACTATTCATAATAGTTCTAGAAGTACTAAACAATGATATTAGATCTAATACGAAAATCCCAGGTACAAAAATAAAAGGCCATCTATATCAGCTAAGAGCCTTTGCGGATGATATGGTCCTTATTTTGGAAAATCCGGCAGAACAAATGGAGGAACTATTAGAATCATTCACACAATTTGGAGAATTTTCTGGATTTAAGGTCAACAAAGAAAAAACAACAATCTTAACAAAAAACATGAGTAAAATAGAAGAAGAGGAGTTAAAGACAAAACCAGGATGTCAAATATGTAATAAAGTAATATATTTGGGAATCTGGATAACCAAAAGGAATGGAGATCTATTCGAAAACAACTATAAAAAAGTATGGATAGAAGTTCAAAAAGATTTAGAAAGTTGGGGCCGATTGGGGTTATCAATGTTAGGAAGAATCGCCGCTATGAAAATGGCCATATTACCAAAACTACTATTTCTATTTCAAAACTTGCCCATAATTGCCAACGAAAAAATCTTTGATGTGCAGGAAAAAGATCTAAAATCTTTTATTTGGGAAAAGAAAAAAGCAAGAATAAAATGGTATTACTTAATAGATGAGAAGACGAGAGGGGGTTGTGAATTACCAGACTTAAGAACATATTGCGAAGCTGCAGTGTTAACCTGGGTAAAGAACTGGATTAAACTGGACAATGATGACATACTGAATGTAGAAGGACATGATGCAAGATATGGGTGGCATGCCTATTTAATTTACAATAAAGAAAAAGTGAACAAGGATTTCACAAACCATTGTATAAGGAGAGGACTTTTAAAAGTTTGGAATAAAGTAAAAGAAAGATTCTATTTTAAGATCCCAATATGGACTTCGACACAAGAAGCATTTCAAACTAAAGGGAAAAACACTAAACTCTGGTTAAGATACTCAGATATAATACAGAAAGGAAATGGAACAGCTAGTACGCTAATCTCAAAAGAACAATTACAAATGAAGTATAACATAAATTGGTTCACATGTTATCATTTAAATGAAAGATTAAAAGAAGACTTAAGAAAAGAGGGAATATAGAAAGAACAAAATGAACTAGATAAAATCATATGGGAGGAAAAAAAGAAAGGACGATATCAAAGTTTTATAAGCTAATGCTATCAACGTAACTAGAACAAGAATATATCAAAGATTATATGTTAAAATGGGCACGGGATATAGGACATACCATAGATTTAAAAGACTGGGAGATAGCAAGGAAGAGGTCCATGACGTTTACAGTCTGTCAAAACCCAAAAGAAAACTATATTAAAATTATCCAGAGATGGTACTTCACTCCAGTTAGAATAAAAAAAATGAATAAAAAGGCAAATGACACCTGTTGGAAATGCGGGAGATCTCAAGGTACCCTAATATCCACATGTGGTGGGAATGTGATAAAATAAAAAGTCCTGGCAGAAAATACATGATAACATCAATCGCATATTGAAGACTGAAATAGATTTCATACCTGAAGTATATTTATTAAACATGACAAAAGGTTTAGATAGGAGGGAAGAACAGAAATACTGGAGAATAATTTAAATATGATAACAACAGCAAGGGTGGTCATTGCCAGAAACTGGGAAAAAAAAGAAGTACCAACAATCGAGGACTGGAAAACAAAGCTGGTAGATATGATAGAATCAGATGAACTAACAGGTTGAGAGACAATGAAAAAAATAGGACTAGAACAAGAAAGGAATGGTCCATATTATTGGAATTTTGGGAAGATAAAGATGATATATATAAAGATATGAACAAAGTGATATAGAAGGAATTTATTAAATATCTTAAATAATATGTAAGAGGTAAACAATCACCTTAGAGACGTCAGATGTGAAACACTGGGATTAATCGTCAATGTTGAATTATATAAACAAAATTATCAAGGGAAATTGAGAATATTTGGAACCTACCCAAATAAGTAAAAAAAAAGGGGGGGGGGTTAAAGGGATAATATGGGAAAGAAAGGTAGTTAATAGAGAAAGGTAAAGCGATACAATACAGAAAGTTGGGAGTATGAAGTTATAAGACAAATAGACATAGGTAAAAATTCGTAGAACTTTGTAAAAAAAAAAGAGGTATGAGAAGGAACAACTATAGGGGATATGGAAGATAAAATTGACTCAAGGTATTGGTAAAGGAAGTTTGGAAAAAACAAGCTACCAGGGAGAGGAAAGACGAGAACAAAATAAAGGGAAAGAATATATATAAAAGATGTGTATAAAACGTTTGTATAATTATACACAAATATACAAATTATATACAAATATATACAAATGACTTAGTGAAGTTCGCTTCCATGAGGAAGGCAGCCTTAAAGAACATGGCGCCGGCTACACACTTTACTGTTCTGGCAAACCCAAAACCGAAAAACATCTTTCGGGAGTAGGCTTTATGATTAAAAACTCCATTGCCTCCAAACTCGAAACCTTGCCAACAGGACACTCTGATCGCATTATTTCCTTACGCCTCCCACATGTTGTTCTCTTTAGTATATATGCCCCAACTATGCAAGCTGACCCTGTAAAGACAGACAAATTCTATACACAGACCTACGCCAACTCATACAAAAAGTCCCTTTAGAAGATAAAATTATTATCCTTGGTGACTTCAATGCCAGAGTAGGAAAAAAACTCTGAAGCCTGGAAAGGTGTCCTAGGCAAGCATGGTGTTGGAAATTGCAATGATAACGGACGCCTCCTGCTAGAGTTCTGTGCAGAACAACAGCTGCCTATTACAAACACAATCTTACAGCAGAAAGATAGCTTGAAGACAACCTGGATGCATCCCCGATCCAAATATTGGCACCTCATTGACTATGTTCTAGTCTGTCAGAGAGACACTCGTGATGTCCGTCATACTCGACTGATGCCCAGTGCAGAATGCCAAACAGATTATCGCCTCATCAGATGTAAACTAAATCTTCATCTTCAGTTCAAACCTAAGAGGAGTGGCATCTTAAAGAAGAGACTCCAAGTCAGCAATCTTCAACAAGCTACCATGAGAGACAACTTCCAGGCAAATCTACAAACGAAACCTGAAGACCATCCGACAGATCCTTCTCCTACAGTGCTTTGGCAACATATCAAAAACAGTATCCTCCAGTCTGCAGAAGAATCCCTCGGGTTTTCCCACAAGAAGAAAAATCAAGACTGGTTTGATGAAAACAACCAAGAGATCCAGGAGCTGTTGGCAAAGAAGAGAACTGCTCACCAGGCATACCTCGCCCAGCCAACCTGCCATGTAAGAAAAGTAGCTTTCCGCCTCACATGTAGTAAACTACAACAAAAACTCCGAGACATGCAGAACAAGTGGTGGATCAATACAGCAGAAAAGACACAACACTGTGCAGATCTGGGTGATCATAGAGGATTTTATGAAGCTCTTAAAGCAGTGTTTGGACCTAATTATCAGGTCCAAAGCTCCTTATACAGTACAGATGGTCAAACATTAATTACTGATAAAGCCTCCATCCTGAATTGATGGGCTGAACATTTTCAAAGTCTCTTTAGCGCCAACTGAGTAGTCCAAGGCTCAGCTACCCAAAATATGATACAAAAACCGATGAAAAATGAATTGGACATAGCTCCCACTTTGGAAGAGACCCTTAAGGCCGATGAAAAACGGCAAGGCAGCTGGGATTGATGGAATCCCACCTGAAGTTTGGAAACACGGAGGTCATGCACTCCACGAAAAATTCCACGAATTCCTTGTGAATTGCTGGGAAAAAGGGGAACTGCCATCAGATCTCCGAGATGCAGTCATCATCACCCTTTACAAGAAAAAGGGAGCAAAATCTGACTACTCAAACTATCGAGGCATAACACTGCTCTCTATTGCTGGAAAAATCCTTGCAAGGATACTCCTGAACAGATTAGTTCCTGCTATTGCAGAAGAACTCCCTGAAAGCCAATGTGGCTTCAGAGCCAATAGGAGTACCACAGACATGGTATTTGCCCTTAGACAACTGCAAGAAAAATGTAGGGAGCAGAACAAGGGTCTCTATGTAACATTTGTTGACCTCACCAAAGCCTTCGACACTGTAAGTAGAAAAGGTCTGTGGCAGATCCTGGAAAGACTAGGATGTCCCCCCAAATTCCTTAAAATGATTATCTTGCTACACGAGGGCCAGCGTGGTCAAGTCAGATATGGCGATGCTCTTTCAGAGCCCTTTCTAATAACTAATGGAGTGAAGCAAGGTTGTGTTCTTACTCCAACTTTATTTACAATCTTCTTTAGCATGATGCTCCAAAGGGCTATGGCAGAGCTTGAAGAAGAAGACGGCATCTATATACGTTACCGTACTGATGGTAGCTTGTTTAACTTAAGCTGTCTGAGGGCTCACACTAAGACTCTAAACTATCTAGTCCTTGAGCTGCTCTTCACCGATGATGCTGCCCTTGTTGCCCACACAGAAGCAGCTCTGCAGCGCCTAACATCCTGCTTTGCAACAGCTGCAGAGCTGTTTGGGCTGGATGTCAACCTGAAGAAAACAGAAGTTCTTTACCAGCCTGCACCACAGGACGAACACCACCATCCCCACATTGCCGTCGGCAAATCTGTGCTCAAGTCCGTTCAGCAGTTCACCTACCTGGGAAGCATCATCTCCTCAGATGCAAAGATTGACAAAGAGATCGATCACAGATTAGCAAAGGCATATAGTGCATTTGGAAGACTTCACAAAAGAGTCTGGAGCAATAAACACCTGAGGCAAAGCACAAAAATCAGTGTGTATAGAGCCATTGTACTGTCTATTCTCCTTTATGGATCTGAAACATGGATCACCTATCGCCACCACCTACGACTCCTCGAGCACTTTCATCAGCGCTGTCTACGCACAATCCTAAATATACACTGGACTGACTATGTGATGAATGTTGCTGTCCTTGAGCAAGCAGGGATCACCAGTATTGAGGCCATGATATTGAGAACATAGCTGCTCTGGGCAGGGCACGTTTCTAGGATGGAGGACCATCGCTTCCCAAAAATACTACTCTACGGTGAACTCGCCACGGGTCAGCGTAGGAGGGGCACTCCAAAAAAGCGATACAAAGACTCCCTGAAACAACATCTCAGGCTTGGCCAAATTGATCACCAACAGTGGTCCGCCCTGGCCTCTCATCAGGAGGCATGGAGACGCACTATCCACAATGCTGCAGCCTTATTTGAGAACTCACGACGAACAAGTCTTGAAGAGAAACGACGACGCAGAAAGAATCACAACCCAAAAACATCACCCAAGGAGATCTTCTGCTATGCTCTTTGCAACCGGACTTGTTTATCTCAGATTGGCCTTTTCAGTCATCAGTGCGCTTGCAGAAAGCGCGGAATGAGTCCTTCCTGAATCTTCATTTGCGAAGAAAAGCCAGAGAGAGAGATATACAAATGTCTATGTATGTTCATGTATATTCAAATAAAAATTAAAGTGCAAAAAAACCCCCCAAATATGTACTCATTCATCTATCAGGAAACACGCAAAGACGAGTTGTTCTACATGGGCAACAAGTAGCAATTGATGGGTTTTGATGTTGTAGTTCAGGACCTGTCTTAAAATCTGTTGTCAAAATGGCCACAATGGAAGACATTTCATAGGCCAGCTGTGAGAGGAAGAGCCCAGAGGGAAAACTATAAAGGCCTCACCTTTAACACCAGTTCTCCACAAGCTGCAGTGAGAGGAAGAGCCCAGAGGGAAAACTATAAAGGCCTCAGCTTTAACACTAGCTCTCCACAAGCTGCATTGAGAGGAAGAGCCTAGAGGGTAAACTACAAAGGCCCACCTTCACCACAGACTCTGCAAGCCAAGCAAGCAATTTGACCATGAATGTTAAGGATTTTTCCTCAGAACTGTAAGTGATGAGACCCCAAAAGTTTTGAGTAAATTAGAAAGATCTGTAGAAAGGCTTTGAAAGATTTGTAGGAAGGCTTTAATGTCTTGTAGTCTCAACATAAGACCAAGGTGCTAATAAATTCCATCCACAGTCCCAGGCAGAAACTTTTAAGAAATACCCAATGAAATAAAGCTATGGTGATGACTCGGAGTAACTATAAATGCCATGGCATTACTCCATTATCAATTAAATCTCCTCTAAGGAAGCCGAGGATGCAAACAAAAATTGCACACTTTTATACAAATAAAGAACTAGAGGTGACATCAAACCATGAGCTCCAAGAAATTAATACTGATCTTAAAGGGACTCCCCCCCCCTGTTAACAATGCCTATACTGATGTTAACAATGCAGATAGCAAGACAGATAGTATAGCTTCTAACCTGTCCTCCATACAAAGCTTAGGAACATGTGAGAGAAATCAGAATGACCAACTAGAGGAGTTAATGTTAAAGCAAATCTCTGAATTTTCAACAAAAAATAATGGGCCAAGTTCATCTGTACTCCATAATGTAATGGATTCAGATGATTTACCAATCATGGATGTCTTGACAGAAGATATTAAACAAATACAAAGTTTCTTGGGAGACTGCAATAAGGTCATTACACTTTTAGTGGACACCTGTAAACTTGCAAATGACTGCAAGGGCCCCATTTCGAACATTGAGATCAGCCCATCAGAAGAGAGTCATAGAACTGCTAAGGCTAAAGAGAGCACTATTAAAGCCAAGAAAGAAAGAAAATGTTAAACCTTGCAAAGTAGTTAAGAAAAAAAGAACAGGCTTTAAAAATCTTTGGAAGTTACTAGACGGCAGCTGCAGTTTAAGAGAAAAAAAACCCTCTAGAACAACAACAAAAAAGACAAAAGCAAGGAAGAAGCAGGAATCACCTAAACAATGCTATGACACCATATTGGTTTCCCCAAATTTGCTCCCCTCATCACACACAGATTCCTTACAGAACTCATTAGTCCAAGACCCATGGGCATATGTCTTGTTAAAAAACAAAACCAGAGCAACCAGAGTACTTAAGGAGAGGCCTAAGACAGATGGTCATTGGAAACTAAAATTAAGTGAAACTAAATTAGCCTTACCACACTACCCAAAGCCTACAGGCATTCTGTCTCATGAGGAACGTAAAATCCATCTTCGGAATGTACTAGGGGAATTTATCCCTGGTATCATTAATAGCATTGCAGATCTAACACATGTTGAGTATCTACACTCAAATAGCACTTGTGTAAGAGTAGTAGTTACTTCCCAAAACAAAGAACTACTGCAAGGGTATACAATCATAGAGATAAGTTGAAGTGGACAGATATATATGTTACAAGATTCTTCAAAAATGTGGCACCAACAATATCACTGGTGCCATGTGCTGAACTCATCTCAAAAACTCCACAGGTTGATGTTTGCCAAAAGCTGATTGACACTGGTCTTATTGATGATAACTCCACAGCTGTAGCCAAAACGAATACCAGTCTTGGGGCCTTTAAACCCTTGCTCTCAAGGATCCCAGGAAAGGATCTTTTTGATGAAACTGAAAAAAGACTTGCTGCATTCTTTCAGTGAATAATCTATAGAGACTCAGAATGATATCATACTCAGATTAGATTGCTTACGATCCTACTTACAAAAAATAACGGAAGGGATGAAGATCCAAAAAGGACAAAATTGCTCTGGACACCAGAATCAATAGAGCAAGCGTACTATCATGAGATAAAATTGTGGGTCAGGAAACCACCTGCTCATCTCCATCAAATTTCTGCGGAAATAAACCCTTTTACAGAACTATGATAAAACAGATATAACTGAAGTTCCTGCAGTTATTACTCATCCTACAGATATGGGCAAGGATACTACATCTGCATGGCTCACAATGAGAGAGCTTGGAGAATGGGAACTAGGATCCCCACATAAAACAGCTGAAATACCACCATGTAACATCATTAAACCATATATATGAAATGTAAGCAGAATAAATACCTCCTTGATTATTACTGAAGACGATTTGGAAGAACCTGCCACTCCAGAACTATCTGAGTGCCATTTACATCCTCTAACAAAGAGTAACATGGTAGCTAACAGGTCATCAGAGTCTGACAATTTTTCAGTAATGGCCATACGTCCTTTGAGATGAAGAGAGGGCCACTCTTTAAAAGATAGCACTGTGGAACCCCCCTTTGGCAAATCTTTATATTCTGCAGATTGACATAAGCCAGCTCAGAATAATAGTCAATTAGCCCTCCTATCCTGGAATATTGCTGGCTGGCTCAGTAAATGCGCCAACCACTCATTCAACAATTTCATAAGAAAATTTGACATCATTTTCTTACAAGAAACTTGGGAATGTGAGAATCTAGAATCAAATGGTTTTGAGACATATTCCCTAAAAGCAGAGCCTAGTGCGAGGGGTGGTCGAGCTATGGGTGGCCTTGGGATTTTGATTTCTACTAAGTTGTGTGTCCCTGTTAACAGCATTAACTTACTGCAAAATGTTGCAAATGCTATGGTTGTCAAACTAGATCATGTTCCACTGCTACTGGTTAATGTATACTTCTCCCCCCTTCGCCAAAGAAAATCAATCAAGGATAGGTGGCTTAAACTGCAGGACTTTATTAACAGCATAACTGTATTACACCCAGACATATCTGTAATAATGGCAGGTAATTATAATGTGAGACTTGGACCTAGTGATGAGACAATTTACAATCATTTTGGAGAACATCCCCCTGAAATAGAAAATAACCATTGGATACCTGTCAGGCAATCCAAGGATAAGATTTGCAATTTCTCCAGTCTTTGCCTCCTGCAACTAATAAATTACTTAGATCTAGTGATATTAAATGGAAGCACTGAGGGAGATAAACAAGGAGAGTTTACATTTGTCTCCGGAAACAGAGCTTCAACAATAGATTACTTCATAATATCACACAGCTTATTAAATGGGATCTTAAAACTGACGGTGATCATCTGAACTGAAAGTGACCACTTTTGTCTATTTGTTTCTTTAAATTTGAGGGCACAAAATATATGTGCTGATTTAGTACCAGGATTAGATCTAAAAATGGTTCCTAACTTTTCTCGTGTAAAATGGACTATTAAACTAGATGAAGCTGTAAGCAAGTTTCTTCATCTAGATAGCTCACGCAAATTAAGAGAATCTCTTCTCCCAGAACAGATCCTAAGCTCTTATCTGAAGTTAATAGCACATATTCAAGGCTGTTTGTCAGTAAACAGAACTAATACACACAATCTCCAACACTCAAGGACCAACTTTTGGTTTGATAAAGAATGCAGAACCCTAAAAAGAACATTAGTGGAAAAATATAAGCAATACATAAATTCTGATATGACATCTTTACCAAAAGATTGGCTTGTGCTAAAAAAGAAATATAAAAAACTAATTAAGGAAAAAAAGAACCAGGCGGTGAGAACTAATTGGCAAAGGTTAATTGATGCTTCAAACACACATGACGCTGCCACATTTTGGAAACTAGTATCCAGGGGCTGGCAAAATAATATCTACCGACTAGACTCCCACATCCCAGTAAAAACTTGGGAAGCATACTTTAGTACAATGTATGCCAGAAGAAAAACAGGAGATACATTAAATACCCAGAACCTTGATGATCTTCCTACTTGGCTCCCTGTTTCAACATCCGAAATAGCAAGTCTCATTGCACGCCTGAAACCTGGCAAAGCCCCGGATACAACCTTATACCACCAGAATTACTAAAATCAAATGTTGAATGGTGGTCACCAGTTCTAGCCGCCCTATTCACACACATAAACCAGACAGCTTCCATTCCGATTGGGGCCTAGCAATTATAGTGCCAATTTTTAAAAAAAGGTCGAAGATCTGATCCGGCCAATTACAGACCCATAAGTCTATTAAGTATAATCAGTAAACTGTATGTGAGCCACCTTCTAGAGAAATTACGGTGTTGGATAGAAGAAGATAACCTTCTGAGGGAAGAACAAGCAGGATTCAGGCAAGGGCATTCATCTGTGGACCAGGGTCTTATATTGCAACACCTACTAGACAAATATTCATCCCCTGTTGGGGGGGGGGACACTTTATACAGCTTTTATAGATTTTAAATCTGCTTTTCATATAATTCCAAGAGACAGGTTATGGCAAAAAATGGAGGCCTCTAACATCGATAGACGTCTACTGACCCTCATACGAAGCCTATATGACCAAATCTCTTTGAGAGTAAGATGTGATCAAGAAGGGCATTTGACAGATGTAATACCTACATATAAAGGGGGAAAACAGGGTTGTGTATTGGCCCCTACTTTATTCAATATCTACATTGATTCATTACTTAGAGCATTGACCGGAGAAAACTTCCACCCACCTAAACTGTCAGGGAGACCTATATCTACACTTCTCTATGCTGATGATGCTATTCTCCTGTCTTTAACCTGTGCAGGACTGAGACGTCTCTTAAGAACACTGGGAACATATTGTAATACAGAGCAATTAATAATTAACTATGAAAAATCTAAAGTTCTTATCTTTACCCCCCCCCCCCAAATGTAAGCATCGATGGAAAGTGAATGGCTATCAAGTTGAACAGGTCAAATCTTAGAAATATCTGCGAGTAATTTTTCATTGTACAGGTTCTTGGAGAGCTCAAATCTCTTATGCAACTGCAAACATACAACGAAGTTATAAGTCACTAATCTCTTTTTTCTACAGCAAAGGGGGACAACACGTTCCCTCAGCTATACAGGTGTTTAAAGCAAAGATCCTCCCCCAAATGTTATATGGTGTGCTAATATGTACGTTTAAAAATATTGCAGCCATGGAAACTGTTCAAACAAAATTTTTGAGAACTGTTCTCAGCCTCCCAAACTGTGTCAAATGTCTTACTCAGGCTAGAAACAGCCTTAATTTCTATTGAAGCACAAATATGGATATATAAGTTAGACTTTTGGTTAAAGATGCTATTTACTCCCAAAGGTCTAGCCCCCTTGACTCTTAGTGATACATTTCAGTCAAGATGGAAAATATTGGTTAAGGAAAAAGTGCAATCCCTGGGCTTCTCACAACCTGTTATTCTAGCAATGGGGTATGCAAAAGCCAAAGAAAACATCCGCCAGCGCATACAGGACATAGAATTATAAAATCATATATGTGCAGCATCCTTACACTCAAGTTTCAAAGATAGTGGGAGAGGCTTTGCCCTTACTGCATACTTGAGCAATGTAACGAACTCAAAGCATAGGAAAGCCTTTACCCTGGCCAAACTCAATATACTCCCATTAGCTCTACTAACAGGAAGATATAACAAAACCTCTCTGTGAACGTTTCTGTCTTTGTGGGCCTGGGGAGGTAGAATATGTGGGGCATGTTTTATTGTACTGTACTTTTTATCAGGATCTGCAGCGTTGTTTTATAGTACCAATGTTACAAAAAAATACTAGGTAAAACTGATACATTTTACATTGACTATCTTTTGGCTGACTGGCAACCAGGGATTACAGCCTAGGTCAGTGATGGGTAACCTTTTGAGCTTGGTGTGTCAAATGAGGCCAAAAAACTGAGCATAACTCGGGTGGTGTGTCACTTTGAGGAAAAGACATTATTTCGCGATATATATTGTTTGATCAACAATATTATTAATTGCTTATTAATAATTAACGAGTTGTCACAACTCATGTTACAACTGAGTAATCAAAATGTACAGTTGTTCCTTCACATTCGTGGGGGTTAGGTTAAGAAAACCCCCGCAGATGTGAAAAATCCGCGAATAACAACAGCCCCCCCCGGCCTCTCAAAAGTGGCGATGGGGCCTTCAGAGGCCCCGTAGCAATTTTTCCCCTAACCTCCCCCAGCCTACTGAAAGTGGCGACGGGGCCTTCAGAGGCCCTGTTGCGACTTTCCCTCCACCTCCCCCAGCCTCCCTCTGACCCATGGGTTTATTTGGGGGGGGATACCTCACCCACGAGTGAAGCAGGGAAAGATATAAAAGAGGTGGACTTACCTGCTGGAGGTAGAGGAAGGCTGGGTGGCACGGTAGCAAGTGTGGGGCAAGGCAGAGTTGGAGATGAGGAGGCAGCCTGAGTTAGCCATGGAGCAGAGCATGTGTTGCCGGCTAGCCTAGGAGCGATTACGCGGGCAGCTCCTCGGCTCCCAGACCCTCGGCTTCTTCCCTTCACAGCACTTACTCCCCCTGCACACAATGCCATGCGCACACACACATGCATTCTCCCTCCCTCCCTCTTTTGGCAGCTCCCCTGTGCAGCCTACAGCTGACACGCGTGTCATAGGTTCACCATCACTGGCCTAGGTGGCAAGTTTTTGTGTTGCTGCAATAGGTTGCCAACAAAAAATGGTGTCTTAACTTTTTTTTTGTTCATTGTACAACATTGTACAATTTTCTTGTATTGTATAATACTGTCCTATTTTACACTGTACTTTTATATTGTTTATGCTGGTCATTGACTGTAATAAAAGTTCATTCATTCATAGGCCAGTAGCATATACTCCAATTTGTCAGTGACAGTCCCAATTAATCCTTTCTCATCCTACTTTTTCAGATTATTTTAAATTGTTCCAGTTTCTCCCATCCTCTCATTTTCCTTCATTTCGGCTTACTTCAATTGCTGCAAACAGTGTTCAAAGTGCAAAAACAATATTTTTCATTTAACTCCACAGGGGGAAAGGAGAGGAGGGGGTGGAATCTTGCCCTCCCCAGAAAGCTGAGGCAAAAGAAAGTTGCTGCAGTCTCTCCAGGCACCTCAGTTTTTCCTCATTAATATTGTTTGCCATTGTGACCACATTCTGATGTTGTTTGGCCACATGTCTCCCCATGCAGTAGCTCAACTGGATTTGCTTCACTGCTCTTTGAGATCCAAGAAACGAGTGGATAAACTCTGGTACTAATGACTATTAACTGTCTTTTCTCACACAGCAAGTTATAGTACAATGGGGAGAATTAATAAAAAATCCAATGGATTTCAAAGTTAATAAAAGTACTTAAAAGGTAGGTACACAGATCACAGTTATATTCTTCCAATGCAACAACACCCAGACTAGAATACACTCCAAACACTCAACTCTAAGCTGCTGATCTCCCTCCTATTCAGAAAAAAAGTCTGTCCTCTGCCTATAACAGCTAGAGGAAGACATAGCAAATCTGCCCTCCTAAAATTCACTCACAATAACATTCTGGACTCTGGTGCTAGGGTTTCGTCTTGATTTCTGATTCTTTACTTATTCAACAGCAACAAGTCTGGAGTCCCAATTCCAACATAATGTGTAGCTTTCTGCTATGTTGCAATTGGTGCAGTTGCTTCCACTGACAGGAGGATCAAGAATTCTCTGCAATTCTGCTTACTGTAGTTTTGGTGTATAAGACGACTGGCATATAAGACGACCCCCAACCTTTCCACTTAAAATACAGAGTTTGGAATATACTTGCCATATAAGACTATCCCCGTCCAGCCAGCCAGCCCATCGTGGCTTCAGGAAGCGCGGGGGGTGGGGGTGGCTGGCAAGCCTCCCACCCGGCCAGCCAGCCTCCCCGAAGCCACGATGGGAGCAAAGGGAACCAGGACCCGGGAGAGTGCAGGTGTGGTGAGGCAAAGTGTCTAAAATCGCCCACCCTCAGCCTTCACCCCCTCTGGGGAGGAAGCGAAGGCCGAGGACGGGTGATTTTAGAAGTTTGCCTCAAACCCCGCACTCTCCTGCATCCGCTAAAATTGCCCCTGCCTTCAGCCTTCACTTCCTCCCCAAAGGGGTCGAAGGCCGAGGAGAGGGGTGATTTTACACGCTTTGCCACACCCCCATGCTCTCCTGCATCTTCACTCCCTTTGCGAAGGGAGCAAAGACCCAGGAGAGCGGGTGGCGGGTGAGGCAAACCGCTAAAATTGCCCTTGTCCTCGGCCTTCACTTCCTCCACAAACGGGGTGAAGGCTGCGGAGAGGGGCAATTTTACACGCTTTGCATCACCCCCTGCGCTCTCCTGGGTCTTCGCTCCCTTTGCGAAGGGAGCGAAGACCCAGGAGAGCACAGGGGGTAAGGCAAACCCCCCAAATCGCCCCTGTCCTCAGCCTTCGCTTCCTCCCCAAAGGGAGCGAAGGCCGAGGAGAGGGTTCAGGAAAGGCGGAGGTGCAGCTGGCTGGGGGGGGGGAGAGTTTGTTAGCCACCTCCCATCCTTCCCGAGTCTGAGATGGGGCTGGTAGCCCCATCGCGGGTCTGTATACCCGGCGTATAAGACGACCCCCGAATTTTGAGGAGATTTTTAAGGGTTAAAAAGTCACCAATGATACTGCAAGGCACAGCTTTCCGAAGATCAGAAGAGATTATGAGGCTCTGGGGAGGAAGCTGAAAGAAATGGATGCACACGTTGTCATCTCGTCTCTTCTGCCAGTTGAAGGGCATGGTCCAGGAAGGGAGAGGAAAATAGCCGACGTAAACAACTGGCTCCATAGATGGTGTCGCTGAGAACAATTTGGATTCTTGGATCATGGGCTGCGCTTCCATGAGGGGGGACTTCTGGCAAGAGATGGGGTGCATCTCACACCAGTTGGCAGAAACGTTTTTGCCTACAGTCTCAAGAATTTGATCAGGAGGGCTTTAAACTGAGTCATATGGGGGAGGGAGACAGTATTCTGTAAGGCAAAAGAACTGGAGAAAATAGTCAAGCTGTCATAGAGGGAACAAGGCAAACAGCGCAAGGACCCAACAGTGGGAGGCAAAAAAACTTGCTCAGGCAGCAAGTAAAGGGAACACATGGTCTTAGATGTCTCTACACTAATGCACAGAGCATGGGAAATAAGCAAGATGAACTTGAACTCCTCGCACTACAAAACAAATATGATATAATAGGCATTACTGAAACCTGGTGGGATGAGTCTCATGATTGGAATGTAGGAATAGAGGGGTATAACCGTTACAAGAGAAACAGGCCAAACAGGAAAGAAGGAGGAACAGCATTATATGTCAAGGATATTTACACCAGTGAAGAGATCCATGACATCAATACTGGAAGCCAGGTGGAGAGCATTTGGATAAAAATTAAAGGGGAGGAAAACAACAGGGATGTTATTGTGGGACTCTACTACAGACCCCCAAGTCAGACGGAGGAATTGGATAATGCCTTTCTAGAACAGATGAACACACACGCAGAAAGGAGAGATGTAGTAGTGATGGGTGACTTCAACTATCCTGATATTTGCTGGAAATCTAACTCAACCAAAACTTCAAGCAAATTCCTTACTTGCCTGGAAGACAATTTCATGGTCCAAAAGGTGGAAGAGGCAACAAGGGGGTCAGCTATTTTAGATCTGATCCTAACCAACGGAGATGACCTGGTTAATGGGGTGCAAGTGGTGGGATCCTTAGGTGAGAGTGATCATGTTCTCCTGGAGTTCATTGTAAAATGGAAAGGAGAAGCCAGGCATAGTCAGGCATGCATTCTTGACTTTAGGAGAGCTGATTTCAATAAACTCAGGGAAATACTGGGGGTGATCCCATGGTCAGGAATACTAAAAGAGAAGAGACCTCAAGACGGATGGGACTTTCTCAAAATGGAGATACTGAAGGCACAATTTCAAACAGTACCATTGAGGAAGAAAAATGGGAGGTGTCTCAAGAAACCAGGATGGATGACTAAAGAAATATCAACAGAGCTAAGTTTTAAACGGAACATGTATAGGAAATGGAAAAAGGAGGAAATCACCAAAGAAGAATTCAAACAGATAGCGAACACATATAGGAGTAAAGTCAGAAAAGCTAAAGCACAGAATGAGCTCAGGCTTGCTAGAGAGGTTAAGAACAATAAAAAGGTTTTTTGGGGGTGGTATGTCCACAGCAAAAGGAGGAAGAAGGAAATGGTAGGCCCACTACGTGGAGAAGATGGTAAAATGCTAACAGGGGACAGAGAAAAGGCAGAATTACTCAACACCTTCTTTGCCTCAGTGTTTTCAGAAAAGGTAAAGGGGGGCCAACCTGAGGATTAAGGAACAGAAGACACAACAGGGGAAATCCAGTACAGAATAAGCAAAGAGGTAGTACAGGAATACCTTCTTAATCTAAATGAATTTAAATCTCCAGGACAAGATGAACTACATCCAAGAGTATTAAAAGAGCTGGCAAATATAATCTCAGAGCCATTGGCAATAATCTTTGAGAACTCCTGGAGAACAGGAGAAGTCCCAGCAGACTGAAGGAGGGCAAACGTTCTCCCCATCTTCAAAAAGGGGAAAAAAGAGGATCCCAACAATTATCGTCCAGTTAGTCTGACATCAATACCAGGGAAGATTCTAGAGCAGATCATTAAACAGACAGTCTGTGAACATCTAGAAGGCAATGCCATAATCACAAAAAGTCAACATGAGTTTCAGCGTAACAAGTCATGCCAGACTAATCTGATCTCTTTTTTTGATAAAATTACCAGCTTGGTAGATGAAGGGAACGCTGTGGATATCGCATACCTTGATTTCAGTAAGGCCTTTGACAAGATTCCCCATGACATTCTTGCAAACAAGCTTGCAAAATGTGGGCTAGACAAGTAAACAGTTCAATGGATTTGTAATTGGTTGACCGGCCGAACCCAAAGGGTGCTCAGCAATGGCTCCTCTTCATCTTGGAAAGATGTGACCAGTGGGGTACCACAGGGTTCTGTCCTGGGCCCAGTGCTATTCAACATCTTTATCAATTACTTGGATGAGGGAATTAGGGGCATGCTTACCAAATTTGCAGATGACACCAAATTAGGAGGAGTAGCTAATACCCTAGAGGACAGGATCAAAATTCAGAATGACCTGGATAGACTGGAGAGCTGGGCCAAAGCTAACAAAATGAAATTCAATATGGAGAAATGTAAGGTACTGTACTTAGGGTGAAAAAATGAAATGCATAGATATAGGATGGGGGAGACCTGGCTGAATGAGACTATGTGCGAAAGGGATCTAGGAGTCCTAGTAGACCACAAGTTGAACATGAGTCAACAGTGTGATGCGCCAGCTAAAAAGGCCAATACGATTTGGGGATGCATCAATAGAAGTATGGTGTCCAGATCAAGGGAAGTAATAGTGCCGCTCTATTCTGCCTTGGTCAGACCTCACCTAGAATACTGTGCCCAGTTCTGCGCACCACAATTCAAAATGGATATTGACAAATTGGAGCGTGTCCAGAGGAGGGCGACTAAAATGGTGAAAGGTCTGGCAACCATGCCTTATGAGGAGAGACTTAGGGAGCTGGGTATGGTTAGCCTGGAAAAAAGACGGTTAAGAGGCAATATGATAGCCCTGTTTAAGTATTTGAAGGGGTGTCACATTGAGGATGGAGCAAGCTTGTTTTCTGCTGCTCCAGAGACTAGAACACGGAGCAATGGATGCAAGCCCCAGGAACAGAGATTCCACCTCAACATTAGGAGGAAATCTTTGACAGAAAGAGCTGTTTGGCAGTGGGACACACTCCCTCAGAGCATGGTGGGGTCTCCTTCCTTGGAGGTCTTTAAACAGAGGCTGGATGGCCATCTGTCGGGGATGCTTTGATCGTGATTTCCTGCATGGCAGGGGGTTGGACTGGATGGCCCTCGTGGTCTCTTCCAACTCTGCAATTCTATGATTCTATCATCTTATATGCTGGAACATACGGTATTTTTGAGTGTATCCATAGCCTGATTTTGATTTTAGTTTAAATCTCCATTTGCTTCTTACAAAAAAAAAAAAAAATCTTCCTTAATCAAGCCCAGTTAGTTTCCTAGTTTCCAAAAAAGAGAACAGCCAGTCAATTGTTGTAAGTGTGAAGAGAGATAAAATTAATGTCTTCATCTAACAAAGAAATGAGGTGTGGCTGTGTAAATATGGAACTTTCTGTTTTAATATAACATATTTTTGCTACCATGACTAAAGATGTTTCACAAATTAATAATTCATATAAGTCTCAGTGACTCATATACTTAGTAAACATTCTAACTCTGGGTTCTTCACCTTCAATTTATTCCTAACTGATGAATTAATTCCATTCCTACCAACTGGTTTTCAATTCCCTTGTCACCTGTACTACCTGTACCACCAGCTACTGCTATTTTATCTGGCAGGCCTATCCAGATAATTTTTAAATTATTAATTTTGAAGTATGGATTGATGGATTTATTCATTTTAATATGTATTGGTTGTATATGCACTTTTAACTGATATTCTGCATTTTTAATTTGTGTTGTGTGTTTTTAACTGATTATATATGTTGTACTGTAATCTGTTGCTGTTCCTTGCCTCAATCCATAGGAAGAGATGGGTAAGAAATAAATATCATCAATATCATCATCATCTGTAGAAAGATCTTTCCCCAACTCCAAGTATCTGACACTGCTACAGAGGGAAGCCACACATCAGGAACACTGGGAAATGTAGTCTCCCTCCAATTGCACTCTTGACTTTGGGGCAGTAGCATGGAGGAGACTTGGAGACTCACAGGTGAGTTGGGAGGAAAATGAGGCTGTTGTTGATCCTTTGATTAGAAATGCAAAACAATCCTATTTGACTCAGATTCCTTTGAGGTATTTCCAATGGGTGGGAGAACAGGCCATCTTATTTTGAGACAATCCAAGGAATAAAAAGGGGGAGGGGTGGGACCACTGTATGTTACTGAAATCTAGTTCTCTAATAGCAGGAGTATTACCGCATTAGTTTTTGAATAAAGACAGCAAATGCCGTCCCCATTCCTTTGCCCCCAAAGAAGGGGCATGGCCACCATATATGCACATTCACAGCCTCACCTCTTTGCTCTGCCTTGAAACCAAAATTCAAAAATTCAAACGCTTTGATAAAAGCACTAAAAGTAGTTCATGGAGCATACCAGAATGGAGGGATTTTGAAGAATTCTCAAGAGCTATACTACTAGTTCACCCATGCTAGAGCAGTGTGGATGTTCCAGAACTATGCTGCACTCTAGAAATTCCACCATTAGCATTTCTGGGAGCCTTCCCAGAGTGCAGTTAACTTTGTGAAGATGCTATGTATGGCCCATAGAATCATAGAATTGTAGAGTTGGAAGAGACCACAAGGACCATCCAGTCCAACCGCCTGCCACGCAGGAAATCACGATCAAAGCATCCCCGACAGATGGATGCCCATGCAAGTTAGATTTTGGTTTCATGAAAGAGATAGAGTGTGCCTTCTGAGACATTTGCAGTGGTCTGAACATAGGGTTCAGGGTATCCTGGAAGAGGGATGGCCTTTCTAACCCGTGGGAAACCAACAGTATAATGTTATCAGGAATGCACTGATAACAGTTAGTAAAATACCGTATATTTCTGCATACAAGACTACTTTTTAACACTTGAAAATCTCCTCAAAAGTGGGGGGGTGGTCTTATACCCCCAATAGACCTTTTCCCCTGCTGTGAGAATGATTGAAGTGTAAAATGGCCTGGGCAGTTTTCCCAGCAGATCCTTCCTCCTGCTGTGAGAATGACTGCTTTGCATTTGAAGAGTTAAATGGCCCTCTATTTAGCTCAGGAGAGTCAAAATGATGTTTCTTTTCAGGACAAGTTAGCCTAAAATTAGAATTTCTGGATTCAACTTCTCATTTTGCATCAAGTTTTGTCTATGGTGAAATTCTCTTGTCTGCCAATGTGGCTCTAAAACCATTAATGTGCTCATTCATTAATGTGCTCATTCAAAAATTTGGGATTTGATAGCTTCATATTAACCAACTTACAGTATTAATGCAACCTTACTTTCCAAAGATTGAACACCACAGAGATTTTTCAAAGAATCCATGCTTTTTTAGCTGTTCTCAGTCCTTTAATTTCACAGACTATTCCATCATCTACAGCCACTGAGCTGGCTGGCTGGTGGGGAACAGGCTTTCCAACCAGCTGGCTGGCTGGCTGGCTGGGGTGGGGGCAAACTCTATATTTTAACTTAAAAATTGGGGGGGGGTCGTCTTATGCGCCCAGTCGTCTTATACGCCGGAATATACGGTATATTACAATATATTTTATTGTGTGCCCAGTAACAGCAACAGTAACAATCTGATCATGGAAGAGCATGCAACAAATTCCTTTTTTAGAAGTAACAATCCAAAGATTGCCTATCAATAGCCACAACTTGTATAGTCTCTTCAGCTCCACAAAAAATGACAAGCAGAAAAAAAAATTAAATAGCAGAAAAGTATTTTCTTGATAGGATACCCTGTGAATCCAAATCTCTCAAGATCTAAATCCAGTTCTTTGATGACTGAATCACACTGTGTCACAGGGTATATTATGGAGACTACTGGAACACAACACGCTATGTGTATGTGGAAAATGGACAGAGAGAGAGAGAGAGAACAACATTATAACTGATTCTTCTATCTAATTAAGAGGCAACTTTGGAAATGTTCAACATTCACTGCTTGGTATGCAAAATACCCCTCTTTCACCTGTTATAACTGCAAAATCTTGGTGACCTACTTTTACCAGAGATTAAGTTTATGCTGGGATTCAGGATTTAATGCCAAATGTTTTAAAAGGTCTATTGAAATGTCTGTTGCTCACATTATTAATGATCTTGTCATGCAGCTATGTGAGAAGCGATGATCTTTATACATTAATCTCAGAGTGATGCAACATTTAAATGGACTTCTGGCATTTCAATAGGTAGTAACATGTAGAGAATGACTCCTTCATGGAGCACTGCATAAGAACCTGCAACTTATCAGGCAAGAGAATAATTCTCCCTCCCAGAAACAGTCAGTTTCCATGTTACCCAGATAACTCAGTCCAGGTATGCCATGCAAAGTTAGTAAACTCTACTTCCAAGTTTCCAAAATAAACGCTGGACTTCCCTTTAAAAAGTGGAAGCAGTACCTAAGGAAAGCAGTATAGTATTTTTTACATATCCTAAAGCAGTTGCTATGTTGAGATGTGCTCTGACAAATCTATCTCAGTATAAGCCTCTCATATTCAAGTGCACACAGAAAAAGGTGGCAAGCAGATTGCTCTCACCTTTCAGATTCTTGGAGATGTTCTTTGCACACATGTATCTGGCAAGCAACTATGTACACTTTGCCACACCACCATAACTGCAAAAGAATATCACTCTTCTTGCACCAGTTTGGTTCCTTCCATTTCAAGGTCAGTAATCTAGCATTACTAAACATAACGTGGTCCTAGCTCTCCTACTTTAATTGCCCCCCAATCAAGTCTTAAGATGTCATTATGTTTTATGTACTGATACATTCAATACATATGAAAAATGTGTTTTTATGCAAAGTTATACAAAGCAGAATTGCTTCCTAGTACTAGATTCCTTTATCTTTTGGCAATAAAAACTATTATGATTTTGCTAGTTCTCAGCCAACAAATATGTATGGTGAGCCTTTGTCAAACATGATTCTGAAAGATGGCCGGGCTACTAATTTTGAAGCATGGATTTTCCCTGCCTCCCCTTATGGCTGAACAGGAGCCAGGTGGTATAAAAATAGAAGAACAACAAAGCAGAAGCCAAGTAGCAACAGTGCCATCCAGAAAACCCTGATTTATACAAGCAATTGGCAAGCAATGGGTCAAATCAGTTTCTGAATGGTTTGCCACTCTATAGCCCTTGGAATACATACAAACAACAAATCCTTTGGTATAAAGAGGTTGGCTGGGAAGGCTGGGTAGCTATAAGACTTAAGGTACTCAAAGTATGAAAAGCTGTAGAAAGATGTAAGGGCAGGGCTTGTGCCCCACAAAAGAGTGACAGCTCCAAAGGAAGGCATGCAATAGGAGAAGGAAGTTTGGGTGAGATGATTAATAAATTAAGATTTGTGAGCCTTGTCAGCACAGGGTTATCCCCTCATTATAACTACATTCAGTACCTTGAAAGAATTCTTAGCGTCTACTGACCATCCTTAGCTAAAGTAGAGCTTCTGCAACAGTACTGCACTCTTAGTCAAATTTAATATACCAAAGAAAACACAATCCTTGCATTTTTATTCTCCACAAAGGGAGAAGGAAAGGAAAGGGGATAAAAAGGTCTTCAACTTTCAGAAACTGTTCTTCAAACACTTAAACACACAGGATTGAGTATAAGCATATAGAACAACAAGAATGACTGTGATGTTCAAGGTTCCTGAAGAGTGTTCTGATCCTTGTTTTCATCTATCCTTTTCTTCTGTAGCTGTAGCACAGAGTTGCAGCAGGGACTGAATATATAATTTATGTAAATTGTAAATTATTCCTTATAAATTAAAATAATTTATTGTTTTAATAATTAATTATTAAATTAATTATAAATAAAAAGCAAAATAATTTTCATCTTCCTCAGTCTGATTGTTATAATGCTGTACAGGGCAAACTGCTAGAACACATCAGGCTATTCCTCATATAGGTACAGGTACAGGTATGTAAGTTTTCATCCTGTTTGCCGAAATCCATGCTTCTGAAATGTAGACATAGCTACTTTGTGATTGTAAGCAATGCAAAGATCTATTATATTTATATCCATACTGACAGTAATTGCTTTGTAATCTTCCTTGGCTGCAAGTTGTGTATGAAACAGCCAAATCTTTCTGGTTTGACAAAGGTATTGCTATTTCTATACCATTCTCCTGAATAATTTTGTACAATAATTCTTATATGAAACTAATCAGATTTCTCCTGGAGTTGCTGTTTCCCCCCCTGTTCTGTTTATACACATATACTCTGGAAGTTATAAAATCTGGATGAATAAACTTATTTGTTAGCACAGCACCATTTATCACTGGGAATCATGAACTACAGCTATTAAGGTACACTGATATTAAACCAATTGCATCAGCTGTAGGACACAATGGTCACAATCCTTTTGGCTAATGTTAAGTACACATAGTAGGCAGTGACATGGTTGCAGGTGTAAAATGGCCATGGTTGCTCTGTTGGGAGGGGAACCAAGAGACAGCTCTCTGAAGAGAGAACACTAACTTGTTGGCTCCTGAGCTGTATAGGAGTAGCATTCCCTGATGACTAAGATTTCTGCCTGCTACCTCCACCTGCTACCTCCACAACACACAATTCCAAAAAGTACCTTACAGTGGCATAACAGACCATTGTACCGTGTAAACCACTAACAGGATTCTAAGCAGCATGTGTAATGCAGGTCTTGGGCCACATGCCTTCACTGGCTGTGACTTGGTAAGCAATGAACTACAACTTGCACAGGATTTCTCCAAATTTCAGGTGACATTTCTAAAATGTGGAGAGCTATTCATGCACCATCAGAAGTTCTTATAAGCCTTGAAGTTTGTAACTGTCATCTGTATGGCTCTAAGAACACAGCAGATATAAATAAATTATGTACACTCTGTGCCAAAAAAAGTGTAGTCCAATCAAGACTGCCATCTTGCAGCACTCCTTTGAGTGGCACATTCAATATGGTAATTACCAACCAGTAATGTTTTTGTTGAATCGTGAATGCAGGCATGGTAATAGCATATAATCACAATAAAAATGTGTTATCTAGGAACCAATTCTTTATTTCCATTTATACCCTAATCCCTGCTTGGCCATAAAAACCTACTGGGTGAACTTGGGCAAGCCACACACTCTCAGTCTCAGAAAACCCTGTGATAGGTTCATGTTAGTATCACTGTAAATCGGAAACGACTTGAAGGCACACAACAACCACCCTTTTATTTTACATAATTTGTTAGTGGGGTTTTGTCATCTTCTCATTATGTACGTATTGGAATTATGTGCTTGGGATTTTTAAAAAACATAACAGAAGGTGGGGGACCCATTGAAAGGTACTCATTACTGATGGCCAATGTGGCAAAAAATTTATTAGACTTCATAGACTTCAAAAACACAAAGTATTTACTTTAAGTCCTCAAAGTGGAACTCTCTATTTAAATACGCAAGAATTTAGAAGGTACCAAATTTTGTTTAATACCAGAGAAGTTACTTTAGTAGAGAAATAACTGGTCACTGATCCATGTCAGATAGTAAGCTAAACGTATAACTGACAGAAGAATGACCAAACTGTCCAGGAAAGTAACCAGCTCAGAAGTTGATAAGGCTGCAAGGCTTGACAGCAACCCAAACGTTATTCTAAAGCACAGTACCAGTAATTCAGTAGTTCCATAGCAAGCCAAAGGTCCAAGAGTCCAAAGAGCAAATTCACTAGTTCAGTCCAGGCTTCCAGAAGGCAGGTCAGCGAATCCAATCCACGGTCAAGAGTTCCAGGTCAATCCGAGGTCTAGAAGGCAAGGTTTCAGGCACCAAGAAAGAGTCAGATGCTTTCACCAGGGAATGCAGATAAACTCCGACAAAGAAGCTCAGCATCTCACAGCTGTGTATATTGGCCCAGCTCCTAATCACAGCTGTTTTGTGATTGCTGAGTGTTTCTCAGATAATCTCCGGGATTGCCGCAGGCATGCCCTTTCTGAGCTTCTCTGGCTGAAGGTAGGTACCTCTTCGTCCTGCTCCTCTATGTCTCCCAGGCCTAGAACCTGTGCGGGTGGGGGGGAAGGCTTGGCTGCTGAGACATGGGCTCTGCTGTAGTTGGCATAGCAGAGCTGGGTTCAGGCTCAGCCAGCTCTGCTGGAGCTGTCTCAGCCCCCTCTTCTCCTGAATCCTCAGAGTCCCCAGCCTGGCTGGTCATGACACAAACCTTGGCTTTTGTGAATGATTTTATCCATAAATAAAATATAAAAAACAAGATTTTTTTTCATGTGTGATTCAGGTTTTGCATTGTGTGTTCTGTACTTTCCCAGTGATATGGGTGGTTGGTGTATATGCTTTCAAGTCACCTGTTGACTTATGGTGACATCATGAATTTCATAGAGTTTTCTTGGCAAGGAAGACTCAGAGGTGGTTTTGCCTGTTCCTGCCCTCCTAATTATTTCAAAATACTATGGATCCTTTTCAGTCAATCTGTTGGCTCTTGAAACCTGATTTGGCTAAGAAAGAAAGAAAGAAAGAAGAGAGGAGAGGAGAGGAGAGGAGAGGAGAGGAGAGGAGAGGAGAGGAGAGGAGAGGAATTCTGGTTCATATACTATTGACCCAGCATTAACCTACACAAAGAATTAAACATGGAGCAGCATTGCATGCATTCTCCCCATAGTTCCTTAGAGAAAGGACAGGAGCCAAATGTAAAGAAATGAAATGCATGTGTGATGCTGTATTTTTAATATATATATATAAAAACACATATTTGCTCTTCTCTTTTTTAAAATCATTGTATAGTGCAGATATGAGAATCCTAACAATAAATTGATTTACTTGCCATTTACTTTCCCTAATCATTCCAAGTGACAGATTGTTTGGACATGTGCTAAATACAAAGCAAAATAATTCAAATGTCTATAGGATTTCTGGACAAATAAACAATCTTCAGGGATACGTTACATATCACAAAAGCTACTTACAACCTAGCTCCCCAATGTATTCTTTGAGTTGCAGAAATACACTCAAACATTATGCAGAGTTTGAGACAATGAATATGATAACTGGATCTAAGTTCTGTATTGTAATGGTTTATTTGTCATATGCTATTGACTCAAGCTCATATGTACAACGATGTATTATTTGCTCATTCTTCATTCACTGAATAATGCCAAAGCAAACTGAAGTTATATAAATATCATTACACTGTGCCATAAAACAAGAGATAGAAAAGGGATGCAATATTCCATAAGACTATCAGATCCAGTACTAGAATGTTGTTCAAGGCACTGAGATTCCAGAAGTGTTATCTTTCAGATGATACAATCCCAAAACCTTTATCACTGTTATAAATTCTGTATTGAGCTACAATTTTAGGATGCCCTTTTCAGATCTGGCAGGCAAGCAATATCTTCTCCTCTACAAATTATCACAGCATTTTTTACCATGCAATTCACTTCCTTTGCCAAGCCACCAGGCTATGACATGGCAAGCATCAGATGACCACAGAGGTGTCTAAATTTAATTGAAGGATAATTCATAGGTATCTATATCATGTTTTAGGACAATCATCTAATTATCAGCTTACAGGCATAGGTGTCAAGGTATTCCATGCAAACATGCCAGACTGCTGGTGAAGGAGAGATGGAATATTCCACCCCTCCTCAGTGCCCAGTATACAAACAAATGACACTGCCCAAGGGAAGCCCCTCCTCTGTGCCTAGGTCAGAAATGCACTGGCCAGCTTTAAAAGGGACATAGTCCTTCTCTGCCAACCCCAAGTAAAAGGCTAATAAGCTGTTTTGACATGTCAGTAACTTCTGATGGATATTTACAACTCTGTCTGATGATGTAACCTATTCAAACGGAAACCTAAGGTGATTCATTAAACATAGCATAACAGTGCTTAACCATACTACAGTGGCAATTATCTTCAACAGGTGAACAATATCATTTATTTGGCCTGAGGATATCTTCTCCCACCCCTCTGCAAAAACTGGTGTGCATGTGCCTTAATACTAAAGGAGAATGAAATACTTTTAACATGTTTTTAACTGTATTCTTTTAAATTATGAGCTGCTTTGAGTCTCAATTTTGAGGAAAAGCAGGATATAGATACAACAGTATAGCAGTAGTAGTCATAGTAGTAATACTTCTTTTCTGGAGAAAATCAGAGAGAGAAATATTCAGACAGCAACTGATAAACACACTAAAACATGGGTGCAGAATGAGTAGGCATCTCAATATTTTTGGACTCCAACTTCTATTAGCCTTATGCTGCAGAGCCAATGGTGACAGATGATAAAAGCTGCAATTTAGCATCACATGGAAAGCAACATGTTTTTTCTATTCCCCATCCTTGCTGTAAACCAACAAGATTGAAATACCTTAAAAGGACAGACTCAAGTTCCTTCACACTTATAACTCTTCTTCCAACCCCACATTTTTGCCTCCTTATTGGTTTTTGCAAGTGTATATTTTCACTAGGGTCTCACCATTACCTTTTCAAATACAACCTTCTCACACTTCCAGATTTCTTATCTCCTGTATGGGCAAGATATACAGAAAGTGGCATTCAACAATTATGACCTGAAAGCCGGAAAGAACTATAGATGCCAGAAACAGGGGGAAGGCTACATTTCAGTTGATTTGTAGGTTATATTTCTTGACAAGTCATGAAAATAATTTGGAGTTCTGGTGCATAATGACATTAGAAGAACTGAAAAAAGAAATTTTTATTTCCACACTGGCTAACAGAAAAGGGGGGTGGGGAGATGTTATTGTCATGCTACAGCCTGCTGGAGTTTATGTTCAGGAGTCCAGCCAGCAGTCAGGTTAGCAGAGTAGCAAAAGCTTGCTCCAGATGCTTCCAGCATGCTCAATGTTCAATGAGTAGATAGACACATTTAGTGTCTAAAAACTAACAGTCTTGATTGTTTACATCCTAAAAACAAACAAAATTATTGCTCTAATAACTAAGCTTACAGTTAGCAGTCAGTTAAAGAAGTCAGTTGAAGAAGTGAAGTGGGCTGCCTTGCACCATGACTTATATTGGGTTTCCTAGCTGTTCTAGCAAGTTCTAGCAACTCCCCTTCATTCAACTGGTGACTGGTGACATCATCTGACATCATCCCTAGCATGTTATCTCTCCTTCTGTTAGTCATACTGAGATGAGAGGGCAGAAAAACATCAGCTGCCTAGCTAACTGCATAGCTGTTTAACCTTCAGCTTTGTCCTCTACAGATAAATGGAATATATGCTATCTCTTTACGACATAAATTTCCAAGGGCTACACATTCAAAACCCTAACACCCCTCTAAATTTATGCATAAAGAGATGTATTTTACACATCTGCTATCACACCCAACTTGTTGCAAAGGTACTGATGCTTGATTGGACCTAAAGCTTTTGTGAATAGGTCAGCAATGTTCTCTTCAGATGGGCAATATATCAGAGTGATTAGCCCAGCTTGAACAGCTTCTCTTACATTCTGGTAGCTGACAGCAGCATGTTTGGTCCGGGATTTTATTCCTTCAGCAATAGCCATTTGGATGCACGCTTGTGAGTCATCAAAATTTTTCACTAGCTCTTGTATTGGAATACCCAAATCAATGAACACCTGATTAATCCAAATCAATTCTGAAATCAGAGTAGATAAGGCACTGAATTCGGATTCTGTGGAACTTAAAATGCAATGGTGGATTGCTTTTTGGTCATCCAATATATGGTGGTCCCTGCATAAGTGATTACCACTCCTGACACTGATTTTCTGTCAGAACTTGCTTGGGCAAAATCACTATCGCAACAGCAAACAAGTTCATGGCATCCTTGGGAACTTAGAAGCACACCATACTCCATGGTGCCTCTTAAATATCTCAGAACACGTTTTAACCCTTGCCAGTCATTTGGAGATGACTTGTTTACCTTTCTGGATAACACACTGATTGCGTGTTCAGTATCAGGATATGTCCAATTAGCAATATACAGTAAACTTCCAATTACAGAATGGAATAATTCAGGATATTCAAACATTTTATCATTAGTTACATTGACAAATTCAACAGTCATTGGTGTTTTCACACTTTTACAATTGTTCATATTACAGTATAACAACAATTTCTCAATCTTTTGGGTCTGCATCGTTTTGAAACCTCCAGTCTCAAGTCTTTGATAATTCACCCCTAGATATTGTTGTATGTCACCAAGATATTTGATTTGGAATTTTGAACCCAACTCCTGTTTGAATTTATTCACCTGTATCTCAGTTTTTGTGACTAAACATAAGTAATCTACAAAAGGTATCAGGATTTCATACCTTTGGTTTGTTCCTCTGGTATACAAACATGGATCAGCAACAGTGTTTTCAAAACCAATTGTTTTCAGCATTTCATTTAAACACAGGTACCAACAGCGACCACTTTGTTTTAACCCATAGAGAACCTTGTGTAATTTATACACATAATTAGGAGCACCACTATGAAAATCTGGTGCTTGTTCCATATATATTGTCTCTGAAAGTGGTGCATTAAGATAGGCTGTACCAATGTCAAAATGATTTAGTTTAAAACTGTGTAAACTGGCAACAGACAGAGCAATTTTAACACGTTGTACTTTTGCTGTTGGTGCAAAAACTTCGTCGTAGTTCTGGTATTTAATCTGTGAGAAAACTTGCACCACAAGTCTTGCTTTATATTTCACTTTACCATCACACATTTGTTTCTTTTTAAATACCCATCTACAACCAACAGCCTTCTGTTGTTCTGGAAGTTTTACTACCTCAATCGTTCCATGTTCACAAATTGCCTGCATTTCCTGTTCCATTGCAGATCTCCACTTTTGTTGCTCATCAGCTGGCAACTTCAACATTTCATCAAAACTTTCAGGCTCAAAATACACTTGACAGACCTTTATATTTTGAACTCAAAACCTCTGTGGAGGAATTCCTTTTGTCTCTCTACTTTAGTGTCTGGGTGTAAAAAACTGCACCTCAGATTCACTCTCAGAGTCATTGTTTTCAGCCTTTGGGGATCTCCACTGCTGCCACTCTGGCCTCTATGGCAGAGCAGGGGATTTGGGGCTTTTTGGTCCCTGAGAGGTAGATGGCCTCTAAGAGCTATGAGCAGCTGGAGCAGCATCAGGGACAGTGCTAGGCTGACTCTTCCCAGACAATTGCTGCTGCTCCTGTGCTTCATCATCCAAGGGCAAAAGTACTTCAGGATTGGAATGAACTTGGAGCCAATTTGAATATTCCTCAAAATCCGCATTCCTAGAAATTAAAACTGTGCCATTTAGCAAAGCTAATCTATAAGCTTTACTGTCAATTTCATATCCAAGAAACCTTAGCTTGCGTGCCTTTGGATCACCTTTTTTCCTAGATGCTTTAGGAATGTGTACCCATGCATAGCTTCCAAAAATTCTAATATGCTTCACTGATGGTTTTTTACCATACAGCATAAAATATGACGTATTTAACACAACAGTATTACAAATTCTGTTACCCAAATAATTTGCTGTCAACATAGCTTCGCCCCAATACCCGATACCTTTGATCAATGGCAGCATCTATCATCAGACTATCTTTCATAGTCTGCAATACTTCAAAACAACGTTCTGCAACGCCATTGTGAGCGGGAGTAAAAGGAGCATTACGTCTGTGAAAAAGCCCCTCTGTTTTAACCACCTTTAAAAAAATTTAGCTATGAATTCTCCTCCATGATCACTCTGCAGAGAAGAAACCTGAACTTGGAATTTTCTTACAACATATGCACACCATTGTCTGAAAGTTTCAAAAGCCTCACTTTTGTTTTTAAGCAAAAACAGACAGGAATATTTTGAGAAATCATCTATGATTACCATGGCAAACCTTGTCCCTCCGAAAGATGTCTGTAATGGTCCTGCCAGGTCCACATGGATTAACTCAAAAATGCATTGTGATTTACGATCACTAACCTTCGGGGTTGGCTTAATAGAACTTTTGCTCTGTTTACAAACTTGGCAATCCAGAAACACATTACATTCCTTAACTGTTAGATCATGACACATCTGTGGCATTTGCTGTAATACGTAATAGCTGGGGTGCCCCATCCTCCTATGCATCAAATGAATGTAATTATCATGTGATGGGGAATTCGCCATCACTGCATCAGCATGTGTTATTTCAGATCTACGTTTCATATAATACAGCTGATCCATTAAAACACCCTCAGCTATAATTTTCCCAGACTTCATAACACATTTTTGCCCAGTGAAATTGATCTCATGCCCCTCTTGTGCAAGAATGGCAACAGAGAGGAGGCAGAGATTCATTTTTTGGGACATATTGTACATTTTTTACATTTTTCCCAAGACATGAAACATAACAGGTTCCTGCCCCCAGACAATTTTGTTTTCACCCATCAGCCAAACTTACTGTACATAGTTCATCTTTATTGACAGAAACAAAATGTTCATTACAGTTTGAGATATGATTACTGGACCCTGAATCCAGAATCCAATTGGTTAATTCACAGTTCTCATCTGGTTTTTGTCTGCTCACAGTCACTGTCATCACCTCATTAGCACGGCTCGGCTTTTTTAGTCTTCTTCTTGCGTGATTTATTATCACACGTTTCTGGCAATGTGCTTTTTGGAGCCACATAGCCAGCAAGATCTTACAGCGTAAGCAGCCTCAATTTCTTCACTTTGAGCTTTGGCACCTTTAGAATTATGGGCAGAAGAGTTTCCTCTGACCTTTGGCTTTACATCTACATCACGCTGGTGACATTTTTCTTCTTCCTCAATGAGACGCCCAGCAATGAAATGGAAACTTAAATCAACTTCCGGGATCGCTTCAACAGAGTTAATCAGAGAATCAAAACTTGGATCAAGGGTTGACAGAACCAGACAGACCTTATCAGGTTCAGAATAATGAGTGCCAACCTCAGACAGTCTTGCAAACAACTCACGAAGATTATCCAGGTGGGTATTCATATCCTCACCAGGTTACAGATTTGCTTTATACAGCCTTCTGGTCAGAAGGATTTTTGAGCCAGCGGTTTCTCTCACATACACTTCCTTTAGGGCCTCCCAGCATTCCTGAGCAGTTTGCAGCTCTCTAATGTACATCAGCAGGGAGTCTTCCACCCCTAAGATAATTAATGATCTAGCCTTGTCTTCAGCTTTAATCTGGGCATTTGAGGGAGCCTGTACTGTTTGGAGTACGGGATCCCAACATTGTTCACGTTTCAGATAAGCCTCAAGACACAAAGCCCAATTAAGATACTTCCTGTAATTTAGTCTCTCAAAAGGCAAACCTCCTCCTGGTACAAATGCCATTTCTGCAACCTATTGAACTATCAAGCCCCTCTCAGCTGGTTACTCCCCCACACAGAACAGCTAACCAGCAAGGGCCTCCAGACAGCTCTCAGCTTTCAGCAGAATGGAAGCATCTATGGCACACAGGATTCAACTCAGCCACCTAAGTTGACAGGTGTAGACTGGAACTCACTGGAACTTCACTGAACACGTAACACCTTTGGACAGCTGGACAGCACCTCTGGATGGCTGGGCCCATAACCTGTCATGCTACAGCCTGCTGGAGTCTATGTTCAGGAGTCCAGCCAGTAGTCAGATTAGCAGAGTAGCAAAAGCTTGGTCCAGATGCTTCCAGCATGTTCAATGTTCAATGAGTAGATGGACACATTTCATGCCTAAAAACTAACAGTCTTTATTGTTTACATCCTAAACTACAAACAAAATCATTGCTCTAATAGCTAAGCTTACAGTTAGCAGTTAGTCAAAGAAGTCAGTTGAAGAAGTGAAGTGGGCTGCCTTGCACCATGACTTATATTGGGTTTCCTAGCTGTTCTAGCAAGTTCTAGCAACTCCCCTTCATTCAATTGGTGACTGGTGACATCATCTGACATCATCCCTAGCATGTTATCTCCCCTTCTGTTAGTCATACTGAGATAAGAGGGCAGAAAAACATCAGCTGCCTAGCTAACTGCATAGCTGTTTAAGCTTCAGCTTTGTCCTCTACAGATAAATGGAATATATGGTGTCTCTTTATGACATGAATTTCCAACGGCTACACATTCAAAACCCTAACAGTTATTTAGTTTTACCTGAGATTTGTTTGTTGTTGTTGTTTTAAAAAAATTACATTAATAACTCAAACATCCTTAAAGCTCCCTGGTGGCCTAAATGGCAAATAGCTTCAGTTCCTGTTTGTGTGCATATAAACACAAGAATACTGCAAGTGAGCAGATGCCTTTTAGTGGGATAACTATAACTACCTGAAAATGAATTCATAGCCGTACTTTCTGTTTATCCTGCAAAAAGTAAGCGCATATCATACCAATTGCCATATTAGCAACTTTGTCAAGAGAGCAAGGTCAGCAGCAGGCATTATGGAGACACATGGTTACTGCTGAAAACAACAACCTGGAATCTCTTTCTCTTCTTCTCACCTCCCAAGCAAAACCACACACTACAAGTTGCACTATGGTACTGTGCTGTAAAATTTACCATGGTGCTTCACTCCATTGGCTGACCACTTGATGGGAAAAACTGAAGTCATGCACTTTAGATCAATAAATAATACCAGATGAAGAGAGGATGAGAGGCATGGCTAATGGATGCAGTGGTAATAATTTACACAATTAAGTTCTGTGCTGAATTAAACAAGGTGAAATATAGATGGTGGTGATAATGAGGTCTCCTCATTACCTGGTCATCACAACAATCAGGTAATCGAGGGGTTAACAAGGTGTTGTGAGTAAGGTTACATTTTATTAGGGTCAGCAGCATCATAGACATCACAGGTCATGGGACCCAACTAGCCAACAGAGATTTACAGAGTGTCATCCTTCAAGAGCCTTGGAGGACAAGTTGACAATGTTTTGCTGTCTCAAAGGCCTTTCTGAAACCAGCAGGCTGTTCTGAATGGAGATGAGAGCCCAGTCGCTAAACAAAATTTCTCTCTTTTAAAATACTGAGAATTAGGGGTGGTCCTAATTAATCTATCATTCATACATTTACGTCTATTGTTTGAGAGCTTGGTAAACAGATCTTTGTTCTTTAGATTTTGCAGATATCACTTATGTCATTTTACACTGAAGCTAGACCACCTAAACTTATAATACACGCAGTCTAAGTTACTACCTCTGAGACAGCCATCTGTAAAAATGACAGTTACATTGGCATTCATAAACACAAAGTCTCTGAATTCTTAATTCACACCTGCTTTTAACCTGAAAGCTATAAATTCTGATACCTAATATGAACAAAGTACATCTTGTTCAAATGGTATTTCTACTGAAACTTAATTTGAGCCAATAAGGTTATGGATGGAAGAAAACGCAAATGCACTTATCTACCTTGTTTCAATTGAACATCACCTACCTCCTCTTCCTCAGCAAAAAGGAAACTGTCCCATATGTCAATAATATAATTTAAAAGGTTTTGATGAAATTACATTTTCTCTTTTCACAGAATGTATGACTTCCTTATAAACAAAGACCTATTTTTATTGCTTCTTTTCTTCTCCTGCTTCTCCAATGGAGTTATAAACAGTCTTTGAATTACAAGCAGTATCCGCGATACAGCAGCAATCTCAAGGGAGTGCTGATATCATAGTGATAGTGTTGCTGGAGTTTGCTGCTAGCAGACTATGAATCCACTCTACAATCACCCCCCTCTTGAGAAAGGTAAGCAAAAGGAAGTCAATGATATAGTGTACTATTATGAAAATATCATTATACAATATTCATAACTTCTAACACATCTCTATTAAGAAAATGTGCTACTTTTGTAATGGCTTCATAGGAACTCATGACAATTGTGAGAGCCCACCATAATTCCCATTTTACTTATGCAGAACTGAGGATGACAGATAATGATTTTTTAAGGAAAACTGGGACCTGAAATCTGGACGAGGTCACAAGATCATAGTTGCTCTAGTGATATCAAGTAATGACCAAGGAAGAAAAAGGCAGTCCAAGCAAAAGTATAAAAGAAACCTCCTACATATTATATACCATAGTATGTGCAGCCAACATTTTAGCACTTTATAATGGCTCTCAAAAACCATAGCCCCCAAAACAACTTTTGGAGATGCCAAAATGAAGTGTAAAATGATATGATAGTTGATAAGTGAAGGTGAATATACAGTAGTATGTGTTTTACATCAGTTGTTTTATAAGAAAATCTGACTTAATGAGCTACCCTCTAGCATTTCTTCCTGCCAAGGAAGCACTACTGTCCTTTAGGACTGTCCTTAGACCTCAACACCTTTAATATTACAACCTTCAAGCTACTTATTTCCAAAACTTCTCACATAGGTCAGTACGACTACTCCACAGTAATAATTCTGAATGCTATAAAGATGAAAGCCTTCTGTTGCTCTCTCTTCAATATTTGCTTAATAATAATAATAATAATAATAATAATAATTATTTATACCCTGCCCCTCTGTTAAAAACAATCGGGGCGGCTTCCAACAATTAAAACATTATAATAAAGACTAAAAACACCACCCACTCCCATAAAAAGACATTAAACACTATAAAATTAAAACCTTCTAACTAAAAACACATTAAAAATTAATATATACATAATTTTAAAAAGCCAGGAGACCGAGCTCCTGAAGCCGGGATCTAATCAGGAAAGGCCTGGCGAAAGAGATCGTCTTTAGTGTTTTTTTAAAGCTGGTGAAAGAGATCCGTCTTTAGTGCTTTTTTAAAGCTTCAAGTACACTAGAAACTCACTGGGAATGTTCAAACCACATAGTAATCCAGAGTTCTAAGGGAGAACTCTGACTTACTGGGCATGGGGAAGGTGGGGCATATACAGTCTTCCAGATGTTGGCGGATTGCAAACCAGAATTCCTCACCACTGGCTATGCTGGATAGGAGTGATGAGAGCTAAAGTCCAACAACACCTGGAGGGCTGCCCTTTGCCCACTCCTGCTAGACAAACCAGCGTTCTGGATCCCTCTTTCCAATCACTCCCACTTGTAGTGAAAGCAGTTACATGAAATGCAGATTTTGGCTTACTTTGTGTGATGTGTGAATCTGACAACAGCTGGCTCTCACAAGCGAGAGAAAGAATCAGCGGCAGCTGGTGAGTTCCCTGTCAGTGGGGTTTTAGTCTCCAAACCATTCTAGACTTCAAGGCTATCCACGTTGCTGACTAGTTTGGATGAAAACCCAGGGTAGTTTGTACTAAACTCTGGAGTGAATTCACAGCCTATGGACATGGAAACCATCAGTTGCCACTGGAAATAATCCAAGGTTTATTCTTGGCATCCTTCCCTGCCTTGTTGCAGGGGACTAATGCCAGAGCTATTGCTACTGCCAAGTTCACATGCTATGATACACTGGGGGGGGGGATCTGTGGGCTAAGGCCTATGGCTTGTTTAGACTCTCTTAGAGCAAGTGGAAGCAATTTGAAAATGTGTACATTTGGACAGCCTGCTACTTGTCCACAGTGAGCCAGCATTCCTGCAGATCCCTAGCTTATAGCAATGTGCAAAACAGGTCATTATGTGAGATTGTTGTATCTAAGGAAACACATACTTTGCAGAACACACCATAGGGAGATTTTGTGCTTCAGACAGCAGACCTGAGTGGCAAAGGTTCATCCAAGTGCAGTAGGAAACACTCCACATCACTGTCTTCTGTAACAAATATCTGTCCCTTTAAATACCCAAACACATAACTGCAAATTGAAAATTGGCTAAGACTGCCTAGATGCATGCATCTGTATTTTAAAATATATGTATGACATCCACACTTATGGTTGCCATGTACAGGGTAGAGTGCCCAGAAATGGACAGCCAAGGTATGTACAACAATTTTACATTCATGGATACCAATTTTATTCTAGTTCAACTACTATGTCAGCATGGTTTTTTTGCAAAAACAGAATTAACAAATCTTCTCTACTGTAATATGAAAAACAGATGAAATAAAAGAAATCAGTGAGCTATCAGATGTGCATGTTATGTGTGTTTCATTTGTTTTGGCAGACTAAACATCCTAAAATTACTTTCATCTCTCTCTGCCTTAACAGAAAGCCAGATCCCTTCCACATTATCTTCTCTTTTATTTATACCTCTTAATTATGTTCAATATACCATTACTTATCTAGCTTATCTGAAGCATTCTTATAACATATGGGAGTTACAACCCAACCCTCAAAGTACAGCACCAATGAAAGCCATTCATTGCAATAAACACAATGTACACAGGTAGAGGAACTTGAGGATCAGCCTTAAAGCTTGTCTAAAAAATAATCTACTGATACAACATAGTGTGCCACCATATGGTATTTCTGATTTGTGACAAGACAGACTATTTTAATTTCCAGGACAGTAAGTCCCTTAATCTGAACAAACCCCAATATCCAGTTAAAATCCAAGATGCAATAAACAGCAAATAAATAAATAAATAAATAAATAAAATAATCAAAGCCAGAAAGGTGAAAGTATGCTTAATAAGATACTCTCCCAGATGAACACCTGAAATCCTTGTAATTTAGTACTACAGAATTTTTTTAGAGCAGCTGAAGTATCTGGGTCAACAAGTCTACCAGTCCAACAGGCACAACTCATACAATTATAAATGCTGATAAGACAGGCAAGTCACTCACCATCTCAGTGCAATCTTGATTGGTGTAGTAAGGCAGGATGTGAACAGGTCAGCTGGTAGGTCAGGGATCATCGGGAGCAACTCACTAGCTTCACATGCTGCCAGCTGAATGCAATTTTTCATGGAAGGGGGCAAGGGCATCTGGGCCAGTGGGTGGTTTGGGTTAATTGCTGCCACCTTCACAGGAAATAAGAAACAAACAAAAACAGATAAGTCTCCTACTAACTAATTACTAGATCCTAGAAAAATGTGTGTCAAAATATGAATAGTTAGGAGATGCCAAAGCATGGAGAACCCTAGTATTTGGTAGTGATAAGATCACTAAGAATACTGGTACAGAATCATAATTCAAAATGCAGTAACTCTAGCCCATATCTAAATGTTTATCCAAAGGATATTTTCCAATGCTCCTTTGGCTTTCTACAGAAGCACAGAAAGCATCTTGTAAAAAGAAGGTAATTTCTCTCAGACACACCAACATGATGAGTGCAGATAGATGGTCATATGAATTCCACATAGGTCATGCATGCATTCATTCCTCTTAGCCATGTGGACAACTGGAAATCAAAACAATGATGAGGAGTAACAGCTCCTTGTCCCTGTTTTGCAGGAACTCAAGTTTTACATCATTTATTATAAGAACATTTTAATCACATATTTCTATCTTCAATGGTCAAGGTGGCTAACAAACAAATAACAAAAAGCAAACCTTGCTGTTCACCATTTTATATAAGGGACACCATTTTACTACACCATCCATGGATTTTGGTATCCACAGGGGTCCTGGAACCAAACCCCAGCGGATACTGAGGGCCCACTATATAGTAAAAAGGTTTTTTTAAAAAAAATTACATAAGCAATCAAATTAAAAACTCTAATTTAAAACAACTTGAAAAGCATTTAAGACATAATGTAGCATACCCCATTAATACACTCTTCTGCTACAGACAGTAAACAACAGTCTAAACAAAAAGGTCTTTCAACACAACTATGCATAGTTTTATCTGCTAGCATGGACAAAACAATGTCCAGGGGGGGGTCATCTATATGAGGAGATATAATGCTCATTTCTATGCCTTAACTCACATTCACAGCAGTGTTCATATGTCTCCATGGTTTTTTGTCAAGATCGTTGGTATGGGAAGTTAGCTGTGTTTGATATTCACATGGAGCATGCCCACGAATAAAGATGGTGGCTGCGAGTAAATTACTCTACAAATTACTGTATTCTTGACTTCTGCTTTGAATTTGTTGTCCAAATAGGTGGGAATGAGCTTTTTCCCATTAAAAAAAAAAAAAAAACTTCATGAAAAACTACGAAGGTTTTTATTGTTCAGTACATGGAGTTTTTGGCCCCTTCCATCCCAATACGGTGAATCACTGTAGGTTTCCGTTAGGACAAAAGGTATTCTCCTCACATTCCATGAGATTTTTCATTGTCTAGACCAAGGGTGGGGAACTTTTGGCCTTCTAAATGTTTTGGACTACAATTCCCATAATTCCACACCACTGGCCATGCTATGCCTTGTGGGAGTTGAAGTCCAAAACATCTAGAAGGCCACAGGTTCCGCACTCCTGGTCTAGACAACACTCAGGTCTAGAGTTGCCATTAATTCTCTGCCACAAAACCGAGAAAAAAATACCCACATTTTGACTGGGGAGGGGGTAGGTGGCTCTCCCCCTGCCCACTGAAGCCTTCCTGCAGCCACCGCCTATTTCTTCTAGGCGGTGTGGATGGGCCAGAAGAGACCCAACCAGCTGCCTTTGTCCAGCAAGCCTGTGGGCTTTGACAGGATGGTGAAGCCCTGCAGGTCAAGGAGGGGGCTGGGGGCAAAGGGGCATGCAGCTGCTACTGCTGACTGGGGGAGCCAGCCCAGTGGGCAAGAGGACCCGCCACCCCGCCAGGTCATCGGGGGGGGGGAGTTTGGGGAGTGAGTGTGCAGCAGATTCCTGTGATTTAAATAAGCAAAACTGGGTTTCTAGCTGGCGCTGCCGATCAGGTGAACAGGGAAGAGGCCCCCCCCCCGCCCCGCTAGGCCATCCTGCCTCCCAACAACAACCAAAAGGTGCAACCCCCCCCCTGCAGGAGCTTCTACACAGGGAGTGACCTTGGAGGCCAGACTACTCGGCACACTCCAACTCCCGCCTTTTGCACACTGCGCTCTCCTGTCTAGCCTAGACTGCACTCTCCCACCTTCTACACTCACTCCCCATGTGACCCCAGAGCAGACTATTTAACTATTGGAATCAGATTGTATAATAGGATGTATGAGAAATGCTTGCAATTTTTAATTATTATATATAATGTAGAATAGACAAAGTGATAAGATAAAGAGAAAGGAGAGGAGATATTGATTGAACTATGTAGAAAAACAGTCAGAGAGAAGCAGGAGGTTAATTTTAAATTGGGGAAGGGGGTGGAACGAAGTGGGTATGCTATTGGAATTGTTTGCTACGTATTTTTTTTCCCTATTCTTTGTTTTTTTCCCCTTATTCTTTTTGTTTTGTCATGTTACATTGTTTTTTCTTCATGTGTGTATGTTTGGTCTATTTTAAGATTTATACTGAATCAAGATCATTAATTATACAGATGGGACAATTCAGGAAACAGAGAGACTATAACTGGAGTAGGGATATGGGAGTCAAATTGTTGAAAGACAGAATCAGAAATGGGAGTTGATTCAGCTTTAACTTCCAGTTCCAATTTTGCCATTCAGAGGATCTGTTCTGAATAGAGTCTAATATACTCAGATGATGAAGAACAGCACTGCTCACTATGGGCTCCAGTCATGATCTGAGCAGTGATGGTGACTGGTGAGGAAGATTCTAAGTTGTAAGCACTAGCAGAGTATCTGGAAAGATGAGCAGGAGCACATTGGTTATTCCCACAATATTACCAGGGATCAAATATATAAAATGCTGTGGGACGAGCAAAGGTGATTGCAGGCCAAACAAAAGAAATACAAATGTAACATGCAACTGCACAGAGAACATTGCAGTACTTAGAGGTATTGGTACCAATGCTACAGTAGATACTGGCAATATAGTAGATACTGTAGCCACAGATGGTATGGGGAGCTGATAGCCCAGAGGCAAAACAGAAGCCAGTATGGATAACTGAGCCAAAGCACTGAGAGATGCCAAAGTAGCAAATGAAACAGGTGCTGAACAGGCTGTATAGTCAGGATAGAGATCATGCCACTGCTGCATCTAAATGGGGGGGGAACACTTTTGATACCATGGGCCCAAGAACAATCATGGTGTCAATGAGAGGGAGACTGGCTGTGGAAAACCATAATGAGACAATGGTGAATAATGACATACAGCTTCTGATGACAATCTTCTCTATAATAGTAATCTCTTTGAACCAGAGAGATGTAACAACCAAACAGTAGTGTGATGATGTATGGCAATAGAAACACTGAAATGGAGATCCTCAGACTGAAACTGGAGACCTATCCCTAATCAAGCTCTCTGAATACAACCCAAGACAAAGAATTTCACCTGAAGACCTCTGTTCCAAACAGAAATACTAAAATACTGGTATTGGAGAGTGTGTATCCAAGAAAATTAATGATATGAAATAATAGGTAAGGTGGTAGCGGCTACTTGTACTGTTGACATCCCAGACATATCTTCCATCACTAGGCATAGTCAATGGCACAGTGCCAGTCACAACTTCTGTGTGCTCCAATGACACTGGGCACTCAGGCACAGTAGTATCTTCTTCCTTATACATCCTATCCCTTTCCTTATATAGGGAGGAAGAATGGTGAAGCTTGGGCCTGTCCCTTAAAAACAGACTCATCCAGGGTCGATAGAGAAGACTGATCAGAAGAAGGTGAAACTGCTTGGATGGATGATACTGAAATTGCTTAACACAAAATCTGATTTGCTGATATTCTGGAGACCTGCAACACTGAACACAGGCTGAAACCATGGATAAGAAGACCAAAGCTTATAGTGCTGTAGCCAAGGATGAGGCCTAGTTCTAGACAACCACTGATTTCAACAAGGATTTTCAGATCAAAAACCTATTTCTGGAAGTCACATAGAAGAACCATGGGATAAGAACAATGAAATAAGGCTGTCAGAACAGGCAAACATTTAAACAACAAAATCAAAAGCCTGCCAACCACATAGTGAAGGGGATGGATAGGCAGGAAGGAGCTAGACAGTTCATAGAGTTACACAGATACCAAGAAATTTCATTTCTATGTTCCAAGCATACTTCAGACATTAGCAGGTTGTAAAGGAGAACATCTAACAAAATGAAATTCAATACGGAGAAATGTAAGGTACTGCACTTAGGGCGGAAAAATGAAATGCATAGATACAGGATGGGGGAGACCTGGCTGAAGGAGACTACGTGCGAAAAGAATCTAGGAGTTCTAGTAGACCACAAGTTGAACATGAGTCAACAGTGTGATGCGCCAGCTAAAAAGGCCAATGCAATTTTGGGCTGCACCAATAGAAGTATAGTGTCTAGATCAAGAGAAGTCATAGTGCCACTCTATTCTGCCTTGGTCAGGCCTCACCTAGGATACTGTGTCCAGTTCTGGGCACAATTCAAAAAGGATATTGACAAATTGGAGTGTGTCCAGAGGAGGGCAACTAAAATGGTGAAAGGTCTGGAAACCATGCCTTATGAGGAAAGACTTTGGGAGCTGGGTATGTATAGTGGATTATATGGTAAACATTATATTGTATGTTCTAAATATATCTTGTATACAGTTTAAAGTTGCAGTGTCTTGTAGGTTGTACTAGCTTTAAGTAGAATCCTCTGTTTGGTTGTGGTAATAGGTAACTTGAAGTCTTCAACCATTTGATGATGAAAAAGTAAAACCAGGGCAGAGAAAATGAAATCTTAAGATGGAAAATGTATTCATTTATGCACTTGCATATTTGGGTGTGGCACAAACATAAAACATGTCACCAAATCGAGTCCACCAAAGTCTTCAGGGATCAGTTCAGGTGCTCTTTGCTACTGTCCTCCATAGGTCTTAGCCAGTCTCACTTTAATCCTGTTCCCTTTTTCTTTTACTGCCTTAACAAGTGCTGTAAAGTCTAGTACCAATCTATTTAAATTTGACACCCATGTTTTTATCTGCTTCCTTAATACCCATTATATGCAATGGCATAGCAAAATGGTGTCCTTTATATAAGATGGCAAAATCAAGGTTTGCTTTTTGGATTATTATTTTTTAAGAATATTTTCAAGCCGTGAATACTTAAATCCATGAATGCCAAATCCGTGAATGTGGAGGGACAACTGTATATTGAAAGATGGAACCAGCCAATTGGGTAATCACTGACTTCACTTTATCCACATTACTATCTTATCCTGAAATGCCATGTATAATGTAAAGATTAATTGCCTGAAAATTATTATGAAAGAGGAACTCCTTTGTCATGATTTAGAAATGCTTAGAAAGCAAGAAGACTGAAAAATAGTTTAGCAGCATTTCATGAGGTAACTGCTGTAATCTGATACACTACACCTCTTCTTGAAAAAGTTCTTAATGCTTCATGAGAGTCTTGGAGATTTTCAGACTACACTGTTACAGTGTTACTATTCCACTTTAACTGCTCTGGCTTCCTGCTGTGGAATTCTGGGGTTTGTAGTTTAGTGAGGCCTAAGAGCTCTCTGGCTGAGAGTTGCAAATGCCCCTTCCTAAACTGCAAATCCCAGGATTCAACAGGAGGCAGCCATAGCAAATATAGTGGAATAGTAACACTATAACAGTGTTGTCTGAAAATCTAGTTAGTTTTGAAATATATACTACAAAAAAGTGTTCTAACCCACAAATGCACACTTGAATACTGCCCTCAGAAGTTCACATTGTTCACAATGATGATTGAAGATACTAATTAGCAAGAAAAGGTCTGGGTAAACTAACTCTTATCCCTATTCATAGGCACAGTGAGTCGGCCTAGAAGGAAGAATTGTACAGAGATAAAATGTAATCTTCAGCAGAGGCAGCAAGGCAAAAGAAAAAGAACCTTTATTCAAAAAGGTATGCAAAGAAAAGGAAAGCCGCATTGAGCTGTAAGTGTCTCTTTAAAACATAAGAACTGCACTGTAGATGTCTTCTCTTAAGTCTGGGGTGGAAAACTAATGATCCTTCAGATAAATTACTAGTTATTCTGGCTAGGTCTGATGGAAATGGAATCCTAACAACATTTGCAGGGCCACAGTTGCCTACTTCATTTACATGAACCAGTAACTATTAAGAGTGCAGGCAGGCAGTTTGAATCCTTTTTGAATGCTCAGTGTAAAAATGGCTGGTGGCTGCAGTCACCAGCGAAAAGAATTAAGTTTTTGCCCTGAGCAGGGGGTTGCAAGAGGACTATCAAAGTAGGCCACATCAATAAGATTTTGTATTAATAAGATTAACTAAAATAGAGTCAAGGTGAGTGATCTTGGTAGCTAAGCAGGGTCAGCTCTGGTTAGTATTTGAATGGGTACTGCCAAAGAATATCAAGTGCTGTAGGCTATATTTCAGAGGGAGGAACTGGCAGAACCACCACTGAGTATTCCTTGCCTAAGAAAACAGTATGAAATTAATGTGGTCACCATAAGCTGACAGGCAACTTCAAGGTGCATATACACACTCAGTGAAATTATTCCATAAGAAATTGCTTTCCAATGTCTGGATGACATTCTTGCTAAAAGTTATGATTGGTCCATGCAGAATCTGACACAAAATCTGAGTCAGAAGGCTAGGCTAGCCAAAGTAACATAGACAAATACAACTTGCATATGATACCCATAAGCAGATAATTACATTAAACTAATAGCATTCCTGCAGCTATGGCAAGGACATAAAAATCACGATGATTTTACTCCAGTTTCTTTATTTCAAATGTTTTAATGGGATACATATTTAATAGCAGGATTTAACAACAACAGCAACAACAACACAACCATCAAGTTCAGAAAGATTATCATAGCAGAAGGATTCTAGCACTTATGGACAGTATCAAGAAAGGCCTGTCAAGTTGCCTGTGGCATAGAGTAGGCAACCTAATGTACCCTCCAGATTTTTTTGACTACAACTCCCACTATCCCTAACCACAAGCCATGGTGCTAGTGTTTATGGGAGCTATAGTCCAAAACACCTGGAAGGCACCAGGTCAACTGCCTCAATGGAGTCATGCTTTTGAGAATGCAGAAATAAAGCAAGGCATAGGAGACTGCATATACAAAGTGGCACGCATTGCACAAATGCCAAATTTACTAGTCATCACTGAACAATTTAATTTGGCAAGTGTCCATCTGCCACCTGCGTAGTAGCTTATAGAATGAGAAATACATTGTGTTGCAAAGGTTAAGCACAGTGACCTGGAATAAAGAGATTCAGCAACTGAAAAAGCAATATAGGTGTTTGTACTTTGTAACTCAAAAACAAACTGAACTCTTCTAATATCATGCAATTTCATGGCAATGTCAGTATTTGTCAGGACAGGCAGTCTCTCTGGGCAATTCGTACATGCTCAGAGGGAACAGAAGCAAAACAGCAGAAGCATGATAGCCAGTGGCTCCCGATCATATCCAGGTGATTAAAAACATGGAGACAGGCAAAAATAAGCTTTTCCAGTTTATTTTAAAGTTCTAGTTCACTACAAAAACAGATTACGTGTTGGCAGCATCAGAACATGCAGCCATCTACCTACAAAGAAGAACTCGTTCAATGTGAAGACGAATGCTTGCACGGCCAGCATCCATACATTTTCCTTGGGCTTTTTTCTGGGCTTGGGAGGCCGTATTCTGGAATAGTTTCTTTCTGATGTTTCGCCTGCATCTGTGGCTGGCATCTTCAGAGAATGGTTGGGTAGGTGTGTGTGTATGGAGTTTATATGCTGTGAACCCCTGTTGGGGAGGATATGTAAATTTGTGTATTTGAATGGTTAGTTTCTGGGTATAGAAATGCAAGGCTTGTTAGTGTCTGTTTGGCTGATTGTTGGTTGATGGGCCATTTATCTGTTGGGAATCCCCCTGTCCCTGGGAGGAATTCCTTTGTAAGTGTTGAGTTTTGATTCTGTTGTATTTCAAAACTGGGAGCCAGATTTTGGTTACTTTTAAGGTTTCTTCTTTCCTGTTGAAGTTGTCCAGGTGTCTGTGGATTTCAATAGCTTCTCTGTGCATTCTGACATGATAGTTCTTGGCCTGGTCCAGAATTTCTGAGTTTTTAAATAGCATTTTGTGTTCAGGTTGGTTTATAACATGTTCTGCTACTGCTGATTTTTCTGGCTGGCCCAGTCTGCAGTGTCTCTCATGTTCCTTGATTCGTGTTTGCACACTGTGCTTAGTGGTCCCTATGTAAACTTGTCCACTGCTGCATGGAATGAGGTAAACTCCTGCGGGTGTGAGATGGTCTCTTTTGTCCTTTGCTGAGAGTAGCATTTCTTGGATTTTTTTGGTTGGTCTATAGATTGTTTGGAGGTTGTGTTTCCTCATCAGTTTCCCTATTCTGTCTGTGACTCCTTTGATGTATAGTAAAAAATACCTTCCCTTTGGGTGGCTGTTTTTCTTCTTCATTCCTGTGGTTTTTTCTGGGTCTGGCTGCTCTTTTGATGTCTGATCTGGAGTAACCATTAGCCTGTAAGGCCCAGTTTAGGTGCCTCACTTCATCCTCCAGGTAGTGGGGTTCGCAGATCCTTTTTGCCTGGTCTACCAGTGTTTGAACAAGGCTGTGATGTCCTCAGGAAATATTTGTTGGATGAGTGCCACAGTGTCCATTATGGGGACTTTGGTGAACAAGGAGAAACATCAAAACTGATCAGTCTGTCTTAGTTTGATGTTGTTGATTTTTTCTATGAAGTGAGCTGAGTCTTTGATGTAGTGAGGGGTTTGTCCTATGGGGGTTTGTAACTGTGTGGTCAGAAACTTGGCCAAGTCATACGTGGGGGAATCCAATGGTGCTCACTATGGGTCAGAGTGGAATGGAATCCTTGTGGATCTTGGGAAGTCCATATAGTCTTGGTGGGAGAGCCTCTGATCTGCATAGATTCTGGTGTATGGTTGGCTGAATTGATGAGTTCTTGATCAAGGCATTTGTTTTTCTGGTGATTTTGTTGGCCGGGTCTTGCCTGAGTTTTCTGTATGTTGCAGGGTCCAAGAGTTCTCTTATTTTTTGTCTGTATTTTTCTGTTTCCATGATTACTGTGGCATTGCCTTTAACCATAACCATAAAAGAAAGAAAAGCCATCAAGGATCTCAATGCAGACCCAGAAATCATTATCCTCCCAGCAGACAAAGGCAGCTGGCTGCCATCCAAATGAGATAACACAGCTGTGAAGCTCCTTGACTAATGTAATGTTTTCACTTTGTCTATCCTCTGAAAGTCAACCAGGCCTGTGCTGAAAATCAGGCCAGGCCTGCATTTACCCAGAGCGAAAATTCATTTTCAGGGACTACGGAAACCATTTTTCCCTTACAGTATTATCATTCTGGTCAAGTAGAACACAGAAGGCAATCAATCAACAAGGCTAATCCCATTCATTATAAATAAATATGATGATCCTACTCTTCAGGTGAAAGTTGGTAAAAAATAGGGACATAATGTACATCAAAGTAGTAGTAGTAGTAGCAGTTGTTGTTGTTGTTGTTGTGTGCCTTCAAGTCGTTTCTGACTTATGGCAACTCTAACCCTATCACGTGGTTTGTTCAGAGGGGGCATGCCTTTGCCTTCCTCTGAGGCTGAGAGAGTGTAACTTGCCCACAGCTGAGCAGGGATTTGAACCCTAGTCTCCAAAGTTGTAATCCAATAGTCAAACCACTACACTGAGATCAAATCTCTATTCCTATCCACAAGGTAAACGGACAATACTGCTTCCTTCTAGCACTGCTTGACCCTTGAATGAAGTCTTGACATTCTTTATTTTTATTTTTTTGTTTTCATGCACATACAGAATTGAAGCTACAACCTTCAACAAATTCTGTGAGAACAAGAGCTTTGTCCAATCATCAAAAGCAAATGTCTTTGTTCTAAAAATGGGTAACACCAAACTTGCTGGTCAGGCAAGGGACAGGGAAAAATACATGTCACTGTTGGGTTATGTTTCTATCACCCTCAGCATGTGAACATACAAGGTGCTTCCATATAGAAGGCGCCTCCTGCTTAAAAGTAAAAGGTAGTATGAAGCTATCCTGTCTCTCTTCCTTAATTAATTTTCTCTAGGAACAAAAAGACAGAGGAAACAATAGGAAACTCAAGAGGTCAATGAACAGAAGACAATGTTGTTTTTGTCTGCTGTAAAGCCTCCACAAAAGAGGCAATAGTGCAACCAAAGTACAGTTGTCCCTTTACATTCGCGGCTTTGACACTCGCGGTTTTGATTATTTGCGGTTTTCCCTCACCCACCGCCCGTCTCCTGGGTCTTCGCTTTTCTTCACAAAGGGAACAAAGACCCAGGGAAGCCGAGGGAGTGAGGCAAAACCTCTTAAACCGCTCCTCTGCTGAGCCTTCGCTGCCTTTTCAGGGAGGGCGAAAGCCCAGGAGAGGGCAATTGTTATTTGCAGTTTTTTCACATTCATGGGGGTCTGGCGGCCGTAACCCCCGCGAATGTGAAGGGATAACTGTAATAGAGCTTGGAAAGTTAGATTTGAAAATTAATTCAAAAATATTAAACATTAGAAATTGGGAGTTACCACCTAAAATTGAAACTGTTTGATTAGTTATTTTTAATTAATATTTCAATATTTAAAAGTTGGTTTCCAGAATAGATCATGGGATATTCATATATATATATATATATATATATATATGAAAGATGTCAACAATGACCCAAGGGCAGATTTTATAATTGACATCTTTCAAGATATTACTTTTCTCATTTGAAAGTTGCTGTCCCCCACCAGATGGACAAAAAGGCCATAGTAAAATTGTTGCATGGGGATAGTAGGAATTAAATAATTTTGAAAATGTCAGCTTGGAAAAGGCAGTCTTAAGGCATAGGATGGACAGGTTGCTTATATGTAACTGTGGTTCTTCAAGTGGTCATCTGTGCCCTCACACAAACGGGCTTCGCACTTGCTCAGGCACCTCATTTGGAATGTTTTAGAGCTGAGTAGCTTGCACCTCCCTATTTACTGTACATGTCCTAGCCAGCCAAATTACATTCCCCTCAGTTTTAAAGTCTGCTGTGAAATTTACAGGAACCTGAAAGAGGGGAGGCAGTGTGGGTTTGTGTGAGGGCACAAATGGCCACGCAAAGAAGCACAGTTACAAGCAAACAATGTGTCCTTCTTCATGGTCTCAGTGCCTCACACAAATGGGTGACAGTGAAGCTTACCAAAGGATGGCAGGCCAGGTCACTGAAAAATAGAGGAAAGAAAAGCACATCCAAATCAGCCATCAGCCCTGGCTCTGCAATCTAGTCTGTAATGTTGTATAAAAGTGGATGGCTGTGACCATGTGGCAGCTTTGCAAAGATCTAGCAGATGAACACCTTGGAGGAGGGCTGCAGAGGAAGCCATCACTCTCGTAGAGTGAGCTCTGGTAGGGATAGGCCTCTTTGCAAGTTTGTAGGGGGAGCTGTATAGCCTCTACTGCCCACTCTAACAGCTGTATTAATGAGGGCATTTAGTGAGTTAAGCTAAAGCACTAAAAGAATCTAGAAGATAATGACCTGATGGGTTACTTAGCTAATTATTGCATGCCCACACTCTAGGATGCATTCTTTTCTGGAAAGCAGCTTTACAACACAACAGCTATTCTATACTGTATGTCGTTTTGAAACTATGCGATGTGTTTTATAGGGAAAAACAGTACTGTAGGAATTCACCCCCTCCTTTTCAAGGCCACTTTAATTTATCACAAAGGCAATCCAACTTTGCTTGCTGACACCAGAAAAGAGACTTATTTCTAGATTGATTTCAGCATATCTTAAAACCTTTGCTCCCTGTAAAAGTGAAACATTCATCTGGTGAATTATTAGAATCCAGAAACCACAGTCAGCCAATAAGCTGTGTCATCTGAATTGGGAGAAGCATTTTTTGATGGCACAAAATCAGCTGGACCACTCTGTGAACAGCTGAAGGATTACTAGTATTGCCAGCTCTGTAGAACTGGCCTTGACTTTTTCTGGGCTGCATTCCATTTTCTAGGACAATTTTCACTCTGAATACATAAATACCAAGGAGTTAAGTACACTCAAATAGAGACAGAGGCATACATGCATACTGAGTTCTCTCTAGATTGTACATCGCACTGGAACATTAGAAAAAACCTAAGAAGCTGTCCTCTTTGCTAAGAGCAAAGGTCTCCTTAGTCTAGCATTCAGTCTCCCACAGTGGACAACCACATGATCACAGGAACCCTATAAGAAGGACATGAGAGTAAGTACCCTACTGTGATTCTCCAACAAATGATATCCTTCTAACCTTAGATGTAGTATATTATTTATTTTATTTCTTTTAAAATTTTTATATCCTGCCTTAGTCTCTGCACAGGACTCAAGGCTATGTAAAGCATATGGCCTTATCATCATCTCTCTTGGGTTCCAACATTAATACAGTAAGAAGATTTGAGTGTGTTAGGGAAGCTAAGAATAATGCCATCAGAAAACTCAACTTTATCAGAGTCTAGACTCCTAGCAGGGGCACCCAAAGTTTAATGCCCAAGGTGGAAACACCCAGCAAAGATGCATCCATCCTCTTCAGAGAGTAACAGGCTGCATTAGTAAATGAGAACTGATCGTTCCAATGATGAGGGTGGCAGAGAAGCTCCAGAAGGGGGCAGCAGCAGTAGTGGGAGGGGTGTGTGATACTCGTGGAGGATCCCTCAGAGACAAGGATAGTCAGATTTTAGCTAATTCTTGTTAGTACTGTGTCAAAGGAGATGCTGGTGAACTACTTTTGAATGTCTCTTACAGTACTTTGAAAATCCTATGGTGAGACAAAATGAAGCAAGAAATAATGCTAGAAGAGATCCCCAGGTCCAATGGTATTCATGATAAATATGGACAATGCTGTGTGACACAACATTCTCAAAGACATGAGAAGCATGAATCAGACTTTTCCCATATACGGAACAAGAAATACCAGATGTCCAAGCTGAATTCAGAAAGGAAGAGGCACTAGAGATAATAATGCAAACACACATTGGCTGATTCACTGCCCCTCCATCTTGTTTGGTGAACAGAGAACAGTGTGATTCAAAAGAAGTATGGTCCAACAACCCTGTGAGGTAGGTTAGGCTCTGAAGTAGTGGACAGATCCAAAAAAACTACGAACATTGCTTCGACTTCCTCAGGTAGCAAAAAATCTTGGTCTAGCTTTTGCTGTCTCTCTCTCTCTCTCTCTCTCTCTCTCTCCAGATTGCTTAACTGCCATGTCTGAATGAAGCAGTGTGAGGAAGTAATTGCCCCTTCTGAAGAGTTATGGAGAATATTTGAATGTATCTTGCATCCACATTCAATACATTCTAAAGGAGAGGACTGACAAATGGGTGGCTGTGTTTTGATCTGAGTTTTCTTTCCAATTAAGTCTCTTGTTTCTGAGAGAGCAATGATTTCCATTAAGATATATGGAGATAACATGGTTTTGCATTGTTGCCATATATAAAATGCTCACATTCTGATGCAAATAGTGTAGTAAGGACCTCCTGTTAGATGCAGCTTCCTAACAGATATACACTTAGCAGACAGATACATGTGTAATCTATTTGCACAACTGTATATAGTGAATGTGTGCTCCCCCCCTCCCAAATGTTACTGGACTGGATCTCCATCAGCCTAGCAAGCAAAGACAATGGTGAAGGACAATGAGAGTTGCTGTTCAGAAAGACCTGGATAAATACATATCCCATCCCTGGCCCTCATGTCTCATCTGCTCCTAAACCTGTATTCCTATTGAGGAAAACACCCAGTGGTCCTGAATCTCATTTGCTTTTGTTTAGATGTTAGTCTTCAGGATCTATCTGTGAATTTACTGTTTGTTCTGAGCAAGCAACTGCTTACTTAACAGAGTGATAGGCTCAACAGGACTGGATATGGAGGCTTAAAGCTGCAGTTCCTATAATTTTCAATATTCATAACTCCTACTGATTTCTCAGAACTGACAGCATCCCCACCTTTTATGACAATGTTCTAACAAAGTTAGAGGAGAACAACTTCTTCCTTCCAGCAGATGACAGATTAGGAAAAATCTGCACACCAGTAAATCCTCTGGATTGTAACTCTGATAGATTCTCCAGTATTGAAGATGGAAAACAAATCAGAACTAGTCATGTGATTTCATCAGCTCAGGTCAAAAACACTTAGTCATGTACCATCCTTGAGACTAGAGGAACAAGCTCTCCCACAGAAGCATTTAATTCCCATACACAGAAGGAATAAACAGAAAAATCTACCAGCCTAACCCAAAACACCCCAGAAACTGAAAAGGGAACTAAAAATAAGGCTGGTGAAGGGATGTGGGGAGATCTAAGCACACCTAACATTGCTACAACAGTATTAGTATCTTGCAAAATCCTGTAATGTGTGGTTTCCCTGACCCACTCATCTTTTCCATTTTTCTTGACATGTAATGAGGAGTTTCAGATGTATGCAATTATGTGGGAGCATGACATGGGAAGAATAAGCAGCCTTTTCTTTAACACAGTGCATTAGAGCAGCTCACATAGCTATTCAGAATTATAGTATGTTTACAGACACACTCTGTACTCAATGAAGCTAGCTAATTAGATAATTGAGAGCCATAACAGGGTGCTTTTAGTCTTCAATAAAAGCAGACAAATGACTATATGGATAAATACTCCCCCACACACACACACATACAATTAATTTTCTGAATCACCAGGCACCTGCCCTGGAATCCTTCCCATAGTCTGCACATACACATATACCAGTTATGTCAAACCTTTAGAGACAGCTTTTACATATATTCCCTGTGACTGATTGCAGTGTTCAAAAAGCATTAAAAGCAGCAGAACAGACTTCATATCTAAAGGTCAGCATGGTTTCCAAACAAGCAAAATAAAGTAGAAGGGGCTCTCCATTGGACCAGCTGGCTCAGGCTTCTGGGAGCTGGAGTCCAAAACACCTGGAGGGCCATAGGTTGGACATCACTGTCTTAGAGGAAGGAGTCTGGAAAAACATGTAAAAGGTAAATATCTGCTGTCCATATTGCTGCTGCAATTACTACTGCTGCTGCTGCTACTACTACTATTACTGCTATTAAAACTACCACTATAAGTATTTATATCCCAGCTTAACAGTCATTTCATAATGCCATACCACTATCAAAGCAGTCAAAAAAGTCAGATAAAATATTTTGAAACATACAAAATAAAAACCACAAGTTTACATAAGTAGTAACCCAGTTCATTAAAATAATTCAAAATATAATCAGTCTGAATGACTTTGCAGGTAGGGCCCCTGGATCGAAAGCTTTGCTGCTGAATGCCAGGTTTGCGAATAGGAAAACAAAAGCCACCTAGGATTTTATCCTGGATTAGTGAACTGTCTTGGCCTGTATCATAGAGATATGCTTGTGGATGAGCCAGGATGAGGAATGGAGGATAACTCTCCCAAATTTGCCTGCGTAGGTTCTTTGCTTAGCTGCAGTTAGGTCTAGGGGGTACATAGACTGAGCTGCAGAGGTCTGTGATGACTTTAACTCCCTAGTCAAGTGCCTTGTCTTTCAGTCTCCCACTTGTGTGTGTTTCTGAAGATGAGTGTAAGTGACAGAAAACTGTACCCAAGCCAGTTACAAAAGTGGAAGCTGTTGGGTGTATCACTTGCCCTGTAGTCTCTCTTCCTGAGTTAGCTGGGCTGGTTCTGGAGTTCCCTTGGGTTGATATTTGGGCTGGTACTGGAGGACTTCAATATTCATGATGAGGTTACCCTCTCAGAAGCAAGTCAGGACTTCATGATGTCCATGACAAACATGGGTTTTCCTAATTGGAACCTGGCACCATACCATCTGCAAAACACACTGATTTGGGTGGGATGATTATCCAGAGGGTGTGGAGGAACTCTCCAGTTCTGTTGTCACGGGCAGATCACAATAATAATAATAATAATAATAATAATAATAATACTTAGTTATTTATTACCCGCCTCTCTCCTCAGAATCGGGGCGGGGTACAACATTACAAAGTATACAATACAATGCATCACAATACATCACTATGCAGTATAATTCAATACAGTACATTCAATGCAATACTATTTGATACAATTTATAGACAGTACAGACAATACAGACAACTGTACAATGCAAGTGCCAGTAGATGGCACTGTTGGCATGCAAACGATGCTACCAGAGTGACACTGCAGAACGCATTGTACACTAAATAACGACTGCTGCTTCTGGAAACTGAATTAACAGTTTTCACAGCATGTCGCCCCAGCTCTTTATTATGCTGGTACTCATTTTACCGACTTACGGAAGGCTGAGTTGACCGGGGGGGGGGCTGGAATTGAACTTATGAACTCAAGATCTACATGAGTTTTTGGCTGCAGTTTTGGCTGCATTAGCTTACCACCACTATCTGGTGGTGATTGGGCTTTCTAGGACTTGCAGCTTTTACAGGATGTGGTAGGATTAATTAAGACAGCCAGTGCTTTCTGCTGCTCTGTAGAGTGCTAGCTTACCTCTGGAATTGGGAAATGCTAGATATTTATTCAGCTTAAAGCTCAAATAAAAAGAATATGGACAGAACTGCTGGACAAATGAAACCTACCACATCTGTGGTTGACCTCTGTTTATCAGTTGTGTGGTTAAAAGGGAGGCAGGAAGGGGAAGAAAAAAAAGACATGTGGTAGCACCTTTAAGACTTTTTTTTTATTTTAGCATGAATTTTTGTGGATATAAACCCACTTTTTTGGATGCAGTACTGAGAGGTATTAAGGCCTCAGGTATAAAGCATATTTATATAGCTGTGGGAATGGGATAGAATGAATAGGATCCAGAAAGATGCAAATCATGTCCCTTGCCCTAAATTTTCAAAGGGCTGCATAAGGTGATATAAGTCATATCTTTACAGTGATCAGTTAGTGTTGATGTATAAAACCAATATATCTGCTTACCAAAAGTCAATTTCCTAGGGTTCAAAACTCCCTCTGAGAAGATTCCTTTTGTTATATGTGCAGTAGCAAGGACTCTCCTATTAACATATATAGTATGCCATGAAGCCATGCTCTTTGTTCATACCTCTGCTAATGGATTGGAATTTGTGAATATAATTCAATTCAGTAGTTTCTTTTTCTAGCCTTCCTTTGTACTCGTTGTTCAAAGACCGCAATCTGTAAACCTCTTACTGTGTGTCAAGGAAGGTTGAAATGTTCTGCAACCAGTTTTTAGGGTACTGCCATCTATAAGGTCAAATTAATCCTCTTGTATATAGATTGTCCAATGTAGAGTGTAGAGGTACACTGCTGGCATAGGATAGCTTACCCACAGGATGTGGATAAGAGTTACATTGCTTCTTTGTAACACATCTTTTCTAAAAGAGGTGATGGGGAGACCGCTGTTAAAATAACAGTCCTCTCTGAACCCCATCATTAGTTAATTCCCAGTCTCCATTATTCTATTATTGGCCAAGGTGCAGGAGCACATGGTGGTGTTCTCACCAATTTCAATGTTCCATTAGACTTAGTTATGGGGCAGAGCTTGCTTTCATAGAATCACAGAAACTTAAGAGTTGGAAGGGACCGCCAGAGGCGTCTAGTCCAATCCCCTACCATGCAGGAATACACAACCACAATGTTACTGAAAAATGTCCATCCAACCTCCATTTAAAGACCATCAAAGAAGGAGAGCCCCCCCACACACACAAGGCAGTCTATTTCACTGTCAAACAGGTCTTACAGCACATAAATTATTCCAAATGTTTTGATGGACTCTCTTTTCCTGTAATTTGAAGCCAATGGTTTGTTTTCCAATCTGGAGCTACAGAAAACAAGCTTGCTCCATCTTCCACAGGACATCCCTTCAGGTTTTTAAAGAGAGCTATCATGTCACCTCTCAGTTTTCTCCAAGATAAACATATCCAACTCTCTGAACACGTTTCAACTGGTCAGTATCCTTCAGGGGTGCCCAGAACTGAAAATAGTATTCCAAGTGAGGTCTGACTAAAGTAGCATAGACTGGGACTACTAATTCCCTTCATCTGGACCTATGCAAAAGCAGCCCAGAACTACATTAGCTTTTTTGGCCACCACAACACGCTGTTGTCTCATGTTTAGCTTGATGTCTACTAAGACCCCTAAAGTCTTTCCACATGTATTGCTTTCAAGCCAGGTGTCACTCATCCTGTATTTGTACACTTCATTTTTCCTGCCTAGATATAATACCTTACACTTATCCCTGTTGAAATTCATAGCGTTACTTCTGGCCCAGCTCTCCAACCTCTCAATATAATTTTGAATTCTGGTCCTGTCTTTAAGGATATTAATTACCCCCACCCCATTTGGTGCCATTTGCAAATTTAATTAGCATGCCTTCTATTCCATTATCTAAGTCATTTATAAAGAGGTTGAACAACACCAGACAGAACCCTGAGACACCCCACTAACCACTTCTCTCTAGGAAGAATAACCATTGGTGAGCACTCTCTGGGTTTGCTCTGTCAACCAATTACAGATCCACCTAACTGTAGCACTGTCTAGCCCACAGTTGTATGTATGTTAAGAGACTTCACATATGTATAAATCCAAATGCCCTTTTCCCAGTGGTTCTGGTCCTTTCAGGGAAGAGGTGGGGACAAATTCAGCATACTATCTGGACCCAGTGTACCATACAACATTAAGAAACTCTCCAAAACACAGCCGGTAGACCTCACGTCAACCCTATAAGGTAGGCTGGTGGATTTGAATTCCTCCTCTCCATTCTCAGTGTTCCACACTTTTCCCAGAATTGCTGAGGGTGACTCACTCTGTTGCCCTGCTGCTGCCAGTTAACTGTCTGGGTCCCGTCACAGCAGTAATAGAAATAATATTACTGTGTAGACTTAGATCATAAGTGGGAATTGTGCAGTCCTGAGACATTGGTGAACTGGAAAGGCCTGCAGCCTTAGTAACTACAGCCAACAATGCAGCACATTGTTTGTCACTCCCAATATGACATTGGAATATATAGATTTGCATGTGGGTGGTGACTGGCTGAGAGAGTGGTTGGGTATGTTTCCTAAGCAGTCAATCTGGGAAAGGCAACATACCCAAGAGAATTATATATATAGATGGAGATGGGGACTCATGTTAATTTTCTATTTTAATTTCTTGTATTTTGGATATGTTTTAAATTATTTTTAATTATAGCCTAATCATTTATTAACAATAATATTTTTTATATTTTTACTGATGTATGTTTTTTTCTGTATCTGTCGTAATTTTGGAAAGCTGTGCTGAGTACCAGTTCTGGACAAAAGGTATGACATAAACAAATAAATTAGTGGGCCTATGTTTATCTTGTTTCCCATATTCTTTAACATATATATGGAAACCACCAGTAGAATTCATTGAAAGTTTTGGGTTTTGATGTCACCAGTATAGGTTGATGGCTCCCAACATTCTATCTTCTTTACATCTAAATCTAAGAAAGCTGTTCTGGTTCTAAATCTGTGCTGATATTGGTAACTGGTTAAATGAAGGCAAACAAATTGAAGCTGACACCATACAAGACAGAGGCACACTTGAATACTCAAAAAGCAGGTCAGGGAATAGGAATTCAACCTGTGTAAGATGAGGTCACACTCCCCTAGAAGACTCATATTCTTAGTTTGGGTGCTCTGGTGAAGTCAGGAATATTTCAACTGGTGACCCACATTTCAGCAGTGGCCAGGAGTACATTTGCACATTTAAGCCTAACGTGTTAACTGTGCCTACTCCTGGAGATATTGGATCTGGCCATGGTTACATACTTCACTTGCATTCCAGGCAGACTGTTGTAACACGCTCTATAGTGGGCTACCTCTGAAAAATGTATAGAAACCCACTTGCCCAGAATGCTTTTGGTCAAGAATGCTACTCTCTTATTACCTGTGGTGTCACTAAGGCTGGTGTCACCCTCTCTCCCTGACAGTGTCACCTAGTGCAGTTCGGCCTCTCCGCACCCCCTAGTGCTGCCACTGCTAATTACAACAGTTTCACTGGTTACTATTTTGCTTCTGGGTACAATATGAACTGCTGCTTATATGAACTATCATATAATAGGAGGACTACAGAGACTATTCAAAGCATTGTATTCTCCCAAAGAAGTGTGCCCAGGTCCTTATGGGAAGTTTTTCTCATGGACCCACCACACATGGACCCACCACTAAGAGACATGTGTGATATGTGTGAGACATGTGTGAGACGGCTTTCTTGATGAAAACCCCCAGACTCTGGAACAATGCTGCTGTTGAATCGAATGGGTCAGTGAATGGGGAAACAAGTGCCATTCAGGTTTGCTTCTGAATGAGAATGCCCACCTGGCCTGTATCACAGAGACCTGGCTGAATGGAGGGGTAATCTCTTTCATCTCTACCACCAAGTTTTTCTGTGCAGTAGCAGGTAAGACCTGGGGGGCAGGGAGGTGGAATTGCAGTCGTCTATTGTCCTGTCTTGGAGGCCAGCCACGGCTAAATACCAAGTAAGTCAGCAACAAACTCAATCGTGTACAGGAGCTTACCAGTGAAGCATATACAATTATCATAGTCAGGCAATCCAGGTCAGTAGGATACAGCAATAAATCCAAGGCATCAACCCAATGGCATGTGTTGAGTAGCATAGTCAGTGAATGAAGCAGGGAGCATGGGTCTTCAGAAACATGAGCGAGGAGTCAAGAGATGAAAGTGTTGTTTCTCCAGAATGGCTGGTTGTCAGAAACAACTTCCCAAGGGAGATACCATAATACTTATGGCCTGGCAGCCTTCCGCAGCTGTTGTGTGATTAATGAATGTTTCCTGTTTAAGAGCTCTGAGCATCATAAGCCCTCCCTTTCCCGTCTGCATTTGGCTGTGGAAGATACTGTCAAGTCTATGTCTGTGTGCTGTGGCTTTTGGGGAATATGACTGTATGTCTCAAGCACTGACATGTTCCCCTGGCCTTCTGTGTCGTCATCTAAACATGGGTCCTGAGAACTAGGCATGACACTCTGCCCTTCTGCTTCACTGTCTGCGTTATCATCCAACCTTGGGTCCTGGTGATGAGGCATGACATCTATCATGATTCCATTCCTCTGAACAGGTGCCCTATCCCATAGTCTGCAGATTCTGAATTTGTATACGTAAAGGTGGGTAGCCAGGACAGAATAGGGATTCTGCTAGTGTACCACCCACCATGCTGTTCAACAGACTCCCTTTCTGAGCTAGTTGAAGTGGTCTTGGGGTTGGGGTTGAAATCTCCATGGCTAGTAGTGCTTGGTAACTTCAATACCATGCTGAGACTGCCCTGTTGGGAGTATCTTAGGATCTCATGGCCTCCATGACAACCATGGATCTGTTCTAAGTGGTATCTGGCCCTACTCATGCTGCTGGGCATACTCCAGATCTTGCTCTCTGTGTTGGATGGGGGGATGGTGATCTTGGTATGGAGAAACTTTCTGCAGTTCCATTGTCATGAACAGATCATTACCTGGTCAGGCTTAGACTCATTTGGACTCAGAACCTCTGCAGGAGTGGGGGAGCAATTAGGATGGTCCTCCCCAGGAGGGTGTTGGATCTGCACAGATTCCTGATGGCTCTTGTGGATTCTCCTGTTACCTTGGCAGGCAATTCTGGAATGTAGATTTTCCTTGGTGTTTTTTTTTTTCCCCCGGGCTGTGAGGCCATGTTCTGGAAGAGTTTATTTCTAACGTTTCACATGCATCTGTGGCTGGCATCTTCAGAGAATGGTTGGGTAGGAGTGGGGGGGGTTATATACTGTGAACCCCTGTTGGGGAGTATATGTAAATTTGTGTAATTGAGTGGTTAGTTTCTGGGTATAGAAATGCAAGGCTCGTTAGTGTCTGTTTGGCTGATGGTTGGTTGATGGGCCATTATCTGCTGGGAATCCCCATGTCCCTGGGTGGAATTCTTTTGCAAGTGTTGAGTTTTGATTCTATTGTTTCTCAAAACTGGAAGCCAGATTTTGTTTACTTTTAGGGTTTCTTCCTTCCTGTTGAAGTTGTCCAGGTGTCTGTGGATTTCAATAGCTTCTCTGAGCATTCTGACATGATAGTTGTTGGCCTGGTCCAGAATTTCTGTGTTTTTAAATAGCATTTTGTGTCCAGATTGGTTTATAACATGTTCTGCTACTGCTGATTTTTCTGGCTGGCCCAGTCTGCAGTGTCTCTCATGTTCCTTGATTCTGGAATGGGGAAATTGCCAAGGTGGTGGACACAATCAATCCTGAATGTGCCCCTCTTACAGGGTGGAGCCAAACCAGCCCCTTGGTTTTCAGGGATGAAGCAAGTGAGATGGAGACTAGAGTGACATTGGAGGAAGACTCAGAGCAAATCTGACCAAACATGGGCTACAACCTATTTGAAGGCCTACTCCATGACAGTGTGGGCAGCAAATAGATTATTTAATAAATTTCCACCCCAATCCAAGGAGGCTGTCTTGGTCCTAAACCAGTGTCTGTCTGTCATCAGTAATGGACTGGATGGGGGGAAATAAACTGAAACTTAATCCAGATAAGACAGAGGTGCTCCAGATCAGGGGATAGGGATCCAACCTGTGTTAGATGAGGTTACACTCCCCCTGGAGAAACTGGTTCGCAGTTAGCAGTTAGGGTACACTCCTAGGTTCAGCTTTGAACCTGAAGGACCAGGTTTCTGTGGTGTACAGGAGTGCTTTTGTACATTAAAGCTTATGTGCCAACTGCGCCCATTCCCTGAGATGTCAGATCTAGCCATGGTTGTACATGCTTTAGTTACATCACATTTGGATTACTGTAACACACTTAACCTGGGGCTGCCTTTGATGAGTGTTTGGAAACTTCAGCTGGTCCAAAGAGCTGCTGCCACACTGTTAACTGGAGCAGGTTATAGAGACCATACTATGTCCCTGTTGAAACAGCTTCATTGGCTGCCAGTTTGTTTCTGAGAACAATTCAAAGTGTTGGTTATGGCTTATGAAGCCCTATATGGCTCAGATCCAAGCTATCTGGCAGACCATACCTACCCTATGCATCTGCTCGGGCCCTGAGATCACCAGGATAGGCTCTTCTCTCTTCCCCTAGACTCTGGAACTCCCTTCCCAAGAAGGGTTGAATGGCCCCCTCCTTCTTCTGTTGGTAGGCTAAAGCCTTTTTTATTCCAGTAGGCTTTTTAAAACAGAAAGTTTTTTTAAAGAACAGGCTAGGAGAGGCTGCATTGTTTTAACTGAGCTTTTTAAAATACCTTTTTATCTTTTTTAAATTGCATTTTATTCTATTAACTTGCATTTTAAATTGTTTTAATACTGTGAATAGTTTAATTCTATTTTAATGTTCAGTTTTTGTATGTTTTTAATTGTATTCTTCCTTTAAACTGTAAGCTGCTTGGAATCCCAATTTTTTTTGTCAGGGGGGGGGAAGGGATACAAATAAATATAACAACAACAACTTCCTGCCAAGGGAAGCTAGATTGGACCTCTCTTCCTTAGGCAAGGAAAGCTCTTTTACGTCTAAGCTACTGCTGAAGGAGGTTTCAACTGTTGGGTGCTGTTGTTTCTTTTTACTGATAAGGTTTTAATTGCATTTTAATCTGGTTCTAATTTTAGTTGAATATTATTAGCTACCTTGAATGCCTTTGCTTTGAAGAAGGGCAGGATATAAATTAAAAAAAAAACCCAAGAAGTTTAACTGTTCAAAATTAATAGCTATTAAAAGGTTGAAAAAAAGGAAATGTTTTCAACTGAGACTTAAAATATGTTAATGTGGGCACCAGGGGGTCATCCCTGGAGAGGTAATTCCAAAGGTGAGGACCCACCACTCAAAAGCATCTTTCTAGTCAACAGCTTAGATGAAGACTCACCTGGCAAAAAGCTTCCGATAATCATTCTCAGTGATGGGGCAAACTGCTGCAGGAGTAGGCAGTCCAACAAATACAACATCTGGATCCTAATCCATGTATCACTTTATAGGTTCAAACCAGCAAGAGTATGATTTTCTAGATCAGGTACTTAGTTATGTACCTACCTTCCTTATCTAGCTTAGTAGCATTTCCTGGCCCAACCTAGCAAATTCTGACTTACCAGGCAGTAGATGCTGTGAGCAATGGGGTCTGCTCTCCTGTTGATCAGGACAGAAGACAGACATTCCCCCTCCAATGATCTTTGGTGCAAATGCCAGAAGTCCTCCTCTCACTGGAGATTGCTGGAGAGAGGTGGGAACATCAGTATGTTGCGTCCTGATCAACAGGAGAACAGACCCCCCACTGCTGGAAGTGACTGCTGTCAAGTAAGTCAGGACTGGGGGCTTTTTACCATCCCTACATATTCTCTACACTAGGAAATCAGTTGTGAATGTTTAACTCAGGGTTATGCATTCATAACGGTGATTGTGAATTTCAGCCCTAGTCAGTGTGGAAGACCTGGAACCCTGGGTTTAGAATAACCATTTTCCGTACTTAAGTTGCTTGGCCACCTTTGGCACTGCATAGGCTATTTGATGTGGGAGAATGCTAATTTTTTACTCCAATGTGCCAGGGACTGGTACCATATTTGCATCCATTGACCACAACTGTCTTTCTTCTTTCCTGGAAAGTTTCCATGGACTGGCAGCCAATTGCTCAGGGACTGACACTAGTCCAGGGACTACCCCTCTGAGTAGCACTGACCTACTCCAAGAATTCAGGAAATTCTAGGATGGAATTTTAGTTCCTCTGTTAGAGCTACTTGTTGTAATCTTATTTGAGATAGCTTGGGGCTAAAGCTGCACTGTTCTTTCCCATACAGCTGTTTCAAAAAATATGGCAATAATCTGAGGCATTTCTCACCTCTCTAAAATACAGTCCCTGCTGTGAGCCTATGGAGAGATCCTGAAGATGTAGCTAATGCTGCAATCCTTTTCCCACCTCCCATGGAAAGGGGAGGAGAGGGAACAACACTTAATCTGGGAAGGGGCAAGAAGAACATGTTACTCCCTTCTTCTACTACTAAAAGGATCTACCATATTAGCAGAGTTAATGTATCATAGTTTAGATCTTCTATGTGGCCATCAATGAAGATAGAAGGGAAGAGGGGGAAAATAACTCCCAGTGCACACATTCCTTTGAAAAACTTTCTGTTGCTCATGCAAGAGCCCTGTGGCCAATTTGTAAGTAAAGTCCATTGAGAATCTGCAGAACATCCATATCTGCTCAAGAGGGCATGCTTGCTGGATGATGCAAGCATTCTCCTTTTTCCAGCAAGAGACAAGATATGTCTGAGCTTTGAGGTTTCTTGTAACACTGTCCTGCTGTCCTTTCAAATAATCTTGTCTGAAAAATGCCTGTACTATCTATACACCACTGGATGGCATGTTGCACCTTTTGTTTATGGTCAAACTTGCTAGAATCTTATACAGAGCTTTGGAAAGTCTACTGGGATTCTGTTACCGTAAGTCAAGGAGGCACATCCTAGGTGATTTAGAAAAGAGAATTATACAAGGAGTAACAAAAAATGTTTTCACTTTTGTCTTTAAAAAACAGAATACAAATATAGCTGAATTGGCATTTAACATTTTCAGAACACTGAACTGGCATTTCTGCCCTTCATCTTTTTGTCCCTCGGGAACACTACTCTGCTGAGAAAGAATTCCTCCTAATTGCAGTATTTCCACTGAGATTTAAAGACTCAAGCAAACATTCCCAACCAGCACCCACAAAGGAACACACTACTTTCCATAATGCTGATACTCCACAAGCTTATTTTATGAATCTATATTCACAATGCAAAGAGCTGTTTCCTGTGAATCAGTTTTCATTGTGAAGAATGGTTCAAGCTTCTAGATGTTATGCATAATAGAAAAAGATGAAACTATATGAAATGAATCTTTTTTGATTTATTTTTTAAAAAATGTGACATAAAAGAGTGTGGAATACACTGGCCTATACTAATAACGGCTACCCAGAAATACAGAGGTCTCCCAAGCAGCTTAGCTATTGGTTAGTAACTGTGAGAGGAGAAAACATAATCTGATGACATGCTTCACATTTCTACTGTTTCATATTTTTTAAAAAATTCTGTGTACACAACTATTTCTGATCTGGTAGTTCAATACACCATCTGGCTATCCCTTAATCCCTACTACTACCACAGTCCAAATTTTTCTAAAAGTATGTCAAATTACTTCATGAGATAATAATCCTATAGGTCAACCCCTTTTTAAAAGGCACATAAAACTGAAAATAAATTCCAAACAGCATTAAATAAATGCAGCTCATATTCTTCAGTCCCTAGGCAGTACTGATTTTATCTTTCTAGACTGGAAATATTATATGTAACAAGCCAAGTACTTAGTTATGTTAACTATTAACAGCTTTGGGATTTTTAATATCCGTTCTTTATAACAAACAACCATGTGAACAATAGCCCATATTAAGACTAAAGGGGGAGGGAGGGAGAAACGACATAGGCACTTCTAAAATTTAATTAAAAATATAGAACTAAGATCAAAATCTCTAAGTTAATTATGAAACCCATCATGCACTTTGTGTTCTGCATATGCCATCTGAAAATAACTTGCATTTTAATTCCTACTACATTAAGTGATTGCAAGTGCAGTATATTTTTAACAGGGTCCATAACATTTCCTATAAAGATTACATGAGGAAATTAAAAGCCTCTTTTCTTAACCATTAACCCACAGCAACACTTGTCATTCTCTGGACAAAGAGTTATTACAGTCTAGAAAGACACTATGAGAGAAATGTTGATTTAGCCACCTGAGGACAAAGACAGTGTATTAAGAAAATACAGCAGAAACATTCACCTAGAGATGTGAAGGGTTGGTGCGGGGGTCACATTTCCCCCCAACCTTTCAATATCCAACAAGAACTGGAATAATATTAAAATATTTTCCATTACACAATATATATATAGACACTTTTATCTCTGACAGCAGACAAGACCCCCTACTCAGTAACAGTGTATAATCAATGTAATCAATGCCAATTTCACACATTTCTCTAAGGACAAAAATGACTTGAGAGTCCTGCACCACTGTAAAGGAGAAGTGGAGAACGTGCAGGTTGTGGGTAACATCGAGCCTCCAAGGCTGTTTCTGAAGCCCTTAATGATTTCCAGAGGAAAAATATATAATAAGAATTATATTTTGGGCAAAATATGCTCCACATGCCCTCTGAGGGGGCAGTTTTGGAACCCACAACATTAAAGAAGTTGGGAGTAGGAGTGCAATGGGGGTGAAAACCCTCCAAAGTCCCATGGAAGGTCAGTGCATCCTCCCAGCCTCTGGCCCTTGCCCACCCCTGCCTTAAAGGCTAAAACATTTATTAGAGTACATGCTTCCATAGACCATGCACATTAAGACTGTAAGAAGTGAGGTCAAATTAAACACAGAAGGATCACAGCAATTGGGTGGGTTACCATGCATCTCTCAGAGAGAGCTGTGTGTTTTAAGTATTCAAAGACTTAAGAAGGAAATCTCCAGCCCCTTGACAAAATGATAGGTAAATGTCATAAGAGAACTAAAGTAAATGAGCCACTATGTGCTGTTAAACTAAGCTTCCACATTCTACAGGAAGGATACAGCTATGTCCTCATTAAAACACAAAGACACACACAAACACACATAGTCCAATTGCAATAAAAGGACACTAATATAAGCAGAAAGAGATAATTAATGCAGGCAACACAAAACACAGGTCTTGAGAGAAATGCACTGGTTGCCAATATGCTTCTGGCCTGAAGTAAAGGTGCTTGCAATGACATTCAAAGCCCTAAACAGCTTGGGACCTTAATACTTGAAGGTGCACCTCTCCCTATATATTCTTGTCTGAGGACTGAGATCTACCAGAGAGGACTTTCCCATGGAGTGGGAGGAAGACGAGTGGGGTGGGGAGGGGGTTTAAAATCTGGCTGAGGCATCATGTTGGAAAGGGAGTGATGGGCTGGCGCTCTTGGAAGAAGAGGAGATTGAAAGTAGGGTTGAGCAGAAGAAGAGTGGGGTGCGGAAAGGGTTTAAAATCTGGCTGTAGTGTCGTGGTGGCAAGGTTAGAAAGGGAGTGACAGGCTGGCACTGTAGATGCATGTTTGTGGGGGCACTGTAGATGCAAGAGTCTATAGATGCATGTTTGTGGGGGCTTACGATATTCTTGGTCTTTCCACTTTCGCAGGGGTTCTCTGCCCCTAACCCCATGTGAATGTGAAGGGTCAACTATAATACATAAAGGTTGCTAGTGTTGTCCAAACTGTGCTGATCCACCCTAATCACAAGTTATACATCCTTGCCCTTCTCTTTTTTCCTATAATGTAATCCTTCCAGCACCCCAATATATTTACTGGCTTTTTTTTCCTTTTCTTTCTAAATTTCAAAATGATCCAGTTTCACTATTTTAAAAGATAACTGAGAAAACCGCACAACTGGGGCAATTTTTAATAACTATGACATAACTTTAAATGGCTGTGATATGGAAGGAATGTGGCTTGTGGTCAGGTTAGCATATTAAACTTGAAAAGCAGAGAGCAGGTTAAGCTTCCCTGTTTTACCCCAGAATTGCTGTGAGTTGTCAGGCTCCAGAGACTAGAACACGGAGCAATGGATGCAAGCTCCAGGAACAGAGATTCCACCTCAACATTAGGAGGAACTTTCTGACAGTAAGAGCAGTTTGGCAGTGGAACACACTCCCTCGGAGCATGGTAGGGTCTCCTTCCTTGGAGGTTTAAACAGAGGATGGATGGCCATCTGTCAGGGATGCTTTGATCATGATTTCCTGCATTGGAGGAGGTTGGACTGCATGGCCCTTGTGGTCTCTTCCAGCTCTACAATTCTATGATTCTATGATTCTAAGTTGTGTGATTTGGTTCCTCACATAAAAAACAAAAACAAAAACAAACAAACAAACAAACAAACAAAACACCATAGGCCCTGTCATTATGCCCTAGCTTTGAAGTTGTCACAGCATTTGTTTTCTCGCTGCCACAGACTAAAACAGCTATTCCTAAGGAGCAATATAACAACAGGCTGAAACTGAAGCATTCAGACAAGATGGGCACAAGAACCAACCAAGTGCCTTTTAAATACCATAGTACCATGCTAGCTGTACCAGCCACTGAAAGCCACCACAGCTAAGCCTTGCCATAGGCTGACCCACCATACCTTAGAAAGATCTGAACTGAAGAACCAAAACCAACAATGTCAAAAGCAAAACTAACACGCGCACCACATGAGAACTGCAGAATCTCTATAAAAGCAAGTACAAAGAAATTTCATAAATCACAAAACCAGCTCATTTAATACTTAGTTGCTTAATTTTATAATGTCAGTGTTTTGCCCCAGATAATCCTTCATAGAGGAGCTATCTGAAAGACCCTAAGCTATTGCTCTTGAAAATGTGGTATGGTTTGAAAGCATACAAGTAGTTAATGCTTGTGTTAATTGAGGGGAAATGCTCTCAGGTGTCACAAAAGCAGCTACATATTAAGGCTAGCTACATTCTCTCTGTGATAAGTGTACTAAAACTGAACACATTTTTAAAAATAAAATATTAGAACTGTAAGCAATCTTGATGGTTAGACTCTTCTTCAGATCTGTTAGTTTTGGCTACTTACATTCAAGGTGAAGGTTAAAATATTAAAAGAGCATAGCATCATAAACTAAGAAACTGGTTTCTAATAACATGTCTTTGGCAGTTACAAAGTAGAAGAAAATATCCAGCAAAAGTCTGTGTCAAAAGGCAAAAGTGAAAGCATCTTAAATTTAATGGTTTCATCTTTTATTATTTGTAGCAATAAATTTAATACTAAAATCGCAAAATGTCCCCTTTTACACTTAGAGCACTTGCTCATGCTGCACAATTAATGACAACAACAGCAAGTTTCTGCTTTGTAACTCTTCCAAAGCATTTAATTTAGTAACTGTATATATATATAGTTTCAAGGATCCAGCGTGGGGTAGTGGCTTGAGTGCTATATTATGACTCTGGAGACCAGGGTTCAAACCCCTGTTGGGCCATGAAAACCCTCTGAGTGACCTTGGACATGTCTTACACACTCAGCTCTCAGAAAACCCTGTGATAGGTTCACCTTAGGGTCACCATAAATCAGAACGACTTGAAGGCACATAACAACAACATTTAGTTTCAGAAACAAGGAGCAATAATAGATCTCTATGCAGACCTAAGTAGACCTACTTCACCCTTGCATTCATCTCTGGTAAAAAATACATTAGGACACAAACAAATTCTATTAATGTTACCATGTAATTAACAACACTATTAATTATTTATACTACTAGATGGCAAACAGAATGATAAGGCTAAACTTAAATGGGAAGATGCTACTTAAATCATAATTTACTAAAAGATGTTACTAAAATTACCAAACCTGTGCTCTGTGCATTTGCTGCCAGGCCCATCTTAATACACCTCATCCTAAAGAAGTAAAAAAAGAATACTGATCTTTTCCCCTGACCCATTACCCCATTGCAATTGTCAGAAATCTCACCTCCAGCTCCTGCTCTCTCTGCAGTGCAAACTGTTTGAAAGATTTGACAATAAGTCCAGCATTTGAGCAATCATACACGAAAATGGAGGGACTGCCCATCCATGTCTGTAGATCATATATGGATAACGGGATGTACTGAGTGTAGTTCTGCAAAAGAAAAAAAGGACGTGCATTATACTTTACAATGTAAAACTGTTAATGGTAGGCCTTTGCCTATAGACAGACAACATACTTTTTTGGTTCGTATTTGAATACAAAATGACCTAATTCATCCCTCTTGAATTAATTCAAGAAGCTATTACAATTTTCCTTGGGCTTTAATACCTCCCAAATTCTGCATAGCATACTGTAAAACCAAAATTTTGCTGTGTTGTTCTCTGACCACAAAAATATACATACAAAAATGTGTGCCTCCAGAAGAAATTGCATGCAAAAATATATACAAAGACTTGTTCAGTCGCTTAAGGGAAAACATTTTCAAATTGTTATAGAAATGAACAGAATGAACCTATGCTTGAAAAAATGGAAGCATTACATAAAGTGAAATAATAGCTCTATTCGCTATACAGTAGTAGGGAACTAGCTGCTACTGTGTTCAAGGTCCGCATGTATCTTATAAAGAATTCCAAACATAATAAAAATAAAGGCAGGAATTGCTATGCTATAATTTATCACCCATATAAGTCATCCAAGAGTTTCTTTATACTTCATAAATTTGCTGAAATATACAGTCAGCCCTTAAGTTTCACGGGGGTTAGGGGTGCAGGACCCCCGCAAAATTAGAAAAAAAAAAACATGAATACAGGCCCACATATTTGTTTTTTTTTTAAACCTGAGAGAATTCTTCTCTAAGGCATGTCTAGGTCCTCCAGCATGATTCTACGGTCAACCTCCAATGGACGCTGACCATAGAATAGCACTGGAGGACGTAGACATCCTCCATGTACTTTGAAGTGTACTAATCCAACTTTTAGTACTATTAATATACAGTGGGACCTTGGTATCTGCTGGGGTTTGGTTCCAGGACCACCTCATGGATACCAAAATCCGTGGATATTCAAGTCCCATTATATGCAATAGCATAGTAAAATGGTGCCCCTTATATAAAATAGCAAAATCAAGGTTTGGTTTTTTGGGAGGGGGGAATTTTCAAGCCATGGATGGTGGATCCATGCATGCAGAATCTGTGGATACAGAGGCCCGACTATACCTGTAATGTTCATTCTGAACAAAGCTTATGGTGATGGAAACAGTCAGGTCAAACTGGATTTAGGTAATAAGATTAAGTATGATTCTACCAAACTCTTGAGGGCACATGCAGTAATTGTGTAAATTACACTAAAAATACTTGCTGTTGCTAGTTTGTTACACAGAAGATATTCCACACCTTTTTTTAGTAGGGAAAATAAGTTAACACCCAAACAACTTTCACAATGGGAAAGAACTACTGTCTGGATCACTAGCTGTATAGTGTTCTCAGGATGACAGCTTTAAAAAAAACACTATTACAAACACAGCCACAAGAGAATACTGAAACAATTAATCAGAAATGTCTCTTGCAAACCCATACAGCAAAGCACGGAGACTGCACAAGAGTACCCAACTTGTACAAGTTCCATTCCTTTCAAATAGTTCTGTGTGGGAAGTCTGGTAGATTGTAGATTCTGTAATTAATGGTTAGGTTTGCACTGAACATTAAATATGAGGACAAATTGTGGCCTTAGTCAAGTAAAAGTAATACAACCAAAACAGCCAGTTTCCAGTTGTTGGGGAGGGATGTGTCTGTGTGTGCGTATTAGAATTTAGCTTAGGCCTAAATATAAATATACTAGCTATACCTGGTATAACATACACCGCCCCCCCATGCGCCACACCCCCATGGTACAAATGCCACTCCCCTGTGCCACCCTCCCTGTGCTTGTGCTGCCCTCCCCGTGCTGCCCTGTACCACCCTCCCTGCACCCGCAACTCCCTCCCCATGCTTGTGCCACCCTCCCAGCACCCCATGCCACCCTCCCTGTGCCCCGTGGTGCCCTCCCCACGCCCCATGTCACCCTCCCTGTGCCCCATGCCACCCTTCCCACACCCGCACCTCCCTCCTCGCACTCACACTGCCCTTCCCATGCCTGTGCTGCTCCGTGCCACCCTCCCCGTGCTCGCGCCACCCTCCTCATGCTCACACTGCCCTCCCCGTGCAACCCTCACCATGCTTGCACCACTCTCCCCACACATGCCACCCTCCCCGCGCTCATGCCACCCTCCCTGCACCCCGTACATGCCGTACACATACACACCATGCCACATCCCCCCATACTACTCACACCCCTCTGCCTCCACCATGTTTACAAAGGATTTCAACTGCCACATGGTCCCGCCCCCAGTGTGATGATTGGCTACCCAACAGAGCTTTGGTTGGTCAGTTCCCTAAGCAGCCAATCAGCCACTGGAAATGGCAACATACCTAAGAGCAAGATAGATAGATAGATAGATAGATAGATAGATAGATAGATAGATAGATAGATTTTATAGCTTAGGCCTACATTCTAGCAGACTTCCACTAGCAAACAGAACTTGGTGTCCCCCCCTCCAGGTCTACATGTTTCCTGAAATTATGCACTGCAGATTTCCCAGATCACCCAAATACATTCTGAGGGTACATGGGGGAGGGAAGATACAGAGCCAAGTGAGAATTGACCCCCTTCCCATTCTGATGATGGAAGCAGTACTTGTAGCAGAATAAACTCGGTGAATTCCACCATTAATTTGAAAATTATGTGCAGCTATAATACTTCAGGACTCTATCTGTTTCCTGAGTGGTTGGAAAAAAGAATGAAAACAGTAACAGAGGGGGAGGGGGGAGTTACCTTTTCACAGTATATTCTGTGCTGTTGTTCTCAGCACACTGTATCATCTTTGAAATATAAGCCACTGACATTCACATGAACTACTTACTATAAAAGCAAAGGAAAAATTCAGAGGGTTCTTGAATCTTGCTTCTGACCCAACATTTGTGACTTAATGGAAATATAATAAGTACAGGAAACAATGTTGGGGGGGGGGAGAGAATGCCCATCCTTTGTTTCCATGAAGTCCATTAGCATTTCACTAGCTGTCTGTCTTTGTTTGTCAAGCTGCAAACTAAAATTAAAGCACCTTCTTCAAAGAAACGCAATCCAATTTTATGCTGCTGTAGAAAATCAAGCTATTGCAATAAAGGTGCATATGGGGGGGGGGGGTCGTCATACTGGTAAATGTTTCCCAACTCCCCTTTAAGGTATTTATCCACATAATGTCCCTCCTCTGAAGTACAGGATCCAAATGAGGCAACAGTCTTCAGAGAAAACGGATATGTCTACCATTCATTTCCATCCCAAGGCAATGCAATCTCAGGACAGAAGAGAACACATTGAAATTGCCACCCTTTCTCATACTAAATATACAGAGAAAAACCAGGTCTTCGTCCCAAATAAATGAACAGAGATGCATTGCAGATTATTTATTTATCAAGATCCTCTTTATCTGTCAAGCTATATTAAACATCAAAAAACTCAGGTTGCTTCACAAGGCAGCCCTGGAAGATTAAGCTAGCCACAAAGGCACTTATACCACAACACGTACAGCATGACAAGAATAATAAAAAATTAAAGAGGAAAAAATGCATCAAGGAAAAGAGAAGAGTGGAAAGGTATGTGTATCCATGTACACACACGCCCTACATATACTTTTAAAAAATCAAATAAACTAATTTAATAATTAGCTTAATGATTAGCATCTCATTCAAACTGTGCCATACAGTCTTATTTTTAGTTGCATCCCTATGAAAGCTCAGCTCTGCCCAGTTAAACAAAGCAACTGAGATCTGGCTTTTTGGCTGAAACAAATCAGACTCAAATAATACTTCCTGAAGGGTTTATCCTTTTTAATCTATGTATCAGAATATATTAATCTTAATCTCCCATAAATATAGCACTAACAGTAAATATTGGGTGCTTAGACTTGAACAGACTCACTGAAAACTCACAGGTCTTCCACTGAAGGACAAAGAGATAATAATGCAGTCTCTGACCAGGAGCAGCTATTCTATAGCTAGAAGGATGATCACAACTAGAGTGCAATCACCAAGGGCAATTTTGGGACAACAGGTTGTATGTCAATCCAACTGCTCCATAGTCAATCCAGTTGCTGCACCATGATTGCAAAGCCACTAGATTTCAATCTACTAACCAAGAAGGCCAGTGGGAGAATAATTTTACTTTCCAACAATTATTGCCTAGAACAAGAAAAGTGGCATTTACCCTGTACTTGAAACCTCAATATTTCCACTTATGCAGAACATTAAGTGTTTGGGAGCAGAGGACAAAAGCAATATAAGCAAATTTCTGTAATACATGAATATTTATTATTTGCAGTAAAGCATGAATATTTATTATGCCCAAGCTTTTGTAGACTGGAATTCACTTTATCATGATGGAATTCAGTCCACAAAAGCTTAGGCCATGATAAATGTATTGGTCTTGAAGCTGCTGCAAGTTTCCTTATATTTGCAGCAACAGATTATAATGCAGATTATACCCTTCTGGATACGAATCCAAAATAGCCATTTCTGCCAGTCCTGCAGCACAACAAATGCACTTGTTGGATCTACAATCTCATGTCAGAATCTAAGAAATATTGTTGCTGTAAACTGCCACTGATTTCAACTTATGGTGACCCTATAAATGAGAAACCAAGTCACGTTGTCATCAACAGCCCTGCTTAGGTCTTGCAGACTCAGGGCCATGGCTTCCTTGATTGAGTCCATCCATCTGGAATGTGGTCTTTTCTCTTTTCCTTCTGCCTTATACCCTGCCAAGCATCGATGTCTTATCTAGTAAGTCATGTCTTCTTGTGATATGCCCCAAGTATGACAGTCTCAGCTTAGTCTTCTTGGCTTCCAGGGAGAATTCAGGCTTGATTTGTTCTAGGGCCCATTTATCTGTCTTTTTGGCAGGCTATGGTATCTACAGAACTCTCCACCAGCACCACATTTCAAAACAGACTATTCTCTTCTTACCAGTTTTTTTTCCCTCTTTTCTAGCTTTCACAATCATACATAGAAATTGGAATTACAATGGCATGGGCAATCCTGACTTTGGTATGCAATTATATATCTTTACATTTGAGGATCTTGTCTAGTTTATTCACAGCTGTCCTCCCATGTCCCAGTCTTCCTCTCAATTCTTGACTGCAGTTTCCATTTTGACTGATGACTGAGCCAAGGTATAGGAATTTTTTGATTATCTCCAATGTCTTCATTGCTACTTTAAAGTTATGTAAATCATCTGTGGTCATTATTTTGTTTTCTTAATGTTAACTGTAAACCTACTTTTGCACAATCTTCCTTGACTTTCTTCAGTAGTCATTCCAAGTCTTCGCTATTTTCTGCTAGTAGTACAGTGTCATCTGCATGTCTTATTGTTATTAATGTTCGTTCTTCCAATGTTTATGCCTCCTTCCTCAGAGTCTAATCCAGCTTTACATATGATAACATCAAACCTACAAATTAAAGAGACAGTGTAAAAAAATGCAGGCTTACATTTTAATTGGAATCATTATGTTTCTCCATATTCTGTCTTATTTCTTTAAGAATCAAAGGTTTTGCTATAATGTATAAAGCACAGGCTGATTTTCTGAAATTCTTTGGTGTGTTCTATTATCCAATATATTCTTGTAACATGATCCCTAGTGCTTCTTCCTCTTCTGAACCCAGCTTGGTCATCTGGAATTTCTTGCTCCATATATGGTAAAAGTCTTTGTTGTAGAATTTTGAGCATCACTTTGCTTGCATGGGAAATTAATGCAATGATCCTGCAGTTGCTGCAATCCCTGGTGTCCCCTTTTGAGGGGATTGGAATGTATATTGAACATTTCAAATTTGTGGGCCATTCTTTTGTTTTCCATATTTGATGACATATTTTAGTTAGAATTTCAGTGGATTCGGTCTCTGTAGCTTGAAATAGCTCTATTAATATGCCATTTGTCCTAGTGATTTATTTCTCCCAAGTACTTAGAGTGCCACTTCCATTTGACTTTCTAAAATTGTGGGCTCATCTTCAAATGGTTCTTCCATGAATGAATCTGTCATCCTTTCATCTTTTATACAGTTCTTCACTGCATTGCTTCCACCATCTTTTTATTTATTCTTGACTATACAGCTGTGACATCACTAAGGCTGGTGTCATCCCTCCTCCTGACAGTGTCACCTGGTGCAGTTCGGGTTTGCCGCACCCCCCCCAGGGCCCAATTGTAGTGCAGTGTGTTCCCCTACTGGTCATATAGCATCCTCACTCTTGGTTTAAATTTCCTTTTGATTTCTCAGCTCTTGTGGAAGAAGTCTCTTTTTCCACCTTTTTTGTTGTCATCTTCAATTTCTCTGCATTAATTATTATAGTAGTTTTCTTTATCCCTGCGCACAAGTGGCTGAACAGTTGTATTCAGGATTCCGACTCTATTTCTGTCCCCTTTTCCTTTTGCATCTCATCTGTCTTTAACTGCCTGAAGAGTTTCATCTGTCATCTAATGAGCCTTCTCTTTCTTTTTCACTTCAATCAGTGTCTTTATGCATTCTTTTCTCAAAATAGCCCTGGTTTCAGCCCATAGTTCTTCTAGTTTACAGTCAATTACACTTAATAGTGTGACTCTGTTTTTTAATATTATCTTTAAATTCTACAGGGATGTTCTTCATGTTGTGTTTTGGCACATGATTGATTTAGTGTTCTTTTTCAGCTTTACTCTAATTTTTTATTTTAGCAGTTCATGGTCTGTGCCACAATCTGCTCCTGGTCTTGTTTTTGCAGAGAGAATGGAGCTTTTCCACCTTCTGCTTTCAATTATGTAGTCTATTTGATTTCTATATCAGGTGACATCCATGTATACAGTCACCACTTTGGTTGCCTGAAGAACGTGTTACAAGAATTATATCCTCCACTTAAAGAAAACGAATTCAAATAACATCAGAATGACAGGCAGGGGCCTGGGCCATTACTGGCCATCATCACTATTTCCCAATGCAACAAAACCCCTTACCACTTCTCATTAAGAAGTGCTAATAAAGTTTTGTTTGTTTGTTTGTTTGTTGCAGACACAGACAAGTCCTTGAAGTTGAGCAACAACCACAGGGTCATGAAGGTAGCAGTATGGGGTACATCAGGACAACTGCTTCTTCCAAGAATCATAGAATCATAGAATTGCAGAGCTGGAAGAGACAACGAGGGCCATCCAGTCCAACCACCTGCCATACAGGAAATCACAATCAAAGCATCCCCAACAGATGGCCATCCAGCCTCTGTTTAAAGAACTCCAAGGAAGGAGACCCCATCACGCTCCGAGGGAGTGCGTTCCACTGCCGAACAGCTCTTACTGTCAAAAAGTTCCTCCTAATGTTGAGGTGGGATCTCTGTTCCTGGAGCTTGCATCCATTGCTCCGTGTTCCAATCTCTGGAGTAGCAGAAAACAAGCTTGCTCCATCCTCAATGTGACACCCCTTCAAATACTTAAACAGGGCTATCATATCGCTTCTTAACCGTCTTTTTTCCAGGCTAAACATACCCAGCTCCCTAAGTCTCTCCTCATAAGGCATCGTTTCCAGACCTTTCACCATTTAGTCACCCTTCTCTGAACACGCTCCAATTTATCAATATCCTTTTTGAATTGTGGTGCCCAGAACTGGACACAGTATTCTAGGTGAGGTCTGACCAAAGCAGAATACAGCGGCACTATTACTTCCCTTGATCTGGACACTATTCTTCTATTGATGCAGCCCAAAATCGCATTGGCCTTTTTAGCTGCCGCATCACACTGTTGGCTCATGTTCAACTTGTGGTCTACTAGGACTCCTAGATCCCTTTCGCACGTAGTCTCATTCAGCCAGGTCTCCCCATCCTATATCTATGCATTTCATTTTTCCGCCCTAAGTGCAGTACCTTACATTTCTCTGTATTGAATTTCATTTTGTTAGCTTTGGCCCAGCTCTCCAGTTTATCCAGATCATTTTGAATTTTGATCATGTCCTCCAGGGTATTAGCTACTCCTCCTAATTTGGTGTCATCTGCAAATTTGGTAAGTATGCCCCTAATTCCCTCATCCAAGTCATTGATAAATATGTTGAATAGCACTGGGCCCAGGACAGAACCCTGTGGCACCCCACTAGTCACATCTTTCCAATGAAGCTGCACTAAATATTGAATGATATTCAATACTTAGTGCAGCTTCAGCCCTTGCTGATATTTCAAAGTACAGTTCTTTCTCCATATCTACATGGTCCCACGTCCACACTATTATTGTGCAATGTAGCCAGGGGAAAAAAAGGATCTTATAATCTAGGAACAGATGCTGATAACTGGCAATTGTCCCTTTGCTCTTTTTATTCTTTCCAAAACCCAGACTTTAAAAAGGGCTCAAATCCCCACTAAATACCCCCCTAATGTTTTAGATCTGATAAGTAAACGTTGCTCATTACACTAAAAAAAGGAGGTGTTGATGTTAGAAAGAATTATTTCATCCTCTTTACACCCCCCCTGCACACACACAAATAATGCATCAAAGATAACATCATTACTTGAAACATATTATTTTCAAGATCTGGACAAGTTCTAATTCCTCTGTTCCTTCCCACTTCTTCTACCACTCGTAGGCTGGTATTCCAAATGCCTTCACTGTTGTAAAAGACTGGAATGGCTTCACCACATCACCAGCTCACTGATCAATTCGCTGGTTGCAGAAACAGGGGAAGAAAATCTTCTCTGTGATCTTACGCCACTTTTATTTAACCAGATGCCTAATGAAGGCTCAATTGCAAAGGTGGTCAGGCCTTTCCTACTGCCACAAAGAATGAGCAGAAGTTCTTTCCTCAAAGCTTCTCACTGAATCCCATGGGATTTTTTTGAAATCTTTAAGCAGCCCATATAAGCAACTTAGCAGAGGCAAAGGGGCACACCTCAAAAGGAAACGAGCAATATTAAGGGTCTTACTCCCATTAGTAACAGGCAGCTCTAAGCCACAAGCAAAGTAATATAGAGGAAACATTACCTACTTATACCCTGAAGATTTCCTGAAGCTATCAAGCCCTTCTCATCATACCCAATCCATAAGCAGCAAATCAAGACAGAGTGAAGAATGGAGAAGAGTAAAACCAAGTGCAGGAAAAGTGCTGCTGAGAGTCTTTAACCTAAAGTCGTTTTCCTTTCTGTTTTTCCCTCCTGTCAGTCTTGCTTGAGAAGCAGCTCAGACAAAATATACAGCAGCAGCAGCAGCAACAACAGCAACAACAACAACAACAACTTGATTAAAACAAGCCACATTTTGTAAGCCAGCAACAAGCCCTGGCTTCAAAATGTTATTGTTGAAAAATAAACCATAATTGACTGCCTGGGAAAGATTCCGATGTACAAAGCAGTTAGGTGAAACAAATTCTAGCTTAGCAGACACGTAAAGGTAGCTCATATAACCTTATGCTTTCTCCTTAAAATCAGAACTAGAGTGGGCATTAAATTTTTCCTATCTCATGTGTTCTGCCTTGGGGAATGGGAACAAAGGATATTTGCCCTTTTGAGAGGTAAAGATAATGCAAAACAACTATTACATCCCACATTCCACGTTTGCAAATCCAACTCTCCTTCATAACCTGGAGTACAAATCTTTAAGACATCTTCTAGATGGAATATCTCCAAACTGAGAGACTAGAAATATCGCATTTAAAACCATCCATTTTAGGAAGAATTGTTTTAGTGAAAATGCTTCTAGTTCCCCATCTTTCCCCTTCCTTATTTCAGGTAATTCCCTCGGCCCCCTCAATATCACGGTTCAAAAGGTGGCAAAAATTGATTTACTCTTCTATTTTTGGACACAAAAACCACATTTTCTTCAATCAGTTAGGCATCTCTCCATTAATATGGGTGGGCTGGCCATAACAGATCACCAACTTTATTTTGCTGTCTTTTAACTATGCCAAGCAATTTCCCTGTTGAATAAAAGTGCTATCATTCCCTGGATTGACACAGAACTTAATGCAGACTTCAATACCTTGCATAGCATGTTTTTAAAAAAAAAAAAAATTCAGGAAAGGAGATTAAGGATATAAAGAATCCATGGTTTAAAACCATCATTGAGATCTGGTACAAATGGAAATACATTGTTTCTCCAGACTTGTCACCTATATGTCCATTTCTGTACCATCCCAATTTTTTCCAGTCAGATAAAATGCAGCAATATAAGGGTTGGGAAGACAGAGGGATTTACCTGATTAAAGATCTTTTTACCAATGGTAAAATAGATCCGCTGAGGGCCTGGTATCAACCCTAGCTCCATTTTCAGCCTTATGGTACCAAATTAACCAAATTAAGGCATTCACCTCTAGTTTCCTTCGAAAGGGGAAATTGTTAAGATCTATGACTCCCTTTGAATTGTTCTGCAGTGATCTTTCTGGCAATATTAAGGGTCTAGTTTCTTGTATCTACCAATATATATTGAAATATGCTTACCAATACCCTAGCAGCTCTAAAACAAGCTGGGAAGGTAAGCTGAATATATTAATATCTGAATCTGAATGGGCCACTATTTGGGTATCTCCTCTGTTGAAATCGAGATTAGCCCCGACCAGAGATAATTTTTTTTAAGTTCGTACACAAATGGTACATGACCCCTATCAAATTATCATAGACGGTAAAAACCTTGTTGTCCTGATACTGGTGGGGATATCTGGTCCCAGGGACATATAATCACATGTGGACTGACTGCCCCAAAGTTAATTCTTTTTGGCACAAAGTTCTTGATCTGACTGCTTTAATTACTAAACAAAAATTCAACTTCTGTCCAGCTCTCCTGTTACTTTCAATCTACACCACTAGTAATAAACATTTAAAACACAGAAGTTTGATTGCTTATCTCTTGACGGTGGCTCGACATGTATTGGCCAAAGCTTGGAAGACAGGGCTTCTGTCCCTAGATAATTGGTGGGAAACAGTTTGGGATCAATGGCTAATGGAGAAGCTGTCGGATAAAATGAATTATTACCTATCACAAAAAAAAAGTATATTTTTATGAGAAATGGTTTCTCTTTATTGATTTTATTAACACACATGGTACAATTGTTCACCCACTGTCCTCCCATTTGACATTATGGTCTGATGTTCTCCAAATAATTTAATGTGTACAGGACTGTGCGATGCTATTGCATGTTCATGCATTCCATTTTAATATGTTGTTTCCATGCCACTTTTTATTCTTTTATCTATTCTATTTTAGGCCAATGTCCTCAATGTTGTACTGTGTTCTTTCCTTTTTTACTGTGCTTTTAGTTTTGTATTTTTCATATATATATATATATATATATATATATATATATATATATGGACCACCGCATCCCAAAAATAGTACTTTACAGTGAACTCGCCACAGGTCAGCGTAAGAGGGTGCTCCAGAAAAGCGATACAAGGACTCCCTGAAAAAACATCTCAGGCTCGGCCAAACTGATCACTAACAATGGTCTGCCCTGGCCTCACATTGGGAGGCATGGAGATGCACTATCCACAATGCTGCAGCCTTATTTGAGAACTCACGCCAAACAAGTTTTGAAGAGAAATGACAACGCTGAAAGAATCACAACCCGGAAACATCACCCAAGGAGACCTTCTGCTGTGCTTTCTGCAACTGGACTTGTTTATCTCAGATTGGTCTTTTTAGTCATCAGCGTGCTTGCAGAAAGCGTGGGATGAGTCCTTCCTGAATCTTCGTTTGTGAAGAAAAGCCAGACACACACACACACACACACACAAATATATATGCACACATATATATGACATCTCCTAATAACAGTCAGTGGAGTCTTCATCAGATCACCCCCACTGATAAGGAAAGCAGGCAAATGCACAATAAATAAATTCTTAATAATGCAGTTGGCACAATATCCAAATTTTATTGAATTTATTTGTCTCACTCTTGTAGCACATTCAGCTTAGTATCATTTTTGTCCTATTTACTGTCCACAATCCATTAAGACAACTGCTGAATGTTTTTTACCACCAGAAAAGCTTCAATATTTGTTGTTTTAAGGTGATGGGATGAATGCTGCAAGCATCCTGAACCACAACATAGAAAGCTGCCTTATTCCAAGTTTTCTGTTTAACTATTGTTTTCTCTAACAGGCACTGTCCCTCCCACCAGATCTTATAACCTAGAACAGACCTACAAGTACTAAATACGTTAATTTAAAACACACTTTAAACTATGCAGCATAACCCATCACCCACCTCGCATCCTAGTACAAGCAAGATGTTTTTATTTCTATTACAAACTCTTGTAGCAAGGTTGCTATATCTGGAATAATACAAAGAAAGAGTCTGAATACAAGTACGGCAAGCATTTGACTTCCAATACTGTAGCTACAAGTTGAAACCTTTGGTGGATGCATTTCATGTTTCATACATTTATAGCATGGACTGAAGCACAGCAACATACGTATGTCTAGGGCCACGTGCATTAAAATACCAAGCACTGAGGCCATGCTCTTCTATTTTAATATGGACTATCAAGTTCAACAGGACTATTATCTCCTTGGGGGCCTTTTCCCCTTACAGTGCTGCAGACCGTCATAAACACTGATGGCACTGCATGACCCTACCTAGTGGGATAGTGGGAAATCCCACTATCAATAAAACATTGCCTTTAAAGCAGGGTGGGCTAAAAAAGGTGGGTATGGCACATTCAGATTAACTGCATAGCAAAACTTTTGTTTTTTGACTTGAAGAAATCAAGGGACCAAATGCAGTATTAAGTAAAGACCAAGTCATTTACAAAACATATGATGGTCAAGATGACCAGATACACCACACTAAAAGCTGGATGAGTTCAGAAATAGGTTATGAGCAATGAATGATCTTGGAAGTAAAGCAGGGTCAGCCTTGGTTAGTACTTGGATGGAAGACCACAAAACAAATACCAGGTGCCACGGGCTCCATTTCAGAGGAAGAAACTGGCAAAACTACCTCTGAGAATTCCTTGCCTAAGAGAACCCAATGAAATTCATGGGGTTGCCTTAAGTCAAGAGGCAACATGAAGGCACCAACCCACCCCAATGTTTTCTAGTGTTTTACATGACAGGGAGTATGATTTCATTCCATTTGTAACTCATGTACCTTGTTGAAGACCCACATTTCTCCATTCAGTGTTGGACTTCTGGATAGCCACAATAGCAGCACAACTTTTAACGTTGCCATTGTGTATGAAGCCTTTTCCTGATTTTTTTCCCTTAAAAATATTCTTGTATCACATTCCTTTACAGGCTCAGACAGTTAAAGCAGCAACTTATGAGTTCTGTAAAGACACCCTCCGAGAAAGAAATTTAGACTGGGCCTGAACCATGTATGCCCATCCTGCTCTCGCTCACTCATCACCTTTATCTTCTCAGTAATCTCCCATAGTGTGTGTATGTGTGTTTACATGCATGTGCATACAGGCACACATGAACATAATTATGCAGAGATAGATCTTCGCCAGAAGGACACAGATATTATCATACAGAAAAACATTCACAAATAGTTGATAATAACTTGGTTTAGGGTACACAAGAAAGTGAAGAAACTTGCTTTTACAGTGGGCCCTCAATATCCACTGGGGTTTGGTTCCAGGACCCCCCCCCCATAGATACCAAAATCTGTGGACGCTGAAATCCCGTTATATACAATGGCATGGTAAAATGTTGTCCTTTATTTAAAATGGCGAACAGCAAGGTTTGCTTCTTGGAATTGTTGTTATTATTAAACATTTTCAAGCTGTGGATAGCAAAATCCGTGGATGCAGAAGGCCAACTGTATTTGCTTTACTGACTTCCCAAAAAATTGAGAGCAAATCTCTAAACTGAACTTCATTCCCTAATCAGTTACCTTGTTGAACACCCAGATTTCTCCATTCACTGTGGGCCTAGGGACACCATGCCCATTGTAGTGGAACAGGACCCTCTCCTCCTTGGCATTTCGACGCAATGATGTACATAGCTTCTTAACTTCATCCACTGTAGGGTCAAGGCTCTGCTTGTATCGGGCCTGGTTGCAAAAAAGAGAGAGAAAAGCAAAATGAATTTCCCAACTTAATTCTTCCACATGCCTGAGAATTAAAAATAATGCCAAATATTTTCACATGCACAGAAAGGAGGCATACATTCCTTTATCTAAAAAAAAATAATAATCAATAAGTAACATGGGTATATAGCTTTTAGAATAACTTTGTATCCCAGTCATCAACTCTCTTTGACACTATTTTGCATTAAACAGACAAATAAACCTAGATAACTTTAAAACTTCCACTTGCTATAAAAGCTTCTCTCTCTCTCTCTCTCTCTCTCTCTCTCTCAATCTCTCTCTCAGTCTCTTCATAATGCATAAAGTCTCCTGCAAATTATATTGGTACCAAAGGAACTATCTGCAGTACTGAAATGTATACAATGTAAAGCTAGAGATGCTGCAACAATTTAGACCTAGACAATAGATCATTAAATTTTCAAGAAGGCAAAGATGCCTGTCCAAAGACTTGTTTAAATAAAAGCTTATTGTAAGTTGATCCTCTAATTTGTTTATAAACTCAATAGCACACCAAGACCAGAATATGAAGAACTACAGAGACTCATGGAAAGACTATACTGATGTTTTAAACTGCCTTCCCTCTCTCCCCCTCTTGAACCCTGCGGAATAAGACCCCAAGCGAGCATCTTCTCGACACCAGTGGTCAGCCAGAAACTTTCCAAAACCTACAAGCAAGGCACAAAGGCAACAGATCTCCCTGTTCATTATCTCCAGCATCCAGTATACGGAGATATACTACATTAGAATACAGAGGTTCTATTTAGCTATTATGCAGCAATAATTTCCACTGGTGGAAAGAAAACAATGCAATGCCACATAAGAACATTCTGAAAATATCACCACTGATATCCTGCCATGTTCACACTCTCTCAGCCTCAGAGAAAAGCAAAGCCAAATACCCTCTGAGCAAATCTTGCCAAGAACATCCCGCAGTAGGTTCACCTTAGGGGTCACCATAAGTCAGAAATGAATTGAAGGCACACAACAACAAAAACAGGAAGGGCAGACAAGTGCAGCATTATTGTAGCATCATTGCTATGGTTTCCTGCTTCTTCTTTTTTTCAATTTCATCTTTATTGTGTTTTATATCAACATGAAAACATTAAAAACATGACATGACAGGATGTATTTTCCCTTGCACAGATCAACAGTACAGTAAAGAGATGTGTCAGTGAGCAGAGTCCCCCAGAGCATCCTGGAGGTTCAAAAGGGTCATCTACAGGAGGTCATCAGATGTCGCATCCCTTCATAGTGAAGTGTCCAGTACATCATCCAACAGTGTGTCTTGCCAGAAGAGTTGCTATGATGATGGGAGAGGGAATTTGGGTGCCTCATTATTTATGTAATCAATAAACATGTGCCAAATGGAGTGGAATGGGTCTCTTTTCCTTTGGTTCATTGATATATTCATTCCGAAAAATAATTTGTCTAACAAACATAAAGTCCATACACAAGAGCTTGCCAGGTGTCTACTGAGACTGCCCAGATTTCCAATTTTTAGCTATTTCTAGACATGCTGTCATTAGCAAAAATGAAATCAACCTTCTATGACTTAATTCCCTGTTTTGGTTAAGGAAGAGGGAAAGCAGTAGGAAGGTCGGGCAGAAATGAACAGTCTGGTTAATAAGCAACAAGATTTGGGTTAAGATTTGGGACCAAAATTGTTTGGCTTGGGGGCATTCCACCCACATGTGTAGATAGGTGCCAATAGAGTGGCAGCCCCTCCAGCAATGAGGGGAAAGTGTGCATATCATGTGTGATAGGTATAAAGGAGTCCTGTACCACCTGTGGACCAACTTAAGTATACTCCCTTTGGTTTGGGATGATCTTGATTTATAGGGTGCGGAAATCCAAATGCAGGACCATTCGTCCTCTGTTATAGGAATGGATAGTTCTGACTCCCAAACTGCTTTCATATGGGCGGTGGGATCATATATTTGGGTGATCAATAGATTGTATATTTGGGAGGTAGTAGCTTTGGTATGTGGGTCTTCTGTAATGCAGAATTGTTCATAAAACGTAATAGGAATTCTGGGTTTTCCCTTGGCTTTAATTGAGGTTGTAAATGTACTTATTTGTCTGAGTTAGAGCCAGAAGGGCGTGAGGGTTCCTAGTGATGCTTGGATTAAATTCAACGTTAGTGGTTCCTACCATTAAATAGGTCCAGGGTCTGAAAAAGGCCCTGGTTCTTCCATCCGTTGAATTGCGCCAGTTTGTCTGGTGCATAAAAGTTTGGATGCAAGAGGAAGGGCCTAATTGGGGAGGGTTCGGGCATGAGAAAGTGTTTCCATTTGGCTAAGACTTGTAAGGAGATGCGTAGAAAGGGGTTTGAAACTGTTTTGAATTTACGATGATGAGGAATGGAATATAGATAACGTCTTTCTGGCGACATTGAGGAGCCTAATTCCAAAGTTACCCAGGAGACAGAAGGGTGCTCTTTGAATAGTTGGACTACTTGTGAGAGCTGGAATGCTTGAAAGTATGTGAGAAGGTGCGAATATGCTAGGCCTCCTTTAGTTTGTTGGGCATATTTTGTGGAATTAAAAAAATCTCGATTATTTGTTTTGGAAAATGAATTTTTCTATCAATTTCTGACATTTTTGTATACATAGCTCCATGGGAATGGTTTGAAACAAAAATGATATTTGAGGAAGGAGAGCCATTTTGATCAGTACTATTTTCCCTAGGATACTTAGTTTTAGTTTACATCAGTTATTGGTTTTCCTAATGATCCAATTTGAGATACGATTGTAGTTGCAAGGGACCAGCTGTGTTAAATCTTTGGTGATTAATACACCCAGATATACGAATCTCAAGGATCGCAACTGCAGGCCCGTCATGGATTTCCAGCGTTCTTATTGGTGAAATTGAGTACTGACGCAGAGCATGATGGATTTGGTGTAGTTGATGTGCAGGCCTGAATAGAGTCCAAATTGGGTTAAAGTGCATTTAAGGTGAGGGAATGTTGAATCTAAGTCTGATGCATATATTAGTAAGTCATCCACATAGAGTGATAGGATGTGTTGTTCTCAGTTGATTAGGGTACCAGCAATATTTGGGGAGTTTCTAATTAGCAGGGTGAGGGGTTCGATAGAGCGAATAGCGGGAGAGAGTGGGCACCATTGTCTGGTCCCTCTTGTGATAGGAAAGGAGGATGAGGGGTATCCATTTACGATAACCCTGGCTGATGATCCTTTATAGAGAGTTCTAAGGGTATTTATAAAGTTTTGATCAAAGTTAATTTCTGATAGAGCTGGAAAGAGAAACAGCCATTCTAAAGTGTCAAAGGCCTTTAAAATATCTAGGGATAAGAGTGTCAGAGGAGACTTGGTAAGATTAGAGTAATGGATTGGGTTTAGTGTCCTTCTAACGGGGTAAGCTAGATGCCTCCCCGACATGAAGCGCACCTGATCTGGATAAATGTAATCGGTTATAAAGGTGTTGATTCAGGAAGCAAGAATATGAGTGAATAGTTTCATATCTTGGTTTAGTAGGGCTATTGGCCTAAATGCTTTGGGTTCTAGGTTTTCTTTTGCCAACTTGGGTATCAGGATTATGTTGGTTGTGTGCCAGGTTTGTGGCAGTGGACCCTAAATCAAGATATCATTAAAGAGCTTGCACAGATGAGGTTCTAGAGTTGCACTGAGGAGTTTATAAAAGGCCCCTGAAAAGCCATCTGGTCCACGGGCTTTATATGGTTTCAGCTTAGAGATTGCCTGTTTGATTTCCTCAGTAGTAATAGGCATGTTGAGGAGAGCAAGATGTGACTGAGAAAGTTTGGGGAGGTTGAGCAAACACACAAACACACATACAGCTAGGTCAAGTGTAGTGGCAGATGCATATAGATCTGAATAGCATTTGTGGAATGTTTGCAGTATTGATTTTGGGTCTAACACTACTTGTCCGGTTGAGGTCTTGGTGGAAGTGATTACCTGTTTTTCTGCTTTGCATGTGGCAGCCCTAGCTAACAACTTGGACGATTTATTGTTGTATTCATAATAGTACGTTCGTGGGTACCAGAGAGAGGTTTGAATCTTTTTCTCTCCTAGGGCTGCCAGCTCAGCTTTCCTGTTTTGTAGTTGAGTGTAGTTGGTTTTAGAAGGGCAAGTTTTGTGTATCTGGGAGAGGTGCATTATGTCATTTATCAGAGATTGTCTAGCCCTTTCTCTGAGTTATTTCTGGATTGCGCTTGCTTTGATGAGCTCTCCTCTGAGTACTGCTTTCAGAGTATCCCAGAGGAGGGCTTCAGCAGTCTCTGGGCTTTTATTTTCCTTATCAAATTGAATTATTCATTTTTCAATTCGCTTTTTTATTATTAGTTCTGCAGAAGGTAGGGGCTACACTTCCAGAAGAGGGGTTTAGGGGTGCTCTGAGAGAGTTGCCACGTTAAAGAAATGGCCACGTGGTCAGAATGAATAATTGGTTCTATGGAGATATCTGGGATTTCTAGGATCAAATTCTGGGGTATCAGGCAAAAGTCTATACAGGAATATGTGTGGTGTACTGTAGAGTAGAAGGTGTAGTCTTGAGCAGAACGATTCTGGGCTCTCCAGAGGTTTATCATACCATATTTATCAATGAGTCGTGTTAATGGAGATGGTGTCTGTGAGTAGAGACTTTGAGTGCAGGACCTGTCACGAAATGAGTCAAAAACTTTCTTTGTTTTGCCTCCAACAATGATGGTACCCTTGGCATTCTCAGTCAGGATTGTGAGAAAGTGTTTCATAAAGTCATAATGTTTACTCTTTGGTGAGTAAAATGTGCCTAAGGTGATGGGCTGATGAGCAATTTCCCCGGTCAGAATCAGGTAGCGTCCAGCGGGATCCCTAATAATTTTTCCCACTGTGAGGGGGCAGGACCTATGTATCAGGATAGCCACTCCCCTTGCTTTTTTGGAGTTGCTGGTTGTGTAGTGGGCTGAAAAAAGTGAGGGGGAGGAGTATGTTTGCTGTTCCTGAGTGATGTGCTTCTTATAAAAAAGAAATATGGGGAGACAAGTCCCTTAGGTACCTAATTATTTCCCCCCTGGTGACTGGCAAGCTTAATCCTTTAGTGTTGAGTGAAATTATTTTCAATCTATTCATTGTTTCTGGAGATGTGGAGTGTGAGGGAGTTTGGTTTACATATTCTGGTTACGCATAGAGAGTGTTGTTGGGAGGAGAATTTGGCTGAGTGTGGCCTAATGTTTTGTACCGGGGGAGATTTGTTTTGGGTCTTGGGGGTGAGGGGTAGTACATTCCATCTATTAACAGAAAAAGTAAAACATTCATGAACTGTATCAACAATCTAAACATAAAGGGTAATACCAAGAGGAAGAGCTCCAGGAGTATTCCTAGGGCTCGATCTGTCACAAAGTGGGAGATCTCTTCTGGACATGGGGGAGGGCAGAGCATGAAGGGTGAGATGGAGTGGAGTTGAAGTCTGCTGTTTACAAAAGTGTTATACTTCTGTGTGCTGCAAGGTCTTTAGAATTCATGTACAGCTTAACCTGGGACTTGGGTGGATATAAATATCTGGCTTTTTATTTTATTTTGTTGTTGTTATTGTTTGTTTGTTTGTTTGTTTGTTTGGGGGGGTGGCCAGAAACCATCTTGTTGGGTGCATTTAGTCCATGAGTAGTTCCCCACCTCACCTCCCCCATCTAAGCATCGTAATTGGAAAGTAGGGAGATATAAAGCCTGACAATATTCAGGCTGCCTTGGGGGATCTTACTTAACATGAGACATGGTACCATGTGCCATTAGCTTTACAAGTGGTTACCAATATATGTGTGTATGGACAGGTTGCTTACCTGTAACCATAGATCTTCGAGTGGTCTTCTGTGAATTCACACAGTTGGGTTATTCCTGAGCCTGCAAAGAGCGTTTGGAACCTTCTGGTATCGCTACGCAGAATGTGCATTGATACATTTTTGGCGGTATCTCTGCCCACCCTAACGGTCCCTTATAAGGTGCTCTTGCATAATTCCCCTCAGTTCCTTGAATGACGCTGCAACCAGCAGCATCAGGAACATTCAGCATGTTTATATGATGTAGTAGGACATAGAGGGGAGGATGAGCCAGTCTGTGTGAATTCACCGAAGACTACTCGAAGATCTATGGTTACAGGTAAGAAACCTGTCCATCTTCTTCATGGTCTCTGTGAATCACACAGTTGGGTAGACTGGCAAGCTTCCCCACTGGAGGAGGATATGTAATATAAATGCTGACACAAGGACCAAGCTGCACAGTCAAAACAGTAGTTGGATTTTTTGACAGCACATTCTTAAGCATGAGAAAACGGATCAAGAATATATAATCAGCATATCAAGGATATCAGTCAAGTAACTTGGCAACACATTAACACTTACTCATTGAATAGAAGACAAAAGCACAGCTTTCCCAAAAGCAGTCTCGTTCCTAGAACGAGTGTCAAGTCTAAAATGGGAAATGAAAGTCAAAGGTGATGACCAAGTTGCTGCTCTGCAAACGTCCTCTAGAGGCACCCCAGAGAGGAAAGCTGTTGAGGTGGAGACAGCCCTCGTTGAGTGTCCTCGAATCCGTGGCGGCAATGGTTTCTTGGCCAGTTCACAGCAGAGGGATATAGTCGATGTCACCCACTTAGACAGACGTTGTGGAGAAATAGGTTCTCCAAGTTTCGAGTCGGCATAGGAAATAAACTAAACTAGGTGACTTCCTGAAGGGAGCAGATCTCTGGATGTAAAAGGGAAGTGCCTTCCTAGCATCCACGGAGTGGAGGGTACGCTCAAATTCGTCCTTCGGATCCTGCATCAGAGCAGGGAGAGTGATAGACTGATTCAGATGGAAACTCGATACCACCTTCGGGAGGAAGGAGATGTCGGGATGGAGCACTACCTTATGTTTGTGGAAGGCAGTGTATGGTGGGCCCGAGCGCAAGGCACAGAGTTCTCCAACTCGATGCACCGAAGTAATAGCAATAAGGAAAGCAGTTTTCCAAGTCTGGAGTCTCAAATCAGTAGATGCCATGGGTTTGAAGGGACATCGAACCAGTTGTGAGAGGACCAGTTCGAGGCTCCATGTTGGAGTAGGCTCGAGTACCGGAGGATGAAGGTTGGCATAGCCTCTTAAGAACTTCTTGACCGTCTGGTCCGTAAAAGGAGACTGGTGACCTCTAGCCTGGAATTCGACAGAAACGGCTGCCAAGTAGCACCAGATCGACAAAAGCGAAAGCCCTGTGACAGACAGGTGGTGAAGGAATTCCAAGACCGTCGGGATGGAGTATGGTTCCATAGCCAGTCCCCGATCAGCCAGAAAGGCTTCAAACTTTTTCCACTTGTAGTGATACGATCAACGGGTAGCAGGTCATCGGGCAGCGTCGATGACAGCCTGAACCTCTGGAGGGAGAGATGGAGAGACCCGGCCCCTCAGATGAATCCGAGGCCCTATTGACCCCGGCACTCTGAACGGAGGATGAGTTCAAGGCCATAGTCTCCATGCTGTTAGTCATAGAGCTTGTACATCTGGGTGTCTGACCTTCCCGTTCTGAATGGTGAGAAGATCGGGACAGGTTGGGAGTCAGATGAATCGGTGCCTGGCTAGATGCAGGAGGATTGCAAACCAAGGTTGACGGGGCCACCACGGAGTGATGAGGATGGCACCCGCTTGGTCCCGATACAGTTTGGCAATTACTCTCATCAGCAGTGGAAATGGAGGGAAGAGGTAGAGAAGGGGTCCCGTCCAATGAAAGAGGAATGCGTCGCCCCTCGAATCCGGGGCATGACATCTGGAGCAGAACTGGTGGCACTGACTGTTTTCTGGTGACGCAAAGAGGTCTACTTGGGGAGTTCCCCATTGTTGGAACAGGTCTGACATTGCTGATCTGTGCAACATCCATTTGTGGATGGAGAGGCTGGAACAGCTGAGTCTGTCTGCAAGAATGTTCTCCATCTCCAGCAGATGGATGGATTGGAGGTAAATGTTCCTGCAAACGCACCAATCCCAGATGTCCAGTGTGAGTTGAAGAAGCTCAGGGGAAGAAGCTCGTTCCTCCTTGCTTGTTCAGACAGTATATCACCAATGTGTTGCCTTTGACCACCAGAACTGTCTTTCCTGTCACCATAGTTTCGAAGGCCCGCAGTGCCTTCTGGACACCAAGAAGTTCTAAGATGTTGATATGGCATATCTGTTCATTGGCATCCCAAGTGCCCTGGATTTTGTAGAATTCGAGATGGGCTCCCCATCCAAACATTGAGGTGTCTGTTGTTAGAGAGATGTCTGGTTGAGGAGGGTCGAATGGCATACCCGACAAGACGTTCTCCGGAGCCTTCTCCGGAGCCAACCACCATCCCAGCGACCGTTGAACTGCCCGTGGCATTGTGAGCAGTTTGTTCGGGGAGTCGCGCAGAGGGTCGAACACTTGTAAGAACTAGTGTTGAAGCGGGCGGAAGTAGAGTCTGGCGAGGTGCGTCACATAGGTAGTAGCTGCCATGTGACCGAGAAGTACCTGGACTGCATGGGCCGAAAGTCTTCGGGATCGGCGGCAGGTGTGGATCAAGGAACAAAGGGTGTTGAATTGGTCCCAAGGTAGGTAGGCTGTGGCCGTAAATGAATCCAACCGAGCCCCGATGAACTGGATAGATTGGGATGGTTAGAGAGCGACTTCTCCATGTTGACAACAAGTTCCAGGCCATCTAACACATCTAAGGTGAGACCAATGTCCAGTTCGAGCTGACGTAGAGAGTTTGATACAATCAGCCAGTCATCGATGTAGGGGAAGACCACCGCTCCACGCTGGCGTAGAAAGGCCGCTACCACCGCCATGCACTTTGTGAAGACTCTTGGAGTGGTCAAAAGTCCAAATGGGAGGACCCGGAATTGGAATACCTCGATCCCAATCTGGAACGCCAGGAACCATCTGTGGGATGGATGGATCCCAAGGTGGAAGTAGGCATCTTTGAGGTCTATGGAAGTGAACCAGTCGTCTTGCTGTAAGAGTGGTAGGATGGAAGCCAGGGTAACCATCCTGAACTTCTTTGGTGCTATATACCAGTTCACTCCGCTAAGGTCGAGAATGGGACAGAGACGACTGTCCTTCTTCGTGACCAGAAAGTACCTCAAGAAGAAGCAGAGGTGGTGAAGTTCGGAGTCCACACGTTGGATGGCCCCCTTCAGCAGCAGCGTCTGCACCTCCTCGAGGAGGGCGGTGTTGATCAAACCTGACCTGTCGGAGGTAGTGAGTCGAATTCCATCCAGTAGCCATTCTGGATTATTTGAAGTACCCAGCGGTCTGATGTTATTGGAGACCAGGCTTCTTGGAAAGTTGACAATCAATCTCCAAACAGTGGAGTCTAAAGAGAAGAGAGAGAATGAGGTGGAAACTCAAAATTTTCTCCTGGCTTGATCCTTGGACCTAGGCTTTGCAGGGGGTTGGTATGGAGAAGTTGACCCCTGGCTCCCCACCGATGAGGCTGACGAAGGGGACGGCAGATATCAGAAGTGTCTATAACATTGGCCAGTAAACCCCCATCTAAACTGATGGCCAGATGTAGAGGCCTGCCAGTTGGTATGGCTCCTGGAGCAGTATAGAGAAGATGAGGAAGCAGCCATACCATACTTCTTGGCGGTGGTCCTCGTCGTCTGAGTGAGCTCTAATTTTTCATCCATGGAGCCGTTGAAAAGGCCTGACTCATCGAATGGTAAATCCTCGATGATAGCCAAGGCTTGGGGAGTGAGGCCTGAGGACTGGAGCCACGCGTGACAACACAGGGCGATGGATCCAGCTATTGTCTTGGCAGCACAATCTGCAACATGTCGGGCAGAAATCATTTGTTGCCCCGCAGTAACTTTGCTTCTGTCTGGATTGCCTCCACTAATCTTCGTCTTTCATCTGGGAGATCTTGGATGAGGGGCATCATCCTCTCCCAGAGTACATGTTGATATGCCCCCATACAAGCAGAGTAATTAGCCACATGGAAGCTCAGGCCTGCAGCTGAGTAGATGTTTTTCCCAATTATGTCGAGCTTCAGCCCCTCTGGGTCAGGTGGCATCGATTGCGGACAGCATTGCCTTCTGTTCTGGGTGGCTTCAACCACCACAGAATTGGGGCAAGGATGAGTTTGAAGCTATTCAATATGTTCACCTCAAATCCAATGCAACCTATCAATCTTCTTTGAAGTGGACTGGATCAAAGAAGGGTTTTCCCATGAACCCTAAGTGAGTTTCAGAAGGGAAGGGATGGCAAAACTGGAACACTGGCGGTAGGAGGCGCCTTCGACTGTATACGATGGAATATTGGATCCACCGGTTCCGACTCCTTTTCCACAACCTTGAGGTCCAAAGTGTGGGACATGCGAACCATTTATTCAGAAAAGGCACAGATATCATCCGTTGGCGGGGAGCCAGGGGTCAACTTCTCCATACCGACCCCCTGCAAAGCCTAGGTCCAAGGATCAAGCCAGGAGAAAATTCAGAGACCACCAAATCAGGTTGTGGAGATGGCAGATAGGGTAAGTATGGATCCCATAAATCCGATGAAGTAGAGGTCGAACCTGCAGGCGATGGGCTGCGGCCGCTGTGGAGCAGAGAGGTGGTACAAGGCGGTGGTGTGGGAGGAGTCTGTGGCAGAGGACATTGGTGAGGATGTGGAGATACCTGACTCTCTGCATCCTTCTTAGCTAGACTCCACGGTTCCACGAGTCCCAGGCATTGTGGGGAACGATGAACACTCTGACCCGCATACATTTCTGTGAAGTCAAAGGCCCAGGTGGTTAGGACCTGTGAGCCAGTCGGTGAAGTGAATTCAGCATGGTAGATGGAGCGTGCCAGGTCGTAGGCAGAGTAAGCAGGCTCATCATCATGGATCCTAGGTGAAAAGAGATGGGTTCGAGTGGCGTCTTCGGATTCAACAACCTCAGCTTCAACATCAGAGGCGAAGCGTTCAAGAAGTTGAGCTCTCAAAACAACGAGGGCTGGTGAATGGCCTTTCCGTTGGGGTGACACATCCGTATCGGCACCCGAGGGCACTTCAACTGTGACAATTTCCACATAAGCCGCAGGAGTTGGAGCACGGGATGGTAGCTTTTCCCTCAGCAGCTGTTGCTGGGGATGGTCGGGTGGAAGCGGCCTCGGCATCATCGGCAAGTGGCGCTTCTGCGATTTCGATAGCCTTAGCGGCTGTACTAGTAGGGACCGTCGGTGGAATGGTTGTTGGCTTCGACTTTTTGGGAGCATCCTTCGGCTTCCTCTTAGACTTAGAGCTGTCCTTCTTTTTCTTTTTTAAAGACTTTGAGGCTTCCCCTGAAGCACCAACCCAACCAGTGGTTTCAGAAGTCACCTGGTCCCAACGGACAGCCTTCGAAGTCGAAGGTTCCTGGTTCATGTAGAGGTTGAAGGTGTCGAGCGTGCTCGATCCCGGCATGGATCAGAGGGAGCAACATGTTTGTGTGAACCTTGCACTGCCTCTGGGTCCGAAGCAACCAAACAGCATCAGGACGGACTACAGGATTGATGTCGTTTTTGAGTCTTCAACTTCGGAGATGGCGAGAGGCCCCGTTTCAGTGGAGCGGACGCCAGAGCAGAGGCCAGAGTCGAGGCAGCTGCAGGAAGAGCCCTTTCATATAAAAACGATTTCAGGCGGGACATCCTATGCTTTCGGGCTTGAGGTGTGAAGGCCCTGCAGTGCATGCAAGAGTCCACATTATGGGACTCGCTGAGACAAATAAGGCAGCGGGAATGGCCATCTGTGCTCGGAAGCTTGGCCTGACAGTTGGCGAACGAAAGTTCCTAACGCAGCGGAAAGAAAGGAACTGAGGGGAATTAGGTGGGAGCGCCTTATAAGGGACCGTTAGGGTAGGTGTAGTTCCCGCCAAAAATGTATCAATGCACAGTCTGCCTAGCGATTCCAGAAGGATCTGAACACTCTGCGCAGGCGCAGTAATAACCCAACTATGTGATTCACAGAAACCACAAAGAAGGTGTGTGTGTGTGTGTGTGTGTGTGTACACATATATACATATATATTTATAGGGGCCTATCTCCCGTCCATTTCTTTCTTCCATAAAAGGAAAGCTTTAAATATGCCACATTGACCTTATGGGTGAGTGAAAAGCAAAATTGTGTGAGGGGTGAGATCTGGGCCAGGGGGGCAGCTGCAGCATTTAGCAAGACTAGGAAATGAGGGGAGGACATTGAGGCATCAGGCAATAAGGAGAGGAGCGGGCAGGACACGCCCACACACCCCGTCACCCCAGCCTCCCACCCAGTGCCAATTTCCCTCTGGTCACCTGTGCGGCCCAGGCAATCTGGCAGGGAATGGGGTGCACAGGGGGAGGATCTGGGTCCAGAAAGCAAGCAGCTACATCAAAAGAGGGGCAGGAGAGACCACCATAGCTACAACCTCACCACCCCGATCCCCCCAGCCTACCTTAGACACAACCAGATTCCGGGTGGAAGGGGATCAGGGCCGAAGGAGCAAGCAACCATGTCCGGGACCAGTGGGGATGCGAAAGGCCCCCAAAGCGACGGGCGGTGTACAGGGGGTGGCAGGGGACAGCGCATCCGTCCAGACCATCATCCCACCCCCTCCCACGCGGGGACAAAGCTCACTTACCAACCACACCCCATAGAACGAGAGGAACATGTTTTCCCTCTGCCATGTTTAGTGGTTGCTTGGAGGAGAGGCCGGAGCAGGGAGAGCAAGCAGTCCTGTATAGTGTGAACGGAGGTGGGGGGAAGGTTCTCAAAGTGGTGGCTGCTAGGGAAAGGATAAAGGGAGAGAGTGCATTGGCCCGCCTCACCACCCTGGCCTCTCCCCCCCCCACAAAATCAAAGCCCACCCCCCGATTCCCCCCCACCTGGCAGCAATGGCTTCAGGGCAGTACATGCGAAAAAGATCTAGGAGTCTTAGTGGACCACAAGCTGAACATGAGTCAGCAGTGTGATGCAGCAGCTGAAAAAGCCAATGTGATTCTAGGCTGCATTAATAAGAGTATAGTGTCTGGGCAAGGATATTGAGAAGCTGGAACGTGTCCAGAGGAGGGCAACTAGGATGGTGGGTGGTCTAGAAGCCATGCCCTATGAGGAGAGGCTTGGGGAGCTGGGCATGTTTAGTCTGGAGAAGAGAAGGTTGAGAGGGGACATGATAGCCATGTTTAAATATTTGAAGGGATGTCATACTGAGGACGGGGAAAGCTTGTTTTCTGCTGCTCCAGAGACCAGGACATGAAGCAATGGGATCAAATTACAGGAAAATAGATTCCACCTAAACATTAGGAAGAACTTCCTGACAGTAAGAGCTGTTTGGAAGTGGAATACACAGCCACGTAGTGTGGTGGAGTCTCCTTCTTTGGAGGTTTTTAAACAGAGGCTGGATGGCCATCTGTCAGGAATGATTTGATTGTGTATTCTTGCATGGCAGGGGGTTGGACTGGATGGCCCTTGAGGTCTCTTCTAACTCTATGATTCTATGATTCTCATACACACCCCATCTCCATCGTGTTGAGCAGAGGGCAGGGGAAGGTTTCCAAATTGGTGGGTGTTGGGGGGTGTGGAGGGAGAGGATGCAGCAACCCACTTCGCTGCCGCGACCCCCTCCACCCCGCAAAGAACAATACATGTCCCTCAGCCTCCTCCCTCCTCAACTGATGAAACAGGAGACAATAGGGGAGCGCCAGTAACAGTAGGCATCTGATCTAACCCAGTACTGGTTTTCCTCTCTGACGTCCTCAGGGGATGGGTGTGTGGATGTCACACTATGGAGGGGGGACACAATATGGAGGATCCTCTAAAAGGGCATGTCTTAGGGAAGGGATGGGTGAGACAACATGGGCTTTAGGGGCGGGGGCGGGAGGGAGCACACCTATGAGCAACAACCCCCCTCCCCAATCAATACATGCAGTAGGGAGATTTTTTTTCCTAAAGGGTTAAATCTTCCAACAACAATAAACCATTTGTAAGTTAAGTACAGGTCAACATCTATCACAAGCAATCGTTGGTAGATTTTCAAACAAACTTAATATATTTTCCTAGATGGTGAATGTGTAATTTGTGAGATACTCAGCGTCCCAGTGAGGGTCTGAAACAGGGAGGTCCTCTTTCCTTCGGTCCCGGAGTGGTTAATTCTCTGTGGCTGTGGGCAGGCTGCTTCTTTCTTTTACTCCCTGTGGCTTGTTTTTCTTTCACTGGACCTTCACCCAGTCTCCATCCGCAGGGTTTGGGGCTGCTGCGTAGGAGGAGAAGCGGTCCTCATTTTGTACAGTGAGTTCCAATTCTCTTGGAAGGAGTATGTCTAGGGCTTCACAAATTTGAATAAGTTCTTTCTCGTTGGTTGCCGTCAGCACAGCTTCTTTATTGAAAATGGAGAGTTTAAATGGGAATCCCCATTTGTACTTAAAGCCTCCCTGTTGGAGGGGAGTCGTAAAAGGCCACCATGCCTGGCGTTGCCTCAAGGTTTCTGCCAACATGTCTTGGAATATCTGGATCCATTGGTCCTAGTAAGTAGGAGGTGGGCGTTTCGCCAGCATGGTCAGCATTTGAATTTGAGTGGGGAAGGGACTGAGCAAATTGGACAAACATGTTCCTGAAGGAGTTAGCAAACCTTGTGTTCTGTGCCTGAATGCGATGTAGCCTCTCAATATCTGTGGGCTGGAGGTCCAGATCTGGCAGGTCACTGATCCAGGTAAGGAAGAAGGAAAGTATATCTACCTTTTCTATGTTATTTGAAAAGCCGTGTAGGCGTAAATTTGGATGATGGTTGCACTTTTCTAAATCCTCAACCTTATCTAGCAAATATGTATTGAGTTCTTCCAGCCTCGACAGTCGGGAGCCATGTTGAGTCCCCTGCTCAAGTGTCATGTTACCAGTGAGTCCAATTTCACAGACTAATCTCTAACTTTTAATGCAGTTAGAGATTATTTGAGTGGTTCTAATGCCCAGGAGAGTTCCTTTTGCATATCCTATACCAGATCCTGATGAAGTTTAGCTAAAGATTCTTGGAGGGGGGCCGTAGGGATCACAGGGATTTCATCTTGGTTTCCCACCTTGCTTTTGCGGCCTTTGCCTTTAAGCATGTTGTCATCTCTTGAAGGAGGGAGGTTGTCTGAGGTTATTTTAGGTCCTTAGCCGGTTGGCAGAACAATGAGATTTCTTGATTAGCTAGCCTCTTGATCTGAGTCATCGAAAGCAGCTAGTCTGTAGGTCCAGAGAGCTGAAAAACCCCTCTAGCAGTGTTGGTAGAAAACAGACTTCTCTCAACTCTTGAGCTATGCTGCCGCCATTGTTGGTGGCTAGCCACACGCCCTCCTGTTTCTTTTTTAACTATAATACTATTAACATGAACCCCATTGGGGATTAAGCTATCTTTGAAAACAGTGCCCTCCTCCTCCTCCACTGCCGCCGCCGCTGCTGCCACCACCACCACTGCCGCTGCAATCACCTTCTTAGTGAGGACTATATGTTAGCAAAATGATAGGGACTGAACTTAATAATTTACAAACAAAATTTAAAAGAGAGGTGTGCACATGGGATCAACTGAAATTAAATTCTCCTGCATAACCACTATTGAAACTAATGGGAACTACAACCAAGCCACAATGCCAATTCCTACATGGCATTTTCCTTCCGTGGAGAAGTACCTCGAGACGAAGACAAGTACTTCTTGGCTTTTCTTGCTCACAGATTTATTTTTTATGCCAAGTCACTGTTGACTGGGATTCTAATGTAATTTTTTTTTTCATGTTTAACTCTCATGGACATTTCTTCAAGAAGGAAAAGTAGTTTGTCTATATTGACTCATCTGAGAGCTCTTACACTGAACCCATTAGCTTCAGCAGGGTTTGAGTCACCCCCATTAATATTTCTATTAGTAAGACTGTTTTCCAGCAATAGAGAGCAGTGCTATGCCTCGATAGTTTGAGCAACTGGAAAATCTTTGCAAGGATACTCCTGAACAGATTAGTTCCTGCCATTGCAGAAGAACTTCTTCCTGAAAGCCAATGTGGCTTCAGAGCCAACAGGAGTACTACAGATATGGTATTTGCCCTTAGACAAATGCAAGAGAAACGTAGAGAGCAGAACAAGGGTCTCTATGTAACATTTGTTGACCTCACCAAAGCCTTCGACACTGTGAGTAGAAAAGGTCTGTGGCAGATCCTGGAAAGACTAGGATGTCCCCCCAAATTCCTTAAAATGATTATCATGCTACACGAGGGCCAGCATGGTCAAGTCAGATATGGTGATGCTCTTTCAGAGCCCTTTCTGGAGTGGAGCAAGGTTGTGTTCTTGCTCCAACTTTATTTACAATCTTCTTCAGCATGATGCTACGGCAGAGCTCGAAGAAGAAGATGGCATCTATATACGTTACCGTACTGATGGTAGCTTGTTTAACTTAAGCCGTCTGAGGGCTCGCACCAAGACTCTAAACTATCTAGTCCGTGAGCTGCTCTTCGCTGATGATGATGCCCTTGTTGCCCACACAAAGCAGCTCTACAGCACCTAACATCCGGCTTCGTAACAGCTGCAGAGCTGTTTGGGCTTGGAAGTCAACCTGAAGAAAACAGAAGTTCTTTACCAGCCTGCACCACAGGACGAACACCATTACCGCCAAATTGCCATCGGCAACTCTGTGCTTAAGTCAGTTTAGCAGTTCACCTACCTGGGAAGCATCATCTCCTTAGATGCAAAGATTAACAAAGAGATCGACCACAGATTAGCAAAGGCATATAGCGCGTTTGGAAGACTTTACAAAAGAGTCTGGAGTAATAAACACCTGAGGCAAAGCACAAAAATCAGTGTATATAGAGCCATTGTACTGTCTATTCTCCTTTATGGGTTTGAAACATGGGTCACCTATCGCCACCACTTACGACTCCTCGAACGCTTTCATCAGCGCTGTTTATGCACAATCCTAAATATACACTGGACTGACTATGTGACGAATGTTGCTGTCCTTCAGCAAGCAGGGATCATAAGCATTGAGGCCATGATATTGAGAACACAGCTGCGCTGGGCAGGGCACGTTTCTAGGATGGAGGACCATCGCCTCCCAAAAATAGTACTCTATGATGAACTCGCCACGGGTCAGCGTAAAAGGGGCGCTCCAAAAAAGCGATACAAGGATCCCCTGAAACAACATCTCAGGCTCGGCCAAACTGATCACCAACAATGGTCCGCCCTGGCCTCACATAGGGAGGCATGGAGATGCACTATCCACAGTGCTGCAGCGAGAAAGAGACTGTTTAATACCTACAATGGAGGAGGCAAAAGCCAGGGAGTTTAAGGGGCAAAATAAAAGCTACATAAACAAAGATATGCCATCCAATTTTCCCATACTGCATAGTGCCCTTTCACATTATATTTTTGCAAACTACCAAAATGAACTATATTGGAAACTGTACCAATAACCTTGCACTACCTGCTTCATATTCAGTGCCTCTATACGAGTAGGGCAGAAAGTTTGTACAGTAACAGTTCTTAGCATTTCTAGCTGTTCAGTAAAAACTGTGCCTTGCAGTGCAATATTTCACCCTTCTCATCTGTGTTTATGAGCAAGAGCCAAGCAGCTGCAAGAAAGATGCTAATGTTTGTCACTCAGTGATTTTGCTCACAGTATACTGCATTAATATAAGCACTGCCTTCTATCTCACTCTTGTATCTTACAGCACTATTATGAAGGTGCTGATTTGCAAAATGTATGCCCTAAATCACATTCTGCTTGTTGGCACCTTTACAAGGCACTATAACCAAACCCTCAAGTGGTAGGCTATTTTTCAGTTCTCACACTGGGAAGTGGGTGGGGAATCTGGGACAATTTCTTAGCTGGCATCTCCATCACACTCCCCTGGCACAAACTGAGCTCACAATTAATGGTGAATGGATACATTAAAAAAGAAAGTATGGCCATCTAACAGCACTTTATGTAGAATGAAGATATTACTTCCACATTTATAAAAACAGGGAGCAGAGCACTGGAGAAAACAGAGAGCCTCAGCCTCTAAATGAGCAGTTAAACACCTACCTGTCAGCCAAACACTTTTAGCCTTACATTATTAAACAATGTTCTGATGCACAGTCAAACCAAATCTCTATTTGTTTTGCCCATGATAAGAGGAGTAACCAGCCATTTGTTTTAGTTTTGACAGAAATCTTAATACTTCCTTTGGAGAAAAATAGAGGAGAAGCAGGGCAGTGATTAGGACATTGGGAAATCTTGTCAAAATTCACAGTTCTTCATGGTAGTACGGTTATATGAGGGATAGGATTACTACTAAAGCTTGAGCCATCAACTTAATTCCAAAATTTGAGCCACCAACTTCATGAGCTACAACCAATTCAGATAAATAGTGTAATGCTAGATAGGAAAAGATAATAATAAATAATAATAAAATTTATTTATACCCCGCCCCTCTGTTAAAACAATTGGGACGGCTTACAAAAATTAAAATACAATACAGATAAAATCCCCAAACACCCCCCACCCCCATCCTCCCCCATAAAAAAAATTAAACAATTATCAATTAAAACCAACTGATCTAAAATCACATTTAAAAACAATAAATACAATAAAATACAATAAATGGCCAGCGGACTAAAAGAAGCCAGGATCCCCTGAGGCCGGGATCTAATTAGGAAAGGCCTGCTGAAAAAGATCCGTCTTTAGTGCTTTCTTAAAGCTACTCAGGCTTGTTATCTGACGGATCTCGTTCGGCAGGTCATTCCACAATTTGGGGGTGATTACCGAAAAGGCCCTCTGGGAGGAGATAAAAACTACAGGTTGTGCTGAGCATGGAATCTATCCATATGTGTTTTGCCACATCCTTGCCATGGGGTAGAGGTGACCATATACTGACAAAACATAACAGTTAAATTAAACTAAATACACTTCAGCAGGAGGTTAAGGATGTTATCACTTTACTTGTCTAGCTTGTGTCCACTATGTTCTGTTTTTTTTTTGTTAGAAGTGGCATAATTTAGGACTAGTGATGTTATTGGGCTCAGAAAGATACACTGCCACTCCGGAGGCAGGGGCAGTTTCAAAATATTGTACCTCATTTAAACTCCCTCTCTTTGAACCACAGATTCCTACCTCACAGGCAGTATACATAAAATATTATAGAATATCTATTTAGAAAGAACTCCCTGACAGTAAGAGCAGTTTAGCATTGCCTTGGAGTGTTTGTGGAGTCTCCTTTGGAGGTTTTAAAACAGAGGCTGGATGGTCATCTGTCAGGAGTGCTTTGAGGGTGCATTCCTGAATGGCAAAGGGTTGGACTGGATGGCCCTTGTGGTCTCTTCCAGCTCTATGATTCTATCACAGCCCCACTAAGGTTTCATTACTCTGAGGATTTCAACAGAGTAAATAGAGTAAATACAGCCTTTTTAACTTGGGAGACTCCAGCAGTAGCAATGTTACACTCAGCATAGCCTCTTATATTATTGCAATCCTACAGAAACGCTGTTATCACTTGTCATGATGGAAGTCCCATCCTCTTGCAAAGGTTGTGGAACGCCCATCATTCTGCAATGACTACATTTCCAATTGGCAAACAGTGCTTGTCTGATCAACAGGACCAGAAACTAAGGGTTAAGGGTTAAAACCAAGGTGGGAGGTGGAGATTATCTGCTGATATAACATCATCATGACATCACATCACCAGACACTGGACTGGCCAATGAGAATTGGAGAATGATCACCAGACACTAGACTGGCCAATGAAAATTCGGGTATGGTAATTTGGCCAAAAAGATACAGAAAGCTTTCTGAGGGAATGGAAGTACCTCAGAGAACCATGCTCTGAGTGAGCACATGGCTGGGGCCTGGCTTAGGAAAAGCATGTGGCCCAGCCAACTTGAACACCAGATTTAACCCTCATAGACCCTGTAATGTAAGTAGTTTTCTTTGTGCAAGGAACATTTTAGTTAGATTGCGTCAGGGTTACTTTCTATTGGTTTTCCTTGACTGAATGTATGCCTACTTTCTATCTCTGTAACTTTAAGCTTTAGCCAGGAGTAAACAGCCTTTTCTTCATGAAACAATTTCCCTCTTAAACTTGTTTTAACTTGCTTGAATAAAAATAAGCCTTTCTATTTTTCCTTACTAAGCCATGCCTTACACACGCCTTATTTTGGTCCTGGCTATCTTGGCTCTTCTCTGGGGATAGAGAAGAGGGGTTGGTAATATTTTAACAGAGTGAGTAGTTCCACTGGTTAACCACAGAACTGAATTAAGTCTCCCGGTGGGCTGAGAAAATACTCTGTCTGGGTGGTGGCAGCTTACCTGCGGAGAGATATAGTCCTAAGGGATTTCTAGGTTAGGGAACCCTTAGAGTATGTCTCAGAGAGATCAGGGTAGGAGTTCCCAGCAGGAGCACTCCCAAACTGATTGTAAACACAGTAAGCCCTTCCTCTCCACTCTGTGCTAGTGTGCATGCACAGAGAGAAAGAGGAGGCCTGCCTCACATCACTATTTACAAAGTTCTAATACACTTGATTCACAGTGACACCCTCCTTGTTTCCTACACCTTACACTTCTAGAGAACACTGAATTAGCAACTAAGCAACTCCCAGGATCAGACCTGAAAGCCCATTTCCTAGCTCATCTACTGAGGCGTCAAGTGTGTGGTATGTATCACTAATCTGGATGTTGATGGAACTGCATTAACAGTAGAGGGCACTAACAGTGTCCTATTCCCCAGTCTTTCTACTAAAAAGTTAGTGTCTTGAACATGATGGTGCATTTTCATGACCATTTTAATCTATTGGTTTTGACATTTCTGTCTTACTAGAAGTTTGCTTAATCCCTTCAGGTTTGAATTAATTTCTACTTACAGCCATCACTCCTTTTAGTGGTGACAAGCCCTGCTGTTAAAAAGGGTATTCACCTTAGTGTGTTTAAATAGAGAGAGAGAGAGAGAGAGAGGTGCAGCACCTTAACACTTAAACCACAAAATGTTTGTAAACCAGAGACCATTTTATCAGATTCATAAACTTCTTGCATGTATTGCATGAAAAAAGGCTTGTGTGGTAGTTTTAGAGAAAGTTTTATTGATTAAATGTTCTTTAGCTCCACCTTCATGTAAAAGAATGAATGTTGATCACATTTACTCTAAAGTGATTCAGTCACATTAATTTGGTTTACCGATTTAATCAAAGAGCAGATGTAGTATCTGAAGCTTCTCTGGGCGAGGCCTTGATTCCCTTTAAAGAAAAAGGGAGGGCTGAGTGTTGTTGTTGTTGTTTACTACTTATGCATCCTCTGTGAATAAAACAGAACTCAGTTCTAAAAAGCCCATTTTAGTTTGTTCGATTCAGGGTTATTTCTCTCCCCCCCCCCTCAGATATTATCCTGTCAAAATGAGTTCTCTCAAATAGTGTCCACAGCTGTTGTGCTATTTTAATGCTGGCAAAAAAATATTGGGCAAACAGTAAATCAAGGGTGAAGATACTGTGTAAGAGATAAAATAAAATAAATCCATTTTCATCACATAAAACTGCCATTCAAAGTTCCCTTTCCTTTCAAATGAATGTCCTGTTGTCCCACAAGCCATTTTGGTTTCTTTGTGCTTCAGTAGCAGTCAGGCCTATTTCCAGCAAGTGTTGCCCATTCCTCTCCCAGTTCTTCTCTCCTTCAGCCATTCAAATCAGATGTGAATTATGAAATATATTTAAGGGGAGAGGAGATTACATTTGACTCAATGCATACGACACACACACACAAACACACACACACACAAACACACTTCTCTACAGGATTTCTATCCAGTTAGAATTTCTCAGTGTATTATCCCATTTTATCCCATCCCTCCTTTGATGAACACAGAGGTTTAAATTTATCTTCACAACAATTGTTGTTGTGGCAAATTCTATGGAAAGACAGAAATTTGCTAAGATAGAAGGATGGCCCAGTTGGAATTAGAACCTAGGTTTCCGACACCCAATTCCACAGTTTATTCACCGTAACACAGGCATTAAAAAATAACCCATATAGTTTTGAATTTATCATGCATTTAACTTTAGGTGAACATTGATATCAACCTCTTGTGTATGCAATATGCCCCTTTCTACAAAACTTGCACAATTCTTCACATGTTCTATCACAGAGCTGGGTGACTGCAAATGGGGCAGGAGCCATTTCTCCCCTTTGCCCCCTAAAAAATGGTACTGTTGCTCCTGTTGTGCTCAGGAGTGATGTCACATCATTTCCAGTTTCATTTGCAGCCACTTTTTCCATGTGTGTGTGCGATACAAAGACTCCCTCAAACAACATCTCAGGCTCGGTCAAATTGATCACCAACAATGGTCCGCCCTGGCCTCACATCGGGAGGCATGGAGACGCACTATCCACAATGCTGCAGCCTTATTTGAGAGCTCACGCCAAACAAGTCTTGAAGAAAAATGACAATGCAGAAAGAATCACAACCCAGAAATATCACCCAAGGAGACCTTCTGCTGTGCTTTCTGCAACCTGACTTGTTTATCTCGGATTGGCCTTTTTAGTCATCAGCACGCTTGCAGAAAGTGCGGGATGAGTCCTTCCTGAATCTTTGTTTGTGAAGAAAAGCCAGAGAGGGGGGGAGGGGGGATTCAGAGGCAAAACCTTGTTGTTGTTGAGGTTTTGAGCCCTTTGCAGTTGTTTGGAATGAAAAATCACCACTGTTCTAGAAACTATATACAGTATTCTGAATATATATGGGATGCCTCCCAAGAGTTGTCACCAAGAAGTAAAAAGGCTGCTGTGAAGATTTCTAGGTCTCAACGTGTTGCAGAAAGGACAGTTCTTTATTGAAGGATGTTTATTTCTATTTCTACTCTTTCTATTTGTACTCCTTGGTGAAAATACTTTAGAAAGCTTTCACAGTGTAGCATTGGGAACTACATCTGTGTAGCTGTCTATATCTTCACCTCTTGACTCTAAATATTCTTCCTTCTTTCCAATACTACACACATTTTCAGAAGAAAGTATTAATTAGTACTAAATCCTATAACCTAGAAAAGAATGTTTGCTGCACATACCTACATGTAGCTACACATAAGCTTGCCATATAAGTCACAGTAGTCCATGCTGACAATGAGGTAGATGATGCCCTGAATCTTTTTCTGAGGCAATGAGTCTCAATCCACACAAGAAAGAGGTACTCTAGGTAGATTACTCATCTGTTCAGTTGAGTAGTGTTCAGCTTGTTCTGAATGAAGTATCACTCCCTAAATGATTAGATGCATAGTTCAGGGTGTTCCTGGATCCATCACTGTTGCTTTAGGAATGGATGGCATCAGTGGCTAAGTATGACTTTTAACACTGAAGGCTAACATACTAGTTGTAACTCTATTTGGAGAGAGATAGCCACACAACAGTTATCCAAACTCTTGTAGCCTACCCTGTGGATTACGCCAAAGGAATATAAGTGGGTCTACTCCTCAGAACAATTTCAGTTAGTCCAAACTACGGCTGCTTGTTTACTTATTGGGACTGGTTGATAAGACCCTGTCATATCAGTGAATCCCAAATGTTTCTGGACTCAATTCCAAGTGTTGAACTCAACCTTGAAGGCCTAAACAGCTTGACGTCAGGTTATATAAAGCAGTGGTTCTTAACCTGTGTTCCGGGGACCCTTAGGTGGCCACAAAGTCCTCACAGGTGTGCACAAAGGCTTGAAGGCTGCTCAGCCCACCTCCTCCCCAAAGTGACAGGAACAAAGGCAAAGGCTGGCTGGCTAGCTGGGCCTGTGCATTGCCATTCAATCTGCTCCAGCCACAAACTTTCAGGAAGAAGCAGGAGAAAAGTCTTCCCTCCCCCTCCAGTGCCTCTGAGGGAAGGTTTAATGGATGGTGTAATTGTGTTGTTGTTTGTTGTTGTTACTGTTATTATAAGAGTTTTAAATTTTGAGTTAAGTCTTTGTATTCCACGGAAACAAAAGGTATTTAAAGAAAGTCCCTAGTAAAGAAAAGGTTAAGAACTGCTGATATAAAGGAATGTTTCTTTCCATGGTCTTTAGAGGCCTAAGGAGGCCCTTTTCTTGGTGCCCATGGTCTTTAGAGGCCTAAGGAGGCCCTTTTCTTGGTGCCCTGTCAACTGATCGTAGGTTGGTGGTTACAAGAGAGAGCATTTTCAGTTAAAGCACTGTTTATGGAATGCTCTCTCACTTGGTGCATGGTTACCTCTTTGTGTAAGGTACTGTAAAGGCTTTTTTCTGCTCTTACTCATACTATTTCACTTTTGATTCAGTTAAAATTATTTGGCTGCCTTTATGGGTGAAATCTTTCAGGTTTTAAATACTGTGATCTAAATTTTCCAGAGTTTTAAAAACTCTTTATTGTTTTAACTTATTCTTAACTTATTTCTCTTTAAGTTATTCTTTACTTATTGTTTTAACTTACATTAAAAGTGCCATAAGACTCTTTTTATATTGTAACAGATAAACAAGGCTATCTTTTTGAGATTTGTGTTGTTCCTAACCTGTTTGCTGTTGTGAGCCACCTTAAGAACTGTCTGTTATAGAGCAGTCTATAAACATCTTGAATAAATACAAAAAATCCATCATCCCTCCAGGCAAGTGAGCAAGCAGGCTGGCTGACAGACCAAGGAGGAACTGTTCCTTCCTCTGCCATATCTGTCTGGTTTCCATACATACCTAAAAATTAAGCCCCTTCTTTGCAGCCAGGACAAAAAATAACCCAGATGAGCTGGCTAAGGAAAAAGTGAATCTCTTCTGGGGCAGCCTACTGCATTTCTCTGCTGGATAGGCAGGAGGTAAACCTTCTTCCTGCATGTGCATTATAGAAATGTGCCAGCTCAATAGTGAGGGTAGAAACTACTTTCCCCCTTTGCCATCAGTCTACCATGATTCTTTGCAGGAATGCAAGACGCAAAGTCCCATCCTGCAGACCCAGCATAGCAAACAAGCAGACTGGAGGTGATGGGACAGAGAAGTCTGAATGTCTTCCATAAACTGCTATTTTTCTGGCCTGCAAAAGGAGAGATGGCAAATGAGTGGTGGAGTGCTATGTCCATCCATTACCACCCTTACCAGCAAACGCAGGCGAGTTCCCCCCTCAGGTTGCTAACTTTAGGGATCTAATTTAACAGGCTGGCTGAGTGCCAAATTAATATTCTTCTTTAACAATATCAAAAACCAATGAAAACCATCTCTTAGGAATTGTAGGTTACATACAGATTGCAACTTGAGTGGAACTTCTTCAGTTTGGGGTGAGGGGACTGTCAAAAATCTTACCGAAGAACTTGACAGTTGTAGTCAAGCTACCAGTTTTGGCACAGTACAACAGCAGGAATTAAAATGTTTGTTTAATTTTTTTTTCAGCATTCTAGGGCAAATAACACAAAATGACACACACACCCAGCTGTGACGGCTGGTAAAGGAGAGTCTGTCACAGAGAGATGGGAAGTTGGCACATGCTGCCTAACATCCTGAATTATAACTTGCTATTAGGTCAACTTCATATGCATGTTCCAATAAGTAAAGGGCATAGGCCTTCAGCTAGAAAGCAGGGATGTAACCCTTCATTCCCCTCATTCCTGATAGTGACCAAGGCAAATAATCCATTTGTCATTTCTGTGAAACTTTAAAAAACCACCTTTGTTTTATCCGCCTCAATGAGAAACTCTGCAATTTATTGGGAAAAGGCAATGCAGAAAATAACTTTGCACAAAATACATGATAAATTCTGTACAAACTTGTGCTTTTGCTAACACATACCTTTTTCTGAGTATATTTTCCACCCTACTGCGAACGTGATAAAAACAGCACTGTACTAGCCATACAATCCATACAAACTGCAACAACATTTGTGCAGTCCTCCAATGCAGACTGTAAAAAAGTTTTCAGGAGGATAAACCTTGTGTGCTTTTTCCTGTTCCTATGTCAGGAACCTTTGAGTAGGCACAGGTTTCCTCAGTCAGGTTTCTTGCAGCATCAAGAAGCTAAAAATATGTCAAGGATTACTTTTTTCAAAATAGTCTTTACATCCCTACCAGAGATAGCCTCAAGTAGGTAGTTTCAACTCTTCAGCTGGGAATGGATCCATGAAGTTGATGCTGGGTATCTGCTAGGAGGATTGAAAGAAAAACTGCTGATTCCAGACTCAGTTGCTACTACTAAACTATTGCTGCTAACTGGATCATTAGCCTACTTCACCAGTCTGAGCAAGTTCTGAAATTGTAACTTTTTAATTTAAGTTTAATGCAATGCTATGCCAGGCATATTTTGTCAACAAATCCAATGACAGTTGGCTGTTCACATTTGCAGGTTTAACTTTTGAGGATTTGATTATTTGCATATTATTTGCTGTTGCCTCCGCTGCTAACCTACTCCATTTTTAATAGCGGCTGCAAGCCTTGTGAGACTGTGACAGCAAAAGTGTGGTGAGGCTTGTAAGTTAAAAATGGTGTAGGGCAGCAGCAGAGGTGGCAGCAAGCCCCACAACTTGACCACTTCTGCCTTGCAAAGGAACCCTGCTGCCTCAAGGGACCTGCAGTGGGTTGAATCCATGGATCTTATTTGTGTGTGTGTGTGTTAAATATGGTTTGGGGGGCCTAGAGATATTCACAGTTTACCCCATTTTCACAGGGGTCTGCACCCCTAACCCCAGTGAATGTGGAGGGTCAACTAAGTTCAGCTGGCATAGGGAGTTATTATCGCATCCTTTAGTCTAAAATCTCGTATATATACTGCAGAGTGCTACTAGAGTTGTCCCTCTGTATCCACGGATTTTGTATCCACGGATTTAAGTATTCATGGCTTGAAAATATTATTAGAAAAATAATAATCCAAAAAGCAGATCTTGATTTTGCCATCTTATATAAGGGACACCATTTTGCTATGCCATTGCATATAATGGAACTTGAGTATTCACAGATTTTGGTATCCACGAAGGGTCCTGGAACCAAACCCCAGCAAATATGAAGGGACAACTGTACTCTGAAATCACAAGTGATGGAGCTAGTTATCTATTAGGTTGTTACATTACAAATTTTTAATCCCAGTAATGAAGACATAGCACTTAGACCCTCCCTGTGACCGCAGTGGATGCTACAGTAACAAGGAAGGGTAAAGACTCTCTGAAAGACCTCTGAGCAGATTACAAAACCTAGTACAGTTTGGGAGTAACTGCAGGAGAAACAGAATACATATCTACCTTAACATAAAATATGTGATACTTTTAAGAGTTGTGAACTAAATTGCTCCTGGAAAACGTACATCAGAACAGATACCACTGACAGAAAAATGACACTTGCTTAGAAACAGATTTTAGCAAAGAAGCCTTCCTCTTCTGTCAACAAAACCCCCATTAGCTACTCTAGACAGAATAATATCCAGCTGGCAATATAACTGAAAGGCATCAGATTATGCAACCTGCACTCGAAATGAATAAATTATTCCCCAATACCAGTGGGTATTTCAATCACCATGAACTAGTGCAAATATAACCGTGGCTCTTTTCAGGCCCTTATTCCGATAAAGGAAATAGCAGTCTTGTATAAATGTCCTCCATCCTTTCTTTCATCAATGTAACTGAAAATTAGCATGACATTTGCAACACTGCAATCATAATAGATGCTAACTATGTTCTCTTCTTAATCAGAATATGAACTGAGCTTTACAATCTATTTAAGATGGCAACCTTTTATTGTGTTTGTGCAACACGAAATGATAAACTACTGTTATGACCAACAACTGACAGGAGCAGAGAATTTGCATGGTTTCAGAAAGGAGGAGGACAGAACATTGGTGCTTAACATGATGGTTCCTTTTCTCTAGTTGTGGGAAGGGAATTCTTCATGCCGGGTCTGTCTCCTTCCTCACACTTGCCAGGCAGGGCTTGTTATCTGTCAATCATTATTACGACCCTAAGAGGGAGAGCCAGTCTCACCTTCCCAGTGATGGAATGACAAAGCTCCAACAAACAAAATATCCACTAGGCAGAGGTCTGAGGCCAAGCATATCCACCAACTAGGATGGGAAGGATTTCCTCCCCACAACCCAGCAGTGTGCTGAGGCAATCCTTCAAGCTGGAGCCAACCCAAGCGGTAACCACACCTCCATGGTGGGCCACAATCTACTATAAAGACACAACCTGCTGCAGAACATGCCTATCAAAGGATGCATCTGTTGAAGCAAATTTGTCAGTCCTGTAGTGTCTGAACAAAAGAAGATGGAGAAGCCCAAGTGGCTGCTTTACAAGTCTCCAACAAAGATGTCATGCACCATGCAGCAGAAGTGACGGCACTATGAGTGGAATGTGCCTGAACCCCTTCTGGAATCAGTTTGGAATTATGCACATAAGTCACACTGCCACAACCAGGGAGACAAGGTGAAAGAAGATACCCACTGGCCCTTAGTCAACTCTTGAAAAGAAACAAACATATAATTGGATTTCCAAAAAACTTTAGTCCTATACATATAGAATTTCAGGGCCCTGCAAAGATCCAATCTGTGCCACTCTTTTTCTTGTGATGTAGTAGGATCTGGACAAAAAGAAGGCAGAAGAATATCCCAAGAACAATGGGATACAGAATTTACTTTGAAAACAAAGGAAGGGTACAAACAAAGAATGACTGAATCCTTATGAAAAATATATGTCCTCCCAGACTCACAGAGACCTCAATCCAAAGACCCTGTGAGCCAAAGTAACCAAAACCAAAACGTTAAAGGTAAGAAATCTCAAATCCACTGATCTCCAGTGTTCAAAGGGAGCCTTCAACAAGGCACGTAAAACCACATTCAAATTACACGAGGGAAAACAATGAATAGTTCTTGGTTTAATCTGAGCTACTCACTTCAAAAAATTATGAGCATGCAGACGGAAAGCAAGATAGAACCTGAGGTCAACATCTGTGTCTTAAGAGCATTCACACTGAGGCCCTTACTCAAAGAGTCTAGAGAAAGGCCAAGACTGTCCCCTTTTGAAGACAAGCCCTTTTACGCCTACACCACCTACAAAACACTCTCCTAGTAGACTCGTACAAACATTTAGTGGAAGGTCACCTGGCTGCCATGATGGTCTCAATGACATCCTCATATCCTTCAGCTACTAATCTTTCCCACTCAAACTCCAGCTGTGTAATTATAACCAACCTGGGTCGGGATGCAACAGACCTCTTTGATCCAGCAGATCTGGCTACGGTGGTACAGGCCAGCTCTCCTGAATCTGCATGCTGACTATTTCTGAGAACCAAGGTCAACGAGGGTACCTGGGGGCCTCCACCTCCTCCATCTTGATTTTCCTTAACACTTTGGACAACATCATGAGTGGAGGGAAGTCATAGCACAACCCCTTAGGCCACTTTATTGTGACAGCATTGAAAGCATATGCCCCCTCCATCTAAAATCTCAACACAAATCAAGGCAGATTGTGATTCTCCTGGGAGGCAAAAAGATCCACCCACAGAGTGCCAAAACTTTTCACTATCATTTGAATTACTAAGAATTCAGAGCTCACTCTCCTTGGTCTAGGCTCTGTCTGCTTAGCTAATCGGCCTGACAATTTAGCTGACACTTCAAGTACTCCCCCTTGATCAACTGGAGGTGAGTCTGCCCCCATCACATCAGATGAGATGCCTCACGCATCAGGGTATGTGACCTTGTTTCTCCTTGCCTGTTTATTTGGGCTTTGGTGGTCATGTTGTCTGTCTGGATCAACACATGCTTGCCCTGAACCTCCGAGTAAAATTCAAGTTGTGCCAAATGTGCTGCCTGTAGCTCTAGCCATTTGATACTGTCTAGCCTCTTGCAGGGAGACCATAGGCCCTGTGCCATCTCCTTACTGCAGTACACTCCCCTACCTTGCAAACTAGCATCAGTCATGACTATTATAAGGTGATGGGATATACAACCACTGGAAATTTATATTATAAAAAGGTAGTATGGTATGCTACAGCCTGCAGGGGCCAGCAATGAGTAGGCTAAATGCAGCCAGTGAGCATATCTCGATTATGTCCAGGAGAGAAGTGTGGGAAGGACATGTGAAGGATGAAGCCTTACGTATATCGGGAAATGTGTGTGAGAACCACTAATTGTATAACCCATAACTGTACTGTATCTGTACTGTATAACTAGATCACCCATTTCACCTGTCTCCGTACTTTACCTGGATTTAGCTCTCAAACGGTGTGCTTTCAGACTGGGATGTACAGTGCAGGACTGTGCTGTGTATTGGGCTGTATGCTAGGAGTCTCACACTCACTGTAAATAATACTCCAAAATGCTTTAGTAAAGAGGAATAGTTTAGACACACATCTGTGTCTGTGTGCTCATTTCTTCGCTTGATGATTACAACTCTGCTACAACAACTTTTGTTGCCTGGTGCTCTTGATATGCTCAGGGGTACCAGTGCGCTACCGTAACAGTGACAACTACTCTTCTCAGCTCCTGAATGGGCACCCTTTCCTTCAACACATCCATAAGCCACCAATGTAAAGAAAACTTCACTGATTGTGGGGGAAGGGACCATCAAGCATAGCTGATACTTCTGTGCACTCTCGTCCTGATAGGGCAGAAGAAACAATTGAAGTTCCATAGATTTTCCTTGTTTTTTTCCGGGCTGTGAGGCCATGTTCTGGAATAGTTTCTTTCTGACGTTTCGCCTGCATCTGTGGCTGGCATCTTCAGAGAATGGTTGGGTAGGAGTGTGTGTGGAGTTTATATATTGTGATCCCCTGTTGGGGAGTATATGTAAATTTGTGTAAATGAATGGTTAGTTTCTGGGTATAGAAATGCAAGGATGATTAGTGTCAGTTTGGCTAATAGTTGGCTGACAAACCGGAAACAAAATCTGGCACACAGTTTTGAAAAACTATAGAATCAAAACTCAACACTTACAAAGGAATTCCACCCAGGGACAGGGGGATTTCCAGCAGATAATGGCCCATCAACTGGTAATCAGTCAGGTAAGGAGTCGAACAATGGCAACAAGCACTGAAACAGACCCAGCCTGTAAGGGTAGTGCTGTTCAGATTAAAATATTGAGGGATCCATCAAATAAGTGGGTACAAAAAAAAATAGCTTATAGTCTGTCAAGGAGACACTGTCAAGGAGGTCTCTTGCTGCTCTGAATGTATGTGTGGGGTCCCCCCACCCATGAACATTATATTTGAAAAATAGGCTACCACCAAAACTTACAGTGACTTTAAATGGAAGAGTCTGAAATACGTAAAAGATTTCTGGCCAATGGCTGAGAAGGAGATTCAGGTGGCATTAACAGAAAAGTTGCACATCATTTTACATTATTAATTTCTTTTCTCTGTTGTCCCCAGCCCCCATCTCTCATGTAGGCTGGAAATTCAGACTCCAAAAGAAAAAATCTGCAACATTTCATTGTGAAGCCAACCTAATTTTCAGTTCACTTAGTTTTGAGAGTCCAAAGCAGCACATCTTGTTCTTCCAATCTGCACAGCACTTTGCCTTGCCATTCTTTCAAGTTAGAAACTGACAGGTTTACAACTTTACCCTCCTCCTAAGAAGATTTACCAAGGGCACCAAAACACAAGATCATATTGGTTTTGTTATGATTAAACAGAGTGAACCCCATCACTATGAACCAGTTCATGGACAGCCATTTCTTCCTAGTATGGGAAAAGTGCTTTAAGGTTGACTAGCTTCAAAATGTTACAGTAAATCACAGGCACCTGCTATCTAAATGACTTTACCTGTGCATGTACTAAATCCAACTTTTGAGAATAGAAAGTACTCATCCAATAGGCAATATTATGCTCTAAAAGTAATTATCTTCATTTTCTGTTTAGAAACTTATTTTGTTCTTTGTTTTTAATGAAGATTAGTGCCATTCACAAGAATACTAAAGTTCATTCTGTGCTTTTCCATATCTACTTGATAATGTCTATGTCAGGTTGTTATTTTTTTTTCATTGCCAATTGATCTTATTCCATGTTGTCAAGGTAAACGGCCCATGTTGGCTTAGGATGAGCTAAATGAGTTGTTCCTATCTGAATTTCTATATTTACATTTAAACTTTCCACTATGTTTTATGATTTAAAGGAATCATTAAAGCACTTTGTAGCTAAGGTTCCCCCTAGAGCACATAACTCTCTCATCAACTGCTAGACATAGTCCAGAAATATGTATTATTATACCAAAGTCTTTATTTACTTTAATAAATTCTTGCAGATTATATGTGTACTTATTTTTTTGCATAGTTCTGCCTGATCCTCAGTAAGAAGGATTTGCTTCTGATTAGGGTTTGAAGGCATGTTCAATCGCTACTCCTTTGTTGAAGGCACTCAGCTTTATCTATTTTTCCTAAGCTGACACCAGCCATAGAAATTGTCAAAATGCCTTGCTGATGTAGGACAAGCATGAAATTGTGGGTGGTGATGTCAATCAGCTGCTTCTCTGGTGATAATCAGATTTTTCTGATCACTTTACTGAGTGACTCAAGACATCCTGTCAACAGGAAAAGCCTTGGGGAAGTCCAGTTTAGGAACAACTTCAATTCCATTTATACAATTAAGGTGAAACATTTCTGCTTATTTCAGTCAACAGAGGAGACATTTCAAACCTGAGGAAAGATAATGGTATACTTCCAACTATTTTACTCCCTGCTATTGATTTGTTGGATAGACCACTTAAAACAATCTAGGATAAATGTAACAGTGGCTATTTAGGGAAAAAACAAGGAGGGAATTAAATAAATGGAAACTTTGCTATGCTTTGCTAAGATTTAAGACAGTGATGGGCAACCTTTTGAGCTTGGTGTTTCAAACTTCACCAAAAAACTGAGCATAACTTGGGTGGTGTGTCACGTTGAGGAAAAAACATTATTTCACGATATTTATTGTTTAAATAAAATAAATGTATACAGTTACCCTTCCACATTCACAGCTTTCACTGTCGCGGTTTTGATTATTCGCGGTTTGTTCAGCAAGCACCCCATTTAAATCAGCTTCTCTCCCTCCCACTCAAGAGAGAGGAGCTGATTTAAACAGAGTGCTTGCTGAGCAAGCCAGGTGCTCAACTCCCCACTCTCCTGGGGCTTGGCTCCATTGGGGGGGAGAGCCAAGCCCCAGGAGAGTGGGGAGTTGGCAGGAAAGGTGGTTTTTAGCACCCCCGCCCTTCCCAAAGCCGCTATTGAGCTTTCTAAGCCTTGCTGCGGCTTTGGGAGGGGGGACTGAAAAGACTATGCCGCGCTCCCTCCACCCCTCCCAACCTTCCCGAAGAGGCTATATGAGGCTCTCAAACCCCAGAGCCCCTTCAGGAAGCCCGGGGAGACGCCAGCCAGACTCCCTCCTGTCACCTTCTCCGGCCTTCCCGAGGCAGCTCCGGGGTTTCAAAGCCCTGGAGCCCCATCAGGAAGGCCGGGGAGAGGCTGAGCAGACTTCCTCCCACCGCCTTCTCCGGCCTTCCTGAGGCGGCTCTGGGGTTTCAAAGCCCCGGAGCCCCCTCGGGAAGGCTGGGGAAAGGCCAGGCAGATTCTCACCCGCCCACCCACTGCCTTCCCCGGCCTCCCCGAGGTGGCTCCAGGGCTTCAAAGCCCTGGAGCCCCCTCGGGAAGGCTGGGGAGAGGCTGGGGAGACTCCCATCCGCCTGCCACCTTCCCTGGCCTATCCGAGGTGGCTCCAGGGCTTCGAAGCCTTGGAGCCCCCACGGGAAGGCCGGGGAGAGGCCAGGCAAACTCCTGCCTCCCCACCCACCGCCTTCCCCAGCCTTTCCGAGGCGGCTCCGGGGCTTCAAAGCCTCAGAGCCCCCTCGGGAAGGCCGGGGAGAGGCCAGGCGGAGTCCCTACCACCAGCCCGCCTCCTTCCCTGGCCTTTCTGAGACGGCTCCAGGGAAGAACGGCAGGCCTCGGGGGGGGGGGTGGCCAGATGGGGGGGAGGTTCCACCCCTCTCCTCCCTAAAGTGGTGATCATGGCTTCGTAGCCCCGCCCGCCACTTTCCTTCACCCTCCCTAAAGCGGCAACCGATTGCCACTTTAGGGATGGTGGTGAGGTTGCAGGCAAAGGGGGGAGGAGGCCTACGGCCGCGTGTCAGCCCAAATGGCTACACGTGTCAGTGCTGACATGCGTGTCATAGGTTTGTCATCACTGATTTAAGACATCAAAGATGTGAGGTGGGGTAAAACAACAAAGTTTTAATCAAGACTATGAAGGCATTTTCCCCAACTGCACATCTTAAAATGCACTACCAATTATTTCATTTCTCCAGTATTCAAATACAGCTGGTTGAAGTTTCAGTAGTAATTTTATCTGATTAAAATGTGATTTTAAAAATGAAAAAGCTAACACTATTATTTTCCCCAAATAATTTGACTGTTTGTCTTCAATCACTTTGTCTAGATTTCAAAAGGCAAAAGCTTTTGTCATTACAAACTAAACATATGAATGGAGGATAATGTAGAGAGTGGGATTTTCCAGGGCTACAGAGAGATGGTAAGAACCATCTCTGGCACACAATAAAGTCTAAAAAGCATCTCATAGGTGTGGTGTTTTCCAAAATTCAAATTCTTGAGGTGAATACACAGGAAAGAACTATGCATGTAGGCAGAGCTCAAATTGCTGTCCTGCTGCAGCAGTTCTCCCTGGCCAAGAGACAAACTGCTGCTTAAATGGAAGAGTAGATGCATAATGCATTTAACTTCTTTGGGCTGCAGTTTAAGAAAACACTGCATCATTCTGTTTTCAACCCACCCTTCTGGCCTCCTCAAAATACAATAAAAAGTAGTAACAAAAGTATACTTGAAACTATGCTTGTTGTTTACCACTTTCTTGGACAGAATAGTAATTAGATGAGTTCTCAAGAGATGGGACCCATCCAGGCTTTTAACACAACCAGTCAAGTATAGCATATGTATTAATGAGATCATTTCATCAACCCCTCCCCAAAGAAATGAGACTCAAGTAAAGGAAAAAACATGCATTCAACTAGGCTGCTCTTCGAGGTTATTTCAGTGGCTCCACAGTCCAATTCTGTGCCTCTAGGAGGTGCTGCTTCATTGTTATTGTGTGTCTTCAAGTAATTTCTGATTTAAGGCAACCCTATCAAGGGGTTTTCTTGGCAAGATTTGTTCAGAGGGGGCTTGCCCTTGTCTTCCTCTGAGGCTGAGTGTGTGTGACTTGCCCAAGGCCACCCAATGGGATTCCATGACTAAGTGGTTTCCAGAGTCAGAGTCCAATGCTGAAGCCACTGCACCATGCTGGCTCTCCAGCTGCACTCACTGTCAAAAAAGCAAAATAAGCAATCAAAATCTGGAAGTCTATGCCTAGTTTTGAGTAACAGTTTTTCTAATGTTAAACTATAGGGAGGGGGGAAGCAATCTCTTAAAATTATTATTAAAAATTGTTATTTTTAAAATAATAATAATTGTTATTTTTAAAAAGTGAGATGAGCTCCAGAAGGCTTCCAGGAAAGGAAATTCACCCTTTTGGCACAGAGCCCAAAAAACACCGGGAATTCTGAAGAAAACTCTGGGAAGTCTGGATGGAGCAAGAGGTACAAGAAAAGCCTTCAGCACAGTAGAGTTGCAGATTATTTGTGGTGCTTTCTCCTCCTCCATCCCTCTGAGAGATATAGAATGATACTGTGAAGATTACAAAGAAGTAGGCAGCATAAAAAGGAGGGGGGGAGAAATGTGGCAGCACCTTTAAGACTAACTGGTTTTTGTTCTAGCATAAGTCTCATGTTTATAGGTCCACTTCTTTAGATGCAGTGCCAGGTGGTATTAAGGCCTCAAGTATAAAGCATATTTATATAGTTGTAGGGATGAGATAGAAAGGAATAGGATCCAGAAAGATGCAAATCATGTCCCTTGCTCTAAAATTTCTGGGCAAGGTGATACACGTCTTTCAGATTTTCTCAGTGGTCAGTTAGTGTTGGTGTGTGAAAAAGCAATACATCTGCTTACCAAAAGTCAGTTTCCCTGGGTTCAAAACTCCCTCTGAGAAGATTCATTTTGTTATATGTGCAGTAGCAATCTTGTACTAATATATGTAGTATGCCGTGAAGCCACTGTCTTTGTTCATACCTCTACTAATGGATTGGAAATTGTGAATACAGTTCAATTCAGCTGTTTGTCCTTCTAGTCTAGTCAAGGGAGAAGCAAATCAAGCGTGGTTTGAGCCAGCCAATCACAGCTCAGTGAATGCTGTAGCAGGAGGCCTACAGGGGGAAAGGATATAAACCAGCCGCTTATCTGACAAAACGGGTTAGAGACGGAAAAGAGAGTTAGGGCAGGTAGAGATAGGGTAAAGATCCCAACAGAGTTTTGGAAGCTAGGACAATGGAAAGAGTTAAGGGAATTATTGCTGCACTTGTTATATAATAAATCATTACAGTACTTGCCTTATTTTCCATGTCTGTCTGAATGTTTTATTCTGATAATTATTAAGGAAGACTGGTCACACTTTACCAGACTGAACCCACTTATCAGCCCAGCCACTTGTCCAGCTTAGTGATCTGGTATCCTGAGGCCTGCGGACCAGATCCAGGGAGGGATCTTGAGGGTAGAAGGGGAAGGTAAGTGACAGGAGCCCTAGGGTTGAAACTGTGGCGTAGCCTGGAAAGAGGGTCCAACACAGATGTTAGGGCAGAAAAAGCAGGACAATATAGGAAAAAGAGGCAGGAATGGGTTTCCAGCACTGTTATATTATTCAAGCCCTGCTTAAGAATCTGACAGAAGAGTGTTAAGGTAAGAAGTCACAAAATTCATTGTGGTTAATAGTAAAAAAAAATCTTAGGGCATATCAAAGACTAACAGATCTATTGTAGTATGTGCTTCACTTTTGTGGCTCCAAGTAGAGATGTAAAATTTCCAGAAAGTTTGAAGCCATGGAGGAAAACTATGGTGTGGAAAAAAAATTATTTTTTTTTATTGTAAGCTGCAATATTAGCATCCTTTATAGATTAAAAGTCATTCTGTTGCTTTAGGAACATAAAATCTGTTATATTTAACTTGGTTAGACATAAAGCTATCATATCTGATATGCTGAAAGTACAGCTTATTCAGAAAATAATTGCAAAAGTAATTTACTTCTTTAAAACTTTTTTAGTATAAATGGAGTTACAAGGTAAAGAACGCCTCATATAAGGAACTTCTTTGGTTTTGGCAGTTTATGAGGAGCAAGCAAAAATCCCCAATAAAAATGGGAGGGGGGTCAACATTAGTAAAACAAAGAAAATTATTTTATCTCCACTAGTTCTCTACAGTGTGATGATATACCACACACAGTCTTACATAAAAGTCTTTCTGTTACATAATTTTTAGAAATGTTTCTAAGCAGTATATATGTGAAAACCTTGTCTTAAAGCATTTATTCATCAGCCTAAAAAAAAACCTTTGACAATCAATCCCCCCCCCTTTTCTGGAAAAAAGATTTTGGAAAAAATGGGGAAAACAGCCCCCACCCCAAAAAAATACATTTTTTTTTTCTTGGGCTTTGACAACACTAGACCTGAGTCAACTTAATCAGATGAATGAAGTGCTATGAACTCAAAAAGTAATCTATAACAATTCTACTTAAACCCTAAACTAAAAAACAAAACAAAAACAAAACACTGAAAATACAGTTGTCCTTCCGTATCCACAGATTTGGTATCCATGGATTTGAGTATTCATGGCTTGAAAATATTCTTTAAAAAATAATAATCCAAAAAGCAAACCTTGATTTTGTCATCTTATATAAGGGACACCGTTTTGCTATGCCATTGCATATAATGGGACTTGAGTATTCATGGATTTTGGTATCCACAGGGGTCCTGGAACCAAACCCCAGCAAATATGAAGGGACAACTGTAACAGTAACAACTAAAATCACTGCAGCAGACCACTACTCCTATGAGCAGAAAGTAGCAATGTGCATAACCTTACTATCACCAACTGTATCATATCACTCACTTGTTTCACATCAGAACCAAAACGTTACATTCTGGCAAGTACAAAAAGACATAAATGTTTGAAAGGCCGAATTAAAACAAATGCTTTCATAATATAGGTGAATTAAGATTTTTATGTATAGTGCAGACACTGAGTGTCTATTATTGATGCAGCTGTAAAATTCTACATTGCTAAATAACTATATTAGATCTTCTATAAATTGTCAAGATGCAATATTTCTCCACACATCCATGTCCATTGTATTTTATTTTCAAGTGCTATGACAGAGCACCTATCCTGATGACAAGCCATAAAAACAACATCACACCATGTCCTCAGTCTTTAAAACACAAATCCTCCATCCTGCTATATAACTCAGAGATGCCTGTTTACATTAGAGCTTATATAATTGACAAACGGGAAAATATTAGCCAGCGTAACACAGCTAGGCAGGATATAAAATGTAAGCTTGCTTGTTTCTGAATGTGGGGAAAACAGACATGTAAACATAGAGATTTAGGTCCAGACTTAGCGATACTCAGTTGCTACTGAAATCCATGGAACATAGAATCATAGAGTTGGAAGAGACCACAAGAGCCATCTAGTCCAACCTGCTGCCCTGCAGGAACACACAATCAAAGTATTCCTGACAGATGGCCATCCAGCCTTCTGTTTAAAAACCTCCAAAGAAGGAGACTTCACCACACTCCAAGACAGTTAGTTCATTCTACTGCCAAACAGCTCTTACTGTGAGGAAGTTCTTCCTAATGTTTAGGTGGAATCTCTTTCAGATGAAATAACTTAATTCATTACTAACTGAGGTAGGACCTGTTTTGGAAATTGTGTGCGGTCTGCCTACATGTATTTTGATACTCAGGAAACCCATATGGAAACAAAGTATTTTGTAAGAAATAGTTTGAAACTACTAAACAGTCACTCCCTACATGACTTCAAGATGACACAGGTACATAGATGGATCATGGGATTAGAGAAACCGTAATATCATCATATTGTCAGGCCAGCCAAATTGGACAAATGGTTTGATTTAAGGCCCATACATATTTGGAGAAAAGATGTGTATTTCCCATTTCATATCTACATAGATAAAAGACATGAAATTGTGCACCAGTGACTTTAAAACAACAACCTGAATGCAACATGCAATAAAGATGAATGTTCCAACTGCATTTGAAGACTAGTAGTATATTAAATGGTTGGCAGCTCTCTCTCTCATTTTAAGCTGAGGCGAGAAGAAATGCCAAGAATGAGAAACATATAAAATATCAGGAAATAGCAACCTACCAGAAATGAAAACAGGAAGATTTCCTTAGTATCAGCTAGGACCGTCAATTATCACAGCAAATGGAGAGGGAGCTAGGGACACTGCTCTGACTGGCAGGTATATGATCTCGTTAAGCATGTCACACACTTACCCAATTAAGAATTATGTGGTATTTATTTGGGAAAGAGGGCAAGCTTTAGGACTAATGGTCATTCTACAGAAATAAGAACAAACCAAAGAACAGCATGTCAGAAATACTTATAGGACAAATAACAACTTTATACTACAAGCCTTTTTAAAGTTAAATTGTGAAATACCACTAGAAAAAATGGGACTTAAACCACTGACAGGTGCAGAGTGGTCTCTTTGCTTGATACAATCTATGCAGTTGATCCAGAGATTCTACACATACATGCAGGATATAATGAATACATAGAATACCTGATTAATATCTGCTAACACACTTTGATTCCTTGGTCAGAATTCAACTAGAGTAGACCCAATGAATCAACTGTTGAATGGTGAGTCAACACTTACGTATAACCAAATGACTTAATGAATCAACTCTGGTTGGAACTACAAGTAAGATTCAGGACCTTCTCTCAATCTCCCTCATATATACACAAGCACATAAAAAAGTGGTACAAAATATTGACACAATAAGCTCAAGACTTGAATTGGACAGCTTCTAGAAAGGATCTTCTAATTACTCACCACAAAACTGTACAAATTTGAAAGCTCAATAGCCACAGCTTAAAAAGTTTTAAGTACAGAATTGGGTGGGGCATTGGGGCAGTAAAAAGCTGAGCATATACAGTTGCCCCTCCACATTCGCGGCTTTCACATTCGCGGTTTTGATTATTCGCGGAAGTCTACTTCCCCCCCCTCCTCAACACACCCTCCCTTCCCAAGGCAGGAAAGGGCTTAGCCCCTCGTTGCCTTCGGAAGGAGGGGTGGGGAGCAGCTAACCTGCTCCTTCTGTGCCCACTCCCTTCCCAAGGCAGCGAAGAGCTTCTGAGGAAGCCCTTCGGTGCCTTGGGAAGGAGGGGTGGGGAGCAGCTGGCGCGCTGCCTCTGTGCCCCACTCCCTTCCGGAGGCAGCGAAGGGCTTCTGAGGAAGCCCTTTGGTGCCTTGGGAAGGGGGGGTGGGAAGCATCTGGGGCACTGGTTCTGAGGGAAGGGGAGCAGCTGGCGTGCTGCCTCTGCGCCCCACTCCCTTCCCAAGGCTCCGAAGGGTTTCTGCAGAAGCCTTTCGGTGCCTTGGGAAGGAGGGTGGGGAAGCAGCTGGCACGCTGCCTCTGCGCCCCACTCCCTTCCCAAGGCTCTGAAGGGCTTCTGAAGAAGCCTTTCGTTGCCTTGGGAAGGAGGGGGGGAAGCAGCTGGCACGCTGCCTCTGCGCCCCACTCCCTTCCCAAGGCTCCGAAGGGCTTCTGCAGAAGCCTTTCGTTGCCTTGGGAAGGAGGGGGGGGAGAAGCTGGGGCGGGGGGGGGGTGGAGAGAGCAGCGATGGGGCTTTTGAAGCCCCCTCGCTGCTTCTGGGAGGGCGGGGGGGTGGAGAGGAGCAGCGATGGGGCTTTAGAAGCCCCCTCGCTGCTTCTGGGAGGGCGGCGGGGGTGGAGAGGAGCAGCAATGGGGCTTTTGAAGCCCCCTCGCTGCTTCTGGGGGGGCGGGGGGGTGGAGAGGAGCAGCAATGGGGCTTTTGAAGCCCCCTCACTGCTTCTGGGAGGGCGGGGGGGTGGAGAGGAGCAGCGATGGGGCTTTTGAAGCCCCCTCGCTGCTTCTGGGAGGGCGGGGGGGTGGAGAGGAGCAGCGATGGGGCTTTTGAAGCCCCCTCGCTGCTTCTGGGAGGGCAGGGGGGGGTGGAGAGGAGCAGCGATGGGGCTTTTGAAGCCCCCTCGCTGCTTCTGGGAGGGCGAGGGGGTGGAGAGGAGCAGCGATGGGGCTTTTGAAGCCCCCTCGCTGCTTCTGGGAGGGCGAGGGGGTGGAAAGGAGCAGAGATGGGGCTTTTGAAGCCCCCTCGCTGCTTCTGGGAGGGCGCGGGGGTGGAGAGGAGCAGAGATGGGGCTTTAGAAGCCCCCTCGCTGCTTCTGGGAGGGCGGGGGGGGTGGAGAGGAGCAGCGATGGGGCTTTAGAAGCCCCCTCGCTGCTTCTGGGAGGGTGGGGGGGTGGAGAGGAGCAGCGATGGGGCTTTTGAAGCCCCCTCGCTGCTTCTGGGAGGGCGGGGGTGGTGGTGGAGAGGAGTAGCGATGGGGCTTTTGAAGCCCCCTTGCTGCTTCTGGGAGGGTGGGGGGGTGGAAAGGAGCAGCGATGGGGCTTTTGAAGCCCCCTCGCTGCTTCTGGGAGGGCGGGTAGTGGTGGAAAGGAGCAGCGATGGGGCTTTTGAACCCCCTCGCTGCTTCTGGGAGGGCGGGGGGGGGTGGAAAGGAGCAGCGATGGGGCTTTTGAAGCCCCCTCGCTGCTTCTGGGAGGGCGGGGGGTGGGTGGAAAGGAGCAGCAATGGGGCTTTTGAAGCCCCTCCGCTGCTTCTGGGAGGGCGGGGGGTGTGTGGAAAGGAGCAGCGATGGGGCTTTTGAAGCCCCCTCGCTGCTTCCGGGAGGGCGGGGGGTGGAAAGGAGCAGCGATGGGGCTTTTGAAGCCCCCTCGCTGCTTCTGGGAGGGCGGGGGGGGTGGAAAGGAGCAGCAATGGGGCTTTAGAAGCCCCCTCGCTGCTTCTGGGAGGGCGGGGGGGTGGAGAGGAGCAGCGACGGGGCTTTAGAAGCCCCATCGCCGCTTTTGGGAGGGCGGGGGGGGGTTCCTGGAGGGCGTGGCATGACCTTTATTTTATTCGCGTTTTTTTCACATTCGCGGGGGTCTTCCGCCCCTAACCCCCGCGAATGTGGAGGGACAACTGTACCATCATCACATCTGACAAAGTTCTACATAACTTTTTAATGGTTTGGGTTCAGGTTTCGTAAACATGTCCTCAACAGTTTCCAATCATGTCTTTCAAGAATAACAATTTTTATGCCAAGCATCTGGTGCCAGGGTTGCTGCTGCTCCACAACTATGAAATTCTCTTTCCCACAGACTCATCAAAGCCTGCACATTTTTTCTAAGCTCTGTCAAATGTTCTATTTAGTCTGGAGGTTGTGTTTGGAGGTTGTGTTTCTTCATCAGTTTCCCTATTCTGTCTGTGACTCCTTTGATGTATGGTAAAATACCTTCCCTTTGGGTGGCTGTTTTTCTTCATTTCTGTGGTTTTTCTGGGTCTGGCTGCTCTTGTGATGTCTGATCTAGAGTAACCATTAGCCTGTAGGGCTAATTCATACAGACATGAATCAAGGAACATGAGAGACAATGCAGACTGGGTCAGCCAGAAAAATCAGCAGTAACATAACATGTTATAAACCAACCTGGACACCAAACGTTATTTAAAAATCTGGCTGCCAGTCTTGAAAAACACTAAAATCAAAACTCAACACTTGCAAATGAACTCCACCCAGGAACAGAGGGATTTCCTGCAGATAATGGACCATTATCCAACCATTAGTCAGGCACTAATCCGCTTTACATATCTCCACCCAGAAACTGGCCATTCAAATACACAAATTTACATATCCTCTCCAACAGGGGTTCACAGTATATAAACCCCACACACACTCCTACCCAACCATTCTCTGAAGATGCTAGCCACAGATGCAGGTGAAACATCAGAAATAAACTTCCAGAAGACAGCCTCACAGCCCAGAAAAAAACCAAGGAAAATCTATATGTAGAATTGTTTATGTTATGTGTGGAATTCTAATACTTATACTTTCAAGTATTTTCAAAAACTGAATATCTTGTTTAGGAGATTCAGGGAGAGGCTCAACTTCTCCTAGAATTTCAATGAAAATGACGCAAATTCCAATCAAAGAGGGAGGGCTTGGCCTTCCAGATCTTCTTACATATTATGGGACATATCTGTTATCTTGTATTAATTTTAGGACATATCCACTTAAAGGAAGTAATCCACCATGGTCAGCCTTGAAGTCTTCATTTCTGGCACCTCTATTTAAATGGGAAGTGCTTGTTTCTCATTTTATAAAAAGGGCCAGTGTTCTGCCAATAATTTCAGTGGTCAGAACTGTGTGGCAAATATTTTCTTGTCGATTGCAATTCGACCCATGTGCTCATGCCAAATTTACTTTATGGGAGAACCCCAATTTGAAAACTGGTAAGGAACCATTTTTATAGGAGGTGTGTGCTGATAATGGGATTCTTACCTTAAGTCGGTTACTTGGTGTTGATAATGAGTTTTTACCTTTTCCAATTTTACAAGAGCAAGTATACACACACACACACACACACACACAAAGAGAGAGAGAGAGAGAGAGATCTATAAATTCACTGAACTGTTGGCCCTGAACCCCCCCCCCCAAATATTAATCAGGACATATGGTTAAAATTCTTACCTTCTTGAACACCCCCCCCCCAACAATGAAGATCTTGAAGGCCTTTCAAAATCAGAATTTATGGGTTCAAAGGTCTTTATTTTCCAGGATGTAGCCCAGTGCACACTGGCAAAGATGGAGGGAGTTTAAACCAATCACCACAAGCCTGAGAAAGAAGGACATTGTGTGCTTGGGGATAACCTTTCAAGCTTTTAATTAAGCATGGAGGAAAAACCCTGGTGACAACAAACAAGTCACAGCTTGTTAAAATATGTGAAACAATAGACTACTGATTCCTAGAGGTTTAGAGAACAACACAGAAGATGCTGAGATCGAATAAGAGAAAAAGACAATGATATTTAAGAAGAAATGAAGGAACTGTGCATGATTAGCATGGTGCAGAGCAAGAGGAAAATTTTGAAGCAATTGTTGTTTTGAATCCTTTGCAGTAAGGCAGAGGGAGAAACCTACATTTTGTTTGTTCTGTACTGTTCAGACTTACTTAATGCTGTTAAGTTTTTTTGAGCAATCTCTCTCTATGTTAAATTCAAGATATGCATTTACATACTTATTTGTCTTATACAGTTGTGTGGAGGGGTGAATATCGTTCAAAAGAACACTTGTATTCTCTCTCTCTCTCTCTCTCTCTCTCTCTCTCTCTCTCTCTCTCTCGGCTATATGCTCTTGCCTCCTTTGTGAGACTCTGGTGAAACAGTGGAACTTGTAGCCCACAACTGTGGATGGTTACTTCTAGCTGTCTGCTGAAATGGGGGGAGGGAGGACAGGGAGGGGGGTGTTTGTGGGTTTTTAATGTGTTTGTTGGTGTAAATGTCAATCTCAGAATGGCAATTAGCAAAATTAATATCTGTTCAGCTTTAACCACAAGCTATAATCCTGGATAAACTAAAACTGATTTCTGCCCAGGACAGTGGGTTAGGATCCTGGAAAAAATGAAAGAGAGTCATAGAGTTTCTGAATCCTCACCTTTATGATATAATTCTACTGCAAGAAATGCACCAGCATAGCAAAGTTTAAAATGTTTTACAAGACCACGGGTTAGCAGAGCAATACTCTGCTGGTGGGTCCTCTAAGGTGAGGGGAACAACAGTTCTTATCATGAAATCGTGCCCCCTAAAGGTATGCTAAATGTTAGCAGACCCAGATGGAAGATACATTGCTATCAAAGGGAATATTGGAGATTAAAAAAAACTCTCAGTGGGGTCATACTATTGGCATAACGAAAATTTAAAAATCTTTTGTCTCACTTGGAAGATAAATTGCTGTCACTTGTTAGGAGAAGACTCTAATTTGATGCTAAGTTAGATAGGACTCCACCATTAAAGAGAAACATACAAGGCTCAACCCTAGGGAATATGTCAACCCTCGCTTCGATGGGCTTACAAGATGCATGGAGATGGAAATACCCAACAGGCACAGAACATAGCCATTACTTAGATTTACATAAATTTCTAGATGAATAGACCACATTTGGGTGTCTGATAATGTAAGTGACAAAATCAAAGACATAACAATACATCCTGCTACAGTTTTTGACCACTCCTCTTTGAATATAATATGGAAATTGGCTAAACCTGATAAAAAGACTACAATTTGTCATCTTGACCCCTCATCGTTCACTAGACTTTTAACCAAAAATTTGCAAAAGGCATTCAAATCCCCCCCCCAACAGAGAATGAAACACCTGGTACGACTTTAGCTACTATATGGGATACCGCAAAGGCAGTAACAAGGGGATTGTGCATACAAGAAAAGTCATGGCTAAAAGGATTAGAAGCCAAAAGGGACAAACTTTAACTTCTGAAATAGAGATATTAACACAAGACCATGTTGCATCTGAGAACAGTAAGTCGATTCTGGAAAAACTAAAAAGGAAAAAAGCTGAATTGGCTGCTTTATATTTAGAAGAAATTCAGACTGCTCTGATTTTGATACCAATTGAAAGGCCTATGTGTATGTCAACCGCATGGACTCCAACTGCATGGGAACCAGGCAGGGATGTCCCCTATTGCTATTGCCCTTATTATTCCCTCTAGCTTTAGAACTGCTAGCTACATATACCAGATCATCCCAGTTGATTGAAGGAATTCAGCTCAGTGATAAAGAGCATAAATTGAACCTTTATGTAGATCACTTGCTACTTTTCTTGAAAAATCTAGCCACCACAGTAGATGAACTAAAATAGATTTTAGATTGTTTTTACCCCAACCACAGGATTAAAAATTAATTATATAAAATCCAGAATAGTATTCTGCATAAATACTATTCCAGTTTTAGATATCTAGTGGTACAGATCATTAAATGCCAAGCTCAACTTCTTTTCAGAAACTTTAAACCTATTATACAGTGGATACAAGTCAAACTAAAGGAATGGTCAGATTTATATCTGTCTATATTAGGGCAAATTGCAGTAATTAAAACTTAATTTTACCTACATTTCTTTTCTTATTCCAGACTATCCCACTGCACCCTATGGAGACAGTTTAAGCAGATTTTAGAGAGCTTTATCTCAAAAAACAAACAAAGCTTAAAACTTCCCAGATATTCTTCAAAAACTACACGTGGTCTATCCCTAGTTTTTAAAAAAATTGCTTCCAGATTAAGAAGCCATACAATTAATTAGAAATTATGATTCAGTTCAAAGATGTTCAAAGATACAAGAAGTGGATTTTTTGTGCCCCTTTGACTGCTAAAAGATTGATATTCCATTACTAGAAAGATAATTTTCCTCCACTTGTGATACGATGCACAGAAGATCTAACAATGCTTCCAACATTTGAAAAAATGATGTACAGTTGTCCCTTCACATCTACTAGGGTTTGGTTCCAGGACCCCCTGTGAATACCCAAATTCATGAATACTCAAGTCCCATTTATATGCAATGGCATAGCAAAATTGTGTCCCTTATATAAGATGGCAAAATCAAGGTTTGCTTTTTGGATTATTATTTTTTTAAAGAATATTTTCAAGCCATGAATACTTAAAACTGTGAATGCCAAATCCATGAATGAGGAGGGACAACTGTATAGACAAAATTTACAAATGGACTTATATTTGTACTTTGCTCAGCTTTTATAGAAACTTACAACTAATATTGTTATTTTTCCTCCTTTTCTGTTTTCATTTTCTTGCCTTTCTTATACTGGTACATTATTGTATGTAACTGAGAACCCTTTTGGATGCAAATAAATAAATAAATAAATAAATAAATAAATAAAGCTATTTCTGCACTATAGTCAACTAGATTTCTAGCTTGCCTTTCACATTACAATGCTCAATTATAATAAATTCTCAATGTATAGAAAAATATTAGGAAAATAATCTCTACTGTAGATGTAAAGTAATTATATATTATATTGGAATTCTGCTCGCCACCCTCAAGAGAAAACGTATACAAAGAAACTAAACCGATGGAGCAACAAACTAAACAAGAAATAATTATCTACAGAGAAGCTTACACCATGCATGATTATGTTTTCACCTCAAAGCTATGACTACAGACACCCTTCCCCCCACAAGAGAAAGTGGTGCCACCCTGGTATTATACATTGTAAATGTGGAATCTGCATATTTTATATGTTGCATGTCATTTCCTGTCACACTTCATGAACTCTCTCACTCAAGAGCAGCACTTTCTGCATTGCTACCAGTTTCCATTTCATCAGGCTGATCACAACTCCATGACTAAATCAAAGAAAACACCTGTGAAAGTCTTCAACTCATAGTAGCCCAGTGGTTCTTAACCTTTTGTTTACCAGAGTCCCACTTTAAATATCTTTTGCTGCTGCAGACCCCCAAGACTTAACTCAAGGTTGAAAATCCTAAAGTGCATCAAATATTTATTTAAAGTTACTCATCGAGGGTTTTCAAATTTGGAGAGAAGGGAGAAATGAATAAATGCACACGCTTCTTTTAAAATATCTTCATTGGAATGATTCCATACAAATTTTTAAAAATATTAATATTATTATTAATAGGAAGAAGAAGAAGAAGAAGAAGAAGAACAACAACAACAACAACAACAACCACAAGAACAACAACACTAGTATCTGAACACTGAACCTTGGCCTCCTCCTACTTGTTAATTTTGTATTAATTAATTATTGAGAAGGCTGGTGAACTTACAAGCCTTGTTATATTGGACTTAATAGAATCATAAAATCATATAGTTGGAAGATACCACAAGAGCCATCTAGTCCAACTGCCCACCATGCAGGAATACACAATCAAAACATTCCCAACACATGGCCATCCAACCTCTTTTAAAAACCTCCAAAGAAAAGAGACTCAACCAAACTGTGAGGCAGTGTATTCCACTTCCGAACAGCTCTTACTGTCAGGAAGTTCTTCCAAATGTTTAAGTGGAATCTCTTTTCCTGTAGATTGAACCGATTGCTCTGGAGCAGCAGAAAATGGAACATTGGTACTTACCATGAAGGTTCCTTTTCAGCAGCCGTGGGGAGGGTTAGGGTCAGTATGACATCCCTTCAAATATTTAAGCATGGCTATCATGTTACCTCTTAACTTTCTCTTCTCCAAACTAAACATACAGAGCTCCCTAAGCCGGTCTTCATAGAGCATGGTTTCCAGACCTCCCACCATCCTGGTCGCCCTCCTCTGGACACGTTCCAGCTTCTCAATATCCTTCCTGAATTGTGGTACCTAGAACTGCACACAGTATTCCAGGTGAGGTCTGACCAAAGCAGAATAGAGTGGCACTATTACTTCCCTTGAGCTAGACACTATACTCCTATTGATGCAGCCTAAACATGCCCAGCTCCCCAAGCCTCTCCTCATAGGGCATGGCTTCTAGACCACCCACCATCCTAGTTGCCCTCCTCTGGACATGTTCCAGCTTCTCAATATCCTTGCCCAGACACTATACTCTTATTAATGCAGCCTAGAATCACATTGGCTTTTTTAGCTGCTGCAACATACTGCTGACTCATGTTCAGCTTGTGGTCCACTAAGACTCCTAGGTTCTTTTTGCATGTACTGCCCTCAAGCCAGTGTCACCCATCCTATATCTGTGCATTTCATTTTTACTGCCCAAGTGTAGTATCCTACATTTCTCCCTGTTGAAATTCATTTTGTTAGTTTTGGCCCAGCTTTCTAATCTGTTGAGGTCATTTTGGATTCTGATTCTGTCATCTGAGGTATTAGCTACCCCCCTCCTAATTTGGTGTCATCTTCAAACTTGATAAGCATGCCCCCTATTCCTTCATCCAAATCACTGATAAAGATGTTGAATAGAACTTGGCCCAAATACAGAGCCCTATGGCACCCTGCTAGTCACTTCTCTCCAGGATGAAGAGGAGCCATTGGTGACTACCCTCTGGGTTCAGTCAGTCAACCAATTACAAATCCACCTAATAGTTGCATTGTCTAGCCCACAGGTTACTAAAATTTTTGCAATGATATCATGGGGGACCTTGTCAAAAGCCTTACTGAAATCAAGATACACTACATCCACAGCATTCCCCCCTCCTTTTTAAAGATGGGGACAATATTTGCCCTCTTCCAGTCTGCTGGGACCTCTCCTGTTCTCCAGGAATTCTCAAAGATTATTGACAGTGGTTCTGAGATTACTTCTGCCAGATCTTTTAATACCCTTGGATGAAATTCATCTGGCCCTGGAGACTTCAATTCATTTATACTGGCCAGGTATTCTTGAACTACCCCTTTACCAATTCTTTGCTGTATCTCCCCTACTGCATCATCTGCTACATCTTCTCCAGGTTGAGCACTGTTCCCCCTTTGGGAGAAGACTGAAGCAAAGAAGGTGTTTAGTTCTGCCTTTTCTCTGTCCCCTGTAAGCATTTCACCATCCACACAATGGATCTACTGTTTCCTTGTTCTTCCTTTTGCTATGAACATAACCCAAAAAGCCCTTTTTATTGTTTTTAACCTCTCTAGCAAGCCTGAAACCCATCTGTGCTTTTGCTTTTCTGATTTCCCCCTACACAAGCTGGCTATTTGTTTGAATACTTCTTTGGTGATTTCTCCCTTTTTCCATTTCTTGTACATGCTCCTTTTAAGTCTTAGCTCAGTTGAAAGTTCTTTAGACATCCATACTGTTTTCTTTAGACACCTGCCGTGTTTCCTCCTCATTGGAACTGTCTGAAGTTGCGCCTTCAATATCTCACTTTTTAGAAACTCCCACCCCTCATGAACTCCTTTATCTTTTAGTATTCCTGATCATGGGATCATCCCCAGTAATTCCCTAAGTTTTTTGAAATCAGATTTCTTAAAGTCTAGAAGGCATGTGTGACTATGCTTGGCTTCCCCTTTCCTCTATATAACAAACTCCAGGAGAACATGGTCACTCCCCTCTAGGGATCCCACCACTTCCACCCCATTAACCAGATTATCCCCATTGGTTAGGATCAGATCTAAAATAGCTGATTTCCTTGTTGCCTCTTCCACCTTCTGGACAATGAAATTATCTTCAAAGCAAGTAAGGAATTTGTTAGACCTTAAATTCTTGGCAGAGTTGGACTTCCAACAAATATCAGGATAGCTGAAATTACTACCCATTACTACTATATCTCTCCTTTCTGAATGTCTTGTCATCTGTTCCAGGAAGGCATCATCCAAGTCCTCGGTTTGGCCTGGAGGTCTGTACTAGACTCCCACAACAACATCCCTGCTGTTTCTCTCCCCCTTAATTTTTACCCAAATGCTCTCAACCTGTGTCCCATGATTTAAGTCATGGATCTGTTCACAGATGTACGTATAATGCTAACTCCATTAATGTATAATGTTACTCCACCTCACTTCCTGTTTGGTCTATTATATCCCTCTATTAGTACAGTCCAATCGTGAGACTCATCCCACCAGGCTTCAGTGATTCTTATTATATCATATTTGTTTTGATGTGCTAAGAGTTCAAGTTCATCCTGTTTATTTCCCATGCTCTGTGCATTAGTATAGAGACATCTAAGATCATAGGCCATTTCCCTGAACTGCCTTTTAAACAGTTTATTCCTCTCATTGCTGAAATAGCTGAAACTTGTATTCTGAGTTCTGACTTTATGTTTTTCAAATAGTTTCTATATATATTTTTAAGATAAATGAGAGCAGATAATGATGTTACAAAGGGCATTTGTTCATTGTTGTTGTGTGCCTTCAAGTCATTTCTGACTTATGGTGACCTAAGGCAACCCTATCATTTGGTTTTCTTAGCAAGATTTGTTCAGAGGGGGTTTGGCTTTGCCTTCCTCTGAGGCTGAGAGAGTATGACTTCCCCAAGATCACCCAGCGCCTTTTCATGGCTGAGCAGGGATTCAAATCCTGATCTCTAAAATCATAGTCCAACACTCAAATCACTACACCATGCTGACTCCTGTTTCACAATGCCACCCCTTATTACCCTAATATCATAATTTCACACTCATAGTCTTCACCCAATTCATCATCTCCCTGTTACCTTCCCTAATGTCCCTCCCTTGACCTTATGTTTTTAATACTTTACAGTGAAGTACTTTCCTCCATCAAGGCACATTTCCCAGCCAGCCTTTCCTCCTGCCTCACAGCCCCCTCCACAACTCTGCCCACCTCTGATACTAACACCCTTCAGCTATGGTTCCTGGAGCTATAGTACTGTCTAGCAGGAAGTAATCCAACAGATCAATCTTTTCCTCTTCTCCTTCAAACCTCACACACTACTGGCTGCTCTCCGTTTTCTGCCTTCTCCCTTCCCCATTTTCCTTCCCCCATTCCTCATCCCATGTAAGCAAGATGTTTGAGCAAGAGAAGGGATTGAAAGGAAAATGAACCACTGCTGTTTTTTACTTGCTGGTTCGCTCACTCTGTCTGGTGGGTGGTGGAGCTCATCCCTTGCTGCCCAGCCTGTCTGCTAGGTTCTCAAGACAGAGTGAATCTCTTTGTAGGCTTAGGAGTACAGGACCGCAGGAAGGGTGGAGGCAAATTAGAACGGTTTGCTTCTCAGCGACCAAGGGAGGGAGGGAGGGAGGTTACGAACCTACGATGTAGACTATTAGTAGCTTGGGCCCAGCTGAAATCATGGCAAAAGCTGTACTGCTGCTACTTTTACCAACAACATAACAATAAAATATAAGAATCCTTGCCTTTTCTCTAACTTACATTTTTCTCCAGGAGGAATTCTGTTTTTTGAAAAGATTAAATAAATATCAACAGGTATAATGATTAGCAAGGGAAGCATTAAGGTTTCCCTTAATGGACTGGAGTAAGGATGACTGGGGAAAAAAATGTATTTGTATTTGATGCAAGATTACCTTTCAATCTTATACGTTAAAAATATTTTATCATTACTTTATAAAATAATTCTAATCTTAATACATAACAATAATTCATTCTTGCTATACAGATATAATAAATTAATTTTTTTCTCCTCCCTCTATCTCTCCCTTTGCCATCCCCTCCCCAAATCATGAAAAGTAATGAAACTTATCTCTGTCAATCACCATAAATATGAATTGTCTTCCAAATAATTACATATTGTTTATATATTAATCATAAGCTTCAATACTCGTTTTTCCAAAATCTCCCTTGATCCAAAGTAGGTTTAAGTCCAGTATTGCTTTGAATAATATACACAATAAATGTCTTCCAAGTAATCTTAAACATATCTTATTTTATGACCCTTCTTGCTACTCTGACTTTGTATGCTGTTTTTTTTCCTGAAAGAGCTATGGACCATATTCTATTTAAGCACTTTTGTATCAAGAGATTCTCTAATGTATTCTATGCTTTAGCTATTTCTAGCCTTGCAGTACTTAGTATTAAGTGCTATAAGATGTTTATTTGGCAAGTTTTCATTTTCATTTTCAAATATAGAAATTAATAATGGTGCCCCTCTGACACCTGGGATTTATTTAGATTCATTAACACTTGCCCTATGCACTGTGCTGGATTTATATGAATAATGAAATGTCATCTGTAAATAAATTTATCATATGCTCTATATCAGTGGTTCTTAACCTGTGGTCCACAGACCCTCAGGGGCTGTGACAGCCTCACATGGGGTCCATGAAGGCTTGAAGGCTGCTCAGCCTGTACATAACAGGAGCCAAGGCAAAGGCTGGCTGACTTGTCCTGTGCATTGATGTTCAATCCACTCCAGCCACAAACTTGCAGGAAGAAACAGGATAAAAGTCTTCCCTCCCCTCCAGTGCCTCTCAGGGGAGAGTTAATGGATGGTGTAATTATATTATTATCAGGTATTATTGTTGTTGTTAGGGTTTAAAATCTTGAGTTAAGTCTTGGGGATCTGCAGCAACAAAAAATATGCTAAAGAAAAGGTTTAAGAGCCACTGTTCTACATTTTTAAGTTTTATGCCCTGTATTTGTAAGTTTTTTCTTCTTAATATCATTATTTGGTTCTATTGCTAGTGCAAATAAAATGGAGGAAAGTGTACACAAAAAAGATGCAAGGTTACCATTTTTCACTTTCCTGAGACAAATATAGACCCAAGTACAATTTGCATTCAGATAGTCAAATATTTCTGAGCTTGCAATGCTATTGCTAAAATAAAACACATTCAAAAGTGTGCACATTCAATATCTAAAATGAAGCCTTTAAGTTTAAACTTTAGAATTGAAGTAAAGTTATTCGAGGGATGTATATAACATGACAGTTGAGACAGTCTTTTTTTAAAAAAATAAACTCTGCCTTTATATTCTAGTGATTTGATTGTAACAGCACACTGAAATGTTTCATTTGACTAGAACCTGGGATTTCACTAGTTCTTTTTTATTATTATTCTACTTTTTATTGTGCAAGAAACAATAATAAAGTTGTACAAAATTTTCAGATGCTAGTTCTGAATGACCCTAACGTGTATAGAATTTGTGGTTTAAGTTATGTAGACTGCCAGACTAAAATATTTAATTGTAAGGAGAGGGGAGAAAGTGTGCACATTTGTAAAATGCAAGCCAGTGCACTTAAAAATGGACATGCTCACATTTTAAAAACATAAATTAATACATATAAGTACATTTAAAAGCATCATCAATGCACATCAGTCAGTTGAAAAACCCACTGAGAACTGTGTAGGTTTAAATGGTTGTCACACATTATAAAATGCAGGGGCAAATACATATGTATTTCCATGTCGGTCCGAATAATAGTCAGTTCAATGCAGAACCAAGTCAGAATGAACTTCACCTTGTAAAAATGATAACTTCAACAATATCGGACTGGACAAATTTGCACATCCCTGCCGAGAAATGTCTTGCTAGGAGAGGGAAAGAAATGTAGCTTCTATGCTACAGAGATGCAACTGCAAGGTACTGACTGTGTGGCTGGAGCTGGCCAAATGGAACAGCTGCAGGCCTGGTAAGTATGGTTTTACTATGCAAAAACTTCATGTGATCAGCCTCCACTCAATACATCAGCTTCACATGCAAACCTCAGCTTCACATGTCGACTGAACCAAAACTACAATATATCCTTAATTATGTCATGAAATAACTTATATTCTCAAAAAGACTATGTGTTAGACTTATGAGGAAGACAATGCTTTTAAGAAACTCTCTTAACACAGACAAAAAACTAAAGGAAATCATTTGACATGTCTACTATAAGGAACAAACATGCAGCTGGCATTCAAGACGGCAAATGTATTTCTACCTATTGAGCATTCATTGGTCCTGATCCTAAGAAAGGCTACAAGGAACAGATCTTATTTAATTTAATTTTTTTCCTCCACCACAATTGCGATGAGTGGATTTTTTCAAACAGAACAGGAAAAGAAACAAGTGGTAAGATATCATATTGTTCAAATTAAATAATTTGGAAGTAACTTGTTAGTCACTGTAACTAGGATTATATTATGAATCCTGGAGAACTCACCATTCCTTAGCAATTAAATTGAATTTAATTTCCCCATCTCTGTTTCCGATTTTTAACTCTTGTGCTCCTTGACTGTTTTTGTTTGTTTTGGTGGTGGGGGGAAGTTTTTCTAATAAATTCTAGCCATGATATAACAGAACTCATCCAAGCACACAGTCAGACCTTCTTATATTCAACTAATGGAATATAAAGCAATTGACAATAAATTCATACGACAACACATGGACCTGATTAAGTAATTTCTGGAGGAAACTATGTCTGAAACTCAGTACATATGGGAGGCTTTTAAAAGACTACTACAAGGGTGTATAGGTTTTAAATGTAATTAGGGTAACTATGTGTCCTTCTTTGTAGAGGACACTCCTAAACCAGGAAGAAGAGCCTTGAACTGCCTAACCATAGTGAGCACCTACATGTGATACTGGGGAGGCACAAACATTAACTGGTTAATGTCTTCACCAGCAAGCTGAGATGTAATCTATTTCTATTTAAATTAGTCATTATTTCCAAATAATGTGTTTCTACGTAACATAATTTGGAGAGAAATCTGTGTGCTCTTTTCCTTCATTTCTGGCAATGCATTACTCTCTTTTTGGCAATGCCTAAGTGAGCACTCTGGATGCTATATTAACATATCAAGCCTAATTGAGAGCTCATACTATTATCCTTAGCTGGCAATTGTTGACATAGCTTTCAGTAAATAGAGAGGAAAATGTGAGATAGGTTATTTGTTTATATCCCCTCCCCTTTCTGTGTACAATGAAAAATGAGGAGTAGGAATCCCCTGTGTCAAGAAAATAGATTGTTTCATTAAAAATGCATATTACAGAATTAAAGCCAAGGATCCCATTCTGCCTTAACATAAACTTGGCATCCTGATACTGATAAAGGCAATATAATCTTCCATTAGTATTCTGTACATAATTGATCGTTCTTAATACTAAGGGCTATTGTAATAGTCTCATTTTGTTCATGTGATAATGAAGGTAAGTGCCTCATAGCTCTACCCTCTGTACCTCTCCTATTATGTCCAAAGAAGTCTCCCATATGGAAAGCAGCTATGGCTATCCCATCTGTAACTGACAGAGACAGGAAACATGAGGTAACTGTGTTTCCTATAGCTCCAAGTCTTCATCACATCTGAAACCACTCTGAATATTTTCCAACCAACATAGGTTTTTTATACTATTAACTGCTTTCTCTCCATTAATGTAAAAATAATCACCATCATTCACAATATTTTGGTCCAGAACATGAACTTCACTGATTTAAAATGCCCCTCTCTATTTTGTAGCAAGCTTTACAGCTTCATCTTCCTTCTCCTGCTAGGACTGTAAACCAAAATAAGAGATGTTCTATACCTCTCCTCCATCTCTAGCCATCTAGATGTGACTGCTGCAGAGGAAGAAAGGGAAAGAGTTCTCTCCATTCTATTCTCTGCATAATGTACTTGGGTTGTTACCATATCATCTTGCAGGCAGGCAGGAAGGAAGAGACTTCCTGCCCTGTCTTTGCCACTATAACCACACCATCCAAGTGAAGCTAAGAAAGAAGAGACTTGCTGCTGTGGCAAAAGGCTTGGAGGGGGAGGGGTAATGGGATTTAGACCCTGTCATGTTCCCAGTGATGTGTACAAAACAGGCCCAGGATTTTGTTCAGAATTAACCATTTTCTGGCTTTTAGGGGAAATGTTTAGAAAGCCTAATTAGAAATGAATGTTGAAATAGCCATCAATAAATGAAAATAAGTCAACCTTAGTTCTGTAATGTTTTTTAAACTTTGTTTTCCATATATAACAACCTTGGACATTTTTATCCTAAAAGCTCTCTTTCTAAAATAAGCATTCCGATCAGCAAAATTGCTCCCCGGTCTGTTTTGAAGTGCTACAAGGAATTTAGGATAAGTGGTCATTGTAAAGCTACAGAGATCAAAAAACATCATGAAGTTTCAGTTTAGAAGATCTTCTAAAACAACTTAGGAGATTTTCACACTACACTGGTATAGTGTTACTATTCCACTTTATTTGCTATGGCTGTTTCCTGTGTAATCCTGGGATTTGCAGTTTAGGGAGAGGCATTTACAACTCTCAGCCAGAGAGCTCTTAGGCCTCACTAAACTACAAACCCCTGAATTCCACAGGAGGAAGCCAGAGCAGTTAAAGTAGAATAGTAACACTATAACAGTGTAGTGTGAAAATCTCCTTAGTGTGCTACACCAGGCACAACAAACTACTCCGTGTTGCATAGCAAGGGGATATCATATTTTTAAATGTCAAGAATTTAAAAGCAAGAGAAACCTACCAGCAGAACTAGTACCAAGAGTCACAAAGCTATGAAAAAACAAATTTAATGTCTCTTGTATTGAGGTCATCGGGGAAAAATACCTACTGATTTCAACATTTGTACGTGTAATAGGGGAGCATGGTAGAGAAGTGTTAACATCATATGCAAAGGAATAAACCTAGAGGTGGGGGTTGAAGATCAGAAGCTTTAATATAAATAATTGATTAAATATTTATATAGCATGCAACATGCCTCAAGCAACTGGTATAAGAACCAATTAAAGTAAGACATTATTCCCACACATCAGATCTGGGACTGAGATTGAGAAACAGTGGCTTGTCTAAAAACAGAGTGGGCTTAAGGTCAAACTGAGATCTGAACCATGGATTTACAATTTGTAACTCACACTATTGGGAAATAATTTAGAAGTTCCTACAACATTTTTACTAGCTACATAGCTTTAAAACTTTGCTGCAGGTAAATCTACATACCTTCATTATCTAGTCAACCATGGCTAGAACTGGCAGAAAGACATAAAACATATATGTCAAACCCAAGCTGTATACACTCAAGAATGGGCCAAGGAAAATGTAGGAAGGCAAACCTATCAACAGTAAAATCAAGTCTCTAAGTTGCTTATTTCAGTGAATAAATTCTCATAGAGTTCTGAGAGTCTTACAGGTCATGCTCTTTCTTCTAAGCTGGACACCCACTGCAGAATTGAGACCTAACAACATAAACTGAAATAGGAAAATGTCAAACCCACATTGCTTAAATACCTCAGGGAATCCTAAGTAACTGCTACTTGTCTTTCCCATATTTAGATCAATTGCTAGTTTTTAAGGAAATAATATAGATTGAATCAACTGCTAAATATTAGTAAACTGACAATACTAGTCAGTTCCAAAAAAGAAAGAGGCGATGTTGATCCATAACAATAATAACAATACATTCACAAAATGTGCAGCTTTTGAGGAATAATGAGAAGGTATTGTTTCCATACTTGTCAAATTTAACTTACTTTTTTTCAAGTGACAGGAAACAAAAATATTTTTGAAAACAGCTGTCGTGTTTTAATTTATAAATAGTCCAGTACAGATTATTTCTAAACTAATACTTTGAATTTTTTTCCCCAATGTAACATTTAAAACATAGTAATAAGTGTTTTTTATTGATTTTCCCCTAATCAAATATTTCAGTTCAGATGTATTTGAATACTGTGGCAGGGGGAACCTTCCAGCAATGTATCTTCCAAGTAAAATTAACATGGCAAATATTTGGCAAATAAACTAAATTATAAGTATGTCAAATAATTGTGTCAAATTATACAACCATAAATTTAGCAAAACATTTTTAAAGCAATTTGCACATTTAATATTCTCTAGGAAACACACATCACTGGCAAAACCTATATGAAACAAGAGAGATAATTCTCTCTTTTATCACCATGTTGATGGAATCCTTTGGAAACTTACAGAATTGGGATAATCAATTCCTGGGACCTCTCTCCTAGTAATAAGTAAAAGCATTCAAGCAGAGGTACTCAAGAACAGTGCCACAAATACTTGCCAGGCTTTCCATGAGCACTATCAATGCAACATAGTTAACATTATCAAAAGCCATAGTTGCATCAATATAATAGGATAGATAAGAAGCCACAATAAGCTCCACAGAGAAAGCCATAACAGCAGTAGTCAAGAAAAAGGAAATACAGTAGCACCCCTGTATCCACGGAAGATTGGTTCCAGGGCCCCACGCAGATACTGAAATCTGCAGATAACAGCGAATGCCGAAACTTCCCCATCCAGGAGCCCTGGTGGCACAGTGGTTAAATGCCAGTACTGTAAGTCACCACATTGAAAGTTCGATTCCAGAGGGCTCCAAGGTTCACTCAGCCTTCCATCCTTTTGTAGGTCAGTAAAATGAGTACCCAGCTTGTGGGGGTAATTAGCTAACACACATTGGAAGCTGCTTAATGCAGTGTAGATGTGTACATTGCTATTGCTTAAAACAATTTGTAAGCTGCTCTGATAGCCTTGTGGCTGGAGAGCAGGGTATAAATAAATAAATAAATAAAATAAAATAAAAATCCACCCTCCACCAGCTCCGCTGCACCACTGGAACCCCCCTCCCCGTGGGGAAGGGAGAAAGGAGGCGAGCTCTCCTCCTCCCTCCCTTTCCTGTCCAACCCCCTGCCAGCTCCCCTGCACCACCGGAAACCTCCCCCACAGGGAAGGGAGAAAGAAGGTGAGCTCTCCTTCTCCCTCCCTCCCCTGTCCACACCCCACCACCATCACCAACCACAGGCAACTGAATCAGTGGGTAGCAAATCAGCAGATACGGGGGTGCTACTGTATCTACTTCAAGCAGCCCAGCCCAGAAAGGGAAGGCAGGAAACTGAACTGTTACTGACTGCACAGTTGACATAAACTTTTAACTTTAGACCAGGAGCTGAATAAGGCTTGCATTTCTCATATGAAACATATAGTGTAAGACTGGCTCTACCACTAGGCAAGGAAGATGCAGCTTACCTTAAGTGATAAGATCTGCGATCTGAAAAGATTATTATTTTGTTTCTTGTCATTTGTGGGAGGAGGGGAGAGAACAACGACATTTTCTGAGTCAGGAATCAAAGGCTACCTTTACATTGTCTTCTCTGACTTGAATACTAGATCTTTAAAGTGTCATATTATATAGGTCTTTCCCAAACTTGGTCCTTGTGGTCCATTAGCTGGAGATGTGAGGGACTCAATGGGGGCTTAATGAGTGTAAAACATTGTGTTCTATGACTCAGTACCTTCCCTGTTGACTAGCCTACACTAATCTGAGGATATACTGGTTCAACACAATCTTTTCCCAGATACTTTTCACCAATTGGAAGATATGTGCTCTTCATTCTGATACAATATCATGTACTGGCTTCTTCATACTCAGTAACCAGCAGTTTCAGTGTTAAACAGTAAACTTTATTGGTACAGAAATCTAAAGAGCGAATCCTACAAAATCATTGCTCAGAATGAAAATTATTTACAAAGCATTAGAATAAAAATTACTGTATTTACAAATCTTGTGGGCTATACTGTCATTAATATTCATGATACCCACTTCCCTTTCTCGCTGAGAGTGGGCACATCCCATTATTCTCTCAGTGGCCCCAGGTGCACACTTTAATCATACAGTTGCAGACATATAACATATCCTCCTTTGTCTCTCAGAACAGTGCAAGCTTGTTAGCAAGCACCAAAGAATGCAAACACAGTTAGCAGCAAAATGATGGATCAGAAATAGAACAGCACTGTAATTTGGCAGAAGGTCATGCCCGGGACCAATCCTGACATACAATCACAAATACAGGTTGCCCCCATATGTGCAGTACCCACAGTTTCAATTATCCATCATATAAAAAATACGGTCTCTCTAAGCATTTCCCAGGTCCTCCAGCATGATTCTACGGCGTTCGCTATAACCCATGGTTTCAACTATTTGCGGTAAGTCTGGAATGTATCCCCCACAGATTCGGTGGGAAATCTGTATAGTCTCAGAAACAAAAAGGACAGGCATTTTATTTGGCATGTGTCTAACACTGAATATCACCCTCAGAGGTCAATATGTCCTTTCATATCACTGGCACTCCATCCATCTAGTCCATTCATGATGTTTCAACAAAAAAATCAGGCTACAGCCAGCCCTCTGGGCAACTGCTAAGTGAAATCCAATCTAGATTTTTCTTTGGTTGCAAAATATTAACCTAATATAAAGGAAAGAAAGTTATTAAAAGTGGTATCATTATTGTAACAATACTAGTTCATCAAACAACATTATTAGATATGCACTGTACCGCTATCTCCGTTAAAGTTCAATTTCGAAGATTTTTAGACGTATTTCTAACAAAACAGTGCCTTGCTCTCTTCAGGCCACAGAGAGGACATGAATGCCTGCAGGCAAGAACACTCACAAAGGGCAAAGTGGTTTAATTATAAGTACCTCTAGGAATGATCTAATCACATATTATAAATTACTGTGCAAGCTGAAATAATGCAGTCTTCTCCATCAAGAGCTGCAATGCATCATACACTACACTTCGCACTGTAATTTGTTATTAAGTGTTGTGTGAAAAGAGTACATTTCAGCACTACTGAAGTTGTGAACAGACACTACACCAAAGCAATCTGATACCTAGTCTTCTCACTTGTGGATAGAGCACCCTTGAATAGAAGTACAAGGGCTAGCATAAAAAAAAAAAAAACCCTCCAGAAGTCAGTAAAAGCAGAGCCAGATAGAAGACCAGGACCGGGCAAGGAGCAAGCAATTACTAAAACAATTTTAAGGCAGAGTGATGCACAGTCCATTTACACTGATTTCAGTGAGATTATAACCAGACCCACTTACTATCTGTGCCATATGTATCTGTACAGAAAGAAAGAAAGAGTTAAAAACAATACATGTCAGAAAACTGAATTTGAAACCAAGTGATAAACAAGTGAAGGAAGGAAGCATGAAGCAGATCACAAGATTAAGCAGGGCATGGTCTGCGATCTATCTTGGATTGGAAAGAGCATACAAAGAAAATACAGGAACCTATGAGAATAAAAAGAACAGCCTGTGCTGCTCATTATCGTTTCTGTCCCTGGGTGGCAAAAGTAGGATGTTGCCTTTGTATTCAGGAAAGGCAATGTCAAGCACCAGATGCAGTTTAAATCAGAGATGTACCAAGATAGCTACAGTTGCAGCACCAGGGGCCTAGGCACAGAAAAGGTAAAGGGAACTTCTGGGGGAGAGATCATGCTTTCCTTCAAGAAACCACATAAATCTGGCATTGGTAAAGGTAAACTACAGGATTAAAGCAGTGAATTTGAAAAGGTGTTCATCCCTGTCCCCATTCACACTCTGGCACTGTCTATGGCATTCACTTGCCTTAATCCTGAATTGCAAATGCCAAAAGATGTGAAGAAATCTTGAAGCAACCTATTTTAAAATTTTCTGAAAATGTGGTTAAACACCACAAAAATTCAGGAGTCAGCTATCTGAGACATAATAAGTGTACAACCAGCAGAAAGCAACCTCTTCAAACCACAAAGCAAAGATTCAAATTATAAATGCTGAATGTGTGGGGAAATACATGATGAAACATTTGCCCTCATCTTTTAAAGGACTGTTCAGTCATAATTTTACAGACAAAACTAGTCCATCTTTTTATATAAACTTCACCAACATTCTTCCCTCAAATTATATATAAAAAAATAGCTTCTGTGCCTGTGTGGGTCACAGCAAGTCTAGCCAAAAATGGTCATTCATCACTGCTGGCTCCACAATCAAAGATAGGAAAGGAACTACTGGGAGACCATTAACTATGGCAAGTGAGGGAGGAACTAATGTCAGCCATCCACTACTTCAATGGCATACCATGACTCCCAACATATGATTCTATTTTGTTTCCATAGTATTGCTGAGATAGAGTGACCATGTGATTTTCTGCAGCTTGTTGTATATATGGGCATTACAGTAAGATTTAATATTCTGGATATATTATGTAGTTTAAAGTAAGTTGTATGTTGGAAGGGGGCAGAGTGCAGTCAAAATGTTGGCAAGGACTGGTGACTAGCTGAGAGTTTGAAAAAAGGCACTTAAAATTGGTGGCTGACATTGGGAGTTGGAGTTGGTGTGTGGTTCTTTTAGGGTGTGTGTGTGTGTGTGAGAGAGAGAGAGAGAGAGAGAGAGAGAGAGAGAGAGAGAGAGAGAGAGAGAGAAGAGAGTAGTTGTGTAGATTCAGTTGTGGGCATGGGTTTTGAATAGATAAACTTAAGTGGGGAGGTTAAGCAGGTACTCTCTGGATATGAGCAATAATAAAATATAAGACAGTGCTTGTCTGAAACCATGTACTTCTGTACACAGAGTAATCTCAAGTTTTTCATTTACTTCTACTAATAAAGTTAATACAATCTTCCTCTCATCCTCTTCCTCCCTCACAAACAACTCTTGACTAGCTATGCTGGTCGTAAAGGTTTTCAGATACTAGTGTACCTATGGTGGCAACAATGCAACAGAAGGGTGCAGACTACAGAGCAGGAAGCTAGCTCATAGCTGTAAGTTTCTATGCACGAGAAAGGACTCTCTCCCAAAGCTGTGTGTGGTGATGTGGACAAAGTCCAAGTGTGTGGTGATGTGGACAAAGTTACACATTTAAAGAATTATAGAAATGCATGAAGAAATAAAGAAAATTCTGACCAGTAATCATGAGAATTAACTACAGTTTTGTGCATATATAATGCTGATTTCTCACAAACTATGGTTTGCAAATCAGGATCCAGGATATGTGCATCCCCTTCCCAGCTGCTTTAACCACACTTTAGAGTTTTGTATGTACTGATACTAACCACAATTGATGTTAATCATTTGCAAATCTACTTCAAATCATGATTTCAAATTCTCATTCATGAGAGAACAATGGTTACTGTTAACCATGGTTTAAATCATGGTTTCAAATTCTCATTTATAAGAGAACAATGGCTACTGTTAAACATGGATGCACATGCCATATTAAAACATGCTTAAACATCCACAAGTGAATGGAAGAGAGGGGAGGGCAGGCTCACAGCCAGAAATTCTGAACTGGAGTAATTTGACTATAAAGAGGAAAACCAACATAACTAAGTGAAAAGAGGAATGGTATGGGAGGAGAGATAGTTACAAAAGGCTTCATATCCTTTACCAAGAAAGAAATACTGTATATGTACAGGCAGAGCAAGGGCAAACTGGTGAGATCAATAGCTCAGGGCAGGGTGGGAGGGAAGCCAGCGGTATCTTTAGATGGCTGGCCACCACCCTCCTCCCCATCAACAGGGGCCTGAGGAGAGAGATGTTTAAAGTAGATGAGACAGGGAAGGAAAGAGAAGAGAGTAAGCCTCCACAACTGCCAGTTTTGTGTCTGCACTGGATCAGTTAAGAAAATGTTTTAACAAAAAAGAAACAGAAGAAAATGTTTTACTTATTACAACATTTATTAAAGCTCTAACTATCAGCTTTCATTTTTACTCATAGAGGCAATAAAGAATGTCAAAATAAATTCAAAAGAACATGCAAATTAAAGTAATTACACTGACTTTCCATTTTATAGGCGCAATCATCTTTTTTATGGAACGTGATAATCACACATGGCAATGAACCATATTTCACAGAAAAAACACCAACAGAAACTTTCAATAAACACATGCCTCATCAGCAAACTTTTGTTTTCCTTTGACATACACCATATTTTTATCTAAGAAAGAGTTCAAATGTCATTCACCTTGACTCTGCCCACTTACACTTGAATGCAAGCACCAACCCAGTTCTTGTGCACTGAGTTAACATTATTAGAATGCAATCCAACATCCTCTTATCAGGGAGTAAGCCATTTACTTACACCAGATTGTTCTACCAGGCAGCTTTAACTCAATACTCCCCTCAGCCTATTTAACTATTCAGTGACATTTGCTTTGGTTCACACATGGAAGCCAGAATCTGTAGTGCATACCAATGGCTGCATACTTCTAGAGCCTCTCTTACTGTTCACAGTGGTTGAGGAACAGGGAGTTAAAGAGAACTTTCTCTGTGTACTGACCTGGTAGAAAACTTCCAAAGTGAAGGGTTATTTATAATGAGGGATGGAGGATGGATTGAGCCATGGGCTTAAATGCCAGTACTGCAAGTCACCACATTGAAAGTTCGATTCCAGAGGGCTCCAAGGTTCACTCAGCCTTCCATCCGTTCGTAAGTCAGTAAAATGAGTACCCAACTTGTGGGGGTAATTAGCTAACACACATTGGAAACTGTTTAATGCAGTGTAGATGTGTAAATAGCTATTGCTTAAAACAATTTATAAGCCGCTCTGATAGCTTTGTGGCTGAAGAGCAGGGTAAAAATAACTAAATAAAAATAAATCTGTCCATAACAGCTGCTTTTCCTGGATAATGTTTGAACATTTTTCAATGTTAAACAATTGAATATTGTCCTACAAAAAGGTAAAATCCGAAGCTGCTACTACTACTACTATGGTTACTGTTTATTAGTACCAATTGGATCAATAGTTTGACACTGAGTTCTACCATGTAGTGAGCATGAAGATCCACACATACACAACATACTTAAAATGCTGTGAAATCCACAGCAACACAATTATGTCATCTTTGCTCTCTGTTGATATTACAAAAGGGAGGGTTATCTGTTTATTGACAAATTATCCAATTATCTGTTTACTTTTCCATGTTACTCTAGGGTTGCAGGGTTAAGGGAAATAACTTGTTCAGAATCATGCAAGACTCAAGACAAAGAAATATATGTTGTTGTGTGCCTTACAGTGATCCTATCCTCATCTTTTTTTGTCTAGATTTCTTCAAAAGTGGTTTGCCATTATCTTCCTCTAAGGCTAAGAAAGTGTGATTTCCCAAAGTCACTCAATGCATTTCCATGACAGAGTGGGTATTCAAACCTTTGTCTCCCACAGTCTTGGTCCAACACTCAGACCACTATACCATGCGGGTTCACAAAAGAAAAATAAGGGCGTGTACACCTGCTAATAGATATTAGTAGAAAAAAGTCTCATTTTCTGAGTAATTACCCTCTTTCTGTGCTCCTCCTAAATGTTTTGTAGATGATAATCATAGAAGGGTCTCCTCAGTCAATTATATTGGTCACAGTGTGTCATATAAAAGGAGGAAATCTCTAAAAGAATTGGAACTCAAGACGATTAGGGCAAAATAAGCATCCTCAGTTGAGGCAACAGAAAGCTGAGTATGATATCTGAAACACCAGTATAAAGGATTTAAAAATACCAACAAAGGTGCAATCAGTTTCACATTAGGGATTTTTAAAGTCCTATTATACTGAAACACTTAAGCCAAAACTTAATGAGATTGACCAAGAAAAAAGATCTATCAGTTTTGCACATTTCTTGCAAACTATAATCACTGCTAGATTCCTTCATTTTCTCAAAAGAGTAATACATCAATAACTTATTCAGCCTTTTGCAAAATGGTAGAGGCACTACCTTTTTAGCAGAAAACACAACCCACATTCAAGGCAGTCTAAGTGAACTATACAGGAGCTCATGGTGCAAGTCACACCACCAGCTCTGACCATCTTCAATGTAGAACTGACAGGTAAGGCAGGTAGAAAAACAGCTGCAATAAGAAAGAATAAAAGTAAAGTGAGGCAATTTTAAAAAGAAAGAGAAAAAGTAATCGAAAATAGAAAAAATATAACAAGAAAAATGAGAAGGAGTAGTGAACACAAGGAATTATTTCAGGCAAAGACAAAAGGTATATGGGAGATTACAAGGCAGCAGGGTATACAGTACTATATGAGGTATGGGGAGCAGAAGAAAGCAACAAGAGTTATGTTTTCTTTATCTTGCTAATGGCTGGGTCAAAAAAAAATCAATGAACTCAAAAGAAGATAGAACTGGACAGTAGAAGGATATTTTATATTTATTCCATTTTTATCCTATTTCTTGGCCAAAAACTGTCCCTGAGGTACTAAATCCAGATGCTGGGTCTGTTTTGCTAGAGCAAGAGCTGGCTAATATGGTGGATTTTCCCTTTAAAGACAATTACTGTTGTAAAACAGAGGATTTTTTTTTTTAAGGAAAGCAAAACAAACCTTGATTCCAGAGGGGCATTAAGCAGGAAGGTCCAAGAGTACCAAGCTAGAAGCATGAAGCAATACTTCCCAAATATGGGAGAAACACAGATATAACTGGGAGCAGGGGAGATTTAGCATCCACTAATGTTTACTGAACAAAGCCTCAATAAAAATTAATCTGAGGATAACTGAACTGAATCAAAACGAATGCTAACAGAAGGTTAAAACTTCCAATACTCAAGCTAGGCTTATGGTATTTTCTCCTTGCCAATGGATACTCACATTCATGCACAATAGGTGGTTTTTTAAAGAAGAAATAACATTTAGTTTAAGAATGAAAATATAAAACCATCCCTTCATTATGATACAGCTCAGCTCAGAATAGAAAAGAAGAAATCCCATATGAAAGCAAAAGAAACCATTTGATCAGAAAATCAAAATGGATGTCAAAACATTTGAGACAAAATGTGCTTTACATACAAAGCACTACTTACTTTTGATGTTTAAAAAGGCTAATAAATGTGTTCTCTTCTGAGATGACAAATGCCAATTTATGCAACACTTTCATGCAATCAAATTCCTGATTGATGATTCCTTTCATTTATTTCCTTTAGGTGAAAGACTGTAGTGGCAGATCAGGGGACTTCAGATGACAGAAGGAATCAGTGAACTACATCAAGATCAGCAGCACTACATAAAGTTTTCAATGTCCACATCACAGACTGAAATGAAAAGGGAAGGAAACTTGCCAATGGCAATTTGTAAATTTCCCTTGGTGCAATTTATTATGAGCTGCTCCAAATGTATTATACAGTTACTTAAGGAAAGTAGGAGCTACTCCTTACCAAATAGTTCCATTGGGTCTGATAATACAAGCAAGAGTAGCAGTTTGGTCTCTTTCAATCCCATGATTCTCTGAATACCATTATGTTACATTTCCTTCCCTATCCACAAAGTCCAAAAAAGCCAGATCCAAAGCAGACTCAATCTAAAGATTTTACTTGGTTTTTTTCCAGGCTGTGAGGCCATGTTCTGGAAGAGTTTATTCCTGGCCTTTCGCCTGCATCTGTGGCTGGCATCTTCAGAGAAGGTTGGGTAGGAGTGGGGGGGGGGTATATACTGTGAACCTCTGTTGGAGAGGATATGTAAATTTGTGTATTTGAATGGCTAGTTTATAGGTGGAGATATGCAAGAAGGATTAGTGTCTGTTTGGCTAATGGTTGTTTAATGGTCCATTATCTGCTGGAAATCCCCATCCCTGGGTAGAGTTCATTTGCAAGTCTTGTGTTTTTATTTTGGTGGTTCTGTGGGGGGCATCAAAGCCAGGGGCCGCCGCCCTGTCCTAACCCTCCTCCTGCAAAAAATTCCTGCTGTTTTTTGTTTTTTTTTAAACAGCATTTCCCAAACTAGAAAGAGAAAGATGGAGCTGCCTTCAGTGTGGCTGAAGCTGGGGGGAGTTTGCTGCTCCCTCCCCCCTGCTCATAGGAGATCATCATCAAAACGCAAGCCAGCAAGGCGTGTGTCAGAGAGGGGTGAGTGTGTGTGGGAGAGAGGTGGGGAGGGAAGTGTGAGGGTCATCTCTTTCCCTCTCTTTCTCCCCTGCTCTTTCTTCAGAAAGGGCTTTTTCTTTCTTTTTTTCTTCCACATAGATCCCCTCAAGCCCATCTTTCCAGCTGCTCTTAACACGTCCTGATTTCTCTCCCCTCCCTCCCTTTCCCCCTTGATCTTCAGCTTCCTCCCTTTGCTGCCAACTGAATTCAACCTGCAAAGGAATCTGTGTGTTTGTCTATGTGCCTTCAAGTCATTTCTGACTAACACAAACCTATCATGGGGTTTTCTAGGCCAGGTTTGTTCAAAGGGGGTGTGCCTTTGAATTCCTTTGAAGCTGAGAGAGTATGACTTGCCCAAGGTCACCCAGTGGGTATTCATGGCTGAGGAAGGATTCAAACCCTGGTCTCCACAGTCATAATGCAATGTTGAAACTTCTACAACACCCTGGCTCTTTTAACAGAAGAATATAAAGAATGCAAATAAAAATTTAGAGTAATATTACTGGGAACAATGGTTTTTTTGTTGTCACTAAAACACCAGTATCCCATTAGTGTTATATGAGAGCCATTGGGCTAGAGTAGTGGTTCTTAACCTTTTCTTTACCAGGGAACCCCTTTAAATATTCTTTGTTGCCCCAAGACTTAACTCAAGATTTAAAACCCTAATAATAATAGCTAACAACAACAATAATACAATTACACCATCCATTAAACTTTCCCTCAGAGGCACTCTTGCTTCTTCCGGCAAATTTGTGGCTGGAGTGGATTGAATGGCAATGTACAGGCCAAGCCAGCCAGCCTTTGCCTTGGTTTCTGTCATGTGGCTGCTCCACTACAGGGAGGAGGTGGGCCAAGTAGCCTTCAAGCCTTTGTGGACCCCCTGTGAGGACATCACAGACCCCAGGTTAAAAAACCACTGGGCTAGAGAATGCTGGAAAAGGAACAATGCAACCAGACTTTGAGAAGGGTGCTGGCAGGGGGATTCTGGGAGGTGCAATCCAGAAGTAACATTCCCAGGCTCTGAATGCAGCTTAGAATGAAAGAATCAAAGGGCTGGAAGGGACCCCAACCGCCATCTCAGCTTCTGCCCTGCAGGAACACACAATCAGAGCCCTCATGACAGATGGCCATCCAGCCTCTGTTTCAAAACCTCCAAAGAAGGAGACTCCACCACACTCTGAGGAAGCAGTGGATTCCACTTCCGAACAGCTCTTATTGTCAGGAAGTTCTTCCTAATGTTTAAATAGAATCTCTTTTCCTGTAGCTTGAACCCATTGCTCCATGTCCTAGTCTCTGGAGCAGCAGGAAACAAGCTTCCTCCATCCTCAGTATGACATCCCTTCAAATATTTAAACATGACTATCATGTCCCCACTCTATCTTCTCTTCTTCAGGCTAAACATGTCCAGCTTCCTAAGCTGCTCCACATAGGGCATGGCTTCCAGACCTCCCACCATTTTGGTTGCCTTCATCTGGACACATTCTAGCTTGCCCATATCCTTCTGGAATTTTGGTGCACAGAACTGGACACAGTGTTCCAGGTGAGGTCTGACTAAAGCAGAATACAGTAGCACTATTACTTCCCTTGATCTAGAGGGGATATGATAGCCCTGTTTAAGTACTTGAAGGGGTGTCACGTTGAGGATGGAGCAGGCTTGTTTTCTGCTGCTCCAGAGACTGGAACATGGAGCAATGGATGCAAGCTCCAGGAACAGAGATTCCACCACAACATTAGGAGGAATGTATTGACAGTAAGAGCTGTTCGGCAGTGGAACACACTCCCTCGGAGCATGGTGGGGGTCTCCTTCCTTGGTGGTCTTTAAACAGAGGCTGGATGGCCATCTGTCGGGGATGCTTTGATCGTGATTTCCTGCGTGGCAGGGGGTTGGACTGGATGGCTCTCGTGGTCTCTTCCAACTCTACAATTCTATGATTCTATGACACTATACTCCTATTAATGCAGCCTAGAATCGCATTGGCTTTTTTTGCTGCTGCATCACACTGCTAACTCATGTTCAGCTTGTAGTCCACTCTTTCTTTTCTTTGAGGAAATCTACACCATTATGTTAATTGCTAATAAACAAAAAATATTATGTTAGTGCCTATAATATAGTTTTTAAATGAAATTATTGGTGGCAAAATATGTAATACAGTAGTTATCCACTGGGGATTGGTTCGAGGGGCGTAGATACTGAAAACCGTGGATAATAGTGAACGCCATTGAAAATAACAGGACTTCTGGTTTAAAATACCATAGAGTTGCCTTGGAGGACCTAGAAAATGGCTAGAGAGGACACATTTTCTAGGAAGACTCTATGGTAGGTGTGCCGTTTTATGTCCCATGGATAATGAATCCATGGATAAAGTGGTCCTACTGTAATTGAACATCCTGTACTGTGAATAGGTTAGGTTACATTTACGTGAGCTAAACATATGGGGCCCCCAAAATAAAGCATTGCATATGGGGGCCCCAAAATCCCTTAAACTGGCCCGGGGACTGGCAGCCAGATTTCGTTTACTTTTAGGGTTTCTTCTTTCCTGTTGAAGTTGTCCAGGTGTTTGTAGATTTCAATAGTTTCTCTGTGCATTCTGACATGAATGACTCAATCTCTATTTCGAGTTCATATATGAATGACTAGTGTGATAAAAGCTTTACATCCCACCATACTTCCTAAAGCCATAAAACTATAATACACTCCTTCCCAAAATCTGAAGCTTTCATTTAATCAAAGGAAGCTTCTAGACTTCAAATTTGTGAGAAAGCTTGAAGACATAGAAAAGGTCCAGGGGGGTTACCCAAATTGTTTTAGATAAATAAGAGGAAGCACTTCCCAGAAGCACTTCCACATGGCTCTTTTTCAACAAATTAAGTAAAGGAGGGGACTTGAAAACATGTTTGAAAATGATTTGACAAAGCTCAACACACACTGGACTATGAGCAAAAAGAGACCTTTCTTTATAACACCATTGGAAGTCTTTCTCTTGTTTTTGCAGCCAATGTTCTATCCTGTGCACCTGCAGGTTTTTTTCTTTTTTTAAAAAAGTGGGGGGATTACACAGAAGCCATGAATAGCAGTGGCCAAAGCTCTAAATTTGGTGGAGAGACAGGTGAGCAGGTCAGGGAGCTGATGAGAAAGGTATGGTGGTATGTAGGACGGAATATTGACTGAAGATAGCTAGTCAGTACTTCAATAACATACTGCACAAAGTTAAAAACCCTATTGTGACTGAGATGACTTCCAGTCAAACATAGGCCCCATTTCAGCTGGTGGAGTATATGCTCTATGTGGATATGTCCAAACTCCAACATATTCAGCTTAGAAAATTTCAAGTGGCATAGTAATAGGTCAAATAGGCCAACAGTGTGGAGAAATACAAGCCAGATTTACAGATTCACATAACACATTTTTACTTTGTAATTTCCCATGTATACATCATACAAAACTAGAAATCCAAATCACACAAGTAAACTTTTTTCATCGCCATACCAAACCAAACAAGAACATTTTTCTGCATGTTTAAAATTTTACGATATTCCTCATACATAACAAATGAATCAATAAATCATCAGCTCAACCTACATATTCTATAAGCATTCCAAGGACTTGAGCCCATAGCACTCATGCTAAAATCTTACAATGGATGGCAGCAACAGAAAATATTACTATGGGATTCACTTCTAAGGCTAAGAAAATTAATTTGCATTAACACTTTATTTTGGAGAAGAAAATAATCTCAATGAAGTCTATGTAATTCAGACCATTTTTAATGAGTGGTCAATCTTCACATCAATGATGGGAGAAAGGGGGTTCACAAAGTGAAATGCTTCCCCATACAACCACCTCCTAAAGAGAGACTAAGATATTAGTGAAAAGGTTCACGGCCTAATCTTCTTCCTTAGTGTGGTAACATTTGAGGTGCCAGGGTGTTAGCTCTTTTGGGGAAACTTCTTAAAAGTTAAAACTGTCAGGAATTAACTTTATTGTGGCAGAGTTAGAGCAGGAGCGGGACTCAGAGGTACAGTGCTTTGACCCAGCCATGAGAACAAAGAGGCAGGCAAGCTTCTTATTAAAAAAAACAACTTAAGCTTTACTAATGGCTCTTAAATCTACATATGCATTGGAGCCTACATCCTAACTAATTGATGAATAGGTTTTGTGTAAGAAAGAAGTTCATCTTCACTCACGATCCCAGTGAGATAAAAGGCATTCTTGCAGAGCAAGATGGAGAGAGCAGCATGTAGCTTCAAGACAAGAAACAAAGAGTTATAGAAGATCTAAGACCAGGAGGCAAATAAATCTAGGTCATGTGATCTTGTAGTTTGGTTGTGTACTGTTTACAGCCATGCTCATTAAAGATAGGATGAGAGGAAGGCATGCAGGAGACCCTACCCTATCTGTCACTTATTTGCTTTAATAGCAAACAAGTGGGGAGAAAGAATGCTGGATTTTCCCCAACACTTAGGTGCTAGTTTTCTGCATAGGTTTTTTTTATTTTGTTACAGAGAAGTATGTCATCATCTATCTGCAGAGCTCTTTCTTTAGTCTGGAGAAAAGCCTAGGTACATTAGTTTATTTTGTACCAATTCTAAACCAGCTGTGAAGTTCCCAATGTACAATCTGGACACATTTTTCTCCCTGTCTCACTCACTCTCTTCCCTTATTAGGTTTCCCAATGCACTTTTGACAATATAGTTGTTCCTCAATATCCAAGGATTTGGTATCCACAGATTTAAGTATTCACAGCTTGAAAATATTCCTTAAAAAATAATAATCCAAAAAGCAAACCTTGATTTTGCCATCTTATATAAGGGACACCATTTTGCTATGCCATTGCATATAATGGGACTTGAGTATTCATGGATTTTGGTATCCGGGGGGGGCCCTGGAACCAAACCCCAGCAAATATGAAGGGACAACTGTACTAGCCTTCTAATGTAACTCCTTCTAGACAACAAGATATTTTGCCCACCATCTGGGGCTAATTGGTGCTACGATCACCTTATAGTCTATGGCAGTGGTTCTCAACCTGTGAGTCCCCAGATATTGTTGGACTACAGTTCCCAGGAGCCCTCTGAGGTCTCATCTTGACAGCCAGGTGGTCCTCTCATTCATTAGTGAGGCTGTGAGTTCAATCCTACAGCCTCACTAATGACTGGAAGGGCCATCTGGCTGTCAAGGTGAGACCTCAGAGGGCTCCTGGGAACTGTAGTCTAACAACATCTAGGGACCCACAGGTTGAGAAACACTAATCTATGGACTAAATCCAATATTCTACTAGCAGAACATCTGAAACTCCCTTTTTCCTTCCCTCTGAAACCTTCTGTGGGTTTTCAGAGGGTTTCTAGCTCCCTCCCATTCAGCTTTGCGGGCGCATATGAGATTGCAGTGAAGACAACTTTCAGTCTCATGATTGAAAGAATCACTCTTGAATCCTGCTGTATGCCAGAACAATAAAATAAGAGAATGAATGCTTACAGATAGAGATGTCATATTTCTAAATGCTTCCCAACATTGACCCAGATCCTACTGAGGCACAATACTTGCATAGCACACAGTTGAGCAAGAAATTGTACTTTTCTCCCACTCCCTCAAGGAAGCATCCCAGAGCTTCTTGTCCGACATCCAAGCATAGCCCTGTCCTACACCACTAGGCATTAAGCGGTTTCTAATGTGTATTAGTTAATTCACTCTAGCTATAGGACTGCTCTCCAGGGTTCTAAAATCAATTCCAAATTCTTTTCGGGTAGCCAGAGGTGCTGGCCAGAGTTATAATGGTGCTTTAATCTAGTTGCTGGTTCCATATCACTTTAGTCATCACTCTAAACTGATAACACACTGATGGAAATCAAGAGGCCCTCTTAATGTTGTTGAACTGCAACTCCCAGCACACCCAGCCATCACAGTTGATGGCAAGGAATGCTTGTAGGTGAAACCCAGCATCATCTGGAGGGCCACTTTATTTCCACTCCTGCAATAATGGAATCTCAAATAAAGCTGGACAAACCGAGGGGCATCAAAGGGTGTTCATGCCAATAGGACTGCAGTAATATGCATTAAAGCCATTTTACAAACCGGAATTGCTACAATTCATAAGTGCTACTGAACAGCTATTGTTCAATAATTAATATTTTAAAACATAGTTGGACCACTATGGAAGTATTAAAATTGTTATCAAGCTGCAGCTATAAATATTTAGCACTATCAAACCATCCAAAGCACTTTAACATATCAACCATTTCAGTGGAACAGATTTAAGAAAATCTATAATACCCTCCCTGAAATTAATGCAAGCACTTAGCTTAACTAAGTCCTTTTCTGGAAACAAGAATGGCAAGATTTCAATAAAAGCACAGAAATGTTGAATTTTTAAAACAGTCAAGGCTGGAATCCTAAGCACACTTGTTAGTAATTAGTAAGTATTACTATAAATAACAATAAAAAATAAATTATTCAGATCAGATTATTAGCAGGAATGTATTATAGAACTGTGACTATTCATGTATAGTTTTACACTAGTCTCTTATGGGTCTCCTTCACTTAAAGTCCTGGCAATCCAGACCAAATTAATTTTAGACATCAAAATTAAATTTCCTACTGTCACACCATTAGAAAACACTGCCTAGCATTTTCACTTCTCACAATTCAATGTAACTCATAACTGCTAACAAAATGAGAAAATCAGTTGTCCCATAATAAAATAAATTTATGGAATCTGACTCACTCATTGCTCTTCTCTAAAAGAGCTCAAAACCTTTCCTTCTTGCAGCACAATATGGAATATCAATGTTCAAGCAACTTTCATGTTTTCATGTGTTTGTATAATCAGTGGTTTCTAACAGTTCTTGATAAGTCTCATTATACTCACTGTATAATTTCATAGGCTTGAAATAAATAGTTAATGGAGCACAGAAACAGAAATAAATCTTTGTAGAAACTGTTCAACATTAGCCAATTTAATACTGTGCCTGATATGTTGCCATCTGACTAGAGAGCCTATTATGAATTCTGATGCAGAAACAGCAATTACAGTGCAGCCTTTAAAAGTGCTATAATTGCCAGTTTAGGAATAACATGTACAGATAACCATTATATTATTAATACTTATGGGCAATGCCACAGCATGCCAACAAGAGACCAAATGTGGAACTAAACTTTGAATGTAGTAATCTAGGGGTTGAGCTATGGGGAAGGCACTAAATGCAAAAGTCCGCAAGTTTTAAACATAATCCAAGAGAGAATTGCACTTCAAAAGAACACTAGCTATATTAAGTTCGGGTTCATTTATGACGTTCAATTATCCTTCAGTACTACTGATACAGGTGGTAATCATCTTCTGCTTTATACTTCCTTGTCTGCTTAAGTGAGATGTGTGGCTAACAAAATTATAGTTAAAATTTAGAAGCCTCGGGGACCAGGCAGGCAGAACAACTATGTGTTATATCTTCTTATCATCCCACATTACAGTTTAAATTAATCTACATGTGTAAGGAATAAACATTTCGTTTTCTGTATGACTGTGAATTCTCTTTAGATCACCCACTCAGAGACTGAAAAGCCAGAGGGAAATATTGCTTAAATAAGTTCAAGCTAATTAACCAAGGGAGTAAGAATTAGAAGGAATAATAGAAGTAAATGCTTTGGATTTCCCTCCCCCCTCCAGCACACAGACAGAACATGATTACAGAACAGAAGCAAGGAGTTACTCTGGCTATAAGTATATATTCTAGAACTGAAAAATATTGATTGTATCACAAGATACAGGGGAAACCATAAAGCTGTTGGCATGGCAGAATCCAACACAGTTGCATGAACTTCCTCCTTCTGCATAGCTTATTGGTTAAATATCATACGCTTAATCAACAGTGGCTTGAAATTAAAAGAACCTTCACTATAAATCTAAAGAACATGGGTTAGCGATCAATTTGTATCATTCTGCCTCCATATTCCAACAGCATTCAATCAATAAACAACATGTTACTCTTTTGTGCAACTGGATTTCATATTGGTTATCCAAGAATCTGGCCTGACAGGTACCTGAACAGATCAGGTCCCCAGCGCTGTTACATTTCCCATATGGATTTGGGCCTGAAAGATCAAGCAAAGTGTGGGTGTATAGAGAGTAAGTAAGCACAGTTTGTGACATTGTACATCAATCTTGATCGTGGAGCACAATGGTTGAGACTTGTGCTTTAGCCTCCAATGTCATGGCTTTGTGGAGCATGTCATGAGGCAACATGAGAGACTTAACCTTGGCCTTAAATTGACAATTTCTTTCATCACTGAATTTCCACAGATTTTGAAAAGAAATTTATTTTCACAGTGTTATCAGCCTTAGCCTATATCCAATGTATCTGAATTTGCTATCTTGCAAATATAACTATAGATATATAATAATACATGGAAATGGATGTGTGTGTGTGTGTGCCGTATATCATGGCGGATAAGACGAGGTTTGAGCCCAGAAAAATAGGCTCCAAAATCAGGGCTCGTCTTATACGCCGGATACACTTTGCTTCACCCGCCATCTGAACTCCTGCCTCTTTGCTCCCTTCGCAAATGGAGCGAAGAAGCAGGAGATCAGGTGGGGGGTGAGGCAAAGTGCTTACGGTTCCTTCCCCCCCACCTTCTCCCTTTGGGAAGCAACCGAGGACAGAGGAGGGGGGCGAATGTTACTGGAAAGCCCCTCCCCTCCAGCCACCCTTCCACCCTCACTGAAGCCGCGATCCGGCTCCCACGAAGCCCCTTCCCTCCAGCAACCCTTCCACCCTCCCTGAAGCCCCCTCCCTCCAGTGTCCTCCCTAGAGCCGCCCCCCTCCCCAAAGGAGGAGCTCGAGATCACGGTTTTGGGAGGGGGTGGGTGGCTGCGAAGGCCCCTCCATCCAGCCACCCCCCCAAAGCCGCAATCCCACTCGAGATCGCGGCTTCGGGGAGGGGGTGGGTGGCTGCGAAGCCCCCTCACTCCAACCACCCTTCCACCCTCCCCAAAGCCCCCTCCCTCCAGCCACCCCCCCCTCCCCAAAGCCACGATCCCACTCGAGATCGTGGCTTCAGGGAGGGGGTGGGTGGCTGCGAAGCACACTCCCTCCAGACACCCTTCCATCCTCCTGAAGCCCCCTCCCTCCAGCGTCCTCCCTCCAGCCACCCCCCCTCCCCAAAGCCACGATCCCGCTCGAGATCGCGGCTTCGGGGAGGGGATGGGTGGCTGCGAAGCCCCCTCCCTCCAGACACCCTTCCACCATCCCCGAAGCCCCCTCCCTCCAGCATCCTCCCTCCAGCCACCCCCCTCCCCAAAGCCGCGATCCCGCTCGAGATAGTGGCTTCGGAGAGGGGGTGGGTGGCTGAGAACCCCCTCCCTCCAGCTACCCTTCCACCATCCCTGAAGCCCCCTCCCTCCAGCCACCCCCCCTCCCCAAAGCCACGATCCCATTCGAGATCACGGCTTAGGGGAGCGGGTGGGTGGCTGCGAAGCCCCTTCCCTCCAGCCACCCTTCCACCCTCCCCGAAGCCCCTCCCTCCAGGCCCCCCAGTCAGCTGGCCAGCCCGCATTCCCCAACCCACGAGGAGGCTGGGCAGCCTCCTCGTGGGTTGGGGAATCGTGGGAAGAGGGAGAAACCCCCCCCCAGCCAGCTGGCCAGCCCGCATTCCCCAACCCACAAGGAGGCTGGGCAGCCTCCTCGTGGGTTGGGGAATAGAGGGAGGAGGAAGAACCCCTCCCCAGACAGCTGGCCATCATCAGGGTTGCAGAGTTAAACCCCTAGATTCGCTCCCTCTTCCTTGAAGGTCGGGAGAGGGTGTGAATCCTGGGGTTTGGCTCCACGGCCCTGCGTCCTCCTTCTGGGCTCCCTTCAGAAGGGAGCCCAGAAGGAGGGATCGGGGCTGTGGAGCCAAACGGGGCATGTTCGCCCCTTCTCCCCACCTTCCTTGAAGGTGGAGAGAGGGGGAGAATCTAGGGGTTTGCCGCGGCTGTCCCCGCTTCCCCCGCCTTGGTCCCCTTCGGAAGAGCCAAGAAGGAGGGAAGGGGCCTGCTGAGGCAAACTGGGCATTTTTGCCCCTTTCCTCCACCTTCGAGTCAAGTTTGACTGGAAGGTTGAAGAGAGGAGCGAATGTTGCGGCTGGCTGGCTGGCTGGCTGGGGGAGCCCTGCCAGCTGATCCTGTTCACTTTCCCAACTCACGAGGAGATCCTCATGAGTTGGGAAACAAAGAGGATCAGCTGGCAAGCTTCCCCAGCCAGTCAGCCAAATTGGGGGGGGGGGGTTATATGGCGAATATATGCCTAAGCCTAGATTTTTGGCTGGAAATTGGGGGGGGTCTTATACGCCCAGTCGTCTTATACGCCGGAATATAGGGTAATTGCGATTTCATTACAAGGTGTCTATTTAACATTTTTCTAACTATCCAGTTGGCCCACCACATTCTCAGGGGATTAGAAGTGCAAGACCCTCATAACAGTGGGAAAACTGTGAATATAAATAAAAGTTGCAAACACTATTTTTCTTAACCTGAGAGAATACTACTCTAAGAATCTCTAGGTCCTCCAGCCACAGATGCTGACACACAGAATCATGCTGGAGGACCTACAAATGCTTAGCGAAATGTTCTCTCTAGGCCAGTGGATCTAACTTTTTCTTTACCAGGGGCCTCCTTTAAATATCTTTTGTTGCCACAGACCCCCAAGACTTAACTCAAGATTTAAAACCCTGAAGTGCATCAAACAGCTATGTAAAATTGCTTATACAAGGGTTTTCAAATCTGGAGAGAAAGGAGAAATAAGTAAATGCACACACTCCTATTATAATACTTGTACTGGAAAGATTCCATACAAATTTAAAATAATAATACTTGAATACCAAGCCATGGCCTAATATTACTTGTTAATTTTAATCACAGATCAATATAACTGTATACACTCTAACCTACTAATTAGAGATAACTGGCACCAACTACTCTAACAGTCACTAATTCAAGTCTCCAGACCAACCTTTTGCACCCAGTGAGCCAGTGCCCTTGCAACGACAACCACAGAAATAAGTCCCGCTGATTAGAAAGGGATTTACTGCCAAGTAAGCACAAAAGGGGTTGTAGCCTTAGCCTGCTGCAGCAAAGGCAAAATGACTTGTGACAGTTCAAAAAACCAGATTAAAATTTACAGCAGTACGAGGCTTCCCCTTGCCCAGAGCCCTCAGAAAAGAACCCCACTCCCCTCATCAGGTGCCTGGAGCTGCAGTGCCTTGACCTCTCCTCCCCATTCACCCAACCGTTTCTAAGCAAGTCCCTCATGTATCGGCATGGCCTGTACACCATCACACACAACACCTGCGCACCCAGCACTCTGCATCACCTGAGGCAGGTCCTTCAGAGCCCAGCCACATTCTGGCCCAATGCCTGAAGTGGAGGGATGAGATAAAGTAGCGGGGGAGAAGAAAATGAGAAAATAGCCAGTTGCAGGTGGAGAAATAACAGTGTGACTGTGAGTCAGGAGAGAAGGCAGCAAGCCAGGCAGAACATGCACCAAGGCAGTGCCCACAGCCCACCCACCCAGCCTCCAAAAGGTTGCAAGGACAGGTTGCTTACCTGTAACCATAGATCTTCGAGTGGTCTTCTGTGAATTCACACAGTTGGATTTATTCCTGGTCCTGCACAGAGCATATGGAACCTTCTGGTATCACTAGGCAGAATGTGCATTGATACATTTTTGGTGGCAACTCCGCCCACATTAACGGTCCCTTAAAAGGCGCTCCTGCTTAATTTCCCTCAGTTCCTTGAATGACTCCACAATCAGCAGCATCAGGAACATTAAGCACATATGCAGTAGCAGGACATAGAGGGAAGGATGGGCGTGTCTGTGTGAATTCACAGAAGACCACTCGAAGATCTATGGTTACAGGTAAGCAACCTGTCCATCTTCTTCGTGGTCTCTGTGAATCACACAGTTGGATAGACTAGCAAGCTTCCCCACTGGAGGAGGGTATGTCCTGTACATCAGTAGACGAGGACCACCTCATAAGTTAACTAAGAAAGGGATTTGTTGACAGCACATTCTTTAAACAATAAGCAATGCAGCAATGAATTAATAGTCAATAGCTTAACCATGCAATACACTAACTTATTCGATGGAGGACAGATGGATTGCCCTCCCAAATGAAGCCTCATCCCTAGAACAAGTGTCCAGTCTGTAATGTGAAATGAATGTCAATGGTGAAGACCAGGTCGCAGCATGGCAGACATCCTGTAGGGGCACCCCAGAGAGGAACGCAGTCGAAGTGGAGACAGCTCTCATAGTGTGTCCACAAACCCATGGAGGTAAAGGCTTCTTGGCCAGTTCATAGCAGAGAGCAATGGTCGACGTCACCAACTTCGAGAGACGCTGCAGCGAGATCGGTGCACCCTGCTTAGAGTCAGCATATGAGACGAAGAGCTGAGGCGATTGACGGAATGGAGCAGTCCGTTGTATGTAGAATGCAAGCGCCCTCCACACATCCATGGAATGGAGGGTACGCTCGAATTCATCCTTCGGGTCCTGCATCAAGGCAGGCAGGACGATGGGTTGGTTAAGGTGGAAACTGGAGACCACTTTGGGAATAAAGGAAATGTCCGGTCTCAACACCACCTTATGCTTGTGGATGCAGGTATATGGAGGGTCCGACCGTAAGGCACACAGTTCTCCAGCTCGACGAGCAGAGGTGATGGCAACCAGGAAAACAGTATTCCATGTCAGTAGCTTAAGGTTGGTAGAGGCCATAGGTTCGAAAGGTTGTCTCACCAATTGGGAGAGGGTGAGTTTGAGGCTTCAGGTCGAAGTGGGGTCGAGTACTGGAGGATGGAGGTTGGTATAACCCTTCAGGAACTTCTTCAGCATTGGATCTTGGAAGGGAGACGGTTGACCCAGAGCTTGGAATTCGACTGAGATAGCCGTCAGATAGCCTCTGAGAGATGAAACTGAGAGTCCTGCCTCAGACAAGTGGAGAAGGAATTGGAGGATCGTCGGTACCAAACAAGATCGGGTTTCCAATCCCTGGTCTGCTAGGAAATTCTCGAACCGGTTCCACTTGTAGAAGTAGGTTTTTCAAGTGGAGGGCTTCCTAGCAGTATCGATAACCGAGTGAACCTATCGAGGCAGAGGGGAAGAAGATACAGCATGAGACAGGCAGGGGCTCACAGCCGGATCCTCCAAGCTGTTAGGCGAAGCGTATCGAGGTCATGATGCCTAACCTTCCGTTGTTGGATGATGAGCAGATCGGGTCAGTCTGGAAGGTGGAGGAAGCACCGCCTGGACAGAAGCAGCAGCGGTGCAAACCACGGTTGCTGGGGCCACCACGGGGTGATGAGAATCACGTCTGACCAGTCTCGACATAGCTTGGCAACAATCCTCGTCAGCAACGGGATCGGAGGAAAGAGATATAGAAACGGTCAATTCCATTGAAACAGGAAAGCGTCCCCTCTGGGCCCCCTGTCCCGTGCTCTGGAGCAGAACTGGTCACACTGTCTGTTCTGGGCGGTTGCGAAGAGGTCTATCAGCGGAGTCCCCCATTGATGGAAGAGGTCTGTCACCACATGTTGGTGGAGCATCCACTCATGGACGCTGGAGCTGGAACGGCTCAGTCCGTCAGCAAGAGTGTTCTCCTCCCCGGGGAGATGGATGGACTGCAGAAGGATGTTCCTTTCAATGCACCAGTCCCAGATCTGAAGAGTAAGCTGAAGGAGTTGAGAGGATCTGGTACCTCCTTGCTTGTTCAGGTAATACATCACTGAAGTGTTGTCCATAAGGAGAAGAACCATCCTACATCGAACCAATACCTCAAAGACCCGTAGTGCTTTCTGGACTGCAAGAAGCTCCAAGATGTTGATGTGCAGCTCCCATTCCCCGGTACTCCAGGAGCTCTGGATCTCGTGGCACCCTAGATGGGCTCCCCAACCTTGAAGAGATGCATCCGTCGTGAGGGAGACATCTGGTTGAGGAGGGCCGAAAGGAAGACCGGAGAGAACATTGGTTGGTACCAATCACCACTCCAGGGAGCGGTGGACAGAACAGGGCATCGTTAGGAGTGTCCCGGGGGAGTCCCATAGATGGTCGAAGCCTCCCAGGAACCAGTGCTGAAGCGGTCGGAACCGAAGTCTGGCCAGGCAAGTGACTGGCGTAATGGCTGCCATGTGTCCGAGGAGGACTTGGATGGCGTGCGCTCGAACCCATTGGGACCGTTGGCACTCATGAATCAGGGATCGAAGGGTGTCGAAACAATCCTCGGGAAGGAACGCTGCTGCTGAAATCGAATCCAGTCGTGCTCCTATGAACTGGATCGACTGAGTAGGGTTCAGCTGTGACTACTCCATGTTCACAAGTCTGAGGGTGTGTAAGACATCTAGGGTGAGGGCGGTGTCTCTCTCGAGCTGGTGCTTGGAATCTGCCACAATCAGCCAATCATCTATGTATGGGAAGACTATCACCCTATGCTGTCGTAGGAAGGCCACCACTTGCTGCCATACATTTCGTAAACACCCTCGGGGCCATGGAGAGTCCGAACGGAAGGACACGGAACTGGTAGGCTTCGTCCTCGATCTGGAACGCTAGAAACCTCCTGTGGGAAGGGTGGATCCCGATGTGGAAGTAGGCATCCTTGAGGTCTATGGACGCAAACCAATCCCATCGTTGAAGAGGGAGGATAGCAGCAAGGGTAGTCATCCTGAACTTATTCGGGATGATGTACCAGTTCACTCCCCTGAGATAGAGGATGGAACAGAGGCCACCGTACTTCTTCACAACCAGGAAGTATCTGGAGAAGAAGCACTGGTGACGATGCTCAGCATCCACAGGTTCGATGGCCCCTTTTTGAAGCAGGGTCTGAACCTCCTCGATGAGGAGAGCGGAAGGCGGCATGGCACAGAGCTGACCTGTTGGAGGCAGTTCGTAGAACTTGATGCAGTAACCGTGTCATACAATCTGGAGTACCCAGCGGTCAAATGTTATCAAAGACCAGGCGTGCAGGAACAATGACAGCTGGTCTCCAAACAGGGGGATCTAAAAGAAAATGGAAGCATCAATATGAAGAGAGAACTATTCAAAACCTCCTCCTGCCTTGGTCTTTTGATTTTTGCTTGGAGGGAAGGCAGTAATGGGAGGTGGATCCCTGGCTCCTCACTGATGAGGAAGATGACATCGGTTGCTGGAACCTAGAGCGCCTCGAGTATTTAGGCATTTTTCCCCGTCTAAAGGGCTGGCTGTAGGAGGATGTGTGCCAGCCAGACCGGTGCCTAGGGCGGTAGGCAGAAGATGAGGACTATGGCATACCGTACTTCCGTGCAGTGGTCCTCATCTTCTGCGTGAATTCAAGTTTCTCGTCCGTTGAACCATTGAAGAGGCCTGAGCTGTCTAAGGGCATATCTTCAATGGTCACAGCTGCTTCCATGGATAGGCCCGACGACCGACGCCAAGCGTGGTGGCGTACGGCAACAGAACCTGCCACGGTTTTGCCGGCACAGTCAGCAACGTGTCGTGCTGATCGCGGTTTGGGGAGATCCATCTGCTAGCCTGCAAGCAGTTGGGCCTCTGTCTGGATAGCCTCTGCCATCCTTCTCTCTTCCGGCAGATCCTGTATGAGGGGCGCCATCCCCTCCCATAGGACCTGCTGGTAAGCACCCATACACACCGAGTAGTTGTCTATCCAGAAGCTGAGCCCAGCAACCAAATATAGTTTTTTGCCAATGATGTCCAGCTTCCTTCCCTTGTGGTCAGAAGGGGTGGACTGCGCCCGGCATTGTCTCCTAGGCTGCGCTGCCTCAACGACCACAGAGTTGGGCTTCGGATGCTCCTGCAGCCATTCGATGCCATCTCCATCCACTCGATACAAGCGGTCAATCCGCTTCGAAGTCGACGGGATCGAAGATGGATTTTCCCACAAACCCTGCATCAACTTCAGAAGGGATAGAAGGACCGAAATGCGGGCCACCGGTTGAGCCTTCGATTTGATCCGGTGATAGATGCAATCAACCGGGTCAGACTACTTCTCGGTGACTTTGAGCTCCAGGCATGCAACATGCGTACCACCTGCTCTGAGAAGGAGCGGACATCATCAGTAGCAGAGGCGTAATCCTAGTCCAGTAATTCAGGCTGAGGGAATGGCAGGTAATGGAGATATCCGTCAGAAGAGTTGGATGAGGTGGATGAATCCAACGACGGCGATGGGCTACAGTGGCATCCTAGTAGTGAGGATGTACGAGGCGGCAGAGTGGGAGGCAATGGAGGAAGCGGACGGAACGGAGAAACTTGGCAGCTCATATCCTTCAGCATTGGCATCGGTGAGTATCTTGGAGGAGATGAAGCCTTGCCCAGCCCGTGGAATGAGAAACGGGGTGGAGGCATCGACAAAACATGATGGGTAGCTGCCTCTTCTGTGAGGTAGAATACGTGCTCTGCATCACAATCAGTGCCTGGCAATTTAGCCAAAGGCGCATCGAAGACAGACCTAGCCAGGTCGTAGGCCCCGTATGCCTGAACATCATCCTGAATCTGAGAGGTGGATGGTTGGGGTTCATCATCCTGCTCTCACACAGTAGAGGAGTCCCACAGCAGTTCTGAGCGGGAGACCAATAGAGCGGGTGAGAGGCCACGAACCCGTGGAGAGACCTCCGCCTCCTCGCCCAACAGCTCGCCCATTTCGACCTCCACGATCTCCAAGGAGGGAGTTGGGGTGGCAGCTCATTACTGTCTTCGGGCAGTAATGGGCTGGGTGAGGAAAAACAGATTGAGACTGAATCCAGACAAGACAGAGATGCTCACAGTAGCAGCCCCGAAACCAAGAATTGGGTTGCAATATCCAGTCCTGGATGGGGTCACACTCTCCTCCAGTGACCGTGTTCACAGTCTAGGGGTGCTCCTTGACTCATCGCTCCTGATGACAAATCAGGTAAATGCGACAGTCAGAAGCGCTTGTTATCAGCTTTGGCTGATACGCCAGCTGCGCCCTTTTCTGGAAGTAAGGGATCTTGAAACCGTTGTGCACGTGCTGGTAACCTCATGTCTTGATTTCTGTAATGCACTCTACAGGGGGCTACCCTTGTGCTTAGTTCGGAAATTACAGCTGGTACAAACTATGGCAGCCAGGCTAGTTTCTGGAACATCTAGGAGGGACCACATTACTCCAGTTCTGAGGTCCCTCCACTGTCTGCCTATCAGCTTCTGGGCCCAGTACAAGGTGTTGGTTATCACCTTTAAAGCCCTAAATGGCTTGGGCCCAAGCTATCTCAGGGACCGCCTTCTCCCTTATAATCCTCCCCGCGCTCTCCGGTCCTCTGGGAGGAATTTGTTACAGCCACAAAGACCTAGGCTGGCGACCACCTCCTAGAGGGCTTTCTCGGCTGTCACCGCCAAATTGTGGAACGGCCTGCCGGATGAGATCCGCCTATTGACATCTTTAGACAGCTTTAAAAAGGCTGTCAAGACGGTTCTCTTCAGGCAGGCTTTTCCGGAATAGCTAACCCCAGCCTCAGGAACCCCCTCTGGAGGTTGATTCTGAAGCTCCTAACTGATGCTGCTCGCTCGGAAGGGTTTTTAATAAATTGTATTATAAGCTGATTTTAATTTGTATTGATTTAATAATGTTTTAAGGGGGGGAAGGGATTGTGAGTTGTTTTATACTATGTACTATTTTACTGTTGTAAGCCGCAGAGGGGCGGGATATAAATATTATTATTATTATTATTATTATTATTATTATTACTACTACTACTACTACCGGTGCTGGTCGGTACCGGCGCCTCGGTCCCAAGGTGAGGGTTGAGGCTGCGGTATGGCGGGACCAGGCTGTACAAGAGCAGGAGTTGGCACCACAGTCACAGTGGGCTCAGTGCCCTGTTTAGCCTCCTTCGGTCTCTCCTCAGCGTGGGTGCGCTTAACCTTCTTCTTCTTAGGGGCTTTACCCTTAGAAGATGCAGAAGACTCCCGGTCTCGGCCAGTATCCTTCGATCCCAATTGATCCCTAGGCTTGTCCTTGGATCCGACAGACGATGAATCCGAGGAGGCTCAATCTCCAGCCGGGGTCGGCCTGGTGGCATGTTTGTGTGAATGGAGCACAGTCTCTGGGTCGGATGCTATAGAATGGCGCCGAGAAAGGCTTCGTGACCAGTGGCGCTTGGCTTGAGAGGACTTCAGCGAGGGGGACCGTCCTCTTTTTTGCGGAGATCCCACAGCGGGTGTCGAGGCTGCAGAAGGGACCAAAGCCTTCTTGTAAAGGAAGGACTTTAGGCGGGACGATCGGTGATTCCGCACCTGAGGTGTGAAGGCCTTGCAATGTACACCACATTGTGGGACTCACCCAGGCAGATGAGGCAGCGTGAGTGCCCTTCGGAGCTGGGCAGTTTCACCTGGCAGATGACGCATCGTTTGAAGCGTTTTAGCGGCCATAGCAAACGGAGCGGAGAGTGAGTTTTCGCCAAAAACAGTCCAGGTCAAGCCAAAATAAGAGATCAAAACCAAGTCAAGGGGAGCGCAAAAATCGTTGTCAGAAGTCCGAGTCAAGCCAAAAAAGTTTTCAAACACACAGAGTCGAGGGCAAAGAGATAGAATCGTCATCAAAAATACAGTCCGAGTCAAAACCAAAAGCGAAAGTGAGTACAACTAATGAGCGAAGGTTCCTTCAAGCTGCTAACGTGGTGGGAAAAAAGGAACTGAGGGGAATTAGGCGGGAGCGCCTTTTAAGGGACCGTTAGTGTGGTCGGTGTTACCGCCAAAAATTTATCAATGCACATTCTGCCAAGCGATACCAGAAGGTTCCGTATGCTCTGCGCAGGCACAGGAATAAACCCAACTGTGTGATTCACAGAGACCACAAAGAAGATGCCAGGGATTTTCTAGGTCTTCAAGCACAACTCTATGATCTACTTCTGGTGGAAGCCAACCTTAGAATTGTGCTGAAGGACCTACAAGTGCCTAGAAAGAACATATTAATCACATTGGCAAATCATCAAAGCCATGAATGCTTAGCCTGCAAATGCACAGGGACAACTGTACATTTCAACAAATAATAAATGCAGTAAGCATGTTTGCTAATTATAAGAAACCAAAAGCATAAACATTATATTATGATAACTCTTTTATTAGGAATAGGGAAATGTCACAATTTACTGAGTCCTACGTTTTGAGTTATCCACAAAGCTTTTTGTGTCTGTACATGCTCAGTTATGATAAAAACGAGAGGGCCTAGAGTTGTTTATTGCAACCTCCCTTCTTCAGGGTTATAATGAAGAAAATGAGTTCTAAATGGTGGTTGCCATTTTGTTCTGATTTATTAGACTATAATCCCTATTAAACATAATACACTTTACCTTTAAGTAGAAAAAAAATATGGGAAAAATCAAGTCCTTTACAAATGTTTTCCAAGCATCTACTTAGACAAGGGTAGGTAAAGTGTAGCCCACAATTGTGTGTAGCCTGGCAGTCTTCCGAGGCTGTTATGAGATCTCTCAAGAGCATAACAGTGTCTCCCAAAATAAATTTTAAAAAAAAACATACTAAAAATACATCCTAACACCTCCTCACCATGTTTTTTGACTTTCTGCAGTATAACTGGTTTACTTTCTATTTTTAAAAAGGCGTCCCTGAGCCTAAAACAACCCCGGGGGTAAATATATAGTGAAATTTCACCCACCCATCCCTAGGGGGTGACTTACTTTAAAAAAAGTTTTTAGGTTTTCAAAAATCAGGGGTAGGAGCACAGTAGGCATTGCAGGTCTCTGAAGTCCCGGGAGGGCGGGGGGACAATACAACCAATTAATATTTCCCAATTATTCATCCCTGCATTTGTTATAAGCTGCTCTTTTCAAATTGTTCCACTCCTCCCTCCCTTTCTTTGTAGGCTTCAAACCCACTATTCACAATGACAGTTGGGAAAACCAGAAGGCCCAAAATGCTTAATGATTAAATGTTCATAGTCCATGTTACAAATTAACCATGGCAGCTACTTCCACTTCAGCCAAGAACTGAGCTAAAGACTTACCCTTGGGGGCTAGAGAAACAACTGGAGACATTTCTGAGGTGACTTTGTCTATGAATGGAAAGCTGTTCTAGTAACGGAATTCAAATATCTACTGAGGTAATGTTGACTACTCAACATTTTGTATAATTTTTCCAAGTCCTTGGTGCCTTATTTTAATGTATAGATAATACTCATAAATTTGTTCATTTTTCTTAACAGCCTCTTCGTGCTCAGCTGCGTTAGTTCTAATCAGCCCACTACTTTATTTTTCTAAGGAATGTTAACACCTTACTTCCAAAACACTATATTATCAAACTGAGGATTTATACTGATCTAATTTGATTAGACTTTAAGACCATATAACTACCACTTTCTCCTCTTAAAAGTGAATACTTTTAAGAATAACAGTTTAGATATTACAGTGGGGTTTTTTTCCAATTTATTTTTGGTACTAACAATCTAATTCACAAATGAAGTAATATAAGTAAGTAATCTACAATTACAGATCCAACTAAATAATCCTACTAATTACTAATAACCATAGCCACATATTATAACATTCACCTATCGCCAACACTTTCAACTCCTCGAACACTTTCATCAGCGCTGTATACGCACAATCCTAAATATACACTGGACTGACTATGTGACGAATGTTGCTATCCATGAGCAAGCAGGGATCACAAGCATTGAGGCCATGATATTGAGAACACAGCTGCACTGGGCAGGGCACGTTTCTAGGATGGAGGACCATCGCCTCCCAAAAAATAGTACTCTACGGTGAACTTGCCACGGGTCAGCGCAAGAGGGGCGCTCCAAAAAAGCGATACAAGTACGCCCTGAAACAACATCTCAGGCTCGGCCAAATTGATCACCAACAATGGTCCACTCTGGCTTCACATCGGGAGGCATGGAGACATACTATCCACAATGCTGCAGCCTTATTTGAGAACTCACGCCGAACAAGTCTTGAACAGAAACGACAATGCAGAAAGAATCACAACCCGGAAACATCACCCAGAGACCTTCTGCTGTGTTTTCTGCAACCGGACTCGTTTATGTCGGATTGGCCTTTTTAGTCATCAGCGCACTTGCAGAAAGCGTGGGATGAGTCCTTTCTGAATCTTCGTTTGCAAAGAAAAGCCAGAGAGAGAGAGAGAGAGATTATAACATTGTTAGATTTCTTATTGCTCAAAAAGTCCATGAACAGTTTCCAGTCTTACGAAAAGTCTTCAATTGGCTTATCCTTTAGAAACCACATTAATTTGTCAATTTGGGATAACTCAGCAACCTTAACAATTCATTCTTCCATCATCGGTGCTTCAGTCCATTTCCAATTTTGAGCAAACAATATTCTTGTTGCTGTTGTCATACATTGCAAAAGCAATCCATGTTTACTGTCCAATTCTTTATCCATAATGCCCAACATTACCAGAAACATTTCTGGTAACATTACAAAATCAACCTTATTTTTTTTTAAATTAACATATAAATCTTAGGCCAATAACTTTTTGCCTTCTTACAAGCACACCACATATGAAAAAAGGAGCTCTCCTTATATTGACATCCCCAATACTGGTTTATATATCACAGTGTTTTAATGATGAGCTGTATACTTCACTAACAGTCCAAGTTCTGTTCTGCTTTTTCAGAATTCAAGATTCTCACAATATGTCTTAAATGTAATTTTCAAGCAACATTTAGAGCTCCCCCACCCACCAACCCAATCTTCAAAAAAGAGCATAAAGACTTTCGCCTTCCAGCAGCTTTTTAAAAATGCAAAGGGCATGTGCAGAACTGAACATACTTGTACATATTTTTCTTACTGCAACATTTGCACAAAATGATGAGCAATCTATACACAGGATAGCGTATGAAGACTTGGTTGTATCATCTGTTAAGGAAAATGCAACATGGGACATACAGTGAAAAATAAAATATGTATGTGAAAGTCACAATGACTAAGCAAGAGCAATTATGAAGCTACACAGGTGAAACTGCTAATGTAATCTAGAAGTCCTGAGAGCCAAGGACAGAGGTACTGAATGCAGAATGGAAACACCTGAGAATCATTAAGTGTACAAGGTGAAATGTTGAAATACATGGGTTGGTCTTAAGCATGGGTGGAACTATGTGGACCAATCAGAATGGAAGTACACACCCACTGGGTGGAAACTAACTAGTGGGTGGTGATAAACAATGGCTATAAAATTGCAATGTTTGCCAATGTATTGTTGTTGAGTAGAGGTGGAGTAGTTTGGAGATATTGTGGAGTAGTGTGTAGAGATTGTGATTTGTTGACCATATAGTATATTTATATAGAAGAATAAAGTAGGTTTTATATAAAACTACTGAGTTGCCTGAGTGAATCCTGGAGATGTTTTGGAGACACCTGGAGAAGAGTGAGAAGGCTTGGAGAGTTTGTCAGGATCTTCAGCCTATTCTCTGAAACTCTGCTGCTTTGAAGGAAAGCATTAACCACTGATCTAAGCTGGTCGGCTCTGCTGCATAACAAGGTGGTGAGTTTGAGCCAGAGGTGAAGAGCTACAACTCCCATCATCCCTGACATCATCATCTGTCTTATGCAATATCCTAACCACATCAAAGAGACTTCCAGTAGCATTCACTGCATTAAGAATTCATCTGCTATAACACACATTTATCTTGAAAGACATAGCAATCCTTTATCTCAAGGCTTCAAGGACTAGCTTTGATACTATGGTAAACTCTCCTTGCAATATGGAAAAAGTGGAGGAAACTCATGAAGACTCCCATGTGAAGGACTCCTGAATCCTTAACAATGAAAGAGTCTCAGTGGATAAAGACTCTTCCTGAAGGAACAAATCATCCCTTAGGATTTTGAAGAGCAGAAAGCTGAATTCCTCACACTAGTATTTTGGAGAACTATAGTACCAACTTCCATTTTCTTTTAATTGAAGGGAAAATTTAAAATAATATTGCTGTAATACGGATAATGGAAGACACATGACTGTTGACAAACTGCAGTAACATATGAAGGTAAAAGTCAACAAACAATGTGTACCTACATGCACATGGACTTACAATCTAACCACCACAAATGGATTCTAAGGATGATTCCAGCAATATGATTCCATACTTCCAAAGTCTGTCATAACATCCATGTACCTAAAACATACATTAAGGCAGGGATTCTCAACCAGGATTCCCACGAACCCTAGGGTTGTGCAAGAGGTTGCTAGGCATTTCACAAGAGATCATGATGGGGGGGGGGGAAATAAACATTTTTGAGCAATATAATATAATATAATATTTTTTATGTAGGGTTTCCCTGAGACCTGAAAATTATCATAAAGTTTCCCCAGAGTAAAAAAGTTGAGAAAGGCTGAATTAAGGTAAGATATACCATCTCCGTGGTATAGTGGTTTCAGCATTGGACTACGACTCTGGAGAACAGGCTGTGAATCCCTACTCAGCCACAGAAGCCTACTGAGTGATCTTAGGCACTCTAATAAAACACTCCCTCAACCTCAGCGGGAGGCAATGGCAAACCCCCTCTGAACAAATCTTGCCAAGAAAACCCCATGATAGGTTCACCTTAGGGTCGCCAAAAGTTGGAAATGACTTGAAGGTACACACACAACAACAACACTCACAAAATCCCATCAAGAGAGCAGAGAGGAGCCTCCCATGAAAGGGAATTCTAGAGGGTTGGCGCAGCTACTGAGAAGGCTCTCTAACATGTCCTCACCAGACAGACCTGTGATTGTGGTAGGACCAAGAGAAAGCCTTCCTTCGGAGATCTTAAGACACTGGCATTTGTACAGGGAGATACAGTTTTCTCAGCTAGCCTGGACCTAAGCCATAGATTTGAGACTACAAACTGGTATTAGCAGATGGTACATACAATAAAGCACAACTAATAATCCATATCCCAAACATAGAATAACAGAATCACGATCAAATCCTTTTTCTTAGCAACTACATACTATTTTTCTCCACCCTTCCATGAAACTGAAGAGTAAAGCAATACAGATATCATTCATTTTCATTCATATTTGCATAACTGCTGCTATATGTGAAGATAACAAGAGTTGTTTCCAGGTTTATTGTGGTAATGCTCTGGCTAAGAAATCTGCAGCTTCTCTTTGGCTACTCTCCAATTCTGCCTTTCTACTTGTGATCAGCAAAATAATTTCTCAAAGCCTGACATAATAAATATTTACCTGTTTTTACTGCAGTAGGAAAAAACCAAGCCACACTTCTATCTCGTTATTCTATAGTTCCAAAGAAGCCTCAGAACCTTGAAGGGCTATATCTTAAAATGCTGTAACAGGCTATTAAGTACACACCAGGACACAACTTTAAAATCTTCTTAGTCAGTAGACTGCATAACTGCCACACAGCTGTGTCATTTTACCCTTCCTCCTTTATTCTTCTATTTTAGGATCTCTTTAAAGTTTCAGACTACACGTGGCTCCTCATTTCCTAAATGTAAACTCATCAGTATTGTAGGTTCAGTTCAGGCTGTGAGCTTGCAGCCTGATGCAGAGATACAACTCAGTAGGGAATTATTTTTACCTCCATAGACTGCTGGATTGACTACCGCCACCAAGGAACACTACCTCACACTAGAACATAGTTCTGAATCCAAAACTGAACCTTTGCAACACTCTCAATGATTCTAAATTAGCAGTGTTTGCAGTCTGACAAACTGACTAATAGGTTAAAAAAAAAAAGAGGGTGGATGGGAAGCAATATAGCACGAGTTTAGTACCAGAAGCATAATATTTGGGAGTAAAGATAAAACAAACTTACAGAAATAAAATGAAAAACTGCTATCCAAAAGAAAGATGCTGAAGATAGTACAGTTGCCCCTCCACATTCACGACTTCCACGTTCGCGGTTTCAATTATTCGCAGAAAGCCCTGCCTCCCCCTGCTCTCCACCCCACTCCCTTCTCAAGGCAGCGAGGGGATTCTCACTAAGCACCCGCTCTCCACTCCACTCCCTTCTCAAGGCAGTGAGGGGCATCTCATGAAGCCTGTCTGTGCCTTGGGAAGGGGGGTGGAAAGACGCTGGTATGCGTGCTCTCCGCTCCACTCCCCTCTCAAGGCAGCGAGGGGCCTCTCACGAAGCCACTCACTACCTTGGGAAGGGGGGTGGAAAGCTGCTGGAGCGCCCACTCTCCACTCCATACCCTTCTCAAGGCAGCAAGGGGCTTCTCACAAAGCCCATCACTGCCTTGGGAAGGCACGGTGGAAAGCCACTGGCGCACCCACTCTCCACTCCACTCCCTTCTCAAGGCAGCAAGGGGCTTCTCACAAAGCCCGTCGCTGCCTTGGGAAGGCAAGGTGGAAAACCGCTGGCGCGCCCACTCTCCAATCCACTCCCTTCTCAAGGCAGCGAGGGGCTTCTCACAAAGCCTGTCGCTGCTTTAGGAAGGGAGTGGGGTGGAAAGCCGCTCGCCCGCAGGCTCATTTCTTGTTTGCGATTTTTTTCACATTTGCAGGGGTTGTCTGCTCCTAACCCCCGCGAATGTGGAGGGGCAACTGTAATATGATATTCTTCAAGTATAACATATGCAAACAAAAAGAGCAACGAGGAAAACTGTGTGTACCATGAGCTACTAGGAAAGTAGGTTATTAAAATAAACAACTAAGAAAGTTGATTTATGTTTCCATCTTCTCAATTAGATAAGTAGAATTCCGCATAAATTAAGAAATCAGCATACATTTGGTTAAGACTTCAGGGATAAGTAAATGAAGAGAGGTGATTGATCTTACTGGGATTTTACAGTGACTTCAAGGCATCATAATATGACAAACTAAACCTCCAACTGCTGAATAACTGAGCAACAGCTATCAAAAGAATCAACTTTTGAAAATTTTTGGCAAGAAGTGTTCCATAAAGGTGTCAAGTGAAGGATCACAAAGTATTGGTAACACAGCAGAATTTAAAACTGACTTCCAGAAAAACCTTTCTGGCTCATAGCAAGTACGTACCATATATTCCAGCGTACAAGATGACCTTTGAACCCTGAAAAATATCCTCCAAAATCGGGGGTTGTCCTATACACCGGATACACTTTGCTTCACCCGCCTTCCGATCTCCTGTCTCTTCGCTCCCTTCGCAAATGGAGCGAAGAGGCAGGAGATTGGGTGGGGGGGGGTGAGGCAAAGTGTTTATCGATTCATTCTCCCCCCTCCTCTGCTTTCTTCCCCTTTGGGGAGCAACCAAAGACAGAGGAAGGGGGCGTCCCCCTTTGGGGAACGAACACACAGGAGATCGAGCGGCGGCTGAGGCAAACTGGGTACATTCGCCCCTTTCTTCCACCTTCCTGGAAGGTGGAACAAAGGGGTGAATTTTGCAGTTTACAACGGCCGCCCCTGCATCCCCTCGTCTTCATTCCCTTCCAAAAAAAAGGAAGACAGTGGGAAGGGGGGGGGGCGGATGAGGCAAACCGGGTATTTTCGCCCCTCCATCCAACTTCCAGGGTGGGAGGGGGTCTTCTCTGTGTCTCTGAGTCATGGAGAGGATCACCTCCCAGCCACCAAGGCTGCATGGGGGAGGAAGCCTGGCTGGGCGGGAGGTGGCTGAGCCTCTCCCTGGCTGGCCAGCCATCCCCTGTGATTCCCCAACTCCTCTCACGAGTTGGGGAATCGCAGGTGGCCGAGCCTCTCCCCCATTGGCCAGCCATCCTCTGTGATTCCCCAACTCGTGAGGAGGCTGGCCAGCCTCCTCGTGGGCTGGAGAACTGTGGGAGGTGGCTGAGCCTCTCCCCCACTGGCCATCCATCCCCCGCGATTCCCCAACTCCCGAGGAGGCTGGCCAGTCTCCTCGTGGGTTGGAGAATCGTGGAGGTGGCTGAGCCGCTCCCCGGCTGGCCAGCCATCCCCCATGATTCCCCAACTCCTGAGGAGGGGTGGTTTTGGGGGGTAGGGAAGAGGGAGGAAAGTGCTTGCATTTTGGGAACTCTGCTTGCTTGAAGGTTGTATTGGGTTCATCTTACTGTATTTTGAAGGGACTGTAGGAGAGCAATTAGTTTTGTCATTAAATTTTTGCAAACTAGACATTAGGCACATCAATCTGGTATTCTTCCTGGATTGGGAACACTCTCATTCCAACACTCCATGCATCTGGTGAAGTGGGCTGCAATCCACAAACACTTACGCCAAATGAAACCTTTAAGGTGCCACAAGACTTTTATATATTCCAGTTGCATTAAGAAAAAATTGCTGCCACCATGTGGTAACAAAACTTCCAACCATTGGTAGCAACTCTCCATAGCTGTTTCCCCAGGAACTTAACCACTTTCCCTAGTGCAATCCTATAGATGCTTACTCAGAAGAAAGATAATTAACTTCAATGGGATTTATTCTCACATAGATATGTCTGAGAGTGCAGCCTCAGAGTTTCTATGTGCTCATCATTTGTTCATTTTTAATTGTTTGATTTTTGCTTTATGTTTTATAAACTAGTTGAGCTATACTCTGTAAAAACAATGGGATAAAGATTCCGGAAACGTATTCTTTAGAAATCTCCAGTTCATATGGCCTAACCCCTTTCCATCTCACTTTAGTAAGCAGACCATTATCTTTATTGCATTTTCTTGACCCAGTGTTTCTCTTCATTCTGGAAGATGTGGCTTCAGGTATGGGCAACAGGGTTCCAAAGGAAAACTCAGTTTTGATTAAAAGAGGAGTGCTGTAATCTGAGTCTTAAATGGCTTGCCCTGTGATTTCTTCTTCACCTCTTTATTCTAAAAAAAGTTGCCCTACCCATAGCGTGTGTGTGTATGTGTACATGTATATGTGCCTTCAAGTTGCCTGTTGACTTATGGTGACCCCATTCATTTCTTAGGGTACTTTTTCTAATACATTCTTTTAGATTTTATTGCAGTGGTCCCTTCACATTTGCAGGGCCAGCCTCCTCATGGGTTGGAGAATCACGGGAGGTGGTTGAGCCTCTTCCCAGCCAGGCTGCCATCCCCCACGATTCCTCAGCCAGCTTCGAGAAGGCTTCAAGAAGGGTGGCTGGCTGGAGGGGGGGAAGCTTTCCAGCCACCCTCCCCGAAGCCACGAAGGGGAGTCCGATCGCGGCTTCGGGGAGGGCGGGTGATGGGGGGGTTGTCTTATATGGCGAGTATACACTGAAGTCTATATTTTGACTTTAAAATTGGGGGTCGTCTTATATGCCCAGTCCGTTTTATATGCCGTATTATACACTGGAATATACAGTAATTCAGAAAAGTTGCAGTAAATCTTACCATGAAAGTTTGAAAGAAGAATTAGATGGGTTATTGGTCTTACATGACTTAGTTATAGCAACTTGGTTGTAGGGCTCTAGGGAAACGTTTGGATTACATGGATATTCCACCTTAGACAGTGGACAAAGAAATGCATGTGTACTGCCAATTAGTCCTTTCTGTAGTGGTGGGACTGCATGCTCCTGTGAGAAAATAGGCTACGCTGACAGCAGCAGTGCTACTAGTAGGTCTCCCAAGTCTGACAGATTTTTGCTGAGGAGCCAGGCTAAGGTGCCAAACTGCTGAGGTGCCAAACAGCTACTAGGCAGCACCAGGAGTGGAGGGTGAATTGGCAGAGGATCTCTCAGAGATGATGGCAGTGACACCATAGCTAACACTTGCTGGTACTATGGAGAAGGAGGTATAGTAAACCCCTTTGAATGTCTTTTACCATGAAAACCCTATTATGACACAATCCAAAATGAAACAAGACAGTGTCAGAAGATGAAACCCTCAGGTCAGATGGCATTCAGTGAGTTACTGGAGTACAGCAGAGGACAACTACAAGCAGCACTGTGGCTAATGACACAACTGGATTCAAGCCAAAAGGATTTTCAACTGTTGTTTTGCTTTATTTATTAAATTAAATCTTGGTCATTAATAACATACAACGTATATATTAAGACACTGGAAATATATTTCCATATTGTAACAAAAGCATTTTCTTACCACCACCACCCACCCACCCACAATCCCCACCAATGGCTTGCAAATATATTTTAATATGCATTACCTATAATGTGGAATATTAATAGTTTCTCTCACTTCTTTGTACCCCTTTTCACCTTTAACTTTCTCAATCCAAAAACCCCACCTATTCCACCAAGCTATTTCCTTTATTTCTCCATTATATTTTCATTTCTCTCCCTTAAAAAATCAAATAAGAAATAATCTGCTATATAATGTGTCCAATTATTTTTATCCCATTGTTACTTATTTTTCCATCTCAATGCTATGACTGTGTATACTGCTCTTAATACATAATCTTCTATTTTACCCAATCACATATTCCTTAGATTCAACATTGGACAATTCTCTTTAATAAATTGGAGATTTCTCCCCATCATTTTATTTATCTCTTGAAAAATTTGTAACTAGAATTTCTTTATTCATACATTCCCATATATGAATGTATGTTTCTTTTTACCCACACCCATGCCAACAATTTGAGGAGAGATTTCTATTTATCATTGAGATCTGGTATGGGGTTTTATACCAGTTACTGATTAACTTTCATTGTTGTTCTCTATGCTTTAAATTTATCATTTTGATTATCTGGAAGATCCAAAACGTTATTTCTTCTACATTTATTTTCAGATCCTTCTCCCATATTCCAATCAAACCTTCCTTTATTTTAAATTGTTTCTTCAAAATTAACTTATATACCTTTCCTATTAACCCTTTTTCTCCTCTAATCCTTCTTTTCAATATTTCTTCAAATAGTGACAAATTATCACCTGTTCCTTTTATTTCTTGTAGAAATTTTCCTATTGTCGTTAAATGGAGCCAATATTTTTTCTTACCAATTAATTGAGTTAATTTTTTGTTGGATGACAGTTATATTGTATAGTTGGGCTTTCTCTGGAGACTCATTGACATGATTTTGTCAGACTTTGTGTTATATCTTTTGACTACGATACAAGGACTCCCTGAAACAACATCTTAGGCTCGTCCAAACTGATCACCAACAATGGTCCGCCCTGGCTTCACATCAGGAGGCATGGAGACACATTATCTACAATGCTGCAGTTTTATTTGAGAACTCACGCCGAACAAGTCTTGAAGAGAAAAGACAACGCAGAAAGAATCACAACCTGGAAATATCACCCAAGGAGACCTTCTGCTGTGCATTCTGCAACCAGACTTGTTTATCTCGGATTGGCCTTTTCAGTCATCAGCTCGCTTGCAGAAAGCGCGGAATGAGTCCTTCCTGAATCTTTGTTTGCGAAGATATATATATATGTGTGTGTGTGTGTGTGTGTGTGTGCTGTACACCTATTTGGGATTTTACACGGCACCAGAAATACAAATATAACACTTCTACATATCCCTGTTATTACTTGACTAAAAGCTAAGATCATTTATACTAACTGGTTAGCATTCACACAGTTCTACATCAGAGGAGCTCCACAGCAAAATTTATACTTACCTCTCCCTTTGATGAAGCCTTCTTTTACTTTATCACAAAGATAAGGTATTTTTAAATGGGTTGCCAGAGAATGGACTGTAATTATGGGGGTAGGGGGCATTAATCAGGTTTAAACACCCGAGCTGCTTGGCCCTTTCACGAAGTCTTTCCAGCATTATGTTTTTCTGCACGTCTTAATTAGGAGAAAATATGATGAAGCGTGCTAGGGCACACAAATATGTCCTTATGGCTGAAAATATTTCCTGGATAGGGATCAATCACTATCCTGACAACAAAAAATAGTGGGTTAAGTGCTCTATAATGAAGTAATGTATTACAAAAATTCTTAGATCCTTTACCCATGACAGCCGCTCTAGGCATTTCCTAGGTCCTCCAGTGTGACTCAATGGTAACTTCCACAGGAAGTTACTATAGAGTTGTATTGGAGATGCCTAGAGAGGTGGCCTCACTAGTTATTTCCTAGGTCCTCCAGCATGATTCTATGGGGTTTACTATTACCCACCGTCTCAAGTATTCATGAAAAGTCTGGGAATATATCCCCTGCACATATGGGGGCGGGACATGTATTTTTTTCTTTTCCCGTTTTTCCTTTTTTATTTCTTTTTTTTAAATTTCTACTCTTTTTTTCCTCTGAATGTTAATTACTTTGGTTGTGAATTAGGTTGTGTTAAAATAAATAAATAAATACCCTAAAGGGTAAATCTAACTACTCAGGAAACAAAGTTCCCTAAAAACCTATGTTAGAGAGATGTTGAAACAACTGAAACCATCAGGGGGTGCAGGGCTATTTAAAAACACAGAGGTTTTACAGTCTTTGTTGTATTCTGGTTGTTGGTGTGAGACTGAGGAAGGACTGATAGAAGCTGGATCCATAAGGGGTCAAAACACTTACCTCCAGATAAATAGTAAGGGACTTTTTAGTTAGGCACATCAAGGGTGATCCCTAGCTGTTAATCAGTTCCAAAGATACCCAGAAGTAACTTGTTTGTCTTAAAATAATTACCTGAAGATAACCTCGAACCTTACTAGCCTGATATAACCTTCCTTATTTAGAATAAAAACTTTATTTCCATTCCTCTCTGTTAAACCTTGTTGGCTAATTGACTGCTTGGACCAACAGAGTGCACCTTCTCCTGGGGAAAAGAGAGGAAAAATGGATTTGCTTCAGTTTACTCATCACTTCATTGTTCACAGGGGAAAGGAAGGGCACCAGCTGGGAATTCACCAGATACCCTGCCTTTGCCTAAGGGCTCAGGATACAAGATCATCTAGACAACAGTCAAAATGAGTTAAGAAAAGCAGAAGGATAAATATAACAGTAATATCTATGCTATGTATGTTCAGCTTTTATGCAACATAACTGTAAAAAAATTCAAAATCACAGGACTACAATGACTCAGCTATTTGTTCAAAGAGAAAGCACTGGCAAGATGTGGATGGATCAGTACTGAGTATCCATCAGTTATTATTCTGGTTTATGCATTGTAAACATCACTATGGTTACCTCCAAGTTTTCTTCCATAAAACATTCCAATTACTACAAGAAAGTTCAGTTCTCTAATCGAGAAACACTAATCAAGAAAAAGAAGAGCTTTCATCAGCTTGGAGAACAATGACTTTTGGTTATACTTCCTCTGTCCTTTCATATGTTGGCACCAACCTCCCCTTTGCCCCAGTTTCTTCCATGTCAAGTTCACTTTGCCTGCAGCTCTTGCATTTGTCAGCAGGATGGCAAGACCCAGAGGATTTTCCCATTAAAATGATTTTGCAAGTTTCTTGATTTAGTTCCAAAATGACAGGTCACTGCTACAGAATGCATGAAGTACAATAGTATATAGATGCCCAGTACATCTCCTATGGCATAATTTTCCAATACGCTTTCCAGACATGCCTTCCACTTTTAGTAGACTACTAGAAGAAATACTTTTCATTTTTAATTTAAACCACTCCCATATTGCCAGACCATGGCACAGACCATTAACTTCTAATATCAAAAATTAGAGTGAAGCTAAAGAAGAACACTAAACCAATCACTGTGCTGAAATGATTGACTCAATCAAGGAAGCCACAGCCCTGAGTCTGCAAGACCTGAGCAGAGCTGTTGAGGATAGGGTGTCCTGGAGATGTCTCATTCATAGGGTTGCTATAAGTTGAAGTCAATTTGAAGATAGTTTACACAGAGATAAAGACTGCCAGAAACTCAGTTCTATATTTTGCTCAGAGTACATCTCCCTTTCAGGAAGTCACATATCTAGTGCATACTTTCTTTTTCAGAACTATAAAAAATAATTTATACAGTCTAAATTTTTGTTATACAACTGTAGGAGTAAAGAACTGCTGTATCTGATAGTTTAAAGCTACATTTTAAAATGTAGTAAAGAAATTGGACTAATTTCTATTGTTAGTTCTGATTAGACTAAACCCACTAAATTGGTGAGGTTTACCTACTTGTTGCTTCACCATTCAACAACTGAGTGAATGGGTCTATTTTAGTTGGAACTAACCAACAGGATGTCAGCCATAGTAATTATCAGAACTATTCAGGGGTGGGGGGGTCTATACACCTATCCTGGCTAATAGTCATTGAAAATCATCTGTTTTGTATGATACTGAAAGCTTTATATGTTATCACTACACTGGTATTATTTGTCCTCAAAAAGTGATCTTCCTTTACTCCATCTTTCGCCTATTACACAGATACATGAATGCCAGTGATCTTTGCTGTTACAGCTCCATCATGCTACACCTTGTGAAGATCTGCTTCCTCAAAAGAAACAAATTATTACTTATTTCTTGTTAGCATGGGTACACGCTGTGTCCACCATTTTCCTAAAAAGGAGCATGGTCTACTCCTATGAAGTTAGGACAGGAGCAGCCTTGCTGCGATCTATCTGGTAATTAATGGAAAGCCTCCTGAACTGATTTTTCTTCAACGGTGAGGCTGTAATCTTCCTTGGACTGAAATGTAATGATGGGGGAAATGTTACTTGTTCAGTACAGTATCTGCCTACCTGGTAACTATTGCAAGTAACCAAAGTGGTTTCCACAAAACCTATGAGAAATCTAATCTTCTAGGTCAGTGGCTCTTAACCTTTCCTTTACCAAGGAACCCCCTTTAAATATCTTTGGTTGCTGCCAAGACCTAACTCAAGATTTAAAACCATAACCATAACAACAACAATAACAACAACAACATGTGTCACACTGAGGATGGAGCAAGCTTGTTTTCTGCTGCTCCAGAGACTGGAACACGGAGCAATGGATGCAAGCTCCAGGAACAGAGATGCCACATCAACATTAGGAGGAACTTTCTGACAGTAAGAGTTGTAAAGCAGTGGAACACACTTCCTTGGAGCATGGTGGGGTCTCCTTCCTTGGAGGTCTTTAAACAGAGGCTGGATGGCCATCTGTTGGGGATGCTTTAAGCGTGATTTCCTGTGTGGCAGGGGGTTGGACTTGATGACCCTTGTGGTCTCTTCCAACTCTACAATTCTATGATTCTATGATTCTTTCATCAATTCATCAGTTTATCCATCCACCTCATCTTGAATCCTATTTTGGTAGAATTAATAAATTCTCCCAATTAATAAATGTATTAATTCTCCTATTTTGGGAGAATAAATAAATAAATAAATAATAAAAATAAAAACTTTCTCCTCCAACCAAGGGACCACTACATTTATTTCTGCTAGTAGGGCCATATACCGTTGGCATGCTGCAAAACACAAATTCTATGTGCCTATACCAAAGGGGGAGGCGAACTCTCCTGTGGCCCCTGGTACACGTGAAGCTATACCATCATAAGAGGGGATCAGGTCCTAAATAAATGGTGCACATACTACTAAGTATTTAATAGTGGAGACAAAGATTGTGGATTGATTTTAATGGACTAGAGAATATGAGTCATTTCCTATGGCCGGTTCTTCTGTTTCAGAATATACCACAAGTCTTCTAAATATATCACTGAATAATGAGTACTGAATTATTGGGAGCTCAACACTTCACAAGGAAAGTTGCAGTCTCATATGGGAAAATGCCTAAGATTTACCCATGCTTCACACTGAGAGTTTTTAATCTCATCTGCACTAAATTCAAGACATCAACCTTGGGAAAGAATTATTAGGACCCCAGCATCTGCGGCAAATCTTGGTTTAAAAAGCCACCTTTTTCCAAAGCATGAATGTTAGGGTGGGGAAACATTTCCCCTGGCACATTCCTCCTTTCTTTTCAAACAGTAATTAGCATTTGCTATAGCTTTAAAAGCAATGGCTTGAAGAGTACCCAATAATTAGGTCATGTGTTCAATTAGCTTTCATGCTTAACTAGTTACTCTTTAGGAAATGCTTAGCCTTTGATGTACAGTAGGCAGTGCACCACTTAATTAGGAAGAGGGGAGATATGCAAGAGAGCAGAACTTCAGAAATCATATCAAAGTCCACACAGATATCTAATGAGGAGTAAAACAACATCAACAGAAAGCAACACAAAGAAAAGGGAAGGTGCAACTTTTCAACACCAGATGCTTCAAGCAAATGATGTGAATTACTTTAGATATTAAGAAACATTGTCAAGATGGGAACAAATATGTTAGTGGATACAGGCATCACTATATTCACTACACCTTGGCAGAAGCAACAAGACAACATGTAAATACTATAGGAAATTTTCTAGGAACAAAATGTCACTTAAAATTTAGATAGCATATTTTACCCATTTACAGTACTCTGTGCACATTGTCATATCCTAGCAGTCACAATGTTATTCTCATTAGGTCACTGAAGTTTGTTTTTTCCATGTGTGTGTCTGATAGCAAAAAGCTACTATCCATGAAAACACCACAAAAAGCTACTAAGAGTTACAGAATCACAAGGGAGAACGGGAAGGAAAGGAAAGGTAAACAGCAGTAATTGCTAAAAAAATGCAAGTTGTCATTTCCTTCAGAGATATAGGTTAAATATTTTATTATAACATGTAAATAAGCTACCTTAATGTTCTTTGTCCTACTTGACTTCACCATACAGATACAGTGGGCCCTTGGTATCCACTGAGATTTGGTTTCAGGACCCCCTGTGGATACCAAATCCATGGATGCTCAAGTCCCATTATACACAACAGCATAGTAAATGGCAACATCAAGGTTTGCTTCTTGGAATTTTTTTTGGGTGGGTGGGTGGGTGGGGTTATTTTCAAGCTGTGAATGGTAGAATCCATTGATACCAAATCTGTGGATACAGAGGACTGACTGTACTAATCAATTTATCTACACTAGGAAGACATCAGCCTACCACCAGCTGTTTTTTGTTACTGGCCATTAACGGTAGTTGTGAAACTCATGTGGCCTTCCAGATTGCTGGATTGTAAGTTTCAGCACTGCAGCCACACAGGCAATGAGGAATGGTGGGAATAGCAATCTAACTATATCTGGAGAATCACATGATTCCCACTCGATTCCCACTCCTAAATTAATGATAAACATTTGTATTTTTACATTTCTATTCCTATTCACCTCATTAATTACATCGTCTCAACAAACCATGTGGATAACGTATATTGTATGTTGATGTACACTGATGGTCCTAAATACTGTAAACAAACATTAAATAATCTGCCCCACAAGGCAACATTCCATGCATATGATGAAGTGGGCTTCAGCCCACAAAACCTTATGCCAAATAAAACTTGTTAGTCTTTAAGGTACCACTAAGACACTTGTTTCTTGCTGCCCAGACTAACATAGCTATCATCCACCCAAATTTTTCTGAAAGGTATCTATTTCAGTAAAAATAATAATAATAATTCAAAGCAAGTGGCAATCCAATACAGCAGACCTGTCCCCCCTTCCACAACACCACCCTCTTAAGCTTTACTTTCAACAGAAATCCTTTATATATTCTTTCCCTTTTATCTGCCATTTCTCTGCTATAGTTACACCACAGAAATAAATTCTATTCCTAACACAGAGAAGTGTGTAAATTTCCTATGGACATTTATTTAGGTGTAAGACCATTCATCGTAATAGAACATTTGTGTGTGTAAGCAATTCACCCATGTCTTACTCTCAGGACAAATAAATGTGGGCCAGTCCTTCCAAAAGCACTTAGATTTTCAATATCATTGTTTGAATCTATTCCCCAAAATTTAAGATTCACAAGAAGCACCTACGTTAGTAAGTCTCTCTCTTTCATCTCCTTCGCCTTTTCCCTGCTCCTACTTACCTCAGAGCAGCAGGAGCCAGTCTCAGGCAGCATAATGCCAGCAGTGACTGGATTGTACCACTACCCCTGAAGAACTTGTACTGCTGATGACTTGCTTCTGTCTCTTGCTGTGCTCCTACATTATGCCACACTCTCCCTGGCTTCATCTCATGCTTCCTGCCATGCCACCTTCCCTTGCTTCTTTCACTCTGCCATTGGACCCCCACCCACCCCACCCTTCCTTCCTTCCTTCTCTCCCTCCCTCCTTGCTGCATTTTGTGCCACCAAACCTCTCCTCCTTCCCTCTTTGCCTCATCTTGTTCCAACCCTTCTTGCTCTTTGCCCCTCTGCCAATGCAACTCTTAGCCATATTTCTGCCTCCTTCTCTTTTGTTGCCTGACTTCAGTGGCCAGCAGTGCTTTAAAGAGAGGCAGGTATGCAGGCAGGCAAGTAAAATCAATGGTGCCACTGCTGCTGCAAGGTGAGAACACAGGACAGGGAAATAAAGTGACATGGGGTGGTAGCAGGGGCAACCACAAGTGGAGAAGAAGAAGTGGCAATAATGGAAGTAACTCTTTTCCTCCCATATCAAGCACTGAGAGAATCTTAAGTATCCTTCAACAAACAGAACTTGATTCCCCAACCCTGAAAGTCCAATAAAAATGCCTAATACTGCTATCTCAAGTCATGCTAAAGAAAGTCAACAAGAACAGACTGTATGTCACCTTAAATACTAATAACTGTGCTGTGGGTTTTACCTTGCTTTGTTACATTCTTCCCCTCTCCATTCATTCAAATGACTCCACTGCTTTCTGTGCAATCTCTGCAAGGTGTTCTACAAACCAGACCTCTGCTCAACCTTCTCCCCAAAGCTAGTGTTTCTGCCAGAACTGTAATACTAACCAGGAACTGAGAGAGGCCAGTCAAGTCTATATTTTAAGACCAGAGATGTCAATCATAAATATAATACTTCCCTGACTGGCTAAACACAATGAAAGGCAGTATCAGGGTTGTTTCTTTGCAGTGGGGGACAGAAATGATAAAAAAGCAACTGCACATTTTGCCCAATAGCTCTGCTCCTCAAAGGACTAGAGACTTGCTTTAGAAAAAATGAACAAAGAAAATTTAGAATTGGGGCAGCTAAATGATTCAAACAGGCACCAGGTGGCATGCCTAGAATCTAGGTAGAATCTGGCCAACCAGGTAATTCAGAGGCATTGTTCCATTATTCCCCACTACCACCGAATGAAAATGAGGCAAAGAATCATGTGAAACAAGCCTCTTGACCACCAGGTATTCCTATAAAGAGACTGGTTCAAGCAGAAGGTGCCAAAAGAGAGACCTCTAGCATACTGGTTTTCCACTTTGTTGTTTGCTGTTGCTAACTGCCAGCAACTCAACTTTGACTTAATGCAGCCCTATGAATGAGAGAACTCCAAGTCACCCTATCATCAACAGCTCTGCTCAGCTCTTGCAGATTCAGGGCCATGGCTTCCTTGACTGAGTCTATCCATGTGGAATGCAGTCTTCTTCTTTTCCTATTGCCTTCTACCTTACCAAGCACTATTGTCTTTTCTAGTGAGTCATATCTTCTCATAATATGGCCAAATTGCATTGCCTTTGGTTAAATATACAAACCAGGGTTTCAAACTAAACTCAGAGTAGATTTTTCTTACATTATTTTTTCTGATTCTCTTCACTGCAGAATTATAAAAATACAGATGTTTATGCATCCTCCTTTATGGCTGCTAAAAACAAGCCAATGTCTATGCAGAACACAACTGGAAATGAAACTTACAAAGTGCAGTGTAAGTATCACCAAGTAACATTTACACACAAGTTTAGTACATAGATGCACACGTACTGGCAAGGCATGGTATAATACAGCATTTCAAGGTACACATTTACAACAAAACACAGATAGATGAAATCATTCAGTTACCTACACCTCAGCTGCACATTATTCTCTGCTCAAAAGAAAATTTATGCAGAAATTTAGCAATACAGCAGTCTTTGGAGGAATTCTTGTATGTCTTTGTCGCTTTCTTCATTCATACTCAATCAGTCTGTCCAAAAAGACCATATAAGTTACTGATGCATTTGAGATGTGTAAGGGGAGATGGTTAACTGACCAAATAATTGCTCTTTCCACTCTTTCCAAATGAATTAGATCCGCTCTTTTATTCCTTGTCTTCTTGCCTTTTAACAACAAACTGCAAAAAGCAACAGGGCCTGATATAGTAACTCAAATCCATATAAGAACAGACCAACAAAGAACAAGCCTAGGTAGGGAAGCAATGTTCCTTGTGTTTAACCCTTTCTGGACCTGTTTGAAAGTACAGTACAAGCTTCTATCAAGAACATTATCCAATTTTATTTTACTAACTCAACAAAAAAATAATATTTTCCTTGAGGACTAAATTTCTACTATCTGGATATTCTTAATTATGTCTCCTCCAAATCTATATTTAAAAAACAGGTATGCTTTTACCAAAAACAACTGAACTGATCTAGGTGTGCTGAAATGTTTAGTTGCAATTCCACAGTAGTAGCATTGGGCACAGATATGAGGAACAAAATTATAATGACAGTTGAACAGGTTATATGCAACAGTACTTAATTATCTTGTAAAGATTCACAGATTTAAGAGAGGGTATGAAGTCTTTAAATAATAACTGAGAAGTTCCTGGCATTGCATCATCCAGTACAAAATAAGGAACACTAAGATTTCAGCTTTGCAAGACTTCAGAAACTGTTGCAAAAGTTTATTTTAACTAACACAGATTTTTTCCCTGTCCCTTGAGTACAATTTTGCTGTACAAATATATATATTTGACCTTTTTGACCTTTTCTCGCGTGCAGAACAGCTTTCATTAAGAGCACAGACAAGGCTCCCAAGTGGCAGACCTGTTCTTCCTACTGTATGTCACCTTCTGTACAGCTTGCTGCCTTCCTCAGCTTCAAACCTATTTCTCTGCTAGGCTCACCTTTGGAGCACAATTTGCTACAGTCATCTTCTGGTTCATTTGTTCATTTCTACTTCACCAGCAAGTAGAACTACGTCATTTCCCCAGATGAGCAACACAAGAATGAGCTATGAAGTTGGGACACTGCAACGAACATTTCTCATCCCTCCACTCTTGGCAGCTTATTCCTTCCTTATGTTCCCACTCAACAAACCCTTCAAACTAGCTCCCAGTCTGAACTGCAAAAACAACTTCTTCAGATATTACTTTCTTCATAAACAGGAGGGGGGGAAATCTGTGTGTGAACAAAAGACATAAAGGCCTTGTTTGTGATCATCACAGAAAGATCATACATGTGTGTTACATGCATTTTCCTACTTCAACATGCTTTCCACACATAGAAATCATAAACTTCTGAAGCAGTTGGAATCTGACCTAAGAAATTCACCCAAACCACACACACACACTATAGTCACTCCATGCAAGAGCTATGCTATTATAAGGATGTCTTAGAGGGCACACAGAACATACCCTGCTCAGAGAAAAAGTATACTAGTGCCCATTCAATACCCTGTGGCATTTATCGCTGGAACTCGGTCAACACTTCTTAGCCTCAGTACCTCAGTCAGAAAATCAATATAACTAGCTGTACCCGGTGTAACATACGCTGTTAAAAAAACTCCCAAAAAAACTCCCAGTAGACCTCACGACAACTCTGTATGGCAGATCAGTGCATTTTTTAATTCCTCCTCCCCCTTCTCAGTGTTCCACACTTTTTCTGGAATTGCTGAGGGTGACTCACTCTGTTGCCCAGCTGCTGCCGTGGCCACCACCACCAATTAACTGTCTGGGTCCCACTGCAGGCAACCCACCACCATTGCCCCATGCCACTGACTGCCTGATCCCACTGCAGGCGGCCCATCACCACCACCAGTTGACTGTCTGGGTCCCCATCTGGGCCACAGATTGAGTGGAAGAAATCTGGGCCACAGACTGAGTGGCAGGAGTGGATTGTGAGGTGGAGAGGGAATTTGCATGTGAGTGGTGATTGGTGGGAGGGGTTTCCTGAGCAGCCAATTAGCACACTGGGAAAGGCAACATACCCAAGAGAATGATATAGATATAGATTATAGATATAGATATACAGTAGATATTTTCCACACTACTTTGACAACATATAAAATTTTTGAAGCATTCTGAACATTAAATGTGCACTTGAAATGGGAAATAACTCCTAAGGAACCTCTTGAAAACAGTGGCACCACTTTAATGTTTTTAAGTTGAAGAAAATTTCCTGCCATGCTTTTAACCAATTGATCAATTAACCAATTAAAATGAATGTCACATCATCTCAATGCAAGCTATTTGGGAGGGTTATTTAATAAATATTGCAGTTTCTCTTGATTAACTAACATTTTTTTTATCTCAACCACACTGCCCGACTTCAGCAACGTACACACACTGTTTATAAAATTACTATCAGCACTGAACCTCATCAATTAAAATCCAATTAAAATCCACATATAAAGACTATGATGAATGAACTAAGTGATTGGTTGCACCAATTAATCTACTAATGGTTTCAGACTTGGATGCCACTGGAGATAACCTCACAAGACAAAGGAAATACTTCTGTATTGCCAAGTTTTATGTCATATATTATCATCCCCCTAGAACTGACACAATAATAGTCATGATAGAAAACATCAAGGGAGGTTGCAATTTTCCAGGAAAAAAATGAAGAATTGGAAAATGCTAGTTAATACCAATTTAAAATGCAAATGTATTGTGTTGTATTTTACATGGTCTCCACTTCGCTGATTATGTCCACCATGGTTATGAGGGACAGAATAATATTTCTTCCCTTCTTCCATCCCCAAAACAAACCCAGAAGCCAAGTTCAGGGATCTTTGTTCTGCTTCATGCCAAACAGAACTTTTGGGATGGAGGGGCAGAGAGTAAAAGAATTTCCTACAACTCTTTCAAGGTTTGGCAATGCATGGGAAAGTGGAAAGCAACTGAATGCATGGAGGTAGTAAGTGAGGATCGCTACCCACTCTTCAGGCTATCTATACCAGCATCCTTTATCTACTTACCTAATTAAAGCTACACTTGAACTGAAGTGTTCCAGGCTTCAGTTAAGCCTAGAACCTTAAGGATAGCCAGGAATGATTAAAATACAAAGTTAAAGTAAACATCTGAGTTATTGTTTTAAGCTGTTAAACGTGGCTTTAATTGTGTTATAGATGCATTCAACTTTAAAAGTAAGCTTAACTCAACTTACAGAAAACCCACACTATTACTTCCTCTCAGTGAAGGAATATCATGTGGTGGAATACTTAATAATAATAATAATAATAATAATTATTATTATTATTATTATCCCGCCCCTCTGTTAAAACAATCGGGGCGGCTTACAAAAATTAAAATACCAATACAATTTAAAATCCCCAAACACCACCCACCCCACCCTCCCCCATAAAAAGATATGAAACCAAATATATTAAAACAACTGATATAAAATCACATTAAAATAATAAATAATAAATAGCCAGCAGACTAAAAAGGGACAGGAGCCCCTGAGGCCGGGAACTAATCAGGAAAGGCCTGCCGAAACAGATCTGTCTTTAGTGCTTTTTTAAAGCTTTAGCTCAAAAGCTTATTCTAAAACTTCCTGGAAGGAGCTTCACAAAAGAAAAACAATATGATCATGGCCTGAGTTATGCGATCATGATTATCAAAAATATTTAACAACCAATAACTGACAGGTATCACTCAAAGGAGTCATGGAATATTTTCCACTTCAGTTATTAATAAACAAGGACCTATTAAATGATAATATGCTTGTTTTAATTACCCCTATTTGCAGCAGAATAAAATGTGTAATTTTAACTATAATGACTTTACTTTAGGCATTTTGCAGCCATTCAGTTGAACTGGGAATTTTGCTGATTTGCCAATATTTGGCAACAATCTAGCCACTGTTAATTTAACACCACTGCTGTCAGTTTACAGTTAGGCTGCTCAAGTCCTTTAGCACAATGAGTTTTGAACAGTGCAGCTAAATAGTACCCTTGGCTAACAACCACCACCACCAGATCTTAGAACAGCCTAGACTCTCAGATACCTTGCATCAAATCAAGAAAGTAATAGGGTCTTGGTTAAATAGGTACAGTATGGGACCCCAGTGGCAGGGTCCTTTGTTATAGGCTGGATGCTATGTTTTGTGTACATTTTGCAAATTAAATGCTCTGGAATGAATAATTAACAGTATATTGTGGTGTAGAACTCACAGTAAAAAGCCAAATGTTTGTGTGTCAGGCAGTGCCACGATCGACACTGTGGGGTAGCCTGAGAACGTTGAGACCTGGGAACACCAGGATCTCTTGCCCTCTTCCTGTTGTTTATGTCACTTCTGAGCAGCCTGATGGGGTTCAACCAACAAAACCACCTCAGTATCAAGGGATCTCCTTGGTGTTGAAGGCACTGTCTCCATTTCCTCCCAAGGTCACAATGATGAAGAAGCTGTTTCAAGCAGAGATTGTTTAAAAGCCATGCAGACCGACAATCCCAATGCTGTAGGAACCAACGTGGCATGAGGTGTTAAAGAGGCACAAGAGGACACCAACTGAGCCTGTTCTCTGCCACTTGGTTCGCCACCTTCAAAGTGTTCTACTGAATCTTCAACTGTGAAGACTGATTGCAGCAGGGCTGAGTGGTAAATGCCTGGCAGTGCACACATGCCTCCCACCCCCCATTATGTCCTACACTGAGACACAAGAGGCACTTGGAATGTCTAGCTATTTCTGGGATTTTGCCCCATGCACAGTATAACACTTAAATTGGATGGAAGAGGCCATAAGCCTTTATGGGCACACATGGCTATGAGCAGATGATAACACCAAAGCTGATCCAAAAACCAAGAGAAGAGTAGTCAAGTAAGTCCAAAGTCAAAACCAGGAAGAGGTATAAGCCAAATCACAAATAGCCAAAATGCAAAGAATGAGGAAGAAAGCCAGAGGAAGAAAGCCAATCTGTATCAAAGCCAAAGGTCAGTCAGTCAAAATAATACTCAGAACAGTTCCTACAATACTGCAGCTGAAGCAGACAAAAAGGAACTGAGGTTTTAGGCAGGACGTACACTGGTTATGTGCATGGAGGATGGAAGGGGCTATCAATAAAATGCATATTGTACTGCTCTAGAAGTTTCCAAGAGATGCACTGCACAAGTACAGATGACCCATCTGTGTGAGTCACAGAGACCACAAAGAAGAAGTAGCTTAGATAAGAGAACAGTGACTTTGACAGAAGTCCAGTAAAAGAGGCCAGTATTGTGTGGAAAAAAACAAAGACTTCAAACAGGTGTAAGTCACCAGCAATCACCTCAGTCATGTATGATGGCAGATAGACAATCAGCCCCTATGAAACCCTTATCTGCTTGGTGGCCTGTCAAGAGACTAGTAAAAGTCTTGTGTGATTGAATGAGTAAGTGGCCATGTACAAAAGACCAGTAAACTGGCTGATAACAAAAGACCAGTGGAAGTTACTCCTAATACAGAAAAACAGATAATGGGAGCCTGAGATAGTATAAAAGCACATCAGGCAGATAAGACAGTAACCAACTGATTGCTCACAACAGATCCTTGTTCAGCTCTGTAAAGCAGCTGCCTGATAGGTTGCTCCTAAAATAAGTTCCATATCTAATAATCCTGGTGATAGACTCTGTACAGTACTGCAATGTCTGTTGTGAAAGAAGTATAACTGGGGCTACCACTTTTGATACATAGATGGAAGGTATAGAAATGGCTGTAGAAATGTATGGTTTCCTCCATAGACCCCACAGGTTTCTTTCTCCATGCCCAATACTTAAGATTACTTAAGGGGAATACTGATGTTAGCCTGCCTGTTAGGACAATATCAGTGTCCATAAATTTGGGAGCTAAGGAGACCAAGATGGTGGATTTGAGAGAACTCCAAATATAGAGAGACTGACAATTAGCAACAGACCTGTAAATTCTTCAAATAAAGAGATGAGGTAGATGAATCAATCACGTACGGTATGTTTCACCCTGCTAGAGATGCATGAGCACTCCTCAGCTCACTCTATATTTACTCACCAGAAACTGGACTAGGATTAAAAGTACCAATATCCTTGCTGGGAACAAAATGCTCTGTGTGCATTTCTCACTAAGAAAAAGCTCAGGCTGCTAGAACCTATAATCCCAATCTAATCTCAGAAAGAAAAAGATGTTCCACTGTGCACTGGGAGTACTGCATACCTCCTTCTTCTAGATGAATTGCTGGAAAGCCTTGGGGTGAGGCACTTGAAAGGTTTGGGAAAAGCACAGCCCTGCCCAGCAACACAAGTATGCCTTTGATCAAATGCTCAAAGTATTAATAGCCAACATAATATAAACTCAGTTGTATAACAACCAGGAGGCTGTAACTAGAAGTAGAAGCAAGTGACTGATAACAAAAGCAACACAGCATGCAAGACAGTACACAGCAAGTCATGTAAATATAATTTTTAAATATACACCTGAAAGTTTACACCAAATTTACACCCTGGTAAAAACACCCTGATAAAATTTTACAATTGAACAACACAAAGGTAATCTGTAACAAATACAAATCTGGTCAGTTAATCCATGACATGAAATTCTTAAATCAGAAATACTAACATATACTTCTGAGGATATACAGAATTTTCTCCTCTCATCACTTAGCAAATGGAGCCTTCCCAGTACTCTGAAATTTGAAAAGGAGTTTTAACAGATAAAAATGTAGCACTTCTCTGTACAAAAATTAACTACTTGCTTTACTCTGAATGCCAGCAAGCTACAACCAGAAAACATTCATTTTCCCTCCCCACAAAAATCAGTTCCACTTTCCCTTCCTTGAGTATGCAGTATTACAAACAAAAACAACACATTCTTGCTTCTCTCCTGCTTCCTGATTTAATTTGCATCAAGACATCACAACATCAGCACATAGGCTTGTCCACAACCAAAGCCAAGTCCTGGAATTTGGGAAGCTAAGTACCATTGAGCCTGTGTGGGGTACCTTTTTTCACTAGGTAAATGCTTCATTTTTTCCCCTTTTAAAAATTATTATTATTATTATTATTATTGTTATTATTGTTATTAATAATAATAATACAACATATTTAATATTTAAAAATATCTTATACATAGCATTCCATATACTCTCTCTCTCTCTCTCTCTCTCTCTCTCTCTGGCTTTTCTTCACAAACGAAGATTCAGGAAGGACTTCCCCCGCCCTTTCTGCAAGCACGCTGATGACAGAAAAGGCCAATCCAAGATAAACAGTTCCGGTTGCAGAAAGCACAGCAGAAGGTCTCCTTGGGTGATGTTTCCAGGTTGTGATTCTTTCTGCATTGTCGTTTCTCTTCAAGACTTGTTCGGCGTGAGCTCTCAAATAAGGCTGCAGCATTGTGGATAGTGCAACTCCATGCCTCCCAATGTGAAGCCAGGGCAGACCATTGTTGGTGATCAATTTGGCCAAGCCTGAGATGTTGTTTCACGGAATCCTTGTATCGCTTTTTTGGAGCGCCCCTCTTACGCTGACCCGTGGCGAGTTCACCGTAGAGTACTATTTTTGGAAGGTGACGGTCCTCCATCATAGAAACCTGTCCTGCCCAGCGCAGTTGTGTTTTCAATATCATGGCCTCAATGCTGGTGATCCCTGCTTGCTCAAGGACAGCAATATTCATCACATAGTCAGTCCAGTGTATATTTAGGATTGTACGTATACAGCGCTGATGAAAATGTTCAAGGAGTCGTAAGTGTTGGCGATAGGTGACCCATGTTTCAGACCCATAAAGGAGAATAGACAGTACAATGGCTCTAAACACACTGATTTGTGTGTTTCGCCTCAGGTGTTTGTTACTCCAGACTCTTTTGTAAAGTCTTCCAAATGCGCTATATGCCTTTGCTAATCTGTGATCGATCTCTCTGTCAATCTTGGCATCTGAGGAGATGATGCTTCCCACGTAGGTGAACTGCTGAATGGACTTAAGCACAGATTTGCCTACAGCAATGTGGGGATGGTGGTGTTCGTCCTGTGGTGCAGGCTGGTAGAGAACTTCCGTTTTCTTCAGGTTGACTTTCAGCCCAATCAGCTCTGCAGCTGTTGCAAGCCATGTTATAAATCACATTACTTATCTATTCTTAATCAACTTATCTAAATCTTATTCATATTAAACCACTTAATACTAACTAAATCAATAATTTAAAAAACACATAAAATTATTATTGATATCTTCATTCTTATTTTTAACTTTTCTTCAACATATACTATTCATAATTCCACTGAAGTATAATACTATTCTCTCTCTGGCTTTTCTTCACAAACAAAGATTCAGGAAGGATTCATTCTGCACTTTCTGCAAGTGCGCTGATGACTAAAAAGGTCAATCCGAAATAAACAAGTAAAGTTGCAGAAAGCACAGCAGAAGGTCTCCTTGGGTGATGTTTCCGGGTTGTGATTCTTTCTGCGTTGTCATTTCTCTTCAAGACTTGTTCGGCATGAGTTCTCAAATAAGGCTGCAGCATTGTGGATAGTGTGTCTCCATGCCTCCCGATGTGAGGCCAGGGCGGACTATTGTTGGTAATCAATTTGGCCGAGCAATTTATTACTAATTAACTTATCTCTACAATCCAGTGCTCTCCATCACCAGAGCCTAGTGTCTTCATTCTTATTCTACCCTTCACAGGTTTACCTGTGGAGGTAAACCACCTTCCTCTTTTACTAGAACCTTTTGTACAAATATCTTCCATATTGCTTTAAAATCATTTCTCTTCATTATTCCTTTTTTTACCCTAATTTCACCTGTTGACTTATCATTAATTGCTATTTGCCATACTTCTTTATACCAATCTCGTATCTGCAGATCTCCCTGAACTTTCCATTTCTTTGCTATAATTAATCTTACCACTGTTAATAAACTTGTAATTAAGTACTTCATAGCCTGACTGCAATTAATCTTGTCATATATAGACAATAATGCTATCTTTACACCTAGGTAAATACTTCATGTTGTAATTCAGGAACTGGCTGTCTGGCAACATGTTAGATAGGATTTTCAGCATAAGGGCTGAGACAGTGTTTTTCCTTCCATGAAACAATCTGTTGCTGGTTTTGTCCCTTGCCACCACTACCCAGCTTCTCATTCAAGCAGCAAATTCATATAAAAGGGGTGTTTTCTCTGCTTTTTCTTACCAGCACAGTGGAAAGAGGCACTTTTCATTTTTTTAAACACTCTTCTAAGTATATTTCCACTTAACTAAGCATTACATTTTTATCTACAAAGTATCAAAAATATTCACAGCTAATCATATCACTAACAACCTCCATATATAATTGGGTAGATTTTAGTTTCTCTTGTGTGCTGAATAAACCTCTTAGCTAAGGAACAGACCTAATGTTATATATGACCAAAAATCAACTAGCATACTTAGTATTTACACCTTACTATAGGAACTGCATTTATGATTGCATGCTTCTTAATTTGATTTTTTTTTTTATTCCAAAGAATCTAGGCACTGCCTCTTTTTACGGAGGATCAGACTATCTCTAAAACTTGCATTGAATGGAGGGGGGTATATTAGAATTTTATATCATGCACAGATCGTTTAGCTAGTGAGCGGTTATGTTTAGATGTTATTGTTTAAATATTAATTTTTAATTTACCTCTTTTTTAAAAAATCAAATATCTAACTACTTTTAAAAATTAAGAAGTTAATTACATGCAGAAACCTACACTTAATCACGATAATCTAATACAGTATGTTAAAGGCTATTTTATCTATGTAGATAACTATTCACTACAATCCTCCCTTCAAATTTGTGGAGGTTAGGGGCCCAAGACCCCCGTGAATTTGAAAAAAATGCAAATAAACTCTCCCACTTTCCCTCAGGGTTTGCTCAGCCTTCCTTACCTGGGGGTGGGGGTGGGAGCCCCAGGCAAGGCTCCGCTGCTTCCCAAAAAGCCACTTTTTAAACAGATTCTATTCACACACAAAAACCAACACCTGGTTTCTCATTGGCTTTGGGAGCACCGGCGCCTTCCCTGGGCTTTATATTTCCCCCACGTCCCTGGAGGGGAAGAAGCCATTTAAACAGTGGGAAGCTGCCGCCGCAGCCCAAAAAGCCGTTTTTAAATGGATTCTGTTCACCCCTCCTTCCCTGGTTTCTCACTGCCTTTTCGGGCAGTGGCTTCCCGCTGTTTAAATGGCATCTTTCCCCCACCCCAGGGACATGAGAGGAACCCAAAGCCCAGGGTAGCCACCGGCACCCCGAACCCTGCTGAGAATCCAGGGAAGGAGGGTGAACAGAATCTGTTTAAAAAGCAGCTTTTCAGGCGGCAGTGGTGGCAGCTTCCCTGGGCTTTGGGTTCCCCCCACAGAAGCCCTTTAAACAGCAAGAAGCCACCGCTGCCTGCAAACTGGCAGTTCTCTGTGGAGGGGTGGAAATCTGAAGGACAAACAAACCTCTGGAGGCTTTGCAGCCAGTAAGGTTTGTTTGTCCTTCAGATTTCCACCCCTCCACAGAGAACAAATGCCCAGCAAAGTTGGGCACTGCCGCAAACCGGGGTTCAATGCAATTGGGGCGGCAAAGGGAATCTCTAAGAACGGCTGGATTCAGGTCAAAAACTACTGAATCCGGCCTTTCCTAGGGCTGTCTTTTGCTGCCCCATTCGCATTGAACCCCCAGGAAGCGCCAAATGTGGCAGTTCCTGGGCATCCAGTGCAATTGCGGCGGCAAAGGGAAGCCCTAAGAACAGCTGGATTCAGGTCAAAAACAGCTGAATCCAGCCGTTCTTAGGGCTGGCCTTTGCCGCCCCATTCACATTGAACCCCCACGAAGCGCCAAACACGGTGGATCCTGGGAGTCAAGTGTGACTGGGGCAGCAAAGAGAAGCCTTAAAAACCAGGGTTCAATGTGGTTGGGGCAGGAAAGGCAAGCCCGAAGAATGCCGTTCAGGGCAAAGCCGCCAAACCTGCGGCATTCCTTGGGCTTGGCCTCACCAATGGAACGCCACCATACATCCGGGGGGCCCGTCACCACCACCATGCCCCCGCCACTGAGCACTTGGAGGCTTTGCAGCACAGCGGTGAACGCAGGCTTGTCCTCTGTCTTGGCTCCACCCCCCCCAAACGCATTCCCTGTGGTGGGGGGAGCTGAAGGCCGAACAAACCTGCGGCAGATTCCCACAAATAGATGGAAATGTGAAATTCAAAGCCGCAAGGGACAACAGTATATGGAAAAGATACTAATGTTCAGCAAAGCTAAAGCATAAGGAAAAGAGGAAGATTACACTACAGGTAGATTGAGTCAATCAAGGAAGCCATGGCCCTGAATTTGCAAGACCTGAGCAAAGCTGTTAAAAACAGAGTCTCACATAAGGTAGGTCTCTCATTCATAGGGTCACCATAGGTCAAAGCCAATGTGACAGCAAACCACCGCCACCAGTACGTATGGAAAAAATATCCGTTTTCTGGGATTCAACATTATAAATGACACAATAAATTATCTATCATATGCATAATTGTGGGCTTTGTACTAAACTGAGAGACTAGTACATTATCCAGGAATCTAGAGATACCACCCTGAATCTCACCAAAATCATCTATGGCAGAGGTGGGCAAAGTAAACCCTGCAGTGGCATGCGGTCTTTCAAAGCTGTTTTTGAGTCTTACAGACATTCCACACCATCCTTTTCTGCCCCTCCCCCCCACAAAAAAAATCAACCAACGGTCCACACCAACGGTCCCTTAAAAGGTGATCCCCCCTAATTCCCCTCAGTTCCTTTTTTTCCACCACGCTAGCAGCTTGAAGGAACCTTCGCTTGCTAGTTGTACTTACTTTCGCTTTTGATTTGCTCCGGACTGGATTTTTGATGACAATTCTGTCTCTCTCCTCTTGATTGTGGTTGTACTGGATTTTTTTGGCTTGACTTGGATTTCTGACAACGATTTTCGCGCTCCTCTGGCTTTGGTTCTGATCTCTGATTGTTGGCTTGACCCGGACTGTTTCTGACTATGATTTTATCGCCATTGTGTCTTGCTATGCCTTCTAGATCTGCCTTCAAATGGTGTGTCATTTGCCAAGTGAAACTGCCCAGCTCCGATGGCCACTCACATTGCTTGATCTGCCTGGGTGAGTCGCATAACGTGGATGCCTGTGTGCACTGTAAGGCCTTTACGCCGCAGGCACGGAAACATCGATCTTCCCGGCCGAAGTCTTTCCTTTATGAGAAGGCTCTGATCCCATCCGCTGCCTTGACCCCCGCTATAGGATGAGGGCCTCACTGCAAAAACGGGGACGGTCCTCCTCGCCGAAGTCTGCTCAGGCCAAGTGCCACTGTTCACGGAGCCCTTCTCGGCATCATTCGGTGGCATCAAATCCGGAGGCTGTGCCCCACTCGCACAAGCATGCCACCAGGCCGGCCCCGGCTGGGGACCAAGCTTCCTCGGATTCGTTGGCCATCGGATCCAAGGATAAGCCTCGGGATCGATCGGGTTCGAAGGATGGTGGTCGAGACAGGGAGTCTTCTGCATCTTCTAAGGGCAAAGCCCCTAAGAAGAAGAAGAAGAAGGCGAAGCACACCCACACTGAGGAGAGGCCAAAGGAGGCTAAACTGGGCCCAGAGGCCACTGTGTCTGTTGTCCCGACTCCTGCTCCACCTGCACAGCAGCCTGTTCCTGCTGCACCACAGCCTCAACTTTCGCTTCAGGACCGAGACGTCGGTACCAAGCAGCCCTGTTCCAGAGCGGTCACTCCGACTCCCTCCTTGGAGATCGTGGAGGTTGATGTGGGCGAGCCGTCAGGTGAGGAAGCAGAGGTCTCTCCACGGATTCGTGGCCCCCGCACCTGCCTTACTTGTCTCCTGATCAGAAGATCGTGGAACCTCCTGGCAAAGCCCCCAGAGGAATAGGTGAACCCCCCTCCACACCCACACCCTGTTGGAGGAGCACCAGCCAGCCTCCTTGTCTTGGGCAGAGCGGGAAGAAGGGGAAGGGGTGAGCAACACAGGAGGGGGTATTTCCAGCACCCAGCCAGCCCTCCCACCGGTGGGCTACGGACAGAGTGGGGGTGCCACAAAGGTCCAGGGGCAAGGAATGTCTGCCCCGCAGCACCCCAAGCAGGAAGCAGCCTTGGATCCTGGGGGTGGGGGGAAGAAGGGAGAAAGGAAGAAAGTCAGAAAGGCGGGGAGACCAAGGGGTCCACTGGTTCCCCCAAACCCCTTCACAGACTGCCGGGACCACTGCCCTTCCACCCCAGCTCCATGGCTGCCCTGGCGCTCAGCTTCCCCAGAACCTGTGGGATGTTGGTGGGAAAGGCCCCCCAGGCCGCCCCGCTCCCATGTGAGGAGGGAGTCACGATGGAGCTTTCTGCACAACAGGCAGCCCTGCACGGTGGGGGCATCCGCAACTGCACGATGGGGGCAAACAGCCCTGGAGATTTCATTGGAACCAATACTGATTTATTTCAGGCACCAAGCCAAAATATGGTTTTTTATTAAAATCTTTGGGGACTAATTTATTTCAAAGTATACACTGTAAAAATTATCTTAATATATATATTGAAATGCTGTAGCTTTAAAGTGGTTTTAATCTGGAAGTGTTTTAAATTGTTTACTATCTGTACCTGAGGTAACATACGCCAGTGGTGCGTTAAGGGTGAGTTGCTCTGTTGCCCTCCCCCGCTCCCCCCGCTGCCACTGCCACAAGTTGACTGCCTGGGTCCCGTCACAGCAGTAGCAGGGATGGTGGGGCAATGATGTGACCCCCTGGGAGATATCAAAACTCATATCAAAAGTTGGCCTAGTTCTATAACAGAGCAAATAATGCTTACTATTCCAAAAATCCAATTCATTAGTTGTGAGGTCCATCTTTATTGACTCGATTCTTACAAAATAAACCATCTCTCTATATATAAGGCTTGGGTATGTTTCCTTTCCCAGTGTGCTGACTGGCGGCTTAGGTGTCCAAAAGCAACTCCAAAACTGCCAGAAAGTTAAACAAGAGCGGGAAAGCAGCCAAGCTCCAGTGATAATGAATTAGGAAGAGCAAGCAAAGTCCTGTTTCGTAGAAAGGCAGCAATACAGACAAAAGGCACACAGAGAAGAGTCCACAAAACATCAATGCTTACAGAGGGCAGCATAGTGCAGGAGTCAGTCCATAGGTCAGTAGGATCAGGCAAAAGGGTCATCAGGAATAGTCCAAGGTCAAGACACATGGCAAGGTAGCAAGGATTCAGGAAGCTTTCTCCATGGAGATCAGTTGATCTCTGACAAAGCCTCCATTGCCTCTCCCAGCATATATAAAGCAATTAAGGCTTTGCCAGGTGTTTCTTAATGAGCAAGTTCCTCTCATAAATTCTCAGAGATTTCCTTGGAGCCTGCTTTTGCGCTCGGTGCACTGTATACGATGGTGGAGGTAAGACTCTCTCCTCTTCTTCGTCCTTATCCGAGTGAGTAGGACTCTCCGCTGGGACTGATGCCAAACCACTCAGACCAGGCTCTTCCTCTGCTCAAGCCACTGGTTGCCAGGGTCTCTAGGACTATTCCCTGCCATGTCCTCCTCGTCCTCCTTTGACTCTACAACCTCATCAGGCTCCCTGGGCATGACATTAGGAAACATACCCAACCAAACCCCTCACTCCCACAGCCAATCACCATGCACATGCAAATTCCCTCTCCACCTCACAATCCACTCCTGCCACTCAATCTGTATCTACACCCCCAGCCTCAAAAGGGTCACTTCCTCCTCTCACTCTCTCAGCTACTCACCACCCATATGTTTTAAAAATGCAGTATTTTTTCCTAAAATAATACCATGTAGCTGAACCGTGTGAAAGGAACACTGCCACTCCAAGCTTCACACTGCAAACACTGCTTGAAAGCCCAGCAGGGCACATAACGGGGTATGTTACGCCAGGTACAACTATACTAATACTAATAATAATACAATTACACCAATGGCTTTTAACCTTTTCTTTACCAGGGGCCCCGTTTAAACATCTTTTGTTGCCATGGGCCCCCAAGATTTAACTCTAGATTAAACACCCCAATAACAGTAATAACAATAATACCTGATAACAACAATAATACAATTACAAAAATGCCTCTTAACCTTTTCTTTACCAGTGGCCCCTTTAAATATCTTTTGTTGCCATGGACCCTTAAGACTTTAGATTATTATTATTATTATTAATAATAATATTAATAATAATAGTAATAATAATACAATTACACCATCCATTAAACCTTCCCTCAGAGGCACTGGAGGGGGAGGGAAGACTTCTCTCCTGCTTCTTCCTGCAAGTTTGTGGCTAGAGCGGATTGAATGGAAATGAGCAGGGCAAGCCAGCCACCCTTTGCCTTGGCTCCTGTCTTGTGGCCATTCCACTGCAGGGAGGAGGTGAGCCAAGTAGCCTTCAAGCCTTCATGGACCCCCTGTGAGGACATTGAGGACCCCTGGGGGCCCCAAACCCCAGGTTAAGAACCACTGGTCTAGATACTTGGTGAAAGTAGCATGCACAAACTCTGCTTTTTTAGAGAAGAGGGGGTCCAGGGACCCTTGTCTACCGCTTGTTAAAACAGAAATGAATAGAAAAGGGTATCAGGAAATGATAGGACACGCAATCCCCAGCAGAAGCCCAAAAAAGGTCTCAGTAGACTTAGTAGCAACCCTTTCCCAAGAATACTCAAACACAGAGTGTTTGACGTCCAAATAAGCAGGAGGCACTTTTATCTTCAAACTCAAACAGTTGCAATATATACAAATTTTTACAATTCAGAGAGACCCTACTTCACCAAGCCTCAGCATTCACAGGAAGAAGGGTGAGCTCTGCTCTGAGCCCTCCCATATACAGAGTTACAGGGCATTGGCTTACTTAATCACATGATCTTACACACCAATAAGAACCCTCCTTCTGTAGCTAAGGGAGACTAGGCAGTTCACGGAGTCAGCCATTTTGACTAGGCATGACTCTGCAGTATGGTTGGCCATTTTATAATGGAGTTCAGTTTTCTAACTCCTGACAAAGGGAGTGCAGGAGTCTTAACAGAAAGGGTTGGAATGGTCACCTCTAACTTTTTTGTGAGTCTTTGGGCTCACCTTTGCCCCACCCACAGACTGCAGAGCCTCAGCCTTCTGCTCCAAGCCAGCTGCCCTTTGAGGGCAGCCTGAAGATTCCCACTGGGGGGCGGCTGGCAGCCAATGAGAGCCTGCTTTGCTCCATTCTATTCCCCCTCCCTCACCAGCTTTGGTTACTCCCACTGGCTGGAGGCTTTTTTCTTTTTCTTTTTCTTTTTTTTGCAGGCCGCAGCCTGTTCAGTGCAGCATTTGCAAGGAAAGCCTTTCTCTCCATGGGAAGCAGAGTCAGCCAGAGGACCCCAAGTGGTCCCCCAAGGAAGAAAAAGGAGCCCTGGAACCCCAGGGCAGCCTCCTACCTCCTTCCCACCCCTTTCCAGGGTTTATTCTTGCAGCCTGTAAGTTCCTCGGGGCAGAAGGAGGGGGGAAAGGGCTCAAGTTCTTGGGTGCAGAAAGGGTGAAGTCCAGAGGAAGGAGGAAAACCTACCTGCAATGTAGGACAGGAGGAAAAAGAAGAAAGAAGAGGGTGGGGGACACATAGAAAGCAACATTTTTTTTCCCTATGCATGCATATTAAGACAGCAAGGGGAGCTAGCTAAATATTTAGTTACTTAAGCTTGACAGACAAAGATATGGCTGTAAGCCAAGGAGGTGGTGCTGAAAAACACCCTCAAACTGCTGACTGACCAGCCAACAGAGCGCTATGATTGGCTGGGTATGATTTCTAAGCAGCCAATCAGCACACTGGGAACGGCAACATTCCCAGGAGAATTATATATATAGATACTGTATGCCATCTTGAAATCCCATGGTAAAGGATGGGATAGACATGTTTTAATTAATAATAGGCAAACAAACAAAGTGTATTCATTTCCCAGCAAAGTCCCGCTTTCTTTAAAGAGCCTTATTTCCAAATAAATATATTCATATGTGATGACGTATCTACAGCACAATCCTATACGTGCCTGCTCAGAACCGAGACACACTGGGATGAATGTGCTTAGGCCCAAACAAATGGCTATAACACTGTATCTTAACAGAAGTGATCTTGCTTAGTCTTCTTTCATGTATAAAAAAATAACTGAACAGAATCCTATTTCTTGGCTCTAAGGAGTTAACATTCTTGTAGTCCATACAGGCTACATGACCAAAGGTTTTGGATTATGCTCATACGTTGCATGCCTGTGTTATATTTATAATGTGTTACAAACAAAAGCTATATATCCTAGCCAATAGTTCCAATACTTTCAGAAAGAAACCCAAACTCGATGCATTTTTTAAATTAAAATAATATTTTATTGAAGTTCTTTAACATACAACACAGAACAAAAAAAAGAAAAGACAGAAAAAGAAACAGAAACAGAATTTACAAACAGAAAAAGAACATTGTTAAACTAACAATATTTACCTAACATTAAATAACGATAAAAGACAATCATATTTCTATTACATTAACCTATCACATTTAACCCCTCCCCCTCCCTCTTGTAAATCCCCCCTACCCTTTCCCATTAAAAAGACCTCCCACCCCTTTCATAAAGCGATACAATTAACTTTATATATACAGTACTTCCTCTATTTCTACTATTACAATTCTAAACTAATGTTATATTATATAATATATAATATATATTATATACTATTTACTCATATACTATTTCACACTGTATCATTTTACTTTACATTTACTCTATAAATTATACAATTATACAATTACATTTACATTCATTCTATTCTAATAGCTTTCATTTAATACTTACAAATAACACTTTATATATTCAATATTCATATCTAAGATATAATGATCTCTACAAGACTTACTATTTCTCTTTTATTACGTTCTGGTCACCAAAATAATTAACACTCAAAGCCTATGATACTTATCTCCCCTCTTTGCTCCTTCATAAAATCTATAACCGGTTTCCAACTGTCTATAAAGGAGTCTGGGGATCTTCCTTTAATATAATTTGTTAATTTCTCCATTGTCACTTTCTCTATTATTTTTCTATTTATTCTTTATAATCTGGTATTCTATTTACCTTCCAGCTTTTTGCAGAACTAATTCTTGTGGCTGTTACCATATACAGAATCAAATTACAAAATCTTTTTCATCTTTATCATCCTTATTAATCATGTTTAACAAAAAAAATTCTGGTCTCAGTATGATATTAACTTTCAAAATTTTACTCATCCATTTGCTCACTTTGAACCAAAATTTCCTAGTCTTTTTACAACTCCAGCATATATGGAAAAAGGATCCAATTTGCGATCCACATTTCCAACGCAAGTTGCTAATTCCTTTATACATTTTTGCTAATTTCTCCAGTGTGATATACCATTTTAACATCATTTTATACCAATTCTCTTTTAATGAGCATGAACATTTTATTCCTTTAGTCCAGATGTCCTCCCATTGTTCCATATAGATTTTGTGCCCCACATGTGTTGCCCAGCTTATCATATATTCCTTAACTTGTTCCTCTTCAGTATCAAATTTCAATAGTAGTTTATATATTTTACTTATCAATTTTTTTCTCCACTGCACAGTAATTTTTCAAATTCTAATTTCAATCCCTCACACTGCCATTTCTTCAAATCTTCCTTCACTCTCCCTCTTATTTGATAATTAGTTCACCACGGAAGCTTATATCCATCTCTTTCTAATTCGTGATTTTCTTTAATTTTCCATTCTTCCATAACTTTTAAAAATAAGATTCTACAAGGTAACCAATTGTTTCCCCTTAATTCCCTTTACAAAAAGCCTCTTGCGGCGAAAGCACCCTGGTATTTCCCGGTTTAATCTATTTTTATATCTATTCTAAATTCTAACTAAATATCTCCTGATTATGTGATTTTTGAATTCTGCGCTAATTTGAATTTTATCGTACCACAGGTACCCATGCCAGCCCGTTTTTAAATCATGGCCCTCTAGTTCTAAGTCCCTCTCATTTTCTAAAAGTAATCCATTGTTTTAACCAAACCAGACAAGATGCCTCAAAGTAACATTTCAGGTTAGGTATAGCCAGGCCTCCCCGCTCTATCATGTCTTCCAAAATTTTCCACTTTACTCTTGTTTTCTTCCCTGACCATAAAAACTTTGACACTTCTTTCTGCCACTTTCTAAATGGTGCATTAGAAAAGATGATCGGAATTGTCTGGAACAAATATAATAGCCTGGGCAGAATGTTCATTTTAATCACCAATATTTTCCCTAACACTGATAGTTTCAAATTTCCCCAATTAGCCACATCTTTTTGTATATTTTCCCAGACTTTTATATAATTATTTTCACATTTTTAATATATTTATTTACAAAAAAGGATTATACAGCTTCAAAAATATTACTATATTTACATTCTTCATTAGCTAATCTCCACTTTTATTCTCTTATATAACATTTATATAACTTTCCATCATCTTTTTAACCTTAATATATGGCTTTATCATAATTATTTTCAAACAGTTGTTGTGTTTTCTATAGCAATATTTATTCCCAGATAATTAACCCTATTTACTATTTTAAATCGCGTTTCTTTTATTCATTTTTCTCTCTCTAAGGCATCCATATTCCTTATTGGTATCTTCGTTTTGTCCAAATTAATTTTTTAACTCCCACATATTCCACATATTCTTTCAATTTATCAATTAAATTTCTTATACTACTGGTAGAATTCTCTCATATAACCACGAAATCGTCCGTAAAGGCTTTTAATTTAAACTCATTCTGGATTTCTATCCTTTTAATTTCCTTGTCCCATCAAATCTCTAAATTAAGCACTTCCAATGCCAATATAAATAGCAATGAAAATAGTGGGCATCCCTGCCTAGTTCCCTTCTCAATTTGAATATAAGCTGTAGTATTTCCATTAATTACTAATCTCGCCTTTTGATCAGAATATATTGCACCTATCCATCTAAGAAAATTGTTCCCAAATTCTATTTCCTACATGACTTTGTTCAAAAATAAACAATTCAAATTATCAAATGCTTTCTCTGCATCAAGAAAGATTACAGTACCTTTACTCTCAATACGATAATTCAAATAATCTATAATATTAATCACTGCCCTGATATTATCTCTGATTTGCCTATTAGAGACGAAACCATTCTGATCATTACCCACATATTCTTGAATATATTTCTTTAATCTGTTGGCCAAAATTGTTGCAAATATTTTGTAATCTACATTTAGTAACGAGATAGGTCTATAGTTTTTAATATTCACCAGATCACAATTTTCTTTGGGCAATAACACAATATTGGCTTCCCTTCAACTTTTTGGAATTAGGCTATTTTGCAAAATACCATTCATAACTATTTGAAAGGGCCGAATCAAAACTTCCGTGAACTTTTTATACTGCCATTAACCCATCTGGGCCCGGTGCTTCTCCTAATTTCACTTTTTTGATGGCTTCCTCAATTTCTTCTAATGAAATTTCTTTATCCAACCCCTCTCTATATTTTGGAGAAACTTTTATAACGTTCTGTTTCTGGATATACTCACTCAGATTCTCTAAAGGTATTTCCTGTTTTATATATAATGTTGCAAAATAATTTTAAAATAGTTTTTGTATTTCATTTTCTTTAGTAATAATTCTCTTCCCTTCTTTTAATTTTACTATCATTCTTTTTGCCTTTTCTTTTTTTTAAATCTATATGCCAGCCACCTACTTGGCTTATTAGCTTCCTCAAAAAAAAAATTGCTTAATAAAATCTAATTTCACTTTTACTTCCTCAACCATTAACATTTTTAATTGCACTCGGTGTATTTTCAAATGATTCAATATCTTTTTACTTGAGGTTTTTTTTCACAAGTTCTAATTCCTTTTCTTTTATTTCATCATTAATTATATTCATTCTTTCCATTCTTTTCTTTCTCCAAATTATATTCACCTATGTAAATATTCCCCTTACAACTGCTTTACTTGCATCGCATATAACACTATTTTCTACTTCTTTTTCTACATTCATATCAAAATATTCCTTAAGTTTAATTTTACACTCCTTCACTATTTCATCTTTATATAGTATACTCTCATTTAATCTCAATCTATAAATTTGTTTCCTCTTAAATAACATTACCACTGGATTATGATCTGATAAACCCTTGGCTGAAATTTCTATTTTCATTATACAACAAGCCAGTTCCTTCTATATCAAAATCATGTCTATTCTGGACAGGGATTTAGGGACATCTGAAAAAAACTCTTGCACAGATTTGCCGACGGCAATGTGGGGATGGTGGTATTTGTCCTGTGGTGCAGGCTGGTAAAGAACTTCTGTTTTCTTCAGGTTGACTTCCAGCCCAAACAGCTCTGCAGCTGTTGCAAAGCAGGATGTTAGGCGCTGCAGAGCTGCTTCTGTGTGGGCAACAAGGGCAGCAGCATCGGCGAAGAGCAGCTCATGGACTAGATAGTTTAGAGTCTTAGTGTGAGCCCTCAGACGGCTTAAGTTAAATAAGCTACCATCAGTATGGTAACGTATATAGATGCCATCGTCTTCTTCAAGCTCTGCCATAGCCCTTTGGAGCATCATGCTAAAGAAGATTGTAAATAAAGTTGGTGCAAGAACACAACCTTGCTTCGTTCCATTAGTTATTAGAAAGGGCTCTGAAAGAGCATCGCCGTATCTGACTTGACCACGCTGGCCATCATGTAGCAAGATAATCATTTTAAGGAATTTGGGGGGACATCCTAGTCTTTCCAGGCAAGATTGACAAAGAGATCGATCACAGATTAGCAAAGGCATATAGTGCATTTGGAAGACTTCACAAAAGAGTCTGGAGCAATAAACACCTGAGGCAAAGCACAAAAATCAGTGTGTATAGAGCCATTGTACTGTCTATTCTCCTTTATGGCTCTGAAACATGGGTCACCTATCGCCACCACCTACGACTCCTCGAACGCTTTCATCAGCGTTGTCTACGCACAATCCTAAATATACACTGGACTGACTACGTGACGAATGTTGCTGTCCTTGAGCAAGCAGGGATCACCAGTATTGAGGCCATGATACTGAGAACACACCTGCGCTGGGCAGGGCACGTTTCTAGGATGGAGGACCATCGCCTCCCAAAAATACTACGCTACGGTGAACTCGCCACGGGTCAGCATAAGAGGGGCGCTCCAAAAAAGCGATACAAAGACTCCCTGAAACAACATCTCAGGCTCGGCCAAATTGATCACCAAGAGTGGTCTGCCCTGGCCTCACATCGGGAGGCATGGAGACCAACTATCCAGAATGCTGCAGCCTTATTTGAGAACTCACGCCGAACAAGTCTTGAAGAGAAACGACAACACGGAAAGAATCACAACCCAAAAACATCACCCAAGGAGACCTTCTGCTGTGCTTTTTGCAACCGGACTTGTTTATCTCGGACTGGCCTTTTTAGTCATCAGCGCGCTTGCAGAAAACGTGGGGTGAGTCCTTCCTGAATCTTCGTTTGCGAAGAAAAGCCAGAAGGAAGAGAGAGACGTATCCACTAATTGAAATTCTTCTATTGGATCAAAAAAATCCTGTCCTAATTTTCCTTTACCTTTTTTTAATATTTTTTTTTATTAATTATTCAATTGGGGATTCACAACTCCATTAAAATCTCCTAATAACCACCACCTTTTATAGTCTAATTGTACTATCTTATCGTTCAATTCCTTATAAAATGTATTTCTTTCATTTATTGGGGCATATATTCCTCTCACCAACATTTTACTGTCTTTTATATTTATTTCCACCACAACAAACACTCCTTTTTTATTCACTAGTATTAATTTTGGTTCTAAATTCTCTTTTATATATAGAACCACGCCATTTTTCTTAGTGTTTCCTAAGGAAGCAAATTCTTTACCTAAATTTTTTTAGACCAACAAGTGAGCATGTTTTTTTCTCAACCTCACTTCTTGTAGGCAAGTAATATCTGTATGAATTCTCTTAATGTAATGAAATATTATCCTCTGTTTTTCTCCAGAGTTCAACACTTTCACATTCATTGTAATAAATTTATTAGACATTACTTCATTTTGTATAATAACAATTATATTTAAACTTTATTCCATTTATTCCTATTAACTTGCACTTCATTCCCAATAAGGGTCTTAAAAAACTTTATAAAGTAATCCTCTGTTTTCTATTTCCCCTCTTTATTCCTTTCTCTCCTCTCGGTTGCCTCTTCCCCTCTCTTCTTTTCTCTCACTATATGGAAACCATTTGCAGTAAACATCTTCGATATCTTCTATATATCACCTTCCCTTTTCCATTAATACCCCCAGTTTCCTCTTCCTCTATACTAAATCCATTTCTTTTGAATTATTATTTGTCTGACAGACTCAAGTCTAACAAACTTGTTTCTACTTGTAACTTCATTTCTTCTTTCTTTTTCTTTTATTTCTTTTTCCTCTGCTCTTCTTTTCCCTCACATGCCTTACTTTCATCTCGTTCCAAGTTCTCTTCTGTGACCTCTGTATCTTCCTCTTTCTTTCTTCTAATCACTTCCAACTGTTTTATTTCTTCTGATGAAATCCTTCACTTTTTCGACCGTGTCAATATTAAGGCTCTTCTTTCTTATATGTAAAGTGGACTCATTCCAGTTTATCCCAACTAAATGGGATTTTTTTTTCCTTTTTCAGGATTTCAACCAAAAAATTATAGTCCCTTCTTCTTCTCAAGATTCTGGTTGGGATCTCCTTCATGATATTTAGAAGCTTACAGTCCATCCAAATTCCTTTATTGAAATGCACTCCCAAGATGACATCTCTTGTATTTTTAAAACAAACTGAATAATTATGTCTCTCAGTAGTTTTTTTTCCTTTTTGCATACTCCGAATTCATGCAATAAACACGATCAAGCTCTCTATCTATTACTCCTTTCTCCCACTCCAAATTCTTGGCCAGATTTGATACAATTCTGTCTCTGATAATCTCATCAGGTTGTTCTCTTAGGCCTCTTATTCTCATCCAAGCCTCCTTTTCCCTTGCTTCTGCTAAGGCTACTTGATCTCTTGATCTCTCCAACTCCATATCTCGCTCTTGATTTTCTTTATCCATTAACTGGATTTCCTCTTTATTCTCCTTTACATCAGTCTTTGTCTGCACCAACAAAGAATGTAGCACATTGAATTTAGTGTTCATATCTTCCATATTTATTCTTATTTCTCTTCTAAATTCCCAAATTTCTTCCATAAGTTTATTCATATAATGGGGAGTGCTTTCTTCCACTAAGGATCTTCTTCCTTAAGTGTTAAATGAATCATGTCCTCTTCTTCTGCTTCTCACACCAGTTGCCATGCTTACTTTCTAAGATTCAGAGTTCTCTCTTTCCTTTTCTGTTCTCTTTCTTTCTACCAGCTCCTTCTCTCCCTTTCTGTCTCTTCTTAGCTTTCTTTCTTTTAGCAATTTCCTTGAACCTTCTTCTACTTGCCCAGACTTTCTTCTACTTACTCGCACCTTCAAAGTTCCAAATTCGTCTTCAATCTTCTGTCTATCTTCTTTATCCTTCAATTTCACAGCATTAAAAAACGAAAAAAGAAGAAAAATAAAAAGTAAAAATAAAATAGCTACAAAAATAAAAATAGTGGGGGTAAAATAAAAAAAGAGTGCAAACTAAGATGGCACAAAAATAATGCAAAGTGTAAAATCCAGCCAGTCTAATAAAAAATTCTTAAGAAAAGGGAAAGAGGAACAAAAAAAGAGGAAACTGGATCCTTCACAAAAACCAAAAAAGGGGGGGAAAGGAAGAAAAAAGGAAAAAAGTGTAATGCCACTCGAAGATTTAAATAACTTCCAAGAAAGATTCCAAAAGACTGGGAAAACTGAGAAAACTAGGGGTCTATACATAATCAACAATAAGCAAAAGAAAAAAAATAAGGAAATAAAGACAAATAAAATACTATAATACCAAAAAAACAAAAACAAAAAAATTCACACAACAACAATCCCAAAATGTTTAAAGGGAGAGGGGCTTTAATGAGGCTAGCAGGCTTAGCAATAAATCATCTTAACAAGAGTGTCCCTCTTGCCTTTGAGCTTGCAACAGTGTTGTTCTCTTCCCTGCATTCCACTTTCTCTTCAGCGTTTCCAAGGTCGTCCCATTCTTATGCCATTAACATGTATATATGAGAGAAAAAATGCTGATAATAATTCCTGTTCACAAATTACAAAGAGAGTTCCCTTTTATGGATCAAAATCAGTTTTTAAAAAGGAAGAAAAAGAAAGAAGTAATTCATCAAAAAACATCAGAGATTGAAAAAGGAAAGGAAAAAAACAAAATATAATGGGAATAAAAAATAAAAGGTAATCACACCAGATGCAGAGGGAGAGGCCTCTTTTCACACACACCCTCAGAAAAAAGGCTGGGATATGGGAACTTGCAAAACCAAAGTCAACACCAAGCTCATATGAATAAAAGTGGATGGTAACAACCCCAATTTCCAAATTTCCACACACTGTTCAGCTCACTTCCAATACTTGGGGGACCTCACATAAATCTTTGACAAGCCTGTTGTATCTTCAAGGGACTTAATCTCACTTCAGAAAGAAGTTTCCTAAGAATTCTCACTCCAATAAATCAAAATTAAGTCTCTTACGATTTCCAGGCGGTTTGGTGGCTAGTTGCTCTTAAGTGAGCAGGACTTCCCTCCCACTCGCTTTCTCCTCCAATGGTTGTCTTGCCACGGTGCTGCCTGTCACCTCCCACCACTCTTTTTGGCAAGCATTTTATCTCTCTGGTGCATTGGTCCCAGCCTTTTAGCAGCTTCAATTGAAGTGCCGTAGTTCCTGGGCACTTCATAATAAGGGGGCTTAATTTCTTACCCCCCTTTTCAGCCCTTCAGGAGAGAACAGGATCAGAACTGATCTACGATCGATCGTTCTTGTTTCCACTCTGTCCCCCCCCCCCAAGCTAAGCTCAATGCATTTAATAGAGGCACATTGCCTAAGACAATGGTTCTTAACCTGTAGTTCATGGACCCCTGGGGGGTACAATGTCCTCACAGGAGAGCTGTGAAGGCTTGAAGAAATGGTATGAGCTTTACAGGAAGGAAGGAAGGAAGGAAGGAAGGAAGGAAAGACATACTGTCATACATAGATGTCAAAGAGCAGGAGTCTTTTGCCAGTTATAGACATGATTTGTACAAAGTTTCATTACAATATCTGAAACCATGCAAAACTTATGAAAATAACTGTTTGATAGCAAAAAAAAAAAAAAATTACCTCAGCACTTGCTACTTCTGTATGCTGTGTGAGCATGCAAGTGAATGACACTAAGTGGCTGAAAGAAAACATGTGACATTTCTTGCTACTGTGCATATAGCCAGAAGCCACCTTCATAGCTGCACCAAACTCTAATGTTGTCCACGCTGTGCCACCACATTCTTGGAACATCTGTTGCTTCCGAGAATTCTGTACCTATGTCAAGAATGTTCTCAAATAAATTTATGTACAAAAGGAAGACTGTTTTCATGGGAAGAGAGCGTTAGAATCAGTCATTGTGAGTAAGTGTTTGGGCGGACTTCAGAATGATACCTGTGGCTTATTGAAAATAATTATGTTTCTCCTTTGATTTTTGTGAATAAAAGCATTTGGTTATTGTCGGGTAAAGTGACTGTTCAATGTTATCACAGTGAATTTCATAACAACACATTTTGGCTGAGCCTCAGAATGGATCACTGGCTGAATCTGAAACGTAAAAGTACAGATGATGTTGATGAGGATGCATCTTGTTTAAAGCAAAATGAAGCTTCTTCCAGTCATCTTAAAAAATGTCGCCATTATAGCAAGGAATATCTGTCAATTGGTTTCACCTGTACAAGCCCAGAAGACAAACAACTACCACAGTGTGAGTTATGTTACGATGTATTGTCCAGTGACACTGTAAAACCATCAAAATTGCGAAGACATCTCAATACTAAACATAAAGAATACAAAGAGTATCATTTTTTTTTTCAAGAATAAGGAGTAGGAGCTTCTGGAATGTAAGAAAATGGTTGTAACAATGAAAATGTAATGGGGGCCTCTTTTTGAAGTTTCTCAACTAACAGCAAAAACTAGAAAACTCCACACAATCGCTGAAAAACTCATATAACTTGCTGCAAAAATCATGGTTTCTGCATTGATCAACAATAAAGCTGCCAAGGACCTTTCCTTAATACCTTTGTCAAATCACACAATTAAGAAGTGAATTGATAGTTTGTCAGCCAATATCAAGGAACAGCTATTAAAAAGAATTCACATGCCCCCCTATTTTGCTCTGCAACTGGGCGAAAACACAGACATAACAATCAAAGCAACCTTATTGTGCTACATTAGATATAAGTAGGAGAACAATATTTCCAAATACTTTATTATTTTAAATTTGAATGGAATCTGTCCTGTCCTGGAGGCCAGCCACTGAGAAATGCCAAGCAAAATCAAAAGCAGCCCCAGTCATGTACAGGAGTTTACCAGCCAAGTGTATACTATTATCAAAGTCCAGGCAGTCCAGTTCAGTAGGATACAGCAAAGGTCCATAGCATCTATCTAAGGGGGGTGTCAAGTAGCATGGTCAGTCAACAAAGCAGAGTTCAAGGGTCTTTGAAAACATGAGCCAGGAGTCAAGATACAAAAGGTCTGCTTCCTCCAGAATGGTTGGTTGTCAGCAACAATTTCCAGAGGGAGGTGCCAGAATATTTATGGTCTGGCAGCCTCCTGCAGCTATTGCCTGATTAGTGAGTGTTTTCTGTTTAAGCATTCTGAGCTGAGTGTTGTAAGCTCTCCCTTTCTCATCTGTGTTCAGCTGTGGTTGATACATCTATGTGTGTGTCTGTCTTGAGCACTGGCATGTCCCCGTGTCCTTCTGTGTCATCATCTGAACACGGGTCTTGGGAACTAGGCATGACACCCTATCCTTCTGCTTCACTGTGTCATTGTCTGAACTTGGGTCCTGGGGACAAGGCATGACAGAATCATTCCAATAAAGACATTATAATAGGAGTGTGTGTATTTACTTATTTCTCCCTTCTCTCCAAATGTGAAGACCTTTGATGAGCAAATTATGAGTAAATATTTGATGCACTTTAGGGTTTTGAATTTTGAGTTAAGTTTTGGTAGTCTGTGACAACAAAAGAAATTTAAAGTGGGGGTCTACGGTAAAGAAAAAGTTAAGAACTGATCGTCTAAGATAATGCTTTATGACAGTGTAGGGTATCTGATGTGGGGGGTTGGCAATTTTTATCTCCTTGTTGTTGCAGTGACTGCTACCATATTTTGTGTCCATTGGTGACATCTGTTTCTTTCTTTCCTGGAAACATGCCAGGGACCAGCAGCCAATGGCTCGCAGATCAGCACCAGTCCATAGACCACGACTTTTAGTAGCAGTGCTTCAGGATACTGTCCCTAAGTATACTTTGTTTTAAGTAAATTTGGAGTTAATTTCAAACTAATGATAGAGCATTAAATAGGACAAACATTTTTATTGTAATCAGTCACTTTAAAACTACCTGACTGATTAACATGCAGTCAGGCTCTTAACAGCAGTTAACACTCCAACACAGACAAGCCAAGACACAGATGGGATCCAGTTTTAGAGAGAGAAAGTTCACTTTCCTTTCACATACTTTGTAGTCAGCAAGGATTCACATCTGAGAACAGATGAAGCCACACATATGTATTAATATTAATTATTTTCAGCATGAGTATTGGAATGACAGCAAGGGAAGTACAGTACCTGTTTTGGCAGGATGCAAGCTACCAATATGTGGAAGTGCGTTCACTTTAAGAACACAGACTTTAAAAATATATTTTTAAAGTCTGGCGTACAAACTCTTTATTTATTAAGAGAACTTGCACGAGTGTCCCAGAACCCTCTGCTTATAATTGCCAATGTTCATAATCACTAATGACTGCTATTTCAATGCTTCAAACTAGCAAATAAAATAACCAAGATTATTATTATGGTCCACTAGAAATGTTATTGCTACTGCTTGAGTCTTAAATGTGTTCAAGCCAACTTTTCCACACACAAAAAAGGTGTTTATGACACTGCCCATCATTTTAATAATTAGCATGAAAATAAAGAAATGGCTGGTTATGTTTGCAGGCTCTGAAGAAACAAATGAGGAGCTCTGGAAGCTGCTGTATCAAAAATGCGTGATTTTTTAAAAGTTCTGTTCACTGAGTTTAGTCACCCACCCACTCACACATACACACACTGTCAACCCTGACAAACAAGAAAAAGCTGGAGCATATATTCCAAGTCTAGTTATAAAACTAGGAACCAAAGATATTTTTATATCTTTCCTCTTGGAGCTTATAGATAATCTGTCTAATGGTCTCAAACTTATTCCATAAGGCAGAGGGAAATTCAACTTCCAGATACAGATGCAGTATGTTAAAAAAGAAAAAGTCTTTATGGTATCTCCAAAATAAATGAAAAATTGCCCAACAATCCATCATCTATATAGTTATGTTTCCTGCACAATCCTACCATCTGCTGTACAACATTAGATCAGGTGCTAGTTTACAAGCACCAGTAAAAGACTGACACCTTGTTCCCATGCTCTAAAACTGAGAATTAGCTGCTTGCCCTACACTTGGCTAACAACCACTATTGGCACTTCACCAGTACTTTGGAGAACTTCCTGCAAGTATTTCCTAGAACGTGGTAATAATGTGAAGAGCAACACTTTACCATCTTGTATCTCATGCTTAAGGACATCAGAACAATGTTAGACATGACACACAATACGGCCTTTCTGCAGAGAAGCAATATTCAGGATCTTGCTAAAGAGTGAAGCACAGTGCACACTGCCCAACCGATTGTATGAGTTTATTACCCTCACAAGAGCCAGAGTAGTATGCATGTTGGACTGGGACACTGATAGAATCCCTGCTGAGTGACCTTTAAAGCCCATTGGGTGACCTTGGGCAAGGCACACTCTCTCAGCCTCAGAGGAAGGCAAGAGAAAATCCCTGCTGAACAAATCTTGCCAAGAAAATCCCATGATAGGGTCATCGTAAATCAAAAATGACTTGAAGGCACACAACAACAACAAATTACCCTCATATTAGTAACTAGGACACCCCACTAAATAACTACCCCCAAAGCAACAAGGGAGGGGAAACCAATGGAACAAGGAACACAGACCATTATTTCTGTGGTACTGAGTATGAAAAGTCCAATTATCTCCCTCCTGAAATTGATAAACCCACGTGGGAATGGGGACAGGCAGGGAAAGAGTGAATCAAACTATCAATAGTAGATACTAGCATGTGAAGCATCAAATGACATTGCTTTCTTAACCTGCTCAATAATCATGGAAAAATCAGGCCATCATCATGATCATCAGAGGAAGATGTCAAAAAAGTATTGGGGAGTACCTTAAAATGTCCCCAAACCAGAATTAAGTCAGAGAGAACATCCCATGTGGTCAGCAAGAAAAATTAACATGGCTTTTAAAAAAAAAAAAAAAGCATACATTTAAAATTAATATTGTGTCTTGGGAGAAGCATTGGCTTAAATATTTTGGACACTAAGGAGTTAAAAATGAAATGGTAACAAAAAATAATCACCAACCAAAAGGAAGAGGGAATCTAATTTCATGCAAATTTAATGAGCATATGCTGCAAAGTACTTAACACCAGATTCTGAATTATGTAAACTGTGTGCCATCCAGCCTACAATTTTGCCTTTGGCTACACAACCTCATTTGCAGTTTGTCACAAACACAAAACAATATGAACTAGGCAAAAGCTCAGCATCTAGGGGGAAAGAAAGCCAGGAGGTGACCATTACAGCCAGAGACAGAAGCACTATTTGGCTCCCTGAACAGAACCTGTCAATGAATACAGAAGGCTCTGTTACAGCTCCTCTTTAATGATCCATGCTAAAACTGCCAAAATACAAAAGGAAGACTTAATGTTTTTGGAGTATGGCACTCTAATCCAATTCCAAAACTACAGCCAACTGGCTGAAAAGAAAAGAATGGTGCTCTCTTAAACCAGGGTACTGTGAAGGCTGGCATGTAAATTTTACCAGCAAGCCTTGATGCTTTATCCTCCCATGTGACTCTACTATTCGCTGAGAACCTATCAAAGAAAGAAGCCTAACTGACCTACATACATATATAATCTGAAGTATTCTCTTATATGGTAGGAAATTGTTTATGGACCTGAAGATGGAAGATGCAGAGTGATGGAAGTATTGTTTCGCACATAGGTGCACAGATAATTAACGGGTGCAAATGCATTAATGTAAAAGAGTCCTCTGAAGAATACTGGGACATCTGGGACATTATACTGTATTTCAATAGTCACAATACAGAATAAATGTAGAGTATTCATGTTTCAGCATGCCAGCTTCTAACCTATCTCTCTCTCACTTCACCGAATTATATACAGTTTGGTAATATTCTGGACACAAGGCCAAATCCACACTGCACAAACAATCTAGTTTGTAACTGGATTATTTGCCATAGCTCCTTCCTATTGAATCCTGGGGTTTATAGTTTTCCAATGTCTTTAGCCTTCTCCAACAAAAAGTGCTGGTACCTCAGAAAACTACAAATCCCAGGATTCCATAGGAAGAGGTCATAGCAAATAATCCAGTTTTAAACTGGATTATTTATGTAGTATGGATTTGGCCATAGTAAGAGCAATTTTTTAAAATTTTAAACTTAAATGATCAGCAACAAAGAATGTTTAAGTATTATTATTTCTTATCTGAGGCTATTTTATATTGCAATGTTAGGTTTTAGTGTATGTTTTTTTTGAAATATGATTAAAATGAATTCTAAGAATTTCCTTACCTAACTCGTGCTAGTGAAAATCTAAATTTAAACATGGCACAATAACATAGAATCATAGAATGAAGATAGTTAGGTTAAAATCACACAACACTTCACACACAATCGTTCCTCTATTGCTCGACAATATGCGTACTTAATTCTGAGAGATAGATTTAAACCTGTTTGTGTCTATTAGTCTACACTTTTTTAAAAAACCCTCAGGAATGTACATAGGAAAGAAAAGGAATGAGGCTATAACTGCTCAATAACATCTATTTAAAACCCTAAGGGTCATCTCTATTTACATCCTATGAGACTTATGTGGACTCACATATGAATAAATAAATATCTATACATAGAAACATAGTGTGGCACAGAAAAGTCTAAGCTTTCCCTTGACAAGCTTGCTTTATACATGTCTGGATTTATTTATTTATTTTATTTACCTTAATGGGTATTTCTTTTAATGGAGAAACATTCCGCTCCGTTCTGAAATCTAGAACAAAGCAGTGTAGAAACAGGCCTAACTTTTCACCTCTTTTTTGTGGGAAGTAGAGTTAAGTCTAATATAATTCACCAGGATTCTTCCGAATAAAAAGATTATAAGCTTTTCTCCCAGTATTTGGGATGGACTGTATGTCAACAGGGAGAGATCCTTGCTGTTTGTACCTCAGTTATGGAATTATCTCCTTATGGAAGTCTGACTCCATCAATACAGCAAATGGTTTAGTGCCACCACAAAGCCTTTCTATTTGCCAGGCATTTTAACTAGCTCCTCTCCTCTGGCTCCCTGGCAGCAAGGTGGCCACAGCATTTTGTAGGGCTGCTGAGAAGTTGCTGTGCCAGTACAGAATGCAGTCACCACTGCCAGCCCTCAGGCCTCCCATGGCCATTCTACCACCTGGGAGCTGGAGGAGAGGACTGCACTGCCAACGCTGCCAGAGCCAGAGAAGGAGCCAGAACAGGAATGAAAGAATCATAGAACTGTAAAAGTTGTCACTGTCTTGTGGATTTTGGATTTTGTTGTATTTCTTTTCCCATGTAGGAAGACAAACCCAAAGCATTCCTGAAAGATGTCTATCCAGGCTTTGGTTAAAGACCTTCAAAGAAAGAGATCCCATCACCCTCCAAAGTGTCTATTCTACTGTGGTAAAGCTTTTACTATCAGGATTCCACCAGATGTTTAAGTGGAATGTCCTTTTTTGTAATTGGAATCCATTGGTTCATATCCTAGTCTCTTGAATAGCAGAAAACCAGCTCACACCATCTTCTACATGACATCCCTTCAAATATTTAATGGTGGTTTATCATCTCGCCAGTATTCCAGGTGAGGTCTGAGAAAGGTTTATATTATTTCACTCAGTCTGGACTCTATGGTCCTACTTTAAACACACAACACAAGTTCAGGATACTCACAAGGAGTTAGAGATGGCTTTAACTGCTCTCACCTGGGAGCAAGTCTCATTGAAGCTACACAGTCTTAATTCTGAAGGGATCTTATAGTACCTTTAAGACTGAGTGAGGAAAGTTGTGGTGTAAGCTTTTGTGGACTTGGTCTACTTTCCCAGATGTGTGGAGTGAAGTAGGAGGCAGACCAAGTCTGCGAAGGTTTGGTACTACAACTTCTTTCTCTCAGTCTCAAAAGGTACTACAAGATCCCTTTGCATACTGATATTCCAGACTAAAAACAGTCTTTGATGTCTTAATTCTTAGTTTGTGTATATAGATTATACTGAACATCATTTCACACACAATACTGGTGAAATTTCTTTTCTCAAGAAGCCTGCATACTGTTACCTCTGAAAAAAACTTTTAGGTGCTGTATTGATAAAACTTGCCAAGTATAGTCCAAATGAAAAAGTTTTACCTTTGTTGGAGGTAGAAACCTCAGAGTTAAGTCCCAGTCCCTTACCTCCCTCTTGTTTAAGATTTCCCTGGATTCTGATGGAGTCCTAATGGGCTCCTAATGGAGTTTAAATTCTACTGTTCTTTGTCTCAGTCTCCACAAGCAAGAAACGGAGTGGCCTCTGTCTGCATTGAGATCCCTCCAGACCAACTTTACAACTGAAACAACATCTGATATGTGTGATTCTAACATGTTACATTTCTTCTCCTGTATGGTTTTTTAGCATCTTTTGCCTGTTGAAGAAGCCAGTGGAGCTTCAAAAGCTTGCATAATATATTTTGTGATTTTTAGTTGGCTCCCCCAAAAGTATCACTATTTTGTGGATTTTGTATTTTGCTGTATTTTGCTGCATGGCCAACACAACTATGCCTGAATATGTTACATGGGGAAGGCTTGGATTTTATGGCACTTGGAAGCCCTTCCAGCTCTATGATTCTAGATAGTGATTCTACCTAGATTCTAGTAATTCTAGCTAATACACATTGTAAACTGCTTAATGCAGTGTAGATGTGTAAATTGCTATTGCTTAAAACAAATTGTAAGCCCCTCTGATAGCCATTGTGGCTGAAGGGTGGGGTATAAATACCTAAATAAATAAATAAATAAATAATAAAAATAGAGTTGGAAGAGACACCAAGGGCCATCTAGTCCAACCCCCTGCCATGCAGGAATACCCAATCAAAGAACTCCAGGCAGATGGTCACCCAGACTCTGTTTTAAAACCTCCAAAGATGGAGATTCCACTACACTCTGAGGCAACAGCTGCAGCAGTAGGAAAGGCTAAAACAAGAGGCAGCCTGCAAAAAGGGGTAGAGAGTGGTCTTCCACTTGCTTATTCATAAGTAAACCACTCCGTGCTTTGAGCAGTCCAGAAGGGAAGCCACAGCGCAGGGACTGTGGTACGGGAGGAGGTCCATGGGGGTGACACCATATTACCACAGAGGGGAAACACCAAGACAGTGAAGCCGTGGGGGCAGGAGAGCAGGAAAGGGGCGAAGGGTCACTTGTTGCTGCTTCTGTATCTCTTTCCCCTCTCTGAGGGGCATGTGACAAAGGGGGAGGGCATGGACTTAGCACGTTTTTAAATTTCCCACAGCAATCTAAGGATGTACCCGGTGTGTAAAAGGAATTGGGGGGGGGGGAGAGACAACCATTCTGGATTCCTCCTCAAGCCTGCAGCTTTTCCTTGTCCAGCAGAAGCAACAACAAGCGACCTTTCACCTTCCTCTCTGCTCCACCCTTGCTCCTCTCACTCTAGCTGGCCTTAGCTTAACATCTTCACTGGAGCCCTAAGAGTGAGAGGCAGCAGATGGTGAATGCACCCAGTGAGGGGTGGTGGAGGGGCTGCCGGGGCAGCACATGGGCTGAGGAAAGCAAACAGAGCGAGCCAGCCAGAGGGAAAGCAAGAAGATGGGTGAGGGAGCAGGCAGGGGAATGGTGGCCAGAAGCTGCTTCTATCACAAATCATGCACACCATGGGCTGGAGGGGGCTGCTGGCAGGAAAGGAGACAGAGAAGAGGAGGGGGGTGAGCCACTGCCACTGCTGGCCCAGCCTTGCTATAGCTGCTACAAAATTCTCCTTTAGTGTCGTCTTCCTTCTCTTCCTTCTCTTTGAGAGGAGGAGGATGACAATGCAGGAGACTTCTGCAGCACTGTTGTCATCCTAGCAGGCATGGGAGGGGGCAGAGAGATTTGGAGACCGGCAGTGCGACGGAGGTGCAGAGGAGGCAGCCTGGGAGCAAGGCAGAGATGTTTGCAGTAGCAGAATCTATAGCATGCATTGGGTGTTTGGGGAAGGTGTTACAATATTTGTTGAAAGTTGAAGGCTTACTGTACTTGGAAGGGAGACCGCCAACAAATAACAGGTGCCGTAGGCTGTATTTCAGAGTAAGAAACTGACAAAACCACCTCTAAGTATTCCTTTCCTAAGAAAACTCTATGAAATTTATGGGGTCATCATAAGTCAACAGGCAACTTAAAGGCACATATGTACACGTAAGAGAGAATGCAGTGTAATAGGTTTAAGGGTCAACTTCTTTTTATATTGTCCTTTTTACTTGGCATTCTTACAAACACAATTGTCTTTACACATTTATATATTTATTTTACAAATTTAAATGTCACCATTCTTCATAAAAGGAAAAAAGGAAAATCCAGGCAGCCTATATGTCTCAAATAAAAAGCAACAATATAAAAACATATAAAGTATATGACAGCTTTAGAGGCTTAATCTAAAACAGACTTACCTCCACAGCCCAAAAATTCATCGGTAACTAGATAAGAATGAAGACTTAATATAGCAGTTTTACTCTAAGAACTATACCTATCACAACAGCATAGTGACAACTTCTGCATATAGTTAAACCATCGTTTTAAGTACTGTTGGAATAAGCCTGGGTTTCACATGCTCCCCACTTCCCTCTCTTCCTTTGCCACAAAGAGTATATGAAAATCTTTCACTTGCACTGAAAAAGCTTGACTTCAACTAGAAAACTTTCAGTTTCCATCCCATGGGCATTTACTTGGGCACTGAATGAAACAAGATCCAAATCTAATGAGATTTGGTTAGATCCAGCAGGGCTCACCTTATGAGAATGGAAGTTACCAGAACTGCGAACCATTATTCGAAACCAGCTTGTTACTTTATCTGAGTCTGATCATGACAAGTAGGTTAGTTGAATAAGGAAGCATATAAGCCCCGACATGCAGGTACATGTGTTTAAGCACAACATGTAAACTAGGTAACTGGAGAATGGAAGCTGATGCCATCTCCTAAACTTTTGATTTACTTAAAACATAACAGAGGTAGGGCTAACTTCCATGTGCTGGTCATCTTTCAGAGGACTGAAATGCCTGAGAAACCAATGATGAAGAGGCTGAAATTTGATGTGCACCAGGTTAGTAATTTCCATCATTGTTGTCATGAGGCTGAGAAGCTTCTGTATAGTGAGAGCAGAATGCCATACATGTGTCCAAACGGTATGAATCCTGTCTCAAAACACTTCTGCTCTGTGGAGTGGCAGATAAGCTCTTCTGGTAATGGAGTCCAATGTCATCCTGATGAACTCTATCAGCCTTCCTAGTTCTAAGATAGACTTTTTGGGGTTGTCACTGAAACCCAGATTCTGAAGGAGTGAAAGGATCCAATGAATATCTCGGTACAGTTTGTCTTTGCAGGATGCCACCAAAATCCAATCATGCAGGTAAAGGTGTATTTGTACCCCCCAAGTCCTGAAGAAAGAGACTTCTGCATTTGGACAAGAACCTCGGCACTGATGAGAGGCCAAATGACAGGACCTTATATTGATAAAGGTCAAGTCCTATAGCAAAGCTCTTATAGCAAAGCCCAGTTGTGCTGTGGGCAAATCCTGATGTGGAAATATGTATCCCAGAGACCTATTGAGGCAAACCAGTTGCCTTTGCGAAGGAATAGCAAGTTGGAATGCAAAGTCACTATTTTGAATGAAAGTCACTTCCTTGGATGAAAGTAGCTGTTGACACCGGGAAATCCAAAATGTGATGCAGACTGCCATCTCTTTTTGAGACCGTGAAGTATCGAGAAAAGTATCCGTCCTTTCCACAGTGAGCTGGAATCTTCTCCACAGCATCTTTCTAAAGCAAGGCTGTAATCTCGTATATCAGAGCTCTGGTCGGAGGGGTAGAACAAAACACATCAACAGGAGGCATATTTGAGAACTCTGCGGTGTAGTTCAAATGGATGATGGTAGAAACTCAAGAACCTATGGTGATGTTACACTAGATAGTATAATGGCAGAATAGATTTGGGGCCTGAGATGGAAAAGGGCCCGAGAGAGATTAAACTTGGGTTGTGAAGGCATCCCACAAATGGAGTCAAAATTAAGATTCTGGGAAGCCTGTAGATTTTTTTTGAAGAAGATTGGAAATGTTACTGTCTGAAAGAGTGATGCCTAGAAGATGGCTGAGAGGAGGTTCTAGAAGGCCGAGACAGAGATTTTTATCTGAAGGAGGACAAGGATTGGCAAAGCCAGGAAGATGGCTGCTGCTATTGTTGTTGAGGGCCGAAACCCATCTTCCTGGCTGTCACCCTAACCTTAGATAGGTGTTCCATTGACTCATCAGTCTTGGAATGAAAGAGTCCCTCACCATCCAATTGTAGGTCTTCAATCCTTTGCCTGGTTTCTTCCATTAAGCCTACAGAATACAACCAGGCATATTGTGTCAGTGTCACTGCCCCCAACATGACCTTAGCAACAGTTAAGTGAGCAACAAGCTGACTGTATCTGCTGTACTACTAATACATGAGCTTCCTGCTGGAACTGGAGAGGCACATTCTTCTACTCATCAGGTAAGTATGGTATAAATGCCAACGTCTTCTCCCATAGAAAGCATTGGTACATGGACATGCATGCCTGCATGTTGGCAACTCTGATGACAAGGGGTACAGATGAGTAAAACCTCCTCCCGAAAAATATCCAGCTCCTTGCTTTCTGTGTCTAGAGGGGTGGAATGTGACTTCTTCCCATCTTTTGCCTGGGAACCCTCCACCACAATAGAATTCGGTGGAGGAAGTGTAAATAGGTAGTCAGCACCCTCCTGCTGGGTCCTATAGAGGTATTCTAATCATCTTGAAACTGGAGACAGAAGTTCAGGTTTAACCCAGAATAGTTTAATTAACTCTTGTAGAACTGATAGAAGAGGGATGGTCACAAGTGTTGGTGTTTGCATATCCACCATTTGGAACACAGAATCCAATCCAGGCCCGAGGGGCGGGAGTGACATCTATTCCAACCACTTTCACCATCTTTAGGACTATGTTGACAAATAATTTAACATCCTCTGGTGGAAAGACAGGAGTAGTATTCACCATTGTCACCAACAGAGAGGATGTCAGAGGTGACAGAGAGTCAGTGAGTAAGAGTCAGAGTGTTAAATGGAGCCCGACAAGTCTGGTGAAGCCTCTGACTGCTGTAGCTGAGTAGTAGATGGTGCAATAGTAGAGACTGGAAGTTCAGTACTGACAGGTGCTAAAAAAATCAGTGAAAGGAGCTGTAACTTCCCCACCGCTCGCCACTACACCATGCCGAGCAACTAAGGCGATCCACTCAGCAAGTTGTGGGGGCAGTTCTTTACTGTCCAGGAAAAGCAGGGGAAGGTCTGTGGCACCAGCATCAATCTCGGCTGCGGCCTTGCCAGAAACGGTGGTGGGTCCCAGCACGCCAGGCAGCGAACTCCTTGTTGCCGCAGTGTGGTATGTCCCCACAAGGAAGACCCCATCACACTCCCGCACTGCCTCCTCAGCATGCAAAGTACTCAACGAGAAGCCTCCTGAGAGGCCCCAGAGTTCCTAGTCACAGCACTGGCCAGCCGGCACAGCAAGTTCTGAAGCAGCCTCCTCCTCTTCCTCCTTCTCCTTCTCCTCCTCCTCCTCCTCCTCCTCCTCCTCAGAGGAAAGGTCTGCAACAATGGGAAACTTCCAGTTGAGAACAGCCATCCTCCCCGGAGCATAATGTTTCTGCCTTTTGCTGAATTTGCTGGAGCAAAGAAACCATGACCTGAACTCTGGCGAGGCAGGACAGAACTGGGAAGGGTTGGGGTTGGCTTGCCCTCCTAGAGTGTATGCTCTGTTTCTATTTGTTGATTGCCCTGCCTGTCAAGGTTGGAGGCGGAGCCAAACCCAAGATTAAGGAGTCCCTCCCCATGGTGCTGGAAAACAAGATATGCTACAACCACAGCATTCCCTTCATCTGCCAAGCTTGTAACTCTCTTTTAAAAAAAGAGATAAGATTAGTCTGGTGTAACTTGTTTTTCAGAAACCCATGTTGACTTTTACTGATCATGGTATCCCTTTTTAAGTGCTTACAGACTGTCTGTTTAATGATCTGCTCAAGAATCTTTCCTGGCATTGATGTCAGACTGACTGGGCAACATTTGCCCTCCTCCAATCCGCTGGAACTTCTGTTCTCTAGGAATTATCAAAGATTATTGCTAGTGATTCTGAGATTACTTTTGCCAGTTCTTTTAATACTCTTGGATGTAGTTCACCTGGCCCTAGAGACTTGAATTAATTTAGAGTAGCCAGATATTCCTATATTACTTCTTTACCTATTCTTTGCTGCATTTCCCCAACTGCATTATCTGCTCCATTTTCTCCAGGTTGGATGCTGTTTTCATTTGGGGAGAAAATCGAGGCAAAGAAGGTGTTGAGCAGTGCTACCTTTTCTCTGTACCCTGTTAGCATTTCACCCATCTTCTCCACACAGTGGCCCTACCACTTCCTTGTTCTTCCTTTGCTATGGACAGAACCAAAAAAGCCCTTTTAATTGTTTTAAACCTCCCTACTAAGCCTGGGCTCCATCTGTGTTTTAGCTTTTCTGACTTTCCCCTACGTCAGCTGTCTGTTTATCTGAATTATTTTTCAGCGATTTTGCCCCTTTTCCATTTCTTGTACATGTCTCTTTACCTCTCCACTGATGCCCCCTTGTTGTGGGAGAGAGGCTTGCATACCCTAATGAAGTTTTGAGCTATGCTGGCAGTGGCATAATAGCCACCGGTAGGGCCTCCCATGCCAGACAGGTCAAAACTGAAGGGTTTGACAAAGAGCGTCAAAGGGCAGGATGGCCTCTCTAGCCTTATGGCGACCATCCTAGGAGAAGGAAAACTCTAATCCCAAACCCAGGCAGATGGCGCTTGTCCAACCCTTTAAGGTCAACCATCTAAGAGAAGGAAAATCTAATCAAACCTACGACCTGAGGACCTCGCTGCTACCATCCATGCTTGCAAGGCCACAGCAGATGAACCTTTGGTTTAAAGGGTGAGGCCAGTTCTGTGCACGCTGCGCTCCACCAGAAAAATCTATTACACAGGCTCGAAGGACAAATCCAGTTCCAAAAAAGCCCTGTAGCAATAGGCGAGGGACGAAATGGCAGATGTAAAGATGCACTGGAATAATAATAATACAGTCACCCCTCCACATTCGCGAATCTGACATTCGCGGTTTTGATTATTCGCGGTTTTGGGAGGGCGACTGTAAATCGTTATTCGCGGATTTTTCACATTCGCGGGGGTCCGTTGAACGTAACCCCCACGAATGTGAAGGGAGGACTGTAATAATAATAATAATAAAATGTATTTATATAACGCCCTTTGGTAATCCAATCAGGGCAGTTCACAACATTAAAAAAACATACAGTAAAACAATATACTCCCTTTCCCCCCTTAAAAAGTTATTAAATCAATTACAAATTAAAACAACAATTAAAACATTTGATAAAAACACATACCTACATTTGGCAATAACAGTAGGTCCCCAGCGATATTCAGTTCTGTTAACAAAGGAGGCTGTGGGGACTCTCCTGAAGGAGGGGGGATTCCCGAGGCCAGGATAATGTATTCTGGAAAGGCCTGCCGGAAGAGATCCGTCTTGACAGCCTTTTTGAAGTTGTCCAAAGACGTCAATTGACGGATCTCATCCGGCAGGCCGTTCCATAGTTTGGGGGCGACAACAGAAAAAGCCCTTTGGGAGGTAGCCGAAAGCCTCGACTTTTGAGGCTGCAGCAAATTCCTCCCAGAGGACCGGAGTGTGCGGGACGGATTATAAGGGAGGAGACGGTCCCTGAGATAGCTTGGACCCAAGCCATTTAGGGCTTTAAAGGTGATAACCAACAACTTATACTGGGCCTGGAAACCAATAGGCAGCCAGTGGAGGGACCTCAAAACCAGAGTGATGTGCTCCCTCCTAGATTTTCCTGAAACAAGCCTGGTTGCCATATTTTGTCCTAACTGTAGTTTCTGAACCAAGCACAAGGGTAGCCCCATGTAAAGCGCATTACAGAAGTTTAGGCGTGAGGTTACCAGCGCATGAATGACGGTCTCGAGGTCCCTTGCTTCTAGAAAAGGGCACAGCTGGTGTATCAGCCGAAGCTGATGACAGGCGCTCCTGACTGTTGCATTTACCTGATTTATCACCAGGAGTGACAAGTCAAGGAGCACACCCAGAGTGCCAACACAGTCACTGGAGGAGAGTGTGACCCCATCCAGGACTGGAGGTTGCAACCCAATTCTTGGTTTCGGGGCCGCTACCGTGAGCACTTCTGTCTTGTCTGGATTCAGTTTCAATTTGTTTTTCCTCATCCAGCCCATTACCGCCCGAAGACATTCATTGAGAGAAGAGATGTCAGAGAAGCTCCATGAGGAAGCCCTCATGATCAGATCTTTGAACCTCTTAGCAAAAATGTCCCTGCCAACTGCTTTGCATGCAGGCCGTTCACGACTTTGGTCGCTCGAGGCTGACCCGGGAGATGACAGTCTTGTTCGGCAGCATCCTGAACGACCAAGCAGTCTTTTTTGAGGAGAGCACTGCTTGCTCCATATGGAGAGGGGCCTAGAAACGGTGGCCTAACAAAAGCTCATCCCCATCTATCTGGTTGGCTAGCTGCAGCCAACGGGCATCTTCTGGTGCGGTCAAACCAAGGCAAAGAAACAAGGCACACACTGCCCTCCAAAGGTGTAAATAAACTGATGCTTGCATGCTGGAACACCAGAACCATGCGAGACTCTGCAGATAGTGGACGGCCTGAGCGCCATTCTGCTCTAATAGCCCACGAACTAACACAACTTAATATTGACATCACTGCTCTTAGTGAAGTTCGTCTCCATGAGGAAGGCAGCCTTAAAGAACACAGCGCTGGCTACACACTCTACTGGTCTGGCAAACCCAAAACCGAAAAACATCTTTCCGGAGTAGGCTTTATGATTAAAAACTCCATTGCCTCCAAACTCGAAACTTTGCCAACAGGACATTCTGATCACATTATTTCCTTACGCCTCCCACATGTTGTTCTCTTTAGTATATATGCCCCAACTATGCAAGCCGACCCTGTAGAGAAAGACAAATTCTACACAGACCTATGCCAACTCATACAAAAAGTCCCTGTAGAAGATAAAATTACTATCCTTGATGACTTCAATGCCAGAGTAGGAACCGGACCTCTTTATCTCGGATTGGCCTTTTCAGTCATCAGCGCGCTTGCAGAAAGCGTGGGATGAGTCCTTCCTGAATCTTCGTTTGTGAAGAAAAGCCAAAGAGACATGTCCCTTTTAAATCTCAGCTCAGTACAAAGTTCTTTAGACATCCATCATGGTTTCTTTAGACACCTCTCATTTTCCCACTTCACTGAAACTGTCTGAAGTTGTGCCTTTAATATCTCACTTTTAAGTAACTCCCATCCATCATGAGCTTCCTTCTCTTTTAGTATTCCTGATCATACCCATTATTTCCCTAAGTTTACTGAAATTTTCTTAATATCTAGAATGTTTGTCTGACTATGCTTGGCTTCTCCTTTCCACTGTATCTCAGACTCCAGGAGAACATGGTCACTCCCACCTAAGGATCCTGCCATTTTGAACCCATTAACCAGACCATCACTGTCTGTTAGGATCAGATCTAAAATAACTGATCGCCTTGTTGCCTCTTCCACCTTCTGCTCAATGAAATTGTCTGCAAGGCAAGTGAAGAATTTGTTAGACTTTATAGTCTTTGCAGAGCTTGACCTTCAACCAATATCAGGATAGTTGAAATCTCTCATTACTAGTACATCACTCCTTTCTGAATTTTTTGGTCATCTGATCTAGGAAAGCATCATTCAAGTCCTCAGTCTGGCTTGGGAAGTCTGTAGTAGACCCCTTCAATGACATCCCTGTTGTTTCTCCCCCACCCCTACCCTTAATGTTTACCCTGATGCTCTCAAACTGGCTTCCAGGATTTAAGTCATTGGTCTTTTCACAGGTGTAAACATCCATGACATATAATGCTATTACTCCTCCTTTCCTGTTTGATCTATTTCTCTGAAATAGGTTATACCCCTCTATTACTACATTCCAATCATGAGACCTATCTCACCAGGTTACAGTGATGCCTATATCATATCTGCTTTACTGTGTTAAGAGTTTAAGTTCATCTGGTTTATTTCCCATGCTCTGTGCATTAGCGTAGACATCTAAGACTATGGGCTATTCCCCCTTGCTGTTTATTTAGGGATATTTTACATCCCACTGTCAGGTTCTTGTACTATTTGGCCAGTTCTTTCTAAAACAGTTGGGTTATTGTCTCCAGCACTTGATGAATTCCTGCCCTCAAGAATCCTGTCTCCCTTCTCCACATAACTTAGTTAAAAGCCCTTTCTTCAGTGCATTACTCTTCGTGTTAGCCAGTTTTGGCTTCTCCAGGAGTCGTCAATTCATTGGATTGTGCTGGTGTTTGAGGCCACTCTTTGGCCTTGTTGTCCCGCTGGTGTCCTTTAAGAAATGTGTCTCGCATGCCACTAAGATCCTGGAGAAGGATGGACACTTGAAGTGCTTTCTCTACCTCAGAGAAGCTCATGCGGTTGCCTCTTGTGCTTACTGTAGAGCTTTCAAGCCTCAAGCAATACAGAACATAGAGTTGCACTTGAAGGCACTTTTGTACAAACAATCTCTGAGAAAGAATGCAGTTCCTATTTGTGTGAGTCGCAGAGACCTTCTCAGAAAGGTTTCCGAGATGGACTTTAGAAAGGTTTCCGAGATGGACTCCTCATTGTATATTAGATATTTTTAAAATTCTCTATGCCTTTTTCACAAACATTCTAGATATTAAGAAAATTTCAGTAAACTTAGGGAAATAATGGGTATGATCCCGTGGTCAGGAATACTAAAAGAGAAGGAAGCTCATGATGGATGGGAGTTATTTGAGCATTGCAGTGAAATGATTGCTTTACTTGATCATACTACAGTCGGACGTCCGTATCCACTGATTCATTATCCACTGATTCAATTATCCACGGGACACAAAACAGCATGCCTACCATAGAGTCTTCCTAGAAAATATGTCCTCTCTAGCCATTTTCTAGGTCCTCCAAGGCCACTGGTATTTTAAATCAGAAGTCCCATTATTTCCAGTGGTGTTCACTATTATCCACGGTTTTCAGTATCCACGAGGGCCCCGCAGAACCAACCCCCAGCAGATATGGGGGTCCTACTGTATTCTGCAGATTGAAATGCTAAAGCAGTTTTCTCTCCTACAGATGAAAGTATACAGCTGCACAACAGTACGAAAAAGACTTATCTTAAAAATGCAAGCAGAAGAAAACTAAGAAACTACAATCAGTGGTTCAATAATACTGAGCAAAGAAAGATACGCTGGTCCAATACAGAGTATTTTGGAAAACTAAGATAGCAGTCAAAGTTGTCTCTTGGATTCTCTCCAAGATTAGTTTTCATGATCCTTGTAAAATAAACTGCATTAAAAACTGAGCCCCAATACATGACAGCTGATTGGATAATCCTTCCAAGATCACTTATACATGCAGCAGCCATTTTCCAATAATCAGTACTTGTAAATTTTACACACATTCATAGTGTATCATTTCCAGGGTCTCTTTCCTACATTGGCTATTTCACTGGCTTGGCGTTTGGTTCTCTCAAATCCTGATGACTGACCATCTAAGGAGTGTTGAGGCTGGGGAGGGAGAGAGACCAAAGGCAAAAGTAGTTATATTAGTATTTATAGCAAAGGTCTGGGAAATTCAATCATTCCACTTTTGTTTTACTGCAGATAGCCCAGGAACTTCTCTTTATTACTGCAGAAAAACGCAAAAGCTGGATGTATACAATAAAGTGGCACATGCTCAGCATTGCAATGTTTCAAAGGGCAGTGATTTACCTCTACAAACCAGTACCTTGCACACAAAACATCTGAGCTCGGTAATTGCCTCATGTTTTGTGCAAACTATACAAGGCAGCATGAGGTCGGCCCACACACAGAGTACCTGCTGCTAGCAAAAGCCTCTTCCTCGCACCCCCTTCCCCCAATTCCACAGTCTCTGTTATTAAAACAGCAGAGAGACTCGTTTGTTTTCATGTGCCCTGAGGTTTTACTATACGTTAGGTTCCACATGCTGTGTTAAAGTCTCATGTCAGCCAGCCAATAGGCTGTGTTCCAGAGGATTCATTATTCTTGTTACTACTGGAACCAGAAGGGCTCTGGAATGGCACGTAGCATGGATACTCAAAACTGCATGACTCATCAGTAAGTGTAATAATGTGCCATCATTGCAATTTTATTCATAAAAACCACTGCAGCCTTCCCTGCTCACACAGATATTACCACTAAAGGATTCTTACAAACCTGCACCAAAAATATTTATAGACATCAGTTTTCCAGTTATGTTCCCACCACCACCCACTCCCAACTGGCAATTATGCCAGCAGAAACTTCCAGGAGCCACACGGAAATCACTTTTAGTGATGGTCGGTAACAACACATATTTCTTTCTTTAATACTCCTGACCAGAGCATTTCAGAAATTCTAAAGCAATACAAGGTTATGGTTATGATTTCTCCAAGGAAAAGTTATATAGGTAGCACAGTCATACAACGAACTTCTATTCCAATGGTCTCCCCCAGCTTGAATTTAGAATATTACTATACAAGAAGTCTGATTTTTTATTTGAAAATTTGGCTTTCTGATTTCAACCTTAATTCAACTTCCCAAATTCACCCAAACAGAACAATTACAATGGTGATAATAATATCAAAACAACATCTACCGGTAATTGTAAATGCAGAATCCAGCAAAATGCAAACAATAAAACAACTCAGGAAATTAATAATTCCTACATTGAGTTAGAAGTGAATTCTAGATTGGCTGAACAAAAAAAAATGCCAGAGGAAAGAATATACTAGGACTTTACTAGAAGGGTCATGAATATTCTGGAAAAACTTTTAATAACAGCAAAACACCATTTGGATGGGCTGCTGATAAAAAGGGGTAAAGACCATTCAGAGAGAGGGAAAAGAGTACATAGTGATACTCCACGAGACTGTCCTTGCTCTCAGTTCACTTTTTGCCATCATGTAGACAAATTTAATTAACTACAAAAAGGCAGAGCATCACACTCACTACACAATAGTGGCTCGGTGGTTAAATGCCGATACTGCAGCCACAATGTTGTGTGTTTGATCCTGCAGGGCTCCGAGGTTGACTCAGCCTGCCTTCCTTTTGTAGGTCAGTAAAAGGAGTACTCAGCTTGTGGGGGCAATTAGCTAACACATTGTAAACTGCTTAGAGCAGACTTTCTCAACCTTTTTACCCTGGAGGAACCCTTGAAATAATTTTCAGGTCTCAGGGAACCCCTATGAAAAAATTATACTTACAGCTCCTTTTAAAAAAAATTACAGAAACAGTGAAAAAAAAGATATGCTTATCATATTCCACATTGCTAGCAATACATATTTGATACAGGCCTGAAAGAGCATACTGGCAGAGAAGTATTTATAATATTTAGAATTATAGAGTTGGAAGAGACCACAAGGGCCATCCAGTCCAACCCCCTGTCATGCAGGAATAAACAATCAAAGCACATCCGACAGATGGCCATCCAGCCTCTGTTTAAAAACCTCCAAAGGAGACTCCACCACACTATGAGGCAGTGTGTTCCACTTCCAAACAGCTCTTACTGTTAGGAAGTTCTTCCTAATGTTTAGCTGGAATCTCTTTTCCTGCAGTTTGAACCCATTGCTCTGTGTCCTAGTTTCTGGAGCAGTAGAAAATAAGCTTGCTCCATCCTCAGGATGACATGCTTTCAATATTTAAATATGGCTACATCACTGACTCTGACCCAAAGATTGAGCTCTGAGCTAACAGATCTTGCAAAAAGCAGCAACTAAGCAGCTAGGCGCAGGCTGAGAGGGAGGCTATAGCTTCCTGCCAAGCCAGCATCATGGTAAATGGAAGGATTTTTTCAATAATATGGCAGTTGGTCAGTCTATTCCTGACCCCCACATTCAGTTACCAGACCCACAATTTAAGAACCTTTTCTCTATAATGACTCCATTACTGTAATGGCTCTGCCCTCTCCGAATCTGGTTTAAAAAGAAGATGCCCTAAGTCATTTTTATCAGAGTTCTCCCATCCACAGCTGGCGCCTGAGTAGCTGACTGACCAGGGGGTTACTTGGATTACTTGGTCAGTTTCCTCCAACTGGCTAAGAGCTGTACAGTATTGCAATTCTCTTTCCATTGTTCTGAATTTTTTAAAAACTTATTTTGCATTGGTACCTTTAAATTAGTTTTATGCAAACCAGCATCCTCTTTTGTCCTCAATTCTGGCAAACAATAATGGTTCATGTCTGCTTGCAGGAGGCAAACTCATTCATACACAACTCATTCCTCGCCTCCTCCCCTTTAGCTGTCAGACAGACATGAGGACCTTGATTAGCATATCTAAGGCAAATCAAAAGCTGGGAGGGAGAGCAAGGTATTTGGCATGTAAACATCTTTTTCCCCAATTGACCCATTAAGAGGCACTCACCACTTCTCCATGATTTGTTACTATAATTTTCTCAGGGAACCCTGGTTGAGAAATGCTGGCTTAGAGAGTGCCTTGCACTATAAAGTGGTGTAGATGTGTAGGTGCTATTGCTAAACCATTTGTAAGCCACTCTGAGAGCCTTTGTGGCAGAAGAGCGAGATATAAATACTATAATAAATAAACAAAATAAAAATACTAGAGTAGATGAGATTGTTACTGCTAGAAGATGATAACCCCATTTAAGAAAAAAGCAATTCCAAAACATTGATTAATTAGGAAATAGTGAAGGAGGAGGGGGAAGTGCAGATCTCTGAGGCTGGCTGTTGGTTTGCTTTTTGTAGTATCCAACCCCTTCTCTAGATTGGGCTATTTATGAAAAAATAAAAGTGAATTTCCTCTTCTGGAAGCCTATAGGAAAGGCAATTCAATTTTTAAGTAAGCCACAGCCCCCACCACCACCACCCTATTTAACATTAACAGATGCCCATTTTTCAAAACCAGATGTGGACTTCTAGCCACTTCCTTTTTGTGTCCATTCAACACCCCCCCCGCCCAATTTTCTGGCCTTATTGTGAGTCTGTACAGCCACAGGCTTAACAAAGTTGCCACCCCGATTCAGGGCCTCCTGAAGACATGTTACCCCCTTAAAGCAAAAAGATGTATGTTTGGTGCAGCTGAAGAATATACTTGCAAAGCACTTCATTTTGAACAGCAAAGCACATTATTCTTAAATGTACCAAACTTAAATTATTTCTTTTAGTTTCTTTAACTTTGCAATATTATTTTAACAAAATGCAGCGTCATTTTCAAGAAAAGTCTCCTAAACCTTTATGTCAAGCCTATGTTAATATTTATTAATTTTGACCTGGACTGATTACTCTCTTTTTCCCCTCCATTGGTAGGACAACTGACAACTATATTAAAAAGCAATCTAGTGTCACTTTTGTATTTACTGTACATCCTCCAGCAGAAAAAAATGACTGTAACATATTCACATAGAAAAATTCTATCACAAAATAAAATATTTTAGATGGCAAGCTTTATCAAACACACAGTAATGCTAAGATACGAACTGCTACTGAAGTCTGAACCTTTGCTGCTTAATCGTCACAAAGCCAAGCTGCATGGATGCAAAGGTGAAGTTCCCTATTGCCTTTAGCTTTTGGATCTTGCTTCACAATCCCTCATAACTAGTATAGCTCACCTGAGTATTTAAATTATCAGAAAGCACCACAACTGACTAGAAACATGAGTTCATGGCTGTGATTTAATGATATTCAAGGATTCATGGGAAACAAAGGGTTGCTTACCTGTAACTATGGTTCTTCAAGTGGTTACCTGTGAAGTCATATATGTCAGGATATTGGGACTTACAGTAGTTAGATTTATTCTGTGAAGAGCTCAGATATAGGAAATTATTTTCACAGATCTGCCGATTTAGCAGGCAGTTGGAAATGTATCAATGTTGATGAGCTTTGAGCTGGTGCAGAGCTCACTGGGGGGAGGAGCTAGGAACTCTGCAGAGCTGGGTGATCTAGTTTGCCATATGAAGTTGAACTGAGAAGTTCTGTTTTAAATCTTGAAGTGTGAAGATGGTTTTCCTTCTGTAGATGCTGTAATATATTGTAAATAGTCTTTATTATTCCAATCTCAAGTAAAGAATAAGAATATTTTAGACATAAGCCTGTGTCTTTGCCTTTGTTTCTGATGCCTGAAGGAACATTTACTCTGCTACCATTTATTGCTGCCTTAACCTTTTGAAGAGGTTCCCAATGCGCTCTACCACCTGACAATATATGGCTGCCATATCTATACAGAGCTTCACATGGAACATTCTAGAGTCAAACAGCTTTGGGGAGGAAGCCTCCCCTCCTGTTTCCACCACACCAAAGCTGTATGTGATTTGTTAATTAAAGAATGTGAGGACAGAAAAAAGAACTGCCCTCTTGAAAGAAGCAGCCACTCTGGCCCAAATGTCTAGCCTGTAATGGGTAAAGAAGGTACATCGATGGGAACAAGCAGTGGCTTTGTAGAGACCTGATAGTGAATTCCATGAGGCAGAGCAGCAGATGTCACCACTGCCCAGACAGAATGACGGGGAGGTTCAATGGGACACAGAAGCAAGCCATGTAATATGTGAGGGAAACTGTCTCAACCATCCATTTGGAGAAAGGATCTGACATCCTTTACTTGGAACTAGCACAAAAGATGAATAACCATGTGGATCAGTGAAATGAATCAGTCCTGTGTATGCAGAAGGCAAGAGCATGACATCAGTCTAGAAAATGTAATGATAACTCTTCTGAAACACAGTAGGACTATTTCCAGCTCTAAAGATGGACCTACTGCAGTATTTAGATTTTCCTAAAGACCTTTCAGATTGGGTAAAGTTCAGCAGCAAGCAGTCTGTACCCAATGGGTGATCTATTCATAACCTCTCTCTCATGTGATCCTACACAAACAACTTTGCCCAAGGACAGAGGGTCTGTTTTGGCTAAAAACTTTCAAATCTTGGAGCCTGGAATTGAAGCGGAAGAGTCTATAAAGGCAAGACCTGTGCTGAGGTTTCCATTCTCACCACCAAATCCAACACAACTTGCTGCACTGCTATTTGTAAGAGAAGGTACATAGCTAGGTACATATGACTCCCATTCCTGTCAACCTTGTCAGCCTGTCAGCCACTCCATTTTTCTTCTCTTGTTTCTTTGGTGTATCATCTTCACTTAGGTCCTCTGACCATCAGCAGGAAGCAGATTTCTTCTCTCATTTATTGTTTTCCTTCCACAGTGACTTGATTGGTGTCAGTGGTAGAGAGGAGCACTATTATTCCTTGAGGAAAGTCACTAGGCCTAAGTATGTCTGCCTATGGCAGCTTACTAGGTTAGATTGTGCCAACTGATGCCATCAGTTTCTGGCCCTGAGGCAACTGGTATCAAGGTAGCTGATATTGATACAGTCAAAACTAAAGCAATCATTTTCTCAGATTGAAATTCCAACCCCTTGGATAAAGAGTTTTGCAACCGGAATCTGAAACAGTATTCAGAAGATAATTCCTAACTGCCCAGTCTGCTATCTTAAGAGTACAGTTGTCCATCTGTATCCACAGATTTGGTATCCACGGATTTAACTATTCACAGCTTGAAAATGTTCTTTAAAAAATAATAATCCAAAAAGCAAACCTTGATTTTGCCATCTTATATAAGGGACACGAATTTGCTATGCCACTGCATATAATGGGACTTGAGTATTCACGGATTTTGGTATCCATGGGGGGGGTCCTGGAACCAAACCCCAGCGAATATTGAAGGGACAACTGTACTTGCTCAACGCAGAGCCAAGAGATTATATTATGACGTCCTTGCTTCATGAAGCCTTAGCAGACAGCAGATAAGTACCTTGTGCAGGCAAACTAGGCAGTGGGAATGCCTGTGAGAAGATGCAATTTCCCCCAACAGGAAGTGCTTAAAAGGGGCCTTAGAGTCTATAAAAAAGGTAACAACAAAGATGAAGGACTTAATAAAGATATTAAGATATTAATATTAAGATATTAAGACTGAAGAAAAATGAAGTTAAGTGATGGGAAAGAAAATACAGTAGAAAAATAATCAGTTTCTTGCTAGGGAGAAGGAGAGCAGCTTCTGGGCAGGCATTTTGAGTGGGTGAGTTTGAATTTTTTTTAACTGTTGGGAGAGGGTGCTTGTTGCTGAAGGGGTGGAGCATCTGTGAATTTGAATTTTTTTAAACTGTTGGGAGAGGGTGCTTGTTGTTGAGGGGGTGGAGCTTCTGTGACTTTGCATTTTTTTAAACTGTTGGGAGAGGGTGCTTGTTGCTGAGGGGTGGAGCTTCTGTGAGCCACATCTGTGAGTCACTAGGGGGTGGAGCTGGGAGCCTAGCTCTATATAACTCCTTCGAGAGGCTTTCCCGGCCAGTTTCCTGCCAGGGAAAAGAAGGAGAGCAGCTTCTGGGCAGCCATTTTGAGTGTGTGTGTTTGAATTTTTTAAAAACTCTTGGGAGAGTGTGCTGTTGCTGAGGGGGTGGAGCGTCTGTGAGTCACATTTGTGAGTCACTAGGGGGTGGACCTGGAAGCCTAGCTTTATATAACTCTTGCAGAGGTTTCCAGGCCAGTTTCTTGCCAGGGAGAAAAAGGAGAGCAGCTTCTGGGCAGTCATTTTGAGTGGGTGACTTTGAATTTTTTTTTTGAACTGTTGGGAGAGGGTGCTTGTTGCTGAGGGGGTGGAGCTTCTGTGAGTCACTAGGGGGTGGAGCTGGGAGCCTAGCTCTATATTGCAGAGGCTTCCAGGCCAGTTTCTTGCCAGGGATAAGAAGGAGAGCAGCTTCTGGGCAGCCATTTTGAGTGGATGAATTTGAAATTTTTTTTTGAACTGTTGGGAGAGGATGCTTGTTACTGAGGGAGTGGAGCATCTGTGAGTTTGAATTTTTTTTGAACCGTTGGGAGAGTGTGCTTGTTGAAGAGGGGGTGGAGCTTCTGTGACTTTGAATTTTTCTAAACTATTGGGAGAGGGTGGTTGTTGCTGTGGGGGTGGAGCTTCTGTAAGTCACATCTGTGAGTCACTAGGGGGTGGAGCTGGGAGCCTAGCTCTATATAACTCCTTGCAGAGGCACCCGCCTAACAGCGCACGAATTTGGGCAACCAACCAAAGATACAGCATACTTAAAGTACAGCATAGAGTTCTAAGCATTAACTAAGAGTTTTCAGATTACCTAAAAGCTCTCACCATGGACACTGAGGGGACAGCTGCAGTCACCTGCAACACTTGTGGGATGTTTGTCTTCTTGTCTACAGACGTAGGGAACTTAACATGCACCAAGTGCAAGTTGGTAGCCCTCTTGGAGGAGAAAATCCAGCAGCTGGAGACACGGGTAGCTACACTTCAGCAGATTCATGAGTAAGAGGTTTTCCTGGACAGAACAGAATGAACAGTCTTGGACGGGGACCGCACAGAGGAAGTGGCTGGGAAGGAGAGAGTCACTTCACAGACACAGGAGGTAGACAGCAGGAGGAATGTTACACACAGAACAAGAAAATCCAGGGATTCTTCGAGAAGCTTGAAGCTACAGAATCGATTGGAAGCCCTCTCCTTTATCAAGGACAACGAGGAAAAACAGCATGGACAGACTTCAGGGGCAGAGCAGGGGACCCGGAGAGTACCACTGCAAGGAACAGCCACTGCTAAGCCTCAGCAGAGGCATGTGGTGGGGGGAACTCCTTGCTGCGGGGTACAGAAGCAGTGGCTTGTGGGCCTGACAAGATGTCTTGGGAGGTGTGTTGTCTCCCTGGGGCAAAGATCCATGATGTGACAGAGAACCTGACAAGACTGGTCAAGACTACGGATCATTACCCCTTCCTTTTGGTCCATGTGGGAACCAGTGATACTGCAAGGCACAGCTTTCCAAGATCAGAAGAGATTATGAGGCTCTGGGGAGGAAGCTGAAAGAAATGGATGCACAGGTTGTCATCTCGTCTCTTCTGCCAGTTGAAGGGCATGGTCCAGGAAGGGAGAGGAAAATAGCCGATGTGAACAACTGGCTCCGTAGATGGTGTCACCAAGAACGATTTGGATTCTTGGATCACGGGCTGCAGTTCCATGAGGTGGGACTTCTGGCAAGGGACGGGGTGCATCTCACAACAGTTGGCAGAAACATTTTTGCCAACAGTCTCAAGAATTTGATAAGGAGGGCTTTAAACTGAGTCATATGCGAGAAGGAGACAGTATTCTGGAAGGCAAGAGGGCTGGAGAAAAAAGTAAAACGGTCATAGACGGAACAAGGCAAACAGTGCAAGGACCCAACAGTGGGAGGCAAAAAAACTTGCACAGGCAGCAAGTAAAGGGAACACATGGTCTTAGATGTCTCTACACTAATGCACAGAGCATGGGAAATAAGCAAGATGAACTTGAACTCCTAGCACTACAAAACAAATATGATATAACAGGCATTACTGAAACCTGGTGGGATGAGCCGCATGATTGGAATGTAGGAAAATAGAGGGGTATAACCTTTACAACAGAAACAAGCCAAACAGGAAAGGAGGAGGAACAGCATTATATATCAGCGATAGTTATACCAGTGAAGAGATCCGTGACATCAATACTGGAAGCCAGGTAGAGAGCATCTGGATAAAAATTAAAGGGGAGGGAAACAACAGGGATGTTATTGTGGGACTCTACTACAGACCCCCAAGTCAGACGGAGGAATTGGATGATGCTTTTCTAGAACAGATGAACACACACAGAGAAAGGAGAGATGTAGTAGTGATGGGTGACTTCAACTATCCTGATATTTGCTAACTCAACCAAAACTTCAAGGTCTAGCAAATTCCTTACTTGCCTGGAAGACAATTTCATGGTCCAAAAGGTGGAAGAGGCAACAAGGGGGTCAGCTATTTTAGATCTGATCCTAACCAACAGAGATGACCTGGTTAATGGGGTGCATGCTGTGGGATCCTTAGGTGAGAATGATCACGTGATCCTGGAGATTGTTATACAATGGAAAGGAAAAGCCAGGCATAGTCAGACATGCATTCTTGACTTTAGGAGAACTGATTTCAATAAACTCAGGGAAATACTGGGGGATAATCCCATGGTCAGGAATACTAAAAGAGAAGAGACCTCAAGACGGATGGGACTTTCTCAAAAGGGAGATACTGGAGGCACAATTTCAAACAGTACCATTGAGGAAGAAAAATGGGAGGTGTCTCAAGAAACCAGGATGGATGACTAAAGAACTTTCAACTGAGCTAAGTTTTAAACGGAACATGTATAGGAAATGGAAAAGGGGGGAAATCACCAAAGAAGAATTCAAACAGATAGTGAACATGTGTAGGAGTAAAGTCAGAAAAGCTAAAGTGCAGATTAAGCTCAGACTTGCTAGAGAGGTTAAGAACAATAAAAAGGGGTTTTTTGGGGGTATGTCCGCAGCAAAAGGAGGAAGAAGGAAATGGTAGGACCACTATGTGGAGAAGATGGCAAAATGCTAACAGGGGACAGAGAAAAGGCAGAATTACTCAACACCTACTTTGCCTCAGTGTTTTCAGAAAAGGAAAAGGGTGATCAACCTGAGGATAATGGGACAGAGGACACAATAGAGGAAATCCATTACAGAATAAGCAAAGAGGTAGTACAGGAATACCTTCTTAATCTAAATGAATTTAAATCTCCAGGACCAGATGAACTACATCCAAGAGCATTAAAAGAGCTGGCAAATGCAATATCAAAGCCATTGGCAATAATCTTTGAGAAATCCTGGAGAACAGGAGAAGTCCCAGCAGACCGGAGGAGGGCAAATGTTGTCCCCATCTTCAAAAAGGGGGGGGGGAGAGGATCCCCACAATTATCGTCCAGTTAGTCTGACATCAATACCAGAGAAGATTCTAGAGCAGATCATTAAACAGAGAGTCTGTGAACATTTAGAAGGCAATGCCATAATCACAAAAAGTCAACATGGGTTTCAGAGAAACAAATCATGCCAGATTAATCTAATCTCTCTCTCTCTCTCTCTCTCTTTTTTTTTTTTTTTTAAAGTTACCAGCTTGGTAGATGAAGGGAATGCTGTGGATATCGCATACCTTGATTTCAGTAAGGCCTTTGACAAGGTTCCCCATGACATTCTTGCAAATAAGCTTGTAAAATGTGGTCTAGACAAGTTAACTGTTAAATGGATTTGTAATTGGTTGAACGGCTGAACCCAAAGGGTGCTCAGCAGTGGCTCCTCTTCGTCTTGGAAAGATGTGACCAGTGGGGTGCCACAGGGTTCTGTCCTGGGTCCAGTGCTATTCAACATCTTTATCAATGACTTGGATGATGGAATTAGGGGCATACTTGTCAAATTTGCAGATGACACCAAATTAGGAGGAGGAGTTACTACCCTAGAGGACAGGATCAAAATTCAAAATGACCTGGATAGACTGGAGAGCTGGGCCAAAGCTAACAAAATGAAATTCAATACGGAGAAATGTAAGGTACTGCAGTTAGGACGGAAAAATAAAATGCATAGATATAGAATGGGGGAGACCTGGCTGAACGAGACTACGTGCGAAAGGGATCTAGGAGTCCTAGTAGACCACAAGTTGAACATGAGCCAACAGTGTGATACAGCAGCTAAAAAGGCCAATACGATTTTGGGATGCATCAGTCGAAGTATAGTGTCTACATCAAGGGAAGTAATAGTGCCACTCTATTCTGCCTTGGTCGGGCCTCACCTAGAATACTGTGTCCATTTCTGGGCACCACAATTCAAAATGGATATTGACAGATTGGAGCGTGTCCAGAGAAGGGCGACTAAAATGGTGAAAGGTCTGGAAATCATGCCTTATGAGGAGAGACTTAGGAAGCTGGGTATGTTTAGCCTGGAAAAAAGACGGTTAAGGGGCAATATGATAACCCTGTTTAAGTATTTGAAGGGGTGTCATATTGAGGATGGTGCAAGCTTGTTTTCTGCTGCTCCAGAGACTAGAACATGGAACAATGGATGCAAGCTCCAGGAACAGAGATTCCATCTCAACATGAGGAGGAACTTTTTGACAGTAAGAGCTGTTCGGCAGTGGAACACACTCCCTCGGAGCGTGGTAGGATCCCCTTCCTTGGAGGTCTTTAAACAGAAGCTGGATTGCCATCTGTCGGGGATGCTTTGATCAAGATTTCCTGCGTGGCAGGGCGTTGGACTGGATGGCTCTCGTGGTCTCTTCCAACTCTACACTTCTATGATTCTATGAATCAGAGTTTGAGCAATCTAGAAAGTTACATTATGCTAGAGTATGCAGAGGTTAGAGCTTCATATCTAGATTTCAAAGATAATCAATGTGTCTCAGAAGGGGGGTATAGTATCTACTAGCCTTAAAAGCCAGTTTGAAAATCAGATGAGCATCCCTTGGTAATGGATAAATATTATTCAGTATTTCATGTGCCATTCTTAAATAAGACATTAGAAACAGTGGTAGCTTCTCTCTGGCTCCCAGACAGAAGAACAAGACTGATAGATACCCTGGCCCTCTCTACAGCTTTGGGTATCATCAATCACTGAATCCTATCTCAGCTACAGAACAGGTTGGGAGTCACTTTGTTATGGTTGCTCCACTCTTTCCAGGAGAGGATATTTAAGAAGGTGGTGCTCTGGAACTCCTGTTGCACTTCATGGCCTTTTTCTTGCCTGGGTGGAGTGCCTCAATGTTCCAAGTTGTCCCTCATACTTTTTCAAATCTATATAAAGCTTCTGGGAGAGGTTATAACAAGGATACACATGCAAACTTCCCCTGACATAAAACTTGTTTTTGAAGCTCTGATCATAGGCCCATGGGTACTACAATCCACCCCTGTATAAGCACAGGATTTCATTCAAAATCACCAACAGAAAAGAAATAGACATAGATATTGTACACATTCTGTAAGTCAACAGAATGCAATATTAATTTGCAGACACATTACTTGTTCTATTATTTTGTCTCCTCATTTCTGATCCACATCAATTACTGTAGATCAGAATAAACCACTCCTTTGTATGAAGATTTTATCAGAGTATTAAGTCAGCAGGACTGCTAATATAACACTTAAGAGGGCTCACAGCACTCCTATAATTAGGGTCTAAAAAAACTTTGGTTGCCCTTGTAACTAGGCAAAATCTAAACGCACCAGCAGCTGTGCCCCTTCCCAAGGGAGGTAGTCCTTTACCTGAAACATCACGCTGAGCTTCAGAATTATCCCAGGTACCTACAAGGCCCAGGAAACCTGTGGGAACAAGCCCTCCATTTCCTTTCCGGTCATAACCTAGTCGGAATACACAGAGGCTGGGTTTTCCCCTTATAGACTGAATCACTCAAGACAGTGAAAAAACAAGAGTCTCATCATTTTGTAGACTCTTAAAAAAGAGAAGAGCCTTTGACAAGAACTTTAAAAAATAGGAATGTGTCCCTTGCTACTCAAGATCCATTTCAGCTGGAGATCCATTTTACATGGAATTGATAAATTCTACTGAGCTTTGGTCTCTAGTCATTCCATTTGATTTGGGCAACACACTACAGTCGTGAAGCGATTCTCATACATACTTTTAAAAATAATTCCATATTCCCAAAATTAAGTTAAATCTAGCATAGCATTTATAGCAATAGCATTTATATTTCTATATCGCTTATCAGTGCAAAGCACTCCCTAAGCAGTTTACAATGTTCTAGCTAATTGCTCCCCCAACAAGCTGGGTACCCATTTTACCAACCTACGGAAGGATAGAAGTCTGAATGGAGCCCTGTAGGATCTAACATACAATGTTGTGGCTGCAGTACCAGCATTTAACCACTGCACCACCAGGGCTCCTAAATCTAGATATTAATCTATTCTCATTGCTACTATGAGCTTGAACAACGATTTCATTTTAAACTGTTGATGAAAGCCCATTCCATACTACACAAATAATCCAGTTTAAACTGGATTATTTACCATGGCTCCTTCCTATAGAATCCTGGTATCTGCAGTTTTACAAGGTCTTTAGCCTTCTCTGCCAAAGAGTTCTGGTGCCTCACTAAACTATAAATCCCAGGATTCCATAGGAATGAACCATGCCAAATAATGTGGATTTACTGCTCTTAGTCCAGTAAATCAAAAAATGTTTGTTTTAGCCATTTCTTACTTTTATTGATTCTATATAGGAACAGATAAATTAATGATGAAATATGTGCATTTCCATGTATTGTCTTTTAAAACAGGATGACTAGGAATAAATTTATCCAAGGGTATAGTTATAGCCAGGGCACATTAGCTCAGAAAGAAACAAGAACATTTTCAGAATTCCATAGCATATGCTGGAGCTATCCACTGAACAAGAATTCAAACAGAAAAAAGACTGTTATCTAAACCTGCACACATAGCAGTAAGATGGTCAAGGTCAACAGAACAAGAACACGGCAGTTCTCTTATTAATGAACAACACATGTAAAACTCAGAATAGTGAAGAACAACAGATGAAAGAAAAATACCTTTACAATCCTATGCAAACTGAAGAAACACACAAGACACATGGAAACTTATGGTTCAGGAGCATACGGTTTCATTAATGTATTGCAGTAAAATGTGTCCATTCTTAATAAACAGAGGTACATTGTCTATTGCTATGGGTGTGATTCATTATGTGCACATGTCTGGACTACGGTAAATCTCAAAAGTAGCCAAAACAACAACAACTCCTCCTCACCACCTTTAATTCTTTCCTTCATGCATGGAGTTTCCATGCTTCCTCTTCTGATTTGAGAAAACTGCAGTGTGATATTTAATCCATTTGGTACCAGTTTGCAGAAAAGAATAAACCATACTTTCCCAGTTCAGACAAAACAACTCCTTTCTAGCAGCTTGTTAATCTCTTTTGTCAAAGAGATCAATGTTTCCCTTTTGCACCCAGAAAAAGAATGTTTTAGCTCATAGAACTATGTTTATTCATACAAACATATGTCAGCCTATACGTTTGCTACTGCCCTGTCTGTATATATCAAAAAATACAGAAAGGTACTAAAGCCAAAGATGCAAAGAACTCATTTTACACAAATGTACAGCTATTTCAACTAATTTGAAAAACAACATTAATGAGAGAGCCGCTTAATACAAATGACACTGTAGAAACGTGGATTTTATAAAATTACTCCTTTTATAAAGAATGTTAATCCCAATACTTTAGAGAGGACATAAGGTAATATGTACAACAAGAAGAAACAATTAGACAAGTACCAAATACTGTCAAATCATAAACTTATATGAGGTCTGTCTATTAAATAACGAGACTATGTTTCTACCTTTCAGACATACCAGGGAGAACTGACTGTGAATGCTTGAGTGGTGATCTTGAACATGTCTGAACCTGCATGACAAACATCAACGCTCTCCAAAGTTCAGTTAATTATCAGTCATCATTTAAAGCAGTTGTGTTGTCAGCTGTGTGCTGGAAAAATGCAAAATTTAAAAACTGACCAACGTGACATTCTGCAGTAACTTGAAGCGGACCCAAACCTGTTTCAAAAAATCATCACTTGTGATGAAACTTGGATCTTCCAGGATGATCATGAGACAAAGTGACAGTCAATGCAATGGAAAACGCAATCATCACCAAGAATGAATAAAGCACGTCAAAGCAAGTCCACATTCAAAGCCATGCTCATTGTTTTTTTCTGACTGCAAGAGTATAATTTTGGCATATTGGGTTGCAGAAGGCAGAACAGTGAACCAGCACTATTACAAGGAAGTTTTGACAAAGCTGAGAGAAAGAACTGGGGGGGAGGCCAGAACTGTGGGGAAATGGTTTCATTCCTCATCAAGACAACACACCTGCTCACACAGCACCTTCTGTGAAGCAGTTTTTGGCCAATAAACGCATTACTACACTTGAACATCCTCCATATTGCCGGATTTGGCACCATGCTACTTTTTTCTTTTCCCTAAAGTGAAACTGGTACTTAAAGGAAGACATTTTGAGTCAACTGATGTAGTAAAGAAGAAAACGGCAGATGTGTTGACATACCTGACAGAAACTGATGAGCTTGACCCGTGGAAAACAAGACTGCATCAGTATGTGAGTGTGAATGGGGAGTATATTCTTTTACACAATATTTTTATTATAAGTCAAGTATTTCATTACATACACACATATATCATACAATATCTAATTGTTTTTTTCAGTTTCCTTCCATTCACCTCCCTCAATGTTTCCCCCTCCCCATCTTCTTCCATTCTCTTCATTCATACATTTAGACAAACTTCCAATTAAGAGCTCTTTGCTTGTAATTAATCTTGACATCCTGACTGAATTCATATTTTCTTTTACTACTGCAACAACTAATATGTCAGCTTGTATGGAACAGATATTTCCATTTTTTTTTCTGATTTTCATATAAGAAATCCTTGATTTATCCAATTACCCCAGATTTCACCAAAAAATTCTTTCACACTCATCCATTTCTCTTCAAAAGTTTCTTAACTATTTTCTTTAATTATTTGTGTTAATTTATCTAGGTTTACCCATTTCTACCAATTTTATTAACAATTTCTCTTTTGTAGGAGAGCCATCCATTTTCCAATAGTGAGCATAGACTATCTCACTGCCACTATCATACAGAATAAAATTCTTTTATATATATATATATCATCATCATATAAACAAAGAAGAAACACTTCTGGGGACGTGTGAAGCTTTATCTTTAAGATCTTTTCTATACTAGTATGAATCATGATCCAATACTTACGGGCGTATTTACAGGACCACCACATGTGGTGAAAGGTCCCAAACTCTGTTTTACACTTCCAGCAATCGTTATTAAGATTTTTATACACTCATGATAGTTTGTCTGGTGTTAAATAAAACCTATAAAAAAACATCTTTCAACAATTTTCTTTTAAACCCTGACATGCAGTTAATTTCATAGTTTTATTCCAAAGTTTCTCCCATTTTTCTAGTAATATTGGATGTTTTACATTTTGAGCCCATTTCACTATTGAATCTTTGATCACCTCCTCCTCACAGTCCCATTCCAAAAGTAGTTTATAAATTTTTAGTATTTAGAATCATCTGATGTTAATGTATTTTCAAGCTCTGAATTTTGCTGCTTCACACCATAAATTCTCATGTCTGATCTTATTTTTTTCTCTTAATTTCAAGTATAACCACCAGTGACATTTTATCCCTTCTGTTTTTAATTCCTCTTGCGTTCTTATTATTGGTTGGTTATTCCTCCACAATATTACATTTTCATATTCCAACCCTTCTATTCCCTCCTATAAAAAAGCCTCATGTGGGGAGATCCATTCTAATGTTTTCTGTGAGCATCTTACTTTATATTTTTTCCATACCCTAAGTATGGAAGGGCTCTTCTAACATAATTCTTCTAAGGGCTCTTCTAACATAATGATAATTAAATTCACTATTAGCTATTTCTTTATTAAATCAAAGGTAGCCAACCAAATCCTAGACCATCCCCCTCTATTGATAATAGATCATTATTTCTTAAATTAACCCATTGTTTTACCCACCTCAGGCAGCTAGTGTGAAGATATAATTTAAAATTTGGAAGTCCCAAACCTCCCCTTTCTCTTATATCTTGCAAACGTTTCAGTTTAATCTTGGGTTTCTTTCCTTCCCAAATATATTTCCCAATTTCTTTCAGCCACTTATAAAGAAGGTTATTATTATTTATAATCGGGATTGTTTGGAGAAGAAACAAAATCCTTGGTAAAATATTCATGTTAATGATCAGTATCCATCCTAACAAAGACAATTTAAATTTGGATCATTTTATCAAATTCTGTTTTATTTTTTCCATATTTTTTGTAATTGTTTTTTATTAATTCAGTGTTATTTTAAGTTAAAGTAATTCCTAAGTATTTGATTTTCTTCTCCAAACAACATCCAGATATTGAAAATAATAATTGTTTTTCTTCCTTTATTAAGCTGAATGTCAGCATTGATGTCTTATCATTATTGATTTTTAACCCTAATACTTTTTCAAACTCATGCAGTATGTTTTTAATTTTCCCTATGTCATTTTGAGGGTTTTCTATAATGAGTATAAAATCGTCAGCATAAGTTCTTATCTTTAGTTCTTGTCCTTTTATCTTCAGTCCTTTTATCTCATTGTTTCTTCTAACCTTATCTATTCATAATTCTATAACTATAAAAAAAATGGTGATATAGGGCAGCCTTGTCTCGTACCTCTTGTAATTATCACTTGATCAGTCTGTTCTCCATTTATATTAATTTTTGCTTTTTGTTCTGTATATATTGCTTTTATCCCCTTAATAACTTCTTGACCAGAGTTTATCTTTTCTAATGTTTTTATAATTAAAGACCAATTTACGCTGTCAAATGCTTTTTCTATATTAAAAAATATATATATTGTGAACTTTTTGTCCAGGTGTCTCCTATAATATTCAATGGCATTTCTAGCCATTCTTATGTTGTGTCTAATATGTTAGTAAGAACCCATTTTGTTTTTTTAATCCAATCTTTTAAAACTATTTTAGTCTATTTGCCAAGGTAGCAGTAAATATTTTATAATCTTGATTTAACAGCAAAATTGGTCTATAATTAGTCACTTCCTTTTCATCTCGTCCTCTTTTATGAAATCAACATAATATAAGCTTGTTTCCAAGACCGTGAGTTCCCTTTATATTTTATATTGTTCACCATTTGGTGTAAAGATATTAACATTTGCTCTTCAAGAGCTTTATAATACATCATTGATAAACCATCAGGACCTGGTGTTTTACCATTCTTACCTCTTTTTATCGCTTCGTAAATTTCTGTCAAGGTTATTGGTCTGTTTAATTCCTTTTGTTGAGATTCCAACATAATTGGTACCTTGCTTTTGTCTAATAATGATTCTTTTACTTTACTTTCTTTGAATAGCTGAGAATAAAATTTATGAATTTTTAAAAAATATTTACTTGGTCATAATATTCTTTTTCCCCACTTCTCACTCCCAATATTCTATTTCTTTCTCTTTTTTATCTGATTTGATACGCCAACCATTTCCCCAGTTTATTAGCTTGACCAAAGTATTTTTGTTTCATTTGAAGCAATTTTTCCTACTTCTTCAGCCATAATTAAATCTAATTGCTTTTGCTTTTGCAATAGTTTTATTTCCTCAAAAATTCTAATCTATGAGGGGGGTTTATGTAATTCTTCTTTTTCTCTTATTAATTCATTTTATTAATCTTTTCTTTTTCCTTTTTCTTTGTAATGAATTTTGGTTAAATAAAGAATCCCCTCATGACAGATTTCCCCACTTCCCATACTGTGTTGATATCCATACCCTGAGTCTGATTATCTTTAAAGTATAATTTCAAAGTGTTCTTAGCTTTCTTTAAAATTTTGTTATCTTTCAACAATTCATCATCTAATCTCCAATTATAACTACTTTTCCTTACATTAATTGATAAAATAATAGCAATATGATCTGAAAGATTTCTTGGAGCAGTTTCCATTTTATCTATATTCGGTACCCATGACTTTGAGAATAAAAACATATCCAGTCTAGCCAACGACTTATGTCTACTTGAATAAAATGTATAGTCTTTCATCCCTCTATTTGTATGCCTCCAAATACCCACTAACATTAGTTCTTCTAACATATGAAAAAAATCACCATAGGAGTTTCCCTTGATTTTTCTTTATTGGTTTATCGAATGACTATCCACTCCTGGGTCTATAACCCCATTAAAATCTCCCATCACCAAGATATTGCCAAAAATTTGAGATTGGAATAATGTCAAAAGGTTTTCATAAAACTTATGTTTTTTATCTACCGGTCCATATATACCCACTACTAAACATTTCATATTATTTACCATAATTTCTAGCCCAACAAAATGTCCATCTAAATTGTTGAAAACTTGTTTTGCCTGATAACTTTTATTAATATATATGATTATACCTTTCTTTTTTCCCTCTGTGGAAGAAACAAAATCATTACCTAATTTATTATTTTTTTATCAAGTGTTTATCTTCTTTTTTAATCTTTGTCTCTTGTGAATACACAATATCCCATTTTGTTTTGTTAAAATAGTGAGAAAAAATCCTTTTTTGAGGTGTATCTAAACCTTTAATATTCCAAGACAATATTTTTAATCTATTCATAATTTATCTTTCCCCTTTTTATCTATACTCCTTCAAATATTTTCTGTTTCTATTTAATCTTCTTCTTTTCCTTCTTGCTCTATTCCTTCTTCTTCCTCTCTATCTTCTTCCTTTTCTACTTCTATTTCTTTTTGTTCTCTCTCTTGATCTTCTGATTTTGTTACCTTCAGTGATCCTAATCTCTCTTCTCCTATCTCTCCTTGAGCTAAATTTGCTTTCTCTTCTTCCCTCATATTTTCTGTTTCCTCTTGAAAATCTTTCTTATATTTCTTCAAATAATTCCCTAGCCCCTGTAATATTATTTTTTTAAAAAAAATCTATATTTAAAGGATAATCCTTCCAATTTATCCCATCTATACATTATTTTTTTTTTCTTTTTAAGTTGAACTGTCAAAAAATTGAAATTTTTCCTTCTTCTTAGAATTTCTACTGGGATATTAGCAATATTATGTCTTCTCCCTCCATTTGGAAACTGGATTCAAAGTTTCTCTGTAAAATAAGGTATCTAACTTTTTTCCTTACAAAATATATTATGTTCCCCAGAAAGTTCCTTTGTTGCATAGTCTTATTTCTTAATCTGAAAATCCTATCTACTTCCATCTCAAAGATTTCTTGACATTTGCCTACAAATTCCGCTAGTGCTGGTATAACCGTTTCTTCAAGTTTTTCATCTTTCTTTTCCATCAAGCCTCTTAATACAGTGTTCTCTTTGTTTTAACTCAGTGATGAGATTTTCCTCTGCATACTGTATTATGTTCTCATTTATTTTTTCCACTTTCTCTCCCAAATTTTTGGTTTTTTCTTCCATTAAATTCACTTTCCTGTCAGTCTTTTCAAAATTAATATACACTTCTTCTATCGATTTTCTCAAGTTTCTCATTTCTGCTCTTATCTCCTGTTTTATCCCTGATTTCATTTCCGTCGTCTCTTTCCTGATTTCTTTAGTCTCATTTCTCAGTTCTTGGCCTATTTTCCTTATTTCATCTAACAATTATGCTTGTTCTGCAGCTTTAGCTGACAATTCCAGGGAAGGTCTTCTTTCCAATTGGGGACACTTTAAAGCTGAAGTTTTCCTGGTTGTTATGTTTACACTTCTAACTGGACTAAAACTTCAGAAATATACTTGAACTTTCCTCCTTTTTCTTAGTCTTTTAGTTATACCAAGTTCTCTACCACTTTAGCTTAATTCACTCAACTTAAATCTCCACTTCTTTAAATGTACTGTACTTTCTTACTTATGCTTTTCCTTTATCTTATAACTCAATTTCCTCAGTTATTTATGTATCAAGTTACTTTAAACTTTTTCTTACTCCCTTTGAACCAACCTTATTTCTCAATAACTAAATATCAAAGTTATATCCCTTTTTTTAACAGGAGTTTCTTTACTGTTTTTAAATATTTTTCATATACAAAGAACAAAGAAAAAAACAGTCACCAGTACCTAAATATTGACAAAACAGATCTATATGAATTTACTTTGAATATTAATTTATATTCAATCTCTTATGTCTACTTCATCTTTTTCCCCAAAATCCTTTATATTAATCAACTTTTCTTAATTTAAATATTACCTTTAATACCTTTGATAGTGATGCATTGTAGTACACTTACACTTTCACTTATGCATTCACTATCTGCTACCCCCATTAATCGTATTTTAGATTCTTTTAGTTATACAATTATAGCTTACTTTTTCCTACTTTTCCTCCCCTTGCTATTTCCCAATGCTTTCAGTGAGTCAATATTTCAATGACCAAAAAACTTAACGAATTTTCCCCTCCTTTTATTCTTTAATCCTCCTCTCTTCTGCTTTTCCCGTATTCTCCAGCTTCTTCCACTGCAGCAACCACTCTCACTGTTTCTCTGTCCTACACGTTACTGCAAACTGTCCTGAGCTGCTTCCAATTTTCTGTTCTTCCCAGTCTCCCAGCTTCTCCCTTTTAATCTATAACTTGTTCAATCTTCCTTTATTTTCATCTCTCCAAAATTGTAAGTGCCTATTCCATATAAGCAGTCTGTTGCTTTATTCTTTCAAATATCTCCTTGGCTGTACACAGTCAATTCTTAGCGGCCCGTTTACTACAAGAGTTACAGTGTTTCTTCTTTCCTCCTCCCCATCTCACTCCCCTTCCAACGCTTACTTATTCCTCAAAGAGTAAGTCCAAAAAACAATATAAAGACTTATAACAAATCCAATCTGTTCATTATATTGTTGTTGCAACTTGAATGAGAAAGGAAATATGTGATAGTTCTTAATTTTTTAAAATCAGTGGTGCGGCTTTTGTCATAAAATGACAATGCAGGTGTGGCAGCAATACTGACTCTTGACCTTCTCAGCGTTTCCACTTCCCAGTGAAAGTTTTAACTTTTCCTTGGGTTGTGGATTGCTGGCACGGGCCTCCGTGAGTCTGCCTCGACCCCCTCCTTACCTTGGGGGGAGAGTTAAGCCAAACTGTCAATGATCTGCCTCTGGACTTCTGGTCATTGAATGGTGGAGTGAAGAGGTTTCCTGAAGAACTTAGGGGAAAATCCTCACACAATGCAGTGAAAAGTGAATGGGGAGTATATTGAAGGGGACAAACATTAGAAATGTAATACATATAAAGAAAGATGGGTTATTGTATCAGTCTCATTATTTAATAGACAGACCTTGTGTGAGGCATATTTTATACTTCAAGATGAACCCAAATCATTTTTGTGAAAAAATACTATTACATGCACATACATGAGGAAAGGAGAGCTGTGAACTCATACATAAAACATACTTACCCTTGGTTGCCAATTTTCATACTGTTTCTGCAAATTTGCACCAATTGTTTCCAAAGCTTTCTGTGGCCCCATTGACAGAGGATCTAAGAAATACAAAAGAACCATTAGATTTCTGTCCAACACCTGGTTAAGTATTAATTTCTGCTTCAGTCCAATGTATATGCATATCTGCACATACACATGTACTGGAATGCACAACCTATGATGACAGTTGTTTTCACTAACATGATACAGTCTCTCAGGCTGACAATTAGCAAACAATGAACAGGTTGTTTATCTGTAACTGCGATTCTTTGAGTGGTCATCTGTGCCCTCAAACAAACTGGTTTTTGCATCTGTGCAGAGACTGTATTGGAATGTTCTAGAACTGAGTAGCTTGGTAGGAATCCTGTCCCCTCTATCTATCATGCATGTCCTAGCTCAAGCTACTGTCCCCTCAGTTTCAAAGTCTGCCAATAAACAGAACAGGAACCCGAAAGAGAGGGGAGATAGGGTGGGTTGTGTGATGGTGTGGATGACCAATGTATACAGCAAGTCCTCCCTGTAATGGTACTCTTGGTATGAAAGGTGAGACGAAGCATAAAACCGCTCCCTATGGAAGGGGGATCAAACCTGTCATGGTGAAGGTGTAAAGGTCTACATCTCAGTAACCCTCAAAAAGATGGAGAAGTGACTGGTGGTTCCGGAGCAGGACAAGGTAGTGTCAGAACATGCTGCTTCTTCAGAATCTCGATATCAAGATGAACTTCTGGTACAGTCAGTACCAAAGGTAAGTCAGATCGAGAGGTGGCAGGCAACAGAGACATCAATTTGACGGTCAATACTGAGGTGGAAGGTGTTGATACTGAAGGGTCCTTGACATGATGCAACTTCTTCCTCTCCTTGTCTCCTTTTTCAGTCAGTACCAAGCGCTCTAGTGAATGATGTCTTTTGTACCCCAAATTTGAATGTCCAGATTTCGACAACATGGGGCAGTGGGTAGATGAAGCCGTGAGTACTGATTCCCCCTCTACAGATACAATGGTAGCCTGTGGGTAGCCTCTCCATAGTCACTGGAGAGGACAAGGTGGCCACGGCTGAGAGCACCATAGGTGGTTGAGATGCTCTGGGTACTGTAGAAGACCAAGGCACTGTCAGTACTGAGGTTGTCAATGGAGATGGTGCTGGCGTCGATACCAATGGTTGCGTCAGCACCAGAGTAGCTAATACTGAGGCCGACTTTGACATCTGCTTCTTTGGTTTGATGCCGGGGTGGAGGTGGAGAACAGCAGTTTATAGAAGTGGCCTGGTCAGCTACTTGTTGAAGTTTGAAGTTTGATGGGGGGGGCCTTGGGCCATGAGACCACAACAAATGAAACACTTTTGTACAACGTGTCCCGCTCGCAAAGAGAAAAGGCACTTCAAAGGAGCAAAGCTTGAAAAGGGAGAAACAGGACATAAAAGTGAGGGGAGGGGGAAAAGAGGCCCAAAGTAGAGAGAAAGATTTTGTTTGTCTGTTTTAGACAGAGAACTGAAGGAAAAGTGGAAAGACTCGGAGCAAAGTGGTAAGAGGGACAGGATATCAGAAAAATAAAGAGAAAAGCTACTCAACACCAGAACATACCGACAGAAGCTACTTGTTTGGTGGATGGAGATAAACTGAAGGGACAGTAGCTTGGCAGGCTAGGATATGCGTGGTTGATAGAGGGGGTGGGGTTCCCGCCAAGCTACTCATCTCTAGAACATTCCAATAGGGTCTCTGCACAGGTGCAAAAACCCATTTATGTGAGGCACAGAAACCACAAAGAAGAAGCTATGTATCTGATACAAAGGGTTCTGGAGCATACTTTAAAGGCAAAGCTGAAATAAATTCTTGGTAGACAGAGACTGAGCAGATATCAAAACTAAGAGTGGTGTGGAATTTTGAAGAGGAGTGGCAATGTTGGCCTCCCCCTGAAAAGGACAGAAAGTGAATGGGAAGAGGAGAGAGAAGAGCTCCCACAGGTAAAAAGTACAGTTGTCCCTTTCCATTTGCGGAGCACCACCGCGATACTGGAAAAAACACGAATAATTTAAGCCCCCCACAGGGAACATGCAGCTTTGCAGTGAATGCTGGGGGATTCCTCAGCCTTTGTTCCCTGTGGGGGGAAGCCAAAGCCCAACCATACCCTCAGAGGCTTGCCGACCAGCAAGGGGGTTTGCTTGGCCTTCAGCTCCTCGCCCCAGGGAACGAAGGCCGAGAAAACCCCCGTCACTTGGCTCAAAGCCGTGTACTCCCTGTGGGGGGGGAGCCGAAGCCCAAGCACACCCCCGGCAGCTTTCCATGAATACACAAAAACACAAAAAGGAAAGCCACGAATAGGAAGGGACAACTGTATAACTGCCAAGCATAAGTATCTTCAAATCCAGCAAACATACAAAATCTACAAAAAAATGACATCTTTATTTGCCAACCAAAATGCACAAAATTGCTAACAGAATTAAAATGTTATTACCTGTCTTTTATTGCCCTTTGTCCCTAGTCCCCCCCATGGCTAGGGAAGTGGCCTTTGCCTGCATTGAGATCCCTCAAGACCATTTTAACTGACAACAGAAGTAACAACTGAAACAAAATGTACGCCTGTGATTCTGTCATCACTTTTCTTCTCCTGTATGATTTTTAACATCTTTGCCTGATGAAGAAGTCAGTGAAGCTTTGCGAGTTTTCATGATGTATTTTGGGCATTTTTGTTTGACTAATAAAGGTGTCCCTCTTTGGGGTTTTTGCTGTATTTTGTAACCATTGTGTGTAATTTGAATGTGGAGATCCCTATACTGCCTTCAAGGAAGGACAAACTATTTGGCTATGTGTACAATATATTTCTGCATTATGGTTTCATCTTTCTTCTTTGACGGTATACTTTTGGATTTGGTCAATTTAATTTATAATACTTTATCCAAGGTTATACGAAGTGACTGATATTCTGTGTGTGTGTGTGTATGTTTACATATTGATACTATGTTATTTTAAAAACTGTAATAATTTGAAATGCATAAATATAGGATGGGAGAGACCATGAAAAATGAAATGCATAAATATAGGATGGGAGAGACCTGGCTGAATGAGACTACGTGCGAAAGGGATCTAGGAGTCCTAGTAGACCACAAGTTGAACATGAGCCAACAGTGTGATGCGGCAGCTAAAAAGGCCAATGCAATTTTGGGCTGTATCAATAGAAGTATAGTGTCTAGATCAAGGGAAGTAATAGTGCCACTCTATTCTGCCTTGGTCAGACCTCACTTAGAATACTGTGTCCAGTTCTGGGCACCACAATTCAAAAAGGATATTGACAAATTGGAGCGTGTCCAGAGAAGGGCAACTAAAATGGTGAAAGGTCTGGAAACAATGCCTTATGAGGAGAGACTTAGGGAGCTGGATATGTTTAGCCTGGAAAAAAGACGGTTAAGAGGCGATATGATAGCCCTGTTTAAGCATTTGAAAGGGTGTCACATTGAGGATGGAGCAGACTTGTTTTCTGCTGCTCCAGAGATTGGAACATGGAGCAATGGATGCAAGCTCCAGGAACAGAGATTCCACCTCAACATGAGGAGGAACTTTTTGACAGTAAGAGCTGTTCAGCAGTGGAACACACTCCCTCGGAGTGTGGTGGGGTCTCCTTCCTTGGAGGTCTTTAAACAGAGGCTGGATTGCCATCTGTCGGGGATGCTTTGATCAAGATTTCCTGCATGGCAGGGGGGTTGGACTGGATGGCCCCCGTGGTCTCTTCCAACTCTGCAATTCTATGATTCTATGATTCTATGAATTCATACTCTTATTTTTTGAAAAATTGTATTTGTTGCTGTTCATTTGCTATGTCGTGAGCTGCTCTGGGCTCAGTCTTGTGGAAAAGTGACATACAAATCATAGAATCGTAGAGCTGGAAAAGACCATAAGGGCAAAGACCATGGCAGTCCAACCGCCTGCCATGCAGTAACACACAAATCAAAGCCAGACATTTTTCTCTCTGTGTTTGCTTACTCAATCTATATCCCAGTAGGATCTTCCAGTTGGCTTACACCACTTTTTAAAACAACTTATCAAATCAATTCAGGATGTGCTTTGTGTTCATTCCCCTCATGAAGTATCATACTCCAAATTAAGGGCATATCTAAACCATTGTCTTCTTATGCGCCCTTCTTAAAATGTAGGTGCCCCAAATATCTTCCCATAGAAGGCAAGTCAGTTATAGTGAAATCTTAGAGTACCAGCACCCAAACTATAATTTGTTCCTACCGGGTGAACACTGTGATCTCAAAGAAACCCTACCATCTTTGGAGTTCAGTGAATGCACAGGCTACAAATATACAACAGTCTTTACACCTTGGAATAGAGAATCAATTGAATAAGCATTTTAAAATGGCAGATCACACAAAGCCATGTTAAACAGGAACAACGTTTTATATGCATTGACTACAAAGAAATGTATAATTTATCTAGAATTCTTAAGTACATTTTCTGACATAAGCCCTAGGGCCAAACTTGCTTGACTTTACACATATGATTGACATTTGTATACTTGGTTTTTGTTTATTATACAGTATTGCTTAGCCATGGGAGAGCCGTCTGAATAGGGATCACAAAATGAGGGGAGAATGGATTCATAACTTCCATACAATCACTTCAGTACATCAGAATTTTTATGGAAATGACGATTGCCAAAACAAACTTGGTATTTTTATTCTGGACACTGGTATTTTTCTTACATGAGAGGAGCGGAAATATAGGTAAACAGCTAGTGCTTTTTGCAAGGCAGGTCTTCCTTAGGATACATGTGCCATCACTGTGTTCCCATCCATACTCATAACAGAGATATTACCATTAATGATAAACTAGGCTCAACAGCCTTTAAGGTAGGAATCTAGGTCAAGCCCACAACAGGAACAAAGAGTTAATGCCATTCTCCAGCCAGGGGCCTCAACAACACTCAAAACTCAAGCCTGCCAAGGTCAAAATTACATGCTTAACATAACTTCTAGATTGGCTCTATTGTGGGTTACAAATTAGCCCAACTTCCAGAAAAACAGGTACACTTTTGAAAACTTAACAGAATTACTTTACAACATGGAAAACTCCTACTCAAAAAGGGGGGTGATGATTTTTCATAACACCTCTCAAACACCCAGCATCAGATAGCTTGTACTTTCCCTTTAAGTGCTTGAAAAGCTGTACAGTATTTGAGAATTTTTAACAAAGAGGGTTTCCTGTCCTGTGACAGATCAACCTATATGTCTTTCAAATGTTTAATGTCAATATTCTATTTCATATCTTCTGTGCTATCACTTCAGAACATTAGAATTTTTATGTGAATGAAGACTACTAACACAAACTTAGCCTTTTTATTCTAGAGGTTAATATTTTTCTTACAGTGGATAAGGAAGGCAGGGGAAATACACATAAACAGCTAGTGCTTTTTCAAAGACAAATCAAGATGATTCTTAAGAAACAAAAGGAAAAAGTAAGCCCTTGTGCTGTTCTGATCATATTTCATCAAAATTAGAGGTCCCAGGTCAGATATAATCAAGGCCACTGCACTACAAACACAGAATGTACTATCAACATAGAAGAATTCAGCATCTTGAACATTACTGTTTCTGCTTTACAAAAATGAAAAACTTGTAAAAAGCTTTTAGTATCCTACAGCTGTAACAGAAGCTATGAAGGGGTGCACTATGCAAGGTTCCACTAACCGTCCTTCCATAAACCTGCCTCTCTTAACTCCAACATCTACAGGTTACATTCTCGTAATCTCACACATCTCCCTCATTTCAAACCTTGCCAAAATATACTAAATAAACTGTGCTTACAAATGATGTGTTTATTTTAATGGTGGCCAAATCCCAGGGGCTTAAATATCTGATAAGGGTGCCTAGAAGACTGTCAATTTTTTTAAAAAACCAAGGATTGTCAAAAGCCACAGATAATTACTATTATTTAACATATAGATTGGTTTAATATATCATAGAGTTATGGTTACCTTGGTAAAGAACTTGAACTCAGTTTGTTGAAAATATTGGGACTTGTGTGAATGAGCTAGGGTACTCCTTGTTTCCTTAGAAGAACTCAGGGATTCAGAGTCCAATTAGTTATGCCGTGAGAACCAAGTTTTCTATTTAGTTTTAGAAGCCACATTAGGGTGGGTTTATATGTATAAGAAGGCCTGAGTTTCACTGGAGCACATGCAGGAAGGGGAGGTTTAACCCTTAGATGTCCTGTCATGGTCCTAATAAAAATCACATTCACTTCACAACTATGAACTTTTAGTAAGGAAAAACTCCAACTGGTACCAGCAGTTGCCTTCCAGCATCCACTCCAATCCTCCTACAAGTTGTTGGAGGTTTTTTCCCCAAAAAATTGGTAAATGGCAAATCATGCCTACAGAAGCCTCTATGGGAAGCAATTTGTAATTTTCCAAGGCTTATTTTAAGACTCACCTCAACAAAACACAGCTTTTCTAAAAACACATTCTTTGAGAGGACCAAAAAAAATTAGTATCTGCCATTTGGGAGGCAAAAAACCAAATATTTTATTTCAGGTTGAAAGCCATGTAGGGCTAAGCCCAGGAGGGTATGGGAAAAGAAAAAGTGGCCCAGTGCTTCTGAAGTTGCTCAGTCCTGTTTAAAAGGTCCATATCTATCAGGGGATGGGGACAAGCAAGATAATACAGCTCAGAAGAGAGGTGTTAAAATTCCCCCACCTTCAACCTATGACACCCCCTCCCAATCCTCTGCCTTTCCATCAGCCCTATTACTACTATTTAGTGACATGTTTTGTAATCATGGCTGCCAGAAGTTATTAAGATAGACTTAAGTCAAAATCCTATAAGCACATGCATGGACAATACACAAACAAAACACATACACACACAATAATAGCATTATCCATTTGCAGGAACTAATTGATTGAAATCAATCAAGTTAGAAATGTTCTAATGAAAAGAGGTAACTCAATTAGATTTATGTTTAATTTAATTGATTGACTTAAGAGGGACTTTCAGCATTAATTTAATTTCAGAATTAAGTATTAAATTAGTGATTAAATGAGAAATCATGCAGAAGAGCCAACGAATTTTACATCTTCCAGCTAGTTCTTTAATAAATGCAAGTGGCTGGAGCACTTGATAGTTTAATTAATTCCAAGGTTAAAATATTTTAAATAAATAAGTAATAAGGGCAACTTGGAAGGAGTGGTCTTCTCTGTATCTAGGTGTTCTTTCTGTGTTATCACCTGACACCACGTAAAAGCTCCTCATTTGTTCCAGGAAACTGAATTATGAAGCTCTTATCCCTGGGACTTTTGCTGGGAGCCACGTGAGAATCGGTAAACTAAAGAAAAGGGAGGATGAGATTATAAAGGAGATGAGGTTATTAGGGAGGGTGAGAGGGAAAGCAAAAGAAAGGGTTTTGGGTGGATTAAATGAGAAATGGGGTTTTCAAACATTCATGCTACTGCTTTCTTCTCTCCAAAGCTCAAAGGGGGGACTGATATGTGTATGTGCATCTAATGTCAGTGATGGCATTTTCCACCTTCATTCTGGTGAAGGTTACTGTATGGGCTTTCAACTTAAACTTAAATGGCAATTAAACACAGAAGTCATAGTTAAATTTTCCCCACTTCTAAAATAAATGTTACTGAATTAGAATTTTTAGCTTTTCAGTGATTAACTAAACACATTGACCCTTCTCTACTAAGTTTCCTATCTCTGGTATTACCCTCATTACACACTGTGAAGTGCTTGCACTGAACACTAACTTTCCCTCTACTACCCACACATCATATTACAGAATTACATTTGGAATCTCCCTGTGGCTATAGAAATGCTTTCAGTATTGCAACCAGTATGTATGTTTCTGCTAGCTCTGCACTGTGCTCCAAGAACATCAATCCGTATCTTCCTGGATCAGATGGAATTGGTTCACAGAGAACTTGTTTTGTCACCATCATTGTTGCTGCAGGATAATTAAATTCCTTGTCATTGTTCCACTTCATGGTACAGTGCCCGGTATTGCAGGAATGCCTGTAACATAAGGGTCAGCAACTGACAACTACTGGACTAAATCAGAATGGTGCCATTCTGTCTGCCACATCTAACAACCTCAAAAGTAAACAAAGGGCATAGATACCTAACTTCTGTTGCTATGGGACTTGGCAACAGCAGTATGGCAAGGTTCTAGACCCTACTGAAGCCTGAAAATCAATGGCTGAATTTGGTTTGGCCCAATCACTCTTTCCCAGACTTTGTTGTTGTCTGCCTTCAAGTCATTGCCGACTTACGGCGACCCTAAGGCAAACTGATCATGGAGTTTTCTGAAGCTGAAAGTGTGTGACCTGCTCAAGGTCTGCCCTACCTCATAACATTCTTGTGAGGATAAAGTATGGGAAAAGAACTCACGTATGCCACCTTGGGCTTATTGTAACATATAAATAAATCACAGCCATGGGAGAGTGAGTGTATGGCATCTTGGATCACAATTCCCCTTTCCTCTCAAAAGAATTTTCAAACTGTGTCACGAATCCTCGTAATTAAAATTAAACACACACATTTTTCAAATGGTTGCTACTATATATCAAAAGGAACTGAACTGTTTGTGTTTACTCATATTTTGAATCCTACCTACAATTTTATGGAAGGAAAACATTCTCTAAGGAAGCATGGATCTATAAAAGGTAGGAAGAAGGTTGGCCCATTTCACTCAGAAAATGACATTTTTGTGTTACGGTAAGAGGGAAGAGAGGGCAAGCGAGTTAGAACTTTATCTCCTGAAGTTATAAAGCACAGTGGGTATGGTGTATGGGTATCACATCTCCTTGTTACGTTTCCATATCTTCCCCACCAGGCCCTTCTCATTCTTCAACAACAGCAGAGTTAAGAGAACTCTTTCAATAATACAATACTGGAGTTTTAACTAAACCATTGGATCATTTCCAGATTATTCCCTGAAGCACATGATGGCTGTGTTAAAATACGTGCAAAGAGAGGCTAATGAGATATAGTGCACGTTTACCAAGGCAAGAATCATGTTCCTGTGGACTCTGAAATGCCGGAGGGAATATTTGTAAGTTTAATGGAACTGCCTGACACCATGGACAAAAAGAATGACTTTAGTATTGACTGAAGCAACAGTACTTGCTCTAGATGAAAAGAATGAGAACAATGGCATAGGTATTTTTGCTATTCAGATTATCTTGAAAAAATGCTATAGAGTATTCCCAATTGCACAGAAATCTGCTATTAGCCATTGCTTTTAAAAGCAGACTGGATTGGACACAAATACAAAAGATACTGCTAAATAACCTCTGATCATATCCATCTCTACCTTTGAAGATATCTTCAACAGAAATAATATTTATTCAAATCAGATAATACTCAGTTGGCCAATTTCATTCTGCAAAAAAACACTTTTCCTCCATGAATACAGCAGCTGATTTAATATCACTGCATTAGTGTGCAGAGGACAGAACTTGAATAGTTAAGACTTGTGTTTAAATTCACACTTAGCCACAAGGCTCATGGAATAAACCTGCATCAATCCCTGTCTCTCAGCCTAACCTAACTTACAGGCAATTGTGCCCATAAAATGGAGCAAAACCCATATACACTAACTTGGAGCTCCTTAGAGGAAAGGTGGGATACAAACATGAATGAGAAAGCCAAAAACTATTATACAAGCAGCAATTCATCCAAAGGTAAAGGAAAACTCTGAAATTAATCTAGAGACATAGAATTGTATATTTCTTTTATGTGTACCAACCATCTTTTGTATGTGTATCCACATTCAGGATTAATTTTAATTTTAAAATTATGAGATACCTTACTGTCTTGATAGCAAACCTTCAGAGTGACCCAGATTTAATTAAAGGGCAGCTTTTCCAGTTGCCTGGAAACTTGAATGTTCTCTCCTACATGCATTCTGGACCACCAAATACAAAGCCAAGTAGCAAAGACAAGTAAGAAGGGAAGAGCTGACCAGAGGCATTGCCTGAAAAGACTAGCAGAAGAAAAGAGTAATCATAAGTATGGGAAAGCTTGGGTAATCTTAAGCCATGAATGTTCTTAGAAACACTGCTTTAGAATCTTCCAATCATATCAGATCAATTTTACACATTAAAAAAAAGAAAGAACAAAAGAACAAAAAAAACAATAATGTACTATTTCAGAAATAAATAAAACATTCTTTATCTAAAATTAATAAACAGATATATAATAGCACCATGTGTATAAGCAACGTAAGATAAAGAGAGAGAAAAATAAAAGGGGAAAGGGGAAAATTACAATAGAGAGGTAGAATATACTGGTGGTAAAAACTGATAAAAACAAGAGATTTGTGATACTGTACTGTAAGATAATCGTGTAGAAATCAGAAAGGAAGTCATAGGTAGCATGTGTGAGTGGATGGGTGGGGAAGTAAGAATGTATTAATGTGCATTAATGTTATTGTAAATGTATATTTGTATGGTATATGTGGCTTTGATATGTAAAATACAGATTCAATTTGTGGAAAATTCAATAAAAATCAAAAATTTTTAAAAAAGAAACACTGCTTTAGAACAAGCTTTAAAGTCAGAATTCAGCAGAGAAATTCCATGCAAAATCCACAACATTTAGTAATCAAGCTTGTGTCATTATAATGGATTATTACTAGTTTATATTCTGTGGAGATATCACAGATGATACAAGATTATCTACCGGGGGCGGGGGAATTAAAGCTGTCATCACTGGGGGAAGAGACCCACATATGCTGAAAATCAGTTTAAGGTCCCATGCCCCTTGAATCAGGACATTTTGAAAAGGAGATCAAACGATGGGCAAGTTCCTTGCATTTTTGAGAAACTGGCAATCCAAAACAACATGTGTGCATGAGAATACAGTATGTATGGTGTCTACTCACAGACAGGAGATAATAGGTGCAGACATTTATAAACATGGCTTGGATCCAGACTATTAGAAAAATTGTACCTCCCTATATCAGTCTGCCTGTATTTTAAGATACAGGCAGGCTTTCTCTCAGTCCCACCACCATTCCAGGCACGTCTGTTGAGAACACAAGAGAGAACCTTCCTGGTGGCTGCTCCAGTTGGCCCCCTCCCTGCTGTCCTTCTGCTGACAGGTAAAGACCTTTTCATTTAAAGAAGCTTTTTGTTTTTAGTGTGTTGCAGCAGATAAAGCTTTCAACAGCTCCTAGCATTCCTGACTACTGGACTAGCTAGCTAGGCTTCTGGGAGTTGGAGTCCAAATCACCTGGAGGGCTACAGGTTGGACACCACTGATATATGTTCTTTTATGGCCAACACCCTTCCCCCCCCCCAAAAAAAAAGAGAGACATGTTTTACAGGCAATTAAACAGATTTTCAGAGTGTTGTGGCTCCATTCTCCTTAATATTTGGCTAAAGATACATTCAAGGTGTATAATGACACTGGGTTGTTGTTCTTTTAAAATCCATTACTCTGATGAAACATTGCTTTTGATTTGACATGGAATTACTCGATTAAAACATCCCAGTTGGCACAACAGAATAGTCAGCACTAAATAAAATCAAAACAGACATTTTAGCTGATTCTTTTCCTTTTACAGTCAGCCCTCTGTATCCATGAATTCTACATCCTGAGATTCAACCATCCAAAGCTTGAAAATATCCCCTCCCCCCCCAAAAAAAAAAATCCAAAAAGCAATCCATTATTTCACTATTCATTTTATATCATTTTACTAAGTCATTGTATATAATGGGACTAGGCATCCACAGATGTTATCAACGAGGGGTCCTGGAACCAACCCCCAGTGGATACCAAGGGCCCACTATATTTATTTTAGTGTACGGAAATGATCAGTACTTTACATTTGCTCCAGTTATCCAGATATCTCCTTCCAAATTTTTAGTTACAAATTATTGTCAGAGGCTATGTTTGCCACAGCTTTTAAGCCTCTAGTTAATATAGTTATCTCAATGCCAGTGATATGTTTTGCATGAGTGAGAATAAGGATCCCAAATTGAAGGAAGCACTTATTGTATTGATATTTCATAGGGGAGCAGATACTAATAGTAACTTACTGACACAATTCAATCACTTTATTTTATTTAGAATCATTTTTACCCTGCTTTTAAGGTAGAGGTGGGCAAACTGGCTCTCCAGTTATTGTGGGAATGGAACTAATATGATCCTCCACATTGGCCATGTTGGCCAGGACAGATGGGCCAACAAAAGTTGGAGGACCTCATTTTGTCCTCTCTTTCTTTAAGGAGAGAACGCTCCCAGGGCAGCGTACAAGATAAAAATAATACAAAACACAGAACATTTTAAGGGGGAAAGGTCAACTCTAGCACTGCTTTACAGTAGCCAATTTCTAGAAACTTTAACAACCCCTTACAATCCTTCCCTTACTTTGATGCACAACCTGCATTAGGCAGTGTATACAGAGAGACTTCAGCTGAATTACATTGTTTCTATTCAGTATGCAACCCATACTGTTAAGCAGATTTTTTTTCTTAAAAATGTTAGAGGGCATACATCTTTCTTAATGACATTTTCTACACTCTTGTTGTGACATTTAATGCCTGGCCATAAAGCAAAACCAAAATAAAGGACAGGTGTCATTTCTCTAAAAGGGGAGAAGCAATATTATGTGAACACTAGAGTGAAAACAGCAACCTAACAACCATAGCTTTCTGGAAGATGAATGCAATAGTGTTTTGCAGCTCATTCAGGGCAAATTACTGAAGATATGTACACCTATCCTTCACTCTCCTTCAAAACATAACAGCTCATTCCAGTTTTAATCTCAGAGAGAGGAAGGACAGATTTAAAGGAAAGCAAAAAGAACAAAGTGCAAAAGCATTACTTGTACAGCAGTCTAACTGGGGGCAAGGGGAGAGAAGAGTCACGGGTGGAGGAACTGCCACACCCAATGCCCTCCTAGACTTATGCTAGTTAGGGTAAAAGGTTGTGGGGGGGTAGCTAATTTATAATGCTGGTTCTCCCTCATGATTGTCTTCCATTAGATTCATTCGGGGGAAGTTATAAGTATGTTTGCTCCAGGACTGGCACACTTTTTCATTTAGCTCAGGACATGCTGATGTGTTTAGATCTGGTGCAAGGTCTCTCTCAATTTGCCCTAACATGCCCACTCACCTACTGCCAGAACAGCAACACTGAACAACTTTCAAATACCAGAGTGAGAAAGCTACAGATAGCAGACTTCTATCTGTTGAGAGGATGAGTCAGTAGCAGAAGGGGAGGTCTGCAACATCCAACAGTACCTCTTCTTACTCTCCCACTCTAGGAGTTCGAACTGGTTTTATTGAGAGCTATTAAAATGCCACCATATTTGTTAACAAATGCCATGTAGAAAACAGGAGAAATCATGTGGTGTTCACATATATAAATATATACATTTGGACAAGGTGGGAGGAAAAGTCCAACTCAAATCTAGCCTCATCACAAACATGCCAAACACTCTCTCTACCTTCCTTCTGCCTCCCACCTACTTAATATACCAGGGATCCTAGGGCACGAGACTATATAGAGTGAGGCAGCACTGCATCTCCTCACTCACCAGTTTCCTGTGTTGCAGATACAGGAAAGGAGATACAATACACTGCATTTTCTAACATTTCCATTTTCCAGGGAAGGAAAGAGACTATAACAAATATCTCTCTAGCTCTCTCCTGATTTCACCAGCGAACAGCAGTCTAGGCCACAACATCTTCTAGCCAATTGGGGAAAAAAACCCTGCAGGGAAACAAACATTATCCAGCTGGTCTTCTACAATCTACACAGTACACTGAACAAGCAAGTGGGAGATGAGTAAGAACCCAGTACAAAAGGGTGATGAAAGCTGACTGCTTTTCACTGTTTACGGGGAATGCCAGCATGTTAAGTCAAGGGGAAAGGAAGGACACATCACAATTATAACTCACACTCAGTATACTGATTTCCACATACTTAAAATTAATACAGAAACATGCTGAACACTGGTATAACATTTATTCATGGGGTTTGGACTCTAAGATTCCTGTCAGTAAGGAGAAATCCAGAATTACCTTCATATAATTGAACAAGCATGTCTAAAACTGTGAGCTTTGGTTAACAACTCTGCAGTAAGTGCCAAAGTCATTTTTTAAAACCTTCTGTCTTCTTAGCAACTGCATTAAACCTGATGTTGCAGCAGCTTTATGGGACAGGAAAATCAAGCAAAACTTGGAAACTACTAACAGAAAATATTCAGACAACAGGACTGCCTCTGTCCTTCTGTTCATTTAAGATACACTGCTTCCATTTGTTACAATATTCTACATGCTTGGAGCAATGCAGCATTTACTAGATGTTCTTCCAATACCTTTTTTAAAGCCACAAATCCACACAGGATTTCTAAAAATGTTATGTATGAAATCAACAAATACTGGGAAATGCCTGATAAAGGGCAAGGGCTGCAATAACACTGGGAAATGATTAAACAGCTACTGTATATTCCGGAGTATAAGACGACTTTTAAACCCCCCAAAATACCCTCAAAAGTCTGGGGTCGTCTTATACACCGGGTATACGGTTTTATCTCCTGCCTCTTCACTTTCTTCACAAAGGGAGCGAAGACGCAGGAGATCAGGCGGGGGGTGAGGCAAAGCGGGTATTGGTACATTCGCCCCTCTCCTCCGCCTTCACCCCCTTTGCGGAGGAATCGAAGGCGGAGGAGAGAGGCGAATGCAGCAGTTTGCCTCGCCCACTGCTCATCTCCTGCTTCTTCACTCCCTTCATAAAGGGAGCGAAGACACAGGAGACCAGGCAGGGAGAGCCTGGCTGGATGGGGAGGGGGTCTTTTCCGTGACTTAGTCACAGAGAAGATTCCCCCCGCCTAACGAGGATGCACAGGGTGGACAGAGCCTGGCTGGATGGGGTGGGGGTCTTCTCCATGACTAAGTCACAGAGAAAATCTCCCCCGCCCAGCAAGGCTGCATGGGGCGGGGAGAGCCTGGCTGGACAGGGAGGGTGTCTTCTCCGTAACTAAGTCGTTTAAGTTTTGGTGTCATTTTCCAATCTTCTGGCACTTGGATATCTCCTTGAACTTCTGCTATTCAATCATCATCTAATAATGCTAAATCTATAGTATGGGTTTTTTAATACTAAAAGAAGACCATTAATTCCTGTTGCACTTAGGGTATTTGAGGCCAAAGTATTGCCACAACTGCTGTTTGCTGTTCCAGTTTGGCTGCTTGGCTTCTCTCCTGCTCTGGAACAAATATGTTCAGCTTTTCTTTAGCAACTGTTCTGTGTACCAAACTGTGTGTCCTCCACAGTTTTATGGTTTGAGGCTGGTCTTTCATCAGTAGAACGTACTGCTTGGTGCTGGGTATTAACATACTGGCTAAAACTTTCCCCTGCCCCCTACCAACACCTGAATCAGGTTATAAGCATTTTATTCAGGAAGACAATCCCATTAGCCAGTGGTCTCAAATTATCAGACACAAATTACAAAGAATAGATTTCTCTGATAACTTATTTTCCACTAAAAAGTTTCAAAGGGGACTTTTTTCCACCTGTAAGTCACACATTCCCAGCATCAACTTTAGCTCTGATTTTATTTAGGGAAAGAAATGCACTTCTGTCTCTCACCCTGACAGAACAGAAGCTGGAGGGAATGAGAATATATCCCTAAGCAATAAGCTCATACATGCTAATACATTTTGCCAAGGTTGCCAAGTCACTACTGCAAAGTGCATGTCCTGGGAAAAATTCATTAAGCTAACAAATTCAACATATGTCAAAACTCCTAGACATCAGTTGGTCATGTAGCCTCGTGTAAGATAAACAACTGATTTTCTTCGTGGACAAAGTCATAGAGAAGATCCCCCCCGCCCAGCGAGGCTGCACGGGGGGTGGGGGGTGGGGAGCCTCGCTGGGCAGGAGGGACTGGGCCTCTCCCCAGCCAGGCAGCCATCCCCCGCGATTCCTCAGCCAGCTTTAGGGAGGCTTCGGGAAGGGTGGCTGGCTGGAGGGTGGAAGATTTCCAGCCACCACCCTCCCTCCCTGAAACTGCGATCAGGAGTCTGATCGTGGCTTCGGGGAGGGCGGGTGACGGGGGGTCGTCTTATACAACGAACATATCCCAACTCTATGTTTCAACTTAAGAATTGGGGGGGGGTCTCATACGCCCAGTCGTCTTATACATCGAAATATACAGTAATATCAGGACCTGGAAAGTTGTGTGTGCCCCCCCCCGCTATGAAAAGTTCAACTGATAAATGTTATTATCTGAGATACAATTTTTAAAAGGTTTTAAATACTGTGATCACTATTTTGTGACACTAGAACTAAATAAGACACTGATATGGAACTGCTTCTTGTTTTTATGGAACATTTCTGTACATTTATGGGATTAACTTCAAATCACAAAACGACAATGCTGAATACCTCAGTGCAATATTTACTGTGGCCTAAATGAGAAATAAATGCCTCTTCAATGAGAACACCAGGATTTTAAGCAAAAGTAAGAGAAAGACTTCTGTTGGACAGTAAATCATTGCCTGAGACAGAAACACCTAAAATCTATATTGTTTCACAGACAAGAATGACCAACAAAATTACAAAACTACAATTTATTTCATCATGTGGTAACAAAAAAGAAAAAAATCCCAAGTTCAACTTCTGTATTATGAGACTTCTTTTTCTGCAGACTGTTTTAACCCAAAATGGCTAATTTTATACAGATCTAATCATGACAAATGCCTCCCTGTATTTATACCAGGAGCCAAGAAATATACTAAATAAAAAAAATGCACAATGAAAACACTAAATGTGCCAGTAAGAATATACCATTTCGAGCACAAACAAAATAAAACAACCTCTCTAAGCTCATGCCCCTCTAGACTGCTAGATTACAACTTCCAACATTCTAGTACTGGGAGAGAATAGAGGATAACAGGAGTTGTAGTCAACACATATGGAGGGTACCAAGTTGAAAAAGTGTGAGGTAAGAATTTTCAGAGTGCCCCTCAAAATGCATTGGGGTCAAGATGAGAATGAAATCACCCTTTGTGTAACTTGCAAAATCAACTGAAAGGATGTTGATGAATGTACACATATGAGTAAGGGACAGGTAGAGAAACGTACTTGTCATCCACTTTACAATTATAGCATTTTCTCCCCTGTAGAGTTCACATGAACCTAATCTCATACTAAGCTTTTTTTTTAACAAGGACTACATCTCAGTAGCTTAAAATTAAGCCTATACCAAAGAGTAGGAGATGTGACATTTTAGTACTTCAAATTGCTTTAATCTGCTTTTTAATACAAAATTTCAGCTGAAAATATTGTTACCTGTATCCAAAGCCACAAAACTGTACAGGTGACATGCCCAAATAAATAATAATATTCAAAGGGGCTCACCTATCCAGCATTCAAGACGGGCACATGGTGTTGTCTTCACCACATCAGGAGGGTCCACACCAACATTTAGGCACAATACTAAGGCAACACTAACAGTCTTCATCTAGAAAAGAGAAAAAAGCCTTATGGTCAGCAATTTCTATTACAACAACTGTATATTACAACTAAGTTGAAGATTTGTGTCTGTATCTACAAATATTAATGGTTATTAATATTCACTCAATTGCAATTTTGTTCTAGACTGATAATATAGGCGATCACACTGACGGGATATTTCAAGTCATTAGCAGGCCACATATCCTGCAGAGACTCCTAAAATGAAAAGTTTTGGCTGTCAATTCCTACTCTAAACAAGAACCACCAATTGCTTTACTTCTGATGCAACTGTTGTTATTTCATTTATATCCTGCCTTATGTTCAGAACTGAGACTCGAAGCAGCTTGCAAAAATTAAAACACAGACATACATACAGTTAAAACATACAAAATTCACTGTTAAAATGTAATTAAACAACCCGCCTATGAAATTAAAATCAATTTAAACATCTTCATTAAACAGGTAAATAAAACACACTATTAAAACCCTTTGTTTACACTCAGCCAGTTCCCAGAAGCCTGGGTTAATTTATTTTTTTTTAAAAAAAACTTTTTTTAACCTGTCAACTGAAGGAAAACATGAAAGGAGACATTCTAGTCTTCCTAGTAAGGGATATAGAGTTTAGGAGCAGCCACCAAGAAGGCCTTCTCACCAGAATTTTTTGTAAGAGTAGTGAGTTTGAGATAAGTGCCTCCCCTGAAGATCTAAAAGCTCAGGCAGGCTCATATGGGAGGATGTAGTCCTTCAGGTTGCCTAGATACAAATCGTATAGGACTTTATAACAGGGTTTACTCTAAAATGTTTTTCCCCACTACACGAAAAGCAAGAAGGCTGGTTTCAAAGAGACACTTCTCCTCAATCCACCCAGCATCTTGTGTTATTTTGTGTTACCATGCTATGCACTGTAGAAAATGACAGAGGCTCAGTGAGTGCCTCAGTGAGACACTGGCACTGTCCTTGACATGTGATGGCATTGTGAACTGAACTAGAATTGATAAAGCCTATATAATGGTGAAATTATCTCAGAATCTGGTGATGAAAAGCAGGACTTTCTAGATGCCAGTGAACCTCCCAGTCATGGTGCAAAAGGAGCGCTTGAAGCAGTTGACAATGCCTGCAGAATATAGCTAGATGCAATGCAGCTAGACTTCTCTTCATGTATGTATCTTCTTGGTCACAGATGGAGCAGTCAGATAATTGGTGACAATAATAAAGGAGATAGATCTTTATCTTTTCCTCATCTATATGTTCTAAGAAAGTGTTCCTAATTAAAGCACACTTTGCCAGCTGCACAAAAATCTATTTTCTACAGCACAAAATGTGTTCAGCTGCATATCAGAACAATACCTGGTTAATAGGTCATAACCAAAACTGTGGATTGTTCCAGGAAACAGAAATGTAGCCAGTGGAGCTGTAAACAAGGGAGTTGTATGCTGCCTGCAGCCAGCCCGTTAACAATATGGCTGTAGTTCTTTCGACAAAATGAAGTTTCAGAGCACTTTCCAAAGGCAAACCCACACAGAGCACATTACAAAAGTCATACATCATATTGGCAGGTCAGACATCTCCAGGAATTTAACTGAGCAAATGTACTCCTTGCCATCACAGAAACCTGGCATCTAGACTCAGGAATGAAGCAGCAATACACCCAAACTGTTAATCGGTGTCTTCTGGAGAAATGCAACCCCATCCAGCACAGGCTGAATCCCTATTCCCTGACCTGTGCACCTATGCCTTGTCTGGATTAAACTTCCATTTGTTCATCTTCATCCAGTCCATTACTGACATCGGGCACTGGTTTAGAACTGAATTAACATCCTCAGGTTTGGATGGAAAGGAGAAGCAGAGGGGACGTCAGTGTCACTAGATGCTAAAATTACAGACAATGTTGCCCAGTGGTTTCCTGCATATATTAGACAGCAAAGGGGCAGCAGAATGGAACCCTAAGGGACTCCAATAGGCCAGCAGTCAAAGAATTGAGGAATGGAAAATGAACCTCTCAATTCCTTCAGGTAAGAATAGAGCCATTGTAAAATAATGCTTCCCATTGCTGAGGCAGCCCAGAAGGATAACATGGTCAATGAGATCAAAAGCCATCCAGCAGAACCAACAGAGAGATATTTCCCCTATACAGTTCCCCAGCACAAGTGACCAATGCCATCTCCACATCACAACAGGACCCATTGCTAGACTGAAATGGATCTAGATAATCCATATCATCTGGAACCCTTTTGAGCTTGCACAGTACCACACATTATAGTATAGTATCTTGACCAAAAACCAAACACTGAAAACTGACTGTAATTATCCAATAAGGACTCAGAGGGGAAGTTTGCAATAGAGGTCCTTGAGTTGTACACATTGAAAAGTACTGGACAAGCAAAGGCTAACATTACAATTTTTGGGCTTGAATCCAGTATACAGCATCCAAGTCAGAATTGATCCAAGCAATTTTATCTGCAAAGTGCTATACAATTTTTTTTGCATCAGGCTATCTAGTAGTCTGAATTCTCTTCTCATGGGCCATTACTATCTTTGAATTTAACCAAGTCTCTAACAGGGCCTGTATCTGCTCAGCAAATAATAATAAAATATTTCTGCTGTGATGACTACTGTGAGGAAGTATATAAAGCCAAGAACTGAACTCATTTTTTTCTTTTAAATCTATAGCAGTCTATTTATTATACTCTGAAGACCCATCTGTCTTCTTTGGCCTTTCCTTGATTGTGCTTTATTGGACTGCTCTTGGTTTTCTGCTGGAACTGTGAGTTAGACTTTCATTCTGTCTGGACTGGTTGTCTTACTATTGTTGTTGTTTTGTCAATGTTGCCATTATATTATGTAAGCTGTCTTGACATGACTTTTGCCCTTAAAAACAACATAGAATATGTTTAATAAATGAGTAAAATTAGAAATATTTACCGGAACTAGGGATAACATTTTGTATCCACTGAATGCATTCTCACAGTGCCTGTAGTTGTATCTGAACAAGATTTGAAAAGTCTGAAACATCAACATTTCAGGAAAGTGTGGCATTAAAATGTTGTAAACAAATAATAAATAATAAAATGGCAACATCTTCACTGGAGTGTACTTCTACATGTTTCAGGAAATCAACAGGTATTGGGGAAAGCTAAGTTAAGTTTCTTCTAATGAGTCAGTACAGATACTGCCAGAACTTACTCTGTGTATATGTGTATGTGTGTGCATGTGTGTGTACCTTCAAGTCACCTGTCAATTTATGGCTACCCCATGAATTTCACAGGGTTTTCATAGCAAAGGAATATTCAGAGGTTGTTTTGCCTGTTCCTTCATCTGAAATATAGCCTATAGCACCTGGTATTCGTTGATGATTTCCCATCCTAGTACTAAGCAGAGCTGACCCTGCTTAGTTTCCAAGATCAGGCACGATCTGTTGCCTTTAGGATATTTACCCAATCAGGACTTCCTTTACTTGCCTCTGTTTATACATTAGGACAAACAAGGTAAGTTGCTGACCAACTCTTATTTCTACAAAAAAAAAAAAAAGCAACCTTGAAATCCATGTGTTAATCTTCACATCTGTCTCACTATTAAGGAAAATCTGTTTCAGCCCATCTTTCTTCACAAGACCCACTGCAGTGCTTTGTGTATGTATGTATGTATTACATTCTTAAAGCTCTTGTTTCTAAAGCATTTACTGCATCTCCACAGAAAACTGATTGCCAATGGATCTCTGCCAAGCATCATGGTAGAGTCCAACTGAAATGTATTAAAAAGTAATGGAAACACATTATTCAAGATTCCCAAATCAATAATGCAACATAGTAAGCCTTGCCTTAAGTGACCACTCAGGAAGCCAGAAAATAGAAAAGAACTGAAAGGTGTTTTCATCCAAATCTTTAGCAGCAATTTCTTAAAATAAAAGGGCATATACTGCAGATAAGAAGTAAGCATAACCATGTTAATCAAACAAGAAAGGAATCTGATTCTAAGCACACTATATCTTCTCAGAACAAGCAAAAGGCATTAAGGACTTGTCTTGCTGTACTATTAACTTACTTTACATATATACAACCTTATTTATCTGTAAAAGGCAAGACTGGGAAATGCTGCACACCCCAACGTACAGCACTGCACTTAACCATGACACTCTACTATAACAGTTATATGTGACAGAGTCAATATTGCCCTTGGGCTCATATTGCTTCTATACTCCTACCCAAAGCCATTTTGATTGTTCAGTGTAAATTTGGGGTATCAAAGGAGCATGCAGTACAAATCAAGCCCTCCAAGACATTATTTAAAAAGTTGAATTTGAAATACTGAGAGACAAGGAAACTGCACCCAAAAAAATGCTCTTTGAATTCAGCATAATCTAACATACACAGATAGGAAGGAGAAGCAAATGGTCACTAGATACAGCAAAACCACAACTGTGTCAGGAGTTAGACACTAACCTCTATTATAAAATTGCCAAACACCTGCAGAGTCATGCTGAGTCATAATGGCTGACTCCATGAACTGCCTAGTCATGCCACAGCTACAGAAGGAGGGTTCTTATTGGTGTGTAAGATCATGTGATTAAGCCAATGCCCTGTAACTGTGTATATAAGAGAGCTCAGAACAGAGCTCACTTCCTCCTCTTCTTGCGAATGCGGATGCCTGGTGAAGCAGTTTGTCCTTCAAAATTGTAAATATTTGTACATATTGCAACTGTTTAAGACTTTGAAGACAAAAGTGCCTCCTGCTTATTTGGACATCAAACACTCTGTGCGTGAGTATTATTGGGAACAGATTGCTACTAAGTCTGCTGAGATAGTTTTTAGCTTCTGCCAGGGATTAAGTGTCCTATCATCCCCTGACAAACTGAACCGCAAGCAATGTGTACCAAGATACAGAATATCAGAGCAGAAAGTCTGGCAGTGTTGACAGATACTGAAGTTTCCTGCACAAGTTGCTTCACCTTCCTTTGTGAACACAGCCTCTGAACAAGAAACCTCAAGTGACTGAAAATAAACGATAGTACCTGACTCAGTAACAGCCTCAGAGCTGAATTACAGCACTCCAAAGCAGTAAAAACGTAACAAAAAGATGGAGAAATAAAGCATTTCATAATTTTATAATAAAAAATAAATAAGAAAGGTGAAATTAAATTATCTAGCCAGAGACTAAAACAGGTATTTTAAACTGTTCTTGTAGATCAGTCCACACCAGGCTGGACAATTGCTGTATGTTGTTAATAGAAAATTAAAAGTACCCATTTTCTTCAGGTTGGGCTTTTTATTTATTTATTTATTCATTTATTTATTTTATTGCTTTTTCTGCTTTTCTTGTAGTTATATAACAAAATCAGGTCTGTAAACAGTGATTTTTGCCTGGTCACAAAGTAAGTACGTGTAAGCCATTAACCATATTTATACTAGTAAGGATTAGAGAAAAGTTGTGTGGGGTGTATGTACACACACATGTGCGAAGACATGTGCACCAAAATTCACTACTATAAATATGCAAGTTGTAGGGTAACAATCTCCTTGCAAGGCTAGCACCATTGTGCACTTGCAGCAATGGGTTCTCAGTTGACAGCCACAGCTGGTCACCCCACACTGCTTTCCTTCTTTCTCTTTGCTGTTTCTGCCAGTTCCTCTACCTTCTCTAGATGGACAAGTAATGGCAAGAGAATGGAGAATAGGTATCACCTTATACTTCTCAGCAGACTAGGTCTGGACAGAGGGAAGTGAATAGGCAGCAGTGATTGTAACAATGGTAATGAGTCCACTGGGGGCATCTTGATTAAGAACTCATCAAAATGTGGGATTCATGGACACCACAGTCATAGACTTGTGTGCAAGACAAGGTGCCTGCTTGAGTCACAGGCACAGAGAATACTCTAGACACATGACACAGATCTATGTTGGAATCTAAGCAGGAATGGACACTTACATAAGAACAGGTTGCTTACCTGTAACTGTTTCTTCAAGTGGTAATCTGTGAACTCACACATATGGGTTATCTGCACCTATGCAGTAGATCTTCAGAACCTTCTAGAGCTATTCTGCAAGGCTTTTTGGCAGTAGCCCCGCCCATCTTGCAGCTCTCCCCAGCAAGGTTCCTGCCTCTAGCTTTGGTTCCATGTCTGCCGCAACTGCAGCACACATATACGGAGCAAGACAGGACAACGTGGGGAGGATGGGCGGGTTCGTGTGAGTTCACAGATGACCACTCGAAGAAACACAGTGACAGGTAAGCAACCTGTTCTTCTTCTTTGTGGTCCCTCTGACTCACACATGTGGGAGATTGGCAAGCTACTCACCGTGGAAGGCGTGAGTGTACTGTCAGCCAACCTGGATCTGACCTTAGTGAGGGAGCAGGGAGGAAAGCATCATGGGCCTGCAAATCCAGTCTGTAGTTGGTCACAAAGGTCAAAGGCTATGGCCAGACCATAGCCTTGCAGACATCTGATAGTGGGATCCCAGAAAGAAAGGCAGTGGATGTTGCCATGGCTCTGGTGGAGTGACTTCTCACCCTGCACAGAGGGGTCTTCTTGGTCATCTGGTAAGCCAAGTGTATGGTGGACACCACCCATTTGGAAAATTGTTGTGAAGAAACAGGAAGCCCTTCCTTATTGTCTGAATAACAAACAAAAAGTTTGGGTAATTTGCGGAACAGTGATGTTCTATGCACATAGAAGGCAAGGGCCCTTCTGGTGTTGAGAGAATGGAGGGCCCACTCTTCATCCGAGGATGGATTCTGCATAAAGAATGGTACAACGATGTACTGGTTAAGGTGAAATGCAGAGACAACTTTAGGGAGAAATGTAATATCTGGTCTCAACACTGCCATGCCAGAGTGGAAGCAGAGATAAGGTCAATTTGAGCGAAGAGCACAGAGTTCACTCGCTCTTTTTGTGGATGTGATTGCCAGAAGAAATGCAGTTTTCCAAGAAAGGAGTCGGAGGTCCAATGTGGCCATCGGTTTGAAGCAGAGGAAGGGTGAGTTGAGTGAGGACAAGGTCCAGTTTCCAATGAGGGGTCAGTCCCTGAACCTGTGGGTGAATGTCTTGGATTCCTTTAAGGAATTGTTTGGCTGTCGGGTTGGTGAACAGGGAAGGGAATTCGATAGATTGGAGGTGGAAGGTGATCACTGAGAGGTACCCCTTCAGAGAAGAAAGGGACAGTCCCTGGTTGGAAAGGGAGAGGAGAAAGTCCATGATATGGACTGTGTGAGTAGTCTCTGGTGTGACATCCCAGTAAGTGAGGAATCATAAAAACTTCTGTATGCATAAGGCTAACTGGTGGATGGTTTATGTGCTTCCTTGAGGACTTGCCTCACAGCCTGGGATCAGTCGTGGGGGGGGGGGTTTCGAATCCTCCACATTCTCAAGCAGAGTGTTTCAGCATCTGGATGTTGGATCTTGCTGTTGTGGATCATGATGAGATCCGGGTGAGCGGACAGGTGGAGGTAAGTCTGGCAGGATAGAAGTAGGATCTCTCCTGGCAGCTGATCTGGAGCAGTATATGGGGCACTGTCTGTTCGAGCCAGATGCGAAGAGGTCCACCTGGGGCTGTCCCCAGAGATGGGAGATCTGTTTGAATGCCTCGGGACAGAGTTTCCATTCGTGGGAGGATGTTGGGGTCCTGCTGCGGGTGTCTGCCAGGATGTTCTCTTCTCCCAGGAGGTGTATTGCCACAAGAAATATGTTGTCGTCAATGCATCAATCCCAGATATGGAGGATGAGATGGAGGAGGATTGAGGATCTCGTACCTCCGTGTCTGTTTAGGTAGAACATGACAGTTGTGTTGTCTGTTACAACCTGCACTACTTTGTTTCTGATGAGGGGAACAAAGGCCCTGAGTGTCTTCTCTACTGCCAAGAGTTCTAGGGTATTTATGTAGAGCGATGCCTCCACTGCAGGGCATTTCCCTTGGATGGAAAGGTCTAATCCATGCGCACCCCAGCTTTGTAGAGAGGTGTCCATGGTGATGAAAGAGATGAGGATGTGGTGGATGGAAAGGCACGCATTTTAGCAGGTTGCCTGGCTGTATCCATCATGTCAGGGATCTCTGTACCAGCTGTGGGATGGTGAGGAGATGGTGTGGAGAGTCGAACCTGGGGTCAAATCGGTGAAGGAACCAATGTTGAAGGGTCTGCATCCAGAGTCTCGCAAATGGTGTTACTGCTGTGATTGCGGACATATGGCCGAGCAGTGTCTGGGATGGCCATGCAGTGTGTGGTGGTGCAGCAGTAGTCGGCTAGAGCCGCAATCGTGGTGAAGTGGTCCTCTGGTGGGAAGGCAGCGGTCACCCTTGAATCTATTATGGCTCCGATGAATCTGATTGAGGTTGTTGGGATGAGGGCAGATTTGTTCAAATTGACCACGAGTCCCAAGGTTATGAGAAGGGAGAGAGTGATTGAGACATCTCAAATTAGTTGGGTCTTTGAATGGGAGACAACTAGACAGTCATCTATGTATGGGGAAATTACTATCCCGTATTGACGGAGCCACACCACCACAACTGCAATACATTTTGTGAATACCAATGGGACCATGGACAAGCCAAACAGGAGGAAGCAGAACTGGAACATTTTGTGGCCTACAGAAAACACCAGGAACTTCCTGTGTGTGGAGTGGATGCCTATATGGAAGTATGCACCTCAGAGATCGATGGTCGCTAACCACTCTCCCTGTTTCAGCAGTAGAAGGATAGAGGGGATCGTCACCATGCAGAAGCATCTGGGAGAGATGAAGGAGTTGAGTGCCCCGAGGTCCAGGATGGGGCAGAGGCCTCCATCCTTCTTTTCCACGGTGAAGTACGGAGAGAAGAATGTGTCAGCCGCCCGGGGCTGAGAAAGTGGTTCTATGGCTCCTTTTTGAAGGCAAGATCCAATCTCCTGTGTTAGAGCTGGAAACGAAGGGGTGCAACAAAGAACACCAACAGGGGGTAATGAGTCAAATTCAATCCTGTATCCGGATGAGATGATATTCAATATTCATCTGTCAGTGGTGATGTGGGACCAGGTGTCAAAATAATGAGTGAGTCTGCTGCTGAAAACAGGGGAGTGGTTGGTAGGAAAGGACGAAGTGCCAAATTTGGTGCTTGGGCTGATCAGCACCTTTCTTCTTGAACTGAGGGTGGTATTTATTCTGCTGTGTTCTTCTGTGTGGATTAGAGCCCTGGTCCCTGGGCTGGTGGAGTTTGCTGAAAGACCGTCGTTGTTGGAAGGAGAGTTTTTACCACTGTGCTCTGTGTCTGGCAGATTGTGTTTGGGATGGCAATCCAAGTTTAGACGCTGTGAGACACATTTTACGCTGGAGCTCAAGGGTGGTATCCGTCTCCTTATTAGAAAGGCCATTCTCATCGAAGGGGAGTTCCTCTATAGTGGCTCAGGCTTGCGACAAGAGGCCAGAAGAAGGTAGTCAGGCATGTCTACAGAGGGAGACAGCTCTGGCCATGGTCTTGGAGGCACAATCCGCTACATGGCAGGAGGAGTTTATTTGTTACACCACGACAGAGTGGGCCTCTGTCTGGATAACATCAGCAAGGTGCTGATCCTCATCTGGAAGCTAATCGAGCAGGGGAGTCATTCATTCCCAGAGGTGCTGCTGATAAGCTCCTGAGCAGTGCATGTAATTTGAGATGCAAAGGGCGAGCGTTGCCATAGAATAAAACTTTCCCCCCATAATATCAAGTTTCCTACCCTCTTTAACCAATGGGGAGGAATGCTGGCGTTGGGATGATTTAGATTGGGCTGCATCCACTATGATGGACTTAGGGCGTGAGTGACGCAGGAACCAATCCGCCTCAGACGTAACTCTGTACAGTGAGTCTATCTTTTTAGCAGTAAACGGAATAGTGGAAGGGGTTGCCCACGAACATTGAGATATCTTGAGGACCGAAGGAAGGATAGGTATCACACCTGGTGCTGGAACTTTGGTGTTGATTCCATCATAGATCAGGTCAACAGACTCTGCCTCCTTCTGTGTAACTTGGAGGCCAAGACAGTGGAGGTCAAGACCATCTGCAGGGTCTGTTCTGCAAAACCTTTGATGTCATCTGTAGGGGAAAATGGGTCTCATCCCCCCAGGTTTGGTGGTGGTGAATTTGGGGGGTGCGGGGCAGACACAGCTGAATCAATGTCCAATTCGTGATGAGAAGAAGGAGCTGTTGATGTTTATGTTGCTGGCATCTGGGGATGCGGTCGTGGAAGAGAATTGGTTCTTGGTGGCACCGGAGGTGGGTTATCAGGTGGTGGAGGTGGTAATGGTTTAATTGGTGCTGTAGGTTGTTGAGGCAGCAACAGCCTTGGAGGTTGCTGGGTGGGCGGACATATAAGATGTTGGACGTAAGGCAGGTCGTAGACATGGTGGAGATATGGGTTCCCGATGGGGTAATAGAAGTCTCCATAGGGCCTATGCAGTGAATAGAGGTATGAGGGTGACCCTTGACCGTGCCCTATATCTACGATGTATAGGAGTTCGGTGTAGGGAGCGGCGATTCCTATGGTGCCTGTCTCTTGGGTTCCATTCCCAGGAGCTGTCTCTGGAGGGAGGTTCCCGTAAGTAACCATTCCTGGAGTGGCCCATGTCATGGGAGTGTCATCATGGGTGTCTGTGTCAGTCAGAAGCTGAAGAGCTCTGGTCCCATGAGTCTCAGTCCCACGGAAACTAGTCCCTAGAATGGGTGCGGTCCCTCAAATCATGGCTTCTGGGACGAGGGGATCGAGAAGCTATGCTACCAGAGGGTCTCCTGTGTGGAACAGGAGAGTGTATTGGGGAATCCCCGGGGTGAGAGCAGTCTCCGTCTCTGTGGGGGTCCTGGAGAGGTTGAGGTGGGATGGAGTTCGTGTCCCCTTGAAAGACATCTACATCTCATATGGGGGAACGTTTGAAATGGAATTGGTCCCAAACCAGGGCTTGTGTAGGCTGATCGTGAAGATCAGGTTGTTGCTGACCGAAAGGTATATCCCTTCAACGTCTAACACTTCTCCTTCAGATAAGGGTTCCACGGGGATTGTGATGACATGCGAACCCACTGGAGAGGATGCTCTGTTCCGGGGTTGTGGAGACTGAGGAGGCTGAATCATAATAACCACTGGTGGCGGGAAGGTAGAGGCTGAAGTTTCCCTGTGCTAGCAGGGCTTTTTTTTCTTCTTGTGGCATTTCTTATGATCTTTCAAAGCCCTGGGGATTGAGGGGGCCTCTGGTTTGACAGCCACAGAGGGATCGATCTTTGAAACTTTGCGGTTCGGGCCCTTGGGATTCAGCAAGTCCTCGAGCAGGGAGTGTTTCATCGTGATCTGGGTAGAAGAGCCTGAAATGTATGGTGATTTCAGGGGCACCAAGATGGTAGCCATTGGAGGAACCAAGGGCTTTGGAGTTTGTTCATATAGAAGTGCCTTTAGCCTAGAGTCTCGATTCTTTCACGCTTGCGGGGTAAAAGCTTTACAAATAGAGCAGATTCCCACATGATGGCCTTCCCCTAAACATAGAAGGCAGTGCAAGTGACTGTTGCGGGCCAGCATTTCGGCTCCAAAGGTCAGGCATCTTTTAAAAGATGTAGCCAAAAAGGCAAGCATGGCAGCCACCATGGAGAAATCCTGTGCCAAACGGGGGTCCATTATCATAGTAGAAAGAAAAAGCTAAGTCTGTTGTCCATCAGAGAAGTCGTCGAAAACAGCCCGTGGTCATTAATTGGAAAGTGAAACTAGCTCTGAGAGAGAGTTTTCCTTAGGCGCTGCTAGCGTGGCGGACAAAAAGGAACTGAAGCTAGAGACGGGAACCTTGCTGGATAGAGCTGCATGATGAGCTGGGCTACTGCCAAAAAGCCTTGCAGAATAGCTCTAGAAGGTTCCAAAGATCTACTGTGCAGGCGCAGATAACCCATATGTATGAGTCACATAGACCAAGAAGAAGAAATTACATTGCTGAAAAACTGCCTGGGCGCAGTTCCATATTTACCAACTCCAACATATCTGGAAATTGTCAGACTGGGAAAGACTGTCCTAAAGCAAAGGACCTCATCTTATGATCTATTCAATTAAGTTCTCTCACAGATCTGCACTTAACTTTTTATTCTTCCCCCTACCAGCACACATATAGTCGTGTGAAAAAGAAAGTACACCCTCTTTGAATTCTATGGTTTTACATATCAGGACATAATAACAATCATCTGTTCCTTAGCAGGTCTTCAAATTAGGTAAATACAACCTCAGATGAACAACAACACATATTATACACTGTGTCATGATTTATTCAGCAGAAAATAAAGCCAAAATGGAGAAGCCATGTGTGAAAAACTAAGTATACCTTATTATTCAATAGCTTGTACAACTACAGTTAGCAGCAATAGCTGGAAGTAATTGTTTTCTGTGTGACTTTATCAGTCTCTCACACTGTTGTGGAGCAATTTTGACTCACTCTTCTTTACAACATTGCTTCAGTTCATTAAGGTTTGCGGGCATTTGTTTATGCAAAGCTCTCTTAGATTCCGTCACAGCATTTCAACCAGGTTGAGGTCTGGACTTTGACTGGGCCATTGCAACACCTTGATTCTTTTCTTTTTCAGCCATTCTGCTATAGATTTGCTGGTGTGCTTAGGATCATTGTCCTGTTGCATAACCCAATTTCAGCCAAGCTTTAACTGTCTGACAAATGGACTCACATTTGACTCTAGAATACTTTGGTATACAGAGGAGTTCATGGTCAATTCAATGACTGCAAGGTTCCCAGGTCCTGAGGCTGCAAAACAAGCCCAAATCATCACCCTTCCCCTCCATGCTTGACAGTTGACATGAGGTGTTTGTGCTGATACGCTGTGTTTCGTTTTCACCAAGCATGTCACTGTGCATTATGGCCAAACATCTCCACTTTGGTCTCACCTGTCCAAAAGGGACATTGTTCCAGAAGTCTTGTGGTTTGGTCAGATGCAACTTTGCAAACCTAAGCCGTGCTGCCATGTTCTTTTTAGAGAGAAGCGGCTTTCTCCTGACAACCCTTCCAAACAAAACATAATTGTTCAGTCTTTTTCTAATTGTACTGTCATGAACTTTAACATTTAACATGCTCACTGGGGCCTGGAGAGCCTGAGATGTACCTCTTGGGGTTTTTTGCAATTTCCCTGAGCATTGCACAGTCTGACCTTGGGTGAATTTGCTGGGACATCCACTCCTAGGAAGATTGGCAACAGTCTTGAATGTTTTCCACTTTTGAATAACCTTTCTCACTAAAGAATGATGGACTTTAAATAGTTTGGAACTGGCCTTATAACCCTTCCCAGATTGATGGGCAACAACAATTGCTTCTTTAAGATCATTGCTGATGTTTTTCCTCCTTGGCATTATGTTAACACACACCTGAATGCTCCAGACCAGCAAACTGCTAAAACTTTGGCTATTATAGAGGTGGTCACACTTGCTGATGGTCAATTGATCAAGGGCATTTGATTAGCAGAACCTATCTGCTACTTAGCATCTTCATTCCTATGGAAGCAGTAAGGGTGTACTTAGTTTTTCACACATGGCTTCTCCATCTTGGCTTTATTTTTGTTGAATAAATCATGGCACGGTGTAATATGTCATATGTTGTTATTCACCTGAGGTTGCATTTACCTAACTTGAAGACCTGCTAAGGAACAGATGATTATTATTATGTCCTGATATGTAAAACTATAGAATTTAAAGAGGGTGTACTTTATAGATTTTCCTTGTTTTTTTCCCAGGCTGTGAGGCCGTGTTCTGGAATAGTTTCTTTCTGACATTTTGCCTGCATCTGCATTCTCTGAGGATGCCAGCCACAGATGCAGGCGAAATGTCAGAAAGAAACTATTCCAGAACACGGCCTCACAGCCCGGGAGGGGGGGAAAAAAAAAAAACCAAGGAAAATCTATGGATGCCAGCCGTGAAAGCGTTCGACTTCACACGGTGTACTTTCTTTTTCACATGACTATACCATTCATTCACCCTTCAAACACATTAATAATAATGAGCGATGTTAAATATTATTAACGAACAATGTAAGGAAGTATCAGTAAGCACTGATACTAAAAACACTGATCCTTTACAAGTGCAACAGTACGTTGCTGGCTATAAAGATCTGTCTGTGAATCAGTGGTAGAGAATTCTTATCAGAAATGTTTTAAGTGACTATGAGCATATGCAGACCATTTTTTTCTATACAACTGAATCACTGTATTCTCCCTGCTTCCCCAATTAACAATAAAGAAGCATGATCTGCAAAGATCAGTGGCAGAGCATATGTTTTGCAAGTAAGAGCCAGAGAAACTGAGTTTAATCCATGTTTTTTAAAAAAATCAAGAAAAATATCGAGTTATTTTTTTAAAAAATCAAGAAAAACATAAAGAGGGATGGGAGGGTGTGAATTTAACTATCTGTATCTTTTCTCTCCAAGGTCTACCACTACCAGACTCTTTGAAGTATTTGGTCCTCTGCAGATGGGAATGGGTGTAAAGCAGAATGGAAGGAGTAAAGAGTGAGGAGATAAAGAAAAGTCAAAAGGGAAGGAAATGGGAAAAGCATTGAAGAAAATTTTCCACTTTATTATCCAAGTGCCCAGTACTGTGTGAGCAACACTGAACACATTAAAAGATTATAAGGGAGTTCAATAGGATATTCAGAGGAAGGAACTGGAAAAAACAGCTCTGAGTATTCCTTGCCTAAGAAAATTGCATGAAATTCATGGGGTCGACGTAAATCTACAGGTGACTTGAAGGCACATACACACACACAGAAATGGGGGGCGGGTTAGGTGAATGAATATTTTGGCTTTAAACTAAGATCTCCAAAATCACTGAACCCTCAAAACATATGAACTAATATAAAATAGGGTGCAGATGAAAAGCATATTCGAAGAGAGAAGGTGGGGGAGAAGCCAAGAAAAGAGAAAGCAGGGCAGTAAAAACTTTTCACTTAAATATCCAAGTGACCAGCACTGCGTGAACAAAAAGTACACTCCAGAAATTCATTGCACCTCACCCTGAATAGTAATATACAAAACTAGAAAACAAAATCAATTAAAACTAAAGGATAAGAACTTAAGAGAATCATGATGCCTCCTCACTCTACTAACTACAGTGAAAAGTTGGGGGTGGGGGTCAGCCTTCAAGCTCTAAAGAGCCTGATATTCTGAAAGGGCCATGAATTCCTGAAGCCCTCTGGCTGAGCAAGAAATCACTCCCACACATTCCATTCAACTTCCTCAACATTTCTCTCAATTCTCTTGCTTCTATAGCCCATGACAGGGAAAGCAACTTAGAACAAGAAGCCAGCTCAACATACAGCTATGTTATGCATTTTCTCCAATCCTAACCCTTCTTTTGCTGAAGCTCTCCTGTCTCGTTGTATCTGGCAGAGAAAGAACCATCACACCCTCTGATGAACTAAAATAGCTAATTCATTAAACTGTAGAGATAACATCAATATTATTTAAGCAATATAAGGAACTCGTCCACATGGGGGGGGGAATCTAGAGAATTCATAATTTAGCAAATGAACTAATTTTCCAAGCTTAAGGACTGATGCATCATATTCACTCATATTCTATTTGATGAAAATGATATCTGGAATATGTAGGTTTATCTTCTATATACGGTATGTATTTACATATGACAGATCCTGTAAAAATGTGTGATCCCTATCAGTTACTATAACCCATTATTAACAAGCAAACCAGGATAAAAGTTCACGCCAGGCAGGGTTGGCTGATTTAAACCTTGGTTTAAACCAAATGACTTTTTTTAAAAAGCACTATTTATTCTTATTTTAAAAAAAAGTCTGGCTATTATCACTGTTTTCCAACCGTCTTAGCGAAACAACAATGGCTGAATTTAAACATTTTAACTTTAACAGTTTATTAGCAGTTGTTCATTGTTAGGCCAGTATCCAGTTGCTTCTTTTTAAATCACTTTATTTTATGGTGCAAGAAATGCCATTCATAATAAATTATAATAATAAAATTTATTTGTATCCCACCCCTCTACAAACCTCAATTGGGGCGGCTTACAACATTTAAAATATACATTCAAGACCCTCCATCACACACCCCTTAAAATACATTCAGAAACAAATCCTTCAATTAACATAAGTTCAACTAAAACAACTTGCTTTAAAAGAGCACTTTTTAAAGTACAATTATTATTTAAGCTACTGGCCATAACAGCTGAACTACATTTTGCTACTTAATTTTCTGATTTATTCCTCTACTGGTTTTAATGCAAAAAAAACCCCCAACCCCATAACTGTTGGGGCGTAGAAAGACGTGCTGTGCCCACCACGAGCACCTGCAGAGTTGTTCCACGTTGACAGGACGCCAAGGAGGTTTCTGGAGAGACTTCTGCAAAAGACTTCAGGCTGAGAAGGAAAAATTCCTTTACCCCAGCACACTGCCTTGAGCTCTGGCTTGCCAAATAGACAGCAACAAGGCCAGCCTTCACTCAACTTGAGGGCTTTAATCTTTGTTTGCAGTATATTTACAATATATATATTCAGAGTATAGGACAGCCTTCTCTAATACTCATAAATCTCTCTCAAACCAACAAACTGCTTCGGCAACCACCATCCACAACAAACCCACACTGGAGATAATTCCCATCTCCAATGTGATTCTAGGCTGCATTAATAGGAGTAAAGTGTCTAGATCAAGGGAATTAATAGTGCCATTCTATTCTGCTTTGGTCAGACCTCACCTGGAATACTGTCCTGATAATACTCTTGACATGTTTTCTAAGTGGCCAATCAGCAGAATGGGAACGGAAACATAGGAGATTTTCAGACTGTGTTTCAGCGTGCCTAGGGCGGGAAGAACTTTCGGAAGAGGGACGGCGATCTTGTGCAGCAGGGGGGCGTTTTCGGACACCGTTGTCCCTCTCCCGAAACCATCCGTGTCACTTCCGTGAAGCTTCGGAAGCCTCAGCACCATATTTTAATCACAGGCAACCTCCTTAGAATCATACCGAAGTATTTCATGTGTGTAGATAACAGTGTATGTTATGCCAGGTATAGCTAGTATATATCTATTATCTGTCAATTCAGGCATCTCTCCCTCTCTCTCTCTCTCTCAATCTCACACCCCAAAATGAATACTGTACTAATAACCTCAGCTATCCACTTTTGATAAAGGTACACATCCAGCTCACAGGTAGTATCATCATATTTTCTTCAAATTCTCCATGAGTGACACTTCAATCTCTATTCAAAATTGGGAGGAGGGGCAAGATGGTGACGGACTAAAAATTTCTGAATTGTCCTCCCACTAACATCTGGCATTACCACCTACATATACCTCAAAAATGCCATCCAAAGCAAGAAAAGAAATCGGACGAGCCCCTGTAATAATAATGACAATCAGGAATCCTTCAAAGCAGAAAAACAGATGAGGATTGACTCACTCTCTCCAGCGGCAGAGACAACACAGCCCATGAGTAACAGATCTGTAACAACAGCTCCTTCTATACTCCCTAAGCCATCACAGACACCTGAACTAAACAAAACAGCCTCCTTAATTCCTCAAAGTGTAAATATAAATTATGGGACAGAGCAAGTTGATAACAAAGTTGATAACAAAGTCAAACTCCCGGAGCTTGGCAGCATTCCCTACAATAACAGCGCTCAGCTCTTTTATGATTTCTGCAAACTGTCCATAGAGACATTGATTCTTATTTTGCAAAAATTAAACGACATTACAAATAAGCTTTCCAAACAAGATCTTCAAAGGCAAAACCCATATGGTACACAGGGGGTTAAAAATGTAGCAGATTTGGAGGAAATGTGTCCTGCTACATCACAGGATGCAGTTAATCACTGCAGAGTGTTACAGAAAAATCAGATTCTGATAAAAATACATAACAATGCCCATTTGTGGAACGGACAGAAGTCTGTTGTGAGATATCTTTCCCAACTTTTAAACATGCACAGCAGAACAATTGATTTACTAGACTGCCACTTTTTACCCAGCTCAAAAGCTACTAAGCGAATTTTTCTGACCTTTAGCCAGGCAAATATACCTAACAGGCTGTTACGGAAAAGAAATATTCTAACAGGCTGTTACGGAAAAGAAATTTCCTCTGGAATGCACATTGTATAGAAATTAACAGAGTTTTTAAGGATGAGATAGTCTGTGACCTCATCACAGGGAAAACAGCAACAAAAACACAAAGAAACAATAATAATTCTGCACTCCAAGAGGGAGAACCTAAACACACCTCAAAGGAAGCTCAGGCTATAAATCAAGAAGTAATTAAACTGAGAGAAAAACGAACAGAAATTTGGGAACACACTCCCACAATACAGCTGATGAGAGATACCATACTGAGTCGATCTAACAGCAATCCAGCCCCATTGAAATCAGCCCCCCCTCGCACAAAACTGTCAGTGCATTTCTCTGATATCTCTGACAATGAAAGCGAAAGTGATGACTCTCTACTTATAATCAAGGAAACCTTGAAATCCCGAGTTGTAGCCAACACCCCTTCAAAAATGCAATATACTGCAGATGCACCCGCATCTACAACTAAACCCCAGGGGACTCAAACATCCCTATGCAAACCTAGTTCAAGGGAAAAACAGTTTTCACTGCCACCTACCTCATCTCCTAAGCCAAAGAATGTCCCCCTCACTAAAGAGATAGGATCCTTGCTTGCCTATGATCCTCATTTTGCTTCCCATGCTGCATTGGTTCTTCCAATTTCCCTTCCAGAATAGGCAGGGCAGGAAGAACAGGAATGTGATTCACTACCCCTCCATCCACAGAGGAGGACACAGCCACAGTCAACCCAGTCATTTAACCAACTGCCATCAGATGAATTACCCATTCAGCCTGTGCCCTGCAATGCGACTGCCTGACTTCCAACAGACCAGCACAAGGTTACCCTTATGACCTGGAACATCGCTGGGTGGCCGACAGCCCACAGAGATCCCTGTCTTAGTGACTTCCTCACCCAATATGACATTATACTGATCCAGGAAACATGGACTAATAAGGATCTGTTACTAAATGGCTTTCACTCATTCTCATTTCCGGCAGAGCCAGGGAAAAAGCATGGAAGAGCTAGAGGCGGCCTGCGCGTCCTGGTTTCCACCACCCTACGTGCCATAACAAGGCCTCTTTCCACTTTTAAAACATATGCCATGGCAGTACTAATTCAATTTAACCATTGCACTTTGCTGATAATAAATGCATACATGTCTCCAATGAAGAAGAAATCCCAAATCAGAGGCCTGTGGGCTGAATTGGAATCATACGCTGCTAATCTCATGTTGCAGAACCCAAATGCATTTGTAATTTTGAGGGGTGATTTGAATGCCAGACTGGGCCCCAACAATCATACCCTATATGCCCAGCACAAATGCCCTCCTCCTGATTTTGAAGATGATGGAACCCACCTCATCCAATGCTCAAAGGACAAGAAATCAAATTTTGCAGGACTTTGTCTGGATCAAACAGCATTTAGGCTGAACCTTCAAATCCTAAATGGTGCCCTGAAAAATGACTGCCCAGCCAAATTCACTTATCTCTCCGGGTCCAGAATGAGTGCCATTGATTACATAATCATTTCTAGGGACCTTCTTCCCTATGCCAAGGAAACAGAAGTTATGCCCAGATTGGAAAGTGATCATTTTCCAATCTGGCTACATCTTAGCGACTTCACCCAGGAGACACACACCAGGGAGCGCTATCATCTCTCTGTGACACCAGCAAGAAGGACCTATCGCTGAGCTAAATGGACCCCCCAACTAAACCAAACAATAAGTGAGGTATTGGCTTCAGACCAACTTCAGCATCTTAGGACTGCCCTGATATCAGCTGAGTCCCCTGATGAAATCTTGGAAAATTACAATACACTTACCCAAGATCTACACCAATATCTAATCTGTCAAAATAGCACACATCAGTGGAAACAACAACAGCACCACTCCAAACCATGGTTTGACAAGGAATGTGTTAATGCTAAAAAAAGCCCTCATTGATATTTATCAGGGTTACCTATCTAATAACATCCCAGATGCTGCACCAATGCTGCTTCAGCAGAAAAGAGACTACAAAAAGCTGCTGAGGAACAAGAAAAAAGAAGCCATGAAGAATGACTGGACACAACTTATCCAGGCAGTCAGATCCAACAACACAGCTCTATTCTGGCATATTACATCAAGTTCCCAGAGAAATGGGCCAGCTACAGTGGATTGTCACATCCCTCCAGGGATATGGGAGGATCACTTTCAAGCTCTTTATAAGGACAACTACATTGAAAGTGGATACACTAGCCAAAATATAGAAAATATCCAAGGGTGGCTACCAGTGACAGCGACAGAGATCAAGAACCTTGTAGCCCAGCTGAGAATGGGGAAGGCTCCAGGAGAAGACTTAATACCTGCAGAAGCCATTAAAAACAACCTTGAATTTTGGGCCCCTATCCTGGCCTCACTTTTCACCTGTATCGACAAATATGGTCGAGCACCCAAGGATTGGGGCCTTGCAATCATCGTCCCCATATATAAAAAAGGAAGCAAGGATGATCCTGTCAACTACAGACCAATTAGTCTCCTCAGTACAATCAGCAAACTCTATGCAAGACACTTACAGTGGAAATTTCAAATCTGGTTGGAACAAGAAAACATACTTGCAGAAGAGCAAGATGGCTTTAGGGAAGGCCGTTCCACCATAGATCAGTGCCTTGTACTCCACCACCTTATTGAAAAACAATCCACCTGCAGCACAGTTTCACTCTATGCTGCCTTCATAGACTTTAAAGCAGCTTTTGACTCTATATCCCGAACCAAACTGTGGAAAAAACTGGAGGCTTCTTCGATCAACCGACGTTTACTCCACCTAATATGTATGCTGCATGAAGGGACCTCATTAAAAGTAAGATGTAACCCCCAGGGACATCTCACCAATGACATTGTCACCGAGAAGGGTGTCAAGCAAGGCTGCATTCTAGCTCCACTCCTGTTTAACTTCTACATCAATGATTTGGTGGATCACCTCAACAACACTAACTTCCACTCCCCAAAATTAAAGGGAAGGCATATTTCAACGCTGCTTTATGCGGATGATGCAGCAGTACTTTCAAGAACTCCCATTGGACTAAAAAGAGCCCTAAGAGCACTAACACAATATTGCAGAGTGGAACAGCTAGAACTCAACTATCAAAAAACTAAAATCATGGCATTCGTTAAAAGGCCTAAGAACTACAATTTTAATATAAATGGCCACAAGATTGAGCAGGTCTCTTGCTTCAAATACCTGGGGGTAATTTTTCAAGCCACTGGTAGTAGGAAAGCACATGGGGAGTATGCTGCTTGCAATGCGCAGAGGAGTAAACTGTATCAAATAGTATTGCATTGTATTGTATACTTTGTAATGTTGTACCCCGCCCCGATTCTGAGGAGAGAGGCGGGTAATAAATAACTAAGATTATTTATTATTATTACAACAGCCATTCTCAAATTTCTTAAGACAAGAGGAGGCCATTATTTACCTGCAGAGCTCAAACTCTTTGAAGCCAAACCAGTAGCACAACTGCTTTATGGATCCCAATTGGGACCCTTCCCCAACCCTGCTCCATTAGAACTTCTCCAATCCAAATTTTTAAGATCAGCTTTCCAAACTCCAAAATGTGTCTCTAACGCAGCTCTGAGACTGGAGTCAGGATTTATGAAAATGGAGGCCAGAGTGTGGGTGACCATACTCAGCTACTGGCTCAGACTATCCCTCTTTCCCACTGGCCTTGCTCCACTAACCTTAAGTGATGATTTCCAATCCAGCTGGAAACAGACAGTGATGACTAAAATTTCAATGCTGGGCCTTTCTCCAGATCTTCTGCTTAGCCTGGGATATGATAGGGCGAAAGCTACTATCAAACAACGGGTAGTAGATATAGACCGACAACTGGATCTAGCCAGTACTCCAACCTTCATTACTAGTGACTCCAATAGATATCTGGCAGCATACTTAGCAACACTTGAAATACCTAAACATCGAAGGGCCTTTACTCTTGCACGGTGTCGTGCCCTCCCTTCAGCTGTCCTTGAAGGCCGATACAAGAAGATCCCCTTCTCAGACAGACTGTGCCCCTGCAATTCGGGCCAAATAGAAACAACAGAGCATGTATTACTCCAGTGCTCATACTACAGGGACATACGTCTCAGCCTAATTTCACCCCTGTTGCATAAATATCAAGGGCACACTGGACAATTCTACATAAACTTGTTGCTTTCAGACACCAACCCAGGAACAACTTATAATGTTGCCAGATTCTGCGCAGCTGCGGTTAAAATTCGACAGACAATGTCCTCAACAGTAGAATAGTATCAACCTAGTCTTGTTATACTGGAGCTAATATTTTAAATACTGCTTTTAGCCTGTTTTTATCCTGTGTTTTTATCTTTATTCTGTATCCCCTTTTTACCTGTGCTGGTCTATGACCGTAATAAAGATTCTATTCTATTCTATTCTATTCAAAATTGTGAATTTAAAGTTGAACTGAACATGAGCATTTTCACACACTCACACATCTGCACTCCAGTGCCACTCCACAAAACACACATGAAGGTACAAGGATTATACCAATACTCTGGCAGTACTTTTCTTTTTCAAAAGGTGTGTTTTTAAAAGCATGTTTCAAAAAAGTGTGTGTGTGTGTGTGTGTGTGTGTGTGTGTGTGTGTAAAAATTAAATCTCCTTTGGTTGCACTGAAATACAAAAATGAGCACAAAACTTTCACTGGATGCTTTTCTTTGCCTTGTACCTCTGCATCTTTGTATTACAGACATTGGCTGTTTTAATTATAAAGATGAAAAGTTATTAAAATGTGCCTTACTATTTAGAAAGATTTGTAGTGTCTAGTAAGGAACCGCCAATTGGCTTCATGCCCCTGCCTTGCCCAAGGCTGTCAATTTAATGGCAAAAGAAGAAAGTCTGATCAAAAACATGCATTCAGATGTATCCATGAGAGGTGATGAAATCTAACATTAATCACATCTTATCACCAAGACTCCAAAGTACCACAAAACTGATCTTTGAAATGCCACCATTACTGGAATATTGTTTACTACTATCACTTCTGTCAAAATCCCACATACAGGAGACCTCCTTTGACAAACAAAGTAGTATTCAGCATTCCCATGCCTGTCTAAAGGAAAGCCACTTGCACCTCCACTTCCCTGGGGTGCTCATTAAGATTCAGAACAGCAGGCAAAAATCGTACAGCAAAGCTGGAGCCATACAAATGTATAATTTATAAAGAAACCTAGAAACTGGAGCACATGCAAAGAGACTATGTAAGGAATGAATTTGAAGGAGGGGCTGACTGTGGAGAATCCCTAGTGTTTTCAGGATAAAAATTCTGCAGTCTCTGCTGTCTCCTCCTCTTCCATCCAAAGATCTTGCTGCATAACACAAAGCAGGACATGGGTTCCATCCTAAGGCAAGCCCTTGATCAAAACACACTGCCCTCATAGATACTATGCAAGTGTCACATTCCCTATTTTATGTTAACAAGGGATTAACTGCACTTTCTAGGATGTAGAAGGAAGCAGCACTATTTCTGAAGTCATTCCTTCCATCAGCACTTCATAAGAGTTCCCAAAGGAATTGAAAGGCCCTTAGGAAACAGGAGAAAACTGTTTCACAATTGTCAGATACTTCTGTTTACAGGCTTTTATTACACAACAGAGCAAAAGAATAAGTGGACCGGGCCTGAGTCTATGTTAACACACACAAATGTGAAAATAGTGTTTAGAGAAGTTTAGACCTATAGTAATGCATACGCACACACATATCACTGGGATATGGCAAAAGGGTGCCCAGGGACACAGCTTTTAAAGCAAGGTTAACAGCTATTGTTTTGTATTAAATTTTGTAATAACTAGCCCATCTCTTGTACTGCTTGCACACTGAACACAGTCAAGTCAAGTTACTAAGAAAAGCAGAGAATAGTACAGGCTACTAGTCCATTCTTGGACCACAAACAATCTGAGAAAGCATTATCACCACCTTACAAACAATCAGGTCTGAGAATGAGGAACAAAGATGTGGAAAACCTCATACTTTCTGCTTTGCCTTCTGATGCTCCCATGGGTAGAAATGATGCAGACTGCGGCCTAGGAGTGGTACCAAAGAATCCATTCCAGAGACAAACTCTGGCCAACAATACCCAGGTGTCTCTGCAATGGAGGGTTTGCAGGGGGGATTTAGATGCCACTATCCCACTCAAACAGAGGTTTTCCAAACAGAGATTTCCCATACCACCCTTAAAGTTCTGAATCAGTAGCACACGGTCAATCAATGACAGATAAATCCACCAGCAGAGCTGCCTGAGGAAACCATGGAGATACTTCCTAATGACACACCCTTCAATCCAGTGGTTCCCTTTCCTATTCCAAACTCCTCACATCTGAATGGAAGTAGCATCCCAAGAGGGCTCCAGCAAAACATGTGAGAGTCTATTCAGTTCAAAGGGCACCAACCTTCATAGCTTTTCATGCAATCAGTGTCCTAGAAGTCATTTGTAGAGTAGCCACTTGGGCTAACACATTTATGTTCAGCTTTCCAAAACTGGTAAGCATGGATCAGGCGAAACGTCAGAAAGAAACTATTCCAGAACACAGCCTCACAGCCCGGAAAAAAACCAAGGAAAATCTATGGATGCTGGCAGTGAAAGCCTTCAACTTCACACAGATCAACTTATTGATGCATACTTGTTGGTCCTTGTCTGTGATGGTCCCAGCCCTTATTTTAGGGAATTTACTGTCAGACATCCCTTTCCTAGTAATTCCACATATGATATTAATGAGTTTAATTTCATTAAAATTATAGCAAGGAACATTCACAACGTTTACTTCTCACACACCTTTAAATTATAATTGGAGAATATTTTTGTCACCTGGGTGTACACATCAAGAAGCTCTTGATATATGTGCGTTCTAACATCCATGTATTAAAACTAGCATAAATAAGAAACATTTTTATTCTTATTTAGTGCTGAATATGGACACACTGATAATAAGTAGTAGTATTTTTCAATCTAAATACAACCCTAAAAGCAATCAAGTTAAATTATGAGATAACTATTAATTAGGGTTCTATCAAAGGGTTTTCATGGTAAAGATATTCCAGAGTGGTTTACCATCATGTTTTTCTGTGCAGTACTAACTAGAGTTAATTACAGTGCCACTGCTGTTGTCTCTGAGATATCCTCCACCAGTCTCACTTCCCACTACAGCTACTACTCAGTAGCTGTTTGACACATGTATTCAGGCTCCTCAGTAAAAAGAGACCCTGTCATAAGCAATGCTATAATCAGCATAGTCTCTTGTCTCACAGAAGCGTACAATTCCATCACCATAGAAAAGTAGTGCAAATATCATTAAATATCAACATTAGACTCACCCATGGCACAGTACCGTATATTCCGGCGTATAAGACGACTTTTGAGCACTCAAAAGTGCCCTCCAAAATTGACAGTCATCTTATACGCCGGATATACTTTGCTTCGCCTGCCTGCCTATCTCCTGCCTCTTCGCAAACGGAGCGAAGAGGCAGGAGATGGGGCAGGGGGGTGAAGCAAAGTGTTTTGAAGTTCATTCGCCCCCTTCCTCTGCCTTCTCCCCCTTTGGGGAGCAACGGAAGACAGAGGAGGGGGGTGAACGTTGCGGTTTGCCGCAGCCGCCGCTCGATCGCTTCTGCAGCGGCCGAGGCAAACCGCTAGATTCGCCCTTTCCCCCCACCTTCCTTAAAGGTGGAGGAAAAGGGCGAAAATGCCCCGTTTTGCTCCACGACCCCGATCCCTTCTTCTGGGCTCCCTTCCGAAGGCAGACCAGAAGGAGGACACGGGCCGTGGAGCCAAACCCCGGGATTTGCCTCCTCTCCCCACCTTCAAGGAAGGTGGGGAGAAGGGGCGAACGTGCCCCGTTTGGCTGCACAGCCTCCACATCCTCCTCCTGCGCTCCTTCCTGGAAGGGAGCGCAGGAGGGGGGATGCGGAAGCTATGCTGCCAAACCCGCGATTCGCTCCCTCTCCCGACCTTCAAGGAAGGTGGGGAGAAGGGGCGAACGTGCCCCGTTTGGCTGCACAGCCTCCACACCCTCCTCCTGCGCTCTTTCCTGGAAGGGAGCTCAGGAGGGGGGACACGGAGGCTATGCTGCCAAAACCCGCGATTCGCCGCCTCTCCCCACCTTCAAGGAACATGGGGAGAAGGGGCGAACGTGCCCAGTTTGGCTGCACAGCCTCCGCACCCTCCTCCTGCACTCCTTCCTGGAAGGGAGTGCAGGAGGAGAGATGCGGAGGCTATGCCGCCAAACCCGGGATTCGCCCCCCCCTCCCCACCTGAATGTGGGGAGAGGAAGCGAACATGCTCCGTTTGGCAGCACAGCCTCTGCATCTTCCTCTTGGGCTCCCTCCTGGAAGGGAGCCCAGGAGGAGCTTGCAGAGGCTGTGCTGCCAAACCCGGGATTCACCCCCCCCCCCGGCGAACGTGCTCCGTTTGGCAGCACAGCCTCTGCATCTTCCTCCTGGAAGGGAGCCCAGGAGGAGCTTGCAGAGGCTGTGCTGCCAAACCCGGGATTCGCCCCCTCTCCCCACCTTCCTTGAAGGTGGGGAGAGGGGGCGAATGTGCTCCATTTGGCAGCACAGCCTCTGCATCTTCCTCCTAGGCTCCCTCCTGGAAGGGAGCCCAGGAGGAGGATGCAAAGGCTGTGCTGTCAAACCCGGGATTCTCCCCCCCTCCCCACATTCCTTGAAGGTGGGGAGAGGGGGCGAACGTGCCCCGTTTGGCTGCACAGCCTCTGCATCTTCCTCTTGGGCTTCCTCCTGGAAGAGAGCCCAGGAGGAGGATGCAGAGGCTGTGCTGTCAAACCCGGGATTCTCCCCCCCTCCCCACATTTCTTGAAGGTGGGGAGAGGGGGCGAACGTGCTCCGTTTGGCAGCACAGCCTCTGCATCTTCCTCTTGGGCTTCCTCCTGGAAGGGAGCCCAGGAGGAGCTTGCGGAGGCTGTGCTGCCAAACCCGGGATTCTCCCCCTCTCCCCACCTTCCTTGAAGGTGCGGAGAGGGGGCAAACATGCTCCGTTTGGCAGCACAGCCTCTGCATCTTCCTCCTGGGCTCCATCCTGGCAGGGAGCTCAGGAGGAGGACGCGGAGGCTGTGCTGCCAAACCCGGGATTCGCCCCCTCTCCCTACCTTCAAGGAAGGTGGGGAGAAGGAGCAAAGATGCCAAGTTTAACCCTGCAGCCCTGATGCCTTCCTCTGGGCTCCCTTGCAAAGGGATCCCAGAAGGAGGCATCGGGGCTGTGGAGTTAAACCCCTAGATTTGCTCCCCCCTCCCTACCTTCCAGGAAGGTGGGGAGAGCGAGTGAAGGTGCCAAGTTTAACCCTGCAGCCCCGATGCCTTCTTCTGGGCTCCTTCAGAAGGGAGCCCAGAAGGAGGGATCGTGGCTGTAGAGAGAGGCGAATCTTGGGGTTTGCCGCAGCCGCCCCCACTTCTCCTGCCTTGGTCCCCTTTGGAAGAGCCAAGACAGAGGGAAGGGGGCTGCTGGGGCAAACTGGGCATTTTCGCCCCTTTCCTCCACCTTCGTGTCCAGTTTGACTGGAAGGTTGAAGAGAGGGGTGAGTGCTGCCCTGCCAGCTGATCCTGTTTGCTTTCCCAACTCACAGGAGATCCTCCTGAGTTGGGAAACAAAGAGGATCAGCTGGCAAGGCTCCCCCAGCCAGTCAGCCAGCCAGCCAAATTGGGGGGGCTGGTCTTATATGGCGAATATATGCCTAAGCCTAGATTTTTGACTGGAAATTGGGGGGGGGTCTTATACGCCCAGTCGTCTTATACGCCGGAATATAGTATTTCCAATTTCTATGTGTGGCTGTGAAAACAGGACAGTGAAGAAAGTTGACTAGAAAATAATCAACTCACTTGAAATGTGGTCCTGGAAGAGAGTACTATAGATACCATGGACTGCCAAAAAGACAAATAAATGGGTCATAAAGCTAATCACTACCTTTCCGTAGTGGTGGGATTGTGTGCTCCTGTGAGGCAAGAGGCTATGCTGATGGTAGCCATGCTGCTGGTAGGGTCTCCCATGTCAGACAGATTTTTTCTAAGGAGCCAGGCTAAACATGCCAAACAGCTACTGGACAGCACCAGGCACCAGTACCGGGGTGGGGCAGGTTTGTGACTTTGGCAGAGGATGTCTTAGAGACAACGGCAGCAGCACCATAGCTAACACTTGTTAGGACTGCACAGAAGTAGGCATACTAAACTCCTTTTGAATGCTTTTTACCATGAAAGCTCAATGATGAGACAATCCAAAACGAAACAAGAGATAGTGTCAGAAGATTGAACTCCCAGGTTGGATACCATTCAACAAGCTACTGGGATATAGCAGAGGACAACTACAAGTAGCACTGTGGCTAATGATGCAACTGGACTCAAGCCAAAAGGACATTCCGCTGTTAACGTGTTCAGAAGTGAAAGGAAAGTCTGAAGCTGCACAATACATACCACAGGAACAGGGAATGTGAGAAGCATGAATCAGAGGAAGCAACACATGGCAAAAAAAAATGGAACATATAAACATTGCAATACTTGGGCTGAGGCAGCTAAAGTAGACAGGAATAGGACATTTTGAGTTAGATCATTGCACAGTGTTTTACTCAGGAAATGAAAATCTAAGAAGAAATGGGGTGGCATTAATAGCGAGGACAGATGTAGCAAAAGCAGTCAAATGACATAATGCAAAGTCTGACCGAATTACTGTATATCGATAATAATATTTCAGGGAAAACTGAACAATATAACCGTCATCCCAGTACAGAGGCAGAAGAAGAAGAAATTGAAAGATTCTGTGCTGGAATCCAGAAGAAAACTGACCACACCAAAATAGGACTTATTGTTAATCATAGGCGATTGGAACACAAAAGTAGGAAACAGAACAGAATCTAAAAACATAGGAAAATTTAGGATCAAGAAATGAAGCAGGAGAGCAACTGACTGAATTTTTCAATGCCAACCGTTTGTTCATTGCAAACACTTTCTTCAAAAGCAACCAAAGTGGCAACTGTTTAAAATGGATATCACCTGATGGCCAATATAAAAACCAAATAGGTTACAAAATTGGAAGCAGAAGCTGGTGAAGTTCCAGTCTCTCTGCAAAAACAAGACCACAGAGAATTGTGGCACAGATCATGAACTACTAATACCAAAAATTAGAGTAAAGCTAAAGAAGAACACTAAACCAACCATCATGCCAAAATACAACCTGAAGAACATCTCTGCAGCATTTAAAGAGAATGTAAAAAATAGATTTGCACTATTGAGCCTCATTGACCAGTAGGCAGAAAAACTTGGACTGAAACTACAGACATCGTTAGGGAGGAATGCAAAAAGACATTATCTACAGCCAAAAAGAAAGAGAAGCCTCAAAGGATAACAGATGAAATTCTTCAAGCATTTAAGGACAGAGGAAAGGAAGAAAATAAAAGGGGGTAGAAATATGGCCAGAACCCTGAATGCAACTGTTTAGCGACATGTGCAGGGACAAAGAGAACTACTGTAATAACCAATGCAGAGAACCAGACGACGACAAGAAAAAAAGGAAGAACAACAGACCCCTTCCACAAGATCTGAGAAATCAAAGGGAAATTTAAACCAAGAGTGGGGATGCTATACAACCAGTAGGGGAATGCATTACATGACCAAGTACAAATAAAAAGACGATGGAAACAATACACTGAAGAACTATACAAAAGATATGAAAGGCTAACAGATTCATTCAAGGAAGAACCATTTGAAGATGAACCTACATTTTAAAAGTGAAATGGAAGCTGCACTTAGGAGAAATAAATAATGAAGAACTAGACAAGATTCTGAAGTGTAAAGATATATCATTGAATACTAAAGTTAGTATTGTCCATGACATCATATTTCTCATTTCTATGTACAGTTGTGAAAACTGGACAGTGAAGAAAGCTGATCAGAAGAAAATAAACTCATTTGAAATGTGATGCTGGAGAAGAGTACTACGGATACCGTGGGCTGCTAAAAAAGACAGATAAATGGGTCCTAGAGCAAAGCAAGCCTAAATTCTCCCTAGACGACAAGATGACTAAACTGAGGCTACCACCACACTGCAGAAATAATGCAGTTTGACAATGATTTAACCACCATGGCTCAATGCTATGGAATTCTGGGATGTGTAGTTTTGTGAGATATTTAGCCTTCTCTGTCAGAGAGCTCTGGTGCCACAACAAACTACAAATCCCAGGGTCCCACAGGAAGAAGTTATGATAGTTAAAGCAAACTGCTTTATTTCTGCAGTGTGACAGCAGCCTCAGACTGACGTACTTTGGATATATAATAAGAAGACATGACTAACTAGAACAGACAATAATGCTTGGTAAGGTGGAAGGCTGTAGGAAAAGAGGAAGACCATATTACAGATGGATACACTCATCCAAGTAAGCCATGGTCCTGAGTCTGAAAGACCTGAGCAGGGCTGTTGATGATAGGGTGACTTGGAGGTCTCTCATTTACAGGGTCACCATAATAGCAGTTAACAACAACAAAAGCCAATGAAGTGTGAACTCTCACTAGAATCCAAAATTACTAAACTGAAACAATCATCGATTTTCCTTGGTTTTTTTCCAGGCTGTGAGGCTATGTTCTGGAAGAGTTTATTTCTGATGCCAGCCACAGATGCAGGCGAAATGTCAGAAACAAACTCTTCTAGAACATGGCCTCACAGCCCGGAAAAAAACCAAGGAAAATCTATGGACGCCGGCCATGAAAGCCTTCGACTTCACATTGAAGCTATCATACTTTGGATATATTGTAAGACCTCATGACTCATTGAAAAAGACAATAACACTCAATAAAATGGAATAGCTGGAAAAGAGGACTGTATTCCTCTTGTTGTATTTATTCAAGGTGGCTTTATTCAATTAAGGAAGACACAGCCCTGAATCTGGAAGAACTGAGCAGGGCTGTTGGTGACACGGATTGTTGGAGGTCTCTCATTCATAGGGGCGCTATAAGTAGAAACTACTTTATAGCAAATAATAACAGCAAGTTAAATATAAAACTTGAACATTGTTAGAATTTTTTTTCCAGTGATTATACTACAATGTGTGACTCATTAAGCAGGTCAGAGGTGGGATCCATTAAGCCCTTAATATGTTGTTGATAAACTGCAACTTACAGCCAGCACAGTCAATGGTGAGGAATGCTGGGAGCTGCAGTTCACTGTCATCAGGAAGGCCACATATTTCCAACCTTTAACTAGATCTAAGAAGTCTGTGTGTGTGTGTGTGTGTGTGTGTGTGCACGCACATGCTTCAAGTCACCTGTTGGCTTATGGTGACCTCATGAATTTAATGGAGTTTTCTTAGGCAAGGAATACTCAGATGTGGTTTTGCCATTTCCTTCCTCTAAAATATAGCCTACAGCACCTGCTCTCTGTTGGAGGTCTCCCATCCAAGTACTAGCCAGGGCTGACCCTGCTTAGCTTCCAATATCAGATAAAATCTGGTACCCTAAGAGACCTACCTCCTTTATAGCTCTTGAAACTATGAAACTGAGGATTTGCATTCTCTGGGCACAAGCAATTTTTTAAAATAATTCATCCAGCAAAAATCACAAGACATTAAACATGGAAAATGTTCCAGTGAACCATGGAGAACTATGAAAAAAGAAGGATACGGGCAAATGCTTATCTGCTGCAGAAAAAAATGTTCTTTGGGGACAATATACAAGGCCAAATTATCAAGATGTTCAGGATACACCACAGTCAACAGTGATGAAAATAATACATATCAAATGTTCTCAGTGAGTGCAAATTCTCCCATAGCATCTAAGGGGCCATCCACACTAGAGAAATAATCCAGGTTGAAACTAGATTATTTGCATGGTTTCTTCCTGTTGAATCCTGGTGTTTGTAGTCTGCTGAGACACCAGCACTTTTTGGCAGAGAAAGCTAAAGACCTTGTCAAACTACAAATCCAAGGATTCAATAGGAAGAAGCCATGCAAATAATCTAGTTTCAACCTAGATTATTTGTGTAGTGGGGATTCCTCCTAAAGATGAATTTAAGACAGGCAGTTGAGGGGTCATCTGGATGCACAATCCCTTTTAATATATTGAAAATGTAGCCTCAAAGATCATCTCCATCCAGTGCTATGAACTGTTGTCTCTAACTTGATACAGTGTAAGTTTGCTATTACTGTACTGATTCCCCCCCCCCCCCGTGAAAGTTAGAAGTACTCAGCCTTACAAAATATCATTTCAGCAAAGAAAAAAAACCCTGCAGCAGATTTGGCATGAACAAGAAATGCAACCTAAACACTGTTGTGCAAAACCTGGAAGAACTAGGTTTTTCGTACAGCTATCCCTCTGATGTTTCATATCTCTGTTAAGGTGCTCCAGTGGCCCAGCATTTTAAAATTATTATCGTAATTGCGACATGTCAGCTTTGAAAATAATGTTAAAATATATATTGATTTATTTGCATCTCACCTTATATTGTGACAAAGTTATTTTAATATGTCAATGTAATCTATTCATTTATGCACCCACACTCAGCAGGGTGCATCAAAAGAAGTGACTCAGCTGACAGTGAAATATGTTTTCTAAATCAAGAAGATACAGGATTATTACAGATGATTTCATTTTCTTTAAGTTATTGTCAAGATAACAAAAACCTGCAATGCTACTCTAGAAGGAAAAAACATTTTTTAAACTTTTACAGTCTTCTTGCGTGTGTGTGTGTGTGTGTGTGTGTGTGTGAGAGAGAGAGAGAGAGAGAGAGAGAGAGAGAGAGAGAGAGAGAGAGAGAGAGTGAGTATATAAATTGTTCCAAGCAGTAAATGAAAATAAATATTTGCCAGTAAGTGGAAAGCATATTTTGCATTCAAACAAGATTATTTGAAATTTTAGAGTAGGAGTTTAGGGCCCAGTATCATGACCTTCAGCAGGGTATGGCCAAAGCCAGAGAATAATCTGGACATCCCTCTTCACAGATAGGGAGGTCCATGGGTAGAAGAAATCTGCTCTCAGAAACCTCCTTGTCTGACTAGCAGAGAGTTCTGCAACCATCACTTCAGAAGTGACAGAGGCTGATAATTGGTATGTCTGGGGCAGCTCAGAGTAGGCTTTGAGTCCTCTATAAGCAGCAGTGAGAGAGAGAAAGGAAAAGAAACCACCGCAGCCAGTGAAAAGAGAAAGAAGGCATCAGTCTTCCACCCTAGCTAACATGAGCCCAAAAGGATTTTGGATTCAGCAATCCTTCTGTAATAGATTCACACACACCCCAGCCCCCATGCTCTGCTCCAGTACTGCCAGTACTGCAGCACAAGGTTGTGAGTTTGATCCTACAGGGCTCCAAGGTTCACGCAGCCTTCCATCCTTCCATAGGTCAGTAAAATGGGTACCCAGCTTGTTGGGGGCAATTAGCTAACACACTGTAAACCGCTTAGGGAGTGCTTTGCACGGATAAGTGGTATAGAAATATAAATGCTATTGCCATTGCTACTTTTTTTTTTAATCAGAGCCCCTTTTAAACTACGGGTGGGCAACGAATGGCCCTCCATGTTTTGTTGGACTGCAACTCCTATTAGCTATTATGCCAAGGAATTGCAATCCAACACTACCTGGAGGGTCACACTTTCCTCACACTGACACATCCAAAATTCTCCACTCAAATGGAAAGTAACACATGGAAAAGGAGGTGAAACTTTTTATCAGTTATAAATTACTGGCATCATGCAAGATTTATGGGATAAAAATTTTATAACACAGCTCAAGGATTAATTCCACCAGATGACCATTGCAAAATTTATTCATTCCCAAATTCCAAAATGGAAACACATAGTGGTAAACCTGAAAGCTAGAGCAAATATTCGTTGTTGTTCTTTTAAATCAATAATTAATAAATAAGTTACTGAATTTCTATGAACTTTGGTGTCAGAACAAACAATTAAGAGGCTCTAAAGATACTAATCAGCTAAAAGGGAAGTTGGAAGCACCATGAGTAAAGAACCACCCCTGGAATTATTTGCAGTCATTGACAAGAAAGCATTTTCCTCTTATTTCTATAGTAGCTGTGATATTTTCACTGTTATGCAGCACTCAAAATGAAAGACTCCACCTGTAAGCAAATGTATCTGAAATGCTGAAGAGTGTGGCAACTTTTGGCCAGCTTACATTAATCTTAGCCAGGTGGTGGTCAATGGTAGCTACTTTCACATGCAAGCACTCTTCATACTTTACACATCAAGAATGTACTGTGTATACAGTTTGCCCTCCGTATCCACAGATTCTGCATCCATGGATTCAACCATCCACAGCATGAAAATATTTTTTAAAAATCTGAAAAGTAAATCTTGATTTTAGACATTTTATATAAGGGACACCGTTTTACTATGCCACTGTATATAATGGGACTGGAGCATCCACAGATTTTGGTATCCTTGGGGGGGTCCTATAACCAACCCCAGTGGATACCAAGAGCCCACTGTATAGTGTCATAGCTGTAGAGGTTAAATGTACCCCTTGCTCCACCTTTAGATACAATGGAGTAGACAAATACATGATGGGGTAGACAAAGGTGAACACTGCCTATATACAGTGTACACTCTTCATTCATGATGTGTGAAGTAGCTTATTGGATTACTATAGCAATCATAATGTTGGAAAGCAGAATTTCCATTTTTATAATTGGCTTTTACAATAATGGGCTTTCAAAACAAAGATTCATAAGCTCTCCATCGACCTGCTGGCAACCACCATTGACACCACAAGATTTTCTTTAATGTGAACAAATTCTCAACATACCTCAGAAAGAGCAAACTAGTGATACTAAACCCAATAAGAACATTTGCGTGTTAAATTAATAAATAACTAAAATCATCAATAATTAAAATATTTATTTTAAGTTTTGATGAAAATATTAGGAGGATTTCTGTCAGGTAAAAGTAATGTTACTTGAAACAGGCATTCTAAAAACAGTCCGAAGTAAAACAAACCTTGTGTAGAAAAATTATTTTAAACACCAAGTTGCAATTCACTGTACGCTAACACACAAAAGCCCCAAACTTTCATTAAGGAAAAGCCAACTCCTCTTAACTCTGTTACACATATTCTCTTGAATAGTTTAAAAGTCTCTTCTCCTGATTTTAAAGATTAGGATTTAGTGAAATATATATCACAGTGATAGGAAGAGCCAGTGCCTTTGGATGCATTCTATACACAAAGACAAATGTTATCCCTCAGCAAGCACAGACTTCCAGCTGGTGGGGACCAATGGCAAATTTTGCCATTAGCACAATACAACCATTCACATACAGGATAAAATAAAAAATCTGCTACTGGAACATTATTAAAAGTTCAAACATACTCCCTACTGTCAGAGATGGAGGTGAAAGAAGAAGAAAGAGAGATGCCTTACCTCTGTCTTAATTTTATGTGGAGGGATATTCCTTTGAATTTTACTTGCTGCTCATTTCTATGCATATGTATTTGTACCTAAGTACCACTGAATTCAAAAGGACTTACTTTTAAGTAAATATAAGACTGTAGCCTTAGATTCATTTATATGATACAATTAAAAATCCTAACTACGTTCACTTAATTAACAAATGAGGTTAGCCAATCACACATGCATGTCATTATTTATGCATATACAGAGAGAGAATTTGGACAACCACTTTGAGAGAATTGTTTGTGCATGGGAACATGCTCCCCAAGGTCACTGTGTCAAGAGTACTTCAATGCAAAGCCACATCAAAGTTAAGTGATGTTCAGAAATCATCAGACAAATATAAGAAAGTTGGGACTTTCTGGCATTTCGGGGTTGCTTTGGACTTCCTAGTACAAAGATTTAAACATGGCTCCCATATTGTATTGTAAATACTAGTGGCTCTGTTTGCCACCCAGCAGTAAGAAGCAATTCATCATATAGCAAAATTATTTAATGAGGACAGATGAGGTAGATAGGATATTGGTTTTAAAAACTTCCCTTGGACACCTTGATTCTAGAAACTGAGGTGTTTTGTCACCTCCTCCAAATGGATCCCCAGAATCAATGCCTGCCCAAACTAGAAAGAGAGCAAGCAGCATTACAGCTTAATCACTTTTTAATTAACACTCAAGTACATTACAACTTGGTGGTTTATTCTTACTAAAGAAAGTGTGATGGGGTATGACTAATGCAGGCTTGCTTTTACTAATGAGCTGCAGTGATTTAGTAAAACAGGAACATTATGCAATTACAACAGCAGAATCCAATAGCCATGTCTCACATCCACTGCAGACTTGTATTCACTAATATACAGTATACACCCAATCACATTTAAGACATAAAAATATATCTTCTAAAGATATAATACAACTGAAACATTAATTGTACATGCAAAAACAGAATCCTACTTTAAGACTGTGTACTGGCTTTATTGGGTCTGTTGTTATTTACAGTTCTCCATTTTTGCCTGAGATAGCCTCAGCCACTGAACAATCAGAGAGGTCTTAACAAGCAGGGGAGTCAGTCCTACAGTTCAGTTATGTATCTGTTAAATTTAAATCTCAACTTTCCATGCAAGTGTAACTAGCAAGAATAGAAAATAAATATGGGGGGGGGGGACCTGGAGCAGGCAAAAACACATAAATAAATCAGGAACCAATTAAAACAGGTGTAGGCACATGCTAGGGGAAAGAAGCTTAACAAACTTCCTTTATAAAAAGGTTCCTGATTATAAGGCACCTCTGAGATCCTCATGCAGGTTGCTGCTGCAGCTGTAATTTCTCTGAACCAGAAGTACTGGTCACATCCAGAACAGATTTTGATTTGCTGGGCCTACCAAAAGACCATTTAATCATGAAACCGTACTGTGGGAGGCTTTTAGCAAGTCCCCCCACTCCAAAAAAAGATGATTTGAGAGGGCTCCAGATGGGTCCTGTCTGCTTCATTATTCCCACCCCTCAAGTAAATTAATTTAAAAACACAAGAATGGAAAACCTTGAGATAACTGAATAGGCCAAAAGCTTATTTTAATTTTTTTAAAAAAAAATCTTCCAATTTAAGATAAACAGACCTCCTTTATAAGCAACTCCAGAGCAGGCACTGAGAAGGCCCTATCTTGAATCCCTGTCAGACACACCTCAAATATTGGTGGGACAGTGAGAAGGGCCTTTAGAGTGGGGCAGATTCATATGGCAACCTTCAGAGAAATTGGTCCCAACCTCTAGCACACACATACTCCCAAATGTTTAAATTCATAATCAAATTCCCTAAAATACTGTATCATGCAAAAACATGGGGTTTTTTTATTATTAAAGCCCTGAGGACTAATGATTTTATCTTATTCATAAATATATCTGGTTTTAACTTTTCTTAAATTTTCATATAGTTTAATAAATTTTCAGACCATTTACATTCCATGTTACTGTTTTAAAACATTAAAATGTTTGAACTGATTTTGTTGCACGTTCTTCTAAGATCTTGCAGTACAGGGAGGGATATAAATATTTTAAGTAATTAATAAAGCAGGACTAATTAAGTAGGCTGTATGTTTTGTTTTTAAAAGATCAGAAGTCTTAAAGGAATAACTTGCCGGGGGGGGGGGGTCCCTGACTTTGGTCTTCATACTACTCCCTTCAACAGACTTCACCAAAAAAATCAAGAGCCACTGTTATTGTTACCAACTATCCTACTGACAAATGTCAATCACAGCCCAACACCTATAATATTCTGCTGCCAACTATAGCACTGAAAAACAGACTTTCGGGCTTTAAAAAAATGTGAGCAAATCCCAACTACATTATTATGATAGTGATGCATATGGTTAAATAATGTAGTACATATAAACTGATTGTAGGAGACCAGTGAAAGTCATCATACTGGAAGACAAAAGCTACTGCAGTGGTCAAAACGTGAGCATCATGGTGAAGAGATACTAGGTAGGGTAGATTATGTCACTGTTGAAAGAGAAGAACCTAGACCACTACACTGGATTGTTTCTATTAAACTGTCTTGCTAAACTCATCTGTTATAGGTTCTAATGGCTTAAGAGAAGTCTCTACCGGAGAAATCAGCATACTACAATGAATAATAATATACTCAGAAACTTTTACTTTAAAAGTGCACAAAACAATAAAAGAATGCTGTCTGCACATGACAGATTCTCTTATTAGAACTGAACAGACACAAATAATTCTAAAATGCTGCCAATAATCTTTTCTTCCACCCCATTTTATTTACAACATCCCCTTTGTGGTCTAACACTATCTTGTTTTGTAATATTTCATTTCAAGTACCTGATCTGTGACCAGCATTGTGCATGCCAATATTTATTTTCTATTCTTGAGTTCCCCGTGTTTTAAAGAAGCATTTTTCCTTGAAAACTGACACCAAACTGGCAAGAAAAAGCAATAGTCAAGTTGGCTGCTTCTGAAGACTAATAGAGTTGTTTCCCTTCTGTGCTCTCCCTATTAAAAAAAGTAAGGAAAAGAAAGAGCACTGTACTCTATACTACAGCAATCTGACTCTCCATAAAAATAAATTGTTCTTCAATATAAATTACTTGCTTCATACATCCTTCCCTCTGACCCCTTTTTCCAATGCACTGAAATATAATAATTGCAAGGAAACAAGCTGAGACAACAAGAATAGTGTCACTTTCATATTTCTAAGCAGTTTTCCAGATATATTAGCCCTAATAAGAAAGTACATCTGTACTTATACAGTAGCTAACATACTGACAACATTTAGAAGTAAAAGTCTTTTTAGAAGTATATTAAGCTCCAGGGTTTCTGGATGAATTAAATTATACAGACCCATTTCAAACTTGCTTCAGACCCTCTTATGTAGAGGGTCCTTTGATCACCTTGATGGATGATTTATTCTAGGAATTGGACAAGACTTATGAACAGAAAAGGCCCAGTTCTGCTGGACATCTTTGTGAATTTAGATAACACTGGCCATGGTATTCTAAGGAGGCACCAGTCTGGGCTGAAACATAGAAACAACTATTTTACTGTTCTGAGCAGGTGATTTCAGAAGATGGTGTTAGAAAATTCTTGTTGAATACCATGGCTGTTGACCAATTGTGTCCCTCAGGATTCCCATGGATATTTAACATACGGTACTCATGAAACCTCAGGGAAGGCTGCCTGGAGTTTGGGGCTCAATGCCACCAATATACTGATGACATCCATCTTTTCTATATCATTTCTACTGAAATCTAAGGAAGCTGTTCTAGTTCTAAAATAGCATCAGATTTCAGTAACAAACTAAATGAAGGCAAGCAGACTGAACCTTAATCCAGACAAAACATAGGTGCTCCTCATTATTCAAAATTTAGATCAGGGAACAGGAATTCATATAGTACTGGATGGGGCTACACTTCCCTTGAAGACACAGGATCACAGTTTGAATGCACTCTGGGATTCAAACTTGAACCTGGAGATCCTGGGAGCATCCAGGTGTGTGTCTGTAGCTCAGACTAGTGTATCAACTGCACATGTTACTAGAAATAATCTGACCATTGCAATAAAGCTTAAGTCATCCCATACTGATTATTGCAATGCACTATATAGGACTGTTTTTGAAAAGTGTTTAGAAGCTTTGGGTAGTTAGGATGGTAGGCAAGACTGCTGAAGGGGGGCAAGTATAGAAAGCAGGCAAATTCCCTGTTACAACAGCTTAATTGGCTACCAGTGTATTTCTGGAAACGATTCATACTGTTGGTTGTAACCTATAAAACCCCACACAATTTGAGTCAAAGGTATTTGAAAAGCCACATAATCCCACAAAAGTCTGCTGAGGTTTTAACAGAAAGCCCTTCTCTCAGTCTTACCTTTAGAGGCACTTTTGGTGTGGAGACAAGAGAGGGCCTTTTCAGTGGCTGCTCCCAGGCTCTACAACTCCCATCTGAAGGAAAATAGGCTGGCTTCCTCTCTGTTGTCCTTCCATCACCAGGCAAACCATTTTTTTATTCAGGCAGGCCTTTGACATGCAAGATGTCTGCTGCTGAAGAATGCTTAACTGATTGGATTTGGGCCATATCTCTTATAATTATGTTTTTAATGGTGTTTTATTTGATTTGCTTTCATGCTGTGTTTTAATCAAGACTTTGTTTTAATATATACGTTATTACTGTCGCTGTATAGCATACAAAAATAAGAGAACAAAATGGAAGGTTAAGGGCCTGCATCCAAGTCAGAATTCCTGGACTCAAATATTCCAGACATTCCCCACCACCCCCAATGATGTTCCAATCACAGCAAGAATTGTTGGTAGGATGAGAAGAAGAGTGGCAGCATGGTTCCAGATACACATTTACATATTTGTAAGGAAAACCCATGACTGGTGTGTGGCACAGACAACAGTTGTCCTTGGCACAACTGAACATGAGCAGCTTTGGGCTTAGGCCATACAAAGAGTCACCCTTATTGTCTTTCCAGCAGCTTTGCTACAGCTCTATGTTTCAGAAGACTAGGGACAATACTAGGGACAGTCCTAGAGGATTACATCTGCAGTGCACTGTGCATCAAACTATCACTATCTAATTCTTTTGAGCTGATCAGGTGCCTGAGTTTCTTAGGACATAATGATCCAGATAATGTGAGATGTTATCTTGGCCAGCAGGGGACTCAATCTATTTTGCAGTACAAGCCAATGAGCTAGCTGACCTTTTTTGAGTCTGGCTATATGGTCAAAATCTACCTATGTGTTCAGCACTGCTATTTAATATTACTATGCTCACAGAATCAAACTCAAAACTTTAAGACACTACTTAAAATAAGAAAGTCAAAAGATTTCCTACTAAACAGAATTATATTTTATGACCAATTTCATTGATCTTGTCCATTTTTTAAACACAACAGGTCTGTCAAAGACACAGATAACTGAAGTATATAGCTCTTAAGACTTATAGCATATCATCCTCAGAGTTACCTCAATTTTGCCAGCAGGAAAGATTAAATAACTCCCCTAAATCTTCTGTGGTAAGGAAGACATTATTACTCTTCATTTCTAAGACACTCTCAATTGCATCCATTCGTCTCTAATCTTTTCCTTTAGGTCTTGATGATCAAGCAAACATAGACTTCTTTGCTACTTTGAAAATTTGTTTTTAATTTCTCTCTGGCCATCTGCTCCTCAAATTCTATCTTGTTTTTTCTGGTCCCTTTTCACATATTGCTCACTGTAGTTCATGCTCTCTTCCTTTTGCAAGACACTTATTTTTTTGGGGGGGGGTTAATTCTACATATTAATGACCTGATAAGCTGTTTAAAAATTGATTGTACTCATCAAACAATTAGCCCAGAAAGAAAGAGAACATAAATCTTAAAGGAAAAAAAGTTTCCAGGAGAAGCTAAGGGGGTGGTGATGTTTGCCTAACGTTTTCTACATGTGCAGCAGAACAGTGGATACCCACTCACAAAAGCTCCTGCTTGTATTAGTCACTGCTTGCTGGATCAGCTCTTAAATCTCATTTATTAAAATTATTTTTAAAGGAGTTTCCTATCACATAGTGCTTTAAATGTATCTCAGTTTATCATTATTTCAGTATGCTTGGAAGGAGTTACTGTTCAGGTTAGGAAGGCCAAACGAACTTATAGTCCCCTATAGTCAACCTTTCTAAAACCTGTAATATAGAATACCAAGTATGAGATACACCAAATGACAATGCTGGATATATCTATCCAAAACTAAGGATATATGCTCTCACACACAGTTTATAAATAATGCCCACAGAAAAGCAGATCTAATGAACTATTTTAGATGGTCCAGTCTATCCCTGTCCCATGAATAATTTTGATTTGACAATTCTTATATTGTTTATACAGCTCCTCTATCTAACACATATTCACTTAAAAAGTTATCTGCAACAGATATCACAAGAATTTATATGCTAGAATATGCTAACTAGCAACTCTGGGACAAGCTAGCCAACCAATCCACCACACAGAGCTGCCATGCATAAGCCTATAAACTTTGTAGTGCAGAGGAAGAAGAAAGACAGAAAAAAATAGCAAAGCTCTGCTTTGCAGGAAGCAGTGCTTCCACACATAGGCTTCCACTGCTATCAAGCCAAAAATGCCCAAACTGGCTATTATATAGTGACAGATATGTGGTCTAGTCATCTAATCATTCAATATATTACTCTGTTCATTACCTAATCATTCCTTTGCTGGGACCATTCCACAACAGCATAATCAATTCTGCAGAGCTTACTATGTTCCATAACTGGATTGGCTCAGCAGGCTAAAATGTTGTTGCATGCCTTCAAGTCATTTCTGACTTATGGTGACCATAAAGTGAACCTATCTCGAGGTTTTCTTATTAAGTTTTGTTCAGAGGGGCCTTTGCCTTCTTGTGGGGTGGAGAGAGTATAACTTGCCCAAGTTCACCCAGTGAGTTTTCATGTCTGAGTAGGGGATTCAAACCCTGGTTTCCCTGAGTCCTAGTCCAACACTTAATCCACTACACCATGCTGGCACTCGTAGCTCATGTTCAACCACATCCTGATGTCTGTTTGCCTTGTGTTAAGAAAATTAGGAAAATGTATGACGTCTTCTGTCTAGGCCTAGGATTTCACAAAACATAGTGTTTTGTGACCTTAATACCTACTTCTTAAATTTCTTAAAGATAGCTAACAGATGGTATCTAACACCCGTAAGGTTAAGTAAAATACACAAATCAAACAATATAAAGTGTTGGAAATGTGAAAAAGATGTGGGGTCCCTATTTCATATGTGGTGGGGCTGCAATAAGGTAAAAAGATTCTGGGAAAAAGTGCACGGGGTTATACAAAAGATATTTGGAGTCATGTTTATACTAGACCCTAAGCTATATTTGTTAAATATAACTATGACACTAGAGAAGCAGATAGAGAAAAAATATTGGAGGGTGATGCTCTACTTAATAACAGCGGCTAGATTAAAGATAGCCGCGGTTTGGAAAACAAAAGATACGCCAAACATAGATGAATGGTTGGATAAGTTGATTGAGATGGAGGACAACGACAAACTGTCACGGATAATAAACAATGGTAAGATAGAGGAAGCGAGAGCAGAATGGAAATATGTTACTGAGTATTTGCATAAAAGAGCGAGAATTTAATCTATCTGAGAGGAATGGGGTAAAGGCGAGGGTTCCAGAAAGTTACAATACTAAAAGAGTAAGAGAAAATATGGCAAAGTACACAAAATGAAGAAATAAATCATAAGGTACATAAGTGAGAGTGGTAATGCAAATAAGGACCAAAGACAAAGAAAGAAGTGAAGATGAATAAATCCTTTGGGCCCGTAAACTAGGGAAGTCAAGAGGGAAAGTGAGTAAACAGGGAAGCACTTAGAGGAAAGAAGAGAAGATTTAGGAAGGAAAAGCTTGACGCAATGTATCATAAGTATTATAATAGTATTATTATAATGTATTATAAGTATAACCATCATGAAGAATGTAAGAAATATGGTGATGGAAACTCAAAAATGTTAAGATTATAAAAGATGTAAGATTATGTACTAAGTAGTATGTAATAGTACGCATGTAAAATGTATGAAGATGTATGAAGTTTCTTAATAAATAAAAAATATATATATATTTTAAAAAAAATACCTACTTAACCAAGATTTTTCAAACGATAGACCAATGTTTCCATCACACCTCTGTGATTAAGCTGTAATAAGAAGCTTGATTATTTAGTTTAATTAAACCAATTGAGCCAGCATGACATCACAATACTATGCACAATGCTAGCCTATAGGTATTAAAGACAATTTCAAAGTATAGAACTGGAGTTATTTTTAAAAAAATAAGGACAAAAACAGGAGGAATCATGCTGAACCTGCAACCCAATCTTTTGTTTCAGTTGTTGTATGCCTTCAAATTGTTTCTGACTTATGGTGATCCTAAGGCAAACCTATCATGGGGTTTTGTTGGCAAGATTTGTTCAGAGGGGGTTTGCCTTTGCCTTCCTCTGAGGCTGAGAGAATGTGACTTGCCCAATGTCACCCACTGGGTTTCCATAGCCCAGCGGGAATTCAAACCCTCCAGGGTCACAGCCCAGCTCTTAAAGACTACACCATGCTGGCTCTCTTTTGTTTCAGCAATCCCTACCAAATGATTAACACCTTTAGAAAGTTCTGTTTACTGGAGTACAATGTATAGATTTTGTAAGAATCTTCATTACAATGAATAGTCTTCACTCTTTTACACCAGGAATGATTCCTGTATGACCGTTGACTCAGTTATTTCATTCTAATGCAACTGATCAAGATAAAATAAACCAACCAATTCATCTGCAACAAACAAGTCATCACATTTTCTATCATTCACTAGCCTCAATGGTTATTCCATCAGGCAACCCTATACCTTGTCTTGACTTTAGACCTTACTGACCCCGTTCCAAAAGGTCTGTATGCCAGTCCAAATTATCTCACATGCGACCACATTAGGAGTTAATAAACATGTTCATATAAGTGGTCTCTCCCCACCCCTCTTCCTCAGAAGCTCTTCCAATGGACTAGACAAAAAAATCACAAAATGTGTAGATAACATTGAACAAAAACAGGTCAAAATATTTCAGCACTGATAAACCTTTTAAAGCATTAAATGTTAACAAAAGCATGGAAAGTATTAATAATTCACATAGCCCTGCAGGTAGTCCAGAGCCATATGCATCCTGAAAGGTCAGTGCTCACCATGACTATGGTGACAACATGCACCAGATTCCCAGATCAGCACCTTGAGACTGCCTGCATTTGTTTTTAAACAGCCATCTAGCACATTACCATCTTCCATGAAATTCCACCATAGAATCCCACTACAGCAGCTTTCAAGATTCTAGACTTCATTTAGTAAATTTAAACAGTTAAACAAAAAGCCTAGGGAAGGTTAAACCACATAAAGTAATGCATTCATTGCTCCTAATAAAAACAGAAGCTAATAAAATCTTGTTTGGACCTGTATTACAGCAGCAATCAATGGGAACGGCAATTAATATTTAAGTTATACTTGCATATATGTTTTCTATTTATTGGCTCTAGCACCATAGTCTGCTCATTCTTCAAACTCTAAAGCAGTGGCTGGCAATTCTAAGAACCACTACCCCTATATACACACCCACACACTGCAACAGCAGTAATAAATAAGCAGTAATAAATAAATAATGCAGGTTTCCTTTCACATAAAGTTTGCATTCACCATACACTTTGGCTACAAGCAGAACCAAATTTATGGAAAGCATCTAGAAGTAAAATTCCATTTGGAAATATGGCCCCTAAGGAGCATGTGCCTTAATTTGAATGTGCCTCTTTTTTCCTCTTTCACCATCACCATGGCAGCAAATTTAACAGCAGGGGTCAGGTAGGTGGAAAACCCCTCCAAAAGAAAACAAAAACCTCCATGGGCACATACAGCATAGGCCACATTGCCCACCCAAACTGTGAAGGGACAGACTCAACCAATGTTAAGATGCTTGCTATAATTCAGCAGAATTAAGCACAGCAGGAATAGATGGAAGGATGATTGGGAACTGCCAGCATACCTCTGCAGGATCTGGCAGTAGATGATCACGTTTCTGACTATACCATCAAAATTACTTTTTCTACCTACATCTGGCTATTTGAAATGGAGAACAGTTGGTATAATCCTGAGTGGACTTTTCTGTGATACGACTCTTGAGCTCATTTTAGTTCTGGTACCAAAAACCAATTTTTTTGCCTCAAAATGTATTCAGAGGTGCCTTCTTCCTGAATTCTAAGTGTTATGTCTTTTGTACTTGGCTCTACCTACATCTCAGAGTTTTAGTAAAAACAAAAAACCAAAGTGTATACAGTATTATAAACCTAAAGTCTGCCCCTCCCTTCATGTAGGGTACTTGTACACTTCTGTATAAATGTAAAAAATCACAACTGTTGAATGGCAAAGAAATTTATCCTGTTCCCAGGAACAGCTAAACTTCTTTAGGTTTAGGTGCTAAAGACAAAAATATTCCTCTGGGGAAGATAATGTTGGGGTCTGCACAGGAAGGAAGCAGCAAAATTTTATATTGGAAGAAAGAAATTGAGAAGTTTGTAAGAAAAATGGCAAGGACCAAGAATACTCCAAAGAGAAGAGCCCTGCTTAATGACAGACAGTCCACTCAGTGCTCTAGGGGTTCTGCCTCCTACTGTTCATTCCCCAGTACTAAAAAGGATTGACCTTGAAGGGAACACTTCAAATTCCCATGAAGGCACAGTAGAGACTGCATCTTGCTGGCTAAACCTTAATGAAGCCTTCATTTATGTCACAGAGAGAAGAGTCATTACTGACCAACAAACCACTACCCTAGCAGAAATACGTTTACAGAGAAGAAAATAAAATATCTAGTTAGCGTCTTCCAGCACATGTCCTTGTTCACACATTTCTGAAAGATCACAGAACTACTAAAAATACTTAAGAGCCACTCAGCAACTTTTATTGCCATCAGTGAAACAGGATGTTCTTTAGTAACTCAAAATGATTGCAAATATCTAGCAGGGAAGAGGTTTGGGATCCAAAATACCAGGATTCAGAGAAAGTATATATGAACACTTTCAGCAGGCCCACTGGTGAGAGAAAAAGGAATGTTGGTCTTACCTGTGATACGTTCTTTTCCAGTGGTGAGGCGATGAGCATCCTAAAAGTTTCTGGGTAGCTCCTCCCCACTCGCCCCTGGTAGGCAGGTAACAAAGTTCCTTCAGCTAGCCCCTTCCCTTGAGGTCATCTGAGAGGAGCGACCCACATCTTGCCAGTTCATACAAGAGTCACCTTACGTGCTCCTAAATTAGAAAGTATTGAAGATTAAAAAAAACTTAGAGGAAAGGAAAACACCCCCACCAGTCACAAACTGTACAACACCAGTGTCCCGGGTGGGGAGGATGCTCATCGCCTCACCACTGGAAAAGAACGTATCACAGGTAAGACCAATCTGTGGGGAGGGTTTCAGAGCATCCTAAAAGTCTCTGGGATGTACAAAAGTCCCCTGTGTCAGGTAGGAGTTGGCAAAAAATACTGTCTAGGTTCTGACTATCTGCTGGAGGACTCTTCTGCCAAAGGCAGCCTCTGCAGACTGCAACTTGTCCAATCTATAATGCCTGATAAACGTTGAAGATGATCTCCAGGTGGCTGCCTTGCAGATCGCCTCAAGGGGGGCATCCCTGTCCCGTGCCACGGAAGTTGCAGAACTCCGGATCGAGTGAGCCAAAATGCCCACTGGGAGCGGAAGGTTCAAGGACTCATAGCATGTCAAGATGCAGGCTCTGATCCACCAGCTTATGGTGGATGGAGATACTCTCCATCCCAAGGAACAGGCAATGAACTGAGACAAACATCACCTCAGACCTCCGGAACCCCCTGGTCCTCCTCATATATATATGAACTGCTCTGCAGACATCTAACGTGTGCCAAATCCTCTCCAACTCTCTTGCTGGATGAGGGCAAAAGGAGGGTAGGACGACTTCCTGACACGTGTGAAAGGGTGAGTTCACCTTAGGCCTGAAGTCAGGGTGTGTCCGAAGAATGGGAGTCTGGCCTAATTTGACAAAGGTCCTTTCACACTGAGAGGGCCCCCAGTTATGACACTCTACGTGCGGACATAATAACCACCAGAAAAAGAACCTTCCACAACATACGCTTAAGGGAGATCTCCCACAAAGGTTTGAAGGGTGCCACCATCAATGCCTTCCGGCCTGTATGAAGGTCCCAAGAAGGGAATCTGTGTACTGTGTGGGGGGAGATTAGCCGTCCCCTTTAAAAATCTGTGCAAGTCCAGATGGGAAGACACCTCTGCCACCCTATCTGGCAGGAGAATTGAGACAATGGCAGCAACCTGTCTTCTGATAGTGTTTGGGCCCAACCCAGCACCAATGCCATCCTGAAGAAACTGCAGCAGGAGCAGAACCATAATGTGCATAAAATTGTGGCCCTTGTTCTGCATCACCTACGGAACACTCAGAAAGTATATTTGCAGATTCTCTGCGTGGAGTCATGTCTGCATGCCAAAATAGTGTCCACCACTGAAATGGGGTAACCCCAAGAGTTCAACATCTCCCGTTCAATTTCCACGCATGGAGCTGCAGCCAAGCAGGGTCTGGGTGGTGCACTTGTCCCTACGATAGGAGATCCAGCTGTATTGGGAAGGTGATCAAAGATGTTTCCATTGCTAGGATCTCTGAGAACCACACCCTCCATGGCCAGGCCAGTGTAATTAAGATGATCTCTGTGCCCTCTGTCTGGGTCTGCCTCAGAACCTTGGGAATCAACAGGATCCTTCGGCCAGCCCCTTCCCTTGAGGTCATCTGAGAGGAGCGACCCACATCTGGCCAGTTCATACAAGAATCGCCTTACGGGCTCCTAAATTAAAAAGCATTGAAGATTTTTTAAAAAAACTTAGAAGAAAGGAAGACCTTCGGGCCAAGGTCGTGTCAGAGTGTCCATTCCCTCAGCCCCCTCCATTAGAAACACTGAGAAGAAGAGAGGGAGCTTTGAGTTCGTGGGGGAGGTGAAGAGGTCCAGTATCAGTCGACCCAGTGACCTAATGACGAGTTCGAACACCTCCTGGTGTAAGCTCCACTCTCCCTGGTCGATGTCGGATCTGCTAAGCCAATTCGCCTCCAGGTTGAGGGTGCCCTGCAAGTGCTCCACCTCCAGGGAAATGAGGTCCCTCTTGGCCCATTCCATGAGGAGAGTCATCTCCTCCATGAGAGATCTGGACCTCGTACCCCCTTGGTGATTTATGTGGGCCTTTGTTGTGGTGTTGTCAGTCCTGACCAGTATGGCCCTGCCTTGCACCAGGCTTTGAAAGGAGAGTGCAAGGCTGATAGCTCTGAGATCCAGCCAGTTGATGCTGTGATGCGCCTCCTCTAGTGACCACCTGCCCTGTGCCAGGTGATCTCCGCAATGGGCTCCCCAACCTCTCAGGCTTGCATCTGAAGTTATCTGTACCCTTTCCGGAGTCCAAATGAGCCGACCTCTGTGGATCGCTGATGATGTCCACCAAGGAAGCGATGCCCTCACCTCCGAAGGGAGCTCAACCATTCTGTGCCTCCTGGTCGCAATGTCCTGTTGGAATGGGAGGAACCACTGTAGAGGTCTTGCATGGAAGTGTGCCCAAGGGAGACACTCTATGGATGCTATCATGAGTACCTGTAGTTGGGCAAGATGCATGATGTCTGACCTCTGTATTTGCTGAGTCATCATCACTAGACTTGCAATTCTCTCCTAAGGAAGGGAGACTCGTCCCACTACGGTGTCCAGCCTCATGCCCAGATGCTGTATGTGTCTGGCTGGTGAGAGGAAATTCTTTTCAAAATTCACTTGGAAGCCATAGTCCTGCAGGGAGGAAAGCACGAACTGTATGTCCCTCCTCGCCTGGGGCCCAGATGGCGAATGGATTAATAAATTGTCCAAATAAGGATAGATGTGCAGACCTGCTCTCCTCCAGTGAGCGACCAGGGCCACCATGATCTTTGTGAAGACGCTGGGGCCAATGATAGGCCAAAAGGTAGGCCTTGTATTGGTAGCGCCTGCCGTTGTAGGCAAAACGGAGGAAACAACGATGTTCCTGACAGATTGGCACATGAAGTTAGGCATCCTGCAAGTCCAAGGAGGAAAGGAAGTCCCCAGGTCAGAGGGCCTCCAGGATGTGCTTCAGGGTTTCCATGTGAAACTTGCGCTGCCAGACAAACCTGTTGAGGCCCTTCAGGTTGAGGATGGCCCTCCAATTTCCATTCTTTTTGGGAACTAGGAAGAGATTGGAGTAACAGCCTTGGGTCCATTGGGCGCTCAGGACCTCCTCCATGGCTCCCCATGCAATCAGATCCTTGGATCTCGGAGAAGGGATGAACCGGGGGGGCAGGAGGGAGAATTCTATGCAATATCCCTGACGAATCATCCGCAGGACCTACTTGTCCGATGTAGAAGCCTCCCATATGTGTGAAAAGAACTGAAGCCTGTCCCTACTAGCATGACATTGTCATGCTTGCTAGTTCCTGGAATGGGTCTTGGAGGTAGAGGACTGAAAGGACTTTCCAGATGATCCAGCCTGACTCCTGTGCTGGGATCTATTGTCTCCCCAGCATTGCTTGAAGGGCCTGGAGTCCCTTTGACCAACGCCGAGACAGGGGCATCAATGAGCGGGACCTGAAGCCTCTTCATAACATTTTTAGGAAGAGGGTACAATTTCTTTGCGTAGGTAGGCTGCACCTTACTGGTAGCCGGGTTACTCCACTCATCCCATATGACCTGCATGAGGTTGGCTGGGACAGGCATCTCCATGGCTGTAGGGTGTGAAGCAGGGAAGAATTCACCTGACACCTTAGGAAGATCTCGGTCCAGTTGCGGTTCCTGTTCCTGAGGAAGGTGGAGGCACAGCGTCCTAATCGTTTTTCAAAGCAGCGTTGGGAAATCATTGGTCTTTAAATGGCAGGTGGAGGAGTGGGACGCGCCACCAGACTCCTCCCCTTCCTCTGCAGAAAAAAACGTCCTCTTCATGATCAGAATGTTCTGATCCATCTGAGGCATACCCTTCCTCTGCTGAAGACTGACCCTCCTCTGCTAAAGAATGGACTGAAGCAACATCCTCCTCCAATGTGCACGGTCGCTTGAGGGGTAGCTGGTCCACATCAGCCTCCAAGGCAGAGGCCCAGTGCTCTTCCTCCTCTTCCCCCCCGCATCATCCGTGGCCCCCTTGGTGCTGACTTCACAATTGTGCTGCATCCCGGAGGATCCGGCACCACCCCCTGAGGGTCCGGCACCATCCCCTGCACTGCCTTCCCTGCCCCCTTGCTGGCACTGGATCACACAGCCATATGATGTTCCTGGTGCGCCTGCTTTGCGGCCTTGCCAGAGCCTCCCAGCCACTTCTTGCCCATTTGTGGTTTCTTGGGATGGGGGGGATCTTGCGCAGCAGCTGGGGAGGAGGGGGTAGTAACAACAGTTAAGTGGGGATTGGAACCGGGGGGGGTGCAATGGGTCCCAGGCCGCTAGGATTCCCCCCCCCCCGCCGGGAGAATGCCAGCAACACCCAGCAAAGCAGGCTGTGCCAGTCTGGCTACCAGAACGCCCAGCGATTCCTTAGCCATGAGGTCCCTGACACAGGATGCCAAGCCTGGTGGCAGGTCGCCCCCGTGGGTCGCTGTTTTCGTGGTCCCTTGGTCACTCCTGGTCTCCTTTGCGAGGTCCTCATGGTTGCCAGAGCACTCTTGAGCAGCCGCAGAGCACAGGAGTCTCGCCTGTTGTATGGGCTGCTCTGCGCCTCCTCCTCCTGGAGGGATAAAATGGTGGCTGCCTCCTGGCTGGCTCCTAGTCCCAGCAGTGGGAGCAAAGCCAGGGAAACAACGGTTGAGGCGGGGGCTTGTCGCCCTTTTTCGACATTTTCCTGTGCATCTCGATGAGGGATCCAGTCTGTCCTCTCTGCTGTTGTCATTATTGTTGTTGTTGTTGCTGCTGGTGCTAATATTATTATTATTTCTTCTGTTTAAAGCCCTGATAAAAAGGGATCAAGCTGGCATTGTTAAAGCCACGTGGCAAGGAAAAAGGAGCACAGTGATGTGCATCCTCCAGGAGCAGTAGGCAGCAAACAACTGGCCAGATGTGGGCTGCTTCTCCTAGATGACCTCAAGGGAAGGGGCTGGCCAAAGGAACTTTGTTATCTGCCTACCAAGGGCGAGTGAAGAGGAGCTACCCAATGACTTTTAGGATGCTCTGAAGCCCTCCCCACTGGGAAAAAGAACCTGAGATGATATGTATTTTGTAACGTAACACTAATACTACTTTCTCAATCTGTCATTTTCCAATCTTTTCTTTCTAGGAGTGGTTCATGGCACCGTTACATCACAACTGACATCAGAAACACAGACGTAGTAAATTCAAGAATCTCTGAAAGAGATAAATGCATCCACAAAAGATTTTAATAAAATATTTGGGGGAGGGAGAGAACTTACTGGATTCCAGTTACACCAGTGGAGGCAAACAGACCAGCAGTGGCAACAAAGAAAAGACAACAAGGGCAGCAACAGTCAAAGGAGGAAGCTGTGGTCAGCTCCAAACAATCTATTTCCAAATGCTGGACTTTAGGACTGGGGTTTCTTCAGAATTAAAATCATGAGAAGACATGATTCACTAGAGAAGATGACAATGCTTGGGAAGGTTGAGGGCAGTAAGGAAAAAAGAAGACCACATTCCAGATGGATAGACTCAATCAGGAAAGCCATGACCCTGAGTTTGCAAGACCTGAGCAGGGCTGCTGAGGATAGGATGACTTGGAGGTCTCTCATTCATAGGGTCACCATAAGTGAAAGTCAACCTGAAGGCAGCTAACAAAAACAACATGGAAAATTGTCTTCGAAACTGTCTGTCTCACAAGACTGGTGACCATTCTATTCTAAATCATTTTTCCCTATCAACCTTCAGTTCCAATGAGACCTCCACCTCAAAGCTAAGCATTTGGAAACAGACTACTTGGATCTGCAAGCCAATACCGCCCAGGACCACTACAGCCACCACCTCCCTGTATGAGCAGGGAGAGAAAATACAACTGCTAGAGTAACAGATTGTCACACTAGCATAATAAACCAACAGCATTCCAACGTTAGCATCTAGCTTTAATTTTTTAATCACTGCAACTATAGCTTCCAATAAACCCATATAATTTCCCCAGACCTTTCATCCACAAGGTGTTCATCAGAGAACAAAACAGGAAGTAACTAGCTTCAACTTGGTATACTCAAGCATACACCGTAATCTGAAATCTAAATCCTAGCTTTCAAGGAAAAAAGAGAAATCTGGGAAATCATGCTTTCATGGGGGATGCTCTACAAAAGACACTATGAGATTAAGTTCCCTTTAGCAAAAAACACCATTTTTAAAGGGCTAAACAGATGTGAATGAAATAAAGAAGATTACAGACTTGGTGTCTAGGGTGGTATATTTATACCTTATTCCTGGCTGTCTAAAGCTTTAACCTGGGTAACATTCTTTTGCAATAGAGGCCAAATCAGAAAGAAAATAAATTCAAAGTAAAATAACTTAAGATCAAATAATCAGATACCAACATTGATTCACATTTTGGAACTCTTCCAGAGAAAAAGAGTTCTGCCTGGAGCAGCAAACAATTAAGGCCACAGAAAGAACACAGTAGGCCAGAAAAACTGTTATCCATGAATAAAAGCTTCATATAATATATGGAGATGACTAAAGAATTACTCTGACCAAATGCAAGCAAGCTTCCTGTATCCCACATGCTGGAAAAGAATCAAAGAAGCATTTATATATTGCTTTCACAAAGTTCACATAACCTTCTGTCTCCCAACTGAGGAAATATATACAACGCCAAAATAAAAAGTGGTAGTTGTCAAATGAACAGACGTTGCACCATTTTCTTCTCACAAGAGGCTTATGAGAAGCAGCCCACTACCATATGGCTACTTAACTTTGTATTTTGAGGCTACCACTGTTACTTTTCCATTTATTGAGTATAGCAGAAAAGGAAGCAGGAAGATAAAAAGACTGCATCATGATGGGGGTTTTTTAAAAAAAAAAAGAAGAAGAAGAAAATCCCTATTAAGAAGTATTTTCTACTGACATCCTGTATAGAATTCTTAAGCGTGGTCTCCAGTCCCAAAATGTATCTAGTTTTTGCACATAAAACCATGAGAATCACAAAAAGCTTTCCATAATATATAGCTACTACTTATTTTAGGTCCATGAATGAAGTTTACCATGCAAGGTGAGCTCATCACACTCAAGGCTAGATGCAGATAAGAATTCATCTGCCCAAGCCACTATGGCAACCATAGTTCTGATAATCTTTTTTTTTTTTCAAAAGAGGGCTAACATCCATGTTGCAATCTTCCTCAGAATCATACCTGTACTTAAAGCCAGCAGGAGCTTTATTTACATCACTTTGTTATCATGTTATATACTCCAATTAACACTCTGGCTTTTCTTCGCAAACGAAGATTCAGGAAGGAAAATAGCCGACGTAAACAACTGGCTCCGTAGATGGTGTCGCCGAGAACAAATTGGATTCTTGGATCATGGACTGCGCTTCCATGCGGGGGGACTTCTGGCAAGAGATGGGGTGCATCTTACAACAGTTGGAAGAAACATTTTTGCCAACAGTCTCAAGAATTTGATCAGGAGGGCTTTAAACTGAGTCAAATGGGGGAGGGAGACAGTATTCTGGAAGGCAAAAGGGCTGGAGAAAATAGTCAAACTGTCAGAGGGAACAAGGCGAACAGCGCAAGGACCCAACAGTGGGAGGCAAAAAAACTTGCACAGGGAGCAAGTAAAGGGAACACATGGTCTCAGGTGTCTCTACACTAATGCACAGAGCATGGGAAATAAGCAAGATGAACTTGAACTCCTTGCACTACAAAACAAATATGATATAATAGGCGTTACTGAAACCTGGTGGGACGAGTCTCATGATTGGAATGTAGGAATAGAGGGGTATAACCTTTATAGGAGAAACAGGCCAAACAGGAAAGGAGGAGGAATAGCATTATATGTCAGGGATATTTACACCAGTGAAGTGATCCATGACATCAATACTGGAAGCCAGGTGGAGAGCATCTGGATAAAAATTAAAGGGGAGGGAAACAACAGGGATGTTATTGTGGGACTCTACTACAGACCCCCAAATCAGACGGAGGAATTGGATGTTGCCTTTCTAGAACAGATGAACATACATGCAGAAAGGAGAGATGTAGTAGTGATGGGTGACTTCAACTATCCTGATATTTGCTGGCAATCTAACTCAGCCAAAACTACAAGGTCTAGCAAATTCCTTACATGCCTGGAAGACAATTTCATGGTCCAAAAGGTGGAAGAGGCAACAAGGGGGTCAGCTATTTTAGATCTGATCCTAACCAACCGAGACGACCTTGTTAATGGGGTGCAAGTGGTGGGATCCTTAGGTGAGAGTGATCATGTTCTCCTGGAGTTTGTTATACAATGGAAAGGAGAAGCCAGACATAGTCAGACACGCATTCTCGACTTTAGGAGAGCTGATTTCAATAAACTCAGGGAAATACTGGGGATGATCCCATGGTCAAGAATACTAAAAGAGAAGGGACCTCAAGACGGATGGGACTTTCTCAAAAGGGAGATACTGAAGGCACAATTTCAAACAGTACCATTGAGGAAGAAAAATGGGAGGTGTCTCAAGAAACCAGGATGGATGACTAAAGAACTTTCAAGGGAGCTAAGTTTTAAACGGAACATGTATAGGAAATGGAAAAGGGGGGAAATCACCAAAGAAGAATTCAAACAGATAGCGAACACGTGTAGGAGTAAAGTCAGAAAAGCTAAAGCACAGAATGAGCTCAGGCTTGCTAGGGAGGTTAAGAACAATAAAAAGGGTTTTTTTGGGTATGTCCGCAGCAAAAGGAGGAAGAAGGAAATGATAGGGCCGCTACGTGGAGAAGATGGCAAAATGCTAACAGGGGACAGAGAAAAGGCAGAATTACTCAACACCTTCTTTGCCTCAGTGTTTTCAGAAAAGGAAAAGGAGGACCAACCTGAGGAGAATGGAACAGAGGACACAATAGGGGAAATCCAGCTCAAAATAAGTAAAGAGGTAGTACAGGAATACCTTCTTAATCTAAATGAATTTAAATCTCCAGGACCAGATGAACTACATCCAAGAGTATTAAAAGAGCTGGCAAATATAATCTCAGAGCCATTGGCAATAATCTTTGAGAACTCCTGGAGAACAGGAGAAGTCCCAGCAGACTGGAGGAGGGCAAACGTTGTTCCCATCTTCAAAAAGGGGAAAAAAGAGGATCCCAACAACTATCGTCCAGTTAGTCTGACATCAATACCAGGGAAGATTCTAGAACAGATCATTAAACAGAGAGTCTGTGAACATTTAGAAGGCAATGCCATAATCACAAAAAGTCAGCATGGGTTTCAGAGAAACAAGTCATGCCAGACTAATCTGATCTCTTTTTTTGATAAAGTTACCAGCTTGGTAGATGAAGGGAATGCTGTGGACATTGCATACCTTGATTTCAGTAAGGCCTTTGACAAGGTTCCCCATGACATTCTTGCAAACAAGCTTGTAGAATGTGGGCTAGACAAGTTAACTGTTCAATGGATTTGCAATAGGTTGACCGGCCGAACCCAAAGGGTGCTCAGCAGTGGCTCCTCTTCGTCTTGGAAAGATGTGACCAGTGGGGTGCCACAGGGTTCTGTCCTGGGCCCAGTGCTATTCAACATCTTTATCAATGACTTAGATGAGGGAATTAGGGGCATACTTATCAAATTTGCAGATGACACCACATTGGGAGGAGTAGCTAATACCCTAGAGGACAGGATCAAAATTCAGAATGACCTGGATAGACTGGAGAGCTGGGCCAAAGCTAACAAAATGAAATTCAATACGGAGAAATGTAAAGTACTGCATTTAGGGCGGAAAAATGAAATGCATAAATATAGGATGGGAGAGACCTGGCTGAATGAGACTACGTGCGAAAGGGATCTAGGAGTCCTAGTAGACCACAAGTTGAACATGAGCCAACAGTGTGATGCGGCAGCTAAAAAGGCCAATGCAATTTTGGGCTGTATCAATAGAAGTATAGTGTCTAGATCAAGGGAAGTAATAGTGCCACTCTATTCTGCCTTGGTCAGACCTCACTTAGAATACTGTGTCCAGTTCTGGGCACCACAATTCAGAAAGGATATTGACAAATTGGAGCGTGTCCAGAGAAGGGCAACTAAAATGGTGAAAGGTCTGGAAACGATGCCTTATGAGGAGAGACTTAGGGAGCTGGGTATGTTTAGCCTGGAAAAAAGACGGTTTAGAGGCGATATGATAGCCCTGTTTAAGTATTTGAAGGGATGTCACGCTGAGGATGGAGCAGGCTTGTTTTCTGCTGCTCCAGAGACTGGAACACGGAGCAATGGGTGCAAGCTCCAGGAACAGAGATTCCACCTCAACATGAGGAGGAACTTTTTGACAGTAAGAGCTGTTCGGCAGTGGAACGCACTCCCTCGGAGCGTGGTGGGGTCTCCTTCCTTGGAGGTCTTTAAACAGAGGCTGGATGGCCATCTGTCGGGGATGCTTTGATTGTGATTTCCTGCGTGGCAGGGGGGTTGGACTGGATCGCCCTCGTGGTCTCTTCCAACTCTGCAATTCTATGATTCTATGATTCTATGATTCTATGACACATCCCGCGCTTTCTGCAAGCGCGCTGATGACTAAAAAGGCCAATCAGAGATAAACAAGTCCGGTTGCAAAAAGCACAGCAGAAGGTCTCCTTGGGTGATGTTTTTGGGTTGTGATTCTTTCTGCATTGTCGTTTCTCTTCAAGACTTGTTCGGCGTGAGTTCTCAAATAAGGCTGCAGCATTGTGGATAGTGCGTCTCCATGCCTCCCGATGTGAGGCCAGGGCGGACCACTGTTGGTGATCAATTTGGCCGAGCCTGAGATGTTGTTTCAGGGAGTCTTTGTATCGCTTTTTTGGAGCGCCCCTCTTACGCTGACCCGTGGCGAGTTCACCGTAGAGTAGTATTTTTGGGAGGCGATGGTCCTCCATCCTAGAAACGTGCCCTGCCCAGCGTAGCTGCGTTCTCAATATCATGGCCTCAATGCTGGTGATCCCTGCTTGCTCAAGGACAGCAACATTCGTCACATAGTAACAACAATTAAAGTAAATGTTCTCAGACAGGACTTCAAACTGAAGAATCTCTTCACTAACTCTGTATTTTAAAAAAACTACTTAAACATTAACATTTGCATTCATGAACCCTGCTTCAAAGCTTAAGCCAAGGGACTATTGTTGTGCCAAGTTTTTAAGAGCTTTCTCAATGACTTCCACAGAGATCTTAGTTCAGGTTACTATTATCAGTCTGATCTTCTACAGAACTAAAGTAGCTGAATAGGATAAAAGGGAAGGGAGGTGAAACCAGGGAGGAGGAGAAGCTGACACTAAAATTAATAATCCAGTAATTAAGTGTAAAGTGTCACATAAAGTGGAGGGGGAAGTACAAATGAGTATATAAGAAGCACATGCCTCCTCCTCTCCAAAGCCGTCATACTGGTATCCTCCATGCCACCAAGTCCCTGTGCAAAAGTAACTCTGGGAGACCTATACCTGCCTGCAAAAAAAAAGGGGGGGTGAGGGCATGCTGTAAATTAGAAGCAACCATTAATAACCTCCAGCAGCCATTTTCTGAAGCGTGAAGATTTCTTTCCATATCTTAGCTACTGAAACTAGCAGTAAGGCTATTTATTAGTGCTAGTTCTCAGGAAGGCAGTGTGTCATTTGGACACCAATAAGATCTGTTTGTCCTTTAAAACACAACAGCCCTTCCTAAAACTCTTACTTTCCAGCAGAAATGCACTATCTGCCTATTCCCATAAGGAAAGATTTCAATTCTCACTTGGTAGGTTACAGGCAACATAGTGAGGAAGGTTGTTAAAAGGAGACCACTACAACGAGATTTTTGCTTCCCATCTGTTTGAGAAATCAATGTAAGTAAATGTAGCTCAATTTAAATGTTCTGACTTTGGAAGCAACTTGTCAGTAAAAATCCAAAATATTTGACACACTTTTAACGACGTCTTTGCTACTAGAACTATGAGCTTTAATTTCACGTTCAAAGTGTAATTTCCACTCTGTCAGATAAAAAACATTCTTTAAATAAATAATAGATCAAAGGAGTGCCATTCTGATAGCATACAGACACCATGGATCTAGACTAGGAGGAATAAATCTTCTACAGTTACAGAATTCTGGGTAAAGAGAATGGTGAATATTTAATCATGTTACTTAGATTTATCAATGAGGGATTTTTAAATATTGTAGAGATTTCTCCAACCAGAAACACACTAAAAAAATCCTCTCTGCAAAAGATTTCAGGTTGTTTCTCATGTCTAAGGTGTGCTAACTTTGCTAGCAATATTTTAAGAAAGGATATATTATTACGATGTCAATGCTATATCATTGTTATCACTAGATAAATATCTTTGGTTACAATGGGATCTATGTTAGAAGTATCTGTAGAATTAATGTTCAAACCATGTTTCTACAAAAGCATCAAACTGAAGTACAATTGGGCCCCCATATCCGTGGGGGTTCAGTTCCTGGATTTACCACAGATACTGGACCAGATAACAGCAAACTCTATTAAAATAAAGGATTTCCAGTAAAAGCATACCATAGCATTCCACTGGAGGTCCTAGATTTTCCAACTCATCTCTATGGTATGTGTTCCTGTTTTGTGTCCTGTAGATAACTGAAACCATGGGTATCAGTTCCATGGATACGGGGGTCCGACTGTACTAGCTTCCAAGTTCAAGCTATGTTATCTTGAGGTTAGCAGTCTCAAAGTTAGATTAATTTCAAATTTAAAATTTTAAAAGGTAAAGGTATTAAATAACTTAATCACATATAGTTTAACATTACAAAAAGTACATGGTAATATAACACCCTAGGATCCCACAATAATCCTTTATACCAGCACTGGGAGTCATGTGGCCCTGAAGATATTGTTGGACTGCATGTCCCTGAAGCCCTAGCTAACAGAGCCAATAATAAGGAATGATAGGAAAGGCAATCCAACATCTGGAGGGCTGCATGATTGCCAACCATGGTTTACAGTACAAACTGAAAGGTGTATTCAAATATGGCCTGATGGAGTCCCAAAGTCAGAACTTGCACAGAGATCACCATGACTCATAAGTTGTGACTTCTATACACTAACAAACTGCAATATTACAAGGAAATGGATGTAAGAATTCCTGAAAATACTTGCCCATGTTACTGTACCTAAGCAGCACATATAAAATTATTTCCAGCCAAAATCAGGAGCAAAAACATTTCCAAAAGCCCACTGGCAAAGAGAAATCAAAGATAATACCCTGCCCTAAGCTCTAAGCATTTGCAGCATGCATGTACATATGTACCATCCAAAATGCCATCATTATTTATTAACTAAAATATTTACATCGCACCCTATATCTGAAGATCTTGGGGTGGCTTACAATAAAATCACTTTAAAACAATAAATAGTAACAATAGTTTTTTAAAAATTGAAATATATTAAATAGTTTAGCAATTAAAACCAAATGATTTAAAACTGGTTAAAATAATTTTAAGTAATACAACCATAAGACATTTACAGCCTGGATAAAATCATTTAGGCCAAAATGATCCTAATGTTAGCAGCAGTCAACCCTTGAAGCGGAAGAAATTCCACAACGAGGGTGCCACTGCAGAGAAGGTCTTCTCTCGTGTCCTTCCACAATGTATTTCTCCCACTGGTGGGATACCAGTAGGGGAAACGCTAACTAGATTAACAGCTTATAGCAGTAATGTGGCACCCAAAGGATCAGACTACTAAAATGCAACATGAAACATACAAGAGAAATGAACCAAACAACTTAATATCAGTTGGTGTAACGGTAGCTCCTGCATGCATAGGATAAGTTCACACTGATGTCATCTACAAGAACATCCCAGCATTTATTCCACACTAAATAAAATATGATCCAAGCTGCAAAGTTCCAGTACCAATAGTAATTATGATGGGGAGAGGAACCTCAATAGTTCAACCCAATGGATCAGTGTTTGCTTTTGTTTCTGAATGTCAAAAACATTATCAAAGCTATAGACTCAGTGCACATGAACGATCTTTCAGAGTCGCTAACAGAACTAGAAGTATTCAGTAAAAAATCATATTACTAAAAATCACTTTGTAAATTCTAACCATGCTTTTAAAATTAAAATTCTGAGGCCTTTTTGCAAGTGTTGGTCTCTTCTCTGTCTTCCTTTAATTCTGTTGGTTCTCTGGATTCAGCTGTTTCTTAACTCAACTTTAACATCACCCCTTGATAGTTTTGCTCTTTTGTCAACATGAACAGTCCCTTCTACCAAACCTCACCCTTGGCTTACTCTTTTTATTTAGCATCCTCATTCCTGCTCTTGTGCAGCTGAACATTTGTGGAGGAAGACTAGGGAGTAGGCAGACTACATTCATTATATATTCATTTCCTCTGAGTTTAAACATGATAATGTTTCTCAAATTCTTAAGAAGCCTTCACTTGATCCATCTTCTCTTTCTAATTATCATTCTGGTTCATTGTTGCCTTACCACTCAAAAGTTTTGGAACATGCTGTTTATGTCCACTATCTCAACTTTCTTTCTTGTATTTCTGGAATGGAGAATTTTCAATCTGGATTTCACCCTTTGCACTCTACAGAAACAGCTCTTATGAAAATCACAAATTTTCTCCTTTAGGACAAGTCAAAAGGCCTATATTCAGTCCTTATTCTCCTTAATCTCTCTGCAGCCTTTGACACAGCTGACTACGCTCTTTTGTGAGATTCACTTCATGATCTAGGGTTCACTGATTCAGTTCTCTGATGGTTCACATCTTATTTCTCAGGTTGGTCATTTAATGTGATAACTGGAGGTCATGGATCTTTTTCTTTTCCCCTTTTGGTAGTGGTTCCACAGGTTTCTGTACTTGTCCCTTTGTTGATTTCTGTTTATACACTGTACCTTTAGGTAATCTGATCACTTCATATGGTTTTCAATGTCATCTTTATGCTGATGATAGTGAGTTGTATTTCTCCACTCCAGAACTCTCTTCTGATACCAAACATCATATTACAGGATGTCTTTCAGCTATCTCAGCATGGATGTTTCATTGTTGCCTAAAATTGAACATGGCAAACACAGAACTGCTTATTTTCCCTCTAAAACCTTCTTTACAACATAAATTCTCCATCACTGTTAAAAATGTTCCCATTTACCCTGTGAAGGAAGCACGTAGCTTTGGATTTATTTTGACTCTTCTTTGTCTTTTGTTCCTCACATTGAAGCTGTAGCAAAGTCATCTCAATTTTTTCTTTATAACATTACCAAAATCAGACCTTTCTTTCTTCTTCCTACACTAACACATTAATTCATGCCTTGGTCATTTTTCATTTTGATAATTGTAATCTTCTTTTGACTGGTCTTCCATTACCTCAGTCTTGACCCCTGGTTTCCATTCAACAGTCTGCTGCTAAGATTATCTTTTTCGCCCATCGTTTTGATCATGTTACCTCACTCTTCATACATCTTCATTGGTTACCCATTCCTTCTAGGATTCAGTACAAGCTTCTTGTTTTTAACATTCAAAGCCCTACACAACCTAGCTCCCCCCTATCTTGCAGCCCTTATTTCTTTTTACCAGAAATCTCTGAAGATGCCACAGATGCAGGTGAAACATCGGGAATAAATTCTTCCAGAACACGGCCTTATAACCCGGGGGGAAAAAACACAAAAAACTTTTCCCAGTGGTTTTTAAACAAAATCAGTTATCATGGGTGTTGGAGCACATTTACAATCATACATGTTACAATCACATAACAGTTTTACTACTTTTTGCTCTTGGCTAAGCAGAAAACTCCCATCATCCAGTCTTTTTACATTTACACCCAAATATTGTTGCACTTCACTCAAATATTTAAGTTGAAACTTTTTACCAAGTTCTTGGGTAAATGTTTTACCCTGTTCATTTGTTTTCGTGATCAAACACAGATCATCCACAAACGCAATCAGAATTTCTAAAGTTTGATGAGTACCCCTTGTACACATATGCGAATCAGTAATACATTGCTTAAAACCAAATGCTAACAAAGCATTATTCAAACATTAGTTCCAATTTTCCCCAGATTGTTTTAACCCATAGATTGCCTTCTTTAACTTGTACAATTGGTTTGGGTTCTCAGTTTCAAATCCAGGTGCTACCTGCATAGAAATGGTTTCTTTCAAATATGCTGTGCCAATTCAGATATGCTGTGCCAATATCAAAGTGTTGCACTTTAAAATTATTCAGACTAGCCACAGACAATGCTACCCTTATACTTTGAGCTTTTGCAGTAGGTACGAAAGTCTCATCATATGAAGAATACTTGACCTGTGAAAACACTTGTGCAACTAATCTGGCTTTGTACTTAGTTTCACCAGACTGCAGCTTTTTCTTTTTATATACCCATCTGCACCCAACAGTTTGTTGCCCTGGTGGCAGATCAACCACATCAAAAACATTGTGCAAATCCATAGAATTCATCTCAGAACTCATAGCAGATTCCCATCTTTTTCTCTCCTCCTGAGGCAATTGCAGAACCTGACTGTACTTGTTAGGCTCAGGTGTGATTTGGCATACCCTTACAGCATTCTGTACTACAAATCTCTGAGGTGGAATGCCGTTTGTTTCACAACTTGACCTTCTAAGATTAAAAAATTGAGTAACATCCTCTTCCTCACTGCTTTCTGCCTGTGGTGGGTTTCTCCATTGCTGCCACTCCTGCTTAACCTCAACAGGGCTTCTAGCACCAAGGAAAGCCTGCTCTGGCATCTGTTGCAGCTCATGAGCATTATCACTTACAGGTAGAAACACTTCAGGTTTAGAATGCACTTGGTGCCAATTACTATGCTCCTCAAATTGAGCATTTCTGGAAACTAGAAACTTCCCATTTCCAAGTGCAAACCTGTATGCCTTTGAGCTAACCTCCTTTCTCCTTGTAGCTTTGGAAATGTTCACCAAAGCACAGCTACCAAAAATTCTCAGGTGTTTGACTGATGGCTTCTTGCCATACAGCATAAAATAAGGTGTGTCTTGTACCACAGAGTTCCACAGTCTGTTATTAATATAATTAGCTGTGTGCATTGCTTCACCCGAATACTTTTGAACCATGCCAGAATCAAACATTAAGTAGTCCTTCATAGTTTGTAATACACCAAAATGTCATTCTACCACACCATTCTGGGGCAGCTTGAATGGAGCAGTGAGTCTATGAAATACGTCCTTCTTTTTGAACCATTTTTGAAACTTTTCAGACATAAATTCTCCCCCTCTATCAGATTGTAGACCAGAAATTTGTACACCAGGTTTTCTTTCCACATAATTGTACCAAGTCTGAAAAACTTTACAAGCCTCTGATTTGTGTTTCAATAAATTGCAGAAACCAAATCTGGAAAAATCATCCACAATAACCATAACTAATCTGGCTCCCCTCAAAGATGGAGTAAAAGATGCAGCTAGATATGTGTGCACCAGTTCAAAAATTCTTTTTGACGCCCCACCTTACTTTTAGCTTGTTTACAAACTGAACAGTACAGAAATACATCACAGTGTTTCACCTGCATATCGTGGTACAGTTCAGGCATTTTTCTTAATACTTTGTAACTTGCATGTCCTAATCTCCTATGCATTACATAAGTTATGAATAGGTGTATTAATCATTATAGCTTTGGCTGAGCTCTCAGATTTTGGCTTCGTGTACAGCTGATTTTTCAATTCTCCCTCAGCACATATTTGCCCATTCTTTCACACACATAATACTTGTTACCAGTAAAATTAATTTCACGCCCATCAGTAGCCAGAACACCAATGCTGAACAAACACACTTTGAGTGATGGGACATACAATCAATACTTTACCAAAACAGGGAATAAAACATGTTCCTTCTGCTTTCACACTGGATTTACACTCATTTGCAAGAGATATTTTACTAATTTTAGCATCTGACATATTCACAAACACAGTCACTGTTAGCTAGATGTACAGAACACCCAGAATCAAGCACCCAATGAATTAATTCTGTAGAATTTTCTTTTCTCACCACAGCTGAGACAGCTTAAGTACACTGACTGCCTTTGTTTTTCTTCTTTGATTTACAACTTCTATCCTGCTCCTTCTTTGGACACTGCTTGGTGAGATGATTTGTAGATCCATAGCTCCAGCACTTTCTGGCTACAAACGCAGTCTCATTAGCCTCGCTATTGTTCACTTTGGAGTTGGAGTTAGAGTTGAAGTTACCGTCTTTACTTTTGGATCTGTTCTGTTTCTCCTCATCTTTACATCTTGTCATCTCTGTTGCTTCTCCAGAAGCCTCCCAGAGATAAAATTCACCAACAACTCTCGCTCAGGAATCGCTTCCACACTGTTAATTAAAGCATCCCATCTAGAGTCCAAAGAGCTAAGAATAATATAAACTTTCTCAGCTTCAGTATAATAAAGCTATGCCTCTTGCAAATTGACAAAAAGAGACCTTATATGTTGCAAATGTGAAGATACATCATCAGCTGGTCTGAGCTGGGCTTTGTACAGCTTCCTCATGAGTAGAATTTTTCATCCATCCGTCTTCCAAACATAAATCGCTCTCAAAGCACCCCAACTTTGCTTGGCTGATTGTATATCTCGTACGTAAACTAACTGTGCATCTCCCAGCCCCAGTATTATGGTTGCATGTGCTCTCTCCTCTGCCCTTCTCTCAGCCGCTGTAGGCTGGGCAGCAGGATCCACCACAGCATCACAGCAGTCTTCCCAGCGCAAAAACATTTGCATTTTCATGCGCCAGTCCAAATAATTTCGTTCATTGAGCCTCTCCAGAGGCAAACCACTCAATTTAATTATCAATACCATTCCAGCAATAAATCAAGGACCACCAAGCCCCTCTACAGCCGTGCTCTCATTCACAGAGCCGCACTCTCGGCCAGGCACTCAACAGACAGCATGCCACAGCTGTCTGTTGTGGCATGCTGGTCACAGCTGGTGCAGACTGGTGGTACTGGTGCAGACTGGGCCCATAACCTGACATGGTAGCGCACTGGTACCTCTGAGCATATCAAGAAGATCAGGCAGCAAAAGTTGCTGTAGCGCAGTTGCATTAATCAGGTGAAGAAATGAGCACACAGACACAGGCTTGTGTCTAAACTACTTTCTTTTACTAGAGCATAATATAGTGATATTTACAATGAGTCTGAGACTCCTACTATACAGACTACATATCACAGCACAATGAACAGTGCAATCCTGTAACTATACAGCCCAGACAGAACTGTATAGTCTCAGAGCATAATCCAGAGACAGTGGTTCTCACACACATTCTCTCACAGAGATAAGCATTTGGCCTGTTTTCAGAGCTTTTTATCTTTTTAATTGTATTTTATTCTTTCATTGATGTGTTGTATACTTTTAATACTGTAAATAGTTTAATTTTACTAGCTGGACCCAGCAAACCATACGCCATTAAAAAATTCCCCCCAAATGCCCAGGAGACCTCATGACAACCCTTTGGGGTAGGCTGGTGGGTTTAACTCACCCACCCACCGCTCGTTCTGCACCCTGTCACTCCCCTACCGCTCGTTCTGCCCCTCCCCCCACTCATTCTGCCCCCCCACTCGTTATGCCCCTCCCCCACTCATTATGCCCCTCCCCCCACTCTTTATGTCCCTCCCACCACTCCTTCTGTCCCTCCCACCACTTGTTCTGCCCCTCCCCCCGCTCCTTCTGCCCCACCACCACTCCTTCTGCCCCACAACACTCGTTCTTCCCCTCCCCCACTCCTTCTGCCCCCCACTCCTTCTGCCCCTCCCTCCACTCCTTCTGCCCCTCCCACCCCACCCCCTAAACTCCAGAACACACACGCACACACCACATCCACCCCACCTTACTCAATCTCCAGCTCCAGCAGCCATGTTTGAGATCTACATGGTCCCGCCCCCCAGTGTGTGGATTGGCTGCCCAACAGACCTGTGATTGGTTGGTCAGTTCCCTAAGCAGCCAATCCACACACTAGAAATGGCAACATGCCCAAGAGAATTATATATACAGATTTTAATATTTACTTTTTGTCTGTTTTTAACTATATTGCTCTTTAAAATTGTGAGCCACTTTGAGTCCCAATTTTGGGGGAAATGTGGGATATAAATATCATCATCATCTTTTGTCAATTATTCAGCCAATACTTTAGTGACAAAGGCTTTCTTTGTTTTACAAAAGCTTTGAATTTTGTATCTCTTTTTAGCTTGATCAAGTAAACTAATCACTGAGTATAGTGAATGTACCTTCTCTGTCAATACAGTTTTCCCTCTGGAAGGAGCTATCATATAGTACAGCATACAATGTATACCAACATCAAATTCATTCTCCCATGAGTGAAGTAGAAGAAGGGGAAATTCTGGCTCTTCAGATGTTTTGGACTACAACTCATTGGCCTGCATCAGTGGACACCCAGTATAAAGCTGATGGAAGTTGCCAGCCTTAGGTTTTCTATCTTTGCCCTAAGGTTTGCTGACATATTTGGGGGAGGGGAGGGGGAGACAGGGGCAGAACATATCCGATGGGCACAGAATTCTGACTGTTTAGGGAGAAGAATGGGATGACTGTCAAAGAATGTCAAAGAATGAGGGGGGAAACCCTGGAAAATGGCACAGCTGACTGAAAGGGGGCACCCACACTGCAATATTTTGTTGCAAATCCCATGTCTTTTCTTCAAATTATTTCTTCCTTGTCCCTAGTAAGTGGAAAAGGTATGAAATAAACTCCAGTTAGGTGCCTTTACTTGCTGCTGCCTTAAATAAAAATAAGTGTCAGTATGAGGTTTATCTGAAGCAAGACAAGTCACTGAGTAAAAAAGGCACTTTAATATACCATCTGTTTTCTTAGGCTGCGCTCTCCTTGGAAACAACAACAAGGCCTAAGCTAAGTTCTAGTAGTTCTTGCTCAAATTCAGTCCAGGAGAGAGGGAAAAGATGGATGCTTGCCTGTGGTCTTGTTGTCAGGATGGAAAATCAAATATTTTATTTAATCAGTTCAAATCTATGGGAGGAAAGGGAAAACTTTTTTTTTTGTACTTACGGTATCTATTTTGTCTTCCTTTGTATTCCTGCTTCACTTACAAACGTTTTTTTAAAATATTTGTCCACTTCATGAAAGAAATACAAGATGAAAACAGTCCCAAACAGCTTTTGATTTGTATAGACATTTGTATAAACAGGCAGTATGTTACTATGACACAAACATGTCCATTCAACTGTAAGCAGATTATGCAAGCATTCAGTGTGCAGGGGTTGCACTAAAAAAATTTCCTACAGGGATTCTAAAGTCTTTCAGTGTCAAAAACTGTAGACAATGAAAATATTAACAGGTATTGGGATGGAGGACATAAAAGACATGGCTATTCTTTAGCAAGACGTACATCTAGCCTTCTCCTAGGTTGAAGCACTTCCCACTCCCTTCTCCCCTCTTCTGTTCCTGAATAGATCTGAAAAGGAGTTTGAAAGCCTTCATTTTCACTTTTAGTCAACCATGGCTTGCAATATCGCCAAGAATTGGATCTGTTCTTAATGTTCATCATGCATAATCTAAACACCAATTTCAAAAACCAGAATTTGAAGTTAAGTTTTTAGTATCTAATCATTGTTAACATTTGGAGCACAATTTGTTGTTTCAAATAAATAATTAAAAGTAAAAGCCTCCCAAACCCTCCTGATTGTCATGCTGGGGTGGGGGAGGAAGAGAGGGAAAGGAAAAACATGTAAACCCAGAGGAGGTTAAGCTCCTTGCATCTGATTAAAACAAAGCTTATTGTGACAACCACACACAACAATTTTTTAAAACATTAAGAATATCTAATTAGTGTTTATAAATAAAATAATTAAACTATTTATAATATACAGTTCTATAAATAATATCTTCAATGTAAATCATTGGACAAGAAAGACATATAACCTACTTGCAACACAGACCTGCCCTGGATACCCCAAAAACCTTTAAATACCACTGTTTATGTCACAGGAACAGGTAGGTTCTGACAGAGTCCTCAAGATGTGGTTCAAGAAGCTTTGGCAGTTCTAAATCACTTTTCATTTCCACATTACAACCTCCTTTGCAAAGCAAAGTTATGCCACAGAAGAGCTTCTCCCAAGCACTTACATAATTTCCACAACAGCTACACCAGTACAGCACTTCATCACAGTACATGAGCAAATGGCAAAATATCTCCTTGTTAGCACTGAGAGACTAGCACTGATTTACACACATTCTGATGCTTTATAACAAACCACAGAATCACGTTCTCAGACAGCTATAAGTTCAGCCACATATTTATAATGAGACTACATCGCTAGCTATTTTGGTTAATTTTTATCACTTGCTATAAAAATAAGTCCTATACTGCTATTGAACATGAACTCTACTTTCAAAAATGAATGTAAGAGAATGATGTAGAAACTGACTTCATTGATAAACTATACTAAGTTGTCCTACGGGGTCTCTCTCAAAAATTTTAGTTGGATGTCTTCATCAGCTGGTTACCTAAACTTCCTCAAAGGCAATGTAGTATTAAACAAACAATTCCAAAATACTTAACAACAACAGCAGTTTGACTGCTGCATCGTCCCTGCAAAAAAGTTGGAAGGTAAAACAATTTAGTCTGGGACAAAGATTCTACGATTTTTTGTAGATCTACACATCTTTTTATTTCTAACATACAAGCAGATAAACTCCATTTGTGTAAATATAAATATATTTTGTTATTTATAATGTTTATGAACTCTGATTTTTAACTTCATTTAAATGTCCCATGAGACAGATGGGTAAGGAAACAAAGCTCTACATTTCTCAACAGAGCAGATCTGCACAAGACACTTCTGCGTTAATCATCCTCCATGCTGATACCTTCCCAAATAAATTTTAAGCTCTCATTTTAATTAATTTAAAAATTAATTCAGTTTTAAAGAGAAAAAAGGCAAATTATTTAAGTCTTTTTTAACTACTTTCATAATTTGTCTCTTAGCACGCAGTGTTAACCACGTTCAATAAATACAAAAGAAATTAAGAAAATATAACCAGGAAGGCACAAGGCCTACAGTAAATGACAATGTGCAGAATTAGCTAACACACACTGGAAACTGCTTAATGCAGTATAGATGTGTAAATTGTTATTGCTTACAATAATGTGTAAGCCGCTCTGATAGCCTTGTAGCTGAAGAGCGGGGTATAAATAACTAATAATTTTTTTTTAAAAAAAAGAACCCAACTGAATAAATAGTAATATGCAAATCTCTTTTTCTCCCAACAAAATCTGTTACTAGAGATCATTACCCGGTCTTTCATCCGCCAACTCTGAGCCAGTGACTTGGAGCCTTCAATTTTCTCACAGTGCCGCTTCTTCATGAAGGCCAAAGGCAGATTCCAGTCAGTCATATCTGACTCATCTTCCTCCCCAAGCCCCAGAAGGGGTGACTGCAGAATATCTGACTCCATGAGAGTAGAAGGAACCAAGGTATCCAAGGATCAAAAGTCAGCAATCCAACAAAATATGAGGAGAAAAGTTAGCAGGAGAGCAAGGAAATCTGTCAACCGCAGTTCCAGATGAAGTTTTAGAGAAATGTGTCCTGTTCAAAGTGGATTTGCAAATGCTATTGTTTTTAAAAGTGTGTTGCAATGTCTCTTTCTCAGCAGCTACAGGGGGGGGTCCAGTTTGGAAAGGGCAAGCTGGTGAGTGATACAATCACTATACAAAGGACAACTATCTGGCAGGAAATCGGTTGTCACTGTCTAGCTGAAGCACTGAGTCACAGATGTAGGTCCTTTTTCTCCCCTACTTTCTAAAATAGGATACACAATTGTGACCTGTCTCTCAACCTTAAGAAAACATAAGTCATTGCAGACATATGTCTTTATTAAAACAGTGTCCCACAGATGAGAAGGCTTAGTTTAACAGTTGGCTATCTGCTAAAGGGTTCAAAAAAAAGTTTGAAAAGGTAGGCCTACGAATATTTTAGGTGGAAGAATATGATTTGTAATTGGCAATCTAGCAGAAAACTCCAATCATAGCCAGCTAAGGAAGAAAGTATAAAAGTACAATGATAGCAGGTCAGGTTGATGCTCTGGGTCAGGACAAAACTGATGCCTTGAACTACACTGAGAAATTGTGGTCAACTGAGGAGCTGAGAAGGGATGAAATGATATCCAGTTGGAGTCACACCAATAACCTCCTTTCAAGTAAAAAAAGGGTGGGCGTGGGCTGTTGTTCAGAGCCTGGGCCTATTAAGTCAAGGCTTGTGTTTCTTGTTGTTTTTAAGGAGAGGTTAGCAGAAATCTATGGATCTTCAAAGAGTCGCCCTCTGATCTGGATACAAACGGGGAAGGTTCTTAGCGCAGGATCCTTGCCACAGCAGGAGGGACGATGAAGAACGGCTCTGCAATAGGTCTCCCGTTCAATGCAGAATTATGAATATGTGGGTCGGGAGCCTATTTCTGACAAAATAATAATTAGTAAAGACAGAGCTTGCCCGGAAAGGGGTTGCTTGGCTGTAGGCGCCTCTCTCTCTCTCTTTCTTTTCCAGGCCTGCCAATGCCTATCCCTGGTGAGGATTTAGGAGAAAGCGGCTCGCCCCTAACAAGTCCAGCCCTTGGGAGGGGTGGTCAGTCTGTGCAGGCGGTGGGAGAAGCTCTCCTTCCTGGGCCTTGTGGTGGCCGGTGAAGGATGGTCCTACCCCCGAGGCGGTGCTTCCTTGCTGCCCGGCTGCTGCGACGGGAGCCCAGTCCGCCCCATCGCCATCCCCGCCCCCGGCAGGTGGTGGCTCCGCTTCGTGGACAAATGCCCCCGGCAGTGGGGTCTGGAAAAGTGAAGGAAAATGTCCCGGAGAGCCCAACTCCCCTCAGCACCTCTACAAGGAGGCAGCCATATTGCCAGGACCCACAATGCATCGCGGCGACGGGCCGTCGGTCGGCTCATGCCGAGTGAGACGCGTTCGGTACGGGCGAGTTCACAGAGGGAGGGAAGGAAGGAAGGAGCAAGAGCGAGCGGGTTGCCGTGGCAACTCTCTAAGCATTCACCTGAGGATATTCGGCTCCGTGTGGGGCGGTCATTGGGAAAGAAATGGCCCAGTTAGGATGAAGGCCGTTAGAAAATAGGTGCAGTTCAGTGCTGAAAGAGATTAGGGCTGTTCTTTTCTTTTCTTTTTTAATAAACAGTATGGGTTCAATGTAAACTGAAAATTATTAATATTTCTAATGTGCAGCTATTTCTCACTCCTAAATGCAGTTTTGCCCCGTTTCTCACAGCGTTTCTTGCCTACCCTCATCTCATTATCCCAAATACACAGAAATTAATACCAGCTATGTAATAACTGCAAGGAAACAAGAACCACCCTGAGGGATACATATAGATAAACCATGAACAAAATTAAAGTTTGGGGGAACTGCCTTTTTGGACTACAAACCCCAGAATCCCCAGCAAGCTGTTCATAGTTGTAATCCAAAAAGTATCCCCCGCCAATTCTGGAACCAGCCATAGTCCTGCCTTCTCCCCACCTAGGAAATACACTAGGGTGGGAATGAGGCTGCATGTTGATGGCAGACCTGGCCAGGGTCAGCTTACCCTGCCTTTGTCTCACTCCTGCTTTACACAAACACACATATACACTTTCTCACACTTTACCCCTCCACTCCCTCTCACATGTGGGGGCACACAGACATTCCATACCCAGGCACAGATGGCCAAGCAGCATCAGAGTATCATCATGTTATCCATATGGAAGAATACACAAGCTAGGAGAGGCTGCAGCAGTTTGTTTTGCCTGAGCCTACTGAGAAATGTGAGATTCAGCCTTCTCCTCCCCCCCCCCCTGCTGATTTAATTGAATGCAAAATACTTTTAGGCCCCTGTCTATGTGAGGCGGGGCAGAGGGACAGAGTAGCTCGCAGTAACGTCATTTCATGGCAGCAGCTACTTGTCTTAATGGTGTTTTTGCCCCCAGAAGCTTTGCATGCCACATGGTGGCCATGAATGATTTACTTGTGATAGTACTTAGCTGCCACTGAACTTTAAAATATATATATGTCTAAGGTGTGCTAGAGCGATAGAGTAGTTTTTTATTTAACAGAACAGGGAAAAAAAAACCACCCCATTTTATCGCCTTAGTGATCACTCACTAAGGTGAAAATCTAACATGGCGGCAGTGGGCACTTGCCCTGTTAGCAAGCCCCGCCCCCTATGCTCGCCCGGACAATCAGCTCTGAGCTTCCTCTCATATAGAAAAGCAATTCATATCGAAACACTTGTCCCAACAAGCAGGAATGCGTACGCACCTCACTGGTTTTTTAAAAATTACAGGAAAAGCCGCAAACACTTTTCCTGCGCTGTTTTTGCCATTTGGGGGCCCCCTCCTTCCAAATATAATGAATTGATATGGGATCCCATTTTGAACTCAGTTTGCAGCAATTGAAATAAGCCAAGGGGAAAGGTGGGGGAGTGGGAGGAAGAAAGAGAAACAGACATTTTAAAAGCAGATGAAAACTGGGATGACAGAGGATTATCTGGGACTGCATGACATACTCTATCTTGCCTCCATCTCAGTATGCAAGAATGGGTAGGGCTTATACTCGCCTTCCTTGCATGTTGAGATCCCATTGTTCTTCCCTCTCTCCATTGGCTAGCTGTTGGATTCCCAGAGTCAATTCTCTGCAAGGGGGGGTTAATTATTTAAATGGAAAGCATAGTGCACTGGAATGATTCCCTCCACATGTCTCCTCCCTGTCACTGTGGCAAGTGTGCATTGCTGGGAGGGGTGCACAGGGAAGATAATTTCAACACATCTTCTTCCAATCACTTTCACTTTTCCCCAGGTCTACCAAATACTGGCAGCAGGCTTGCAGAAAGAAAAACTCAGGATCCTTGTCGTATTCAAGGCCTCTGAAGGCTACATATTGGCTACTTAGTAATTATTAATATGTATGGTGCAGGGATGGACAACTATGATATGTTTTTGTTGTTGTTAGTTATGATCAAGTCAAATTCAACTTATGGCAACCCTACAAATGAGAGACCTCCAAGTCACCCTGTTATCAAGAGCCCTGCTCAGGTCTTGCAAACTCAGGGCTATGGCTTCCTTCATTTAGTCTATCCACCTGAAATGCGGTTTTCCTTTTTTCCTACTGCCTTCCACCCTACCAAATGTTATTATCTTTTTGAGTGAATCATGTCTTCTCATGATATGGCCAAAGTACAACAGTCTCAGTTTAGTCATCTTGGCTTCTGGGCAGAGTTCAGGCTTGATTTGCTCTGGAACCTACCGGTATTTGTTTGTATTTTTAGCGGTCCATGGTATCCATAGAACTCTTCTCCAGCATCACATTTCAACTGGGTTGATTTTCTTCCTGTTAGCTTTCTTCACTGTCCATCTTTCACAACCATACATAGAAACTGGAAATATGATAGCATGGACAGTCCTAACTTTAGTATTCAATTACATATCTTTACACATAATATCTTGTCTAGTTTTGTAATAGCTGGCCTTCCAAGTCCTAGGATACATCTATACTATGTAGAAACAATGCAGTTTGACAGCACTTTAACTGCCATGGATCCATCCTACAGAATGCTGGGATTTGTAGTTTTGTGAGGCACCAATATTCTTTGGAAGATAAGGCTAAACACCTTGTAAAACTACAAATCCCAGGATTCCATAGGATGGAGGTACAGCACTTAACATGGTGTCAACTGCATTATTTCTACAGTGTAGATGTACCCCTAGTCTTCTTCTGATTCCTTGACTGCAGCAGGCTCCATTCTGATTAATGACTGAGCCAAGGTATGGAAAGTTTTTACACTCTCAATATCGTCATTGTCTTCTTTAAAGTAATGTAAATCATCTGTGGTCATTGTTTTTGTTTTCTTAATGTTCAACTGTGAACCTGCCTTCGCACTTTCTTCCCTAACTTTCTTGTGTAATCCTTCCAAGTCTTTGCTCCTTAAGGCAGCAGTATAGTCTCATCTGAATATCATAAATTGTTGATATTCCTTTCTCCTATTTTCATGCCACCTTCTTCCAAGTATAATCCTGATTTATGTATGAAATGTTCAGCATACAGGTTAAACAGATAGGGTGATTAAATGCAGTCTTGCCTGACCCCCTTGCCAATTTAAAACCATTCAAATTCTCTATATTCTGTCCTGATGGTAGCTTCTTGATCCAAGTACAGGTTACATATCAGGACAAGCAAATGTTGTGGCACACCTATTTTTCATTAAGAGCAAGACATGGTTTTTTTATGATCTACACAATCAAAAGCTTTGCTATGCTCTATAAAGCACAGGTTGATTTTTTCCCTGAAATTCTTTGAGCAAAAACTTGGATTATGGTTATATTGATGGGTTTTCCCTCAAGTATTTTTGATATTATTCAGTCAGACTGCTTTTGCTACATTTTTCCTCACTGTTAATGGCACCCCATTTCTTAAATTTTCATTTCCTGAGTAAAACACTATGCAATGATATGACTCAAAATGTCCCATTCCTGTCCACTTTGGCTGGCTCACCACAAGTATTGCATTGTTTATACATTCCAGTTCTTGTTTTACTAGACAGACACTTTATTTTGGTCATTGACCAATAAAAATACAATGAATAAAACAAACAACAAATTTAGTCAATTTCTTGTTTTACTATGTCTAGCTTCCCTTGACTATGTCTAGCTTCCCACAGAATGCTTCTCACATTCTGTGTTCCTATAATATGTGTTGGGCAGCTTTGAACTTTCCTTTCACCTCTGAGCACATCAACAGCTTAACATCCTTTCGGCTTGAGTCCTATAGGATCATTAGCCACAGTGCTACTTGTAGCTGTTGTCTGCTGTACCCCAGTAGGTTGTTGAGTGCCATCCGACCTGGGAGTTTCATCTTCTGGCATTATCACTTATTTTATTTTGGATTGTCTCATCCTAATGTTTTCATGATAAAAGACATTAAAAGGGGTATAATGTGCCTCATTCTGTCCAGTACTAACAAGTATTAACTGGGGTGCCACTGCTGTAGTCACTGAAAGATCTTCCACCAGTATCACCCCCTGCTACTGCTGCTGTCCAGTAGCATTTTAATTAGCTAGTATAAATATGTGGCTGGCAGCAATTAGCAATGAAACTTTTGCTATACATATCACAGAGAAGTTTTTTTTTAATTAATTAGTTAGACAGTATGGTTTCTTTTCCTTATCCATCTGAATAAAACAAATGTTTTCACTTTAAACCAAACATGTAAGATTTCTTCATGTTTGATTATTTTATTTCTTTTACTCTTTTGCTCTTCTTTTGTAAGTAAAGACCTAAACCCAATGTGTGGAAACTTTGCCTCTTCATATGTTTTAGCCTACAACTCCAATCAAACCCACCCAGCACGGCCAGTCGTAAGGAACTGTGCAAACTGTAGACCAAAAGGCTTAGGAAACCAAAGGTTCCCCCAACTCTGGCTTGTTTATAGCAATTTTTTTCTTGGTGCTCATTCTTCAGTCCTGGCTTCTGGCTCAGATTCTGCTTCTTCCTTGACTCTGTTGACAGGTTATCAGTTCTTTGTTCTAATTCCCAAGGGTGCTTTTCAGACTTATAGATCACCTTAGGTGGCGACTGTCAACAGCTCAGTTCTCATAAGGCTTCTGTGTACACAAAAACTGTTTTGATGAATCAGACCAAGTTCCATCTACTCCAGCATTCAAACCATGGCCACACAGGTGCACTGAAAGTTTGTTACACGTGCATGAAGGAAAAGGTCCCAATCTGTTTTTTATCCAGAGCATCTGGTACTCAGATGTTTACAATTACTGGTCATGAAAGGTCAATTCTCATGACTTCCAAGTGTTGATAGATGCAACCTCCAGGGATCTGTCTAGTCTTTTAAAAAGCCAGCTTATTTAGCAGCCATCATGACAATTTGTAGTAATTAACTTGACATGTGTGAAAGGGTTCCTTTTGTCTGTCCTGAACTTGCTATCAATAACTTTATTGGATCACTCTAGCTTGTGTGAGAGAGGCACTAGCTACCCGCTGCCAAATCCCCCTCCCTGTAATCTTTTTGATGAACCAAAAAGCCCCAAGCTCTTGTGAGCTGTGCAAAATAATCATAAATATTCTGTCCTGAATCAGCATATCACCAAAAACAACCTTGAAGTAGCTTGAACTGGAGGGCACTGAAGAGGAGCTTGTGTTTATGACACAATATTCAAGCTGCTAGGAGTTTTGCCAGGAGTTCATCTGAATCCTCAGCAATGATCTTCCTCAGGGAGAAAAAAAGTCTGCAGTATGCTTATAGATGGTATGAATCAATGAGCATTGAGCTAGATCAACACTTACTTAACATGGCAAAGTTTAATGCCAAAAAATTGCAAGGAATGACAAGACACGAAGAAGATAACTTTTATGTTTTCTTTTGCCTATTTAGTAAAAATATTGAATCCTGTCTTTCCATTGCATACCTATCTTAACTATCAAGTTTGTAGATGACACCAAATTAGGAGGGGTAGCTAATACCCCAGAGGACAGGATCAGAATCCAAAATTACCTCAACAGATTAGAAGCTGGGCCAATACTAACAAAATGAATTTCAACAGGGAGAAATGTAGGATACTACACTTGGGCAGTAAAAAAGAAATGCACAGATATAGGATGGGTGACATATGGCTTGAGGGCAGTACATGTGAAAAGGATCTAGGAGTCCTAGTGGACCGACCACAAGCTGAACATGAGTCAGCAGTGCGATGCAGCAGCTAAAAAGCCAATGCAATTCTAAGCTGCATTAATAGGAGTATAGTGTCTAGATCAAGGGAAGTAATAGTGCCACTCTATTCTGCTTTGGTCAGACCTCACCTGGAATACTGTGTCTAGTTCTGGGCACCACAATCCAGGAAGGATATTGAGAAGCTGGAACGTGTCCAGAGTAAGGCAACAAAAATCGTGAAAGGTTTGGAAGCCATGCCCTTATAAGGAGCGGCTTAGGGAGCTGGGCAAGTTTAGTCTGGAAAAGAGAAGGTTGAAAGGGGACATGATAGCCATGTTTAACTACTTGAAAGCATGTCATATTGAAGAGGGAGAAAACTTGTTTTCTTCTGCTTCGGAAACTAGGAGCTCATTGACATGGGCTAGAATATGTCAGTTCCCTGCTAGTATATTCTGCCCACAGATCTGATCCATTCCTTCCCCCATAACATGCACGGGATGGAGACCAGACCACCATGCTGGCTGGACTCTGCATCGGCTGCCGCCGCCGTATGTATCCCCCTCTTTCAAGCCAGGAAGCTGGCCCGCAGTATGTGAACAAGGCGCCTTGCATCTAACCTGCCTTGGTCACATGCTGTGGGATTCCTTCCTGGTTACGGAAGAGCGAGGCAGATGGCAGCTGCAATGACTGGCTAGCATGCCAGAAGGGGCTCCTGTGGTCATGTGTTTTACAACTGTGTAATGGGCCTTACCCTGTTTTGCCCCATCTTTGCTCTGTCCTTACCACATGGGTTGTGAGGACTGCCTGGGGGCAAAACCAGGACAAATGCCCTGTGTCTTCTGGACTGCAGGGCTCCAAGACAGGGGCACAAAGGTCTAGACAAGGCCTAGGACATAGAGCATTGGACTCAAACTACAGGAAAAGAGAAAAGAGACCTAAACATTAGGAAGACCTTTCTGATGGTAAAAGCTGCCCAACAGTGGAATACACTGTCTCAGAGTGTGGTGGAGGTTTTTAAACAGAGGCTGGATGGCCATCTGTCCGGAGTGGTTTGATTGTGTATTCCTGCATGGCGGGGGATTGGGCTTTGTGGTCTCTTCCAAGTCTATGATCCTATGCATGGCTTCAACATATTAAATAAGAGTTGTACATTTGACCAAGTGCCTTGAGGTTTCCTCAGGATAAAAATAATCAGTGCATGTTTTAGTACAAATTCAAATTATAGTTATACCTCTGTAGGCTAGTTGTTTTTTTTCATAGAAATTTGGGGTTCTTCCCTCAGATTACTGTTTTGTTTAGACAAAGAAGAGCTGACACTCAAACAGTTGCTGTTTTAATTTACTTATTTATTATTCATTTATATAACCCAGAAGATTATCAGACGGGAACAAAAAAAGTGTTCCCGTCCCACAATCTCCTTTCCTGCCCCTCTCCTGGGTTATATTCTGAAAGTTTTCAGACCTACCTTTTGGAGTGTCAAAGGGCAGCCCAGGAGTAAATGGAACTCTAACAGAGCTCCCTTCACTTCCTGGAGTCAAATCCCAGCTATTCTTATGAGAAGATAAGAACACGGTCATAGACCAGCACAGGTAAAAAGGGGATACAGAATAAAGGTAAAAACACAGGATAAAAACAGGCTAAAAGCAGTATTTAAAATGTTAGCTCCAGTATAACAAGACTAGGTTGACACTATTCTACTGCTGAGGACATTGTCTGTCGAATTTTAACCGCAGCTGCGCAGAATCTGGCAACATTATAAGTTGTTCCTGGGTTGGTGTCTGAAAGCAACAAGTTTATGTAGAATTGTCCAGTGTGCCCTTGATATTTATGCAACAGGGGTGAAATAAGTCTGAGACGTATGTCCCTGTAGTATGAGCACTGGGGTAATACATGCTCTGTTGTTTCTATTTGGCCTGAGTTGCAGGGGCACAGTCTGTCTGAGAAGGGGATCTTCTTGTATCGGCCTTCAAGGACAGCTGAAGGGAGGGCACGACACCATGCAAGAGTAAAGGCCCTTCGATGTTTAGGTATTTCAAGTGTTGCTAAGTATGCCAAAGGAGAGGCCAGATATCTATTGGAGTCACTAGCAATGAAGGTTGGAGTACTGGCTAGATCCAGTTGTCAGTCTATATATCTACTACCCGATGTTTGATAGTAGCTTTCGCCCTATCATATCCCAGGCTTAGCAGAAGATCTGGAGAAAGGCCCAGCATTGAAATTTTAGTCATCACTGTCTGTTTCCAGCTGGATTGGAAATCATCACTTAAGGTTAGTGGAGCAAGGCCAGTGGGAAAGAGGGATAGTCTGAGCCAGTAGTTGAGTATGGTCACCCACACTCTGGCCTCCATTTTCATAAATCCTGACTCCAGTCTCAGAGCTGCGTTAGAGACACATTTTGGAGTTTGGAAAGCTGATCTTAAGAATTTGGATTGGACAAGTTCTAATGGAGCAGGGTTGGGGAAGGGTCCCAATTGGGATCCATAAAGCAGTTGTGCTACTGGTTTGGCTTCAAAGAGTTTGAGTGCTGCAGGTAAATAGTGGCATCCTCTTGTATAAAGAAATTTAAGAATTGTTGTTGTACTCCTCTGCGCATTGCAAGCAGCATACTCCCCATGTGCTTTCCTACTACCAGTGGCTTGAAAAATTACCCCCAGGTATTTGAAGCAAGAGACCTGCTCAATCTTGTGGCCATCTATATTCCAGTTGTAGTTCTTAGGCCTTTTAGCAAATGCCATGATTTTAGTTTTTTGATAGTTGAGTTCTAGCTGTTCCACTCTGCAATATTGTGTTAGTGCTCTTAGGGCTCTTTTTAGTCCAATGGGAGTTCTTGAAAGTACTGCTGCATCATCCGCATAAAGCAGCGTTGAAATATGCCTTCCCTTTAATTTTGGGGAGTGGAAGTTAGTGTTGTTGAGGTGATCCACCAAATCATTGATGTAGAAGTTAAACAGGAGTGGAGCTAGAATGCAGCCTTGCTTGACACCCTTCTCAGTGACAATGTCATTGGTGAGATGTCCCTGGGGGTTACATCTTACTTTTAATGAGGTCCCTTCATGCAGCATACATATTAGATGGAGTAAACGTCGGTCGATCGAAAAAGCTTCCAGTTTTTTCCACAGTTTGGTTCGGGATATAGAGTCAAAAGCTGCTTTAAAGTCTATGAAGGCAGCATAGAGAGAAACTGTGCTGCAGGTGGAGTATTTTTCAATAAGGTGGTGGAGTACAAGGCACTGATCTATGGTGGAGTGGCCTTCCCTAAAGCCAGCTTGTTCTTCTGAAAGTATGTTTTCTTGTTCCAACCAGGTCTGAAATTTCCACTGTAAGTGTCTTGCATAGAGTTTGCTGATTGTACTGAGGAGACTAATTGGTCTGTAGTTGACAGGATCATCCTTGCTTCCTTTTTTATAAATGGGGACGATGATTACAAGACCCCAATCCTTGGGTGCTCGACCATATTTGTCGATACAGGTGAAAAGTGAGGCCAGGATAGGGGCCCAAAATTCAAGGTTGTTTTTAATGGCTTCTGCAGGTATTAAGTCTTCTCCTGGAGCCTTCCCCATTCTCAGCTGGGCTACATGGTTCTTGATCTCTGTCGCTGTCACTGGTGGCCACCGTTGGATATTTTCTATATTTTGGCTAGTGCATCCCCTTTCAATGTAGTTGTACTTATAAATTGCTTGAAAGTGATCCTCCCATATCCCTGGAGGGATGTGACAATCCACTGTAGCTGGCCCATTTCTCTGGGAACTTGATGTAATATGCCAGAATAGAGCTGTGTTGTTGGATCTGACTGCCTGGATAAGTTGTGTCCAGTCATTCTTCATGGCTTCTTTTTTCTTGTTCATCAGCAACTTTTTGCAATCTCTTTTCTGCTGAAGCAGCATTGGTGCAGCATCTGGAATGTTATTAGATAGGTAACCCTGATAAATATCAATGAGGGCTTTTTTAGCATTAACACATTCCTTGTCAAACCATGGTTTGGAGTGGTGCTGTTGTTGTTTCCGCTGATGTGCGCTATTTTGACAGATTAGATATTGGTGTAGAGCTTGGGTAAGTGTATTGTAATTTTCCAAGATTTCATCAGGGGACTCAGCTGATATCAGGGCAGTCCTAAGATGCTGAAGTTGGTCTGAAGCCAATACCTCACTTATTGTTTGGTTTAGTTGGGGGGTCCATTTAGCTCGGCGATAGGTCCTTCCTGCTGGTGTCACAGAGAGATGATAGTGCTCCCTGGTGTGTGTCTCCTGGGTGAAGTCGCTAAGATGTAGCCGAATTGGAAAATGATCACTTTCCAATCTGGGCATAACTTCTATTTCCTTGGCATAGGGAAGAAGGTCCCTAGAAATGATTATGTAATCAATGGCACTTATTCTGGAACCAGAGAGATAAGTGAATTCGGCTGGGCAGTCATTTTTCATGGCACCATTTAGGATTTGAAGGTTCAGCCTAAATGCTGTTTGATCCAGACAAAGTCCTGCAAAATTTGATTTCTTGTCCTTTGAGCATCGGATGAGATGGGTTCCATCATCTTCAAAATCAGGAGGAGGGCATTTGTGGTGGGCATATAGGGTATGATTGTTGGGCCCAGTCTGGCATTCAAATCACCCCCCAAAATTACAAATGCATTTGGGTTCTGCAACATGAGATTAGCAGCATATGATTTCAATTCAGCCCACAGGCCTCTGATTTGGGATTTCTTCTCCATTGGAGGCATGTAGGCATTTATTATCAGCAAAGTGCAATGGTTAAATTGAATCAGCACTGCCATGGCATGTGTTTTAAAAGTGGAAAGAGGCCTTGTTATGGCACGTAGGGTGGTGGAGACCAGGCCGCCCAGGCCGCCTCTAGCTCTTCCATGCTTTTTCCCTGGCTCTGCCAGAATTGAGAATGAGTGAAAGCCATTTAGTAACAGATCCTTATTAGTCCATGTTTCCTGGATCAGTATAATGTCATATTGGGTGAGGAAATCATTAGGACAGGGATCTCTGTGGGCCGCCTGCCACCCAGCAATGTTCCAGGTCATAAGGTCACCTTGTGCTGGTCTGTTGGAAATCAGGCAGTCGCATTGCAGGGCACAGGCTGAATGGGTAATTCATATGATGGCAGTTGGTTAAATGACTGGGTTGACTGTGGCTGTGTCCTCCTCTGTGGATGGAGGGGTAGTGAATCATATTCCTGTTCTTCCTGCCCTGCCTGTTCTGGAAGGGAGATTGGAAGAACCAATGCAGCATGGGAAGTGAAATGAGGATCACAAGCAAGCAAGGATCCCATCTCTTTAGTGAGGGGGGCATTCTTTGGCTTAGGAGATGAGGTAGGTGGCAGTGAAGACTGTTTTTCCCTTGAGCAAGGTTTGCATAGGGATGTTTGAGTCCCCTGGGGTTTAATTGTAGATGGGGGTGCATCTGCAGTATATTGCATTTGTGAAGTGGTGTTGGCTACAACTCGGGATTTCAAGGCTTCTTTGATTGTAAGTAGAGAGTCATCACTTTCACATTCACTGTCATAAATATCAGAAAAATGCACTGATAGTTTTCTGTGAGTGGGGGCTGATTTCAGTGGGGCTGGATTGCTGTTAGATTGACTCAGTATGGTATCTCTCATCAGCTGTATTGTGGGAGTGTGTTCCCAAATTTCTGTGAGTTTTTCTCTCAATTTAATTACTTCTTGATTTATAGCCTGAGCTTCTTCCTTTAAGGTGTGCTTAGGTTCTCCCTCTTGGTGTGCAGAATAATTGCTTCTTGGTGTTATTGTTGCTGTTTTCCCTGTGATGAGGTCACGGACTATCTCATCCTTGAAAATTCTGTTAATTTCTATATAATGTGCATTCTAAAGGAAATTTCTTTTCCGTAACAGCCTGTTAGGAATATTTGCCTGGCTAAAGGTCAGAAAAATTCGCTTAGTAGCTCTTGAGCTGGGTAAGAAGTGGCAGTCTAGTTCAATTGTTCTGTTGTGCATGTTTAAAAGTTGGGAAAGATATCTCACAACAGACTTCTGTCTGTTCCACATGTGACTGTTGTGATGTATTTGCAACAGGAGCTGATTTTTTTTAACACTCGGCTGTGATTAACTGCATCCTGTGACGTGGCAGGGCACATTTCCTCCAAATCTGCTACATGTTTAACCTCCTGTGTACCATATGGGTTTTGCCTTTGAAAAGCTTGTTGAGAAAGCTTATTTGTAATGTCCTTTAATCTTTGCAAAATAAGAATCAATGTCTCTATGGACAGTTTGCAGAAATCATAAAAGAGCTGAGTGCTGTTATTGTAGGGAATGCTGCCAAGCTCCGGGAGTTTGACTTTGTTATCAACTTGCTCTGTCCCATAATTTATATTTACACTTTGAGGAATTGGGGAGGCTGTTTTGTTTAGTTTAAGTGTCTGTGATGGCTTAAGGAGTAAAGAAGGAGCTGTTGTTACAGATCTGTTACTCACGGGCTGTGTTGTCTCTGCCGCTGGGAAGAGTGAGTCAATCCTCATCTGTTTTTCTGCTTTGGAGGGTTCCTGATTGTCATTATTGTTACAGGGGCTCGTCCAATTTCTTTTCTTGCCTTTGGATGGCATTTTGGAGGTATATATAGGTGGTAATGCCAGATGTTAGTGGGAGGACAATTCAGAAGTTGTTAGTCCGTCGCCATCTTGCCCTTCTACAAAAGAGTGTATTACTTACCCTGATGTTGCAATCTCACCCAGAAGTGTTCTGACAGGGACTTCCCATTGATGCTGGGATCTCGCCAGCATAACGGGGCACCTTTTCACTCACAGGACATTCTGTAACAGAAACGGAACGGGGATATATTGACGGGTTCTCCCATCAATAAAAAACAGCGCTGGCGGAATGGCAGCTGACAGGAGCATTATGACAGGGAAATGACATCATGTGAAAAGCAAGCCCTTTAGTGATCTCCTGGTGTCGTGATAACACCATATTTAGAGTGTCTGATAATCTCCCCACTGTGCATCTGTCTGTCTGTCTGTCTGTCTGTCTGTGGAAAGTAAAGGGCGGTTAGAAAAGGTGAAAATTCAGAAGAACAGACACAATTGGTTAAGCGGTCTTCAAATAGCTTTTAATTAGTTTTACTCTTCTGTGTTTGCCATATCTCTCTTCAAAGCATTGCCTTTCCAAAGTACTGTATTTCTGTTAGATAAAGTTCAAGTCCTTTACCTTGCTGGTTTGACTAGAGCTGACACTCAAATAGCCGCTGTTTAAATTTATTTATTTATTTATTTATTATTCATTTATATAACTCAGTGCTTCATTTTGCAGTATCATCTTTATGAAAGATGTACAGTAGGTCCTTGACCGAGAGCTGGCTAAAATCTCAGGGAGAGTAAAGAGAATGAAATCTACAGTAAGGAGTAAGTGTTATTGTTGTATGTTGAGTCTGTTGCAGCGTTTCTGAAAAGCCTATTACCCCAGTCTAAGCAAGGCAATTGTTATATGAAGGTTTTCACCATTCTAAATCAAATGCCATGGATGTTCTTGGTGTCTGTGCAGTCTGCACAAACAGATGTAAAGATGAACACATTTCAAAAGTCTCCAGCTTCAGATAATTTTTACATTGACTTATCAAATTGGAAACAACCTCTTGTGATTTGTAGAAAACTCAAGAGCATGTCCTTCACAGACTTCCCAGCTGATGAAATAAACACTTTTGGTATCTGGATAAACTTGGGGGTAGAGTCCTCTGGGCTGGTGAGCCGAACTCAAGGTGGATCAAGTGGAGGAACCAGGAAATAGTACCCAACATTTTACAGTAACTTTAAAGGAGAAGCCAACACAAAAAATAATTTGACTATCCAGTAGCCTGTCCTAACCCAGTCAATGAGCAGAGCTGATATCAGCCAGGGTCAAGAGGTGAAACCAGGAAAAAGAGCCCAAAATTTTACAGTGGATCAAGATGCAGAAAAGCACAAAAGGTTTGTTGTTGTTAACTGCCCTCAAGTTGACTTCAACTCATGGCGACCCCATGGATGATACCCCCTATCCTCAACTGCTCTGCTCAGATCCTGCAGGTTCAGAGTCATGGCCTCCTTGATTGAGACTATCCATCTAGTATGCAGCCTTCCTCTCTTTCTACTACCCTCCACCTTTCCTAGCATTATTGTCTTTTCCAGTGAGTCATGCCTTCTCATGATATGACTGAAGTACAACAGTCTCAGTTTAGTCATCTTGGTAGAGCTCAGGCTTGTTCTAGCACCCATTTATTGGTCTTTTTGGCAGTCCAGGGTACCTGTAGCACTCTTCTCCAGAACCACATCTCAAATTAGCTGATTTTCTTTCTATCAGCTTTCTTCACTGTCCAGCAATTACATCCATTCATGGTGATGGGAAATATGATGGCTTGGACAATCGTAACTTTAGTGTTCACAAAAAGGTTGTTCAGCTAGAATATACTTTCCCAATGAGAACCCTCCAGATTACAAGTCCCATTATCTCCAATCAGCATGACCTGTTTGGGGGGGGGGTTGCTTTGTGCTTTGAACTCAGTTTGCAGCAACTGAAGTAAGATAAGGACAAAGAGGAAACATGGGAAGAGAGAGAGAAACGGGGACATTTTAAAAGCAACTGAAAAAGTGGGATGACAGTGGATTAATCAAGACTGTCCCTCCCATATCAGGACAGCTGGAGGGTATAAAATGAATATCTAGACCATTTGTTGTAGTCACTTCACAGTCCTAGTGCTAGGTTTACAAGGAGATATCTGTACTGGAAAGTGGATCTGCCAGTAATTTCAGGTCTTGTTGTTGTCACTGCATGAAATAAATGCACCCTAGAACACACCCATAATCTCCAGTACCCCCTTGTGGGACAAGGTGTTGGAGTGTGTGACAAGCTTCCCAGCAGCAGGGACTTCTGGGTGAGACTGATTATTGGATCCATTTCACTCGGTGTTCAGGCCTGGTTACGGAACAGAGGCAGCTTTGGTCACCTTGGTAGAAGACCTTCACTGGGAACAGGTGGAGTGTGCCCCCATTGGTTCTACTGGGTTTCCCAATGCATTTGATACCATTGACAAGGGTAATCTTTCTAAGCTTCCTCTCTGCAATGGGGTTTGGAGACCCTGTTTTGCAGTGGCTCTATTCCTTCCTGGAGGGTGAACCCAGAAGGTGAGGCTATGGGACTCCTATTCGACTCCTCACCCACTGGTCTGGTGCTGAGCACAATTCAAAGGAGTGACTTAGAAAACCCTGTATAGCTCAGGCCCAGTCTATTTGAAAGACTGTACCTTCCTATATGAGCCTGCCTGAACTTTAATATTTGCAAGGAAGGCACTTCTCTCTATCCCACTACCTTCACATGCACGGTTGGTGGGAACACAGGAGAAGGTTTTCTCTGTGGCTGCTCCCACACTTTGCAACTCCCTCCTTAAGGAAGTTAGGATGACTCCTCCTCTGTTTTCATTTTGGCAGCAGATTAAGACTTTGCTTTTTCCAGCAAGCTTGGATTTTAACAAGAAAATGACTTTTATGGTGCTGTACACGTTTTAATCTGTTAAGAAGAAAAGGGCTTTTATGGTGCTGAGCTTTTTTAAAAAAATCTATCTTCAAGTAAGGTTTTAATTGGATTTAAAGTAAGATTTTAATTTGTTTTAATTCTGTTCTTATTTAATACTGGTTTAATCTTTATTGTGTATATTTAAACTATATGTGTTTTATTGTAATTTTCTGCCTTTTTTGTAAGCCGCCTTGACTCCCAGCCTGGGATAAAGACAGGATATAAATAAAGTCATGGATGAGTGGATGGGTGGCATATTTTCCTGTGGCTCTGCACTGCAGAGAAGGTTAGACAGAGCTAAGCAAATTATCTCTCGGGGAAATTTGTTTGAGAAAATCTTGCACCTTTCAAACTAAATAAATAAATCCCAGAACACTACCAGTATTTGAAAATGGTTAGAGGGCTGATATAATTGTTGATCACCTGTCCTCTGAGGTGGGTATATCCTGAATGCAGAAAACTTTTCCAGTTTTCCAGAAGGTGGTCACCCCTCTCCTCAGTTCTCACACTTCATATTAGAGCTTCAACAGAATATGTTAACAAGTAGGTAGGTTCATGTGGGAGCAGATAGCCAGGTCCCTAGGCTGCTTAGTACAGTATAGATCAACAGATGACTTAGGACTTTATCAGACGAGCCTCTAAAAACGTTTTTTGCCAGCATATTTTAAACTGTTACTGTGCCAGCAAAATAACCCTTTTTATCAAACATTGCCTTAATAGCATGAAAAAGGAGAGGGGGGGAAGATGGCGACAGAGGCAGCAAGGTTGCTGAGTCCTCTGTAGCCTGTTTGATCTTTTACAAAGTTTTGCTCTTTTATTGCCAAGTTTTACTGTTTTACTAATTTAGTGTTTATAGCCTAATGGTTTTATCTTTTGAGTCTACTATTTACAATTCCTCTACATCTCCTTTGGAAACAAAGAACTTGCTGGGGCTCTGTTTTTGAATACAAATATACTCAAAGAAATCTTGAGATTCAAAGAACTGAGGGATACACTATATTAAAGCAGACGAATAGCCACCTAAGGAAGAAATCTAAGAAGAATTGCAAAGAAACCCACGGAAGTCAAGAATTTTAGTGAAAGATAGAGAACAGCTGGGGCTATGAAGCTTCGGAAACGCAGGCATTCCTAGGCTAACATTGACTCAGACAACAAACCTTCTAAACAGACCAAGACAGACTCCCTTTTTGCAAGCAGGCAAACGTCTTCTGTAATACAGACCGATTTAGAATTAAACAACAGGTATGCGGTTTTGGAATCTTTGCAGGCTGAAGCCTTTAGGTCCAATAATGATTGCATGGAGAATGTGGGAGTCTCGGTTGCACCTACTTGTAATGGTGGTTGTTCTGTGAGATTACCAGCAAATTGTCCTTAGAAGGATCTCCTGGCAAGAGAGGCATTTCTAATCTCCAAGACCTTTAAATTTTTGTTAGCTAATTGTACTTCTGTCAGCAATAGAATAGAGACACTAACAGATCAACTTCATAAGGAGGTTTTTATCCATTCTAAAAATAGGACTGCTATACAGACTGCTTCAGTATTTGATTATCCAAATTCCATTGAGTTCCCTTCAGTTTTGACATTACAAGCATCTCAAGTGATGATTATAGTTGGGAACAATACTATTAATAAAGGCAAGTGGTGAAACTTTTATAATATTAAGGTCTCTTTAAGTAAATTGTTGAAGCATGAGCCCAGAAGGATTATGCTAAAGTCCTACCAGGTTCTCCCTAACTTGGGTCATTATCAAAGACTGATTATAGTCTTTGATTCCCACTCTGGCCCTGCCATGTTGCTTGCTAAAAAGAACTTTTTGGCCAAAAACTACGATATTTATTGCTCTTGGGTTTTTAAAAATGATGTGATTAATAAGTTGGTGGCCTATAAGGAGGGAAAACTTGAAGGAGTAGGCCCGGATCACCATACATCATCAATCCGGAGCAGGCCCAACATTGTAGATGAGCTTATACAACTTAAAGAGGAATGGAATAGCTTGATACAGACAATAGAAAGGATAAACAATAGCCAACATTTAATAGCAGTCTCTTTTGAAACAGAGACAGCTAAACAACTAAAGGATGATGCTGGTGGGCCCTCTAAATCAGTATCTTCTCTCAAAAGTCAACTTTTGGATTGCTCTGTTCAGCCATTTGAGTTACTGAAGGGTGGGGATGAAAAGGGTGATGCACCCAATATCATCACGCCATTGCTTCCTGCCAACCCTGCCCAGGCCTGTATAGCACAGCTACCATCTGGTGCTTACTCCTTTTCTAAGGTAAAACCTGCAACAGAGGATTCCCCACTTCTACTTGATTATGAGATTGATGTGAGATCTGGAATTGGGGAAGTGCCTGCTGAGCAAGTACAAGGAAAATCCTGGGCTAAGGAATTGGAAGAATTGGCCTCAGTGCATCCGCATACTATTGGCACCCTGCAAGATGAGACACCAACAATGGACCATTTTCAGGTCACTGATGATGTCCCTGAATTTAAGTTCGTGGAGGAGCAGGCTCTGCGGGGGTTTCAGGATCTTTCAGTTGCCAATCAAATATTAGTAACTCCCCAGCTGGAGGATACAACAACTAAATTCCGGAGGATGATCCAATCCCAGTTGGAAACTGATTTAGCTACTTCTTTAGTGGCTGATGACCCCATCTGCTCCATTATGAACGGATGTGTCCAAGCCGAGAAAACGTTTTCGGCCATTTCATCAGACCCAGTTCAGTGACTAGAAGGGGGTAGCCCAGGATTGTCACTCCTTTCATGGAATATAGCTGGCTGGCTGAGTAAAATCTTAGATATGGATTTTATTGACTACATTGGTGGATTTAACATCATATGTTTATAAGAAACATGGTGCCCATATGATATTGTATTGCCAGGATTTGTATCCTTCTGTGTGCCTGCAAGTAGAACTTCCAAATGAGGTAGAAATAAAGGGGGGCTGGCCATACTTCTAAAACTATCTAGCTGCCTTAAATATACAGTATTGCCACCCTGTGCACCAATAGCGCAGGCTCTTTCTCTGTAATTAAGGAAGGATAAGATAATTTTGTTTAATATTTATATCCCTCCTACTTTTAATGAGCCTAATCTGACCACTTATTGGGACCAACTGTTTAGCTATGTCGAAGATATTACCAATAGGTTTGATGCTTCGAGGTGTATTTTATTGGGTTATTTTAATGCAATAATTGGGCCTTCTAATGATTATCTTTGTGAGCACCTTATGATTGATCCAGATTTGCCACCTTTCCCGCTGAACCTTCCCCATGTTGGCAAGGATCTAAAAGTTAATCATAATGGAACATTTCTAATTAATCTTTGTATTAGTAACACATTTTTAATATTAAATGGCTCTGAAGGGTTCCCAAAAATGGATAGATTTACATATAATCCATCCATAGGGAGAAGTACTATTGACTATGTAATAATCAGTCCTGAGTTGTTGAGTTTCATTGCTCATTTTGAGATTTGTCAAAGGACTGAAAGTGACCATCTACCTTTATATGTTTCCTTTAACTTATCTGAGCCAGTATCATCATTTTTGAGAAGTGATTTGACTGCCCATAGATATGAGAGAATGAAATGCATCCGTTGGGATCTTAAAATGGAAAATTCTATTAGTAATAGTTTTAAGGATGTTTGGGTTCTAAATTGTTTTAATGTTTTAGCTATTAGTACTAGGATAGATGAAGCCTTGTTGGCATATATGGATATTGTGACTACTTTCCAAAAAAAGGCATCTTATCCTCCTAATTACATAAAAGGTAGAAGAACATGGTTTGACAAGAGTTGTCTTGTCTGGAAACAGAAATTAAGACAAATGTTCCATCAGGCTTTGGCTGATACAATGGCAAATTTTGGGCCCTATTATAAAGCCCGTAAAGAATACTCTAAACAGGTGGAGGGCAAAAGGAAGATATTTTTCCAGCAAAATTGGAGGTCTTTGGATAATGCTCTGACATCCAAAAATGCGAAAACATTTTGGGCGGCGGTTAGGAAATATATGAATAATGTGAGCTCTGTAGTTCTACCTACTATATCCCCCCTGATTTGGTTTTCCTATTATACCGAAAAAATGAGTACACAAGCATTTGAGGGAAATCTACTAATAAAAAATGCTCCTAATCTATGGAGTTCAGTTTCTGCTGATGAGGTGCATCAGTTGATCCTTAAATTAAAATCTGGCAAATCCCCAGGATATGATGGCCTCCCAGCAGAAATTTTGAAGTTTTGCCCTGGGCAATGGACAAAGGCATTAGCTAATTTATTTACTCTTGTCAATAACTCTGGTGAGATTCCAGCTGATTGGAAAGATTCCATCATAATTCCTATCTTTAAAAAGGGGGATAGACAGGATCCTGGCAATTATCGCCCAATAAGTCTTCTATCGGTAGTGGGCAAACTTTATGCCAGTTATTTGGATACAAAATTAGTGAGTTGGATGAATGTTCAAGGGTTGATAGGTCCGGAGCAAGTGGGATTTAGAAAACACATGTCCACTGAGGATCATATAATAGTGCTTTCATTTCTCGTAAATAAATACCTGTCATGCCCTAAAGGCAAATTATATGCGACTTTTATTGATCTGAAGGCTGCTTTTGATTCAGTTCACCAGCCACTATTATGGGACAAGCTCGGTAGGCTTAATATAGATCCTCGACTGTTATTTCTTCTAAGCTAACTTCATACAAATAATCAGTGTAGAGTGAAGTTCTCTGAAACTGGCTTATTAACAGACCCTATTTACTCTGGCAAAGGTGTTAGACAAGGATGTGTGTTGGCTCCTCACCTGTTTAATTTATTTGTAACTGATTTATCTGCCTTTATGGCCACAGTAGACTCTCATCCACCATCGCTGGGTAATCGGCCACTATTTGTATTCCAATATGCTGATGACACATTGTTACTTTCTCTAACTCAGGTGGGGTTGGCAAGAGCCTTAAAAAGATTTTTTGAATATTGTGATAAATTTCACCTGCTGGTAAATTCTGACAAATCCAAAATATTGATATTTTCTAAGAGATTTGCCCCGAGAATGTGGAAGGTTGGTAATCAGACAATTGACCAGGTCAAGAAGTATGTTTACCTTGGTGTCCTTTTTTCATTTTAATGGACAGAGTAAACAGAGAGATAAAGTAATTCTAGCAGGGAAAAGATCCTTGGCAGCTATACAGTCTTTTTACTATAAAAAAGGTAATCAGGCCTGGCGGCCTTAAAAATTTATAAAGCCAAATTAAGATCGCAATTACTTTATAGTATATTTACCTGGATTCCAGCCATTAATAAGGAGACTGAACGACTGCAGACTTCTTTTTTCAGAAGAATATTAGCAGTTCCCCCTTGTGTACATCATCTGACTCTTTATGCAGAATTGGGCTTGAATTCTCTTGAAACTGAAGCTGGGCTGTTGACTTATAAATTGTGGTTTAAGATCCACTTTAGGCCTAATAGATCTGGCCTTTTATGCTTTCTTCTATCTGACGTTTACTACACTAGATGGGCAACATTTTATGAAAGTAAAGTAGTGTCTATGGGTATAAATCTTGATTCTCTCCTTTTGTTATCTGAAAAGGAAGGTCTTAAAACTATTAGGCTCTGCCTTGTCGAGAGGGAACATCAGTTGTCTTATCCAACACCTCCTAGGGTTTGTTCTCCAGCAATGCTTGGTATCCCATGCCGGATTATTTTCAAACTCTTTCATTGCTGGTGACAAGGAAGGCTTTTCTCCTTGAAAGGTTGAATGTACATCCCTCTAATGAGACCAAGGGTAGATATTTGCAGACCCCTTTTTTGAATCGTATATGTCATTGTGCTCAAGCCCCTGATGTTCTCTATCATATAGTATTGACTTGCCCATTGTATATAATTCCAAGGGAAAAGTTGATAAGGAGGTTATTGGAAAGGAATGTCTGTACAGATAGATTATCAGTGAAATTCTTATTGGAAGATCGTAATCCACATATTACCAGACTAATGGCTAACTTTGGTTGAGGCAGCAAACATATGGTTTAACCTGTCTAAAAATGATCCTTGAAGTCCTATTGTTCTATTGTTATACGTACATGTTGTATTATGCCTAATAAAGGTTGTGGATGTGTGAAAAATAGCATGAAAAGGGAGCCCCATACTTTTGTATTTGTTGGGGCACATGATCTTGGTGGTTCTTGTGAGAAGACATGAGCATGCTTAAGAGTGTAAAAACATGAAAATAAACTAATGCAATGAACACATAAGCACAGAAACACAGGAGATTTTCAGATAGGAATGAAACAAGTGTTCCTGTCCCAGAATCTCCACTCCTGCCCTTGTCCCGCCCCTGTCCCGGCACAATAACAAAATTTTTCAGACCTACCTTGAGTAGCGTCGACAGGGCAGCCCAGGAGTGAATGGAGCTTTAACTTCCTGAAATGAAATCCCATGAATTCTCATGAGAAGATGCGAGCGTGGGAAATTCAAAAAGAAAAAGAAAAATATACAAGAAAAAGTGACAGCAAGCACAAAAACACACTTTAAAACTTCCAAGTAAACCAGCAAAGTTTTAAAAGTGTGTCACTTACCTTGATGTCCCAAATTCACCCGGAAGTATTCAGGCTGGGACCTCCCATTGATGCTGGGATCTTGCAGGCATAATGGGGCACCTTTTCACTTGAAGGAACATCCATGACAGAAATGGAACAGGGGATCTATTGACAGCTTCTCCCATCAATAAAAAGCGGCGCCAGCGGAACAGCAGCAGAACGGGTGCATTGGGGGGGGGACAGCATCTGAAAAGGGAGAATTTTAGCGATTTCCTGGCATTCGCGTAATGCCACTTTTCCCATGTTTGATAATCTCCAAACTTAAAAACTTCCAAGTTCATAAAAACAGCATCCCGTTCCTAGTTTTCACATTCTCTCCTGGAAGTGTTCTGCCAGAGACTGCCCATTGAGGCTAGAATTGTGCCAGCAGAATGGGGCGCAGTTTCACACGCTCACAATTCCACCAAAAAACACCACAGCAGATCTATTGATGGCTTGGCCCATCAATAAAAAATAACACCTTAATGACCATACAAAACCGCGAAAGCATGACATTGTGTGGTATTGGCGCCATTTCACATTCATTAGGCGTCATTATGATGCAATATTTACCGCATCTGATAAAGTCCTTAGTGATGAATGAATGATTCATTATATAGGAATTCTTCCACAGAAAAAGGTTTAAAGTTCTTACAAGAGAGGTAACTTAAAAATTGTTATCCCATACTCCTTATGTTTGCCTACATTATAGCATACTGTTATTATTTCAAATCTTCAGTAGCAACGGCAGGGATACAGCGCAAACAGTGGTGGAGCAGGATGCTGTACATCAAAAATCTTCTGCTAGAATAGGAAACCATGCTATATCATCACTCATCAATTAGGCTGACTGAACTATTACCTATATTCTCAGTTATACAAAGATGACAAGGATTGTGTGAAAAGAGCTCCTTATTAGTGAAAGGCTCTTATATCTCCCTCCACCATTTTTCTTGACTTCAGTCTCAGATTTCCCCTTAAGTAATGTAAATAAATTTAGCACTGAAGATCTGCAAGATCACTAATGAAAATCATACTGGCATAACTCACTTTGAGTTGCATACACAGTTAAGTTTTTCAAGTATATACTTCTCAAGTGATTCTTTCACTCCCCTGCTCCTGTGTTACATAATACATGTTAAATAGCTCTGACTACTGGTTGTGTCTCTCTCTGCCCTTGATTCATAAAGTGGTTATATTGTAATGGAAAGCTTTTTTGATTATGATTTTGTTAATATGTACAAGCACCGTGAACCTAAGCACAGCTATGTTTAGATGTAACTTTCAACTGTAATACTTGGAAAAATAATGTTATGTTCTAGAATGAAAATGGCCAAGCTTATCCTGGCTTGAGTTCATTTTAAATTTAATCCAGACTATTCTAGAGCAAGAATATAATTTGGGGCAAGGACAGCTGTTTCCAAGATAGATGCCATTTAATATGCATATTGCAGTGGTATAATAGGGGATAAACAAATTATTTAAAAGACTCAAGTAGTGTGTAAAGGTGATTTTAATATGCAAACAATATGGTAAATTGAACTGGAATTTTTTTTATAACTACTAGAATAATATATTGAGATTCTGTTTAATTGTGATAATTTATTGTATCTGACAAATGAGAGGAAGAGAGATTTTTTAAAAAACTGAAGCTTGTTAATGGTATTAATTTATTTCATGACTCATGTACTTCCTCTTGCCTCAGTCTACAAATCTGTCCAGCTGAGAAGTACTTAGTGGGTTGCCACTGTAGTAAATTATTGCACAAATATCCAAACTACATGATTTAGATTTCACTTCTAGATGCATTTACCTGACAGTAAGCATCACTGAACTAAAGTCTTGTCTAAACAGTGAAAATACCCCTCATGGAAAGTCGAAGGCTTTCACAGCTGGCATCCATAGATTTTCCTTGGGTTTTTTTCCGGGCTGTGAGACTGTGCTCTGGAATAGTTTTTTCTGATGTTTTGCCTGCATCTGTGGCTGGCATCTTCAGAGAATGCTCCCACTCCGACCCATAGTGAGCGCCATTGGATCCCCCATGTATGACTTGGCCAACTTTTTGGCCACACAATTACAAACCCACATAGGACAAACCCCTCACTACATCAAAGACTCAGCTCACTTCATAGAAAAAAATCAACAACATTGAACTGAAACCTGGAGACAGACTGATCAGTTTTGATGTTGGCTCCTTGTTCACCAAAGTCCCCATAATGGACACCATGGCACTCATACAACAAATATTTCCTGAGGACATCACAGCCTTGTTCAAACACTGCTTCACCACAAGCTACTTTCACTGGGATAACGAATTCTACGAACAGATAGATGGGGTAGCCATGGGCAGCCCCCTGAGCCCAGTGATAGCAAACTTTTACGTGGAACATTTTGAAAAGCAAGCCCTGGAAACAGCACCAAAAAAGCCCACAACATGGTTCCTATATGTTGATGACACTTTCACCATTTGGAACCACGGAGAAGATTTGGTCTCATTCCTGAACCACCTGAACAGCATCCACCCAAATATCCAATTCACAATGGGAAAAGAGAAGGAAGGAACACTGCCATTCTTCGATGTCCTAGTCATCCGCAAACCAAACCAACGGTTAGGCCACAAGGTATACAGAAAACCCCCACACAGAGACAGATACCTACACAAGAACTCCAGTCGTCACCCAGGACAAAAAAGAAGCACAATAAAAACATTGGTAGACCAGGCAAAAAGGATCTGCGAACTCCACTTCCTGGAGGATGAAGTGAGGCACCTAAACTGGGCCTTACAGGCTAATGGTTACTCCAGATCAGACATCACAAGAGCAGCCAGGCCCAGAAAAAACCACAGGAATGAAGAAGAAAAACAGCCACCCAAAGAGAATGTATTTTTACCATACATCAAAGGAGTCACAGACAGAATAGGGAAACGGATGATGAAGCACAACCTCCAAACAATCTATAGACCAACCAGAAAAATCCAAGAAATGCTACGCTCAGCGAAGGACAAAAGAGACCCTCGCACAACTGCAGGAGTTTACCGCATACCATGCAGCTGCAGACAAGTTTACGTAGGGACCACTAAGCGCAGTGTGCAAACACGAATCAAGGAACATGAGAGACACTGCAGACTGGGCCAGCCAGAAAAATCAGCAGTAGCAGAACATGTTATAAACCAACCTGGACACAAAATGCTATTTAAAAACACAGAAATTCTGGACCAGGCCAACAACTATCATGTCAGAATGCACAGAGAAGCTATTGAAATCCACAAATACCAGGACAACTTCAATAGGAAAGAAAAAACCTTAAAAGTAAACAAAATCTGGCTGCCAGTTTTGAAAAACAATAGAATCAAAACTCAACACTTACAAAAGAATTCCTCCCAGGGACAGGGGGATTTCAAGCAGTTAATGGCCCATTAACCAACCATTAGCCAAACAGACACTATACCCAGAAATTAACCATTCAATTACACAAATTTACATATACTCCCCAACAGGGGTTCACAGCATATAAACTCCACACACATACCTACCCAACCATTCTCTAAAGATGCGAGCCACAGAAGCAAGCAAAACGTCAGAAAGAAACTATCCCAGAACACAGTCTCACAGCCCGGAAAAAAACCCAAGGAAAACCCCTCATTGAATTTGCTTGGAATATGACCTGTCTAAATGGGATCCCACATCAAGCCACTGTATTCAGAAGGAAGGGGTCCAAAATGGCAAAAACAGCACAGGAAAAGTCTTTGTGGCTTTTCCCGTAGTTTTTAAAATAACAGTGAAGGCGGTGCACATTCCTGCTCAATAGGACAAGAGATTCTACATGAATTGCTTTCTCATATAAGAGGAAGCGCAAAGCTGATTGGCTGGGCAAATGCGGGAGGCAGGGCTTGCTAACAGGGCAAGTGCCTGCTGCCACCATGTTGGATTTTTGCCTTAGCGAGCAATCACTAAGGTGATAAAATGGGGTGGTTTTTGTTTTGTTTTGCTATCCTGTTAAATAAAAAAAAATTGCTCTATCGCTCTAGTGTGCACCTTAGACATCGGTGTTTTTTTTTTTTAAGTTTGGCAGTGGCTAAGTACTAATGCGAGTAAATCACTCACAGTCACCATCATGTATGTGAAGCTTATGGGGGCTTCTAAGGGCAAAAACACCATTAAGACATGTCACTGCTGCTGCAAAATGCCATTACTGCGAGGTACTCCACACATATTCCCATCGTATAGACAGGGCCTCAGTAGGACTTATGTCTGAGGTGGTATACCTAGAGTTGTGCTATGAACTTCCCACTGTCATTAAAGAAATTATCTGGATGAATATGTTTTTGTCTTTTCTGTTCCCAAGGACTGTAATCACACTTTCAGTTTTAAGAGTTTAAAAGCATTGAAAGGGTGAAAATCAATGGAGGATTTATCTGTTAGCAAAGATTGGAAAAGCTGCTTTTTCATACTAAAGTTGGCCATTCTAGCTAAAGAATTCTAGGCGTTAGAGTAACTTTTCCAAACTCTATCTGCTAGTACCTGTCAGCCAGGATAACAGGATGAAACATGTATTTTCAGAAGCTCTTAGAAATTTGACAATTACATGCAGGAAGGGGGAAAACAGGGGACTGCATCTAATCTGTGCCCTGTTTCCAAGCTTTCTAGAAGTGTGTGGTTGGCCACCAGTTGAAGAGTTCAAACCTAGTAAGTAACCCATTACAGATTATACCTGGAATATTGTTCACCAGGAGTATTATTCAGTCAGCAGTTATGTGTATACACATGTGTGTGCAGTCTTTCCTATCCTCAGGCTAGAGGCTATCCAAGCTGCTTAACCTATCTTGGAGACAGGGTTTGGCACCATGGATAGCTCTTTTAACATCTGGAGTAAAACCCACAGTGAATCCCACTGACATCACAGCCATAAGCTTCCACTGGGCATAGAGGGGGAAATATAAACAGTGAAAACAGTGGGGTGGTAATTAAATTAAAAAGCTAGTGTCAGACTTGATTAAATGGCTATTGACACTAGCACCAATAATTGGTGATAGCACAGTCAGAAGACTATTGATTAACTAAATCCAAGTAAGATAAAGTGAGCTTACTCTCAAAGAAGTGGGTGTAAGATTGCAGTCTAAAACCTATAATGGGAGAAGAAGCTATTGTCTTTAGTCATAACCCAAAATCATAGAATCAAATATCTTGATGAGTGTACCACTGTGATAAAGATTACTAGGATTATGTCTGCAGTGTTTTGAAGCAGCTAAAAAGGAAGGAAGGAAGGAAGGAAGGAAGGAAGGAAGGAAGGAAGGGAAAAGGGGAGGAGCAAGGAAAATGCATGCAGTGCAATCAAACCACTTCTTAAATCCCTTTGTTCTTTTTCGTGGTCTCTGTGAATCCACACATAAAGGGGTTAATCCTGCGCTTGCACAGTAGCATTTGGAAGTTGTTAGAGTCAATAGCTATCTAATTGAATTTTTGGCAGTAATCCCGCCCACCATCCCTCTAGGCTATATAGGCCCTCCTCGAGCCTGCCTTCTCAGTTCCTTTTTTTCCACCGCATTAGCAGCACGAGGAACGTTGTTGGAGTCTTTAGTCTAGTATTTCTAGCCCCCCCCCCCACGATTTTGCACTCCCAGGCTTGGATCTTCGGACTTTTTGGTAACCTCTTTGGATTCTGGACTGTATTTTGGCGATTTCTTCTCGGTACGACCTCGGAATTTGTCTCGGACTTCGAACTAGTGAGTGTCCCCTGTTTCTGTTGATGATGGCGTCGACGGGCTTCTTTAAGACCTGTTTAACCTGTGGGGTGAAAATGCCTGAGTCAGAAGGGCATTCTAATTGCTTGATGTGCCTGGGCAAGAGACATGATGTGCGCTCTTGTCGCCACTGCAACGCCTTTACCCCTCAGGCAAGGCGCAACAGAGATAAAAGGCTGAAGGCCCAGCTGTATGAGCACATTTTGTCAGGCTCAGCCTCCTCATCTGCCCAGAGGACCCCAGTACCGTCGGGTTCGTCACAGGCCCCTAAACAACCAACTAAGGAGGCGTCCAAACCCAAATCCCGGGACCAGAAAAAAGGTGGGGACTAAGGGCACGTCCTCGAAACCGAGGAAGCCTGACTCTGATACCGCGGACGGTACCGCCTCGAAAGGCACCTCCGGTACCGCTCCTGGCCACGCTACGCAAGAGTGGCCGAAAGACAAACACAAAGCGGTGAGGCTTACCTCACCGAAGACGATGCCTCAAGAAGAGCCCCCTAAAAAGAGGAAGAGGAAATCTGATGATTCTCTCCCGAGTGGCACACAGAGAGGCCAAACCCCAGCACAACCGGACCGCTCCCTGGGTCAGAGGTCCCTGGTGGTCTCCCCGCTGAGACTCAGTCTCTCCAAGCTCCGGTCGACGTCAAGGGAACCAACTCCGACATCTGTAGCAGATGATCGGGACCGTGAGCTGTCGGAAGGTGAACTTCAGGACCCGTCCCTGGATCTTAGAATCGTGGAGGTATCGACCAGTTCGGTTGAGAGGGATGGACGTCGCCGGTCCTGTTCGAGGTCAGCCACCCCGGCATCCCATCGGTCCCATTCACCTCAGACGATACTGTCTCGATCAGTCTCACGCTCCAGGTCCCATTCAGCACAGTTCCACCGGTCGCCCACACCACACCGGTCTCCGTGTCGTTCCCAGTCCTACTCGCCAGGACGACCCCGCTCTCCGGAAAGATCCCCATGACGGTCTCGAACACCCCAGCAGTCCCGCTCACCAAGACGGTCCCCGCGACAGTCCCGGATGCCTCTGCGATCCCGCTTGCCATGGAGACCCCGCAGATCCCGTTCTCTGAGACGAAAGCGTTGGTCCCACTTGCCATGACAACGACCTCGGTCCCGGTTGATCTCATCTGGTTCATACGTATCCAACCTGGGTACATCAGAGAAGGAATGGCTGTGGGAGCGGTACGGCCACTTGTACTACGACCGCCCGCCTAGATACCACTGGTATCACCCTTTCAGCCGCTACTGGGACCACGACCCACGGCACGCCTACTATGAGGATACCTTCGACCCCTCGCCACGCTACAGACACAGAAGGCATAGGGACCCCCCTTGGTCCCCGCGGCGCACTCTGGAGAAGGAGCGCCACCAACCCATCACTAGACCACCAACGGAGTCTACACCCAAGTCGGGGACCGGTACCGTACTCACAGATACCAGGAAAGGAAAGGATCCCTCCCCGTTGAGATCAGTCTCCAGGTCACCCTCGAAAGAGAGGCCGATCCCTCACAAGTCTCCCCCAAGAGGCTCACCGTCAGGGGCTACGGTACCGTCCAGGCCGCATAGGAAAAGATGGCCAGATCCCCCAGTGTCGCCGAGAAGATCACCGTCGAGGACCCCCTCTGTGCATTCCTCGGAGTTGGAGTCCCTTTCCTCTACTCCATCCCCGAGGCCATCACCGGTTCCAGAGGGAGCCCGCCCGGACCCTCCGTCTCCCACAGACGATATGAAGGACTTCGCCGACTTCATGCATAGACTAGCCGGCACACTGGGCATCAAAACCACTCAGCCTGGTAAGGAAGTGGATGATCCTATATTCGAGGACTTACAGCAACGGGCACCGTCCCTTCCCTCCCTATCGATCTCTCCAAACTTGCTACAAGTGTTAAAGTCATCTTGGGCGATACCCTCCTCAACACCACCCACATCCAGACACCTAGACCACCTGTACCGCGTGTGCACAGATTCGGCGCCATGGCTCTCGTTCCACCCCAAACCTAACTCAGTGGTGGTTGAAACAGCCCAAATGAAAACCTCTCAGAGGTTACAGTCAACCCCAACAGACAAAGAAGGCAAGAAGTTGGATGCAATAGGGCGCAAGTTCTACTCATCTGCCTGCCTCCTCACTAAGATGACATCTTACGCAGCATGTATGGGGGCCTACCAGAAGTTCCTCTGGGACGCTCTGGCTGTCCATATCTCGAAGCTGTCGGAGCAGGACCAGAGGATCGTCAATTCATTCAGGGAGGAAGACCTGGCGCTGGCGGAGTACCAGCGGCAAGTCGCCAAGTATATAGCCAAGTGTACGGGAAAAATTGTGGACAACTCCATTGCGGTCTGCCGTCATGCTTGGCTCCGGTCATTGGGACTGTCCCATACAGCGCACTCCATCATTGAGGACCTCCCTTTCGATGTACTGGGCCTGTTCCATGCAGACACTGACTCGAAGCTGGAACATGCGGAAAAAATGAGGTCAACGGCCAAGAGGTTTGGTCTACCCACCACCCACCAGCCTTCGAGACCACGACTGCCCTTTCGCAGGCTGGGATCCTCCTACAGGAGAAGATTTAGCCCGCCGCCTACCCAGATACGCCAATCGTCTTCCTACCAACCCCACAAAAAAATTCCAGTCTTTCAAGACCAAACCTCACTTCAGTAAAAGGAAGACGGAGTCAACCAAACAGCGGGCTTGACTCCAAATGGCCACTACCACCCTCCGGCATCACCATCTCCCCTTCACTCCATACTTCATCCTCCCCCGCCAACCGCCTTTACGATGCATTCCACTCATGGCAGCTCATCACTTCAGACCGCTGGGTCCTGAGCATCATACGAAGCGGGTACTACATAGACTTTGAGGAACTCCCACCTCCGGCACTCCACCGGGTGACCCCACACTCCCTACCAATCATAGAAGAGGTCAACAGTCTCCTACAAAAAGGCACCATAGAGCGGGTCTCCCACTCGAAGATGGTACTTCCTCTCCAGGTACTTCGTGATCGAAAAGAAGGATGGTGGATTCCGCCCCATCCTAGATTTAAGAGACTTGAACTCCTTTGTCCATCCGCGGAAGTTCCGCAAGGTTACACTCCCATCCATCCTCCCCTTCTTGAGGAAAGGAGACTGGTTCGCCACCCTGGATTTGAAGGATGCTTACTTTCACATCCCAATCGCGCCCTCCCACAGGAGATTCCTCGCCTTTGCAGTCGGCGGCACGGCCTTCCAGTTCAGAGTTTTGCCGTTCGGCCTCTGTACAGCTCCAAGGGTCTTTACAAAATGTATGGCGGTGGTAGTGGCCTGGCTCAGACAAAAAGGTATCATAGTGTTCCCGTATCTGGACGATTGGCTTTTTACAGCTCCCTCAGCTGAAAAACTGGTCAGAGATATCAGAATGACCCTTACCTGGTTACAACGCCTAGGACTGATGGTGAACTACGAAAAATCACACCTTCAGCCCTCCCGAACTGTCAGGTTTATAGGGGCCTCTCTAGATTCCATCACAGGAAAAGCGTACCTCCCAAACGACCGATTTCAGATGCTGCACACAGCAGTCCAGAAGTGCATAAGAAGAAGGAGAACCACGGTGCGAGACATACAGCAAGCCTTAGGTCACATGGCCTCCACCACACACCTCTCGCACGGCTCCGCATGAGGCCTCTACAAAGCTGGTTCATCGCGAAGTTCAAACCGTTTGTTCACGGTCCACTCAAACTACTCACCATTCCCCGCCTGCTCAGGAAGTCCCTCCTCTGGTGGACAGACCCACGTGCAGTCCAGTGGGGCTCCCAATTCGAGCAACTGAATCCCACGAGGGCCATCACGACAGACGCCTCACTGTTGGACTGGGGAGCGCACTCCGACGGATTGTCCATCAGGGGGCGCTGGTCACGGAAGGAGGGTGCCCTACACATCAATGCCCTTGAGCTACTAGCTGTGTTCAAGGCCTTGAGGGCATTCGAACCTACCCTGAGGGGTCAGGTGGTACAGGTGGCTTCAGACAACACTACTACAGTATTCTACATAAACAAACAGGGAGGAACACACTCACGGACTCTACTCCGCCTCTCCCTAGAGCTTTGGGAGTGGTGTGTAGAACGAGACATCGTCCTAATGGCCATACATGTCCCAGGTCAGAGCAACGAACTGGCGGATGCACTCAGCAGATCGACCACCAGCAATCACGAGTGGTCGCTGAATCATCAGGTCCTTCTCTCTCTCTTCTTGCAATGGGGCACTCCAGCGAGAGACCTCTTTGCCACCAAGGACAACGCAGTACGCCCATTATCCTGCTCCAGAGGCCGCCGGTCATGGGACAGCCTAGGGGATGCGTTCCTATGGCACTGGGAAGGCCCCCTGCTTTATGCTTTCCCTCCCTTTCCCCTCATACCCAGAGTGATCTCGAATGTGCAGCAGGACAAGGCCAAGTGCATCCTGATAACCCCATGGTGGCTGCACCAACATTGGTTCGCACCACTGCTCAGAATGGCCCGGGGGCGATACAAGTGCCTCCCCCAGACACCGGACTTACTGTCAATGGCGAGCGGCCAAATCCTTCACCCAGACCTCAAATTGATCAGCCCAACGGCCTGGCTGATCACAATGTGAGTTCCCTTTCGGACGCAGCGCAGAATATCATCAAGGCAGCTCACCGTCCATCAACAGTGAGGGCCTATAACTACAAGTGGAATAAGTTCTGTTCCTTCTTGGAGGAGAAAGGAATCCCGCAGAGCCAAGCGGGCCCCTCCAATCTGATGGACTTTCTGGCCTCATTCTCAAACAGGGGTTTCTCTACCTCTTCAATCAAAAGCTATGTAGCGGCTGTGTCCTGGCACTAGCAACGCCTGGGCAAACCATCTTGTTTTAGAGACCCCAGGATCAAAGCCTTCCTTAAAGGGTACACCAACTTACACCCGCCCGCAGTGGGACCCATCCCCGCATGGAGTCTTGAGATAGTCCTAGCAGCACTATCCAGGGCCCCCTTCGAACCGATGGCCACGTGCGACCTTCGTCTCGCCTCCATGAAAACAGCGTTCCTAGTCGCGATTACATCAGCAAGGCGGGCCAGCAAACTGTGTGCTCTGCAGATGGACCCACCATACATCCGCTTCCACCGAGACAAGGTGATACTGAGGCCAGACATTGCCTTCCTGCCAAAGGTTGTCTCCTACTTCCACCTCAACCAGGACATTGTGTTGCCAGCCTTCTTCTGGTACCCGTCGGATGATCTGGAAAGGTCTCTCCACTACCTGGATGTGAGACAGGCCCTAGCCTTCTACATAGAGAGGACTTCACAGCTCAGGAAGACTAACAGACTCTTTGTCTGCTACGCAGGCCCTCGGAAAGGCGAGCCAGTGTCCTCGCAGCGTTTTTCGAAATGGGTGTCTGCAGCAATCAAACTGGCCTACCAAACTCTGGGAAAGCGGCTGCCGGAGCCCGTCCGCAGCCATTTGACCAGAGCCACCTCCACATCAACAGCATTCCTGAATGGGGTGCCTATCCAGGACATCTGCAGAGCGGCCACCTGGGTGACTCCCCTGACTTTTGTTAAGGTGTACAAGGTGGACTCAGCTTCCAGAGAAGACGCGGCGTTGGGCCGCACAGTCCTCATGTCTTGCATTGCACAGAGATCCTTGTAGGGATCCTACTCACACAGATGCCGGAGACTGGTGTCTGCTCCGCTACCTCCTCCAGTAAATAAAATAACCTCTGTGGTTTGTTCAATCCTGACCTAGTCTATGGTGTCTCTTTCTCTTCCTTTTAGATAGGACACCCCTCCTCCATGATATAAGCTTGCTAATCTACCCTTTATGTGTGGATTCACAGAGACCATGAGGAAGAAGGACAGGTTGCTTACCTGTAACTGTAGTTCTTCGAGTGGTCATCTGTGAATTCACACAATCCCGCCCATCCTCCCCTTGGGTGTCCTAGGCTATCTCCTCAAAAAAAAGGGGGGGGGAATTTCTCCTGACCGTAGGTTGCAACCGCGGCTATTTGGAACTGAGAAGGCGGGCTCAAGGAGGGCCTATATAGCCTAGAGGGATGGTGGGCAGGATTACCGCCAAAAATTCAATTAGATAGCTATTGACTCTAACAACTTCCGAATGTTACTGCGCAGGCGCAGGATTAACCCCTTTATGTATGAATTCACAGATGACCACTCAAAGAACTACAGTTACAGGTAAGCAACCTGTCCATTTCTTTTGAAGAAAGTAAAGTGTGTTAAGTACATCACTCTTCAAATCAGTAGGCTAGATCTAGACCTAGGCCTCCTTGCCCATTGAATTCAATTCATTAATCATGATTTAAGTTAAGCTCTATTGATTTGAATGGGTTTGGATCCAAGCCAGTGGTATTTAGAAGTGCTGAACCTTGGCTGGATTGTGTTCATGCATGCCCTGATAGCTTCTATTAGCAGAATATTTGTTCCAGTCACTGCGTTTCTCCTGTGTGGACCTAAATGGGACCCAAAATGCCACTTATCCTTTGATTAGTTTTACAGTAAAAAACATAGATATTTACTAACAGCCACAATTTATTATTTCTTCCTTTTTTATTTTCCATTTACCACATTTTCCACTTAAAAACAGTTACCAGGACACCTAACATCCTAGAGTTTAAAAAATAATATAGCAACTTTAAAAAAACATCAACCAACCATTGACAGTTGAAAATTGGCAACAGATTCAGACAGAAACTAAGGGTCAAGTGGGATCAGCCTGCCACAGCAAAAACACCTTAGTGTGGCTACTAGATTACTTTCCTGGATAACAAAGTCCCACATTCTGGGTGCTGCATCATAGAAGGCTCTTTTCCTTATTCTTGCCAGCTGTGCTTCAGACAGTGGCACGAATTTTGGGTCCACCCCACCTGGATGGATGGGTAGGATCATGCAGGAGGAGCCATTCCTTTCAGTATCCCTGCCCTGGCCAGGTGAGGGCTTTAAAAGTACTGTAATAACCAGCATTTTGAACTGAGCCCAGAAATGGACCAATGGCCAGTGCTATTGATATAAAAGAAGTGTCACATGCTTCTGAAATAAACTAAAACTGAACGTAGACATAAGCATATGTTAGATCCTCTTATCTTATTTTTGAGAGAGCTCTAGGTCTCCAGACTACACATTTTACAACGAGAGAGGTCAATTCAAGTCAGCCCTCAATAATGTCATGAGTGGTGTTGACTTGTTAAATTGGTGCCTAGTGTTCCCATAACAAATTTTCCTCTTGAGTTGCTAGGCCATGTACAGGCTCTGTGCTATGCAATAATAGTGCTGTTACCGCTTCACATGCTCCAAAAGGGTGCAGTAGACTTCTATAATATCTCATTTTCACAACTCTGTACAGCCTCCTAAATCCGCATGCAGCATATGGTGTTGGTTACATCCTTTCCTCTGCAAAAAATAATGCTTGTCCTTTTGTTTATATAGTACATCTGTGGAAACATAAATCTTACTTAAGAATTCATTCTCAGGATTAATTACCTGTCCCTATATGGGTTCTATAAAAACCAAAGCAAAGTAGAACTAAAGTTTGACATGCTCATTCTGTCTGCAGGTTGGATTAGAACGTGCTTGCTTAGTTTCTTTCAGCAAACCCAGAACAGCAGTAAGAAATTTGCAGACAAATTAAGAAGAAAAGACAGAGTATTCAGTGTTAAACTAGGATGCAGTGCTTAAAAATTTTTTTTTAGAAAAACAATAAACTGGCCTTCAAAATCAAGCTAGTGAGGGCTTAAGAGCATAGGTAAGTGCCAGACAGACTGTCAACAACCTTCTTTCACACATCTTGGCTAATGCATCTCAATTCTGACCTGTCACACTCCTCTCTAGTTGAAATATGTGGTCCCCACTCAGTTTGGCAACATTCCACAGTCTTTGAATATTCCAAGACTGTTCCAGATGAGAGGTGCACTATTTGCCAGTGTAATCTAATCCTCAATTCAGTCTTGCCTTGGATTGCACACCATCCCAGCTCCCACGACCAGCGGCAGTCATTTTTATCAGTATATGTTTCTGCCTCCTTGCTGTTCTGGTCCAAGGTGTCCATATATCTTAGCGGAAACAATGTTCATTGGCAATCCTGAAAAGGATGGGCTGAACTGAATGAATGCAAAGGTACGCCTTACCAGATTACCCAAGGGCTCGTTTACAAGGCAGGTTTTATTGCGTTAAGTTGCGCTTTAGCGCTTTCCCGCATCAATGGTGGGTAGTTTACACAGCTACATTTTGTGGCTCTTTGATTTTTTCCCCTTTGAGGTTCACACAGCCAAATGTGCTGGGGGCATGGCCAAGCACTGGAGAGTAGACAAAGGAATGCCATAGAAATGTCTGCTGTAGCCCTTAGCAGAATGGTTGTTTACACTGCCAATAATGCGCTACATTGCAAATATACCGGCAAAAGTAGTGACATCCCTCGCCACGCTATATTTGGGTTTTCACCTTCCCCCCTTCTGAATGAGGCGATGCTGTGCCTCGACCCGTGTGAACTATGAGCTATCTTAGCGGTATATTTAGAGGAGTATTTGCCCATGTAAACGACCCCCAAGTCTCCTCCACCCCTCTAAGCATCCACTGGGGCACAGGTAAACTGATTAAAATAACCTGTCAGTTGAAGAACTTTATGTTATTGCATATTGACTATTCTTTTCTTAATGAAAAAATAATTTTACAGTGGCTCCATGCGGTTTTGTCTTGTTTTCAGACTTTTAGATTGAAAAGTCTATTGTGCTTTAGGGTTGTTAGGTAAAATAAGGGGTAAGACTCCTGTCCCTTTAATGGTTGTGTAGAAGAGGGAATATCAGCAGATCTTATCTATCACAGAAGCAACATTTGCTGACATTTGCCCTTCTACAAAACTGTTAAAGGGAGAGGCTTACCCCTTATTTCACCTAGCAACCCTACTTTAAGGAGATCTGAGGAAGATGTGTAAATGGGTCCACATGCACATGTACAGAATTATAAGCATCTTATTGCCACTACTTTATTTGGTCCTAGTAAAACAGCCAAATTAAGATTTCAGGGATTTTAAAGTTCTGCTGTCTGACAGAAGGAACACATCACTTGTACTTTATGAGCCAGGGAATTCTGGAATAATGAATAAAAGCAAGTGTTGCTTTGAGCTGCATCACAGCCAAGTAACCCTTGTTCTTCATTACAGGATTCTTTATTAAGCTCCCATACATGGCTTGGGCATCATATAAAAAAATGTAAACAGGCCCAGCTCACAGGCTTACAATATAAGGAATTAATTGACATTGCACAGTGTTTTTTTAATTATGTACAGTATTTAATAAGATTTCTATCCTGCTATTTAAGGCATTCTGTCACTCAAGGAAGCTTACAGAACAATTAGCAATACAACAGTAGAATACAATTACAAGCTATTAAAATAATGCTTAATGACAATTTTGGGTAGTGCCTCATGAAAAGAGTTTGCTACACCAGAGATAAAGTGATAGAGCCTTTGTAAGAACTCAGATGTCCTGTATGTTCATTGACATAACAACTGCATTTTGCAGAGCTGGTAAATGTTAAAATGCATGGGCTGAGAATTTACATATACAAATTATAAGTCACCCCCTTTAAAAGAAGAGGTGGTAACCTCAGAATTACTACTCAACAGTTCTGAAAGGCTATTTGTTACCATGGCAACACATCAGTCTTTCATCCCAAGAACCAATGGTGTAGCGTTTTGTCATCAAAACCAGAATAAAAACAAGGAATAAGATAAAACATCAGTCTGAAAATTAGCTAGAAAACATTATTGTCCCAAACGAAAGGGAATGAATGGAAAACAGCAAGGCAATCTTTTTCACACTATGCATTTATATATGATTCACTCACTTATCCGTCCAGTCTAACAGTCCAGACAATGCAAGAAGATTGGCTATTATGGGACCAACTTCACACAAGCAGCATTTTTATTCATTCTTGTAAAGGGGCATACCTTCTAGCCTTTGACAGATGAATATTGGTACATTTGTTTCACATTAAGCAAGCAAGTTGTTCATAGTACACAAGGGAGCAAAAGAAAGGCATAGGCTAGCTCCTTGTCCTTCCAAAATGTCAGACTGCTCATTCCTACAGTTTTTGAAGTGCCACTTTCAAAATTCAGATTTCTGTGCAGCCTAGAAAGCATCTGCTGAGATATTTTGATATTACAGATCCCTTATTTTTAATTGTCAATCACGCAAAATACCACTCTGAAATGTCAAATTGTTTAGAATTTCAGGCACAGCCTACCAAATATTGATTGCACAAAACCCTTGTATCTTTTAATGGATATTTGTCAGGAATACTTGCATACTGGTGATTACAACCTTTAAAATACTGTGAAAGAATAGCAACAGATGAGAGATGAAATCTGATACAGGCAGTGTTTGTTGAGTGGGAGGCTCTAATGTTAATCACAAATGCAGCATATAACAATTGATACACTCACCAGAATATGCTCAGACTTTCTGTCAGGAGACAGAACAATGGTTACTCTACTGCAGCAGTACTTCACTGAAATATGTTGCTGCAGCACTGTTCAAGCTGCAGGGGGAAAACTAGTATTGGATGAGAGGGAAGAAAACAAAGGGTACAGATTCTACCACAATCACCACCAATGTCTATTCTGGCCGTTCAGAGAAGGCAGCTCTGACCCACAGTAAGTGAATCCTATGCAAAATGTAGGTTGGTGGGCAATACGCAAACTGTGCTCTCTGCAGCAAGGGCAGGTGGCAATGTTGCTCATACCCTGCACTCATTCTCTACCCCCATTCACCTTGTTAGAAAGCATGACAGATGCCATCTTGCTGTATGATCCTCAGGTCTCTGGGCCTGAGTCCCATTCTTTAGTCCTCAGAGCAAAGGGGGGGAATCTCACGATGAGCACACTGCCTTGAAAAATGTGCATGTATATTTTCCTCATTTGTTAGAGAAGGGTGTTGACTAGATGATGAAAAAACTCCTCACGGAAAATGCAGAGAATACCTTTTGTCCCAACGAGCTGTGCAGGAGATTTGCCTTATTTGGGAGGCAAAAAACTCCATTAACAGCATGCCAAGAGACTTCATGATTTGTGAAGTTGAAGGCTTTCATGGCCGGCATCCGTAGATTTTCTTGGGTTTTTTCCGGGCTGTGAGGCCGTGTTCTGGAAGAGTTTATTTCTGACGTTTCGCCTGCATCTGTGGCTGGCGTCTTCAGAGAATGGTGGTGTAGGAGTGTGTGGTGGGTTTATATACTGTGAGCCCCTGTTGGGGAGGATATGTAATCCACAAACACCTGGACAACTTCAACAGGTAAGAAGAACCCTAAAAGTAAACAAAATCTGGCTTCCAGTCCTGAAAAACACAAAAATCAAAACTCAACACTTGCAAATGAACTCCACCCAGGGACAGGGGCATATCCAGCAGATAATGGGCCATCAACCAACCATTAGCCAAACAGACACTAACAATCCTTGCATAGCTCCACCCAGAAACTAACCTTTCAAATACACAAATTTTACATATCCTTTCCCACAGACTTACAGTATATAAACCCCACACAAATTAAAAAAAAAATTTGAATGCAACTGCGGTTGATGCTTTACATTTTATGCTTAATGACATAATGGGGGCCTGCCTTTGAGACATTGCATGTGATTTCCCTAGGTCTTATGCTTTGACCCTGGAATCTCAGAGCCTGGAATACCCCTGGCTTAGCAACCTTGTGGTATGCTGTGCGCAATGCAAATGTACTAGGGCTTCCATAGGGTGAAATCATTACCTCTCCCCACCTGTCCCTGCTTTACTCCACAACCTTCTACTAGAGATCAAGACTCCTGGATGCCACCATAATCTGTTTTGTAAAAAAGGCATCTACCCCTTCTAGTCGCATCTTAGCATATGTTTAAATTTTCTGGGGCAGAACATCTCTGCTTGGAGGAAAGATCTCCAGGGGACCATATGTACATTACCCTGAGTTCTTAGGAGACAAAGAATAATGTAAGTCCAATAAGAATGTAAATAAAGATTTGGTTCAGAGCTGATTTCAAAGTTTGGAGCAATACTTAAGAACTCTATATAGTGCAGATTACTGACAATTCAATAATTCAGAACCAACACCCATTAGAGAAGCCTTAATTTAGGTGGGGGGATGGGATTCCTAATAGACGGATTTCCTCCTGTTTCCACTTCCACCCTTGAAATGTATTCATGTTCTAGGTTTCTGTGTGGGAGGCAATGGTTCAGTTATAGAGGAAAACGCAGGGGAACCCTAATAAAATCCCTAAAGACTATCTCTATCTTGAATTGGTCCAGTTTTGCCCAAAGGGTGCCTCCCCCTGCCCCCAAGCAGTATTCTAAAGCCAATAGCTGAAGACACATCACTTTAGGTAAAAAGGAGAAGACACTTTCACATCCCTCTGCAGTTTTGAAAACCATGGAGAGAAATGGCTAGTGGATTTAGGAGTGGGCAAAGTGTGCCCCCATGGCTGTTTTTGTGGCCTCCAGGGCTCCCAGGGGTAAAAAAAAAATTGCCTCCCCCCAAAAAAAAGGTTTGCAAAAAAATTTGGAAAAAAAAAACAAAACTTGTTTGCTCTAAGATGCTCAAAAAATGAGCTCTAGGGGCTGGCTGTAGAGGGATTTCCCAAATGTTTTGACTCCCTGGACCCCCACAGGAGTCAAAACAAAAAAATTGGGAAATCTGTGAAAAACAATTTTTAAACCCACAATGTCTTCTAGGGGGACCAGGAAGCCCTCAAAACATGCCCTCGTGTCCCATAGAGGGTGTTGGGGGGGGCACAAAATGTTTTTGTGGGATCAGGTACAGCTCTCCAAGCTTTCCTGGAGGGCTAATGCATCCCCTTAGTCTTCCACAGTTGCCCACCTCTGGTTTAGATCAAGGCAATGATGGGAGCAGCTCATTTTTAAAAAAAAGATTTAGGGGAAGCTTCCATTTCAGCTCTCTCAAAGGAAAGGACAAGTTTTACTGACTAACGTTGAGTAATTAGAATGTGAAAAACAAATAAAAAGAAGAAGGGGGATATGGCAATTCAAATTACCAGCCAGCAGGCTAGGTGTAAATGTTACAAGGAACGTTGCTGTGTTGCAAATGACAACATGTCTAAAAGAGTGGAACCACATTGCCTTAACAAAATTTAGGCTATATAATACATCTAGCACAAGAGCAAAAGACAACTTCTCAGCATGCAAGCTGCTTGGTACCAGAGCTGCTGCCATTGTTATGTCGATACCTGATGCCTGACTCTGAGGGCAAGGTCATCGCTGTGAGTGCACTTTACTTTTTAATGTGTTATGAAAAGGGCATAGCATTTACTTCTGCAAATCTCCATCTAGGGATCTGTGGATTAACCTAACCCAGCAAATATCAAGGTAAAGAAGTGGATAAAATATTTAAAAGATAATTTTTACAGCCTCATTCCTATTACTGAGGTCAGCAAGTTACCTTTTCTCAAAGATATAAGCTAAGGGGTCAGAACAGAGAGGATTCCTAATTTGCTAATGTTGAGCTGAAGTTAAAAATAATTTGCTTTACTCAGATGGAGCTTTGTTACTGTAAGAGGTGGTGGGTGCTTTGAGACCCGCCCGCAATACCAAAAAATCTAGATGGGGGAATTATTAACTCAAACAGTATGCCTGCAAGAAGAGAGTAACTGTGGGGATCTTTTCACCTATTTATACCAGTACTAACTGCAGAGAACTCCAGGTTAAAGTGAAATGAAATGTCTTTACTGGAAATGACACAAATTGCATTCACAAGAACCACACAAGGCTATCAAGGAAGAAGGCAGAGAGACTGGATAGACGGAGAAATTCGGGGAACTACAGCGATAGTTACCAGTCTTGAAGAGCGAAGAACTCAGACAGAAGTCTGAGGGTGGCATTGGAAGTTTCAATCTGGAGGCGCACCAAGAAAGAGAGTGGCTGGGTTCATCCACAGTGGCACACCTTTCTATTGTTGGGGGAATAATATTTATGCCCTGTTTCATATCCTGAAGGGGTACTCTGGCTAGGACAAAGCCTGGATGGTTTTACCACCAGGTAAATAACGGAAACTGAAACTTAACTGATTGCTCTTTATGGCTGGGAGATAGAAATTGATGGGTTTATGACAACCTTACAATGGAGGGCAGTGGGGGGGGTTTCCGAGGTGAGACTTCCTTGGGATTGGGTTTAGAATGGTGACTTGATTGTTTGGTTGGATGACTAATTGCTGACATGCCCAAGAAGGAAATAGCACACACCTTCTTAATGGCTTTGTTTACCAAGGGGCTTCTGCACAATCTTAGTATGGACTTGCTTGCTAAAATATTTCAAAGACACATTTCAGGTCCTTGTGCCCGCCACCTGACCTCTACTTGGATCATCCCAGTCAACTTGACTTCTTGAAGTGTCCAATATTTCCAATTATAAAATATCATAGGGAGGGGAGTAGTATTGCATGCTAACAGCTTTGCCAAACATCCAGTTCAATCCTAACATATTTACTTGGAAATAAGCTTTTAAATTCAATTACAGTTGTCCCTCCATATCCATGGATTTGGTACCCATGGATTTAAGTATTCATGGCTTGAAAATATTCTTTAAAAAATAATAATCCAAACAACAAGCCTTGATTTTGCCATCTTATATAAGGGACACCATTTTGCTGTGCCATTGCATATAATGGGCCTTGAGTATTCACGGATTTTGGTATCCACGGGAGCTCCTGGAACCAAACCCCAGTGAATATGAAGGGACAACTGTTTAAGGATTTAGTCTCATTTTGAAATGTAGATAAACTCTTCCTTCCACTGGTTTCTGTTTGGCTGATCTACTAGTAGTTCTGCTTCCACATCAACTTGTGAACTGAGTTGTCCATTTGAGTAGGGCCTTTTGCTTTCTTGGTGTACTTACAGTAGGGCCAGCTATAGCAGAAGAATAAGAAGTAACTACAGTGGACAAGTTGGTATGTCAGAGTAAATACAAAGTTCAGATAGAAAAAGATGGCAAACTAAACTTTTTGATCTAGTTACTCAATTGTTCTGATGTCCTAAGTGAGGTAAAAAGAGGGGTTAGAATAGACCTTAGTGCCTAAGATACTAAACCTCTTCCTAGCCTGAAGTAATACTTACTACAGATTGACTAATCCTTTATCTGGAATTCCAAAATCCAAAATACTCCAACATCCAAAATTGTTCACATTGGTGGCTGAGATAGTGACACCTTTGGTTTCTGGTGGTTCAGTGTATACAAACCTTGTTTTATACTGTATATAATTATTTAAAATGTTGTGAGTAATATTACCTTCAGGCTATGTGAATAAGGTGTATATGAAACATAAATGAATTTTGTGTTTAGACTTGGGTCTCATCTCCAAGATATCTCATTATGTATATGGAAGTATTCCAAAATCTGAAAAAATCCAAAATACAGAGCACTTCTTGTCCCAAGCATTTTGGATAAGGGATATTCAACTTGTAGTAATTCTTGCTGAGGTAAAGGCATCTGTCTTTCATGCTGATTTCAATATCTGATAAAAAAAATGAAAAGTGTATTCGGTTGACTTCCCAAGGATGTTTCTGTTTGTTAGGCACAGTTGTCAAAGAGAATTTGCTCAGAACTCCAGTATGAACACGGGGAATAAGAGACTACTGACTGTTCACACAACGTATGGGAGTCATTTGAGACTGAGACTACTGGTTTCCCAACTCCTTTTTGATTTTATGATGGAACTTCTGGCATGTACAATTCAGGAGAGATCTGGACATTAGTGGACTCTGTTATTTTAAAAATACCACAATTAAACTACAGTAAATCTGTTTGGTTATGATCTAGCAATTACTATGGCCAACCCAGTCCAGAGTTTAGAGGCTAGATTTTGTATTTATTTCAAAAAGCCTCTGGTCTAGAAATTAACAAAGCAAAATCTAACATACTGTGCTTCAATATGACTGGTGTGGAAATGGCAGGATCCCTAGTGGGGAGTAACCATGTTCTCCTGGAGTTTGTTATACAGAGGAAAGGGGAATAGCATACTCAGACATGCATTCTAGACTTTAAGAAAGCTGATTTCAGAAAACGTAAGGAATTGCTGGGGGTGAGTGATCCCATGGTCAGAAATACTAAAAGAGAAAGGCGTTCATGAAGGATGGGAGTTTCTAAAAAGTGAGATATTAAAGGCACAACTTCAAACAGGGTTCCAGTGAGGAGGAGCTAGCCTTTGTCCTGGAAAATGAAAGTGGAGATCAGTAGCCTCCTACATAGCCTTCCAAGCACCTCTGTTTCTGGGTGGGCATGTACACGAAACCTGGTAAGGATCTGATCTGTTAATCTGTTGTTAATGCTGCTAGTGAGAGAAGGCTATATCGGTGCGGTGACATGGGTACAATGCTGCTGTCAGAGCTTTCTGACCTACTGGGGAAATCCTATGAAGAACAATAGATGGGCCTATCTTTTCCATGTACAGTAATATTGTCATAAAGGCTGATGTCCATATCCATGGGGGTATGTTCCAAGACCCTCCATGGATACCTGAAACAGTTAATAATAGGGAACCCTATTATTTCCATTTGATGAATGCTAGGAGTCGTCCATAGAATCACACTGAAGGACCTAGAATTGCCTAGAGAGAACATATTTTTTCGGACATGGATAAGTGACACTGTTGATACCAAATCCATGGATACGAGGGTCAACCTGTATTATACAGCCATCATGCATGCTATGAAACAAGACCTGCCATCAAATGCAGACAAATGTAGGATATCTTTAGTGCTCTTTAGTACTAAAAATCAGGACTGTTGTCCCTACTTGTCTCAGAAATATCATTTTCAAAGAATACAAATCTTAATTTTCAAGCCCAGGAAGAGGTGGATTCTCCTAGGGGAGCATACTTAGTTACATTTTAGGTCCCAGGTTCATTCACTAGCAATTTTGGCTAAAAATAACAGGTAGCAGTCTGGTGAAGATAACAGGTTGAGAGAACTCTAGAAAGGTTTCATCAGTAACAACACTAACCTAGAAAGTCTTGGCTCATATGCCCACATACGAAAGACACAGGGAGGCTCAACTGCAAGATATATAGATGAAAACTGGTGATAATAAGCAAACATATTTCTTGTTGGGATATTCCAGCCATCATATTTAGCCATCCTTGTGCAAAACTCATGTCACTGCCTTCAGTGGGTTCATCCCTTTTATTTGCTAAAGCATGACTTTACATTATTTTGATTTACAAATGGCCAAGGAAGCAAGTAGCTAGTTAGCAATATGATTAAATGAAGTGCACTGGTAATTTTAGGGCACTTTTAACTCCCATCAAAGATATTGAAAATGCTATCTTTGGCACAACAGGAAATTAGTTTGGTCTTTCAGTACTAACAGGAACAGAAGTACTAGGTCAGTGGAGAGAGATCTGGAGAAATTGTTGTGTCTGCAGGAGGGTACATAATGAAGAAGTCCCCAACACTTTAACCTCTCTGGCTGCTCCCACTTGTCCTTAACCATTTTCTATCACTTATCAAAAACTAATCTGTCCCATCTCCATTGCCAAGGAAACTAGAGATTCATTGAATAATACGAAATACAGGTCCATTGACTCTGAAGTGTCAACTGTGTTAAGATTCTTGAAAAGAAGTCTGGAACTGAAAGTGCTTTGGCTTTTTTTTTTCCCCATTTGTCTGTACCATTACTACTCAACACCAAGGAAACTGACTTGATATCACAAAGCCTGGTTTGTGAACAACACTTGTAGATAGAACACAGAAGTGCACCAAATAAGAAAAAGGCAGAAGATGATTAATGGGATGGGGATGTCTTCTTTTTAATCTACCTTGGTTTGGATAACCAGCCATGGGGAAAAAATGGGCCTGCCAACTCAAAACAAAATAGTATAAGTTCATTTTCCTTTTAGGCTTCTGGTTTAGACTGATAAAAGTTGTATAATGACAAAACCGGATATCAACAAATATTAAAAATAAATTAAATTACATCTATGAATATGGGTGGATATTTCTGTTTCATTTGTGCTAATTTCTTCATCCTTTTAAAGAAACAGTTTTATACAATTACAAAAAGTTAAAAAAAACCACCCAACAACCCATACACACAAGAAGAAGAAACACAAGATGCACACAATCAGTTTGGCAAGAAGCACACAAACCACAACATCCTTCAAAGATTCTTTTTCCCCCTGTATTTTTATTTTCACTCAGATTTTCATAAACTATACAATTTGATCTAATTAAGTTACTCTCATTAACATCCTCCAAAGTTGCCGAAATTAGTTACAAGGTTTAGCCATTAGTAAGTACAGTACATCTTTAACAGGTGGGTGATACCAATCATTTTTATACTTAGAATAATTAATAAATGGGGGCCCATGTTACACAGAATAAATTGTATACTTGGTCTTTATTTTCTTCATGCACACACAAGGCCAGCTTTTCCATAAGAGCCAATGACCAGAGTCTCTTTTTCCAACTGTGAAGAAACACTCCAGGGGTATGTTATTTCTAATCTTATTATCCTCATCAAAATCATCATCATCTGTTCTTCATATCTTGTTTTTGCAGACACTCACAACAGATCTGATACTGCAATCTGATACTGCTCCTGAACTAGCAGACCTAGCTAGCAGTGTGATTAAGGAGATTATCAAACACGCTAAACATGGTATTATCACGACGCCAGGAGATTTCTAAAGAGCTACTTTTTCAGACAACGTCATTCCCATCTTGTTGTGCACCCGTACTGCTGCCGTTCTGCCAGCACTGCTTTTTACTGATGAGCTAAGCCGTCAATGGATCCCCCATTCTATTTCTGTCACAGAATGTCCTGTGTTGGAAAAGGTGCCCCGTTATGCTGGAACGATACCAGTGTCAATGGGAGGTCCATGCCAGAACACTTCTGGGTGAGATAGGGATATCAAGGTAAGTAACACACTTTTTTGTACCTCCCTGGGTTACTTGTTATGTTTTAAGTGTGTTTTTGTGCTTGCTGTCACTTTTTGTCATTTATTTTCCTTTAATTTTTGAATTTCCCATGCTTTCGTCTTCTCACGAGAATGGCAGGGATTTCAAACCAGGAAGTGAAAGGAGCTCTGTCTGAGCTCCATTCACTCCCGGGCAGACATGGATGTGTGATTAAGGTAGGTCTGAAACTTTGGGTTATTCTGCCGGGGCAGGGGCAGGAAAGGAGATTGCAGGACAGGAACACTTTTTTTGTTCCTGTCTGATAATCTCCACAGAGAGGATCCCACCCCCCATTAGGCAGTGGTATCTTCCATGAGCTGAACCCCTGTATCCATGGAAGGCAAGTCCTGGATCTAATCTATTGTTTTGGATTAGTGTGGGGTGTGGATTTCTATGCAGCCCCTGTCTCCACAACTCCTCCAAGAAGTGTTCTTTTAAAAACACAGTCGTGCTGCCAAACACCTCCAGGAGATGCTACTCTGTATGTATTGACTGTTTTGTGCAATTCTTTATGTATCCACTCTTCTGTACTTGGAAAAATTCTCAACACAAAAAAACAGAAATAGGAAGTGACTTTCGGTTTGGCAAAAGTGTCCAGGTACGCCAATGGTATTGCAAAATGATGGGGGGAAAGGTTTTATAGTCTGTTCTTCCTGAGGATTCAAAGACATAGCCATGTTAGTCTGGAATATCAGTAAGCAAGGTGATCTTATAGAACCTTTGAGACTAACTGAAAGAAGTTGTAGCATAAGCTTTCATAGACTTGGGGCTGGTTTACATGGCGGATTTATTGCGGCACATCTGTGCCAGTCAGGTTTTTTTTTCTAATTATGCCGCTTTTTCATTCAGAACTTGAAAAAGTGTGGGGAGTGTGGCCTCCCAAGCAGACAAAGGCTATATGGGGAACGGCATAGACCCTCCTTTGAAGCCTTGCATTTCCAAGACTGCCAAAATAGCAGGGGGGAAGATCAAAGAAGTGGCTCTGTCTCTTCTCTAAATCAGCCTGTAAATGAACTCACTCCCTGAAGCATAGGGAAAGACCTTGCTGCCATGCCGTGGATCCTAAGGTGAACCTATCACAAGTTTTTCCAGCACGATTTGTTTAGTCAGGGTTCACAGACTTGCAAAATAGCAGAGGATTTTTGACTCTCCCTCCCTCAGTCACTCCTTCCCCCCTCTCTTGTTCTCTCTCTCTCTCTCTCTCTCTCTCTCCCTCCCTCCCTCCCTCCCCCAAGCAGAGCTGACAGATAGGAACTTTATGACTGAAAGGTCTTGGGAATCCTTTTTCTTGGCAGACCTTCTGCAAAATAGCAGAGAGGATTTTTCAAAGTTTCCTGATGCTACTGAACGCAGTCCCTCTCTTTTAAGCCCGCCCCTTACATCATAGCAACCAATCACAGTAAAGATCTGTGGAAGCTCTTAACGGAATGGTAGTTTACACTGCCAATAAAGCGCTACATTGCAAATATACCGGCAAAAGTAGCGACATCCCTTGGCACGCTATATTTGGGTGTTTTACCTTCCCCCCTTCTGAATGAGGCGATGCTGTGCTGCGATCCGTGGGAACTATGAACTATCTTAGCGGTATATTTAGAGGAATATTTGCTCGTGTAAACGACCCCTTGGTCTACTTTCTCAGATGCATGAACTGGTGCCTAGGAACAGACCTTATAAGCAGGCTGTTGAATAGCCATAGAAATGCAAAACTTGTGGGAGTGGTGATGGGGTGACAAGTTCAGTTTAACAATGGTCCTTGAGTGACAAAGGCAAGATCCCCTTGTTTACTTCCTGAGCATGCCCACCCTTGGGGTTTGTTGTTTTTATTGTGTGCCTTCAAGTCATTTCCAACGTACGGAGACCCTAAGGTGACCCTATCACAGGCCTTTCTTGGCAAGATTTGTTCAGAGGGGGTTTGCCTTTGCTTTCCTCTGAGGCTGAGAGAGTGGGACTTGCCCAAGGCCACCCAGTGAGTTTCCACAACTGAGAGGAGAGAGCCCTGGTCTCCAGAGTCAAGCTAAAACCACTACAGCATGCTGACTGTCTTAGTCAATTGAAACTAATGGGCTATAAGACTTAGCCACACTTAGAGCAGATACTTTAAAAAAACAACCAGAACTTGATCGTGACTAATGTAAGTCCCATTGATTTAAACAGGGGCTAAGGATGACAAAGTCTCAATCCAACCCAAAGATTCCAGTGGCGCCTAAAAGGCAAAAAGCATGATCCACATAAATCCTAGAGATTTCACTAGAAAAATTAAGTATGTGGATAATTCTCCCACTGAAATCAATGGGTTTTATAAATGCTTAAGCACTTTCTACCTTTTGTCCCACCTAACATATCTGATTCATCACACCAACAGAGACACAGAGCAAAAAGAAAAGGATTCATAAACATTCAAGAGATGTTTCATTACAAATTTGCAACAGTTTAAATACAAAGGTTACCAAAATTACCCAGGAAATGAGAAGCTGCCCTTTAGTCAAACAGACTCACCATTATATTCTGTCATCTTAAAATGTTTGAGCAGTAAGAATACTTTTTTAACATACATTAAGAAAGAAAATAAAGAGACGCTTTCTAAACTGGTTTCACATTGTTTGCAAAGCCAGAACCAGGGGTCATTTTAAGATTTTTGGGCATAAAACCAAGGTTTCAGTCAGGGAAGCTTTATATCCTAAAGACAGTAAGTAAAATATTTATTAAAAAGAATATCTATTTTAAACTAAGGATGATTTCAGTTCTATTATTTATGCATCTACAGCATACAGGCTTCAGCAGTTGGCCTCCTTGTAGAAAATGTGAATCAGAGCACTCTGAGGCAAGAAGCAGGGCAAGATTTGGGAAGAGGGGAGGAATGTTAAGCACTTGAACTCACTGCATGGCAGACTTTCCTGGTTGCCTTCAAGAAAAGCCAAATGACTGGCTTTCTTTTCCTTACAGGACTCAGTAATATGTCTTCAGTGGCAAAAAAAAAAAAAAAAAAAGGAGTACATGGTGGTGGAGATGTGCTTTCAAGTCGTTTCCGACTTATTGTATCCCTAAGGTGAACCCCTCACAGAGTTTTCTTGGCAAGATTTCTTCAGAGGGGGTTGCCATTGCCTTCCTCTGAGGCTGAGAGAGTATGACCTGCCCAAGGCCATCCAGTGGGCTTCCATAGCCAAGCAGGGATTTGAACCCCGGTCTCCACAGTCATAGTCCAATGCTCAAATCACTAAACCATGCTGACTCTCTGTATATGGTGGCACAGTCTATTATTTGCCTGTAACATACACATAGGTTAGTACTTAGATGGGAGACCGCCAAAGAATACCAGGTGCTATAGGCTATATTTCAACTGGCAAAACCACCAGTGAGTATTTCTTGCCTGAAAAAATCCTGTGAAATTCATAGGGTTGCCATAAGTCGACAGATGATGTGAAGGCACATACACATACATTGAGCTGTCTGTGGCATTTGAATCAAAGGGAATAGCAGCCCAAATAAGTCTGTTAGTCTATCAGCAGTGTAAAGTACCAACCCAGATGAACAGGGCTATTTGCAGCTTTACTAATAAGCATAAGATTGAGGGAGACTTTTAAGAGGAAAAAAGCAGCTGGCAAGAATTGACATTGGGTCTGGGACAGACAAAAAGAAAGTAAACAGTGCATAATTGATATCAGAGTCCTTTATGTGTTACACAGAGTTTAAGTTCCATTGAGTTAAATGGGGCTTACTCCTAGGTAAGTACTATAGGGTTGCAACCTAACTTATGGAATTCATTTCCATAGGATGTGGGGAGTCTTCTGAATCATCATCATCATCATCATCATCATCATCAATCTATTGCTCTTAGGTATGTTGCCATTTCCAGTGTGCTGATTGGCTGCTTAGGAAACTGATCAATCAATCAAAGCTCTGTTGGGCAGTCAATCAGCACACTGGGAGCAGGACCATATGGAAGTTTCCCTCCTTTCTAAACATGGTGGAGACAGAAGGGGTGTGAGTAGCATGGGGGGATGTGGCATGGTGTGTCTGTGTGCGTGCAGCGTGTACAGGGTGTGGGGAGGGCAGTGCAAGTGCGGGGAGGGTGGCACAGGGAAGGAAGCATTGGGTGCGGGGAGGGTGGTGCGAGTGCAGGGAGGGTGGCACAGGGCAGCATGGGGTGTGGGAAGGGTGGTGCGAGTGCGATGAGGGCGGCATTGGGTACAGGGAGGGCGGTGTGAGTGTGGGGAGGGCAGCATGTGGTGGCATGGGGTGTGGGGAGGGTGGCGCAAGTGTGGGGAGGGTGGCACAGAGTGGCACGGGGTGCAGGGAGGGCGGTGCAACTGTGGGGAGGGCAGTGTGAGTACGGGAAGGGCAGCACAGGGTGGCACGGGGTGTGGGGAGGGCAGTGTGAGTGGGGGGGTAGCATGGGCACAGGGAGGGAGTCATGGGGGAGTGGCATGTGTTCCGTAGGGGGGTGTAGCACACGGGGGGGGGGTGTATGTTACACCGGGTATAGCTAGTTATTATTATTATTATATAGACAAAAAATGGATAGGTCGACCCCCTATCTAAAGATAATCTCTATGTTTAGAGGCAGTATGGGGTCTGTCTATTAAATAACAAGACTGTTACAATAACCCATCTTTATTTATATGTACAATATTACAATTCTAATGCTTGTTCCCTTTAATGTACTTCCTGTTCACACTCACACACCGATGCAGTCTTGTTTTCCACTGGTCGAAGGCATGGAGCAGATCAGTTTCTGCTAGCTGTTTCAACACATTTGCCGTTTTCTCCTTTACTGTATCAATTTGTACGTGGCCTGTTTGCCCTGGAAGAACAGAATGCCCACACCAAAGGGGCAACATGCATCCTGAAAACTCCCTTACCCCCTGTTGGTAAACTAACCTCAAGGAAGATTGCTTTGTGTACATCTAGGCTCAATAGATACACATTTAGGAATACTGTACACATCTCTGATCTTCATCCTGCTAGACATATTGTAAACAGCTAAGGTGGCTCACACTCTCAGATATGTGTTGATTCAGGTAATGAATATGTCTGTATGTATCTTGCAATCCTTCTTGTATATTCAAGTAATTAGTATGTCTGTATGTACTCCTGTGTACCAACATAATCCTTACCTAACAGTGTATATGTGATCACCACACTATATAAACCAGCCTTCTGTACCAATAAAGTATGCTCTATCATGACAATCCCATAGGGCGTTTGAGTATCATTACTACATCAATTGACTCAAAACGTGTTCCTTTAAGCACTGATTTCACTTTAGGGAGAAGAAAAAAGGCACATGGTGCCAAATCTGGCGAATATGGAGGATGTTCAAATGTAGTAATGCATTTATCAGCCAAAAACTGCTTCACAGAAAGTGCTGTGTGAGCAGGCACATTGTCTTGATGAAGAATGAAACCATTTTCCCACAGTTCTGGCCTTTTTTTTTTCCTGACTCTTTCTCTCAGCTTTGTCAAAACTTTCTTATAATAATGCTGGTTCACTGTTTTGCCTTTTGGAACCCATTCTGCCAAAATTACACCCTTGATGTAAAAAAAAACCACAACAATTACCATGGCTTTGCATGTGGACTTGCTTTGATGTGCTTTTTCATTCTTGGTGATGGTGGTGTTTTCCAGTGCATTGACTGTCGTTTTGTCTCAAGATCATACTAGAAGATCCAGGTTTCATCACAAGTGATGATTTTTTGAAAAAGGTTTGGGCCCACCTCAGGTTGCTGCAGAATGTCAGCACAAATTTCCTTGCGGCACTCTTTTGCTCTGGTGTGAGAACCCTAGGGACCATCTTGGCACAAACATTTCTCATGTTGAGATCCTCATGCAAAATTTTCCATGCAGTCTCTTTGTCAATGTTCACGGCTTCAGCTATCATTCAGACACTAAGTCGGCGGTCTCCTGGAACAATCTGACTGATTTTTCCACAGTTTCTTCGGTTCTTGAAGTGGAAGGTCGTCCAAGGCATTCATCGTCTTTCACTTTATCACGTCCTTCTCTGAATTTTTTGTGTCACTCAAACACATGTGCATGAGACATGCTGTCTTCCTCGTAGGCCTCAGTAAGCATTTGAAAAGATTCAGTTGGTGTTTTGTTCAATTTTACTAAAAATTTTACTAAAAATTTCAAATTGACACATTGGTAGACTTAAACTTAGCATTTTTCTGGCACACAACAGACGACACAGCTGCTTTAAATGATGACTGAACGGGTGAGAGTGTTGATGTTTGTCATGCAGGTTCAGACATGTTAAAGCGTTCACAATCAGCTCTCCCTGATTTGTCTGATTATTTAATTATAATAGACATTATTTAATAGACAGTCCTCATATACTTTTGATTATCATCTTTTGGGGGCATACAAGGGGAGAGCTCTTGCTTTCAAAGTCTGTTTATAACCTTCCTAGAAGCAAAAACAAAATTTCCATGACCCAGTGAAGGAGCAAGTGGGAGGGACATTTCTTATTTTATCCTGGTGGACGTGAGCCCACCAGAGTCAAGGGGAAATAATTCCGTTGGAATGATGGAATTTAGGACTGAAGCATTCACTCCTCTCATCTTTAAGAGCTTTGTTAACTTTGTCAGATCTCATTTTCTTGTCTTCACAATATTGCAGCAGGATAGATACCACCACTGGGCAGAGTGAGCAGCTGCCCCATAAAAGGACAGCAAATGTGCTGCTTATTGAAATGTTTATTACCATATTTCTTTACCACCTGAGAATGGAAGAGATGCTTAAGGGATGATGATGATGATGCTCCTGCCTTTTTCCCAGTTCAGCAGCATACAGCAGTTAAAACAAACAATGTTAAAAATTCACACCATACAAAAGTTAAAAAGCAATTAAATTATTTCTTAAAAGCCAGCGAAAAACATAATCCATAAAAAAAACAATAAATAAAACTTCAGAACATTATATAGGCCAGTTTCCCCTAAAAATTAATTTTCAGAGGCCTGCCTGAATTAAAAGGTCTGTGCCTGCCTGCAGCAAGATAGTAAGGAGGGTGCCAGTCTAACCTCTTTAGGAAAAGAGTTCCAGAGCTTGGCAGCAGCCACAAAACCATATTATCTGTCTCATGTGCCAAAGTAACTTGATTGATTTTAAGTACTATGCACCTTCACTTGGACGGAGAGAGGATATCATGTACAGCTGTGCTTCAGGCAGCAAAATGTCTTGGCTTTGCCCTGCATTGCAGTGGTTGAGCAAATCACCAGTCTCCCTTATTGAGTGTAGTATACAAAATGCTGGCAGAGTAGGTTGGATAGGGAGGTCACTGCAGAACTAGTAAGGCAAGGCAAGTGGGACTTGCCAGAATTCTACCTTCTGAACTTTGAAATGCAAATAAGCCTTCTCTTGATAGAAAGATGGCATTAATAATCATTTGGTTTCTTCCAAAGGCAGACTAATGTCCAGATTCTGGTGCTGACTTATGGGTAGCATTACCCATTTCTGCTAGGATTATTACTATTTTTCTTTCTTCTGCATTACAGTATGCTAGATTACATTTTATATAACAGATTGTGAAACTAAATCAGTTTATTGTATGTGATCTCCATGAACATTCAGTGAGCAAATTTGTTACTGATAAAGAATGATTGCATTATTTGATTATCAGATGCCAGCTAAGAACAGCTTTGTAAATGCAGTCTGATGTTCTGTTTTCTCTGCATGAGATACCAGACAGAAAGGCAAACGTGCAAATTGCTATAAAACCAGTTAGTGTATTGTGTTTTATGCATGTCTCTCTCTGTCTCTGCACTTCCACTGTGGAAAATGGGCCTCAAATCTTTTGTTTATTTACTGTCACTGTAAGTAGAATCATGTAATTTTCAATTCATCTGTTGTTGCTTCTCCCTTTGAAGGAAAAGCAGACCCATTTGAGAAATGGGAGGATTTCAGAGTGTGCCTGTTCAGAGTGACTTGCTATGATCCTGCAACCTGTTTAAGTGTATTTGTGTGTGTGTGTGTGTGCATGCATGTGTGTGTCTCAAACCACTTGTCAACGTATGGTGACCCCAATGAAATTTATAGGATTTTCTTAGGCAAGAAATACTCAAAGGTAGTTTTGCCAGTTTGTTCCTGTAAAATATAGCCTACAGCAGCTGGTATTTTTTGACGCTTTCCAATCCAAAAACTAACCAAGGCTGACCCTGCTTACCTTCCAAGATCAGATGGGATCTGGTGCCTTTAGGGCATTTAGACCCATCCCATCAATATCAAGGAGACCTCAGCAAGCACTGAGAATACCAGTTTGTAGCAACTCTGCAGAAGTAAATTTCAGAGGTTAACACCAGTTCTTAGAGGCTTATCGTGTGGAGGTAAGGAAGTCGTAGTGCAGCCCGATAATAGCACCTCCTGTCCTGCCTTACTGCATGATGTCAGCGTTCTACAGTTGTTCTTCTGTTCTAGTCTCATGAGAGACAGTGGTAAATGTGAGCCTTTTTTCCCAAACAGACTAGCATTTACCATCATCTCCCATGAGACTGGAACAGAAGAACAGCCGTAGAATGCCAAGGTCATGCGGTAAGGCAAGGTAGGAGGTACTATTATCAGGCTGCACTGCTGTTCCCCTTCCCTCGTGTGATAAGCCTCTTAGTCTCAACTAGAGTAGATATATTGAATCAATTGGATTTATGTAAATGTTAACTTAAGTTCCAATTGATTTAATCAATCTACTGTAGTTAGGACTAGCAATTGGACTTAGTCCCACTTTATCTAGGTGCTTTGCTTACTAGTGTTCAGGATGGAGGTGTTGGTTGGAGGAATATCTCTCATGGATGGCCTAGATAGAACTAATCCTGCCTCATTGCACCAGATTGAAGGGAGAGGCTTCTTGGATCCCTCTCCAGCCTCGTGATTCTACACACTCTCTCCTGATAAGCATCTGAATAAGATGTTATATAAATAAAATGTTAGCTCATTTGTTATATCACTATCTTTCTGTGCTTGTTCACAACACTTGTTATAATTTTCCCCCACAGCTCCACCCATGTGCATATTTAAAAATAGATGTACTGCAAGTGGCATCGTACACACCACAGAAGAGTCTTTCTCCTCTCCCCAAGCAGGAATGTTTCCTTAAACATTTAACGATAGGTGCCGTAAAGAAATATAAGCTTTGTGTCAGTGGCAAAACAGCCCCTAATCCATGGAAAATGGGGATCAAGATAAGCGTGTCCAGGGCAGTTGGAAGCCTTCAGGCTAAGCCCCCTGTTTTCAGATACATCTTGTGAAGTTGAAGGCTTTCTTGTTGTGTTTATTGTTTTTATTGTTGTGTCAAATATGCCACCTGAAGAAGAGAGGAGCTGCATTATCTCCATCTAGCAGAAAGCTGTGGGGTTGTGAATTCAGGACTCACAAGAACTATGCATCAGGCTTTTTTTGATTAGCCAGGATGGTGTCCCTCCCACACCCAGCTTCACTGCTCATTCTGAGTTTACCTGCAATTCTCACAGTGGATGGAGTGAGAACTGATTAATTTCCCCATTGACAGTATATTGCTGTGAACAATATCCTTGTTGTCATGCAAAGTATTTTGGATTTCCTTGTTTTTGAATAGGTAAATAAGACTGACACACAAAAGACATGTTTTTAGTGGAGATGAAAAAAACCCAAAGCTAGTTTGTTGATATGGATCAATAAAACTGCCTGGATTTTTAGATTGTCTATGGGAATATGGTTATGGCACCTGTCATGAAGAGCACCTACAATTAAAAATGTGCAACTACCACTGCTTATATAAGACAAGCATATGGAGAAGGAAATGCTGGACAAGGGTGGCCTCCAGGTCTTTTTGAGTGCTGTTGAATGGAATTATTGTATGTCAGCACTAACACCCAAGATCAGCAGACACTAAGCACCCTTACCACCCACACGGGGCCTTGTTGTTTCCCCATCTCATCCCCCTGCCATCCTCTCAATCTCCAACATCTCACAGAAAACTAAGACACATGTGGCCAAGTAAGATCAATGTGTGAGCAAAATGGGAGAACTTATTAAGGAGGAAGGAAATGCAAACTAGGAGAGGCTGCAGCAGTTTGCTTTTGCCTGAGCCTAGTGGGAACAGCAAGATTTTCTCCCTTCCATTCCTCTGTCATCCGTTGAGTTAATTGCACTTTGAACTCAGTTTGCAGCAACTGAAGTAATCTGAGACAAAAAAAAGGAAGTGGGAGGCGGAGAGAGAAACGGACTTTTTAAAAGCCTCTGAAAATTGGGATGATAGAGGATAAATTGGGACTGTCACTGCCAAATCAGGACAGCTTTCATCAGCGCTGTCTATGCACAATCCTAAATATACACTGGATTGACGATGGACTTTTTCGGACGTTTAAAAAGTAACGCAAGCAGCCTCGTCAGCTTGTGAGGCTGCTGCGCTGCAAAGCGTCAGTTTCGGATGACGCTCGCCCCTGGTGGTACTGTTGCGGTACCACAGGGAGAGTTGAGCATCATATTTCCTTGATTTTTACTCACAATCAACTTTCGTGAGTAAAAATCAAGGAAATATGACACTCAACTCTCCCCGTGGTACCGCAACAGTACCGCCAGTGGCGAGCGTCATCCGAAACTGACGTTTTGCAGCGCAGCAGCCTCGCAAGCTGACGAGGCTGCTTGCGTTATTTTTCAGTGTCCGAAAAAATCCTATGTGACAAATGTTGCTGTCCTCGAGCAAGCAGGGATCACCAGCATTGAGGCCATGATATTGAGAACATGGCTGCGCTGAGCAGGCACATTTCTAGGATGGAGGACCATCGCCTCCCCAAAATAGTACTCTATGGTGAACTCGCCACGGGTCAGCATAAGAGGGGCGCTCCAAAAAAAATGTTACAAGGACTCCCTGAAACAACATCTCAGGCTTGGCCAAATTGATCACCAACATTGGTCCGCCCTGGCCTCACATCGGAAGGCATGGAGACGCACTATCCATAATGCTGCAGCCTTATTTGAGAACTCACGCCAAACAAGTCTTGAAGAGAAACGACAACGCAGAAAGAATCGCAACATGGAAACATCACCCAAGGAGACCTTCTGCTGTGCTTTCTGGAACTGGACCTGTTTATCTCAGATTGGCCTTTTTAGTCATCAGCGCACTTGCAGAAAGCGCAGGATGAGTCCTTCCTGAATCTTCGTTTGTGAAGAAAAGCCAGAGAGGAGGGTATACATCTTTGATGGGGAGAGAACAGAAGCAATCATAGCAGATGAGGAATACACGTGTGGTCCGTTTAAGGAGCCGGACACTGCTTCACAAATGAGTGACAAGGTGAGCTGTCACCCTGTTACCATTGTAATGGAGTTGTTGTCCCAGATACAGGAAGTCTTGCAAGAAACTAGGCCTTTTCCCCATGCCTGAGAGACACGTTTGAGTAGGTAGAGAAGAGACTGGGTGCTTGCTAGCTCCATCCTTCTGTTTTGGATGCCAACAAAAAAAAAAGGCCTAAAGGGGAGACAGGGCACAATTTAGCCTCCTCACTTGATACTGGAGTAGCTCTGGAGCATTCCAGCCACACAGCACCATCTGCAAAACACAGAGAGTGACCAGGTTCATTTGTCAGAGTCAAAGTCCCTCTTCAGTGTTTAGAAGGCTGGCAAAAAAAAAAAAAATGAATTGGGCCCACATGACTGCAGGAGCCCATTCTGGCATGCCGGCCTGTCACTGCAACTGCTGGCTGCTGTTGCTCTTCCACAACCAGGAAGTAGGCCTGCACATGTGACCAGGCAGGGGGCCTTGCTCACATGCTGGGGCCGACTTCCTGGGACATGGGCGGTGGCAGCTGCAGAGACCACTCAGCATGCTTATCTGGACTCCGGCCCATTTTGTGCAGGTAACAGAGGAGGTATGATGTATTCTGGCCTATGTAGATTAGACCATATTCTCCAGAATAAGGATAGTCTGAAAGTTAGTAAATTACTTACTACTGGAAACCACTAAGAGAACAGATATACTAGTGTACAATACTACATATACAATTGGAACAATTCTGTCCAAATTTCAGCTCAGTCATAAAATTCGCTAAGTGATCTTGAGTCAGGTAGTCAGTGTCTGTCAATCTGCTCTGCTTCACAGAACTGTTGTAATGGTAATGGGTGCTAAGAAGCCATGGCCTCATTTGAAGAAAGAGGAAAGGATATAAATGTGATAAAGATGCCCTGTGCATAGTGCCTGTTCTGTACTATGTGTCCCATACCATTGCTACAATACAATGTCTTTAAGGCTGATGTTATTACTGTAATCTTTTGAATCCACCACAAAGGGTGGTCCCAACTCTTGCCATGCTCCCAAGCTTCTTGGTGTGGGCCATCTGTGCATCATGTGGTCTGGGGCTGGGAGGGAACTCCTCTGTGGTAGCCTTGATGGTTGCTGTGGTGCTGGGGCTGGGTTGGGTTTCTGTCTCAGGGAGGTGGCAAGGGAACAGATTCTCTCCTGATCTTTAGCATAATGTGCAGCTATCATAGCACAGCACAGAGCTAGGAGTAACTATAATTTCTTCAGTGGGAGAAAAGGATATGAACTGGGAGACAGAAATGCAGGTGAAAACCATTTAGTTTAACAATGAGCTCAGGAGGCACATTAAATAGACCTATTTAATTGGAAATAAGTTAAAAACTAGTGGCTGTTCTATGCTGTGTGTTGAAAACAAAGATGACTCTGTTCCTTGTGTTCCCAGCTCTTTTGTTAATCTCAGACCTGACTGTTGACAATGAAAGGCTCCTAGATGATAGAGAGCGGCAAAATGACTGTACATAAATGGCCTCAAAGATTGATGAGCACTAACAATTTTTGGAAGGGTATTCAGGATCTCCATGACCATGATTGGATATTGAAGTGTTTTTAATTTGCTTTGATTCGATAGAACAGCAACCTCAGCTCTTTAAATAAGGCCTTTGCTAGATTTTTTTGTCCCAAGCCTAAGCAGAACCAGAACACAATTATAAGTTATAGTCTTCATCCATGCAAGTGAGAGAAATCTCTGTGGTGTGGTGGTTACAGCAGCGAGGATCAAATCTTTTCAGCAAGGGAGTGCTATGAACCAAGTCTGAGGCTGTGTCCTATCTGACATAAACTATATATGCAGCCTGCTAAATCTTGGAATATTTTTACATATTGTATACAAGATTGAGGAGAACTTACCCGCACAGTACTGGAAAGTACTTAAAAACATGGACATGTTAGTCTGTATCAGTGTACAAACGGATCTCGTAGCACCTTTGAGACTAACTGGGAGAAAGAAGTTTGTAGCATAGGCTTTCATAGTCTATTGCCTCAGATGCATCTAATGAAACAGACTGAGGGCTTATCCACACAGGCAATATACCCTATCTTGCCCCTGTCTTGATGATGCAGGGCTTTTGCCCATTCTGCCCCCGGACAGTGCTCACCACCCCTGGGGCAGATATGGGGCTCAGATGGGGCTAAGACAAGGTAGGGCTGTTTACTGCATTTTTTAAAAAATACTGGCTTTAATCCATCCCTGCCAGGAAGGAAAAGATCGGGCCCCATGTGTCCACAGGAGCCCATCCCGGCAGACAGGCCCATAGCCACAGCTACCAGTTTGCTTGCTTTTCCAAAGCAGGAAGGGGTCCACAGCATGTGACCGAAGCAGGTCACATACAGTGGGCCTTGGTCACATGTTGTAGGCAGGCTTTCTCACTTCCCTGGTTCCAGGAGAGCCAGGGAAATGGCAGCAGTGGCAACAAGCTGGTGCGCCTGTCTGGACTCTGGCCTGTTTTGTAGAGGTAATGGGGGAGGAACGGGCCTGATCCACAGCTAGGATACGCTGGTGGAGAGCCAGTGTATCCTGGCTCGTGTAGATGAGCACTGAGTCTACAAAAGTTCATGCATCTGATGAAGTAGACTATGAAAGCTCATGGTACAAACTTATTTATCTACAAGTTACTCTCAAAGGTACTATAATATCCCTTTGAGTCGATGGGCTGAACACTTTCAAAGTCTCTTCAGTGCCAACCGAGTAGTCCAAGGCTCAGCTATCCAACATATGATACAAAAACCAGTGAAAAATGAATTGGACATAGCTCCCACTTTGGAAGAGACCCTTAAGGCCATACAGCAGATGAAAAAAGGCAAGGCAGCTGGGATTGATGGAATCCCACCTGAGGTTTGGAAACATGGAGGTCATGTACTCCATGATAAATTCCACGAACTCCTTGTGAATTGCTGGGAAAAGGGGGAACTGCCATCAGATCTCCGAGATGCAGTCATCATCGCCCTGTACAGTTGTCCCTTCACATTCGCTGGGGTTTGGTTCCAGGACCCCCCATGAATACCCAAATCCGTGAATACTCAAGTCCCATTATATGCAATGGCAAAGCAAAATGGTGTCCCTGATAAAAGATGCCAAAATCAAGGTTTGCTTTTTGGATTATTATTTCTTAAAGAATATTTTCAAACCGTGAATACTTAAAACCGTGAATGCCAAATCCGTGAATGTGGAGGGACAACTGTATAAGAAAAAAAGGAGCAAAATCTGACTGCTCAAACTATCGAGGCATAACACTGCTCTCTATTGCTGGAAAAATCCTTGCAAGGATACTCCTGAACAGATTAGTTCCTGCTATTGCAGAAGAACTTCTCCCTGAAAGCCAATGTGGCTTCAGAGCCAATAGGGGTACCACAGACACAGTATTTGCCCTTAGACAACTGCAAGAAAAATGTAGGGAGCAGAACAAGGGTCTCTATGTAACATTTGTCGACCTTACCAAAGCCTTCAACACTGTAAGTAGAAAAGGTCTGTGGCAGATCCTGGAAAGACTAGGATGTCCCCCCAAATTCCTTAAAATGATTATCATGCTACACGAGGGCCAGCATGGTCAAGTCAGATATGGCGATGCTCTTTCAGAGCCCTTTCTAATAACTAATGGAGTGAAGCAAGGTTGTGTTCTTGCTCCAACTTTATTTACAATCTTCTTCAGCATGATGTTCCAAAGGGCTACGGCAGAGCTTGAAGAAGAAGATGGCATCTATATACGTTACTGTACTGATAGTAGCTTGTTTAACTTAAGCCGGCTGAGGGCTCGCACCAAGACTCTAAACTATCTAGTCCGTGAGCTGCTTTTCACTGATGATGCTGCCCTTGCTGCCCACACAGAAGCAGCTCTGCAGCACCTAACATCCTGCTTCACAACAGCTGCAGAGCTGTTTGGGCTGGAAGCCAACCTGAAGAAAATGGAAGTTCTTTACCAGCCTGCACCACAGGATGAACACCATCATCCCCACATTGCCATCGGCAACTCTGTGTTTAAGTCCATTCAGCAGTTCACCTACCTGGGAAGCATCATCTCCTCAGATGCCAAGATTGACAAAGAGATTGATCACAGATTAGCAAAGGCATATAGCGCATTTGAAAGACTACAAAAGAGTCTGGAGTAATAAAGGCGAAACACAAAAATCAGCGTGTATAGAGCCATTGTACTGTCTATTCTCCTTTATGGGTCTGAAACATGGGTCACCTATCGCCGCCACTTACGACTCCTCGAATGCTTTCATCAGCGCTGTCTATGCACAATCCTAAATATACACTGGACTGACTATGTGACGAATGTTGCTGTCCTTGAGCAAGCAGGGATCACCAGCATTGAGGCCATGATATTGAGAACACGGCTGCGCTGGGCAGGGCACGTTTCTAGGATGGAGGACCATCACCTCCCCAAAATAGTATTCTACGGTGAACTCTCCATGGGTCAGCGTAAGAGGGGCGCTCCAAAAAAGCGATACAAGGACTCCCTGAAACAACATCTCAGGCTCGGCCAAATTAATCACCAACAATGGTCCGCCCTGGCCTCACATCGGGAGGCATGGAGACGCACTATCCACAGTGCTGCAGCCTTATTTGAGAACTCACACCGAACAAGTCTTGAAGAGAAATGACAACCCGGAAACATCACCCAAGGAGACCTTCTGCTGTGCTTTCTGCAACCGGACTTGTTTATCTCAGATTGACCTGTTTAGTCATCAGCGTGCTTGCAGTAAGCGTGGGATGAGTCCTTCCTGAATCTTTGTTTGCGAAGAAAAGCCAGAGAATACTGAAGAGGGAAGAAGTAATATAGGCAAAACTATGCAATAACTGGGCTAATGGGTCATTTTACTCTTGGCCAGGTGTGCCACATTTTCCTGTGGCACCTGTGTTGCAGGTTAGCTGACTATGGTGATGGTTCTAGATTTAGAAGTCCAATTCCATGTTCAGGCTTAGGCAAGCAAATCAGCATCCTGCAGCCTAACCTACCTTGCAGGGCTGTGAGGATACACTCCGATTCCCCCATGTAAAATTCTCTGTGCTTCTTGGAAGAAAGGCAGCAGAAAAATACATTGTGATGTTGACTACTGCTGTCAGGACCAGTATTGTTACTGCTATTACTGCTACCATCACCACTACCAGCATACATAGTAGCTCTTTTTTCATTCATATTAAGTATACTATTTCCAAATTCTAAGCATGTTTGTTAGAAGCGTAAATGGCAGTTAAAATATTTTCTCACTTAAAACTGCCTGTAAACAACTATATATTGCTGATTTGTTTGGGGACCTGAAAGAAGAAATAGCAAAGCCTTTATTTTCTATTGAATTTTTCATTGGAAATGTTTATTCCACACTGCAACAGCTGAGTTTGAAGGGGAGCCGGCTATGTGAAAAGGATAAAGAGCTCTGCAGAACTCAAGAATCATCTCTAGTCTGTGTTAAAAGAAATAGCTGCCAAATGTAAAAGTACAAAAAACCCATAGGGATTTAATTTTGCTGTTGCTTTTACAATAATAATAAAAAATATTGATTGGGCATCTCTATACTCATTTGTTTCGAAGTGTAACTATGAGATAATGGAATTTACTTCAAAGTACATTTGCACAGGATCACAGAAATTACATGTAAATAACTAATGGAGCAATCCTATGCTCCATTTATGCTGGCTGAGCAGCATCCTAAATTGCAATGCAAAATCATTAGGATTTGGTGTGGATTCCAGGCACTGGTGGATCTTAAGAGATTTGTTGGCTCCAGAGAACCAGCTGTCAGGCATACCCTGGTGTAATGTTATGCTAGCATATCACTTTGGTGTTGGACCTATGTAGCTGAGTCCATGATTGATGGCTGATAGAGGGGAAATGCTCCTGTCTGATCCTCTGGTTTAGTGGGTTAGAGAGCTGCTCTGTGGAGTTTCCATTTTGCTAGTCCTGCATACTCTGAAGGTACCAGATCCCATCTAATCTTGGAAGCTAAGCAGGGTCAGCCCTGGTCAATATTTGGATGGAAGACACCAGGAAATACCAGGTGCTGTAGGCTACATTTCAGAGGAAGGCAATGGTGAACCACCTCTGAGTATTCCTTGCCTAAGGAAACAATAGGAAAATCATGGGGTCACCACAGGTGACTTAAAGGCATGCACACACAGTCCTACCTGCTGCTTTCCTCTATTATCTCAGATCTATATGTTGGCCAGGAAAAAAAAAACAAGGCAATGTTCCTATTGGCATGATTCAAACCTGCTTCCCTTGTTTCCTGTCTCAGTCCTTTGTGCATTGAAGTTACCAGCATTTGCTCCTGTAAGAATGCAGTTTTAGTTCTCTTGTTGTTAGTTCCCTAAGTAGAGGCTCCCTTCCATCAGATAGGCATTGCTGTGACAAAGGAACCCTAACCCTAACACTAACTCTCCCCTTCCTATTTATTTATATCCCATCTTTTCCCCAGGTTGGGACTTAAGGCAGCTAACAAAAGTTAAAACAAGCTTTAGTTAAAAATTCTCAGGAGGAGTTTTATCCCAAGAAAGCCTCCCTCTTTGTAATACTGTATATGCTTCCTCCCAAACAAGATGTCTAGGTGTTGTATTGTACTTGCCATTCTCTCTGCCCTGTGTGAAAATTCAACATTGTGGTTATTAACTGGTTCAGTATATGAGTAATAAAAGGGAGTAAGTTGCTGGGCTTTTGCTGCCCAATACATAGTGGTTGTTACTGCAGAGGGCACTGTGGTGTCCTTGTATCTGTCAGGTTGTGCCTTGTGCGTGAAGTTGGGTAGGGAGATATTGTAGGTGTGTTGCCCTACCACTCTGTTTGAATACGCTTCATCTACCCAGGGACAACATGGAAGCTTAGTTGGCATGCCACTCTGTGCTGGCAGTGTTGTCCTGGAGAGAGGGGACATGGCTGGCATAATTCCTATGCTTTCTGAATTTTGGAGTGCTTTCATATTCTTCCCAGTTTTGCTCTTCACAGTACAATAGGAACCTGAGAGTGCTAGGTTGACATTATGTTGGTGCAGTCATGCTGACATAGTGGTTAAATAGAATTGCTCAGTAAATGCTCAAAGACTTTTTGTATCTTTTAGCTTGCTAGTTCCAAGAGCACTCTAGCGTAGGCTAAGTAGGATTGAGCCAGATAGACAAAGGCTTTTTGGAAGCTGCACATGAGGCTATCATAGCTTCTAGCGTATGCCTGTCCTTGTCCACTGTATTGCAACCACCGTGTATAGCAGCCACTACGCTATGACCCTGAGCAGCATCCTAAGTTGCAAGGCAAGAAGAGACTAAGGGCTCATCTACACGAGTCAGGATACACTGGCTCCGTGACAGTGTATCATGGCAGTGGATCAGGCCCATTGTTCCTCACTCCCTCTACAGAATTGTTCCTCGTTCCCTCAACGGAATAGGAAGAAGTCCTGACAGGCACACTGGTCTGTTGCTGCCGCAATTTCCCTCACTGCCTCTGAAGGTAGGAAGCCAGCCTACAACGTGGCCCCCTTGGTCACATGCTGCAGGACCCCTTCCTGCTTTGGAGAGAGCCAAGGAGACCACCAACAGCAAGGCTGGCCTGCTGGGATGGGCTCCTTCAAACACATGAGGCCCAATCTGTTCCTTCCTGGTGAGAATGGATTGAAAGAGGTGTGTTTTTTTTTTAATGTGGTAAAAGGCCCTACCCTGTTTTAGCCCCATATCTGCCCTGGCAATGGTGAGGACTGCCCAGGGCAGAACAGGGCAAATGTCCTACATTGTCAGGACTGCAAGGCTCTGAGATGGGGGCAAGACGGGGTATATTGCCCATGTAGACAAGCCCTAAGAGTGCTCCATTGTTTTAAAAATGATGCTGTGCTGATTACAATTAATCCAGTTTTTCTTTTCTTTATCTATTTGTTTACTTAGCTTTTCTGCACTGTACCATTTTCAGGTGGTACGAAGATACAAATACAAACTTACAATTCAGACACTATACATTATAATAAAAATCAAGCCTCTTCAGCATAAGCTCTTCAGTTTAAAAATCAATTATAACTGAATTGGCTTGGCATTACAACCTGTCAAATACTGAAGTAAACAGAAAGTTCTTTACTATGTACTGAAACTATAATTGTGTTGATGCATGCCTTATATCAAGGGCAGTGGCAGGGAACCACTCCAGAGCACTGGAACATTCTGCTCTATGCTTCCCTCTTATAGACAATACTGTTTTCAGCATGATTTCCCTCTCCCCTCCCAATCTGCTCTATGTCATGTTTTGCCTGATGTAAATCCAGTATATTATGGGATCTGGAGGATAGGCTGAAGTTCCATCTCTGCAGGTTGATCCTCATCTTTCTTATTTTCCAATGTCAGAGGTGTGCTCAACGTTCTAGAAGGAAGAAGCTCCCGATGTGTGAAGATTTAATCTAAACATTAGGAAGAACTTCTTGACTGTTAAGAATATCACTGCTATTTGACAGTGAAATAGACTGCCTTCTCTTCTTCTTTGGAGATCTTTAAACAGAAGTTGGATGGTAAGTGCTTCAGTTGGGTATTCCTGCACTGCATAGGGTTGAGCTACATGGCCCTTGTCTTTCCTTCAAATTCTGTGATTCTGTGGGCTTGTTTAGATGAGAAGATATAATGCTGAATACTGCACATTAATGAAAATTCGTAGCAGTGTTCATTTGTCTCCACGGTTTCTTGGCAAAATCACTGAGATGTGAAGCTATCCATGTTTGAAGTTCACACGGAACCATGTCTGCAAATCAAGATGGTGGCCAGGAGTGAATTACTTGCGTTATTATTCTGCACAGGTTGCTGTCACTGCAAAGTTATTGGTTTTTTACTGTATATCTAAGGTGCTCAAGTGTGACCTTCCATTTAAAAAGCTGTTTTGGGCACCTCAGCACGGTGAAAAAGTGCACGATTCATAACACAAAACTCCAAAGTGGTGCTTCTGGCCACTTCATTGCTAGCAAGTTCTCCCCCCATGCACATCTGACCAATCAGGTTTCCACTTCCGCTCTTATTTTGGAATGCACTGCAATGTGATTTGGCTGTCCTAATGAGTGGGAATCCGCATTTCCCATGCATTAAAAAAAAAAAACTGCGAGAAGCTGCAAAGGCTTTTCCCATGTAGTTTTTGAAGTTTTGGGCCCTTCTTCCGAATTCGGCAAGTCACCACAGGATCTTGTTGGGATAAAAGGTATTCTCCTCGAAATCTATGTGGAGTTTTTTCACCATCTACAATCCCTATGTCAAGGGTGGCCAACTATGGAAGGATAGAGGGCTGCATTTGCCTCCTAGAAAAACTTTGATGGCCACTCCCCACTGTACTGCCTCCTGCTAAGTTTTTTTACAGTCCCCCTGTCCTTTTGGCAAGATGGACAGGTTTTTCATCATTTTCTGGGGCCTTCCTGGGCCATTTTAGGCCCAAGAGAAGCTTTTTTGTAACAATAGGAAGTGAGCAGAAATCATTTCCTTTTTACTTTGTGTTTCAAAAAAGACCTCCTCTGGGCCTAAATTGACCAAGGGAGGGCCCAAAACATGGAGGAAATGCTCCCCATATTCCCCAAAGGGCATTTTGGGGCAAACCCCCAAACACCTTCAACATTTTTGTAAAAAAATTTGTTCGACTCCCTTGGCAGCCCAGGGGGCCTCCAGACATGGTGGGTATGCCCTCCATGATCCCAAGAGGGTGTTTTGGAACAAAACAAATTGACCCCTGAGAGACCCTAGAGGCCATGAAAACAACCCTGGGGGCTGCGTGTAGTTTGCAGGCCATATTTTGCCCACCCCTGTTCCATGTAGATTGTGAAGGGCAGGGTCAGAGGTGCATTCACCCTCTAACACGGTTGTGAGACATAACTGTCCCAACAGGGCTAAGCTCTACTAATTTCTTTATAGCTTCTTCCCAGGTACCATTTCTTTTCTGAAGTATAGATAGTCTTAAGAGCAGTCATCTTGTGGGGATTGAGAGGAATTCACATTGAAGGGTTTGTTTGTTTTTTCCAAATGTAGTCTACAAGAATGTTAACAAAAACATGTGCTTGTCTTACACTTCCATATCAACGGGAGGACACCATGAGCATCAATATCCTCTTCCCTGGTTTGAATTATATGCAAGTCAATATGCCCAAGTAAAAATATGTACATTTGGAAAATGTACATAAATATACAGTAGTCAATGGGAAAATGTGTACAATGCAATAAAAATGCATACATTAAGAAAAGTGTGTACCCAAATACACATGCATGTCCATGTGGGAAGAAGAAGTCTTGTAACCCAGTACAGGCTTCCCCCCCCCCGCCCGCCCGTATCTGTAGAACCAATATCCACAGTTAATAGGGCACATACCATAGAATCATCCTGGAAAATGCCCAGAGAACCATCCTCTCCAGGCATCTTCTAGATCCTTGAATGCAACTCTATGGTGTGTTTGTACAGAAAGTCCTTTATTTTAATAAGATTTGCTATTATGCGTGATTTCACTTACACATGGTAAGTCCAGGAATATATCCCCTATGGATACTGGAGAGGGGGGGAGGCAACCTGTATAGAAATTGGAAGGGATGAGAATGCTGGTGGGAGTCTGAGAAATGGAAACTAAACAACAATGGACATTAAACAGGTTTTCCATGTCCCCTGGTCCTCTGATCTGAAATCTGGTGTTCTATCACCTCTCAGTTAGCTCCCACCTTGAACAGGCATGAAAGTGTTTACTATTTTTAAGTGTGTGAAGCTCCTGGACAAGTTTCTCATGGGGATCTGGCTTGGAGGGAGGGCCTGACCCTAGAAATCCCATTTCAGGACATCACAACTGACCTGTGAATCCTGTTTCAGGGACATCGCAGCTCTGGCCCAGGCTTGATGTTGGATCATTGTTCAGCTCCTCCACCACTTGCTATGCTGTTCTTTGTGATTCAGTGGGCTCCCTCCAAATTCTGTCACAGTTCTGGCTATTACTCAAAGTTAGAGTCATGAGGCAGAAAGGATTCGTGCTGGAGAGGAATTGTGTCATATGTGATAGATCAGCAGAACCATATGAAGAGCAGTGTTACATATTACAGGCAGCACCGAAAAGCTGCAAGGCAGCTGCTCTTTCAGACAACATATGGCTGGTATAATATATATATTGTAAAACAACCCTAAAGGGATTAAAAAGCTCGATTCTCTCTGGGGCTTTCAACTCCTAATGCAACTGGATCCCCACAGATCAAATCTGCATGAAAACCACACCACCTGATGTGGAAGTCCTTCTCCTTATTCCCATGTATGTATGGGCTGGCTATGGATTCTCAATGAAAAGGGAAAGGCTCTTTTTATGTGTTCAGTGGCACTTTCTTTTCACATTTCAAGACTGGGCTCTAATACTGAAAAATTCCAGAGCTAAGCTAAAGTGAGCCTTAGCTCAAATGTAACCTCTCATGAGCTGTTACATCTGCACCATGGCAGCAGAGGGCAGGATACACAGGTACAGACATAGACTGCATCTGCACTGCAGAAATAATCCAGTTTGACACCACTTTAACTGCCATGGCACAATGCCATTAAATTCTGGGATTTGTCATTTTATGAGATATTTAGCCTCTGTCAGAGAGCTCTGGTGCCACAATAAACTATAAATCCCAGGATCCCATAACATGGAACCATGGCGGTTAAAATGGTGTCAGACTGGATTATTTCTGCAATGCAGATGCAACCATAAAGATATAGTTTATAGAGGTATAGAGATTTCTGACTCCCAACAGCAATATCAAAATAGTTCTCCTCTCCTTCCCTACAATATAATACTAGAATGAGGAAAGATTGCATTATCCAAGAGTGTTTTTTTATAGGGAAGGATTGTGACCTCTGTTAAATTCTGATACTCAAATCGTTAGGTGCAGAATTCCTTTAATTCTAAATTCTTTTGCACCAGGTTCCAGTTTGGGGTTCTTAGAGCACTAACCACCATGAATTATGCCTATCTTTTCTCTAGATACAGTGGCTTCAGTTGCATCCCCATGTTACTTTGTTAAAGAGTGTGCACAAAAACAGCTGTTGTTATAATTAATATGTATTTAGTATTAAAAGTGTGTGTGTGTGTGTGTGTGTGTATACTATGCAGTTAAAAAAATTCACACAGCCCCTCTCCAGAGGAGTTAGAGGAAGTCTGGGCCCTTCAGATGTTGCTGAACTACAACTCCCATGGGGTGTGAGTGGTGGAAGCTGAAACCCAACAACATCTGGAGGGCCACAGGTTCCCCATTCCAGACTTAGAGTCTACCTTGGGTAGGAAAGACAGGGGCCTGGGGAGAGGGTAGAAGTCAGAGTGGCACAATAAGGACTGGGACAGAGTTAGACAGTAACAGAGGCTCAGCTAAAATGGTTCCTAGAGTAGTCTGAGAAAGACCGCAGGGTCACTTTCCTTCTGTTACCAACCCTCCTCCACTCCTTTATTCTATTCTACTCTCTGCTCACCTCAACACTCACCAATGTATCTGTGCTTCTTCCTCTTTTCCACTACTTCTTTGGCAGTTTCCTCCACTCAACTTCACCCCACTTCATCTTATACCCTGTGTGATCTCTTTACTAATTTTTTAAGGGAATGCTGCAGTTTTAAACCACAAATTAAATTTTTAATGAAACTTCATAACTCTGGTACCCAAATGCAATGTAATATTGATAGGAGCTGTGCATCCAGTGAGCAGGAGATTGCCCCAGAAAGCTTCTTAGGATCTTATGCAATATGTAACAAAATTAATTATTTGTAATGAAAGGATCCATATCCCTGTAGCATTGCTGGGACCTGGCTTGTATAAAGAACCCCCCTGCTTTATTACTTGGCTGCAAATGTCAGGCATAGAGAAGATATTGACTTTGGAAAAGGGGACAGTGAGAGGAAAGAAAGCATCATAGATAGAGATCTGCAAAAAGGGACTGCAGCAAAATGCAGCAAACTTCAGGCTGAAATCTTTGCCTGCTGCCTCCTAGAGCAAATGAGCTTTCCCTCTTAAAGGCACAGAGGGCCATTTAAATGGCTATGCACTTTCAAAGTACACCTTCGCTGAAGCTGACCAGACTTTCAGACAAGCACTTACCGTGATTATGTTGAAGGACTTCGAATCCAACCTGTTATTCTTCTTTATATCAATGGAAATAGGAAGATGGGGAGGCTTCAGCCCAAATTTGGTGTCAGATTCTGAATCAAACTGTCTAGACAGGCTTGAGAGACCTATAGAAATATTAACCATTCAGTGTGACAATTGAATTGTCATGTAACCAAGTGCTATGGCTACAGGAATGTCTCTTTATTACTAGACTGACAATGTAGGCTGCTGGCATAGTGGCATAAGTTCAAAACATGGCCATTAAAAACAGCAAGAGCAAGAAAACAGTGCATATACCTGTACATACAGAGTACAACGTGCCCTCCAGCTGTCCTGATTTGTCAGGGATACTTCCTTATAATCCTCCATCATCCCACCTTTTCAACTTCTTTTAACATATCCCAGGCTTTCTGTCTACCTCCTACTTTCCTCCTTGATCCTCAGTTTACTTCAATTGCTGCCAACTGAGTTCAAAGTGCCAAAGTAGTTTGCCCTCGATTAACTCAGAAGGGGGAGAAGAGAGGGCAGAATCCTGCTTTCCTGTAAGCTTAGGCAAAAGCAAACTGCTGCAGGCTCTCCTCATTTGTGCATTCTTCCTCATTTGCCAACTTAATCACATACATATCCTTGTTTTCAACTATGAAATATTAGAGGGTATACAGACAATTGCTTCAAAGTACTATAAAAAGGCAAAGGATGAGATATAATCAAGCCATCCAACAGATTCCACAAAAGTCAAAATAGGATATAAATCAACCCCTTTTCCTGGGTATTGAACAGATGATGATAATGATGGTGAGATCTATAAATTATTTAAATTATTTATTTGTTAAAGTTTACATTGCTTTTATATATAACTGACCCACAGCACTGAAAAATTGCTATGGAAATCAGGACAGTGTTATGGCCTTGACGTCCACTGAGAATACTTGCTAGCTCAGTGGTTCTTGCATTACAGAATCTAAGGCTGCATCTGCACTGCAGAAATAATCCAGTTTGACTTTAACTGCCATGGCTCAATGCTATGGAATCCTGGGATTTATAGTTTGTTGTGGCACCAGAGCTCTCTGACAGAAAATGTTAACTATCTTACAAAACTACAAATCCCAGAATTCAATAGCATTGAGCCATGGCAGTTAAAGCAGTGCCAAACTGGATTATTTCTGCAGTGCAGATGCAGCCTAGGATATCTGTGAATGCCTTTACTATCATTGTAGGTTGCTTGAAAAATCCTTGCAAGGATACTCCTGAACAGATTAGTTCCTGCTATTGCAGAAGAACTTCTCCCTGAAAGCCAATGTGGCTTCAGAGCCAATAGGAGTACTACAGACATGGTATTTGCCCTTAGACAACTGCAAGAAAAATGTAGGGAGCAGAACAAGGGTCTCTATGTAACATTTGTCGACCTTACCAAAGCCTTCGACACTGTAAGTAGAAAAGGTCTGTGGCAGATCCTGGAAAGACTAGGATGTCCCCCCAAATTCCTTAAAATGATTATCTTGCTACACGAGGGCCAGCGTGGTCAAGTCAGATATGGCGATGCTCTTTCAGAGCCCTTTCTAATAACTAATGGAGTGAAGCAAGGTTGTGTTCTTACTCCAACTTTATTTACAATCTTCTTTAGCATGATGCTCCAAAGGTCTATGGCAGAGCTTGAAGAAGAAGACGGCATCTATATACGTTACCGTACTGATGGTAGCTTGTTTAACTTAAGCCGTCTGAGGGCTCACACTAAGACTCTAAACTATCTAGTCCATAAGCTGCTCTTCGCTGATGATGCTGCCCTTGTTGCCCACACAGAAGCAGCTCTGCAGCGCCTAACATCCTGCTTCACAACAGCTGCAGAGCTGTTTGGGCTGGAAGTCAACCTGAAGAAAACAGAAGTTCTTTACCAGCCTGCACCACAGGACGAACACCACCATCCCCACATTGCCATCGGCAAATCTGTGCTCAAGTCCGTTCAGCAGTTCACCTACCTGGGAAGCATCTTCTCCTCAGATGCCAAGATTGACAAAGAGATCGATCACAGATTAGCAAAGGCATATAGTGCATTTGGAAGACTTCACAAAAGAGTCTGGAGCAATAAACACCTGAGGCAAAGCACAAAAATCAGTGTGCATAGAGCCATTGTACTGTCTATCCTCCTTTATGGATCTGAAACATGGGTCACCTATCGCCACCACCTACAACTCCTCGAGCGCTTTCATCAGCGCTGTCTACGCACAATCCTAAATATACACTGGATGACTATGTGACAAATGTTGCTGTCCTTGAGCAAGCAGGGATCACCAGTATTGAGGCCATGATATTGAGAACACAGCTGCGCTGGGCAGGGCACGTTTCTAGGATGGAGGACCATCACCTCCCAAAAATACTACTCTACGGTGAACTCGCCACAGGTCAGCGTAAGAGGGGTGCTCCAAAAAAACGATACAAAGACTCCCTGAAACAACATCTCAGGCTCGGCCAAATTGATCACCAACAGTGGTCTGCCCTGGCCTCACATCGGGAGGCATGGAGACGCACTATCCAGAATGCTGCAGCCTTATTTGAGAACTCATGCCGAACAAGTCTTGAAGAGAAACGACAACGCAGAAAGAATCGCAACCCAAAAACATCACTCAAGGAGACCTTCTGTTGTGCTTTTTGCAACCGGACTTGTTTATCTCGGATTGGCCTTTTTAGTCAACAGCGCGCTTGCAGTAAGTGCGGGATGAGTCCTTCCTGAATCTTCGTTTGCGAAGAAAAGCCAGAGAGAGAGAGAGGTTGCTTTTGATGTATCTGATCAGTGTCTTACACTTGTTAATAATCTTAGCAAAGTTGTTCAGTATCTTTCCTTTGCTAAGATTTAGTGATAGCTTTCAATAGCTGGCATTTGCAGTGGCTAAGAAAATGGTCAGAGACAGGAAAACCATGTTAGAGAAGAAGGATGCATCTTCCTTTCCCATCTTCCCAATTGGGAAGAACTATGGGACTAGGGACTGGAAGATGATGAAACCAAGCAAGGTGTGCATGCCAAAAACTGCAGATTGAAGAGAGGCCAAACTGAGAAAAAACAGAGAACTGAGTAGAACTGGTCCTGATGATCCCTGAGAAATCTAAGGGGTAAACAGTCAACTTGGGGGCATCTAGTAGAATATTGAAAATTGTACCTCCATCTGTGTTCTCCCTGTATATTTGTAAATAGGAATAGCACTTACATTTCTATACCACTTTAGAGTGCTCTTTAAGTAGTTTACAGTGTGCTAGCTAATTGCCCCTAACAAGCTGGGTACTAATTTTACTGACCTACGAAAGGATGGAAGGCTGAGTCACCCTTGGTAGGATGGAACTCACAATGTTGTGACTGCAGTACTGGCATTTAACCACTGTCCCACCAATATGACAAAAAACACAAATATGACAAAACATGATTAAATATCCAGGGACATCATTTCAAAAGAAACCAAAGCTGGCTCAACACTTCACCCCTGAAAACCTGCACCATGTGGAGAGCTGGGGTGGGCTTAACAGAAGGCAGAATAAGACCCCATGACAGTATAATCTATGCTGTAGTTCTTTGAAAAGAACCAAATTCTTATGCTGCAAATTAGGTTGCTGCCATGAAGGAAGTGGCATGGAAACCACTAGGCCATCCTGTGTAATTCTTGCATGAAAAAATACATTTCATTCAATATGTCAAATATTGAGAAGTTGTGGCCAATTATGTTTTTTCAGCATTTCTATTGGGAATGAAAAAGTCACTCTCCAGCTGTTGTTCCTGCCCCCCAAACCTGGACTAGAGTATTAAAACAGATACCAATAAAACATTTATATGAAGCCGCTGGGAGAGACCATCCAGAGGCATGGAGCTCAGTGTCATCAGTACGCTGATGACACTCAGATATATTTCTCCATGACCAGATCATCGGCTCAGACTTCAGATGGCGCCTCTCCTCTTAATGACTGTCTCAGAGTGGAAATGGATTGGATGAGGAGAAACAGATTGAGACTAAATCCAAACAAAATGGAGGTACTGACAGTCACAGACCCGAAACCAGGCCTGGGAATACAACTTCCAGTCCTGGATGGAGTCACACTCTCCTCTAAGGACTGTGTTCACAGTCTGGGGGTACTCCTAGATTCATCACTTCACATGACTAGTCAGGTAAGCGCGACGGTCAGGAGTGCCTGTTATCAGCTTCGGCTGATATGCCAGCTGCACCCTTACCTGGATACAAGGGATCTGGAAACTGTGGTACATGCTTTGGTAACCTCACGTCTGGATTACTGCAATGCACTCTACATGGGGCTACCCTTGTCCCTAACCCGGAAACTTCAATTGGTACAAAATATGGCAGCCAGGTTAATTACGGGTACATCTAGGAGATAGCATATAACACCTGTGCTTAAATCTCTCCACTGGCTGCCGATCAGTTTCTGGACACAGTACAAGATGTTGGTTTTAACCTTTAAAGCCCTACATGGCTTGGGTCCATCTTATCTCCGGGACCATCTCATCCCATATGATCCCCTCCGCGCATTTCAGTCCTCCAGGAGGAACCTGCTGCAGCCTATGAAAACGAGGCTGTTGCAGACCTCCCAGAGGGCCTTCTCTTCTGCGGCTCCCAGACTTTGGAATGGCCTGCTGGACGAGATCCATCTTATCACTACTCTTGATAGCTTCAAGAAAGCATTAAAGACAGATCTCTTCTGGCAGGCCTTCCCGAAATAACTTCCCGGCCCAAATGGAGTTGATTGCCTACCGGCCCCCTGCCACTATTGCCATTTTTTGTTGTAATTTGTATATTGTATTGTATTTTATGTTGTTTTAATTCTTCACTAGTTTAATTTAGTTTTAAGGGGTGGGAGGGTTAGGATTGGGAAGGATTGTTTTAACTTGCTGTTGTTTTAATCTTGTTGTACACTGCTCCAGTTGCCGAGCAGAGGGGCAGGTTAAAAATAAAAAATTATTATTATTATTATTATTATTATTATTATCATTATCATTAAACAATATAGATTAAAAACAATAACAATAATTGTTGTGGTTGTGTGTATAAATTTAAAAAACAATTTAATAAACAGGAGGACTCCCGTATCTGCAGGGGATTGGTTCTAGGGGGCTCCATGGATAATGAAATCCGTGGATAATAGTGAATGCCCCTGTTGCCATTCTCACCACGAGAATGATCCTGGGGGTGATCCTGAGGTAGAAAAGAGGCAAGATCTCCTCCTCCCCTCTTTTCACCCCTCTCACCATTCCCGCCACAGGAGCAATCCCAGGGGTGAAGGGACAAGGGAGGCGAGATCTCTCCTCCCCCCTCCCTTCCCCATCCACACACACACACACAGAGCTGTCACCATCCACAAATAATTTAATAAGTGGATGGCGAATCAGTGAATACAGGGGTGCTACTGTATATCTATTTTAAAAAAGAAAGGTAATAAAAGCATCACGAGCCATAATTAAAAAGCCTGCTGGTTGTTTTGTTTTTTTAAAAAAAGCTCTGCTTGCAGATCAAAGGATGCCACAGGGAGTTTCACAACCTGGGAGTAGTCACTAAGAAGGTCCTCTCTTGTGTCCTTACCAGATATGTCTCTGGGAATGATAGGACCCAAAGAAGGGCCTCTCAAGACAATCTCATAGCCCAGACAGGCTCATTTAGAAGAATTTGTTGTGTCTCTACTCCCATCATCACTCAGCATTGGCTATGCTGGATAGGACTGATGGCAGTTGTGGTCTAACACATCTGGTGGCATTTAGGCTCTGGCTGCCTCTGCACTGCAGAAATAATCCAATTTGACACTGCTTTAACTTCCATGGTTCGATGCTATAGAATCCTGTGATTTGTAGATTGTTGTGGCATCAGAGCTCTTTGACAGAGAAGGCTAAATATCTCACAAAATTACAAATTCCAGAATTCCACTGAACCATGGCAGTTAAAGCAGTGTCAAACTGGATTATTTCTGCAGTGCAGATGCAGCTCTGGTTTGCTGCACTCATTACTGCCTTTGCTTGCTGTCCATGGGCACATGACCCTTCCACTGGGTTTCTTGGTTGTTCCTGGTATAATTCCCATCTTTTGCTGCATCAGTCTGTTGCTATTGCCTTTCATTTGATTTTTTTAAAAGAAGATGTGGTAGAATGGCAGTGAAGCAAGCACCACCCATGCTTTCTTATGACAGCCTAATTACCCACATATAAATCTAAAGTGTCTCAACACCAAGGAAAAATATTAAAGCAAATCAATTTAAGTGGCAAGATATATTATCAACACAACTTGCTCTCTCTCCCATGTTCCTTCACTGCCTCCCCTCCTCCATTTAAAGATTTATGTGCTTGTGGTTTGGGTAGAGAACTTAGACATAATTATTTTATATGGAGAGTTGGAACCCTGCCACCTAATCCAGCCCTCCAGGGGCCAATACCCACCCCTCATGGGTCCCCCAGATGCCCACACTCCCCTTCTCCATGACACCATCACTCTGAAGTTTTGCAATTGATATATGAGTTTCCCCCCATCCAAAAGGGTTACAATGCCAGACTCTCTTAAGTCTTTTATTAACAGTGAAAACAGTAAACCAAATCATGCTAGTTTCACCCTTTTGCATTTGACTCCACCCACCATTGGGAGGCAGCTCTTAAGATGATCTCTCAAACTGAAGTTGGCTCTTGGACCGAAAGAGATACCCATCCTAGATTAGGGCTACATCCAAGTACTAGAATAGGGCTACATCCAAGTACACCATAATCCTGTATGGTCATAGTAGTACCTCATGTGGAACTGTGCTACTGCTGGCCATTTACCAGCCCATGGACTTAGTGTAGGGTCTCTGCAGACCACCCTATGGCCATTCCATGCCTGGTGAAAGCAGTGGAGAATTGAAGGAGCATCTGGCTATATCCCCATAACAATTAAGTCCTCTGCTATGTCTGCTGGGGTCCCTCAGAGTTCTCAGCAAATTTTGTAATCATTTCACATCTTGCTATGGGGATATAACCAGACACTTCTCTGATCCCTCACCACTTTCACCAGGTATGGAATGGCCATGGGAGGGACTGCAGAAACTGGGGTAGGTCTGGGGGGCTTTGGGTCAGTGCAGAGGGAGGGAATACCAACTTCTGAATCAACAAAAAAGAGATATTTATTTATTGGATTTATATCCTGCCTTTCTCCCAAAATGGGATTCATGGTGGCTTACAATAATTTAAAAAGAATACAACTAAAACATTAACTACAAATGTTAAAAAAGAATTAAATAATACCATTATTAAAATATAACATTTAGAACATAATTAAAAACATAGTTTCAATTTAAAAATTAAAAACATTAAAAAACAAATGCACACAGGTATAAGGTTGACTACTTACACCTGCAGACTCCTATGTATGCCACTAATAGGATGCCAGACATAGTCTCCACTTCCTATGTTGTGTAAACATTTCTCCCCAAAAGTAATCCCTTCCCAACTTTATGGTTGTGGGCCATGCTTTCCTCCCATGGTCTAAACCCATTTCTTTCAGCTGATCTTTATGAAAGAGGCATGTTGAAAGCGCTGGTCTTGATGCATTCTGCCTGGCTCATCTGATCTGCAAAGAAAAGTCAGCTGCCAATAGGGATCTTTTTTGTTTTAAATGCAGGGAGAGTTGTTAAAAGCCATGTTTTCTCTCTTAGACCAACTAAATACACCAACAAACTAACAAACCTTTCACCCAATGACTTCCTGGAAAAGCTCTGACATGATTTATTCAGCTCTTCCTTTTGGGAAGAAATTTGTCTATTAATAAGAGCATAGTTCATGGTTTCAGTGTGCATCTATTATTCTAGGCCCATTTTCTGTGTAGCCCTATTATAATTTGTTCTTACTGCTGGCAAGCATTGATCACCATCTGCATAGATGTTAGTGGCTTAAGTTATTGTTTATGCTGTTCATCACTTGGGACAAAATGGTCCCAGAATCCATTCAGTTAATGGCATTATATGGGGATATGTGTCCTTACTCACTGCTAAAGATGCTCCCAACCAGTTCAGTAGAGTCCCAGTGAGTATCCGCATTGTCATCAGATCTAGGAAAAGTTGCTTTTTGGAGTATAATGCCTAGAATCTCCCAGCTAACAGGGCCACTGTCCTTCTTGGCTATGACATTTGACACACTGCAGTTCAAAAACATAACTTTTCAAGCTGTGATCTTTACTGGCAGCCCGCATAGAGACATGCTTCTGGATGTGGGTCATCTTTGCTGGACTGAGATGAATGAACTCAGTCTTGCCTATTTTTCATGAAGGCAGTAAGCCCAAAAATGACAAAACATCCAGTTCTGTGACAAGAAAACCCACGTTCTGGATCCAGAATTATGCAGCATTAAGTAAAGCTGAATGCATCAATTTTTTTCCTCAACCAGATAATTTAATTTGCTTGAAATATTAAATCTGATAAGTACTAAAATAGTCTTAATCTGATAGAACTGGGCAAACACTGAAATGGCAAAAAAGCAAGAAGAGAAGAGGTGGGAAAGAAGTTATGGGGAGTCAGAACAGCAATCAGGAAGAGATAGGTGGAAATATAATCAACCTCATTTCCCAAGTGGTGCCCACCTAACCCAAACCATTCATTAGATACCACAAGCATTGGATACATCCAAGGTAAAATCATGGGGAAGATCATAGAATCATAGAACCACAGAGCTGGAAGAGACTACAAGGGCCATCTAGTCCAACCCCCTGCCATGCAGGAATACCCAATCAAAGCACTCCTGACAGATGGCCATCCATCCTCTATTTAAAAACCTCCAAAGAAGCAGACTCTACCACTCTCAGAGGCAGTGCATTCCACTGCCAAACAGCTCTTACTGTCAGGAAGCTCTTCCTAATGTTTAGGTGGAATCTCTTTTCCTGTAGCTTGAACCCATTGCTCTGTGTCCTAGTCTCTGGAGCAGCAGAAAACAAGCTTGTACCATCCTCAGTATGACATCCCTTCAAATATTTAAACATGGCTATCATGTCCCCTCTTAACCTTTTCTTCCGCAGACTAAACATACCTAACCCTGTTCTCCAGGATTTCTCAAAAGATTATTGCCAGTGGTTCTGAGATTACTTCAGCCAGTTCTTTTAGTACCCTTGGATGTAGTTCATCTGGACCTGGAGACTTGAATTCATTTATACTGGCCAGGTATTCATGAACAACCTCTTTACCTATTCTATGCTGCATTCCCCCTACTGCATCATCTGCTCCATTTTCTCCAGGTTGAGCACTGTTCTCCTTTTGGGAGAGGACCAAGGCAAAGAAGGTGTTGAGCAGCTCTGCCTTTTTTCTGTCCCGTTAGCCTTTCGCCATCTTCTCCATGCAGCGGTCCTACCACTTCCTTGTTATTTTCTTTTGCTACAGACATATCCCAAAAAAGCCCATTTTGTTGTTTTTAACCTCTCTAGCAAGCCTGAGCTCCATCTGTGCTTTTGCTTTTCTGACTTTCCCCCTACATGAGCTGGCTATTTGTTTGAATTCTTCTTTGGTGATTTCTCCCTTTTTCCATTTCTTGTACATATTCCTTTTAAGTCTTAGCTCAGTTGAAAATTCTTTAGACATCTGTACTGATTTCTTTAGACACCTCCCTTTTTCCTCCTCATTGGAACTGTTTGAAGTTGTGCCTTCAATATCTCACTTTTTAGAAACTCCCATCCATCATGTAATCCCTTCTCTTTTAGTATTCCTGACCATGGGATCACCCCCCAGTAATTCCCTAAGTTTTCAGAAATCAGCTTTCTTAAAGTCTAGAAGGCATGTCTGACTACGCTTGGCTTCCCCTTTCCTCTGTATAACAAACTCCAGGAAAACATGGTCACTCCCCCATTAAGGATCCCGCCACTTCCATCCCATTAACCAGATCATTTCTGTTGGTTAGGATCAGATCTAAAATAGCTGATCCCCTTGTTGCCTCTTCCACCTTCTGGACAACGAAATTGTCTGCAAGGCAAGTGAGGAATTTGTTGGACCTTAAATTTTTGGCAGAGTTGGACTTCCAACAAATATCAAGATAGTTAAAATCCCCTGTTATTACTACATTTCTCCTGTCTGAATGTGTGGTCATCTCTTCTAGTAAGGCATCATCCAAGTCCTCAGTTTGGGCTGAGCACTTCAACATGCTGGATTTAGGGCCTAATACCATATGGTAGATTTCCACACTTAGTTCACCGACACATAGGTTTGGGTCTAGCCCTATCAAAAGAGTACTACGTAGAATTCTGAGGTAATCTAGCTATTTATCCTCATCTTTCTGTGCATATTTCACAATGAATGTGACAGAGGGTGGGGTTTGAGGTTAGGAAGCCAGTAATATTATTATTTGTACTTGTGCTGACTGTTCTTGTATGTAAATTGACTAGTATCAACCAGGGCAATCCCTTCAAATGACAGAGCATATCTTTTTATCTCTCCTAAGTAAACCCATGAAAACCCCCACTCTGTTGAAAGAAAAACAAACCAAAAGGAAAAATTACTTGAATTAATGGAAAAGTTTTAGAAGGATTACATATATGTTTCCAGAAAGATCAGCCATTGCTTCTATCCCAGAATGCACTTTTACATATAATCTGACACCTGCAATACCTACTAGTGATTCATTCATTCCATTCTGAGATTCAGTGTAAACTTCAGACCTTATAACCACTGCATCAGGCCAAGTTTTTTTTGATGTTTTGTTTTGCTTGTTTCTTCCCCTGCTTTCTGTATTACTAAGCTCAACAAAGAATGACACAGAACTCAGAAATTTGCATAATATTGTGATCTTTAAATTGAATCCAATAAAAGTATCATCCAGCTGTGGATTTCAGTTTAATTTATTGCTGCAAGAACAGGAGACTTGTGGCATGCTACAGGCTAACAATTTATGATATCAGCTCTTATGGGTCAGACAAAGTCCCACTTGTAAATATATGAAATGGCCACCTCAAGTTTTATATCTGTCTCTCCATCCATCCCCTGAGTACAGAGAGTACAGAGAGAGGAGGAAGTGAACTGAACATTTTCCTCTCTCAAAGTGACAGCAAAATATTAAGCAATGGCAGTAGTAGCTATTTATCCATCATTGTGCTATTAAACAAAACAAACCCCTTTCAAGTAGTATGTACGTTTAAACAATTCCCCTGAAGAAGACTCTAACTTTAAGCACAGCTAGCCCTAATTAAATGATTCCTGTGTACCTGTGATTTTTCTTTCTTTCTTTCCCTTGTTTACAGTATCATGCAGAACACAAATAGATACAGAATTCAATCAAAGGAATAATGACCTTATGTGCTAGGTACGGACAAATTTGATCACCTAATTAAATGTCTGTGTTTTCTCTTCTCACTCTTAAATCTGTTTACCTGTGCAGTTATATTTGTCCACATGCAAAAATTAGGTTTAATAACTACATGCATGGAAAGAGGATCAGAATGATGTCAGAAACCTCTTCTAATGTATGCCCCTTGGGGACCCATCTGAGTAGAAAATGGGGTTGAACTATTATAGAGAAGGGAGGGAGGGAGGAGCAGGCAAAGCATGGCCCTGCAGATGTTATTAGATTGCAATACCATTTGATGTGTTGGCTAGCACTAATGGGAGTTGCAGTCCAACAACATCTGGAGAGCTATACTTTGCCCATCCCAGGCTTCCAAATTCAGACCTTCACCTAGCATAGTCTTCAAGATGTCTTCTTATCTGTTAGGCCCCTGCATGCAGGACCTAGCATAAAGATTGGTTCAGGCTGCATAAGAAGCCCTAGGCCCTGTTTTTTGTAATAGAATGGGTCAAGGAGAGGTTTCCACTCACAGCTGGAGACGGTGGGAGAAAGTGAGCGTCATCCAGCCTAGGAGATAAGGATGTTTGGATCTTTTAGCACCTGGCACGAGTAATTGCCCTGAGAAAGTTTTCCCTTGTTAATTGGCTTGAGAAAGTTTCATTTCTCATCCACTCTGCTTGTGAGAGTTTAACCCATATAAGGTTGGAGCAGACCTGGGGCGGTGCTTCTTTTCAGTGTGTGCAGCGCCAAGGGGTACGTATCTTTTTGCTTTTGCCTTTCTATATTGATTAACCAGAATGCCTATTTGCTTTCTTATCTGCTGTTCTTAGGAGATTTTCACACGGGGCCAAAATGCCCCGTGACTGCCCCTCCACCTCTTCTCCCTAACATAAATCTTTCACACACTTACCTTAATTCCGCAGCAGGAACGGGCTCCCCCTCCCCTCGCTGGCCAGCCATAAATGCAGCCGTCATAAGGCTGCTTTTACGACCGGCCATCTGAAACATTATCGCGTTATCACATGATAATGGCCAGACAGTAAATTTAAAAAAGAAAACTCCCCCAAACATTTTTCTTAAAGAAGATAAATAATAACCGTGTTGGCTTGACTAGCCACTAGTATATATGTTATGGGGCTGCAGATTGGAAATTAGCAGTGGCCCCGAAAATGGAGGTTTTGGTATAGACTTTATTCACCCACAGTTTTAAAAGCTGTGGAATTTGGACCACCTGAACTGTGCAAAGTTCCTGACTATGACCATGACCCAAAATAGTGAGGCATAAATCTCTTGCCTTTGTAAAAAGTCTTGGGATAGTTAACTTTTGGAATGACAATACTTAGAGTCCCCCAGCCAGTATTCTGTGGTCTAGAAAAATCACTTTCTCAAACTAGAATCTAGAATATAGATATGAAAGGGCAGCTTCATTATCCATGATATTTTCATTTATCTTCTTTTAAAAACTGTATTCTGTAACACTGCCAGAAATGTCCAAATGTTTTTGGTTGTGTTTATATGTTGTATCAGCTTTCATAATATTAAACCACCGTACTTTCTTTTCATTAAGAAACATTCATATGAGTTTTGGATTCCAATTCTTTGTGGCAACTGTACACAAACTTTGATGACCAACCAGATATTCCATTATCTGGAATAATGAGACCAGATACTGAACGTTGGGTTAATAAGCACCATTTTATTTGACTTATGTCCTATTTTAGTTCATTGAACCTGAGATAAGGAAGAAAGGGGGGAGCAACCTGATGTGGGTCTAGCTGAGGCCAGGTGTCTACCCTAGACTAACTACATAGCCTTCCCTTGGGTAAAACACGTGAGCCCCAAGGGTTGCTCCCCTCGGCCAGCCACTTACTGGAAGGCAAACCCAGGACACGCCTACCCATGTCCCAGGACATTAAAAGTGAGAGCAACCAGGTCTGCCTTAAGCAGAGACTCCTTCCCAACCTCCCAGGTACTAGGACCTGTGGAGGCCACTCCAGAGCTGTACCCTTCACCAAAAGATGCACCAAGGTATACACTGAACTCTTTAATCCCCCGCCCCCCCCGCCCACTACCTGCCATGGACAAGGGACAGGCGTCTGCTTAATCCCTTTCCCCCACCAGGCCAGGCAATATGGCACTCACCCCTTGTTGCAAGTCTCTGTGGAAAATCAAATTGCCTTTTTCTGACAGGTGCATGCCATCAGCTCTGAAGAGCTCCGGCCAATGAAAAAGAATATTAGGATGTACAAGAAAGTGGCCCAACCCTCTGTGTGAAGCATCCTATAACTTTCTATTAACCCTCTTCCAGGCTATATCCAGACATTGAGGATCCCCCTCACCAAGTCTGGCATGGCAAAATAGCTGACCAAAGAAACAACCCCCTGGCCACTTGGCCTTGATGGTGTGGAAATTGTGTAATGCCTGCAGAATGAGGGCTTTGCCCTTGAGCAAGCCCAAGTCATTCCTGCTAAGGTGAATGACTAAAACATGAGGAGAAGGCCCAGTGTGGTCTTCAGACAAAAGAGGCAACAAACCATTTCAATGGAGGTCTCTTCTCTTGAGCCACTCCGCCATGGTGAACTCAGTCATCCCAAGTTGAGCCCCAAAGTAGCAACTTCGGGCCTGGCGCACTGCCTAGTCCATCATACTACGGCCACAAATCAGGACCTGTCATCTTGCCAAAAACAGCATCTAGAAACTATCCCCCCACACACAATGTTAGTAAACTGCAATTAGCATTGGAGAGGATGCATGTACCTCTTGAAATCTCCAACACCCAATGCATTGAATGGACTGAGGACCCAAGCCCATAGCAAAAGCTGTCCAGGCTGCTCCAGTCCTGAAGGAATGGGTGCCAAACTTAACTCCATGCAGGCCTGTTCGCTGCAGGGCCTGCACATTAATCTTCCAAAATTGGCACCTAATAAGAGGAAAGAAATCAAGGTGACAAATCAAAAAACCCAACTGTAAATGCCTGTGCAAAGCAAAAACTGGACATAAAGCCTGGTCAGCACACTGGCCAAGCATGAGGTCCACCCTCACACCCATCTAGTCTGTCTTAGAATGTCTAATTCTTAAAACAGCTTGACTTTCAGACAGGGTGAAGTCACCAAAGGTCAACACTCTACTTGATGCATCCTCTTCCCAAGGCAACCAATTTGCTAACCTGTAGAACTTTAAAAAAATGCAACCAATGCTGCAGCATGAAAAAAGACTGCTTTGTACTCAGAATTACAAATGGAAGGCCATACCTCTCCAGCCCCCTAAGAATCTCAGGGGATAAGGGCTTCCTCATGTCAGCGACATGTCCCCTTTCCCTACACCATCCCTCCAAGACTTTACGCACCCTGAAATCCCCAGTGGTGTCTACATACCCTTGAGCCTTGGATGCAAATGCAAGTGCTGACAGCAGTGTCCTAGTAAACTGTGGAGCCAACCCCCCCACCCTGCATAGAAACACATTATTGCAAAATATGATCCACCAGAATGGGCCAAGTGACCTGAAGCCCATTCATAGACCTAAACTGTTCAAATCTTTACAAGCCCTCTTATAAGTATACCTAGTTCCTCCTGCCAATGACAAGACTATGGCATGGACAACTTCATCCTTCTAAGACTCCACACCTCTATGGGCATCAAGATGGGAGAGGTGTCTGCTTCTGGAGCCAGATGTCTGAAGTGCTCCATCTGTTGGTGGGAAAGAGTGTCAGCTATTCCATTGTCCACACCAGCCATGTGGAGAGTCCTAGACAAAATATTAAAATGCAAACATTGCAAAATGAATGTCCTAATCAAGCACATAACTCTGGGGATTTAGAAGTCAATGAGTTAATGACCTGGACTCTAGCCATGTCATCGCACCAGAAATTAACATAGGAGTTGGCTAACTCATCTGCCCAAATCTGAACAACCACTACAATAGGGGAAAATTTAAAAAACATTAAGTCTGTCAATAGCCCTGCCTGAGCCCACTCCCCAGACCAAACCTGAGCACAACAATGACCCCTAAAGTACACCCCAAAATAAATGGACCTAGCTGCATCAGAGCATACCTTCAATGTATCTTGTAGGTACTACTCTTCCCTCCAAAAAGAAATCCCATTAAAGGCTGCAAGGAATTCCTGCCAAAACTGTAAAACATCTCGAATCCCTTTAGTAACCCAAATCCTATTGTGGGGTTGCTGCACCCCTGAAATAGCATCACAGAGATGTCTTAAAAATACCCTGCCAGGTACAACAACCCTACAGGCAAAATTCAAATGACCAATGAGTGTCCTGAAACTGCCTAAGAGTTGCTTTATGAAGCCCCAAGAACACAGACACTCTGTCCCTTAAATCCCTAAGCTTTTCCTCTGGTAACCTAGAGTGCTGGGGAACACTATTATCTCAATACCTAAGAAAACCAAACAAATGCTGGGGCCCTCGGTTTTTTCATGTGCAAGAGGCACACCCAATTCCTCATTCAAGTACAGAAATGTCTGCATAAGGGAAGCACACTGCCTGGGCTGCACATGACCAATAAACAAAAAATTATTGAGATAGTGCCCCAACTGTAGCTTAAGGGCCCATTCCAGAAAAGTACTAAACTGCCATAGGGAGTCTGCATTTCATCTTTTTCTTGTCCATCAGAGGATTTTGAACTGTTAGGTTTTTCCTTTGAGGGATTGTTTTATATGGATCAAATGCTTTTGAAAATTTTAGTACTTTTCTGGAATGGGCCCTTAAGTGGTGAAATTCCATCCCAATTCCATTCTTACAAACCTTGTGCACAGCCATATCAAAAGATGTGTAATGCTCTGTGCATAGATCCAAAGGAATGGCATCATTAACAGACTCATCTTTAGGGAAGGATAAATGATGAATAAGCCAGTATTCACCTAAAGACGACATCCTCAAATTAGGTACTGGAGGGGACTTGAAAGAATCCACTACTCTGCCTTCCCTAACCTCTTGCTAATCTTATTCCTAACCACCACCTCCCAACCTAACATTGAATGCAAATTCTTGCAAAAATAGGGGTTATGTATATCTTGAAAAGGTATATGAAAACCCTTACCAAACCCTTCCTTCAAGTAGTGTGCAGCTTCTCAGTTAGGGTTAAAAAGCAACAAAGCATTCAAATAGTCAAGTTTAATTGGGCTGGGCCTCTTTTGCAGGTTTTGGGGGACCTCCTGGTACCTTCCTACCTGACTGGTCCTTAGACCCACCTACTCCCCTGTCCCTCAGACAATGCTCAAAGGAATGCAACCCTTTGCATATGGAGCACTCATACTTAAACTTGCAAGGGTACCTGTTACATACTCCTTGCACTCCAAACTCCCAACAGTGCTTAACCTGCTTGAGAGCTGCTGGTTGACCCTTACTAGATAACCTAGCCTGAGTCTTATATACAATATGCCCACTGTGTGACCATTCAGCTTGCATTGGTCACGCAAGCGTCATCAGGTGCATCCAGAGCTGGGAATGCATCTGCTCCCACCAAAGTGCTGGAACATGGCTGCCTTCATTCTGAAGGCCTTATCATACAACAGTTACACAGGGCCCTGGCAATCCACATAAGCCCTATGAATGATGTGCATATAACAAATCAGGGAGTATGCCCTGAAACCTCACCACTAATGAAGAACCCCAGCACCCAATTACACCGGTTCCTATCCACTTTTCACTTGCACACATTCTCCCTTTCTTTCTCATCTAATCATTCCCAGTCTTTTTTCTCCACTTCCCAATGTAAGAAGTGAGAAAACATAAACAAACTCACCCCGCAGAATCTTATCAATGGGGGCTTGAGTCAAATGATCCTCCAAAGTCATATCCATGTCACAATAAGGAAGGACCCCATAGGAAATCCCCCCTTCAATTCCCTCCTGGATAGTGATAGTAACCCACCAAAGAGCCTGAAGCCCCCTGAGTCACACCAAGCCCAGCTGTCCCCAGGAGACCAGAGGACCACTGTTGGAGGAAAGAAACCACACTATCCTGTGCATCTGCATCTGAGAGTCCAGACTGAGAAGCTGGAACTGCAAACCCAACAGGTGACAGGACATAACCAGGCACAATACCCAATTGCCCTCCAACAAAACCTGAAGTGCTAGCTAAGCCCCTGATTCCAGGATAATCTAAGCAGCTGAAGGTGGTCTTGCCTGCTCTAGAAGCTTACTCCATCCTCCTCACCATGGTCATGTTTAGTGCACCAAACTATCATTAGCTGGTGCAGGAAATAAGAAGTGTAGGTGCATCTCTTAACTCACCTGATGCACTATAAGCAGTATCAGAGCCCTCAGCTGAAGGAGCTGGAACCATACCCTCAGTTACATCCTCAGCAGATACCTCAGAAGTATCCTCTGAAAACATCCTGCCCATTTCCTCTAAACAAGATAAGACCATTTTATTAAACATGACTTTATTCCCTTTCTTACTGACCTGGCTACCACAAACCTGTCCTCCAGCCTGTGAAGCGACACACACCACTCCCAGTCTTCAAGCTTAGCTAAAATTGCCACCCTCTCACTCATCTCCCCCCATTCATCAGAAGAACTAAGGGAATCCAGTTGTTAGCAGGACCTTCCGCCTTTTGATGTACCAGAACCATTTCTAGATGCTATCGTATACAATATATGAAGGCCAAAAGCTTGCTGCCTAAAGCAACACTGGACTCAAAATAAAACCTCCCTGACAAGAGCCGAAATGTACAAACATTGATACATACAGTACTTCCCTGCTTGTTTTGTTCCTGTTTGCTGATGCATGTTCTTGTCTGTGAAACACATCCTCATCTAAGGCAGAAGAAATGTCTTGATGGCTATTTCATATGACTAGCTATACCCGGTGTAACATACACCGTCCCTCTCCATGCGCCACACCCTCCATGGTACACATGCCACTCACCCGTGCCACCATCCCCACGCCTGTGCCTCCCTCCCTGTGCTGCCCTCCCCATGCTTGTGCTTTCACTGCCCTCCCCGTGCCCCTTGCCACCCTCCCTGTGCTCATGCTGCCCTCCCCATGCCCGCCACCCTCCCCGTGCCCCATGTAGCCCTCCCTGTGCTTGTGCCGCTCTCCCCTCACCCCATGCTGCCCTCCACGTGCCCCACGCTGCCCTCTCTGTGCTCGCACTGCTCTCCCCGTGCCCCATGCCACCCTCCCCGCGTCCATGCCACCCTCCCCATGCCCCATGTAGCCCTCCCTGTGCTTGTGCCGCTCTCCCCTCACCCCATGCTGCCCTCCCCGTGACCCACGCTGCCCTCTCTGTGCTCGCACTGCTCTCCCCATGCCCCATGCCACCCTCCCTGTGCCCGCACCTCCCTCCCTGTGCCCCGTGCCACCCTGTGGCTGCCCTCCTCCTGCTCATGCCATCCTCCCTGTGTTTGTGCTGCCCTCTCTGCACTCACGCTGCCCTCCCTGCACCCCGTGCCACCCTCCCCGTGCCCGCACCTCCCTCCCTGCCCCGTGTCACCCTCCCCATACTTGCACTGCCCTCCCTGCAGCCCATGCTGCCTTCCCTGTGCCACCCTCCCCATGCCCACACTTCCCTCTCTGCCCTGTGCCACCCTCCCCGTACCCTGTGCTGCCTTCCCTTTGCCCTGTGCCACTCTCCCTGTGCCCGCACCTCCCTCCCTGCCCTGTGCCGCCCTCCCTGAACTTGCTCCGCCCTCCCTGCAGCCCATGCTGCCTTCCCTGTGCCCTGTGCCACCCTCCCTGTGCTTGCGCCACCCTCCCCACACCCCGTACATGCCACACACACACACACCATGCCACATCCCCCCTGCTACTCACACCCCCTCTGCCTCCACCATATATACAAAGGATTTCAACTTCCACATGGTCCCACCCCCAGTGTGCTGATTGGCTGGCCAACAGAGCTTTGATTGGTTTGTCAGTTCCCTAAGTACCGTAGTCAATCAGCACCCTGGAAACTGAAACATACCTAAGATCAATAGACAGACAGATAGATAGATAGATAGATAGATAGATTATTTAGCTCTGAAATGAAGCAGCTGACCCCTGATTCCACCAAGGATTCTGGACTCTCTGCATTTCACTTATTTTGCCCTTCAAACAAATAAACCTGGTTAACAATGGCTGCATTTTTCCAGGTCATGCAGTAATGGCAAAGGAAAGCAGACGAAATCTGCAGCTGCAGGCCACCTGTGGCTGAGAACCTTCATTGTGGAGGGTGATAGTAACCAGTTAGAAGACTGTGAGGGAGCTCTCCCTATGACTTGTGTGGCTAATCAGTGACCATTGGGGTTTGGGGGGGCATAGAGCTCTGCTCCTTTTGCCATCCAACTGCCATTGCACAGCCTGGGGAAAAACATTGCAAAAGGATGTCCTGGATACCTCCTTGCACATGGTGCAAGAGAGGACTTAAGCTTGTGTGACCCCTCAGGCAAGGCTCTCCAGCCAATTTCTTCAACACCTTCCTTCTTTCAAAGCAGCTGCATCCATGGCCTTTCCCCTTCTGCTGCCACCACTCATGCTGGAGTAGTTATGCTGGCATAGTATACTAACAGGATTCCAGCCCCATCTGGCCCTCCAGAGAGTGTCAGACGTCATCACATATCATCCCACATCATTGGCTGGGATGGCTTGGGCTGATGATGGGAGCTGCAGTTCACGAATATCTGGAAGGCCACCCATCCCCTACGCCTGGTCTAAACAAATGAGAAGTTAATGCGGATTAAGAGCCTGGCTTCATGGGATAACAGATCACATACACAGGGCTTCTGTGTTGGATCCCTACTCCCATGTGGATTCCTAGCAGCATTTTACTCCATACATAACAGGCCAGAGCACCCATCAGAGCCTCGTTCATTCATTCATCCCCATGATCCCCCCCCTCTCCGCCAAAAGCGTTGTTGCCTCTCCCTAGTTATTACAGCAAATGAATCACAGGCAGAGCTCCAGCGGAGCACTAGAGCCTGTTGGCTTATTGCCCAGAACATGTGCATTTGTTGGGAGGCTGGGTTCCGTTTCTTTCTGTTTCCCGGCTCTGCCTCTCCCCTGATGAAAGCTTTGGCTGCTATTGGAATCTTCCCCCCTGGCAGTGAGGCAAGCTTTCGCTCCCTCTGGGGTGGCTGCTCAGCACAGCTGCTAGTTAGCGCCTGAGGCTGGCACCATCCCGCCTCCTCTCTCCTCCTCTTCCCTTGCAGGATGTGTCAGAAGCACACACGCTCACTCACATGTAAGCTCCCATCCTCTCCCTCTTTCTCTTTCTCTCTCTCACACACAGTGTTAGCTATTTGCCCCTGGCTTAAAAACAGCCAGGTTTCTGACTCTAGAAGCTGTTTCTCCCTGTTCCATCCACAAGCTACTCCCCTTGGCTGATCCTCTAAGGAAACAAGTCCATTTCTGAGCAAGAAAAAGTCCAGATTTTGTGACTGGTGTCGATTTCTGGCTACACCAGGAGTTAAAGCTCTTAAAACCCTCACAAACATTGTTGGGGGTTGTGGGGAAGAAAGCCTCTGTTTTCAGAAAGAAAGGCAGACGGGGGGGCGGCGGCGGCGGTGGAGAGTAGTGGCTTTAAAAGGGGTGACGCACACAGGAGTAATAACTTAGGGCTCCTGACTGAAGGGATGCTCCAGTTCTCGGGTCACCAGGGTGGGATGGAGCAAGACAAATCAAGGGGGGCAGCCTTTAACATGGGATCGTCCCCTCTGTAGTTATCTCAATAGGGCGGGGAGGGGGGCCTTCCCCATCCAGAGGCATGGAAGGTCTAGGAGGGGCTCACAGGGGGTTGGTTGAAGGGGGTATTTGCGGGGAGCCTTGACCCTCCAGGATAACCCCGCGGGCCCAGGCCAGGAGTCCTGGCTGGGGCTGGAAGGGGCAGCCCCCACTCTCCGCCCTCCCCTCCCCCGTTCCCTCCCCTCCAACAGGGGTGGGAGGCTCGGGCCTTCCAGCTCTTTGGGTCTCAACCCCCCCCCCTTCAGTAGCAATGGCTCCCGCTCGCACTCGCGCGCATCCGTCCCACAAGGAGTGCAGAGCAGAAAGAGTCCGGCAGGCAGCTTTTGCTTCGGCTGCTGGGGGAGGGAGATGAAGGGGGGGGAGAGGGGGTTCTTGGAAGGCAGGCAGGAAGCCTTGCGTAGTCAGCCCCCCTCTCCGCGGCGGGGAGGCTGCTCTCGTTTCAGGGACCCCCGGCCGGAGGGAGAGCCCGAGGCGCCCTCCTCTGGCCGCAGCGCCTCCTCTCCGCTTCCCGCCGCCCGGAGCAGCTCCCGCCAGCCGGACTGGAAGACTCCGGATTCACGCGCGGATTTCCATGGGAAGCCTCCAGGCGACAAACACCCGCCCCCAAACGCACACACATTACACGCGCGGGTGGGTGGCTGGGTGGGGAGGACAGTGGGCTGCCTGCGGCGGCGGCGGCGGGAACGGAGCCTTTCGCGCAGACCGGTGGCCCACCGTGGCCCCATCGCTCCGCAAGGGCGCCTCCGGGCTCCTCAGGCGACGCTTGGGCCCCATCCTCTCCCCCCCGCCCCGCCGGGCGCCCCTTCAGGCCCATTCGTCTTTGGCGACCACCCGGAGGGAGGGAGGGAGGGAGGAAAGGGCGAAAGGAGAGAGGGGAGCAGTCACAGATCTCTCTTATGGGTCCAAGGCGCCATAAGCCGGAGCCTCCCTCCCTCCCTCCCGCAGGAGAGCAGCCGGCTTGTTTGCTCGACGGCTCCCCCCCCCAACACTTGGGAGGCGCAGCTTCCTAAGTTCAGCTCTTGCTAGCCCTCCCCCGCCCCGGCTTCCACACGCGGGACTGGCCAGGAGACCCAGAGGAAAGTGCGGGGTGGGTCAGTGACGGTGTGTGTGTGAAGAGAAGAGCAGTAGCCGAACTGGCGACCCTGTTGCCACAGGGCAGGCCTCTGGGTCTTTTGAGGGCGGGGGGGGGGAACGGACGGAGGCAGGGAGAATGCCTTTCCTGCCCCCCTAGACCCCCTCCCCTATGCCAGGGGGCGCAGTGAGGGAGGGGGACGTCTCTCTCCTCCCTCCCTTGGCGATTCCTCGCGAGGTGCGCCTTGAACGTCGAGCAAAGAAAGATGGGCTTCGGGGGCGCGGTCGAGCCTGGGCCACAACCACCCGGCGAATCTGCGCCCCCCGTCGGGCACACAGGGCCGCCTCCCTCCTCTGCCGGACGGGCGCGGAGTGGGGGAGCCCCGCTAGTCTGGCGCGCCCTGGACCGGGGGCGGGGGGAGCCTGGCAGCGCCTCCCAGGCAAGCGGGTCTCTTTCAGCGGAGCCTTCGGGGAGCGCAGCCCACTTGTCCGCCTGTGAGTGGAGAAAAATGTCAGGAACCTGGAGAACAAGGCGGCGTGTGCGCGCGAAAGGCCCGGGCACTGGGTGCGTGTGCGAGGTGTGCGAGGGATGAACACGCACAACCCCCAGGGCCAGCCACGCTCAGGGCGGCAAGGAGCCACAGGCCAAGGCCGTCGGGGGGGGGAGGCGAGGCAGGGCGGGGCCGCTCCTTCCCAGCTCCAGAGGCGCCCCGGGGTCCTGCCAAGGCGCGGCTCATTCAGGAAGAGCCGGAGCCACGAGGCCGGCCGGCAGCAGGAGGAAATGGCTTTCTTCCGAAGGCGCCTCCTCCCTCGGGCCCAGGGTGGCTCTTCTTCTTTCTTCTTTCTTCCTCTTCTTGCGGGAAAGCTCTCCCTTCCCGGCAGCGAGTCTCTCCCGACTGGGACAAGGGAGCCCGGAGGGGGGCTGAGCGGAAAGCGAGAGGAGGAGGAGGAGGAGGAGGAAGCAGCAGCCCCCCCCCCGGGTGAGAAAAAGAGCCTTCGGGAGAGGCCGAGGCAAGGCGAAAGTCGCTACTCTTTGTTGCCGCCAGGGCCTCGCAAGCGCAGCTTGGGAAAGAAAAGCCCCTCCAGTTTTGCTACAGTGGGGCGACCCCCCCCCCCGAAAAAACCCACCCAAGAAAAGAAAAAGCGGAGCCACAGTGGCAACCACAACACACCCCCCGGATTAGCAAAGGGGAGCAGAAGTGGGCGGGCAAAGGGCCTTGGTGGTTTGCGCCAGGCTTTGGGGAGCTCAGCCTCGGGCCCCTGAGCATGGGCAAAGTTCCCCCGACACTGACTAATCCTGGTGTGACGGTGGAGGCTTTTAGATCAGGGGGCGCTGGCCCCTCCTTTTAGAAACGGAGCCAGCCGCGAAGCGGAGAGGAGAGGAGAGGAGCTCGGGGCGGGCAAAGACTGCAGGGAAGAGCAGTCCTCCCCTCCTCTCCCTCCCCGTCCCATTGCCGCTGCTGGCGGCGAAACCTCGCCCTCCGGAGCGCCTGCCGCGGCGCTCCCTCCCGGCTCGGCTCCGCACCCTCTTTGCCTGCCCTCCAGCTGTGGACTCATCCAGAGGTGTCGCCAGGGCTTCCTCGTGCCGAGCACACGGCAAGAAGAGCGACGCGATCACATCGGCCAGAGTGGCACGTCCACACGCCGGGCGGAAGGCGCGCCATTGCCTGGCCCAAGGCCCTCGGGAGTGGCGCGCCTGGGTCGGGCATGGACCCGATCCCTTCCTAAGGGGTCGAATGGCGGAAGCCGCCCCGGTGCTCATGGTGGCACGAGGGGGTCGCCACGCCAGGCCAGCCCACTTGTAGTACGCCCCCCCCTCTCTCTTGCGGACCCCAGCGGCTCCTTCACAGACCCAAGCATGCCTGGGAGCTCGCTAGCTCGTCGTGCACACACCACACAGCGGCGCCCCCCCTCGAATAACAGGCCACACTGGCGCTCGCAGAGTCCCATGACAAGCCCCAACTTCCAGCGTGCAACCCTAGGCGCCCCAAAGGGACCCCTGTGCAGGGGCGATCCCCCCACCCCACCCCCAAAAGAATGATGGCTAACCAGTCGTGCGCCCCAGTTTCCGGGCTGGAACACCCCCAAGGCATAGGCAGGCAGGGAGGGAAGGAGAGGCGACTTCAGACGTGCCCAGGGCCACTCTCCGCCGCCGGTGACACGGGAGACACGGGGAGGGTCTTTTCCGACCTCGCCAAGCCAAGCCCCCCCCCCCGCCAGCCAAGGGAGCGGGCCCGTGACTCCCTCCCTCCGCTTGCCCGCCTGCCCCCCTGGGCCGGCCAGGTGCCACGCGGGGGTCCCGAGGCAATTAAACCGGGATTCCACCCCGCCCGTGACGTCAGCCCGGGGAGGCCCCGCCCGCCCGCCATAAAAGGCGCGCGCCTTCCGCAGTCGGCTCAGCCCTCGGCCGGACAGCTCCGCGGTGCTGGAAGCCACTCGCCGGCTCCGGGGCTCTCCGCCTGCCTGCCTGCCTGCCTGCCTGCCTGTCTGTCTCGGGGGGGGGGGACCTTGGCTCCCGCCATGTTGGCCGCCGTCCGGTGCGGCCTGGTGCTGCTGGCTTGCGCCCTCTTCCCGCCGGGAGGCGCCCAGAATTTCGGGCAGACGCGCTTCATCTGCACCTCGGTGCCGGTGGATGTGGACATGTGCACGTCTTCCATGCAGAGCGGCGGCGGCGGCGGCGGCGGGGCGGAGGACTTGAAGACCACCGTGCTCCAGCTCCGGGAGACCGTGCTCCAGCAGAAGGAGACCATCATGAACCAGAAGGAGACCATCCGGGAACTGACCACCAAGCTGGGCCGCTGCGAGAGCCAGAGCCTGCTGGAGACGGGGCCCGGCGAGCCCAAAGCGGGCGGCAGGAAGGGGCCCGCCTCGGCCAAGAACACCATGGGCGACCTCTCTCGGACGCCGGCCGCCGAGACCTTGAGCCAACTCGGGCAAACTTTGCAGTCGCTTAAGACCAGGCTGGAAAACTTGGAGGTACAACTTTCTCCTTTCTGAGTGGCCTTAGAACTAGGAGACGAGCCCGACGCGGCTCTGGGGTCGCCCAAGCCCTGCCGGCCTCCATGTGGCTTTACAATGGTGCAAGCTTTGTAAAATGTCCGCAGTCAAATCCGAAGGGCTCTCGCCAAGCGCCTCCTCGGTCGCCCCCCAGCCACCGCGCCTGCCTGCCCGCCTGCCCGCCTGCCTCCCTCCGGGGTGCTCCTATGGGGGTCGGGGGGTCGGGCGCCTCCCCTTTCAGAGAAGCCGGGCTCCCTTTCTGGTTAAGCTGCCAATGAGTTCAGCTGCCCGGGTAGCGATCGTCAGAACGAGCCTCTCTCTGGTAAATAATGCTGTGGTGTTAATTTGGTTTGCAACAATCCACTTACTCTCTCTCCTTCTCCCCACCCCAACCCGCGCAGCAATTCAGTAGGATGAATTCGTCGAGCCAGACCAATTCCCTGAAGGATATACTCCAGAATAACATTGATGATTTAGAGAAGCAAGTGCTGTCTCGTATTAACAGCCTGGAGGAAGGAAAGTACAATCCGAAGAACGAGTCTGAAGAAAGAGGGAAAATAGAAAGCACTTTAACTTCCCTTCACCAAAGGATCAGTGACTTAGAGAAAGGTAAGGGAGGGAAGGAGCAAGAGAGAGAAAAAGACAGATGCTGGATTGAAATGGGGTCAGCATTTATTCGGAATAATTACACTTTTGGAAGGTAGCAGTTCCCCTATGTCCCCCCCCCAAAACAGCCTCCATCTTATAGTTTTCCCTTTCCCTTGTTTAAACAGATAAACTGATGCTTTGCGTTTAATCACTGGCAGGTTCAACTCTTTTGTTCTCTCCCCTCCATCAATAAACAGAAGTTTATCATGTAGCGGTAGTTGTGTGCTCATGTGTGATGGGGAAAGGTAATAATTAGGTAACACCTTATTGTGATAGTTCCCAAGCCAGAAAGAAATACCTTTCATATTTCAATAAAGTATCTTTTTAGGCTCAGCACACCCTAAATAGGGAAATGCAGCTTTAGTTGCCTAGCATCATATATTTAAGTACATTGAAGGCTACCCTCTTATAAGTGGCCTAGGACAAGCCATAACATATTTTTCTTCTGCTAAACAATTTGTGTATCTTAAACTTCAACAGGGCCCATTGTCATGTCCATTCATATTGTCTGTTCCTTTCTCTCTTTCTCTTGGATCAATTATTCCTCATTATCTTTTAAAGGCTTTGTGGCCATTTTTTTAAAGGGGGCGGTGGGGGGGGGAGAAGAGTGAGAAAAAGACCCTATTCTCCAAGTATTGTCCATGTGACCAAAAGGATTAGAGTACAGAAATGTACTAGAGAGATTTAAATACTGCCATCTTAAGGCTCATTATATAATGGAAAGAAAGAAAGCAGGTATTTGATCCCAGTACTAAATCTTGGAAAGACTGTTTGGTTCTGACCACTGGCCATGGTTCTGAAAAGGGACTCGAGGCATTCTTATTTCTCTTGTAATGATATCCCATATCATTACCTGAAAAAGACAACTCTGTGCAATCCTGTACATATTTATACAGATATAAGACCCACTGAGTTCAACTGAACTTATTTCCAGGGAACTACATTAAGAGATTGCAACCTTAGTTTCCCCTCTCAACAGCTAGCAAACCATTTTTTAATCTTTCCCCAGGCCAGAAAGACAATAGGCCAACAGACAAGTTTCAGCTGACTTTCCCCTTGCGAACCAACTACATGTATGCCAAGGTGAAGAAAAGCCTGCCTGAGATGTATGCCTTTACCATCTGCATGTGGATAAAATCAAATGCTTCCCCAGGTGTTGGTACACCCTTCTCTTATGCAGTACCTGGACAAGCCAATGAGTTAGTGCTTATTGAGTGGGGCAACAATCCCATGGAGATCCTTATCAATGACAAGGTAAGGGTGACTGTTCTGATTCTTTCATTTGCTTTGAAATGCTTTATTATTGATAAAGAAAGTAGAAATAAATACATGAATAAATTAATAAGTGGCAGTGAGATCAGCATTAATTGTGTTTTTAAGCAACTAAAATTCTGAATACTTTCTCCACATATTTTTTACATAAGCTGAACATAGAAACCTTTGGTGTTGGTGCTGGTTGATACTGCAGAGAACAATATTAGAATACTGGAGCTTCACTTTTACAGTGAAAGCATAGAAAATGATTTTATATCGCTCTCAGTTTCAATTTATTTCTCGGCCAACTTAAATATAACATTGCAGCTTTAAAACTTTAAAAAATGAGTTGGAGGAGCTTATGTTTAGCTTACCCTCTGGGGAAGTAGCTTTAGACTTTAGAAGCTCTCATTCTTATTTCCATTTGGCAGTGCTTCAAATAAGGTCATTAAGTAGCCCTGTATATATTTATATTTACCATATAAACATTCAATTTTTTTAAAAAAATCTCATAGCACCAAATCAAGTACAAATGCAGGTAAAGAAACACCTTTATGCACAAGGTAATTTTGAAGGAATTTTCAGACAGGTGAAAATCCTTAACTTTAGAGGCAATGCCTCCAGCTTGCTTCATTTTGCAGCGTAAGTTTGCTTTAGGCTTTTAACTATGTGTGCTACCTCAGATATATCATAATATATTTATAATGTAAGCAGCCAATTTTCTTGAGGTTTTCTGGAGGGGGACGGGAATTCAGCTACCTTGCTCCAGCAATTAAGATGTCCAATAAACATGTCGTAGATTTCCCAAAATGTGAAAATCATATTGATATTACTTGAAATCCTGTCCATTACAGTTAGGGCATTTAAACCAGCAAACCTGATCTTGTGCCCTTGAAGGTAAAACAAACAGTGTCACTAACTTCCCTGAGTGCAGCTTCCAGATCACTGCAACTCCTTCAGATCTTAATCTGTGTGGCTGTCACAGAAACCAAGTGAAATTTCTCTCTTCTCAAAGAACACACCAGATTAAGAAGGACTGGCAGTTAGATCATCTACACATGGTATACTGCCTTTCTCTCTTATATAGGTTCCAAGCCAGCAGAAATTCTCTTTTTTCTTTCCTCAGGTAGCAAAGCTTCCTTTTGTTATTAATGACGGAAAATGGCACCACATCTGCATCACGTGGACAACCCGTGATGGTGTCTGGGAGGCTTACCAGGATGGCACACAACGAGGCAATGGGGAAAATTTGGCCCCTTATCATCCCATCAAGCCACAAGGGGTCCTTGTTCTGGGTCAGGAACAGGTAAGGTAGATGACTGGCAGTAGAGAAGAAAGGATGACCACTGAAGTTTGTCTGTACCCTTTTCACATTTTTCAGAAACGTAATATAAAGACAGATGCAGAAGGGACTCAGCACTAGACATAATGGATTAAATTAAATAGAACTAGATTTCCCCTTTAGAATTCTGTAGAGCTTCCAAGATACAGTCAAGATTCCATCTCAATATCAAATACCTGGCTTTTGTGCTGGATTTATTAGTGTCCAGCAAACGCTGCTGGTTTTGTCTCAGTAGGATTCATCATGCATGTGTAAAAGGCCTCTGATGCCACTGTAGTGTGATTATGTCAACATGCTACCTTGACACAGTGTGTCTCTTGCACATACGGGTATATAAGGCCTTTTGTAACGATAGTCCCATGGGCTGGTGCTTGACTGTAGCAAGTTTCCTTCCTGCAAACCAACTGCACCAGAGGTAGCGCTGCAGATTGCAGCAGAATTTGAAGATTTTTGTTCTCGAATGGGAGCAGTAGATAATTGGGATGGTGTGGGAAGGATAAGCCCAAATGAAATGGGAGAGAAAGGAGAGAATTTTAAAAGGAGTAAGAGAACAATGGAGAACCCGTTTCCTTCCTTTGGTGTGACACAGATTCATGCACAGCAACACACATGATCTCCAGAATTTAAGAAGTTACACATGATTTTTAAAAAATCCATTGAAACTGGCCTTCCAGTTGGATAAATGAAATATTTGTCCCACACACAGGATCTGCAGGGCATGCCATGGTTTTGCCTGTTGTGGGAACAGCAGTAATGACATATTCCACACCCGTATTTCACAAGGTGATGTGTATACCAGGGAAGGCCCCTGTCCTGATTGCCTGTGTGCCTAAAGCTAGCTCCAGGAAGACATGAATATTTCATGTGGAATCACACATCACAGGGCATCCAAAGTTCCTCCTTCCATTTCTCACAAAAGCAGGGAATTATTTTCCTCATCACTTATCACACAAGTGACATTGCTTACCCTACCTGCCAACACACTCCCTCAAATACGCAAGCCACACAGAAGCTGAAAGTCATGCTATCCAATTATTTTATGTAGTCCTTCAGTTTATTATATTTTCACATACAGAAAAGTCTCAAGATATGGGATCAAATCTAAGCACGGCCCATTTTGTTTCTGTCCCTCACGTCACTGTCAGTTACCATACACACACACACATACATATCATTGTTCAAATCTTTACATGAACAAAACATGTTCAGTCTTATTTATTTAAAATATTTCTATGCCTCCTTTCAAAGAGAAGTGGGGAAAACAATTTCTCAGAATGGTTTTTCAGAAACAGAATGAGTAACAATAGAAATCATAAAATTAAATACAGCCAATTAGAGAAAGCATTAAGCACACACACACTCACACGCACACTCCGGTAGAGATAAAACAGGAATTTAATAGCCTGGGGAAACTACAAGGTCTTTGTCTGGCACCTAAAACATAAGAATGTAAATACTAGGCAAACTGCATAGAATATTAATCCCATTTCTGTCTTCCTTCCTTGCCAATGTACCAGCTGTGCTAGAATCAGCAACCAAAGATCTTGGGGTTTTTATTGTAAAATTCCTTCTATGGAAAATGCACTTCAAAAATGGCACATTCCCCCTTGTATTGAACTCCTCTGATGCACTCTCTTGCTGCTGACCTTTCTCTGCTTCCATAAAAGCTTTCTGGCTTGTTTCAAGAATTTATTCTTTCAGGCTGTAGGCTGCCCAGTCCTGGGTTACCTCAAGGGGGAGGGGAGAGAATGCTTCTAGAACGTTGTATACATCCTGGAAATCTAGAAAGAGATGTTTTCAAAGCTTTTGCTTTCAATTTCTCTATTCAAGGATACTCTTGGAGGTGGATTTGATGCCACCCAAGCCTTTGTGGGAGAACTGGCCCATTTCAACATCTGGGACCGAAAGCTCACCCCAGGAGAGATCTACAACCTTGCCACTTGCAGCACCAAAGCCCTCTCTGGTAGTGTCATAGCCTGGTCTGAGACCAACATTGATATTTATGGTGGAGCCACCAAATGGACATTTGAAGCCTGTCGTCAGATCAACTGAAAGTGCTGTTTCTCCCTCTTCCCATTTCAAATCCATTTAACCCTTGGTTAACAGACATTCTGCCCCACCCAGGAATGGACAAATCTATTTCCTTTTTCCTGACTTTGTTCCTTTAAAAAAAAAAGATTCTATTGTTTCTCCTAAAGAATCAATCAATTTGAATGAATTAATTTTTTGTCTAGGAGGCTTGGGACAAGTCTTCTCTAAGGCAACTGGGAACCTTGCACCTTGGCAAGTGGGGGGTGGGGGGTCACTGCTTTTCTCCCCTCCCTTTTTTGCCCTATTTCCCCCCATTTTGATTGAGACTTTACTCCCTTTCCTTTTTTCTTTCTGAAGTCTCATTATAAATTGTCTAATTTTTCTGGCTTGCCAACTTCATTTTGAAGCCTGAGTGCCTTTGGGCTGGTGCGACTCTTTCAGCACATTTCTCTTCATTTGCATATACTTTCTAAAAGGATGTCTCTATATTGCTACTCTACACAAAGTCTTTTACGCAGCCATTCACCTGTGGGCAGATATTTTATTTCCCCCTCCTTTTGTATTAAAAATTATTCTCTGAGTGACAGGAGGATAAAAAGCTTTTGAATGACACATGATGGTGGCTTGACTAGATTTGGGGTGTGTATGTGGGGGTTAGGACTGTTCTTTTAAACTCTTCAGTTCCCCCCGCATGGCCCCACACTAACTGGCCATGGCCAGAGCACAACAGAGCCATCTCTACCCTGTAAGGGTACACGTGAGACTCAGGAGCATTGCCAGGCCTAGGATACTGGACGACTTGTCCAGATCCTGGCTTATTATATGTAGGAGCCTCCGTCTCCTATCTCTTTTAAATGAGCTGCAGAACAGCTCCCTTTCTTATTCTGCCTTCATTTTGCTGTACAGCCTAAAGGGTCTGCCTCTGTTAGCCATCACAAAGCCTAGGCATAGTCCAGGGAACCTTCTTCCCCCAGATGTTTAATCGCTGCTTCTCCCAAAATTCTGTGGCCTGAAGATGGCAGAGAACCCCATCCTTCTTTTCCTTTTCTTGCTCATTGCTTTGTTCCACAGCAGGCTCTGACTTCCCTTCCCTTCCAGAGACCCTTACGTCCTGGGTCTCTGGCAGAAAACTTGGCTGGGAGGTGGGGTCATTTTCTTATTGCTGTATGAAACATTCCCATACCTTTTACCAGTGCTCCTTTTCTCTAAGAGCCATAAACCTGAAGGGCTGGGGGTGGGAGGGGGGCATGGGTAGCGGCCGGCCATGGGCTGCAAAGCATGGCGTTGCAGTCCAATTTCCATGGCTGTAACTGCTGAGCTGAGACTTTTGCCTTTGAAACACCAATTGGGTTCACTGCCCGGGGCAGGATGTATAGAGCAATGGGCCTTGCCTGTCCCCTCTGTGTTTATTGGGCCCAATGGGATGTGAGGTATACTTTGCTTTCATAAAGGTTAACAGATCTTCCTTCTCAAAAGGAAGAAGGGAACTGTTTTGAGAGAGAGGTTTTAAGCAAACTTGCAATGAAATTTGACAAAGGGCAAATCCTGGCCTCACTTCCAAAGCCTTGTGGGGGATAGAGAAGAAACTGGGACTCTCTTTACATCTCTGCATGTATTGGAAAAGAGGCTGCTCTAGATTTTTTTTTTAAAACAACAACAGCATCATAAGGAATGACTAAGGGGTTGTATGAGTGTGTGTGGGGAGGGGGCTTCCCAAACCTGCCAAGGCAGACAACATGCATTTCTTATTCCAATCAAGACACAACTGTTTTTATCTAGAAAGGCACTAGTTATTTTAGGAGAACATAGTAGCTTTTGGTCTTTCTTATGGAGATTGTGGTTTGGTTTGACAAGAGTGCATCGTCTTCCCTCTAGGCTGGGAAAGGATTGCCAAGTGTTGTGTTGTTTCAGTGATGCTGAATGATTCCATCCCAGTTTGTGGTACCCTTAGATATCCTGCAGGCTTATAGGGGAGGCAAGGGGTGCCCTGTTGTTTCGTGCATGTTTCAGTAGGTGCCTCAGCCATATTTTACCTGAACTAATGCTTGCCTGCTTGCATGGGCTACTGCAGAGTTGTGGGGGTTTGCTGAGTGATAGTTCATGCTTTTAAAAACAAATGTCATCCAAGCACATTCATAGAGGTCAGGTGTGGCTGGAGAAAGGTGGCTCATGATGCAGCATTCTTCCCCATGAAAAACAACACTACACCTTTTTCGGGTATTTTTAAAACAACAACAGTTCTAGTGACCATCGAATCAGTGAGAATTGTTCCCTTGAACATTGTCATATCTTCTAAGTCCTGGGGCGGTAGAGCTCTCAGTTCAGTACTTGAGCCTGTCCCCAAAGAGAGCAATGGAAGCTGTTTTTTGAGCACCTCTACCATACAATGTACACTGTGCTGGCGGATCAGACTTACCAATGCTTACCAAAGTGGAAAGTGCTTGGTGTTGCCCCTTTAATACCACTGGAGGTGATCTCTTCCACACTGGGCAAACTGGAGGTTGTAATTTCAGCACCAAGGTAGCTTTCGTGAGCATAGAATAAATATCTGATCCACCCCAAAACAAGCCTACTGCTTAATATGATTGATGTTCCCTTTTGCACTGAATAATACATGCCTCTCTCAGGTAATGTCCTTTTATATTTTAAAAAACAAAGACATAAGGAAAATATGGAATGTGAGCACTACACAAGCTGTGTGTGTGTTTGCCTAAATACTATCTAACAGTTCCCCAAATCCTCCTTTTAAGGAAGAGATTCACTGGCTGTTTTCACAGGCGTAGTTCCACTGAGGACTAGATAAGATTGTACATCACTTTAGGCCAAGGATCGGGCACATGTAGTCCTCCACTTGTTGATGGATTGTAGCTCCCATCAGCTGTATGCAGCATAGCCAATGATGAGGAATGATGGGAAGGTATAGTCCAGCAACATCTGGAAGGCCACAATTTCCTTTTCCGTGGCTTAGACAGTGAATCAGCCTTTGCCACGATCCTAAACATGTGTACGTTTCAAAGTAAGTTTCCATGGAACTTACCTACAAACAGTGTTTAGAATCACAGCTTCAGTGTAATATTAGTTCAATGGCATTTATTCTCCCTTGGAAGTTTAACTACAGTTTGAAATGTCAAGCATTCCTGGTTTTGTACACACACACACACACACACACAAACACACACTTTCTCTTATTGTAAAAGAAAGGTATTTTTATTAGAAAAGAATATATAGAAAATGAACGGGTATTCCCTGAAAAATACTTTTAAGATACAGATTAAGGATAAAAGGATGATAAAGTTATTTTGAAATATATAATGTTTTATATGGTTTCATTTTTAAAAGAATTCCTGGTTTGTACTAATAGACTTGCAGCCATCAGCCCTTTACATTACCTCACCCTCTGTGATCCTTGCCAAGGGCTTTTTCCTGGCTAAGAGGGGAAAGTGGGGGGAGGGACGAAGGACAAATTCATGAGGCTTAACTGAGCCATTTTGTCCAATTCTGAAGCCGTGGCAAATGAATATGTAAGGCGGATGGTCGTGTAATAAGCAGTTCAAGGTTGATATTGCTTCACTAATGGAAGGCTGCTGTTTGTTAGATATTGAAGTGGGTCATGTGACCACCCATATGAAAACACGATGCTAGAGTGCAAGAGGAAAAAATTCTATCTGAATATAACCAACACAAACCCACCCTAGAGATCTTGTTTTTAAACCTTGGCTCACGGCAGCACATTTTAAGCAGTGTACTTTAAAACCAATCACCAACAAAATTGTACCTTGAAAGATCGATCTGCTAATGATTCTTATTGGAAACCTCCTTGAAACTAATGATGAATGTTAAGTATAATCTGATGAAGGGGAAAAAGCATGTAAAGGTAAATAAATCCAGTCCAAATTGCGTGTGATTTGCCAAAAATTAAAAAAGGGTGATAGTGATATAATTGTATATATTGTACAGTGTGAAAGAGGATAAATGTTTCTTGAGTTATCGTTCTGTTAACCAAAGCTGTATATTTTTCCTATTTCTTGCTATCGATCTTTACTGGGTTTTGAATGAGTTGTTGTTCTATCTTACATCCACAGTCCACATCAGCAATTCTTAAAATGCACTGTTTCTACTGGTTTGTCATGCTTTTTTTTTTCCATTTTATTGCTGAAACTACATGAATTGTTGAGTTTATTTTTACACAATAAAGAGTGATGAAAGACGCTAGGGTGGCTTTCATTTTTCAAGCATTTCTCTCTCAGGAAAAAAGAAACAGCACAAGGGTAAAATTCTTCAATCAGCAAGGAATTCTTCCAGTCATAAAAGTTCCCTTGGGTGGCAAGAGACAAGCCTTGAGCAGCCGAACTGACAGGCAGCAGGGAGCTCATGCTCTCAGACCTTCTAGGACTGTAGCAGAGGTGGTGGCTTTCTGCCACAGTTCTGCAAAACTAGCCCTGGAAACAACAGAATGTGTATGCTCCCGGGCCAAATGGACTAGGTGACTGGATGTTGTCTGCTAACTGGCCGCAACTTGGACATAACTTCCCTTTTTCTGCCAGTCCTTCTGTCTAAACAACCAAGTTTGCCCAGCCTTTTACTGCCTCAGTTTCTTGCTCCAGCACAGATATCAGCCAGAGATAGCTTTCTGGTCCTGGTTTTGTATTTGTATCTCTGACTGACTTATCTCCTATACCCAATGCTTGTCTATTGTCTCTGGCCCATCCTATAGATCAGGGTAGCCCATACTCCATCCATGCCTCTCATCTACAAACAACGGGGTTGGCTTCATGGCATTGACAGACATCTTAAGCCAGCTGCCCCATATCAGATCCTAACTCCTGAGACTTTCTGGTAGAAAAGCTCCCCAGCCTTTATATGTGAGTGAGAGATTTGCGCTGACACTTCAAGAGACCCAGTGGTTGGAGCAGGAGGCAAAACCATTCTTTCACCAAACTCAACAAAGGAATCATATAGCTCCCTCATCAGAGTCTATGACAAGTATGGGAGGACCTCTTTCAGCTTGAAAAGTGTATTTGATTACAGGGCTGGAAAAGGTAAAAGGGAAATGGGTGGAACCAAAAGTGCAAACAAATGTTACTGTCAGTAACTATACACCAGCCAAATACCTCAGCTTGCCCCCGTTTCAGAGCCCTTCAGTCCAAACTGTGCATGACATTTACCCTGATCTGCTTCCGCAGTCCAAATGACCCCTGGGACAGATATGGGGCTGGAACAGAGGCAAGCCAAGATAGGGCCCAACAACCTGTTACAGGAAAGTACCTGTTTTACCTGGGAAAAACCAGATCAGGCCCCTTGTGTCCACAGAAGCCCATCTGGCATGCTGCTCCCTGCTACTGCCAGCTCCCTGGTTCTTCCAGAAGCCAGTCAGGGGCCCCTCAATATATGACCAAGGCTGGTCACATGCATGGGGCCTGCAGTCACATGCTGCTGGACCCCTGCCTGGCTTTTGCATTGGCAGGGAAAATGGTGACAGCAGTTGCTTGAGCAAAAGGCCAGTGTCCCATTTGGACTCTGGCTCATTTTCTCCAGGTAACGGGGTGGGGGGAATGGGCCACCTCCACAGCCAGGATATGCCGGTGGGGAGCTGATGTATCTTGCCTGGTGTAGATGAGCCCTAAGTCTTAGGAAAAGCATTTCAAGCCATTAAAAGGGAGAGAAACAAAACCATATGATTGTTGAGAAACTACCGAAAGATGGTAGAGGGTGTTGCCATTATCTGGAGAACTCCAGGTGGCAGGATTCCCTCCCCACAAACAGATTTGGCTCCAAGGCCTGAAAGACCCTTCCTTTGTACTCAGAAATGGGAGGAAGGAAAGAGTAAAAAATTGGTTGGGACATCAAGGGGGCCTGGTTTAGTGCCACTATGTCCACATTGCAACTGGCAAGCTCCAGAAAGTCCACATCAACTTCCAACTTCAGCAGATTCAATAAATGGCACCTCTCAGAAGTCCCCTCCCATCCCTTGCTTGCATTGCCTTCTGCTTTCTGGTTGTCAGGGAAACAACATCTTGCAACTGGCCTCTTCTCCACTAAGTGCCTGTGACTCCCACCATAAAGCCTCTTCTCTCCGCCATAGTTTGATAATGGAGTTTTGCCCTACTTCTTGTTAAAGGGGAGAAAAGGAGCTGAATGGAAAAATGGAGGAGGCTTCCTACTACCAGTAATTTGACCTTGCTCCAGAAAAGCAATGAACATTTCTTTCAGGTTCATTTCAAGAGAGGCAGGAAATGCTTGGCACATGTGTAGCCAGAATTTCTACAAGAAGGAAAGAATTACAAGATAGTGCCTGTAAAGATAGTTGAGAAGGGATTGGTTTAAGACTGGGGTGCAGAATCTTTTTGGTTTCCAGGGCAGCATCCTGTGTCACATGTAGGACCAGGGTGGCACTCATCTGCACACGCAGACACATGTGTACAGGCACACTCTTTCACTTACATATGTGTGCACACACTGTCTCCCATCTCAGCATGCTCCAGTCCCTCAAAAATCTCTCCTGAGATTGCTACTCATCCATCACTACTAAATCACAGGTAAACAGCAACCTTGGGAGCCTGGGAACAGGTGTGTTGTCTCTGCTGCCCAGCTGACCAATCCAAGACAAGGGGAGCTGTTGTGCTGGCTTTGGGGGCTGCAAAGAGAGCAGCCAAAGGCCACATATAGCCCCAGATTGGCAGAGTGTGAGCACTCACTAAGTTTAAGAAAAGGTCCAGTTTTTCAGCTTTTTCCCCTTGGCAAGAGAATGAATAGGGGAAGAGCTACATGCTCTGCAACTCATAGGCTCTGGAACAGAAGAGCAGGGCAAGGGGCTTGGGTCAAACACTAAGAAACAGTACAACAGCCATTGTCACTGAGGGCTAGTCTGCACTTGGGGCAAAAGGCCAAATGGACTCCTACCCTTCCTGCCCCCACACTTGCCCCAAAGCCACAGCACAGAATGTATTATATGCAGGGATTTTGGGTAAGTTGTTTTCACTACCTGGCCTGTCCCTGTGGATTTTCACCTGCCACTGCTGCCACCGCTACAAGCCAGGTCAGAACCTGGCAGGCACAATATTTTAAGCTGTGTGTTTAAGCTCTGGAGGCAAGTTCCTGGCAAGTTCCCTGCTGAAGGGAGAGGTTGTCCCCCTCCTCTCCTGCCTGCTCTCACCCATCACTTGCTTCAGTGCTTCCTGTTTACCTCTTCAATCAAAGCGATGGGAGAGGGGGTGGGGAGGAGGCAGAGCACTGCTGAGGGAAGAGGAGAGGAAAGACCTCTCTCTTTGATAGGGGACTTGCCAGGAACTTACTTCCAGAGCTTGAACACACAGCTTAAAATGTCGCACCTGCCAGGATCTGACCTGGCTTGTGGTGGTGGGAGAGGGAAAAACTCTGGGGAAAAAACCCCAAACAAGTAAAAAAAAAATACATCAAGGTAAAATGCCCCGAATCTGGGACAGATAGGGTCAATGTGTTGTGTGGTCTTATTGCCCCAAATTTGGGGTAAAGGATGCACATTGTGTGGTCTTATTGCTGCAGATTCAGGGATTCAAGGGGAATGCTGTTTTTTTGTAGTTGTTGTTTTTGTTTTAGTGTAGGCAAGGCCTGTTTCCTGAAGGCTCCCTGCAATCCATCCTATTCACACTTGCTTGCTAGTAGGCTACACTAAACACACGAGGGGCACTTCTAAGAACACATTGTGCTTGTAAGAGTCTTCATATTTAAGAATCTTGAAAGATAATGGATAGGGAAAGTAATTTGCTTTCCCCCTGCAAGTACCGGTGAGGAGGCAAAATTAATAACAATCTGCCTGTCAAGGAGGAATCTTCTCACCTTAAAAACAGTTCCAGGAACCCTAATGCAATTCCAATTCTTACATCCAGTTCAGTACACATAGGGCCAGTTTAAGGACTTTTGGGGGCCCCTGCAATGCTTTATTTTTGGGGCCCCATAGGTTTATCTCAGGTCAATGTAACCTAAGCTAGTCACAGTACAGGATGTTCAGATTACAGTAGGACCCCCGTATCCACGGATTCATTCTCCATGGGACACAAAATAGCACACCTACCACAGAGTCTTCCTAGAAAATGTGTCCTCCCTAGCCATTTTCTAGGCTCTCCAAGGCAACTCTATGGTATTTTAAACCAGAAGTCCCATTATTTTCAATGGCGTTCACTATTATCCACGGTTTTCAGAATCCATGCCTGCACAGAACCAATCCCTAGTGGATATGGGGAGGGGGTTAATGTATTACATAATTTGCCACCAATAATTTAGTTTAAAAACTATATTACAGGCACTAACATAATATTTTTGTTAATTAGCAATTAATGTAATGGTGTAGATTTCCTCAAAAAAAAGGAAAGAGTGGACTACAAGATAAACATGAGTTAGCAGTGTGATGCAGCAGCAAAAATGCCAATGCAATTCTAGGCTGCATTAATGGGAGTATAGTGTCTAGATCAAGGGAAGTAATAGTACCACTCCATTCTGCACCCGGAAACATCATCCAAGGAGACCTTCTGCTGTGCTTTCTGCAACTGGAATTGTTTATCTCAGATTGGCCTTTTTAGTCATCAGCGCGCTTGCAGAAAGCGCAGGATAAGTCCATCCTGAATCTTTGTTTGCGAAGAAAAGCCAGAGACCTGGAATACTGTTTCCAGTTCTGGGCACAACAATTCAAGAAAGATACTGAGGAGGATGGTGGGAGGTCTGGAAGCCATTACGCCCTATGAGGAACGGCTTAGGGAGCTGGGTATGTTGAACCTGGGAAAGAGAAGGTTGGGAGGTGACATGATAGCCATATTTAAATATTTGAAGGGATGTCATCCTGGGGATGGAGCAAGCTTGTTTTCTGCTGCTCCAGAGACTAGGACATGTAGCAATGGGTTCAAACTCCAGGAAAAGAGATTCCATCTAAACATTAGGAAGAACTTCCTGACAGTAAGAGGTGTTTGGCAATGGAATGCACTGCCTGGGAATGTGGTGGAGTCTCCTTCTTTGGAAGTTTTTAAGCAGAAGCTGGATGGCCACCTGTCGTGAGGGCTTTGATTGTGTGTTCCTGCAGGGCAGAAGCTGATTGGATGGGATGGGTGTTGGGGTCCTTTCCAGCCCTATGATTCTAGGCTGCATTCAGAGCCTGGGGAAGTTACTTTTGGATTACACCTCCCAGAATCCCCCTGCCAGCACCCTTCTCAAGGTCTGGTTGCATTGTTCCTTTTCCAGCATTCCCTAGCCCAGTGGTTCTTAACCTGGGGTCCATGATGTCCTTACAGGGGGTCTACAGAGGCTTGAAGGCTGCTTGGCCCACCTCCTCCCTGTAGTGGAGCAGCCATGTGACAGGAACGATGGCAAAGGCTGGCTGGCTGGCTTGGCCTGCACATTGCCATTCAATCCACTCCAGCCATAAACATGCAGGAAGAAGCAAGAGTGCCTCTGAGGGAAAGTTTAATGATGGTGTAGTTGTATTGTTTTTGTTGTTAGCTATTATTATTAGGGTTTTAAATCTTGAGTTAAGTCTTGGGGCAACAAAAGATATTTAAAGGGGTTCCCTGGTAAAGAAAAAGTTTAGAACCACTGCTTAGCCCAATGGCTTTCGCATAACACTAATGCAATACTGGTGTTTTAATGACAACAATAAAACCATTGTTCCCAGTAACATTACTCCAATTTTTTATTTATATTCTTTATATTCTTCTGTTAAAAGAGCCAGAGTGTTGTAGACGTTTTAGCATTGCACTATGACTGTGGAGACCAGGATTTGAATCCTTACTCAGCCATGAATACCCACTGGGTGACCTTGGGCAAGTCACACTCTCTCAGCCTCAAAGGAAGTCAAAGGCACACCCCCTTTGAACAAACCTTGCCTAGAAAACCCCATGATAGGTTTGTGTTAGTCAGAAATGACTTGAAGACACATAGGCAAACACACAAATTCCTTTTTCAGGTTGAACTCAGTTGGCAGCAAGGGGAGGAAGCTGAAGACCAAGGGGGAAGAGGGAGGGAGGGGAGAGAAACCAGGACGTGTTAAGAGCAGCTGGAAAGATGGGCTGGAGTGGATCTATGGGGAAAGAAAGAAAGAAAGAAAGAAAGAAAGAAAGAAAGAAAGAAAGAAAGAGAGAGAGACAAAAAATCAGAGAGAAGGAAGGCAAAGAAAGAAGGAAGGAAGGGAGAAACAGGTGGGATAAAAAGAGAGAAAGAAGAGAGGGAGAGAGAAAGAAAGAAAGAAGCCCTTTCTGAAGAGAGAACAGGGGAGAAAGAGAAGGAAAGAAATGCCTCCCCCCCCACACACACACTCACCCCTCTCCGACACAGGCTTGGCTGGCTTGCCTTTTGAGGAGGGAGTGAGGGAGCAGCAAACTTCCTCCAGAATCAGCCACACAAAGAAAGCTCCATCTTTCTCTTTCTAGTTTGGGAGAAGCTGTTTTTTTTAAAAAAAAGCCAGCGGGAGGTTTTTTCAGGAGGAAGGTTAGGATGGTTGGGGTGGGGCCCTCTGGCTGTGTGAGGCCCCCCGCAGATGCTGATTTGGCGGTATGGTTAAGCTGGCCCTGAGTACACAGAAACATTGTTTTTCCCATTACATCTCCTACAATTTCCTAATCAAGCATAGCCATTGGTCATACTGGCTGGGGGATCTTGTGAGCTGTAGTCCAAAAAGTAATGTTTTCCAGCTCCAATACAGTTACAAACCCAGTGCAAATTAGGCTGCATCTGCAATGCAGAAATAATCCTGTCTGACACTGCTCTAACTGCCATGGTTCAATGCTATGAAATCCTGGGATTTGTAATTTGTTGTGGCACCAGAGCTCTCTGATAGAGAAGGCAAAATATCTTATAGAACTACTAATCCCAGAATTCCATGGCATTGAGCCATGGCAGTTAAGACAGTTATTTCTACAGTGCGGATGCAGCCTTAGCTTCCCAAGGGATGAATGTCCATGGCTGCACAGAAAGAAACCATGAATTCAGCAGAGAGTAATATGAGAGAGAGAGAGAGAGAGAGAGAGAGAGAGAGAGAGAGAGAGAGAGAGAGAGGAGATCAATAGTAAAACAACCTCATGCACATGGACCCTTCTGAATCCTGCACAGTACAAGGAGATTTTCAGACAGGCAAAAATCGCCCCTTGCCGCGCGAGCAGCCTCCCGAAACTGCTGCGCGGCAAGGGTCTTTTTCGGACGACGCTGTGCCTCTAGCGAAGCCGTCCGTGTCACTTCCGTGAAGCTTCGGACGGCTCCGCACCATATTTCAAGCACGGAAGCTGCCCGTGATTGAAATATGGCGCGGAGCCGTCCCAAGCTTCACGGAAGTGACACGGACGGCTTCGCTAGAGGCACAGCGTCGTCCGAAAAAGACCCTTGCCGCGCAGCAGTTTCGGGAGGCTGCTCGCGCGGCAAGGGGCGATTTTTGCCTGTCTGAAAATCTCCAGAGTCTCTGTTACTAGGCATCTGGACATCTAGGCCAGCTTTTTGTAGCAAAGCAGAATATCTCTTTTAGGAGCAGAAAAGAGCAACTTTCCTAACTTGGCAACCCCTTAGTGCATGTTTCTGCTGCCCAAGAAGGAGACGACTGGGGACCAGATAGTGAAAAGATTGGAGGAGGTTGCAGTGTTCATGCATTCCAAGTGCCAGTTCATAGGTACATGATAATTCATTCTACCCTGGGCCACATGCTGCCAAACTTAAGTGACTCTCACCAGATGCTGTGTGTATTTGTAAGTCCATTAATCTGCGAGTGGTTTCACATGAGAAGCTAAGCAGCCAGGTGGCTAGATCTGGTCCGTAACAGGAGACCTGCATGTAATTAAGGGTAAGACAAAATCAGGTCAGGGCATGTGAAAGATGCTGAACATAATCTTCTGACACACATGTTTTCCTGAGAGCATGCACATATTAAAGGCTCAGCAATATTTTGGTCTTGGAGGAAACCTGAATCTCTGGGTGCAGACAATAAGGGGACTGACATTTCTTTGACAGCATCAAAGAAATGCAGTATTTTTGCAAGGAATATTAAGGATGTCCTTTATCACTTAACAGTGTTGTAGTGTGGAATGAAAGTGTGGGCATTTCAGGAACAACACTTGGAAAAAATGTTTCTTTTCTAGGGCTACTTTTCCTGCCCATGCTGGTTGCGGGATTCTGGGGGTTGTAGTCCCCCAAAGTAACTTTTCCACACTCTTGTCAGCAACTACACTGCACCCAGGAAGCAAGCCATATGAATCAAACATGTTGCCATAGAGTTGCAGGGGACCCAAGAACCACTGGACAAAAGCAGGTGGATGCTCGTGAGGAGAAGACGTGAACAGGTGAACACTTCTCCCAGCATTTCTGGATATTGGCAGATACACCTAATGATAATGTACAGACAAATCTAATACATGTGTCTCTTTCCCCAACAGTGGACTCAGGTGGTGAGCAATGATGAGAATGGCACCAAACCAGGGTCACTGCCACCAGCCTCAGAGACATTGGCATGCATGAGGCATGAACATTTGGGGAAATTTGGAAGTGTCTGGGTTGATTCTTGGAGCCTGCACATAATCAAGGTGCCACTTGGATCACAACCAGAGGGAGATGTTAATTTTGTGAAGTTTAGAGTATTTTGTATAAAGTTATTATGCTGGGTATTTTTGGTTCATGTACATCATTTTCTGTATTTCTTTCAATATAATACTGTTTATTATTGGAATCATACACCACACTCCTATATCACCTTTTACTTAATGTAAACTTTATATATACTTAGCTAAATAGCAGAGGTGCTAAGAAACCCTGTTAGTGAATTGAAAAGATGTGTATCAGGATGACAGCAAAAGTGCCCAAATGCACATGGGGACCAATGTGCATCAGTGAGTGATGCACATTGGTGCATGATACACATTGGCACATGATGCACATTAGTGTTTGATGTACACTTTGCTGGCTTTGCTACGTAGTAATTTAACAGCAGCCCTATACTGTATGCGGACGTTATGAAACTGCCCAGTTCTAATTCCTGCACATGTAAGTCCACTTATGGAGAGACAACTCCAGTACAGGATTCTGGTCATAGTCTGTTCAGGAGGATGAAATGGGGGATAGAGCAAAACAGGAAACAGGGATTTGATGATTTATGGCATTTTATTGAACCTGTTTTTTATTGTATACACATACTTTATGTATCCAGTAAGAATATTTCAATAAAATGGTAATAACAACAGAAAATAAGCAAGACAGCTAGGAAAAGAAATAGTGTTCTATTAGCATGCTCAGGAAAACCACAAAGTTTGCAGAAGTACAAGTGAATCTTTAAAAAAAACAACAAGGGAAAATGAAACAAAAGCCTCAAAAACTCAAAGAGGACTGATCTGCTACGGCACATTGAGTGTCTGCTGGAAAATCAAGTATGAAAAGCATGGTGGTGGTAAAATAGTGTAATCTCCAGCATGGCCGGGCCAACTGGCTTCTAGAGCCCTGAAGACTGAGGAACTTTCACACCGGGGTTAAAAGCTCCGTTTCTCTCCCGCAAGCCCCTCTCCCGTTCCTGCAACGGAATGGAGGTAAATGTTCGCACACTCACCTCCATTCCACTGCAGGAACGGGCTCCTGCACTCCTTGCCCGGCTGGCCGTAAATGCAGCTGTTGTAAGGCCGCTTTTACAACCGGCCACTGAAATCCTGCTCATTCTCACGAGAGAACGAGCGGGAGGGAAATTCAAAATTAACCCCCCCAGCTGTCAAAGAAAGAAAATAAAAGCAATATTTTTTTAAAAAAAAATATATACAAGTAACCTGGTGAGGGGGGGAAAGGGGTCCCACTTACCTGGATGTCCTGATCGTGGCAGGAAGTGATTGCCACGGAGCTCCTCTCCCGTCCCTCTCATTCCAGAACAGGGACGGGGCTCCTATTCGCACACCTGTGTTCCGTTACAGAAATGGAACATGGTGCTTAATAATGACTTCTTATATTATATCACAGGGAGAAAACAGAATAGTGACAGTTAGGGCACAGAACAGGGTGAACGTCATCTGAAAGAAAAATCTTTCAGCAACCCTGTTCCGTGCCTGAAATGGGACAAATTGCCTGTGTGAAAATCTCCTGAGACTCTTGCTAGGAGGTGAGGATACACAACAACATTTTGCTGCAGATCTCAATCATATCGTCTATCAAAGAAATATACATGAGCTTATTTCCATGTAAGTAATGTCCCTTGTTTACAAAGAGGCCAATGCCCAGGTAAGGTATATAGAATTGTACAGCCATTTCATGCCACTCAGTTATAGCCCTAGGATCCCATTTTAACACCCATGGCTCCATCCTATGGACTCCTGGGATTGGCAGTGCACGGAGGGGCCTTTAGAAATCCCAGCAGGGGAGCTCCATCCTCTGGTGCCTCTGAGCAAACTACAAATCCCAGGATACCACAGGAGACATCCGTGGCAGCTAAAGTGGAATCATGGTGCTATAACTGTCTAGAGTGAAAGGGCCCATAATCTCAGTGCCAGTATCTGTCTCATATTTATACCCTTCCTGATGGCCAAACATGGTGATAATAATGTTAGGATTTAAAAAAAAATTCTGCAAAGAACACAACATTGCTCCAAGGAGAGCTTATTTATTGCAGGAAACAGCCCCTGCCTTTGCAACTAAAATGCTATTTTTACAGGGGAAAACGTACAACAGCTTGCTTTGTATTTCTAATGGAGCTTCTGCCCTCCTCCTCCTCCCACTCCATGGCTGTTTGCTCTTTCTGCATAACAATCTCTGGCTTCCAGCCAGATGATTCTCCATGGGAATAAAAATTTAAAAAAAATGTTTCGGTTGCAACCTAGGGTTCCATCTGCTGGGAAAAGAACGCCAGCCATGTTCACCTCACTACTGAGGAATAAAAAGATAATAGTCATCCTGTGACACTGACTCTCCTGATTGTGCTTTAAAAGTGCACCCTTGCTCAGACATTGTTCTTTCAGTCTTAAAATGGTTTAGTGTTTCTTTACATCTTGTTTTTCACAAATGAGAGAATCTGAGATTCTTTCTCAGAATGAAGCACTTCGAAGAAAACTGCTTGATTTGTGATTTTCCAAAATGGGCCTTTCCCTCCTATTGTTTCTTTGGCCCAGCAGTCCTTGGGAGAGACCCAGGTGTGCAATGAAACCATCCCAATACCTGGGACAGGAGGGGTTGCAGGATTCATGCTTGGGGCCTTCCAGATGCTGCTGCACCTCAACCCCCAGCATCTCTCTGGATTGACTGTGCTGGCAAGAGCTGGCAGGAATTGCAATGTCTGGATGGCTGCCTGATTCCACTATCACCACTCTGGGGTAGAGCTTGATTTGAATGTCTTCAGCCCCTTCCCATGTTGGATCTGACGGTTATAATCGGATACAGCTGACCCTGTGGCTTGAACACCCACCGCTCCCCTCCCTTCTTTCTTTTGCTTTGTGTCCCCTGATGAAGCCTTGTAGAGAACTCAAGAGCTTGCACAGTCTGTTGTGACCTCTGAGTTAACCTGATAAAGAGATAATAGGCTAGCATGGCTTTTAGCATTTTTCATTTGACTGCGTGGTTGCCTTGACTATATTTTTAAGGCGGGGGGAGATATGCTTAAACAAGGCTGTGTTCATCCCATGGACTAGTCACCAGTGGATTGCACTCAGGGTCACAATCAGAGGTCAAAAAGTGGTGTGTGTATGTGTGTACGTGTGTGTTAACATGAATGTGTGGCCTTGTGCTGTAGCAGAGAGAATAACACAAAGCGGAAAGCTAATGTTCAGGATTATGGGATGGGGGAGGAGGGAGGGGAATTGCTGCTGACAGAATCTGTGCAACTCACAGATTACTTTAATTCAGGGCTGCAGAACCTGGGTGACCTTCCAGATGTTGTTGGACTCTAATTCTTATCAGACCCAGCAAACCTGACCCCTAGTGCAGGATCAGGGGTGTAGGAGCATATCATCCTCTGGGGGGCCATGTCTTCTCCAGATCTCCTTTAAGCCTAAAGCAGAGCAGAGCAACTCTGGCCCTCCAGATGTTGTTGGGCTGGGATTCCCATCAGCACTCAACGATCATAGCTGAAGTGAGGGATTAGGGGAGTTGTAGTCCAAAATCATTTGGAGGCACAGACACTGGTCACCCTTGCTGTGAAGCCGTTTCTACCACTGAATTTATTAAGAACAGCAACACTTCCACACAGCTTCACGAAGCTGCCTCTATGCTCTGAATCTCCAGTCTGCCCTCAGAGATGGACACAACAAAAGGGCAGAGAGAAACTGGTATTTTCCGCATGCTTTAACTATAACAGCCAAGCATGGTGGTTTATGGATATGCCCTAAATTATGCTGACTGAAGTGCACAAAAATGGCAGCAAGCCATCCTGGTCCACTACACTAGAAACAATCAAAATGGAGAATAAGTTAGACCCCCATATCCGCAGAAGCAATTTTCACGGTTTCAGTTAACTGCGGGACACAAAACAGGGACACATACCATATAGACATCCTAGAAAATGCCTAGAGAGACATCCTATCTAGACATCTTCTAGATCCTCTAAGGCAACTCTATGGTATTTTTTTTTTACCAGAAGCCCACTATTTTTAATAGGGTTTTCTGTTATCTGTGGTTTCTGGCATCAGTGGTAAGTTCAGGAATCGAACCCCCATGGATACGGGGGTCCAACTGTATAGTTAAAGCTATTGCAAAGTTTTGAGTTGACCAGAATAGCAGGACATATTTAAGCATACACCAATATCGCTGTCAAAGAAAGTGGGACGGTGAGCTGTGGGGACACCAAAGACTCAGTCCATAACAATCCAAGGATGGAGTGGAGGAGGCATTATTAAGGATTAACTACAATTTGTGTAGCAGCCCTTCCTTGCTCAACAGTCCCTGCCATTCAGCATACCTCTGTCCATTTATGCTGAACTCCTTTCCCTGTTTCTCCTCCTTACAATTTACCTAGGGTTTCTTTCCTAGTTCTTAGACCCTCTCAGAATAACATCTGAAAATGACAAGAACCTCTTCTTCATATGACGGATTGAAGTTACATGATGAGCAGTATCATACAATAGCACAGAAGCAGGAAATTATCATGGGGCATGGACAAAATTATGCAGGGTGATGCTCATTGGCATCGAATTAAAGGACCTGGCTCACATCCCCTTTGAACTACTTATCAGGGGATGATAGGACACTCAGTCCCTGGTAGAAGCCAAAAACTATCTCAGCAGACTTAGTAGCAACCCGTTCCCAAGAATACTCACACACAGAGAGTTTGACGTCCAAATAAGCAGGAGGCACTTTTATCTTCAAAGTCAAGCAGTTGCAATATATATATACAAATATTTACAATTGAAAGAGAAACTGCTTCACCAGGCATTAGCATTCTCAAGAAGAGAAGTGAGCTCTGTTCTGAGCTCTCTTATATACACAGTTACAGGGCATTGGCTTACTCAATCACATGATCTTACACACCAATAAGAACCCGCCTTCTGTAGCTGTGGCATGACTAGGCAGTTCATGGAGTCAGCCATTATGACTCAGCATGACTCTGCAGTTGTTTGGCCATTTTATAATGGAGTTCAGTCTCTAACTCCTAATGCTACTGTAATAGCAATAGCAGGACTGCCTTTGGGAACTGATTGGAAGCTCCAGCAGGTCCAAAATGCTAAGCCAGAATGTTGACTTGGGTCAGTCACATATAACACCCTTTTTGAAAGAGCTTCACTAGACTCCCTGAAACAACATCTCAGGCTTGCCCAAATTGATCACCAACAATGGTCTGCCATGGCCTCACATCGGGAGGCATGGAGACGCACTATCCACAATGCTGCAGCCTTATTTGAGAACTCATGCCAAACAAGTCTTGAAGAGAAACAACAACGCAGAAAGAATCACAACCTGGAAACATCACCCAAGGAGACCTTCTGCTGTGCTTTCTGCAACCGGACTTGTTTATCGCGGATTGGCCTTTTTAGTCATCAGTGCGCTTGCAGAAAGTGCGGGATGAGTCCTTCCTTAATCTTCGTTTGCAAAGAAAAGCCAGAGAGCTGTGGGTCTCTTTCCAGTCACAATTCAAAGTGCTGGTCAGGACCTATTGTTTAAACCCTACATGGCTTTAGCCCAGACTATCTAAAAGCCCCTATCTCCCTATATGAACCTGTCAGAATCTTAAGTTCCTCAGAGGAGGAACTTTCTCTTGGTCCTACCACCACCATAGGAATGTCTGGTGAGGACACAAGAGAGAGCCTTTTCAGTGGCTGCCCCTAGCCTGTGAAATTCCCTTCTATTAGAGGTGAATCTAGCAACCACTCTGCTCTCCCTTTGTGAGCAAGCAAAGACTATTTTGTTCAGACTTTTAATGAGTAACTGCTTGCAAGGAGATGTTTAATGGTGTGTCTGTGCTCTATATTTAGCTTTGTTATGCTTTTGAATGATTTTATACTTTTAAAAATTTAATGGTTTTAATGTGATTTTTTCTTCAATTGTCTTTTCATTTTTACTGTCAGTTTTTCAGCTACCTTTGTTTTTAGCCTTGTAAGCTGCATACATACATACATACATACATACATGTGTGTACTGGATTTTGTTTTTAATCATATACTTATGCCTAGACTTCGAAGGAATAGGTCACTGACATTTACTTGGAGATAACTTCTCAAAGCCTCCTCAAGTCATCCTTTCTGCATTTGCTATCAATGTCCTCTTAGTCCCTATCTGCCCATATTCCTCCATGACATTTCCCTCATCCCATTCTTCCCAGATTTAAGCCATGTAATTTCAACACTGCGCCAAACTCTTCTTCCCTGCAGTCAGTTCTTCCCACAAACTGTATACATCACACCCATATCACGCACTGATTTCCACCCATTCAAATGAGCAGACTCACAATATTCAGAGAATATGGTAACACAGAGCATTCTTGATGCCAGAGAGATAAACAAACATCATGCTACTAAGATGAAACAACTCAATTTGCATAGTGAGGCTTGGAACTGGGACTGTGTTCAAAACTGGGACATTTATATGATATGTAAAATGTACCAGCCTTAATCACGTCATAGGCTGGGTATGTTTCCCCTGAAAGTTCTCCTAAATGATTGCATATCTGTGCCACAGCAAAGGTGTCATCCTTTTCTCCTAGTCATTGGATATGTAGGTTTTATGACAGCTTAAAATGAATGCTTGCCGATCATCTGCCTCACACCCACATCATGCCTGATGATTGTCATTTTATGAGTCAGATGAAATGTGCTATCTGCACGGCCCCAGGCATTGCAGCTGGATGGTGTCAGGAACTACTACTTAGCTTGTATTTTTACCAAATGCAACTTAGTTTCTGACATGTTTGAAAGGGTCACACAGCCTTCTGCTCTGTTAAATTCATTTATTACTTTCCCATGTGCCATCAAGGTTCATAAAATAAGTCTCAAAGCCAAAATGGTTGGAGCCAGATATCCAGTTGACTGGTTTGTGAACCATAACTATTGGGCTGTTACCTTCCATTTAATCCTTTTTTCAGGACTCCTGTCAGCTACTCCTACTTTTGATCTAAGGAGCTCTTTCTCACTCTTTCCAGCATTCATTTACACTTGTTTCTCTGGTGCTTTACTACCACTCTCTGAGCATCCACAAACATGCTTGAGTCTTCCACATCCCCCTTTTTTTCCAGCTTAGGAAGTAACAGCAAACTCAGCTGTGGGAGGATTCCATGGATCATCAGCTCCTCTCTCCTGCCAGATATAGGAACCTACAGAAAGTTGTCTGTTGATGTACCCTCAGTTCCAAAGGTGGGCATATGGTTGGAAAGGGTGTCACCCAGCCACCTCTTCTAAATTTATCCAGCCGAATATTTGACTTGCCTACTCCTCCAAGCAATTGCTCCACCTAGCAATTGATTGCAGTGTAATCAGCACACTTACCCTTACCGTAGGAGGAAATGATGTGGTTTCCTTAGGTAGCAGACTTTTGTAGTTGTGAAAGGATAACAATTTTGTAGTTATTTACTTTTATAATACTGTTATATATTTCTGGCAGAGACAAGGCTGGTGGCTTCCATGTCAGGGGAGTGGTAAGTCCACTCTAGGTTTTAGTCCAAACTTGGAGGTGAAGCTCTCAGAGTAGTAGCTCATCTACATACTTGGTCCCATCAGTCTCTGCTGAAGTTATTGTGGGGGGAAAAGCAGCCAGGTGGGGAGAGGCAGCAAGCTTTTGAGCCAGCGGCATGTGCCTTGCTGCATACACAGTTATATTCCATATATCCCATACAGATATTACAGGGAGGAAGGGGAGAGGAATAACTGCAGAGACAGAGGCAGAAGGGCCTATAGTTGTCTTCTGCAATGTATGTGCAACGTTTGCCTTCTTACCAGAAAACACACGCAGCAAGTGCAAATTGGTAGCTCTCTTGCAAGAGAACGTCAGTGCATCAGAGAACATGAGGACTTGCTAGATAGAACACAGGGAGAATTGATCCTACAGAACCAACAGGAAGAAAGTGCCAAGGAAAATAAAGAGCCCTGTAACCATGAGGAAGCACCCTGGAGGACAGTCATTGCCAGGAAAAGATCATGCTGCCTGGAAGATTCTGAGAGCAGTAATCTAAAAAAGTAACTTCCCCCAGCTCTGGCCTATGGCTGCAGTCTTTGCTTCCATCTCAGGAGGGAACGTTCCTATGCCCCACACCCTGGCTGTTTCTCCAGTTGCAGAAGAACTGACGTTTCTCATAGAATCATAGAATCATAGAGTTGGAAGAGACCACCAGGGCCATCCAGTCCAATCCCTTGCTCATCTTCTCTTGTCTATGGATCGGGGAGAGAAATGGTCGAGGTTTGTTAATGCCGAATACCATCAAGTTGGCTTAGACTGATGGTTAAGAGGGGACATGATAGCCATGTTTAGATATTTGAAGGGATGTCATACTGAGGAAGGAGCAAGCTTGTTTTCTGCTGCTCCAGAAACTAGGACGCAGAGCAATGGGTTCAAAATACAGGAAAAGAGATTCCATCTAAACATTAGGAAGAACTTCCTGACAGTAAGTGCTGTTCGGAAATTTAATACACTGCCTCGTAGTCTGGTGGAGTCTCCTTCTTTGGAGGTTTTTAAGCAGAGGCTGAATGGCCATCTGTTGGGAATGATTTGATTGTGTATTCCTGTATGGCAGGGGGTTGGACTGGATGGTACTTGTGGTCTCTTCCAATTCTATGATTCTAAATATAGTGTTTCTTTGTGGTGAGGCATAAGGGTGATAAGAAGTTGGAGACATGTTTTGAAGGAGTTTCTTTTCATGTGTTCACCTTTTTCCTTTTTTTCTTCCCACAACTACCACCACACATACCCTTCCCACTGGCTATAAAAGCAACATGCCTGTGAATTCAAACAATGCTTTTATTTCTTATGGTTAAAGCATGGTTAAATTCTGCTCTATGCACAAGAACATCAGCCAGCAGCTATTGCTGCTGGTTTGGATAAAGTGTGTGTGGGATTCACATCAACCATGCAAGCTCCTCTAGTGAGGCTTGAAGAATCAGGGTAAGTAAAGAGCAATGTAGCTGGCCAGGAAGGAGGCAGAGTGCAGATCGGCAGTAGAGTGTCTCTTTAATAAGTTATGAGGAAGAAGATTTTCTCTTGACATTTACCACCACATCACAAAGAGGCACAGGGGAGTGGGAAGAAGCAGAAGACCTCCTTGCCACAGCCAGTGTTCCCTTGAGGAAGTGGCAGAGAGGGGGGGGGGAAAGGAGGGAGGGAAAGAATGTTACTCTCCAGAGTTGTAAAGCCCATTAAACCTGGGGATGGAAGAGCAGATGGAAAGCTCCGGTTGAGTGAGGACAGGACTGAAGACTTGGGGTGAAGGGTCAAAGGGAACAGACAGGCTCTTTAGAGCTGGGGATTTAGTCTGAGCCGACTTCTCTCCTTGGCAACCCATATGGAAAAAAATTAACATTTCTGTATTCCCAATATGGACTGGGTTCTATTCTTAGACTGAAGAAAATGAACCAGAATTGGAGAGGAAATTGGTTTCTTTCTTCCCTGAAATATTAGAAGCTGAACTGGTTTCTGATAACGAAACACTACTTTCTTATAGCTATGGAAATTCATTTTTTTAAGCAACCCCCCTGCCTCTGCTGCCCACAAACAAACTTATAGTGGAACACCAGAATCATCCTACTTTGTCTATTTAAAAATGTCTCATGTCACACCAGAGCCCTCATTCAGCTAATGAGAAGTCACCAACCAGTTATAAACTGCACAGTGTTTGTTATGCAGCTTGAGAGATTTCAGGAAGATTCTTTTTGGCAGTTTGAAGGATCTTGACAAAGAATACTGTTATGGTGACACATTTCAAGATTTCTTTCTTTCTTTTTCTTTTTTTAAAAAGAAAAGGGTAACATAAAAACTTTTTGCAGAAGTTTGCCTAATTGCTTAGGAGAAATTACCTGGAAGCTGCACTTATAACAGGTCTCCCTCTGCTGCCCATTCACTCTGGCCTTACTGTTAGCCAGAGTGAGATGGCTGCTGCATGCAGCAAGACTGAAAAAATCAACACATGGTAATTTCATTATCATGTTCTTTTTAGTTTCAAAGACAGGGGAGAGGCATCTGTGGAATTTTCCATCTCAGGTGCTATAATAAGCTGCCTGTTCTTAGGCACTGCACATTTTGATCCAGGCAGCCATGAGATGTCATTTACTATTCTGCCTCAGGCAGCCAGATTTCTTGGTTGAGCCTTGCATTTGGTTGTTCTCTCTCCCTGTGGGCCCCAGTCTCTCCAGATACCCTGACGGAGTGGGAGAAGTGAAAGATAAGGTAGTATTAAGGCAAGGTCCATCTTTCTTACCCAAAGCCATGCCTACATTCCATTTGTGTGAAGAATTACATGTGCCTTCTGGGAGGAGAGAAGCTTCTGTCCTTAGGTCTCGCTCTTCTCACATCTCACTTGCTTAGAGGGCATAGGTGAGCAGACAGGGATAGCAAGCGGAGGGTATAAAATAGGGCCAGGGGGCTTCAGGGTTGGTAGTGCCCTTCAAACAGGCTGGTGGGCCTGGGAAGCTGTCCATAGGGTTGACCCAAAACATTTTGCTGCCTGAGGAGAAGGGCAAATTGGTGTCATCTTCATATCCCATGTAAAGAAGCCAGCTAGACTGAGAAGTGAATCTTACTTTCACACCACCTTGCAATTGGCTAGCATCTTCTGAAGCAGTGGAGTGGTTTAGGAAGCTCCGGACAGATCATATGACAGACCATGTACAGTAGATATTTGTTCTCCGATAGAGAGGAGGGCTACTGCTTCTCAGCATATGCCACCTAAGGCAGTTACTTCATTCTGTCTAATAGCAGGGCCATTCATAGAATTCCAACAATACTGAATCTTGGCGTTTGCCAGCCCCAATATAACCCATGTACATGCAGTGTAATATAAGAATTAATTACCCACAGTCATCATCCAGGTTGTGATATACCACACACAGTTCACATTATCTCTGCCTTTGCAGTGCTTTCCACACAGGAGAGAAGTTATGTGCAACATGATCTTCCTGAACTCCTGGGCACATGTTGCCTGTGGGACCAAATTCTACATGTTCTGAGGACACCTCCATGATACCAGGGTTTCTATATACTATGCCAGAGGTGAGTCTGAGAGTTGCACAGATCTAGTAATTGGTAATGAGTCACAATGCATGTTGTTTGCTACAAAGCTGTTTAAAGCTTGGAATCCTTAGCACACATGGCAGCACATTATATGACATCTTTTGGGCTTGTCCGAGACACTTGGTTACCTAAGGTGGAGCAGCAAATGGACACCCACTCACCCACTTAATGTCAAGGTATACTGTACCTAAAGCTAGCCCGGTCATTTTAGCGCATGGAGCAGGAAAAAAATCCACAAGCTCCTCATGCCTTCCCTGCCAATCAGAAATACAACAACAAATATTATTAGCATATGGCTTCCCTCTTCAGGATGCCCAAATCAGCTCCCTGGGGCAGTTGCCTCATTCTCTCTAGGGATGGGACTAACCCTTGGCAATGTTTGTAGGTAATACTGACTACTCCACCCAGAAATCCAGGTTACTAGGACTTTTGGAAAGCCAGTGTTGCTTGTTGCAATTTGTTGTACACTGCCTACTGTTGGCACTTCCTTAAACTGTTTTCTAGGAGAGGTCATCATATTCATCAGCATCAGAGAACACGAGTTCCTTTTATCCCTTTTGATGGACACTTGAGAAGACAGAAAGTTCTCTGGTTTATTTAGCTGGGGTGGGGAATCATCACGTTTCAGCAGTAAGCACCTTGGAGTGTACCTCTTTGCCAGTGTCTCTTGCTCAAGAGTTAATGAGAAGCTACAGTGTCTGCACAGTGCTGGGCCTTGCTGCCATAACTCATTGCCTGTGGCACAAGTAGCCTCATCACAGAGTCCTGACACTTGACTAAGGGCTCTGGCAAGGGATTAATTACTGAGTGGGCCTGTGTGGGAGTTTAGCAAGGGAAGAGCAAGAAGATGGGCAGAGGAGCAGGGCAATGCTAGGAGGAGAATTCATTAAGTTCTGCAGAGAAAGTGCCACCATCAGCCATTTTGAACTTCGTTTTAAAATTGATTTAAAGGACTGACAGCTACAGGTTTCTGATATTTGGAATGGGGAAATACTGGGTGTGCTGAAAGACTGCCGAGTTGGAAGGGATCAAAAACATCACCTAGTCCTAATCTAAATCAAGAGACAGATTCTTCTTCTTTGACAAACATAATGGATCTCCTCCTAGCTTCCATACCTGACAGGATTTTCCAGTGAAAGCACTATTTCAGAGGAGCTATTGTCAAGCCTTCTATGGCTTTTATGGTGAGCCTCCTGATTCTCCTGATGCCACTGTGCTGACAGAGGTCAGCTTTAATTTTGTGGGGATTTTTGTTTATTATTATTTTCTTCATTGTATTCACTACAGGATAGTTCACACTTGCATTTCAGTCAACTGATGGTGATGCAAGCTACAGCTGAATGATCCATCTCAGATCACACACCATAGAAGAGCATAGCACAATACATTCAGCTGTGCATTTTCAAAATATCCATTGATATCTATGCATGTGTGAACTAGATTTGTGTGTAACTGAATAGTGCATGCATTATTTTGGGAACATTTAATTCCAAATATGGTATCTTGTATGATTGCACCTATAAAACACAGCCAGCTGGTTTTACAGCCTGGTTTAATACAAGAAAGAATAAAAGCAGGGATTTTCACTGCAGTATCTGACATCATATATGAAGCTGCCTTATAATGAGCCAGACCACTAATCCAATTAGAATCATAGAATCAAAGAGTTAGAAGAGACCACAAGGGCCACCCAAGTCCAACCTGCTGCCCTGCAGGAATACACAATCAAAGTATTCCTGACAGATGGCCATCCAGCCTCTGTTTAAAAACCTCAAAAGAAGGAGATTCCACCACACTCTGAGGCAGTGTACACCACTGCCAAACAAGTCTGACTGTCACAAAGTTCTTCCTAATGTTTAGGTAGAATTTCTTTTCCTGCAGTTTGATTCCATTGCTCCATGTCCTAGTTTCTGGAGCCGCAAGCTTGCTCCCTCCTCAGTATGACATCCCTTCAAATATTTAAACATGGCTCTCATGTCCCCTCTTAACATTTTCTTTTCCAGGCTAAACATACCCAGCTCCCTAAGCCACTCCTCATAGGGCATAATGGCTTCCAGACCTCCCACCATCCTAGTCACCTAGATACCAATATTGTCCACTTTGGCTGACAGCAGCTTTCTGTGGTCTTTTTATGGTCCCCTTTGTAGTCCTTTCAACATTGCTATCCTTGAACTTTATCCTCAGAGGAATGCCAGGAACTGAACCTGAAAGCTTCTACATGCAAACAACCATGGAATTATGACATCCTATCATACACAATCCGTAAAGCTCTTCCACTCAAGCTATTAAAACATATCTTAAGTTGATCTGCATGTTCCAGAATTTGGAAGGATGACATTTCTGCCCCACCTGGGCATTATGTACTTCCTAGGTTTATAATCACAACTATGTCACTCTCTTAGTACAGATCCATTAAAAGCTGATCAAGCCTGGCTGTTTGTATCATGTTTGTTTGGTTGTCCCCATGAAATCTCTTCTTTCTGGCCTAGGTCTCCTTAGCCTTCTGTACTCTGGAGGACCTGGCCTTCTTATCCTCTTTTAAGCTCATCCTTCTAGTCTTGTATAAACTGGAATAAGTTTTACCACTAACTTGTCATTTCGTCTTTCCTACTTTAAGGACTGATTATTTGTTATTATTTTCTAAGTTGTAGAATAAAGTTGAAGCTTTTATTTGCATCAGAGTGGTTGCGTGTGAGTTTAGTTATCTGCTCAGGCATGTGGAAGACAATGGGTTTTGAGGCCAAAATGGTAGCTTTGTCCAAGAGCCTTTTCACACCACACAATGACAGCACTATGATTCCACTTTAGCTGCCATGGCTGCATCCTATGGGATCCTGAAGTTGGTCGTTTTGCCAGAGGCACCAGAGGAGCAACTTGGCTGAGGATTCTAATGGCCTCCCTCAAGTGCCAATCCCAGGATTCCATAGGATGGAGCCAAGTGGAATATCGTGGTACTGCTGTATAGTGTGAAAGGGCCCCAGACATTGCAAACCATGAAGACTCCTTCCCTTCCCTAATTAACTATCTTAACAATTAGTCTCCTTCATCAGTAAATGAGGAACATGAAGGAAACTGACTGTAACTCCCAGGTACTGTTGACATCTAACATTCCAGTCTCTGACTAGAATGGGAAAAGCAATTTTCACTGGTCGTTGGTCTCTTACCCTGCCTCTTCTTCTTGCTCAATATTTTTCTTCAATAAATATATTATTTCCCTCACTGTGACATAGTAATCAGAATTCCTTGTTCTAGTCTTTGCAGTGAACACAGAAAAATAACTGCTTTTCTTTTCTAATGAGCAGAGAAGAGAATGCAGAATACATTATCAGATATCATCCAAAAATGAGTGTGGAGATGGAAACATACTTAGCGACAAAACATCATTATCTTACCATTGAAAAACCCCCAGTAAATGGATGATATTCATAAAACATGAAGCTTGAAAGCAACCTTCTCTTTCTTTTCAATACCCTCTGTTTTGACAGATAGAGCTCCTTAAGTCTTTTGCTTTTGATCTTGTTTCCCAGTTTTAGAATTACACACAGGGTTGGCTCGCACACATATGTTCACCTGGATGCATATGAATGTGAGCCCTTCCCAATCAAACAGAACAAATGGAAGTTTTATATCACTGTAAACACAATGATTTTTGGGGGAAGGCAGGCACACATTCAGGCCACGAGAAATAAAGTGATAAGGATGCATGTATGTGCGAATTGGCCCTATGTTTGCCTCTGTATCGTCCTCAATTAATATATCACCATTAAAAAAAACAATCAGAGAAGAGAGGTACAGAAGAATCGTAGCTAGTTAGCTGCTTTACTGTTTATTCTTCCTCAAAATTGCTATTCACCTGTTTCCAGCCAAACAAGCCCTCAGAGAGGTTTATATCATGCTATTCTCATGTCCCCAAATGGCACAGCTTGGAAATGTTATTTTTGGACTACAGCTTTCAGAATCCCCTAGCCAGCATGGCCAATAGACAAGCTGGCTGGTGAATTCTGGGAGCTGTAGTCCAAAAAAGAGTGGTTCCAAGCTGTGCCAAATGGCCACCAGCTGGGTATATACCACCTCGTCTCTGCATTTAGAATGGCTGCCCATCTCCACATCTTTGACACACATTTGCTGTCATGTTCAAAGCTGTTCCATCAGCAGCAAGATAAAAGAGAGCCAAGTTCCCAGCAGTGCCAAGGGAGGAGAGCAAAACATAAACATTCAGACTCAAAGTGGCAGATAGCTGGCCCAGAGGACAGGCTTTTCATTCATATTCATGAAGTGAGCAAGGTAGACTAGAGGGAACAGGAGAATAGAGACCATGAGGGAGATTCTGGAGCCTGTACTCAGATCTGTTGGTTCCAGTGGGGGAAGGTACTGAGGATTTGCTAGTACTGTAGGTGAATCAATTTGAACATCTACAGACACATACAATGCATTTTAATGACCTTCTAACAGCATGTGATATTCAGTCAAAAATATCTGGGACTATCAGCCATGGATAAGGAAAATACCAGTCACAATAGCAGGCCCCACTCATCCATGAAAACCCATTGGGTGACCTTGGGCAAGTCACACTCCCTTAGCCTCAGAGGAAGACAAAAGCTTCTGAACAAATCTTGCCAAGGAAACCCAAGAATAGCGTTGCCTTAGGGTCACCACAAGTTGTAAATGACTTGAAGGCACACGACAACAACAACAACAAAGTCACAGCAGAGGAACATAAGTAAGGCTAGTCAGGATTAAACTACCCCAAAGACTTCCATTTCTGCCTTGTCTGTCTGCTCAGACAGCCTTACATTGAGATTAGTTTTGGATTTTTGTGCTGCAAGGTAATAGGCTGAGTCTCCCTTATCCAAAATGCTTGGAAGCAGAGGTACTCTGGATTTTGGAATATTTTGGATTTCAGAATTCCAGATAAGGGAGATTCAACCTGTATTGACAACCAGGGTTTTATTTGGATCAAGGAGTTCATCAGTGTTCAGCTCAGGGATGTATTACATGAGAGAAGGAAGCAGTAGTAAAGTCCAAAAATAGCATGTCCCGCCTTGCCTTATTGTACGACGTCAGCATGCTTCAGCTTTACATTCTGGACTTTACATTCTGGCCCTATGGGAGATGGTGGTAAAGGTCAGTCTTTTTGCTAATGGATTTTTCCAGTATATATTAACATATTTGTGACACTAACATAATTATGTGGTATCTAATTAGAGTATCTCACTGGATCAGCTCCACCAGATGGGAGTAGAAGGCACTGCAGGGCCAGTTTCAGAGAATAGCACTGGGGGATTCCTGTTCAGCCCCATGCCCATTAAGCTGGGGGATGCCACAGAGTTCCATCTTGTTTCCCATGTGGTTCAATATCTATCTGAAGCCTCCAGATAATGTCATAAGGAAGTTTGAGGTGGGATGCCATCAGTGGGCAGATGACACTGAGCTCTACTTATACTTGTTGTCCAAGTTTGCTGAGGCCATGCAGGTGCTGACAAGTGCCTAGATGCTATAATGGGCAGGATGAGAGCCAATAAATTGAAGCTGAATCCTGACAAGACAGAGGCTCTGTGGACTGATGGTTCTCAGATCTAGGAATTGGCTAAGTGATCTGCCCTGGTTCGGGTTGCACTCCCTCTGAAGGAGCAGGTACAGTATGTAGTTTGGAGGTACTCTTAGATATATTTTTATCACTCCGGGCCTGGGTGGATTCTAAGGTTCAGCTTCAACTGGTCTGCCACCTATAGTCTTTCCTGGACAGGGATAACTCAGCCACAGTAGGTCAGCCACTTGTAACTTCTTGATTAGACTACTGTAATGTACTCAACATAGGGCTGTGTTTGAAAACAACCTGAAAACTGTAGCTAGTGCAAAATGGAGCAGCTAGGCTGCTGACCAGAACATCATCCAGAAACCTTATAACATCAATTTTGAAAGAATTTCACTGACTGCCCATCCAATCTGAATTCAAGGTGTTGGTTATAACATTTAAAACCCTAAATGGCTTAGGACATCAATACTTGAAGGAGTGCCTAGCCCCAGTGGGTCCTAGATATCCACTGGGGCTTGGTTCCATGGATACCAAAATCCGTGGATGCTCAAGTCCTATTACATAGCTCTCTCTGGCTTTTCTTCACAAACGAAGATTCAGGAAGGACTCATCCTGTGCTTTCTGCAAGTGCACCAATGATTGAAAAGGCCAATCCGAGATAAACAAGTCCGGTTGCAGAAAACACAGCAGAAGGTCTCCTTGGGTGATGTTTCCGGGTTGTGATTCTTTCTGCGTTATCATTTCTCTTCAAGAGTTGTTCGGTGTGAGTTCTTAAATAAGACTGCAGCATTGTGGATAGTGCATCTCCATGCCTCCTGATGTGAGGCCAGGGTGGACCATTGTTGGTGATCAATTTGGCCGAGTCTGAGGTTGTTTCAGGGAGTCCTTGTATTGCTGTTTTGGAGCGCCCCTCTTATGCTGACCCATGGCAAGTTCACCGTAGAGTACTATTTTTGGGGGGTAAATGGTGTATATAATATATATATATATATTATAATATATTATATATATATATATATATATATATGTGTGTGTGTGTGTGTGTGTGTGTGTGTGTGTATAATATATAATATATATAATGGTGTAGTAAAATGGTGTGCCTTATATAGAATGGCAAAATCAAAGTTTGCTTTTTGGATTTTTAAAAAATATGTTCAAGCCGTGGATGGTTGAATCCATGGATGCAGAATCCGTGGATACAGAGGGCTACAGACTGTACAACTGTTTGGTGTCTGCTGGAAGAACCCTCTTTTGTGTCCTATCAGTCAGGGCAACGCAATGTGGCATTACCTGGCCTTATATCCCTTCCCCCTAATAATTCATAATTTGGCAATATTGGTCATCTTCATGAGGTCTAGGTAGACCAGGGCAAACCAAGATGGGTTTAGGTGGACTTAACAAAAACGTATTTTGGAAATTCCCAAAAAACACACCCAAGAAGGAATTAAGAGGAGCTCCTTAGGGTTAAGGTAATCAAGGTGGAATGTGCTAATACCTCTTGGTTGTTCTTGGCAGTGAGTCATACTCTAAAAACAAATAGTGACCAGAACACCTATTCTCCTCACTCATCCCCACAAATGTCTTTCCTTGCAGTTCTCCCCTCCCACAGTAAGGTGGCATCCATTAGCCCATCAACCCTAACATATCAGCCATTAGCGGCAATTAACAAAGCTGGAGTTCCCTTTATTTAACTGTGGGAAACTCATCCAAGTATTGTTTTACACTCAAAACACCCTTTCAGGATATGAAATTTGGTATAAATATTAGCCCCAAAACAAACCTTTAAGTTAATTAAAATTCCCTAATTTAATATCATAATGTGAGTGTTACAAGTGGGTCCCCACGGACCCCATGCATTTGGGTAACAGTTTTCTGCTGTGGCACCCTAGCTATGGAATACTCTCCCTTTACAGGCTTGATTGACACCAGTGTTGCTGTCACTCTGGGATAAAACATTTGTTTGTTTTTATTAAATCCTTAGGAACTTAACTGGTTTGATACAAATCTATAGGTGTGCATGGTTTTTAATCATTTTAAACAATTTTAAATCATTTTAATCTGTCTTCCATTAACTTGTTAAATGGTTTAATGTTTTTAACTTCTTAAAATCATTTTGTTTACATTTTTAAAAGTTGATTCTATTAGATTAAGAGGTGAGATGATAGTCGTGTTTAAATATTTGAAGGGAGGTCATATTGAAGAGGGAGCAAGCTTGTTTTCTGCTGCTCCAGAGACTAGGACACAGAGCTAGGGCATGGACTCAAAACTACAGGAAAAAAGATTCCACCTAGACACTAGGAAGAACTTCCTGACAGTAAGAGCAGCAGTGGAATGCACTGCCTCAGAGTGTGGTGGAGTTTCCTTCTTTGGAGGTTTTTAAAGAGAGCCTGAATGGCCTCTGTTGGAAGTGCATTGAATGTGTATTCCTGCATGTCAAGGGGTTGGACTGGATGGCCCTCATGATCTCTCCCAACTCTATGATTCTATGATTGCACACTTCACTGAATATTTTAAATAGAGGGCAGGATATAAAGCTGAAATCCTGCTGGGGACTTAAGTCTTTGTAAGTGAATTTACATCTGCAGGAATCAGATTGGGCAGTTCAGTAATGTCTGTATCCATTAAAGGGCTGCTATAATGTTACAACATAGGGGAACTACCAAAGTGAGTCCTGTTGCGCACTGGGACATCAGCTAGGAAGTGCCAATGTGCATCAAGAAACTCTTGCCAGTAATCTGTTACACATCTTCACAATTCGCTAACAGGGTTTTTTAGTGCCTCTGCTACATAGCTAAGTACATGTAAAATTATGTAACATACACTGTGATCGAGGATTCTAGCTTAAGTATTTAAAGAAGCAAATAAATAAATAAATAAATAAATTCCAGACACAAAGGATGCAGTCTAAGATTTCTATGACTCAGGAAATGAAACCCTATAGTAGTGATAGAAACTAACTACAGCTTGAGTCTTCCTTATCCGGAATTCTGAAATCCAAAATATTCCAAAATCCAAAATTGTCCACATGGGTGGCTGAGATAATGACACCTTTGCTTTCTGATGGTGCAATGTACATAAACTTTGTTTCATGCATACATTATTTAAAAATATTGTGTATAAAATTACCTTCAGACTACATGTTTAGACTTTTGTCCCATCTCCAAGTTATCTCATTATGTATATGCAATTATTTCAAAATACGAAATATCCCAAAATCCAAAATACCTCTGGTCCCAAGCATTTTGGATAAGGGAACCTGTATTATGATTAATTACATTTTCAATTCAGTTAGGACTTTTTTTTTTTTAAGCAAAAAGGAGCAACTTAATTAATTACATTTATTTTTAAACTTAAATGATGGACTTTATAATTTGACCTAAACTTACTAGTTAATTTTTCCCCTTTCTAGTGTGAATACAATTGATTAGGGTTTTTTAAAGCTTATTAATGATTAAATAAATCTATTAAATCTTTTCTGTTAATGTTCTTATTTCTAGACTAAAGATAGTAATTGCTGTTCACCTTCAGTCTGCCAGGAGATATAGGAAGAGTATTTTGGAATATTTTCTTCTCTGTCCGCAAGTGTTCTCTTTCTTCCTTAAAAAAAAAATACCGTACATATTTTACTGCTGACTATCTGTCAAGCATTTCGTCAAGCCTTCCTGTGGCTGAGTTTGATTTACATCTATTCATTACGAAGACAGGTTGGTGCCTGTCTTACAACTTTATTCAGGAACTGATAAGTGCAAATTGAATATTATAGGGGAGATGGGTAAAAGAAGAGAGATGGGTCAGAAATCGTATGAATGATGACCATGGAAATATGGAGATGTTGGGCTTGTCTACATAGGCAATATACCCCATCTTGCCCCTGTTTTAGAGCCCTGCAACCCTGATGATGCAGGGCTTTTGCCCCATTCCACACCCAGGCAGTCCTCACTACCCACAGGGGCTCAGGTGTCGGGAAGATGGGGTAGGGTCCTTTACAGTGTTCTAAAATAATGCCTCTTTTAATCTGTTCCCACCAGGAAGGAACTGTTTGGGCCCTGTGTATCCACAGGAGTCTGTCCTGGCATGCCAGCCATTGCTGCTGCTGGTATCCCTGGCTCTCCTGGAAGGCAGGAAGGAGTTCTGCAGCATGTGACCAAAGCTGGTCATGGGCAGTGGGCCTTGGTCACATGTTGTGGGCTGGCTTCCTGCCTTCCAAGACAGCAAGGGAGACTGCGGCTGTGGTGGTGGTGGCAGCAGCAGCGATGGTCCAGTATACCTGTCTGGACTCCGCCCCATTTGGAGGCAGTAACAACGGGCCTGATCCACAGCCAGGATATGTCATTGGGGAGCCAGCATATCCTGGCTCATGTAGATGAAGTCGCAGTCTTGATATTTTTTATTCTCAAGACAAAAGCAGACCAACTGAAAAATATACTTGTTCCTTTGATTGTGGTCACATATTCCACTGATTCTGCTTTAGTAGCAAATTCACTGCTTCAGTTTGGCAGCATTTGCTAAAGGATACCCATATTTTACAATATCTCTGCTTGATGTGCTACCTTTGCTGCTATTATACATCAAATGTGGCATACAAATACGACATCACTTTCATTTTTCTGTGCAGGTGCCAAACATATGCCTGTGTTTTTGCACTGACAAGGATGTGTTCTTGCTAGTATTCTTGGAAAAGCACCTGAAGCAAATTCAGAACGGCAAACTGGTCAGCAGCTTCCATAGTTGAGCAGAAGGACTACAAGTGGGGTTCAGGGGCTACCCATAACTGAGAAGCTGAATCCTCATAAAATGGCTTCCAGGTGTGTTGAACTAAAGTGCCCAGCACCTTAGCCATGCTGGTTGAGGATGATGGATTTGTGGGCCAAGACACCTGGAGGGCAAATGGTTGGAGAAGTCTGCACAAGACGTGTTCTATTACTGCTACCCAGAACCCACCTGATGTGAAATCACTGCTCAGTTTCTTCTTCAGAAGATCTAGCACTTTGCTGTGGCACACCATTGCACCCTTCCTGCTTCTCCTACTCTGCTACTGCTTCTTTGTCACAGTCCACTCTGTATTATCCACAGTACCTGCTCATCCATATTTTACTTTGTGGTTTTACTGACTTTCATCTTTTCCTTTGTTATGACAGGAAAGATATCTGTCATAAAAGGATCCTGTTTTGCTACATCAAAAATAGGGGCCAAAGGACAGCATTGGGGAGGGTTGGAGCAGAAGGATTTGTTTTCTTTAATATTTTTTCCCCATTTTGGTTTGCGCACATGAGTGATGATTTCAGGTCCTTAACAACCAGGCTACAGAATTCCTTTGGGTTTTTTAAAAACATAATTATGACAGTACAGAAGGCAGCTGAACAAAATTCAGTTATTATTCACAATATGTTACTCAGAGGTAGGAATGAGAAATGATATTTTTGGGTTCAACATTCTCAACAAAAGTATCCATCCCACAGATCCCAAGAGTTGTTGCAAGAAGCACCTTGCCTCTGAAAGTTTCACAGCTGTGAGGCCTGCAGGGAAAAGTTGGACTTGACTCTTCCTTTACTTTCAGTAGCTCATTCCTTTTATTAGAAAGCTGGCTTCTCCAGAGGCCAGTCTGCAGATAAGATTAAAATTAAATCGATCTTTGAAATTTAACTATATTTGCAAATTGGCCTGTGGGAAAGGCAGTTTGTGAGTAGGGAAAATAAATGAGTGAGTGAGCGAATAAATGATGAAGAGGACTGGGTTACTGTTGTAATAATTCTGAAATTATAGACACCATTTGGCCATTTCACTCTAGTTTCATTTAAAGAAAAAAAGAGATTCACAAGGAATATCCTGCGAATGGGAGAACTGGATATTGGAGGAGCTGAGCGAGGAAATCATCAGCCTCTTTACAGTAAGCGTAATAGTAAGGACTGCCATTCTGGAAGAAGGGTACTTTCAATCCAAGGAAAGTGGGCAACCTTTTAGCTTTCTGTGATGTACATCTTCACTAACTGAAAGCATTACCCTTGGAAGACTCCCTCACAGTAAGAGGCCAGGAAGGAAGTGAATATGGAGTTCTGAGGACTCCTTCCTCATGGCAGCCTCATCATACCATTCCTCCATCAGAAATAAATTCCAGTATTTCTCAGAACATACTTTGCGAAGTGAGTCTTCTACCATAACCACAGCCATCTTTATTCCTTCTCTTTCACTTTTCCTCCCCCATTCCTACAATATCTCCCTAGGACAAACTTGCTGCCTGAAACAAAAGACAAGATCCTGCTCCTCTCCCCAACAATTCCACACATCGAAGTCAAATGAGCTGACCACTGAATCTTACTTCCACTGTGGCCAACAGGTCAGCATCCTCCATAGCACCTGAGGAAACAGGTTAGCTTGGTGTGTTAGGTCAGGACACAACTCTGTCCTCTAATAGAATACAACAGCTGCAGGATGGAAGCAGAGGACAAATGACCCAGGAGAAAGACAGCCACTGCTGTTTCTCTGCACAGACCAACACTTGGTCACTGAGGCAGCTGCTTCACTCTGTTAGGAACTCTTCCTTTTTGCTCTTGTCTTTTCCCACATTACAAGGAACCACAGAATTGTGCCTAGGAGATACTGCTTTGATTTCTCTTTCTTGGTCAACTTGACTACTTTTTCCCAGTTGTGATGGGAGGCTCTGTTTGAGGCCTTGAGTACTAGGGTGTTTTTTTAATGACCCAGAAATGCACAAGCAGCTTGAACTAAGGATCTGGCGTTTATACCTCTGTGTAAATATCCTAAAGGTACCAGGTCCTGTCTGATCTTGGAAGCTAAGGAGAGTCAGCCCTGGCTAATACTTGGATGGGGGACTGCCAATGAATACCAGGGGCTGTAGGCTATAATTCAGATGAAGGAACTGGCAAAACAACCTCTAAGTATTCCTTGCCTATGAAATTCATGGGTTGATGTACTGTAAGTCGACAGGCAACTTGAAAGTACACACACACACACACACATCTTAAACTTAGTCTGCAGCACCAGAAAATAGTTTCTGGTTTGCCCTACATACCCCAACTATCTATGATAGGAGTTAATCCCTTTCAGTATGCACAAGCATTCTGTCCTTTCCAAAGCATTGTTTTTGTGTAAATACACTCCAGCATGTGATGAAGGGTCAGGCTCAAGGGAAGGAAATGTTCTGTATTCTCTCCCACAGTGTTTTTATTAATAGATTTCCCCTCCCATGGCCTCATCAAGAGCAGAAAACCAAGCATTCGTTATCAGTCATTGGTTTAAGTGGATGACTCCTTGGTTCCTCTCCTTGCCCTTGCCAGACCAGCCTTCCCATGGCGTTTTCTCTCTTGTGTATTCTTTAGCTCCCTGTTGGCCCATGGATGCCGAGTGAACAGGCAACAGATGACAAGAACCACAATGAGCTCTGAAATTAGGTCAGCCATCGCCTGCAGCAGCCGTTTACATTTCTCAGCCCAGTTTCATGCTGGGCTGCAGCCCAGCTCTTATGTAACTGCCTTCCAGCCGCAGGGCAGTCCCAAGGGATGCTCACACAGCCCCCAGCTGGGCTACCCCCACAAGCAGAATGGACTGCAAGTGGACAGGCAGAAACTTAAGCCATGCCACCTACAGCTCTGAGGCATGCCCCAATGGGTAGGTGAAATGATTTTGAAATCTCAGTTCTGCTACATCACAATGACTTCTTACCCATTGCCATCCACTAGTGGGATTTCTCCACTGGTCTGCAGACAGTCTTCAGTGTGCCCACGTATGCAAGTGTGCATACATGCACACACACACACACGCACGCACGCACAGAGTCCCATCACTGCTAACCTATTTCTGCCTTCCATCTTTTGTCTCTGATCTCTAGCAATCTTCATCCTGTCTCCATCCTTTTAATTCATTTACAGGCTTCTATGCTATGCTGTTTGATGAATAGTTACTAGTTCTTTTCCATACAGATGTTTCTAAGCCTGTCAAAATCTTCAAAGTGCATTTGTATGCCTGTGTGTGTGCACGCGTGTGTATGTGCTCATGCCTGCCTGCCTCCCTTTTTGTATGTAAATGCCTGTACTTTCATATGCAAGAGTGTGTGCTTCCTATAGCAGTGCCCACTGGCCAACATCTGGTTGGTCATATAGCTTCAGTCAGGGCAAACAATTCTTCTGAAGTCTAGAGGGAGCATTAACATTGCCTCTCATTCACTCCAGCTCTACCTGCTATTCCACCTGACTCTGCTGCTGCCAATCATTCCACTACTTATTCTTCTCTTACACTGGCTAATTATAACTGTCATTCAGATGAGGACATTAAACCACAGTTGGAAGGAGTGGGGGAATAACCTATTTTTTTTTTCTGGGTCACAAGGTTTCTTCAAACAGATGCTGAAGGTAGCAGGGATAGAGATGGGGTTTTATCTAGTCAAAGAAAATCCTGGCCATTTCTAAAAAGTGATACAAGGACTCTCTGAAACAACACCTCAGGCTTGGCCAAATTGATCACCAACAATGGTCCACCCTGGCCTCACATCGGGAGGCATGGAGATGCACTATCCACAATGCTGCAGCCTTATTTGAGAACTTACGCCGAACAAGTCTTGAAGAGAAACCACAACGCAGAAAGAATCACAACCCGGAAACATCACCCAAGGAGACCTTCTGCTGTGCTTTCTGCAACCGGACTTGTTTATCTCAGATTGGCCTTTTCAGTCATCACCGCGTTTGTAGAAAGCGCAGGATGAGTCCTTCCTGAATCTTCGTTTGTGAAGAAAAGTCAGAGAGAGAGATAGGTAGCAGCAATGAAAAAATAGTCTGGATGCAGTGAACACATGAGATCGTTTGCAAATGCACAACGTCTCTCCTCATTTAGTAAGAAGGAGTCGAGCCCCACTAGAATGGATGAGAAGTTCTTCCTGTCAACCAGCTTCCAACTGATGTGTGGGAAAGGAGGACACAATTTCTTAAAAGCCTGATCAAGTAGGGTTATAGTGTATAGCATCCTTGGGACATTATTTTTTAGAAGCAATTTGTTATTCATTCTTCAGTATTTGTTTGGAAATCAACTCATTGCCATTGCTGCTGCTGTTGTGTGCCTTCTGATTTATGGCAACCCTAAGGGGGACCTTTCATGAGATTTTCTTGGTAAGATTTATTCAAGGGGGGGAGTTGCCATTGCCTTCCTCTGAGGCTGAGAGAATGTGACCTGCCCAAGATCGCCGAGTGGGTTTCTGTGGCTGAGCAAGAATTTGAATCCGTAAGGCTTATCACATGAAGGAGTAAAGTGGAAGTGCAGCTGGATCATTTTGCCTTCCATTCTGCCTTACCACATGACGTCGTTGTTCTTCAGTAGTTCTTCTGTTCTGGCCCCGTGAGAGACGGTTGTAAAAGTGAGTCTTTTTGTTAGAAAAAAAGTTCACTTTTATGATCATCTTTCATAGGACCAGAACTAAAGAATGACAACTTATCATGCAGTAAAGCAGAAAAGAAGGCAAAATGATCCAGCTTCACTTCTGTTTTACTTCCTCATGTGATAAGACTCCTAGTCTCCCGTGTTATAGTCCAATGCTCAAACCACTATACTATGCTGGCTCTCTGTCAAGCATTCTCTCTCTCTCTCTCTGGCTTTTCTTCGCAAACGCTTTATGCAAGCACGCTGATGACTAAAAAGGCCAATCCGAGATAGACAAGTCCAGTTGCAGAAAGCACAGCAAAAGGTCTCCTTGGGTGATGTTTCTGGGTTGTGATTCTTTCTGCGTTGTCATTTCTCTTCAAGACTTGTTCGGCGTGAGTTCTCAAATAAGGCTGCAGCATTGTGGATAGTGTGTCTCCATGCCTCCCGCTGTGAGGCCAGGGCAGACCATTGTTGGTGATCAATTTGGCCATGCCTGAGATGTTGTTTCAGGGAGTCCTTGTATCACTTTTTTGGAGCGCCCCTCTTACGCTGACCTGTGGCGAGTTCACCGTAGAATACTATTTTTGGGAGGCAATGGTCCTCCATCCTAGAAACATGCCCTGCCCAGTGCAGCTGTGTTCTCAATATCATGGCCTCAATGCTGGTGATCCCTGCTTGCTCAAGGACAGCAACATTTGTCACATAGTCAGTCCAGTGTATATTTAGGATTGTGCATATACAGCACTGATGGAAGCGTTCGAGGAGTCGTAGGTGGTGGCGATAGGTGACCCATGTTTCAGACCCATAAAGGGGAATAGACAGTACAATGGCTCTATACACACTGATTTTTGTGTTTCGCCTCAGGTGTTTGGTACTCCAGACTCTTTTGTAAAGTTTTCCAAATGCGCTATGTGCCTTTGCTAATCTGTGATCGATCTCTTTGTCAATCTCCTTTGGCATCTCCTTTGGCATCTGAGGAGATGAGTCAAGCATTAGTCATTATTTAAAGACTTGCATATTAGTAACAGGTCATTTTAGTTACTTTTTAGTTTTTTAAAAAACACAATACAGTGGAAAATGCAAAAATGGCAAAAGAATAATAACAATCCCCCCCAGCAGTGTTTAGGATTAGCTTGAAAAATGACAGTGTTACTAGCTAATAAATTTTTAACAAAATAACACCATCCTGGCCTTGAAACCCCCTACAGCAATGCATTACAGATGACATTATTGTAATATGTTACTTACAAATTCTGATGCACTAAGAAGAGTGACACCATTTGATCCCTGGAATGGCTTGGTTCCTGCCAAACGGTTCTACAAGCACATGGATTTCTGAATGATAATGTGAGTGACAGCATTTTTTTAAAAAAAAGAGCTTTGTGGTTATAGAATTAAAAGAGCAAAGTTTGCAGCTCAGACTCGGGGAGCACAATTGCTATCTTGCTCTAGCTTTGTAGTAGTGTGGAGAGCCTCTTATTCAGAGGATGAAGGAGGCTGGAGTCCCAGGAGGACACTGAAAACTATTCCGTTCCTATTAAAATGCCTCTTAAAATTCCCCCTACAATGTAACTTTGAAAAGCAACTTCATTATGTTACCCGTTACACCACTGAAGTAACTTTGCTTGGGTTTTCTGTGGTTTTTTTCTGGGCTGTGAGGCCATGTTCTGGAAGAGTTTCTTTCTGACATTTCACCTGCATCTGTGGTAGAAAGAAACTCTTCCAGAACACGGCCTCACAGTCCGGAAAAAACCCACAGAAAACCTATGGATGCCAGCCTTGAAAGCCTTCGACTTCACTTTGCTTGGGTTGTTAACGTAGCTTTTGAAACATGGTTTCTTCCACCTTTGTTACCAAAAAAAGAAGGTAATTTGTTATGAATAAATGTATCACTTGTAAGTTATTGCTTCCAAACTCAGAGTTCATCTGTCTCAAAAGCAGCATATTCACCAGTAAGTCTCACACCACTGACTTATCTTTCTGTCCTTTGGCATATATTTGTGTGTGTTGCATAAGGGATAGAGTGGCCAGACTCTTCCTGGTGGCTTCTGTTGGTGAAGCCCTCAATTGTTCCAGCATAAGTACATATAAAAAAATTGGGCAAGAGGGTATGCAGTACCTCCTCTACAACACTTTTATCCTGGATGCAGAAGAGTAGCCAGAGACTCCCAGGTGAAACTTGCCCCCAGTCACTTACTGGTCACAGGGGTGCTGTGATACAGCTCAAGGGGGTTCTTCTGCTTGAGAACCTCTAAGCTGCCCTTTTGAGATGCAATCTTGGAATTCCTCTGCCTGGGATTTCCCTTAAATTGTCCCCCCTTTTGGTATCGCTGCCACCACCCTTTGAATTCTACCCCCCCCTTCCACACAGTCCAAATGGAGACTGTATGGGGTTTACTACTCTACTCCCTGCCCCTTGCAGAGATTTTACCGTCCCCTCCCTTCTTTTCCCAAGGGAAGAGAAAAATGACCGAACAAGAGGCATGTGTACCATCAGCTGAGAAATTTTAGATAAAATTATTTATTCTAAGCAGAGCTCATACATGCAGATAATTCTCATGGAAAGGCTCTCCCTCTCCAAGTATATTCTTAGAAGTTACAGATATAGTTAAGCATCCAGCCAAGTGGCTCACACACAGCTTCTCTTGGAAGAACAGATCTACTCACTTACTATGAAGTTCCATCTGTTGAATTGAGGGTTGGCTGGAGCCACATGTCTGTTTTCAGACCAGTCTCAAACAGCCTTCCTCCATCTCAGGGTCCTTTGTTCTCTTTTTTCTTCTCTCTCTGAGATGAGGTGATCCTGATCCCAGGGCCTCTTTGTTCTTCTCTCTGCCTCATTGCCTCAAGGCAGTATTTATTATCTCTTTTTTGAAGGTTTGCCATTCTGGAATTTTTGATTGATCAGTGTCTCTGCTGACCTGTGACATTCAGGAATGATGCTGGCCCCAAAGGTGCCATCCCTCTCCAGACCCTTAGTTAACCCTTTGTTTACCTGATTCTGTGCTGGAAGATAATGGGAGATGGAGTCTACCCATTATCACAGATGCCCATGTGCCATTCAGCTGCCCTCGTTCACCTGAGAAACAAAAGAGTCTTCACTCTGCTCCAGGGGGAGGGGTACTACTGCTTCTTTTCCCCTGGGTGTACCATGGTAGTTAGGCAGTAACTAGCTGGCTGGAAGCTAAGCAGGATCAGCCCTGGTTGGTACTTGGATGGGAGCCCACCAAAGAATACTAGGTGCTATATGCTATATTTCAGGCCATGGGAAACTGCCTCTGTTTATTCTTTGCCTGAGGCTACATCTGCAGTGCAGAAATAATCCAGTTTGACACTGCTTTAACCACCCTGGCTGAATGCTATGGAATTCTGGGATTTGTAGTTTTTCGAGATATTTAGCCTTCTTTGTTAGAGCTCTGGTGCCACAGCAAACTACAAATTCCAGAATTCCATAGCATTGAGCCATGGCAGTTAGAGCAGTGTCAAACTGGATTATTTTTGCAGTGCAGATAACGCCTATGAAAACCTTACAAAATTCCTGGGGTAGTATCATGCCCCATGAGACTGATGAGGGTATAGAGTCAGAGGAGGAGGAGGACATGGCAGGGAACAGCCCTAGAGACCCTGGCACAGGTTTATTTACACCTGTGCCAGGTAGAGGCTCAAGCAGAGGAAGAGCCTGGTCCGAGTGGGTTGGCATCAGTCCCAGCAAAGACTCCTGCCAATTCAGACAAGGATGAAGAAGAAGAGAGGGACATACCTCCACAATATACACCCAGCAGCAAGCTCAAAAGGAAGCTCAAAGGAAATATCTGAGACTTTATGAGAAAAACCTGCTTATTAAGAAACACCTGACAAAGCCTTAATTGCTTTACATCTGCTGGGAGAGATGATGGGGGCTTTGTCAGAGATCAACTGATCTTCCTGGTGAAAGTTTCCTGCTGACTTCAGTGCCTATCTTAACTTCTGTTACATTGACTCATGCTTAGACCTTGGACTGTCCCTGACTACCCTGCCTGCTCCTGTTGACCCATGGGCTGTTTTGGACCCACTCTGACTGACTGCCATAAGCCTTTGACCTTTTGGACTGTGTTACTGGACTAAATCTTTAACTGTGCTTGCAGCTAATTAACAGTTGGCTACCTTCCCAGACTAGTGCAGTTTATACTTTGCTGATAACTAGTTGCTTTCTGGACAGGTTGCCATAAGTCAACAAGCAACTTGAAGGCTCATATGCACATAGCTGGCTGGAGGAGGCAATTGTTCAGATATCACAATCCCAAGACATTTAGGGTTTTACAAACAATACCCAACACTCTGTTTTGAAAACTTGGTAGATATATGAGATGTATATCATAGATGTATAGAGACTGGATTGGACACAGAGAGATACACATACTGGCACAGTTGTGCAGACACAGATTGAAGTCCCCTCTTGCAGCTGCCTTGCTGATGTGCTCCACAAAGGGAAGTGCGAGTGGGTGTGGGGAGGCTCCAGCTGCCAGCAGTGCCAATGCCAGATTAATTGGATCTCAGTCTTCTACAAACAGCTAGCTATCAGGTGACATTCACCTAGCAAGCTAATTGATATATGAGCAATTTGTCACGGCAGCCTTGCAAGTCGCCAAGTGGATTCCCCCAACTGCACCCATTTCCTACTTGCCAGAAACAAGGTTTGTGTGTTAATCAGAGAGCTTTAATCACATTGCTTGGTGCTGCTGTTTGCAGGGAATTACAAAGCCAGCCGCTTTCTCAAAGACTTTCCAATCCCCACTGTTCCCTGATGAATTGCTTTGATATTTCATTAGCTGGCGGAAACAATTTCTGGAAGAAGGAGCTGAAAATGTTGTTCTTAAAGGAACCATGTGGGCCACAAAATGAAGCTTTCCTCTCTTCAAGTTATTTCTAGAACCAAGGCAATTATTGACATGTGCCTTTCTCATCTATTGGCTTGTGAGGCAGGCAAAACCTCAAAGGATGCAGCATTCTTGAACTGAGAAAATAATACCTGATAAATGTGTGATTACCATCCACCTATTGTACCTATTACAGCAAATCCTGGAGTTCCTGGGTCTGACACGTTTTCGTAGAGAGGGGTCATAACAGAGTGGCACAGATTTTTGCAATGATCTCAAGCTCAGGTTCTTCTACCTCCAGCTAAGCAGATTCTAGATTCTAAAGGCTTCTGCACAAGAATCTTGAGAGCTCCTGCGTGTCGAAGTAGATATACTGTAATATTGGGCTGTGTGGTCCACTGGTCTTAGCCAGAAAAAGAGAAAGTGCAGGCCACAGGACACATGTGGATTCAACCCACCCACCCACCCAGTGATCCTTACGGCCAAATACCCCAAACACCATGTGGAGCAGCAGTATCATTCTAAACACCCACCAAATCCCTTCACAAACTTCAAATTGGTCACCTTCCTGAAGTAAAAACCACATGTACACCTTTAGTTATACCCACGGTTGATTTTCAGCCCAAAATCAGGAAGTGTGGTCCAGCTGGCAACCCCTGGCAAAACAAAGGGCTTCCCTCACTACCTATCCCAACTCATAATTAAATCTTGAACTATTGGATGGGCTGTATCTTCTACACAGGCAGCCATCAGCCCTTTGAATTCTGCCAACATATTTGGGAGACTGGCTTAGGGGGAAGTGCATGTAGGAGAGGGGAAGAAATATGCTTGAGGCATTAGGATGAACATACAAAGAGAAGAATGGGTTTTGGTGCTGATGGGAGCTGCAGTACAACAGCACCTGGAAGTTCACATGTTCCCTCTGCCCCCCTGCCTGTTTATTTGGGTACAGCAATTGAGATGATAAAGAAGTGAGATGTACACCACCAGATTCTGCCTGAGATGTATGTCACACATCCCATTGTGCCTTCCAAGTGCAAATGTTGGAGGTAAGTAGGTGGATGATTCAGTACCTAAGGAATCCATCTAACCACCCACCTTTCACACAAGTCATCTTCATAGTCCCAGGAGGCCATGCATCATACTTTCTATCTCTTCCTGTGCACCTTCTTGTCTGTCTTGCCATGTTGGCCCAGAACAAAGATAAAGGACAACAATACAGGGCTGGAAACCTGTCAGAGTGGCAGCTGTGCCTCACTTTCACTTGTATCACAGAAGTGCAGCTGCTGCAGCCCAGGGGAAGATAAGGCAAAATGGCATTGTAAAACAAACAAGCAAGAAATGAATCTGAAGCCATGAATCCACCTGAGAACTGGGTAAAAGGGAGCTTCTGAACACTGTTCAGGTAGAGGCATATTTATTGCCTTGGACGCATAACATTGAGCATCAGGAACTAGCCTTGTTATAAAACTAGCTGCTTTCTCGGCCTCATTCTCTTTCTTTGGGGATTTATTAAAAGAAGCCCTTCTTTCATTGTAGGTCAGATAAAGATTTCTTCAGAGGAATAGCCTACCCAAGAAGTCAAGCAAGTGAGCAGTTTCCTTCTTCCTTTGGATAATGCAGAGTTCACCTCTAGTTTAAAGAAGTTTCTAAAGCTGGATAGGCAATCCCTTTCTAGCTAAGGCTCATACTTCACATCAGAGTGGTTCCAATACAGGCATATCATATTTTCTGCATAACTGGAAAAACTGTACTTTGTGTAACAGCCAAGCACATGCATACACAAAACCATGTTATCACATGGCTGACATCATGGTCCCACAAATGCATATTAACTGAGAAGACAAAGAAGCAGATTTCATATCCTAATGATCTGATTTGAAAGAAACTTTTGGCCTGCCTGTGCTTTAAAGCTCAAAAAGTGATGAACTGAAAACTGGTTGGTCTTTCATAACAATGTTACTGATCTTCCATCTTACCTCTAGGATCACTAATGAGGCATTGGATTGTTATTCCGTAAGCCACTCTGAGAACTATGGTCTCTTTCAACCATGTTCCAGATCTACAAAATGTTTGTTTTTTCAGACTGTAGGTCCCAGAAGCACCATGCTCTCTGGGGGATTCTAGGGAACTGTAGTCCAAAAAAGCAACTTTTCCAAGCTCTGATGTTTTTCTATATGAATGGTATTGGAGCCTTACAAGGTGGCCTGGTAGCCTCATTTGCATGATAGCTTCAGCTGCACAGACTCCATTCAATATTCCAGGGAATAAACACATCTGGGGTTTAGGTCCACGCTTGTAATACTGAAAGCCATTCACCTCCAAGGGAGCAATGGAACAGCAGCTACACACAGCAAAGTCTATTAGAAGAAGAAGCACCACTTACTCCCACTGCCTTATGGTGTGTTGCTTTCCTCATCACTCCAGGCATCCCTCCTTCCAGGCTATGCACTAGGGATGCTGGGGCGTATAGTGCTTGATATGATAGAGCATGTCAACAAAGGAAAGGAAATCATTGTTTTTCAGTCTTACACAGTACTAGTTTAACTGCATAAGCACACATTCTCTCTGTTTGATAGCAGTGACGCCTGTGAGCCTCCATGTCAATGTGGCAGTGAGTTTGCCGCAGCTCTGAGTCCATACTTTAAAGGACCTATCCAGGGAGTGGGGCCTATTTTGGGGATAGGGTTGGATAGCTCCTTTAAAGCGCAGACTGATACCTAGAGCAGATTCACTTCCACACTGGCATAGGAGCCGCCACCTGCCACTGGGCTAGAGAAGGGCCCGGGCAGGAGTCCTAGCACTGCAGAATGTTGCTTGAGATTCCTCACACCCTGCTCCAGCAAAGCTCATGACACCTGGACAACTGATACCTAGAGAGAAGAAAATCAGTGTCTGTGATTACCTGAAGGCATGACCTACAGCTTATCTTCGATTGTTTCTTCATGTTTTAGCCCTCTGGATTTCTGGACCCTGGTAAAGTACACTCCTCCACCCTCCACCATTTTGGGTCCTGTATGCACACAGGGCATTTCTTTAATAAGATACACACAGTTAGCTCATGCAAGCTGGGACATTTCAACATTACTCCAGCTCTGTTCACGAACAAGTCCATGGGTCCTCCATGGTTAGGTTAATATTTGATGGGCAGCATCCTGTTACTAACGTACATGCATATTAAGTGTGGCTAACACAAGTGTATATCTCTTTTTGGACAGGCATGGGAAGCTATTTTGTAGCCCTTAGTACACCATCCAAAACCTCCTCCTCAGGCAGCTGTCAGGCCCTGAGATGGGCCACTGTGTGCGTACTGATGGGGAGAAGATGGAGGGGGAAAGCAAATCAGACAATGAAGAAGTGGCTGGTTTGGTCTCCAAGGGGAAGGAAACAAAGGGTGCATTCCATCTGCAAGTGTACATTTATGTCTTCCCCTCTGAACCAAGTTAAACTACTTCTTTGTCAGCTGAATTGCCTGCTCCCCATCCCTTTCCCACTAGTAACCACGACAGCAAGTGCCCCTCCTGGGAAATGATAGTTTCTAGGGCTGGGCTGGGGGGAAGAGACAGAACTGTGCAGGCAAAGTATTATGCACCACCTGCTTGATGTAGGATCTCAGTCTTAAGAGATTATCAGACACGGTAAAAGTGGCGTTACAGCAATGCCAGAAGATTGCAAAAGGGCTCCCTTACCAGATGACGTTGTTCCCCCATCGTTATGCACTCGTTCAGCGGGCATGTTTTTTTTTATTTATGGGAGAAGCTGTTAATAGATTCCCCGTTCCATTCCTGTCATGGATTTTCTTGTGTGCGACAAAGTGCCCCGTTTCGCTGGCAAGATCCCAGCATCAATGGGCGGTCCCTGACAGAACACTTCTGGGTGAGATCAGGACATCCAGGTAAATGACACACTTTTTATGACCCTCCCTGGTTTACTTGAACATTTTAAAGTGTGTTTTGTGTTTGGTATCCCTTTTCTTGTTTTTTATTTTTATTTTTGAATTTCCTGTGCTCGCTCTTCTCACAAGAATCTGTGGTATTTCAATCCAGGAAGTGAACGGAGCTCCATTAGAGCTCCACTCCTGGGTGCCAGAACGACGGTAGAGGAGGTAAGTGTGGTGAGGAGGGTGATTGTTCCAGAACAGGGATGGGACAGGGGCGGTAGTGGAGATTGTGGGACAGGAACACTTTTTGCCTTCCTGTCTGATAATCTCCTTAGACATCACTGAAGCATCTCTCAGGAGTTCTTGCTCACTTGTACCTCAGAGATGATAAACTCAGGAAGGTTGGAATTTGCCAGGGGTTTTTTGTGACAGCTGTATTTCAGAGCAAATTAGGGAGCAGACCAGGCTCTTGTGTTTTGAGGAAGTAGTTGATCCTTAAGGAATCTGGAAGCACTATGATTTCCATCTGTTTCCATATGAGAGCATGTCAAATTTCTGATGGAATTCCAATAATAACTGTTTATAATTTGACCAATATGCACACACACATATCCATCCCTTATTTATAGTATGTAACATATACATGTTATCAGTCTTTCATTACTAACGATCTTTCAAGAGAGTTTCTTACTTGGCAGCAGGAAACGCCCACATGTCCAATACTGTTAAAGCCTCCACTTGTGAAGAGAAATATCAGTCTCCAAAACACATCACCTGTTTTTAATTATGGAATGGATCCTATTCAATGCCACGTTTTGTCCTTGAATGTATACTATCTTTATTTCTTTATTTTATTTTATTTTTTTGTTGGCATTCTGTGTATTCTTCCTTGCTCACCTCTTTGTGGGGAGGCAGATGAAGTGTGTGTATGAGTTTGGGGGAGAGGAATGTGCCCGAAGGGGTCGCCAGCAAGCTTCCCAAGAGAAGCTGTGTATGAGCCACTGCTTTCTGAAAATGAAAGGGAAGCAAGAAGCTCCTTTTCTATTTCATCCCAGGGGGAGTGAATCAGATCAGACCCCCATTTATTTATGCATATTTCTTTCCACCTAGTCACAGTACCTATGCAGAACAAAATGAGGTGACAGCCGGTGCTTGCATGATCTTTCAGTGGGCTCCAAAAGTGTGAAAATTCTGTGCCAGCCAACCTCCTCCTCTAAGACTTTGAGAACCAGAAATAAAACCTAAAAATCCATGCTCTGTTAGGTAAACCTCTTCTTTCCTAACCAATTATTTTCCACACATGCTTCTTCCCAGGCTGTACAATATTTAATGTCTTTCAGAGTTCAACCCTGCAAGGTGAGCCAAAGCTGTTATTTCTAGTTCTCCTGGAAAATGTGGAGTGATTGCTCAGAGCCAGTAAAGCAACTGTTGCCTGTTTAGCCAGATAGCAATACATGAGCCACATACTGCTTTGCAGATGGAATCCCTTTCATACTTGCCCCCTATATAAATAGGTGTAGCACCTTCTTGACTGATCTCTGGCAATCATTCCTCTCTTGCCAAGAGCAATTGCCCAGGATGGACAGAGCAGCTATAGCAAACCTACCAATAACAACAACAACAACAAGAACAACTAATTATTTATTTATAACCCCCCCCATCACAAGGAATCTGGGCAGGTTACAACAATAAAAACACATGAGAACACAATAAAATTCAAAATTAGTCCCTTCCCAACCCCCCCAACCCAATACTAAAATTACAATTAAATACACAGTTTAAAAACAAGAATACAAAAGTTTAAAAATGGAGATAACTGGTGGACAGAGTGACACAGATCACCTTGTGCGGGGTGAGCAGTTGGGAAGGCCTGCTGGAAGAGATCCGTCTTAAGAGCCCTTTTAAAGGCTGTAAGAGTAGAGATGTGATGGACCAACAGGCAGGTGCCTTGGGATTGCATAATATTAGGGTTCACAGGTTAACCCAGAGATTACCCTTGCATCGTAAATGCATTGCTGAAGTGAGAAACAAGAGATAGCCCTTCCCAGAACTTTTACCTGCTCCATTGTCTCCCTGCTTTCGCCTGTGCTCTTCTTCCAACATATGCTGTATAGCAAGCTAGGGTGGAGGAAAACCATTGGAAGAATTTGAAGAATCCTCTAAAACTCCCAATTCACTCCACTGTTCTTCTCCAGACTGACTTTTTGAACAGGACTATTCATGCCAAACCAGTCAGGACAGCAATGACATATAGCAGCCTTTGCTAATCTGAGCCCTCCAGATGTGTTTGATTACATCACCATGGGCATGTAGGATGAGAATGACTGGGGTAGTAGTTCAGTGTACCTGGAAGGCACTCATTTGGGGAACACAGGAACACAGAGAAAGTTCCTACACCTATACAACTGTTTCCTCTGTGTGTGTGCGCCTTCAAATTGCCTGTTGATGGTGACTCCATAAATTTCATAGAGTTTTCTTAGGCAAGGAAGGCTCAGAGGTGGTTTTGCCAGTTCTGTCCTCTGAAATTTAGCCTGCAGCACCTGGTATTCATTGTCAGTCTCTCATCCAAGTACTAACCAGAGCTGACACTGCTTAAATCTCTCCTCAAATTTTTGGCATGGGTGTGGGTAAAAAGAAACATACATTCATATTGGGGAGTGTCCCTTTGTAAAGAAATTCTGGTTACAAATTATTCAAGAGATAAATAAAATGATGGGGAGAAACCTCCAATTTATTAAAGAGAATTGTCTAACTTTGAAACTAAGGAATCTGTGATTGGGTAAAATAGAAGATTATGTAATAAGAGCAGTACACACAGTCATAGCATTGAGATGGAAAAATAAGTAACATTGGGATAAAAATAATTAGACACAATTTAATCCCTACCCCCACTGCCATTCGCTTTTCATTATGTGTCATGTCTTATTTAGATTGTAAGCCTGAGGGCAGGGAACTGTTAACCATTTGTAAGCCGCTCTGATAGCCTTTGTGGCTGAAGAGCGGGGTATAAATAAATAAATAAATAATAGTTCCCATGATCAGACAGGATCTTGTGTCTTCAGGGTATTTAGACCCTCTAGCTGCTCCCCTCTGGAATATCCCAAAATTCTGAGCTTCTTTTGGAAGTACTGTAAGGTTGGATCCCTGTTGGTGCCTTTGCCAGTAGAACTATATCAAGATCAGGAGGCATGGCAGAAAAGAAAAGGCTGTGGGTGCAGTGGCTGCAAAAGCAAGCAGGCAGGCAAGCAGGCGCTGCAGAAATAGGCTCTTTCCCCACTGCTGCACAACCCTGGGAAAAGTTAGCATAGTACGCCAGCAAGATTCCAGTCTAAGATGTTAACTCTAAACTGATTTGGCATGGAGGGAGGTTTAGTAGTTCTGCTATTTAATTTATTTTAATACTGTTACATCATCAGTCCATTTTCTATTGCTGCATACACACGCATATCTCAAGATAAGCCCTATAACAATTAAAAATCAGGGATGGGAAACAGTGGCCCTTTTGATTGCAATTCCCTTTTTAAAACTGCAAAGCCCCTCCTCAAATGACAGCAATTCCTTATGATTCACTATGCTGAGAAGGGGTCAAGAAAAGGAGAAAGGGGGAAGCAGGGGTGCGGAGAGGAAAAAAGCAATATAGCAGCACCTTTAAGACTGATTTTTATTTTCTCATGAACTTTTGTGGATATCATCCCACTTCTTCAGATGATATCCATGAAAGCACAAAATCAGTTAGTCTTAAAGGTGCAGCTACATTCATTTTTCTTCTTTTCCCCTTCCCCTCTCTTTCTTTCTTTCTATGCTGCAAGAGACTAAGGATTTTATAAGACTAGCTCTCATAAACATTTCTTTCCCACCATATTTTTCTGCATTTTTATGGTGGCAAAAGAACCCCCTTCATCAGATGTACCTGTAATAACATCAATAAGCAGCCCAGGCATGAAAGGAGCACGAATGGAGCTCTGCTTACTTCCATGTTCATGATCTTGGCTGTTCTCGCGTGAAGACACAGGCACAAGTAAATTTAAAAATACAGCAACCCCCTCCCCCCACAAAAAGTACACACAAGCACAGAAACACACTAAATAAATGAAAAGTAAACTGGGGAGGTTCAAAAAAACAGCTTCCCCTACCCGGCTTTCTCGATTTGAACCAGAAGTGTTCAGGCATTGACAGTGTATTTATAAGATTAAAATGCCGCAAGGTTTCAAACACCAGTAATACCGACACAAAAACGACATGGGAGATCTACTGATGGCTTGGCCCATCAATTAAAAAAATGGCTTATTCCCTTCACATAATCACGAAAGCATAACGTTGTCTGTTCTGCGAGGCCTTTCACGTTAATTAGGTGTCATTATGATGCCATACTTGCCACATCTGATAAAGTCCTATCACAACTACTTTCTGACTACTACAAAATACCATAAAGGCAGCAGATCCTGTCTGATTTTGGAAGCCAAGCAGAGTCAGCCCTGGTTAGTGCTTGGATAGGAGACCACCAATGAATACCAGGTGCTGTAGACTATTAGCCTTATCTCATTACACTGTTATAGTGCTATTATTCCACTTTAACTGCTATGGCTGTCTCCTGTGGAATTCTGGAGTTTGTAGTTTAGTGAGGCTAAGAGCTCTCTGGCTGAGAATGCTAAATGCCCCTCCCTAAACTGCAAATCCCTAGATTCCACAGGAGGCAGCCAGAGCAGTAAAAGTGGAATAATATTCCACTTTAACGGCTCTGGCTGCCTCCTGTGGAATCCTGGATTTGCAGTTTAGGGAGGGCATTTAGAACTCTGTAGTGTGAACACTATAGTGTGATAAGGCCATATATTTCAGATGAAGGAACTGGCAAAACCACCTCTGAGTTTTCCTTGCCTAAGAAAACTCTATGGGATTCATGGGGTCACGGCAAGTCAACAGGGAACTTGAAGGCGCAGGCAGGCACACACACACACACACCAAAGGGTAAAGAAGAGGAGAAAGAAAGGGGAGAGGAGGTGAAGAAGAAGAAAAGAGGAAGAATCTGGGGGCCCACAACTGTCCTCTTCTAATTGAACAGAAGAGGTTGGTGAACCCATCCTGTTCTCTCTGCCCCCTTGTCTGCCATCTACCATTTTCTTTTCCTGTGTGGGATTTACTTGACATTAGTCTTGCTACCTTTTTTAATCTCCAGCTGGGCCAGGCCAAGGCAGGCTCTTCCATCATGCTAATGGCCCCTCTCATAATTACCTCATTTACTATTAATTTAGATGTCAAAGATATACATCACATTTCCCTTTAATTAATGTGCTCTTAAAATAAAACTCTGGGGTTTGCTAGCAGACTCAGAAAGAGACACACGAAAGCCCCCATGGAGAGCTTGGCTGGTATCAACTGAGAGAATGGTACACGGCACATGCTTTACTTCCAGAGACTCTCTTAACAATAAAAAATAAGATAAAATAAAGAAGAAAAGGTTAGAACAATGAGGAAATGGCACCAGTCCCTAAGTGCTCATTGCAGTCCCTTCTACCCCATTACAATTTTACAAGCGTCTAGCTCAGCCAAGACCATCCATGGTGGAAACACACAAAGCACCTGCTGGGGAAAGGGATTTTAGGAAGGCTCCCTCAGGGCTGGCTCTGTGAGACTTCACTCCTTACTTGGCTGAAAATGGACAAGCCATGTGACAGATAGATTACATTACAGACAGACAAACACAGTGGGGAGATAACTTCAGCAACATATTTTATGATTAAAGAAAGTCTGGCTTGAAAAGTTACTTTTTGCACTAAAACCACACTGGCTGGGGGATTCTCAGAGTTGCAGTGTAAAAAGTAACCTTTCCCAAGGTCTACCCAAGGGGGTAAGCAAGGCATTGCCATCATATTTCTGAATTCTCTGTATGGTTGCAAAAGCTGGACAGTGAAGAAAGTTGAGAGGAAGAAAATCAACTCATTTGAAATGTGGTGCTGGAGGAGACTTCTACTGATTCCAGGGACTGCCAAAAAGATAAATACCGTAAATGGGCCCAACAGCAAATCAAGCCCAAACTCTCCCTAGGAGCCAAGGCGTAGGGGGTGTGTGGGCTTTATATACTGTGAGTCTCTTTTGGAAAGGATATGTAAATTTGTGTATTTGAATGGCTAGTTCCTAGGGTGGGAAGATATGCAAGGAGGATTAGTGTCTGTTTGGCTAATGGTCCATTGTCTGCTGGAAATCCCCCTGTCCCTGGGTGAAGTTCATTTCCATGTGTTGAGTTTTGATTTTGGTGTTTTTCAGGACTGGTAGCCAAACTTTGTTTACCTTAAGGGTTTCTTCTTTCCTGTTGAAGGAACACCACCATTCTCTGAAGATGCCAGCCACAGATGCAGGCGAAACATCAGGAATAAACTCTTCCAGAACACGGCCTCAAAGCCCAGAAAAAAACCCACAAAAAACTAAACTGAGACTATTGTGCTTTGGATATATCATGCAATGATGTGACTCATTATAAAAGTCAATAATGCCTTAAAGTGGAGAGCCAGAGGAAAACAGGAAGACAGCTTAACAGGTGGGTAGACTCAGTGAAGGAAGCTACAGCTCTATGACTTTGCAAGATCTGAGCAAGGCTGTTACTAACAGGGTGTCTTGGGAGATTTTCAGATGCTCTAAATATGGCTTGATAACAATGCCTGGAGATCGCTAAAGGGCTTGCATTTCAGACAATGTTGTTCCCCTCTTGTTATGCTCCCATTCGGCTGTCATTATGCTGACACTTCTTTTTATTGATGGGCTAAGCCATCAATGAATCTCCCATTCCATTTCTGTCATGGAATGTCCTGCGAATGAAATGGTGCCCCGTTATGCTGGCACGATCCCAGCATCAGTGGCAGGTCCGTGCCAGAACACTTCCGAGTGAGATCAGGACATCGAGGTATGTGACACACTTTTTTGCACCCTCCCCGGGTTATTTGTAACGATTTAAGTGTTTTTGTGCTTGGTGTTACTTTTAGTGTTGCATTTCCCTTTTTATTTTTGAATTTCCCACGCTCTCGTCTTCTCACAAGAGCATCCGGGATTTAAATCCAGGATGTGAAAGGGGCTCCACAAGGTAGGTTTGAAAAGTTTTTTTTATGTTGTTACAGGGATGGGAGAGGGGAGGGAGAGGAGATTGCGAGATGGGAACACTTTTTTCGTTCCTGTCTGAAAATCTCCATGGAGTTCTCATTCATAGGATCGCCATATATCAAAGGTGACCTGACAGCAATTAAGAACAACAGGCAAGGCATATGCACCACAAAGCAGTGCTTTTCCAGCATTTTTCAGTGTGAGATTTAGCATCTTAATTTTACCTATTTTGACTTATTGAGTGGGCTGGAGGACACTGGAAATTGGGGTCCCAAAATGTAATTTTACCAGGCTCTTCATCTGAAGAGGGTTGTCATCTTGTTGCATTGAATTATTCAGAAAGCAACATGACAAAAATGCAGTAGTTTGGCTTTTCCTGGAATGGAGATGCAGGGACTGAGAGAGAGGCACCTATTGAGTTCCTGCCTGTCTGTACTTAAATGAACAAAGCCTCTCCCTGACTCCCACCCCAAAAAAGAGTAGGAGCAGGAACTCTTCTTATTCCTGAAAGTGTCCTTAACTATTTTTATTATAATAATTCATCAAGTCTCTTTTTGTCAGACAGAGGTTTGAGCTGGTTTAGTAACTTGTCTCTCACCAGCATGATTTATGTAGCATACATCCTGCACAGCATCTTCAACCATGATAACAGTGGATGGTAAATGTACCATTGCTGCATCTTCACACAGAAATCTAGATCATTTAAGTAGTACTTCTTTTTTTTGCTTCAGATCTGTGAAATACAGAAGGCTCTTCTCCTAGGAAAGGGCTGGCCATACTATACACACGAGAATCACTCAGGTGGCAGAGTTGGAGGAAGATTGGCAACATCCTTTTCTTTGTCTTTTAACAACTGTATGCCTGGGAACAATTCAGGTGCATCTTCTATGCAGTGTATATGTGTGTGTCGAGTTGGATGTATCTGTTGAATTTCTCCCTTCTGTGAAATTAAAGAAGCATAGGAATCTCTGTCAGGAAAGGAATTTTCAGATCCTGTGGAATAAGAGGAACTTACTCGTTTTATTCACACAGAGCAATATAATCGTAATTCTCATCCACCAGCCTTGGCAGACTCTTTGTTTTTGTTTTGTTTGATGCTGAACAATTAAAAAGCCATGAGGAATCTATAATGATTTTAGAGTCTGTCCAGGGAACATAGATCCCATTGTGCCATACTGGAAGGCCAAATTTCACATGTAATACCAGGGGAGGAAAGCAAGACAGGTTAGCTATGGTGACGGTTGAGAGGTCAGATGAAAAAGATGGTGCTTCTGCATCTTAATTGGCCAGGAAAAAGAAAGAGACCATTGGAACAGGCCACAGAGGAGAATATCTGAACTTTCTGGAATTGCCTCTTTTACACAACTTTTCATGATACAGGAGTCATTAGCTTATCGATTCCATAAAATGCTCATGTGCTTTCTCTCAGACTCTCAAGACAGAGAAATTCTTGCAAGGACTTATCCCATCTATAGATACATATATGCCATAGTTAAAACATGAGATCCTAGACTGGGCAATGTTATGAAAGACCTATTCTAAGGTGAGGAAATCTGTTATTCATTTATGACATTTTTATCCTGCCTCTCCATTAAGAAATAGTGCTCATAGCAGCTAACAGATATCATTTTTTTAAAAAAAGAAAATCACTATGAAATGATCACAAATAGAAGAAAAATAAAATAGTCACAATACTAAACATACATTAAAACAGTTTAAAAGGCCAATTTAAATAGGTATGTTGTCATTCCCTTCCTAAGTTTGGGACAGTGGGCACTTCTAAAAAATATGAGGTAACATGAAAGCCATGTTTAAATATTTGATGGGATGTCATACTGAGGATGGAGCAAGCTTGTTTTCTGCTGCTCCAGAGACAAGGACACAGAGCAATGGACTCAAACTACAGGAAAAGGGATTCTCTGGGTTGGTTCCTTTCCACCTGAACATTCCTGACAGTAAGAGCTGTTTGGCAGTGCAATGCACTGCCTCGGAGTGTGGTGGAGTCTCCTTCTTTGAAGGTTTTTGAACAGATTGTGTGTTCCTGCATGGCAGGGGGTTGGACTGGCTGGCCCTTGGGGTCTCTTCCAACTCTATGATTCTATGAATTCCTCAAGGGAATGTTGCCATGAGGTGATAGGGTATTGTATGCACAACAGAGTTGTGCAAAACTAGGAAGAAGTGAAAATGTTATTGAGAAGAGGATGGACTGAACTTATTGCTGAACTAAACTCTTGTCACCCCTAGCTAGCATAGCTAATGGTGAGGTATGATGGGAGATATAGTCCAGCAATGTCTAGAGGGCCACGTAGTTCCCCAACCCTGTTTTAAAGAATAGCCTAAAAACCCTGCCTCCAGTTCACCAGTCTGTCCCTTCTTTCGACTGTGAAATCCTAGGAGACAGGCCTGTTAAAAATGAATGGAAGTTAACAGAATTTGAGAATGTTGAGTTTTTAAAGTCTCCATAGCACATACTCCATGACATGTCACAAGGTTTATTTAATTTTATTTATATCCCACCTTTTTCCCAACTTGAGATCCAAGTCAGCATACAACCTTTTAAAAACACAATACAATTAAAAAACGCTTTAAATACAAATGTTAAAACACTATTAAACTTCTATTTAAAAAACATAAGTTAAAAATACAAGTTAAAATCAGTTTTAAAAACACATAATAAAATAGTAACAAAACCCCCAGTAAAAGCTCCATCTGCCACAACATCTTAAAAACCAAACACTTCCTTAAATAAAAAGATCATTAACTGCTGGCAGAAAGTCAGCAGGGAGGTGTCCAACCAGACCTCCTGAGGAAGAAAGTTCAGTAACCTGGGAGCATCACAGAGAAGGTTCTCTCCTATATCCTCACCAGGCTGAGCCACTGATAGAAGAATCTGAAGATTACTCCTTAAAATACAAAAGCTGGAGAAGAAAGAGGTTTCTCTCTCTCTCCTCCAACCCTTCTGTAAACACACACACACACACATGCATGAGTTCATGTACACACACTGTCAGCTTTGTCATTTTAAGTGCCTCAAAATCAGACATGTGGGTATCTGTCAGAGAAATGACACCATTTTGCTTCCCCTTTCTGCCCAACAGTTGTCCAGCATCACCGGTTCGTTTTCAGTTGTGGATCTATATGCTATTATAAGACACTTGGAGTTTTGCTAATTGCACAATGGATGGTCCTGTTCTCCTTTGGATGGTCCCCTTCCCTTGAAGCATAAACAGGGAGACATAATCATCCAAACTTCAGCCCTCTTGACAGGAAGGTATACTAAGAATTTTGAGTAGGGAAACCCAGGGTCAGCCTTATCCTTAGGCAGAAGTCAGCAGCTTCAGGTGGCAGCCCTTGGCTGTTGCTTTTGAGACCCTGCCAGTCCCCACTGTTGGAGGGCAGAGCTGTGTGTGTCCTGTCCTGTGTCCCTAAACTCAGGCATGGCAGAACGTAATGCCATTCCATTGCCAATGTTCAACCAGCAGTCCAGTCAGCTTCAGAATGGGGAATGGGGAAAGAACATCATCTTGTTCTTTGCCTCAAGCACCAAATAACTTGGGCCAGTCCCAGGGAAACACTCACTTGCTGCACTGAAATTCATGCCATTAATGACAGGATCTCTGGAAGAGATTTTGATGAGATGAAGATAACAGATTCAGTGATAAGGCAGCAAACTGGTTGGCAGAGATCAGAGGAAGCTGGACTGTGATTATTTCTAGCACTAACCAACTATGCAGGATTCCAACAGAAAAACCTTCACTATGAGGCTCATTTGCATTTGAACTGGGGCTGAAGTGTAAGGAAAATCCCAACCTTTCAGCCATTGGTCTGTAAAACGTGATGGAGGCAGAGTGGGGGAGTGGTTTGAGCATTGCACTATGACTCTGGAGAACAGGGTTCAAATCCCTGCTTGGACTTGAAAACCCACTGGGTGACCTTGGGCAAGTCACACTCCCTTAGCCACAGAGGAAGACAATGGCAAACCTCCTCTGAGTAAATCTTTCCAAGAAAACCTTGTGATAGGTTCACCTTAGGGTCACCATAGTTGGAAACAACTTGAAGGTCCACAACAACTGTAAACATGGACAGCAAAGGAGGCTTCTGAGCCAGATTCTCTGCACAGTCTGTGGGTCACCATGCCCCATTGTCCTCCATTTCTGATGCTGTGAGAACTAAATACTAATGGGTTTGCTGGAGTTTAGATGTCTGAACTATTGATATCCTGAAATTATTAACAACATAATGTTTTGTAGAACTGCAGTGTTGTGAAACATGAGTATTGTTGAAGGAAGGACACGACAACCTTAATTCCATTGATCCTAGATCCATCCCCCACCCCTGCCAAGTACCTTCAGAGATACAAGGCTGTCAACAGCCATTGTGTTTAGAAGCAGCAGGCAATCCTGTTGCCAGTTTATGCAACGCAGGACAGATTTCTCCTTTGGAAAAAAAACAAAACAAAAACACACCAGATACTTTATTGGATTGCCCAAATCTCACACCTCTGCTCTACTCAAACATCTTTGCTTTACTCACACAGAATGGTTGTGACAAGAAACAGCATGCTTACAATTCCCTGAAAAGGTGGTATCAAAACCTTGCTGCTTAGAGTCTTTGGCATCACGAGTCACCTCAGAAGCAAAGCCACAACCAACCCTCTGCTGTTTGATCTTCTGTCACTTCATAATCACTTGATGATGATTCATTACTATCAAGCAAACATGTTCAGAGCTAAAGGTCAAAGTCAACACATTTCATAAAAGTTGCATGACACAAACTTAATTCAAGGCTTGGTGTTACTCTGAAAACATTGCTAATAAAAACTATGAAACAATGAGAAGCTATTGAAATCCACAAACTTCTGGACAACTTCAACAGGAAAGAAGAAACCTTAAAAGTAAACAAAATGGGCTCCCAGTTTTGAAGAACAATAGAATCAAAACTCAACACTTACAAAAGAATTCCACCCAGGGACAGGGGGATTCCCAGCAGATAATGGCCCATCAACCAACCATTAGCTAAACAGACGATATTGAGCCTTGCATTTCTATACCCAGAAACTAACCATTCAATTACACGAATTCACATATACTCCCCAACAGAGGTTCACAGCATATAAACTCCACATACACTCCTACCCAACCATTCTCTGAAGATGCCAGCCACAGATGCCAGCGAAACATCAGAAAGAAACTATTCCTAACACGGGCAGATCATTAAACAGAGAGTCTGTGAACATTTAGAAGTCAATGCCATAATCACAAAAAGTCAACATGAGTTTCAGAGAAACAAGTCATGCCAGACTAATCTGATCCTCTTTTTTTGATAAAATTACCAGCTTGGTAGATGAAGGAAATGCTGTGGATATCGCAGACCTTGATTTCAGTAATGCCTTTGACAAGGTTCCCCATGACATTCTTGCAAACAAGTTTGTAAAATGTGGGCTAGACAAGTTAACTGTTAAATGGATTCGTAACTGGTTGACCAGCCAAACCCAAAGGGTGCTCAGCAGTGGCTCCTCTTCCTCTTGGAAAGATGTGACCAGTGGGGTGCCACAGGGTTCTGTCCTGGGCCCAGTGCTATTCAACATCTTTATCAATGACTTGGATGAGGGAATAGAGGGTATGCTTATCAAGTTTGCAGATGACACCAAATTAGGAGGAGTAGCTAATACCCTAGAGGACAGGATCAAAATTCAAAATGACCTGAGTAGACTAGAAAGCTGGGCGAAAGCTAACAAAATGAAATTCAATACGGAGAAATGTAAGGTACTGCACTTAGGATGGGAAAATGAAATGCATAGATATAGGATGGGGGAGACCTGGCTGAACGAGACTACATGTGAGAGGGATCTAGGAGTCTTAGTAGACCACAAGTTGAACATGAGTCAACAGTGATGTGGCAGCTAAAAAGGCCAATGCGATTTTGGGCTGCATTGATAGACGTATAGTGTCTAGATCAAGGGAAGTAATAGCGCCATTCTATTCTGCCTTGGTCAGGCTTCACCTAGAACACTGTGTCCAGTTCTGGGCACCACAATTCAAAAAGGATATTGACAAATTGGAGCGTGTCCAGAGAAGGGTGACTAAAATGGTGAAAGGTCTGGAAACCATGCCTTATGAGGAGAGACTTAGGGAGCTGGGTATGTTTAGCCTGGAAAAAAGACGGTTAAGAGGCGATATGATAGCCCTGTTTAAGTATCTGAAGGGGTGTCACATTGAGGATGGAGCAAGCTTGTTTTCTGCTGCTCCAGAGACTAGAACACGGAACAATGGATGCAAGCTCCAGGAACAGAGATTCCACCTCAACATTAGGAGGAACTTTTTGACAGTAAGAGCTGTTCAGCAGTGGAACACATTCCCTCGGAGTGTGGTGGGTCTCCTTCCTTGGAGGTCTTTAAACAGAGGCTGGGTGGCCATCTGTCAGGGATTCTTTGATTGCGATTTCCTGCCTAGCAGGGAGTTGGACTGGATGGCCCTTGTGGTCTCTTCCAACTCTACAATTCTATGATTCTATGGCCTCACAGCCTGGAAAAACCCCAAGGAAAATCTATGGATGTTGGCCGTGAAAGCCTTCGACTTCACAATGAAAGCAATGGCTGGGTTGTAGGAGCTTCTGAATACAGAGGAAGGGAATTCACCTTTTCAAAAGTCATCCAGGGGTTAGAACCTCTTCCCTTGGGTCTACTCTAGTTGAGACTAACCAAGAGGATTCTGGCAGACTTTTAGCTTTACATGTATTAACTTTTAAACCTGAATTAAACTTCTAAAATTGAATGATTAAAAGCGAAAGATTTACAGGGTGTTAGTGAGGTAAAGGAGCCAAACATTAGCCCATAGACTTCCTGTTAACCAGGGATGGGCAACTTGTGGCCTTTCCCATGTTGCCTGACTGCAACTCCCATGATCCCTCACAACATTTTCCTGCACTGGCTAGGGCTAATGGAGTTGCAGTGCAACAACATCTGGACATCTCCTATAGCTGTTGTTATGGCTGGGATTTCATGGCATAGCTAAGGCAACTTCTCTGTTCCTTACCTTTAAACCAATTAGACAAACTCCAGTTAATCCTCCATTGTGTCTGCAGAACAAGGAATAAAGATCAAACAACTGGATATCCTTCTTGAGAAGAAAGGGTGTTTAACCTGCATAGGTTAAATGGACTTACCCTTGCTATGTAATTCTTTTTAAAAAAATTCTTTTGATTAATATTTTCTCCATATATAAACGATTTACAAGATTTTAATCAATCACTATCTAAATTTAGCATACATTATGATACCAAACATAACAACTTCCTAACATCCCAGTACTGAGTTTGCCTACCATTGTCTTGTCTTTCCAGTTAAACAATATTTCCTTGATATTCTACAATGAGTAATACATTTCCCCCTAGCTCCAGCTCCAGCTCTATAATATCTACTATAGCTAAACTTATGTTTATATATCTTTACTATTTAATACTACATATATTACATAACATCTATGTATGAAATATTTAAACATGATAAAATATTTAAATATAAAATGTTTAAATAATATATGTATCATACAACTTGCATTTTTTCCATTTCGATTCCTGCTAAGTCTCCCCACCTTTTTAAAGTTTTTGTCATTTCACTCCAGTTTTTTTTAAGTTTGCCAATGTTCCTTTCTGATCAAGCAGGTGAGCTATGTAAATTCTTAGACATTTGGAAACTCCTATACTAGTGTCAATTTGGGAAGCACCAGAGTTCTCTGACAGAAAAGGCTAAATACCTCACCAAACTACAAATTCCAGAATTCCATAGGATAGAACTATAGTGGATAAAGTGATGTCAAACTGCTGTATTTCTGCAGCTTAGACAGACCCCTAGTCACTGTGACCATCCACTGAAGCAGCTTTGCCCCATTACATTCCTGACATTTTTAAAGACAATCTACTGAGCTATAGACATGTGCATGAACAGAGAAGAACTAAAACCCAACAAAAATAAAACAAGGAGTTCTGCTAGACACAAACTAAGCATAAATGTAAAAGGAAGGATGGAAAGAACTTGAGATTTAAAATAATCAAAAGCAGGAGAAGCCAAAATAGATAGATTTGCCCATCTAGGCCCAGAATTCACTCTTAAAGTCTAGACTGAATCCTCATATACTCAGACATGTTTTGGCTGAACAAAGATTTCTCTTTTCCTTGAGAGCATCACTGTCCTGAACATCTATATGGCAAGCAGGTTCCTCTCTGGCTGGAAATAGTTGTGTGCAGATAGGAAAGAATTTTGTTTCTGTTTGCTTTCAAATCATCGACCAATTTCTGCAAATTCCTTCATATTCGGGACAGAAAGTGCTAGAGATTTTCATTTTCATTTTAAAATCAGATAGTGGGAGAAACTAAAAGAACAGATGTCCCCCATCCTTTACCCAACAGACAAGACAGAAAGGAGAACCTGAGAGTCAAAGAGCAGCTCTGAAAAATGAATGTTTTGCTGCTGCAGCTCCTCTTCATAGCATGTGGAAGTAAACCGAGTAGGGTGCCTTTTCTTAACCTCAGGCAGTTTGAGGGTTAGGAGCAATAAGTATCAAGTTAATGTGAACCGTGAATACCTCCTGTCCGGTCTAAACCTCCAGGAAGCTTCTACAAAACAAGGAAACGCAGCAGCTATGAAGAATGGTGGGTGAAGGATTCTTCCCTCACCCAGTAACTGCGCAAATCCATAGGACGGTTACCTCTTTCTCCTTCAGTGCAGTCCATTGGTCCTTTACCTCTTCCTACTGATCTCTAATCACAGGTGATAAATCCACTGTGTCTTAGTCCAAACTTTAAAGGAGCTTTGCAAGGTCCTGAGCTGGTTTTGGGGACAGATTTCAGCACTTTGGATAGTTCTTTTCAAGGTCAGACCAAACCTGGAGTAGATACACCACCCCAACAGCAGGGATGCCACCATCTGTCAGTGCTTTGACCCTTTGATAATTTTGGACTCCACATGAAGAGAGCTGAGGAAGGAGGGACACCTGTTTTTTTGCCTCATGTTTTCTTTCTGACAGGTTGTGGGCTTCCTTCAAACAGCCCTTGTGTGCCATGATAAGAGATCTTTCCAGTTCCAAAGCAATGAACACCAGTGAAGGGGAACAGGTGGAGCCCTGGAATGATGGATGGACCCATCTGGTGGATGGCCCAAGGGCTCCCTCGCTTCCACCTCAACAGCTGTGCACAGATGGCACAAGTTCTCTCAGCCAGATTGGATTTGCCTTTGCAGGCAGAGTTTGCTAATGACACTTTGCAGATCTTTCCCAGTTACAAAAGCAGTGGGTGACAGAAACAGAGTCTCTCTCTCTCTCTCACACACACACACCAGCCTCCTTGCTTCCACCTCATCTTTGAGTCACAGGTGGACTCCTCACCCGAGCAGCTGAGCTTGTCATTCCACTCAAAGAAAATGCCAGCTGCAAGGACTGTTTCCTCCTGCTGCCTCCTTGACTGCATTGGGCCTTTGTGCTACTCTGCTGGCAAAGGATGGTGATGGTGTGGACATTTGCAATGCTCCTTAGTATACTGCAGGGCCAGGATATTCACTAGGTCATAGAAACAGAACCGAGATTCAGTGTTATTGGTCTGAGAGCACTGGTTGTGCAGAAAACCAAAACGATTTAGGATGGGGGTGGCAACAGCAGTGGTGATAGAAGAGCTGGAATGGCAGATAACGATGGAAGGAAATGAGGGGGAGAACCAAAGCTTGGGATAACAGATGGCTGTGGGATGGGATTGAAGGGAAGGGAGCTGAGGACTTAGCTATGCAGGTGGGGGTGACAAGGGGGCTGCAGGTCAAAAGGAAGAGACATGGAAGGAAGGAACAGCAGGAAAACAGGTGAACAGTGGGATGGGATTGAAGGGTATTAGCAAATCCAATAGGGCAAATCCTATGGGTAACACCATAGTTCAAGGCCAAGGGGTTCTGTTAGAACTCATCTGGAGGAGATCTTAATGGTGAAATCATCAGGAGAAAATGAAGCCAAAAGTTGGTAGGTTGGTTGCATAGTCTTTGCTGCTGCTGGATTGGTCTACAATTCTCCCCTGTTTTGTGGTCAGGCGTTTCTTAATGCCACCGAAGAGTTGCACAAAACTGACATGCAATATGCATCCTTTCTGTTGTAGACTTACAGTGAACTGCTCAGAACTGCCAAAAGACCACAATGGCCACATAATGCCAACTGGGGGAGGTGAAACACTGTTAACCCTGCACAGTTGATGCACCAGGCAAGATTTAAAGCAGTTCCGCAGTTTAAATTTCAGCCCAGGCTTTGGAGCCTCCTACAAAAGAAGGCAGCAGATTGTTGGCTTCCGCAAGTTACACACCCACCCGATACACAAAGTCCTCTCTCCATCCATCTGCTGGGAGCATCAGGAGTTGAGGATTCAGCATCTGTTCCCCAGGGAGGTGTGAAAGTGACAGCAATGATCATGAAAAGAATGGCAGCGATGCTGGGGGGTGGGGAGGAGAGAAAAGCCAGGAGCACCAGAAACTCAGTGTCACTAAAAATGTTCTAGCAAAAAATAAAGTGGGGAAGGGGCAATGGAAAGAAGAGAGAGAGAGAGAGAGAGAGAGAGAGAGAGAGAGAGAGAGAGAGAGAGAGAGAGCACAAACAACTAGAATCTCTTTACATGACTAACTCAAAGCTCTTCATAGAACTCCTCACTCAGAATCCTGATTTCTTTATTTCTCCACTAGCCTAGTTTCTCACTGTAGAATCAAACACAGATGACTACAAGGCATGCTTGCTAACTTAAGATTAGGAAACTGTATACATGGGCACTTATGCAACCATTTATTATAGGATTACCACTGGAATGTTTATTTACATTTCACATAAACCAAACATCTAATATACCATTAAAACATCAGAAGCAAAGACTGAAGATGACCCAGTCAATTGAAAAAAGAACCAGGAACAGTTGTTTCTACTACAGCCTGAGCATGTTCACTCCTGCTCTGCCCTGTTACTCTGCTTCCACCCATTTCAACAGGACATGGGGCTTCTTCAAAAATTAGAATGGTATCACCAACTGTTTGGCACATACATGTAGACTATAGGCATACTCTCCATGGAGCTGGGATTGGGGGCCAAACAAGACATGACATTTGTTGTGCAAACAGCAGCTGTGGAGGAAAGGTAAACAGCCTTGGAATGGGGGTTGGGGATGGGAGGGGAATTTAGCAGGCTATCTGATGGGAGCAACTGGCAATGCTTTCTCTCTTTCTCTCTCTCACACACAATGTGCATTGGACCAGCACCATACTTGTACCCATTGGCTACAACTGTTTCTTTCTTTCCCAGAAACTCTCCAGGGACCAGCAGCTTTAGCCTGTGGATCACCACTTTTGAGTACGTAGTACAAGTTAAGCACACACTCTCTCTCCCTCTTCTGAAATCCCAAGAAAAACTTATCACCCAAAGCCGCAGCTGTTTGCATTTCAAACTAAGCCAACATAAGCTCCAATCTGGGGGTGGGTTTTTTTTTAAAGCAAAATGCAGCCTCAGAGAAGAGATGGAAACATGACAGGGCAAGAGAGAGTTACACTCAACCTCCCCAACTACCAAAGCAGCCTTCCCATCAAACCAAAGCATCCAGATGTTTTGGACTACAATATCCATCATCCTTAGAAAGCCTGGCCATTGGCCATGCTGGCTGGGGATAATCAGAAATGGAGTCCTTCATATTTGGAAGGGAGTGAGTTGGGAAAAGGCCACCCCACAAGCTACTGAGGGCTCATCACAGCTATTTACTTTGTAACTGAAGTGCTCATCTTGTTTGCCCATCAGTCCACATGCAGAGGATCCAACTTCCTGCCACAAAATGGGAGAACAACCCTTGGAAGGTAGCTGGGGAGGATTGAGAGAGGCTCCTCATGGCCCCTTGCTGCACTCCTGCTCCAAAGGGGAGTTAGTAGTGGTTGGAAGCCATCCATCCAGAAGGTCAAGTGGTACCTTGCCTAGATTATGACATCTTGAAGAACATCTTTGATGCCACATCACTGTTCAGAATCTGTGTCTTCACTCATCCTGGAGAGGAGGAGGGGGGGCGAGAAGCAAGAAAACTTCTAAGGCTGCCAATAAACCAAGAGGATTAAAAAAAAAACACTCAACAACAGCTTTGCTGTTATCCAATTAATTAGCCTATGTGAGTAACATTTTCAGTGTCTCAACAAACGCATTATCTGGAAATTATTTATTGACAGTAAGAGGCTCTGCACTTGTAGGCGGATGGTGCAATGTCTAAGGGGACAAGATGCTCCAGTCCTCAGCGCAGTCCAGGCTTTCTAGTAAGTGCCACTGAACCCAGGAGGAAAACTGGCTTCTCAGCAGACTAGCACAGGTTTGAACTGAAAGTGCCACCATCATCACCACCACCACCAACCCTCTGGGGGAAGAAGGAGAACCAGCCCTGCAGACTGTGCAGCTCATGACGCTCCTGGCACAGCCCTTCCCCTTAGGGGGACGCTGTAGTGGCAGAACAGAAGTCCCAATGTCTTGAGCAGAACAGAAGCTCTGAAATGGCACCCCAACTTAGAGACCTGCCAGAGCTGTGGGACAGGGAGAGGAAGGAGAGGACAGTCCAAAATAAAGTCTCTCTCCCCCTCCCTGCATGCTGTGAGAACATCCTAGAGCCTAATCTTGACTGTAATCTAGAGTAATGTGTAAGCCAGTGGACTCTTTCTTGTCTGGGGAATGATTTTACAGAAAGAGTGTGGCAGCTGTCTCATCTCCAAGGGAGAACACAAGGTGGGTGGTGGTGGTGGTGGTGGGGATCTGAAGGGCTGGCAACTCCTGAGCTCCACCACTTCGGCAGGAGTGTTGCTGGAAATATTATGCTCAGGGCAAGCAGAAGCAATGCAGCCAGGCTGCAGCATGTGGCTCTGGGGAGAGAAAGCAAATGGCCATATTAGTGCAAGAGCTGTTGGAAAGACATAGAGAGCAGCATTTAGGAGTCCATTATGTTGAAGGGTGGTGGGAAACACACAAAAATGTGTCCTTCCTGAATCAGTAATAAATTTTACCAATCCCTTTTTCACAGTGGGAAAATCTGGGGTGGGAATATCCAATTGTTGTGCAAAAGCCACTCACAGTACAGCCTCTAGTCCCTCGCACTGTAAATGCTCCCATGGCTTCTATGCCTCTCTCTCTTTCCCTCTCCTTCTCTGTCTTTGTGTCCACCTGTATGTGTACACATGCACGTACCACCTGGAATATTTCATATTCCAACTGGCTGAGGGCACCAGGACAAATGTTAAAAGAATCTCTTTTCAGTAAGCAGTTTAATTGTAAGGAAATGTAGCTTTAGAACTCCATATATAAAAGGAAACATCTGTCCAAATCTCTAATCAGCATCAAACTGTTCTGCAAAAGGAACCACAGAGAGCCAGGGTGGGGTAGGGGGCTTGAAGACAAAACCAGAGGAGAGCTGGGTGGTGGGGCGAGGGAACCTCCACCTGAGGTAGCCAGCAGTGTGTCCTGGGGTCTTCCTTGAGCCAAATGGGGCTGATGGTGTCTATGAAATCCAGTTCCCTGGGTTAAGGCAAGAGACTCCACATGCTGGGCCCCAAGCTGTAAGGGGGCAATTTGTCATCTGTGTCTTCCCCCAAACATCCCTTCTCTCATTATTCCACTTTTAGGTCAATGTTTATTGCCCTTTCCTGCACTCACTTAAATGCCATTTCCCTGTGCCAGTTCCTCTTGCTCCAAGGGTTCTAGGGACTGAAGGCAACTGACAAACTCATGAGTGAAAGTCTCTCCAAAATAGCTGTCCTGGCTCTCTTTACTGTTCAGGTAGGGCTCACTTAAGGCGGGCGGAGGTAGGCACAGCAAAATGCAACAACACTCGAAAGAGTGAACATGTTGCCATTGGAATTTAATGGGGCCAGGAAAGGAAACAAAAAAAAGTGCTTTTTTTTTTTTTAAACAAGCAGGAAAGCAGAAATAAGTAGGAAAGAAGTAAGGGTTTGGACTCTAGGGGCCAGCCCAAGACACTGCCAAATGCCCCCATCCCCCAATCATTCAGTTCCTGCTTTCATTTATCCATGTACATTCCACCACCTGAATCTCCCATTAGGCAGATGGTGCTGCCATTAGGTAGAACAAAACAACTACCTCAGGGGGAGATAATGGGGAGCAGCAGTGAAAGTCCCCCCACAAACTGTTTCCCCTTCGCTGCCTGGTGTTCCCCCCCTCTAAGGACACCACCTATTGTCTTCAGGGGTTGTGGAAGGCCTTGTGCTATTATCAGTGCTGAAGTAAAGTCAAGAACCATTCTAGCCAGCTTTCACACATGGTTTGCAGAGGGCCCCCCAGAGAAGGTAGATTAGTTTCTAGGATTAAAACACTATGGATGTTCCTGGGGTGACTGTGAATCTTCCAGACAGCATTGATGACCGAGTAGAACCAATACTGGAACTGCCAGATCCTTCTGCAACTCTGGAACACAATCCACAGCACCAACATTTCTGCATTGACAAAATGGCTTCTGGCGTGTCCGCCTGAAGCTAAATCCTCCATAACCTTTCCAAGGTTCCTGCCTTGACCATGGAAACCATGTGGTTCGCAGGGAGCACACGGTACAACACGGCACTGTGCTAGAAATAGCAGCTCCCGGGGGGCTGTGCGGGCCCTGTTGTTGCTTTATCTTGCCTTATTACCCTGATTGTCCCTTTAATGCCATTACTGAAGAGCATTAAAAAGCAGATTGCCTGAAGGGGACGCACGGACATCCAGCTGCCACACCCACACACTTACCTCTCGGACTGAGGTAACACTGCGGAGGTGGCCTCCAAATGTTTCCGGATGTATTCTCTGGATCTGATGTCTGCCTGGAGCCAGGAAAGAGAAGAACATCAGGTGGGCAGTCCTCTTGAGGGTGGCTGGTGCCTGTGGTTGGTTCTGGGGAGCTGGCAAGTGGAGTGGGGGAAGAGAAAGCTGTGTGGCCTTCCAGGTATTGTTTGACTGCAGCTCCCAAAAGCCAATTGTGAGGGATGATGGGAGTTCAGGTCAACAATGTCTGGAGGGCCAAATGTTCCTTGCCCCTTGGCCTTATTAAAAATGAAGAACTGTAGCCCTAATCCCATTCTTGCAAACACTGAGCCCAGTTGCAAAACAATTCTCAGCTCAACAGGCACCAAGAAGGACTCACAACCCTTTTCTCTATTGATGAAGAAATGGGTGTATCTCACTCACTAGCTCATTCACTGCTTCCAGGTTTCTGCTAAGTCAGAAGAACTGCCCAGCTGGACCAGACCCACGATCTATATAGCATTCTGTTTCCATAGTGATCAACCAATTGCCTCTGGGAAGCCTACAAGGAGGATATGATTGCCACAGCAGCACCCTCTCAAGCTGGCTTAAATACTTAAAGAGCAAACCACATCCTTGCCATCTAACCACTATCATGAACTGTGTTTTGAAGGCTGAAGCAGTGAAACCAAGTTAGAGTTAGGCACATAGGCTACCTTATACCAGATGAATCTATTGTTAAATGACCTCTTGCTAGCAGCTGTGTTCTTTTTAACTCAAAAGTAAGCAAAGGGAACCCAATCCAGATTGAGACAGGGATGGTGTGGGATATAGGTTTCAAGACACGCTAGCCATGTTAGCCTGTTAGAACAACAAAGAATCTTGTGGGAACTTAAATATAATCAAGTTTTCTGGGCCATAAGCATTTGTGGTTCCTAGCTCGTTCCATCAGATGCAAAAGTGGTTGGAGTCCCCAAAAGATTGTGCCCAATAAGGTGGCACAAGACTCATTGTTTTGGAATGAAACTATAGCGGAGCTTCAATTCTTTATCTCCCATTATGGTCCTATCTTAGTTTGTGATCCTGCACCTGCAATTTACTTTACAAAAAATGACCTAACAACAAATTACTTTTGGACAATCTAAACTACAGGTGTGATGGCCCAGAAACTATACTAGGACAGCAGCAAGAAACAATGGGTTAAGCACCCCATTTCTCACACAACCCTGCATTGAGTCCCCTGTGGTTACAGTTGGATAAAAGAGAAAGAGACCTAGCTGCAACACTTTAAAAAATCACATGTCATTTGACTCTGTGTATCCATTTAGCTCAGGACTGTCTAGCCGGGCCTGCAGCATAGTTTCTAGTGGAGTTCTTTTCCATGCCCTGGTCTCTTGCTTGCTGAAAATGGTAGGGATTAAAACTGGAATTTTCAGAGACCTTGGAAATGTTGCTCATTTTAACTACAGTTTCCACGGCCAAGTGGGTGATGGGATTCTAGGAGAGACACTCCAAAAAAGGCACCTTTTCCAAGTATGCAAATTTGATGATTGTTTCTTAGTTCAAGAAGATGTATATTATGTATAACTTTGGAAATTTCTCTTTTGTGTTGCTTCTTTAAGCGTGAGAGAGACTTCTTAAGGAAATGTAAGCAGCTGCCAAAAGAAGAATGAGATTTTCTCTGGCCTTTCCTAGTCCAATGCACATGTGTCTGGGTACCCAGGCCTCATTACTTCCTCAGAAAGCAAGAGTGCCAATTAAGAGCATTCAGAGGAAACGTCAGCTGACTGACATAATTGAGAACCAATGAGAGGACAAATATTTTTCATGGGCATCATGCTTTCTTTGAGTGTCTCGTTCAACAGAGTGTCTGCAAGGATAAGTTTGTTGTTGTTTTTTAAATTTGAGAACACTCCCATAGTGTTGAGGAGCTGGTAATCTGAGGACTTGCCCTGAAGACAACGGGTGGCCAGTTATCAAGAAATCTACTATACTGTTGCTAATAGAGTTGAAATGTTATTACCTGTCTATTATTGCCCTTTGTCCCTGGTCCCCACATGGCCAAGAAGGGGAGTGGCCTTTGTCTGCATTGAGATCCCTCCAGACAATCAGAATTGACCACAGAGTAACGTCTGAGACAAAATGGAGATCTGTGACTTTAACATCACCACTTTTCTTCTCCTATATGGTTTTTAACATCTTTGTCTGATGAAGAAGCCAGTGAAGCTTTGAAAGCTTGCATGATATATTTTCTGTATTTTGGTTTGCCAATTTAAAGTTATTGCTTGGGGTGGGGGGGTTGGTGTATTTTGCTGCATGGCCAACATGGCTACCCCCCGAATATGTCTCTTGGATTTGAAGATCCTCACACAGTTACTTGGGGAGGGTCTCACTTCATGCTATGCAGCCAAGCAGGAGCGCTGCAGGGCTAGATATTCCCACAGGCCTTCTCACCATAAGCCTTCATGGAGTAAACCTGGGTGGGAGGAAGAAGCTATCAGAGGGGATTGCTTCACTGAAAGAATTTATCTCACCTATAAACAACTAATTTCTTAAACTCAGCTGACAAAATAACTCTGCTGGTTTGGCCAAAGAGGGGGCTGCTTTTGTGATGAGCTTCACTGACCAGAGGACTGCAATCCATAATTGCTCAATTGGCTTCACAATCAGAGCATTTCAATACAACCCACATTAGTAACACCTGGGAGGCTGCATATTCACATCCAGTTCAGCAAGGATTAGGGTGGCGGCGGTAGCAGCAGCAGCAGCAGCAGCAGCAGCAGCATGGGCCTGACATTCACTTCACTTTCATGGGGAGAGTACTGGAGAGGGGGAGGTGGCAAGAGCCCCGAAACAACTTGAGCTGATGCATCATTAGATGGCAAAAATGCTTGCCAGTCTTCACTCCTAACACTGTGCTAAGAGACAGCTTAACCCAGCTTATTAAACCAAGAGGCTAATCAATAAGATGGATCAGGTTGCCTTAATAATCTCCCCAGATCACATCTATTTTTGGAGTCGACTAGCAGTGGCATTAGGAGTTAGAGGTTATGCCGGGAGTATTTTGGGAAGAGATTTGGACACATTGGGCTAGACATAGCGGGGATGGACAAGAAAAGGTTTCGGGGGCTTGGAGGTTCCTTTGCCACAGGACTGGCAGTTGGTTTCGGGGTTGTTATTTTTTAAATTCCAGCAGTCAGTGCTTCCCACTCCTTTTTTGGAACAGGAGAAGTTCTTCCAGGTATCATGAAGCAGCCTGCCAAAGCTAAAGGGTTGTGAAATGCTGCGGGACACACTGCAGTGAAGGAGCAGAAATAGGCACAGCAGAGCAGAGAGGTTCTGAGTTTGGGTTCGAATGAGCCTCATCAAAAGCTGGTTCATACATGTGCGGACATCACTAGATTACTAAATCTCTGATGACTCACAGCTGGAAGCACAAAGCATTTCCACAGGGGGAAAAAAAGCTGTCCTTTGAGGTGATCTGAGGCAATGGGAACATTCCCTCTCACAAATGCTTGATCTGTTACAGTGCCTTTGCAGGTGCTGCAGCTGTGAAGTGCTGCTGATGAGGGATGCATGTGTGAACTAGAAGGAATCTTTCCCCTGCACTTGCATGCTTGCTCTCTCTCTCTCTCTCTCTCTCTCTCACACACACACACACACACACACACACACACAAACACAAACATACACAGGGAGCCATAATTTCAATGCTGAGTTATTTACTTCAGTAATTCTCATGGGGATGTGTGGGTGAAGTGCAGGCAGCTGAGAATATCCAAAGCTTGGAAAAAGTTAATTTTATGGACTAAAGACTCCCTGGACAGCACAGCCATATTGCCTGGAATATTCTGGGAGTGGTAGTAAAAAAAATGGACTTTCCTGAGTTCTGAGAATCTCTTGCTGGTAATCTGGTGTTGTTCTTATGTCCCTTTAAGTCAAGTCTGACTGATGTCAACCCTATTCCTAGGGTTTTCTTGGCAAAATTTATTCAGAGGAGGTTTGCCATTGCTATCCTCTAAGGCTGAGAGAGTGTGACTTGCCCAAGGTCACTCAGTGGGTTTCCATAGCTAAGTGTGGATTCAAACCCTGGTCTCTCAGAGTCCTAGTTCAACACTCAAGCCAAAATACCATAATACTGGCCTTCAAGCCTATCAAAGCTCAGAGTGTTCCAAAATATGGGTTGCATTCCCATTGGCTGGGGAAAAGGCATCTCTTTTCACTTCTGGGCTATTTTCTGTCTGCAAGTGGACAGCCAAAGTGACTGACATTTAAAGCAGTGGTGAGAATCATACAGCCCTGCAGCTGTTTTTGGATTGTCCCAGCAGTCAAAAGTGAGGAATGCTTGGAGTTGCAGTCCAACAACATCTGGAGGATCATATGGCACCCACCCCTGGTTTCAGATTTGCTTTGCCTCAAGGAAAACTTCCTTGGCACAGGGAATATCTGAAGCCACAAAGAGGGGGAAGAAAACAGGATGAGATTACCGAAATGCTATATTTTGCTCCCTAAACTATTTAGAGTTGTGACCATATAGGAGTGCCTAATCTGATTCTTACCTTCAAGATGAGAATTGTTCCAGCATTCAGGGTGATGCTGGCAGGTGTCACAGCACTGAAGCACGATATAAATGGCTTACTGTGGACTCAAAATGGTTTCCTACAGCTTTGGTAGTTGGGCATTAGGTGCTGCAGGGTGAGGAGAAGATGCTCTGCATAAATGTCCCCCTGCCATGCAATCATTAAAAGTATAGCTGCACCCTGCAAGGCTGCCTACTGGCAAGTCAGATGCCAATATACACCTTCTGCTATAAGCTCCCTATTCATTGCCCAAACCTCACTGTGCCTCAAGGTAAAGAAGAATGGTCTGGTGCTGCCATCTACTGCCTATTTTCCAGACTGGCAGGTTCTGCAGCCTCTTGCGGAGTTTTGAGAGGAGTTAGGACATCAACGCTGCAGTAGGTACAGGAACGGCCTGTACTGCGAGTGATGCCTGTAAAGTGCCAGCAATGAGTTTCTCATTGGCACTGCAGCTGGCACAGAATTTTGGTTCACTGAAAACTGGAACAAATCATAGAAAGAGGAGGCTTAATTTGGAGAGGGAATTGACAGCAAAAGCCTATAGATCAGGGATGGGAAACAAGTAGACCTCCAGCTACCGACGGGTGAGGGATTAAAGTGACCAGCCAAGAGTGAGGGGTTATGGGAGGAACAACACCAGCTGGAAGACTGCATACTCCCCATCCATGTTTATATGCAAACATGTGCTTTTTCATAGGTAATCTGTGCCTGTTCTGGATAGGTGTCTGTTCAGAAGTAAAACACATTGAGTTCAATGGGCCTTACTCCCAGGATGCATAGGTATAGGATTGTATCCTTCATCCCCTTGGGACCTAATGATGTACATGCTACCTTGGCAGGCTCTGCCTGTATTTTGTGCAATGGTTTCACAAAGGGAATACAGACACCCACAGACACAACCATGCATCCATGGAATAGACCTCAACAGCCTGGGTATGCTGTTTGGCTGGAGGAACCTGTTACACTGATAAAGGGAGAGGGCATGGACATTTTTTAAAAATTGCTTTTGTTAATGCAGGAGAGAGAGAGAGAGAGAGAGAGAGAGAGATGGGGAAATAATAGGAGGGAAAAGTCACTGTTGGGTATACCTGCAGCCATTGTAAAGATTCATAATTATCCAATATTCTCCTCAAAAGAGGACATTCTCTTGGGAAATGAGTTGTATGTTTTCTTAACCAGAGCATTATTTATGAGAAATCTGCTAATATAATTTGGATGGAAGCACTCCAAAAGCAGTTGCTAGCAAACAGAATTCCAGAAATCATAATAATCATCGACTTCGATAATGGGAGGAAGAAGCAGTATTGTGCAATGCCTAGAATATTAAACCTGAACAGGAAAGCCTGGGTTAGAATCATCACCCAACCTATGAGGCTGGGGACAGCTCATCACAAACTCATTGCTTATTCTGGTCTCATGGAGTTGTTAAAATAAGATGAGAAGAACCTCAAGCGTGCCACCTTAAACACCCTGGATGAAGAACAGGATGCCAATGTGATCAGTAATTTTTCTCCAGCCAGGTGCCTTCTTGATGTGTTGGAATGCAATTCCCCGTGACTCCAGCCAACATGTCCATGATGATTGGAGTTGTAGAGCCCAATACATTTGAAAGACAGTAGGTTGTGGGATGGTGTGACAGACAGAGAAACAACTGCATGGAGCTAGGCAGTGCTTATAAAGCATACTGAGCAAGATGAGAAAGGGAGAAAATGTTGTTCCCATTTCCCTAGCAGACTGATCTCCCTGGTTCAACTCTGCTCCCACGGCAAAGTCTACCCCAGCTTCCCAAAAGGAACTTAGTAATAGACAGTGTAATAGCATCTAGTCTATTCATGAACTCCTACTAGAGCTATGTTGCCTCTTATTTATAATCTGCCTTTCTCATCAGTGAGATCACCCAATGAGATCAGGGTTCATAAGCAATCTTCCTCCCTGCAACTCTATGAGGAACGGCATATTGAGAGATAGTGACTGATTAAAGATCACCCCATGAATTTCATGTTTCCTATCTCCAAAGTTCTGGTCTAACACTAACTACTATACTATACTGCCTCCCACTCTTACCAACCAAAATGGTAGCCTTCTTTCACTACTGGGAATTATTTCACAGCCTGTTTTTCCTGTCCTGAGCAAGACACAAACACCTTTCATTCATTGTGTCTCTCACTTGAGAAATTCACTACTACTAGATATGGTGAAGGCTAATGGATTTTTTTTTTAAATGAAAGGATCAAACATAGTCAAAGATCCCTCAATGCCTATCAGACAATCTATCTATGTGAAAATCTCCACATATTAGAGAGTCAGTATAAGGGCAGAACACTAGATACAGGGGGCGGGGGGATACAGAGGATGACTACCATTTTCACATTACGTCTGTGACCTCCCAACAGCATTTGGGATGATCAGTACTGGAAACATTAAGTTGGACTGCAGCATGGAAGCAAGGCAGAGCAGCCTGTCCGGTCATGGATATTCCTTAGCTAGAGGCTGCCAGAATCACCACTCCATTTTAACTGCAGGAGGAGGATAACTGTTCGCACCTGACGGATGGGCTCGGGAATCCGATACCTGCAACAGGAGTGGACGAGGCGCACAGCTGATGGAAGACTCATCTTGTGGCCCACAGAGATGTACACAGGCTTGGTGCTTTTGGCATAGCTGCGCAAGGCCTGGATAGTTAGGAAACAGAAGTAGTGAAAGCTATATGAATACAGTTGGACTTCCGTATCTGTGGAACTAATATCCATGGATTCTATGATTCAGTCATCCATGGGTCATAAAACAGCACACCTACCATAGAGTCTTCCTAGAAAATGACTAGAGAGGCATCCTCTCTAGGCATTTTCTAGATTCTCCAAGGCAACTCTATGGTATTTGTAACCGGAAGTCCCATTATTTCAATCACATTTGCTATTATCCATGGTTTCCGGTATCCGCGGTAAATCCAGGAACCAAACTTCCACGGATATGGGGGTCCGACTTTACTGTACAAACTACAAAGAGCTTGAGTGACAGAGGAACAAGAGAGGTGGGGCAGGAGAGACAGAGATGTAGAGGAGCCAAGGCTTCCAGCAACTGTTGGGGATTAAGGGGCTGCACAAGCCTCTCAGGACACTGAAAAAAAAAAAAGACTTAGAATTTTTTTGCCCCCAAACATCTCTATTGCCTGAGGGGAAATTTCACCTGAGGTTTTTTGGGTTTTTTTTTTGTCCTCTGGGCATAGGAGAAGCCATTTTAACAACAGGAAGTGACCTGGTAGTCACATTATAGGTCACTTCCTGCTAGAAAAAAAGCCACCCCTTTGACATGGCAAAGAGTTCCCCATGTGTTCTAGAGGGTATGTGGGGGCATTTCCCCCCCAAAAAATCCCAAATATTTTTGACCCAGAGGGTACAAAAATGGCCACGGGAAGCTGCACTTTCCTCATTCCTGTTTTACAGGACTGAAGCGCTAATGATGATGTCACCCTCCTAAACCTTCCCTAATTCACTCAGATTAGCTGCAATCCTCATAATAGCTGAGTGTGTGTTCTGTGGGTCAGTAGGGTTGTTGCTGAATCTTCCCAACAACAGAATATTGTTGTGAGCTACCCCATTGTAATGGAAAATATTTGGGGAAAGCTTGATCTTGAATGACCAATTAAAATCCATCAGCATTTAAAAAGCATATTAAAAAAATGGTACAAGTTTATCTCAAGCTGTTGAGTTTGAGATAAAGTGTTGTGGCCTCGGGCAAGGAGAAGCAACTACATATCTGAACCCTCCTTGGAGGTGTGGCTGATGGGGACTGTCATGATGAGCACCTCCACTTCAAAACTTAGACTAGTTATAAGCATCAGCAAGATGGGTTTCTTTGCCCCTGTATAGAGGATAGCACTTCAGGTGTCTGCATATGTGACTCATTTAAGCAGTAGGAAAAATATTTGGCTATTTTATAACTCTCATAAGTACCTCTTTCATAGTTCAAAATAATGGCCCCAGGAGAAGAAAGACATGCTGGCGGATGCATTGGACAGGGAGGCTTAGATGCAAAATAGAAGAAAAAGAAGTAGAGGAGGTAGGGAAAGAAGGCAGGCAAGGGCAGCTATGTATTTATTCATTCACATTTACGAATCACATTTCTTCAAGCACTTGAGACAAAGTACAAGGAGGTGAATGGGGGGAACAGGCTGACTGAAAGCTGTAAGGGAACTGGTGGTGCCAGAGATCATAAGAAAGTAGGGGTAGCTGAAGGATATGTGAACACCACAGGATTGGTGGGACTGATTGGATACGGAGGGCAGCTGCTGCCAAACTGCAGTGATGCCTCAGTGATCTCTGGCAGATGTTTCTAGAAAGACACCTTCAGAGCTCAGCATTTGCTGTCACCGCTGTGCACACTGTGTGCATGTGCCCATGCAGACGTGTTTGTTTTCCATGCCACTAGCAATACCAAGCACTTGTGCTAAAACTACCTTTGCTGAACACTGGTGGTTATGCTTTTTCCCCCCCTCCCCTGCCCCCAGACCCACATTCTTCTATGCATGGAGCCTTCCGAGAGCCTTTGACACTAGATTCTGGTCCAATTGTCTATTCCCCTGGGTGGAAGAGGACAGGGAGGTTTCCCCAGTGGTGTTCTGATGCACAAACAGCCATTATTTGTGGAAGAAAGGCTAGCACTGAAAACAAGATCCCAGTTCACAGGCTAATTGATGCCAAAACTGAAGTTTGCATAGACCAGAGTTGGAGAATCTCTGGCCCTCTAGATGGTTTGGATTTCAGCTCCTAGAAGTCCCAGAAACAGCTTGGCTAATGGAAAGTGGCTGTAGGAACTGTGGTCCTGAAAATCTAAGTGGCCAAACTCTGGAAGTAGACCTGTCAGGGTCTCATTCTCATCAGCCTGGCAACCTTGCTGCTTTCGCTCACTGCTTTCTTCTTCCCCCCACTGGCTCCTCCACCCCCACATGCTGCCCCCCTCACCTCACACCTAGGTACTTACCATGCCCAAGATTCTCCCTGAAGCACTTAACAGAGGGAAGGTATCTCCTCCCGCCTGAAGGTCTCGGATCTGGATTACCAAGAAAGAGGTTGGTTACAGCCAATTGGTTACAGTCAACCCAAATCAGCAAAGATGCTTGAATGATTTAGAATCATAGAGTTGGAAGAGACCACAAGGGCCATCCAGTTCAACCTCCTGCCATGCAGGGATACTCAATCAAAGCACTCTTGACAGATGTCCACCCAGCCTCTGCTTAAAAACCTCCAAAGAAGGAGGCTCCATCACCCAGAGCTTCCTTCCTTGGATGAGGCTGTTGAGAGACTTTTGCCATTATCACATCAGTCCTGCTGCTCTGATATAGTTGATCTCTGAATAAGAATTCTGGGACTGGACTGGACTGGTCTGGATAGGATTCTCTCACACAGGTATTCCTTCATGCAGAAAAGAATGTCTTTCTATTCTGGGCCACTTCACAATGTATCTTTTTAAATAAAGTGCACATGAAACAAATGCATGTATGTATACATGTGTGCCAGGAAGCTAAGAGTGGCTGTGGTTCCCTGAAGCATTATTTATTTATTTAGTCGTTTATTGCCTCTCAGCTCACCATACCTCCAGCACAATGTAGAACAGACAAACTCTATCTGACCTTCGCCTTGTGGGCAATGCATACTAGTCACTAAAATTAGTCATATGCAAATCAATCTGACATTAGCTTATTCTGTACACTACTCCACCACTGTTTCCTTTTTAAACAGATCCCTACTAATGCAGGGGGGTGGGGAATACTGGAATTGCAATTGCTATGCAAGTAAAGCAGCAACCTCCCTTATTACTACAGGATTCCCTGTTGAAAGGACCATAGGCAAAAGCTTCTTTACTGTAGGATTCAATTATGTATAATCAGAATTAGAGAGCCAGTGTGGTGTAGTGGTTTCAGAGTTGCATTGGGATATGTAGTTTGCAATCTAATAAACTGAGATGTTTTGATTGTTAAAGGGTTAACTGATAGAAGCAAACAGAATGTTTGGTGTAACTTCCTACTCAATTGTGATTGGTGTTTCCAGGGAAGGAGGTGTGTCCTTTTTCTTTGTCTGGAAGCTACCATGAGATCTTTGACGCCATGATACTTTTTTGAGTAACAGGATATGCATTGCAGTCCTGCACCTATTTTGTTTGTAATAATGTAGTGTTTAGTTATTTTTGGGAGTTTAGACTACAAGTTATTATTATGCTGCTGTTCTTCTGTATAAGATGCTCTGAGTATGTAAGTAAAGCAGTTTTTTGTACTTTTAAACTACTTTAAGTGTTTCTGAGTCCTTATTATGCTAGAAAAGTAACTTGGGGAAATAAAAGGGTGTGGTTATCTAAGCTTACATGCTGAAATCATACACGCAACTTCTGCAAATGTGTTTAAACTCTGCTAATTTACTGTGCTTCCGAAGGAGGTTAATTGCTATCCGTTTCTATAGCAGCGTGTTTTGGAAGGTTCCTCCAGTGAAGTGCAGTGGGTGAACATTGTGAAATGTTCTTATATCCCAATAAGTTGGACGATGACTCTGGAGACCAGGGTTCGAATCCCTGCTCAGCCATGGAAACCCACTGGGTGACCTTGGGCAAGTCACACTCTCTCAGCCTCAGAAGAAGGCAAAGGCAATCCCCTTCTGAACAAATCTGTCCAAGAAAACTGTGACAGGTTCACTTTAAGGCTGCCATAAGTCCAAAACAACCAGAAGGCACACACAACAAAAATCAGAATTCCTCCCCAGACTTACTTGTTCCTTATGCAGATCATCATTGGAGAGACCATCCACTTGTAGGAGATTTTTGGCTACACCAATACAGGGAAGACCTGTCAGCACACCTAGATGGCAGGCAATACCAAAGCCTGGCAAAGGAAAAGCAGAAAGAGAATTAGCGGAAGAAAAGAACCCAGCAAAATATGAACATGCTCCTCATTTGTCCTGAAGGAACAATCTGAGGCATGTTTATGAGACTGCGAAATACAAGTTACCAAAGGAAGAGTGAAGTGTGATGGAAGAGGGAAGAAAGATTATCTTAACTTCCCAAATCTGCCGAAGAAGTAGGGCTGGTGCCAAGAGTCAGTATAGTAAGACACCAGTTAAGGTCCACATCTCTTCAAGAGGCCTACTGCTGGACCTGCTGCTATTGCTACCACTACTCCCCTCTTCTTGATGTTCACCTGCCTTCTTCAAGCAGTGACAAGAGAAGAGGTAGCAGTTTATACTATGCCACTTGTGTTCTCCCTTTTTGAATATGCGTGCAGACTGTGTCCACAAGGAGAGGGCAAATGATTGTGCCGTGATTACTAAGTGGACATCCTTTCATCGACTAGTCCTCCAAACAATGGAGGCAGCACCAATGAGATGAGATAAGGTGACTCCCTGGGCTAGCATCTCCAAACCTCTCAGGCATGATTATCGACCAGTTAGAGACGAAGAGGAAAATGTGGTTTTAACTAGGTAAAAATGATTGTCAAGAATCTTACCTCTGTGGTGGAGTATACCATTTCCATCTACAAGAAGGACCTAGGAAAGCCACAGAGGGGCATGTAAGTCATAGGACAATGATGGGCAACCTTTTGAGCTTGGTGTGTCAAGCTTCGCTAAAAAACTGAGCATAACTTGGGTGGTGTGTCACTTAGAGGAAAAACATTACAGTATTTCACAATATTTACTGTTTAAATAACATAAATGTATACAGTTGCCCCATCACATTCGCAACTTCGACTATTCGCAGAAAGCCTCCCACCCTCACACTTTCACCCCTCCCTTCCCAAGGCACCGACGGCTTCTCATGAAGCCTGTTGGTGCCTTGGCAAGGGGAGGGTAGAAAATCTCCCACCTGAATGCTTTCCCTCCTCCCTTCCCAAGGCACCGAAGGGTTTCTCATGAAGCCCATCGGTGCCTTGGCAAGGGGAGGGTAGAAAACCTCCCACCCATATGATTTCCCTCCTCCCTTCCCAAGGCACCGATGGGCTTCTCATGAATGCTGTCTCATGAAGCCCATCGGTGCCTTGGCAAGGGGAGGGTGGAAAGCCACCCATCCATACACTTCCCCCCTCCCTTCTCAAGGCACTGACGGGCTTCCAGGGCTCCCACCCGCTGCCTTCCCCAGCATTTCTGAGGCGGCTCCGGAGCTTCAAAGGCCTGGAGCCACCTCAGAAATGCTGGGGAGAGGCCGGGCAGAATCCCGCCCACCCTCCCGCTGCCTTCCCCGGCCTTTCCGAGGCGGCTCCAGGGCTTCAAAGCCCCGAAGCCCCCTCGCGAAGGCCAGGGAGAGGCTGGGCAGACTCCCTCCCTCCTGCCTGGCAGCCCACCCATTACCTTCCCCGGCCTTTCTGAGGTGTCTCCAGGGCTTCGAAGCCCTGGAGCCCCTCAGGAAGGCTGGGGAGAGGCCGGGCAGAGTCCCCACCGTCCGCCCGCCATCTTACAGTCTAGGGAGAGGCCGGGTAGACTCCTGCCCACCCTCCCACCAGCCCGCCGCCTTCCCCAGCCTTTCCAAGACAGCTCCAGGCTTCAAAGCCCCAGAGCCCCCTCAGGAAGGCTGGGGAGAGGCCAGGTAGAGTCCCACTGACCCACCCGCCACATTACCTGGCGTTTCCGAGGTGGCTCCAGACAAGCAGGCAGGCCTCAGGGGTGGTGGTGGAGATCGGGGCTTTATAGCCCCGCCCGCCACTTTCCTTCCCCCTCCTCCCTTCCCTAAAGTGGTGATTGGGGCTTTGAAGCCCTGCCTGCCACTTTAGAGAGGGTGGTGAGGCTGTGGGGGGGAGGGGGAGGAGGCCTAGCCACGTGTCACCACAGATGGCTACGCGTGTCAGTGGTGACACACGTGTCATAGGTTTGCCATCACCGTCATAGGAGATATATGGTGGGGGGATTTTATGGTAGTGGGATATTTATGGATGAATACACGCTTGCATATACAAAAACATGAAAAGCTATTCTCCATATGCCCCCTTCCCCACTTTGGAGAAAGAGGTGAGAGACTTAACCATCATACTAAATCACTGAGCCCTACAAACAGGAAGTGGGTAGTCTGCATTCCCACCAAGACCAGACCTATGGGAAAGGGGAATATGCCAGAGTTCATCAGATCCAGCCATCCCTTCAGTCCTAATAGTCTTCTTTCTTTTATGAGGGAACTACCACTGGTTGGTTCCAGATACCTCTTCTTGGAGAGTAGCTGAAACCTTTCAGGTGATTCTCTGAAATGAGACAGTTCTGTGTCTCTCTGCACAGGCTTTAGCTCTGTGGAAAGTACACTTTTCATTTTTAACAGGTTTATTTTAGAATTAATTTAAGATACTTTTATCATCTCATTTTCTTACTGAATTTTACAACTGTATTGTATATTGTTAAGTTGTCCTGGGAAGACCACCATTTTGAAAGGCAACAAGAAAATATAGGAAATACATAGAATTGAATTAAAATGAATACCCAAGGAAAGAGACTGATGCTGATGACAGAAGCATCCAGCATTCAAATCTAGCAAAACTATCATTGTTGTTGGTACAGTAGCAAAAAATTTAAAAGATTTTTAAAAAGACAAGGTTGAGAGGTGACATGATAGCCATGTTTAAATATCTGAAGGGATGTCATAAGCTTGTTTTCTGCTGCTCCAGAGACAAGGACATGGAGCAATGGACTCAAACTACAGGAAAAGAGATTCCGCCTAAACATTAGGAAAAACTTCCTGATAGTAAGAGCTATTCGGAAGGGGAATGCACTGCCTTGGAGTGTGGTGGAGTCTCCTTCTTTGGAGGTTTTTAAGCAGAGGCTAGATGGCCATCTGTCAGGAATGATTTGATTGTGTATTCCTGCATGGCAGGAAGATGGACTGGATGGCCCTTGTGGTCTTTTCCAACTCTATGATTCTATGAGATAATATCGCAATAACAATTTAGCAGTATGAAAGAAATTTCAACCAAATATTAAAACAGAAAAGGCACTAAAAGCAAAACTAAAAGCAAAAGACTAAAAACAAGAGGAAAAACAAATCCGGATTTAATGACATATAGGGCCCATCTATAAGGGGGGGGGGAATGGAATACCTCGTAGTAATGGCATTTCACAGCAGCAGCGACATGTCTTAATGGTGTCTTTGGCCCCAGAAGCCCCGAGAAGCTTCGTATGCCAGATGGCTGCTGTGGCTGATTTTCTCATGTTAGTTCTTTGCAGCTGGCAAACTTTTTTTAAAAAAAAGTTGTCTAAGGTGCGCTGGAGTGATATAACTATTTTTTCAAATTAAATGGATAACAAAACAAAAAAACCACACCCAGTTTATCGCCTTAGTGATTGCTTGTTAAGGTGACAATCCAAAATGGCGGCAGCAGGCACTTGCCCTGTTAGCAAGCCCCACCTCATGGGCTTGCCTGGTCAATCAGCTTTGCATTTCCTCTCATATGGGGAAACAATTCAAAGTGAATCACTTGTCCTAATGAGCAGGAATGTGCACCACACTCGCTGTTTTTAAAAACTACACTGTTTTTAAAAAGACTGCGTTGTTTTTGCCGTTTTGGGGTGCCCTCCTTCTGAATACTGTGGATTGGTACGGGACGCCATTTAGATAGGTAGGATTTCCAGCAAATTCCGTGAGGGTTATTTTGACCACTTAGACAACCCCTTATTTATGTATGCTCTCAGGCTGTTCTCATGCATGACATTCCCTCTGTTTTGTTTGGATGCTCTGTTGGGCTAGTAACCTGCCAAACACTCCTGTGAAGAGTATGTTGGTGATGCACACAGAATATCTAGAACAGGCAGCAGTGTCTTCCTCATTAAAGAAAGGAAAGAGTTGAGCTTGGAAATGTTACTTCTGAGGTACCACAACTCCCAGGACCAATGACCCTGTTGCCTGGGGGATTCTGGAAATTCTACTCCAGAAAAAAGTAATTTTCCAAGCTCTGGAAAGGACAGCCATTGATGAGTATATAAAACTTCCACTTTCAGAGACTGCGGTTATGAATACAGTATGACCCCTGTACCCATAGGGATACGTTCCCAGACTTACCACAGATACTGGAAACTAAAGATAATAGCAAACCCTATTAAAATGAATGACTTCCTGACCAAGCATACCATAGAGTTGCACTGGAGGATCTAGAAGATGCCTAGAGTGATCATATTTTTTCAGACATGGGTAAGTGAATCCACGGATACAGGTCCCGCGGATATGGGTGTCGTATTGTATCAGTTGTTGGAAAGAAGGAGCAGGAGAGGGCTCCTGGACTCATGTTGAGTTTGTGGGATTCCCACAGCCATCTGGCTGACCACTGTGGGATATAACAGAGGTAGGCAACCTGATGATGTTAGACTGCAACTCCCATCAACCACGAGTAATATAGTGCCAGTGATGAGGGATGATAGGAGATGCAGTCCAACAGGGCCAAAGGATATGGGAATAGGTATGTGCATGGATGGATCCAGCAGGACTCCTCTTACATAAAGGGAAAAATCTCACCTGAGGCCTAAGGGTAGGGGCTTGCTCCTCTAACCGCTGCACTGCCTCCACCAGGAAAGGAACTTCTCTGAAGGCCAGGAAACCAGCCACGTAAGGGGCACCAACATCCACCATGTGGCAGTCTTCATACAACACCTGAGATGGAGGGAGAATGCATAGAGGATGATTTCCAGGCAGAATAATAACTTCTGTACCATGAAGAGAAAATAACATTTGCAAGTCTATCCAGGCTTGCCTGAGGAAATGTCACACTTTTCCTTTGTCTGACAAGAACCCCTTTGAGATCACCCAGCGCGTCTCAAAGCAGAAAGACAACTCGAACTTCTGTCAGCTCCATTTGTCCATCAGCCCTGAGAATTTGTAAACAGTTTTTGGCAGCAAGTAAGCAAGGTCAGTCATATTTTTGAATACCCAAATGTAGCAACACATTGGGACACTTTTGTTTTTTTAGTGGTTCTAAAACTGCACATTGTCCAACTTCTTAGCTGCTTCTACTTTAACTGCTGAAAGCAATGAAGTCCAAAGAAAAAGTGTATTCATCTGCAGTACATTAAATAAAAAGAGGGTCGCTAGAGGTTTAGCTTTAGGAAAATGGAAAATATCATCATCATCATTACCACCACTATCATCATTTTAGTACTTGTATAACACCATCTTGCGACAGAGAAACATCCATATTTAAAATTATTGCAAATCAAAAATATTGATGCACATAAAACATTTTTTGAAAATGCTAGACAGATAAAACTGAAGATACTTCAAAATATTTGGGAATGTTGCTTTTTTTTTTTTTGCCTGGAGAATGTTGCCTTGATGGTGGGCAACCCCAAAAGCTAGAAAAGTACAGCTTCTAAAATTATAAGCAGAACTGACAATAGCCATGCAATATTATTATGATGAAAAATTTACAAGAATGATAAAGTTCACCTTCATCTGACTTATTCCTAGAATGTTGCACAAACCTGATTCTCAGCCATTCTATGGAGAGAAAGGACAAGCTGCTTACATGTAACTGTAGTTCTTCCTGTGTGAAATCACACAGCTGGGGTTATTCCTGGGCTTGCGCAGTGCATCTCGGAACCTTCTAGAATAGTTACGTAAGGCTTTTTGGCGGTAGTTCTGCCCACCCTAACGGTCCCTCTCTCAGGCATTCCTGCTTATTTACCTCAGTTCCAAAGGATGTTGCAATTAGCAGCATCAGGAAAGTTAAAATGAGAGCAGGACACAGAGTGGAGGATGGGCGGGTCTGTGTGATTTCACAGAAGACCACTGGTTGCAAACCAATCCCTAGTTGAAGTAGGGGCAGGATGGATGACAGGGTGACCATTCGGAATTGCTTCGGGAGGATGTAGGAGTTCACCCCACAGAGATCAAGGATCAGGTGAAGTTCTCCGTCCTTCTTGTTCACGAGGAAGTACCTTGAGAAGAAGCAGAGATGATGCTGGTCTGGAGGCACTGCTTTGATGGTGCCCTTCTGAAGTAATGTCTGCACCTCCTCGAGGAGAACCGGAGAGGGAGAGGCTATTTGAATTCAACCTATCAGGGGATATTCTTAAAATTCGTTCTAGAATCCATCCCGAATTATCTGGAGCGCCCAGCAGTCCAATGTAGGCCGACCAAGTGTCCTGGAAGGAGGTGAGACGATCCCCAAATGTCACAGCCTAAGGAAAGACAGAAGAATTAAAATTGGCATTTAGCCTGGTCCTTAGAGTGCTGCTTGGATTGCGGCCAAAAGCGTGAAGAGGACAACTGATGCCTCACCAAGGAAGCCGAAGCCGAAGATTGAGATGGGTAATACAATCAGCAGGAGGGTGGTGGACTAAAACCCCGATGTCGGGAGTAAGTAAAGGGGGTTCCCTGCCACTCAGAGCAACTCCAGTAGGTATATGATGACAAAGGCATACCATATTTTTTAGCCATCGAGCGCATCTTCTGGGTTACTTCCAGTTTCCTGTCCGTTGACGTGTGGACGAGGCCCATGTGGTCGAATGGCATATCTTAGATGGTCGCTCTAGCCTGAGGAGTGAGGGCAAAGGATCAAAGTCACGCATGGCAATGGAGGGCGATGGACCCTGCGATGGACTTCGACAAACAATCCGCAACATGGCATGCTGAATTCATCTGTAGCACAGTAAGGGATTGTGCCTCGGTTTGGATCACAAGGGCCAAGCATTTCTGCTCTTCAGGGAGTCACTCCAGGATGGGGGACATGTGGTCCTGCAAGACCTGCTGGTACACCCCCATGCAGGCCGAGTAATTAGCAACCTGAAAGCTGAGGACAGCGGAGGAGTACAATTTTTTGCAACAATGTCCAGCTTCCGGCCTTCTGTCCATGAGGGTAGCTTGCGACTGTTGTTGGACCCTGTGTTTTGAGTCCTCAACCACAACGGAATTCGGCTTGGGGTGTTCTAACAACCAAACGATATCATCTCCCACCACCTGGTAAAGTCGATCAATCCTCTATGAGGTAGAAGGCAGAGAGGATGGATTCTCCCATGCACCTTGAGTCAACTTCAGTAGTGACGGCAGTACAGGCACCGTCACTATTGGGGGGGGCACTTTGATTTGATCCGGTTGTAAATTGGGTCAACAGGATCAGGTTCCTTCTGAGCCATTTTCAGATCCAAGGCATTAGTAAGGCGAATCATCTGTTCTGAGAAGGCTCTGATGTCGTCCGTGAGGGAGGACAAATCATCATCGACCAACCTTGGAGGTGGAGAAGGATAGTGAGGCTCAGGTTCAGACTCAGTAGAAGTTGCAGAACTCTCTGCAGGAGTCAGTGAAGGAGAACTAATAGACGTGTTTGGAAACAGAGAGTGGGCACAGACAGGAGGTGTTGGAGGATGATCCACCGGAATGCTTGGCAAAGGATGACCCGGTATGCTAGGCAAGGAACGGCCCGGAATGCTGGGCAAAGGACGATCCTGAATGTGATCCACTGGTGTTTGCGGTTGGGGCAGTGTTGGGCGCCAAGGGGTGACTTGGCTCCCAACATCCCACATCACTGGTCGAACCGGTTCAGGTGTTGGAATTCGAATCGGGTTTGGAGGGAAGATAAAGGTTCGTGTTGGTGAATTAAGGCCCAGAGGATCCCTAGTATCTTCGCCTGCAATAATATTATCCCTGGAACTTGTCAAACATCAACCCATGAAGATGATGTGATGGAGGAGATGGAATGCTTCCAAACGCACATTGGGCTGCATCAAATGCTCCCACCGATTCGTTAGATGGGGTGCGAGGCCCTTTAGAAGGAGAAGGGGATCTTGACTGAGAGATCGAATACTCCACCAGATCATGGGCTTTCAAAGCAGACACAGTCTCTGCAGATCCCAGGAGCTGAACATGGGAGACAGCGAGGGATGGAGGGTGTCGAACCGGGGGAACATCCCGGGGCGGCGAAGTCTCCACGATCTCTCCTTCAGAAACCAACACCATTTCCACATTAATCACCTCTACCAAGAGGACAAGTGAAACCTCTGTGAGTGGAACATGCACCACAGAGGCCACAGTCAGTCTGGAGTGCCAAGAAGAGGAGTGCTCAGAAGTGTGCTTAGAGTGCTTCTTCTTTTTGCGCTTCTCACTAGACTTTTCCCCAGATTATTTTGGTGGGGCTGAGTGGGGTTGGGTTATAGTTGACACAGCTGGAGTCGTGCCTTCAGGTTTGGATATCGAATCCACTCGCCTCTGCTTCGCGTGGCTCGAAGTGCTACTAGCATGGGCCCTTTTGCAGGTCGGAGAACGACTCGAAGTTGATTCGCCTGGGGTAGAAGGGGGCACAGAGACTGTAGCCGTAAGTAGAGATGGCGGTTTCAGGGCTTGTTCATACAGGAGTGCCTTCAGGTGTGAAGAGTAATTCTTATGGCCCTGAGGAGTAAACACCCAGCAATGGGCATAAGTAGAGATGTTATAGGCCTCACCCAAACAGAGTACGCAACAAGAATGGCTGTCTGAGGCTGGCAACTTCACCCCACATTCTGTGCAATACATGTAGGAGATCATTATCAAACCAATAGACAAACTCAAGGTCAGTCAGTCCAAAGTCAGAGCCAGGCGGTACTCAAAAGGGCCAGAGGCAAGCAAACGAAGTCAGAAACAGTCTGGGTCACGGTAGGAGACAGACAAGCCAAAGTCAAGGTCAGTCTGAGTCAAAGGAGATAATCTGAGAAGCATCCTCAAAAAACCAGTCCAAGGTCAGAGTAGGAGATCATCGAAAATCACAGTCAAAGACAGTCCAAGGTCAAAATACACCAGAAAAGCAGAGAAGGGGTGTTCAGTCCAAGTCAAAAGCGAAAGAGAAACTAAGAAAGCCAATCAAGTGAGAGTGAAGGTTCCTTGCGTGCTGCTAGCGTGGTGGACGAAAAGGTACTGAGGTAAAAAAAAAAGCCTTACATAACTATTCTAGAAGGTTCTGAGGTGCACTGCGCAGGAGCAGGTATAACCCCAGCTGTGAGATTCACAGAGACCATGAAGAAGAACACCTGGATACCACATTTTTTTTGCAAGAAAGGTTAAAGCCAGCATAGTATAGTGCTTTGAGTGTTGGACTAGGATTCTGGAAGACCAGGGTGCCATTTACACGATGAAAATGTCCCGGGAAGAATTGGTGTCGATCCCTGGCAGTTTACAAGTACATCGGGTCGGGTACGTGATTTTCGGAAGGGGGCCCATCTTTTATCCCTCAACCTGCGGGACTTCCAGTTCCGCGGTTTGGGCCAGTTTTTAAAAAAGTCACTGGAGGATTCGGAAAATCGGAAATGTAAACAGCCTGGGACAAAATATCTCGGTACTAGGGGATGGCCGGAAATGGTGACTGGGGGTGGGCTTAGAAATCAGCGACCAGAAAAGGAGGGTTCAGTCACCCGTTCAACAGATCCAGCCTCACCAGCCGAAAACAAAGGCATCCCTTACAGCTGCATGAAGGTTGATGTGTGTATGTGCGCGTGTGTGTACTCAATCACCTTTTTAAATGGATTTCTACACTGTAAACCCTTTAGCTTTACCTTTTCCTCTACTGCATGTTACAGAGAGATCGTGGTGGGCAGAGGGTTGCCCATTCATCCCCTGCCTTGATCACCTCCGTGGGTTTGAATGGGCACAGTAAAATATTCCAGCCTCTGAGCAAACGAATACCCTTTAATTCCCCCTCTCTGTGTCTGTGTCTTTCAAAACGCCTGTCTATAGCTGGCTTGAAACCTAAACTCTGCTGCTAAATCTCTGCTGTAAGGGTTAACATTTTAAAGAGGCAAGGAAACCCAAGCCTCCCCCCCCTCACTCGGCTTGATTTCAAAAGGAAAGCCCTGCGTCTGAGCGAAAGATCTCAGTCTGGGTCTTTCAAAATGCTTTCTGCCTCTGCTTAAAGGGTTAACATTTTAAAGAGACAGGAGAAACACAAGCGTCTGCCCCCTCTCCCCCCCCAGCCAGCCAATAGCATTGCTTGTGGCGTGGAACTCTAAAGGAAGTGTGTCACCGAGGTTGTGAAAACACGAGTAATCGCATCCTTGATTGACAGCCAAAAACAAACAAACAACCTAAAACCTAAAAAAAACCAACGGAACTTTGGACGTGTAAATATCAGTCACGGGACCACCCAGGATATCCAGATCAGTGACATAAATCGTATAAACAGCGAGGGACGGATTCGTGATCACAAAGCCACGGTAAGCACCGCGACAATTTCTGTCGTGTAACTGGCACCCAGGGTTCAAAACCCTCTTCAGCCATAGCCTGAATGACCTTGGGCAAATCACACTCTCTCACCCTAAGAGGAAGGCAACGCTAAACCTCCTCTGAATAAATACTGCCAAGTAAACCCTAGTATATGGCCTAAGTACTCTAAAGGCACCAGATCCTGTCTGATCTTGGAAGCTAAGCAGGGTCAGCATTGGTTAGTACTTGGATGGGAGGCCGCCAACAAACACCAGGTGCTGTAGACTATATTTCAAAGGAAGGAACTGGCAAAACCACCTCTGAGTATTCCTTGCCTAAGAAAACCCTATGTAATTCATGGGGTAGCTGTAAGTTGACAGACAATTTGAAGGCACACAAACATACACAAACTCTAAGATAAGATTGTTGTAAGTCAGTGCTGACTTGAAGGTACAGAACAACAACAAACAAGTAAAGATGTTGGGACTGTTGGGTGCCAGTTACATGACAGAAATTGTCGCGGTGCTTACCGTGATTTTGTGATCATGAATCCATCCCTCGCTGTTTATACAATTTATGTCACTGATCTGGATATCCCAGGTGGTCCCATGACTGATATTTACACGTCCAAAATTCCGGGTTTTTTTTAGGTTGTAGTTTGTTTTTGTTTTTTTGGCTGTCAATCAAGTATGCAATTACTTGTGTTTTCACAACCTCGGTGACGCACTTCCTTTAAAGTTCTGTGCCACGAGCGATGCTATTGGCTGGCTGGGGGGGAGACAGGGGGGCAGAGGTTTGGTATTCCCCTCGCTTCTTTAAAATGTTAACCCTTGAAACAGAGGCAGAAGGCACTTTTCAAAGACCTCAGACGGAGGAACAATTAAACCATCTCCTTTCCTTTTGAAAGCAAGCCGAGTAGAGGCTAGGCATTTTGAAAGACCCAGACTGAGATCTTTCGCTCAGACGCAGGGAGATCAAGCCGAGTGAGGTTGGGGGGGTTTGGGTTTCCCCTTGCCTCTTTAAAATGTTAACCCCTACTTCAGAGGTTCAGCAGAGATTTCAAGGCATTTTGAAAGGCACAGACACAGAGGGGGAATTAAAGGGTGTTCATTCGCTCAGAGACTGGAATACCAGGGAGGTTATCAAGGCAGGGGATCCTCTGCCCAACGCGATCTCTCTGTAACATGCAGTTGAGGAAGAGGTTAAAGCTGAAGGATTTGTAGTGTAGAAATCCATTTAAAAAGGTGATTGAGTACACACGCGCGTGTGCACGCGCGCACACACAAATCGACCTTCGTGCAGGGGGAAGGGATGCCTTTGTTTTCGGCTGGTGAGGCTGGATCTGTTGAACGGGTGACTGACCCCTCCTTTTCTGGTCCCTGATCTCTAAGCCCACCCCCAGTCACCATTTCCGGCCATCCCTAGTACCGAGACATTTTGTCCCAGGCTGTTTACATTTCCGATTTTCCGAATCCTCCAGTGACTTTTTTAAAAACCGGCACAAACCACGGGACTGGAAGTCCCGCAGGTTGAGGGATAAAAGGTGGCCCCCCTTCCAAAAATCACGTACCCGAGCCAATGTACTTGTAAACTGCCAGGGATCGACACGAATTCCTCCCAGGACATTTCCATCATGTAAACGGCACCGTGGTTTTTATTCGCCTTCCTCTGCTAGCTCAAAAGTTCTTAAAGACTCCTTGCTTTGCCCTTAAGAATTTCCTGGAGGAAATGCCCCAGTTCTAAGGCTGTTACCTCAAGGTTTGGGTAGCTGAGCACCACAAGAGAAGCGCAGGCACTTTTGCAATCTCCCTTGACATAAGACAGGTCTACTCCCCCAACTCTTTCCAGTCCAGCAAAGGAGGAACTGCTCTGCCACTCCTGTGTATCTTGTTCAACCACACCTGCCTTCAACCGGGCTTGATCACTATATGGAACATAATAGAATCTGTTCATTTCCAGCAGGATAACAAGCTAGGGATAAACAACACTCATTTTTTTTCTCCCAGAGTTTAGGGGAAACAGGATGGATAAAAACAACATTGCCCAAAGTGTAGACATTTATTCCATTATTGACTGTTGACTACGGGCTTCATAGGTTGTGATGCTTCAAAAGCTTGCAAAAGTTATCCAAGCGGAGAGGATCATGGGACAAGATATGTGCATGTCAACCAAAGGCAACACTGCTTTTATCATACAATATTGAATTTAACAGCCTTTTTTAAAAAGAAAAAAAAAATTAACAGACTAATATGCACCAGAGCTTTGTTGGCCCAGAAAGCTTATAAAGCCAATTGATTTTGTTCCTTTTCGCAGCTGAGATTTTCCACAAATACAAGGACACATCCTCTCAAATGTATCAAGAACAATGTAAAATGGTGTGTGTGTATACACAGACTTGCTTGCCAGTGTGGGGGTTTGCTTTTTGTTGTTTTTTGTTTCAGCCAAGGCACATTAACATGTAGAATAGGGTGGGCAAAGGGTGGGCTTAAGGATTCTTGTGACCCCCAGGCTGTATTTGTCACCCTGAGTTCTCCTTGGTTCCCTTGGCCTACCCATTTTAAGGTCAAAAATGGAGAATGAATTGCCTCTATTAGAACCTTCTAGAAGGGGCACTTCACCCTTACACCAATGGTTCTTAACCTGTGATCCAGGGACTCCCAGGGGTCTGTGATGTCCTCACTGGGAGTCCGTGAAGGCTTGAAGGCTGCTTGGCCCACCTCCTCTTCCCTGCAGTGGAGCAGCCATGTGACAAGAGCCAAGGCAAAGGCTGGCTGGCTTAGCCTGCGCATTGCCATTCAATCCACTCCAGCCACAAACTTGCAGGAAAAAGCAGGAGGGAAGTCTTCCCTCCCCCTCCATTGCCTCTGAGGGAATGATTAATGGATTGTGTAATTGTATTATTATTATTATTATTATGGTTTTAAATCTTGAGTTAAGTCTTGGGGGGCCCATGGCAACAAAAGATATTTAAAGGGGGGCCTTGGTAAAGCAAAGGTTAAGAGCCACTGCCCTACACTGTTGAATATTTAAAATATATAAAACAAGTTTTCACTGTAGGGAGTCAAGAGTTTGTAAGGCAGCAAAGATAAGCTGAAGTTGAAATCCCTTACTGAGAGTCAAGGGATCTTATTTCTGAGGTAAACACGCCTTGCTAGGATTCCTCCCTAAAAGACTTCTGTAAAAGGGGGGGGGGCGGAGAGGAGACGGGAGCTGGATTCAATGAGCCTGAGGTGTACCCCCCCCCCCGGTGGGGGCTGACCTTCGTAACAGGGACGGGCTCTGTTTGCCACTCAGCCTCGTATTAGGTTAGTTCGGCTACCCCAAAAAAGGTCAGACTTGTGAGAGCGGATTTACCAAGGCTTGCGAGCCTGATTCTACACGCAGCCCCGTGTAACCAGAGGCAGCTCCTCCTGAACTCGAGGCCACTTAACTCTCAAGCAGAGCCTTTGGGCCCCCAGATGTAGTAGTAGTAGTAGTAGCAATAATAATAATAATAATAATAATAATAATAATAATAATAATAATAATAATACAAGCACCAGAACCCCAGGCGGAAAGAGGAGCCCCCCCCGCCCGAGAGCTCCCTTCCTCCTTCTAGCCCCGGGCTTTGGGGAAAGCTGAGCCCTCCCCTGGCAGTTTACCGCTCCCATGCACGCAGCGTCTCTTGCTCCAGCGTCGGTTCGGGTTCTGCTCGGTTCGCCATGGTGCCCCGGGTCTGGGTTTCCTACTTCCTGCGTTGTTCCGAGATCATTAACCTCCCCACCACTCCCCTTCCGCACAGCTCAGACTCTTAGGATGTATTTGACGTACAGGGTACTGCTATACAGTACTGTATAGAGAAAGGGAAGGCGCTCGCTAGAGCTCTTTTTTGAATTTTGAGGGTAGGGGCATCTCATGCAAAAACATGGATGAGAAGCAGTTGGCTCCCACCAGTTCCGTTTACCCTGGGCTGCATTTAATTTGACATATTTTAGCTCCTTCCCCCCAACCCAATGTATAGAACAGTGGCTCTTTATCTTTTTTTTTACCAGGGGCCCCCTTTAAATATCTTTTGTTGCCACGGCTCCCCAAAACTTAACTCAAGATTTAAAACCACCACCACCACCACCATCCCATTACACCATCCATTAAACCTTCCCTCAGAGGCAATGGAGGGGGAGAGAAGACTTTTCTCCTGCTTCTTCCTGCAAGTTTGTGGCTGGAGCGGATTATATGGCAATGTGCAGGCCAAGCCAGCCAGTCAGCCATTGCCTTGGCTCCTGTCACATGGCCGTTCCACTGCAGGGAGGATTTGGGCTGAGCACACTTCAAGCTTTCGCGGACCCCTTGAGGACATTGCAGCCCTCTGGGGGTTCCAGGACCACAGATTAAGAACTACTGGTATAGAAGATATATTTATGCAGGAAAAATAAAATGCACAAATAGCGGGTGGTTGACATCCGACTTGATAGTAGTGCATGTGAAAAGGATCTAGGGGTCTTAGAAGAGCACAAGCTAAACATGAGTCAACAGTATGATGTGGTGGACAAAATGACAATGCACTTTAGATTGCATCAACAGGTCTCTCTCTCTCTCTGGCTTTTCTTCGCAAACGAAGATTCAGGAAGGACTCACCCCGCGCCTTCTGCAAGCGCGCTGATGACTAAAAAGGCCAATCCGAGATAAACAAGTCCGGTTGCAAAAAGCGCAGCAGAAGGTCTCCTTGGGTGATGTTTTTGGGTTGTGATTCTTTCTGCGTTGTCGTTTATCAACAGGTCTATAGAGTCCAGATCAAGGGAAGTAATAGTTCAGCATTGGTCAGACCTAACCCTTAAATAATGCACCCAGTTCTGGGCACCACAGTTCAGAAGGATACTGACAACCTGGAAATACAGATAGAATCCCAGGGCGGAATCCACACTATACAAATAATTTGAAACTGGATTACTGTATTTGCCATGGCTCCTTCCTATGGAATCATGGGATTTGTACTTTGGTGAGGCACCAGCGCTATGACAGAAAAGGCTAAAGACCTTGTAAAACTACAAATTCCAGGATTCTATAGGAAGGAGCCATGGCAAATAGTCCAGTTTCTATCTGGATTATTTCTGTAGTCTAGATTCAACCTTAAAAGAGTTGAAAGTACCCACAAGGGCCATTTAGTCCAGTCCACCCACCATGCAGGAATACACAACTGAAGCAGTCCTGAAAGATGACTATCCGACTTCTGTTTAAAGATCTCCAAAGGAGAATCCACCACCTACTATTGAGGTAGTCTATTCCATAGTTGAACAGTTCATACACTGAAGAAGTTCTTTCTAATGTTTAGGCGTAATCACTTTACTTCTAATTTGAATCCATTTAAAGATGGCTGTCATGTCACCTCTCAGCCTTCTCCCAAGTTAAACATACCCAATTCCCCAAATCGTTCCTCATAAGGTTTGGTTTCTACACCTTTAATCATCTAGAGCAGATCATTAAACAGACAGTCTGTAACTACTTAGAAAGGAATGCCGTGATCACAAAAAGTCATTTTCTCAAAAACAACTCATGCCAGACTAATCTCATCTCTTTTTTTTTTTATAGTTACAAACTTGATAGGTGAAAGGAACGCAGTGGATGTAGTGTATCTTGATTTCAGTAAGGCTTTTGACAAGGTCCCCCATGATATTCTTGCAAAAAAGTTAGTAACCTGTGGGCTAGACAATGCAACTGTTAGATGGATTTAATTGGTTGACTGACCGAATCCAAAGGGTGGTCACCAATGGCTCTTCTCCGTCCTGGAGAGAAGTGACCAGCGGGGTGCCACAGGGTTCTGTCCTGGGCCCAGTGCTAGTCAACTTTTTTATCAACGACTTGGATGAGGGAATAGAGGGTTTGCTTATCAAGTTTGCAGATGACACCAAATTAGGAGGGGTAGCTAACACCCCAGAGGACAGGATCAGAATCCAAAATGACCTCAACAGATTAGAAAGCTGGGCCAATGTTAACAAAATGAATTTCAACAGGGAGAAACGTAGGATACTACACTTGGGCAATAAAAATGAAATGCACAGATATAGGATGGGTGACACTGGCTTGAGGGCAGTACATGCAAAAAGAACCTAGGAGTCTTAGTGGACCACAAGCTGAACATGAGTCAGCAGTGTGTTGCAGCAGCTAAAAAAGCCAATGTGATTCTAGGCTGCAATAATTGTATAGTGTCTTGATCAAGGTAAGTAATAGTGCCACTCTATTCTGCTTTGGTCAGACCTCACCTGGAATACTGTGTCCAGTTCTGGGCACCACAATTCAGGAGGATATTGAAAAGCTGGAACACGCCCAGAGGAGGGCAACCAGGATGGTGGGTGGTCTGGAAGCCATGCCCTATGAGGAGCTGCTTAGGGAGCTGGGCATGTTTAGTCTGGAGAAGAGAAGGTTGAGAGGTGACATGATAGCCATGTTTAAATATTTGAAGGGATGTCATACTGAGGATGGGGCAAGCTTGTTTTCTGCTGCTCCAGAGACTAGGACATGGAGCAATGGGTTCAAACTACAGGAAAAGAGATTTCGCCTAAACATTAGGAAAAACTTCCTGATAGTAAGAGCAGTTCGGAAGTGGAATGCACTGCCTTGGAGTGTGGTGGAGTCTCCTTTGGAGGTTTTTAAACAGAGGCTAGATGGCCACCTGTCTGGAATGATTTGATTGTGTATTCCTGCATGGCAGGGGGTTGGACTGGATGGCCCTTGAGGTCTCTTCCAACTCTATGATTCTATAATCTTGTTTGGCCTTTTGAGAATTTCCCTGACAGTAAGAGCCTTTTAGTGGGAATTGACTGTACTGGAGGGTGGTGAACACTCTGGAGGTCTTTAAAAGTGGCAGTCATTTTTTCAGGTGTGCTTTAGTTATGTGTTGCTGCATGGCAGGGGGTTGGACTAGATGGCTCTTGCAGCCCCTTTTAACTCTCTTGATTCTGTCATCAGAAAAACTGTTGTAATTGATTTCACCTAACCACAAATTCATGTGAGGTACTGTTTGAAAAACAAATGACTTGCTAAATTACCTTGCCTCATTAGGGTTTCTGCTTTGTTCAGGAGATTCATACTCACGTGGTAGCCCAGTCATGAATAGAAAAACATACTGGACACTCACCAGGAAGGATCATTCTGGGTTGGTATTTCTCTCAGATAATAGATAAGTTGATTAAGGGAAGAAACGGAGATGGTATTGATCAGCTTTATAGAGATGATGTCTTCCATGGCCAAGCAAGGGAAACTATTAGTCTCACCAAACAGGCTTTCCTCTTTTTGTCCAAATTGAGCAACAAGCTTAGATTCCCCACCCCCCCACATCACATTGGATATTAAACCTAGGGGCTCTGTACAGTAAGATAACTCTCCTTCTGCCCTACATCTTAAGAGGATCTTGTTTTCAGAATCATGCCACTGTATAGAAGTGTTCTCACTGTCTGGCCTTCCAGATGTTTTGGATTTCTAACTCACATTATTTCTGACCACTGGCTGCAATGACTGGGGCTTCTCAGAACTGAAAAGTTCAAAACATCTGCAGGTCCCAAGTGTGAGAACCATAGCTCTTATATTGGGAAGGCTGGGCATAGTAAGTTCTTATTTATAAAAGACACCTAATTGTCTCAAAAGTTGCATTTGCTAAGTATTTGACTGATTAAACATACCTCTGCCTGGAAAAAAAGGAGGAAATCCCACAAATAGACTGCAGGTAAAGCATCAGTCACTATTCTTAACTACTCATATCAGACCCAGCTCCAAAATAAGTGAAGTTGTATCTCATAAATGGTATTCACATAGTACCACTGAGCAGAATATCAGTTGAGAGCAAGCTTTTTATGTAGAAAGGATTGTCATGAAACTTCTGAAGCCTACAGTACTGATTATGGAATTGGAAAAATACATCACAACTCACCTAAGGATGGCACAAATAAATATTGCTGTAAATGTGGACAAAGGGCATAATCAACTTCTCAGCCCAAGTCCACTGTATCAATATTTCCTCTCATTAAAATGCACAATCTGAAGACACAACAGTTTGAGTAACAATTTTTATTGAAAGAAAAATAAAAATAAAAATAAATTCTTACACATTTGCAAAACATGGTTTTAAAGTTAACAGGTATGTCCGTATAGAAAGCTACAACATTAGTCCAGATGACATTACAGTAAATGCATAATCGAAGAAGTGTAGGAGCGGCTCATTCTGTCTCATCTGTTGCATTCTTCATGTTCTCAGAGCATGGCAAATGACATTGTTCCAAATGCACACCTTTATACGCATAATGTAAGTGTTACTGCAGAAATGAGCTGAAGAGTTTTTATAATACAGACCGAAAGGCTAAATTTGGTAAAGAGATTGTCAGTAAATTTTGGCCTCTAAATAGGAAAACTCCAATGCTATTCTAGCCCTTTAAAAACAGCTCAGTACACTGATGGCAGTATATGTGGCATGGCTACCTATTAAACTTTTTAGTTGTAAAGCACACACAAACAGAGCAGCAGCAAAACATGGTTAGGCAAAGCCATTTACAGAAATAGCTGAAATTTTACATCCCACATTGCCTTTATCCTGAGAGAATAAATACAAACAATGTTATTTTAGTAAATTTGTTGAACAATGCCAGTAATATCTATGTTGTTCCTGAACAGGAATATAAAAGTTCCTTCATTTTGTTAACTGGAGCAGCAGTTCAAAGAGGTTTAAGTATTATTGTCTTATTTCCTCCTTGAAACAATCTTACTCACTTCCACAATCCTTTCCTTATCACAAGCTACTCAATGTATCTTATTCCACTGACAGATTAACACAATGGCTCTTACTTAAATATTCCAATTATTGTTGAAAGAGATTTATTAAAACTCATGTAAATGTAAAAGAAATTATTTGAGTAGGCAAGGGAAAACAAGAAAGGCAGGGGCAGTAGGCTAGAGACAAACTTGATGTGTCATCTCTTTAAAAAGGATGGGAAATGATGGCAATCTAGTTCACTGGACATGGGCATACCCACCCTTTTTTCTTTAAGAGGTGACACATCAAGTTTGTCTCCAGTCTGCTGCTGAATTCTATTTGAAGCAGCTGTCTGACCAAATTCGTTTACTGAGCTTTCAACGTGCCTTGTTCAGATGACAGAGAAACAGATACCCAAACAGTATTGGAAATGACAAGGCCAAATAATAATAATAAAATAAAATTAAAATAAATAAAAAAACCTGAAGGAATTATTGCCCTGATAAAGAGAAGGCAGCTTTGGTAGCACTTAGGAAGATTAGAAGACCTGAGGGAAAGAGAAATAGTTCTTTGCCTCTTGTCCAGCTAAATCACCTTCAAGGGACAGCAGACAAGAGCTGAAGGAGTAGTATTAGTAAGGTACTACATATCTTCAGATCTATAAACTACACCTAGTTTGACTATCCCATGGTTGTTCCATGGAGCTATGACACAGGCTTTAATTCTTTATTTCAGATGTAGTTTATCTCCAACATGCATTTTCTAAAGAAAGTTATCTTGATTTTTCTAAACAAAAACCTTCCTCTTCTAAGGCAAAAAACTCTGTTTGTGCATCACTGTTTATACCTGATACAGTGGAGTAATACCTTAAGATGCCCTTAAGCTATGAAAAGCTTTTTGGTCTCACAATGGTTTCCCCCACCCCTTGGTGCATGAAAAGGAATCCTGTGCTTCTCTCACCAATAATTTTATAAAAAGCAAGGTGGGGAAAAAGTGGAAGGGCAGCGTTTGCCCAGTTGCTGTGCTCTACTAAGCCAGCCTTCGATCTCGTTTAAGAGTAGCAGCCACTTTCCAGACAGCAACACACTGGGAGAGCAGGATCTCTTCTGGGAATGTCTCTAATTCCTCCAAGAGGGTGTTGCTCTCTTTTCTTTCCAGGTATGGAGTCAGGGTATCCTTAAGGCTGGAAAATAAAGTTAGAGAGATAAGCACACATACCGTATATTCTGGTGTATAAGATGACTGGGCATGTAAGTCAACCCCCCCCTCCAATTTTTAAGTTAAAATATAGAGTTTGGGATATACTCGCTGTATAAGACTACCACTCCCTCTCTTAAATGGCGAGTACAGTTGTCCCTTCACATTCACTGGGGTTTGGTTTCAGGACCCCCCGTGAATACTCAAGTCTCATTATATGCAATGGCATAGCAAAATGGTGTCTCTTATATAAGATGGCAAAAATCAAGGTTTGCTTTTTGGATTATTATTTTTTAAAGAATATTTTCAAGCCATGAATACTTAAATCCGTGAATATGGAGGGACAACTGTATATCCCAAACTCCCCGCTCCAGCCACCACCCATCCATCCTTCCCGAAGGAATCGAGGCAGAGGAGAGGGGCGAATGTAGTGGTTTGCCTCACACGTCGCCCATCTCCTGCGCCTTCTCTTCCTTTGCAAAGGGAGCGAAGACGCAGGAGATCGGGCGGGGGGTGAGGCAAACCGCTACATTCGCCCCTCTCCTCTGCCTTTGCCCCCTTTGGGGAGGAACTGAAGGCGGAGGAGAGGGGCAAATGTAAGGGTGGCTAGCTGGAGGGTGGGGGTTTCCAGCCACCACTACCCCTCCCTGAAGCCGCGATCGGGAGTCCGATTGTGGCTTCGGGAGGGTGGCTCCGGGGGGGGGGATTTCCAGCCACCGCCACCCTTCCCTGAAGCCGCGATCGGGAGTCCAATCGTGGATTCAGGGAGGGTGGAAGGGTGGCTCGAGGGGGGGATTTCCAGCCACTGCCATCCCTCCCCAAAGCCACGATCAGGAGTCTGATCGTGGCTTCGGGGAGGGTGGAAGGGTGGCTCGAGGGGGGATTTCCAGCCACCGCCACCCCTCCCCGAAGCCACAATCGGGGTGGGTACGGAGGGGTGGCTAGCTGGGTGGGGTGTCTTCTTATAGGGCTCCCCATTGCAGCTTCGGGAAGGGCGGGTGCTGGCAAGCCTCCCCCCATCCATCCATCCATCCATCCGTCCTTCCGAAGCAGTGATGGGGAGCCCTATTCCAGCGTATAAGACGACTACCTAATTTTTAAAAGATTTTGAGAAGGTTAAAAAGTCGTCTTATATGCCGGAATATATGGTATATATAGCAACTCTGCTGTATCACTTGGCAAAGTGGGGTGTATTTCACCAGCAGCAGAGAACCTGGTTTTGGTGAGTAACAGAATAAACCAATAAGAGACCTGGATTGGGCTATACAGGCTCTTACCTCCATGTGGGGTTGAACTCTTCCCCAGCCTGGACGTGTTTCAGCTTCAGCAGGATCATTTCATGCAACTCTTGGAGGAAGGATTCCAGCCCAACCTGGAGGAGGAAGGCATTGAGGAGTCTGGTGTGCTCTGTGGTAAGTTCATCTCTGTAGGGTGTGCTGATCTCTGCAAAGGGATCCTGGAAAGTACATACAGCAGCACAGTTAGAGGAAGAAGCCAGAACAGTGGCAAGAAACCCCACCGTATTCCATTCCATCATTGCTTCCTACCCTTTTCAGGTACAGCAGCTGCTCAGATTTATGGCAAGACAGGAGCTGCCACAGTGCAATCGTGTGCTTCAGGTGACACCGACTCAGTGCCTGAAAGAGAAAGATACGGAAGCTTACCTCTTCTAAGAAAAAGAAGGTGATTACTATATACTTAGTTATAAACTAGATAAATATCATGGAAATAACTAGAGATCTCACTAGATCAGAGCTGGGGAACTGGATTGTTCCTGGAGGCTAGACGAGGCTGCTTCCTGGGGTCAGTTTCATGGAACAGATGATTCCAAGGCATCAACTCCCTTCCCAAATCTCCTTCTGCTTCCCTGAAATCATCAAACCCCTTCTGCTGGCTCCCATCTTAATGTTCTGCACTAATGCTATACAGTCATCCCTTCACATTCGTGGGGGTTAGCTTCCACAGACTCCCGCAAATGTGAAAATTGTGAGAATAATGACTGCCCTCCCCCTCCCCTGCCAAACCGACCACGGGACCTCCGGAGGCCCCATAGTCGCTTTCCCCTGCCTCCCCCCTCCCTCCTCAGGCCTTCATGAGGCCTTTGGAGGCCCCGTGGAGGCCTCCCCGGCCCTCCCTCCCCAGGCCTTCACAGGGCCTTTGGACCGTCTCCAGAGGCCCGTGGAGGTCTCCCTGGCCCTCCCCCCTCCCTCCCCAGGCCTTCACGGGGCCTTCGGAGGCCCCCTGTCGCTGCTTTTGGGAGGGTGGGGGGCCCTCCCAAAACCGCGAATATTCAAAACTGCGAATGCTAAGTTCACGAACGTGGAGGGGCAACTGTATATTCTACAGATAATAAGGAAAAATAATAGCAATATGATTTTTATTTTTCAAAATGTTACCTTTAAGTGTTGCTGCTTTCCTTACAGTTCCCACTGGTATTCATTGTATTGTTTTTCCTTATTTATATTGGGGGCAAGACCATGAATGTGAAAGAAAACTCTCCTTAAGCTGTCCTGCTAGGTAACTGACAGCACAAGGAACCTAAGCCAACAAGTTACTGTTGAATCTTACAGAAACATCCCAGAACCACTTCCCAAGTGAATGGATGAAAAACCTCAACTACGGATTGCTGATGGCTCCACACTACAAGTTGCCCCTGAGCAATGTTTCACAGGGTCCTGGGTTGCACAACACCTCTTGGGCAGCAGAATATCTCAAATCAGTGCAGTGCTGATCTATGTGGAACCTAAGTGCAAAAAGACCTCCAGATGGAGAATTCCCACAGGTTTGTAATAGAAGGAGATAGATTTTTTTATTAAAAAAATTGCAGGATGAAACAAACATAAGAGATCTTAACTACAACCCAGAAGACCACAGTTGCATGGTGCTTTGGTGACACTCCAAATACCTCTGAAACACAGCACAGATATGGGAGCTCCTCCGACTATTGTCCCTCCAAGTTCAAGACAGAGGCCAAAGTGTACCACACTCACCAGAGGACTACTGTGATGAAATGAGTTGTGGCTGTCTGGACAAAATGAGGTAAAACAACCACCTCCCCTGGCCTGTGAGAAATGTGCAGCTTTATGCTTGACTCTTTCACTCTCTAGAAACAAAGGGAGGCCCTGATCCTCCTGCACTTACCTTGAGAACATGAGCATTTGTCTGACTGCCCATCTGCAGTGTGTTTTCAACATATTCTGTCAATGTCATCTCTGGGTCACCTCCAGCCATAGCCAAGAATCCTAAAGTTATTTCAGTGACAGACAGAGCTTCACAGATGTCACTGTAGGACTGCAACTCCCCACTGATCATGCTAATTGTGGAATTTGGAAGGCAGCTCTGTAATTCAAGGGGATTAAAAAAAAAAAACAATCAGCACTCATCATTGCTGTCCTTTGCTGGAAAGAAAAGAGGCTTATGCCATGTGGACACTCCTTCAGGATACAAAAACAACTTAGGAACTGGACAAGATCAGCAAAGATGGTTTAAACATTATGCTCAATCTTGGTATCCCACACCTGTTCTATATAGAATCATAGAGTTGGAAGAAACCATAAGGGCCATCCAGTCCAACCCCCTGCCATGCAGGAATACACAATCAAATCATTCCCGACAGATGGCCATCCAGCCTCTGTTTAAAAACCTCCAAAAAAGGAGAGTCTACCACACTCCAAGGCAGTGCATTCCACTTCCGAACAGCTCTTACTGTGAGGAAGCTCTTCCCAATGTTTATAAGAAGGGGAATTTATAAAGGGCTATTTTCCAGGGTTAAAAATCATGGGCAAGAACATTTACTCTGATTGCACACATCTATCAGCAACTAAATCTCACTGAATGCCACAGGACTCCTTATCCAGTAAGCAAACACAGGATGACACTGATCAGTAAGCAGTATGGGGCTAATTCAAATTTGAACAAGATTTGTCTGGAAATGAGTCCAATCACTTTCCAATATTTTTACTGTTCTCATCTGAGAGACGCTCACCTGGGTCAGCTTGTTCTTGATATCTTTGAAAAGATGCTCATAATTTCGGTCATGCCTGTACACAAGAGTGGGAATGCCCTACAAAGGAAGAGAACAAAAATGTAGCCTCAGTGGGTCACCTATGACTTGGGAGTTGTATCTCTCAGAAGGCAGGAGAGCTAAGTGGCAACATCCAGCTTCCGTGGTACATACTGTCAATGTGATCAAGGGCTTCCCCTGTAGGAATCGGCTGATCACTTGCTGCTGGATCTTTCCCAGGTCAAATTCCTGAATGGCCTCTCCTCCTTTCTCCATGCTGTACTGGCAGTTGGATAGAATCAGTGGGATCAAGTCCCTCTCCACCTCATAAGTGATCACATGGAGATCTGCCACTTCTGCAGGGCTCACAGAGTATCTGTTGAGAAGGGAAGGGAAGAGAGCAAGAAAGAGCAATGCAGCTTTGGCATCAAGAAGGCTACCTGGCAGCTGCAGCAATTGGGGATTCTAGCAGATGCAGGAGACGGACATACCTGTTGGCATCTGTTGTATATTTTTCTATGGTGTAGACAAAGTCATTGTGCAGGGCAATGAGATAACTGGCCAATGCTGTGGAACACAGGCCTAGACCTCGCCGGCGAGGCAGGAGGATCTCAAACTCACTCTCCAGAGTGAGGTCAGCATCACAGTAGCCACTGGGGAGCTTAATTTCACCTGCAATGTGGCAAGAAAACATTTCTGAGCCACCCAAAGCCACTGGTAGATGCCTTACATCCAATCTGGATTGTCTGTGCTTTTCAAAATAATTAATGATCATTTATTGCTTCCATATGGAGACTGTTTAAATTCTTACAGTCAGAACTGGAAGGCTAGTGCTGGACATTCCACATAAAGGAGTGCAACATTTTGTGTTCTGCCAATGAATCCTGCATGTGAAAGAAATGCAAGTGCTGGAGGAGGAGAGAATGCTAACACACACACCCCTCCTCTCCATTTTATCTTTAGCTATAGAAGATAAGCCTGGAGAGTTTTTCTTCTAGCATAAAGAAAATGACAAGCATAGAGAGCAGCCCAGCCTGAGAACAAGAGATATAAAGGACTAGTTTTCCATTGGGTGATATTAGCTAATGCCTCAGTCTTACTGCTTCACAATTGAATTATGGTATAAAATGGTTGCTCACCATTGGTTTCCAAGGATGATCTCAGCTTATTCCACACATCCAGAAATGTTTTCACTCTGCTTATCATAGCATGCCTCATGCCTCCTGGATGAAACAAGAAACCAATATGACACATTCAATATTGGAAAGTTGTGTAGCTCCTTTTAAAAGCACTTCCACCTGAGCAAGTTCTGGTCCACAAAATTACAATGTAAGAGCAGCCCTGCTGTAGCAGATCAAAGATTTCATCTAATTTATCAGAGGAGCCAGCCAGATGCCTCTAGGAAGTGCCAAGCTGAAGACAAAGGCACTAGTCCTCTTTGTTCATCTCCGCCAACTATTTCAGGTTAGCATGCAATACAGTCATAGATAGATCTATCTTCTATGAATGAATACATCTGATCAAAGACATGAAGTCATCTCTATATCTCACTGCAGCAAATCCCCTATATTAATCATACATTGTGTGAGGTTTAAGAATATACAGTTGCCCCTCCACATTCGCGGCTTTCACACTTGTGGTTTTGATTATTCACAGTTTCGCCCCGACCCCTTCGGGAAGGCCGGCGAGAGGCGGGGCAACCTCCTGCCTGCGCCTTCCCCAGCCTTCCAGAGGTGGCTCCGGGGCTTCTAAGCCTCGGAGCCCTCTCAGGAAGGCTGGGGAGAGGCAAGGCAGCCTCCCTCCCGCCCACCCGCTGCCTTCCCCGGCCTTCCTCAGCAGGCTCCGGGGCTTCTAAGGCCCGGAGTCCCCTCAGAAAGGCCATGGAGAGGCCAGCCAGGCTGGCCAGAAACCCTCCCGCCGACTCCCTCACTCGGTGTGTGTGTGTGTGTGTGTCGCGGGAGCAGCATTTTTATTCGCCGTTTTTCCACATTCACAGGGGTCTCAAGATCCTAACCCCCGCGAATGTGGAGGGATGACTGTATAATGTGAAATGTGGAGGGACGACTGTATAAGCAAGCTAAACTAGCTAGTCACATGATAGTAGATTCAGACTGCTCCTACTGCTAAAATCCTATATTTTACCAACTTAAATGCTTGTACATACCACTGATTTCAGTGTCAGAGATTTAACCTTGATTCTACCACTGAAAGCTACAGTCCTTCAAAAAGTATACTTTTAATTGTATTATATACAATTTATACATAAATAGTAGTTGCATTTGCCTTGATGATGCAGGAAGACAGTGAAAGAGAAGGAAGAAATGGTAAATTAATCTATTTTCTCCAGGAATCCATTTAAGATCTTTTTTAAAGTCGTGTATTGGTTGTTATACAGACATTTTTGCAAAGCTGACACATTCCCCAATCACTGTAAACAATTTATAAGTATAGAGCTTGGTGTTAAGCACTTCTCATTATGGTGTTTGTGCTCTGCTTATTGGACCTATGGCAGTGTGGTGTCTCACCTGCAGGAAGGCTGTGAAGGAAATCTCCGATTGTCCTGTGATCTACCTCTGAAATGTTTTGGAACCTCTTCACCAAGTCCTTCTGCAAAGTCAGAATCTCTGGCAAAAACATTACCAACCTAAGTTCAGCTTCCTGGAAATCAAATAGTGCAAGTCAGGGAAGAGAAGCTGAATGACTTTCAGTAGTCAAAGCAACAAATAATTGCTGGAACATGTATATGCTACACAGAACACAGCTTCAGAACATTTATGAATGTTACTGCTGATAGGGCTTAGAAACAAGCAGGAGCCTTCAACAGAGTTTCTACTGATTGCAGTTAATGCCTTCCAGATATGTGTCCACCCTCGGGGCCTCTATCTATCTATCCCTTTGCCCCTAAAATCCCTCTTTCCATTTTCCATTTCTGTGGCTACAAAAGTATTCCAAATTCTGGAAATACTTTAGTAAGGAAAACACATACACCTAGTGTTTTCAAGCAAATCTGTGTACTTTGAGCACACTTGCTTCATTATACAAGTTCTTCCCTAATTTTTTTGTAATCAGTTAGCATTAATGTACTCCATGCTGCTCTTGCCTCTTTAATTTTGCTATACAGTTGTCTCTCCATATCCATGGATTTGGTATCCACAGATTTCTTAAAAAAATAATAATCCAAAAAGCAAATCTTGATTTTGCCATCTTATATACGGGACACCATTTTGCTATGCCACTGCATATAATGGGACTTTGAGTATTCATGGACTTTGGTATCCACAGGGGGATCCTGGAACCAAACCCCAGCGAATATGAAGGGACAACTGTACACTAATACTAAAAATGTTCACAGGGCCTCAAGTGCTTGCAATAGTCTTCTAATACCCATCTTCTACACACTACTTCTGCTTTGGAAGAGGACTGTCTCCTGAAAAATGTAACAGATCATGGTCACTGGTATGGTAGAAAGAACTCATTCTTGTGCCACGGAGCCTTGTCTCTTCCATATATACAGCAAACACTTTAGGAGCAAGCAAGAAACCCATGTCCAGTTGTTGGCTGAACTATCCAGAACCTTATTTGTTTCCAGTGGTAAATAATGGTATCCTATACTGCAGAAGTGAGAATTGAGTAGCCCCCAGATGTTGCTGGACTGCAATTCCCAGAATCCTCACCATTGGCTATGTTGTCTTGTTGTTTGCCTTCAAGTCATTTCCAACTTAATAATAATAATAATAAAAAAAAATATTTATATCCCGCCCCTCTACAAAACGTAATTCGGGCAGCTTACAACGTTTAAAATATACATCTAAAACCCTCCACCCCCCCTTAAAATACAATTAGATAATTCAAAAATTAAAACATACTTTAAAAATACTAGATTTTCTTTCTGATGGCCGGGTATCTATTCAGGAAAGGCCTGCTGGAAGAGATCCATCTTAAGAGCTTTTTAAAAGCTATTTTGGGTGGTGATATGATGGTTCTCATCCGGCAGGCCGTTCCATAATCTGGGAGCAATAGCCAAAAAGGTCCTCTGGGAGGTTGTAGAAAGCCTAATTTAAAGGTTGCAGCAAATTCTTCCCAGAGGACCTGAGTGCGTGGGGAGGATTATATGGAAGGAGGCAGTCCTGAAGATAGGTTGACCCCAAGCCATTAAGGGTGTTAAAGGTGATAACCAACACCTTGTACTGGGCCCGGAAACTGATGGGCAGCCAGTGAAGTGATCTTAAAATCGGTGTTATATGGTCTCTTCTGGATGCACCCGAGACCAGTCTGGCTGCCATGTTCTGTACCAGTTGAAGCTTCTGGACCAAGCATGAGGGTAGCCCCATGTAGAGTACATTACAGAAATCAGGACGGGTAGTAGAAGAATATAAAATGAAATTACTAGATGAACTAAGAGCAGAGGGGTATCAGTGTAGCTGGTTCTTACTGGTTCTTATACAGGCAAATGAAAGAATGGTTCATTATGGATGACAAACTGCATAAAATAGATTTGCAGGACTCAGATCTAGGGAAACTACTAAAAGAAGAAAAACATCAACTGGTTTCAAAATTATATAAGAACTTACTAAAAATTGAGATGGAACAAGTAGTAGTAAAGGAGTGTATGATAAGATGGGAGCAGGATATCGGAAATAGTATAGAATTAGAGGAATGGCAACGAACTGCAAAAAACAAAAGACTAAAATACACTAAGCCAAGATCTGAGAGAAAATTATTTTAAAATGCAGTACATGTGGTTCTTGACACCCCACAACAAATGTAACAACAATAAGCTAAATGTAACAAAAATATGGATAATATAAATGTTGGAAATCTGGCAAAAGAACTGGAACACATTTTCATATGTGGTGGGCATGTAAGAAACCAAGGGAATATTGGAACAATATTAACAAAATGATATCTCTAATAATAAATCATAAAGTGGAATTAGACCCTAAGCTATATCTATTGAGCATGCCAAAGAAAGAATTGGAAAACAAACATGGGAAAGTACTTTTCTACATGACTACAGCAGCAAGAATGATTTTTGCTAGGAAATGGAAAGAAAAAAAAATTCCAGACACCTCTATTTGGCTACTTAAGATTTATGAAATGATGGAGGCATATAAATTAACATGCCTGCTGAGAGATCAAACAATAGAAAAAATTTAAAAAGATTGGAAAGAGATAATCAAATTATTTGAAAAACGACTGAAGGTAAATATGTCACTAGAGGTTTTGAATAAAATAAGGAAAGTGATCAAAATTAATCAATATTAAGGGATTTACAAGAGTAAGGAGGAAAGAATAAATTAATAATACTGACATATAACTATGTAAAATAAATAAAGCTAGAGGGGAAAGGATTAAAAATTGAACTATAGTCGTCTCAAATGGAAAGTAGGAAGTTGTAAATGTTTTATGTATATTTCTACTTTATGGAAAACTGATTGATTGTGTCAATAAGAACGGCCTCACAGCCCAGAAAAAAATCCACAGAAAACCTATGGATGCCGGCTGCGAAAGCCTTCGACTTTATGTTGTATAATGTTTTGTTTGTGATTTTTGTCATTATTGTCTTTACTGTTGCCAACCTGTATGTCGATTATGTTTATTTTTTGAAAGTGAATGCCACATTGGTTAATTACTGTGAAGGTACATTCTGGGGCTTGGAGACAGGATGAATTCTATAACAGATGGGATGTCCTGTCACCGCCCAGAGGGAAGCAGGAAGTTGCATCATGGCCTTTTGCAAATTTGAATCTTTTTTGTTTTCTCCACCTGAGGATCACCACGAGGCCAGTTTCCTAACTAGCAAAGCCCCATAAGAGAAAGGATGCATATAGAGAAAAAACAGAACAACAGAATTCACATACATACATAAAGAACATAATAGATTGGATCATCGCAATCACTGGGAGGGGTGGATTCATCCTCTCTCCAACCCCCAGAATGCACCTTCACAGTAAGTAACCAATGTGGCATTCTCTGGGGTTGGTGAGAGGATGAATCCTTAGCTATAAACCACCCCTGAAGGCTGGGTGTGACTGCGGGACAGAATTATTTTACTACTTCTTGGAGTACCCTCCTTGCAAGCTTTTAACCATGTGGCTATGGTTTGTCTTGTTGCTTTAGCTCCCATGGAGGCCGGGATGAAAGACACAAAGAGGGAGTTACAACATCGAAAGGAGCTGGTGCGCTTAATGTATATCTTGACAGCTCTTGTAACATCTAACTTGTGCCACAGTCATTCCCTCATGATGGATTTGGACAAAACTCCTGTGAGACATGGAAGTTTGACAGGACCTTTGGTCTGAAGGAAGGTTCTGGATAAAGGATCACAAAATCGTCACTGAATCTCCGAGCCGAGGTAATGGCCACCAGGAAGGCTACTCTCAGGATAAGTATTTGCAATGGCACCTTCCTTAAGGGCTCAAACGGTGTTCACATTTGTTGTCTCAGAATGAGCGGAAGACTCCAAGACAAAAATGTGTGGTGTACTTTGGGGGGGGGTAGTGTCATTCCCCGCAAGAACCTCCTCACATGTGGATGTGAGGGGAGACAAGTCCCTTGTGGTGTGTGGAGGACGGAGGCTGCCGCCTGCCTCTTTAGTGTGTTAGGATGGAGTACAAGGTCTAGGCCTCTCTGCAGGAAGGCTAGGACATGCTTCACTGATGGTTCGTCGTGAGGGATTGAGTTAGAAGTGCAGCAATGTCTGAAGGCCTGCCAATGTTGCTTCATATATCCTCATGGTGGACTGTCTGCGGGAAGACAGAAGTGTGTTTATGACTGATTTGTGGTAGCCGCAGTCCCTCAAGACTATCCACTCAAACTCCATGCTGCTAGCTGTAGCCAATACACCTTGGGATGGCTGAATGGACCTTGTTGTAGGAGATCTTCTCTCTGTGCTAGACGCCACAGCTTCTCCACCGACAGATCCATGATGGTCTCCGTGGCCAGTGTGGGGCTATGAGCACTACTTCAGCTTGTTCCTGCCTCACTTTCCTGCAGATCTTCCCTATGAGTGACACCAGAGGAAACAAGTATAGTAAGCCCCTCAGCCAAATGCTCCTTAACATGTCCACCCCTTCAGCTGTTGGGGTTTGGAACCTGGTGAAGTGCATAATAATAACAACAACAACAATAATAATAGTTATTTATATCCTGCCCCTCTACAAAATGAAATCGGGGAGGCTTACAACATTTAAAATACACACATATAAAACCCTCCATCCCACCCCCTTTAAAATACAATTAAATAATTAAACATTTAAAAATACTTAATAAATACTAAAACACACCCACAAAAATAAAATGACTGGAATAGGGATCGGACCAATAAGATTTTTTTCTTCTTCTGATGGCCGGGTATCTATTCAGGAAAGGCCTGCCGGAAGAGATCCATCTTAAGAGCTGTTTTAAAGCTATTTAAGGTGGTAATGTGACGGATCTCGTCCGGCAGGCCGTTCCATAATCTGGGAGCAATGGCCAAAAAGGTCCTCTGGGAGGTCGAGGAGAGCCTAGTTTTTAAAGGTTGTAGTAAATTCCTCCCAGGGGGCCTGAGTGCATGGGGACGATTATATGGAAGGAGGCGGTCCCGAAGATAGGTAGGACCCAAGCCATTAAGAGCTTTAAAGGTGATAACCAACACCTTATATTGGGCCCGGGAACTAATGGGCAGCCAGTAAAGTGATCTTAAGATCAGTGTTATATGGTCTCTTATAGATGTACCCGAGACCAGTCTGGCTGCCATATTCTGTACTAGTTGAAGTTTCCGGACCAAGCATGAGGGTAGCCCCATGTAGAGTGCATTACAGCAATCAAGACGGGAGGTTACCAGAGCATGTACCATGGTCTCAAGGTCCCCGACTTCCAGGAAAGGACACAGCTTCACCAAGCGCTTCAGCTTGATGTTGTTCTATGATGCAAACATGTCAACTGTCATGGGTCTGAAGCACCTCTGAAGCTGCTAGAAGACCTCCTGGTTCAGTTCCCATTCTCCTGGGAGCACCGAGTGCCTGTTTAGGTAGTCTGCTTGACAATTGTCAGCGCCTTGAATGTACTGGGCTGTTATGGATCTTATGTTGTTCTCTGCCCACTGAAGCAGGAGATCCGCCTCCTCCTGGAGCGATTGTGACTTCAACCCTCCTTACTTGACAATGTAAGATTGGACTGTTGTGTTGTCTGTCAAGACTAGCACGTGACGTCCCTACAGCAAGGGGGTGAAGTGTTGTAGAGCCAGACGTGCTGCTTGGAGTTCCAGCCAGTTGATGTTTGTGCTGGTCCCAGAAGCCTTGTGTCACTTCCCCTTGGCAGTGAGCTCCCCAACTGCTCAGGCTTGTGTCTGATGTTACTGTGATCTGATGAGTTTGAGTGAAGGGAGAGCCTCTGGCAATATTCTCCTTCTGGGTTCACCAGGCCAGGGAATCCTTGACCATCTGAGGTAGGCGAAGCAGGATGCATTTGTGCAGGGCTATCTGTTGTTGATAGTCCAGTAGGAAGGTCTGCAGAGGTTTCGAGTGAACCTTGTCCAAGGAACCACTTGGACTGCTGAAATCATGAGACTGAGAAGTCTGGCCAAGGCGGTCAGGGGAAAAGCAATAGGGCCCGCACTGCGTGCACTTATTTTAAGAACACTTGCTGTCTTTTCTGTGATAGGAAGATTTCTCCATGCCTTGTGTCTATCCAGGTCCACAGATGAGAGATGGAATGTGAAGGGGTGAGATGACTCTTCTTGAGGTTCACTATGAACCTGTGCTGCTATAAGCACTGGATCATTGTGTGGAGATCTGTCTGTGCCTTCTTGGATAAGGACGCCCTCAGCAACATGTCATCTAAGTAGGGGTAGAGGTGGATCCCCTGGCTCCTGAGAAGGGCAATCAGTGCCAACAGGATCTTTGTGAAAACTCTTGGCTCTGATGCGAGCTCGAATGGGAGGATTCTGAACTGGAATTGTTGGTCCCCGATGTGTGTGTTTTTTTATGTGCGTGTAGGCTTCCGATAGGCCCAGACAGGCCAGAAAGTCTCCCCTCTGTAGTGCTTCTCTGATGGATGAAAGGGTCTCCATTTGGAAATATTTGTAAGTAATACCAGAGTTCATGTAATTTAGATCTAATATTGACCGGGAGTCCCCTTCTTTCTTGGGAACCGTAAAGAAGAAGGAGTACACCCCTGAGAAACACTGTTGTGTCAGGACCTCCTCTATTGCCCTGATTTTCTGTAAATGATGGATGGCGGTGGAGAGGGACGACGCCTTCTGCGGGTTCCTGGGTATTGGAATGGGGATGAATCTGTTCCTGGGCTTTGTGTCGAACTCTATGCAGTAGCTCTGTGATATCGTTGTGAGGATCCATCTGTCCGACGCAGAGTTTGGCCACATGCTCTGGAATAGGGAGAGCCTGCCGCCCACGAGAGCTGCTTGGGAGTCAGAATTGTTGTCTGGAGATGCCTTTTTAGGGTTGGTGTCCTACTTTGCAGCTGGTGGTACTCTGGAGTTCAAAGCCTGTCGAATAGTGTAATTGGTTCTGGCCCAGGCAGGTCGAAAAGGGCACTACCCCCTTGTCTGTTGTACCCCCTGTAGGGGTGAAAGGGCTAGGAGGACTGAAAAGGTCGCTTATTCCCTGTCCTGTCTCCCCATCTAAGAGTTATAGGCATTGCCTGCTTTTTATCCTTGGTCTCCACCAAGATGTCCTTCAATGCCTCTTCTCCAAAAAGCTTGGCATTTTTGAATGGCGTGGTAGACAGCTTGGTTCTGGAGTGTGTGTTTACCTCCCAGTGTTTCAGCCAAATAAACTGTCTTGCCACTGCTGCTGCACCTATGGATCTTGCTGCAAACGACATAGAGTCCTGTGAAGCATCCACAATGAACTGTAAGGTCTTGAGAATTTTTGTCAGAGTCCTATGTAGAGTCCTGGTGTCCAGCTGTTGAGCATTCAAGAGGTCCTCCACCCATAGGATGGTGGCTCTCGCAAATAGTGACGTTGCCGCTGATGCGCAAATGCCTAGGGCAGATGCTTTGTGGACCTTTCTCAGAGCCCCGTCTGCTCTCTTCTCATCGGGGCTTGTCGACTGCAGGGACCTTATCCAGAACTTGCTTGCTAGGAGCATAGAACTTCTGAGCTATCATGGTGCCCCTTTTTCCCTGCGTCGGCTTCTCCCACTCCTCTGAGATCAATTGAGTAAAAATCTCAGGGAAGAACAATTATTTTTCTGGACCTTCGGTGGGCGCAGTACCGAAGCCACATGCTCATGCCTGGATTGGGAAGCGTCCTCCATTACACCTTGTTGTGCGGCCATAGCTGATAGACCCAGTGCCATCACTACTTTCATAAGGAGAGGCATGTAGTCATCACAGTGGAAGAGTCTGATGAATCTGGTTCTGTTGTCTCAGGGTCTGACCACTCTCCCTCTTCCTTCTCTTCCTGGGGTTCGGTTCCGTCCTCAAGGTCTTATGTGTCTCTAATGACATTTTCTAGGCAAGTTTCCTTGCCGGACTTGTTGCCTGATCCTTCAGATGAGTGGGTGGAAGGAGGGGCTTTCCTTCTCCTTGACTGACCCTCTTGGGGGCTGAGAGGCCTCTCAGGTTGGAATGGACAGATATCCCCGGGCAACCCAATATCTCCTGGTGGAATAGGGAATTGGGGAGGTAAGGGTCCCTTTAGACAACAGACTCTGAGGTATTCTCCCTTGTGCTGCCATTTTGGGAAGAGTAGTGCTGCCTGGCTACTTCCCTAAAGGGTAGGACAGGTCTAGGCATGATACACATCAGTGGGCCCACATGGTTTCTGTGTCTGCTGGGTCTGGGTGGAGAGATCAGAGACTCAGGGCCAGATCCGCCTTCGTTGGGAAGGAGTGCACTTGAAAACACCTGTAGTGCTGCTCTGATAGCCTGGTCACTCCTCGCCTGCTGTGAATGGCCCGCCTTGTTGGTGCACGTGGTGGCTGGGCCTTTGTTTGATGCCTCCTCCCCACTTGAGTCATCCCCACTAATAATCATTGCCGGGGGGGGGGGTAACATTTCTCGTGGTTTCTTGTGGCAGGGAAAACTCCTCCAGTGCGCTCAGTCTGGCTCCCTGTTGCCGCTGCCGAGCTTGGTGCCCCTGGTGCGCTCCCTGAGCGGCTCTGGGAGACTGGTACCACCATTGGTTGCACCGTGGCCTGTGGCATGCTCTCAGAGTGGTTCTGGATGCTGGATGTTCTGGCTGTTTGGTCAGGCACCACAGCTATTTTTCTTTGTCTCTGCAGCTCTGGAAGATACCTTTCGTTGTTTTTCCTTATCTTTACCTCCCTGTGCCATAGCTTGGAGGGGAGTGGAAGAAGGAGGGGGGTAAGAAGGGGGAAGGTAACAGAGCACACGTGGAAGACAGACAAACAAAGGAAGGTGGGGGTTTTTTGAAGGGAAAGAAGTCAAAAGTCTAAGGAAGAACTCACAAAGGGAGAAATACAGAAAAGTTAAGGAGATCCACACACAAAGAAACAAAGGATAGTTTGGAGGAGACAGACCTAACTCTACTCTGGGCGAAGCAGGAAGTAGAAACTGGCCTCGTGGTGATCCTCAGGAGGAGAAAACAAAGAAGATTCAAATTTGCGTAAGGCCATGATGCAACTTCCTGCTGCTCTCTGGGCGGTGACAGGATATCCCATCTGTTATAGGATTCATCCTCTCACCAACCCCAGAGAATAATATGATGATGTTGATGTGTGAAATAAAATTATATATTTGGAGTCCAAAAGCATCTGAGAAACAGCTCTGACTCCAGCTGCACTGGGTTGTCTCCTTCAAGAAGCATGACCTGCGCTAATTATTCAATGTGAGAGGAAAAAGCCTGATCAAGGCTGCAGGGCCTGTCATCTCCAGCAGCTATGCTGGGCCTAGAAAGTTTTTGCTGGCAATAAATTGTTGCTAATTCTTACAACCTTCATAGTGTTTGAGAACCTACAGGGATGGAAAAGCAAAAAAGCAAAAAAGCAGACAGCCCAATGCTACCTCTCAGCATGTATGATAATTTCTCAATGGAAGGGAAGACCATGCACCAGGGAATATTTCTCCCCAAATAGTGCAAATTAGTGGTTCCAGGGCATGAGAAATGCGCTTTTTTTTTGGTTGTTGGAAGTTTCTGTTTGTAGATGTTTGTATGCACACCCTTAACTTTTGTGGGAAATAGGTCTGTTGGTGCCCGCTCCTTACCCCAAATATACTGTGACTCAGGTTCTCCCTCTCCATACAGGTAGGAAGACAGCTAGTTTGTGTACAGGTCAACATTTGATGAGAAGAATAGTCCGAAGAGAAAGGGATTCAACAATTGGACTATAGGCAAAGTGATTAACCAGCCATTGTTAGCAGCAGAATATTTCCTTCACCTGTAGGTCCTTCTGCTTAAATTTTGCAGCAAAAGCTTTTTTAAAAACCTAGTTTAAATGCATTCAGCCAGCACTCAACAGCTTCAGGATCTCTGGATGGCATCACCTCAGACACCAACATAAAGTTACATCATGCTATAGCTGATATTTTTAATATTTCAAAGAACCCACAAGCTTACTGATGTACTTCAGCATTTGACAACTAGCTGACAGCAGCATTTCTGCTCTTAAGATCAAAGTCATCACATCCATAAAATGGAGGGAGAGAGAAAGGAAGATGAAGGCTGTATGTTGAACAACTTCCTTTATTAATTATAAAGAGCAGCTAACATTTTGGTCCCTTCACTGCATGGCACCTGGATAATATATCCTAAGACAGAGCTGCTGGCAAAGATTTGGGCATACTCACCTTTTTTTTTTAGGGTGTTTTTTTAAAATAAATAAATAAATGAATACGCATTAGAGAATGGTGTAAAGCAGTGGAACCTTTACATTTTATTTGGGTATACTCACCTTTTGTAGAAATTTCCACAAGATGGGTACAGCATCCTTGTCACCTTTCTGCTGGACAACATGCCCCAAGTACTCAAGTGAGATCCTTTTTCTGCAGCTCCACATCCTGGAACAATGCACTATGCTGTCCTTGGGCAGTTTGGACAGGAAAATTGCAGGGTCTCCATAGATAATTTTCACTACTGGGTTGGAAGAGAGTCTCTCATCTTCACTGATTTGTTGATTCAACTCTAGAAGGGTTTTGTCCAAAAGCTACTTGAAAAAGCAGAGTGCATACATGAGTCACCATAAGAATGCATCCTCTTTCAAATATACAAAATACAATCCTCTAAGGCAGACTGAGAATTGCTGTACTGTGACAGGAACCTCATACTTCCTTTGAGAATTTTGAACACCCTGGCTTTCAAAAGCTGAGATGTTCATTCCCAAAGAGCTGTGGGGGAAAATGTTAGAATATGGGCAGCTTTTTATACATGAGGCATCAAATCTTTCATCATACTGGAGTCCATCTGGAATAAGATTTACTACATCTTGTTCTTTCTGCCAATTTCCAGGATTCTGTTCCAGCATCAAACTGACAAAGTGAAACCAAGTTGGAGCTATGTAGATGAAGACTATGAGAATGGTGACCATTAACCTCTCTGTGGTAACCTGGAACACAGATGCTAGGATTGCAAAAGGCAGGTTCAGTTCCATCCAAGTGCAAATATTAACTTACTCCCATAGAAGTCCATAACTACTACCTCTTACTGTAAAAATAAAAAGGCTATACTTTGGGGCAAGGTTATAATGGAGGGTAAACCAGTCTACTATCCTTGATTGTAGGTGGTCCCAACTAATGCCTTGAAGGATGTAATGCAACTTTGTCTTCATCCCACCCAGTCATTAAATGGAACATCCTTCAGGTCCCCTACTAATTTCAATTCCTTGATCCCCGTGACTATTATGGAATGCAACTGAGGCTTGAGAACATGGAAGGAGTCTTCCTGGAACCAACCCTATCTAGTCCAGCATTCTGTTCCTACAGCGGGAAGCCCATAAGTAGAACCTGAGCACAAGAAAACGTTATCTGTTTTGTCCTCCAGTGAGTAACTGGTGTTTCAGAGGCAGAATACGCCTGAGGCAAGATGCAATCACTGAGAACCTTACCTTCAATGAATCTGGCTTATGGACCAAAGATAAAGTTGCTAAGGTATTTTTACGTTTGCAGCACATTAGAGGGGTACATTGTTTTCCTTACTGTTGAAGATGATACTATGTACACAGGCAGAAAGACATACACATTTTCCTGCTGTAATCAGATACTTCATACTTGTCTTAGGAATGGAATTCCTATCACCACCATTCTCTATATCCTGCCTTTAGTTTACCTTTAGTTCCGGAAGAATAATGGTGTGTGCAACAATTCCTTCCCAATTGTTTCTCTGCTCTTTTGTGGAAAGTTGGCCATCAAAGCGCACTGGCCCTGGAAAAGAAAGTTTATTAGATGTGACCCACCTTCTCATTCTTCTACCCAGAGGAGCAGTCATGGGAAATATCAGTAAGAGCCAGGGATTGTTCATAGAACTTTCTTTGCTTCTAGGTATGGAGAGCATTGAGAGACATTTCCAGCCCCCTCTGCCTGTATCAGCTTCCAGAAGGGGACTCCTACACCCTTCCTTCGCCAGTGAGACAATAGTGAACTTCATCTTGCAAATTCCCTTATTAAGAGAGCAATATCATAAACAGCTCTAATACCTCAATGCTTCAAAGCATCCCACTGGTTCCTTGAACCCCTGATGCCTGAGAACTGTTTTTAGAGAAAGTTCACTGCCTAAAGAATGTGCAGTCCATATTATTATGAATATGCTATAGTGCATAGGCACAAGGGCAAGAAATAGCCAATGACTGTCCAAAGTTACACATGAAGTCAAGCTCAGTTCAAGAAGTTTTAATACTCTGAAAGATAAATGAATGCTGCAACACTGCACATGTTGTAAAAATATGGTGCTTGAACAGCTTTCTGCATGTGTGTTCATATAAAGGTAATCACTCTCTGACTGTATCATCTTAATTAAGGTTATAATTCAGTGTGCATATCCCAGACCAAACTTATACAAAACCACCAATACAAGAAAATACAAGCTGAGAAGTTAAACAGCCTACATAAAACCCTTTCATGAAAGCAACGTTACTATCAAATTAGACTGTCTGTTAGAAATGGTGAAATACAGGTTCACTGGTTACTCTTTCCCACTGCTGCCACCATCACCTTCAAAATATAATAAATCTATGCTGTGGACCATACAACATATTTACTGGAAATAGGAAAAGAAACATTTGACAACATGCTGTCCTTACACTGGCCTGTGTGCTCCTTGAGAAGACTACTTAGAATAAGGTGGATGGCATTAGTGGTTTCATCTGCACTCTTCCCAAGAGTGTTCATCAGTTGCTCCAAATCCTTATGAATATGTTGCAGGAGAAAGTCGACTGGATCTTGAACCCATGGCTTTATGATATTCAGTAGGGACTTGAAAAACAGAATGCAAGAGTCAGAATAACAAATAGAGGTTGCCCCCCTGTATCCACGAGGGATATATTCCTGGACTTACCATGTATAAATGAAACCATGGACAACAGCAAACACTATTAAAATAAAGGACTTCCTGTATGAACTTACCATAGAGTTGCATTGGAGGACCTAGTGATTCCTAGAGAAGATACCTCTCTAGGCATTTTCCAGTGCAACTCTAGGGTATGTGTACCCTGTATTGTGTTCCTTGGATAACTGAAGCCATGGATATTGATTCTGTGGATACAGGGGGAGACCTGTACATAGTTCTGTTAAAAGGCATGCAAAGTAACAGTCAAGCATCAAACAAGGTCTTGAACAAATCTGTTAAGTGATTTTCAGCTTCATCTAAAGTAAAGGTAACTCTATTATTCACTAAAATATTTGGAGAAAATAGAACTCCATCAACTGCACTGATATTAAGAACAGAGGATAAAAACCTTTCAGCTGCTAAGGGAACATCCACAAACCACATAGCATATTTACTGACTTATCTTAATGTTAGTTTGGGGTACAGATGATCCTTGAATCTCTCAATGTATGACTGAAAAGTATCAGAAATATTTCAGCAAACTCAAATAAATATTTTAGCATCCATTTCTGCATACAGAGAGAACAAGTAAGAGAAGAGCTCAGAAGGAGGTGTGTTATAGTCCCTCTGTTCCATCAGGCAATTCACTTTAAATAGAGGTTCACCCATGAGCATCATGCATCTTCTCCTCTAAGCCTCTGACACACAGGCTGCTCTTTGAAACAACAACTGAGGAGAACCCATTCTGGTTAAGCAAAAACAGCATGGACCTACCCCCCTACATGAGCAGGAGGATGGCCTCCAACCTGACTGCTTGGCCACTTTGGAGCACAGTTGGGTCACTTCACGTTTGCAGACACACATTAAGACAGAAGAAGACTAGGGGATCCTCTCTGAGACCATGCAGAACTATGGCTGTAATACACTCAAGAGTTATGTCACAAATACTAATTAATATGTGACCACAAGTGGTGACCTGCATTGCTAATACCCACTATTATCTCTTTTTACATGATACTGCAAGGGAAATTGCTTTTTAAGAAGCTTTACTTCAGATGAGTCTCCTTCAGTTATCATACTGCAATACTTTTCAATTATATGATTATAAACGTCTCTGGAATATACCTGGGGATCTTTTGTTGCTCCTAAAAGCAGTGCCAAGTGAGTGAGCAAGCGAATCAGAATTAAGACAACTGGAGGCATCTCCCTCTCAGATGCTATTTCAGCTTTTCTTTTTCTAGGATCTCCAAGCACATGGCCAGTTTGTGTTCTGTCCACTGTATTCCTGCATAGAATAATACACAGTGACCATGCACCCTTGCTAAAATACATGAAAAGCTTTTCTGAGTTTTAAAATGTACAATTCCTAGATACAGTCATCCAATAACTGTTGTCTCATATTTGACAGTCAATCTAAGTTTAAAAATGAAAGAAATATGCTATGGACATATTATTCATGCATTGTTACCATTGTTACATAACATTAGAATATTATTATTTGCTTTTAACAAAGGCCCTAGCATGACCTAATTTAAAATATAACAGTAGCATTAGAATAGAGGCATCAGTTTTTACGGCAGAGTCCTAGCATGAAGTTACTTTCTACTTCTAAACATGTCAGTGAAACTCCTGAATAGATTCACTTGGTGCCTCTTCATGAACTCCACTTCCCAAGTTGTTGGGATGAACTGGTACCAAGTGTCCTCATTCACACATGCATGTAAACTTACATGTGCATACATGACACAGCAAACTGGGAACTAAAGGGATTATTTTCAAAGGTGTGGTACATGCAACAGCAAATGATGCAATGTACACACACACACATACACACGTGGGGAAACAGCTTCTCCAGATGGGAAAATGAGCTTGAGAAGAGCCATCAAGTATATCAGCTTCCCAGCATTTGAACCAGAGCACTATAGCTTGACATACAAGGGGCAGGGAGGATGCTAGGGAAATGTTGGGACAAGGTTTGGGAAGATATAAGTTATGGGGTCTTCCTTTATAGTGGCATTGGGTGGGTTACGCAAATTGCAGCATCACTTACACTGCCTAACCAAAGGGGAATACTCCCCTCTTATTTCATTACACTTATTTCATTCAGCAAGGTAGCAAGAAGTCTAAGGAAGACTTCTATTTATCCCAGAACAAATTTTGTTCCTTTCCTTACACTGTGCCAAGGGAACTCACTCTCCCTAGAAATATTGTGAAGAGATTTGGGAGCCAAGTGAAATCTGAATTGTTCCTGAAGCAGTGCAGCTGTCTGACCACACGGAATCCCATAAATGAAGAGAAGTCAGTGGCTGGGTGGATAAGCTCAAAGGTAGGTCTAGGCTTTTCTGCCAGAAACAAAACTTTTGGTATTACATGGCCTATGGAGTAACAAATGGGACAAAACCAATGCTATTTCTCAGGTGCCTATTTTTCTAAGTTAAAGGCAGGTTAGTTTGGCATAGCAGAAGGTATGTTTCTGACCAACAATTAGACAGAGGTCCTCAATGGGAGTACCACAAGGGATGCCCTGAGGCTCTTCCACTAGTGCCATGATTCCTCTTTATGTAACTGCCATAGTTCTATCTTATGGAATCCTGGGATTTGCAGTTCAGTGAGAGGTGTTTAGAATTGTCAGCCAAAAGCTCCTTTAGCGCCTCTGACCAAACTACAAAGCTCATGATTATATAGAAAGTTGTAATGGCATTTAATATAAAGGTGTAGTACAAAAGGGCCCTAGCTGATACTTTGTTGTTGTTGTGTGTATTCAAGTCATTTCCAATTTATGGTGACCCTAAGGACAGTTTTCTCATGCAGTTTTCTTGGCAGAATTTGTTCAGCGGGGGTTTGACTTTGCCTTCTTCCTCTGGGGCTGAGAAGGGATTCAAACCCTGGTCTCTAGAGTGTAGTCCAATGCTCAAACCTCTACAGTATGCTGGCTCTCCTGGGTGATCTATCTCAAGGAAATAATGCTTCAGGATTGGGCCATGTTTTCCACTGGACTGGCCAATTAAAAAGAAATCCTTGTGGGGTACTTTGACTTGGGTGGTGAGTCAGGAGTCAAAAAGGCATTTGCATCTATCCAGAAATTGCCAGCTTTGCATACTACAGCTGAGCACCTCCTTTACTTATGTTACGGTAGAGGGCACACATAGATAATAGCTCCCCTGCCATCTGGGATCCTCTCTCATCCTTAATGGCTCTCATATTTCTTGCTTTTGTTGTCTCTCTCAGCACAAAATAGAGACATTATGGAAGCACAAGAGCAACGACAACATACAACATAGACTACAAACTATGTCTACTGAAATGATAATAGCTAAGCTTCTCTGTAAATTAAAACATTTCATTCAACATCCTCAGAGTTTGAAGCAAGAACATACTGTGCTCTGAGAAAGTTTTGCACTGCCCTGTGGTTGTGACCTCCTATTTCAGCACCACAGTCAACACAACGACCACGTTCCATAGGCTGACCACACTAAAAAGGAAAGAATGAAGGTTACAAAGCAGGGAAAGAAACCAGGCCTTCTTGTTTTTGTTTACCTCAAGTCCAGCTGTCAGATATTTGTCATCTCTATCATATAGTTAAACTACACATATGCAAACATTTTAAAGAGAGGCAAAATTTTGATTTTGTTGGCCTGCAAGGCAATCTCAAGCCAAGATGTAATACTGACAGATAACAGAAATATCAAAAAGATAGCACAGACTGGATTTAATGAAATAAACTACAACACACACACACACAGCATCAGGGAAAGCTCTTACCTCTCCAACAGTACAGGGGTGCCCATTTGGACATACTAATTTGAACAAAGGAAAAGAAAAAGAAATCAGCCCAGTGCAACTATGAATTAAATACAAAGAATTCTAAACTACACTCTAGAATTTGTGCCCTTCCCTCAAATAGCCAGTGGCATGTAGCAGGTACAGTACTGGACTTGAAGCAGCATGCAATGGCCCCTTGTCATTGGGAGTCATCCTTAACTAAACATTACATGAGTAATTGCCAGCTGCCAACCCTTTATAGCAATGATTGGTCTGGCTTTCAGTCTGGAACCATTGGGAGCTGAAAGGAAACAGGGAAGTCCATTCAGTAACTTCTACCTATGTGGAACTTTAAGGACTATTCTGGCTTCAGCACTCATTTCTTACAGAAGAAGGCAGAGGGTGGGGGAATAACCCAAGTGACTCTCATACTGTATTTTAATGGGCATAAAGTTGTGGGTAACAACATTCCAATACAGTCAAAAGGTAGGGTATTCCCACAGATTATCATCAGCCTGCTAATTGAGTCCATGAGAAAATATCTGTGGGCTCTTTATGCATATCTTCTATTACTAGTATAAAGTAGATTTGTTATGTCGTATTGTTAGTAACTTGATAAAATAAAAAGCGGGGGAAAGTACATTTATTAACATTTTTACCACTACTTCCAGATTCTGGGAAATGACATACTCTCAGTTTCTTTTTTAAAGTCAACACCGACATATGACCACCTATCCTTTAGCTCAAATGACTACTATAGGATAATTTGTTTTAAGAGAATAAAATATCTGAAAATAGTAAAATTTATCTTCTTTGTAGCCTGGATTATTTCTATTTTTAGGAAACCACCAACCACTGAAACAATGGTTTTCTTTAGCTTTCTCCCACCAGCACCTGGCATTGTACTTACTATACCAGTGAAGACCTTCTGTTGCCTTCCAGGTTTTAGCTTGAGCCAGTAAGTCTTCTGGCATTGTTGGCAGAAAAGCATTCTGCAGAGAGGGAGAGAAGGAGAGAATGAAAATTGAAGTCGTATTACAATAACAGACAGTGGCATATTATGATTGATCTGGTTGATTTGATGGACTTGCTTATATGAATCTCTGTATTAATTAACTCATTTAAGTATTTTAAGACAAAGAAATATCTCAGACTATGCTGTACCAGAAGTTACTTCAAATGCAACGGGTTAAAGGAAAAAAAGAAATGCAAGAAAAGGGAGTGTTTTTTTAAGGTAACTGAGAGTAACACTGAAGGAAAACGTTGCAGATCTTTATTTACCTGCATGGTACTGGGCAAGAAGGCCAGATTACTTAGAGGTTCCAGGATTCGATTCTGGCTGGAGAGCAGAACCGCTGAGGCATGCACTGCCATTTCAATCACCACTGTCTTTTGGCTGTGACCCTGCGGGCTCAGTGTCAGTGATGGCAGACTGTTCGTCACCAGAGAGTCTGCAAATGTCTCCAGTTGGGGAGAAGGAAGAACTTTGGAGGTGTGGATAAATTCTTTAAGGACATCACATTGCTGAAATAAGAAGAAAAATGCTTTGCAAAAGTTAAAATAAGATGTGATAGTCTTATTTTAGGCAGTCTGAGTAAAAACGTCCACCTCACTCCTATGTTATACTATGATAGCTGAAAATTTGGAAGGAGGTGATTTAAAATGTTTACAGATTGAACTTTTCAATAGATCTTCAAATGGAAGCTTACAACCAACTTTCATTCAGTTCTTCCCCATCTCATTTCTACTGCCAAGCACTTAAAGCCCTCTCTCTCCACAAGAGGCAGCATTTGTGTGCAGACTAACATGCAATCTGACACTGGAGTCAGGCATTTACCTTCTCTTTAGGATGAAGACTTGGGTCCCTGCATCCATACAGAGAGGTGAGCTCTCTGAAGACAGCCAGGAGAAAATGGACCATCTGCTCAGACTTGGAGCCATTATATACCTAAAAAGAAAACACAACTTATAGGAAGGAAGGGAAAAAGGAGAAATTATCAATAGTGGAACCTCCACCTTTGCTTGGTAGCAGTTGTAGATTGTTATTAGTACAGAAAACAGCAATAAAGACAGGTTGCTTACCTGTCACTTATATTGCCCTAGTGGTCATCTGTACATTCACATATATGGGGTCTTTATACCCGTGTAGGGCCACTTTCCAGAAACTTCTAGGTAGCAACATTTTTGGCAGTTGCTCTGCTCTTCCTCCTTAATATGCATGCTCCAGTGACAATTTCTTCAATTCCAAGTCATCTGACACAGTGGCAGCAATGAGACGTAGTACCAGATAAGGGGAGGAAGGGCAGGTTTTGTAAAGGTACGTTGGTCTTACCTGTGATATGTCCTTTTCCAGGGGAGAGATGAGGAGTATCCTCATCTCTCCACCGGGAAAAGGCACAGATGACCACGCAAAGAATACAGTATATGTTACACGTAAGCAACCTGTCTTTCTTTTTTGTGGTTTCTGTGCATCACACACATGGGTGCCAGTCAGTAAGCTCACACACCTGGGAAGGCATAAGGTGCATTAATTGACGACTGAAGATAGGATAGCCCTGCTGAAGGCAGCATCAGTCTGAGCCCTGGTGTCTGGTTGGTAGTGCTGGATGACTGTTGAGGGCCAAGCCTGGGCTGTGGCCCAACAGCCTGGTAGTAGACTGTCCCTCATGAAAGCTGCAGCCCTAGTGGAGTGGCTCCTCACATGGTCATCCAAGGAAAGGTTTGAGAGTTTGTAAGAGAAGGTGATCACCTGAACAACCCATGTAGCAAAAGTTTGTGAGGTGAGCTGCTGACCCTTCCTAGGACCAGAGAAATGAATGAAAAAGCAAGGGACTTTTGAAAAGCTTTGGTGCACAAAACATAAAAGGAAAAGGCTCTGCAAACATTCAAACAGTGGAGTGAACGATCCAGGTCTGATGATGGATTGGGGGACAATGCTATAAAACAATTTCTTGCGAAAAGTGGGAGTCCATTGCTACCTTAGGAAGGAAGGTAATGTCTGGCTACAACACCCTGAGTTAAACTAGGAATGGTAGGTCAATCTGGAGGGTGCACAGCTCACTTGCTCAATGGGCAGAGGTAACAGCTACCAGAAAAGCTGCTTTGCAGCAGAGGTGGTCTAAGGAAGCTGATGCCATGGGCTCAAAACAGGGCTTAACAAGCTGCGTTAGAACAACAAACAAGCTCCATGCTGGGTGAAGTAAAAGATTTTGGAGACCTTGAAGAAATTTATTTGTAGTGAGTAAGGAAAAAGGGGCTCAGGAACTCATCATAGGCTGGATGTAGGATGAGACTGCCGCCAGGTACACCTTTCAGGAAGAGAACTGAACCCTAGAAGAATTGATCTAGAAGGGTTAATAATAAGAAGAAAATATGAAACAAATTGCAGTTAAGTGGGTCAAAGTGATGTTCTTCAGCGTACGCTGTAAAAGCTGACCATTAACGGCTGTAGGATAGCTGAGTAGAAGGCGTCATGACACCAAGCAGGGGGTCACAGATTCTATCTAATGGTGGCACAGGTTTATTATTCATACAATCTAAATTTCAGTTTGTGTTCCTGTACCCTCTGCTGCAGAACTGCAGTAGCTGGTCATTTTGTGCAGCTGCAAAGAGGTCCACCAGAGGAGTGTCCCGTTTTTGGAACAGCATGTTTCACAGGGAAGGGTACAAGGTCCACTCATGGCTGACTACTGCCCATCTGCTAGAACATTTTGAACTCTTGCAACATAGATTGCTACGAGACAAATCCTGTCATGAATTCACCAATGCCATAGGCGGAGAGCTATGAGTGCAAGGATGTGAGATCTTGTGCTGCCTTCACATACCATACAACTGTACTGTTGTCAGTCTCAATTTGAACTACCTGACCCTTGAGGAGAGAGAGGAAGGCCCTGCATATGTTGAAGATTGAGAGCAGTTCCAATATATTGGTGTAAAGGATCTTCTTGGTGAGGGATCACTGCCCTTAGGACCTGGTGGCTCCAACAAAGATACCCTCACCATCCTGGAAAGGAAGTGTTGGAGGTAACTGTAGTAGTAGGCTGAGGAGGAAGGAAGGGCATGCCCTTCAAAGTTGGAATGCGTGTCCACCATTGAAGGCGTTGCGATGATGGAAGGTTGAGACACGTTGGTATGACTAAATCTGATATGTCTACCTGCTGAAGGCATCATAGTCAAGGTGGGTGCATGTGGAGCTGTGCAAGGGGGAGCAGGGTTGTTACGGAGGCCATATAGCCAAACAGGGTCATGATGGAGCCTATGGTGGCAACACTTGCATTCAACAAGTGGTGAGTGAGGTCACAGGTGTTTAATGCCTTGTCCAGAGGAAGCATGGACTGAGGAAGCACAAAGGACAGTAAATCACTTATGAAGCAGATGTCTTGGGTTGGAGTGAGATGAGACTTATCTAGATCCACACAAAACATGAGAGAAAAGCTAAAGTGCTGTGTATACTGCAAATTGAAGCTTGAGTCTGGAGCTGGCAATGAGTAGCTGGTTGTTGAAGCATAAGAAGACCAATATGCTTGGTTGGTGAAGATGCACTGCAGCTAAAGCCTTGACCTTTGTAAAGACCCTGGGTGTGGTTGAAAAGGCTGAAGTGCAGTACCTTGAACTGGAAGAGGTTGTTATTGATTGTGAATCTTGAGATATTGTTGATATTCCAGTTGGATATTGATACAGAGGTACACATCCTGAAAATCGACAGTGGCAAATCAATCTCCCTCCTGAAGAACATGAAGGTGTGCCAGAGTATGATGGGATATGCAGTCTGATAAATTCATGCTGCAAAGAGATACAGAGCAAGCAAACCAACATGCTTGCCTACAGGGGGCATACTGGTGTAAACAAGGCTGCAGCCAGCTGGCCTATGTTATGGGAATGTAGCCTTGAAGGCTTCTAATCTGCATGAGAACTGTCTGTATGCCTCACTGAGGCAGGATGTTTACTATATGTGTTTTGAAGCTCTGTAACCAGTTCTAAGCTGTCTGTTGGACTATGCAGTGGCCGATGCTGCTAAGTCCTGTTTATTGCCACAGAGAGGGTTCTCTGATGTTTCTGTATCTATTTTAAACATTTCAGTAAAGTACAGTAGTTTAGCCACCACCAGAGTGTCTGTATACTTTATTGGATGTCTTATGGTTAATGCTGGGGCAAGTGGGTTTTTTTCTGTTATTTTGCCACAATGTTTGGCTGCCTGGATCTCTCTGAGCATGTACAGAGTGTCCAGTGCGCTATACCACATCAAGGTGAGTATGACCATTCGAAACTGGCACATAGTTATAAAGGAATTCATGGCCCTCAGATCAAGGATAGGCCTTAATCTGCCATCTTGCTTGGAAACAGTAAAGTAACTCAAAAGGAACTCTCCCCTTCTCTAATAGGGTGATCCTTTCGATGGCACCCTTGGACAGTAGCATGTCCACTTCATCTAAGATGGTAGGTCATTATGGTGCAGAATGAGTCTGGAGGTGGACAATGACATTCTATACAATACCCTTGTGCAACAATATTGAGAAACCATCCGTTGGTGGTAATGTGTTCCCACTGATGAAGATAGTGGCAAAGGAGGTCACTGAGTTGAAGGATATGGTGTGCTGGTATCAACTGGAGCCTAATATTAGCCTGCGTGAAAATGGAATCAAAGATGCTGTTTACCCTCTGAACCTCTGCACCTTTGGTACTTAGGCCAGGAAGAGGATGTGGAGGAAGATGTTTTGGAGGAAGATGCTATGGGATTCCAAGAACTGGAGGAGGAAGAATAGTGTCCCCTATAGAAGGTCAGCTTGGGCCATGGGCAAACTGCTTAGGCGCAGATTGGAGAGTCACACTAATTTTCTTGGTCACGTTCGCCAACTTGTGCTCAAGGTCCAGCTTTTCATCTGTGTTGGCATTAAACAAGCCTAGGCCACGTAACGCCATGACCTCCATCTTAAGGCACGTTTCCACTCCTAGGGATGTACAGCAGAACCATGCCTGCCTGCACAGGGCAATGGCACCTGCCAGCGCCTAAGAAGCACATTCTGCTACATGCCTACCAGCAGTAATCTGAATCCTGAAGACACTGTCAACCTCTTGAAAGATCTTAATGTATCTCATCCTGGTGAATATAGGAATAAGGTCTCCCCATGGAATGACTCTTTCCAAACTGCTTCCTTTGATACAGAGTCATGATCTGAATGAATGTCCCCATTTCTCTGCTGAGGCTAACAGAGCAACAAGTGCAGCAACGGCCATTGGTGATTCCACTGAAGTCTGTTTCTTCCTCTCTTTTTTCTGTTTTGTTTCATCTTTACGAGGCTTTTTGGTCTTGCAAGGCTTTGCAGCATGAGACACAGAGAGCACCACTGATGGTACTGAGGAAGGTACTGTGGTTGGTGTCACCAGTGGTGCAAATGATGCAGAGGTTGCAGACATAGTCTTGCTGATGATAGGAGATGATGCCATGAGAGCAGTAAGAAAGCACGGGAAGCAGAGACTGATGACTTAGCAGCTGAGAGGGCTGATTCCCAAATACACAAACCCTACTATGCCTCATCTGAGGCAAACCTTGCAGGCATTAGTATAGTGGGAGGCGGCCCCAAAATGTAGGCACTTAGAGCATCCACTGGACAACGATACTTTTCTTGAGCAAGAGGAACAAGGCTTAAAGAGTGTCTGTAAGGCCATAAATCCCCCCTCGGGGGGGGGGGGCTCAAAAGTAGTGGATAGTAGACAATGCACTAGCAGAGGGGTTCCTAGTCATGCTGCTGCTGTGGCAAGTGAAGAAGAATGGAGGAAATGGTCACTGGAGAGTGCATGTTAAGGAGGGTGAGTGCAGCTCCCGCCAAAAGTCTTGTTAGCTAGAAGGTACTCTGCTCAGGTACAAGACCCAATATGTGTGAGGCACAGAGACTATGAAAAAAAAACTTTGTGAAAACTTGAAAGCAAACCCATACAAGAACTGCCTTGCAAACAGGTCTACATAAAATTAATAGATTCTCCCCTTTTTTCCAGATGCAATATACATATCTATATTAGAAATATTTGTCGTATAAAAGGAAACAAGCCAAAGGAGATATGTTTTCATTTGGGAGAAACATAGGCTATACAATAAATAAATAAATTTGTCCCAATTTTGTAATCAGTAAGATTCCACCAACTGGATAAAGTGCATTTCAGTGGACATTTCTGATCAGAAGAAAGAGCCTTACCTTAAGGGCTGTTGCAATATCATCTGTCTGGCATTCAATCAGTCCTTTTCCCACAGCATCACGTACTGTTCTATAGATTTTTCCATATACCAGGAATCGATCAATCTCACCATGCTGATGCTTCTGAGGTCACAAAATAGAAAGAAGACCCATGTTTAAAAATGTGAATATGAAACCAAATATGTTAAAAAAAGAAGAGTTGTTTTCAGGAAGCGTGGAGCAACAACGTCATTTTGCAGATGAATTTAAATTTTTCAGAAGACAAAATCATCTATAAAAGTAGGCATGGGTCTGTAGGCAGGTCAGTGAGCTCCCTCACATAAGACCGGATAGCCTATTATTTTAAAGTTTCCTATCCAGTCATTTTACTTTATCACCACATTTTCGGTACAGTGCAATATGTTCTCTGCTTAGAGCCAAATTGCAATAAGTAAGGCAAATCACTTTTATTTTTACACATTATTCTGACACTCTCAACCAAGCCATTACCCAGAAATCACCATCTATAACATGGGTGGGCAACTGTCAGAGGTTAAGAGGCTGCAATGGTCTCTCAGGAGACCTGAGGGCCAAACCCCCATGCTGTACCTCCCACAAAAAAACAAACAAACAAAAAAATATCAAGAAATTATTTTGCCCCCAAACACCCTTTAGGGGAAGTATGGGGCAATCATCAAGTTGTTGGACCCCTGAAGTCATGGCAAAATCTCCCCTACGCCCCTTATTGGAGGGGAATTAATAAAGTTCTTTTGGATCTTGGTGCAGTGGCAGCTCAGGGACACACGCGGGCTATTGGCTACAAGTTCCCCACCACTGTTCTAGAAGTTCCTAACAAGAGAGACAGACTCCACTCTACCTGTTGCTGCTGAACTATTTCTGATGGAAATATCCATTGAAACTGATGTTCATATGAAAGCTTCTGTGTGAACTCGAATCCATACTGGCTTGTAAGTTTGCGGACAAGGTAAACTCTATACCAGTCATTCTGAGTCTGACAACAGAACTGCATCACTCTTTGAAGATAGAGTTGCTTATCAGTTTCTTTAATACCATCTGCAAAGAGAAAGGAAACAAGGCCTTGTCGCCTACTTATAGCAAGCTATTGACAACTAGCATTTTTAACTAGGATCTTTTTGGCTACAAATTTTCTATCTGAAAGAGTGTGACAGTGGTAGTACAGGTAGGCAACAGAAGTACAAAAATACTGTCTCATACTTTTGTAAAATATGGACATGAAAGATGAAAGTCAGGAGGAATTTGCTCATATCGTTTTTTCCAGTTTCAACTGGTCTTCACAATCTCACTTGCCTGGGGTCCTATGCAGCTCAAAGAGCAGTTCTGCTGCCCTATCCATGCACAGCCGGATGTGAGCCACTCCTTGCAAATATTCAATGGAGGATTCATTTGAGACTGGTTGGTTGCTCTTGCTCTGCTGTAAACAGTTTGCCAAGAAGTATCCATCCTCCCTTAGATGGTTTATTTTGATATCCTCAGAGAAAGCTCCTGATTTCTCACACATAGAGTCCTGGGGGGAAAAATAGCATATTTTCCAGTGTCCATGATATGTGCAGTCTGCATTTGTGTGGGATGAAATACAAATTTCGTACCAAATAAACTACTGGGCTGAGAATTAAGGGGCACCCCCTCTTTGTGGTTATTGCTGTAGGGGAACTACCAATAGAAGTTATTTGCACCCACAATGGGGAGGGTTGCAAAGGTGAACTCTCCAGTTCTTCTTTTTCAAAAGTTTTTTTTTTAAATCCACTGTCAACACTGTGGATGGCAATCTGCATATTAAAACAATGAAAATATTGAAGAATTTATCACCTCTATTTACTAAAACATATTTGTACCAGTAAAATAGACAGAACTATTTAAACTGATTCTAACACCAAGGCTACATAGAAAATATGATTTCTGTAGGGCAAGGAAATTTACTTCTGTACCTCTTCCAGCAACTGGTAGCCTGGTAAATATATCAATACAATTTGGTGGAAGTCCAGGGAGCAGGGATGGGGGCAGGGAAGGTTTAGCTGAAGAGGAAAAGCCTATTTACTGCTTTTCCCTCTTACTTTAGTGGAATTGCCTAAAGAAAATCCTCAGCAGCTGCTGGTCTAGTCAACCTTGTTCCAAAACGTGTGTGCAGCCTTGAGTGACATCTCTATGACACCTCTCCCATTTCTCTGAAGAGTTAGAACCTGATAACAGACTAAGGTTTTCCAGAGAAAATCGAAGAACATAGGAGCCACAGCATTGGCCAGGTTGGGGGAGGGCAGAGTTAAGGTGGAACCAACTCCTGTTTTTTTTTTTAAACACTAAAAGCACCTCTCTTTACAACCTCCGTTTTAAAGAAAGCCACACACTCCTCTTGGAAAACAATTCAGATACAATTATAAATGAGTTTGTTTCATAGAGACTTAAGTCACCACTGGCCAGGTTACCATCTACAAAGAAAAATAAAGGAGGCTGGGAAAATATACTTACCTCAAAGCAGTTGACAAATAGTGTGTATAGTTCTCTTTTATCTTCTTCTTCTAGGATGCAACTTGCTTCGACTTGTGATAAGTATCTTTGTATATACTTTTTCACATGATCAAAGCTATGGAAACAAAGAAATCTCACTTTATTCATGAATAACTCATGGACTTTGACTGATATCAATCATTTTCTAAGCATGAAAGAAGATCTCCAGTGTCACAAGGAGGCATTTGAAGTTGAGCTATATACTGGAGTGGGATAGATGGCAGAGTTTCTGAACAGTGCTAACTGAACCCATGTGGGGACCATGAGGACCTGAAGGGAACTATTTCACTCATCAATGGGGTATTGAAGGAGAAGCAGGAGGTCTTGTACCAGCTCTATTCATCACAAGAAATCCTTACCTGTACTTCAGAAGCAACTTTAGCACCACAGAACGGATTACAGGAGTTTTATCCACCACATCATCAAAAGGGGACAGAGATTTTGTATGTACACTGGAATTCCCAAAACCTAGAGATAACAAAGCAAATTGGTTTGAAGAAATGAAACAGTAAATTCAACTACGCTGGGGAAATCAATAGGAACATGTGACCATACCTCTTAAAGCTTCCTTATGAACAAACAGAAGGTTCAGCAGCTCCTGAATTACAGCTTTTTCTGGGGGTTCATTGTCTTTGAAACACATTGTGGAAATCAGGTCTATGAAAAAACTGTTGCAGAATTTACGAAAATGGGCATTTTTTTCTATGGCAATGCTGTGGAGAAAAGGCATGAGGTATTATTTATCTATACAACTGCAGAACTTGCATGACATGACATGAGGGGAATGTTTAGAAATATACAGCCTATAAATTAATATGAAGTAATCTAAAATTATGATCAGAAATCAAAAGTCATTAACAGTTATTAATTTTTTACTTGACCAAGGATAAAGCTTTACCTGAGTTCCTTTGATGCTGTGGGAGTATAGTCATCTGGTAGGTTGACCAGGCAGAGAGGACAGACCATCTGTCCTGGCATCAGCCATTGTTTGATGCAAGTATGACAATACACATGGTCGCAAGGAAGATTGACTGGTTCTCTGGGATCTCCCAAACAAATTGAACAAGGCCTCAAACCATACCTATGAATTCAAAAGTAACAGTCAATGCAAACATACATTTATTTATTTAGAGAGGTCATTGTCTAAACCAGTCATTCTCAGACTTTGTCGCTCCCAATTCATCTCCTGTAAACCCTGACCATTGCCCATATTGGTTGGGGCTTTCAAGAGTTGATCCCAAATACAGCAGGCCTGCCATGGGCCGCTGGGCATGTCAAATTTTCTACATTTAAAAATTAGGGGTGCTAAAAAGTTGCAGCTTGACTGAAGTATTTAAAAAATATTTTTGTTAAATTGATATAATTTGGTTTTGCTTGGTAAATGCGCATGTAAAAATGGCGTCTTTTATACATTTTTATGCAATTTCCAATTAGTCTGTATGCTTTGTTATTTTGTAAAATGATATGCTTTTTATGAAAATATCTATGTAAATTTATCTAAACATTATTTTTGTTCCTTGTAGGTGAAAATTTTATTAGTGTGACTGTACTGAAATCTTTGTTTGGAGTGATAAACTCCCCCCCCCCCAAAAAAAATCTAGACAAGGAACATGCTCTCATATGAGCAATTTTTTGGAACTGGTCAAGACCTCTTGCCTTCTGAACTACCAACTCTGCAAGATGTCCTGAAATATGGATTATTGCTATGAGAAGATGATGCTAGAAACTATCTAGCAATCAGTCTTGCAAAGGACGTTTATCCCAAAGTGGCTGAGAAGTGAGAACTTGCTAACAAGTGCTTTTGTAGTCTGTTATAAATTCAAAAATGAGAATCCTACATAAGATTCAAGACAGCTGGGAACAGGCTACAAATATATCGCTTGGTAGGGAAAAGCTAGAAACCAAAGAGGCTTTCACATTAAAACTTGACAAGCTTTTTTTTGTATTTAGTTTTTTTTATTATATATATGAAATACAAAGGCTATAAAAACAGCATTAAGTTAACATGACTAATACACAAAGAGCAACAAAAGCAAAATGAAAAAGTACAATCTTAACATAATGAAAAAAGTTATTAAAACAGAGAAAAGGAAAAATCACTACACATAACGCAAAATAATATACATATAAATCCTTATACCAAAGTGTGAAAAACTCTTCTCATTTGTTTGTACTGCTATTTCATTAATCACCCTCTTCCTACACTTCACATCAAACGCTTCTTCTTTCAACAATTTTGGCCCCCTGTTCTTTTTTCTTTTCAATTTTATTTTTTATTTAATCTTATATTGGTAAACCATGAAAGTTAAAATGCACACAGCATATATATTAAAACACCTCCACATTTATACACTTCTATTCTTTGCGTATATGATCTTCCAGTCTATATTTCCCATCTTTTTCACTCCTTCTTATACAGTTGTCCCTCCACATTCGCGAACTTGACATTCGCGGTTTTGGTTATTCGCGGTTTTGGGAGGGCCCCCCCGGGGCCCCCCCAAAACCGCGAAACGGGGCCTCCAGAGGCCCCGTGAAAACACCTGGAGGGAGCGGGGAGGCCCTGGGAGGCCTCCACGGGGCCCCCGGAGGCGCTCCGTAGGCCCCATGAAGGCCTGGGGAGGGGTGGGGAGGCCTTCGCGGGTCCCCCGGAGGCCCTCCGGAGGCCCCGCGAAGGCTTGGGGAGGGGTGGGGAGGCCTTCGCGGGATGCCCGGAGGCCCTCCGGAGGCCCCGCGAAGGCCTGAGGAGGGGTGGGGAGGCCTTCGCGGGTCCCCCGGAGGCCCTCCGGAGGCCCCGCGAAGGCTTGGGGAGGGGTGGGGAGGCCTTCGAGGGACCCCCGGAGGCCCTCCGGAGGCCCCGCGAAGGCCTGGGGAGGGAGGGAGGGAGGGCTGGGGAGACCTCCGCGGGGCCTAGCAAGGCCCCGTGAAGGCCTGGGGAGGGGGGAGGGAGGGCCGGGGAGACCTCCGCGGGGCCTAGCAAGGCCCCGCGAAGGCCTGGGGAGGGAGGGGTAAGGGCCGGGGAGACCTCCGCGGGGCCTAGCAAGGCCCCACGAAGGCCTGGGGAGGGAGGGAGGGAGGGAGGGCCGGGGAGACCTCCGCAGGGCCTAGCAAGGCCCCGCAAAGGCCTGGGGAGGGGGGAGGGAGGGCCGGGGAGACCTCCGCGGGGCCTAGCAAGGCCCTGCGAAGGCCTGGGGAGGGGGGAGGGAGGGCCAGGGAGACCTCCGCGGGGTCTAGCAAGGCCCCGTGAAGGCCTGGGGAGGGGGGAAGGAGGGCCAGGGAGACCTCCGCGGGGCCTAGCAAGGCCCCGCGAAGGCCTGAGGAGGGAGGGGTAAGGGCCAGGGAGACCTCCGCGGGGCCTAGCAAGGCCCCGCGAAGGCCTGGGGGGGGAGGGAGGGCCGGGGAGACCTCCGCGGGGCCTAGCAAGGCCCCGTGAAGGCCTGGGGAGGGGGGAAGGAGGGCCAGGGAGACCTCCGCGGGGCCTAGCAAGGCCCCGCGAAGGCCTGGGGAGGGAGGGGGGAGGGGAGTCCTTATTCGCGGATTTTTCACATTCGCGGGGGTCCGCGGAACGGAACCCCCGCAAATGTGAAGGGACGACTGTACTTTTTCCCTTTCACTATTCTTACCATATTATCTAAGATGGAAGTCGCTAACATTTTTCACATTCAGATGAATCTATCTCTATCTCCATTCTAGGTAGTATTCTTACCATCCCATAACCTTTACCGTCTTCAATTCTCCCCCAATTTCTCTCTCCTTTATATTGTCCCTCCTCTCTTCTTCTCTTCCTACACTTTCTCTTACCTCACACTTACATTTCCTTCTATCTCTATCATTCTTATTCCCTTCCTTTCCCTTATGCTGTATTCCCACATGCTCAACTTCTGTTCTTGTTCAACTTCCTTTCTTTCCCAGCTCCCTTCGGTATTATCTCCAACCTATTTTTGACTTTGTATATTTGTCTCTAATTTATGTTTCCTTCTTATAATCTCTTCTAGATTTATTTTCCTCAGTCCTCTTTTTTGAACCCGTTATATTCTTTTCCCTCCAACAAGATAAAATTTCCTTGTCATAGAATCATAGAATTGCAGAGTTGTCCCTTGAGAGAATATCCATACAACCTTCTTATAATTTTTCCCCTGTATCTTCCTTTGTCAATACCCTTATTCTTCTTTTCTCACCCCCTAGAATCCCTTCCTCCCCCATTTCTCTTTGCAAAATTTAAATAACAGAGCCCATTCATCTTCTTGAGCTTGAGTATCTTTTTCTCTAATTTTGAAAGTTAGTTTGTCCATACATGCCATTTCCAGAACTTTCTCCACCCAGTCATCAATTGTTGGTATATCTTTCTGCTTCCATTTCATTGCTATCTCCAGTCTCGTCGCAGTCACTAAATATAACATTATTTTCTAACTAATCTTTCCCTCTTCTTTTCCCAATATTTGAGTCATATTCAACAAGTAGAATTCTGGCTTCATTGGATACTGTATATGAAACATTTCCTCTATTGTTCTATGAATTGTTGTCCAGTATTTTTTTTTTACTCTTTTACATTTCCACCACATGTGGAATAATGAGCCTGTTACTTCCTGGCACTTCCAACAGTTTCTATTTGTTTTGAATATTTTCCCTATTTTCTCTGGTGAATAATATCATCTATTTGCCATTTTAAAGAAGTTTTCTTTAGCTTTGACATGCTGTAAATTTATTCGTTTTCTTTCTTGCTTTCTCCCAATCTTCTAATTTTAAATTGTAGCCAACTTCTACTGCCCATTTCAGCACTGAGTCTTTTATTTCTTCAATTTCTAAATCTATCAAAAGTAGCATTTTATACAGTTTGGAAATTTTGTTTTTATTTGGGGCTTCAACGATTTTATCTAACTCATTTTGATCCTCTTCAATCCCTGGTTCCTTCTTGTCTTCTTTAAATCTTTGCTATATCTGTTTGTATGTGAACCAATGCATTTTAAGTTCTTCCCTTGTCTTGATTTTGTATTCTCCTCCCTTCTTCCTTATTTAATAATTCCTGGTAGCTTAGCCATCACTCAGTATTCTTCCACCTGCTCTGGAACGCTTCTTGTGGGGATATCTACTGTGGAATTTTCATGTAAATTTTTTGTTTCACTTTCTCCCACACTTTTATCAAGGGTTTTCTAACTGCATGATGTTCAAATTCTATATTTATTTTAGCTTTGTCATAACCAATGTAAGCATGGCATCCTAGTCTGATGTTGAAGCCTTCCAGATTCAACAATTTCGTATCTTCTAGTTTTATCCAGTCTATTATCCATATCAATGCACAAGCTTGGAAGTATAGTTGGAGGTTTGGCAGTTCAGCTCCCCCTCTAAGCTTTGAATCAATCATCGTCTTCCACTTTATTCTAGGTTTCCGTCCTCCCCATATGAACTTACTGATCTCCTTGTTCCATTCTTTGAATGGTTGATCTTTTGTGATAATTGAAATAAATATAGAAATTTTGGAAGGATGCTCATCTTTACTGCTCCTATCTTCCCAAACATCGATAAGTTTAATTTTGACCATTTCACCATATAATATTTTGCCTCTTTCCATATTTTCTTGTAGTTATTTTCATATAAATCCATATTCCTTTTTGTGATCCATATTCCTAAGTATTTTATTTTTCCCCTATTTTGCATTCAGATCTGGTTTCTAGTTCTTTCTGTTCTTTTTCTGTCAGATTTTTGGTAAGTATCTGCAATTTATCTTTGTTTATTCTTAGTCCCGCACCTTCGCTAAATTCCTTCAGTATCTTCATTAATTCATCTATTTGGTCATATGGATTTTCTAAGAAAATTACCAGATCATCTGCAAATGCTCTGAGCTTATGACGAACTAAACCTGACAAGCTTTTTGACATTCTTAACTGCAAATGTAAAATTGTGCTTTGTTTTGAAGCAGGCTGTACTGCAGACTGCAAAAAGGTAGCTCATATTCAATTTATATGTTGTGTGGAGTTTAAGATCCCTGTGAATGAACTTGCTTTCGTTATGGATCAGAGAGACAAGACTGGTTCTATTGGACATCAAATTGGTCTGCCAGATTTGCCTGCAAGCAAATCAAAGGCAGAAACGGCAAGAAGATGAGAGAAGACTTTCTGAATATAAGCAGAGGAGGAAGCTGGATGTTTTAATATCATCAAATGAAGTAATTTTCTCCACTGATGAACAAGAAGAAATGACTGATCCTGAAGATGGAAAGGATGAAAGTTACAGAATTTCAGTAGAATTGCCGAGTACATCTTCATCTTCAAATAAAAATAAACAGCAGAACACATTGGAAATATACAATGTTGCTATGCAGAGCATCAGGTATGTTGTTGGCCTATGTACCACAGCTGCCATTACCACTGCAGATTTTATTGATGCTAGCTTAGTTACTGAACAATACAAGACATTTTAGCGGCTCACAATAAAGTCAAGAGGGCTGTTAGGTACTATGTGCATGTCCTAGCAGAGGATGGTTCAGGCTGCATTTGACACTTCTAGGCTATGTTTACTCGTAAGATAATGGGTCAAGGAGTTTTCTCTCCACAGCTGGAGGGAGCAGGAAGGGATGAGAATGTAATGTATCTTCTTGTTTTCTCTCTGTGTCTTCTTGCTTGTTGGAAGTATACCTATTCTGTTTCTCTGTCTGTGGTCATTAATAAAATAGGCTTTTTCAAGCCCAGGATTGCTACGTGGTCATTTCACTTGTTTCATATCCTGAACCAACAGGGCACCCAAGCCGGGGTTGTGCTGCCAGTGTAACAAGGGCCCAAGAAAAACTTATGAGATCGCTACATCAAGAATTTGATGAACTCTGTAAGAAGAGTACAACTGACTGCATCTTCTTTGATATCCATCAAGACACAACTAAAGTCATGCTGAAGGCTGACAATTCCGATCGGTGTTTCCTCAGCATCATGAAAGAGCATTATTCTGTACGCAGCGAGCCAGGTGGAAGGTATCTGTACCACTTTACTCCAGAGAAAGATTCAAACAGCAAAAAATCTGCTAAAGTTATTGCTGATGGATTTCATGAAGAAGAGCATTGATAAAACTCTACAGGCCATTGGGGGTGATCCCACAAATGTAAACACTGGATGGACTGGTGGTATCATGCACTTGGTTGAGATTAAACTTTGCTACAAGCTCATCTGGTTAGTCTGTGCTCTTCATACGAATGAACTGCCCCTGTGACACTTGATGGGAAGACCTTATCAAACAACAAATGGACTGGTTTAATTGGGAAGATGCTAGACAATGCCACAGAACTGGAGATTGATCCTTCATTCACTAAAGTCTCAATTGGAGAGCCTCTCATTTCTCTTAAGTCACAGTGTAATAAACAATTTGTCAACAGATCAAACACAGGGGTACAGAATTACACAGGCCACAAGGACAGGAGAAGTCCCTATAAATCTTGCCCTTCTTGAAATTGATCCAGTGTGTCACTCAAGATGGTTAATGACTGCAAACAGGATTTGCCATATACGGGTATCAAAACATGGTTTTAAGGACAAAAACCTTCCCGAACTTAAGACTGATAGTAGAGTACATTGTTGGTGTGTACTTTCCCTGCTTGTTCCAGATCAAAGTAAAATACTCTTGGGTGGAAAGTCCACACCATGTGTTTTTCCAGCTCCAGTTCCTCAGACTCCCCAAAAAAAAAAAAAAAAAAAAAAAAAGCTGTAATGGATGCCTCCCTACCAACCATCCAGCGTTCAGCATGGTGTGCATTCAGCAAAATGATCATTCACTCTTGTGCTCCAGTGATAGTAATGAGAGAAAAGCTGGTGTGCAGAAGATTGTTGACTTAAGGAATGGAAATGATGATTTCCTGGGAGATCTTTCTGTATGCCCCACAAAGACTCCTATTAATCCTGCTGCTACTTCCCTGTTATAACTCACAGACTGGTCTGAAAATATATAGGAACCTTCTTTGACATGCAAACTATCGATATCAAAAGTCAAGAAGTTCATTAATGAACGTATGCAAGTTCCAAAGTGGCCCTATCATGCTCAGTCTGTAGAAAGAATTGTCAAACAATTCACAGAGCCAGCAAGCAAAGTCTATATAGCTGAGAAACATGAGGGATATACAAAAGGCCAAGAAGCAAGTCGGCAGTTGATGTCTAAGACTGAATTAAAACAAGATTTAATTAAACTTATTGCATAATTTTTAAAGGGGTGTTATTACATTTTGTTGTTATTTGTTTAGAAAGATATGTTTTATACAACAGAAAATAAATGCTTCTTAGCATTATAGCATTCTTATATAGCTTCTTAGTATTCTATGATTATACAGTTCACTGTTTTCCGAGAGCAGTGAATATGCGTTTTGTTCAAGTGCTAAATGTTGTCCAATCAAAAAAAAATAATCGCAGATTTGAATTCCTGACATCAAAAGACATATTTTTAGATCCCTTAATTCAATGATTTGTGAAAAGTAATTTTAAACTCTCTAAATTACATGCCCTCAGTTGGGCCAACCATCTGCAGACTGAAGCATCTGAGGATCACCATGCCCCATATTATTCAATGATTGTGTGTGCACACGGGAGCATCAGCATGCGGCCACATGCACACTGCCATTGATTACTATGGGGCTTAATCATCTGTGTTTGTTTCCATCCACCCCCACCCCCACAAATTGAACCTCCACAGATGGGAAGGGCCTATTGTATATGGAGGATCAAAGCTGAGGAACACTGGTTGAGACTCCTTTAATTATCATAGCAAATAATACAATATGCACATAAGCATTTCACCCCCAAAGTAAAAGCTACATTAATAATAGTAATTATCATTAATAAAGGTAAAAGCAATGTTAATACTTCCCACCCACCCCCGTGACTACTTTGTCTTATATGAATCTATCTACCCATTCAGATCCCTCTACCTTTAAAGGTGAAAGGACCCTTTTGAGTGACAGAACCTCTTTGAACATCCTTACTGGGGACATTCCCTGCCACCGACAAACTGTTATCATTTAGGCACCATGAAACTACTGTTTTATTCTCTGATGTCTTTGCAATTGCCATCTGCCTCATAGTCTGTGCTCTAACTAGCTGAGAGTCACCTGCTGTTTTAGTATTCTATTGCCTTATGATGCTTCTTTTCCCTATTTTAGTTTCAACATTTGACATGAAAAGCAGGGCATTTTGCTCCCCTTCCTGAACGTCCAAGCATGAAACAAACTGAATGATCATAAGAAAAGGTATCAGATACGACCACGTGCAAAACAGAAAAGAAAATTCAGAATTGGTCTCATGAACATTCCGCTACCTCTTTCCTCCATTGCAGGATTTGATGTAATATATGATCTCCAGCTAGAATTTTAATTCCATGACCTAACAGTGGGGACAAGCTAAAAGTATATTCACAAATTGTAATACACTTATCCCGAAAGCCTTACTTGCAAAATGATGTACTGGTTTCCTCCTTACACTGGCACATCACTTTCATCACTGCAGTGAATGTCTTATGAGTTTTTATGTCAGAATCCCACTGAAAACACTGAAAAGCACAAAAAGAATAATCACATTCCAGGCTTAGAGGTAGGGGATGGGGAAAAGGCCCCCAAATACAAGCAAACATCCATTAGTTCCCATAAGTATATAAAAACTAGTCAAATGAACTATTCCAACTTCCTTGTTTATTTTGTTGATCATTTTTATTAGAACAGCTATGCAGAAATGAGCCAGTGACTTCAATGTGACTTACTCCAAGATACATCTTAATATATAATGCTCTTGGGTATGTTGCTGTTTCCAGTGTGCTGACTGGCTGCTTAGGAAACTTACCAGCCAATCAGCACACTGGGGGCGGGAACATGTGAAAGTTTCAGTCTTTTTAAACAAGGTGGCGGTAGAGAGGCTTTCCGTTGTTCCACGCATAGTGTGAGTAGCATGCGGGGGGGGGGGGAGTAGCATGGTGTGTGGTGTTATGTAGCATGGCGTGTGCATGCGGCGTGTGTGGGTGGTGCAAGGGTATGGCGCAGGGGGGCGGCGTGTGCCTCTGGCGTGGGGGGAAATGGCTCCGGCATGGGGGCGGCACGTGGCTCTGGTGTGTGTGGGGGGCATGTGTAGGGTGGGAGGGTGTATACCCAGTGTATGTTATACCAGGTATAGCTAGTATTTACATACAGTACCTGATAACAGCTGTATAGTGCACTCCTAATCATGTTTACTCAGAATTAAGTCTCATCAATCGTATTTAGCCTTAATGTTGTTGCCACTTAGGAGAGGTGGTTTATACTTTAAAAAAATAAATTCAAATACATAAAATGAAGCTTCACAGGTTTGTCACAGTGTTGGACTGCTCAACTCAAGTTAAATAAAATCCCAGCAACAATTGAAGCCATGATATATTTGCCCATTTGGCAGCCCTTTAGCAAATTCACCTGTTTATGCTCTTAATATGTGATATTAATCTTGCTACCTGACACCAAGTCAACTTCAATTTATGGTGACCCTATGAATGAGAGACCTCCAAGTCATCAACAGACCAGATCTTGCAGATTAAGGGCTGTGACTTTCTTGACTGAGTCTATCCATCTGGAATGCAGCTTTCCTCTTTTTCTACTGCCTTCAACTTTATCAAGCAGTACTGTCTTTTCTAGTGAGCCATGTCTTCTCATGATATGGCCAAAGTACGACAGTCTCTTGGCTTTTAGAGTTCAGGCTTGATTTGCTGTAGACTCATTTATTTATCTTTTTAACAGTACACAGCATCCATAGAACTCTTCTCCAGAATCATATTTCCAAGGAGTTTATTCTCTTCCTACCAGCCTTCTTCACCATCCAGCTTTCACAACAATGAACAGAAGTTGGAAATACAACAGCACGGACAATCCTACCTTTTAGTATTTACCGTACTGATGTCTCTTTACACTTCAAGAACTTGTCAAGTTCCTTCATAGACGTCCTTCCAAGTGCTAGTCTTCTGATTTTTTGACTGCAGTATCCATTCTAATTAATGACTGAGCCGCGGTATTGAAAGTCTTGAACTACTTCAATATCTTCATCTTCTACTTTAAAGTTATGTAAATTATTTGTGGTCATTATTTTTGTTTTCATCATGTTCAACTGTAAACCTTCCTTTGCACTTTCTTCCTTGACTTTCTTCAGTAATCCTTCCAAGTCTTTGCTATTTTCTGCTAGTAGTATGGTGCCATCTGTGTGTCTTGAACCGTTTCCTTCCTCCAATTTTCACACCTCCTTCCTCTGAATCTAATCCTGCTTTACATACGATATGTTCAGCAAACAAGTTAAACAAATAGGGTGATAAAATGCAGCCTTGCCTGAAACTCTTGGCAAATGGAAACCGTTTCATTTCTTTGTATTTTGTTCCCTTGTCCCGAGCACAGGTTATGCAACAGGACAATCAAATGTTGTGGCACTTCTTTAAAAATGACCCATAGTTTTTCACGGTCTACACAGTCAAAGGCTTTGCTATAATCTACAAAGCATAGGCTGATTTTCTTTTGAAATTCTTTGGTGTACTGCATTATCCAACATATGTTTGCAATATGATCCCTTGTGCCTCTTCCTCTTCTAAACCCAGCTTGGACATCTGCCATTTTTCACTCCATATGTGGTAAAAGTCTTGTAGAATTTTCAGCACCACTTTGTTTGCAGGGGAAATTACTGCTATGGTCCTGTGGTTACTGCAATCCCTGGTGTTCCCTTTCTTGGCGATTGGGATATATATTGTTTCCAATCTGTGGCCATTGTTTTGTTTTCCATATTTGTTTAGAGTTTAGTTAAAACTGATGTAGATTCTGTTTCTGTAGCTTGAAGCAGTTCTATTGGTATGCCATCTGTTCCTGGTGATGTACTGCATTTATCCCAAGTACTCTCAGTGCAGCTTCCACTTCACTTTCTAAAATTGGAGGTTCATCTTCATACGGTTCTTCCTCAAATGAATCTGTCGTGCTTTCATTTCTTTTATACAGTTCATCAGTGTATTGTTTCCATAACGTTTTTATTTCTACTTGGTCATGTGATGTGTTCCCTTGCTGGTCATAGAGCATCCCCACTCTGGATTTAAATTTCCCTTTGATTTCTCTATCTTCTGGAAGAGGTTTCTTGTTCTCCCTTTCTTGCTGTCATCTGACAATTTCTGTCACCTTTTACTTTTGCTTCTCGTCTGTCCTTAACCACTTGAAAAGTTTCATCTGTCATCAACTGAGGAGGCTTCTCTTTCTTTTTGGCTACTTCAGAGTGTCTTTTTGCATTCCCCCTTGACAATGTCCCTGGTTTCAGCCTGGAGTTCTTCTGGCTCCTGGTCAATTAGGCTTACTAGTGCAAATCTATTTTTACACTGTCATTCAATTCTATGGGGGTGTTCTTCAGGTTGTATTTTGGCATTACGATTATGGTTTAGTGTTCTTTAGCTTTACTCTGATTTTTTACATTAGCAGTTCATATTCTGTGCCACAATCTGCTCCTGGTCTTGTTTCTGCAGAGAGAATGGGGCTTCTCCATCTTTGGCTTCCAATTATGCAGTCTACTTGATTTCTATACTGACCATCACATTATGTCCATGTTTACAGTCTCCTCTTTGGCAGCTTGAAGAATGTTGTTGCTATAAACAAACGGTTGGTCTTGCAAAATTAAATCAGTCATTCTCCTGCTTAATTTTTTAATTCTAGGCCAAATTCTCGTACAATCTTTGATTTTGCTCCATTTCCCACTTTTGCATTCCAATTGCCTATGAATAACAGGAAGTCCTGTTCTGGTGTGTGATCAAATTCCTCCTGGATTCTAGCTTAGAATCTTTCAACTTCTTCTTCTGCATCTGCAGTTGGAGCATAAACTTGGATTATGGTTATTCATATGATTTGGTCAAACTGCATTATGTGCCTTGACTGTTTTTTCTACATTCCTTCTCAATATTATTGCAACTCCATTTCTTCTTAGCTTTTCATTTCCAGAGTAAAATACTGTGTAGTGGTATGATTCAAAATGTTCCATTCCTGTCCACTTTACCTCACTTACCCCAAATATTGCAATGTTTATACATTCTATTTCTTGTTTTACTATGTCTAGCTTCATGCTTCTCCATATTCCTATAATATCTGTTGTGCAGCACCAGACTTTCCTTTCTCCTCTGAGCATGTCAACAGCTGAATGTCCTTTCAGCTTGAGTCCAGTTGCATCATTAGCCAGAGCATTACAGATATTTCCTGCTTATTTGACAGGTTAGGGACCAGAACACTATCAAAAAGTGGAAATGATTGAAATGTGAGACCATCGTGGGCACTGATCCCTTCTCTATCGAACTCCTGTTTCACTGTTCTGAGGAGTGGTACTATTACATGATTTATACCCACCCTGGCTGTGACTCCTTCTCATGAGTAACATCTCCTTCATCAACAGCAGAAGTGGGAGGGGGGCTTGAGGAATGGCTGCACCGGAGCCCTCACATTTTCTCACTAAACATGGGGAAACAACACAGCCAGTGCAACTGTAGGGTCACCCTGCCCTTCGCCAGGGAGTCGATGAGGAGAACAACAACCACAAACCTATGTTGTTTGAACCTGGAGGGTGGAAGCTGTTCATCAGCTGAGGCTCCGCTGAGTGACTAGGGTTGTTATTCTGCCTCCTCCCATCACTTTGCTACGGTGCTGACCAGGGCGAAGCCCAGCAAAGAGTCAACTTACAGGTTGTCCCCCTCCCCACCCCATTTAGCAGGAAAATGGGAAGGCTCTAACGCAACAATTCCTCAAACCTCTCTCTGGCTACCATCTAGCAGGAGCAACATTCTCTGTCCCTCCCAGGGCAAGGGAGAGGAGACAGTAGAAAAGGGGCAGAGAGTCCATCAGGCTGTACTCTCAGGCCATTTCCTAGGCAAGGTGTGTGTATGGAAAAGGCAGAGTTCACTTGGAAGACCCTACCTCCACTCTTTCAACCCTTCTAAATTACAGTACTTTATAACCAGAACCCATTAATTTGACAAGTGGTTGAAAGAGCAGACCACGTGTTGAATATACATGTTCTAGGTATAATTTAGAAAGGTCAAAAGAGCGGGTTGTTGAAAAGTGAGTTGTCGAAAAGCAGGGGATGCCTATATTTGTACTTGTCCTCAGCCGTATCCCAGTAGCTCTTGAGTACCATCCGACCTGGGAGTTTCATCTTCTGGCATTATTTCTTGTTTTGTTTTGGATTGTCTCATAATAGGGTTTTCGTGGTAAAAGACATTCAAAATGGGTTTACCGTGTGCCTCTTTCTGCACCATACTAACATGTTACCTAAGGTTTCTAATTCTCTGCCATTGTCTCTGAGAGATCCTCTGCTAGTGTTACCACTCACACTGTTGCAGCCCAGGAGCTGGTTAGCATATTTAGTCTGGTTCCTCAGCAATAGCCTGTCTGACATGGAAGATCCTGCCAACACCACTGCTGCCATTAGTATTTCCTCTCGCCTCTCAGGAACATGCAATCCTACCACCATGGAAAGGCAGTGCCATTGCATCCCCTTACTGTACTGGCTTCTTGGAAACAAACAAACAAACTGACAAACACTCTGTTCCCCTCTAGCCAATGGCACATAAACTTTCTTCTTGCAGCCTTTGCTCTCCCATTACTTAGTTCTGAGCTTCTGGCAAGGAATTCTATTGTTCCGATCATGGCTCAGGTGATTTCAGCAATGATACGCAAACCGTTTGGGCTAGAATGCCTCTTCCTTGTTCTCCCTATTGAAATTGCTTCCCTAGGAGTTTTAATCTGTTATGGCAAAAACAACAGTCTTGTGGCAACGCAAAGGCTATCAAATGTATAACAACATAAACTTTTATGGACTTTAATCTATTTCCCTGGGTGCATCCGATGAGATTGCTTATGGCATAGTAAGTCTTTCAGGTGCCACAATATTATTTTGCTGTTTCTGTTGATACAGTGTTTATGCATGTCATTCCCCAGAGAACTGTTTGCACCAGTAGTGGCCTCATTTTGGCACAAAGTTAAAAGTTGTTTTTTCACCAAAGCTTTTGAGGCCCGGGATCATGTCTTGAATAGATTAGAAAGTTTTGATATAGTACACACTGGGTACACAGTTTCAAATAGTTTTAGATGGTTTCAAGCAGTTTAAATTTTAGTTTGCTGTGTGTACCCCTCCCTAAGAACTTATGATATTTATAAAGATATAGAAAGAACTGTATCAGTTTAAAAGCACAACAGTCACTGGGGTGCTGCAATCTAGAGAGCTGCAGGAAGAGAAGGTAAGCATGACTGCCCCAACAGCCCTGCTCAAACACCAGGTCCAGCAAGCTCCTTAACCCCTTGTTCTCTTTCCCACTAATAATTAAAAGAATGGGTATTTGAACTTTAAGAATTGGTGCTTTAGTCTGCCTCTTTTTCCTCTTCTCTCTCCTTCCATTTTCTGATGTGTCTTCTAGGTTATAAACCTGAAGGCAGGGACCATCTCAGTTTTTCTGACTGCACATTAGCCAGTCAAAGAGCATTTTTTGCTCAAAAGTAGGAAAAGAATGCTTAAAAAAAATATTTTCTGTAGCAAGCAGGTCAGTAACACAGATTACAGGCATGGCAAAATAAAGAAGACTGCCATTCTCCTAAAAACTTCCAGAGAGAGAGGCAGATAACCAAACATCTATTGCAGCCTTCCTCATTCTTGCTCAGAAAGTAAACATGTTTCAGTCCTATGTTCTACACACTTCCTTCAACATCTCACTAATTCTCCATCGAAGTGGGTACAGGACAACTCCAGGGAAGCAAAGGTAAGAAAATGAAAGTCTAAAGTAAAAGAAGTTTTGAAAACTATACAACCAAGAGGAAGGGGGAGAAAGAAGAAACAAACCAACACACTATAAATTGCAGGCATTATTCTACTAAAATGATATCTGTAAATAAGTAAGACATCTACGTTCATCAGCAGCCAAAGGTAACATTCATCACCTAATGAAAATAGGTTCTTACTTTTCCAATCTGTAAGGTATACCTCTTTACCAGATCCTTCACCTCTGGAATCAATGTTTCAGCTGCAAGAAGCACATGCTCCACAAAGAGGGACATGGAGAAAACTCGACTCCATTGGTTCCTGTTTCAATGGGAAAATCAATACATACCATGTTTATTAAAATGCAATGTTGGGTACTTTGTATGAAGATCCATTCTGAGTTGAGAGGAGGAAACCACAGAGTGGATTTCACCCTATCATTGTCCAGAACAGACAGGGAAGACAGCTGATGTCATCAAAGCCAAGAGTTTTCAGGCAGTCCCCATCTTGGCCAGTCAGTTCACGTCCTACCCAAGTAACAGATGGGAGGGTGGACCAGCTGATGAAGTCAACATGCTGGCAAGGTACTGTGCTGTGACAGAAAGCATGGCCCTCTCCACCCCACAAAACAGGAGAGATGCCCCCTATCCCAATATCCTGGAACAGGAGCCTCCTTGCTTCAAAATGTAAGAACGGGCAGGCACATTGTCCATCAGAACAGATGTCTTTACTCCAGAGAAGAGGCAAAATGGAGTCTATGGAGCCACTCAAGGGAACCTTCTCTATGGTCCCTAAGGTCAACAGGTGATTGATTTCCTAGGATTCAATGGCTCTTTTGACAGGCATCTTTGGAATAGTAGATGTCAGGGATCTGGGTCTGGGAGACCTGGCAAAGTCCAGAGTTTAGCCATTGGAGACAGCATTGAGAACCCACTGATTTGTGGTAGTTTGAGTCCAAGCCTATCGGAACAGAAGAAGTGTCCCCCTCCTCGAAAGTGGTGAGCAGTCATAACTGCCCTCTCCCCTGGAGGACTGAAAGCCACCTCTTACTGGGGGACTGGCAGCAGACACTGGGGGCTGTGAATGTAACAGAAATTTAGATCTAGACAATGACGGATGAAAGGACCTAAAATCTCTGGACCTAGAAAATCCCTTGAACTTGGAAAGAAAAGCAGAAGCCAGAGAAAGCAGAGGCCTGACCCGTTTCTTGTCCATTTTCCTAGAGACAGTGGATACAGACTGCTTTTTGTCCTTGGTCTCCACAAGAATGCTTTTCAAAGCATGACCGTTAAAGAGTCTGACCCCTTTGAAAGGAGCTGTGGATAAATTCATACTGGAGTGGGCATTTGCCTCGCAATGTCTCAACCATGTTGAGTGTCCAGCAATTGTAATGGACCCTGTTGCTCTTGCTGAGTATGCCAAGGTGTCCAAGGTGGAGTCTTCTACAAACTTTAAGGCCCTGAAAATGTTCATGAGCCCCCTGTACAAAGATTTCTGATCTAGGTCACCATTCTGCAAAATATTTTCAATCCAGAGGATGGCAGCTCTGGCGAACAGGGAGCCTTGTCATACCTCTCACCCTCCTTGGGTGTGAGAGCTCCCGAGACAAAAGCAGTGACAGGAGAGTCCATGACAGGGACCATTAATTACAAGTCTGACCATTCTCCCTTCTCCTTGTCAGAAGTTTGTCTGGCAGGGATTGGCTCTGAACCTGACTTCCCCCTAGGAAGGAGTCTAGATCAGAGTCATGATCAGACAGATCTGGATAATAAGTGGGGAGTGGGTGCCCTACAATTCCTGGAAAGGGAATTAAGGTAAGTTGTCTCTCTCCAGAAAAACAGCAGCTGAGGTCCGTGTTGCTGACCTTTCAGAACTAAGATTCTGCATGAGGAAAGGCCATCCCTTCTGCCTCCAAGACTTACAAAGCAAGGCACCAGCTTCCAGTGATACCAAAGCCTGCTGAGAGAAAGAGGCCAAAACATCAGAAGAAATCCACTGCCTAAAGCAGCTGCCACACTACATCTCCTAGGGTGGTGGTAGATCACAAATATGTGGGGGAAGTAGCAGTTGCTGTGAAAGTGAAGCCACAAAATAGAAAGAATGACTATGCTGGTTATGCTGTTTTCAAACCCTTCTCAATAACACCCTGGAGGTCTTCAAAATGGCTGCTCTAGGAGGAGCATTTAAAATGGTGGTCCGGAAGGGCTTCCACAAAATGGTGACCAGGCCCTTCATCCTAAAGGAGAGCTGAAAAGGGGCATGAAGAGAGCTGGGTAGAATGGGAGGCAGCTCTGTGAATGCATCCCATGCTGATTTCACAGGGCAAATGTGTCAAACTCCTCTATGCTTACCGTAGTCAGAGGGCATAGCAGGTCTGACCTTCGAAGTGGGAACTTGCTATAGGAGGACTGGGGGTGTCCTGCGAAGGTATGCAGGGAGTCCCATTCACTTGCGATGCTGTCTAAAACCACTGCCTCTAAAATAAACTTGCAATCTGATTGGCTCTCCATGCAGGAGAGATGCAAGTGCAAGAAGAGGAAGAAGGGATAGTGAGGTAAAGAGGCTTGTTTGTTTTTTAATGACAAAACAGAGCCCAAGAATGAAAAGGCTGAGGAGAAAAATATTCCATACGCAAGATATTCAGAGAAGCAAAAGATAAAGAGATGACAAAATAGAAGAGATACAAAGAGCTCTGGTCTGGGTACCAGCAAGGAAAGAACTGACTGGCCAAGATGGGGACTGCCTGAAAACTCTCGGCTTTGATGACATCAACTGTCTTCCTGCCGGTTCTGGGTGATGACCGGGAGAAACCCATTCTGTGCATTTCTCCTTTCACCAACTCCAAACAAGAAAATTAGGCACAGCAAGTTAACTCTAAATGTATAATACAATTATGATATGGTAATCACTTTCTGCAGAGGCAAGCAACTCCACATGCTTTCCAAAAGCAAGGTGGGAGGGATGGTCTGATTTGGAAAGAGCCAGTATAACAGATTGAAACCCCTGCCCCCTCAGTAAATTGTAATTAAACTAATGCAGAGTAAGTCCAGTAGTACAGCTATCTTACATGCATGTCTCTTACCTGACAGATAGCTCAGGAGTCACACCTGTCCTACTGAGCCCCTTTAACCAAAAGATAAATAAGAGGTTCATTGTGGACACCACGTGATGGACAGCTGATGGAATGTTGGAAAGCCAATGGAAGAAAGCATGAAGGAGCCAATCCTGTGGCAGGAAACTGGTATGGGAGGGGTCTGCTAGTGTGAAAGGACTGAATGACAGTTGGGAGAGAGAGTTGAAGATGTGATGTGGTGAGGAGAAGCTGGAATGTGTGTATGGCTGTGAGTGGAGCTGAGAGAATGTATGAGCAGTGAGAATACGTGATAAAAGAATAGAGGCTGATTGTAAATAAAGTTCAAAGCATTTCTGTTATTTTGTTAAACTAAAAAAAAACAATCTTTACATTTTGTTTATCACTTTCAGACTCCTTAGGAGTTATTTCCTTTACTAGTATTTAATTGGCACGCTAACCCTGTAAACACCCACACAGAAATGCAAGTACTATCCATCAAAAATCAAAACTGAGTCTAAGGAAGGGATAAGGGGGAATTCTGACATAAAGGTGATAACTGTGGAACTGCAGTCTCCACAGATTATTAATTTGGTGGCAGCGGTGGGATGTGAAAGGTCCCTGTGTCACAAAAGTGGTGGAAGCATAAGTGACAAGGCGGCCAGGCTGAACAGTGACGTACATTCAGCTGTTGTGCCTGCGTGTCACATTCACCATCCACCTCGAGTATCATAACTTGCTAGCCAATCTCCCATTGTAGCTTCCACAAAAATCCGTTACACAGAATTGCCAATGTATACAATCGCCAGCACAACATACACTACTTATAAGGTGGAAATTGAGAGTACCAGTGGGTGACAACAACAGAGGCTTGCAGGAGAGCGGACTACCATAGCAGGTCTGGGATGTGGGTAGCCTAAATAGCAGCAATGCAACAAAAAAGCCACTGCCACCTACCATTAGTCTCCAAAGGTACAAATAGCTTTTCTACACTCTGAAATGTCCTTACTTGACTTCCTGGAGCAGTTGATCACATTGGCTTCCACTGCTTTGCAAATAGTTTCCTGTACAAACAAGTTCAACTGGCATTTGTAGGTTCTTCACCTGCTGGAGCCACATTTGAGGTCTACATTTCAACATTTCTTCTTCCAACTTTTCAGTGCAGGCCACTGCAGCAAGCACATCTAGTACCTAGGGAAATCAGGAATAGGCATGATTGTTAATATGGACAGACTGTAAGGTGGAAAATCCACTTCCTATACCTACAAGTGAAAATTTTGTTCAGATAGTCGAATTCATATTCTCTATAGAGCAATGAATCTATAGGAAGGCATTATCCTGGATCCTGAAGCTCTTTCCCATTAATATGTCACAAAGGGAAACTGAGCAGTATGCAGACTATCCATTTATTCTGGTCATACACAAGTAATGAATTTTCTGTATCAGCCATAGGGACCAAAGATTATTTCCTTCCAGTTTGCCTATTTAAAGCATTTCTATTCTACTAATCAGCCAAAAAGACTCCTGGACTAACTGACATGCCATCAATAATTTTTTTTTTAAAAAAAGACAGTTACTACCTGCAGACTCAAGACATCACAGACACACACACACACACCATCAGGACCAGTCCCTTTTGCTCCTGTTCCTGCCATATTCACTAGTTTCCTTGTGACCTTGGTATAGAGTGTGCATAGCAGTTTTTTGTAAGGGCGAAATGATGTATGTGTAATTGTTTGGGCTTTGCTTGGGAAAGGAAATAACAAGGCATCTGCAATTAATGATTTAAGTTTCAAGGCTAGAGGGCTGGGGAAATGGTAATTTTCGGTTTAAGGAATGCTTGTATCAGTGGATGATGGACAACCAATGAGTATACAGCTGGCCAGATTTTGTTGACTCTAAAATGCTTTTAACTTAAAGTGTGTATCCGTTAGGCTTTCAGTCTCAGCAATGACTATGTAGTGCATGCTTCCTGGATTTCTGGCAATAAAACTTTCTGATGACACCAGTTATGTTTTTATATAAATTTATCTGGGTTAACAGGTGTTTTAAAATTGAGACACTTTACATACATTCTGATATAAGATATATGTACGTAGAATTGATATAACAAATTGTAACTTGTTTCTTGTAAAAAAAAATGTTGTTTATATATTGTTCCTTTTGCTTTCTTTTATCAGACCCTGAAGAAGGCCATTAAATATTACTTGGCTGAAACACATTGGGCTAAGTGGAAGAATAAAATTTCCTTTGTCAACACCCTGAGACTTTGTCTCCTCTCCACCACCCTTCCATTGGGTGTCACCAGTCCTCGTTGCTTTTTTTTTTTTTTTGACTGTTGGAATGGCCCCACTTCCCTTCGCATGCCCATCTGTTATAGTCTGCCAGAATGGCTACCAGCACTGATTGTTAAGGGGAGGAGCCTGATGGGGGCCAACCTTTCAGCAAGGATGGTGGAACTGCCTTGCTCTGAATCTCATCTCCCTCTGCTGCAGACATTTGGAATGATCTCATCTATTTGTTTTAATAACCACTATGTTATACTGCTTCCCTCTTAACACTCTTGTAACCTGCATGGAAAGCACCCACATATTCTTCCTTGCATCCTTTTTAAATACTTGCCTTTAGTACATTTTGTAGTATTGTTTTAGCAATGAAATTTCATCACAGTTATTACATGCAAAAACTTTGGTTCCAGAAGACATGGGAGATCCCTATGTGACCTCTTAGCTGAGCAGGTACACCCTAGGGAGTATCACAACTACAGACATGTTGAGTACCACTATGTACTTTCTCTCAAAAAGATTTGCATTTCTCTAAATACTTAAAAGGAACATGCACTGAATGTTTTTTCAGACTGTGCTTTTTCTATGAGACAAAATGCAGCCCTCACAATGTTGCTCCTACCATATGGTCATGTGGAATGTGGCCTCTTTGTTCAGCATGTTTAATAAGAGCATCAAACACAGCAGGGTACACAGCAAGAATCCTGGAAAAGTTCTGCAGTCGACTCCTGAACTTATGGTAACCAAGGTGGATCCATGGGAGAGACAGCACTCTCTCTTCTGCACTGGAAGAGGCTGCCTTTATTTCCTCTATGCATGATAAGAGAGCCATTTGCAGCAACTGGAAATTAAAAACACACACAAGGCTTTGTCTTAATAATTACACACCCAATTATAACATTGCAGGGGTACATGTACTGGTCATAAAACAAAGAAAGAAAGGAAGAGAATCCAAAATCCATCCTGTGGTAATACCTTTATTGGGCCAACCAAAAGACATAAAATACATCATGCTGAACTGGAAAAGGCTGCCTTCATTTCCTCTATCTTCATATATATTCAATTCAAACTGTAGAGATGCAAATGCAGTTCCTGAGGGGGGTGCTTTGCAACTTCAACTGGCAAAGCCAAATTGTTCTGTTCTCTTTGTTCCCACTCAGCTTACAGCCATGGGGTGTGTGTGTGTAAGATGCTACTTTTTGTGTACATATACTTCCTGTACTATCAAAAGCAGAATGTAGACCACAACATCATCACTTTATTTGACCTGGATGCTATTTTACCATTTTTGCCTGATGAGGAAGCCTATGAACCTTTGAAAGCTAGTGTGATGTATTTTACGCATTTTGGTTAGCCAAATAAAGTTTTTGTCATCCAATTGTAAGATTCTATGTTGTAAAAAAAATTCATTTGCTTAACTTTTTGTTTTCAAATTTCTACATTTTTTTGTTAGATGAACTTGTTAGAATACATACAATGCATTCTAGTGCCAAAATACCTATAGTCTCTTATGTAGGTGATCATTATGTATTTATTTAACATGTTTCTGTGTTGCCGCCCCCTCCTTCAAGGGCTCTTGAGTTGATGTGCAAATAAAAACTAATTAAAACAATACATAGATGAAAACATTTTAAAAAAAAACCATTAAAATACTCTTTTAAAACTCCTAAAAGCAGTCCCAAAACAATCCTAGAATCTAGCTTTAAAGCAGTCAAAACAGCATTTCAAATATTGAATGCCATGTGGAACAGCAATGTTTTGGCTGCCTGGCTGAAGCTTAAAGGAGACAAGGCCAGCCTAACTTCCTCGGGTAGGGAGTGCCGCAGTGAAGTTAATGCTACAGAGAAAGCCCTGTTATGTGTACCCACCAACCTAACTTCACAAGGTGTTGGGACATTCAATAGTCCTACTCTGAAGATCTCAAATTTCTGGCAGGCTTATAGGGGAGGAGGTGGTCTTTCACATATTTTCGCCCCAAGTCGTTTAGGGCTTTGTAGGTCAACACCAGCACACTGAATTGATCCTGGAAGCAAATTAGAAGCCAGTGTAGTTCTCGCAGGACTGGTGTTGTATTGTCTCTAGAATGCACACCTGACACTGGTCTGGCTGCTGTGTTTTGAACACTTCTGAACACATTTCAAGGCTCCAAGCCACAGCCAGTTTCTGTCACAGACTGTAGTACAGAACTCCTGAGCATCACAACATCATGACATTAATTTTGCCACACATTTAGTTATCTGTCATTTGTAACACTTACAATTAACTTGTTCTGAGAGGACACATCCATTGCCAGGAGGAGGAAATCTCTGACATAACAGTAGAAAAGATTCTCTCTTTCTCCCTCAGAGAAGTTGGCAATATATTTCCCCAGTGGTGTCTGCTGAAAAATGCTCACAAACTTCTCTGCATGGTCTGTAAGACAAGAATACAACGGAAAAAGGCAGGCCTTTGCATCATCATAGCTCTGAACAAGGTTTTCTGCCAATAACGTGGCAATTTAAAATCGAGATTGCATCCAAGGGCTTGTCTACACTGGCAAAAAATGCACTCACTCCAAATCTGGCACCGGTAGTCCACACGACATACAGCTAATTCCAGGAAGGATCCACAATTTTTTGCCCTTAATCCGACTTTGCTCCAAACTAAGCAAAGTCAAGGAAAACCCTGGAGTTCCCCAGAAACTCTGGACTGACCTTGGGGTCTTTTGCCATCTGGACAGCTGGATCGGGTCCAATTTGGCCCAACCCAAGAGTCCACATGCAAGCGCAGCATCATCTCCTTTACTCTGTGTTGAGCAGCACAGGGAAGGGGATGGATCCCTGTTGGAGCCATTGGCACCACTTTCTAGCCAGCAGAGGAGCTACATGGAAGGCTCGCCTGGCATGCCGACACTTCTGCTGAGGTCAGAATGGGACACCCGTGTGATCAAAAAGGAGGGGGTAGAGCAATCCCTTCCTTGTTGATCAAATGTCCGTAGTGCCTGTTCTGACCTCAGCAGAAGTGATGGCGTGCCAGGCAGACTTTCCAAGAAGCTCCTCAGCCAGCAAGGAAGTGGTGGTGGCAGATCTGAAAACAGGCTAGCAGGGTTGATGTGGTGTCAGCCCAGCTGGCTCATGTGGACGATGGCTGCCACACTGGATTTGTTCCAGTGCATGTGGCAGCCATCATGGTTGATCCATGGCCAACTATCCATTTCTCCTATCTAGCTTCTCCCCGTCCCAGCAGGGACCTTTCTATAACAAGCTACTTTACGACATTTGCAATTGGCATCTCTAAATGCAAGCAATGTCTGTCTTGTTTGCTCAGAGACTAACAATCTTACATAAATGGCACAACCCTTGTTTGGATATATAGTTTCCTGAGGATGAAGGAACCCTTATTTTATAAGAGGTCTGTCTATTAAATAACAAGACTGATAAATAACTCATCTTTATTTATATGTGTTAAATTTCTAATGCTTGTCCCCTTCAATATACACCCCATTCACACTCACACACTGATGCAGTCTTGTTTTCCACTGGTCAAAGGTGTGGAGCAGATCAGTTTCTGTCAGCTGTTTCAACACATCTGCCGTTTTCTTCTTTCCTGCATTAATTGACTCAAAAGGTGTTCCTTTAAGCACTGATTTTACTTTAGGAAAAAGAACAAAGTCACATGGTGCCAAATCTGGCAAATATGGAGGATGTTCAAGTGTAGTCATGCGTTTATCAGTCAAAAACTGCTTCACAGAAAGTGCTGTGTGAGCAGGTGCATTGTCTTGATGAAGAATGCCACATTGGTCACTTACAGTGAAGGTGCATTCTGGGGGATGGCGAGAGGATGAATCTTATTACAAATGGGATGTCCTGTCACTACCCAGAGAGAAGCAGGAAGTTGCATCATGACCTTATGCAAATCAGAAAATTATTTGTTTTCTCCTCCTGTGGATCTCCACGAGGTCAGTTTCCTGACTAGCAAAATCTTGTAGAAGAAAAGTATATAACAGAGAAAGTAGAATAACAACAACAATAATCACATAGAGATAGAAAAACATAATAGGTTGATTCATCACAGTCACTGGAAGGGATGGATTCATCCTCTCTCCAACCCCCAGAATGCACCTTCACGGTAAGTGACCAATGTGGCATTCTCTGGGGTTGATGAGAGGACGAATCCTATTATAGATGGGATGTGCCCAAGCTGTAGACCACCCATGAAGGGCAGGTGTGATTGCATGACAGAATTCTAATATTTTACTACTTCCTGGAGTACCCTCCTTCTAAAGGAGGCTTCAGTTGATCTGAACTTATCCACTTTGTAATGTCTGATGAAGGAAGAGGGGGGTACTCCAGGCTGATGCCCTACAGATCTCGGCTATGGGGGTGTTGGATGAAAAAACTGCTCAGGTGGCAGCTGATGTTGTAGAATGTGCCATCACGCCCGGAGTTCTTAATGCATCATACGCCATAAATATGCATGCTTTGAGCCATGTGGCTATTGTTTGACTTGTTGCTTTAGATCCCATGGGGGTCGGGTTGAATGACACAAAAAAGAAGTCGCAATGGTGAAAAGAGCTGGTATGCTTATCTTGAGGGCTCTTCTGACGTCCAACTTGTGCCACAGCCGTTCTTGCAGATGAGATGGGTTTGGGCAAAATGGCGGAAAGATTAGCTCTTGCGAGATGTGGAAATTTGACAGCACCTTCAGCCTGAAGGAAGGATCCATATGTAGAATCATGAAGTCTTCACTGAATGTGCATAGGTGTTCTCTGACTGATAACGCTGCCACTTTTGACACTCTTGGAGCAGAGGTAATGGCTACCAAGAAGGCTATTTTCAGGGTAAGCACCCGCAATGGCACCTTTCTTAGGGGCTCAAAAGGTGCTGGCATTAGTTGTTTCAGTACAAGTGGAAGACTCCAAGATGGGAATCTGTGGTGCACCGGGGGAGATTAACATCGCTCCCCTTAAGAATCTCCTTACATGTGGATGCGAGGAGAGCCGATTCCCCTGTGGCATGGAAACTATGGAGGCTAGTGCTGCTGCCTGCCTCTTTAACATGTTAGGATGGAGACAAACACTTGGACATGTTTCACTAATGCTTCTTCATGATGGACTGAGTTAGAGTTGCACCAACATTTGAATGCCTGCCATGTTGCTTTGTATAGTCTAGCAGTGGATTGTCTATGGGAAGAAAGGAGTGTGTTTATTATTGACTCGTAGTATCTGCAGCCCCGTAAGACTCTCTGCTCAATTTCCATGTGGGTAGCTGGAGCCAATCCGCCCTGGGATGGTTGACTGGACCTTGTTGTAGGAGATCTTCTATCTGTGGCAAACGCCAAGGACTCTCCACCAACAAGTGCATGAGGTCCGAGAACCATGGTCTCCATGGCCAGTGTGGGGTTATGAGTACAACTTGTGCTTGCTCCTGTCGCACTTTCCTGCAGGTCTTCGCTATGAGTGGTCATGGAGGAAATAGGTATAGTAAGCTCCTTGGCCAGGTGCTCCTCAATGCATCTACGCCTTCAGCTGTCAGGTTCTGAAACCTGGTGAAGAAGCACTTCAGTTTGGCATTGCTCTGTGATGTGAACATGCCTACCTTCATGGGCCCGAAGCATCTCTAAATATGCTGGAAGATCTCCTGGTTCAGCTCCCATTCCCCTGGGAGCACTGAGTGTCTGCTTAGGTAATCTGCTTGACAATTCTCCAAGCCTTGAAGGTACTGGGCTGTGAGGGATTTGAAGTTGCTCTCTGCCCACTGGAACAGGAGATCCGCTTCCGTCTGGAGTGACTGTGACTTCGATCCTCCTTGCTTGGCTATGTAGGATCGGGTTGTTGTGTTGTCCATCAGTACTAGCACATGATGTCCTTTCAGTAAGGGGGTAAAGTATTGCAGTGCCAGACGTGCCACCCTGAGTTCTAGCTAGTTGATGCTGTGAGTCTGTTCTTGTTGGTCCAAGAAGCCTTGTTTTACTTCCCCTTAGCAGTGCCCCCCCCCAACCTCTCATGCTGGCATCTGAAGTCACGGTGATCTGGTGAGAATGAGTGAAGGAGGAGCCCTTGGCAATACTCTCCTTTTTGGTCCACCAGACAAAGGAATCCTTGACTGTCTGTGGTAGCTGGAGTAAGATGCATTTGTGTAGGGCTATCTGCTGTTGGTAGTCTAGAAGGAAGGCTTGCACGGGTCTTCAGTGAAACCTGGCCCAAGGAATCACCTGGATTGCTGAAATCATAAGACCTAGTAGCCTGGCCAGGGAGGGTAAGGGGACTTGTGAAGAGATCCTCACCATGTGTGCTTCTTTTTGGAGTACGAGTTGTCTTTCCTGAGATAGGAAAATTCCACCGCGACTTGTGTCTATCCAGATAACCGATAGTCTGTGAAGGGGTGAGATGACTCTTCTTTAGGCTCACTATGAACCCATGTTGTTGTAGCCACTATATAATTGTTTGGAGGTCTAACTGCACTTTCCCAGGTGAGGATGCCCTCAGTAGCAGATTGTCAAAGTAGGGGTAGAGGTGTCCCCCTGGCTCCTGAGCAGGGCTATCAGTGCTACCAGGATCTTTGTGAAAATTCTCAGAGCCGACGTGAGGCCGGATGGGAGAGCCCTGAATTGAAAATGCTGGTCCCTGAAGGCGAAGCAAAGATATTGTCTGCTTCCCTTGTTGATCTTGATATGCATATAAGCTTCTGATAAATCTAGGGAGACTAGAAAGTCTACCCCCAGCAGAGCCCCTCTGGTGGATAAAAGGGTATCCATTCAAAGTGTTTGTAAGTAACGTAAGCGTTTGTGTATTTTAGATCTAATATGGATTGGGAGCCCCCACCCTTCTTGGGAACTGTGAAGGAGTACACCGCTGAGAAACACTGTTCTACTGGGACCTCCGCTATTGCCTTGATTTGTTGTAGATGGTAGATAGTGGTGGAGAGGTCTGCTGCCTTCTGCGGGCTCTTGGGTATTGGGGTGGGGATGAATCTGTTCCTGGGTCTCATGTCAAACTCTGTGTTGTAGCCCTGCGATATCATTGCAAGGACCCACCTGTCTGTTGTAGAGTTTGATCACACACTCTGGAACAGAGAGAGCCTGCCACCCACCAGAGCTGTTTGAGAGTCAGAACTGTTGTCTGGAGGTACCTTTTTGTGTTTGGTGGCCTCCACTGTGGCCATTCAGGCTCTGTGAGTTTGAGGTTTGTCAGATGGTGCAAATGGTCTGTTGAATCCCCTGGATGGACGAAAAGACTGTGAGGATTTAAAAGGTTGCTTGATCCCTCTTCTTTCCCCCTGTCTGAGTGTTGTAGGCATTGCCTTCTTTTTGTCCTTGGTCTTCACCAAGGTGTCCTTCAATGCTTCTTCTCCAAACAGCTTGGCACCTTTGAATGGTGTAGTAGATAAGTTGGATCTGGAGTGTGTGTCCATCTCCCAGTGTAGATCCGTGTTGCTACTGCTGCTGCCCCCCTATGGATCTTGCGGCAAAAGACATGGGAATCCCGTGAAGAGTCTGCAATGAATTGTAAGGACTTTAGAATTTTTGTCAGAGTCCTGTGCATGGTCCTGGTGTCTAGCTGTTGGTCATTCAATAGATCCTCCACCCATAGGATGCTTTTGCAAATAGAGACATGGCTGCCGATGCCCAAATACCTAAGGCAGAAGCCTCATGGACCTTCATCAGTACCCCATCTGCTCTCTTCTCATTGGGGTCCTTAAGGAGGCCTTCACCTTCCGTAGGTGCAAGGAAATTGGAGACCAGGGAGGCAACCGGCTTGTCGGCCGCAAGCACCTTTAGTCTATCCATAACTTGTTTGCTGGGGGTATAGAACTTCTGAGCTATCATGGTGCCCCACTTTCCCTGCACTGGCTTCTCCCACTCCGGCGATCACTTGAGTAAACACCTCGGGGAAATGTAGCTCCTTTTTCTGGACTTTCGGTAGACGTAGAACCAAAGTGACATGATCATTCCTCTGTTGAGTTGTGTCCTATGTTGTCCCTTGTTGTATGACTGCGGATGAGAGCCCCAGGGCTGTCACTACTTTGTAAGTAGAGGTGTGTAGTCGTCACAGTGGACACAGTCTGTCTGATAAGTCTATCTCTGTTGTCTAGAGTCTGACCACTCTTCCTCTTCTTTACCCTCCTGCCAATCTATTCTGTCCTCTTCTAGGCTTTGTGCGTACCTAATGAGGTTTTTGAGGTGGGTTTCCTTGCCTGACTCATCAGCCAACCCTTCAGATGAATGCATGGAGGGAGGGGCTTTTCTCTTCCTTGATTGGCCTTGTTGAGAGGACCTCTCAGGTTGCCATGGATGGATGTTCCCGGGTTACCTGGTGGTCTCTGGTGGGGTAGGGAATTGGGGAGATCTACATCCCTTTGGGGAATAATCTGCGCTGTTCCCAGATGTGCTGCTGTTTTGGGAGTAGTAGTATTGCCTGGCTACTTCCTGAAAGGATAAGGATGGCCCAGGCATGCTACACATTGCTGGTCCTGCATGATTTGTAGGTCTGCTGGGACCAGGTCTGGATTGTTGAGATCCTCATGCAACATTTTCCAAACACAGTCTTTGTCAATGTTCACACCTTCAGCTATCATTCAGACACTGAATCGGCAGTCTCCTTGAACAATCTGGCTGATTTTTCCACAATTTCTTCAGTTCTTGAAGTGGAAGGTCATACAGGGTGTTTATCATCTTCCACATTCTCACATTCTTCTCCAATTACCACATTGGTTACTTACCGTGAATGTGCATTCTGGAGAGAGTGGAGCGAACAGAAATCAGTAGTTGATTGGGATGGTCTGGTACTGCCCAGACGAAAGCAGGGAGTTACACCTTGGCTTTTGAAATTCATATTTTTTTGTTCTCCTCCTGAGAGCAGCCACGAGGCCAAGCCAGTACACTGACTAGCAAAGCCCCAGGACTGGAAAAAAGGTCATCATGTAGATACTAGGTCACTGGAAAGTCGCAGTCTAGGGTGGGGTGATTCCTGTTCGCTCCACTCTCTCCAGAATGCACATTCACAGTAAGTAACTGATGTGGCATTCTCAGAGAGGTGGAGCAAACAGGAATCAGTAGTTGATTAGGACGTGCCCAAGCTTTCCCATGTACCGTGGGAGGGTAGACTGTGTATTATGTACCGATCACCTGTTGAAGCACCCTCCTTCCAAACGTGGCCTCTGCGGACCTGAACTTGTCCACCTTGTAGTGCCTTATGAAGGTGGAAGGCCATGGATGTCCGCATGTGAGGTGGGAGCGATAAGAGGATGCACCTCTTCTGGGTGATCTGTTGTTGATAAGCCAAAAGGAATGCTTGAAGAGGCCTGGAGTGGAATCTTGCCCACGGGACCATCTGAATTGCCGATATCATCCAAGCCCCAGTATCCTGGCTAGGGATAGAAGGGGTACTGATTTGAGCGCCGTTATTCTGCGGCATTCCGCCAGAAGGGTCTAATGGTACAGGGTGTTTGGTCCCATGAGGATCTGGCCAGAGATGCCAGATAGTCCCCTTGTTGGAGGGCTTTCCTGATTGATAGTGTTTCCATTTGGAAGCATTAGTATGTAATGCACAAGTTGGTGTATTTTAGGTCCAGATGGACCGGGAATCCCCTCCCTTCTTTGGCACCATGAAGAAGGAGTAGACCCCCCCCCAAGGACCTTTGCTGTGTTGGACGCTCCTCTATCGCCTTGATTTCGAGAAGCTGCCAGATTCCCTTTGATAGTTCCTCTGCTCTCTGAATGTTTTGAGCTCGGGGCGGGGAGGAACCTGTTCCTTGGCCGCGAGTCAAACTCTATGCAGTAGCCTGCGCTATCGTTTGCAGGACCCATCTGTCCATCATAGAGTACAACCAGGCTTCCTGGAACAGGGAGAGCCTGCTTCCCACCGGACGCCGACCTGGAGTCAGGACTGCTGCCTGGAGGACCCTTTTTGTTGCCATTGTCCTCCTCTGCGAAAACTTGTGCTCTGCATGGCAGCAGGGTTTCTGACTGTGGAGTTGATTCTCACCATGCCCGATGTGAGGAACGGTAGTCTCGTTGTCTACTGAAGCCTTTCGATGGATGAAAGGAATAGGAAATTTGAAAAGGTTAGAATTTCCTTGTTTTTTTCCCAGGCTGTGAGGCTGTGTTCTGGAATAGTTTCTTTCTGACATTTCGCCTGCATCTGTGGCAGGCATCGCTGAGTGGCCTGGGTCTCGCTTAGTCGAGGCCTTCCCAGGTTTTCTAATGGGAGTCTTCCCTGAGGACTCTTCACCACTGCCATTTGCCATTCAGAAAATAAGAGGAAAAAAAAAGGGGGGGAGGCGAAGGTTTAAGAAAAAAAAAAGGATTTTGTTTTTTTTAATGTGGATGGTAGAGCGGGGGAGAGAAAACCGGGAGGGAAGAAAAGAAAAGGAAAGACAAGGAAAAAACAAATAGAGAGAGTGGAGTAGATGAGTCAAAGGAGATGAACTGCTTCTAGCCTGGGTGAAAGCAGGAAGTAGAACTGGCTTGGCCTCATGGCTGCTCTCAGGAGGAGAACAAAGAAATTTGAATTTCAAAAGCCAAGATGTAACTTCCTGCTTTCGTCTGGGCAGTAGCAGACCATCCCAATCAACTACTGATTCCTGCTTGCTCCACTTCTCTGAGAACGTTTGTGCCACTCAAACACACACGCATGAGACATGCAGTCTTCCCTGTAGGCCTCAGTAACCAGTTTTGTTCAATTTTACTAAAAATTTCAAATTGATATGTTGCTCAACTTTTAAACTTAGCATTTTTCCGGCACACAACAGACAACAAAGTTGCTTTAAACAATGACCGACAATTAACTGAACGCCTGAGAGTGTTGATGTTTGTCATGCAGGTTCAGACATGTTCAAGGTCACCCCTCATGCCTTGACAATCAGTTCTCCCTGATTTGTCTGAAAGCTAGAAACACAGTCTTGTTATTTAATACAGACCTCGTAAATAACTAACTACCTTGTAACTTAGCTGAATAATATGAAATATTTCCTACATGACAGTAATTTTTGACATACTGTGATTTTCAGGTTTTCTGTAGTAGATAGATATGAAACAGTACTAGAGAGGAATGCAGCTAAAATACAGAAAAAAGTACATAAAAAAGGAATGGTACCTCATTTATACCCTTGGATCAGTTCAATATCTACTATGTCTAAAGGGGTACCAGTTGTAATGCTCGCTCTGAATTCTCACCTTCATTGCCTGTAATGTATTGAGCTTGAACCCAAAGATCTTCCAGATAATCTTTTATTCTCCAGCTGAAGGGCATTTCATTGCCAGCATCCACAGACAGTACAAAGTAATTTGGCACCAGAATTGTCTCAGTTTGGAAACTGGGCAAGACACAGACAAGTATTTAAAGAGGAAAGGATGCCAGCAGTATTCACAAGCAGAAACTTTAGAAACATTTATTTCTTCATATATATGACTACTTCAATTATTATTTATTTATTGAATTTATGCCCCGCCTTTCTCCCAAGATGGGATTCAAGTCTTCTTAAAATAATTTTTAAAAGATTATGCTAAAACATTAGTTTACCAAGTTAAGAAAATAACTAAATAACAATATTATTGTAAAAACGTAATTAGAAACAGTTAAAGACACTTCAAATATAAGTTCCAGTAGAAGATTAAAAATATAGTGTATGACTTCACAGACACATGACTACTCCATAATTAAAATTCAAAGGCCTGCCTGAATAAAAACATCTTCACCTGGTGACAGAAAGAGAGCAGGGAAGAGGCAAACTGGACATCCCGCAGAAGGGAGTCCTACAGCCTGGGAATAGCCATGGAGAAGCTTCTCTCCCGAGTCCTCACCAAACGTGTATGTGAATGTGGTGGGACTGAGAGAGAAAGGCCTCCCCTGCAGATCTTAACGCTCACACTGGCTTGTAGAAAGACATGCTTCACATAGTACAAGCAAATTATGATTTGTTTAAACAGAAGAATGTAGAACAATCTGAATGTAGTATACAAGTGATGTGAGCCACTAGTGGATTATACCTGTGGACACCCCCCTGCCCTGCACAGACCACAGTGCCGGGGTGGGGTGGTGGATGACACAGTGTGAGGACAATTGCCAGTAAGTCAAGACTGATGAGCGTGTTTCAAAAACACCATTGTTTACATATTGAATAAAAGGATGCCACATTGTATAAAACACAAATGGTATAGTCTGTTCTTCTTTAGGTCTTAGGTGATGATGTAATTAAATTGTCTGGCACTTTGTTCACCAAAGTTTTGTCAACTGGTCAGAATCTTCCCCCCCTTTTGGCTATTCCTAATTAAGCTGCCACTCATAAGAATATGGTAGGCTTTTGGTGAAACAGACATCTTATGTTTTATTTCAGGCAGAAGAAAGCCACTTCAGCACTTAGAATCACACAGGGAGAGACTTAGCATCTAACAACAATCCATGCATTTCAATAGCTCTCTCCAGGCCTTCTTCCAAGTATGTACTCTCTATGCACTCTATCTCTTTCCCTCTTCCTGGGTGTCATCCCTGTCAACCTCCATGTACAGAAGGCGACACTCCAACAGGAAAACTCTTCTCTACCTTGAAGAGGCTCTAGAGAGGCAAAATGTCTGGAAACATTTGAAAGCATGAGAAACAAGGTTTTTTTCAGAAAAAATGAAAAATTTTGGAACAATTGGAAAAACACATTACTAGTACCCTTTACAGATTGAAAGTCACTTTTGGTACATTAGGAACAGAAAACATACCACAGTACGTATAATTTGGTTTGGCATAACATTATCATGTTTGGTAGTTTAAAATGCAGTTTATTCAGAAACTTATTACAAATTTTAATTTTCTTTTCTACATTTTTATTTTTTGTTATAAACAGAGCCACACAGGCCTGAACTATAAGGCACATGTTGAGTTTTGACAGCTTATTAGGAACAGGGTGGGGGGAACAATGTAAACTTAAGAAAGCATCAACATAATATAAATAGATGTTTGGTTTAATCTCTAGTTCTCCATAGTGTCAAGCAGACATAGCCACTCATATTTACTCTCCTAAAATTATTTCTAAAAACTATGTAAGAAGACGACTTTATGTATGACTATATACAGTATCAGATCCTTGCAATTCCAGGTCTTCGTTTACTTTTCTCAGTCCTTTTTATATATGAAAATGTTGTTTTAACCCTTTTATTCATTATTCTAAAAGAAAAGAGGGGACTCTCCATAGCAGACAGATGCCTTCTATATGTTTGCATGAATGCCCATAATGGGAGGTGAGGGTGGGAGCTAACACGAAGTCTCATGCATAGAGACTATATGCACTTTTAATAATGCCTGAAGAGAGCAAATCTTTCTCCAAAAACCTTACCATAATTCTTGGGGAGAAGGGAACACCTATTAATCTCACCAACTATCCCTGACCAGTGAGAAATGGGCAGCCAAAATATCATAGTCTACTGCTAACATAGGTATATGTGAACTGAACAAGGTATTCATTCATGGAGAGCAAAAATGGCTATTTACCATATACACTGAAGAACAGAACAGTTTGTTATCATCGTTCATGTTGTTTCATGCAACTTACTTGCTCTGACCCATGATAGATGGGATGTTTAGAAGTTTCAGGTCACTGAAGATGAACATCCATAAGGCTGTCACACAACTTTCTGTTGTTGGTTTAACCAGTAGGTCTAAGTTACAATCTCTGTCTATGACAGACAGCATGTAAGCCAAAAATGGAATCACCACACTTTGAACCCGCTTCCACAAGGTGTGTCTGCAAGTGTCGAGGCAGGCAAAACAAACATGCAATATTAACAAGAAACTGAAGACACTCAGGTTTCTTTCAAGACCATTCTGACACATCACAACAGAGAATAACATGGAGGAAAAAGCACCCGAACTCTGCATTTCAACACAATTCACTTTGGAATGGTGTATATGCATTTTTGATCAGGGATATTAACTAAAACCCTCCAAATCTGGTATCCCTTCAAGTCTATGCCAAAAATTTTGTGTGTCAGACCTTGAATTTTGTGCTGCCACCATCAGCATGGACATATCAAATGGGTTCTTATTGTTTCCTCTTCTCCAAACCTACGTTCAATTTTCTGTTTTGTGACTTTTGACCAGGATGACCAGTAAAAAATCTGTCATCTTGAGAAGTTAATTATTTCCTAGTTGAATGGGTCAACCTCAGAAAAAGAACAAGTAGTTTAATCTGTATAGTTATTTTCTTTTTGACATGCTACCAATTAAAAAGTTGTAAGTTTTTTCTTCCTTTCTTAGATACAGATTTCTTGACCATATGAGATTTTATCTCTGAAAATAGGCCACATCACATTTGGTATCCATGCTGATAAGCTTGCTGCAAACAACTCATTGTTTCCTTGACTATGGGTTCACCTACATGGGTCAGGATATGCTGGCTCCAAACTGGCATAACCTGCTAACGGATCAGGCCTGTTTCTCTACCGTTACCTGCATGGAATGGAAGGAACTCCAGACGAGCACGCTGGCCCATTGCTGCAGATGCTGCTGCTGCCGCCTCCTCCCTCACTCTCTCTGAAGACAGGAAGCAGACCTGCAACATGTGACCAAAGCCCCTTGTATGTGACCAGCCTTGGTCACATGCTGCGGGCCTGCTTCCTGCTGCAGAATTGTGACAGCAGAAGGCACCTGAAGTGACAGGCCAGCATGTTAGAATGGGCTCCTGTGGTCATGTTGGGGGGCCCATCCATTTTTTGCCAGTGGGAGTGGTTTTTCCTGGGTATTTAAAAAAAAAAAAATTATCAGACCCTACCCCATCTTGGGCCTGTCTTTGCCCTAGAGGTTGTGAGGACTGCCTGAGGACAAAATGGGGCAAAAGCTCTGCATCACCTGAACTGCAGGGCTCTCAGATGAGGGCAAGACAGTGTAAATTGCCCGTGCAGACAAGCCCTCAGTGTTGTGGTGACTCTTCACTTTGCACTATAGCTATCCACATGTGGAGAGTGACAACAGAGTGCGGCAGGGCTAGTGAACCCATACTCTTCATGCATTCAGTTTAACAATATAATTAATGCTTGAATAGAACTTTTGTGTCCATGTTATACAGCACAAGAAATATACGTATGTTCAAACAACAGCAACAACAAATGGGGGCAGGGAGGTAATATTTTCTCAAGTCTAGTAGCTCAAACTACATGCCAAGGCAAGAACAGCTAGCAAGAAAAGCTTAATCCTCAAATATAACAAGAAATGATGGGGTTTAATATTCAGCCTTTAGTTTGGAATGGGGGGCTCAGACTCCATCCTTCAGGATGTCTGGGTGGTAAGTTTCATGCTCCATTTCAATGCTGAATCTGTTTGTTGATAAACAAAAATCTCAGGGCTTACAAAAGTGAGTAAATGCTCTCTTTCCAGAAAGTAAGAATCTTAATGTACATGGAAGTACCTCAGATAGGTACACAGACCTTCTGGACAGGGATGGCTCCCTGAACTTTTTAGACTGCTACAATTTGACAAGTTTAAACTGCTGTCTATACCTGAAAGTTCCTGCTTCCTGAAGGGCATTGAGATTTGATGCCTCTCGGAGTACCCACTCTTTCAGGAGGTAAGAATTTTCCTCTTGCTTTCTCAAAAGGCTGAACAGACGACTCTTGGTTATTTTCAGGAAGGTAGCTGAAAAGGGGGAGGAAAATTAAGTAATTAGTACTGCTAAATTTCAAATGTTGGAGCAACACAAGATTTTCTGATATTCTGCAGCTTTTGCCTATGACTAACAATGAAATTACAAATATGCATTCTGTTCGGGAAAGGAGTAGACCTATCTACTCCAATATCCACTTTCTCCCTATAAATGAGTAGAGATATCTGCAGGAAACCCTCTTCTATTGTTACATAGAGACAAGCTACCTCTGGTCCTAGAAGTGGTATACAAACAGCATGACTAGCAGTATTGTTGTTACTAACTGCCATCAAGTTGACTTCGACTTATGGCAAGCCCACGAGTGAGAGACCTCCAAGTCACTCTATCATTAACAGCCCTGCTCAGCTCTTCCAGACTCAGGGCTGTGGCTTCCTTGATTGAGTCTATCCACATGTAATAGGGTCTTCCTTTTTTCCTACTACCTTCTACCTTGCCAAGCATCATTGTTGCTTGTCATGTTTTCTCATGGTATGTCCAAGTACAAAAGTCTCAGTTTAGTCATTTTGGTTTCTAGGGAGGTTTTGGGCCACATTTATTTTTATTTGGGGGGCTTTTGGCCGACCAAGATAACTGTTGAACTCTCCTCTAGCACATTTCAAAAGAGTTGATTCTCTTCCTATCAGCTTTCTTCACTCTCCAGCTTTCACAACCATACATAGAAATGGGAAATAAAATGGCATGGACAATCTTGACTTTGGTATTCAATGATATATCATTACACTTCAAGATCTTGTCTAATGTATATTCCGGCGTATAAGATGACTTAAAAACCTTCTCAAAATCTTTTAAAAATTGGGGGGTCGTCTTATACGCCGGAATAGGGCTTCCCCATCACGGCTTCGGAAGGACGGGTGGCTAGCTGGCTGGCTGGGGGGAGCCACGATGGGGAGCCCTATAAGAAGACACCCTGCCCAACCAGCCACCCTCCGTACCCCCATGAAGCCGTGATCGGAACCCCGATCGCGGCTTCGGGGAGCGGTGGTGGTGGCTGGAAAGCCCCTCCCTTGAGCCACCCTTACATTTGCCCCTCTATTCCTTCAGGAAGGGTGGATGGGTGGTGGCTGGTGGGGGGGAGGCTTTACAACCAGTACCCGCCCTTCCAAAGCCACAATCGGGGTTCCTATCACGGCTTTGCGAGGGTGGTGGCTGGAGGGGGGAGGCTGGAGGGGGGAGTTTGGGATATACAGTTGCCCCTCCATATTCACGGATTTGGCATTCACGGATTTAAGTATTCATGGCTTGAAAATATTCTTTAAAAAATGATAATACAAAAAGCAAATCTTGATTTTGCCATAATGCTTTTATCAGTGCTGTCTACGCACAATCCTAAATATACACTGGACTGACTATGTGACGAATGTTGCTGTCCTTGAGCAAGCAGGGATTACCAGCATTGAGGCCATGATATTGAGAACACAGCTGCGCTGGGCAGGGCACGTTTCTAGGATGGAGAACCGCCTCCCAAAAATACTACTCTACAGTGAACTCGCCATGGGTCAGCGTGAGAGGGGCACTCCAAAAAAATGATACAAGGACTCCCTGAAACAACATCTCAGGCTCGGCCAAATTGATCACCAACAATGGTCCACCCTGGCCTCACATCAGGAGGCATGGAGATGCACTATCCACAATGCTGCAGCTTTATTTGAGAATTCACGCCAAATAAGTCTTGAAGGGAAACAACAATGTAGAAAGAATCACAACCCAGAAACATCACCCAAGGAGACCTTCTGCTGTGCTTTCTGCAACCGGACTTGTTTATCTCAGATTGGCCTTTTTAGTCATCAGCGCGCTTGCAGAAAGCGCGGGATGAGACCTTCCTAAATCTTCATTTGCGAAGAAAAGCCAGAGAGAGAGAGAGAGAGAGAGAGAAAGAGAGAGAGCATATAATGGGACTTGAGTACTCACGGTACTTAAGTATTCACAGCTTGAAAATATTCTTTAAAAAATAATAATCCAAAAAGCAAACCTTGATTTTGCCATCTTATATAAGGGACACTATTTTGCTATGCCGTTGCATATAATGGGACTTGAGTATTCATGGATTTGGGCATTCATGGGGTGTGTGTGTCCTGGAACCAAACCCCAGTGAATGTGAAGGGACAACTGTACTCGCCATATAAAGAGAAGGAGGGGTCATCTTACACAGCGAGTATATCCCAAACTCTATATTTTAACTTAAATTTTTTTTTGGGGGGGTCGTCTTATATGCCCAGTCATTTTATATGCCGGGATATACACAGTTCTTCCACAGCTGCCCTTCCAAGTCCTAATCTTCTTCTAATTTCTTGAACACAGTTGCCATTTTGATTAAAGACAGAAGCAAGGTATAGGAAATCTTTCACTATCTCAGTGTCTTCATTATCTACTTTAAAGTTATGTAAATCATCTATTGTAATTATTTTTGTTTTCTTAATGTTCAACTGTTAACCTGCCTTTTCACTTTCTTCCTTGACTTTCTTCAGTAGTCGTTCCAAGTCTTTGGTGTCTTCTGTTAGTAGTATGGTGTCATCTGCATATCTTTACTTGCTGATGTTCCTCCCTTCAATTTTTACACCTCCTTCCTCAGAATCTAACCCAGCTTTACATATGATATGTTCAGCATACAAATTAAACAGATTGGATGATAAAATGCAGCCTTGCCTAAGCCCCTTACAAACTGGAAACCACTCTGTCTCTCTGCATTCTGTTTTAACAGTGGCCTCTTGTCTGGAGTATAGATTACACATTAGGATAATTAAATGTTGTAATACATCCATTTCAAGAGTGATCTACAGTTTTTCATAATCTACACAATCAAGGGCTTTGCTATCATCAATATAGCACAGACTGGTTTTCTTCTGAAATTCTTTGATGTACTGAATTATCCATATGTACGTTTCAAATATGATCCCTTGTTCCTCTTCCTCTTCTAAACCCAGCTTAGACATCTGCCATTTCTCACACCATATAGGGTGAAAGTCTGTCTTAGAGAATTCTGAGCATCACTTTACTTATATGCGAGAGGAATGCAATGGACCAGTGGCTACTGCAATCCCAGGTGTCCACTTTCTTGGGGACTGGAATGTTTACTGAGAATTTCCAATCTGTGGCCCATTGCTTTCTTTTCCTTACTTGTTGACAGATGTTAGCTAGAATTTATATGGATTCTGTCTCTGTTGCTTGAAACAGCTCTATTGGTATGCTATCTGTTCCTAGTGATGTAGTTCTCTCAAGTGCTTTAAGCGCAGCTTCCACTTCACTTTCCAAAAATGTGGGTTCGTCTTCAAATGGCACTTCATTAAATGAATCTGTCATCCTTTCATTTCTTTTATAGTTTTTCAGTGTATTGTTTCCATTCTCGTTTTATGTCTTCTTGATCATGCAATGTTTTCCCCTGTTGGTTTAGAGCATCTCCACAGTTTTTGTCCCTGTGTACAAGTCATTAAGCAGTTGCATTCAGGGACAGTAAAAGACTGTCACCTTTTACTTTTGCTCCTCATTTGTCCTTAACTGCTCAGTTTCATCTGTCATCCAGTGGGACTTTTTCTTCTTTTTCACTAGAGATATTGTCTTTTTCCATTTTCACCACACAATGTCCTTAACTTCAGTCCAGAATTCTTCTGGATCCTGGTCAATTAGGCGTAACAGTGCAAATCTGTTGTTTACATTATCTTTAAATTCTAAAGGGATATTCTTCAGGTTGTATTTTGGCACAATGATTTATTGTTCTTTTTAGATTTACTCTAAGTTTTGATATTAGCAGTTCATGATCTGTGCCACAATCTGCTCCTGGTATTGTTTTTGCAAAGAAAACGGAACTTCTTCATTTTCTACTTCCAATTATGTAGTCTTTTTATTTCTATATTGGCCATCAGGTGATGTCCATGTATACAGCTGCCTCTTTGGCTGCCTGAACTGTTGACTTCACAAAATTCAATCAGTCGCTCTCCTGCTTCATTTCTTCATTCTAGACCAAATTCTCCTAAAATGTTTGGTTCTACTGTGTTTCTATGGTTGCATTCCTATTGCCTATGATTATCAACATGTCCTTTTTTGTCGTGTGGTCAATTGCCTCATGGACTCCAGCATAGAACCTTTCAATTTCTTCTTCTTTTTTAAAAAAAGTTACATATCGACATACACTTATTCATATAAATACAAGAAATTTTAAGATTACATTACATCATGTAACCATATTTTTTTAACAATAAAACCACACATTTTATATCTTGTGTTCCTTTATATCGCTGTGTTCCTTTAAATGCCTTACTTCCTAATTAGTTTATTTTACTTTCATTAATACCAAAAATTTGACTCTTCCTTGCCTCACAATCCTATACTTACAGTTATTTTTGGTTATAATTACCCTGTTAATCTCAATAAAACCAATTCTATTTTGGTGTGACAAAATAAACTAAAATTAATACCAACAGGAGGTTTATCTTTTATCTTTCAACATTTTTAAAACTGCTTCCCAATCATCTTCAATCTTATCTATTGACTTATTCTTTAGTCTGGCTGTAAACCTATCAGATTCTAAAGCTTCATAAAGATTTCCCAACCATTCTTCTTTGGTTGGAATCCTTTCCTCCTAGTGCCTTTTAATTTTCTGTTTCTTCTAATATTATTGATTAAGATTTCAATTACCGTAAGGAACAATAAGGGTGACAGTGGGTAACCTTGTCTAGTCCCTTTGGTAATCTTAATTTTCTTGGTCTTTTCCCCGTTCACCAACACATAAGCAGCCTGTTCTTCATAAATCCTGTCAATCCATGATCTAAACTTATATCCTACATTCATCTTTTCCAATACCTTCTTCAAAAACATCCATCTCACATTATCAAATGTCTTTTCGGCATCTAAAAAAATAATGCCACTTTCTTCTCATTATGTTTATCATAGTACTCTAATAAATCTAACACCGTTCTTATATTAGTTCTCATAAATCTTCTCGGGAGGAAACCATTTTGATCCACATGAATTATTTGACTCAAGATATTTCTAAATCTATCTGCAAGGATAGATACAAAAATCTTATAATCTATGTTTAACAATGAGATATGTCTATAATTAGCGGGATCTTTTCTATCTTTCCTTTCTTTTGGTATTATTGTGATATTACTTTCCATCCATGAGTCAGGTATTCCCTCTTTTTTAATGGCATTAAATGGTTTTTGAAGAGGTAATAATAGAACGTCTTTTAATTCTTTATAATATCTTGCACTGAAACCGTCCATTCCAGGAGTTTTATCTAATTTCAACTTCTTAATTGCCTCATTTATTTCCGTTATCGTAATGTCTTTATCCAATGTTTCTTTCTGGATTTCTGTCAGTTTTATTACTTCTTGATTAGCTAAATAATTCTTAATCAACCCCTCTACATCCTTATGTGGCTGATCCTTGTACAGTTCTTCATAGGATTTTTGAAAACTTTCATTTATTTGATCTTGTTCCATAGTAATTTTTCCTTCAAAATTAATTTGTTATAATTTTGTTTTCCCTATATTTTTTCAACTTATATGCCAATCACCTCCCTGGTTTATTGGTCTGTTCACAATATTTTTGCTTAATCATTTTCAAGGACTGCTCCACCTGCAATATATTTAATGATTGGATTTCCTTTCCCAACAGTTCTATTTCCCTCATAAATTTTTTATTATTTGGATTTTGATTCAGTTGGTTTTCTATCATTACTAGTTCTTGTAAGAGTTGTTGATTCTTCTCTCTCTGTTTTCGTTTTTTCTCACATGCCTTTTTTATGAAGTAACCTCTCATTACTGCCTTACTGGCCTCCCAGACCGTACACATCTTAACCTCCTCAGATATATTTTCCTTGAAATACTGTTTCAAAGTTTTCTTTACGTCTAATATTTTCTTCTTCCTTCAACAAATTATCACTCAATCTCCATTGTATCTCTTTTTTTCATTTAGTGAAAGCAAAATAGCGTTATGGTCCGAGATCCATCTAGGCTCAATTTCCATAGATTTAATCATTGGTGTGATCCTTTTGGTTATTAGGAACATATCAATCCTGGAAAGTGATCTATGAGCTTCGGAATAGAAGGCGAATCCTTGTGTCTCTCTATATTTCCACCTCCACACATCAATCAATTCCAATTCTTCTTGCAATTCAAATTTTTTTTTGGTAATTTCCCCTGATTCTTCCATTTGGGCTTATCTGATTTTCTGTCATTTACTGGGTTCAACACCCCAATCCAATCCCCGAGTAACACCATATTTTCAAATGTCAAATCGTGTTCAATTATTAAAAACATTCTCCTGGGCCTATACTGGAGTGTACACTCCTATTAACAACACTTTTAATCCCTGAATTTTAGTTTCAATCCCTACATGTGATCCTTCTTCATCCATCAAAACCAATTTAGCTTGTAATCTTCTATTAACAAACATAACTACCCCTTTCTTCTTTTTATCATTAGCTGATATAAAGCATTGTCCCAATCTAGGATTTTTCAAAAATTAATCATCTTTTTTCCTAATCCGGGTCTCTTGGAGGCATATAATATTGACACTTGATTTTTCTAAGTAGTGAAAAATTCGTTTTCTTTTATATTCAGTTTTTAGTCATTTTATATTCCGAGAAAGTATTTTTAGATCCATTTTATCTTGTTCAATTAAGTTCTATTCCTATATTTATCTTTAATTTCCCTCTTCTTCCATCTCCTCCTCTTCCCCTTCACCTTCTGATCCCTCCTGTACTGTCGCATCCTCATCTGAATTATCCTCTCTATGTTCTCTGTCACTCTTATCAATTGGTTTTGTCATACTCCCCTTTTCCTCTCCTTCCTCTTAATCTCCTCCTGATTCTTCCCTATTCTTGTATGTTTCTGTCTTTTTTCCCATCTCTTTTTTGTCTTTTTGTAGCCCGCTTTCACCACCTTTTCTTGACTCTTTCTGTTTTTTTTTATTTTTACCTTCCTATCCTTTAATAGCTTCTTACTAAATTCCTTAGCTTTCTCTACTGAGTTAATTCTATACCTTTTGTGTTGATACATAAAGGATACTCCTTCTACTCTCTCCCATCGATAGCTAATCTTATTTTCTACCAAAATTTGTGTAAAAAATTTATAATCCTGTCTTTTTAAAAAGTTTTCAGTTAGAATATCCTTAAATATTTTCAGTTGTGTTCCTTCTATACTTAAATTTTCACTGTACCTTTTCTAAATATATTGTTCTCTTAAATTTGTTCTTGTAAAGTAAACCACAATGTCCCTCGGAACTTTTTTTCTCTAGCAATACTTGAATTAATCCTAAAATTTTAATCAATTTGTAAATCAAGCCTTTTTTCAGTTATTTCAATGAATTTTGCCATTGGGGATATCAGTCTTTCCAATAAGTTTTCATTATCCTTTTCCGGTAACCCCCTAATTTTTATACATTTCTCTCTATGTCTTAAATCATTACTTAACAATTGCTTTTTCTCGTATTCTTTTTCTTGAGTTAATGAATTTGTTGTTTCCTCTAGGGTCAATGTCTTAGTCTTTATATTTTGTACTTCTTTTTGAACTAAATCAATATCTTCTGTCCATTTACTTAATCTTTTCCCAAAATTTGCCATTTCCTTTTTTAGATCACTTTTCATCTCATCTCTTATCTCTTTCATTTCCGCCCTCATTTCCTGTCGCATTTTTTTCATTTCTTTCCTTAACTCTCCCAGTATAATTGAACTTAACTCTGTAGATTTAGTGGTTCCCTCTACAGATGGTCTTCTTTTTAGTACCAACTGAGTTTGTTGTGTTTGTGCCTGTAGATTTCTTCTGGTACCAGTTGCCATTTTAACTTTACTTCAATAATTATAATTAGAAAATTATGTAAAATTAGAGGAAATTACTTTATTACTAATAATATCCCAGTACAATCCAAGTAAATGTTCCACTTTCCACTTTGTCTTTTTCACCTATTAACTCTCTCTACTTTATCTTTTTTCCTCTATTTTTTACCCTCTATCTCTCCTACATTCCTTCTCCTCTCATTTCTACAACCTACTCCACCTTTAATAACTCAAAATAGTATAAATAGTAATCTTTTAAATCCACTGAAGTGTCTTGCTACCTTGATTATGAATCTTATCCAAGTAGGGCTAATTCTAATAATATATAAAGCAAATAGAAAAAAAATTATAAATTTTATATATTTATCGAATTTAACTAATTATCTTTATTATTTACAAATGCCCATAAATAATCAAATGGTCCAATACATATATTTAATTATCTCAATTATCTCATCCAAAATATACCCATGAAATAGATATAGTACCAAATAAAACCCCCTAAATTTCCAAAAGGCCCTTAAGCCCCCAATTGTTCCCTTTTGATAACTACTAATCCATTAACAAATAACAAATAACGAAGCAATATATTAACCCCCCAAAGAAAGAATCAAATTATCGCAGCTTATATTAGCTTATCCAATTAATATCCTACACATGAATTTCAAAAATTAACTCACCTTGTGTCCCGTTTTTAACAATCTTTAGCCCCGCTTCATATATTACTGTTAACCACTTAACAGTATTACAATATTACAGATTAGTGGTTCCAGCTTCTCACAACCTATACTACTCCAAAAGTCAATCCTTCAATCCTTTTCACCCCTTCCCAACACTGGGTGCCTTTCACCAGTTCAAAACTCCAAACCACTCCGTCGAAGATCAACACCAGTCAATACCAGTCTTTTTATTTCTCTCACACTATGTCTTTCTTTCTTTCACTTTTTCCGTGTTTGTTACGTGCTTCCTCCTAGCTCTAATCTCCTCGTTCCTTTTTTCTTTACTTCTTAGCACGACGTTCTAATTTCTTTCACCTTAATAACAGTTCAGCTCCACGTCTCCCTCTACAGCTCCACGCTGGGTCTTACCACTAACTTTCTCACCCCTCCGTTCTCCACTCTGTTCTCTTTCTCTTTCTTTTACTCCACGCCGCCTTATACAGCTGATTCTCTCCAACCTCTGTTCACTTTCTCTCCTTTTCTGCTACACCAGAGCTGCTTATTTTCCAGGGTCTTCCATTTCTTCCGTTTCTTCCTCCACTACCGTAAGTTTATTTCTCCCTCCTTATTCTTTTGTCTCATCTATGTCAACCTCGCGTAAAGCTTTTCTTCGTCCCAAAAATAATATCCATCGGAAACAACTAAATAAACCAAATAAACTAAGTCCTCTAGCTTACTCCAGCTCTTCAAAATAAATTTTTAAAATAAAGCATAGGCGCTGCTCTGGTCGTTCTTCCCATGACCGTTCTGGATTCCGTTCGTCCTGGAACTCACCTCGACCCCTTGTAGACTGCGTCTCCCATGAAAACCCAGTCCAAAGGGTCAGAACTGGACCCCTGACAAGCCCCAACACAACCCCTTACCGGGGGTTACCGGACCTTGTTGGTGTTCTAGGGTCTAATTCGGAACCCAGAAAACAGCTGGAGCGAGAGAACTTCACTCCTGCTGCTGCTCGCTACGCCGTTACGCCGGAAGTTCAGAACCTTTCAATTTCTTCTGCCTCTGTAGTTGAAGCATAAACTTGGGACTATATTTATACTGATGGGCTTTCCCTGAAGTCTTATTGATATGATTTGGTCAGACTTTGTATTATACCCCTTGACTGATTTTGTTCCATCTGTCTTCAATACTAATGTCAACCCAATCCTTCTTAGATACTCATTTGCTGAATAAGACACTGACTCAAAATGTCAGTGTACTTTAGCTTGCTCACACCACGTGTTGCAATGCTTGTACGTTCCATTTCTTGTTTTACATTGTCTAGCTTCACGCTGATTCACTTCTGCAGCTTTGAACCTTCCTTTCACCTCTGAGCACATTAACAGCTGAACATCCTTTTAGCTTGAGTCCAGTTGTGCCATTAGCCACGGCGCTATTCGTATTTGTCCTCTGTTCTTCATCAGTAGCTCATTGAGTGCCTTCTGACCTGGCGGTTTCATCTTCTGGTATTACCTCTGGTTTCATTTTGGATTGTCTCATTGCAGGGTTTTCAAGACATCAGGCATCAGGAGCGGCTTCTTCTTCTGAGCAGTAATAACAAGTGTTAGCTATGACACCACTGCCGTTTTTTCTGAGAGACCCTCTACCAGTGTGACACCCCCCCCCACACACACACACTAACTATTGCTGCTACCCAATAGCTGTTTGGCACATTTAGTCTGGCTCCTCAGCAAAAGCCTGTCTGACATGGGAGACCCTACCAGCAGCACTGCTGCCATCAGCATAGCCTCTTGCCTCATAGGAGCATACAATCCTGCTGCCATAGCGGAAACTCAGTGCTATGCTGGGTCTTATTCTCTGTGAATTTGTCTAATTTCCTTTCAAATCTGATTTGGTGCCTAAGATAGTATCTTGTAGTAGTGAATTCCATAGTAAAGCTATGCTCAATGTGAACTAATTTGTTTAGACTGTTCTAAATCTCCTAACAATCAGCTTCATTGGATGACTCTGTGGGTTTGAGTAACACAAGGTACAGAACCATTAAGGCACATTCTTCAGAGCACACATGATGTTATACACCTCTATCATGTTCCTCCATCAGTGCCCTTTTTTCCCAAGCTAAAAAGCCCCAGTCCCTGTAACCTCCCTATGGAGATGTTGTTCCAGCCTCCTGATCATTTTGCTTGTCGTTTTCTACACCTTTTCCAGGACTTTGATATTGTTTTTGAGATGTGGCAACCACAACAGTACCCATTATTTCAAGAATGATCACATCATAGATTTATATGAAAGAATGATATGACACTGCCGTTTTCCTAATGACCCCAACATCAAACCCACCTTTTCAAACATATTGCACCCTGGTTTGATGTTTTCATTGATATAGTAATCTATTCAACATACATATGAAGTTAGGATTGTTGGGGGTACTTTTTGTCCCAAGATGCATCATTCTACATTCAGCCATATTTGCCATTCTGTTGTCTATTCCCACAGTTTGGAGAAATCCTTTTTGAGTTCTTCACAATACCTTTTTATATTTATTCTCCTGAACCATTTTGTATCATCCACAAATTTGGTCACCTCCCCTCTCACTCTAGGTCATTAATGAAGCTGAGGCCCATTACAGTTCATCCTTCCAATGTCAGGAGAGTCCATTTACTCCTCTTCTCTGCTCCCTTTTCTTTGACCAATTATTGATATGTGAGAGGACCCACCTTCTTGTCTGTTGACTGCTAATACTGAGAGATTCTGATAAAAGGTGTCTGAAAGTTCATTGGATATACACCGTCTACTGATAATGTCAACCCACACGCTTTTTGAACCTCTCAAGGAACTTACTGTTTGCACTTTCCACAGTGTCCTGTTGACTACAAACATAAAACACATAAAAAAAACTTGAACAGAAAAATAGTACTTAAAATCTCAGGATTTCAAAAGGCATTTTTTTGTGCTTTTCCTCTTAATAGTACATGATAACCCAGTAATTTCATGCTCTGGAGAATAACACTAAACAAACATATTCTGGGAGGGGCTTGCACTAAAACACCTTCTGTTTTACAAGACCAAATACTTCAAATCATTCCTACCTTTCAAGTCATCTTCTTTAGACAGGAGACTGAGGAGAATTTCAATTCTCTTAGTGCTTCGACTGGCCCCTTCATTTTGGTCCCTTAGCATTCCCACAGCACTCTGCACACAGCTCCTTAGAAGAATAGTGGTGTCCAAGGTTTCACCCTTTCCAGGCAGAGTAGAAAAGAGAAAGGGTATTAGTACCCGGAAGTAACAAAATAATGCCTGTCCACAAATGCTTTCTGCCTGCCTGTAACAGATTCTTTTTTTTGGGAGGGGGGGGCTAGAAATCAATACTTACAGCCAAAGTTTCTAGCCTTGCTGCTGCAGACATCTCCACGTCCATCTCCTCTTCCTTTTTTTCCACTCCCTCCACCAACATGGCTAGAAGAATGCAGAAAATCTGTTTGAGGGATACAATCTGCATACTAGTACACAAGCGTAGTGGGAATTACAACACTGTCAAAATCTGACACTACCATATTTATTGAAATTCTTACATTCGTGATTCTCTGCAGACTCCCCCGCTTCTCCACAAAACAGCTGGCTGATGGTGACATTTCTCAAAGCGGTTACATCGGACACCATATCCTGGGATGTCCTTAGATCATCAATATGCACAGACTGCCACAATCCTAGCAGGACAGAGCAAGAAGTTTGAGAATGAAGAGTTGGTACTTACCGTGAATGATCATTCTTCGATGGTAGGAGGAGCAATCCACTATACCAATGGATCATTCCCCCTCACACTGGCATCCAGTTGGTGTGAGGGGAATGACCCATTGGTATAGTGGATTGCACCTCCTAATCCATCCAGAGAACTGTAATTTGCATTGATAAGAAAGTACCTTTAAAAACCTTTAGTAACAAACAGGGATGAGCTTAACTACATAAGAAATCAGCAACACTGATTTCCTCTTTTTTTTCTCTTCTTTTAGAAGAACAGTGACATCCATCAGAAGACTTTATTTATAGTACATTACACATCTGGTTGTAATGTAGGTCTAAGGAAGACATGAGGCCCTGAATATAGGCTTACAAGAAAGAGGCAGCTTAAGGCTTCACAGGTGGCTCATGGCAGAGTCAAGAAAAAATGATCCTTACATTATAAGATGTTAGTACAGGTTGAGTATTCCTTATCTGGAATTCTGAAATCCAAAATCCAACATTGTCCACATGGCCTACCGATCACTGCTTTCTGATGGATCAAGGTACACAAACTTTGATTCATGCACAAAATTATTAAAAATGCTGTGTATACAATTTCCTTCAGGTTATATAAGGTGTATATGAAACATAAATGAATGTCATGTTTAGACTTGGGTCCCATCTCCAAGATGTCTCATTACTAGAAAAAATCTGAAATATGGAACACTTCTGGTCTCAAGCATTTTGGATAAAAAATACTCAACCTGTACTATGTCCTGAATTTCTCTGCTCTCAAAGAGAAGAAAAAATCACTAAAGCACTAAGTAGCAATATGGAATGCTTCTGAAAGAAATGCACTGTCTTTTGCTTTAAATAGTCCAGTTGGATAGCTGAAACTGTTCTCTAGTTGCACTGATGTCTATTTTGTTTTTGTTGTGTAATCATTCCAACAGCACTACTATTGGTTGGGAAATTGATCTTTATGTTACATCCCTGTACAGAAGCAGTCTTACCTCCATGAAATCCCACATAGGTACTTCCTCCTTCAACTCGTGACAGTTTAGTGATGAAGAAAACAAACACTAAGGTTTCACTCAGATCTATTTTGTTGATTTCATTAACAGCTGAATACCTGCAACAGAAGGGAATTGGATGTCATCATTTCCATGCATTAGTGGAGAAGACGTATTGCCTGGCCTACTAATAATAAGCAACTACCATTCAGTCCTGATCTCCTCTTCATTTTTTAAACACCTGTAAAACTTCATCACTTCATCAAACAACAGCAAGATGTCTGCTAGATTCACACAGCAATTTCCCCATGTTTGCCTAGAGTGTTACTTCAGCATGTAAAAATCAGTTGTTATTTGTGGAAACTGCTGGATTTTACCCAATGGGCTCAACACTGGTCTAATTAAGAAGTTGGAAGTGATCACACAGTTCTTCAACATACTTGGCTGAGGCAACGAGTTGGGCACTGAGAGATCCATTTTCAAAATCTGTCTGAATGATCAGGATTTTACATCCATGTGTGGCATCAAGAAAATTCCTGGAAGAAAACATCAGTGGTAATGGTTAGATGCTTTTTTTTTTTTTTTTTACTTTTCTGGCAAGGAAACACAAATACACAATCCTAACCTCTGCCATATAAAACAGTACAATACTACCTCCCATAAATCCCAAGACCAACAGCATAACATTAAATACTACTACAATCCCACATGACTTTCATCCCTTTCCAGATGTTATCTTCATAGACAGTGCTGTCTACAAACCTTTGAGAATAAGAAAGGCAGCAACTCACCGTATTTCCTTCAAAAAGGAATGTTCTGTGTCAAACTGTTGCAAGAACATAATTTTGAGATTGTTGATATTGCCCTGTACTTCTGCCTTCAAAGACTCTGTGTCTGCTGCTGTCAGGAGTCTGGAGAAAGTAGTAATCTAAAATGGTGAAGAAAACAGTCAGTCCTTGAGTGAAACAGAAAAGGCTTCTATAATGGTTGCCCACATCCATATAGAAAACTACTTCAGAAACTGAAGAGAGTGATACCACCTGTTTTTTGAACACCAAAAGAAAAAGCTTAGCTTCCCTTGCTCACACACATAATTAAGTCCATGTAAATCCTTGGGAGTATGCCTAACGTGACTGCTTAGGTTCTTAAAATAAAAAACTAGAAAGGATTCGAATGATGCTTCCAGGTGTTCTAACTGCTGCCTTAAATCCCTAAAATCTGGTTTTGGACTACAATCTTCATTTAACAACAACAATCCCATAAGTGATTTTAAAAAGTGAATGCAAACCAAGGCAATGGGAAAGCTAGAGTTTCCTAGATCTGACATTGAGGAGAGTTATTTGGACAACTCCTTCTATACTTCAAGGGTAATTAACACATGCCTTCAATCACCACATATTACTAAACTTTTCTACTAGTAAAGAGGACATTGTTTAATTGCTCAGCCTTTGCATAAATATGGGACAACTAGGAAAGCATTTCAAAATGGAACACATGTAAAACATGCATTATTCTTGCTTGGATTTCTAGATCTTTGACCACAAGTATGAAAGATTCCAGGAATGCCATGCTTGGATTGAGAAAAAAGCAAATGATGGATTGTCATCACTTGGATTTACCACTCATAATTTCAAAATATTCCCATGACACATGACATAATAATCTTACATGACGTAATAATTTTACTCTGTCTGCGTTCTTAGTCTTATTCTGACCTTTATTGATCCAATTCTGATGTAACCACAAACTGGTTTGTTGTTACAAAACCAGGCTGCAGCACACATAGGATACACGTGCTTCTGTGTGTTCCCCATTTCATTGCGCACAAGCCTGACATCTGCTACAGCCTGTTACTGTAACAAATGGCTGTTTCCTATTGCATCTGAGCAGGTGGTTGTCTATAGCTTTGAAAAGTGTACCCAATGAACAAGCTGCCTCTCTCCCTTCTTTATGAATACATTAAATCACAAAGAAATATTTTAGAGGAACGAACCTCAGTAAAGACTGTGTGACCCCTGGATTCTGCACCAAGGCAAGCATTGAGGAAATGTGCAAGAGAAGTGTGCTGCTGTTGCTGAAAGTACACCCTTGCCAACTCATCTGCCAGAAAAGAACCAAGATGTGAATGACCAAGGCGGACTACAGCATCTGGTGTTGCACAGTTCAGCAGTACCAACTTAGCCTGTTCCTGTACTTTGTGTATTAGTTCCTGAGGAGAAAAATCTACTTTCAGCTTTTCTGTCACCTGCAGGACAACTGAGGCACAGGTGTCAGAATGGTAGCCAACAAAGACATCAGAAGGCATATATTTCTGTTGACCCATCCAATATTTTTCTGTCTCAACTGCTGTGAAGTCATTGACCCATTTCTTCAGCTCTTCCACAATATCCCTTTGCCACTTGTCCAAGACAGTGTTGATATCCAAGTAGTGTTTTTCAAGCCTATTGATCAGTGGAATGGGGAAGTGTTTGTACACCACCTCTTTCTCCTCAATGACAATCAAACGGAATTTAGGATGAACTCGGCATTTCACGCGATGGGTTCCTAAACCCAGGTCCACGTACTTCTGACCAGCAAGTTGAACATAATACTGGTTGAGGGCATCATAGAGGCTTTCATAGAGATTCTGGAGATTCAGAAGGATAACCATCTGCCCAGTCTCCATACAGATCTTCACTCGGTTGATGTTTCTGCAGATCTGCGTATATTCCTGGTCTTTGGGAAAGCTGGAACCAAAAATAATCTCGGGCTGATGGGTATCTTTAAAAAAAGCTTGTTGGAGAATCTGAAGTGCAGCGTAATTTTCTGTCAACATGAGCAAGTACCGGCATTCGCCATCATGATAGTCACTGCAAATGTTCTGCTTAACTAGATCAATTGTACTGATGTCCTCAGAAATTATGTCTGCTTTCTCTGGGACCTTAGACATAAAAATGTTCAAGGCCTCAACATCTTCTTTCCCACTGAAATTACGGAGAACCACCTCTGCTATGTCACGAGGAGCTGGTGATCTTTTAGATTTTTTTACTAAAGCAAACACCATCTTTATGAGGCTGTAATAGTCACGCAACCCAAAGAACTCCTTGCTTTGCACCTTGCAGATCTCTTCATATGCATTTGCGAAGATGGGGAAGAAGTGCTCAATTTTCTGCAGGATAACACGTTCTGAAGAACAAATACCCTTTGCACTTGCTATGAGTTCCTTCCTGTTGGGGTCTCCACGGGAAACAAAGATGCCCCGATTCATCTTAGCTGGATCCAGAGCCCAGTTAGATATCCCGATGAAGCCCACTTTTTTATGAGGGAGGGGCTCATCATCAACACATCCATCTTCCAGGAGTGGATGCAGAGTCTTCAGAGGCATTTTGGGAGAGTCCTCAGCCAGGCCAATTTCGTCTAACACTACCACAGATACATATTCCCTCAGGTTCTTGCCTTCTTGGAAGCGAGCACAGTGCTTGAAAGTATTTATGATTCCCTCAGGTGTAGAGTGTGGGCTGCACTGAAAAGACACCAAATGGATTTGTTTCAGCTCTTTATAAAGTTTGGAATATGCTGCTGGGCCTTGCATGGCATCAGCCACGATGGTTTTGGCAAGAGATTTTGAGCTCCCAGGTTTCCCAATAAGGAACAACGGAATTTTAAGTTCAATGCAGATAACCATCATGAAGACATTTTCTTTCAAGGCCAGGTTTCTGGCTATTGTTTCTCTCAGAGGTGCACCACTTAGAAAAAGATCCTGAACTAAACTAATTTCTTCAAGAATTCCCTTCTCATTATCATACGGCTCTGGGAAGATTTTGCTGATGACTCTTCGGTACTCCTCTTTCTTTTCTAGGGAAGCATGGTAGCAAACACCAACGGAAAGAACCAGGGACCAAATGACTTTGTCTCTTGGGATGAAAGCTTTATCATCCTTCTTCTCTGCCAGGTGTTTCTTCAGATGCCTCATCAGTAGGTCACTGTGGCCATGGAACCACTTAAAGACTTCCACACAGCGTTCCACGTCTCTGAGGCTGATAAAACTGCACTCATCAGTCCTTTTCCTCATATAAATCTGAGACTCAAAAAGCACATCTGTCATTATCCCAATCTCAATGTCAGATATTTGTATTGACCTGGTCAGTCTCTGGACAATCTGCTGTATATACAATTTTTCAGTGAAGTTGTTCAATTGCCCAAAATCCCAGACTAGGGGTATCATGCTAGGGGGCAGCGCATGGACACGGTATACAAGCTGCCTCAGAGGAATGGAGCCAAGCTTCTCTTTTGCCTCTTCTGCTTTGACACGGTATCCTAAACCCGCTGACTCCAAGCGCTGAATCATTTTGCTAGTATGCTTGCGATAAGGATTGCATGCAGCTATGACCTGTAAGCCTGAGTTGTGGAGCAAAGGCTCTCCTTGTACTGTGTGATCACACAACACTTCTTTAATGCTGCTGACAGCTTCAGTAGTGTTGGCTTCATCAAAAAATATGATTGTGTCAAACTGGTATTGCTGCTTATTATCAATAGCAAGAGCTTCCGCCTCCCTAACTTTTGCATAGATTGCCTCTGCTGTGGTGCCGCCGTGGACTTTGACAAGCTTCATGTTATCAGCAGGGGCACCACTCTTGCGTAGTTCACATAGGAATTTTATAAGCCTGGTTTTTCCACAGCCAGTTTCTCCCATGAGGACAACAGGGATCCCACACCTGAATCGCATTTCAATTGCAAGGATCTTCAGTATATTGTCTGTTGTAAGTTCATATGTTTCATCAGGATCAATAGGCCATTGGATTCCTAAAACCATGCAAAGTTTCTCGATTTTCTCATGTCTGGGCAGTGCATCAAAATCAATGTTGAATGGAACTTTCTGAAGGACCAGTCCCTGGTACAACTGACTAGTCATCACATTTTTCTTGATGACATTTCTATTCAAAGGATTGATGGCATCAATGCCACCACTGAGATTGGGTTGGAGATGAAAGCCAATGAATGTCATGGATATACAGTCATTATTGAAGAATATATATGGGTGAGGTTCAGACTCCCACTTTTTCCGAATACGAAATGGAGCAAGGTCTTCTTCTGTGACTCCTTCCATATCAAAAAATTGCCTCCCTGGACTCTCATCAGAAATGTTGAGTGAAGGTGTTGCAAAATCCTTTGCCATTAAAATCATAAAAGTGACCACAAAATTTTTGAAGCCCTGCAAAGTGTCCTGGACAAAATTAGCATTACAAAACACTGAGGTTTCACAATTTCTGAGCTGAAGGTTCAAAAACCATGCAAAGTTCCTTAGTTCTGACCAAGAAGGATCTACCACTCCACAGTGTATCAGAAACAGCTGTAGGCATTCTACAGGAGTCCCTTCAACTGATCCCTCTTCGTACTGGAATTTGTCAAGATTATCTCCTCTGTCACATCTTCTCAAGTACTGAAATGGTCTCTGAAAAGTTTCACTACAAAATACTTCATGATCTGTTCCTGGATCTGAGGAGCGTTGATATAAGTTCCTCTGGGTGTCCATTTTTAGTACATCCTTGGGAGGTCTGCAGATTATTTTTGGAAAAACATCAAGAAAGTTGTATTTCAATCCTGGGAAAATCTAAAAAAAAAGTGCAGAGGAGAAAAAGCTATAGTAAGATCACAGTAAGTATAGTAAGATCATTCATTCAAGGCATTTATCCTTCCCTTTCTCATAGGCTTTATCACTTTGGCAAAGTATTTCAATTTTGTATTGGATACAGGACTGATAATTCAATACTGCAGGATTGTATATCATTAGCACAAACAAAATTATTTTTTGCTGCTTTTCGCTTTCAAGTTTACCTCTACCTGTAACATTTCCACCCAAATCAACATCCCATAAAATGTGCTTCCTAATTCTGTGCCATAAACATCCAACACTCCATTTTAAAATTTGGATGAAAAGCATTTGTTTCTTTTGAAACCCCCCCCCACACACACACTGCTTTACTATTGGTTACGAGACTGCACTGACGTTTGAAGAGCCATATAAGTCAGAGCTATATAGCATTAGGCCAAAATGTATGGTCATGTGATTTCTACCTTCCTAGGCAGTAGGTGATCCTCAACCAAAGCTACAGAAACACTTTCAGTCTAAGAGTGGAAGTCACGTTCAGAGAGTTGGAGTAGGGGAGGTGTTGTATTCCAGTGGTGGGTGGGGTCAAAGGCTAAGGAGAGGAACCCCAAATGTCAACATATTTGAGCTTTCAGCTCTTACTGTCAGTACTAACGTCTCAGGAAAGGCATTTCAACCTTTTTGAAAGAAGAAACAATGTACAAAAGCTGGAAAACCAAACAATGGTGTCATGGGGAAGGGGAAGTGGCTATCTGAGGAATCCTCTAAGGCAATAGTTCTCAACCTGTGGGTCCCCAGATGATATTGGACTACAGTTCCCAGAAGCCCTCCGAAGTCTCAGTTTGACAGTCAAGTGGTCCTCCCAGTCATTAGTGAAGCTGCAGGATTGAACTCACAGCCTCACTGATGACTGGGAGGACCACCTGGCTGTCAAGGTGAGACCTCAGGAGGGCTCCTGGGAACTGTAGTCCAACAACATCTGGGGACCCACAGGTTGAGAACCACTGCTCTAAGGACTGGATTTGGTCTCAAGGAATGAGATTCCCACCACTGATATAAACACCTCTCTTCTTGCATGCCTCCTTCCCACCAGATAGAAAAAGCCTCCTTCTTGGGATCACTATAGTTTCACTGCTGATACCTGTAACCATTTTAAAATGTGTTAGTATTTTTCTAAGTAATTAAAAAAAATCACTATATTGATGGTACCCTCTTAAAGGCATTTGTATGTCCTTTTTTTGGTCAATGCAGGTGTTAGTATTTCCTTTTCCCCTCTGCACTAACCAAAGCTCACACTCTGGACTTACCACAGAGCCACTGCAGCTCCCCCATGGCTATTCTGTGCCTTGTGAAAAACAGGGAGAGAATGATTATATCCACTGAGATTTCCACAGGACTCTGACAGACCTCCATGTAAGTTGCAATAAATTTACATGTGGCTATAGGCACACAACCAGATACTTTTCTTGTCAGGAATCGGTTACTGAACCCTAAGTTTTAAAATGGCCAAACAACTGCAGAAATCATGCTGAGTCATGATGACTGACTCCATGACTCCATGAACTGCCAGTCATGCCTAATCATGCTACAGCTGCATGAGAAGGATTGCATCAGAAGAAGGGTTACTAAAGTACAAAGCCATGGAGTATGGAAATCTGATGTAGTGTAACCATGTGCTTGGGTAAGCCGATGCTGTGCTGAGATGTGTATAAGAGAGCCAGATTATTGTTCATTCTCTTCCTATGATCCTGAGATGCCTGGCATAGCACTTTGCTTATACATACTGTGAATAGCTGAAACTTTGAAGATTAAAAGCACCTCCTGTTTTCTGGACACCAAACACTCTGTGAGTATTCTTGGAAAAGGGTTGCTACCTAGTCTGCTGAGACAGTTTTTGGCTTCTGCGGGGGATTGAATGTCCTATCATCCCCTGACATTTCGAATTCTCCATCCCTGGTCTCCACAGGGCACTAAATGGTCATGTGGGGGGCTGAAGCAGTTCTTCGGTAGGTCCTGGGATGGTGAATGAACTGTAGCATAGTTCCACATCTGCCATACAGGATTTCCACGTATATTATTTTAACATGGAAGAAATTCCAAGACACTTTCACTATTAGATAGGACTATGTCATGATTTAACTTTGTGAAGAACCAAACAAGTTTTGTAAAAATTCTGCGGGAGAGGGTTATGCAACAAAAAATGTACACTAGAAAATTAGGAATATAGCCAATATATACTCATAGACACTTACAGATCTTGTTTGCTTTTTTGATGATGATGGAGACACTTCAAGAATTTCTATAACATACAAGTGGCATTGTTTCCTCAGCCAGAGTTTTCCATCTGCATCTGCCAGGTACTGTAAAACTAACAGTTTGAACAAGAATTCTGGAATTCCTTTCTGGACCTAGAAGAATACATAAGTATCATGGATCAACAAACAAGGAGGGATGCCTCTTCTCCTTATCAGCAGGCTGGATAAAAAAATATGATTTTCTTTAAAGCAGAGCAGAGCAAAGCAAAGCAAAATACAAATCATCAATTGTTTTTGTTTTTTTAATACCATAAATAAAATCCTAAATTTCTTCCTCAGCATTTATTTCAAAAGAACAAGTTAAATCTCCGTCTTCTCACAAACATGCTACCTAAAGCTATGTTTATAGTTTTATTTAAAAAATGAGCATCTCTGTCATACTGACACATATTACATACCTACAAACAAACATAGGAAAGAAGGAAAACTTGAATTTGTGTTTCACACTATGATTAAAAATGACAGCACAAGTGTGGCAGATGAGATGAAGATGCAAGTGTTTTAAGGACAGTGTATATTTATTTTTACTATTAAAATAAAAAATAAAGTATGAACTTTTTTTTAAAAAAAGAAAGAAGAACGGAGCGCTGTACAAGACCTAAAACCACTGAATCCATATGTCTTTTTAGTGTCTTTTGTACTCTGTACTTCCCAGGAGACTGTAACAGGTATATTATCTATGTAAAGCCCCATTATTGTTGTTATTATTATTATTATTATTATTATTTCTATTGCATCATCAATGTACATGGCGCTTTACATGAAAAAGAACAACAAAACAGTTCCCTGCCCTCAAGCTTACAATAACTACAAATGAGTGATCCTACTAGAGTAACACCAACTGAATCAATGAAACTTACACCGGTTTTGACTTACTAAGTTCTCATTGATTTCACGAGTCCATTTTAGCTGAGCTGAACAACTAAATTTAGGTGCAAGTGCTTTTTTGTCTATGCGAGTAAATTTATTTCCTATAATTCCAAATCTTAACAATGTACTGATGTAGCATTCATTGATTGCCATAGGTAATGAGCATATTACATACTACATACTACCATTTCCTAAGCTAACGAAGTTATTTTTTTAAAATTACGCACACCCTCCTAGATATTGTGAACAGCTCTATTCAGCTGCAAATTAACGTATTTTAACAATCAGATTTGTACCATTATTTTTTTAAAATGGGAAGATCACAAAATGGCAGCTGCAGCTACAACAATGGGGTTCTGTCAACATAGCTACTTCTGCCAATGCCTCCCCCAAAAATCCTACCTCTCAAGCCAGGTAGCACCCCAACCAAAGGATTTCTGAGACGGCTGATTAGGGCACTGGGAAATAAAGACTGCAGTGCTCTCCCAGTTGCAGGGTGCATCGAGATGGACAGCTAGAGAACCCCTCAGGGCCCTTAAGCTAAGGCATTTGGTCAGTATGGACTGTAAATGTTAATCCGAAAAGTTACAAGATCCTAAGTCTGCCTTATGATCTTGTAAATATTCTATAGAATGCCAACCATGGATATATTTAAATTGTCAAACCATAAATTATTTAATCGTTGATTTAAATTGGGGTTTTCTTGTGGTGATTTAAATAATATTTATTTAAATTGACCCACCTTGCTCAGTGATTCACTTATCACATATGCATATAAATCCATTAATAGAATGGCTAATTCGGGCTGTAGCCACACTGCAGAATTAGAGCAGTTTGATGCCATTTTAACTGCCATGGCTCCATCCTATGGCATTTGTAGTTTGTTGTGGCACCAGAACCTCTGACTGAGAAGGATAAATATCTCACAAAACTACAAACTCCAGAATTCCATAGCATGGCAGCTAAATTGGTGCCAAACTGCTTTAATTTTGCAGCATGGCTACAGCCTCAGTGAGAAAGATGTGATGGAGGAATAACTTATGTCAAAACAGTATAATACTCACTGAAGTAGTGATATCAAAATGAAATATCATGGGATGTTTCTGGTGATGGTGGTCCAGGAATGGGAGGAGAGACTTTAGCACTTTGCTTTCATCTACATATGGATCTAAAAGCCTGATCGTTTTTAAAGGTACTCTTTTGTTGCGCAGTTTTGCTTCCATTTTCTCATGAAGCCTCTTTACAAAGAGAGATTTTCCTACAATCATTAACAAAACATTTTAGATATTAATGGACAGAGATGAGAAATAAAAACACACCAGGCTGGTGTGGAATAGTTTTCAGAGTCTGATTTAGCAACATGTAAGAAGCATCCAGGCATAAATACCCTGAAATCTTGAAAGCTAAGCAGGGTCAGGTCTAGTTAATAATTGGATGGAGGAATCACCAGGTGCTTTGAAACTGACATTTCAAAGGAAGGCAATGGCAAACCACTTCTTATTATTCTTTGCCTAAGAAAACCCTAGGCACACGTGCAGGTGTGCATATGCATGTCCACACAGACACAAAGAGAAAGCATATAGGGTAGTGAGGGTGAGGACTTATATATGCATGGATGCAAACATCAGCTACATCAGCACAACGTGTTTTTCCCCCTCAGCCTATACTGACCACGGTGGATGCTGTTTTGGGAATACTTCTCCATGGTTATGTTGTGAAACAGCCAGCATCTCCAATGAAGAGGTACTAATTTACTTGCAGTATCTGCCCACTCTTGAGATAAACACTGTCTTCATCAAGCTTTCCACAAAACAGTTGGCTGAAATATTTGCTCTGAAGTAATTTCTACAGGCACTCCAGCTTGCTGCTTTAAGCAGTATGTGCCCATGTGCCATCTCAGCCCCTCCTCCCAGTCATTCCTGTACTAATTTTACAGGTATGTACAACTGGTGGTCAAAGAGGAGTATGAAAATGGAATCAAACAAGTGAACAATTTAAAATAAAACCACGGTAAATAAAATGCATGGTGTTGCATTAGAAATTATATTATAAGCTATGGAGAAAGAGAGAAAGAAAATACTGTAAACTTTTTAAAGGAATAATGTAAATAGAACACTGGTGAGGAATTCTGGACAATTTTGTGCTGGATTAATGCCATCACTATGGTATAAATTAATTATCTTACAAACATTTTTTTTTCTGTGTTAAGTTTCTTAGTTCCTGAAGAAAAATCTTAGAATCATAGAATCATAGAATTGTAGAGTTGGAAGAGACCACGAGGGCCATCCAGTCCAACCCCATTCTGCCACACAGGAAATCTTGATCAAAGCATCCCCGACAGATGGCCATCCAGCCTCTGTTTAAAGACCTCCAAGGAAGGAGACCCCACCACGCTCCGAGGGAGTGTGTTCCACTGCTGAACAGCTCTTACTGTCAGAAAGTTCCTCCTCATGTTGAGGTGGAATCTCTGTCCCAATTACTTCTGTTATCCCACCTTTACAACTACTTTTAACATATCCCAGTTGCAGTCTCCCCCACCCCATTTTCTCCCTGGACATGTTTCCATTGGTGGAAACTGAGTGCAAAAAGTGGTTTACACTCAGATCACTCAACAGAGGGGCCCGAACTGGGGCCCGGAGGAATCTTATTTTTCCTACTATTCTGGGTCAAAAGCAAACAGCTACAGCCTCTCTTTGCTTGTGTGGTCTTCTCCATTGATAACACTTGCCATCTTGACCACACTCTAATGTGACTTGGCTACGCATGTCTTGGTTTTCATAAGTGAAATGTTGGAGGGGTATGCCTTTATTCCCCATATTGCAAAAGTAGTTAAAGGTTAATTGGGAAAAAATCTGAATGCTACAAGCTGTGGACTTGTGGTACAGAACACATTCATTCCTTCTTAGAGTTTCTTCAGCACACACAACAGAAGTATGAGGCACATCACAATTCAGCACTCCTTTGTCCACTTAGTGTAGCCAGACCCCTGTAAACTGTAAAAACTGCAGCACCCTAACTCTGTCTCAGTTGCTTCACCTTTGTTTAAAAAACTGTGTGTAGCAACAACCATTTGTTACACAATTAAAAAGAGTCAAAATCGTTCTGAATTGGAATACATGTACAAAAGAGGAAACAGAAGAATCAAGACTTCAAAAACCTACTTTCTGAAACTGGGTATACTGTACATATCTTGTGACTGGAGGTGGCACACATACTACAGTTTAAGACTTAAGGCTATCTTCAGATGTCATGATTAACCACAGTTTCATAGAATCATAGAATTGTAGAGTTGGAAGAGACCACAAGGGCCATCCAGTCCAACCCCATGCTGCGCAGGAAATCACGATCAAAGCATCCCTGACAGATGGCCATCCAGCCTCTGTTTAAAGACCTCCAAGGAAGGAGACCCCCACCACGCTCTGAGGGAGTGTGTTCCACTGCCAAAAAACTCTTACTGTCAAAAAGTTCCTCCTAATGTTGAGGTGGAATTTCTGTTCCTAGAGTTTGCATCCGTTGTTCCGTGTTCTAGTCTCTGGAGCAGCAGAAAACAAGCCTGCTCCTTCCTCAACATGACACCCCTTCAAATACTTAAACAGGGCTATCTTATTGCGTCTTAACCGTCTTTTTTCCAGGCTAAACATACCCAGCTCCCTAAGTCTCTCCTCATAAAGCATCGTTTCCAGACCTTTCACCATTTTAGTTGCCCTTCTCTGAACATGCTCCAAATTGTCAATATCCTTTTTGAATTGTGGTGCCAAGAACTGGACACAGTATTCTAGGTGAGGTCTGACCACGGCAGAATAGAGTGGCACTATTATTTCCCTTGATCTAGACACTATACTTCTATTGATGCAGCCCAAAATGGACAAGATGAATTACTAATGTGAATGATCTTGCCCCTTCCCCTCCTCTCCTCGAGTGGCTGTGAATAATTCAAAAGCTTCTACTTCCAATTTTACGTTATCACAGTTATTAACCATAATATTAACTAAACCCTAAACTGTGTATAACAGTTGCTGTTGTTGTGGTTAATTGCCATTAAGTCATCTTCTGCTTATGGCAACCCTACAATGAAAGACTGGCAAGACATCCTGTTATTAACAGTTAATGATTAACAGTTACTACGGTTTATTTAAACAAGCATGTTTCATAACTTACTGTGTGATGTTTATCTCTTTCAAACAAGTTGCAGTTAACATTAAACATAAATTGCTGGAATTAGAGGAAACAACTATGAGAGTTAATTCTGGTTAATTGGAAGTGATACCTTTCCACCTTTTTGAGGTAGGCACACTGGAAGAGAAACAGACAAGTTCTAGGCCTACTGCAGCCATTTCTGTGGGTGGGGAGAGGAGGGGGAGGCCATTATGTACTTCAAGGTTTGGCAAGCCGTGGCTCTCTAGCTGTTACCTGGACTGAAAATCCAATCTACCTTCATCAATGGCTGTGCTGGAAAGGGCTAATGGGAGCTCATATTCTACAACATCTGTAGGACCACAAGTTACTCATTCTTGATTTAGTGTAACATCCAAAGTGGGTCTAAGCACCCTGAAATTAAGAGAGAACTGTTTCTGAATTTAATTCTCTTACCCACTCCAGCTCTTCTGGAAGATACAATCCCAACACACAATTGGTTCTTAAAAACAGAAGCTAATGAATTTGCAGGCTGTGTAGCTTTGTAATGATTCTCAAGGTAACTCTGGATGTCCTTTAGGGGCTGGTGAGGGATCATGTGAACTTTGTATTGACTGAAGACAGAAGGGACATAGCAATGCTCTCTCTCACAGTTGCAGAGGATCACTAGGCGATAGTCATCCTGATGCTTCAAGTGAAGGCTCTGGAACAGTTCCTCAGACCTACGGCCAACATCATAGCACAACTCATCAGCAAACAGTAGGGTATAAATCTTCTTCTCTTTGCAGCCTGGGGTGAGGCACCGCCTCAGAAACAGCGCCACTTCCTCATAGCTGGTGTGCGCTGTACACAGCAAGACCTCATCATATGAGGGGAGCATCTCCTCTGGACTGTTCATGTAGATGGCCAAGGCTGAAGCCAACACTTCAGAACGAGGACAGAGAATGAGGTTGGGCTTGCCAGTGTGAAGACCTTGTGGCAATCTCCGCACAACATTCCTCTTCTCCAATCTTGCCAGCTGGTCAAGGTAAGCACCAAGGCTTTCAATGTCCAAGCAATCTGGAAGGAATGAGCCCATGCTTCCCATATAGGAGTTCCAGATATGCTCCAGCTGTGCTGTCAATTCTCTCTCACTTTCCACCAGCCCACAGAGATCAGTAAAATTCCTCTTTGGCTTCTCAGAGTTCACTAGTCTGGAGATCTCCTGGACTTCTTGGTTACTGCAGTTGTGCTTTATGAATGATAGCATCATTAGGGCAGCCTCACTGGGGCGCTCTGAGCCAAGTTCCCTGCATAAATACACAAGTTGCTCAGCCGTGTAATAATTCAGATAAAAGTACTGGGATCGCTTCTCAGACATGAAACGGTTCCACCTCCCCAGGAAACTCTCCATCTTTTGGCATATGGCTGGCAGTATTTCTATCACTTCTCCATTTCCAAAAAGGCTGCAACTAGCATTCAAGTTGAAGTCCATGATAATACAGAATTCATTATCTGGCGAGCAATATACTTCAGCAATCCAAGATCGGAATAGCATGTTTCCAGCACAATAAAGGTCAATGAAGGATAGTGCAAGTCTCTGGACACTAGAAAATACCTGGGAACAGAAGAAACACAAAATAGGACTGAAAGTAAATTTAAATAGCATTACTACTACAACAACAAATATACACCATCAACTTGATTGCCAGAATACCTAAAACAGATCAGAATCAGCTTGACTCACTAAGAGAGCTGTCTGCAATCTGTGGGCATTTAGGAAAGTATTTATTCCTTTTTAAAATTGTTTTAGTCTGAATAAAGAGCTTCAAGATGAGTATCATCTTTAATATTGTGCCATTATAGTTTTTTTAAAAAAAACAAAACAAACCTAGACCATTCAATGACATGAGGAACTAGCTCCAATTAAAGATATAGGTAAGGTTTCAAAACCAAACTTATGGAGATGGCATAAAGTACTGGTCTCATAACATGCCCACTATATCAGGATCCATCTCAAATTTGGAAACTGGCCAAGAAACTTTTATTTAAAATGCCATTGATTAAACATTGTTGTGGGGAAGAAATAGTTCAAGACCTAGAAATAACTCACTGGGCAGTGAATTCCAGTGAAACAATACTGAATATAGGTATTTGGCTACTTCACTTCCTAGGCTAAGTCAAAAAGGTCTGTATGCTTTGATAGCAAGGAAGATTCAGCAGCCATATAATACTGAATCTCGTAACAACTCTTTCAGTAACTTTGCCTCTTAAGTTATTTAGCTTCCTTGCTTCACTGTGGAGTCATTAATCACAGCTCTGCTGTGATTAGCCTTGATGGTGTATGTCTGGGTAACAAAACAATTATTGCTATTTATTGAACTAAACAATTACTACAGTTTGGCCTCTGTAACTGTTCCTTACAATTCAATGGTTTTGGAGATCAAGTGCCTTGTACTCAGCCCTTTCCAGTGGACACATGAAAAAAGCAACCCTTGAATGTGAAGCTGATAAATTTATACAACCTTTTATTAGAAAGTTCCTGCAGAGGCTTCCAGTAGGGGACCAAAGGTGACGGATAGGTGAAAACGGAGCTCCGTTAATCCAAGTTCTCTAAATGCGGTAATTAGAAGTCTAAATTAAGATTTCTACAGTTCTCTCTGCCCGGGAAGGCAGCAGATAATCACCAAGCCCTATCCAGACCTCAGCAAGGACGCAGTTCTGAGCAGGCAAGGATTGAGGGGGTGAGACTGGAACAGCCATTACTGCATTATGCAACCCAGCGGCTACAAGACTTCTTAACTCCCCACTTTAAGGCAACTATATAGCATTACAAGTTAAATAGCCACTCCATAGAAGTCGCTATTTCTTCTACTCACCTTGTTTCATCTGTGGAGATTGGGGCATAAGGCTGATATATAAGCAAGCAGCTTGGACTATCCTTGGGGACGCAAAATGGAGGAGACAGAAATAAAGGAGAAAGAAAGTGGAAGAAACGCCAGTGGAAGAAGTGGGGGAAACACATAGAGGTAAACACTAGGGCTATTATAACTTGGGAATCAGAGGGCTGTAAAATAAGGAATATCTCCACCCATTCCTTGATTAAACGGCTTCTTGGGGGAACGGGGAGTGCTGGAAACGCTTTGCAAAACAAACAAACAAAAAACCAACCACAGAATAAAGAATTAAGAAAATAAAGGGAGGGAAGCTGCCTGCGAGTGAGGGAGGACTTCACCCCTCAAGAGAACTGTATCTCGAGCACATTTAAGTTGTATATACCTAGTGATTAAAGCGTGGATCAGATTTAACAACTCTTTAGAACTTAATAAAACTTTAAGAATCACTACACATTCTCTGGCAAGCAATAAGCTGGAAAATCGTAAAGCTGATAAACTTAGTTGTTCAGTGGTTTAGTTGTATAAAGTAGAATTTTCAGAGCTCACAGCGTCCTTCAGGTTGACAATGAGTCAGTGAAGGATCTAATCTCTGTTGCAGCATCAAAGCGAGGGAAGTCTATGGCGACACTCTAAAGAGATAGCAAAACCACACAGAAACAGTCTGACAACAAAAGATCTCAGAAAGGGAAAAGGGGGACCCGACGATGATTAATGTCTTAAAACGACAAATAGTGAAAGTGGATTTAATGGCAGTAGCTTGAAGAGCTGAGAAAAGATTTTAGAAGCCACCTGAAAACAAAAGATTGGTTAAGAGAAAGGTGGAAAACTGGCAGCGATCCAGACAACTGACGCAGCAAAAAAAGCTGATGCAGCTTTTTTCAGAGGTGGATTAACAGCAGTAGCTAAAAAACAGCTAGCAGACAGACTGAAACCAGCTGACAACAAAAGATTTCTTAACGGAGGTTTCTTTAAAAAATTGTGAGGAGTGCTGGAAATGTTGAAAGAACTAAGAAGACGTCTGACAACAAAGGTCCATTCAGGAGATAGGAGGGGAAAATTTGGCAGTGGTTTAATTCACTCTCACAATACCCCAATAGAGGTGGATAATGATAGCAGTCTAAGTCATTACCAATAATTTTTTTAAAAAGACAGAAGCCTACCATCAATAAAAGGCTTGCTTGAATTAAAGTGACAGTTGAAGTTAACATACTTGTGTAGAGGCTATACTGATTTTGGGTAGAGAGGAGAAATAATCGTCGGGGAGGAACAAAATAAGGAGGGAAATATAGATTAGGTTGTCAAGATAATAGGAAAAGGAAAGTAGGAGACGTATAAAAATAAGATAAATCATGAAAACAGGTAAGGTTTAGAGACCCTGATTGCAACCTACTGTCTGAGATAATAATTAGTTCCTTGAAGAAGATTAAGCGCTAACCAAATAAATTTGCAAGTTATTGACAGACATTGACAGATACTGGGAGGTATTAGTTATCTAAAATGAAAGAAGTTTGATATTCTTTAGAGTTTGGATACTGAGGAACTTCATAGCTAGATAACATAGAATACATGCTAATGGATAGATATTATTGTGCTGTTTAGAAGCAGGAGATCACAGAACGGCATTAATTAATTCTAGGAAAGCAATCCTTTTCACTCCTCGCTTTTCAAATTTTGAGTAACATTTTGATGGCCTTAGGTTTACATCATACAGCATATACAACATCTCAAACCACATTTCCTAGAAGAGGTTCCACATAGATACCTCTCAAACAATCTGATATAAATATGCAAATTCTTGATGAGCTTCACACCTTCAAAAAGGAAATAAAGGAAGAACTCCTTGACAAAAGACTTGGAAAAAGTTAAAAATACAAATCTCTCACAAGAACTGCGATATAGAGGAAAGTGTTTAAAATTAAGAGGTGTCCCAAAAACAATGTACGAGAACTTACATGATCGACTTATTCCTACATTAGCCAATTTCATAGATATAACAGAGGAACAAATGAAAAAAGAAGTAGATAAACTGTTTCAGGCAAACTCAGCGATAGCTAGAGAGAGAAAATTGCCAAGGGACATTATAACCTCCTTTACTAGAATGAAACAGAGAGATGTCATTATTCAGAAAAGCTACACTGACAAACTAATAATAGAAGATAAAGAAATACAAATCTACAAAGATAGAATCATAGAATTGTAGAGTTGGAAGAGAACACAAGGGCCATCCAGTCCAACCTCCTGCCATGCAGGAAATCATGATCAAAGCATCCCTGACAGATGGCCATCCAGCCTCTGCTTAAAGACCTCCAAGGAAGGAGACCCTACCACGCTCTGAGGGAGTGTGTTCCACTGGCAAAAAGCTCTTACTGTCAGAAAGTTCTTCCTAAAGTTGAGGTGGAATCTCTGTTCCTGGAGCTTGCATCCACTGTTCCGTGTTCTAGTCTCTGGAGCAGCAGAAAACAAGCTTGCTCCATCCTCAGTGTCACACCCCTTCAAATACTTAAACTGAAACATGATGCTGAAACATTCAAACCTGTTTTTTCTCCATGGAAAACCAAATATTTAACCTATGTTCAAGACTATACACTATTGCTACAAAATCCTTGATAGCTCCAAGTATTAATTGTTCCCAGAAATCAAAGGAATTAAAGCAATCCTTAGTTTGATGTAATGATGGTACAGCAAAACAAAGGGGGAAAGAGTTTCAGAAGAATAAAGAAATCTCCAAAACAAAATGCTGTATTGAAGAGTTTTCATATCAATTTTGAAAGGAAAAAATAGCAACAGGACACTTAGAACATGTTCTTTTATTTGTCAGAGACTCCCAGAAAATGCTTATTTTAAGCATGGTATTTTGCATTTTATACTCTTGTAGAAATCCTCAGAAAGACAGGATTACAAAACATTTACTCATAATGTAGATTTTGGAGGTCTTTAAACAAAGCTGGATGGCCATCTATCAGGGATGCTTTGATCGTGATTTCCTGCGTGGCATGGGGTTAGACTAGATGGCCCTTGTGGTCTCTTCCAACTCTACAATTCTATGATTCTATGATAAATTAACAAGTTTGGGACTTAATTATAGATGGGAAAAATGGAAGGGATTTCTTTTACATATCAACAAAGAAGACAAAAAATAACATTGGTGGAGAAGGCGAACGAATTTCTAAAGAAATTGAATGATGAAGAACAAAAATATAAGCACAGGATAAGAAGGAGGAAAAATAAAAGAATTGGAGAAACATCAACTAGGAAGGAAAACAGATTACATACCGAACAAGAAGAAAAAGAAAATACAGAAAAAGAAACAGTGAATGTAGAAGAAACAGTGACAGAAGATAATTCAGCAGATGAAGGGGAAAAGAGTGATGTTGAACAGGGTGAAGCAACTGACGATATAGTGACACAAGAATGAGGACAATTTTAACATCTTAGAATGTTAAGGGCTTAAACACTCCACCCAAGAGAAGGAAAGATTTAATTTTTAGAAAAAATCAATTCAGATATAATATGCCTCCAAGAGACAAGAATTAGTAATAAAGATAATAAATCACTGAAGAATCAAATATTAGGACAAGAATTTTTTTTATCTTCAAATAAAAAGAAAAAAGCAGTGGCAACATATGTAAATAAGAAATACCTGGCTAAAGAAATACTGAACGATAACAGAGGCCACTACGTGGGAATAGAAATTAAACAACGTAATTTAAAATAAACCTCATAGCAATTTATGCTCCCTTGGAAAAAAAGGATCAATTTTACAAAAATCTCCAAAAGGAAATAGCAATGCTAGAGAGAGATTCATTAATACTTGCAAGAGCCTGCAACGGAGTGTTAGATGGAAAAAGAGACAGGTCAACAGAAAACAAAAAGAAAAGAAATCAGAGCAGACTTCCTTCTGTTTGCTTTGAAATAATGGAAGAATTTGATCTCTCAGATGTATGGATAGAGAAACATAAGAATGAAAAAGGATACCCTTTTTCGGAAGCACATAAACGTATGTCGAGGATAGATATGTTCTGGCCATCAAAAACTCTTATTACCAAAGATTTAAGACATGGAGATTATCCCAAAATTCATATCAGACCATAAACCTGATAACTTAAACTTTCTTTTAAATTTCAGAAGACAGAATACATATGGAGACTGAAAGAAAATATGCTTTGAAAGAAATTTGTTGAGAAAATTAAGAGAGAAATCAAATTCTTTTTTGAAGTAAATATCATGGCTGATACAAAGACGAAAACAATTTGGGATACATTTAAAGCTACTGTAAGAGGATGCTTCCTACAGAAAGGAGCTTCCACCTTCCAGTCAAACTTGACTCGAAGTTGGACAAAAGGGGCGAAAATACCCTGTTTGCCTCGTCCGCCCACCCCTCCAATTTCATTTTCTTTGAAAGGGAATGAAGACGGGGGGAAGCAGGGGCAGCCACTGCAAACGGCTAGATTTGCCCCTTTCTTCCACCCTCCAGGAAGGTGGAAGAAAGGGGCGAACATACCCGGTTTGCCTCGGCTGCTGTAAGGGTAGCTGGGGGGGGGCTTTCCAGCCCCCCCATCCCCTCCCCGAGGCCATGACCGGGAGCCTGATAGCAGCCTCAGGGAGGGTGGAAAGATGGTTCAAGGGGGGGCTTTACAGCCAGCCACCCCTCCCCAAGTCCACGACCGGGAGCCCGATCGTGGCTTCGGGGAGGATGGAAGGGTGGCTCCAGGGGGGGCTTTCCACCCACACACCCACTCCCCAAGACTGCGACCAGGAGCCCGATCCCGGCTTCGGGGAGAGTGGAAGGGTGGGAAGAGGGGGGCTTTCCATGCACCTACCCCTTCCCCAAGGCCGCGACCGGGAGCCCGATCCTGGCTTCGGGGAGGGGGGAAGCATGGCTACAGGGGGGGCTTTCCACCCACCCACCCCCTCATCGAGGCCGCAACCGGGAGCCCGATCGCGGCTTCGGGGAGACCAGAAGGGTGGCTCCAGGGGGGCTTTCCACCCACCCACCCCCCTCCCCAAGGCCGTGACCAGGAGCCCGATCGTGGCTGTGTAGTGGCTGGAAGAGTGGCTCCAGGAGGGGCTTTCCACCAACCCACCCCCTCCCCAAGGCTGTGACCAGGAGCCCAATTGCAGCTGTGTAGTGGCTGGAAGGGTGGCTCCGGGGGGGGGGGTTTCCACCAACCCACCCCCTCCCCGCGGCCATGACCGGGAGCCTGATCCTGGCTTCGAGGAGGGTGGAAGGGTGGCTAGAGGGAAGCCTTTCCCCCCTCCCCGAAGCCGCGACCGGGAGCCCGATTGCAGCTTCGGGGAGGGTGGAAGGGTAGCTGGGGGGGCTTTCTAGCCACTCACCCCCTCCCCAAGGCCGAAACAGGGAGTCCGATCGTGGCTTCGGGGAGGGTGGAAGGGTGGCTAGAGGCGGGCTTTCCACCCACCCACCCCCTCCCCGAGGCCGCGACAGGGAGACCGATCACAGCTTCTGGGAGGGTGGAAGGGTAGCTGGGGGGGCTTTCCAGCCACTCACCCCCTCCCCAAGGCCGAAACAGGGAGCCCGATCGTGGCTTCGGGGAGGGTGGAAGGGGGGCTAGAGGGGGGCTTTCCACCCACCCACCTCCTTCCCGAGGCTGCGACCGGGAGCCCGATCCCGGCTTTGGGGAGGGTGGAAGGGTGGCTAGAGGGGGGGCTTTCCATGCACACACACCCTCTTCAAGGCCGTAACCGAGAGCCCGATCCTGGCTTCCGGGAGGGTGGAAGCCTGGCTCTAGAGGGGGCTTTCCACCCACCCACCCCCTCCCCGAGGCCGCGACTGGGAGCCTGATCGTGGCTTTGGGGAGGGTGGAAGGGTGGCTAGAGGGGGGACTTTCCACCCACCCACCCACTCCCCGTGGCCGCGACCGGGAGCCCGACTGTAGCTTTGGGGAGGGTGGAAGGGTGGCTAGAGGGGGGCTTCCCCCCCACCCACCCCCTTTCCGAGGCTGCAACCAGGAGCCCGATCCCGGCTGTGGGGAGCATGGAAGGGTGGCTAGAGGGGAACTTTCCATACACCCACTCCCTCCTCAAGGCCGTAAACAGGAGCCTGATCCTGGCTTCAGGGAGGGTGAAAGCGTGGCTCCAGGGGGGCCTTTCTACCCCCCTCCCTGAGGCTGTGACCGGGAGCCCAATCCTGGCTTCGGGGAGGGTGGCTACAGGGGGGCCTTTCCACCCACCCACCCACTCCCTCCCCGTGGATGCGACTGGGAGCCCAATTGCGGCTTAGGGGAGGGTGGAAGGGTGGCTCCAAGGGGGTCTTTTCAGCCACCCACCCCTCCCCAAGGCCACGACAGGGAGCCTGATCACGGCTTTGGGGAGCGTGGAAGGGTGGCTAGAGGGGGGGCTTTCCAGCCACCCATCCGCTCCCCAAGGCCGCAATAGGTAACCCGATCGCGGCTTCTGGGAGGGTGGAAGGGTGGCTAGAGGGGGTGCCTTTCCAACCCCCCTCCCTGAGGCCGTGACCAGGAGCCCAATCGCAGCTTCGGGGAGGATGGCTGTAGGGGGTGCCTTTCCACCCCCTCCCTGAGGCCCTGACCGGGAGCCCGATTGCGACTTTGGGGAGGGTGGGTGGCTCCAGGGGGGAGCTTTCCAGCCACCCACCCCCTCACTGAGGCCATGACAGGGAGCCCAATCATGGCTTCGGGGAGGGTGGAAGGGTGGTTGGAGGGGGAGGCTTTCCACCCACCCACCCCCTCCCTGTGGCAGTGACCGGGAGCCTAATCCCAGCTTAGGGGAGTGTGGAAGGGTGGCTGTTAGATATGAAGACAGAGGGAATGTGCGGCCTCCGTTGCAAACCGCTGGATTTGCCCCTTTCTTCCACCTTCCAGGAAGGTGGAAGTAAAGGGCGAACGTACCTGGTTTGCCTCGGCTGCCGCTCGATTTCCTGTGTTTGTTCCCTTTGTGGAACGAACACACATGAGATTGAGTGGCGGCCGTGCCAAAAACACAACGTTCACACCCTCCTCCTCTGTCTTCAGTTGCTCCCCAAAGGGGAAGAAGGCAGAGGAGGGGGGAGAATGAACCAGTAAACACTTTGCCTCACCCCCCCCACCGCCCAATCTCCTGCCTCTTCGCTCCGTTTGCGAAGGGAGCGAACAGGTAAGAGATCGGACAGCGGGTGAAGCAAAGTATATTTGGAGGCTATTTTTCAGGGCTCACAGGTCGTCTTATACGCCGGAATATAGGCTATTTATTTTTTTTTAAGAGGCGGTGGTCCTCCATCCTAGAAACGTGCCCTGCCCAGTGCAGCTGTGTTCATTTAGCATTTAGTAAGATGTTAATTTAGGATAAAAATACAAGGATAGGAGATTCTGTTATAGGATCAAAAGGTGTTTTTAAAACAGTAGCAAAGAAGAGAGAATACATTAGATATACTCATAAATTTATAATACGAAGATGAAGATTTAAATTGATAATTGGCTGTAAAAATTCTTTGGATTGGCTTCCATGGGAAGTCAGAATTTTAATTGCAAAACGATGGTCTATGTATGAAGAAAACATTGAATGCTTAGGCAGTTATTTATGTAACTTATAAAAAAAGAAAGGCCACTGCTTGTGTGGTCTCCAGGGAGAGGCAGGGGAAGCAGGACTCATCTGCGCGCCAGCCATAATGGCTGCTGCGCCTGAAGTCTCATTGATTGTGCCAGCGTGGTCCGCCTCATAAAATGAGGCCCCATCACACTCCTCCACTGCTTGTGTGGCCTCTAGGGAGCCTGACAGGGACCTCCAGAGAGGGCCAGCAGCTCCCTTCCAGCTATCTGCCCTGAAAGTAGCAGAGTCTCTGTGACCCTGAATCCTCCTCAAGAGGATAGGTTGGAGCAATGCAAGCCATGATTAGCCATCCTCTTCTAATTCTATCCAGAGCACTGAAGCAAGGCCCAAGCCTTTCCTTCACGGTTCAAGGCAGGAAAAGAACCGGTAAAGGCTAGATTGGCTTTTCCTCCCTGGATGCTAGCACTACTATTCTATTTGTTATTGCCCTGCCTATCTGGAACAGGAAGAGGAGCCAAACCCAGTCTAAAGGACTCCCTTCCCACGTTGCTGGAAAATGTCAAATATCCTCAAATATATTTCTCTTCTTTGATCTTTTTCGCATCAATGTTCTGAGCACAAAAACAGCACACACAAGTAGATAATTAACTCTGGTACAAGAACAGAAATACTGTATGCAAGATATTAATTTTTTTAAAATAGTTTTAGTTTTTAAATTCATCATGGATCACTGGGGCTTATAAGGAATAGATGAATTTACTGAACTCTAAATCTGATTTCAGGCCAGAGTTTGGAATTAACTCATTATTAATTCATTAGATTTTTCTAGTGATTTAACCTTACTCTCTCGACACCCCAACTAACAACAAAGTCCAAAATATGTCACAGTGAATTAGGCCATTAGACTCAGTTAGGGTAGGTGCTTCTCCCCCTGTCACATTTAATAAAACAGAATGGCCTGCTGCTTCAGGAGACAGATTTGCAAAAAAAAAAAAAAAAAAAAAAAAAAAGATTCACTTTTCTATCTTAGGCAGACTTATCTGTTTAATTTCTTTGGGAAGATAGTAGGGAAGATGGAGGGAAAGAAAAAAAGAGAACTTTGCAATCCCAGGTCAGAGCAGAGTAGTTGGGATGGTGGGGGGGGGAGTCTTGGAAAGGAATGAGAGTATGTGTGTGGGGAGTCACATTTGCTTATCAGGAGAACAAGGCCCTTAAGAAGCCAGGGCACTTCAGAATGTCAAGGCTTTTAGGCCTTTACAGGTAGGTAATCACACCCCAAGGGCCTGTATGGAAGGAAAGTGTTTGCAATCTTTCTGGATGGTGGGAGTGTATAATGACTTTCTTTAGAAACCTCTCCTCCTCCACTGATCATATTATGAACTGCTTTCTTTAGTATGTTACTATATAAAGTTCAATTCCTATATAATATCATTTTGGCTGTTTCAGAATATCAGGCCTGTTAGATCTGAAAGACAGATACTCCCCCCCTGTATGAAAGGAAGTCTTTCTGGGTGGGTTGGGGATGCATTGTGACTCTCTACAGAAACTTCTCCTCCTCTACAGTTTATATTCTGGACTGATTTCTATTCTATATTAAGGCAAGTTGTAATGAATCCCTACCATTTCTTCAGTGTATTACACACACTTTGCTAGGCTCTTGAATAAGTTTCCCAAACACAGTTTTAACACTGTTTTCCTTTTTTGGCTTCTCCCTTTCTCTCTCCTCCACCTCTCCCATTTGGCTTTTTACCCCCTCCCTTCTTTGCCTCCTAATTCTTATCCACCCTCTTTTACTCATGCAAATAAGATCCGTGCAGGATGCTAGCACGCTCTACCACATACAGAAGATCCAAGTGAAAACTTACCTCAGAAAACTTGTCCACTTCTGCACTTTGTTCTACCTTTCCTGACATTAACATCAGTTTATTCATTAATTCTCTGAGCTCTTCCAGAGAATACTGCCGCACCTCTTCTGGATGTTCATGGCTTTCTAGGATGGTCAGGCATAAGACAGTGTCCAGAGAAACCTTCCAACAAATAATAATTACTAAGATTGAAATTTGACTTTTATTTTTAATTATTTAAACAGTCGTTCAAGTTCTCCCCTCTACCATGACTAGGGACAGCAGCTGTTAACACTAAACAATGGTGAGAACTTTACACTGAAAGAATTGTGCCAAATGACAGGGATGTCTGAACTTCCTTACAAGAAAAGTACGAGTATCTCAGTTAACAAAGCCGCTCACAAAGAAGCTCCTTTTAATCTTTGTAGGTCCACTCAGCCCATACTTTTACTCCTCAACCTTTGTCTAGCTGGAAGGTTTTTAGCAGCATGACACTGGGAGAATGGTGGAGGAAGGCTGGAGAAACAAATTTTGTATGTTGGATTGTAACAGTGTGTTTGCAATAAACAGTGCAATAAAACTTGAGATTATACTGTAGCTGAACCTACTGTAGATGTGTGTGCCTGCCTATACAGTTGAGGTAAACACAGCTGCTCCCCTCAAATCCCTTACTGAGCATATGTGAACACCAAAACACAAAGAAAACAGGGAAAGCAGATAAGCCTGCTTCACCTGCTAAGTCCAACATATTTAAAAAGTATAGACCTATAAGCTTGGCCACCAAAATGGAAATCATAAGAAAAGTGGAGGCTGGGGGGGCGGGGCGGAGAACATCCATAGATGCATTTTGGAAGAAGTTTCCAGGTGGTCTCAAGAAGGTTTAAAATGTTAGTTACCTTCATTTCACATGTACATATTGTTAATTTTGAATAAACTGTTTCCTAAAACATATTGAACTGCTATTGTTTTTGTGGTATAGGAACCTCTCCCTTTCCTATTTTATTTCTGCTTCTGGTACCACATTTTGTGTTCAACAAGTCATGCTCAGAAACACATCTTATTTGCTAACTGAATATACCTGTACCAGAAGCTAGGTCTAGAAAATGTTAGTAGCAGAAAGCAGTCATGGGGTAAGGAATACTGATGTTAACAGTCATGTGAACACTATGGACAAATGTCTCTTTTATGTCACTCACTAAACAACTATCTCCACCTTAGAAAAATGGTTGCTCAGAAAGTAATTAATTTTAGCTAATTAAAATCTGTTTTTAGCCTGCAACACCATCTTCAGCCATTAGATTTCAGGCTACCCCTAGCTAGGAAAGACGAAGCTGGGAACAGCTCAAGCACAGTCAGTTCTCCACAAGGTCCCAACGTAGCTCCATGTGCTGCTTTCTGCAATTATGAGAGTTGAGACACAGCTATGGTGTTGAGAAACTGAGTGCTGTTGCTAAACAGTAATTGGGGAATGGGGTTAGGAGAAAATTGAGCATCAAGATGGAATGGGGAAAAAGACTGGCAAGAAAAAGAGAGACAAGAGGGCAGTGGAAGGACTAAGGGTCTTCTAATCCCTGCAAAGCTAGTACTTCTGGTTATTAATATTTGTGATGGTCTTCCAAGAATGCTGTAAGCCTTAGATCCTTTTGAGTGACATCTTACCTTATGATCTTCAACTGGAGCTCTAATTATATAGATTCCTTTACTATTGATTGTAGTTGCCAGTGATATAGATGACAGTTCCACAGAACCATGGCTCTCTTTTATGGTTTTTAGCCATTCCAAATGCCTTGCAGAATCACACTGTGGGATGCAGCAAGAAGTTATAACCTGGAATAATTCCAATAGCTCTACATCAAATCACACAACACAACTAAACTAGACAATGGCATCATCCACAGATGGTGATGGGAAACAAATGGTAATTATCAGAGAACGTTTTGAATTCATCGTGTTCTATGCTGTTGTGCACAGTGACAGTTCACAAAGTCCAAAGTAACTCGCTACTAAATTCACCAACTGACACAATGTAGAAACTGGAATATATGACAGAGCAGGGCCCCAATATTGTGTTAATACAGTGGTTCTTAACCTGTGGTCTGTGGATCCCCAGGGGGCTGCAATGTCCTCACAGGAGGTCTGCGAAAGCTTGAAAGCTGCTTAGTCCACCTCCTCCCCATAGTAAAGCGGCCATATAACAGGAGTAAAGTGGCCATATAACTGGCTAGGCCTGTGCATTGCTGTTCAATCCACTCCAGCCACAAACTTGCAGGAAGAAGCAGAAGAAAAATATTCCCTCCCCCTCCAGTGTCTCTGAGGGAAGGTTTAATGGATGGCGTAATTGTATCTCCATCATCATCTTCACCATCATCATCATGGTTTTAAATCCTGAGTTAAGTCTTGGGGGTCTTGGGCAACAAAAGATATTTAAAGGGGTCCCTGGTAAAGAAAAGGGTCAAGAGCCACTGTATTAATATATAAATCCAATACTAGTCTATAATACTTTAGGCTTGTTATAAGATGGATGCCATACAATAAAATATTTTTTCTTTTATTGAGTACAATTTTGTTCTCAGTGGTACCTCACTAGACAGAAAACAAATTTATTACCTTTGTCAAATGTACAGCTGTAAAGGAGCAGGTAACAAAGAAATAGATTAAGGTTTGCTGCAGAAATTACCAGTTTTGTTGATTATGATAAACAAAGAAGATAAAAATGAGGTAAATTTTTGTAAATTAATCTGGTATATGTTAACGGCAGCAAGAATAATTCTTGTGAGAAAAAGGAACTCAAATGAATTATTGAGTTATAAGGACTGGATGGAGAAGTTGATGTAAATTGCAACAATGGAAAAATTAACAAACATTATTAAAGGGAAATCACTAGAAAATGTTTTACTTATTTGGAAACTAGTCAATGATTATGTAAGAGAACAAAGAGGGAGAAGTTACTATTTTGGGGTTTGAAGGCTGATTACTAAAACCACAATAAAATATGTTCGGAATAGAAGGGATGTGGAATGTATAATTTGGAAAAGAGAAAATTGGCACACAAAAAAGGGGGTATAAAATTGAGGAATAGCATATATATTATAGTTATAAAGTAAGTATTAGAGAATAGAAAATTAGAATATTGTTTTCATTTTGTGTAAAGAGAGGAAGTTTAAATCTAGATTACAATATTTTCAGGTAGAGGTAGGAAGTCTTTTAAAAGTTTTTTTAATAAAAGGGAGGGGGAAAAGAAAGGGGGGAGAAATGAAGGGAAGGAAGAGAGGGATAAATGGGATACATGTATTGTATTGTGTATCTTTATCAAATGTACAGCTGTACAGGAGCAGGTAACAAAGAAATGGACCAAGGTTTGCTGTAGAAATTACCAGTTTTTTGGGGAGATTACGATCACTATCCAGGGCTTTCCACAGTTTGTCTAAACACTCCATGAATTCCTCAAACCCTGCTTCCCGCTTCAACTCATACAACAGGGAAGAATAACCAAGCACAGCATCATGGAAACAAGCCACACGATCCACATCCATGTCATTCTCTCCCGCAGAGATAGAAGCCAGGTCCACAAAAACCTTCAGCTCATTTATATCTAATGGAAAGGTGGGACAAAAAACAAAGCACTCACTGTGGACTGTATCATGCAATTTAATATCCATGAGCTTTCTCCCTGGGAGATGCGTAGATCTTTCTACACCATCTCTTTGCACCATCTTAACTATTCAGTGCTTGCGTTGCTTGTTCTAGCTCACTTCACATCTACCAAAAGTTTATAGTGAAGTCTACCGTAAAGAGAGAAAGAAGGAAAATGGATTTAAAGTGTTGGGACTTTTTTCTAAAGGAAAGAGTTGCGACTACAAATTTTTAAGTAAGAAAGCAATTGGCTGCTTCTAATTTTTATGAAGAACTGCCCCAGAGTGCTCTGTCATTCTGTTTCACTTCCAGGGTTATTTCTACCATAACACAGTCAGAGCACCAGTTTGCAAATGTAATAGTTCCATCCTTCTTTCCTTCTCTGATCCCCTGCCCACCCCACCCCATCATACTCGTATCCCACTTACTGCCAGATCCTCCTGCTCATAGAAATCTGACAGGAGGACATGGAGTTGGGGGGGGGGGATCCTCCACTCATATTGACATGCATATGATTACTTGCTAAACAGTATGTGTGATAGAGCTGGTTATCATAAATTTTCATATATGTATTTCTTTCAACACTGTCTACATACTTGTTTGTAGCAAGAGTAAGCATGAGTATATGCATGTATAAGTGATTTCTCCTTATTGTGCTAGTAAATGAAGTCATGAGATGGAGATATGTGAATGGAGAAGACAGACTAGGACAACATCTCACTATAAAGCAGGATCTTCTAAATTGTACTATAAAAATATCATCTGTCCAATCTTCCAGAAACTTTACAATTTTAAGTATCTTGACTATGTTTACAATATATTATTAGTATTTTTTCTTCAATGTTAAAAGTGAAATCAGAAGAGGAGAAAAGAAAAAGCTGGTAAAATACATGGTGTTAAAACCTTAGACAACGTTGACAAGTACTTCATATTCAATAAAAATTAATAATAATAAAAAATCATCTGTTACTTTTTGCTCAGAGACCTCCAAAAAGAACAAATGTGTGTTTGTTCTACCTTCTAAAGCCTCTTTGACCCAGTTGACAAAATCCCGCCGAAGTGCAAGCTCCTGAAGACATCTACGACGGGGTTCAGTGATTCCTTGCAGCAACTTTTTAGCACGCATCAATGCAGGACTCATAGAGGAGAGCTTTTCGTTCTGAAAGGACTGAAATTCATCAGTCTGAAAAGAAAATAATATGGATGATACTACACATTATAGATCTGCAAATCCTACATAAAAGACACAAACTAATACAAACAAAACTACTAACAACTTTTCTATATTTTATGCATTTAAAATAACTTGGTGTTTATGGGGTTTTTGTGTTAATAAAAATATATTCTTAAAAAAGATCTGGAGTTTCTCCCACTTTTCAGTCACATGGCCAAGAAAACTGACTGGAGCTCCATGGTCTATTCTGCTACGTTTGTTTTCAAGAGCTAGAAGCGTAAGTTATTAATCCAAAATCTAGGTGCTGTTTATTGCTTCCAATGAAAGCAATCTTAACATGCCACATTCTTAACTCTCCAGATAGCTTGTGCAAGACTTTACACATCCATCATAAATAAAATGAGATAAGTGAACCAGAAGGAGAGTTCAGGAGAATTTCCCACAGCATGGAGTTGTGAAATTGACATTGGGAGTGAATTTGCCAGATTTAAGGTTTTATTATATCTGAATTGTTTTTATGTGTTTTTTTAACTGCTAAGAGAAAGTTATGGCTGCATAGTAATGTCATAAAATGAATTTATTTTAAAAAAATCTAGAGAAACAATGTTGGAGTAGCATCTTTTTCTCAGGGCTTGTCATGGGCCAAAAATGCAGTATGCACCTCAAATTGTGCTGGCAGTCCAGACAACATACAGCTACTTCCATGGAGGATCCAGAGATTTTTGATCCTTCACCTGACTGCTCTGCACTAAGCAAAATCAGGGGGAAAGTCCGATGTTTCCTAGAAACCCTAGTGCGGCTTTGGGTTCTGGTTGGCACTTGGACAGTTGGATCGGGTCTGATTCAGGCAATCCATTTGTCCACATGGCAAAAACAATGCCATCCCTCTTACCCTGTGCTGAGAAGCACAGGGAAGGGGATGGATCCTCTTCAGAGCCACTGCCACTGCTGCCTCACTGGCCAAGCAGCTCCCTGTGAGAGCCTGGCTAGAAGCGTTGTTTCTGCTGAGGGCAGGATGGGATGCCTGTGCAATCAATAAAGAGGGGGTAGAGTGCTCCCTCCTTGTTGATCACATGTCTGGGTGCCCCGTTCTGACCTCAGCAGAAGTGATGGCAAACCAGTCAGGCTTTCTATGGAGCTTCTCAGCTGGCAGGGAAGTAGCTGCAGCGCGACAACAGGGGACGCGCCAGTGGTGTCGGCCTGGCACGCCTGTGTGGACAACAATGCACTATCACACTGGATTGGGACCAATGTTCATGGCTGCCATCATGATTGATATGGAGCCAGTCTAGAGCATAATTAAGCAGCCAGTGCAGATGAGCCCTTAGTCAAAACAGATAGGGTTCTTGGAGATGCTTGGTTACCCTAGCAGTAGAACAACTTGGCTTACTTACATGACTAATCTGCTCCTATTCCTATTATACTTAGTCTGTGACATCACCAAGGTAATTTAATTCATAATCTGAGCTGATAGAATCATGAAGAAGGGAATGGGAGTGATGTGGCTGAACATCTGGAGGATGACAAGTTTGCTGAACTATAAGTAGCAGAAGCCACTCATGTTCAAAAGAAGCAGCTGACAAGATGTGAAAAGTATCAAACTCAACATCTACAGGGCAGGCAATGACTGTGGTATTGCGACCGAGCGTCAAGGTCCCCCCCCCTCACCCCTTCGCTTGCCCACAAGGATACACACACCCGAGTATCATGCACAAAAGGTTTATTGTACAGAAGAAAGGGATAATTGGCGGAAAGGCCACAACTTTCAGCTTGGTGATAGGTGTTAGCGGTTGGACTGGGCATGAGTTAACCTAGGCAGGAAGAGGGCCCTCAACCTGCCTGATGACCCCAGTCCGGCCGACGAGGCGGACTACGGGCTCACGTGGGGGGAACACGTGATCAAACACGTGCCTGGCCGCAAGACCATGCCATGTGCTGGTCACGTGTCCGGAAAATGAACCACGTGATGGATCACGTGATAAGCCCACGTGCCCATACCTAACCGTCCCCTGGGGAGGTGGTTGCCCACTGGAGGACCAGGCCCATGACCTGGCCACCAGCCCGCAACACCCACACACCCCCAGATGGGAGGCCAAACTCATGCCCACCGCTCAACTGAAAAGTTGTGACAAGAGATGTACAGAGTATAATCAAGAGGCTAACTAACAAAACATTCTAACTAGAGGGGGGGGGAGGGCGGGTCTTCGGCTCGCAAGAGCCAACTGACGGAGCCGGGAGCCGGCCGGGAATAAATACCCGGCTGGCGGACCCAGGAGAGGACTAGCCCCGCCTCCCGGCCAATCAGCGGCCGCGCTGAGCGCGGTCCCTGATTGGCCCAGGGGAGGCAATTCTAGCCAATCAGGTGGGAGCTCCCCCTACCTGATTGGCTATTCAACTATCCTCTTCCCTGCCTGCCGAAGCAGGCTGAGAAGAGGAGGGGGCAACATGGCGGCGCCCATGCCGCCACGCGCTCGCTCCGGGGGCTGGGGGGGACGCCGGCCGCAAACGCGGCCGGCCAGGTAAGTCTGGCGGCCGGCTTGCGACCGAGCGTCAAGGTCCCCCCCCTCACCCCTTCGCTTGCCCACAAGGATACACACACCCGAGTATCATGCACAAAAGGTTTATTGTACAGAAGAAAGGGATAATTGGCGGAAAGGCCACAACTTTCAGCTTGGTGATAGGTGTTAGCGGTTGGACTGGGCATGAGTTAACCTAGGCAGGAAGAGGGCCCTCAACCTGCCTGATGACCCCAGTCCGGCCGACGAGGCGGACTACGGGCTCACGTGGGGGGAACACGTGATCAAACACGTGCCTGGCCGCAAGACCATGCCACGTGCTGGTCACGTGTCCGGAAAATGAACCACGTGATGGATCACGTGATAAGCCCACGTGCCCATACCTAACCGTCCCCTGGGGAGGTGGTTGCCCACTGGAGGACCAGGCCCATGACCTGGCCACCAGCCCGCAACACCCACACCCCCCCAGATGGGAGGCCAAACTCATGCCCACCGCCACCAAAGCCGAGCGGGGCCCGCTTGGCTTCCGCCAACCCTGACAGCTATCACCAAAGAGCAAAGGCCCACCGCCTGGAGGGGACAGCCGCCGGCCCTAACTGTGGAGGACGAGTTCCGGGCGGATGTAAGCGGAGAAGACCTTGGACCTCCACCTTCCCAGGTGCTGGATGTCCGCCGGTGGCATGCCTTCTGCTGCTGCGGTGGTGGCTGCACCAATCCGAAAGGAATGACCGCTGAAGTCGCCAGGCGGAAGTCCGAGGTGCTTCAAGGCGGCCCGGAGAACGCTTACAAACTGGAAACGCGTTAAGTAAGATAAGTCTTTATGGATGAAGAGAGGGCCGGGGACGTCAGCACGCTGCTTGAGGTAGCGCCGAACCAAATCAACAGGGCATGCCGGTGAACCTTTGAGGGCTTGAAGACGGATGACGGTCCCCCGGCCACGCTGGTCGTTCTTGGCCCTCCGGAGCCGCAGGTGGAGAGTCCCGTCTCCCAGGTCGACATCTGAACGCAGGATGGCGTGTCCCGTCCCCGACGCCTTGGCTCCGCAAACCACCTCCCCGATGCGCAGGGCTGCGAAGAAAGCGACCGAGAAGGCAGAACGAAACAAAAGAGTTTCATACCTGGAGTGGCAGATGGTCGAAAGGGCTGGGATGAGGTTGCATAGGAGCTCAAATGAGACTGGTCTGCGTGTGTCCTGTCTGCTTCCATCCAAGCGACGCCATCCCTCCACGGCTTTGCGAATCAGGAAAGAGTCACATGGATCAGCCTGCCCGGCGGCCTTGCTGAAGAAGGAGATGGCCGCTAAATGGAGGGAAATGGTCCTGGAGGCGAGGCCATCGTTCCTCAGGGTCCCGATGAAGTGGAGTACTTCTCGTTCCGTGGGAGGCCAGGAGCACCCATATCCATGACGTCTCCTGAAGCAGTCAAACTGCCGGGCCGCCCGGGAATAACTGGCCCGGGTGGAAGGTGCCAGAGAGTTGAGGACTCCCCGGAGCACCGTTCCTTCCCAAGGTGCCAGAGTTCGTCCGGGAAGGAGACCGGAGAATGATCTGCGTCCGGGGCCAGCTCCCGAAATCTGCCATCCTGGAATCGAGATAAAGCATCCGCTATTTCGTTATTTATCCCCGGAACGTGGCGCGCCGAGAAGGAAATATTGGCTGAGAGGCAGACCAGGACGAACTCTCTGACGAGTCGCATGACCCTGTCAGACTTGGAGGATTGGGAGTTAATAATGCGGACCACCGCCTGGTTGTCGCACCAGAAACAAACTCGTTTGTTGCGGAACTCGTCCCTCCACAGATAGACGGCCACTAGAATGGGAAAAAACTCAAGAAATGTTAAATCCCGAATGACCTCGGACTCCCTCCAGTCGGAGGGCCACGGCTGGGCACACCAGTGACCATTAAAGAAAATCCCAAATCCTGCGCCCCCCGCCGCATCAGAGTGAACCTGTAACCCCTCCCCAGGGGCCGCCTCCCCCTGCCAAAACGTCACCCCGTTGTAGGATTCCAGGAATCTGAGCCACACCCTGAGATCCTCCTTAACCCCTTTTGTGAGCCGGATGTGATGGTGAGGGGACTTCACACCGGCAGTGATGCGGGCCAGTCTGTTACAGAAAGCCCTGCCCGGGGCCACCACCCTACAGGCAAAGTTGAGGTGGCCTAACAAGGATTGAACTTTCTTCAATGGTGCACTGACGGAGCCGGGAGCCGGCCGGGAATAAATACCCGGCTGGCGGACCCAGGAGAGGACTAGCCCCGCCTCCCGGCCAATCAGCGGCCGCGCTGAGCGCGGTCCCTGATTGGCCCAGGGGAGGCAATTCTAGCCAATCAGGTGGGAGCTCCCCCTACCTGATTGGCTATTCAACTATCCTCTTCCCTGCCTGCCGAAGCAGGCTGAGAAGAGGAGGGGGCAACATGGCGGCGCCCATGCCGCCACGCGCTCGCTCCGGGGGCTGGGGGGGACGCCGGCCGCAAACGCGGCCGGCCAGGTAAGTCTGGCGGCCGGCTTTTGATACATTTGGGACTGAATAGTGAACCAATGCTGACAACCAAAATCTGAGGGCATGTTGAATTCACTATTGGTATCATGAATGTATCTGAAACTGATGGGAAATGCTAAGCATTTTGTTATCATGGTGAGTACCCATGATGTAGGGAATGACAACGGCCAGTCCCATTTGAAAACCAGGGGTCATTTCCAATTATAATGGGCTTGTCTATACGAGGCAAACAAAATGTGGATTGCTCTGCAGTAATGGCAATGCTCAGCAGTTGCTATTTATCTTTTTTATTGTATGTATTAAAGTTTTTCATTTAAACAATAAAAAACTGCGAGTATTAAGAGAGTGGTGTTGGTTGAAATAATTGGTTACATATTAGGGGAAGTCACAGTACAACACACAAAGGTAAATATAAAATTCCATGTAACCACAAAAGTCAAGTGAGCATAGTTAGGGTATCATAGTTAGGCATAGTCCAGACAGATTATCTGTCTGTTGCGCTGTACGTGATCAGTCCAGTACGTCTTTCCATAACCTGCCATGGTGCGGCAGGGGGTTTGAGGTCAATCTTGACAGCGTCTATATAGTCTATCAGAGGGAGCCATTTATCGATGAAGCTCCTGGAAGTGAGATGCCCAGATGCTCTCTTCATATTGTCCAATAATTTCTCCATTAGCCAGCTATCCCACAAACTCCCCCACCAACCCTATATAATAAGTTCTCCAGTTTTCTAATGGCAGGCTATCTCTGCTCTAGTTGTAGTTGTTAATAGACTTTTGGGAATGAGAGATTTATTTGTGCCCAAGAAAAGGGAGAGCATGAGTAATTCAGGGGCAAGTGGTATGCTTTGCTTAGTGATTTTCATTATGATGTCTAATGTTGAGGACTAAAATATTAGTATAGGTGGGCATTCTAACCACATGTATAAGTAGGTACCTCTGACAACACAGCCTCGCCAACAGTTGGGGGCAGTTCTCTTTGTTATATGCGCTAGGCAGATCAGCATTAAGTGCCATTTGTGTATTAATTTAAATGATGTTTCTCTGAATAAAACTGATCTAAATTTATTGCAGGGTGAAGTCCAGATGGTAAGCCAGTCCGATTCTGAGATGCAAAGTTTAAGATCTGCCTCCCAGCCTGCTTTATGGATAAGGCACCCCCTAGTGAATTCTCAATCATCCATTGGTATATTTTAGAGGCACATCTTCTTGTCTGAAATGTGTATTGTTACACACATTTGCTCAAACAGTGTTAGGGAACGGGGGGGGGGTATTTTCAGTGCAGGTTAAATGTGTCTTGAATGATAAGACCTGTCGTAGCTGTAAGCAATTGGGACAAATGGGGCGCAGTAATTGTAGTAGATCTTCCTTTGTTTTAGGACCCACTGGCGTTAAAGAGGTCCTTGTTGTGTAAAGCCCCTTGTGCTCCCATGACTTAAATGCCAAAAACTTGTTTTAATCATAAAAATTGCTGAACTATAAAGAAAAAAGAAGGGTGCAAGGTAAATGGTTGAATCGGTGAGGGATTGGGCACTAACATAGGTTTACATGCCTTCCATGCAGATACTGTTGTGGGTAAAAATGGATTGGAAATACTTCTAACATGTCTATATGTGAGATCAGAGAAGAAGAATTAGAGTTCAAGCAATTAATCTAGATTCATTTCCAAATTTACCCTGTTGGTGTCAGGATTTCCCCCCTATATATGTGGAATTCTGAAAATTAGAAAGGCCTCAAAATAGAGGGTAAAATTTGGTATGCTGAGACCACCATGTTGGGGCTCACTGAACTGGGTATGTCTGGGGAATCGTGGACTTTTTTTTTTTTATATAAAAGATGAAAGAGGATATCAAAGACTGCTAAGAGAAAAGTATTTGTCAGGGGGTTTCAGGAGTAGAGTTTGGAGTAGAAACAAGAATTTGTGTAACGGGGTGGTCGAAGCTGGCTGTTGAAATTGAGAACGCCTGGAAGACTGAAGCGTATACACTCTTCTATATGGGTGGCCGTAAGAGGTGGATTGCCAACCTGAGCGCCCTCTATAACAGAACCCAGAAGATGGAGATGATGTCATACCGTATTTTCTGGCGGTGGTCCTCATCTTCTGGGTGAACTCTAACTTCTCATCCGTGGCCGCATTAAATAGGCCGGAATGATCTATCAGCATGTCCTTTATCATCGAGGAAGACTGTGGTGCAATCCCGATGATCGTAACCATGCATGCCTCCGTAAAGCTATGGAACCAGCGATGGTTTTAGCTGCAGTCGGCTACGTGACAGGATGAGTTCATTTGCTGCCCTCCTAGCAGTTGGGCTTCAGATTGAATGGCTTCCGCTAATCTTCTCTCATCAGGTAAGTCTTGCAATAGAGGGCCCATTCTCTCCCAGAGAACTTGTTGATATGCGCCCATGCACGCTGAATAGTTGACTAGACGGAAACTTAAGCTGGCTACAGAGTAAACTTTCTTTCCAATAATATCAATCTTCCATCCCTCCGGATCAGACGGTGTCGACTGCACACAATGTTGCCTCCTTTGTTGCGAGGCCTCCACAATGACTGAGTTTGGTTGAGAGTGTTTCTGAAGCCAATCGAAGTCTTCACCAACCACACGGTACAGACGATCTGTACGCTTGGATGTAGACGGTATCGGTGACTGGTTCTCCCATGAGCCCTGTGTAGCTTCAAAAGTGAAGGCAAGATAGGAATGCAGATGGAGCCTTAGCCTTAATTCTCTGATAGATAGGGCCTATAGGATTAGACTCTTTTTCCTGCACCCTCAAGTCCAGGGCATGGCCCATCCTCATCAACTGTTCCATGAAAGAGTGTACATCATCTGTAGGTGAAGACAAATCTTCGTCCAGAAGATCCGGTGGAGAGGATGGGAGTCTGGGCACAAACGGGCTGGAAGAACCCAAAGAGTACAATGAGGACGATGAAGGAGAAGGAGTTTGATGGGGTCGCCTGGAGCAGTGCAGAAGGTGGCAACGGTGGCAGAGGCCGAGGTTCCATTTGAGCCAGAGATACTTGACTACCAGTCTCTCTAGTGTCAAGTTTAGGAAGGTGGTAATCCCTCAACAATGATTGTTCTGTGCCATGGAGAAAGGGCCGTGGAGGCAAGGTATATCTGTCTTGGTCCGGAACAGTAAAATGAGGTCGATGGGTAAAGGTGAAATCCTGAGCTTGACCCAAAGTAGAGCAGACAATATCGAAAGCACCATAATGACGTTCAAAGGCTGAGACACGAGGTGATGGAGTTGCTGGTTTATCCCTCACCACCTCAGAGCAGTCCTCGATCTCCATATCAAGTGCCGTTGACTCCAAACGACCAGAGTCTAAGTCCTTCCCCAGGAGGTCATCGCATGAAACAATTAAAGTAGGTAACTGAACTCATTGAGGTGAAGAGGCCTCCTCATCAGGTATGTCACCAACTTGCACCTGAACAATCTCCAGGGAGGGTGCTGGGGAAACCTCCCGGGATGGAGTATGGGATTGAGCCCGAGACTCGGATTCGACGGCCGTAGCCATAGTAGGCATAGACTCTGGCACCGAAACCGCCTTCTCCGCGGGTGGCTGGTGCGTTTTGGGCTCGCATGTCATATCCCTGGATGAAGGCCGAACTGATGATTCTGTCAAGACATGTTTCTCCTTCTTCTTCTTTTTTACTTTTTCCTTCGAAGAAGCAGAGGAGTCACACTCCCGAGTGGCAGTTGGAATCATCGAAGCGTGGTTGCAGCCAGAAGTGAATGGCCGAGGAGAAGTACGGTCTCAACTGGAGTCGGAGCATTTCCAGTGGTCTCTATCTCGAGATGAGTCGGACGACTTCATCTACTTATGCAACACAGCAGTCTCCTCTGGATCCGAAGCTACGGACTGTTGACGGGATGGAACACGGGACTAATGATGTTTAGAAGTCGGACTCACCAATGGAGAACAGCCCCTCTTGGAAGTTGAAAAATGGTTCCCTGCAGTAGAAGATGAGGAAGGTAACAGAGTTTTCTCATACAAGAAGGATTTCAGTCGAGACGAGCGCTGTTTCCAGGCCTGCGGTGTAAAGGCACGGCAGTGAACGCTGGCGTCAACATTGTGGGACTCTCCCAAGCATATCAAACATCTGGAGTGGCCATCGGAGGCCAGTAATTTGGCCTGACAGACTGAACAGCACTTGAAGGCAGCCTATCTCGAAGCCATTTTCCGTCAGAGAAGATCTTAGCCAAAGAAGAGTCAAACCAGTCCAAGTCAAACCAAAGTCAGAGTCTAAGAACAATCTGAAGCAGGTGAAGTCAATCAGTCCAAAGTCAACATCCAAGAATGTAACCAGAGCCAAGGGAAAATCCAAAAAATGAAATCCTAAACTTTCCAAGTTGAAACGTGAGGCAATCAAAGAGCACTAGCGATAGAGGTTCCTAACTGCTGCTTACACGGCCGACAAAAAGGAACTGAGGGGAATTAGGCACGGGTGCCTTTTAAGGGACCGTTAGGATGGGCGGAGCTACCGCCAAAATGTATCAAAAACTATTCTGTCTAGCGATTCCAGAAGGTTCCAAGTGCTCTGCGCAGGCGCAGGAGTAACCCACTGTGTGGATTCACAGAGACCACAAAGAAGATTGTGCATTCCCCACAGAGCTTTTTTAAGAATAGGGGAAAAGCTGCAAAGGCTTTTCCAGCATACTTTTTGGCATTTTGGACCCCTCTCCTTCTGAACATATGGCAGAGTGATGGAGAATCCCATTAAGACAGATCGTCTTCTCCACGTATTGTGCAAGGAATTTTCACCGTTTAGGCAACCCCAATGTGATAAGTAATATAATAGACGCATGGAATACCTATAAACATGGTTGTCAGAGTCCCAACAGTGATAAACACATTATATTGTAATGTGTTTATAACCCACCTTTCCCCCATAGCTGGGACTCAAAGAGGCTTACTAAATTGAAAAAAAGATAGAGGTAAAAATACATATGTATAAAAATACAGAAAAGTATTCTAAAAATGCAATTAAACTATCCATAAGATTAAAAACTATTTCAAATATATCCAGTAAAAGGGCACAAGATCAAAAATGGAAAAACACATTAATAAAAGCCCTTTCTTTGTAAACAGTCAGTTGTCAAAAACCTGTTTGAATAAGTCTTTACCTGCCAATGGATGGACAGCAACAAGGGACCCAATACACTCCCCAAAGGAAGGGAGTGTCAGAGCATGGGAGCAGGCTCTAAGATTGAGGTTGCATCTACAGTGCAGAAATAATGGAGTGTGACACCACTTTAAGTGCTGTAGATTCATCCTATGGAATCCTGGGATTTGTAGTTTTACAAGGTCTTTAGCCTTCCTAAACCTTATTGGTGCCTCACAAAACTACAAATCCCAGGATTCTACAGGATGGTACCATGGCAGTTAAAGTGGTATCAAACTGCACAATTTCTACCATATAGATGCACCTGAGAGGACCAGGAATCTTGGGACTGATGTGGAGCCCAATAATGTTGGTGTTCATGGTATAAACCCTAGAAAGATGAATATGGAGACTGTTGTCTCTCAAGCAATCTCCTACATAATCAAAGAGAGTTAGGCATGCCCAGGCTAAAGGACTTTGGCTTCAAGCTGAAGAACCTATCTCAGAATCTTTTCTTGGGATCAACTCTTCTCTAACCTCTTCCTCAGATACTGAACTGAAAACATGACCATCTTGAATACCTTCAAGGGTACAGACTGAGAAAACCCTATCACTGGCTTTTCTCTGTTTTTGCTCTTGGCCACCTGACAGGTTTGTAATGTTGCGATTTGTCCATGGGACTTTTTACTGCCAAGGCAGTTGTATTTTCTGAACTCAATCATGCGCTGTGCTGCCTGCCAAGACAGGAACAACTGTCAGGATAAAGTGAATTTCAGGAGACTGCAATAGGAAATAAAAGGGCTAAATTTAAGCTCTCACTATACTATTCTATCTTTAGAATTTTCTGGAGATTAATTTTTCCATATATGTTCTGTGCCTGCTTGTTCCTGAACAGCCCACAATGTGCCCTGGTAAAGATTAAGAAAACTCTGCTCTAATAAATCTATTCAACATTGTAAGCATTAAATTTCTTTAATGCTGGACAATGAAACAGTGCAATGGGAAGGGAACCCCCACCCCACCCCCCCATACACAGGAGCTATAGCCTATTACAGCCAAGGGCATGCGTGAAAACAAAGCTAGAAAGAGGCAAACCAATCTGGAAAAAGAAAAACACTTGTTCCTCCAGGAAGCAAAAGCAATACTGATGCATCTTCACAAAAGCCCACACGTTAGTACCTATAGCAGTGAACAATATTGCACCTAACCCACTTAATGCCTATTGTGGCATTTTTCTGCTATTCAAAAATGCAATGCAAAATACAGTTTTAGAAGAGACTGAGGCCATAAATTTTCGAAACGTTTTAGTTTACTGGGCAGCTTTTCAAATTGTGGTTAAAAAGATATACTTACAATGAACAGTAAATGTTGCAGAACTGTGAAGTTACCAGAGAGGTTCAAACCTTCTCTGACCTTGTCAATAACCTTGGCAGAGTCCACAGCCAAATGCAATTCATGATACTGTTGGATCTGCTGAATCCTTTCACTTATCCATTCTCTGCTATCTTGAGGCTGGAGACTACACATAATCTGAAAATCCTTTTTCAGTTCTTCATAATGGTTAGTAAAATCTTTGAAGAGAGCATCCACTTCAGCAAACTTGAGCTCTCCACATTTTAGGCTATTATACAGCCTTTGGAATTCAGTGTAACAAGGTTCTAACAAGCAGTGAGGTACTTCATCCAGATTTAGTGTGTCAATCTCATCATCATCATCCAAATCCTCAACTTCTTTTACTAACTGTTTGGCTGCCCACTCCCAGCAATACTGGAAGACATGACTATCTTTATAACAGTCCACAATTCTAGATGTGTTCTTCAGGGCTGGGCTTAGATGGTAATAGGTCTCTATTTTATCACCACGATGAGAAATTGAATGTCTCACATTCACAATATCACTCAAAGCTTTTGATGACAGATTTTCACTGTGCTTCTCTTCCATTTCAGCAATAGTCACTAAAAAAGAAAAGAAAAGTCATAACATGGGACTAATTTTTCAAATGATTTAACCTTTTCAATTGTCTTCATAATTATTCACATTATACCACCAAATACTAATGCCAAAAATAATATAGTTTACATTTTCTCCATTTTCCTACCAGGTTTATTCTGCTTTTCAAATCATAGAATCATAGAGTTGGAAGAGGCCACAAGGGCCATTCAGTCCAACACCCTGCCATGCAGAAATAAACAATCAAAGCATTCCCAACAGATGGCCATCCAGCCTCTGTTTAAAAACCTCCAAAAAAGGAGACTCTACCACACTCTAAGGGAGCGTGTTCCACTGCTGAACAGCTCTTATTGTCAGTAAGTTCCTCCTAATGTTTAGGTGGAATCTCTTTTCCGGTAGTTTGAGTGCATTGCTTCGTGTCTCAGGAGCAACAGAAAACAAGCTTGCCCCATCCTCAGTATGACATCCCTTCAAATATTTAAACATGGCTATCATGTCCCCTCTTAACCTTCTCTTCCCCAGGCTAAACATACCCAGTTCCCTAAGCCGCTCCTCATAGGGCATGGCTTCTAGACCTCCTACCCTTTTGGTTGTCCTCCTCTGGACACATTCCAGCTTGTCCGTATCCTTCAGGAATCGTGGTGCCCAGAACAGGACACAGTATTCCAGGTGAGCTCTGACCAAAGCACAATAGAGTGGCACTATTACTTCCCTTGATCTAGACACTATACTCCTATTGATGCACCCTAGAATCCCATTGGCTTTTTTAGCTGTCATGTCACACTGCTGACTCATGTTCAGTTTGTGGTCCTAGACTCCGTTCATATGTACTGCCCTCAAGCCAGCTGTCACTCATCCTATATCTGTGCATTTCATTTTTACTGCCCAAGTGCAGTATCCTACATTTCTCCCTGTTGAAATTCATTTTGTTAGTTTTTGGCTCAGCTTTCTAATCTATTAAGGTCATTTCCAATTCTCATCCTGTCCTCTGGGGTATTAGCTACCTCTCCTAATTTGTTGTCATCTGCAAACTTGATAAGCGTGTCCTCTATTCCCTCATCCAAGTCATTAATAAAGATGTTGAATAACACTAGGCACAGGACAGAAGCCTGTGGCACCCATTAGTCACTTCTCTCCATGATGTTATTACTTTTTGCTCCCTTCTTATTTCACAGCCTACTATATTTCAACTCCAAACTTTAGGAACAAATTAACAATTAACTGCAAAGGAAAACATCCCTATTTTTAAAAATTACCTTTAACAGAATCTTGCACCTTTCTGCACATGTCCAGGAGGGATCCCAAGCATTTTTTTTCTCTTTTGACAGCCAATACTTCTTGAATCCTCAAATCAAGCACTTCTTCTAATCTCAGTTTATGGTCTGATCTTTCCCCAGATGAAAGATCCCTGCACCCTGAAATGAAAATGGCTAATTATACTCATCCATATAAAATTCTTCCCAATTTGTGCATTTTAGTAAAACATTAGGGGGCAAAGTGAATGTTCAAGTTCAAACCCAGGTAGATTTACTGTATCAATGCGAACTAAGTTCGTTTGATTTAATGAACCTAATTTAGTTGGTACTACAAGTGGGTTTAACCCCAGATCTTTAAGTAGGACTATCTCTCAAAATAAGCTTTATAAATGGCAATCAAGTTCTAGAACTTTTATGCTTTTCAGTGTTATCTGATAAATCCTGCTGGATGAGGCCTTAGATTAAAGGGAAATGAACACTCTCAATCCTGCTTCATCTTGTTCTGCTCCATTTCAGTCCAAGAAACTATGCAGAAAATCCATAGTTTTTCTTTTTGTGCTGCTCCCTATTAAATATCTATTCCTTCCCAAAAACTTCCTTTTATTAGACCAGTGCGCTTCCATATTTGAACTGACACAGAAACTGGGTGTATACATCATTTCCATCTGGAATTGGTGCCCATTACAGAGCAACAGTTGGCACCGCAATTTTACAGTACCTTTCTGCTTCTTTGGGAAGAGCTGTTACTGTCCCCACATGTGCTCTAGCCCAAGACACTGAGCTAGCAACCCAATACAAAGTTACTTTAAAATAAGCCTTATTGAAAATAAGGGACTTCTAGGCAGATTTTCTAGAAGTGTGTTATACAAGCAACATGAGACCATTATTAGGTTTACATTTTGCTTGGCTGCAACATTTAATAAATTTAGTTTGTTATATGCTGTTAAGTTAATCAATTTAGTTACTCACAGATGTTCTGCAAAAGTGCTTTTGATTAGTCAGGCAGTATTTTTGCACAGAAAGTTTTTAATACAGTGCTTCTGAAAACTCAAAACTGTAACATTCTTTTATGAACAGGTGAAATGTTTCAAATTACGTGATCTTTATCACAACATGACACAAACCTACATCATCTAAAAGCGAAATGTATTTCTCTATCCACATATAAATGTAAAACTCTGTATTAATCTACCAGTCGGCTAAAGCTCGACTAAACATGATTAGATTGTCTTTAATTAGGTGGCGTCATTACATTTTACTATCTTTCTGTATATATGTATGTGTGTGCACACACGCCAATTTAATTCACAAGTGGACAAAATTTGCACAAACTTACTTAATTCATAAATGGACAGAAACTGCTTCTTGTACTTTGCAACTAGCTCCAAATGTTTGATAAGGATCTGGCCTGTTTTAAGTTCCGAGAAAACATTCATATATACAGAGTCAGCAACAGCCATTAGCTCCTGAGCTTCATCAGTAAGTTTCTTCAAAATGTTGCCATCTGCACCTGTTAAGATTACAACCAAGAGAATCATTAACATTGGGCTTTAAACTGCTCAAGTTAGCTTCCTGCCCATTTAACCTGGAAACAACTACATACAAGGTAAACCCATTTGGGTGTTTCATAAGTCATCCACGTTACACTTGCCAATAGTTTGTCATATTTCATTTTGCCACCCAACTTATAACAACTGTGATCCAATTATTTCTTTAAATACAAAATCAAGTATAAAGTTTGCAGTTTGGATTACTGTAACACACTCTATCTGCGCTGCCTCGAATAATGTTTGGAAAACTTCAGCTAGTCCAAAAACTCCAGCCAGACTATTATCCCAGGTTGGTGACAAGGAGCACACAATTTCCTTGTTGCAACAGCTCCGCTGGCTTGGGGTCTGTTTTCAGGCACAATTCAAAGTGTTGGTTATGACCTATACAGTCATTATGGCTCAGTTATAGATCAACTGAAGGATCACATTCTCCCATATGAGCCTGCCTATTTTCATATTTTCTGTGAAGGTCCTTCTCTCACACACACCAGCCTCATAGGTACATCTGGTGGGAACACAGGACAGTGCCTGGATGCTCCAAAGCTCTTAAACTTCTTTTTTAGAGGTTAGATTGGTACTCTCCTTGCTATCCTTCCACAGGCAGGTGAAGATCGTTTTGTTTTGCCAGGGCTTTGAGGACTGATTGTTGTGTATGAGACGTGAGGCTGAGGATCTGAAAGACAAACAAGCAGGAGCGCCACAATCACCTCAAAGGGAGAAGCAGGCAGCTGGTGGGAAAACATTTCAATTTTTTGGATTTCCGGATTAGGGATGCTCAACCTGTATTTTCAATTTTTGTATGCTATTAATTTTTTTTTTTTAGCTGTATCTGTTTTAACCTTTGCAAGCCACCTTGAGTGCCAGACTGGGAAAAAGACAGGATATAAACAAACGTCACAATGACAATAACAATGTTGTCTTTTATTCAATGAAAACAAACTCACACACCAGATTTCAATTTTAACATAAATATCAGAAGCCACTCCTTCATATTCTCTCCCTGCCCCAGAACCCTACTAGTTAAATGCTAAACGTACCATTGAAGGTGAAAATATGTTTGATGTCTGGCCAGACAAGCAGATGATTAAGGACGCCTTCCACATCTGTCATAGTCTTGCCCATTTTATCAGTTGGCCATGATTTTGTGATGACAGCGGAGACAAGTTTGCCAAGCTTGTTTAGGTCATAAATGGATATTAGGTCAAGAACATTACGGTGTTCCTAAACAAGATGTAGAAACATGCCCAATATTGTAGAGCAATGAATAAGCAAGCTTATTTGGCATTTTGCTACATTGCTTAAATTCTGAAAAGATTACTATGAAATTTTTGTACAGCCCAATCCCATCTACAGTTGTCCCTTCATATTCGCTGGGGTTTGGGGTTCCAGGATCCCCCGTGGATACCAAAATCCGTGAATACTTAAGTCCCATTATTTGCAATGGCATAGCAAAATGGTGCCCCTTATATAAGATGACAAAGTCAAGATTTGCTTTTTCGATTATTTTTTTTTTAAAGAATATTTTCAAGCTGTGTATACTTAAATCCGTGGATACCAAATCTGTGGATATGGAGGGACAACTGTACTTACTATCAGAGAACTGCTCACTGTGATGACTGGAATATTTCCTTCCCCACAAGGTGAACTGTTTAGCAAGAGAAGTTCATTCTATTTAATCAACATGTCAGAACATATGAAATGTGGAAAAAAGGACATCTGATAATGACTTTTACATTCATATTCCCAGGGCTGTACCTGAACAGGATATGTTTACAAAGAATAACTGCTGGCATATGAATTGTTTAACTGCTGGAGAACCTCTGGAGGACCCCCAGCATGATTGTCACAGTGCATCCAGCGATAGGAAAATAGCCAGGCAGTTCTCTACCACTCCTTACTGCCTAGAAAACAATCATGTTAAAGGGGAGGTGCAGCAGAGAAATGGTGGGTTTGGGGACACTGGTCATTGTGCAGACAGTACAGAACTCCAATCTCAGCAATGACCAAAACAGCGACATTATAATGGTGCAAGTTGGACTTACACCATCATAACATACCAACAGGAGGCCATCCCATGTCTTAAAAGCCATTATTAGTGTTTGCAAAGTTACAGAGGTATTATGGGGATTTCAGATACACTACCTGATATGCTGAGTTAATAGCCTCTATAGCACAGTCCTCAAAAACTTTGGTAATCATAGGATCAAGCTTTTCAAAGTGCTCATGGCAACAGCAATAGGCCTTAATGCGCTGGATGGCAGGCTCCTATTATGGAAGAGTAAAAGAAACATGATCACTCATTGCAGATATTTAGATTAAATCAAACAAGGAAAAATATAGTGGGGAAGAAATTTAGGGCAATAAAAGAAAACCAATGATCCCCTTTTAGCACTTTACATAGTTACAAATTATTTTTACAGGCGTCCTCTGCCTTTTCAACAGGCTAGAGATCAGAGCCAAAAAGCAAAAACTGTAAAAAAGCAGAAAATGTTGAAATGCAGAACCTACAGTGGTCTAGCCCCTAACTTGTCAATTAAGCAGGGGACAGACAGTAAACAGACTGAACAAAACATGGCGCTGCGATGAAAAAAGCAGTGCTTAGTTGCAAAAGCATCACACAAAATGCCATCTTTTAGTTCAGTCTGAATACTGCACCTGCCGCTTATTCAACAGCCACTGAACTGCAGAATCCAATGCAGACCGTGTGTCGAATTAATGGGTTCTGGTTATAATATGAAAGGGTCAAAAGTACAGGTCAACAAAAAGCAGACTGTTGAAAAGTGGAAGGTGCCTGTACTGATATGAGAAAATATAGTTCTGCCACTTCAGACAGATGGCCATCCAGCCTCTGCTTAAAGACCTCCAAGGAAGGAGACCCTACCATGCTCTGAGGAAGTATGTTCCACTGCCGAACAGCTCTTAATGTCAGAAATTCCTCCTAAAGTTGAGGTGGAATCTCTGTTCCTGGAGCTTGCATCCACTGTTCCGTGTTCTAGTCTCTGGAGCAACAGAAAACAAGCTTGCTCCATCCTCAATGTGACACCCCTTCAAATACTTGAACTGAAACATGATGCTGAAACATTCAAACCTGTTCTTTCTCCATGGAAAACCAAATATTTAATCTATGTTCAAGATTATACACTATTGCTACAAAATCCTTGATAACTCCAAGTATTAATTGTTCCCAGAAATCAAAGGAATTAAAGCAATCCTTAGTTTGATGTAATGATGGTACAGCAAAACAAAGGGGGAAAGAGTTCCAGGAGAATAAAGAAATCACCAAAACAAAATGCTGTATTGAAGAGTTTTCATATCAATTTTGAAAGGAAAAAATAGCAACAGGACACTTAGAACATGCCCTTTTATTTGTCAGAGACTCCCAGAAAATGCTTACTTTAAGCGTGGTATTTTGCATTTTATATGGATTTCATATTATATTGATACCTGTTTGATCCTGCCTTCTATTTCTGTGATTAGTGTTTTCTTCCATTCCTCTGTGAAATTACTGTCATAAAAGGTTAGTTGCAAAAAATGACTCCATGCCTAAAGGAAGAAAATATTATTTAAAGTCAAAATCAACTCAAATTTAGAGAGAAAAGGGCAGGAAGCCTGGGACATTTATTCATTGACATGCCACTATTTCACCAACATGCAGCTTATGAATACATCCTCATCATCATGTATTAGGAGTGAAACATGTCTCCTGAGCTAGAAAACAACATATCAAGCATAACAGAAGGAAGAAAAATCTGGAAACCTATGTTGTGAAGATCAAGTAACAGACGGAAACACAACAGCTTGAATTCTTTAATGAAGCCCCACATAAACCGATGTGTGTGACCTGTATTTTTGCCTTTTCCTGGTTCAGCAGGTAGACAGACATCTTTTGACCAGATGCTGTTGGACTGCAACTTACATCAGTCTTAGCCAGCATAGCCAACTGTAAGAAATAATGGAAGATACAGTCCAGCATGAGGAGAGCCACGTGTTGCCCACTTCTGCTCTACACTTTCTCAAGGGATGTTAAGAAAGTAGAAAGGAATTGTAGATAGGTACATACTCCGTTCTTTTACTGTGTTCCCTTGTCCAATTTCCCCAATCTAGATTAAGATTATGTGGATATTAAAGGAACAAAGAAACAGAACAGCATGTGTTCTGGATGGGCTAAAAACATCTCTGTGCATTAGGATATAAGGTCTCTCTCACTCTCTAACACTCACAAGCATACCTTCTTACTAGTGATAGGAAGGAGATCAGCTGTATGAATAAGTTTTTACATCATTAAGATGAAAAAAAAGTGTAGGAATGAAACACATAAAGAGGTCAGAAGTAAGCAAGAATGTGAGGAACTGAAAACAAACCTGTTGATGGAGGTACAAAGGGAGGAAATACAGACTGGAACTAAAATAAACAGGATGTTAAAAAAAGTGGGGGGGGGCATACAGACTACATAACACAGCACAATGCACAGTGCAGTCCGGTCACTGCACAGCCCAGACTAAGTGCACACAGTCTGAGAGCTAAATCCAAGTCAAGTGCAGAGATAGTTAGTGGGGTGATCCAATTATACAGTACAGGTACAGTACAGTCATGGGTTATACAGTTAATGGTTGTCACACAAATTTTCCCTTATAGATAACCTTTTAACCTCACCGTACATTCCGCCGTATAAGACGACTTTCCCAGCCTGTAAAATCATCTGAAAAGTCAGGGGACAGCTTCAGGGAGGGTGGGTGGCTTGACGGGGGGGGGGGCTTCCTAGCCACCCACCCTCTCCCCAAAGCCACGATCGGGAGCCCGATCGCAGCTTCAGGGAGGGTGGATGGGTGGCTCAAGGGGGGGGCTTTCCAGCAACGTTCGCCCCCCTCCTCTGTCTTTGGTTGCTCCCCAAAGGGGGAGAAGGCAGAGGAGGGGGGGGCAAATGAACTGGCAAACACTTTGCCTCAGCCCCCCACCCGATCTCCTGTCTCTTCGCTCCGTTTGCGAAGGGAGCGAAGAGGCAGGAGATCGGACGTCAGGGTGAAGCAAAGTGTATCCCAACCTCTGGTTTTGGAAGCTATTTTTCAGGGCTCAAAGGTCGTCTTCTGTCCAATGAAAATCAGGGGGAGGGTGTAGTTTGGTGGGGCACTGGAGTGCTTGAGCTGAAAATGAATGGATGGATGAATGAATGAATGAATGAATTCTAAATGCTCTTCCCTAAATTGCAAAACCCAGGATTTCATAGGACAGTCCGGTCACTGCACAGCCCAGACTAAGTGCACACAGTCTGAGAGCTAAATCCAAGTCAAGTGCAGAGATAGTTAGTGGGGTGATCCAATTATACAGTACAGGTACAGTACAGTCATGGGTTATACAGTTAGTGGTTGTCACACAAATTTTCCCTTATAGATAACCTTTTAACCTCACCGTACATTCCGCCGTATAAGACGACTTTCCCAGCCTGTAAAATCATCTGAAAAGTCAGGGGCCATCTTATACACCAGATAAAAATCCGCGATCTCGGACTCGGAACGACGGAGGTGGGTGGGTGGGTAGCTTGCTAGCCACCTTCCCCCCCCCACCCCGCCCAGCGAGGCTGCACGGGGGAGGGAGCCTTACTGGGCGGAAGGAGTCTTCTTTTGAGTCACGGAGAAAATCCCTCCCCACCTAGCAGGGCTGCACAGGGGTGGGGAAAGAGCCCCCCCATGATTTGGTATCCACAGATTTAAGTATTCACGGCTTGAAAATACTCTTTGCATTTAACCATTTGTTGTGTGGCTTTCAAGCTCATTCCAAATTATGGTAAACCTATGCTGGGTTTTCTTGGCAACATGTATTCAGAGAAGGTTTGCCATTGCCTTCCTCTTAGACTAAGAGAGTGTAGCTTAGCCAAAGCCACCCAGTGGGCTTCCATGGCTGAGTGGGGATTTGAACACTGGCCTCCTGAAGTCCTAATCCAACACTCAAATCACTATTCTGCAATGGCATTTTAATTTATATCAGTGTAGATATTAGAAACTTCTCAAAAAGAATCCTTAGAACAAATCTCACAGCTCTATCTACAGTGCAGGAGCCCATTCACACTACACAATTATACAAGTATTATTCCATTTACTGTATATTGTGGCATATAAGATGACTTGGCTTTAAGACGACCCCCCAATTTTCCAGTAAAAATCTAGAGTTTGGCATATATTCGCCATATAAGATGGCTGGCTGGCTGGCTGGCTGGGGGAGCCTTACCAGCTGATCTTCTTTGTTTCCAAACTCAGGAGGATCTCCTCATGAGTTGGGAAAGGGAACAGGATCAGCTGGCAGGGCTTTCCCAGCCAGCCAGCCAGCCAGCCAGCCACAACATTCGCCTCTCTCTTCAACCTTCGGTTGCTCCCCAAAGGGGGTGAAGGCAGAGGAGGGGGCCGAATGAACCCGGTTTGCCTCAGCCACTGCCCATTCCCTCAGTCTTCGTTCCTTTTGCAAAGGGAATGAAGACGCGAGGGGATGGGCGGCCTCCGTGGCAAACCGTGGCATTCGCCCCTCTCTTCCACCTTCCAGTCACCCTTGACTTGAAGATGGAAGAAAGGGGCAAAAATGCCTGGTTTCCCTCGGCAGCTGCCCATGCCCTCCATCTTCTTTCCCTTTGCGAAGAGAAGGAAGACAGAGGGAATGGGCAGCCACCAAGGCAAACCATGGCATTCGCCTCTCTCTTCAACCTTCCAGTCAAACTTGACTCGAAGGTGGACGAAAGGGGCGAAAATGCTTGGTTTGCATTGTCAACCTCGCCTTCATTCTCTTTGGAAGGGAATGAAGACGGAGGGGATGGGCAGCGGTTGTTGCAAACTGCAGGATTCGCCACTTTCTTCCACCTTCCAGGAAGGTGGAGGAAAGGGGCGAAAATAGCCGGTTTCCCTCGTCCGCCCCCGCTTCCCTCCGTCTTCACTCCCTTTGGAAGGGAATGAAGACGCGGGGAATGGGCAGCAGCCTTGGCAAACCACAAGATTCGCCCCTTTCTTCCACCTTCCAGGAAAGTGGAAGAAAGGAGCAAACTTACCCAGTTTGCCTCGGCTGCTGTAAGGGTGGCTGGAGGGGGAGGGACTTTCCAGCCACCACCCCCTCCCCGAGGCCGCCACCAGGAGCCCGATCACGGCTTCGGGGAGGGTGGAAGGGGGGCTTCCTAGCCACCCACCCCCTCTCCGAAGCCGCAATCGGGAGCCCAATCACAGCTTCAGGGAGGGTGGGTGGCTTGACGGGGGGGGGGCTTCCTAGCCACCCACCCTCTCCCCAAAGCCACGATCGGGAGCCCGATCGCAGCTTCAGGGAGGGTGGATGGGTGGCTCAAGGGGGGGGCTTTCCAGCAACGTTCGCCCCCCTCCTCTGTCTTTGGTTGCTCCCCAAAGGGGGAGAAGGCAGAGGAGGGGGGGGCAAATGAACTGGCAAACACTTTGCCTCAGCCCCCCACCCGATCTCCTGTCTCTTCGCTCCGTTTGCGAAGGGAGCGAAGAGGCAGGAGATCGGACGTCAGGGTGAAGCAAAGTGTATCCCAACCTCTGGTTTTGGAAGCTATTTTTCAGGGCTCAAAGGTCGTCTTCTGTCCAATGAAAATCAGGGGGAGGGTGTAGTTTGGTGGGGCACTGGAGTGCTTGAGCTGAAAATGAATGGATGGATGAATGAATGAATGAATGAATTCTAAATGCTCTTCCCTAAATTGCAAAACCCAGGATTTCATAGGACAGAACCATGGCAGTTAAGGTGGAATAACAGCACTGTAGTTGTGTACCCATTTCTATGTATGGTTATGAAAGCTGGACAGTGAAGAAAGCTGATAGGAAGAGAATCAGCTTATTTGAAATGTGGTGCTGGAGAAGAGTTCTGAAGATAGTGTGGACTGCCAGAAAGACAAATACAGTTGTCCCTCCGTATCCATAGAATGGTATCCATGGCTTGAAAATATTCTTTAAAAAATAATACTCTAAAAAGCAAATCTTGATTTTGCCATCTTATATAAGGGACACCATTTTGCTAAGCCATTCCATATAATGGGACTTGAGTATTCACGGATTTTGGTATCCACAGGGGTCCTGGAACCAAACCCCAGTGAATATGAAGGGACAACTGTATTATGACTGTTTTAAACTGCTCTAAACTGATTTTATTGTATGCCTTCCTGAAATAATTGCCTAAGGATGAGAAATAAATATTTGAATAAATAATTTTAATAAATAAATACTAGGATTTACTTCCAGGTCAGTCAAGCTGCACCTCTTCTTAGGGACTTGACTCCTGCTCAATACCGTGGTACTTCTGAATAAACACATATCACATGTTTCCATTTTCATGACATGCATAAATCTCATGGCATTCTAAAGGCACATTTTATTTGGCCTAAGTTTTCATGGACTCAGATCCACTTTATCAGATGCATGAAAGTGCAATGAACAGCTTAAGCCACATAAAAATGGCTAGTTTTTAATGTTCAACAAAACTCTTTGGAGGATTCTTTGGGCTGCAACAGACTAGCACAGATTCTTCTAGGGGGACTGTTTCCCCTATTTTCCTAGTTATTGAGTGGCCCTTACTTCAGAGGAAACATACAGAGGATCAGGGTGGCCATAGTATACACCTGTGGCTCTTAACCTTTTCTTTACCAGGGGCCTACTTTAAATATCTTTTGTTGCTCTGGACCACCAAGACTTAAATTAACTCAAGATTTAAAACCATGATAACAACGTGTAACAACAACACACCAACCATTAAACCTTCCCTCAAGAGGCACTGGTGGAGGAGGGAAGACTTTTCTCTTTCTTCCTGCAAGTTGGTGGCTGGAGCAGACCGAATAGCAATATGTAGGCCAAGCCAGCCAGCTTTTGTCTTGGCTCCTGTCATGGAGAAGATCCCCTCCCACCCAGCTAGGTTGCGCGGGAGTGGGGGGCTGAGCCTCCTTGCGGGTTGGGGAATCCTGGAAGGTGTCTGAGCCTCTCCCCAGCCACGCAGCTATCCCCCGTGATTCCAGGAGGCTTCAGGAAGGCTGGCTGGCTGGCTGGAGTGGGGGGGAAGCTTTCCAGCCACCACCTGCCCTCCCCGAAGCCGCGATGGGGAGCCTGATTGTGGCTTCAGGGAGGGTGGGTGATGGGGGGTTGTCTTATAAGGCAAGTATACCCTAAACTCTGTATGTTGACTTAAAAATTAGGGGTTGTCTTATACGCCCAGTCATTTTATAAGCCGGAATATACGGTAATTTCCTTCCCACGCCTGTCTCCCAGACATAATCTAGATATGCTCACCTGCTGCATTTAGCCTTCTCATGGCTGGCCCCTGCGGGCTGTAGCATGATACCATACCAGCTCTTTACAGTATAAATTTCCAGTGATTGTATATTTCATCACCTTAACACTTTAACTTCACAAACTTTTGAACAGAATCTAGGAAATAACTGTAATTCCAAAATACCAACCTCAAGTTCAGAAGGAAAAGAAAATTTAACAGTATGCAAATAATTTTCCAGCAAACGTTTTGACAGAACTTTCCGAAACCACTTCCTGGTTTCTTCACAAAGCCTTTGAAATGTTTGTCTGATATGGACATTCTCTGTGTTTTTTCCTTTTGAAACCTATCATACATAAGGAAGAGAATTACAAATTGTTGAACAGAAGCATGATACCACTAAGTTGAAAATACAATTGAAAAATTTTCGGTTCAATACATTAAAACAAAAGAATGTTCATGCTCCTAAATGACATAATACAACAGCTTAAAGCAATGGCAAGGGGAGAGGAAGGAAAGCATTGGAGCAACCCCTCCTTCTTTGGTTGGTAGATAAGGACAAGTTAGTCTTCTTCTTAAAGTGTTCCTCATAGAAGGCATTATATTGTTAATTAAAATATTTTTAAGTACTGCAGCATTCAATAGGAAGGAGAATCTTTTTTTCTAGACAGTACCATTTAAGCACATGTTAGGACCATACACTGACCAGGCAAAACTAGGTGTGGGGAAAATGTGGCCTGCAGGCTACAAGCAGCCCATGGAACCCCATGTTGTGATTCCTCAAACCCAACATGATCCTTCCCCCTGCATTTTACAGAGGATTTTTCATCTCCTAATGACCCCAAATAGCTGAGAACTGTTGCAAAATGCAGTGGGTTTGCCCTCATAACATCCTAGTAAAGAAAAAGAACTCTGAGCATAATTAAAAAACACAGGACATGGCAAAAATGTTCCTATTCTTAGATAAGGGTGGGAATCCTGTGATCCTCCAGATGCTCTTTTACTTCAGTTCCCAGCATTCTTCATCACTGGCCATGTTGGCTAGGCCTAAGCATACCATAGAATCACGGAGCATGACATAGAATTACCTAGAGAGAACATTTCTCTTGGCATTTCTAAGTCCTGCAGCATGATTCTATGGTATGTTTGGACTGGAGGTTAACCACAGTATTACACTGGAGGAACCTAGAAGTACCTAGAAAGAACATACTTTTTTCAGACATGGGTAAATGAAACTGCATATATCAGTTCATGTATGAGGGTCATACTATATATTCAAGCAAATACAGAGCTTTATTTGGAAATTATTTTATTGTAACAATTGCATACAATTTAAAACATGTCAGCTCCATCTGCCACCTGTTTACACACAAAAACATGCACAAAATTAAAGCTACGGAAACTGTTAACATGGATTTTATTATACCCAATGAGTACAGTGGGCCCTCCTGATCAGCAGTTTCAATTGCCTGCGGATCATCACATCCCATAACTAAAATGGTGGCGACATGCATGCAGATGTGTTGACGCATCTGCACGCACGTCACTATTTAATAATATGGGGCACAAATATCTGCATTTTTTGCCTTCTGCCGGGGTCCCCAGAACTGAACCCCCACACATCCGGAGGGCCCATTGGTTATATATTATAATTATATGCATATTTCGTAGGTATAAACATCTGAGTTACAAATTGCAACATTGTCTCCAACTAGCTAATTTTATGCATTTTCCTGAATGATGCACACTCCTCCACTTCCTTCTTCAGCAACTTACAACCTTCTTAGATTCCATCCATAGAAGGGGGGGGGGAAATATGAACACTTCCAAAAAAGCAACCATTCGCAGTGCTGCGACCTGTCTTAACAGTCAAAAGAGCCCCACTAAAGATTTTCCTTGGTTCCTCCCCCCCCCCAAGGCTGGAAATCCCCTCTGACAGCCACAGGAGTTTACCGCATACCATGCAGCTGTGGACAAGTTTACATAGGGACCACTAAACGCAGTGTGCAAACACAAATCAAGGAACATGAGAGACACTGCAGACTGGGCCAGCCAGGAAAATCAGCAGTAGCAGACCATGTTATAAACCAACCCAGACACAAAATGTTATTTAAAAACACAGAAATTCTGGACCAGGCCAACAATTATCATGTCAGAATGCACAGAGAAGCTATTGAAATCCACAAACACCTGGACAACTTCAACAGGAAAGAAGAAACTCTAAAAGTAAACAAAATCTGGCTTCCAGTCCTGAAAAACATGAAAATCAAAACTCAACACTTGCAAATGAACTACACGCAGGGCCAAGGGGATTTTCAGCAGATAATGGATCATCAACCAACCATTAGCCAAACAGATACTAATCTTCCTTGCCTATCTCCAGCCAGAAACTAGCTATTCAAATACACAAATTTACATATCCTCCCCAACAGGGGTTCACAGTATACAAATCCCACATACACTCGTACCCAACCGTTCTCCTAAGATGCTAGCCAAAACGTCAGAAATTAAACTCTTCCAGAACATGGCCTCACAGCCTGGGGAAAAAAAAAACCCAAGGAAAATCTATGGATGCCAGCCGTGAAAGCCTTCGACTTCACAGCCCCACTAAACTTTGCATGCTCCATAGCCAACAAGATGGCGGCTGCGAGTGATTTATTCATCCTTTAAAATCTGCCGCCACGAAAACAATTTTAAACTGTTTACTGTGGTGCACACATGCAATATTTCATATTTACAAAAAGGAGGAGAAAGAGAGTAAAAGATTGCTGTTTTATCGCCTTACCGGACCCTCACTTATCCGGAAATCCAACATGTCAGCAGCAGGCACTTTCCCTGTTTGCTAGTCCCGCCCCCCATGCTCACCCAGCCAATCAGATTATGCTGCCTGGTCGGATCAACATGAATTTGACTGTCTTAAAGATTGGACATTCACATACATAGCTTTTAAAAAACTCTAGAAGTCCCGGAGGCTTCCCACATGGAAATTAAGGTAGATTTGGCTGCCCCGCTTCTAAATGACACATATTCACGCGAATGTCTGTTTGTACAGATCACCTTCCATTTCCATTTGGATTATTTTCACCATATTAGACAAGTCCTTAGTTTGTATTAACCTAATTTATGAACAAATCTACTTCAAATCAAAATTTGAAAGCATAATTAATTTGCTGCTTCAAATACAGGCCTATTTCAGTTCAATATTCGATTTCAAATAGCACCCAACCAAATGTCTCTAGAAGTTCACAAGGTATTCCAATATTGTCCCCAGCATCTCGCAGACAACATATCCAGTACTCTGATCCATCTAGCTCTTACCACAAATACACATTGACAGTCTTGATTTCTATTAATTTGTCTAATCTTTTAAAAGCCATCTTAGCTAAATGGCCACATCTTGTACTGAATTTCATGTCAATTATACATTAAACAATAAAGAGTCCTGTAACTCTTTAAAAATTTGCACACTATTATAGCATCAAACTCATCCTTACAACTGATAAAATGAGCTACGGTCCATACAAATTCATGTTATAATGAATTTGTTAGTCTTTCATGTAGCACTGGACTCTAATGTTGTTGTAATAGACAAACACAACTACCCTATGAACTTTGGGTCAAATTTTTTTTACTCTCATCTGTCTTATCCCTACTGCCTCACAGGGATCGAACCAGTATATTGGCAATCAATCACACCAAAGTACTCAATTTCCAAAGCAAGACTATTTATGATGGGGAATTCTAAAGGTGGTCAGCTTTAAGTGAACTAAACTCAGTTTGCTTTTTTTTGCTCCATCTGAACTTTTTTTTTCTCTTCAAAAAATTAGTCCTACGTAAAGTGGTAAAAAGGTTTGTAAGATTGTAAACCCATGAAAATATGTTAATATCATAAAGAGAGATTCTCACCTCCACAGATGCAAATCCAAGAATGCTTGAAACAATTTTAGCTGATGTAGCTGGCATCATGTATCGCATTACTATTTGGACTTTGTCACATATCCTATGATGAAGGTTTAAGCAGATAGTTACAGAAAGCTTCCAAGTGTCCTGCTGCAGTGGGCTGAAATGTGAAAGAATTTAATTACTTTTACCATAGAAGGGATTTAGATTTAGTATAGATAAAACTCTGCACAAGAAAATATGTCCAGAGAATCATAGCAGTGTTTCTAATGAAGACTTCAATATGAAAAATTCTAATGAAGAATGTACTATCTTCCTCTTCAAAATCTATAAGAAGTTAAATATAATTCATTCATTCCTTTTTTCAATGAGTAAACCAAACAATATCAAATTGAGTGATTAAGGATTAAGTGTTCCAATTGTTTAATTAAATTTAGAAATCAGCAAGTGCAGATACAATTTGCTAAAATAACTGTTCACTATTTGAACACTAATATTCTTTGAATATTCTCACTAATATTATCATCATCATCTTTATTTATACACCACCTTCCTCCCAAAACTGGGACTTAAGATAGCTATCCGATCTTTAGATAAAAGCAGACTCTCCTGTTCTCCTACTCACAGACAAAGACCTTTTTATATAGGCAGACCTTTGGCACATAGGTTAGTTTGTTGTTAGAAGTGGTTTTGCTACCTTGGCACTGGCTCTATCATTATTGTGGTTTTAACTGTAAGACTTTAAGATTATGTTTTTATAAAGATCTCTTTTAAAAACTCTTTATTTTAGTAATTTAATTTAGTAATATCAGCCTGAGATCCTTTTTTGGTGGAAAGGCTAACAAATGTATGGTAATAAAGAAATAAAATAATCTGGAGCAAGGTGACCCCTGATAATTGCAGCATGTGGAAGGCTCACAAGGAACATTCCCTAAAACCATCTTGTTCCAGGCTGTTTTTATAACTCCTTATTCTCATTTTTAATCTCTATTTTAGGGATAACTGAAGCCTGTCAAAATAATCCCCACAAGTGAAATATACATTCCAATCAACTTCACAGGTCATTTTCCCAAGGAGGAGATACGGGGAAGGTCTTAATTTAATACATTTTCGTCAAGGATACAAAAGCATAATGATAATTAAATAATATAGAATTCTATATTTAAAATTGTAACTAGAGTCACAGAATCTCACAGAGAGGGGTACAGAGGCAGTGATTGTGGGCCTGGCAAGATGTCTCGGGAGGTGTGTTGTCTCCCTGGGGCAAAGATCTGTGATGTGATGGAGAGGCTGACAAGACTGGTCAAGCCTACTGAGCATTACCCCTTCCTTTTGGTCCATGTGCGAACCAATGATACTGCAAGGCACAGCTTTCCAAAGATCAGAAGAGGTTATGAGGCCCTGGGGAGGAAGCTGAAAGAAATGGATGCACAGGTTGTCATCTCGTCTCTTCTGCCAGTTGAAGGGCATGGTCCAGGAAGGGAGAGGAAAATAGCCGATGTAAACAACTGGTTCCGTAGATGGTGTCACCGAGAACAATTTGGATTCTTGGATCATGGGCTGCGGTTCCATGAGGGGGGACTTCTGGCAAGGGATGGGTTGCATCTCATGCCAGCTGGCAGAAACGCTTTTGCCAATAGTCTCAAGAATTTGATCAGGAGGGTTTTAATGTCATATGGGGGAGGGAAACAGTATTCTGGAAGGCAAAGGGAACAAGGCAAACAGTGCAAGGACCCAACAGTGGGAGGCAAAAAAACTTGCACAGGCAGCAAGTAAGGGGAACACATGGTCTTAGATGTCTCTACACTAATGCACAGAGCATGGGAAATAAGCAAGATGAACTTGAACTCCTAGCACAACAAAGCAAATGTGATATAATAGGCCTTACTGAAACCTGGTGGGATGAGTCTCATGATTGGAATATAGGAACAGAGGGGTATAACCTTTTAAAGAGAAACAGGCCAAACAGGAAAGGAGGAGGAGCATTATATGTCAGGGATATTTACACCAGTGAAGAGATCCATGACATCAATACTGGAAGCCAGGTGGAGAGTACCTGGATAAAAATTAAAGGGGAGGGAAACAACAGTGATGTTATTGTGGGACTCTACTACAAACCCCCAAGTCAGACGGATGACCACACATGCAGAAAGGAGAGATGTAGTAGTGATGGGTGATTTCAACTATCCTGATATTTGCTGGAAATCTAACTCAACCAAAACTTCAAGGTCTAGCAAATTCCTTACTTGCCTGGAAGACAATTTCATGGTCCAAAAGATGGAAGAGGCAACAAGGGGGTCAGCTATTTTAGATATGATCCTAACCAACAGGGATGAACTGGTTAATGAGGTGCAAGTGGCGGGATCCTTAGGTGAGAGTGAACATGTTCTCCTGGAGTTTGTTATACAATGGAAAGGAGAAGCCAGGCATAGTCAGACACACATTCTAAGAGAGCGGGTTTGAATAAACTCAGGGAAATACTGTGGGTGATCCCATGGTCAGGAATACTAAAAGAGAAGGGACTTCAAAACAGATGGGACTTCTCAAAAGGGAGATACTGAAGGCACAATTTCAAACAGTACCAATGAGGAAGAAAAATGGGAGGTGTCTCAAGAAACCAGGATGGATGACTAAAGAACTTTCAACGGAGCTAAGTTTGAAACGGAACATGTATAGGAAATGGAAAAAGGGAGAAATCGCCAAAGAATTCAAATAGATAGCGAACACGAGTAGGAGTAAAGTCAGAAAAGCTAAAGTGCAGAATGAGCTCAGGCTCGCTAGAGAGGTTAAGAACAATAAAAAGGGGTTTGGGGGGGGGTTATGTCTGCAGCAAAAGGAAGAAGGAAATGGTAGGGCCACTACGTGGAGAAGATGGCAAAATGCTAACAGGGGACAGAAAAAAGGCAGAATACTCAACATCTTCTTTGCCTCAGTGTTTTCAGAAAAGGAAAAGGGTGACCAACCTGAGGATAATGGAACAGAGGACACAAAAGGGGAAATCCAGCACAGAATAAGTAAAGAAGGTACAGAATAAATTAAGAAGGTACAGGAATACCTTCTTAATCTAAATGAATTTAAATCTCCAGGACCAGATGAACTACATCCAAGGATATTAAAAGAGCTGGCAAATGTAATCTCAGAGCCATTGGTAATAATCTTTGAGAACTCCTGGAGATCAGGAGAAATCCCAGCAGACTGGAGAAGGGCAAATGTTGACCCCATCTTCAAAAAGGGGAAAAAAGAGGATCCCAACAATTATCGTCCAGTTAGCCTGACATCAATACCAGGGAAAATTCTAAGTAGGTCATTAAACAGAGAATCTGTGAACATTTAGAAGGCAATGCCATAATCACAAAAAGTCAACATGGGTTCAGAGAAACAAGTCATGCCAGACTAATCTGATCTCTTTCTTTGATAAAATTACCACCTTGGTAGATAAAGGGAATGCTGTGGATATCGCATACCTTGATTTCAGTAAGGCCTTTGACAAGGTTCCCCATGACATTCAGGGAGTCCTTGTATCACTTTTTTGGAGTGCCCCTCTTACGCTGACCTGTGGCAAGTTCACCGTAGAGTACTATTTTTGGGAGGTGATGGTCCTCCATCCTAGAAAAGTGCCCTGCCCAGTGCAGCTGTGTTCTCAATATCATGGCCTCAATGCTGGTGATCCCTGCTTGCTCAAGGACAGCAACATTCATCACATAGTCAGCCCAGTGTATATTTAGGATTGTGCATAAACAGTGCTGATGAAAGCGTTCGAGGAGTCGTAAGTGTTGGTGACACGTGACCCATGTTTCAGACCCGTAAAGGAGAATAGACAGTGAATGGTTCTATACACACTGATTTTTGTTCCTCGCCTCAGGTGTTTGTTACTCCAGACTCTTTTGTAATGTCTTCCAAATGCGCTATATGCCTTTGCTCATCTGTGATCGATCTCTTTGTCAATCTTGGCATCTGAGGAGATTATGCTTCCCAGGTAGGTGAACTGCTGAACAGACTTAAGCCCAGATTTGCCTACGGCAATGTGGGGATGGTGGTGGTCATCCTGTGGGGCAGGCTGGTAGAGAACTTCCGTTTTCTTCAGGCTGACTTCCAGCCCAAACAGCTCTGCAGCTGTTGCGAAGCAGAATGTTAGTTTCTGCAGAGCTGCTTCTGTGTGGGCAACAAGGGCAGCATCATCAGCAAAGAGCAGCTCACGTACTAGATAGTTTAAAGTCTCAGTGCGAGCCCTCAGACAGCTTAAGTTCAGCAAGCTACCATCAATACAGTAACGTATATAGATGCCGTCTTCTTGAAGATGTAATACTGGAGCTCACATAAATTACAATGCCCCTCTTTTCTTTAGTGGCTGAGAGGTATTCCTTTAACAATTTCAAATTTCTTAATCATCTAATGTCATTTCTTTTAGTATGTGTCTCTTGGAGACATACAATGTCGTATCTTAATTTCCCTATGTTTTTAGGGGATATTTAAGCAGATGAGAGATGAGATTAAACAGGATTTGAAGGCAGAACTGAAAGAAATCAGACAGTTGATAAAATAACAACAGATATGACACAAATGAAATTGAAAATGGAATGCCTCAAAGAGGAAAATCAAAGACTCCAAGAAATGAACTTAATGTTTCTCTGGGTCATCTTGTTCTTCTAGTACCTCTTCCTCTTTCTCCCCTTCTGACTGTATTGGGGTTCTTCCTAATTCTTCCAACTCTCCTTCATTTCTCCTCTGACCTCTCCCTTTGAATTCTCATGCAGTTGCTTCCTCTGACTTCTCTTTTTCTTCCTGTTTATCTTGTTTTGGTCTCATTAGATCTTCTTTATGCTTTTCCATAAAGGCTTTTGCTGTTTGAACTGTATTAATTCTGATTCTTTTTTGTTTAAAGTCAAAGGAGAGACCTCCTGGGGATTCCCATCTATAAATATTTCACAATTTCTCAGCAGTCTAGTCAGGAAAGCGTACTCCTTTCTTCTTTGTAATGCCCTCCCAGGGATGTCCTTGAAAAACTTAATTCCTTTCCAGTTACTTTTAAAGTTGTTTCTTGAAACTGATTTAGAATCATATCTCTAGTTTGGATTCTTACAAAATATATCATGATATCTCTGGGTAAGTAATTTGGCTTCACTTTCCAAAAACTTATTTGAAACAGATTATCTATCCCCTGTCCAAAACTGTCTTTGTCACTTCCAACACAATATGCCAATGCTGGTACTAATGATTCATATAAGTTCTCTCTTCTCTGTTCTGGTAATCCTCTAACCTTTAAACATTTCTCCTTCAATTTCTGTTCCCATTTCAGCCTTTCATTAGTTTTTTTTTCTTTTTGTTTGTTTTCAACTTCTTAATCATTTCCCGCAGTCTTTGATTTTCCTCTTTGAGGCATTCCATTTTCAATTTCATTTGTGTCATATCTGTTGTTATTTTATCAACTGTCTGATTTCTTTCAGTTCTGTCTTCAAATCCTGTTTAATTTCATCTCTCATCTGTTTCAGTTCTCGTTTCGTTTCTTGTTTCTGTGCCTTCATTTCCTGCCTTAGTTTTCTTATTTCATCCAAAATGATTAGATTTGGACCTGATACTTTCTGTTGCTCAAAAGATCCTCTTCTTTGCATTGTTTGTGCTTTTGCTATGTGGGTTCTTGTTCCTGTAGCCAACTTTCTCTGTATGCTATCCTTAATTGATAGCCTGTTAAGCTGTCCAAAGATGGCAGCTCCAAATGTGGTCATGGATTGCTCTGCGATCCTCCCCACCCTTCTGTGAACGTCCAGCACCTAGAACTGGTGCCTTTCCAAACACCCAGAACGGATCTTTGACCTCCATAGAGCTCCTCCGAACCCCCTGTGCCAAGGGAGTACAGACAGCCTCTTCACCACATACTGCTGGAGTCCCACCCAGACAGGCACCACGTCAGTTCCGGAATTCGTCACATCCCAGTAAGCATTTTCTTAAAATTAAGATGCTGTGCATCATACAAAATTTAGTGACAATCAAAGGTATTGTTAGTTCAATTTACTTAGGACCTGATTAGCATTTAATCAGACCTTATGTAAATGATTTTTATAAGCATTCCTTCTCATTTCCAGTAAGTCAGGAACACTTGAAAGTATTTGAATGTTATATTAATCTAAGCACAAAAGGTTCACTAGTGGAGGCAAGGGATAAAATCTGCTTGTTTTCCCAATAAGGTATTTTGAGCAGGAAACAAAATACTATGTAAAGGCTTCCGCATAGGCTTCACCCACCCAAGGATTTTCATGTTCCTCTTTCTCCAGGAATCTTTTGCACCTTGTTAAGTCTTTTCAATTTTAATAATTATTCCTAGAAGCTTGGAAAACCCTTTTTGAAAAGTATCCAGTGCAAAAGTCCATAGTTGGCATTAAAAAGTATAAGGTTTCTGTAGCTGTGCTGGATTCTTGGCCCAGTTGTTCAGAAGAGAAGGAAGTTATTGTAAGTATACAGGATCTGTTTTTTAGTTGAGAGCAAAAGAGTAAATTCACCTTGACTACACTTCAAACTCCAGGTCCATCAACCACTGATCTCCTCCTATTTCCACATGCTGTTTAACAAAATGGAAAGGGGCAGAGACAATAAGAGTCATCTGTTGGTCCCTTGTGAGTGATATATAATAATTATGGGATACAGGAAGGTTGGAAGGGAAACTGTTTGTCAGCCCCAACCCTTTACATAGTCCTAGGTGTATATGACATGACTAGGATTAACTCTAAATGGTGTACATTTAGATTGCAAACCTGAAGGCAGGGAACTGTCAAATCTACAATTTGCAATGTACTTTGGGAGCCTTTTGGGCTGAAGGGTGGGGTATAACTACTTTAAATTTAAAATAGTAAAGTATAAATAATTGGAAAACACCAAAAATAAATTATCGAAGAACTGGGGGGGAAAGGGCAGATCCTTAGTTACAAGGAGAACTTGGAAAATAGATAGTTCTGTCAAGTTAACATAACATATTAGATTTCAAGAAAATGAGACAGAATGCACTCTGACAGTACATTTAATTTTGTGGATTTTTGAACTGATTATCATAGCATAAAATATACTTTTAAGACAGAAAAACATTAGAGAATTACTTTAGTAACAACATTGCAAAATGTAAAGGAATATTAATATAACTAAATTAACTACTATGTAAAATCAATTCTATCTTTTGTAAGACTTTACAATTGCATAGCGAAGTAAATGCTTCCCCCCTCGATATCTATCTATGTAAAATGAGTGGGGAAAGTAAAGACCCTAAGCCTCATGCAGCCCCGCCAACCCTTTTTTTCCTGACACTTAGATCCTCTTGAGCTGCCTAACTCTCTGGACCTCAAAAAAAATCTGATATTTATGGACCAAAAAGACCTCATAATGGTCCTGAACACCTACTAATTGTCTCCAGTCTGTCACGTTAACTTTAAACATCCCTCCCAATTACATACAACTGGCTGAAAATTGGCCCCAAAAACAAGCAGTGCAAACAGAAGGTATTGTCTGGTCACATTCAGGTTGCACTTCTGGCCAATTTTCAACTGAAAGCACAGTGATACAGCCTGCTCCAGAGGTGCAAATTAACCCCTGCCACAGTTGCCCATCTCAATGTAAAGCAAGACAAACTGAACAGTAAAATCTAATTCAAGGACAGAAAGCTTTAAACAGTTTATTCTTCAAAGATTCTACTTTCACTTCACTGGACCTGCTTCCAATTAAGCTTGTTGCATGTAAGTTATAAATGTCTGTTTCTTACCTATTTTGTTGATTAGAGAAGATATGAAGCACTGCCTCAAGTAGTTTTAATACCTCCTAGGAAAAAGCAATAAAAATTAAATCAGAGAATTAGATTTATCTACACTATTGTGTGGTACAGCACACCTCCACATCAAGCATCTATATGAAACTGATTTACCTAAGCCAATTTTGCCAAGATCTTCTGCTTACTGACTTTTTCGTTGCTTCTTTAGGACAACCTTTGCTATGTCATATTAATGCACCCCTTCTACCTCAGGAAGGTGGAGGGGTGGAAGGGCACCAACTTGACTGCAGGCAATAGCCAAGCCTCTTGTAAACTAGAAAGCTTGAACTGGGGACTATTAATGATTGCTTGACACAGTGTTTATTGTTTAATCCTTCTGGTCCAACACCAACAGCTGAACTACTTCAAGGTCTCCACGTTACTTTTTATTAGTGCTAAATTACTGAGCCAAAGTGTCTTGTGTACATGAAGTGGTAACAATGCCATTTATACCCATTTCAGTTCCAGGTTGCAACATAAGATAACATGGAAACTCTGTCACTGTACTGTACTGTCTGTCACTGCAAGGCACTGCAACAACAAAACTGAAAAGAGGTTTTATAAAGTGCTTCACATTGGTTAAATCGGGCATTAAACGCTTAGTAGCTCATTTAAATCTGAGGAAAGGGGGGCTCTTTAAGAAAATACTATTGCCTTGGAAAACTTGGAAGCACTATTAAGTGTAGCAGTGGAGACTGTAAAGGAGTTTAGAGCTGAATTAACAGAAGAAGCTTCCTGAAGGCCTTGGGCCTGAACTACTTTGGGTAAGAAAGGAGTAACGTCAATAGAATCAAACTGTTTGTCTTTGGTTGTGCTTTTCTGATCAGCTGAATCACACCTCCTGCTTTAGGACCAGGCCAATTACTGGGAGGGGACAAGGAATTGAGAATCTGGGAGGAGTGGAAGGGAGATCAGATTCATCTTTCAAAGAATGTAGAAGCCAGTGAGGATGATTAGCTTGGGTTTATGTAGTTTAGACACATGTGGAGTGGGCAGAAGGTTGTGAGCAGACTTCTTAAAAGGCTGTCTCAGGCTCTTTTCAGCAGAAGACTCTTCCCTAAGGTTCTGTGCCAGGACTGATTTTAATTTTTGTCTATCAATGAGTTCTCATTCAGCATGGGCATGGTGTTAACCAGCACATTTTCAATGGAATGGTACTGGTGGTTAGTTGTAAAAGGGCTGAGATCTGATGGGTGCCAGTCAGGGAAGGAGTAAAATGGCCACCTGGAAGCAGAAGAGAGGGAGGAAAGTGGATTCCAGGCAAAAGGCATGAAGGTACTGAAGCCCCCTGAGAGTGTTTGGGCGGGTGGGTGAGTAAAAGCATGTATAAACTGGAAATGGCAATACTAAACTTTGACAAGAAAAATGTGCAGAAGTGGCAGCAATCCTCCTCAAAACATCTCACCCGTTTCATCAGACCTTCCTCCATAGCAAAGACCTGGTCATCATTGTCATGGCCCCTAGCTGATCTCTCTCTAGTCTCATCAAGCCCCTCCACTTCAAAGTTGAGGAAGCAGTCCTAGCCATGGAATCTTCAGAAATGGCTTTGAGGGGTTTGGAGCCACACAGATCTGAACAGCTCCCAAGGGAGACAGCAGGGCCACAAGGGTGCTTCTTACCACACGCATGTACTGCATCAGAACCTTATGTGTCTTAGTGGATTTAGTTTTAAGCTTTACCCATGGGTGGAGCATGAGGAGGAGTGGGGGAAAGAGATGAAAAGTAAAGAAGACAGAGAGGTTGTTTTAGTTTTTCAGGCCTTGTCTAACCAGCAAAAAATGAGGACTCACCCAAAATCCCATGCTGTTCTCCTGGGCTCAACTCTGAGCCTACATCTAGGGAGGAGCTGCATTTTTTCTGCCCTTAACATGACTTTGCCCCAAACTAAGCAAACTTGGGAGAAACTCCTGAGTGGCCTCAGGTTCTTTTATGTTCTGGACAGCTGAATCAGGTTCAGTTCGGTCCAATCCAGTTATCCACATGCAAAAACCGTGACAGTGCCATCTCTTACCCTGCACTGAGCAGCGCAGGGAAGGGGATACCTTGCCAGCCCTGCAGTTCCCTGCAAAAGCCTGACTGGCATTGTAGCTTCTGCTGAAGTCACAATGTGGTGCCTGTGCAATCAATGAGGAGCAGGTACAGTGACCCCTTCCTTTGTTGATCGGATGTCTGGGTGCCCCATTCCGATCATAGCAGAAGCAATGATGCCAACCAGACTCTTGCGGGGAACTGCTTGACAAGTGAGGTGGCAACAGCAGCAGCTCTGAAAACGGGGTGGGCCAGCAGAGCCAAGGCAGTGTCAGCCCAGCTGGCCTGTGTGAACAGTAACAAGCCATCGCACTGGATTCAGCCTGGTGTATGTGGCCAACATTGTAGTCAATCTGGGGCAAGTCTGGTGCATAATGCTCAGAGGTGTCCCCGCATTAAGCAGCCAGTGTAGACAAGCCCTAAATAAGCATGTAGGAAGGGCAAAAGATAAGAACGAGGGTAACAAGGGCACGGATATCAGAGGAATCAACAATGAGAGCAGAGAGAGCAATGGAGGATCTAGTCCAGGTTAAGGCAAGAGGAAGAACTGGGGGAAGGAGTCAAGAGCCTATCCTATATTGCTTTCTCCTTAATGACATGACTTTTGCCTAGTTTGAGTAACAACAGGCAATAACCCAGTCCATGATGCCTCCTTTGCTGCACACAGAGAATTAATGAAATATTATTTATTGACTGTTTTCTTATTTATGCTGAAAAAAACAAATTTCATATGAATGAACAGGGAGTGGAGTAGAACAAACCTCAGAATCACGACATGTTATCTGCACATCTTTCAGTCTTAAAAAAGTTCCTATAAGACAGTCCAGCATATATGAAGAAAAGTCAGAAATAAATTCTACCAAGTCCTTCAAAGGCAACAAAGAGAACCACGATCTGAACAGTGCTCTATCTCCTTCCACCAAATGTTTCTTTGTTTTCATTAGTGGTAATAAGATCCTGCAAATTAAAGACAAAAGGAACTTCAATATACATATAGAAATAAAATTAGACAGAAAACTGAACATAGGAATAATACAGACTGAATACAAATTTTTGCAGAAAGGAAAAACATGATTGAAACCAGAATCTGATTCTGAGCTCTGCAATAATTTTTGGAATCATAGCTACAAGGCAAACAGCATGAATATTCACTTTCAGTCACACACCAGTGTGACTTGTTTCTTGTAAACTTGCACAGTGCTGAAATCTTGCCATCAAACTATGGTACTTTCAAACACAGTTTGCCACTACATGTGCATTTTTTCTTTCTAAAAAGAAGCTGTTGTAGATGGTAACTAGTCAGGTTGCTATATATTACCTCCAGAATCAGAGGAAACATGTTTCTTTCAATATCAGTTGCTAAAGAATATAAATCAGAGGAGGTTACTGCTCTCATGCCCTTTTCGTGATCTTTCCATACAGGGCTGTAATATTAACTATTCAATTTATAACTAAATGATTTGACTGACAACTCTTTCACACTTGACCTCCTTGTATTCAAATCAGCAGACACTAACATTCCATTATTGCACTATGCATAAGATATTGTCCTTACATTATTAACTAAAGAAAGGCTTTAAACATTTATACTGTGTTTTTACAATATAATTCATATTGTTTTAACAGAGGGGCGGGGTATAAATAAATATTATTATTATTATTATTATGGTATATAAAATTTGCTGACAACCAATTTTAGAAAAACAGTGTATTGTTCTAAATACAAAATAATAAATAAATGGATAATAGTTGGGACACCTTACAGAAGAAGTCAAGAAATTCAGGTACAGCCAAGCCCTCTGTATCCATGGATTCTGCATACATGGATTCAACCATCCATGGCTTGAAAATATTCCCAAAAGAAAAAAAATCCCAAAAAGCAAACCCTGATTTTGCCATTTTATTTTAAAAGGATACAATTTTGCTACACCATTGTATATAATGGGACTTGAGTATCCACAGATTTTGGTACCCATGGACAGGGTGGGGGGATGTCATGGAACCAAAACCCAGTGAATACCAAACGCCACTGTATTTGAGTTTTATGTTTTCTTCTGCACTCTCTTGGGCCATGGATAGACAATACGCAGAGCACATTGCTCAGAATAGCAGTAAGGTAATATTTCATTTTTTTGTAGCAAGGGGGCACATTTTATTCCTGCTGCCCTGCAGGCATTAAAGACCAAAATATCGCCTTAGTTACTGTATGGTGTTCTAGTATGGTTACAGGGATTTAATTTAACAGGTGAAGAGTGTTCCTTCTAACTTCTTGCATTTTCTTTTTGGAATGCCAAGATTTGTGCCATCAACTGATTTATGGCTGGAGTCTGGCCATACAAGGTTTGGGCCCTTGCTTTCTAATATTATTAAATCCCACCTACTAGGCCTTTCTATGGACTTTCACATAAACTGTTCTCTTGTAAACTGCGTTATACAACAATGTACCAAGAATACTGATAGCCAGCATTCTGTATCAAATGCCCACAGAACTTGCTCCCCAATACATTTGGCTTTAACTTTTGAATTTCCTAAACATGCTAGATACCTAAACAACCTGACTATCTCCAAGTATCACCAGACCTTTTTCTAAGTCTAGAGTCAATTGCCACCCTTCTGTGGAAATGGGAGAATTCTACCAAAATGTTCCATATGGAGATCATTTGTGTACCTGTGTAGATGAAGTAGACTTCCCACTGTGGAAAGAAACTTTAGCTCACATTTTTTAAAAACATAGTCTTCACAGGGAGGAACATAATAGGCTGTTTTGCTGTATTTAGTAGGAAATGCCTGGAAGGACAGTGGAATGGTACCTGGAACATTTCTTGGCTGATGCCAACAAGTTAATGACCAAGACTTAGTAGCTAAATTCATCTTTTCTGCTGAAAGATCTTGCAAATTGTTTTCTCCACCCTAATTGCTATCTGTATCCCATCCTTTTATCTCCTACATTATATCATGTCTATGTATTTTAAGTGTATTTTACACTAAAACATAAAGATGTGTATATTTCACTGATTGTTTTTAATTACTGTTTTTATTCTTGCTTTAACGGGAATGTGACCATATAATAAAATGACAATGATGACAACGACAACCTTTCCACAGACATCTGGTTGGCCACTGTAACAACAGAATGCTGGACGAGATAGATTCTTGGGATATTATCAGACGGGAACAAAAAAAGTGTTTCTGTCCTGCAATCTCCTTTCCCACCCCTCTCCCATCCCTGTCCTGGCAGAAAAAGAAAACTTTTCTGACCTATCTTTAGTGGCATCAACAGGCAGCCCAGAAGTGAATGGAGCTCTAATGGAGCTCCTTTCACTTCCTGATTTGAAATCCCAGCTGTTCTCACAAGAAGACAAGAACATGGGAAATTCAAAAATTAAAAGCAAAATAAAAGACAAAAAGTGACAGCAAGCACAAAAACACACTTAAAACATTACAAGTAACCTGGGGAGGGTACAAAAAAGTATGTCACTTGCCTTGATGTCCCTATCTCACCCGGAAGTGTTCTGGCAGGGACCTCCCATTGACACTGGCATCTCGCTAGCATAACAGGGCACCTTTTCAGTAGCAGGATATTCCATGATAGAAACAGAACGGGGGATCCGTTGACGGCTTAGCCCGTCAATAAAAAGCAGCGCCAGTGTAACGACAGCCAAACAGGAGCATTACGAGAGAGGAACGACATCATGTGAAAGGGAACTCCTTTAGTGATCTCCTGACGTCATGGTAATGCCATATTTAGGGCATCTGATTATCTCTCAAGTCTAATATATTAGAACCAAGAGGAGCCAAGATGGTGATGGAGACAAAGCAGGTTTCAGACTCGCTCACTTATTCATGTATTTTTCTTCCAAATGAAGAGGCCTCAGAGTTTTGTTTTTGCTTAGGTTTCTGATGTTCGGTGAGGCTGTTTGTTTGGAATTTCTTTCTGTCTTTAGTGGCCTCACTGCTGTTTGTGTGCGTGTTTTCTGTAATGGTTAGAGGAGTTGTGCAACCTTTTGAAGTATGACACTGGCCTGTGGTTCCTCCCTGTTCTCTAAGAACTTCAACACTTCTAGTCTGGTTAGTTTTGTTTTCAAGTACCTCAAGCTCAAGTATATATGGGAAACTCTTTTAAACTGTGTGAGAGATGGCTGTTCCACTAATCTGAATATACTATAGACAAATACAGGGGGCTGCTGTGGTTGCTATGAGAAAAGCATACAAGTGATTAAACTGCTTAACAACAAGCAAGCCAATACAGATTGATTAATCTTCAAAATAGTGAAAGCAGTATGACTCTGTTTAAAACTTTGTGGGAGCTGTTGCAGTCAACCGAAGACTTGAAGGCTTCAGCTTCCTTGCAAATACCATCAGATATAAATGAAAGAAGAGAACTAGGTGGAATGGTGAGAACTAATTTAGTAGCCCACTACCTAAAAAAAAACACAACTGGACAATTTCTTGCCACAGAAGCAAGATTTAACTCATAGAACGAAGCAGCAGAACCTGGAAGCTCTATTCCAACTTTTAGTCACTATGCACAAATCACTGAGAATATATTGTAAACTAGTTCAGCAATAGTAATGAGGGTTCACTTCGTTTAGATGAGGCTTACAACAAGTACTTTTTCAAACTTCCCCTCGTAATATATTTGAGCTCTGTAATGAGAATATAACATTTGACATTGAGTATGTGAATATACAATGGGTTTTTTTTTAACAGTGAAATGGTTATGAAATTAATGAAACAAGTGCACCAGAAATTAATGCTAGTAATTATGAGATTAAGGCCATGATAAGGAATGCGCAGGAAGCTTTATAGTTAACTACAGATCAAAAAAGAAGGTATTGGATAAATATATCTGCTGGGGTGAGAAATTGTTTTGCACCCCTAACACAGAGCATTATGTTAGAAAAAATGATGTATAGTTCGGAAACCTTTTATAGCTAACTGTGTTATTCTAGCAGTACAATCTTGTGATTTTAAAGGAGGTAGAAGCCTTTTCCACAACACCCTTGCATTCCCAGCATCTCCTCTGCATAATGGATATACAGGTTGCCCCTGAATGTGTGGGACAAGTATATGATCTCTCCAGGCATTACCTAGGTCCTCCAGAATGACTCTATGGTAATTTCTGCCAGATATTATCATAGAGTCGCACTGGAGATGCAGACTTTATTGGGATGTAAATCTTTACTATCGAGACAGAATGTGCGGGTTACACACGTTTAAGAATGGGACTGTAACTCCATTGCTGAATATGACTAATTGTAAAACTTTCAGCAATCAAGCTGAAACTAAGATACAGCCTAGCACTCAAGCTTTGGCAAAGAATTATTCTGATGAAAAGACTAGGGCCTTACTACAAAAGGAAGAAAAATCCGTACCTACCTTGATTCTGGTTCGATAGGAACATACAACATAGGACTGTTTAAGCAATGAAAGTGCTTCTTGTTTGCTTTAGTGTGATTTTTAAAATTTCACTTCTTGCTCCACAGTTTCCAGAAAAATCTGGTCTCTCTTACATGTATCCATCTGCATCTGGGTGGTGGCAGGATACATAAGTGTGTGGCAAGCATCACCACTTTTTAAAAAATGCTCAGAGCTACTTGCTGAGCACCAGGGCCACCACCCACAACCCAGGCAAGCCCAGCCACATTGAAAAATAAAAATATAATGTTTCTTTCTCCTCGGGGCCACCATCACCACCTTCTCAGCTGAACACTTCCCCAGGAGAACCCCACAGGCAAAGTCGCTTCCTTTGAGGTCGGAAGTGCCTCAAGTGCCCAGCCATGAGATCAATGATGAGGGGTTTAATCAGGCTACCTCCTCATAACTGATCTCATGGCTGGGTGCCTCCTTCTGACCACAGAGAAAACTGAGTTTGCCAGAAGGACTCTGCTGGGTGGTGCTTGGCTGGGAAGGGAGCAATAGCAGCCCCAGGGAGACAGAGGGGGAAAAGTGATGCCGATTTGAATTTGGGCAGGGGAAAAGTGTGAACATTAAGTGTGGTATGTTTAGGTCTGGCACTAATGGGGTGAATTTGAGGCAGCTTCGGGGCAGAATACTGTGAATTGCAGCCAGATTATTTTTGCTGGTATAGACAAGCTCTAGGATGCAATACCAGAACATTGGGAAAAGGATGTGCTGAGAAGACATATCTAGAACCCTGAGATCGATGCCATGAATTGTAGGAAAACTTCTTGAGAACAAAGCAAGAGCATAATAAACAGAGAAACTATACATCTAGATTGTTCCTCAGATTTTATTGATTTATTTTTCCAGTCCTGGATACGGCTCAGTTTGGGGATTCTTTAAACTGAGCACTCTGCCTCTTGGGTGACAATCTCAAACCTGACAATGCAATTTCTCCAATAACTGTACTAGCTACAAGAATCCCAAAGGCCATAGTTTGTGCAGAAATTTATCACACACACACCCAGCGCTGCTGAAATAAGTGTAACAGCAAATTCTACCATCCATACTGGTCAAGAACTTCCTGCTTCAGGTTTTAATTGTTCTGATCTCTCCGTTGAGATTACTAAAATTGGTAACCAGAATAAAACAAGGAATAACAAGATAATTTGGTTTGATAATCTGCTGAATATTTTGCAGGTTTCCATGTTAAACTACCACCTGAGACTCAGAGTTAATTTAAAATGTATTTCATGGAATGTGACTGCCCAATCAAATAAAACCAAAGACCCAATGTTTCTGCAATTTGTAAGATGCTATGATATGATTTGTATGCAGGAGATGACTGACATTTGACCTTGTATTGAATGGATTTGTTTCTTATTCATTAAATACAAGCAACCCCATTACTAAAGGGGGTCTCAGTGGAGGATTGGTTTGTTTGGTATTTTCTTCAGTAACATGTGATCTTACAGTTTTGCCACCTTTGAAGACATTGGCAATGGCCAGACAATTTTGGCAGGAATTGTTTATATTCCCCATGTTCCTCGCCCTTTTGTACTGTACATTGTTCGTCTGACCTATGAACTATCTATCTATGAACTAAAAGTTAAATATCCTGGGGCTCAAATAATAGTAGTAGTAGAAAACTTTAATGCTCATATTGGTGATGGTACATCAAGGGTCATGAATAGACTGTTTTGATAATAAATAGAGCCATTATAATCAAATGAGAAATATTAAATACCCCCTTGTTAATAAATCTGGGGAATTCCTCTGCCAGCTGAATGACAAGTTCAGTTTAGTAATATTGAATGGTAACATGAAAGATGATAAATATGAGGAATTCTATTTTGGGCAAAGGGGAGCATATTTAACTGATTTTGTATTAACAATCCCTACTGTACTGGAAAATATTATACAATATTTTACAGTAGGGTCAACATCAGAAAGGGACCATCAGCCACTTGCATGTTATATTTGGATTTCCAGTGTATCACTTGACCATGGGTTAAGGAATTCCTTACCAATAGCTAAAGCAGAAGTTACAACTGACATGAGATTTAAATGGTTTTCCTCATTCCAACATGAAATATGGCATGTGCTCAATACTAAGGTTTCATAAGTGAAACCAATCTAAGATCCTACCAAAGGACAGCAGGAAAACAAGACCACATTACAGGCAGATTGACTCAATCAAGGAAGCCATGGCCTTGCGTCTCCAAGACCTGAGCTGGATAGTTGTGGACCATGGCTCTTGGAGGTGTCTCATTCATAGGGTCACCATAAGTCAAAGTCAACTTGATAACAAATAACAAAAATTTTAATTCACATATATAAAATCAGGAAAACCAGCTTAATTCACTGGCAAGATTTCAGAAAGAACACAATGAGGATAATGAAGTCAAACTCACTTCTTAAAGTCCTGTTTATTCCTGTATTCTATGAATGGAAGGCCTTCCATTCTTGCCCATCGCTCTTCAGATTCAAGCAGATTCTTCACTTCAGCACACTCAAAATCAACAGAAGCAGTGAAGAGATGAACAATTGGGATTATCCACACCCACTGGTGAATGTCTTCCATAATACACGTATGACAGAAATTCATCAAGGATCGTCCCATGCTGAAACAGAAAAAGGAAGAAGAAATTAAGGCCTACAAGAAAAAAACTAAAATGTTTTATCTAAAACACAACTCTGCAGGAAACTCAAAGCTAGCAGTATTTCATTCAACAAATTGCACTGCACGATACTTGTCTTTTTCTGATACACACAGAAGCCCACCATTTCTGGCTGGCCTGACCAGTCATTTTAACAAATGTGGTCACCATGTCCCTCCATCAGTTGGTTAGAGGCAAGTGCCTTCACCAACAGCAAAGGTAGTCCCACTCCAAAATAGGTGGCAAGCATTCTGGCTCCAGCTGCTGCTTACTAAAGCAAGTTATAGATCCAGTTCTGAACACCAACTGAAAGATAAAGAGAATCCATTTCAGTTAATATTCAATGCTGGACACTTTTTTCCCCCTGCAGCTAAGCCTCATAGTCCCATGTGTGAGGGTATTTAGAACAGATTTTCTGGAAACTGAAATAGGCTAAAATGGGAGAGGAAGAAATAGGGAGGAAGAAATAATCAATAATCAAGAGTTTCCTTCACCAATAAGACGTGGTAAAACTTTGGATCCACACCTTTAAAAATCCAGCTAGAAAAGCCCTAAATCATTAACTGATACTCTCCTATTATCTTTCATAATAGTGCCACCTTTTCTCTCATCAAAGCTCATATCCTTTAATAGCTGTCTGACAAGAGGAAATTCAACAACTGTGCCTCTGTAGGGACATAACACAAGAAAGTCTGAACCTGCTGAAATTTTACACAGCAACAAGCTGCTAAAATACAGTTCAGAACCATGTGGCCCTCTATATGATGGTGGACTGCAACTCCCAGAATGCCTTAGCATTAGCCATGCTGCCTAGCAGCTGCTAAGATTCCCAATCTAACAACATCTGGAGGGTTCCATGATTCCTATCCCTGTGCTAAAAAGTGACAATGGTTAACATTTTTGCATCTATTCAAATATCCAGGCTAAATTGTCAAGTCCCAAATTACATACCACATACCATGGAACCTCTGAGAACACCTCTTTGAGAAAATTCATCTTATTCACTACGTTTGCAGGTGGCTTCTCCAAACAAAGAAGAAAGCATAAGTGTGTCCAGTCATTTCTTGATGTTGGGAGAGAGTAGAAATCTCCTAGTAGAAGGAAGATCAATCCTAGGCCCAGTTTATTTTGCGCTGGAATGTTCTGAGATGACTCATTTGCACTGTTCTGGTTAAGAAGGGGATGGGCTACTTCTCTCAAATAATCCAGTATTAATTCATTCATCTAAATAAATAGAGAGCAGAATAACTTATTATTTATTTATTGCATTTTTATGCCGCCTTTCTCTCAGAATGAAATCCAAGGTGGCTTCCAAAGATAATTGTAAAAATAGTAAAACTAGATAAAACAGTATACAGTATTTTTTTTAAAAAAGACACAAATTTTAAAAGATAGATAAAACATCCCTATAAAAAGTTCCCCTGATTAGATATTAAATGTCTGGTTGAATAAAAACGTCTTTACCTGTCAGCAAAAGGAAAGTAGGAATGGGGCCAAGCTTAGCCTCCCAAAGAATGAAGTTCCAGAAGGTGGGAGCAGCCACCGAGAAGGCTCTCTCTCATGTTGTCACCAGGCAAGCCTGTGATAGTGGCAGGAGTGAGAGAATGGCTTCCCCTGATGATCTGAAAAGTTTTGGCACGTTCGTATAGGGAGATACAGTCTTTCAAATATTTGGACACAAGCAGTATAGGGCTTTATAAAAGTCATGACCAGCACTCTGAATTGTGCCCGGAAGCAACCCGGCATCCAGTGGGGCTGTCTTAACAGGGGAGTCGTATGCTCCCTATAATTAGCCCCAGTCAGCACTCTGGACCTATTGAAGTTTCTGAACAGTTTCCAAAGGCAGCCCCACATAAAGTGAGTTACAGCAGTCCAAATGGGATCTAATCATGGCATGTGTCACTGTCACCAGGTCTGACATTTCAAGAAATGGGTGCAGCTGGAGCACTAGTTTTAGCTGTGCAAATGCACTCCTGACCACTGCTGAAACCTGGGCATCCTGGCTCAGAGCTGAGTCCAGGAGAACACCCAAGCTGCAGCCCTGAAATTTCAGGGGAAATGTAACCCCACTCAGCACAGGCTGAGTCCCTATTTCCTGATCTGCCTTTCAACTGACCAGGAGCACTTGTCATGTCTGGATTAAGTTTCAATTTGTTTGCTCTCATCCAATCCATCACTGACAACAAACATTGGTTCATTACTGAGACAACTAGCTACTTTGGAATCAGATAGGAAAGAGAGATAGAGTTGGGTGTCATCAGCATACTGGTGACACCGAACCCCAAAACTCTGGATGACCTCTCCCAGAAGTTTCATGTAGATGTTAAACAGCATGGGGGACAAAACAGAATCCTGAGAGACCCCACAGGGCATCAAACAGGCGTCCTCCAGCACCACCTTCTGAGTTTGCCCCTCCACGAAAGACTAGAACCACTGCATAACAGTGGCCCCAAGTCCCATCCCAGAGAAGCAGCCTAGAAGGATACCACGATCAATGGTATCAAAAGTCATTGCAAGGTCCAGCAGAATCAGCAGGGGTACACTTCCCCTGTCTAGTTCTCTACATAGGTCATCCACCAACATTAACCAGGCCTGAAGCCAGATTGAAATGATCTAGATAATTTGGTTCATCCAGGAACCCCTTGAGCTGGGAGGCCACCACACACTCCAGAACCATGCCCAAAAATGGAATGTTAGAGATTGGCCAATAATTATTCAGAATAATAGGATCCAGGGAGGCCCTTTTTAAAAAAAGTAATGGCCTCACTACAGCCTCTTTTAAACAGGATGAAAAATTCCCTTGCTGCAGTGAGGCATTCACCACACCCCTTACTCACTCATCCAGCCCCACTCTAGCTGCTTTCAGGAGCCAGGAAGGGAAAAGTCCAGTATACTTGCAGTGGCTCTCAATTCTCCAAAGATCCTATCCATATGCTCAGGCTACACAAACTGAAACTTATCCAATAATACAGGACAAGCAAGTGCCAAGATTACATCCACTGGACCTGTCTCATCTACAGCATTCAATTCTGAGCGGATCCAAGAGATTTCATCTGCAAAGTGTCTTGCAAATTGCTCACAGCAGGCTGTCAAGTGGTGTTTGTTCTCTTCGTGTGGGCCAAAGCGTAAAAGGCCCATGACCACTCTAGACAATTCCACTTAATGACACTGTGCAGATGCAATGGTGACAGAAATATAATTTCTTCACTGCCACTGTCACCACAGCATAAGCCCTCCAATAAGCTCTCGTCTGTGTTCAGTCAGACTCACTCTTGAGTCTTCTGCCATTGTTGCTCTAGTCTCCATCCCACTTGTTTCATCTCTGCCAGTTCCTTGGTGAACCAGGGGGCTCATGTGGCACCACTTCATGGGAGGGGATGTTTAGGGGCAATCGTGTCCACCACCCTGGCCATTTCCCTATTCCAGAGGTCAGCCAGGGCTTCAACAGGATCACCTGCCAAGGCAACAAAAACTCCTCAAGAGACGTCAGGAATCCACCTGGATCCATAAGTCTCCTGGGGTGGGCCATCTTAATTGCCCCCCCCCCATCCCTGCTGAGGCTCCGAGTCCCAATGAGTCTAAACCCCACCAGGTAATGATCATGACAACGGAACTACAGAAAGTTCCTCCACACCCAGATCACCATCATCCTGTCCATAACAAAAAATGAGGTCCAGAGTGTGTCCTTCAGCATGAGTATCACCAGATACTACTTTGGACAGCCCCATGGTTGTCATGATGGACATGAAGTCCTGAGCTGTTCCTGACAGAGCAGTCTCCACATGGATGTTGAAGTCCCCCAGCACAACAAGGCAAGGGAACTCCACTGCTGAGACCAACTCAGTCAGCTCAGGCAGGGAGATTGTTGAACAGCAGGGTGGGCAGTACACCAACAGAATCCCTGTTCTGTCCTGGCCAGCCACCTTCAAAAACACACACTCAAACCCAGCAAACAGATACAGCAAAAAAAAAAAAAAAAAACCCCACATAATACAAATATTAAAAATATAATTTAACTAAAAAGGCAGCTGAAAGCATAGATGTCAAAAGGAGACAGCAAATATAAATGGTACAGCACATTCTGAAAGGTGTTTTCCCCTGAGCACTCTGTCCTCAAAGGCCTGCCAAAACATGATGGTCTCCACCTGCCTACAGGAAGACAGAAAGGAGGGTGCCTGTCTAACTTGTTTAGGAAGGGAGTTCTAAAGTGCAGGAGCCACCAAAAAGGCCTTCTCCCATGTTACCACCAGATGTACTTGTGAGGGTGGTGGGACAAACAGAAGGGTCTCCCCAGAAAATCTCAAAGCACAGGTACCCTCATGTGGTAGAATACGGTTCTTCATATAAGCTGGCCCTGAGTCATTTAGGACTTTATAGGTCATAACCAGCATTTTGAATTGTGCCTAGAAACAGATACCAGCCAGTGGAGGTGTTGCAACAAGAGAGTTGTGTGCTCCCTGTAGCCAGCCTGGGTTAACAATCTAGCTACCGCTCTTTGGACCAGCTGAAGCTTCTGAACATTCTTCAAAGGCAGCCCTACATAGAGATTGTTATAGTAATCCTAACAGGATATAACTAAAACAATCTAGGCGAGTACAAGGAGTTATCCGCCAAGCTGATAACTTCAATGTCTGAATGTCTGGATGGGGCACCCATCCATGAGAGTGCCACAGGAGATCCAGACATGGAGGAAAGAAGAAGTGGCAACCTCTGGAGGTGAAGAAGAGAAACAAACCACAGTTGTCTGGGCCAGTATGGTACTATTAATATCATATCGGATCTGTCCCTGCCCAGTTTTGCTATGACTTTCCCTAGTAGTGGGAACAAGGGGAACAGGTATATCAGGCCAATCTAAACAGGAACACATCCCCCGGAGAACCATCCCCCATAACTGCCCTGGAACAGAAGCGGTTGCACTTTTTGTTGGTCATTGTCACAAACAGATTGACATGAAGGAAGCCCTAAGTGGTGATTACTCTAAACGCTTGCAGAGATAGGGACTGCATGTGCTGGAGAATGCAAGCCTGAATAAGTCTGCCCAAACATTCTTCATGTTGGCAAGGTGGAAAGCTATGGGATGAATGCCTCTTGCAGAACACCAGTTCCAGAACTAAATGGTAAGATCGAAGAATATCATGGAGTGAGTACTCCCTTGTTTGTTGATACAACAGATGGTAGTGGTGGTGATGGATGTGACATGGACTACATTTCCTCCCAGTAACTTTTCTAATGCTTGAAATGCCTTGATGACAGCCAGCAACTTCAGGGCACTGATGTAGAGATGAGCCTCGTGGTGCAACCTGTAACCTTGGGCAGTCACATGTCTGCAACCAATCAGTGAAGCATCTGTAGTGACCATGCAGGATAGTTTTGGAGGCTTGAACAGCATTCCTGATGAGACTATTCACCACAGCAGAAGAGCAGAGAACATACAGAGGTACGGTTAGCCTCATGCACTGGTGGTCTCTCAGAGGATTAAAATGCCTGAGGAACCAATCTTAAAGAGTCTGAAATTTGTGGCATGGCAGGTAAGTAATGGCCATGAGGCCGAGAAGCTTCTGCATAGTGAGAGCAGATTACTGTGGATGGAGAACGAACCTTGTCCCAAAGTACTTCTGCCCTGTTGAGTGGCAGATAAGCTCTTCCTGTAAATGGGTCCAATGTCATTTCAATGAAATCTATCAGCTTTGTTTCTTTCAAAACAGACTTCTTGAAGTCGACACTGAGACCCAGATCTTGAAGAAGTGAAAGGGTTTGATGAATGTGTCAGTACAGTTTGTCTTTGCAGGACACAACCATAAGTCAATAATCCAGGTAAGGATAGACTTGTACCTCCTGAGTCCTGATTATTATCCTTGTTTTAATATTATCCTTTTTAAATTGATTTTATTATTTTGCCTATTGTTTTACTTAGATTGTACACCTTCGGCAGGTTTCATTATGTTTTATCCTTGATTGTTTTTGTACAGCGCTGTGTACATTGGCAGCGCTCTAGAAATAAACTTTAATAATAATAATAATAAGGAAGGACTACCACCATGCATTTGGTGAAAACCTTCGGCACTGTTGAGAGACGGGAAGGAAGGACCTTGTACCCATAAAAGTCTGCTCTTATAGCAAATGAGAAGAACTTGCAGTGCTGCAGGTGAATCTCAATGTGGAAATATGTGTCCCAGAGATCTATTGAGGCAAACCAATTGCCCTTGCAAAGGAATGTCAAGATGGAATGTAGACTAACCATTTTTAATGTCTGTGGACAAATGTAGCTGTTGAGACCGCAAAGATCCAAAATAGGATGCAGATCACCATCCCTCTTCAGAACCACGAAGTATTGCGAAATGTATCCATCCCTTCTGCAGCATGCTGGAACCTTCTCTACAGCATCTTTCTGAAGCAAGACAGTAATCTAATCTCTCAGAGCTCTTGTCAGAGGGGTAGAGCAAAACACACCAACAGGAGGCATATGAGAACTCTATGGCGTAACACAAATGGATGAGTACCCAGCTTGTGGGGGCAAATAGCTAACACACATTGGAAACTGCTTATGCCTAGCACACTATAAAGCTGTGTACATGTGTAAATGCTAATTGCTTAACAATTTGTAAGCCACCCTGAGAGCCTTTGTGGCTGAAGAGCAGGGTATAAATACCTAAAATGAATAAAATAAAATCTGTGGTGAGATTTCACCAGATGGTATAATGGCAGAATAGCTTTGGGGCCTGAGATGGAAAAGGGCTGGAGAGATAAAACTTGGGCTGTAGAGGCATCCCACAGACTAGTCAAAATTGAGATTTTGAAGAACCTGTAGATTTCTGTGATGAAGATTGGAAGCATTGTCTAAAGATGACTGAGATGATGTTCTAGAAGGCCAAGACGGAGATATTGATCGGAAAGAGGATGAGAACTGGCGGTTCCAGGAAGATCAGAATGGCCACTGGTGTTGCTGTTGGTGGCCAAAACCCATCTTCCTAGCTGTAGCTCTAGCCGCAGATAGGTGTTCTATCAATTCATCAGTCTTGGAATAAAAGAGACTCTCACCATCAAATGGGAAGTCCTTGATCCTTCGCCTGGTATTTTCAGTTAGGCTCACAGAACACAACCAGGCATATCTTCTCAATGCCACATCACCTTAGCACCACAGTCAACTGAATGATGGGCTGACTGTATCTGTGCTGCTAAGACATGCACTTCCTGCTGGAACTGGAGAGCCATGTTCTTCTATTCATCCAGTAAGCATGGTATAAATGCCAACATTTTACCCCATAGGAAGCGTTGGTAGACCAACACACATGCCTACATGTAGGCAACACTGATGGTGAGGGCTACAGATGAGTAAAACCTTCATCCAAAAATGTCTAGCCGCTTGCCTTCCCTGTCTGGAGGAATGGAATGTGGCTTCTTCCCACCTTTTGCCTGGGAAGCCTCCACCACAGTAGAATTTAGTGGGGGGAGTGTAAATAAATAGGCAGCACCCTCCTGCTGGGTCCTATAGAGGTGTTCTACTCATCTTGAAGTTGGAGGCAGAGTTTCAGGTTTAACACAGAATTAATTAACTCTTGTGAGGGTGGCAGAAGAGGGATGATCACAGGTGTTGGTGTCTGCATATCCACCATTTGGAACACAGGATTCAATACATGTTCCAGGGACGGTGGGCTGTGATATCTAGTCCAATCACCTTTGTCATGCTTTGGACTATGTCAGCAAATAGTTTGACATCCTCTGGAGAAGAGACAGTAGGAGTATCCACCACTGTTGCCGAAAAACAGGAGTTAGAGATGACAGAGAGTCAGGTGAGTCAGAATCCCCCTGTCCCTGGTAGCTAACTAGAACCTGACAAGTCCAGTGATTCTTCTGCCTGCTGTAGTGGATCAGTAGATGGTGCAACAGTACTGAATGAGAGCTCGGTACTGACTGGTGCTGAAGAATCAGTGGAAGGAGATGTAACCGACATTTCTCCCTGTTGAAATTCATTTTGTTAGTTTTGGCCCAGCTTTCTAATCTGGCAAGGTCATTTTGAATTCTGATCCTGTTCTCTGGGATATTCGCTACCCCTCCTAATTTGGTGTCATCTGCAAACTTGGTAATAACAATAATAAATAATAAAATTTATTTATATACCACCATTTGGTAACCCATTCACGGTGGTTAACAACATTAAAACACCATACAAAGTAAAACAGTATACTCCCCTCCCCCCTTAAAAAGTTATTAAATCAATTTACAAATTAAAAACAACAATTAAAATTAAAAACACTTAATAAAGCACATACCTACATTTAGCAATAACAGTAGATCCCCAGCAATATTCAGTTCCGTTAACATAGGAGGCTGTGGGGACTCTCCTGAAGGAGGGGGGGGGGGTTCCCGAGGCCAGGGTAATCTATTCTGGAAAGGCCTGTCAGAAGAGATCCATCCTGACAGCCTTTTTGAAGCTGTCCAAAGATGTCAATTGATGGATCTCATCCGGCAGGCCGTTCCATAGTTTGGGGGCGACAACAGAAAAAGCCCTCTGGGAGGTAGCCGAAAGCCTCGACTTTTGAGGCTGCAGCAAATTCCTCCCAGAGGACCGGAGTGCGCAGGGGGGATTATAGGGGAGGAGACGGTCCCTGAGATAGCTTGGACCCAAGCAATTTAGGGCTTTAAAGGTGATAACCAACACCTTGTACTGGGACCAGAAACCAATAGGCAGCCAGTGGAGGGACCTCAAAACCGGAGTGATGTGCTCCCTCCTAGATGTTCCTGACACAAGCCTGGCCGCCATATTTTGTACTAACTGTAGTTTCTGAACCAAGCACAAGGGTAGCCCCATGTAAAGTGCATTACAGAAGTCTAGGCACGAGATTACCAGCGCATGAACGACGGTCTTGAGGTCCCTTGCTTCCAGAAAAGGGCGCAGCTGATGTATCAGCCGAAGCTGATAACAGGCACTCCTGGCTGTCGTATTTACCTGATTTATCATCAGGAGCGATGAGTCAAGGAGCACCCCTAGACTGCGAACACAGTCACTGGAGGAGAGTGTGACCCCATCTAGGACTGGAGGTTGCAACCCAATTCTTGGTTTCGGGGCCGCTACTGTGAGCACCTCTGTCTTGTCTGGATTCAGTTTCAATCTGTTTTTCCTCATCCAGCCCATTACCGCCTGAAGACATTCATTGAGAGAAGAGATATCATTGGAATTCGAGACCGATGAACGAGATACGGAGAAATAGATCTGAGTGTCATCAGCATACTGATAACACCCAGCCCCATAACTCCGAATAATCTCACCCAGCGGCTTCATATAGATGTTAAATAACATCGGGGACAGGATAGCTCCCTGTGGAACTCCCCAGGTGAGCTATCTTTTGTTCGAACAACTGTCCCCGAGCAGCACCCTCTGGGACCTGCCTGAGAGGTAGGACCGGAACCATTGCAATGCAGTGCCCCTGATACCCAACCCCTTCAGGCGGTCCAAGAGGATGCCATGATCTATCGTATCAAAAGCCGCTGAGAGGTCTAAGAGCACCAAAACGGTCACACTACCCCTGTCAATGTTCAGATGCAGATCGTCGGTCAAGGCAACCATGGCAGTCTCAACTCCAAAACCTGTCCTGAAGCCGGTTTGAAATGGGTCTAGATAATCGGTTTCATCGAAGACAGCTTGGAGTTGAAGAGCAACCGCCCTCTCGATCACCTTGCTCAGAAATGGCAATAAAGAAACAGGCCAGTAATTACTCATATCCAGGGGGTCCAGGGAAGGTTTTTTCAGAAGCAGCCTAACAGCCGTTTCCTTCAAATAAGATGGAACATTTCCTTCCCTGAAGGATGCATTGATAATACCCATGAGGAATCTCCTCAATGCTTCCCTCCCCCAGACGGCCAGCCAAGATGGGCAAGGGTCAAGAGGGCAAGTTGTTTTCCTCACCCTACCAAGCAGCTTGTCCACATCCTCGGTACTCACAGATTGGAGCTGATTCAGAATAACTTCATTGACAGAGTCGCTGGACATCTCTCCTATGGTGTCTGTTAAAACATTAGCATCTAAGTCAGCTCTTATCTGAGAGATTTTATCTGAGAAAAAGTTGTTAAGCGCGTCACAGCAGGCCATTGTCGGGTTAAGTAAGGGATTGGGCACAGGGGGTACCTGTGTCAGCTCCCTCACCACCCGAAACAGCTCTGCTGGACGGGACTCTGCAGACGCAATATGTGCAGAGGAGAAAGATCTCTGTGCTGCACGTATTGCCTCCCAATAGGACCAAAGAAAGTTCCTATGGTGAGTTCTGTCAAATAAGAGTCGAGTTTTCCGCCACATGCGCTCTAGTCGTTGTCCAAACTGCTTCATTCTCCTAAGCTCTGGTGTGTACCATGGCTTACGGTTTGAAGTGGATTGGCAAGGACGCTTGGGAGTGATCATGTCAATAGCCCTGGCAAGATCGGTGTTCCAAATATTGACCAGAGCATCGACAGGGTAACTGGCATTTCCAACCATTAAACCCTCTAAGGCTTTCTGGAATCCAATTGGCTCCATTAGCCTTCGAGGGCAGACCAATCTAATGGGTCCACCACCCCCGGTGGGGCAGATACAAACTCTAAGTTCTGCCTTCACCAGGAAATGATCCAACCATGACAATGCGGAGGTACTTGCAACCTCCACCCATGGATATTCCTGTTCCGTACAGAAGACTGCATTGAGTGTATAACCTGCACAATGTGTGGACCCGACGACCAACTGGGATAGGCCCATGTTTGTCATGGTCTCCATGAACTGCTGAGCCGCGCCTGTTAGACTGGTCTCGAGCGGAATGTTGAAGTCTCCCAAAACTAAAAGTCTGGGAGACTCCAGCAACAGCTCTGAGACCAGCTGTGTCAGCTTGGTCAGGGAGTCTGCTAGACAATGGGGTGGTTGGTAGACTAGCAGAATCCCCAAACTATCCCTGGTCCTCAGGCTAAGGTGCATACACTCGAAGTGGACTGTGTTCCGGACAGGTATCCTGGTCAAGATCAGGCTGTTCTTGTGAACCAGAGCAACTCCGCCCCCCCCCCCACTTCCCCTCACCTGCTCACTGACAGAGTACCCAGCTGGGAGGGCCTGCGCCCAGGTAACTACGCTATCCTCTCCCAGCCAGGTCTCTGTAAAGCAAGCCAGGTCGGCATCCTCATCCATGAGGAGATCGTGGATGATACGGGTCTTGTTCTTGACCGACCTGGCATTGCAGAGGAGCAGAGTGAGGTTCTGTAAGAATGCCCTCTATCCCCTCATCCAAGTCACTGACAAAGATGTTGAATAGCACTGGGTCCAGGACAGAACCCTGTGGCATCCCACTAGTCACTTCTTTCCAGGATGTAGCGAAGCCATTTGGCAACCTATAGATTTTCCTTGGTTTTTTCCGGGCTGTGAGGCCATGTTCTGGAATAGTTTCTTTCTGACGTTTCATCTGCATCTGTAGCTGGAATCTTCAGAGAATGGTTGGGTAGGTGTATGTGTGGAGTTTATCTGCTGTGAACCCCTGTTGGGGAGTATATGTAAATTTGTGTAATTGAATGGTTAGTTTCTGGGTATAAAAATGCAAGGCTCGTTAGTGTCTGTTTGGCTAATGGTTGGTTGATGGGCCATTATCTGCTGGGAATCTCTCTGTCCCTTGGTGGAATTCTTTTGTAAGTGCTGAGTTTTGATTCTATTGTATTTCAAAATTGGGAGCCAGATTTTGTTTACTTTTAAGGTTTCTTCTTTCCTGTTGAAGTTGTCCAGGTGTTTGTGGATTTCAATAGCTTCTCTGTGCATTCTGACATGATAGTTGTTGGCCTGGTGAATTCCACCAGGGACAGAGGGATTCCCAACAGATAATGGCCCATCAACCAACCATTAGCCAAACAGACACCAATGAGCCTTGCATTTCAATACCCAGAAACTTACCATTCAATTACACAAATTCACATATACTCCCCAACAGGGGTTCACAGCAGATAAACTCCACACACACCCCTACCCAACCATTCTCTGAAGATTCCAGCTACAGATGCAGGCGAAACGTCAGAAAGAAACTATTCCAGAACACCGCTTCACAGCCCAGAAAAAAACCCAAGGAAAATCTATGGATGTCAGCCGTGAAAGCTTTCGACTTCACTGACTACCCTTTGGATCTAGCCCATCAACCAATTACAAATCCACCTAACAGCTGCAATTTCTAGCCCACATGTTGCTAACTTTTTTGCAAGAATATCATGGGGGACTTTGTCAAAGGCCTTATTAAAATCAAGATACACTATCCAAAGCATTCCTTTCATTTATCAAGTATGTAACTCTATCAAAAAAAGAGATAAGATTAGTCTGGTATGACTTGTTTTTCAAAAACCTATGTTGACTTTTAGTGATCACGACATTCCTTTCTAAGTGCTCTAGAATCTTTCCTACTGTTGATGTCAGGCTGACTGGGCAACAATTATTTGGGTCTTCTTCCCCCCTCCCTTTTTAAAGATGGGGAAAAAAATTGCCCTTCTCCAGTCTGCTGACACCTCTCCTATTCTCCAGGAATTCTCAAAAATTATTCATAGTGGCTCTGAGATTACTTTTGCCATTTCTTTTAATACCTTTGGATGTACAGTAGTACCCCTGTATTCACTGGGGATTGGTTCAGAGGGCGTGGATAATAGTGAACACCATTGAAAATAATAGGGCTTCTGGTTTAAAATACCATAGAGTTGCCTTGGAGGACCTAGAAAATGGCTAGAGGACATATTTTTTAGGAAACTCTGAATCAGTGGATACGGGGGTCCTAATGTAGTTCATCTGGCCCTGGAGACTTGAACTCATTTATATTGGCCAGGTATTCCTCAACTAGGTCTTTACCTATTCTGTGCTGCATTTCCCCCACTGCATCATCTGCTCCATTTTCCCCAGGTTGAGCACCATTCTTCTTTTGGGAGAAGACCAAGGCAGAGAAAGTGTCTTTCCTCTGTCCCGTTAGCAGTTTGCCATCTTCTCCACGCAGCGGCCCTACCATTTCCTTGTTCCTCCTTTTGCTATGAGCATAAACAAAAAAGCCCTTTTTATTGTTTTTAACCTCCCTAGCAAGCCTGAGCTCCACCTGTGCTTTAGCTTTTCTGACTCTCCCCCTACATGAGCTAGCTATTTGTTTTAATTCTTCTTTGGTGATTTCAGAACAAACCTCCTCCACAGAGACATCCCCTTTGTGTTCCCCAACCAGGACCTTCTGCTCTGCTCTAAGAAAACCTCCTGCTCCCTAATCTGCTGTATAGTGGCTAGGCAATCCTCAGTTGCTGGACCTTCTCTTCCAACAACACAACCAACTTACACTTGCTGCAGGTGTAGCTCTGCATATCCACAGGCAAGAAGACAAACATTCCATAGCTGTTACAGGTGACTGCAACAGCTCCCACACTATCCATATTGATGAATCAGTAGTAAACACTAAAACAAAATTCTGGGCCTCCCCCTCAAACTCCCCCACTAAAAACCCACGTCGAACACCCTTGTTGGCCTCAATCCTGTTGGCCTCACTCCTGTATGCCTTGCTCCAAGGACTGGAGCTGCAGCAACATAAAGAGCTAGATAGGCTATTCAGGCTGATGCAAATCTATGTTTGAAGGAGGCAGGATTATACCCCAAGGGTTTACTCAAATGACAACTATCATGGAAGAGTTCACAGAGCCCCAAAGTACTAGATTTTCCATTTTAGCTATTTCCTTTAGTGAAACAGAAGAGATTGTGACTGAAACCCTCATTCATTATTTCTAGTTCAGATCCAGTGAGGTAAGCAACAACAACAAAATGTTAAACACATGGAAAGCAAAACAGTGCATGCAGCTCATTTCAGAAGTAGTATTCCAGATATTGGTAAAATGGAACTACAATACCTGCTTTTCTCCAATCTGTAGCTCTTCCCATGGCTTTGGGCAATTTGATTCACATATCATTGGTTTGCTATTCACCAAGTAAAACTGTTTCACTTGCTTGAGAAAGTTTTTAACATTGCGAGGAGTCCAGTCATTAAGCATACTGAAGAGGTTTTTCAACATTTCTTTTGCTGCTAGCTGTTTTCCTTTCACAATATCTTTCCTTGTACTTATAAATAATTTCTTAAAGTTGTTCCACATAGTTTCAGGGGGTTTAACACACACAATGTCATCATACTGATGCCAATCTGTCAATTAAAACAAATTCCTTTAGATTTAATGGCACAATAAATAACAGTTACCTCCCTGCCTGTGACACATGCTCCCTTTTTTATTCCAATATATACAAAATATGGCATCGAGAACTTTAGCTATGCTGGGCAGGGCACGTTTCTAGGATGGAGGACCATTGCTTCCCCAAAATAGTACTCTACGGTGAACTCACCACGGGTCAGCGTAAGAGGGACGCTGCAAAAAAGCGATACATGGACTCCCTGAAACAACATCTCAGGCTTGGCCAAATTGGTCACCAACAATGGTCCACCATGGCCTCACATCAGGAGGCATGGAGAAGCACTATCCACAATGCTGCAGCCTTATTTGAGAAGTCACACCAAACAAGTCTTGAAGAGAAATGACAACGCAGAAAGAATCACAACCCAGAAACATCACCCAAGGAGACCTTCTGCTGTGCTTTCTGCAACCGGACTTGTTTATCTCGGATTGGCCTTTTTAGTCATCAGCGCACTTGCAGAAAGTGCGAGATGAGTCCTTCCTGAATCTTCATTTGCGAAGAAAAGCCAGAGATATACAAAATATATACTATGTTTGGTGTGCTGGCGTGATATAGTGGTCTGAGTGTTGGACTAGGTCTTTGAAGACCAGAGTTCAAATTCCTACTCAGCCATGGAAACCCACTAGATGACCTTGAGTAATTCATACTCTCTCAGCCTCAGAGAAAGGCAATGGCAAACCTCCTCTGAATAAAGCTTGCCAAGAAAACCCAATGATAAATTCGCCTTAGGGTTGTTAAAAATGACTTGAAGGCACATAACAGCAACTACTGGCACCTCTTGCAAAAGACAAATCTCAACACATTTCTTCCATGGAGAAACTTGCAAACAGAAGTAGAAGTAGCTTTTCTCCCCCAGGTAGGGCACTTGAGATATACAGACAGTTCCGGACACCTTCCACACAGTTTGTAGCCCCATACATCTCCTATCCTCCATTATCCTGTGATAGATCTGGACATAAATCAAGACCAATGGAGCCTTCTTGTATGCAGAAAGTTGCTAAATTTCCCTGACCTCTGCAGAAGGTCTTTAAGGTCTACACTTCCTGAAATTTTTAGTTACAATCCAACTCATCAGAAGATTTGGTCTTTGGCAAACTGGGACATCTATACCACAGTTTGGAAGTAAGCCTCAACTATACAGGCAAAGTGAATTGTAGGGTGCAGACACAATGTAATTCAAGAAGGCATAGGTTCTATAGTATTCGTAACTATGAATGGTTTTCAATGTAGAAGATGGCTATGTTACACAACTAAACTGTTGCACAAACACAAAATTGCACAAGAAAACCATGTGCCAATATTTTGTGCAACACCATTGATTTTCAACATTTTTGTTGCACATTTTTATGTAGGTTTTTGTTGTACAATATTTTTATGCAAGTGTAGGTTTTTACTGTAAAGCCAGCCAGTTTCTCAAACTCTGGAGAATTATATTGTCTAATTAAACTCAAGTACTAGAAATAGTTCCTTACCTGTACCACACAGATAATTTGAGGATATATACAAACAACGATTCACAATTATCCCTTCTGAACAAGGTCTGTAAATGAATTCATACTCGCCATGCCCCTCACGTACAATGTAGTATTTATAGGGAATGTATGTATTTAAGTTGTCCTTATGAATGGTAACACAGCCTTCAATAAGGTGACCGTGCTCACCAAGGTCTCTGTTTAAAAAAAAAAAGTTTAAAAAGTAAACAAAGCATACTTAGCAGCAAAGCAAGCAATAAATTTATTGTTCAAACAAAAGCATTTTACAGCAATAACATTTAAGAAAGCAGAAGTCTGTAACAAATGGAGATTTCACTCTCTCCATTTAAACACTTAATAGCTTATTCATATACAATGGCCATCAGTATCTGCTGGGGTGCTCAAGTCCCATTACATACAATGGCACAGTAAAATGGTGCCCCTTATATAAAATGGAGAACAACAAGGTGTGCTTTTTGGAATATTCCCCCTCAAACATTTTCGAGCCATAGATGGTTGAAACAGTGGATGCAAAATCCATGGATGGAGGGCTGACTATATATTATTGTTCCCTTAATGCCTAAATATATATAACCTGCTTCAAAATATTGCAGAATATCCCCAATCAGCAGGAATGCTCCTGATCAGAGTTCTGGCTATCCAGGCATACTCTGCTCCACAAAACTCCATTCCATCCATGAATTTATTTTTCGTTTTATTTTTAAAATACTATTTCAGTACTTAGTGGCTATCAAGCAATTTCAGTAAGGGGGGGGAGCTCAAAACTTCTGAAATGTTGATGTTTTTCCAAAGATGATAGCATCTTCCTTTTTTGTTCAGTGCCTTGTGGCTTAATTTCTGTTAACACTCTCCACTGATTCTGCTTTTAGACCAAATAACCAATTATCACTAAATGAGTACAAATAGGATTGTTTTATCATCTGACAATATTCTTCCTGATCCATGAACTTAGAATATACATGAACGTACATCACTGTACTTACTTTGTGCAATTCAATTCACAGATATTGTCTTTCCAGTTTGCAAAAGGGGAAATGCCTTGTGCCCTGATGAAGATTTTGTGCTTCTCAGGATTCAACTTGAAGTCCTTAGATAGTATGGCATGAAAATATACCATAATCCCATCAACACAATATACATGGCTACAATAGTAAGAAAAAGGATTGCATAGTTTATCTTGGTGTATTTATGGAGAAGAGAAATATAATTCACTCTAATAAAATGGTTCAATAATAATCAGGAGATCACATTAAAAGTCTACATATTAGAGAGAAATTGGGAAAAAAACACTACCAAATGGGCTGGATAGTAGATCTTACCTCTATATATAATTCTCTTGGGTATGTTGCCATTTCCAGTGTGCTGATTGGCTGCTTAGGGAACTGACCAACCAATCACAGGTCTGTTGGGCAGTCAATCAGCACACTAGGGGTGGGACCATGTAGATTCCAAACATGGCCGCCGGTGAGGGAGACTGAGTAGCATGGGGGTGGATGTGGTGCGTGCTGGAGTGCAGGAGGTGGAGCCAAAGGGCAGAACGAGTGGAGGGGGAGCAGAAAGAGTGAAGGAGGGCAGAAAGAACTGAAGGGGTGGCAGGGGGGTAGAACAAGCGGCAGGGGGCAGTACAAGTGGAAGGGGGTGGCAGGGGGCAGAACAAGCGGGGGGTGGCAGGGGGGCAGAACAAGCAGGGGGGGAGGGGGGCAGAAAAAGTGGAGGGGGTGTAGTAACTTGTACTACTTATTATGAACAGTATGACTCATAACTCATTTGAAGTAGACGACACAGTTATATTTATATGCAGATACAAAAATAACTCTCAAATATGCAGTTGCTGGAAATATACATAAAATATTTAATAATCTCATCCAACTCACTATGGCTTCCTCCAAATCTGGGGCTACAGAGGAGAACTGCAGTTGAAGCCCAAGATTTGTTTTTGGCTATGTGCTTGCTTAGCAGAGAAATAGGGCTGTGCCCCTGCACCCAATTATTCTTTGAGTTTAACAAGTCAAGTGGCCACATGAGGCAGAGTAAGTTAATATGCCTCCACCTCTCATTTCCAGATAGAAGTTGGAGAAAGAGGGGTAGAGACTGACTTGGAGATCAACAAGCAAAGGAAACTGAAGCACCTCCACTGCTAGATGATGGACGTTGAACTCAAGAGTGCTCATCTGGCACACAAGTTCAGAGTTGGAAAGAGAAGAAGATTTTCCCGTAACTTCCTGCTACATTTGAGATAAAGCAAGAGATCAGAGATAAGACCCTGCCCAATAGAGGAAGGGGTCAGATTTTGTTGGCCAGTAAGTCAGATGATGTGGGGATAATACTGGACAGTGGTTTAGAATATTTGCAACAAAAAATAAAGGAATATGGTAAGTTTGTAGGCTTCAAAATTAATACCGATAAAACAAAAATCCTGACAAAAAATATGAGTGTGTAAGAGAAAGAAGAATTAAGTAGAGGGGGTTATGAAATAGTGAAAAAGGTGACATATCTAGGTGGAAGTTGTGGGGACCATCCCAGCAGCAGTGATGGTGAGGACAGAGAGGACTGACTGCTTTGGAGGCCTGGTAGTTGCAGCAGCAGTAAACAAAGAAAGGCAAGGAAAAGAAAAGGAGGGCAATAGAGGAGGGAAAATGGAGGAGGTGAGTGAAGGAGCAAATTGAATGGGGCAAGAAAGAAAGAAGGAAAAAAGGAGAGGAGAAAGAGCAGTGGCAGCAAGCAGAACAGGGCAGAGTGGAGAGGAAGAAGAGAGAACATGGGATGGCAAGTAGAACTGGACAAGAAAAAGGCAAGGAAGAGAGAGCATCAGCAGTTAAGCCAGCAGGCATGGAAGCAGCAGGATGAGGGCAGAGGCGAAACAGGTGAGATGGGAGCACAAGGAGGCAGAGAAGAGAAGGCAACCAAGGCAGCAGAGATCATGAGGGGTGGGAAGACCCAAGTGGGGTGGTTTGCAAGAGCTGTTCTGAGGGAAGAAGGATTGCTCTAAGGGGAGGATGGACCTGTGGGGGAGTGGGCTGTCTGAAGGGGCTGCTTTCAAAGGGACTGTCTTGAGTGGAGAGAGGACCTGAAAGGGGCTGTTTTTGAAGGGATTGGCTTGAAGGGAGGGAGGACCTAGCGGGGGCTAAACTGAAAGGGGTGTTATGAAGGGAACAGCAAACGCATATTCATGTTCAATCTATAACAAGATATAAATATCAGAGGGACAAATAACTACTGGCAGTAGCAGCAGTGATGGGTGACACTGGTGGAGGATCTTACAGAAACAACAGCAGTGACACCACAGCTAACACATGTTAGCACTGCACAGAGGGAGGCAATGGTGAACCCCTTTGAGAGAACCCACACCAAGAAAAGTCTACAATCAAACAGCCCAAAACAAAACAGGAGTAGGGACAGGAAGCAAACTGAATGACAGGAGGGCAGACCAGAGGGCAATTATAAAAAGGGATGTGGACAAGGGAACAACAGAAATCACACAGAAGAGATGTCAAACAGCAAAGAGTTCTCAAAAGTGGAAAGATAGTTCATAGCTTCACTACACATGATATAGGAACATGGAATGTAAGAAGCATGAGTCAAGGTAGGCTAGACAGAGTAAAAAAGGAAATGGATCATATAAACATAGCGATACTGGGAGTTGAGTTAAAATGGACAGGACATTTTGAGTCGGATACCTACACAGTGTACTACTCAGGAAACAAAAAGACAAGAAGAAATGGGGTGGCACTAATACTGAGGAAAGACATAGCAACAACAGTCAAAGAATATAATACAAAGTTGGACAGAATCATACCTATAAGACGTCAGGGAAAACCAATTAACATTAGCATAGTCCAGGTCTATGCACCAATCACAGAGGCAGAGGAGGAAGAAATAGAGATTCTATGATGAAGTCGAAGAAGAGGTTGACAACATGCCAAAACAGGATTTCTTGTTAATCTTGGATGTTTAGAATGCAAAGGTAGGAAACAGAATGGAGACAAAAACTATAGGAAAATTTGGACTAGGAGTAAGAAATGAAGCAGGGGAGCGCCTAAGAAGAGTTCTGTGAGGCCAACAATCTATTTATTGCTAACACTTGCTTCACACAACCAGAGAGAATGCTGTACACATGGACATCACTAGATGGTCAGTACAAAAACCAGATAGACTACATAATTGGAAACAAAAGATGGAGAAGCTCTATTCTTGTGGCACAAATGAGACTAGGTGCAGATTGCGGCTTAGACTACATATTACTAATAACAAAAATTAGATTAAAGCTGGGGGGAAACCCACAAAAGCAATCACAATGCTGAGATACAATCTGAAGAACATCCCAGCAGAATTCAACAACATAGTGAAAAATAGATTTGCACTAGTGAGCCTACCTGACCAGGAACCAGGGGAATTATCAACAGAAACTGGGAACATAATAAAGGAGGAATGCATAAAGACAAAAATAAAAAGAAGCAATAGATGAAAGACAAGATGCTTCAAGCAGTAAAGAAAAGAAGCAAAAGAGAAGGGTAGCAGGATCAGATACAAAATCATGAACGCAACAGTACAACAATTAGTGTGCAGGGACAAAGAAAATTACTACAACATCCAAGGCAGGGAAATTGAGGCCAACAACCAAAAACGAAGGACTAGAGACCTCTTCCACAAGATCCAGGAATTTAATGAAAAATTCAAACCAAGGGTGGGGATTCTCTATGATCAGCAAAGGAATATCATACATGACCAAGAGGAAATAAAAAGATGATGGAAGCAATACACAGAAGAGCTACATAAAAGAGACAAAAAGATGAAAGAAACCTGGGAAAAAGAACCATACGAAGATGAACCTCAAATCCTGGCAAGTGAAGTGAAAAATGCACTCAAATTAATGGGGAAAAATACAGTAAATCACCAGGAACTAATAATATTCCAATAGGACTGCTACAATCTACAGAGAAAGAATCGAGCCAAGTTCTAACTACAATCTGTCAACAAATATTGAAAACAAAGCAATGGCCCACAGATTGGAAATGACCAATATACATCTCCTATCCCCAAAAAAGGAAACACAAAAGATTGTGGCAATTAACAAGACTATTGCATTAATCACCCATGCTAGCAAAATCATGCTCAAAATTCTACAACAAAGACTCCTACCATATATGGAGAGATTCCAGAGGAACAAGACTCAGGAAAGGTAGAGGCATTAGGGACCACAGACCAAACATATTCAGGATAATGGAGTACACCAGGGAATTAAAAAATAAATAAAGCAGCATGTACTTTATAGACTGCACAGATCATGAGAAACTTTGGACTGCTCTATAAAAGAAATGGGTGCACCAACCCACTTGATAGCCCTAATGCATAACCTATATTTAGGACAGGAGGCCACCATAAGAATGGAACATGAAGAAACAGAATGATTCTCAATTGGAAAGGGTGTAAGGCAAGGTTGCATTCTATCACTCTACTTGTTAAACTTGTACACAGAAAACATCAGAGTAGGTTTAGAATCAGAGGAAGGAGGAATGAAGATTGGAGGAAGGAACATTAACAAACTAAGATATGCTGATAACATCACAATACTAGCTGAAAACTATAGACTTGGAGCAACTACTAAAGAAAGTCAAAGAAGAAAGTGCAAAAGCAGGCTTAACCCTGAACATTAAGACAACAAAAGTAATGACCATGGAGGAGTTACATAAATTCAAAATAGATAACAATGAAATTGAAATAGTGAAAGACTTCCCATTTCTTGGATCAATCATAGACCAGAGAGGAGATTACAGCCATGAAATCAGAAAAAGACTAGGAACGGGTAGGGCAGCTATGAAAGAACTAAACAAGATCATAAAATGCAAAGATGTAATATTGAGCACTAAAGTCAGAATCATTCAAGCAACCGTCTTTCCGATCACCATGTACAGATGTGAGAGCTGGACAATGAAGAAAGCCAATAAAAGGAGAATCAACTCACTCAAAATGTGATGTTGGAGAAGCATGCTGAGGGTACCATGGACGGCCAAAAAGACAAGCAAATGGGTCTTGGAACAGATCAAGCCATTGATCTAATTAGAAGCCAAGATGATTAAATTGGAGCTGTCACACTCTGGTCACACCATAAGAAGACATGGCTCAATGGAAAAATAAAAAATGCTAGAAAAGATGGAGGGAAAAAGAAAGAAAGGCCACACACCAGATAGATAGACTTGACCAGTGAGGCCATGGGCTGAACAGGCAAGATATGAGCAGGGTGGTGGAGGACAGGGGGTCTTGGAGACGTCTCAATTCATGGGGTCACTATGAGTCCAGGTCAACTCTGTCAAGGAAAATGGATATTGTAGTGCCAATTGTTTTAATAGGCCTTGCGGATGAATCTTCAATCTGGGCAAACTCAGGTCTGGTTTGGCCTGTGTTTTCAATACAGGCCTAGCTGTGACTTTGCCAGAAGTCAGACAGGAAGTAAACAATTCAGTAAGCCTGAGAAAAGTTTTCCAGGCAGCTGCCTTATCTCACTTTCTTTCATGGCCCAGCCTGTGAAAGCTTCTCATGTTATGATTTAGCTGAGCGCTAATCAGTTCTCACTGTGTAAAGAGAAAAATGAACAGCTTGCTTGTATTACCTGCCTGTGAGAAATATACAGAGCTGTCTTTGCTTTCTAGCTAAGAGGCTGCATTTTTCCATGCAGCCATGATGTAGTCTTTTGTAGTGAACCAGAAATTTAAAATAAAACTGGAAAATATTATTATTGCCTGTCTCCATGCTTTACACACCTGGGTATGCAGAAGAGCAATTATTCCTCATGCTTCTGCTCTTCTGCTGTTTTTCCCTCTGGGCATGTACAAACTGCAGAAGGGGCTGATTATTTTGACAAACTCAAGGGCAGTTAACAACAACTCACAAATCAGTGCACTCTGATTTTCTTCCGAAATTCTTTGGTATGTGCCATTATCCAACATATGTTGCAATATGATCCTTAGTGCTTCCTCCATGACTCATCAGAAAAGACAATAATGCTTGGGAAAGTGGAAGGCAGTAGGAAAATACGAAGAACACATTACAGGTGGATAAACTCAATCAAGGAAGCCATGGCCCTCAGCTGCAAGACTGTTTAGTAGGGCTGTTAATAACAAGGCAACTTTGATGGTGTCTTATTCACAGGGTTTCTATAAATTGAAGTTGTTTGGATGGCAATTAACAATAACAACAACCACAACCTTTTTTTTTTGGCACAATCAACTTCTTGTAGTATACCATATCAAAGGCTTCTGAAGTGTTTAGAAAATTAAAGGGTTTTTTTCATTTTAGAAGAAAACATATCACATTCAAAATATACTTTCAGGTGTCTGAAAGTTGTCTCTGACATAAAGCCAACTTGATTTTGTGAGACACCTGTCATGAAGAAATTAAACCTTTTGGATGAAATCACAGTTAAAAAAATTATGTCTAAATTTAATAATCTGGTAAGAAATTAATAAAGTACCACCACCACCACCAAATATTAGGTTGCAGAAATGGTAGATTACAATAAACTTTTAGGAACCATACTACCTTCTAATACATAACTGAATATATTTTTGAGATATGATAAAACACCTTCTTAATAATATATGAAATAACAACAGCCCCCAGTTCTTTAACTAATTTAATATATATTTAATTTTTAATTGTTAAAAGGCTGTTGATCCATTTAAAATTATTTATATAATTTAAGACCAAGCCTCCTCAACTGATTATACATGTCACTATTTGTGGTTAAAGTAGTATCACAATAAAGCTTTATAAGTGAAATCTGTTGAATGCTGTTTTTCAATGATTTAGAACTTTAGTTACTATACTGACAACAATCTATTAAGATAAGTCAGTTATGTATGGATTTGACCAAAATCCAAATTCTTCAACTCATTTCTAATAATTCTGACACTTCCTATTTTTATTTTTTTATAATTCATTAGTCTGCTTTAATTGTTTATTTCTAATAATGTCGCATTATTTCTTGGTTATTGAGCCTTCTTCTACAAATAAGTCTCACAGTACAATTTTCATAATCAAAAAATATAGCTTAAGATATTTCATTAGTATTGTTTTCTTCAAACACACAAAAATGGCTTAATGGCTAGAAAATGGCTGCTAGAATTTAGAGCTGTGTTTAAATGTCAATTTTGAGATAAAAAAAAAAAACAATGGCTGACATCCTGTTAGTCAGTTTCAATGTTATAAGTTAGCCTTTTGACTTCATAACTATTACCACTGCTACGACCACAAATATCTCCTCCATAACCCACATTAAAATCCAGCCAGCTACACTAAGCAAGAGTCCTGAAGCACTGATGAGCAATATGCTGAGAAATGATGTGGCTCCCCTTCTTGTACCATCCAGCAGAAGTAAGTTCAGTAGCTGCGACCAGACCCTGTGCTGGTGAAGGGAATGGATGCGTCATCCCTCAGTGCCCTGCTTGCCAGTGCCACAGAACCCCCTTCCTCAGTACACTACAGCTGACTGGATTTTAAGATGAGTTACTGAGGTCATATTGGAAGACCGAGCATAGCCATTAATTACATTAACTTGCTCCTTCCTCTCTAAGGTGTGCCTCTTTTTTTCTTCCTAAAAGGATTGGGCACCATGCTTTATGGTCTATCAACACAACAAAGCCAGGCACAGCAAATAGACTTTTACTGGGAAACAGGACTTTAAATCTATTTCACAGGGTTGTTTAATTGATGTTATTAAAGCTGCGAGAAGACAGCAGCTCTGAACCCGTTTTTCTTTTATTCTTTTATTTTTAACGTTGGTATTTTAATGATAAAAGAATTGAGTAGAAGGAGACAGCACTTATTTTAAGCAGCTCTATTTCCAAGGACGACTGGGCAACCCTCAACCCCCAAGTTTTTTGGTTGTTCCTAGCAAGACAACCTCAGAAAGTGATACTACTGGATTTCTGTTCAGTGCTCTGGCTGATGGCCTGTGGGGTACTTCAAAGCTTAGCTCCAGTCTACATCTTATTTAACATATTCATGAACCTGATGGGAGAGACTATCAAGAGTTTTGGGGTTCAGTGCCACTGGCCAACCCTCTTCTCTGCTTGACATCTTATTTCAAGAAATCTATTTTGGCACAAACCTGGTGTCTAACGTCAGTAACAGACTAGAGGAAAATGAACACACATGCAGAGAAAACAGAGATGTTCCTAGTCATTGAAAAGGCAGGTCAAGGAAAGGGATTCAACTTATTCTGGATGTGATTACAGTCCCCCTAAAACTCAGGTTCATAGTTTGGGTATACCTGGGCCTAAAAGCCAAGGTTTCACTGGTGGCCAGGAAGGCAAGTGTGCCAGCTGTGCTGCTCCTGTAAATGACAGATCTGGCCACTGAGATACATCCTCTTAGGATTACTTTAACATGCACTGAACAGGCATGCTTTTGGAAAGTATTTGCAATTTCAGTGGTTCCACAATGCTGCAATCACACTGTTTATTGGAGCTAGTTACAGGAAGAATAGAAATTCTTTGTTGATGACTTTACTGGCTTTTGGTCTGTTTCTAAGAACAAATCAAAGTGACTTATAGAGCCTATATACAACTTTGGTCCTATCTACTCCAGAGAAGGATGACCAAAATCTACTCCAGAGGAGGGTGACCAAAATCAAAGGAGAGTGGCCAAAATAGTTAAAGGTCTGGAAGCCATACCCTACGAGGTTCAGCTTAGGGAGCTGGGTATATTTCACCAGGGGAAGAGAAGGTGAAGAGGTGACATGATAGCCATGTTTAAATATTTGAAGGGATGTCATACTGAGGATGGAGCAAGCTTGTTTTCTACTACTCCAGACACTAGGACACAGACCAATGGACTCAAACTACAGGGAAAAAATTCCACCTAAACATTAGGAAGAACTTCCTGACAGTAAGAGCTGTTCGACAGTGGAATGCACTGCCTCAGAATGTGGTGGAGTCTCCATATTTGGAGGGTTTTAAACAGAGGCTGGATGGCTATCTGTCAGAAGTGCTTTGATTGTGTATTCCTGCAAGACAGGGTGTTGGACTAGATCCCCCTTGTGATGTCTTCCAACTCTATGATACTCATATGAGCCTTCTCAAATTCTATGAACTTTCAAGTGAGGCTTTCTTTTCGTCTTATCACCTTCACAGGCATGTTTGGTGAGAACTCACCTTCTCAGTATCTGTTCTTATCTTCTGGAATTTCCTTCTACTGGAGGCCAATCTGGCCCTCTCCTTCATCAGCAGGTGAAGACCCTTTTATTTAGACAGACTTTCGGCTATTAAATGGCTGCTGTGATAGGATCTGCTAGACTTTCTGTCAGGAGTTAGAGACTGAACTCCATTATAAAATGGCCGAACAACTGCAGAATCATGCTGAGTCTTAATGGCTGACTCCATGAACTACCAAGTCATGCCTAGTCAGGCCACTAGAGGGCAATGTCCTCTGTGTGTGTGTGTGTGTGAGTGAGTGAGAGAGAGAGAGAGAGAGAGAGAGAGAGAGAGAGAGAGCGCTAGACCAAAGCTCATTTCCCTCTTCTTGTGAATGCTGATGCCTGGTGAAGCAGTTTCTCTTTCAATTGTAAATATCTGTATACATTGCAACTGTTTGACTTTGAAGATAAAAGTGCCTCCTGCTTATTAGGACGTCAAACACTTTGTGTGTGAGTATTCTTGGGAATGGGTTGCTACTAAGTCTGCTGAGATAGTTTTTGGCTTCTGCCGCAGATTGAGTGTCCTATTATCCCCTGACAGTGGTTATGGGCCAAGCTGATTGATCTCAGATTAGATAAGGTGCACCCAGAAAGGTTCCCAAAAACATTTTTGTTTTGTTTTGAGTGTTTTTGACTAGTTGGCTGAGAAACAGTTAAGTTTCAGCCAGGCTTTGTGTTAGAGCTATCTTCACACAGCCTTGAAGAGCTGCCAGCTGTTTTTGTTTCATAGCTAGAGAATTGTTGACTCAATCAGCAGAATGGCAGATAATAGTCTCATCTGCTTTGAAAAGCTGGCTGATGGAAATTATTCAGCATTGAGTTTATACATGAAGGTGAAGGCTTTATTAATTAAGGACAATTTGTGGCATGTTTTAGAGAATGAAAGTGTGATCTCAGAGGGCCCAGAAGATAAAATTAGGATGTTGAAGAGCATGATGGAAGATGCACGAGCCCCAGCTGGGCTGTGGGGGGAGGCAGTGAAGACTGCTGCTTACCATTTAAATAGACTGTGGATGTCTGGTGTCAACCAGACCCTATACTGTCTATTGTATGGTAGAGCACGAAACCTCAAGCACCTGCGGATTTTTGGACAATATGCAAATGTACGGATTCACCTGAGCCTAAGGAAGCCTGGGCAGCCTAAAGCCAGGAGCCTGCGTTTCCTAGGCTATGAGAGTAATAAGTACATGTTTTCTCTCCATCCTGGAAAGGTGGCGCTCTCCAGGAGTGCAAATTTTTAAATGCACTCAGGGTGGGATAGATTGCCACCCAGGAAGTTTTTGTTCCCTTGGGGAGGATGTGCCAACAACTTCTAGAAGTCCCACAAATGGAGGGGTGGCTGAGCCTGATGATGATGAAGGGGAGGCAGAGGAAGAAAAGCCTGACACTTCCCATGCCAATCCAACACACACACCACCACAGACAAGCATTGAGCTTGACACAGGGAGAGATAGCAGCAGTGCAAGTGAAGATGAGTCAGACAGAACTAAGGTGCTCACTCCCAGACGGTCAAGGAGGGTTAGAAAGGCTCCTGACAGATTTGTTGTTCAGGAAGCCAGGCTATGCAATGTCATGGCAGAGGAGCCTGCAAGTTTTCAGGATCTCCTAAAACTTCCCCAGGAAGAGCAGGAGAAGTGGAACTCAGCCATGGACTCTGAGTTTGAGTCACTAGTTGAAAGAAAAGTGTTCCAGATAGTTGAGAGGCCCAGAGACCAAAAGGTTGTTGGTTGCAGGTGGGTATAAAAGCTTAAGGGCATGCCTTAAGGGCGGACTCCAAGGTTCACTCAGCCTTCCATCCTTTCGTAGGTCGGTAAATTGAGTACCCAGCTTGTGGGGGCAATTAGCTAACACACATTGGAAACTGTTTAATGCAGTGTAGATGTGTAAATAGCTATTGCTTAAAACAATTTGTAAGCCGCTCTGATAGCCTTGTGGCTGAAGAGCAGGGTATAAATAACTAAATAAATAAAAAATTAAAAAATGCCTGATGGGACACAAAAGTGTAAGGCACGCTTAATTGCGAAAGGCTTTTCGTAGGAGCGCTACACCAATTTTGACAAAACCTTTTCACCCACAGCAAAGCCAGAAAGTCTTAGGTTAGTGTTAGCTGTAGCAGGCAAGAGGAAGATGATTGTGCAACACTTTGACTTTGAAACAGCATACCTGAATGCTGATCTTGAAGAGACAGTGTTCATGGAACAGGCTCCAGGGTATGACAGTGCAGGTGAGAGCAAGGTGTACTTTTTATGCAAAGCATTCTACATCTTGAAACAAAGTGCACGTAGCTGGAACAAGTACATACACCAAGTTTTGGTGTCACTAGGTTACACAAGGAGCATCGCAGACGCCTGTATGTACACCAGAGGAGCAGGTGATAGTGCTGTCATGCTAGTTATCTATGTGGCCGACCTTTGTGTGGTGGCAAAGAGTGCCAGTGATGTCAAGAAAGTGCAGGTGGAGTTAGAAAACCGGTTCAAGTTAAAGGACTTAGGCAGCCTAAGATGCTATCTAGGAGTAGAGGTAGAAAGAACCAGTCTTGGAGAATTTTTCCCAAGTCAGAAGAAGAAAATTGACAGTATTGTGGCCAAGTGTGGGCTTAGTGAGGCAAAAGTGGTCAGGACACCAATGACCATTGATTTTGTGAACTTGGGAGCCAGAACAGGAGTTTGAAAGGCCAGATCTGTACCATTCAGTCGTAGGCAGTCTGTTGTTTATTGCAAACAACACAAGGCCTGACATCAATTTTGCAGTTGGGGTGCTCAGCAGAAGAGTCTCCAAGCCAAGGACGGCAGACTGGGAAGCCCTGAAGAGGGTAGTTAGATTTCTCAAGGGGACTAGGGACATGAGCTAGGGATAGGAAGTCAGGTGACCCTGGAGTGCTATGTGGACAGCTCTTTTGCTACCGAGACTTCAGACAGGAAGTCAGTGACCGGGTTGGTAGTCAGTATGCAGAGACCCCCATAGTGTGGAGATCAAGGAAGCAGAACTCTGTAGCCATTAGTACCACTGAAGCTGAATTCGCAGCCTTGTCTGAAATGGCAAGTGAGGTACAATGGGTAAGGCAGATGCTTGCAGACCTTGGGGAGCTATGCCAAATGCCTGTTGAGGTGCATGAGGACTTACAAGCCTGCATAGCTATGGCTGAAGCAGAAAATCTGAAATGCAGGACAAAGTACATTGCGGTACGCTACCAAAATGTGAGGTAGTTAATACAAGAAGGTGTCTTGTGTCTGAAGTACTGTCCATCTGAGGACAATGTTGCAGACCTGCTCACAAAAGCCCTTCCAGCAGGAAGCCATGAGGAAATGGCAAAGAGGCTGGGCCTTGTCACTAGTGTGTAAAGTGAAAGGTGTCAAAAGGGAAGGTCAAGCAACAGATGACTGATGTCCAACAATGTATGTTAATGATGTTATGTTGTGATGATAACATGTGTCCTGAGCAGTAGTTTGACCATATTTGGAGGGGACTGTCAGGAGTTATTAGAGACTGAACTCCATTATAAAATTGCCGAACAACTGCAGAATCATGCTGAGTCATAATGGCTGACTCCATGAACTACCAAGTCATGCCTAGTCAGGCCACTAAAGAGCAATGTCCTGTAGATGTAGATATATAAGTGAGCTACTCCAAAGCTCACTTCTCTCTTCTTGTGAATGCTGATGCCTGGTAAAGCAGCTTCTCCTTCAAGTGTAAATATTTGTATATATTGCAACTGTTTGACTTTGAAGATAAAAGTGCCTCCTGCTTATTTAGATGTCAAACACTCTGTGTGTGAGTATTCTTGGGAACGGGTTGCTACTAAGTCTGCTGAGAGTTTTTGGCTTCTGCCGGGGATTGAGTGTCCTATCATCCCCTGACACTTTCCACATGGTTTTCATAGTTTAGTATGTTTTTAAAATGCTTTCATTCATTGCCTACTTTTAATATGATACTTTATTTTGTTGTTGCTCTTTAATGGTATAACATACTTGGTTTTAGCTATATGGAAGCTACTTTGGGTACCGCACTTGGAAGAAGGGCAGACTATAAACATAATTAACAAATAAATTAAAATCAATATAATGATTCTACTGATAGGACCATTCACATGGTGTCCAGAAAGAAGCTCTCAACTAGGCAGATTGTGGGAACAGGTCGCCTGAATCTTATGTATGTCTTGTACAAAGGCAAATGTGGATCAAGCACTGTCTTCAGTCATAACTTAGTGACTGGAGCTATCATACTGAGTAGGCATAGGGTCACAGACCAATGACTGGGAGCAATGTCACAAGGTGAAGATGATCAAGTCCTGGTGGGCAACTACAAAGAATCTCAATAAGACTGCACTGAGGAAAAATGTGATTGGATGTAATAAGAAGAGTCAAGCATTTCACTTTCTGATAAAAAAGGTACGAATGTACATGCTCTGAAAGAAGACAGAAGTCTTGTTGCATTCACACCACTATTGACACTGGTGACAGAGGAATGGCAAGCAGTAAATGCAACATTTCAAGTAAGCAAAAGACATACTGCACCTACCAGGTAGGTCATGAAGGCAACAAGTCAAACAAGTACCAAGGTGGTTGCTGATGAGGAGTTGGAAAAACCACAATCAAAGTTTCTGTGGACTTTTCTGATCCTGTTTGGGATGAGATCCACTATCCTTGTCTTCCTTCTTCCTATTGCATGGGGACTTAGATCTCATACACTTGGGTCTCCATACCATGACCACTTCTCAATAGCACTACAAACTGTAATGCCCTATCATTATGCACCAAACCTCCCAAATAATTGAAAACATGCAAAGATACCTACACCCACCCCAACAAGCACATCAGAACCTTGCACTGCTCCCAAAGGAACAACATATAACAGATAATTTCCTGTCATCGTTTTGAAAGGGAAAAAAACTCCAAGAGAAAACGGAGTAATTTAGGCTTTGTAGGGGTGAGGCCCGTGGGGATTTCTAGGGGGAAATTGGCTTCTGGCCCCGACAAAGCTGCCCACCTTTGCTATAGAGGCAGTTGCAGAGAACCTTCTTGGTAAAATGCTGTGGTACTGTTTAACAATATAATATTTCTCTACAAAATATACGTTATGTAGCATGTTAACAGTATTCATGGACAGTTTAATAGAAATGCATTTTTTCCCTTTCAAAAGAAGAAACAATTCTCTACAGAGCTAGAAAACAAATGTTATCAATCAATTCCTCCAACATTTAAAATCACATCATAATTTCAGGAAATATGCTGTACCTTTGCTTAACTTCATTGACCTTGTAATTCTCCTGCTTATTCCTGGTCTTCTGGTTTGTTTGTTTTTTATTTTGATTTGCAACTGAATTCTTTTCCTTCTTCTCAGATCCTTCTGTTCGTGTTGTTTCTTCTACTTTTTCACATACTTTCCCTGACGTAAATGGAGCTTCCACCTTTGCTTTCTGCAACAACCACACATATTATGCTTTTTAAAAAGTAAGTGTACACAAATCATCATCATCATCATCATCCTTTTTTATTTAAAGTCTACACAAATTTGCCAGCCCTCAGCACATATACATGTTAGTCGTTTGTGGCCTGAAAGGAAGGAAAGAGCCAGTTTTTCAGCGAGATTGCCACAAGTAATTAGGCACGTTTCTGAAATAACTTTGGTGTGGAGAATACAGAGACCCGAGATCCAAGCTGTTTTTGTATAAATTATTTTATTCTTTCAGTATCATTGGACACACTCTAGAACTCACAGTCACCTTCCCCTACTCCTACACCTCAAAGTACTCCCCAAAGTACTCCCCAAAGGAACTGCTGCTGCAAGCAAAAGACTGAGTCTGTTTTTAAATCCCTCCCTATAACCCCTGTGTGACACAATGTCAGGATATTATCAAAACATTACAACAGAAGAGAGCAACTGTACAGGAAGTAGAGGCCAATTTTCCCTCTCTCACCTACAGGCCACACTAACATTTCCAATGGTGCATTGGAAATTATGTCATATCATTTCCCATATCTGTTATAATTTAGTTTGCAGTCATTTTTCAAAGTTATTCTGGGATCTGGAAGGTTGGGTGGGGGATAAGGCTAACTGCCACATTTGTGAGCATTTCGTTTCTGTTCTTAGCAATTTGGGGGCCAAAAATCACACAGAAAAAAATTAAAATAAGTAAGGAGGCTTGGTGCTTTGGGGAAATGCCAGAGAACATCTGGGGCTGCCAAAGTAGGGTTCAGGTCCACATGTGTCCCACAAGCCACACTTCCCCTATCCCTGGACTGTAAGGATGGTTTGTGTTGTCATGTAGTCTGCTCAGTACTACCTGTGTTCACACTCCTTGTTCTAAACCTGTCAAATCACACAAAGCAAGCCACCTCAAGTGGGAACTAGGGTAGGCTTTGCCTCCAAGGTCCTGAATCCTTGACTGCCTTGCTTCCTAGCTGTGCTGGACTTCTCAGCAGCTTTGTATAACATCATTCATGGTAGTTTTCTGGGATGTCTTTCTGGTTTGGGACTGAAAGCACCATTTTGCAGTAAAGCTAATCCATTCTGATAAGATTCCAAGTAGTAGTGCTCAAGAGCTCCCATTAAACACCTTGGCCTTACGGTGGCCTGTACCATGTTATCCTGCCACTTAGAATGGTTCAATATCAAAATAACACTTGCAAGGGAGATCCTCCAGACACCTGGAGTCAAGTATCACTGACAGGCAGATGACAAGCAGCTCTCCTCCTCTAAAGCCAAAGAAGTCTTGGAAGGTTTGACATATTCCTTAAAAATCATATGATCAACAAACCTGTGAGCAACTTACTTTTGGAGCTGAAGCGCTGTTATGTTTCTTGTCCCCGTCTCCAACATTTGCTTTACAGCTCTGTCCCATTTCAGATTCAGATGGCTTAATTCCCAAGTTTTGCTCCCCTGAACTCAATTTTTCATCTTTATTTTCAGAAGATTCAGTATTAAAGTGAAGATCTGAAGGTTTGTTCTCCACAGCACTTTCAGAAACAGGCACTCCATCATTAACAAAAGTCTGAGTAATCAATGTATTTTCCAGAGACTGATCAGTGGCAATAGAATTTATGTTACTTTGTTCTTTGCTAGAACCTGTAAAATCCTTTTGGGAGCTTTCTCCCTCCATCTTTTCCCTCCATCTTTTCCCCTGATAAGCACTAGCATGCTGATCATCTGCACTATTTTTACAACCTTGTTCCTTTTCTATAGCACTTTCTGGACTCTGCTCTGTGCCTAAAGAATTGCTGTTAGTCAGACCTCTACTGTCATCAATGGACTCGGTGTCTACTTTGGGTGATTTATCTACTAGGGTTTGACTTCCTTTTGGTGGGTTTTTTTCTAGACTTAAACAATCATCAAGATTGGATGATGCAGAACTTAGGGATGCTGCAAAGGTGTCCTGAATTTCCAAGTCTGAATGTTTTTTATTATTCTTCTTGTTTTTCTTCTTTTTCTGAAAAATTGGAAAAACAAACAACCTTAAGAAAAGGAAGAAATCCTTCTATAGCTTGTCAAGCGAGCATAATTCAGCCTCTGTCTTTATTATACAGAAACCTCTATGTATGTATCCATTCCAGAAGTTACTTACCACAAACTCACTTTGAGTTATAAAAAGTGGAGGGCAGAAATTACAGCACCTTATACATTCTGTCCCTTTCTGTGAGGGAAGACCATCAGCCAAATGCAAATCAAGTTCTGCTGCAACCTAGATAGGCAACAGTGTACCATGCAGCTGAACTAAACAAAAGTTCTAGTTTTAAAAAATTAGTCAAGACACTTGAAAGAAGCAAGAAATATGATCTGGAAACAGGAAACTATTACAAGCTAGATGATAGAAGAGGAAAGAACACTGTTTCACCTATTTTCTAGAGTAGACCTTTTATAAAAAATCAGATTATCAGAATTCAAATCTCATACTATTTTTCAAACCTGAAAAAATAGTCCTTTCACACAAATATCTGTGAAGTAAAAACAACATAATATAATATAAACCTCCAGAAGCAGATTACATCCCAATAAAACAGGAAAGCTTGTGATACTGTTAGGAACTGCGTATAACTTCTTTTTTGAGTTCTATTCAGGTATTTAGGAGATGCTTATCTTGAACACAGGAGAAAAGGGAGGGGGCTAGCTCCCTTATTGCCCTTCATGTACAGAGATCAACAATCAGAAGGGAACAGCATCGTCTGTTTGCTCAGCCTCTCTATGCAGTAAGAAAACCTAGTTTTTCAGTATTCTAAATCAGGTGGTGTGCATCTTCACAGTGTGCAGGCTCTCTTCTTCAGTTTCTTGCTCTTTAGAACTATGCAGGGCAGGGCAAGACTAGCCTGTTCCCACTCCTCCCATATTCAGATTAACTCTATCCTGAATGACTGCATAGGACTCATGCCATATCTCATTACCGAAGCACAATCAATATCCACAACTTCAAAACTTTTTTGCTTTTTGCAGGGCATTTCTCCACATAATCACTATCTCCTGCATAGTTTAATTTAGAAGCAGCTCTGATGATTGTTGAAAATGATAAGCTTTCTATATTATTAAGAGATGGTCCTTTAAACTCTTTTAATAGGGAGTGGGGAAAAGTAATAAACTGTTTAAAGAAGAACTACAGTCCTATAACAGTGCTAAATTTAAAATAGAAAAAATACTAATAGAAATCAATTAAAAGAAAATAATATTTTTGCAGCCATTTTGGCTAAAAATATCAAATATAATAAATAAAATTTGAAATACTCTTTTATTAATGAGAGAAATGCAGTATAAAGGAACTTGTGAGGACAGAAATTACCATCTATACATTACAAACTAGTAACTGGAAGGAGGAAGTTAGACTAAAAATGGAAAATAAGATGAGTTTTCTATATATATATAGCAGTTACTGAAGTATTATCAGAGAGCATATAAGGAATTTGAATGATAGAAAGGAAAATCAACGTTAAAGGTAGATAAATATTGTAATTATGCTATATAGATTCTCATTAGATATTGATCAGATTTTTTTCTTTTTAATGTTATTTATTATTATTATTATTATTATTTAGCAGCAGCTCTGGAAATAGTATCCTGTGCTGTTAATGGAACAACTTATGTCAGTGAAACTGAGCAGAGCAATATTTCCCCTTCCCCTGCTGCCCACTGCAAACCCTCAACCTCTGCTCTGTCAGGATCAGATCCCTTGGCTCCTGTTCCTGCCCTTTTCGCTTATTTGCCTGTGGCCTTGGTGTATAACGGGCCTAGCAGTTTGTGTGGGGGGGGATGCATAACTGTTTGGATTCTGCTTAGGAAAAGAAAGATAATGATGCAGCTGCAATTAATGGTTTTCTAAAGCCTGGGAAGAAGGTGTTTTCAGTTTAAGGAATACTTGTGTCAGTGGGTGATGGATGACCAATGATTTTATAGCCTCCCAGATTTTGCTGATTGTAAAATGCTTTTAATTTAGAATGTTATCAGTTAGGCTCACAGCAAAGACTTTGTACTGCATGCTTCCTGAATTCCTAGCAATAATGTTTTCTGATGGACTCTGAAACTTGTGCTCTGTTTGTTTGGGAAAGCTAATACTTGACAGCTCTGGAGAATTAGGAAACTCTAGTGTAGACTCTGTAGTGTAGACTACTGAAGCGGGGAGGGAAAATACTAGTGTATTAAAGTCCAGTTGGGCAACAATGGGTTTTTCCTTGGGCTTCCTACAAGATAAAACTGCAGTAATTACTTTCATCATCATTGGAGTGAGGTCAAAATGACTTTCAGCCCCTCAAAATCACCTCTTATCTCAAATAATAAATGTCACTAGAGCTGATCATTTCTAGCAGTAGCTTTCCCCATTGCAAGGGGACATCTAATTTTTAATTCCCCTGTTTTCCTGGTATATTATGAAAAAACTAAATTAGTAGAGCAGTTAAGAATTACTAACGTCTATCTTTTTGTGAGTTGGCAATACTTTTATGGAAACATGTTATCTACTTATTTTAAATAAAAGAACCATGAAGAAATTTATTTCAAAACAGGAGCACCATGGGCAGAATAGTTTTAAAATGCACTGGAAAGTCTAGAGAGAAACAACAGGTATTGATGACTTCTGTTCACTATCTGCAATTACTAGACACATTCTGACAGTAATACAAATACATTGCCTGGTAGTTTACATAAACAATACTGACAAAAACATCCCATGTTGACTTTTTGTGATTATGGCATTGCCTTCTAACTGTTCACAGACTCTCTGTTTAATGATCTGCTCTAGAATCTTCCCTGGTATTGATGTCAGACTAACTGGACAATAATTGTTGGGATCCTCTTTTTTCCCCTTTTTGAAGATGGGAACAACGTTTGCCCTCCTCCAGTCTGCTGGGACTTCTCCTGTTCTCCAGGAGTTCTCAAAGATTATTGCCAATGGCTCTGAGATCACATTTGCCAGCTCTTTTAATACTCTTGGATGTAGTTCATCTGGTCCTGGAGATTTAAATTCATTTAGATTAAGAAGGTATTCCTGTACTACCTCTTTGCTTATTATATGCTGGATTTCCCCTGTTGTGTCTTCTGTTCCTTTATCCTCAGGTTGGTCGCCCTTTACCTTTTCTGAAAACACTGAGGCAAAGAAGGTGTTGAGTAATTCTGCCTTTTCTCTGTCCCCTGTTAGCATTTTGCCATCTTCTCCACGTAGTGGCCCTACCATTTCCTTCTTCCTCTTTTTGCTGCGGACATACCCAAAAAAAACCCTTTTTATTGTTCTTAACCTCTCTAGCGAGCCTGAGCTCATTCTGTGCTTTAGCTTTTCTGACTTTACTCCTACATGTGTTCGCTATCTGTTTGAACTCTTCTTTGGTGATTTCCCCCTTTTTCCATTTCCTATACATGTTCCGTTTAAAACTTAGCTCTGTTGATATTTCTTTAGTCATCCATCCTGGTTTCTTGAGACACCTCCCATTTTTCTTCCTCAATGGTACTGTTTGAAATTGTGCCTTCAGTATCTCCCTTTTGAGAAAGTCCCATCCGTCTTGAGGTCTTTTCTCTTTTAGTATTCCTGACCATGGGATCACCCCCAGTATTTCCCTGAGTTTATTGAAATCAGCTCTCCTAAAGTCAAGAATGCGTGTCTGACTATGCCTGGCTTCTCCTTTCCATTGTATACCAAACTCCAGGAGAACATGATCACTCTCACCTAAGGATCCCACCACTTGCACCCCATTAACCAGGTCATCCCTGTTGGTTAGGATCAGATCTAAAATAGCTGACCCCCTTGTTGCCTCTTCCACCTTTTGAACCATGAAATTGTCTTCCAGGCAAGTAAGGAATTTGCTAGACCTTGAAGTTTTGAATTCAATCAGTGGATAATGAATCAGTGGATACAGGGGTCCTATGAAAGCTCTGTTGCCACTGATGACTTCCTATGCTGTTCCACCCAATACCATGCTCATTTTATCCTAGTCACTATATTGCCACCTATGCCACTATGGCTACCTACATTAGTGTAGTCGTGTTAGCTAACAAGATCATAGCTTCAGTGTCTAGCAAACAAATGCATACGTTTTACCCTACCTCAACTTACAGATCCTCTTCCCACCCCATCTTTCTTCAGCTTCTCCCAATACCAAATAATGGTTGAAAGTCCTCTCAATTCTTTGATTCAAACGCCCACTCAGATATTTTTTATTTTATTTTTATTTAGTTATTTATACCCCGCTCTTTAGCCACAAGGCTATCAGAGCGGCTTACAAATTGTTTTAAGCAATAGCTATTTACACATCTACACTGCATTAAACAGTTTCCAATGTGTGTTAGCTAATTTTTTAGATAATGTTTTTCCCCATATATCTAAGGACACAATTTCATCAAACCTTAAAAGCTACATTTATGAGAAACCTCCAAGGCCTGACAGACAGAACTTCCACCATGTATAACTGTCCCTTAACCATGAACTCACAGCAGACCTACTACTTAAGAACAGTGTACTTGCTAGGGCATTCCACATATAGGAAAAACTACCTGCTGAAGGCTTGAGCATGGGCTGCCACTCTCATATAGGTCTGGTTTCTCCCTTCTCCTCTTTCTGGAAGGAGGGTTATCAAGTTGATCAAACTCACTGTTCACAACTTTAGCTACCTGTTGAAAGACAGCCTTGCTTTCAGAGAACTTAGCATTTGGAAGCAAAAGGGTAACTGCTTGGTTATTAATGCAGCAAATAGAAATGAGCCTTTGTTAGCAAGTGTACCCAGTGAAACACAATGAAAAGTTCTAAAACATGAGCTAGTCATCAGTCTTCTCCCACTTCACTAAATGAGAAGGATTACTTAACTCCTCACACTGTGCACAACCTATACACAAGAAATACTTACTTTTTTCTGTGAGAACGAGGCCTGACTCTCAAGGCTCCTTGTTAGAAACTGTTCTCGCTCCCTCTGTGCTTGTTCAGTGCATGGATCTTCATCAACAGACAATCCCAAGGAAGGAGAGTTTTCCACCTTCAACTCTCCCCCTGGCTCCATTCCCAGATCTGATGTCAGGTTTGCATCTCTCTTCTCTGCATCTGAAACAAAAGTCCTCTGGAAACTCAACTAAAAAGAAATCTGAAGCCACTTCAGAGACAGGGACGTGTCAGCGTGTATCTGTGTCTTAGTAACTAAATGAATCCACTGAAACAAGTTTTCTGTCCCACCTCAAGTTTTATTTCTTGAGCTCTCAAGCTTGTGCTTTAGGGTACAGCTGCCATACCAAGGACTCACTGTACAACATGATGCAATTTCATGAACATCTTAGGATACAACTCCATTGCTTCAAAATCCTGTAAGAGTACATCAACTTCAGAGTCTCACACTTCATAATTCTCACTTCACAATATCAGCACATCACCTTCAGAATATGCTGTAAATGAAATTACCTCCAATTAATGGGCAAACAAGCTATTGTTCCTTCTCTGTGACTGCACTACCACCACTGCTATTGTTCTATGTAGTTTTTTGAAAATACGCTATTATATGTCTCTTTCAATGTGTTTTTATTCTTTATTTTTAAAAAAATCTGTTAGCCATTAGGAATGTTTTATCTACAATATAAGGCAGGATGTAAGTATTTTAATTAAAAGGTCACATACACTTTTAACAGTTAATTTAGAATAATATTATGCAAGCATATTTTGACAAACCATAACTGTGCTTGAAATAAGTTACTGTCCACTCCAGATAATAAAGTGGGTGACTGTCACCACTTTCTTATTTTTATTATAATGTTAACATAACGTTTCTCAAATTGGGGGCAGGGAGGGCTATTTTTTTAAAAAAAATGCTTTGTTAGTATAGATTCTGACTGCTATGGTTTTACTCACTTAGTAGTTGTAGTGGTGCAGGGACAGCGACTGTGTAACCAAAAACCATCAAGTGTGGTTGTCATGATAGCAGTTCCCATCATCCTGCAAAGGTGAGGGCACTCCTATCATTCTGCAATGACTACATATCCCATTATCTGCAAACAGCGATTGTCTTGCCAGCAGGACATCAGGTAAACAAAGGGTTAAAGGAACCAAAGGTGAGAGAGCTAAAGGGCATCTCCTGACTCAGCATCATCATGAGGTCAGAGCACCAGAGAGAACTGACCAATCAGGACTTTGAGTCTACTAAAATAAGGTACAAATGCTTTGTGTGAGCACATGACAGGGAGAGACACAAAAGGAACACCTTGGGACAACACCTCAAATCTCTTGGAAAGATGAGAGGATAAAGGACTTAACAATGGAAGATGCTGGTGAGCCAGCCTGGCCCATCTAATTGGCTCCAGCCTTCCATCTGAGTCCAACAGAAGATTGCATCCTTGTGAGTAGATTTTAGGGAATTTTAAGTTATTTTTTTAAACTTTGGCTGAATGTAGCTGTATATAACTGAATGCTTTGACTTTAATACTCTGTAACTCTAAGCCTCTGACCTGAAGAATGAAGTGCTTTCTTCGTGAAGTGATTTATCTCTTACACTCGCTTGAATAAAAGAAGCTTTCTAATTTTCCTATAGCTGATGCCTTCATGTGCCTATCCTTTGTCATTGCTACATTGCTATCTCTCTCTGGGGTAGGAGGGAGGAGTTGGTTGATTATATAGTGGTAAGTAGTTCCACTGGTTAATCAGAGACCTTGCACAGCTTCTCGCTGTGCTGTGTGGAAAGGGAGGCAACTCAGCAAGTGGTGGTGGCGGCTACTGAAAGAGACATACTTCTGTGGGATCCTAGGCTAGAAGGATCCTAAGAGTGTGTCTTGGGAGGATCAGCACAGGACTTCTTGGCAAGAGCACTCTTGGGGCTGACTGCAAACACGTGCAAGCCTTGCCACTCAAGTCTGTGTCTGTGTGCATGCACAGAGTGAGGGGCTGAATTAGTGTCACATGGATGGCAGCGGTGTAAAGGGAGGTGAACAATGAACAGACTATGTGATGTTGAAGGCTTTCACGGCCAACATCCATATGTTTCTGTGGTTTTTTTCTGGGCTGTGAAGCCGTGTTCTGGAAGAGTTTATTCCTGAAGTTTTGCCTGCATCTGTAGCTGGCATCTTCAGAGAATAGTTGGGTAGGGGTGTGTGGCTTTATATACTGTATGAGTCCCTGCTAGAGAGAATATGTAAATTTGTGTATTTGAATGGCTAGTTCCTGGGGGGAGATATGCAAGGAGGATTAGTGTCTCTTTTGGCTAATGGCCCATTATCTGCTGGAAATGCCCCTGTCCCTGGGTGGAGTTCATTTGCATGTGTTGAGTTTTGATTTTGGTGTTTTTCAAGACTAGTAGCCAAACTTTGTTTACTTTAAGGGTTTCTTCTTTCCTGTTGAAGTTGTCCAGGTGTTTGTGGATTTCAATAGCCTCTCTGTGCATTCAGGCATGATAGTTGTTGGCCTGGTCCAGAATTTTAAGGTGTTTTTAAATAACATTTTGTGTCAAGAAAGATTGGTTTATAATGTGTTCTGCTATTGCTGATTTTTCTGGCTGGCGCAGTCTGCAGTGTCTTTTGTGTTCCTTGATTTGTGTTTGCACACTGCGTTTAGTGGTCCCTATGTAAACCTGCCCACAGCTGCATGGTATGCGGTAAACTCTTGCGGCTATCAAAGAGTCTCTTTTGTCCTTTGCTGAGCATAACATTTCTTGGATTTTCTTGGTTGGTCTTTAGATTGTTTGGAGGTTGTGTTTCCTAATCAGTTTCCCTACTCCTTTGATGTACAGTAAAAATACCTTCCCTCTGGGTGGCTGTTTTTCTTCATTCCTATGGTTTTTTTCTGGGTCTGGCTGTTCTTGTGATGTCTGATCTGGAGTAACCATTAGTCTGTAGACTCCAGTTTAGGTGCTTCAGTTCATCCTCCAGATAGTGGGGTTCGCAGATCCTTTTTGCGCTGTCTACCAATGTTTTTATTGTGCTTCTTTTTTGTCCTGGGTGATGACTGGAGTTCTTGTGTAGGTATCTGTCTCTGTGGGTTTTCTGTTTACCTATGGTCCAACCGTTGGTTTGATTTGCAGATGACTAGGACACCGAAGAATGGCAATGTTCCTTCATTTTCTTTTTCCATCGTGAATTGGATATTTGGGTGGATGCTGTTCAGGTGGTTCAGAATGTGACCAAATCTTCTTCTCCGTGGCTCCAAATGGAAGTGTCGTCCACATATCAGAACCATGCTGTGGGCTTTTTTGGTGCTGTTTCAATGGCTTGCTTTTCACAGACTGAAGGAAGCAAGTGCTGAACAAGTACAGTATTCCCAATCAATAACAACATGGGGGGGGGGGTGAGATTAATTTTTTTTTAAATCGTGAGATTGATAAAATAGAAAAGAAACTTTTTAAATCTCTCAAGTGATTATTTATCAGACTATCACTTTAGTGGTCCACTTACCAAGGACAATGTTACAAATGCAGTAGAGTTTACTTAGACCCACTGAACTTGCATATTTCATATAAATACACCATGTAGTACAAAGCATAAAAGACCATATGTATACAATCCACATAAAATAGCTATAGCTCACTTAATGATTTATAATTAACTAGCTGGACCCGGTGTACCACACACCATTAAAAAAAATTCTCCAAAAAACACCCAGTAGACCTCACGCCTGGTTGCCTGGGTTCTGTTGCAGTGGTAGCAGCGGTGTCCCACCACCACCAGTTGACTGCCTGTGTCCTGTTGCAGCGCTTGGCAGCAGTGTCCTGCTGCCATTGTCACCAGTTTACTACTTGGGTCCCATCACAGCCCGTGACTGGTGAGTGCCTGAGGGAGTGAGAAGAGGGCCAGGGGCCCTTGTGAGGCTGGCAGTGTAGATGCAGATTGCGTTGCAGAGGGGCGGGATAGAAATAAAATTTTATTATATTATTATTATAGATTGAGTGGCAGGAGTAGACTGAGGTGGAGATAGAATTTGCATTATGTGTGGTGATTGGCTGAGGGAGTGACAGAAGGAAACCTAAGCAGCCAACCAGCACACTGAAAGAGACAACATACCTAATCCCATTGTACATACCTAAGAGGCAACATACCTAAGAATTTCATATATACAGATGCTGTAAATAGCTTACTTTGTGTGCTGGTGGAAGGAGCCGATCTCTCTCCACAGTTACCGCAGAAGTTGTTTGATGCATTTTGAGATTTGTGACATTTAGGGCATTTAAAGCCCTTTTTGCGTGATTTGCGCCCCAGGGTGAATCTTTTTTTTACAGCCTGTTGGAAAACAGGAAGACACACAAATGGGAGGTGAAGAAACATTAGTCATACGACTTGGGCACTTGCTGTTTCACTGACTCTGAACAGAAACTGAAACAACCAAACATTTCTATAGAGAGATATCTATGGGAGAATGAATAATGCAATTTAATGAGTGATTCATCAGTACTGGTGAAGAAGAAAACCTGTACTGTGCAACTGTATAAAATAATGTGATAACACAGAATGTTAACATTATAAAACAGAAAACTCTGCACAATTTTAAAATTCTTACACATAAAACTCAATATCAAGACACTAAAATAAAGCTGTAACTTGAGATCTCTGTAATAGTCTTGGATGGAAAAACAGAGCATAAATAAACCAACATAAGTTTGCTTGCCATGTGATGTGTTTAACACAATGTGTGCCACAAAAGTAAAAAATGTAAAAGTAAAACTGTACAGCGTTAACATGTGGAGATTTGGGTCCTGACAAGTTAAGTGATTCTTACACCCAGGGTTTAACAGCCTCAATCATTATTTCAATGGGGGGGGGGAGTATTTTCACATAAGTTTGCTAAGGTCTCTAAATACATCTTTTTTTGAGCTAAAAAAGTGTGTATTGGGAGAAGGCACTTTTTAAGACTTGTTCAACATCCTTCTTTTTTTAATTGTGTGATACTTATGCACATAACTAGTGTTTTGGGATGTTGTAAAGAAAGTATCCCTGTAAACAATAATGTTATGTCACCCATCCTCATGGCCATGAGCTTACTTGGAACAAAGGCAGTAAAACAGAGGTAATAAAGTTGTGCTTCTCCATTTGACATTTAAATGCACCTTCTCCTGAAAACTCTCAACAACATCCTGAAAAAACAGAGTCAAAAAGTACTGTGAACCAAACTAAAGTGTACCATTGTTACACTTTATGCCAGGTCTTCATTAACAACTATACCCACTTACAGCCATCAGGCACATGCTTTTGTGCTGAACTAGCATCTAACAGTAGTCTCACACCATCTGCATGATCCTCAGTTAGAGAACCTAGGTGCAATTGACTTTTATATGGCAAATGCTTCTTTCTTCTGAAAGGCCTAACCAGTTGATTTTATTCTATGAATTTTACATTTTTATGGATGATTTTAATGTAATGTTTGTTTTAATCCTATGTGTTTTTTACCTGTATGTTTTAATTATTTTATTTTATGGATTGTATTTTAATTCATATTGTACTCCACCTTGGACCTTGGGAGGAGGCGGGTAAAAAATAAATTATTATTATTATTATTTACACAAACTCTTTTACCCTCTGATATTTCGCTAAATAAAATGCTGTATATGGGCACAACTATTTCAATATAAGTTATAGTATTTTCCTTTACAATTTCATAAGGGCACAGGGGGGAAGAATACATTGCAAAAAGGTATCAGGAAAAGTTGAGCACAAACTGCTGACATACAAAGACTCCACAGCCAGCTAGTACTGTAACAACTTTTAAGAAATCTCTCACTGAGACAAAGTGGCTTTTACAGTAGGACCTCCCTATCCACTGGGGATTGGTTCGGGGGGGGGGTGGATACCGGAATCCATGGATAATAGCAAACGCCATTGAAAAATAATGGGACGTCCGGTTTAAAATACCATAAAATTACACTGGAGGACCTAGAAAATGGCTCAAGAGGACACATTTTCTAGGAAGACTCTATGACAGGTGTGCTGTTTTGTGTCCTGTGGATAATTGAATCAGTGGAATGAATCAGTGGATACGGAGGTCCTGCTGTACTAAGAAGGGAGCCCCACTCAACTGAGCACACCTGTGGGGAAACTGGGACTACCCTTCCTATTCAGGATTGGACCAGTTTACTCACTTTTGTACTAAAGAACAGCATCAATTCAGATCTTATGTTCCAAGCCCACAGCTGTGTGCATGTACAGATTTTGAATACCAGGCAAAAAATGTCCTTTACCCACACAGATGTAACCAGTACTTCACCCACTCAATTTTGACTCTGCAACTATTAAAAGTGGGTGTGGGCAATGGCCCTCCAGATATTTTTTGCCTACTACTACCACTTCTATTAGCTCTAGCCAGCATAATAATAAAAAATTCCAGGAACTGCAGCGCAACATCATACTTGCATGGGGGGGGGCACAATTGCCCATCCTTAGTTAAAAGCATGGGAACACTGCCAGAGACACAAGGACTCCTGAAGTCCACAAGTTTAAATGCTTCAAATCAGGATACTGGAGTCAAAATGCTTTCGAGGCTCTTCCAGGTGGAATACCCTTTAAGTAATTACTTTTTCAGTATTAACTGCAATCAGATTCACACAGAGATTTTTGCTGTTTTGATGTACTGTATATCTTACTATGTTCTGTTCTTACCAGTGGAAAGGACTTAGTTGTATGGATGGGAAAACAAAAATACCCACCTCCTTTCTTCCCCTAATGTACTTGATGGCTCTCCACATAGGGTGAGTGGTTTTATTTTTATCAGGAGCAAAATCCAGTGAGTTGCACAAGTGGGTCAACATATTGTGTAAAGATCTGGGAGAGGGCCTTGTTAGCCAATGCACCCAGTTGTGGAATGCCCTCTTCTCAGGGTACTCATGAGGACTGGTTTCATTTAGGCACTGAGTAATAATTTGGCTGTTCATGAAAGCGTTTGGGCCTCATCGATTCATCTCAAATCTTATACACAATGAGTTTAAACAGTTTTAATTTTTTAAACCACTAACTTGTTAATAACATTTAATATGTTTTTAGATTATACAAATCATTGCTTTAAAGTGTTCTAACTTGTTTGTGTAAGTTTTACTTCTACATTGCCCTGAGAACTTCAGATACAGTGCATGGTAGAAATATTTTAATAATAGTAATAGAAAATAGAAAATGTGGTCTTCCCTTTGCTCTACACTCCTGTTTTATCTTGCTCAATGTTTTGAACTACAACTTTCCTCCTACCTGGTTCTAACTGAACATAGAAACAACATCCCTTACCTCCCATCCTGCCTTTTTAACTATTCCTGGTAACTTGAGGGTGTAATGGAGCATCCCAGCATTCCCTGAGCCCACAATGCAAAGACCATAATCCTTCACTTTGGTCCACAACCCTGAACAGTGCTTTTATATCAAATTTGACTAATCTGACCTTAAAGGCCATCCAAGAGCAACCAGCAAATGAAAATGCACTCTATGACATAGTCATGCACCCTATGACATAGTCAGAGTCAAGCTAAGGGCTTAGAAAAAGGCCCCCATAAAACTCTTCCATAAATTCACACCTGGATGAATATCCTGAATCCTCTTTGAAATAGAAAACCTAGATTACTAGAAGAACTGTAGCAAAGCTACAACTACAACTTCAAACGATGAGAAGGTCATCTTTAGAAACGTCAACAAAAATAACGGACATTAGTCATTTATTAATGACAGAATTTAAAAAATTAAAATTAGAACTCACAACGGAAATGAAAGAGTTGAAAAGCGAAATCAGAGTAGAAATACAAAATCAACTAGATAGTTTTGGTAATAAATTGGATTTAATGTCTAAGGACATATCAAAGATCAGTAAAGATATACAAGAAGTTCAAGAAAAGACAGCTAAGTTAGAAAAGTGAACTAAGTTAATAGAAACCAGATTGGACAAAGAAGAAAATAGTATAACAATCCAGGAGTCTAAGATAAGATCAAAATGTATAAAAATTAGAGGATAAGAAGAACAAGCAAATGAAGAGTTGGCATTAAGAGTAATTCCTGTATTGGCGGAATTTATCAGGTGGGAAACTGAGCAATTAGATTTAGAAATTGATAAACTTTATCGTATTAACTCCTGGGTGGCTAGAAATAATAAATTACCGAGGGATATTGTCATATACTTCACAAGAGAGAGGATTAAAGATTTAATTATTCAAAAGAACTTTAAGGAACCTTAAAAAATAGAAGATCAATTAGTTAAAATATTTAAAGATATACCACTGCAAATAATAAAAAAGAGAAGAGAATATTCATTTTTGACGCAAATATTAAGAGAAAAAAGTATATCCTATAAATGGAATAGGACGGAGGGATTAACCTTGACATATAATTACAAAAATATGTAATTAACTCAATAACAAAAGCAAAAGAGTTTTTGGAAAAAGTGTTAGAACAAAAGCAAAGAAAGTATAAAAAGAATGGTAATATAGGTGAAGATACAGAAGAAAATAACATAGAGAAACGAAGCATACAAACAAAAGAGGGAAATGCAAAAGGGAAGGAAAAAGCTAGGAAAAGAGAGACATATAATAGACTAATTAAAAAGTGGAGAGATAAAGAAAGGGAAGGAAAATTTCAGGGGACGGATGAAGAAGAGAGTGATATAGAAAGAGGATAGCTAGAGGTGGATAATCAGGACGAAGAGATAGAAGAAGAGGTAGGAGAGGAGGAGGAAGAAGAACAAGAACAACAAGAAGAACTAAAAGGTGCAGTAGGAGGTGTTGATATATAAAATTCCTTTTTTCTCTTTCTCTGTACGAAAAATTGTATGAAAATGTCAAATAAAGTAATTTCTTGGAATGTGAAAGGATTAAATTCCCCACAAAAAAGAAAAAAAGTATTTCACTTTTTGGCAAAACAAAAAGTTGATATTATCTGCTTATAAGAAACTCATATAAAAAAAGATCAGAAATTATTGAGGAACGCTAAACTTGGAACAGTTTATGCAACCAATAATGGGAAAAAGAAAAAGAGGGTGGCTTTTTATGTAAAAAGTAAATATGAATCTAAAGAAATCTTCAATGATAAGAAAGGATTATACTTAGCAGTAGAAATAAAATTTCAAGAAAAAAAATCTTGATGGTACGTGTATATGGGCCACAAAACCAAAAGACTAAATACATAGAAGAACTATATGGGAAAATATTAGAATATGACTATGAAAGTCATATTTTAGTAGGGGATTGGAACGGAGTTTTAAATCCAGAGGTAGATAGATCCTATAAAGGGAAAAAAGTTCAGGTGAAAGGGAAGCTACCAAAAAAATTAGAAAATGTGATGGAACAGCTGAATTTAAGAGATATTTGGCATCTCAGACATGGAGATGAAAGGGATTATACTTACTATTCGGAAAGATTTAGATCTTGGTCGAGAATCGATATGTTTCTTATATCCAAAGAACTGAACAGAGAGGTAGTAAGGATAGATATATTACAAAAAGTGATATCGGATCACTGTCCAATAAGACTGGAAATTAAGAATTATACAAAACAATATAATTGGAGGTTTAACGATATCTTGCTGAAAGATGAAGTAGTGGTGGAAAAAGTTAAAAAAGAATTAAAATTATTTTTTGAAGAAAATCTTGACAAAGAAACGTCAACAGAAATGGTCTGGGATGCAGGAAAATCTGTTATAAGAGGCGTAATTATTCAACAGGAATCTATATTGAAGAAAAACAAAAAAAAGAAAAAGAGCTACTTGATCAAATAATAGCTAAAGAAAAAATGCTTTAAAAGAATCCAAAAAATAAAGAAATAGAAAAGGAAATACTGTAACACATCTAAGAAAACAACTAGATACGGAAATGACACTTGAGATATGTAAGAAATTGAAAAGACTTAAATATAAATTTTTTGAGCAGGCAAATAACCCAGGGCTTTCACATAAATTAAGAGAAGAAAAGGAGAAAAAATTAATAACGGAGTTAAAAATAAAAGGTCAAAGCTATACAAAACAAAAAGAGATAATGAATATTTTTCATGATTTCTATACGAATTTATATCGGAAACATTCACAAAATAAGGATACAGGAAGGAGGATAGATAACTATATTAACAAAATTAAATTAGCAGAAATCAAAGAAGATCAGAGACAAGAATTGAACAAACCGATATCTAAAGAAGAAATAAGAGAAGCAATAAAAAATATAAAAGGAGGGAAAGCACCTGGACCAGACGGCTTTACGCCTAATTACTATAAAAATTTCGAAAGTGAACTAATTAATCCATTAGAGAGACTCTTTAAGGAAATTGGTCAAATAAGATGTCCTCCATCATGGGAAAAAGCAAATATAACATTAATATTGAAACCAGATAGGGAAGCGACCCAGCCATCAAGCTATAGACCAATTTCCTTATTGAACATGGATTATAAGATTTTTGCGAAAATCCTGTCAGAAAGGTTAAAAAAAAGTGTTGGCTACATGGATACAAGAAAACCAGAACGGGTTTTTACCCAATAGACATATTAAGGATAATATAAGAACAATCCTAGATATAATTGAACTATATGAGAAACATAATGAAAACAAAATTAGCAATTTTTTTTTTTGGACACTGAAAAGGCGTTCAATAATATAAGATGGGACTTCATGTTAGCAATGCTAGAAAAAAATGAACATTGGAAGTAATTTCATAAATTGGATAAAGACGATATACAGCAACTAACAAGCATACATACTGGTTAATGGAAAGAAATCAAGACTATGTCAAATTGAAAGAGGTACAAGACAAGGTTGTCCCTTGTCGCCCTTACTTTTTATTACAATGATAGAAATCTTATTAAGGAAAATAAAGCTAGACCAAGAGATCCGAGGTCCTAGAATAAAGAACTATGAATTTAAGCAAAAAGCCTTTGCAGACGACCTTGCCTTCTTTCTAGATAATCCGAATGAAAATATTGAAAAATTGGTTAATGTAATAGAAGAATTTGGGGAGATAGCAGGTTTAAAAATAAACGAAGAAAAAACATCAATAATAACGAAAAATTTAAATAAGATGGAAGAACAAGATCTTATTATGAAATCAAAATTTGTGTTCGCAAAGAAGGTAAGGTATTTAGGAATAGTAATTACTAATAGGAACTCGGAGCTCTTTGAAAACAATTATGGGAAATTATGGAAAGAAATAAAAAAAGATATGAATAGATGGAATCAATTGAATATCTCCTTTTTGGGATGTATAATCAAGATGATGGTCCTTCCAAAGATGATATATTTGTTTCAAAATATCCCGGTATTATCAACAGATCAGCCTCTTCTGTGACATGGAACAAAGAGTTGATGGAGTTTATATGGGCTGGGAAAAAAACCAAGAATAAAAAGGAAGATCTTATGGGATAAAAAAGAAAGAGGTGGACTAGGCCTTCCGGATCTAAGAGCGTACTATCATGCATGCTCTTTAGTCTGGATCTTGGAGTGGATAAAATTAGAAAAGGATAAACAATTACAACTGGAAGGTTTCAATCTTAGATTCGGATGGCATGCCTACTTGCGGTATAATAAAATTAGTGTACACAAAGAATTCAATCACCATTATATTAGAAGAGCCCTGATAAGAGTCTGTATGTTATATAAAAGGAAAATATATTTTAAAATGCCGTTATGGATTTCAATACACGAGGCTTTCTATAAAAGAGAACAGCCACGGAACAACAAGTGGTTAACCTATAAAGAAATTCTCAAAAAGCAGGGGGGAAACTATATAATGAAAGCACAGAAAGAATTGCAAAAGGAAGAAATAGCATGTAATTGGTTCCTGTACAGACAACTACAAGAAGAGTTCAGAATAGATATGAAAATTGAAGGTATTGATAAAGAGGAGAGTGAATTTGACAAAATAATTTATGGAGAAAACAGCAAATTGATAGCCAAAATATATAATTTAATATTATGGCTTAATCTAGAGTCAGAGGCTGTTAAGAATTATATGATAAAATGGGCACAACAAAGTGGGACATGAGATAAAAATAGAACACTGGGAAAAAGCTTGGGGTGTGAACATTGGATTCACCAGAAGTTATGCCCTGAAAGAAATTTTTTATAAGATGATAAATATGTGGTATCTGACTCCGGAAAGGCTAGCAAAGATATATAAGAACATGCCAAATAAGTGCTGGACGTGTGGAGAAACTAAGGGTACCTTCATGCATATATGGTGGAACTGCAAGGAAACCGCAAAGTTTTGGAAGAAAATACATAACCTCCTGAATAAAACATTAAAAATTGATATTTCATTACAGCCAGAACTATACCTACTAAACATGCTCCATTTGGAACATATATCAATACAAAAAAAAAATACTGGAGAATTCTGCTATATGCAGTAACAGCGGCTAGGTTAATTTTTGCTCAGAGCTGGAAAGAAAAAGATGTCCCATCATTAAATGATTGGATAAGGAAAATGAAAGACTTCTATGAAATGGAAAGACTATCCATAATATTAGATGATAAGAGGACTTGGAAAGACTTAGAAGGTTGGACAGATATAATCAATTTAAGCGAAAGCCAAGAAGATTCTTAAATAGTGAAGATAATGAAAACAATTTATATTAAATAAAGCATTAAAAGGTGATTATAGGTTATCAGAGTAAGTAGCAGTTATTTTGAGGGCTGATTGTTATGAAGGTAAAAGATATTGGAGAGTATGAAAGGTAGGAAGTTGATGTGTGGAGATATGAGAGTTATGGAAATTACCGTATGAGAAGAAATGTGTTTAGTCGTAAGTATGTATTATGTTCTTTTTTAATTTTATTTCTTTTTAATCTAAAGATATATGTCTTTTTATTTGTGTTATGTTAGATGTCTGTTGAATGCCATGTTATGTACAGTTTTGTGGGATTGGATGTTTATGTGATTTTGGTATGAAATGGTTTGAAAGGATATATTAATAAACTATAAATTTTAAAAAAAGAAATAGAAAACCTAGTCCTCCTTTGTGTCTCCAGGGGAGACAGATATCTACAAACATCAAACATACAGAGGGAATTCCACTGCTATGCAGATGAAGCTGACACTCCTGTATCCTGAGACCAAAGAGCTCTGTGTGTCAATCACAAAGATAACCAAATTCGCCCAGTCTTCCAAATCCTGACTATCCAGAATTCCTCTGTAAACACTTGAAAATTATTTGAAACCCAATGTTTCCTTTGTTCACAAAGCAACTTCAAAGGGGTATTTTCCTACAAAAACCCCTGGAATCTTAAGCTTCTTTGGTTTAGTCCCATTTTCCAACTGGACCCACAATGTTTTGTTCTTTAATTCCCCCCTTCTGAATTAACCTCCTGGACCTTGAAACAGCTCCCAGCTGGCTTCAGGCACTCCTCAACCACTTTCCTTAACTTTAACCCTCTCCTTCCCAAGCTTCCTCCTCCCTGCTTTTGTTGCTCCTACTTGAGAGTAATGATGCTTCTCCAGAGACACAAGCTGCAAGATCAGGTATATTTTTCCCAGCTTAGCTTTTCCTTTCTAACTAAGTTCCTGCCTTACTCTGAAAGTCTTGTTTGGTTGATAATCGGATGCCTGAGGTGTATGAATGGTATTGGGATGTATGAATGGTATTGTTTTTCAATAATGTTTCAACTACTGATTTTGGAACACAGTCTCATGTATGTGTCCTTTCTTCACTCCACCTGTATACATAGGGGTATAAGATCCTACAAGTTACGCTGACCTCTCGCATGCCATTTGAGTTGCTTCTAATTCCCCATTGAGGCTAAAGATCTTGAGTGGAGTTCCCACTCCCATGAGCAAGCAATTCAGGTAACAAGGGAGACTTTCCCTTCACTATATAAGAAAGTACAGGAGCTACAATCTTTTAAAGAAGCAGCTGCCACAGGCTTAGAAAGGGATCCTTCCCATACCAAATACAAGTAAGGTTCAGACAATAGGAAACAATTTCTCTCATCATCAGAACTGGACTAAGATACATATATTTTAAAATAAAGTAAAAAGAAAGCTACAGAACAGATCAATGTGTGATTTGGGCACTTGGGTCTGGTTCTTGGGTGGGAACTACAAAAGTCCTACTACTGATTGTTGAACTATATAATGACTGAAAGCCTGACTCTATGTGCCTCTCACAAAAACACACAAGAAAGGATCTGAAATGGTTTCAACACCTCCAAGGAATGACCAAAGCAGCATGCCAACTTTATGCCACTGAAACATACCAACAACCCTGAATGGATTTTCCCTGTTAAAGGAAAACAGGTGAGAAGCACAGGGGAAAATCTGACCAAACACACATGTTAATAATCATGGATTGGAATCATGCTGCCCTCCAGATTTTGTTGAATTTCTAATCCCTGCATCCTGTGCTGGCCAGGACTGCTGGGACTTGCAGTGCAACAATATCTGGAAAGACTCTATATAGTTTATCTTCATGCTAGATTGCGAAAATCCAAGATCTCCTTAGCCACATAATAACATGCTGATTTAATAAATTACTTACAGCCAATAAAAACAGATTTAACACACACAAAAAAACACCCACGCATTCAACAATGAGTGTTAAAGCTATGCAGAAGCAAACTAAGAAAACAAAATATATACCAAACAATCTCAAACTAAACTGGCTAAACTTCAAAGGAAGTGTGCTTGAGAACTATTTGATACCCTCATTTAAAAGTAGCAAACTAAGGGTACAATATGACTATGAAATGACTTTCTGTGCAGTCAAAATACACTTCACATGACAGCAGATTCATACCACCATACCATAGTAGCCACTACACAAAGATGGGTTAAGGTTTGACAGTGGGTTATATTTTGTGCCATGTAAGCAAACACACTCTCTTTTAATAAACTGACTTTTGTTGCAAAAAATAAAAAAAAATATCTGGAAAGACTAGATATCCCTGGGGACCTACTGTTATTGCCAAATGTAGGTATGTGTTTTTATCAAATGTTTTAATTGTTGTTTTAATCTGTAAATTGATTTAATAACTTTTAAGGGGGGAAGGGGAGTATATTGTTTTACTTGTATGGTTTTTTAATGTTGTGAACTGCCCTGATTGGATTACCAAAGGGCGGTATATAAATAAATTTTATTATTGTTATTATGTTAATGTTGTAGTGCAGAAGAACTGCTGTACAATTACAGTAAACAGACCAAGGACACATCACAGAGGTGGGGAGGGGGTGTAAACAAACACATTTCCTGAACTTTCCCTTTGAAAAAAGCACAGTGCTGAGTCAAGCAAAATGAAATAGGAAGTGGAATAGAACAAAGGCTTATAAAATTTGCCTAAACCCGTTCACACATGTATGGATTACCAGGGTCTCTTCTCTCCAAACCTCACAACTGTCCCCATTTAGTGACACTTTCAAATGCCTGAAGCAAGGTTTATCCAGCCTCCTGGTTCCCACCACCCCCTCCCACCGGGGATATAGAACAGAGCGCTTCCCGCCGGCCAAGGTAACAGTCCAATCAGGGACCGCTATGCAAATAACAGGCGACGGTTTTCAAGGGCTCTCCATCCCACCTATGACCCAAAGATGCTCCCGCTCTGACCAATAAGAAAGCGACTAACAAACTGTATGCAAAGTCCTCAGCCCCCGGCACTACAAGCCCCAGAATTCGCTTGGAAGGTATTATTCGCTTGTTCTTAGGCATACAAGTTGTCCCTCCGTATCCACGGATTCGGTATCCACGGATTTAAGCATTCACGGCTTGAAAATATTCTTTAAAAAATAATCATCCAAAAAGCAAAGCTTGATTTTGCCATTTTGCTATGCAGGACTTGAGTATTCACGGATTTTGGTATCCACGGGGGGGGGGTCATAGCTTTTTGCCATAAAACTAACATGACATTCTCACGTTGGGGAGGAAGGGGGGAGAGATAAGGCGCCATTCTTCGGCATCAGTTTCTTTTTTGAGGCAGCTCTTGATCAAGACAGTTAAATCAGGAAGAAGACGAGGAGAGCCAAAAACACCTAAGCTCCGGCATTACAAACAATAACAATGCGGAACTAGGCGATTTCCTCCCTTGTTTAACTTCTCCAGTAACAACAACGAAAGTACTGTAGTAAGAACAAAACGCTCTTCAAGTGAGAACTGCCTCCCCACCACCACCACTAAGGTGGTTTTCTGAGGACACTATACTGGGAGGGTAAAGATCCACCCACTGAACTTTGGAAGCTGTAAATACACTAAATAAATGATTTAATAAATTACCTACAGCCAATAAAAACAGATTTAAGACACACACAAAAACACCCAAGCATCCAACAATGAGTGCTAAAGCAATGCAGAAGCAAGCTAAGAAAACAAAATATATAGCAAACATTTAAATAAAGGGGCAGGTAGCCTCCTCACCCAGGACAAAAACAGCCTAGATCTCGAGGGAAGTTACTTTTTTCTGTTGCTAATGGAGTTTACATTTTACTGTTTCCCGGAGCCCACATGGCCAAAGAGAAGGAGTGGCCTCTGCCTACATGGCTATCCCTCCAGAACAACTTAAACTGGCAACAACAAAAACAGCATCTTGATAAAATGTGAGTCTAACATCGTCATTCAAGCCCCTCTCCTCCTGTATGCTTTTTAAAACACCTTTGCCTGATGAAGAAGCCAGTGGAGCTTCGAAAGGTTGCATGATGTATTTTGTGCATTTTTGGTTGGCCCAATAAAGGTATCGCTGCTTTGTGGATTCTGGATGTTAATGTATTTAACCACCATGGTACTGTTACTGGGTCCCCGCTACCCTTCTTTCCGAGAAGACAGTACAGTTGTTACTCCGTATCCACGGATTTGGCATTCACGGATTTAAGTATTCACGACTTGAAAATATATTTTTTAAAACAATAATCCAAAAAGCAAACCTTTATTTTGCCATCTTATATAACGGACACCATTTTGCTATGCCATTGCATATAATGGGACTTGAGTATTCACGGGTTTTGGTATCCACGGGGGTCCGGGAACCAAACCCCAGCGAATATGAAGGGACAACGGTAAAGGAATTCAATAACTTCCCCGACTCACTTGCCCCCACACTTTGGGGTGTCTTCCTCCGAAGGCAATACCCACTCAATACTCTCTATGGCTCTTTTTTTAAAAAAAAAAATGCAAGTATTCATTATTTTTCCCATACAAAAAAGATAACCCAACAAAGTAAACCATTTACCAAGACGACAGATTCAAGCCTTGTATGAAATATCTAACACTAGGTCTATATGTACCTCAATCCAAATTGAAAACATCAGAAAACCACAGATTCAAATGCGTGGATAGTGGCCGTAGGGTTACAATGTGCCTGTTTACATAATGAATAAACCTTCCTATGACTTTTTGCTGATTCAGATGCAGGGGGGAAAATCCCCCCCACTTCCAAAGCAGAACATACACCGCTGGCCTCCTCACTCCCACCCCTCGGGGTTGTAGAAGTTGTAGCAGACCACCCGCTTCCATTGCAACTCTCAGGACCGGTTTAAGGGATTTGGGGGGGGGGCTTGCAATGCTTTATTTTGGGGGGCCCATATGTTTATCCCATGTCAGTGTAGCCTAACTCAACCTAAGCTATTCACAGTACAGGATATTCAGATTATTACTAATGTTTTTGCAGGAGGAGGGTTACTATGGGGGCCCCCACAATGATTGAGCCCCCTGCAGATGCTGACGCCGCTGGTGCCTTAAACCGGCCCTGGCAACTCTCCTGTTACACAACCAAAGGAGCACCACCTTGGTGGCAAAACAAGAGCAGGTGACCTCCGGCTTACCCGTGTTACTCACCCGAAAGGAGACGACTTGCTGGCCTCAGCAGTGCTCCACGGACGGCTCCTTTGTGCAAAGCCCACTCCGCGCCAAGATGCCTGCCCAGCCCAGCCCAGCCCAGCCCAGCCGGAGATACAGGGAAGGTTTCGTTTTCCAGAGCGCCTCGCTTTTTTCTTATTGGAGGACGCCTAAGGTTTCGTTTTCCCAACGTCACCGGCTCGGCCTCTTTGCCTCACCGGCCTCCCTGGACCTCCTCCTCCTCCTCTTCGCCATCCTCCTTCCTCCTCGGCTTGGCGCTTGTTTGCCCGGCTGTGGCAAGGGCCGCCTCCCACTTTCTGACTGGAAGAGGAGAATCCCTTCCAGCGACGGCCTGAAACACCCAGCGGGGATGCTTTGTTTGGTTTTGTGCCCAAGGCTAAAGGCGGGAAAAGGGGTGGCCCGGTTTTGTTTGCAAATCCTCCCGTCGCTTAATTTGTAAATAAGGATTGCCAAGGCTGAAAGGTGTATGGCAGCCTGCCTCTTCTTGACCCTGCTAACTTTGCTAGTTAAGCTTTCTATATCATATTAACAAATTCATCTGTCCCTACTGTTCAATTCTTTTTAAGGCAGGCTTTCTCAACCTAATTTTTACCCTGGTGGAAACCTTGAAACATTTTTCAGGTCTCAGGGAACCCCTGCCTAAAAATGATTACAAGTTGTCCCTTCATATTCGCTGGGGTTTGGTTCCAGGACCCCCGTGGATACCAAAATCCGTGAATACTCAAGTCCCATTATATGCAATGGCATAGCAAAATGGTGTCCCCTATATAAGATGGCAAAATCAAGGTTTGCTTTTTGGATTATTTTTTTTAAGAATATATTCAAGCCATGAATACTTAAATCTGTGGATACGGAGGGATAACTATATATCTACAGCTCAAAAAATGTTTATTTTTTTTCAGTCTCAATATCTCAATTGCCCCGGCTTGTGGGGACAATTAGTTAACACTCATTGGAAACTGCTTAATGCAGTGTAGATGTGTAAATTGCTGTTGCTTAAAAAAAAAAACAGAAACAAATTGTAAGCTGCTCGGATAACCTTTGTGGCAGAAGAGCAGGGTATAAATACCTAACTAAGATTAAAATTAAAAATTTAAAAAAAATCTCACAGAATCCCTAGCAACCTCTTGTGGACCCCTAGAGTTCCAGGAAATCCTGGTTGAGAAACCCTGTTTTAAGGGATTCTAAATTTATAGATTTATTATACTAAGAGCAAGCATGGTGTAGTGATTTGAGCATTGGACTTGGACTCTGGGAGACCAAGGTTCGAATCCCTGTTCAGCCATGGAAACCCACTGGGCATGTCACACTCTCTCAGCCTCAGAGGAAATCACTGGCACCCCCACACACACACACAAATCTTGCCAATAAACCTCCGTGGTAGGGTCGCCATAAATCAGAAATGTCTTGAAAGCACACAGTGACAACAACAAGATATATATTAATGAATCATGTATTTTTATTTATTTTGTTTCCACCTTGCCTTTCTGTCAAAAAAAGATGCGCACCATGGCTATCAGTAATAAAATACAGAATAAAAATATAATTTGAAAACTTAAAATATAAAAGCAAATACATTAAAAAGACAACAATAGAGAACATTCAGCACTCAAGCAGTTACGACCCCTTCAGCAACTGTCCAACTTAAACACCAAAGACCTACTTGAGTAAATTTTTCTTTGCCTCTCAGTGGAACAGTAAAGAAGGAAGATGCGTAACCTTATGTTATACACAAGTATCTGTTAAATCACACCTCTGTATGTATGTGGCAGGAGTAGGAATTGTGTGGCCTTCCAGATGTTGAACCAACTTCCATCAGTGTTAGCCAGCATAGCCAGTGGTGAGGAATGCTGGGAGTAGCCATCCAGCAACATCTGGAGGACAACACAATTCCCACCCTTAGGTAATTTCCACAAAATCAAACTAATCCAACAGGAACATAACGTTAACAACTTTTTTTTTTTTAATGAGTGCTTGAGGCAATACAGAGCTGGCCTCTAACAGATTTTGCAATCATGAAATGATAGCAAATATTTACTTAATTTATCAGTGATGCAGTTTTACTATGAAGGAGAGAGACAAGTGTATTTTTTTATTTTTTATTTATTTATACCCCGCTCTTCAGCCTCAAAGCTATCAGAGCGGCTTACAAATTGTTTTTCAAGCAATAGCTATTTACACATCTACACTGCATTAAGCAGTTCCCAATATGTGTTAGCTAAGTGCTTGTTGTTGTTTACCTCACAGGCCAAAATAGCTTTATTCCCTTTGGTACAATGCTGCTTAGGGGCAGGCATTTTTTCCTGCATCTGAATCAGCAAAAAGTAATTGGAGTGTAAGAAGTTCTGAGTGGGCTGAAGGTATAGTCTTAAAGAGCATACCCACCAGAAGAGGAAACAAATTAATGCTTTCTCTTTCATTTCTCAATAATGTTATAAACTTATGGAATGGAAGCCCTTAAAGCATCCTTGCTACAATTTTAATTTCTAGGGTATATGCTTTTTTTATTCAGAACTGTAATTCTCTTGAAATAATATTTTATGAGCACACTCATTCTGACTAGGAATCTGATATATTAAATTCTTTCTATGCTTTTTTTTTGGGGGGGGGGAGGTACTAGTTTTCTGAGATTTAGGCTTGCCCTGCTGTGGAGTAGAGAATTAGCTCCAGATCATTCACAAGAGCTGACAATAACACACAACTCCTAACATCACTTAAGTGAATTAATCCTAGTATTGAACCTGAAGACCATTGTCTGACCATTATCTCTTTGTACAAGAACACCCTTCTATTAGGTTGTAATTCAGCAGTTTCACATGAGTCTTCTTTTGCTGGAGAATATCAACTTCCAGGCCAGTAATAATGTTAATATCCTCACCCATCCAACCACCACTGTATAATGTAAGTATTTAAATGCAGGCTTTCTGAGCTGTCTATTACCAATAATAAAATCTATTATAACTAATTCTGTGAGGTTCTTTTTGTGTTGTTCACATTAGTTTGTGACTTCCCTATGATTATAATATTAACAAGTGTACTGTATATCTATTTAAAAACAGGGAAAGGTGATAAGGGACAAATATATATTCTCACTACGAACTTCTGTTCTGCTAACTAAACAAATTTATCTTTATTGCAGAAACCCTGCTACAGGTCTTTTGTGGGCAGAGTCAGACATATGCATAATGAAGAGAAGTGGACTGCAGTCCTTACAAACCTTTTTAGTATTTTAAGGTGCCACAAGTCTATTTGTTGTTTTTGCCTAACAAGGAAAACCATTGTAATAAAGAGGCTTAGGTGGTGTGTAAATTCTCCATTATACCTATCCCTTAGCATATTTATCTCAGAAACCTTTATGCTTTGACATCTTGGCTGGTTTTGCTCATAACCTTGGCAGCTGGGCATGTTTATTCTTAATATGATCTTGGGGTGAAGGGTGGGATTGTTACTATACATCTGCCAGGGTGCATCCCAAATGATAAGAGTAAGATGCTAATTCTGTTATCTATGTAGTATGGTATAGGTTGTTTTAATTGAGTGCACCTGTGTGACACAGGACTCAGGTGATTTCAGGGAGTGGGAAAGTAGCAAGTAGTCCAGTACAGCTTTGCTTATAAAAAACCCCCTGAAGAATTGCCCTAGGAGAGCCTGGTACAGACTAAGGTGCTGCACATCAATAGCCTGGGATGTCTCTGCTGTTGTTTCCTAGGGCTCCCAAGGGCAGAACAGAGGAAGTAAGTCTGCTTGTTAGAGTTTATAGCTTTCACATTTGCATCATCTTTATTAGTCTGCTGTGTCAATAAAGCTTTAACTCTTTCACAGAGTTGTGGTCCTTGCTCCAAATCCATTTGGATTTGGAGCCCTTGGCAATACACATGGCTATCCACCTCAAACTTTTCATAATTCAGATCTCTGCATTCGCTATTGCTTCCCTCCTTCCTCCTTTCTTCCCTTTGTTCTTTCTCTTTTGTTTGCCTTGCTCTCTTGGCAGCAGAGGGTGCATGAATCTTCCACACTGGATTAGTAACTATGACTCTCTTGAACTTAACACACAGATGCTATTACTGTAATTGCCACCACTTATGACTCCTTGGACTCTTTCATCAGCGCTGTAAATATACACTGGACTGACTATGTGTTGAATGTTGCTGTCCTTGAGCAAGCAGGGATCACCAGCATTGAGGCCATGATATTGAGAACACACCTGCGCTGGGCAGGGCACATTTCTAGGATGGAGGACCATCGCCTCCCCAAAATAGTACTCTACGGTGAACTTGCCACGGGTCAGCGTAAGAGGGGTGCTCCAAAAAAGCGATACAAGGATTCCCTGAAACAACATCTCAAGCTCAGCCAAATTGATCACCAACAATGGTCTGCCATGGCCTCACATTGGGAGGCATGGAAACACACTATCCACAATGCTGCAGCCTTATTGAGAACTCACGCCGAACAAGTCTTGAAGAGAAACGACAATGCAGAAAGAATCACAACCCGGAAACATCACCGAAGGAGACCTTCTGCTGTGCTTTCTGCAACCGGACTTGTTTATCTCAGATTGGCCTTTTTAGTCATCAGCGTACTTGCAGAAAGTGCGGGACGAGTCCTTCCTGAATCTTCGTTTGCGAAGAAAAGCCAGAGAGAGAGAAACATCTTGAGGTTTAGAAAACAGGATACTTTAGAATGAGGTGGACTTAAGGAAGTTAGGAAGATGCAACAGGGTAATATGACTATTTACTAGTTGGACACGGCGTACCATACGCCATTAAAAAAACTCCCCCCAAAATGCCCAGGAGACCTCATGACAACCCTTTGAGGTAGGCTGGTGGATTTAACTCACCCCCACTGCTCATTCTGCCCCCTGCCACCCCCAGTGCTTGTTCTGCCCCCCTGCCACCCCCTACCACTCGTTCTGCCCCCTGCCACCACCCACTGCTCGTTCTGCCCCCATGCCACTCCCCACCACTCGTTCTTTCCCCCTGCCATTCCCCACCGCTCATTCTGCCCCTTACCACCCCCCTGCCACTCGTTCTGCCCCCCTGCAGCCCCCCACTGCTCGTTCTGCCCCCTGCCACTTACTCTACCTGGTAATATGACTGCTACTAGCTGGACCCAGTGTACCACGCTGCATTAAAAAAAAAAAAAAACCAAAATGCCCAGGAGACCTCATGACAACCCTTTGAGGTAGGTTGGTGGGTTTAACTCCCCCCTGCCACTTGTTCTGCCACACCCTGCCATCCCCCCGCCACTCGTTCTGTCCCCTGTTGCCCCCTTGTTCTGCCCCCTGCCGCCCCCACCGCTCGGTCTGCCCCCTGCCACACCTCTGCCTCTCATTCTTCCGCCCTGCCGCCCTCGCCACTCATTCTGCCCCCCTGCTGCCCTGCCTCTTTTTCTGCCCCCTGCTGCCCCCCTGCCGCTCATTCTGCCCCCCTGCCGCCCCCCCAGTGCTCATTCTGCCCCCTGCCACCCCCCTGCCGCTTGTTCTGCCCACTTGCCACTCGTTCTGCCCCTCTGCCACCCTCCCTGCCTCCCCCGCCACTCATTCTACCCCTCTGCCAGCCCCCACTGCTCATTCTTACTTCCTGCCACCCCCACTGCTTGTTCTGCCCCCTGCTGCCCCACCACTCATTCTGTCCCCGTGCCACCCCCGCCACTTGTTCTGTCCCCCTGCCACCCCTCCACCACTCGTTCTGCCCCCATTGCACCCCCTGCCACATGTTCTGCCTTCCTGCCACTTGTTCTGTTCCCCCTGCCACCCTTCCACCACTCGTTCTGCCCCCACTGCTCATTCTGCCCCCTGCTACCCCACCACTCGTTCTGCCCCCCTGCCTTCCTCACTCGTTCTGCACCCCTGCCACCCCTGCCACTCGTTCTGTCCCCCCTGCCGCCCCTCCACTGCTTGTTCTGACGCCCTGCCACCCCCCTGCTGCTCGTTCTGCCCCCCCCAACTGGTCACCTTGGTCCCTACCCACTGCACTCCACCACACACCCCATCCACCTCCATGTTACTCACTGTCCCCTTCTAGCTGCCATGTGCAAAATCTACATGGTCCCCACCAGTGTGCTGACTGGCTGCCCAACAAACCTGTGATTGGTTGGTCAGTTCCCTAAGCATCCAGTCAGCACACTGGAAACAGCAACATACCCAAGAGAATTCTAGAGAGAGACATTACTTAATTAGCATTCAATTGTCAGTTATTCTTATTAAAATGGTTATTAATATGATATTCACATTGTTATTGTTGTTATTTGCTGTCAAGTGGACCTATGGCAGTGATGGGCAACCTTTTGAGCTTGGTGTGTCAAACTTCGCCAAAAAACTGAGCATAACTCGGGTGGTGTGTCACTTTGAGGAAAAAACATTATCTCTGCTGGCGGAAGTGAGGGCAAATATCCCGGCTTAACCAGAAGTCCCAGAACTAGACACTCTGTGCCGGACTTCTGTTGTTTTGTCCTATAGACCTCTGGCACAGAGTGTCTAGTAGGAGAGGATAAAACATTTGCGACTACAGTTGTCCCTCCACACTCGCGGGTTTTATATTCACGGTTCTGCATATTCGTGGATTCCCGCTTTGGGGAGGGTGGGAGGAGGGAAGAAAGTGGCAACCAGGGTTTTGAAGCCCTAATCACCACTTTAGGGAGGGGGTGGTGGAGGAAAGTGGTGACTGGGTCTTCGAAGCACCGATCGCCACTTTAGGGAGGGGAGGCTGGTGGAAAGTGGCAATCGGGTCTTTGAAGCCCTGATCGCCACTTTAGGGAGGGTGGTGAGGTTGCGGCGGGGGGGGGAGGAGGCCTACAGCTGTGTGTCAACAGAAATGGCTACGCGTGTCAGTGCTGACACGCGTGTCATAGGTTCGCCATCAATGACCTATGGCAACCTTATGAATGGGAAACCTCTAAGTCAACCATCTGCATAAACTTGGATCATAGTTGTATTGCTAGGCCTTCCCTGGAGACTTATTGATATTATTAGGTCAGACTTTGTGTTGTATCACCTGACTGCTTTTGTTTCATCTCTCCTCATTATTAATGCCTTCCCATTCTTTCTTTGATTGTCATTTCCAGAGTTAAACACTGCATAATTATCTGATTTAAAATGTCCTATACTTGTCCACTTCAGCTCGCTCAGACCAAGTGTGGCTATGTCTATGCATTCCATTTCTCATTTTACAATGTCTAGCTTCCCCTGATCCATGCTTCTCACATTCCATGGTCCTATTATATATGTTGTGCAGTGTGGAGACTTTTCTTTCACCTTCGTGCAAGTCAGGAGCTGAGCATCCTTTCAGCTTGAGTCTAGTATAATTGAACACGGTGCTACTCGTACTTGTCCTCTGTTCTTCTCCAGTAGTTGTCTGAGTGTATTCTAATCTCGGAGTCTCATCTTCCAGCACTATTTCTTGTTTCTGTTTGGATTGTCTCATCATAGGGTTTTTGTAGTAAGAGGCTTCAGGAGTGGTTTACCATTGCTGCCTTCTGCACAGTACTAGATCCTTTATAATTAGTTATGGTGCCACTGCCATTTACTCTGAGATCTTCTGCCAGTGTCACCCCTCACTACTGCTGCTACACAGTAGCTGTTTGGGGCATTTAATCTGGCTCTTCAGCAAAAGCCTGACACAGGAGACACTACCAGAAGCACTGCTACTGTCAGCATAGCTTCTTGCCTCACAGGAGCACAAAGTTCCACCATGGAAAGGTAATTCAAAGGTGAGATATTCACATGGCAGTGTATTATCTATTAACACTGTGGCGCTTTATTACTTTGTACTGTCTTGATGGATTTTCCTCTGTCTTCATAGTGAGTAATTCATATTATTTTTTCAGTTTCGGTGTTGATCATTGTGTAGCAATAAACTTAGTTAATTTTAGTTATGAACTTGAGTCTGTGGATCCTGTCTGTAGTTAGCAAATATCAACTCACATTAATGATCACTATATGAAGATGGTGCAGACTAGAGGGTGATTGTTAAATAGGCTGGAATTACAGATAACATGATTACAGTTGATTATCAGGTTTCAACCACCTCAAAATGAGCTGTTGCAGATCAGCTGATTCTTAAAGATCAGAGGTGTTCATATTTTCCTTGTCTGGAAACTTAATTTATACCATTTTTTCCTTAGGCTGGGATTGGCTGGAATCAATGCCTTCTTGCTTCTGTTATGCTCAAAAGCAGCAAGACGTTGGAGAAACACCCTTCACATTCAGTTTCATTTCTTGGACTCATTTACTAAAGTGAAAGGCTTAGTCATTCTTGGAGAGTTTAAAAAGAAAGGATAGATAATTATGAAGTTCTGGCTGCTGGTTTATAAACAGAAGTGAAAGTAGGGCACTCTGAACAAGGGGCACATCCTTTTGGACTGACATGATCTAGGCAACAGCAAAACAACTAGTAAATAAGGAGCAGCCCCCTTGCATCTAATAAGAAGGGAGCTGAAATGTTCAACTGTGGCATTTTGTTTCTCACAATCCTTTCACTGAATGAAATGCAATGCTGCCTATTCCTTTTTTATAAATAGCCTGTTCTGCATTTGCTCTAAAGTGCTATGTCTCAAAACATTGCCCTTTCAGCAAAATGAACCTACTTTTAACTAGAGAGAATTGACTAATTGTAAATAACTCAAAACAAAATGGTGTCTTCTATGCAGGAAGATCTTTTTAAATGTACCTCCAGCTACTATTTCACAGGGATAGCCCTTTTATTTTTATTTTTTATCAGTTCCCTCTTTTTAGTCTGTGTGCACCTTCTTAAAGTTAGAGCTGGTGTTAAGGTCTGTCTGGGTAACATAGGAATCTCAAGACCAAAGTTCAGTGTATTCAGATGGCTTTATTGCAAGCAATGTAACACAGGGAATAAACCTCCATGCTGTGTTCTCTCGAAACAAAGCACACACACCTTTTTATATTAGAGAAGAACGAAACTTAAAAACTCAGGCTCTGCGCATGTTAAAGTCTTCATTTCCCAGAAAACCTTTTTGGAACAGAAATCATTTTTCAGTTCTGTATTTTATTTAGCCTTATAGTTTAACTAGCAGACAGCCGACAGCCAAACTGGGCAGTATGCCCAGAAAGAGATATCTAAGACAACTTGAAGAGCTAAAGGAATAAGTTATTGTCTTTGATTCTAACGAACAAAACAGACTATATTATTTTCTAAGCACATCATAGTATAACAGGCTTTGGTTATTAATCAATACAAACTATATCGGAATCTTCACTAAATTTAATTTCTCCAAATGCACATCATTTCTTGTAAATGACTTAATATAACTTTACATAGAATGTCTCTTTGTTCTCCAGCATAGCATCTTATCTCTGTGTCTGGGCTTCTGGCCAAGCTGGAACAAGTACAGTTATATTTCTCAGCTTTCTCTGACACAGACATATTTTGGCAGACTCAGTCTTTTACTTTACAGGCTCAATATAACAAACTTTTGGGTAATCAATACAGACAGACCCTCTCATTCCCCCCTTTGAGACTTCATCTCATATATCAGTAGAGACCAATTTCTTTTCTCAGTGTCATCAGATGTAAACAAAATCTCAGACCTTTATATGTGTCAGTTTAACTATTTTGTCAGTGATTTTTCCAGTCCCCAATTTTGATGGATGCTCTATTCTTTCAATTGTGAACTAGATGTCCCAAACACTCACTGTCTGTCAAGGGAATCAGGAAAAAGGACAGTCAGATTTTACTTAAGGTACAGGTCCCTGTGTCAGGATTCAGGAATTCAAAATGAGTATACTGACCACAAATTCAGTACAGCCCGTCAGGTTCAGGTATATATCATGACTGATTATTACTGGTACTCAGGTTTAACTATAGCATCTGGCCACAGGTTACAGGATTACAGGATTAATTAGGCTAGCTTGGCTGAGCAAACTTGAAGACAACTTGAAGAGCTAAATGAATAAGTTATTGTCTTTGATTCTAACGAACAAGACAGACCATATTATTTTCTAAGCACATCATAGTATAACAAGCATTGGTTATTAATCAATACAAACTATATCAGAATCTTCACTAAATTTAATTTCTCCAAATGCACATCATTTCTTGTAAATGACTTAATATAACTTTACATAGAATGTCTCTTTGTTCTCCAGCATAGCATCTAATCTCTGGGTCTGGGCTTCTGGCCAAGCTGGAGCAAGTACAGTTATATTTCTCAGCTTTCTCTGACACAGACATATTTTGGCAGACTCAGTCTTTACAGGCTCTATATAACAAACTTTTGGGTAATCAATACAGACAGAGCCTCTCACTGACATGACTTGTTATAAGAGAGTCTCATTCTTCAAAGTTCAAAGACCAGTTCTCAGCCTGGTTGCACTAGATCTTAGATGTGTACAGAACCCCGCCCAGTAACACCTTCTTCCAGCAATGTGGCGGCAGCGACTGGGCCACAGGGAGGACAGGCGGAGGCCCAAACCACCCAGACAAACACTATCCAAGCAGTGCAGCAGCAGTCACAGCGGCAGTGAAGCCAGGGAGAACTTGGGTGGGTACAGAACCCCGCCCAGGAACGCCTTCTCCCAGCAACGCGGCGGCAGAGGCAGAGACTGGGCCACAGGAAGGACAGGCAGAGGCCCAAACCGCTCAGAGAAACACCACCCAAGGCGGCACAGCGGCAGTCGCAGTGGCAGTGAAGCCGGGGAGAACTCAGGTGGGTATAGAATCCTGTCCAGCAACACCTTGTCTCAGCAACGTGGCGGCGGCGGTGACTGGGCCACAGGGAGGACAGGCGGAGGCCCAAACCACCCAGACAAACACTATCCAAGCAGTGCAGCAGCAGTCACAGCGGCAGTGAAGCCAGGGAGAACTTGGGTGGGTACAGAACCTCGCCCAGGAACGCCTTCTCCCAGCAACGTGGCGGCAGAGGGAGAGACTGGGCCACAGGAAGGACAGGCAGAGGCCCAAGCCACTCAGAGAAACACCACCCAAGGCGGCACAGCGGCAGTCGCAGTGGCAGTGAAGCCAGGGAGAACTCAGGTGGGTATAGAATCCTGTCCAGGAACACCTTCTCTCAGCAACGCGGTGGCGGCGGTGACTGGGCCACAGGGAGGACAGGCGGAGGCCCAAACCACCCAGAGAAACACCATCCAAGGCAGCGTAGTGGCAGTTGCGGTGGCAGCGAAGCCGTGGAGAACTCAGGTGGGTATAGAACTCCGCCCAGGAACACCTTCTCCCAGCAACGCGGCGGCAGAGGCAGCGACTGGGCCGCAGGGAGGACAGGCGGAGGCCCAAACCGTCCAGAGAAACACCACCCAAGGCGTCATTAAAGCCCTTTGTTGAAGTGGCCATGAGAACGCAGGGATGGGAGTACAGCTGGATCCTTTGTTATTCTCATTATGTATAGGGGCCAGGAATGATCTGGGAGTGGGAATTGAGGTTGTGTGGGGGAAGGGAAGGTATGGTGGTAACAGAGTGAAGAGTTGTTACAAAAGAAGGCAGGATCTATGTTTAATATCTATCCCGCCTTCAGTTCACTCTGTTTCCCGGAATAAATTGGAGAGCACACCAACCATTCCACAGACCCTTACTCTGCTCCTTTGCAATGCCAGGTCGGTTAAAAACAAGACTCATATCATTCATGACCTATTGGATGAGGCTGCCAACTTGGCATGCTTTATGGAGACCAGGCTGGGAGAGGCCAGTGCCGTGACTTGGGCACAGGCACTCCCGGCTGAGTACTCAGTGAGCAGGTAAGGAAAAGGGGGGGGCGGAGTGGCTTTAGTTCATAAAAACAGTCTAACCTTGACCAGGATGCCTATCCAGAATACAGTCCACATCGAGTGTATGTACCTAAGCCTGAGGTCCAGGGATAGCTTAAGGATTCTGTTAGTATACCGGCCACCCCGTTGTCTAACAGACTCCCTAACTGAGCTAACACAGCTGGTCTCGGAGTTGTTGCTGGAGTCACCCAGACTTTTAGTTCTGGGCGACTTCAACATCTCACTCGAGACCAGCTTGCTAAATCTAACTGGGGCAGATCGAGAGTTCATGGAATCCATGACAAACATGGGCCTATCCCAATTGTTTGTCGAGCCTACTCACTGTGCAGGTCATACCCTCGATGCGGCCATTAGTACGGAACAGGAATATCCATGGGCGGAAGTTATTTAAACCTCCGCATTGTCATGGACGGATCATTTCCTGGTCAAGATGGAACTAAGAGCCACTGTCTGCCCCAACGGGGGTGGTGGACCGATTAGAATGGTCCTCCCTCGAAGGCTAATGGAACCAATTGGATTCCGGAAAGCCTTGGAGGGTTTTATGGTTGGTAACACCGGTGATTCTGTTGAAGCTTTGGTTAATACTTGGAACACCGATCTCTCCAAGGCTATCGACACAATCGCTCCCAAACGTCCTTTCCAGCCTGCTCCTATCTGTAAGCCGTAGTATTTAGAGGAGCTTAAGAAGATGAAGCAGGCTGGACAACAACTAGAGTGCACTTGGCGGAAGACTTGACTCTTATCCGACAAGACTCATCATAGGAATTTCCTTGATTTCCTATCGAGAGGTAATACGGGCAGCGCAGAAGTCTTTCTCCTCTGCACGTATTGCGTTTGCAGAGTCCCGTCCAGCGGAACTGCTAAGAGTAGGGGGGAGCTGACACAGGTTCCACCTGTGCAGAACCCCTTACTTATCCCAACAATGTCCTGCTGTGACACGTTTAACATCCACTTTACAGATAAAATCTCTCTGATAAGAGCCAACTTAGATGCCAGTGTTATGACAGAATCTATAGACGAGGCGTCCAGCAACTCCGTTGATGAAATTTTGTTGGATCAGCTTCAATCTGTAAGTATCGATGACATGGCCAAACTCCTTGGCAGAGTGCAGAAGACGACCTGTCCCCTCAATCCTTGTCCATCATGGCTGGCCATCCAAGGGGGTGACGCATTGAGAGTACTCCTTAGGCATATTATCAATGCATCCTTCAGGGAGGGGTCCGTTCCATCCTATTTGAAGGAAGCAGTGGTTAAGCTGCTCCTGAAAAAGCCTTCCCTGGACCCCTTGGACAGGAACAACTATAGGCCAGTTTCCTTGCTGCCTTTTTTAAGCAAGGTGATTGAGAGGGTGGTCGCTTCCCAACTCCAAGCTGTCTTGGATGAAACTGATTATCTAGATCCATTTCAAACTCTCTTTAGGATGGGATATGGAGTGGAGACTGCCATGGTTGCTCTGGCTGATTACCTCTGCTTGGATATTGACAGGGGTAGTGTGACCCTGTTGGTGCTCCTGGGCCTCTCAGCAGCCTTTGATACAATAGATCATTCCATCCTCTTGGATCGCCTGAGAGGGTTAGGAATTGGAGGCACTGCTTTGCAGGGGTTCCGCTCCTTCCTCTCAGGCAGATCCAAGAAGGTGAGGCTCAGGGCCTGTTGCTCTACCAGAATAGAGCTTAATTGTGCCATCCCTCAGGGTGCCAGCCTGTCCCCGATGCTATTTAACATCTATATGAAGCCGCTGGGAGAGATCATTTGGAGACATGGAGCATGGTGTCATCAGTATGCTGATGATACCCAAATGTACTTCTCCATGTCCCGGTTCTCAGCTTCGACTTCAGATGGCATCTCTCCTCTTAATGATTGCCTTAAAGCAGTAATGGACTGGATGAGGAAAAACAAATTGAGACTGAATCTAGACAAAATGGAGGTACTAACAGTTACGGGCCCGAAACCAAGTCTGGGAATACAACTTCCAATCCTGGATGGAACCACACTCTCCTCCAAGGACTGTGTTCGCAGTCTGGGGTGCTCCTGGACTCGTAGCTCCTGATGTCTAATCAGGTAAATGCGATGGTCAGAAGTGCCTGTTATCAACTTCGGCTGATACACCAGCTGCGCCCTTTCCTGGAAATCAGGGACCTCGAAACTGTGGTACATGCGCTGGTAACCTCTTGTCTTGATTTCTGTAATTCGCTATACAAGGGGCTACCCTTGTGCTTGACTCAAAAAGTTCAATTAGTTCAGAACATGGCAGCCAGGTTGGTTTCTGCTGTGCTAAAAGCTCTCCACTGGTTTCCTATTAGTTTCCGGACACAGTGCAAGGTGTTGGTTATAACCTTTAAAGCCCTACATGGCTTGGGTCCAACTTACCTCTGGGACCACCTCTTCTCGTACGACCCTCCCCGCGCACTTCGGTCCTCTGGGAGGAATCTGTTACAACTTATGAAAAGGCTGTCGGTGACCTCCCAGAGGGCCTTCTCTGCTGCTGCTCCCAGATTATGGAACAGCCTGCCAGACGAGATCCTTCTTATTACCACCTTAGACAGCTTTAAAAAAGCTGTCAAGACTGATCTTTTCCGGCAGGCCTTTACTGAATAGCTATCCCGGCCTGAAGATTCAGCTGTCTTTCTCCCCTTGAACTGCCATTGGTTTTTTAAAAATCTATCTTAATCTTTATTAATTCAATATTATTTTAAGGGGTGGGTGAGCTAGGGTATCGATGTAATTATGGAGTTTTATACTGTATGCCGCCCTGATTGTGTTGCAGAGGGGCAAGATAGAAATAAATTATTATTATTATTATTATTATTATTATTATTATCATGGATTGTGGATAGGTGCCATTTGTCTGTAGTAAACAATATAAATAAAAATGAAATCACAATGCAGTGCACAGGCTCCCATTTTACATATTATAGCTGTATATTTTAAAGTGTGAAATAAAAATAAAATGCACAGATATAGGATGGGTGACACATGGCTTGAGAGCAGTACATGCGAAAAGGATCTAGGAGTCTTAGTGGACCACAAACGAGTCAGCAGTGTGATGCAGCAGCTAAAAAAGCCAATGCAATTCTAGGCTGCATTAATAGAATCATAGAATCATAGAATTGCAGAGTTGGAAGAGACCACAAGGGCCATCCAGTCCAACCCCTTGCCACGCAGGAAATCACAATCAAACCATCCCCGACAGATGGCAATCCAGCCTCTGTTTAAAGATCTCCAAGGAAGGAGACCCCCACCACACTCCGAGGGAGTATGTTCCACTGCCAAACAGCTCTTACTGTCAAAAAGTTCCTCCTCATGTTGAGGTGGAATCTCTGTTCCAGGAGTTTGCATCCATTACTCCGTGTTCCAGTCTCTGGAGCAGCAGAAAACAAGCCTGTTCCATCCTCAACGTGACACTCCTTCAAATACTTAAACAGGGCTATCATATTGCCTCTTAACCATCTTTTTTCCAGGCTAAACATACCCAGCTCCCTAAGTCTCTCCTCATAAGGCATCGTTTCCAGACCTTTCACAATTTTAGTCGCCCTTCTTTGGACACGCTCCAATTTGTCCTTATTCCTTTTGAATTGTGGTGCCCAGAACTGGACACAGTATTCTAGGTGAGGTCTGACCAAGGCAGAATAGAGCGGCACTATTACTTCCCTTGATATGGACACTATACTTCTATTGATGCAGCACAAAATCGCATTGGCCTTTTTAGCTGCCGCATCACACTGTTGACTCATGTTCAACTTGTGGTCTACTAGGACTCCTAGATCCCTTTCGCACATAGTCTCGTTCAGCCAGGTCTCTCCCATCCTATATCTATGCATTTCATTTTTCCGCCCTAAGTGCAGTACTTTACATTTCTCCATATTGAATTTCATTTTGTTAGCTTTGGCCCAGCTCCCCAGTCTATCCAAGTCATTCTGAATTTTGATCCTGTCCTCTAGGGTATTAGCTACTCCTCCTAATTTGGTGTCATCTGCAAATTTGATAAGTATGCCCTTCATTCCCTCATCCAAGTCATTGATAAAGATGTTGAATAGCTCTGGGCCCAGGACCGAACCTTGTGGCACCCCACTGGTCACATCTTTCCAAGATGAAGAGGAGCCACTGCTGAGCACCCTTTGGGTTCGGCCGGTCAACCAATTACAAATCCATTGAACAGGTAACTTGTCTAGCCCACATTTTACAAGCTTGTTTGCAAGAATATCATGGGGAACCTTGTCAAAGGCCTTATTGAAATCAAGGTATATGATATCCACAGCGTTCCCTTCATCTACCAAGCTGGTAATTTTATCAAAAAAAGAGATCAGATTAGTCTGGCATGACTTGTTTCTCTGAAACCCATGTTGACTTTTTGTGATTATGGCATTGCCTTCTAAATGTTCACAGACTCTCTGTTTAATGATCTGCTCTAGAATCTTCCCTGGTATTGATGTCAGACTAACTGGACGATAATTGTTGGGATCCTCTTTTCCACCCTTTTTGAAGATGGGGCAACGTTTGCCCTCCTCCAGTCTGCTGGGACTTCTCCTGTTCTCCAGGAGTTCTCAAAGATTATTGCCAATGGCTCTGAGATTATATTTGCCAGCTCTTTTAATACTCTTGGATGTAGTTCATCTGGTCCTGGAGATTTAAATTCATTTAGTTTAAGAAGGTATTCCTGTACTACCTCTTTACTTATTCTGTGCTGGATTTCCCCTATTGTGTCCTCTGTTCCATTATGCTCAGGTTGATCACCCTTTTCCTTTTCTGAAAACACTGAGGCAAAGAAGGTGTTGAGTAATTCTGCCTTTTCTCTGTCCCCTGTTAGCATTTTGCCATCTTCTCCGCATAGTGGCCCTACCATTTCCTTCTTCCTCCTTTTGCTGCGGACATACCCAAACCCCCCCCTTTTTATTGTTCTTAACCTCTCTAGCAAGCCTGAGCTCATTCTGCACTTTAGCTTGTCTGACTTTACTCCTACATGTGTTCGCTATCTGTTTGAATTCTTCTTTGGTGATTTCCCCCTTTTTCCATATCCTATACATGTTCCGTTTAAAACTTAGCTCTGTTGAAAGTTTTTTAGTCATCCATCCTGGTTTCTTGAGACACCTCCCATTTTTCTTCCTCAATGGTACTGTTTGAAATTGTGCCTTCAGTATCTCCCTTTTGAGAAAGTCCCATTCATCTTGAGGTCTCTTCTCTTTTAGTATCCCTGACCATGGGATCACCCCCAATATTTCCCTGAGTTTATTGAAATCAGCTCTCCTAAAGTCAAGAATGCGTGTCTGACTATGCCTGGCTTCTCCTTTCCATTGTACACCAAACTCCAGGAGAACATGATCACTCTCACCTAAGAATCCTACCACTTGCACCCCATTAACCAGGTCATCCCTGTTGGTTAGGATCAGATCTAAAATAGCTGACCCCCTTGTTGCCTCTTTCACCTTTTGGACCATGAAATTGTCTTCCAGGCAAGTAAGGAATTTGCTAATAGGAGTATAGTGTCTAGATCAAGGGAAGTAATAATGCCACTCTATTCTGCTTTGGTCAGACCTCACCTGCAATACTGTGTCCAGTTCTGGGCACCACGATTCAGGAAGGATACTGAGAAGCTGGAATGTGTCCAGAGGAGGGTGACCAGGATGGTGGGAGGTCTGGAAGTCATGCCCTATGAGGAGCAGCTTAGGGAGCTGCACATGTTTAGGCTGGAGAAGAGAAGGTTGAGAGGGGACATGATAGCCATGTTTATATATCTGAAGGGATGTCATACTGAGAATGGAACAAGCTTGTTTTCTGCTGCTCCAGAGACTAGGACACGGAGCAATAGGTTCAAACTACAGGAAAAGAGATTCCACCTAAACATTAGGAAGAAGTTTCTGACAGTAAAAGCTGTTTGGAAGTGAATACATTGCCTCATAGTGTGGTGGAGTCTTCTTTTCTTTGGAGGTTTTTAAAAAGAGGCTGGATGGCCATCTGTTGGGAATGATTTGTTTGTGTATTCCTGTATGGCAGGGGGTTGGACTGGATGGCCCTTGTGGTCTCTTCCAACTCTATGATTCTATGATTCTAACATATTTAGACTATTGTGTTTTTCAGACATCTCTCTCTCTCTTTTTTTTTTTACATTGTTATCTTTAGTGGATGTAAGAGACTGCTTTGTTTAGCAATATGTGGATAATGGACTGTTGCAATGTGAGTCTTTCATCCTGGGCAACAATTTGCGCTCAATTCTTGACATAACAATTGGCATTTGCTGAGATCCTATTTAAAGCCAGCATAGCATAACCTTCTGCCAGCATAATTGGATAGGACAAGCTAAGTCCTCCAGACTGGTAGGGAGAGGGTAGAATTGCACCCATATATTATTGTGGGAGCACTGCAGATTGAGGTACCACATGAGGGAATTGGCGTTTTAGGAAGTTGCCAAGACCTTATGCAACTGTTTGAAATATACTTATGCTAGTGTAGCTGGCTAGTCATGCCAGTCAAGGATTCCAGCCAAGGTATTATGAGTGTGTCCCTGTTTTCACGATGACAAAATACTAGAAGATGTGCTAATATTGCTGCAAGATATCACATGGGTCAAGGCTTGTGATGTATTATCACTGTTCATGTTACATATGAGGCACTTATGGAGTTGTTTCACAAGATATGAAAGATGAAGGAGAACATTCTTTTGTAGGAGATGCTTTCCAGTACACACATTGAGTTGAATAAAGCTACACAAATTTGACCAACCAAAAATATGCCTGCTGTATAAATACCTATTCACAAATGAGCCAGCTTCACATGAATAATTGCAAGTGTGTGTGTGTGTGTGTGTGTGCCTTCAAGTTGCCGGTCGATTTATGTCAACCCCATTCATTTCATAGGGTTTTCTTAGGCAAGGAATACTTAGAGGTAGTTTGCAAGTTCCTTCTTCTGAAATATATCTACAGCACCTGGTGGTCATTGGTGGTTCCCCTTCCAGCTACTAACCAGAGCTACCCCTGATTAGCTTCCAAGATCAGATGAGATCTGGTGCCTTTATACATAAATATTAAATGCAGGAAGCATACAGTCATATACAAGTGAAGGTCAGCTAAGCATAAACAACAACAGAAACAGAAGTCAAATACCAAATGCTGTAAATGGGATCTCTGCCTTAGTGGGAAGCCTGTTTGCTGTCCTACATGGTGAGTTGGGCAGCAGATGGGCACCATTTTCCTTGGCAAATCAGTTCCCCTTCTTGAGCCTGCATAGTGGGGAAATGAGTCAGCAAGAAGGGTTAGGACTGGAAAAGAATTAGGGTTGGAGGAAATGCCCTATCCTGATTTACTTGATGTTCTGCTTGCTGCCTGTAGATTTTAGCTGTAAGAACTTGTTGAGACCATGCCTGGAACAGAATGTGTGTGGTAGGGAGATTATTTCAAATTGTCAGGTCCCTTAGGGTTGAAGGCTGTATCACCTCTCCCACAATTTCTCTATGGAAGTTGTTGGAAGTCTTTCTGGATGACAAATGTGTTGAGGTGGGTGGGCGGTTGTGAGTCTCCCCTGTTTGTTTGTTTTTTAATGGAATTTGTTTTCTGATTTTGTATATTACAATTTGGGGTGAATTGTACTGAATCTTTTTGTAGTCCTTTAGTGTGCTTATTGCTCTCACAGTGCAGGAACTTTAATTAGTTTAAACTTTTTCTCAGTGCCCATTTCCACCTCTCTTGGCCTCTGCATCGTCACTCCATTCTGCTTTCCTCTGCTTCAGTGGGTCACATGCTTTGGGCATTTATGGTATAGTTGCTACTACTCATTAGGAGCCCAAAGATCTAGCTGGCTAAAACCATGCCCTCCCCTACATCTACTCAGAAGTAAGTCCTGCTCCCAGGTAAATGGGCACCCATTTCTCATAACCCCTTTTTTCTTAGGGAAGAAGAAGCAGAGTCAGGTGGTATTAAGGTTTTGACCACAAAGGGATACCCAAGGGCAAGCTGCCAGAGTGGATCTATTGGTCTGCTTAAACAATAATGTATTCAACTATGGCTGGGCTACCCTGGCTTTTTCCTTAACCTCTCCTGCAAACATTTCACATGTGACATGTAAAAAAGAGAAAGACAACAGAATGAACTGAGTGCAAATATCACTTTATTTAATTGCATTTCTTGTATAAGGCAAAGAAATTTAAACAACCAAATCAGATGAGTACAGAGAATAGTGGGGTTGTTACATATGTGGTCTTTTAAACTGGAGCCGTCATGGATTATATTTGGGATCCCTGGCTCCAGCATACAAAATATGTGGTCTGACATCCTGTTAGTCAGTTAAAAAGTTGATGTAATTGTTAGATTTACAACATAGTAATTGCTTCAGATTTTCATTTGCAATCGTGGCACTATTGCTATGACTGCAAATGACCCTGAAACCCACCTTAAAAGCCAGCCAGCCACCTGAAGTAACAGAGGTCTGTGCTGCTAGAGCAGGGCATTGAGGGGATGATGTGCCCAGCCCTGTTTCACCAGCAAGTGACACTGCAATGAAGTTGCTTGCTGGGGGGAGGAAGCTAGTCACATCATCATGCAGGACCCTGCCTGCCAGCAGCACAGACCTCCACCACTCTAGATGGCTGGCAAACTTTGAAAAGGATTGGAAAGTAAAATAAATTCTAGCTACAACATTGTGACTATATGTTTGATGCAGGATCTTGGCCACAATCTTTGTAGATAATTTTTGTTAACTGGAATTGGAGGGAGAGAGGATGCAGTGATTTGGCTGTGCTGAAAAATGTTCTGTATAAACTTAGAGACACTAAAAGCATTTCTGATTAAAAATTCTTCACCCCTCATTCACTGACGGATCCTTGTAGCCAGCCACTTATTGCTGCATTTGTAGTGGAGCAGTAGCTGAAATAAACACATAATTCCTTACTAACCTTTGACATATCTCGTTAGTAAATTTTAATAGACAAGGTATTTGAAAGGTGAATGAGCAGTACAGACAGGAAGAAGAGAGATGCTGATTACTGCCAAAATTTAATAGAACAGATTGTAAGATGAGATCCTGTGCTTTAGGGCAGCCTTTCCTAAAAGTCTGCAAATGTGTTGGGTTCCCATTCTCCCCAAGCAACACTGACATAATGGGTTTTATAGTCCATCCGGAGAAAAATTCCTGACTGGTGAAAGGCAATTTTAAAATGACAAAAAAGACACTTTTTATGGAGGCAGTAATAAAATGTACCCCTAGAAGTTAATGGTAGCAGTCTCCATGCCAGCCTCTGTAAATCCCATAGTCTGCTTCAAAAACTAATGTTTTTAGCCTATACTGATTACTAAATTACTGATAATTTAATAAAATTAAAAATTAAATTACTGACATTCATATCTACTAAGTAATCTTCCAATTTCTAACATTTAATATTAACCAATTAATGTTGAGTGTTCCAAGATCTGATCCGTTAATTTCCACATTGGCATTTATTTATTTATTTATTTATTTATTTATTTATTGTACTTCCCACCCTTCTCCTTGTACTGAACCCAAGGCAGCTTTCCCATACCCAGAGCATTTCCACATCTGTCTTACTGGAATGCATTTTACCTTAGAAATAAGTTAGATGTACTGTTAGAAGAAATAACATAACCCTTCCAATAGGATTTGGTTTTATCTGATAGCAATTGCCCTTTAGTCTCTCCACTGTCCAGAAACGGTGTACAACTTTTGTATTAATATTATGTTCATACAAATTGGGAATAGAAGTGGGAAGTCCCAAAAGAAGAGGGAACAAACAGAAAAAATGGCAAGACCACTAGGAAAGAGAGAAGCTCAGCTTCATTGTGCTGAGGCCTACATAGAATGCCATAATACCAACAACCAGCCTTGTAAAATTTTAAATTATAATTGGGAGTTGGGGTTGACAATCCTGCAAAAATATGTAACAATTCTGAACAACACAGCAGAGGAAAATAGCATGAACTTGCATATCTGTACCACACACATGCAAAAGAGCATTTGAGGGTAAGAGTGAAGTCTAATGTATACATGTTAATTCTGCTGTATTTTCAAATTTAAATGGGAAAGTGGTCAGAGGATATACTGTGGGGGGATGCACAGTAGAATCCTTCAACTTTGGGAAGTGATAAGTTTGTTCCAGCTAAGCCTGGAAGCCTTTGCGGTTACTCCTTCCCCTCCAAAGTTCTAGTTTGTTGAAACCTTCATTGTAATTTGGCGTATGTAACTTTTCAGGGCTTGGTAATACAGTAATGGGAAGCACTGGATGAATTACCAACAATATTCAAAGTGAAAGACAATACTGCGGCACTGAGTATGTAAGACTTGACCAGGACAGCTGATGACAAGAACTCTTGGAGGTCTGTCATTCATAGGATTCCCATAAGTCAAAGTCAACTTGATGGCAAATAATAATTAAAATGTGAGCTCTTCTCTCTACAAAGATTTTGGAAACTGGACATGCTAAATTGATTTATAATTTGAGTTTATACCTAACACTATACTGTATTTGTGTTTTACCAAGCCCTTCATAGGAAACAGCTAATAAATTGAAGTATAAATGTACCTGCCAGAACAAAATCTATTGCTTTAGAGCATGTAACATCTAGATACAAAATATCGTTGGAACAGTCAAAGCAAGCAAATATGGATAAAAGGTTTGTGCATTATTCTTTCTTAATACAGTGAATAATATTTTAAGAAGTCCTTGAGCTATGGAAGCTTCTTGACCTTTTTTTTTTTTTTTTGGCTTAGTATATGAAAAGAATCTAGTTCTCTCCACTCCAATAATTTTTTTAAAAGGCAAGGTGGGGAAAGATTGGAAGGATAGCCTCTACCCAAACTTTGTACTCCATTAACCAACCCTTCGATCTCGTTTAAGAGTAGCAGCCACTTTCCAGACAGCAACACACTGGGAGAGCAGGATCTCTTCTGGAAATGTCTCTAATTCCTCCAAGAGGATGTTGCTCTCTTTCCTTTGCACGTATTCAATCAGGGTCTCCTTAATTCTGGAAAATAAAGTTAGAGAGAATAAGCACACATACAAATAGCAACTCTGTTGTATCACTTGGCAAAGAGGGGTGTACTTCACCAGCAACAGAGAACCTAATTCTGGTGAGTAACAGAATGTCATGTCGCTGGTGCCATATATTATTTAGATTACTGGAATATGTAGTCAGTTAGCATTGCTAGGCCTGCTAGTAATTGCACCAGTGACCTGACATAAGCAAAGGGCAATCTGGGAGGATGTCTGGTATGTGCTGGTGGAAAGCTACCCAGCACCCCAAGGTCGTTTGTCTGAGAAAGTTTAAGGAGGCTTGCATAGAACTGATAGCAATAATTAGCCAGGTGGTGGTGGTGGGAAAATGAAACTTGTAGAATGTATTAACGAAGGGGTTTTGGCGCCAAGACCTCAAAACTGTGTTTGGAGTGTTACCGGATGCATCTAAATCCGGACAATAAAGCAATCTTACTCGATGCCTGTTGTATGTGTGAGTAGGTGTTAACTGAGTTCACCACACAGAATAAACCAATAAGAGACCTGGATTGGGTTTTGCAGGCTCTTACCTCCATGTGGGGTTGAACTCTTCCCCAGCCTGGACGTGTTTCAGCTTCAGCAGGATCATTTCATGCAACTCTTGGAGGAAGGATTCCAGCCCAACCTGGAGGAGGAAGGCATTGAGGAGTCTGGTGTGCTCTGTGGTAAGTTCATCTCTGTAGGGTGTGCTGATCTCTGCAAAGGGATCCTGGAAAGTACATACAGCAGCACAGTTAGAGGAAGAAGCCAGAACAGTGGCAAGAAACCCCACCGTATTCCATTCCATCATTGCTTCCTACCCTTTTCAGGTACAGCAGCTGCTCAGATTTATGGCAAGACAGGAGCTGCCACAGTGCAATCGTGTGCTTCAGGTGACACCGACTCAGTGCCTGAAAGAGAAAGATACGGAAGCTTACCTCTTCTAAGAAAAAGAAGGTGATTACTATATACTTAGTTATAAACTAGATAAATATCATGGAAATAACTAGAGATCTCACTAGATCAGAACTGGGGAACTGGATTGTTCCTGGAGGCTAGACGAGGCTGCTTCCTGGGGTCAGTTTCATGGAACAGATGATTCCAAGGCATCAACTCCCTTCCCAAATCTCCTTCTGCTTCCCTGAAATCATCAAACCCCTTCTGCTGGCTCCCATCTTAATGTTCTGCACTAATGCTATACAGTCATCCCTTCACATTCGTGGGGGTTAGGTTCCACAGACTCCCGCAAATGTGAAAATTGCGCGAATAATGACTGCCCTCCCCCTCCCCCGCCAAACCGACCACGGGACCTCCGGAGGCCCCATAGTCGCTTTCCCCCGCCTCCCCCCTCCCTCCTCAGGCCTTCATGAGGCCTTCGGAGTGTCTTCGGAGGCCCCGTGGAGGCCTCCCCGGCCCTCCCTCCCCAGGCCTTCACAGGGCCTTTGGACCGTCTCCAGAGGCCCGTGGAGGTCTCCCTGGCCCTCCCCCCTCCCTCCCCAGGCCTTCACGGGGCCTTCGGAGGCCCCCTGTCGCTGCTTTTGGGAGGGTGGGGGGCCCTCCCAAAACCGCGAATATTCAAAACTGCGAATGCTAAGTTCACGAACGTGGAGGGGCAACTGTATATTCTACAGATAATAAGGAAAAATAATAGCAATATGATTTTTATTTTTCAAAATGTTACCTTTAAGTGTTGCTGCTTTCCTTACAGTTCCCACTGGTATTCATTGTATTGTTTTTCCTTATTTATATTGGGGGCAAGACCATGACTGTGAAAGAAAACTCTCCTTAAGCTGTCCTGCTAGGTAACTGACAGCACAAGGAACCTAAGCCAACAAGTTACTGTTGAATCTTACAGAAACATCCCAGAACCACTTCCCAAGTGAATGGATGAAAAACCTCAACTACGGATTGCTGATGGCTCCACACTACAAGTTGCCCCTGAGCAATGTTTCACAGGGTCCTGGGTTGCACAACACCTCTTGGGCAGCAGAATATCTCAAATCAGTGCAGTGCTGATCTATGTGGAACCTAAGTGCAAAAAGACCTCCAGATGGAGAATTCCCGCAGGTTTGTAATAGAAGGAGATAGATTTTTTTATTAAAAAAATTGCAGGATGAAACAAACATAAGAGATCTTAACTACAACCCAGAAGACCACAGTTGCATGGTGCTTTGGTGACACTCCAAATACCTCTGAAACACAGCACAGATATGGGAGCTCCTCCGACTATTGTCCCTCCAAGTTCAAGACAGAGGCCAAAGTGTACCACACTCACCAGAGGACTACTGTGATGAAATGAGTTGTGGCTGTCTGGACAAAATGAGGTAAAACAACCACCTCCCCTGGCCTGTGAGAATTGTGCAGCTTTATGCTTGACTCTTTCACTCTCTAGAAACAAAGGGAGGCCCTGATCCTCCTGCACTTACCTTGAGAACATGAGCATTTGTCTGACTACCCATCTGCAGTGTGTTTTCAACATATTCTGTCAATGTCATCTCTGGGTCACCTCCAGCCATAGCCAAGAATCCTAAAGTTATTTCAGTGACAGACAGAGCTTCACAGATGTCACTGTAGGACTGCAACTCCCCACTGATCATGCTAATTGTGGAATTTGGAAGGCAGCTCTGTAATTCAAGGGGATTAAAAAAAAACAATCAGCACTCATCATTGCTGTCCTTTGCTGGAAAGAAAAGAGGCTTATGCCATGTGGACACTCCTTCAGGATACAAAAACAACTTAGGAACTGGACAAGATCAGCAAAGTCTATTTAACATTATGCTCAATCTCTATATCTCACACCTACTCTTATATAAGAAGTGGAGGTTATAAAGGGCTATTTTCCAGGGTTAAAAAAGCATAGGCAAGAACATTCACTTTGATTGCACACATCTATCAGCAACTAAATCTCACTGAATTACACAGGACTCCTTATCCGGTAAACAAACACAGGATGATACTGATCAGTGAGCAGTATGGGGCTAATCCAAATTTGAACAAGATTTGTCTGGAAATGAGTCCAACCACTTTCCAATATTTTTACTGTTCTCATCTGAGAGACGCTCACCTGGGTCAGCTTGTTCTTGATATCTTTGAAGAGATGCTCATAATTTCGGTCATGCCTGTACACAAGAGTGGGAATGCCCTACAAAGGAAGAGAACAAAAATGTAGCCTCAGTGGGTCACCTATGACTTGGGAGTTGTATCTCTCAGAAGGCAGGAGAGCTAAGTGGCAACATCCAGCTTCCGTGGTACATACTGTCAATGTGATCAAGGGCTTCCCCTGTAGGAATCGGCTGATCACTTGCTGCTGGATCTTTCCCAGGTCAAATTCCTGAATGGCCTCTCCTCCTTTCTCCATGCTGTACTGGCAGTTGGATAGAATCAGTGGGATCAAGTCCCTCTCCACCTCATAAGTGATCACATGGAGATCTGCCACTTCTGCAGGGCTCACAGAGTATCTGTTGAGAAGGGAAGGGAAGAGAGCAAGAAAGAGCAATGCAGCTTTGGCATCAAGAAGGCTACCTGGCAGCTGCAGCAATTGGGGATTCTAGCAGATGCAGGAGACGGACATACCTGTTGGCATCTGTTGTATATTTTTCTATGGTGTAGACAAAGTCATTGTGCAGGGCAATGAGATAACTGGCCAATGCTGTGGAACACAGGCCTAGACCTCGCCGGCGAGGCAGGAGGATCTCAAACTCACTCTCCAGAGTGAGGTCAGCATCACAGTAGCCACTGGGGAGCTTAATTTCACCTGCAATGCGGCAAGAAAACATTTCTGAGCCACCCAAAGCCACTGGTAGATGCCCTACTTCCATTCTGGATCATCTGTGCTTTTTAAAATAATGATCATTTATTGCAGCAATATGGAGATTAAATTCTTACAGTCAGAACTGGAAGGCTAGTGCTGGACATTCCAGTTACAGGAGTGCAACATTTTGTTTGTTCTGTCAACAAATTTGTTGCTCTGCCAACAAATCCTGCACATGAAAGAAATGCAAGTGCTTGAGGAGGAGAGAATGCTAACACACACTCTCCCCACCTCTTTGTTTTAGGCTACAGAAGATAAGCCTGGAGAGTTTTTTTTATAACATAAAGAAAATGATAAGCAGAGAGAGCAGCCCAGCCTGAGAACAAGAAATATAAAGGACTAGTCTTCCATTGGGTGATATTAGATAATGCCTCAGTCTTACTTTTTCACAGTTGAATTATGGGATAAAATGGTTACTCACCGTTGGTTTCCAAGGATGATCTCAGCTTATTCCACACACGCAGAAATGTTTTCACTCTGCTTATCACAGCATGCCTCACGCCTCCTGGATGAAAAAAGGAACAAATAGCATATGACACACTCAATACTGGAAAGTTGTGTAGCTCCTTCTAAAAGCACTTCCATCTGAGCAAGTTCTGGTCCACATAGTTATAATGTAAGAGCAGCCTTACTGTAGCAGATCAAGATTTCATCTAGTTTATCAGAGGAACCAACCAGATGCCTCTAGGAAGTGCCAAGCTGGAGACAAAGGCGCTAGTCCTCTTTGTTCATCTCCGCCAACTATTTCAGGTTAGCATGCAATACAGTCATATCCAGATCTATCCTCTATGAATGTATCTGATCAAAGACATGTGAGTAATCTCTGTATCTCACTGCAGCAAATTCCCTGTATTAATCATACATTGTTTGAGATTTAAGAATATATAAGCAAGCTATACCAGCTAATCACTATAGTAGATGCAGACTGCTCCTATTGCTAAAATCCTATATTTTACCAACTTAAATGCTTGTACATACCACTGATTTCAGTGTCAGAGATTTTAAAATATCCTTGAATCTATCACTGAATGTTACAGTCCTTCAAAGAGTCAACTTTTAATTGTATTTATACAATTTATACATAAATAGTAGCTGTGTCTGCCTTGATGATGCAGGAAGACAGTGAAAGAGCATGAAGAAATGGTTAATTAATCTATTTTCTCCAGGAATCCATTTAAGATTTTTAAAAGTTGTGCAGTGGATGCTACACAGACATTTTTGCAGAAGCCCACATATTCCCCAATCACTGTAAAACACCGTTTTAGAAGTATAAAGTTTAGTATTAAGCACTTCTCATCATGATGTTTGTGCTCTGCTTATTGGACTCATGGCAGTGTGGAGTCTCACCTGAGGGAAGGCTGTGAAGGAAATCTCCGACTGTCCTGTGATCTACCTCTGAAATGTTTTGGAACCTCTTCACCAAGTCCTTCTGCAAAGTCAGAATCTCTGGCAAAAACTTTACCAACCTAAGTTCAGCTTCCTAGAAATCAAATAGGGCAAAACATAGAAAGAAGCTGAATGAGTTTCAGTAGACAAAACAAAGAATGGTTGGAATGTGTATATGCTACACAGAACACAGAAACATAGGTTTCAGCACATTTATTAATGTTACTGGTGAGAGGGCTTAGAAACAAGCAAGAGCCTTCAACAGAGTTTCTACTGATTGCAGTTAATGCCTTCCAGATATGTGTCTCCTTCAAGAAGCAGGAGTTGTGCCAATTATCCAATGTGAGAGGGAAAACCCTGATCAAGGTTGCAGGGCCTGTCATCTCCAGCAGCTATGCTGGGCCTAGAAAGTTTTAGCTGGCAATATACTAAATTGTTGCTAATTCTTACAACCTTCACACATTTGAGAACCTACGGGGTGGAAAAGGAAAAAAGCAAAGAAGCAAACAGCCCAATGCTACCTCTCAACATATATGATAATTTCTCAAAGGAAGGGAAAACCATGCACCAGGGAATATTTCTCCCCAAATAGTGCAAATTAGTGACTCCAGGGCATGAGAAATGATTACAATACCCCCTGAAATTGCCAGGTGAAAAGCCCCAGGTAGCAGGGCAGAGTCCACCAATTTGCAAACTCAAATTCTGAACACCAGTTTCATTTATCTCGAGGGTGGGAGCAACTGGGAATTTGAGCCACACACCCAGCCCCACAGTCTGCAAGACTGGCATTTGGGATTGTTACCGTCTTCAAGGAAATGCTTTTTTTTTTTTTTTAAACTAGTTCAGGTCAAGAAAAGTCCTCTCATTTCTCCTAATAATTTTCCTATAGAAGTGTTGAAAAGGTCTTTTATTAACTTCACAATAAACTGCAAACAGTTGTTTGTTTAAAGTAACTTTTCTTTTTCTCCTGAGATAAAAAAGTCAGGGAGCTAATTTGGAAGTTTCTGTTTGTGGGTGTCTGTATGCACACCCTTAACTTTTGTGGGAAATAGGTCTGTTGCTGCCTGTTCCTCACCCCAAATATACTGTGACTCAGGTTCTCTCTCTCTCTACAGGTTGGAAGAAAGCTAGTTTGTGTACAGGTCAACATCTGATGAGAAGAATAGTCCAAAGAGAAAGGGGTTCAACAACTGGACTGTAGGCAGTGATTAACCAGCCATTGTTTACAGCAGAATTTTTCCTTCATCTGTAGGTCCTTCTGCTTAAATTTTGCAGCAAAAGTTTTTTTAAAAACCACCCTAGCTTAAATGCATTCAGACTGCACTCAACAACTTTAGGATCTCTGGATGGCATCCTGTCAGACAGCAACACAAAGTTACATCATGCTATAGCTGATGTTTTTAATATTTCAAAGAACCCACAAGCTTACTGGTGTACTTCAGCATTTGACAACTAGCTGACAGCAGCATTTCTGCTCTTAAGATCAAAATCATCGCATGCATAAAATGGAAGGAGAGAGGAAGATGAAGGCTATATGTTGAACAATTTACTTTATTAATTATAAAGAGCAGCTAACATTTTGGTCCCTTCACTGCATGGCACCTGAGTAATACATCCTAAGACAGAGCTGCTGCAAAGATTTGGGTATGCTCACCTTTTGTAGAAATTTCCACAAGATGGGCACAGCATCCTTTTTGCTTTTTTGCTGGACAACATGCCCCAAGTACTCAAGTGAGATCCTTTTTCTGCAGCTCCACATCCTGGAACAATGCACTATGCTGTCCTTGGGCAGTTTGGACAGGAAAATTGCAGGGTCTCCATAAATAATTTTCACTACTGGGTTGGAAGAGATTCTCTTATCCTCACTGATTTGCTGATTCAACTCTAGAAGGGTTTTGTCCAAAAGCTACTTGGAAAAGCAGAGTGTATATGTGAGTCATCATAAGAATGTATCCTCTTTCCAATATACAAAATGCAATCCTTTAAGGTAGACTGGGAATTGTTGTACTGTGACAGGAACCTCATACTTCCTTTGAAAATTTTGAACACCACACCCTGGCTTTCAAAAGCTGAGATGTTCATTTCCAAAGAGCTGTGGGGGAAAATGTTAGAATACGGGCAGCTTTTTATGTGTAAGGCATCAAAGCTTTCATCATACTGGAGTCCATCTGGAATAAGATTTACTACATCTTGTTCTTTCTGTCAACTTCCAAGATTCTGTTCCAGCATCAAACTGACAAAGTGAACCCAAGTTGGAGCTATGTAGATGAAGACTATGAGAATGGCGACCAACTTCTCTGTGACAATCTGAAACACAGATGCTAGGATTGCAAAAGGCAGGTTCAGTTCCATCCAACTGCAAATCTTAACTTATTCCCATAGAAGTCCATAACTACTACCTCTTAATGTGAAAATAAAAAGGCAATACTTTGGGGCAAGGTTATAATGGAGGGTAAACCAGTCTACTATCCTTGATTGTAGGTGGTCCCAACTAATGCCTTGAAGGATGTAATGCAACTTTGTTTTCATTCCACCCAGTCATTAAATGGAACATCTTTCATGTCTCCTGCCAATTTCAATTCTTTGATCTCTATGACTATTATGGAACGCAACTGAGGCTTGAGAACATGGAAGGAGTCTTCCTGGAACCAACCCTATCTAGTCCAGCATTCTGTTCCTACAATGGGAAGCCCATAAGCAAAACCTGAGCACAAGATAACTTTCTCTGTTTTGTCCTCCAGTGAGTGACTGGTTTTTCAGAGGCAGAATACACCAGAGGCAAGATGAAATAACTGAGAGCCTTACTTTCAATGAATTTGACTTATGTACCAAGATACTATTGCTAAGACATTTTACATTTGCAGCACATAAGATATACATTGTTTTCCTTACATTTAATCTGCATGCTGCCCAATATTCTCTCCATTTGTCTTTCTCACGTACAGAAGACAGCTTTTTAAAATGTGACTAAGAGAGGGAAGATGGCGCTCGAGGCAAAAGCATAGGTGTGGGCTCCGGTCTTAATTGTGGAAAATAGTCTGTAGATTTTCACAACAAAGTGCTACAGAGCTAATTAGAACATACAACCATACAACTATAAAAAGGAAGGAATAGCAGTGGAAGAGGCAACTATTAGCAGCAGTGTTTTCCTTTTTACAAACCAGCTGATAATTCTTATTTCAACTACAACCAGATTGTCTACAAACTTCTCAACCCTCACAACTCACGCTCCCTAAGTGATTACCTTGGATGAGAGATAAGAGACACAGAAGCAGAAGAAAACAACAAAACAAGTAAGCTGGAAAAAGGAAGATTATACTTATTATTAAAACTGCAGTCTCTTACAGTTTGCAGTTTATAGTTTACTACTACTTGCCAGAGTGGAGCAGGAGAAATTGATACAAGAGTAGTAATTGAAAGACAATAGAGTTGGTGGCTGTGTTGGAGAGGAGGCTGGCCTTCTGCTGGGACTGGGCTGTTTTGTTGCTACTCCTGTCAAATAGATTGGTATGAACTGTTCCATCTCACCTTCAGCTTCTCAAAAGAAGGTTGTGTTAAAAAGGTTTGTTTAAAAAGGTTGGATATCAGCTTGCTGAACTGGAGTAGAGATCTCTGCATCATTAGGGACAAGATTTGGACTTCTAGCCCTTTACTTGCAAGATAAACTGGTATGAAATACTTTACATCATTACCTGCTGCATAAGAGAACACACAGGCAAAGTGATATTTAGTGGCCCAGAGAAGAGGACTATATTTCTGATGCTTTGGTCCTTTGACCTTTTTAGCTATACTATTCCAATACCAGCCACAGAAAAGGACATTTGCAATTACTACTGATCTAGAGAAGAGGTTTCTGCTCTTGTAGGATCTTGCTTGGTCCTTACTCTATTCCTGGCCAAACTGTTACACATTTCCTCCAGCTGAATAAAAGAAAGTCTATGTGTGGCTCAGTATTATTATCACACCCAATGGACTAAACTAACTATTCTATTTATAATTGTATAAATAGAGGAAGTAAATTGATTTGTTTTTAGTGGTTGGAGGGGAGCAGGGCATTTATTAGCAGGAGATAAACATCTTTTTTGGAGTGGGTTTTGCATGAAGGATGAGTGTGAATGGTGCTAACAGTATACTAAAGTATAATACAAGTTAGAGAATTTTAATGAAGGGTTAATGGTTGGATTGTTTTTACTTGTTGGCTCTTTGTTTACAGTGAGTATATTAGAATTTTTGTGGATATCCTATTGAAGGGTTATATTTTATACTTTAAGACATAGGGGTAGTTACAAGGTGGCAAAAAAGGATGCTCACACAAAGCAATGCAAATCAAAACCAGCTGTTAAACTATTTTAACTCTAAAGGCAAGAAGTGAACCAAACAGAAAAGTCTTAGTCAGGCGCCTCAACCCATACAGAATGAAAAGAAACCCAATAATGAACAGCCTGTTACAGGATTATTAGATCAACAAGAAAGAGCAGGTTGCTTACCTGTAACCATAGATCTTTGAGTGGTGTTCTGTGAATTCACACAGCTGGGTGATTCCTGTGCTTGCGCAGAGCATTCGGAACCTTCTAGGATCGCTAGGCAGAATTTTGGCGGTAGGTCCGCCCACCCAAACAGTCGCTCTGAGCCGTTACCAGTCATTCCCCTCAGTTCCATAAAGGACGCCACAATTAGCAGCACCATATTAATTTAAAACATAGCTTAACATTGAGGGGAGGATGGGCGGGTCTGTGTGAATTCACAGAAGACCACTCGAAGATCTATGGTTACAGGTAAGGAACCTGCCCATCTTCTTCGTGGTCTCTGTGAATCCACACAACTGGGTAGATTAGCAAGCTTCACTTTCAGGAGGTGGGCATGTTTTGCTAACATATACCTCATCAAGTTACTACTACACACATAACTAGTAATAAGACAAGTACAAGTGTCTCAACCAAACATTACGTATATTGCATAGAAACAGGCATGCAACTTATTCAGCATTACCATAAGTAAAACTTCAATGTAGGTAAACATAAAACTTCAAGTTCACTGAATGGTAGACAACAAAACAGCTCTCCCAAAGGCAGCATCAGTTCTGGATCTGTGGTCTAGTCTGTAATGAGATATAAAAGGCAAAGGCAAAGACCATGTAGCCATCTTACAGACAGTCTCAAGTGGGACACCAGACATGAAGGCAGTTGATGCAGCTACCGCTCTAGTAGAATGTGCAGTATCCGAGATGGTAATGGTTTCTTGGCCAGTTCATAACACAGAGAAATCGTAGACACTATCCACTTTGACAAGCGCTGTGGAGAAACAGGTTCACCTTTCTTTCCCTCAGAATAGGCAACAAAAAGTTTTGGTGATTTTCAAAACTCAGCAGTTCTCTCAGTATAGAAAGCCAATGCTCTCCTAACATCTAGATAATGCAAGGCTCTCTCAAAATTATCTGATGGGTTTTGCATCAAAGTTGGTAAAACAATTGGCTGATTAAGATGGAAACTTGATACCACTTTCAGTAGAAAAGAAATGTCAGGTTTCATAACTACCTTGTGTCTATGAAATACAAGATATGGTGGATCAGATCGTAATGCACATAGTTCACCTGCCCTTCGAGCTGATGTAATAGCCACCAAAAATGCAGTTTTCCAGGCAAGAGTCAAAGATCTGTGGTTGCCATAGGTTCAAAGGGAGATTTTGAAAGTTGTAACAACACAAGTTCTAAACTCCAAGCTGGTGTAGGTTCACGCACTGGAGGATCTCAAAAACTTTTTAACTAATGCATCTCTAAATGGAGATGGGTGCCCCATCACTTGGAACTCCACCAAAATGGCAGCCAGATAACATCTCAAAGACGACATTGCCAAACCAGTCTTTGCCAGGTATAGCAAGAATTCGAGAACCGTCAGGACCGTTGCTGTCGATACCGACAGGCCCTTCTGTGACAAAAACAAGTTGAACTTTTTCCACTTGTAAGCATAAGAACACCTAGTTGATGGTCGTAAAGCAGCATCAACAACTGCTTGAACATCTGGGTTTAAAGTTAAGGATGATGTGGGACAATCCTCCATGCCGTTAACTTCAACGTGTCCAAGTCCGGATGTCTGACCTTGTTGTTCTGGATCATTAACAAGTCCGGCCGAGACGGAAGCCATAGGTACCGACGTTGGGACAGACGAAGAAGAGGGCTGAACCAAGGCTGTCGAGGCCACCATGGAGCTATCAGTATCACATTGGAGTTGTCCATCCTTATCTTTGCAATTACTTTTGTCAAAAGTGGAAATGGAGGGAAGACATACAGCAGTGGACCATTCCATTGAAACAGGAATGCGTCTCCCAATGAACCCATCCCTCGGGTTCATGCACAGTACCGTTGACACTGTCTGTTCCATCTCGAGGCAAAAAGATCCACTTCTGGGATCCCCCAACGCTTGAAGATTATCCCTGCTTCGTTGGGATGAAGCATCCACTCGTGAACCGGTAGGGTTGAACGGCTGAGTTCATCTGCACGTAAGTTCTCTTTCCCCGGCAGGTGGATGGATTGTAGATGGATATACCTCAGTGCACACCAATTCCAAATTTCGAATGTGATCGAAAGTAACATGAAGGACCTTGTTTGTCTCTGTTTGTTCAGATAATACATGACTGATGTATATTGGTCACAATCAAAACTGTCTTCCCGGTTATCATGGGTTTGAATGCCCTGAGTGCCTTCTGAACAGCTATCATCTCTAAAGCACTGATTTGAAGTCGACTCTGATTCTGACCACTTCCCTTGAATTGCAAACCGACCAAGATGGGCTCCCCATCTGGTCATTGAAGCATCAATAGTGATGGTGACTTGTGGCTGTGGAGCTTGGAATGGTAGACCTTTCAAAACATTCTCAGACTGGAGCCACCATCCCAGAAATCTCTGTACTGTTGTCAGCAACTTGCCAGGATGATCTTTCAGAGGAGAGAATACTGAGAGAAACCATACTTGAAGAAGTTGGAACCGTAGTCTTGTCAAGGGAGTGACCGCAACCGTCGAAGCCATATGACCCAGCAAAACTTGAACTGCATGGGCAGAGATCCTTCGGGGCCAACGACAACTGAAGAGCAATTGTTGAATTGTTGCAAAATGGTCCTCTGGTAGTCGTGCAATTGCAAACATCGAATCCAATAGGGATCCTATGAACTGGACAACTTGCACTGGTTCTAAATGGGATTTCTCCATATTTACCACCAGTTCAAGGTCCTCGAAAAGTGTTAAAGTCAGTATGATGTGTTCCTGAAGACGCACTCGAGAGTCTGCTACTAAGAGCCAGTCGTCTATGTATGGGAAAACAGTTACACCCTGTTGTTGAAGGAAGGCAACAACTATTGCCATGCATTTTGTAAAGACACGCAGAGCAGTTGCCAGTTCAAAGGGAAGAACTCGAAACTGGAATGGAGTGTCCGCAACTTGAAATGCCAGGAAACGTCTGTGTGGAGGATGAATGCCCACATGAAAATATGCATCCTTCAAGTCTATGGTTGCAAACCAGTTGCCTTGTTGTAGTAAAGAAGGATGCTGGATAAAGTTACCATTCTGAACTTTTTTGGTAGAATGAACTTGTTCACGTTGCGAAGGTCTAGTATAGGATGAAGACCTCCTCCTTTTGACACCAGGAAATATCTTGAAAAGAAACATTGGTGCATCATCAATGGATCTACTGGTTCGATGGCTCCCTTCTGAAGCAGTGTTTGAATCTCTTCTAGTAGAGGCTGAGATGGGGATGTCACTCAAATTCGACCTGTCGGGGGGGGGGTACTCCTCGAACTCTATCCAATATCCTTCTCTCACAATTTGCAACACCCACTGATCCATCATTATACTGGCCCAGGAAGCTTGAAACCAAGTCAGACGATCCCCGAACATCACAATCTAGAAGACATAATGAGATAAGAAGCACATCAGAACCAGTGCTTCAATTGGTCTTTTTGACGCTGCTTCATTGATACTCTATAACATGTGGCAGAGGCTTGAGATCTCACTGATGAAGCAGATGACTGAGAGGGATATCTTTGCCTCCTTGATTGGGAATAGCTACTCTTTCGGTACTGATGACCCTGGTACGGAGCCTGCCATCCCGAATGGCTTCTGTACTGAAAAGAAGAAGAAGCCATAACATATTTGCGGGCTGCTGATCTCATCTTCTGGGTAAACTCCAGCTTTTCATCAGTGCCTTGATTGAATAAGCCAGTGTGATCAAATGTCATGTCCTCAATGGTCGAACAAGCATGAAGGGTCAGCCCCGACAACCTTAGCCAGGTGATAGTGCAACGATACTGAGCCCACAATTGACTTCACAGCACAGTCAGCAGCATGGTGAGCAGAGTTCATTTGTTGACCTGCTAACATTTGAGCCTCGGTCTGGATGGCAGTAGCTACTCTTCGATGTTCCTCCGGTAAATGTTGCAGGAAAGGAGTCATGCATTCCCAAAGAACCTGTTGATATGCTCCCATGCAGGCAGCATAATTTGACACTCTGAAACTCAAAGCAGCAGACAAATATAATTTATTTCCCAAGATATCCAACTTCCTTCCTTCAGGATCAGCAGGAGTAGCCTGTGAACGTCTTTGCTTTCTATGCTGTGTGACCTCCACCACTACAGAATTAGGCTGTGGGTGCTCCTTAAGCCAATCAATATCCTCATGAACCACACGGTACAATCTGTCTATTAGTTTCAATGTCAGAGGTAAAGTTGAAGGATTTTCCCAGGAACCCTGTGTTAGCTTTAACAAAGATGGCAACACAGGAATATTGGCCACCGGCGGTGCTTTAGCCTTGATTTAGTCGTAAATAGGATCAATAGGATTAGATTGCTTGTCTTCAATTTTTAAGTCCAGAGCATGGGCCATCCTCCCCATCTGCTCTGAGAATGCTCGGATGTCATCTGTAGGTGATGAGGAGGCTTCATCAATCAATCCAGGAGGTGGTGATTGTTCTCTCGGGCTATATGGCGACAAAGAACGATCCAAAAACCTGAAGATGACGAAGATTGAGACCTGGATCAACTTCGATCCCAACGGCGTAATGAGACTGCATGACATGGTGGCAGAGGAGGTACATCATCAGGCAATGGTGGTAATGGTTTCGAAGGTGGTTGCACATCTTCGATGGGACGGTCATAACATTTCCTAGGAGATACTTGGCTAGCAACATCCATCATTACGGTACCAGTTCAAGGATATGGTATGAAATCTCTGGAGGAGAACAATAACTCCTTCTTCTCCCTTGTTCTCTGAAGAAAGACCTTTCCTCATCAACCTGGGTCACTCTAACTCTGTACAGAGAGTCATGAAATCCTGTCATAAAGGATGCCGCCAAATCCTGTCGGGGATGCTTTGATTGTGATTTCCTGCGTGGCAGGGGGGTTGGACTGGATGGCCCTCGTGGTCTCTTCCAACTCTGCAATTCTATGATTCTATGATTCTATGAAATCCAAACCACCATGCATAGGAACGGATCCCAATGAACGATCCCATGGTGTAGGTGGATGATGAGTGACTAGTGGAGAATCAGAATCATCCTGTACATGCTCAAGGTCCTGCTCATACAGACTGCCTCTAGTCAATGATTCTTGTCTTGTTACAATAAGAGATCGTGAAGTAGGTTTCCTTGGAGAAGACATAATTTGTCCCTCTAATAACTGTACCATTTCCACATTCACCAGTTCCACTGACAGTGTTGGAGTGGGCTCATGAACTGGAGTCGGTCTTTTCTCTGTTGATTCTATTTGGGATGGAACAGATGTCTCCGATGGTGGAACATCCCTCGTTGCTACTCATTGTGGAGAAGTATGTTTAACTTTCCTCTTTTTCTTCTTTTGTTTCTCCGACTTCGAAGAAGACCTTTATCTCTACTGGAACCTGAGTGTTTCGATGTTGCATGGTCATCAGAATCAGATCGTCGGCGAGCCTTCAACTTCTCCACTGATTTCGAAGCCTCTCGATCATGATCCCGTGATACCGTAGACTTCGATACCGAAGGCTCTCGGTCTTGACTCCTCGAATCCGGTATCTGAAATACAGTTTCAGGTTGGAGGATGCATCTTTTAGAAGCTGATATCTGAGCTTCCGTATCAGACGCATTCACCATGTGTCCCTTCAGGATGGACTCACAGATTCTCTCCTTCGGCGCCTAGCCGGGCTTTTCAAATCCGACCTTCCCCTTTTTTGGGATGAAGTCTTTTCCACAGGCTCAGCCAAAGATACTGACGCTGTTGAAGAAAGTGTCGAAGCAGAATATGACACCAGAGCTTTCTCATACAGAAAATATCAAAGTCTAGATATCCTCTGCTTTTGGGCCTGGGGTGTAAAGGCCTTACAATGAGAGCAACTCTCCACATTATGAGATTCTCCAAGACAAATCAGGCATTTTGCGTGGCCATCAGTGCTATGCAATTTTGCCTGACAAATAATACAATGTTTAAACACGGCTAACTTTGAAGCCATTTTTAACTTCAGCACAAGCTGACTTCCATCAGTGTCGAAGAAAGAATCGTCAAACAGTCCAAGTCAGCCAAAATTCACAATCAAAGTCAGTCCACAATCCAAAAGAGTCGTTGAAAACCGTAATCCAAAGTCCAAAGCACCTGTATCAGTCCGTTAGATATACCAGAAAAGCGATCATAGAGGACCAATGTTCCTAACGTGCTGCTAGTGCGGCGGACAAAAGGAACTGAGGGGAATGACCGATAATGGCTCAGAGCAACCTTTGGGGTGGGTGGGGCTACCGCCAAAATTATGCCTAGCAATTCTAGAAGGTTCCGAGGACTCTGCGCAGGTGCAGGAATTACCCAGCTGTGTGGATTCACAAAGACCACGAAGAAGATCCTTTATTGATAATTATGTCCATGATTTGGATATTGTAGCCATATCTTGCCAAGATCAAATCTTAATTATTGAAGATAATGAAAAGCCAGATTCTTCAAATTTAGAACTTGTTAGCTCACAATGTTTTTTACTAGGGCGTTTGGTAGAGAAATTATTTGGTGAAATAGCAGATTTAAAAGCATCCTTTTATGGACTGACTAGAGAACTAATACATACAGTGCAAGGGGTGCTGGCTCACCTTCCAGATAAATCCCATCTAGAATGCACTCTTGCAGAGCAGCACACTATACAGGAGGTACACTCCAGAAAGGAACAAAAGTTACAGGAGAGGGATACCTTTCTTTTGATTGTAGATGAGAATAGTGTGAAAGTGGACTCCTTATCTAATTTAGATAAAAGAACTAGTAAAATAGAAATTAAAAATAGTAACTCTAACAGCAGACTAGGAAATCTATGAAGCCTAAAAAACCAAAGTCCCTAAAGAAAGAGAAAAGTAACAGCTTGAGAAAGAAAAGTAATAAATTTAATTTTAACAGTTTATTTAAGTTAATGGATAATAAAGATAAGGTCATTAAAGATAATTCTAAGGAAAGGAATAAAGTAAAGGATAAAGATACATCAAAATCCAAAGTAAATGTAAATAACAAAAAAGGAGATACCAAATATAAACTCCCAGTTCTGCCACCCATCCAGGAAGATTCTAGTGCTCAAGATGCTATACAAGACTTCATTTTTCAACAGGCTCCTTTGGAGAAGAAAAGGAGATCTAGTCAGGACCAAAATGATGCTAAGAACAAGCAGAATTGGGCCAATCAATCATTTTCACTTACTTTAATGAAGAATGAAGTAGTTCTTTGCAACTATCCTAAACATAAAGGCTTCTTAATCAGTTGGAGCATAAAACTCATCTCATAGAAACCCTGAAGTGAGTCAAGCTAAACTCTTATTGTTAGTGATGATATTGTAATGGTGGAATACCTGTTCTATAACTATTACAATAATACTACTCTACGGTGAACTCGCCATGGGTCAGCGTAAGAGGGGCACTCCAAAAAAGCGATACAAAGACTCCCTGAAACAACACCTCAGGCTCGGCCAAATTGATCACCAACAGTGGTCCGCCCTGGCCTCACATCGGGAGGCATGGAGACGCACTATCCACAATGCTGCAGCCTTATTTGAGAACTCACGACGAACAAGTCTTGAAGAGAAACGACAACGCAGAAAGAATCACAACCCAAAAACATCACCCAAGGAGACCTTCTGCTGTGCTTTTTGCAACCGGACTTGTTTATCTCAGATTGGCCTTTTTAGTCACCAGCGCGCTCGCAGAAAGCGTGGCATGAGTCCTTCCTGAATCTTCGTTTGTGAAGAAAAGCCAGAGAGAGAGAGAGAGAGAGAGAGAGAGAGAGAAGAGCAATAACAGGTATCAATTCACAAGTGGTAAATAAGATCCTAAATTCTAGAGCCCAATTAAGTGACAATGGTATTGGAGTTAAACGTTATTTTAAGCAGCTAAATCCCCTGATTATCTACCCCCAGTTCCAATCCCAATCCAAGGGTCTGTGGAAATAGTCAGAGGTATGCAAAACTAAGCAGCCAATACAAATATTACATCTGAATGGCGCAAGTAAATGCCCAGAGGGTTTATTAATTGACTTAGGCACAGAAACTAGTCCAATAGATGGACAATTACAGGATTTGGAAAATAGAGGATCACAAAAGATGGAGGTGATATGCAATGAGATGTCTTTAGCTCTTTTGCAACAAGCTGGGTCAGAAACATTATGAAAGATTGAGGAAGCAGTAGGTAGTGCTTCCATTACAAATCTTATACTGAAGAGAAGTATGCAATTTATGATAAATTAAATACCCTCCAGTTAGATAGCTTAAGAAACTGCAAGCAAACTGAAATTGGAACACATGCTTTGCAGAAGCAGCTTGAAGAATTTGAAGGAGTTGCGGCACTGGTGACATCTTTTGGTGCCCTCCCAAAAGAGGAGCAGTTAGTAATTATTGATAATCTGAAAAATTTTCAATTAGTCTTTTAAACATATGTCTGCAAAGTGATAAAACAAACCGAAAATCTGGGTTGATCAAGATGATTTTCAAGATGCAACAACAAATTTAACAAGTACAGTTGCCCCTCCACATTCGCGGCTTTAAGATTCGCAGTTTTGACTGTTTCCGGTTTTGGGAGCCCCCCCCCGGCCATACAAAAAACTGCAATGAGGCTTGGCTAGCCCCGTCACTGCCTTGGGGGGTGGGAGGGGGTGGGAGGAAGCAGTGACGAGGCTTGGCAAGCCCCGTTGCTGCCTCTGAGGGGGCGGAAGGAAGCAGCAATGAGGCTTGGCAAGCCCTGTCACTGCCTCGGGGGTGGGAGGAAGCAGTGACGAGGCTTGGCAAGCCCTGTCACTGCCTTTGGGGGGGTGGAGGGGGTGGGAGGAAGCAGCGACAAGGCTTGGCTAGCCCCATCGCTGCCTCTGGGGGGCAGGAGGGGGTGGGAAGAAGCAGCAACGAGGCTTGGCAAGCCCCATCGCTGCCTCTGGGGGGGCAGGAGGGGGTGGGAGGAAGCAGCAGGGGTTGCGGGAGGGCAGTGGTGTGACCTAGTTTTTATTTGCTTTTTTTCACATTCACGGGGGTCTCACATGCCTAACCCCTGCAAATGTGGAGGAACAACTGTAGTCATAGTGAAATGGAATTTGATCAGACTTCTCCCTTTGCAGCAAGGCTACAAATCTAGTCGAAACCAACAGTAGAACAAAGACAAGATTATTTAAAGATATCCCTCGAATGTGGATATCTTGAATCCACATTAGAGGATTCAAGATATAAATTCAACATATTATATCCTGACATAAGCATCAATAAAATGTCCCTAGATGGACAAGCTATCACACATGGGAGGGAAACAGTATCTATTAGAAATATAGAGGTAGGAAATGGAAACCCCTTTACCAACAACCAGCTGACACAAATAAGAATGGCTAAGGATAAACAATGCATAAATCCTGCTATATTTGAGGGTGAACTGCTTATAAGCCTTCTGAGGGAAATTATTCCTCCTGCTTCTGAAGTAAATCTGGATACTAAAAAGAAATTTACACCATTAGGGAACTGACTTGAGGTAAATGGGCATATGACCAATAATCTCTCATCATATATAGATCAAAGGTTGCAGTTAGAACACTTGGTTGAACCTCTTAAGTTAATGTCATGGAACATCTCTGGTTGGGGGAATAAGATGAGGGACTTAGACTTTGTAGAGTACTTATCCCAATTTCATATATTTGGTCTACAAGAAACATGGACTCAAAAAATTGAGTTAGGTTTTCAGATATTCTCAATACCAGCAAAAAAAAAAGATCAAAAGAAAGGAAGAAGCAGAGGTGGCCTTGCTTTTGGTGTGTCTACCAACTTGAATATTGAAATTCAAATAATTGAATCCAATTCACCATATTTACAAGTTATTTTACTGACCATTTCAAATGGAGTTAAGATGATATGTATGAATGTGTACATTCCCCCAAGAGGTTCAAAATATTATGATTCCAAAATATGGGAGATCTTAGAGTCTCAACTAGAAGATGTAAACCAACAATTTCCCTCTTGCCCAATTATTATAATGGGTGATTTTAATGCAAGAATAGGTGATGAATATATGATAGTAACACAAAAGCTGGCCTTAAATATGGAGGACATTGCATACCTGCCAAACAGTATATCCAATGATAAGTTAATAAACAAAGCTGGAATTAGCCTATTTAAGTTGTTGTATAAATTCATAATGATTATAAGCAATGGCACTGGCCCTAATGAAACAGTGGGGAACTATACGTATAGTGCCCTAAAAGGGAGAAGTGTCATAGATTATTTTTTGTTAAACAATTTAAGTGCTGCTTATGTAAAAAAAATTACAATTGGAAAGCAACCTCTAAGTGATCACCAATGTTTGTTACTAGAGTTATTAGGGTATCAGGATATCAAGAAGGAAAGACAGCAGGATCTTCCCTATGTACAACAAGAGAGACGTAGGCTGAGATGGGATTCTAATTGCCAATTAAAGATTAAAAACATTTTATTAAGTAAAGAAATGCTGATGATTAGAACTAAACTTCTTGGGGCAGCTACTGAGGCTCCTTTACCCATATACCATGACATTGTAAACTATTTAGGCAACTTTTGTTTAACTGAACGGCCTATTAAGCCATGTTATCACCCTGAGGGATGGCTTGACTGGGAATGTAGGCTACCAAGGTGAGATCTTTGTTCTCTGAGTCGGCAAATACATCATGGAGCCAACAGCTCTCTGTTGAGGGAGCTAACAATGAAGCACCGTTTATATAAGAAGCTGCTGAAACAAAAGCAAAATTCTTATTACATACAGTTGTGGGCAGATATAGAACTGGCTGCAACTACAAATGACTCAATGAAATTCTAGCAGTTGGTGGCAAGTAAATTAAAAGAATTTAAATATGGATTAGATGCACAGATTATACCTAAATCATGGGAAACTTATTTCAATCAAGTTTTTAATTTCGATGATGATTCTGACCTAGGCAATAACCATTTGCCAGTCCTACAACTTTCTGATATACAGAAATGGAGATATGGCCAGCAGTAACTGCAAGTGAGGTGAAGCACCTAATCTTAAGTCTACATAGACAGAAGTTACCTGGAGAGGATATGCTCCCACCAGAGATGTTCCTGGATAATTTATACTGGTGGACTCCTATATTAGCAAAGCCATTTACTTTTAATCAACTCAGTTGGGAAATTTCCCAATGGGTGGAGAGAAAGTATTGTGGTTCCTATTTTTTAAAAAGGAGATAAAGCCTCACCAGCCAATTATCACCCTATTGGTTTGCTGGACATCACCTCTAAATTATATACACATCATCTACTATCTAAGGCAGAAGCCTGGGCAGATCAAAATAATGTGAACAGCAAGGAACAGGGTTGTTTTCAACAGGGCAGATCAGCTACTGACCACTGTTTTATATTGAACCACCAGAGAGAGAAATATACAAGTCCCCCCCAAAAGTATTTATATGCCATCTTTGTAGACTTAACTTCAACCTTTGTCAGAATAAATACGGAGAGGTTATGGCACAAATTATGGAGGCTGGGGATGGATAGGTGCTTGTTGATTTTAATTAAGAATTTATATTCGGATACGAACATTCAAGTAAGAGTAGGCAAAAATGGACAATTATCAGAAGAGGTCAGAATTTCAAAGTGTGTGAGACAAAGTTTGTCTGCTTGCCCCATTTTTGTTTAATATTTATATAAATGATATAATTGCTCAATTGGCCAATGATTCTAACATTCCTGTGTCCTTGGGGAGCAGAAAATTAATATCTTCCTATATGAAGATGATACAGTCCTTTTGTCACTAAATTTAATAGGTATGAGAAGACTGCTTAAAGCTTTTGGGGAAGTATGTAATAAAGAACAACTTTGTGTTAATTATACAAAAACCAAAGCTGTGGTATTTGGCAAACGCCCCCCCCCCAGCACAAATGGTTATTGAATGAGTTTCAGCTGGAACAGGTTAAGCAATTTAATTATTTAGGGGTCTGCTTTTCTCAAAATGGCTCATGGAATAGTCATTTGACAGCTATAAATTTGAAAGCATAAATATCTGTGCAAACTGTCTTAAAATTTGCTACAGTGAAAGGTGGAAAAGCGGTTGTTCCAGCTGTAAGGGTTTTTGAGGCAAAGGTCATATCACAGGTTACATATGGAACAGAGGTATGGGGAAATACTAAGACAAATAAATTAGAGACTTTACAGAATAAATTCTTAAGAGTGATACTGGGTCTTCCACCAGGTGTACCTGTCGGCTATATGCGAGCAGAAGTTGGATTAATGCCAATATCTTATTTTATCTTATATGCATCATTTCTTCATTTTATAAAATTGAAATATTCAGTTAAGGGATTGGTAATTTGCGCTGTAGATGAACAAAGAGGTTCTTGTTATAAAAATTCATGGGTATTAAAATGTGAGGAAAATTTAAAGAAATTTGGCCTGGACCCTATGGTTCTAAAATCTGGTGATATTCAGGAAACTTATTAAAGAAAGGATGCAAGAATATTATGTTTTGCGCAATATATTGAGGCTATTAGAGTTTCAAAGTTCTCTTCCAGTTTCCTTTTTGTAGATATACTTTAGAGAGGAGAAATATCTATCAGAAATTACTCAACCACTCCTTCGCAGGGCTCTTATAGCCCTACGATTTCAGACAATGAAAACCAATTTTATTGAAGGAAAATATGAAAGGATCCCCAGGGAGCAGCTACATTGTAGGATATATAAGACCCCAAGAGATAAGTTTCTGAACAGAAGTCTAGAATTAGTAGCTAACCAAAATGATCTGGAGAAAATAATAGACGGTATTTGCTATTCAATACAACCAAGTCTGTCATGTTTAATACTCCCAGATTTGTGGTGGAAGCAGCCAAACTCTGATTAGATATATTTTATTTTATTTTTTATCTAGTTATTTATACCCCACTCTTCAGCCACAAGGCTATCAGAGCAGCTTACAAATTGTTTTAAGCAATAGCAGTTTTACACATCTATACTGGAATAAGCAGCTTCCAATGTGTGTTAGCTAAAATTTTGAGGATAATGGTCCAGGTGGGAACTTGTGATAAATATAGATAGATAGATAGATACTGGTTTGAATGGATTATATAACACTATGCCTTAATTAATATTAAACACTTTGGTAATTTTCGTATACAACAGCAGTTGTACAACAACTGACTATTACAAACACTATCTTTCAGCAGAAAGATAGCTTGAAGACCACCTGGATGCATCCTTGATCCAAACATTGGCACCTCATTGACTATGTTCTAGTCCGCCAGAGAAACATTCACGATGTCCGTCATACTCGAGTGATGCCCAGTGCAGAATGCCAGACAGATCATCGCCTCGTAAGATGTAAACTAAATCTTCATCTTAAGTTCAAACTATAGAGGGGTGGCATCTTAAAGAAGAGACTCCAAGTCAACAATCTTCAACAAATTACCATGAGAGACAACTTCCAGGCAAATCTGCAAACAAAACTTGAAGACCATCCTACATATCCTTCTCCTACAGTGCTTTGGCAACATATCAAAAACAGTATCCTCCAGTCTGTGGAAGAATCCCTTGGGTTCTCCCACAAGAAAAATCAAGACTGGTTTGATGAAAACAACCAAGAGATCCTCTGGACTTCCGGTGCAGCGGCGTTGCGAGGAGGCTGTGCGAGCGTCGCGCTCTGCAGTCTCAGCTGAGAGTTTGGTGGATATCGAGGGGTATACAGCCTCGACAACCCTCCCCCGGTACGGGGAGATAGCGAGCGCCCGTTGGGGGTCCTTCCCGGGGTCGGCGCACGAAACTCCCACAGAGGGGAGGGGCGTGTACACAAGACCCCGAAGGGGACCGCAGGAGCAGCTCTCCCAGCTCCAGCTGCTTTCCATAGCGCTAGCAACGCACGCACCTTTTTTAATGGAGCTACTTGACAATAGCAATAGCAACTAAAAGCGCTTTCCGAAAAGTGCTGGAATCTAGAAGCCCCTGCTAGTAGCCTTCTGATTGCGGGGGGCGTAAGCTACAAACAACTGTAAGTTTGAACTCAGAAAGTCCTTGCAGCCAAACAGCCACAGACAGTGAACGCGGAAGGATATAATCCTTGGAAAGGAGCTGCGACGGAGGAGATAGAAGGCGGTGTGAGTTCATGGAGATGAGTCTTAAGGGAGAACGGAGAATGGAGAGGGGAAAGAGTGTGGGAAGTGCCTGAGAAGTCGAATTGGAGGGTGAAGAACGAGAATAGAGGAAGAGGCAGAGAATGAATGAACTGAGAGTCTTTGTAGAGCTTTAAGAGGGGTTGAAGGAGTAAGAACTGCAAAGTGGAATAAGGTGGAAAGTGCTGCTACATACAAAGCACAAAGGGACTGAGTGTTTGAGCTATACCCCCTTAAAGGGAATAAAGGGAATTGAAGAGTGAAGCAGGAGGATAGAGCTACAAGCTACAAGAGAGATTGGGCGGACACAGAAAATACCGGATAGGCGATTCTAACAGTCTCCAGAAACACTTACAATACTACAGTTCCAGGCTGACTTCCTCCCCTCCCCCCTCCAAAGCAAGACGGAGAGCCATATGAGTTTGTAACAAGGCTGTGGAGAAGGCTTGAATAAGATTGTTAAAATTGCAAGAAAGAAAGACTGAGATAAAGAGTAAGAGAGCGTAAACTCGGGCGTGGCTTTTGTAACTTGCTGCAAACCAACACTGTATGTATGATTCTGTCATCAATTTTGTAACATACTGTGACTAAACTGAAATTTGTTTTTACGGTGTGGTATCTAACAGAGTAACACTTAGTTTGATTATTGTTTTAGATTTCTTAAGCATTGAAATTTGATTTGCTCAAGTACTGAACTTTGTAAGAAAGAAAGACTGAGGTAAAGTGTAAGAGAGTGTAAGCTCGGGCGTGGCTTTAGTAACTTGCTACATATCAATACTGTATGCATGTTTTCGTCAATAATTTTGTAATATATAGTGCCTAAACTGAATTCTGATTTTATAGTGCGGTATCTAACAAAGCAATATTAAGTTGGATTATTGTTTTAGATTCCTTAAGCATTGAAACTTGATTTGCTCAAGTATTGAATTCTGGAGGTAACAAGATTGGCAAGGGATAAATAATTCAATATTACACAGAAATAAGAAAGTAGTAGGCTCAAACTAGAACTAAAATCATAGTTTAAACAAATAAATAATAGAAGGAACACGTAGCTACAGAAAAAAATCAAATATTAAAATCAGAATGGCCTCACAAAGGAAGGCAGCAGCATTAGCCCAATCTCAATTGATCACTCAGAGACGCCCCTCAATTGAAGGTCAAATTAAAACAACAGAGCTTACCAGCACACTATTAGAAGAGATGAGAAGAGAAATGAAAAAGATGCGTCAGGAGATGAGGGAAGAGATGAAAGAGATGAGGGCTGAAATTAAAGCTGATATTAGAAAAGAATTAAATAACTTTGGGAAAAAACTGGAGAAATTAGCAGAAGATATGAACAAAATCAAAGAAGAAGTTGAAAATATTAAAGGAAAAACAAATGAGACAGAGATACAAACGCGGAGGTTAACGGAAGAACAAGAGCAGATGCAGAAAAATATAGTATTAAACGAAAGCAGATACTGGGAAAAATGTCTGAAATTAAGAGGTTTAAAGGAGCAAGTGAATGAAACTCTGGAGGAGAGAGTATTCCCCGCATTAGCAGAATTTGCAGAAGTGGACATAGGTAAACTGGATGCGGGGGTTGATAAGCTGTTTAGAATAAACTCAATCGTAGCAAAGGAGAAAAAAGTGCCTAGGGACGTGCTGGTAACATTTACAACAAATAGACTAAAAGATAAAATAATACAGAAAAGCTACACTGATGAATTAAGGATAGAAGGAGAGGAGATAAAAATATTCAAGGACATACCACCTCAGACGCTTAAAAAGCGACAAGACTATAAATTTCTGATACAGGAACTGAGGAAGAATAATATAACCTATAGGTGGGAAAGGCTAGAGGGAGTCTCGTTTATTTATGGTAATAGAAGATACAAGATTAACACCTTGAGGAAAGCGAAAGAGTTCTGTAAAATGCTCCTAAAAGAGGCTAGGAAAAGGCGAACATCAGAGGAGGGGAAACAAGATCAAGATGTAGAAACAAAAGAAACGCCCCTGGATAAACAAAACGAGGGTCTGGTGATAGGAGAGTTAGGAGAAATAGAAGCAGAAGCAGAGGGACAGGGGGAAGGGGAGGATGTGGATGTAAGTTTAGAGTTATCAAATGAAGAATATCAAGCAGGTCACGGGGAAGAAGAGCCAGAGGAGGAATTGTGAAAAGAAACTGGCTTTAAACAATAAATAAAACAAAAATGGAGTGCAAAATCCTTTCATGGAACATTAAAGGCTTAAATTCAAAACATAAACGAAATCAGATATTTCATTTCTTGGAAAAATCACATAACGACATTATATGCTTACAAGAAACACGAATCAAGAAAAAAGATATTAAATACTTAAAAAATCCAAAATTGGGTCAAAACTTCATTTCCGCAGATGATAAGAAGAAAAAAGGAGTGGTTCTGTATATTAACAGAAGATATGAGGCAAGAGAAAAATTCACAGATGCTAAGGGTCATTATGTGGGAGTAGAAGTTAAACTTGGAGGTCAGGCGATATTACTGATTGGAGTGTATGCCCCATTAGACAATAAAGAAGTTTTTTTTAGAAAATTGACAAAGGAAATTGTAAATCAAGATAACGAGAATATACTTCTACTCGGGGACTGGAATGGGGTTATTAATCCGAAAGATGATAGGAGGTCCATGAAAGCAATAAAAACAAATCAAGGAAGATTGCCTAAAGCTTTTTTCGATATGTATGCGGATCTCAGTCTGATGGATATTTGGAGGTGGAAATATGGTGATACGCCAGGTGATACTTTCTTCTCTGACGTACATCACTCTTCATCCAGAATAGATATGTTTTTGGTTTCTAGATGTCTAAACCGACACATAGCAGATATGGAAATTCTCCCAAAATGGATATCAGACCACAATCCTATCCAATTAAAAATGCGTGAACACAAAAAGGAATGGAATTGGCGCCTGAATGACTCGTTATTATTGGATGAAAATCTGTTAATAAAAGCGAAAAATGCATTAAGACTATATTTTTTAGAAAACACTACAGATGATGTAAGTGCAAACACGATTTGGGAAGCATCTAAAGCTGTTATGCGGGGTTTTTTTTATAAAACTAGCAGCTGAGAAAAGAAAAGAAGAATCTGAAAAGCTTCATGTGCTGATGGAGGAAATATCAGTCAGAGAAAAAAAACTATTAGAAAAACCAACAGATACACAGATACAACAGGAGTTAAAGTCTTTCAAGATGCAAGTTCAGTCCATAATGCGCACAGAAGTAGAGCTAAAACTAAAACGGATAAGGCAACGTTATTTTGAATCTGCAAATAAAGTGGGGAAATGGATGGCACACAGATTAAAATCTTTAAGAAATAAGAATGTGATTACGGAAATTAAATATAAAGGAAAGCTGCAGACAGACCCCAAAATAATTAAGAAAAGCTTTTATGAATTTTATAAGGGACTGTATGATAATCCATCTATAACTATAGAAAGCCTGAATAAAATAAAAGCATATTTATCTCAACAAAAGATAAAAGTGCTATCCAAACAACAACGAGATAGTTTAAACGCAGACATCACAATGGTTGAGATATCACAGGCTATCTCGCAGTTAAAATCGGATAAAGCACCAGGACCCGATGGGTTCACCCCATTATATTACAAAAAAATGGAAAATGAATTGATCATTGCACTACATAGAACCATTAACAAAATTACAGTAAAAGGAATTCCGTCCTCATGGAAAGAAGCTCTTATAACCCTTATTCCAAAAGAAGGAAGAGACACAAAAGACCCAAAAAATTACAGGCCTATTTCCCTTCTGAACTGCGACTATAAAATATTTGTATGGATACTGGCACAAAGATTAAAAAAGATCCTCGCTCAGGTAATTCATGCAGACCAAAACGGGTTTCTACCGGATAGACAAGCTAGAGCAAATATTAGGACAATTATAAATCTGATTGAATATTATGAACAGCATAACGAAAGAAAATTGGCAATGTTATTTTTAGACGCCGAGAAAGCTTTCGATAGGGTAAAATGGGCATTTATGAAGGAAGTTGTGGGAAGTATGGGCATGGGGGAGAAATTCATGAAATGGATTGATTTAATATATACAGAACAAACGGCCCAGTTGTTAGTTAATGGAGAAAGGACCAACAAGCTGAGTATAAAAACAGGGACTAGGCAGGGGTGCCCACTTTCCCCTTTGCTGTTCATAATAACTATAGAGATATTACTAGAAAACATAAGAGAAAATAGCAAAATCAGAGGCGCGAAAATTAAGGGTTTTGAACATAGAATTAAAGCTTATGCAGATGATTTGGTAGTTATTTTAGAGAACCCGTTAGACCAACTAGACGAATTAGAAAATACCATTCATGAGTACGCAGAGGTATCAGGATTCAAAATAAACAAGGAAAAGACAACAGTACTTACGAAGAACATGAGCAAAACTCAAGAGGAACAAATCACGCGCAAAACAGGTTATGTCATAGTAAATAAATTAAAATATTTAGGTATATGGATTACTAAAAGAACTACAGAATTGTTCAAGAACAACTACACTAAGCTCTGGGAAGAAATAAAAAAAGACATGAGTAAGTGGGCAAAATTAAATCTCTCCCTTTTGGGGAAGATAGCATCCATTAAGATGAATATTCTTCCAAGATTTATGTATATATTCCAGAATTTACCAATAATAATAAACGAAAAATGTTTTAAAACCTGGCAAACAGAAATTTCCAAATATATATGGTCAGGGAAGAAGCCCCGGATTAGATGGAAGCTACTGTTGGAAAAAAAAGAAAGGGGGGGATGTGCGCTGCCAGATCTTCAGCTATATTATCAAGCATGTGCCATGTTATGGATTGAGGACTGGATTTTCTTGAAAGATAACAAATTGCTGACTCTGGAAGGAGCAGACAACAGATTTGGCTGGCATGCGTACCTATGGTACGGGAAGCTAAAAGAAAATAAAGATTTCAACAATCATTATATAAGAAGGGCTCTCTTGAACGTATGGCTGAGTTTAAAGAAAAAATTTTACAGAGAAATTCCACAATGGGTATCATCGGAAGAGGCCTTCTTTGGGAAAATGAAAAATAGAAATGAATCCTGGATCAGATACAAAGACATTCTATTGAAAGATAGAGTAGGATTTAAGATGAAATCTAGAGAGAAGCTAATACAGGAAGGTTGTGTCCTGAATTGGTTCCTTTACATGCAAATATATGAACGTTTTAAAATGGATTATAGGTTAGAGAGTTTTGAACAGGATAGAAACTCCTTGGATAAGATAATATGGGATCAGAAGAAACATCATATAACTAAATATTACAATTTACTACTAGAAAGGAAACTGGAAACTGATTATGTGAAGGAACCAATGATAAAATGGGCACAAGACATAGGCCATGAAATTGAAATCATAAGATGGGAAAAGGCATGGAAGGAAACACAGAAATTTACACTATCCCAAAGTTTAAAGGAAAACTTTTTGAAATGTTACTATAGATGGTATTTGACACCAGTACGGATAAATAAGATATGTAGCAAGGCCAGTAATATATGTTGGAAATGTGAACAAACGAAAGGGGATCTTTTCCACATGTGGTGGAACTGCGCATTCGCTAAAACATTCTGGAGAAAAATTCATAAAGTCATAACCGAAATCTTAAACCTGAATTTCAGTATGGACCCTGAGGTGTATCTGCTCAATATGATAGATAAAATTAAAGAGAAAAACCAGAAAGTTAGTGGAAAAATTTTACTATATATGATAAGTGCGGCGAGATTGGTGTATGCTTCAAAATGGAAAATGAAAATACACCCTAGCATAGAGGATTGGCAGATCAAGCTATATGAGATGATGGATATGGACATACTTACGGCAATATTGAAGGAAAGCAAGATTAACATAGTAAGAGAGGACTGGAAACCTGTTATAAAATTTTTGAAAAAGAAATGGGGAAATATAGACATAGTTGACTTATAGGGGGAGAATACAGCTACAAGTAGAAAATACATTTTAATGGGTCAACTCTACAAAATACGGAATAATTTACAATCAGGAGAAGTGGGAATAGTTCAAGAAAAAGGGAAAAACATGTTTAAATCTGAGACTAAAATATATTCCAGCGGGAGGAAGGCAAAATGGGAAGAAATAGGCAATTAGGAAATGGGGATGAGGAAACTATATGTTTAACAGAAAGAGAAGGTTGTTGGGATGTATATTTGGATATCTGGTTTAAGTTCAAACGTAATACAATGAAAAGCATCGATAATGTTAAAGACGGTTAAACTGTTAATTTTATGTGAACCTGATAAAGCCAAATATGTACTGTAAGCATTCGTAGCTTATGAAAGAGAGTTTTGGAAATAAAAATATATTTAAAAAAAAAAAAAAAAAAAGAAAACCAAGAGATCCAGGAGCTGTTGGCAAAGAAGAGAACTGCTCACCAGGCATACCTCGCCCAGCCAACTTGCCATGTAAGAAAAGCAGCTTTCCACCTCACATGTAGTAAACTTCAACAAAAACTCAGAGACATGCAGGACAAGTGGTGGATCAATATAGCTGATGGGGTGGAGTCATGCATCACCAGATGTTGCCATAGAATCCATCTCTTTCCGATATGATATATTTGAAACAAAGAAAATACCTTGTTGAAGCAGTTAATTAAAGCAAAGAAACCTTTCTCCTGTGTCGGAATGCTGTGAGTAAATTCTGCCTTATCTAAAAACTGATAGCTCGGAGCTTGGTTATTTACAAGGGAAGCTGATATCAAGAGGAGGCAGGGGAGACAGGGAAAAGAAAAAAATCCTTGCAAATTCCCTTGTTGACAAGATCTAAAAATAAACCCTCTGATAAAACCATTTCAAGAATTGAAAGAGCTGTCTCAGCTGAGATTTTAACAGTAACTGAAAAGATTAAAAGCTCAAAAGAGGTGGAGGAAGAACCACTGCCTATTTGTTTCCGGGCACAGTACAAGGTGTTGGTTATAACCTTTAAAGCCCTGCATGGCTTGGGTCCAACTTATCTCCGGGACCGCCTCCTTCCATATGACCCTCCCCACGCACTTCGGTCCTCTGGGAGGAATCTGTTACAGCCTATGAAAACAAGGCTGTCGGTGACATCCCAGAGGGCCTTCTCTGCTGCCGCTCCCAGATTATGGAATGGCCTGCCGGACGAGATCCGTCTTATTAACACATTAGACAGCTTTAAAAAAGCTGTCAAGACGGATCTTTTCCAGCAGGCCTTTCCTAAATAACTATCCCGGCCCAAGACTCAGCTGTCCTCCCTGAGCTGTAATCAGATTTATTTTTTTAAAACTATTGTATGTTTTAATCTTTTTTCCCTAATTTATATATTTTTAATTACTGTATGTTTTTAATCTTTTATAATTTAATATTATTTTAAGGGGTGGGTGGTCTAGGGTACTGGGACTATGGAGTTATTATATTGTAAGCCGCCCCGATTGCATTGCAGAGGGGCGGGATAGAAATAAAATTTTATTATATTATTATTATTATTTAAAAAATGGTGACTGGAGCAGGGAGAGAAAAGAATGGGCAGAAAGTTCCACCAGGGGCTATCACAAAAAGTAAAGAAAACCTGTCAGGGCTAGAGGATTTACAATCTTTGCTGGCACAGAATAATGAAAAATTACTTCAGAGTTTTAAAGCTCATACACTTGAGCTATGAAATGAAATTCAGACTTTGAAACAAGAAACAATACAGGAAGTTTCTAAACAGCTACAAAGTGCCATGCTGCAAATTAATCAGGAAATGGCAGGAATGTGTAAAGAAATTTTAAAAATGGAAAAACTTGCTAATGAAAATAAAGATGAGCTTCGGAGGCATCAAGCTGCGATTTCTGAGATGCAAACACAGATTATTGCCCAGGAAGACAGAGATAGAAGAACAAATATAAGAATTTGAAATGTTCCACATTTTGAAAGAGAAACTGCATCCCAGCTAAAAATTAATATAGTAAACTGGTTCTAGCAACTGACACCCCAATTATAGTGGGTGCAAGAAGATTTTGAGAGAATTCATAGAACTGGATTCAGGAAAACAACTCCCAACGATGTACTGGTGAAAGTGGCCAATTACTACAAAACAGAGACATTTATGAAAGAAATCATGAAACTTGGTGACCAAATACTTTTTGAATCAATACCAGTGATGATCTTCAATGATTTGTGTGCGAATACATTGGAATGGAGGAGAGGTATCAAACGCATTATAGCTATATTGGAAAAAAGCAATATTAACTACAATTGCGGATACCCAATATTTTTGAAATTCAAGTATGCTGGGAAATTCTACAAAATAAAAACACTGGAAGAAGGATTACAATTGCTGACAATGCTGGGATTGAGAGAGGAAGAGCAAGAAGCAGCAAAAGATCAAGCGGAGCTGAAAGGAGCAACAGGAGGAAAGGAGAACTGAAGATATAAAGACAAGGGACTGAAAAAAACAGAGAGATGAGATCAAAGGTGACATCAGTGATGGATGACACCCCCAGTCTCCCTCAAAGTTTTGTAGCAATGGCGGGAATAGTAATCCATGGGATTAGGTGGGGGTGAGGAAATGTGTATGTGGGAAGAGTAGGGAGGAGGGGGAAGATGGAGGGTGATGCAGGGGGGAATTGTTGTTTATTTGAGTATTGTAATATTTGTGCACTATGGTGGACTAATAGAAATAGAAATTTATTAAACATAATATGGAAGGCAGATTGAGAATATTGATCTTAAATGTAAAAGGATTAGGAAACGTAATCAAAAGAAAAAGAATAGAATCTTTATTAAATAAATCTAAAGCAGATACAGTTGTCCCTCCACATTCGTGAACTTGACATTCGCGGTTTTGATTATTTGCGGTTTTGGGAGGGCCCCCTGAGCCCCCCCAAACTGCGACACGGGGCCTCCAGAGGCCCCGTGAAAGCCCTGGGACTGAGCGGGGAGGTCCGCGGAGGCCTCCACGGGGCCTTCGGAGACCCTCTGGAGGCCCCACGAAGGCCTTGGGAGGGAGGGGGAGGGCTGGGAATGCCTCCGTGGGGCCTTTGGAGACCCTTGGGAGGCCCCGCAAAGGTCTTGGGAGGGAGGGGGAAGGACCGGGGAGGCCTCCGCGGGGCCTTCCGAGGCCCCATGAAGACCTTGGGGAGTACCGGGTAGGCCTCCGTGAAGGCCCGGTGAGGGAGGGGGGAAGGCCCAGGGAGGCATCTGCGGGGCCTTGCTAGGCCCCATGAAGACCCAGTGAGGGAGGGGGAATGCCCAGGGAGACCTCCACGGGGCCTTGCTAGGCCCCACGAAGACCCAGAGAGGGAGGGGGGAAGGCCTGGGGAGACCTCCGTGGGGCCTTGCTAGGCCCTGCGAAGGCCCGGGGAGGGCCGGGGAGGCCTCCGTGGGGCTTTGCTAGGCCCCATGAAGACCCGGGGAGGGAGGGGGGAGGGCCAGGGAGGCCTTCACAAGGCCCCACAAAGGCCTTGGGGGGAGTGGGGAGGGCCAGGAAGGCCTCCGCAGGGCCCCGCGAAGGCCTTGGGAGGGAGTGGGGTGGGCCGGGGAGGGAGTGGGGAAGGCTGGGGAGGCCTCTGCGGGGCCTCCGGAGACTCTCCAGAGGCCCCGTTGAGGGCTTGGGCAGGAGGGCTGGGGAGGCATCCACAGGGTCTCGGGAGGGTCTCCAGAGGCCCCGGGAAGGCCTAGGAAGGGAGTGGGGAGGCTGGGGAAAGTGACTATGGGGCCTTCAGAGGCCCCATGGTAACTATGGTGGGGGTGGGGGAGGGCAGTGGTTATTTGTGGATTTTTCACATTTGCGGGGGTCCGTGGAACACAACCCCCGTGAATGTGAAGGGACGACTGTATAATATTCCTTCAAGAAACACATCAAAATAAAGATGGAGTGAATGAATTGAAGTTGAAATGGGCAACTACATATGAAAAAGCTTTTGGAACATCAAAATCAAGAGGAGTAGCAATTATTTTGTCAAAAGGATGTGATTTTATTGTTAAGAAAATTAAAAAAGATTTAAAAGTAAGATATATAATTATACAAGGAATTAGGGGTAAGGAACAGTTCACTTTGGTTAATCTGTATGCCCCAAATGAAGGTCAAATAGAATTTTATGAAGAAGTTATTAAAGCAACACATGAAATAAGTGAGGGATCTATAATAATGGTGGGAGATTTTAATATGGTAATGGATAAGCATTAAGATAAATCTAATCCTACTAAGGAGGACAAGGAAATGTAAGAAATTGGTTTGAACAAAATTATAAATAGAAATGGATTACGAGATGTATGGAGAGAATGGAAAGGAGAAGAAAAGAGATATACTTATTATTCACCAACACACAAAACCTATTCTAGAATAGATTATATTTTTATATCAAAAAATCTGGTCCCACAAATTGTAAACATAGATATAGGAATTATAAAAATTACAGATCATGCAGTAGTTACACCAGATATAAAGACTACCAAAGATTATGAATAAGCAAAAAGATGGAGATTGGATACAAAAATATTAGGTTATAAAAATATAGTAGAAAAAATACAGGTAGAATTAAAAGAAATATGGGAAATAAATAGAGTAGGACAAAGCAGTCAAGCATTATTGTGGGATTCAATGAAAGCTGTAGCAAGGGGAATATTTATTAGGGAAACACATACATTGTGGAAAAAACAGGAAAAAAGTAGGAAGAAACTAGAAGAGGAAATTAAGGGTCTAGAAAAAGAATATTTTAGAAACGGAGATAAACAGATCCACGCAGTAATATAAGCAAAGAGAAAAGAGTTAGAAAAGGAAGATATAGAAATAGCAAAAAGAAATCTGTTATTTATGAAAAGAGATTTTTTTGAATACAGTAATAAAAATTCTAGAATGTTAGCAAGAGCCACAGAAACAAAGAAATCTAAAAGTTTGATTGGAATTATTAAAAATGAAAAAGGGGGGAAAAGTAATTTGATGAAAGATAAATTAAATATATTTCAAGAATATTATCAAAAATTATATTCAGCAGGTGATTCACCGAAAGACTTAGAGAAATATATACAGGAAAATTGTATGGATAAAATTAGTGAGGAGGAGAAAGAATTAATTGAAAAACCTATAACAGAAGAGGAAATAGAAGATATTATAAACAAATTGAAACTAGGGAAGGTTCCAGGAGAAGATGGTTTGGGAGCCGAATATTACAAAACATTTAAAAGTATATTAATATCTAGAATGAAAGAGTTATATAATAATATTTTAAAAGGAGATGAGATCCCACCATCGTGGAAACAATCTTTGATTATATTAATTCCAAAACCAGATAAAGATTTGATAGACCCAGAATCATATAGACCAATATCATTAATAAATCAAGATGCAAAAATATTAACAGCAATAATGGCAAAAAGGATGAATAATTTTATGTACAAATATCTACAAAAAGACCAATGTGGATTTATAGAAGGAAAACAGATGGCTAATTTAACTGGAAGAGTAATAAATATAATAGATATAATTAGAAGAAAGAAAATTAAAGCAGGGCTTATAGCTATAGATATATTTAAAGCTTTTGATTGTGTGGAATGGCCAGCATTAAACAATATAATGAAAACATTTGGATTTGGAGAAAAAATTAGGGGCGTGATTGACCAATTGTATAAAAGAAATAAAGCTATAGTAATAGTAAATGATGGTAAGACAGAACAAATAAATTTAACTAGGGGAACAAGACAAGGTTGCCCACTTTCCCCAATAATATTTGTTATGGTAATAGAAATATTAGCTAATGAAAGGATGAAGGTACTAAAGGGATAGGAAATATTGAAGAGATTAAGCTGAATAGGTTCACAGATGATACTTTAATAACAATACAAGATCCATTGGAAAAAATGCAAGAGATAGAGAAACATTTGGAAATGTTTGGGAAAATGACAGGTTTACAAGTAAATTGGAATAAATCAGAAATTATGATATTTAATCATACAGAGGCAGAGCAAAAAAATATGAAGAGTAAAAAGAAATATATTAAAATAAAGGAGCAAATAAAATATTTAGGAGTAAATATTGTGGCAGAATTGGAAAAACTAGAGGAATTTTTTTTTTTTTACTATATTAAGGAAAGATATGGAGAAAAAATAGAGAAATATGGGGAAATTAAACTTTCATGGTTTGGAAGAATAGTGCTTGTTAAAATGAAAATTTTACCAAAAATAAATGTTTTATTTATAATGCTGCCTATTAAAGTATCAGAGATGGAATTGAAAAAGTGGTAAAATATGATAAATAATTATTGTAATGGAAGCAAAAGATCAAGAATTAATAAAAATAGATGGTATAAATCCCCCCAAAAAGGAAGTCTAGGCCTACCCAATTTGAAGCTATATTATGTAGCGAATCAATTGAGATATATTATTGATAGTGTTGCGGAAGTAAAAGAAATGGAATGGATGGAAATAAATAGAGTTAAAATTAAAAAAAAAATTTTGTAAACCAAAAAAGAAATTTAGGGAAATAGTACAGTCTGTCTCCTTAAAAAATATACTAGATATATGGATTAAATATAAAAAATATTAGTTCCAGGAATATCTCCATTAACGCCAGTAATATTGTTGGAGGGTTTCCCAGCAAATTTAAGAAATGAAGTGGAAGCAAAGTTAGGAGGACAAGAAATAATAAGGTTGAAGGAATGGATGGGGAAAATGAAAAATAAGAATTATATGGAAAAAAATATTAACAGAGCAAGGATTCACATGGTTTAAACTGATACAGTTAGAACGATGGACAAAAAAAATGGTTAAAGGAGGGCAGTTGTAGAAAAAGTACAAAATCTGAGGAATTGATTATACAAACTACTCAAAAGAAAATTAATATAAAAGGTATTACAAGTAAAATATATAAAATGTTAATGGATAATGAAGAAGTACAAGATTATCTTAAAGATGTTTGGGAAACAGATGTAGCAACTGTAATAGATAAATCCAAGTGGGAAAAAATATGGAATATGCAACATTTGAAAACATTATCAGTAAGAATAAAAGAAAATTACTATAAGATTATATGGAGATGGTATTTAACCCCAGTAAGATTGAATCAAATAGATAAAAAGTATTCAGCACAGTGTTGGAGGGGGTGCCAAGAATTGGGAACGTCTATTCATATGTGGTGGAATTGCAAATATGTGCAGAGATTTTAGAAAAGAGTAATGAAGGAAATAAGTAAGATACTGGAGATGAATATATCTTTATGCCCTGAAATAGCATTATTATCATATTGTGAAAAAATACAAGAATCTCAAATTGTTAAGGATTTATTAACAAATCTGCTGACAGCAGCAAGGTTAATAATAGTAAAGAAATGGAAAACACAAGGTGAATACCAAATAGAAGAATGGTATAATGAAGTATGGAATATAGCTATAAATGAGAAATTAACAAATATGATTAAAGAAAAAAAAGGAGGGCTAAATAAGAATATTTTTGGTGAAAAATGGAGTAAATTCTTAGAATTTGTATTAATAAAGGTGAGAGGAAGCAAACCTGAGTTGGAAAAAATGGCATTTTGGAAAGAGGGATGAATGTAAAGGGAAGTCCCTGGGTGGAAGAAATCACTGTTCTATGTGTTTGTTAAGTTGTATGTATAAATTGTATGTTGTTTAATTTTAAAATTAATTAAAAAAAGACACAATGTTGTGCAGATCTGGGTGATCATAGAGGATTTTATGAAGCTCTTAAAGCAGTGTTTGAACCTACTTATCAGGTCCAAAGCTCCTTATACAGTACAGATGATCAAACATTAACTACTGATAAAGCCTCCATCATGAATTGATGGGCTGAACATTTTCAAAGTCTCTTTAGTGCCAACCGAGTAGTCCAAGGCTCAGCTATCCAACATATGATACAAAAACCGATGAAAAATGAATTGGACATAGCTCCCACTTTGGAAGAGACCCTTAAGGCCACACAGCAGATGAAAAACGGCAAGGCAGCTGGGATTGATAGAATCCCACCTGAAGTTTGGAAACACGGAGGTCATGTACTCCACGATAAATTTGCCCTTAGGCAAGAGAAATGTAGAGAGCACAACAAAGGTCTCTATGTAACATTTGTCGACCTCACCAAAGCCTTCGACACTGTGAGTAGAAAAGGTCTGTGGCAGATCCTGGAAAGACTAGAATGTCCCCCCAAATTCCTTAAAATGATTATCTTGCTACACGAGGGCCAGCACGGTCAAGTAAGTTATGGTGATGCTCTTTCAGAGCCCTTTCTAATAACTAATGGAGTGAAGCAAGGTTGTGTTCTTGCTCCAACTTTATTTACAATATTCTTCAGCATGATGCTCCAAAGGGCTATGGCAGAGCTTGAAGAAGAAGACGGCATCTATATATGTTACCGTACTGATGGTAGCTTGTTTAACTTAAGCCGGCTGAGGGCTCGCACTAAGACTCTAAACTATCTAGTCCGTGAGCTGCTCTTCGCTGATGATGCTGCCCTTGTTGCCCACACAGAAGCAGCTCTGCAGCGCCTAACATCCTGCTTCGCAACAGCTGCAGAGCTGTTTGGGCTGGAAGTCAACCTGAAGAAAACGGAAGTTCTTTACCAGCCTGCACCACAGGATGAACACCATCATCCCCACATTGCCGTTGGCAAATCTGTGTTCAAGTCAGTTCAGCAGTTCACCTACCTGGGAAGCAGCATCTCCTCAGATGCCAAGATTGACAAAGAGATCGATCACAGATTAGCAAAGGCACATAGCGCATTTGGAAGACTTTACAAAAGAGTCTGGAGTAATAAACACCTGAAGTGAAGCACAAAAATCAGTGTGTATAGAGCCATTGTGCTGTCTATTCTCCTTTATGGGTCTGAAACATGGGTCACTTATCACCACCACTTACAACTCCTCAAACGTTTTCATCAGCGCTGTATACGCACAAACCTAAATATACACTGGACTGACTATGTGATGAATGTTGCTGTCCTTCAGCAAGCAGGGATCACCAGCATTGAGGCCATTATACAAGTCTTGAAGAGAAACAACAACGCAGAAAGAATCACAACCCGGAAACATCACCCAAGGAGACCTTCTGCTGTGCTTTCTGCAACCGGACTTGTTTATCTTGGATTGGCCTTTTTAGTTATCAGCGCACTTGCAGAAAGTGCGGGATGAGTCCTTCCTGAATCTTCGTTTGTGAAGAAAAGCCAGAGTATAATCTTTGTGTTAAATGTTTTTCACTACATATACATATATATATTATAGAGCCAACAGTGATTTTAAAAGTTTTTAAATGGTTTTAATAATTGTTGTAAGACTGTAATTTGATGGCTATAACCTGTATATGGTTGTCATGAATAAAATTGTTGCTTTTAACAAAATGTGACTGGCATGTTAGCAACATGCCTAGTAATTCTTTCCAAAATTAATGGATATTGCCTCTTTTGCACATCACTGCCTGAATGTTATTGTTTTAGAGCATCCTTTGAGGGAGAGATTCCAAGCCATATCACCAAATTTCTTGTCTGCAAACTGTTGAAAATTATACTATGTACATAGGCAGAAAGACATACACATTTTTCTGCTGTAATCAGATACTTCATACTTGTCTTAGGAATGGAATTCCTATCACCACCATTCTCTATATCCTGCCTTTAGTTTACCTTTAGTTCCGGAAGAATAATGGTGCGTGCAACAATTCCTTCCCAATTGTTTCTCTGCTCTTTTGTGGAAAGTTGGCCATCAAAGCGCACTGGCCCTGGAAAAGAAAGTTTATTAGATGTGACCCACCTTCTCATTCTTCCACCCAGAGGTGCAGCCATGGGAAATGGTAGTAGGAACCAGGGTTTGTTCATAGAACTTTCTTTGCTTCTAGGTATGGAGAGCATTGAGAGACATTTCCAGCCCCCTCTGCCTGTATCAGCTTCCAGAAGGGGACTCCTACACCCTTCCTTCGCCAGTGAGACAATAGTGAACTTCATCTTGCAAATTCCCTTATTAAGAGAGCAATATCATAAACAGCTCTAATACCTCAATGCTTCAAAGCATCCCACTGGTTCCTTGAACCCCTGATGCCTGAGAACTGTTTTTAGAGAAAGTTCACTGCCTAAAGAATGTGCAGTCCATATTATTATGAATATGCTATAGTGCATAGGCACAAGGGCAAGAAATAGCCAATGACTGTCCAAAGTTACACATGAAGTCAAGCTCAGTTCAAGGAGTTTTAATACTCTGAAAGATAAATGAATGCTGCAACACTGCACATGTTGTAAAAATATGGTGCTTGAACAGCTTTCTGCATGTGTGTTCATATAAAGGTAATCACTCTCTGACTGTATCATCTTAATTAAGGTTGTAATTCAGTATGCATATCCCAAACCAAACTTATACAAAACCACCAACAATACAAGAAAATACAAGCTGAGAAGTTAAACAGCCAACATAAAACCCTTTCATAAAAGTAATGTTACTATCAAATTAGACTGTCTGTTAGAAATGGGTGAAATACAGGTTCACTGGTTACTCTTTCCCACTGCTGCCACCATCACCTTTAAAATATAATAAATCTATGCTGTGGACCATACAACATATTTACTGGAAATATGAAAAGAAACATTTGACAACATGCTGTCCTTACACTGGCCTGTGTGCTCCTTGAGAAGACTACTCAGAATAAGGTGGATGACATTACTGGTTTCATCTGCACTCTTCCCAAGAGTGTTCATCAATTGATTTAAATCTTTATGAATATGTTGCAGGAAAAAGTCGACTGGGTCTTGAATCCGTGGCTTTATGATATTCAGTAGGGACTTGAAAAACAGAATGCAAGAGTCAGAATAACAAATAGAGGTTGCCCCCCTGTATCCACGAGGGATACATTCCTGGACATACCATGTATAAGTGAAACCATGGACAATAGCAAACACTATTAAAATAAAGGACTTTGTGTATGAACTTACCATAGAGTTGCATTGGAGGACCTAGCAATTCCTAGAGAAGATACCTTTCTAGGCATTTTCCAGTGCAACTCTAGGGTATGTGTCCCCTGTATTGTGTCCCTTTTGATAACTGAAACCATAGATATTGATTCCATGGATACAGGGAGAGACCTGTACATAGTTCTGTTAAAAGGCATGCATAGTAACAGTCAAACATTATTTTTATTTATTTATTTATTTATACCCCGCTCTTCAGCCAGAAAGCTATCAGAGCGGCTGACAAATTATTTTAAGCAATAGCAATTTACACATCTACACTGCATTAAGCAGTTTCCAATGTGTGTTCGCTAATTGCCCCCACAAGCTGGGTACTCATTTTACCGACCTACGAAAGGATGGAAGGCTAAGTGAACCTTGGAGCCCGCTGGAATTGAACTTGCGACATGGTGACTTGCAGTACTGGCATTTAACCACTGCGCCACCAGGGCTCCTAGGTCTTGAACAAATCTGTTAAGTGATTTTCATTTTACCTTATCCCACTCTATTAAACAACTAAATTATTCACTAAAACAGTTGGAGAAAACAGAACTCCATCAACACTGATACGGAGAACAGAGGATAAAAACCTTTCAGCTGCTAGGGAACATCCACAAACCACATAGCATATTTACTGACTTATCTTAATGTTAGTTTGGGGTACAGATGATCCTTGAATCTCTCAATGTACGACTGAAAAGTATCAGAAATATTTCAGCAAACTCAAATAAATATTTTAGCATCCATTTCTGCATACAGAGAGAACAAGTAAGAGAAGAGCTCAGAAGGAGGTGTGTTATAGTCCCTCTGTTCCATCAGGCAATTCACTTTAAACAGAGGTTCACCCATGAGCATCATGCATCTTCTCCTCTAAGCCTCTGACACACAGGCTGCTCTTTGAAACAACAACTGAGGAGAACCCATTCTGGTTAAGCAAAAACAGCATGGACCTACCCTCCTACATGACAGGAGGATGGCCTCCAACTTGACTGCTTGGCCACTTTGGAGCACAGTTGGGTCACTGCACGTTCGCAGACACACATTAAGACAGAAGAAGACTAGGGGATCCTCTCTGAGACCATGCAGAACTATGGCTGTAATACACTCAAGAGTTATGTCACAAATACTAATTAATATGTGACCACAAGTGGTGACCTGCATTGCTAATACCCACTATTATCTCTTTTTACATGATACTGCAAGGGAAATTGCTTTTTAAGAAGCTTTACTTCAGATGAGTCTCCTTCAGCTATCACACTACGGAGATTTTCAGACAGGGAAATTATTCCCCGGGGAGATCGGGACAGAATTGTTTCTGTCCTGGAAGCAGTGCCGCGGTTCACACGCCCACTTCCTTCTCCCGATCTTCCGTTGTCCTGACGCTGTCCTTTTTCTAGTTCCCTGCCAGTCCCTTCCATGATATTTTATTAACGAGAGTTTGTCGTTAATAAAAAGAACTAGAAAAAGGACAGTGTCAGGATGACAGAAGATCAGGAGAGGGAAGTGGGCGTGCGAACCGCGGCGCTACTTCCAGGACAGAAACAATTCTGTCCTGATCTCCCCTGGGAATAATTTCCCCGTCTGAAAATCTAATACTTTTCGATTATATGATTGTAAACGTCTCTGAAATATACCTGGGAATCTTTTGTTGCTCCTAAAAGCAGTGCCAGGTGAGTGAGCAAGCGAATCAGAATTAAGACAACTGGAGGCATCTCCCTCTCAGATGCTATTTCAGCTTTTCTTCTTCTAGGATCTCCAAGCACATGGCCAGTTTGTGTTCTGTCCACTGTATTCCTGCATAGAGTAATACACAGTGACCATGCACCCTTGCTAAAATACATGAAAAGCTTTTCTGAGTTTTAAAATGTACAATTCGTAGATACAGTCATCTGCTATCTCATATTGGACAGTCACTCTAAGTTTAAAAATGAAAGAAATATGCTATGGACATATTATTCATGCATTGTTACCATTGTTACATAACATTAAAATATTATTATTTGCTTTTAACAAAGGCCCTAGCATGACCTAATTTAAAATATAACAGTAACATTAGAATAGAGGCATCAGTTTACAGCACAGTCCTAGTTTGAAGTTACTTTCTACTTCTAAACATGTCAGTGAAACTCCTGAATAGATTCACTTGGTGCCTCTTCATGGACTCCACTTCCCAAGCTGTTGGGATGAATTGGTACCATGTGTCCTCATTCACACATGCATGTAAACTTACACGTGTATACATGTCACAACAAATTGGGAACTAAAGAGATTATTTACAGAGGTGTGGTGCATGCAACAGCAGCTGATGCAATGTACGCGCACACACATATGGGGAAACAGCTTCTCCAGATGGAAAAATGAGCCTGAGAAGAACCATCAAGGGTAAACAACAGAGGTTTGATCTTACCCCAACATGTTTTACAAAAGATAACAACAACAGCAACTATTATTATTATTATTATTATTATTAATATACCGCCCTTTGGTAATCCAATCATTTGATTAGTATATCAGCCTCCCAGCATTTGAACCAGAGCACTATTTCTAACAGCAAACACAGAGAAAGACAGAGGAAAGGTGTTATAGCTTGACATATAAGGGGCAGGGACAATGCTAGGGAAATGGTGCGACATGGTTTCGGAAGATATAAGCTATAGGGTCTTCCTTTATAGTGGCATAGGGTGGGTTACACAAATTCCAGCATGATTTACACTGCTTAGCCAAAGGGAATTACTGCCCTCTTATTTCATTACACTTGTTTAAATTCAGCCAGGTAGCAAGAAGTCTAAAGAAGGCTTCTATTTATCCCAGAACAAATTTTGTTCCTTCCCTTACACTGTAGCCCATGTGCTAAGGGAACCCAGAAAATAGCCCATGTGCCAAGGGAACTCCCTAGAAAATATTGTGAAGAAGAGATTAGGGAGTCAAGTGAACACTGAATTGTTCCTGAAGCAGTGCGACTGTCTGTCTATGCAGAATCCCATAATTGAAGAGAAGTCAGTGGCTGTGTGGATAAGCTTAAAGGTAGGTCTAGGCTTTTCTGCCACAAACAAAACTTTTGGTATTACATGGCCTATGGAGTAACAAAGGAGACAAAACCAATGCTACTTCTTAGGTGCCTAGTCATTTTTCTAAGTTAAAGGCAGGTTAGTTTGACATAGCAGAAGGTATGTTTCTGACCAACAATTAGACAGAGGTCCTCAATGGGAGTACCACAAGGGGTGCCCTGAGGCTCTTCCACTAGTGCCATGATTCCTCTTTATGTAACTGCCATAGTTCCATCCTATGGGGTTCCATCCTATGGGGAATCCTGGGATTTGCAGTTCAGTGAGAGGTGTTTAGAATTGTCAGCCAAAAAGCTCCTTTCACACCTCTGATCAAACTACAAAGCTCATGATTATATAGAAAGTTGTAATGGCAGTTAATATAATGCAAAAGGACCCTAGCTGACATGTTGTTGTTGTTGTTGTGTGCATTCAAGTATGCAAATAAGTGGCTCTTGTATCTTTTGCTTTTGTTGTCTCTCTCAACACAAAATGGAGAGTTTATGAAGATACAAGAGCAATGACAACATAAAACATAGAGCACAAACTACATGTCTACTGAAAAGAGAATAGACAAGCTTCTCTGTAAATTAAAATATTTCAATAAACATACCTTGAGTTCAAAGCAAGACCATCCTGTTGTTTTTTAAAGCCTGGCACTGGCCTGAGGTTTTCACCTCCTATATCAGCACCACAGTCAATACAACGACCACGTTGCGCAGGCCGACCACACTGAAAAGGAGAGAATGAAGGTTACAAAGCAGGGAAAGAAAGGACAGGTTGTGTACCTGTACCTGTAGTTCTTTGAGTGGTAATCTATGAACTCAAACAATTGGGTAACTCTGTCCATGCACAGAACAACATTTGGAACATTCTAGAGCAGTTAGGCAAAGGTCTTTGGCAGTAGCTCCAACTACCTCCCTGTAGTATATAAATACCAAGCCCACCAAAACCACCTCAGTTCCATGTCCACCGTATAGCGGCATCAATGAAACCAAGGAACGGTAGGATACATGAGGGGAGGATGGGCAGGTTTGTGTGATCACAGTAACCTGTCCTCCATCATGGTCTATGTAAATCACACAGTTGGGAGACTAGTAAGCTACATCTGTTAGGTGGTGGGAGTGTCATGCATCAATGAACATAATGAAGTAGCAGCACATAATGAAATAATACACAAGACCCATGGTAAGGTACAAACAGGGGATTGTGTATTGAAAGCTTTGTTGCACAGGACAGGAGGAAAATGCAATAATGAAGCAGATATAGCCCATAAGGTCCATAAGTCAATAAGACCCTGTAGATACAGCAGGATAAAAGTGCATCACTGTAAATATGCATATAAAAAACCAATACAGCAAACAACAGAAATTAGAGGCTACCGCCCAATTATAAAGTGGCTGAATAAGACAGAAATCAAGGAAACAAAATACCAATCAAGGAAATAAGCATTGAAGTATATCCATTATAAAAACAACATAAATAAAACAGGATTTATTTATCAATGGCAGGAATACATGATATCAACACAGCTCTGCCAAAACCAGCACCAGTCTTACACTGAGTATCAATATGATAACATGAAACAAAAAGTCTGGGTTGGGACCAAACTGCAGCCCGTTTGGATAGTCTCTGAGGAGACACAGGAAGACCGAGTTTACTTTGAGAATAGAAAACAAAAAAGCTTTGTGATCAACAAGTAGGAGCAGTCCGATCAACATAGAAAGTGAAAGCTTGCCCCACATCAAGCATGTGGGGCTTTCACTTGAGTTCAGTCGAAGGGTTTCTAAAGAAAGCAGGAAGTATAATGTCCTGGTTTAAATGAAAAGAATAACTTTTGGCAAAAAAGAAATGTCCAGACACAAAACAACGTTATCTTTGTGAAACCTAAGATAAGGTTCAAGTCAAGTCAAATTTTATTGCATCATAGCATCCAGCCATTGCACAAAAACCAGAAAAAAAAAGAAGTAAAATGATCAACCCAATCTATCTATATATATAATTCTCTTAGGTATGTTGCCATTTCCAGTGTGCTGATTGGCCGCTTAGGGAACTGACCAACCAATCAAAGCTCTGTTGAGCAGCCAATCAACACACTGGGGGCAGGACAATGTGGAAGTTGAAGTCCTTTCTAAACATGGCGGCTGCAGAGGGAGTGTGAGTAGCATGGGGGGGAATGTGGTGTGTGTGTGTGTGTATGTAGAGCATGGCATGTGCTAGAGCACAGGGGGGCAGTGTGGGAGGCATGTTTGGCAGTGGGGGACCAATTTTTTTTGTATCATTTCTTTTTATTCGTTTATAATAATAAAATACATAACAATTCCATTTTGTGGTTGACGGTCTCCACAAAATAACAAGTAACAATAACATTTTCAACATATATGGTGATAAGAAAAAATAAATAACTACAACAGCACAAACAAACAAGGATAAATATTAAAAGGAAAAATTATGCTGTTATATATGTCTGGTATGCAGTTTCTTAATATATGATTCAATTTGGTTGTGCTGAACTTTGTACAGTGCGTTTATATGATACAGTACAGGAGTTAACATCTTAATTCTCCAGAATATCATTCCACAGTTTTCCATGGGTGGCAGGTGGGGTTTGATGAACCAGGTTGTGATTTATATATTCAATCATTAGGAACCATTTTTCTGCGAAGGTTGTTTTTGCAAGACTGCCTTGGGATGCTCTAATTTGTTCCTTAAGTTTTTACATTAGCCAAATGTTCCAAAATCGATTCCACCATTTTTCCATTGTAAATTTGCCTGTTTTCCAATTTTGCGCAATTTCCAGTCTTGTTATTGCTAATAAAAATCATATCAAGTTTCTATGTTTGACTGTGGTGTTTTGATCAGTGAAACAAGAGAAGAGTACCAGGCTGGGAGTCACAGTAATGGTTTGTTTCGTAATTTGTGAGATCAGTCTGAGTACCTCAGACCAAAATTTTTGAACTACAGGGCAATGAAACCACATGTGGAGATATGTACCTTTTTCTTTGCATCCTCTCCAACAGGTGGGGTTATTATTTTTGGTGATTTGAGTAAGTTTGTGGGGTATCAGATACCATTTGTACACCACCTTAAGTATGTTTTCTTGTATATCTGTGTGAGTTCACAGAAGACTACTTGAAGATCTATGGTTATAGGTAAGTAACCTGTCCATCTTCTTCATGGTCTCTGTGAATCCACACAGCTGGGTAGACTAGCAAGCTTCACTCCCAGGGGGAGGGTATATCATGCTTACAGGTAAGACGAGGACAACTGTGGTCCCATAAAAAAACCATAGCACGTTTATCAACGATAGAATCAGCAACAACCACACTCACTTATTGAATGGAGGATAGGAGCACAGCTCTCCCAAAAGCAGCCTCACTGTGAGAATGAGTGTCCAGTCTGTAATGAGAGATAAAAGTCAATGGTGTGGCCCAAATCACTGCACGGCATCTATTCTCTAGGGGAACTCCAGAGAGGAAGGCAGCTGGTGCAGAGATGGCTCTTGTGGAGTGTCCTCAAATCTGTGAAGGCAATGGCTTATGAGCCAGTTTGTAGCAGAGGGTGATAGTCGAAACCAGCCATTTGGATAAGCGCTACGGAGAAACAGAAGAGCCCAGTTTAGAATGTGCATAAGGTATAAACAGTCTTGGAGACTTCCGAAGCAGAGCAGTCCGCTGAGTGTAGAACACGAGCACTCTCTGGACATCAAGGGAGTGAAGGGCTCGCTCAAAGTCATCCTTTGGGTCCTGCATCAGAGCAGGGAGGACAATAGACTGGTTGTGATGGAAGCTTGAAACCACCTTTGGAAGGAAAGACATATCCGGTTTGAGGACTACCTTGTGTTTGTGAAATGCCAGGTATGGAGGGTCGGAATGCAGAGCACAGAGCTCACCAGCACGACGAGCTGAAGTGATGGCAACCAGGAAGGCCATTTTCCAAGATAGGAGCCCCAGGTCCGCAGTGGACAAAGGTTCGAAGGGTCAACTGGAGAGTTGGGAGAGAACAAGCTCAAGGTTCCAAGCCAGAATAGGCTCAATCACCAGTGAATGGAGATCGGTGTAGCCCTTCAAAAATTTCTTAACCACCGGGTCTCGAAATGGAGAAGGTTGACCCCTCACCTGGAATTGGACCGAGATAGCCACCAGATAGTGATATGGATAATCCTGAGTCCGAGAGGTGCAACAAGAACTGAAGAACAGAAGTAGTAGTTGAAGATTCTACAGTGAGGCCATGGTCTGACAAGAAAACCTTGAAATGTCTCCACTTGTAGAGGTAAGATCTATGAGTTGAAGGTCACAGAGATGCATGAATCACATTTTGAATCTAAGAAGGCAGTGGTGGAGCTGCATTTCGACTTGGAACTGAGGATGAATTCAAGGCTGAATCGTCCAGGCTGTCAACCAGAGCATCTCTAAGTCCGGATGCCTGACTTTGCCATCCTGGAGGGTCAGTAGGTCAGGACGGTTTGGCAGGTGAACCAAGCATCGACGGGCCAGGCTGAGAAGCGAAGTGAATCATGGTTGTCGAGGCCATATGGGGCGACGAGGATTGCATCTGATCAGTCCTGCCAGAGCTTGGTGATTACTCTAATCAGAAGCGGGAACAGAGGAAACAGGCATAGCAAGGGTCCGGTCCATTGGAACAGGAACGCATCCCCTCTCAACCCTCACACCCGAGACCTGGCACAGAACTGTTGACACTGTCTGTTGGTCAGAGACGCGAAGAGGTCCACCTCCGTGGTGCCCCATCGATGGAAGAGGTCCTGAGCAACAGTCTAGTGAAGCATCCATTCATGAGCAAGTGAAGTTGAATGGCTCAGTCTGTCGGCAAGAGTATTCTCCTCCCCTGGGAGGTGAATGCAGTGGAGGAGTACTCTTCTCTGGATGCACCAGTCCCAAATCTCGAGTGTGTTTGAGAGTAGAGTGGGGGATCTTTTTCTGTCCTGTTTGTTAAGGTAATACATGACGGAGGTATTGTCTGTCAGCAACAACACACAGTCTTGCCCCATAAGAGCATCTCGAAGGACTGAAGTGCTTTATAGACCGCCAAGAGCTCCAGATCATTGATGTGGAGTTCCCTTTCCCAGGCGGTCCAAGTGCTTTGAACGGTGTATTCCTCGACATGGGCTCCCCAGCCGAGTTGGGAGGCATCCGTTGTGATGGAGATCTGTGGCTGAGGAGGCTTGAACAGCATACCAGACAAGACATTTCCCGGGTCCAACCACTAATTGAGAGACTGCTGGATCATGCAGTGCATCATGAGAAGTTTGGGCAGCGGGTCCCAGAGCGGGTTGAAGACACTGAGGAACCAGCACTGAAGCAGTTGAAACCGCAGTTTGGCGAAGCAAGTGACCAACGTTGTGGCTGTCATATGGCTGAGGAGGACTTGAACGGAGTGAGCCAACACTCGCAGGGACCGACAGCACTGGTGGATCAGAAGTCATAGGGTATCAAAACGAATCTCTGGCAGGTAGGTAAGCAGCAGTTATCAAATCCAGAAAGACACCAATGAACTGGATGGACTGTGTGGGTTCGAGATGAGACTTTTCCAGGTTGACGACCAGGCCCAGTGCACTCAATAAGTCCAGGGTAAGGTTGATGCCCTCCAGAGGTTGTTGATGTGAACTTGCCACAAGGAGCCAATCGTCGATGTAGGGGAAGACTACCATTCCCTGCTGTTGGAGGAAAGATGCCACTACCACCACACACTTCTTGAAGACTCTTGGAGCCGTAGCCAGGCCAAACAGCAGAACGCGGAACTGGAAGGCCTCGTCCCTGATCTGGAACACAAGGAACCACCTGTGGGCTAAGTGGATACACACATGAAAGTACACGTCCTTGAGGTTGATCAATGTGAACCACTCGCCCCATTGTAGAAGAGGTAGAATAGAAGACAGTGTGACCATTCGAAACTTCTTCAGAGTGATGTACTCGTTCACCCTGCAGAGGTCAAGGATCGGATGAAGACCCCCATCCTTCTTGGTGACTAGGAAGTACCTCGAGAAGAAGCAGAGGTGGCGCCTGTCCCGGTCCACGGGTTCAATGGCCCCTTTCTGGAGCAATGTTTGCACTTCCTCAAGGAGGGAGGGGAGGGCGATGTTTTTCGGATCTGGCCTGTCGGAGGAAGTGTTTCAAACTCGATCCAGTAGCCATCCAGGACGATGCGAAGCACCCAGTGGTCCGCTGTTATCGAGGACCAAGCGTTCTAGAACAGTGACAGCCAGTTCTCAAACAGGAGGGTCTAGGAGAGAGAAAGGGAGAGATCGGGCAGTTAAAACTGTCTCCTGTCTTGGTCCTTTGGCCTCTGCTTCGATGGAGGTTGGTAGCGTGAAGTCGAAGCTTGACTTTTCACTGAGGAGGCAGAGGAGGCGAGTGGCTGGTACCAGGAGTACCGTGATGATTGGGACATGTACCCCCTCTGGTAAAACTGGCCTAGGAAGTTGGCTGCCACCCATACTGGCCCCTCAACCGATACACAGAAGATGAGGACGATGGCATACTGTACTTTCTTGCAGTAATCCTCATCTTCTGTGTGAACTCCAGCTTTTCATTGGTGGGACTATTGAAAAGGCCGGAGTGATTGAAGGGCATATCTTCTATTGTGGAGGAAGCTTGTGGAGCAAGCCCCGATGACCGAAACCAGGCGTGCCTCCTGAGTGCCAGGGATCCAGCAATAATTTTTATTTATTTATTTATACCCCGCTCTTCAGCCACAAGGCTATCAGAGTGGCTTACAAATTGTTTTTAAGCAATAGCAATTTACACATCTACACTGCTATAAGCAGTTTCCAATGTGTGTTAGCTAATTGCCCCCACAAGCTGGGTACTTTTGCTCGCAGTCGGCCACATGCCGCACTGAATTCATTTGTTGCCTGGACAGAAGTTGAGCTTCGGATTGGATAGCCTCTGCCAGTCTTCTGTGTTCATCAGGCAGATCTTAGAGGAAAGGGCTCATCCGTTCCTATGGGACCTGTTGGTAGGCCCCCATACAGGCCAAATAGTTAGCAATACGGAAGCTCAACCCAGAAGCAGAATAGAGTTTCTTGCTGATAATGTTGAGTTTACGGCCTTCTGGGTCGGCTGAAGTCATCTGAGGCTGATGTTGTCTCCTGTGTTGAGAAGCCTCTACCACCACAGAGTTCGGCCGGGGATATTCCCTTAGCTAATCGATGTTGTCTACAACTTGTTACAGACGGTCAATCCTCTTTGATGTTGACGGTATTGAAGAGGGATTTTCTCACAATCCCTGGGCCAGTTTGAGAAGAGAAGTTAATACGGGAATGCTGGTGATTGGTGGAGCATTGGACTTGATCCTGTGGTAGATGGGATCCACAGGATCTGACTCCTTCTTCTGTACCTTCAGGTCCAGAGCATGGGACATCCTGACCATCTGTTCAGTGAAGGCTCGTACAGATCATTACCCCTTCCTTTTGGTCCATGTGGGAACCAATGATACTGCAAGGCACAGCTTTCCCAAGATCAGAAGAGATTATGAGGCCCTGGGGACGAAGCTGAAAGAAATGAACGCACAGGTGGTCATCTCGTCTCTTCTGCCAGTTGAAGGGCATGGTCCAAGAAGGGAGAGGAAAATAGCCGACGTAAACAACTGGCTCCGTAGATGGTGTCGCCGGGAACAAATTGGATTCTTGGATCATGGACTGCGCTTCCATGCGGGGGGACTTCTGGCAAGAGATGGGGTGCATCTTACAACAGTTGGAAGAAACATTTTTGCCAACAGTCTCAAGAATTTGATCAGGAGGGCTTTAAACTGAGTCAAATGGGGGAGGGAGACAGTATTCTGGAAGGCAAAAGGGCTGGAGAAAATAGTCAAACTGTCATAGAGGGAACAAGGCAAACAGCGCAAGGACCCAACAGTGGGAGGCAAAAAAACTTGCACAGGGAGCAAGTAAAGGGAACACATGGTCTCAGATGTCTCTACACTAATGCACAGAGCATGGGAAATAAGCAAGATGAACTAGAACTCCTTGCACTACAAAACAAATATGATATAATAGGCGTTACTGAAACCTGGTGGGACGAGTCTCATGATTGGAATGTAGGAATAGAGGGGTATAACCTTTATAGGAGAAACAGGCCAAACAGGAAAGGAGGAGGAATAGCATTATATGTCAGGGATATTTACACCAGTGAAGTGATCCACAACATCAATACTGGAAGCCAGGTGGAGAGCATCTGGATAAAAATTAAAGGGGAGGGAAACAACAGGGATGTTATTGTGGGACTCTACTACAGACCCCCAAATCAGACGGAGGAATTGGATGTTGCCTTTCTAGAACAGATGAACATACATGCAGAAAGGAGAGATGTAGTAGTGATGGGTGACTTCAACTATCCTGATATTTGCTGGCAATCTAACTCAGCCAAAACTACAAGGTCTAGCAAATTCCTTACATGCCTGGAAGACAATTTCATGGTCCAAAAGGTGGAAGAGGCAACAAGGGGGTCAGCTATTTTAGATCTGATCCTAACCAACAGAGACGACCTTGTTAATGGGGTGCAAGTGGTGGGATCCTTAGGTGAGAGTGATCATGTTCTCCTGGAGTTTGATATACAATGGAAAGGAGAAGCCAGGCATAGTCAGACACGCATTCTTGACTTTAGGAGAGCTGATTTCAATAAACTCAGGGAAATATTGGGGATGATCCCATGGTCAAGAATACTAAAAGAGAAGGGACCTCAAGACGGATGGGACTTTCTCAAAAGGGAGATGCTGAAGGCACAATTTCAAACAGTACCATTGAGGAAGAAAAATGGGAGGTGTCTCAAGAAACCAGGATGGATGACTAAAGAACTTTCAATGGAGATAAGTTTTAAACGGAACATGTATAGGAAATGGAAAGGGGGGGAAATTACCAAAGAAGAATTCAAACAGATAGCGAACACGTGTAGGAGTAAAGTCAGAAAAGCTAAAGCGCAGAATGAGCTCAGGCTTGCTAGGGAGGTTAAGAACAATAAAAAGGGTTTTTTTGGGTATGTCCGCAGCAAAAGGAGGAAGAAGGAAATGATAGGGCCGCTACGTGGAGAAGATGGCAAAATGCTAACAGGGGACAGAGAAAAGGCAGAATTACTCAACACCTTCTTTGCCTCAGTGTTTTCAGAAAAGGAAAAGGAGGACCAACCTGAGGAGAATGGAACAGAGGACACAATAGGGGAAATCCAGCTCAAAATAAATAAAGAGGTAGTACAGGAATACCTTCTTAATCTAAATGAATTTAAATCTCCAGGACCAGATGAACTACATCCAAGAGTATTAAAAGAGCTGGCAAATATAATCTCAGAGCCATTGGCAATAATCTTTGAGAACTCCTGGAGAACAGGAGAAGTCCCAGCAGACTGGAGGAGGGCAAACGTTGTTCCCATCTTCAAAAAGGGGAAAAAAGAGGATCCCAACAACTATCATCCAGTTAGTCTGACATCAATACCAGGGAAGATTCTGGAACAGATCATTAAACAGAGAGTCTGTGAACATTTAGAAGGCAATGCCATAATCACAAAAAGTCAGCATGGGTTTCAGAGAAACAAGTCATGCCAGACTAATCTGATCTCTTTTTTTGATAAAGTTACCAGCTTGGTAGATGAAGGGAATGCTGTGGACATTGCATACCTTGATTTCAGTAAGGCCTTTGACAAGGTTCCCCATGACATTCTTGCAAACAAGCTTGTAGAATGTGGGCTAGACAAGTTAACTGTTCAATGGATTTGTAATTGGTTGACCGGCCGAACCCAAAGGGTGCTCAGCAGTGGCTCCTCTTCGTCTTGGAAAGATGTGACCAGTGGGGTGCCACAGGGTTCTGTCCTGGGCCCAGTGCTATTCAACATCTTTATCAATGACTTAGATGAGGGAATTAGGGGCATACTTATCAAATTTGCAGATGACACCAAATTGGGAGGAGTAGCTAATACCCTAGAGGACAGGATCAAAATTCAGAATGACCTGGATAGACTGGAGAGCTGGGCCAAAGCTAACAAAATGAAATTCAATACGGAGAAATGTAAAGTACTGCATTTAGGGCGGAAAAATGAAATGCATAAATATAGGATGGGAGAGACCTGGCTGAATGAGACTACGTGCGAAAGGGATCTAGGAGTCCTAGTAGACCACAAGTTGAACATGAGCCAACAGTGCGATGCGGCAGCTAAAAAGGCCAATGCAATTTTGGGCTGTATCAATAGAAGTATAGTGTCTAGATCAAGGGAAGTAATAGTGCCACTCTATTCTGCCTTGGTCAGACCTCACTTAGAATACTGTGTCCAGTTCTGGGCACCACAATTCAGAAAGGATATTGACAAATTGGAGCGTGTCCAGAGAAGGGCAACTAAAATGGTGAAAGGTCTGGAAACAATGCCTTATGAGGAGAGACTTAGGGAGCTGGGTATGTTTAGCCTGGAAAAAAGACGGTTTAGAGGCGATATGATAGCCCTGTTTAAGTATTTGAAGGGATGTCACGCTGAGGATGGAGCAGGCTTGTTTTCTGCTGCTCCAGAGACTGGAACACGGAGCAATGGGTGCAAGCTCCAGGAACAGAGATTCCACCTCAACATTAGGAGGAACTTTTTGACAGTAAGAGCTGTTCGGCAGTGGAACGCACTCCCTCGGAGCGTGGTGGGGTCTCCTTCCTTGGAGGTCTTTAAACAAAGGCTGGATGGCCATCTGTCGGGGATGCTTTGATTGTGATTTCCTGCGTGGCAGGGGGGTTGGACTGGATGGCCCTCGTGGTCTCTTCCAACTCTGCAATTCTATGATTCTATGATTCTAGGTGATGAAGAGTCCTCGTCGCGGAGGTCCACTGGTGGAGACGGGAGCCTGGGCACGTGTGGGCCCAAAGAATTTGACAAAAGTGACGAAGCTGAAGGAGAGGGACGCCGGTGATGGTGGAGTGAAGTCATGCGAAGAGTTGGCATAGGAGGCATGGGAGGCAGAGGACGGGGCTCCTGCTGTATGGGAGAGACCTGACTGCCAGCGGCCTTAGTTTGGGGCTTAGGCAGACGATACTCTTTTGAAGGAGTTTGCTCCATGACATGGAACAAGAGATGAGGGGGCGAAAGATAGCTGCTTCGGCCAGAAACTGTGCCCAGAGTAAACTGCAGGTGCTGATGAAAGATGAGCCCGTGAACCCATGTGGGTGATGGCAATGGAGCCGAGAATGTGGAGCAAGCCACATCATACTCTCCATAGTGGCAGCCAAGGTCTGATGCCCAAGGTGAAGGGGTGGCAGGTTTTTCAGTTATCATCTGAGGTTAGTCTTCAACCTTCACATCAATTGTGCCTCCTCCAAGGAGATCCTCTTGTGAAATGATGAAAGTAGATGACTGAGCCTGTTTAACCAGAGAAACTTTTAATTCTCCTTCGGATATGTCGCCGGCCTCCACATGAACTACCTCTAGGGAAGGAACTGGAGAAGCATCCTGGGATGGTGTACAGGAGCAAGCCTGGATGTCAGATTCGACAGCCATAGCTGGAATCGGAGTCGGTGTTGATTCAAGCACTGTAGTAGCTACTTCAGTGGCTTGTTGGTGTTCCACAGGCTCGTGTGCCACGGTAGCCACCGCAGTGTACAAAGGGCGAGTAGATGGGTCCACAGAATGTTTATTCTTCTTCTCCTACTTATCAACATGGGAACACAGAGGAATCATGGTCTGGACTGGAGCCAGAGAGCTTCGAAGAAGCGTGTTGTCGACCAGAGCCAAATGGTTTTGAGGAGTCACGGTTGTGACCCAAATCAGAAGGTCTGGCGACGTCTCGGTCCTGAGATGAATCCAAGACCTTTCCATGCTTATGGCTCCGAGTCACAGCTTCGGATCCGACGCAACAGACCAATGTCGAGATGGAACAGGAGATCAATGCCAATGTTTTGCAGTTGAGCTAACAGATAGAGAATGACACTTTTCGCCTGAGGATGATCCTAAGCTTGGACCCCAGAGGTGCAAGATGAAGGTGGGAACAAGGTGTTCTCATACAAAAAAGATTTCAGGCAAGAAGAACGATGTTTTTGGGCCTGGGGTGTGAAGGCCCGACAGTGAACACAAGCACTCACATTATGGGCCTCACCAAGACAAATAAAATATCTAGAATGGCCATCGGAACTTGGCAGTTTGGCCTGGCAGACCAAACAGTGCTTAAAAGCGGCAGATTTTGAAGCCATTTTCTCTTCTTCTTTTTTCTCACAAAAACGGCAGACAGAGGCAAGATCAGACCATCCGGGGTCGTAACACAAGTCAGAGGGCAAAACCACAGCCACAGGTGAGAGAAAGAGCAGAGTTGAAATAGTCCCAAAATCAAGCCAAAACGTCAAACAACAACCAGGGAGAATCCATAGCCAAAGCCAAAATCAGTCTGAGTCAAGAAGCCAATAAAAACGAAAGCGAAAGAGAGACCGAGGAGAAGAAGATTCCTGTCGTGCTGCTTGCACAGAGGACGAAATGGAACTGAGGGGAATTAGGCAGGCGCGCCTTAAGGGGGACCGTTAGAGTGGGCGGTGCTACTGCCAAAATTGTTCTGCCTAATGATTCTGGAAGGTTCCGAATACTCTGCGCAGGTGCAGGAATAACCCAGCTGTGTGGATTCACAGAGACCACAAAGAAGATCCCCAAATTCATGAGAGCCAATTGCATTTTGTGCATCCATGAATTTGGGCCTAACTCTTCTAGAGACATCAAAAGGAACTCTGATACCTGCTTAAAGATAATTTTTAGCCAGAAGAGAAGGGCTAATCTAAGAGCCTCTGCTTTGATTGGCATTAAACCTAGCTCTGCATGGAGCAATGCTAATGTGGTGGAAGTGGGAACTGCCACAAGTCTGCATAAAAAATTATTTTGTGCCCTCTCTAATATGTCTAGATTGGCCAGAGCCCACAATAGTGCTCCATACAGCAGTTTTGGCAGGACTCTGAGCCTATAAAGTTCTAAAGTCTCTCTGAAGGACCGTCTCTCCCTGTACAATCCGCCCCGCACTCTCAGATCATCCGGGAGCTTTTTGCTAGATGTTCCAGAGACGAGACTTGCTACTACATCACACAGGGCATTTTCCACCCAGGCCCCCCGTCTCTGGAACTCTCTCCCGTTTGAGCTCCGCTCCACCCCAACATTGAACCAATTTAAAAAAGATCTCAAAACCTGGGCATTCCGGCAGGCATACCCTTAACCTCACCCTTTAGCCTGCATATCTGGCCCCTCACCAGCATTGGGCATTGGCTTTTTTGTTATTGTTGTACTCTTGTATTTTAATGCAATTTTAATGTAATTTGTATTATGTTGTGATTTTTGTTATGTTGGAAACCGCCTCGTTATAAGAGAGGCGGTATAGAAATAAAATTTTATTATTATTATTATTATTATTATTATTATTATTATTAAAGTGGGCTGAATCATATTGCCTCCTTTTGTGCGATAGACTCTTAGTACGCCATTTAATGTTTTTTCAGTTAACAGGGTACTTGAAAGAACCTGTGAAGACCAGTTACCCGTTCAGTGAAAAACTATCCCAAGATACTTAAAAGAAAGAACTTGCTCCAATTTGTTCCCATCGAGTAGCCAGTTAAGGGTTTTTTTGGATTTCCCAAATACTATAACTTTTGTGGGTTTTTTTTTAATAATTGATGGAAAGAAGTTCATTCTTACAGAATATACTAAACTGGTTCAACAGTCTACAGAGGCCTACTTGAGTGTAAGAAATCAAAATAGCATCGTCAGCATACAATAGAATAAAATATTTCCAATTTCCAATTTTAACTGGGAAGAATTTGTCACCTTTTAAAAATTCACCTTTTAAAAACTCCTAAAGCCCTTGCAATTTCTTGGTTGGATGAACCTATGCATGTGTTAAAGTCACCAATGATTACCAATGGAACTAGTGGAAATTCATACTCTAACTCACATAGATATTCTTCTAACTTATACCAAAAGTCTGGATCATAGTATGGTGAGCTGTGGGGAGGAACATAGATGTTGACAAAAATTTAAGAATGATATGCATTCTTAATAAGGATGGTCATGGCATGAAGAAGAGGAATCATTGAGGCTGAGAGAGAAATGGATATCAATATAGCCAGGCCTCTACTTGGTCTATCACCTTTAGAAGAGGACAGTGCATTATTTGTGTAAGTCACAAATCCAGGTAGCCAAATATCATATTTTGACCAAGTTTCTTGGAACAGCAGGACCAGAGATTGTTTTGTATAATCTAAAAAATCATGGTCCTCTAATTTATTCTTCCAGCCTGCTAAATTCCAGGACAAACATAATAGTCCAGATGTTAAGTATGTTAATTATCATTGTTGTGTCAGAACCTGGATTCCATTGATCTCCTCTGAGGTTACCACTGACCTATTTTCTAATAAATATGGGTTATAGTATATTTGATGTATATTGACAAAAACAGTATCCTTTTGTTTGGGCTTTCTTTCATCTAATTCATGAAGCTCCAGTTTCCTTATCTCAGGGGTAAACATTTATAAGAGTCTATCTGCTGCTCTTCTTCACTGACCCTAGAGATATTAAATTGATATTGTGGGCAGCCTTTCTCACGGCAATTTGCCAAAATGGAGTGTTGCTGCAAACAGCGAGAGTCTTCATCAGGGAACACCAAAGGTGGAACTTTTAAATTGTTATTATCAAGCCCAAAAATTAACCTATGTGGAGCTGTATAAGCATGGCTAAGGCCCCAAATGAACGAGAGAGTCCCCCTCCTCACTCTCTCTCTCTCTCACACACACTTATACCAAAGCCCAGAGTTCTCTGCAGTCTAAAGGTGCTTCATGGTAGTCACACAAAGGCTGCTGCCGTACTGCAGAAACAATGCAGTTTAACACCACTTCAACTATCATACCTCCACCCTCTCTGAGAGAGAAGGCTAAATATCTCACAAAACTACAAATCCCAGAATTCTATAGCACTGAGCCATGGCAGTTAAAGCAGAATTAAACTAGATGATTTCTGCAGTGCAGATGCAGCCCCAAATAAGGCATTTAAAAGTAAAAGGGGAAAAAATGAATTGCCACCTCTAAAGAGGTCTAAGCACTAGTTAATACTTATAATTTTTGCTTTAATTGACTATTTAATTGATTAGCTCTCAAGTGCCTTTCACTGTGAAAGAATTAAGGCCACCAGTGACATCAAGATCCTGATAGCAAAACAAGCAACTAAATCCTCCACTGAATTCACCGGATCATTCGAAGGTGGGCTTTGTAAACCTGCATTGATAATATAAATTGAAGTGCATTTTATTCTGTTCCTGGAAGAAGGACATCTAGAGCCAAGCGGGGCCCAGCGGTCCTTCATCACCTGAAAATCCTACTCAGTATTTGAAATTCCATTAAGTATTGATGGCACTCTCACACCTAAAGTCCTGAATACTAGATTCTAGGAAAAGTTTATTATTTCTGGGCATTCCAAACAACAGGCCTGCTACTGGTCTGCATAGCTGTAGTTCATACCCAGCCCTATGTTTACATGTCATGTTGGGCACAAGAAAAAGTAATCCATATACCATGCAATACAAACAGTAAGATTCCTGATTCAAATTTCTTTCTTTTCTCTCTCTCTTTTTCTTATTGAAAAAGAGTAGAGCACTATTCTGACAATAAAAATCAATTTTTCTGTGTTTGCATTTCCCCCCCAAACTGCCCGTTACCTCAAATAATCTCCTGATTACAAAGATCTCAAGGAGAACAATACAAAAGAAGATGCTTACCATCTGCTGTGTTCCTACTTGCAATCACAAAATCTCTTCTATTATTTATTCACTTTGGACATTCACCCACCCCTAGTTCTAGTTCTTCCCCTCTCTAGACTTACAGCTAGAAAGATAGCAACACACCCTCTCAAGTTTTTAAGATTTTAAAAATATTTATTATATACATAAAATCAAAGAACAGATTACAAAATGAGGGGGGGGGATCCACAATGACAAAAATGAAGCCTAATTCATTGTCAGAATAGTGCTCTACTCTGTTTCAATAAGAAGAAGAGAGAGAAAAAAAAACAAAGAATTTTGAATCAGGAATCATTACTGTTTGTACTGCATGATATAAATAGCAGGTCTTAGGTTTTACACATACTATACTTACTATATTCATTGATTCATTATGTCTTTTCAGCCATAGGATTTACAAAAATATTGTTCCAGAATTTTAAATGATGTTTTGGAGGATGACCTGAAGGGTGTTCCTTTTTTATGAAGGAAATTAGCAGCGGCAGCAGCAAGCAGCAAACTATGGTGAGTAGGGAGGCCGGAGTTGAGGAGGGCCTCCCTACCTGCCAAAGGCCACCGCTGCCAGCTGCCACAGCCGCTGGTAAGTCAGAGGCCATTTGAGAAATCCTGTCCTTCAAATGGCCTCTGATTTAGCAGCAGCGGTGGCAGGCTATGGTGGGTAGGTAGGCCCGAGCCAAGGGGGGCTCCCTACTCGCCTAAGGCTGCTACTTCCTGCCCCACTGCCGGTAAGTCAGAGGCCATTCGAGGAACCCTAGCCTTCAAATGGCCTCTGATTTAGCAGTGGCAGCAGCGAGCTATGGCAGACAAGGAGGCCCGAGTCAGGGGGTACCCACCAAAGGCCACTGCTACCCACCACCACCACCGCCAAGTCAGAGGCCAGTCCAAGAGCTGGAGTTACAAGGTGTGGAAGAGGGTTGGCGAGTGGCACTGGAAGAGAAGGGGAGGCAGCAGCTGCAACGGTGATGACTGGAAGAAAGAGCGGGAGAGAAGTGCCCCCCCTTTCTCTCCAAGCAGCTAGCAAGGGTTAGCATCCCTCCCCTCTGAGTTTGGAACATCGGTGGCCTCTTACCCAGCTGCTCAGAGGAGAAGGAAGAGGGTAAGAAAAACACATCCTGTTGCAGGCTGCACAAAATCCTTTGGTGGGCCGCAAGTGGCCCGCAGGCTGTATGTTGTGCAGGCCTGTAGTTGATTGATCTGGATGGTCTTTAGAGGTTCAACAGCTGGTTGAATTGCACACTGAAACTGGGGTCCTAATAGGCGTAATGGCTGGTAGCAATGGTTTTTCCACTCGAGTTAATGGAAGAGGAAATAAAGAAGGGTCAGCTGACTTGTCCTTTTTCTTATGCTTCTTTTTCACCTTGGAACAGAGAAGGTCAGCCTTGACCGACTTTTCTAGAGATGGCAGTATCACAATAAGCAATTCCTGACCCTTTGGACATGGAGGAGTGACAGTAGCCTCCAATGAAACAACATCACCGTGGGAGTGTTTTAAAGTGGAGGACAGGGCAGCTGCCTTGCTCTTTGAGTGCTTCAACAAAGGATGAGGTTTAGAAGCAGGGTAAGAATGAGAGGTACTAGGCAGAGAGTGTTGTGATTAATGCCTAGATGGATCTTTTGAGGTGGTTGGCACTGATAGAGTTTGAGCCTTAGAATCCCAACAATGATCAGAATCCTTTGACGTTCAAGTGGAGGATGGTTTCTTGGTCAGTTGCAAGGACTGCTCATAGAGCAGAGCCTTGAGCCTTGAGTCCCTGTTCCTCTGAGCCTGAGGAGTGAAGGCCTTGCAGTACTGAAATGAAGTGATGATGTGAGCCTCACCCAACCAGAGCAGGCACTTCAAATGTCCATCACAGCCCGGAATCTTCACATTGCAGACAGTACAATGCTTGAAGGATGTTGACAATATATCCAATGAAGAATAAAAAATGCAATGAAATTGCTATGAGAGAATGGTCCATGGTTGCTAGCGCAGCAGACGGAAAAGAACTGAGGTGGTTTTAGAGATGTAATACTGTACTGACAGATAACAGAAATATCAAAAAGATAGCACAGACTGGATTTAATGAAATAAACCACAACACACACACACAGCACCAGGAAAGCTCTTACCTCTCCAACAGTATAGAGGTGCCCATTTCGACATGCTAATTTGAATAAAGGAAAAGAAAAAGAAATCAGCCCAATGCAACTATGAATTAAATACAAAGAATTCTAAACTACGCTCTAGAATTTGTGCCCTTTCCTCAAATAGCCAGTAGCATGTAGCAGGTACAGTACTGGACTTGAAGCAGCATGCAATGGCCCCTTGTCATTGGGAGTCATCCTTAATTAAACATTACATGAGTAATTGCCAGCTGCCAACCTTTTATAGCAGTGTTTCTCAACCAGGGTTCCCTGGAACCCTAGGGTTCCCCAAGATGTTGCTAGGGGTTCCTCAAGAGATTGTAATTGTGGGGGGAAGCAATAGCAGTATACAGAATAATGTTTATTCAGGGGTTCCCTGAGACCTGAAAATTATTTCAAGGTTCCTCCAGGATAAAAAGGTTGAGAAAGGCTGCTTTATAGCAATGATTGGTCTGACCTTCAGTCTTGAACCATTGGGGGCTGAAAGGAAGCAGGGAAGTCCATACAGTTACTTCTACCTATGTGGAGCTCTAAGGACTATTCTGGCTTCAGCACTCATTTCTTACAGAAGAAGGCGGAGGGTGGGGGAATAAGCCAAGTTACTCTCATGCTGTATTTAAATGGGCATAAAGCTGAGGGTATCAGCATTCCAGTACAGTCAAAAGGTAGGGTATTCCTACAATTATCACCAGCCTGCTAATTGAGTCCACGATATACATATTAGGAAAATATCTGTGGGCTCATTACGCCAATATACTTTACTAGTATAAAGTATATTGGCTATGTCATATTGTTAATAACTTAATAAAATAAAAAAAGGGGAGGAAATATATTTGTTAACATTTTTACCACTACTTCCAGATTCTGGAAAGTGACATTACTACCAGTTTCTTTTTTAAAGTCAACACTGACACATGACCACCTATCCTTTAGCTCAAATGACTACTATAGGATAATTGGACTTAAGAGAATACAATATTTGAAAATAGTAAAATTAATCTTCTTTGTAGCCTGGATTATTTCTACAGTATTTTTAGGAAGCCACCACTGAAACAATGGTTTTCTTTAGCTTTCTCCCAGCACCTGGCATTGTACTTACTATACCAGTGAAGACCTGTTGCCTCCCAGGTTTTAGCTTGAGCCAGTAAGTCTTCTGGCATTGTTGGCAGAAAAGCATTCTGCAGAGAAGGAGGGAAGGAGAGAATGAAAATTGAAGTCGTATTACAATAACAGACAGTGGCATATTATGACTGATTTGGTTGATATGATGGACTTGCTTATATGAATCTCTGTATTAATTAACTCATTTAAGTATTTTAAGACAAAGAAATGTCTCAGACTATGCTGTACCAAAAGTTACTCCAAATGCAAGGGGATAAGGGGAAAAAAGAAATGCAAGAAAAGGGAGTGGGTTTTTTTTTTTTTAAGGTAACTGAGAGTAACACTGAAGGAAAACGTTCAGCAGATCTTTATTTACCTGCATGGTACTGGGCAAGAAGGCCAGATTACTTAGAGGTTCCAGGATTCGATTCTGGCTGGAGAGCAGAACCGCTGAAGCATGCACTGCCATTTCAATCACCACCGTCTTTTGGCTGGGACCCTGTGGGCTCAGTGTCAGTGATGGCAGACTGTTCATCACCAGAGAGTCTGCAAATGTCTCCAGTTGGGGAGAAGGAAGAACTTTGGAGGCGTGGATAAATTCTTTAAGGACATCACATTGCTGAAATAAGAAGAAAGATGCTTTGCAGAAGTTAAAATAAGATGTGGTAGTCTTATTTTAGGAAGTTTGAGTAAAAAAACGTCCACCTCACTCCTATGTTATATTATGATAGCTGAAAATTTGGAAGGAGGTGATTTAAAATGTTTACAGGTTGAGGTTTTCAACAAATCTTCAAACGGAAGCTTACAACCAACCTTCATTTAGTTCTTCCCTATCTCATTTCTACAGTCAAGCAATTAAAGCCCTCTCTCTCCACAAGAGGCAACATTTGTGTGCAGACTAATATGCAATCTGACACTGGAGTCAGGCATTTACCTTCTGTTTAGGATGAAGTCTTGGGTCCCTGCATCCATATAGAGAGGTGAGCTCTCTGAAGATAGCCAGGAGAAAATGGACCATCTGCTCAGACTTGGAGCCATTAGATACCTAAAAAGAAAACACAACTTATAGGAAGGAAGGGAAAAGGGAGAAAATATCAATAGTGGAAACTCCACCTTTGATTGGTAGCAGTCGTAGATTATTATTAGTAGTAGTACAGAGAACAACAATAAAGACAGGTAGCTAGCTTACCTGTCACAGAGGGCTTGTCTAGTCGAGAAGAAATAATGCCCATATCTGCGCAGTATAGCTCATTTGCAGCAGTACAATTTTGTTTCCATGCTGTTTTCTTCAAAAACAATAGGTTGCCGATCTCTCTACTCTGACATTCATATGGCCATGATCAAGATAGTGGTCACATTATTTTTCGCACAGTGGGGGGCAAGGAAGGTGAAGGGAACCTGGCAGCGCCCAGAGACAACGAGGAGGGTGGCCACCGCAAGGAAGAGAGACCAAGCCGCCCACCCTTCATCCATCTGGTGGTGGTGGTGGCGGCCTCCAATTCTGGCTGCAATTAAAGGGGTGGAAGGAGCCACCTGGCTGGCTGCTGATTGCGGAGAAAGAAGAGCAGAATGGCTCTTCGCTGCTCCAGCTTCATCTTGCCCTCCTGGGCTGGGCTGCTCCTCCTCTCATGGATTTCTGCTGAACTTGATGTCAAGGGGCTTTGGTGGGTGCAGTCAGAATTGGAGGCCACCACTGCCACCAGGATGAGTGAGGAGCTGGTGGCTCTCTCCTCCTCATCAACTTGACAGTTTTAAAAAAGAAAAGTTTAAAAAAATGCACAATCGCAATTCCAGACACTTGACAGCAAGCCCGCCCCTGTGCACATCTGACCAATCAGATGTTGAGTTCTGCTGTCTCTGGACTGTGGAACAAATCACATTGGTTGTCAAAAAAATCAGGAATGTGCATTTTCTTTGGCGCTTTTAAAAAATGTTGGAGTATTTGGATTCTCCCTCCTTCTGAATACTTCAAATCACCATAGGATCCCATTGGAACAAAAAGTATTCTCCTCAAATTCTATGAGGAGTATTTTCACCATTTAAACAAGCCCTTATATTCTTCAAGTGGTCATCTGTGCATTCACACATATGGGATCTTACACCTGCACAGAGCCACACTTTTCAGAACCTTTTAGCTAGCAAGATTTTTGGTGGTAGCTCTGCTCTCCCTCCTTAATATGCATGGCCCAGCAGCCATTTCCTCAGTTACCAGTCATCAGGCATAGTGGCAGCAATTAGATGTAGTACCAGATAAGGGAAGGAAGGGCAGTTTGTGTGAAGGCATAGATGACCACGCAAAGAATACAGTAAAAACCCGTCTTTCTTTTTTGTAGTCTCTGTGCATCACACATATGGGTGCCAGTTAGCAAGTTCATTCACCTGGGAAGGTGTAAGATGCACTAGTTGAAGACTGAAGATAGGAGAGCCCTGCTTATGGCAGCATCAATCTGAGCCCTGGTGTCTGGTTGGAAGTGCTGGATGACTGTTGAGGACCAACCCAGGGTGTGGCCTAACACAGCTCTGGTAGTGGACTGTCCCTCAAGAAAGCTGCAGCCCTAGTGGAGTGGCTCCTCACACGGTCATCCAAGGGAAGGTTTGAGAGTTTGTAAGAGAGGGCGATCACCTGAATGACCTATCTAGCAAAAGTTTGTGAGGTGATCTCCTGAGCCTTCCTAGGACCAGAGAAATGGATGAAAAGGTGAGGGAACTTCTGAAAAGCCTTTGTGCTAGAAACATGAAAGGAAAAGGCTCTGCAAACATTAAAACAGTGGAGTGAACATTCCAGGTCTTATGATGGCTGTAAAACAATCTCTTGAGAAAAGTGGGAGTCCATTGCTACCTTAGGAAGGAAGGTAATGTCTGGCTACAACACCCTGAGCTAAACCAGGAAGGTCAACCTGGTGGATGCACAGCTCACTTGCCCAATGGTCAGAGGTAGTAGCTACCATAAAAGCTGCTTTGTAGGTGAGGAAGCTAATGCCATGGGCTCGAAAGAAGGTTTAACAAGCTGTGGATGTAGGATGAGACTGCCACCAGGTACACCTTTAGAGAAGAGAATTGAACCCTTTGTCTATAAGGGTCATTAGGAAGGAGAAAACATGAAACAAATTGCAGTTAAATGGGCTAATGTGATGCTCTTCAGCATACGCTGTAAAAGCTGACCATTAATGGCTATAGGATAGTTGAGTAGAAGGCCTTGTGACCCCAAGCAGGAGGTCATAGATTCTACCTAATGGTGGCACAGATTTATTATTCACACATTCCAAGTTTCAGTTTGTGTTCCTCAGGGTGAAGAATGAGGTTACTGTCCCTCAAGAACACATCTTCCCACCAGGTAGTCTATAAAAGTCTTGGGGTAGCTGGAGAAGAAGGGGAAGCCACATTCGTATGGTCCACGTGGTGTCAGGAAAATGCAATTAGCACTGTCTTGTCTGATCTTCAAAATTATTCCGCTGAGCAGAGGGAACAGGTAAACAGTCTGGACCAACAGAAAAGAAACACATCCTCTTCCAATCCCTTGCCCCTGCCCCCTCTGCTGCAGAACTGCAGTAGCTGGGTATTTTTGTGGAGTTGCAAAGAGGTCTACCAGAGGAGTGTCCCATTTTTGGAACAGCATATCTCACAGGGAGGGGTGCAAGGTCCACTCATGGCTGACTACTGCCAATCTGTTTAGCAGATCTGCTAGGACAGTTTGAACTACTGCAACATGAATTGCTATGAGACGAATCCTGAGATGAATGCATTAATGCAGAGTGCTGTGAGTGCAAGGGTATGAGATCTTGTGCTGCCTTCTTTGTTCATATACCATACAACTGTGCTGTTGTTGGTCTCCCCTTGAACTACCTGACCCTTGAGGAGAGGAGAAAGCACCTGCATATGTTGAAGACTGAGAATAGTTCCAACATGCTGATGTGAAGGGTCTTCTCAGCATGGGGCCTCCACCCTTGGACCTGGTAGCTCCAACAATGATACCCCCACAATCCTGTAAGGGAAGCATGGGAGGTAACTGTAGTCATGGGCTGAGGAGGAAGGAAGGGCATGCCCTTCACCAAAGTTGAAATGTGTGTCCATATGGCCAAACAAGGTAATGATGGAGTATATGGTGGTGACACTCCCATTCAACAAGTAGCGAGTGAGGTCACAGGTGTTTATTGCCTTGTCCAGAGGAAGCATGGCTCAAGCAAGCAGAGAGGACAATCGAGCATTTACAAAGCAGATTTTTTGGTTGGAGTGAGATGAGACTTGTCTGGATTCATGCACAACCTAAGGTGAGAGAGATGCTGAAGTGTTGCTTGTGCCTAGATTTGAAGGTTGAATCTGGAGCTGGCAATGAGCAGCTAGTTGTCAAAGCACAGGAAGACCAGTATGCGCCCCATTGGGCACAGCAACTACAGCCATGACCTTTGTTTTTTTAAAAAAATATTGAATATTTATTTTGTACATTTAAATTCACAAGCAAGAACAAGAACAAAACAAAACAGCAACGTGTCCGCTAGAGTTGACAAGACCAAATTACAGCAGCATCTTTCTTGTTATTACAAAGACATCCCCCCTCCATTTGTCTGCAACACATCATTCCACATGTTTAAGTGTGACTTCAGGGGGACAATGGTTCCATTCTGTTCATTAATATATATAATAAAGGGATACCATTCCTCATGAAAATTACTCTCTGTATGTTCATTTGTTTGTTTAATTTGGTAGCTAGCTTCTCCATCAGCCATTGATCCCAGATTTTCCTCCACCATCCATCTATAGATACCATTCCTGTTTTCCAAACTCACGTCAATTCCAGGCATGCAGCTGTCAAGAAAAAGGTGATTAGTTTCTTATATTTCAGATGCTTATTTTGAGCCGCAAACACTGATAGTAGTAGAAGGGCTGGGCAAAAGTAGATGGATTGGTTTGTAATTTGTTCCATCAGTAATACTACCTATCGCCAATACTTGTTGATACTGGGGCAATGAAACCACATGTGGAGGTAGGTCCCCGTTCCCCCACATGCCCTCCAGCAAACTGATGAGAGGCTCTTTACCATCTTCAAAAGACGGGCTGGAGTCACATACCACTTGTTTAAGATTTTTTTTTTAATTTCCCTTGTTTTGGCAGACCGTGATTTCAGTGAGAGGGATGCCCATACTAAGTTTCATTCTGCATCTGTAAATTGGATTCCTAAATCTCCCTCTCAACTTGCCTTGAGACCAGTATTTTGATATGCCTTGTCAGTGAGTAAGTGGTAAATAAAGGATGCCAGCCCCTTAAGATGGCTGGTCGGGTCAGCACATAGCAGTTCATAAGGATTCAATCCCCGAGGAGTTTCTCCTACTCTTACTATAGAGGTGGTGAAGGACCGAATTTGTGCCAGCTGGTGCCATGAGGGTACCACCGGTGCTGTGTCAGAGAGCAATTCCCTCGATGTTTAGGTTTGGTACCCAAGAACAAATCTTTTACCAAGTATAGGCCCTTCCCTCTCCAATCCCTAAAATGAGATGATTTATCTTTATTATAACATTTTGAATGTGCTAACAAGGGACAAATAGGAGAGGGGTTTGGGGAGAGGGCATGGCCCCACCTGTGCCAATGAAGTCCTGAAGTAAGGGTTATCCAAGCTTTCCCTTTCTTTCCATGTTGTGACTCAAAAGAACATACCTATCAGGACATGTGGGTTCATACCCAACTCTATAGTGACCCAGGGTACATTTGTCTCGTTACATATCAATCCTGTAGCCTGGCACAGTTGAAATGATGGAAAATATAATTGAAGGTCTGGTATTACCAAACCCCCTTGCTGATTTGAAAGGTACCTGGCAGACTTATGGAATTATGGATGAGTTGATCCAAATATATAGGTATCTAATAACTTTTTCCATTTTATGAAGTATGCGCCTGGAGGGTAGATAGGTATGGCTTGAAAAAGAAAGAAAAGGCGAGGGATCAAAAACATTTTTGCTAGCGCTATTCTATCCATCAATGTAGGTTTTAAGTTATTCCACTCTGATATTTTAGTTGACAACCATTTTGTCACCTTCAGATCGCTACAATGGAGCAGTTGACCCATATCGTTAGTCAGACAAATTCCCAAATATTTAAATCCTGATGGGCATAGCTGAAAATTGGTCCTCTGCTGTAGATGGTGCTGCTCTTTCAAGGGGATGTTTAGGCACATCATAACTGACTTTTGATAAGTGACCTTCAAGCCTGCACAGAGATAAAAAAAATTCAATATGTTTTTCAATTCAGGAAAGGAATTTCGAGGGTGTTCCAGAAAGAGCAGCACATCATCAGCAAATAGGTTCAATTTATGCATTTCCCCATTTATTTTGGATCCACTTATATCTGGATTTCACCTGATCATGGTAACAAACAGCTCTATGGCTAGCACAAAGAGCAAAGGTGACAGGGGGCATCTCTGTTTTGTTCCCCTACAAACAGGGAATCTGTCCGTAAGTGTTCTATTCACTAGCACTGATGCTGTAGATCCCACATATAGGGTCCCAATCATTTTTGTGAATTTGTCCCCCAAACCCATCTTATGCAGAATTCCAGTAAGGTACCGCCAGTCCAATCTGTTGAAAGCTTTAAGGATGTCAAGGGAAACCAATGCTGTGGGCACCTTACTGGATCTAGCATAATGGATGACACTGAGTGCTTGTCGGATCGCATCTGGCAATTTACGATGTGGCATGAAGCCTGTTTGATCAATATCTATGTATTCTGATATAAATAAATTGAGTCTCCTAGTAAGCATAGAAGAAAAAAAGTTTGTGTCCTGATTTATAAGAGAAATGGGGCGAAATGCTGTAAGCCAAGGCATAGGGTCCTTAGTTTTAGGAATGGGGAGTATCACTGAGGAGAGCTAGGATTTAGGGCATATTCCTTGTGTCAAGCACTCATTGTATAGGGACAACATATATGGTGACAGTTCCGTGCATAGCAATTGATAATACTCCCCCATAAAGCCATCATCCCCTGGGGCTTTATTTTTCTTTAATTTCTTTATTGTGTTTGACAGCTCCGTTGCAGCAAACAGACTGTTTAGAGCATCCAAATGGGCTTCTGATAATTGTTTTACCAGGAGTTTTTGGAGAAGGGACTCTAGTTTCCCCCGAGGTATGGGGTCTGCTGAGTATAAGGAAGAATAAAAATCATAGAATTCCATCAATATATCTTAAGGTAATGATTTCACTTCATTGGAATGCGTTTTGAGGGCAGCTAACAAATTTTTGTCCAATTTGCATTTTGCCAATTGAGCTAGCAGCTTAGAAGTCTTGTTGTTGAAAAACGCTTTGGTGTAGAACATGGACACCTGAATCTTATGGAGGTCCAATGCTTCTAGCTCAGCAGCACATTTTACCAGCTTTTGATATAAAATGGAGTCTTGCGTAATTTTATGTATTTTTGTGAGCTTCTCAATCTCACTGGGCAAAATTGCACTGTTCATTTCTCTGTATCCTTTTTGCCATGCCCCATCCTGAATGCATAGACCTCTAAAGACAGCTTTCAAGGCATCCCAAAGAAGGGTCAAATCTGGGGTAGATGGGGCGTTTTCTATATAGAAATTCTTTATGGCCAATTTCAATGTTGCTTTGAATTCCTTATCTTGGAGGAGGGATGGGCTAAAGCGCCATGATTTTGTCTTAAAGGTATTATCTGCCCTCTCCACTGACGCCCCCTTGTCGTGGGAGAGAGGCTTGTGTACCCTAATGATGTCTTGAGCTGTGCTGGTGGTGACATAATAGCCACCAGTAGGGTCTCCCATGCCAGACAGGTCAAAACTGAAGGGTCTGACAAAGAGCATCAAACGGCAGGATGGGCTCTCTAGCCTTATGGCAACCATCCTAGGAGGAGGAAAACTCTAATCCCAAACCCGGGCAGATGGTGCTCGTCCAATCCAGTAAGGTCAACCATCTAAGAGAAGGAAACTCTAATCAAACCTACGACCCGAGGAGCTCGTTGCTATCATGCTTGCAAGGCCACAGCAGATGAACCTTTGGTTTAAAGGGTGAGGCCAGTTCTGTGCACACTGCGCTCCATCAGAAAAATCCATTGCACAGACTTGAAGGACAAATCCAATTCCAAAAAAGCCCTGTAGCGATAGGCGAGGGACGAAACAGCAGGTGTAAAGATGCACTGGAAGCCGCAGACCCAACCCTGCATGCAGGCGGTTCAGGACTTTGGTCGCTCGAGGCTGACCCGGAAGATGGCAATCTTGTTCAGCAGCATCCTGAACGACCAAGCAGCCTTTTTTAAGGAGAGCACTGCTTGCTCCATATGGAGAGGGGCCTAGAAAAGGTGGCCTAACAAAAGCTCATCCCCATCTACCTGGTTGGCTAGCCGCAGCCAATGGGCATCTTCTGATGCAGTCAAACCAAGGCAAAGAAACAAAGGCACACACTGGCATCCAAAGGTGTAAATAAACTGATGCTTGTATGCTGGAACATCAGAACCATGCGAGACTCTGCAGATAGTGGATGGCCTGAGCGTCGTTCTGCTCTAATAGCCCAGGAACTATCTCGACTTAATATTGACATTGCTGCTCTTAGTGAAGTTCATCTCCATGAGAAGGCAGCCTTAAAGAACACGGTGCAGGCTACATACTTTACTGGTCTGGCAAACCCAAAACCGAAAATCAACTTTCAGGAGTAGGCTTTATGATTAAAAACTCCATTGCCTCCAAACTCGAAACCTTGCCAACAGGACACTCTGATCGCATTATTTCCTTATGCCTCCCACACGTTGTTCTCTTTAGTATATATGCCCCAATTATGCAAACCAACCCTGTAGAGAAAGACAAATTCTACACAGACCTACACCACCTCATACAAAAAGTCCCTGTAGAAGATAAAATTATTATCCTTGGTGACTTCAATGCCAGAGTAGGAAAGAACTCCGAAGCCTGGAAAGGTGTCTTAGGCAAGCATGGTGTTGGAAACTGCAATGATAACGGACGCCTCCTCCTAGAGTTCTGTGCAGAACAACAGCTGACTATTACAAACACAATCTTTCAGCAGAAAGATAGCTGGAAGACAACCTGGATGCATCCCCGATCCAAACATTGGCACCTCATTGACTATGTTCTAGTCCGCCAGAGAAACATTCACGATGTCCGTCATACTTGAGTGATGCCCAGTGCAGAATGCCAAACAGATCATCGCCTTGTAAGATGTAAACTAAATCTTCATCTTAAGTTCAAACCTAAGAGGGGTGGCATCTTAAAGAAGAGACTCCAAGTCAACAATCTTCAACAAGCTACCGTGAGAGACAACTTCCAGGCAAATCTGCAAACAAAACTTGAAGACCATCCTACAGATCCTTCTCCTACAGTGCTTTGGCAACATATCAAAAACAGTATCCTCCAGTCTGCAGAAGAATCCCTAGGGTTCTCCCACAAGAAAAATCAAGACTGGTTTGATGAAAACAACCAAGAGATCCAGGAGCTGTTGGCAAAGAAGAGAACTGCTCACCAGGCATACCTCGCCCAGCCAACTTACCATGTAAGAAAAGCAGCTTTCAGCCTCACATGTAGCAAACTTGAACAAAAACTCCGAGACATGCAGAACAAGTGGTGGATCAATATAGCAGAAAAGACACAACGCTGTGCAGATCTGGGTGATCATAGAGGATTTTATGAAGCTCTTAAGGCAGTGTTTGGACCTACTTATCAGGTCCAAAGCTCCTTATACAGTATAGATGGTCAAACATTAATTACTGATAAAGCCTCCACCCTGAATCGATGAGCGGAACATTTTCAAAGTCTCTTTAGCGCCAACCGAGTAGTCCAAGACTCAGCTATCCAACATATGATACAAAAACCAATGAAAAATGAATTGAACATAGCTCCCACTTTGGAAGAGACCCTTAAGGCCATACAGCAGATGAAAAACGTCAAGGCAGCTGGGATTGATGGAATCCCACCTGAAGTTTGGAAACACGGAGGTCATGCACTCCACGATAAATTCCACAAACTCCTTGTGAATTGCTGGGAAAAAGGGAAACTGCCATCAGATCTCCGAGATGCAGTCATCATCACCCTTTACAAGAAAAAGGGAGCAAAATCCAATTGCTCAAACTATCGAGGCATAACACTGTTCTCTATTGCTGGAAAAATCCTTGCAAGGATACTCCTGAACAAATTAGTTCCTGCTATTGCAGAAGAACTTCTTCCTGAAAGCCAATGTGGCTTCAGAGTCAATAGGAGTACTACAGATATGGTATTTGCCCTTAGACAACTGCAAGAAAAAAGAAGGGAGCAGAACAAGGGTCTCTATGTAACATTTGTCGATCTCACCAAAACCTTCGACACTGTGAGTAGAAAAGGTCTGTGGCAGATCCTGGAAAGAGTAGCATGTCCCCCCAAATTCCTTAAAATGATTATCTTGCTACATGAGGGCCAGCGCAGTCAAGTCAGATATGGCGATGCTCTTTCAAATAACTAATGGAGTGAAGCAAGGTTGTGTTCTTGCTCCAACTTTATTTACAATCTTCTTCACCATGATGCTCCAAAGGGCAACGGCAGAGCTTGAAGAAGAAGACGGCATCTATATACGTTACCGTACTGATGGTAGCTTGTTTAACTTAAGCCGTCTGAGGGCTCGCACTAAGACTCTAAACTATCTAGTCTGTGAGCTGCTCTTCGCTGATGATGCTGCCCTTGTTGCCCACACAGAAGCAGCTCTGCAGCACCTAACATCCTGCTTCACAACAGCTGCAGAGCTGTTTGGGTTGGAAGTCAACCTGAAGAAAACGGAAGTTCTTTACCAGCCTGTACCACAGGACGAATACCACCATCCCCACATTGCCATCGGCAAATCTGTGTTCAAGTCCGTTCAGCAGTTCACCTACCTGGGAAGCATCATCTCCTCAGATGCCAAGATTGACAAAGAAATAGATCACAGATTAGCAAAGGCATATAGTGCATTTGGAAGACTTCACAAAACAGTCTGGAGTAATAAACACCTGAGGTGAAGCACAAAAATCAGTGTGTATAGAGCCATTGTACTGTCTATTCTCCTTTATGGGTCTGAAACATGGGTCACCTATCGCCATCACCTACAACTCCTCGAACGCTTTCATCAGCGCTGTCTACCCACAATCCTAAATATACACTGGACTGTCTATGTGATGAATGTTGCTGTCCTTGAGCAAGCAGGGATCACCAGCATTGAGGCCATGATATTGAGAACATAGTTGCGCTGGGCAGGGCACGTTTCTAGGATGGAGGACCATTGCCTCCCTAAAATAATATTCTATGGTAAACTCACCACGGGTCAGCGTAAGAGGCACACTCCAAAAAAGCGATACATGGACTCCCTGAAACAACATCTCAGGCTCGGCCAAATTGATCACCAACAATGGTCTGCCATGGCCTCACATTGGGAGGAATGGAGACGCACTATCCACAATGCTGCAGCCTTATTTGAGAACTCACGCCGAACAAGTCTTGAAGAGAAACGACAATGCAGAAAGAATCACAACCCAGAAACATCACCCAAGGAGACCTTCTGCTGTGCATTCTGCAACTGGACCTGTTTATCTCGGATTGGCCTTTTTAGTCATCAGCGTGCTTGCAGAAAGCGCGGGATGAGTCCTTCCTGAATCTTCGTTTGCAAAGAAGAGTCAGAGAGAGAGAGAGAGAGAGAGAGATTATCTGCATTGCCAGTTCTAATGTCAAAGGGGAACAGTCAGAATATGGTATTGGAGCTAGGGAGGCTTCTAACACTTTACCCATAAGGGGTGTAGAGATTAAAAAAAAATGATCAATACAAGAATATGTCTTGTGAACTTTAGAGTAGTAACCGAAATCCTTGGTCATGGATTCAGAAGGCATCAGAGATCAATGAATGAGGCAGCAGATATTATCCTTTCTAGGTGGGAATCTATGGTCCCAATTCATTTGGGGGGATTAGACTGTCTAAATGTGAATGAAGAGTCAAATTTGAGTCCCCTCCTACTATTATTTCTCCTTTTGCCACTGTTTTCTAGATGTTGTTAAAGGTATCCATAAACCCCTGGGGATTGGCATTTGGAGTGTAGAACGTGGCAATTGTGTACACCCCTCCTGAAATAGTGCCCACCAATATAATATATCTCCCCATAGAGTCGGAAAGCTCAGAGTCTACAACAAACTGCGAGTTACGGTGGAACAGAATTGCCACCCCCTCGCTTCCTCTGTTTCCCTGACTACATATTGTAGGTGGGCTCTGGTGCCGTAGTAAGCTAATGCAGCCAAAACTGCAGCCAAAAAAACTAATGTTAGGTCTTGAGTGTATAGGTTCGATCCCAGGGCCCCCCAGGTTAACTCAGCCTTCTGTAAGCTGGTAAAATGAGGACAAGTGTAATAAAGAGCTGGGGCGGTATGCCGTGGAAAACTGTTAATAATGTTTTAAGGGGGGGGGAAGGGATTTTGAGTTGTTTTATATTATGTATTATTTTACTTTTGTAAGCCGCCCCGATTGTTCACAGAGGGGCGGGATATAAATAAATTTTATTATTATTATTATTATTATTATTATGTTAATTCAGTTTCCAAAAAGTAGCTGCTGTTTATTTGTGTATATGCAATCTGCAGTGTTATTTCTGTAGCATAACAGCACCATCTACTGGCATTTGCATGTACAATTGTCTGTTTGTCATTGAATGTACTTTGTATTGTATGGAATAAAAAAAACATTATTTAATTAGATTTTCCTTGGGTTTTTTTCCGGGCTGTGAGACTTGTTCTGGAATAGTTTCTTTCTGACGTTTCACCTGCATCTGTGGCTGGCATCTTCAGAGAATGGTTGGGTAGGAGTGTATGTGGAGTTTATATGTTGTGAACCCCTGTTAGGGAGTATATGTAAATTTGTGTAATGAATGTTTAGTTTCTGCATATAGAAATGCAAAGCTTGTTAGTGTCAGTTTGGCTAATGGTTGGTTGATGGGCCATTATCTGCTGGAACTGCCCCTGTCCCTGGGAGGAATTCCTTTGTAAGTGTTGAGTTTTGATTCTTTTGTTCTTCAAAACTGGGAGCCAGATTTTGTTTACCTTTAAGGTTTCTTCTTTCCTGTTGAAGTTGTCCAGGTGTTTATGGATTTCAATAGCTTCTCTGTGCATTCTGACATGATAGTTGTTGGCCTGGTTCAGAATTTCTGTGTTTTTAAATAACATTTTGTGTCCGGGTTGGTTTATAACAACATGTTCTGCTGCTGCTGATTTTTCTGGCTGGCCCAGTCTGCAGTGTCTCTCGTGTTCCTTGATTCGTGTTTGCACACTGCGTTTAGTGGTCCCTATGTAAACTTGTCCACAGCTGCATGGTATGCAGTAAACTCCTGCAGCTGTGAGAGGGTCTCTTTTGTCTTTTGCTGAGCATAGCATTTCTTGGATTTTCTTGGTTGGTCTGTAGATTGCTTGGAGGTTGTGTTTCCTCATCAGTTTCCCTATTCTGCCTGTGACTCCTTTGATGTATGGTAAAAATACCTTCCCTTTGGGTGGCTGTTTCTTCTTCATTCCTGTGTTTTTTTCTGGGTCTGGCTGCTCTTGTGATCTCTGATCTGGAGTAACTATTAGCAATATAAACACTGGTAGACTGTGCAAAAAGGATCTGCGAACCCCACTACCTGGAGGGTGAACTGAGGCACCTAAGGTGGGCCCTACAGGTTAATGGTTCACAGCATATAAGGACAGGTTGTTCACCTGTAACCATAGATCTTCAATTGGTCTTCTGTGAATTCACACAGTTGGGTTATTCCTGCGCCTGCGCAGAGCGTTCGGAACCTTCTGGAATCGCTAGGCAGAATGTTCATTGATACATTTTTGATGGTAACTCCGTCCACCCTAATGGTCCCTTATAAGGCGCTCCCGTCTAATTCCCCTCAGTTCCTTGAATGACGCCACAACCAGCAGCATCAGGAACATTAAGCATGTTTATATGATGTAGTAGGACATAGAGGGGAGGGATGTGCGGGTCTGTGTGAATTCACAGAAGACCACTCGAAGATCTATGGTTACAGGTAAGCAACCTGTCCATCTTCTTCGTGGTTTCTGTGAATCACACAGTTGGGTAGACTGGCAAGCTTCACTACAGGAGGAGGGTTAGTTTTAGGGTTAGTTCTGGGCCCCACCGTGGATGGTGAAAACTGCAGATAATAGGGAATGCCACTGCCGCTGTGCTGGAACCCCTCCCCCATGAGGTTGTCTCCTCCCCCCATCCTTCTAAAGAGAAGAGAGAGAGAGAATGAGGTGGAAACTCAAAATTTTCTCCTGGCTTGATCCTTGGATTTCTGCTTTGCAGGGGGTCGGTATCGAGAAGTTGACTCTTGGCTTCTCACTGATGACACTGACAAAGGGGATGGCATGTATCGGGACCGTCTATAGGATTGGCTAGTAAACCCTGTCTAAACTGATGGCCAGATGTAGAGGCCTGCCAGTTGGTACAGTTCCTGGAGCGGTATAGAGAAGATGAGGAAGCAGCCATACCATACTTCTTGGCGATGGTCCTCATCTTCTGAGTGAACTCCAGTTTTTCATCTGTGGAGCCATTGAAAAGGCCTGACTCATCAAATGGCAAATCCTTGATGGTAGCTGAGGTTTGGGGAGTGAGGCCCGAGGACCAGAGCCACGCGTGATGACACAGGGCGATGGATCCAGCTATTGTCTTGGCGGCACAATCTGCAACATGTCAGGCAGAATTCATTTGTTGCCCCGCCAATAACTGTGCTTCTAACTGGATTGCCTCCGCTAATCTTTGTCTTTCATCTGGGAGATCTTGAATGAGGGGCATCACCCTCTCCCAGAGTACCTGTTGATATGCCCCCATACAAGCCGAGTAATTAGCCACACAGAAACTCAAGCCTGCTGCAGAGTAGATCTTTTTCCCAATTATGTTGAGCCTCCACTCCTCTGGATCAGGTGGTGTCGATTGCGGACGGCGTTGCCTTCTGTTCTGGGAGGCTTCAACTACGACAGAATTGGGGCGAGGATGAGTTTGAAGCCATTCAATGTGTTCACCTCCAACGCGATACAGCCTGTCAATCTTCTTTGAAGTGGACTGGATCGAGGAAGGGTTTTCCCATGAACCCTGAGTGAGTTTCAGAAGGGACGGCAAAACTGGGAGACTGGCAGTAGGAACCGCCTTCGATTGCATACGATGGAAAATTGGATCCACCGGCTCCGACTCCTTTTCCACAACCTTGAGGTCCAAGGCGTGGGACATGCGAACCATTTGCTCAGAAAAGGCATGGGTATCATCCGTTGGTGACACAGAATCATCCTCCACCAAATCAGGTTGTGGAGATGGTAGATAAGGCAAGTATGGATCCCATGAACCTGACGAAGATGAGGTCGAACCTGCCGGTGATGGAGAGTGGCCGCCATGGAGCAGAGAGGTGGTACAAGGCGGTGGTGTGGGTGGAGTCGGTGGCAGAGGGCGTTGGTCAGGGCGTGGAGACACCTGACTCTTCGCATCCTTTTTCAGCAGTCCCAGCGGCTCTTCATCTCCAAGGTGTTGCGGGGAACGACGCACATTTCGACCCACGTACATCTCCCTGAAATCAAAGGCCCAGGTGGTCAGGACCTGTGAGCCAGTTGGTGACATGAATTCGGCACAGTAGATAGAACATGCCAGGTCATAGACTGAGTAAGCAGGCTCATCATCATGGATCCTGGGCAAGAATGGTCGGGTTCAAGTGGCGTCTTTGGATTCAACGACTTCAACTTCAAGGTCCAACATGGAGTGTTCTAGAAGTTGAGCTCTCGAAACAACGAGGGCTGGTGACTGGCCTTTCCATTGAGGTGACACATCCGTATCAGCACCCAAAGGCACTTCAACTGCAACAATCTCCACAGAACTTGCAGGGGTTGGAGCACAACATGGTAGATTTCTGTCAGCAGCTTTTGCAGGGGATGGTCAGGTCGGAGCGGCCTCGGCATTACTGGCAGATGGCGGCTCCATGGCATCGACCACCTTAGCGGCTGTATCAGTAGGCACTGTCGGTGGAACGGTCGTCGACTTCAATTTCTTGGAGATATCCTTCGGCTTGCTCTTAGACTTAGAGCTGTCCTCACCCCGAGAGGAGTGTTTGTCCTTCTTTTTCTTTTTCAAGGACTTTGAGGCCTCTCCAGACGCACCAACCCGACCGGTGGTTTCAGAAGGCGCCTGGTCCCGAGGGACAACCTTCGAAGTTGAGGGTTCCTGGTCCCGTGCAGAAGTTGAAGGTGTCACGCGTGCTCGATCCCGACATGGATCAGAGGGAGCAACATGTTTGTGCGTGCGAACCTCGCACTGCCTCCGGATCCGAGGCAATCGAACGGCGTTGGGAAGGACTACTGGACTGATGCTGTTTTTGAGTCTTAGACTTCAGAGACAGCGAGCAGCCCCGTTTAGGTGGAGCGGGCGCCGGAGCAGAGGCCAGAGTCGAGGAAGCTGATGGAATCAGAGCCTTCTCTGAAGAATGACTTCAAGTGGGACACCCTGTGCTTGTGTGCCTGAGGCATGAAGGCCTTGCAGTATACACAAGAGTCCACATTATGGGTCTCGCTGAGACAAATCAAGCAGAAGGAATGGCCATCCGTGCTTAGGAGTTTGGCCTGACAGATGATCTCGAAGCCATTGTACTCATGAGGTTGTCAAATCCGAAGCAAAAAAACCATTAAGAGTAGAGAAAATTGATCCAAGTCAACACCAAATTAACCAAGAGAATGCCAAATCCAGAGGAGTGAGAGAAAATCGTAGTCAAAAGTTCAAGCCAAGTCAAAAATCCAATCAAATCGAAAATGAAAGAGAAATCTAGCGAACGAAGGTTCCTTCAAGCTGCTAACGTGGCGGAAAGAAAGGAACTGAGGAGAATTAGGCGGGAGTGCCTTATAAGGGTCCGTTAGGGTAGGTGGAGTTACCGCCAAAAATGCATCAATGCACATTCTGCCTAGTGATCCCAGAAGGTTCGCTGCCAAACATAAGCCCCTTACATTAAATGAAATTAGTCTAAGGGATTGCATTGAAAGAAATCAAAACCATTAAATGTACAGCTTCCCTCCATCTCACAGTGGGTATTCCTATGCAGATCGTTATCTTGGCCTTATATATCACACGTTCTAGATGGAACACATTATAACTAAAAACGCAGAGTTATTGTCTCTAACAACGAAAAAACAACATCATCCCCAAGAGGAATGGAGTCTGACACAATGGTCAGTCCCCGGCCAGGTAAAAGCACCCCGATCTCCTCCAGAACAAGGTGGGCAGGCATGAGTCAATATAGTATTAGATATGCTCGCTCCTCAAACACCAGATGATCTAATAAAACAGTTAAACATTGTACACATAAATGTTTAGGATAACAGACACGGTAATTCAACAGTTCTGCAAAGTTCCAAGGATCGTTGATCGTGGAATTTCTGGAGAGGTGCGTGGCTGTTCAACTGACAGTTCACTGGATGGACTGATTTCTTTTCACATAGCTGTGTATGTTGGTTGCTTCTTGTCAGAAGTGCCTCAGTACAAAGAGATGAACTCTATCTGCAGGAAGTTGATGCAAGGTAGTTGTATGTTTCCGCTGATATGTGGTATCCTCCCATTTCTCTCTGTGTGTGCACAGAGAAAGTGACAGTTATGCCTGTCCTGTCAAGACGGCCTCCCCATGCCATGAGTGCCAGAAAAACAACAACCCCAGTTCAAAATGGCCTCCATGGAACTTGACAGGTGAAGAACCATCAGGTCTCATCCGTCCATCATGTGCGTAGGAGTGACAGGTAGGGAGGATTTTTCGTGGGGAATCTCTTTCCCCCCTTTTTTTTCTTTGGACCAATTGCCATAGTAGAGATTGTCCAGATTCCTGATTCTGTTGTCACTCTTTCGCCCCAGGCACCGCCGATTTGTCTTGTGCCATCAGGGCTGCCACTTTTTTAGGCATCACAATGTCTAATGCCTTGAATATTGGTCCAAAATCAGCTCTAGTCAAGGCAGTCATGGTTCCATTAGGGTGAAAGATCAGCAACTTAAACAGGAAGCCCCATCTATAACATTTTCCTTCTGCAAGATGCCAGTATATGGTCTGAAAGAGTGCCTCCTTTTACGAGTTTTGACGGAGAGATCCTGGAAAGCCTTGACTGGTTGTCCATTGTATTTAGGTCCACAATTTTGGAACGCTTATACATAATTAAGGATTTCCTTGGAAACCTGGAGATTTTGAGTATGATGTCCCATGGTGGTTGGCAAGGGGGCCTCTTTGGTCCAAGTGCTCCGTGGATGCTTTCAATTTCCAATTTTTCCAGCTGGACCTCAGGACAAAGATCATTGATCCAGTTGACAATAGAATCTAGGAGGGTGTCTTGTTGGATGCTTTCCGGGACTCCCTTCAGATGAATATTTGTCCATCTCCCTCTGTTCTCAAGGTCATCCAGCTTCAACTGGAGTTGAGCTATCAAATTTCTCCAATTTACAGATCTGCGCCCCTTGATGTGTCCCTTGCTCTAGCACCGCATTAGGAGTTTCCTCCAGGTCTTTGATCCTATCTGTAATGCCAGACTGTTTGACGTGGAGAGGCTGTATTGCTTGGGACAACTCATGCTGTAAATCTTTGACAAGGTTCTCTCTCAATTTGTCCGAGAAGTCTTGCAGTGTGAGGTCCGCTACCATTATTGGACCCTGCTTCGCACCCTTACCAGTCTTATTTGGGCCCTTCACCATGTCGGTGACAGCCAGCTCTTTCAAGTTGTCAGTGTCCATTTTAATCTTCTTTGCCAGCAAGTAAAAGTCTGTTATGGGTTGTTCTGTGGACCTCTTTGACTGGGACATTCAGATCATATCTTTTAGCAATCCAAATTAAGATTTATTCATCACTTTTAATTAACTTTGATCATCTGGTGGATCAGAGCTGATCTAGTGTGTGACTGCCATCATTGTCGGCTAGCTCCACCCTGCCCCCCACAGTCATGACCTTTGTAAAGACCCTGGGTGTGGTTGGCAAGCTGAATGGCTGTACCTTGAACTGAAAGAGGTTGTTATTGATTGTGAAACTGAGGCACTGTTGATGTTTCAGCTGGAAGTAGACATCCTGAAAGTTGACAGTGGCAAACCAATCTCCCATCCAAAGAAGAGGAAGGTTATTGGTGAGCATGATCATTCAAAACTGATGCAGAGTTATAAAAGAATAAAGGATAGGCCTTAATTGGCCATCTTGCTTAGAAAGTAAAAAAGCTGGGGGACGCTGAGGCTGATGACTTAGCAGTTGAGAGAGCAGATTCCAAAAAAAAAAGGGAGCACACACACACTACCCTATTGCACTTTGCCTGAGAGGTAAAGCCACAGCAAACCTTGTAGGTGTTAGTATAGTGGGAAATGTCCAAACAAAGAAGGTAGAGTGCCTGTTGGATAGGGAGACTTTTCATGAGAAAGAGGAAGGAACAAGGCTTAAAGAGTGGCTGTGAGGGAATAACACCACCCCTCATGGGGTTCAAAAGGAGTGGATAGTAGGTGATAAACTAGTGGAAGGGTTCCCAGTCATGCTGGTGCTCTAACAAATGAAGAAGAATTGAGGAAATGGCCGCTGAAGTGTGCATGTTAAGGAGGGAGGGTGGAGCTACTGCCAAAAATCTTATTAGCTAGAAGGTTCCACAATGTGGCTCTGCACAGGAGAAAGACTCAATATGTGTGAGGCACAGAGATTATGAAGAAGAAACTTTGTGAAAGCCTGAAAGCAAATCTATACAGAAACTGCTTTGCAAGTAGGTCTGTATAAAGTTAATAGATTCTCCCCTTTTTTCTAGTTGCAATACACACATATCTATATCAGAAACATTTGAAGTATAAAAGAAAACAAACCAAAGGATACATGGTTTCATTTGGGAGAAAAGCAAGCTATACATTAAATAAATACATAAATTTGTCCCAGTTTTGTAAGATTCCACCAACTGGATAAAGTGCATTTCAGTGGACATTTCTGATCAGAAGAAAGAACCGTACCTTAAGGGCTGTTGCAATATCATCTGTCTGGCATTCAATCAGTCCTTTTCCCATAGCATCACGCACTGTTCTATAGTTTTTTCCATACCCCAGGAATCGATCAATCTCACCATGCTGATGCTTCTGAGGTCACAAAATACAAAGAAGACTCATGTTTACAAAGTGTGACTATCAAACCAAATATGTTACAAAATGTAGTGTTTTTAGGATATGTAGAACAACAGTGTTATCTTGCAGCCAAGAAGGCAAAATCATCTATAAAAGTAGGCATGGAGATAGGTCAGTGGATAGGTAAGTGAGCTGTCTCACATCAGACAGGATAGCCTATATTTTAAAGTTTCCTTGACAGGATACCTACCTAGTTATTTTACTTTATATGTTTTCAATACAGTGCAAAATGTAAGACAAATCACTTTTACTTCAACAAATTTATTATGACACTCTCAACCAAGCCATTGCCCAGAAATCACCATCTATAACATGGGTGGGCAACTGTCAGAGGTTAAGAGTCCACACTGATCTCCCAGGAGACCTCAGAGGGCCACAGCTCCCTGCTGCACCTCCCACAAAAAAACACATCAAAAATTATCCCCCCCCTCACAACGCTCTTAGGGGAAATCTCGGGCAATCACCAAGTTATTGCACCCCTGAGCAGTTTCAGGCCCAGTAGAGGCCTTTATGACAACAGGAAGTGACTCTGAAGTCAAGGCAAAATCTCCCCCATGCCCCTAGATAGTATTTGGGCCAAAAAAATAAACCAATAAAGATCTTTTGGACCCTGGTGCAGCAGCAGCTCAGGGATACATCCAGGCCATTGGCTACACATTCCCCACCACTGTTCTAGACGTTCCTAACAAGTGAGACAGATTTCTGCTCTACCTGTTGCTGCCAAACTGTTTCTGATGGAAATATCCATTGAAACTGATGTTCATATGAAAGCTTCTGTGTGAACTCCAATCCATATTGGCTTGTAAGTTTGCGAACAAGGTAAACTCTATACCAGTCATTCTGAGTCTGACAACAGAACTGCATCACTCTTTGAAGATAGAGTTGCTTATCAGTTTCTTTAATACCATCTGCAAAGAGAAAGGAAACAAGGCCTTGTCGCCTACTTATAGCAAGCTGACAACTAGCATTTTTACAAAAACACTGAAGATAAACATTCTCAAAATCTCTACAGATTTGGTATTCACAGATTTAAGTATTCACAAAGAATCATAGAATTGTAGAGTTGGAAGAGACCACAAGGGCCATCCAGTCCAACCCCATGCTGCGCAGGAAATCGTGATCAAAGCATCCCCGATAGATGGCCATCCAACCTCTGTTTAAAGACCTCCAAAGAAGGAGACCCCACCACACTCCGAGGGAGTGTGTTCCACTGCCACACAGCTCTTACTGTCAGAAAGTTCCTCCTAATGTTGAGGTGGAATCTCTGTTCCTGGAGCTTGCATCAATTGCTCTGTGTTCTAGTCTCTGGAGCAGCAGAAAACAAGCTTGCTCCATCCTCAATGTGACAGCTCTTCAAATACTTAAACAGGGCTATCATATTACCCCTTAACCATCTTTTTTCCAGGCTAAACATACCCAGCTCCCTAAGTCTTTCTTCATAAGGCATCATTTCCAGACCTTTCACAATTTTAGTCGCCCTTCTCTGGACACACTCCAATTTGTCAATATCCTTTTTGAATTGTGATGCCCAGAACTGGACACAGTATTCTAGGTGAGGCCTGATCAAGGCAGAATAGAGTGGCACTATGACTCCCCTTGATCTAGACACTATACTTCTACTGATGAAGCCCAAAATCGCATTGGCCTGTTTAGCTGCCACATCACACTGTTGACTCTTGTTTAACTTGTGGTCTACGAGGACTCTTAGATCCGTTTCGCACATAGTTTCATTCAGCCAGGTCTCCCCCATCCTATATATATGCATTTTGTTTTTCCGTGCTAAGTGCAGTACCTTACTTTTCTCCGTATTGAATTTCATTTTGTTAGCTTTGGCCCAGCTTTCTAGTCTGTTCAGGTTGTTTTGAATTTTGATCCTGTCCTCTAGGGTATTAAGTTACTCCTCCTAATTTGGTGTCATCTGCAAATTTGGTGACTATGCCCTCTATTCCTTCATCTAAGTCATTGATAAAGATGTTGAATAGCACTGGGCCCAGGACAGAACCCTGTGGCACCCCACCGGTCACATCTTTCCAAGATGAAGAGGAGCCGCTGCTGAGCACCCTTTGGTCAACCAATTACAAATCCATTTAACAGTTAACTTGTCTAGCCCACATTTTACAAGCTTGTTTGTAAGAATGTCATGGGAACCTTGTCAAAGGCATTACTGAAATCAAGGTACGCAATATCCACAGCATTCCCTTCATCTACCAAGCTGGCAATTTGATCAAAAAACAAGATCAGAGTAGTCTGGCATGACTTGTTTCTCTGAAACCCATGTTGACTTTTTGAGATTATGGCATTGCCTTCTAAATGTTCACAGACTCTCTGTTTAATGATCTGCACTCAAATCTTCCCTCGTATTGATGTCAGACAAACTGGATGATAATTTTTGGGATCCTCTTTTCCCCCTTTTTGAAGATGGGGACAACATTTGCCCTCCTCGAGTCTGCTGGGACTTCTTCTGTTCTCCAGGAGTTCTCAAAGATTATTGCCAATGGCTTTGATATTACATTTGCCAGCTCTTTTAATGTTCTTGGATGTAGTTCATCTAATCCTGGAGATTTAAATCAATTTGGATTAAGAAGGTATTCCTGTACTACCTCTTTACTTATTCTGTGCTGGATTTCCCCTATTGTGTCCTCTGTCCCATTATCCTCAGGTTGATCACCCTTTTCCTTCTCTGAAAACACTGAGGCAAAGAAGGTGTTGAGTAATTCTGCCTTTTCTCTGCCCCCTGTTAGCATTTTGCCATCTTCTCTGTGTAGTGGCCCTACCATTTCCTTCTTCCTCCTTTTGCTGCAGACATAACCCCCCCCCAAAAAAAACCCTTTTTATTGTTCTTAACCTCTCTAGTGAGCCTGAGCTCATTCTGCACTTTAGCTTTTCTAACTTTACTCCTACTCATGTTTGCTATCTGTTTGAATTCTTCTTTGGTGATTTCTTCCTTTTTTCATTTCCTATACATGTTCCGTTTAAAACTTAGCTCTGTTGAAAGTTTTTTAGTCATCCATTCTGGTTTCTTGAGACACCTCCCATTTTTCTTCCTCATTAGTACTGTTTGAAATTGTGCCTTCAGTATCTCCCTTTTGAGAAAGCCCCATCCATCTTGAAGTCCCTTCTCTTTTAGTATGCCTGACCATGGGATCACCCCCAGTATTTCCTCGAGTTTATTGAAATCAGCTCTCCTAAAGTCTAGGATGTGTGTCTGACTATGCCTGGCTTCTCCTTTCCATTGTATAAAAAACTCCAGGAGAACATAATCACTCTCACCTAAGCATCCCACCACTTGTACCCCATTAGCCAGGTCATCCCTGTTGGTTAGGATCAGATCTAAAATAGCTGACCCCCTGTTACCTCTTCCACCTTTTGGACCATGAAATTGTCTTCCAGGCAAGTAAGGAATTTGCTAGACCTTGAAGTTTTGGTTGAGTTCGATTGCCAGCAAATGTCAGGATAGTTGAAGTCACCCATCACTACTACATCTCTCCTTTCTGCATGTGTGGTCATCTGTTCTAGAAAGGCATCATCCAATTCCTCCATCTGACTTGTAGGTCTGTAGTAGAGTCCTACAATAACATCCCTGTTGTTTCCCTCCCCTTTAATTTTTATCCAGATGCCCTCCACCTGGCTTCCAATATTGATGTCATGGGCCTCTTCACTGGTGTAAATATCCCTGACATATAATGCTATTCATGGCTTGAAAATATTCTTAAAAAAACAATAATCCAAAAAGCAAACCTTGATTTTGCCATCTTATATAAGGGACACCATTTTGCTATGCTGTTGCATATAATGGGACTTGAGAATTTACGGATTTTGGTATCCACGGTGGCCCTGGAACCAAGCAAATATGTAGGGACAACTATATCTGAAAGAGTGTAACACTGGTAGTACAAGGAGACCACAAAAATACAAATATAGAGTCTGATGCTTTTGTAAAATATTGACATGAAAGATAAAAGTCTGTCATTAATTCATCATTTGCTCATAGAGCTCTCTTTTTCCAGTTTCAACTGGTCTTCACAATCTCACTTGCCTGGGGTCCTATGCAGCTCAAAGAGCAGTTCTGCTGCCCTATCCATGCACAGCCGGATGTGGGCTACTCCCTGCAAATATTCAATGGAGGATTCTTTTGAGACTGGTTCGTTGCTCTTGCTCTCCTGTAAACAGTTTGCCAAGAAGTATCCATCCTCCCTCAGATGGTTTGTCTTGATATCCTCAGAGAAAGCTCCTGATTTCTCACACATAGAGTCCTGGTGGGAAAAATAGCGTATTTTCCAACATCAGTGAGAACATTTTATTCCATACAATCAAGCAGCTTGCAGGGGTATGTGCAGTCTGCATTTGTGTGGGATAAAATACGAAATAGCTATACCCGGCGTAACATACACTGTTATCTACATATATAAAATGCTTCAATATGTTTCCGTTCCCACTCTGCTGACTGGCTGCTTAGGAAACATGTCAAGAGTACGATCATTTAACACATTAATATATAACCTTTCAAATCAACTATAATGGCGTATGTTACGCTGGGTACAGCTAATTTCATACTTAGAGCCCCTCTGCTGCCACCATGCAACTGCACACACACACACACACACACAATGCTAGACAGACACGCACACACATGTGCCAGGATGTGAGCACCCCTCCACAACCATGGAACTGCATATACACACACAAACACCATGCTATACACTCATAGTCACCACGCTACACACACAACACATGCGGCAGGATGTGAGAGCACCTCCGCCGCCATGGAACCACATGTACACACACACCACGGTCCACACACATGCACATACACCATGCCACACACACATGCACATCACGCATGCCAGGAGGTAAGAGCACCTCTTCCACCGCTATGAAACTGTACGTACACACACACTCACCACGCACGTGAGAACATGAGAGTCCCTCCACTGCTGCTATGCAACCACGCATATACACACACCACACTACCTATACACAGAGCACACTACACACACACACACATACCACCAGGATATGAGAGCCCCGCCACCGCCATGCAACTCTGCATACACACACATACACACCACACTACATCCTACGCTACACACACACACACACACACACACATCTATGCTGCACACACACACACCCTACATCACACACACACACACACACACACACCATTCATGCTAGGACATGAGAGCCCTCTGCCGCTACCCTGCAACTGCACAAACACACATAAACCCCACACTACACACACACCACATTACACCCCCATGCTACACACACACCCCACACTGCACCACCCCACACACTACACACACTCCATGCTACACACATAGACCCCACCCTACAACCCCATGCTACACCCCCACTCCCACGCTACACCCCCACAGTACACCCTCCCACGCTATACACCCCCCATGCTACACACACCCGCACACGACAGACAACCCCCATGCTACAGACACACCCACCCACCCCAGGCTACATTTCCCATGCTACACCCCCCACGGTACACACCCACCCACTCCACACTGCAGACACACCCATCCCCTATGCTACAGACACACACACAATGCTACCCCCATGCTACACACCCACCCACCCCACATTATATCCCTCCATGCTACACACACACACACACACACCAGGCTACATCCCCATGCTACACACACACACCTGACACAGATACACCCACCTACCCCATGCTACATCCCACACACTATAGGCACCCCACACACCCACGCTACACACACACACACACAACACTACCCCCATGCTACACATCCACCCCCATGTTACACACATACCCTGCTACCACCCCCACTACAGACACCCCTCACCCCACATTACACTCCCACGCTACACACACACCCATCCCATGCTACACACACACACACCCCACAGTACACCTCCCATGCTACACATACATATCACCACCACCCTACCCTACAGACACACCCACCCCCATGCTATAGACACATCCAGCCCCAGGCTACATTGCCCCATGGTACACACACACATCCCATCCTAGACATCCCCCACCCCATGCTACACCTCCCATGCTATAACCCCCCTGCTACAGCCCCCCCCACCCCACTACACACACACCTCTCACTGGAGAGCCTCTCTGCCACCGCCATGTTTAGAAAGGCCTCGAAGCTTTCCCTATGTTTATGTCCCCAGTGTGCTGATTGGCTGGCTTTGATTGGTCGGTAAGATTCCTAAGCTGCCAATCAGCATACTGAAAATGGCAACATACCCAAGGCAATTCTATACACACACACATACTATATATATATTTAAGGGGCATCCCCTCTTTGTGGTTACTGCTGCCTGCTGCAGGAGAACCACCGATGGAAGTTTTTTGCACCCAGAATGGGAAGAGCTGCAAATGTGAGCTCTCCAAGCCATTCTTTTTCAAAAGTTTTTTTAAAAAAACACTGTAAACATTGTGGATGGAAACCTGCATATTAAAACAATGAGAATACAATATTGAAGAATGTATCATCTCTATTTACTAAAACATACATATTTGTACCAGTAAAATAGACAGAACTATTTAAACTGATCCTAACACCAAGGCTACATAGGGAATACTATTTCTGTAGGGCAAGGAAATTTACTTCTGTACCTTTTCCAGCAACTGGTAGCCCGGTAAATATATAAATACAATTTGGTGGGAGCCCAGGGAGCAGGGAGGGGGGCAGGGAAGGTTTAGCTGAAGAGGAAAAGCCTGTTTACTGCTTTCCCCTCTTACTTTAGTGGAATTGCCTAAAGAAAATCCTCAGTAGCTGCTGGTCTAGTCAACCTTGCTCCAAAATGTGTGTGCAGCCTTGAGTGACATCTCTACAACACCTCTCCCATTTCTCTGAAGAGTTAGAACCTGAACACAGACTAAGGTTTTCTAGAGAAAATCAAACCACACAGGAACCAGGTTGGGGGAGGACAGGGTTAAGGTTGAACCAGTTGCTGTTTTTTTTAAAAAAAACACTAAAAACCTCTCCCTTTTAAAGAAGGCCACACACTCCTCTTGGAAAACAATTCAGATACAATTATAAATGAGTTTGTTTCACAGAGACTGAAGTTCTCATTGGCCAGGTTACCCTCTACAAAGAAAAATAAAGGAGGCTAGGAAAATATACGTACCTCAAAGCAGTTGACAAATAGTGTGTATAGTTCTCTTTTATCTTCTTTTTCTAGCATGCAGCTTTCTTCAACTTGTGTTAAGTATCTTTGTACATACTTTTTCACATGATCAAAGCTATGGAAACAAAGAAGTCTCACCTTATTCATGAATAACTCATGAACTATGGACTTTTTCAGACGGGGTAAAAAAAACGCCACGGAGGTCGGGAGGACAGTGCTGTCCCACTTCCAGTGCTCCATTTTGGACGATGCCATCCTCCTCCCAACCTTCATTCATTCATTCTGCCTCTGTCCTGCTTTTGGTTTCCCACTGCCACTTTTTATTGATGGAAGTTTCCATTAATAAAAAGCGGTGGCGGCAAAACGAAAGTAGGATGGAGGCAGAACAAACAAAGGACAAGAGGAGGATGGCGTTGTCCAAAACGGAGCACTGGAAGCGGGACAGCACTGTCCTCCTCCCGACCTCCGCGGGCTTTTTTTACCCCATCAGATAAAGTCTTTGACTGATATCAATCATTTTCTAAACATGAAAGAAGATCTCAAGTGTCACAAGCAGGCATTTGAAGTTGAGCTATATACTGGAGTGGGGATAGATGGCAGAGTTTCTGAACAGTGATAGATGAACCCATGTGGGACCATCAGGATCTGAAGGAAACTACAGTATCACCCCTACATCTGCTGATTCGCCATCCACTGATTCAATTATCCGCCAATGGCGACAGCGGTGTGGGTGTGGGGGTTGCGCCATAGGGGGTTGCGGCATGGCATGCGAGCTGCAGAACCCAGTGAGCAAGTGGACGAGTGGCCGGCTCAGCCGGGTCATGAGCGGCCAAGCAGGCCACATGAGGCTGCCGCACAGGAGAGTGACCAGGCTGTGCCAGCCAGCCAGGCAAGCAAACGAGTGAGCGGCTGCACCAGGCAAGCAGACGAGCAATCAGCCAGGCTGGCCACATGGGAGAGCAACCAGGCCGGGCTGGGCAGGTGGGCAGGTGAGCGAGCGAGCGGCCAGGTGAGCAGGCAGATGGCCGAGTGGGTGGGGGGAGGAGATAACCTCATGGGGATGGGGTTCCGGCACAGCGGCAGCGGCATTCCCTATTCTCTGCAGTTTTCACCATCCACGGTGGGGCCCAGAACTGTATTCAACTCATCAATGGGGTTAATATTGAAGGAGAAGCAGGAGGTCTTGTACCAGCTCTCCTCATCACAAGAAATCCTTACCTGTAATTCAGAAGTAACTTTAGCACTACAGAACGGATTACAGGAGTTTTATCCACCACATCATCAAAAGGGGACAGAGATTTTGTGTGTACACTGGAATTCCCAAAACCTAGAGATAACAAAGCAAATCAGTTTGAAGAAATGAAACGGTAAATTCATTCAGGCTGGGGAAATCGATAGGAACATGTGACCATACCTCTCAAAGTTTCTTTGTGAACAAACACCAGGTTCAGCAGCTCCTGAATTACAGCTTTTTCTGGGGGTTCGTTGTCTTTGAAACACATTGTGGAAACCAGGTCTACGAAAAAACTGTTGCAGAATTTACGGAAATGGGCATTTTTTTCTATGGCAATGCTGCGGAGAAAAGGGATGAGGTATTATTTATCTAGACAACTTCAGAACTCGCATGACATGACAGGAGGGGTATGTTTAGAAATAGACAGCCTATAAATTAATATGAAGTACAGTAATCTAAAATTATGATCAGAAATCAAAAGTCATTAACAGTTATTAATTTTTTACTTGACCAAGGATAAAGCTTTACCTGAGTTCCTTTGATACTGTGGGAGTATAGTCATCTGGTAGGTTAACCAGGCAGAGAAAACAGACCATCTGTCCTGGCGTCAGCCATTTTTTGATGCAAGTATGACAATACACATGGTCGCAAGGAAGATTGACTGGTTCTCTGGGATCTCCCAAACAAATTGGACAAGGCATCAAACCATACCTATGAATTCAAGAGTAATAGCCAATGCAAACATATAACATATAATTAGAGGTCACTGTCTAGACCAGTTGTTCTTAACTGGTGGTCTGTGGACCCCCAAGGGCCCCCCATGTCCCTACAGGGGGTCTATGAAGGCTTGAAAGCTGCTCAGCTCACCTCCTCCCCAAAGTGGAGTAGCCACATGACAGAAGCCAAAGCAAAGGCAGGCTGGCTGGCTGGCTTGGCCTGTACATTTCTGTCCCCAGCCACAAGCTTACAGGAGAAAAGTTCCCTCCACACACACCCTGTGTTTCCAATGCCTCTGAGGGAAGGTTTAATGAATGGTATAATTGTATTCTTCTTATTATCAGGTGTTACTGCTGTTGTTTTAATTCTTGAGTTAAGTCTTGGGGATCTGCAGCAGCAAAAGATATTTAAAGGGGTCCCTGGTAAAGAAAAGGTTAAAAGCCACTGGTCTAGACCAATCTTTCTCAGATTCTGTCTCACCAGATTCATCTCCTGGAGTCCCTGACCACTGCCCATATTGGTTGGGGCTTTTGAGAGTTGGTCCCAAATATATGGAGGGTCAAAGTTGAAAAACACTGGTTGGGACCCCTTTAATTATCATAGCAAATAAGACAATATGTACATAAGCATTTCATCCCCAAAAGTAAAAGCAATGTTAATAATACTAACATTATTAATAAAGGTAAAAGCAATGTTAATATTTCCCACCCGCCCCATGACTACTTTGTCTTATATGAATCTATTCAGCTATTCAGATCCCTCTACCATTAAAGGTGAAAGGACCCTTTTGAGTGACCGAACTTCTTTGCACATCCTTACTAGGGACTTTCCCTGCCACCAACAAGCTGTTGGTGTTTTATTCTCTCATTTCTTTGCAATTTCCATCTGCCTCAGAGCCTGTGCTCTAGCTAGCTGTGAGTTGCCAGTTGTTTTAGTATTTTATTACCTTATGATGCTTCTTTTTCCTATTTTAATTTCAACATTTGACACGAAAAAGCAGGGCAATTTGCTCCCCTTCCTGAATGTCCAAACATGAAACAAACTGAATAATCACAACAAAAGGTATCAAATATGAGCATGTGCAAAGCAGAAAAGAAAATTTAGAATTGGTCTCATATGAAATTTCTGTTTCCTCCATTGCAGGATCTGATGCCATTTATGATCTCCAGCTAGAATACTAATTCCAGGACCTAACAGTGGGGACAAGCTGAAAGCATATTCAAAAACTGGAACACAATTACCCCAAAAACCTTACTTGCAAAATGCTGAACTGGTTTCCTCCATGCACTGGCACATTACTTTCATCACTGCAGTGAATGTCTTATGAGTTTTTATGTCAGAATCCCAGAGAAAACACTGAAAATCATAAAAAGAACAATCATGTTCCAGGTTTAAAGTAGGGGTCGGGGAAAAAAAAACCCAACTACAGTCAGCCCTCCACATTTGCGGGTGAAGCATTCATAGATCTGATTATTTGTGGATTACTGTATTTGCTGCCGTCTCCACTGCTGTCCTGTGACAATTTTAACAGGGATTTTGATAACACTGGTGTCGCTGGGAGAAAAATCAAACCTCACACCAGAAAGGGAGAAAGGGGTGGAGCAGGAGGAGGGCACACACATGCATTCACTCACTCATTCACTTGAGTGGGCAAGAGGAGGGAAAGGGATGGGACAGGTGTCCCCTTTCTGCCTCCATCTGCTCCCTGTCCCATCCCCTTCCGCCCTTCCTGCCTGAGTGAGTGAGCCAGCAAAGGAATGCATGTGTAGCCAGCCCAGCCAGCCCATAAGCACAGACACTTTTTCTGTGTGTTAAATACAGTTTAGGGAGCCTAGAGATATTTGTGGTTCTTCCACTTTCATGGGGGTCCTGCACCCCTAACCCCTGTGAAAGAGGAGGGTTGACTGTATAAGTAAGCATGCATTCATTCCCATTGGTATGTAGAAGCTAATCAAATGACCTATTTCAGCTGGTTTTAGTCTGCTGATAATTTTTATTAGAAGAGCTACGCAGAAATGGGCCACTAAGTTCAATAGCCTTAATGTTGCATCCACTTGGGAAAGGTTGTTTATACTTAAAAAAAATAAAATAAAATACATAAAAGCCTCGCAGGTTTGTCATGGTGTGGGCCTGCTCAACTCAAATTAAATAAAACCCTACCATCAATTAAAGCCTTGATATATTTGCCCAGTCAGCAGGCCTTTAGCAAATTCACCTGTTTAGACTCTCAATAAGTGATATTATTTTTGTTAAATCCCAACACGTCAACTTTGACTTATGGCAACCCTATGAATGGGAGACCTCAAAGTCACCCTATCACCAACAGCCTTGCTCAGGTCTTACAGACTCAGGGCAGTGGCTTCCTTCATTGAGTCTATCCATCTGGAATGCAGTCTTCCTCTTTTCCTACTGCCTTCTACCTTACCAAGCAGTACTGACTTTTCTAGTGAGTCATGCCTTCTCATGATATGGCCAAAGTCTGACAGTCTCAGTCAGTTTAATCATCTTGGCTCCTAGGGAAAGTTCAGGCTTGGTTTGCTCTAGGACCCATTTATTTGTCTTTTTTTAGCAGTCAACTGTGTCCATAGAACTCTTCTCTAGTACCACATTTCAAAGGAGTTGATTCTTTCCCTATCAGCTTTCTTCACTGTTCAACTTTCACAACCATACATAGAAATTGGAAACACCATGGCCTGGGCAATCCTAACTATAGTATTCAATTATATCTCTTTACATTTCATGATCTGGTCTAGTTCCTGCATAGCTTCTCTTCCAAGTTGAAGTCTTCTGATTTCTTGACTGCAGTCTCTATTCTGATTACAATAGCACCCTCGCATCCACAGGAGAAAGGTCCCTTCCCCCCACATATGACAAATTCCATGGATAATAGTGAATGCCATCCAGGGGGGCCATGCTGGGGGAAAGGGGGGGTGAGTTCACTCCTCCACTCCCTTCGCCCCTGCAGCGGTAGCGATTGCAGGGGGCAATGGGGGAAGGGGACGAGGCCAGATCACTTCTCTGCTCCCTTCCCCCTTCACCCCAGGCTCCACTGCAGAGGTGATCACAGGGGTGAAGGGGGAAGGGGACAAGGCCAGATCATTCCTCTGCCCCTTTTGCCCATGGCCCCGCTATGGTGGTGATTGCGTGGGCAAAGGGGGAAGGAAGGGGACGAGGCCAGATCACTCCTCCCGCCTCTGTTCAGCCTCGCGATCGCCACCATGGTGACAGGAGCCCTCCCAGGTGAAGGGACAGGAGAGGGGAGATCCCTCCTGCCCCCTCCCTTCCCCCCGCCATGACCAACTGCAGATAATTGAATCAGCGGTTGGTGAATCAGCAGATATGTGGGCTACCGCAATGCTTGACCCAAGGTATTTTTGTTTTCTTAATGTTCAACTGTAAATCTGCCTTTGCACTTTCTTCCTTGACTTTCTTCAGTATTTGTTCCAAGTCTTTGCTATTTTCTGTTAATAGTATGGTATCATCTGCATATTTTAAATTACTGATGGTCTTTGTTCAATTTTCATACCCCCTTCCTCCAAATCTAATCCTGCTTTATGTATGATATATTCAGCATACTAATTAAACAGATAGGGTGAGCCCCTATCTTGACTACCTTGCCAATTGGAAACCATTCCGTTTCTCTGTATTCTGTTTTGACAGTAGCTGCTTCTCCTGAGTACAGGTTACATATCAAGATAATCAAATGTTGTGGCACACTCATTTCTTTAAAAGTGATCCATAATTTTTCATGATCTACACAATCAAAGACTGTGCTATAGTCTATAAAGCACAGGCTGATTTTCTTCTGAAATTCTTTGGTGTGTTCTATTATCCAACATATCTTTGCAACATGATCCTCAGTGCCTCTTCCTCTTCTGAACCAAGCTTGGACTTCTGGCATTTCTCACTCCATATAAGTCTTTATTGTAAAATTTTGAGCATCACTTCGTTTGCATGGGAAATTAGTGCAATTATCCTATGGTTACTGCAATCCCTGGTGTCCCCTTTCTTGGGGACTGGAATGTATATTGACCATTTCCAATCTGTGGGCCATTCTTTTGTTTTCCATGTTTGTTGACAGACTTAAACTTGTTGATTCTGTCTCTCTAGCTTGAAGCAGGCATGCAATCCATGCCTGGTGATTTATATCTCCCAATTACTGTGAATGCAGCTTCCACTTCACTTTCTAAAACTGGAGGTTCATTTTCAAACAGTTCTTCTTGAATCTCTTTTATATAGCTCTTCGGTGTATTGTTCCCAGCTTTTTAAATTTCTACTTGTTCATGTAATGTGTTCCTCCGCTGGTCATAGAGCAGCCCTACTCTTGGTGTAAATTTCCCTTTGATTTCTCAGATCCTGTGGAAAAGGTCTTTTGTTCTTCCTTTTTTGTTGTCATATTCTATCTTTCTGCATTGATTATTATAGTAGTTCTCTTTGTCCCTGTACACAAATTGCTGAACAGTTGTATTCAGGGTTCTGACTCTATTTTCACTTTGTACTTTTGCTTCTCATCTGTTCCTAACTACTTGAAACATTTTATCTGTCATCCATTGAAGCATCTTTTTCTTTTTGGCCACAGATAGTGTCATTTTGCATTCCTCCTTGACAGTGTCCGTGGATTCAGCCCATAGTTCTTCTGGCTCTGTCAATTAGGCTTCTCACTAATTCTCCATCAAAATGTGTGCAGGAGAACTCCATGGAAGCAAAGGTGAGAAAATGAAATTCTTAAGTAAAAGAAGTTTGAAAACTATACACCCAAGAGGAAGGGGGAGAAGGAAGAAACAAACCACCACACCATAAACTGTAGGCATTATTCTACTAAAATGATATCTGTAAATAAGTAAGCCATCTACATTCATCAGCAGCCAAAGGTGACATTCATCACCTAATGAGAATAGGTTCTTACTTTTCCAATCTGCAAGGTGTACCTCTTTACCAGATCCTTCACCTCTGGAATCAATGTTTCAGCTGCAAGAAGCACATGCTCCACAAAGAGGGACATGGAGAAAACCCGACTCCATCGGTTCCTGTTTCAACGGAAAAACCAATTCATACCATGTTTATTAAAATGCAACATTGGGTGCTTCCTGTGAAGATCCATTCTGAGTTGTTGAGAGGAGGAAACCACAGAGTGGATTTCACCCTATTATGCCCAGAACAGGCAGGGAAGACAGCTGATGTCATCAAAGCCAAGAGTTTTCAGGCAGTCGCAATCTTAGTCTGTCAGTTCTTGTAATGACAATGAACTAAGAAGGGGTGCTCTAGGTGGCTGCCTTACAGATGTCTATCAGAGCAGCACTGGAAGAGAAAGCCACTGAGGTAGCAGCAAATGTCAAATGAGCAGTGATGTTAGCTGGGTGAGGAATCCTGGCCAGATTGTAAGCCATGGGTATGCAAACCTTAATCCACTTAGATATGATCTGGAAACCTTCCTTCCAAGAGAAGAAGGGAGAAAGGACACAAAGAATCTGTAATCCTGAAAGACCTAGTCCTAGCTATATAAATTTTTAAGGCACATCTTACATCCAATTTGTGCCACAGCTTTGTTTGTGAATGGAACCAGTTTGGACAGAAGGAAAGATGCACAGTCTCTTAAGAGGCATGAAACTGAGAAAGTACTATTGGTAAAAAGGAGGAGTTCAAGTGCAGAGATACATAGTCAGGATTAAAAGAACACAAATGCTCTCTCTCTGAAAAGGCTGTCCATTCGAAAATTTCTGGCCGATGCAATAGCAACCAGAAAGGCTAATCAGCATCAGGAGCCTGAGAGGAACTGATCAGAGAGGCTCGAAGGGAGGCTTCATAAGACATTTGAGAAGAAGAGGAAGGCTCCAGGAGAAAAAAGAAGGGATGCTCCCCTAAAGAAGGTGATGTCAAGAGAAAAGGGACAACACACCTGCTTTAGAAAGAATGGAAGAAAGTGCCGCAGCTTGCCTTTTAAAAGTACTGTATTAGGCCCAGGTCTAACTTCTTCTGTAAGAAAGACTGTAGGTCAGAAATAGAAGCCGGTGTTGCCATTACCAAGTTTGATCTGCACCAATGTGGGAACACCCTCCATGTGGCCTCATGGTGAAGTCGACGTATGAAATAGAGTAAGGTGTTAATTATTCTGATATTGAATAACCCCAGGACTCTAACAAACTGCACTCAACCTTCATGAAGCTAACCAAAACCAAGCCAGGCTGAGTAAGTCATGGGTCCCTGGAGCAGGTGATAGTGTCACTGTGGCAAAAACCAAAGGTCAGTCAGAGAGAGAAGAATCAACTCTGGAAAACATAGCCTCCTGGGCCAATGAGGTACAATCAAGACTACCTGAGCTCTCTCCTCCTCTCTCACTCTCCTGAGCAGGCATGCTAAGAAGGGAAGAGGGGAGGAAAGATACAGGAGAACTGGGGGCCAACTGGGCCTCAAGAGTATATGTGCCCTCCACCAGAGAGTTCCAGAACTGTGAGTATAAACTCTGAAGCTCAGTGTTAGCACAGGAGGCAAACATGTCTACAGTTGCTGATTCAAACCTGTCCTGAAGCATCTGAAAGTCTGCTGGATGCAGGCTCCACTCTCCCAGATGGAGGGTAGACCTGCTGAGGAAGCTGGCCTGATGATTCATTGCACTGACAAGGTACTACACTGTGATGGAAAGCACAGTCCTCTCCACCCAACAAAACAGGAGAGATACCCCCTACCCCAGAAAACTGAAATGGGAGTCCACTGCTTCAAAATGTAAAAAGAGGTGGGCATATTGTACATCATAGAATCATAGAATTATAGAGTTGGAAGGGACATCCAGTCCAACCCCCTGCCATGCAGGAATACACAAGCAAATCATTCCCAACAGATGGCCATCCAGCCTCTGTTTAAAAACTTCCAAACAAGGAGACTCCATCACACCTGTCTGCATGGCAGTACACGCGAAAGGGATCTAGGAGTCTTAGTGGACCACAAGCTGATTATTAGTCAGCAGTGTGATGTGGTAGATAAAAAAGCCAATGCAGTTCTAGATTGCATCAATAGGAGTATAGTGTCTAGATCAAGGGAAGTAATGGTGCCACTCTATTCTGCTTTGGTCAGCCCTCACCTTGAATACTGTGTCCAGTTCTGGGCACCACAATTCAGGAAGGATATTGAGATGCTGGAGGAGGAGGAGGGCAACCAGGATGGTGGGAGGTCTGGAAAGCCATGCCCTATAAGGAGTGGCTTAGGGACCTGGGCATGTTTAGTCTGGACAAGAGAAGGTTGAGAGGGGACATGATAGCCATGTTTAAATATTCACACTGTTTATTCATGTTTAAATATTCATACTAAGGTATGTCATACTGAGGATGGAGCAAGCTTGTTTTCTGCTGCTCCAAAGACTAGGACATGGAGCAATGGACTCAAATGGCAGGAAAAGAGATTCCATCTGAACATTAGGAAGAACTTCCTGACAGTAAGAGCTGTTCGGAAGTGGAATGCACTGGCTTGTAGTGTGGTGCAGTCTCCTTCTTTGGGGTTTTTTAAACAGAGGCTGGATGGCCATCTGTTGGAAATGATTTGATTGTGTATTCCTGCATGGCAGGGGGTTGGACTGGATGGCCTTTGTGGTCTCTTCCAACTCTATGATTCTATGATTCTGGGTCCTTGAAAAACCTCTTGCCCTCCTTGGGTGTGAGAGCTCCCAAGACATAGGCAGTGACAGGAGAGTTCATGACTGGGACATTTAACTTTTCCATTGCATGCTTGCTCAGGGTGTAAAACCAATGATGGGACGATGGAGGACTGAAGCACCTCTCTCACTAATCTGTGGTTGCAACCGATCAGAAGGTTAATTTGGAAGAAGATTTAGAAGCACAAGCACAAAGTTGATATAACCTTGGAGAGCAAAGGAAAAAAGTCATCCACATGAAAAAAAAATATCTCTCAGACAAATCATTTAGAACAGATTCCAAGTCTGACCATTTTCCCTCCTCCTTGTCAGAAGTTAAGCCTGGCAGGGATTGGCTCTGAACTTGTCTTCTCCCTTGCAAGGACTCTAGATCTGAGTCATGATCAGAAAGATGTGAAGAATGGGGTGGAGTGGATGCCCTACAATTCTGGAAAGGGAATTATGGTAAGTTGTCCCCCTTCAGAACAGCAGCAGCTGAGTCCATCACCAGGCCCACGAGAATCCCAGAGAAAAGAATAGCTTACAAGCAACGATGAAGCAGCAGCATGGTCTGGCCAATCTGAGTCAACACAATCAAGCAATACATCCAGATGACAGTTTAAAAGGGAGATAATAATAATAATAATAATAATAATAATAATAATAATAATTTATTTCTATCCCGCCCCTCTGCAACGCAATCGGGGCGGCTTACAATATAAAAACTCCAGAATCACAATACCCTAGCCCACCCACCCCTTCTTAAAATATCCAAAAGTAAAGTCAGCAAATGGAACAAGCTCTAAGGTTGAGACAACACAATAGGTCAGGAACGTGGCTTACACACCAGAGACAACTGTTGTGAGCAGCAAGTTCCCTGAGGGAGGGGTCATAATTTATGGTCTGGTGTGAGAATATAGCTGTTCTCTGATGAATGAGCATTTGGTTCTTCATCACTCCGACTTCTGTAGTCCATCCTTTTCCTTCCTTCATTCAGGTAGGTACTGCTAGTTCTGTGTCTTGTTGTTCAGACCCTTCTTCTCACTATCTTGACCCTTGCCTCAGCCCCCTGTCGCATTATCTGCCTTCTTATCTGAGTCAAGAGTCCTAGGAGTCTGAGTCCTGGGGGTGAGGAACAACAAAAGGCCTTCTCAAAGTGGTGGTCAGCCCTTTCATCCTGAAGGAGAGCTGGAAAAAGGAATGAAGATTGCTGGGGGGGGGGCAGAATAACCGGCAGCTGCATGAATGCACACCATGCTGATTTCACAGGACAAACATGGCAAATCCCTCCCTGCTTACCGTGGTCAGAGGACATAGCAGATCTGTTCTTGTAGGTGGGAACTTGCCACAGGAGGATGTGGGGGGGGGGTCTCCTGTGAGGCTGCATAGGGAGTCCCATTCACTTGTGCCGCTGTCTAAAACCATTGTCTCAGAAATAAGATGAGATCTGATTGGCACTCCATGCAGGTTGCAGCAGAGATTGTATGTGGAGGCAAGTGTGTGCAATCACTTCCTAGAGCCTGCTGATCTACATTCAGTGGTGGGAGGAGCTTGCCAGGTTCTGCTCTTTTAGAGAGGTCAGAAGAGGAGCGAAAAGACTTTTTGGTCTTCTTAGGTGCAGCAACATCCCTTTCCTCCACCAGAGCCATCAGGAGGAGCGAGAAAGAGGAGGAAGGGATAATGAAATAAAGAGAGTTTTTTAAAAAGGTCAAAAGAGAGCCCAAGAATGAAAAGGCTGAGGAGAAAGAATATTCCATAAGCAAGATATTCAGAGAAGCAAAAGATAAGAGATGATGAAATAGAAGAGATATAAAGAGCTCTGCTCTGGGTATCGGCAGGGAAAGAACTGACCAGCCAAGACGGTGACTGCCTGGGCTTTGATGACATCAGCTGTCTTCCCTGCCTGTTCTGGGTTATGATAGGGAGAAACCCATTGCGGACCCAGACCAGACAACCCCCCACTCCGCCCTCTTGAATAAACACAGACACATGGTTGCAAATAACATTGTATTGGTAACAGATATTTAACTTCAGAAAATTGGGTTAGGTACAGGTTAGTAATGTAAACACATGATGAGGTAGATGAGGTAGTTTTCTATGCTACTTGGATATAATTTGGCAATAAATTGGCCGCAACTTGCCAGCAAAATGGTTGGCGGCAATGTATGGGTCGTGAACGCAGCGCGGCCCACTCATGTGGGTGGCGCAGGGACCGGTCCATCCCGGTTCCCTCACGTGAAGGAGAGAGACCCTGGCCGAGCCGCCTGCTCGACACTCTCTCCTTCCCTGAAAGCAAGCATACATAAATGGCTAATAGGGGTCTCCCTTGAACTTGAACTTGACATTGAACTTGAACTTGCACTTGAACTTGATGGAGACCCCTGATCTCTTGCAATTCTCCACGACCCAATACATCTGCCCTGCAAGTTGCGACATAGAGTACGCCGAGGGAGGGTGGGAGGGTGCCAATTTGTGGCAAACAGAGGGCGCTGCTGCCCTCTCTGTTGCCGCCTCCGATCTGGGAGGGGCTCGCCCGCGCACGCCCATTTCTACCAGATCGGCCAGCCAATCAAGAGTGAGCTGACTCGCTCCCGATTGGCCCACACTCCTTTTCCCCTCCCCAGCCGCAAAGGCAGCTGGGAAGAAGAAGGGGAAGATAGCACCGTGCATGCTGCGCCATGTGGCCATCTCCCCTCCCTACTTCCCCGGCCTCACCCAGAAGGGTGGGGGCGGGGCTACGGGCGGTGTTACGGGGGCCGCCGGCCGGGCCGCAAACAGGCCCGCCAGCCAGCGGCGAGCCCCCTTCTGTGGATTGCTGCTTTCACCAACTCATACTAATACACACACAGATAGTACAAGAAAATTGGACACAGCAAGTTGACTCTAAATGTATAATACAATTAAGATATGGTAATTGCCTTCTGCAGAGTCAAGTAACCCTACATGCCTTCCAAAAGGAAGGCGGAAAGGATGGTCTGATTTGGGAAGAGCCAGTATGACAGATTGAAACCCCTGCCCCCTCAGTAAACTGTAATTAAGTTAGTTCAGAGTGAGCCCAGTAGCACACCTGCCTTACATGCACGTCCCTTACCTGACAGGTAGCTCAAGAGTCACACCTGTACTACTGAGACCATCTAACCAAAAGATAAACAAGAGGTTCACCAACCACTTCGACTATCATAACTTGCTACCCCATCTCCCATTGTAGCTTACACAAAAATCCGTTACACAGAATTGCCAATGTATACAATCGCCAGCACAACATACACTACTTATAAGGTGGAAATTGAGAGTACCAGTGGGTGACAACAACAGAGGCTTGCAGGAGAGCGGACTACCATAGCAGGTCTAGGATGTGGGTAGCCTAAATAGCAGCAATGCAACTAAAAGCCACTGCCACCTATCATTAGTCTCCAAAAGTACAAATAGCTTCTCTACAATTTGAAATGTCCTTACTTGACTTCCTGGAGCAGTTGATCACATTGGCTTCCACTGCTTTGCAAATAGTTTCCTGTACAAACAAGTTCAACTGGCATTTGAAGGTTCTTCACCTGCTGGAGCCAAGTTTGAGGTCTACACTTCAACATTTCTTCTTCCAACTTTTCAGTGCAGGCCACTAGAGCAAGCACATCTAGTACCTAGGGAAATCAGGAATAGGCATGATTGTTAATATGGACAGACTGTAAGGTGGAAAATCCACTTCCTATAGCTACAAGTGAAAATTTTGTTCAGATAGTCTAATTCATATTCTCTATAGAGCAATGAATCTATAGAAAGGCATTATCCTGGATCCTGAAGCTCTTTCCCATTAATATATCACAAAGGGAAACTGAGCAGTATGCAGACTATCCATTTATTTTGGTCATACACAAGTAATGAATTTCTGTATCTTCTATAGGAGCCTGATGGGGTTGACCTTTCAGCAAGGATGGTGGAACTGCCTTGCTCTGAATCTCATCTCCTTCTGCTGCAGACACTTGGAATGGGAACTATCTCATATATTTGTTTTAATAACCACTATATTGACACTATAGATCATTCCATCCTCTTGGATCGCCTGAGAGGGTTAGGAATCGGAGGCACTGCTCTGCGATGGTTCCATTCCTTTCTCTCGGGCAGATCCCAGAGGGTGAGGCTCGGGGACAGCTGCTCCTCCAGAATTGAGCTCAACTGTGGCGTCCCTCAGGATGCCATTCTGTCCCTGATGCTATTTAACATTTATATGAAGCCGCTGGGAGAGATCATCCGGAGGCATGGAGCTCGGTGTCATCAGTACGCCGATGACACTCAGATATATTTCTCCATGACCAGGTCATCGGCTCAGACTTCAGATGGTGTCTCTCCTCTCAATGACTGCCTTAGAGCAGTAATGGATTGGATGAGGAAAAACAGATTGAGACTAAATCCAGACAAAACGGAGGTACTGACAGTCACAGGCCCAAAACCAGGTCTGGGAATACAACTTCCAGTCCTGGATGGACTCACACTCTCCTCTAAGGACTGTGTTCACAGTCTGGGGGTACTCCTGGATTCATCGCTTCACATGACTAGTCAGGTGAATGCGACGGCCAGAAGTGCCTGTTATCAGCTTCGGCTGATACGCCAACTGTGCCCTTACCTGGATACAAGGGATCTGGAAACTGTGGTACATGCTTTGGTAACCTCATGTTTGGATTACTGTAATGCAGTCTACATGGGGCTACCCTTGTGCCTAACCCAGAAACTTCAACTGGTACAAAATATGGCAGCCAGGTTAATTACGGGTACATCTAGGAGAGAGCATATAACACCTGTGCTTAAATCTCTCCATTGGCTGCCGATTAGTTTCCGGGCACAGTACAAGGTGTTGGTTTTAACCTTTAAAGCCCTACATGGCTTGGGTCCATCTTATCTCCGGGACCGTCTCATCCCATATGATCCCCCCCGCGCACTTCAGTCCTCTGGGATGAACCTGCTGCAACCTATGAAAACTAGGCTGTCGCAGACCTCCCAGAGGACCTTCTCTTCTATGGCTCCCAGACTTTGGAATGGCCTGCCGGATGAGATCCGTCTTATCACTACTCTTGATAGCTTCAAGAAAGTGCTAAAGACGGATCTCTTCCGGCAGGCCTTCCCGGAATAACTTCCCGGTTCCAGTGGACTGATTGCTACCCACCCCCTTGCCATCGTTGCCGTTATTTATTTATTTATTTATTTATCATATTTTATTCTTGTTTTAATTCTTCATTAGTTTAATTTAGTTTTAAGGGGTGGGAGGGTTAGGATGGGGAGGGATTGTTTTAACTTGATGTTTTAATCTTGTTGTACGCCGCCCCGGTTGCTGAGCAGAGGGGCAGGTTAAAAATAAAAATTTATTATTATTATTATTATTATTATTATTATATATTATACTGCTTCCCCTTTTATACTCTTGTTGACTACATGGGAAACACCCACATTTTCTTCCTTGCATCCTTTTTTAATACTTGCCTTTACTACATTTTGTATTATTGTTTTAGCAATGAACTTTCATCACAGATCTACCTTGAATCATTTTACCTCTCCCTGACTATGTGTCATTCAAGTTCCGTTTCTTCCCCCCGCCCAGTAGATCTGTGATAAATGCTCAGTGTATATTTAGACAAGAGATTACATGCTATTTGATACTACAGTTACATACAAATGATTTGGTACCCAAGAACATGGAGATCTCTATGTGACCTCTTAGCTGCCAGGTACACTCTAGGGAGTATCACAGCTAAAGACACGTTGAGAAGAACATGTTGCTTACCTGTAACTGTAGTTATAGAATAACAGAATCATAGAGTTGGAAGAGACCACAAGGGCCATCTGAGCGGTCATCTGTGAATTCACACAATTGGGTATTTATGCACCTGTGCATTACACTTTTGGAACCTTCTAGAAATCTTTTGGAACCTTCGAGAAATCTTATGTAACACTTTTGGTGATAACCCTGCCCTCCCTCCCGTGTCCTATATTAGCATGGTTCCCACCTAAATACCTCAGTTCCCAGGATGCTGCAGTAGCAGAATCCACGACTGAGAAAGCAGGACACAAGAGGGGAGGATGGGCAGGTTTGTGTGAATTCACAGATGACCACTCGAAGAAGGATAGTTACAGGTCCTTCTTCATGGTCTCTGTGAGTCCACACAGGGAGAATAGCTAGCTACCCAACTGAGTGATCTGCAACAGCAATAGCAGTTCATAACCAATGCCCCAAGCACCGTTACGATCAGCAAAAGAAATATGGTAGGTATCAGGCAAAGGGATTGTCTATTAAGCTTGGTTGTAAATTACGTGAAAACAGTAGGGTTCTCAAGCCACACAAGAGAACAACACTGCCCTTCCTAAGGCTGCCTCTGCCCTAGAAACAGCATCTACTTTGTAGTTAGACACAAAGGTCAGAGGTCAGAGGAGACAACCATGTTGCTGCTCTACAAATGTCAGCCAATAGAACACTCCTAAGAAATCTTAGGATCTGTCCCCTGGTGAATGGCCTCTGTGGTCATGATGGGAAGGGAACTGCTCAAGGGCAAACAAAGAGCAGTCACAGCCCCCAAAACGGTGACATCAGTACGGAATAGTGCGGTCCCAATAGTATTGGTCTGGGCCCCTGTACTGATGTCCATCCCTATATATAGAGTAGCCATGGTAATGCAGAAAGCGTACTGGAGTGCAGGATCAGGACTGACGCTGTGAAGACCTGTGCCACTGAACCAGACTCCTTGAGACCAAAGACCACCTTGAAGTAAGAGGAACCCCAGAGGCTTTGGAAGGACAATCTACTTTTGAAACCAAGCGCCTTCCTAGTGGCGCGGGGGGCTTTCCTACCCCACTGCTACTACCACTTTGTGATGAAGGGGGGATTTCTACCTCCCGCCCTGTCACCACTTTGTGACGCCAGACCTCCACGTCACTGCCGAACGATGTCTCCCAGTGGTATAGCACAAGCACTCAGGTGTGGCTATGTATTCCTGGCTGCGTCTCTTTCCCTGAGAATCACTCACGCCAGGCTGGATGGTTCTTTCATTAACAAAAGAATGTTTATTATCAACAGAATAAAACACATAACTGTATAAACAAGTTATTGGGTCTGCACAAACATTCACTCTTTATCTAAGCCTCTAACTGTCTTGGATCACTCAAAGCCTCATCTCATCCAACTAAACTGAAAACCCAACTTAAAACTGAAACTTAAACTCACTCACTCCCCCCTTTTATCTCCTCCAGAAGCCCCTCCTTCTACCACCTCCTCACGAAAGATTGGCTCCTGGAGTACCAGGTCCTCATTGGCTCCCTGGCTGTCCGTCACACCCTGGTAATGCAGAAAGCATACTGGAGTGCAGGATCAGGACTGACGCTGTGAAGACCTGTGCCACTTAACCAGACTCCTTGAGACCAAAGACCACCTTGAAGTAAGAGGAACCCTGGAGGCTTTGGAAGGATGGTCTAGACCTCTGCCATCTCAGAGAGCAAGATCCCAAGAGAAAGACCGCCGGTTTTGATGACAGGACTGGCTGGTCCAAGGTGGCAATTGTTGCAGACACGATGGTATCAGAAGAAGCAAACTCACAGCACGAGATGTACTTGGTGCTGGTGAACCTTCACGGGAGACCTGCACCTCCTCAACTTCAGGCAGAGACTCCCTGATCTGTCCCTTGGATATATCCGCTGTACTGAGAGCAGCAGAACTGGCTACACCTGGATGTTCAGGAGCTGAACATCAGGAGATTCCCAAACCTCAGAAGAGTGACCCTTAGCAGGCACGAGCTCCAGAGAAGGCTGGTCAATGGGAGTTTAAACCTCTGCAGGAGGTGCTGGTTGGTCTCCATGTCTGCTGGAAGTGGAGGAAGTCAACAGGACTGGCAACATTGGCCTTGGGGAATGTTCCCTGACCCTATTTTTATTCTTAGCCTTTTTCTTCTCTGGTTCTAGAGCTGGTTTTGAAGGCTGTGGTACTGAGATGGCAGTGTTGGTACCTGTGTGATCAGTATTGAGGGAGAGTTTTGAGCTTGGCACTTTCGGCAAAGAGGATGCCCTGTACGATACTGGGGTGGTTGAATCAGAGCATCCAGCTTGAGCTGCCTGAGGGCTTACAGTCAAAATGTGCTTGTAAAGTAGTTCTTTCTCTAGTCTATATGGAGTGCTCCATGAAGATGTTGGAGATGGATAGTCACTCCAGATGCTTACTCTGCTTAGGTAATAATCATAAAGAATGTTCATTATGATTATCACCTAAGCAGAGTAAGCATCTGGAGTGACCGTCCATCTCCAACATCTTCATGGAGCAATCAGAACTTGTCTTAAAGAAGCCTGAGGAAGCCATCACCAACAAAGGAGAAGTAATGTAGTCAAGGGAGTCTGAGTCAAGCCAAAATACCATGAAAGACCAGCGCCAACAGAGAACCAAAGAATGAGCCTAATTCAGACTGAGTCAAGCCGAAATATTATTGAATCAAAAGTGTCCAGGGGGAAATCCAAAGACAAGTAAAACAACAACAACAAAACAACTGTAGTCAACACAAGATCAAGCCTAGAAATGTTCCTACAGTGCTGCAAGCATTGCAGGGGGAAAAGGAACTGAGGCATTTAGGCGGGGACTGTGCTAATATGGGATGCAGGAGGGTGGGTGGGGTTACCGCCGAAAGTGTTATGTAACATTTCTAGATGGTTCCAAAAGTGCAATGCACAGGCACATAAATACCCAATTGTGTGGATTCACAGAGACCATGAAACAGAACCCCTATGTACTTTCTCTCAAAAAGATTTGCATTTCTCCAAATACTTAAAAGGAACATGCACAGAATGTTTTTTTCAGACTATGCTTTTTCTAGGAGACTAAATGCTGTCCTCACAGTATCATTCCTACCATGTGGTCATGTGGAACATGGCCTCTTTGCTCAGCATATTTATTAAGAACATCAGACACAGCAGGGTAGACAGTAAGCATCCTGGAAAAGTTTTGCAGTCGACTCCTGAACTTATGGTAACCAAGGTGGATCCATGGGAGAGGCAGCATTCTCTCGTCTGCACTGGAAGAGGCTGCCTTCATTTCCTCTATGCATGATAAGAGAGCCATTTGCAGCAACTGGAAATTTTTTAAAAAACACAAGACTTTAAATAGTCAACAACTATCTTATTAAATACAACAATTTATAACATTGCAGGGGCATATGTGCTGGTCATATAACAAACAAATAAACAGAATCCAAAATTCATCCTGCAGTGATACCTCAGTTAACCAAAAGACACAAAATACATCATGCTGAACTGGAAGAGGCTGCCTTCGTTTCCTCTATCTTCAAATATATCCAGTTCAAACTGTAGAGATGCAAATACAGTTCTTGAGGGGAGTGCTTTGCTTCTTCAACTGGAGAAACCAAACTATTCTATTATTTTTCTTCCCACTCAGTTTATGGCTGTGGGGGATTAGTCACTTTTTGTTTACATACACTTCCTATAACATTAAAAGCACAACACTATCTGATCTGTATGCTATCAGATTTAAAGACAGATTTTAAGGCTAAACTTAAATGGGATAATAAATCAGAACTGAGGGAAGTGAAGTACTGGAGCTGAGTCAGATGAATGAAAAAGTGAATCTCTGGAGGCAAAAGCAGAAAAATTGGAGGAAACTACAGAGAGACTGTAAAGAGAATGTGAATGTGACCTAGATGCCTTTGCTGTAATGAAAGCAAGACAGAGTTGTATCTACACATCAGAAGGATCCTTCAGCAACCAAATGAGAACATATGTGAAAAAATGTTTGAGCAAGATGTTCATTTAAACCCGTAGGGGCAGTAGTTTTTAAATGAAAAATCCAAAAAGCTTTCTTTGAAGAAGTATATTGTGTATGATGGTATTGTTATAAGGATGTAAGTGAACTTCTATAACAAAAAACCCATAAAGAATCTGGGCTATGCTTAAAGTTAGTGAAATGTTGAATTAAAGGGGTATCTCCGTTATGTTTAATATTGATTTTGTGTTCTGTGATTCTAGTTCTAAGTAATCTTGAAGTCTGTCCCACATAAATTTTATGGGTATTGTATAATGTAAATTACTCCCTTGGAATTATAGTTAGTGAAGTCCTTAAGAGAAAATGTATCTTTTGTAATAGGATGTTTTGTTCTTAAGCACTAAAAACTGCTTACAACATGAGCACTGACCACATTTATAATGACCAACAATGGGTGGTGTATAATGGTCAGGTTTCAAAAAGACAGTGAACCAATTTGTCTCTTAAGTTGGAAGATCTGCACAACCCTGTAATAAGTGGGGGGTTTTACAGCCTTCAATATGTTGCACTAAATGCCAATGTTCCTTGTTGGTCTATTGGATTTTACATGCGGCATGATTGAAGGTGATAGACCAAATAATGTGATCATCACAAAATTTCCATGAAGTTATGATCATGTAACTTTGGGTGTTCTATTCAGTGCAGCACAAATAATGCTTCTTGGGAAATCTCTATCCAATCATTCTTGAGTAAATAACTTTGCTTCCAAATTGTAATGGACTGAATTGGAACAGTTTCATTTAATTCTAAGGTACTGAGAAAAAGGCAGTTTTTTTCTTTAGATTATAGGGATGACAACTTGTAAAGTGTAGTATGGAATTTTTGTCTGTGGGTGGTTCCGAACAGCAATTCTGGAATCACAAATGTTTGATGCTATTGCAACTCTCCTGGGGAAACAAAGTCAAGATTTGGAACAAGAATGTCTAGAAATGCCATTTTTCATTTTGAAAGGAACCAGACATGGGATCAAGTTCTACAATACAAATATGAAAATAAAATGAAGGTGAGAGAGAGGATAGTGGCGGTGTTGAAAGATATAACAAGAATTTTAAGAAAGAGAAAGAATTTCAACTTTCTGACAGAAATTGAAGCGGAAGAGGATTTCATTCAGATGGAAAAAGTTAGAAGGAATCTCTCTGATGTTTAAGCAAAGATGATGCACATTAAATACAGTGCAGAGAGCAAAAGATTTCCAGAAAGAATTGGAGGAAATGGACAATGGAGGAGGAGAAAAAAAATCACAGGATACTTTGGAACAAGACTCTGATGAGGAAAAGAAGATGAAGGCAGTGATAGAGGAACTTAAAGAAGGAGTGAAAGCTATGCACTCAGATGAAATTCAGGCATGATGGCTGCTCTTAAATGTATCACATGGAATATAAGAGGAATTAATGCTTCACAGAAAAGAAAGAAGATATTTCATCATTTAAGCATATATCATCATGATTTATTCTGTTTGCAATAAACCCATATTAAGAAACCAGATGTTAAATACCCCCATTATACACAATTAAATACCAATCTGGCAAGTATGTAGGAATACATATTGATTTTACAAGGAATTAAAACTTTAGTGATAGGAGTTTATGTTCCTACAGAAAACAAGCCTGAGTTTTTTGAAAAATGGATGAACAAGATATTGAGTTATTGCAAAACTTGGATGTTTCTGGAGGATTGGAATGGGGTCATCTCCCGGCAGTTAGACAGGAAATTGGAACATAGGTACTTACTGTGTATATTTCTTTTCTGCAGTACTGGGAAGGGAATTTTTATGCTGGGTCTTGTTTCTCCCAAGCATCTTTGAGGTAGGGCTTCAGAAAAACTGTCAAACTTCCCCAACCTAAGTGGGAGAGCTAGACCCTCTGCCCCAGTGATGGAATGACAAGTTCTGGACACAAACAACATATACAGCAATACCATCTACAAAACCACTACCACACAATCACTAACAAGGGCAGGAAGGGCACCAAAAACAAGACCTTCAAGGAAACCCACTTCAATTCCACTGACCTCAAGGGCTCAAAATAGTTCCCTCACTAGGAACTTTAGCACCACATGCAGTCTCCATGATGGAAAACAATGCACCATCATTGGGGGAATCAATGAGACCCCTCTCAAAAAATTCTGTATATGAAGGTGGGAAATGAGGAGCATATCCTTTCCCCTGCAGGATAAACCCCAACGCTGACACCTGTCACTTGAACGTATTAGAACTATGAGCTTTGTTCAACCTTGCCTGTAAAAAGGGCAGTATAGATCCCACCAGTGTTGGCTGAGGTTTCACCACCTTTTGCTTGCTCCATTGACAAAACACCCTCCAGGTGGACTTGCACAGATGTTTATCAAGGATCTCCTAGCCGAGAGGATAATCTGAATAATCTCTCCTCCTGATACCCCTCAACCACTACATTTTTTCTGCTCAACTCTCAGATGTATAACTGTAACCAGCCTGGATCAGGATGCAACCCTCTCTGATGTACCAGGTCCAGCCAATTTGGCAGGACCCAACATTCCTGAACCTGAAGACTATTTCTGAGAACCATGATCTATGCGACAAGTGAGGCACTATCAGATTGGTTTCCACTCTCTCCATTCTTATTTTCCTCCTTACTCTGGACAACAGGGCCACGGGAGGAAAGACATAACATGAGACTCTTAGCCAAGTGATCACCAGGGCATCAAAGGCTAATATCTCCCTCATTCAGAACCTGAATATAAATTGAGGAAGTTAGTGGTTCTCTGGTGAAGCAAAGAGATTCCCCCACAGGGTACCAAATCTTAGGATCTGTGAAAGATCGATGAGTTCAGCCTCCACTCCCCTTGATCCAGAGTCTCTCTGCACATTCAGCTGCCCTTTGAGATATTCAAAGGGCAATGACAAGAGGTGGTCCTCTCCCTATCGCAGTAGGAGGAAGGTCTCTCACATCAAAGGCCAAGCCCCTCCCTTGCCTGTTTATGTGGACTTTCATGGGCATGTTGTCTGTTTGGACCAGGACAAGTTTACCTTGAACCTCCCTTTTCAGGCTCTGTGCCATCTGTCCATTGCAGTGCACACCCACACCCTCAGGCTGGCATCAGTGGTGAGAACCACTATCCTCAGCTCCCAGATTGGCAGTCCTACCTTGAGGATGTTGGAGAGCCACCACTCTAGAGATGACCTGACCATTGGGAGGAGCTGCAGCCTCAGGGTATAACTTTCAGCATGCTCCTCCTGGAAGGGAAGCAACTGCTACTGTAGTTCCCTCAGATGGAAACATGCCTAGGGGCCCACATCTGTGCAGGCCATCATCAACCTAGGAGGTTTATCACCTCCAAAGGGGACTGGTTCAGCACTCTGCACACCCATGTCTGTAGTTTCTCCCTTTTGCCCTGCAACAGGAAAACTCTGTGCTGAATCATATCTATAACAGCCCCCAGATGCTGGAGCCTCTGAGTTGGTTCCAGCTGACTCTTTTTCCCTGTTGAAGCAAAAAACATGAAACTCCAAACTCCATGATTATCTGCACATCCTCCCTTGCATGCCACTGGAGGATTTCCAGGCTAGCAGGTTGTCCAGGTACACATGGACATGCACCCCTCACACCCTCAGGTGTACCACCAGAACCACTAAAACCTTTGTGAACACCTGAGGGGAAGCTGACAGGCCAAATGGGATGGCTCTGTATTGGAAATGATCCTCCAAGTAGGCAAATCTGAGGTATTTCCTGTGGGCAAGTTGCACCACAATGTGCAGGTACACCTCCAGGAGGAAAAGGAATGCCTAATGGTCTCCCTCCTGAAACCCTTCCAGAATGGTCTTGAGGGTCTCCATGCAGAACATCTGCTTTCTTACAAAACAACTGACTTTCTGAAGGTTTAGTATGGCCCTCCAGTCCTTGTTTTCCTTTGGGACCAAAAAGAACCCTGAGAATCTCTGATGTTGGGTGGTTTTCTGGTGACCTGCACCACTGAAAGTGTATGAAGAAGCATGGAGGCTTCCAAATGAAATCTGTTCTGTAGCCCTTCCACACCCCAGAATCTAGGAATGTCCTAGTGATGGGGAAAACACTGGAGGTGTGGCCTGACTGGGCCCTGCCCCATGCCTGAAGGACTGTGTTGCTCTGTTTGCCGGTGGAAGAGGCTGCACCCTTGCTAAATCCTATGGGCTCCTACTGTCTAATCTGATCCTTGGGAGAAGAACTGTTTGGCCTGTATAATCTGAAGTTTTGCTGCCTAAATGACAATGGAAAGGAATGAAAGGCCTGAGGACTAGGCCGAAGTGGCTTCCCAGCTTCCCCTAGTCAATGAAAACAACACCTTCTTTTAATCTCTGGTGTTCATCAGAATCTCATCCAAAGCATCTTCAAACACCTTGACACCTTAAAAGGGCATGTAGAGAGATTTCATAGAATCATAGAACCATAAAGTGGGAAGAGACCACAAGGGCCATCTAGGCCAACTCCCTGCCATGCAGGAATACACAATCAAATTATTCCCGACAGATGGCCATCCAGCCTCCCTTTAAAAACTTCCAAAGAAGGAGAATCCACCACACTCCGAGGTAGCGTATTCCACTGCCAAACAGCTCTTACTGTAAGGAAGTTCTTCCTAATGTTTAGGTGGAATCTCTTTTCCTGTAGTTTGAGTCCATTGCATCCTAATCTCTGGAGCTGTAAAAAACAAGCTTGCTCCATCCTCAGTATGACATCCCTTCAAATATTTAAACATGGCTATCATGTGCTATTCAACATCTTTATCAATGACTTGGATGAGGGAATTAGGGGCATACTTATCAAATTTGCAGATGACACCAAATTAGGAGGAGTAGCTAATACCCTGGAGGACAGGATCAAAATTCAGAATGACCTGGATAGACTGGAGAGCTGGGCCAAAGCTAACAAAATGAAATTCAATACGGAGAAATGTAAAGTACTGCACTTAGGGCAGAAAAATGAAATGCATAGATATAGGATGGGACAGACCTGGCTGAATGAGACTACATGCGAAAGAGATCTAGGAGTCCTAGTAGACCACAAGTTAAACATGAGTCAACAGTGTGATGCAGCAGCTAAAAAGGCCAATGCGATTTTGGGCTGCATCAATAGAAGTATAGTATCTAGATCAAGGGAAGTAATAGTGCTGCTCTATTCTGCCTTGGTCAGACCTCACCTAGAATACTGTGTCCAGTTCTGGGCAGCACAATTCAAAAAGGATATGGACAAATTGGAGCGTGTCCAGAGAAGGGCAACTAAAATGGTGAAAGGTCTGGAAACGATGCCTTATGAGGAGAGACTTAGGGAGCTGGGTATGTTTAGCCTGGAAAAAAGATGGTTGAGGCAATATGATAGCCCTGTTTAAGTATTTGAAGGGGTGTCACGCTGAGGATGGAGCAGGCTTGTTTTCTGCTGCTCCAGAGACTGGAACACGGAGCAATGGATGCAAGCTCCAGGAACAGAGATTCCACCTCAACCTTAGGAGGAACTTTTTGATAGTAAGAGCTGTTCGGCAGTGGAACACACTCCCTCGGAGCGTGGTGGGGTCTCCTTCCTTGGAGGTCTTTAAACAGAGGCTGGATGGCCATCTGTCGGGGGTGCTTTGATCAAGATTTCCTGCATGGCAGGGGGTTGGACTGGATGGCCCTCGTGGTCTCTTCCAACTCTGCAATTCTATGATTCTATGTCCCCTCTTAACCTTCTCTTCTCCAGGCTAAACATATCCAGCTCCCTAAGCCACTCCTCATAGGGCATGGCTTCCAGACCTCCCACCATTTTAGTTGCCTTCCTCTGGACACGTTCCAGCTTGTCCATATCCTTCTGGAATTGTGGTGCCCAGAACTGGACACAGTATTCCAGGTGAGGTCTGACCAAAGCAGAATAGAGTGGCACTAATACTTCCCTTGATCTAGACACTATACTCCTATTAATGCAGCCAAGAATCGCATTGGCTTTTTTAGCTGCCATGTCACACTGCTGACTCATGTTCAGTTTGTGGGCCACTAAGACTCCTAGATCCCTTTCGCATGTACTGCCCTCAAGCAGGTGTCACCTGTCCTATATCAGTGCTTTTAATTTTTTCTGCCTAAGTGTAGTATCCTACATTTCTCCCTTTTGAAATTCATTTTATTAGTTTTGGCCTAGTTTTCTAATCTGTTGAAGTCATTTTGAATTCTGATCATGTCTTCTAGGGTACTAGCTACCCCACCTAATTTAGTGTTATCTGCAAACTTGATTAAGAACGCCCTCTATTCCCTCATCCAAGTCATTGCTAAAGATGTTGAATAGCACTGGGCCCAGGACAGAACCTATGGCAACCCACTGGTCACTTCTTTCCAGGATGAGGAGGAGCCATTAGTGACTACTGTTTGGGTTCAGTCAGTCAACCAATTACAAATCCACCTAACAGTTGCATTGTCTAGCCCACATGTTACTAATTTTTTTACAAGGATATCATGGGGGAATTTGTCAAAGGCCTTACTGAAATCAAGATACACTACATCCACAGCATTCCCTTCATCTACCAAGTATGTGACTATCAAAAAAAGAAATAAGATTAGTCTGGCATGACTTGTTTTTCAAAAACCCATGTTGACTTTTAGTGATCACAGCATTCCTTTCTAAGTGCTTACAGGCTGTCTGTTTAATGATCTGCTCTAGAATCTTTCCTAGTACTGATGTCTGGCTGACTGGATGATAATTATTTTGGTCTTCTTTCCCCCCCCTCCCTTTTAACGATGGGGACAACATTTGCCCTCCTCCAGTCTGCTGGCACCTCTCCTGTTCTTCAGGATTTCTCAAAGATTATTGCCAGTGGTTCTGAGATTACTTCTGCCAGTTCTTTTAGTACCCTTGGATGTAGCTCATCTGGCCCTGGAGACCTGAATTCATTTATACTGACCAGGTATTCCTGAACAACCTCTTTACCTATACCATATGCTGCATTTCCCCAACTGAATAATCTGCTCCATTTCCCCCAGGCTGAGCACTTTTTTCTTTTTGGGAGAAGAAAGAGGCAAAAAAAGTGTTGAGTAGCTCTGCCTTTTCTCTGTCCCCTGTTAGCATTTCATCATCTTCTTCATACAGTGGCCCTATCATTTCCTTATTCTCCCTTTTGCTACAGACATAACCAAAAGCCCCTTTTTTGGTTTTTAACATCTCTAACAAGCCTGAGCTCCATTTGTGCTTTAGCCTTTCTGACTTTGCTCCTATACGAACGGGATATTTGTTTGAATTCTTCTTTGGTGATTCCCCCCCCCCTTTTCCATTTCTTGTCCCTTCTAAGTCTTAGCTCAGTTGAAAGTTCTTTAGACATCCATTCTGGTTTCTATAGACACCTCCCAATTTTCCTCTGCATTGGAACTGTTTGAAATGGAGCCTTCAATATTTCACTTTTAAGAAACTCCCATCCATCATGAACTCCCTTCTCTTTTAATATTCCTGACCATGGGATCACCCCCAGTAATTTCCTAAATTTTCTGAAATCAGCTTTCTTAAAGTCTAGAAGGCATGTCTGACTATGCTTGGCTTCCCCTTTCCTCTGTATAACAAACTCCAGGAGAACATGGTCACTCCCCACTAAGGATCCCACCACTTCCACCCCATTAACCAGATCCTCTCTCTTGGTTAGGATCAGATCTAAAATAATTATCCCCTAGTTGCTTCTTCCACCTTCTGGACAATGGTATTGTTTGCAAGGCAAGTGAGGAATTTGTTGAACCTTAAATTTTTGGCAGAGTTGGACTTCCAACAACAAATATTTGGATAGTTAAAATCTCCCTTCACTACAGCATCTCTCCTTTCTGAATGTTTGGTCATCTCTTCCAGGAAGGCATCATCCAAGTCCTCAGTTTGGCTTGGAGGCTGTAGTATACCCCCACAACAATATCCCTGCTGTTTCTCTTCCCCTTGATTTTTACCCAGATGCTCTCAACCTGGCTCCAAGGATTTTAAGTCATGGATCTCCTCACTGATGTACACATCCTTAATGTATAATGCTACTCCACCTCCCTTCCTGTTTGGTCTATTTCTCTGAAATATGTTATACGCCTCTATTATTACATTCCAATCATGAGACTCATCCCACCAGGGTTTCAGTGATGCCTATTAAATCATATTTGCTTTGCTGTGCTAAGTGTTTGAGTTCTTTCTGTTTATCTCTTATGCTTTGTGCATTAGTATAGATGCATCTAAGACCATGGGCCATTCCACCTATCTGCCTTTTACAAGTTTTATTCCTGCCAATGTTGGGTTCTTGTACTATTTGCCTTGTTCTCTGTGTAACATACGAGTTATTATCTCCAGCCCTTGATGAACTCCTGCCTCAAGAATAGTGTCTCTCTCCCCAACAAAACTCAGTTTAAAGCCCTCCTGAACAGATCTTTCAGACTTTTAGCAAAAACATTTCTGCCAACTGTTGTGAGGTGCAATCCATCCCTTGCCAGAAGTCTACCTCCATGAAACTGCACCCCATGGTCCAGGAAGCCAAACTGCTCCCAACTGGGGAGCTAGTTGTTCACCTCCACTATCTTTCTCTCCCTTCCTGGGCCATGCCCTTCCACTGGAAGGACAGACAAAATGACTACCTGTGCATCCGAGTCCTTTAGCATCCTACCAAGAGCCTCATAATTCCTTTTGATATTCTGAAGGCTATGCCTTGCAGTATCATTGGTTCCCACGTGGACCAAAAGGAAGGGATAATAGTCAGTAGGCTGGGAGACAGCACACCTCTTCTCAAGACATCTTAGGCCCACAAACTACTGATTTTGTAACCCTCAGCAAAGAGTCCCCTATCACCACCACCACACACCTGCTGCAAGGATTGGCAGAGGCCAATCTGTGTGCTGAACCGTCCAAGGTCTCATGCACATTCTCGGAGGCCTGTCTTTGCTGCTCTCCTTCCCATTCCTTATCATAATTGACAAAGGAGAGAGTTTCAAACCGGTTCCATCGTGCCAAACTCATAGAATGGCCCCTGCTCCTTCTCCGAGTCACATTCTTCCAGACATCGACCTCCTGTGTATCAGAACTAACCTCCTCCAGAATGACATCCTCTGCATGTTCCTGAACCAGGACCTTCTCCTCTGCTCTGTCTAAGAAAATTTCTTGCTCCCTAATATGCTCTATAGTGGCTAATCAGGCCTCAAGTTGCTAGACCTTCTCTTCCAGCAACACAACCAATTTACACTTGCTGCAGGTGTAACTATGTACATCCACAGGCAAGAACACAAATATACAACAGCTGTTGCAGGTGACTGCAGCTGTTCCCTCACTGTCCATATTGAATACTTTGAAGTAGACACTACAACAGAACTCTGGGCCTCCCCCTCAAACTCCGCCACTAAGCACCCATGCTAAATACCCCTGTTTGCCGAACTCCTATATGCCGAGCTCCACAGACTGAGGCTGTAGCTATATAGAGAGCAACTGGCTGCTAGGTTCTCCTTCTGTCTCTCACCCATTTCCTCTCAGTAGTCTCTGACTCACTTCCTCTCAACAGAAGCTCCACCTCCCTGAGACCAGGTGCTCAGATAGAGAACCTTGGCCTACACATACACAGCTCTCACAACCAACAAGGTACAAATAAATGCTAATGAGCACTCAAGCACACCCCACTCAGAGCAGCTCACAAAACAAATGCTAATGAATATCCCCAGGCAAGCCTGCCTTATCCATTTGCAGCCTCTACAGAGCCTGCACACCCCAGCATGATTGAGCCTGTGCTGCCTCTTGCATGCGAGCACCTTAAGTGAGGCCTCCAATGTTGCTACCATCTCCTCTCCTTCCTCAGGTACCCATGCCTCCACAGCCATCTGTACAACAAGCACAATCTAATGGCACAACTCCGGGAGCAGAGAGTGACCCTCAAGGACCAGGGGTAGGAGGAAAAAAGGGGCATTGGTGTCACTTGACTATGCGGCCACTGCCATGCTTCTTGGTAGGCATATTTTCTCATTGGTGGTGCGTGGAGCTTCCTTACACATCTCTGAGATCTCTGCAATGCAGGATAAGGCCAGAACTGATTGCCCTGACTGCGTAGGTCAGTCTGCTCTTTGTTCTCATTCAGGGGCATCTCCACTTTGACTCATTGTCCAAGGAGAGCTTGGGGCTTTGCATTCTTTCCACCTCTAGCAAATTAGCTGTCCCATTTGAATTAAACAACTACTTTAGATTGTTTCCAAGGCTTAAAAACCCACAGAATAATCTACAAAAACAAAGCGGTGGAGCAAGCAAAGTTCTGTCTTGTTCTAAGCAAGGCAGGACTTAGGGTAAGGAAGTTTGATTGACAATTTTTGTGAAGCCCTGCCTCAAAAATGCATGGGAGCAAAAATGCATGGGACCCAGCATAAGACCCCACCCCACCCCACAGGAAAACAGATATGGGCATTAAAAGTTCACAAGGCAAACTTTTAAAGTCTTTTTTTTTTAACCTAATGGAGAATTTGGAGTTGGTTGATGCCTGGAGGTCTAAATATGTTATTCTATAGATTACACATTTTTTCCCTGAAAGATACATATCTTTCTCCAGAATCAATAGGCTTTTGATTTGTAAGACATTAAAAATTGAATTATAACAATGGAGATTTTGCCAAACACATTTTCTGATCACAAACCAATGACTACATTTAAAGAGTAAAAGAAATGTTACTTCTGAGAGACTGAATGAAGGAATTCTACAAAATGATAACACTGTTATTAAAGCCAAGAAAAAACTGAAATAATTATTTGAAGATAATTAGGATAAAGGTACAGAGATCAGAATGGTATGAGATGCTAGTAATATTTATGAAAGGATATTTTATACAGCAGATACTGTGAGTTAAAGAAAGACAAGAGAGAACACAATTGATTACATATGAAATATTGAAGAAGGAAGAAGAATTAAAGCAATTCCCTTGGAAAACAGAGTTAGTCAATCAAATTAAGATATTACAATCACAGTTATCCATGTTGACGGTTAGTGAGATTGGAAAAAAAAGTGCTATGTGAAAGTTAAGAACTTTGAATTTTCCAATAAGCCAGGAAAATGGCTGGCATCTAAAATCAGAAAAGAAAGGGAGAAAGTTAATTCTGAAATTACAAAAGAGGAAAGAGACAATTATGGATAATTTAAAAAATTTTAAAACATTCTACAGACATTATTCCTCTTTGTATAAGAAACAACAAATTTCAGTTGAAAAGGTAGTAGCATATGTAAGAAAACAGAACTTGCCATGGATTTCTGTTTTGCAAAGACAACAACCTAATGCTTCTATAGCAGTAAATGAGATCATTAAAGCAATTTAAAAGATTTAGACTGGTAAAGCACTAGGGTCAGATGGCCTTACAGCTATATATTACAAGAGTTATGAGGAGGAACTTTGTTTACCACTGCAACAAACTTTTAATTTGATTTTGAGGAAGTAGAAGATTCCAGAGACATAGAGAGCAATGACAATAACCTTAATACCTAAAGAAGGCCAAGATTTGACAATGACTAGTAGTAATAGACCTATTTCATTATTGAATAATGACTACAAGATTTTTACTACAGTTTTGGCAGAAAGACTGAAAAGGATCTTACAAGATTTTATTCATGCAGATCAGAATGGCAATTATGAGATAACATGAGATACGTTATAGATATTTGGATTATCTGGAAAGTCAAAATGAGAAATCAACCATGCTAATATTTTTAGACATGGAAAAGACCTTTGATAATTTGAATTGGGATTTTCTTTGGGGGATTTTAGAAAAAAAATGAATTTTGGGCAAAACTTTATAGCTTGGATAAAAGTGATTTACAATACAAAAACAGTGCAGATCATGGTTAATGGTGAATTTGAACAAATAGATGTGGAATTGAAAAGGGTACAAGGCAAAGTTGTTCTCCTTCTCCTCTGTTGTTTATTCTAGCATTTGAAGCCTTAAACAGAGGATTTAGATAAGAGGAGGGGATTAAAGGGCTGAATATTTTAAAAAGATTTTTTTTAATTGCAGAGGACTTAATGATTGTGTTGGAAAATCCTGTTGATAAGATTTTTCTGATGTGGTGGCGTTTAAGATCAATAAACAGAAGACAAAGAGGATTACTAAGAATATGAGAAAAGATAAATTGAAACTGTTGGAGAAGTCAGGACTTAAGGTTGAGAAAAAGGTGAAATATGTATGTATGAACATGTCAAATAATAGTTCTACATTGTTTCAAGACAATTATGTTAAAATCTGGAATGAAATAAAACAAGATCTGCAGAGATAGGATAAACTTGAATGGCCACTGGTAGAAAGAAGCTTGGTAATAAAAATGAATGTTCTGCCAATGTTATTTCTGTTTCAGATGATACTAATTTTGACTAATAATATTCTATTTTAAAAATGGCAGAAGAATTTGTCAAATTTTATATGGCAAGGGAAGAAACCAAGAGTAAAATACAAAGTTCTCCAAGATGCTAAGCAAAGAGGAGGGCTAGGCCTACTGAAACTGACACTGTATTTTTCTGCATGCTGTCTGTTTTGGCTAAAGGATAGGATAATGTAGTAAAATAACAGATTATTTGTCTCGGAAGAGCATGATCTGAGATTTGGGTAGGATGGTTATTTATGGTATGATAAAGTGAAGGCAAATGTGAGTTTTAATAATCATTATGTGAAACCAGCTATTTTAAGAATTTGGAATAGATAATAAACTAAGGTTGTGCCATAAGACACATTTATTGATCTGCACACAAGAAGTTTTTCATAGAATTGACAAGAGTATAAAGCAGAAATGGGTAACATATCAAGAATGTGCATTTTTTTAATTAGAAGCAGTTCAGAATGAAAACAAATGATGAATTGATGTCAGAGGGACATAATTTTCAATGGTATTAGTACAAACAGATTTTTGAAAGGTTTAGAATCATGGAATCATAGAGTTGGAAGAAATCACAAGGGCCATCCAGTCCAGCCCGCTGCCATGCAGGAACACACCATCAAAGTATGCCTGACAGATGACAATCCAGCTCCTGTTTAAAAACCTCCAAAGGTGGAGACTCCACCAGACTCTGAAGCAGTGTGTTCCACTGTTGAAGAGCTCTTACTGTCAGGAAGTTCTTCTTAATGTTTAGGTGAAATTTTCAAAATGGATTAAAAAATATGATCAGCCAATTTCTGTCACAGACTGTAACACAAAGCTCCTGAGCATCAAACATTATGACATTAATTTATCCATGCACTTAGATATCTGTCACTGTAATACTTACATTTAACTTGCTCTGAGAGGACATACCCATTGCCAGGAGGAGGAAGTCTCTCACATAACAGTGAAAAAGTTTATTTCTCTCTCCCTCCGAGAAGCTGGCAATATATTTCCCCAGTGGTGTCTGCTGAAAAATGCTCACAAACTTTTCAGCATGGTCTGCAAGACAAGAATACAATGGGATAAGGCAGGACTTTGTATCATCATAACTTCAAACATCTGATCTGAAACTCTAGGTTATTTATTTGTAGTGCTGGTCAAATTTCTCTGCCAATAATGTGGGAATTTAAAATCTGTACTGTATCCAAGTTGTGGGCAAAACTTTCATTTTATTAACAAAACTAAGGCTGGAATCCTACTGGCAACTTGGAATTAGTTGCATGAATGTCTTGTTTTGGACCCTGCCCAGGTTAGAGACTTGGGATTACTTGAATGTTGATCTTGTTTTGGATACTAGCTCTGCACAGTGTCCAAACCCTTCTCCTCAAGGAAGTTATCAACTTCTATAGGATGCTGCTGCAGCCTTTTACTGGCCAGGGTAAGGAGGGAAGGAGCAGGGGAACTAGCAGGGGAACTAGCAGGGGAAGGGGAGGGAGATTATTTGTCCACATCCCCACAAGAGCTCATTTCTCTTCCCCTAAATGCTACACATTGCCTGGTCAACTGCCTCCTCCCACTTTTGGTGAGCCACTAAACAGCTCCAGAAGCACACCTGGGGCTTGAGAACTGCTTTAGGAAAGTGGTGCAAGGAGCACAGAGCTATGCATGAGGATCATTAACAAGTTACTTCAGGATATTTCCAGTTGGGTCTGTCTTGATTGCTCAGAGACTAACAGTCTTACATAAATGGTGCCACCCTTGTTCAGATGTATAGTTTCCTGAGGATGGAGGAAGCTTTATTTTATAAATAACTACCTTGTCACTTAGCTGAGTAATATGAAATATTTTCTACATTACAGCAATTTTGGATATCCTGTAATTTTCAGATTTTTTGAAGTGGTAGTAGATAGATGTGAAACTGAGTATGAGAGAGAAAAGCAGCTAAACTACAGAAAAAAGTACGTACATAAAAAAGGGATGGCACCTCAGTTATACCCACGGATCAGTTCAATACGTATTATGTTTAAAGAGGTACCAGTTGCAATGCCTGCTCTGCACTCTCACCTTCATTGCCTGTAATGTATTGAGTATGAACCCAAAGATCTTCCAGATAATCTTTTATTCTCCAGCTGAAGGGCATTTCATTGCCAGCATCCACAGACAGTGTAAAGTAATTTGGCACCAGAATTGTCTCCGTTTGGGAACTGGGCAAAACACAGACAAGTATTTAGAGAGGAAAGGATGCCAGCAATATTCACAAGCAGAAACTTTAGAAACATTTATTTCTTCATATATATAGACATAGACATAGATATAGATATTCAGTATATTTAAAAACTCACTACTTCAATTATTATTTTATTTACTTATTTACTGAATTTATATCCAGCCTTTCTCCCAAAATGGTATTCAAGGCATCTTACAATAATTTTTAAAAGATTATGCTAAAACATTGGTTTACAAAGGTTAAGAAAAGGATTAAATAATCATATTATTGCAAAAACATGATTAAAAACAATTAAAGGAGCTTAAAACATAAATTCTAGTAGAAGATTAAAAAAATAGTGCACCACTTCACAGACTCGTGACTGCTCCATAATTAAAATTCAAAGGCCTGCCTACATAAAAACATCTTCATCTGCTAACAGAAAGATAGCAGAGAGGAGGCCAACCAGACTTCCTATGATGCACAGGCGCACCAGCCAAATTTATATCACGGTTCAGCCTGGCAGCCTCATCACTTACGCTGCCACTGAATAAATATTTGTGGAAACCACAGTTCCACAGTTGCTACCTTTATGTCAAACTTCCCCCTTATCCCTTCCTTGGACTGGGGTTTTACTTGCAATGGATAGTACTTGTATTGGTGTGCATTTTCTCACAGGGTTAGTGTGGCAAATAAATACTAGTAAGGTAAATAATTCATGAGGAGTCTGGATTCGATAAACAAAACATAAAGATTGGTTTATTGTGTAAACAGTATAACATAAATCTTTGAACTTTGTCTTCAACTTGGTTAAATTCAAACTGGTTGCTAGTTCCACTCTGTGGTGACCATATAACTTCAGAATCTTCTAGACTCAATAACAACTTGTGAGGTTCTTTGTTTCTTTTCACTCTATATTCCAATCAGCCTCTATCCCTATTAACACTTATTATTCTCACTGCACATATATTCCCCCAGTTCCATTCACAGCCATACACAAATCCCAGCCCTCTCCTCATCACATCACATCTTCAACTCCCTTTTTAAACTGTCATCTCCTTTCTCTCAATTGTCAGGCACCTCTTTTCACTCTAGGAGACCCCTCCTATACCAGTTTTCTGCCACAGGATTGGCTCCCTCATGCTCTCCTCCCGTTCACTCATCAACGGTCCATCAGATGCTCATCACATGCTCTCCACACCTCCCGTGAAAGGGAGTCCCACAGTCTGGGAGTAGCCATGGAGAAGCTTCTCTCCCAAGTCCTCACCAATCGTGTCTGCGAATGTGGTGGGACTGAGAGAGAAAGGCCTCCCCTGCAGATCTTAACGCTCACACTGGCTTGTAGAAAGACATGCAGTCCTTCACATAGTACAAGCAAATTATGATTTGTTTAAACAGAAGAATGTAGAACAACCTGAATGTAGTATACAAGTGATGTGAGCCACTAGTGGATTATACCTGTGGACACCCCCCTGCCCTGCACAGACCACAGTGCCGGGGTGGTGGATGACACAGTGTGAGGACAATTGCCAGTAAGTCAAGACTGATGAGCGTGTTTCAAAAACACCATTGTTTACATATTGAATAAAAGGATGCCACATTGTATAAAACACAAATGGTATAGTCTGTTCTTTAGGTCTTAGGTGATGATGTAATTAAATTGTCTGGCACTTTGTTCACCAAAGTTTCGTCAACTGGTCAGAATCTTCCCCCCCTTTTGGCTATTCCTAATTAAGCTGCCACTCATAAGAATATGGTAGGCTTTTGGTGAAACAGACATCTTATGTTTTATTTCAGGCAGAAGAAAGCCACTTCAGCACTTAGAATCACACAGGGAGAGACTTAGCATCTAACAACAATCCATGCATTTCAATAGCTCTCTCCAGGCCTTCTTCCAAGTATGTACTCTCTATGCACTCTATCTCTTTCCCTCTTCCTGGGTGTCATCCCTGTCAACCTCCATGTACAGAAGGCGACACTCCAACAGGAAAACTCTTCTCTACCTTGAAGAGGCTCTAGAGAGGCAAAATGTCTGGAAACATTTGAAAGCATGAGAAACAAGGTTTTTTTCAGAAAAAATGAAAAATTTTGGAACAATTGGAAAAACACATTACTAGTACCCTTTACAGACTGAAAGTCACTTTTGGTACATTAGGAACACAAAACATACTACAGTATGTATAATTTGATTTGGCATAAAATTAGCATGTTTTGTAGACTAAAATGAAGTTTATTCAGAAAACAATTACAGTACTATTTTAATTTTCTTTTCAACATTTTTATTTTTTGTTATAAACAGAGCCACAGAGACCTGAACTATAAGGAACATCTTGAGTTCTGACAACTTACTATGAACAGTGTGTGTGTGTGGGGGGGGAAATAAAAACACAAGAAATCATCAATGTAATAAAAATAGATATTTGTATTTATCTCCTCTAGCTCTCCATATTGTCAAGTAGACATTGCCACTCATTCCCATTAAAAGAAGTGAGAAAAGGAAACCAAGACCTGGAATTGCAAGGATCTGGTACTCTATATAGTCATCCATAAAAGTCTTCCTATTACATCATTTTTAGAAATATTTTTTGGGATAATAAATATATGAAAATATTGTCTTACATCTTTTATTTATTATTCTAAAAGAAAATATTCCATAACTGCCTTTTCCACATTTTTCTGGGCTGTCATATTTCTAGGAGACTCTCCAAGTAGTTTCATATCCTAGAATGGAGCACATACATTGAAAGAGGGGACTCTCTATCACAGACAGATGCCTTCTATATGTTTACATGGATGCCAATAAGGGTGGTGGTGGAGCTAACATGAAGTCTTATGCAGAGAGACTACATGCACTTTAATAATGCCTGAAAAGGGCAAATCTCTCTCTAAAATCTTTACCATAATTCTTGGGGAGAAGGGAGCAGCTATTAATCTCACAAACTATCCCTGACCAGTGAGAAATGGGCAGCCAAAATATCGTCTACCACTAACAATTATTAATAATAATTGGAACATAGTATTAATGAAAGGTAAACTGGTTATTAGCAATTACCCCAAGCCAGTTGGTATGGTACCTCAGAAAGTGCGCAAGGACCACCTTTTACATACCCTAGGATTTGGTGGTCGTAGGGCTCTCACTCCCAATGACATTGCTCAAGTGGAATACTTATAATTATAATTCTATAATTATAAACATGCGAGAGCTGTTATGACCTTTTCAAATGAACACTCAGCCAGAAAAGTATCTCTTCTAAGGAACCAGTTACTAAACAGAGGACTCCCAATCTCTCGATTTTTCCAGAATAAAGCTCCCCCAATGCCTATATTTAAACCTGCAGCCCCTAAACTAACCCTTCATAGTAACATAAATGATAACATGAATGATAATCTTATTGATCTAGGAGATACAGTACCCAGCTCAAACCATTCCTGGCATGAGTAACAAATTGTCCATGCATCCTCTAAATTAAAAGGTCGGGCATTTCTATTCAATGACCCAATCACTGCTGAGGAGGAGTCTCTCATGAATACATTTCAAATGTTGCCCCCCGTGGCCCAGTCCGATATCATTGATAGGCTAACTTCCTTGAGAGCAATTTTACTTAGCCTTCAGAGGAAGAACAAACAGAGATTGACAAATTCTTCCAACCTGAGAATGAGAACAACAGCTAAGGACAAGAATCACAGGATCACTGATTGGGTTGAGATGAAGAACCCAGAGGCAAATATTATTTCAAACTCTCCTCAAATAGCCCTTGATATGGATATACAGCCACTCACAAGCATCACTGATGTACCAAGTGATCTTGAGAGATCTGGGGATGATACTCAGGATAGTGAGTGTATTTTGATCAATGGGGCTGTATCTGATAATGAAGCGGGTCAATGGAAACAGCGACAAAGAACTGATTGACAATACAAGCATCAGTGTGCAACACTTAAAGTTGTACAATCTTGTGGCTCTGATGCAAATGCCCTAGCCCTCGATAATGTAAAAGCACTTTCACCAACAAAATGTTTATTTAAATGCATGTCTTGGAACATAGCTGGGTGAAATTCTAAGATCAATGATTTCGATGTGATAAATTACATCAACGAGTTTGATGTGATCTTTCTTCAAGAGACATGGTGTACATCTGAACTAGACTGTAATGGATACACCGTATTGGACTTACCAGTTATTCTACCCTCTGGCAAAGGAAGACCTGGTGCAGGACTTGCTATCCTGATTTCTACAGGGCTTAAAGTCATTATCAAGTGTCTGCCTCATTGTGAATCAATCGCCATGGCCTGTTTAATTGATCTTGGTACTTTGTGTTTACTAATGCTAAATGTATATATTCCACCAAAACTCAGTAGGGACTGCAACAATAAGGTGTGGGAAACATTGGAAAATTATATTGTTAAATTAGAGGGACAATTCCCCTCTGCTCTTTTAGTTCTGATGGGGGATTTTAACGCCTGAATTGGCCACAACAATGAGGTCCTTGTTTCTTCCCATGCTTGGTGTTTAGAAGAGATGGAGGACTGTATCTTGAATATTGATAGACACTCTAAAGATCGGGGGATCAATTATGCTGGCATATGCTTTGTTCAGATGGTTGAGTGCCTTGCTTTAAGAATGCTCAACGGGAATCCTTTATTTGACCCATGTGGCGAGTACACATATATATCAGCAAAAGATAGTAGTACTATTGATTACACTTTAGTTTCAGTTGCCCTTGTCGATTTTATAGTTAGATTCTCTGTGGGTACTAGGCTTGATAGTGATCCTCCTCCTCTTTCCCTCTCCTTTGAGATCTCCACTAATATTCATTCCCAGACACAACCTCATTTTACTGATTCAGTCATGGTGCTTAGACAGAAAAGGCTATGGTGGACAGAAAATCTCCATGGAGAGATTTCAGTACTCCTTAATTCAGCATTGTGTCTGGGGCTTAAAAACCAGATCATTGAATTGCAAGATGTGCAGGATGCCCTAGAGAGTTACTCTCATCTCCTCACGACATTGGCAACATCATTGAGGTGCACAGAGAGGAGGCCTAGAAACTTTAATCCCAAAGGTTTGCCCCCCTGGTTTGATAAAGCCTGTGCTACAGCTAGAAGTCACCTAAGGAATAAGTACATCCAATATAGGAGAGATAATTGCCAGACATTGCCTCAATCTTATTACATCACCAGAAGACGTTATAAATCACTCTTGGCAAGGAAAAAGAAAGAGGCAATTCAAAGGCAATGGACATCATTGATAAACTTTTCCCTACAAAAAAACACAAAGCTCTTCTGGGCAACAGTTACAGGGATGATAGGAAACATTGGTGGCTCTCCTCCTTGTAACATCCCCATAAATGTATGGGAGGATTACTTTTCCACATTGTATAGAGACAGTGGGGATCAGGTTTTTGTTATCCCCAACGAGCTGAACTCATCCCCTCTAAATTGCTTGCTTACTCCCCAGTGGCCCCTGTATCCCAAGAAGAACTAAAGATATTAATTACTCAGCTTAAAACTGGAAAGGCCCCAGGGCCTGATTTAATCTTGCCTGAGCTTTTGAAAGCAAATTTCTCATGGTGGGGACCTCTACTTGCGTCCCTTTTTACCCTCATTAATCAGACAGCCAGAATACCTCCTAGCTGGTCAAAAGCAATTATAATCCCTATTTACAAGAAGGGAGTTAAGAATGATCCATCCAACTACCATCCTATTAGTTTACTTTCTGTTGTGGGTAAACTCTATGGCCAATTTCTCAACAACCATCTTTCCGATTGGATAGAGAACAAGAACATTATCAGCGATGAACCAATTGGCTTCAGAAAGGGTAGGTCAACCTACGATCATTGCCTGGTCTTGAATCACCTGGCTGAGAAATATTCTAACTCCCAAAGTAAGGGTTTATACGCTGCATTCATTGATCTGAAATCAGCTTTTGATTTAATGCCAAGAGAGAGATTATGGGTCAAGCTTCTCACCTCTTCTATTGACAGGAGATTATTATGGCTGATTATGAATCTGTATAGAAGCACGACTATACAAGTGAGATGTGGTAGCCAGGGTAATCTCACAAAATCAATTCCTGCCAACAAGGGTGTGCATCACGGTTGCATATTGGCACCTTTACTATTCAATTTATATCTTAATGATCTTTCAGCCCTTATCACCTCAGAATCCCATCACCCACCCAAACTGGGCTCAGCTAGTATTCCTTTATTGCTGTATGCAGATGATGCAATTCTCCTCTCATTTACCAAAATAGGTTTGAAACAAATGCTGAGAGCTTTAGGGGGGGTACTGTGAAGAAAACTGCTTAACCATCAATTATAGTAAATCCAAAATCATGGTTTTCTCCAAGAATCAAAGTCGGTCCAATTGGGTCATAAACGGACACAAGTTAGAGCAAGTTAAATACTTCAAGTATTTAGGAGTAATATTCCAATCAACGTGTGGCTGGGTATCCCAGCAGTCCGGTGCTATTCAGTCAGCAAATAACAGTGCTAAGGCATTAGTTTGGGTTTTTTACACTAAAGGAGGCCAAATTTTACCAGCAGCACTCAGGGTGTTCCAGGCCAAGGTCTTACCATAATTGTTATTTGGCATACCTATTTGGATCCTAGGTTTTTCTTCAGCATTAGAACGGATTCTTTCAACCTACCTTCGGAAATTATTTGGAGTACCCAATTGTGTTCCATCAGCAGTTTTACGGCTTGAAGCGGGTTATCATTCAGTTGAATGTACTGCCTGGATGTGGGCCCTAAAGTATTGGCTTAAACTTTTCTATGCTGGCCCTGAGTCAGGATATTTGTATCTTGTAATGAAAGACAATTATACCACCCTTTGGTCTAAAAATATCAAGGAAAAATTGCAGAGAGTAGGCTTTTCAAACTTCCTTATTACATATGATCTGCCTAGGGCGCAGCAGATTCTGGTTCGCTGTATAAAAGATATTGATATACAATATTCTTTATCCTCCGCCCGCACCACTTGTTCCCCCATCAGTTTAGGATTGCAGTTTAATTTTGAGAAGATGGCACATTATTTACAAAATCTGACCATCTCAAAATATAGAGTTGTGTTTACTAAAGCAAGACTCAATTTTATCCCCTCTGCCTTGCTAGAAGGCTGCTTTAAGGGAACTCCCTACCACGAATGGGTCTGCCCTTGTGGTGAAGGTTCTGTTGAGTGTCTAGAGCATGTCCTATTTTTCTGTATTTTTTACAGGGATGAGAGGCTAAGATTAATTTCATCCCTTTTGCATAAGTTTCCAGGTAGGCCAATCAATTGGTACCTGGTGTATCTGTTAAACGATTCTGAGAAGAGTAAAACAGAAACAGTGGCTAAGTTTCTCCTTTCTGATGTTAAAACTTGTAAGATTATGACCCATGTAAAACAAACAGCCCCGTCTATTGCTCTTTAAATACCCATATAAATTTCCATCTTGTCCTACTCTCATATGGACTAGTAGCCACACAGGCTCTCTTGTCATAGAGCAACATTTATAACTTAGGTTTTCACTTTTTTTCCACTTTGGACTTTTTGACTGTTCGGAAGTGGAATACACTGCCTTGTAGTGTGGTAGGTCTCCTCTTTTGGAGGTTTTTAAACAGAGGCTAGAGGGCCATCTGTTGGGACTGATTTGATTGTGTATTCCTGCATGACAGGGTGCTGGACTGGATGGCCCTTGTGGTCTCTTCCAACTCTATGATTCTATGATCTATGATCACCTAAAGTATTTGTAAGTGACCTGGTATATGCATATATGTATGTACATATGTACACAGTACGAGTATGTCATGAATATTTGTTTATAATGTTATTTTAACACATTTTATATGTTTTATATATATTGTGATGCCTAATGGCCTGTTGGCTGAAATAAAGTTATGTTGTTGTAACATAGGTATATGTGAACTGAACAAGGTATTCATTCATGTGGAGCAAAAATGGCTATTCACCATATACACTGAAGGACAGATTAGTTTGTTATCTTCATTCATGGTGTTTCATGCAACTTACCTCCTCTGATCCTCGATATATGGGATGTTCAGAAGTTTCAGATCACTGAAGATGAACATCCATAAGGCTTTCACATAACTTTCAGCTGTTGGTCTGACCAGTAGGTTCAAGTTACAATCTCTGTCTATGACAGACAGAATATAAGCCAAAAATGGAGTCACCACCCTTTGAACCCGTTTCCACAAGGTGTATCTGCAAGTGTCAACACAGGCAAAACAAATGAAAATGCAATATTTACAAGAAGCTGAAGAAGCTCAAGTTTCTTTCAGGACCATTCTGACGTATCACAGCAGAGAATGATATGCAGCAGTGGTTCTTAACCTGTGGTCTGGGGACTCCCAGAGGGCCACAGTGTCCTCACGGGGAGTGCACGAAGGCTTGAATGCTGATCAGCTCACCTGCCTGCAGTGGAGTGGCCATGTGACAGGAGCCAAGGTAAAGGCTGGCTGGTTTGGCCTGCACATTGCCATTCAATCCGCTCCAGCCACAAACTTGCAAGAAAAAGCAGGAGAAATGTCTTCCCTCCCCTTCCAGTGCCTCTGAGGAAAGGTTTGATGGATGGTGCAATCGTATTACTGTATTATTATCAGGTATTATTATCAGGTATTATTATTATTATTATTATGGTTTTAAATCTTGAGTTAAGTCTTGGGGGTCCATGGCAACAAAAGGCATTTAAAGGGGGTCCCTGGTAAAGAAAAGGTTAAAAGGTACTAATATGGAGGAAAAGCACCCCAACTCTGCATTTCAACTCAACTCACTTTGGAATGGTATACTGTATATGCATTTTTGATCAGGAATACTAACCAAAACCCTCCAAATCTGGTATCCCTTCAAGTCTATGCCAAATTTTGTGCATCAGACCTTGAATTTTGTGTTGCCACCACTAGTGTAGACAGACATACCAAATGGGTTCTTACTGATGTCTCCCCAAACCAAAACTTGTTTCCTCCACTCCAAACCTATGTTAAATTTTGTTTCATGACTTCAGTTATTTTGTCATCATAGAGTGCCAAAGACATTTTACAAGAAAAAGACATCAGGTTTCTGTCAATAAATTTCATATTTTTTTCATTGAAGAAAGCTCCATCTAATCACTAAATGAAAGAAGGCAGTGAAATCTCCCCGAAGCTGGAATGTTTAGCTCGACCAGGATGACCACTGAAAAATCTGTCACCTTGAGAAGTTAATCATTTCCCAGTTGAATGGGTCAACCTCAGGAAAAAAAAACACACCAGGTAATTTAATCTCTATAGTTATTTTGTTTCTGACATGCTACCAATTAGAAAGTGGTAAATTTTTTCTTCCTTTATTAGATACAAATTTCTTGGACACATAAGATTTTATCTCTGAAAATAGGCCACATCACATTTGGTATCCATGCTGATAAGCTTGCCCCAAACAACTTAAACTATAAAAATCCCCTCACCAACAATGACATAGTTTGATATTTTTCAGACTTGTACAACATACTGCAGCAGATTCGTGACACTTATTTACATATTTAAACAATCTCTGTACACACATGAGTTCCATTCATGCTATCACCTTGATACACTATAATGGCATTTTTACAGCCACTTTTCTTAAGGTGGCAAGGCATACACTTCTCCTGTGTGATCTCTACTAGCAATACCTCCAGGCCAAGTAATTCCTGTCCATGGTACGATGTACACCAAGCATTGCTAAGTAGTGTTTATGTTCCTGTTAAGGACAACCTAAAGCCAGAAACAACTGTCTAAGCCAGGGATGGGCCACCATCCATTTTTGAAGCCTCAAAACATTCTCATCATCTTTTTGAATTTTTCTTTCTTTTTAAATGAAAAATGCACCCTGGGCTGTGAGGGAGAATTTTCATTGTGTTTTTGGTTTCCTCTAGACTTTTTTTTTCTAACGGAAGATGTTGACTGGAAGGCACCCTACTGATTATATGTATGTGGGGGAAGGGGGCATTTTCAGTTTTAAAAAGGGGGAATTTTTTAAAAATCTGAGAAGGGGCTACATAGTAGGAGAGTGCAGGCTTCCAAGGTTCTGCAAAGTGCCAATATGGCACTGAAGTCCCTGGCAGTTTCCCACTCCTGGTTTAAGCAATAACCTTTACTTCACATGGCCTACCCAAGGTCCCAGTAAGCAGATCAGGTGCCCTGGAACAGTTTGACCACAAATGAAATTAACAAGGTGCAGAGGTCTCTCTATCATTGGTCCACAGGATGAAGTGAGATGAAGGTGGTTTGCACACCCTAACAATGGAGTATTTTTGAACTACTGGGCGTGTAAGGTACATTAGAAGAATATCTCAAGATTCCTAGATCTGTCCTCCCAACCTCCATACGCAAGCTTGAACAAGACCAATCTGGAGCAGAGGTGGGTACTGAGACCTCTATTCTGGGCCTTATCCAGTCTGAAGAGGTACCTCATCTGTCCCATGAAGGATCCTGGGGAAATTCCTCCCTAAGTTCCTCTTACACATCCACAGGGAGAGTTCCCCCATGTGCTGCTGGCCTTCCAAGTTGAGGCAGTACGAAGGACATGGAGAAAAACTGCCACTATCTACAATCACTAACTGGTGATAACTGTGGAGATCTCCTTTAAGTGACACTACTTGCTTTCTGAAGGTCAGCAGCTTGGGTGGTAGGGTGGGAAGAGGGAAATCTTCACTGTGATTTCTGATTTGTGATGAAAGAAGAGATGTGGATATGCTTTATCCATCTTGAAGCCTCTTCAATGGGTGTTTGAGTTCTCTCTGCTGAAAAGGTGGAGGTTGAATATAAAGATTTTAAATTATAGAGAAATAGTAGAAAAAATTGAGCATGAATGGCAAGAATTATGGGAATTAAATGATAAAGAAGAATCAAAAGGAATTTTGTGGGATACTATGAAAGCTGTGACAAGGGAGATATGCATAAAAGAAACCTTTAACTTAAAAAAAAGGCAAGAAGAAAGAAAAGGGAAATAGAATTATTGGAAAATAAATATATATTAGATAAGGAAAAACAAACTTATATTGAGTTATGAGCAAAGAGGGAGGAATTGGATAAAATGGAAGTAGATGAAGTACAGGAAAAGTTAATTTATTTAAGAAGGGAGTATTCTGAATTTAGTAATAAAAATTCAAAAATGTTGGCTAGATCCACACAGAAGAAGAAAATGGAAAATATGATAAATGGAATTAGAGATAAAACAGGTAAAATATGTAGAACAATGAAGGAAAAACTAACAATTTTTCAGGAGTTTTATAAAGACCTGTACCAATCAGGGAATAAACCAGTGGAACAAACAGAAAAATATGTAGGGGGAAATTGGAAGATTAAAATAGAAGAGGAAGATAGGGATTTATTAGAAAAACCAATTACGAAAATGGAAGTAGAGGAAGCAATAAATAATTTAAAAAGTGTGAAAGCTCCAGGAATGGATGGGTTAGGACCAGATTATTATAAAGTATTTAAAAAGAAGTTAATACCTAAATTATTAGAATTATATAATAATATAATAACTGGAGATAAAATCCCTCCATCATGGCAACAATCATTGATAATATTGATACCAAAACCAGATAAGGATTTGATGGACCCTGGATCATACAGGCCTATATCACTGATAAATCAAGATGCAAAGTTATTATCAGCAATCATAGCAAAGAGAATGAATAGTTGTATGTATAAATATATATTAAAGGACCAATGTGGATTTGTGAAAGGAAGACAAATGTCAAATTTAATAGGAAGGGTGTTAAATAAAATACATATAATCGGCAAAACAAAATTAAAGGCAGGGATATTAACATTAGATATATTTAAAGCATTTGACTGTGTGGAATGGCCAACATTAAAATAATATTGAAAGAATTTGGAATAGGGAAGAGGTTTCGAGGATTAACAGATCAATTGTATTCCCATAACACAGCTATAGTGATGGTTAATGATGGAATAACAAGAGAGATAAAAATAACGAGAGGAACAAGCAAATGTTCTAAGCAAATGTGATAAGAAATGATAATAGTATAGAAGGAACTGGATTAGAAACAAAACATAAAATAAGCTTGTTTGCTGATGATACATTGCTAACACTTAAGGAATTGATTAACGGAATAGAAAAAATTAAAGAACATTTAAAATTATTTGGGGAGATGACAGGTTTACAGGTTAATTGGAATTAATCAGATATGATGTTGTTTAACTATACTAAGGAAGAAGAAAATATATTTGTAAAAGAGAAAAAATTAGAAGTAAGATTAAAAAGTAATATTAAGTATTTAGGAATAAATATTACAAAAGATTTAAAAGAATTAGAAGAGAAAAATATTATGGTATTAAGGAAAGAAATGGAAAAGAAGTTGGAAGAATATAAAAATATTCAACTATCATGGTTTGGAAGAGTAGCTTTAGTTAAAATGAAAATATTACCTAAAATATATTTTTTTTGTTTAGAATGTTACCAATAAAAATATCAGAAGTAGAATTGGAAAAATGGCAAAATATGTTGAATAAATATTGTAATGGAGGGAAAAGGACATGATTAAATAAATAATTTTGGTATATATCACAGAAGGAGGGAGGACTTGGCCTTCCCAAAATAAAAGGATATTATGAAGCTAATCAATTGAGATATGTTATAGAAGGAATTGTAGGACAGGGGGATTTAGAATGGTTAGAGATAGATATAGGGAGAATAGAAAAGAGAATATGGAACATTTTTTTGTGATTTTACAAAAAAGGAAATTAAAGGTGTCAATTTATAATGGAGAGAATGGGAACCAAGCAGAAAAGGATTTAATAACAAATTTATTAACGGCAGCAAGATTTAATTATAGCAAGGCATTGGAAAATGCAAATAAATGTACAAGTAGAGGAGTGGTATAAAGAAGTTTGGAAAATGGCAATAAATGATAAGTTAACATGTAGAATTAAAGTAAGAACAGGAAGTTGGAAAGAAAGTGATTTTGATAAAATTTGGAAAGTATTTGTTAAAAAAGTATTACAGACAAAAGATGGGAGGTTACCTGCACAAGAAGAAATGAGATTCTGGAAAGATTAGGTAAGGGATAATGGCTCCGGTGAAGGGGAGCACTGAGGTGGGGGGGTAGGGGGATTAATATTCTTGAAAAGAATTATAGTAAAGAATCTATGTTAACTTTTGAAATTAGTTAATAGAAAAATTGCGATGTTTATGATAATTTTATGTGTTATACTAAATCAGTATTGATTGGATATTATAATGTACGATTATAAAATTAATACAAATATATTTTTTTTAAAAAGAGTTCTCCCTGCATCCTCCAGAACGGATACAACCAGTGCACGAATTAGAGTGATTTTGCCCACCCTGCACCTTCCCTCATTGAGGGGGGTTTGCCAGATCCATGAAGATCAACAAGGTCAGAGAACAGCCATACCAACCGATCTGATCTGTCCCATGGGGTGGGGGAATCATTTAGATTATGTCCTTCACAGAAAGAAGGCTCTAATTATCTCTAAAATAGGACTAAATAATCTCTTTCATATATTTATTGTTAGGGGTAAATGGCCATTTGGGGCAGATATTATGTGCCCTGTGATACTAGATTTTTAAGTGTATGAACACACCAGAAATTAAGACAGGCAGGAAAGAGACACTCTAGGAAAGACCTGATCATTAGAATATGCCTTCCTTTGTGGAAAATCATCTCTGGCTTATCAAGGCAGTGAGTGGGTGGAAGATGGTTCCTGACAAACCCCTGTTCTACAGAGATTCTACTGCTTTCTCCATCTTCCCACTTCCCTCTTAGAGAAGGCCCTGTTCCAGGTATTACCAAGGTAGAGGTACATGCTTCTTTCTTAGCCTGAGGTCAACAATGAACATCTCTAGTACCCTGGTGATGAAAGTTCTGTACGATGTGGCTAGTCAAAACAGCAGTATCTGCTGGATTTAATCCTCTACCCACTGCCATTCCCTTTTCCTTGTGTGCCATGGCTTACTTAGACTGTAAGCCTGAGGACAGGGGACTGTCAAAGTAACAATCTGTAAGCAGCTCTGAGAGCCTTTGAGGCTGAAGAGTGGGGTATAAATACTCTAAATAAAGTAGCAATGACAATATAAAACAGCAGAGCATATAGTATACTATTGCCTCAACAAGTAAAAGAGTAGAAGTAACATGGGCTTGTCAGAATGAAATCTTTTAAGTTAAAAATATCTATCTAGACCCATGGCCAGCCATGGCTATTCCCCTGCTCCTGCAAACAGACTCCAGAAAAGTGGTTATGGCAACTTCAGGAAGTCAGGGGTCACAATGCCATCCTCCTGAACTCACTGGGGGATGCATCCCTGCTGAACTGGCTGTGTCAAAAGAAAAGAAAAGAAAAAAGAAAAAAGAAGTTGCTTTTCCTTTAAACAGTGCCCAAGATTCTGGACTGGGAGATGTATTACACATGTGTGACTACAATACATCTCCCATTCAAACCGCCACCTTTTCTCTGCTGCAGCCCCCCACCCCATGGCAATAAATATTAATAAAATAATAGTTATAACAATCTTTATTGTAATTAGCAGCCCAGAGGAAGTTATATCCAGTTGTAAAACAGGGGAAGAATCTCTGAGCATGTAAAATGCATTAGTGGTAAGCAAAATTAAATAACTATTATTTTATTAGCAGCAAATAGCAAAAAACATATTAATAATGTGGAAATAATTTTATTAACATAGGAAAAAGCTACAGAGAAAGCAATATACTTATTTAGATCACTGATGAAGATCCAGAGGGATCAAAACAACTGAAAAAAATCTGGAAAAGTTGTTTGGAAGTTGTGAGAATATTGGAACACTGAAGAACTAAAGACATAATATAGGTATAATCACAGTTTTGTTATGATATATATGCTGAATTAAGCTCATTGTGTGAAAGTGTACAAATTAGTTGTTATTGCTGCCTTAAGGTATTCTGTTAAACACTAAATACTGAATTTTGTGAATCAATTACTCATGAGGAAGCAGTGTATGTTGATGATTATAGCTATTTTGGTTATGTAAAATATTATATACTTTTGGATATAGCAAATTATATACCAGCACAAGAAGTGGACATATTTGTAATTGTAATAAACTAATGGTTTCTGTAAAAATTATAAAATTATATCATATGTAATTGTTAACTCCTAGTATTGCATTAACTAAATACAGCTAAGACAGAACTTCCTGTCAAGAAACTGTCTGCAGGAGTCTTTCACTTTCATAGCACTATCTGAGTTATTGGTTCCTTGACTACGTGTTGTGGTGACTCCTTACTTCACACCATAGCTATCCACATGTGGAAAGTGACAGCAGAGTGCAGCAGGCCTAGTGAACCCACACTCATCATGCATTCAGTTTAATGATATAATTAATGCCTGAATAGGGCTTTTGTGCCTATGTTATATAGTACAAGCAATATACATATGGTCAAACAACAGCAACAACAAATGGTCAAGGGGGAAGTAATGTTTTCTAAAGTCTACGAGGTGGATCCCACAGTTCAGACTACACGACAAGGCAAGAACAGCTAGCAAGCAAGCAAGCTTAATTCTTAAATATAGCAATGGGGAATGACGGGGTTAAATATTCAGCCTTAAGTATGGAATGCAGAGCTCATACTCCATTTTCAGGGTGTCTGGGTGCTAAATTTTATTTTCCGTATCAGTCCTGAATCTGCTTGCTCATAACAAAAAAGCTCAGGGCTTAAAAAGTGAGTAAACCTGACTTTCCTGAAAGTAAAAATCTTAATGTGCATGGAAGTGCCTCACAGATGTGCACATCAACCTTCTGGACAGAGTTGGCTCCCTGAACTTTTTAGACTGCTACAATTTGACAGGTTTAAACTGCTGCCTATACCTGAAAGTTCCTGCTTCCTGAAGGGCACTGAGATTTGATGCCGCTTGGAGTACCCACTGCTTCATGCCATAAGAATTTTCCTCTTGCTTTCTCAAAAGGCTGAACAGACGACTCTTTATTATCTTCAGGAAGTTGGCTGAAAATGGAGAGGAAAATGAAGTAATTATTACTCTTTGTGGCTAAATTTCAAATGTCAGAGTAACACAAGATTTCCTGATATTCTGCAGACTATCACCAATGATGGAATTACAAATATGATTCTACTAGCTGGACCCGGCGTACCATACGCCATTAAAAAACTCCCCCCAAAATGCCCAGGAGACCTCATGACAACCCTTTGAGGTAGGATGGTGGGTTTAACTCGCACCCCACCGCTCAGTCTGCCCCTTGCCACCCCCCACCACTTGGTCTGCCCCTCCCCACACTTGTTCTGCCCCCACCACTGCTCATTCTGACCCCAACACTGCTCGTTCTGCCCCTCTCCCGACTCGTTCTTCCCCCCTGCTCGTTCTCCCCCCCCTCATTCTGCCCACCCACCACTCGTTCTGCCCCCCCACTCATTCTGGCCCCCACAACATGTTCTACCCCTCCCCTGCTCATTCTGCCCCCACCACCACTCGTTTTGCCCCTCTCCCACTTGTTCTGCCCCTACCCCCTCGTTCTGCCCCTCCCCCCTCGTTCTGCCTCTCCCCCACTCATTTTGCCCCACCACTCATTTTGCCCCCCCCCACTTGTTCTGCCCCACCGCCACTCGTTCTTCTCTTCCCCCACTCGTTCTGTCCCTCCCCCCACTTGTTCTGTCCCTACCACCACTCGTTCTGACCCTCCCCCATTCTTCCCCTCCCCCAATCATTCTGCCTCCCACTCATTCTGCCCCTCCACCCACTCGTTCTGCCCCTCCCCCACTCGTTCTGCCCATCTCACCCCACTCCCTGCACTCTAGAACACACACGTGCATACCACATCCACCCCCATGTTACTCACTCTCCAGCCAACATGTTTGAGATCTACATGGTCCCATCCCCTGTGTGCTGATTGGCTGCCCAACAGACCTGTAATTGGTTGGTCAGTTCCCTTAGCAGCCAATCAGCACACTGGAAATGGCAACATACCCAAGAGAATTATATAGAGAGAGATTTGAGAAAGTTTTCATAACACAAGGCCTATCTACTCCAACATCCAGTTTCTCACTATGGGGTTGTCTACCCTTACTAAAACATCCAGCTTGCCTCTGCATTTTCCTGATTTGTAGTGACTCTGGGCTTGTCTATACAACCACCAGGAACATCGAGGTGACATCAGCATAAGTATCCACACAATTCTCCCTTGTTAAATAACCTCAGTGTAAGATGGTGGCCAACAAGCCAATTTCTTCATGTCATTTTTGACCATACATCCATGGCTCCTCCGCTTTATTCCCCCCACAATCCATTAAGTATACAAACATACATATTTCTGCCTTTGTTGTTATGTGCTCCTGCATTCCTATTGGATGGCTAATGTCAGGACCTTGAGATCTGAGTGCCGCACATGAATTCCAACCACCATTGCCTGCCTGTCAATAATCATGTACAGTCACAGACTAGCAAACTACTGACATGGAGGGCACTTTGAATATCTGCCTGGCAGTGTATGCTTTGCTGCAAACTACTGTAGCAGTGCATGTTGCGCTGGACATGTACCAGCACAGATGAAAAGTTCAATGAAGAAGAGTAGCAGCACAAGAGAGTTCCTACAATGTCATGTCTGTGCCTTGTTTGGGGTTTATGAACCCTTTTTGGCCACAGGAAAAACAGGCCTGACATGGGCTCAGATAGGCTCGTCATTGGTGGGTGTACCCATCCAGCAACAAGTGGTCGAACTGGTTTGTCTTGTCAGTGTGGTCAGACAAGCAGTGTCTGCATCATTTCAGAATTGCTCCACTTCCTTTAAATTAGTGGATGTGCTTCGTTCTGAAGTGCAGAAGAGAGACCCCTGCCTGAGGAGGAGCTCAAGGAATGAGCAGCCATTACTCTGTGGCTGCTTGTAAACTGGTGCTCCTATCACCTTGCATCCCAGCAGTTGGGAATGGGATAGTCCATGGTGGCAGACATCTTTGTTGAAGTCATCCTGGTTATGGAATTGCTTCTTCTGCCTTGTCTTGTTTTCTTAAGACATGCTCGTAAGGTGTGTACAGTCGCCCCTTCCTTTTCATGGGGGTTAGGGGCAGAGCACCATCGCACAATTAAAAAAGACACAAATAAAGTAAAAAGTAAAGTAAAAACCGCACCACCGCACAACCCCGTCTGTCTACCCTCTCTAACACACACACAAACACACACCTACCTTCCCCTTCCTGGGGAACAGCCGAGGCAGGGTGGGAGGCACTGCCACGTGCCCTCGCCTGCCTGCCTGCCCTTCTCTAACACACGCACACACACCTTCCCTGCACAGGAGGAGGCTCCAGGTCCCTTTAAGAGCCTGCCCTGGGGAAGGGGGAAGATGAGGGGCTGGGGGTAGCTGCTGCTGCTGCAATGCGCCTGGACTTTGCAGAAACTCCCAAAAATAACCAACTTCCTTTTGCCAAACTTTCTGGTGTTTTGGGGGGCCTGGGCAAAGTGGATGGAAGGGACGAAGTGGATGGGAAGGGCACTTCGCAGGGAACAGAGCAGCTTGGGATCCCTGATGACTACTGCCGCCGCTGTGGTGTTGGTGTTGAGCAGTGAGGTGCCTCCCTCCTTTGCCTCCTTAGTAGCAATGGCAGGAAGGGTCTGCTAGCTGAGCTAAAGTGCTGGGGGGGGGGTGATGGTGCCAATGCTTATTAAGTCGCAGCGGCATCTTGTGAATGGGAAGCAAAGGAGATGCAGCAAGGCTGGCTGTTCCTCCTGTTGTAGCTGACCAGACTGGCCAGTGGGGGATTCTCTTAGAACATCCTTAAGCAGCAGCGCCATCTTAAGGAGCCTGATGGTGGTGGTGATGATGATGACTTTTCTCATTCCATTGTAGCAGTGAAAAGAATGTCAGCATGGGCTTTCAGAGGGGAGCAATGCAGACTGGCCCATGCCCACATTCTTTCCCCTGCTACAATGGAACGAGAAAAGTCATATTCATCATCACCACCACCATTGGGCTCTTTAAGGCAGTGCTGCTGCTTAAGGATGCTCCAGGAGAATCCCCCACTGGCCAGTCTGGTCGGCTACAACAGGAAGAACAGCCAGCCTTGCTATCTCTCCTTTGCTTCCCATTCACAAGATGCCGATGCAGGTTAATAAGCAATGGCACCATCATTGTTCCCCCCAGCACTTTAGCTCAGCTAGCAGACTCCTCCTGCCACCACTGCTAAGGGGGCAAAGGAAGGAGGCACCTCACTGCTCGATCTCTCCTTTGTTTCCCATTCACAAGATGCCGCTGTGGGTTAATAAGCATTGGCACCATCTCCCCCCCCCCCCAGTGCTTTAGCTCAGCTAGCAGATCCTTCCTGCCGCCGCTGCTAAGGGGACAAAGGAGGGAGGTACCTCACTGCTCGATACCAACACCACAGTGGTGGCTCTGTTCCCCAACTCACCTTGCCTCGTCCCTTCCTACCCACTTCTCCCAGACCCCTGAAACTGCAGAAAGTTTGGCAAAAAAAAAAGTTGGTTATTTTTGGGAGTTTCTGCGAGGTCCAGGCACATCGCAGTAGCTGTCCAGGAAAGCAGCCCAAAATGCCAGCAGGATAAACAAGATCTGGGAAAGCAGCCAACCCCCAGTGATAGCAAAGTTAATTAGGGAGAGCCAGATAAGGTTCAGAACAAGCGAGGTTCCGTTTCTTGGAGAAGCAGCAATACAGGCAAGAATGCACACAGAGAAAAGTCCAGAATACAGTCCAAAGGTCGAGGCTTACAGAAGGCAGCGTAGTCAAGCTATAGGTCCGTGGGTCAGCAGGATCAGCCAACAGGGTAGCCAGGAACAGTCTAAGGTCAAGGCACGAGTCAAGGCAGCAAAGCAATGAAGTCAGTAGGAAACTTTCTCCAGGAAGATCAGTTGATCTCTGACGAAGCCTCCATCGCTTCTCCCAGCATATATAAAGCAATTCAGGCTTTGCCAGCTGTTTCTTAATGAGCAGTTTTCCCCCAAAAGGTCTCAGAGACTTCCTTTGAGCTTCTTTTTGAGCTCGCTGCTGAGTATAAGATAGTGGAAGTAAGTCCTTCTCTTCTTCGTCCTTATCTGAGTGGGCAGGACTCTCTGCTGGAACTGATGCCAACCAGACTTTGTCTGCTTGAGCATCTAGATTGGCAGAGTCCCCTGCTGGCACAGGTGTAGATAAACCTGTGCCAGGGTCCCTACGGCTGTTCCCTACCATGTCCTCCTCCTCCTCTGACTCTATAGCCTCATCAGGCTCATGGGACATGACAGCAGCAGCACAGCCACACCCAGCCCCTCCTCTTCCCCCTTCCCTGAGCCAGGCTCTTAAAGGGACCCAGAGCTCCTACCTGGCCTTGGCTATTCCCCAAGGAGGGGATGGTAGGTGTGTGTATGTGTGTGTGTGCATGTGTTAGAGGAGGGCAGGCAGGCGAGGGCACATGGTGGTACCTCCCATCCGGCCTCAGCTGTTCCCTGGGGAGGGGAAAGTGTGTGTGTGTGTGTGTGTGTTAGAGGAGGGCAGGCAGGTGGGGTCATGCAGTGGTTCCTCCCACCCGGTCTTGGCTGTTCCCCAGGGAGGGGAAGGTGTGTGTGTGTGTTGGAGGAGGAGAGTGGGCAGGCAGGTGGGGTGCGCAGCAGTGCAGTGATGGCGAGTGCACTGTGGGAGCTGCTCAGCCCACGCCTGCCTGCCTGCCCACCCGATATGTTGCAAGTGAGCGCCATTGGTACCAACTCCGTGGATACACAAAACTGTAAAACCGAAAGTAGTGAAAAGTGATGACTGTATTGTGAAAATATTTCCAAATACTTTTTCAGTAGCAGTAATGAAATTTGGATGTATGCATTGTCAGATTTCTAGATCTGTATTAGCTTTATAATCTATATAAATTTGCACAATTGTATGTATGCATTAATTGTCAAATTTCCAGAGTTGTATTTCCAGAGTCTTGCATGGAACATCAGAACCATGCGAGACTCTGCAGATAGTGGACGGCCTGAGTGTCGTTCTGCCAACCGCTAGATTCGCCCCTTCTCCCCACCTTCAAGGAAGCGTTTGGCTCGGCGGCCCCGCTTCCTCTGCCTTGGCTCCCTTCGGAAGGGAGCCCAGAAGGAGGGAACGGGGCCACGGAGCCAAATGGGGCATTTTCGCCCCTTCTCCCCACCTTCCTTGAAGGTGGGGAGAAGGGGCGAATCTAGCGGTTTGCCTCGGTGGCCTCGCTTCCCCTGCCTTGGCTCCCTTTGGAAGGGAGTCCAAAAGGAGGGAACGGGGCATTTTTGTCCCTTCTCCCCACCTTCAAGGAAGGTGGGGAGAAGGGGTGAATCTAGCGGTTTGCCTCAGCGGCCCCACTTCCCCTGCCTGGGCTCGCTTCCGAAGGGAGCCCACATGGAGGTAACGGGGTCATGGAGCCAAATGGGGCATTTTCGCCCCTTCTTCCCGCCTTCCTTGAAGGTGGGGAGAAAGGGCGAATCTAGCGGTTTGCCTCGGCCACCCCTGCTTCCCCTGCCTTGGTCCCCTTCGGAAGAGCCAAGACGGAGGGAAAGGGGCTGCTGAGGCAAACTGGGCATTTTCGCCCCTTTCCTCCACCTTCGAGTCAAGTTTGACTGTAAGGTGGAAGAGAAGGGCGAATGTAGCGGCCGGCTAACTGGCTGGCCGGGAGAGCCCTGCCAGCTGATCCTGTTCACTTTCCCAACTCACAAGGAGATCCTCATGATTTGCGAAACAAAGAGGATCAGCTGGCAAGGCTCCCCCAGCCAGTCAGCCAGCCAGCCAAATTGGGGAGTGGTCTTATATGGCGAATATATGCCTAACCCTAGATATTTGGTTGGAAATTGGGGGGTCATCATATGCCCAGTCATCTTATACGCCGGAATATACGGTATACACTGGACTGACTATGTTACGAATGTTGCTGTCCTTGAGCAAGCAGGGATCACCAGCACTGACGCCATGATAGTAAAAAAACACAGCTGCGCTGGGCAGGGCATGTTTCTAGGATGGAGGACCATCAGCTCCCAAAAATAGTACTCTATGGTGAACTCGCCATGGGTCAGCGTAAGAGGGGTGCTCCAAAAAAGTGATACAAGGACTCCCTGAAACAACATCTCAGGCTCAGCCAAATTGATCACCAACAATGGTCCGCCTTGGCCTCACATCGGGAGGCATGGAGACACACTATCCACAATGCTGCAGCCTTATTTGAGAACTCACGCCGAAGAAGTCTTGAAGAGAAATGACAACGCAGAAAGAATCACAACCTGGAAACATCACCCAAGGAAACCTTCTGCTGTGCTTTCTGCAACCGGACTTGTTTATCTCGGATTGGCCTTTTTAGTCATCAGCGCGCTTGCAGAAAACATGGGATGAGTCCTTCCTGAATCTTCATTTGCGAAGAAAAGCCAGAGAGAGACTAGCTTTATAGTCTATATTTGCTTATATAATCGTATGTACACATTGCCAAATTTCCCAATTCGTATTACCTGTCTAGTCTATATATGCTAGTATTACAGTATGTATGCATTGTCATTTTTCTGTCTTCCTTCTTCCCACTTTGCTGTCTGCAGATCACGGATGGCTGCTCTAAGTTCAGATATCTGCAGGTGGTAGGGGCAGTGGATGGGTGCCACTGCCAGATTGTTTTGCGGGTGAGACAAGGGGAGAATTTCATCAATAGACAGAACACATAATACTGCTCTAGGGGACTGCTGATCACAAGGGGTGCTTTGTGGATGTGGATATTGGGTGAAGCGGCCAAAATCATTATTCCCACATGATCAGGAACTTATGAGACTATGGAGGTGGGGCTGTTTGTGCCACAAAATCCTACCATCACTGTTGGTGCCTGCGGCTTGGGCCACAACTTATTTCAGACAGTGCCCATCCTATCCGAAAGTGGCTCATTAAGCCCCACCAGGGCACACTTAATGAAAAACAGGCATTGTTTTAAAAGCACCTGAATCGAGCTAGGAATGTTGTAGGGAGGACTTCTGGTTACTTGAAACACGGTGGAGATGCCTGACCGCACTTGCAGACTGCATTTGGGCTGCAAAAATGTAATGTAGATATAATCAGCATCTAGGAAAATGAAATATTTCCTCTGCCCTGCTTTTGCCATCTGCAGGTAGCGGTAGACATGGTGGGAAGCCAGCAGGGGGAACTGGTGGAGAACCGGGGGCTTGAGCAAGGTAATTTCAACATAGTTTTTTTTTTTTGCATCTATTTTTTATTGTTACACATAATCCATATTACAAATCACGATTACAAATCATATTTTGATTTTGTAGCGTAACCTTCTACACATATTACACACAATCAACATACTTCTACATGTATTACACATGTTCAAATTTTAACATCTTCAATACATCTATACTTTCCAGCTCGCATTTGTAACATTATTTTTCTTGTTGATCAAATTTTGGAGTTGAAGAAAAAGAAGAAAAGACCCCTTCCCCCCCCCTCCGCACTTCCTTCCTCTAACCTTTATTGCTTGGGTTTCTTTTACTTATTTTTCCCCAGTTTCTTTCTGCCTATTTACCTATCTTTACTGTTGCTTCTAAGCTATATCCTTTTCTATAAGAAACTAAATTTCTTTTGTCTGATTCTCAGACCTTGCTCCTTTTCTATTTTACTATAGGCTTAATTCTAACCTTCCTCTTTTATTTTTTCATTTGTTTATTTATTGGAATTATTTGTTTTCCAAGAAACGTACAATAGGTTCCCACTCCTTTTCAATCCTTTCCACATTTTTCTCTTTTAATAGTGTTGACAGTCTGTCTGCATCCATCATTTCCCATAGTTTAGTCTTCCACTCCTCTATTGTGGGAATTGATTTTTCTTTCCATTTTTGTGCAAATAGAATTCTTGCCAGTGATATCATGTAAAGTATGATCCTCCAGTGATGTTTTATGTTACTTCCATTCACCTCTCCTAACATATTTAACAGATAGATCTCTGGCTTCATAGGATAACAGATGTCTAGAATCTCTTTAATCTTTACATGTATTTGTTTCCAGTACTTTTTTGCCTTGGAACACCTCCACCACATGTGAATTAGTGTCCCCATAGCCTCACCACATTTCCAACATTTTTTCTCCCCTGTTTTATACATCTTATCCAATTTAACAGGTGTGAGATGCCATCTGTAGAACATTTTAGTGAAATTTTCTTTTAGGTTTTGTGCTAGTGTAAATTTTTGGGTATCTATCCAAGCCCTTTCCCAATTACTAAGCTCAATACTATAACCCAGATCTTGCATCCATTTGATCATTGGTTCCTTCACATGTTCCGTCTCTAGTTCTCTTTCTAATAGTAGTTTGTAAAAGTTAGCTCTCTAATTTCAACATAGTTTTTTTGAGTGGAGGCGAATAGACAGTAATCAAGCATCACTTGTGGGAGGTGAGGGGATAGATTGTGCCAGTGAGTGGGGAAGGCACATAGAGGCAAGGAGCTGCATGGAGACAGGCATCAGAGGCAAGGGAGTAGGGTAAGCGATCTTCGTGGCGGGGGTGTGTGTCTTTTGCTTGCCTTCTCTTCTCCAGAGAAGGAGGAGAAGACAAGCAAGGAAACAGCGGCAGTGATAAGGGAAATTTTGGGGGTTCTTCGCCTGCTTGTCTTACTCAGAGGAGGAGGAGGAGGAGGAGGAGGAGGCAAGCTTGTGAGGAACCGCCCCAAATCTCCCTCATCATCACCACTGTTTCTTTACTCTCTGCTTAACACAGATCCCTCCACAGCATCTGGAAAAGCAGAGAAAACAGGCAAAAGACCACCCCACTGCCTTGTCTGCAGCAGACACCCACCCACACATACAGAGAAGATTACTCACTGCATGCACTCCCCCTCCTCTGACAGGGAGGGGGAGAAAGATGGAGGGGGTAGCCACTGATCTCATGGCTGAATATTGTAATAAATAAAGGATAAATAAAAGAACACTTTATTTTTTCTTTCTCTGTCGTGAGTGTGTGTGTGTACCTTTGAATTCACTCACTCACTCACTGGGGCCCAAATTGGGAAAGGTGATTGGATGGGGGGGCATCTGATCAGTGCTAGGTGTTTGTCAGATTGACAGGCGAACAATAACAGCTATTGTCTGCTATGTTGATGTATGCTGGGAAGGAAAAAAAACAGTGAAGCAGACATGGCCAAGTGGCCAAAGGTAACGTGAACTAGAGGATCTGTGGCCCATCCCCTTGAAACAAACTGAGTTTGTTAGGGGGAAACTATGTGGCCAGTTAATACAATGCCACTTCAATGTCTTTCTGTGTGTGTTGTTAACAGGGTCACCGTGGGTTCTACACAGACTTTAAAAATCCGAAGCCAGGTTGGATTTTTCTTGTCTGTGTACACAAGGCCCTAGTCTTCTCATTTCTTGAATGCACTTCCCATTTTGTTTAATGACTAACCCAAGGTTCAGGAAACCTTTCACTGTATAAATGTCTTCGCTGTCTACTAAAAAGTTATGTAAATCATGTTTTGTCATTATATTTGTTTTCTTAATGTTCAACTATTAACCTGCCTTTGCACTTTCATCCTTGAATTTCTTTAGTAGTTCTGCTGTTGCCTGCTAGTAGCATGGTGTCATCTGCATACCTTAAACTGTTGATGTTCTTTCTTCCAATTTTCATAACACCCCAGAATCCAGCTTTGCATATGATACGTTTATCATACAAATTGAACAGATAGGGTGATAAAATGCAGCCTTGCTTGAGCCCATTGACAATTGGAAACCACTTGGTTTCTCCATATTTGTTCTAAACGTGGCTTCTTGTCCTGGGTACAGGTTATACATTACGATAATAAAATGTTGTGGTACACCCATTTAAAAAGTGATACATAGTTTTTCATGCTCTACACAGTCAAAGGCTTTGCTATAATCTATAAAGCACAGGCTGATGTTTTTCTGAAATTCTTTAGTGTACTCCATTATACAACTTACGTTTGCAATATGATCTCTTGTGCCTCTTCCTCTTCAGCTTGGACATCTGGCATTTCTTGCTTGATATACAATAAAAGTCTTTTTTGTAGAGTTTTGAGCATCACTTTGCTTGCATGGGAGATAACTGCAATGGTCCTGTGGTTATGGTTACTGCAATCCCTGGCGTCCCTTGGTGATTGGAATGTTTATTGGGTATTTCCAATCTGTGAACCATTGTTTTGTTTTCCATATTTGTTAACATATTTTAGCTAGAATTTGAGTGGATTTTGTCTCTGTTGCTTGAAAGAGCTCTATTGGCATGCCAACTGTCCCTGGTGACTTATTTCTCCCATGTGCTTTGAGTGCAGATTTCACTTCATTTTCTAACACTGTAGTTTCATCTTCAAACAGTTCTTCCTTGAATGAATCTGTCATCCTTTCATCTCTTTCATATAGCTTTTCACTGTAATGTTTCTATTGTGTTTTTTTAAAAAATTTCTGTTGGATCATGCAGTGTGTTCTCTTGCCGGTTGTAGAGCATCCACAGTCTTGGTTTAAATTTCTCTTTGAATTCTCAGTTTTTATGGAGGAGGTCTCTTCTACCTCTTTTGTTGTCATCTTCTATTTCCCTACATTGATTGTTTGTCCCCGTGCACAAGTTGTTGAATAGTTGCATTCAGGGTTCTTATTTCTGTCACCTTTTACATTTGCTTCTCATCTATCCTTAATTGCTTGAAGAGTTTCACCTGTCATTGAGTGGAACTTTTCTTTCTTTTTGGCTAGAGATATTGTCTTTTTGCATTTCCCCCTCACAATATCCATGGCTTTAGTCCAGAATTTGTCTGGCTTCTGGTCAATTAGGCTTAAAAGTGCAAATCTGTTTTTACATTATCTTTCAATTCTAAAGGGATGTCAGGTTGTATTTTAGCACAATGATTGATTTAGGGTTCATCTTTAGCTTTACTCTAAGTTCTGATATTAGCAGTTCATGGTCTGTGCCACAATCTGCTCCTAGTCTTGTTTTTGCAGAGACAATGGAACTTCTCCATCTTCTGCTTTCAATTATATAGTCTATCTTATTTCTATATTGTCCATTAGATGATGTCCATGTACACAATCACCTCTTTGGTTGCCTGAACCAACTGTTGGCTTTACAAAATTCAACCAGTCACTCTCCTGCTTCATTTCTTGATTCTAGGCCAAATTTTCCTACAATGTTTGGTTCTCCTCTGTTTCCTATCACCTATGATTACTAACATGTCCTGTTCTGATGTGTAATCAATTTCATCCTAGACTCCAGCACAGAATGTTTTAATTACCTCCTCTTCTACCTTTGTAGTTGGAGCTTAAATTTGGATTATGGTTATACTGATAGGTTTTCCCTGAAGTCTTATTGATAAAATTCAGATAGATTTTGCAATATATCTCTTAACTGCTTTTGGTATATATCTCTTCACTATTAATGCCACCCCACTTCTTCTTAGATTTTTATTTCCTGAGTACAACACTGTGTAATTATCTGACTTAAAATGTCCCATTCCTGTCCACTTTTCTCACTCATCCCAAGTATTGCAATGTTTATAGGTTCCATTTCCTGTTTTGCTATGTCTAGCTTTACCCTGATTCATGCTTCTCACATTCCATGCTCCTATAATAAGTGCTGTGCAGCTTTGAACTTTCCTTTCACCTTTGAGCACATTAACAGCTGAACATCCTTTTAGCTTGAGTCCAGTTGTGCCATTAGCCATGGCACTATTCGTACTTGTCCTGTGTTCTTCCCCAATAGCTCACTGAGTACCTTCTGACCTGGGAGTCTCATCTTCTGGCACTGTCTCTGGTTTCATTTTGGATTGTCTCATTGCACGATGTTCAAGACAAAGGCTTCAGGAGTTGTTTACCATTGCCTTTTTCTGCATAGTAGTAACATGCATTAGCTATAGTGCCACTGCCATTGTCTCTGAAAGAGCCTCCACCAATGTCATCCCCCACTACTGCTGCTGCCCAGTAGCTGTTTGGTACATTCAGTCTGGCTCCTCCGCAAAAGCCTGTCTGACATAAGAGACCCTACCAGCAACACTGCTGCCATCAGCATAGCCTCTTGCCTCACAGGAGCACACAATCCTGCCATCACGGAAACTCAGTGCCATGGTAGGTCTTATTCTCTGTGAATTTGTCCAATTTCCTTTCAAATTTGATTTGGTGTCTATGATAATATCTTGTAGTAATGAATTCCACAGTATAGCTATGCACAATGTGAACTACTTTGTTTAGGCTGTTCTAAATCTCCTAACCATCAGCTTCATTGGATGACTCTGTAACCTCTCGTCTAGATTTCTGCAATGCGCTCTACATGGGGCTACCCTCGTGCTTGGTCCGGAAACTTCAGTTGGTACAAAATATGGCAGCCAGAGTGGTCTCAGGAATATCTCGGAGAGATCATATAACTCCAATACTAAAATCTCTCCACTGGCTGCCTATCAGTTTCCGGGCCCAGTATAAGGTGTTGGTTATTACCTTTAAAGCCCTAAATGGCTTGGGTCCAACTTATCTCCGGAACCGCCTCCTCCCATACAATCCTCCCCGCATACTCCGGTCCTCTGGGAGGAATATGCTTCAGCCACAAAAATCTAGGCTGTCTGCAACCTCCCAGAGGGCCTTTTCAGTAATCGCCCCCAAATTGTGGAATGGCCTGCCGAATGAGATCCGTCAGTTGACGAGCTTGAGTAGCTTTAAAAAGGCACTAAAGACGGATCTCTTTCGGCAGGCCTTTCCTGATTAGATCCCGGCCTCAGGAACTCAGTCTCCTGGCTTTTTAAAAATTATGTATATATTTGTTTTGAATGTGTTTTTTTAGCTAGAAGGTTTTAATCTTATTGTGTGTAATGTCTTTTTATGTGGGAGGGTGGGGGTGGGTGGCGTTTTTAGTCATTATTATAATGTTTTAATTGTTGGAAGCCGCCCCGATTGTTTTTAGCAGAGGGGCGGGGTATAAATAAATTTTATTATTATTATTATTATTATTATTATTATTATTAAACAGTGATTCACATTCTATAGAGTACACATGATGTTATACACCTCTATCATGTTCCTCATCAGTGCCCTTTCCCCCCAAGCTAAAAAGCCAGTCCCTGTAACCCCCCACCCCCCATGGAGATGTTGTTCCAGCCTCCTGATCATTTTGCTTGTCCTTTTCTACACCTTTTCCAGGACTCTGATATTGTTTTAGAGCTGTGGCAACCACAACAGTACCCATGATTCCATGAATGATCACATCACAGATTTATATAAAAGAGTGATATGACATTGACATTTTCCTAATGACCCCAACATCAAATCCACCTTTTCAAACATATTGCACCCTGGTTTGATGTTTTCATTGATATAGCAATCTATTTAACATACATGTGAAGTTAGAGTTGTTGGGGGAGGGGTTGTCCCACCATTCTACATTGAGCCATATTTGCCATTCTGTTGCCCATTTCCATAATTCGGAGAAATCCCTTTTGAGTCCTTCACAATACTTTTTTATATTTATTCTCCTGAACCATTTTGTATCATCCATAAATTTGACCACCTCCCCTCTCACTCTTCGTCATTAATGAAGCTAAAGCCCATTACAGTTCATCCTTCCAATGTCGGGAGAGTCCATTTACTCCTTCTCTCTGCTCCCTTTTCTTTAACCAGTTATTCATACGTGAGAGGATCCACCTTCTTGTCTGCTGATTACTAATATTGAGGGATTTTGTTAAAAGCTGTTTGAAAGTTCATTGGATAACACTGTCTACTGAAAAATGTCCACCCACACGCTTTTTGAACCACTCAAGGAACTTACTGTTTGCACTTTCCACAGTGTCCTATTGACTACAAACATACATTTTTAAAAAAACCTTGAATAAAAAAATAGTACCTAAAATCTCAGAACTTCACAAGGCAATTTTTTGTGTGTGCTTTCCCTCTTAATAGTACACGATAACCCAGTAATTTCATGCTCTGGAGAATAAGACTACGAACATATTCTGGGAGGGGCTTGCACTAAAGCACCTTTGTTTTACAAGACCAAATACTTCAAATCATTCCTACCTTTCAAGTCATCTTCTTTAGACAGGAGACTGAGGAGGATTTCAATTCTTTTAGTGCTTCGACTGGCCCCCTCATTTTGGTCCCTTAGCATTCCCACAGCACTCTGCACACAGCTTCTTAGAAGGATAGTGGTGTCCAAGGTTTCACCCTTTCCAAGCATAGTAGAAAAGAGAAAGGGTATTAGTTCCCGGAAGTAACAAACTAATGCCTGTTCACAAATGCTTTCTGCCTGCCTGTAACAGATTCTTTTTTTTGGGGAGGGGGGGGCTAGAAATCAATACTTACAGCCAAAGTTTCTAGCCTTGCTGCTGCAGACACCTCCACCTCCATCTCCTCTTCCTTTTTTTCCACTCCCTCTACCAACATGGCTAGAAAAATGCAGAAAATCTGTTTGAGGGATTCAATCTGCATACTGGTACACAAGTGTAGTGGAAATTACAATACTGTCAAAATTTGACACTATCATATTTATTGAATTCTTACATTCGTGACTCTCTACAATCTCCCCCGCTTCTCCACAAAACAGCTGGCTGATGGTGACATTTCTCAAAGCGGTTACATCGGACACCATATCCTGGGATGTCCTTAGATCATCAATATGCACAGACTGCCACAATCCTAACAGGACAGAGCAAGATATTTGAGAACTGTAATTTGCATTGATAAGAAAGTACATATATTTCCCTTGGGTTTTTTCCAGGCTGTGAGGCTGTGTTCTGGAATAACTTCTTTCTGATGTTTCATCTGCATCTGTGGCTGGCATCTTCAGAGAATGGTTGGTTAGGAGTGTATGTGGAGTCTATATGCTGTGAACCCCTGTTGGGGAGTATATGTAAATTTGTGTAATTGAATGGTTAGTTTCTGGGTATAAGGCTCGTTAGTGTCTGTTTGGCTAATGGTTGGTTGATGGGCCATTATCTGCAACCATTAGCCAAACAGAAACTAACGAGCCTTGCATTTCTATACCCAGAAACTAACCATTCAATTACACAAATTTACATATACTCCCCAACAGGGGTTCACAGCATATAAACTCCACACACACACCTACACAACCATTCTCTGAGGATGCCAGCCACAGATGCAAGTGAAACATCAGAAAGAAGCTATTCCAGAACACGGCCTCACAGCCTGGAAAAAAACCAAGGGAAATCTATGGATGCTAGCCATGAAAGCCTTTGACTTCACATAAGAAAGTATCTTTAAAAACCTTTAGCAACAAACAGGGATGAATTTTTTTTGTGGGTTTTTTTCCCAGGTTGTGAGGCTGTGTTCTGGAAGAGTTTACTTCTGACATTTCGCTGGCATCTTCAGGGAATGGTTGGGTAGGAGTGAGGGGGGAGTTATATAATGTGAACCCCTGTTGGAGAGGATATGTAAATTTGTGTATTTGAATGGCTAGTTTCTGGGGGGAGATATGCAAGGAGGATTAGTGTCTGTTTGGCTAATGGTCCATTGTCTGCTGGAAATCCCCCTGTCCTTAGGTGGAGTTCATTTGCAACACACTGATTTCCTCTTTCTTCTGTTGTTTTAGAAGAACAGTACCCACCATCAGAAGACTTTATTTATAGTACATTACACATCTGGTTGTAATGTAGGTCTAAGGAAGACATGAGGTCCTGAGAATAGGCTTACAAGAAAGAGGCAGCTTAAGGCTCCACAGATGGTTCATGGTAGAGTCAAGAAAAAATTATCCTTACGATTACGTTACCGGATGTTAGTACAGGTTGAGTATCCCTTATCTGGAGTTCTGAAATCCAAAATACTCCAAAATCCAACATTGTCCACATGGCCTACCAATCACTGCTTTCTGATGGTTCAAGGTACACAAACTTTGATTCACACACAAAATTATTTAAAATACTGTCTATACAATTCCTTCAAGATATATAAGGTGTATATGAAACATAAATGAATTTCATGTTTAGACTTGTGTCCCATCTCCAAGATGTCTCATTATGTATATGAAAATATTCAAAAATCTAGAAAAAAATGTGAAATATGGAACACTTCTGGTCTCAAGCATTTCGGATAAAAAATACTCAACCTGTACTATGTCCTGAATTTCTCTGTTCTCTAAGAGAAGGAAAAAAATCACTAAAGCACTAGGTAGCAATATGGAATGCTTCTGAAAAAAATGCATTGTCTTTTGCTTTAAATAGTCCAGTTGAATAGCTGAAACTGTTCTCTAGTTGCACTGATGTCTGTTTTGTTTTTGTTGTGTAATCGTTCCAAGAACTACTAATTAGTTGGGAATTTGATCTCTATTTTACATCCCTGTACAAAAGCAGTCTTACCTCCATGAAATCCCACATAGGTACTTCCTCCTCCAACTCGTGACAGTTTAGTGATGAAGAAAACAAACACTAAGGCTTCACTCAGATCTATTTTGTTGATTTCATTAACAGCTGAATACCTGCAACAGAAGGGAATTGGATGTCATCATTTCTATGCATTAGTGGAGAAGACTATTGCCTGGCCTACTGATGATATGCAACTACCATTCAGTCCTGATCTCCTCTTCATTTTTTAAACACCTGTAAAACTTCATCACTTCATCAAACAACAGCAAGAAGTCTGCTAGATTCACACAGCAATTTCCCCATGTTTGCCTAGAGTGTTACTTGAGCTTGCAAAAATCAGTTGTTATTTGTGGAAACTGCTACATTTTACCCGATGGGCTCAACCCTGGTCTAATTAAGAAGCTGGAAGTGATCACACAGTTCTTCAACATACTTGGCTGAGGCAACGAGTTGGGCACTGAGAGATCCATTTTCAAAATCTGTCTGAATGATCAGGATTTTACATCCATGTGTGGCATCAAGAAAATTCCTGGAAGCAAACATCAATGACAGTGGTTAGATACTTTTTTTTTTTTTTTACTTTTCTGGCAAGGAAACACAAATACACAACCCTAAACTCTGCCATATAAAACAGTACAATATTACCTCCCATAAATGACTTGGATGACGGAATTAGGGGGCATACTTATCAAATTTGCAGATGACACCAAATTAGGAGGAATAGCTAATACCCTAGAGGACAGGATCAAAATTCAAAATGACCTGAAAAGACTAGAAAGCTGGGCCAAAGCTAACAAAATGAAATTCACTATGGAGAAATGTAAGGTACTGCACTTAGGGCGGAAAAATGAAATGCATAGATATAGGATGGGGGAGACCTGGCTGAACAAGGCTACGTGCGAAAGGGATCTAGGAGTCCTAGTATACCACAAGTTGAACATGAGTCAACAGTGTGATGCGGCAGCTAAAAAGGCCAATGCAATTTTGGGCTGCATCAATAGAAGTATAGTGTCTACATCAAGGGAAGTAATAGTGCCACTCTATTTTGCCTTGGTCAGGTCACACCTAGAATACTGTGTCCAATTCTGGGCACCACAATTCAAAAAGGATATTGACAAATTGGAGCATGTCCAGAGGAAATGGTGAAAGGTCTGGAAACCATGCCTTATGAGAAAAGACCTAGGGAGCTGGGTATGTTTATCCTGGAAAAAAGATGGTTAAGGAGCGATATGATAGCCCTGTTTAAGTATTTGAAGGGGTGTCACATTGAGGATGGAGCAAGCTTGTTTTCTGCTGCTCCAGAGACTAGAACACGGAGCAATGGATGCAAGCTCCAGGAACAGAGATTCCACCTCAACATTAGGAGGGACTTTCTGACAGTAAGAGCTGTTTGGCAGTGGAACACACTCCCTCGGAGGGTGGTGGGGTCTCCCTCCTTGGAGGTCTTTAAAAAGAGGCTGGATGGCCATCTGTCGGGGATGCTTTGATCATGATTTCCTGAGTGGCAGGGGGTTGGACTGGATGGCCCTTGTGGTCTCTTCCAACTCTACAATTCTATGATTCTATGAAAACAGTACAGTATTACCTCCCATAAATCCCAAAAACAACAGCATAACATTAAATACTACTACAATCCCACATGACTTTCATCCCTTTCCAGATTTTATCTTCATAGACAGTGCTGTCTACAAACCTTCAAGAATAAGAAAGGGAGCAACTCACCGGATTTCCTTCAAAAAGGAATGCTCTGTGTCAAACTGTTGCAAGAACATAATTTTGAGGTTATTGATATTGCCCTGTACTTCTGCCTTCAAAGACTCTGTGTCTGCTGCTGTCAGGAGTCTGGAGAAAGTAGTAATCTAAAATGGTAAAGGAAAACAGTCAGTACTTGAGTGAAACAGAAAAGGCTTCTATAATGATTGCCCACATCCATACAGGAAACTACTTCAGAAACTGAAGAGAGTGGTGCCACCTGTTCTTTGAAGATCAAAGTTAAAAGCTTCGCTCCCTCCACTCCCGCACATAATTAAGTCCTTGGGAGTATGCCTAAAGTGACTGCTTAGGTTCTTAGAATAAAAAAAACTAGAAAGGATTCGAGTGATACTTCCAGGTGCCTTAAATCCCTAAAAACTGGTTTTGGACTACAGTCTTCATTTAACAACAACAATCCCATAAGTGATTTTAAAAAGTGACTGCAAACCAAGTCAATGGGAAAGCTAGAGTTTCCTAGCTCTGACATTGAGGAGAGTTATTTGGACAACTCCTTCTATGCTTCAAGGGTAATTAACACATGCCTTCAGTCACCACATATTACTAACCTTTACTACCAGTAAAGAGGACATTGTTTAATTGCTCAGTGTTTGCATACAGATGGAACAACTAGGAAAGCATTCCAAGATGAAACACATTTAAAACATCCATTATTCTTGCTTGGATTTCTAGATCTTTGACCACAAGTAATAAAGACTCCAGGAAAGCCACCCTTGGATTGAGAAAAAAGCAAATGATGGATTGCCATCCCTTGGATTCACTACTCATAATTTCAAAATATTCCCATGACACATGACATGATAATCTTACATGACATAATCATTTTACTCTGTCTGTGTTCTTAGTCTTATACTGAACTTTATTGATCCAGTTCTGATGTAACCACAAACTATGGTTTGTTGTTACAAAAACAGGCTGCAGCACACATAGGATACACGTGCTTCTGTGTGTTCCCCATTTCATTGCGCACAAGCCTGACATCTGCTACAGCCTGTTACTGTAACAAATGGCTGTTTCCTATTGCATCTGAGCAGGTGGTTGTCTACAGCTTTGAAAAGTGTATCCAATGAACAAGGTGCCTCTCTCCCTTCTTTATGAATACATTAAATCACAAAGAAATATTTTAGAGGAACGAACCTCAGTAAAGACTGTGTGACCCCTGGATTCTGCACCAAGGCAAGCATTGAGGAAATGTGCAAGAGAAGTGTGCTGCTGTTGCTGAAAGTACACCCTTGCCAACTCATCTGCCAGAAAAGAACCAAGATGTGAATGACCAAGGCGGACTACAGCATCTGGTGTTGCACAGTTCAGCAGTACCAACTTAGCCTGTTCCTGTACTTTTTGTATTAGTTCCTGAGGAGAAAAATCTACTTTCAGCTTTTCCGTCACCTGCAGGACAACTGAGGCACAGGTGTCAGAATGGTAGCCAACAAAGACATCAGATGGTGTATATTTCTCCAGACTCATCCAATACTCTTTTCTCACAACTGTTGTAAAGTCATTGACCCATTTCTTCAGTTCTTCCACAATATCCCTTTGCCATTTGTCCAAGACTGTGTTGATATCCAAGTAGTGTTTTTCAAGCCTATTGATCAGTGGAATGGGGAAGTGTTTGTACACCACCTCTTTCTCATCAATGACAATCAAACGGAACTTAGGATGAACTCGGCATTTCACGCGATGGGTTCCTAAACCCAGGTCCACGTACTTCTGACCAGCAAGTTGGACATAATACTGGTTGAGGGCATCATAGAGGCTTTCATAGAGATTCTGGAGATTCAGAAGGATTACCATCTGCCCAGTCTCCATACAGATCTTCACTCGGTTGATGTTTCTGCAGATCTGCGTATATTCCTGGTCTTTGGGAAAGCTGGAACCAAAAATAATCTCGGGCTGATGGGTATCTTTAAACAAAGCTTGTTGGAGAATCTGAAGTGCAGCGTAATTTTCTGTCAACATGAGCAAGTACCGGCATTCACCATCATGATAGTCACTGCAAATGTTCTGCTTAACTAGATCAATTGTACTGATGTCCTCAGAGATTATGTTTGCTTTCTCTGGGATCCTAGACATAAAAATGTTCAAAGCCTCAACATCTTTTCCACCGAAATTACGGAGAACCACCTCTGCTATGTCACATGGAGCTGGTGATCTTTTAGATTTTTTTGCTAAAGCAAACACCATCTTTATGAGGCTGTAATAGTCACGCAACCCAAAGAACTCCTTGCTTTGCACCTTGCAAATCTCTTCATATGCATTTGCGAAGATGGGAAATAAGTGCTCAATTTTCTGCAGGATAACACGTTCTGAAGAACAAATACCCTTTGCACTTGCTATGAGTTCCTTCCTGTTGGGGTCTCCACGGGAAACAAAGATGCCCCGATTCATCTTAGCTGGATCCAGAGCCCAGTTAGATATCCCGATGAAGCCCACTTTTTTATGAGGGAGGGGCTCATCATCAACACATCCATCTTCCAGGAGTGGATGCAGAGTCTTCAGAGGCATTTTGGGAGAGTCCTCAGCCAGGCCAATTTCGTCTAACACTACCACAGAGACATACGCCTTCAGGTTCTTGCCTTTTTGGAAGCGAGCACAGTGCTTGAAAGTATTTATGATTCCCTCAGGTGTAGAGTGTGGGCTGCACTGAAAAGACACCAAATGGATTTGTTTCAGCTCTTTATAAAGTTCGGAATAAGCTGCTGAGCCTTGCATGGCATCAGCCACAATGGTCTTGGCAAGAGATTTTGAGCTCCCAGGTTTCCCAATAAGGAACAACGGAATTTTAAGTTCAATGCAGATAACCATCATGAAGACATTTTCTTTCAAGGCCAGGTTTCTGGCTATTGTTTCTCTCAGAGGTGCACCACTTAGAAAAAGATCCTGAACTAAACTAATTTCTTCAAGAATTCCCTTCTCATTATCATATGGCTCTGGGAAGATTTTGCTGATGACTCTTCGGTACTCCTCTTTCTTTTCTAGGGAAGCATGGTAGCAAACACCAACGGAAAGAACCAGGGACCAAATGACTTTGTCTCTTGGGATGAAAGCTTTAGCAGCCTTCTTCTCTGCCAGGTGTTTCTTCAGATGCCTCATCAGTAGGTCACTGTGGCCATGGAACCACTTAAAGACTTCCACACAGCGTTCCACATCTCTGAGGCTGATAAAACTGCACTCATCAGTCCTTTTCCTCATATAAATCTGAGACTCAAAAAGCACATCTGTCATTATCCCGATCTCAATGTCAGATATTTGTATTGACCTGGTCAGTCTCTGGACAATCTGCTGTATATACAATTTTTCAGTGAAGTTGTTCAATTGCCCAAAATCCCAGACTAGGGGTATCATGCTAGGGGGCAGCGCATGGACACGGTATACAAGCTGCCTCAGAGGAATGGAGCCAAGCTTCTCTTTTGCCTCTTCTGCTTTGACACGGTATCCTAAACCCGCTGACTCCAAGCGCTGAATCATTTTGCTAGTATGCTTGCGATAAGGATTGCATGCAGCTATGACCTGTAAGCCTGAGTTGTGGAGCAAAGGCTCTCCTTGTACTGTGTGATCACACAACACTTCTTTAATGCTGCTGACAGCTTCAGTAGTGTTGGCTTCATCAAAAAATATGATTGTGTCAAACTGGTATTGCTGCTTATTATCAATAGCAAGAGCTTCCGCCTCCCTGACTTTTGCATAGATTGTCTCTGCTGTGGTGCCGCCGTGGACTTTGACAAGCTTCATGTTATCAGCAGGGGCACCACTCTTGCGTAGTTCACACAGGAATTTTATAAGCCTGGTTTTTCCACAGCCAGTTTCTCCCATGAGGACAACAGGGATCCCACACCTGAATCGCATTTCAATTGCAAGGATCTTCAGTATATTGTCTGTTGTAAGTTCATATGTTTCATCAGGATCAATAGGCCATTGGATTCCTAAAACCATGCAAAGTTTCTCAATTTTCTCATGTCTGGGCAGTGCATCAAAATCAATGTTGAATGGAACTTTCTGAAGGACCAGTCCCTGGTACAACTGACTAGTCATCACATTTTTCTTGATGACATTTCTATTCAAAGGATTGATGGCATCAATGCCACCACTGAGATTGGGTTGGAGATGAAAGCCAATGAACGTCATGGATATACAGTCTTTATTGAAGAATATATATGGGTGAGGTTCAGACTCCCATTTTTTCCGAATATGAAAGGGAGCAAGATCTGCTGTGACTCCTTCCATATCAAATAACTGCCTCCCAGGACTCTCATCAGAAATGTTAAGTGAAGGTGTTGCAAAATCCTTTGCCATTAAAATCATAAAAGTGACCACAAAATTTTTGAAACCTTGCAATGTGTCCTGGACAAGAGAAGGGTTGCAGAATACTGAGGTTTCACAATTTCTGAGCTGAAGGTTCAAAAACCATGCAAAGTTCCTTAGTTCTGACCACGAAGGATCTACCACTCCACAGTGTATCAGAAACAGCTGTAGACATTCTACAGGAGTCCCTTCAACTGATCCTTCTTCATACTGGAATTTGTCAAGATTATCTCCTCTGTCACATCTTCTTAAGTACTGAAATGGTCTCTGAAAAGCTTCACTACAGAACACTTCCTGATCCATTCCTGGTATCAACCAGTCAAGGGATGGATCCCTCTGGGTGGCCATTTCCAATGTTTCCTTGGCAGATATGCAGGTTATTTTGGGGAACACATCAAGAAAGTTGCATCTCAATCCTGGGAAAATCTAGGAAAAGAAAAAGTTATAAGACAAGAGTTCGGCATGTGATGAGTGAACATTAATTCTCCCTTCCTTACTAATGATATTGTTTTCCCACTCTAAAATTAATACTTATTTTTGTACCTATTTTTCAAAATATATACATTTCTGGAAAGAGTATTTGTAGATTGCAAACTTTTATAAACAGAATTGGATGTTTATGCTAGGGAAATGAGAAAAATATTACAGTACAGTACATGGAATATTACATGCCTATGCAGGCGATAGCATTGCTGCTGGTAAGGTCTCTTAAGTCAGACTTTGGCCAAGGAACCAAACAGATGCTGGGTAGCAGCAGCAGTGGAAGGTAACACTGGCAAAAGATGTGTCAGAGACAATAGCAGTGATACCACAGGAGTTAGTACTGCACAGAAGAAGACAATGATAAACCATTCCTGAATCCTTTTACCATGCAAACGCTATGATGAGACAACCCCAATTAAACAAGAGATAGTACTTGAACTGAGACCCTCAGGTCAGAGGACACTCAACCAGCTACTAGAGAAGAGCAGAGGATAAGTGTGAGTAGTGCTGTATCTAATGACACAATTTGACTCAAGCCAAAAGCATGTTCAGCTCCTGACATGTACACAGGTGAAAGAAAAGTCCAAAGCTGCACAGTGTATGCAGTAGGAACATGGAATGTTAGACGCATGACTTAGGGAAGCTCTGCATTGTAAAACAAGAGATAGAATGCATAGACATAACCAGACTTGATATGAATGAACCAAAGAGGACAGGTAACTGACATTTTCAATTAGATAATTATACAGTTTTTTACTCTGGAAATGACAATCAAAGAAAGAATGGAGTGGCATTAACAGGGAAGAGAGATGTAGCAAAAGCAGTCAGATAATACAACATGAATTCTGACCAAATAATACCATTAAGCATTCAAGGACTATCTTTCAATATATTAGTCCATTTTTTCTTTTTTGTACTGTAATATTCTATTTAATTATTTATTCATTCATTAATTATAATACTGCCATGATTATACAAGAAAATTTTCACTGTCTGCATTTCTTTTTCTGGCCATTCATTATTATTTGTTTCATTTCATGGTTATTACTGAAAATAATTTTGTTGGGTTTTTTTGAAAATTATCTGCACTGGGTGTCATATATGCTAGGTACATCACTGATTCAAACTGCAAGAAAAGAGATTCCACCTAAGCATTTGGAAGAGCAATGCTCAACAGTGGAATAGACTGCCTTGGAAGATGGTGGACTCTCCTTCTTGGAAGAAGCTCAATGGTAACCTTTTGGGAATGTATTCCTACGTCGCTGGGAGTTGGGCCAGATGGCCCTTGTGTTCCCTCCCAATTTTATGATTCTACAAAAAACACATAGCAAACAATATATATTTTTGAAACAAAATCAGAAAAAAAATGATAGCCAACCATAGCTCATCAGAACACGTACTTCTAATTTTATAATGAATTATAAAAGGAAAGTACAAAAATACCATGAATATAATACAGAAAAACAGCACATCTTGGATCAGTAGCAAGTAGGTTGGACTTCTTTACTTTTAGAGATGATTTTTGACTGGCTTTTGAATGTATGGTGTGTTTTTCTTAAAGGAGGAATAAGGGGAGAAGGGGAGGAAGGGAAATACAGAGGAGATGAACAAGGGCTGCATATATACATTGAAATAAGCAGATCGTATTTCTAAAAATACATTTACTTGAAATTGACATCTATAAAATATATGTGAAACAGTAATATCTCTTGGCCACTCAACAATGGATGGTCTTTCTGACCTTGCAGTAGATTTTTGTTTTGTTTTGTTTTGTTACAGAAAAGCATGCAAGGTCCAACAACATTGTTCCTCATTTACATTCCACATCACAGAAATGTAATTTTAAAGAAGACATGCATCTATAAATATAAATATAAAATTGAGAGCTAGTGGGGTGTAGTGGTTGGCTGTTGGGCTATGACTCTGGAAGACCAGGGTTCGAATACCTGCTCAGTATTGGAAACGCACCAGGTGACCTTGGGAAAGTCACACTTTCTCAGCCTCTGAGGACAGCAATGGTAACCCCTCTCTGAAACAATCATGCCATAGGAAGACCCTATGATAGGTTCACCTTAACGTCACCATAAGTGAGAACCAACTTAAAGCATGCAACAAATCTATAAATATTAAGGTTTTTCTAATATAAAATTAATATGTTGCAACATATTCAACCAAAAAGAATCATTGCTGAACATGTCCATATCATATGCCACAGGCAAGCATTATTTTCTTTACACTGCCAACATTTATTTTGTTCTGAAAAGCTAGGGAGGCTCTCCATTGGTTAATTTGCACAGGACAATCTAACTCTTTGTTCGACTTAATTCAAACTTCATTAAAATCATAGTTCTTCCTGTCCTGTCCCAACAGTAGTTTCTTACTTAATTACTTATAGTCATCTTGGCATAATACACTGAGAAACAACATGGTTATAGCAGTGGAACTATATGCTGAAGAATACTGTTCCAATTCAGTTCTCAACATAAATGCATGATTGGAGAGACATCAGGGCCTACAGACTACAAAACAGATACTGGCAAGCATTTATACACTTGTTATACATCCACATGTACTTACTGATCTCACTTGTTCTCCTGATGAAGACACTTCAAGAATTTCTACAACATATAAGTGACACTGTTTTCTCACCCAGAGTTTCCCATCTATGTCTGCCAAGTATTGCAAAACCAATAGCTTGAACAGAAATTCGAGTACTCCTGTCTGGACCTAGGAGAACAGAGAAACATAATGGACACAAGAGCAAAGATAGATGACAGACAGACAGACAGACAGACATGTGTGCACACGCACATTTCTATTAGTATTTCTTCTTGCTAATTGCAGGTCGACTGGTGTGAATCCCAAGACCTCTTGAGGTACGGTATGTACTGTCATTATTCACCCACTTTCCATTCAAGTATGCATGATAAAATTATTAGGTCTGCTGTTGTATTTATTTTAAAAATACATTGCCGTTTTTCAGAGTTTCAAAGCAACTAACTAACTCAAATTCAGTAACCAATCCAAGATTACAAAAACTAAAATCAGAATAAGATATCATTCAACATAGAGGGGCACCATAAAAATAGAAACCCAAGATCATTAAAAACTCTAACATCTTTTATCTATGAAAACTGTATAAGGAATTCATCAGCATTAATATATTACAGCAGTTGGCAGCTGTTTCATATTTTAAAAGCCTTCAGAATCTTCTTTCCATCTTTCTAATCAATCTTTCAAAGTCTCCATAGGGGAAAGCTCTTTCTCTATTTTCTTTCTCCATTCATTGCAATCCATAGACTTTTGTTATTCTAACCTCATCACATCCCATGGTTTTTACTACAGCAAGACAAATACATCAATGACACCAGCTGTATTTCTCTGTCTTAGAACTTTCTGAGTTCAGTCCCTTTAATCTTGCATCTCAAAATGCCATTGCAATGTTTCTGTTTGGATGCTTCATTGCCATCTCCAGCACAACATCCTGAGACCAATTACCACATTTATCTCCCATACCCGTTTCTCCCATTTCTTGACTTTGTCATTATCCACTGTGTTATTCAGGAATCAATTTTTTTTACTTTGCATCCTATATTCAATATTCATTCTCTCACCAAGTACTGTTACTTCAACCTTTTAACAACACTAAAATAAAACAATGGCCCTTTCCTTCTGTCATCTGTACAAAACCCTAGTCTAATCTGTATCAGATCATTGCTTGACTTGACAACAGAACTTTTTATTCTCTCTGCTCTTCAGGGCAGATAAGGAGAGGAAAATTATTAGGCTCAGTGAGGAAGTTTGGTGCAAAGATTTACCCTTAGCTCCTGTTTGCTAACTTCTATATTTATTGCATCTGAAGTGGATTTTAAGAATACATACTACTGGGGTTTTGGAGTATAATTATTCTCATGCTATTTCACCTAGGGCTTCTCCAGACTGGTTAGAAAGACCAGAAAGGTCCAGATTTTGTTTCTGTTCTTTCCCATTTTATTTTGGAGATCCATACATTTTGTTTATCCCAGAATATTTTCTTTTTCTCCCCCAATACTTTTTATTAAACTTGCCATTGTTACACATACTTTAACACCATATTTACAGCCTTCTTTCTCAGCATTTGGCATTTCAATTACTAAAATATAAAATTGATTAAAATTACAGTTCTTCAATTATGTCCAAGAAAGTACAGTAAACAGAAAGGTTTCACGACTTTAGACTTGATTATCTCCATTGAATTTTTAACTCTTGATCTTTCCTTTCTCTTTATAACTTCCTTCCTGATTAGACTGGGCTATACTTCTTTATGTTAATAGTTCCCCATAATTCCATAAACTTTAATGTAACTTCTAAACTAACCAGATCAATACCAAGTCTACATTCACACAACTTTATCCTATCATATCTTTCATTTACCTTTGATGACACTTACTGCAGGTAAATTTCCTTTCCTTTTCACTTTTTTCCTGATTAGAAGTCAAATTTACTCAAATTTACACATCTTTCGCTCCAGAACTTTCTGATCGGTGCCCATTCTTCATCGGTCAGATTGAATGGTTTCTCTTTAACTAGTGCAGTTAATTTATTCATGTCTATCATGTCTTTTAATTTAATTGCCCATTGTTCTAGTGTTGGTGTCTCTTTATCCCAGAATATTTTCTGTCAGCTCTTGGTATCATCAGAGACTTTTTAGACCAGCTCCCCAGGGTGCCATTTACACGATGAAAATGTCCCAGGAAGAATTCGTGTCGACCCCTGGCAGTTTACACGTACATCGGGTTGGGTACGTGATTTTCAGAAGAGAGGTCACCTTTTATCCCTCAACCCACGGGACTTCCAGTCCCACGGGTTGTGCCGGTTTTTAAAAAAGTCACTGGAGGATTCGGAAAATCGGAAATGTAAGCAGCCTGGGACAAAATATCTCGGTACTAGGGGATGACTGGAAATGGTGACTGGGGGCGGGCTTAGAGATCAGGGACCAGAAAAGGAGGGGTCAGTCACCCGTTCAACAGATCCAGCCTCACCAGCTGAAAATAAAGGCATCCCTTCCAGCTACACGTAGGTTGGTGTGTGTGCACGTGTGTGTACTCAATCACCTTTTTAAATGGATTTCTACACTGCAAACCCTTCAGCTTTAACCTCTTCCTCAACTGCATGTTACAAAGAGATTGTGGTGGGCAGAGAGTTGTCCATTCATTCCCTGCCTGGATCCCCTCCCTGGCACAGTAAAATATTCCAGTGTCTGAGCGAATGAACACACTTTCATTCCTCCCCCCACAAGGCACAGTAAAAAAATGCCAGCCAAAATGACTTGTGTGACACTGGCTTGAAATCTTCACTCTGCAGTTCCCTCTGCATTAAGCGTCAAGATTTTAAAAGAAATCCCAAGCCTCTCCTCCCCGCCCCACTCAGCTTGATTTCAAAAGGAAAGGACACGGTTTAATTGTTCCTCCGTCTGAGCGAAAGATCACAGTCTTGGTCTTTCAAAATGCCTTCTGCCTCTGCTTAAAGGGTTAACATTTTTAAGAGACAGGATAAACACAAGCCCCTCTCCCCCCCCAGCCAGCCAATAGCATCGCTCATGGTGCAGAACTCTAAAGGAAGTGCGTCACCGAGGTTGTGAAAACACGAGTAATCGCATCCTTGATTGACAGCCAAAAAAAAAAAAATCCCGGTAAGCTAAACATGTGTAAACAGCAAAAGCATAGGATATAAGAGTGCGGGACCAATAAAAACTTTTGTCGTGTAAATATCAATCACGGGATCTTCCAGGATTTCCTAAAGAGTGACAAAAATCGTATAAACAGTGAGGGACGGATACTGGATCAGGAAGTCACGGTAAGCCCCACGACAATTTTTGTCGTGTAACTGGCATCCAAGTCAGTTTATTATAACCCAGTATAAAATCAGAAAGAATGGAAAGGCCTGGGACTTTTTAATCAGTCTGAATGTGCCTTTACAAATGATGAAGACAACATGGCAGGTTGAAACATGTCTACAGTATAGTTATATACTAACCTTAGTTATGCATTAATTATACATAATTTTAAGTTCTCTCTTCATTTTGTCTTAAATATTATTTAGTGATTGTACAGTGGGCCTCAGTATCCACTGGGTGTTGTTTCCAGGACACCCTATGAATACCAAAATCCATGGATGCTCATAGAATCATAGGATTGTAGAGTTGGAAGAGACCACAAGGGCCATCCAGTCCAACCCCCTGCCATGCAGGAAATCACGATCAAAGCATTCCTGGCCATACAGCCTCTGTTTAAAGACCTCCAAGGAAGGAGAACCCACCATGCTCTGAGGGAGTGTGTTCCACTGCCGAACAGCTCTTACTGTCAAAAAGTTCCTCCTAATGTTGAGGTGGAATCTCTGTTCCTGGAGCTTGCATCCATTGTTCCGTGTTCTAGTCTCTGGAGCAGAAGGAAAAAAGCCCGCTCCAACCTCAATGTGACACCCCTTCACATACTTAAACAGGGCTATCATATCACCCCTTAACCATCTTTTTTTCAGGCTAAACATACCCAGATCCCTAAGTCTCTCCTCATAAGGCATCATTTCCAGACCGTTCACCATTTTAGTCGGCCTTCTCTGGACACACTCCAATTTGTCAATATCCTTTTTGAATTGTGGTGCCCAGAACTGGACACAATATTCCAGGTAGGCCTGACCAAGGCAGAATAGAGTGGCACTATTACTTCCCTTGATCTGGACACTATATTTCTATTGATGCAGCCCAAAATCACATTGGCCTTTTTAGCTGCTGCATCACACTGTTGACTCATGTTCAGCTTGTGGTCTACTAGGACTCCTAGATCCCTTTTGCACGTAGTCTCATTCAGCCAGGTCTCCCCCATCCTATATCTATGCATTTCATTTTTTTGTCCTAAGTGCAGTACCTTACATTTCTCCGTATTGAATTTCATTTTGTTAGCTTTGGCCCAGCTCTCCAGTCTATCCAGGTCATTTTGAATTTTGATCCTGTCCTCTAGGGTATTAGCTACTCCTCCTAATTTAGTATCATCTGCAAATTTGATAAGTATGCCCTCTATTCCCTCATCCATGTCATTGATAAAGATGTTGAATAGCACTGGGCCCAGGACAGAACCCTGTGGCACCCCACTGGTCACATCTTTCCAAGACGAAGAGGAGCCACTGCTGAGCACCCTTTGGGTTCGGCTGGTCAACCAATTACAAATCTATTGAACAGTTCACTTGTCGGCCCACATTTTACAAGTTTGTTTGCAAGAATGTCATGGGGAACCTTGTCAAAGGCATTACTGAAATCAAGGTATGCAATATCCACAGTGTTCCCTTCATCTACCAAGCTGGTAACTTTATAAAAAAAAGAGATCAGATTAGTCTGGCATGACTTGTTTCTCTGAAACCCTTGTTGACTTGTTGTGATTGTGGCATTGCCTTCTAAATGTTCACAGACTCTCTGTTTAATGATCTGCTCTAGAATCTTCCCTGGTATTGATGTCAGACTAACTGGACGATAATTGTTGGGATCCTCTTTTTTTCCCCTTTTTGAAGATGGGGACAATGTTTGCCCTCCTCCAGTCTGTTGAGACTTCTCCTGTTCTCCAGGAGTTCTCAAAGATTATTGCCAATGGCTTTGATATTACATTTGCCAGCTCTTTTAATACCCTTGGATGTAGTTCATCTGGTCCTGGAGATTTAAATTCATTCAGATTAAGAAGGTATTCCTGTACTACCTCTTTGCTTATTCTGTGCTGGATTTCCCCTGTTGTGTCCTCTATTCCATTATCCTCAGGTTGACCACCCTTTTGCTTTTCTGAAAACACTGAGGCAAAGAAGATGTTGAGTAATTCTGCCTTTTCTCTGTCCCCTGTTAGCATTTTGCCATCTTCTCCATGTAGTGGCCCTACCATTTCCTTCTTTTTCCTTTTGCTGCAGACATACCCCCAAAAAAACCTTTTTATTGTTCTTAACTTCTCTAGCAAGCCTGAGCTCATTCTGCGCTTTAGCTTTTCTGACTTTACTCCTACACGTGTTCGCTATCTGTTTTAATTCTTCTTTGGTGATTTCCCCCTTTTCCCATTTCCTATACATGTTCCATTTAAAACTTAGCTTTTTGAAAGTTTTTCAGTCATCCATCCTGGTTTCTTGAGACACCTCCCATTTTTCTTCCTCATTGGTTCTGTTTGAAATTGTGCCTTCAGTATCTCGCTTTTGAGAAAGTCCCATCCGTCTTGAGGTCTCTTCTCTTTTAGTATTCCTGACCATGGGATCACCCCCAGTATTTCCCTGAGTTTATTGAAACCAGCTCTCCTAAAGTCTAGGATGCGTGTCTGACTATGCCTGGCTCAAGTCCCATTATATACAACGGCATAGTAGAATGGTGTACCTTATACAAAAGAACAAAATCAAGGTTTGTTTTTTGGATTATTTTCGGGGTGGGGCATATTTTTGAACTGTGGCTGGTTGAATCCCTGGATACAGAATCCGTGGATACAGAGGGCTGATTGTATTTACCTTAACCCGCTCTGAGTTCTGAACTTGGAAAAAAGCAGGATATTAATAACAACAACCCTTTTTATCTTCTATTGCTATATTTGACAAACAGATGTTGTAGGGATTTTTGTGTGTGTCTACCTTTCTCTGCTATATTACCTTCATCCACACATCCATTAAGTACGCTTATATCATAATTATTGGTTTTGTTATTACTCTGACCAGATGATGTACCTCTTTAAATCTCTGTACCAGTTTTCTGTTTATTCTTGGACCTTACACAAACATTTCAACTTTATCTTACCTCTTCATGCTCTTGGTCTTCTTATCTCTCCACTCTTATATCATAATCATTCCTTTTTTTCCCACTTATTCATTCATCTAGCTCCACCATACTCAATTATCTCAATTATCCAACTCTCTATAAGTTACTATGATCTTTCTCCATACACCATAAGCTTGGACTTTCCACTCTGAATACCTCTGAGACCAACTTCATATACTACTTCAAAAATGTAACTATTCCGGAAAATTTTTGAAACTACTCCACACCCCAGTTCCCTAACCTAATGTATGTTTAACAGAAATATCAACATAGCCTTCTCTTATTTGCCCCAACCTGTTATCTACCCTGATAGCCCCCATATTGGAATATCAAATAATTGCCAATATTTAATAATTTGGCTTAATGTAGCCATCCATGTGGTTCAGGTAAACCAGGTATCCCCAAATACTAAAGTTGGAGTCACATAGAAACCAAGGGAAGGGCCTTTGGAAATTCCCCAAAACAAGTAATACACAGGTCAGAGTTAACACCTGGAAGTAAGTCGTTCACTAATCCACTCAATGATAGCAAGAGTCTTTAATGCTTGTAAAATGGGTCCTTCCTGTTCTTGTCCCCTTGCCCAATCCTACTGAATTCTAAATAAATTGCCCATTAATGACTGTGAACCCTTCAGAACTACCCATTGTCTAGTTTTGGGACACTCCAAGAAACATTGTATTCCACTCAAAATCCCATCCCTTCAGGGAAACTTTCCACATATAAATACTAACCCAAAACACCACCCAAGTGAATCCCCTGCTGTCCAACTCCACATCAGTTCATGTCACCAGTCTATCGCCTGGACCTCTTCTCTGTTGATGTGCTTTGCAATCTTAGCTCTACAGGATTGGTAAAGTATAACCCACTATCCCCTTACTCTATTCCTCTATCCAAATATTTCCTGCTATCTTTGATAGCCCTGTGTGATTGCCTGAAGTCTGAGTGTTTGCGTGAATGCTGTTATTGTTAATTTCCAATAAAGATAATTTAATGTATATTTCAGCTTTGAGTATCCTCCATTATTACTGGTATACATAGGTCTCAAGGTTCTGCCTTTACCTGGCCTCTCACATGCCAAATTGAGTTAATTAAATTTCCCAAATTAATATAAAGCCATTAGATGGTGTCCCCCCCGCACAATTCATGTAACAAAACTTCAACTTCCACCCCCTTCTGCTACTGTTGTTTTGCATAATTATACCTTCTTTGATAAGGGGCCTGTCCAGCCTTAAAGCACATACAGAGATACTGAAATACACATGCGCACACACAAAATAAATTACAAGAAACAGTTGTACTACAAATGGACAAGTGTTTTCATATACACAGAGATATAAATGAATTCTGATTTGGGCATTAGTATCTCCCAAGGATAATCTAATTTTGTTTGTTTTTTCTTCTTTCTACTTTTTACCACTCCATTTGGATGCATCCTTCAGACAACTTCTTTCTCCCAAGGTTCCCCATCTTGCTCTGCCCTAAGTCACTTTTCCTAGGTGATTTTTCCTGCTTTATGAGTCACAGAACTGAACTTTGCAATTAGGCTTTGAATCTACAAGATCAACCAGTGTGCAAAAAAGACAAGAAACCACCAGTCACATACAAGCTCTACCTTTTCCCAATCAACAAGAATTGCCTGTAGTTTTTCAAGCTATGTCCTCCCCCATTTATTGTTCTCTGTTATCTGCTTTTGAATTTCTATAAATACATCCAGTTCTTATACTCTGTTAACTGACCATCTGCCAATCCCCACCCTTGTTTTCATCACAACTGTTTATATAAATGTTCACTCTCAAAATCAATTTTGGATGCACAGATGGCACCTTTGTGAACCTCTTCTGTCAAAACGGACATATAGTTAATTAATTATTATTACTGAATTCTCCTGAGATGATTTACAACAAATTAAAACAATGTACAGTTAAAATCATATGAATACAATACACTCACTGAAGAAGTTATATCAAAATGAAATATCATGGGTTGTTCCTGATATTTCTGGTCCAAAAATGGGAGAAGAAATTTCATCACTTTGCTTTCATCTACATGTGAGTCTATCACCCGAATGGTTTTTAAGGGCACTCCACCTTGCAGTTCTGCTTCTGTTTTCTTATGCAGTCTTTTTACATAGAGAGACTTTCCTGTAATTAACAACAAATTTCCATTTCATTAATCTTGGTTATAGATGATAAATAAGAATCCTGTGCATTCTTAAGTTTTCAACTTGAGTACATCCAGATTTTGAAATGTTATACCACAAGAAACAATAATGACTACAATAACCACTATAACTGTCATGGTTTCAGCCTATGGAGTCTAGAGGACTGTAGTTTGCTGAGGCACCAGAGAAGTTATCTGGCTGAGAACTGGCTGAGAAATGCCCTTCCCTAAACTGCAGATCCCAGGATTTCAGAGGGAAAAAACCATGGCAGTTAAAGTTTAATTGTATAGTGTGAAGGGCCCCCAGGAAATCCCCTGAAATAAAGCATCTGAATATCTATAATAATATTTGATAAATTTAATCAAAAGAACATTTTAAAAATCTTTAAACTGCTGCAGAGGGGAAAACAATCAGAGGTATGACAACTGAACAGCACCTTCATGACTTTCTTCTAAATTACTACATAACAACATACACATATTCTAGCAGGATCTTGATGGTGACATTAACCAGTCATACAACTGCCAATCTCATGCAATTATGCCATGCTATATTAATCTCCCTATCAGCATATTCTAGTTTAAACATTCTTTAACCAAGAAGGAAAAAAATGAATTTAGTGTTCTCACCCATTCCAGCTCTTTTAGAAGTCACAATCCCAACACACAATTGATCCTTGAAGAAAGATACTAATGAATTTGCAGGCTGTGTGGCTTTGTAATGATTCTCAAGGTAACTCTGGATGTCCTTTAGAGGCTGGTGAGGAATCATGTGAACTTTGTATTGACTGAAGACAGAAGGGACATAGCAATGCTCTCTCTCACAGCTGCAGAGGATCACTAGGCGATAGTCATCCTGATGCTTCAAGTGAAGGCTCTGGAACAGTTCCTCAGACCTACGGCCAACATCATAGCACAACTCATCAGCAAACAGTAGGGTATAAATCTTCTTCTCTTTGCAGCCTGGGGTGAGGCACCGCCTCAGAAACAGCGCCACTTCCTCATAGCTGGTGTGCGCTGTACACAGCAAGACCTCATCATATGAGGGGAGCATCTCCTCTGGACTGTTCATGTAGATGGCCAAGGCTGAAGCCAACACTTCAGAACGAGGACAGAGAATGAGGTTGGGCTTGCCAGTGTGAAGACCTTGTGGCAATCTCCGCACAACATTCCTCTTCTCCAATCTTGCCAGCTGGTCAAGGTGAGCACCAAGGCTTTCAATGTCCAAGCAATCTGGAAGGAATGAGCCCATGTTTTCCATGTAGGAGCCCCAGATATGCTCCAGCTGTTCTGTCAACTCTCTCTCACTTGCCACCAGCCCACAGAGATCAGTAAAATTCTTCTTTGGCTTCTCAGATTTCACTAGTTTGGAGATCTCCTGGACTTCTTGTTTACTGCAGTTGTGCTTTACGAATGACAGCATCATTAGGGCAGCCTCACTGGGGCGCTCTGAGCCAAGCTCCCTGCATAAATACACAAGCTGCTCAGCCGTGTAATAATTCAGATAAAAGTACTGGGATCGCTTCTCAGACATGAAACGATTCCACCTCCCCAGAAAACTCTCCATCTTTTGGCATATGGCTGGCAGAATTTCTGTCACTTCTCCATTTCCTAAGAGGTTCTCAATGGCATTCACACTGAAGTTCATGTTAACATAGCACTCATTCTTGGGTGAGCAATAGATATCAGCATTCCAAGAGTGGAAAAGCATGTTTCCAGCAGAATAAAGGTCTATAAAGGACAGTGCAAGTCTCTGGACACTGGAAAATACCTGTTTGCAGAATAAACAAAAACATTAGGAAATAAAATATATGTATACTTAATAAACTGATGCAAAACCTATCTCCCAAAGGCTGTATTGGCAGAGGCATACTTGCCAGTTTTGTAGTGCTGAGTGTAGGACAGAACAGACCAAATGATGACTCTGCAAAATTCTGAGAGCCTTGGACCCCTGGAAAAGGCTGTGGAAAAGAAGTAGCTACCACCTTGCTAGAGACACTTGTCATGTGGAGAGGCCTTGGTATTTTCAGGCCATTGTAGGCAGCAAAAATGCAGGTTCTCATCCAGCTAACTGGGGTGGATGTTGAAGCTCCTCCACCCAGGGCTCTCAGAATCTAAAAGAGGTCATTCTTATAATGTAGACCTTTGCTACTGAAAGTGGTGGTCCATGGACCTGTTGCGAGTCCACAAGCCTTTGGTTGCTGGTCCTTGGAGAGTTTCTAGGAAAGAAAGTAACAATTCTAGTGGATGGATACAAATATGGAGCTGGATCCTGGCACACCGGGGGGGGGGGAATGCCAGCCCCCTGCTTAGATAGTTTAAGAAGTTCTGTTCAGGGATTAGCACATGTCCATTTTGTGCCAATGCTTAGGACTGTGTTCCTTTGGAAGATGGAGTTCATTTTAGGGAAAATAATGGGGCTTCCAGTTTAAAATATCATAGAGTTGCCTTGGAGGACCTAGAAAGGACACCTCTCTAGGCATTTTCTAGGAGGACTCTATGGTAGGTGTGTTGTTTTTGTCTCCCATGGATAACTGAATCAGTGGATAATTAATCAGCGGATATGGGGGTCCTACTGTACATATCTGTCACAATTCAATATAAGCAAAGATTTCTCAGCAACTTCAAATTATATTTTACAAGTCTGAAACCACTATTTCTTCCCAATAACACTCCTCAATGCAGACTAAAAATGTGAAGGAGCTTGAAGTAGAATGTTATTTCTTTTTCCATCCCACCACACAACTTTCAACAGGCTGATGAGAATTAGAAAGTTTGACTGAAAACTGACCTCAGAAAAGTTATCCACTTCTGCATTTTGTTCAGCTTTTCCTGACATCAACATCAACTTGTTCATCAGTTCCCTCAGCTCTTCCAAGGAATACTGCCGTATCTCTTCTTGACCATCATGGCTTTCAGAGATGGTCAGATATAGGATGGTATTCAGAGAAACCTTTGGCACAAATAATGATAATGACTGATTGCATACCTGTAACTGTAGTACTTCAAGTGGTCATCTGTGAACTCACACAATTGGGTTATTCTGTACCTGTACAGTGCATTTTTGGAACCTTCTAGAACAGTTATATAAGCTTTTTCGTGGTAGCTCTGCCCACCCTCAATGATATACCTCACTGTTCCTTCTCATTTATCTTGATTCCAAAGGATGCTGCTACAGCAGTATCCTAAGGACCAAAGATGCAGAACACATAAGTGGGAAGGATGGGTGGGTTTGTGTGAGTTCACAGATGACCACTCAAAGAACTACAGTAGAAGGTAAGCAACCTGTCCTTCTTTGTGGTCTCTGTGACTCACACAGTTGGAAGACTAGCAAGCTACTTATTTCAGGTGCAAAGAGTGTCATGATAGAAACATACACATAGGTGGGAGTTAATTTATTAAACACAACAGCGAGAGTGCCATTGCCTAGGCAGCAATGTAGGGCAGCAAATCTATTGCAAAGTGGAAAGGAGTATTGATCTTTCAAAGGCTGCATCAGTTCTGGACTGGACACCCAGTCTGTAGTGTGATATAAAAGTCAGTGGTTGTGACCCCACAGCAACCCTGCACACTTCCTCCAATGGTATGCCACTAAGAAATGCAGAGGATGCAGCTACCACTCTGGTAGAGTGCACTCAAATTCAAACAGGTGGTTTCTTCTTTGCCAACTCATAGGCTAGATGAACTGTGGAAACCACCCAGTTGGAGAAATGCTGCGTTGATACCGACAGTCCTAGTCTCAGATTCAAGTAGCAAACAAACAGGCTCTTACTCTTCCTCAAGCCCAAGGTACTGTCAATGTAGAAAACTAGAGCTCTACATATGTCAAGTGAATGTAGAGCTCCTTTGTAGGGTGTTGGCATGAATGCTGTCAAAACAATGTCCTGATTCATATGAAATGGAGAGAGAACCTTGGGCAAAAAGGAAATGTCAGCATGGAGAACAATCTTGTTGTGGTGGAAATGCAGGTAAGGCTGGTCAACCCACAAGGGCATACAGTTCCCCAGTTCTTCTTGCCAAGGTGACAGCAACCAAAAAGGCTGTTTTCCAGGTAAGCAGTCTCATGTCACAGGTCACCATTGGCTTGAAGGGCTTCCTGGATAGTTGTGACAGGACAAATTCTAAGCTCCAGGCAGGAGTCAGGCGGAGGTTACTATACACTTTAAAAAAACTTTTTAACTAGTGGGTCCTAAAAACAAGATGGTTGACTGCTGAGCTGGGATCAAGAAGAGATGGCTGCCAGGTAGCATTAGTAATGACAACGACAGACTGGAATCAAAAAGAGACATGAGGAATTTGAGAACGTGTCAATGCAAGCAATGGATGGAGAAATGTCCTTTGATGAAAGGACGATGACAAACTTGTTTCATTTATAAGAGTAAGATCTCTGTGTCAATGGTCAATGGGCCATCCTGTTGATATGCTGGCTTGTTTCAGGTAACAAAGCTGGGGTGAATTCTCCACACAGTCAATCACAGAATTTCCAGGTTTGGATGTCAAACTCAGTTGTGGATGGTGAGTAGGTCGGGATGGAGGGGTAGACGTACACAAATTCCTTGAGTGAAGTGAAGAAGTGGTGTGAACCACAGTTGTCTTGGCCAACACGGTGTTATCAGTATGGCATTGGCTCAATATGTCTGTAACTTCACAACCATTCTGGTGATTAGTGGGAAGGGAGGAGAATGCACTCAAATTGAACAGGAAGGCATCACTTAAAGAGCTATTTCAGAGGGTCCTGGAACAAAACTGGTGACACTTCTTGTTTTGATGTCTGGAGAAGAGATCAACATCTGGAAAACCCCACAGGTGAAAACCCTTGTGAAAAGTTCCTGGATGGAGCATCCAGTCATAACATGAAACCAGCGATCTGCTGAGTTCATATGTGAGTTTGTTCTCCTCTTTGGAGAGATGGATAGCGAAGACGGAAATCTTCCTCAAAACGCACCAGTTCCAAATTTATATGGTCAGTTTGAGCAGCATGTCGGACTTTGTTCCTCCTATTTATTTATTTATTTATTTATACCCTGCTCTTCAGCCACAAGGCTATCAGAGCGGCTTACAAATTGTTTTAAGCAATAGCTATTTACACATCTACACTGCATTAAACAGTTTCCAATGTGTGTTAGCTAATTGCCCCCACAAGCTGGGTACTCAATTTACCGACCTACGAAAGGATGGAAGGCTGAGTGAACCTTGGAGCCCACTGGAATCGAACTTGTCCTTGCTTGTTGAGTGGTGTTGTCTGTAACAACCTGTGTGTTATGGCCTCACAGGAAGAACTCAAAGGAGCAAAGAGCTTTCTCTACAGCTAGCATCTTGAGAATATTGATATGGAGAGCAGACTCTTTGGCCAGCCACTAGCCTTTGAGGGACAGACCATCTGAGTCAGTTCTCCAGCCCTGTACAGATGCAGCAGTGGTGACAGAGAAATGAAGCTGAGGTGGAAGGAAAGGCATACCTGCTTGAACATTGATAGGATCAAACCACCATTCAAGAGACCAATGGACATAACAAGGCATTGTAAGAATCTTGTATGAAAGATCCTTCAAGGGGCTGAACACATTAAGGAACCACGACTGCAGAAGTTGGAAACAAAGACAAGCCAGTGGTGTAACTGTGGTAGTAACTGCCATTTGTCTAAATAGAACTTGTACTGACCTGGTGGAGAGTCTCTAGGAACATCAAAACTTGAGAATGATCCTGACCAAGATTTGAAACCTATGCTCTGGAAGGTAAGCTGTGGCCAAGATGGAGTTTAGAATCATGCCAATAAACTTCATCTTCTGGGAAAGTGTGAGACAGATTTCACCAGGCTGACTCATAGACCCAGCTAGTTCAGCAGTTGCAGGGTGTAATCAATGTGCTGTGTCAGCTGTTAACTGGATCTGGCCACAAGGAGCCAGTCATCTATTTATGAAAAGACATTCCCTTCTGTCTTAGCCAGGCCACAGCCATGGCCGTGCATTTTGTAAATACTTGAAGTGCTTTGGAGAGACCAAAGGGGAAGACATGGAAATGAAAGGCTCTTCTTTCCATGGCAAATGACAGGAATCATTGGTACAATGGTCAGATTCCAATATGAAAGTAAGCGTCCTTGAGATCGAGCATAGAAAACAAATCTCCTCTCTGCAGCAGGGGAAGGATGGAAGGTACAGTAACCATCTTGAAACATTTGGGAGGAATATAAGCATTGAGATGTCTGAAATCCAAGATGGGATAAAGAGCACTGTCCTTCTTCTTCACAATGAAATACCAGGAGAAAAACCCTCGATGAAGAGATGTTGCAAGGACAGATTTGATGGCACCCTTGTTGAACAAAGTGGAGACTTCACTGAGAAGAGTATTGGAAGTGGAGGTGTTATGCAGATTATTTCCATCAGGGGATACTCCTTGAACTTAATCACATACCCCTTCCTTACAATATTGAGGACCTAGGTGTTGGTGGTAATTGCAGCCTGAACATGATGGTACTGGGCTAGTCAATTTCCAAAGGTTGCAGAGGAGGCAGGAAGAAGAGGGAGAAAGGAGTCAAAGATGCCTCTTTCACTGGCCCTGGCTATTTTCCTAAATGAACAGCGATACTTAGGGGCTGAAGCCTGATGCTTTCCAGAGGATGTTGAAGACTGAGAAAGGTATGGGGATTGTCTTGAAGTCAGAGGACTAAACAGATGCCTTTCTCCAGAAGCCAGTTGTTGCCATCCATAACAAGATCTGGAGGAGTTCTAAAAAGTAGAAGGCATTCCATATTTACATACGGTGGACCTCATTTTTTTGAGTAAATTCTAGGTTCTCATTCATATCCTTATTGAAAAGGCCAGATTCATCATAAGGCATGTCTCTATGGTGGCTGTCGCTTGGGTCAAAAGGCCAGAAGACCTAAGCCAGGTATGATGCCTGAGAGCTGTCGTTCCTTTCAGCACTTTTGCTGAGCAGTTGGCTACATGGCAAGCCAAATTAATTTGTTGCCGTGCTAGGACATGAGCTTCGGTCTGCAGAGTGTTAGTGAGATACTTCTCTTCATCTGGAAGCATATCCAAAAGTGGTAGAACCCTCTCCCATAGGTTCTGCTGCTAAGTTCCCATGTAAGCTGAATAATATGCAATTCGCAAACCCAAGGCAGAATAGGAGTAAAATTTATTGGCCATTAGATCCAGTTTACATGCTTCTTTGTCAGCTGGTGTTGAAAGTGTCTTTTGAAAGGATCTAGCCTGTGAGCCTCAGCCACCACAGAATTTGGTTTCAGGTGTTCCAGCAACCAGTCTGAGTCTGAATCTACCACTCAATAGAGGCCGTCAATCTTTTTAGAAGTTGATAGAATCTTGGAAAGAGTGGACCAAGACTGCCTTGGATTTTGAGGAAGAAGGCAGAAATGGTATGGAAGCAGGAGTCAGGACCTTCAACTGACTCTGTTGATATGCCAGGTCCAACAGTCCTACTCCCTTATGTTTGACCTGGTGGTCTAATGCATTCGCCAGCTGAAGCATCTGCTCTGAGAATTCCCTGATGCCATCCATTGGTGAAGATGACTTGTTCTCCACTAGGTGTTGAGAGGTACTGAGGCTTGAAACTGATGACTTGCATTTGACCAGTATTGAGGGAGTGTTAGGTTCAAGAGGGTGTTTCATCGACAAACAGCTGACTGCCCGCTCAGAGGGTGCCCTGCGTGGTACAGAAACCTTCTAAGTCGTGGTTCAGATGGTTTTAAGGCCTGTTTGTATAAGAGTGCCTTCAAATGCGACTGCAGATTTTTGCAAGCCTGAGGTGTAAAGGCCTTACAATGGAATCACATACCAACATTGTGCCCCGTGCCCAAACAAAGTACCATAAGCAGCGTGAGTGACCGTCGCAGCCTGGGAGTTTGACCTCACAGTCATCACACTTCTTGAAAGAAATGGAAGATGCCATAACTCAAGGGTGAAAAAAGACGTTGTTCAAACTAAGCTGAAGTTGTTGCTGGAAAGCCAAGAAGAAAACAAGCCAAAGGTTTTTAACAGAGGAGTCATAACAAACTGAGTTGAAAAAACCAGAAGCTGGAGAGAGAAAACACAAGAGAAGTTCCTTAGATGCTGCTGTAGTGGTAGATGAAAAGGAAGAGAGGTAAATGAGTGGGAACACTGAGGTATATTGTTCAGGGTTGGCAGAGCTATCACCAAAAAGCTTATATAACTATTCTAGAAGGTTCCAAAGATGCACTGTGCAGGTGCAGAATAACCCAATTGTGTGAGTCATAGAGACCATAAAGAAGAACTATGAATCATTAAATATGAATGAAATTAAAACAATGGGCCCTTGGTATCTGCTGGGGCTTGGTTCCTGAGTCTCCCGTGTATAACAAAATCTGTGGATGCGCAAGTGCCTTTATATACAACAGTATTGTAAAATGGTGTCCCTTATGTAAAATGGCAAAATCAAGGTTTGCTTTTTGGATTTTTTCCCCCAAGCCATGGATAGTTGAATCCATGGATATAGAATCCTAACTGTATATGCTTTGTATCCTTATGCAAATAAGAGCCCCTCTGGCTAGGTATAACAAGAGAAATCAAATGGCAGTAGTAAAGCATAGTGAGCACTATATGTTGAAATTACAGTGCTAAATGATGATAAAGTTACAATTTCCTTTTTACAAAGGTGCCTGCATATTTTATCCATATACATATGCCAGAATTTTACTATTAATTAATCAGTAAATATGCAACTACTTTCCATATACTTCATGGGCAAGACTATCAGCTGAGAACTCTGGGAAAATCCCTAGTCAGCATTCATAAATAAAGGCCACTGGTGTTTGAAAGTTGTCTTCATAATGATATTACTCTAGTGAGACACCATACAAATTAGTCATAAAAGCAATTTATTGACACATCTCAAAAATGACCCTGCATGTTTACAGGAGGCTTTTAAGATATTAAGAAAATAAAGAAAAATGAGTAAAAAGAACTGGTACGTTCTAGTTCCTTTCAAGTATGACCTCACCTTCTGAGCTTCTGCTGGTGCCCTAATTCTATAATTCCCCTTTTTATTGATTGTAGTTGCCAGTGCTATAGCTGATAGTTCCACAGATCCATGGCTCTCTTTTATGGCCTTTAGCCATGCCAAGTGTCTTGCAGAATCACGCTGAAGAATGTGAGGAAAAAGATATAATGTGAATTAGTCCCACAAGCCTCATACCCTTTTTCCAATCCAAATTACATAATGAAACTAAAGTAGGCAACTGAAAATGCATGGAATAAAGATATGCTAAGAAAGTGGGGCACCCGCACCCAATCATAGAATTAAAATATCTCTATTTTTAAGAACATAGATAATATTTCATTCATTAAGTATGAGTGATGTGCCACTGCTTTTATAAATTGGTAGTGAGCTATACTGCATGTGGTAGAACTACTCTCATACTATTCAGATGTAAGTAGTTATAGGCAGATATGTCCAGGGCTGCTGCCACACTGAAATAATGTAGTTTGACACTGCTTTAACTGCCATGGCTCAATGCTATGGAATTATGGGATCAAAGCAAATTTTATCTTTATCATGTCTATAGCTGCATAAGACAGGTATACAAAAGCTGAATAAGGTAGCACTGTGGGAATTACCAGTTTTGTGGGGAGATTGTGGTCACTCTCCAAGGCTTTCCACAGTTTCTCCAAACACCTCAGGAATTCCTCAAACCCTGCTTCCTCCTTCAACTCATATAGCAGAGAGGAATAACCAAGGACAGCATCATGAAAACAAGCCACACGATCCACATCCATGTCATTTTCACCAGCAGAGATGGAAGCCAGGTCCACAAATACCTTCAGCTCATTTATGTCTAATGGAAAATGAACAAAGCACTCTAAGAGTCAAACTAGATCCTGTGTTGTTCAAAAAGCCAAACAGCATCAGCTTGCAAGGATTGGGGTTAATAATAATCTAATTCTTGGGGACTGCAGCAGTTGTGGAGGGGGAATTTAATGCTCTCCTACTATGCTGCAGTCCCAGGAAATACTTTAAACTGGTATTTGCTTTAATTTTATTTCATTTTCTACATCAGAACTCCTCACCAAAACCCAAGTTACCGTATGTAAAATACAGTGTAATGCATACACCAGCAAAATCAAAATTCTAAAATCAGATGCAGTAACACAAATGTAGAACTTGCATATCCTCAGAAGTTTGCATAAACAAAGGTATTTTCAAATGGCACTGAAATGGCAGAACTGATTTTCTAAATGAAATTATTTTGGAAGGAAGTCTACCAGTGAAACCCATTCTTGCATTTTAAATGCAAAGACTATTGTGTGTAGTTTCCCTCCCCCATGCCATGAGTTAGAACTGTTCCATCATTTGTTTGTTAGTTTTTCTCCCCTTTGGGAAGCAGTGTGATTATATAATGTAGGCCTGGTGTGGATGGACCCTCAGTGAGGAAAGTAGAATTAAGCTCTTATTTCATGCTTCAGTCCATGTCTTCAATCATCTTGTAGTGTAGAACAGAATCATTCCAGCCGCCCTTAGTTCATGCACTGAATAAAACCTGGGAACCAAATCTAGTATGTGTACAGCTAAATGCATGTAGGGTCTATATATGTACAACCAAGCAGCCCAACTGTGTACAGCCTTGTAAAATTTCTACAGATTTAGAAGCAACAGGATAAAAGTGTTTTTCTGTGGGGCAATGGATCTGAGGGCAGTATATATATATACATACATACGAACATCTTGTCTTAAACATTTGATTCTTCATTCTAAAAGAAAATATTCCATAATTCATTTTTTTTTAAATCCAGAAAAAATGCTTAAGGGGAAAAAATGGGGAAAACAACTTCTTCATGATTTTTTTCTGGGCCTCCACATTTCAAACTGTGCATAAAGTTGTATGCAGAGGGAGCCCATTCCCATGTTCTACTCTATGTCTGAAGATCAAGGGCTTGCAAAATTGCTTCCCTTCATTCACTGACTGAACACATAGGAAGAGAGGGCCGGTGCTAAAGCAGTAAAAGGGAGACAATACAATGTAATAAAACAGACAGTTTTCAGTTGTTTTTAGTCTCACATTATAACGGTTATTGAACAATACAGAAACATTTTTGTTTAAATTTTAATAATAACAAGTTCACCAACACTGACTATTTCTGTCTTTTCCATGTGTCTGAAGTAGATTTATTTACTCTTTTAGTACCCCATACACAGTATGTGTTACCAGGGTCAGCTGGAGGAGAACACAATCAGACTGGGATTGCCACTTGATTCCTCCAACCTTAGCTAGCATTTTACTAGTGGCTGCCTCCTTAACAGATGGAAAATGCAGATAAAGAACCAATCACTTAATGAAAAGGGACTACTAGAGCCACCTACTCCATCTACACATGCTGGTGCAAGAATCCACAACTGAAGTGTCTATGAGAGAAGACAATCCAACTTCTGTTTAAAAAATTAAATGAAGGACAGTCCACCAATTTCCAAAGCAATCTATTATTGCTGAACAACTCTTGCCATCAGACAGTTCTTCCCAATGTTCACTTGTAACCTCTTTCTTGTAATGTGAACCCACTGACTGAGGACCTATCAGCTGGAACAATAGAAAATAAGGCCTCTCCATCTGCCACATCTCAGACCTTCAGGTATTTAAAAGTATCATATTATCTCTCAGTCTTCTTTTCTCCAGGCTATACATAACCAGCTCCCTCAACCATTCCTCGCAGGGCTTTGTTCCCAGACCTTTAGCCATCTTGGTACCCCTTCTCTGGATATATTCTGGATAATAGCACCTCCCATTCTGCCTTATCTTATGACATTGACTTTCTTCAGCTGTCCTTCTGTTCCAATCCTGTGGGAAATGGTAGCAAAATCGAGTGAAAAGACTCGTGTTTACCACTGTCTCCCACAGGACTGAAATGGAAGAACAGCTGAAGAAGACCAAAGTCATGTGATAAGACAGAACAGGAGGTGCTATTACCAGGCTGTATGTCCACTTCTCTTCCTTCATGCAATAAACTTGTGTGTATGTGTGTGTCCAACTGAGAGAGAAAGAGAGAGAGAGGAAAAGAAAAAGAGAATGTGGAAGCCAATGAAAGAACACCAGGAATGCAGGGTTAAAGGGGAAATACAAAATGGGGTAATATCAAAGAATATACAAACAGTAGGATTACTTTATGTTACCCTTCTCTTTACCATGATTTCTTTGTAAAATTCCAGCCTATACAACTTGGTGAATGTAACAGAAATTGGCAACACAGCATACATATCTCTCTTGTGTGTGTGCCTCAGAATTTATATTTTCCCCTAATGTAACAGTTTCCAAGAAATAAAAACTGGCAGAAGTCTTTCTGTTCTACCTTTGAGAGCCTCTTTGACCCAGCTAACAAAATCCATTCTAAGTGCGAGTTCCTCAAGGCATCTACGATGGGGTTCAGTGATTCCCTGTAGCACTTGCACAGCTTGCATCAATGCAGAACTCATGGATGAGAGTTTTTTCCCCTTAAACAATTGGAATTCATCTACCTGAAAAGCAAATAATAGAAAACAATAAAGGCACAAGTATACATGTGTAGCTCTGTTATTCTTCAGGCAAAAGAGACACTGAGGCCAGTTTGTAGTAGATTACCAGCAGTATGAATGTGCATGGGGACTTATTATGGATTTTTATCCATAGTTTTTCTGCTGAAAGTAATCCACTTTATCTCCACTAGAAAAAAGATAAATGTACTGGAGGAATAATGCAGGGAAAGGACATGAGAACAAGAAGTTATGAAGCCTCTCACCTATACTAGCTTTCAGATTGCATTGAAAGATTACAATACTAGTTGCATTGTAAAAAAAAAAAATACTGTAAAAAGAAAGTCAAGGGAGGGGAAAGCATTACAGAACCATGCATACCACCTAGAAGCATAGAATCATAGAACTGGAAGAGACCACAAGGGCTATCCAGTCCAACCCCCTGGTATGCAGGAATATGGAATCAAAGCATCCCTGACAGATGACCATCCAGCCTTTGTTTAAAGACCTCCAAAAAGGGAGACTCCACCACACTCCAAGGCAGTGTATTCCACTGCCGAACAGCTCTTATCATCAGGAAGTTCTTCCTAATATTTAAGTGGAATCTCTTTTCCTGTAGTTTGAGTCCATCCGTGTCCTAGTCTCTGGAGCAGCAGAAAACAAACTTGCTCCGTCCTCAGTATGACACCCCTTCAAATATTTTAAAATGGCCATCATATCACCCCTTAACCTTCTCTTCTCCAGGCTAAACATACACAGTTCCCTAAGCCACTCCTCATAAGGCATGGCTTCCAGACCTCCGGCCATTTTGGTTGCCCTCCTCTGGACACGATCTAGCTTGTCCATATCCTTCTTGAACTGTAGTGCCCAGAACACTGTATTCCAGGTGAGCTCTGACCAAAGCAGAATAGAGTGGCACTATTACTTCTCTTGATCTAGACACTATACTCCTTTTAATGCAGCCTAGAATTGCATTGGCTTTTTTAGCTACCGCATCAAACTGCTGACTCATGTTCAGCTTGTGGTCCACTAAGACTCCTAGATCCCTTCTGCATGTACTGCCAACAAGCCGGGTGTCACCCATCCTATATCTGTGCTTTTCATTTTTACTGCCCAAGTGTAGTATCCTACATTTTCCCCCTTTGAAATTCATTTTATTAGTTTTGGCCCAGCTTTCTAATCTGTTGAGGTCATATTGAATTCTGATCCTGTCCTCTGGGGTATTAGCTACCCCTCCTAATTTGGTGTCATATGCATCCAAGTCATTGATAAAGATGTTGAATAGCACTGGCCCGGGACAGAACCCTATGGCACCCCACTGGTCACTTCTCTCCAGGATGAAGAGCAGCCATTGGTGACTACTGTAATGCACGGTTAGGGGAGCCAATGAGGACAGTGGGATCCAGGGGCCAATCCTTTGTGAAGAGGTGGAAAGAGGAGGGGTTTCTGGGGGATTAAGGGGGGTGAGTGAAGAAAAGGAGTTTTTCTTGAGCAGTGGGGGAGGGAGGGAGGGAGAGTTTAAGCTGTGTGCTGGAGGGAGTAGACAGAGAGGGAGAGACTTAAAGACTCAATGTATGTGCAGGCCAAATGACTTGTTTATGCAGTTATATTTTATTCTTTACCAATCAATGTTCTTTATATTAATTCAAAATGTGCAGCCTGGCATGAGTGACTCTCTGACCACTAGGCACAGCCATTACAATACATCCACGCCAAAGTACTTGTGCTATACCACTGGGAAACCGTAGTTCGGCCATGACATGGTGGTGTGGTGTCACAAAAGTGGTGGCAGTGGTGGGATAGAAAGGCCCCTGCGTCACCAAGTTAAAGGGGGAGGAGCCGCATGTGTCACAACTACCCTTTGGGTTTGGTCGGTCAACCAATTGCAAATCCACCTGGCAGTCACATTATCTAGCCCACACATTACTAACTTTTTTGCAAGGATATCATAGGGGACCTTGTCAAATGCCTTACTGAAATCAAGATACATCCACAGCATTGCCTTCATCTACAAAGTTTGTAACGCTTTCAAGAAAAGAGATAAGATTAGTTTGGCATGACTTGTTTTTGAGAAACCCATGTTGACTTTTAGTGATTACCGCATTCCTTTCTAAGTGCTTACAGACTGTCTGTTTGATGATCTGTTCTAGAATCTTGCCTACTATTGATGTCAGGCTGACTGGGTGGTAATTATTTGGGTCTTCTTTTTTCCCCTTTTGAAGATGGGGACAATGTTTGCCCTCCTCCAGTCAGCTGGGACCTTTCCTGTTCTCCAGGAATTCTCAAAAATTATTGACAGTGGCTCTGAAATTACTTCTGCCAGCTCTTTTAATACCCTTGGATGTAGTTCATCTGGCCCCAGAGACCTGAACTCATTTATACTGGCCAGTTATTCCTGAACTACCTCTTTACCTATTCTGTGATGCATTTCTCCTACTGCATCATCTGCTCCATTTTCCCCAGGTTTTCCTCACCTAATTCTTCCCCCAAGAAATACTGCATTCTAACATTTATTAACACAACCTTCTATATGTTGCTGTGAAAACTATTTTAAAGAAAGTCTTCTAGAGAACAACTTTCAGGAATGATTTGATTGTGTTTTCCTGCATACCAGGGGGTTGGACAAGATGGCCCTTGTGGTCTCTTCCAACTCTATGATTCTATGTGTCCATCATGGCATAAATAGCAATCTGTTGCTGTTCAATGTATCCATTTGCACAATCTGTACAACAGCTATGTAGCTGACCCACTGTTAGGAAAGACACATCACACAGACCAACAATGTACTGGTGATCTAACATGCAGGTTTGAGCATGTGGGAGACTCTCAACAATGAGATATTTTAAAGCATACCATATTTCTCATTCTTATAGCTTGGTAAGAATCCAAATGTAACTGTTCTTACTGTCCTCTGCCCACAGCTTTCCACTAGGACACTTGGGAATTGCCACAATACATGTTGTATGTTGCAGAACTGTCCTGATAAAATTTCCAGTAGGATGAATTGACAGACAGGTTTTAATCAAGTTTATGATACATCCAATTGGCATATATCAGCATCAGTAAGGATTTTGAAAACACACACAGGGTCACACTTTCTAATAACCTTGGAGTTTCTTGTTGTGCACCACTTACATGAAACAGGCTGAGCCAAGTGCTTAGTAAGCAGTTTCTACAATCCAGCTGTATGACTTTCTGGTCTGGATGATTGTGCAGGGCAGCAAGTGATTGAAGTAGAATGTTTGACCTTTTCCAGTTCTCCCGTTCTATTATTAGTGTACATTTGAATAGTTGATAGTTTCTATGATGAAGACTACATTCTGAAGTAGGTACATCCAAAATATACTCACATATACAGAACAGTAGGGACATTGACTACAACAACCCATGACCAAGCAACTGAAAGCATCAAAAGTACAGAAAAGCTTCATATCTTAATCTACGTTAACTGTGCCTGTGATCCTGTCTATTTATCTAAATCTGTATGAAATGCAATTTTAGAAGACAGTGAATTACATGAGGCTCTTTTAGCACTATGATTCCACTTTAACTGCCATGACAACATCCTATGGAATCCTAGGGCTTGCAGTCTGGTGAGGCATGAGACCTCTTCAGCTGAGAATTCTAAATATAGGTCGCACCCTGTATCCATGGAACCAATACCCACAGTTTCAGTTATCCAAGGGACACAAAATAGGGGACATGTACCATAGAGTTGTGCTGGAAAATGCCTAGAGAGGTGTCCTCTCTAGGAATCGCTAGGTTCTCCAACACAACACTATTTTATTTTAATAGGGTTTGCTATTATCTGCGATTTCACTTATACACAGTAAATCCAGGAACGGGCGACCCGTACATACAAATACTGGAACCCCGTAGGATGGAATATGACACTTGAAGTGGAATCATAGCACTATAACTACACAATATGAAAGGGTCTCCAGTTTCAAAGGTTTTTTAGAGCCACATATGAATTTACTAGAGCATCCAAGGCAGCTTCTTGAATGATTTACAGAGGTATACTTACAAAGTTCAGTAAAAGGAGCACATCTTCAAAGTTACCAGAAAGATTCAGCCCTTCCTTGATCTTGTCAATGACTTTTACAGAACCCACAGCCAAATGCAATTTATGATACTGCTGGATCTGCTGGATCCGTTTGTCAATCCATTCCTGCCCATCTTGAGGTTGCAACTTGCACAAAATCTGTAAATCATTTTTCAGTTCATCATAATGGTTAATAAAATCCTTGAAGAGAATGTCCACTTCAGCAAATGTGAGCTCTTCAGATTTCAGGTCATTATATAGCCTGATGAATTCATTGTAACAAGGATCAAATAAATAACCAGGAGGCAAAACAGCATTGTTCTCCTCTCCATTATTTACCAGCTGTCTGGCTGCCCACTTCCAACAGTGCTGGAAAATATGGCTGTCTTTAAAACAATTAACAGTTTCAGATATGTTCTTCAAGGATGGATCCAAGTAGCAGCAGGTCTCTATGTGTTCATCACTGTGGGAATTTGGGTCTCTCACCTTTACAACCTCATTCAATACTTCAGCAGCCAGACTTTTACTGTGCTTCTCCTCAATGTCAGTAATATCCACTAAAAAGTAAAGACATGCTTTGAGATTGGGAGAAACTCTATTTTCAATTTGTTTTATCTGTTACCTTTGCTGTACAGGAACTATATTACTATGTCAGAGAACTCTTTTTGATAGTACTGTATTCAAAGAGAGGGCTGTGTTAATCTGTTTTCACATTAAAAGACATAAAAAAATAAAAAGGAATAAAGGAACCCAGTAGCACCTTTGAGACTAACTAGGAAAAAATATATTTCTAACATCTGATCCATGGAGTCCACAAAAACCTATGCTAGAAATTTCTTGTTTCCCAGTTACTCTCAAATGTGCTACTTTATGTATCTTTATACCTTTTAACAGTTTGTTCAAAGGCTAATCATGAAAATTATATTTCAGTCTTTCCTACATTATATTGCAGCCTGAGACTGTGGATCCTAGGACAGAGGTTCCCAAACTTTCTTGGTTCACAGCTCCTTGAGTGTTTCAGTGATTTTCTTCACAGCTCCTCTGGGCCCAATGAAATACTTAAACACTCCATTTACTAAGTAATTAGGTCCAAACAACTTAATAAATATGTAGGAATTGATTCTAAGTGGGGCAAACATTTGGAAGTGAAAAGACTTAAGCATCCATCCTCACTTACTTCTCAAGATTGCAGGTTTGTTGTTATGTGTTGTCAAGTTCGCTTCACCCTATGGTGACTCTATAAATGAGAGGCCTCCAGGAGATCCTATGTTAATAGGTGGGTCTTGTAAACTCTGGGCTATGGCTTCCTTTATTGACTAAATCCATGTGTAACATTCTTCCTCTTTTCCTACTGATGGTCTTTTAAGCCATCCTGGTAGCTATATAACTCGTTTCCAATACCCTATTTGTTGCTAAACTTGCCCTCAACAGAAGCTATAATCCATCACATCTTGCTCATGATCATACCTGTGTTCAGAAAAGCAGGGTGGATTTCCATTCCATATATTTTAGGTTTAACATGGATTAGGATTAACAATAATACCCAGTGTTAGGGTTTTCAGTACACTGATCTGGGAGACCTCTGTGTAGTTTGGACTGGTGAGAGGAAGGTGGGGAGTTAACATAGATTGGGGTTCATATCTGAATACCAAGGATTTCAGTGCACTAATTTGGAATAGTTCTGCATAGATGGACTAATGTAGAAGAGGAGCACTTTAACTTTGCCAGTCTCATTGATCCCAATATATCCAGTAGATCTCTCTATCACTCCTGTTTTCCTCCTTCTCCTTCTCCCCGAGTCTCCTACTTATAGAAACATTTGTATGCTGGAGGAGGAGGAAGAGGACAGGAATGACATAGAGACCTGGAGGATTTGTTGATGCCAAGGAGAAACCTAAAGGTAAAAAGCTGAGAATCAAGCTAACACCTTCTCTCCTCCACATTCCTCTTTCTCTCCACACCAGTCCACTCCATGCAGGGCCGGTTTAAGGAATTTTGGGGCCCACTGCAATGCTTTACTTTGGGGCCCCCATATGTTTATCTCAGATCAATGTAACCTAACCTATTCACTGTACAGGATGTTCAGATTATAGTAGGACCCCCGTATCGATGGATTCATTATCCATGGAACACAAAACAGCACACCTACCATAGAGTCTTCCTAGAAAATGTGTCTTCCCTAGCCCTTTTCTAGGCCCTCCAAGGCAACTCTATGGTATTTTAAACCAGAAGTCCCATTATTTTCAATGGCGTTCACTATTATTCATGGTTTTCAGAATTCACGCCCCCCCCCAAACCAATCCCCAGTGGATAAGAGGGGCCTACTATATTACGTAATTTGCCACCAATAATTTAGTTTAAAAACTATATTATAGGCACTAACATAATATTTTTTGTTTATTAGCAATTAATGTAATGGTGAAGATTTCCTCAAAGAAAATAAAGAGTAGACTACAAGCTAAACATGAGTTAGCAGTGTGATGCAGCAGCAAAAAATGCCAATGCGATTCTAGGCTGCATGAATAGGAGTAGTGTCTAGATCAAGGGAAGTAATAGTATCACTCCATTCTGCTTTGGTCAGACCTCACCTGGAATACTGTTTCCAATTCTGGGCACAAGAAAGATACTGAGAAGGATGGTGCGAGGTCTGGAAGCCATTACGCCCTATGAGGAATGGCTTAGGGAGCAGGGTATACTTAGCCTGGAGAAGAGAAGGTTGAGAGGAGACGTGATAACCATGTTTAAATATTTGAAGGGATGTCATATTGAGGAAGGAGCAAGCTTGTTTTCTGCTGCTCCAGAGACTAAGACATGGAGCCATGGGTTCAAACTACAGGAAAAGAGATTCCACCTGAGTATTGGGAAGAACCTCCTGACAGTAAGAGCTGTTTGGAAGTGGAATACACTGCCTTGGAGTGTGGTGGAGTCTCCTTCTTTGGGTTTTTTAAAACATAGGTTGGATGGCTGAAGACAACCAAGGGGGAAAGGGAGGGGAGAGGAACCAAGACATGTTAAAAGCAGCTGGAAAGATGGGCTGGATGGGATCTATGTGCAAGGAAGTAAAAGGGAAGAAAGAAAGAAAGAAAGAAAGAAAGAAAGAAAGAAAGAAGCCCTTTCTGAGGGAGACAACCCTCAATTCCCTGTGTCTCTCTCTCACACACACTCACACTCTCCGACATGCCTCTCCCTCCAGCTTCTGCCACGGAGGGCTGCTGTTTCTTTCTCTTTCTCTTTAGTTTTGGAGAGGCTGTTTTGTTTGTTTTTTAAAAAAAGCCAGCAGGAGGTTTTTGGAGGAGGAGGGTAAGAGGGGGCTCCTCCCGGCTGTCTCCTGGCTGTCTCCTTTGTCAGATTAAGGAGGCCAACACGGGGCCCTCTCTTGACCTCGGGGCCCCCTCTTGACCTTGGGGGCCCCTGCCAATGCTGATTTGGCAGACAGGTTAAACTGGCCCTGACTCCATGCAGAAGTCTTCCCCATCAGTAATATACTGATTTATGTGTGTATGTGCCTTCAAGCTGCCTGTGGACTTATGGCAACCCCATAAATTTCATGGGGGTTTCATGGGCAAGGAATACTCAGAGGTGGTTTGCCAATTCCTTTTATCCATTGAAAAAAACAGAATAGTACAATGCTCTGCCTCCTACTTTGTAACTATCAGTTGCCAGACATAATCTTTAAAGACACTCTTTTTAGGATCCTGGCAGATTGATTTTAAAGTTATATTGTAAGTATTATTTTGTATCAGTATAAGTTTATTTGGTTTACTGTGCATTTTTTTAATTGAGACAATTTATATGTAATTTGATGCGAGATATATGTCCATATAACTGATTTTGTAAATTGTAACTTGCCTCTTGTAGACTCATCTGCACAGTAGGTGTAGTAGCATGGGCTCTATGTAACTATTTCAGTAAATAGCAAAAGCCAAAAGCACAGATAGGACAGGACAATATTTAAAAAAATAGCAGAAGAAACTGCAGATGAAGAGAAAAGGGAAACATTTTGTTGCAGGCCCAACATATTCCAGATCATATTCTTCTTCAGGGGCACATCTACAACAATGATACATGAAGACAGGGGGTCTTCAGTGACTCCTGTGATCAGACAAATCTGGAACTTGAGTCTACTCCTCTTATCAGTGACAGCCATCCAGCTCCAAAGCAACTTAACCTACATTATCATTTTTTATACACACATACATGCACATCATCCTCACAACCTTAGTATACATATAAAACATACCCTGAATACTATCTGTGGCACCTCCAGTTTTAAGCTATCTAATGAGCCAACTTTTCTCTGCACCCATCTTACCTTAACTATATGATTAAAATGGATGGGGGGAAAGCAGAATGGAAGGAGGGGGGAGGGAGAAGCCAAGAGAAAGAATTAGGTATATGCAAGAACTGTATTCCTAAATCTGAAATATTCCAAAATCCAAAATACCTCTGGTCCCAAGCATTTCGGATAAGGGAGGCTCAACCTGTATTATCAAATTAATTTTCTAACTAGACAAACAGAACTCTGTAAGAACCACATCAGTCTGATGATTCTTATAAGCCAGGGGCTATCAGAAGGTGGAACATGTGTGAAGATAGCCCTAGCAACCAAAGGCTTTTTATATAACTCTGTAGAAATACCCCATGCCTTTCCCTGATGATGTCTGAAGGGAAGACAGCAGTTAGAAGAACATGTCTGATTAGAGGAATGATTGTCTTCTTTAGTCCCCACCCCTACCTGGTGGAGTATGAAAGAAATAAAGAAGCAAATTAACAAAAAGAGCAAAACCTTTGGATTATTCACTGAACTTTAATACAAGATTCCTAAACTGCATGTTACTGTTTTTGGATGGATGGGATGGGGCACAACCCTGCAATGCATAAGGAAGGAATTTCATCTGGCTGTGTGTTTTGTGTTTCCATTATCTTTTGTAAAATGTGTGTGTGTGTCACTAGGAAGATATCATCCCCACCTCCAAGATTTTGTTAAATGTCATTCAGGATACTGAATGGGAAAATTCCCATTTGTTCTGTCTTTTACTCACACTGCTGTAATATATCTTAGCTATATATTTCAGACATGGATAAGTAAAGAAATTGATTGGCTCTAGCTTTGTATGTAACATTTCTGCTCAATTGATGCCTTTTTCTATAGTTTTTCTATTCTTCTATTCCTAACTTTAGATTTGCTCTAGTAATAAAGACAAAGGAAAGTTACCATTACCTTTTATAATATCTTGCACCTTCATGCACATTTCCAGGAGAGATCCCAGTTGTTTTTGTTCCTCCCTGAGAGACACTATTTCTTGCAACCTCAACTTGAGTGCTTCTTCTAGTTTTAGCTTTTGCTTTGTTCTCTCCATGGATGAAAGATGTGTATTCACTGAAATGGAAATTTCAAATCCAATTAATGCAAAATCTTATCTTTCTCAAGATGTGCCACCATGTTCTTGTTTATTCTCAAAAAAAATGTGAGATGAGAGTGAGAGTGATATTTGATGGGCTGCTTAAAATTCTGCTTGATGCTAGCTCATCAGGAGAGGATCAGATAATAAGCTGTACAGCCAAGGATACACTGGGGCACACTGGCCACTGGCCAGGCACTGCTTTTATTTATTATTGTTGCTGTTGTTGTTGCATGGGAGATAGGCACCCTTCTCTCCATATTATATGTTACACAATTAAATAAGATCATGCTGGAAGACAGCACTGATGATTTGAATAAAAGCTCATGACTTGAGAGATGCATGTATGAAGTAAACTAAAACTTGGGGGTGGGGGCTGTGCACATCTTGATTGGACTTCTGCTTTAGAAGACTGAAACAGGTGTGTTAATTAGGTCTTGGATTCACTGTGGTCCTTATCACACCAGCACGTTCTCCTGCTTGAGGAGTGCTTTTTTCACCTTGGAAAGGCAGCAGTAGGACAATTTCATACTTTCAATGTAATGCCAGCTTAATGGTGCTGGTTCTCATTTATGCCTTCCTGCACTCTGGCAATTCTTGACCACACCTTGCCTCTTGTGATTTGTACCAGTCAGGTTATATTTGGTGTAGAAGGAGTGTGCTTTTTTTAAAAAAAAAAAACAGAAGCCACAATTACGCAATTGCATTGGCCCACCCCAATACCCATTATTGATTGAGGCAACAAGTTGTCTGCATAGGCACACTGCACTGTGGGTGGAAAGGGTGAATCAACAAAGAGCCCAGACACAAAGACAGGCAGCCTAATAGCATGAAGTGTCTTTGATTTCAATAACATATCATTAAATCTTATACCAGCACCCAACAAAGCACAGTTGCATTACTGTACTCCTTTTCTGTTCTGCCACTCCTCAATTGCCATTCTTTCCCAGCTGCTCTTCCATTCCTCCACTGCTTTTTAAAATAAAATGTTAATACAGGATATGGTTTCCCTGGTGACACAGTGGTTAAATGCCAGTACCGCAGCCACAACATTGTAAGTTCCATCCTACAGGGCTCCAAGGTTGACTCAGCCTTCCGTCCTTCCATAGGTCAGTAAAATGAGTACCCAGCTTGTTGGGGCAATTAGCTAACATGTTGTAAACTGCTTAGGGAGTACTTTGGCATTGATAAGCAATATAGAAATAGAAGTGCTATTGCTGTTGCTATATGCAAAGCAATATTTCATTTTCATCCCATCTGTCCAGCAGAAAGATAATTGTGGGTGTTCATCAGTATCCTGGGGTTTATCTTTCTTAAGTCTCATATGAGAGCAAATATAATAATCAGAAAACATTTTTAATAGTAAACATATGCAGATTGCTTGTAAGAGACATGAACTACTAATTTATTTATCGAGCTGGTCTTCTCCTCCCCTGATCACCAAAGCAGACTGGACTCCAAGCCAGGCACATCCAGAGATGCCCAAACCATGCACACAGAATACCACCTGAATGAGACTTTAGCACCAGAAACACTAGCAGAACAGTAGTGGGAAACAAGGTAACAATCAAATTATTTAAGGTTTTATAAAGGTTCTTTAGCAGCATTCTGCTGTGCAATAAAGCTCTACTGAAAATAATACTGTCCTAGTGCTATTGCAGTATGACACCCTAACATGATAAACTCCTATCTCCCATGCATGCCATCAAGATAGTGTCACAAATATAGGCTAAACACAGAACCCATATTTGTGCTTATTTCACCTTCATGTATAGAGAAAAAACACACTTACTTGATTCCCAAATGGACAGAAATTCTGTCTTGTGATTCTTAATTATGTCCAAATGTTTAATTAAGATATGACCTGTCATGAGCGCATCAGAAACTTTGATATATACAGAGTTAAGTGTGTTCATCAGCTCTTTGGCTTCATCTGTAAGCTGGTCCAGAATGTTGCCCATTTCATCTGTCAGATAAAGCAGGTATTTTTTTTTTAAAAAAATAGCAGAAGCAGAAATCCCTTTCCCTGCACCACCATCAAATTGAAGAAGGAAAGTTGGGGATGTAGTCTTTGTCTCTTCATCTTACTCTTAAAGTACATCTCAAACACAAACCAGAGGAAGCTAACATATTTCTGCCTCCTGCCTATAGCCCATGTTGGAAATGGAAGATGATGTTGGTTTTTCTTTGCTCCTGAACAGATGGTCTGAACTCAGAATTAACAAAAGCAAAGGAGTTCATTTTGTACTAATGAGAATTTTATTTGATTCGGGTTTTCTAATATAACTTACCACAATTGTTGATAAATTGAATGGAAAGAGCTTGAAATTTTAAAAATAATTAATGTGGGAAAGTCTGTTGATAGATTTGTCTATCCCTTCTATCTGTGCTGGAAACAGTGGGCTGCTTCTTTGACAGATTATAAAAAATCTAGTGTGAGGAAAGCATACAATCTTTGAATTTCACAGAATTCTTCACTCTATCTCTTCAAACCTAATTTTGTCTTCATCGTCTTTCTCTTACTTCCATGTAATTAGTCAGTTTAGGCATGACACTGTATACTTATTCTTACAATCATCAATGGTTGAAATATGATCAGCACACACACACAAAATCTTCTCTTACTAATACAAAAATGGGAACTTGAGCCTTTATTGTTTTAATTAAGGTTTTCACTGAATTATTTTTGTATTAGTAAGAGAAGATTATGTTTGTGTATGTATGTATATGTGTATATATATGTGTGTGTGTGTGTGCACGCGCTGATAGTAGTTCAACCATTGATGATTGTGAGAATAAAGTATACAATAATAACTCAATCATATAAAGTCAGAACCCAGTATATGTGAGGGTTTGGACTTACCGTGGATACTGAAAATCACAGATAACAGTGAACCCTATTACAATAATGAGCCTTCGGGTTAAAAACACCATAGTTGCATGGAAGACCTAGAAGATGTCTAGAGATGAAGCCTCTCTAAGCATTTTCTAGGAAGACTATGGTATGTGTTCCTCTTTTTGTGTCCTGCAGATAAATGAATCCGTGGATATTGGTTCCGTGGATACAGGGGTCTGACTGTACCTTATTTTTAGCCAATGTTCAATTGTTTTTTCCCTGTTCCTATATATATATGGATATAACTTCCATCTCTGTTATGTTTGCAACATTTCATACTGTGCAATAAAGCATTTTACTGTTTTATTGATATTGTAGGCCAATATAACATACATTTCTAAAAAAATCTTACAAACCTATGCAAAGTGAAAAATAATTTACCCGCCAACAGATATTCCTAAATATCACATAATAGTTCCTAAATCTTGTCCCCTTCTTATCATATACTCTTTAAGTATTATCATATACTATTTTATTATATAACCATATACTGTTTATTATATGCTGTTTACTAACAGAAACACAGTATTCTGTTGTTTCTCACAACTCCTAGAATATTAAGTGCAACATACAAATACCATTAAGGGACAAAAGATCTCTGATGTCTTGACAAGCAAGGAGATGGATCAGAACATGTTCCAGGTCCTTCAAAGGTTTTCCAGCTTTATTAGTAGGCCATGATTTTCCAACGACAGCAGATAGAAGTTTACCAGGTCTTTTCAGATTATATGATGATATTAGGCCAATGAGATTGCTCTTTTAAGACATAAAAATATAGGCAATATTGAAATGATTTCATCATAAAACAATTATCAAATTTGTTAGACCATGAATTCTTTAAAACTTCCATGTTTTAAGAAACGGAAAAATTATTAATCAAGTTACATCTCTGTTTATCTCATTTCAATTATTGATAAAATTATACAATACTTGTACTATATGGGGAAATAATCATTGTAATGTAAAAGCAATCTTGTGTACCTCATTCACATCCTAAGATAAGTCTAGGGTTTTTCCCTGCATGCCTTTGTTTATCCCAAGTTCCCTTTCTCTTATTTCACTGGGCAGTTCCAGCCAACTGGAGTGCTGGGTCATTCAACACATGACCTAATTTAAATTTTATTGCTTTTGTGTAATTTCTCTTTTAAGTTTGAGTCTCCATGAGGCTGGAGCCATCTTAGCCATCTTAAGCTATATTTGCCATCTTAAGCCATCTGAAACCATGCCATGATGCATCGGAAGCCTGCCTCCTACTGCTGTAGGCTGAGTGAGTTTTATTACCTAAATACCTTTAGTTAGGGACCTCTTTTTAAGTATGTTTTAGTATGTAGATTGAGATTGATATACCTTCAGTAAAGTTTGATTTGCATTTTAAACTGACTCCTTTGTTTTGTAATGAGTCTAATTTAACTGAGTGATCTCAGACCTCTTGAATACACTTTTTAAATGTTAATAGAGCTTAAGACTGCCTTCCTAAATGCACTCTGCATGAAGCATGAACATGAAGTTAAAGTGAATGATTTTTAACTCCCTTTTTAAAGGAGATATTTCTTGTTGTTTTTTAAAAGGACTAGATCCTAGAATTTTTTAATACAATTTTATTTTTAGACTCATTACCTTCCCACAATACTCATTCCCAAGGACTAGTAGCTTGTATTTACAAACTGCTGAGTTCCATTAATAATTCTAAAATGTTAAATTTAATATGAGAATAGGACTTCACTCAATAAAAGACAATTATTGGGATTGCATATGGAAATCAAAATCCTTAAAATCCATCTTAGCAGAGTCAAGAGAAATTGCATAATTTTTTTTATACAGATGGTATTTAACCCTGGCAAAATGATCATACATCTCTAAAAATAGCTCTCCCAAGTCTTGGAGGAGTTGTAACTTAAATGGGTCTTATTTCTATGTGTGGTGGATTTGTTCAGTGGTTTCAGCATTTTGGAGAGAGGTGGTTCCATCTTACCAGCTGAGGGATATTAGGATGAGGAAGAACCCCTTTCACACCACACCAGACACTAAGATTGCTGCATTAGACACTTACTGTGAAGGTCTATTCTTGTCCTGTGAAGAAGGAGACATCCATATTGGGTTAAGCCCACTACCACCCAGGTAAGACAAGGAATTGTGTAACTCAAAACGTTTGGGCTTCTGTAGAGATCCTTAGCTGTTTCTCCAGCTCTTTGCATAGCCAAGCCAACAGATGAAGAAGGAAATACCCTATTTTCCATTGACAGGGTAGGGCTGGATGTGTCCTTCTTCACAGACAAGAATGGAACTTCACGGGAAGTGCCCAATGCATCATTCTCTGTCCTGTGCAGAAAGAGACATCCAGATTGGGATATACCAACACTGAGACAGGACTGTAGGGAGAGACAGTGGCAGTAGTAAATTCAAGGAGGAAGCATGCTCTGGAGCACTTGCCTGCCAAAGGAAGCCCTGTGCAAATTTGTCTAACATGCCAACATACCAACTAAGATTCCACTCTTGCAGATTTCCTCCATGGGAGCATTTGTGGAGAAAGCCATGTAGGCAGCAGCGGAGTGCACAGAATGTGCCAACATGGCAGAAGGCTTAGGGCGACAAGAAATTAGAAGGAAAGAGTTTTGTTTCGGTTTGCGGTTTGAGTGCTCGAGGGTGTTTTTGAATAAGAAGGAAGATGAATTGAACCTGAGGAGAAGGAGCAAGAACGAGCTGATCCAAGCAAAGGAAGGGAAGGAACAGCAGGAACAGCTATGGATCTCTTGATGTTGTATGCCTTCAAGCATTTCTGACTTATGGCAACCCTAAGGCAAACTTATCACATGGTAGGTTTTTTTTTGTTTTTTGTTTTTTAATGCTGAGAGTATGTGACTTGCCCAAGGTCACCCAGTGGGTTTTCATGGCCAAACAGGAATTCAAACTTTGATCTCCAGAGTTATAGTCCAACACTCAAACCACTATGCTATGCTGGCTCCTGGATTTCTAAAGAAGCCTAAAGGTTTTGAGTCATGTGAATCCTGGCCTTATATGGGCAGCAGTGGAGTTAATCCAACCTGGATGTCTCCTTCTCTGCAGAACTGAGAACTGTCACCTCTGGTGACATACATATAGGGCCCTGCACATTATGGAAAACCTGTGTACTACAATTGGACTGTTTGAATGTTTGATAGAGTTTGAAAACTGGAATTTGCTGGTTGGGAACTAGCTGGAGTCTAATTGTTGTAGAATGCAATGAAAAGTTCTGCCTTTTCCCTTTGCTCCTCTAAGACCTCATCAGTACAGAAATGCCAGAGAGTGAGTGTGTGCCCTATTTCCTAACAATCTTGGCCAGCAGCAGTATAGTGGCAGCATTTGAAGCAGCAGTCACAGATTAGTCATGGCAGGGGGAAATCTGAAGGTCTGTATGCAGCCTACAAGCTTCACATTGAATTCCGCTGACGTAAGCTTTGTCTGTGTCATGAGGAGGTAGAAGGAGATTCCCATTATGGTGTGACAATGTTTCCAGCCAATAAGAAAGAGACAGCTGATTGTATGTCCAAGGGCAGCAATCCTAGGAAGCAGCAATTACAGTCATGGCAGACATGAGGCATCAGGGATGATGGGATCTCCTCTTCATTCATGTACAAGATGACCTGAATTAGGGGACTTTGAAGATGGAGTAGATAAAGAACAGAAGACCATGGAAAGAAGCTGCAATCTATATAATCTTCCCTCTCCACCTATGGAGCACTACACAACCCTCAGTAGAATTACATATCCATTAGGCCACCAGAATTCTATCCTATATGCCAGCACAACAGTGCATTGGTGGAGAAAGAGACATCCAGATTACGATATACCAACACTGAGACAGGACTGTAGGGAGAGACAGTGGCAGTAGTAAATTCAAGGAGGAAGCATGCTCTGGAGCACTTGCCTGCCAAAGGACTGGAAGAGAAACCAGTCCCTGTGTGCCACCATACATCAAACTGGTCAGTAAGATAAAATTGCCAGAAGTATACTGGCAGGGTTGGGGTGGGTTGCTAACTGACTCACTTATTTCTACTTTTTTGAACAGTGAGCTCATCTATACTTTAGATTAGGGTGGGAAACTGTGGCAGGTTCAGGAGCCAGTTTTCTTCCTCTGGGACCCCTCCAACCTTAATTGACTGCCAATTAAACTAAACAAAAACAGCAAGTTGTTGGAGACTTTCCAGAGAGATAATTTATCCTTTTCAAGGACAAAAAAAGAGTGATGCAGGGACTCTAGAGGGATCAAGTGCCACCAAAATAGTTTTGGGGTAGCAAGCAGCACTTTGGCCATGCCTGTTTTAGGTGCACCATGGCTTAACCCACTCACCACACTGAATCACTTTTATAGAATCATAGAATCATAGAATTGTAGAGCTGGAAGAGACCACAAGGGCCATCCAGTCCAACCCCCTGCCACACAGGAAATCACGATCAAAGCATCCCCAACAGATGGCCATCCAGCCTCTGTTTAAAGACCTCCAAGGAAGGAGATCCCACCACGTTCCAAGGGAGTCTGTTCCACAGCCAAATGAAAGTTCCTCCTAATGTTGAGGTGGAATCTCTGTTCCTGGAGCTTGCATCCATTGTTCCGTGTTCTAGTCTCTGGAGCAGCAGAAAACAAGCTTGCTCCATCCTCAATGTGACACCCCTTCAAATTACTTAAACAGGGCTATCATATCGCCCTTTAACTGTCTTTTTTCCAGGCTAAGCATACCCAGCTCCCTAAGTCTTTCCAAATAAGGCATGGTTTCCAGACCTTTCACCATTTTAATCACCCTCCTCTGGACACGCTCCAATTGGTCAAGATCCTTTTTGAATTGTAGTGCCCAGAACTGGACACAGTATTCTAGGTGAGGCCTGACCAAGACAGAATAGAGTGGCACTATGACTTCCCTTGATCTAGATACTATACTTCTATCGATGCAGCCCAAAATCGCATTGGCCTTTTTAGCTGCCGCATCACACTGTTGACTCATGTTCAACTTGTGGTCTACTAGGACTCCTAGATCCCTTACGCATGTTGTCTCATTCAGCCAGGTCTCCCCCATCCTATATCTATGCATTTCATTTTTCTGCCCTAAGTGCAGTACCTTACATTTCTCCGTACTGAATTTCATTTTGTTAGCTTTGGCCCAGCTCTCCAGTCTATCCAGGTCATTTTGAATTTTGATCCTGTCCTCTAGGGTATTAGCGACTCCTCCTAATTTGGTGTCATCAGCAAATTTGATAAGCATACCCTCTATTCCCTCATCCAAGTCATTGATAAAGATGTTGAATAGCACTGGGCCCAGGACAGAACCCTGTGGCACCCCACTGGTCACATCTTTCCAAGATGAAGAGGAGCCACTGCTGAGCACCCAAAGAAGCTTAATTATGGTTTGGTGCAATATTCAAACTGGCAAACCATATTTAGTGATCAATGGGGTAACAGGAATCAAACAATATTTTCAGCTGAATTTATAAACCATGATTTAAGTGAATAATGGTTTGACATGACAAAGCAGATGTTATGCAAGGGGCAAGCAAAGTGTGGCAAGATGAGTTGGACTACAACTCCCAACATTCCTTACCATTGGCTGAGTAGGGTTCATGCTTGTCTGACAACACATGGGATGCAACATTTTGCCTAACCATGCCTTAAACTATTGCTTTGTTTCTGGAAGCTGCTACAAAGAAGAACAGAAAGGAAGGGAACAATGCAGAAACTTGAGAAGAGGCACCCTTCAGATGTACTGTCAATGATTGCATCCATCATACTTGGCCTTTAGTTAGAATGGATGGGGATGAAAGGATCTTGAGTTCAACATCTGTATTGCTAAAGGTTTCCTAGACCTACATTATAACAATTAAATTTTGCACAGCTGACCACCACCACCACCGCCACCACCTTCATTTTGACCTTCTGAGAGAGGATAAAATTCTGAGTTGGAAACAAAACTTATTGCTTACAACTGCAGCTCTTTCCAGTGACCACCAATTTCTTCTCCCCAAAGCTCTCAGGAGTGACACTACACAACAAGGCTAGCATACTTTTCCCTCAATGAGTCTCTGTTGAAGCAACAATTGGGTACTAGGAAGAAAATTATGGCAGCTGCTAGGAGAAGCTTGGTAACAGGAGGTGAGTTTTACATCTTCCTTATTTTACCCGAATTTAGCAAGAGGATATTCAGTCTCTCTCTTGAACCCTGGACACTGAATCCAAAGATTCAGCTTGGCCAGCACATTTCAAATTAACACTTTTCATCAGAGGCTGCTGTGCCATACACACTGAAATCACAAGCAGACTGAAAATAATAGTAATCCAACTGAGCGAAGCCACAGTATTTTCTGGAAGTGCAAATTGTAGTTTATCCTTCTATGCTGCAATTCTAAACACATTTACAAAAGAGTATACTGTAGTGGATATAGCAGAATTCACTTCTGAATAAACATTCATAGGATTGCACTGTAAACTATCTTCATGAAAACTTTGGCTTGGTTACAGCATCTGAATTGAGTTTACCTGATATGATAAGTTAATAGCTTCTATGGCACACTTTTCAAAAACTTTGCCAACTGGAGAATCACTTCTTTCAAAGTATGAACAGTAATTGCAATAGGCTTTGATCTGTTTATCTGGATATTCCTGTAAGGGAAAAATAAAAGAAAAACAAAGCACTAGCACTCTTTCCAGATACTTATATTTATCAGTAGAAGAGATCAGGGAATGTAAAGAAATCTAAGGCAATAAAAGAAAATCAAGGATTTTTCTAGCACAGCATTTTAAGTGCAAATTATTTTTTATCTGTGTAAACAAATAAGCTTTTCTTCCTGCAGGATGTAGCTGCACAAGACATAGATTTTATTTTCTTAGCAAACTGGGTGAACGAGTTCAAGAGATGGATTCACAGCATCTACTATGACCAATATAAGATATTGGAACATTTGAAAACCTGTTCTTTCTTGCAGAGGAAGCAAATTATTCAGTTACTTTCCAAAACAGTATGCATAATACCCAAAGTATCTTTTATGGTATTCATTGTTTTCAGTAAACTATAGAAATTACACTAATCCATAGTTTGAAATGACAGTAGAATATGAAAAAACGAAGAGTCACAGGAAACAAAAAATACTACGATAGAGGCTTTCCAGACATGACAATGGAGTTAAAAGGAGCACATTAAGAAAGATGCAAAGAATATTAAAAGTTATCTCTGGTGGATGAGATTACAAGAATTTTGCACTTTTATTTTTTTTTTATTACTACAGTATTTACTTCACATATACTCATAAAGGTTTGATAACCATTTTCACAGCTTCATGCGGAACAATCAGCTAAATGATATCTCCATATGTTTTGATACCTTTTTGATTCTGCTTTGAACATCTTTAATTAAAGTTTTCTTCCACTCTTCAATGAAGCTCTCATTAGGAAAGTTTATTTTCAAAAATCGATCCCACACCTAAAAGAAAATACAGTTTAAGGTAAAAATCCCGTATCACCACACATACCATGTGCAGATGACTCAATACTTAAAAACAAACCGGCAGGTCAGAAAGGCCTGTGAGTTCTTCAAACTGTAAGTGAACAAGTATTCTCACAAGGAGAGTATTTTGATGTACTGAAATAAGAAAACCCTATGAAATCCATGAGGTCACGATATGTCAACAGGTGACTTCAAGGCATGTACACATGCACACACACACACACACACACACACTGAAATAAGTGGCCATTCCACGAAGTATTTAATCACTGTAATCTTAGAGGTGAGACTAGAGGGGAAACAAAAAGGAATCAGTCAGATTCCAAGGGAGTATCTTAGAAAATGCCCTTATTTTTGATGGGAAAGGAATGTCCAAGTCTCTCTTGTTTGGGACTCTGGTTTGGGAAAAGAAGGCCATGATTGCTGGTTCTCTGGGGGGGCCATCTATCTTGTCCAGAATAATCCAGTGCCATCCTTGGTTTTGGAAGGCCTGAGTAACCGGAATGTTCAGCTAGACAGGATTAGGATTTTTTTATTATTTTAATTTTTTGAACTCCTTTGACTAGTAGGTGTTTATATTTTCTCTAACTCCAAGATGGTATCAAATGAAAAGACTCCATGTGTTTAATAGCTTGTACAATTGTTATACAACAATACAGTTACACATACAAACACATACATATATACATATATACAACTATACAATATAACAGGATAAGTCCAGGCCTAAATACTCTAAAGTCACCAGATTTCAGAAGCTAAATAGGGTCAGCCTTGGTTAGCACTTGGATGGGAGACCAAGAAATACCAGGTGCTGTGGGCTGTATTTCAGAGGAAGGAACCTGGCAAAACCACCTCTGAGTAATCCTTGCCTAAGAAAACCCTATGGAATTGAAGAGGTTGCCATAACTTGACAGGCAGCTTGAAGGTGCGTGCGTGCATGCGCGCACACACACACACACATCCCACATTTAGTCATCAAGTGCACTGATGACTAAAAAGGCCAATTCGAGATAGACAAGTCCGGTTGCAGAAAGCACAGCAGAAGGTTTCCTTGGGCGATGTTTCCAGGTTTTGATTCTTTCTGCGTTGTCGTTTCTCTTCAAGACTTGTTTGGCGTGAGTTCTCAAATAAGGCTGCAGCATTGTGGATAGTGTGTCTCCATGCCTCCCGATGTGAGGCCATGGCGGACCATTGTTATACATATACATATAAGCATATAATACATATAAGCATACAGTATACACACACACACACACATATATATCTATATCTATATATATATATAGATATATAGATATATCAGGGCTGAGTGTGTGGGGCTGTCTACACAGTTAAAAAAATACGTGCGGTGTTCGGAAGATCGATCATGTGTACACACGGCCATTCGGATGCATACGTGTCTTTCGGAAGGGGGGCTAGTGAATCCCCCGTAAACTATGTGGATTTGGCATTCAGGAGGATTAGTGAATCTCGAGCTAAAATCCATACAGCCATTCTTATTGTCAACGGTCTGTACACCCCATTTGCACACATACAAACAGGCAGTGTAATCTGATTGGCTGGCCGAGCACAGGGGGCGGGACTAGCAAAGAGGGGAATTGGGAGCAGCCGCCATGTTGGATTCCTGGATAACAGAGAGTCCGGTAAGTCCATGAAATGGAGATTTTTACATATATTCATTTTTATTTTACATTGTAAACAGGGAAAACCGACTGTCCACAAAACAGGCACCTTTTAAAATAAAAAAAAAAAGTGGTGGGAGATTTAAAACCGCCACTTGGATCACTGGCTCCAGCCAGCTGGGCAAGGGGGAGTCATACGGAGTTTAGGGGGGTAAAAAATTGTGTAGGCAGATCGTACGCATACGAACGGCTGCCTTTTCGGAATTTTTATTCCTCAATTGATTTTTTTTCTATCGTGTAGACAGGGCCTGTATATATATATATAGACAAACACACATACACACACAATTATAAAGTCATACAGTTATATGTATACAACTATATACAGTTCATATCTGTACAAAACTATATTTATCTGTACAGTTTTTGTAACATACAGCAACCTCACATCAAATGTATTTCCCTTCATTTGTTTTTTAAAAAGTAAAATACAGTACCACCCCTTGACAGCCAGGTGGTCCTCCTAGTCATTAGTAAGGCTTTAGGATTAAACTCACAGCCTCACTAATGACTGGGAGGACCACTTGGCTGTCAAGGTGAGACCCCAGAGGGCTCCTGGGAACTGTAGTCCAACAACATCTGGGGACCTACAGGTGGCAAACCACTGTCTCAGAGCTTGCAATGATTGTCTGCTGTGCTGCTTCTATAGTTCAGCAAAGCTTACTTGGATTCATCCAGAAGCCTCTTCACTGATGTGGGACAGATACCTACAGAAGAACTCCAATCATCACCCAGGAGAAGAAAGAAGCGCAATAAAACATTGGGTAGACTGCGCAAAAAGGATCTACGAACCCCACTACTTGGAGGATGAACTGAGGCACCCAAACTGGGCCCTACAGGCTAATGGTTACTCCAGATCAGAGATCACAAGAGCAGCCAGACCCCGAAAAAACCACAGGAATGAAGAAGAAAAACAGCATCCAAAGGGAAGGTATTTTTACCATACATCAAAGGAGTCACAGACAGAATAGGGAAACTGACGAGGAAACACAACCTCCAAACAATCTACAGACCAACCAAGAAAATTCAAGAAATGCTATGCACAGCGAAGGACAAAAGAGACCCTCTCATAGCTGCAGGAGTTTACCACATACCATGCAGCTGTGGACACTTTTACATAGGGACCACTAAACACAGTGTACAAACACAAGTCAAGGAACATGAGAGACACTGCAGACTGGGCCAGCCAGAAAAATCATCATCAGCAGAACATGTTATAAACCAACCTGGACACAAAATGTTATTTAAAAACACTGAAATTCTGGACCAGACCAACAACTATCATGTCAGAATGCACAGAGAAGCTATTGAAATCCACAAACACCTGGACAACTTCAACAGGAAAGAAGAAACCCTAAAAGTAAACAAAATCTGGCTTCCCAGTTTTGAAAAACAATAGAATAAAAACCCAACACTTACAAAGGAATTCCACCCAGGGACAAGGGGATTTCCAGGAGATAATGGCCCATCAACCAACCATTAGCCAAACAGACACTAACAATCCTTGCATTTTGATAGCCAGAAACTAACCAGTCAATTACACAAATTTACATATACTCCCCAACAGGGGTTCACAATATATAAACTCCACACACTCCTAGATGCCAGCCACAGATGCAGGCGAAACATCAGAAAGAAACTATTCCAGAACATGGCCTCACAGCCCGGAAAAAAAACAAGGAAAACCTCTTCACTGAGTAGAGAAAAGACAGGAACACCCATAGGATGACATCTATCACATTGGAGGAAGAACAAATAAATGTACCTCTGATGTTGTGGGTGATGTTATTGGCCCTAATAATACTGCTCCCAGAGTAGATGTGGGGACAGAATTGTGGCAAGGTCTTGTCCCTGTGTGTTATGTGTTGTTTAAAATTTGGAGGCTATCCATAGGTCAATAAAGGCTTGACTCGAAGAGCTTGGGAGAGGGCTATATTATTCTTCAGAACTGGTTGAAGCTCATTGATGATGTGTTTGAGTGGTTTCATCTGGGGACTGTAGGTGACAACTAGAGGTGTTCTGTCATATTGTGTTTCTGGTCTGTCCTGTAGTAGATGGTTCCTGGGTACTAATCTTGCCTTGTTGATTTGTTGCTTCACCTCCTTAATTGGATATTGTAGCTTGAAAAATGCCTGTTGTAAATCTAAGAGTTCTGAATCTCTGTCTTGTGGGTCAAAGTAGATGCTTTTGTATTGGAGGGCTTGGCTGTAAACAATAGATTTTGTAGTGTGTTCTGGATGGAAATTGGAGGCATGTAAGTATGTGTAGTGATCTGTGGATTTTTGATAGAGCATGGGGCTTAGTAGTCCATTGTGCAATTGCACAGTAGTGTCAAGAAAGCAAATTTGTTGTGTGTATTGTTTCAGACTCAGGTTGATGGTAGAGTGGAAGCTGTTGAAATCCTGGAGTTTGGAAGAGACTGTAAATGCTTCCCCCTGCATTCTAGAGGTGCAACCTATTGGAATCTGTAACTTGGGAAGAATTTAAATCCAACTACCAGAAAGCAAGGATGAGTGATCAAGGCACCACCCTACCTTCTCAACTCACAGAACAGGTTGGGGAAGTAGCCTGGACACCCTTTTTGCCAGAAGTTGATAATTGGCAACTGAGTAACAGGGTTCTTGAGGGTTTTTCCATAGCCCATTAGTGGAGGAGTGAACCTTGTACCTCCTCAGTTATGCCAAAATAAAGCACGCTCTTAACCCAAACAATCTTCTCTGCAAGGTTGGTTGTTCAACAGAAGCAGAAACTGACACATGTTTCTATAAAGAACAAAAGGACTGCTACAGGAAAAACATGACATTAATGGGGAAAGTCTATCAAAAGCTTTAAAGAGCTATAGGAAAATAAGAAGGAAATTCAGAACACAAACCGTAAGTTCCATTGGAAAAGTGAGCTGCACATCAACACCTGAACAAGGTTTCAGTAAGTCTGGTGGCATAATTTTTCTGAAAAATGCATTGGTATCTGCACAAAGATTCTGAAATATTTTTGTTGGAGTAGTCTGTAGGTTTTTTTCTCCTGAATCCTGCGATGAATAAGAGAAAGAATTACAAACTTTTGTTGAGCTGAAGACCAACCTATCACTATAGCACATAAACACTGGTGACAGTTTAGCTAAATGTTAAAACTATCAATTAACATTTTTAAAGTTGCAGGATAAAAGAATAAAGAGAAATGGAAATGGGACATTGGGCACTTACCATGAAGGTTCATTCTTCTCTACAATGAAGCAGACATCCAGCATGGGTTAATTCAACCAATGTCCAGGCAATGCAAGGGATCATGTTACTTAGAAATATTAGGCTTTCCGTAGGGACACCTAGTTCCTTCTTCAGTTATTTGCATACCCAAACCAAGAATAGTAGAGAAGCAAACAAGAGGAAGAAGATAGAGAAGAGCAGGCTATTTGCCACTGATGGGTTGGGCTGGATATCTCCTTTACAGAAAAGAATGAACCTTCATGGTAAGTACCCAATCCACCATTCTTGGTCTGTGAAGTAGCCATCCAGCACGGGATTTGTCAAAGCTGGGACAAATACGGTAGGAAGGGATGCTGGTATTAGTAATTTCAAGGAGGCAGTACACTCTGCAGCACTTTTCAGCTGAAGGAAGTCCTAGAGATAACACATTTGTCCAACCAAAATAAGAAAGATGGAGGGGGGGGGGAATTGGCAAGCAAAATTAACTGAGATATGGAAATACACCTCCATAAAATCTACAGATGTCAGGGTTCAACCTCAGTAAAGGAACTCCCAAATGGTTTGAAGAATCTCCATTTGGAACTTCCTGTTTGCAAAGAATTTGTTGACATACTTCAAGTTTGCAAATGACACCAAATTAGGAGGGGTAGCTAATACCTCAGAGGACAGGAACAGAATTCAAAATGACCAGAACAGATTAGAAAGCTGGGCCAAAAGTAACAAAATGAATTTCAACAAGGAGAAATGTAGGATACTACACTTGGGCAGTAAAAATGAAATGCACAGTTATAGGATGGGTGACACCTGGCTTGATGACAGTGCATGCAAAAGGGACTAGGGGGCTGTTTACACGATGAAAATGTCCTGGGAAGAATTCGTGTCGATCCCTGGCAGTTTACACGTACATCGGGTCGGTTACGTGATTTTCGGAAGGGGGGCCACCTTTTATCCCTCAACCTGCGGGACTTCCAATCCCGCAGGTTGTGCCGGTTTTTAAAAAAGTCACCGGAGGATTCAGAAAATCGGAAATGTAAACAGCCTGGGACAAAATATCTCGGTACTAGGGGTTGACTGGAAATGGTGACTGGGGGCAGGCTTAGAGCTCAGGGACCAGAAAAGGAGGGGTCAGTCACCCATTCAACAGATCCAGCCTCACCAGCCGAAAACAAAGGCATCCCTTCCAGCTGCACAAAGGTTGATGTGTGTGCGCGCATGCGTGTGTACTCAATCACCTTTTTAAATGGATTTCTACACTGCAAACCCTTCAGCTTTACCTTTTCCTCAACTGCATGTTACAGAGAGATCGTCCCTGCCTTGGTCACCTCCCTGGTATTCCAGCCTCTGAGCGAATGAACACCCTTTAATTCCCTCTCTGTGCCTTTAAAATTGTCTGCTTGTAGCTGATTTGCTGTAAGGGTAAACATTTTAAAGGGGAGACCCAACCCCCTCCACCTCACTCGGCTTGATCTCCTTGCGTCTGAGCGAAAGATCTCAGTCTGGTCTTTCAAAGAAATTGCAAGCTTCTACTCTGCTTGTTTTCAAAAGGAAAGGAGATGGTTTAATTGTTCCTCCATCTGAGGTCTTTGAGAAGTGCCTTCTACCTCTGTTTCAAGGGTTAACTTTTTTTAAAGAAGCGAGGGGAATACCAAACCTCTGCCCCCCTGTCTCCCCACCCCCAGCCAGCCAATAGCAGCGCTCCTGGCACGGAACTTTGAAGGAAGTGTGTCACCGAGGTTGTGAAAACACGAGTAATCGCATACTTGATTGACAGCCAAAAACAAAAAAACAAAAAAACAAAAAACCTACAACCTAAAAAAACCCGGAACTTTGGACGTGTAAATATCAGTCACGGGACCACCTGGGATATCCTGATCAGTGACATAAATCGTATAAACAGCGAGGGGTGGATTCGTGATCAGAAAATCGCGGTAAGCACTGTGACAATTTCTGTCGTGTAACTGGCACCTAGGAGTCTTAGTGAACCACAAGCTGAACATGAGTCTGCAATGTGATGAGGCAGTTAAAAAAGCCAACGTGATTCTAGGCTGCATCAATAGGAGTATAGTGTTTAGGTCAAGGGAAGTAATAGTGCCACTCTATTCGGTTTTGGTCACACCTCACCTGAAACACTGTGCCCAGTTCGTGGCACTACAATGCACAAGGATATTGAAAAGCTGGAACATGGCCAGAAGAGGGCAACCAGGATTGGTGGGAGGTCTGGAAGCCATGCCCTATGAGGTGCAGCTCAGGGAGCTAGGTATGTTTAGCCTGGAGAAGAGAAGGTTAAGAGGGGACATGATAGCCATGTTTAAATATTTGAAGGGATGTCATACTGAGGATGGAGCAAGCTTGAGACTAGGACACAGAGCACTGAATTCAAACTACAGGAAAAAAGATTCCACCTAAACTTTAGGAAGAACTTCCTGATGGTAAGAGCTGTTCAACAGTGGAACATGCTGCATCAGAGTGTGATGGAGTCTCCTTCTTTGGAAGTTTTTAAACAGAGGCTGGATGGTCATCTGTTGGGAGTGCTTTAATTGTGTATTCCTGCAGGGCAGGAGTTTGGACTAGCTGGCCCTTATGGTCTCTTCCAACTCTACAATTCTATGATTCTAAGACCAGAATGGAATTAAAGTCCTCAACCTTCTTGGGAATGAGAAAGAAGATGGAATAAATAATCCTGAAGGTTTCCTTAGGCTCACATTGGCTCTACTGCCTAAGAGATGCTGGATTGCTGAGGCAATGGACAGCCTATTCTAAGGAGACCTGGAAGCTGAGGATGGAAGAAAACACAGAGCAGGAAGAGCATCAAACTTGAGGTTTTCTCTGCATTTCTACGCCTTCCTGTTTTCTGTCCCTGATTGATCCAATGAGTTTTCCCAAATGGGAAGGAACCTCTAGCCTACTGAATCCTGGAATTTGCAGATTTACAAGGTATTAGCCTTCTCTGCCAAATAGTACTCGTGCCTCACCAAACAACAAATCCCAGGATTCCATAGGAAGGAGCTATGGCAAATAATCCCATTTCAAACTGGATTATTTGTGTAGTATGGATTTAGCCTTGCATAGGTTTTCTTCTTGCTATTTTTGAACTGAGGGCATAGCTTTTTCCTTTTCTTTTGTTACAAAAAGAATGTCCTTAAGTGCCACCAAAAAGGAGGAAACCTTAAAAGGAGACCAAAGTAAAATTAGACCTAGAGCCACAGCAGCCACTTCCATTATGTAGTAGGAAAAGTAAGAGAGTCTCATGTTGCAGCTAAGATAAAGGCTAGAATCTTGTAGAAGCTGGCTGTACAGTTCCTCAACAGCCATAAGACTCTCCAAAGCACTGAGGCCCTAGATACTAGATCCTTGAAGGGAATGTTGCCAGCTTTCAAAGTGAAGATACTTCACAACAGGGCTGTGATTAAGGTCATTGACCAGAGGACCTTCAGCAACTCCACTGCTTCTGGCTCTAGCAAATAAAGCTTCTGAGTTCCATTAACTCCCTTTCTGCCTACCACAAAATTCCATTCAGCCTTAGAATGGGAGCAGACTTTGAAAAAAAAATTAGATTGAGAAAATTTAGTAGCTCCCCTACTGTTTAGACCTGGAGGTAGGGCCACTTACCATCATACTCAACAGTGTGGTGCGGCAGCTAAAAAGGCCAATGCGATTTTGGGCTGTATCAATAGAAGAATAGTATCTAGATCAAGGGAAGTAATAGTGCCGCTCTATTCTGCCTTGGTCAGACCTCACCGAGAATACTGTGTCCAGTTCTGGGCACCACAATTCAAAAAGGATATTGACAAATTGGAGCATGTCCAGAGAAGGGCAACTAAAATGGTGAAAGGTCTGGAAACCATGCCTTATGAGGAGAGACTTAGGGAGCTGGGTATGTTTAGCCTGGAAAAAAGATGGTTAAGAGGCAATATGATAGCCCTGTTTAAGTATTTGAAGGGGTGTCACGCTGAGGATGGAGCAGGCTTGTTTTCTGATGCTCCAGAAACTGGAACACGGAGCAATGGATGCAAGCTCCAGGAACAGAGATTCCACCTCAACATGAGGAGGAACTTTTTGACAGTAAGAGCTCTTCCGCAGTGGAACACACTCTCTCGGAGCGTGGTGGGGTCTCCTTCCTTGGAGGTCTTTAAACAGAGGCTGGATGGCCATCTGTTGGGGATGCTTTGATCAAGATTTCCTGCGTGGCAGGGGTTGGACTGGATGGCCTTCGTGGCCTCTTCCAACTCTACGATTCTATGATTCTATGAGAAGGGGACCTAAGAACCAACTGAAAGAAACATTAAAGGGGGAAGAAATGTGACGGAAAGAACCAAAAATGGAGTGGAGGGGAAAAAAACCCAGAGAAGGCAGATGCAAAGGGGAGACAGGAGCAGACAACAAAACTGGAGTAAGGTAAAAGTGGAGAGGCATCAAAGAGAAATAGTGTATGTGTGTGCATGTGCATGCACACGCATGTGTGAAAGAAAGATAAGAGGAATCAAACCTGAGGAGAAAGAGTGTGAGCAATCTGACCTGGGCAAGACACAACAAAGAACTGGAGGAGGCATTAGGGACGACTATAGAAAGCCTAAGGTGGCGGTAGAGCTAACCCATGCTAAATGTCTCCACAGACAGAACATGTTATGCATGTTGTTGGCAATTCTGTATCTTTCTCCCAATCAATGTATTCTGTCAGTTCTTGGAGCTTTTCATTTGCCTCACAGCTGGACTGACTACGTGATGAATGTTGCTGTCCTTGAGCAAGCAGGGATCACCAGCATTGAGGCCATGATATTGAGAACACAGCTGCGCTAGGCAGGGCACGTTTCTAGGATGGAGGACTATCACCTCCCAAAAATAGTACTCTACGGTGAACTCACCACGGGTCAGTGTAAGAGGGGCGCTCCAAAAAAGCGATACAAGGATTCCCTGAAACAACATCTCAGGCTCGGCCAAACTGATCACCAACAATGGTCCGCCCTGGTCTCACATCGGGAGGCATAGAGACACACTATCCACAATGCTGCAGCCTTATTTGAGAACTTATGCTGAACAAGTCTCGAAGAGAAATGACAACGCAGAAAGAATCACAACCCAGAATCATCACCCAAGGAGACCTTCTGCTGTGCTTTCTGCAACCGGACTTGTTTATCTCACATTGGCCTTTTTAGTCATCAGCGTGCTTGCAGGAAGTGCGGGCTGAGTCCTTCCTGAATCTTCGTTTGCGAAGAAAAGCCGAATATATAGTATTGCTCTCTGTAAATCATAATTGGCCAAGCAAGAGACGGCTGTATTCTTTTACAGCCTATCCCTCCCCTTCTCTTATTAGTATTAGGCATTTAGGTTTAGCGTTACATGGCTTCCAGTGGCAGCCACATTTGACAGTCCCTTTATAAGACTGATCTGCAAAATCGCTGCAACAACTAGTTTCAAATTCTAATTTACATGGCAACTATGATTGCTGATCACTATGACTAGTACTGGTACACATACAATGCTAAAGTGTAGTTAAAAAGAATGAAAGAAATGTGTGCTGACAGTTCATCTGCAGAAACATAGGTGCATGCATCCTGATGATATGCCATTGCTTGTAGGGAACCAGCACTGCATCTGCACAGTCTGAAATAGAGTATGTGCAGCTGAGAAATCATAAGGCCCATGCACTACAAATCCATATTTTGGAATCCAAAATGACATTTTAGGTGCAACTATTAGACGAATTAATAGTACCGTACATATAGAAGTTTAGCAAAAAAAACTGCACTTTGAGGATTTTTTTAAAAAAATGGTACCTTTGAAGGGTACTCCATGAAGCTCTCATTAGGATAAGAAGACACTTCTAATATTGTTACTTTTTAAGATGCTGGCCAAGTTTATTATTAGCTGATAGGGATGTAAAGAATATTCACAGACTTTCTCTGTCACAATAAGGAGATATGCCCTAACACTTTGAGATATGCCACTGAAAAAATGGTCAATTGCTGCATTTTTTTTTCACATTTTAGAAGTTTTGCAAAGATTTTGTTTGTACAAAAACCAGTATTTGAGATGCACAAATGTTCTGCTGCTTACTCCAAAAGGGCCTGATGACTGGCAAGCATTCTAATCAATGTTTCTATTAGATACAATTGATGCAGATCCTTGTTCAATACATTGAAATTGTGAGTGATACAACAGATAGTACACACAATCAGTAACATGTCTATCAATAGTAGAAATGCATATGAAAATTATGGCACACAGAGAGAAGCGTCCTAGTGGTGTTGTCTCCCTGGTTGTGTAGAAACCTGAAAAACAAGTCCCTGCTTCTCAGAGACTGCACTTTCAATTGTCTGTGCAAGTAATAGTTGTGCTGCACACCCCTGACTGTTGCTTCTCAGACTTCTCACCCTCTTTCCAAGTCCTTCCCAGCTTAGCAATGTCTAATTTTCATCTAGTCAATATTGCAGAGTGGATGATTCCTAGACTACTGAAGAACTGTGGTTCATCAGGCAAAAGTCCAAGGGAACTGGCTGTCCATAACAGTTTGCGGGGAGGAAAAAGCAGGGGAGTTCTATTGTGCCCATGATCTGCTGGCAGGCTTCCCACAGACAACTGTTTGGCAGTTGCACAAGTTGGCTGGTGGCTCCCAGGTCAGTTGAGCAGTGAATCCACTCTATGTTTTAGTCCAAACTGTAAAGGAACTGTGCCAGGTGCTGAACTTATTTGGAGATAGGGTTCAGCACCTTGGATATCTCCTATAAAGTTCGACTAAAATACAGAGTAGCTTCAATGTCCCACTGACATTGGTGACGCCAGCCATCACTGATGTGAACAGAATGCTACACTAGATAACTGTGCTATTCTTGTCATGAAGGCAATAAATCTACAAGGCAAAGCCATTTTGGACAAGGCTTTTTTCACAGAAATAAAACTTAATCTATTGCCTTCTTCTTCCTCAAAGCTGTCTTAAAACCTTTTCCTCACATAAGGTGGGTGAAATTGTGCATGAGAAATCAGGAAAAAAGTGCAGATAAACATGCACATTTGTAACATTGTACAAACAGACACTCACCTTCAAAGGTGCAAGTTCAAGAATTCTTGAAACAATTTCAGCTGATAAAGCAGGTATGTTGTAATAACGTTGGCTCTTGATTTTGCAGCATTCTGTATGAAGTTTTGTGCAGACAGTTGCAGAAAAATCCCAAGTGTTCTCATGTAATCTGCTAAATTGTGGAAAACATTAATTACTTTTGCAATACAAAGGGACTGGATTATGTATAAATAAATCTATATGTGTAACATAAGCCAAAATATAGGATTAGCATGGTGCTTCTGATGTGTTCTTGGCTTGTGGCATTCTATACAGTTAAATACATTCCCCATCATCCTATTCCATCTTTATGGTCTGGATCCTATTGGTTAGTAGTAACTAGAGTAGGCCAATTGAATGAATTCACTAGTCTGTAGATGGATAAATCCCATTAATTCAATGGGCCTACTAAATAAATAAGCTAAATAAAATTCTGGACAATAGGAATTTCTCCAGACTAATTAAAACTCAAGCCAATAGGAATGTAATACTGTAAGAGTGAAGTTGATGAAAATATATGGAGATTACTGAGAGTTATTTCACTGTATAGCCCCACCACTTAAGGGAATACAGTAGGACCCCTGTATCCACTGGGGATTGGTTCGGGGGAGGGATGGATACTGAAAACTGTGGATAATAGTGAACATCATTAAAATAATGGAACTTCCAGTTTAAAACGCCATAGAGTTGCCTTGGAGAACCTAGAAAATGGCTGGAGATGACACATTTTCTAGGAAGGCTCTATGGTAGGTGTGCTGTTTTGTGTCCCATGGATAATGAATCAGTGGATGGGGGGGGGTCCTACTGTATACCTGAAAAGCTATGTCAAATACACCTGACCAAACAGCAAGTAGAATTCAAAGACATAGCCATGTTAGTCTGGAATATCAGTAAGCAAGGGGATCTTGTAGCAGCTTTGAGACTAATTGAGAGAAATAATTTGTAGCATGAGCTTTTGTAGACTTGGTCTACTTACTCAGTTGCATAGATTACTTTTTATATACCTTATGAAGAAGATTAAGTCTGATTTCTTTCTCTGCTAGATCTTGTGTGTGGGATGGACTGGACTGGTGAACTGCTTCAATACCTTCATTGAGAAAGAGATGCTTGCCTGCAGGGGTTCCTAAACCATCTCAGTTTTGGTCTCATACCCCTCCTGCCTCTTCCTCTCATGTCTGTCATGCCTAGAAAGGATCAATGGGGCTACAGTATTCTGAATCTAGCTCAAGACTCAAATCAGTTCTAAACTGTTTGTTATAAACAGACTTATTCTTCAAACCTCTGTTACTTCAGTAGATCTTCTTCTAGCTGAGTACTTTGTTAAGAGGGTACAAACATCTTTCACTTACCCCTTTTGTTCCTTACAGAGGATGAACAACACCATCTGCAGAAGTTTTTCCACCTCCTAAGATATAGTAATAAAAATTAAGTCAGATAACTAGAATCTCTCCACAATCTCCCTTTCTCAAGGTCAAACTATGACAACAGATCATTTAAGACTCAACAACAAACATAAATATCAGCCACATAGGCCTCAATCTAGATCCAAACAGACGACTTGCCCTAAACATTCATTGAGCATACTATTAATTTAAGTTCGATCTACTGATATCCCCAGATCGAGGAATAAGAAAACTGAAATCACTTGAGATAAGTTTGCCAGGATTCTTTCCTTATTTGTTTGTTTTGCTTTTCTAGGATTTTATTAATGTAGCATTTGAATTAACCATTTCTCATTCTCTGTTTGGGCTACAGGCTTTTGGTCTGTGAACATGGCACAACCTATTATGGGCTGGAATTCCTGGCTCAAAATTTAGTTAATGGCTGGAGCTGCCACTAGGAATGACATTCTATACATGTTGAATAGTTACACATAAGGTCCCTTAGATGAGCAGATGTTCCTGCTCACACACTGAGATCTTTAACAAAGGCCCTTTTGGGGTATCCCTCCATTTGAGGTACATTTGAGCTGCCTTTGGGGAAAGGGTCAACCACTAGTGACACCTTGGCCGTGGAATGTTCACCTATGGAAAATTGCTTGCTTCCAACCTGAATGTCAATTGGCTTGGTGCCAGCCAAAATCATGGATATCATCCATACCCAGGGATCTACCTACAGTTGTCCCTTCATATTTGCTGGGGTTTGGTTCCAGGACCCTCTGTGGATACCAAAATCTGTGAATGCCTAAATCCCATTATATGCAATGGCATAGCAAAATGGTGTCCCTTATATAAGATGGCAAAATCAAGGTTTGCTTTTTGGATTATTGTTTTTTAAAGAACATTTTCAAGCTGTGAATACTTAAATCCATGGATACCAAATCTGTGGATACGGAGGGACAACTGTATTTGCAAGCATTTATATACCACTTATATCCACAAAATTCAAACCAGTGTATATCAATAAAATGAAAATATGCATAATACACTAATACAGAACATGAAATACAAATTCTTTCAAAGCGAGAAAAAGAGGTTAGGTTGGACTAAAAAGCAAGGCTTGCTAAAATAAATATGCTTTTAACATTAAAAAAAATTAAGGACAAATTTCTAGTAGAAGAGCATTTCATACAGTAGGTGCCATTACACTGAATGCCATCACCAAATGACTGCTGAGTAGCACTACCAGGAGGGCCTCTCCCGATAACCTCAAAGACAAAAAGGATCTATACGGGAAAAAATGGTATCTTAGGTAACCAGTTCCCAAGTTGTTTGGGGCTTCATTTGCTATCAACAAATCCTTAATCTGTCCCTGTAGCAGATAGGAACCCTGTGCAATTCTTTCAGCAGAGGTGTTACATGCTGCTGGTAGATTGGTCCACTCAGAAGCCTGACTCTGGCAGTTTCTGGACAAGTCTTATGAGTTGCCCCACATATAGCACGCAGCAATAGTCCAGCCTTGAGGTTACCGATGCCTGGACTACTCAAGTCAAGCAAGCTTTCTACTACTTCCTACGCTACCTTTATTGGGAATATGATGTACACTTTCCCAATGGGAAGCATGACATTAACAACGGTGTCTGTGAGGAGGTATTGTACAGTATATTAAACAGAAACAGAAGATGCTATTTTGCAGCTGATAGTTAGACCTCACTATTAATCCAGGCAGAGCACTCCAGTTGATAAAGAATGAACTAAATATTTGTTTTCCTGTGAAATATTTTGGCTTAGCTGAGAGAGCTGCAAAGGAGAAAATTTTACTGTGTTTTCTCCATTCTCTAAGATCTTAGCAAGAGGGGGCTTGTTTCCTTTGTTTAGGTTTCTTCTGTTTAAGCCTTCCACTTACAACCACACCTTGGAATAAGGTGGGAGGTATGCATATAAGTTTGGGGACTTGAGAGTTTTTAGGGTATACTGTTATAGCTTGTGAAATATGGATAAAATATGGGTACACTAGTGCAGTAAATGTGCTTTCTCTGCTGTAAACATCTGCTGAATCCATCAGTAAAGTCCTATTTTGCACCAGTGGCTTGTACAAGTTGGTATTAAATGAATCTCATGGGGAGGCCTGAATTGGGCCCATTCTCAGCTCAGAACATCTGGAGAAGAGGCAAGAGCTGTATATAAAGAGCTACAATGATCAAGACCCGGGTGGTGTGAACCCAGACATTGGGATGAGGCAAGAGATGAAGTCAACCACCAAATCATTCCAGGGAGATAGTTACATGCATTAGGAAGGTGGAGGTAATTACAAATAAATAATTTGACTATTCTATTGCTGATGTGAAAAAAAATTAGACTGTGATTTATTTCTATTCAAATTTGTATGTCACTGCTTCACAGAAAACCCTCTGATATATTGCACTTTACTTCTTCCTTGGGGTCGTTTACACGGGCAAATATTCCTCTAAATATACTGCTAAGATAGCTCATAGTTCCCACGGATCGCAGCACAGCATCACCTCATTCAGAAGGGGGGAAGGTAAAACACCCAAATATAGCGTGGCAAGGGATGTCGCTATTTTTGCAGGAATATTTGCAATGTAGTGCGTTATTGGCAGTGTGAACTAGCATTCCGCTAAGGGTTAAAGCACAGCTGCATTGTGATTGCTTGATGATGCAGGGGTGGGCTTAAAAGAGGGGCAGGGAGGAGGCAAAGACAGTAGCCATTAGAGAAGAAACTTGCAAAAATCCTGTCTGCTATTTTGCGAGCCAGTTTGCAAAAAAAAAAAAAAAAAAAGGATTCCCAACAACTTTCATTCAGGGAGCATTCCTTCTCATCCTCTCTGCTGTTTTGAAAGTATGTAAAAGCTCGTTCGTCAGCTTTTATCTTGTGCACGGGGGAGGGAGAGAAACCATTTCACGAAGGGCTGTAGCAAGCTGAACTGCTATTTTCCCTCTCTCTCTCTCTCTCTCTCTGCTTGGGGGAGGGAGGAAGGGAGGGAGAGAGAGAGAGAGAGAGGGAGAGAGAGAGAGAGAGAGAGAGCAGCTGGAAAAACTTGCGATCCACGGCATGGCAGCAAGGTCTTTTAGCAGAGAGATTACTCTCCCTCTGCTTTAGGAGTGAGTTCATTTACAGGCAGATTTACAGCCACTACTGTACTTTGATATTTCCCCCCTGCTATTTGGGCAGAGTCTGTGAATCTTGCCCTATGTCCTTCCCCATACAGCCTTTGTCAGCTTGGGAGGCCACACACCCCACACTTATTCAAGTCTGAACTTCAAAGCGACTTAATTAGAAAAAAAACCTGACTGGGACAGCAGCGGAAAATAATTAAACCGCAAGTTGCCGCAATAAATCTGCTGTGTAAACCAGCCCCTTGTGTAACACACTATAATTCTGAAAGACTGAAGTTCATACAGTATAAGATATCCTGTTTCACTGTGAAGGTTATTGAAATCAAGGGACCTATCTTCATCCTTTCAAATGTTAATATCTTTATAACTTTGGTAATAACTATCAAGATGCTGTGCATCATAGAACTCAGAATTCTTTATTATAAGGTTATTGTTATTTATAAAGACTGACTTGGCACTATAGCTAACAGCCATATTGTAATGTGTGCTGAAGACAACTAACTAAATTTTATATAGATAAAAATGAATTAAATATCAGAACAAACCCCAGCATTAAAATGTGTGACTCCCATACTCTTCAGTCTATGAAAAGTTCCAAGAAGACAATCCAGTGGATCAGAAGGAAAGTCAATGATAAATTCTGCCAAGTCCCTCAGAGGAAGCAAAGAGAACCAGGACCTGAACAGTATACTGTTTCCTTCCAACAAATACTTCTTTTCTTTCATTAGTGATAATAAGCCCCTGAAAAACAAATTTTAAAAATATTTCAGTATACAGAAAAGAATGACAATCATACAGAAAACTGAGCACTACCAGGAAGAACAAGGTGAAAAAACATAATAGATACAAAGACCATCTCCTCCAATCCAATTCAAATCAAGCTTGATATCAAAATTATGGATGTTCAATATATTTAAATGCAGTTAGCTAACACACATTGGAAACTGCTTAACGCAGTGTAGATGTGTAAATAGCTATTGTTTAAAACAATTTGTAAGCCGCTCTGATAGCCTTGAGGCTGAAGAGAGGGGTATAAATAAATAAATAAATAAATAAATAAATAAAATTTGGCCCTCTTCCAAAATGGCATGAGAACTCTTTCTAAAAAATAAAATAAAATAAAATGTGAAATACATTTCTAAAATGACATGATTTGTAGATTGCCTCGACCACAAAAGATTGAGGGGCTTACTGCCCTCTGAAGTAAAGCGGCAGTACAGCAGGAAGGTTCTGTCTTCCATGCTGCCTTACTGCATGATGTCATCGTTCTTTCATACCGGTCCCATGGAAGAGTGAGGTAAAACTACATCTTGTTGCTAACCAGAAAAAAAACCATTAGTAAAAAGATGTGGTTTTACCTCAGTTTCCCACAGGACTGGAATGGCAGAACACTGGAAGAATGACAACATCATACAGTAAGGCAGCATGGAAGACAGAACCTTCCTGCTGCACTGCTGATTAACTTCAGAGTGCAGTAAACCCCTTAGTCCTAAATGCTAAAGAAAAGGCCTGTTGCCTTCTAATTGCGCACTACCTTTGAGATGGTGTGGAAGTCAAGAGGAAGGAGATTCTAAACTCTGTCAAAATCTGTTGCTTCCAAACATCAGAATAGGGTCTTGGATCATTACATTAGTGAACCTTTAGAATAGTTCTTAGGTTAGACTAAACCTTAAGTTGATGGATTAAGGGTATATTATATAGCAGTTCACTGCTGGTATCCCAGTCCTATAAACATGCATATCCTCTAGGCCAGTGATACTCAAAGGTCCATCAGCTATCAGCTGCTGCTTTGCAGTGAATTTCCAGGAAACTATGAGTGTCTTCACACTGCAGAGTTATAGTAGTTTGACATCAGTTTAACTGCGATGGCTCAATCCTGTGGAATCCTGCGGCTTGGAGTTTTGTGAGGAATTTAGCCTCCTCTGTCAAACAACTCTAGTGTCTCCCCAAAGTACATATCCCCGGATTCTGTAGGACGGAGCCATGGCAGTTAAACTGGTGTCAAACTGCTATAATACTGTGTGTGGATACACCCTTTATGAATTCAATAATAATGCTATAGCACAAAATGGTATCAGTCCGTACACTCTGGGGGGAAACCTGCCAGTCTGCCACTTGAGATAGTGGAAGAAGCCCTGAACTAGAGAGCACAGATTTCTGTGTAGCTACAGTATCATCCTGAGGAAAGCAGGGGGAAGGAATCCCCCTTTTTGAGCATACCAGTTGCAAAACTTTTCTAATAGCTTATCTTCTGAATATTAGCTCCAGTGTGGGAGCATAGTGTAGTCTGAAAGATCATTACATGTAGCACTGGTGAATTGTTCCTCGCACATCATCTGTATGGGGTACAGAGCAAAAGCTTTGTATTGCTTATACGCAGTTTAAGGACAGATTTGATCAAGATAAGAGGATATTGACAAACAGGAGCATGTCCAGAGGAGGGTGACTAAAATGGTGAAAGGTCTGGAAACCATGGCTTATGAGGAAAGACTTAGGGAGCTGGGTATGTTTAGCCTGGAAAAAAGATGGTTAAGAGGCAATATGATAGCCCTGTTTAAGTATTTGAAGGGGTGTCACATTGAGGATGGAGCAAGCTTGTTTTCTGCTGCTCCAGAGACTAGAACATGGAGCAATGGATGCAAGTTCCAGGAACAGAGATTCCACCTCAACATTAGGAGGAACTTTCTGACAGTAAGAGCTGTTCGGCAGTGGAACACACGCCCTCGGAACGTGGTGGGGTCGCCTTCCTTGGAGGTCTTTAAACAGAGGCTGGATGGCCATCTGTCAGGGATGCTTTGATCATGATTTCCTGTGTGGCAGGGGGTTGGATTAGATGGCCCTTGTGGTCTCTTCCAACTCTACAATTCTAAATACAGTTGTTACTGGCAAGCAGAGAAGACCTATTCATTCAATGACAACTTGACAGTGGGTGTTTTGTGGCTTTTGGATGTTATATTTTGCTGTATGACTACCATGGCTACCCTGAATATGTCATCTGTATTTGAGGATACTGAATTTAGCCACAACTGGGGAATTTGAAAGAAGATGCAGCCTAGGAACTGGGTCTTAACTTTTTGAAGTTTCTACCTCCAACAAAGGTAAAACATTTTCATCAGGACTACATTTGCAAATTTTACCTATGTAGCACCTCAACGTTTTTCCAGATGCAACAGTACAGAGGCTTCTTGAGAAATTCAGTGTTCTCTGCCTCAGTGCAGTTAACCTCACAAGGACAGAAATAGCCTGGATTTCAAGGGAAGTTGTTTTTTCAGTTGCTAATAGAGTTAAAATTTTATGTCCTAGATTTTACAGCTCTTTGTTTCCTAGTTCCCACATGGCCAAAGAGGGGAGTGGCCTCTGCCTGCATTGATATCCCTCCAGACCATCTTAACTGACAACAAAAACAACATCTTGACAAAATATAGGCCTGTGAGCATCATCATTATTTCTTCTCCTGTATGCTTTGCTTTGCTTGATGAAGAAGCCAGTGGAGCTTTGAAAGCTTGCATGGTATATTTTGTACATTTTTGGTTGGCCCAATAAAAGTATCACTGTTTTGTGAATTTTGAATGTTGTTGTATTTTGCTGTACGGCCAACACAGGTACTCCTGTTAATGCAAGTTAACAGTCATGTAGGTGCTATGGACTCAATGGATCTGCTTTAGTTTGGACTAATAAATGGATTTAGACCCTACTTTGCACTATTTTGCCATTTTTAAATGTTGCGTGGATACGCCAACAAATGAGAAAAACAAAAAGCAGAATATTTTTGCAACAGAGGGAAGCATAGTGTAGATTACCTCCAATGCCTCGTTTTGTGGAATCTGTATGAATCACTGTTTTTCCTGTCTGTTTATACTCTGGATTCTTTACAAAGCATGACAAAAATTGAGAGAAAACAGTGATGCATACAGATTCCACAAAATGGCCCATTAAAATGCATATACCCTATGCCTCCCTCTGTTGCTATAATTTCTATAATAATTATCAGTTATATGGACCTGATTCATGTTATTTATTTTCTTTATTTCCTAATAACATCAGATTTCTGTTACCAAAATTAGGATACCTTCCATTTATATGTTACACTGCTATTGTTGTTTTGTCAATTTCTAGTGAACCTGTTAGTTTATACCTGTATCTATTCAGAGGTCCCTACAGTCTGCCTTTATGGCCCCTTAGGCTTGCTTAGATGCAGACCACAGAGTAGTCTGCTTAGGTAAGTCAGCAAAAGAAGTCCCAATCAAATTGTTTTAAGTATTATGACGTCAGGAATACAGCAGGAGTTTGAGAGTAGCAGCATCTTTTGCTATTTAATTCTTTTAGCGAAGGGTTAACATTTTTTTGCATGCACACACTCCAGCTAGCAAAACCTAATACATTCTGTATACGAATGTCAGCAGAGCATGTAAAATAGTTCTGTTGTAATATACAACACCATGTAGTTCATAGGGGAATTCTCTCTCTACCCTAACTTGCACCCACTATCAAGAAGATATAAATATTTCCTGTGGACAGAAAATTAAAACAAAGGGAATAACTATAGGTAGAGGTGATGGGAACAGATCAAAAGGTAGAACTGAAGAAAAGGATTATGGGATACCAAAGGAGCAAACCTTTTACAAGAAAATATATGATTGGTTATTGGAAAGGAAATGTGATCTTAAATTACTTGTCTGATTGCATGTCAGGTATTTTGATTATCAGTTGAATAACTGCCTATTATGTCTACCTACCCAGCTGCTTCTTTGCTACATCTATAGCACCTATGGGGAGCTGAGACCCTGAGAAGGCAAACGGAGGATAAGGCACAGAACACCAGATCTCACAATGCCCAGATAAAGAGGGAAGGACTTTCTTAGGAAAGGAAGTAGGTTCTGCAGCAGTTCAAGATGCTTTGTCCAAGGTGGTGGTTTGGTAGATATTCTTTTCGCTGGGGAAGCATGTGCATACTCAGAGGCACTTAACCTACGGAACCAAAAGACTTTAGTAGCTGCTTCTGCGTCCTGCTTGGTTTTGAGAAAGTTTTCCAAAAAGTACAGTTACCAAGAAAATACTTGTGTGTAAAATACAGGATAATCTCCTTGGATGAAGTGAGGATTGGGAATGGTGAGAATTTTGTTCGACTCGCCTCCAATAACTACACAGAAGCTCCATGTAAGTGGAACCTACAGTTTTCTGGAAAGGAGCATTAAGTGTGATACTAAAGTGGAGTGTAGAAACATATGACAGCAAAAACAAGAATCACCCTTGGAAGAACAGGAGGCGAGCTAGCTCTGTGTGTCATCCTGCCTGGACACTGTGCTTCACTCCTTCTTTATCTTTTTTTAACACCTGGAGCTGATGGACTAGCAGCCCACCGGCTCTTCCTCACCCCTCCCTTGGAAGAACAGAAGGCGAGCTAGCTCTGTGTGTCGTCCTGCCTGGACTTTCACTCCTTCTTCTTCAACACCTGGAGCTGATAGACTAGCAGCTGACCGACAGCCAGAGGGGCATGGCTTGGAGCCTCTGGTTTTAAAAGGGCTCTTCCTCACCACCACCTCTCTCTCTCTCTCTCTCTCTCTCTCTCTCTCTCTCTCTCTCTCTCTCTCTCTCTCTGAAGAACAGGAGGAGAGCTAACTCTGTGTCATCCTGCCTGGATGCTCTGCTTCACTCTCTTTTCTTTAACATATGGAGCTGATAGGAGCTGATAGACTAGCAGCCGACCAGCAGCCAGAGAGGCATGGCCTGGAGCCTTCGGCTTCATAAGGGCTCTTTCTCACCCCTCCCTCTTCCTTGAAAGAACAGGAGGAGAGCTAGCTGATGGCTAGACAGCTGGGGGACTTGTGGATCCAGTAACAGTGGTGTTTAGGCAATGTCATCGAGTACTATCTGTTGTTATCCTTTTGTCACTTTTTCATCCATTGATCATTGGGCACCTAACCCTTATTTTTCCATGGCCCCACGTATTTCTCCTAATCTAATTCGTATTCAACCCCTTCCCATCTCTCAGCTCCCATTTTTCTGTTCACTCTGGAACTGTCGCTCTGCAGTCTCAAAAACAACTGCAATTCATGACCTTTTTCTTTCCAGTTCATTTCACCTCCTCTCTGCCTCTTCCAGGCTTTTTCTTTCATCTCCACATCTCCATGTCTTTTTTACACTGCTCCACCAGTGCTGCTGTGAGAAACTCCAGCTTCTTGTCTATCTTCCAGTCCTTCTCTCACTTCTCCTCCTCATCTCTATTCACATACTCTACACCTTCTGTTCACATACACTATGCCTTCTGGATTACAAAAGTCATGTTAACCATCCTCATGTTATTCAGGGTTGAGGGGGTATACTGGTGATAGGCATCTAGAAGGCACTCAAGTTAGGCTCCAGGGGCTTCAGGGGCTCCCTCTAGTACTTTTGAGACACTGCTACCTCAGCTGCCCTTTCTTTTGACAGTCTCTCTTTTACCCACACTAGCCACCTCGAGGGTCGAGGAGGTGGGGTCGGTATCTTACTGTCCAAATCCTGCCAGTTTCAAGTTCTTTCCTTCACTCCCACCTATTGTTTCTCCTCATTTGAATTTCATTCCATCAGACTCTTTTTTCTTTTACAACTTCAGGTCGCAGTCACCTATCGCCCTCCTGGTTCTGCTACCCAATTCCTGTCAGACTTTGAGTCTTGGCTGACAGTTTTTCTATCGGACGCAGTACCTACATTGATTTTAGGCGACTTTAACATCCATCTGGACGACCCCAATAATCCTCCAACATCTCGTTTTAGTTCTCTTCTAGCTTCTTTTGGCTTTCAACCTCATTCTACTTCTTCAACCCATTCTCTCGGTCACTGCCTTGATTTAGTTCTTGCTGCCAAGTGTGTCGTTTCTGACTACTTGGCATCTGATTTTCCATTATCTGATCATCATTTAATTTCTTTTACTCTTACCTATATTCCACCTCCTCGTCATACTGCTCAATGCTATTTTCGCAATCTTCAGTCAATTAACTGTGACCTTCTTAGTCAGTCTCTGGATTCTTCCCTTTCTTCCCTCTCTTTTGGGGACTCCGCTGACTCAGCAATGTCTGTATTTAACTCCACTCTTTCTTCAACTCTTGACAGTTTTGCCCCTGTTTCTGTTCGTGTGTCCTCCTCTACGAACAGGCCTCAGCCCTGGCTTACTCCCATAGTTAGGTTCTTCCGGTCGTGCTTTTGAGTGGTCTTTGGAAAAAGTCCAGGGAGTGGGCTGATTTTATTCATTATAAGTTCATTCTTTTATCCTTCACATGCGCCTTGTCCATGGCAAAACAGAACTACTTTAAATCATTGGTCTGCGCCAATGAGAGTCACCCGCAGCGTCTGTTTTCCTGCTTCAACACCTTGCTAAAACCTTCTTCACCCCTGTTTCTTCATTATTTTCCCCTACTGACTTTGCTAATTATTTTATCACTAAGATCACTACTATTAGATCTGAAATAGTTCTTCCTAATTTGTCTTCCCCCCATTAATCTTTTGGAACTGTCAACTAATCAATTCTCTGTGTTTCCTCCTGTTTCTCTGGATGAACTTTCTACCTTGCTGAACTCTTCCAAACCTACAACTTATTCTCTTGATCCAATTCCCCCTCATCTCCTAATCTCTATAGCCCCCTCCTTCCTTCCTTCGCTTCTTTCTATCTTTAATCTTTCTCTTTCTACTGGTTCTTTTCCCTCTGACTTTAAACATGCTCTTGTTTCCCCTATTTTGAAAAAATCTTCTCTTGACCCCTCTTCCTTGTCTAGTTATCACCCAATCTCTCTTCTCCCTTTTCTTTCTAAGGTTTTGGAATGGGTCGTTTATTCCCGCTGCCTTGAGTTTCTTGAAGCCAACTCCATCCCCTTTCAGCCCACAGCACTCCACTGAGACGGCCCTCACAAAGCTCTGCAATGATCTTTTACGGGCCAAGGCAAATGGTCTCTATTCTGTGCTTATCCTCCTCAATTTATCTGTGGCATTTGACACCGTGGATCACTGTCTTTTAGTCGATATACTTTCTGATATTGGGTTCTCAAACTCAGTTCTTAATTGGTTTAAATCTTACCTGTCAGATAGATCTTTTGCAGTGGTCGTGGGTGGTCAGATTTCTTCCCCCGTACCCTTATCTGTGGGAGTTCCCCAGGGCTCTGTTTTGGGTCCCCTATTGTTCTCTCTGTACACTTTGTCTTTAGGAAAACTTATTAGTTCTTTCAGTTTTTCTTATCATTTGTATGCCGATGACACCCAACTGTATCTTTCCACCCCTGATCTTTCCCCAGGGCTTGAACAGCAAGTTTCTTCATGTCATTCAGCTGTTTCCCTCTGGATGTGTCATCAGCGTTTGAAGCTCAATATGTCCAAGACGGAGCTTCTTGTCTTTCCACCTGAGTCCTCCCTTCAATCCTCTTTTTCTGTTTTTGTTGACAACAGTTCTATTCATCTGGTCCAGGAAGTCCACAGTCTCGGCTTCATTTTTGATTCCTCACTGTCTTTTATTCCCCATATTCAGACCACAGCCAAAGCCTGCAGATTCTTCCTTTACAACATCACCAAAATTCATCCTTTTCTCTCGGCCTCCACTGCCAAGACTCTGGTCCACGCTTTGGTGGTCTCCCGATTAGATTATTGTAATCTCCTTTTAGCTGGGCTTCCCCTTTCTCATCTTCATCCTTTAATTTCTGTTCAACATTCTGCTGCCCGCATCATTACTTCTGCTCGCCACTTTGACAATGTTTCCCCTTTGCTGTTTTCTCTTCACTGGCTTCCCTTCCCTTTCCGTATCCAATATAAGCTTTTGTTGCTAAATTTCAAAGCCCAGCATGGGCTAGCCCCTCTTTATTTATCTGACCTTCTCTCTCCTTATATCCCCACCCATACCCTTTGTTCTAGTACTCAAGGCCTGCTGTCCCAACCTAGGATCTCCACTGCTCCATCTCAGATTCGCCCCTTCTCACTTGCCGCCCCTCATTCCTGGAACCTTCTTCCCCCTCAAACGCGGGCCATTATTTCTTTGTCCACTTTTAAATCTGAGTTAAAGACCACCTTGTTCAGGGAGGCATTCCCTGGCTTTGTCTGATATACATTTCTTCTGTCACTTGGGTTTATAGTGGATGTTGTTATTAATTGTTGTAATTGTCCTTGTTTTAATTTGATTTTTATTATTTTGACTATTGTTTTACTTAAGATTGTACGCCTTCGGCAGTTTTTATTCTGTTTTATCTTTGATTGTCTTTTGTACAGTGCTGTGTACACTGACAGCACTCTAGAAATAAACTTTAATAATAATAATAATAATAATAATAATAATAAAATTTATTTATATACCGCCCTTTAGTAATCCAATCAGGATGGTTCACAACATTAAAAAACCATATAGTAAAACAATATACTCCCTTCCCCCCCTTAAAAAGTTATTAAATCAATTACAAATTAAAACAACAATTAAAACATTTGATAAAAACACATACCTACATTAGGCAATAACAGTAGGTCCCCAGCGATATTCAGTTCTGTTAACAAAGGAGGCTGTGGGGACTCTCCTGAAGGAGGGGGGGTTCCCGAGGCCGGGATAATCTATTCTGGAAAGGCCTGCCGGAAGAGATCCATCTTGACAGCCTTTTTGAAGCTGTCCAAAGATGTGAATTGACGGATCTCATCCAGTAGGCCATTCCATAGTTTGGGGGCGACAACAGAAAAAGCTCTCTGGGAGGTAGCCGAAAGCCTCGACTTTTGAGGCTGCAGCAAATTCCTCCCAGAGGACCGGAGTGCGCGGGGGGGATTATAAGGGAGGAGAGGTCCCTGAGATAGCTTGGACCCAAGCCATTTAGGGCTTTAAAGGTGATAACCAACACCTTATACTGGGCCTGGAAACCAATAGGCAGCCAGTGGAGGGACCTCAAAACCGGAGTGATGTGGTCCCTCCTAGATGTTCCTGAAACAAGCCTGGCCGCCATATTTTGTACTAACTGTAGTTTCTGAACCAAGCACAAGGGTAGCCCCATGTAAAGCGCATTACAGAAGTCTAGGTGCGAGGTTACCAGCGCGTGAACGATGGTCTCGAGGTCCCTTGCTTCTAGAAAAGGGCGCAGCTGGCGTATCAGCCGAAGCTGATAACAGGTTATTAATAATAATAATAATAATAATAACCAGAGTATTTGTAAACAAAAAAGTGACATGAACCTGTATGGCAGGAGGGTGGACTGGATGGCCCTTGTGGTCTCTTCCAACTCTATGATTGTATGATTCTAAGTCCTACCATTAATTCCACTGCCTTTGCAGTGAGAAAGGGAGGGCCTCCATTTGAGGTGATATGAGAGTCCTCAAATGTTTAAAGTGGCCAAGATTCTGGAGTCTCTAGAAGACTTTGGCTTTTATACTCAGAGTGTGTTTTATCTATACCTTTACCTATACGTTGGGTTTGTCCAAAAATGTAATGCCCCACGGAAAAAGCAAGTCGCAGCAGCTGCAACTTGTCTTAATGGTGGTTTTATCCCCAGCAGCCCCCATAAGCTTTGCATGCCAGATGACAGCTGAGGAAAGGAGAAGAGGGTGAGAGAACCCTCTTCCCCCTTCCTCAGCCCCACAGGAGCAAGCAGGCAGATGGCAGAAAAACCAGGGAAGAGAGCTCTTTCACCCTCTTCCCCCTATCTCGGCCCCACAGGTGGGCAGGCAGTGGAGAAACTGAGGAAGGGGAAGAGGGCTCTTTTGCTCTCTTCCCCTTTCCTTGGCCCCATGGGTGGGCAGCGGAAAAAACGGGCAGGCCGGAAGGCAGTGGTGAGACAGGGGTGAGGGAACCAGAGAAGCAAGAAGAGGAGGAGAGAGCCCTTCTCTTTTCTCTGCCCCCAGCGGCAGCACAGATGGGGGGTGGGGATAACAGCCACCCTCCCCCCTTCCCAATTCCCAATCACTTTGGGGGGGAGGAATGGTGGCTGTGGATGATTGCCTTGCTAGCAAGCCCTGCCCCCTGCACTTGTCTGGCTGATCAGGGGCACGCTTCCTCCAGTTTGGGCAAGTGAATCAGATCAATTTGCTTGTCCTAATGAGCAAGAATGCGCCCTAACAGGGTGAAATCACACAGGATGCCATTAGGATAGGTAGGATTCTCCTCGCATTCTATGAGGAGTTTTTCACCATTTAGACAACACCTTTGTGATTACTCTAAGCAAAACCATAGTTGTATGCATGAGTATATGCCTTCAAGTTGCCTGTCAACCTATGGCAACCCCATGAATTTCATAGAGCTTTCTTAGGCTACTTACTTAACAGTAATATTCTATCACCCCTCTTAATATAACAATTCCCTATTTCTGGGGCTATCATATGAAGACAGGAACAATGTACATAGAGTGGGAAAATGTGCTTGCAAACCAATTTTAGTTTGAATTTTTCTGAAACTAAAATAGGATTCATCAAATTCCAAAGAAAAGATTTTCCATTTCATGATACATAGTATTAAGTATAAAGTAGTGCAATTCAAATTAATACCCTCCCAAGAAAACAGATATTGTTGCATTCCTTCTATGGAAAATTTAGCAATCACTTTTTACTCTAAGGATGCAGTTCTACACAAACATTCCCAGGAATAAGCCCTACAGAACACAGCAGGAAAAGTCAACATTCATCAGATGTGTATTTCATAGATTAAAACTAAAAAATCCTTCATTAAAACTTTTAAAAAATATATAGTCATATCTATCAAGAATAAAATCTTAAAACCTAACTTAATGATTGTTATATTTTTGAGAGTCCAAGAACAAGCTAATGTATTACAACTTACTTTTTAGGACAGCTTTTTTCTACTTTATTCCTATATGCAAGAAATGCTAGGCCTTCCAGTCCTGCCCACTTCTCTTCAAATTCAAGTTGACTATTATCTTGAAAGCATTTAAAATTAGAAAATATATGAAGAACTGGGATTATCCACAGCCATTCATGGACTTGTGCCTCAATGCAGATATTGCAGAATAACGTCAAATGTCTTACCAAGCTGAAAAGAAAAGAAAACCAGAAAACCTAAATTGTTGCTTCAATTTATAAAGTGTATAAAGCTAAGCTGCAGCAATATTCCACTGCACTGAACATTGTTTACTTCATGCATATACCACATACTCCTATTATATTCATGATGTAGCCCTAAATGGTTATAAATAGAAAAAGTCAAAATCTATTCCTGTCAGCTCTTCAAGCCGTTACACACAATTATTTTTCTTTTTCTTCTATTTCTGTTTTTCTGTATTTTGACTGAATCATAGAAAATATGAAGACAACTGTAGAAAAATATGTTTTGAAATATAAAGACAAAAGCCAAACTGACAATTGATTAATTAATTAGCTTACATACAGTTGTTCAAGAGTTGCTAGGATCTGTGTGCAATTGCCCCATATAGTGAGATGAATCACTAAAATACAGGCGGTAGATTTTAGGTGAAATACCCTTAGGCCCTGGCTGACTCCACCATTTGGCTGTCCATTTGATATACCTATGCCAGAAACAGTGTGAGGTTTCCTGATCTATCAGTAAGCAAGGGGATCTTGTAGCATCCTTTGAGACTGAGAGCAATACATTGTAGCATAAGCTTTTGTAGGCTTGGTCTACTTCCTCAGATGCATGTTTCCTGATCTAGTTAAGGAAAGGTCATCCTGAACTCTGGTGTGTGTCTGTGTCCTCAGTTGCTTCTCCTGGTTTCTCCAGGGGTCTTGGATTAGCTTTATGGTTGACTATTGGGTTGCTCCTGAACCCCTGTTTGCTTCCATGTTTGTTTCAATTGGTTCTGCACTTGTGACTTCTAGTGTAGTTCATGGCTCTTGGTTCCTGGCAGTCCTCAGCCAGGCCTGAATAATAATAATAATAATAATAATAATAAATGGTGGTAGTGGTGCTTTTAAATTTGTTGACACCTTTCTTTTAAAAGATTAACTTTTAATAAATGTTAAAATCAAAAATAAAAACAATGTACAATATAAAACTACACCTCTCCCCCAAAACGAGTTACAGGGATAATCAATTGCCACAAGTCTGAGAGAGAGAGAGAGAGAGAGAATCATATCCTGTCAAATGCCTGAAAATGAAGAAATACCTCAATTTGGCATTGAAAAGATAAGAATGCCAGGTTTTAGAATGCCAGGTCCAAGCAGGCTTCACTGGGAAGATTTAAGGGAGGAGCGTGTAGTTCTGCTAGTCTAGTACAACAAAAGAGTTTTGTGATACCTTAAAGTTAAAATTTATTTGGCACATGCATTTGTGGACCGCAGATGTATCAAGTGTTGCCCAACTAGGAAGACATTTATTCATATGTTTCCCATATATAAAAACATGTACGGTATATAAATATTTGCATACTCTCAGGGAACAATCCTGATGCAGTCCACAAAAGTTTAAGTCAAATAATATGTTTTGACACATGGGGGGGGGAAGTATATAGGAGCCAGTGTGGCATAGACCAGGGTTCAATTCCCTGCTCAGTCATGGAAACCCCACTGGGTGACCATGGGCAAATAATTCTTTCCTAACTTCTGAGGAAGGGAAAGGCAAACCCTTGCTGAACAAATCTTGCCAAGAAATCTCTGTGATAGAGTCACCTTAGGGTTGCCATAAATTGGAAATGATTTGAAGGCACACAACAACAATTATATGTAAGCCTAACTTGTGTCCATTCTGGCTGATAGAAGAGCATATGTAGAGGAAAATGCTACCATAAAGGATGATGTGTCACATGACCAAAATGTAGAATACTTTTGGACTATATGCCTAAAACCATGTTGTATGTTGCCCTTTCTTCCCCCGTCCCACCCTTACTTCCAGTTTATGATCACTATCAGCTGAGCACAAAACACAGCAAAAAGTATGGGTTATCTGAAAACAATTATCTCTGGTCTGAGGATATCCCTCAACACTAATTCCGATCTCTTCCAAGTTTCTGCAAGGAAACCTCATCTCTTAGGTGCAGAGAGTCCATATCCATATGCTGTCTGAAGCCTGGCAAGATAATGAGCAACTCTTCCTCATCTGATCTCATTCAATAGAGGGCTGCCTATTGCAAAGGATTGGTTTATGTTTCAGATTATGCACCAGAACCACTACAGCCCTACATCAGGACAGATTTCTAAAATATCCACAAGTCTCCTTCCTCCTGGTGGACATCTGTTCAGAAGAACAGCAGATACAATGGTCAGTATGGAAGAACAATTTTTCTCAACCTTTTTGTTGTGCTTACATCTCCATGCTGGAGGCTACAAATTTAGTGGTGTCACATACAGTTATCAGCACCACTTTATTCCAGCCTGGAGATTGTCATCCACCCTTCAAACAATTCTGCTGTTCCTCAATACAGTGTTCCAACCTTCACAAGCCTCCAGAAGAAACAATTTGAGACCAAGGGTTTGAGATCCACACTTGCAAAATGTTCTTGCAGGTTCTGAGGATACAGGTATGTCTGTCCACAGAATACCACTCAGACCAAGGGACAAACTAAGAAGGTAATTCAGATCTTGGAACAATGTCTTGTTACTTCCTCAGCTACTACAATGTATTCATTCTTACTTCTCTCAAAATTTGTTTGTACCAATGCTACCAGCATAACCATCTATCACCAAAAGTCCTTCTGACTGAAATACCTGACTGGTCTGGCAGCTGGATTGTGGTAAAGATATCTACAAACACAATACATATTGATGGAATATGGAGGCTCCTAATTTCACTGCTGAGCTATGAAGTATGGCTGTCAGTGGAGCACCTTCAGTCAGATGTTCCTTTGCTAATCTAGATTACAGGTACCAGGGACCTTTCACAATCATCCAAAAAATCAATTCAGTCATCTATATAGGCAGAGTTCCATATAATTTTCTGTCTTTGATGCAAGTTGTACCTTTGACATCACATAACACAGTACTTCCAATTCAGAACTATAGCACATCTTAGAGTCCAAATACATCTACAACATGCTTTACTTTTTTTTTAACTGGGAGGGCTGTGGACCAAATGATTGCTCCTAGTAGCCAGCAGAATATATCTACATTCTAGCAAAGCTCCATGCTTCCCACAGCTCCTATCCTGACAAACTTGGCCTATTAAAGGATACCATATAGAGTAAAGGAGAGTACCATCAAGAACTAGTGGGATTTGTGGACAGATGCCCCTTGTAGTGAGTCACTGAATTACAAGAAGGAGCTTCGCAGTGAGGTAGCCTCAGGTGCCTGATTGATCTAAGCATCCAGGGTGGTTGTTGGAGTTGAACTTCACTGCACTCGCAGTTAAAGCAGGCCAATTTTAGATTGTCTATCTTTCCCTAACCAGAGCTCATTATCTTTAGCAGGTGCATTACAAGCAGAAAAATTCAATAAGTGTATTGCTAGGGAGACATATTGTGGGGATGTCTGAATTCACTGAATGTTTGCCCATCACACAGTTGCTTCTCTAGAGAGCAAAACTGCAGCTCAAATAATCAGTTCATACATCAACACCAACCCCCTTAAATTTTAAGACCCAAATTACATACCACATATGTGGAACCTCTGAAAATACTGTTTTGAGAAAATTAATGTCATCTGTTAAATCTGCTTGTGGCATCCCCAGACAAAGGAGGCTGCAAAGTCTGATACGTTTTTCTTCTTTTTTTGGAAAAATTCTGTAATCTCCATATAATTGAAGCAGGATCAATGTCAGCCCCAGTTTCTTCTGTAGCCTTGAATCATTTGCATTGGACTGATTAAGATATGGGTAGATGACTCCTTTCAAGTAATCTTCTATCAACTGTTGCACCTAAATCAAAGATAGAGAAAGATAGTAACAATACATTTCAAATCCAAAGATCACTCATTTTGTTGTTGTTGTTGATCCCATCCCCCAGGTGTGAAAAGCTTTTCCAAACAATTACATAATTAATTCCCCTATAGGATTTTCTATTAGTACTTTTGTTCTTCAGAAAAATTCTGGTGTGTGGATGGCGGCGGGGTGGGGGGAATTGTGTGTGCTCCCTTATAAAAGCTTACAAAGAGTTAAAGCACAAAAAAATTGGGTGATTAGCAGGATGCAAACATTTCTGGACTGTACTATTTTGGGAGGCAATGACAGAAAAGGTGCTACAGTAAAGAATCACTGCAGGTATACCCATACCCTTCTGAAGATTCAAAGAAACTCAGAGCTGAATTTTGTTTGAGACCCACCTTCCTTCCCACTGTAGCATGTGTCAATGGCATTCTTCCTGCAGCTAAAGAACAAGCAAATTAAATGTTATGTCCTAGATTAAGGAGGAGACAGATTAATAATGTTCTGCACAGCCAAAAATCAGGGGATGGGGCAGGAGAGTCTGTAGGTCTTATTATATTGAGAAAACATCTCTATTGATTGATCTGAAATTTGACAGTGCACAACTGGTAAATCTGGGGATGATCCACACCAATTTTGACAAAGAAGAGACAGCAAATTGTTTATACAGAGGACTTAAAAACTGATTAGTGACAATGAGCCACTTCCAACAATTTGACACATATAAGCCTAGATCCTATTGTTAGTAGAGCCATTGAATGAATTGGGTTTACCTAACTGTTGACTCATCACTCAACAACTGACTGAATGGGTCTACTCTAGCTGGGACTAACCAACAGAATTCCAGCCACAGTCTGATTTTCTCCATACAGACTTTGTTGAACTTGAGTTAAACTTTATCGGCCTATTTTTCTGTTCTTTTAAGTCAAGAAAACATCTGTAATATACTTTACCCTAGTATTAGTGTTGCAACAGAGGCTAGAATGCATTTCAGCTTGTAATGTCACCTCATTTTTGGCTCATCTCAAGTGATGCATCATGTCATTGCTGCTGTGATCTTAAGTGACTATATATGATATTCCATCACTTTTGAGACTATTTAGAAAGTGTTGTTTTAAGGTGGCGAACATACCCTGGAAACAGCATTTTTACATGTTTCAATGCAGGTTGTGGGTGACTGGAAAGAAACTGGGGTATGTGGGAGCTTGGAGGTTAGTTGAGGTCTGAAGTGCTGCTATGCCACTATTGCAAAAGGATTCTGAGAGCTGCAGTTCAAAAAAAGTATTCCCCTCCCCTCAAGCTCAGGTGGCAGCAAGGGAAGAAGAAAACAATACAAAATACAAAGTCCTCCAATTAGGGCAGGGATGATGAACCTCTTTCAGCCCAGTGCCCAAATTAATTTCAAATAGATTGTGTTTTTTTCCTTGTCATTTGCTTAATTGGTATATTTCTTCACAGAACAAAAATATAAGAAGATATTCATAAAAAAGCTTAGAGCTAAGGCAAAAGGGTTGGACCAAAAATAGCAACATATTTTAGCTTAAAGTTCTTACGGCCAGTAACTAAAGCCTCAGGAGAAGATGGCATTTAAAGGTTCTGGAATAGAGGGAAACCCGTGCAGAAACTAGGAAACCATTTGAATGGGTAGGGACAGTGTAGCCCATGGCCTCTTTCCAATGCCTCCCCCCAGATCCACTGCCACACTTACAAAAATTGTAAATTTTGAGCAAAAAATTAATTTGGACTAACAAACAGTCAAAACTACATCTCCACAAGAACATGCCAATTTCTGTCCTCTTGCCCTTTACTGCCCTAACTACCCCAAACACTCAAATTCAGTTGTATTTCAGCCACTACCTAGAGGGGGAGATGGCTTGAGGAGTAGAGATGGGTGGTGGAAGATCTTCCTTTCCCAATTCATATCAAAAGCTGCATGCTTAGGAGATGTCTGGGACAGACGCTTATTTGAAGACTTGCCCCTTCTGAACCAATAAGATTCACATCTAAAACAAGCCCAGATGAACTCCAGCAACTTTCCTCCTCTGAACATCCATTGTCCAGATCTATAATCACACTTCTTCCTGAGCATGCAACATACTCACAACTGAAGTGGTTTTAGTGAATGAGGCATGGGGAGGATTGGGGGATTAGAAGCATCCAGCAGTTCAGATGACATATAGGAGTGCCTCAGCTAAGCTTGAACTGAAAGACCTCTTAAGTCTCAGAACACAAGTTGCAGCAGCAACAGGCTTAGTGGGGGCTGGGCATGTAAGCCCATACTCATGAGTCATAATTTTAGTGAAAAGGAAACAGTCACAAAAGAATTTGCATGTTCACATAATTCCTATCCAATTTATCTTTGCTGGATAGTTGTTAAATGCCTGAAATACTAAATCATCTTACCTAGTTTATACCCATTAATTCAAATAATATTGATAAATGGATTAATTTAGTCAATACACATAGACAAACAAAAAGTAGTACAGTACTTATTGAGAAATATAGTAACTGATACCAGAACACAATTAAATTGTTAAAAAGGATTACAGTACCTCCTTTTCTCCAAAATGTATTTCTGACCATTTCTTCAGTCCTCCCTCATGTACTTTTGGTTCCTTATTCACAAAATAAAACTGGCGCAACTGCTGAAAGAAGCTCTTGATATTGGAAAAAGTCCAAGTTTTTAGTAGACTGAAGAGGCTTTCCAGCATTATTTTTGCTGCTCTTTGTTTTCCTTCCACAATCTTTGTACATGACAAATTGTTCCATATGGTGAATATGCCCTCAGATGGCTTGGTATATATTTGATCATCATACTGATGCCAATCTATTAATTTTAAAAAAAGGTCACTTATAACAAGGGGCAGTACTTCCAAGATCACAATTTATGCATCTGAACTGCTGAGTATACGTTAAAGTCTTCAATGTTGTGAATACAAACATGCCATGCATACACACAACATTTCTTTATTTTAAAAATCACCTTCATTTTTTTCTGCTTTCCCTTACACTCCACCCATATGTTCCATTTGATCATTGGGTTGTTATCAGATTCTCTCCTAAACAAATGGGAATATTTGTGCCTCGCTCTGATAGCAAAACCACCCCACTCACACAGAGAAGATGCTAAGAGCAGATGTAATGCCAAGTCAGGGCACTAAATTCCGTAACAGTCATGGCTGCTGGTTCTTTCTAGCTTTTTTAGCAGTAGTGTATGCACAGAACAGCCTAAAAGTGCAATTCAAACTTACTACGATGGCTCAAGCTCAGCTGAGCAGACATTTAAACCCAAATAAAACTTTACTTAACCCAAACTCCTCTCAGACTAGGGAGTGTTGGGAATTACTTAGGATGATCCAGCCTTGGCTTTGTAACTGGGATGGGGGAGGTGTGAATCTCACCTAACTTGGTTCCTTCTTCCCTCTACCCTTTCTAGAGCTAATCAGCTAGTTCCTCTCAGCTGGCAGAGCAGATATGCTAGCAGGCCTGACAAAATGTCTTGAGAGGTATGCTGTCTCCCTGAGGCAAAATTTTGAGAGAGTCTGACAAGACTCATCAAGTCTTCTGACCATTATCCCTTCTTTTTGGTCCATGTGAAAATCAATGATACTGCAAGGCATAGCTTTCAGAATACCAGAAGAGATTACAAGGCTTTGGGAAGGAAGCCAAAACATCTGGTGCACAAGTAAGGTAGTCATTTTGTCTGTCCTTCCAATGGAAGAGCACGACCCAGGAATGGAGAGAAAGATAGTGGAGGTGAACAACTGGCTACGCAGATGGTGCCATTAGGAACAATTTGGATTCCTCGACCACAGTGTACAGTTCATGCAGGTGGACTTCTGGCAAGGGATCGGTTGCATTTCACAGCAGTTGACAGGGACGTTTTTGCTAAGGGTCTGAAAGATCTGGTCAGGAGGACTTTAAACCGAGTTATGTGGGTGAGGGTGATTGTATTCTTCAGGGCAGGAGTTCATCACGTGCTGGAGATAATAGCCCACATAGTATACAGAGAACAAGGCAAATAGTACAAGAACCCAACAATGGAAGGAAAAACACCTTAAAAAGGCAGGTGGGGGAATGGTCCATGGTCTTAAATGTCTCTATATTAATGCACAGAGCATGGGAAATAAACAGGATGAACTTGAATTCCTGGCACAGCAAAGCAAAAATGATATAATAGGTACCACTGAAACCTGGTGGGATGAGTCACATGACTGGCATGTAGTAATAGAGGGGTATAACCTATTTCAAAGAAATAGACCAAACATCTAAGGGCCCAAGCTTATCAATTGGTAGCTTGGAGAAATTAACTAGAGCAGTGGCTCTTAACCTTTTCTTTACCACAGACTCCCTTTAAATATCTTTTGTTGCCACAGACCCCCATGACTTAACTCAAGATTTAAAACCACAACAACAACAACAACAACATAAGAAGAAGAAGAAGAAGAAGAAGAATAGGGGAGGGAAGACTTTTCTCCTGCTTCTTCCTGCGAATTTGTGTCTGGAGCGGATTGAACAGCAATGTGCAGGCCAAGCTAGCCAGCCAGCCTTTGTCTTGGCCACTGTCACATGGGCAGAGCAGGCTTCAAGCCTTTGCAGATGCCCTGGGAAGACATCATAGCCCCCTGTGGGTCTATGGATCACAGGTTACGAAGCACTGAAATAAAGAAGCTAAGAGGCCTTTCAGTATACAATCACTTCCCTCAGCTGCTATCTTGTCTTTTATGCCTATATTCTGACAATAAAAGCTCTTCCATGCTTGGGATTCTATTTGCTTGGGTACTATAGACGTTTACACACACACACACACACACACACACACACACGGATAAGTGTGAAACGTGTGTGTGTGTGTGTGTGTGTGTGTGTGTGATATATATATAATTCTCTTGGGTATGTTGCCATTTCCAGTGTGCTGATTGGCTGCTTAGGGATCTGACCAACCAATCACAGGTCTGTTGGGCAGCCAATCAGCACACTGGGGGCGGGACCATGTAGATTCCAAACATGGCTGCTGGAGAGGGACAGTGAGTAGCATTGGGGTGGATATGGTGTGTGCAGGGGGTGGAGGCCAAGGGGCAGAAAGAGCAGAGTGGGAAGAACAAGCGAAGGGGTGGCAGGGGGGCAGAACAAACAGAGGGGGTGGCAGGGGGCAGAACAAGTAGAGGGGGTGGTGGCAGGAGGACAGAACAAGCGGAGAAGGGGTGGCATGGGTGCTGAACAAGCAGAGGGGGTGGCAGGGGAGCAGGACAAATGGAGGGGGTGGCAGGGGGCAGAACAAGCGAAGGGGTGGCAGGGGAGCAGGACAAATGGAGGGGGTGGCAGGGGGCAGAACAAGCGAAGGGGTGGCAGGGAGCAGAACAAACAGAGGGGGTGGCAGGGGGCAGAACAAGCAAAGGGGGCTGGCAGGGGGCAGAACAAGCAGAGGGTGGTGGCAGGGGGCAGAACAAGTAGAGGGGGGGTGGCAGGAGGACAGAACAAGCGGAGAAGGGGTGGCATGGGTGCTGAACAAGCAGAGGGGGTGGCAGGGGAGCAGGACAAATGGAGGGGGTGGCAGGGGGCAGAACAAGCGAAGGGGTGGCAGGGGGGCAGAACAAACAGAGGGGGTGGCAGGGGGCAGAACAAGCGAAGGGGTGGCAGGGGGGCAGAACAAACAGAGGGGGTGGCAGGGGGCAGAACAAGCGAAGGGGTGGCAGGGGGGCAGAACAAACAGAGGGGGTGGCAGGGGGCAGAACAAGCAAAGGGGGCTGGCAGGGGGCAGAACAAGCAGAGGGTGGTGGCAGGGGGCAGAACAAGTAGAGGGGGTGGTGGCAGGAGGACAGAACAAGCGGAGAAGGGGTGGCATGGGTGCAGAACAAGCAGAGGGGGTGGCAGGGGTCAGAACAAGCAAACAGGATGGCACAGGGGCAGAACAAATGGAGGGGGTGGCGGGGGGAGAACAAACAGAGGGGGTGGCAGGGGCAGAAAAGGCAGAGGGGGTGGCAAGGGGCAGAACAAATAGAGGGGGTAGCAGTGGGCAGAACAAGTGGAGGGGGTGGCAGGGGGGCAGAACAAGCAGAGGGGGTGGCAGGGGGCAGAAGAAGTGGAGGGGGTGGCAGGGGGTAGAATAAGCAAGGGAGGTGGCAGGTGGGCAGAACAAGCAGAGGGGATGGTAGGGGGGCAGAACAAGCGGAGGGGGTGGCAGGGGGCAGAACAAGCAGAGGGGATGGCAGGGGGGAAGAACAAGCAGAGCAGGGGGCAGGGGGCAGAACAAGTGGAGGGGGGTGGCAGGTGCAGAGTTTTTTAACGGCGTATGGTACGCTGGGTCCAGCTAGTATATATGTTATTAAATTTTCACACTTATGCATACAATTATACAAACCTGACTAAAAGGCAATAATACAGTTGTCCCTTCATATTCGCTGGGTTCCAGGACCCCCTGTGGATACTAAAATCCGTGAATACTCAAGTCCCATTATATGCAGTGGCATAGCAAAATGGTGTCCCTTATATAAGATGGCAAAATCAAGGTTTGCTTTTTTGGGTTATTATTTTTTAAGAATAAGTATTCAAGCTGAGAATACTTAAATCTGTGGATACAAAATCCATGGATACGGAGGAACAACTGTACAAACAAACACACATTACAAACAGTACAAATACAACATAATACAAGAACAATATAACATCTAACTTCAGTCCTCGGCCCTACCTTTGTTTACTTATTCCTCCCTCCCTTCCCTAGACATATAACAGATAGACATATAACATTCATTTAAAACAAGACTAAACAAAACAAATCAATCCTTTGTTATTCACTAAATCTAATAAGCCATTTCCCATGTGTCAAAATATCAGCTACTAATAGTTTATAGAGTTCCTTACCTGAACCACATAGGTCATCTGATTTTATAAACAAACAGCGATTCACATGGACTCCCTCTGGAGATGATTTATGAATATATTCATAGTCTCCTGCATTGCCAGATTCTACATAGTACTTATACGGAATTGGTTTATCCATGTTATCCTTTGAAATGGGCACATAGCCTTCAATTAGGTAGCTCTGCTTACCAACACATCTGTTATTTTAAACAAACCACATTTGCACAAATTTTAGCAGCAAAGAATTACAATGATCAATCAACCAGCAAAAAAAAAAAAAAAAAAAGGAAAAAGATTTTGAACAAAAGCATAAAGGATAGCACACATCTAGTTTAAAATGTCAGTGCTGTACCTTGAAACATAATGTCTAGAGTAAATAGTGCTAGCAGTCTAAATTTGTGTGTATACCATAATGTAATTAAAAGGAACAGACAGATGGATGAATGGACAAACACATACACACATTTACTTCACTGTTTATTGTACTGTATCATATTCAGGGTTTGCCGTACCATTAAAAAAGTGAGGCAGTTCCTTCAGGCAGCAGATCATGGGAACACCTGTGAGGTATTGGAACACAGCTATGGGATTGTAGAGCGGCCTGCTCTACAATCCCTAAACTACCTTGATATGCTTGATATGTGCAGCCTCTGTTGTTCTTGTCACAAAAGACAAAAATTGATCCCCCTGAAAATATCTACAGTAGCATCCCCAAATCCGCTGATTCACCATCCACTGATTCAATTATCCACAGACGGCAACAGTGGGGGGGGGGGAAGGAGGAGGAGGAGAGATCTCACCTCCCTTCTCCCTTCGCCCCCGGGATCGCCCCTCGGGATCATTCCCATGGCGGGAATGGCAATGGGGGGGGGTGAACACAAAACATTCTGCAATATGGATTTGGACGCATATCTTTGCTAACCCTTTGTGCCCTTTTTTGAATGTCAGCAATTGGCAATAATGTGTTTAAGGCAGAGGTCTATATGAGTAACTAGTATGTTAAATTCATGAAAATTTAAAATATTCGATCATATGTTCAATTTGGTCATATGTTCAATTCAACAGTGTTCTTATTAGCCAACTGGAAGACTAGGCAGGAGTAAAATAAGGTATAAAGTTACATATAGTGATTTCACTAGATACTCTGTGATACCCCTCCTCCCCCACTTAAGCCATGAAGGGTTGTCACAGCACTATAATGAGGATACTCTTACTGGAAATCCTCTATTATGTAAGGAGTTGCTGGGTTTTTGTTTTGTTTTAAGGGTGTTTATTCAACATTCATTTAAATCATGTTAATGGTTGATGCAAATACAATGTGAAGGGAAACAGTAATATTATTGCCACTACACATGAAAAAGTTGTGATTTTTCCTGGACTGGAGTCAGGTTCACTCAGGACTCATCCCTTCATTCACTATTTTGTTCAGAACCTAACAAGTTGTGGAGGTGGGGCGTTAGCACAAACTGAAATGGAGTAGTTGCAACTGGTGAAAAGGCTAAGGGCTCACCCACTTCTATCACGTCTCTTCTCCAGATCACAGTATCATGAAGACTGTTTCACAGAGAAGAAACAAGGTCCTAGGTGAGCTTTATTTTACTTCCAACCACACCCACACCTCCGGTAATGTGGTATATATTTCTGTGTGTCTGTCCACTTTGGAGTTTTTTATTCCTTATATATGCATGCTTTTTTGCTCAAGCATTTGTTTGGCATTTTATTTAGTCTTAAGGTTTTTGCATTTGAAAAACTGCTCTGTGAACTGTGAAAAGGGAAAGAAATGCCTTGGTGACTCTCACCAGAGCTGTCAGCACTGGACCATCCAACTTCTGTTAGAAACCAAAATATTGTGTACATCATTATGTATGTCTCTATGCACCCTTAGTTGCCACAGTTTGAGGAGCTCCAAGGTTAGAATCCAGCTCTTGGACAGAGAAGTGGGAGGGGGCATAACACTTATGCCTTGCCCTTTTTAAAAAAAATGACAAGTAGAAGCTATTTTGGTGGTCTCTGAATCTGGAGCATCCTTTGAACGTCCAGAATTATACTTACTTTAAGAAAGTCAGCTCACAGACATTGTCTTTCCAGTCTTCATATCCAGAAATGCCGCCGCCTCTAATGAACACCCTGTGTGTCTTGGGATCCGGTTTGAAGTGATCAGACAGTATAGCATGAAAATATACTGTAACGCAATCTCCATAATTCACTTGTCTAAAACAAAGAGTATGAACAAAGTTGGCATAACTTGTTTTGTAGATGCAAACAACCATTGAGCTGAACTCACAAGGTCAGAAAGACAGGAAGGAATGTTTTAGAAGCCTAATATTTGTTGTATACTAGCTTTTGAAATTAATGCTGTATCAAGTGAATACAATGGGTTATTTGAGGTGGGACAAGCAAAGAGAACAACGTGAAGGACTGAAGTTTCATCAATCCTTTTTGCATCTCCCAACTCATGCTGTGTAGTATAATGAGAGGAGACTAAGAAAGAAAGTATATGAAAATAATATATTATATTAATACATTAGAAATATTTATTTCTAAGTCTAATTGGAACTTCGCGTTTTTCATCTTGTGTTGCAACTTCTGCGCTGTGACTTAAGTGAAGTGTGTGTGTGAGTATGACTGTGTGTGTGAGGGGGGGAGAAAGCAAAAGAGAGAGAGAGAGAGGGAGAAGTGCATTTTAACTTAACAGTCGTCCCTTCACATTCACAGGGGTTAGGTTCCACAGTGTGAAAATTCTGTGAATAAAGACTGCCCTCCCCCACCCCCCCAGGTGACCACGGGCCTCCGGAGCCCCCCTGGAGGCCCCGTGCTCGCCTGCCCAAGCCTCCCCACTCCCTCCCCAGGCGACCACAGGGCCTCCGGAGGCCCCATGCTCACCTGCCCAAGCCTCCCCACTCCCTCCCCAGGCGACCATGGGGCCTCCAGAGGCCCCCCAGAGGCCCTGTGCTCACCTGTCCAAGCCTCCCCACTCCCTCCCCAGATGACCACGGGGCCTCCAGAGGCCCTCTGGAGGCCCCGTAGTCACTTCCTCCTGCCTCCCCACTCCCTCCTGAAAGTGGTGACAGGGCCTCAGAGGCCCGTTTGCCTCTTTCCTCGGCCTCCCCTTGCTGGCAAACCGCGAATATGCAGAACCGCAAGTGTGGAGGCCGCGAATGTTGAGAGAGGACTGTATTTCATAATAAGGTTTTGGGGACTTCTGGTTGGCTATGGCATCGCAATCAGATTGCCACTGAGAGAGCTCAGGGGAGTCTAGCCACACGTTGATGTAAACCTAGCCCAACAGTTGAGGCTGGATTTGAAATTTTCCACCGAACCACAGAGAAAATCGGAGGGGGCTCTCAGAGACCTGATTCCTGTCAAGACTCCAAAGATTTTCTGCTGAAAGGCAGATCGGCAGGGAGAAAGGCAGAGGAGGCCGGAGCCATTTACCACCACCACGTGTGATCGCAGCTGAATATTTCAATAAGCGCTGCCTCCAATTTTAAATCTTATACTTTATATATTTGTAAACTAGCAAATGAATTTGTAATTCTGACTGATTCCGAAGTCAGAGAAAGAGACATCTAACTTAATGGTTTCTTGCACAAAAGCAGCTGGTTTAGAGGGAGAACCCATTGACAACAGTGTAACAGTATAAAACAGTTGAAATAGCTGCAAATAATTCTGATATATAAAAACACTAAGAGAGCTTTTATTTGCTTAAAGTAGATGAGAAGTGGCTTTGAACTCTGAAACTTAATCGTAGAAAAAATATATATATTGTTTGACATTCTGATATTTGCTAGAGAGTTTAGAAGCAAGAGGAACTTATAATAACTCAAACAAAAGCAACAAATAACAAATTGAAAGATGAAGAGAAAGGAAGAGAGAAAAGGAAAAAGAGGAAAGTTCTGAAACTAAATTGTGGATGACTATGATTTTGAAGATATCTGCTGCAAGCATGCAATTTATTTGACTGACACACCTTGTGTTTTTGTTCTTTTTGTTTTTTGCTCCTTCTCTACTCTCTCCTTTGCCGGATGAGATGTGTGGAGCTGAAGAAAGCAGCCATTACTAACTGACATGTGCAAGCATTGGATGTACTGAACCACTGTGCAAAGATTGCCCAGCCAAAGAAAATTATAAAAACTGGGGAAAAGTGTTTTGGGGTTTGTGAGATGAAGATTTTGAATTGATATATTATTTTTTTTCTTTCTTATTTCCTTTTTTGAAAGGATTCGTAACAAGTTTTGATTCAGATCTTGAGTTGATTCAGTAGTTTTAGAATTGGACATGACATGATAGAAAGATCAACTTACAAAAAAAAGTGTGTTTTGTTTGTGTGGGTGTGTGTTCTTTTCTGTCTGGTCTGGGTCTGTTTGTTTTTATTATTTATTTTAGTTTGTTGTTTTTGTTTGTTGTTTTTCCTTTCTCCCTTTTTGTATGTGATCTTCTGAAGGGAGACGAGAGTGTGGAAGGCAGATGGAGTGGCAAGTGAAGTCAGGGTGACGTTCTGACCAGAGATAGAGGGAAAGAGAAGAGGACGACAGCAGATGCTAGTAGATGGCAGAGGAAGAAGGAAAGAGTCAGAAGACAAGACTTTAAACTAGTGGACACGAGCTTAAAGTGATCCAAACTGGATTAATACTTCTTATCACTTGTTATTACCTCTGACTGGTGGAATTAACATTAACTCCTTTTTTGACCAGTAGTTGAGTTTATATCAGAACTGAGTTTCGAAAGAGTGTTATAAATTTGCTCCAGTAAGGGAAGGGTAATATTAAGGAAAAGTTTAGCAAAGGTTGGAGAAGGAAGATTTGGTTTGAAACATAGAGGACAGATTGGAAAGAAATATAAAGACAATCAGATGGAACCAAATAAAGGAAAGCAAAAGAAAGATTACAAGAAAAAGAGAGAGTAAGAGAGGGTTAAGTAAGTAGAAGTTGGTAAGATAAAGTGTTTAAAGGCATAGAAGGAGTGATAGAAAAAGGAAAATAGAAATAGTGAAGTGAAAGTTAGAAGAAATAGAGAAAGACATTAGTGAGAGAATATATAATTTGATCCTATAGTCAGTAGGATAGAAATTTAGTAGAATAGGTAGAAGAACAGAATCCAAGGCAAAGAAAGGGTGGAGTGAAAAGGGATTGAGGGGGAGAGAGAAGGAGGAAAAGAGAGAGAGAGAGAAGGGAGGGGGGAATTCTATTTTTTTTAAATAATTTTTCTTTTATATGGTAGAGAAGGAGAGAGTGAAATTTACTTAACAAGTACAATCAAATACATTATCTATAATACAAAGTACATAATAAGAAGACTTGTTTATAACTTGATTTATCTTAAAGAACATACTTTGAATAAGAAAGCTTGAATACATTTATCTACTAATAATGATTGGTAATAACTTAACTAATTCAGTTGAAAGGAAAACAGTGGAAGAAATTAAAGTGCTTGTCAAAAATAATTAGAGAACAAAATTACTGAAAATACATTGATCCAACATTAATTTAATATTGAATATATTGCACAATTATTGAATAAGGAGTGATATATGAATTGCCATTGTTTTCTTATTGAAAGTTATTGTTTTCTACATGGGTTTATTTTGAAAACTTTTTTAGTAAGCACAGATAGTGATTAATTTACAGATTTACTGATTGTTTAGTATCACTTGCTCCCAGTTTAAAAATTAACTTCTTATGGCAAAGGTTTGATTGCTGCAACAGAAGAAATAATCAAAAATACCTATAAAAAAGTGGGGAAACAAGATAAGAAATAAAGACAGGAGAGTAAAGAAGAAGGAAAATAAAAAGTAGAGAAAAAGAAAATTTTAAAAAAGAGAAAAGAAAAGAAAGGAAAAGAAGTCTGACAAGGAAAAAAAGGAGAAGACAGGAAAAGGAGGAGGAAAGGAAGGGAGGATAAATAAAAAGAAGAAAAACAAAGTAATATAAAAAGAGATAATAATGAGGAAAACAACACAGACAACATTACAACCAGTAAGAAGACCATCCTTTGACTCAAACCAATCGAGTCAAAGTTCAGTCTTAGAAGAAATAAAATTAATGCGAGTGGAACTACAAGAAATGAGAACTGAGTTTAAACAAGAGATGAAAAGAGAGCTCAAGAGTATTAAAGACTCCATAGACAAGGTGACAGATAAGTCAAGAAAACTGAAAGACAAAGTAAATATGATAGAAAACAAAGTAGAGAATTTGGAGGGGGAAAACAGAAGTGCTGGAAGAAAGTAAAGAACACAAACTGGATGAACAAGCTCTCCAGGAGATGAGATGGAGAGAAAATTATTTGAAAATAAGAGGACTTAAAGAACAATCGGGTGAAGATTTGGATAAATATTTGATACCAAAACTGGTAAAATTTATGGGGAAAACTAAGTCCCAATGGGAGATTGGTAAAATATACAGATTATCGACTAGGGTTGCGAAGCAGAAGAATTTGCTGAGAGATGTGGTAATCTACTTCATGTGCAAGAAGGACAGAGACCTAGTATTGCAAAGAAACTTTGAACAAAAATTTGAAATTGAAGGAAATGACATTTTGTTGCTTAAGGACATACCAATGAGGATTCTCAAAAAAAGGAGAAATTATAGATCTTTGACAGAGCAATTGAGACAAAACGAGATTCGATATAAATGGGAGAGATCATAAGGGAACTCCTTCAGGTTTAAACAGAAGAATTTCAAAATTAACTCAACACAGAAGATGGAAGAATTTTTGGAGAAATATAAGAAAGAATTGAAACCGTATTACAGAGAAACTCAAGAGCCAAAACATCAAGGAGAAGGAGCTGAAGGAGTTGATCTAGAGGGAGAAGGAGAGGAAGAAGAAGAATCACAACAAGAAGAGGAGGGAGAACAACAAAAAGAACAAGAGGGAACATCTGGATTCTAAAATAACTACAGTATATTCCGGCGTAGAAGACAACTTTTGAGCACTCAAAAGTGCCCTCCAAAATCGACAGTTGTCTTATATGCCGGATATACTTTCCTTCGCCTGCCTGTCTATCTCCTGCCTCTTCGCAAACAGAGCAAAGAGGCAGGAGATAGGGCAGGGGGTGAAGCAAAGTGTTTTGCAGTTCATTCGCCCCCCTCCTCTGCCTTCTCCCCCTTTGGGGAGCAACAGAAAACAGAGGAGGGGGCGAACGTTATGGTTTGCCGCGCCCGCCGCTTGGCCGCCTCTGCAGCGGCCGAGGCAAACTGCTAGATTCGCTCTTTTCCCCCACCTTCCTTGAAGGTGGAGGAAAAGGGCGAAAATGCCCCATTTTGCTCCGCGGCCCTGATCTTTCCTTCTGGGCTCCCTTACGAAGGGAGCCCAGAAGGAGGACGCGGGGCCGTGGACCAAACCCCGGGATTCGCCCCCTCTAGAAGGGGCGAACATGCCCCGTTTGGCTGCATTGCCCAGATCCCTTCTCCTGGGCTCCCTCCTGGAAGGGAGCCCAGGAGGAGGATGCGGAGGCTGTGCAGCCAAACCCGAGATTCGCCCCCTCTCCTCACCTTCAAGGAAGGTGGGGAGAAGGGGCGAACGTGCTCCGTTTGGCGATCCCTCCTCCTGGGCTCCCTCCTGGAAGGGAGCCCAGGAGGAGGCTGCTGAGGCTGTGCAGCCAAACCTGGGATTCTCCCCCTCTCCTCACCTTCAAGGAGAGGATTCCCTCCTGGAAGGGAGCCCAGGAGGAGGATGCAGAGGCTATGCAGCCAAACCTGGGATTCGCCCCCTCTCCTCACCTTCAAGGAAGGTGGGGAGAAGGGGCGAATGTGCCCCGTTTGGCTGCACAGCCTCTGCATCCTCCTCCTGGGATGTGACAATGCCCTGTTTGGCTGCACACCCCCGATCCCTCCTTCTGGGCTCCCTCCTGGAAGGGAGCCCAGGAGGAGGATGTGGAAGCTGTGCAGCCAAAGCCGGGATTTTCCCCCTCTCCACGTGCCCCTTCCCTCCTCCTGGGCTCCCTCCTGGGAGGGAGCCCAGGAGGAGGGATCGGGGCTGTGCAGCCAAACGGGGCATGTTCGCCCCTTCTCCCCACCTTCCTTGAAGGTGAGGAGAGGGGGCGAATCCCGGGTTTGGCTGCACAGCCTCCACATCCTCCTCCTGGGCTCCCTTCCAGGAGGGAGCCCAGAAGGAGGGATCGGGGGTGTGCAGCCAAACAGGGCATCATCGCCCCTTCTCCTGGGGAGAATGAGCAAACATGCCCCGTTTTACTCTGCAGCCCCGATGCCTTCTTCTGGGCTCCCTTGCACAGGGAGCCCAGAAGGAGGCATTGGGACTGCTGAATTAAACCCCTAGATTCGCTCCCTTTTCCTTGAAGGTGGGGAGAGGGGGCGAATCCCGGGTTTGACTCCACAGCCCCCGCGTCCTCCACCTGGGCTCCCTTTGGAAGGGAGCCCAGAAGGAGGGATCGGGGCTGTGGAGCCAAACAGGGCATCTTAGTCCCTTCTCCCCCTTCATTGAAGGTGGGGAGAGGGGGCAAATCTAGGGGTTTGCCGCAGCCGCCCCCCGCTTCCCCTGCCTTGGTCCCCTTCGGAAGAGCCAAGACAGAGGGAAGGGGGCTCCTGAGGCAAACTGGGCATTTTCACCCCTTTCCTCCACCTTCCAGTCAAGTTTGACTGGAAGGTTGAAGAGAAGGGCTAACTGGCTGGGAGAGCTCTGCCAGCTGATCCTGTTCACTTTCCCAACTCATGAGGAGATCCTCATGATTTGGGAAACAAAGAGGATCAGCTGGCAAGGCTCCCCCAGCCAGTCAGCCAGCCAGCCAAATCTGGGGGGGGTAGTCTTATATGGCGAATATTTGCCTAAGCCTAGATTTTTGGCTGGAAATTGGGGGGTAGTCTTATACACCCAGTCGTCTTATATGCCAGAATATACGGTATATGACATATATATATATATATATATATATATATATTATGACAATATATTATTATATATGACAGTGCTAAAGATTTTACATTTTATTCAGAATGACATAACGCATTCTCCAGGATAGATTTTTTTATGATATCCCGAAACATTTGCAATACCATTCAGAAAATTGATATACTCCCCAGAATCTGGTCGGATCATAATCCAGTACTACTTGAGCTAAAAGAATGGAAAAATTCTGAATTCAGTTGGCGTGTGAATGACAATCTTTTACAGAGAGAAGTGATCCAAAAAGCCAAACAAGAGATAAAGTGGTTTTTTGAAGAGAACCTCAAGGAGGAGATGGACATTACAATAATATGGGATACATTCAAAGCAGTAATGAGAGGTTTCTTTATCCAACAGAGTGCAATACTAAGAAAGAAGAAATTAAAAAGATCTGAGAAAATTAAAGAAGAAATTAGAGAAAGGGAGAAAAAATTGCAACAAGATACTTCAAATAAAAAATTGCTAAGAGAAATCAAAATTTTACAAGAATAATTATCAATGGATACGAAGGAAGAAATTCAAAAGAGATTACAATATATAAAACAAAGAAGCTTTGAATACTCAAATAAATCAGGAAAATGGCTGGCCCACTAATTAAAAAAAACAGAAAGAAAGAAACTTAATAATTAAAGTTAAGCAAGGTAACCAAATTTACTTGGACCAACAAAAAATTAAACAAATTTTTAAAAAGTATTATGCGACATTGTATCAGAGTCAAATAATGCCACAAGGGGATTTACAAATTTTCCTTAGAAAACAGTCAATACAAGAGTGTACAAATCAACAAAGAGAGATATTAAACCAGCCTATAACGGTGGCAGAAATCACAGAGGCGATAAAGAAGTTAAAAAACAGGAAAGGCTCCAGGACCAGATGGATTTACAACCAAATTTTATAAGGTGATGGAAGATCAGATATTATTACCATTTAAAAGAACTCTGGAAGTAATAGCTAAAGGAACATATCCCAAAACATGGGAGGAGGCTAACATTACACTAATCCATAAAGAAAACAGAGACCCACATGAACCAAAAAACTACCATCTTATTTTTTTTATTTTTTATTAGTACTTTTCATCAAGTTACATATCATAACATAATTACTTAGCACACATCTGATTATGATAAATATTTTCATATTATATGTAAGTCTTATATTACATTACTGAAAGAAAAATACATCATTGTTGTCTTGATGAAACATATTCCTATCATTACATATTACTATTATTACATAACTTTAATAATTACCCAGGCTCAAAATGTTTTCATCTTTCTTCTCCACATCTTCTATCCATTATTTGTGTGTATATATACTTCCAATATGTACCTCTATACGTTTATCAGAGATTTTTCTAAACTAAATATTCAACTAATTTCCTATATAATTAATAAAGTCCTTATGTTTCTTCTAAACTTCCCTTATCTATATGTTAAATTTGATCTAAAACTTTCCTTTCTTTTCCAGATATATCTTTATCTTTATCTTTACAGATCAAATTTATCCAGAATTTTCCATTTTCTTTTCCAGAACTTTATAACAGGAGCCCATTCTTCTTCTATTAAATTATCCGTTTTGTCTTTTAATAGTGTTGTTAATTTACCCATATCTTTCATGTCCTTTAATTTAATTACTCAATCTTCAATGGTAGGCAGTTCTTTCTTTTTCCGATTCGCCGCATACAATAGTCTTGCTGCAGAGATCATGTATAAAATCACTCTCCATGAGCCTTTAGTTATTTTTGTTTCTAATTCATCTACCATATTTAACAAGTGTATTTGTGGCTTCATTTGATACTTAATGTTCAAAATCTCATTTATCACATTGTGTATTTTTTTCCAAAAACTTTTAGCTACTGGACAGGACCACCAGAGGTGGAATAATGTACCTTTGGCACTATCACATTTCCAGCATTTGTTATTTCCTGTCTTATATATCTTATCAATTTTTGCTGGTCCAAGATACCATCTATAAAATATTTTTAAGTAGTTCTCTTTTAAATTTTGTGATAAGGTGAACTGCTGCGTATTCTTCCAAGCCTTTTTCCACCTTTGTAATTCAATTACTTCCCCTATGTCCTGGGCCCATTTAATCATAGGTTCCTTTATGGTTTCACCCTCTAATTCTCTTCCAAAAAAGATTTTGTAGTACTCTGCAACATGATGTTTTTTGTTGTCAAATATAATCTCATCTAATTCATTCTTTCCTATATCAAAATTTTCCAATATACAGCCCATCTTATATCTGAATCCTCCTTCATCAAGATGTTCTCTGGTATGTATTTGTATATTATTCCCTGGTTCCTTTCTTATTAAATCATGATATCTTATCCATTTCTCATTTTTTTGTTTAGTTTTTCTGAAAAAGGCTTCTTCCGTCGAAATCCATAAGGGTATTTTTCTGTAATAATCTTTCTTTATCTTAGACCATATCCTGAACAAGGCTCTTCTTATAACATGGGTATCAAAGGCTTTATGTTCTTTTCTCTTTCCGTACCACATGTATGCGTGCCAGCTGAAACGAAGATTAAATCCTTCCAGGGCAAGTAACCTACTGTCTTCTAAATGAATCCATTCTTCAATCCAGGTTGTCACGCTTGCTTGGGAATAGTTTTTTAGATCTGGTAGGGCACACCCTCCCCTCTCTTTCCTGTCTAATAGAGTCTTTCATTTTACTCTTTGTTTCCTTCGTGCCCATATAAATTTTGATATTTCTGATTGCCAGGTTTTAAAGCAATTGTCACTGTAAATGATAGGCAGATTCTGAAATAGAAACATGAACCTGGGCAGTATGTTCATGTTAACTGTTTCTATTTTTTTCTAAAAATGATAGGTTAAGTTTGGTCCATCTTATCAGGCCTTTTTAAATTTCATTCCACAATTTACAATAATTATTCTCAAACAAATCCGTGTTTCTCTTGGTTATCCATATGCCAAGGTTTTTGTTTTTTTCAATTTTAAAACCAGTTTAAAAACTACAATCTTATATCATTACTTAACATGGATTACAAGATTTTTGCTTCGATACTGGCAGAAAGACTTTAAAAAGTATTAATAGACTTGATAAGGGAAGACCAGAGAGGGTTTTTTTAACCAGGAAGATATATGAAGGACCACATTAGACACGTATTGAATCTGACTGATTTTCAGGAAAATCACAAAGATTAAAAAAAATTGCCTTGATATTTTTAGACATTGAAAAAGCCTTTGACAATGTAGATTGCAATATAATGTTTGAAATTTTAGCTAAAATCAATGCAGGCCAGAAATGTATAAATTGGATAAAGGCCATATATTATAAAAAATCAGCAAAATTATTAATAAATGAGGAGAAAACAGAAGACATACAAATACAGAAGGGCACACGGCAAGGATGCCCTCTCTCCCTGCTTTTATTTCTATTAATAATGGAAACATTAAGTATGAGAATTAATGGAGAAAACAAGATAAGGGGTATAAAAACTGGAAAACACAGATTTAAACTAAAAATGTATGCAGACGATTTATTAATTTCATTGAGTGACCCACAAGAAGAAGTTCAACCTCTAATGAATATATTGGAAGAATTTGAGGTACTGGCTGGCCTAAAAGTAAATAAAGAAAAAACAGTGATACTTACGAAAAAACCTGGCAAAGAAAGACGAGATGAAACTAACTGAGAAAACAGAGTTTAAAATTGCAAATACAGTGAGATATCTTGGTATCAACATAACAAATAAAAATGCAGACTTGTTTTACAATAATTACAAAAAAAACATGGTCGCAAATCAAAAAGGATATAGCGAATTGGCAATACTTGAAACTTTCATTTTTAGGCAAGATAAGTGCAGTTAAGATGAATATTCTGCCAAGACTATTCCAATAATTCAATCACAGAAAGTCCTCAAAGAATGGCAATCCGATTTATCTACATTTATATCATCTGGCAAAAAACCCCGAGTGTTAGAATGAAAACTCTCCAAGATGCCAAAGAGAGAGGTGAACTAAATGTGCCAAACTTGAGATTATACCATGATGCGTGCTGCATGACATGGATTAAAGAATAGGCTATATTAACAAACGAAAAACTTTTGACTATTGAAGGTGATGGAAACCGTTATGGCTGGCATGCCTATCTTTTTTACAATAAAGATACAATAAACAGAGAATTTTATAATTACTGTATTAGAAGTTCATTAATTAAAGTTTAGAAAAGATATAAAAATAGACTATTTCCCAAAATACCAACCTGGTTTTCACCACATGAAGCATTGTACAGTAAAGAAGGAATCCCAGCACATCAATGGCTAAAATATAGTGATGTATTGATAATAGATGGAGAACGACATACATTGAAAACTCAACAAAAAATGAATAAAAACAATCTAGATTGTCATTGGTACTTGTACAAGCAAATGAAAGAAAGATACAAAATGGATAATAAACTAACAGGAATCACAGCAAATAAGACAGAAGGGGAGACTATTATTCAACTTGGGAATAGACACATCATATCGAGATTTTACAACTTATTTTTACAATGGGACACAGAAGAAGAAGAATCAAAACCAATATGATAGCCTGGGTGCAAAACATTGGCCATACAATAGAACTAAGCAATTGGGAAAGTATGTGGACTAAACAAGTAAAAAGAACATTATGTCAAAACATCCGAGAAAACATCTATAAAATGTTTTTTTGATGGTATCTGTCACCTCATAAATTATCTCTGATGTACAAGGGAACACAAAGTACATGCTGGAAATGCGGAGATAAGAATGGGACTTCCTACCATTTATGGTGGAACTGCAGAAAATCAATCAAATATTGGAAGCAAATTCAACTAACAATTTAAGAAATTTTAAACATTAAATTACAGTGGAAACCAGAAGTATATCTACTAGGAATGGTCGAAGAGAAAATAGAAAAGAAGCATGGGAAAATAATTTTTTATATGTTAGTGACAGCTAGAATAATTTTTGCCAAGATTTGGAAAAGTAAGGAATGTCCAACGGTTGACCAGTGTGGTTGGAGAAATGTTATGAGACAATGCAAATGGATAAATTAACAATGTTATTAATAGGGAAGACCATAGAAGAGTATATAAACAACTGTACTGACTTATCTAAATATCTGGAAAATAGATGGGGAAAAGCTGCAGCAATCAGTAATCTATAAAAACAAGGATAATAAGAATAATACAAGTAAAGCAAGACAAGAAAAGAGGGGAAGACAAAGGCTGATTAAATATCTTTTGGTTGAAATATGAATGTTTAAATCTAAAGTAATAATGATGAATAAATAATATGAAGAATTTGAGTAAAATGCTAATTAATAGCAACAAATCGGACTTAAGGGTGGTAATAGTAAACAAAGTTAAAGAAACCAAATTGAAAAAGAATATGTAAAGGATGCACAGCAAGATTGGAATATATGTAGGATAAGTCAGACAGGAGGTCAGATAATAAATACAACAGAATGGACATAGTACAAGAAAAGGAAATAGAAACAAAATTGTAGTTATTGCTGACAATGGTTCTGTGAAATATCTATATAGTTATGCTATTTAAAGAGGAAGAGAAGATATATTTTAAAAAAAGCAAACTTAATTGTATACAGAATAATGTAATGTATTTTTAAAGACAATGATATGATATTTTATAATGAAATGGATGTATTTATATCCAATAAAAATTATTTTTAAAAAAATAATAATAAGGTTTTGGGGTTTTCTGTAAGGATGAGGCACATTTTAGCTGTGCATTTCCTGCATCATTAGCAGGAGGTTGGACTGGATGGCCTTTGGGATCCCTGTGTGTATCTATGAACTCTCATCACACTCTAAGGTCCTGTCCAAATCCTGAAGTTACTAGCCTCTCACAGGCATCTGTTTGAGCTAGTAATTCCACAGCTAATAATAGATCACGGGTGGGTCTCTAAAGCACCCCTCCACACCTCTTAGGGTGACATCACCACATCGAGTTCTCCTCTTCTGTTCTGCTAGCTAGGTTTTCTGTCTTAATTTCCAACCAGAAAAATATTATGTGTGTAGGTTTGTGTGTTTGAAAGAGAAGCTGTGAGCAACTGTGGTCAATACTTCACCAGCTTCCCAGGCTTCTTCATCAGCTAGAGATGTTTAAAATCACATAAGCGGGGCGGTGGGGAGGGTGAGAAAATGTTTGTGTCCAGCATGACATCTAGTTTGAGATGTCATTTAAATTGTAATTTAAGACGGTCTTAAGGGACAGTTGATTTAAATAGTGGCAGCCCTACCCTTTGTTTCAAGGGGACTTGAAAAAAAGAGTAGAATTGCACTATCCCATCCCTTCATTAGTAGTTAAGAGTCACTTCCTTCAAGATATGGTATCTGTCCCTTTAAGGACAAAATACTTTTCCTAGGCTGTCTTCCTCTCTTAAAATGCCCCAGCAATGTAAGGTTTGGAGATAATTTTGAGTAACGCCAGAGATTTTTCTTTTGACAGGCAATCAATGCTTCATCAAAGAAAAGCAAATTTAGCAATCCTGGCTGTTGAGAGTAATATATCTGAAGGAATTTCAAGTGAACAGTTGATTCACAAGTTTGCAGACAACTCAGTGCATTAGACTTTATTAACAGTTCAAATCATTATAGGAGGATGCCTTGCCCAATATTCATTTACTTCCTAGTCACTATTATTTACTTTACATAATTATTTTTCATATGTAAAATATTAGATTTTAAATTGTTTTTAAATTGGTATCTAATTAAAATGCATTGTTATGGTTATTTTGTCATTAGTTATGAAATCATTTTTCCCATAGAAACCTCGCTTATAGGAACTGACATCCCAATCATTCTGCTCCCTCAGTTTTTTGCTCTGCCCTCCCCTCCAGTGAAAACAGTCTTGCCACATCCCTGAAAATCAACCATGTTTCCTAATCATCTAAATAATTTTAGATTCACAGGAACTTCAGGTCTCTTCAAAACAGAAAATAGAAATAAAACATTATATTGGGCAATTCTTATTACATTTTAAAATAATTAAATATAATTCTTGATTTAAGAAACACATAAGAGTGTTATACCTTGGTTTTGACTTTCCTTTCTCCTCAGATCCTTCTACTAGACTTTCTGTTTTTTCTTCCTTTTCAGAGATTTCCCATTTGGTAAAAATGTCCTGTAATATAAGCATGCACCATATGTGACAAGAGGTAGAGATATATATTCTACTTTACACACAAATCTGTGTTAATAATTTCTGAGGTTGAAAAGGCAGGTTGCAAGTTTCTGTATTCCTGCTATTGTGTTGCTTCCTGACCAGCAGTCACTGAAAAGTCACTGGCTGAAGTCCTACATCAAGCAGGCAGAGCATAACACTCTATCAGATAACAAACATCATCTCCTTTGCTTAGTTTCTGATCCTACACATACATATATTTCAGACCTCTGCCTGCATAGTCCCATGTTCACCCCATCTGAAACCTCCCCTCCCCAACTCAGTTGTCAGACCCCAGGGAGGGTCCCTTCTGCTGCTTTCTAGTGGGAAGTGAGGGAGAAGGGAGGCATGTCAGACCAATTTATCTTTATTCAAAGGGGGAAGGAAATGGGAATGCACTCACAAATGAAGTGTATCCTCCTATCCCTTCCCCTCAGAGCCCCCTCATCTTCTTCCCCTTCCCACTGATAAGTAGCAGCAGCCCCTCCCAGGGCTTTGCTGCTGGGGGGGGGGTAGGATGGAAACAATTTGGATGTTGCGTAAAGAGGGTACAAAGTAACACATTGCACCCCATTCAAAAAGGCACTTAACATGTGTGCATGTCACTAACAGAATTCAACTACCAACCCCAAAACACACTTCTTCTTTGTTTGATTAGTTATTATTTATTCATTTGATTAGTATTTTTAGGAGTACAATTCATACAAAAAAATCCTATTAACATCTGAGAATTCTAACACAAAAAAACCGCACAAGATAAGAGATCCACACAAATACCAAATTTGTCACAGCTTCAAGAATTAAGCTGCCAGACTTACCCGGCGCCTTTTTTACAATCCCGGTGGGGGCCCCTTTGCCCCTAAACAATTCAGGCTTGGCCACTGCCATGCCTCCATCTTCTCCCCAACAGGCTTCGCGCCTGGAGCGGGGAGATCAAGATGGCAGCCAATCAGGACACAGCATTGCTTGCCATGGTTGGCTGAAGCTTGTTCAAAGTGGCCAATCAGAGTCAAACATCATGCTTGAATCTGATTGGCTGGTGTGGATAGGGAAGCCGCCTCTTTGATGCAGGCTTTCCTCTGGTCTGGTTCTGGTGCAGCAGCCGGGAATTTATTCCTCTGGATAAATTCCTGGCCGCCGCACCAGAACAGCCAGATGCTCTCCACAGCTACAAGAAAAGTCTCTCTCCAAAACCCAAAATGAGAAGAAGGGGGATGGCAAAATTTAGCATTCCTATTCACTTAACTAATAAACTGGTACCATATCACATAAAATTCTCAACTTAAATATTTTCCTTTTTTGTGAAATAATGTTAAGTTGTCCATTAAAGTAATACTCCAAATTCTATCCTTCCAGCAAGAAAGTAATAATTCCTTTAAACACAATAAAATTTAAGTTTCAACAATTTAAAGAGGACTGACATTTAGAGGAATAATCAGTTTCTTAGGTGTTGTCTAAATCATGAAAATACTCCTCACGGAATGCGAGGAGAATATAATAATAATAATAAAATAATAAATAATAAAATTTTATTTCTATCCTGCCCCTCTGCAACGCAATCGGGGCGGCTTACAATATAAAAACTCCATAGTCCCAGTACCCTAGCCCACCCCCCCTTAACATAATATTAAATTATAAAAGATTAAAAACATACAGTAAATTAAAAATATATAGATTAGAAAAAGATTAAAACATACAATAGTTTTTTTAAAAAAAAAATCTGATTACAGCTCAGGGAGGACAGCCGAGTCTTGGGCCGGGATAGTTATTCAGGAAAGGCCTGCCGAAAAAGATCCGTCTTGACAGCTTTTTTAAAGCTGTCTAAGGTGTTAATAAGACGGATCTTGTCCGGCAGGCCATTCCATAATCTGGGAGCAGCAGCGGAGAAGGCCCTCTGGGACCAACAGCCTCGTTTTCATAGGCTGTAACAGATTCCTCTCAGAGGACCGAAGTGCGTGGGGAGGGTCGTACGGAAGGAGGTGGTCCCAGAGATAAGTTGGACCCAAGCCATGTAGGGCTTTAAAGGTCATAACCAACACTTTGTACTGTGCCCGGAAACAAATAGGCAGCCAGTGGAGAGCTTTTAGCACAGGTGTTATGTGCTTTCTTCTGGAAACACCAGAAATCAACCTGGCTGCCATGTTCTGAACTAGTTGAAGTTTCCGAGTCAAGCACAAGGGTAGCCCCATATGAGGTATCTTAATGGCATCCTGCATCATTTCGCTGTATTAGGAAGAAGGAGGGCAAAAAACACCTTTTTTTGTGGCTTTCTCCAGAGTTTTAAAAAGCAGTGACCACTGCATTGTCACCAGAATGGCTTATGAATTCATTTCAGGTAATCGAAGACAGACCAACTGGGCAAAAGGCAGGTTACTGCTTTGGGGAAGGCACCAGATGGACAAATTTGCCCAATCCAGGCCATGCTGGACTACTAACTGCTACATCCATAGGTACCTGAGGCCTTATTTTCACATACTTCAGGCCTCCCTCTTACCCAATACCAGTTTGGATCCTAAGCAGCCGTTCGGCTCCTGCCTCACCAGTTTTCGACTCAATCTTTTTATAGAGGCACTGCAGAATCTGGATTTCCCAGCTCTAGTATTCAGAAGGTGTGGCTCTGGTACTCTAGGGCTTTCAAGTCTTATAGGAGGACTCAGGCTGGCAACCAGCTGGCTGCACACTTCAGGGGCTCTGTTTCTTAAGCAGGTCACCCATTAGAGTCTGGATAGTGGGACACAGCCTGGTTTTCTGGTTGGAGCAGTAAGTATGCAATCTACTCAGGTAAAGGCTGTAATCTTGGGATAGCAGATCTAGCCAACAGCAAGTGGTAGGGCCAAAGAGAAATGCAGTGCTGCTTCCCCACTTCATGGAATTCTCAGCAACCAAATCTCCACCAAACATCATTGTCCTCTGTCATGGTGAGAATGATCTTGTCAAGACCTCTGGGTTTCAACTGGTAGATATAGTGACAGCAGACCTCCATGCCTTTCAATGGCTGTTCTCAGATGCTAATATCCTATGGACTAAGATACTACCCAGAGGGGTGTGGCAGTGCACGCTCAGTAACTCCACCATGAACACAGCCCAGCACCATGCTAACAGTGATACTAACCACTACCTAGCTAGACAGGTGGCACCCCCATCTCCCACTCAGGAGTATGTGCAAACCTGGCACATCTTTTCAGAGGCAATGGTGTACACTTTTCCCCAGAGGAATGTGATCTCTCTTTGGAAAACATGACCCATTGGCTGTAGCAATTCATTCAAAGGACTTGTGGGGGATAGGGGTGAAGAGGTGCCAAACTAGGTTGGCCCCTTCTTGTGGTGGGTATGAAAGGGGAGAGGAGACATTGGGCACAAGTTAAATTGGGAGGAGGGAAGCCCTGGGGCTGCTGAACAGTTAGTGGAAAGAGGGCTGACCAGTTTGGACATCTTCAGGGTGCCTCTGCTATGAGTTTTTTGTTTTTGCTTTTGTTTGTTCCATGGATTGGTATATTCAGCCAGCATTGCCACAACAGGCTCCTGTTGATTAATGTCCTGCCTGGGAATCTGTTGGTCTGCGAAGCACAGAGCCCTGTGTCCTTTCCCCGACTTACTACACACTGTTTACTAAAGGAGGTAATTTTATTTAAATGTATTTGACTTGTATTTGATATATGATCATCTCATTTAACCCATAATTAGGTGTCTGGCCTCTCTGTCTCAGCAAAAGTAGAGTTATCATCCTGCCCATCTAGCCCATTATAGCCAACATCATTCAAAAAGTTTACCATGTGTGGAAAAATAGCATGGCTTCTGGATAAATAAGCATTTGGAAGGGGATAACAAGCAAATATAAAGCAAGTGTCCAGGAGTAAAACTAGCAAAATCTATTTAAAGACTATAGCCATGTTAGTCTGTATCAGTATACAAAGGAATCTCGTAGCACCTTTGAGACTAACTGGAAGAAGTGTGCAGCATCTGTTTTTGTAAGCTTTTATAAACCTGAAAAATATAGTTAACAATTCCAAGATGTTAGTCACCAGTTCAAGTTGTCACAAAAAAATCTCTGCATTTCACACAATGTATACTCAAATATACTCACTTCCTGTGTTGAGAATGAGGATGGACTCGCAAGACACTCCAACAACCACTCTGCTGGTTCCTTCTGTGCTTTCTCAGTGGGTGACTGTTCATCAAGAGAAGATCCCAAGGGGAGAGAGCTTTCCTCCTTCACCAGGCCTCCAGGCTTCACATTCTGCACTGGAATCAGTAAGTTTTCAGTCAGGCTCTCTACAATCAAGATTTAAGCAAGAGGACACAGTGCTATCCTATGTGTGCTAAGCTCCATTAGGTTCATTGGGACTAACTCCAAGGTAAATGAATATAGGATTGTGGCCTTATTGTATTCAAGAGAGGCTGTACTTTAAGAAGTACTTCTATTCTAAAAAGAGAATGAAAATGTCTAGAGTGAAGCAAGAATTATATGAAAGAAATGGTGGTTAAAAAATAGATTGGCAAGACTGACAAAGTCAGAAAGATGCTTTTTATTATTTATTTATTTATTTATTTATACCCCGCTCTTCAGCCACAAGGCTTTCAGAGTGGCTTACAAATTGTTTTAAGCAATAACAATTTACACATCTACACTGCATTAAGCAGTTTCCAATGTGTGTTAGCTAATTGCCCCCACAAGCTGGGTACTCATTTTACTGACCTACGAAAGGATGGAAGGCTGAGTGAACCTTAGAGCTCGCTGGAATCGAACTTGCAATATGGTGACTTGTAGTACTGGCATTTAACCACTTCACCACCAGGACTCATTATAAAACAAGTTTCAAATTCCACAGTACCTTGTGGTGATACCTTTATTAAGGCCAACCAGAAATCCCAAAATTCATCATGCTAGGTTTCTACACAGCAGTCTTACACTTACACACACACACACACACACACACTTGCACAAAAACAATTTTGTGCAGAAAATCCCAAATGAGGAATATGTGACTATCAGACAAAAGGTGGACAAAATTCTCACCACAGTTATTCTTCCCAACAGGGTGTTCCCAGTGTTGGGAAACCAATTTTTTTGGCCAGTGGGATGAATTAACCGTGAATATTCTTTCTATCCCTAACATTCCTGCAGATCTCCAGAAACAGATTTCATTCCTTTGCCTAATCTGAGGATTAGCATTGTTCCTTGCCCTGACACCCCCTCCTATCTAATTTAATAATTTGGCTCACATAGCCCACCACAGGGAGTGGCAGGCAAAAATGCAAAAGTTCCAAAGCCAATGGTGCTTAAGATAAAACCCAAACGAAGTTATGCACACTACAAGTGAGGCTAAACTTGAATTCTAAAGAGATAAAATGCAAATCAAGGATGCTTCCTCAGGGGAACATCTGCCCCTGAGTCAGTACCTTAATCCTGTAATCCAGAGGCTATGTCCAGCTGTGTAGCCATTCCAGATTCCAGATTTCCACACTGCCAATTTTCATCATCGCCTCTGCTCTGCTAGGTGCCAGTTACATGACAGAAATTGTCACGTTGCCTACCGTGACAAAGTGATCACGAATCCGCCCCTCGCTGTTTATACGATTTATGTCTCTGATCTGGATATCCCGTGTGGTCCCGTGACTGATATTTACACGTCCATAGTTCCGGTTTTGTTTAGGTTTTAAATTTATTTATTTTTTTGGCTGTCAATCAAAGATGCGATTACTCGTGTTTTCACAACCTCCGTGACGCACTTCCTTTAGAGTTCCGCGCCACGAGCGATGCTATTGGCTGGCTGGGGGGGTGGAGAGAGGGGGGCAGAGGTTTGTTATTCCCCCTTGCTTCTTGAACATTTTAACCCTTTCAGAAGAGGCAGAAAGCATTTTGAAAGATCCAGACAGATCTTTCGCTCAGACGCAGGGCTTTCCTTTTGAAATCAAGCTGAGTGCTTTGAAAACAAGCTGAGTGCTTTCCTTTTGAAATCAAGCGCTTGGTTTTCCTGTTGCCCCTACAGCTGGCTGCAGAGATGGCTATAGGCAGGCGTTTTGAAAGACACAAACACAGAGAGGGGGAATTAAAGGGTACTAATTCGCTCAGAGGCTTGAATATTTTATTGTGCCAGGGAGGTGACCAAGCTACTACGATCTCTCTGTAACATACAGTTGAGGAAAAGGTAAAGCTGAAGGGTTTGCAGTGTAGAAATCCATTTAAAAAGGTAATTGAGTACACGTGCGCGCGCACACACACACACCAACCTTCGTGCAGCTGGAAGGGATGCCTTTGTTTTCAGCTGGTGAGGCTGGATCTGTTGAACGGGTGACTGACCCCTCCTTTTCTGGTCCCTGAGCTCTAAGCCCGCCCCCAGTCACCATTTCCAGTCATCCCAGTACCGAGACTTTTTGTCCCACGCTGTTGACATTTCCGATTTTCCGAATCCTCCAGTTACTTTTTTAAAAACCGGCACAACCTGCGGGACTGGAAGTCCCGCAGGTTGAGGGATAAAAGGTGGCCCCCCTTCCGAAAATCACGTACCCGACCCGATGTACGTGTAAACTGCCAGGGATCGACACGAATTCTTCACAGGACATTTTCATCGTGTAAACGGCCCCCTAGACAGATGTTGTCTTGAAACTCCCTACTCTATATCCCCTATCCAAATATTTCCTACTGACTTTCATTAGCCTTGTCTGATTGCCTTAGCATGAGCGTTTTGTGTGAATGCTGCTGAAATTATTGCTTCCAATAAAGACAATTGTACTATCTACCTTAACTTCTCCTCCTTAGTACTGGTATAGTTGGTTAAAAGATCCCCACTATCTCTTGCCCCCCTCTTGCATTGCTACATCAAGTACAATAATTCCCCACTTTAATATCAACAATTTGAAAGTCTTCAAGACCCCCAGCGCAGAGGATAACAACATCACTTCTGTACTTAACTGCCGGGCAGACAAGGACTTGGTTTTTAAGAAGTTTAAAAGAGGCTTTAAAAAGCAAAGTCTGTCATTCTGTATATGTATTTCTACATGTTTAGGTTAGGAGTTATTAAATGTTTTGTATTAATATCATCGTCATCATCATCATCATCATCATTTATATTTCACCTTTGTCCCAAAAATAGGACTCAAGGCGGCTAATAACATCTTTAAAACAATACAAGTTAAAAACAATATAAAAGTAAAAGTAACAGTATAAATATAAAATGTTAAAAAGAAAAATATTTTATAAGTTACAAACATTAAACATTAAAAATATTAAAATGCATTTTAAAAGTCTACAAAGACCCTTAAAAATCTTTAAAACTGCACCACACAGCCTTAAGAGCCCAATCCTTGTCAGTTCATAAAACCCTGGTGGCACAAAAATGTTTTAACCTGCCACTCTGGGGAGGGAGTTCCAAAGTCTGGGAGCAGCCACCGAGAAGGCCTTCTCCCTTGTTTCTACCAAACGAGCTTGAAAGGTGGTGGGACAGCGAGAAGGGCCTCTCCAAATGATCTTAAAGCTCTACTGAGCTCATACAAGGAGATATGGTCCTTCAAATAATCTGGACCTAAGCCATATAGGGCTCTATAGGTGAAAACTAGCACTTTGAATTGTGCCTGGAAATGGACCAGCAGCCCATAGAGCTGTTGCAACAAGGGAGTTGTGTGCTGGCTGCTGCTCTTTGGGCCAACTGAAGTTTCTGAGCACTTTTCAAGGCAGCCCCAGTAGACTGCATTACAGTAATCCAAATGGGATACATAACCAAGGTTTGTCCAACCAGGGCCAGATCTGATTTCTCCAGGAACTTCTTCAGGAATGGGTGCAGTTGGCATACTTACTTTAACTGTGTAAAACCAGTCCTGGTCACTGCTTGAAACCTGGGCCTCCGGGCTCAGAGCTGAATCCAGGAGTACCCCCCACCCCAACTGTGAATCTGTGTTTTCAGAGGGAGTGTAACCTAATCTAACACTGGCCGAATTCCTATTCCAAGGTCTGTCTTTCGACTGACCAGGAGCACCTCTGTCTTGTATGGATTAAATGCCTCCTAGAACAACAACAATGCTGCAGAAATCTCCTGCACTGTTGCCCTCCTTCTCTCAAGGAGAAGGAAGAAAAAGAAGACGTTAGAGATTTTTGAAGTAGCCACGGCATGACCAGGCCAGCAGTGGCAGTTGCTTGCCCCTCTCCTCCTCTTTGTCTCCTTTCCCACGAATAGCCCCCTCCAACCCATAGTGTGTGCGGTCTGTGACTGAGGCAGCTTCTGCCTACCACTCACCTGCTTGCTCCCTCATTTTCTTTCTTGTTGGCTGGCTCGCTCTGTTTGCCTTGTTCAGCCTGTGTAGTTCCCTGGCAGCCTTTCCATTCCCTACCTCTCGCTGGGTGCACCCATCCCCTGTTGTCTCTGCCCTCTCAGGCCTCCAACAATTATGTTAATCTGAGGCCAGCTAGAGTAAAAGAGGCAATGGGAGGGAAACAGGGAAGGTAACACCTGCTTCTGCTCATACCTCCTCTTTCCTCCCCTCTGAGAGACATCCAGAAAAGCGGTGGGGAGGGGGAGAGGCGGAAAAGACAGAACCTTTTAAAATTTTCCACAGTGATGTCAGGATGTCCCCATGTGTGTAAAAGAAATGGGGGCGGGGATACAGACAATCATGCTGGATTCCCTCTCAAGCTGGCAACTTTTCCTTGTCCAACAAGCAACCCTTCACCTTCTTGTCTTGTTTCCCCCTCCCGCCCCTCTCACTCTAACTAGCCTCAGCTTAACATTGTTGTCAGGGGCCTGAGAGGGCAGAGGCAACAGGGGCAGATGCACCCAGTGAGGGAAGTGAGTGGAGAGGGATGGAGGGGCTGCTGAGGGAGGCAAGCAGAGCAAGCCAGCCAGTGAGAGGGAAAGTGAGTGGACGGCCAAGGGATCATGCAGGGAGTGCCAGGCAGAAGCTGCCCATGCAGGAGGCTGTTGGCACGAAATGAAATGAAAAGGAGGATGGGGGTGAGCTGCTGCTGCTGCCACCAGCCTGGCCCTGCCACAGTTCCTGCAAAAATCTCCTTTCACGTTGTCTTTTTTTCTCTTCCTTCTCCTTGAGAGATGGAGGCCAAAACTGTCAAGAGATTTCTGCAGCAGTGTTCAAAACCATGGAAATAAAATCCACAAAAGTTGAGGGCGAACTGTATTTATTAAATATTAATATCCTGGTCTATACCCTAAGATCTCTGGAAAGCTTACTATAAATTCATTTAATAGTTATAAAATTTAGAAGATTAAAAATGTAAACATTTAAAAAACATATTAAACAATAGAAATTTTTAGAGGTTAAAAAGTTAAAGCAGTTTAAAACCATACACGTGCAGAGATCTGGATCATTAGCCCTATAGTCTTTAATAAAAAGCCACGTTTTAAGATACCATCTGTAAGAATAAAAAACCAAGATCCTCCCAAACCTCAATCCCCAGCTCTCCCACCCACCATGTTAATGGACTTCCCGCCCAGCCCAAGCCATTCTGGACCGCCAATGCCTAGTACGGTGTTTTCATTCCCCACCCTGTCCATGTTTCTCAAATTTTGAGCTATTATTGATAGACTATCATTTTAGTTATAGACTTACCCATTTCACCTACTAGGAATGGGGACATACACAACAAGACAAATTACAAGAATCATATTAACTGACCAACAATAGCTATATGATATTCATATTATACAAGAAGTAAAAATTTGTGTTCATGAAGAATCGTAAACTGGATGGCCCCAAAAATCCCAGTACTCTATTTGTCTACTGTTCACATTTATCATTGTGCTCCTAATTGAAGGGAAATGAACCTCTCGTCAGAGGCCTAACTGCATCCTTGGCTGGTTCTAATTCAGGCAATCCAGTCCAGGAAGGATCCTGGAAATGTCCTTGGATGCTTCATCCTAAAGCCCCATACCTTGGAGCAGGGGACATTCTTGTGTACACCTTCACAACTGAGTAGCTAAGCAGAGAAGGGACAGAATTCCCACTGACTGGAAATAACAGCAAGAAGCACTGTCTTTTTCACATCTTCCCCAATCAGGAAAGTCCAAAGGTGGACAAAGCATCCTGATCTGGTGCCAATTGCAGGAGTGTTAGTATAGATGGTGCCTGCATCTTGTGCTGGTGGCTTCATTGCTTTCATGCCCACACACAGTAAAACCAGGGACCAAATACTGCCCAGTGATGTTCCCAGACCCCATGATAACACCTGGCACATTGGAGACCAGCAGGCAGGATATTGAGTCCCAAAAGACATAGGGGGCTCATCTTTCATGGAAAGAAACTGCTCCCCATTTAGTGATTTATGGTGAAGGCTGTAACCACTTACATTGTGTGCCAGTTGAAGGAGCCAGCCTCGTCCCACAGTTACTGCAGAAATTGCTTGATGCATTTTGAGGGAAGCCACATCTAGGGCATTTATAGCCCCTTTTGCATGTTTGATCCAGAGTGACGGTTTTAATAATCTATTTGAAAACAAAAAGACATAGAGAAATGAAGGACAATTGGGGAACCTGTAGCCTTCCAGATGTTGTGAGATTCCAGTTTCCATGAGCCAAATCCAGCCAGACCAATGGTGATGGGAGTAACAGTTTGGCAGTATCTGAAGGCCTGAAAGTAATTTCCCTCCTCTGATTGGCATGTATATTCAATTATCTATTCCATGAAAAGAAACGAAAAAGTATATCTACCTTTAATGTTTTAATAGACCATTATGGGGAAAATAACAAATGTAGTTAAAATTAATCATTCATCGGAACTGTTAGTAAAAGATCAGAATATATAGCAGCACAGAAAGCCTTTAAATATAAGAACTTACCTCTTAGTCACTGAGACTTCCCAATCCAACAAGAACTTTTCATTAAAATTACTCTGCTGTTCATGAAATCTAACAATTGATGGATTTACTTAAAAGTTTAAAACACTGGATTAACTAGATGTGACAGACACATCATACATATGTCTGTGCCAGCGCTTTATAAAGCAGGGGGTGAGGACCACAGTATTAAATGAAACAAATGGGAGAGAGGCCTCTCTGTCATTTCAGGCACATTTCTCTGTTGCTGGCTCAGTTCCAATGGAAGGCAGAATACAGTCTGGAGCAACTGTTTCTGGAGGACATTAAGCCCAGCAAGGGGCAGAACTACAGGGTGGCTCTTACAATTATATACACCACCACCTCGTACATTGCAGTACTCTCATTTGGGGTGGTTCCAGACAAAGTTTTTATTGCTTCATCAATTCATGGACTTTCATGGGGGACTCACATGTTTTTTTAACCCTCCTGTGTTTTCTCACCACTTGTTCCAGACACTAGCACAGTGTCTTCTGATGGGGATTAGTCAGTCCCCATAGATAACTGAGGGCTCCTGGAAATAAATTCCAGGTAGGGGCTCATGCTCCCATACCCTAGCAATGTCCCTGTAAGCAGTTGCTTGTTCAAGAGCATAAATACAAATGACCAGATCAGATGCTATCAGATCAAGGACACATACCCTTTAGATCTCTATTCCCTGACCACAAGATGGCATAACTCATGACCTCCGGAGATCAGTTCTTACACATTGGTGACATGCACTAACCTGTTAGTGTGACTACTGGTAATCAAATCAGTCTTCCTAGACATCTGGTTCCAGGAAGCTGAGCTTTGTGCTAACCGGAAATGGGTTTAAGTCAGAGCAGATGAAGCCATAGTAGTTAAAGTGGAATCATAGTGCTGTAGCTGTATAATATGAAACGGTCCCCAATGGTGTTGCTGTAGGGGCCTAAATACTCTAAAGGCACCAAATCCTGTCTGATCTTGGAAGCTAAGCAGGGTCAGAGAAGGTTAGCACTTGAATGGGAGACTGGCAATTCATATCAGGTGCTGTAGGCTATATTTCAGAGGAAGGAACTGGCAAACCACCTCTGAGTATTCCTTGCCTAAGGAAACCCTATGAAATTCATGAGGTCACCATAAGTCAACAGGTGACTTGAAGGCACACACATACATATCGAACCAGCCAGCAGCCTCTTATGGGATTGGGGGAAGGGCAGTCAGGGAGAGATTAATTCTCCCTTCACTTTTGACACAAGACCCTATCCACTAGCACAGTGGCTCTTAACCTTTTCTTTACCAGGGAACCCTTTTAAATGTCTTTTGTTGCCGCAGACCCCCAACACTTAACTCAAGGTTTAAAATCCTACCAACAACAACAACAACAATACCTAATAATAATAATACAGTTACACTATTCATTAAACCTTCCCTCAGAAGCACTGGAGGGGAGCAAAGACTTTTCTCCTGCTTCTTCCTGCAAATTTGTGGCTTGAATGGATTGAAGAGCAATGCACAGGCTAAGCCAGCCAGCCTCTGACTTGGCTCCTGTCACATGGGCTGAGCAGCTTTCAAGCCTTCGCAGCCCTCTTGTGAGGACACTGCAGCCCCCTGGGAATCTGCGGACTACAGGTTAAGAGCCACTGCACTAGTACAGATAGAACATAGCAGGATGTACACACAGAAAAAGTACTATATCACCTCATGTGTGTGGGAAAAGAATTGAGATTCTCGTGTACTTTACAAAGGAAGAACAATATGACTGAAGGAAAGTTATCATCTATAGAAAACAGCTATCCCATAAATAAGTACCAGTGGAAAGCAGCTTGGACAGCATTACAGTTGTCCCTTCATATTTGCTGGGGTTTGGTTCCAGGACTCCCCATGGATACCAAAATCCGTGAATATTCAAGTCCCATTATATGCAGTGGCATAGCAAAATGGTGTCCCTTATATAAGATGGCAAAATCAAGGTTTGCTTTTTGGATTATTATTTTTTAAAGAATATTTTCATGCCGTGAATACTTAAATCCGTGGATACCAAATCCGTGGATACGGGGAACAACTTAACTTAATGCCCTCTTCTCATCCCTACTGATTTCACAAAACAACTCATTAACTTTACCAGCCCAGCATCACATATAGATGTACACCTAGAATACAGTTTGCAATAACCTAGCTGTTTTTCCATACTATGGCAATGTCAAGAGCAAGAGCTAAATGTCCCTCTCCTAAGAGATCAGAGTTGTAGACATCAGCAGCTTTAATTATGGCCCTGGTGCAAAAGGTTTTACACTGTAAGGGCAAGGTAGGTTGCCTACGTGAGTACATCTAGCACCTTAATAGCTAGTCTACTCACCCCAGCTTAGTTGTCTGAAACTGTTATTCCACAGCTTCTCAGAAGGAGTCCTTGCCCACTCTTCTCCAACATGCATGCAGAGTCAGAGCCAGCAGTCTTTTTAATACCCAGTGCAAATTAGTTTCAGTTTCGAAACACAACTTGTCCAACAAAACTCCATTCCACCCTGATCTATATATAGCTATTCCCTGCCCCTTGATTAGGACCCCAGATGGGGAAATTCCAAATGGCCACAGGGTACTCAGATGAAGCTGATTTCTGTGTTGCAAAAACTCACACACTGTCATCCTTACAGGAAGGCAAAAGCAAACCTCTTCTGAATAAATCTTGTCAAGAAAACCCTAAGACAGAATCATTATCAACTTGAACAACAACAAACCCCTTTTGTAATTAGATCTAAGTCACCTGAGAAAGCGTGGGTTTTCATAAAGGCTTACATATATTGCTCAGTCTAGAGAAGCATGATTTCATGAGAAAGTATTTGCTGAACATACGACAAAGTATCGCTTTCTCCACAAATATCAAAATAAGTTAAGAGAATTGGTAAGATATACCATAAGGCTTCCTACTGTAGCTGTTTTAATTTTAATAAGTCTGTTCAGGACTTGGTTAGCAAACTTTGGCCTTAAACAGATAACAGACCCTATAATATGGGAAACAGCAATACAATACTCTCTTTAAACAAGTATCCAGGATCATTCTTGCATTTTACTAACACAGCATTCTGTGTGAAGTCGAAGGCTTTCACGGCCAGCATCCATAGATTTTCCTTGTTTTTTTTCCGGGCTGCGAGGCCATGTTCTGGAATAATTTCTTTCTGACGTTTTGCCTGCATCTGTGGCTGGCATCTTCAGAGAATAGTTGGGTAGGAGTGTGTCTCGGGTTTATATGCTGTGAACCCCTGTAGGGGAGTATATGTAAATTTGTGTAATTAATAGAATCATAGAATTGTAGAATTGGAAGAAACCACAGCAGGAAATCTTGATCAAAGCTAATTGAATGGTTAGTTTCTGGGTATAGAAATGCAAGGCTCATTAATATCTGTTTGGATAATGGATGGTTGATGGGCCATTATCTGCTGGGAATCCCCATATCTCTGGGTGGAATTCCTTTGTAAGTGTTGAGTTGTAATTCTATTGTATTTCAAAACTGAGAGCCAGATTTTGTTTACATTTCCCCACTCTCCTGCTGATCAGGAAAAATAGTTTTTCTGACCGTAGCTGGAAAATGAATTCCATGTTCCTAACGTTCCTGCTATCTCCCTTACTGGCTAACATCCCAGAGTTAGTCTCAAGACTCCCATTGTTCTGCAACATTATCAAGTCTGTCTTGTTGTTTGTTCTGCTTACTGAACGGATGTCTGTAACCTGCTTCTTGTCAATCATAAGAAATTAGAAACTTTCTTTGCACATGTACTATTAATTACTATTAGGTTATTATGATCCGATTTTATAAAAGTACTGCTCTAATCAATAAAACTGTTCCTCTTGATTGCGACAAGTGCTGGCATGGCTGTTCTTCTCTTGAGGCATGGGAGGACCCCTTTGATCAAAGTTAACTTAAGGGTTAACCATCTTCCTTGGCTAATTCATGGTCCAACTACCAAGCTGCGTTCCTTAGGGGAACCCAGATGGAACTCGCCCAACACCATTAAACATTAGGAAGAACTTCCTGGGAGTAAGAGCTGTTTGACAATGAAATACACTGCCTGGGAGTGTGGTGGAGTCTCCTTCTTTGAAGGTTTTTAAACAGAAGCTGGAGGGCCATCTGTCGGGAGTGCTGTGACAGTGTATTCCTGCATGGCAGCGGGTCTGACTGGATGGCCCTCGTGGTCTCTTCCAACTCTCTGATTTACCTCAGGAGGCTATACTTTTCTTTTTAAACTTTGTAGCACCTTAGGTTTTTTGTGTTTTTTTTTTCAGGCTGTGAGGCCATGTTCTAGAAGAGTGTTCTAGAAGGAATAAACTCTTCTAGAACACAGACTCACAGCCTGGGAAAAAACCACCAAAAAACGATGGATGCCAGCCATGAAAGCCTTCAACTTCACTTTGTAGCACTTCTTTCTTAGGTACTCAAATTGGGTCTTTTTACCACTTCTTGGTAATTGCCCTACTTTACCAAAACTTTTACCTCAGGGATTACCCTTGTCTCTGTAACACACCACTTCTGGCACAATTCTGCCAACTGCCTACACACAAGACTTCTTTTTGGCTTTCTCTGAACCTAATAGATCTCCTCACTAGATCATTCAATCCCCTCAATGGATCTTTTGATCCCACTGCTTGGCACCAAATTAATGTGATGTAGGCCTATCCAAGCTGGCCCCGCAGCTCCTAGCTTTGGAAGCCTGGCACTTTCACCTTGCCTAGGGACCCCTTGAAGATCCCTCTTTGGATCTGGGTCCTGGGCCACGTCTCCAGACTAGGTTTTTGCTTCAAGTAAGCCATCCCCCTTGCAACTAAACCACCCCAACACAATTAATTGGAAATAAGTCCTGCCAGGTGACCTTTGTGAGGACAAATTTATTTTGCACTTGGTTCATGTAATGCTAAAGTGTGACACTCTATGGTCCAGACTTAAGGAAGCCAGTCAGAGTCAGGGTTAATAAAATATTCTGAGTTCCAATTCTACATTTTTCAAATGGTTTCTATACTTATTTTTAAGATAAATGAGAGCAGAGAATTATTTTTCACAGAAGTATATGATTACAAAAGGCAGCAATGCTTCATGGCCCTCTTTGATCATTCCGAAAAATCTGCTTGCTAGTGAACCCAGAAATTTGGAAGGGGCTGTTACTTGAACTAAAATTTCAGAGAGTACCACCCGTGAATATTTCTACGAGCTTGTCTTCTTCCTCTGCTGTTGTGAGCCCCTGTAGTTCATACACATTAACTGGAAATGGATCTCTAATCCAGTTTTTGCTTGCATCAGCAACAGGAAAATATTAATGGAAACTATGCTGCAAATCTTTCAAATGTTGTGGGATAAGTCATGTGTCCTCCTCAGATAAGTTTTGGTATCCAAGTTTTAATTTTAAAAAAACTACACACCTAAAGATGGCTATATAGTTGTAAGAGAGTACAACCAAAACCTTCTAATATATATATTTTTTAATATGGGAAACTTAACTACCTTCACCTCACATTAAACATGGTATTTTTGTTCCCCTAGTGTTGCAGACATTTAGCTTTTTTCTTTAATAATGGCCTTTGTTTACACTTGTTTTTCGATTTAAAGAACATCAATAATAGACAATACCATTAGTGTAACCAATGACTTTAATAATGGTAAGTCTCTTTACAGTTTAGTCAACAGAAACTTATCTTGATAAAGAGCAAAAGACATGCTTACTTTGAGCAGTTATCTGCACTTTAGAAACACGGTACTTTTGTTACTAAATAAATGTTAAGTCAGCTTGTCTGCAAAGGATTCTGTTTCTTCAGAAACCCCCTTTTACCATCACAGTCAACTAAAATTAGCATTTTGACTAGCTCACTAACTGAATGAGGCAGGTGTTTCACCATTATTTCATTTAATGCCCCCACCCTGGATTGAAAGCCAGATTTGAGCATCTGGCATAAGAGCTATAGTGCTGAGCCAACTCTTCCCTGCTCAAGTTTCACTTTCTATCTTGTCCTTACTCTCTGCACTTTTCTATTACAGTTGCCCCTTCATATTCACTGGGGTTTGGTTCCAGGACCCCCATGGATACCAAAATCCATGAATACTCAAGTCTCATTATACACAATGGCATAGCAAAACGGTGCCCCTTATATAAGATGGCAAAATCAAGGTTTGCTTTTTGGATTATTATTTTTTAAAGAATATTTTCAAGCCATGAATACTTAAATCCGTGGATACCAAATCCATGGATATGGAGGGACAACTGTACTGGAAACTTGTGATCAAGAGAAAGAGACAAAGGGGCAGCTACTGTCACCAAGTTTCCTTTCCCCTCTCCGTCTATGTCAGTTTACATGATTGATAATTCCTTAGTTTCTGTTATTGTGCCAAGCCCAGCTCAGTGCAATAAGATAGGTTACATTCCCAGAAAAAGTCAAAGGCTTCATCATTCACTGCTCCAGATCCTCCTAGTCTTTTCCGTCACAGATTAGTATCAGAAACCTGAACACAGCTGTTCAGTGATTTGTGCATAGGCAGGGCTGGTTTAGGGAATTGCGGCCGGGGGGGGGGGCTGCAACACTTTATTTTGGGGAGCCCATACGTTTATCTCAGGTCAATATAACCTAACCTATTCACAGTACAAGATGTTCAGATTATTACATAATTTGCCACCAATAATTTAGTTTAAACAAACTATATTATAGGCACTAACGTAATATTTTTTGTTTATTAGCAATTAACATAATGATGTGGATTTCCTCAGCCAAACAGAATACAAACATATTACAAAACACTCTAATGCAACACTCTCCTAATATTTAAAGTAGATCATTTCTATTAAATAAAGTTCAAAAGACTAGCCCATTCACACTAAATCAAAATTACAAAACACTAGTTTCAGCATGCAGAATTTGAAGTGAGGAAAAGAAAAAACTGAGTCCAATTTAGTATACTTAAGGCATTGTTTCCTTTCTTACTTTTACAATCTTATGTTGTAAATTATGCAATACAAAGCATAGCCTGAATTATTCTTTAAAATTATTTTCAACCAGTTTACATACAATTTGAATCAAATAATTTGAAATGACAACATTTATAAAACGGACTTTGCTTTTTAGCTTCTTTGAATTTAAAAAAGATTACTCACTTAAATCTTAACTTTTCTTGCTTTTTAAGCAACAAACATCTTCACTAACTTCTCAATACCTAAGGAACATGCTATCTGTCTTTCCACAGCTATTACAGAAAGGCCTCTTAGTCGTCCCTCACTCATAGAAAATCTCAAGTAACTTTTTATTAACTTCAGCTTAGAAAAGCCCCATTCTGCAGAGGCCACTGACCTGCCACGCACAAAAAGCTGCAGGGATGATGGCATCATGGACTCTCAGCTGCCAGGATGGCCTCCGGGGCAAAAAATGAGCTCGAAATAGTGCGGTAAATCAGGCTGCCCCACCGGATTGGTGCCCGGGCTTGGGGAGGGATTGGGGTCCCTTCCCTTCCCTCCCTCCCTGGCAGCTGCTTTTGCTTTCTGTCCTCCCACCCTTTCCTCCCCACATGCTTTCCTAGGGATGGGGGGGCTTCTTGGGGGGGCAGTTCCTGACCAGGCGGAAGTGGTTTGAACTCTCCTGCAGGTGGCCCAAACTCTGAAGGATCTGGCCACCTCCCTCTCCTCGGGAGGAGGCCTCCAGCGGGATGACAACTCCCTCGTGTCCCTCTTTGAAAGGGTGAGTCTCCCTCCCTCGGCCACTGCTGCCCTGGCACTGCTTCCCCCGGCTGACCTGCAGGGCTCCTTCTCAGGCTGGATGCTGAGGTGGGGGGATGCTCTTCTCGCCACAGTGAGGGGGACAGGTGGGGACCATTGTGGGCCCCTGATGCCCCTCCTCCCTCTGCAGGCAATCATGAAGCTCTGGCTGGTGGCTTCACATGCTGGCAGCTCCTCTTTATCCTCCAGTGCATCTGCAGTGTCAATCACACCCTGGCAGAGGGTGTCAGCAGCAGCCTCACAGGCTGGGGCTTGTGCTCAACTGCTTATGGTGAGGGCCTACCCCACCCTGCCCCGCCTCTTCTCTCAGCTCCCACTCCTCCCCTCCCTTCTCCCAATCCCTCCCCTCCAGCAGCACCCCATGAAGAATAAAAACTGCTGCCTTTGAACGTAACAGTTACAATGGGCTGCGGCTGCGGGTTACAATGGTTACCTGCGGCTGCGGGTGCTGTGGTGCCCTTAAACTGGCCCTGTGCATAGGGCCAGATTATACAAATTCCAACCTACTAACTAGAGATAACTGGCTCCAACTAGCCTAATAGTTGCCAAGCCAAGTCTCCAGACTAGGGAGATTATCATACACTAAAAATATCTCAGGACAGGGATGACAGGAGATCGCTAAAAGGCTTACCTTTTAGACGACGACGTCTCTGTCCTGGGATGCTGCCGTTCTGCTCCTGTTCCTCCCCTGCTTCCTCTTTTTCACAGAAAAATCCGTGAATTAGAAGCCCATTCCGTTATCATAACAGAATGACGGGCAAGTGAACAGGAGCCTCGTTCTGCTCCCTGGATGACGATGGAATGTGACGTCACCGGGTGAACCGTGCCGGACACTTCCAGGTGCAATCATCATCCAGGTAAGTGACACCCAACTTTTCCTGTTTGCCCGGTTATAATGTTATAATGCAACCTCTCTCCCTGATGGTTCTTACTTATCGTGATGAGCAATTTTCTTACTTCTGGTCAATGACTTTGCTCGTTTAGATTGCTTATGAAAGCACAAAATAATTTCACAGGTAGTGTGTGCTGGTGTATATGTATAAAAATTGAGTTGTGTTTTCAAGAATGCCCTGAAAATATCCGATGTGTGAATTGGCATAGAAATGGAAGGGTTCATAGAATCATTGTACTGTAGCTTAGAATTGGGAAGGATCACAAAGGCCATCTAATCCAACTCCCTGCCATGCAAGAATATAAAAGTAAAGCAGTCCTGAAAAATGCCCATCCAACCTGTATAAAGACCTCCATAAATGGGGAGACCATCACCCTCCAACGCAACCTGTTCCACAGTTGAACAGCTCTTACAGTAAAAATGTTGTTCCTAATATTTAGGTGGAATCTCTTTTCTTGTAATTTGAATCCTGGCTCTATCTTCTACATGGCACCACTTCAGATATTTAAAGATAGCTATGATATGTAAGAAAATAGATCTGCATTATTTTTAGCCTTTTTGATCGGAAACCAGGAAAACTCTGGACTGAAGCCAGGAACAGTAACAGGGACGAATGTGAAAAGACACTATCTGCAGCCAAAATGAAAGAGAAAGCTCAATGTATGACAGATGAAACTCTTCAAGCAGTTAAGGGCTGTAATCTCTTTATTGCATGTTTCATTCCATTTTCACCAGTTAGAGCCGTTTTCCTTTTGCAAGAAGACTGAGGCAAAGAAGGTTTTAAACAGTTTGACTCTCTTTCCCATTAGTATTTCACCATCTTCTGTACACAGTGGTCCTATCATTTCCTTGTTCTTCCTCTGGCTTCAAACATAGCGAAACACCCCCCCCCCTTTACTACGGTAATTTTAACACCTCTAGTGAGCCTGAGCTCATTCCAAATTTTAGCTTTTCTGAATTCCCACTACAAGTATTCGTTATTCATTTGTATTCCTCTTCAGTGATTTTCCCCTTCTTCCATTTCTTACACATGTCTTCTTTAGATCTCAGCTCATGGGAAATTTCTTTGTATATTCACCCTGGTTGCTTTAGACACCTCCCATTTTCTTTTCTCCTTAGGACTATTTGCAACAGTGCCTTCAATATCTCACCTTTCAGAAACTCTCAGGCATCATGAACTCCCTTACCCTTTGAGCATTTCTGACCATGGAATCTCACCCAGTATTTTCCTAAGCTTACTGAAATTAGCTTTCTTGATGTCCAGACTGAGTGTCTATGACCAAATCCACATAGACTGGTGAGGCACCAGCACTCTTTGGCAAGGAAAGCTGAAGACCTTGTGAAACTACAAATCCCAGGATTCCATAGGAAGGAGCCATGGCAAATAATCCAGTTTAAACTGGATTATTTGTGTAGTGTGGATTTGGCCTATGTTTGGGTTCCCCTATCCTCTGTTTAACAAATTCCAAGAGGACATGGTCACTTCCTCCCAAAGTTCCCACTATTCCCTCTCCATTGATGTTAATATCTGTTGGTTAGGATCCAATCCAAAATAGCAGATCTCTTTGTTGCTTCCTCCACCTTTTTGTACAATTAAATTATCTGCAAGGCTAGTGAGGAATTTGTTGGATCTTACATTCTTGGCAGAATGTGACTTTCAATAAATATCAGGGTGGTTGAAGTCTCCCAATACCACTATATCTCTCCTTTTTAAAAATTTGGTCATTTGTTTTAGGAAGGCATCATCCAAATCATCAGTCTGTCTGGGGGCCTGTAACAGATGCCCACAATGAGATCAATGTTATTTCTCTCCCCTTTAATTTTTACCCAAAGGTTCTCAACCTGTCTTCCACGCCCTAAGTCATAGATCTCATCACATCTGTGTTCTGTAACAGGAAGGAGGGATGAAATAATGACCTGTGACCCAAGTTCCTTTAGCTTCCTCCTCAGAGCACTGTACAGTTGGCTGTCCACATCTGCAGGGGTTAGGGGCACAGGACCCCCACAAAAGTGAAAAAACAGTGAATACATACAGCGGAGGTGGGGGCAGAGCTCCCCAGAAAGGCTCCTCAGGCTTGAAAGCAGGTGGCTGGGTGGCTCCGTGGAGGGGGGAGTACGAAGAATGTGGGCCTCGCGGCCAGCCCCCTCAGCCACCAAACTGTCTCCTGAAGCCTGGGGCAGCCATGCACATTCACACAGCAGCCCCACACTGCTGCACTAGTGCTTGGGGAAGGCGGAGCAGCAGAAATCTCCATCATCAAGAGTTGCCCAAATCCCGCACAGCTAGTGCTCTGCTAGTGCTTGAGGAAGGTGGAGCAGCAGAGATCTCTGTTGCCAAGTGCCTAACAAAGCCCACAGTGCAGCCGGCTTCGGGAGGCAGCTGGCGACCACCATGGTGACCACTGGCACTCCCCCCTCCTGAATCCTGAGACTGTTGTGTGAATGTGTACACAGTGGCTTTGGGCTTCAGGGGATAGAGGCAAACCCACGAATAATCAGATCTGCAGATACCAAACCCGTGGATGTAGAAGGGTGACTGTAGTCCCTTGCAGTATATTGAAGGCTACGTATAGCCACATCATTGTTTCAACATGGATTAGCTTGGTGACTCTTGTCAGCATCTCTCTTACATCATAGATCTTCAACCCTGAGATGCATACTTCATGAGACATCTTATCAGGCCCACATACCACTGCTTCTGTTATTTGCAACAGAGAATCACCTACTACCACCACACATCTCTTCTTCCTATGGGAATTGACAGTGGCTCTTCCACCCACAAAACTTTCCAAGGTCACCTCCATGGTTTTAGAGGTATGAGACTCTTGTCCCTGTTCCTGTGCCTCATGGATCATATAATCATCGTTTATGAAGAAAGCCTGGAATCATATGTATAGCTCCAAGCTGGAAGCATAGTTCTTGCTAGTTCTGCTTCGACGTGTCACATTCCTCCAAATATCTTCTTGCTGTGTTTTGGAATTGTCACCCTCCCTAGAGGCACCCTTCATTTCTTTCCTTTCAAGAAAAGGATGCTCCATTCTTTCAAAAAACAAAAAAACCCTCATCCTCTTCCAAGGTTGACCTCTGTCACTTTTACTTTTTATACTGACTTTAGAAGTTTTGAACAGGGCAGTAAGAAATGAAAATAAAATAAAAGGGGTGGAGGTAAAAGTCAAGCATTTAAACTAAGGCCCTATGTGGATGATTTGGTTAATCTGGGGGTGGGGGAGAACCAATAGAGAGTGCGGAGATTTTTTTGCCAATTTTAATGAATTATGGAGATCTAGCTAGCCTGAGAATTAATAAAGATAAAACTGTGATGTTGACAAAATAAATATAAGAAAAGATGATCAGAAGAATTTAATGGAAAAACTTAGTTTTACAAAAGAAAAATAAAAAAATACTATGATTTCAAGCCAGAATTCTAAATTGTTTCAATATTATATATTAAAATCTGGAAAAGGAATTAACAGGACTTACAAAAATGGAACAAACTGAGGTTATCATTGATGGTGATATTTTCAGTAATTAAGATGAATGTTTTGTCTAAAACGTTATTTTTATTTCATTTTTATTTCATACATTACCAATTTTGACTAATGACATACCATTTTAAAAATGGCAAAAAGACATCTCTAAGTTCATTTGCAAGGGAAGAGGCCCAGATTTAGATTTAAGATACTCCAAGGTGCAAAACAAAGATGAATTTTGGGACTTCCAGATCTGAAGCTGTATTTTGCGGCATGCTGTTTGGTCTGGATTGAAGACTGAAACATTCTGAGAAAAAGAAGATTGTTGCAGTTGGAGAGTTTTGATTTGTGGTTTGGATGGCATGGGTTTCTATGGCATGATAAACTTAAGGCAATTTTAATAATCATTTCATGTGGTGTTCTCTATTAAGAATATAGAATAAATATGAGATTGTGTCCTAAATTGCCTTTATGGATATTACCACATGAAGCTTTGTTTAAAAGATAAATTACGATTCAAGATAAATGGATAACATATATAGATGTGATGGTGATGGAAGATGGGTAATACAGAATGAAAACAAATGAGGAATTAGAAACTGACAGGTATAATATACATTGGCATTCATATAGACAACTTACTGAGACATTTAAAATGGATAAGAAACTATATGGTTTTGAACTGATTACAAAAGAATTTTAAACTCAATTAATGAGGATCATTTGACTGCAAAGATGCATAAATTGTTGAAAATGGAAACAGAGGATGAACATGTAAAGGGCTGTATGATCAAGTGGGCTCAGAATACTGGACATAAGATTCAAACAGAACAATAAGAAAAGATGCAATCCAAAGGTTTAAAATTTACTTTTGAGTTAAGATGATGTATAGATGGTATTTAACTCCAAAATAATTGTCAAAAATGCATAAGGGTTCTTCCAATATCTGTTGGAATGTAATGATAAAGAGGGTACATTTTATCACATGTGGTGGACATGTTATAATGCAAAAAAATGGACTGAGATATATCATCCAGTCAAGGACATTTGGAAATTAAAATTCTGCTGAAACCAGAACTTTTCTTGTTGGGACTGTTGGATAAAAAACATGGAAGAATCTTGCACTATATGATTACAGCTGCCAGGCTACTTTACGCACAGAAGTGGAAAGATACAGCTGTTCTATCAAAAGAGGAGTGGTTGCTAAAAAATGTAAGACCTAGCAGAAATGGACAAACTGATGACTTTGTTTAAAGAGAAAGTAGTAACAAATTTTAAGCAGAGCTAGCAACCTGCAACAGAATATTTGAGAAAGAATTGGAGGAAGTCAGAAATTTTTGGTTTTGAAGAATAGTACATAACATATGTAAGTAGAAGTATGTTTATGTTACATAGAAAAAATAGAGGAAGTTGGATAAAGGATCAATTCTTACCATCAACTGGGTAGTTGGAAGCCATGCCTCCCCCTTTTTTTAGTTTTGTGGAATTGATTATGTTTGTATTATAGTTTCTTGTTTTTTTCTTTTTAAGTAGTTATAATGGTAGTTTTATTATGTAGTGTGTATATATTTCTCCTTATATGTATTTTAATATTACAAAAATTTTCTTTGCGTTTAATAATTTTTTTTAAAAAAAAGCAACCCTCATTCTTTTTGAAATGTTGAAGTGTAAATACATGGGCTTCAAACTGCTGCACCTTTTCCTCCAACAGGGCAATCAAATTGCATTTGCTGCAGGTACAGCACAACAGATACTCCAGCAATAAAACAAACATGGCACAGATGTTGCAGGTCACTGCAACAATTTCAGCACCATCCATGTTCATCATCCTACATATGTAGTAGCACAGCTGTTCAGGCTTCCCTTTAAAGTACCCCAAGAAACACCCACAAAATGCCTTTTTCTCTTCCTGTTTGCTGAGCTCTACAGACTGAGGCAGCTGCTATGTAGAGTTAGTGGCTGCTATTTCTGTCCACTACCAAGTCAGTGGCTCAGCAGAAGTTTCACCCCCTTAGACCATGTACTCAAGGAGAGCACACCATCAAAAGAAACAAAAGCACCCACACAAGCCTCCAAACAGCACAGGCAATCAACAAATGTTCTGTCCCAAAACACAAGCTCATCTTCTTCTCTCTTCTCAGGTTATACAGTTGTCCCTCCGTATCCATGGATTTGGTATTCACGGATTTAAGTATTCATGACTTGAAAATATTCTTAAAAAATAATAATCCAAAAAGCAAACCTTGATTTTGCCACCTCATATAAAGGTCACCATTTTCTTATGCCATTGCATTATATTGGGACTTGAGTATTCTCAGATTTTGGTATCCACGGTGTGTGTGTGTGTGTGTGTGCCCTGGAACCAAACCCCAGCGAATATGAAGGGACAACTGTAGTTGGCTTTGGTTGATCGTGAAAACCAAATACACTGTAAAAGAAATGGCTGAATCATTTTGGTCCTTTCAACCTTACTTATTGTTCAACCAGAAACAATGATCCAGAGAAAGGGTGGCAGCTGCTCCTAAGCAGAACACACTTCCAAGGGAGACCAGGTTTGCCCACGCTTTGTCATTCTTCTGCTAGTGGAGCAAAGGATTTTTATCCAGGTAGGCTTTTAAGAAATGACTGACATCTGAAGAAGGTACTTTTAAAAAACAGTATTGTATGTTGTCCCCTTTTAATCTCATGTACTTTTAATTTAGTTCTGGTAGTTTTAATGTAACTGGTTTGATTATATTTTAGCATAACACTTTATAACTGGTTTAATTATGTTTTAATATTATGTATTAGCTGCATCTGTTTTTAAACATGTTGTGAACTGGTCTGAATATCAGATCTTGGAAAAAGGCAGGATATAAATTAAATAAACAGAAATCCAGGATATATACCACTCAGACACTCAGCATGCTGTCTTACTTCCACCATTTAATTTTTAATATCTTGTTTGGCTCCCTTCCTTTTCCAAATTAGTATTCCTGTAACAATCTCACTAGAGTGCAAGGTACATAAGAAATAAATTATAGACAATAAGGATGTATCCTAACTGGATATTTTGCTATCTTATAGCAAATGCCTTCAGTTTTCCCACTGTCCTGAAACAGCAGATTTGTGTTCCTTGCCTTTTCATCCCCTAAACTCATAACAATTCTCATTCTTTACACTGTTCAGTTCTAGCTTCTGAGTAACTTTTGAATACATACTGCATAATGCCAAAAAGTTAACAGACAACAATTCAGGGCACCTGCAACTTAATGGCGTCCATGCTGTTTTATATTGCCCATGACATTGTTCAAGTTCCCGGAGCGTCAGTTCAAGGGCAAAGAATTATTAACTGGACAAAGGCATTAAAACTCGCCCTCACTGGATGATCCCAGATGTTGGCAATATGCTTTCGCTGCCATCATTAAGCAAGCGTTCACTGGCACTGCACAATTCCTCCTCAAGACTCTTCCCTGCAGGCAACACAACAAGAAAAAGAAAGGGTACATTCTGTTAAAATGACTGTATATTTTCTGTCCTGAGGCCCACCTGTGCTAAACAACTAAGACACGTGGGAACAGTAGGGCAAAAGATAGCATCTAGATGCCCAAAGGCTGAATTCTCTTCTATCAACTTTTCCCCAACAATATAAAAGAAAATGCAGATGCTTGTGGCTTGATCCGAAACTAATTACTACTAAAAAGTGTCAGTTCCACTGAATACAAGGAATTTCAGCAAATTGTTGCAATAAACCATATGCACAAAAAAAAAGGTGGGGGGAAATGCAGAGGCAAGGGGGAAGGCCAGTCTAGCGTCTGTCACTAGCCAAAAAGATACTATGATGTTGCATCCCTTCCTTCCTGAAGAAGACAACCATCCTGGCCACACCAGTTGGACAGAGTTCAAAGAGATGCAGGGAGCTTAACTATCTTCTTCCTGCTGGAAAATCCCATTACCCTGGCACTGCAGAAGTGGATGGAATGTTATTCTGGCTTCTGCCACTTGCTCACCAGAGATTTGTAATATTTAGAAGCACAAGAGCCACTGAATAATTGCACCACCTTCATTCCAGCAAGAATTACAAGCAGTGAAAGATCAGACTGATCCCAAGTGGATAGAAATGCCTGCTTGCAACTCACTACTTCATTTTGGCATTGTACCTTTTCCCTCCAGTCCCCTTCCTTTGTGTGTCTTAGTTGTTCCATTTGTAAGCCACAGATCTGAGCCCATGCCCAATTTTCATTGACCTCCATTGCCTGTATCCATCACTGTGCTGAATATTAAATTGACATGAACCACTTTGTGAAACTATTGTCATGTGAAAAGTGGGAAAACCGAAAGATGGAAACTGAACACATGCCGTAATTTGCAGTGAATTATCATGTCCCTGAAAAGTCAATAATGTTTCTCTAAGAATTAGAGAACTTCTTCAGAACCATTTTTACTCACCTGCATCCTTCAGGCTGGGAAAACTATAGAAACCTTCCAGATCAGCAGCCAGCAAGACCTGGAGAACATGAGCCTGTAGACAGGAAGGATAATGAGAGAATTGAACAGACCCATTCCAACCCCCATTTCAGCACGTCCACACCATCATTTAGAGGAGCTATTCAAGACTTAAAAGGCATAAATCAGAAGCCAAAGGACCTTGTATGGATGCAGATGGTACAGAGGTCAAAGAGACACCACATCCTTTGCAGGTATAAGCATTTGGTTTCAGTTCCATCTGCCTTTGGTTAAAACATTCTTGGACAGCAGGCCCAACAAAATGTCAAGATGGGGTTCTAGCAGTTGAGAAACCCAGGCTTTCACTGTTAACTCAGCATTATTACAGAAACAGCAGCAAACATCATCCACTGACTTTCACTGTTAGGACTGACTAGTCCTCATCAGCACAGTACAATTAAAGCCTAGAAATATCAAACTTTGGGGGGAGGGCTGAAATCTCATTTGTTAATTAAGCAAAATATTCCACTTCCCAGGCTAGCTCTACTTTGATTCTTATACACTGTTCTCCCATCAAACTGACCTTGAAAATTCCAGCACCGCTTTGCTTCCTACTGCTAGATAATCACACAGGAATGCAATAATAAACAGGCTGTAAATATGTTCCCATTTAGCAAACTATACTACCACATATCCCATTATACCTACACCATAAAAGCTTGTGGCAGGCAAGCTGAATGTGCCAGCACCTGCCAGAAAGATTCCTTTGACATTTTAAGGTGCCCACTGCAGATGAGTAGATAACACTTGCAGGAGACAGACTAAGGGACTGACTCAGTATTCCTTGATATATTTTAACTTGAATGGATGGGCTATATTCTACAAGATGACTAGGTAGTTCATGTTTTTACAAACTTTGCAGTGTTTCCATATGCTGAATTTGTGAGTATATGAGGCCTCCATATCACTGGTCCATCTAACCTGGTATTCTTTATTCTGCTTGGCAGCAGCTCCACAAGGTTTTCCCAGCTCTCCTACTTGAGTCCTTTTATTTTTATTCTGACCAGAGACATCAGGGATCAAACCTAAGACCTGCAGAACATGTCCTTGGCCACTGAGAACTGGGCCCACTTTCCTAAATGAAACATGGGTCTCATGCCAGCCTGGTTTTGTTTTTTTTGATTTTTGAAGTGCACAATTGCCCAGCCACAATGCATGTGCACACATACACCCATGTGAATACACACGCATGTGTGCGTGCACGTACACACATTCCCCATTCTGACCCACCTGCAAACCAACAAAGGCCAGGGAGAGTCTCCTGTGCTGGAACTCACGGAGCAGCTCAGACAGGCCCAATACAACAGTGTAGTCAATGCTGCTGATATGGGTACAGTCCAGGATAACACTGCGCAGTCGAGGCTCTGAAGGAGGGCAACAAGAAGGGTGTTTAAGAAAGGGTGAATTCGGAGCAGCTGTTCCTGTCAATGGAATTCAGGCTGAATAAGGCCTGATAGTCAGTTTCAAGCCTGCAAACTTGCTGGACTTGCATGAGTTCTTTCCACAACCCACTGGTGAGGTTGAAAGGGACCAGTTGGAAGTTGCTGTGTGAAAAACAGGGCCCTTCTAAGACTGGTAGCATTCCTCCTTCCTCATCTGAGGATTAGAATTATACTAGGGCTCTCTCACCACCACCACCTACAGTATCATGAACCTGATTTCTCCAACAGTATGATCTTGAAGATCACAGCCCCAAGAACTCCTTCAAGAGCTGGTGGGCCCACATTATGTACTTTTATATGTAACTAACTACAGTGGTGTTCTGCCAGTATGGCTGAAGCAGTTTCCCCCTCGTTTGGTACAGACTGTCTCTCCCTATGTCTCATGGAGCTTTAATTGAGGGGCATAAAAGGACTGCATTGGGCTTTGTTTCCTGCTTTTATGTCAATAGGGTCTCAAGGTATAGTTCTATACAAGTACTACTTTCCCACCATTGAGAGTGATGGAAGCTTTTACTTCTGCATAATCCTCGCAGAAAGTACCATACCAAAGGTGCTTCTTTACCTGTCAGAGCCTGTTTGTGCACAACATCCCGGAGATACTCAATTGCTGGGAAATAGAGGCCACTGGCAGGCTGTATGAATAATGCCTCATGCTCTAAGACCTACAGAAGAGGTTGGAAGACAGTTTTGTGAAGGAATCCAAGAGGAAATTTGTCATTAATAACAAATTAATTAACAAATTAAAATTAATTTCAATCCTCTGCTTCTCTGAAGGCACAAGAAACAGGCCAAAAGACTCCTCATTGTCATGGTAAAAGGTTGTGTGATAATTGTTCTCTATAGGAGAAATCTCAGTCATGTTTCAAACGTAGATACAGATATTTATTATGCTTAAGGTACGGTATTTATATTCTGCCTTTCTGAAACCAACCAGAGTGATCTACCAACAATTCAAAGAACAGATTTTTCTAGGGTTTTTTTCTGGGCTGTGAGGCCGTGTTCTGGAAGAGTTTATTCCTGATGTTTCACCTGCATCTGTGGCTGGCATCTTCAGAGAATGGTGGAATAGGGGTGTGTGGGGTTTATATACTGTGAGTACTTGTTGGAGAGGATATGTAAATTTGTGTATTTGAATGGCTAGTACCTAGGGTGGGAGGATATGCAAGGAGGATTAGTGTCTGTTTGGCTAATGGTTCATTGTCTGCTGGAAATCCCCCTGTCCCTGGGTGAAGTTCATTTGCATGTGTTGAGTTTTGATTTTGGTGTTTTTCAGGACTGGTAGCCAAACTTTGTTTACTTTAAGGATTTCTTCTTTCCTATTGAAGTTGCCCAGGTGTTTGTGGATTTCAATAGCTTCTCTGTATATTCTGACATGATAGTTGTTGGCCTGGTCCAGAATTTCTGTGTTTTTAGATAACATTTTGTGTCCAGGTTGGTTTATAACATGTTCTGCTACTGCTGATTTTTCTGCCTGGCCCAGTCTGCCATCACAATTTAGAAAGCCACATTAAAAATCTGTCTTGCCACTTGTTGAATGGAAGGAGAGTGGGAATAAGTTGCAAGTCTAAAGGGGGTGGGGAATTCCAGGTTTTGGGAGCAACACATCTGACTTCCTCAAACCAAAGTATCTTTAAAAAAACCTTATTTCTTGCAAATCTTAATAAATAAATACTTATTAATCAAACAGTTGGTCCTCTAAATAGGCAGCTAGGTCCCAGGATGCTTAGCGCTTTAAAGGTTAAAACTGCCACCTTGAATTGGGGTTGGCTGGAAGGCAACTGGGCAGCATATGGGGTGATATGATCATGATACCATGCAGCATTTGACACTCTAAGTGCTGCATTTCACACTAGCTGGAGCTTCTGGACATTTTTCGATGGTGTTCCCATGTAAATCATGTTGCAACAGTCTAATTCTGATGTAACCCAGGCATGAATAACTGTCTCCAGATCAGGCTGATTCAGAACAGTTTCAGCTGAAACAAATAAATATTATTGCAGTAATGTACTCCCTGATGACATTTCTGCACTCAAAACTGGCAAACTGTTGGATGGAGCATTTGATTGGTAAGATAGAAATTTTATAGACTACTGCTTAGAGCCTGGGAAAATTACATTTTGGGACTGTTATTCTCATAACCTTCATACTTGTTTGAGGATTCTGGAAGCTGTAGTCTAAAAAGTAACTTTTCCAAGCTCTGTACTTGCTGTTCCACCTCTCTGTCCTCCAGCCCTGCTCTATCACAGCATGATCTGACAGCCAGAGCTGGGTGAAACAAACTCCTCTTCTCTTTTTTTAACTTTTTGTATCCACCATAATGCAAGCCAGATTTGGACACAACTGAAAGAATGTGGATGGATATAAAAATGATGCCCCCTGCACTCTGAATTTTATAAGGCAACCATTATTTTTTTTCAAATCTAAAAGAGTCATACATGGACAGTAGCAGGTGGAGACAAAACTAAACGTTTCTACAACCTCTACCTTTATCTGTGGCCTGGCAAGCGGGTAGAGCAGAAGAATGCCAGAGATCAGCACTCCTGCTATGATGCCATACTGCACCTCCCAGAAGCACAGCAAGAATGTCGCACACAGTGGCACTAGGTCCAGCCCTGAGGGAGGGAGGGAGGGAGGGAGGGAGAAAGAATACACAGAATTCAAACATGGCTTGTTTGTTCTTGCAATAAGATTGCTGTCACAGAGCACAAGGAAAGAAACAACCACAGAAGAGAAGCATCACCTTTCTACTTAAAGATTTCACTAAGAGCTTATATTCATAACTACCACCAAGGCAACTACAACAGCAGATCAGAAAAGTCAACATTCATATGAGGTTGTGTTTGTTTTTTTTTAATCTACACCCAAATGAAAAAAACAGCAACATCATAGTAGTCTTCTGATTGTGGAAAGCTGGGCATGTTTCCTAGAGCAAAGTATAGTCCAAAGGTGGAGAAATGTGTGGCCCTCCTGATGTTGTGGAACTAAAGCTCCAATAAACCCTCATTGTTGGCTATGGTGACTAGAGTTAATAGGGACTGCAGCCCAACAACATCTAGAAAGCCACACTTTCCCCAGCCCTGGTACAGTAATTCATCTTGATTTTTGGAACAGTGCTTAGCTTTTTACCAACAGAAAGTTAACTTTAGCATATTTCTCATTTGTCCAATAGGTGTCAGTTTTCTTTAATTTGGTAACTTCCCAGAGCCACAGAGAACAGAGGGTACTTTCTAAGGTTGGTCTTCCTTCTCCCTTGCAGCCATGCCCTCTAATGTAACTGGATCTCCTGTTGAAGTTCCAGATAGAGCTTCTCCAGCAACACTTCAGTAGGGGACCCATCTTCATTTCTGCTCCACATTCCTCACATAGGGAAACATGAGAAGGAGCAAAGTTGTCTCTGGTGCTATTTGCAGGCATCTGCTGAATCCCGAAGTTGGGCCTCAGCTGGTATCTGCAAACAGTGACCAAATGCAGGGCCAGCTGTGCATGGCATTCTCCATCCAATCCACTGTCGGAGAGAACAATGGGTATTCTTCTCCTGCATTGTCTACAGTGGGTGGGAATTGAACTGGGAGCTTCATCTTTTGGATTCTGGCCTTCCTTGGGCTGGAGGTCATCACCACCTCTTTTTAAAGCTATCACAGAGAGATCTTTAAACTATGAAGCAAGGAATACAAGATTTTATTGGTGAAAGAGTATCCTCAGCTCCTGTTAACAACAGAAAAGTGACAGGTTTCCTTGTTACTATTTTAATGAAGCTGACCATGAACTCTGCCCATGAAACTGAAAACAGCACCAAGCTCTTGAAAAGACTGAATAGCAACCCCCAAAATTCCCCAGCTTCAGCAAGACTCTCTCCCCACCGCCGCCCCAGCATTTCAGCTTTGGAAGGAACAGGAAGGTTCATGCTCATACTTTTAACCTGCCATAATATGCGGAAGATCTTGACATCAAACATGGGAGCCACAGCACAGATGATGACAGCAGCCAGCGCTGCCTTGGGAATGTAGTAGAAGAGGGAAGTAAGGTAGGCTAGAGACAGTAGCACCAGGGCCCCTGCAGAGAGAAGAGGGCAAAGTGAATAAAACTCCACAAGAGTAATACCAAAGCAGGAATTATGAGGTGTGATAAAACAGAATATTGTTGAGTGCATTCAAATTCTAGTGGAAGTCTGCAAGAAAGGCACAAGAGGTAGTATTTTAAGAACCTTGCTGCCGTCCAGGAATGAGTAATAACTTTTGAACTATATTCAGGGTCTATTCCTTACTGAAACTTTGACAAAACTGATACTGAATGAAGATTGGACATTATCAAGAAATTATTACCCTTGCGTTTTTGCTCAAGCTTAAGAAAAAGCCCAAAGCCATTTACTATGAAGCAATAAAGGAAAATGCAGATCCGTGCAATAATATGTTTTACTTTTCAAAAGGCAGAAGTTAAGAATTCTGGGAAATATCAAACACATCACCACACCCCAGCAATACAGCTGAACTCTAAACACATGCTAATAATGATTTTAACTCTACATTATAATCTCAGAAATGGAAGCATAATATTGTTCTAAGAAAAACTCAACTGTAAAATAAATGTCCAAATGGCCAGTGTGAAACTGGCCAAAACAGGGTAGAGCTAGATGGGACTATTGTACTACTAAATAGCAATGACCAGAGAATGACTTTATTATGAATCTAGAAACTTTTAAGATTTATTTAAATGTTGTTTCAAATATATCAGTTATCTTACCACCAGCAACTGATTTTCACCCAATTTTAGTCTGAATCCTCTCCTCAGAAGTGAAATGTACTTTATGAAAAAATATACTTAATGATTTGTATATTTGTATCATGAGATTTCCACAATCTACAGGTTTTACGTAACTCCTTTAATGGCATCTGTAGTAGAAGATTTTCTATTCAAGGTCAACTTCAATTTCTGTAGTTTGCTGTATGGTATTTTCACAAATGTGATTGTTTTCATCTCCAAGGGGGTGACAAGAACAAAATTAACAATGCAACGTCTGTCTATCAATGTGCCTGTGACAGCTCAGCAACCAGTTTTTCACAATTCCTCCAACTGAGCAAGTACAATTGTATCATTTGAGCCCTTACCTGTGATTAATCCCCCTGCTGGGGTGCACACGCCTGTCTGTGCATTCAGTGCTGTCCTACAATATAAACAAGTGATGGCATTACAAGAACAGGAGATAACTCAGCCCCCTTCCTAACAGCATTTAACCACATTGAGGCTTACCGCACTCTGAAAAAAAGCAGCAAGGCAGGACGAAGTTCCGTCTTTCCTGCTGCCTTACTGCATGATGTCGCCGTTCTTCTGGCATTCTTTTGTTCCGGTCCCGTGGGGACCAAGCTAAAACTGCATCTTTTTGCTAACAGGTTTTTCTGATTAGCAAAAAGACACCGTTTTACCTTGGTCCTTCATGGGACTGGGACAAAAAAAACACTGCTGCCATGTGGTAAAGTAGCAGGAAAGACGGAACATTCCTGCTGCCTGGGCACTTTTCTTCAGAGTGCGGCAAGTCCCTATATTTTAAGTGAAAGTGGTCAGTCTAAAGAGAATAAGGTATTTATATTACTTACCTGAAGTTACATATTCACAGGGGTTTACAAGAATGAATAACCTGTTTGTTCTGACTCATGAGCCTCATTCTGGAGGGCTCTAGCAGGATTTTATGCTGTCACTGAGAAAGAAGGCAGCAAACTTTAGGAATGGCCTCACCTGCCACCTTTTCCTTGTACTATTCAGCAACTAAGCCAGGAGCCTTACATAAAAATATACATCCCACTTAAAAACTACCCAACTTGCAGCTTGAATAAAGCACAAAAAATTAAAATTAATAAATAAAATAAACCAACTATAAAGACAACACAAACCAGCTACCCAGCCCAAGTTCCATATTCAGTATTGCTAACATGGGTGTGAATCCCTCTGCTCCCATAAACTAGCAAAGAAAAGGTTAAGAAAAAGTAAACCTTTTTGCATCTACAATTATGTGGATAACAGGGTGGTTACACAAACATTTAAGTTGTAATGAACCCATGGAAGGCGATATTACATATGCACTTACTGTAAACTACTACTTCCATACCACATCAGTCCTGTATTTGGACTCGTGACTATATGTTTTGATTATCCATAAAAGGATTAACCCACCGTCCAAAGCTCCCTGTGACAGGGTAGGATGAGACGAAGGATCCTAAAAGGTTGGTGAAACCTGTCAATTGAAGGGGAAGAGGTTAAGAAACAGAGACAAGAGTAGATTTTTAATTATAGATTCCTCATTTCTTCCCTCAGGAAATGGCACTCAAATCACTTTTAAATAAATAAACAAACAAATAAATAAATACTGACTTGTGCTATGCTAGCATTCCTAGGTCTCATGGCTTTAAGTCAGAGGCTGGTGGATTTGGTGCAAACATGCAGGGGAAGGCTAAGAGCAACTTGACAATGGAATTAATGACCAGGTACTGGACTCTCCCTCACTGGAGTATTTTGAGCAGAAACAGAACAGGGACCCTTCAAGGATGTGCTAATTCTGGATTTCCTGCATTATGTAGGAGGCTGGGCAAGATTGCTTAAAAGAAAGCCTAAAACTGGGGTAAAAACAGGAGTATAGTTTTATAAATGATGTTTGTTCCCATGGCTTCTTTCACCTACATGCTCATAAGATCAATCACCCTTGACACTCATTTTAAACACATACGAATAAAGATTTGTGAGCAATGACATTTCCCTCTCAGACCCATCTGCCACTGCATCTTGATATTCCCGAAGATTCAATCTTAACTGGTCAACAACATTCTAACCCATTTATGCACAATCCTTACCCATAGCTAAGAGCTCCTGGTTAGGGTCAATTTGGTAGTTATGTTGAGAAGCTAGAAGCAAAAGGAAAATTCAAACACTGGTTAGACCAAAGAGCAATCTGTAAATATTCCCTGTGAGTAAGAGCTTCACAAAGCACAACAAACAGGCAGATATGAACCAAGGGGTACAGAGCTGAAAGCACTCCTAGGTCCATCTAGCAAAACTTGAGTCATGTATTTTGTTTCACAACCTTTTTTTCCAATGAGAGCTTTGCCATGCAATTCATGGGCAGACAGACAGCAGACCTCCAGGTGGTCTGAAGTAGAATGGCAAAAATATCTGATACGTGACTAACAACGGTAGTAACAAAATAACTTTGCTCCACTTCCTGTAGATTACACTTTTGAAATGAAGAAAGCCTGAGGTAATGAGGAGCAGATTTTCTGTGGAAAGGACTATCCAATCTGTTCAGTTCTGGTACACAAAACAAACTGGGTTCATAATTCTTTAGTTTCAAGTGTATGTCTTTTGCAATTGGTTCTGGGCCTTGTCAGAATTCTTGTAAGAAAGAAAGCAGATACCAGCACATAGTCTGCCCTTCCCTTCCCTGACTTAGACAAGTTACGTTTTTAGTTTTAGGAAGACACATGTATCATTTCAGAGGAAGGAACTGGCAAAACCACCTCTGAGTATTCCTTGCCAAAGAAAACCCTATGAAATTCATGGGGCTGCAATAAGTCAACAGCCAATTTGAAAGCACATACATACATACATCATATTTTGAATTATTAAAAGGCTAAGGAGACTTGCTACTTCAGTTCATGGCTGTGAAACATGTGATCCTTTAGATGTAGTTGGACTGCAATATCTATAAACCCTATCCAGGAAGTTGTCCACTTAGACTTTGACTTACGTACAACCTTATCTCCTCACTCTGGGAGATGCAAGAAATTGCATCTGAGGGATATAAGAAGTTGTATCTCTGGCAAGCAGTCTAAAGGGGAATATCACAATTAAGTTTAACTATTACTACTGCCTCCTCTCCACAAGAAAACTGTCTTCAGAGAGCAGCAAATTCTCCATTCCAAAATCTCATCAGCTGCCCTAGTCATATGGAAAAGTCCTGTTCTCAGTGCTCAGAGAAGTTGTGATCCTACCGAATGCTTTGGCAATAGCCACTGTCTCTAGCAGTCCCATAAGAGGCACCACAGCCAGGCCAGCACCCATTGCCTGCAAAAGGAAAGAAGAGGCCCATATTTCAGTACAAAGAGATTTCTGTAATCTACAAACAAAATGTACATCAATATTAATGGAGAAAGTGTAAGAGATAGGAGCAAATACTCATGCCTCAGTATCTGATCCATAGGCACTGTCCACACAGAAGCCTACCATTATTAATTCATAGTGTTTGCACTGAGCCAGTTCCTGTTTCTAACAAGGACACAGAACTTCATACCAGATTATAAAAAGATATTTAATTCAAACTCAATTCAAAAATTCCTTCCAGTTGTATATTTTTTAAATATTGCATTTTAAAAGTATGATTACAAAGAAGGGGGGGAAAGGAGGTAATAAAGGGAAGGGGAAGGGATAGGGAAGTAAGTATGATATGAACACCAGCTAGGTGTAAACATTAGTACACATTCGCCATATTTCCTAAAATACCTTTTCTTGAAGTTTGCATCCATAAAATGCATATTCTTGTGTAACTAAAGCAAAACAATATTTTGACGGTTGAATGACAGATAGTGAAATGTTTATGTTTCCAACCCTGGAGATTATATCTTTCAGCAATAACAAAATCATGAAGGATCCAATTGTGCTGACCATCACATATCAAGTTGTAGGGATATAATTCTAAAGAACGTGTCCATCTATAAATGCCAAAGATTTTTCCAGCACAAAATTAATACGTCATAAAACTTACAACCAAAAAGGGGTAGGCCACATTATATTGTTCTATTTCTAGGGCACTATAATGTATAGAATTTCTTATTTCTTGTCCCAACAACATTGTGAGACAAATTACAATAAGTTATTATGAGTCATCAATGATCATACAGTCATCTGGGAATTTCAATCAAGATCTCTTTCAGTCAAAAAGAATATGCAAGACAACATCATAATAGGTCTTTAACAGCATAAATCAGTTGCTTCCTCTGTCTTCCCTTCAAAGCAGAATTTCAAGACTTAGTATCAGTAAGACAAGATTTAGTATCACTAAGATGGCAGCAGCCCCAATGCTGAAACCTAGACAACAATAGGCTATGTAGCACATGATTACATTTCAACTATACAGAAGAACACAGGTGAAAAAGACTTCAGACTTCATATGCTGCCCAAACTAGGTGGATACAGAAAAGGCTAATCCCACATCCCACCTAGGATCCTCTCTGCATGAGAGACCCAGAAACTGCAAAATAATTCTCACTATTCAAAGAAGAATTTGACTTATTTGAGAGGCATGACTGATTTAGCCAGGATTGCTTAATAAAAAACATTAAAGGCCTTTTTAAGGTAATTTTTCATTCCATATTCAGAGGCTTGTGTCAAAATTTGGCTGCTGTAATCATAAAACCTGAACTGACTATAATTTTAATTGCACGTATTTTGACTGTTATAAACAACCTCGTTTCTTAAAACAACTTCTTAAAAAGTATATGCCAAATAAACACTCGCCTGCACCATCTCTCGAAAGGAAACTGTCCCATTGGGAGTGACTTTGGAGAATGGTGGTGGCTGTAATGGAGGGAGTCCCTGGGGTGTGGTCCCTGTGAGAGTGAATGGCTGGGATCCAGTCACTTGGAAGGAGTAAGCCATGAGACCAGCAAACAGGACCACAAGAGCATTACGGGCTGCAAGAAAGAAAGGATTATGGTAAAAAGACTGCAGTACCAAATGGCAACACAGACAGTCAGGGATGATAGACATAGTGTATAGCTAAGGGCAAAAGAAGGGCAGGCAAGCTCCTAGTATGAGTCTGATGAATTATCTGATGTGGTATCTTATCACAGAGAGAGGATTTTGCACCAGACAGAAAACCACTGAGTCTGACTGATGGGAAGGATGAAAGAAGACTCCAAAGTAAATTAGTTGCAGCTCCTACCTGTGACATTTTAAAAACACGAGAATATTTTATATAAAGTTCTACTTCAGTTTGCAAAAATAGGAAAACCTCAACCTGCTCCAGAGGTAGCTCCACCCCAGCTTCTATTCCTTGTCTGTTTTCTTCTCCTCACCCAGGCCTCATTCTCTACTTCCCATTTTTCCTTAAGACTGCTCATGCTCAGTCCTTTGCCTATTCTTCCTTTTCTTCAGTCTGTCTTCAGGACCAGTTCCAACTCTGCAGCCACTCCACCTGAAAAGCTTTCATGCTAGCCAAACTGACAACTGTTCCTTTATGCACAAGAAGAAATGCAACCTGCATTTGGTTCCCTGAGCAACTAAGCATCCTGAACCACCCCACCAGTTTTATGCCAGAGGCTTCACCACTAAGGAAAATAACATGATATAGATAATTCAACATATGTAACAGCACACTGTTGAAAATGCAAAATGCAAGATAGACAAACCTGTAGCTGCCGTCCAGACTATAAGCTGACTGATTCTGACAGATAACCTTTCCATCTGGTGGATCCTAGGGATTCCCATCTTCATTTGTTGCAATCCCACAAGAAATATCAGGCAGAATACCCCAAGGATGGCATCCCAAATCCTGCATGTAAGTCAGAAAAGTCAGAACATTGGTATCTTGGTTGCAAGGGACTCCACCAAAAACCTATGAGACCTCCCCATAAACACATTTTCCTTCTGAACACAGTCCCTTTCTATGGAGCTGCTAGACCTGCATACCGAGGACATAACTGACACCTTAGCACCCATTCCCATATGTCACTAATGTATAAAACTCCTCTAACCCAGAGTTCACAGCTCTCCCATGCCAGTATATTAGGATCTCAATTGGCTAAGAAAAGGATGTAAAATTCAAGAACCTGAACACATTCATCTAAATCCAACCATCCATTCCTGCAAGAGGCATGTGCACATTTAGTGTCATTATTGCTACACTACAAATATATATGGTTGACTCAACTACTGTAAGAACTACAAGCCAAACTCTACACACCCTAGACTGAGACATGTCACACAATCCATGCAAGAAAATCCCAGTTAAAAACAAAGAGAGGAAGACAAAAATCCCCTCAATTTACAATTTTAGGAACAGCCACCTCAGCCTTCATCTGAAAAATAAATGCACAAACAAAACCCTTGGGTCTTGAAAGATAAGGCAAAAAACTTACATTACCCCAGACTCCATCTCTCTGACTCTCTCATTAGCAACCCAGCTTTCAGTTCCATCATGATTGCCATAGCACACAAACCCACAATAAAGCAGAGAAAGCAGTCAAAACCTCCATGAAAGTGCATTCCCTCACTCACCAAGAGCACCAATTTGCAGATCACAGCTAAGGACAACAGCCATGTTCCAGGCACTAGGACTGCTTCTCTCTCCCAGAAGCCCACAAAGTTTTTTTGCTCTGGCATGGAGCTGGGAAAGCCAGTCAATCAGAGGCAGCCTAGTTGACTGGCAGGGGGTGGGGCTTAGGAGGAAGTGGAGGCTTCCTTCAGGTTCACACCTGGCCCATATAAACAGCTTCCCTCACCACAGCAACATCAGTCAACTTTGACTAAAATCAAACACCAAGGAGGCTAAAAAAAAAGTTGCTTTAGCTTGGAACAGTCCCAACGTTGTTTGTTATTCCCTGCTTTATCCCACCTACTCTTTCCACTTTACTTTTCACATTTCACAGACAGAAAATCTTTTAAGGAGAAATAAAATAAGGGACCAAGCATGAAGAGACATCATTTACCTTGTCTCACCAATTCTGCAGAAGGTATAATACACTTGCAGGACAAACTGTCGTGGGATGTTCTGCAGACCCAGGAGTGTCTAAAAAAATTATTCAAAAAACACAGATCATCACAAATCTGGCTGGTGAAACAATTCAAACGAACACATACATACATGATGTCTAAGGAATGTGCACACACTATGGTTCAAAGAAATCATAGACAAGAGGTGCTTAGCAATCTTATGGAAACTGCCACTGAAGGCTCGCCCCTTTCCCCCAAGTTTCCTGTTATGGCTATTAGGAGGTATCCAGGAAACCCGTGTAAAGGGAAAACGTAGTATTTAGCCCCAGTTCTGTTTCCCACTAAAAGAAGAGGAGCCCATTCACCCCAATCTAAACATAACTAGTATTGTGGACCTTTAAATGCACTTCCTAAATTTACTTAGAATCACAGCTTTCATCTGTGTTTCTCTTAGAAATACAGTTTTTTCAGTTTTCAGAACTGTTAAATATTTCACATCTGCACTAATACTGTGTGTCCATGTATATTTCCACCATAGCTCCAAGACCATTTAACCTAAACACGTGAAACTTGGCAAGCATAATAAGGAGAACCTAGTAGTGTGCACATAGGGGCTATCTTCTTTGTAACCTGATGCATTGTAGTTAATTAAAATCTATTGTTAGCTTGCAATATCATCTTTAGCTACACTGGCCAGGACAGAAGTTTCTGGGTGTGCATTTAAAAAAAATTGTCATCAATGGTCACCATTTTTTTATTTCCCTCCCACTGCTTCCAACAAGAAAGACAATAACTACACTAACTCCAAGTCTGGCACAGCTTTTCACCCTTATGGGGGTGAGTTTGGCTCTGGATGCAAAAATACCATAGAATGAAGACATTTTAAAATACATTTTTCTGTTTCAATAAACCCCACTGTAATGTTTACCTCATATAAAAAGTACTTCTCCTTTTGGAACACAAGCCTACATATCCATATAGCCACTGAAAAATCCAAAATGTAAAATTCTAAATATCATGCTTACAATTCCTTCTCCAACCCATCACAGTACAACTGCATTTTTAATGCCTAGTTATACAGACTTCCATTAGAAAAACCTTGCCCTTCCTTTCTGCCATCTGCAAAAAGTAAAGAAAAATATTTGCTCATACAACAAAACTCTAATACAAGGAAGGTTCCTACCTCAGCTGGCCTGAGCTGCTTCATCATCTTACATATGAAAACCAAAAAGAGACTTTTCAAAATTTACTTAGAAGTGACATTCATCATAGCCAGTTAACCCAGTGATTACTATCACTGGCTGCCCACCCTGCTAGTGAATAGCTGTGGTTAACCACAAAGGAAATTATTAAGTTCACAGCAGACCTGACAGTACTGAAGAGAAGACATACAGCAAGTAAGGCAAAGGGTTTAACAAGCCACAAGTCCAAAAAGAACACCTATGGCAGAGGGAGGGGTGCAGGAAGTTGTCCAGTGTTACAGATAACAATATTTATTTGAGCATTGGAGGAAACTTTACTAAATGAAGGCTTCACAAACCACCATCATGTTTAGCTGAGATCACAACAAAGGGGTGTATATTTTTATATGTATCTGGCGATGCTTTGTGCAGCTATATGCTTGCCACAGCACTGAGCAGGTAGGTCTACACAACTGTCAGTGGGAATACAATAGGGGGCCCCACTAGATGAAACTGATATATATCTGTTCCAGAGAATTATTGGTTTATATACATATGAAAATGGGAAGAATTGCAACACTTGCTGCAGAGGGAAGGAATGTAAGCTTGGGGGCAGGAAACTGTTTTTTTTTTCCCTTGTAAAGCACCATGTACATTGATGGCGCTACAGAAAACAACAACAACAACAACAATAATAATAAATACTTTGCCCCATTGACACCTACGTAGCCATTACAAAACAAAGTGCACAAAAGCATAGGTGAGATTACCTGGCATGGGAAATATTTAGGATGTTAGCTCCCCACAAGAACATGTATGTAACCAAGTTGCCATGTGAACATGAAGGCAGAGCAAAATTAAGAGCAGTTTTCATAACGTTTGTGCAAATGTGCATTTGAGATCCAAGGAGGTAACAGCTTACCTTGACCTGGTTAAAGCCAATAGTGACCGCAGCAGCTGAAGTGAACCCTTTAATAACAGGGTAAGAGATAAAATCCAAGAGGAAACCTGCCAGGAATGAAGAACTCCTATTCAGCCTTATAAACAACTGGCTCAACATAGTCATTACCACCTTATTCCATATGTCCCATCACAACTGCCAAGATCAATTGAAAGCTTTCCTCTTGTTAATTCCATCTAGGCTTCACTACTTCCCCCACAAAATAGCTATTCCTCCCTTCTATATGTCTGGGTTCATTATCATTTATCTTGGGCTCATAACACACCAGCCTTGGTTCTGTTGGATACCTAACCCATTCTTTTAGCATCTACTGGAACTTTTTTTCCTATCATCTCATCTTCTCTTGCCTTCTTAGACTCTCAGGTCCTCCATTTCCTGCCATTCTCAAGCAATAAAAACACAGGCCACTGGAGAATGCTGGGAAGAAGAAGCTGATGAACACTGTATCTGAACAGCTCATACCTAAAGTTAGCATGTTAGATAGAAATCTGTTTAACTAGTGTACCTGTAACTCTGGAACCAAACAAGGAAAAGCCAGGTTATTTTTATACTTGCAGGAATTATTTGTTTTATAACTTGCAAAGTATTTTCTTCTGTAAGTTTTACATGTTTGAAGTATTACTCAACCAAAGCATGCAGAAATAGTTGTGTGTGCATGTGTGTGTATAGCACAACCACTTTAACGCACTTACTGATTAAAGCACACATACATTACAAAAACATACCCAGTGACAAAGAATCTATAGGAAGTAAGGTAGTTACAAACTATCATAAATTAGAACATTAAGACACAGTCTGTAATCCTAACACCCTTAGCTGGAAATAAGTCACACTGAGTAGACACATAAAATTACACTGCAAGCCATGAAGCTCTGAGGATTCAACCTCATAAATTCAGTGTTTTGCTCCAAATATCAGAACCTTGAAGTGGGCAATAGATGGTAGTTCACCACTGCTTTGTAATCTTGCCAGTTCTGTCTTCTGAAGCACCCTGTTTAGCTGGTATTAGCAACAGGACAGTGAGCTTGATAAATGATGACCTTGGTTCAATGTACTTCTAGCCTTGATAAATGATGACCTTGGTTCAATGTACTTCTAGCCTTATCTTACCAAGATGCAGTAGCCCCATAGCTAACTGGATGCAGCCTGAGAGGAATGCAAGCAGGATGGCATAGGTGGGGTCATGGAATGCATAGGATGAGACCAATAGCGACATGATAGCTGTGGGTCCCAGTGTTACATCTTTCGAAGTCCCCAAAAGGCAGTAGACGAAGCAGCCTATGAAGGAGGAATAGAGGCCATACTGAAAAGAAGAGATGAAGAAGACCATTAGAGACTGATCACAGGGGTCTAACAGGTCTAGAACACAAGAAGTACATAAACGCTATGAATGGCCAGCAAAAAATGCAACTCCTGAAGGTGTCCCCTATAACAGTGTGTCCCAAGCTATCTGATGTGGGGAACTGGAAAATATTTTTTCCCAGTGTGCCAAGGACTGGTACCATATTTGTGCCCACTATCTACAGTTGTTTCTTTCTTTCCTGAAAACTCACCATGGACCAGCAGCCGATGGCTCACGGACTGGCACTGGTCTACGGACCACCATTTTGAGCAGTGCTACCTTAGAAAACTTGTAAAACCTTTTTAAATGGAGCATATCTCAGATTGTTTCTTCTTGTAATCGCACAAAGAAGAACCAGAACCTTAAGTATTTCAGACAGACAAGTTATTCTTGCTTAGCAACCATCAGCTGAAAACTCTCAGATTTCATAATTTCTAACACCTTCTCATGGTATTGGATTTTGTTTCTGTTTTTTCCTTCCCAACATAAAAAAATTATTCTCAAGGTAGTACACTTAGTCTGCAATCCTCTACATATCTACCTGGGAATACTGAATTCAGTGGCCTAAATCCAGTTGGTCATTCCTGCTCAAGCTAACCCATTAAAGAAATAGAACTTACATAAGTGTTCTCTTACCAGGATACTATTGACTCAATGGATTGGTTCTAGCTGGAATGAGAACTGGAATTAGCCATTGTGTCTTCTTACTTCTGAGTAGAAAAGTACAGGATTGCACATATACAATTCTATACAGATATAAGTAATTCCCTGTATCTTTATGGTGCCTGTCCCATCCCAGATAAGGAGTGAAAAGGGGCATGTGCTTGAGAAGGGTATTTCTGGGGCTTGCTGTGTATAAAAGTGCTTGCAATTGCTAGCTTGGCAAATCCAGGCAAAAGCTCACAGAGTACTGACAAAGATAAGAAAGGTATAAAAGGCACTGCTTGTCAAAGTTCCCAGTCACATCTTCTTTCAGGATTGGTTGTTGTTGTGTGCCTTCAAGTCATTCCAGATTTTGGTGACCTTAAGGTGAACCTATCACAGGATTTTCTGAGGATGAGTGTGTGTGACTTGTCCAAGGTCACCTTTGACCCTTTGAACCCTTGAGAACCCTGATCTCCAGAGTCATAGTCCAACATTTAAAACACTACACCATGCTTTCAGGATACTCCATTCCATTCAGCCCAGAAAGAAGAACCATATGGATACAGCATGTGATGTCCAGCCAGGACTGTTTAAATCTCCCCTGCATTTTCCTTTGTTTTCTTTTCAAGGCCTTAGCATGTCTGAGTATAGGAATACTCCACTGTATTAGACTTGTGGGAGGAGCTAAGAATTCTCCTGCATTTTTCTAGGTTTTGGTTTGTTCCTTCCCAGCAAGCTCTGTTTTACCTAGAAGCTTTTGTTCCTTTGGGCAGTCTTTGCTGTGAGCTTGCATAGAGCAGTTCTGGTGGCAAACAGGCCCAGACAGCCGGGAAGGGCATTTCTTACACCATCAGCCAAATTAGTTACCAACAACCATCAGCCAAATCAGTTACCAACAATCATCAACCAAATTAGTTGCCAATATCAAAGGAATCAGAAGCTGAAAGACCCTGCACCAGCTTCATTGAGTGAGGAGATCAAACCCAGAGAGATGTCACCCTGAAAACAGTTGAAACTCCAACTGTAAAGTACCTTTCATTTCAAGCCTTTTAGAGCTGGGGAGGAGAAAGCCCTTTTCTTTTGTTCTTTAAAATAAACTTCCCCCTTTTTTTGAACTGGATATTCAGCATCAGAGCCTTTTTGGGTAAAGGAGTTTGATCTCACCAGGGTACTGGCGTTGCACACCCAAACCTGCCACCACCTTTAGTTGGGTGTGTCTTCACACAGCACATTTGGGAGAAACATGAAACACATGGACTTGACTGTGCCAAGTGAGAGCAAGGTGCTTATATGAATATATATGTGTGGCAGACTGGCCTAAATTCTTATGGATGTCTTAGGGCTGCCACCTAAAGCAGCAGGTCTTTGTTCTATCTGGTACTTTACACAGAACTCCACTTATTAAGCCCACTGGCCTTCTGCCAGTCAGTGGTTTCCATTCCTTCTAACGGCTTTGCTACCTTAATTCTCATCACAAGTTAATAAGAAACAGATCCCACTGTCACACAAAGACTGCACCTGTGCACTTTCTCATTCTCCAGATTTTGTACACTTGAAAGCACTTATTCATTGGTCATCAGCCTGATCTGGGTATCATCTCTATGTCTAGATAGATCAAAAGCCACTGGGAGCCAAACTGACTTCCATGCATGCTGAGTGCATATTTCTCACACAGGCAAATGGAGCCCTGTGTTTACCAATCACATGCTCTTAGAAGATCAGTGACCTCACCTGCACTGGAAGGCCAGCCACTGCAGCATAGGCAAGAGCTTGAGGCATGACTGTCAGTCCCACAGTCAGCCCAGCAACAAAATCGAGCTGCAGCCATTGCAGAGAATACTTGGGTAGCCACCTGAGCACCGGCAGTCTCTTCTTGGCTGCTCTGATGCATCGCTCCCGCCATCCTTGGCTTCTCTCTGCCATGGCTTACCCTCAGAGTAGTTCAAACAGTTGGCTCACTTGGGATCCATCGGTCCAACCAAGACCAAAACAACTAGTGGACATATCAGGGTCACGGAGGCAACCCAGGAAGGATATCATCTTAGGCGGCTATTGCTGAAAGAAATCAGAAACAGTTTCCAATTTGGCAACAGAGGATTCGCAGATAGGGATGAGGGAGAGGGACAGTTCCCTTCATGGGAAAAGGTAAAGATATTCCAACAATTCTGTTTCAGTATCAACAGTACCTAGAAGGGTTGTGCTCCACCTTCAGAGAAAAGTAATTTGATGCTATCTTCTAATAATTAGAAAAGAATTCATATACGTAACACGGACCAAGAAGACGATGTCTATCTGAGAGAATGCTGTTGTTTTTCCCGCTGTTGTCCTAATGCCTTAACAGTTTTCTAAAAAAATTAAGCTGTTACATTATGGTTTTAGTTTTGTTGTTAGCCAACTTGAACATTTTTTAAAATAAAATATGGATATATTGTAAATGAATAATAAGAACTAAAAACGCTAGGATTAAAGCAAAGCAATGTATGTACCCAGAGATAACTAAAATGGCAAATGATATTTATTATTATTATGACAGTTTTCCCTTCATATTCGCTGGGATTTGGTTCCAAGACCCCCCGTGGATACCAAAATCCATGAACACTCAAGTCCCACTATATGCAATGGCATCACAAAATGAGGTCCCTTATATAAGACGGCAAAATCAAGGTTTGCTTTTGGGATTATTATTTTTTTAAGAATATTTTCAAGCCATGAATACTTAAATCTGTGGATACCAAATCCATGGATATGGAGGGACAACTGTATTATTATTAGGGGAGAAGCAGCATGACAACAAGTTTGTGACGTTAAATCAAGCAAAGCAGACTGTGGAGTGTTTTCTTGGAAGAAGATAATCTCTGCTTCCAAAGAATTTACTACTCTCACAGAAATCTTCACCTTTTCTCTGTAAAGCAAAATGGCAGAAATATCCCTAAATACGTTACTGACTCACACAACCCAAGAGGGATGCACCCGCAAAGTCACAGAAGATGGCAAGTGGTGGGACAGTTCTAAAGACTGCCTTTTCAGCAGAATGCTGAGCGACTGCTTGCCTTGTTTGTTCAATTAGGGAAGACCTGGCAAAAGAGCAGGGAGGATAACAGAGCTTTACATAAACAAATAGTATCAAAGGTTGCTTTGACCCAGTCAACAGCCACTGCAGTTTATTTCAAGGGAGCTGCCTGTATTTGCTTAAACTGTATTTATAACTGAGATAGCAATCCCTAGACACACTTGGGAATAAATAATCCCCAGTGAATGAACTGAGTAAATATGCATAGGTTTGGGTTGTAGAGGTGACCTAAGCCACTCAGTTTATTCCCTGGATAGGAAGTTGTCTATTGTCATTTATTAAGTCAACACCTGTTGTTCATGATAAGCCAATTGCAAAGCATGCTTCTAACTTCTATTTTCAATGATATTTTTCTTCTCTAAAACAAACGGTGAGGGCAGTAAGGTAAAAAACAAAACCAACAGAACTTTAGCTAGCTTTGGTTCTTAATGTTTTAGTTGGACCATCACAGCTCAAACTTACCTGCAAGCTCCCACTTCTGGCCAAAATAAATAAATAAATAAATAATAACAACAACAATCCTCAAACCTATTTCCAGAACAACATGAGAAATGCATTTATTTAGGGATAAGGAAAATATACTCGGTAAATGCTCAGAATCTACACAAAAGGGCAGGGAAACTTTTTTTCGACCTGAGAGCTTAGCATTCTGCCTAAACACTCTGCCTAAACATCTGAACGTTCTGGACCAGGGTTTTTCATCCAGGGTTGCGTGCGAGTTTGCAAGGGGTTCCACAGAAGATTGTGATGGGGGGGTACTTTGTGTTGTAGATACAATAACGCTTATGTAGGAGTTCCCAGAGTCCTATATTTTTTATGCAGGGGTTCCGAGACCTGAAAATTATTTCAAGGGTTCCTCCAGCATAGAAAGGCTGAGAAACCCTGCTCTGGAGTCTCCACACTAATCAAGTGGGATCACATAATAGGTTCCCGAACTGAGTCACTACACAATTTAAGCCATCCAATTAAGCCCTCCAAGCTAGTCAATTAGGAGAGAAGCCTTAGTTTGGAACAGGAGTATTTGCATAGCTCCTTCCTATGGAACCCTTGAATTTGTAGTTTTACAAGGTCTTTAGCCATCTCTGCCCAAGAGTGCTGGTGCCTCACCAAACTACAAATCCCAGGATTCCATAGGAAGGAGCCATGCAAATAATCTAGTTTCAACCTGGATTTTCCTTGGGTTTTTTCCAGGCTGTGTTCTGGAATAGTTTCTTTCTGACGTTTCGCCTGCATCTGTGGCTGGCATCCTCAGAGAATGGTTGGGTAGGACTGTGTGTGGGGTTTATATGCTGTGAACCCCTGTTGGGGAGTATGTGTAAATTTGTGTACAAGTTGTCCCTTCACATTCGCTGGGGTTTGGTTCCAGGACCTTCTGTGAATGCTCAAATCCGTGAATATTCAAGCCCCATTATATGCAATGGCATAGCAAAATGGTGTCCCTTATATAAGATGGCAACAGCAAGGTTTGCTTTTTGGATTATTATTATTTTAAGAATATTTTCAAGCCGTGAATACTTAAAACCGTGAATGCCAAATCCGTGAATGTGGAGGAACAACTGTAATTGAATGGTTAGTTTCTGGGTATAGAAATGCAAGGCTCCTTAGTGTCTGTTTGGCTGATGGTTGGTTGATGGGCCATTATCTGCTGGGAATCCCCCTGTCCCTGGGTGGAATTCCTTTGTAAGTGTTGATTATTTCTCAACACTTGTAAGTGTGGATTATTTCTCTAGTGCGGGTGCCCCCTTAAAAGACCAGAAATAACTCGGGATTCTTTGCAGCGGAGGTATTAAGTCCAAGCAAGGCGGGGGCCTGGTTTAGTTTTAACTAAAACACACACAAAGGAGCAAACATCCCATCCCAAGTGGGGGATTTACAAGGAGGTGGTGGTGGTGGAAAGAAGCCGCAGGGACACTCTCTCAACCATACAAGCAGGCGAACAGAAATCCCAGGGGCGGGGGGCAGATTTCTCCCACGAAGGCTCCCTCCCCTCCCTCTGGCTCAGCTCTTTTGTCCCGGACTCACCCCTTCTCATTGCTCAACGCCGCCGGCAGAGTCAGCGGATCCCGGATCCCTCCCGGCTCCCTGACGCGCCTCATGTGATCCGCTCGGGAGGCGGAGCGGGGCAGCGGACGGCCCCTTCCCGGAGCCAGCCCCAGCCCCAGGCGGCGGCGGAGGGCGGCGGGGCGAAGTTGCCATGCTCTTCGTCTTTGCTGCGCGGCGCTGGGTGGCGGCGGCGGCGGCGCTTCTCCTCCTGGGGCTTTGCTGTGCCAAGGAGGACCCGAGCAGAGCGCGCAACGTGCTGCTAATAGTTGGTGAGCGGGCACAGATCCGGGCCCCGGTGGGTTGGGTTGGCTGCAGCCAGGACCGGTCTAAGGAATTGGGGTGTGTGTGTGTGCAATGCTTTATTTTTTTTGGGGGGGGGGGCATATGTTTATCTCAGGTCAATGTAACCTAACTCAGCCGAAGCTATTCGCAGTACAGGATATTCAGATTATTACTAATACTGTTTTTTTGCAGGAGGAGGGTTACTGCGGGGCCCCCACAATGATGGGGCCCCCTGCGGATGCTGACCCCGCTGGTACCCTAAACTGGCTCTGGCTGCAGCTGCTGCCCTCCAAGGAGGACTGGGCATCCCCACCCTTCTTGGGCATCTCGCGAAACCGCCCTCAAGGGACCCGCTGCTTTTCTTTTTTCTTTTTTAAACTTTGCGGCGGGGATAGAAGGTGGCGGACTAGAATTCCCTGCCTCAAAGTAGACCGGTATCTGCAGTACCGCGGCCCCCACCCCCTCCACCTATGCTGTGGGCTGGCTGCATTCTCTAATACTCTCTCCAGACTGTAGTTCCAGCTCAGCCGGGGCTGTTGTGTTGTTTGTTAACAGCGATGGGACAGGCAGAAATTCAACTGGTCCAGGCGTTCCCAGAGGGAAAGGTGAAAAGTATTTCCTGTTGACCTTCAGCCTCCTGTACTTCAACACTGTTAGAAGCTGCAGCCCTATATGTCAGGATGGGAATTATGTGACCCTCCAGATGTTGCTGAACTGCAGCTCCCAGCATTCCTCACCAATAACTATGCTAGCTAGGGCTGCTGAGACTTGCAGTCTAGCAACATTTGGAGGGTTGCCCAACCCTCACCCACTTTGGTATATGGTTCCCATACCCAAGATCTAAGACAGCCTCAACAACCAGGTGCCTTCCCTGATGTTTTGGACGACAGCTCCCAGCATGTCTAACTATTGACTGGGTCTGATGGGAGTTGGAAGCCCAAAATATCTGGAGACCACCAACTAGGCAGTGGCCATCATCTAGAGATCTTGTCAGTGGCACTCTGGGGTGCAAACTCCTAGCTATTCCTAGCAGTAGTGTGGAGAAATATGCAAATACTACCAAATAAAGGACTGGGCCCCTATGAGTGCCACCCAACACTAAAGGCTTTGATCTGTGGAACCAGCATTATGGGCAATGAATGTGATGCACCCACCCCCTTTGTCCTGCAGTTTCCTTAGTTCTTGTCTCCTGCTAGCTGAGCTATTGGAACCTCTGTGCCTGTTGGTGACTCAGATTCCCCAGCTGTCTTTTCAGCTGTAACTGCATGGATCCTTTTGGAGGGGCAATGTAAGCTTGAGTATTTATTTACAAGTTACACCTAGAACACATTCTGTAATACATTGCGTATCCTACCATTCCTCCAGTGATCACAAGGGCTCTTCCCCACCCCACTTGATTCTCAAAAACAACCCTGTGAGGTATGTTGGGGGAGAGACAGAGAAACTGACTGATCCAAAGTCATCCAGTGACATTTCATGGCTCAGTGAGGACTGGATCTCCCAAGTCAGGGTGCAGCATTCTTACGGCTGTGCCACACTGTCTCTTAGGTAGGGTACAGCTAATGGTGTTTGTAATTCAACACATTTCAGGGTTTTAGGGATGTAAACCTCCCAGCAATGTTAGGCTCTGCCTGAACTACATAATTTAGCCCAACAGCTAGAGAATCATAACAAACTAGCTGGATCCAGTGTACCATATGCCGTTTTCTCAGAATCTTTGAGGGTGACTCACTCTGTTGCCCTGCTGCTGTCAGTTGACTGCCTGGGTGTCGTTGTATTGCAGCGGCAGCGGCAGTGTCTCACCACTGCCAGCTGACTGCCTGGGTTCTGTCCCAGCAGCAGCATTCCACCACCACCAGCTAACTGCCTGAGGCTTGTTGCAGCAGCAGCATCCTATCGCCTTTGCTAGTTGACTGCTTGGGTCCTGTTGCAGCGGTGGTGGCAGTGTCCTGCCCCCGCCACCATCACCAGTTGACTGCCTGGGTTCCATTGCAGGCAGTCCTGTTGCAAGCAGGCCCGTCATGTCCTGCTGCCACCAGTTGACTGCCTGGGTCCCACCTGGAGTGCTGAGGGAGGGGCCCTAGTGAGGCTGGGGGTGTAGATGCAGATTGAGTGGCAGGAGTGGACTGTGAGGTGGAGAGGGAATTTGCATGTGGGTGGTGATTGGTTGGATGTGTTTGCTGAGCAGCCAATCAGCACAGTAGGAGAGGAAACATACCCAGGCCTATTGTACATACCCAAGCTTGATAGGTAGATAGATAGATAGATATTCATAGGCAATAGTGTTGGAGTTGCTGCTGCTATGGGGAAAGTAATCTTACAGTCTGTCTCCTGACCTTCCTCCTCCACGGCAGCGGATGATGGGGGCTTTGAGAGTGGAGTATACAACAACACAGCCATCAACACCCCACACCTGGATGCCTTAGCCCGGCGCAGTTTGATCTTCCGAAATGCCTTCACCTCTGTCAGTAGCTGTTCTCCCAGCCGGGCCAGCATCCTGACAGGCCTACCCCAGGTAACACTTGCTAGATGGGAATGAAGGAAGTGGCAGTGCTGAGAAGCCATTTGATTCCTTTCTGTGACCTTACTGCCTGTCCATTGAGCACTGTGTCCTGTTCGCATAACAAATGATTTTTGTTTTTTCACAGCACCAAAATGGCATGTATGGGTTGCATCAGGATGTGCATCACTTCAACTCCTTTGATAGTGTTCAGAGCCTCCCCCTGCTGCTCAGCCAGGCAGGGATTCGGACTGGTAAGTCGGTGAGAAGAGTATCATCACCATCACCATCACCATCATTTTTTTTCTATCCCACCTTTTTGCCAGTTCAGGACTCAAAGCTGCTTACAATGAGTTAAAAAACACATTGTTAAAAATTAACAAGATGCAAAAGTTAAAACAAGATTAAATAATCAAACAATTAAAACCAGATTAAAACATCTATCATTACAACCCCAGCACAACAGTTAGCAGGATCCAGCACATTGTTTAGGTGAGACAGGCCTTACACAGTCACACACCAAATGCCTGTCGAAACAGAAAAGTCTTTATTTGTCTGTGAAAAGAAAGTAGGGAGGGTGCCGGTCTAATTTCTCTGGGAAGGGAGTTCCAGAGCCTGGGAGCAGCGACTGAGAAGGCCCTTTCCCATGTTCCCACTAGATGTACCTGTGAACATGGTGGGACAGAGAGAAGGGCCTCCCTAGCATATCTCAAAGCATGGGCTGGTTTGTAAGGGAAAATATAGTCCTTCAAATAACCTGGACCTGAGCCGTATAGGGTTTTATAGGTCAAAATCAGCACGTTGAATTGTGCCCAAAAGCAGATGAGCAGTCAGTGAAGCCGTTGCAACAAGGGATCTGTGTATTCCCTGTATCCAGCCTCAGTTAGGAATCTGGCTCCAGCTCCTTGGATCAGTTTAAGTTTCTGAACACTCTTCAAATACAGTCCCATGTACAGTGTGTTATAGTCATCCAACCATGATGTAGCTAAGGCGTGTGTCACTGAGGCCAGATCTGAGGTATCAAGGAACGGCCACAACAGGTGCACAAGCTTAGGACCAAAACACCTTCCTTGGTGTGTGGTAGAAAGGAGTAATAGAGTTCAGGGTATCATCTGCATACTGATGGCACCAAATCCCCAAATTCCGGACAACCTGTCCCAGCAGTTTCGTGCATATGTTAAATAGCATGGGGGATAGAACCAAACCCTGAGGGCCCCCACAGGACAATAGCCAGGAGGTTGCGCAGGAGTCCTCCAGCACCCTCCAGGAAAGAGCGAAGCCACAGTAAAACAGTGCCCCCAAGTCCCATCCCAGCCAGGCGATTCAGAAGGCTACCATGGTCAATGGTATCAAAAGCTGCCAAGAGGTCCAGCAGAACCAACAGGGACACACTCCTTCTGTCTAGTAGGTCATCCACCAAGGCAGCTAAAGCTGTCTGTATCCCATAACAAGGCCTGAAACCAGATTGAAATGGATCTAGATAATCCATCTCATCCAGAAACCCCTGGAGCTGGTAGGCCACCACATGCTCTAGAACCTTGGCTAAAAATGGAATGTTAGAGATTGGACAATCCAGAATGGTGGGATCCAAGGAGAGCTTTTTTTAAAAAAGTAAAGTTTTATAACAGTCTCCTTTAGGCAAGCTGGAACTCTGCCTTGTTTTAGCAAGGCATTACATTTTTTCCAAGCCACTCACCGTTATTTAAGCTAGAATTCATTAAGCTAGAATTCAAAGTGTCCTTCTGGTCTAAGTTGGCAGAGACAGCCCACATACCCTTAAGGATGTTCACATTCCTAAAGTATCTCTTAATGAAACATAATTCCTTTCCTAGGCAATCAAATATGAGCATATTTATTATGAAACAGTTATTTTGAAATTCTGCCCTATTCTGATCCCCTGTTTAGAACATGCCTTGGTGCAGGTGGCTTTACATAGCCTAAATGCCAGAGCTGTACACAAATGAGCAAAGGGGAGGGAAGAAGGTACATGTGATTTAACTCCTGCCATGTAATTTTTGACTGTAAGCTACTATGAGGCACAAGCTTTCTGTTTGCTTATGCTACTGTAAAAGCTCTGTATATCCCAGGGACTGGAATATATGGTCCTCTAGGTGTTGTTCAGCTGCATCTACCATAATCTGTAGCCAACATAATCAGTGGTGAGGGAGGATCGCACCTTTGTCCAACAACATATAGTACAGTTGCCATTCCTAATGGTACTATAGGCCTGTTCAGGCATTCAGTGCAAATGCATGAAGGGAAAATAGCAGAAAGTGCACATGTACCAGCCTTGGAGCCAACATTGCTTCTTCCATTTCTGACTTTTCTTTCTTTTTTGCAAATGTACTTTTATTTCTAATAATAATAATAAAGCTATCAAGACTTTGTCCTAAACTTGTGATTTTGGGAATGACCTGTCTTAAGACACTAGTAAGCTTCTGCTAGATTGCTCTGAAATAAAATGGCTGCAGAAGGCTGGGCAGTGCCAGAGATGTGAAGGCCTGGAAAAAAACAGGAAAATTCAGAAAAAAATATTTTCACTCTGTTCTTTTCCTGAAGCCTTTTTGTTTGTTTGTTTGTTTGTTTTTCCCGAAAAATGGGAAAAGGGAAGAGGTTCCGTACAGTTCAGGAGACTGCTTCTCCATTTGTTACAAATAAAACTAATTTTAAAAAAAATAGTTCTGTTTGTAATAATTGTTTGAATACACTGTATTTTTAATATACCAATAGTGATAATTTTATGCCAGCTCAAATTGTACAGTCATATTTTATGTTCCTAAAGTAAGAGTAACTTTCAATCTGTAAAAAGTGCTAATGTTGCATTTTTCAATTATTTCAAACATGTCCATTTTAACGGGAAATGTTTTTCCCATGGCTTCAAAGTTTCCAGAAATTTTGCATCTCTAGGCAGTGCATGATGTGTCAGAGTTCAGGCCAATATAAGATGCTGTATCAGCTTTTTGACATCCCTGTTTCTGATGGGCTGTTTGTGTTCATCTGCTGCAGGAATCATTGGAAAGAAACACGTTGGGCCCGAGGCTGTGTACCCCTTTGACTTTGCCTACACTGAGGAAAATGGCTCCGTCCTGCAAGTGGGAAGGAACATCACACGAATCAAGCTGCTTGTTCGGAAATTCCTCCACAGCCAGGATGAGAAGTAAGATTCCATTACCTGGGCTAGCTGGGATTACTTTACTTGGATCACTTTCTTCAACTCCTGTTTACCTATTGGACCAGGCCACCCAGACATTTGATGAGGCACACCTGTCACTCACATTTTAGGAGTTCACTGCAGGAGAATTGATTCAAGTCTGAGTGGCAAAATGGAAAATTTGGTTGGTGGGGAGATGGAGTTCACAGTGAATTGTGGACCAGTGCTGAGAAGTAGAAGAACTGAGGGGAGAAGGATTTGAAGACTGTGGTTAAGAAAAGACAGCTCTCAGCAAAGCTAGACAGCAACCAGATACTTGTACTACAAGTGATGGGCATGTCCTGCCAGGCCAGTAGGCAAAGCACAGCCTTAAAGCTGCATGTGGCCCTTCAAGGCTTTTTTAAGGCCCTTGGCCCCTCCACATTCCCTAGACTGCTCTTTTTCTGAGATCCAACATCCAAGAATCAGAGAATTGCCTGTTCTGGAAGCCTCCAGGAGTAGCAATTCACCTTTTTAACACCTATTTTTCAAAACCAGAAGATCACTCCTGGCTACTTCTGTTGGGGTTTTTTTCTTCATTTTTTTGGGCACTCCATAAGGCCCTAAAGGGCCCTAGGAGCAGAAAATTGGCCTCCAGATGTACCACAGCTACCTACCCCTGTTGTACCTGAATGACTGATGATTGCATCCATATCTCCCTTTTGAACTCCCTTTAGGCCTTTTTTCCTCTATGTTGCATTCCATGACCCTCACCGCTGTGGCCACTCCCAACCCCAGTATGGAGCCTTCTGTGAGAAATTTGGCAATGGAGAGCCAGGAATGGGCTGGATCCCAGACTGGAAACCACAGTGGTACAGCCCAGATCAAGTGCAGGTAAGACATGGAATATGTTTCTCCACCTGAGGTCCAGGATGCCCACATGCTGCCGACAGCAATATTCCTTTGTTTCCCTTGTTGCCAGATGGGATGTTTGTGCAGCATATCACTTGAGAACTGCTAGGGCCAGCCTCAGTGTCCAGAACATTCCCGCACCCACTCCGGTTTCTTGATAGCTTTGTCAGCTTTTGTTCTCTTGGTTTTCTTTCAACTGTAGCTTCTAATAATGGTTGCTTTTGCTTTCTGCCCTCAGGTCCCTTATTTTGTACAGGACACACCAGCTGCACGTGCAGATTTGGCTGCTCAGTACACAACCATTGGGCGCATGGATCAAGGTAGGCCAGGGCTGCAGTACTGGTTTTGACCCAGCAGGGACACATTTTCTCCTGGGACACTACTTAGCTGCTCCAGAGCCCCCATCTCCCTTGACACCTTCAGTTCCCAACTCAATGCCTTTCTTTATCACTCACCTACCCCCTGCCCGCCGGCTAATGATCAAAGATAAGAGCTGGGATTCCCAGATAAGCACTACAGAAAGGCAGCTTTTTATTTAGGAATGAGTGGGGGGTGGGGTGGCACTGGGGAGACCCAGCTCTTATCTTTGATAACTGGTCATTGATGAGAGCCTTCCCACAGCTCAATGCTACAGAAAGGGTGACAGGGCAGAAAAGCTGGTGGGCCACATGGGGAATTCTTGTGGCTCAAAGGTTCCTCATCCTTGAGATAGACAGCTACTGCCTGCCTGCAGAAATGGAATTGTCTTTCTCTTGAAGTGCAGTGAGATACCTGGAGTGTTTTATAGTGAGGTGCATTTTCCCCCACATTTGGCCTACAACTGAATACCTCTTAACAGTCAAAGGCTGCCATTTGGCTCTGAGGGAATGGATGGGAGTTCTCTTCAGTAAAGAAAAATATTGTACAGCACAAGCACACATGGAGTGCTTGGAGTGGTTTTTAGACTTGCAGGAATCTTCATGGCCATGTGGATTTTTTTGATACGGTTTTTATATATAAAAAGCACAACGGTATTTCGTTTCTCAGGCCTAGAGAGATGGCAACAAGCACATCCACAGATATCTCTGCATTCAGGCTTCATTATCTGAAATGTTCATTGTTAGCAAAACTAGATTACCCCAATTGGATGAAACTGCTAGCGAGGCGCTGAAGAGCTGGAAGATCTTTTAGTTTTGGCTGCTGGATTTTTGGAGGAGCACACTCCATTCACTCCTGAGACAAGGTTTCTGAAGGTGCTTCCTCACACACAGCTGCAGGGTACAAATGAACAGTGGTGCTGAATATTTCTGTGCAACAGCTGTTTAATTCTCTCTCTGTGGGATGTGCAGGCATCGGCCTTATCCTGGAGGAGCTACACAGTGCCGGCTTCCACAACAGCACACTTGTCATCTACACTTCAGACAATGGCATCCCCTTCCCCAGTGGCAGAACTAACTTGTACTGGTCAGGCACAGCCGAACCTCTCCTTGTCTCCTCGCCAGAGCATCGGTCACGCTGGGGCCAAGTTACCAATGCCTATGCCAGCTTGTTGGGTAAGATCTGCTGAGAGGTGGCTTGTGCATTTTACTGGGGAGGGGCCTTAGAGGTGGTGGAAACAACTTTGGCTATCCTGATAATTATGAAATGGCTTCCCCCTCTTGTGGTCACCTGTTGTAGGATCTTCCACGGCCCATCTTTTCAGAGGGAGGGAAGAGACAATGCCCATTCTGACGCAGTGGAATGGTTCAGTGCTGACTTGAAAAGCCAGTTACTGTAAAAGACAGAAAATACCATCTTTTCCTCTTGCTGTTGCCCTTACCTCCTGTCTGACATGAGTGACAGGAAAGGGAAATAAGCTGTGGAGAAGTGGGAAGCCAGTGTAGGTGGTGGTGGTTGTCTGTCTGCCTTCAAGTTGTTTCCAACTCATGATGACCCTAAAGTGAATCTATCACATACCAGGTGCTAATGTGATGTGATGATCATATGACCTTTATTAACTAGTACTGAGATTTTGTTGCCTAGTGCCAAAGTACAAGAAATGGAACTGGGATTAGAACTGGCTCCTAAGCAATCTATATCCAAATGAGATTATTTGTTTCCAGGTAAAGGACAGGCCACCTAAAGTTGAGTCTTTTTGGCAGTAGCAATGGACTTTCTCCAAGACTCAGGAGCATTAATCTTAGCTACTAACATATTACCGTATATTCCAGCGTATAAGACGACTTTTGAGCACTCAAAAGTGCCCTCCAAAATTGACAGTCGTCTTATACGCCGGATACACTTTGCTTCACCTGCCTGCCTATCTCCTGCCTCTTCGCAAACGAAGCAAAGAGGCAGGAGATCAGGCAGGGGGTGAAGCAAAGTGCTCCTCCCTGCCACCTGCCCACCCCCCGCGCTTCCACCCCCCCTCCCGAAAGTCGCGGAACCGCGGCTTTGGGGGGGTGGCTAGGAAGCCCCCTCCTCCCTTCCCCCCGCCCCCTCCCCGTGCATCCACCCCCGTCCCTGAAAGCAGCAGAACCGCGGCTTTCATGGAGGGGGGGTGGCGGAGAAGCCCCCTCCTCCATTCCCCCCGCCCACCCACCCCCGCTCATCCACCCCCCTCCCTTCCCCCCGCCCACCCCCCGCTCATCCACCCCCCTCCCTGAAAGCAGCGGAATCGCTGCTTTCAAGGAGGGGGGGCGGAGAAGCCCCCTCCTCCCTTCCCCCCGCCCACTCCCCGCTCATCCACCCCCCTCCCTGAAAGCAGCAGAATCGCTGCTTTCAGGGACGGGGGGCGGAGAAGCCCCCTCCTCCCTTCCCCCCGCCCACCCACCCCCGCTCATCCACCCCCCTCCCTGAAAGCAGCGGAATCGCTGCTTTCAGGGAGGGGGGGTGGAGAAGCCCCCTCCTCCCTTCCCCCCGCCCACCCCCCCCGCTCATCCACCCCCCTCCCTGAAAGCAGCGGAACCGCTGCTTTCAGGGAGGGGGGTGGCAGAGAAGTCCCCTCCTCCCTTCCCCCTGCCCACTCCCCATGCATCCACCCCTCCTCCCTGAAAGCCGCGGAAACGCGCTTTCAGGGAGGGGGGGTGGCGGAGAAGCCCCCTCCTCCCTTCCCCCTGCCCACTCCCCATGCATCCACCCCTCCTCCCTGAAAGCCGCGGAAACGCGCTTTCAGGGAGGGGGGTGGCGGAGAAGCCCCCTCCTCCCTTCCCCCCGCCCACTCCCCATGCATCCACCCCCCTCCCTGAAAGCCGCAGAAACGCACTTTCAGGGAGGGGGTGGCGGAGAAGCCCCCTCCTCCCTTCCTCCCACTCACCCCCCGCGCATCCACCCCCCCTCCTGAAAGGGAGGGGGGCTGGGAAGCCCCCTACTCCCTGCCACCCTCCCACCCTCCGCCCAGCCACCCCCCTTCCCCAAAGGCTCGCTTTGGAGAGGGGGGTGGCTGCGAAGCCCCCTCCACCCTGCCACCCTCCGCCCAGCCTCCCCCCTTCCCCAAAGCCCCATTTGACCGCACAGCCTGCGGATCCCCCTCCTGCGCTCCTTCCTGGAAGGGAGCGCAGGAGGGGCATGCAGAGGCTGCGCGGCCAAACCGCGATTCGCCCCTTCTCCCCACCTTCCAGGAAGGTGGGGAGAAGGGGCGAACGTGCCCCTTTTGGGCGCACAGCCTCCGCATCCTCCTCCTGCGCTCCCTCCTAGAAGGGAGCGCAGGAGGGGCATGCGGGGGCTATGCGTTGGAAGAGGGGGGTCGTCTTATAGGGCGAATATATCACAAACTCTGCATTTTACCTTAAAAATTGGGGGGGTCGTCTTATACGCCGGGTCGTCTTATACGCCGGAATATACGGTAGGTCATTACAGTGTCCAAGATTATAGCCCTGTCCTCTGCCTCAGGTGCACCACATTGATGCATTTCTTTTCCCCTCTCGATGCAGATGTCACCCCTACCATTCTGGACTGGTTCTCTGTGCCATATCCCAGCTACAGCCTTTTCGGGAAGAGGCTGGTGCAACTCACTGGGAAGTCCTTGCTGCCAGCACTGTCTTCGGAGCCACCATGGGGAACTGTGTTTGCAAGCCAGAGCCTCCACGAGGTGACCATGCACTATCCCATGCGGTCTGTACAGCGGGGGGCCTTGCGCTTCATTCACAACCTGCAGAATCGCACACCCTTCCCCATAGACCAAGATTTCTATGTTTCACCTACCTTCCAGGACTTGTTGAACAGGACCCAGGCAGGGCAGCCCACTCACTGGAACAAGACCCTGCACAGTTACTACTACCGGGAACGCTGGGAGATGTATGATCACAGCATCGACCCCACTGAGAGCCACAATGTGGCTTCTGATCCCCAGTATGCCCAGGCTTTTGAGGAGCTCCAAGGTATGTTGCTGAAATGGCAGTGGGAAACAGATGACCCTTGGGTCTGTGTGCCTGATGGAGTCCTGGAGGATAAGCCCAGTCCCCAGTGTCGGCCGCTCCATAATGAACTGTGATTTTCTTCTTCCTTCCTCTTGGTGGTAGCTGTTAGCTTCCTCATTTAGAAGAGAAACAACAGGAAAAGATCTGTTGTAAGCCAAATGAGCTCGGATAAAACTTGCAAACGCTACAGTTTCCAGAGCCTAAGTACTGGTGAGTTTGTGAGCGGAGGAAGGGCCAGAGCCAAATGCAAAAATGTGATTGCTGCTCACAGCAGGCTGTCAGCATTTTAATTACTACACATGTGGGCACCATCTTAACGAACGTTTGTTGCTAAAGGAATGCCCCCAAGTGCGTAATTCAGTGACTGGTCTGGCCAATTCCACAACTAGCTGTGGGACAACAAGAACAGAGGTGGACTGGTCCCATCCAGACTATGGTCATATTGTTAGAAATAGTACTTCTCTGAGAAAAGTCTTTGAATGGGTTAGGTTTGAAGCCATTTCAGATATTCGGAAGAGTCCATGGTTTAGCCTTTTCCCAGGATTGCACTGCCTCAGAATACCCCCATGGGGCAGACACTAAAGAGCTATCTACTCAGAAGCATCCAGGTATTTGAAAACCTAGCATGCTAGGAGAAGGCAAGTCTAGAAGCAAGTGTCCTTGTATTTGTGGCACAGGTTTATGAAACAACTTACCATATCAGAAACAGCCCAATAGAATGAGCTTTTTTTAATGTGCAACATTTGGCACAGCTAAACCTATTTTTTAAAAAACAAATAAAGAAGTAAATAAATAGTCTTGGTGCTGATGCTATTTCTCTAGTTGTGGTGGCATGGCATAGACAACATAAATTACAGAGAGTATAATTCCTTTTCTATTCATGCATTCTACTGTATTGGGAAGTATATGCCTGCTTAAGATTTTAGTGCAATTCTTTACATGTCTACTGAGATTGTGAATTGTGGCATTTACTCCCAGGAATAATGTATGTGGAATTACAGCCTAATACACTTTCTTTTAGATCTACTATCTCTACTACAATAACTGAAATGTAATTGGTTACAAGCCCCAAGCTGATATCTATGTATGGTTGTGAAAGCTGGACAGTAAAGAAAGCTGATAGGAAGAAAAATTAACTCATTTGAAATGTGGTGCTGGAGAAGAGGTCTGTTGATACCATGGACTGCTAAAAAGACAAATTTATGGATCTTAGAGCAAATCAAGGATGAACTCTTCCGAGAAGCCAAGATGATTAAACTGAGGCTGTCATACTTTGGACAGATCATGAAATGATGACTCATTGGGAAAAGGGATAATGCTTGGTAAAGTGGAAAGCAGTAGGAAAAAGGGAGACTATGCTACAGATGGATGGGCTCAATCAAGGAAGCCATGGCCCTGAGTTTGCAACCTGAGCAGGGCAGTTGAATACTGGGGCTCTTGGAGACCTCATTCATAGGGGTGCCATAAATAAGTCAACTTGATGGCAAATAACAACACCACAAGTTACAGAAACATGAAAATCAATACCACAAGCTTTTAGCTGCGTTGACCAGCCTGTTGATTTTCAGTAGAATTAGAAGAGTTCTCTGGATTGTGTCTGTTGCATTTCTGAAAATGGATTTCTCGTTTTGACAAAATACTGTAATACTAAAGAGGCCTTGCTCAAATTGCTTGTTAACAATATTCAAGAAGACAATGACCAATGCAGTGGCCATCCCCTGCTCTGAAATGCAAAGAGTGGAGAACTCTCATATACAAATGGGACAATGAATTCTATCATTGTTTCCCCCCTCATGCTGCCTTGCCAGTAGATCTTTGTGTTTATAGTGCATCAACACAAACCACATCCCCCAGTGGTTCCCTTGCAAACATAATTTACCCACCCACCACAATTTACTCACCTTACTCAAACTTGGACTCTAAATTGTGTGGCCAGCTGCAGGATAACTAAGAAGGAAGCTAAGCCTTAAATTGCATGGGCAACCTTTGGCTTTCAGTTCTTAGGGGCTTCAGTTCTCAGAGGCCACAGCAAGCATGGCCAACAGTACATGATTTTGGAAGCTGGTAGCCAAAAACACCTGGAGGGACAACAATTCTCAAACTCCAGCTGCTGCTGACTCCTCCGAGCGCAGTGGTGCTAGTGCCTACCAGTCACATTCTCTCAGTCGTGTGCCTTGGTGAGTGAGAGCTTGTAGCCAAGCAACAGGGTACGATACAAGAAACTGGGAACACACATTCCTGATTTAAAAGCCAAACAAAGTGTAAGCATCCATGTACCTCAACTTCTCACCTATGTACAGTTGCATGTGAAGCTTTTAGTACACTTATCCAACAGTTATTTGACTGCTGTTTGGTCAAGGGGTGTGATGGAGGGCATAAAACAAAGTGAGGCTGGAAGGGGGTGGTCAAGTTCCAAACATATGAGGAACAGATTCATTGATGTTTCCCTATCCACTGGGTAAGCAGATGGTGCTATAATTTTTTCACCACTGTGAGGATTAAAAAATGGCCCTGTTCCTCTTGAGGTCAGTTCAGAGCAAACAGTAGTATCTTGAAGTATTTCTAAAGCTCAAGACAAATACTGATGGGTCACACATGCCTGCCCATCTCCAAAGTGGGTCAACGTGGCAGTTGTTCCACCCACACCACCTTCTTCTGCTCCTCAGCAATGGCCACACGGACACAGCTGGCAAGTGTCTCAAGGTCATTCCAGGCATCAGGAGCAATGGTCCCATACAGACAAGACACTGTCTCCAGCTGAGCCTCCTCTTTCCGGGCACTGTCCAAAAGTTGCTCCTCAGTTGCTCCAAGGCGCTGAAGGGCTTTTCTGAAATACACAGCAGCAAGTTAGAAGCTGGTAGGATTTACCTCTTTAGAGCCATTTTATGTCATCCGGATAGGCCTGCTGGAATATCAAGCTGGGAGCTGAGAAATGCCTTGTGGCTTCTGCTGAATGGAAAATAGACATTTGCCCAAAGCAGCAACACTTACCGGAATTTCTTGCCATTCTTCTCACTGATGATGACCAGGATAATGATGGGATAGATTTCCATAGTCAGAAGGTCCTGTACACTCTCCAGGCCCAGATCCAGCCAGCTATGCACATTCTAGAAGTGATCGGAAACACTGAGTAATATTTGTATCTCTAGACGTGTGTAGGTAGGTACAAATCCTAGTCATTCACAAGAGTTCAGTGAATCAACATCTCATTGCAACAAATCCCCAGTACCTTTTGCATTAGCCTCTCTAGAGTCTGACGGGGAACACAACAGCTGCTATTTAGATCTCTTCCTTCAGGGAGTGCACCTCTGTCTTGTGTTTCATTCTGGGAATCTGCAGAGGTAGGAAAGAAATGGGTCAAGCACCAAACTGCTCTGGAGCCATCTGCAGCAGGGTTCCCTATGGGTTTAGGTTTTTTAGATTTTATTGATGTCACCCTGGGATAACTTGAGAAAATGTACTACATATGTCAAGAAACAGTAGGGAGTTTTTGGTGATGAAGCAGTGGTTACACCAGGAACTGGTAATGCTTTCTAGAGGACCAAACCCCTCCCTGATCCATCAGTTCAGCTAGTTCTGCCAGTTGTCTCTTCCTTTCAGCAAATCCAAAGCCAAAGGCCCTTAAGACCCAGAAAACTGCTCATTTGGTCCATGGCTTATACAACAATCCCCCTAAAAATTCTAGCAATTGTCAACCTTAGCCAAAACATACCTGCTGGACATTTCTCAAAGCCCTGGGACAGGCATAGCTTGTCAGCCAAGATCTTGCCCAAAAGGGCAGGTACTGTGAGGATTGGACGTGGTCGTCCAGGCCTGCAGGGCTTGACCAAAGTGTATGGCATCAGACTGACACAACTCCTGGGGTAGAGGCTGATTTGGGAGTTCACTAGAACAGAAGAAAAAAGAGAGGAGGTCAACAGTGGCAGGGAGGAGAAGGCTGAAGACAACTAGCTTCTCAGCTGCTGCTTGGCCTTTTAGTCCAGTTTCACTCCAGAGTTTCCACACAGATTTTCCAGGAACTCTCTCACAGCTATAAACATCCAGGTGCCCCATAGCAAAAACAAACAAACACAAAAATGGGCCTGGAGTGTGGGTTGTTGCAAAACTGGGGAGGCAATTGCATTTTCCAAGTTTTTTGATTGACAGAAAATTTCACTGGATGCTCAGGGGTTTTTTTTGGGGGGGGGGGGACAAAACCCTGCTATTCCTGGTATTTCATAGAAGAGAGCTTGGGGCAGATGCTGCTCTAGCCTGGAACAGAAGGTTGCAGCAAACTGACAAAAATTTTATAGCATTGTTTTGTCCACATGGCTCAGAATATACATACGCCAACTGTCACATGAAAGCAAAAGGGAACTGTGAGAGGAAGGCAATAAATAACCTCTTTTATTTGTGATGTCTGCAATCTGTCTGATATTGACCTTATTTTTCTCAAGTCTGATGGATACATAAAAGGAAAAAAGAGCCTACTAGCATTCCTATCTCATCTCAAGGGGAAACATAATGTGCAAACGCATTCTGGGTGGATGGGCTATAGTGGTCACAGTAATGTGGTTGTAGTTGGAGCAAGAAGTAAAGCGGTTTAGAAGTACAATGCACAGATTAGAGTGCTGAAAATTGTAGAGCCAAGGCAGGGAGGGAACAGTGCAGTGGCAGCACTAGGGGTGTGTGGAGAGGCCCGACCGCACCAGGTGACACCATCAGAGGGAGAGGTAACACTGGTAACACCACAGTCACAGTGCCTTAGTAACACCACAGTCACAGTACCTTTAGCATCACAAATAATATTGCATATACCTGAACTCACCATTTGGCCTGCTGGGGTCTGAGAGACCACAGTCCATAGATGACCAGAGTGGATTGATCTTATTGTTGTCTGTGCTAACAATACGAACCAACTTGGGCTGCACCCCAGAATTCTACAAGGCAGAAAGGAAGAGGTAACATTATTTCTGAACCGTGTAGGCCTATCCCAGGGTCTATGATAGCAGGGAGTACTTAATATCTCATAAACTGTGTTATTCAGACCCAGTTGGCCACAAAACAAAGCCTCCATTCCATATAACTATCATTAATTTTTCGATACCCAGCAACATATTACTGGTCAGAAGAACTATGTCACAGTCATACTGTATTTCCCTCTGTCTGTCTGTATGTCTTGGCCTGCATTTACAAAGTGGGGTGGGGAGTGGGAAAATAGCATTGGACAAACCTTGCAGTTCGCAGTCTAAATGAATGCTTGTAAATTTTGCTTCAGTGACAATACATAATCTCCCCAAACCGAGAGACAGAGAAATCCAAAGAGCAGCTAGTTGCAAAATGACCCCATGGCTTCCAGTGGTGCGGCCAGTCAGAATAACTGGATTAAAGTGTTGGCCAGACTAAGTGGTTGCCTGTGAGTTGAGCTGTGTCTGCACTCATACAGGACAGAGAAATTCCTTGCTCGTGTTAACGTCACAGAGTGCCTTCAATTACCTTGCGGGAAATTATGCTCTTCTGGGCCAGCTCCTGGATCAGAGTGATAAGTTGCTTCTGTGCCCTAGAATGGAGACAATGAGATAGGACTGCATTGGACAGAAAGGAGCCTTCTTTGAGGGCTGTTTTACAATATGAAAATATCAGGGAAGAGTGTACTCATTACCCTCTTCTCGCTTGTGCTACTGGAGATACTCACTGACAGTAGTTGGGGATAGTACCAGCATCCATGTCCTTCATGGTGTAGGGGTTCACCTGGCAGGCCCTCCACTGGGCTTGGCCCTGACACATGGTGTCTGTGACATGCAGAATGTCATGGCATCGCACTGGAAGCTCCCCAGTTGCCTGTCTCTCAAGGCACAGGTTGGACCGAACATAGAAGGAATCACCCGATGTGACCAGATTGGAATTCAGGTCACTCAAAAGCTTCTTGTAGCCTAATGGGACAGGAAATTGCATTTTTTTTCTGTGTGAGAGCAGCAGTAGTACAGCAAGCTGGGAGAGATAATAGGAGGAAAGCATGACAACTGCTTCCCGTATAAAAGTCCTGCAGGTCCTACCCATTATATTTTGATGTCCAAGACAGAAAAACCATCTACTCATTCACACAAATTAGCAAGGGGGACAATTCATCCAAACATTCTCCAGCATGATCAAGTGCTTTTGCACAGTCTACATTTGCTTCAATGAGGCTTCTGCAAGTGATGGTCTAGATGGGTGGTACTCAGGTCTGTCTGTTTCCCAGTATGCCACCCTTAAGAGTGTCTCCAGATCTAGCATTTCCTTTATTTCATGGTCAGGCTGCCTTGGAAGAAATCACTGGTCCCCAGCACAGTCTGAGAGTAAGCCATGGTAACCTGTTTCTTTCCCAGCCCAGCATGTAGGCAAATATTCTTACCCTCCATATTGGGCCTCACAGACAGGCAGCAGAAGTCATTCACCTTCTCCAGAATCCAAAGAGCCTCCTCCAGTGTTGCCTCCTCCAGGACAGCTTTGAAACCTGGTTCTATGACTCCATAATCCACCTAAAAATTCAAAGAGAAATAGTTCTAAAGTTTCCTAAAGAAAAAAGAAGTTTGCTTATGAACCAAAGCAACTTGTGGAAGGGACTCAAAGACAGATGACCTGAGAATAGATGGGGACATCAAGCACCTGCAGCCTCACCAAGATGGGACAGAATAGAACACAGCCTTTTCCTATACTCAGGTCTCGATGACACCTTAGTGGAAACTATCTCATGGCCATAGCTTTGGTAAGTTACCTTTTCTTTTGGACTACAGCTCCTGGTGTCCAGTGGACAGCATGGCTGAAAACCTAAATTGTCCACGGTAACGGCCTATGGGAAGGATGATGAACTACCCAAGGTAGGACATATCCCGATACAACCTACTGAGTTACCTTCACAGTGATATATGTCCAGATCTAGACAGGAACCCATTGTGTTAGGGCTAATAATCAACTGAAAAGCTGACAAGAGGAGATTGCTCCAGGGACTTTGTGTGTGTATGTGCCTTCAAGTCTCCTGTCAACTTTTGGCAACCCCACAATTTCATAGGGTTTTCTTAGGTAAGGAATACTCAAAGATGGTTTTGCCAGTTACCTCAGAAATTTAGCCTATAGCACCTGGTATTCGTTGGTGATCTCCCATCCAATTACTAACCAGGGCTCACCCTGCTTAGCTTCCAAGATCATACAGGATTTGGTGCCTTTAGGGTATTTAGGCCCTGAGACCTATTATACAGTATGTGCCAATGCTATAACCATGCTGCCAGAAACACTGGGTACATGCGACCGTAATAGCACCATTATAGAATGTGTTTAGTTTTTGCATGTTGTTTTCTTCCACCAACACTGAATGTGCGTCAGATGATAAGTCTGTAGTTTTAGATCCAGGCATAAAGCCTGAAATCCGTGGGGCTGAACTTAGCCATGACAGAGGATGGTGGAAATATTCATGCAGTCCAAAGTTTGATGCAAACTTATCTTGTTTACAAGCCTTGAGCTTAAACACAAATCAGAACACATTTGTATGCCCAAGTCTGCACTTTTCAAAATTTTGCTATGCAGTTCACAATACAAAAAACTGAACTGATATGTGTAGTAAAGAAGTATATACACACAAAATACATTATATTCTAGGAAAACCACTTGTGAAAAGTGTGCACACTAGGAAAAATATGTACAAAAAAGCATATATTGGGGGAATACATGTGAAAAATAATATACGTACATTTCTAGGTGTTGGTGAATTCATGAATTGATACAAAAACATCTTATGACCAGAAAAATGAGCAACAAGGAAACTGAAACTGTCAGAAGTCATCCACTTCTAGACTAAATTAGCTCCCAGTGATATCAGTGGATCTATTCCAACCAAGACTAAATCCATCCTTTAGGCTGTTCTTCTATTACATGGGGATACTGATAAGAATGCAGCTAGGATGTGTAAGATGCCCAAAGAGAAATGTGCCATCTTCACAACAAGAAGACATATAGACCCTTGGAAGGTAAAGCCAAAGACTTAGAATATGATATGCAGTGAGGAGCTTGGAACATCTCACCAGTATAATCTGTTGGCCTGGTGACAAAGACATCTCATCAGCAGGAGAGCCTGGTGTGACTTGATGAATGAAGATACCAGTTTGGTTGCCACCAATAATGGTGATCTGTTCCAGCAAAGCATTGGCTTGGAATGCGATGGTGGTGATGCGGCTTTGAAAGCGTTGTGCAAGTCGGCGGCGCATGGGCACACTGAGGAGAGGAGAAAAAGCAGTAAGGACAGGTTGGGCATTGAAGTCTCTGGGCTCCTCTCGTAATATATATCTTTCTATTATTTTTGCCCACAGCAATTTAGCTCCTGAAATTTGGCCTCAACTGAACTGCAGTTACCTATTAAGGGCCATTCAGTGTGACAACCACATGCCACCTGGATCAAGGCAAACTATGACGGAAGTTTCAGTCACCAGTATTGTGCATGATGCAGAAAATACATTATAGTTTCTGTTGGCTACAAAAAGAAGCCAAGTGAGCAGTGGAACAGTTTGCAACCATTGCTGTTCTCATGTGCCTTCAGGTTGAATGTGTCAGGGAAAATAGTTTTTGAGATCAGGAGTTTGTCTCCCCCTCCCTGAATAATTTTTTACCAGACATGTAAGGCGCCAATTTGGCTATCAAAGGTTCATAAATCTGTCTGGTTTGTTATTCTGTTCTTTAGGATTGTATATGAGAAATGAAATTTGAGATTACTTTCGTTTCTCCCAAGGACTAAGTGTTAGAGACTATATAACTGGGAGGGGTTACATTGTTTTTGTTCCTGAGATAGAAGAGAGCTTCAAGTTTGTGTGTACCTCTCTTGCTTAGAGAGAATCTAGAAAACATGGTTAAATGTTTTCTGTTATTGTTTTTTTCTTTTTATTTAATTGTTATTAATAAAAGCCTAAAAGAATTTTGGCATGGACTTATTTTTGCACCAAAGGAGTATTTGTTTGCTCACGAAGCACACGTTTTCGTTGCATATCTCCTGTTCGGATGAACAGGGAGTGACTGCGCTCTGCACATTCCTGTGACAGAATGACCTCAATTTATGGTGACCCATAAACAGAGTTTTCCTAGCAAGATTTATGCTGAGGAGGTTTGTAATTGCCTTCCTCTGAAAGTGTGTGACTTGCCCAAGGTCATCCAGTGGGTTTCTGTGGCTAAGTGGGGATCTGATCCCTGGTCTCCTAGCGTCTTAGTCCAATATTCAAATCACTGGCTTTCATACTCATTTGGAGAAAAGCAGAAATTGAAGGAGAATCCATTAACTGAAGAGTGTGCAAGATCTGGCCCTATGAGAGCAAACTCCCTTAAACCACTGGATTTCAGGCAACTTGTGGTCCTTAATTACATCTATTACCTAGTATAATTACTTCCAGGAAATCTGCAATCCCTTGCTTGAACAACAGTTTACTTGCCTTTTGCTTAAGCATTACCTTCCCACTGAAATCTCTATGCCTGCTCCCCATTTGTGCAGCCCCTTTGCCTGTCCCCTATTGCCTATGCTCCCTTGTCATTTGCCTTACAATTAATTCCTTGACTAACAATCTCAATTTTCCTATGATGCTATTTGAATCATTTGTTGCAGATGGGCCCCAGTTCATGACCTTTCTTGTCTTTGTGATCTGTCCCTACCACAACTGTCTCATTCTCTCCACTGTTTCATAGATGAAAACTGCAATACATGTGGCTGAGCAACATGAGTGTGTGGTCAAAACGGGGTGACCAGGCACTAAGAGAACAAGTGATTGATGAGGAAAAACACAAAACTATTATGTCAAGCTGAGAAACCCTGGAATTTATGTACTGAGAATTCATCTACGCAGGCCAGGATACGCTAGTTCCCTGATGGAGTATCCTGCCAGCAGATTTTTAAAATGTTATTCATTTATTTATATACCGCCTTTCTCCCTATGGATCAGATCACGCCCATTCCTCCCCCATTACCTGGATGAAACAGGCTGGAGTCCAGACAGGCACACCAGCCCAGCCTTGCAGCTGCCACCACCTGCATCCCACACTCCGGATCCAGGCAAGAATCCTGAAGCATATGAGTAAAGCCCCCTGCATGTGACCAGCCTTGGATCTGGAAGAGTCAGCCAGTAGCTATAGTGGGAGACCGGTGTGCTGGAACGGGCTCCTGCAGTTACATGGGTCCCTACCTGTTTTATTTTGGCTGGAATGCATTTAAGCAGTTTTTTTCTTAAAACACTGTAACAGGCTCCACCCTGTCTTCCCCCCATCTTAGCCTTGTCTTTGCCCCGGGGGTCATGAGGACTGTCCAGGGGCAAAACAGGGCAAAAGCCCTACATTGCCAGCACTGCAGGGCTCCATGACAGGGATAAGATGGTGTAAATTGCCCTTATAGACAAGCCCCTAGTTTAGGAAAGCATGAAAAATCACAAGTGAGCCTTCAGGAAAGCAAGGCTCTGTCCCTTCCTCTTCCCCGCCCCTGCTGAGTTAATGGAAGGGAAATTACTTTTTCACTTTGACTTTCACTTTGAAATCAGTTTGAAGCAACTGAAGTAAGCTGAGGATGAAAGAGGAAAGTGGGAAGAAGAGAAAGAAACCAGGACATTTTAAAAGCAGCTGAAAAAGTGGGACAGCAGACAATTAACTGGGACTGTTAAACTGGGGAAGTTGGATGCATGCTTTCTGAGTGGGTGAGGCAGGTTGTAGCACTCCTGCTGTTGATTTGAACCTGGAGCCTGTGGGAAATTATGACCCAAACTACTTGTGCTCTGGCACATGATATTTACCTCTCTGAGATGCGGGGCTCCATAGGGAACCACAAGGAGGTGATATCTGTAAAGACGAAATATTTGAATAAATGAGAGCACAGTGATCACTTGTTGGTCTCTAATCCAAGCATTAATGTTACTTAGCAGAAACACACACTCAGCAATTAAAAAGGGACTACAGTTTTGCAACAATGGACAAATTGTTTGTGTTGTAATTCTCAACATTTTTTATTCTGTCTCCCTTGCTTTGCTGGGATATAGACACCAAATATCTTTTTCCCCTTAAGTGGGAAAAGCTTCTGGGGGAGGGGTTTTTCCATTTCAGTAGCAAACCTAGAGGAATGGAAACAGTTTTCCCACTTCAGATTGCAGTACTGTATATGGAAAGAAATGGGACTTCCAGGCAGCTCCCCCCAACTCCCAATCTCTAAATATTATTCAGTGTTTACTGTTCAGTATAATCTTTTTGAATGATCCAAGCCAAAGTCAATCTCCCATTTATTTCCATAGGAAAGAGATGTGCAGTGCACTGCCAGTGATTCCAAGGGGACTTAAAAGTGCTCATCTTTGATTGGATCATACTCAGTCTCAGCCAGAGGAGGATGGTTCTAGGATCACATGTGGCCCCAAGGTTGGTTTTATAGCTGTCAAACCTCCGGACTCCCCAGACTGACAGTTTCCTTCCACTCACAAACATGAAACAAACAAACAAAAAACAGGAGAATTGCCTCTCTTGGAAACTTCTTCACCTTTTAAATAAATCTTAGGAGTACTAATGGACTTGGGAGTACTAATGGACTTGGGAATACTAATGGACTAATGGAGCCTGTACTAATGGACTTTTTCAAAACTTCATGGGATTTGGGGTTGGAGTTGGTTTTTGGCTATCCATGAGGACAGAAAATTGGCCCTCAGACTAATCTCTGGTTTCAGAGCTTGGAATTAGCTAGCTACAAGTAACATTGTTAGCAATAATTCCATTACTTTTCTTTTGTGAAAAGGGCATAATGATGTTATATTTCAAAAGGAACATAATGAGTAGAAACAATGGGGTGGGGGCAAGTGAAATTTGTAAAAAGTAAAAGTTTTTTTTTTTAAGTTGACTTTTTAAGGAAAATTTTAGAAGTACCCTGAGAGGAATATTTCAAGTTTTATGTCATTCTCTTATAAATCTAAGTGTATTCTCTTTCCAACCAAAAAGACCTCTGGAAACAGACAGACCATTTTAAATGAAGCTTTTATAATATCTCCTGAGGTAATGCGATAAGGGAGATTATTAGAACTGGAACTTCCCTGTAGAACAAATATGCCCTTCCCTTTCCCATGGGACACCAAGCATAGGAAAAGTTTTGCTCTTTCTGTTGAAATCTTACCATCTTTTCCCACCATCTCATACTCAAAAGATGGATCCTCTGCTTTCTCCTCAGAGGCAAGAGAAAAATCCTCCTCCAGATATTCCTGAGAACTACTGCACAGGAAGACAAAGGATATGAGAGCAGTGGAAAATGAAGAGAAGTTAAATTCATCCTGCCCCCGCACCCCCCCCCGTAGCCAAATTAAAGAAGTTACTTCAATCAGCAGGTTCCTGAAGAAGATGCCATAGTCCTGTCTCCAGTATTCATAAATTAACACATATGTATATATCTTAAATATATGTTAATTGATAAATACTGGACATATAAATATATGTCATTTTACAAGCAAGTCCTGGTTTAGGCCAGTGCTTCTCAGGCTGTCTGAGAACAATCTCTCCCCACCCGACCCCCAGTATGCCAAGGACCAGTACTATACAGGAATATATCAGTTAACAAAGCTTCTGAAAAAGAAGCTCCTTTTTACAAAGTTTTCTTATGCCTGCCCAGCCCCCACTTTCCCCACTTATCTGCTGCCTAGCTGAAAGGTTTTTAGCAGCATTGGCATTAGGAGGATGGAAAAAGAGGGCTGGAGAAACACAGATTTTCTGTGTCAGGTTGCAGCAGCATGTCTGCAGTAAACTATATAACGCAGGTTAAGGCGGGGAAAAGCAAGATATTACTCTAGACCAGTGGTTCTTAACCTGTGGTCCACGGACACCTAGGGGTCTGCGATGTCCTCACAGGGCATCTGTGAAGGATTGAAGTCTGCTCAGCCACGTGACAGGAGTCAAGGCAAAGGCTGGCTGGCTTGGCCTGCACATTGCCGTTCAATTCGCTCCAGCCACAAACTTGTAGGAAGAAGCAGGAGAAAAGTCTTCCCTCCCCTCCAGTGCCTCTGAGGAAAGGGTTAATGGATAGTATAATTGTATCATCACCATGATCATCATCATCATTATGTATTATTATTCTTGTTGTTGTTAGGGTTTTAAATCTAGAGTTAAGTCTTGGGGGTCTGCAGCAACAAAAGCCATTTAAAGGGGGTCCTTGGTAAAGAAAAGGTTAAAAGCCACTGCTCTAGACAATCCTCCTGCAGCTGTGTGTGTCTGCTTACAACAGGCAAGCTAAACAACAGCTCTCTTCATAATCCCTTACTGACCATGCATGAAATACAAAGGGGGAGGGACAGATAAGCCTGCGTTACCAGCTTCCCCCAGTGTGATTTAAAAAAATAGCACAGATCTGTAAGTTTAGCCGACAAAACAGAAATCATAAGATGGTGAAAGAAAGAAAAAAAGCCCCTGGATGCATTTTGGAAGAAGCTTTCAAGTGGTTTCTAGAGGGTTGAAAATATTTTTGTTTACTTATTCAAGGCTTACTTGACTTTGTTGTTGCCATTTCCCATGTGCATATTGTTAGTTTTGGATAAAAAGTTTGCAGAAACTTATTGAATTGCTTTTCTTTTTTGTGGTATAGGAAACTATCCTTATTCTTTCCATGTTATTTCTGCCTCTGGTACCAAAGTTTCTGTTACAAAAGTAATGTTCCAAAACACATCTATTCTAAGAGGAGATTTTCACACTACAGTACACTGTTAGGACTTTTTCGGATGCATGAAATATACCGCAAGCAGCCTCGTCGCGTTGCGAGGCTGCTGCGCTGCAGAGCGTCCGTTTCGTATGACGCTCGCCCCTGGTGGTACTGTTGCGGTACCGTGGGGAGAGTTGAGCGTCATATTTCCTCGATTTTTAAGAACGATCAACTTTCGTTTTTAAAAATCGAGGAAATATGACGCTCAACTCTCCCCGCGGTACCGCAACAGTACCGCCAGGGGCGAGCGTCATACGAAACGGACACTCTGCAGCGCAGCAGCCTTGCAACGCGACAAGGCTGCTTGCGGTATATTTCATGCATCCGAAAAAGTCCTTAAAGTGCTATTATTCCTCTTTAACTGCTCTGGCTTCCTCCTGTGGAATTCTGGGGTTTGTAGTTTAGTGAGGCCTAAGAGCTCTCTGGCTGAGAGTTGTAAATGACCTTCCCTAAACTGCAAATCCCAGCATTCCACAGGAGGCAGCCAGAGCAGTTAAAGTGGAATAGTAACACTATAACAGTGTAGTGTGAAAATCTCCTCTGTTAACTGAGGTATACCTGTATTTGTGCCTGTTAGCTACAACTGTTTCTTTCCTAGAAGCCCTCCAGGGACTAGCAGCCAATGGCTCAGGAACCAGGGATAACTACTTTGAGTAGCACTGGTTTAGAGGAGTAAAGTATCCTTCCCATACCTTATGGGAGAAACTGTCTAGGCCCAACACGAAACCACTCTTTCCTACTAACAAGCTCTAAACAAGTTTAATCCCTGTCCAGTCCATTAATTTTGAGAAGGTCTGATATGGAAGAACTGTGTATCAAAAAAGGGGTCTATCCTGGTTTCATGGCACATCATCATTGCTTCTGTTGAGCTGGACACTCTAGGTTCGGTAGTGTTGGTCTAGTTAACAACATGAAGGGTCATGGAGAACTTCTCATACCCTGCTCTCCCTATTACATCTGCTATAGGTTAATTGGGTACCCTTGGGTAAATCACTCTCTCTGTGTCATTATTTTCCTTGTAGAAGATGAGATTAATAGTAACCTACAGAGTAGTTTAGAGGTTGAGAAAGCTATAAAAATGTTTTCCAAATTTGAGATAATTTAGAAATAGTATGAACAATCTTGTAACACTCTTTATAGGTTCCTTGGTTGGAATTAGAACAGATTTCATACATTTACTGGACATCAGGATGGCTGGGAACTATAGTGCTCTACATAGAATCTGCTGGCATGTGAAGATTTATGGGGGCATGTTTCTAGCTGTCAGGGCTATAAAGAAAAGGGATGGGAAACAGCTGATCAAGGCTTAGAAATAATGCAGAAGAGTTATTTACAAGACTACCTGTGACAAGAGGGAGTATGATATTGATATATCCTTCCTATCTTCCTCTAATCTGTCCTCCATATTCTGCAAAAATCTGGATTTAGGGGATAAACTTCTTTGATAAAGTTTATCATCATATATAAAGTTGCCTGCTTCACAAAATGTTTTTCTGTACCAACATTTTGATAGACATTCTAACATTTTTCAAGGGCGATCATAATTCCAAAAGCCCTGATATACTCACCTTCTGGAAAAAGAGGTCTCTTGCATGGCTCTCCTCTGGAGAGAATGTTTGCAAGGTGGCACTGGGCTGCATGACCGGAAGCTCTCAACTAGCTCTTGGCTTGACCCGTGGCTTAAATTGGACCAAGACTGAAAAATAGGAGAAGTCAGTTTAACCACAAGTACACTCCAACATGGGTGAATGCAAATTTCACAGCTCAGGGTTATAAATAAGGTACTTGTTCCCTGGCTTCCCATGCCTCTAAGAGTATGACCCTGAAAGAAAGATCCTCTAGGCTTTCACTGGAACTGGAAAGGATAAGTGAGCTGAACTTTTCTACAGGGACCCCAGCTCACTTTTCAACTGCAGAAAATATTAAGGGTTGTAGGAAGGATCTTGATCCATATACAGTACCTCAGACATGCTCAATAAGCTGTCTTGGCTGTCTTCTTCCTGAGGACAGATGGCATGCATGCGCACCAAACGCTGCTTCCTCTTTGGACAATGCTCCTTGGGCTCAGAGCTGGTGGGTACATTCTGTTTAACCTGCAAACAAAGAAGAGAGAGAGAGAGAAGTGGGAGCAGAGAGGTCAGTCCCCCTCCTTCAGAAGACAGTTTCATTTCACAAGATACATATCAGACACAAGGGCTGCAGTGCAAAAAGCATAATGGGGGCCAACTCTATATCTTAGGCAGCAGAGAGAACCACTCATCTCCTCGGAAGAGTCAGGAAGGTAGGTGAAATGTAAACCATACCCTCAGGCATTGTTATCCCCTCCCCCAAAACACCACCACTGCCGCCACCACCACCATCACCATGGGTCGGTGGGTGTGTGGGTGGATGAAGTTTAAAAAGAAAAGAAAATCCCTCCATTGGTGTCAATTGAGGGTTTTATATCTTTTTTTAAAAAAACTATGTGGGAGATGATATTAAGGGTGAAAACCCAGTGACCAGAAGCTTTAAATCACTCCTGTTCCCCACCACCACCACATGTAGAGAGTCATCTGCATGTTACATGTTTAATCTAATGTGTAACTGTGGCCCTGAGGCTAGGTTAGAAACACCCAGTTGTCTCCTATTAAAAAAGAGACTAGACTTATCCCTTGCTGTCCTCAGTACGCCCATGTATAGGGACCCTACCTCAACCAAACCTCAACATTAATGCCGAGCCTCTCAGGCCCACCTGCTTCCGGAGTTCACAGATCTCATCAGTGAGCTCAAAGACTCTGCGTCGGAGTGAATCTTTCTCTAGGAGGCTCTGGGAAATTTCCATCTGAGCTGTGTCCCGGGCGCTATAGGCCTATGGTAAGAGGACAGAGATACATAATCAGTGACATGGGCTTTGGGATTAAAACAAACCAAAGCAAACTGTTCTGCAACAACAAAGCTTAAGGACTAGTACAAAATGGACCAAGAGATCCAATGTCCCACAGTGGTTAAAAGGCTCTAGTGAGCTGTGGCACACCAAGGCTCATGTCACCCCTCCCCCGCCAAGGTGTCACCTGGGGTGGTTCGGCCTCTCCACACACCCCAGTGCCGCCACTGCTAGTGAGTAATTTCCTGCAGGGCCCAGAGTATTATTGCAAAGTAGGGCAAGTGTAGCAGAAAACATCATTGCAGCCACCACAATATATCAAGTAGAAAAACATCCACCCTGAAGAAAAGCCTGGGGGAGCTGTCTTGACTCCTGTACAGCAAAGTATAAAACTAAGGCAAAACCTTTCAATCAACTTCTGCTAATTGCCTTCAGCACAGAACATTTTAGCAAACAAAATGAGTATGGCAGCCAATTTAGATAGGAAGTCTTGTCACAACTGCTGAGTAAATCTTTAACCCCAAGATCCTAAGTGCCCTGAGCTTACAATAAACAAGTGCTGAATCCTACTATTTGACACTATGTGACAATCAGGAATTGCCATGGGATTTCTGTAACCACTGCAATACTCTGCAGTTTTAGGCTCCTGTTAAATGGGCAGGCCATCTTCTCACTTATTTTGGCAGCCTCTCTGTTCCCCAGACTAATCAGCCCCCTCTCTTTGTTGGTTAGACCTCCAGTTCAGATACCTGATCTCTCTCTTTCTGCAGGTCAGCCACTTGTGCCTGGAGGGCACTGATTTTCTCTTTGTAGATCTCACAGTCCACCTTCATCCTCTGGCACTCCATCAAAGTGTGTTCTTTTTCTTCCCAGCACTGCTTAGAGATGCATAAGTAGCAAGATAATTGTCTCTAATATTTATATCCCACATTTTCCCTTTATGCTGAAAGCTTCATGCGTATACACTATGTTGGCAACTTTTAACAACAGTAGTATAAAGTGAGCTGTGAGCTTTTAGGTACATGTGAGAGCAGGGCCAGCCAAAGACATTTTGCTTCTTGAGCAAGAGGACAAAATGGTATCTTCTCTGCCATTCTCCCTTTCCAGACTGGCACTTGAATCATACATCAGCATTGGTGATGGAACAACCTCCTCTATTTCCCCTGAGGACAGCAGTCTAGCTTAGCTTGGAAGACACAACTCTGTCTTTTATCCTAAATATACACTGGACTGACTATGTGACAAATGTTGCTGTCCTTGAGCAAGCAGGGATCACCAGCATTGAGGCCATGATATTGAGAACACAGCTGCACTGGGCAGGGCACATTTCTAGGATGGAGGACCATTGCCTCCCAAAAATAGTACTCTATGGTGAACTCGCCACAGGTCAGCGTAAGAGGGGCGCTCCAAAAAAGTGATACAAGGACTCCCTGAAACAACATCTCAGGCTCGGCCAAATTGATCACCAACAATGGTCCGCCCTGGCCTCACATCGGGAGGCATGGAGACGCACTATCCACAATGCTGCAGCCTTATATGAGAACTCACGCTGAACAAGTCTTGAAGAGAAATGGCAACACAGAAAGAATCACAATCTGGAAACATCACCCAAGGAGACCTTCTGCTGTGCTTTCTGCAACCGGACTTGTTTATCTCGGATTGGCCTTTTTAGTCATCAGCGCGCTTGCAGAAAGCGCGGGATGAGTCCTTCCTGAATCTTCGTTTGTGAAGAAAAGCCAGAGATCTTTTAGGGTACGGAGATACCTGAGGTAAGAGGCTCACTTTGCCTAATGGTAGGGCTGGTTGTGTCTTACAGACTGATGTACAGGAATGAAACTAAGGTGATATTTTACAGACCTACCCAATGAGTTCATAGCTGAGATTAGCTTTGCAATATATTTTGATGCACAGCTCATGCTCTCAACTGCTGTGCTCCAAATGCATCATGACACTGAGCCAGGAACAGTGGAACATCAAACCTGCACTAGCTATGTCAGATAAGTTGGAATAGCTAACTGGCCCCATTCCACTGTTCTGAAGACACTGAGGCATTTGCCTTCACTACTCTCTTTTGATTGCAAGAGGGTCTGCTGAAATCAGAGTGGGCAACAAACATACTGCCTTCTGCTGCACTGTGAAGGCTGTGACTGCAAGATATGCATAGAAGACTGGATGATTTGGAGCTGCCTCTTGGTCTGCAGCTATGTGGTGTAGAACTAGATTCCCAACTGGAAACAGTAGGAAAAATAGTACATCCTGGTGGTACATTAGGTTTACCCTTCTGGCATCCCCTATTTGTGGCAGGGGGCAGGTACTGTTAGACTGAAATTCCCATCAGTCCTAGACAACATAGCTAAAGATAAAGGATTCTGAAAGCTGAAACCCAAAACATCTGGAGGGCTGCAGTTGGCCTACCTCTGACCTAAAGGTTGGGAAAGAGACTTTCTCCCTTATATCTTGTGCAAGGGCAACCTTGGCTAGCACAAGATAAAGCTCTCACCTTCTTGCGCTGTTTCTCAGCCAGGACTGCCTGCTCCCTCAGAGAGTGGATACGGTTCAGCAGCTCTTGTTTGCCCTCCAGAGCATCATCCAGGTTCTGCTCTAGAATGTCTTTCTGTACCTGGACAAGTGAGACATGCTTATTTGAGAAGCAGCTTCCCATCCCAACCTCACCACTCCTGCCCAGTGAGGAATGTACAGATGTGAAATGTATAAATGTGGCAGCTAGAGGCATGGAAGGTCTGCCTCCTCCCTTTAGGACCCCCACAGTCAAAATATAAATGTCAAGGAAGATGTTGGAATTGCAGGAGACTTGTGCAATGCAAATCTACCTTTAATTTTGCAGAAATCAGGGGCAATCATCTTTCCCAATCCTAAACTATGTGAATGCCTCTGGTTTAAGTTTGCAGAAAGTGATCCCTGGGCAAACACACCTAGAGCCTATCTCCACCACAAACTTATATTGCAGGAATAGGCAACTGCAGCAGGTGTAGGGGCCAGTTCCCTCTCCCAGCCTACGGCAAGCCATAACCCCCTATATTTTATTTTAAAAATCATACCTAGGAGTCAGTGGAATTTACTTCTGTTTGTGACTTTTGAAATATGAGTGTTTTAGGTGGTGGTGGTGTGTATGGAGGAGTTTCAAGCAAAACTTGGAGGACTCCAGGAGCAGCAAATGTTCCTGTTTCGGGGAGACAATTTTTAGCCTAAAACTTTAGGGGTATGCATGGGCCACATTGCCCTTAGGTTATGTTTCCCCCATCCTTGCCATCCCTGTTCTTATACCAAACCAATCTTTCCTGGCTTCTTCTAAAGAATCTTCATAACTGTCATTTGATGAGGTTGTTAAGAAATATCCATAGCCCCCCTCACAGAACTACAGTTCCTATGATTACCTGGCAGACATCAGTGAACATGAAATCAGCTTAGAATTGCAGTGTGTAGGTACTACCTATATGACTCTGTGTTTGGACATAGGTTTGGAGATTTCTTTTACCACACTGAAGGTCTCCAGCTCCACAAGAGACTTGAGACGCTCATTCTCTTCTCTCAACATCAGAAGCTCATCTTGTAGTTGTTCCCCAGGAGTCGTGGGAGATCTCTCCCTTTCACAGAAGGATGAAACCTGGGCTCGCTGCAGTTCTTGCTTCATCATGTACAGCTGGCTTTCACAAGAGCAAGGAAAGGGGAAAAGGAGCAGTGGTTGAGGTGAGTGGCACCGCAGAACATTTGCAAAACAGTTGGTCACACTCACTGGACACATGGAACTATCTACATCGGGGTGGACAACTGTGAACCTCCAGAAGTTTTGGGAGGGTGTGCCTAAGGACTTTATCAGATTACCCCCCATTAATGTTCTTTTGCCAGCACATTTTGTGGCATTTTTATGCCAGCAAGAGAACCCCCCCCACCAGACCTTACCTTGAGTCGCATCAAAAGGCATCCCCAGCATAAATGGAGCACAAACGGAGCTCCATTTACTTCTGGGTTCAAAATCTCCCTGATTCTTGCGAGAAGATGCAAGTGTGGCAGAGTCAAAAAGTTAAGCAAGATGAATACATAAAATGTAGACACAAGCACAGAAGCACACTTTAAAAATTACAAGTAAATTGGGGGGTTCATAAAAAGAGTGTCCCCTACCTGGTTGTCGTGATCTTACCTGGAAGTGTTCTGTAACTGACGCCATATTCATTTGAGCACAATGGTGCAAGGATTTAAACGGCAGCAATGCCAGCAACAAAGCACCAGGGGAGATCTATTGACAGCTTGGGCCATCAATAAAATAGAATGGCTTTTTGACAGTACATGATCGCGAAAGGACGACATTGTCTGGTATGCACACCTTTTTGCAATCATTAGGCATCATTATGACACCATATTTGCTGCATCTGATAAAGTCCTATATCTCCCCCTAGCCAGCATAGCCAGTGGCAAAGGGTGTAGGATTTGAAGTTCAAAACCATCTGGATGGCCACAGTTGGTCACCTTGGTCTAAGGTTTTGGTTTTAAAAGTACAGAAATATTATCAAACACTCTTATTTAGGTATTTGCTTAAACAGACGCTGAGCCAAAACACAAACACCAAGAAACAAGAGAGTGGTATTAGTATGCTCAGGAAAACAGTGAGATATGCAGAAGTAAATAAAACAGCTCAGAAAGAGGACAGAGCATCCTACCAGTCACAGTCATAGACTGTTGTGTATAGTCAGTTGAAAAAGATGAAAGGGAAAGTGTGAAGGAAGTGTGTGTGTGTGTGTGTGTGTGTGTGTATGTGATGCCATTCTCCTTGAGCATCTTACAGTTTCTACTAATCCTGGAAGGGAGCATAGCTGGCTAACAGAACCCTGAACAGGAGCACTCCTGATGAAGATACAATATACATGGCCCCTCCATATCACCAATCCCCCCATTGGACTGTCCATGGATTGCCGCACCCCATATTATTCAATGGCGGCAATGTGAATGCAGACACACCGAAGCGTTCGTGTTCATGTCACCACCATTGCATAATATGGGACTGTCTGCATTTTTTGGCATCTGTGTGAGGTTCCAGAACTGAACCCCTATGGTTCCAAATGTATTATTTTGGATCCACTGTAATATTTTGTTGCAAGTTCCACTTGTAAGCACTAAGGAGATTATCAGACGCTGTAAATATGGTGTGGTAACGACGCCAGGAGATCACTAAATGGCTTGCATTTCAGACGACGTCGTTCCCGTGTTGTCATGCTCCCATTCGGCTCTCATTACACTGGCGCATCTTTTTATTGATGGGCTAAGCCATCGATGAATCCCCTGTTCTGTTTCTGTAACGAAATGTCCTGCAACTGAAATGACACCCCGTTATGCTGGCACGATGCCAGCATCAATGGGAGGTCCATGCCAGGACACTTCCAGGTGAGATCGGGACATAGAGGTAAGTGACATACTTTTTTTGTACCCTCCCCGGGTTTCTTGTAATGATTTAAGTGTGTTTTTGTGCTTGGTGTTACTTTTACTGTAGCATTTTTGTTTTTATTTTTAATTCCCCGAGCTCTCGTCTCCTCGCGAGAGCAGCCAGGATTTCAATCCAGGAAGTGAAAGGATCTCCTTTCGAGCTCTGTTCAACTCCTGGGCTACCCTGCCAAGGGAACGAGGCATGATTAAGGTAGGTCAGAAAAGTTTTCATTTTATGTCGTTACAGGGACAGGAGAGGGGCCAGAGAGGACATTGTGAAACGGAAACGCTTTTTTCATTCCTGTCTGAAAATCTCCTAAGTGTGAGTTATCTAAACTCCAAACTATTGAACGTTTTCAAGAACATTAGTTTAACACAGCAATGGTGAGGCCAATCACAGCACAAAAAGAAAGAGAAAAGGGTGGAACATTTTAAAGAAATGATGATCACCCAAAGGCTCTTCTAACCCACTCTCTAGGCTCTTATAGCCCAATACTTAAGCTGAGAACATGGAAAAGTTACTAAGTTTAATCACTAGCAACAGACCATGGAGATTTCAGCAAAACATATAATCACTGACAGCCACTGCTTCCAGGAGTAGCTGACCTCCATGTCCTACCACACCTCTTCCTGTAGGCTCTGGCACCGCGTGATAGCCAGGTCTTTCTCCTGCAGGGCACTGCTGTAGCGTAAAGAGAGGCCATAAAGTTCATCCTTAAGCTTGAGAGCCTCGTGGAAGTGGGCACTGAGCTCCCTCTTCATACGGTTGCATTCGGCCTCAATGCCCTGTAGGCTTTCAGCCTGGGCTTCCAGTCGGGCCGTGTTCTCCTTCAGTTTCCGACAATGGTGGAGCAGGGACACTTTCTGCCGCTTCTCCTGGCTCAGCTCCTCCTGGAGGCTGCTCACTGCCTTGGCCAAACATTCTGTCAACTGGGAGCTCTCAATCAGGTCTAGGCAAAGAGAAAGAAGAACATTTAGGCCTTTGTCCAGCTCCAGAACCTGACACAGTAAGGCTTCTACCTCAGAAAAGAAGCAAATAGACAGTTATTTATTATATTTTTGCTATCAGAAGAAGAGTGTATAAGGGAGGCTGTAAAGGAATTGCTATGTATAAAAGAGAAATCATTTTGATTATCTGCCTCAAAACATCTTGAGCCACTCTTGCCCTTGCCAATAAACTGAGGGATTGTCTTAGAGCTATTATTGGATAAAGGAAACAATGGCGTTATCTAAACTGCGAAAATACTCCTCACAGAATGCAAGGAGAATCGTACTTGTCTTAATGGCATTCCGCATCATTCTGCCGTATTGTGGAGGGGGGCCCAAAACATCAAAAGCTATGCAGGAAAAGTCTTTGCAGCTTTCTCCACAGTTTAAAAAAAAAAAAAACAGAGAGGGGAATGCACATTCCTGCTCGTTGGGACATGCAATTCAATATGAATTGCTTTCCCATATGAGAGGAAGCGCAAAGATGATTGACCAGACAAGTGGGGGGGGGGGTGTGCTTGCTAACAGGGCAAGCATCCAGTGCCACCAAGTTGGATTTTCGCCTTAGCGAGCGAGAGCTAAGGCTAGAAAATGGGGTGTTTTCCCCCTTTTTTTCTACAGGCAAAGTATCACTCTAGGACACAATGGAAATAATTTTCTTTAAGTTTGGTGGCAGCAAATTAAGGTAATTAAAAACGTGACTAAATCACTTGCAGCCACCATCTTGACCAACAGGCATGCAAACCTTATGGGGGCAAAAAAACCATTAAGACAAGTCACAGCTGCTGTGAAATGCCATTACTGTGGGGCACTGTTTTTTGTTTTGTTTTGTTTTTTCCCCTCATATAGACAAACAGACAAGCCCAACACTACACACAGCTGCCATCAATTAATATTTATCGAAACCTCCTGGAACACAGAACAACATCTGACTTCAAAGAAACATAAGTAAATAGGCCTGGCATTGTTCTGGCCTCTGAGAAGGTGACGTAGGTGGCCCCAACTTAGCTTATGCTCAATAAAACAAAAGCATTGTTTTCTGTTCCTCCCACAAGGCCTGCCAGCACTGAGGTCCTCTGGTAGAGGTGTTGTTGCGTGCCTTCAAGTTGTTTCTGACTTATGGCAACCTTAAGGTGAAGCTATCACAGGGTGTGTGTTTTGGCAAGATTTGCTTCGGGGGGGAGGGTTGTCTCTGCCACCCTCTGAGGCTGAGTGAATGTGATTTGCCCAAGATCAACCAGTGGGTTACTATGGCTGAGTGGGGATTTGAACCCTGGTCTCCAGAGTTGTAGTCCAACACTCAAACCACTACACCATGCTGGCTCCTCTGGTCCTGCTCCTCAAAAAAGCAGCACATAAGACTAACAACTTTGGGATGGAAGGTATTCTCAACAGACAATTCTACCCAGAAGGAAGCACTATGTAGGAATGGGTTCAGTCCAGGGAGTGGAAATGCTCACCACTGAAATGGTTGTGGTCTATGGACGGCTCCAAACCTGTGATGAGCACATAAATATCAGGGTTGTGAAGTTTCAGGCTTTCCAGGAAAGCAAGGGCTCCATTTTTCCCACGGGATTTCAAGAGATCCAGCATATGACCTGGAAATGATCAGGGGAGAAAAAAACAGTGTAAGCTGATAGGGATTGGGGAGCCCCACATGAGAGAAGTCTTAAGGCTCATCCTGCTCAGAGAGAGAAGCACACATCATCTTTCTTACAAGGGATACAAGAGCAATTTAAATGTCTCTGTCAGTGACTAGCCTTCCTTCCAAGAGGTAGCACTGCTGATTTGTTAGCAAGGGCAGCCACAACTCTCTCTTGTTTCCATATTACCAGAAGAGGCCATTCTGTTTGAAAACAGAATATCCTGTGAATGGAAGCTAAACTGCCTCCACTAGAAAGTTACTTCTCCTCTGCCATCTGCCTGTGGGTGGGGATCTCTATGAGCTTGGTGATGCAAGTGGAGTGTGGGACAGATACGTTTTGTAGGACTGTAACTGCTTCCCTAACTCAATTAATCCTGAGGTAGCAGAGCAATGAGGAAATATTTGTTTATCTCAGAAGTGAGTAGATTGCCACACCCAGGCTGCTCACCCACTCTCATGGCACTGTTTGTGAACTGAGGGTTGTGGAGCACCTCTTCCTCATCCAGTTGACCAAACACTTTGGCTTGGCGCAAGTAGGGGGTAAGCCGGCTTGGACATACAACGCGCACAATTCTGTAGCGATGGCTGTCTACCATCTCCCATAGACGCTCCTCATCCATGTCACGGAGCTCTTGATCTACCAGACTGGGGTCATTTGCTCCTGCCTCTGCCATAATGAGAACCTGGAAGGACAAGAGACATTTGTACTTTTTGGAAGGAAAGCAATCGAAAACATTCTAAGGCACCTTTCCCTGAGCTAAGGGCCTCCAAATGTTTTGGCCTACAAATCCCAGCCAGCCCAACTAACTTGACCAATGACATGGAATGATGGGAGATGTAGGCCACAATGGAGAGCACCTGGTTGGGGAAAACTTCTCTAAGGTATAACATTTCATGTGCTTTTGTTTCAAACTGACATATAGTCAGATCCCAGCATTGCACAGAACTAAACAAGTAAAACACTCTTCAGAAGTCATGAGAATTTTCTGTGATTTAATCCAAAATAATGCTACACATTGATCCTTATTGCTACAAATTAGCCCAAATAACACTGTTTGTAGTCAGAGTTGTGTCTTTTCTGCTATCCTGCACAAACACAGCAAAACCTCATAGCATGTAAAATACATCATTCTGGTAATTGCTCTTTTTCTTTCTTTCTAGAACTTTTTTAGCCCTAGTGAATGCAAAAAGAAAATAAAATTTTACAACAGTATAAAAAGTGCCTATACTTTCACATTTAACAGCAAATATTTAATACCAGTCTCTTCCTTCTTCACATCTTTCTCTATCAATTGTTATTTTATTTTAAAGGCAACTTAAACAATTAATGCTGCGAGATTGCAAACGTCTATACAAAATACAAGATTTATTTAATGGTTTAGCACCAGAATCAACACAAAATTAAATAACAGTTGCAAGGTATATAGTTGGAGCCATACATTCTAAATTGTGTACTTTATTTTTAATCCAAATATAAAAGCTCAGGTCATGCATGCTGTAGCAAAATCTGAGCACTTAATTTTACACAAAGAGCTTATACAAGGGATCTATGGAAGGAACTGAAAAATGAGAAGAAATAATTTAATATCAATATGATCAACTGGAATTACTATGGAATAAAACCTCATTAAAATCTACATAATCTTAAAGAAAGAAGAATTTTCAGAAAAATAATCTTTAGGTGGTTTTTAACTTCTCAAAAATTAAGACATGATTTTAGTGCCACAAACCCATAACACTGGAGAATCTGAAAGGACAGTGGTGCTCTTCTACATCTGGAGGGACTATGACATTGTACAAAGATTCTAGACAAGTGTTCAAAAAAGCTGGCGCAATTACAAAACAATAGTTAATTATAACACCAACTAGCTGTACCCGGTATAACATACGCCATTAAAAATCTCCCCAAAAAACACCCAGTAGACCACAAGAGAACCCTGTGAGGTAGGCTGGTGGATTTTTAAATTCTTCCTCCCCCTTCTAAGCATTTTACACTTTTCCTGGAATTGCTGAGGGTGACTTGCTCTGTTGCCCTGCTGCCGCCACAACTGCTACCACCGCCAGTTGACTGCCTGGGTCCCATCACAGGCAGTCTGCCGATGCTGCTGCTGCTGCTGCCACCAGTTGACTATCTGGGTACTGTTGCAGCGGCAGCAATGGCATCTCACCACCACTACCAGTTGACTGTCTGGGTCCTATCACAGGTGGTCTGCCGCTGCCGCTGCCTCCAGTTGACTGTCTGCAGGGCCGGTTTAAGGCACCAGTGGCGTCAGCATCCACAGGGGGCCCCATCATTGTGTAACCCTCCTCCTGCAAAAACATTATTAGTAATAATCTGAATATCCTGTACTGTGAATAAATAGCGTAGGTTGAGTTAGGTTACATTAACCTGAGATAAATATATGGGGCCCCCAAAATAAAGCATTGCAGCCCCCCACAAAAAAATTCCTTAAACCAGTCCTAACTGTCTGGGTCCTAATCTGGGCCACAGATTGAGTGGGAGGGGTGGGTTGTGAGGTGGAGAGGGAATTTGAATGTGGGTGGTGATTAGTTGGATGTGTTTCCTGAACAGCCAGTCAGCACATTGGGAAAGGCAACATACCCAAGAGTTTTATATATAGATAGATATAGATTCCTGCCTTATTGATTTTTGACAGTCACAATAAAGATCTGCAGAATAAGGAACTAAACATTCAGAGGGGAGGGGTATTGCAGGAAGTGGAGATTGCAGCAGAATGGACATAATCACAAGACTTTCCAATGAGAAGTGGAAGGAAATACTGTGGGAGCTGGCCCTGACAGAAAAACTAAGCAGCAACTGGACACAGAAAATTAAGACAGATACCTTACAGCACTAGGAACAGAGATTATATTCACCCTCTGTCAATGCAATGAAATCTGTGGAGAGAATTAACAGGATAAATATAAGGACAAATGCACCCAGATAACCTATTACAACAAAAGAATATTGGTATGGCACACCTAGATATTAAATAAGTCAATATGCCTGTTGTGCTTTTATTCTAAATTATCCCTTTTGTTCTGTTGCATGATGAATAAAAATATATTTTCAAAGAGACAGTGTTGAGCAGTGATTAAGGAGCCAATGGGTCAGGGAGCTGAATTAAAGTTTCCAATGGTAAAATGCTCTGGTGCCCTGTAGTGTTTTGTTTTTTCCCATGAATAGCAGAAATAGAATACACTGGCATGAATGGCCTAAATATAATGGTTTGCCCCAACCAGAGTAGATTCATCACATCAATGGAACCTACATGTTTACTTATCAAGCTGTCATTGATTTAATGGGTCTATTCTAACTGGAACTAATAATTGGATTTAGGCTTACTGTATATGCTTTTTTTGTTGTTGCACCAAATAGAGGTAAGAGAATCTGAGCTCTGTGTGTGTAATATACAGAACTCTGTTTACAGTGTTTGACAAATAGATCATGAACAAATATTCCAAAGACGGTTGCAAGACTCAAGGAATTTGAGTTTATTAAGCCAAGTCACATGGGCTGAGTGAGCCTAGAGAGTAGATCATAGGGTTACAGCTGCTGCTGGCAAACCATTTTATCTCTCTTTTTAAGGCTGTTAACAAAGGGTCAAAGTTGTTGAGGATAGCTGATGTTTCATTAGTGGGAGCTCGTGGTTAGGAGGTGGATTTCTGAGAGGATGGGAATCCTTCTGTTTGAATGAGATGCCAGTATAAGTTTAGAGAAAGTGACCTCCAGTTAATGGGGAAAGGACTGACAATCTGTTTGGCTTTTTTCAACTGAAAAAGCAAAGACAGAGAAAGGGAGATTTTTCTTTTTTAGCTGACACTGACAATTTAGGAAGGGTCATCTGAACTGCCCTCTGCAGAGCTTCTGGCTTATGGGAATGCAAGTCTTTTCTCCAGTTATGCTCTGACCATATATTGGTAAACAAACACTGCAAATACCTGTACCTTAAGTCTACAATGCTTTCTTATCCAAAGGAAGTTACACTGGAAAGTGCTGCGTAGAACTTATTGGGGAAACAGGGGAGGATATATATCTATATCATGAGATGAAATCTATCCTAAACATTCATTTAGATTCCCCCTGTGAAGTGACAGCTTTGGGAATATGTTCTGATGACATACGTCCTGTCCTTAAGCAGTTTATATCAGAAATGTTTTCAACATATACCTGACCTGTAAAGTGGTATGTCTTAAGCTATCTGATGTAGTGAACACCATATTTGTGCCCATAGACTAAAATTGTTCCTCTGCCCCCGTGTCCAATACTCACCATAGACCAGCAGCCAATAGCTCACAGACTAGCACCGTCCATGTGCCACCTCTTTAAGTAGTACTGCTGTAGAGCACTGGATTAGCACCTTGCATGGGCAAGGAGAAAACAATCACAAAAGAGCCTAGGGTTCACTCAGGAACACTGTTTCTTCTGCCTAGAACATAGTGCTTATCTTGTCCCATATAATTCTACTTGTGCATTTTGATCAGGATGGATACCACGCATCTCTTCTGATGTTTTGGACTGCAGATTTCAGCATTCCTCACTGTTGGCTATGCCGTTGTTGTTTTTGTGCCTTCAAGTCATTTGTGACTTATGGTGAAGGGGTTTGACCTTTCTTTCCTCTGAGGTTAAGAGAGTGTGACTTGCCTAAGGTCACCTGGTGGCTGAGCGGTGATTCAAACCCTGGTCTCCTAGTGTCCTTGTCCAACTCTCAAACCACTACACCATGCTGGCTCTGGTTATGCATTATCCTCCAACTATCACGATTTGGCATGGACAGTCCCAATCATTCCTCTGCTGTTCCACTTTTTCAGCTGCTTTTAAAATGTCCCAGTTTTTCTCTCCATCTCCCACTTCCTCCTGTTTCCCTCAGATTACTAGCGATACAAAGACTCCCTGAAACAACATCTCAGGCTTGGCCAAATTGATCACCAACAATGGTCCGCCCTGGCCTCACATCGGGAGGCATGGAGACGCACTATCCACAATGCTGCAGCCTTATTTGAGAACTCACGACGAACAAGTCTTGAAGAGAAACGACAACGCAGACAGAATCACAACCCAAAAACATCACCCAAGGAGATCTTCTGCTGTGCTTTTTGCAACCGGACTTGTTTATCTCGGATTGGCCTTTTTAGTCATCAGCGCACTTGCAGAAAGCGCAGGATGAGTCCTTCCTGAATCTTCGTTTGTGAAGAAAAGCCAGAGAGACTACAACTGCTGTAAAGGACTTTCTTCTACCTTCATGGTTCAATTAAAGGGAAGTGACAGAGAGCAATATTGTAACTATTTGCAATGGTTTAAGGAGTTCACAGAGTAAAGTACAACTGGGCGAAGAATCATGTCAATATAAATTTCTATTTTAGGCCCAGAAATACTTAGCCAACCTGGAAAACCATAATTTTGAGAGAGAAAGCCTGAAAAATCTGAGGTCCCTAGACCATGGAATTGGAGGTGGGGGGATTCAGGCCTCCTATGACTAGGCTGGCGGGTTGAGATGAAATGATCTGTCAAAATTCTACCACTAAGACTTCTATGGAGTTGATCATCCACAGGAATTATCATTAAAAAGTGTACCAAATTATGAGGCACTAAGAAGTATTAAGACAGCAATGCTCATTAATCCCTCCCAGGAATAATAAAAACTGACTGAAATATATTCTATGCACATCTACTTGGGAGTAAGCTACATTGAACACATGGAGGGCACTTCTAAGTAGACATTGGAGATTATCAGATGTGGCAAAAACCGCATCAGAAGCTCGCGATGAGAACAGGAAGGGGCAAGATTATCAGATCATGTCATCCTTCAGTGCCCCTGGGTTGTAGTGTGGCTGTGAGTAAGGTGTCCTTTTTTTATTAGTGGCTTGTCCCTGTCAATACACACGGGAAGCCTCATCCATGGCAGCGCTATGCTCCCAAAAAGGCTGAAGGGTGTGGGTGTATGGTAAGGTCACTCTTTCTGTCCTCCCCCCATTCTTCTGACGTGGTTTAGAATGCATTTTTTTGCTGCATCCCACCACGGCTGATAATCTCCATTTTGCTTGTAGGAGTCTTCATATTTAAGGATGTTTCCATGATAATGGATGACAAAAGTAATATGCAGTTTCCCTGCAAGAATCTACAAGTACACAAAAATTAATAACAAGCCTTCCAATGCTGAAGTCCCCCATCCACTTTAAAAACAATTCTGGGGTGTCTGCTTGGGCCCTGGACACAGACAAACCTTATCCAGGTTGGGGGGCACATTTTTAAGTTGCCTTGGTTCACTGAATCAAATCAAATTAAATCTATGCAATTAGCACTATGCAAACAGCAACAATTAATGCCAACACCTCAACTCAAGAGAATAAGTTTCCTGTTGCATTAATGATGCATTTGTTAATTAGACAGAGATAGATACACAGTTGATAGGCAGATAGATTGTAATAGAAATACAATGGCACTATGCAAAGAATGCAGGCTACATATCTAGAGGTTTTACCCTGAGATAGGCCAGTGTTCAATCTACTCTGACTGACAGAAGCTTTGCATAGGAGTTGCATAGGTACAGAGGGGTTTTTGTAAGGCACCAGTCCTGTCTGATCTTGGAAGCTAAGAAAGGTCAGCTCTAGTTATTACTTGGATGGGAGACTGCCAATGAATACCAGGTGCTGTAGACTATATTTCAGAGGAAGGAATTGGCAAACTACCTCTGAGGGTTCCTTGCCTATGAAAACCCTATGAAATTCATGGGGTTGCCATAAGTCAACAGGTGACTTGAAGGCTCATACATGCACACAAAGAACAATGGCAAGAACTAAGCTTGTGACCTTCTTCATGCAAAAATGTGTGCCCCCACTGAGCTATGTCTCCTGCCCTAAGAGGCTCATTTCTAGAGAACTGAGGTAGGCAGGCAGGTGAAAGACAAGGTTAATAGAAGATGAATCGGAGCCAATAAAAGACCAACTGTATATAGAAATAATCATGATAAAATGGTATTAGGAGATATAAAATAGGAAAAGAAGAGAGAAAAGTTTGTGGCGATAGTTAACAGAAGTAAAAGGGATGGGAAGAAGTTAAGGCGAATGTTAAGATTTTTGAAATTAACAGGTAGAGGAGAGATGTAAGAGTAGTAGTAAGAAGGACGTTAACAATAAAGAAAAACAAACCCTCAGAGATATTTTTTAACGAAGGAAGTAATATTTTATTTTTAATTTTAATGAAAGCTGCTTTGTTAGGATAAATGGGTGGGGAAAGGGGTGAGAGGGATGAAACGCTCCCCTTTATTCTGTACCCTCATTTTATATTGTATTGTATATAAAACAATAAAAGAATATATAAAAAAAGACCAACTGTATATTATGTTGGAGCTCCCAGTGGAATTTATTTTTTCTGAAAGCATCCTAAGGAAGTCTAAATCTGGATTGGGACCACGATGTAGAAAAAACAGAGCACTGGTGCTTCCTACCACCACCCCATCCCCACATGCCAATCCAGATTTCTTCCCCAGAGTTGCTATTAAGTGTGGAATGGCATATTTTCAGGTTCCATGGCTAGTATCCACTCTGAGTCGGCAATATGGATCAGCAGAAAGGGTGAAGATATACCAGAGCTTGGAGAAGTTACTTATTGGACTATAACTCCCCAAATCCCTCAGTCAGCATGACCACTCTGGGAATTATAGTTGGGGGGGAATTCCCCCCTGCTCTAAACTGGACATTTGTGCCTGCCTTGATCCAAATTTTCTAAATTTATAACTGGAGCTGGTGAGTTTCTCCATAATATGCAGCTTTGTCTACAGTTACATATATTCTCAGACTACTGCAGGTAGGAATGCAACAAACTCAGAAAATATGAAGACACTCTGACATTTTTTAAGACAGGACAGGATTGCAGATTATACGTAGGGAAAGAGATGAGAACTAAAATTAGGGCACTCTATTTTAGGGGAAAGAGGTGATGAGAAAAACAGCAAAAACTTAGGATTCTAACCACAGCACAAGAGGCAGGAATTGCAGAAGCATCTCTTTCCCTTTCACAGCACCCCATATCTGCTGCCAGAGAGGGTTGCCTCATTCTGTCTAATGGCAGGGCCAGCTCTGCTCTTTCACTAGTTTGGAAGTGGGGAATTTGTCAGGTAAAAACAATGATAAAGTCTAGGAGCCATATCCGCTTCCCAAATGTTTAGTCCAAGATAGGATATGTGTGGCTTTCAATATGTTGCTAAGAGAGCCAGCGTGGTGCAGTGATCTGGGTGTTGGACCAAGACTCTGGGAGGCCAGAGTTCAAATCCTCACCCAGCCATGGAGACCCACTGGGTGACCTTGAGAAAGTCACACTCTCTCGGCTTCAGAAGAAGGCAATGACAAACAACTCTGAACAAATTTTGGCAAGAAAACCCTGTGACAGGTTTGCCTTATGATCACCGTAAGTCAGAAATGACTTGAAGGCTCACAACAACAATGCGTTGCTGTAATTCCAGCATTCTTACCAAGCATAGTCAATGGTGAAAAATGCTGGGAACTGTAAACCCACATGATTCCCACTCCTTATTTAGTCTCTGGTCTCCTCTGCCCAATTTGCCATGGTCTCTGTGCTTAAAGACCAGGCTGAGTGCTTCAAGAGACTGAAAAACTCACTTCACCCTCACCTCCTTTGCCCAAGGCATGAGATAAAATGGCAAGGGCCAGGAATATTTTAACTGCTAAATAACAGCCTTTCCTCCCTTCAGGCCAACACACTTGAAGGAAGAGTTGAAAGCAAAAGTAGAAATCCTGTTTGGTCTTACCTGATGCCACTGATCAACAATGATGAATGTTGTTGTGGTCATACTGCAGCTCCATGTCTGGGAGGGTGGAAGAGAAGGAGGGAGAGAAAGAATGATTTTTGAAGAACAGTAGACAAACAGGTTTTTCAGGCAAGCCAGTTGTACTTGCCATGGAGATTTGAAGTTTGCAACAGTAGTTCCTTCTGGGCATAGTGCCAGGCTAAAAGACACATTAATCCACCAGAGGTGTTTGGCACAGGTTGCAGCGCAGTCAGGGATCAGGACCGAGGAAGCTCACTCCAGCTCACCTCTAGCTATAGAGAGGGAGCAGGAATGAAGCATACATCTGGATTAGGGGGCTGAAGTTCAAATCTTCCCTCAACTCTACAGCAATGTCACTGCTGTGACCCAGGGCTTGGGAACCTTACTTTTGGGGACTAAATCTTCCAGCAAGTCAGCCAGCCAGATTAGAGAGGTGTTAATTAGCGGGGGAGTGGGGGAGGCATTTTTCCATGCTGTAACCTTTGAGCAGTCACTGCCTTCTCACCTTGGTTTCTCATTTGTGAATGGAATAAAGAGATATTAACTTTAAGGGCTATTATTGGTAGTAATACACAGTGATAAACCTGAGCTTCCTTGGAAACAACATCTGTTGAAGGCAGTGGCACTCACGTCACATGCATGCCTTTAATATATTAATATCCTGTTTTCTAGCCAAGCTTGGCTCTCCTAGTGCTTTGGGATGATCAGCCACAGAAGGTACCATACCTTATCAGTATATGATAGCAGCAGAGAGGGCAAGGCAGTCTACTGGCCCCTGGTCTGTAAAGTAAAACAACAGATAAAAGTGAGGAATGAGAATCAGTAATACAATCAACAGTGGCATTAATAACATACTTTAAAACAGTGGTGGGCAACTGCAGAAGGCTGGGGCAGATTAGAACTCTAAGAAACCTTGGGGGCCACACCTGCTCATGCAATAATTAAAATTATTTTTTTTTTATGTTTAAAAATTGTTCCCAAACACCTGTATGTGGTATGGGGAATTTTCACTGTGTTTTTGGTTTCAACAAAAAACCTCTCCTAAATTGGACTAGGGATCCACAAAATGTGGAAGTGCACCATATGCCCCAATGGACATTTTGGTGTTGGGGGAGTTAAAAATTGAATTTTTTTTCCAAAAAAATGTTCTTGAACCCTGGGGATTCAAATGTGGTGGAAATGCCTTCCATACTCTTAAAGTGCATTTGGGGGCATTCTGGGGCAACAAATATTTTTTGAAAAAATGTGGGGGGGGGTGTTTAAAAAATGGCCCCTGCAGGGGCCTGGGGACACAAAAACAGCCCTGAGTACAGCATACAGCTCAGGGGCCGCACTTTGCCCACCCCTGCTTTGAAATAATGAAAATTAAACCAGTGGCAAAATCTTCTAATACAGTCATCCCTCCACATTTGCTGGGGCCAGAGGCACAGGACCCCCACGAAAGTGGAAAAACTCCAAATAATGCTACCCCTCCCCAAACCAATATTTAACACATACAAAAACATATGATCCACAGATTCAATCCACTGCAGATACCTTCAAGGAAGCTGGGCTCCTTCGCAAGACAGAAGTGAGTGACCGGTGGGCTTGCTGCCCCCTTGTCTGCTGCCCTGTGCCACTTTAAATAAGGGACTTACAAGCCTCATTCACAGTCTCTCAGCCTCACAAAGCTTGCAGCTCCAATTAAAAATAGCATAGGTTAGCAGCAGAGGTGGCAGCAAATAATCTCTGAATAATCACATCTGCAAAAGTGTATCCCACAACCATGGAGGGCCAACTGTACTGTTATTTAGTGGCTCAGTGGTACAGCTCTCAAGAGAAACTAAAATGTGTATATCAGAAATTCTTCTAGTTCCTGCTGCAAACCTAAAAAATATATTCTGTTCTATTTGGACTTATTGTAGATAACATCTCCCATGCAGACAAAAGACTTTGCTTCTGTAATGTTCACTTGTTTTGACAAGCCTCAAGCAGCCTTTCCCAACCTAGTCCTCCTCAAACGTTTTTGTCTACAGCTCTCAGCCACCACCACTTCTGTACATTGGGATGACAGGACCCCAACACTTCTGGATGCCACCAGACTGTTAAGGCCCAGCTTCAAACACAAAATGAAAAACCAAGCAGACAATTAAACAGTCGTTTTAAAGCTGTAGTCCCACAACCTGCTTACCTGGGAGTAATCCCCATTGAACTCCATGGGACTTATGTCAAAGCAGAGACATGTATAGGGTTGTGCTGTATATGTTACTTTAAATTTTGAGGCAAACATTCATAGAAGAGCTCTCTTACTCCCCCTCAGATACAAGAATGAAGGGTTGGCCATGACAGTGACTGGTGTTGGCTCAGAGGGAAAGAGGTACTACTCTGCTCAGCTTAATGAAACCGACTAGAACATGGTGCTGATGAACCATAGATTAGATTATTGTTATTGTTTTTTAAGAAAGAAAGTTAAGCAAAGTCATAATGGCTCAATGACATTTCGATATGACAACTAAATAATACTTCTATGTTGAGGCCTTGAGGCTCACCCCACCTTATCACTTTGAACACACACCCAATCTGGCCTGATTTCAAAGGCTAAACAGGGTTGGGCTTGGTGAATACCTGAATGGGAGGTGGTCAATGAACACCAGAGACTGAACTATGAAAAAATCCTGCCAGTCACAATGAACATATTGGGCTAAATGGCTCTGTGGACTGGCTCAGTACAAGGCAGCTTCCTATGATCCAGGGAGTGACCAACCTGTGGGCCTCTAGATGTTGTTGAATTGAAATTGCTATCAACTCTAGCCGGCATAGCCAATGGCAACAGCTGTGGAGAGTTGCGATCCAATAATATCAAGAGGACCACAGGTGGCTCCCCTCACTGCTCAGCAGTAATATACCTCTAAGTATCAGTGCTGAAGACAAAAAATAGGGATTTGCCATCATCTGCTTTTTATACTCATGAGCTTCTTGTTGGTCTCTTGTTTACCCTCATTGGAGACAGAAAGGGGAAAAAAGAAAGATGTGTTGGAAAACTTCAGAATGTCCAAATGACATATTACACAAGTACACTATCTAAAGCATTTTGTACAACATCCTCAAGTCCAATAGTTATGGATAATCCTGTTCCAAAATATTACTTCCCTTTTGAGTTCTAGTTCCTAGAAAACATGGAAGCAGAACAAAGGATTATACCGGACCCTTTGATCTTGATCTACAAAGTAGTGATATCTCCCTGGAAATGTACCCCTAGGGCCTACACTTCAGTACATTTATGCCCATTGTGAATGTGAAGCATATTGACGTGATTATCTGCCATCCATATGCTACAGAAAAGCTGAGCTGGTTCCCACTCCTGTAGCAAATGGCAAAACCATGGGCCAACAAGGGCAGTTTAGAGAAAGCAAGGAGAATGTACCACCACAATTTTGCATTCTTACCTTTTCCTCTCTTTCCTAAAATGACAAATTAATTCTGTATCAGCAAATCAACACCATGGGAAATGCCTCTCTGGACACAACATTCATCTCAACTATTTAGCATCTATGAACTTGGTCTTAATATTTTCAGCTGGTTGGGGTTAACCAGATGGGTAATGTTGAGATTAGCACAGGTAAAAAGGAACTGGCCTCGGCTGTAAGAATCATAAAAGAAAACCAAGCAAAGAGAGGGGTTAGAAAAATAGAATCACAGAGTTGGAAGAGACCACAAGAGCCATCCAGTCCAACCCCTGTCATGCAGAAACAAATAATCAAAGCACACCTGACAGATGGCCATCCAGCCTCTGTTTAAAAACAGAGCACCAGGAAGTTCTTCCTAATATTTAGGTGAATCTCTTTTCCTGGTTAGTGAGTAGTGTAGGTCTCTGGCTTTTTTCCGCAAATGAAAATTCAGGTAGGTAGTATCGGTTTTAAAATGTATCCTTTTTGTTTCTTTTTGTTCAAAGGTATAGCACCATTGTACTTTATAATAGGTAGCAAAGAAACACAATATGTAGTATTGTCTCATCTTGACAGACATAAAGAGCCTAAAGAGGAAGAAGAAAAAAAGGAGATATCAAAGAATGGATGGTGGCGTGCCTTAGGAGAGATACCACAGCTTGGCAGCTGAGCAAATTCTAGGCATTTTGGAGGGTACAAGTTTCATCACCACTAGTGTGAGTCAGAGGGGGCAGGAGATACGTTGGGGAAGGCTAACGTAGCTAATTTGGTTGTGGGAGACTAATTATGTGGAAAGAATATGCCAAAGCTTTTTAATGTGGGGGGCATTCAGTGAAAGTTCAATAACAGTAAGCAGAGCTTGGGAAAGTTACTTTTGGACTACTGTATAACGAAACTCCTGGCCAGCATTGACTACCTTGCCATGTTGGCTGGGGTAATCTTTGGGTTGTAGTCCAAAAAAGTATCTTCCCCCAGCTCTGGTTAAAAGGTATACAGCATTTATTTTGTATAAACTCTGTGAAAGGAACAGATAACAAGTTATTGCAGTGTGATCAGTTTCTGGGGAGAGATGTGCCTTGTCCACTTCCTGACTTGGGCCTGGCTGCTGCTAGAATGTGGCCCCTAAAGGTTTCCATTGAGGCAAGATGAATAAAACCTCATTGTTACTGTCTTAATTTTTCCAAAGATGAAAATATTGGGAAAGGCTTCTGCCAGAGATCTTGGAGAACTGCTGCCACCTGTCATGACTGAGCTAGAGGGAGGAAAGGATTATGTGTTTATTATAGGACAGCTTTATGTATTCATAAGCCTTTACTCTTAATAGGTAAAATATTTCAACTCTGATTATAATCCTTGGTGACTGCAACAGATATAGATCTTCTGTGGGGAAATTTTGTTTTGTTTGGAGGGAAGTGCTTGTCAACATACCTACAGACCCAGTCAGAAGCTCCACCTAGCTTGGAGTGGAAGTGTAGGTTACATTACTGGAAGGAAAACCCGTGATTGCATAAAGGAAAAAGAAAAGGGAAAAACACAGGTAGGTGACTCCCAAGCTAGCAAGATGGAGACAGGAACAGCGAATGACAAAGAGAAAAACTACTCTTCCAGCTTGCAAACAAGGAAGCATATTGACTGTTAAGAGCCAAATGATTATTAGCATCCATTTATGAAAGAAGCCCTGGGTTGGTCATGTTAAAACAAGTGACAAGAAAGAATAGGTTTGAGGGATTCTCAAAGCATGGTGTAATCTGTGAAACCCTATTATTCTTCCACTAATTTTTATTTTAAAACAAGCATGTGCAAACACGTTTATTTAGAGTTTAGATAAACTTTCAAAATCTTTCTGGAAAAATACAGAAGCACATTCCCAACTGGCAGGGACAGTCTGTCATTGGGTGGGGGGCAGTGGGAGTGCCTCACTCTAAAATGGAAGACAGGCCCCTACTTGGCCCACAATCTGTCCATGCAAAATAGACAGGGCTTCACTCTAGTGTGGCTGCGGTTTCCTCCCTGCACAGAAGTGAAAGTAAATATCTAGTGTTTTCTCTCTCTCTCCCCAAAAGGCACTGTTATGGAGTTAAAGGCAATATATATAGATATTCTTGTGCATGGATACACACACACACACATACACACACACACACAGATCAACCACTGTATCCACAGATTTGTCTTTTTTTTACATTTTATTTTTTATTGTATATCAGTATAATATATACATAGTAATCATCTTACAATGTATCTTGCGATATACCAATTATCCATATCAAATATCGATATCAGTTTTTCCTGCTATATTAAACTTCAAAAATTGTTCTATGGCTTCCTACTTGTTTGACATTTGAATCATAGAATCATAGAATTGCTGAGTTGGAAGATACCACGAGGGTCATCCAGTCCAACCCCATTCTGCCATGCAGGAAATCACGATCAAAGCATCCCCGACAGATGGCCATCCAGCCTCTGTTTAAAGACCTCCAAGGAAGGAGACCCCACCACGCTCCAAGGGAGTGTGTTCCACTGCCGAACAGCTCCTACTGTCAAAAAGTTCCTCCCGATGTTGAGGTGGAATCTCTGCTCCTGGAGCTTGCATCCATTGCTCCGTGTTCCAGTCTCTGTAGCAGCAGAAAACAAGCTTGCTTCATCCTCAACGTGACACCCCTTCAAATACTTAAACAGGGCTATCATATCGCCTCTTAACTGTCTTTTTTCCAGGCTAAACATACCCAGCTCCCTAAGTCTCTCCTCATAAGGCATCCTTTCCAGACCTTTCACCATTTTAGTCACCCTTCTCTGGACACGCTCCAATTTGTCCATATCCTTTTTTAATTGTGGTGCCCAGAACTGGACACAGTATTCTAGGTGAGGTCTGACCAAGGCAGAATAGAGCGGCACTATTACTTCCCTTGATTTGGGGGCAGAATAGAGCGACACTATTACCTCCCTTGATCTGGATATACTTGAACAAATTTAATAGCAAAAGTATTGGCAAGATGTTGTGATTTCTCCAGCATTTATGTTCCTCCCTCTCCACCTCCAAAAGTTTGTTTATAGGAGCAGAATATGACTTTCTCATGACTTCAGATTTTCTAGTGAACCACAGCGGGTGGCCTAAACCGCAGCAACACCTGCCAAGCTTTCACAGCCTCTTGCATTGAGAGTGAGACAGAGACAAGCAACAAAGAGGGACACATGAACTGGTCCCAACTTCCTCCAAGGTTTTCCCCTCATCTCTCCCTACTATGCCCTTTCTTCAAATCTAGACAAAAAAGAAAAACCCACAGCTGAAAGCAGTCATTCCTTTAGTGCTTTTTCAAAAGGGAGTCCCCCTACACCACCAGATCAGAATAAAATTATATAACTGTGCTCGGGCTACACATTTTCCTTTATGACTGCACACTCTGGAGAAACCACATTTTCCTAACGTCAGATGCAGGAGATTTTGCACCAAACCCAAAACACAGTGCCTCCCTCAAGTAATATGCCTAGCACTTTGCAGCATCAACACCGTTGCACAAACACTGGAAAAGTTCCAAACTACAGCGTGCAAGAGGAAATGAGAAACAACTCCCCATCCCATCTGCCACCCAATGTTGACTTAACAACTCCTAACCCATAGTCAGTCCTGGAGTCTCAAGCTTGCAAACATTAAGAGCTGAAATAGATTCTCTTAACAAGGCCAAACATCTGCCTCTGACATTCTGCGTTGCCTCTAAGTGACCGACTGGAGAAGACAAGCCTGCTGGGAGAGGGGGGAGTGACTCACTGCAGACTGTAATGAGAGTCGACACCGCTAGCAGCAAGGAAGGGTTGGAAAACCCAGCCTTCAGAAACATTAAGGAGACTCTGACATGCAGCGAAATGGCATGTTTCTGGACACCAAAAATCATGTGCAATATCAAGCCAAGTATCACGCAGGAATGTACATTCACCATTGCCCAAAATATACACTAACATGTACGTTCAGTGTAGTGTTTTCCTCCCACAGAATGAGACGTGGCAGACTAAAGACTTGGATGTGGATGATCAGAAGGGCCATATTCTCCTATATGAGCCTTCCAGGGGAGGCACTTCCCTCTATCCCACCACCCTCCCAGTTGGGTCTGATGAGAACAGGACAGAGGGTCTTCTCAGTGGCTGCCCCGGACTCAGGAACTCCCTTCCAAGTAAGATTAGACTGGCAACAGGTGAAGACTCCTTTTCTTCTTCAATAAGCCAGGAAACTGACTCTTTATGGGAAAAGTCATTTAGGTCTTACCTTTTTAATTGGTATCTTTTTAACAAGTTTTAATTCTACAGATAATTTAATTGTATTTTAATTTTTGTATATCCTTATAGTTGAGAGGTGCCACCTGTATCTGTTCCAATTTTGTAAGTCTCCTTGAGTCCCAGGAATGGGGAAAAGGCAAGATATCATCCCTCTTCACCACCACCACCACATCGCCATCATCTTTCCCTGAACCACCTGTGGCGGTATTGGGAGAATGCAGCTTTTCTGAGCTACGAAAAAGCCTCATTTGTCAAACCGAAGTTTGCCAGAACTCTGCCATGCAGAGGGCAAGCTTGGCAGCAAACACAAACCACTGAGGCCTTGCAAAGAGAAGCCAAATCCCAGCCCACCACAGCCCAGGGATACAAGGGCTGGAACAGTGACTCTGTGAAAACTGAAGAGTGGTTTTCAGTCCCTTCAGGACAGGAAATTTGGAAGCACAGCCAACTCCAGGCCTGAGGGGACCTTAAAGCCAAGGTCTATCTGGGGAGCTCCCTTCTCTTCTCCCTTTCAGGTTCACCTGCTGGTAGCTAGCCTTTCAGCGCCATGAGAGCACCAGCTAGCTGAGTCTAGGTGTACTATTTTAAAAATTCCCATCATGCATAAGAGAGATGCCAAGTCAGTGGCTTGGTGGGAAATTATGATGGCGCAGTTGCATGCTGCTGCTGAGAACGTGTGGCCACAGGCTTGTTGGCTTTGCTTCTCTAATGGAGGACTCAGAGAATTCCAAGAGCTGGCCCCGGTCCTGCTTGCAAGAACCCCTGGGGAGCACAGAGAGGAAGGCCATCGTCCACCTTTGCCTCTCGTCAGGCTCCTCTGCAGGGATGCCAAGCAGGCTGCTTTCCTGACCCGTTCAAGAGCTGGGCACACTGAAAGGTGGAGTGCACACTTCAAATGGGCGAGGGCACTCTGAGCCATGGGTCAGCAGCCACTCTCTTCTCTGTGCCCACCCCCCTAAGAAGACATCAGGACCAGGACCAGGGAGGACCAGCCAAGCTGGGGCACAGAGGCTGCCTGCCCATCCTGCTGCCTGGATGTCCCAGTGGCCTGCCTGGACTCCCAGGGCAAAACCGAGCCTGCCCCATCACTCTGAAGGGACCTTGGAGAAGTCAGACCTCTTCAGCTAACCCCTGTTTCAGTGCACAGCAACACTTTTTCAAAAGTGGCATTTTAAACCCAACACCAAATGGATGTCGCTTTGCATTCTGCCAGCTGGCCTCTTATCACTCTGCACAATAACGATTATCAGACTCACAATAAAAAACATAGACAACCATAAATGACTTTGTCTATTTCTAAGTTATTTACCTATATGTTAGGACTCTATTCCTTGTTCTGTTGGGGATTTTTACCTATATCAGTTTGCAATCTTGTAGTTCACCCTTTTTTTGCCAATATTCCAAAATCAGTTTCCATTCTTTGCTCCATATGCTCTCTATTTTATTTCGCAGCTTATTTGTCAGCATATCCAATTCAATCACGTCAATCAACTTATTTTTCCATTCGTTGATAGCCGGGCGATCTTTCAATTTCCACTTTTTGGCTATAATTAGTCTAGCTGCCGTGATCATATAAAGTATTACCCTCCAATAAACATTACTTTTCCCTTCTTCTTCCTCTTCTATGATGTTTAATAAATACAACTTAGGAGTGAAGGCCAGATTAATTTGTAGAATTTCCTGTATAGTTTCATGAACTTGTCTCCAGAAATCCTTGATTTTTGGGCATCGCCACCACATGTGTATCAAGGATCCCTGATTCCTTTCACATTTCCAGCAGTTACTCAAAACCTTTTGGTTCATCTTATTTAGTCTAACTGGCATATAATACCACCTGAAAACTACTTTAATATAGTTTTCTTTTAGATTCTGGGATGCAGTGAAGGCAAAGGATCTTTTCCTTGCTTTTTCCCACTCCTCTAAAGAGATGGTGCCCCCAATATCCAGTGCCCACTTTATCATATATTCTTTTATTTGATCTTGTTCTGTAAATCTTGTCAGCAGTAATTTGTAGAATTTTGAAATGGCTTTTTTGTTGCCTTCTTCTAGCAGTAATTTATCCAAATCGTTATGTTCTTTCTCAAACCCAACTGTTCTCAAATCTTCCAAATACCTATCTTTTAATTGCATATGGCCGAACCAGTTTAGATTGTATTTTTCCTGCAGTAATTCTTTTTTCTCTAATCTTAATACGTTGTCCTCCCCTTTCCTTCCGATAGCAGAGTATCTTAACCAGGAATCCATCTTGGACCACCTTGACATGAAGGCTTCTTGAGGGGAGATCCATAATGGAATTTTAAAACAAAACATCTCCTTAATTTTTTCCCAAGGCTTCATCAAGCCTTTCCTCACACAGTGGTTAGTAAATCCTCTGTTGGCTTTCTCTTTTCCATAAAATAAGTAAGCATGCCAGCCAAATCTGGCATCATGACCTTCCAGGTTTAATAGCTTCTTATTTTCTAATTTTACCCATTCCTTTATCCATATCAGTGCTGATGCTAAATAGTATATTTTTAAATCTGGAAGATCACAGCCACCTCTAGATTTTGAGTCTATCAGGTAGGACCGTTGAAATCTTGCCTTCTTTTTCCCCCATATGAATGTTGTTAAGATGTATTTTCCCCATATTTTGAAAGCTTTGTCATTGTTCAAGACAGGTAGATTTTGGAAAAGATACAAAATTTTGGGTAAGATGGTCATTTTTACTGCAGATATCTTTCCAAGCAATGATAGGCCTAACTTGCTCCATCTTTCCAGCTCCTTTTTTATTTCTAACCAAGTGTTTTTGTAATTATTATCAAATAGCTCCACATTACATTTTGTTAACCATAGACCTAAGTATTTTACTTTGCTGCTAATTTTGCACCCTGACAACTCTACCAGTTCTTCCTCTTCTTGTTTACTCAAGTTTTTGGTTAGTATTGTTGTTTTATCTTTATTAATTCTAAACCCTGAAAATTATCCAAACTCTTTCATTGAAATTAAGCACTCTTGTATTTGTTCTTTTGGATTATCCATAAAAATAATCATATCATCAGCGAATGCCCTTAGCTTGTATGTGAAACCTTTTATCTTTGTACCTGGATTTTTTTTATTTATTTTTTTTTTGGTTTTTCTTATTTCTCTATTCAAAACTTCCAGTACCAAAATGAACAAAAGCGGTGAGATTGGGCAACTCTGCCTAGTGCCTTTTTGAATTTTAAATGTAACTGTTTTTTCGTTGTTTACAATGATTTGTGCTGATTGTTCTGTATATATTCTTTCTATTCTCCTACAAAATTTATCTCCCAATCCAGATCTTCTTATCACCTCTATCATCAAGTCCCAATATATGCTATCAAAAACTTTTTCAGCATCAATCAGCATCAACCCCACCTTTTTTTCATTGTGTATCTCGTAGTATTCTAACATATCCAGCACTGTTCTTACATTGTTGCTTATTCTTCTACCAGGAATAAAACCATTTTGGTCTTCACTTACAAGCTCTGAAATTATAGATTTCATTCTGTTTGCCAAGATCATTGTGTAGATTTTGTAGTCCAGGTTTAGGAGTGAGATGGGCCGATAGTTTCCAATCTCCTTTCCATCTTTCCCTTCTTTTGGAATCACTACTATATTTGCATTTTTCCATGTATCAGGTATCCCATTCTGCTCTATGTCGTTGAATGTTTTGTAAAGCGGGAATGCCAGTTCATTTTCAAATTTTTTATAAAATATTGCTGTGAATCCATCTGGTCCAGGGGCCTTGTTCATTTTCAAGTCATGTATAACCTGTGAAATTTCTGCCATTGTAATTGTCGCATTCAATTTTTCTGTCTGTTCTTTCTTTAGTTTCTGGAATTCCTGTTTCTCTAGATAATTCAGCATTCTTTGTTGTTCCGCTATGCTTCTCACATCACAATTAAACAGGTTACTGTAATACATTCTAAATGCTTCGCTTATCTCATCTTGCGTTGTTAAGCTTTTCTCCCTGTGTTTAATTTCTGTTATCAGGTTTTTTTCTATATCTTTTCTAATCCTATATGCCAGCCATTTGCTTGATTTGTTAGCCTATTCAAAATTTGCTTGGCGAGCTTTTTTCATTTGCCTTTCCAGCACTGACATAGTTTCTAAATTTAGCTGAGTTTCAATTAATTTGATCTGCCTAATCAATTTAATTTGAGACAGGTCTTCTCTTAGCTTATCTTCTTTTCCTTTCAGTTCTTTGATTAGGAAGTTATATCTGGCAGAATATTGTTTTTTAACCTCTGTTCCTTTTTTTATTAACATTCCTCTGAAAACTGCTTTTGCGGCATCCCAGTTTTCATCAAACATTGGTTATTATCATTTTCTTTGAAATATAAAGTTATCTCTCCTTTAAAGTTTTCCACAAATAGTTCATTCTTTAGTAGGTGTTCGTTCAACCTCCAACTAGTTTTCTTTCTCTCTTTCTTCAATTCCAACTTTATTGGAAAGTGAACCGATGTGACTTTTGATAGGATCTCCATGTCCCGAATCAATGGTGTGAGACTCTTTGAAACTAAGAACATGTCAATTCTGGACATGGGTTTATATCTTTCAGAATAAAATGTATATCCTTTATTCTTCTTGTATTTCTTGGACCATACATCTTCAAGTGTGTATTCTTCCATTATATCAAAGAAGCTACCTGGCAGTTTCTTCTGTGACCCTGCGTTCTTTCTATTAGATCTATCTGTTCTTGGATCTAATACTCCGTTGAAGTCTCCCATCATAATCACCTTTCCACTTATATGTTTTCCTATCTGCTCATGTAATTTCCTGAAGAATTTCTCTTGTTTTCCATTGGGAACATATACCCCCACTATTGCAATTTTTGTTTTGGGAAGGGTTACCTCCACAGCTATATATTCACCATTCTGATCTTTTAAAAATTCTTTAGTTGAGTATTTCTGATTTATATATAGTGCAACACCTCTCTTTTTCTTTTGGGAGTTTGCAGAGTAAAAAACCTGCCCAAGTTTTAAGTTTTTAAAGAATCTAATATCCTGTTGTTTTATCTTGGTTTCCTGTATACAGGTTATGTCCGCTTTCTGCCTTTCCAAGAAGTGAAAGACCTGTCTTCTTTTATCCACAGATTTGGTATCCATGATTTCACTTATCCATATGTTCTTTCTAGACATTTTTAGGTCCTCCAATGAGATTCTATGGTCAACTTCTGACGTTTATCTCATTGAAAATAACAGGGTTCCCTGTTTTCCACAGTTTCAGGTATCCACGTGGGGTCTTGGAACATATCCTCTGCGGATATGGGGGTTGACCCATATGTATGTATGATGGCTTGTTGCTGAGGGGGTGGAGCTTCTGTGAGTCACATCTGTGAGTCACTAGGGGGTGGAGCTGGGAGCCTAGCACTATATAACTCCTTGCAGGGGCTTTCCAGGCCAGTTTCCCTGCCAGGGAGAAGAAGGAGAGCAGCTTCTGGACAGCCATTTTGAGTGGGTGAGTTTGAATTTTTTTAAACTGTTGGGAAAGGCTGCTTGTTGCTGATGTGAATTTGAGTGATCAAACAAAAATACAGCATACCTAAAAGTACAGCTTAGAGTTCTCAGCATTACCTAAGAGTTCTTAGATTACCTAAAAGCTCTCACCATGGACATTCTTGAGGAGGTTGTTTTAACAATGGAACATGCATTCCTCTCTAAAGCTGTGTATCCAGGAGATCCAGAAGAGGTATGACTATTTACTTTTAAACGTGGGCAGGTTTGGTCTTAATTCCGATGACAATTGTGCATCATCAACCTGAAGGAAAATCAATTTTGCACTTTTCCCCCTGGTGTTAAAGAAGATATTTCCTGCATGTATTGTTTCAGAGCTGGTTTTTAATTATTCCCACCCAATGATCCCATGCTTTTCAAATGTCTTCAGTGGTATTTGTTACACTGAGACTACCTTACATAGTAATCCAGTATAGCTCCGTACTTACACCTTATTGATATTTCTACAATGCAATTTTGCTGTCATAATTAAAATCTATACATGTTTAAACATTTCTTTTTTTGGTTGCACCATATATGACAAAAGAAAAATTGTCTTATATGTTATGGGTAATTTCTCCATGGTTTCACATTACAGATAATGGCTGGATTTAGAAAAATGGGCTATCCACATGTTATTGCCGCACTCGATGGATGCCACATTACGATTGTCCCACCTGTGAGACAAGGAAACGACTACATCAATAGGAAAAATAGCTACTGTGTTACTTCAAGGAGTTTGCAACCATAGAGGACTGTTTGTGGACACGGAGATTGGTTGGAGCGGCAAGGTGCATGACACACACATGCTGCATAACTCATTTTTTTTTTGAGGCAATGGAGGCAGGAATCTATGTCCCTAATAACCCTACTATCACAATAAATGGTGTACAGGTTCATCCACTGGTGGTTGCCAATGGAACTTACCCCATAAGGAAGTGGCTTATGACTCCTTATAGGATGGGTCGATTAAACCCAAAACAAGTTCTGTACAATAAAACTCATAATAAAGTTTGGAATTGTATAGAACGGTGTTTGGGGCATCTCAGGTCCAGGTGGAGGGCATTAAAAGTACCCCTTGAGGCATCAGAGCAAATGTTCAGTCATTGCAGCATGTGTTATTCTGCACAATTATTGTGAAACAAAAGGAGAGATATTTAATCCTGATTGGTACAGGTCAAACCGATACGTTCTGAACACCCTTGGGGTTCCACTTGTAAACTTGGAACAGAAAAAAAAAGACAAGGGGGAAGCGGTGCGTAACGCGTTGGTTAATTATTTCTGGGAGAAAAGACGCAGATAGGTGAAAATACTGCTGTTTGTTTTTGAGTTTTTAACTGCATCTTAATTTAAAACATTCAAGTAGTTGGCAGCTACTAGTACAGAATGTGCATTCCAGAATTATATGGAATTAATGAAAAAAAATTAAACATGCTTGGCTTTTAAAATGAAAAGCGTGGTCTCCTTTCTTTCTGGGCCATGAGGTCACCTGTATACTTATAGCAGAGTACGCAGACATGCAGGGCTTTCTGGCAATTTAATCAGGCATGGGTATCAATACACCAATACATTACAAATGAACCTATTGTATCAATGAGTCCAGGTTGCAACTTTCAAATTTTAAATTCCCCAACGTGTACAGAGCCGGTCCTACACTAACTGCCAAAAGAGTGGTTTAAAGGCACTGCACTTTTGTTGTCAGTGCTGGCATGGCTGCTCACAGGATGGAACCACGGCGGATCACCTATTAGAGGTCCCAGGAGACCATATTCCTCCTAAAACACCTCGTCCAGCAGGAGGGGTGTCCTAGTAGGATTATGCACTCCTCCAATAGGGTGAGCCGCCACTTCTTTTCTGCGGCGGCCACCAACCTTTGCAGGGCCGGCTATAATCGATCGGCACAGCAGTTCCGATCAAAATTTAAAATCTTAAAGGCCATGTTTTTTGAGGCCAGGGAGGCCTACGATGGCAGCTCACCACCCCGCCGTCGCCCCCCCTTTTACCCACAGATGCACGACCTGTGGGTAACTGGGGGAGACCAAGCTGGAGGGATCGCCGTCCTGCCGGTAAGTGGGACATTTGTAAAACTCCTTTGGTCTCGATAACATTATGTACAGGGGTATTAAAATTATGTACTTGTTTTAACAGGGCACGTCGGGTGGCACAGGCGGCAGACTCCTCTTCAGATGAGTCTGCCGCCGAGCAACAAGTGGAGCCTGGTGGGAGAAGGGAGGCGGAGTAGGCACCACCTGTTCCTGCAGTGCCGCAAGCACCAGGTATTGTGTTTTCTCCTAAATAGTTAACAATGCATAGTTTTTTCAAAATTGGCCATTGATGATTCTTCATTTTAGTTAAACAGCATTGATCCATTTGACAATTGCTCATGTTATCCTATGTCACAGCAACGAAAGTACTACTAGTGTATGTGTCAGCTGTAGATGGATGTAGGTGATCACTAAGTCACTGTGCTAGAGTGGCATAATATAAAAATAATATTTTTTTTCATTAGAATAGTAGTAGGTGATATGTAAACAAACGGAAGTTGCAGTAACAGGACAACTTTATCACCTGGAATGTGTTGTGGAAGTATTGTGCCATAGAATTGTACTAGAGAGTAATATAATTGTTGTATGTGGGGAAATAATCATTGTAATGTAAAAGCAATCTTGTGTACCTCATTCACAATCTTAGATAAGTCTAGGGTTTTTTTCCCTGCATGCATTTTGTTCTCCCAAAATTCCCTTCTCTTACTTCACTGGGCACTTCTAGCCAACTGGAAGTGCTGGGTGATTCAACATATGACCTAATTTGAATTTTATTGCTTTTGTGTAACTTGCCTCCCTTCTGAATCTGACTCTCCATGAGAATGGAGGTATCTTTGCCATCTTAAGCTTTCCTGTAACCATGCCATGATGCATCGGAACCCAGCCACGGCTGTAGGCTGGTGAGTCTTTCCTACACATTCTTAGTCAGTTAGGGACCTTTTCTTAAGTTTGTTTTAGTATGTAGATTGAGATTGATATATCTTCAGTAAACTTTGTTTTGCATTTTAAACTGACTTCTTTGTTTTGTAATGAGTCTAATTTAACTGGGGGATCCCAGATCTCTGAATACACTTTCAAATGATAATTGAGCTTAAGTCTGCTTCTTAACCGCACTCTGCATAAAGCGTGAAGTCAAAAGTGACTGAATGATTTTACCTTTTTTAAAGGAAATAATTCTTGTTGTTTTTAAAGGACTAGATCCTGGAATTTTTTAATACAATTTTATTTTTAGACTTATTACCTTCCAACAATAATGTTATCATGCGCAAAAAGTAACTGGGTGCAATGACTGCCTGGTCCACCTATAAAATTGAACATGCTCCACTGAACCCAAACGTCCCCCATCCCACTAACTGTTCATGTTTGCGTTTCATTACAGAAAACCCTAGAAGACACGAGCTCCTGGATTTCCTTTGAGGAGAAGAGGGACAGGAGTTTATTGCTGCAATTTTGGATGTAGTCGGTATGTAATTAATTGTGCTGTTTCTAGCTCTACATTACAGTTATTACTAGTAACTGTCATTGAGATTCCTATAAATATTATTTCTGATAGGAAGTAGTTGGATCATGATGTGCTGTATGGGTGTTAATTTATTGTAAGGCAACCAAATTCTAACATTACATCAGATGTAAAAGCCCTTTATGATTAAACATAAAAAATTTGTGCCGGCACTGAAAAATAAAGAAATGGTAGTTAACTTTTTTACCATGTACAATGCTAACTTCTGCTATTATTGTTTTTTTTAAAGCTCAGAGACTGGAACCCCGTTTTGCAGCCATTGAGCAGCGCCTCCTTGAAGGAGGCCTTTAATTCTTTTTTTTTTTTTACTATGCTGAATGAAGCTATTTTATTTGCAATTTTTTATTATTTCTGAAAAATAATTTCTATTTTGAACTGTACATAATGTAAATATAACTTCATATTTATTGTTAACTAAATGGTGTTGACTGAAATTCTTTTGAGGAAAAGTTACATGCTTCACAAAGGAACATCTTTAATGAGGAAAACATTGGTGAAAAAAGAGGATCACTATTCTTATTTTCCTACATGTACATTAATAGAGATTAAAAGGTGTTATAACAACTCATGTAAACATAGGTTGTAACGCTAAACAAACACTATAGAATGACACACTACAGCACAGGAAAAAAGGCGTGTTTTCACAAGTGTAGCACTGTAGCACTATTTTCCTTGTCAGCCACAGGTTCTGACAGCAATGTCAAACTAGTTTGTGTGGGTTGCCCATTTTCTGATTGAGGCTGTGTGGCAGGCTGCCTCCTTACCACCCTACGCACTACTGATGGTCTGTTAGCCATGGCTCCTAAGTATTGTACCATTTCTGAGAGCAGAGATGCCTGCTTCTCCAGATTAGTTTGTAAGAAAGAACTTGTACGTTCATACATGGCATCCTCAACCTTTTGACTTTCCTCAGCAGCTTTTTCTAATTTATCTAGGTGCTCTTGCTCTCTCTTAGATAGAGCATCCATATGAGAAAGCATTCAATTCATCAATTTTGTCGAGTGCAGCATTAATTCTTGATGTTCTGAGAGTTTTTGTTCTTTTCTTCTTTTAGTTAGAGCAAGTCTTTCCCCTGGTGTAAGCGAAGCCAATGGTGTAGATGTGGTTGCCCCTGCAACGAGAGAGAACATAATTTTTAGATAAAACAGGCTTAAAAAGCAATTATTAAACATTTCCCATGCAGTGAGAGTTGACATATGTATGATTATTAATCTTGAAACCCACCCTCATGGATTTCAGTCTGCTGGCTGCTCCAAGCTAGCTCAAACTCTATGGACCACTTCTCTGCAGCAATATCAAGTTCAGGATCTTGACTATCCAGCAGCAAGGAAGATGCAGATGTTGATGGTGTTGGAACTTCTTCAAGAGTTAAAATAACTGTTTCCTCAGTGTTCCTCTCTGTTGCTGTCTGTAAGTCTTAAAGAGGAACAGAAACATTTAATCATTTAAAGTATTTTCTCAGATGGTGAAACAGAAAAGCAATGAGGGAAAACATGATATTATATAAAGAAGTAAAGGGTCAAAAAAGTATCCATCCTTCACATGTAATAGATGCAAACCCAGCTGGAGAGGGCTATCTGCAGGCACATAAAGCAATAAATTTAAAAAACAATACTCTACCTCGGTATGTTAAAGAACACTTAAGCAGATATAAGTTTCCTTTCACCAAAGGAAATGTTCCCCTAACACATGTGCATTACTCATGACACCAATTTTTTGGAAGACTGTAATTGAAATGCTGAAGTACCTCAACGCCCAAATTTATCAAATGTATAAGATTTTAGTATTTGTAAAGTTACTGATAAATCTGCCTCGTTTTAAGTTTTCTAGGCAGAACGGTACAGGATGCAGATTTCCATAGGAAAACGAAACCAAAGCTAGGAACAAAAGAAAGAGGTTTTACTGCTATCATTTATGGCCCTTTTATAGCCCTGAATTGAGTATCTGATGAATGGAATGGAGGCCATCTATGGGTTTATGAATCCCACGTAGCAAAATAAACAGGAGAAAAACATCTAAATGCATTCTGATTTCATTTTGGTAATGTCTCCCGAAAAATACGGTATTAACTATAAAACTTTCCCCCTCCCTTAGTAAAATCTATTCAATTTTTCCATGTCATACATCACCAACGATTCCCCCCACTGTGTTAAACCGCAGATTGTTACAAGAAAATTACAGGTCTTGCACAATTTTACAGTGTATACTTACGGCACCTTAGCAATACATCGATGCCCTCTTTATTCCTTTCCAGACATGTATTCATCACACCCTAAAAGGGGGGGGGGGTAAGAACGAGAACTACCTACAGTGTATTACATTGCCTATATTTTCCTTGAAACAAACCCAGTTATAAAATTAAGGTATTGTTGGATGTAAAATAAAGCAGATTTCTATCAAGAAAATCCCTTCCGCACCAAAAAGAAAAAACGGCAAAGCGCTCTTGCTGTCAGTGGGTTCAAAGTAGAAATAGGAAGGGAAATTTCTAATTAGTATAGGAAGAAGCAGTACTGTACTGGATCTGTATTAAAATGAGCTTAGATGAACAAGAATTTCCGCGTTCGGAAAGTGAAATAAAATGATGAAGCGCTCTTGTTTTCAGTTTACAAGTAAATCAAATTGGAAGTGGAAGAGAAAGAATGCAAAGAGGAGCAGGCATTTACTGTATTTTAAACAATAGAGCTTAATAAAAGAAATAAAGCAAAACAAGTATGCTGTCCAACTTACCTATATCTTCATCAAACAAAGGAGGAGAGTTCACCTCCGTATCCCTCACTGAGCCACCGGAGCTGGCGGAAATGCTGAGCCTTGAGCGGTCAAGGGAAAAAGCTCTGCGATCTGCTGATGAGCTATGAGAAACTCATAGGGGGGGTTCAAACTGCAGTCCCCTGAAAATATTGCATGCAATTCAGCAAAGAAGGGCATAGTAGCTGCATCATTACCACTCGTAGAGTTGTGGTCTTTTACTTGCCTATATCTTGCCCTCAATGTTTTACTCTTTGATCTACACTCTTCAGCGGTGCGTTCATGCCCTCGCTTATGCATCTCCTCTGCTAACTTTTCAAAAACGTCTATGTCACGGTTGCTGCTTTGCAGCTGCTTCTGCACCTTCTGTTCCCCCCATAAGTCAATCAAATCTAGCGTTTCCCCATGCCCCCATGCTATGCCACGGCCAGCCTTTTTGGTTCTGACCTGAGGTGTGAACGCCATTGCTTCCACTGTTGAAAACAATACCGCTCCTAGTAAAGCGGTCATGAGAGGTTTCTTTATAAAAAAGATGTGTGAAATGAGAAAAGCGAAGGAAGAAAGGCTACAACTACTGGCCAAAGAAATAGAGGAAAGAGAAAAAAAGTTAAGAGTGCATCCAAATGATAGACAATTGTTTGAGGAAATCAAAATGATTAAACAACAAATGCAATCGCAAATGATAGAAGAAATGGCTGAGAAGTTAAAGATAGCTAAACAACATTACTTCGAGTCAGCCAATAAATCTGGAAGATGGTTGGCACACAAACTTAAAAGACGTAAAGAAAGAAAAATAATCAGAGTTGAAGTATAGGGGGAAAATAGTAACGGATCAAAATCAAATCAAAAAGAGTTTTACTGAATTTTATCAGGAACTTTATGATGAAAAAAAACCCAATGCAAATAAACATTGAAAAAATCAATCATTATCTAGAAAGGCAAAACATATCTAAACTATCTGAGGAACAAAGGCAGAATCTGAATGGTAAAATCACAGCTATGGAAATAGTAGAAGCAATCAGAAAAATGAAGATTGATAAAGCACCTGGACCGGACGGATTCACAGTGACTTACTACAAAAAATTAGAGGATGAATTATCGATCCCACTACAAACAACTTTAAATAAAATAGGTGAAGACGGCATCCCAGAATCTTGGAAGGAAGCATATATATCTTTAATTCATAAGGAAGGGAGAGATCCTAAGGACCCAAAAAACTATCGGCCCATCTCCTTATTGAACTGTGATTATAAGCTGTTTATGTCAATCATAGCACAAAGGCTGAAAAATATCCTCTCCAAAATAATACCAGAAGATCAGAATGGCTTCCTTAGCAACAGACAAGCGAGACACAACATCAGGACCATTCTTAACATAATGGAATATTACGACACGCATATAGGAAAAAAAATGGCAATGCTTTTTCTAGACGCAGAAAAGGCATTTGACAAAGTAAACTGGACATTTCTGAAGTTAACACTGGAGAAAATGAACACTGGGGAAAGATTTCTACAATGGATCAACCTAATTTATAAAGAACAAAGTGCTAAGATATTAGTAAATGGAGACACAACGGAGAAAATCAAAATCAAAAAGGGCACCAGACAAGGATGCCCTCTCTCCCCTCTCCTCTTTGTAATGGTCGCAGAAGTACTGATTAGCAACATAAGATCTAATAAGAACATAAAAGGTACCAAAATCAAGGGTTTTGAGTACAAGATAAGAGCGTACGCAGATGACCTAGTAATAATATTAGAGGAACCTAAAGAGCAACTGGAAGAACTGGGGAGGGTATTAGATGAATACGCAAATATGTCTGGCTTTAGAATAAACAAAGACAAGACAATAATATTGACAAAAAACATGACCAAGGGTGAGGAAGAGCATCTACAAAAAGCAACAGGATACAAAGCAGAGAAAAAAGTTAAATATCTAGGCATATGGATTACAAAGAGGAATCTGGACCTATTCGATAATAATTACGGAAAATTGTGGAAAGAGATTAAAGAAGATCTAAGCAAATGGTCCAGATTGAACCTTTCATTTTTTGGCAGGATAGCTGCAATAAAGATGAACGTTTTACCTAGATTTATGTACTTATTTTGCAACTTACCTATTATTCATAATAATAAATGTTTTAAAATCTGGGAAAAAGAAATCGCAAAATTTTTGTGGCAAGGGAAAAAACCGCGAATATCAATAAAATTACTAAAAGATAAGAAAGAAAGAGGCGGATGTGCGTTACCTGATCTACAATTATATTATCAGGCATGCGTGCTTGCATGGGTTGAAGACTGGATACTGTTGAACAATAGAAGAACATTGGCTTTAGAAGGAGCGGAGTTAAGATATGGATGGCACGCATACTTATGCTATAATAAAAGAAAGGATAATAAAGATTTTGATTTGCACTGTATAAGGAAAGCGCTGTTGAACATATGGTTAACTATAAAGAAAAAATTCTACAAAAATATTCCGATGTGGATATCAACGGAAGAAGCTTTCTTCGGAAGAACTAAGGGAACAGAAGAGATTTGGTTGAAGTATAAAGATATCCTAAAGGAAGATGAACAGGGACAACTGCTGATAAAATCTAGAGAACAATTAGAAGAAATGGGCTTCAAACTAAATTGGTTCCAATATAAACAGATATATGAAAGATTCAAGATGGATTATAGATTAGAAAACTTTGAAGTGGAGGGAAATAAACTGGATAAGATAATTTTTGATCAAAATAAGAAACATATATCAAAGTATTACAACGTATTACTTGAGAGAGAACTGGAAGAAGAGGTAGTCAAAGATCAGATGATAAGATGGGCACGAGACGTGGGGCAATGCATTGATTTAGAAAGGTGGGAAAGATCTTGGTTGAATACCCAAAAATTCACTTCATCTCAAAGCTTGAAAGAGAACTACCTAAAAATGTTCGGAAGATGGTACCTGACACCGGTCAAGCTGAATAAAATGTACAAAACAGGATCACAATCCTGCTGGAAATGCGGGCAAGCGAAAGGTACCTTATACCACCTATGGTGGACATGTCAAGCAGCGCAAGAATTCTGGAAAAAGATCCATGCAATGATAAATGAAATTTTAGGACTCAGATTTCCAATGTCACCGCAAATTTATCTACTAAATATGATAGACACAATAGATCACAACTCAATGAAGAAATATTGGAGAGTGACACTATATATGATTTCAGCAGCGAGAATTCTATACGCGTCAAAGTGGAAAAGAAAGGAAATCCCCTCTAAGGAAGAATGGTTACTCAAGATGGGCGAGATGATGGATATGGATTCGCTTACTGCACAGCTAAAAGATATTCCAAAGGAAAAAATAGAGAAGGACTGGTCTCTGTTAAAGAAATACTGGAAAAGGCAGTGGAAAAATCTGACCAACTTAGACCTTTGAAAATCTATATGAAGATACAAACACTATCAGAACTACCTTGGTCAAAGTTGCTAGTTAAGCTACAATTAGTTTAGCAGAATTGTAGTTTAAGTTAAGTAACGGACACTCAATTAACAAAATAAGGATAAAAGCTGGGGAAAACAGGGGCTAGAAGGGGAGAAAGCTGGAATTTAGAACAAGGGATTTAAAAACGAGAACAAAAAAGGAGAAGATAGAGAAAGGGTTGCAAAGAAGAAAACGGGGAAAAATCTTTATTTGGGCTGATAAGCTGGTCATATAAGTTAAGGTGTAATCTTTCTAAGTCTGTTGTCCCCATCTTCAAAAAGAGGGGGGGGGAGAGGATCCCAACAATTATCGTCCAGTTAGTCTGACATCAATACCAGGGAAGATTCTAGAGCAGATCATTAAACAGAGAGTCTGTGAACATTTAGAAGGCAATGCCATAATCACAAAAAGTCAGCATGGGTTTCAGAGAAACAAGTCATGCCGGACTAATCTGATCTCTTTTTTTGATAAAGTTACCAGCTTGGTAGATGAAGGGAATGCTGTGGACATTGCATACCTTGATTTCAGTAAGGCCTTTGACAAGGTTCCCCATGACATTCTTGCAAACAAGCTTGTAGAATGTGGGCTAGACAAGTTAACTGTTCAATGGATTTGTAATTGGTTGACTGGCCGAACCCAAAGGGTGCTCAGCAGTGGCTCCTCTTCGTCTTGGAAAAATGTGACCAGTGGGGTGCCACAGGGTTCTGTCCTGGGCCCAGTGCTATTCAACATCTTTATCAATGACTTAGATGAGGGAATTAGGGGCATACTTATCAAATTTGCAGATGACACCAAATTGGGAGGAGTAGCTAATACCCTAGAGGACAGGATCAAAATTCAGAATGACCTGGATAGACTGGAGAGCTGGGCCAAAGCTAACAAAATGAAATTCAATACGGAGAAATGTAAAGTACTGCATTTAGGGCGGAAAAATGAAATGCATAAATATAGGATGGGAGAGACCTGACTGAACAAGACTATGTGCGAAAGGGTTCTAGGAGTCCTAGTAGACCACAAGTTGAACATGAGTCAACAGTGTGATGCGGCAGCTAAAAGGGCCAATGTGATTTTGGGCTGCATCAATAGAAGTATAGTGTCTAGATCAAGGGAAGTCATAGCGCTGCTCTATTCTGCCTGGATCAGACCTCACCTAGAATACTGTGTCCAGTTCTGGGCACCACAATTCAAAAAGGATATTGACAAATTGGAGCATGTCCAGAGAAGGGCAACTAAAATGGTGAAAGGTCTGGAAACGATGCCTTATGAGGAGAGACTTAGGGAGCTGGGTATGTTTAGCCTGGAAAAAAGACAGTTTAGAGGCGATATGATAGCCCTGTTTAAGTATTTGAAGGGATGTCACGTTGAGGATGGAGCAGGCTTGTTTTCTGCTGCTCCAGAGACTGGAACACGGAGCAATGGGTGCAAGCTCCAGGAACAGAGATTCCACCTCAACAATTGGGGGGAACTTTTTGACAGTAAGAGCTGTGTGGCAGTGGAACACACTCCCTCAGAGCGTGGTGGGGTCTCCTTCGTTGGAGGTCTTTAAACAGGCTGGATAGGCATCTGTCAGGGATGCTTTGATCGTGATTTCCTGCGTGGCAGGGGGTTGGACTGGTTGGCCCTTGTGGTCTCTTCCAATTCTACAATTCTATGACTCTATATAATTATGTGGTTGTTTATTTTATCTTGTTGTTGAGTGCATCATTTCTGTATCTGTGCCATCCCTTGGGTGATCTTAAAATAACTGCTGCTTTTGGCAAGTGGATATCATCACTGCCTCCCACCTGATCTCATAATTTTGGGACCACCATGAGAATGATCTGAATGAATGCACTCAATGGAGACTGTGAAGCTAAATCTTTCTGGACCAAGTAAGTACCTGGATGGGAGAAGACTTGTCCTGTTTTCAGTTATTTGAAGTACTCGTAAAAGCAAAGGCAATAAGCAAGAAACAGAAGGAGGCTATTGCTGGCAAAGACAAAGTCCAGCGCCAAAGGTCTATGTGATGCAAGGAGTGTTGCTCTTTGACTAACCCACTTTCTATTATTACCTTTTGTCACTATAAACCTTCTGCTCCAATGCAATAGCTTCAACACCAATAAAGGCTTAAGGAAAGGCTTACGAAAAAAATATTTATTGGAATCACAACACACACAAAATTCTCTTTAAATTGACAGTGAAAATGCACTGGAAGCTTTAATACATTTCAAAGAGGCAAACTAACCCCCTGCTCTCCCTAAGTGCCCAGTTCAGCTGCTTCTTTCTTCTTTGTATCCATCTCAAAAAGGAAAAGCTTTCAGTTCTGGATAAGAGTTGCTCTTTCAAGCAGATAACTCGTTTCTACATCTTTCCTACTTAGTAAAGCCACACAAAGTAGCTCCATTCCAGCGCGATAATGTTTGGCTCTGAAAATTGAAGTCCCGCGCATGCAGAAACATCAGCTCCACTAGATGTACTAGCAGCATGCTTTTGGCTGGGCTCCACTGATGCTGAAGGGATGGTGTTGAAAGGAAAAATGTGGTTTGGAATGGGCATTGCAACTGCCTTGCAGAGATTCTGTTTCCAAATCCAGGAAACTTTCCCTGCTGCTTCCCTTAGTACTTCTCCAGCTTGATCCTGGATTATTACAGCCAATGGAGACTACCAATTAATTCAGGGAAGCACAGCCTGGAAGCTAATACAGCAGCTGTCAACATGGCTTCTATACCTGCTTGAGACAAGCTTCCTACTGTGTCTGGACATACCGGTAAAGGAAGCTGCACCACAACAAAGTAGCAGACATTGTCCTTGTTCATGGGAATCCTTTTGAAAAATGAAACAATGAGCACTGCAACAAGGTGTTTGACAAATATGTCATGAAATTCAGTAACATCCAAGTAAAACCCAAATTATCCAATATTCAGCTTAAATAAAAACTAAAGGAGACCCCTGAAGACTTTGGCTGTCCTTCTACAATGTCACGGGAAACAGAAAGTAATTCTGTTCTTAAAGACACATTTAGATGAACCACCAAAATGTTTTAATACTGTGCACAGACAACACCCTGTGCATTTTACTGCTTGTTATTATTTATTCTTCATTACTGTCCAGTGAAACTAAGGAGCTTTCCTTCTTTTGCTCAAGACCACGTGATGACAAATTGCTCTCCCATCAGCAGAGAGAGTGGGATGTTAAGGATCTGAGGAAACAACAAAGGAAAATTAGTGACTTTTGTTCAAAGCAACATCCTGGAATCAAACCAAAGGACAACAGGTCGTGTCACTTCCTCTGGAAACTCATGTGGCCATGAATGATGTCACAAAGCAGAAGAGGGAGACCCTGGAGACACTGATTGTACAAACTTGCCTCTTTAGGATGCATATAATAAGTTCACCTACTGTTTTATTATTGATAGGCCAAAATACCTTAAAGGCAGCAGATCTTATCTGATCTTGGAAACTAAGCAGGGTTAGCCCTGGTGTTAGTACTTGGATGGGAGACTACCGATTAATACCATTTCAGAAGAAGGAACTGGCAAAACCACCTCTGAGTATTCCTTGCCTAAGAAAACTCTATAAAATGGAGTTGCCATAAGTCAACAGGTGACTGGCTGGCAGGCAGGCATAACAGTGCGCGTGCCTGGCTGCCTGCAGCCAGTCACCTGTTGACTTATTAGTTGGCCCACATCTAAACGGGGCTGCTGCAAACCACTGCACAGACTCAGCAATTCATATAATTCAGGGGTAGATAATGCGTGGCTGTTGGACTGCAACTCCCAGTATCCCTCACCATTGGCTATGCTAGCTAGGGGTGCTGGGAATTGCAGTCCAACAACATGCAGAGGGCTGCACTTGATACTTCCCTGTGAGCTCGGCTAGGGAAGTATGAATCTACTGGTGGCTGTAGGGACTTTATCAGACATGGCAAAAAATGTGGGATTATGACATCATGGTAGTGCAAATGGGCCCCACTACTGCATGACATCATCATCTTCATGTTGTTATTCCATGCTCCAGTTGCAAAAAACCCATTGCTTCTAATTGACGGGTTAACCCATCAATAGATCATCAATAGTGCTTTTTGTGTTACTGAAGGTGTGCAAAACCACGTACTGCTATAATCATGAGATTACAGCATGAGTGGGTAGTCCCCAGTGAGAAAACCTCTTGGTGAGAACATGAAAATGAAGCACAGGACGCTCTTTTTATGAACTCTCCTGGTAGGTTTGCATGTTTTTAGGTTTCTTTAAGTGTTTGTTCATTTACTTTGTAAATTTAAGGGTTTTTTTTAACTGTTTTTAAGTGCATTCCCATCTTCTTGCGAGAAATGCCGAAATTTCACCTATGCTAAATCCAGAAAGTAAACTTCCATTCTTAAAGCACTAGTAGTCGTTGTGCACTAATTCTGTGGCATTTTTTCATGTGATTACAGAGACGTGTGATAATGTGTAATAATGTCACGATGTTTCGGCTATCTTCATTTGCAGAATGACAGCGTTCTTAGACACTAGTCTGATAAAGTCCTAAATGTTCATGGAGGTACAACACTTCTGGAAAAAGTCAATTACTTTTGCTTTTTGAGTTACAAAGTCATGGATGTTCTCCAAGGCAAGAGTTATATATATTTGGGGAAACATTCTATTTTAAACAGTGAGTCTAGATATACTAAGGATAAAGTCAAAACTATACACCCAATTTTATTTATAAATATGAGAATATCTATATGAGTCAAACCTTTCCTTTGCATTTACAGCCCTGGGAATAATTGAGAAAGTTATTTGTTGGCTTAGGGGTTTGCAACAGTACGATTGGTGATCATGGTGCCCTGCCCAAAGCAGTTTCTGCTTTCCAAATCTATATTGCAACACTGTATTTTTATCTGTGCGAAATGTTTTGGTATCCAAAGAATTCCGCAAGGGTTGACCTCCTGCAGACCTTTTCCACATTGTGAGCAGAGGCTGAGTTACAAGAAAGATGCTTACCTTGGTGTCTATGCGGTAGGAGAAGTCTGTGATGGGGATACCGTTTGCCAGAACATGATGAGGTGGGCTGGGAACACCAAAAACCATCACATCTTTCAGCAGCAGCCCATCCACCTGACTGTTGAGTCGCACAATCTCATTTACCAGCATACCCTGCCATAGGAGGATGGAAGCAGTTTGAATAATCAGAGGGACCACCACAACAGAGTTGCTACATCAAATGAAAACCCCAAGCTTTACAATCACATGGGTGAGGATAGTATAAGATCCCTCTCTAGCCTTTCTTTCCCCATGTAACCTGGAAGTAAAAGACCTCCAGCTGTCTGCAGCCACATCAGAACTGAAAGCATCCTCCTCCTATCAAATGAGGCAAAAGACAATTTGGGTAGGTGGGTGGTGGGTGGGAGGAAAGTATAAAAACTCCTGTCAGGATCAGACTACCTTAGAAGGGTATGGGAAGACCTATTGATTTAAACATCCTGCCTATGCTATCTCAGCAGCTTTGGCCAGTTATACTATGCCTTCATCTTATTTTATAAAAACAATAACTGGAGGCAGATTGGCTGGTTGGAAGTTGCTTGGGAAAGAATGACATTTGTGGGAACTGAATTTTTGGCAAAGTGTATTCTGTATCCTAAGTGTGGCCAATATAATTACCTTGGGGATAGAATCCCATTGCATGATCTTTTGGAAAAGGCATCTAAAGCTAAGAAGCTACACTTGTGAAAAGCACAAACTCTAAAGCAAATTCCCCACCGCCTGGTTTCTGATAGTAATTCCCATAATCTCAACCAGCGTAGACTGGTAACTGGAAATGGCAAGGGCAGTACACTTGGCGGGTGACAGGTTGCAAGGAGGCTGCTATAAGGCATCTCCAGCTGTAAGTGCTCCTGCATGTCCCACTCACTGGAGGTCAGTCTGATTTGCTTCTCTGTCACCCAAGGGGCTGGAACAACAACATACAGGGTAACGGTAGTTTCACACAGCTAAGAGGTCAGAATTGTCAGTGTATTGGTAACACAACTAGTCTAATCTTTGAGAGGAGAGGAGGAGGGAAGGGAGAGAGGAGAGATTACTGAGTGACTGACTGGCTTCAACCAGTTTGCCTTCTCATTCAGCCATTATAATTAATGCCACCAAGAGCTACTGCTGCCCTTTCCATGCTTGCTTGTTTTCCCCCACAGTTCAGCCGTGGAAGAGATGGGAGGGTGAGGCTGGAATGCCTGGCAGGCAACCAGTTTTCACATTCCATAAAGCAGTAACCTGTAGCTTTCAAAATGTTTAGGGGTGCCTTAGGCCCTTCTAGCATGTCTTTCCTTGGTCCTTCCTAGCCCCTGTTATGGGACATTGCTGTTATTTGGATACTGATTATAGAAATTATTGCCTTGGGGGAGAGAGAGGGGGGAAAGCATGTTTTTTTCACCGGCACCTATAGTACTTTCAGGCAAGGTTTTTAACATGAAATCACCCTACTTTGTTCACTGATGTATGTGTGTGTTCATCCAGATATATTTGTTTTCCCATTTGAAATCCAGTGTGGTATAGTGGTCTGAATGCTGAACTGGGATTTGGGAGAACCAGGTCCAGCTCCCCACAGAGCACTGACATTCCCTGGGTGAACTTGGGGTAGTCACTCTCTCTCTCTCTCAGCCTGACCTATCCCTGTGCTAGGAGCTATCAGGAAGCACCCTTAACAAGTCACTCATGTTAGCAAAGCTGCCCAGTAGTGCTTTAAGGACCAGGCAATGTCCTGTAAACCCAGTCCTAACTTCCTGTTCAATAGTTTTGCTGCTGAATGCCTTCAAGTTGTTTCTGACTTATGGCAGTCCTAAAGCAAACTTATCACATGGTTTTCTTGGCAAGATTTATTCAGAGAGGGTTTGCCTTGCTTTCCTCTGAGGCTGAGAGAATGTGATGTGCCCAGTGCCACCCAGTGGGTTTCCATGGCAGAGAGGGAATTCAAGCCCTGGTCTCCAGAGTCCTAGTCTAACACATAAAACACAGCACCACACTGGTTGCATTTGACATTAGGCTCTACCCAGTCCTGAACATGTAAGGAAAGTAACAATAGATCAAAGAGATAATGCTCTTTGGAGCTCAAATCGGGTTCTCCCAGAAACTCACATTTCTTGCCAGAAAGAGGATCTTTGTGTAATCACCCTTTTCAAAGGTAAATAGTCCTTCACCATCATCCCAGAACAGGTCCCCTCGGGCTACCCCTTCCAGCGTCAAAGCCACCACCAAGATCATCCCATTTTTGCGAGACTCTGTGGTTGTGAATGCAGGTTTCTAGGAACACAGGCAGTGAAAGAAAATATGTCACAGCACCAAAGCCTTGTTTTCTCTGTGGCAAATCCCCTCCCCTCTTCCACAGCCCCCACTTCCACAAAAACCCACCCTACCAACAGGATCTTGCAGAAGTACTTAGCATTCTGCCTCAGTTCCCCCAGTTGAGGCTAGGGGTGGATTAAAAAAAGACACATTATATCTTGGCAAAATGCATGAATGTTGTTGTGGGGTGTGTGTGAGTGGAAGTAGCGGAAGCGACTCACCTGCAAGGGTAGAATGTGACCTGCACATACATGGACATTGATAGTGTCAAGTGAAGCTGATAAGAGAATCCACTGCCCCTTGCTGTGTATGATGGACCCCTGAAGAACCAGAAATACAGGTGACATAGTGAAGAAGAATTGGAACTTTAGTGAATGATGCCTAAGAATGTTAAGAGACGGGACAGGGGAAGAGGACATGCAAAACAGCTGAAACCTCTGAGGTTGTTAGTCATTGCTGACTGGTATTTACATGTCTTTCTGCCCTTTGAACGCTCCTTCCATTTTGCAATCATATAGAAAAGGACACACACTCTGCCTTCTAAGCTCATAGGCCCACCAAGCCTCTCTTTTCCAGAGCTCATCCAATTTTGTTTTACATTGAGAATGACAGCCCACTTCTGCATTATTTAGAAGTTTCGTCCCACCAGTAATCTTTGGACAACTTAGGAGTCTTCTTTTCATCCGTGCAGGATTGTTGCCACTTTAAAATAATTAATTATTCTGCTTTAAAGTCATTCTCATCCCTACTTCCAACAGGCACCAGTAAAATCAGTGTGAAAAGAGACAAGTATTTGACATCCTCACACTCACTCATCCACCCACCCTTTTCTGGGATCCACAGTAGTGTCCAGACTTGAAGAGCAATTTGGCCATTAACCAATATGAAAAGAGTAAGCATGCACAAGACAGTGGTAAATGGCCAACTAGATCTCTACTGATGGGAAGAATATTTGTAATTATTCCTTCCCAGATCAAAATATGGGTTTTCCAACCCTTGGGAAAGAAAGAATAGCAAGAATAAAAATTGTAGCAAAAAGAATAGACTAGGGGGAATTTTGCAATATTTTCTCCTAGTATTCAGCAACTCAAAGTGTTGTGAAGGAATTATTCTGTGAGAAAGAACACATTTCTGCCCTGCAAAAAATGGGTTTCCTCTGCAGGTAACATTACAGTATTTTCCACATAGGACTTGATTGTTTCCTTTCATGTGTACATATTGCTGTTTTCAATACAAAGTTTGCTGAAACATGTTGAACTGCTCTTTTTTGTGGTAAAGGAACCTAGCCCTATTAATCATAGAATCATAGAATTGCAGAGTTGGAAGAGACCACGAGGGCCATCCAGTCCAACCCCCCTGCCACGCAGGAAATCACAATCAAAGCATCCCCGACAGATGGCCATCCAGCCTCTGTTTAAAGACCTCCAAGGAAGGAGACCCCACCACGCTCCGAGGGAGTGTGTTCCACTGCTGAACAGCTCTTACTGTCAAAAAGTTCCTCCTCATGTTGAGGTGGAATCTCTGTTCCTGGAGCTTGCACCCATTGCTCCGTGTTCCAGTCTCTGGAGCAGCAGAAAACAAGCCTGCTCCATCCTCAACATGACACCCCTTCAAATACTTAAACAGGGCTATCATATCACCTCTAAACCGTCTTTTTTCCAGGCTAAACATACCCAGCTCCCTAAGTCTCTCCTCATAAGGCATTGTTTCCAGACCTTTCAACATTTTAGTTGCCCTTCTCTGGACACGCTCCAATTTGTCAATATCCTTTCTGAATTGTGGTGCCCAGAACTGGACACAGTATTCTAAGTGAGGTCTGACCAAGGCAGAATACAGTGGCACTATTACTTCCCTTGATCTAGACACTATACTTCTATTGATACAGCCCAAAATTGCATTGGCCTTTTTAGCTGCCGCATCACACTGTTGGCTCATGTTCAACTTGTGGTCTACTAGGACTCCTAGATCCCTTTCGCACGTAGTCTCATTCAGCCAGGTCTCTCCCATCCTATATTTATGCATTTCATTTTTCTGCCCTAAATGCAGTACTTTACATTTCTCCGTATTGAATTTCATTTTGTTAGCTTTGGCCCAGCTCTCCAGTCTATCCAGGTCATTCTGAATTTGGATCCTGTCCTCTAGGGTATTAGCTACTCCTCCCAATTTGGTGTCATCTGCAAATTTGATAAGTATGCCCCTAATTCCCTCATCTAAGTCATTGATAAAGATGTTGAATAGCACTGGGCCCAGGACAGAACCCTGTGGCACCCCACTGGTCACATTTTTCCAAGACGAAGAGGAGCCACTGCTGAGCACCCTTTGGGTTCGGCCAGTCAACCAATTACAAATCCATTGAACAGTTAACTTGTCTAGCCCACATTCTACAAGCTTGTTTGCAAGAATGTCATGGGGAACCTTGTCAAAGGCCTTACTGAAATCAAGGTATGCAATGTCCACAGCATTCCCTTCATCTACCAAGCTGGTAACTTTATCAAAAAAAGAGATCAGATTAGTCTGGCATGACTTGTTTCTCTGAAACCCATGCTGACTTTTTGTGATTATGGCATTGCCTTCTAAATGTTCACAGACTCTCTGTTTAATGATCTGTTCTAGAATCTTCCCTGGTATTGATGTCAGACTAACTGGACGATAGTTGTTGGGATCCTCTTTTTTCCCCTTTTTGAAGATGGGAACAACGTTTGCCCTCCTCCAGTCTGCTGGGACTTCTCCTGTTCTCCAGGAGTTCTCAAATATTATTGCCAATGGCTCTGAGATTATATTTGCCAGCTCTTTTAATACTCTTGGATGTAGTTCATCTGGTCCTGGAGATTTAAATTCATTTAGATTAAGAAGGTATTCCTGTACTACCTCTTTACTTATTTTGAGCTGGATTTCCCCTATTGTGTCCTCTGTTCCATTCTCCTCAGGTTGGTCCTCCTTTTCCTTTTCTGAAAACACTGAGGCAAAGAAGGTGTTGAGTAATTCTGCCTTTTCTCTGTCCCCTGTTAGCATTTTGCCATCTTCTCCACGTAGCGGCCCTATCATTTCCTTCTTCCTCCTTTTGCTGCGGACATACCCAAAAAAACCCTTTTTATTGTTCTTAACCTCCCTAGCAAGCCTGAGCTCATTCTGCGCTTTAGCTTTTCTGACTTTACTCCTACACGTGTTCGCTATCTGTTTGAATTCTTCTTTGGTGATTTCCCCCCTTTTCCATTTCCTATACATGTTCCGTTTAAAACTTAGCTCCATTGAAAGTTCTTTAGTCATCCATCCTGGTTTCTTGAGACACCTCCCATTTTTCTTCCTCAATGGTACTGTTTGAAATTGTGCCTTCAGTATCTCCCTTTTGAGAAAGTCCCATCCGTCTTGAGGTCCCTTCTCTTTTAGTATTCTTGACCATGGGATCATCCCCAGTATTTCCCTGAGTTTATTGAAATCAGCTCTCCTAAACTCAAGAATGCGTGTCTGACTATGCCTGGCTTCTCCTTTCCATTGTATAACAAACTCCAGGAGAACATGATCACTCTCACCTAAGGATCCCACCACTTGCACCCCATTAACAAGGTCGTCTCTGTTGGTTAGGATCAGATCTAAAATAGCTGACCCCCTTGTTGCCTCTTCCACCTTTTGGACCATGAAATTGTCTTCCAGGCATGTAAGGAATTTGCTAGACCTTGTAGTTTTGGCTGAGTTAGATTGCCAGCAAATATCAGGATAGTTGAAGTCACCCATCACTACTACATCTCTCCTTTCTGCATGTATGTTCATCTGTTCTAGAAAGGCAACATCCAATTCCTCCGTCTGATTTGGGGGTCTGTAGTAGAGTCCCACAATAACATCCCTGTTGTTTCCCTCCCCTTTAATTTTTATCCAGATGCTCTCCACCTGGCTTCCAGTATTGATGTCATGGATCACTTCACTGGTGTAAATATCCCTGACATATAATGCTATTCCTCCTCCTTTCCTGTTTGGCCTGTTTCTCCTATAAAGGTTATACCCCTCTATTCCTACATTCCAATCATGAGACTCGTCCCACCAGGTTTCAGTAATGCCTATTATATCATATTTGTTTTGTAGTGCAAGGAGTTCAAGTTCATCTTGCTTATTTCCCATGCTCTGTGCATTAGTGTAGAGACATCTGAGACCATGTGTTCCCTTTACTTGCTCCCTGTGCAAGTTTTTTTGCCTCCCACTGTTGGGTCCTTGCGCTGTATTCTTTTTATATTATTCCTGCCTCTGGTACCAAATTTTCTGTTAAAAGAAATATTCTAAAGGAACATATCTATTTCATTAACTGAGGTATACCTTTATTTGTTTTCCTCTGCAGTGGGGATAAATTATTCATCTTTGCATGTGAAGATGAAACAGTTGACAATTTTCATCTCTACTAGCCACCCATGTAAGTGAGCATCTGATATGAAGATATGTGCTTAATGCATAGAACCTTTCCCATCATGGGAAAGGTTGCATCTACAGCTGAAAAGATGAGATAGGAGGCTAGTTACTGTCACTGCCCACTGCATTTAACTTCCACCCAAGAATCATAGGTGTCCAACTTGTCAGCACAAAGTAGCAACACTCACAGTCAGAGGGTTGTACCATGTGCCCAAAGGGAAATAGCCGCTGACTTCAGTCTTTCCTGCCTCTAACACAGGTGTGATGAGAAGTCCTGATCCCCACATAAATTGCCGGTCAATGTTCCACGTATTTGGATCTTCTGGAAATCTGCAGAGAGGACATTCCCCACAAACAAAGCAAAACAAATAAACACCACCACTCTTAAAATAGGAATTCACAGAATTCCCTGTGATTAAAATGTACATTTTCTGGCCAACATCTCCCCTTATCTGCACAGCCTCTTCCTCCACTTGGCAATGGGAAGGATTTTACTGTAGTCCCATTGGGTGATTTTGGGCAAGTCACACACTATCAGCCTCAGAAAACCCCATGATTGGTTCAACTTAAGAGTTGCCATAAGTTGGAAATGGCTTGAAGGCACACAGCAACAAAACCCCTTGCTGGCCTTTAGACTTGCAGAACAGAGTTGCTGCCCTTCAGTGACAACAATGAACAACCCAGAAAACCTTATTTAGTCTGTCACATCTGTATGCCACTCTTCTTCTATAACACAGCTTGGAAAAGTTTTGGTTTTTTATTACAGCTCCTAAAGCCAGCCCCAGCCAGTGAGGCCAGTGGCATTTATAGACCTAGCCACCACCCCCAAATACTTTTCTAAGCTTTACTATATCGTTACTAGTGACCTTGGAAAATCGTTGCCTGCACAAATTAGATGCCAGAAGAGACCTATTGAAACAAACCTTCCTCTACCAACATGGCAGTCAAATTACTCACTCCAAATAGAGAGGCCGGGCCACAGTCTCTCCTGCAGAGTGGGCTTTGTGGAAAAGAGTGTAGAGGTAAGGCAGGAGTGAGTAGCGCAGGAAGAGAGCTTTTCTCATGGCCTGCTGGGCCTCTTGGCTGAAGACATATGGTTCCTGAGGCTGAAAAGCAGAAAGGGAGATGAAAGAATGAATGAGTGGTCCTGTGTGGCAGCAGAGAAGGCACCACTCAGATCTGCCATGCCAAGGTTCAGGAACCTCTTGCCCCCTGCCTTCAGTGTTAGATGACAATTGTCATGTCTAATTTCACCAAGATGTTCCCTCCCTCTATGGGACACTGTGACACTCTAACATGAATGGAGCTGACAACATTTGGCAGAAACAGAATGTCTTTTAGGGCCTGATTCCAAGCCCTTCTGTGGCAGAAGCAAAGTACAGGAGGCTGTGCACTTGTGCCAACAACAGCTTGAAAAGCTATGCTAGCAGAAAGGGTGCCAGCTCTCACTGTTGTGTGGGGCCAGGAACTGCCAGAGGGCAGCCCTCCCCCAGCTCCCCACCTGACTTTTGACTTTGCAGAGTCACACCAAAACAGAGCACTATAGAAGAGAGGGAACAACATCCAGGAAGGAATTACTCCCTACCCAGCTGTACAGCTATTGTAGAATCTACCCCTCCCTGGTCTATGGGGGCATTTTTACCATGTTTTGGCTTTTAAAAAAGGTCCCTCTTAAGCCTACATTTGCCCAGGGGGGCACAAAATATGGTGGAATTGCACACCATCCTGCCCCCCATCCCCTGTGGACACTTTGGAACATTTGGGAGCAAAAAAAAAAAGTTTTTGAAAAATTTTGCAACCATTGTTTTTGATCCCTGTGTGGAGGGTTCCAAACACAATGGAAATGTCCTCCACAGCCTCCAGAGTACATTTGGAAGCATTCTGGGGCCACAAAAATGGCCCTGAGGAGCTGCACATGGCTAGATGGTTCTAGAACATGTGGGGGGGGGAAGGAAGCAGCTTCCTTGACAACCTGACAAGCTATCTTTGTACTTGATGCCTGACATTACAGAGACAGGTAAAAATTCAGATAAATGGTCTGTTACTCCTTTATCCTGGACTGAGCTAGGTTCCTACCTCAGAGTCACACAATTCCTACTTGAACTTTCTAAATCAAGTTATCACAGCCCCCTCCAACACCCCATTCAGAATATGCATTTCAAAAAGAATGACAAAATCGATCCCCTGCCATCATGCTTACCATGTTTCTACGGTCATTGTGGTTTCGCATAAAGGGGTAGAAGGCACCCAGCTGGGTCCAGCGCACGCAAAGCTCCTCTGAGGTGTTCCCCTCAAAGCCGCAGACATCCGCACCAACCAACGGCACACCGTAAAGGTTAAAAAGAAGCACCGCTGTAGGCCAAGAAGGGAAGGGGCATGGAATAGATTAGGTAAGGCACAGGCAGGGACAAGAGGAATGATGCACTTATGTGAGAGAGAGAGATTGCTGGTGGATATACATAATTCACCCCTGGAGAAGGGGTCTTGTGGAGATATGAAAGAGCTTCAAGGTAACCTGGGTATAAACAAGCACTGGAAAGGTGCCCAATTTCTTCAAATATTTGTACCTGGTATGGTGTAGTATAACTGCTCCCAGGTACTCAAGACATCTCCAGTCCAATGGCCAGCATAGCAACCGTGGCTAGCAAAGGTGGAACGTGAGATCACAAATGGACGCTTCCCTCGCACTTTCACCAATGCACTGAGAAGAGAAAGGAGAGAAGCCAGAAGGGAGGTCAGAAACTGACATCAGTGGATGTGGAGCCTGGGTCTTTCAAGCTCCTGACTACACACTACTGACTTCCCAGTGCAATTAATGAGCAGGTGCTAAGAGAGCCCAGGAAATACTGTGCGATGTGATTTTGCTATAGCTCAGCCAGAAATCAACTTGGTTGCAGCTTGCCAACTAAGCCAACCCTCCAACCAAAAACCAACAGCCTCCCTGAACCAAGACAAGGATTTTGCAGCATGATTCCTCTATGCCTGTATCCATTTTGAAGGACAGAGCTCCTAAGGGAGAATTACCCAGCCTGCAGTGCTCCATATAATACTCACTCATGGGATGCAATGGCTTCTGTCAGCCCATACAGACTGTGCAGGTTGTAATGGGAAGACAGATATTGCTTACTGGAGGCACAGAGAGTTCGTGACTTCAAGGATCCACCCAGCACACCTGTGAATGGAGGGAGGGGAGATATAAGCAAGGAAGAACTTACATGCCAGTCAAAAGGAAATTTATTTATTTATTTATTTGATTTCATTTATATGCCACCTTTCTCCCAGAGTGGGACCCAAGGAGGCTCCCAAAAAGAATCAGCTAAAAACAATAATATTTTAAACACAATTAAAACAATCTCATTAAAACAACAGATTAAAAACAGTATAAAATGATTTTAAAATATACAGAAGTAAAAAAATAAAGCACACTCTTCTCCCCATAAGAAGCCTCCCTACAAGTAATTACACATTAAAAGCCTGCTTGAACTAAAAGGTTTTTGCCTACTAATGAAAGGACAGCAGAGAAGGGGCTAGCTTAGCTTCCTATGGAAGGGCATTCCAGAGGGTGGGAGCAGCCACTGAGAAGGCCCTCACGTGTCCCCACCAAGCCAGCCTGTGATGGTGGTGGGACTGAGAGAAAGCCCTCCCTTTTGGATCGTAAGACTCTGGCAGGTTCATATAGGGAGGGCTTTCAGATAGTCTGAACCTAAAATGTATAGGGCTTTACAGGTCATGAGCAGCGTTTTGAATTGTGCCCAGAAATGTACTGGTAGCCACTGTAGCCAGTAAAGCGGATTTATTTATTTATTGAAGGTATTTCTACCCCACTCTTCAGCCACAAAGACTCTCAGAGCAGCTTACAAATTGTTAAGCAATAGCACTTTACACATCTACATGACTTCATAACGCACTAGGCATTAAGTGGTTTCCAATGTGTATTAGCTAGTTTTAACAAGGGAAAATGCAGGAAAGTGAAGGATTGTTGAAGCACTCTAGATGTCAGCATCTTTAGGATCATTAGTATCCAGCAGCTGTTGTTCTTGAGGGGAGAAATGAAGGCAACACCCTTGGGACATGTATGTGTCTACAGTGTCATGGGAAACAAGTATCTACTGCTGTAAGAATAGTATCAAAGAGAGCTGAGTTGGTCAGGCCTGCAGGATTTGGAGTATGCCAAAGAGCACCCAATCAGACTTGATCTGGTTCACCTTTATGGCTTATTGGTAATGTCTTGACACCCTACATAGTTACATGAATGGGGGGGGGGCGGAAACCTTGCCAAAATATAAATTCCATGATTGTAATTGGTTGTCCAGAGGACTGGTGAGTGTTCAGAATTTGTTCCAACAAGTTTGCTCTTCTCAGAGAAATTGTGTTTATTCAATGTGCTACCTGTGTTATCATGCAGTAATATAACAAGTATTAATATCTAAAATACACACTTTAGTCAACCATGTGGCTACATCTTAGGAACATAAAAATGAAGGAAATCCCAAGCAAATCAAGGAAAGAGTAATCATAAAAAGTAAAACACTTTCACATGCATAAAAACCACAAAAATATGGATAAACAAAAAATCCAATAAAAGGCAGCTGCCCCGCTTCTCTCCTAGCGCGTGCTAGGATAATGGTCACATTATCCTCTTGCTCAGTGCATGGTATCTGCCTGCTTGGATTGCAGTGCAAGAGACCTTAATGTACCCAAGGTTTCAAACATATATAGTGGCATTTTTTTTGTTTTGTTCTGCTCTGCCTCTGAAACAGCTAGTGACATTCCTCTAGAAGGTTGAAGGGAGACTGAGATGCTTTAAGTCCCTCACACAAACTTTTTTTGATGTAAAACAGAACTGGACTGCATGTGGCAGTCATTGGACTACAAGTCCAAGCAGCCCTAGCCAGCATAATTATAGGTGAGGAATGCTGGGAGTTTCAGTCCAAAAACAACAAATGGGGAAGGAGATGTTCTAAGAACTGTTCCTTGAGTTGCTTTCAGATAGCATTAAACAGAATCTTGTTAGTTATTCCCAACTAGAGTAGGCCCATTGAACTGTTGAATGATGAGTCAACATATAGGTAAATTCAGTTGCTTCAATGGCTCTACTCTAGTCAGAACTAAAATGGATCTAGGCTACTATTGGATAAGCAAAGACTGCACCTGTCATAGACATGCACCTAACATAGGCTGAAATGTTCCTTTTGTGGACTGCAATTGCCAGAATTCCCTAGTGGCAATGCTGGCTGGGGCACTCTGGGAGTTGTAATCAATCAATCAATAACATGTTCATGTTCTGCATGGAACCTGTTTATGACAAGGACACTGCCCCAGGTGCAATGCAAGGCAAACACTAGGAGCCGTAGCAGGTCTCATGACAAATGGTAGGAACTGACTTGTGAGAAATGTTTAGGAGAAATGGGTCTTTGACCCCATCTCACCTCAGGATGTTGAAAAGCTCATTAAGGCTCTGTGGGTGAGTGAGGTTTTGTCACATGGCTTACCCAATACTGAACTGTGCAGTGGTCAAAACGCTAACTGAACTAAGTTGTTTCCATTTTCATGACTATTACCAAGAAGATTGACAATATCTGGAAATGCCTTCATAGGAATTTCCCTTGTTATCCTTCTATTTGGCTGTTTAGATTTATTGAGTTCTACTGATAATTTTTGGTTCTCCAACTCCAGTGAACACTTACTATATCATTTTTAGCATTTATATTTCTATACTGCTTATCAGTGCAAAGCACTCCCTAAGCAGTTTACAATGTGTTAGCTAATTGCCCCCAACAAGCTGGGTACTCATTTTACCGACCTACAAAAGGGTGGAAGGTTGAGTCAACCTGGAGTCCTGCGGGACAAAACTCACAATGTTGTGGCTGCAGTACCAGCATTTAACCACTGCACCACCAGGGCTCCATCCTCCCTCTTTGCTGGCTGTTCGTTTTTACCTGGTACATAAGGTGGGGTCTCAAGCTTGTTGTTGGGACAACCTTCCACAGAGCCTTCCACAAAATTCGATGGCTCATTCATATCCTAGGGAGAGAAGAAGACAGAGAAGGTATTTGGGAACGTCAATCACCGTCCCAGTAGAAATCAAGGGAGTGGGGAGATCCTCATGAACAGTACTTTCCTCCTCCCACGAAGAGGTTCCTGACAGCAACATCAGTGGGACCACTAGCTCAAGAAACTCACAATCCACATGCCATCAAAAGGCACTTGCTCGTGGAAATCCTTGACCATGTCATGCCACCACTGATGCGTCTCTGGATTGGTGAAGTCAGGGAAGGCAGTGGGACCAGGCCACACCTGGAAGATAAAAAGGTCAGAGCCGTCAGGAACCATAACATCTGCACAACCATCAAACTGGCCTCCCTGCAGGTAATGGCATCTCCATAGGGCCTCTCCTCTGGCTGGGCACATTCAGAATGAGACAGACTGTCCATTAGAAACCCAGGCCTTAAGGCTTTTGAGGCCTGGGAATTAAAAAGAACACATTGGATTGTAACACTATCAGCACCAGAAGACAATTGCCAATCAGTGCAGGTCTTTCTTTCAATGTCAAAGTAATATAATCCTGATTCTGTGCCTCAGTTAGTAGCCTTGTTGCTGCATTTTACAACAATGGAGGCTTCCAGACACACTTCAGCCCTATGTAGAGCACACTGCAGCAGTCAAGATGTAACATACCAGGGCATAGGTGACTCCTTCTAAATTAGACCAACTTAGGAAATATCTAAGTAAACATGACACCGAGAATGTAACTATGCAAACGCACTCCTTGCCACTGCAGCCAGCTGGGAATCCAGAGACAGCGTGGGATCCTGGAGCATTCTCACACTATAAACTTGATCTTTAGAGGGAAAAGAACTCCTTCTATAACAGACTGTTTAGCAGACTGCTGGATGGATCATCTGGTTAGTGAGATAGAGTTCCTGTAGAGGACTGCTGCTGCTGCTTTACCTCACCACCTGCCACCTGGCAGGCATATCTGGGTAAGCTTCATTCTGCCTTGTTGGCCTGGCCAGGTCTTGTGATACACTGTCTGCCTCTCTTTGCTCCATTCACTTCAAGCACTGCTGGGACCCAGATTAGGATAATTAACTTAAAACCCTACTTGGAGACAAAATGTTTCATTGCTTACCAAGATTCATGACTTAGACCCCAGACTCACCTTCCCAATCAGAGGCTGTCCTGTGGCATTTAAGATAAAGACCCCACGCTTCAGACCTTCATCAAAAGGTTTGTAACTGCCAGCAGGGCTGGAACTGCTGATACCTGCATCCTAAAAAGAAACAGAGGGAGAGAGACATGTTAGGATATAATGGATCTGACATGGGCAGGAAAACAGTGAGAGAATAGTAAGTCTTTAGTTACTACTCCTCATTCTCTTCTTGTTTAAATAGCGAGACAAGGTTACTTCTTCTAACAAATTTGGAAGTTAACTTAGGTATGGCTCTTTGATTCTGACTGCCCTTGGTCAAGTCTTTCATTCATATGTTGCTCAGTGCATGAACTAAAACTCAAGGTGGTATGAGATAGACCTGGAATCCACAGTTCTCATTTTAGAAAAGCTTCTCTAGACTCCATGATGCAGTGTTTCAATCTTTGCTTCCTAAGTCAAGAAGAGGAAAAGGCCCAGTTTGTTAACACAAAGAATGTACGGTACGAGAGAAACAAAACATGTACTCTTTGCACTTTGGAGCAAGGCCAGGTTTACCAGACAGATTGTAAAAATGTCACGTAGCAGGTGAACTGCACAGCAGTGTGGCTACTGTTAAGAAGTACAAAACAGCGCTTAGCACTGAAGAGTCAAGAATGCCTCAGAGTGGGCAGCAGAAGTAGGATGAGATCATTTGAGTAACCAACAGTCCTCCCTGCTTGTCTATCCTGCTCCCTCTGGGATGCAAACTGATACTCTTAGGAATGATTCCACCTCTTCTCCTACCCAGAACTCTTTCAGCTCTCCCTAGAGATGAAGCTAGCTTAGGAAAGCACCCTGAGTAACTTTCCTATCTTAGAATGGAGTTCCTATAATAAAGCCTTAGTTTGTTTCTCTAAAGCCATTGGTGTCTTTCCTCTTTAAGACAAGATCTCTGATTGACTGCTGCATGCACATATTATCTATCAGCTATATGGTCAGGCTTTTCTCTGCTTGTGGAGGCACCTCACTCTCTTCATACTCTTCATACTCTGAGACTCAGACTGCAAATCACACAGAGCTGCATGCTTTCATTAAACTATCTGGCTTGGGCTTTCCAATCAGAATAGTGGAGGGGAGGAGGAGCTACTTAATCATCTCCCTTCCTGCTATTTTCCCTTCCTTCTCCTCCCAACTGCCTTCTCCTGTAGCTGTGTGGAAAGGATAGTCTGGTTTGGAGACAGCTATTCTGTTTGGCTTAGGAGGCAAGGCCAAAACCTTGCACCATTTCTTTCTTTTCCCCTAGCACATCGTTCACCCACAATAACACAAATTCCAAGTCCGTATACATGTATAAAGCTGCACACCAAAATATAACAGAACATCCATCATAAAACTGAGATGTGGGTGAGATGAATAAAATAAAACAGAAACAAGCAAAAATGTTCAGCCAGCTAAAAGAAATTATTAGAGTAAATGACTAGCAGATAAAAATACCGAGGGAAAATGGGAAGATTTAACCTGGTGTTAAATTAATATAACATGGGTTCTAGTTGGATTTCCCTTGGGAAAGCATTTCAAAGCTAGGGTGCCATCACAGAAACAGTTCTTTCCTTTCCTGTGCATGTTTACAGTGCCCTTCCCTTCCCAAAGGCACTCAGAGAAGTGCTGGTTATCACCTTTAAAGCCTTACATGGTCTGGGCCCATATTACCTACACGATCGCCTTCTCCCATATAATCCACCCTGTATGCTCAGATCTTCTGGAACAAGGATTCTTAAACCTTTTCCACTAGCAACCCCTGTTCACCTGAGACATTTTAATGTGATCCCAGATATATAGATATATAAAATAGTTATACAAATAAAATTTAATGTTGCCAATTTTTTCATGACCCCAACCCACAGTTTAAGAAGCTTTGCTTTGGAAGACCTTTACTTCAGTCAGCCAGGGCTAGGCTGGCCACTGTCACCTAGAGGAATTTTTCTTCAGCCACCCCAGACTGTGGAATAGCCTGCTAGAGGAGATCCAACAGCTGTCTGGATTTAAAACAGCACTAAAGACCAGTCTCTTTCAGCAGGCCTATCCAGTTGATTTTTAAATTACAGTGGGCCCTCCTGATCCATGGGTTCCAGAACTGAGATTTTGAACAATTGCGGATCATCACGTCCTATACTTAAAACAGTGGTGATGTGAACATGGATGTGCTGAAGTGTCTGCGTGCATATCATTGCCATTTAATAATATGGGATGCAATCATCTGGGTTTTTGTCATCTGCAGGGGATCCCAGAACTGAACTCTCACTGATCTGGAGTGCCCACTGTATACATTTTAATATATGAATTGATTGTTTTTAAAATATGCATTGGTTTTATAGGCTCTTTAAAACAGCTGTTATGTGCATTTAACTGGTGTTATGCATCTAATCTGTTGATGTATTTTATTCCATTGTTTTCCAAATAATATGATGATGATGATGATGATGGCATATTTTTACAAGAAGAGGTGCTCCTTAAGTTACCTTTACCTCAAACCATTTAAGGCTTTAAAGAAAAGCATGAGTTAGCTTCAATTGGGATTGGAAGCAAATAGGCAGCCAATGCAATTCTTTCAGAACTGAGATCAGGTGGCTCCATGAGACAGAGCTGTCAGGTTTCTAGCTACTGAATTCTGCATTGCTAAAGCTTCTGACCCATCTTCATGAGCAGTCCCATGTTCAACACCTGATTGAGATGGCACTGGGGAAAAAAAGAACTTAGTGACATAATTTGCCCTCATTGGTATGGAAGAGAAACGTTTGGAAATGTTGCAGCAATATGGGTTTATACTGGGAAACACTCATAGCTTGATGGAAAATCATGTACTGTAGTAGCCATTTCGACTCTAATGTCTATTTGCTGAATGCTGTTACTTACAATTACTATTTGGGGTCAGACTAGATAGCCCATGAGACTCTGGAAGTCTGCAAAGTCTTTTTCCTTTAACTCTCAGGCCTAGTCAAGTCAATGTTCCTTACTAATCAACTCTATGTTCCAGAAACATATGATATGCTGAGGTAAACAAATTCTTTCTCTAATAACAGTCGAACTGTACTTAAATGTTCCTAAGCTATCTTGCCTTGAACTATCAACACACTGTCTCAAGGAAAACTCAAGGGAAACTGCTTTCCTGAAATGTAAACAGTATTGCAAGAAAGGGAAGTGCCAAATATGGACACCAGATGGGTGGAGGGAAGTGCTCCTGTTTGTATTTCACAACATACTGTATTTCTCTATAAAAAGTTGCTTTCAAAGTGGCTCGGGGCGCCTTGGACTTTTGGAAATTATTCCGAGGGCCCATGCGTAATTGAAAATAAAGCTCACTTTCTCAACTCCTCTGTGGTCCTGAGTCTGGTTCCTGCAACAGTACTTTGCTTGCAGAAGTTTGCATGCTCCATCCATGCATACTAGTTTTTTTCCCATTCATTTACCACAATCATGACATATCTGCGCCCCTCACGATGGAAATCTTTCACCATTTCTGGCATATCCCAGAAACCATCCTTGTTGAAGGTAAAATCTCTCTTGGCATCTGAATAATCCAGGTCATTCCATTGTACATCCTGTGAATCCCAGAAATGTAGCATTATTAGGATGAATACAGGCAATCCTCTTATTTCCAAGTCTAATGACTGATTTCCTGGAGACACCCAGCTCTAGCTCTGCTACTATAGAGGCAACGTAGCTAAACAATCCCACACAATGTCCTTGACAGAACACAAGGGAAACCACTTACCAGGGGGAACTGTGCTGCTGTCATGTTCTTCACCACCTCCCGGGTAACAGCAGTGGAAGTGTATCCCCAGCGGCAGAGGTGGAATCCAAGGGCCCAATATGGGGGCATAAATGGATACCCTGAAGGAAGGAGGGGGCAATACTCAATTTATCTAACAAGCCAGTAAAGCTCATGAATTTTTCATGTGAGTGAATTTTCAGCAAAACCACCCTTAACATGTTCCTGAAGATCTGAACTTTGCCATTCTCAACTCCTTTATTAAACTGGTAATATGTAACTAAACACATGTCCTTTAATTAAAATAAGCATCTCAAATGAAGACTGCCTTTTTTCACTGCAACCAAGGAGAGAGAAAAAGGAAACAACAGGTTCCTCTTGATACCGCAAGGACATTCTGCTGGCAATTCTTCTTGTATGGGAATAAATAAAATAAAGATTTATGAGTACGGCCAACAAAAATCTCAGAACATGGAATATTACAGAAGGAGAGTTGGACATTTTAATCATCATTGTTCAAGGGCTGCTCCTTCTGTTACAGGTTTTCTTTTCAATGCAGAAAGCACATCCATAGAGGGAAACATGTGAAATCCATGTGTAGGACATTGCACATTGATGACTAGGCCACCATACGAACCTGGCACATCTACTGAGGACCCAACAACCTAGCACACCCCTCTGTTAACACTACCCCATTTAAAAACATAAATAGATTGATCCAACACTACAACCATCCCTAGGTGGCTCCATCTAGCTGCTATACTAGTTTCTCACAATGCCTGGACACAGGCTTGGAAAATTTAAATGGTAGTTAGAAACTGGCATGATTCTCATGCATGTGACCACTGCCACAGTCTGGTCCAGAGCAATACTGCAATCACTTCTGTCAGTCACTGCCAGGTGAGCCAGTCATGGAGGAGAGGGCAGACTTTAAACCTGTAGCTAGTCCTGCACAGATAGGACATACCTTACAAGTACACCTGGCTTCTACTTTTTCCTGCACTGAAACATGTCTGTTCTGATGTGGAAAATGCAGGCTTCTAGTGCAGATAATCTGAAACCTTTCAGGCCATCTCTAAAGCTCAGTGGTGAAAGATAATGGTGCCTTTCACCTTTTCCTATTCCACAGTGAAACACTTGGGAGATAAGCGAAGCAGCATGCAATGTGGAAAACTAGGGCAGCACTAAGAACTGCATGGCCTGATGTAAGAGGAACCTCTGGTCAGAGCCTCCTCATTTCTCCTATTCTATCAATTCAGATTTTTTAAACTATTTTCTACCTGTGCCAGTGTGCTAATTGAGATGCAAAATATAAAACAGATAGAGCTCCTATCCAGTGAAAGGACAGAATCCAACAGCAGGACATTCTACGGCCATGATGGCACTGGGCACTGCCCCAGTTGGGTGTGTTAAGAACAAAACTGGCAGTACTTTGCTGAGCTTCATGGAGCCTGCAAGAGGCCACCAAGTGGTCTTATTGACAGGGGGTGCAGTTAAAATCATTTGTTGCTTTGTCCAAAGACCACTGCAAACATCCAAGCTTTCATACAGTTACAAAAGCATAATTAAAATTGACTAAATAAAACATATGTCTAAACTTGTGTTATAAAACAAATCATACTCTGACAGGGGATGCAATGAGGAGGTGCTTCTTCATCAAGTCATCAGCCACTCTCTCATACAGAAGAACACCAATGCCTACCAATGACATCCATATACTGGCGCACCACACTCTTTGGGTTTGGGCCCAAGAAGACGTAGAAGTCCAGGATACCCCCAGTTGTTCTCCATGTCAAGGCTGGGCTGGGCTGTAGTATCACATCTGCAAAGCAAACAATGGCATGCCAATGGTGCTAAAAGGACATGACACACTAAGCATACATTCATTTTATCCTCATAGTCCACATGCAATTATAAAATTCACCAACATTAATAAACATCCTTCCCCCTATCCACAAACTAGTCCTCCTTGTGTATAATAATCATACTGACAATAGCTAGCTACTGCCTAGGCACTACACCATTCTGTGTAACACTTTTGCTGTTGTGTATCTTGAAGTTGTTGCCAACTTATGGTGACCCTAAGGTGAACCTATCACAGGGTTTTCTTGCACTTTTATTAGGATCACTAAAATATCACCAATGTGGCAAACTTTCACGTTATAGAAGAAAGCTAGAAAGTTGCTATTAGTTTTTGTTTATGGATCACACAGCTACTTTTTTTTTTTAAATTAACTACCCCACGAAGAGACAGACAGTATTCTGAACTGCTACACTCAACAGACTCTTAAATCTTGAGACAAAAAGCTCAAACTATGGATGAAGAACATGCAGCTCTCCAGGTGTTATTGGACTACAGTTCCCACTACTCCTGGGTAGAGTCGAGAGCTGGAGGCCAAAATACCTTGAGAACTAAAGTGTACCTATCCTGGCCAAGCTACATTTGGAGGCTGTGATCCTAAATACTTTGGAGTATGCCCCACTTAATACACTGAACCTTACTTCTGAGTAAACACACACAGAAGTGCATCATTAGGTAAGAATCTTAAACCTATCACAGCCATAAGAGCTCCGAAGCAACTTAAGTTCTAATTATAGAATGATTAAAATTGCTTATGAACATTTCTATCCATTTTATAAGCCCTGCTGGACCAGCTTTTGGGATCTGCAAGCAGGACTCAAGCACAGCAGCATCCTCCTGTTCATCTTTCCCAGCAACTGGTATTAAGAGGTATTTTCCCTCCAATGCTGGAGGCAGAATATAGTCATCCTCAGGACTAGTAGCCACTGATAGATAAGTTACTGGATGTTCAAGAAAATTCCCCTTTAAAGCCATTCAAATTGGTGGCCATTGTTGTAGCAAATTCCACAGATTAGCGAGGTTCTAAGCAAGCAAGTACTGTGTTTTATCAGTCCTGAATCCCGCACTGTTCAGCTTCAGGGGATGTCTTTGGTTGGGTTCTAGTGCTCAAAAGGGGAAAAATATTTCCGTTTTCTTTGCACCACACATAATCTGTTGGTTATCCTTTTCTGTGTCTTTTCCAGCTCTGCAACATCATTTTGTTAAAGCATTCCAAGACTCATCATCACACCACAGATTCATATAAAGACATTATGATACTCTGTATGAAATATACGTGAGCCAGTGAGGGTTAGTGGTTTGAGTATTGGATGACAATACTTGGGCAAGTCACACTCTCACTCCTTAGAAAACCCTGTGATAGATTTGCCTTAGGATTGCCGTAAGTCAGAAAGGACTTGAAGGCACACAACAACAATGAAATTTACATTACAAGTATACAGTGTTTTGAAGCTGCTCACAGGACAATAATAATTTGACTTATTGTCACAGATATAAACATGCAACATATATTCCTTGAATAGAGTTCAGCTATTTCAGGGAAGAGAATTTAGATTTATTTGACTGCAAACTGTGCTTTTGTCTGGATATAAGAGCAATGATCTAGTGCTTGGGCTGCCAGTGCAACCATGATTTGGTGCAAGAATGGGGAACTGCCACCTTCCCAGCTGAATCTGGCCCTTCCATCCAGACCGCAAAGGTCTTCACTGATGCCTCTCTCCAAGGCCTTTCCTTGGGATGCGGAGGGGTGGGGGTGGAGGGAAACCAGCTTTGTCTGGAGCTGCCCTGACACAGTGATGTTACAGCGCTGTCTACGCACAATCCTAAATATACACTGGACTGACTATGTGACGAATGTTGCTGTCCTTGAGCAAGCAGGGATCACCAGCATTGAGGCCATGATATTGAGAACACAGCTGCGCTGGGCAGGGCATGTTTCTAGGATGGAGGACCATCCCCTCCCAAAAATACTACTCTACGGTGAACTTGCCACGGGCCGGCGTAAGAGGGGCGCTCCAAAAAAGCGATACAAAGACTCCCTGAAACAACATCTCAGGCTTGGCCAAATTGATCACCAACAGTGGTCCGCCCTGGCCTCACATCGGGAGGCAAGGAGACGCACTATCCACAATGCTGCAGCCTTATTTGAGAACTCACGACGAACAAGTCTTGAAGAGAAACGACAACGCAGAAAGAATCACAACCCAAAAACATCACCCAAGGAGACCTTCTGCTGTGCTTTTTGCAACCGGACTTGTTTATCTCGGATTGGCCTTTTTAGTCATCAGCGCGCTTGCAGAAAGTGCGGGATGAGTCCTTCCTGAATCTTCGTTTGCGAAGAAAAGCCAGAGAGAAAGATTCAGCTCTTGCCTTTTCTGCATCCTAGTGGCAACCTGGTTCCTCAAGATACTGGGAGCTCCATGAGCTGGCAGTGCCACAGAGCTGAGTTGCAGGGTAGGGGAGAACACTGTGGCCTCCATCTCCCACGTTGTCCAGAGCATGTGCCAGAGGTGATGGTAGTGATGTGCATGTATTCAAGTATACAACCTAGTGAATACTCTAGTGATTATCACCATAGTGCTCCATCCCACAGAAGATGGTGTCACATACCATGGACACATCTTAATGAGGTACTTACCCATGGCATTGCTGTTTAGCAAAAAGACTCCATGGGCCAAGCCTCCCTCTTCCAATGCTAGGTAGAAGGGATGTGAACCATACAAATTTGCAAAAGGCTGAAAAAAAAGAAACAGTGCACAATGTCAAGGTCACCCTACCCATCAAAACCTGGCTTTGTCAATGGCTTCCACAACTACACCAGACTTAGTCAATCAGGGGCTTATTTTATTTTTTTAAGCTTAGAAAACATCCTTCATCGACAAGAACACAGGATGGTACACACAGACAAATGCAATATAAAACATATAGTTACAGACCAAGAGGCATAAAAACTCCTTAGTCAGCAAACCCCCCACAATTATAACCTCCCAAAAGTGAAAAATATTAAATTTTAAAAATTAGAATACAGTTGTCCCTTCATATTTGCTGGGGTTTGGTTCCAGGATCCCCCCCCATCCCCGTGGATACCAAAATCTGTGAATATTCAAGTCCCATGATATACAATGGCATAGCAAAATTGTGTCCCTTCTATAAGACAGCAAAATCAAGTCATGCTTTTGGGATTATTATTTTTTAAAGAATATTTTCAAGCCATGAATACTTGAATCTGTGGATGCCAAATCCGTGGATATGGAGGGACAACTGTATACTAAAACATGAAAAACATTTTTACCTTCCTGGACAATACAATTTTGAATGGTAGCTGAGCATGTCACAAGCTCATTGCCAGATTAACTATTCCACCACAGTGTCCACCCCACTGTACCATTCCATTCCAGTGTCCCATTTTCAGTAATTACCTGAAAACATTCAATAAGTCAACTAACGCCTTAAAATGGAACCAGGCAGCTGAATAACAAGGCATCTAGGCATGTTTATCCTCCAGCCCTCCATACACAGCAGGCCTGTCTACACAAGAACTGCATATTTAATTTAAACCACTATAATTGCCATGGTTTCTGGCACTGTGGTTAGATGAGGAGCTGAGAATACTTTGCCAGACATCCCAAGAATCTGACACAGAACTGCACTTCTCACAATGCTCTGGGAACACAGATTTAAGTTGGTCTGAGTGGACAAGTGGAACCTGAAACAAATGTTGCCATGTGCTATGCTGTTCAGGATTCTTGCCAAGCAGCTAAATATTCTTCCCTTCTCTTCCTCTCCACAAGCTTTCAATTCCCCCCCACCCACATAGGCACTGAATGCTCTTTAGTGACTCCTGCTCCACTCTTGCTGCACTGTTTGGATTGTGTATTTTTAAAGATTTTTGGCCCTGAAAACCTTGGTTTGCCCCAAGACCAGTGACAACTCCCCACATTGTGCAGAGTTGATGATGGGTGTCAGTATGGGTACTCAGAGAATAAATTTGTTCTTAGTATATGGAATACACTCAAAGAGAATTCAGGGGCATTTACCTCCATATTCAAGCAGATATGGCCAGGATCATGCTGTGAGGCACTTTTTTGTTAGGTGGATAAATTGATAGAGATTTAATGGCATGTAGGTTGATTTCAGCCTTCGAACCATTGAATTGGGAGAGATGCCAAAGGCCAAAGTCACCTTTGGTATCTGGACATAACACTGTACCCCACCGATATCATAACAGTGTTGTATTTAGCAGATGAAAAGATGAGTGTAGCATCTGATGATGACTTCAGAGCACCCTGAAGGCCTCCCAAAGTCTCTCCATGACTTACCACAGGTGGCATGTCGTGATTCCACATGGTAACCTTGGTCCAGTTGACATTAAGGATGAGTGAGGTCAAGTGTTCACCCAGTCCAGAGATGAAATGTGAGGGCAAAGAGGTTGAGACCTGTAGGAACTGGTCTGCATAGAACAGGGGGGCCACTGTGGTATTGAGCCTGTTGGAGAGAAAGTAGATCATCCCGGCCAGCAGTTCACACTGAATTCTCCCTTTTAGCACCCCATGTCTTGTCCTACTCCACTTAGTATCCCCAAAATCTTGCACACATCATATTTCACTAACTATTTTTGAACAAATAACTGGGCCATGTAAGCCTCCTGTAGATCAGCTGTCCATTAGAAAATATTAGTTGTCTAAACACCCAATAAATATCCAAAGAAAGGGGAAAGGATAGCAATTTTGAATCAAAAATTGCTAAGCCAGAATTCTAGTTACCATTATTATATCACACGTCTCAATCATGTAATTTAGAGCACCCCAATTGCTGGCTAGCACCATCATGCCCTTTCTTACTGGAAAAGGACAAGGCCAATAGATTTTTAGTCCAAGTTTATAAATCCTGCATGTAGAACAAGGTGGAATGGCACTCAAGTCTTCAGGACTACAGGCCAGAGCCCTGACCAATGGAAGCTGCTTCTCCATATGATAAGTTTAGAGTAGGGGTAAACAATTTAGGGCCTTTCCAATAATGTTGACTGTAACTCCCATCATCCCTCAATACTGGATTTGATAGCTGGGACAGATAGGAGTTGGTCCAAAATTATCTGGAGGGCCATATGTTCTCATGTATAAGATTTAACTTTATAGTAGAAAATGTAGGTGTGACACAAAAGACACAAATGCATGTTTGGAGGCATGGGAATACAATCAAATACAAACTACATTGCCTGCAGTTCCCTGGCAGACACATAACTGGATCCCAAATGTGGGTTGCTGGCATACATTATGTAAACTGACCCTTTGATATCCAGGATATTAACTACAGGCAAAGACTCAACAGGGCAGTAGTCTTCAACCCCAAAATCTATCTTTTTAGTATTGTCTTCATACAGTTTTTATCAAGCTAATTTTCAGGAGGCAAATAGTTACAGGGGAACACGTTTGGATACAGAAAGTCAGGAGCTACTTACAGTACGCGCCCACTGGATGTCCGAAGAATAACAAGGCCAAAGGGGTCAGCTGAGAACTGTACCGAGTACAGTGTGGAGGATGCCTTGCTGCTTGATTGGGGAGTTTCTAAAGGAACCTCATAGCGTTTATTAGCTGGGTCCTTAAGCTGTGGAGAAAGACAGTATGGCAGGCCTGAATGAAGCTACTTGGAGAAGACTTTCATTGTTCAGCAACAGAGATGATGGAGATCAAAGGATTTTAGTCAGGCTATCGCTATCATCATCATCATCATCTTCTTCTTCTTCTATACCCTGCTTTTCCCTCAAAGGTGGCACTAAAGGTGGCTACTAGGCTTTGAGTAGTAGGAACTGGTAGTGAAATTACTTGAGAGAAGTAGAAAAAGGAGAACATCTGTGAGGTTTATGGTCATGTGAAAGCTAAGGCCCAAGCAGTCTGGACTGCAAACACTTTTGTTTTGTGTAAGTCAGTACATTCCCTGCTTGCATGCAATAGCAAAATCCATATCTTACATCCCGATTGTTCTTTATAAAGCAGAAACCTGTGATCAGGGCTCTATTTAACAAGAGTAAAACAAAATTAAGGTTATAATTCTATACGTACTTACCTAGTAAACTTGCTTGTAATGCACTGTCAGTTTCTGTGGCTAAGAAAGCTAACTTTATCAAATAAGCATGAGATATCCTTAGCATATCTGCCTAACTTGGTCAGGATTTTTTTTTTACTATTTACATAATTTATTTGTGGTTATGTGGAAAGACAAGCAGTTTTACAGGTTGATACAGTCCTGTCTCAACCACCAGATTTCTTTTTCAACCACCTCTTCAGCTTTTTGGCAGCTGTTAGAACTGGCTTTATTCTCGTATTACAGTGCTTCCCCAAAATTATAGCATACATATAGTTTTGTCTAGAACTACGGTAGAAATGACATAGCTCTCCAGATTTTCTTGGACTTCAACTCCCAGAAGCCCCAGCCAGCATAACCAATTGTAAGGGATTATAGTAGTCCAAAAGAGCTGGGCAGCTTAAGGTTTCCCACTCCTGCTTTACAGGGAATCTCCCATGTATCATGAAAGACAGACTGTCTCAGAGCCCCTATAAAATTTCAGCCTCTACTCACTGTGAAGTGAAGCCTACTTTCTGTCTCAAAAAGCACAGCCAACTCCAAGTTCATGATGTCATCTGGCATGAAAGTGGGCCTATCCCGGGTCAAGTGAGCAGTATAGCCAGTTTTGGTGGTAGTCAGGTTCAACATCTTGTAACTAGGATAGCTGGGAGGGAAGAAGCACCATGGCTGCCAAATAGCAGAGCCCTTGGGCAAAACAGGAATGTAACAGCAGCCCCGAGCTTCGCATTCTTCTTGAGAGAGCAACTTTTCTGGAGCACAGTCAAAGCGGCTGTCCGGAGGGATGTCACACTGCGTGGGTTGTAAGTTGGAACCTCTGAATGGTTCTGGCTGCTCAGCAAGATTCTCTTGTTGCTCCTCTGCTTCTCTGCGTTTGTTCCTATCCCAATGGGTGCTCTCTGCCGCTGAATGGGCTCCAGGGCTCATAGCAGCCATAGCTGCTCCATGGACCCCAGAGATGCTGAGCCTAGCATGCAAAGCAATGCCAACAGAAAGCCAAAGGATCACCCATAGCCCCGTGTGCTTACGCTTCTCAGTCAATGACATTGCAGTTGATACAAAGATAGCCAGATGTGCTCTCCTTAGCAGGCATAGGACTGGTCACTGCATCTAGCTGCAGGGGAAAACACAAGAGGTGAACACTTATAGCACAAATATCTGGATAAGAAGGACCGTAAGGAGTTCCCTTCATGTGCACTGCCTAAGGGGTTTGTTGCTAAGGCATAGCTGTCCCCTTCCTCCATGCAACAAATTCCCAAGATAGCTTCTCAACAGTTACTATCTTTATGAATTCAAGACAAAATGCCAGTCAGGCTTGCATAGCAGAATACCCATGGTCCCACTCACCCCAGTGCCTAATGCTACTTCCCATCAACTTAATGGTCCCCATTAATGCTCCTCAAGAGCCATGGGAGCCCCCTCCCCCGCACTCCTTCTGGGATTCACCAGACCACTCACACAGATGGATTAGTGTTAAATTGGAGCATTCGTTCAGTTTAGTCTGGCAGTCCCCATTCTACCTTTGGGTCAGTTTTAACTCCCCCCCCTTTCTATTCCAAACTTGGGGGGGGCAGTAGATTTGGGTCTGCTGGCACATCTCTCGGTGATCTGCATTAAATGAGCAAGGATTTCTGACACTTCATTATTTAACAAAAACAGGCAAGAAAACTGCACCCCTTTCAGTTATTCTGCTGCAATGAAGGGCACATGGACAGAACCAGGAGTGGAGTTTTGTGTAGAAAAGACTGTAAGTTCTGTTCAGTTTTGGTATTTAGAATAGACTCCTGGGCTCAACAATCTCTTAATTGTAAGTGCATGTCTTCTGCAGCGAGTGGGTTGGAGAAAACTCAACAGGGGTTAGACTAGATGGCCTTTGGCATCTCTCCCAATGTAATGGTTCGAAGGTGGAAATCAACCCACCTCTATGCCAGGGCTGCCCTACTGGTTTTCATGAGACCCTGCTGTGTTTTTAAGAGCTCCATAACAGCCGGGGCGGGGGGGGGGACAGGTGCAAATTTGCACCCCAGAATTGTCGTGGCACCTTTTATACAATAAAATTGAGGATTCCCAGGATGGAACTGTTAGGGTTTGTTTCAGTTGTGCGCCTTGAAGTCGTTTACAACTTATGGCGACCCTAAGGGGGACCTATCAGGGGGTTTTCTTGGCAGAGGGGGTTTGCCTTTGCCTTCCTCTGAGGCTGAGAGAGTGTGACTTCCCTAAGATCACCCAGTGGGGATTTCCAAACCCCGGTCTCCAGAGTCGTGGTCCAACGCTCAAACCACTACACACGCCGGTGTAACTCCACAGATCATTCCCTGCACAGTCCCACATCGCCGGCTGCCCCAGCGGGGGAGACCCTAAGAAGGGAAAGGCTCCCTCCGTGGCAGGAAAATCGCCGGAGCCCCGTCCGTGCAGAAAACCCACTTACCCAGCCGCTCAGCTCAAAAGCTCCCCCGGCCAACCAGAGACTCCGAAACGGGAGTCAAGTTTGGGGAAATTGCTTAACGGTCACGTGGTCCTGCGGTCACGTGCCTTTCCCTGCCCTCTCCCCAGCCGCTTCCGCAGGGCCCTCTCTCTGTGGGTTAGGCAGGCGGGAGGGGAGGAGAGCTTCCTTTTACATTTTTGTACATATACAGAGTGTGTATATGTGTGTGTCTATATTATATATATATATATATCACACACACACACACACGTACATCCGTACACACACGTATATACACACACACGTACATACACACACACACACACGTACATCCCAGTGTGTGCTCTCTGTATACACGTATACATATATGCATACACACATATACCTGTCAATAATACACACACATGTACATACGTACATAAACAGATGTACATACACACATACACCTGTCAATAATACACACAGAGATATACATACACACATACACCTGTCAATAATACACACACATATACATACGTACATAAACAGATGTACATACACACATACACCTGTCAATAATACACACACATGTACACACGTACATAAACAGATGTACATACACATGTACACCTGTCAATAATATACACACAGATATACATACACACATACACCTGTCAATAATACGCACACAGATATACATACACACATACACCTGTCAATAATACGCACACATATACATACGTACATAAACAGATATACATACACACATACACCTGTCAATAATACACTTATACATACACACACATATATATACAAACACCTGTCAATAATACACACACATATATACATATATATACACACACATATACATATACACATATATAAATATATACAAACACCTGTCAATAATATACACACACCTGTCAATAATACATACAGATATACACACACATATATATACACACGTATACATACATACATACACACACACATATATAAATATATACACACACACCTGTCAATAATACACACACACACACACATATATATAGATTCACCTGTCAATATTATTCTGCAGTAATCTTCTTTCTGTTGTTGAGTGATAAGCTTAATTTCTATTTTTACGCTATCCAACGACTCCGTCCAACTGCCTTTCAAGAAAAACGAGGGATTTCCTGACGGAACGCGGGCTGTCAAACAGGCCCTCTCCCCTCGTTTCCCGGCGCACGGGCGCCCCCTAGCGACCACAGAAACCAATCCTGCGCTGCTTCGTCGCTCCTGGGAATTCCAGCATCCCGCGTGGCGTGGGACAGTCTTTTGGAAACAATCGTGATAATGAGGCCATTTGGCTTTTTGCTGTTTCTCTCCTGCTGCTAAAGTCCGAGCTGAAGGATCCTGGTCTCTCTGTTTCGGAGGCTCGCGGGGTTTGAAAGGCAACCAGCCAGGAGTGGCGATTAACCTCTGGGGGCGAGTTACCCATGTTTCGTTTCGTTTTTTAAAACCGGGGTTGACTTGGTGGTCACGGACACCGAAAGCAACCCTTTTAGGACAGCTGTCCAGGCTAGTGTCTTCCTTATTGCTTATTTGAAGTGGTGTGTACAGTTTTTCCTTATTGCCTGGTTAGGAGAACTATTGTGATTCACTTGTCATGAGAAAATTAGCTGAATTTTGCATCTCTGTTGCATTTGCCCCTTCCTCTCTCTGTGTGTGCTTGCTGCTTACTGTTAGTGTGGTATTTTAGAAGCTCAAAGGCAAGCCTGTTGTCAGACCTTCTTTCACACTAAAACTAAAGGTTGCTTAATACAACCTTTTTTTCTGCCAAGGCAGGGATTCTTCGGTACAAAATACGTACTATATTCTGTCATACCAGTGCTACTTAAAGTGCCAGTCTATGAGTGTAGGAGTAATGAGCCTAAAAAAGAAAATTGTATTAAAAATTCCAGGATCTAGTCCTTTTTAAAAGCAACAAGAATTATCTCCTTTAAAAAGAGAGTTAAAAATCATTCATTTACTTTTAACTTCATGCAGAGTGCACTTAAGAATGCTGACTTAAGCCCAATTAACATTTAAAAAGTGTATTCAGAGGTCTGAGATCACTCAGTTAAATTAGACTCATTACAAAACAAAGGAGTCAGTTTAAAATGCAAATCAAAGTTTACTGAAGGTATATCAATCTCAATCTACATACTGAAACAAACTTTAAAAGAGGTTCCTAACTAACTAATGGTATTTAGGGTAGGAAAACTCACCCAGCCTACAGCTGCATGGTAAACATCATTGCATGGTTACAGGAAAGAAAGCTTAAGATGGCTTAAGATGAAGATGGCTCCAGCCTCATGGAGACTCAAACTTAAAGGAGAACTTACACAGAGTAATAAAATTTAAATTAGGCCATGTGTTGAATGACCCAGCACTCCAGTTGGCTGGAAGTGTCCAGTGAAATAAGAGAAAGGGAACTTGGGAGAACAAAAGGCATGCAGGGAAAAACCCTAGACTTATCTTAGGATGTGAATGAGGTACACAAGATTGCTTTTACATTACAATGATTATTTCCCCACATACTACAATGAGCTATTAGCTGCTGGTCTGTGTTACTAAGAAACTATGCAAACACTTCTTGTAATGGTCCTTCAAGTCTACTCAGACTTATGGTGACCGTATCATAGGGTTTTCTTTGAAAGATTATTTCAGAGTTTGTTGAATGAAGCCACAATCTAAAATAAATATATGTACTTTTGCAGATCTTTGGCAATCACAAGTAAAATTTATTTAATAGTCACACAGAAAGTCAACAAAATGACTCCACAACAAGAGTCAAGCCACAAAGATAAGACTAATATGAGAAAAGTTCTAAATGTTGAGAAATGAGTAAGTTGATTCCAATTTTTCTGCAACAGGATTATAGCATTTGTGATGGTGGTGGTGATGATGGAAAAACCAAGAGGAGTGCATTCTTTGAAGTCATGTGCTCAGTTGCACTGTGTCTCCACTTCCCTTTTAATTTCAAAACTAAAAGAGTTGTGTAAATAACTGAGAGCCTGAACTAACTGGGGTTCATAGGCATATGTAAAAAAGCTTTAAAGACACACGTGTGTATGCACAAATGGAGGCCACACTTTTACATCAGAGTGGGCAAAGTTGTTGGATTGCAGCTCCCATCATCCTTTACCACTGACTGTGCTGATGAAGACTGATGAAAGTTGTAGTCTAACAACACCTGGAAGGCTGCACTTTACCCACCACTGATTTACTTGTCTGCAATACGAAAAACAATCTACACAATAATTACATTTGCTGCATTAAAGGTTAGTTTGCCAGTTTAAGCCTTCATTGTAACACAAACATAGTTTTTGCAAGAAAGATGCAGTGGCATGTACTGTGAAATGACCAGCTAACAATTCACCATTGGGTGCAAGTGGAAAACTGTTTCCAGTTTTGGTGCTCAGCTTAGTTAAATTATCAAACATTGGAGAGAAGAGCTGAAACAGAGATGGGCAACTCTGGCAGGTCCAGGGGCCAATTTTCTGCCCCTGGAAACCTCTGGGAGGGCTGCCCAGACTGTCAAAAATGGGAGGAAGAAAGAGAAGTAGGCAGAAGTCCACTGCTGGTGTTTAAAAGAAGTCAAACAGTGTGGGAGAGAGGGACTTGCCACCTATTCAAGTGAAATCACCAGTCCTGAAGGCTTTCCAGTGGAGGCTTCCTTTTTCTTTCACAAAAAGGGTAAGTCTACAAGTGGTTGAGGGCTACAAAAGGAGCCCTGGAGGGTTGTCTGTGGCCTCAGTGCCACATTTTGCCCATCCTTGAGCTAGGTGGACAGTAGAAGGCCTAGATATAATTTAAGATGATTTCATATCAGGAGATAGTCTGTTTAGCTTCTTCAAGTTAATATCTTCTTAGGACACAATACAGGAAGCTTTCTAGCTAAACACAGGGGAGCAAAACAAAAATCAATTGCCTGCATTTAAAAACATTAGAATACTTTTAATAGAAATTGCCCAAAATGACATTGCCGAAAATGAACTGTTCATTATTTTCTCTCTTTCTGTTTTGATCATGTATACTTCAAAGGGTTGTTTGTACCTAAGCCAACTGCTTTGGTCTCAAACTTTGCAACATCCCCTTAGTGAATTAGGGGGAAATAGACAGATGTGCACATGGGAGCCAACTATGAACTACTCATTTTTATTTCTCTTGGCTATTTTGTGTTAAAACAACAGGATACCAAACCCACCCAAAATCTAAAATATCTAAGAAAGCGTCTTGGTGCTAACTTGGAAAATAATTTAAACACTGCTTCCAAAAAGTAAAAGCATTAAAACCAGCTGACTTGCTATATTATTTTTTGAGTTGGGTGGTGTCATCATTATTCTAGTCAATATACAAATGTTCACTCATTAATAGCTTGATATTTCAGGATGAGGAGATGTCAGAGATTTGTTTTTAAAGCATCAGAACTCAAAACATCCACTTCTGGTTGAATCCACTATATATCCACACACCTTTTCCCTGTTCCTGTTGTATTTTCTATTGACAAAATAACAGAGAATAATATTTAAATAATTCTCAAATACATATTTATTTATGAAAAGTAAAAAATGTAATTATTTGCTCCCAGTCTCCTTCCCTCCATTACTTTGCTGCTTCTTCATCCAACTTGCTTTTTAGGATTCGGCTGAGCTTCTGCAGTGTCCTTTGGTAACGAGGCTGGTCCTGTTCAACTTGATGGAGAATGACACTAATGGCATGCAGTCGCTCCTCCAGCTTCTGCTGTTCAATGCGTATCATTATCTCAGTACGGCACAATGGATTATATTTCCCTTCCTTCACTGCCTGCAAGTGCTTCATACGTGTCTGACTGGACACAATATCTGCAAGGTTCTTAGAAAAGCAACATTGAATACATTAGTACAGACAAAAGGCTGTGGAAAAGGCAACAGACAACAAGTAGCTCCATTGTGTCTAGAGGTGAAAGGAGTGGCACAGTAGATTTCTGTTCTGTACAACATTCACACTGGTTTTTAGTAGACAAGATGCCAGAAATAAAATAGTGAAATAAACATAGTGTGTACTGCTAGGGCTTCTAAAACTGAAACTTTATACTAGCATACTTGCACTGGTGGACAGCATATTTTGTGGACAGGTTTAGACACAATAAACCCTAGTTAAAATTCCCTGTTTAGTCATGTACCTCACCAAGATGGCCATAGAGGAATCACCGTTACCTTAATGTATCCCACACATTGTTGGGGGGGGGAAGAAAAGCACAACATATTTGTACATTGTTAAGGGGTTTCTGTCATACTACAGCAAAGATTCTTCTCAGGTCTCATCTTCTCACCTCAGTAGCTGCATGAGGACTTACAGAGTTAAGGGTATGAACACATACTGAAAGTAAAGGAAGTAGACAAATGCTTCACATTGAGTAGAGGTTTGCAAGCTATGCAAGAATAAATGGTCCCTGAGAAGTAACCTGAACTGAACATTAGGGATAGGAAACCAAAAGTGGTCAGAGGGATCCTGGAGACATCATTCTTTCATATACCACCAGCTGCAGAAACTTGTATAATCAAACTATACAAGAACAGATACTAAGGGCTATTTTACACTGAACAATTAAAGCACCATGATTCCACTCTAACTGCCATAGTTTCATCCTATGGTATCCTGGGATTGGCAGTGGAGAGAGGGGCTTTTACAATCCTCAGCCAGGGAGCACCTCTGGTGCCTCTGGCCAAACTACAGACCCTGGGATTCCATAGGAGGCAGCTGTGGCAGGCAGAGTGCTATAATTGTGTGATGTGAGAGGGCTCTAAGAAGGGAGTTCCATAACTGACAAGCTGTCACAGATGAGGCCTGTTTTGCCTTCTGACCAACCTAATCTCTTTTCTAGTGGCACATGGGAAGTGATTAAGTCATATATCACTTCACAGTCCACTGTGGCCTGTCAGTATTTTCCAGGAATGGGGGCAACTGGTGCATCAGCCACAGTTGAGTGAAGGGACCTGTGGTTTATGGCAACCACCTTAGAATCCAGGAACAAAGTCATCCACAGCTGCATAACTGATTGTTTGGAAGGAGAACAGCCATCCAGTCCAGAATGGATTGTATTGTTAATTCTGGATCAGCCTGTCTGCTGATCATCATGATCTTTGTCTTGTCAGGGCAAAGACCCAGTTTGCTAACCCACATCTGATCCATTACTGCATCTAGCAAACAGTTTCAGGATATTCAGAGGCTCCATGGCATGAGTTGAAAAACAGAGTCAGAGCTGATAGTGAGACCCAAACTGCAAATGACCTTTTCCAATGGTTTCATGTAGATGTTTTTAAAAATATAAGACAGAACTCTACAGAACCCAGTAAGTTGAAGGCCAAGGGATCAAGCAATCCCATAGTACCAGCTTCTAGGAACATTTGGCCAGACTGGATCAGAGACATTGCAAAGTGGTTCCTCCAACTCCCATACTAGCCAGACATCCCAGAAGAATGCCATGGGCCACTGTACTGAATGCAGCCAAGAAGTCCAGCAAATCAGTGTGGACATGCTCCGTCTGGCCTGTTCTGATATAGGTCATCTACCAAAGTTACCAAGGCTGTTTCAGTTCCCAGAGTGTGCCTGAGCCTGGACTAGGAGAGATTAAACAAACAAACAAACAAACAAAACATTTTCATCCAAGAGACCATGCATATGCATTGCCACCTCCCATTCTAGAAACTTACAAATAAATAAATAAATAAATAAATAAATAAAATAGAGATTGGTGGATAATCGTCCAAAGTAGTGGAATCTACCACAGTCTTTTCCATTATGGTCTCAGAAACACCTCTTCTGTAGAAATGGGAAGAAAGACTTAACCCAATGAAGCATTTACCTCCTCCACCCAGCTGGCAAATCTTACCGTAGTAGTTTTTACCAGCCACGACAGACAAGGCTAAAAAAACAAAAGCTATAAGGTTTTATCAATCCAAGTATTATTATTTTTATATACTAAGTCTGAGCAAAATGAATCTGCTTAATGGCTAACATCCATTAAACAGATGCCAAAGAGTCTGTTCTTAGTGGAGTCCAAGTCAGACTGGATATGAGCAACACTGTTTGCTCTGAGGGCTCCCCTACAGTTCTCTGTGGCCTTCATGAAATGATGAAACTACCACTAACCAAATTGGGTATAAATGGCTATGGGCAAAAAGAGAATGAGTGCATTCACATGATATGAGAAGTCAGAACTCAGCAAGCAGCGGGCAGCAGCTTCTCTCTACGTTAGTCCTTCCAACAAATGAAAGAAAGAATCCAGTGGCCTTTTCACACTACCAAGGTAAAGCACAATGATTTCACTTTAACTATCATGGCTACACCCTATGGATTCCTGGGATTTGTAGTTCAGGTACATGCTAGAGCTTTCTGGCAGAAAATTCTAAATATCCCACCCTAAACTGCAAATCCCAGGATTCTGTAGGATGTTGCCATGGCAGTTAAAGTGGAATAATGCACTACACACGTGTAGTGTGAAAGGGCCCCAGGCCCAGGCTTGCTACATTTGTTATTAGCTTCTTTCTCTGGTTAATTGGGAGGGAACAAACCAAAGATGGACAGCTGCCTATTGCGAGGTCACACAATAAAACAACGATGGAGCAAAGCTAACTGGTATGTTCAGCTGCTTCTGCAGCAAGTGTGCCACTTCTTCATGACAAGTCCAGGCTTCCATTGAACCCTGGTTTTTGTGCTGTGCTATAAACCAACTACAAGGGAAGATGGAACATGCAGTGCTGAAAAGCCCAGCCCTGTTTACCTGCCGTTTTTTTGCCTGCAGGGTATCCACTTGCATTTCAAGGTCATCTATTTCACTATGTAAGAGGGCAAGTTCTTTCTGCTTCTCCAGGAGAGCATTACTGACATTCCGCTGTGAATTCTCAAGCTGGATTAGAGTTTTGTTGCATCCCTCAGCATTCTAGAGAAGGAAAAGGAAATAACATGCTGTCTCTCAGTACAAGCCCAACTACCAGATTATGCTGCAAAAGAACCACATCCTCTCTCAAGGCAACAGTATGCATTATGTTTTTCCTAAATGGATGGTTGCCATGTGGGAAGAAAGAGTTAGAGAAAGAATCCAGGGGCCTTTCCACACTACACAGTTAATACCACAACACGTCCACTTTAACTGCCCTGGCTGGATCCTATAGAATCTTGGGATTTGTACTTTGGTCAGAGACCCTAGAAGAGCTTTCCTGGCTGAGAATTCTAAAGCCCCCTCCCTAAAGTCCAAATCCCAGGGTTTATTACATTTGTTATTAGCCTTCTTCTCTGGTTTGCTGCAAGGGAACAAACCAGAGACATTTGACAGAAATATTTTATTCACCATGAGTGCTCATATGTGAATCCTTACAGCAAATTAATGCCATGCTTATGCTTTTCTTTGGAATGAGGAAGAAATTTGCCATAGATGCAACATCTCTCAAACTTCAGCTCTGCCCTTTCATAGCCACATAAGCAACAAAGATGCAAGTGGTCCTACTATCATCTGACCAGGACACAATTAGGGCCTTTTATCAACAGTCCCAGCTTGGTGGGCAGTCCAATTCAGGTTCTAATTCACTGAATTTTAAACCATGTTTCAAAAAGGTCCTCAGAGCAGCAGAATAAAGCACTTCAATACTTTTCTTCCAGGTATTGTGCTTATAGCTGGCAACTTTGGGAAGACATTTTACAGTCTCAGATTACTTCCATAATGAAGAATCTAGCCAATAAATCCATGAACTAGTAAGTTAACAGGAAATATAGTCACTGCTAATTACTAGAAATGTTGCTGTCATGCTGGACCAGCTCTTTATGCTAGTTCAGGGAAAACAATGCACAAAACATGGGCGGAATATACATAGCTCTGTGTGTGGGTCCATGCACACTTCTGTCATCTCCCCACTGAACTATATCCTTTTTTACTTTCTGACCTTCTGAGTCTCCTTGATCTTTTTCTTTAGCTCTAGCTTCTTATAGTGGAAATCGCCCTTGGTAAGCAGTTGTTTACTCATTTTGCTCTGGCCCTCAGCACGAATCACAATAGTCTCTCGTCGGGCAACAGCAGCCTCTGTATCTCGCATTAGTTTCTCCTGCTGTTTCATCAGCTGCTGATACCTTACCTACAGGCAGAAGGGGGGCAAATAGGCTGAATGAACCACAGAAACACAAATGAGGTAGTTGTCACTTTTCTGTGTATTACACTTTAACAATTCAGACAAGGTACAGTGGACACATAAGCTACAGTAACCCAAATATTTAAAGAACATGTTTCCATAGATCCCAGATTCTAGAATTTGGGGCACTGTGTTGATCTGTGATTCTGCAACCAGCTTTGGAACTGTTACAGACCTTTGTCAATCTTCATAAAATCACTGCAGAATCTTTCTAGTGGTTGCAGAATGGCAACGTGCCTGCAAACAACATTTTCTGTAATGATATGTAGATACACCCTCAATACCTCCACTGCCCCAATATTGTTTGATCCTTAGCTGTCCTTTCAAGAAAAAAAATCTAGGTACAAGTAAATCAGAATGAGCAACCAGAATTATATTCCTTGAACACATCTGAAAGTCACACCAATTTGAATATTAAAATACTGTATACTTTTTGAAGGATCTGTTCCAACTTCCATCATTTGCTTATTTTTGTTACTGATTTAGAAACTGCACAATACAAAATCCACCCAAGTCCCACATATTTCCTATAGGCAACCTTCTTTCCTGCAAACATGATTAATAGTAGATACATCTGTGGAACAGGAAATGAGCAACAATAGAATGTGTGTAGGTAACAAGCAAGTGTTGCTTAGGCTGAAAAACCCTCTGACTCATTCCCTTAGCGTAGTGTTCTGCCTGCTGTTGAATGTTTCTGATGCTTTGGCCAGACTGAGCAATGAATAGATTCATCTACACAGCACTTCCTACCTCACCTGCATCCTATGAATCTCTGACTTCATGGCTCGGATCTCACCCTGTCCAGTCTCTGAGTCCACTGCAGCACGCATTTCTTTGGCCAACTGTATCTTCTTCTCCCACTGCATCATCTGACACCTGACAGAACAGAACGGGAGGGAGAACTATCACACAGAGCAACAAAGAGGTTACACCATCTCTCATCTTTTTGTGTAGTCACGGGTAATATCAATTACTTTTGAAATCTCACAAAATAGAAGAGGTATGTTGGGAAAGTGGAGCTCTGTCAGTTGCACTAATGATGTCCACAGCTAATAAATCTTAGGATAATCGCGCAAACCATATTCCACACAAAACTCACTATTCCAATAGAATTCTTTAAAAACAAATAGCCACAAAAGTGTTGGTAGACAGACTGCATTTTTTTCATCAACAAAATTACTATGGTTTGAAAGGCATAAAAATGTTATCCCCTCTCTAAAGAAATGCCCCAGGAGGACATGTAGACCCCACAGAAACAATGCAATTCATTCTGGGCATTGAGGCTACAACATGCAGAAATCTGATCCTTGTGACTACATCTGTATTGACTTTTGGATTCTCCATCACTCTAAATGTAGGGAGATGCACACACACACACACATTTACAGCTGCACTGTACAAGAATTCAGACGCTCTATTACAGAACAGAACTCACTCTGCCTCCACCAGGCTGTTGACAAGTCTCTCTTTTTCTTCCTGTAGACGGTCCAGCTTCTCTTGCATCTCAATTGATTCTTTTTCTGATGCCTAGAGCCAAGAAAATGTTCATTATGACCCTTATTCACTTGGACCAAAAAAGGGGGAGGCCATACAGAGAACAGATTTACTTTTTATACCATGCAAGCAGCACCTCTGCTAAACCTTTCTTCAGAGCCCTCCATTCCAAGGAAAGTGTATTGAGTCTACTGTTTATCAATGTTGTTGTGGCATCCTCCATGTGTAAGATCTGGATCAGTCCTGCCACAAAGTGTCTGCAGACTAATTATTGTAGTGGTTCAAGAAAACAGAACAAAAGGATCTCATCCAGATTATTTCTGGGAAACGCATCTGAGGAATACCTTGAGAGAGCGCACAAACTCATTCTCCATTATGGTGTTTCCCTGCTGCAGCTCTTCAGAATTCTCTCTGTTCTTGTTGATCAATAAATGTAGCTTGACCAAATCATTAGCCATGTTCTTCATGTGATGTTCAATGTCCTTCAATTCATTTTTCTCCTGCTGGATTTCATCTGTCAAGGAACAGTCAACATATTACAATGTTCTAAAATGTAAGGTGCATAATCATAGGCCAGTGGTGCAGATGGCTTGGAGAAGAGAGGCTGGTAGTGTTGCAGCCTGTGCTACTAGCCTGTGCTGTTAATGTTGGTAAGTCCATACTGCACTGATAGATATACCATATCAGTGAATGAGAAGGCACTCATATATCCCTTGCTCATTCATGCCAGTGAACTTCTTGTATACTATGGCCAGCAGGATCATTAAGAGCCTAAAACTTTATACATCCTGCTTTTTAGAGCTCTACAGTTAGTGGTAGGATTTGAAAGTCAAAACATCCTTTAATCAGTATACGTTACATTTTTGCACCTTGTTGTGTTGCACCTTCAGGTTGTTTCTGACTTATGGCAACCCAAAGGTGAGCCTTTCACAGGGGTTTCTTGACAAGATTTGTTCAGAGACTTTGCCTTCCTCTGAGGCTGCAAGTTTCCATGGCCGAGTGGGGATTTGAACCCTGGTCTCCAGAGTCATAGTCGAATGCTGAAACCACTACACCTTAGGATTTCAAAATGTCTCAAAAGAAAAATTCATGTTTAGAAACCAGGTTTCTGCATTCAGGAATATTTTTCAACATCAGAGAATGAATTACTTTATGGTTTTAGTGGTTCAGCTAACCGTGCTACTAAATATATAACCTGGTGCTGCAGGATTTACATAAGAGCTTGACAACTGATTGCTAAAGGGGACCTGAAAGTCAATTGTTCATACATCACACATAACCATCCTAGAGAAGCATACAATTGCCAACTACTACTGAGACCCCATGGGCAATTACCACCCATTACTATTTCTCATTCCCAGACCCTTGAAAAGATCTTTGTTATAAGACCCCATCACTATGACAGGGAAAGACAGTGACATGCCTCTCCCTTCCTCTACACTAGCTCTATAATCAGTAATCACTGGCTAGCAATCACAGACATGATTATACCCCTTGTTCTGTGTGACCATTTTCAAAGAAACCTGAAAATCATTCAATCAAAGCTGTGGAGTTATATCTTATTACCGCCCTTCCAGGAAGCATCACACTTACTCTCTATGCGGACTTTCTTTTGCTCCTTGATTGTGATCTCTTTCTTTAACATATCCAAGGAAATCAGCTGTTCTTCTCGCTCCTGGGTAAGTTTCACTAACTCCTTCTGCTGTTTCAGCCAGTGTCTCTGCAGCTTCACGACTTCCAACTCAATTTCATCTATATGTTTAGTGAGTTTCTTGATTTCAATTTCCAGGGGCCCCAGTTCTTGTCCCTGGAATCAATCAGAATGATTCTGTCTTATTTGCCGTGTATTTGCTTTATGTGACCAAACACTCAATGCAGAGATACCAGAAGAATGCAGTTTCATTCTTCATGGTTCTTAACTCTTTTTTTTGGGGGGGGGGCATTGTTTAGTCACAGGATGAGGTTTGAATCATATCTGAGAATTCTGGGGATTTTTCTGGGGAAAACCCTACAACTCTTGGGGTAGTATTAAACTTTTCATCAGCTCTGATTTCATCTGCTTAATTTATTCCCACTGTGATTTTAATCATTTTTGTGTGTCAAACAACAGTTAGCTGGAGACAAAAGAGATTGGGGAGAGCACTGAAATCAGTAGGAATGTAGAGGTAGGTTTGACCAGATCCTGTTTGACCCCATGATTGGTTTCTAGTTTTTTCAATCAGATAGTGAGCAAGATCCGCATGTGCAGAAATTTCTTGTGTTTCATTATGACCAAATATTCAGTGCAAGCACAAGAATTCCCTCCCAATGGAAGAGAAGCATTGCATATGCAGTAGAATTTCTACATTGTTTACTGTTACAGTAAGAGTAACTTCCTCATTTGTTTCCCTTATACACTTTTCACACAGTCTGATAAATGGAAACAAGTGTTAGCCATCTGGGGAAAAAACAAGCAAAAAGAAAAACATTTTTATGCAATGTCCCACTTTGTAACACCATTTTCTGTCCAGCCTGTTAAACATCTTGTAGCTAATGTCAAAGGAGGATAGGGCAAGGACACAAACAGGATTATCTATGCCTTATCACTGCTTCACCTTTAATCGGATGCCTAACGCAGGTGCAATCCAATATGCCACACAGATTCTTATATGCATATTAGTGCACTCTAAGCCATTAAAAAATTAATGCACGTATAATAAGAACAACGGTGATATGACCTCAGACAGCCAAGCAATCCACACATTTAAACAACTGGGGTTACTTTTATTATTATAGACACACACACCCAGGTTTTTTTTTCATTTTGTGGCTACTTGCTCAATATAGAAAACTCAACATATTTGTGGGATGTGGGATGTGGGATAACATCCAAAACACATATTAGCAAAAAGACAAGTATGATGTAGTGATCAAGTAGAACTATCCAACCTAGTGTATTCCATATGGTTAGATGGCAATTCTCTTTGTCCTTGACCACTGTTCACACTAGCTGGGGTTAACAGAAGTTTGAATCCAGAACAGCTGGACAGTGTGAGCTGCCTGGCTCTGAGTTAGTAGGCCAGACTTGGTCTGGGGAAACTTGAGTTCAGATCCTCTCACAGTCATGAAACTCACATGTTGACCTTGCAACTTTTAGCCTAACCTTCCTGTAACAGAGCTATAGTAAGAACAAAATGAGGGAGAAGGAAAACGTGTACGCTGCTTTGAGCTTTTTGGGAGAAAGGCAGGCTACAGAAATATAAATAATAGCACATGTTTGTTATTATTATCATTTAAAAAATAAAACAGTCATGATCCAGATAACTCTATAACTAGCACCATGCTCAATTGGCCATTGCACTTCATGCTCAATTGGCCATTGCACTTGTGTTTGACAAACAGCAGCCCCTAGTTTGCCTAGAGATGTAAAATTTCTGGAAATTTTGAAGCCATGGGGAAAAAAAGTTTTTTTTGAGAAAAAATGGATTTTTTTTTGAAAAATTGAAAAAAAATGCAACATAAGCACTTCTTACAGATTGAAAGTCACTCTGTTACTTTAGGAACATAAAATATGACTGTATAATTTGATTTGGCAAAAAATTATCACAATTGATATATTAAAAATACAGTGTATTCAAATAATTATTACAAATTTTTATTTGTAACAAATGGAGCAACCATCTTCTGAACTGTATGGAACCTCTTTGGTTTTGCTAGTTTATGTGGAGCAGGCAAAAATAAAAAATAAAAATAAAAAACCTAGAAGAAACCATCAACATTAGTAACAAAGAAAATCTCTCTCTATATATTGCTTTTAGGTATGTTGCCATTTCCAGTGTGTTGATTGGCTGCTTAGGAGACTGACCAACCAATCAAAGCTCTGTTGGGCAGCCAATCAGGACACTGGGGGCAGTACCATGTAGAAGTTTAATTCCTTTCTAACATGGCGGAGGCAGAGGGGGTGTGAGTAGCATGGGGGGAAGTGGCATGGTGGGTGGGTGAGTGCAGCCTATACGGGGTTCAGGGAGAGCGGTGCAAGAGTGGGGAGGGGGGCACGGTGTGCTGGGAGGACAATGCGAGTGTGGGGAGGGTAGCACGGGACAGCATGGGGTGCGGGGAGGGTGGTGCAAGGATGGGGAGGGTGACATGGGGCATCACGGGGTGCGGGGAGGGAGGTGCAAGTGCAGGGAGGGAGGTGCGAGTGCGGGGAGGGCAGCACAGGGTGGCATGGGCTGCGGGGAGGGCAGCACGGGGTGGGGGGAGGATGGTGCGAGGGTGGGGAGGGTGACATGGGGCAGCACGGGGTGCGGGGAGGGAGGTGTGAGTGCGAGGAGGGTGGCATGGGCTGCGGGGAGGGCAGCACGGGGTGGGGGGAGGATGGTGCGAGGGTGGGGAGGGTGACATGGGGCAGCACGGGGTGCGGGGAGGGAGGTGTGAGTGCGAGGAGGGTGGCATGGGGTGCAGGGAGGGTGGTGCAAGTGTGAGGAGTGTGGCACATGGTGGCACGGGGTGCAGGGAGAGCGGTGCAAGTGCAGGGAGGGTGGCACAGGATGCGGGAAGGGCGGCGCGAGTGCAGGGAAGGCAGCATGTGGCGGCACAGGGTGCGGGGAGGGCAGTGTGAGTGCGGGGAGCGTGGCATGGGGTTCGGGGAGGGCAGTGCGAGGGTGGGGTGGGTGACATGGGGTGGGGTGAGGGAGGTGTGAGTACAGCACAGGGTGTGGGAAGGGTGGCATGTGGCAGCACGGGGTGGGGGGAAGGTGGTGCAAATGTGGGGAGGGTGGCATGTGGCAGCACCGGGTATAGAGAGGGCAGTGCACATGCGGGGAGGGTGGTGTGAGTGCAGGGAGGGCGGCACGGGGTGTAGAGAGAGCAGTGTGAGTGCGGGGAGGGTGACGTGGCGGCACGGGGTGCAGGGAGGGCGCTGCAAGTGTGGGGGGGTGGCATGGGGCACAGGGAGGGTGACATGGGGTGCAGGGAGGGCAGTACAAGTGTGGGGAGGGCGGCACAGGGTGGCACGGGCTGCAGGGAGGGTGGTGTGAGTGTGGGGAGGGCAGCATGGGGTTCGGAGAGGGCAGTGCGAGGGTGGCACAGGGTGCGGGGAAGGAGGTGTAAGTGCAGGGAGAGCAGTGCGAGTGCTGGGAGGGTGGCACGTGGCAGTGCGGGGAGGGGGAGGGGTGCAGGGAGGGTGGTACGAGTGTGGGAAGCGTGGCGCAAGCACAGGGAGGGCAGCATGAGGGAGTGGCATGTGTACCTTGGGGGTCTGTGTAGCGCTCGAGGGGAGAACGGTGTATGTTACATCAGGTATAGCTAGTTATTTATATTTCCTCTCCACAGTATCAAATAGACATAAAGCACCCATTCCCATAAAAAGAATGGGGGTGGGGAGGAATGTGTGGAAGGGAAGAGGGAGGGACTAAGATTCAACGAATAGGCATGAGATTTAATCAGACTCATTTTCTGAGCTATAGTTATCAGTATCAGTTTCAGATCTAAAATAAAACATTCCACAATCTATTTTCTTCCTTTTTTCATTTTTTTTGGAAAAAAACAAAAAAGCTTCAGGAAAAGAAACAGTTGTTGTTGTTTTTTAATTTATTTTTCCATTTCCCCCAACCCAGGCCTTCACATCTCTAAGTTTGCCACATGGTAAGCTGATTTTGAATTAGAAATTTCTCAGATGCAATCTGTGTGATGGGGGCCAACTTTTGGAAAGTAAACATTCCCTTAGCTGGACGCTCATAAAATAACTCTTTGGATGTGAACCAAAGAATAGTGTGGCACTATGGGAAAAAATTACTTTGTGGGAGTTTGTGCAAGAGCCCAATAGCATCAGGTACATGCTGTAGTTTTAAAACTGTCTGCAGAACTAGCCCATCCTTCCACTTCGAAGAAGCTTAGAACTGAGATGCAAGCATAGCTGGCATTTCTTGAGAGAATGCTTTGGCAGATGAATTGCAATGACAGGAACAAATTGATTAAGACCAGTTAAGTTATGAATTAAGTTAGAAGTCTGCCAATGAAAATGGGCAGCTTAATTTTTTAAAGACTAAAGCAACTTAAGCTGAAATTTCAGCATTAACGTTTATCCCAAATTAAATTATTACTGGTCCTCATTATTAATTAAATGAGCCACAGTGCTAAAAAAAGCCAACAGAGTCTACATTACCCAGTTGGTCCTTTACTAACTGCCTGATTATTTTCAATTTTCAAAAAACTACTTCTTGTATTTAGTTAGTTCCTCACATTTAGCAAATTATAAGGCTGAGGCTGTAAGAGTCAGACAGTCTAACTCAAGAGTCTGCCCAGTGGGATGAATTGTGTTAAGAGGCTTTCGAGGTTACCAGTCTCCCTCTCCCCAGCTTCCCTATTCAGAGAGAAAAATTAAGATATATTCTTGCTTTCACTCCTTATTGGATAACTATTCAGGCTTTGAAGTTTTCTAAGACAAAAGAATTAGAATCTAAGTATAGGTTACTAATGTTTTGCCCACCACTGGAGTAAAATCATAGATGGGATTTTTTTTAACCTTCATTTGGCAATGGTTTCAGCAAAGTAATGTAAATTTAAATATCAATTTAAAATTATTATTAAAACAACCCACATTCAAACATAAACTTAACTGAATTGATTTTCTAGTATATTAGCAATTAATGTATTAACTCCTTCCCACTAACTTGTCTATTACTGCTAAAACATTTGTATGTTTGGACGAAGAAAGTGATTTGCTAAAATGTCACATTCTACGTTTTATGTTTTTGGACCAGATCATTTATATGGCACCCCTAGATGATGTCAGACTGCAGTGCTCATCAGTACAGCAATGGCAAGGGATTATAGGACTTGCAGTCCAACATATGGACAGCCACACATTCTCTATCTATAGACGAAGAGATAGCCGTTCCAATCATTAGAGATACTGGCTGAATTTCAGAGACTTGAATACAACAAGTCTACAGGTGCAGTGGGATTTTATTCTGATCATTTTCATTCCAAGGCCTCCCACTAATACCCCAAGTCACTTTTAAAATTCCTCTCACTTAAAAAAGTGCTTCGTGGTTCAGCACAAAGAATAGCTGAAGATGCTCCAACATGATAAACCTAGATTTGTCACGTTTTAATGCTAGGAGTGAGCTAGTAGATTCCAGTGAGGGCTAAAGTCATAAAATACATACCCCGAGTTGAGAAATCATCATTTCCAATTTCTTGTTGTACAAGTTGATCACCCCTTGTTTGCGCCTAATCAGGAGGTTACGCTTAGAAATCTCAGTCTCACTATGACTGATTTGACTGTTGAGATTATCCATTTCCTTGTCTATGTCCGATAGGTTCTTCTCAAGCATATTCAGCTTACTGTTGGTGTTTGTGATATTCAGCACAGTTTGGGCTGTGTCATTCTCAACTTTGGTGAGCTGTATCTCCTAGGGTAGGAATAATAAGGAAAGAGTGAGGAGGGGAGAGAAATAAATTGTTTATGGATATTTAAGGAAGTCTTTGGATTATCTGATAAATCATGCAAAACAAGAACTGTGGTTTAAAAAGGCACAGATACATTTCTGTCTGTTTTTCTTTGCATCAATCATTCTCTCTACATCCTCAAAAAACTAGATTGCCTTGAACATCTGCTGGCTGGTGATCAGCAGTTAAAAGTGTCATTACTTTGAGGTGATTGCTAGTGGAATAATTTTCACTGTGTAATAAACACTTTTCAGTTTATGTATAATAGGAAAAATAAGATCATAATCACAGTCCTACCATCTGTTTGCTATATTCACTCCAGTATTTGCTATAGATTTCCATCAGGTACTTATTCCCTTCACTTTTCAAAAAAGAGCAAGCTGAACACTATTACCATGATGTGTCTGTTTAGTCAAACATCAGGGATCCAGATGCAAACACGGCATGCCCCTGAACTGACTGAATAATTCTGTGTTTTTTAATAAATGTTTAACAGTGTCTGTTCATGCTTTTAGATTGATTCTGGGGTTGCCAAAACCAATGTGGAACTAAGATGCTAAAAATTCTTTTTAATCCTTATTAGAGTATGAAATAAGAGCCAGTGCTCAGTGCAAAAATATATTTTGTATTTATTTAATTTATTCAATTTATATGCCACCTTTCTCCCCGAATAAGACCCAAAGCAGCTCAAACAATGTCACATAAAATACAACTTAAAACAATTAAAAACAGGACAATATAAAAATCTAGAATTACATAAAACATATAAAAGTTAAAAGATAAAAATAAACAAAATAAAAATACACCCCAATAAAAAGCCTCCATAAGGTCAGCTAGGTATTAAAAGCTTGCTTGAATAAAAATGTCTTTGCCTGCTGGTGAGAGGAAAGCAGGAGGTGGCAGCATAGTCTCCCGCGGAAGGGAGTTCCAGAGGGTGGGAGTAGCTCTCTCATGTTGTCACCAGGCAAGCCTGTGATGGTGGTGGGGCTGAGAGAAAGCCTTCCCCTGAAGATCCTAGACCCTTTGCAGGTTTGTATGGGGAGATACAATCTTTCAAATAGTCTGGACCCAAGCTGTACAGAGCTTTATAGGTCATAACCAACACTTTGAATTGTGGCCAGAAACAAACTGGTAGCCAGTGAAGGTATTTTAACAAGGGAGTTATATCCTTCTCCATTGATGCCCCCTTGTCATGGGGGAGAGGCTTGCGTACCATAATGAAGTTTTGAGCTATGCTGGCGGTGGCATAATAGCCACCAGTAGGGCCTCCCATGCCAAACAGGTCAAAACCGAAGGGTCTGACAAAGAGTGTCAAAGGGCAGGATGGGCTCTCTAGCCTTATGGCAACCATCCTAGGAGAAGGAAAAATCTAATCCCAAACGCAGGCAGATGGTGCTCATCCAACCCTGTAAGGTCAACCATCTAAGAGAAGGAAACTCTAATCAAACCTATGACCCGAGGACCTCGCTGCTACTGTCCATGCTTGCAAGGCCACAGCAGATGAACCCTTTGGTTTAAAGGGTGAGGCCAGTTCTGTGCACACTGCACTTCACCATGAAAAATCCATTGCACAGGCTCGAAGGGTAAATCCAATTCCAAAAAAGCCCTGTAGCGATAAGCGAGGGATGAAACAGCAGGTATAAAGATGCACTGGAAGCCGCAGACCCAACCCTGCATGCAGGCGGTTCAGGACTTTGGTCGCTTGAGGATGACCTGGGAGATGACAGTCTTGTTCGGCAGCATCCTGAACGACCAAGCAGCCGTTTTTAAGGAGAGCACTGCTTGCTCCATATGGAGAGGGGCCTAGAAAAGGTGGCCTAACGAAAGCTCATTCCCATCTACCCGGTTGGCTAGCTGCAGCCAACGGGCATCTTCTGATACGGTCAAAGAAAGGCAAAGAAACAAAGGCACACACCGGCATCCAAAGATGTAAATAAACTGACGCTTGCATGATGGAACATCAAAACCATGCAAGACTCTGCAGACAGTGGATGGCCTGAGAGTCACGCTGCTCTAATAGCCCATGAAATAACACGACTTAATATTGACATCACTACTCTTAGTGAAGTTCGTCTCCATAAGGAAGGCAGCCTTAAAGAACACGGCACTGGCTACACACTTTACTTGTCTGGTAAACCCAAAACTGAAAAACATCTTTCAGGAGTAGGCTTTATGATTAAAAACTCCATTGCCTCCAAACTCAAAATCTTGCCAACAGGACACTCTGATCGCATTATTTCCTTACACCTCCCACATGTTGTTCTCTTCAGTATATATGCCCCAACTATGCAAGCCAACCCTGTAGAGAAAGACAAATTCTACACAGACCTACACCACCTCATACAAAAAGTCCCTGTAGAAGATAAAATTATTATCCTTGGTGACATTTGTGATGTCCGTCATACTCGAGTGATGCCCAGTGCAGAATGCCAAACAGATCATCACCTCGTAAGATGTAAACTAAATCTTCATCTTAAGCTCAAACCTAAGAGGGGTGGCATCTTAAAGAGGAGACTCCAAGTCAACAATCTTCAACAAGCTACCATGAGAGACAACTTCCAGGTAAATCTGCAAACAAAACTTGAAGACCATCCTACAGATCCTTCTCCTACAGTGTTTTGGTAACAAATCAAAAACAGTATCTTCCAGTCTGCGGAAGAATCCCTTGGGTTCTCCCACAAGAAAAATCAAGACTGGTTTGATGAAAACAACCAAGAGATCCAGGAGCTGTTGGCAAAGAAGAGAACTGCTCACCAAGTATACCTCGCCCAGCCAACTTGCCATGTAACAAAAGCAGCTTTCCGTCTCACATGTAGTAAAGTTCAACAAAAACTCCGAGACATGCAGAACAAGTGGTGGATCAATATAGCAGAAAAGACACAACACTGTGCAGATCTGGGTGATCTTAGAGGATTTTATGAAGCTCTTAAAGCAGTGTTTGGACCTACTTATCAGGTCCAAATCTCCTTCTACAGTACAGATGGTCAAACATTAATTACTGATAAAGCCTCCACCCTGAATCGATGGGCTGAACATTTTCAAAGTCTCTTCAGTGCCAACTGAGTAGTCCAAGGCTCAGCTATCCAACATATGATACAAAAACTGATGAAAAATGAAGTGAACATAGCTCCCACTTTGGAAGAGATCCTTAAGGCCATACAGCAGATGAAGAATGGCAAGGCAACTGGGATTGATGGAATCCCACCTGAAGTTTGGAAACATGGAAGTCATGTACTCCATGATGAATTCCACGAACTCCTTGTGAATTGCTGGGAAAAAGGGGAACTGCTATCAGATCTTTGAGATGCATTCATCATCACCTTGTACAAGAAAAAAGGAGCAAAATCCGATTGCTCAAACTATCAAGGTATAACACTGCTCTCTATTGCTGGAAAAATCCTTGCAAGGATACTCCTCAACAGATTAGTTCCTGCTATTGCAGAAGAACTTCTTCCTGAAAGCCAATGTGGCTTCAGAGTCAATAGGAGTACTACAGATATGGTATTTGCCCTTAGACAACTGCAAGAGAAATGTAGAGAGCAGAACAAAGGACTCTATGTAACATTTGTCAACCTCACCAAAGCCGTTGACACTGTGAGTAGAAAAGGTCTGTGGCAGATCCTGGAAAGACTAGGATGTCCCCTCAAATTCCTTAAAATGATTATCTTGCTACATGAGGGCCAGCACGGTCAAGTCAGATATTGCTGTGCTCTTTCAGAGCCCTTTTTAATGACTAATGGAGTGAAGCAAGGTTGAGTTCTTGCTCCAACTTTATTTACAATCGTCTTCACCATGATGCTCCAAAGGGCTACGGCAGAGCTCGAAGAAGAAGACGGCATCTATACAGTCATCCCTTCACATTCGCGGGGGTTAGGTTCCCCAGACCCCCGCGAATGTGAAAAATCCGCGAATAACAATGGCCCTCCCCCTCCCCCGCCAAAGCGACAACAGGGCCTCCGGAGGCCCTATAGTCGCTTTCCCCCGCCTCCCCATGCCTTCATGGGGCCTCCAGAGCGTCTCCAGAGGCCCCATGATCGCCTCCCCGGCCCTCCCCACCCCCTCCCCAGGCCTTCATGGGGCCTCCGGAGCGTCTCCGGAGGCCTCATGAGCGCCTCCCCAGCCCTCCGCACGCCCTCTCCAGGCCTGCGTGGGGCCTCCGGAGGCCCCATGGAGGCCTCCCCGGCCCTCCCCAGCCCTTCCCCAGGCCTGCATGGGGCCTCCGGAGCGTCTCGGAGGCCTCCCCAGCCCTCCCCACGCCCTCCCCAGGCCTGCATGGGGCCTCCGGAGCGTCTCCGGAGGCTCCATGGAGGCCTCCCCAGCCCTCCCCACGCCCGCCCCAGGCCTTCATGGGGCCTCCAGAGCGTCTCCGGAGGCCCCATGGAGGCCTCCCCGGCCCTCCCCAGCCCTTCCCCGGGCCTGCATGGGGCCTCCAGAGCGTCTCCGGAGGCCTCCCCAGCCCTTCCCCAGGCCTGCATGGGGCCTCCGGAGGCCCCATGGAGGCCTCCCCGGCCCTCCCCAGCCCTTTCCCAGGCCTGCATGCGGCCTCCAGAGCGTCTCCAGAGGCCCCGTGATCGCCTCCCCAACCCTCTCCAGCCCTTTCCCGGGCCTTCATGGGGCCTCCGGAGCGTCTCCGGAGGCCCAATGGAGGCCTCCCCGGCCTTCCCCACCCCCTCCCCAGGCCTTCATGGGGCCTCCGGAGCGTCTCCGGAGGCCCCATGATCGCCTCCCCAGCCCTCTCCAGCCCTTCCCCGGGCCTTCATGGGGCCTCCGGAGCGTCTCCGGAGGCCCCATGGAGGCCTCCCCAGCCTTCCCCACCCCCTCCCCAGGCCTTCATGGGGCCTCCGGAGCGTCTCCGGAGGCCCCATGGAGGCGTCCCCGGCCCTCCCCCCTCCCTCCCAAGGCCTTTGCGGGGCCTCTGGAGGGTCTCCGAAGGCCCCGTGGAGGCCTCCCCGCTCCCTCCCAGGGCTTTCACGGGGCCTCCGGAGGCCCCGTGTCGTGGTTTTGGGGGGCCCCAGGGGGGGCCCTCCCAAAACCGCGAATAATCAAAACCGCGAATGTCAAGTTCGCGAATGTGGAGGGACAACTGTATATGTTACCGTATTGATGGTAGCTTGTTTAACTTAAGCCGTCTGAAGGCTCGCACTAAGACTCTAAACTATCTAGTCCGTGAGCTGCTCTTCGTTGATGATGCTTTCCTTGTTGCCCACACAGAAGCAGCTCTGCAGCACCTAACATCCTGCTTCGCAACAGCTGCAGAGCTGCTTGGGCTGGAACTCAACCTGAAGAAAACAGAATTTCTCTACCAGCCTGCACCACAGGACAAACACCACCATCCCCACATTGCTGTAGGTAAATCTGTGCTTAAGTCTGTTTAGCAGTTCACCTACCTGGGAAGCATAATCTCCTCAGATGCCAAGATTGACAAAGAGATCGATCACAGATTAGCAAAGGCATATAGTGTATTTGAAAGACTTTACAAAAGAGTCTGGAGTAATAAACACCTGAGGCGAAGCACAAAAATCACTGTGTATAGAGCCATTGTACTGTCTATTCTCCTTTACGGGTCTGAAACATGGGTCACCTATCGCCAACACTTATGACTCCTTGAACGTTTTCATCAGCGCTGTATATGTACAATCCTAAATATACACTGGACTGACTATGTGACAAATGTTGCTGTCCTTGAGCAAGCAGGCATCACCAGCATTGAGGCCATGATACTGAGAGCACTGCTGCGCTGGGCAGGGCACGTTTCTAGGATGGAGGACCATCACCTCCCAAAAATAGTACTCTACGGTGAACTTGCCACAGATCAGCATAAGAGGGGCGCTCAAAAAACGTGATACAAGGATTCCCTGAAACAACATCTCAGGTTCAGCCAAATTGATCACCAACAATGGTCCGCCCTGGCCTCACATCGGGAGGCATGGAGATGCACTATCCACAATGCTGCAGCCTTATTTGAGAACTCACACCGAACAAGTCTTGAAGAGAAAGAACAACACAGAAAGAATCACAACCCAGAAACATCATCCAAGGAGACCTTCTGCTGTGCTTTCTGCAACAGGACTTGTTTATCTCGGATTGGCCTTTTCAATCATCAGCGCGCTTGCAGAAAGCGTGGGATGAGTCCTTCCTGAATCTTCGTTTGTGAAGAAAAGCCAGAGAGAGAGAGAGAGTATATGCTCCCTATAACTGGCCCCAGTCAGCATTCTAGCTGCAACATTCTGGACCCACTGAAGTTTCTGAACAGTTTCCAAGGGCAGTTCCATGCAGAGTGTGTTGCAATATTCCAAACAGGATATAATCAAGATATATGTCACAGTAGGCAGGTCTGATATCTCAAGGCAGGGGTGCAGCTGGTGCGCTAGGTTTAGCTGTGCAAATGCACTCCTGGCCACTACTGAGATCTGGCATCCAGGCTCAGAGTTGAGTCCAGGAGAACACCCATGTTGCGAGCCTGAGATTTTAGAGGGAGTGTAACCCCATCCAGCACAGGCAGAGTCCCTGTTCCTTGATTTGCCTTTCGACTGATGAGGAGCACCACTGTCTTGTCTGGATTAAGTTTCAATTTGTTAGCTCTCATCCAGTCCATTACTGACAACAGACACTGGGTTCAGTACTGAGACAGCTTCCTTGGAATCAGTTGGGAAGGAGAAATAGAGTTGGGTGTCATCAGCATACTGACACCAAACCCCAAAACTCCAGATGACCTTTTCCAGCAGTTTCACGTTGATATTAAACAGCATGGGGGACAAGACAGAACCCTAAGGGACCCCACAGGCCAATGGCCAGGGCATCGAACAGTCCCCCAGCACCTTCTGAGTTTGTCCCTCCAAGAAGGAACGGAACCACTGCATAACAGTGCCCCCAAGTCCCATCCCAAAGAGGCGGCCCAGAAGGATACCATGGTTGGTGGTATCGAAAGCTGCTGAAAGGTCCAGCAGAACCAACAGGAACAAACACTCTCCCTGTCAAGTTTCTTGCGTATGTCATCCACTAAGGCTCCCAAAGCTGTCTCTGTCCCTTAACCAGGCCTGAAGCCAGTCTGAAATGGATCTAGATAATCTGTTTCATTCAGAAACCCCTGGAGCTGGGAGGCCACCACATGCTCCAGAACCTTGCCCCAAAATGGTATGTTAGAGAATGGCCGATAATTATTCAGAACAGTGGGATCCAGGGAGGCCTTTTTTAGTAATGGTCTTACCACAGCCTCTTTTAGGCAGCATGGAAACTTCCCTTGCTGCAGTGAGGCATTCACCACGCACCTCACCCACTTGGCCAGTCCCTCTTTGGCTGCTTTCAGAAGCCAGGAAGGACAAGGGTCCCGTATACATGTGGTGGCTCTCATCTCTCCAAGGATCCTGTCCACATCCTCAGGCTGCACAAATTGAAACATATCCAATAATACAGGACAAGCAGGAGCCAAAATATACACAAGAAGACAGAATCCTGCCAATGTCCCTTCAACCTGGTTCCCATCATCCCCATGTTTGTAGGTTCTGTACATACCAAATTCATCAGTTGGTTTTGAAGCTTAATACCTAGTTGTGAATAGTATTTTGCTGCTTTGTTACACATCAGCTGATCCTGCAGCTTGGTTATGATCTCACTCTCTAGTTCCTGCTTGGCTTGTGATCCCTTCTCAATCTCTCTACGAAGAATCACCAACTCATTCATGCGAGAAGCTTGGTCCTAAAAAGAGAAGAAATAACCTGTTAGAAAGTACAAACAATTGTAAACAAACTACTGTTGAGGAAGGGGAGCAAGTCTGACTAAGCAGAGGCAAACAAACAAGGTGGAATCACTGCAGGATCTCACCATATTGGCCCGATTGAGGGCTAGTTCTGTCTCATGAAGGGTACGAGTGTAAGTGCCAAACTCGACTTTCATGGCATCCTGTTTAGCCAGGCTCTGGGCTATCAGCTTCCTGCTTGTGTTACCATCATTCTCTGAGCGGTTTAAAATAGAAGCCAAGAGCTCATTTCTCTCCTCTTCCTTGATGATGGACTTCTTGTAGACTTCAATCTCAATCTCTAATGACTTGAGCTTGTGTCTGGATTCTCTGCAGGAGCAGAAAGAGAGAAATCCAAAGCAAGATAATTATTCCCAAGTCTCTGCTAAATGACATGTTGTTCACACTCTGGCCCTTTAAACATAGAGAGCTGTCTGTCTTTCTTGCTATCAAGAAGAACCTTTCCAGACAATTGCATCTTTGCAAAGTAAGCATGCAGGCCTTTCTCCTTCATCACTGATATTTGTTGTTGTGTGCTTTCCAGTCATTTCTGACTTATAGCGACCCTAAGGCAAACATATCACAGGATTTTCTTGGGAAGAGTTGTGCAAAGGGGGTTTGCCTTTGCCTTTCTCTGGGGTGGAGAGAATGTAATTTGCCCAGTGAGTTTCCATGGCCAAGTGGGGATTCGAACCCTGGTTTCCAGAGTTGTAGTCCAATGCTCAAACCATTACACCAATAATATGAGACATACTAGCTATATACCTGGGGTAGCATACACTGTTCCCCCTGCTGCCCTCCCCAAGCCCCCTGCTGCTCCCTCTCCACCCCTACTGCCTCCCCCCACGGCCCTCCCCGAGCACCCTCCCGTGCACGTACACACACACACACTGCTCCCTCTCTCCCTCCCCCCGTGGCCCTCTCCAACCCCCCGTGTGCGCGTGCACATACACACATGCACACCGCTTCCTCCCCACCCACTGCCACCTCCCTCCCCCCGCGGCCCTCACTGAGCCCCCTCCCCCCATGCGCACGCGCACACACACCTCCCTCCCTCCCTCCCCACCCCCGCTGCCTCCCTCCCCCCACGGCCCTCACTGAGCCCCCTCCCCCCACACATGTGTGCACACACACCGCTGCCTCCCTTCCCCCCACGGCCCTCTCCACCCCCCATGTGCACACACACACACGCACCTCCCTCCCTCCCCACCCCCACCGCCTCCCTTCCCCCCGCAGCCCTCTCCATCCCCCCTGCGCACGCACACACATATGCCACTCCCTCCCTCCCCACCCCCACCGCCTCCCCCCGCGGCCTTCTCCAACCCCCCACGTGTGCGCACACACACACTGCTCCCTCTCCACCCCTTCTGCCTCCCTACCCCCCACATGGCACCTCACCCCCCACCGTGGCCCTCACTGCCCCCTGGCACCCTCCCCAAGCCCTCCCTGTACACACACACCATCCCCCCCACACCCTTCTACTTACTCATTGCAGCCATGTTTACACTGGAGGTAAAACTCCACATGTTCCTGCCTCCAGTGTGCTGATTGGCTGCCCAACAGTTTCCTAAGCAGCCAATCAGCACACTGGAAACGGCAACATACCCAAGAGAATTATATATATAGATTATTTTAAAAAGAACTCACAATCATCCAAGATCCAAACTGCACAGAATCAAACATCTAGGAGGGACCTTGTAGACCACACAATATAATCAAGCACCTTGTTACATACAGAAAACCTCAGTCTATAGCATCCCTAAGTGGCTGTCCTGCCCCTCCTTGAAGTCTACCTGTGTAAGAGATTCATCAGTCCTCTAAATAACAGATTTCATTGTCAAACTGTTCTTATCATCAAAATATTTCCCTGAAAGTTTGATAAAAACCAATTCTCCTGTAACTTAAGCTGCTTACCTCTAGTTCTGCCTTCTTAGATAGCAGATAACAAGCCATGATGGATCCCATCCCAGGAGAAAGGTGGAGTGTAAAATCAATCAATCAATCAATCAGAAGTCTTTGCTCTAGTCTATGGTACAGCCATTAAGCCATTCAAAGAGTTCTATCTTGTTCCCCCATAAGTCTTCCCTTTTTAAGACTGAACATACCCACATTCTTTAACCTTGTCTCATCAGACCAGTTTTTCGTATCCTGATCATCTTTGCCATCTTCTACCCATTCCAATTTGTCTATAATCTTCTTAAAGTGTGGTACTCTGAACTGGACCTAGTATGAGGTCTGACTAGTGTAGAATAAGCAGAACAATTATTTCTTGTGATTTGGAAATATACTATTACTGCTAGGTAAAAGTAATCCCATCCCCTTCCCTAATAAATACAGGCATCACCTACTGTTTGACAACTCATTTTTGACATTCCGCTGTTTTGACAGATCTAAATTAGAGCCATGTGCCACACTTTCAACTTCTGGTCTGTTCTTTCAACCACACACTGCTTTTTTACTCCCTCAGCCAACTCTGGGGACTGTTTTTTTTCCCCTCTCAGTCTACTCAACACACTGGGGCCGGTTCCACGACAGGAAAAAGTTCGCCAGATTCCGGATTACCGTCCTTTCGTATCAGGAGCGCATAAATCACATGGTGCCTGGCATTTCAAATGATCCAGACACTTTCTGTTTTGCTTAATTCACACAGGCAAAGGTGGGGGGGAATCGCCTCCAGATGATTAAAGTCAGGCAGGAGGCGGGGAGGGAGCAAGGAGGGGGTCATGGAAACCATAAATAATGAGAGGAAAGAAAAAGGACAAACAAACAAGCAATCGAAAGAGCGATCTGACAAACTCCCCCGTCTTCCCCAGCCCTGAAAGGCTTTTGTAAAGAAAGGAGTCAATGAAAGCACGAACAAGCAAAAGCATAGTGGAGCAGATTGCATGCACACACAAACACACACCACAGAACTAGGGCTTGCCTCATTTGGTTTCCCTCCCTCCGAAGGCTTGAATAAAGGCAAGTGAATGGAAGGACAAACAAACAAAAGAACGAACATGCGATCGGCTGTTTTCCAGCACACACACACACCCACACACACCCACACACCCCAGCGAAGCAGCGAAGCATCTTCCCACCCCCCCACCCCCCAAAAGATAGACAGGAAGGGCTCCGTTTTCCAAAGTGAGTTGCAAGCAGAAGGAGGGTGAATTTCTTCTCTCCAACCCTTCAGTCTATTCGGATAAAGCACTCCAACCAATCAGGATTCAGCTCTGCTCACAGTAATTCGAAAAGGCAGATGCCAGTTTACACGATCGTTAGTTCCCACGGTAAAGTATGCGCATTTTCGCGAACTTAATCAAAAAAGTGCGGAAAACTAGCGAAAGCTGATACTGCGCAACTTATGGGTTTTTTGCACCCCCTCCTTTTGAAAAGGGCGCTGTTGCTTCGAGATGTGTGGGAACTATCAGGCTTCTTGTCGCATTCTTTGAGGATTTATTTTGCCGTGGAAACGACCCCACTGTTTTTTCTTCCTCAGTCAACTCAGCACCATCTAGTGTCCAGACTTGCATTTACAAGCTACAAAAAGACTGGGTTATGCTTTTTAACTAGGTATTTCCACTTTTTGACAGTGTCTTGGTCCCTAACCTGTCAAATAAGCAAAGAATACCTTATCATAAGACTATTTCCCTATGGAAAGAAGCTGCAAAAAATATCATGTATCCAGACATTCTAACCAAAATCCTCAAACCCCACAATATGAAGTAATTTATCCTTGGAATGTACAAATCTGTGAAGAATATATGGCATTTGTTTATTACCTCGCATATTTGTGAAAAACAAATGTATCACATAATATTTATCTTACTACATTCAGTGAGGGAACTGTCATATTGTAAACTGGATCACTTTTCAGTTTTACAACACTAAGAGCATTTCTAAGAGCATTCTTGACTGAATTTGATCAAAATTTCATCTAGCCTATTTTTTTGTGTTTTCCAATTATCTACCCTGATTAATTCAAAGAAAAGTAAAAGAATTGGCAGTAATAATGGAATCATCTTTCCCAGTTTCCAGTACTTCTAAAATAGACACATACAATAGGCTGGTTCAGACGTAATACTAAATTACAGTTTATTGTTACAAGAATTAGCTTAACTCCCGTTGGGCTTGTGAACACCCTCCCCAGCTTTGTTACAGCTGTGAACTGGCATCTGGAAGCATCCACTTGTGTTTTTGATTGATCACAGCTTGCTATGTTATCTGAAAACAAGCAACTGTGATTAATCTTAGCTATGTTTAGTAGAAACCAACTAATGTCAAACCATATTTTCTAAAATTAGGTTGTTTTCACCATATACAGATTAATTTCCTCTTGTGTGCAAGTGAAGCCATACGGGAAAAGGTATGTAGAACAGCATGTTAGAAAGGAGAACTCCCCTACATGCCTCTATTCCCAGAATGATGATTCCCTCACAAATCTCCCTTTCATGTGGCAGTTAGACTTGTAGGTGTGTGGAACCTTCCCAGTGGCTCCATCCAGAGGCTTTTCTTCAAGTTTAATTGCCATGTGATGGATGCGAAGGTGGAGGATATGTGAAAGGGAGAAAGGAATGAATGAGTGCTTATGTCTGCATGTTTATATGTGGATGAAAACAACAATTCTGCCAGCTTAATTCACCCTTTGTAAAGAAAGATATACTATGAATGAAGGCATTCTCTGCAAGGAATGTAAATCCCACTGGGAGTGATGGGGCAATTTATTTGCTAGATACAGCAATATGACAATGTCAGGATCAGCAAATCCTGCTATGACCATGCTTGTTGAACATGTTTTGCTTGTTTTTCATAATGATGGATGATGGGAGTTGCAACATGGGCAATAAGCTTGGATATTAAGAATTGTTTCTTTTCAAGCTTGGGCTAATGAGCAGATGTCTGGGAGAGGATAATGGACTGTAAAATGTCAAGGTCTTTCCTGTGGGAAAGCCTGGTACAGGAGGAAGGAAGATACTGCCCAGGGAGGCAGGCTGTTTTGGTTATCTGGAGAAATGAGAAATAAGCCCGGGAAAACTGTCTGTATTGCTTTATGCTTTTAATATACTGTGTAGCTAGAAAATCCTTTGGTCCTGACAATAAGGGTATACCATAATCTATTCTGCTTGCTGAATAAAGCTTTTCCGAATGTAATGAGAGCTTGTGTTTCTGAAGTAGAGTTAGTCTGTACATGACAGACAGTTGTGTAGAATCTGAAGGAGCATCCCATTTGGGGCTTCCTGTTCCCAGTAATGCCTCTAATTTGCTGATAAGTGTTTTTATGTGCTTTATGGGCTTCACTTACTCCAAATGGGGAAGAAGATCTTGACAACAGCTATGTCCTAGCCCACATTTTAAAAGATATCTTCTAAGTGCCTCTGTAAATTGTAAAGCTCTTCATCTGGCTCAACAGCAATAGTAACCTTCCAAAAGAAACTTTGCTTAGTCAGCACACTTACCGTAATGCTTCTTGCATAGCAGCATAGGCCTCATCTCGGCGCTTCATCCCAGTCAAGCTTTCAGCCCAATTATGCAGGAGGTGCTTTTTCTCCAGGTGAATAGCTTGTATCTCTATAATTGCCTGCAAAGATAGTGTGGTGAAATGTTACAACACCTCATGGGGCAATAATATTCGTGTCATTGTTCTATCAGTCTCCACCCCATCCATTCCCAGGTAGTATAGCAGCAGTGTTGTATATTCTAATCCTTAACCTTTGTGTTCTTGATCAGCTTTTTGCTTACATTTCAGATAGGTTAGAATGAAAGCAAATCTGCAGAAACAGAGTCAGCCATACTGAAGCGCAGGAACTTGTATGAAAAGTCTGAGACAATTTAAAAGGACTATAATCCTAAAGCATGACACTGGCTGTTGCTATGTGGAGGAGACTGTGAATTACATGATACATGCCCACACGTGGTGAGAATTGAACTCCTTTGTTCTCCTATCCTGTTACTCTGTCATTCAAAATCACTTTTTCTCAAAACTACTTTTCAGTTTTTAAAAATTCCTTTCAAAGATTTCTTACAAACTTTTGGGCAAGTACCTTGCTCCAAGTATCATGGCCTTTTGTATATCTGGGTGTCTTATACATGCACACTTCCAACATTTTAATAAAAAGGCAAAGTATATATTAGTTCAATATATGTATATAATTTGATAGCACTTCTATTGTATCATCTGGAAATTTGCTCAAAATGGAGATCACTAACTCTGTCTCAGGGGTGTTTATTGTGTCTATTCAGAATTAAGTCAATGGAACTTATTTCCAGATATCTATATAGGATTGTCACCTTTATGTCATTTTCCAAGGCAAAACCTCTACATAGATAAAAGGCTAAAACATATTTTGACAAATATTTAGACCAATAAGTGTGTATATACATAAAATGCCAGTTGAAAATACATTATTTTTTAACACCATTCTTGGAATTAGGAAACTGTTTCAACTGCTTAGCAGGAGATCCTTGCTGATAGTTTTATGTATTTTATTATTCATCTGTGGTTTTACGATTATGATTTTAATGCTATTTGTTTGTTGTACTGTGTTTTATGTAGATTGCTAGTTGCTGTGGACTCTTTGTAAGAAAGAGGGAAATATATACAAACATATAAGATAGGCTAGTTAAGTTTATGAAAACAGCACCTGCACAGAATCTCAGGAGAGTGTTGCAAACTTATCTTTTCACAGAAAGATCAGGAAATGGCCTGACCTCTTACCTCTGCCACTTCTTTCCGTGTAATTTTGGTGTCTTCAGCCTGGGCCATATGTTGTGCTTCATAGAGAGCAATCTGCTCCTGCAGGTCATTGACTCTCTTTGTTAAGCGATCCACATGAAGGTCCTATAAAATTAGATAAACACATAATTGGACCAGCTTCTTCCCTGCTCTTATCCTGTGCAGTGCACTCCTTCCAGGCAATATGAGAATAACCACACTAAAGGGGTATTGAACTAGGTTTTCCCCCTTCTGTGCCATTGGATGATTGCTATTAGTCAGCATCGAGTATCTATTTTTCTTCTTCTTTTGTAGCTCATTTTCTCAGTTGTATAAATATAAGTAAGTCTTACGACTAAAAGTTTAGTTTTTAGTCCAGCTAGTAGCTGTTTGTTTCAGTAGTTTTAACTACTGTTTTTGTGAGATTCAGCACAGTCTACAGCAGGGATAAGAAAGTACAGCAAGTCCAAGTGGCCCTTTTCCACATCTGAATCGCAACAAGGGACACATTATGCCTGAAAATACTGAATATTACTGGGTGGGGGGGAGACTCAAACAAAAAGTGGTATGTAGTCTGCAAAATTTCAACTCTGGGAGAAAAAATTCTGCGAAAACCCAGGGTTTTGTTGTTGTTGTTTTTAGAGAGGGGGCAATTCTAGCTACAAAAATGGCCTTGAGGGATTCATGTGGGTTGCATTTTGTCCACCCCGGATCAACAAAAACTCAAAACATCAGATGATTTTTTTTTAATTTTAAGTTATTTTTAATGGTTCACTATCTGGTGACCCATTAAAAAGCAATTTACTGGGGAAGTGACATTCTGGGGAATGAGCTTGGGCAGAAAATGTAAAACACCTTTTTCTAGAACACCACTTCCTTGACCTTCACTGCAGCCCTAGGGATCTACCAATAAACAAAAGAAAAGATAGGTGAGACATACATATCATGGATTTCACATATCTTAATTAGTTTGGCAATAAAAAGAAAAAAATCTAGAGTGTTTCATCCCAAATGGGTCAGGAGTCAGAGCGAGGGACAAAGACCTGGAACCACTCTGTTCAAATTCTATTTTGGACATAGACTCTCTTAGTAGCCTAGCGAAATCAAATACTCTCCATAATTCATCATCAGCAAAATGAAAATAACAACCACATTGTATTTCAAACTGCTCTAAGGATGGGTGAGATAAGCACTGGCAAATACACAGGCCATTTAAATGTGAAATATGGATACGTATAATATCAGCAGCTATTAATTTCTGCTTCACTTGGGTGGCATGGAAGGTTTAAACTGCACAGTATACATCTGCATATACAGCAAAAAGAAGTGGGAATGGAGAGGCAAAGGATAGAAATTGCAGAATGGATCATAATCACTTCAGAATGTAGGAGTGTGCATCCACACACACAATGTATGCATGTGCATGCATGGGATTCATAGAATCATAGAGTTGGAAGAGACCACTGGGTCATCCAGTCCAACCCCCTGCCATGCAGGAATACACAATTGAATTATTCCTGACAGATGGCCATCCAGCCTCTAAAACCTCCAAAGAAGGAGACTCCACGGCAGTGTATTCCACTTCCGAACAGCTCTTACTGATTTCTAAATGTGCTCTTAATTAAAAAAAAATCCTTACAGTGATAAAACGCAGAACAGGGAGAGGGAAAGGCTACAGCTTTTCCCCATATGTGCTAATTTTTCTGTTTGCAAGAAACTTTTTACATGGGGAACATTAAAAAATGATGCCTTCCAACTGCAGTCTGAAGTGGTGTAATTCTCTCTATCACCTTAGAATCCTCACCTGGTTCTGTTTGTGTACAGATGCAGCTTAAGTACTGAAATATCACAAATCTGCCAAAGGAAATGTGAAGAAAAGCTTCTCTAGAATAAAGTTCAGTCATCAAACCACAGAGTCAAGAAGGGCCAGTCAAGTAGTAAAGGAAGTGAAGGTAAGATGATAGTTCAAAAACAAACCTGAGGAAAGTTTGGTGGACAGGCAAGTAAAGAGAGGATTGCTATTCCCAGAGCAAGGAGCAAGATGGCAGTCAGGAGTGGGAAGAGAAAAAGGGGCCAATAGCAGATGCGCTCTGGCAGGGATCAAGAGGTGATCTTTGTAGATGGGGATTTGTGGGAAAGGATTGCTGGTGAGAAAGAAGAGAAGATAATTCACACCACATTTACTAGGTACCTGTTTTTGCTTTTCCACTTCTGCACGCATTCGCTCCATCTCAGCCTTCTTCACTGTTCTTTTTATCACAGCAATATCATCACGGACATCTTGGTCCATGTTCTGCATGTAAAACAGGCGCAGGGACAGACCTTCTATCTCTGTCTGCATGGATGAAACTAAGAAAACCAACAAGGAAAAATATATCTACAGCTTAAGCCAAACCACAACTAGGAGACATAATGATTCATGTACTTGATCATATATCCAGAGCCATGTCCACCTGATACTAAAAATATCTCATTCCATGCCAATATAAAATTTTCTTCACTCAAAAAAATGGAAATATGTGATCTTAGTAAATCATATGAACTAATCAAAGACATAAACCTTCCTATTTTGCATAAATTTATTTGCACAATTATACATAACATTATGCAGTAACCGGGAGCAATGCACGATGCTAAATCTTTTTCCATAAATCAACCATGTGCAGGTTGAGTATCTCTTATCTGGAATTCCAAAATCCAAAATACTATACTCTAAAATCCAAAACTGCTCACATGTATGGCTGAGATAGTGACATTTTTTTGTTTCTGATGGTTCAATGTACAGAAACTTTGTTTCATGCACAAATTATCATATGTATAAAATTACCTTCAGGCCATGTGTATAAGGTATACATGAAATATAAATGAATTGTGTGTTTAGACTTGGGTCCCATCTTCAAGATATCTCATTATGTATATGCAAATATTCTAAAATCCAAAAAAATCCAAAATACAGAACACTTATGGCCCCAAGCATTTTGGATAAGGGATGCTCAACTTGTATTTAACAATTCACCTATGGGCCTGACTACATTGGGATGGTTGTGGTAAAAATCCAGATGGGATTCGGACTACTTTGGCCTGGAGTTCCGGTGCATGAAATTCAGACTATTCAGGCCCGGATATCAGCACCACACCTGCCAAAATCCAAATATGCATTGGGTTTTTACTTGGCTTCCTGTTGCTCATGCTTGTCTCTGAGCTCCAAGAAAATCAAGGCCCCAGCAGTTTTTGCCTTCTCTGAAGCCAGAACGGGTGGCTTACTCATGATGGTGGGGCAGGCATTCATTCTGCTTTCAGATCAGGTGACTCCCACCGGTGCTTTCCTTTTCCTGGGTGACTATGTAGTGGAAAATCAAGGCCCCAGTGGTAGTCAACTTCTCTGAAGCCAGAATGGGTGGCTTAACCATGATGATGGGGTGGATGCTTGTTCTGCCTTGACTCCCGCTGGTGCTTTACTTTTCTGGTGCACAATAACCTGGGAAAAACAAAGTGCCAGTGGTAGCTGCCTGTTCTGGCTTCAGAGAGGCAACTACCACTGGCACTTCCCTTTTCCTGGGTGACTGTGCACCGGAAAATCAAAGCCCCAGCAGTAGTCACCTGCTCTGATGAATGAGTGGCTTACTCATGATGGTGGAGCAGGTGCTTGTTCTGCCTTCAGACCAGATGACTCCTGCTGAAGCTTTGCTACAATCACCCCTTTGAGCTCTGGGTAAAGCAAAGTGCCAATAGTAGTAGCCTCTCTGAAAGCAGACTGGGTAGCTACCCTCACAATGATGGGGCGAGCACCCGATCTGGCTTCAGAGAGACCACTCCCACAGGTGCTTTGCTTAAAATCATCCCTCTGAACTCTGGGAAAAGCACAGCACCAGTGGTAGTAGCCTCTTTGAAGCCAGATCAGGTGGCTACTGCTGGGGCTTTGATTTTCTCGGAGCTTGGAGGGGCGACTGTAAGCAAAGTGCCAGTGATATTAGCCTCTCTGAAGCCAAATGTGGCTACCACTGGCATTTGGTTTATAATCGCTCCTCTGAGCTCCAGGAAAATCACAGCGCCAGTGGTAGTAGCTTGTCTGAAGCCAGACCGGGTGGCTACTGCTGGGACTTTGATTTCCCTGGAGCTTGGAGGAATGACTGTGTGCTGGAAAAGCAAAGCCCCAGTGGTAGTCACCTTCTCTGAAGGCAGAACGGGCAGCTAACCTCACAATGGCAGCACTCACTGGGGCCTCTGACCTCATAAACAGCGACTACTGCTGGGGCTATGCCTTTGGAATAAGAAGTGGTGCTGAAGACGGGAGGAATGGTGGCACTTGTCATTTCTCTCCTCCCCACACCCCCTGAATGCAGTGTGGATGGCTTCTTCACGTGGCAGTTTTCCCTGGAGTTTCCAGCAAACTCAGGAGAAAACTGTGAGTTTTCTAAAACCCAGATTAAGGGGGCATTCCCTGAGTCTGGTGTAAATAGGGCCCTACAGCGTGTATCACTATTGCACCAGATTTGGGGGAAAGGCCACACATTGTGTGGCATTATCAAGCCAGGTTTGGGGGAAGATTCAGGGTTTGTGATTGGTTTAATCAAGCCTGTAGTTACAGGTAACAAGGAATTGCAAGCAGCAAGTAGGCTGGCAAAAGTGGGGATAGATCTCTCTATCCCTCCTCCACCAACCTGCTTGATTTCCATGAAGGCCACAGAGGAAGGGAAGCCCTTTCCTCTGTGACCTGTACAGAAATGTAGCAGGCTGGCAGAGAAGTGATGGATCCCTCTTTCATCAACCCACTTGATACAAAGCAACCTACTTAAGAGGCTAGTAGCATGAATTTCTGTGTTGATCCATTAGATATGGAGGATATTCCTGCCAATGCAAACATAACTATGGCTTCCTCTCCTCTATAACCAGAATTGCAGCACAGGATACTAGCCTCTTAGCAAGCCAATACATTTTTTTTCCAGCAGGTGTGTACTGTATAGGCCCATTTACAGAACAGTGTTAGCCATTAGAAGTATTGCTTAGAAAAATGAAGATGACAGGGCTAAGATTGCCTATGTATTTTTGAAGCTTATCTTCACAATCATAAGGACTAGAAACTTCTTTCTGTAAAATGAAAATTGAGGTCCTTATGATCCTTAATTGTGAATCTAGTATTTTATGTATTGGCAGAATGTGACTGTAGAAAAATGAAATAGATATACCCTCCATATCTGGGTACTTGTAATGTTAGCTACACATTCCTTGGTTCCGCAAGCTAACATAGTAACTGTGAACATACTGAAACAAAACAACCATACTGTGATATTGTGATTATTAATCAGAGCTGCATATATATATAGGCCAGCAATCATTCTGTAACAAGAGTGTTAGCTTTAAAAAACTATGATTCGTATTCACAGCCTGCTCTTTTCTCATAATTGCTCATTCAGCCAATCATTCAGCCTCTACATCTGAATATTAAGCAAAAGCTTGCCAAACAAGTTGGCAACTCACTTCTCTGCTCAATATGAAAAGAAATGAGGAAAAACCTAGGAGTTAGGGATTTGATCACCTCTTTTGCGTTCTTCCGCAGTGCTTTGACATGTCTTCTGGTATGTTTTCCTGAGATCATGCAACTCTTCCTCCAGTTGCCGGCGTGCCATGGCAATCTGAGAATGGCAGTTGTGGTTCTTCTCCAGTTCCATCTGCAGCCTGGCCAGCTGCTGCTGGACCCCATATAAAATCACTCCAAGTTCCTCTCTCTGCACCTTCCCCTGCTTTATGGCCACTGTCTGTAGTCAGGAGAGGGAGGAAATGAGCCTGCATAAACCAATATGAATAGACAAGAACAGAGAACAATTCCAAAGGAAGATACCATACCAGCTCACGAAGCTCATCAGTCAGTTTTCCTTTCTGTTTACTGAGGTAGGCCTTTAGAGCGCTTTGGAATCTTTTCATCAAGGGCTAAAGAAAGAAACAAGACAATGTTAACACCATTATATCATCTGAGTAAACAGCACCTGTCTTCAACAATGTCTGTGATTTTCACTCTGGAAACCTTGAACAAATGAGATGTTCTGGGGTACAGGAATGGTTTTTGGTTGGTTTTTTTTTTTTTTTTTTTTTTTTGGCATGTTAAAATAAAAACAGGCTGAACATATAGTTTGGCTACAGGACCAGGATGGGCACATCCAGCCTTCCCCTACAGGGGAAGAACCTGCATTGAAGAACCACCCTTGGAACACAAAACATTTCTTGCAAAACAATAACACTGAAAGAAGGAAATATCTAAGTAAGAAATCTTAGGTTGAAATCCTACATACACTTACCTGGGAGTAAGTTTAGTGGTACTTAAGAATAGATATGCATAGTTTCAGTATTAGGGTCATTTTACATGCAGCATTAGAATGGTTCAACCAGCAGGAAGGAGAGAAAACAATGGCAGGTAGAAGGGGAGGAAGCAGAGTTATACCTGAGACTGGGTCACGGAAGAAAGGGAAACTGAAGGCACAATGGGATACAAATGAGAAAGGGGAGGAGGTCATGGGGAGACAGGCAGTCTAGTATGACAATTGGAAGGCTAGTAAATGGAGTAGTAGGAGTGGAGTAGCAAGTGGGGGGATGTTAAGGGGGAGAAGTATGGGCTAGATCTAATTGTAAGTCCCAATCAGAATAGACCTACTGAATCAATGGGATTTACATGAACACTGATTTAATAAGTCCCATTGGTTCAGTGGGTCTATTCTACTTGGGACTAACAATTTAGCCCTGTGATTTTTGTGAAAAATGAGCATTCCCTAAAATATTTCAGGAACTCCTATAATGTCAGAGTTCACTTGGAACATGAGCTGTTCAAAATAAAAAACCCAGATGTAAGGCTTAGAAGCTAGAATGTATCCAGGAAAAAGAGCTATGTAGTTATAACTGACAACCTTAATTTATCCATATGTGGAGGTCTTTAAACAGAGGCTGGATTGCCATCTGTCGGGAATGCTTTGATCAAGATTTCCTGCATGGCAGGGAGTTGGACTGGATGGCCCTCGTGGTCTCTTCCAACTCTACAATTCTATGATTCTATGAGTTGTTTACTCATCTACAACTTAGTAGCATTATGGATCTATTTTCTTCCCATTGCTTATACCATGAAATCTTATCAGACATGAGCTCTTTCTGAAAATTAACACATCCAATTTGAATAATCTGCTGAGGTAATTTTATTTTATATTAAAATAAAAACATATTACCTCAAACTCCCTCACTTCTTATTGTGAAAATATAAGTCTATCTGCATTAATTTTACTGTTAGGATCACTGTTAGGATCATAGCTAATTGGTAGCTCTGCTTGCCTTTCAAGTTGTATCTATGTGCCAACATCACAACTGCCCTAAACTTTGTTTTTTCCTTACATGTTCTGGGTCCAGCACAACCAGCTGGGTTTCCTCCTCTGCCTGGTCACTGGCGTGCTCCCTCTCAGCAAAAGGCAATGCATCTTCATTACCACGATTTTCCATGTGGCCAAGAGTACCAAATTGCAGAGACAAAGGCTGATGATCAGATTCAGTAAAGGGAGGAAATACAACTGCTGTAGTAGAGCCTGTTTTGGAAGAAGAAATGTATGCCATCAGAGAAAGAAAACACAAGGCAGTGAAAAGTCCTTTCGTTCATGGAAGAAACTGATCTGAGGGACTTTTATTTCTTATAACAACACAAGTTTAGGGGGCACATGGAATTCAAATTACTGTATAATAAAAGAAAAAAGGCATGAGGAACATGTGGCCCTCCAAATGTTGCTGAGTTGCAAATATTCAGCATTTGCATTAGTCAGCACTTAGTCAGCACTTAGACAATGGTGCTCAAGTGGGATGATGGGAGCTGCAGTTCAACAATATCTGGAGAGTCACATGTTCTCTATCCTTGATTTAATGGTCTTAATTCACAAACCAGTGTTCAATTTTCTATACTCTGCCCTTCTGTTGATAAACTTGGAAGAAAGATGAAGGAGCACATTATGAATCCATTTAGCCTGGTGGGAAGACACTATCTTTAACACTCCAAGTTATTTTAAGCTGTACTGTATTGCTGTTGCCTCCTGGAGTGTAGCAGGAGTAGCATTTGGAAGGTTTTTCCTCCTTTGCTAGGAATTTTGAATTTGCATTTATCTTACATTATATTTTAACTATGTGTGAACAGCTAGTGGGTCATTATATTTTATTACAACAGTGATTTATGCTATGGTTTATTTACTCAATTGCTGTGTTTATTTTATATGACTGCATGAAGGTGTTCTGTAATCATTTTCAAATGTGCTGCTGCATTTTTTATCTATTTGATGTTTATCATGACCTACTTTGTGCAAAGTCATAGAAAAGAAGAATACAGTATATACTTTATAGAATAAAACAGACCATGCATGATGGGAAGAAAATTTCCTATATTTATTTTTATTCTATTTAATCTGGCTTTTAGTTCTTTTCCTGTTCTGTTCCTATATTTTGATTATTGTTGTTATGTGCCTTCAGATTGACTCTGGCTTACAGCAAACTCTATCATAGGGTTTTCTTGGCAAGAGGCAATTTGCTATTGCCTTCCTCTAAGACTGAGAGAGTGCGACTTGCCCAAAGTCACCCTATGGGTTTCCATGGCTGAGAGGGGATTTGATGAACCCTTGTTTCCTAGAGCCCTAGTCCTACACTCAAAACACTACACTATGCTGGCTCCTGCTTTGATTATACTGTATGTCTTATAGATTGATTGCCATTTCTGAAACTTTACGTGATCTCCTTTGAGCAGCCTGACTTGAAAAGTGCTTTACAAGTACTATTAAAAAGTTGCTATGTTCATTACCCAGTCTCCTTTATAGAATATGTATTATTATCTTGTTTTCCTTTACTTATTGTATTATTAATAAAAATATTATTGCTTTTAATCTCTCTTTTTTTTACTCAGATTATTTGGATGCTCCAAAACATATTCAAATAACTACAATAACAACAATGAGACAGAAAATCATGGTGGAAAAATACAGGAATTGACATGGCATTAGCATCAAACTGAGCAGAGTGCAAACACAAATCAAGGAATATGAGAAACACTGCAGACTGGGCCAACCAGAAAAAATCAGCAGTAGCAGAACATGTTATAAACCAACCTGGACACAAAATGTTATTTAAAAACACTGAAATTCTGGACCAGGCCAACAATGATCATGTCAGAATGCACAGAGAAGCTACTGAAATCCACAAACACCTGGACAACTTCAACAGGAAAGAAGAAACCCTAAAAGTAAACAAACTCTGGCTTCCGGTTTTGAAAAACAATAGAATCAAAACTCAATATTTACAAAGGAATTCCACCCAGGGACAGGGGGATTTCCAGCAGATAATTGGCCATCAACCAATCATTAGCCAAACAGACACTAATCCTCCTTGCATATCTCCACCCAGAAACTAACCATTCAAATACACAAATTTACATATACTCCCCAACAAGGGTTCACAGTATATAAACTCCATACACACTCCTACCCAACCATTCTCTGTAGATGCCAGCCACAGATGCAGGCAAAATGTCAGAAGTAAACTCTTCCAGAACATGGCCTCACAGCCTGGAAAAAAACAAGGAAAATCTATGGATGCCAGCCGTGAAAGCCTTTGACTTCACAAAGATTTTTGGCATCAAGTGCATCAGTGGCAAGGAGAGTCATCTTCTACAAGAAAGCAGCCATATGCTTATCAGGTTTAAGACCCTGGATTCTCCTAAATGACCCCCAATTGCTAGTGTTATAAGGTCAAGATCTACTCTTTGGATGCAACTCTTTTTTGTGATACAATAAAATAGTTGCCCAAAAAGCATTCTTAAAACACCCAATTAGAAGCACTAATATATAATGTGTATATATATATATATATATATTATACACTGTATGTATATATATAATATATAAAGTATGGATGAATTACAAAATACAAAAATTTCTTATACAACAAAATCCTTTCTTGGGTATCACCTGTCAAAGCCTTTTCTTTAAAAATGTTAAGGAGTCAGGGAAAATGGCTAACATAAAAAGATCTTATTGTGTGTAAAGGAGATTCATACTAACTAAAAACAGGACAAGAACTGTTACAAGAGGGATTTGGTATTCAGTGGTTCCCATATTTAAAGTTTGCAGAGAGATTCAAAGTAGATAAAAGAAAAGAAGGTCTAGATTTTGTAAAGAATGAGTTTGAAAAATATCTACTAAAATGCGAGAAACATCTAATTGCTAACCTGTATGAAATGTTACTGAAGTGTAGCCTTGAAGATGAATTAATTAAATACTATTTGGTGAAGTGGGCCAGAGATTTTGGATACAATACTGAGCTGAATTCTTGAGAAAAAATATGGAGAAACAATAATTCATACATGAGTTACGCTCTTAAGGAAGATTTCTGGAAAGTAATGTACAGGTGGTACCTCTCATCAGATAAAATAGCAAAAATTTACAAAAATACAAATAATTGGTGCTGGAAATGTCATAGAGAACTCAGGACCATAGTTCATTGTGACTAGGTGAAAAAAATTGGCTTATGGTTAAAAGCAAACTGCAACTCATTTTAAAGAATTTTGTTTGTTTGTTTAAGACCAGAATTTTTTCTTTTAGGCCTTACACAATTTGAGGGGAAGAGTAACAAAGAAATGGACAGGCTTTGTTGGCATTTCTTAGCGGCTGCAAGATCTCTCAGATATTGGGAAAAAGATAACATCCTCTCAGAGGAGGAGTGACCAGAAAAAGTAATTGAGATTGCAGAGTTAGACAAGTTGTTCTATATATTAGAGGGTAAATCAAATAGAAAATTTGTGAAGGAGTGGGAATATTTGCAAGAATACCTGCAGAATAAATTTGATCTATTTATAACATCTGGATTCTCTGAGTAAAAAATAAATTCTATCTACTAATTGTTAGGGTTTACAGTAGACAAAGAAATCCATAAAATGTCATGTTTTCATATGATTTATGATTAGATATTATCTCATCTTTATGAAGTAATAAGAAAGGTTTATTATTCAATACAAGACATTAAAGCTGTTTCCTCATTGTAGGGGAAACTTTATGTGTTTGTCAATATTATATTATGTAATGGTCAGTTAGTTTTCCTGTTAGTCGAATGACTGTAGGGTGGGGGAGGGGATTATATTGAAATTATGTATACTGTGTGTATGATAATGTATATGGTTGTTGTTGGTATTTATTTTCCTGTTGTCTAATGTTAATCAAATTACTGCAATAAAGATATGTTATTTTAAAAAAAAGAAGAAGAAAAAAAAAGAAGAAAGCAGCCAATACCTGAGAACACATGTTGTTCCACCAGTTCAGGAATTTCAGATCTCAAGCTACTGGATGCTGAAGATACAGGAGAGAATAGTGTCTCTCTGTACAGTCTTGAAGAAATGTTGCCAGTGTCTGCAAATACTTCAGAAAGCTGTTCAGAAATAAAGGTAACTATAAGACAGGCACTGCCAAAAGCACTTGTGCAATTTCGACTTGAACTGGTTATAGCACAATATGATGGAAGAGACTTTTTGTATACACTGGAAAGCAGTTCATAGACTATAACTGGAGTGGACATCCTTTGAAGCACTTCTGTACAGCCTTTTGCTGGAATCCTATGAATTTTTATCTTTAAAAACATACTTCTGACTCCAAGGATTGCATACTAATGGTTGGAAACTTGTTACTAACGCATAACAGGGGTGTGTTAGAGGAGAACAAACTCCTCTCTAGTCCAGCATTCTACTCTCACAATGGGAACCCAGAGCAGGCAATGAATGCAATAGAGTCCACCACCCATCTGCCTTAGCAACAGATATAAAAGAGCATCCTAGCTTCACTGGAGTTCAAATACACCTATCATGACTAGTAGCCATTAATAGTTTTATTCTCCATGTATTTGTCTAATCCCCTTTTGAAACCCACCACTGCCTCCTGTGTAAGCAAGTAAGTGCTCTGTGAAGAAATACTTCTTTTTGTCCATCCTCAATCATCTACTAGTCAACTTCAGTGAATGACACAAGTACTGGTATTACAAGAGAAAGAGAAAAGTTTTGTTATCCACTTTCTCCACACTGTGAATAACTTCCTACCCCATTATCACAAACCTTTACCCCCTTTTAGTCAACTTTTTTCTAAGCTAAACTACTCCAGTCCTCCTCAGAACAGTTTCTCTTCTTGTACCTCTTTTGTGCAAGTTTGTGCTCCTTTCTTGTTCTTGCTTGAGAAAGATTTCAACTTCTTTGAAAAAATATTTTTCTAATTGTCTCCCTGACAATACTTGAAACCACATTGATTACCTTTTAGAAGTGGTGCTAACTTTCCTGACCTATGGTACACATTTTAGCTAGCTTTCTATTACTGTTGTTTTGAGTAACACGCTTCCCCTCCCAAGCATTTTGGAGGCATTTATCCCTATTGGGTTTCCCTTTCAATTTCCTTTCCATCATTCTACAGAGGTATCCTCTTTGGGGGGAAATTACTATTGGATTTCCTTAGGAACTTTCCACTCACACATGTGGTCACTGTTTCCAGTTGGTTCAACAATATTCACATCTCATATTTGGTCCTTGGCACCACTTAGGATTGCCTCCGTTTTAGTTTGTTCCACAGCCAACTATTCTAGGGTATAGTCTCTTGGGGTTATCAATTTAATTTATTTGTCATTACACGAAGATGTATTTATCCATTCTGTGTGAGGGTAACTGGAGTCACTCATTAGTACACCACTTTCTCCTCTGGATGCATATGTCAGTGTGCCTTCAAGTCACCTGTCAACTTATGGTGACCCTAATGAATTTCACAGGGTTTTTCTAAGACAAGGAGGTTTGCCATCACCTTCCTCTGAAATATAGCCTACAGGACCTGGTATTCCTTGGTGGTCCCCCATTCAAGTACTAATCAGGTCTGGCCCTGATTAGCTTCCAAAATCAGATGGGATCATCAGGGTATTTTGGCTGCTATACTTCCCTAATTTCTTTCATCTGTCTCAAGATCACCCTGTTGGTTTTACCACAGAGTCAATAGCATGCCCACAGCATTAAACTTCTGTTGGGACATCTTACTGGTATCCATTCCATTCTATAGAGAATTCTGTCTCTCTAAAGGTGTCTAGTTCCTTTGAGTCTATGCCCTGAAGTTCAAAGCAACACCATTCCGACTATGCCCTTCCATGTCTTTACTACAGAAGGTGTATACAGAAATTACCCTTTCCCTCTGGTTCCCTTCATTCCACCCAGTTTCCATTTTGCTCACTGTATAGTTTGGAGAATTCTAGCATTAGCACTGATACATCTATACACAATGTCTTCCTTATCAATGCTGGAAAGAGGGAACAAAGTGCTAAGATATCTAACATGCTTTTGCTGTTTGTCTTAAAACTAGAAGACAGAAAGAGAGACAGGATGGGCTATTACGAAAGCAGTGTGTTATACAGAAATATGGTCTCCCTTCTAGCCATAAAGTGACAATACAGTAGTTCTTTAAAGATAAAAGGGAGAACACAACTGCATCTGCAGCTTTTGTAAGCGATAAATATGACAGTCTGCTGGAGGATGCATATCTTCTGTTCATTGTTAGCAGCCATAAAGAAGATTACCTATTGTCAGTAGAGAAGAACCACATTTACATATACTGGACAAGGAAAGAGGTCCTTAGCGAGGAATACATACATTCGCCTGGCATTAGATTAGAATTCCATTCAGGTATACTTTACTATAAAATACTATGTATCAGAGGAGGTTTAATCTCTTAGTAAGGCATGTAGGACAGATTCTAAATTGGGTTGTTTCCGTCTTTGCCAATATCTTCAATATATGGACGGAACAGATCTCAGTCCTCATATATATTCATGTGGCTTTACCCTGACAAAAAACTACTAACCTGATTATACATGTTACAAGAATGTATGGTCTGTTTTAAGATTTTATAACAATTTGTTACAGAAGCCTTGTTCTTTTTTAAAATTAATTTTTGTTTTCCCAATGAAGACCTTCTGAGAAGGAAAAATATCTGGGGTGTTGATATTTCTCTGTTTGTACAGAATATATTGTTATGTTATCAGATTCATTCCCCTTTTCTACTGCTTGATGATTATCAAAAAGCAGTGTGGTCCAGTCCATATTTATGATTTATTTAAATCAAATACTATTTTTGTATATTTCCCCCTTAACTTTCATATTTATCTTTTTTGTTATTTTAAATAAAGAGAGCCCACTTTCTCACACCCACGTTACATAATGACTCTGCTCAAGCCACATTCCCCTCTCCTTCCTCTGATGCAGCCATTAGGAGGAGAATGTAATGCTGTAGCTCCAAACAGAGACTACATGTACCTGTGAATTCACATCCATGAACCCCATTCAGTGTCACTCACTTGTGCAAAGGAGGACCCTCTGTGTTCATAAATGTCTTGCCCTGGCAGGCTGGGTGTCTTTGCCAATACTCCCTCCTCCACGGCCACTGCAGGAGTAACTGCTGCCCCTTCCTCCACGGCCACTGCAGGAGTAACTGCTTCCCCTTCCTCCATGGCCGCTGCAGGAGTAACTGCTGCCCCTTCCTCCACAGCCACTGCAGGAGTAACTGCTGCCCCTTCCTCCACGGCCACTGCAGGAGTAACTGCTGCCCCTTCCTCCATGCCAACTGCAGGAGCAACTGGCACTGCTTCTTCCTCCATGGCTGCTGTAGGAACAACCCCTGTCCGTTCCTCCATAGCTGCAATGAGAGTAATTCCTTCTCCTTCCTCTGTGGGAGCCTTTCCTGCATCTCCCTCCTTGGCAATACTATCTTCTGGCTGCAATAAAGATAACAAAAAAGAACCTGAGCACTAAGAAGAGATATTAACATAAGTTCATGTTTCATCATGCTGGAAGCATAGAATTTTGTTTCATCTGAGCCAAATGTTATTTTTTACAATTAAACAACATTTAATTAATTAATTAATTATAATTTAATTTTTCCTTTTGATGTAAGTGTCATAATTTAGGAATTCAAAGTCCAAGAAGAGTCAGGATTCAAATTACTTTCATATAGTTTTATATTGTGACCTTAAAGATTTTGTATCACTTCCCTTCATATTAAAAGTACTCTGAGAAAACAAGAGATATATAATGGAAAGCAATACAGTAATAAAGACAAAAGACAGAAAAATATTGATGATGCTACAACAGAATCAGAATAACATTTATGGAATTGCACAAACAGAAAGGTATTTCATTATTCTTATTCATCTATTAACACAATTACTGTATTTGTAAACTTACAGGATTATTTCCCAGCTGATGAATCATAAATACTTACCTCAGCAGGTGGTGCTGTGGCCACTTCACCATCCTGACTTGGACTAGTATCTTTTAGCTATTCAATAATATAAAATAAAAAATAATACGCATGTAAGAAAATAGCATTCTGAATGAAGACAGAATAGACAGAATTTAATTTCTTAAAGGTTGTTTGTACTTTACAGCTGCCACATCATTAACATTTACAGTATAACACACTAAAATAGGTATCCCCTGATGACTCTCTCTCACTCTTCTCTCTATATAAATATGTAAATGTATGTAAGTGCCTCAGTTCAAATGTCTGACACTTGAAACTGTACTTTAGGTACCTTACCTATAGTTCAGTTTCAATATCATTTTAATTCACTGGACCATCATGTTTACATTACCCCTTCTTCTTCTGTAAGCAGCTCTTTCTCATCTTTTGCAATCTCTCCATGCCCTGGTTCAGCACTGCATTTTAAATTGAAAGGAAAAAAAATTATCTTAACACCATCAAAGGATATGTTTAGATTTCATATTAATGCCAATTTGCAAGACAAAGTCAATTGCAAGACAAAGCAGTAACACAACACATTTGTATCCATCTTATTTCAGCAAAACCAGGTGGATATATCAGCATTACAGATTTAAACTAAATCTTAAGAGCCCTTAAAAGATAAAAGATGATGTGAATGACAAACCTTGTTACAGGCCATTAAATCAGCTTTGACTTATGTCAACCCTATAATGAGAGACCTCCAAAACACCCTGATATTAACAGCCCTACTCAAGTCTTGCAAATTCAGGCTGTGGCTTCCTTGGTTGAGTCAATCCATCTATAATGTAGTCCTCCTTTTTTTCTTACTGCCATCAGTTTACCAAATATTATCATATTTTCTAAGGAGTCAGGTCACCTTATGCTATATAGCTAAAGCATGAATGACAAACTTAACAATGTCTTTAATAAATAACTTTCATATACAGCTGTGAAGCTTGACTAATGAAAAAAAAATTGCAAGTTGAGAATTTAGAGCTATATTAGGAGTGGGTAACTGCAAGTAAAGGTGTTAGGATTGCTACCCCTAAGATTTCTCATCACTGCTTATGCTGGCTAGGAATAATGTATGCTGTGGTCTGATAGCAGGTTGACAGGCACAGTTGCCAATCTCTGTTTTAAATAATCATGTGCTCTGAATTAGTTTTAGTGAGAGATGCTAAGTAGTAGATTCTGGCACGGGATCCAGAGGAGCAGGGCCAGAGAGAGAATGCAGTGCGGGAGGCCTGGATTATAACACAATAAAACTATAAGGATGCCTACTGCCTAAGGTTTGAGAAGGGAGAAAAATGCAGAATGCAGCTGGTTGAGAGGCTAGTGATTTGGTAGAAAGAGACATAATAGAATCACATTATTACACAAACCAAAGTGAAAACCTACAGGAAGGAAACTGCAATCCTGAAAAATTATTATTTCTTTTATTTATATCCTGCCTTTCTCCCAATATGGGACCCAAGGCAGCTTCCAATATCCAGTAAATTAAAACAACACTTAGCTAAAACTGTACAAAAGTTAAAAAATTGAGCAAACAATCCAATTAAAACATTAATTAAAACAGTTAAAACACATTCAAACTGTACGGGGAAAAATACAGCACACCCCATTGAAAAATCCTTCTGCCTCAATCCAATTCAAAGCTAAGGCCTGTTTAAATAAAAACGTCTTTTACTATCAGCAAAAAGAGATCAGAGAGAGGACCAAATGAGGGAGGGGGTTCCAGAGCCTAAGAACAGCCACAGGGAGAAAGTTCTATCTGTGTCCTCATCAGACCAGCCTGTGAAGGTGGTGGGAATGAGAGAACACCCTCCCAGAAAATACATCTGATGAAGTAGACATAAGTCTATGAAAGCTTATGCTACCAACTTCTTCCTCTTAGTGAGTCTCAAAGATGTTACAAGATCCCTTTGCATACTGATCCAGACTAACACAACTATGTCTTTGAAGTCTCCAAGACGATGGTAAGACTTGGGTAAACTTATATGGGAAGATACAGTATTTCAGATAGTCTGGATATAAGCTGCATAGGACTTTATAAGTTATAACAAGCACGTAGAATTGTGCCCAGAAAAGGATCAGTATCCAGAGAAGCAGCAAGGGAAAGATAAAGGGAGGGGGATGCAAAGAACTGACGGGAATGACAAAAGAAGCATCTAGAATTGTGCAGTGGCAAGGTAGAAGTTTTCAGTTCTTCCTTAGTAAAGAAAAGTATAAGAAAGAAAAATAGTTTAATGTTTGACAAGGAGACTGGGAAGCTTCTTGCTTTGAGTGAAGGGGTAGGAGATGAGTACTGTGCAGTGCAACCCTATGGATAATTTACCCACAAGCAAGTTCAGCAGGATTTACAAGGTTAGTATGCCCAGGATGGCAGATTTAGGAAGGAAAGACTGAATAGAGGTTTAGGTGCCCTAAAGGCACCAGCTCCTTAGATTTTACTTGGGCTTTTTCCGGGCTGTGAGGCTGTGTTCTAGAAGAGTTTATTTCTGATGTTTCACCTGCATCTGTGGCTGGCATCTTCAGAAAATGGTTGGGTAGGAGTGTGGGTGTGTGTGTTACATACTGTGAACCCCTGTTGGGGAGGATATGTAAATTTGTGTATTTGAATGGCTAGTTTCTGGGTGGAGATATGCAAGGAGGATTAGTGTCTGTTTTGGCTAATGGTTGGTTAATGGTCCATTATCTGCTGGAAATCCCCCTGCGAAGGACAAAAGAGACCCTCTCCCAGCTGCAGGAGTTTACCGCATACCATGCAGTTGTGGACAACTTTACATAGGCACCATGAAACACAGTGTGCAAACATGAATCAAGGAACATGAGAGACCCTGCAGACTGGGCCAGCCAGAAAAATCAGCAGTAGCAGAACATGTTATAAACCAACCTGGGCACAAAATGTTATTTAAAAACACAGAAATTCTGAACCAGGCCAACAACGATCATGTCAGAATGCACAGAGAAGCTACTGAAATCCACAAACACCTGGACAACTTCAACAGGAAAGAAGAAACCCTAAAAGTAAACAAAATCTGGCTGCCAGTCCTGAAAAACACTAAAATCAGAACTCAACACTTGCAAATGAACTCCACCCAGGGACAGGGGGATTTCCAGCAGATAATGGACCATTAACCAACCATTAGCCAAACAGACACTAATCCTCCTTGCATATCTCCACCCAGAACTAGCCATTCAAATACACAAATTTACATATCCTCCCCAACAGGGGTTCACAGTATATAAACTCCACACACACTCCTACCCAACCATTCTCTGAAGATGCCAGCCACAGATGCAGGCGAAATGTCAGAAATAAACTCTTCCAGAACATGGCCTCACAGCCCAGAAAAAAACAAGGAAAATCTATGGATGCCGGCCTTGAAAGTCTTCGACTTCGCACCGGATCCTGTTTGATCTTGAAAGTTAAGCAGTCAGTTCTGGTTAGTACTTAGATGGGAGTCTGCCAATGAATTCCAGGTGCTGCGGGCTATATTTCAGAGAAAGGAAATGTCAAAACCACCTCTGAGTGTCCCTTGCATAAGAAACCCCTATGAAATTCATGGGGTCACCATAAGTCTACAGGCGACTTGAAGTTACACACACACACACACAGACTGTTCAAACAGGATAAAAGTATATGCCAACAGAGTTGGTCATAATATAATAAAATGCATTGTGAAATGGGGTACCTGCCAATTTTTTTGGATGGGGATACAGAATTGAGAAAAACAGAGGATGGTGTTGATGGGTTGCCTGAGCTGTATTCAGAGAAACAAAACAGAGATGCAGTATCTGTTACAATAAACTTCTTTTTAAAAATGTATCTGTTGATTTCTTGAGCTGCATTCAGAGCATAAATTGATCGTAGGAGTTCAAGGGCTTTGTTTTACAGGACTCATTTTCTTTCCACCACTTTCCCCACCACCAATAGAATGAACCCGAATAGCCATTCACTCCTTTGTATTTCAGTCTTCCCATGTATAAAAACAGCTATGTTTACAGCATTCTAAGAGTCCTGCATTTTAAAAACGCTGCTTAAAGTAAAGCAATGAAATAATGTTGCCATACTTTCCTCTGTGTCGTATAGCCTACATCAGTGGTTCTTAATGTGGGGTCCACAATGTCCTCACGGGGTCTGCAAAGGCTTGAAAGCTGCTTGGCCCACCTCCTCCCTGTAATGGAGTGGCCACATGACAGGAGCCAAGGCAAAAGCTGGCTGGCTGGCTTGATCTGCGCATTGCCATTCAATCCGCTCCAGCCACAAACTTGCAGGAAGAAGGAGAAAGGTCTTCTCTCCCCCTCCAGGGCCTCTGAGGCAAAGTTTAATGGATGGTGTAATTGTATCATCCTCATCAGGGTTTTAAAATTTAAAACCTTTAAAGATTCCTAACCTTTCCTTTACCAGGGGCCCCCTTTAAATATCTTTTGTAGCCACAAACCCCCAAGACTTAACTCAAGATTTAAAACCCTAATAATAATAATAATAATAATAATAACACCTAATAATAATAATAATAATAATAATAACACAATTACAACAACAAAAGCAACAACAACAGTTATTTAAAGAAGGTCCCTAGTAAAGAAAAGGTTAAGAATCTCTGGTCTACATACAAGCCTACACCCGCGAAGTATAACAGAAACTCCTTTACTTATTAATTACATCTGCTTTCCGTCAAGAAAGGGTTTTTAAAAAATTTTAAATTAAATTTAAATCCCACCTTTCTCCCCCAAACAGGCTATTAACATGCTGCGACTACTAAAGGTAAATATTATTTCCTTCCATGTGAGCAGCATTTTCGAGGAAAACCCTCCCTCACCAGGAAGGATCCCACATCCCGACCCCAGTGCCTTAAACTGGTCCCCATCCTCTTCCCCTCGAGCACTCACTCCGGGCTCGGCTCCATCCTCTCTCCCGTTGCTAAGCGACGCTGTCAACATTCCGCAGCCTTTCTGCCCTTCTTCCCCCGCCCGGCCTTCTGCTCGGAAGATACCAACGGAGGAGGAAGAGGAGGGGGGGTAAAAATCTGGGCCAAACCATCAGTTGGAATAGGTAGAGAAAAATAGGTCATACTTTCTAGATCTAGGGAAAGGTATAGACTGCCATTTGGGGACAAAACTATATTCTCTCTCTCTCTCTCTCTCTCTCTCTCTAAAAAGGCCAATCTGAGATAAACAAGTCCGGTTGCAGAAAGCACAGCAGAAAGTCTCCTTGGGTGATGTTTCCGGGTTGTGATTCTTTCTGCGTTGTTGTTTCTCTTCAAGACTTGTTCGGCGTGAGTTCTCAAATAAAGCTGCAGCATTGTGGATAATGCGTCTCCATGCCTCCTGATGTGAGGCCGGGGCGGACCACTGTTGGTGATCAATTTGGCCGAGCCTGAGATGTTGTTTCAGGGAGTCCTTGTATCGCTTTTTGGGAGGGCCCCTCTTACGCTGACCCATGGCGAGTTCACCGTAGAATATTATTTTGGGGAGGCAATGGTCCTCCATCCTAGAAACGTGCCCTGCCCAGCGCAGCTGTGTTCTCAATATCATGGCCTCAATGCTAGTGATCCCTGCTTGCTCAAGGATAGCAACAGAGTGTGTTTAGATTAAGAGGAAAAATGTATTAGTGTTAGGATTGGTAGTTTTATTTTTGTATTAGTAAGAAAAGAGGAAAACATTTTTTTTTTTGCATTGTTATGGCTTTTTGCGGTTGGGTGTATTTTTCAGTAGAATGGTCTTATTTCAATTAAAAAAAACCTAACCCCCGCCCCAAATTCCTAGATATGCCAACATGTAGAACCACAATCTCTACAGAACTACATTCAATGACTGCTTTCAGCCTTTCCTACTGGACTGACATAGAAGTGATTTTCCTTTCAAGTTCCAAGTATTTTGAATTTGACCCTAGATATGCCACCATGTAGAACCATGACTTGGTCTCAACAAAACTACAGTCAACGACAGCTTTCAATCTTTCATACTGGCATAGAAATGATTTTCCGTTTGAGTGCCCTGTGTTTAGGGTTTGTCTCTAGATATGCCAACATGTAGAATCACGATCTCTACAGAACTGCAGTCAATGACTGTTTTCAGTCTTTAATCCTCGTTTTGGAGATGAGTCACTCTAATTATTTCCTCTCTTCAGCATGACTCCTTGAACCCTTTCATCAGCGCTGTATACGCACAATCCTAAATATACTGTACACTGGACTGACTATGTGACAAATGTTGCTGTCCTTGAGCAAGCAGGGATCACCAGCATTGAGGGCATGATATTGAGAACACAGCTGCGCTGGGCAGGGCATGTTTCTAGGATGGAGGACCATCGCCTCCCAAAAATAGACGCAGAAAGAATCACAACCCAGAAACATCACCCAAGGAAACCTTCTGCTGTGCTTTCTGCAACCGGACCTGTTTATCTCGGATTGGCTTTTTTAGTCATCAGCGCGCTTGCAGAAAGCACAGATGAGTCCTTCCTGAATCTTCATTTACGAAGGGAAGCCAGAGAGAGAGAGAGAGAGAGAGAGAGAGAGAGAACTCTCTAATCATAGATTTTCCTTGGGGTTTTTTCTGGGCTGTGAGGCCATGTTCTGAAATAGTTTACTTCTGATGTTTTGCCTGCATCTCACCAGAAAGAAACTATTTCAGAACACACCCTCACAGCCTAGGAAAAAACCAAGGAAAATCTATGGATGCCGGCTGTGAAAGCCTTCAACTTCACACTATAATCACTCCTTTTTCTTTTCCAATCAATATTATATTTACACCTTTATACTAACATTAAGTCGAGTCGTTTGTAAGTGTTGGCAATAGGTGACCCATGTTTCAGACCCATAAAGAAGAATAGATAGTACAATGGCTCTATACACACTGATTTTTGTGCTTTGCCTCAGGTGTTTATTGCTCCAGACTCTTTTGTGAAGTCTTCCAAATGCACTATATGCCTTTGCTAATCTGTGATCGATCTCTTTGTCAATCTTGGCGTATGAGGAGATGATGCTTCCCAGGTAGGTGAACTGCTGAACGGACATGAGCAGAGATTTGCCGATGGCAATGTGGGGATGGTGGTGTTCGTCCTTTGGTGCAGGCTGGTAAAGAACTTCTGTTTTCTTCAAATGCGCTATATGCCTTTTCTAATCTGTGATTGTGCGTGCAGAAAGCATGGGATGAGTCCTTCCTGAATCTTCGTTTGCGAAGAAAAGCCAGAGAGAGAGAGAGAGAGAGAGACTAAAATTAGAAGTTGCACATTACAATTATACATATTTGGAAAAGAAAAAATTAATTAAAAATCAATAATACAAAAATACAATAATAATAATACAATATTTATTTAAAGGTTTCTCTATCTAGGGTCCAACACTTGGCACTCAAAAGGAAAATCATTGGTATGTTAGGCCAGTATGAGCCACATCACTCTATATTTTTGGTCTATGGTCAGGAAAAAAATAATACCTAGCACTGTTCTTGCAACTCTCGCGATGACCCAAGGGCGAGTCTCTCCGGACCGTCATCCTTTGCGCCTGGTGAAAACTGGCGGGAAGAGCCAGGGGCGTCGCCGCCGCCGTGTCGGGGGAGGCTCGTCCTCTTCCTTCTTCTTCGCAGCCGCCGCCGGTGAAGGTCTTGGCGGCGCAGCTGAGGCGGTGTCGGCGGGGCCCTGGCGGCCCGTGGCTCCTGGACCAGGAGGCGGCGGCGTACGGCGGCGGTGGAGGCGCCTCCTCGGCGCTGCCGGTCTCGGTGGTGTGGATGCAGGGCACGGTGCTGAGCGTGGGTCAGGGCGGCTCGACGGTGCGGCTGCGGGACTGCAGCGGCTGCTTCGTGGCTGAGGGCGTGGAGAGCGTCCCTAAGGGACGGCCTTGCCTCAGCGCCGGGAAGTACGTGATGGTGATGGGGCTGGTGCAGTCCTGTGGCCCAGAGCCCACCCTCCGGGCGGTGAAGATGACGGACCTTTCGGACAACCCCTTGAACAGGAGCATGTGGGAGCTGGAAGTGGAAGATCTGCACAGGAACCTCCTTTTCTGATGCGGGGGTGGGCGGGCAACGGTGTGCAAGCAAGCGTCCCAAAGAAACTGGAGAAGGGGGGGGTAAAGCCATTTAATTTCATCTCGCCATTAAATTCATTCTCAACCTCCTGTTGGAGAACTTAAAGAGTTAGCCAGCAACACTTACCTGGCTCACTTGCTAAAGTTGAGGTGACCAAAACAACAAGGGCAGAAATAACTGCATTTAAAAAAAAACCCAGACAGTATTGTCAAGTGAGTCAACTTGAATATGAATAAAGTAATTTCATTTTACACAGTGGAGGATGCAGGGGGGCTGTTGTCAGGACAGAACATCAATGGGCGAAAAGGTGTTTTTGCAGAACACTGTGCTTTCTTAAATCTGTTGAACTGCAGATTTAACTACAAATTACTCCTTAGCCTTATCTACTTAATGATACATGAACCACCATGCTGATTTAAAACACTTTATTGAAGAGAGATTTTGACTTACAGGGCAAACCTATGTTAATAGAAAGTAGACCAGACTGACGGGAGGAGCTCTTTTTGACACACACACCCCATTTCAGCTCAGAGTTTCTGGACAGCTAAACATGTACCTATATGCTTCAAAGCTTGCTTCAAGAAGACTATCGTGAAATGGAGAAACATTGCAAAACCTAAATCCATTATTAACTTGAGTACTGCTGTTTGGCATTTCCTGTTGGTGGACAGTGAGACTTAACCAGGCATGCTTTATTGAATCCAATGCTTCATGGTTTATGCATTATTAAGAAAGCTTGCTAACAATTGCCTTCTAGTGTGTGGTTTTTGGGGGGCATAAAGGCAGCTACACTGAATAATTTGCAAGCTGTTCCCGACTTCCAAGAAATACTTCATAATAATCACAACAAGAATGCAAGTTGGATATAATGAAATCTTCCAGGGGTATCTGATGTATCAGAACAGCATAAGAACAGCACTGTATTTCTTCTTTGGCCATATGTTAAGAAATCATTTGCCAGTTCCTCAGTTAAAATATAAATATAATCCCTCTTTGACACATCACATTGGATTTCAAGATGAGGGAATTCTCTTGGACTTCTAATGCTCATACAAAAAAGTAAATGAATTTTGTCAGGGTACCTCTCAAATTTATGTGTACATGAGGCTAACTTTTCAGGTGTGAATGTTTCACACACTGATCTACATAGTGGCATAAACACACAAAACAATCCAATTTATGTCTGCTCTGAAGCATGTCCTGAGTTTGGTGGAATTCGCTACCAGTTAAGTTTGTGAGATTCCAGCCTAATACGTCTAGACAGAGTATTCTTTTTGGAACAGCTTTGAAACAGGTCAATTGAAATATGAGTACAGACTCATTTGAAATAGAAATACAAATCCTGATAAAAATTATAGTTCAACACAGAAAGTGAAATCAACCTAAGCTTGAAACAGAGATCACTAATAATTTCTGGTTAATATGACCACATTTTAGTTCAGATAGATGTTCATACATCTGTGTTCTTTATCTGTTGGCTAAAACAAATTACTGAGCAACGTTATTTTTGTTGAAATTACTTCTATGAACAAGTCAGGGAAGTAGATACCAAAAGAAGATGAGTAGACACATGAAAGCTTTAATGTTAAAAATAATTAAATGGTATGTAGTTTAGGATGGAATCTGTAACTGAATATGGAAGGAATATACTTTCACAATCCACCCAGTTGGTTTCTTATAATCCCTCTCTCTGTGTTGAGTGGTTGTTTTGCATCTCATTTTTGTTTACCTCCTGTCTTTTCCAATTACGTCGCAGTCCATTGATTTTTTAAAGCTATAAACTGGTTGGGGTTAGGTGGAAAAGGAGAGTTCCAGCATGGCCCCGGGGTGGTGGTTTACAGGGCTCTAGCCTGGGGGCCCGGGGCTGGTTGCCTGGGATTAGGAGGGGGACCTGGCATTTTATGATCGTAAATTTTTATTATGTAAATCCATTTAGTTGTTTTTAAAATAAATATAAATATTATTTGGTGTCTCATCATTTAAATTGACTTATTTTAATTTTTATCCTAAATCCTGTAGAGCAGTGGCTTTTAACCTTTTCTTTACCAGGGACATCCTCTAAGTATCTTTTGGGGCCATGGACCCCCAAGATTAAACTCAAGATTTAAAACAAGCTGATAATAATAATAACGGATGGTGATAATAATAATCATACAATTATACCATCCATGAAACCTTCCCTCAGGCACTGCTTCTTCCCACACGTTTGTGGCTGGAGGGGATTGAATGGCAATGTGCAGGCCAAGCCAGCCAGCCTTTACCTTGGCTCCTGTTAGGTGGCCATTCCATATGACAGAAGGAGGTGGGCTAAGTAGCCTTCAAGTCTTGGACCTGTCGTGAGGATATTGTGAACCCCTGGGGGTCCCTGGACCCCAGGTTAAGAGCCACTGCTGTAGAGCTGCCCTTAACCTTAGCAGTAGGTAGGGGGGCGGGCAAAGATCCTGTTTTGGGGGCCTGCTTCAGGATGTGGTGCTATGGGTTCCAGCAGCAGCAGAAGGAGGAGGTGGAAGCCAAAGCTTTGGCTTTGTAGTTTGGCCCCCTGAGCGTGCTCTTCTGGCATCGGCGCAAGGGCAGGAGGGGCTTGTGCTTATTGTGCCGGAGAAGCAGGGAGCGAGCGCAGCACCTGCCATCACGCGGAGCAGCTCCACCCCCGAAATGTTGAGCGGATCCGGGAAGGGAAGCCAGGAGGATGGGGCCGGGTTAGGCAGATGGAGTCGGTGTGGCCACGGGTGGCCGCGCCCCTTCCCCGCAGACCCTCCTCTCGCGCGGCGCGGATGGAGGCGGAGGCAGCGGGAGCGGTGCTGGCGGCCGTGGCTTCTGGGTGCGAACTTGCCCTCTTGGGCACGGGGTGGCGGTGGGGGTGGTCCCGCAGCCTTCTGGCCCCGGGGGCGTGTTGAGCTGCTAGAGCGAGAGAGGGAGGAGAGGCGGAGGGCTGTAGTCGCTGCGAAGCCGCTGGGGTCCTGGGGTGGGGTCTTCACTGAGGCCCTGTGGCGAGTGAGTGAGGGGTGCTTCTCCATGGGGCTGAACCAATGTGATGCTGGGAAGGCAGGTTGCAATGCTTTTAAGTCGGGGTAGAGGCTTTCGTCCTGTCCTACTAGGCTAGCTGCTCAGGGTGCATTGCTGTGGGTAAGGGGATGGCATGTGGGGCTTCTACTATAGGCGGCTGGAGGGGGTTGAGGGGGCAAGTTGGCCCTGCGGTGGTGTTTGGTATTGTAAGACCCGCGTTGGTGCATTGTACTAGTAACAGTAAGTGAATGAGGCAAAGGTGGAAAGCTGGTTATTAATAGAAGGAAAATGTCATTGTGAAAAGAGCATGGACCGTCCAGTGCGTATTGGAAAGATGCATCTGTAGGAGTCTTAAGATAAATGTAATTTGAAGAGGAAAGAGATCAGTGTGCATGTTGTTTTCTGAGTTATCATGGCTGCATAGGGAGCATGCTTTCCCTTGGGCATCTCTCCTTAGGTACACATAGTATATATTCTGTGGTTCCTGGGTCTTTTGGGGGGGGGTGCTATTGCATATCCTTACTATTAAGTGCCTGACAGAGGAATGAATACATGAAAAAAAAAAAAGATGAAAAAGTCTTTCACCTCTTCTGTCACACTGGATTTTCCATGTACCAGTATCCTGACTTGTATCTACACGGTGTTCTTCTTTCATTAATAAACACAAATAATCTAGCTTGGTAGGGAAGGGCTACAGAATGATATGCAGGACATGTCCTTCTGTAGAGAAAAGCTGTGAGTTAGACAGGCTCTCTCCCCAACCCCCAGGGCCTGTGGAATATAGTGGTGAAACTGGAGCCTTCATTCCCTCGCAGTTAGCTGGCAACATAGAGTGGAAACTGGTTTCTAAAAACATGCCTAGTTTTTCTGAAGTTAAAATCCTGCTGCTTTTGTTTGATGGTCACTCATTTTTGTTTTCTACCTGTTTGCGAAGCTTATTTTAATTGAATTAAAATGAACCTGCCATGACAGGGGGAGGGGAAAGAGCATGGAAGTGCAGAGCAGCCCATTAATCCTGTACAAAGTTGGGTGTGCCTAAACTCATTAATGCTATGCTTAACTCAGCATAGGTTCGGGCTGCTAATGAGCAGTTTGCCCTGCTCATTCCTTAATTTATAGAGATGCTGCCATAGTGAAGAAGGTTGTGTCTTTCCTCTCTTCCCCCACCACCTGAATGCAATGAATAATTCATACTAGCTCTGGAGGCCATAAAGTATAGATCTCATAACATATGGTGTCAGTACTTTGAACTTGAACAATGCATAGCTGGGCTAAAAAAGGGGGGATACAAACATGATAAATATATAGTCTCTCTCTTTTTTTTCTACCTGGTATTTCTCATACATAATTTCCATTTTTTGTTTTGCCATTTTTCTCCTACATATACTGTTCCTTCCTGCTTCTCCACTTCTCTGTTTAAATGGCAAGATAACTGAAGCATTTTAGTGCAATTGTTCCGAAGCCTGCTGATTTAATTCCAGTGATGTGTGAATAACTATTGAATGGTATTTTGGCCATGTGCATATTCCCTTGGAATGTCCATAGGTAACAAATATGTGGATAAAAATGTACATCCATTTCATAATAGATATCTTGGTAGAAACTAGATACTAAAAATCAAAATGGGTCTGCTTGGAAATCATTAAGTGAAATAGATACCTAAGTGAAAGTATATGCTTAAAGAAAGAGCTTCTAAGGAAGCTGATTTCTTTCTTTTGATTTATATTAATCCTGTCTCTCAGCATTGGTAGTCAAGGCGGTTTACAAGCCTAAAAACAGATGGGGATAAAAACACAAAGACAATGTTAAAACACAAATAAATTATGTTAAAATGCTCTTGATATATAAGATGATTTAAAAGCACATCAATAAAATACACCTGTTAAAATTCCTTTCCTCAGCCAGTCAGTAGCCAAAGGTGTACCTGAATGAAAAAGTCTTTTCCTGTTAGTGGAAAGACTAAGGGGGTAAGCAGCTTAGGTCCCTTTTAGAAGGGAGTTCTATAGCCTGGCAGAGCCACTATGAAGTCTTCCTAAAATTTATTAGTATGCAAAGGTTTATTAGTTTATTAATATGCAAAAGGAATCTTGTAGCACCTTTGAGACTAACTGAGAGAAAGAAGTTTCAGCACAAGCTTTTGTAGACCAAAGATGCATCTACACTGTAGAAATAGTGCAATTTGACAGCACTTTAGCTCCATCTTATGCAATCCTTGGATTTGTAGTTTTACAAGGTGTTAAGCTGCCTCTGCCAAAGAGTGCTGGTGCCTCACAAAAATACAAATCCCGGGATACTGTAGAATGGAACTATGGCAGTTAAAGTGCTGTCAACTGTGTTATTTCTACAGTGTGGATGCAGCCATATGCATGCATCTGAGGAAGTAAACTAAGTCTATGAAACTTATGCTGCAACTTCTTTCTCTTGGTCTCAAAGGTAGTACAAGATCCCTTTACATATTGATATTCCAGACTAACATGGCTATGTCTTTAAAGTTTATTAGTTTAGGAAATCTTGACGTACATCCAGATTAATATAATACCTTTCTTAGGCCAACACAGAAGTCACACAAATGTGTGCAATTGTTCAAGATCAGCAGATCTCTTTTACCATTTCTTAGAAAGCACATGGGTCAGGATTGAGAAGGTTATACACAGGATCCTAGGTTGGAATGTGGAAGAAGAGGCTCTGCTACAGAAATTCAAATAAATCTCTTATCATGGTATAAGCATCATGTTTTGCAAGCTAACATGACACATTTATGCTGAAATTGTCCAGACTAGGTAAGATCACTGTGACTTAAGGAAAAAGGCAGGCAGTAACATTTTTGTTTGTTTGTTTGAAGTGACATTAAAAAAATTCAGCAAGAGAGAAGTAGAAAATTAGAAGAGGACTTCTGTTGAAGTAGAAATGTGGCTGCATTTTTAAGCACAGCAGGAACTGTTGTGTATCATGTGAGTTTACATCACCAGTGAGCCCTCCCTCTCTGTTATGAGAGAAGAAATTAAGCTCCAGAATTGCACCTTTAAACATTAGAGCTGTGTTGAGCATGTGGCTATTGATTTGAATTTGAGGTATATGACATAGGGTTACACAGACTGTTAGTCATGAGGTCTAAGCAAGATATCAATTTAGGGTGAAGAAATTATGCCCAGCACTCTGGGAAATCACAGGTCATGCTTAGGTAGAGGAGGAGACACCAGTGGTATCCAAAGCTTGGAGTGAAGTTTTGGCTCTAGTAAAATCTGCAAACTCAGCTAAGGACAGACATTGCCACACACACACACACCACCTTCCTGAACAGCTTGTCCCATGTGGTGTTCTAGGCAGCTGGGAAGAAGCTTTTTTTTGCCCTTTCCTGCTAGACATAAAAGTTTGATGGTATGGGAGAGCTAAACTACCAGGCAAAATTGAGCAGTTAGGAAGCAGCTTAGAAAGATCATAGGAACAACAAACAAAAATTATCTTGGCCCTTGAATATGATTGGGAAAGTGTTCTGGAAGTATAAGGCGATTAAGGTCAACCAGACAATGCATGGGTGGAGGGAGGGGGAGTTCAGATTAAAGTTTCAAACTGGGCATTTAGAAATGTTCCTTGAGCAGGGGATGTGGTGGCAGCAAAGACTGTCAGGCTGTGGGTCTGTTGGGTGCTAACAGCTGCACACCACCTAAGACCTTTAAGAAACACCTTAAAGAAAAATGAAACTTGGGTTTATCTTCCTGATCAGCTTTGCAAAAGTATGCATGTGAATTTTGCAGCTGTGCATATGCTGAGTTGTTGGTTAATTTTTCTGCCTTTGTGGACTTCATCCAAACAAATGTGTCAGCTGAGTAACTCTGGGGAGCTGTCAGAGAACCCTTGTGTTTTGAGTAGGATGTTGCGCCCAAACACATGTTCAATTTGTCTGGGGTGGCTATAACTTGCTAGATCTATTGTGCCTTCCAATTGCCCTGAGTGAAAGGAATGTTTGCTTTCAGAAAGCATCCTAAATGCTCTTCCAGCCTTGCATGGAAGAGAAAGATTAATGGATGACGATGGAGAAGTTGCCTCATGTGGAAGCTTGGTTGCTGACCTATTAAGCTAGAAAGCTAAGATAAATTTCCAAGGAACCTGAGTAGTCCATGAAACGCAGTTTGAAAAGCACTGTGCTGTGGGCTGAGAAAGGCATGCCAAATATGCAGAAGTTATGGTGGCCTTTTGTGACCCAGATAACAGTGAACTGAGTTGGGGAGAAGTTCAATGTTGGTCCTGTTGAGTGAGAGTTGAAGTCTGACTGGAAGAGGAAGTTTGCTTAGCAGAACAAAACCTGATGAATTCTTTCCTTAAGATAGGACTCAGTGAGGTAAGGACTTACTCATTTCCTTGAGTCATTTGTTTGTACAAGATTCTGAACTGTGAGCTGCATGTTTACTGTTGGTGGTAATCCTGTAGTTTGTGTGAATAGGTCCCATTTCCTCCATATGTGGTTGATAAGCACATGTGTTCAGTGCCTAAAGAAGTATTCCTGAGAAGGGGAACCCTCCCTGCTTTGGGATTATTTTTTCCAAGCACATGGTGGGTTTATGTCATGCATTCCAGGGTGAAGTTCTGGAGTGTAGTTTTCACCTGATGTAAAGCATTATGGAACATTCAGAGATTTGTCTTGTATGCTTCAAAGGATTCCTGTCTCATATACAAGGTTAGCTTTTGATGACAGGCTCACACTGTTTTATCCTCTTGAGGGTTTGGCAAGTATTTATTGGAATTTATGCTTGTGATTTCACTGTTTCTTTACTTCACTGATGTTCATTTTGTTGAGTCTTTCATATGTTTGGTGCTTTAGGTTATGCGAATTTTATGTATTCAATGAAAACAGGGAAATACTTTGAAGACCACCTGGTGGAAAGGAAGGTTACAGATGTTTTAAAGAAAGGAAGATGTGCATTGTAACTTGAGGTTTTAAGTTCTTTGTTTTTCAAACAACTTTCCGTATTAGGGGAAGCATTCTCTGCTTTTGTTGCAGTGACAACAAGAAGTCAAAGTCCTTGTGTGTAATGCACACATATGTGTACCACTTACCCACAAGCAGCTGACAGGGAGCCCCCAGCATGCCTGTTGTTTGTATGTATGTTGTGTCCCTTCAAGTTGTTTCCAACTTACAGTGACACTAAAGTGAACCTATCACAGGGTTTTCTTGGCAAGATTTGTTCAGAAGGGGACTGTCTTTGCCTTCCTCTGAGGCTGAGAGAGTGTGATTTGCCCAAGATCAGCCAGTAGATTTCTATTGCTGAGCAAGGATTCAGACCCTCGTCTCCAGAATCACAGTCCAACTCTGAAACCACTAAATCATGCTGCATTTGTTTGTTAATAATGGACCTGTTTTCCCCACAACATATATTATAGTAAGTTGATATCAGATACAGCCCTTCCTTCAAAACATGCTTTTCTCTTCTGTTATTGCTCTTAGGACCTCTCCACTACTATGGTGATTTCTGTTATGTACGCTTCTTTGTTGATTAGTTATATTGGTTTCCCACATTTCCTCCAGAACTCAAGATGGGTATATATAGCTCTCTTCTTCTCTATGTTGTACTCACATCAACCCTTTAAGGTAGATCAGGCTGAGAAAAGGAGAGTAACTGGCCCAAGGTGACTTAGTGAGTTTCTTGGCTTATTGAGGAACTGAACCTAGAATTCCAAAGTCCCAATCCATGACTATGCATTGTAGCACGTTGGTTCATTAATAGCAGTGTCCAGCCCATTTTGTGATGATTGGGGAAACTGTAAAGTAAATGAGTTTGCAGTGTTAAGTTCTGATGTGACGTGTCATCCAAGTTTCTCTCATGTGCCAGTGCTTTGTGTTCTCTTTCTGTCTTTGTCTCTGCTATGCAGTTTTGTTTTTAATTTGGGGGTATGGTGCTAGGAGAGGCTTCACGTTCTGAATGGCATTATTGTCTTGTCCCTACCCCCGCCTGCCACACCAAGCCCAGTTTTGTGACTTGCCTATAGGTGTTTAGTTCAGGCTTTGTGTAAATCTCCAGTGCTCTGCTGGAAAGCTGTAGTTTCTTTGTATTACTTTAAAATATTACCAGATCCTTGTAGCTGTGCCAAGCTTTCAATCAGAAATCGGTGCCTTGGGCCAAAGCTTTACCAAAAGCCATTTGACTTTAATTCTCCTTGATAAAGGGGGGAAATGTGCAGTTAGAACAAGTGTGGGTTGGTTGCAGAAACCCTGCCAACAGGATTTTGCTTTGGCCATTTGTTCAGAGGGGAAGGGCCTGAAAGAAAGAAAGAGGCCAATGGTTTGTGCTGTCTAAGGCACTTCTGTGTTGCTGAGGACGAGGCTGCCTCCCTCTGTCTTAGGCCATCCTTCTGTCTTTCTCTTGGGTTCTGTGCTGACCGAACACTCTTGTGCATTGGCCATAGAAGCAGTGTGTAGCTGTTTGAAGCACTTTGCTGTTATTAGTACAGCTGTTCAGTGGCAGCAGTTACTGTGTGGAGGAGGAAGTAAACAGAGTGTGAGTAACTTTTTAAAAAAGAGTTTAAAAAAACCCAAAGTATGAATATATTATGGAAGGAAGGAGGGAAGGGTGGAGCTCAGCCAACATGGGTTCCCATGGGGAACTGGCAGTTTCCATGCTCGGAAGAGTTTCTTTTATTTAAGAGTTACATTCATACCATGCCATTCTTCAAAGGAGTACCAAGTGGTATACATTGCTCTCTCTTCCATCTCACAACAATCCTGTGAGGTAGAGCAAGCTGAGAGTGACTGGCTCAGGATCACTCAGCAAGCTTCATGGCTCCCTACACCTGGAATTTCAGCAGTAGATGATTTAGGATATAAATTTGATGCTGTGCCCTCAGGATACCACAATGCCAGGCTCTCCTTGTGGTTCCACCAAGGAGCCTACTTTTCTGCAAAAACTTTGCAGCTGTGTTTATTTGGGAAGATGGTATGTGGGCCCCACTTCATTGATGCCCCCTTGTCGTGGGACAGAGGCTTGTGTACCCTAATGAAGTACCCTAATGAAGCTATGCATAATGAAGTGGCATAATAGCCACCGGTAGGGTCTCCCATGCCAGACAGGTCAAAACTGAAGGGTCTGACAAAGAGCGTCAAAGGGCAGGATGGGCTCTCTAGCCTTATGGCAACCACCCTAGGAGAAGGAAAACTAATCCCAAACCCGGGCAGATGGTGCTCGTCCAACCCTGTAAGGTCAACCATCTAAGAGAAGGAAACTCTAATCAAACCTATGGCCCGAGGACCTCGCTGCTACCGTCCATGCTTGCAAGGCCACAACAGATGAACCTTTGGTTTAAAGGGTGAGGCCAGTTCTGTGCATGCTGTGCTCCACCAGAAAAATCCATTGCACAGGCTCGAAGGACAAATCCAATCTGAATTTTCATTTGCAAAGAAAAGCCAGAGAGAGAGATGTGGGCTCCAAAAGTGCACTTACACTTGCAATCCTTGTCTGGATTCAATGTTGCAGTGTGGAGCTGTGGGGTTTCCTGCACAATTTAGGCATAACAGCCTACCTGTTTTCATTGCTGTTTAATTACTTGTCTCCCAAAGGGGCAAACATTTGCTGATACATTATGTAAACATGGACCACACCTGAGCCATGAGGAAGGATGGTGTATCCATTGTGAAAATCCTATAGGATGAACTGTAGAACTGACAGCAACTGTACTGTGCCAGATGACATGTGCATATTCTGTACATAATAGTGGCCATGCTTGCTGGGGGATTCTGGGAGTTGTAATAAAAAATTAACATTTCCACGCTCTGTGCATATGAAGCCAAATATTGTTGTGTCTAGTTTGGCGTTGTCTGTCTACCCCATTGATGAGCAGCATGGCCCTCCAGGTGTTTTTTTGCCTACAAATCTCATTAGGCCTAGCCAGTATAGCCAGTGGTAAGGCAACTTGTAGGACAAAAACCATCTGAAGGGCCACAGTTCCCCTATCCCTGGTTTACTCAGATGTGCAATGGATTTCCAGAGATTCAGACAGAAGTCTTTTTTCAGGGCAACTGGAGCTGCTATCTAGGACCTTCCACAGCCAAATTATGTGCTCTGCCACTAAGCAATATTCCTGGGGACAATGTTCCCGCTCTTCTCAGAAGACTTTGCCCTCTAAAACAGAGCAAGAAATGCCTGAGGGTTTGGCACCATTTTTGGCCTTCCCAGGACCTTTGGGGACCATAGCCTCCCCAAGCCTGAGAAAAAAAGGGGCTGCTCAAAAGCCTTTTTAAGAAACAGGAAATTACAAACAGTTTCTTTAAAAAGCCTTCAGAGCATCAAAAAAGTGGATGGGGGGGTTGCATTTTGTGGGGTGGTTGTGTGTCCCCAGAAATGTCCTGGGGTACAGTTGCCATTTTGGGAGACTCTGATCTTTTGAGTAGGTCTGAGGGGGTCTGACGTGCCCTGGTGGGATGTTACATGCAGCTCATGGCCCATGCCTCCCCTCCTTGTGCTAAAATATATTATTGATAGCCTAGACCAGCTCAGATATCCCAGGGGACTAGGGCATTATAACTCCCAAGATTCATGTGGGGCAACAGTCTTTGTGTAGTAATGGAATTGGAGCATAAGCTTAATGTGGGATTAGTACCGTAGGTTTGTTCTTTATATATATATATATATATATATATATATATATTCATGCCCTTCCACCATCTCCACCTTAGGGAAAACCTTTTTGATCTTCAGCTGCTGCTTTGTTTCTGAGCTCAGCAAAAAGTGATGATAGGTGATGGCTGCCTTTCATTGCATAAGAAGGTCAAGGCCGATGCCTCTTTACACCCCCTGAGAAAATAGCTGAGAAACATGTGCCTGCTTGTTTGTGTGACTGAGCAGGCCAGGATTTTTTTATTATTATTATTATTTTGGTCCCTACCTCTTTCTTCTGGAGGAAATGCTTCCCTTGCATTTCTCCTATGAATGCATCTGCTGTTTCCTAACTTTGTGTTAGCATTGCAGACCTCTCTTTGGAAGTGTGAGCATCTTATTGTTGGCTGAGGTGAGAGCCATGCATGGTTTAGAAATTGGGAGCCTGGGGACCTTTCACACAAGTTCCAGCACTAGTATTCCACTTTTAATCAGCATGCCTGCATCCTATGGAATTCTGAGTTTTGTACTAGGGGTCACAGAGGAGCATTTAGAATTCTTAGCCAGAAAGCTTCTCTGGGGCCTCAGCGTAGAAAAGTTTCAGAAAATGTTTCATGAAACCAGCCCAGGCTTGTATGGCTCAATATTAGCCACAATCAGAATGTTTGGAATTTTGCTCCTTTGTGGATAACTGGGACATCGTGACATGGTTTCTCACAACTGAAATCTTGCAGGTTTTTCTAGGCACTTGTCCTCAGACTTGTGCAGTTTAATACTTTGCTTCCTCATTTGTTGGTAGGATGGAATCTTATGGCAACCGTGATACTAGATATATGATATAGGTGAAACAGGGTGTGACAACTTGAGCAGGTCTGTAGGACAGCAATGTCTCTTCCCCCGCCCACCAAAACACAGTCTTTTCTGCATTTTATTTTACACCAGAAGTGACCACAAGTGATCTTGGGAGATTTCAACATCCCATTTGAAACCAATCTGTCAGGTGCAGCTTGGGAGTTCATGGCATCCATGACAAACATGTGCCTACCCCTACTGGTTTCAGGGTCCACACATTCAGCAGGTCACATTCTTGATGCTGTTTTCAGTTCAGAGCATACAGATCTGTGGGTGGAAATGATTGATACCTCCCAGTTGTCATGGTCAGATCATTTCCTGGTCAGAGTTAGTATTATTGCTACTATCTATCCTTGCAGGGGTGGTGGGCCTATTAAGATGGTCTGCCCTTGAAGACTAATGGATCCTTCAGGATTCTAGGAAGATGTTGAGAGTTTTGTGGCTGATACCACCCATGTTCCTGTTGAAGCCCTGGTCAATAGATAGAATCTTGAACTGACAAGGGTTATTGACACAATTGCTCCCAAATGTCCTCTCTGACCAATTACTAATCGGGGTCCTTGGTATACAGAGGACCTCAGGGAGCTGAAATGGGAAGGACAATGACCAGAGCGCAGATGACGGAAAACTCAAATTATATCCAATAAAACACGATATGGATGACATCTTTTTCTTTTAAAGTGGCAATATGTGCAGCAAAGAAAGCCTTCTCTGCCTGTATTGAATCTGTGAATTCATGTCCAGCTGAACTATTCAGGGTGGTGGGAGGTTTAATTCAGGCCCCCTTGCCCCTGAATCCAATTCCATAGCCTCCAGCAGTTTGCTGTGATGCTTTTAATGGTCACTTCTAAGATAAAATTTCTCATATAAAAGCCATCTTAGTTGCCATCATTATAGCAGAAGTTGATAGTGGGGTGCTTAGTGAGTCTATGAGTAGGATTACACTGGATCAGTTTCAGTTGGTGAGTACCACTGGCGTGGACAAGCTATTAGGGCAAGTAAAAAGGACAGCATGTCCTCTCAATCCCTGTCCTTCTTGGCTGGTCATCCATGGAAGAGATGCAAATAGATCTCAATTACAATATATCATTAATGAATCTCACAGAGAGGGGAGTTTTTCATCTTGTTTTTAAAAAAGCAGTGGTGCAACTACTTGTTAAAAAGCCCTCCTTGAACCCCTGGAGTTTAAGAAGTATAAACCAGTATGGAATCTTCCTTTTCTGGACAAGGTGATAGAGAGCATAGTTGCCTTCCAGCTTGAGGCAGTCTTGAATGATACACACTTCCTAGACCCATTTCAAGCCAGCTTCAGAGCAGGATACAGAGTTGAGATCGCTATGGCCGCCTTAGTGGGTGATCTTCATTTGAGCATTGACAGGGAGTGTGTTCCTGCTGGTGGACTTCTCAGCAGCATTTGGTACCACTGACCATGGAACATCTGAAGTGTTTGGGAATTGAATGGCACTGTGCCAATCTCTTGGGCAGGTTCCAGATGGTGATGGTTGGGAATAACTGCTCCTCAAAAAAAGAGCTGTTACATAACATACCACAAGGTGCCATTCTATCCCCAGTGCTGGTTAACAACTACATGAAACCACTGGGAGAGATCATCTGGAGGCATGGGGCATCGTGCTATCAGTATGCTGATGACACCCAATATACTTCTCTAGCATCAATTAGGATAATGTGCCTCCTCAGAATGAACAGGTAGAGGAGGTAATGGGCTGAGTGAGGAAAAACAAACTGAAACTGAATCCAAACAAGATAGAGGTACTTACTGTCAAGGGTCCTAACCTGGGTTTGGGTGTGTGTCAACTGGTCCTGGATGGGGTTACACTCCCCCTGAAAGACTGTGTTTGCAGCTTGGGAGTACTTCTGGATCTGTCCCTGCAAATGTCAGCTCAGATAAATGTGACACTTAGGAGTGCTTATTTTTAGTTTTGCTGTTATGCCAGCGGCACCCCTTCCTAGAATTGGAGGACCTAAAGATGGTAGTGCACGCGCTGGTAATTTCAAGGTTGGACTTCTGCAATGCACTGTACATTGGGCTACCTCTGTACCAAGTTCAGAAACTTCAATTAGTTCAAAACATGGCAGCCAGATTGGTTACTGGTACATCTAGGAGTTACCATATTAAAATCACTCCATTGGCTGCCACTTTGGCTCTGGGCAAAGTACAAAGTGTTGGTTATTAACTTTAAAGCCCTACATGGTTTGGGTCTAGATTACCTATAGGATATCCTTCTCCTGTATAATCTGCCTCATACACTCAGGTCCTCAGGGAGACATCTACTTCAGTCAACCAAAACTAGACTGACTGTTACCCAGAGGGCATTTTCTTTGGCTGTCCCCAGACTGTGGAATGACCTGCCAGGAGAGATTTGGCTACTCCAGGTGTCATCTGAGTTTAAATCAGCAGTAAAGACCGATCTCTTTCAGTAGGCCTATTCACATTTATTTTTAAATTATGATTTTTAAAGTATTTATTGATAGATTTTAATATTTATTGGTTTTATATGCTCTTTTAACCGATGTTATGTGATGTGCTGTGTTATTTGTTGTTTTTCCCCGCCTTGATCCACAGGGAGAAATAAATATTGTTGTTATAAAAATGAACTCCGGGCTATAGAAAAATGGCCCACCCTACCATAGCCAGAGTTTCCCAGGAATATCAGTTCTCCTTTTTGAGCAAAACTTTTTTTTTTTGCTCCAAAAAGAAGGAGGGGGTCTGGCAGTCTAGGGGCCACATAACATGGGAGGGGGCTACATGTTTGCTGAGTGCTGCCCACCCTTGGCCTAATAGATTGGTGGGAAGAGGTTTCCTGCTTTCTCCTTTCCAGTTGTATGTACATTCTGCTGCCGAAATGGCTGGGAAAACTCATTCCTGCTGGGTGATGGAATTTGCAGAAGGTAAGAGGTGAGAAGTTTTGGGAGAAGGAGGTAAAGAGAGCATAGTGCAAAGAAGGGGTGGGCAAAGTGTGGCCTTTGAGGTGTTGCTAGACTACAGCTACCATCATCCTTTACCAATTGCCTATGCTAACTAAGAGTGATGGGAGTTTCAACCCTACAGTATCTGGAAGAGCACAGATTGCTCACCCCTAGTTTAAAGAATCAGCAGAAAGAGAAGTATTTGTTTGTCTGACATATAGGTCTCCACATTTCTGTTGTGTGAATTTTGGTCTGTTGCAGGTACCACCTCTGCCTTTCTTTGTTCCTTTTTGCCTTCTCTTCTAAGCCGTTTCCCTGCATCTGCCCATGTTGGGTTACACAAACATTTTTTCTTGCCTGCCTTTTAGTTAAATATGGAAGAAGGATAAGTGTGCAACAAGGCATGATTTGGCCATACTTCCCAGTATTTGGTTTCCACCAGCATCCTGGTTGCCATGCATAGGTCAGGAAGCACTTGCTTCTGGCTTCGCAGGGAGTACCTTAGCTAGTCTCTCCAGGTGTTACAGCTGTACTGCAGTGGAACATGGACAGACTAGACTGACCCTGGGAACAAAGAGTGTTTAACATAAAGGAACAGCTTTGTGTTTTGGGGAAGCCTGAAAGAGGAAGCAGCTTTTCCTTGCCACTGGTTTTTCTGGTGAAGCAGGAACCTGTTTCATATCAGATGGTGGTGATGGCAGGAGTGTGTTGTGGCTGTTCCAGCCCCATTTTCAAGAGGAGTCAAAGGCTGTGTTTACAAAGGCTTGTTGTCACTGTGCTGGTAGGGAATGATAGGCATGACCGATTCCCAGATTGAACTCCACTGCCAAACACTTGAAGATACTCTGTTTTCTTTGAAAGTCCTTTCCCAGTATCTTTCTATAGCCAACCAAAGGAAGTAAATCAGTAGTTGCACAAATGCTTGTTGATGATATCAATCATATTTTTGAGCCAAAATTAACTCTTCAGTGGGAATACTTTTTACAGAGAGTGCTTCTGTTTCAGAACATGTTTGCACGATTCTTGTATAAATCCCTTCTGCTTCTATATATTGCATTTGTTGGAGAGTTTGTGTCATCTCCGTATTTTTCTAGGACTTTGCTTTTCTGTGTAGTACTGAAGACAACAGCAAAGTAACACCAAAGATCTGTGATTAAAGCTGTGAACTTAGAAGCAAATGCCTTTTCAGTTATTGTGTGTGTGTATATGTGCTTTCAAGTTGCCTGTCAACTTATGGCAACCCCATTAATTTCATAAGTTTTTCTTAGGTAAGGAAATACTCAGAGGTGGTTTCCCCAGTTCTTTACACTGAATATAGCCTGCAGCACCTAGTATTCATTGGCAGTCTCCCATCCAAATACTAACCAGGACTGACTGCATAGGTTCCAAAATCAAATGAAATCTGGTGCCTTTAGGGTAGTTTTTACTGCCTATAAATTCAAAGCTGCTGGTTCTAGAACTCTTTTCTGTTACAGGAATACCAAATATGAATCGTTGATAGCAGAAGGTGGAGTAGGTTTGGGATAGCTGAAGTTTTATGAGCCAGAGTCCATTTTGTCTGATTTTTGAGTGATTATCTAAAGTAGGTATGTATATAGGAAGATATATAGGAAGAAGGATGTTTGCAGATAATGTAGACTTTCTGTTTTTCATCATTTTCCTGAATGTTATAGTTTCTTCTGGATGACAGGAAGAAGAACATGCCTTTTTGTTGTTCCTGTTCATTTTGTTCATTGTGACGCTTTCCCCCCTTTCTTTTTCCTTAGGAGGAACTTACTATTTGTATTAGGTGCTTGACTGAAGTCAACAAAGAATGGAAACATTCCCTTGGCAATGTCTCTGGGAAGACTCCTCCGACGTGCTTCTTCGAAAGCCTCTGACCTCCTGACCTTAAATGCTAGCAGCAGTGGAGGTTCATCTTCTGTCTTGGATGGCGAGATCATCTACTCCAAGAACAATGTCTGTGTCCACCCACCTGAGATGCTGCAAGGCATCGTGGAACATCACCCAGGTAAGGATAGGCAGCAGAGGTCTAGAAACATTCCATGGGATCACATTCTGTACACAGCATAGTCCTTAGGTTAATACTATTATTCCATTTCTTGGTTTGTCCTTCATTGTACACAAGGGTCAACTGAAAGTGGCAACTCTGCTAGCTGTGCAAGAGTATATCAGTTTATCAGAGCAATATGGCTTAGCTATAATTTTGTCATGAATCTCTTCCTTCCCCAGACTTCTTACCTGTCAGCTGTAGATGTAGTTGAAAGTTTCTATTCTATTTGGTATTTTCCCTTCTTGTTTTCATCGTGTTTTATTGATATAAAATGCCTGAGTGCCTGCTAGTGATGTATTCTGTGATAAAACAATTTTCATTAGATGAACCAAGATTTTAATACCAATGTTTGTTTGCTTTAAAGCAGTGCTTCTCTGGCTATCTCATGTGGAAGACTGGTAATTATTTTTTCCCTAGTGCCAGGGATTGGCACCATATTTATGTGCATTGGCTATATTTTTTTCTTTCTTTTTCTGGAAGCTCACCAGGGACCAGCACCAGTCCAGGGAACTCCACTTTCAGTAGCACTGCATTAAAGCTTTAAAAAGGGGGTTGGGAGAGGTTTCATCCTTTCCTGGCTGTCCTACTTTCCAAGCAAAAATTGCTTCTTTTGCCCCTGCCTCACATTGTCTGTAAAGCTGCTGTTAATAAAGAAGATACTACTATAAAGGTGCCATTCTCTCCCCCCACCCCACCCCACCCCACCCCACCCCAGCCAAACAAATAGCAGTTTCAGGGAAGCTGAGGGTTAAACACCTTTCCACAACAAGCCAATCTGTGTGGCCTGCCAAGATATTTTTACGTTTTCTTTTAGAAAAGCGTTGGAAGATCAGATCTCCCCCATGATGATATGCTTGCATCAGTTACTTAAGTTGTAGCTTTTATGATCCTTTCCCCCTAGGAAATGTGCTGTAATTGGCTGGCTGCAATGAGGACACTATTCTTAATGCAACATAAGTTTTTCAAGTGAAGGGCTTCAGCATTTTGTACTTCTGTATGAAGTGTTTGTGTGTGTGTGTTGTGATTACTACTTCTTGGACTGCATTGGGTCCTTTTGAGGACCAGTAAAGCCACATCATCACAGTAGTCATTCAACCTCTTAGCTAGCATCCAACACACCTTTGCAAATTGTACCTTACTTGTCATCACTCCTCATATTTCAGCTGCTCAGTTCATCTGGAGGCTGATTTTCTCCCTGCCTCCTTCTCTCCAAATAAATTTGGCATACAGACTTGTCTGTTCACTGTTGGTAGTCTCCCTCACCACATCTTTGCCAGAAGATATCACACCAGGACTCCAAGTCACTAAGTACCACTGTTTTGTAATGACTGGATAGTAGTTGTTGATTTAGATAAAAGGGCCCAGCAAACTCATCTTCACCTCTTTGGTAATTTCTGCTACAGTATAAGAAAATTGTGACAGATGGTATTGCTTTCAGTATTTTCCTGTTCCATTTCATTGGGTGTTTTTGCAAGGGGCAGAGAAAAGGTAGACAAAATTACCTTTTTCACATCACATCTTTTTATCCACAGATCAATAGCTGTAGAACTTTGTCTGGAAATTTAATGTCTAGTTTCGCCTATACGGAGATTTGATATAGGAAAATATAACATTAGTTCAACAATTACTTTCATAGTCTTTCAACAGGATTAAAATTGTTTATGTTTCAAAAGCTGTTTTGCTTTTGGTTTATTGGCATGAATTTATGTTTGATTTTAATGACATTTTTAGCATATGGTTTTACCAAACAGCTTCCATATTACTTTCTCTACAAATTGAAATCAAAGGTTGTTCAATGCCCTCCACAGTATACTTATGTTTCCCTGGTTTTATATAGCCCATACTATCCAGATCAGGAATCGGTATCATGCAGCCCTCTAAATGTTGTTAGATTGCAGCTCCCAGCATCCCTAGCCAGCATGGCCAGTGGTGAAGAGTACTGGGAATTGCAGTTTGGTAATATCTGATCTAGATCCTCAACACAATGACTAAGATTTCTCTTCATCTAATCAAGAGGTGACCATCAGCCTAGGGATGCAAAAGGGCATGACCATGTAATCCAGGGTCAGACAGCTTTTGCAACCCCCTCCGCCCCAATGTTTTGGACTATTGCTCCTGTCATTCCTCATTATAGGCTATTCTGACTAGGAGGGCTGTTAGGAGATGTTGTTCAGCCACATCTAGAGGGCCACAGGTTGCCTACCTTAATGCATTCTTTAAAAAATGTGGTAAAATGGTCCCCTTTTTGACCATCGTACCACCTAGGATGGCATAAGGAAGCACAAAGTTTCAGTCCTCTATAAAAGAACACAGTGCAGAAATTTGCTCCATTTACTAGTTGTGCAAAATTTCAAACATGTTTTCAGTGTCTCTTCAAGTTATGGTGAGTTGTATGTCTTTCCATTGGCAAAACTGTTGCACAGATAACCAGTGGAGGAGTGAAGGTGAAGCCTCTAGTAAACCAGATTGCAGCCTCATCCAAGAGGTCTGGAATAGCCTTATGGTCTACTACTGTTCAGCATCCTTATTATCAAGGTCACAGTTAACCACATGCTGCTTCCCCTTGATGTCCAAATGACTTGGGTCTGCACTACTCCATGAAACTGAGTGGGCTGTGATTTTTTTTTTAATAAAAATTTGCATCTCAGTTTTCCTCTCCTCCCTCCAAAAAAGAGTATCTCAAATGGTTTACACAGTGTGAAGACAACAATAATCAAGCCCTAAAACTCATGTGCAGCAAGCACCAGCAGTCAAAATAATAATAATAATAATAATAATAATAATAATAATACTACAAACAGACAAGGCAAACAGCCACTAGTCACATAGTGGGCTCCAAACTAGATTGCTGTGAACACTAGCTTGGTGATTTTCAAAAACCCTCAAGAAAAAAATCAACCTAAGCATTGCTTGAAATGGTTGAAGCTGTGATGAAATGCTTTATGGTTGTCTTGAAAATTGTGGGAGGGTAAAGGAGTTGTGTCTTTGAGAAGAGGAGCGGTCAAGAGGCAGGCAAGTGATGAAAGGAGATCCAAGTGCTATCGAGGAATCAGGGTGCTAGGCACCCTTTAGAGCAGGACTGTGGTACTCCAGATTTTTCTGGACTACAATTTCTAGAAAGCCTAGCCAGTATAGCTGATGGGTGATGTGAATTTGAATTCGATAGCATCTGGAGAACCACGTATTCCCCACCCCTACTTTTAGGACACCCAAAGCTGGGAAAGCAAAGATTTGGCTGTGACTCTGAGGCATTATGTTCTTTTGCAGGCTATTTGTGTCTGTACATGGAGAAAGATGAGCTCCTTGGCACCACCCTTATTCTGGCCTGGGTCCCAAACTCTCGTATCCAGAGGCAGGATGAGGAGGCCCTCCGCTACATCACACCAGAGAGTTCTCCAGTCCGCAAGGCCCCCCGCAAGCGTAACCGCCACACTCAGGGTTTTGGCACCCCTATGCAGGCTTCCCCCTCCGAACAGAAACGATCTGTGGCCCTAAAAGATGAGGAGGATATTTTGACTGTGTCACAGTTGGTTAGGGACGTGGCTCATGTCAGCTCCCCTTCTGAAGAAGGGGAGAAGCTGTCCCAGGGTTGCTTGGCAACGGGCAGCATCCATAGCTCTGTGGAGCCGGCCCACAGTGACTCAGGAATCTTATCAACAATCAGTTCTCAGGATGAACAGAACCGGTTGGAGGAGTCAGTCGAAGAAGACCTGGAGGGCCACTTGGAGACCGGAGAGGATGAGGGCTCTTTGGAGTTGTCTGCTGATGATGTTAGCAGAGACAGCACATTTGATTCAGATTCCGATGCCTTCTCTTCACCCTTCTGTCTCTCACCCATAAGCGAAGCACTTGTGGAAAATGTTGGCTCCATGTTCCTAGTTAATGAAAACAGGTGAGTTTGTGTTCCTATGCTCCTTCTTTGGGGCAGAGGCCAAGCAGAAAGGGTGGAATGGGGGGATCAAAGAGGAAAACAATCCAGTTGTAGAACCATTTTCTCTCACTTCTAAACTGAGGGGGCTCTCGCTCTTTTATCCTCATGTCCAGTTGGGGTAAGTCCTACTGAAGGTCAAGTCCTACTGAGTTCAGTGGGATTTGCACCCAGTCTAAGTATTTATAGGATTTTAGTCTAAGTCTGTCTTGTCGAGTCTCAGGTATATATGGAAGTCCTGAAAGCCATTAGACATCCAAAGTTGGTGACATCCTTTAATGTTCTGTCGGCAGCAACCACTAGAAATAGGAGTGTGCATGGTCATCTAGGCTCTGCAAACTCTGCTGCTTTTTGGGGAAGTGGGTATACAGTGCTGTGGAAGTGTAGCTGAAAGCTTTCTCCATGGTTCTTGTCGTCATGTGCTTTGCTAACCCCAACAGACTATTGCTTCAGTGTGAATCTTGATATGGCTAGACCTACAGCCATTTTTATTGATGTCATGAGGGGACTAATTTCCAGCTGGCTATCCAGATTTCTTCATAATTGGCTATTTCAATTTGATGCATAGCTGTATGAAACCATATATATGCAGGATAACATTTATTTCCCCCTCCCCCCACTACTTGCCTGAAAGCTGCATATTAGCAGTGTTTTTCAGTAGCCTGGATGTGTCCTTGTTGTTTAGGTTAGCTGCACTGTTATGTATGTAATGAAGGCTGCCAGGTTTATAAATTGCTCCGTTGATTTCTCTCGGCTTTCCTCTAGAGCTATTGTGTAGTGCCTTGGCAACTCTCTTCTGTCCCTGTGCTCTGAAATCTACAATAAATACAATTTGTCATCCTGTGATAAATTGCAAACCTGCTTTTCTGTGGTAAAGATTTATTTTTTATCAATAGAATGTGACTGAAGCCACAACTCTCCAATTTAGAGCTGTGGTGCCTATTTGCCCACTTGGATGTTCATTCACGTTCACTGTTAGGAGAGGCTGCCCTCATGTGGCCTTTCAGTTATATTGCAAAATGGCATATAGAGAGAAACATAAAATGAGAGGCTGGGTTTTTGTTGTCCTGCAGCCATTGCCTCTTTGAATTGTTCTGAGGCCCCATGTGCTTTTGATGCTTGCTTAGCAACAGAAAACATCTGCAGCCTGTAGGTTGTGTTTTATAGAATAATGGGGTTTAAAGTGTCAAGAGTTCCTCTTTTCCCAGAAAATATGTTGTAGTCTAAAGCATCTTTAGAATGATTCTGTGGAAAGAATCAAAATCAATGGAACAAACTGTTTAGAGAACATGTTTGGAGGAACACGATGAACAGTTGAGCTCTGGCTGTTGTATGTTAGGCTTGGAGATTTCTGTTTGAGCTTGGAATATGTTTCTTTTTCAGATGCTTAAGAATATAAGAAGAGCTGTACTAGCTAAGACCAAGAGCCTGTTCAGTAGTAGTAACTATTAATAGCCTTATTTTTAAAAAAACAAAAACAAAATAAAACAAGGTAGCATCCCATCATAACTAAAAGATTGGAGGAAGAGCTAATAAATATGTCATGGAAATCTGCCAAACTCAAGTTGAAAAATATTTTACAATAGTTGCAGCCCATATGTAAGTATCTCCCACTGTTTTTCAGCCGGCTCAGAGCATCTTAGCATGAATGCTGGAGCTTTTTAAGTTGCCAGTTCTCTTGATTCCTGATAAGAAGGGAAAGAGGTCCAAATTTTAAAAAATAAAGACTTGCACATCTTTGAAAGATCCCATTATTTTCTTGTCTTGCACAGTGACTGGAGAATTCAAAGACACAGCTATGTTAGTCTGGAATATCAGTAAGCAAGGGGATTTTGGAGCACCTTTGAGACTAACAGAGAAAAAATTGTAGCATAAGCTTTCATTGACTTGGTCATCTGAGGAAGTAGAAAGCTTATGCTACAATTTTTTTCTCTCAGTCTCAAAGGTGCTATAAGATCCCCTGCTTAGTGACTGGAGAAGTGCATCATGCTATAAGGCTCTGTAGTTTCAAATGCCAGTTCTGATTTGTCTTGCATTCACTTTCCCTTTCATTTTGAGACTGTGAGGATCTCTCTTTTTCTCACACACAAACAGAAGGAGAGAGAAGGAGAGAAAGAGAATGAGAGAGAAATGAATTGACTGAATTGTTCTCTTGCAACTTGGCACACAAATAACTATTTAGAACATTTCATCATTCTTTTAGTCCTGAAAAAGGCATGCGACAACTACAATGAAATGAGGCAGGATGGTTAACCTGTTAGGAAAGGGAGGGCCCTGCTCAACATACTGAAGAACATATTCAATAGATCTAGAATAAAAGTTTCCCCACCACCACCTTTTTGGTGGGGGGAACCACCACCTCTTTTGTGTCTTGGTTTGTGATGAGTAGGGATCCTTGAACGTTGATCACACGGTCCCAGGCAATTTTAGTCTTGACCCCAGCCCCCCCTTATGGAATGTGTTTAGCAGGGGTATGGGGCCTTTGACGCTGGAGATATTTTGGCCTACAGTTCACATAAGCCCCTGCCAGCATGGCCTTTGGCAAGTATTTGTGGGAGTTGTAGGCCAAAGGTTCTGGAGAGCCAAAGGTTCCCCACACTTGCAAGTGTACAAATGCAAATAAATTGGTGAAGGTTGAGGAATTCAGTGCACTTTTTTTCAGTCCAATAGATGGGGAAATTTGCATGTTGCATGTAATTTCAAGTCTTCATCCTTTCATGCTGAAGGTATGGATGTGCACAAACTCTTACTAGTACTAATTTCCAGTGTGAAGTTATAGAGGAGCTCTGCTGGAGGGCCTACTAGAAGCATGCTCTGTTTCACAGTGCTAGTAAGTGGATCATGGTTTTTGGAAAAGATTTCTGCACATGGTTCTTAGGCTGGGAGAGATGGAAATCTAGTGTAACTATTGCATGATGATTTGAGCTTTTTACTTCAGATTCTTCTTAGGTCCCACTGTTTAGCTAGTAATGGGAAGCTTAAGGTTAATCTTAAAAATTCCCGATTTTCAGAGGTAAATTATGCATATTCATAGACCACAATTTATGAAAGAGTCATTTATTACTACATTTGTTACTACTATGTGGGGTTGGGGATCTGTTATAATCTGGCTCAAAAGGGAATGTAGATTACTCAACAGCCTGCTGTGAAGCATTTGCCCACCATTTCACAGAGAAAATCACTCGGATTCACTCTAACTTAGATGCCAGACATAATACAATTCCAGTGGCTGTAACCTTGGTGCCTGCTTGTCCAGTGCTGTTGGATACTTTTCAGTTTGTGCAACCTGAGGATGTGGACAGGATCCTTGGAGAGATGAGAGCCACCACATATGTACTAGACCCTTGCCCTTCCTGGCTTATTAAATTGGCTGGCAGAGGACTGGTTGAGTAAGGGAAGTGGATCAGTGCCTCTTTACAACAAGGCTGATTCCCAACATGCCTGAAGGAGGTTGTGCTAAGACCTCTTTTGAAAAAAATAAAAACTTCCCTGGATCCTACTGTACTAGATAGCTATAGGTCAGTCTCCAATCTTCTATTTTTGGGCAAGGTGCTGGAGCGTGTGGCGTTTTCTCATCTCCAGGGATTCCTGTATCAGGTGGATTATCTAGATCCATTTCAGACTGGTTTCAGACTTGGATATGGAACAGAGACAGCTTTGGTCGCCTTGGTGGATGACCTACACAGGGAACTGGTCAGAGGGTGTGTGTCCCTGTTGCTTCTGCTGGACCTCTCAGTGGCTTTCGATACCATTGACCATGGTATCTTTCTGAATCACCTGTCTGGGATGGGGCTTGGAGGTACTGTTCTACAGTGGCTCCACTCTTTCCTGGAGGGGCACTCTCAAAGGGCGGTGCTGGGGGATTCCTGTTTGACCCCTCTGCCACTGGACCTATGTTGTAAAAGGCTCACTTAGTAAGCCCTTTAAATGCATCACACAGGTATAGGCCTCACATCCATGACTAAGTACATTCCAACTCCACTTGGCAAGCTTTCTTTAGCTGCAGTTGGTAAAATTCTGTTGCTTTACTACTGGAAGATTTTGTAAGAAAAGACATTTTCAGTGTCTAGTGCAATGGAGTTTGCAGATAAATTTGCTTGATCTGCCACCTTCACCCACCCCCCACCCAAATAAAAAAAAAACTAGTTTCATGCATGAAGGCTTGTGGTGTTCCTACCCCACTAAGGTTCCCATATCTCGTGGATTGTATCCTGTCCTCTGGTCCACAGGGTGAGAGGGAGGGATCTCAGCGTGTATGTATATTTTCATCATTTGTTACATTTGAGAGAGAGAGAGAGAGAGAGAGAGAGAGAGAGAGAGAGAGAGTTATATGCCTTTTAACTGGTATTATGTGTTTAATCTGTTGTTGTTCCACACCTTGTCCCATAGTGAGAGGTGGGTTAGTAGTAATAGTAGTGGTAGTTATTTTTGTGACAAGAGCAATCCATGTTCTTGTAGTCACCTCCATTTTGTTTCCCTAATTTAAGGCATAAAGACTACCTTAGATAAGAATCACTCAGCGTGAGAATCAGTGCCTTGGCCACAAATGAAGTTACTGTCAGAAAGTTTCCTTTCTTAGACCTGGTTCACCCACACTTATTTTTTTTTCTGTGCCAAAGAGGTATCCTCATGCAGTCAGGTACAAGAATTTCATACATGCATCAAGCATGCATTTCAGCCCTTAGGCATATGGTTGCCCCATGTTCATGATACTCTATATTTTGGGGTGGTTTGCGGGGGAGAGAGCTAGAGGAGTTAATCATTTGAGGCCTCCAGAGCTTCAGTGAGAGCCAGTGTGGTGGAGCGGTTTGAGCATTGGACTATGACTGGAAAGCACGGTTCAGATCCCCGCTCAGCCATAGAAATCCACTGGGTAACCTTGGGCAAGTCACACGCTCTCAGCCTCAGAGGAAGGCAAAGGCAACCCCCCTCTGAAAAATATATTGCCAAGAAAAGCCATAGGTTTGCTATAAGTCAGAAACGATTGAAAGCACACAACAATAAATTAACTCCAGTGATAGTGACCCTCTGCCTGGGGAAGTTCCTGAGTGTATGAACCAGGCTGTTGTATCCGAGCTGTATCTTTCTTAATTCTCCTTTAAGTGAATTCTCAGGAGATTATGAGATAAAAGAAGCAGGGCTTAACCTCTGCAGAGAGCTTAAGGCTCACTGAGACATTTGGGCCTCCATCCTTTGCCTTTGTGTAGCAGCTCCTGTTTGTCATCCTTGCCATTTGTATGTTATCCTTGTCCTATTGGGTTTAGGTTGAGCTTGGATTTTTTTCCACAAGTATTTTTTTTATGGGGCGCGGGAGGGGCACATTATCATCTTCATGTAGAACACAACAAACCTGTGGCATTGATGGAAGATGAGAGGAGCTCATTGCACTACTTCTGCGCTGGTCTGGCCTGATGGTCAGGCTATTAGCCAAGCACTCTTAGTGGGATGTGTGTGTTTTAATGTTCATTTTATATACAGTCATATTATGTGCTGAACTTGGGGTGTTTTCCTTCTGTGTGTTATGAGCACATTGCTTGGAATCACATTGCTTGTTTATAGGTTTTTCATGTTTTTTTTCCGGGCTGTGAGGCTGTGTTCTGGAAGAGTTTATTCCTGATGTTTTGCCTGCATCTGTGGCTGGCATCTTCAGATGATAAACTCTTCCAGAACATGGCCTCACAGCCCGGAAAAAACACACGAAAAACCTATGGGTGCCGGCTGTGAAAGCCTTCGACTTCACTTTGCTTGGTTTTCTGATTCTTTTCTTAATGGTACCCAGCCCTCTGCTTTTATATCTTATAGTTAGGTGTAGGGATGGTTGGGAATTTCATTTCTGTTCATTTTTAATAATGATTATCAAAATTGTCAAATATGAATGAATTTGTAATGAAAAAACTTTAAAATATTCAAATTTGGAAGAAGCTAAGACTGATATATTTGGCCATCCAGGCTTGGGATTTGAGTGTTTAATTCTTAAAAGTCTGGTAGTAAGGTCTAGAGCAAATTTCTGTGAATTCTTGCATATGTTTAGGTTTTCTGTGGGGTTTTTTCCAGGCTGTGAGGCCATGTTCTGGAAGAGTTTATTTCTGACACTGAATTCTTGCATATGTTGTACTAAACCCTGGTTTTGTTGTTTGCTGTCAAGTTGACTTTGACTTGCAGCGACTGTATGAATTGAGAGATCTTCAATAACCCCACTCATCAATCGCCCTATTTAGGCCTTGCAAAGTCAGAGCTATGGCTTCGTTGATTGAATCAATCTACCTTTAGTGTGGCCTTCCTCTTTTCCTACTGGCTTACGCTTTACCAAGCGTTATCACGTTTTCCAATGAATTTCATTGTCTCCTGATATGCCCAATAGCCTCAATTTGGTGATTTGGCTTGTAAGCAGAGTTCAGGCTTGATTTGCTCTAAGACCCATTCATTTGTCTTTTTAGCAGTCCACAATATCCATAGTATTCTCCTATGGCACCACATTTCAAATGAGTTGATCCTCTTCCTATCAGCTTTCTTCACTGTCCAGCTTTCATACACATCCATAGAAATTGGAACTGGTTGGCCTATCTAAAATGTTCCCTGCCAGTTCTGACAAGTGTTGGACATGTAGGAACCAGAGAGGTACTCATTTATGTTGGTTTTGCCCTCTGGCCAGAAATGATCGAATAGAAGTGATTAGCAATATTAAAACTATTATAGAGCTGTTAATAGGAGCATGTCTTGGAGGCATCTCATTCATAGGGTCCCCATAAATCAAAGTTGACTTGAGAGCAATTAACAACAAGGGTTGTGAATTTCAACTGAACCCCATAGTTTCACTGCTAGGGTAAACTAAAAATCAGATTAATTCAAAGCAGTACAGGTAAGATATGGCCTCATGTGCTTATGAATCAAGCTATAAAGGCATTGTAAGGCAATTGTCAAGATTCTGCTCAGATGTTTGCAAAATAACTGGTCCTTATTTCCTAATTCTTGGAGTTCATACTGATTGGATCAATATATGACTTTAGATATACAGGAACCCCACCCCCAATATCTGCAGGGGATATGTTCCCAGACTTACCATAAATATGTGAAACCATGGATAATAGTGAACCCTGTTGAAATGAATGACTTTTGGTCCAACTTCCAGCGAACACACACCATAGAATTGCATTGGAGGACCTAGAAAATGCCTAGAGAGGACATATTTTTTGAGACGTGGCTAAGTGAAACCATGGTTGCTGGTCCCATGGATAAATGGGTTGACCTGTATTTCTGAAATGAGTTTATTGTTACAGAAACATTGTTAAGCCAATGTGTCAATAAAACAATGCATAGCTCCCCCAACCCACAAAAAAAATCTGGGCTTTGAATCCCTGTCTTTTACCATGCTGTTGTTGGCTTGGGGTTGTCACCTCTTTTTCCAAGAAACTCCTCATCTTTATTATCTCTGTGACAAGTGGAGACAGCAGGGTTCTTTCCATGCTAGGAATAGCTGTACCGTGTACCTGTTGAATTTAGCTAGTCAGTGGGAAGGGTAATTTCAGTTTCTTTTTGAAGAAGTTGCCACCATTTGTAAATTCCTTCAAGTCTGGGACAGAAAAACCTTGAGACTTCAAAAATTCTATTAGGAAGAGAAAGCAAAACTGACCCATTTTCTTACCTCTCAGGGCTCAGGGCTGTGACAAAACATGCAGACTTATGTTTGGAACTTCAGCCACTAGTTATATATACGCAAGACAAACACCATGATGCAATAAAAACTGCTCATATGTGTATGATGGAAGGCAGTCCTTTGCGCCTACTGTATGTTCATTTGTTAGGAACATCTGCTCCATGCAGTCAGGAGTCTTGAAAAAGAAGGATTCTCAAGTTATACAGTTAACTCAGTTAACTCATGCATTCTTGTAGATGACATTTGAAAATGTATGCAGGAATATCATTTCTTTAAAACAGAAATATTTACATAGATGAACAAATTAGTTCTTGTGTCCTATACACAGAGGTCAAGCTCTGTTTTACAATGTAAGATTGGTGTGATATTCTTATGTGGTGCTGTGACCACATCCATGGATATTCTCAGGTTGTCTTCCTGATTTTACCAGGCCCTCTGGTTTGGCAAGTGTACTAGTATTCCCTTTCGCAGAGCACAGGAGGCTGAAATATGGAGTCACTGAATTAGCTGCGTTCCAGAGATCCTTTCTCCTTGTCTTTAATAAGTAGGTCTGTTGCATGTCATCAGTTGTACCAATTTGTCAGCTTAAAAAGTTGGTCCTAATTTACCAAGCAGTCAATTTTGTTTTAAAATTATTTGAATTAATGTACAAATTGCCAGTAGCGGGCACCATTTTTGAGGCATTTTCTTCTCTATAAAGTCTGCCATTGAGCCTGCCATGGTGAATGCACGTATCACCAAAAACCCAACAAAGCATTCTTCTTTCTTCAAAACTAGTGTGTTTCTTTATAGAGCTTTGTATTATTTAGCAATATGTTTTTGTATATTAAGCAGAGAACCCTACAATATAGTGTTCTCCCTTCTAGCAAAACCAAGAACATCCATTCAGAAACCAGTTTGATGTATCCAGAGAAAAGTGGGATTCTCACAAGGCAGCTTCTCTGGGGCTTGATTTGATGCAATGCTTGCCCTTTCTGTTAAACTTCTTCCAAGGGAGATGATTATTAAATTGCTTTCTTGTTCAGCAATTATGTTGGGCAGGGAATATGCGAGAGTGTGAAGAGGTGGCACCGGTGGCTAACACTGATAGTAACAGGGTATGGGGTGTTGCATCATGTTGTTGTGGCAATCCATTTGAGAGGCTGGTAGTAGCTTAGGTCTCCGTAGAATGAAAGAGATGAAATTACAGGCAGAACAATCGTGAGCCAAAAACAGGCATTGGCTGGAGTAGTGTGGGAGCAAGACTTCTGTATCTTTGGGCTTTGCTACTGCTGTGTAACATTGGCATGGGATTCACTTATTCATGTTCATTTTATGTTTTATATTTTAAACATATAAAACAGCTTTTTCTTTGTAAAATTCAAAGCAGACAACCTGCCTGAATTCTTTTCCAGTGTAGTGTGTACCTTCTTGTATTCTTCTTTTACCATGTTAACTCCAGTAGCATGTGGCATCATATTACCTGCTGTTCTATGTTGTGCTGTGTTGGCCTCTGTTCAGCCCACATGCTGATTGAAATGAAGCAAATTACACTTCAGGAAAGATATCTGTGTTGGCCTATTGTAGCAAATACAGGTAGCCCTGTGGCACTTTAAAGAGAGCAGTTGGCATGCCTAAATTGCAAGTCAAGCCCAGTCAGAAGATTTGCCTGCATAAGAGGCCTAAATCCAAAGTAATGCCAGTAGAGGAAGACATTTATTTTTTCTTAGCTGCACAAGGGTGACCCCTAGTCACACAAAAGCTTATGTGGATGATAACTGTGGTTCCCCCTCTTGCACATAGTCTGAAAATGGGTTTTGGCAAGCATGATATCATTTGCACTAGCAAAACAACACTGATAGATATAGGCTACTGTTTTTAAGTACTTCTTGGCCCTATCCTTGGTACATAATCCAGAATAAGACAAATTAACATAATAAGCAGGTTAAAGTATTCATAAAAGGTGTTTATTGTTACAGTGTGCAGTCTCTAGGCAAACTTCTTTAGCACCTACCCTTGTTCTCCTTTGTCCATAGCTTGACAGAATTAAAGACTGAAGTGTCACAAAGAACAGTGGGCAGGAAAAGTATGATGGCAGCAGATTGGCCTGTTTCATTGGGGTGATAGAGTTTTGTCGAAAACGGCAGAGGTGAATCTGCTTCATGCTAATATGCCTTTAGGATTAAAATAAATAAGTAAATCTAGTAACAAGTTCAAGGTAAGGGACTGTGCCCCACTACCAGCAGAGGAAAGTGACAATGGTCAGCCACTAGTCTGAGGAAGGGAATTCCTTACTAGTACTAAATAAGATAATATTCAAATGTTGCAGCAAAAATTACCCTCATTCACCCTTTTCACTGTTTACTATATAGGTGCAAATGGTAATTTTTCTTCTTATCCCATATTCTATCCCTCAATCCTGTTCCTATTCCATCCTCCAGCCTTTTATCCCATATTCCAGCCCCATCATTATGAGGCATCAAGGAGTGTAATCTTTAACATAAAGAATGAAGACAGAATTTGTAGGACAGAAGGTATACCTGATATTTCACTTTTAATATTTTCTCTCTTGTGTTAGAGTATTTGTAAATGGCCTTGCACATTTTAAAAACTGGTGACTCATAGCAAAGATTTGATCCAATTTTGTATTGTCTGCTTTGACAGAGGGCTGTGAAAAAAGAGTACGGGTAGCTTTGTAGAAAGGACTCAGTGATGCCCCAAGCAACCACTTCAAGGAGCTGGGATCAAAACAGGAAATGTCAGAGATATGAACTGCCTAGTATTGTGTAAATGTTTAAAAGGCAGGGGGATTATTTTAGCTTGGCTCTGTTTCATATGGGTCCTTCTCTATTCTTCAAGGCGAAGGAGGAATGGTATCTTTGATGGATTGTTGGCACAAGTTGCAGATTAGTTTATGAATGGAGGGTGATTTCTCTTTCCTCCCCTCCCCCCACAACTATATAAATACCTAGAATGAACTACTTCAGTAATAATGCAGTCTTTCATTCTCAGCAGTTTATGATACTGGAATAAACAGGATAACTGTAGCGACAATATTAAATATCAAGTGACAGTTCATCATATGGTGGGTTTATTTGAGCCTTCTGGGGTGTAAGACTCAGTTCTTCAGGAGTGCTCTATTTTCTCCTAATCTCTGTCTCACTCTGTGAAGTCTTTCTTCCTCTCCCCTTGCCATGTTTGTCATTTAGTATTCCTCAGATGCCAAGGTTGACAAACAGATCGATCACAGATTAGCAAAGGCATATAGCGCATTTGTAAGACTTTACAAAAGAGTCTGGAGTAACAAACATCTGAGTTGAAGCACAAAAATCAGTGTGTATAAAGCCATTGTACTGTCTAGTCTCCTTTACTGGTCTGAAACATGGGTCACCTATCACCAACACTTACGACTCCTCGAACATTTTCATCAACGCTGTTTACGCACAATCCTAAATATACACTGGACTGACTATGTGACAAATGTTGCTGTCCTTGAGCAAGCAGGGATCACCAGCATTGAGGGCATGATACTGAGAACACAGCTGCGCTGGGCAGGGCATGTTTCTAGGATGGAGGACCATCGCCTCCCAAAAATACTACTCTATGGTGAACTCGCCACAGGTCAGTATAAGAGGTGTGCTCCAAAAAAGCGATACAAAGACTCCCTGAAACAACATCTCAGGCTCAGCCAAATTGATCACCAACAATGGTCCGCCCTGGCCTCACATCAGGAGGCATGGAGACGCACTATCCACAATACTGCAGCCTTATTTGAGAACTCACGCCAAATAAGTCTTGAAGAGAAACGACAACACAGAAAGAATCACAACCCGGAAACATCACCCAAAGAGATCCTCTTTCTGCAACCGGATTTGTTATCTCGGATTGGCCTTTTTAGTCATCAGCGTGCTTGCAGAAAGCGCGGGATGAGTCCTTCCTGAATCTTCGTTTGTAAAGAAAAGCCAGAGAGAGAGAGACATCACTGAATGGGAAAAAAAAATATTTACAAAATGCCCTGGATCCTTGCATACATAAGTTAGGTGTACATATATCAATTTGCTTGTCTTGTACTATATTACTTGCGTGAACTGCTGATTTTGAACTTTATTGGATGGATGACCTCTAATTGCTTGTTCTTTCAAGAGCACAATGACAATTCCTACCATGGTTCTATATATATATGTGTGTGTGTGTGTGTGTGTGTGAGAGAGAGAGAGAGAGAGAGGGAGAAGTTCTCCCCACAACCCTGTAAGATGCATCTTCAGATGTCTTTTTGTAGGAGGACAGGAAATCATCTGGCGTAATGGAGGTACAGGTTTTTTCACATAGCTCTCAATAGATTGAGCAATTATCTCAGGAAGTGCTCTGCTGTGTTCCCAAAGCCAGGCGTGAAGACAACATGGTTTCATGGCACTGCTGGCCAGTTCTTTGCTAATCCATACTATAACCGGAGTTGCATTGCTCCTGCCCATTATCTCTTGGCCTTTTGATCTGAGAAACTTATTGGGATGATTTTTATACATGCATGCATGTGCACACACATTGTCTCGCAATTCATGATGCTCTTGAAAGAAATAGCAATAAGAGGTCATCCATCCATGTGTCCAGTAGATGGCACACTTTTCTCAGTACAGTACAGATGAGCACAGCCACAGGCAAAACAGGCAGCTAAATCTAAATGGCAGGGGATTGGAAGATGTCCCATCCTTCAGAAAAATCCCATGGGTACCCATCTGAGGAATCCAACAGGAGGCAGTGATGCTTCTTAGGAGAATATGCACTCTTCTTGTTATCATGCGGAAAAGTAGCTGGGCATTGTGTGACACTTCTCTTGTTCTTGTGGTCTGGTGGTGATAGCCTTCCTTGTGTTCTGAGTGCATATCATTGTGCCTTCGCTTGCAAATAGCCCTTCTCAGTACCTGTGCCCTTCAGTTTCCTTCAGAAAGGTTGCATGGACAGACCAGCTTTTGGTGATTAAACAAATTGCTGAACCAAGGGCTTTCTGCAGGGCTCTGATTGGCCAACATATTCTTCTCTAGGGACATGGCCTCTGACCTCCTTGTCCTCAGAGAGACAATGATTGAGAGAGCTGGAGCGTGGGCACGCCTTCAAATAGAGGCCAATGCAAAATCCACTGGTTTCCTTTTCTCCCATAGGATACCATGAAAGCCTGGATAATAGATGGCCTAAACATGATAGCTCTAAGAGAGTGATGCATGTGCATTTTAATGAGAGTCCTTGCAGGGGGTCTAGACATTTGCATGCCATTGGTTTGCACAGTACAAAACTGAATAGCTTCACCTGTCCTATGCTGCTTTTGGTTTGCCATTGGTTTGCACAGTACAAAACTGAATAGCTGCACCAGTCCTGTGCTGCTTTTAAAAAGAAGCAAAGTTCCTAGCCCTTAAGGCAAAAGGCAAAACTCTTTTTTTGAAATCACGTGTGCATTGTTTGATGGTCTTTTGTGGGCTTAAAGGCCAATTTGCATAATGTCAGATCGTGTAGTAAAACTGTTCCTACACAATAGTATTTCACATTGTAGCTGGATCAGAGAGTGTGTGACATGTAAGAATGGCCACCTCTGCTAAAACATCTCTGGATACTTTATTTATTTATTTATGTATTTCTACCCCTCTCTTCAGCCACAAGGCTATCAGAGCGGCTTACAAATTGTTTTAAACAATAGCAATTTACATATCTACACTACATTAAGCAGTTTCCAATGTGTGTTAGAACTGAACTGAAAAATCTCAGTGTGGAGTATTTTATGTAGATGTAGTGCCAGGACCAACTGAACCCCCTACCTTATGAAACGAGCATAAACGCAACTCACTTTCTACCAAGTGATACAAAATTAATGTGCTGTGAAAAGGGGGAGAGCTAATGCTATTGGCCTGATTGCTTACAGCTTAAGAAGGAAGCTAGTTCAGTACTTTGGGACCTGGAAATTTGTGCAAGATGTCTCCAAGATTTTTTCCTGCTGTACTGCCAGATTCTACCAACTCTGCTAGATTCTCAAATATCCTACTCCAAGCCTGTATCTAGGGCACCAGACATAGGTCTTTAGAGAAGTGTTACTATACAAACTGACTTGAAGGGCATGGAGAGTGTTTGATGGTGTTGTCAACATTGCTATTCATTTGCTTTTTAGATGGATGCCTTTTCTTGAGAATCTTACAGTCAGATTTGTGAAAGAGCTTTAACCAAACCAAAATAGATTACTTCTCCCCTTTCTGCTCCATCTGGCGAACTTGTTTATCTGCGTTCACCCAAGTGAGGAAAATTAGCTGAAGACAATTAACTGTTCAAAGTAAATACTATACATTTTGTCTCAAATATCTTGCAGAAGAGACAAATGCTTTATATAGTAGTTCCCTAGCACATGGATATACACATATTACGTATAACATATTATTTCTAACAATCCTAACTGGGGGTGGGGGGGAACATGGGGAAATCCTGTTTATCGGATAGGAGCACAGGTCCTCGCTTTCCAGTTGATTGTGGCTATGTGGGAAACTCACAGTGGGCACAGCTGCCCTTTCCATTCTCCTAGATTTTGATTAGGAATGCAAAACAAGTGAATTACCCTCAGATACAGTGTTACAGAGTGATCTTTGCTGTAATATGGGTAAAGGCTTTAAGGTGATGAAGCAGGAACCAGATGTCTGCCTAAACCATTATTAGACGGCCTCGACAAAAAGCAGAATTTGGAATGGAGAACTGAAAAGCTATTTTTTGCATGAAATGGGGAAGGGGTATTGGGATAATTAAAATATTTGAGACTGGTGGTCTCAGTTAGCAGAGCAAAAACAGCTCTTCAGCAGAAGCTTTCTAATCAGCAGTACATCTAGGCCAGTCCCCAAGCAAGCCATTCCTCCCACAGCGCTAGCTAAGAACAAACAATCTCAAACTTTGTTAGAAGTATATAAAAAGTAGTTTAGTTACAGAATCTTGTGCAAGATGTTACACAGGTACTTCTTCTTAAGACATGCAAACACAGAAGTAAAAACAGGAAGTTCTACATGCTACAGACCCTCTAAAAACCGTGGGTACTCCATCCTAAAAGAAAGGTGTGTGTGCCCTCATGGCATCTCAAAAGATAATGGCAACTAACTTGGAGCTCAAACAAAGGATCAAAGCATTTGTGTATGTGCAGGCAGGAAGAGGTGTGGTTAAAGAAAACAGATAAACAGGAAATTATTTATTTATTTATTTATTTATACCCCGCTCTTCAGCCACAAGGCAATCAGAGTGGCTTACAAATTGTTTTAAGCAATAGCAATTTACACATCTACATTAAGCAGTTTCCAATGTGTGTTAGCTAAATTAGTCTCTAAAGCATTCCTCATGCAATTAACTCTTTAAGTACATGCACCCCAATGCATGCAAAAGATTGTAGTATTCCAATACCCGCTCTCAACCTGGCATGCATCCCCGAAGCCCTTCAAGCCCCATCTTCATACACAGGTTCTCAAAACAGTCTCTCAGCAATGGTTCGGTCAAGATGTCAGCTGTCATCTCATTTGTGGGACAGTAGACCATCTTAATTATGCCTTCTCTCACCAGTTGACAAACACTGTGATATCTAGTTCCAATGTGCTTGCTGCGTGGTGTCATCTTCGCACTTTCAGATAGCTTAATGCAATTTTGATTGTCTTCAAACACTTGAGTTGGCTTCTCTTGAGTTATTCCAAAATCAATGAACAATTTATCAAACCATTGCAATTCTCTGTATGCTTCCGATGCTGCAGTGTATTCCAATTCAGTGGAAGAATGTGCCAAAACTTCCTGTTTATGGCTGGACCAAGAGATAGGCCCATTTGCATACAAAAACAAGTAACCACTGGTAGAACATGAATCACTGCTATCACCAGCCCAGTCAGCATCAGTGTAACAAACAAGATTTGGACCTTTGCTAGGTGGTAGCTTCAACTGAAAGTCCATAGTGTCCTTTAAGTATCTAGAAACTCTTTTAACAGCACTTTCATCTCTTTTGGTTGATTTAGCAGCTTTTCTGCTTAGAATTCCTACAGCATAAGCTATATCAGGTCTGGTATTTGTGGCTAAGTAAAGAAGCTTTCCTGTTGCTCTTCTGTACATTGTATTGTTTGGCAAAAGTTCACTTTTCTCATCATTTTTAAGAAAGTCTGTTACCATGTGTGTTGCCACACTATATGCATCTTGCATCCCAAGAGTCTCTAAAAATTCAACAATCTTTTGTCTTTGGCTTAGTAGGAAAAAACCATCTTGTTCTCTTTAAATCGGTATGCCTAGGTAGTATGTAGTATTTCCTAGTTTTTTTGATTCAACTTCTTTGTTCAGATTTTGCACAATTTCTTTGTAGTCTTCATCTCTCTGAGTAGCTATGATCAAATCATCAACATAAGTCAAAATAAAAGTTGAACGTCCATTTTTTGATCTAGCGTACAAACATGGGTTTACGTCTCCTTGTCTGAAGCCTAAACCCTTCATCATTTCATCTGGTTTAGCAGTTTTCACATTAACATTTCTGATACTCATCTGCTTAGAAGCAGCTCAGCTCATCTGCTCAGTTTTTTCTATTATTGTTGATTCTTTGGGTAACACCAATGTTGCGAGGTAGAACAGGTGATCAGGAGGTACACCTCTGTTCTCTCAGTGAGTATCTGGGAACCTGTTCTGGATCCTGGTCTGTCTCCGCAGCACCTTTTGGTCCAGTCATCAGGTCTTCTCCATCTGCATCTGCACCTGAATGTGTACTTCTTCCTGTGTCTGACTCAACTGTTGCATCATCCATCTCATACATTGGTACTAACATGAGAGGTTTAACTTCTGGTTCCAGAAGTTCAGACATAGCATCTTTCTCTTCTTCCAAGATGTCAAGAGCAATATCTTCCTCTTCTGGGAAGTCTACCACAGTTCCTCTTTTGTCAATTCTGCAATTGATTCATCAAAATAAACTATAAGTCTAGCAGTGACTTGACCAGTCTTTAGGTTCATCACTTTATAATCTCTGCTTGAAGGTTCATAGTCGATCAAGATAGTCAGTTCTGACCTGGCATCTAGTTTATGTCTCTCTTGTTTAGGAACATAAGCATAAGCTATACATCCAAATGTAATGTGTTTCATATCTGTCACTCTCCCATGCCACATCTGAAATGGTGTTTGTGTAGTGCCTTTGATCTGAGCTTTCTCTCTGCCACACCATTCAGTTGTGCCATATAAGGAATACTAGTCATGTGCTGTATGCCAAGCTCTTCCAGGAAAGCTTTTGTGTGACTTGAGAGGTACTCACCCCAAAATCCGAAAAAATCACTTTGGGAAATCTCTCAAACTTGTTCCTCACCATGGCGATGTACTTCTGAAGCATCTCATGGGTTTCACTCTTCTCCTTCAGTAGATAGGCAACGTAGTACCTTGAAAAATTATCCACAAAAATTAAAGCATATCTATTTAAAGCATATCCAAGTGAAGATACATTAAATGGACCACACAAGTCAGTGTGTGTCAGATCTAGAACCCTTGTGGTTCTCTTTTCAGTCCTTGCATGAAATGAAGGCCTGGTTGCCTTTTGTTCAACACATATTACACACCTGTTGGCATTGTCATTGCTTTGTGGTTTTACCTTGATACCTGTGGCCAAATTCTGATCCTGTAGATGAAGAATGACCTTTTTGTCATGATGTCCAAAAGGTTTGTGCCATAAGTCAATGCTGGCTTCATTCATGCTGGCTCTATTCACCTTTGCTTGAGTCATATTAACTTGTTCACCTGAAAGATTTAACTATAGATACCATTATTCTCAAATGCTTGAGCATACATAGTGTTTTCATCATATATTTTGCACATTTCTCTTTTAAAAAGTATTGAAAATTCTTTCTTGTCCAAAGTTGATACTCTGAGCATGTTACACAGGAGGTTAGGAATTAATAACACATCATCTGCCACATGCTGCATACTTTGGTTTGGCAATGCACAATTTAAAATGCATTTTTCAGACGCTAAAATGGGCAATCTGTGTCCCTCAGCATTCTGTATAGTCCCACACATGTTATTATTCATTTCAATAAAATTAGCATCTTTAAATGTATTGTGATTTGTACATCCACAATCTACAATCCAAATATCTGATTTCTCTGTGTTATAATCAACTGCTAAAACTTTGTTGTTCAAAATAAGATTTTTCTTTTCCTGTGATGCTTTTGGCTTGCCTCTAAAATCAGCCTGAGCATTCTGCTCCCTCCTCTGGTCAGTAACAGGCTGAGCATTTTGAGGAGAGCTACCATTGGCTGGAAGTTATTTGGAGAGTCTGCAGTTGCAAGAAACATGCCCCTTTTATTACAATTAAAGCAGCGAATTTTTGATTGGTCCCTGGGAGGAGTCTTCCCTCCGTGGCCTATAACCACGTAATTTGATCCACTTTGGGCTAGAGCACAGCTCTGGTTAAGTTATCTGTGGTCTCTGCATTCGACACATAATCTGCTTAGAGCCTCATCAAGTTTTAAATCTTGTATGCCCTCCAGGACAGATATAAAAGAATCAAATTTTTTTCCTAAAGTTCCAGTGAAAAAAAGCAACCTTTTGTTGTTCTGTTACATTGAAACCATGCAAATTTAGCTTTTCAAAAATAGTTATCAACTTGTTTATGTGAGCTTCACAATTATGCTTTGAATTCAGCTTTAAATGCATCAGTTGTCTAATATAGATTGAGATTTAGCACAGGTAAATCCATAAATTTCCTTTAGTTTGTCCAACATTTCCTTTGCTGTATTACAATCATTTATGTAAACAATTTGCTCATCTCTTAAACAGTTAAAAATCAGATCTTGTTCTGTCACATCCTTTCACAGCCAAAGATGTAATGGATCTCCCTCTGCTGGCCTTTGTTGTTTAGTGCATTGAAAACATTTTGAGCTAAGAACAAAATTTCTATTCTCTTTCTCCATTGGGAATAGTTATCATGATTCAACGCTATTTGCCTCCTAGCTAAATGTCTTTCATTTGGAAGCATCTTGACTTCTTTCTCTAATTAAAAAAACCAGCTTAAAAATCTGTCTAGCTAGCTGTGAATTGCAAGGAGGGTGGGGAAAAACATATGCTTTCAAAATACACCAAAAATAAAATAAGCCCAGAAAAATTCTGGCTAGACTGCACACAATAAAACCCTGGAAACTCTGGGCCCATAACCTATTTAAGTACCATGCACCCCAATGCATGGAAAAGGTTGTACTATTCCAATAGGGAGGACAACCTTTGGCCTTTCCATGGTCTCTTTCTGTCCTGCTGTTTTGGACTAAAGTTCTTAATATCCTTGTCTGAGGCTGTCCTGAACACAAGTCATTAAGCACCTGAGGCAGCAGGTGGTTCGTGTGTCAGAGCTGTTGGATAGTCAGTGTTGGATAGACCAGCCAGCAAGCCAGAGGTTCTCCAGCCTGCAGCAGCCTTTCACCCCATTCCACCGGGCCAGGAGGCTGTAGTGGGGCCCTGAGGACTTCTTGGCAGCGAGGCAGCAGCGGTAGGGGGCGTGGCCAGGAGTGGATGGCATTTTAAGCCACTCCCACACCCCTCAGGAACACCAGCCAGCAAGCCAGAGGTTTTCCAGCCTGCAGCAGCCTTTCACCCCATGCCACCAGGCCAGGAGACTGTAGTGGGGCCCTGAGGACTTCTTGGCAGCGAGGCAGCAGCGGGAGGGGGCGTGGCCCCCACCCCTCAGGAACACCAGCCAGCAGCCAGAAGGACTCTAAGCCTGCAATTGGAGTCAGCTGAGGCCGGGAATGTAGTGGGGGTGGAAATTGGAGTTGCGCTGGGGAAAGGGAGGTATAGGCGGAACAGAGTGAACAGATGTTACAAAAGAAGGCGGGATCGCTGTTTGTTAGCTATCCCACCTTCAGTTCTCCCTGTTTCCCGGAATGGATTGGAGAGCGTACCAAGCATTCCACAGAACCTTACTTTGCTCCTCTGCAATGCCAGGTCAGTTAAGAATAAAACTCATATTATTTACGATCGTCTCTTGGATGAGGATGCCGACCTGGCTTGCTTCACAGAAACCTGGCTGGGAGAGGATAGCGCTGTCACCTGGGCACAGGCCCTCCCAGCTGGGTATTCTGTCAGTGAGCAGGTGAGGGGAAGTGGGCGGGGGGGCGGAGTGGCTCTGGTTTATAAGAACAATCTGACCTTGACCAAGATACCTGTCCGAAACACAGTCCACTTTGAGTGTATGTACCTTAGCCTGAGGACCAGGGATAGTTTGGGGATTCTGCTAGTATACCGACCACCCCATTGTCTAGCAGACTCCCTAACCGAGCTGACACAGCTGGTCTCAGAGCTGCTGTTGGAGTCACCCAGACTTTTAGTTTTGGGCGACTTCAACATTCCACTCGAGACCAGCTTGACATGACAAACATGGGCCTATCCCAAATGGTCGTCGGGCCCACACATTGTGCAGGTCATACCCTCAATGTGGTCTTATTACGGAGCAGGAATATCTGTGGGCGGAGGTTATAAAAACCACCGCATTGTCATGGACAGATCATTTCCTGGTCAAGACTGAACTAAGAGTCTCTTCCCGCCCCACCGGGGGTGGTGGTGGACCCATTAAAATGGCCCACCCTCGAAGGCTAATGGAATCAAGAGGATTCCAGAAAGCCTTGGAGGGTTTAATGGTTGGTAACGCCGGTGACCCTGTCGAAGCTTTGGTTAATACCTGGAACACCGACCTTACCAAGGCTATCGACACGATCGCTCCCAAGCGTTCTTTCCAACCCACTCCAAACCGTAAGCCATGGTATACAACAGAGCTTAGGAAAATGAAGCGGGTTGGACAACAACTAGAGTGCAACTGGCAAAAAACTCGACTCTTATCCGACAGGACTCGTCATAGGAACTTTCTTTGGTTCTATCGAGAGGCAATACGTGCAGTGCAGAGATCCTTCTCCTCTGCACGTATTGCGTCTGCAGAGTCCCATCCAGCAGAGGTGTTTAGGGTGGTAAGGGAGATGACACAGGTTATTCCTGTGCAGAACCCGTTGCTTAACCCAACGACCGCCTGCTGTGACGCGTTTAACAATTTCTTTGCAGATAAAATCTCTCGGATAAGAGCCGACTTAGATGCCAGTGATTTGACAGAAACAATTGACGAGGTGTCCAGCAACTCCATTGATGTAAGTTTACTGGATGAATTTCAATCTGTGAGTACCGAGGATGTGGACAAGCTACTTGGTAGGGTGAAGAAGACGACCTGCCCTCTCAATCCTTGCCCTTCATGGCTGGCCATCCAGGGGGGGACTGCCTTGATGGTGTTCCTTAAGGACATCATCAATGCATCCCTCAGAGAAGGGTGTGTTCCATCTTGTTTAAAGGAAGTAGCCGTTAGGCCGCTCCTGAAAAAATCTTCCCTTGACCCCCTGGACATGAACAACTATAGGCCAATTTCTATGTTACCATTCTTGAGCAAAGTGATCGAGAGGGCAGTTGCGCTTCAACTCCAAGTGGTCTTGGATGAAACCGATTATCTAGACCCATTTCAAACTGGCTTTAGGACGGGATTTGGAGTTGAGACTGCCATGGTTGCCTTAACCGACGACCTGCGTCTAAGCATCGACAGGGGTAGTGTGACCCTGTTGGTGCTTTTAGACATCTCAGCGGCTTTCGATACGATAGATCATAGCATCCTCTTGGATCACCTCAGAGGGTTAGGAATCGGAGGTACTGCGCTCCAGTGGTTCTGGTCCTTTCTCTCGGGCAGGTCCCAGAGGGTGTTGCTCGGGGACAGCTGCTCTAGCAGAAAGGAGCTTACTTGTGGTGTTCCACAGGGCACCATCCTGTCCCCAATGCTGTTTAACATCTATATGAAGCTGCTAGGTGAAATTATTCGGAATTATGGGGCTGGGCGTTATCAGTACGCTGATGACACACAGATCTATTTCTCCTTGTCCCGATCATTGGCCTCGAATTCCGATGGCGTCTCTCCTAATGACTGTCTTAAAGCAGTAATGGGCTGGATGAGGAAAAACAGATTGAGATTAAATCCAGACAAAACGGAGGTACTCACGGTAGTGGCCCGAAAACCAGGAGTTGGGTTGCAACCTCCAGTCCTGGATGGGGTCACGCTCTCCGTTAAGGACTGTGTTCACAGTCTGGGGGTGCTCCTTGATTCATCGCTTCAGATGACTAGTCAGGTGAATGCGACAGTCAGGAATGCCTGTTATCAGCTTTGGCTGATACGCCAGCTGCACCATTTCCTGGAAGTAAAGGACCTCGAGATTGTGGTGCACACGCTGGTAACCTTTCGTCTAGATTTCTGCAATGCGCTCTACATGGGGCTGCCCTCATGCTTGGTCCAGAAACAGTTGATACAAAATATGGCAGTCAGAGTGGTCTCGGGAACATCTCGGAGAGACCATATAACTCCAGTATTAAAATCTCTCCATTGGCTGCCTATCAGTTTCCGGGCCCAGTATAAGGTGTTGGTTATTACCTTTAAAGCCCTAAATGGCTTGGGTCCAACTTATCTCTGGAACCGCCTCCTCCCATACAATCCTCCCCGCGCACTCTGGTCCTCTGGGAGGAATTTGCTTCAGCCACAAAAATCTAGGCTGTCTGCAACCTCCCAGAGGGCCTTTTCGGTAATCGCCCCCAAATTGTGGAAGGACCTGCCGAACGAGATCCGTCAGATAACCCTGAGTAGCTTTAAAAAAGCACTAAAGACGGATCTCTTTCGGCAGGCCTTTCCTAATTAGATCCCGGCCTCAGGGGATTCTGGCCTCTATTAGTCCACTGGCTGTTTATTGTATTTATTGTATTTATTGTTTTTAAAGGTGATTTTAGACACTTGCTTTTAATTTATATTTGTTTAATATTTTTTTATGGGGGAGGGTGGCATGGAGGGTGTTTAGGGATTTTTATCTGTATTGTATTTTAATTTTTGTAAGCCGCCCCGATTGTTTTAACAGAGGGGCGGAGTATAAATAAATAAATAATAATAATAATAATAATAATAATTAGTGCAGTCCAAGTCAGACACAGATTATTAATTAGCATCTTAGATTTAACTGTTGGTGGGCCCAGCCCTTCTCTCTTTGCTGTTCAACAAAGGACCATCTCCAGCTGGAGTTCCCCCATTGCTCTAGCCCCCATCTCCTTGGACTCCGAAACAGCTCCACTATCAAGAACTGGAGAACTGCAGCCTCCTGGTAATCTGCCTCCTCCTCGTCTGGGTTGTCCAGGGGGTGAGTTACGACAGAGGCTTATGGGCATTGTCGTTCAAGACATCTGGAGGGTATTGTGTTGAGGGGGGAGGTCTGGGATCTGTAGTCTGGCACAAAATCAAGAGACTTCAAGGAAGCTCTTTGGTCCTTGAATGAGTTAAAGCTAGCCAACTGAGTGTTACAACAGCAGTGATACGGAGGACAGTGAGGTAGAGGCAGCAGCACAAAATATGTCATGAGAGATGCCCTGGTGGCACTTTAATCCTCTGATCAATTTTAGGATGGGGAACTTTAGGATTAGGTTACATTTTCTGCTGAGGCTCTGAATCTGCCCACTTAAGAGTACCCTCGTTGGTTATTTGGCTGGAATAGTGACTGGAAATTCAGAGAGGTGTTTGCATGCACCTGAAGCTCCCTGGGAACGCTTTGTTTTAATTGAGTCAGTCAGTGAGGGACACACATAACACAGAGACAATCAGGTGCCCTTGCTACTGTCCAGAGCCCTCTTACTCCAGGCAGCCTTTAAGCCTCTTGCAGCCTTTCTCAGAACAAAGTGGATTCTTCAGTGAAAGTGCCAGGGTGATGCCACCCAGAAATGTAAAAGACACACTACGTGTGTATAGGAAGCCACTGTGGCTGAGCTTCTCTATAATAGCATGTAGTGAACTTAAGTACTGTCTATTTCTGTTAATATGCCAGGTGAATGGAAGTAATGGTGCCATGCTTTGGTACCAAAAATCCTGGCAGTCAAGTGTGTAGTAAAGTCTTCTCTTCAACTGATGGGCTAACACAGATAGCTGGTATATTAAGGGATGCATATAACGAACCACCTGTATTGAATCAAGGGTTATTTTAAAAGAGGAGGAAGAGCTGCTTTGGGCAATGCAAGAAAATATTCTTGTTGATACCACATAAACTATGCAGAATGGTGTGCTGGGAGCACAGATGTGTACATGCAACATTGCAGTCCATATCCTGCTCCTCTGACAAGCTGGGTTTTTTCCTCCCTCCCCTCTTGATATGTGATATAATTTATGAACAATCACTGTCATTGCATCTATTGAAGAATTAAGCTGGTTGTGCTGCTAATAATCTCTTTTTTCCCTGGCTGTATGTGGCATTCAGCCATTCATGTCTTCAGCTCTAGAAGACCAATAACAAAAAACATGATGTTGCTTAAGCTATACTAACAAATCTGCATTATTTATTTTCAATCACAGTTAGTGGCACTAATATTCAATCTGTAAAGGAAGCGCGTAGTCTTGGTTTCATTTTCGATTCTTCCCTTTCGTTCGTTCCTCAAATTCAGGCCATGGCAAAGTCATGTCATTTCTTTCTTTATAATCTAGTGAGAATCAGGCCTTTTCTTTCAGTTTTCGCTGCTAAGACTTTGGTTCATGCATTGGTCATTTCTCGCCTGGATTACTGTAATTCTTTGCTGACTGGGCTTCCTCTTTCCGATCTTGCCCCCTTGATTTCGGTACAATACTCTGCCACTAGGATAATTTTTTCTGCCCACTGGTATGATCATGTCACCCCATTGTTGTTGTTCCTTCACTGGCTTCCGATCCCATTTAGAATTCGTTATAAGCTATTATTATTAACTTTCAAAGCTCTTCATGGTTTGGCCCCCATCTATTTGTCAGTACTTGTTTCCCCCTATTTTCCTGTTCGTGCCCTGCACTCTAGTGATTCAGGGCTGCTGATGCAGCCAAGGATTTCCTCTGCCCCTACTCGGATACATCCTTTCTCCTACGCTGCCCCCTATTTTCGGAATCTCCTTCCCACAAATTTGCAGACCACCACCTCTCTAGACTACTTTAAGTCTAAATTAAAGACTATTCTATTTAGGGAAGCCTTCCAACTTTCATTTTGATTTTATGTCCATATTATTTGTATTAACTTACACTTTTATAGTATTGTCTTAATCCTGTTATAGTAATATTTTATTAATTTTATAATTTTGGTTTTGGTTTTAGATTGTGCACCGTAGGCAGTTTTTGAGTTTATTGTGGATTGTTGTTTTTCTTTTTTGTAAAGTGCTATGTAAAGCTTATGGTGCTATATAAATAAATGTAACAACAACAACAACAACAACAATAATAATAATAGCCTAGTTCCAGATGAATTCTTCATGATCTAGTCCCATACATCCCTTTTCTGTGCTTCTGCAGCCCCTCTGAGGGGAAGAGAGACCTTTTCATCTTCTTTGAAGGGTAGATATACGTGTACAGCATTGGAATGTTGTAATGTTCTCCTTAGTTCTGTTTCTTTATCTTGCCTCTTGGTTTTTTCTGTACCACTTGGCATGATGAAGAATTAATTCTGAAGAACATGAAAGCTTGTACATCTTTTTGTGGCATTTGGATTGGGTCTTAATAAAGCAGGTATGAGCAGCTGTGACAGGTCTGGAGGCCACTTTTATGTCCTTGGGACCTCATGGGCTACTGAAAAATAAAACGAAAAACCCAAAGTGCCCCCAGTGGGTATTTCTTTGATGTTAAATAGTACAGGGAAGCCTTGCAGCCGCTTGAAAAAGCAAATTGTTGTGAGCAGCAATTCACTCTTTTTTTTTTCCAGAAGAAAGGTTAATCCATGATTCGAGAGGTGTTGAGGTCCACTAAAACATCCTTTGGGGGATGAATGCAACCCCTGGGATGGGAGTTTTTTAACTTTAGAAAATGGTATATGAAATATGGAAGGGAAGAGTTTGGGGTGACTGACTTTGAGGATGCCATCCCAGCTCTGTTGGGAGGGAAGACAAGACAAGACAAGATGAGCCCCTTTTAAACCAGCAGAACCCATCCCATCCTGTCTTGATGTTGCTCCTGTTCCTTAAAGCAGCGGTGAAATAACAGGGCTTCCCTCTCCTGCCATATAGTGGAGATGCACAAAGTGTGAGATACACAGAGATCACCAAAGAAGAGCAGGGAGAGATGACAAAACAGAAGGACAGAAGGACAGATGGGCAGAGTGGTTGGTGTACATTACACAGAACCACCATCCACAACTAGAATGCCTCCTCCAAACTAGGTGAAACAATACCAGTTTATACTATAAGCACTGTGCTGTGGTTTTGATGGAAGTTCAAAAAAACTTGTAACAAGATGTAAGTAGGTAAACACAAGAGTGCCATAATATTAGAGAATGTCACTTGAGCTTATCAAGGATCAGTGGAGTGAACAAACATTATTCATACCAAAGAAAAAGGATAATGTGGACAGGAACACTCTTTTCTTGTGTTTGGTTTTCCAGTCTTTCTCTTTTGATCACATGATCACCATAAACTTGGACTCTTCCTTTCACTAGCATCTTTTATGACTTTCTCACATGCCTGTAAGCACTTGAAACATTTTTTTCCACTTGATACAATCTCTAGTTATTTTTAAAAAAATAACAGCTGAAGTGATTATAACTGTTTTTGTTTCCCTGATCCCAGCATTAATCTGGCCTTGCAAAAGAACTGAAAAAAGGTATTAGCCAACAACAATATTTGTTGTCTGCTTTCCTTTGCATACCCTCCTAGGTAATTTTGGCTCTTAACACTCAGAAAATATCCCCTGCATGGTCACCTGGAGGCAATTCCTACTCCAGCATTAATCCAGGCATTCATTCCAAGCATGTTCTCCTGTGCTATTTTAAGATTAACCATTCAGTGGTAACTACTTCCACTGTGCAGTATCACTTATATTTAACTAAAGAACTTCTTTCTTTTCCTATCTGCATATTGCCTATAAAGTGTGTGTGTTTGCCTCCAAGGTGCCTGTTGACTTATGGTGACCCCACAAATAATATAGGGTTTTCTAGGCAAGGAATACTCAGAGGTGGTTTTGCCAGTTCCTTTTTCTGAAATATAGTCTACAGCACCTTGTGTTTGGTGGTCTCCCATCCAAGTACACTAACCAGAGCTGATCCTACTTAGTTTCCAAGATCAGAAAGGATGTGGTGGCTTTAGGGTATTTAGGCCTATAAAATAGAGACAGTATATTATATATTTTTTTGTTAAGAAGGGAGTTTTCTTTCCACTTGCACTGCATGAAGTGAAAACTGCCTGGCTTGGTTCCTTAATCTCAGCTGCCCTTGAAACAGCAATTTTAAAGAAGCAGCCAGTAACCTGCTCTGCTGTCCCTACTCTTGCTCCCTCTGTGGTTGTGGAATGCTGTGCTGCCATACTTTTAGAGGATTTGAACAGCCGGCCCAATCCTTTGGGTGGTTTTGCCATTGGGGAGTCTTGGCAAAATAATTGTTAGAAGGGAGGCGTCTGCTTTAATCTGCCTGGCAGAAGACCCTCTGAGAATCTCCATTTGCCACTAAATGCCAAAAGTCTGAGAACAAAACAGATCTTCAGGGATTTCCAGTGACTTGGGTTTTGATGACTTGATTGAAATTAGCATAATGAGCTTTGACTTTTATTTTTGCATGGATAGGTGGGGAGGAGGGCAACAAGGGAAAGCATAGCAAAACTACTCATTGATTCTTTTTTTAGAAAATTAAATAAAATAAAATAAACACAACTAAGAAAGCACTCCTTTTCTAGGCTGGACCAGCTGGAAGGTAAACATTTGTCTTCATGGTGTGCTAAGAAATCACATTTTCCATCTCTAGGATTTGGGGAGGTGGTGGGGGAGTGTTACATTTCAATTGATTTATTAACAAGCTGAGGCCTGGGCATAAAGGACCCCCCTCTTCTGTACAGAATGTAAAAACGTATCATTTGGCTTTTGCAATACTTGCCTTGTTCTGAAAGGAAGGTCAGGTTCATGTCCACGCCTGCCTCTCAATGGTTAGCTGTGTTAAGCTGCTCAGGGGTGTGTGAGTGTGTTTATTCATAAGTGTCAGACAACCAGCCCTGTCACCACTAAGCAACTGTAACAACAAAAATGTTGAGGCAAATCCTTTCCTCGGATATACCCAAGCACGCCTCACCTGCTTAGCAAGTACGTTTTTAAAAAACTGGAAAGTGAGTGTCTGTGTGCATGTGTGCATACACATATATGTATGCACACACTCATCTTGCATAAAACAGATTAAACCATATGGATTATTTCTCAGCAAACACCTAACAGCTTTTTTGCATCCCGTTTGATAGTAAGCAGTTTATCCTCTTTGCATCTGTTATAGTAGCTAGCAAACCTTTTCAGTGGTGTAAGTTAGTACCGTAAATCTTTTTAGTAGATGTTAGCATGGCCGTATTTCAGTACCGGAAGACTTCAAAGCATGCACCGTTACTGCATAATGTCAAAATATATATAGTGCAGAATATGTGGTGCTGGTTACATAAATTTACATCCATTTCATGGCATGTTGTTGTTGACCAGACACCACATGGAAGGTAGATTGGACTTGTGGGGCGGATGCTAGCAAACCTTTGTAGTGAGGGGGAGGAGCACAGAGAGATGTGCCAAATGTTATTGCCTGCTAACCAATAAAATTCCTTCTTTTTCTGTACCATTTGCAGACAGTAGCCATGTTTTCAAAAATGTTAAACATGGTTAAAATGGGCCTTGGATTTTTTTTCTCTCTAAATTAAAGAAAAGGGGCATCAGAGTCAGTGTGAGAATGAATGTACTTTACTAATGCTTAGATTCCCCTCTGTAGAAGGTGACCTTTGGATAGAGGCAGAGAGTTCTACCATTTGCCTCAGGTGTGGCTGTTCTTGTAAAACTGCCACCTGAAAACAGCTTTCCTTCCCCACTTCTCTAGTCCATTAAGAAACATAGTAGGGTTCTATAAAAATGCCTTTCTCTCATCCCCCACCCCGTCCTGCATTTGTGTCCTGAGCTAGGGCAGGAACGAAGCCCATGTTTGAATACAGTGTGTGAAGGATTCTAGAATTAATTATAATTCTGATCTATTTTTCTTCTTTCCAAGTGTCCCACTGAAAGATCATCTTGCTGTAAACATGCTGCTGCAAACACTGTTCTAAATCTTATTGTTAGTCCTGAATAGAGTAAAGCCATTGAATCAACTGGATTTACTTATGTGTTGAATCATCATTCAACAACTGATTCAGTGGGTTGATTTTAGTTGGGAATAACCAACAGGGTTCCAGCACTGTGTTTTTGAAGATGGAATCCTAAAATGCTCAATCTTGCATCCAAGCATCCAGCAAAGCCACCCACTTGCTCCACAAAACCGGATTCCTGTTTGCTGCCCCCTCCACCCCCCTCTGTGTATTCATGGCTGCATGCACATGAACACTTGTGCACACACAATTTCAGGTTTGTAGACAGAGGAGTAAAGGTTTGACACAAAGCCTTCTCATGCAGCACTTGAGAACCAAAAATGACTGATGCTGCTGTCATATCAGTCAGAGGGTTTTTATTTTTTAACACCCCACCCCTACCTAATTTGATGAATAGATTTCAGGGCAGCCAAAATATAAACAACCTGGGCTTTGAACATAGCTGTTAATTGATAGAATTCCTGACATAGATAAACTTTGTTGAATTTGCTTTCCAGCATTATATAGAAATTGCGTGTAAGCGGTTTTGTGTTTTATTTTTTATTGCTTTTGTCTCTTTCATTGTGCATAGCTAGGCAAATTTGTCCGTAGCAGGAGTGTTCCTAATTTAGTCCCTAGTGACCTCTGTAGCCATGATTGGCAGGCTGCTGTCAAGGTAGAACTTATGCCTTGATGGTGGGAAGGAGCAGAACAAATGCCAGAGGACAGCTCCAGCTCCCCTGGGGAACTGGGCTAAAAAGGTGAAAGAAATGCAATTACATGATGTTTTCTAGCAGAGAAAGTTAATTAGCTACTTAAAGAGTGTTTAGTGCCATTTGATAGGGGGAAATGGACACATAGCAAAGGGGTGTGTGGGTATGGCGTGTGTGGAGGTGGGGGCAGAATCTATTCTGGCTTTCTAGCATCTTCCTCTGTAATCTTTCCAGAATTTTTCCCCTCCCCAAAGAATGGATTGGCATATTGGGTGAAGGAAGATGAAGGGACTCTAGTCTTGCTTTTGTGTTTCAACAGATGCAAGGAGATTGTGGAAGTTCTAGCCTGTTACCTGAATGCAATGAGGAATTAGGTATGGGTGAACATGTTGATACTTGGTTCAAACAAGATGGAGACACTGTTGATAAGCAGACAGCTGCAGATTCGGGGTACTAGGTAGGATAGCATTCCCTCTGAAGGAGAAGTCATGCAGATTCAACACTGTTCCTGGAAGGCAGCTAGGTTGTGGTGATAGTCATGGGGTGTCTTTGACCAGCTTTGACTGTTGTGGAATCTGTACCCTTTCTTGGGGATAAAAGATTGGGTCTCAGTGATTAAACATCTCTTGGTTAGATTCTGGTAGTAGAGTTTACATGGGGCTGCCCTTGTGAAGTGTTTGGAAATGCAAAATGCAGCTAAACTTTTGTCAGGTGTCTGCTTTATAGTCCACATTAAACTGATCTAGGGTCAGCTTTACTGGTTTCCATTCTGTTTCCAGGCCCAATTTCAAGTGCTTATTTTGACCTACAAAGCCCTAAACAGTTTGTGGCTGGATAGCTGAAGGGCAACATCCTTCCATATCAACTTGCTTGTAATTTACCATTATAATTGGAGGTCCAGTATGCCTCACCACAGAGAGAGGCTAGATTGGTGGTACTCAAGGCACAGGGCCTTTTTGGTAGCAGCACCATGGCATAGAATTGGCTCCTGGGGTTCCTCTTGTGTTGAGAGGAAGTGAGTCAGAGACTGCTGAGAGGAAGTAGGTGAGAGGCAGAGGGAGGAGCTAGCAGCCGTTAGCTCTGTATATAGCTGAAGTCCCACTCTCTGGAGCTCGGCATACAGGAGCAAGGCCATTGGGTGTTTGGCATGTGTGTGTGTGGAAGAGACAGCATTAGGTGAGCTTGTGGCTGTTGAATTCCACTTTTCCAGCCCCAGAGAGTTCTTGGAAGAATTTGTTGGGTAATGCTAATGTGCTTGCTTGGGTCAAGGCTGTTTTGTTTGTGTGGTCTGAGTGTAGGCTTGCCTCGGGGGACTCATTAGCATTTGTCTGGTGAGCTACTTGTGTTGAAAGGAAGTGAGTCAGAGAGTGCTGGGAGGAAGTAGATGAGAGGCACAGGAAGGAGCTAGCAGCCAGCAGCTCTCTCTCTATAGCTGCAGCTTCAGTCCCTGGAGCTTGGTGTACAGGAGAAGAGGCCAAAAGGGGTGCTTGGCATGGGTGTTTAGCGGGGGAGTTTGGGGAGGGAGGCCCAGAGTTCTGTTCTAGTGCCTCCTTCAGAGTATTCAATATGGACAGTGAGGGAACTCCTGCAGTCACCTGCAACAGCTGTGGGATGTTTGTTTTCTTGACTGAGGATGTGCAGAGCTACAGCTGCAGCAAGTGCAAGTTGGTTGTGTTGTTGGAAGAGAAGGTCCAGCAACTTGAGACCTGATTAGCCACTATACAGCGTATTAGGGAGGAGGAGGTTTTCTTAGACAGAGCAGAGCAGAAGGTTCAGGAACATGCTGGGGATGTCCCTCTGGAGGATGTCAGTTCTGATACACAGGAGGTCAGTGTTTGGAAGAATGTGACTTGTTGAAGGAGCAGGGGCCATTCTGTGAGTTTGGCACTACAGACCCAGTTTGAAGCTCTCTCCCTTGTCAGTGATGACAAGGAATGGGAAGGAGAGCAGAAGAACCAGGTCTCAGAGAATGTGCATGATACCTTGGACAGTTCAGCACATAGAGTTGCCTCTGCCAATCCTTGGAGGAGCTGTGTGATGGTGGTAGGGAACTCCCTGCTGAGGGGTACAAAATCAGGTCTGCAGGTCTGGTAAGATGTCTCGAGGGGGGTGCTGTCTCCCAGATGAAAGAATCTGTGATGTAACAAAGAGGCTGACGAGACTCATGAAGCCCACTGACCAATCCCTTTATTTTGGTCCGCGTGGGAACCAATGAAACTGCAAGGCATAGCCTTCAGGTTATCAAAAGGGATTGTGAGGCTCTGGATAGGAAGCTGAAGGACTTGGATGTACAGGTGGTCATTTTGTCTGTCCTTCCAGTGGAAGGGCATGGCTCAGGAAGGGAAAGAAAGATAGTGGAGCTGAACAACTGACTGCACAGATGGTGCCACCCGGAACAGTTTGGCTTCCTGGACCATGGAGTGCTGTTTCAGGGAGATGGACTTCTGGCAAATGATGTGTTGCACCTCACAGCAGTTGACAGGAATGTTTTTGCAAAGAGACTGAAAGTTCTGATTAGGAGGGCTTTAAACTGAGTTGTGTGGGGAAGGGAGACAGTATTCATGAGGACAGGAGTTCATCAAGTGCTGGAGATAATCGCCCAAATGTTATACAGAGAACAAGGCAAATAGTACAAGAGTCCAACAGTGGGAGGAATAAAAACTTTAAAAGGCGGATAGGGGGAATGGCCCATGGTCTTAGATGGTCTCCCATGGTCTCCCATGCACAGAGCATGGGAAATAGGATGAATTTGAACACTTAGCACAGCATAGCAGATATGATTTAATAGGCATCACTGAAACCCGGTGGGATGAGTCTCATGATTGGAATGTAATAATAGAGGTGTATAACTATTTCAGAGAAACAGAACAAACAGGAAGGGTGGTGGGGTAGAATTATACGTTAAGAATATGTATACCAGTGAGGAGATTCATTATTTAAATTCTGCGAGCCAAGTTGAGAGCATCTGGGTAAAAATTAAGGGGGAGAGAAACAGCAGGGATGTCATTGTGGGGGTCTACTACAGACCTCCAACCAAACTGAGGACTTGGATGATGCCTTCCTGGAAGAGATGACCACACATTCAGAACGGAGAGATGCAGTAATAATGGGGAATTTGTTGGAAGCCCAAATCTGCCAAAAATTTAAGGTCCAACAAATTCCTCACTTGCCTTGCAGACAATTTTATTGTCCAGAAGGTGGAATAGGCAACAAGGGGATCTGCTATTTTAGATCTGATCCTGACCAATAGAGATGATCTGGTTAATGGGGTGGAAGTGGTGGGATACTTAGCAGGGAGTGACCATGTTCTCCTGGAGTTTGTTATACAGAGGAAAGGGGAGGCCAAGTGTAGTCAGACATGCCTTCTAGACTTTAAGAAAGCTGATTTCAGAAAACTTAGGGAATTACTGTGGGTGATCCAGTGGTCAGGAATACTAAAAGAGAAGAGAGTACACGATGGGTGGGAGTTTCTAAAAAGTGAGATATTGAAGTCAGAACTTCAAACAGTTCCAATGAGGAGGAAAAATGGGAGGTGTCTAAAGAAACCAGGATGGATGCCTAAAGAACTTTTAACTGAGCTAAGACTTAAAAGGAACATGAACAAGAAATGGAAAAAGGGAGAAATCTCCAAAGATATTAAACTAATAGCCAGCTTGTGTAGGGGGGAAATCAGAAAAGCAAAAGCACAGGTAGAGATCAGGTTTGCTAGAGAGGTTAAAAACAATAAAAAGGGCTTTTTTGGATCGTCCATGGCAAAAGAAAGAACAAGGAAATAGTAGGACCGCTGCGGGGAGAAGGTGGCAAAATGCTAACAGAGGATAGAGAAAAGGCAGAGCTACACAATACCTTTTTTGCCTCGGTCTTCTCCCAAAAGGAGAACAATGCTCAGCTTGGGGAAAATGGAGCAGATGATGCAGTAGGGGAAATACAGCACAGAATTAGTAAAGAGGTAGTTCAGGAATACCTGGCTGGTATAAATGAATTCAAGTCTCCAGGGCCAGATGAACTTCATCCAAGGATATTAAAAGAACTGGCAGAAGTAATCTCAGAACCATAGATTTTACTTGAGTTTTTTCTAGGCTGTGAGGCTACGTTCTGAAAGAGTTTATTTCTGACATTTCGCTTGCATCTGTGGCTGTCAATAATCTTTGAGAATTCCTGGAGAACAGGAGAGGTCCCAGCAGATTGGAGGAGGGCAAACGTCCCCATCTTTAAATAGGGGGGAGGGGAAGAAGACCCAATTGCCCAGTCAGCCTGACATCAGTACTAGGAAACATTTTAGAGCAGATCATTAAACATACAGTCTATAAACACTTAGAAAGGAATGCTGTAATCATTAAAAGTCAACATGGGTTTTTTGAAAAACAAGTCATGCCAGACTAATCTTATTTCTTTTTTTGATAGTTACATACTTGGTAGATGAAGGGAATGCTGTGGATGTAGTGTATCTTGATTTCAGTAAGGCCTTTGACAAATTCCCCCATGATATCCTTGTAAAAAAATTAGTAACATGTGGGATAGACAATGCAACTGTTAGGTGGATTTGCAATTGGTTGATGGGCCAAATCCAAAGGGTAATCACCAATGGCTCCTCTTCATCCTAGAGAGTAGTGACCAGTGGGGTGCCACAGGGTTCTGTCCTGGGGCCAGTGCTATTCAACATCTTTATCAATGACTTGGATGAGGGAATAGAGGGCATGCTTATCAAGTTTGCAGATAACACCAAGTTAGGAGGGGTAGCTAATACCCCAGAGGACAGGATCAGAATTCAAAATGACCTTAACAGATTAGAAAGCTGGGCCCAAACTAACAAAATGAATTTCAACAGGGAGAAATGTAGGATACTACACTTGAGCAGTAAAAATAAAAAACACAGACATAGGATGGGTGACACCTGGCTTGATGGCAGTACATGCGAAAGGGATATAGGAGTCTTAGTGGACCACAAATTGAACATGAGTCAGCAGTGTGACATGGCAGCTAAAAAAGCCAATGTGATTCTAGGCTGCATCAATAGGAATATAGTGTTTAGATCAAGGGAAGTATTAGTGCCACTCTATTCTGCTTTAGTCAGACCTCACCTGGAATACTGTGTCCAATTCTGGGCACCACAATTCCAGAAGGATATGGACAAGCTGCAACGTGTCCAGAGGAGGGTTCCCAGGATGGTGGGAGGTCTGGAAGCCATGCCCTATGAGGAGCAGCTTAGGGAGTTGGGTATGTTTAGCCTGGGAAAGAGAAGGTTAAGAGGTGACTTGATAGCCATGTTTAAATATTTGAAGGGATGTCACATTGAGGACGGAGCAAGCTTTGTTTTCTGCTACTCCAGAGACTAGGACACAGAGCAATGGTTCAAACTACAGGAAAAGAGATTCCATCTAAAACATTAGGAAGAACTTTGTGACAGTAAGAGCAGTTTGACAGTGGAATGCACTGTTTGGGAGTGTGGTGGAGTCTCCTTTGGAGGTTTTTAAACAGAGGCTGGATGGCCATCTGTTGGGAATGCATTGATTGTTTATTCCTGCACGGCAGGGGGTTGGACTGGATGGCCCTTGTGGTCTTTTCCAACTCTATGATTCTTTGAAAGACGGGCTGCTGCTTTGTTTGGCTTTAGTTGAGCAATAGAGACTGTCTAATTCAATCAGGCTCTTAATGTTTCAGCCTTTTTTTAACCACTCTTTAATTCCTGCTTCCTGCATGTAAACTTTATCATGGTTTATTTTGTTCCTTGCTCTTGGAGCAGAACCTCTGGATAGTAGCATATATGCCCATTGTGCTATATACATAATACAGTAGGAGCCCCGTATCTGTGGGGGATTAGTTCCATCCCCCCTCCCCCGATAATAGTGAATGCCCCCATTGCTCTGGCCCCTCCACAAAAGGTTTGCTTCCATTATCAGACTGCTGATTCTAGAGGGTTTGGGTCTTAATACTGCACTAACCTCAGCACAGCACATTAAAACAAAACAACAAAGATAGCAGTCCAATCCAGAACATAAACGCTTCTTTGAGTTTTGATTTCATTCTATTCTCTCTTAATTTAGAAGAAGAAATAATGCAATTTGGGCCTTCTGAGGCCTAAATATGGACATGGTACTTTAAGGTTCAGGCTTGCGGCTTCACGTGGTTGATCAGCAGATCAGCATAGAGGATGTGGATGCTTTGATGGCCTTATCATTTCATGTGACTGCTAATAGAAGGGGCCTTGAGGCAAAAGAACACAGGAGCAGTTCCCTGGAATTAGCTTAATGTTGCAAAGGGGGCATGAGATGCCACATTCAGTTCCTCCTGACTTTATAAATAGATTTACCATTGGCTTCAGTTCAAGCAAGGTTTTGCTAGATTCGTTTTTAAAATTAGTGTTTGTGATAGTTGCATTTAGGCTCCAGATCTGAAGAACAGGGAGCAGAGCAGAGGTTTTGTTCTCATTCAAATGACACAAAAACTTGTCCTTACATAGTGTATGCCATCGAACAGCATTGCATTTTTATCTGTCATGTATTAGGTCTATTATCATAAATCTGATGTTACAGGGCATGGCAGTGCTTCAGTGCCTATAATATAGCAAGGGGAGAAAGAATTCACATAGGCATGAACAATGTCTCCAATCGTATATGGCTCAGTGTAGCACAGCAGTTCTGCATGCAGACCTACACTAGGGTGAGCCATATACCACCACCCCAGACTTTACTGTACAGCTTCTGAATCCTCACGCCCCCTCCCCCCAGCCACTGCATGCATCATGGGAAGCAGCAGGATTGGAGAAGAATCTGGCTATATCCGCATAGCCAGAAGCAAAATGTCTATGTTAGCATGGAAATCTGTCAGGGTCCTCCAGAGATCCCTGCTGCTGTAATCATTTCACGTCTTCCTAAAGGGGCATAGCCAGACACTTCTCTGATCCTGCCTGTTCCCCATGAAGCCTGGAATGGCCATGTGGGGCTTCAGAGGGTATACAGTACATGCTCTGGGCATGCGGAAGGAAGAAGGAAATACCAACCTTAGCAGTGCCCCCAAAAGGACCTGCTCAGGTATAAGGGAAACATACACCTATGTATGCTACTAATGGGATGCCAGCCAATCAGGGCCTCAGTAGTACACTCAATGCCTTTCCCTGCCTCACACATCTTCCACTATTAGAAGCACTGTGGAATCTGTGGTTCTTCTCTCTGCAGTATCTTTTTATAACAGGGTTTTGCTTAACTATAGCTTCTACTGGATAGTGCATCTCCATGCCTCCCGATGTAATGCAGCAGCTTTATTTGAGAAAGAATCACAACCCGGAAACATCACCCAAGGAGACCCTCTGCTGTGCTTTCTGCAACCGGACTTGTTTATCTCGGATTGGCCTTTTCAGTCCTCAGCACGCTTGCAGAAAGCGCAGGATAAGTCCTTCCTGAATCTTCGTTTGTGAAGAAAAGCCAGAGAGAGAGAGAGAGAGAGAGAGCGCTTCTACTAGATTTTTCTTTGTTCTTTGCCTCTGGGACCTTGATGTTCAGGAAAAAAATTGGAAAGGGCAGGTTGACCCCAAAGGGTTCTGTGGACTAAGGCAAGCTACGGTATTTGTTCTAGCAGACCAAATAGGCAGAATATGTGAAAATTTTGTATGCTTCTTATAATGAGTTACCAGCTGCAGGAGCATCATGACCTGTGCCCTGAATTGCTATCAATAAACTAAAAAACATTTTCATAGTCAAAGGGGGAGTGGCATAAGAATGCCCACCAGGACATCTGGTTGGATGCACATATAGCACTCTGTAGTCAGTCTTTACTCTGTGTTTGTAACTGCACTATTTTTCTTATTGGGTGTAGTCAAATTAGCAAGCTGTTTTAATGTGATGGAAGCACTGCACTTGATGTAAGGCTTGCCAAAACTGTTAGGAAACCATCCTTTAAGACGCTCCAAAAGTCAACAAGTACCTTCAGAGGAAATGTCAAAAACTGATTATAGATATATAGGTCAAAAAATCAACTTCATTTTTTTAAATAGAAAAAATGCTACACACAGGAAAAATCAGCAAGGGCAAAGTATTCCTAATATACAATGGTATTGTACTGCTTATTAAGTCATCTCCTTCACATAATGCACTTCACGGGTAGGGTGCTGAGGATTCACATAAAAATACAAAATAAGAAATCAATTATATATTTTACACTTTCTATCATTTGTTAAAATTCATAAATAGCATTACAAATCCCTTTGTATACATTACAGTTGTAACATGGGAAAAACAGCACAAAAAACTGGCAGCACCAATAATTCCTTTCGTAAGTCACTCCTTACTTTATAGTAAAGATAACCTTCAACTGTTTCACTACAGTGAAGCCAAATACTTCTGTAGACTAAAAATGGACTGACCGTTAATCCAAAGACTGGAGCTCAAATCAAACATCAGTTACGAGAACTATATGCTAACTGCTATCAAATAATTAATTTGTTCTTAAATGCCGTGGTTAGAACCTAGGTGAGAAGATCATTAGCCCAATTTGAAATCATTATATTACAAACTCAAAAGAAATACCATCATAAAGCTATAAAATTACAACAATAGAAATTAGTAATTAATGACAGAAGCAGAATCTAGGTCAGTCTGTAGGATGAAACCAATAGGAATCAATTTGGCGGGGGGGGGGACCCTTTCAGATAAGTAGAAACTACATTGAAGTTAGTACATTGGTAGTACATAAACCCACAAAAATGTGTGTTTGTGTGTGTGCAGTTCAATTTGTAGGAGGAGATGTGATGACAAAAGCACTTTTTTAATACTTGGTAGGAATGAAAGGTGTTAAAGTATTTCTGTCTCAAAATGTATGACATATCTGGTAAGATCACAAAGCAAATAATAGACCCAGAACCCAATCTTATTATTTATTTGTTTGTTTGTTTGTTTGTTATTTATACCCCGCTCTTCAGCCACAAGGGTATCAGAGCAGCTTACAAACTGTTTTAAGCAATAGCAATTTACACATCTACACTGCATTAAGTTTCTTAGGCTTCTCTCTCTTTTTGAAAGGCATAATGAAGATTTATTCAAGGAAGACTCATTGACCTTTTGCAGGGTAGTACCATGTTTGGAAGTTGCAGCAAACAACAAGCCAAATCAGCTAGCATGGTGTAGTGGTTTCAGTATTGGACTAGGAGACCAGGATTTGAACCCCAGCTTGGCCATGGAAACCCACTGGGTGATCTTGGGCAAGTCACACTCTCTTGGCCTCAGAGGAAGGCAGTGGCAAACCCCCTCTGAACAAATTGTGTCAGGGAAAAAACCCATGATAGGTTCATCTTAGAGTCACTAAGAAATGATTTGAAGACACAACAGCAACAACAAGAACAGCCATGTTTAGAAGTGGCACCAAACTACAACCCAAATCGAGGGCTCTCGCTAGAAAAATGGAAGCAAGGACTGTGAACTCCAGTTCTTAAAAAATAAAGAAACAAAAGCAGCTGTGTTGGTCCTTGAGGATAAACAAAATCCACAGTTGGGTAATACTCACTTTGAGGACCAGCAACTAAAGTGAGTAATCTTTCAGGTTTCCCAGAATTCTTATTCAGCATAGGTGGCGTAAAATCCCCATTCTCTAATTCTTTTTACTGCCTAGCCTGAAGAGTTCTGTTTAGTTCCAAGTTATTTCCCAACTGTGCATTCTCTTCTTAAAACTTAACCAAACAAGTGCCTGTTGGTATTTAAGACAGAGGTATACAGAATGAAATGTTTAAGGTTCCACCTTTTGTACATGCTGATTTATACATATCAAGTGTGGTGATATTTGCATTTCTTCATATTCAATTTGTTTTGTTTATAAAAGTTAATTGAAGTGGGAGGGGAAGCATCATAGACCTCCAGAGATTCCTTGGCCAGCGAAGAAGACTTCTCAATGACTCCAGCTGCTCTGAATATGAAACTTTTGAACCTGTCTGAGAAAATGAGTTTCACTGTTTTGGTAGTGCAGAAACTGCTTTTATGTGAATTTTTTTGCAGAGGAAATTTTTTATTGGAATAAGACCATTTTTATGTGGGTTAGTTACTGCATTTTTTTTATTAACCTCCTATAGTTCTTACCCTTAGGGAAAAAATAGTGCTTTTGTTTTGAAAGAAGAAGGTGATTTGGACACCTTCTTTCAGAATGAATTAGGATGTTAGATAAATGCAGGTTACCAGGTTTTTCTATGAATACCTCCCCCCCAAAAAGCCCATTTAATGGCGTGTTGTTGTTTTTTTACATTGCTAACAGTCTGGAATGGTGCAGACATAATATTGGCAGTCTCGTATGGGAGCGGGACATGGGTATGTATTCCCTCTTCTCTCTGGCTAGAATTCTTCTGTCTGCATTACCCATGATTAAGCATAGATGGCATGGATGATAACCACTGAACCAGTTAGCTGTGTTTCATGCTTAAGCAGAGCACTGGAAAGTTAAGCAGCTGGCAAACCCTAGTTAAGTGAGTAGTTTGGTTGGCCATACAGTGATTAACATCAGTGTTCTAGTGTAACACTTCTCTGCAGTCAAAGGTAGAGAGAAATTTGCACTGCGGAGAGCTGAGAGAAGAGAGCGCTTCTCCTTGTTGCCTCAACTGTGGCCAAAAAATTTCCACACAAAGGTATCAGTCCTCTGCATAGCTAATATATTATGGTGCAAGACTTGTTTATAGCACCTAATATATTGTACAGTGTTTTGTTGTATCAGTTTTATTGTAAGATACTGTACAAGTTTTAGAGGGTAGCTGTTACAAATCAAATTGTATATGCTAGGTACAGTGGGCCCTTGATATCCACTGGGTTTGGGTTCCAGGACCCCCCTGGATATTAAAGTGCATGGATGCTGAGGTCCCATTATATAAAATGATGTCCCTTATATAAAATGGCAAAACCAAGGTTTGCTTCTTGGATTATTTGTGTGTGTGTGTGTGGAATATTTTCAAGCCGTGGATGGTGAAATCCATGGATGCCAAATCTGTGGATACAGAAGGCCGACTGTATATTCAAAGGTAAGTTCGGTGTTTGTGGGTTGGGGGCAGAGAAGCAAGAGATCTATGGACCAAAGTGCCAAAAAGGGTGTGAAAGAACTGAAAGCAAACATGGAATTCATTAGAGCACGTCTGCCTGTTTAAAGGGATAGCACGTATTTAAATTCTGAGGTGTGCTGAGAGGCTGATTGTTAGATGTGCTGGGGGGAGGCGCGCACACGTGTGTGCGCGCGCACGCGTACACACACAGACAGAGGTCTCATGTATTGCTGAGCTTGGTCCTCTCTCTGGGGCTCTGTTAAAAGCATAGCCCTCTGCCTGTACATCTAGGAAATGTGAATTGGAATGCAGTGACCCAAACCGGTTGGTGAATGCTAAAAATAAGGCTGTTCTAATAGCCTGGTGTGGCCTTACTTTCAGAGGCACTGCTGTCAGGATAGGAAAACGTACTGATGTGGCGGGAGGGGGGGCTGTTCTGCACAGGCCTGCTGAGTGTGTGATTTTTTCAGCGCTCAGTGCCCACATTGTTCAATAAGCGGATTAAAAAACACTGCATAAAGTGGCTTTTCAGGGGGCTGCTTTCATACCTGCTCCTTGCCTTGTTTTGCAAACCCACGATTTCACAGTAGAGCCCATTCAGGCTGTTCAAGTCGATTGGCCTTTTCAAGATCCTAGAGGTCACAGTTTCAGATTCACTTATTTCCCAGAGCACTGCTGTTTTTCTTAGGGTGGAGGTGGTATTTTGCAGAGAAGAGAATAAATTAGTTTCTCAAAACTACACTCTGGACTCCATGGGAGGAGGAGATGTGGGGGGCAAGGGCAAACAGCAGATCTCCTGAGTTCAGTTACTTAACATGCTGAAAAACACGATGTCTGGCTTGTTCTTTTTAATATTTTTGGTTCAGCAGCTGCCACTTTTCCTGTTCAGAAATGAAAGTCTCTGTGTGGTTTCAAATTTTAAATTTCTAAATTTAGGGTATTAAAAATATGTAGAAATGTGGCACAGTAAGCAAGGAGTTTTTCTAACATTTATTATCGTTCCTCTAAATGATTAGCACATCCTCAGATTTGCATATGCTCAAATCAGAACTGTGTTCTGCCCCCAATTATCAATGCTGTTACCAATTCTTTCTCTCTGAGCTTATAAGGACCCAAAGTCCTAGATGCAGTCTATGAAGGTTGATGCATGTTTTCTGGCAGCTCATCCATTTTCTGCCACATCTGTGACAATGGAACAATGGAAGAGGCATGCTTAGAGATTTTGTATACTCAAGCATGTACAAATACATGTACTATTTGTGTGAGGGTGTGGGTGTGTGGGGTGTGTTCTCGTTCTCTCTCTCTCTCTCTCTCTCACTCACACTCACACACACACACACACACACATTTTAGATATTTTAATTCGCCATTGTTTATGACAGAAAATGTAGCTAAGAAATGTAACCATATACCATGGTGAGCATTTGTCAGCTTTCTTTTCCAATTGTTTGTGTAAAAGGGAGAGGCACTTTTTCTGGAAAGGGGGATGTCATGGCTCAGTGGTAGAATACATGCTTTGCATGCAGAAAGTCTATCGGGGAATCCACATGACACAAATACAGTAGGACCCCTGTATCCACTGGTTTAATTATACATGGGACACAAAACAGCATACGTACCATCGAGTTGTCCTAGAAAATGCGTCCTCTGTAGCCATTTTCTAGGTCCTCCAAGGCAACTCTATGGTATTTTAAACCGGAAGTCCCATTATTTTCAATGGTGTTCACTATTATCCATGTTTTTTGGTATCCACGCCCCCCCCCCGAACAAATCCCCAGCGGATACAGGGGTCCTACTGTAATCCATTTTGAAATTGGATTATTTGCATAGCTCCTTCCTATGGAATCCTGGGATTGTAGTTTTACAAGGTCTTTAGCCTTCTCTGAATGCTGGTACCTCACCAAACTACAAATACCAGGATTCCATAGGATGGAGCCATGCAAGTAATCCAGTTTCAACCTGGATTATTTCTCTAGTGTAGATGCCCCCTCAGGCTTAGTCCCTAGCATCTCTCATGACAAAGGGTCTTGGGAAACTGCTCCGAGACAGACCTCTTCCTGAGATTTTGAAGAGCTTCCGCTAACCAGTGTCAGAACTGAGCTAGGCAGACCAATGGTTTCACTCACACAGTGTAGATAGCAGCTTCTGGCATTCATGTGTTGTTTGCTGTGGCAACCACATGCAAACTTGACACAGTTTGTAATTTCTGTTGTTCAAAGTGCATTGCAACATTATTCTTTGTGCTCAGGGAGAAAAACCTGTGAAAGTGGCTGCCCATTTCAGTTTTTACAAATGAGGAGTTGTTCCCAAGGCTACTGGATGAATCTGTGGCATAAATGGAATGTGAATGTGGTTCTTTTCCAGTCTGCTCCTGGCACAGGAGCCATGCTGCCTTTTATTTTGCATCCGCATTTGCAAATGCACCTGAAAAATCCCCCATTTTAGATCTTGCCCTCTTAGCATTGTTGCATTTCCCCCACCCCCTGGATTCTGAATCCTGGATCCTATTTGAGGGAGTTTTTTCTAACCAGTGTTGGTTGCTGAGTTATTTGGAGTTGACAGGAAAGAGGGGAGATGGAATGAACAGTTTGCTTGTGGGATCAGATTCATTGACCTGAAAGTGCTACACTAATTTGGATGCTTCTGTGTATGTTACTTTACAGCACACTTCCTGACTCAAGTGAAACATAATGAAATGAATGAATCATGTATTTTAAATTTTTATTTATGCTCTTCTCTTTGCAGCAGACACACAGAAATAAAATTAGGCTGAGAGTTGACAAGGCCATCAGCTTAGCTTCATTGCTTGGTGGGGTTCAACGTGAATTTCCCACATCAAGACCAAATCCTTGGACTAATACACCACACTGACTCTTGCAGTTAGCAGTTTTCAATTTCATGCTGCCTCCTTTCTTTCCTCCTGGTGCAGAAGTTCCTGCGAAAGCCACATGACTCGTTCAGCCAGCTCCAGTTCAAGCCTTGATCCCAACTCTCAGTTCCAGGAGAATAATGGGCAGCTGCAGACCTCCAGGTGGGATGAGCAGCAGAAGGTGTTTGCCTTGGAACAGATCTGTGGAGTCTTCAGGGTTGACCTAGGTCAGATGAGATCTCTTCGCTTCTTTTTCAGGTAAAAAGGATGTATTGTGAGATATGAAGTTGAAGGCTTTCACGGCCGGCATCCATAGATTTTCTTTTTTTTTTTTCCAGGCTGTGAGGCCGTGTTCTCGAAGAGTTTACTTCTGACGTTTCGCCTGCATCTGTGGCTGGCATCTTCAGAGGATGGTTGGGTAGGAGTGTGTGCGCCCACAGATGCAGGCGAAACGTCAGAAGTAAACTCTTCCACAACATGGCCTCACAACCTGGAAAAAAACCAAAGAAAATCTATTTTGAGATATTCAGACATGGTTACCTTTGCCCTGTTTCCTGGGTGTCTGTCACTACAATACCACATTGAATTTCCATCCTTAAATATTCTGGAGGTAGAAGCCTATCTTGAAGGTTCTATCTTCTTTTTGGTTCATGGTTGCTCCTCAGCCTGTTTATTTCAAGCAACCTTTTGCCCACATATAACTTCTGTGCCTTCTGAACCAGTCACCCAGGACTTGCAGTTTTCAGCTCTGGAAGAATCTTACTGAGCCATTTTTAAAAAGAGGTAACTTGGAAGTAGGCCAGATTCTATATATCCACACAGAAGTGGCTCTTCTTATCCAGGCTTGGAATTTACCATCTGCATCAAACTTGGCCAGCTGAGGCTGGAAGTACACATTACCTTAGCAAATGTATATGCCTGCACAAGGTAATATGTAATTCCAGTCTGAGGATTGATGTTGTTTCTTCTTTTTCTCTTTCTGTCTTTCCAAACACTCAATGTGCAATTCCCATGGTTTCAAAAGAAGAAAAGTATATGCAGTGAAGGTATTGTGAAGCTGTTGCTACAGAGCATTCTCTTTTAAATGCTGGTACAAACCAGCATGAGATCTCAATCTTTCAGTCTGAATTAAGGTTACAACACTGTTTCTCTTCATGCCCCAAGTAATGGCTATGTCCTGGGAAAGCACAGTCGATAGAAGAGTGTGCCTGAGCTTATGGACAACCCAGCATCCCCCCCCCCCCAGTCTGGACTGTTAAAACAGCTCCCCTAAGCTGCATAAATGAACCTGAAGCTTTTGAGAGCATAAACCAAAAAGGAAGACTATTTCTTGAGGGGATGGTGGTAGTTGCAATCTCTTGAATTGGAAGGCCAAACACACTTATAACTTGAACAAAATATCTATTTTAAACTGTAAGTCATAGAATAGTTTTAGCACAGGAAATAAAAGGAAGTATCAGAACTAGTGGGAACATCAGGAATGATGTGCAATAGAACTATTGGTCAGTCTAGGTCAGCATAGTCTTGACTGACTGGGAGGGGCTCTACAGGATTTTAGACTAGAATTGTGTCTGCGTGTTCCTGCGTGTACATCTCTGCATGCAAATCCCATGTCTTGTCCCTGATCTACAAGCCTCTTTGCCCCATTACTTAAGGTTTCAGTGTTTTAGTCCAAAGTGTTCCCTTCCTGTTCTACTAGGGTGGTGGAACCAGAAGTTGTTGGAAATACAGCTCCCATCCTCACTCTCCCTTGGCTCTGCAAGCTAGGGCAGATGGAAGTTGCTGTCTAATCATATTGGGAAGATCCTGTCTTAGCAGAAAGCTAAACCTTCTTATCTGAGATGGCAAGCTAAGTGCTGACATGTAAGGCTCCACCAATCTCTCCCAAATGGTTAGGGAGCATATCTCCAACTTGCTTGGAGGCCTTTAGGTTGTTATTGATCCCCCTAAACATAATCAGTGACCAAAGGGAACTGTCTGAGCAAACGAGAAAGATAAAATTCACATTTCCATGCACAATTCTGCTGTTAGCCATGCAAACCAGTATTTAATTCTTGCATAATCTCTGGGCATTGGCAAAGCTAGAGTTTTGAGTTTGAAAGGCACAGTATTACCATTGGTTTCCAGGACGCCATCCATCCAAAACAGGCTTGAAGCTCCACATTTGTGTCTTTGGATAAAATCATCACAGTGAAGAGTTATATTCAGAGGTAGCTGTGTTGGCCTTGCAGCAAAATATAACAAAATCCAAAACCCACAAGCAGCGATACCTTTATTGGGCCAACTCCAAAAGATAAAATACATTATGCAAGCTTTCGAAGCCTCAATAGCTGAAAAGCTATGTTTATGATGAGTGTGTCCTGACCTTCCTCAAAGGTGTGCTGTGCACAAATTACCTTGTTTTATCCTCTCACTGGCTGTGAAAGGTAGCACAGACGGTGCCTAAGCTAGGGGCACCTAGATAAGCTTCATGGCCGAATGAGCGATTCAAACCTATGTCTCTCAGTGGGGAGTTGAGTGGGCTAATGATTCTTTTAATACTATCTGTGGTGTCCATGCCTTCTGTGTTATTTTCCAACCAACCCTTTATTTGCCTTTTTACCATCCCCACTGTCAAAATAGTCTAAATTCTGTGGACTTTTCTATGAAAATTTGCAAGAGAAGAGCTCCTTGCTTTTCTCTTGCTGGGCTTGCTCTTCCATCTATAACTCTTTCCATTCACTGCTGCTCTGCCTATCTTCTTTTTCCTTTGCTTTGATTTTCTAGTGTCTGTCTATTGAGTTTGTTTTTTCCCCTAGAGCCTGAGCTGCATAAACAAGAAATATGCCTTTACCTTCCATAAATTTTAAATCCTTTGCAAGGCACCTCGGACAAGAAGTCTCTTTGTTTAGAACTAGGGAGAGCTGGAGGTCTATGGGCAACTATCTTCTTAATCACAAATATGGTAACAGAATTCACATATCATTTGTAGGCTGCCTTGGGTCCTAGGCCAGGAGAAATCTGGGTTATAAATAAGTTAAATAAGTAAGTATGTACATTGGGATTCCTGGGAGTTTCTCTCTCTGGCTTTTCTTCGCAAACGAAGATTCAGGAAGGACTCATCCCGCGCGTTCTGCAAGCATGCTGATGACTAAAAAGGCCAATCCGAGATAAACAAGTCCGGTTGCAGAAAGCACAGCAGAAGGTCTCCTTGGGTGATGTTTCTGGATTGTGATTCTTTCTGCGTTGTCGTTTCTCTTCAAGACTTGTTCAGCGTGAGTTCTCAAATAAGGCTGCAGCATTGTGGATAATGTGTCTCCATGCCTCCCGATGTGAGGCCAGGGCAGACCATTGTTGGTGATCAATTTGGCTGAGCCTGAGATGTTGTTTCAGGGAATTCTCGTATCGCTTTTTTGGAGCGCCCCTCTTACGCTGACCCGTGGCAAGTTCACCATAGAGTACTATTTTTGGGAGGCGATGGTCCTCCATCCTAGAAACGTGCCCTGCCCAGCGCAGCTGCGTTCTCAGTATCATGGCCTCAATACTGGTGATCCCTGCTTGCTCAAGGACAGCAACATTCGTCACATAGTCAGTCCAGTGTATATTTAGGATTGTGCATAAACAGCGCTGATGAAAGCGTTCGAGGAGTTGTAGGTGGTGGCGATAGGTGACCCATGTTTCAGACCCATAAGGGAGAGTAGACAGTACAATGGCTCTATACACACTGATTTTTGTGCTTTGCCTCAGGTGTTTATTAGGAGCTGGTAAGCACCCAAAACTGCCTCAAAGCTCTGCATTATCCACCTACGATATATAGAGGTTTATAAATGGGGGAAGTTCTATATCTAATGTGCCTTCCCATCCTCCTGGCATTTCTCTTGGTGGTCTGGCTGGTATGGTAAGTATTGATTCCATGCAAAGCCGGAGCTTCACTGAGAAGGCAGTTGCTCTTGACAGTGGTCTCCTCAGCTTCTATGCCCAGTTAGGTCTCCTCTGGGCAGCACAGTTCTAACTGATAACTCCTTCTTGTTTGTACAGTGCCTGGCCTACCAGCGCTCTGGTTGATTACCATAAACAGCCCGAGAAATACTACCAGATGTGGGTAAAGCTCTTCTGTGGGTGCAGAAAGAAGAATCTAGTGCGATCTGATTCTGTGAGACCTCACAAGTGCCAGTTGGGCCATGAAAACGTATAACCAGAGCAGTGTGTGCTCTGTGGGCAACAGAGTTGGGGGGAGGAATTAAAATGAAAAGGCAACTTCTACACCCAGGGGAGAAAGCTGAGTATGTGCTCAGAATATATTATGCAAAGCAAGGTCAGTGATTTGCATATTCATTTTGATTGTGGTTTGGCGTTTTCACAAACTTGCCATTTCAGCCCTTGCAAAAGCTTTTTGTGGGGAAGGGAGAGGAAGAGGGGGCTGCAGGAAGAGGAGGAGGAAGAGGAGCTTGTGGGAGGGGATCAGGAAGGGATATAAGGAAATACAGATTTTACATATTAGATCACTTCAGTTTCTGAAACTTTACCAAGCATTGTTCTTTGCCAAGGCTTGTTCCAGCCATATTTTCCTTGTACTGTAATTCACATTTCTTTGGAAGGACAGACAGAAATGTTAAGAGCTTATCCATGCAAATTGCAGACAGAATTCACAGATGCTGCTGGTTGAGTTCCCTCTGTTAAAGGATGACCCATTTCCCGCTAGGCTTTCTGGCTAGTAAATTGTGTTCCCCCCTTCTTTTCCCACCCGTTTTCATTCAGTGACGAGGCATGCACCAGTGGGCAGCTAGTTGTTGCTAGCAGGGAGAGTCAATATAAGATTTTCCACTTTCACCATGGTGGCCTGGATAAACTTTCTGAAGTGTTTCAACAATGGAAATACTGCACAGAGACTCATCTCAAAGACCAGGTAAGCTGTACATTTCAAAGCTGAACAGGGACCCCTTCCTAGGCTCCTTTCCATGAGCGCACGCGCACACACACACACACACACACAGAGTGTCCGAGAGCTCATGCTCTTTTGGTAGGGGGTTGAGATGGAGAGAAGAAATTCCAGCAGCATCTTTTCCTGACATGTTTGGATAATTGCAAGGGCTTGCAAACAATGGAGCACTGATGCAGTTGCTGTGATGAGTTCTTTCTTGTTCTGGAAAATGGGATTCATCAGCACTGCTTGCTTCCTTATTTAGCTGAATGGGAACGGAGACATCCAAATATTCATTTCACCTAAGATCAGGATTAACAGTGAGTAAATTTACATAGAGTTGCCAAACTACAGCATAGCAGGAATACCGTTCAGATAAAGTGTTGGGTTCCCAACTAATGTTTTATTGGGCAAAGTAACAAGGTACTTCTAGATCTCTGTAACCTCTTCTGCTATTATGATGTGGGCCTGGTTTCATTTCCTTTGTTTATCAATGTCCTTCCAATCATTCACATTAGGCTGGTTGTTATAGAAAAGGGGAAACTGCAGTACAAAGAGGTAATTTCTCCCCAGGTTTCCTTGTATTTTCACATTTCTTTCTTGTTAGGTGGGTGGATAGAAGAAGGCCATGAGCGTAGAAAAGGTGGGATTTGAACTCCAGTCCAGGAAACCACAGTGTCTTAGCTAGCACAGACTGCCCCTGTGACAAGGTTTATCCTTTCTGTTCATTGTAAGATTCCAAGCAGTTCTGTTCAGATGATGTTTTGACAAGGCCTGTTGCCATATCTCCCTTCACTCTGCACAAAGGCCTTGCAGAAAAGCGTAATTACATGTTTAAAGATACTAGAGCTGCTTGTTAGAAACAGTGCTTTTTAAATTCCCTTACTACCCCCACCCCCATGTGCATTTTCCTCCTGTGGAGTTCCTCTCATTATAGTACCAGGGGGCTTGCATCTCTGTGAATCAACCTTTTGATTTTTAAATTAAATGTCAGCTGCAGTTTTCACCCTGGAATGGCAAGCGTCCTCTCCAAGAGCCTGGCACTGCTGCTTCTCTCTTGCCTAACAGCGGTCCTTTTGTATGTGGCCAATCAGATGTAATTTATTGCATGCATTCCTCAGCAGACTCAAGATACTGCTGCAAGCTGTGTTGACTCTGATCTTGGACAGGAAAGGGTGGGAAAGGAAGGAAACACAACGAAGCAGTTTTTGTGTCACTGTGATCCTTAATTACTCCAATTATATTCGCTGGCTTGGGCCTGAAGCCCTCCCAGACTTTCCAAGGCATAGCAGGTTTCTCAGGGCGGTTGCAAGGCAAGCTTGTCCATTCCACTGTAGTGGCTTAGATAAGGTGTCCAAGCAGTGGAAATGGAGAAAAGGCACCTGCCACTGCTACACTTTGCCCCTCTTTCTCCTGTTTTGTCTTACATTTAGCAGCTCACTGATGTGAAGACCTGCATGCAGTTCTCAATTCGCCGGCCCAAGCTGCCCTCCTCAGAGACTCATCCAGAGGAGAATGCTTACAAGCGCCTCGATGTCTCTTCATGGCTTCATCATCTCAATGAGTCTGGACAGGTAGAGGAAGAGTACAAGCTGAGGAAGGTGAGTGAAAAGACAAGAGTGGCACATTTCTCCTGCTTTGTTTCGGAAGAAACAGAAAGTCTCCAAATTGTATCTGGCATAGCTGCTATGTGTTTTGCCAGGAACTACTGTTCCTATTGTGCAGGCCTCAAGGCCAGTGATGTCATGGTTAGTACATCAGAGTAGGGCTTGGGAGATCCTGGTTTAAATCTCAGTTAACTGTGTTACTTACTCGGTGACTTTGACTTGGTTGAAGATAAAAATGTGGGGCAGGAGGAAAACTAGCTCTGGAAGAAAGATGGAACAGTGGATGACATCCTGTTTAACACCTGCAGAGCATTAATGCAAATCAGGCATGAGTTCCAGGAGGGAGGGTGATGGCATGATAGGAATGCTGCTGGCTGGCTTCTTTTGCACAGCACGGGCGGGGGGAACTGTTGTACAAGGAGGCACTGGATATTTCCTTGCACAACATCTCAACAGGTACAAATGCAAGGGTAAATGCCCCCCCTTATGCCAGCATAAAGCATCAAGCAGACTCCAGGCCAAATGCAAATTAATTAATTCATTAAAAAGTTTTATCCTCATTCTTGCGATGGTAACGAAACTGAGTTATCTAAATGCGTAATAATATGGCACTTCTTTTGTCTGGGTTGTTGCTTTTGCATTGTTTTCAGTGGCTCTTTGGTAGAAGAGGAGTGGTGGACATTTCCAGGAATGCTTGCACAGTATGGGAAGCCAAGCAAAAGCAGTTGAAGCTGTCTGGCTTAAAATAATTAAGGGAAGAGGGGTGCATGTGAAGCGCTGGGTCCAAGTGTGAAGTTTCCAAGATTGGGGATTAAGCTGTGACCTGAAAATGATTCCTTAAATTGTATAGGCCCTCCAGGGGGGTTATTGACATTGAAATGAGTTTGATTTATGTCTCCCCTGGGAAAAGGGGGGCCATGGCGTTCCCTCTAAGACATGTACAGACTGTGGGCTCTCCTGAATCAAGGCATCAGTTGTTTGGGAGGGGGGAGCAGGGGAGCGAAAAAGAGTTTCAGCTCCAGAGACACTGACACTTTTTTTCTTGGTGACAACTTCTTATTCTTTCTCCCCTGCTTCTCTTCCCTCCCTTCCCCCCCCACCCAGGCTATTTTCTTTGGTGGGATCGATGTCTCCATCCGTGGTGAGGTCTGGCCCTTTTTGTTGCATTACTACAGCTATCAATCCACTTCAGAGGAGAGGGAGGTGCTCCGAGTACAGAAGAGAGAGGAATACTTTGCCATCCAGCAGAAAAGGTAATGAGGGGTCTGCTGCTTGATGGCTTATTCCCCAGTCCTTTTAGGACTGTCAGCAAAAAACAAAACAAAACAAAACCCTTAAAATCCCTCTTATAAGAAGAGGTGGATGCTAAATTGACATTGAGACTTGGTCATCACTCTGTTCACCAACCTTTCCTCCTGCAAAAGGCATTTCCTATCCAAGAACATCCCTAGCCAATGAGAAGGTAACTAAGGCTGTGGGAAGAGACCATTATTTCTCTGGAGTGAAATTTTTGGCTTTTCAAGTATTGTTGGACTGTAGCTCCTGTTATCCCTTACTGTTGGCTGTGCTGTCTAGAGATGATGGGAGTTGCAGTCCAACCACATGTGGAAGGTCATGTGTTCCCCACCTCTGTTTTACTTCTATGGAGGCAGCAGCCATGATCCAGCATTAGTAACTCCATAATTTTTCAGACATAACGGAGGAGAGGGAAGCTTATATGGGACAAGTTTTCCTATTACTTACTTGTAGTTGCTTCTTCTAATGAAGGTGTGGGGATGTGCACCCCCTGCCCAAAGCTGTTTTTGAGGTATCCATGAATGATAACACACACACACCCCAAATTATATTTCTTATTTTATTTCTCCCCCACTCCCCTAAACTGACCCTCCCTGGCCATTTTAGGCTCTGAAGGGGCCTTTTTTTAAAACAAGAAACCGACAAAGCCAACTTCAGGTGTGGTTCCTGTTTTAAAGGGCTTTCCTGGATCTAAAATGACTCAAGGGACTTAAAGGTGGTCTGGATGCTCCCTATACCTCCCTAGCGGGCTTGTGGCCATACACATACACGTAAACACACACACACTTATGAAAAAAATAATTTTAAAAGATTCAGACTTTGAGGTGTGGTGCAGCCCTCCAAGGTGTGGTGCGGCTGAGATGTGGTACAAGGTGTGGTGCGGCCATCCAAGGTCCCATGGGGGCCCATGTGCCCCTCCCCCAATGCTGGCAGTTGCCAACCTTTGCTGTGATCCCAAATTAGTCAGTTGAGTTGTGCAGTTGAGTTAAATCAGATCAGTTTTTGGCACAGTTAGTTTCATATTGTGGGATCCTGTTTTTTATCTCCCCTTGTGTCCCCCCCACCACATATTAAAGGGCTACATAAACCTACATGTGAATGTTTAATGTGGACCTTTCAAATTAAGAAAATTGCTTGAAAATTGGTTTAAAAAATTGTTTGGTCATTAGGGGATGGGAGAGTGTGAGTTTTACATGGGTTATTATGCAGTAGATGTTCCCAGGCATTGTTGTGTTGTCAGGTGCCACCAAGTCAGCTTTAACTTATGGCAAACCTATGAACCAGAGACTTCCAAGAACCCCAGTCATCAAAGTCAGGGCCGTAGCTTTGTTGATTGAATCAATCTACCTGTAATGCGGTCCCCACTCTTTTCCTATTGCATCCCATTTTGCCTAGCATTTTCATATTTTCCAGAGATTCATTGTCATCTCATGATATATCCAAAGTAGTAAAGTAGGCAGACCTTGTATGCTTGCACATATGCCTCTTTTGTTGTAGAAGAGCTTTTTTCCCTGCATACCCAGTGTTTCCAGGTAGAGCTTGGAAGTGCTATGAAAACTTGCCAGGCTGTTGTGGTATTAAAATAGACCGTGTGGGCCATTGCTTAGGACAGTTCTCCCAAGTGTCTGAAAAGTGATGTGTATCAGTCCCCTCCAACTTGGTACTCTCCAAACATATTGGACGAATTCCTATAATTCCTTCCAACAGGATGGTTGGCTGACTAAAATATTATGAGACTTGTAGTCAAACACATCTGGATGGCACCAGGTTGGGGAAGGCTGTTCTATACACAGTCCAGAGCCAAACAGAATACTCATTGTGGTCATAATCCTGTTGGTGCACTACACCAGCTGTTGTGCTTTTCCAGGGCCATGCTGTGGTGGAGAGGGAAGGTGGACAAAATTTGCCAGCTTTGAGCAATTCTGAGGGGTTTTTTTGGTACCTTGTTTCCTTTATAATAGCTGTATGCGTGGCCTTTTGTCCTGCTCTTATACCACCTGCTCTGGCGGAGTGCATCAGTGGGATTCCAACCATTTCTAATAGCAAAACTCTGGCCTGCTGTGTGTTAGAGCAAGTGTTGGCCTCATTTCCATGTGTTTGTTGGGATCATCAAGGTCTTAATAAAAATTTGGATTCAGTTTATTGTGCTCAGTGATACGATCTTGGATCAGTCATTCCTCATCAGCACAAGAATCTCCTATTAGACCTGTTGGAGGAAAAATTCAAAGACATAGCTGTGTTAGTCTGGAATATCAGTAAGCAAGGGGATCTTGTAGCATCTTTGAGACTAGCTGAGAGAAAGAAGTTGGTAGCATAGGTTTTCGTGGACTTAGTATGCTTTCTAAGGTGCATGTTGCATCTGAGGAAGTAGACTAAGTCTACAAAAGTTTATGCTACAACTTCTTTCTCTACGCTAATTTCAAAGGTACTACAAGATCCCTTTGCATACTGTTGGAGGCAAGATTGAGACACAAGGAAAGCAACTATTTGGCTGCCACAAGTGCCCAAATTTTCCTTCATTTTCATCTTTATGTTCAGAGCAAGGTGGTGGTGGTGGTGGTGGTAGTGGTGGTGAAGCATATTCACACTGTTATGTGGTACTCAGACTCTCCATGACTCCGGAGGAGCAGAAGGTATTCTGGAGGAATGTGCAGTTCACTGTCGACAAAGATGTGGTGCGGACCGACCGCAGTAACCAGTTCTTCCGAGGAGAGAACAACCCCAATGTGGAAACAATGAGGTGACTGTTTTACCCCATTAGATCCATCAGAGTTTTGCCCCAGCCTTCAAGGTTCCATGCTTCAAGCTGAGCCCTGAAAAGATGCACAGGCCTGTAACAGGAAGGCAGCCAGCCAGCCATAATACTTTTGGAGAGCATTTTCAAACACTTCACGTGTATCATTTATTTATTATTTGTCCTTATAAAATCACTACTAGGTCAGTCAGCATCATCCCCTTTCATGCTGCAGATGGAGAGACTGAAGCTCAAGGACAGTTGGTTAGTCTAAGACTGTTTAGGTATTTTATGGCAGAGCTGAGAGAACCAGAGATTTCCTGATATGTGGCCACATCTTTTTGCTTTTGGCATCCTTTCCCCATTTTTGCAAAAGTCTGCCTGGACCAAGTCAGCTACCTGTCTATAGGACCAGCAGTTCTTCCTTCAGATATTAATGAGGCCTCGTTTGTCTCCCTCGTTCGCAAGGTAAAAAGTCCTCTCCTATGCCTGGTTTAATCCTTAAAAAAGGAGAAGAAGACTGGCCGGTTGGCAACTCTACAGAAATGTTTGCTGTTTTAGGGTATTTGGCCCTAGGTAGCTCAGTCTCTTCTGAAGTAGCGACACACCCTTCATAGGTGAGTTCAAGGGTCTCCTTTCAAGCCAAGTAACTGTATGATATAATAATAATAATAATAATAATAATAGCAGAGATGTGATGTTAATAATAATAATAATAAAATTTATTTATACCCCGCCCCTCTGCTAAAAACAATTGGGGCGGCTTCCAACAATTAAAACATTATAATAATGACTAAAAACACCAGCCACCCCCACCCTCCCCCATAAAAAGACATTAAACACTATAAAATTAAAACCATCTAACTAAAATCACATTAAAAACAAATATATACATGATTTTTTAAAAAGCCAGGAGACACAGCTCTTGAGGCCGGGATCTAATCAGGAAAGGCCTGCTGAAAGAGATCCGTCTTTAGTGCTTTTTTAAAGCTACTCAAGGTCGTCAGCTGACGGATCTCATTCGGCAGGCCATTCCATAAATTGGGGGCGATTACCGAAAAGGCCCCCTGGGAGGTTGCAGACAGCCTAGATTTTTGTGGCTGAAACAAATTCCTCCCAGAGGACCAGAGTGTGGGGGGAGGATTATATGGGAGGAGGCGGTTCCAGAGATAAGTTGGACCCAAGCCATTTAGGGCTTTAAAGGTAATAACAAACACCTTATACTGGCCCAGAAACTGATAGGCAGCCAGTGGAGAGATTTCACTACTGGAGTTCTATGGTCTCTCTGAGATGTTCCCGAGACACTCTGGCTGCCATATTTTGTACCAACTGAAGTTTCCGAACCAAGCACAAGGGTAGCCCCATGTAGAGTGCATTGCAGAAATCTAGACGAGAGGTTACCAGCGCGTGCACCACAGTCTCGAGGTCCCTTACTTCCAGGAAAGGGTGCAGCTGGCGTATCAGCTGAAGCTGATAACAAGCGCTCCTGACTGTCGCATTCACCTGACTCGTCATCTGAAGCGATGAATCAAGGAGCACCCCCAGACTGTGAACACAGTCCTTAACAGAGAGCGTGACCCCATCCAGGACTGGAGGTTGCAACCCAACTCCTGGTTTTGGGGCCGCTACCGTGAGCACCTCTGTTTTGTCCAGATTTAATCTCAATCCGTTTTTCCTCATCCAGCCCATTACTGCTTTAAGACAGTCATTAAGAGGAGAGATGCTATTGGAATTCGAGGCCAATGATCGGGACAAGGAGAAATAGATCTGGGTGTCATCAGCATACTGATAACACCCAGCCCCATAACTTCGAATAATCTCACCTAGCGGCTTCATATAGATGTTAAACAGCATCGGGGACAGGATGGTGCCCTGTGGAACACCACAAGTAAGCTCCTTTCTGCTGGAGCAGCTGTCCCTGAGCTGCACCCTCTGGGACCTGCCCGAGAGGAAGGACCAGAACCACTGAAGCGCAGTGCATTTCCACGGAATAGTCCTTGAATTAGGCATTTTTTCTGTGTTGTGATTGCCCTTTCCTTCCACATTTTAGTTGTCTTTTTAAAAAAGAGCTCCTTCCTGCTGCCTTACTGGTAGGAGAAGAAGAGGGGGGTCAGCTGGTGGCCCCCAGCCTCACCTTCTCATTTCTTTTGGCTGTCCTCTGCTTAGGCGAATCTTGCTGAACTATGCAGTGTACAACCCCACCATTGGCTACTCCCAGGGCATGTCTGACCTCGTGGCTCCCATCCTTGCTGAGGTCCTGGACGAGTCGGATACCTTCTGGTGTTTTGTGGGTTTGATGCAGAACACAATCTTTATCAGCTCCCCCCGGGATGAAGATATGGAGAAGCAACTGGTGAGGATTGGAGCTTGGTGGCCCCCTTACCCTGCTCCTGGCCTTTCTCTTCCCTTCCTCCCACACTCCCCAATGAAAACTGCTATAGTTAGGCTGAGCTCTGCCTTCTCTTTGCAGATGTACCTCCGGGAACTGCTGCGGTTGATGCATGTGCGCTTCTACCACCACCTGGCCTCCCTCGGGGAGGATGGCCTTCAGATGCTCTTCTGTCACCGCTGGATCCTTCTCTGCTTTAAGAGAGAGTTCCCAGATGCTGAGGCACTGCGGATATGGGAAGCCTGCTGGGCTCACTACCAGGTAAAGCTTTGGGAACAGAGGCATACCCCCCCGCCCTGCACACTCATGTGTGTATGTATCTGGGGTAGAAGTGTGCTGCTGAATTGCTCTTTGGGGGAGCTGAACAGGAATGTTGCCAATTACAGCTGCCAGTTCCCAGTTTTCTCTTCTTTTCCCCCAGCTTTGGGGTTGATGAGATGAACATGTGTGTCGTCCCCCGGCCCACCGCTCCTGATTTTGACAAGCTGCTGGTCTTCTCTCCCAATGTTTGCCGCTGACATTACATGAACAGATGCAAATTTTGCCCTGAGGCTTCATTACTGAGCTCCTGGCCTGCCTGCTCTTGCTGCTGCTGGTCACCACTGACACAGCCAGGCTGATTGTTTTTGACTTCCTTGTGTGAGGTTAGCTCCCAAGATGTAGCAGTGGGAGGAGGGGGAAAGGGTGTAATTTTTCTTTGATCCACTCTGGCTTGGGAGAGGAGGCTCCCACCATCAAACTCTTTACCATGTGCTGCTCACTCACATTTTTCTCTGTTAAATAGTTACTTCTCTGGTGGTAACCTGGAAGAGGGGAGGAAAGGTGGGCAACAGGAGGAAATACCTGAAGGAAGCTTTACTCATATTAATAGGGATTTGCAGCATGAAGAGGCTATTTCTCCTGGCATTGACTCCCTAGCTAGTAGCCAGCTGGTCTAGACTGACTCCTGTGCTGATAAAACACAGAATTAAGTAAAACACAGAATATTAAGCAACTAAAATAACTTCTACAACCAGAGATAATCAGGATGGGGCATTTTGATGAATTACGTTTGTTGATATAAGTTTACTAAGCAGATGATCTGTTTGTTGGGGAATTTGAAGTATTGTGGTAGAAGGACATACTGTGAAAGAAATGAAATACTCTTCACACCTTTAAAAAAGAAAGAAGGTTTGATATTTGTGGGGCTAAAAAGCATTTTGTATGCTTAGGCTGTACATTCTTCAGGATGTAAACATGCCTGAATCATCTCGGAATATCCCTGGGAGTTTGGCATGGAACTGAGCGCCAGGATTCACAATCTGGCCTGCCAATTTTGACTGCCTCTTTTTTCTTCCCAGGACACTGATCCAAGGGAGGTCTGTGTTGCTTTTAGAAGTCTTGTCTAGGGATCCCATCCTGTAGGGAGTCTCATTCTAGTCACTCCAGCATTGTTAAATGTTTGCTTAAATCTTGCCCTGTGTATCTGTGGAAGCATCAGGCTTTAACTGGCTTTCTATACACCAGGGGGCAGCAGAGGAAACTGCCAAAATATGACAACTCCCTGCAGCTAAAACCACTTCTGTTTCTGCTTGGAAAACTGTAGAGGACACTTCAGGAAACCAAAGACATAAGATAATTCCATATTGCTTAGCATGTTCTACCAATGGGTGGCCAAATGAACAGCTTAGGAAGGTTTGAAAGTAAGGAAGGTTTGAAAGTAGTGCAGGATGGCCATACATGTTGCCCTGTTAGTGCCAAAAGGTTTTGGTCCTGTCAGAATGGCAGTCTCATTTTCCATCATTCACTGTTGGAGATGACTGACTTTCATGTATTCTCGGATTATTTGAATGTGCAACCCTATGCATCTCTACTGAGCTCAGTGAATCTTACTGTTGGGGAAACATGTAGGGTTGCTGTCTTAGTTCTTCTTGTTTACTAGTTGTAAGCTAGTCCAGGAATGACTTACGTTGCCTTTGAGCAATATGAGACTGAAAAGCTCCTCAGCAATATAACCTTGATGGTGTGTAACATCTGCCCAGTGGTACTGTGTGCCCCTGGTGGAAGTAATGCTGTATGCAGATGTTGCCCATGCCTAAAGAACTTTTGAATGCTTACCCTTCCTTGGTGGTATGATGACTAGAGGCTATTCAGGGCTTGAGGACTGTCTAAATTATCAAAGAGATGTCTAGGTTTATTTTAGTTGGACCTAAGTGGGCATTTGAACCTGGATCTTCCTAGTCCAAAACAGAACTGCTGCATTACGCTTACCTCTCCTTTGCGTGAATGGTCTTATCTAACCTTTTCAGTGGGGATGAGAGTGAATCACTTCTCCCTTCAATCTTGGAAAATCATTCAGGATTATATATAATTTCCTCTATTGTGTCCCTGCTCAGTAGCTCTTTGGTAAGCTGAAAAGCCCCTTAAAGATGGTGTTAGCCAGTTTTCTTGATCCTCTCCCCCCCCCCCCGCTTGGTTTTTGCTGCTACAGACAGACTATTTCCATCTCTTCATTTGTGTGGCGATTGTGGTGATCTATGGTGATGATGTCATTGAACAGCAGCTGGCTACTGACCAGATGTTGCTGCACTTTGGGAACCTGGCCATGCATATGAATGGAGAGCTCATACTCAGGAAGGTAAATACAATTCCAATGCTGCTGTTGTTGTTGTTGTTTTTTACAAAAGGAGAAAAGGCATCTGTGCGGTTCTGTCTTCTTCAAAGCAGTATATGTTGATGTTTTCAGAACGCACAGGTGTTCCTTGACCTGAGATGAGAGTTTTAAGGTGTTTGTGAAATAGTTTTAGGATCACAGTTCCCAGAATCGCCCAGTCAGCATAGGCATTGGTGATTCTGGCTGGGCAATTTTAAGAACTGAAGTCTAAAAAGTAATTTTCTCAAGCTGTGCCCAAAACAAAGCATTGTTTGGACATACTCAGCTATTTCTTTCCTATGCCTGCTGTTCCTGCTGTCTGCTTTCTCCCTGTGTGCCTTAACATCTAGTACTGTCTCACTTCCAGGCTAGAAGTTTGCTCTACCAGTTCCGCCTGCGGCCCCGGATCCCCTGCAGCCTACATGATTTGTGTAAACTGTGTGGCACAGGCATGTGGGACAGTGGCTACATCCCTGCCGTGGAGTGTACTGGCAACCACCCGGACTCTGATAGCTGCCCTTATGGGGGCATGGTGGAGGAACTTTCCCCCAAGTCAGGGAACGAAAGCAGGAAGGGACTAAAAACACGAGAGGTCTTCACCTTCCGGAAATGACAACTCATTGTCAGCATGGGATGGCTACAGAAGAAATGGGTACAAGGAATTGGCCCAGTTGAAGAGAAGATGGAGATGCTGCTCTTCAGTTCCCAAAAGCAATGGCTGAATGGGAGGAAAATACAGATGATGTGCAGTGGAAAAGTCTCTTCCTTCATCAGAGCTGGATCTTGGCTTGAGAGGCAATGTGTCAGGGAAAGAGTTGATCTGGCTGTTGCAACAGTGCTGTAGCTTTTATAGTTCAGAACTTTTGAAGGGAGTACACAAGGCTGAGCCCAGCAACTTCAAGCTGCAAATGATAAAGGAATTCCCCTCCCTCATTCCCTGCTGCCCCAGTCAGAGAGGAGCACAGAACACTTAAGAAGGTGACTTCACAACCAGCAACATGAACAATGGGCAGAGGGGCTGGGTTAGCATTGCCCCAAACCCCACTCATGCACCTGAGCACACGGACACAGACACACATTGCTTTAACCAAAACACACAACTACTGGCTTCTGTACAAAGCCACAATGATCACTTGGAATATAGTCTGCCCAAAAAAAAGGGGGTGGGGAAAGAATAAGAGTAATAAAATTGCAAATTTTTGAGTCCCAAAGGGAAATATTTCAGTGTGTGCATGTCTGTCCAAAGCGTGATCATTGTCTTTAAAATGCCATTATTTTTATCCATATTCATATACACGCACAGTTTGTTTCATACAGGTTAAAAATCAGTCAGGAGTCTGGGAGTCAGGAGAATCAAAATCTGCAATGCTCACTGTGAGTATAACAAATTATGCAAAATTGCTCATCATGCTGTTGGCCTTGAGAGGTATTTGATATACCAGCCCAATTTGAGTGCATATTTTAGAGCTGTCTTCTCTACACCACCACTGGTGGCAACACTTTCAGGTGCTTCTTATCTTTCATGAGGTACTTAAGGCAGGTTTTTGCATTACAGTTTTGGGCACACGTTTGGGGCTGGGCCTTGTTGAAGTCTCATTCCACTACCACGGCTGCAACCTCTTCCTCTCTCCACCTCTGCTCTTTTTATCCATGTCCTTCCTCTTTTCCAGCATTAACTGCTGTTGACCTCTGTCTTATTGCCTTGAAAATTTGCCAAGAATTGATTCTGCATAGCCAGGAATACTCAAGACACTGAGCTGGGCTTTGGGATCATGTTTTGAATCTATCTGTACAGTAGTGAAGTGGGAGTAAATTCAGCATCATCTGGACCCCTTGTAGCTTTAATCAGGCTCTGAGTGCCATGAGAGAGACAGTGTAGTTCCTTCTTTCACCACATTAGTCCTGGCTGTTGTCTTCAGCACTTGAAGGAAACATTTGGCTTTCTAGCTGCAGAGGAAGGAGGCCTGCTTGGTTTCTAAAAAGTCTGTTACTTAACTTTTAAACAAATTGACTTTTTTTCAAGCAACTGGAAGAAAGAAATCCCCCTCACCCCCCCCCCAATAACCTGGCTGCTAATTCTGAGGTTAGGCTGCTTTGAGATGTAGTTCTTCCCCTGAGTTTGCTTCCAAAGTCATCTTTTCACACCTGTTCCAGTGTGGCAGCATTTTTAGAGGGGCAAAGGAACACCTGCAATAAGAACAGCACCTGCATTTGCAACCTGTTCATCTCCAAGCATAGACCTGCACAACTGATGTCCCACCAAGCCAAATGCTGCCTGCAGCTCTGTACTGGTTGAATGACAACCCCACCCTGCTTTTGCAGTCCCAGTCACATGGCAGAAGCAAATGTTTTCAGCTCCTGAGGGGATGGGGCCAAGTTGTGTTTGCTTGCCTTCTTAAAAGAAGAGCTGCCTTAACTATTCAACAGAAGAGTAACACAGTGGTTGGCTCATAAAACTGCAAGGGGAAGGCTCAATTCATTTCACCTTTTTGACTTGCAAGATTTTCTGTTTCACATTGATATAACAGGTTGAAAATGCTCACCTACCTTTAAAGATGCTGGGTCTATGGATTAAGTTGTTAAATAGTTTTGTATAATTAAGCTATACATATTTGCATGTCTTGCAAGAAACAGCTGCTATGGCTACAGAATGAAAAAGTGGGATGCTAGACAGGTCAGAGATCCTTCACAGAGTAGGATTCCCACCCATCCCCTACCTATACCAATGTAGCCATAGGCTTCCCAAAGACTTCCAGTCCCAGAACCCAACCTCACCCCTAAGCAACCTAGGTGAGGATTGTACAGTTTACAACACTCTTGACATGCTCACATGTAGTAGCCTTCTTAATCTGATGTTGTGAAGGTATGTTGCACAGTTAATTCCCATCATCCCAAGCCAACATGGCCAAATACCTGGGGATAACGGGAGTTGTATCAGTTCAAGTCTTTTCACAATCAGAGAGTTAGAGCCAAAACTCTGTGTGTGGTCCAAAGATTTATCACTTGCAGTGCACAAGACCACCATGTCCTCCTCTTCCGTATTACCAAACATAGGAGAAAAGAGCCCTGTGGTCAAGAAAAAATAAATCCACAACACATAAGAGTAGCATGGAATATTGGCTGGTAGAGTAGGCAAAAACAGACCCATGAGATTGAGGAATAGGATGGTGGCTGGAAGAAGTAGACAGACCTACAGAGATGTAAAATATAGAAGAACAGTCTCATTCTGGATAGGTCGTTTCCTGCTTCACATTGAGAAGCTATTTTGATGTGTTCCTAGGAAAGAAAAGAAAGCTACCAACAGACATCAGTAGAGAAAGTAAATAATATATTGCAGCTAGGATTGTGAACAAGTGTTCCCTCAGTGGAGAAAACTGAAAGAGAGAAGACCCATCTAACTTGGTTCTTATTTAGTGTGAACTCTTAAAAAATAACCCTGGTTATACCAGTAGGAGTGCAGTTTCTGAAAGAGAGGAGGAGTGTCATATGCAAAAAAAACCCAATGTGTATTAAGCCATTAAGTGAAGCTTGGACCAAACCTTAAGTTTTTTTCTGAACCAGAACAGGACATGGATCATTATCTGAGAGTCAAAAGCAAAACTGGAAGGATTATCCATTCAGAACAAGAGTTCAACCAAACCACAAAACACCTGCTATGCTGTACGCATTGGCAGAGCTTGAAAAATTACTTTTTGGAATACAGATCCCACAATCTCCAACAAATAGTCCAAAAAGTAACTTTTCTACTCTCTCTTCACTGACTGACCCAGTATCAGAACTGAGCAAATAAAATAAAAGCACCATCTGGGAGGAGTTACATATCTGGGTTTTTTGTATCAGCTTCTGTACTCTGCCTTCTTCAAGGGCTGAGTTTGAGGAGCATTTTGCAAGGAGGGACCTGGAGACCTGGTTTCCCCCATTTAAGACGGATCAGTCTTAATGTTTTCCTTGTTTTATCACTCAGAATTTTATAATCTGATATTAACAAATCAGAGTGACAGTTCTGTGGATAGTTAATAAGTTCATCTTCTCAATAAAATTAATTTGATTGCTACTTCACCTCATATATACCTTTATACAATGAAACAGTACAAATAAAACAAGAATTTGTTTCTTAATTACTCAGAATCGTTACTTTTTCATACAAGCTTCATAGCACTTTTAGGGGCAGGTTTTGATTATTTCATTGCCCTGCTCCACTCTGCAGGTGATCGTCATTACAAATAACATGCCCAATGTTTGAATGTTCTGGTGTACACTGAAAATCGAATCATTTATTGGCCTGACCATAACAATATCAGTGGCAGCTAAACCTGTACTGGAACTGAACCCCAAATTTAACAGTCTGACTTCCTGCAAGAACTCCACAGTGTTGTTCATTGTGTAACACTATATTGGGAGATAGGGAGACTGTGCTGAGAAACTGTAGCTAACAGCTGCCCTGCAATGTAGTCCACAGCTAATGTGCCTTCCCATCACCTGTTGATTTATGACAACCCCATGAGTTTCATAGGGCTTTCTTAGACAAGGAGTACTCAGCTAATATTGCAGGACAAAATTGGAGCTACTTAAATCTCCCCCTCAGACTTCCTCCACCCAGGCCAAAGCAAGGACACAATTGCATGGGCAATGCCTCCCCCACCCATTGATTTACAGATGGGTTGCACTTGGAACAACTAAAAGAAACTTTGTACACAAAGTAAGACCCACTAATTAGTTTCTTATTTGATGCTTTCTTTTTTCAGCTCCCTTAGCCAGGGATGGGAGTCATGTGACCCTCCAGATGTTGTTGGACTGCAGCTCCCAGCATTCCTCATCATTAGATAGGCTGGCCAGGGCTGATGGGACTCTGCATAGCAGCAGCTGGAGGTCCACACAATCCCAACCCTGTTGTCAGTGATGGGCTCAGTTAAAGACACACACAGGCACCAGAGGTACACAACATTTTTTTTACAGGGTTCCGTTTTTCCAAATCCCTTTTCCTTGCACTTTGATGCTATTCCTCTGTTGCCCAAGGCAGATAATCATATCAGGGTCCCCTGTATGTATCTGAAGCTTATTATTCTTATGCCTCCTAAGATGTCTCTCCTCCAAGCACATGCCTTTCCTCTTTTGCAAGAGTGCTAATCATTTCTGGTTGCTCTTCAGATTGTCCTTGCATATATAACAGATCCGGTGGGTAATTAGCACTTCAGACTTCTGTGCCACGAGGGAAAAGCCCTGGCAGGAAAGAGCCAATTTAATTTCAGTTCAGCTAGGCTTTAGCAGAGATGAGATGGCTGTGTGAAGGAAATTTCAGTGGGAGTTGTGTTCTTTCCACTCCCATTTAATATGGGATATATTACTGTTCAGGTTTGGCTTCTTCCAGAGGTCATAGGAATAGAGCACCACCTGGTGTCTGTAATCACAACTGCTTGTGTGTTGTTAAACAGGCCAAGCTCCTCAAACACCCCTCTGCTCTGGGCACTGGGGCCAGGAATCATGTGGGCCGAAGCTCAATCAAAGCATTTTTGAAGTTGGTGTTTGCCAGCATTAGTGATTGAAAAGTGAACGCTAGCAAAAGCCCAGCGTGCCAAAGGAGGATCTTACATAGACTCCACAAATACTGTCTATTAAGCCAGCAGCCATTATAGGATACCACTAAAAGAGGGGAGGGGGAGGAACCTTAAACAAGCATATTGAATCAAGAATTGTTCCCCACAAAAGCCACTGGAGAGAAACAAAGAGAGCTAGAGTGGGTGGGGTGGGTGGGTTTGTTTTGTTACTTCTTCATATTTCAGCAGTTATATGCCATTTGACTTTTGTATTTGAATGTTGTGCAGTAGAAACATTGAGAGTCTTGGAAGGAGCATTGCTCTGGTTTCTAGAGTGATTGCTAATCCTGTAGGCACATCTCTCAGCCCTTCTCATGTAGCATGGATGCCTTTGTTGTGAAGGTCATTTTGTTCAACTGGTAATGGTCTTTTGGGTTTATTTGCTAGGCTAGGCTGGGGACTGTGTTCATCTGTCCCATTCTTGCAGAGTAGAAAAAGTTCCAAAGTAATGAAAAGATAAGGGTCAGGAACATAATAATTCACAGGCCATACATAATGCACACACACATTTAATAACTGTTACATGTGTGAAGTTGAAGGCTTTCACGGCCGGCATCCATAGGTTTTCTGTGGGGTTTTTCTGGGCTGTGAGGCCGTGTTCTGGAAGAGTTTATTCCTGACATTTCACCTGCATCTGTGGCTGGCATCTTCTGAAGATGCCAACCACAGATGCAGGCGAAACGTCAGGAATAAACTCTTCCAGAACACGGCCTCACAGCCCGGAAAACCCCCACAGAAAACCTATGTTACATGTGTGTTAGAAGGATCATATAGATGTACACAAGCAGTATGTATATGCACTATCTCCCAAATATGCTGTAATAGTATGACATGTTCTGATGAGACTGTATTGAGCTATTGGAAACCACCCTCAATTCTTAGTGGCACAGGCCTTTATGTTTGTTTAACAGGAATCCCCATTTAAATCCACAGAGCTTTAACAGGTATATTTAAGATTGCAACAACAACAATAAGAGTATTACTGGCAAACTTGACTTATTAAAAAAACACACATGTCAGGCTGTCTTTAATTAGCTGAGCTGCAAGGAGGCGCCATTCTCCTCCCATTCTGCTATCACCTTCATCCAGTGTTTCTCAAATAAGTTCCTGGGTGAGTCAGATAATGAGGAGCCTCCCCACTGCCATTTCTAAGGGCTTTTTTCTTTCATAGAATCATAGAATTGCAGAGTTGGAAGAGACCACGAGGGCCATCCAGTCCAACCCCCTGCCATGCAGGAAATCACAATCAAAGCATCCCCGACAGATGGCCGTCCAGCCTCTGTTTAAAGACCTCCAAGGAAGGAGACCCCACCACGCTCTGAGGGAGTGTGTTCCACTGCCGAACAGCTCTTACTGTCAAAAAGTTCCTCCTCATGTTGAGGTGGAATCTCTGTTCCTGGAGCTTGCACCCATTGCTCCGTGTTCCAGTCTCTGGAGCAGCAGAAAACAAGCCTGCTCCATCCTCAGCGTGACATCCCTTCAAATACTTAAACAGGGCTATCATATCGCCTCTTAACCATCTTTTTTCCAGGCTAAACATACCCAGCTCCCTAAGTCTCTCCTCATAAGGCATCATTTCCAGACCTTTCACCCTTTTAGTTGCCCTTCTCTGGACACACTCCAATTTGTCAATATCCTTTTTTAATTGTGGTGCCCAGAACTGGACACAGTATTCTAAGTGAGGTCTGACCAAGGCAGAATAGAGTGGCACTATTACTTCCCTTGATCTAGACACTATACTTCTATTGATACAGTCTCTGAGTCCCAGCATACCATTACTATTACATGGCTCTTCTAAGACCTCCCTTTTGCCCTATGTTAGAGATGGAAAATGTAACTCCCAGACTCCTGTTCCACTGGCTAGATCAGATAGGAGGTGCAGTCCAACAGCATCTGCAGGTACATGTGGTCCCTACCCCTGCTATACATGGTGCTTAAATTCTGTTCAGAGAAATACTTCCTCCCTCCCTCCCTCCCTCCCTCCCTCCCTCCCTCTCATAATATTAAAATAACTAACATTGAAATGAAAAGTAAAAAAAAAATTATTAACATTAAACATGGAAAGTAAAATAGAAGTCACTTTTCTAATTGTTATGTTGCGTTTTCTTTTATGGGAGGAGGAGGGGGGCTTAGAAAGTACAGTAAGTTTAGAGGGAGGAAGTCCCACTTCAAATTGTTTGGGGAATGCTGGATCCGTTAATCATAAAGCTAGAGTATAAAGATGTGCATTGAGAAGTAACAATCAAATAATTATAAAGAAATCAAAATTACATCTGAAGCAAGGCTCTTTCCTCAGCTGAATCACATATGTGCTTCCTGTTTTAGTTTAGTAAGAACTAAGCTCAATCATTCTTGATAAAGCAAAACAGGAAGCACACATGTGACTCAGGTGAACAGTAGGAACTAAGCGCAATCATCCCACCAATGGCACTACCTTTCTGTGGTGATGGGATTGAATGCTTCTGTGAGGCAAGAGGCTATGCTGACAGCAGTGCTGCTGCTGGTAGGGTCTCCCATGTCAGACAGACTTTTGCTAAGGAGCCAGACTAACCGTGCCAAACAGACGAAATGTGCCAAATTGGGCAGCAGCAGTAGTGGGTGGGGTGGGGTGACACTGGCAGAGGATCTCACAGACAATGGCAGTGGCACCATAGCTAACACCTGTTAGTATTGCTCAGAAGGAGTCACAGTAAACCCCTTTTGAACATCTTTTACCACAAAAACCCTACGATGAGGCAATCCAAAACAAAACAAGAGATAGCACCGGAAAATGAAACTCCCAGGTCAGGTGGCACTTAAAGAGCTACTGGGGTACAGCAGAGGACAGCTACGAGTAGTGCTGTGGCTAATGACATAACTGGAAGACGTTCGGTTGTTGATGTGTTCAGAGGTGAAAGGAAGCTGCACAACACATATTGGAACATGAAATGTGAGAAGCATAAATCAGGGAAAGCTAGACATAGCAAAACAAGAAATGGAATGTATAAACATTACAGTACTTGAGGTGAGTGAGCTAAAGTGGACAGAAATGGGTCATTTTGAGTCAGATAATTAGCCAGTGTTTTACTGAGGAAATGAAAATCTAAGAAGAAATGGAGTGGCATTAATAGTTAGGAGAGATGTAGCAACATCTGTAGCAAACTGATGTCAACAGTTTGTTCATCACAAACACAGTTTTCAAGGGACCAAAGAGGCAACTGAATATATGGACATCACCTGATGGCCAATATAGAAATCAAATACAGTTGTCTCTCCACATTTGCTGGGGTTAGGGGAGCAGGGTCCCCGCAAAAGTGGAAAAACCACAGATACCTCTAGTTGTCCCCCAAACCACATTTAACACACACACACACAAAGTATAATCCACAGATTCAACCCACTGTGGATGCCCTCAAGATGTCAGGGTTCCTTCACAAAGCAGAAGCAGGTGGTTGGCAGGGCTTGCTGCCACCTCCTCTTCTGCCTTACACCATTTTTAATAGGGACTTACAAGCCTTGTTCGTAGTCTCTCACTCTTGCAAGGCTTGCAGTCCCTATTAAAAATGGCATAGGGCAGCAGAAGTGGCAGCAAATAATCTGCGAATAATCAGATCCGCAAAAGTGAAACACGGAAATGTGGAGGGCTGACTGTAGACTACAGAATCGGAAGCAGAAGATGGAGAACATTGTCTCTGCAAAAACAAGATCAGGAGCAGATTGTGGCACTAGCCATGAACTGCTGGTATTAAAAAATTAGAGTAAAGCTAATGAAGAATACTAAACCAATCATCATGCCAAAATACAACCTGAAGAACATCTATGTACAATATAATGCAAATGTAAAAAAGAAAAACAGATTTGCACTATTAGGCCCAAGTGTCAAGGAGTCAGAAGAACTCTGGACTGAAGCCAGGGATGTTGTCAGAGAGGAATGCAAAAAGACACTATCTGGAGCCAAAAAGAAAGAGAAGCCTCAATGGATGACAAATGAAGCAATTAAGGACATGAGAAGCAAAAATAAAAAGCAACAGAAGTAGGGTCAGAACCCTGAATGCAACTGTTCAGTGACTTGTGTGCAGGGACAATGAGAACTACTATAATAATCAGTGCAGAGAAATAGAATATAACAAAAAAGGAAGAACAATAGACTTCTTCCACAAGATCCACAAAGTCAAAGGGAATTTAAACCAAGAATGGGGATGCTCTATGACCAGGAGAGGAGCACATTACAATACCAAGTAGAAATAAAAAGATGATAGAAACAATACACTGAAGAACTATATAAAAGAGAAGAAATGGCCATTTGAAGATGAATCTACAATCTTAGAAAGTGAAGTAGCAACTGCACTCAGGGCATTTGAGGGAAATAACTCACCAGGAACACATGGCATACCAATAGAACTGCTTCAGGTTAAAGAGATAGAAGCTACTCTAGTTCTAACTAAAATCTGTCAACAAATATGGAAAACAAAAGAAAGGCTCACAGACTGGAAATGCTCAATATACATTCCAGTCCCCAAGAAAGAGGACACCATGGATTATAGTAGCTACAGGACCATTACATTAATTTCCTATACAAGCAAAGTGATGCTCAAAATTCTACAACAAAGACTACATGTATTACCATATATAGATCAAGAAATTTTGGATGTCCAAGTTGCCTTCAGGAAAGGAAAAGGCACTAGGGATCATGTTGCAAACATTCAATGTACAAATGCACAATTTTATTCATGCCAACCATATACAGGTTATAGTCATCAATACAATCTTACAAAAATTATTAAAACTATTTAAAACATTGAACAATGGAGCACACTAAAGAATTTCAGAAGAAAATCTGCCTGTGCTTTATAGATTATAGCAAAGCCTTTGATTGTGTAGATCATGAAAAGCTATGGATCACTCTTAAAGAAATGGGTGCCCCACAACATTTGATTATCCTGATGCATAATCTTTACTCAGGACAAGAGGCTAATGTCAGGACAGAATATGGAGAAATGGAATGGTTTCCAATTGGCAAGGGTGTCAGGCAAGGCTGCATTTTTTTCACTCTATCTGATTAAATTGTACACTGAACATACACGTCAAGCAGGATGAGATTCTGAGGAATGCAGCATGAAAACTGAAGGAAGTAACATCAACAATTTTAGATCTGCAGATGACACCATACTATGAACAAAAAATAGCAATGACTTGGAAGGATTACTTAAGAAAGTCAAGAAATCAAACGTGAAAGCATGTTTACAGTTGAGCATTAAGAAAACAAAAATAATGACCACAGGTGATTTACATACTTTTACGGCAATGAAGACATTGAAATAGTTCCAGATTTTCCATACCATGATTCAGTCCTTAATCAGAATGGAGACTGCAGTCAAGAAAGCAGAAGACAACTAGGACTTGGAAGGGCAGCTATGAAGGAACTAGACAAGATCCCAAAATGTCGAAATATATCATTGAATACTAAAGTTAGGATATCCATGCCATCATATTTCCAATTTCTATGTATGGTTGTGAAAGCTGGACAGTGAAGAAAGCTGATACAAAGAAAACCAACCCATTTGAAATGTGGTGCTGGAAAAGAGTTCTACAGATACCATAGGCTGCTGTCATACTTTGATCATATCATGAGAAGACATATGAGTCACTAGAAAAGACAATAATGTTTGGTAAGCTGGAAGGCAGTATGTCAGGAGGAAGACCACATTCCAGATGGATAGACTCAAGCCACAGCACTGAGTCTGCAAGACCTGGTGACTTGGAGGTCTCTCATTCATAGGGTCACTGTTAAGTAGAAGTTGACTTGATGCAGTTAACAACAACAATAAAGCCCAATCATAACATAGCTTCCAACTGTCCTGATTGGACAGTGACAGTCCTGGTTAATAGCCTGTTGTCTCACTTTTTCAGTTTCTTTTAAAATGCCCCAGTTTATCTCTCCTCCTCTCACTTTCCCCCGTTATCCTCAGCTTACTTCAATTGTTGCAAACTAAGTTCAAAATGCAAAAGTAGGTTACAGTCAGTTAACTCAAAAGGAGGGGAAAGGACAGGAGGTAGCAGAATCTGGCCCTTCCCAGTAGATTCAGGCAAAAGCAAACTGCCACAACTTCTCCTAGTTTATATGTTCTTCCTCATTAATGCCTTTTACCATCTTGACCACGCTCTGATGTTTCTTTACCACATGTGTCCCAGTTTTCATCTGTGAAATGTTGGAAAGTATGTCGTAACATGCCTCCGAGGAAGGCAAAGACAACCCCCTCTGAATAAATCTCTCCAAGAAAAGCCTGTGATGGGTCGCCATAAATTGGAAATGACTTGAAGGCACACAACAAATGTCATAATAATAATTATAATTAATAATGATTGTCTATGAAACCTAGTAGAGGTGCTTATCAGGTATTCGTGAAGCTCTATATACCTACCTATCTTTAAAATCATGGCCTAAATTCAGTTGCTGATACCAGCTAGAGCTGAGTCGCTGAATCAAAGGGAGTTACAAATGTGTCTTATTTATCATTCAGCTATTGATTTGGGGGATCTACTCCAAGTGCAATGATCAATTGGATTTAGACCTATATAAAAAGGGAGAAAGATTGGGAAATTATCATTTATATTCAAGTAAACTAAATTACTTCTCTACATTTTTCTTCCAGACTATGCACGTATCCCAAAGCTTAACTCTTATGACCAGACTACTTTGATGGCTTTACTACTATTGAAACACTGTTTCTAAAAAGTGCCAAGTACTAAAAACGTCCAAATTATTTGTTAGATGTACCTCATGCCTTTCCCATGGTTGCCCAGTGAAGCTCGTGGCTGGGTGAATATTTCAAGTGGAGTCTCCCCAATCCAGTTCTCTAACCACTGTTCCATTGTCTGTCCTAGGAAGGAAGGAAGGAAGGAATGAAGGACAAACAGATTCATGAACATTCCAGTTTTGAGAAGGATTATAAATTAATTATGCCTGCCTAGCCTGGCCATGGTGACACATGCCTTGATTACATCCCATCTGGACTACTGTAACACACTCCATGTGGGGCTGCCTTTGGAAACTGTTCAGAAATTTCAGTGGGTTCAGAATGCTGCAGCCAGAATGCTGAGTGGGGCTATGTATAGGGAGCATATAACTCTCTTTTTAAAACAGCTTCACTGTCTACTGGTTCATTTCTGGGACAATTCAAAGTGCTGGTCATGACCTATAGAGCCTTACATAGCTTGGGTCCAAACTATTTAAAAGACCGTATCTTCTGATACAAACCTGCCAGAATTTTAAGATAATCAGGGTGAGCTTTCTCTCAGTCCCACCATCATCCCAGGTTCACTTAGTGAGGACACAAGAGAGAGCCTTCTCGGTGGCTGCTTCCATCCTCTGGAACATCCTTCCTCAGGAGGCTAGGTTGGCCCCCTCCCTGCTTTCCTTTTGCTGGCAGGCAAAGACATTTAAGCAGGCTTTTAATTCGCAGCTGTTCACACAGAGGCTTTTTATTGGGATGGGCTTTTTTTGTTTTTTTAACTTATATTTTGTATCTAATTTTAAATTGTCATACTTTTAATTCTTTTTAACTTTTATAATTGTCACATTTTAATTGTATGTTTTTATGTGTTGTGAGTCACCTTGGGTCCCATTCTGGGAGAAAGGTGGCATATAAATACAATTAATTAATTAAATAAATTGCCTTTATTCTCTGGGGGAGCATAAGGATATCTACCCCAAAGCCAGGATGTTTTCAGGTCCATGGGAAGTACTAAAATAAAAGAGACAATTGCCCAGAGTGAGAGGCACATCAAAAGCTGAGCAACTCATCCAGGTCCCTCAGCTTTTAATTAGCAAACATGCTTGGTTAATTAAACTGAAATTTTATTGATGTTAAGGTAAGTGCCATAGCAAATGGGCAATACAATCCACTGAGAGTAATAAAAATGTGCCTGATCCATACTGGTACTTTTTGGGGTGCCATCACCTAGAAAGCTGAGGTGTTCTGTTGTTGCAGGCAGTCCTCTGCCCATTCTCTGGCCTATTGCACAAGGGTAAAGGGATTATGTTGTATGTGGGGAAATAATCATTGTAATGTAAAAGCAATCTTGTGTACCTCATTCACAATCTTAGGTAAGTCTAGGGTTTTTTTCCCTGCATGCATTTTGTTCTCCCAAAATTCCCTTCTCTTACTTCACTGAGCACTTCTAGCCAACTGGAGTGCTGGGTCATTCGACACATGACCGAATTTGAATTTTATTGCTTTTGTGTAAGCCTCTCTTCTGAATCTGACTCTCCATGAGAATGGATGTATCAAGCTTTCCTGTAACCATGCCATGATGCATCGGAACCCAGCCACGGCTGTAGGCTGAGTGAGTTTTTAATTACCTAAATACCTTCAGTTAAGGACCTTTTCTTAAGTTTGTTTTAGTATGTAGATTGAGACTGATATACCTTCAGTAAACTTTGTTTTGCATTTTAAACTGACTCCTTTGTTTTGTAATGAGTCTAATTTAACTGGGGGATCCCAGACCTCTGATGATAATTGAGCTTAAGTCTGCTTCTTAAGCGCATTCTGCATAAATACAAAGTCAAAAGTGACTGAATGATTTTAACTCTTTAAAAGGAAATAATTCTTGTTGTTTTTAAAAGACTAGATCCTGGAATTTTTTAATACAATTTTATTTTTAGACTCATTACCTTCCCACAGATTAGGAGTCATCCGCACCCGCAAATTGATTTCCCAGTTTAATCACCAAGTATCATCACTTTTACAAACACCATGTACACCTGCCCAAGGAAGCCCACGTTGTTCTGTTTGTTGTTGTTTGCCTTCAAATCATTTCTGACTAACGGTGACCTTCAGGTGAATGTATCACAGGGTTTTTCTTGGCAGAATTTGTTCAGAGGGGAAGTTGCCCTTGCTTTCCTCTGAGGCTGAGACAGTGTGACCTGCCCAAGGTCACCCAAGATTCAAATCTTGGTCTTCTAGTATCCTAGTCCAAGACTCAAACCACACTGGCTCTCCCTTTGTTCTGTAACAAAGGAAATTTTTAAAGATAGGCTGGGTGTGTCACTGTAACACAGGCTTTTCCTTCTTTAGTACCCATAAGCACTTCAGCGCAGGTGCAACACTAGCCTGGCCTTTGAGCCAGGATGGTCAAGGAAGCAGATGTGGGGAAGGGCGTCTTTGGAGACAGGAGGTAAAGGGGTAATAGTTACATCCTTGGGAAATATTAGAGCCTCCCAAGATCATAGAATCATAGAAATGCAGAGTTGGAAGAGACCACGAGGGCCATCCAGTCCAACCCCCTGCCACGCAGGAAATCACAATCAAAGCATCCCCGACAGATGGCCATTCAGCCTCTGTTTGAAGACCTCCAAGGAAGGAGACCCCACCACGCTCCGAGGGAGTGTGTTCCACTGCCGAACATCTCTTACTGTCAGAAAGTTCCTCCTAATGTTGAGGTGGAATCTCTGTTCCTGGAGCTTGCATCCATTGTTCTGTGTTCTAGTCTCTGGAGCAGCAGAAAACAAGCTTGCTCCATCCTCAATGTGACACCCCTTCAAATACTTAAACAGGGCTATCATATCGCCCCTTAACCGTCTTTTTTCCAGGCTAAACATACCCGCTCCCTAAGTCTTTCCTCATAAGGCATCGTTTCCAGACCTTTCACCATTTTAGTCGCCCTTCTTTGGACACGCTCCAATTTGTCAATATCCTTTTTGAATTGTGGTGCCCAGAACTGGACACAGTATTCCAGGTGAGGTCTGACCAAGGCAGAATAGAGTGGCACTATTACTTCCCTTGATCTAGACACTATACTTCTATAGATGTCATAGTTGGTGCTAGTTATGCATTACTCTGCCAGACTGAAGAGTCCTTTTGTGTTCTGTTCCTCCCTCCCTAAAAATATATTTAAAAAACAACACGACTTTATCAGATGGGGCTGTAATCGCAGAATTTCAGTGCAACAGTATTGCTAATAGGTTCCTGTTATTGCATAACATTGTCGTCCTCCCATGGTCATTTTTCATTGACGAGAAAATCCATGAATATTGCTCTTTTTGCAGTATTGAGAAGCGTGTGAAATCATGTCCCACTGCAATCACATGATTACAGCATGAATGGGCAATCCTTTCCCCCGAAAACAAATGAAACAGCACCCACCTCCTAAGTACTAATACAAAAAATAGAGAACCAGAACCAAACGTACGTGTATAATATATCCTTAAATGTTGTAAATTACTGGAAATTTTATGTGCAAATCAACAGTCTTATTTCAACACATCTACAGTCTTACATATAACATACAGAAAAGACTTCTTTAAGTGCTCCAAAAGTAAATCCTTAGTTGTAGTAAATTGCTGCACAAAATAAGTCCTTAGTAGTTGTAAATTACTGTAATCTTTCCAAAATTCTTCAAAAGTAAGCCATAAGTCCTTAGTTGTTGTAAATACTACCTGTACATAAAAAGAAAAGTGCCTGGTAAGTTTGTAGTTTATAAAACAATCGTTGTAATTATTATAGTATATATCTAGTGCAATATAGTATACATGCTCTTATATTAATTACTGCAGTTATTGAGGAGTAAGGAAGAACCAAAAACTGAAGAATCAAAACATCTTGCACATTCTGGACTTGCTGTCTTTTTGGCAGTATTTACAACAACTAAGGACTAACTTTTTTCAGCAGTTTACAACTAAGGACTTACTTTAGAAGAATTTTGGAAAGTTTGCAATAATTTACAACTACTAAGGACTTATTTTGTGCAGCAATTATTTACTACAACTAAGGAACTACTTTTGGAGAACTTTAGGAAGTCTTTTTTGTACATTATATGTAAGACTGTAGATTTGTTGAAATAAGACTGCTGATTTGTACATAAAATTTACAGTAATTTACAACATTTAAGGGTATAAACATACATTTGGTTCTGGTGCTCTATTTTTTGTATCAGTCCTCTCCCCCGCCCTGCACTGCTTTCCCAATAAGAACATGGGATGCATAGGATGCTCTTTTAATGAACTGTCACCTTTTCTTGGTACATTTTAATGTTTGTTTAAGTGTTTATTTTTTTAATTGCTTTTGTTATGGAGACCTTCTGCTGTGCGTTCTGCAACCGGACTTGTTTATCTCAGATTGGCCTTTTTAGTCATCAGCGCACTTGCAGAAAGTGCGGGATGAGTCCTTCCTGAATGTTCGTTTGTGAAGAAAAGCCAGAGAGAGAGAAAGAGAGAGAGAGAGAGAGTTTGGTGTGTTTAAAAAAGTCACATCTTCTCATGAGAACAGCCAAGATCTCATCCATACAAAATCATGGAAGTAAAATCCTATTCTTAAACTGGTCATAGTTGTGCGATGATTCCGTGGCCATAGTATTGCGCAATTACAGTGTGGTATCACACTATTACAGAAACATGTAATAATTACTGTAATCATACCACTATGTTTCTGTTTTCCTCAATAGTGGAATTACAGTGTTTTTAGATGCTAGTCTGAGGACTTTGTCAGATGCAGCAAATATGGCATCATAAGGATGCCTTATGATTGCGAAAGGGTGCACATACCAGATGACATTGTCCTTTCGCGATCATATCTCGTCAAAAAGCTGTCCTATTTTATTGACAGGCCAAGCCATCAATAGATTTCCCCTGGTGCTTTGTTGCTGGTTGAAATTTTGCACCATTGTGCTCACATGAATGCAGCATGAATGATAGAACACTTCCAGGTGAGATCAGGACAGCCATGTAGGGGACACTCTTTTTTTAATCTAACTGGTTCACTTGGGACTTTTAAAGCGTGTTCCTGTGCTTGTGCATACAATTTATGGCTTTATTTTACTTTTATTTTTAAATTTCCCACGTTTGTGTCTTCTTGTGAGATTCACGGAAATCACTGGTGCAGAAGTGAATGGAGCTCCATTTACTCTCCATTAGTGCCTGGGCTGCCGTTTCACACTACAGAAGTTAAGGTCTGGTGCGGGGGTTCTTTTACCAGCATAAAAATGGCAGAAAATATGCCCTCAAAGAATAATAATGGAGGGTGGTCTGATAAAGTCCTGATAAAGTCCCTAGTCTTTGGTCAAACAAATTCTGAGAGCATTTCCATTAGTTCTCAGACAACAACAACGCTTCACTTTTCAACAGCCCTCTAACTCAGCTTGGCTGAGGGTCAGTCTTACTCACCAATAATCATTCAGGTACAATTGCAGGAACTACACAAATATTTAGAGTGAAAACAGTAACAGCATCAGGGCCAGTCTCAGACATTTTGTTGCCTGAGGTGAAAGGCAAGATGCTACTTCCTGCCTTTTTGTATACAGAATTCAACCAGACTGACAGCTTACTTCAGCACTGATAAGACAGCGTCCCTTACCACTGAGGACAGCATGCTCACCTAGAAGATACAGGGCAGGTGGCATGGTGCACACAGAACTCTGTCCCCCCAATGCCTCACAACTGCTTGGTGCCTCCCCTCTTTTATTTCTTGAAGTGGTTGTCTCCCTCTTGTCTAATAGTAGGGCCTTGTCCAAGCAACTGGGCAGAGAGAGGAGATTAATCTTCCACAAAGAGCTGAAGCAAAGCCTGATATCCTTATTGTGCCACACTGTTATAGTGGTGTATTTTACTTTAACAATGTCCTGTGGAATTCTGGGGTCTGTAGTTTAGTGAAGCCCAAGAGCTCCCTGGTTGAGTATTCTAAATGCCCCTCTATAAACCACAAATCCCAGGGTTCCATAGGATGTTGCCATGGCAGTTAAAGCAAAGCATAGCACCATAACAGTGTGAGAGGACTCTCAGTCTGTTAGTTCAAAAGATGCTTCTACAGATTCAAAGCCAGAGCCTTTGCCATCAAGTGCTGTCCTGGATCTGGCCCAAAACTGCCCCTCTGTGGGAGGATTCACTTGACCACTTTGGCATGAGGCCTGCTAGTTGAATAGGCTGACTTTTAGCTAGGGCTGCTATTCTTGAGCACAGGCATGTGAGGACGGGTGCCTCCTGCAGGACTCTGTAGAGTTAATTTTCTCCATTTTATCTATGCCATTTCAAGCTCTTCTAAAACAGGGATGGTGTTTTTGTCCTTTATATGATCCCTTTAGTGTGTGGTCTGTATCAGCACATGAGAACATAGTTACAGCTCTAGAGGTGATGCCTGAAAATGCACATGGTGAAGCATTCAAATTATATTGTATGGATAGCTTGAATGACAAAATAGTAGTGCTGACAAAAGTGTGAGTTTTCATAAGTGATTTCAATGGTTTCAACCTTGTATAGTATGTTTAGGTGGAAGCAATGTGTTTCTGGTATGATAAAACAACAAAATCCAATCTGTTCCAGATCTCTGAACATTATGGAGATTATCAGATACTTGAAAAAAGCCCTAAAGGAGCTCACGGGAATGACATCACTGTACCAGGAACTGGTCCCAATATTGCACGAGTCATCCTCCTCGCATTCTTGCTCTGTCCTCCCTCCATGCTGACACAACAAAAAAGGTGTTGCTTTTCATTAGTGGGAGGATGGAGCAAGGATGCAAGGAGGATATTGTGAGATACTGGGATCTGTTCCCAGTACAGTGACATCGTTCTCGCACCCTCCTTTGGGGCTTTTTCAAGCCTCTGATAATCTCCATTGTTTTACCATTGTTATTTCTGTCTCATTTATCTCTGTAGCTGAGTGTATGTAACTAGTTACAAATAACAAGATATTTGAAAATTATTACCTTTCTCAATAATGAAGGTATCGCTTACTTACCTTACAATTGTAACTTAAAGATAGATGTCATTCCTTTTATAGTTTTACTGTGATGCAGATTTGGCCTCACTAAATGGTGGAGGATAAGATCACATATTTCAAGCATTGACATGTGCTGTGCTCCATGCTGCTTCATTCAAATAGTTTACTAAGCGACTAAACGCAGCTATCTTTAGTTACTTTTGAGAAATGTGATAGTAAATAGTTACTCCTAAAAACTGGATTATACTATGGTAATCAACTTGTTATTTTGGACCGTGACATTATGACTGCAGGTAATTCTTAAATGTGGTTTTCCAAGCTCTGATTTGTAGTTATTTACTGTTTCTTCTCACATTGTTGACCCCTTCACACTACATAATTATAGCACTATCATTCCACTTTAACTGATATATCCGTATCCTGTGGAATCCTGTGGAATCCCTGTAGTTTGGTCAGAGGCACCAGAGGAGTTCTCTGTCTGGAAATTCTAAACTCTAAACTGCAAATCCCAGGATTCCACAGGATGGAACCATGGCAGTTAAGAGCAGAATCATAGCACTATAACTGTGCAGTGTGAAAGGGGCCTAGGTCTCCCATCACAGTTCTCACTGTGGTATTAAACAAACCTATCCCTGAGCTGTACAGTTCTAGACTGGAGGTGGAAGCACACATGTGACAGAATGATTTCCATACAGAAAATTGCAGTTGTTTTCTGTGTGGAAAACACAAAAATGGATATCCAGGAGAAAGGGAGAGGCTAGGCCAAAATCTAATGTCCTAAGGTGTATTTATGGAGAAATATTTGGTAATTTGGACCCTTACCTGTACCTACAAGCCCAGATATAGGATTTCAGGCTTGATGAGAACTTGACGTTCTTGAAATGGTCTTCTTGCCAGAAGTGAAATAACCCCAGGAGTAACAGATTACATCAGTGGCTCCTAAACAGTTCTCTCCTTATTGGGAAGTCATTCTTTTACACTTTCTGTGGACCCACGGATAAGATTCATTCCTCTTACTGGTGGAGACCAAAGCATCTTTTGGAAAACAGCAGAGCTGCTGATATGCAGAGCCAGCCCAAGCCATTTGCCACCAGAGGCAAAGAATAAGATGCTACCCCACACCCTTCCATTCCATGTAGAAAACCCATTGGACTGGATGTTGACTTTTTCTTCCACACTGATGATGGGGCAGTGTCACACCTGCAGGTAACAAACAACTTGAGGCGATGCAGGACAGGCTGCCTGGCACACAGCAATTTCTTTTCAACCCTTGGCTGCTGCCTCTCCATCTCTGCTGCCTGAAGTGGCTGCCTCATTTTGTCTAATGACAGGGATGGCCTTGGTAACAGGCTCTTTCAGGGTAGTGTGCTCTTTATCTTTAGCCTGTACAAATGCATATTTACCTCTTTGGCACTGAGCAAGTGATCTATGTGTGCCCCTTGAATTGTTGCTCCCTAAACATACCAGCTGAATTATCCTATTTTCCCTGCATTGCCACATGATAGTTGGACACCAACCATTGGTAGTTTAAGGAGAAATCATAAATGATTGCAGAGATTATTTTGATTTACTTAATTTCTTCCTTACTTATTTACTATTTTATACTGCCCAGTGGCTGAAGCTCTCTGGGCAGTTCACATAATAGCAAAACAGCCCAAATTTCCCTCTACTTCAGGCTGACCAGTCCTTTAGCCTGTGTTTCCTAATAGGTGGTGAAGAAGGAGAATGGTAGACCAGGGAGCTTCTGAAATAATTAACAGTAAGATTTGTAACAGCAGCCCAGATTGTGATCTGGGTGTGTTGGAAAGGTGAAGCACAGCAGAGCATTCTGTTCCACACAGATGGCTCTCTCCTCACTCTTCAAATGAACATGCTGTGCTAGCCTGGGTCCCGTGCTTCACTGAATGACTGCTTTAATTGTAGAGTCCTCTCAAGTGAAGAAAATGTGAGTCCTGTGCTCTCCAAGTACTGCAGGAAGGGCCATGAAATCAGCACAGCTTGGTAGGGGAGTGCAACACCTTTCCTCATAGTTTGCTCTCCAACCAGTGGGGTGTGTTTATAGCAGCAGCATTACTTGTGAGAGCATAAGTCTATCAGGCAAGAGTGGACAGAGTGTGGTTTGGGGGCTGCATTGTCTCCACCCCTCAAGGCTGATCCTGTGGCCCTCAACCCCTGCAGACCTGCAGACTCCATGGAGTACCTTTTTTTTTTGCCTCCAGAAGTGGTAATTCACCTTTTAAATAGGTTGCAGCCCCACCATACTGCTTAACATTTTAAAATGCCTGTTTTTCAAAACTAGGACTTACAGCTCTTTCCATCCTTTTGTTTGGTTTTACTTGACATTTGTTGCAGTCCATGTGGCCTTCAGAGGTATCCAAGGGCAGAATATTGGCCCATGGACCCACTGCTGTTGCTCTTCAGTGATACTTACAGAGAGTGTATTCAGGGGTACTGTACTGTGTTGGCCATGCAGCAAAATACAAGAAAATCTAAAATCCACAAAACAGCGATACCTTTTATTGGCTGACCAAAATACACAAAATAAATCATGCAAGCTTTTGAAGCTTCATTGACTTCTTCATAAGGCAAAGAAGTTAAAAATCATGTGTGTGTGTGCATGCCTTCAAGTTGCCTGTCAACTTAAATCATATAGGAGAAAACAGTGATAGGTGTTAGAGTCATGGGTCTACATTTTGTCTCAGATGTTTCTTCTGTTGTCAGTTAAAATGTTCTAGAGGGATATCAGTGCTTATTTATTTATTTATTTATTTATTTATACCCCGCTCTTCAGCCACAAAGGCTATCAGAGCGGCTTACAAATGATCAGTTTAACAGTTCCCTGCCCTCAGGCTTACAATCTAAATAAGACATGACACATAAGGAAAAGGGAATGGCAGTGGGGGTAGGGATTAAATCCAGCAGATACTGCTGGTTCTTCTCTCCCTCCAAGGGCAGGGTGGTGGCAGTTGGGCTGGAGGGAGGGCCTTTCACAGTGCTGGCAGAGGCATTACCTTTCCACAGCACTAACTTTCTGCAGTGGTGGGACTGGGTGCTCCTGTGAGGCAAGAAGCTGCTGTCGGTAGTGTCTCCCATGTCAGACATGTTTTTGCTGAGAAGCCAGACCAAAAATGCCAAACAGCTACTGGGCAGCAGCAGTAGTGAGGGGTGACATTGAGGTTCTCTCAGAGACTGTGCATTGGCACCATAGCTAATGCTTGTTAGTACTATGCTGGAGGTATGGTAAACCTGCAAAGGCAGGTTTACAGCTGAACATTAAGAACAATAATAACCACAAGATGATTTACATAACTTTAATGTAGATGATGAAGACATTGAAATAGTTCCAGATTTTTCATATCTTGTCTCAGTTATTAATCAGAATGGAGATTGCAGTGAAGAAATCAGAAGATTAGAACTTGGAAGGGCAGCTATGAAGGAACTAGACAAGATCCTGAAGTGTATATACCATTGAATACTCAAGTTAGGATTGTCCATGCCATTGTATTTCCCATGTCTATGTATGGTTGTGAAAGCTGGACAGTGAAGAAAGCTGAAAGGAAGAAAATAAAGTCATTTAAAATATGGTGCTGAAGAAGAGTCCTATGGATACCATAGAGTACTAAAAAGACAAATCAATGGGTCCTAGAACAAATCAAGTCTGAACTCTCCCTAGAAGCCATGATGACTAAACTGAAACTGTTGTATTTTGGACACATTATGAGAAAGCATGACTCACTAGAAAAGACAATAATACTTGATAAGTAGAAGGGAGTAGAAAAAGAGTAAAACCACATTCCAGATGGATAGACTCAATCAAGGAAGCCAGGGCCCTCTGTCTGCAAGACCTGGGCAGGGGTGTTGAGAATAGGTGACCTGGAGGTCTCACATTCATGGGGTCACCATAAGTCAAAGTCAACTTAATGGCAGTTAACAACAAAGAGGCCTGAGAGTGTGTGTAGTAGCTAGAGGTCCTGATTAAGGAGTAAAGACACCAGTGGCTTAGAAAAAGAAACTAAAGGACATTCTTTAGGAATGCCATTCTAAGATAGGCAAGTATAGTAAAACCCAAAAACCACATTGTGGTGACACCTTTATTAGGCTACTCAAAAGGCACAAAATGCATTATACAAGTTGAGTATCCCTTATCTGAAATGCTTAGGACCCGAAGTGTTCTGGATTTTTTTTTAATTTGGGAATATTTTCATATATGTAATGAGATATCTTGGAGATGGGACCCAAGTCTAAACATGAAATTCATTTATTTTTCATATACACTTTCTACACATAGCCTGAAGGTAATTTTATACATAATATTTTAAATATTTTTTCCAGGAAACAAAATTTGTGTACACTGAACCATCAGGAACAAATGTGTCACTATCCCAGCCACTCAGGTGTACAGTTTTGAATTTTGGAATATTTCGGATTTTTTGAAAAGGAATACTCAACCTGCATAGGCTTTTGAAGTTCAAAGACTTCTTCATCAGGCTTGGATGTTAAAAGTAATTTTAGGGGGTGATGGAGGGTCATGGAGCTGTATCTTTCTTGAGATGTTAAAGCTGTGTTTAATATGCTGGGGGGAGGGAGCTGTGATGCAGGTAAAGGCCACCCCCTCCTTGCTGGCCATGAGGTATTTGGGACAAATGCAAGTCAAGGCAGTAAACTTTTCCTTCTCCATTGTTAGAAACACAGGCCTTTGAGACCTAGCCTATATCTTACAACAGGAAAGTTACTCAGGGTGCTAAGCTTATCTAGCTTAATACTGTGGGAGAACTGATAGAGGAACTGGGGGCGGGGGAGAGAAGAGGTGAAGAAACATCCCTAAAAGTATCCATTTAGGTAACACAGGGGGTCAGGATAGGTAGACAAGAAGGAAAGACACGTTGGATCACTTAGACTATCTAACCCTATAGCTACTACCCTCTCTGAGGTTTTCTTGACTCTTCACTGCTAAGTATTGTTACACTTCTTAAGAGATACAAGATTTTCTTTCTGGATTAGGACAATGGTCCACTGAGTCCAGTACTCTTCTTCTAGCAGGGTAAATATCCCCCAAAAGCTGGTAGCCAAGGTGTGATGTAATAGTCATCCTCTCTTCTTTCCCCACACTGCAAGAACTGGAGGTATGCTGCCGATCTGGATTCATGGAATCCCTATTTGGATTGTTATACACTTCGTTGAGGCTGTACTATGCATTCCCACCCATAGCATACTTTGCGTTGTCTCTTAGCTATTTTTGGCTGTTTGACAAAGCATGCATTAAACTCAATCTCAATGCATTTTGAGCTGTTCACTCTTAATTACAGGACAAGAAGACATTTATTTCTCTTTAAGCAATCAAGTGAATCCTGGTAGAGGACAAGCTCCAGAAGGAGTTCTGTTTTCTGAAGTGTGGTCTAACTTGTTCAGAGAGACATCTTGTGCCAAGTGGCTTTCTCCTTTAACAAAATACTAACTTTTTAAGAAGTATGATTACAAAGAAAGGAAATAGAAAGAAAAGAGGGAAGAAAGAAGGAAAGGGAGAATATATAGGATCTGAACAAGAGCTAGGCACATACATTGTTATAAGTTGACCAAATTTCCAAAAATACATTTTCTTGAAATTGGCATCTATAAAATGCACATTCACAAGCAGCAAAAGCAATAAGATCTTCTGACCATTGAGCAATAGATGGTGAATATTTATCTTTCCAACCTGGAGTGTGTGTGTTTGTATGTGTGTGTGTGTGTGTGTGTATTGCAGCAGTAAAAGCGTGCAACAATTTAGACCCTCAGTTAAATTCCACATTACAGAAATAGAATTTAGAGGAACATGTACATTTACAAATGCCAAAAATAATTCAAATACAAAATATCATGTAACATTCAACCAAATGGAGGTAATCACTGAACATGCCTACTTCATGTGCTACAACAAAGCTTTATTGGCATTATATTGTCAACATTTTGTTGAAGCAGACAGTTTTTTCCTAAAAACACATAATAGTGTCCATTATACCCCAAACATTGATTTTTGGCTGGACCAAATGTAATTTTAGATTTGAACAGATTTTTTGTTTGTTTGTTTGTTTCTGTAGCAACAAAAGTGTGCTGAGCTATTTGACAAGACCAGCCAATGGCTTCTGTATTAGGGATGTAGTGACTCTACTCTGAGATTTATTCCAGGCTTTAAAGGTGCTATCCAAGGTTCTAAATCCTACCCCTCCCCTTCAAAAAAAAGGTTCAGTACCTTAGATAGCCCCTTTGAAGTATGAGCTAAAACCCAGAGTGGATTTACTGCACCATTGGCACTGAAACCTCTGGCCACCCTTAGCTCCAGCTGTTCTAATGCTGAATGAAGAACATGCTTCCACCATCAAACATCCTGCTGTTACTAAATAGCACAATTCCTTTCTGCTGGATCAATGTTGTAACTTTTGTGTGGTATTGTCACCATCAGTCTCCAACAGTGTGATGTCCCATTCTCATTTAATTCAAGTGATGGAGTGGGGCTTGCCTCTCGGCAATAGTTTAAAAACTCTGGTTTTTAAAATGTGTTTAGGCTGCACATGCCACAGTCAAGCATATGATCACTAAAAATACATATACAGTTGGCTCTCCATATCCACGGATTATGTATCCACAGGTTCAACCAACCACGGCTTGAAAATATTCAAGGACAAAAACAACAACAACAAGCAAACCCAAAGCAAACCTTGCTGCTTGCCATTTTATATAAGGAACACCATTTTACTATGCCATTGTCTATAATGGGGCTTGAGCATCCATGGATTTTGTGAGTGAGTACTGAGGGCCCAGTGTATTTTAAAAACTGAAATTCACAGAATGGTTTATTTATGGGGAAGGAGTTGTGCTGCAAATCACCAAGGGGCCAGAAACAATATTGCAGGCATTGTTGAAGACATTCCCATGACTGTATTCTGCACAGCTTCTGCACAACAGCAGTAATGGTTTGTCCTATCTGCAAGAATAATATATCATTCCTCCATTCCCAGCTTTTAAAATATTGTCCTTTGGCAACTGGGGAAAATGCTTTATCCCAGCCACAGAAGCAGAATTTTGGGGTGGCAGGATGATCTGGTCACAACAGTTTAGTAACCAATGTGTTTTTTCATGATGCAAAGATATTGGTTGCATGGGAAAACCTTCTTTTCATACAGATTCCAGAACTCAACGCTAGGGGATCCCCAGCTCTAAGTAAGTGTTTTAACTTTCTCTCCTATTGTTTTAGCTAAGAAAAACACCCCACCACCACCAAATGTACTTAGCCTAGAACAGAATTCTTTGGTTTCATCAAAATCAGGATCCATCCTTTAAACCTCTAATCTATGAAAACATGGTTCAATTTAAACTATTTAAATAAATGCATCTATTGTGCATTTGTCTTCTCTTTCTAAGGTGAATGGGTACAAAGACATACAGAAGAGCTCTGCAACTGTACACATTCTATAAAAGCAGGAATTTTCAGCACGTGCAACTTGCCATGTAAGGATGAAGAAAGCTTCAAGCTTAAATTAGAAGGAATACCCAAATTCATCTAATCCAGTGGCTCTTAACCTCTTCTTTACTAGGGACCCCCTTTAAATACATTTTGTTGCTGTGGACCCCCAAGACTTAACTCAAGATTTAAAACAAGAACAACAACAACAACACAATTACACCATCCATTAAACTTTCCCTCAGAGGCACTGGAGGGGGAGGGAAGACTTTTCTCCTGCTTCTTCCTGCAAGTTTGTGGCTGGAGCAGATTGAATGGCAATGCACAGGCCAAGCCAGCCAGCCAGCTTTTGCCTTGGCTCTTGTCACGTAGCCACTCCACTTGGGGAGGAGGTAGGCAGCCTTCAGGCCTTCGCAGACCCCCTGTGAGGACATCAGGGGGTCTGTGGACCACAGGTTAAGAACCACTGATCTCATCCAAGCCTTTGCCAGTCCAGGAAATGCAACCTCCCCTGACAAAGCTAGCTTTATTGCATAGCCATTAGAAGCATTGTTCTCCCTGCGTGCTATCATTGTCTTTTGCTCTTTCTGGTAAGTTAAACAATAGCAAAAAGAAAATTGCAGTGGTATTGTTGAAATCACCTATCTAAGGTCAAGGCACAGGGCAGTTTTGAATCCTGACCTGCCTGTTGAAGACAAGTAGCCTAGGTGGTGCATTTGTTCTGTTCATTAAATTTCTACAACTTTTTCATAACACTGTCACATAGCTGTTCAGAAAATGGATAATTAACCTTAACAATAAAACATATAACAACATGACTCCCCTCAATAAGCAATGCAATTTGAAAACTCAGTTCAAAACTGTCCATCCACTTAAAAAACAAACCACATCATAATGTAGGAGACTGAAATATAGGGTTATTTTATAGGTAATAACTGTGTACAGAAAACATGGGGTCTCATAACAAGGGAGTCAAGTGCTCCCAGTAGCCACCACCACCCTGGGCCACCCCTGGTCAATTATCTGGATTCAGCAGTTTGAATCAGCTAACCTTTCTGAACACTTCTCAAAGGGAATCCATATGCAGCACATTCCACCAGTCCAAATGGGATGTAATCAAAGCATGTGTCATTGTGGTGGGTACACGCATCTCCGGGAATTAGTACAGCTGACTTGCTAGTCCTGGGTGTGCAACTGTACTGTACTGCTGGCCATCACTGAAATTGGAGCACCCAGGTTCAGGAATGAATCCTGACGTAGACCCAAACTGTAAATTTGTGGGGATGTAATAGGTTGTGTCCCTGCTTGCTGATCTGCTTTTCAACTGGTCTGGAGCATTTCTATCTTGTCTGGATTAACCTTCAGTTTGTCACCCAGTCTAGCATTAATTACTGACATTAGCCTCTGGATTAGGACTAGAACAGCTATCTTGGATTTAGATGGAAAGAAGAGATAGAGCTGGCTGTCATTAGCAAAATGATACCATCATCTTATCAGGACAGAGCTTCAGTTTATTGGCTCTCCTGCATCCCATTACCTATTTTTGGACAAGCATTCTGTTACCTCAGTTGATGTAGATGTGTTATGGAGAAACAGAGCTGACTATAAAATGTGTATTGCTGACTTTTATCTCTGAATCCTTTGATGACTTTTCTGTATGACTTCATATAGGAGTTAAATGGCATGGAATATAGGGTGTGGCATGGAAACTTATGGGGCACCACCACACAAGTACAATAGGTCTGGAAAATGGTCCCTGAAAACTACTATCTGGTACTGGCCAGGCAAGTAGATAAGGATTCATTGCATCACCATGCTTCTTATTTCCAACTGGTTGAGGGTTATACCATGGTGGATGGCATCAAAAGCTACCAAGAGGTCCAGGAAAATCAGCAGGTGGCACACAGGACATCCATCAGCATGATCAAGGATGATTGTGGGCCAACACTGAGCCTGAATTAACATGGGCCTAGAGGTATTCCCCTGCACCCCCCCCCCCCCGCCACAGCCAGCAGGGGCTTTAAAGCTGTCAGGTTCCATTTCATATTATTTTGTATGCCTAGAGAAGGCATACCTTGGCAAGATTGATGAATCTCCTTTCCTGGAAGACAGCAATACAATGCATTTCCCATGTTAAGAGGTTGAGTCTTTGCATGAAAAACAAAATGTGGTGTTGAATGCTATCTCAGACTGCCTACTTCCCACCATTGACTTTTCCTCTGCTCTTCATTCTCTTGAGTCTTTGCCCTGTCTATAAGACTCAGAGGTTGTGTAACAAAGTTTCCTTAGCATATTTCTCACCACAGCAATAAACTACTGTTATCCCCATGTTATGAGTGCCTAATCCAGAGTATGGAAATATTTGTTGTTGTGGTGTGCCTTCAAGTTGTTTCCAACTTATGGTGACCCTAAGGCAAACCTATCATGAGGTTTTCTTGGTGAGATTTGTTCAGACGGTGTTTACCTTTGCCTTCCTCTGAGAGTGATGGGTGTGACTTGCCTAAAGTCACCCACTGGGTTTCCATGGGTGAGTGAGGATTCAAACCCTGTTCTCCAGAGTCATAGTCCAATGCTGAAACCACTACACCATGCTGGCTTATGTGGAAATATTACTTCATTGAACCATAATATGGCTGGAACTGTATTTCCAAAAAGTAACTTTTCCACATTCTGTCCCAAGCAAATTCATACTTGCTCCTTGACTACCATTTTGAGTCAGTTGTCAGGTGAATAAAGCAGTATGGGTATCTAGATATGTATAAGAAAAGCTTGGTTGATTGAACTGGTGGCTGAGCTTTGCTGTTCTCCTGGCCAGAGCTTATAAAGAAGGTTCTTTTAAAAGAATTCATATTTGTTTTAGTATCTGAGAGGTATTGAAGGTGACTTGCTCCTGCAGATTCACCCACCAAATCTGTGGCCAATCTGAGAGAGGAACAAGAACCCAGCTACCTAAGCTCAGCCTTCCAGCTCTATAAAGAGATACAAACTTACCAAAGAGGAATCTAACAAGGTAAACTGTCAATTCAGTCCAAGGAACCCATTATCCCCAAGCCCCAACATCCAGCCCCTGAATGCAGGAGAATAATAAGAGGACGTTAGTCCAAGCTCTGGAAAGCATGCAAAAGATGCTTCCATTTTAACACACACACACACACACACACACACTTTTGCCACCAAGTGACAACATTCATGCCTGTTCCCATAGTACAGTTTTAGTTGTCCCAGGGTACAGAAGAGTAAAGAGCACAGAGAAGTCTTTGGTCCACATTTCTCCTATTGCACTGCTCAAGGACTGCAATTTTCAAGGCTTTTTTTTTTTAATATACTGCTTTTATTGCTGGCTAGCAAATCTGTAATGAATTATGCTCCAGCAGCTGGTGCCCCTAATAAGGAGCAGAGGGATGTTTGACCAGGTTATAACTGTCAGGAGGCTCATCTCTTTCCCCATTCCACCCTGATACAAATGGGCTGGTCTGTCCTGGGGCAATCACTTGCTCTTTTTGTTGAGTCATTGAAACTCTGTGTTTGAATCAAGATGTCTAGGGCTGGGTAGTCTCAGAACAATATTATGATTTACTTTGAAATACAAGAAGTGGCCCTTGCTTAAACTGTGCTATCATGGTCAAGTATGGAGAGAAGATTTGGTTCTTTTCTTTAGAAGGTTTTATTTGTATTCCCTTTGCAGTGTTAGAAAATGGAATCTGGAAGAACAGAAAGGACCTGTGATCCCTAGAATCACTATCCACTCTCACAGGGATAGGATTATGGACTCAATCACTTGCTCTTAGGCAAATATCTCACTGCGGAATCCCATAACCAAACAGGTTTGCAGCATTTATTCCCACCGAGCTCAGCACTGACTATTCACTTTTGCAGTATAGGCGCCTTTTGGTTCACCGGGGCTTATCTGACTGCACAAGTCCCTTTAAGGTCATAAGAGAAATACTTGGTAGTCTGATTGCAACCACTAATTTCAGCTGAAGATGTTTACTGGTGTTCTTTTTAGTACTGTATCTGCTTTCTGTATTCTACAAACAGGTCATTAATAGATCTCCCAATGCCACCTGGGTGACAGGGCTGGTGTCAGATTCTGCCAAACTCTGGGGCAATCACCCAAACCCATCCACCCCTGACCACCATTTGGTAGATTTGCTATGTGAGTGAAACAGCATGGATGTCTGAATGCATCTAAGATGATTTTACTGAATTGAACCAGTGGCTGAGCTTTGCTAGCTTCCTGCTAAAAGTTTGGAAAGTTAGTTTTTAAATAAAGAATTCATACTCGTTATAGGTTCTGAGATGTAATTTGCTGCTATTTTTTTTTAAATGACTTGTTGAGTTCCTTGGTGTGCTGCTTGATACTTTTCAGTACTTTTAATTACTTTTTTAAAAATCAGAGGATTGATAAGGGAATGTTATAAAGCTTGAAACATCTCTGTCAAAATGCCTCTTACAATGCTCTTTTAAAGTTCTCTGAACAGGGGGTGAAGGGAAGAGACAAGAAAGTAATGTCTAAAATATTTTTTAAAAATTACTCATTACACTGGTAGTGTGATTTCATTTCTACTTGCTGCATTACTTTGTGAAATATGATTCCATTATGCCCTCTTTGTGTGAGAGACAAGACAGGGGAATAACTTACTACCAATAACTATATTGCTTATAACTTGTTGCTTCCAAACTCTTCTCCTGGTATCATAAATATTAAGATACTGAAGAAAGTGGTTTCAAAAGGTTTTCACATTAAGGAGATATTTTGCTGACCTTACATCATTTGATGGATTATATGCAATGGCATTTATTACTTAAAAGAGTCAACAGCCCCAATGGGCTATGGGTGGAGGGGGGGAAGAGGAAATGCCTCGTCCTGCTATTGAGGAATGGTGTGCCTCCTCCTTGCTTAGATCACAGGCTGCAAGAGGTTGAGAACTTATAAGATTTCATATTGGAACCCTGCCACATAGAAAAGAATCAAGAGATGGCAACAAATTTCGAAATAGTCAGATTTTGAAGCTGAGTTCCAAATTTTGCATTGAAGAGGATAATTTGACTTTTATTTATTTAAAATGTTTCATGTAAAAATGGTAAAATCATCTTTCTAAAATAATCCCTTTCGACTTTTCTGCATTCCACTGCAACATACACAGCAGCTTTCTGATAACAGAGTCAATGGGCAAGAAGAAAGTATCCCAAGATGCACTGTCCAAGATCTTCAATCATGGAATGCTTTCCAATACACCACATTTAATTATAACAGCTCTTGCTGATCTCTCCTGTGGTGCTTGATTATATATGTGGTTACTCACAACAGGATGTTATTCGTACGCCATAGCTATGGCACTATAATTACATTTTTTTAAATGGCTGCATATTTAAGATCCTAGAATAGGTAGCTCAGAAGATATACCTGATAAGTGTACTGCAGTGTGTGAATCAAAGACTGTGGTTTCTTTTATTCTGGAACCCTCTTTGTTTTCCCTCTTACTGTCTAGGCAGGTGGATGCTTGTGTAGCACATTTCTCATTAGTATTTCTTCACTACGAGATGTTTCTATTTTAGGAGGTGTGGTTCTATCTGCTCCATCCTTGTTACCTAAGAAAGCTCTTTGACCTCCATACTGCAGGGAATTTTGCCTGAGTGCCTACTGGCTTTGAATGGAGAAATATTTTACAAGTGTTATCATGAAATATGTTTAACGTTCCAACCCGTGGGCTGATTTGTGTTTTGTTTTGATGTGGAATGCCTTCATGCACTAGGAATTCACCCTGGTTAACATGTAACAAAGACTTTCAGACAAGTGGCCTAGGAAGATGGATGGAAGACAAGTCAGTAGATGACCATGAACCTATGCTCCAACTCTACCCAAGTTTACTAAGAAGCATATTTCATAATGTTTAATGGAGCTTCTTTCTTTCTAGTAAGAGTAGTTAGAATGTGCAGCCCTCATCAGCATTCAAATGTTCCTTGGGTTTTTTCCAGGCTGTGAGGCTGTGTTCTAGAATAGTATCTTTCTGACGTTTCGCCTGCATCTGTGGCTGGCTGGCCACAAATGCAGGCGAAACATCAGAAAGAAACTATTCCAGAACACGGCCTCACAGCCTGGAAAAAACCCAAGGAAAATCTATGGATGGCAGCCGTGAAAGCCTTTGACTTCACGCCCAAATGTTCATTTGGAGAGCTGCTGGCTCAAAAGATAGAGGAAGAAGAGAAGGATAATCTAATATACCCTGCCCATCTTTTCTACTCTATTATGTTTATGAGTGCAAAATCACATGCACACATACAACACATTTACATGTACTGCATCCATGGGGATCTAAACATAGGAGTGAACTTTTGCGTTTAAAAGGTATTGTGAGAGTCAGACTCTACCTGACTTTCAGGTTTGTATAATTGTCATCACAAACAATTCCTTCATAATCTTTACTTAGAAGTAGGTCTTTTTGATTTAAATGAGTTTTAAGCTTTGGATTGTAGTCTTGCTGTCAATTCCAGCAGGCTCCAAGGTTCACTCAGCCTTCCATCCTTTTTTAGGTCGGTAAATCGAGTACCCAGCTTGTGGGGGCAATTAGCTAACACGCATTGGAAACTGTTTAATGCAGTGTAGATGTATAAATAGCTATTGCTTAAAACAATTTGTAAGCTGCTCTGATAGCCTTGTGGCTGAAGAGCGGGGTATAAATAACTAAATAAATAAATAAGAAACTGGATGGAATTCAAATATCTTATGTAAAAGATGCCATGCAGCTGTTTCTTCTTATTTATGCTGTACTTCTTAAGGAAATCTAATAAAATATTAGTAAGAGAAAAATCCATCTTATGAGAACAGGGATATGTGAACGGAAATTCTGAAGGAGGCCTAACAAATCCTGATGTTGCTAAATGTTACCAAAAAAGAAAAGAAAAAAGACCTGTTTTGGAGACAGAGCTAAACTAACACTGGAATCAGTTTTCAATGCGAGGATTTAGATCTAGTACTTACGAAATAAAACACTGAGCATGCACTGAAAGTTTACGCCTTACCACTGAGCTTGAAAATTTACTTTTACACATTAATGAATTACCATTATAGCTTCAAGACCCTCCTAAGTAGTAACTACCACAGTTACAATTTTTTACTTTCCTGCTTCTCAGAAGTATTACTGTAAATGGTTACTTTTGTTAACTAAAAAAAAAATCCACTTGAGTGCTACAATCCACTGGCCTTTAACACAAAACACATTCTCTTTCCTTCTTACTAGTTTTTGTGTCCACCAGGCAGGAGGCAGCAACCCAGGCCAGCATTTGTACCATGTGATATTCCTCCTTCACTATTTAGTGACATCACACCCACAGATGTATAAGTTAACTAGAAATTAGTTACACTGCTAAAAGAATGAAGTTTATCCCTTGTTAAGTTACACTCATAATATAGTGCCATTACAATATACATGGAATTAATTTCAAATAACTTGTTATTTGTAACTAGTTGTTTCCAAGCTAGTTGCTATAACAAGATGGGCAAAGAGCGACCCTACAGATGCTCTCATGTAGGGCATCCTGGTCATCTACTGCCTGGCCAGTAGGGAGGAATGCTGGGAGAGACAGACTTCTTCTCCATCCTGCATTTTATCCACCCTTGGGCTAAGAGGATGAGCTTACAGATCAGCAAGGCTTGTAGACACATTTGAACCCCAGTCACAAAACAAGCCACACTTGAAGAAGACTATTCCTCTTTTTCTGCAACAAACGGCTGTGTTTTGCTCCTAGCAAGTTGCCTCAGTGGGGAGAGTCTATTCTCTGCTAACAAGTTTTATTAGAATCTTTATCTTCTTGCTGAAATGATTGCTGCTGCCTTTGCTTTAACATGCAAACAGCAAACACACACCACACAAGCCACATCTCATCTGTTGTTTACTAAATTGGATGGTTGCTATGACTGCTCGCTTGACGACTAGCAGCAGTTGCTCCTTCTACGACCATCATCAGCACATTAAAAGAAAGGGGGAAAGGGTTGGACAGCGCAATCCTCTCCATGCCTACTCAGAAGTAATGGTCACTATGTCTGGCAGGGCTTCCGCCCAGACCGAGTGGGCAGAGAACTGCAGCCTAAATCACACAAGCCACAACCTCAGAGTGTGGAAGGTACAAATGGTTGGAAGACAGGAAAAGGTGGTGGATAGGTGGGAGTGATTTCACATCAATAATGGTGACACACAAGGTCATGGGAACATATCTTTGATGAGCATGTTCTCTTGTGGCCAGAAAATGGAGAATCATTTCATTGGCAGCATTTGCAATGCAAAGACAATCTAGGTTTTCAAACTTAATGGCTGTTTGAGGTTAGAGTCAAGGAAGCTGCATTGTGGCATCTCACCCACCCCTGCCCCCGCCGCCTTTCCTCCTCAGCCTTTTTAGTAATCTAATAGCATCAGGTGTGCTTCAAGTAAATATTTATAATCACACAGTGAAAAAGTCCATGTAATGAAAAGGATGCAGGCAAAGTCAGGAGCATTTACGAGCAATTTATTTTCCCTAAACGAACCTAGGCTCATATTCTGTGACAGCCTGGTCAGCCAGCAAATGCTTAAAAGATGGTATTTAGTCTATAGAATGCAACCGTTGCGACAGAGCAGTGCCTATTATTATGATTAGGATTATTAGCATTTATAAGCTGTTTTTCCAACTTGTAAAGATCCCCTCCCTTTAAAAACATTAGAAGTGTTCTGAACTGGCAGCCGGGACTTCGAAACGGTGGTAAGAGTGCAGAAGTGCATCAGATGAAAAAAGATGGAATACACCAGTGCTTCTTTGGCGGTCTCATAAGGAGGACCAGCAGGGTATTTCCCCCCGCCCCAGTGTGCCAGGGACCAGAACATTGGCTGCTGGTCCATTTCCGGGCACAATTCAAAGTGCTGGTTTTGACCTATAAAGCCCACTATGGCTTGGATCCAGGTTATTTGAAGGACCTTATCTCCCTTTATGAGCTCATTAGAGCTCTTAGATCATCTGGAGAGGCTCTTCTCTCTGTCCCACCACCCTCTCAGGCTTGTTTGGTGGGAATGAGGGAGAGGGCCTTCTAGGTGGCTTCTCCCAGACTATCGAACTCCCTCCCTAGAGAGGCCAGGATGGCCCCCTTCTCTGCTCTCCTTTTGGCAACAAGTAAAAACATTCTTGTGCCATCAGTGATTTATAATCGGATAGGGTTTGGGCTTGTGCATGGTGTGCAATTTGTATATTAAAATATATAGTTTCGTTGTATTGTAATGTTTTTAAATGATTTTAATGCTTTACATTGTTTAATTTATTTTTTACATTTCATATTTATAATTTTAATGTTTGTGTATTGTTTTTAAATTCACTGTTAGCCGCCTTCAGTCCCTATATTGGGAGAAAGATAGGATATAAATAAATATAACAACAAAAACAACAACAACAATGATGCCCATTAGCTACAACTTTTTCTTTCTTTCCCATAAACTCTCTGTGAACCATCACCAGTCCACAGTCCTTTGAGAAGGATCCACTTCTTTGAACAATGTCTTCTTCAAAGCAGAGCTTAACTGAGGAAGCCTTTCTGACAAATTTTGCCTCCTCTGCAATAATTGTTCTTGCGTGACATCAAAGGTAGCCATTGCTGCATTCTGTTTATTAGCTGCTATTAATAAATCACTGAAGCATTCTAAACACACAGACCAACACCCTCTAATCCAGGTGTTGCTTCCTTCTATTTTATGGGTGGAGGCCTTAGAGAGGGTGGTGCTCCCTGAAAGCTTTTGGCTGCCGTCTCCTCCAGCAATGCCTCTGCCCAACATGTATAAAGCAGGAATTAAAAAACAACTCACCGATGTGCTTCCATTTATGGTTTGAGCAAAAAGGCGGGTATCAGTCTACTTTTTGGTCCTATGTTAAATGGAACCATGTTGATAAGAACCAGACAGAGTGTCTTTCCTTTCCACATGAGCTTCTCCACATGAGCTTCCCTTGTATTTTAATGAAGGTTGAAGTATGATGATTTTCAACCATATTATATGTCATCTTGAGGGCCCCATACTTGTAATCACAACTGAAATGTTGCATAAATACATAGTAATTTTAGAAATGGTTTGGAGCCTTGTTATTTAAGGCCACATTTGGATTGCCCTCTTTTTTTCCTTCTGGTTGGGCTTATCTCTCTATAACGGCTGCATATCAATAAAAAATGTATCAATAGCAGCTTTTCTCTGCAAAAAAGATGGAGAACAGTTTGCTTGCTGAATTTCTGCTTAGTCTCATATGTATTTATTTCCTACCTTTCCACCAAAATCCACAGGATCCAAGGCAGCTCAAAATAATCAAAAGAGACACTGATCAAAATCCACATAGGTAAAAACATACAAAAAATCATTGTTAAAATACAATTAAATTGTCTATAGAATTAAAAAGCATTCAAAATATCCATTAAAAAGACAAAATAAATAAAATAAAGATAGTACAGAACACCATTAGAGACCTTAGCTGGCATCCTGTTAACCAGTTAAGATGTTGTAAATTAGGTTCAGGATACTGTAACTGATTTATTTTCTCATTTCCAATCATGGCACTATTGCCACAATCACAAATAACTCTGAAACCCACCTTAAATGCCAGTTATTTGTTCAGAGAGGCAGAGGGCTGTTCCGCTGGTGAGTGGGGTGCTCCAGGCTGATGTGACCAGCTCCCTCCTGCCAGTGAGCAAGACTGTGAAGAGGAGAAGCAGGAAACCTTGTGGGAAGCTGTCACAACTCTACATTGCAGTATCACTTGCTGGCAAGAGGGGGCTGGTCATGTCATCCTGCAACACCCCACTCACTGGCAGAATAAGATCTCCATGGAACTTTTTGACAGTAAGAGCTGTTCGGCAGTGGAACACACTCCCTCGGAGTGTGGTGGGGTCTCCTTCCTTGGAGCTCTTTAAACAGAGGCTGGATGGCCATCTGTCGGGGATGCTTTGATCAAGATTTCCTGCGTGGCAGGGGGTTGGATGGCCCTCGTGGTCTCTTCCAACTCTACAATTCTATGATTCTATGATTCTATGAAAAGGGGAATGTTAAGAAAAACTCTGTTCCAGATCAATTGCATTCTTAATAAGGTATAATCAACATTTTATTCATATTGGAGATGGTTTCAAAAGGTATAGATTTAATTTCATTGACAGTAACATTTCCTAATTTAATCACAAGACAATGGGTGGTGGAAGATCTTGTTCTACTATTAGATGTTTGATAGATTTTCAGCAGATCAGCAAGAGTCTCTTCCAACTCTGCAATTCTATGATTCTATGATTCTATGATCACTCCAGATGGCTGGCTGGTTCTTAAGGTGGTTGTCAGGGGATAGACAGAGAGTTAAAGTGTAGCTACGACATTATGGCTATCTGTTTGATGCAGGATCTCAGCCCTTTTCTTATAAACAATCAGTTCCCAACAAAATGTTAGAACAGAAAATTCTTTGCCTACCAACAGATGGATGACAATGATGGAGCCAGTGTTATACTCTCTAGGAAAGATGTCCCAGAGTTTGGAAGCAGCCCATCACCCATGTTCCCAACTAACATCCCTGCGAAGTCACCAGGACTGAGAGAAGGACCTCCCGCACAAGATGTCAAAGCTCAGGTGGGAAGATGCAGTCTTTAAGGTAGTACTTAAGTGCATAGGAGCTCTGCAATAAAAACAAAATAGTAACTTTAGCCATCCAGAGCAAAAATAAATGGCTACAATGCAAAGCAGGGACACAAAAGCTGTCTAATAGAGAGCTCCAAGGGACGAAGCACAGCTGATTCATTTTCTCTTCCCCCGGGACTTGTAGTAAAAGGTAACACATTCTGAATTTGTTGTGAGAGAACATCTGTCCTCATCTTCAAATGAGTGAGAAAAGGGTGCTCCTTTTCTTGTTACATGTTTAGGATTCCCAGAGGCTCATAGACTCATATTCACAATACTATCCTATGCCCACTTACCTGTAAATATGCCCCAGTAAACCCATCATAGCTTACTTCTGTATGGACATGCTCTGTCAGTTACTTGCCAGTTACTTGCTCTTCCACGGTATCTTTTGGCCAAGTGGTACTCACGTTTTGAACAGTTCCTTACATCTTGCTGCCTTATTTATTTATTTATTTATTTCCCACTTGTATCATAAGATCTCAGGGCAGCTTACAAATAAAAACTATATAAACAGATTAAACAATTTAAAACAATAACATAATTTAAACAGATTAAAAATATATGAAACATTTTAACAAGTTAAAAAAGGTTAAAACAGTTTAAAACCATGTGCACAGTATAACCCCAGTATTAGGATAGCAAAAATTGCAGATAGTGGCAGAGGTTGACCATAGAATTGCACTGGAGGACCTAGAAAATGCCCAGAGAGAACATATTTTTTCAGACACAGGTAAGTGAAACCACAAGTACCAATCTGGCAGATACAGGAGTCGTACTGCATAATTTTTTTAGAGTGAGTAGCTTAGGCACCCAAAGCTTTAATAAACAGCCATGTATATACTTGGGACCAAAATGAAGACAGTATTGGTGCCAATCAGACCTCCACAGGGAGGGTATTCCAACAGCTGGGGTGCCACCGCCAAGAAGTCAGTGTCCCACATCCTCACATAGTGTTATGACCTCATCAGCGGGACACAAAGGAGCTCTTCCTCCCACACCCAGAAGCTCTCAATCCTTAGGCAGACATACCGTATATAGGGAGAGGTGCTCCCCCAAGTATTGAGGTCCCAAGCTGTAAGTTTATTGAATTTATGAGACTTGAAGTTTATTGAATTTTTTAGACTTTCACAATTTTCCAGTATGAGTCATGCACTTCTGATCCCTAAAGTCCAGATCTAGATTCCTGTTCCTGTCCCCTGCAAGTCTTTTGGGAAGAAGCTTGGGTCTAGGGCAGATTGTGACATGTCTGTATGGTTGGCATTGCTTGGGGGAAGGGCTGGCCCAAGATATTTTGCTGTCTGAGGCAGAGAAGCAAACAGTACCCCTCCACTCATCCAGGTCACGTGGTACAGTATGCAAAGCCAGTGGAATTATTTTGGCACAAGAGGCAGAAAGCCCCTCAAGTACCTCTCCCCATCCTGGCAGTTTAAAAAAAGCTGATTAAAAATAAAGTAAGTAAATGTTTGCTATCTTTTTCATGATATCTAAAAGTTACTGCCAGAGGTTGGCCACCAGTTGGATGGTTCCTAGTGCTACTAGCCCCAACATGTTGTGTAACTACTCCATTTTCCCCTCCCTAATTCTTTACTTGAGTAGGGTGGGTAAGGGGAGGGGGAGACAGATGAATCAGTGGGAAAAGACAGGAAGATTATATATGGAAAACTTTGTCATCAGGACCCTCTGTAAGAAGGCAAAGCAGCTGTGCAATAATCCTCATCAAGGACAACCCAAGGTTAAAAGTACTGGGTTTTGTTGTGCACAAGAACAGAGTGCGGGAAGCCACTGGCCTGATAAACCCTAAGGGGAAGGCTGCCTCCACCTTAATTGTTACTCAGTAAAATGGGGATAAAAGGACTGCCAGATTGAGTAACATAAAGCTTGTGGGTTGTCAACACTGCAGTAATAGAATCTGGTTAAGCAGCATGGATACTTGTCTATGACCACTTAGTACAAGTCAGAGGCAATGTATGCAGATGGACATAAATGCATGCTGAATACACAGGAACATGACAGGGGTGGTTGAGTCTCCATTGAGCTCGGTAATGCTTCCTTTAGGTTAAATAGGGATAGGCCATTGTTAATGAGCTGAAGTACAAGATTCTTTGGCAACTGCATGGTGGCCAAGTATGCACACTAGTAAAGAACAAGGCCAGTTCTAACATACAGGCCAAGGGTGGGCAATAGCAGCATGCCTAGGTGCTGGTTTTCTTCCCTCAGATCCTGGGGGGAGGTACAGACTGCCAAAAATGGATGCCTAATTCTGGTTTTCATAAACTGGTCTCTTTAAAAATGTTAAATGGTGCAGAGAAGCCCTACATTCAATTTAAAAGGTGCACGAACATTCCTGGAGGCTTCCAGTTGAGGAAATTCAGCTCACCACCCTTCCCCCCACTCTTTGGACAGGAAAAAGGATAGTCTGGGGATTCTGGAGGAGTTAGGGGCCACAAATGCAATGGGGGGGGAGCATACTCAGACCTATACAGGAAGATTGGAAAGCCAACAAAATGGCATAACTCAAGAACAGGAGAGAGCCAGAAGATCCTCTGGAACATCACAGATGGTGTGTGTGTGTTGGTGTTGGAGGGGGATACTTTCTGGATGTTAGGACTGTGTTGGATGTGAAATTTGCACAGGATGCTGAGCATGTTCCTAACACATGAGCATGGGAAACAATCTCTCTCTCTGGCTTTTCTTCGCAAACGAAGATTCAGGAAGGACTCATCCCGCGCTTTCTGCAAGCGCGCTGATGACTAAAAAGGCCAATCCGAGATAAACAAGTCCAGTTGCAAAAAGCACAGCAGAAGGTCTCCTTGGGTGATGTTTTTGGGTTGTGATTCTTTCTGCGTTGTCGTTTCTCTTCAAGACTTGTTCGGCGTGAGTTCTCAAATAAGGCTGCAGCATTGTGGATAGTGCGTCTCCATGCCTTCCAATGTGAGGCCAGGGCGGACCAATGTTGGTGATCAATTTGGCCAAGCCTGAGATGTTGTTTCAAGGAGTCTTTGTATCGCTTTTTTGGAGCGCCCCTCTTACGCTGACCCGTGGCGAGTTCACCGTAGAGTAGTATTTTTGGGAGGCGATGGTCCTCCATCCTAGAAACATGCCCTGCCCAGCGCAGCTGTGTTCTCAATATCATGGCCTCAATGTCGATCCTCCTTTATGGATCTGAAACATGGGTCACCTATCGCCACCACCTACGACTCCTCGAGCGCTTTCATCAGCGCTGTCTACGCACAATCCTAAATATACACTGGACTGACTATGTGACGGGAAACAATAGGATGTATGTGAATGATGATTAGAGAGGAGACTAAGTGTAGGCTCTTCCAGGAACAAATTCTTTATTTTTATGTGCTGTGTAAGGGGAGCTGCGATCTAAAGATTACATAGGAACTTGATAGCAGGAATAACATAAATTAAGAACTTTATCAGATGCGGCAAATATGGCATCATAATGACACCTAATGAATGCAAAGGGACGTGTATACCAAGCGATGTTGTCCTTTTGCGATCTTGTATTGTTAAAAAGCCATTCTTTTTTATTAATGGCCCAAGCCATCAATAGATCTCCCCTGGTGCTGTGTTGCTGGCATGGCAGTGTTTGAAACTACACGCCATTGTGCTAACGTGAATACAGTGTCAATGCCAGAACACTTCCGAGTGAGACCATGACAGCCAGGTAGAGAATACTCTTTTTATGAACTTCCCCAGTTCACTTGGGACTTTTAAAGTGTGGTTTTGTGCTTTTGTGTACATTTTGTAACTTTGTTTTTCTTTCTTTTTTTAATTTACCGCACTTGCATCTTCTCTTGAGAATCACCAAGATTTGGAACCTGGAAGTAAACAGAGCTTTGTTTGTGCTCCATTACTGTCAGGGCTGCTTTTTCACACTGGTTAAGGTAGGTCTGATAGAGGGGGGTTCTGTTGCCAGGACAAGTTTGCTTTTGTGGGACAGAAACATTAATGGTCTGATAAAGTCCTAAGACTATTTGTGCTCTGAGAGTAAAATTACCACCCATAATGATGGTGGGGGTAACAATAAATGCTTCTATGGACTAGACAGGGCAAACAACTAATTCTGCCATTCTTCAGTCTTAGTTATAGCATGTATAGGACAAATCTTTACACCCTTTGTATTATATGGGGTTGTCTAAACAGTCAAAATAACCCTCATGGAATTCACTGGGAATCCTACCTATCTAAATGGGATCCTGCACCAATCCACAGTATTCAGAAGGAGGGGGGTGCAAAATGGCAAAAACAATGCAGGAAAAGCCTTCACAGCTTTTCCTATAGTTTTTTAAAGACCGCAAGGGGTGTGTGCATTCCTGCTCATTGGGACAAGCAATTTGTTTTGAATTGCTTCCCCATAGGAGAGGAAGTGCAAAGCTGATTGGCTGGGCATGGGTGGGGCTTGCTAACAGGTCAACCACCCGCTGCTGCTATGTTGGATTTTCACCTTAGCAATAGCACATCTTAGACGACTTTAAAAAAGGTTCGGCAGTGGTGAAGAGCTAATATGAGCAAATCACTCATGACCGCCATCTGGCATGTGATACTTCTGGAGGCTTCTGGGGTCAAAAACACCATTAAGATATGTTGCTGCTGCTGAAAATACCATTACTATGAGGTACTCCACCCCACCCCCCTTGTATAGATAGGCCCTTATGGTTTCTGGTGCCTGTCCTTTCCTTCCTCTACCTCCTTTATGCAACACACCATCTTTACAGCACCTAAACATCCAGGACCAGGAGACAGGGAGGAGAGTTGGTCAACTTCTTTAAAATCTTCTATAGCAAAAAGGAGGCTCCCCCCTCTTGCCCCCAGTTGATCTTAGTGTTATTCTTTCCTTCTTTATAATCTAGCCAAATGTGTTCATTTCAGAAGGAAACACATTGCATCAGTTAGTGACTTCATGACTACCCTCAATGTTTTGTCTCAAAGAACAAAGCTGGGGTGAAGCCACTTATGAAATCATTAACTGTCTCTCATTTTTCTATGCATGTTTCAATAAACACATTTTGTTAAGTGGATGCAAAGGCCTCCTGGCTATTTGCTCAGCCCTTTTAAACTCCCCAAATATGAGACTTGCCAGAATATTACCCAGAATATTTCCTCACTTCTCTCCCTCCTCCCAAATGCAAGACAGATACTTATTCGGATTTCCTGCAGTCTTTCCCACCAACTTTCTGCTTCCTCCTAGATCCTCTGGAGCTTCACGGGATCCCACAGGATAATTAATGCAGGTCCGCAAGGCCCACCTCACTCAATCTAAACCATTCCTGGGAATGTATCTGTGGTGTGATCTAAGCCAGCATCACTTACACTATAAAATACAGGATGCTAAACAGTGTTCATTGATATACCAATTGCTAGGCTTATAAAGACTCTCCTGCCTGGTTGTCTTTGGGATGTGAAAATTTCCTCCAGGTGGCTAGGCAGGAGTAGTTTTGTAAAAGGGGTGTACCTACACTGCAAAATTATAGGGGGTTGATGCTACTTTAACTGTAATGGTTCCAGCACATGGAATCCTGGGATCTGTAGTTTGATTAGGGCTTTGAATTGTCTGCCACCTGTTCAGGGAAGTGCACTGGAAAACTGTAAGTATTCTTCCATGAACTAAAAATCCCAGGAATCCATAGGACGGAGCCATAGCAGTTAAAGTGATATCAAACCACTATAATTGTGCAGTGTAGATATGACACTGATTTAATAGGGTGGTGTGGATACATCCCAGATTACCAATAATTCACACAGCTAGGTATGAGCTAACTAAAAAATGTATGATGTCATAACTTTCTGTAGTAGGTCTAAAGCACAGTGTGGAAAATGACTTGTTTGGACTACACACTGTCTGAGAGATTCTGGGACTTGTCATCTGTAGAAATAACTTTTCCAAGGTCTCATGCAATGTACTATTAATACAGGTCCCACACTGTACCAATTTTCCAAACACTGAGGAGCACACATGGAGCACACATACAACCTTACACTTACTGCGGTGTTCACTCTGGGGTTGGCATTCACACCTAGCATTCTTGGGCAACTGCCTAGGCCTCAATGTCCTTGTAGGCTCCAGTAGTGCAGCCTTGCCCTAGAACTTCCTTAATTCAGCACCCCTGCCCTCCATTCCAAGGAACACTGGGTGCTTGGATCAGCCATCCTTTTTAAATTACAGTCTGTGCTCCTCACAGGCGTCATGGGAAATGTTTAAAAGTGGAAGACTGAGCTGCATAGCACCACTGCTTGTAGCACTGGCCTACTGACAGAGGAGAGGGCCATCCTGTGGAGACATCGCCCATCCACCCCTAGCCTAGTGGAAGCTTCAAATACTGATGCCACATATTAGTGGTGATGGCGAACCTATGACACGCGTGTCGGAACTGATACACGTAGCCATTTGTGCTGACACGCAGCTGTAGGCTCCTCCCCCCCTTGCCCGCAACCTCATCACCCTCCCTGAAGTAGCGATCTGGGCTTCAAAGCCTCACTTTAGGGAGGGGGGAGGAAAGTGGCAGGCAGGGCTACGAAGCCCTGATTGCCACTTTAGAGAGGTGGGGGGGTGGAGTCTCCCCCCCCCACCTGGCCACCACCACCCATGAAGCCTGCCGTGCTTCCCCGGAGCCGCCTCAGAAAGGCTGGGTAAGGTGGCTGGCGGGTGGGACTCTGCCGGAGAAGGCGGCGGGCGAGTGGAAGGGTGGCCGCCCAGCCTCTCCCCGGCCTTCCTGAGGTGACTCTGAAGCCTCGGACCTGAATCAGAAAGGCCGGGGAAGATGGCGGGTGAGCAGGATGGTGGCCGCCCAGCCTCTCCCCCGCCTTCCTGAGGTGGCTCCGAGGCTTTGAAGCCTCGGAGCCACCTCGGAAAGGCAGCGGGCGAGTGGGAGGGTGGCCGCCTGGCCTCCCCAAGGTGGCTCCAAAGCCTCGGAGCCGCCTCGGAAAGGCTGGGGAAGATGGCAGGTGAACAGGAGGGTGGCCGCTTGGCCTCTTTCTGGCCTTCCCAAGGTGGCTCCAAGGCTTCGAAGCCTCGGAGCCACCTCGGAAAGGCCGGGGAAGACGGTGGGTGCATGGGAGCATGGCTGCTCAGCATTCCTGAGGGGGCTCCGTGGCTTTGAAGCCATGGAGCCGCCTCGGGGAGGCCAGGGAAGGTGGCGGATGGGAAGGAGGGACTCTGTCTGGTCTCTCCCCAGCCTTACCGAGGGGGCTCCAAGGCTTCAAAGCCTTGGAAAGGCCAGGGAAGGCGGCGGGCAAATGAGCCTCTTGTTTGAGCCCAGGGCACCGCGCACAGCTTCTCCAATGGGGCCCTCCTAAATAGATCCACACAGGGGAGCTGCCAAAAGAGGAAGGGGAGAGAATGCGCGCATGTGTGTGTGTGTGTGTGTGTGTGTGCATGTGGCGTTGTGGGGAGTGGGAGTAAGTGCTGTGAAGGGAAGAAGTCGAGGGTCTGGGAGCCAAGGAGCTGCCCGCGTAATCACTCCTAGGCTAGCCGGCAACACATGCTCTGCTCCATGGCTAACTCAGGCTGCCTCCTCGTCTCCAACTCCGCCTTGCCCCACACTTGCTACCGTGCCACCCAGCCTTCCTCTACCTCCAGCAGGTAAGTCCACCTCTTTTATATCTTTCCCTGCTTCACTCGTGGGTGAGGTATCCCCCCCCCAAATAAACCCATGGGTCAGAGGGAGGCCGGGGGAAGTGGGGGGAAAGAAGCAACTGGGCCTCTGAAGGCCCCTTCGCCAGTTTTGGTAGGCCAGGGTGGGGAGGTGGGGGGGTAAAGTAGCGATGGGGCTTCCAGAGGCCCCGTTGCCACTTTTGGGAGGCCGGGGGGGGGGCTGTTATTATTTGCGGATTTTTCACATTTGCAGCGGTCTTTGGAACCTAACCCCCACGAATGTGAAGGGACGACTGTACATTTTGATTACTCAGTTGTCACATGAGTTGTGACAACTCATTAATTATTAATAAACAATTAATAATATTGTTGATTAAACAATAAATATTGCGAAATAATGTTTTTTCCTCAAAGTGACACACCACCTGAGTTATGCTCAGTTTTTTTGGCGACGTTTGATACACCAAGCTCAAAAGGTTGCCCATCACATATCTTCTTTTGCCCCACCCTTTGCAGCAAGAGAGAACAAGCATTCCAGCTCGGTGGTGACAGTTCCTTAAGCTTATGAAGTCTATCATCAGATCCCTAGCCTTAATGATCTTTGCTCTAAGCTGAGCATAACCAGTTTTTCAATTTCTTCACAATGTCATGGCTTGTGACTCCCAAGTCTTATGTGAAGTGGAAGCCATTTTCTCTTTCTGTGAGTGTGTGGTTTTTTTAATGGAAAAAGGATTTGAAGGGACCTCTTGAACTACCATAGTCAATGGCCCAGTTCTCTCTGGTTTTCTGGGAATGTTGATTTAATTCCCTTTACAATTGCTGTTGCAATATCTTTCAGGTCTTTCTAGTGACATGAGGAGTGGAGGAGCCATGTTTTGACACTAATAGAGAAACATCTCTGTTCTTGTGGAGAGGTAACTAATGGCTCCCACTGGGACTTCATGATCATTGCATACTAATCACAGTGAGCAAGGGCAGCCTTGGAGAGTCTGGGCTGTCAGCAGGTGACACAAATACTCACAATACATCCCAGTCTTCTCTGCCAAATGCTGAAAGTATTAACACTTCTGCAGCAGTACACAGAGCCACTTCAGCTGATGCAAGATCAACAATTCATTGCAAGACTGTGTAGTAAACTTGGTTCTCTTTTTCTGTAAAATCTCTGTGTCCTACGACTCTACCATGCAAGTCCAAAAGTGGAAACAAGATGCAGAATTCTGCATCCTGATAATCTCTGTTGCTGTTCTTATTGTTCTAGCATTTATGTACAGTTGTCCCTGCATATTCACTGGGGTTTGGTTCCAGGACTCCCCGTGGATACCAAAATCTGTGAATATTCAAGTCCCATTATATGCAATGGTATAGCAAAATGGTGTCCCCTATATAAGATGGCAAAATCAAGGTTTGCTTTTTGGATTAATATTTTTAAAGCATATTTTCACACCGTGAATACTTAAATCTGTGGATACCAATTCCATGGATATGGAGCAACAACTGTATATTGAGAGTTCTTGGTAAAATCACAGAGCTGGAGGGAAATGTTTCAATTCTTTGCATATTTCAAGGCAGCAGCTTTTTAAGAATCGCCATTAATTATGCAAACTAAAGCAACTGCATGCAAATTTGCACTGAGTTCTCCCCCACCCCTTGCTAACTTCTTGGGTAGAATGTTCCTTAATGTTCTTAACATAACAAATCTACATAGCCCTTCCTTTAATTGAGCACTTCTGGTCATGGATGCCTGTGATAGGTCTTGCTCTGGCCTAAGGGATCCTGGAAGTGCTGAAATGGAAAACGTTGACTTTACTTTTGGATCTAGCTAGTATTGGGTCTTTGGTGTGACTCATGGGCCAAGATTCTTCATTAAAGATGTGTAGTGTAGGTCTCTCCATGTGGAACTGTGTGTAATTGTGCCACACTTTCCATGTGTTGAATGTCGACATTCTGGCAAATAAGACAGGGCACCAAGTGTGCAACTGAATGCAAAACCAAATATGCACATGTATCCGTGCACAAGGCACATCCATGCACACTGGCACTGCAAGCTCAACTCTACTTCTACAACCATAAACTGAATGTCCAACCACCTCTTTAAGTTCCCTTAAGTTATGTGTAAAACAGGGTTCCAGCCTTACTGTAATACCAGTAGAGATCATTATTTCTGATGAAAATTCTTGATCCTCCCAACAATGCTGTCAATATGTTTTGCATATTCTCACATGACACATCTAATGTTCATCTCTTCTCCTTATCCCCATATTAGTCCTGGCCTTACTATTAGGAATTCATCGTGATTGCCTTCTCTAGATCCTATGTGGTGTTCTGGCTCCCTTAAACTAATTTGATACTTCACGTGTATTGGTGGTCACCCTTCCACTGCCAGTCCAGTTGACGTCTGTATATGGTCTGAAGGATGCCATCTTGTCTTGCCCACAAATTGAGCACTGCTGCCCTCTTGGCTGGAAACACTTAAAAATTAAGCCTTCAAGTTTAATTCCCATCCCTTTCCTTTTTCCTTCTGCTAAAAAGACATGGGGAATTCAGTAGGTAGTCCCATATTAACTTCCCATTTTCTAAAAAAAATGGGAGAGTGACCAATAGAAATTATTCAGAGTTTTTGCTTTGAGCAAAAATGACTGATAGAATCCCAAATATCAAACTCAGAAGGAAGGGACAGTGGACAGGGTCTGTGTCTGGCCAGGTTACAAGGACGAAAGATTCATCCGTCATTAAACAGATGAGTAGAACCTCTTCTACAGCATTCTGCAGCACCAAAGGGTGAGGCAATTGAAGCCACATTTACCTCATGATAGGGCCAAGTAAAATGCCACTCCTTGTCCTTCTCTGTCCCCCTTCCCACCATGTTTTGCTGAGCTCAGAGCCCTGCTCTGCGGGGCAGCCAAGAGCCCTGAGAGACATTTGGTTGCTATGGGAGTTCTGACGGAGGCAGCAGTTTGCCGGATGTGGAGTCTGTGTGCTGCTACTACAGGGTGCCTCTCCAGCCTGTTTTTCCCCACTAATTGTCAGGCCAGAAAGAAGAACGTGGAAGGGCTAGCTGGCAGGAAGCCAGACTGGAGGAGGAGAAGGTGTCTGCACTGGGACTCTCAGGTGCTCAGCACCATGACGCAACAGTCAGCCAAGAGTTACAGGTGTTACATGAGTCGGTGCGCTCTAAGGAAGGAGCCGCTGAGGCGTGGGGGGAGGGAATTGCTGTCTGCTTTGCAGTCATGCAGAAAAGTATGGCTCAAAAAGGGATATGGCCAAGCTCGAAAGGGGGACTGAAATGATTAGGGCAGCTGGCAGCAACTCCTATATGAGGAATGTTTATGATATTTAGATCTATGGGGGAGCAATGGGGTTGAGGTGTATAAATTTAGACATGGTGTGGAGAAAGTGTGGTTAGGAATGTTGTCTCCCTTTCACAATATTAGAGGCCAGAATCATCTAATGCAGTGGCTCTTAACCTTTTCTTTACCAGGAACCCCCCCTTAAATATCTTTTATTATCATGGACCCTCTAGATGTAACTCAAGATTAAAAACAACAACAACAATACCAAATAATAATACCGAATAACAACAACAATACAATTACACCATCCATTAACTCTTTCCTCAGAGGCACTGGAGGGAGAAGGAAGACTTTTCTCCTGCTTCTTCCTGCAAGTTTGTGGCTGGAGCAGATTGAATGCTCCAGCCACAATGCGCAGGCCACAATGTGCAGGCCTAGCCAGCCAGCTGGCCTTTGCCTCGGCTCCTGTCACATGGCTGCTCCACTGAGGGGAGGAGGGGAGCCAAGCAGCCTTCAAGCCTTTCTGGACCCCCTGTAAGGACATTGTGGCCCCCTGGGGTCCACGGACCACATGTTAAGTACCACTGATCTAATGGAACTCAATGGTAGAAATTCAGAACAGACAAGAGGAGAGCTCTTGCCCTCATCAGGGCTGGCCCAAGACACTTTTATACCTGAGGCACAACAGCAAATATTGCCTTGCCCCACTCCAGTCAAGGCACATTAAATAAGACAAATTATTTTGGTATATGAGGCAGAAATATCCCACAAGCTCCTCTCCCCCTGTGCTATAATAATTTGGCTGGATTTAAGTATCATGCGCTTTGAAAATACAATAACAACAAAGTCAGTATTTATTTGCTACCCTTTCATCATGACACCCAAACCCTTTTGCCTGAGAGAGCTGCCTCATTTTGCCAAAGGGTAAGGCTGGGTATGGCCTTCCTCATCTACTTGTGGACAACAAGATGTGTCCCTTGATAGGCCTTTGGTATGATCAGCAGAGTAGGGTTTTTTTGTATACTCTTATCTGTGAGTATACATGCATATACAGTATATTGCATGAGTGAGCATGCACGCACACACACACACACACGTGCACATCAGTGGCTACTTCTCACATTTGTCTTTCCAACCTGGCTTTAATATCTCTTTGAGGCATACTGTATCTTAGAAGACAAGAGAATGGGATGCAAATATCTGTTTGTTCCCAGTATACATGCTGAGAAACAGATACACACATTGTATCCCAAACAGCTTATCAGGAGTAAAGCAGGCCTTAGTGAGGTCATTTCAGCATTACGTTGTACATATCATTTTCCTCCATGATAAAGGCTTGCAGTAACACCTAGCTTTTCAAACAGAAGAATCCATTTACCAGAATTCATTTGTCACTCTTTAAAGTTTCCTACATTTGTTTCAGCAATAAAATACAACTAAACCTATGAAATTTGCACAATTTTGTGGTTCAGATCTTGCCCCTTATGTAAACCTCATGTCACAATATTTTCCTCTCAGTGGAGCTTAAACAATTTTTGTACATTGCAGCCCCCCTACTCCCCGCCCCAACCTGTTCAGGGCCTAAGGCTGCCAGAGTAAAAACTGGAGAGGGCTCTTGTACCTTTAGTGGTTGTGTAGAAGAGGGAATTTCAGCAGGGCTTGCTTGCTACCTGTTTGCATGACAAGCAGTGCTTTGTCATTTTCCCTCTTCTACATGCAATTCCCTCTTCTACATGCAACCATTAAAGGTACAGGAGCCCTCTCCAGTTTCCAGTCTGGCAACCATATGAGAGGGCTAACTCCTGAGGATGTAATGGGCCCCAAGAGAGGCGGCAAAGGACCCATCACACCTGGGAGAGAACCATGTTACACAGAGCACCTGGAAGCAATGCGAGAGAATTCTAGGTATCTATGCAAACTTCCAGGTTAAGCAGGCTGACTGAGGATCCCATGACCTCTGTCCTCCCTCTCGCCACATGTACTGCCCCTAGGTTAGAGAAACCAAAGAAATAATGACATACGTAATTCATTTGCTACTCTTTAAAGCACAGGAGGTGTGAAAGCAGCTCCTTCCTTCTGCAGCTAAAAGGCAATAGGGGTTTCTCAATACAACTCTGCTTCCCCCTCAGCCTAAGCTCCTGGAGACAAGTTCCCAGGATTTGGTCTGGATTTTTCCTTTTTGTTTTTGTCTGAATGATCCCCAGCAGCATCTGGAAACCTTGGCAACTACCTAAAGGCTTGCCTGGACTCTGGGCCTCATGCCAAAGTTAATAAATCTGCCTCATTTTTAGTTGTCTTATGCTATTGGGGCCAACTTCACTCCTTTGCAAAGCCTGGCTTGAGTGAAAACTAAGGGCCTATAACCCTGAGAGACACAACTGCATTACAAGGTCCCAAGCTCTGAGTATGTATGTCCCAAACTCTGAGTATGTATCTGAAGGTTAGATTTCTTGGATAAATGTTATTTTCCCAAACATGGTATTCGAAACTCTATTCAAGCAAATGTCAAATCTCTGTAGACCAGGCAAAACACCTCATCTGCATGGCTTTAAAAAAAAGCCCACCAGGTATTCTGAAAAACTGCATTTTGCAAAGCATAACACAGAGATTTTGTTGTTGTCAACTGCTGTCAGCCTGACTTTGACTTATGGCGACCTTACGAATGAGAGACCTCTAAGCCACCCTATTACTAATAGCCCTGCTCAGGTCTTTTAAATTTAGGTCTGTGGCTCCTTTGATTGAGTCTATCCATCTGTAATGTGGTCTTCCTCTTTTTCTAAACACAGAGAATAATAGCTGGTAGCTATCAAGGATACAGAGCAATCAGCCAGAGAGTCTATATTATGGGAACAAAATGATTAGATTTCAGTATCAGGTCCCCAGTATTGATTTCAATGACAGAAAACACTCAGAAGTGACATGTCTAGTAACACTCATGAACAAGACAGACAAGGCCAACATGAACTTCATAGTCCTAAAATGGGAAGCTACCACCTCACCACTACTTTATTTACGCCATAGTGAGGAAGTTTATCCCAACCCGTAAAATCTGACCGATATAGGCCTTTGCACTCCGTTCTTCATTCATTCAGGTTATTTACTAATTTGTTTCATTCCATATCCGCCAACATTTCACAGATGAAATTTGGGGCAAGATGGGCCAACCAATATCAGAATGTGGTCAAGATGGCAACAGTTATTAATGAGAAAGAACTCACAAGCTAGGTGAGGTTGCAGCACTTTGCTTTTGCTTGAGCCTACTGGGACTGGCAAGATTCCACCTCTTCTTTCCTTTTCCCCCTTGCTGAGTTAGTTGATTGAAAACTACTTTTATACTTTCGTAGCAATTGAAATAAGCAGAAGGCAAAGGGGAACAATGGGAGGAAGAGAGAAAAACTGGGACATTTAAAAGCAGCTGAAAATATAGGATGATACAGGATTAATCAGAAATGTTTCTGCCAAATCCAGACAGCTGCAGTTTATGATATTCCTTTCCATTGTATTATTTCAGCCTAGGACATACATAGCAAAGAAAAAGAAGTTAAAAGTATGAACTGTGTTTTTAAGGCAGATTTTTTAAAAAAATGCTGTACATCCAGAAAAATGAAGTACAAATAAGCAGTGTTCATGTGTTCAAATATGAGAAACATGTTGTTTCCTAGATAAAAGAAATAGTCATTTCAGAAACTTGTTGTGGGTGTGAAGTATCTCTAAGTGGAAACCTGCCCCTACAAAATGGCACCCTCTGAATTTCCCAAGATGGCTACCCTATCTTCCCCATGATCATACAATGGTATAATGGTTACCCAGCTTTTGCCTGGCTTTTCCCCCCACCTGTTGTCTCCTAAGGCTTGACTACTGGTGGTAAGAGCTTTAAGCTTTTAGAAAGCTGGCATTTTTGGTTTCTCCCTATTGTCTTTGGCCCCACCCATCACTGCAAAAACTTCTCTGCAATGAATTTGTCCTTCCAGCTGGCCAGGGTCCCCCTGCCTTGTTGGACATGCTCACTCTTGAGACTTGAGTTCCTCCTCCCACCATGTTATACAGGATTCAAAATAGGATCTGAGACTGAGCCTTTGTTTAAAGAAATTTAGCCCTGGCTAGAGAATATAGTTTTAACACTTGTCTCAGTGTGTCTGTAACCCTAACACAAAATATTGCTAACCCTAGAATTTTCAAGAGAAAAAAAAAATCTTCAGTAACTTCAGCAAAGTTGCAAAATTTGAAACTTTTTGCATAGAGAAATTAGGCGCAGAGAGAGGGGTGGTACTGGTTTTAGTTTGTTATAATGGCACCAATGACCACGCTATTTGGATCTGGCCTTGTCTACACTGGCCATAACATCTCAGCTTCCCAGCAGCATATTCTGGCCCCAGATCAGACCCATTGCTCCCCTGTTACCTGCACAAAATGGGCAGGAGTCTGCACGGACATGCTGGCCCTTCTCTTCAGCCACTGCCACTTCCATCCGCGTCACATTCTCTGAAGCCAGGAAGGGGGCCTACAGCACATGATCAAGGCTCCCTGCATGTGACCAGCCTTGGGCCTGCTTCCTGGCTTCAGAGAGTGTGATGCGGATGGAAGCGGTGGCAGCTGCAGAGATGGGCTGGCATGGTGATATGGCCCATGGGGCCCAATATATTTTTTCCAGAATGAGACAGTTTTTCCTAGGTATTTTGCTAAAACATTTTATTGTGCTTTACCCTCTTCCCTCCGGTCTTAGCCCTGTCTTTGCCCCAGGTGTTGTGAGGACTTCCCCTGGGTAAAACTAGGCAAAATGAACCCTGTATCATCTGGACTACAGGACTTTAAGACAGAGGCAAGACGAGGTAAATAGCCCAGCTAGACAAGGCCTAAGTGTTGATGGGCATGCAATTAGATGTGAATCTTGCTTCTGCTCTAGACAACTAAAGTTACTCATGTTAAAGCCCCTTTGAGAGCCAGTGTGGTATGGTGGATGGGCTAGCAGTGGGGTGGGAGGACTGCGGGGGGGGGGGGAGAAATATATATACATACAGTATAACTTGAATCAGTGGGTGGTGAGAACAGTGATGGATTGGATGTGTGGACTAACATACTGGGAGTTAATCCAGCCAAGACCAGAATGCCCTGGATGAGGACTGTGGATTCAGTTACAGGGTTTCAGCCTGGTTTCAAGGGAGTTTGTTCTCCCTTTGAAAAATGAGGTTTGCAGTTTGGAAGTGTTCCTGGAATCATCCTTTATCTGCTTACACTGATCAGGGCAAACCCAAATTTTATAAAACAGTCAGCAAATGTTGCATAGCTCTTCGTCAGATAGGATCTTATGAATGGCAAGGTATATTTGGGAGGGAGCTTGGTTAAAAAAAAGTGTAGGCCACTGTGTACAGTAGCACCCCCATATCCACGGCAGATTTGTTCCAGCACCCCCCCCCCGTGGATGATGAATTCCACGGATAATAGCAAATGCCATCCCAGGGGCTATCCTGGGGGAAGAGGGGAGGTGAGATTGCTCCTCCCCCTCCCTTCCCCCTTCACCCCTGCAATGCCCCCATGGTGGCGGCATTTGCAGGGGCGAAAGTGGAAGGGGAGCAGGTGAGATCGCGCCCCCTCCCCCCTTCAGCCCCACAATCACCATCATGGTGGGGCCATGGTGGGGGTGAAGGGGAAGGGGGGAGGTGAGGTCACTCCTCTGCCCCTTCCCCCCTGCCATGGCCCCACCATGGTGGCAATTGCGGGGGCAAAGGGGGAAGTGGAGGAGGCGAGATCACTCCCCCTTCCCCCTTCGCCCCTGTGGCGGGGAAGGGGGAAGGGGGGAGGCGAGGTCACTCCTCCCTCCCCCCTTTGCTCCTGCAGTGGCCCTGCTGCGGCGGCAATCACAGGGGCAAAGGGGGAAGGGAAGGAGAGGGGATCACTCCCCTTCCCCGTTCACCCTGCAATTGCTGCCGTGGCGGGGGAGAAGGGGGAAGGGGGCAGAGGAGCAACCTTGCCTCCCCCCCTTCGCCCCCACAATCACCGTCATGATGACAGGAGCCCTCCCAGGGGAAGAAACAGGGGAGGTAAGATCCCTCCTCCCCCTCTCCGCCCCCCGCCATTGCCAACTGCAGATAATTGAATCCACAGATGGCGAATCAGCGGATACGGGGGTGCTATTGTAATTTAGTAACAACAGGTGATTTGGAGGATGCATACATATGTGTATGCATAAACCACACCTACAGATGCATACTCACCACCTTTAAACTGCTCACTGAGCTATAGGAGAGGAGACAGGTGAATTTCAGACCATTGTTTCCCCACTGCTAATAATGGTGGGGGGCAGCACATAGTGTTTTGAATGTGGATCATTCAGGTGTGTGAATTCTCTCCACTCTCTCAGGGATATTGATAAACAACATTTCTAGTGCAGAAACAGTAATCTCTACCATGATCTCTCAAGCTTACCCAACACACTCACCCACAACCAAATGGTCTGTTCTCCTGCCTCACATGATGCCTGATTATCTGGGTGCTACAAAAAAGTGGTTGAGACAACTAGGCTCCTGAGGGCTGTAGGACCCAGGTCAGCTATTTGTGGTGTGATTTTAGAAAAGCAGAAGACTTCAGAATTAAAATGCAGTATCAACTTTCTTTCATAACTTATGGAATTGTAGGATGGGATCATGGTGTAGGTGTGGAAGTGGGCCTGTGTTACAAGATTATATTGGGAGCATAGAAATAGTACTTGGGTTCCTATGGGGTAACTGGGTACTGTGAGATAAAAGAGATATAACCAATAAAAGAGAGTCTCTTGTTTGTGTTGCCCCCATCTGAGGTTACAGAATTCACCCTTTAGAACTCCCTGCCTCATGACATCCATCTGGTCCCTCATTCTGATGGCATTCTGCCACATTCAAGCTGAATGGCTGTTGATTTTGTTGGCTCTTTTCCTTTTGTTATAGTTTGTTATTTTCTTGCAATTTTATTGCTTGTGTCTTTCTTGCCTTTCTGATTGCCTTTTATTTTTCTTGTCATAAGATAAGTTGTGAAACTCCCAAACTAGAAGGGTGAGATAATCCCCCCTTTTTGTAAATACGCATAATAAATAATTAATTGTATGTCAGTCTTTGCACCTTAGAGGAACAGTGTGGTAACTAATACTTTAAGATATATATACTTACAGATTAGTGTTGAGCTGAAGCTTATATTGTTGACATGAAACAACTACCCTGAATTTCTCTAGAACAGTGGCTCTTAACCCTTTCTTTACCAGGGACCTCCTTTAAATATCTTTTGTTGCCACAGACCCCCAAACTTAACTTAAGTTTTAAAATAATAATTATTATTTAAATAAAATAAGAATAATTATTCCTGACAATAATTCCTGATGATAGTAATACATTTACACCAGCCATTAAACCTTTGCTCAGAGGCACCAGAGGGGGACAGAAGACTTTTCTCCTGCTTCTTCCTGCAAGTGTGTGAATGGCAATGTGCAGGCCAAGCCAGCCAGTCAACCAGTCTTTGCCTTGGCTCCTGTCATGTGGTCACTCTAATGCAAGCAGGAGGTGGGCCAAGCAGCCTTCAAGCTTTCATGGACCCCCTGTGACATCGCAGCCCCCTGGAGGTCACCAGACCACAAGTTAAGAACCACTGCTCTGGAACTCAGTTTAGGTGTTCTCAGGAACCATTTGTATGTTGTGGTTTAATTGTTTTGAAGAGAATATGTGTGAAGACAAGATTTTGATCCATAGAAAAGGGAGTCTTGGATTCTGCTTTCCTTTCTTCATGGAAGCCTCTCATGTTTTGTTTTGTTTTTTAGTTTGGAAAGCAGGGCAATGCATAGTGATGTTCTGATGAACAGCTTCTTGCCAACTGGTTCTAGAACAGTTGTGCCAATGGCACTGGGATGGGTACCTTTGGAAAGACTGATAATGTGATTGGTCATTGTGGATCAAAGGTGATAGCTTTCTCCAAAGGCAAGATGCCCCCCCCCCCCATTTCCATGATGTGCATGTTCTACAATGCAGGGAGAAAGTGATGTTTTTATTGCATGATTGATCTGTTTTTCCAACTCCTGTAGACTGTATTAAGAAACTGATTATATAAAAAGCATTTTAAACAGATGTTTGCAACTCTTGAAAACTTCCCCTCTCTCTGTATCTGTGTATGCATGGATGAATGGTCTGATCAAGCAGAAGAATCTTTTTACCAGAAAGTCTACAGGCAGAAACAAATTAAATTTCACCAAAATTTGTATTGAGATGGAATAAATATGGAGACTTTTCTTCACCCTTTTAGCCCACATTTTCAGGAATTGAACGCATGCAACCCTGATGATATGTACAGGTCTAGGACTTCTTAAACTCATCTCAGCCCACTCCCCCCCTCTCTTTTGCTCCTTATCCTTTGGATTCACTTTTTATACATCAAACTGGCCTGGGAGATATTCCCAGTCTTGATCATCTCTGCCATTTAATTGGCCAGTTCCTCAGCTGGAGCACAGTTATTGCAATCAAACTTGTCCTGAATGGCTGTAAATGTCCTCAGACCAGTCCCCCAGCTACATCTCCCCCCCCCCACTCATTTTCTGTCATAAGAACACTCTGGGGTCCACCATACCTGCTACTAATGACAGGCATCATGAAGATAATAAAAGTGTGGCGAGAAGTGTATGTCGTCTCAGCCTCCTGCCATGGGGGAAGAAAATTGATTAGACCAGGATGTGCTGACCTTTTTGTACTTGAAAAATTGCTCTTGAGTGATTTGAACAATAAAATTAAATTGATTCAGAACCAAACAGGAGTGAAATTTGTTTCTCAAGGAAAAGAAAGACATAGGAATTGTTAACTGTAAACCTGTATTGTTGCCATACGTGCCTCTAGGCAAAAGGGTACAGAGGAAGGATATGGGTACAGTAGGGTTTGCATAAGACAGAAAAAGGCAGCAAAATACTAGGGAGAAAAAGGAAAGTGGTCCACTCTAATTTGGTGAACTGGGGTTCAACTAGAAAGAGATTTGATAAGTAGCTATATGTAAAGAGGGGTGCCACAAAATGGATTTGAACAGAAGAGCCATAGCAAATATTTGTGTGCTAGATGAATGGAAGTCAAAGGAGATTATCAGATGAGTGCCTAAAAATATTATTATGGCACTATATTTTACAGCATTTGTGTTCTGGCATAATGACACACTTTTTTGCACACTGCTGTGATAACAATACAAAATTGCCCCAAGAACGGCAATATGAGTTCTCATGCTGCTTACTTCCACATTTCTCCATGAACGAGTTTTTGGCACGTCTCATGAGAAGCTGTGAGCGTGCTAAAAAGCCTCAAAACACCAAAATAAAACAAAGTTCAGAAAAGCACAGATACACATTTAGAAACTTGCAAGCAAGACAGGGAGGTTCATAAAAAGAGCATATGGTGCCTAGTTTTCCCGTTTGCACCTGGAAGTGTTCTGGTGGGGCCACCCATTGATGTTGGAATCAAGCCAGCAGAGTGGGGCACCTTCTCACACACACAAAAATCTGGAACACAAACACTATGGGAGATCAATTTTCGACTTCTCCCTGACAATAAAAAAGAGCTCCCTCATAACAGCAGCAGAACACTTGCATAATGCTGGGGCATAATGTCGTCTGATAAGGAAGCCGTTTTGCAATCTCATGGCATCGTTATAACATTGTTTTTGACATGTCTGATAATCTCCAAATAAACATTTTGGTAACTACAGTTGGCCTTCTGTATCCATAGATTCTGCATCGATGGATTTAACCATCCACAGCTTTAAATTTTCCAAAAAAAAAAATTCCAAAAAGCAAACCTTGATGTTGCCATTTTATAGAAGGGACACCATTTTACTATGCCATTGTATATAATGGGACTTGAGCACCCATGGATTTTGGTATCTGTGAGGGGACATGGAACCAAACCTTAGAGGATACCAAGGGCCCACTGTATATATTTGTTTCTGTGTCTCCCAGTAACTCTGCACAGAGTTAAATCAAAAGCAGAAACAGGGCAAGGCAAGCCAGGTCCATCCTATCAGGTTATTTTAAGGTTAGGCCCAGTCTGCCCTCTTCCTCTTCTTCATCATCATCATCATATTATTATTATTATTATTATTATTATTATTATCTTGCAGTCTCAGCATTTAACCTTTTGCTTGTATTAGCCTGGTGGAAAGTTATAGATATATTTAGAAATTTAATTTTCAACATTTCAAAGTGTTATTTTTATCAAGAGATAAATATACGTGTTCATGCCATGAAATAGAATATGGCAGGTTCCTGAATGTCTTGAGTTTTTGTTGTTGTGGTGGTGGTGGTGGTGGTGTGTGTGTGTGTATAGATGTGCATTTGTTGCCTCTTGGTTTTGCCCTGGGAGCTTAATGCTGAATGCTGGGCTCTGGGGAGCCACAAGTGAATGTTACACATTGGTTTATGTTGCTGAATTGACAGTCCATTCACTTTGAGGAAGAGCAGGCAAGCAAAGTATTTAGCAGCAAGGGGAAAACATGATATTATTCTTCATATGATGGTGGTACATTTTCTTCTTGAGTTAGACCTGGCCATCCCTAAGACAGATTTTCTGCCAGAAACAGTCACAAGAGGTGCCAGTGGTTTTTTATGGGAAGGAGTGGGTTTCCTAAATTGTGTGTGTGTGGGGAGATGAGCTAGGCTCTTGGTAGAAGTTCTGTGCTCTGAAGGCTTTCGGAAGCAGCTTGAGGCTTAGCAAAACACAAGGGGTGAGTTCTTTCTCTTTTATGAAGCTTCAGTTTGGAGAGGGGGTGTCAGGCTGTACCTTATCATGTACTGTGCTTTAGAGGAACACAGCGGCATATTTCAGCCTTCACAACTGCCTCCAAATCCCAGCAGGAGAAGTGCTATTTTAAAGTGGGCTCACTGCCAAGGCATAACTCTGAGAGATACCTGACCATCCTAACTACTGATGCTGCTGGGCCTAGCTGAGAGCAGCATGAAGAAATCAGTCATATAACCCCAAAGTACATCTCCATTGATGGCAACCTAATGCCGCAGATTCTTCCTGCAGGCGCGCGCACGCACGCACACACACACACACACACCTCCTCAGCAGCAAGCACTTATACTTCTCAATGTGTTCAGACTTAGGAGAACAGTAAAAGCCCACTTCTTTGCTGAATCACTTTGCGCAGCAATTGTTCCTGCCCTTTTAAAGCAATCATTTTGTGAAGTCAGTGCCTATGGAAATGTAATGGAAGAATCAACAAGCGTTTGTTGAAGGGCTTAATTTAGCAGGCTAGCCATTCAGGCACAGAAGTAAACAGTGCACCATGATGCCGTAAGCAAAAGCCCAAGAACAGGATGAATCAGCTGCATTAAGCCTAGGCAGAATCTGGAGAGACTGAGCTGGCAGCAAAGACAAGGTACGCCAACCTGTAATTTGCTCACGTATGAGCAGATAGACTGGAATATGGCAGCTACTTATTAGATGACAGGAGGGAGTAATTAGCCAGGAATTGGCTTTGGCAGACCAGAATTTGTATTTGGGCTTGGCTAGAGCTATTTGCATTCATCTTTATTTTTAAAGTAGATCACCTTTTGACTCAAATGTTGTTTTAAACAAGAGTCTTAAATAGATTTTCAACCCAAGTGACATACATTTTGTGGAACAGGTCTATGAGCAGAGAGCATCCTTTTCTACATGCATGATAGGGTAGCCTGATATCATAATAAAGGCTGCACTGTTATACCCATTTATGTGAGAGTAAGCCCAATTGAAGGAAAATATTTCTGAATAGATGCATCTGAGATTACACTATAAAATATATTACATTCCATGGAGACTTATTCCCAAATATGTATGGTTAAAATTGGGCAGTAAAAGGTGTTATCTTGCAGAATTATGCTGGGATAGTAGTGGTAATGGTTTCCTGTTATTGCACAACATTGTCTATATACCCTGCTTGGTGAGCACTCCAACTGTTATGTACTGTGGCTTCCCTTTGCATTCATGGGCAAAACCTGTGAATCACTGTCAATATTGCTATTTTCACAGTATTGATGAGTGTGTGATAATTCAGTCCTGCTGTAGTTCCTGTATTATGGTGTCAGTCAGTGTTTCTCCCTCTTTCCCCCTCCCTATTCCCACCAAGAACATGTCATTCAACTTCCTGTGGAAAGTGTGAAGAGGACCTTCATGATGCCTTTCTAATGAACTGTCACCTTTTCTCGGTACATTTTTTTTGTTTGTTTAATTGTTATTTGTTCATTTCTGTGTTTGTTTGTTTGTTTAATTGAAGTGGCATCTTCTGGTGATAATGACTGAAACCATGTTCTTGTGAAATCATAGAAGGAGGATACATTTTTTTAAAAGGCACATGTGCAGGCCATCTCGAAGCAATGATGCAGCGCTATTTCAACACAATGCAAAAACAAGTGTTACAATAGCACAAGCTTCAATTCCATTTTTAAACCACTAGTAGATGGTCATGCAATATTCTGTTAGCAGTAGTATTGTGTGATTGTGACAGTGCAAAAATGAATGTACTCATGCCGCTATGTTTTCAGTTTCTCCAACTGCAGAATTAACAGCATTTATACACACTCGTGTGATAATGTCCTAAGTCCTACAAAGGGAAAGTCACGGTTACCACACAATCCAGCTGAAATTCAGGAATGTATTTAGGTGGGTTGAGAAGTCACACAGTGATGAGAGAACATCTCTTCTTTGTATGCCTTCTGCCTCAATAAAATAGAAAGCAGTTAGGGGAAATGGCAATGCTCCCTTAAATTATAGCTGTATTTTACATATGTAGCATGCAGATTTCCTTATCCCAGTGTTTCCCACATTTTATTTGTTTAGCACATCTGTATCCCTCCCTTATTCTACAGAGCCATGAGCAGTATGTGTCTGGTGATCCTATGTTATCCTTACAACAACTCTGTGAAATAGTTGAGGAAACGCAATTGACCTGTCGTCACCCAATAAGCTTCAAAGTTGAGCAGGAAAATGAATGTCTGTAGTTCAGTTATTGTTATTCTTGATGTTTTTATTGTTGTTTACCTTCCTCTGGCTTTTTCTGTCAGCAGCAGAGATGAATGAATGGGTTTACCCATCCTTTCCTGCGTTCTCCCCATGATATTTTTCAAAAAATTTTGTACTGGTTAAACCACTTTTGGAAAACAGTTGTACACAATATAATAAGATGTACACCAAAAAAGGTGTACACAATATAATAAAGGCACATTAAAGCAAGTAAATGTATAAACAACACAAAAGAGTAATAGATGTTGATTCCATTTCAAGCCATCCTTTCTACTATGAGACCCCACAAATCAGAAGCAATATAAGCAACAACACACAATGGCAAAACTATTAATTATAAGCAGTCTGAAATAAACATGTTTTAGGGCCTGTCTTAAAAGAGAACAATGGAGGGCACAAATATGGGGTCACCCATGAAAAAGGCTGTCTTTCATGCCTACCAGACTGGTTGATTCATGCATACAGGACTCCATAGGCAAGCCTCTTGTTTAGGCAGCTTCATGTGTGCAAGTATATGTGTATTCAAGTTGCTTGTCAACTTATGTAGGCTGTCCTTTAACGAACTGGTGAAATGCTGTGTGGCTCCCAGCATGTGCTGGTGTCAGCATCACTGTGCTTCTTTTGAGATTATCAGATTGCTTTTAAAGTGGCGTTACAGGAACACCAGGAGATCACAAAAGGGCTCCCCTACCACACAATGTCATTCCCCCATCGTTATGCACCCATTCTGCTGCTGTTACGCCAGCGCTCCTTTTTATTGACAGGAGAAGCTGTCAATAGATCTGTCATTCCATTTCTGTGACAGATTTTCCTCTGTGCAACAAGGTGCCCCATTTCGCTGGCGAGATTCCAGCATCAATGGGTAGTCTCTGACAGAACACTTCTGGGTGAGATCGGGACATCCAGGTAAGTGACACACTTTTAAAAAACTTCCCTGGTTTACTTGGAAGTTTGATGTGCTTTTTGTAACTTTTTTTGGTGTGCTTTGTTTTTTATTTTTGAATTTCCCACACTCACATCTTATTGTGAGAATCTGCAAGATTTCACTCCAGGAAGTGAACAGAGCTCTGTTAGAGGTCCGTTCACTCCTGGGCTGCCCTATCGTCGAAAAGAAGGTAAGTGCAGTGGGGGAGGGTGATTGTGGCAGAACAGGGATGGGACAGGGGTGGGTGTGGAGACTGTGGGAAAGGAACACCTTTTGCGTTCCTGTCTGATAATCTTCTTTGAAACATCTATATGCCACCAGTTCAAACTGCAATGATGTACAGATGGTAGAGACAAGATGGCATCACAGTTGTAAGTCTCAGTCATTTTTCCAGGTAGAGGATGAGCACCACTGTATCCAATATCTAGTCCTCCACTAGTACCACCCCACCTAATGCAGACATACCCTTAGTTGAAACACTTTTTTAAAATGCAATCATAATCAGATGTTTTACTAAAGCAGATTCATGGGTGGCCATTCTCAATTTCAGCTGCTTTCATTGGGAACAGACTTGCTGGATACTAAAAAATTAATCATAATGGTTTAGGATTGGAGCATTTATCTGAGCATGGAATTCTATGTATCACACTGCATTGTCAACTTACCTTTGTTCAAATCGCTCTTGCCTCAGCGAAGATCATGGGTGCTGAAATGGTTCTGGCTTGCCTTTGCCACAAAACTGTAGTTACCATCCAATGACACTAGATGTCCCCTCACTGTATCTTGTTATAGATACACAATGTATATGTGCTCTCAACATATTTACATGTCCAGATAGTTATTCTTCTTGGTGTAAGTGGGCAATGTGCCACAGTTCAGCAGTAGCAGCCAGCATGGTGTAGTGGTGGAAGAGACTAGGACTGCAGGAGAGTTCAGGTCCCCACTTGGCCATGGAGACCCACTGGGTGACCTTGAGCAAGTCACACTCTCTCGGCCTCAGAGGAAGGCATGGACAAACCCCTTCTGAACAAATTCTGCTAAGAAAACCCCATGATACATTTTCGCTGTAATTCAGAAATGACTTGAAGGCATACAGTAACAAAGAAAAACTGATAGTCCTTCCACGTGAAATGAATGGAGGGAGTCTCGTTGTTAGGGTAGATGTACTTATATTCCCTGGTTTTTTAAAAAAATAATAATAATTTGTGTGTGTGTGGCGGGGGTGAGGCTCCAAGTCACAACAGAGTCTGAGCGGGCAACTTTGGCAACAGGAGGTAAGTACTGGTCCAAACCTGCCTTTTCAGCCTTATTGAGGGACCATTTATTTGTTTGTCTAATGCTATCAATATCTCTAGCTTTCATGTTCAAAATAGCTTAAAAAACAAACAAACCACAAAAGTATATAAAAACAAACAACAATCAAAACAATTGCAGTTATGGAATAAATCCCACAGAGCTCTACTGCCAGAATTTACAAGATCGTAGATACTGAAATCGACAACAGTTCCTTTCTAGTGAATATGCCTAGGAACAAGGTGTGTTAATCTTTTTGAGGGGAGTACTTTTGATTTCTTCCTTAATTTATTATACAAAAAATTCTGTCCTTTAACAATGCAGTGGAAGAGTCCATTGCCACTCATGTCTCTTTATAAATGTGAGGTCTGTGTGTGTTTATTAGCTTGTATAGGAGTCTACAGCAGTTTTGGACACTACAGGCTTTATAACTTCACATTAAAAAAGGTAATGATTACTTGCGAATTAGTACTTGTTTAGTGAGTTTTTACACTGCAAATTACTGTCATTCCAATGGACTACAGAACCTGCCCAGGCTTGCTTTTCCCCTCTTAAGTCAATGGGTCATTTCACTGAACACTTAGGTGCATGATAACACCTAGTTACTGTACAGTGGCTCTTAACCTTTTCTTTACCAGGGACCCCTTTTAAATATCTTTTGTTCCTGCTGACCCCCCAAGACTTAACTCAAGATTTAAAACCCTAACATCATCATCATCAACAACAACAACAACAACACAATTACACTATTCATTAACCCTCCCCTCAGAGGCACTAGAGGGGGAAGAAAGACTTTTCTCCTGCTTCTTCCTGCAAATTTGTGGCTGGCGCAGATTGAAGAGCAATGTGCAGGCCAAGCCAGCCAGCCTTCACCTTGGCTCCTGTCACGTGGGCTGGGAAGCCTTCAAGCCTTCGCGGACCCCCTGTGAGGACATCACACACCCCTGGGGGTCAATGAACACAGGTTAAGAACCACTGGCCTAGCAGACACACAGGAGCTATGCCACATTGATTCAGTATCTATGCAAGTTGATTTAGCACTGACTGCACCCAGATAAATACACACGCATGCAAACTGAGACCATCAGCATGATAAGGCTAAGGGCATGCTGGATTCTGAAGGTGTTGGTGTTAGTGCTGTCAGCCAGGTCATGTAGAATGCACTTACTTCTGGCTAATGTTCAACCTAAGCAGCAGCAGTGGAAAATGCAGATACAGCTCAGACACATGGAGATAATTAATGCTTCAAGACATGATGGCTGTGATAGGGTCAAATGTGAGGCTTTGCTACTAATTTGGGGGCAGGTTCCTTACCAGTGGTTCAGAGCAGCACAAGCACAGTCTGAAACAATTTATTAGGGGAAGTCCCAAGCAGCAGATTGCACAAGAGTACAGGATTTAACTTTTCAGGTTTCACAAAGTATGAACAAGCTGCTCATCTTTTATTTGCAAGAAAGAGATGGAAAAACCACAAATGCCTTGTTAGAAATATGAAGAACAGTTCTCAACACTGGTATGGTCTAATAGTAGACTCTGAACCCATTCACACTACAGAATTATCATGCTATTATTCCCCTTTAACTACCATAGTTTCATCCTATGGAATCCTGGGACTGGTATTTAGTGAGGCATTAGAATGCTCTGGGTGAGAATTCTAAATGCCCCTGCAAGTCCCACAATTCCATAGGATGGAACCATGCCAACTAAAGTGGAATCACAGGATCACATTTTCATAGTGTGGAAAGGCAACCCACTAACTTTGTGAGTTTCTTAGATGACAGTCCTATTCCTTCTTATTTTGGGATAAGCCTCATTTTACACAATGAGACTTAGGAGATTATCAGACAGAGTCCAAAAAAGCGTCCCTGTCTCGCTATATTATATCCCACCCCTCCCGTCCCCATCGTAGCACGATAACCCCACATTTCAGACCTACCTTTTCACGTGACTGCTGCCTCCCCTCAGCAGCCCAGGAGAGAATGAAGCTTGAACAGAGCCTCATTCACTTTCTGGTTTGAATTTCCAGCCATTCTTGAGAGAACAAGCACAGGGGAAATTCTAAAATAAAAATAAAGTAAAACAAGTTACACCAAGCATAAAAACACAGTTTAAAAAAGCCAAGTAACCCAGGGAGGGTACAAAAAAGGCTGTCACTTACCTCCTTGTCCTGATCACACCCAGAAGTGTTTGGCATGGACCTCCCACTGTGGCTGGCATCGCGACAGCATAACAGGGCTCCTTTTCGCTCGCCCGTTGTTCCATCACAGGAATGGAATGGGTGATCTATTAAGCTGTGAACAAGAAGAAACAAGGGCAGCATGGAACCAGCACAGGATGAGGATGACGTTGTCTGATAAGTAAGCCCTTTGGCGCTCTCCTGGCATTCATGTAATGCCATATTAAGGTCGTCTGATAATCTCCTTAGTAGACTCAGCCAGGGCTGCACTGCAAGTTGCTGTGCTGATTAATGTGTCAGTTGACTATGCTCTCAATAATGCATTCATTTTATAGTTGTATTATTTTATTGTTTTGCAATGAATTCTCTCAAAATGGCTTTTTGTGTGCTGAAAAGCATACAACTGTAAAAGCAAATAAAATTCATATATTAATATCTCTTTTTTTTCTTTGCAATGACTCAGTCAGTGATGGAGTCTACTAAGATCAGTACTACTCATCACTGGTTTGGGTGGGAGTGTGGGGTGTATTCCTGAAACACAGAAGTCAAGAGAACGATGCATTATTTTTTAATGCCTAGTTTGAAACTCCAACAGTGCAATCCTGTGCATATTTACTTAGAAGTAAGTTCTACTGTTTTCAATGAGGTTTGTTCAGCAGGATTGAGACAAGTATGTTCAGCAGGATTGAGAACATGTGGCTCTACAGATGTCATGGAACTGTAATTCCCACCAGGCTTAGACCCAGCATAGTCAATAGTGAAGGATGGTGGGAGCTGCAGTCCAAAAATATCTGATATACCATTTATCCACAATCCTATCTCTAATACATGGGATTTTGTCCTAATAGCCAATGTTTTATTTGGTAAGGGTAAGTTTCACTGAGCTTAGTGGGGGCTCATATCCAACTATACAAAATATTGTTCTGTTAGTTAGAGAAATTAAGGTAAAATGTGGTCATGTATATCATGTATAGAGAGCCAGCATGGTGTAGTGGTTTGAGTATTGGGCTATGACTCTGGAGATCAGGATTCAAATCCCCCCTCAGCCATGGAGACCCAGTGGGTAACCTTGGGCAAGTCATACTCTCTCAGCCTCAGAGGAAAGCAAAAGCCCCTTTGTACAAATCTTGCCAAGAAAACCCTGTGATGGGTTCACCTTAGGGTTGCCATAAGTTGGAAACCACTTAAAGGCACACAGCAACAACGTATATGTAATAAGGTAAGAGTTCTGGTGGGAGGGAGTTAGAGTATGGAATGTTGGGACTGGGTGGTGATTGGGTGAACGTTTGAAAGTATGTTTAAAAGGCTGGTGTTTAGGATAATTAGTCAGAGATGACTCATATCAAGGTTAGGAGTTAAAGATCAGTAGAATTAGTCAGGGGAGAGATAAGCATTTAGTTAGACTCAGGACAGTTAGATTCATCTAGGAGTAGGAAGAGATAGGGAAAGAGTTTGTAGAGTCAATTAGGATTTAGATGAGTTAAATAAATAATCTTTAACTGTATATTGTAGCTGTATTTAATAAAATATTTTGTCTTATACCCCTGTGCCTCTTGGAACGCCACTGTAGTGCTATTGCTTGAGTTCAGGTGACCTTGTGGATCTGTCTGGGGATGTTGTTCCACTGCTGGGTTGCCTCTGCTGTTTTAGCCCTTCCTATTTAATTTAGAGGGAGTTCCATGGTGGATCATGCCTCTGAGTATTTCTTGAGTTGGAGGGAGAGGATCCATTCCATCTGCACCTTCAGAAAGGCTGTCAAAACATTTCTCATTTGCCAGTCCTTTGATCTTTAAGGCAATGAAAACGGAGTTTGCTTTTATCCTATACGACCTTTGAGCCCTGAAAAATATCCTCCAAAATCGGGGGTTGTCTTATACGCCGGATACACTTTGCTTCACCTGCCATTGGACCTCCTGCCTCTTTACTCCCTTCACAAACAGAGCAAAGAGGCAGGAGATTGGGCGGGGGTGAGGCAAAGTGTTTATTGGTTCATTCTCCCCCCTCCTCTGCCTTCTCCTCCTTTGGGGAGCAACTGAAGACAGAGGAAGGGGGCAAACATGGTTTGCCGCAGCCGCCGCTTGATCCAAAGGGAACGAACACACAGGAGATCAAGCAGTGGCTGAGGCAAACCGGGTACGTTCGGTCCTTTCTTCCACCTTCCTGGAAGGTGGAAGAAAGGGGCGAATCTTGCGGTTTGTAGTGGCCGGCCCCGCTTCCCCCGTCTTCATTTCCTTCCAAAGACTGGGTATTTTTGCCCCTTTCGTCCACCTTCCTAGAAGGTGGAAGGAAGGGGTGAATCCCACGATTTGCCACGGCCACTGCCCATTGCCTCCATCTTCATTCCACGAGCCACCCTTCCACCCTCCCTGATCGCGGCCTCGGGGAGGGGGGTGGGTTGGCTGGAAAGCCCCCCCCATCAAGCCACCCTTCCACCCTCCCCAAAGCTACGATCAGGCTTCCAATTGTGGCCTCGAGGAGTGGGTGAGTTGGCTGGAAAGCCCCCCCTCGAGCCACCCTTCCACCCTCCCCAAAGCCATGATTGGGCTCCTGATTGCAGCCTCGAGGAGGGGATGGGTTAGCTGGAAAGCCCCCCCTTGAGCCACCCTTACATTTGCCCCTCTCCTCTGCCTTTGATTCCTTTAGGAAGGGTGGATGGGTGGTGGCTGGAGGGGGGAGGCTTTACAGCCAGCACCCACCCTTCCCAAAACACGATCGGGGTTCCTATCGCGGCTTTGCGAAGGGTGGATAGGTGGTTGCTGGAGGGGGGAGGCTGGAGGCGGGGTTGGGATATACAGTTGTCCCTCCATATTCACGGATTTGGCATTCACTGATTTAAGTATTAACGACTTGAAAGTATTCTTTAAAAAATAATAATCCAAAAGGCAAACCTTGATTTTGCCAGCTTATATAAGGGACACCATTTTGCTATGCCATTGCATATAATGGGACTTGAGTATTCACAGATTTGGTTATTCACGGGTGTCCTGGAACCAAATCCCAGTGAATGTGAAGGGACAACTATATTCGCCATATAAAAGAAGGAGGGGTCGTCTTACACGGCGAGTATATCCCAAACTATATTTTAACTTAAAAATTGTGGGGTCGTTTTATATGCTCAGTCGTCTTATACGCAGAATACATTCTCTTTTGATAAGGAGGATTTATTGCTTTAAAACTGCTTAAAGCTATTGAAATTTTTTTTTATTTTTTTTTTTTATTTTTTATTTTTTTTTTTTGCTTTATGAATTGTAGAAGTCACTTTAGGGATGCTGTAAAAAAACAGGATATAAACTATGGAGAATAAATAAGCAAAACAGTGACATTGTTCATAGCAACTGCTGCAAAACCAGTGTTGTGGATTGTTATGCTGATTCTATGGATATGGTTTAAACTGTACAGGTATAGTTTTGGTTTTTTTTTACAGTGATTGCTATGGCCTTTGGCTAGAACAATACGTTCATTCAATAACTTTCATACTAACTATGGGGAAGAGAGAAAGTGCTGTCCAGAGAAAGCACTTTACTTACTTATTATTTAAAATGATTTAACTCATTCTACCTCAATGTATGATGATATGGTGCAGCAATAAAAACAATACAGCATGAAACCATGAAACAAAATAATCCATAATCCAGTAGAAAATCATCCATGGTGAATCATAACCAAACTATGACCAATAAGACCCCCAAATGTAGGTTAATTGCTAGGTCTTAGTACATCCCCTCGAACATTTAACGGGTGAAAACCAGGACATGTGAGATCAAGCAACATCAGATGGTCAAAATGACAAAAGTTATCAGTGAGGAAGAACACATAAGCTTGGAGAGGCTGCAGCAGTTTGCTTTCACCTGAGTCTACAGGGAAGGCCAAGATTCTGCCTCTCTCCCTGTTGAAGTCAATTCAGTGCAAACAACATTTGTACCTAGAATTCAGTTTGCAACAATTGAAGTAAGTGGAGGAAGAAGGGGGAAAGAAAGTGGGAGATGGAGAGAGAAACTGGAACATTTTGAAAGCAGCTGAAAAAGTGGGATGACAGAAGGTTAATTGGGACTGTCCCTCCTGTCAATTTGGGACAGTTGGAGGGTATGCTGATATGGTGCTGATATGGGGCCAGTTTTGGTGGCTGGCAGTCCTCCTAGGGGCTGGGCATTCTGTGCCACAGACAACGAGGCTGACTCTTGTTTCTCCATGTAATGTATTCCTTCCAGCGATGGGAGGCACAGGAAAGTCCCCTTGGCAGAACTTAATACTTGGGCAAGGGCATACAGCATAATGTGTGAGTGTGTGTTTGGAAAATTAAAGAATGCTGAAAGCAATTAACAGTATTAAGAAGAAAAGGAATAGGGTGGCCAAGATGCAAAAGAGGACAGGGCTAAGAGAAGGTTAAGAGGGTGACATGATGGCCATGTTTAAATATTTGAAGGGATGTCATATTGAGGATGAAGCAAGTCTGTTTTCTGCCGCTCCAGAGACTAGGACACGGAACAATGGATTCAAACACAGGAAAAGAGATTCCACCTAAACATTAGGAAGAACTTCTTGATAGGAAGAGTATTCCACTATTGAACAGTTCTCTTACTTGAACCATAAGAGCTGTTCAACAGTGGAACACTCTTCCTTGTAGTGTGGTGGAATCTCCTTCTTTGGAGGTTTTTAAACAGACGCTGGAGGGCCATCTGTTGGAAGTGCTTTGATTGTGTGTTCCTGCATGGCTGGGGGTTGGACTGGGTGGCCCTTGTGATTCTATGATACTGGTACTGCAGCCACAATATTGCAAGTTCCATCCCAAAGGCTCCAAGGTTCACTCAGCCTTCCACCCTTTCGTAGCTTGGTAAAATGAGTACCCGACTTGTGGGGGCAATTAGCTAACATACATTGGAAACTGCTTAGAGAGTGCCTAGTGCGCTATAAAGTGGTGTAGATGTGTAAGAGTTATTGAGAGCCATTGTGGATGAAGAGTGGGGTATAAATACCTAACTAACTAAATAAATAAAATGATTCTTTAACACTTACATTGAAGAAGAAATTTCAGCAGGACAAGCTCTACCTGCTGAAATTCTTCCCTTTCTCACACATTAATGTTGCACAGAAGAAATCCAGGCCTATCCTCTTTCTTCTTCCATGTCCTGTGTATGGAAGCTTCTGTTTTCCTTTCCTGTGGCCAAGCACTGTGGGAAAGACCACTCTTTGCTTGTACAATGAGGTTAGTTGCTGCCATTCAAAACATACAGATAAGGGTTGTACAGACCAGTAACATTGTTAATTTCAATGCTTCTCAGTCCTAGTTGACAGTCAGTGGTCAAGCATGATGGGGATTGTAGTCAAGCAACATCTGGAGGGCCATAAATTTCCCACCACTGTAGTATAGATTTGTTTAAAAATGTACCTCTCCACTCACAACACCATACAAAAGCAATCTAATGGTCAGAGAGACAGTGTTTATTTGATTTTTATCCTCTCTTTCTCCTTACGGAAGACCCAAATGTAAAACCTGCCAGACCAAGTAAGCATACCAGAAATTTTAAAAATAACAAAAGACTGGGATGATTTAAAAAGAAGAAGAAGAAAGCATAACCTGACAACAAAAACCGCTTAAAGGGTTCTCAGTAAGCCTTGAGAAATGCCAAAATGCCTTTGTGAGTAGCTGCCTGCAGGCCAGCTGTGTATGGCCAGCTTTTTTTTTTTTTAAAGGCCAGCTCCTAAAAAGAAAGGCAGCTTCCCCTGGGAAGGCACACAGGGAGCTGCCACTATGCTGGGGCAGTGTTTGTCTCCCCTCCATGTTGTGGTACTGCTGAATGTGCTCCCCCCACCAAACAAAAAGACCTTATGCAATGATATGAAACCAGCGGCAACCAGCAGTGCACTGTATAAAATTAGCAGTAGGGGAGACACCTCCCTTGCCCCTCAGGAAATGGCATCTCTCTGTCTCTCTACACACACACACACACACACACACACACTGCTTGGCCTGCTACAGCTGGAGTTCTCAGAATCCATGGGAAGGAGCAGAAGAGCCCCAATGGAGCTGCCCCCCTCATCTGTGTCCTCTCTCCCATGACACAATGGCAAACGAAAGGAGCAAGTGGTCTTTGTGGGTTTCCTTTCAGTAGAGCAGTTCCCCCATTTTTTTTTCCTGTTCATCTGCATGAGATGGTGTGACTCCTTATTAGGCCTCAGTTTCTGTACTGCTGCAGCAAGCTGGCTTTCAGCTACTGAACAGGAAATCTGAAACATATTTATAAAGGGTGGGAACCTTCCTGAGGATGGGCGGATCCTCACTGCTCTGCCTCCTCTTTGCTGCAAGCCTATCCTGGCTTCATCTTGGCAATACTGATAAGAAGATTTATTCAGTAAGGATCTTGCAGCTTATCCCCTCCTTTGTCTCTGACATCACTGTTGTTTCTATAGCAACCAGATGTGATGTAACACGAAAAGGCTTCTGGATCCTGGACATTTTGGTGGGGGGGGGGCTCATATAGGACTTCTAAGGAGGGAGGGTCCGCTTTCCGTTAATAAATGTCAGCCAAAACGGGGTGGGGGGGATCCTCAGGAAGTCTGTGCGGGGCATAGATATTGAGATGTTTAGAGACCTGGATATTTCTGTGTGGACTCTGCGTGTGTTTATATGCACATACGCATCTGCATATATAAATATATATACACATGTGTGTGTGTGTGTGTGTGTGTACACACACACATATATACATACACATACACACAATATACACATCTGCATATGCACATCAACACAGGATTCTGTTCAGATAGATCCCCATCCCTTTCCCACAAATGCCATTTAAACAGCTCAGTGTGTCCCTATGGGATGCATCTTGTGTGATGAGTGGTGTTTAGGAAATGGTTAAGGAGGGCATAAAAACCATTACATGCACTTGCCCCATTTAATGGGCAACCTCCTTGTCCACAGTTAGCAGGTGTTCCAAAGACTGACAGGGCTAAGCTGTTCCCCTGTTGCAACTCTTTGCTGGATGCTCTCTTTTTCCTGGCATTTTGCGATCTTTTCCCCAGATGTGCTGGCTAAGGTTGTAACTGCTCCAGTTGCACAGCTCCCCTCCAATCCTCTCTTTCTGCCTCTTTTCAGTCATTGCAAGCAAACAGATTCAATTGGTTGAGGTACCATAAGCCGGTTGGCGATTAACCCAAACATTGCTGAATTTGGCTTCACAAACCACCCACTCCTCACAGCTAGGAGTCCTAGGCTGTGTGACAAGGAGATCAGGTAAACAATGGTAGAATTGGTTTTGGCAGAGCAGGATGGAGAGATGGGGAAGGTTGCATGTGTGTCTTCCCTCTTTTCCTTTGCTCAGGGAAGGTGTCTGGTCCCCACTTCATCGCAACAGCCTTGCTGGCTGGAACAGAGCAGAAGGAGTTAAACCATCCCAATCACAGCCATGTCTTGCAGTGGAACTGAGCCCCTACCCTCAACACAAATCATCTGGTAATAGGTTTAGTGTAGTGGCACACACACACACACACACACACACACACACACACTGGAGAGAGGGCTAAGCAGCTTTTAAAGCAGAGAGCACCAGAGTAACAACAACAGCATGCACATAGCCGGGGGAGGAGAGCTCCCCCCCCACAAGCTTGTCAACTAAATCTTTCCAAAGCATAAAGGCCCTTGTGTAATCTGCTGAGAGGATAAAAGCCGCAGGGTGGTCGCTGGGCTGGTGACATCGTTTCACAAATGGCCGTGCACTGGCATTTTCTTTCAGCCTGCCAATGCGGTGCTGGTGAGTGCAGAATCTGCAGAGGGAGCTGGCTGGGTGGGCTGAGCCTGAGGCTACCAGAGGGAAAAGCAGACAGGAGGAGGAGGAGATGGTGGTGGTGGTGGTGGTGGGAGTGGGAGCAGTACTGGGAGTAGTGGTATGTGCTGGTACTACTGCTGCACTGGTGGTATGTGCTGGTACTACTACTGCTGCAGTTCAGGTGCAGAGAAGAGAGCCACAACCTGATTGTGAAGCAGTCACTCGCTGGCCTCCTCCCTCTGTCTACAGGAAGCCGCAAAACCAATGAGGAGTGCTGCAAAACATTAAACTGTATCACATCTGCAGAAGCACAGGGACTGACTGGAAATGATCAGCAGAGAGGTGCCATCCTTCTCTGCAGCTACAGCAATGACAAGTGATGGAGCAGGGAGTAGGGTTACTTTCCCTGATCACTAGCTCTGGCATCCTGTGCCATTCAAGTGGGGCTGTGCGGTCCACACTTCCTGACCTTGGCTGCCTTCACAGATTGCTGACACACATGCATGATTGTATTCTGCTGGGACACATTGAGGCTTTGAAGGCCCTTCGAGTTTGGCATAAAGAGCTGTGTGAAGGTCCCACCTGCCCCTCCTCTATTCCCCATACTGCTCTCTAAAAGACTTTGCTGGTTACAGACAGAGAACCTTTCCTAATCTGTGTGTGAGTGTGAGTATATCTACCATACCAGCAAGTGATCGTGTGTTGTTATGGTTGAAAGTACAGTTGTCCCTTCACATTTGCTAGGGTTTGGTTCCAGCACCCCCTGTGAATACCCAAATCCGTGAATACTCAAGTCCCATTATATGCAATGGCATAGCAAAATGATGTCCCTTATATAAGATGGCAAAATCAAGGTTTGCTATTTGGATTATTATTTTTTTTAGAATATTTTCAAGCCGTGAATACTTAAAACCGTGAATGCCAAATCCGTGAATGTGGAGGGACAACTGTATACTGATATGCTACAGTGATTGGCAGCCAATGTCAGTAATTTGAGTCTAGAATTAGGACTCTGGAAGACAAGGGTTCAGATCCCCACTAATCCATGGAAACCCACTAGGTTACATTGGGCAAGTCACACCCTCTCAGCCTGAGAGGGAGGCTGAAGAACAGGTTGCTTACCTGTAACTGTAATTCTTCGAGTGGTCATCTGTGAATTCACACAAGTGGTATTTCCGCACCTGCGCAGAGCACCTCTCGAAACCTTCTAGAGCCTTTCAATTAGCATTTTTGTTAGTAGCCCTACCCACCTTCTTGTGACCTATATTAGGCTGGTTCCTGCCTAAACGCCTGAGTTTCTTTTTTTCTGTATTGCCAAGAATATCGTAGGACAGTCACCATAAATCAGAGTCAATTTGAAGCCACAACAACAACATCAACAGTGATTGATAGCTTGTGTCTTGAACTCAAAAGTCTTTCAAGCTCAGTCACAAACTGTGACCTTTGCCAAGCATATTTTGTAGCCCCAACCATTTCATCCATAATATGGGGATAACAGTGCTGGCCAACACATAGGGTTATCATAAGTATGAATGAGGTAAACACTCAGGAAATGCCCTTTGTAAATGCTAAGTGGCTGAATTAGATGTCACTTTGTTCAACACTGGGAGTGTGCATTGAAGAACTGGAGTATAGAATCAGACTGTTAGTGTCTCAGAAATCAGGGTGATAGTTGTTTTGTATGCTAGAGCAGTCACACAGAAGCTGCTAAGGAAAAGGTGGGGGCTTTCCACAAGGTGTAAATAACTGAGAGTTTCACACATTGCTTTGTCTCCTGTATATTCCTGGTGACAAACAAGGCTGCTGAGAACACTTTCCTTGCAAAGAGTAACTCTGATACCCAACAGCCTCCAGAGGTGTTGATGCTGCATAGATGCTTTCCTTCACAGCTTCTGCATGCTTGCCGTAACATACAGAATAGTCCCTTCCTTCATCACAGCATTTGAAAGTGTTTTTCACAGTGTGGCCTCCCCATTGGTCCCACAAGTACTGGTAACCATGAAGGTTTCATACCTTCCCTGGTGTGTTGTCAATGGACATAGAGACTGATGTCCATTAAACTTCAACTAGATTCCTAAGATGGCATCCTGCATCTGTCACAGCATGACTGACCATCATGGAAACAAAAGATATTCTGTTATACTGAGGCAAACCATTGATCCATCTAGCCTAGTATTTTGTCTGCATTGACTGGGAACTCCTCTCCAGGGTTTCAGGCAGGAGTTTTTCCCAGCAGGGCTGGTCCTACCATTAAGTAGAGTGAGGCAACCTCATCAAGGAGCAGATCTGGGGTGTCATAAAGTGGCAGCAAATTGTTAGTTATTTAACTTGCTCTTATTTCATTTTTACTGGTAGAGAATGACCTGCAAGGAGGTGTGGGGTTATTTTGCATCATGTGCTAAAATAATTGGGCTGACATGGATTGGAACAGTTGCTGCTTTGTCAACAGGCCAGTCCTGTTTTCCAGCCTTATTTGGAGATTCCTGTGATGGAACTGGGAACCTGTTTCCTCCCAGTTATGATGTTGGTAGAGCCATGAGCCTTCTAATGATAATTACCAGGCCAGTGTATAATGTGTGTAGCCCAGCTCACATTCTTGGGACAATCTGGTGCGCTTTCACACTACATAATGATAGTGCTATGATTTTACTTTAACTGGTACATGGTTGCATCCCACAGATTCCTGGGATTTGTAGTTTTGGGAGGCACTTTTGCTCTCTGGCTGTGGATTCTAAATTCTCCTCCCTAAACTGCAAATTCCAGGATTCCATGGGATGTTGCCATGTAGCAGTTAAAGTGGAATCACAATGCTAAATTGTGTGGCTTGAAAGACCCCCTGAGCTTCTTTCCTCAGTCCTGATCTATAGGTACCTCTCTAGCATGGCATGAAGTGGAGGGGAGATACTACTATAAATGTATTCTAAGTGATCTTTAGGGGATATGGAGGCACTTAGTTAAGCAGACAGGGTTCTCTCTTGCTGCTCAGACTGAGGCGCCAGCTCTCAGTAGGGGGCTTTAGAGGGCCTCAGTGATGGACAAGAATTGGTCCTTGGGGCGAGCCATCTGCTCAGTCTGGTGACAGAGGTGCATCTGCAGAGGAGCCTAACCAAGCACCCTCAAAATGCAGGCAGAGGTCCATCTGCAAAACTTAAAATTAAAAAGATCATGCTCTGAGCAGAGGACATTGAGGAGCTATTTCCTGGCTGCTGGGAGCCCTGCTTCAAGATACCCACATACAACTTGCCATCTTGTGGTATTATAAACACTGTAACCTATTTTGCACCTAACATAATCTAGTCAAATGGATTCGTCATATCCCTCTCTACACTCTACCAGAAGGTGATTACAAAATGCAGGGATCTTTTTCACTTGGCTTTTTCTTGCCATTTTCCTTTTTCTTAACATTTAGTAAGAAAAAGAGTTTTGCTTGTTCACCATTGTATAAGAGAGAATAAAAGTGTTACCTTTTGGACAGATTCCTAGCCATCTGTGGTCAGGATAAGATAGCAGTGAAATAAATAATTTCAGAAGTATAGGGAAGGTTAGAAAAATGGGAAATTGCTCTGCTTGAAGAATGAAGTGAGAACACAAAGCAAAGGAGGATATATTCAGGGTTGAGGAATTTATTTATCTTTGTTTAAGTCAAAGTTTGTCGAAATGGCAGCCTTTCCAGAATTGACTTCAACACATACTGCATCCACCCACAAACTCTTGAAGTCTTACATAAATAGTACCCATGATTAGCCAGTGTGGCTCTTCAGTTAAATCAGATTTACTGATAGTGAATTCATTCTCGAAGTGCCATTCTTACCTAGCCAATACAGTACCATCCACACACAAGAGGAAAACCATCAGCAGGCTTAGGAAAATGGTAAGACTAGCAAAAGTACACCCCCTCTTCTATTTTAACAAACAAAAACAACTCTAAACAGGAAGAAGTTAAAGCAGCCTAAAAAATGATGGCATATGGTCAAAGAACACTGAGGAGATTATCAGACGCAGCAAATATGGCATGATAACGACACCAGCAGAACACAAAAGGACGCCAATATCAGATGACGTCATCCTTTTGCATTCTGCTGGCATTATTCTGGCATTTCTTTTTATTGACCGCTGAAGCCCTCAATAGATCCCCCATTATGATTTGGTACCGGCGTTGCCAGTGTGCAAAACCTCGGGGCATTTAACTCTCATGAATAAAGTGTCAAAGGCCAGTCCAGAGCAAACACTTCCAGGTGAGATCAGGACATCCAGGTAAGTTTTGCTCTTTTTATGACCCTCCCTGGGTTATTTGGGACTTTTAAAGTGTGTCTAGGTGCTTGGTGTAACTTTTTAAGCTTTATTTTTGTTTTTATTTTTGAATTTCCTGCACGATGAAGTCTCACGGGTTTTCGAACAAGGAAGTAAACAGGGCTCAGTTCACTTCCTCATGATTGCCGGGGCTGCCTTTGCTGAGAAAGGAAGGTAAGTGTGGTGGGGAGTGTTCTTTTGCCAGCATAACAATGTTTTGGAATTTTTTAATGCCAGCAAAAGAACGTTTAAAAGGGGATCGTCTGATAATCTCCTGAGTGTCTGTTCAGAGCTGGGTATGGAATGCAATATTTTAGAAGAGGGAGGGGAGATGACTGGCTGGAATATTCTGGAAGAGAGAGAAGGGATGACCGACGGGAACATTCTAGAATAGGGAGAAGAGATGACTGTGTGGAACCCTTAATAAGAGCACTCCCTGATTGCCACCATGTGTCTCCTGATGAGGGGGGAAAGCTCTCTAGATTTTGTTCTTCAAGATAATGCCACTGGATGTGTAGCTCTCACCAGAAAACAAATTTTTTCCTTTTAATTTCCACAAATCAGATCCCAGCATACCTGAGTGGAGGGTATTTGAGTATGATCCCAGATACACTTAAGATAGCCAGGTAAGAAAAAAGAGGTGGGCAGGTATTTGGTACCTTTAGTTACTGTATACAGGAGGCAATTTCAGCAGGGGTAACATCAGGCAGGCTATACCTGCTGAAGTTCCCTCTTTTACACAACAATCAATGTATAGTACTTGTTCTCTGTCTTCCTTTATATAGGTCCATCCTAACCAGATCGGAGGTAGTGAAAAAGTTCTGCTGAAGTGATTTTGCTTGCAGATAAATATCTTCAGGATGATGCTGACTCTGTTGGCACCAGGAAGGGGGAATGTGAGTTCTTAGTGGAAGATTTTCTTCTTAAGGACTATGTGAAATACATAGTCAAATTGAAAAATATATGTAGGTCTTCCATTAATCTAGTTTAGAGGAGAAAAGCCCATAGGGTCTCACTTTCTCTCTCAACTGCTTACAGGACTCCTCCTCTACTCCTAATTTCATTTGCATTGTGAGCTGTTACATCACAGAGGTAGGTGGAGATCTCTCAAAGAGACTATGGGCCTATCTAAAAAAAAAAAAAAACACCAGAGTGTCCCACAGTAATGGCATTTCGTAGCAGCTGTGACTTGTCTTAATGGTGGCTTTGCCCCCATAAGCTTTGCATGCAAGATGGTGGCCGCAAGTGCTTTACTCATGTTTGTACTTACCTCAATTTGCCACCGTTAAACTTTTTTAAAAAAAATACAATGTCCGAGGTGCGATAGAGTGATTTTTTTGATTTAACAGAAAAGCAACAAAACAAAACAAAACAAAACAAAAAAACCCCTCCCACCCCATTTTCTTGCCTTAGCGCTTGCTCGCTAAGGCAAAAATCCAACATGGTGGCAGTGGGTGCTTGCCATGTTAGCAAGCCCTGCCCCTGTGCTCGCCTGGCCAATCAGCTGTGCACTTCCTTCATACTGAATTGCTTGTCCTAACAAGCAGGAATGTGCATTCCCCTCGTTTTTTTAAAAAAAACTGGAAAAGCTGCAAAGGCTTTTCCTATGGAGTTTTTGACATTTTGCCCCTCCCCCTTCCCAATATGGTGAAATGATGCAGAATGCCATTAAGACAGGTAGGATTCTCCTCACATTCTGTGAGGAGCATTTTTGCCATTTAGACAACCCCTACATGAATGTTAAAGTATAAGGACTAAATCCTGAGGATTGTTGTGATAACCAAAAGGCTTTAAATTGTACAAATAGTTGCTTTAGTCTGGCTAAGTATTTTTCTCATTAAGAAGATGCTCCACCAGCTCTATCTGCAGTTTCAGAAAGATGCCTCTCACTCAAGCTGTGTTTTGCATCACTCTAGTCCTTGCCAACTGCATGAATCTACACTCCATGGTACACCTGATGAAAGCATACTGATGCTGGTATCATGCCTACCTACCTGATGAAAGCATACTGAGGCTGGTATCATGTTCATGACATACACAGGTCTAAGTTGTGCTATGCATGTGTAGGGATTTATTTATTTTTTTGATGATACACAATGATTGCATTCAGCCGATGGTGACATAAGCAGAGTTGTGCATATGGGACCATTGCGCATATGGTAGCACATGAAAGTATGAAGTGTAGCTTGTGAATGCACATGGCCTCTGTGCATTGTTCATTGCTATTGCACAATTGCTTGTCAGCCATGCATATTGATCATTGATCCACATGTGTTGTTTGGCATTGGTATTCAGTACAGTGATTGCATAACGTAACTCTGCTGACTGATATTCATGCTACACTGATACAATGTAGGATCTCAGCCCCCCCACTCTGTGTGTGTGTGTGTGTGTGTGTGCATGTGCGTGTGTGTCCATGCATCTGAAACAGTTTTCATACACCACGTGCACAGGTGGGATGAGGGTTTTGCTTTCCTAGGTCATTAAAACATCATGACTGGGGCGTCTTTGGTCTTCCATATTCTTTGGACATCAACTCCCAGAAGTCCCAGTCAGTATGGGCAATGGTAAGAGATTGTGAGCCTTGTAGTCCTAAAATTTCTGGAAGGGCAATTATTCTCCACCTATCATTTAGGATGTGTATAAAGAAAAAGTCACGTTAGTTACCGTAATTTCTTCACTCTCAAAGTCATGTTGTCTGACTTCCTAAGCAATTTAAGTTTCCAAGATGGGTTTGGGGAAATGTGAGTGTGAGGAAAAACATTGCTGAGTAGGGTTCACATAGAATCATAGAATCATAGAATTGTAGAGTTGGAAGAGACCACGAGGGCCATCCAGTCCAACCCCCTGCCACGCAGGAAATCACAATCAAAACATCCCCGACAGATGGCCATCCAGCCTCTGTTTAAAGACCTCCAAGGAAGGAGACCCCACCACACTCCGAGGGAGTGTGTTCCACTGCCGAACAGCTCTTACTGTCAGAAAGTTCCTCCTAATGTTGAGGTGGAATCTCTGCTCCTGGAGCTTGCATCCATTGCTCCGTGTTCCAGTCTCTGGAGCAGTAGAAAACAAGCCTGCTCCATCCTCAACGTGACACCCCTTCAAATACTTAAACAGGGCTATCATATCGCCTCTTAACCGTCTTTTTTCCAGGCTAAACATACCCAGCTCCCTATGTCTCTCCTCATAAGGCATGGTTTCCAGACCTTTCACCATTTTAGTTGCCCTTCTCTGGACACGCTCCAATTTGTCAATATCCTTTTTGAATTGTGGTGCCCAGAACTGGACACAGTATTCTAGGTGAGGTCTGACCAAGGCAGAATAGAGCAGCACTATTACTTCCCGTGATCCAGACACTATACTTCTATTGATGCAGCCCAAAATCGCATTGGCCTTTTTAGCTGCCACATCATACTGTTGACACATGTTCAACTTGTGGTCTACTAGGACTCCTAGATCCCTTTCGCACATAGTCTCGTTCAGCCAGGTCTCTCCCATCCTATATCTATGCATTTCATTTTTCCGCCCTAAGTGCAGTACCTTACATTTCTCAATATTGAATTTCATTTTGTTAGCTTTGGCCCAGCTCTCCAGTATATCCAGGTCATTTTGAATTTTTATCCTGTCCTCTAGGGTATTAGCTACTCCTCCTAATTTGGTATCATCTGCAAATTTGATAAGTATGCCCCTAATTCCCTCATCCAAGTCATTGATAAAGATGTTGAATAGCAGTGGGCCCAGGACAGAACCCTGTGGCACCCCACTGGTCACATCTTTCCAAGAGGAAGAGGAGCCACTGCTGAGCACCCTTTGGGTTCAGCCGGTCAACCAATTACAAATCCATTGAACAGTTAACTTGTCTAGCCCACATTTTACAAGCTTGTTTGCAAGAATGTCATGGGGAACCTTGTCAAAGGCCTTACTGAAATCAAGGTATGCGATATCCACAGCATTCCCTTCATCTACCAAACTGGTAACTTTATCAAAAAAAGAGATCTGATTAGTCTGGCATGACTTGTTTCTCTGAAACCCATGTTGACTTTTTGTGATTATGGCACTGCCTTCTAAATGTTCACAGACTCTCTGTTTAATGATCTGCTCTAGAATCTTCCCTGGTATTGATGTCAGACTAACTGGACGATAATTGTTGGGATCCTCTTTTTTTTCCCTTTTTGAAGATGGGGACAACATGGTCTCTTCCAACTCTACAATTCTATGATTCTATGATTCTATGTGGCCCTAAATATTTATGGCATGTTTGTCTGCTTCCCATACATTTCTCATCAAAGCTCTAGATGGAGGGTGGAGGTATACACAAGATGCCAGCTAATTTAGAATACCTATAGATGCTAAAATCACTATTCCCCCTGTTGGTAAGATTCATGGGAAGAAGAGTTATTTATTTTATTTTATTAAAAAAGATGACTAAGGATGAAAATTTAGCTTTAACCATGAATAAAAATGAAAAAGAAGTCTGGCGAATTGAAAGCACAAGGCTATGACTCGACCAAAAGAGACCTGTGAAAAATGATAAAAAGTTGCTGGCTAAAGTTACATATTACATATTTCATAATAGCCAGTGAAATAAATACTTGTATGTAGGCACAAATGTCAAAGTGTGTTGAATTTGGGACTGGGAAACATGGAAGCAAAAATACTTGCTCATCTGTAGACTCACTGACTGAGTTTTTAAATATTTGTGTTTCAGACTCAGAATATCTCCACCTACCAATACTAACTCCTAGACCAGTGGTTCTTAACCTGTGGTCTGCGGACCCTGGGGGGCCGTAATGTCCTTACAGGGGGTCACAAAAGCTCAAAGACTGCTCAGCCCACCTTCTCCCTGCAGTGGAGTGGCCACATGACAGGAGCTAAGGCAAAAGCTGACTGGCTTGGCCTGTGCATTGATGTTCAATCCACTCCAGCCACAAACTTGCAGGAAAAAACAGGAGAAAAATCTTTCCTCCCCTTCCAGTGCCTCTGAGGGATAGTGTATTATCATTATCATTATGAATAGTGTATTATCCATAGTGGATAGTGTATTAATAGAAAGTGTATTATCATTATCATTATCATTTATTAGGGTTTTAAATCTCGAGTTAGATCTTGGGGGTCCACAGCAACAAAAGATATTTAAAGAAGGTCCCTGGTAAAGAAAAGGTTAAGAGCCACTGTCCCAGACCAATGCAGCCTTCAAGGGAGGCTCTGTGGGTTTTGTCATCACTTACAAATTTCCACTTGACAGTGACATCTCCGTGGGCCTTCTCTGCAGTGGCATCCCCACTCCACCCCTGTGAAATCATCTGTCTTCTGTACATTGGGCTACAGCTCTGAAGTATTGTAGAAATGTATCAACAATGGCCGGAATCCTGCACCACAGGCTATGATGTGTAATTTTCCAATGATGGAGCTCCCTCACTTACACAATATGCAACCATGCTAGTGAACTGTGATGCTGCACATGGGACACTGTGCAAGATGCCCTGTTGCACATTGGGAGTTCCCATTCCACCTGGGGACAATGCACAACAGCCAGGCTGCAGGCTTGGCTTGCCCAATTGTCCTCATGGTGTTGCTATGTCTTGGTGCCCCTCCTGAGAATATGAATGTTGTGCAACAACACAATTCCACTTTACATGATCATAAGTAAGCTTACAATGATATAATTTCCCAACAGGATGCCAGCCAATATATTTTAAAACCTTTGTCTTCTCTTAACCATGAGCAGTTTTGAACTCTCGTGAGTACTGTACTGTTGTGTTTTTCTCAGACTGCTTTATGCTGTTGTTGTGAACTGCCTGAGATTTACATAAGTGAGAAGTCAATAGAAATATTTCTAATAATAAATAATATTCCACTGTCTCTATAATGGAATGATAAAGCCCTGCCTTTCAAGGGTGTTACAGAGATAAACCTTATGGAAACACGCTAATAAATTCTGTTTAAACATCTAACAATGGTGCTTCCCCCACCCCCCCGCTATACTGATGTGTCTTTGTCACCATAGAGGGCTCTAGATCCCCTTATTCCTTGTCTAGAGGAAGGAAAAAGTAAATGCTAGCAGATCCCAGGATCATCTAGGGAAACTAGGCTCTCCTTAATCTCTGCTGTGAGTGTCCTGGAGATCAGAAATGATTTGTTAAGATGATGTTATGTATACTTTGTATGACTGTACTTTCCAAATTAAAATATTTTTAAATGTTTTTTTTAATAATGTAATGTCCATTATATAGCTTCAGCAGTAATGTAGAATTGGAGAGAGTAGCAATCACTGGTGTAAGCAAGGCTCAAGGCCATTTTAAGTTTGTAGATTTGCAGTAGATTTCTATTCTGTGCCTTCTGAAAGGATCACAGCATAAATGAAGTTCCCAGAGTGTCTGTTCCTTTCATCCAACTTGCTTCATAGGTGTAGAGATGGAAAGCCATCTTCATCTTGACCATTCTTCTCCAAAAACATAAGTGTATTCATTTAGCTATGGTAAGCCCTTTGTACCAGCTCTTAACTGCCAAGACAGTTTTTTACTCCTGTTACTCTGGTGTATGTGTACAATGATGTTTCATAAGGAGGTATTGTGTATCCCTATTTGCAGCCTTGTTGCTCCTCATGGGCAAAAGAACATCCTGGGGCTTCCAGGCACAGCTCCATTCTCCCAGCCGGTGATTGGTCAGGGGGCTATGACTTGTGTGTTCCAGTTGCCCATGAGCACCCAGCAAAGAAGAAATGAGGTGTTATGCTGGGGACACAATCTGTTCCTTCTCTACTGGGTGTAAAAGCAGCCAGAATGTACCCCGATATAGCCTCAAACCTGATCAGTGCCTGAGTGACTAGAAGCACAGTTGGGAGGCCCTGGCTGCTCTTGCATGCTGTGGAGGAAGGGGAGCAAAGGAACCACCATCATTCCAATTGTATTTTATAGTTTTATATTTATTAGTCCTTCTTTCCCTCTGTATGTTTATGTATACACTTATTTTAGATTGTATGCCTTTGGCAGGACCTGATTTTTTTTGCTTATTTTACTGTAAAGCGTCATATAGGGCTTGTCTATATGAGGCAATAAAATGTGGATTGATGCACACTAGCACCAATTCTCAGCAGCTTTCATTTGTCTCCATGTTTTTCCCCCCAAGATTGCAGGCTTGCGAAGCCATACACATTTTTTGTTCAAATGGTCATACCTGTGAATCAAGATGGTGGGTACAAGTGAATTACTTGCAATTTAATTGTCACCAGTCGCTGCCACTGAACAGTATGTTTTTTAGAAGGAGCATATCCAAGGAGCAGAAGTGCAATCTTCCACTTAAATAAACAGAAAAAAAGAACAGAAAAGGCTGTTTTGCATCCTCAGCACACACTTGCTACACTGAAAATCTAACATGGTTTTGGTCACTTGCCTTGCCAGCAAGCTCCACCCCCTGTGCATGTCTGACCAATCAGCTTTCCACTTCTGCTCTTATCGGGAATGCACAGCAAAGTGAATCAGTTATCCCAACAAGCAGGAATGTGCATTTCTTTCAGAGTTTTTAAAAAATATATACAGGAAAAGATGTGAAGGCTTTTCCTGCAGAGTATTTTGAGGTTTTGCCTCCCCGCCTTCTGAATATGGCAAAATGATGCAGGATTCCATTGAGACAAAAGGTATTCTTTTTAATTCCATGAAGAGTATTTTCGCCATATAGACAAACACTTACATAGATGGCACTACATAAATAAATGATAATTATAATAACATTCCTTCCCCCATGATGATGGCATAAGTAAGCTGGCAGGGTCTTCCTGCCATGATTGCTGGGGCTGGGCCATTCTGTTCCTTTCCTCTCATCACTTACATCAGAGGTCATTGTCTGAAAGGGACAACTCTGGCCCTCCAGATGCTTTTGGGCTGTAACTCCCATGCTATTCTACGCCTGCTAGGGCTGATGGGAGCTGTGGGCTAAAAGCCCATCCCAATCTGAAGGGCTACATTTGCCCATCCAGGACTAGATGAAAGGTGTGAGACATCTTTGTTTCTTTCTCCAAGCCTCTGATGAAAGAACATCAGTGCAATAGCTGGAAGACTTCCCCCAGGGCCCGTTTCTCTTTGTGCCAGATCCAGGTATTCTCAGTTTCTAGCTTCCTCTTAGAAAGCGAGTCTCCAACAAAGCTCAGTCTCTTCCTGATTCTGGCACCAAGTCAGGATTGTTTGGCTGAGTAAATGTTAGCACTCATGAATGTGAAAAGGTATCAGTGTTAATAAAAGTGGGTGGATATCCCAGAACCACAGTTGGTTCAGCATCACCGGATCAGTTTCAGATTAGGGCTCATCTAGCAATTCCTTTTTTCCTGGCTTGAGAGTATGTAAGGAAATATCTCTGAAATAAAGCTGTCATGCAAGGATATATTTTTCCTTAGCCAGGAAAGTGAGAGGTCTCCTTTGTAGGATAGCCTGTTGAGCAAGAGGGCATAGCTCCTGCATCTTGAGTTGTCTAACAGAGGGGATTTCAGTCACTGTAGCTTATGGGCAAGTCACACTTTTCTCTGCATCTGCTGAAGATTCAGAAACCCTGCCCTCCTTTTCTTCTGACATCACTATGTATCAAGTTCCTTTTAAACTGTGATTCAAACCATAAGATAGGTTCAGTTTCTTGAATATTTATATTAAACATGAACAACTTAATTTTTTTAAAAAAAACTTTATTTAAAGAAATAATCAAAGCACAATCTCTAAGCATAAAAAGTCCATTTATTTATATTTATTTATTTATTTATTTATACCCTGCTCTTCAGCCACAAGGCTATCAGAGCGGCTTACAAATTGTTTTAAGCAATAGCAATTTACACATCTACACTGCATTAAGCAGTTTCCAATGGGTGCTAGCTAATGAAACATCCCCAGTATTTACACTACTTTGGTATGATTCTAGGCAATAACTTACACAGGCTTCTAGGAGGAAATGCCAAAAAGCCAAGGGGGTTACAATCATCTTAAAGGAACAGAGATGGAATCTTGCACCTGTCAGCTTCTAACCAAGCCTGGCCCTGCTGCAAGAAAATTACCTTTAAGCAGAACGTGACCGGCCACAGAAAACAATGGCAGTGTAACTTCTTCCCTCCATATACCACTCACCCTTTATTACTATTTAAAGTCAATTTAATTGGGGGGGAAACGAAACCAAAATTACCTTGCAGCACCCATAACCTAGTCCAACTGAGCACAAAGAACCAATTTTGATCCATCCCCTCTTCTTTTACTACAAAACACTCACAGGAGTAAGGAAAAGAAGCATGTAACACCACCTATAATTAAGACCAAATAGATCAGCGTTGATTCTCCAGGAGGGGACTGGGACAAATGTAAATTTTATTAATTATACCACTACTGGTTTACAGAAATTTTCCAGTTAAAAATAACTGGATACATTTTTGATGGATGAAGACATCATTCAATAAAGGAGGAAACAGATTTCTTTTAAAATAATTTCTAACAATTATTTTCATGATCACATATGCATTTTAAAACACTTACCTCGCTGCTTGAAGAATCCATGGGGTTAAAATTGTTTTATAGTTTATAAGAGGCTCATGCTGTTCTGGGAAACTAATTCTATATTGCTAAGCAAGGGTGAATTTCCACATAGGTAAGTCTTTACATCACTTAATCCCAGGTACAGCAAGAGAGCTCCTCCTTTTTTCTACTGCTAATGCTCCCCTCTGCCTTTGTCTGGCCTATCCTCCATGAAAGCACAAATACATTTGAAACGTAGGTGATGATAAACCACTTTCCTGAGGGTCAAACACCATGCAGAGGAGGAAGGAAAGAAAAGGATGAGTAGATAGATTTTTTAAAAAGAAGAAGAAGAAAAGAGGTTTGAAAATGAAAATCAATGGGATGCCACAAAGTAAGAGGCACACAAAGAATCTCTACTCTGGGTTGCCAAGGCAAATCTGTCAATAGTGTATTGAACACAGGCGTTTGACTTGCAATTATTGTTCTTTTCAAAAATGCAACTTGCTTGTTCGCCTCACAGATCAAACCCAATGCTTGATAGGCTTCAGATATTTAGACAGAAATGGAGAGGAAACAGAGAGAGAGAGAATGTAGGAGTAATGAGTCTAAAAAATAAATTTGTATTTAAAAATGCCAGGATCTAGTCCTTTAAAAAGCAGCAAGAATTATCTTCTTTTAAAAAAGAGAGTTAAAAATCATTTACTTTTAAATTCATGCAGAGTGCAACTTAGGAATGCAGACTAAGCTCAATTAACATTTAAAAAGGTGTGATCAGAGGTCTGAGATCACCCAGTTAAATTAGACTCATTACAAAAACAAAGGAGTCAGTTTAAAATGCAAATCAGAAGTTTACTGAAGATATATCAATCTCAATCTACATACTAAAACAAACTTTAAAAAGAGGTTCCTAACTAACTAAGACTATTTAGGGTAGAAAAAACTCACCCAGCCTATAGCGGTAAGAGGCTGCATGGTGAACATCATGGCATGGTTGCAGGAAAGATGGCTAAACAAAGATACTAAAGCTTAAAATGGCTACAGCCTCATGGAGACTCTAACTTAAAAGAGAACTTACACAGAGCAATAAAATTTAAATTAGGTCGTGTGTTGAATGACCCAGCACTCCAGTTGGCTGGAAGTGCCCAGTGAAATAAGAGAAAGGAAATTTGGGAGAACAGAAGCATGCAGGGAAAAAACCTAGACTTATCTTAGGATATGAATGAGGTACAAAAGATTGCTTTTACATTACAATAATTATTTCCCCACATACAACATTCCCCTTCTCAATTGCAGGGTATGCCATGAACAATCTTCATTTCTTCTCGTAGTCTAAGGAAACTGTCCTTAGAAAGAGGTTTAGTTAAAATATCAGCTATCATTTCTTCTGAGTTGAGAGAGAGCTTGCAGTAAGAACAATTAATGGTTTCTCCTCAAAGAACTGGCTAGCTACTGATCTATGGAGACCTGAGATGGGAGACATCTTGGTCTGATGAAGCAAGCCTGAAAGAGGCCCTTACAACAGATTTGTTATAACATAAGACTGTGCTACCTGCCTTGGCAACCCCCAGTCGTTTAATAATTCATTAATTGGTTATATTTCATAAATTGGCACTCCATGTGGTTGGTAGTAGACCAGGGACTCCCAAGTACAAGAACTCAAGGTTTACTCAGAAAACCTAAGGAAGTAGCCAGTCCAAATTTCTAAAAGACACATCCAGGTAGGAATTAAGCAAACCCTCCTTGAACTGATGAGTTAGGGGGGAAATAAGCTAATTCTCCTGGATGTTCATAGAAGTAAGTCATTCACAAAACCAATCAAGGTAGCTGGACATTCATTGCCTTGCAAAACTGGTTCTTCCTCACACCTGTCCTATAACAATAGAGTTGCCTGAGACCCATCAGTTCCAATGTCTCAATCATTAGCAATCATTAAAACATCCAGAGAATCCATTGTTCAGCCATGGGAAACTCCAGCAGACATTGTATTCCACCCAAAACACCCCTTCAGGAGGAATATAGAATATAATTATCACCCCCAAACACCACTAAAATGTGTTCAGTTTCCCAGAGGCCATTACTTTGTTGATTTGCTGGATCACCTGACACCTCCAGCCATTCTTCTTCTCTTTCTCCTCTGCACGAAACTTTGCTCATCAGACAGGTATAGTATAGCCCATCATCCCAAACTCTATTCCTCTTTCCCAATAGTTTCTACTTTCTTTGATAGCCTTGTGTGTGCACTTAAAACCTGAGTGTATGTATGTGTGCATTCCCCTCATTATTTTTCAATAAAAAACATTTTAATTTTATTCCCTGGCTTGGAGTCTTGTCAGTGAGTACTGGTATACGTAGGTCAAAAGATCTCGCCATTACCCAACCTCTTGCGGCCACATTTGAGCTAATTAAAATTCCCCATAGAAACAGTGATTTTCAGTGGACACGTGTGGCATTCCCACAGATCTTGGTAATTTGAGTAACAACTGGAAACCATTCCATCAGATGCATAAAGTGTTATCCTCAACTGGCAAGGCTACGGTTCTGCAGAAAAAAACATTTACATAGCTTATTCACTTTGCCCTTATAATAAGGTAGCCTGGTGAAAAAGAAATTAAAGGGACAAGGGTCTTGTAACTTTCATAGTCATGTAGAAGAGACAATTGCCAGGCAGCTTGTCTTGCAGGCGACACCTGTTACTTTCTGTGCCATGGGTAAAGGTGCAAGAGGTTTATCCTTTTCCCCCCATCTGACCACTCCACTCCTTTCTAAAATCACTTTTGTCCCAACCACACCAAGTACACCCAAAGAAAAGGCATATACTGTATTCTCTTCTGGCAGTAAACTTGCCTTCACAGATATTACTAATTGGTTGTGAATTGAAAGAACGGATACTAAAATCTGAAGGGAGAACTTGAAACAGTGGGAGCTGGAATTAGGAACCAGCTGGGATCCCCTTTGGTTGCTGACAAGGCCCTGTGTAAAACTTGAAGGCTCAGGGAAATTCTCTGATCTTTAGCTTTCTGCCTGTCTGAAGGAGGTTTGTCCATTCCCATAATGGTGAGCTCTCAAATTGGTTTATACTCTTGATTTACATTCCTGTCTTCCTCAATCAGACTTGGAAATGTACTTTTCTGGCAGTTTCATGCATCCATGAGAGAAAGCCTCCAAAAACTTGTGTCATAATCAATAAAATCATTAGTGTCCATAGACAGATTGAACTTCTTCCGTGACTGGCTTGGTATTCTATCTAAGAATGGTAGGAAGTTGTAAATCAACAAGAAGATTCAGCAACTGCAGACAAAACTGTGTGCCAATATGGTTCCTTTGGGCATAGGATGGGGTGCTTCCCTTTGGTGCAGACAGCCAAGAAACATACATAGAACTTGTGTGGTGCTGCAGTGCTTGTGCTATGGAGGCTGTTCAAAAGAAATACACAATTCTCATCCTGTTTTGCCCTCCCATTCCCACAATTTTTACCCTGCCCTCCCCAGAACAAAAAATGAATTGTGCTGGATTAGACCAAAAGTTTATTTCATCCAGCACTCTGTTCCTGCACAGGCCATTCAGGTGCTGATGGGAAACCCACAAACAGGATATGGGCGTAAGTGCATCCTGTTGTTTTCCCCCAATGCTTCTGTTGTTACATACCACTAGATGCGGTGAGATCTCATATTTGGGAATTATTAAAAGAAATGAGAATTACATACACACAGAGTCAGGTTTTCAACTTCTTATGTAATTGCTGCGGTGGTGGTGGTGGTGGAAATCCCCTCCAGGTGCACCAGGCTCTGGTGCAGCCATGCCTTTAGTTGTCACCACCATTTCTCCAGTTTTGTGGTGGTGTCTTCAAACAGTGGGGAAATTCCCGCCAAAAATCTCATATGCCTGTTTTGTCTATGTATACAGCAAAGAATCACAGAGCCTTAAAATGAACTAAGTTACTCCCTTTGTGCTAGCAGCCTAAAAGAACCGCTGCAAATTCCTAAAAACATCAGCAGTGGATTGTAAAAGGGATCAGGCCAACAATTACGGCTGTTATTATTGTTGGCTTGACATTTTATCCAGTAACTTCTTGTTTTGTTCCTGTACTTTTTAAAACCTGCTTTGTGATTCCTTTGTTTAATGTAAGTATGCCACTAGTATGCTGTATTATCAGAATGTTTTGTAATGGATGTTGTGCCACAGACAAATAAAACTAAGGTACTGTGGCACAAGCTTTCATGGACTAGAATCTACCTTATCAGATAATGGAATTATGATTCTTCTGTTGGCAGAATGTATGTGGGGATGGGGGGAAAGATTCTAAACATTGGGGCCAAATGACCGCAAAGGTAAAAAGTCTGACTGGTGACAATTCAGTATAATCCTAAAATGGTCATTCTGATTATTTTGTGCACATTTGAGTTGCACTGAATTGCCACCAATGACCCCTCTTGTATTTTGTGGGCCATGTGGCCACACCATTTACTGTTTTCTTCCTTGTACCCTGGCCAAAAAAGCAGATGAAGGAATTCAACCAGAGGTCTTCTGAATTGTAAACAATGATAGCCCACTATCTTGTCCTTGGGTTTAAGTTCGTTGGGCAGTGTTTCCCATGAGTCAGCTGAAATCTATTATCTTAAGGTGAAATCTATTATCATAAAGAACCACTGGAAGAACATCTTCCTGCCAATGTCTTGAGGCTTGTCTACATGTGCAATAATACCCGTACCCGCCATATTTGCAGCACAGTTGATACACGACATTTTCAATGATGCACATTTTCACCAGAGATTCTATAGAAAACCCCAGATCTGTTAAGACTCACAGTTTGGTCTGGATTTGAGGGGAAAACCCAGATTTTGGGCTGTGTCATTGCCAAGGACTGGCTTTGGAGCAAAGCTGGGGCAGGACTTCTGGTGGACAGGACTCCGTTCCGGTGCTTTTTAAAAACTTTTTTTTTAAAAAAATTGATTGTGTGCATATCTGGATAAGTGCATTTCTGCTTATCCAGTAATACAGTACTCTGGGACCACGTATATTTGTTTATTCACATGCACAAATGAACAGAAACCCCTCCCGCACACACACTGAAGCAGTCCTGGCCATGTGGCTGGAAATAGTACAATGTATAGGACACATAATCTGTGCAGGCTTGCCCTTTTACTCCAATGCAACTAACAGTGTGGTGGAGTACTTGGATCTACAACCGGAGAAGCTCAGTGAGTGTGGTATTTAGAGGGCAACTGTGGATTGAAAAAATCTGCTGCAGAAGTAGGTGCGGGGTTTCCTACCCATGTAGTCAAGCCCTTCAATCCAGGAAATACACAGAATTTCCTGATGAAAGCTAGTGTGGTACTATAATATATGGACCTGAACCTGAGGAACTTAAGTTCAGATCTCTGCATGTAGCAAATATATTGCTGGAAAGGGTTAAATCCTCCACCTATACAACTGGAGTTAAAATAGGACCTGTCTTATGAATGAGCATGGGAAGGCAGAACACTGAAAAGTTCCCTAGGGGTTATTAGAAATGCTGCATAAATTACTGTTTGTATTTATTTGCTGCAGATATGGGTGAAATAATAAAAAATGAATAGAATTCATATTGGCTATTTGTCAAGGATTCTAATTAGCAATAAAACAGTATCAATAAGTAGGATGTGATGAGAATACTATTATATTGTTCTTAACTGCCGGGGTGGGGGGTGGAATCATTAATGCTCGCTCTATGGAAACCTTCAACAAGAAACCTTCTAGAAACCTATTCTGACTTATTCAAATCTAAGGGCTCAACTTGTCCATAGTGGACCACTGAAAAAGATGACAGGGCTTATGCATCTTTAATATCTGTAGAGTAAATGTTTCAGCAAGTATAGCTTGTCATGCAAGCTACAGATGCTGAATTGCCCTCTGCTACACAGCTCCTAAAGATACAGGAGCACAGCCCGCTTTAGGCTCTAGCAGTGCTTTTCTCAGTTGATTCAAGGCTTTTTGCTCAGCTAAGGCTAACATCTTATCTTTCCTGGAAGTAAGTGCCACCAAACTCAATGGGAGCCACATACAAGATTCCAGTGCAACTTTCAGAAGGTTACTTTTAACAGATTGTGGCAAAGTTGGGAATATTATAATTGGATTGCGGTCCATAGCAGTCTTAGACAGCATGGTGAGCAATGATGGGAGTTGCAGTCCAATAATTTCTGGGAGACTGTGTAATTCCCATTCCTGGACTACAGTCTATAAACTCAATCCTAACTAGCCAAGATAGTTAAAGGGTCTGCTGAGTCAACATTAAGTCAGCAAAAGCTGTGTTGAATCCAAAGCCTTCTCAGAATACAAAATACAGAAATTATTTAAGATTACCCGCACCTTGGCCTAACTTTGTGCCAACGCTGTAGATATCTCCTGAGAAATATGGATCTGGCATAGTTCACCTCTGCCTTCATCCCATCCTTTTCCTGCCCCTTTTTAGGACTGTTTGCTAGGAGACTTTAGCTGCAGCAAAGAGACTTCTGGACGAATCCAAGCAAGCTTTATTGAAATATAGCAGTAGACAGTCATTGCAAGATCTAACACTTTCCCCAAAGTTTCACTTTTAAAAGTTTCACAGTTACCCATTCTCCCCCTCACCATCCAGCAGCCTTCTTTCCCACACAGTACCAGGCAGCTCCCATGACCTTGGTTCTCACACTCTCAATCTCTGCACCTGCACCCCCCTCCCAATTCCAAATATCCTTTGAACATGACTACAGAGCTGTTAAGCAATTCACAGCAATACTTAACATGGCAGAGAGGCCTTTTTTGGGACCCTCTGACACTTACCTTTAAGTAAATGATTCAATGGTTCTACTCTAGTTGAGACTAGCGATTAGATTTAGGCCGAGCAATGAACTCCTCCTATGTGTGTATACTAGGAAGGTGATTTACCGTGCAGTCCTAACTCACAAGAATGGCTGTGGGCCAACTGAGCCAACACTAGGCCAGTTGAAGCTGTGTTGAATTTAAACCCTTAGGGATACTGGAGATTATTTAGGACTACTCTGGTTCTGGCCTAACTTTGTCCCAGAGTAGCATCTGCAACTCTGTGCTGGAAGAGGTTTGAACCTAGCAGAAATTGATCCTTCCCTTGTTGTGTCTCGTCTCTTTTTCCTTTTTGTTTTTTTTCCACCAGCTGATCTCAGGTGGCAGAGAAATTGTGCTGCCAGATCCCTCTGGTGGCTCATTCCTGAGATCAGGGGCAGAAGGGGGTTATGCCAGCCTAGGTGAAATCCAATGAGTGGAAAGTCAGTTCAGCCACCACATTAGGCTTCTGTCTATTCACGACCTCCTACAGCCAGCCTTGCCTAGAATTAGGACTGAACTGCAATTCCATGATAAGGGCACTTAGAATTAAAGTCAAATATTACTACTGAAAGCAATATTAGATCTTAGATCTTTGAAAACATCAATGCTCAGTTGTGCTTATGTATGGTTTAAGTACAGGACTGAATCAAAAGCCAGAGGAGGGAATTACGTAAGCCAACGGTTTTCTGAGATGTAAACAATAGTCTTGGGTGAACTGAAGGAAAATGCTGGGTTATCAAATAAATCCATCCATACATACATACCAGATATCAATATGGCTTTTTGTGAAATAGTATTTGATGTATCCATTCTCCCCCACTTCATCCAGGATTATTGTTTACAGCTCAGGGAAAAAAAAAACTGGCTTAATTCCCTCATCTGGGTTTTGGGGCAGGATGTAAGGATAAAAACCATAGTATATACCCCCCAAATAGCTTACAACATTAAAACAAAATACAGCTAAAAGCATAAGTTATGATATGAAAGAGTAGCTTTAAAACAGCAAATAAGCTATTATGGTAAAACCAAGCATTGAGTTAAAGCAGTTCAAAGCATTTTTTTAAAAGATAACAAAAAAGGAAGGGAAAAGTGTAACACCACCATTAAAAGACATTTCCACAGCAGTCATTTCAGTGGCCAAAAGGCTGCCTGAATAAAAAGCTCTGCCTGGTAGCAGAAACACAACACAGAGGGAGCCAGCCTAGCCTCCCTCAGAAAGGAGTTAAACCTTTCATGAATCATACCTTCTATCTATTGAACAAGTCCAGCCCCAGCTATATGAAAAACACAGTATTTAGTGGCCTAGTTATGAAAAAGTGAACAATTAAAAATTAGAAGCTCTGTCCCTCTCATGTATTTACAAAAGGACAGATAGATAGATAATGAACCTCCTATCTACTATGAAGGCAGACAGCATTATAAGCCCCATTATAACTATTACTGTCAAATCATGTGCAATCAGTCCAGGAAGAGAAGCCAGATGAAAATCCTGCTGAACTCGAAATTGTCAGACCTGGCTTTTTAGCAATTTGAACTCTTTGAAATGGAATGATTGTAACACTGAATGCTAGTCTCCAAGATGTCATTTCTTTATACACTTTACTGGTGGCCTCCATTGTTTTCACCTGAGATACTCCCTAGCACCACCACCACCACTACAAAGAACCTGAGTAAATTAATTTGTGCCTTTGAAAAGGTATATTAAAGCAGTGCAATTACTGTCTGACCACTTTTAAGCTTGGCTGCCTCTGAAGAGGAAATATTGAGTTTTCTGAGATGGAGACATTCATTTAAAGTTCAGGGGACTAAAGGCAGGACGTGCCTGGACAAAGGCCCTGAGTCAGCAGATTGAATGTCATCTTCCCATCCCTCTTGCCTTCTCTCCCAATTCACCCAGATCTGGATTATTTATTTATTTATTGCATGTAAGCATTGTTTGCTTTTCTTCTAAACATACACTCATCACAGATGGTTAAGGGGCATTTCTTCTCTCTGTTAAAAGAAGTTTGACAAAATTCCTAGAGACCGCGTGGTCAAACAAATTTAGCATTGTTTTTTGGGGGGAGGGGGGATACCACTGATTTATTTATTTTAAGAAAAGACACCACCCTCATTTATCTCTCTGCACTCTATATCAGCTGCTATTCACAATGGATAATAATTCTTACATTAAGTCCTGCCAGGCCCCCAGGGAAATCAAAATTGTAATATCAGTTTGCTTTTTATTGGCTCAGCTCAGTGACAGTGCAGAGGCAGGGGTCTTTGTTCAGCTCTTAGCCAGCGGTGTGTGTGCGAATGGTGATATCCAGCAAACCCTGTTGTTGCTGCTGCTGCTGCCAGCTAAGCTAGCCTGGCTGTTTTCTACCTCTGCTCCTAGTCAAAACAATTGTCCTCACAACTACAGATAAACCAATGACTGGTGATTCTTTCCTACTTAATGTTGTCTGGATCCATTTGACTTGGTGGTTTAATAATACCCCCTCCCATACAAATTCATGTACACATTTTCTTCAATCTACATCATAATCAAGATGCCTCTGTTTCCCAGCATCTACACTATAGGGTGGGGAGATGTCTCTTATTTTCAAGAGTCCTCATGATTTTACAACATACCACAGCTTCACAGAACAGGATAAACATCTTATATTGTTGCACTAAAGACATTTTGGTGCCTAAGTGAAACAATTCCAAATGGCAAGTCCCAGTAGCAACCACCACAAACCAACAGTGCACACAAATCCCTTTGTTGTGACAAAGTGAACCATGAAATTAATATATGGAGCGCTCCTTCTCCATCACCTTAACAGATCAAAAATTAGTTTTATGACACCAAACCATTGAATATCAGAGCCTGAGGGGCATATGCAATGCCACTTTCCATAATGCACAGCACACAGAATGTGTCCAGAGGAGGGCAACCAAAATGCGGAAAGGTCTGGAAGCCATACCCTATGAGGAGTGGCTTAGGAAGCTGGGCATGTTTAGCCTGAAGAGAAGATAAAGAGGTAATGCAATAGCCATGTTTAAACACGTGAAAGGATGTCATATTGAAGAGGGAGCAAGCTTCTTTTCAGCTGCTCCAGAGAGTAGGACATGGAACAATGGACTCAAACTACAGGAAAAGAGATTCTACCTAAGCATTAGGAAGAACTTCCTGATAGTAAGAGCTGTTTGACAGTAGAATACACTGCCTTGGAGTGTGGTGGAGGTTTTTAAACAGAGGCTGGATGGCCATCTGTTGGGAGTGCTTTGATTGGGTATTCCTGCAAAGTAGGGGGTTGGGCTGGATGGCCCTCAGGGGTCTCTTCCAACTCTATGATTCTAATGTATGTATTTAGTTGGAAACCCTGATGATGAAAGCTTGTTCCAAGTAAGTGTGCATAACATTTAATTGTTAAAACCACTATATTACTTACATTCCTGATAACTTGCTACCCTTCATTGATGCTCTAAGCCAGTTGCCTCACTGAATTTTAGGGAGTTCCACAGGGATTAATGTTATTTGGATTGTGCTGTCATCAGCGCACTGACGCCCATCTTGCTGTTTCCTTTTCATTAGCTCTTCATGTGGCAGGAACTTTCCTGCATGCATATGTTAAACCAATGGTATGTTATTAAAGGGTGGCTCAATCACGTCAGAAAAGAGATGACAATGATGGGTTGTTATAGACTGATGGGAATATGCCTGTTCTGGGTGAACTCTCTTTAAGATCTCTGCTGTAGCTTGAGAGTTCTTCTTGACTCAGCATTATTTGAATAATGGCTAGAACCTGAAGAGCTTGTCTTCCCCTTAGATTAGTAATGTTTTACCTATTGCTCCCACTTCTGAAAGTTAAGGAACATATCACTGAGATTATGGCTACTTATTTATCAAATAGCTATGGCTCTTTATTGATTACATTACTGCACTACTGTTGCCGTTTAGACAGGTCTGCCCTGTGACTCTGGCCTGAGAGACCCAGGTTGTCATCCTCAGTGACCCATGGAGCTCACACCTTCGGCCAATCACTCATTCTTAGCCTGACCTGCCTAATGCAGTTCTTGGAAGGATAAAGAGGGGAGCTATGTACTCAACCTTGAGCACATGGGAGGAAAGGCAGGATATAAATGCGATAGGTAAATTAAATGGACAGAAGCTTCAGCTGGAACAGAGTTACTTTTGGGACAACTCCTCCCAGGACTGTCCAGCTAGTATGGTCCCTTTCCAAGATCTGGGAAAGAATGCGAACATTGAGGGTGCATCCACACTACACAAATAATCCAAATTAAAGTGGATTATTTGCCATGGCTCCTTCCTATGGAATCCTAGGACTTGTAGTTTGGTGAGGCACCAGCATTCTTTGGCAGAGAAGGCTAAAGACCTTGTAAAACTACAAATCCCAGGAATCAATAGGAAGAGCAGTGAGTGAAGACCATTTATCATGTTTATTGGGAAGTGAGTCCTATTGAGCTCAATAGGGCTCATCCACCAGCAAGAGTATTTTTGACTGCAGCCAAAGTATCCCTTTCAGGATTTACTGATCACTCCTCATAAAAGTCCAAACGCTTGTACAGTACTTTTGAATGCTCAGGATGCTTTTCACACATTATCCTAGCCATCTTTGCCATAGCGCTTCAGATGTTTTTATCCCTGTATTGCACAAGGTGAGCAGCCCATACCTTCCAACATTTCACAGATGAAAACCAAGACAGGTGGGCAAGCAAGACCAGAGTGTGGTCAAGATGGCATAAATTATTAATGAGGAAGAACACACAAGCTCAGAGAGGCTGTGTCAGTTTGCTTTTTCCTGAGCCTACTGGGAAGGGCAAGTTTCTGCCCTCTCCTCTCCTCTCCCCCTTGCTGAGTTAATGTGAATACAAACAACTTCTGCACGTTGAATTCACTTTGCAGCAACTGAAGTAAGCTGCGGACAAAGGGGGAAGGTAGGAAGGAGGGAGAAACTGGGACATTTTAAAAGCAGCTGAAAAGTGGGATGACAGAGGATTAATTGCCACTATCTCTGCTAAATCAGGACATTTGGAGGGTATGGCAGCCTAGAGGAATAAGGCTGAGGAACAGTGTCCTGAGTTCACAGCACAGTCATGATTTGTGCCAACAGTTTCTTGGTTTACAGCTCAGTAGCTTACCTGCCATGCTACACTAGCTCTGACATTTTGAACTTTCAGCTAGATAATTTTGCAAGGTTCTTTCTTTTCAGCCACTCAGTTTTCTTCTTCTTTAAAGCTGTATCAAAGCCCTTTGTCACCAGGCCATTCAGTTCTTATTACTGCAAACCAGTTTTGGTCCTCTGTGTTTTACTGTGCACTCCCATTACTATTTTCTTGTTGGCACCATCTGTTTTATTCTAATACTTTTTTTTTAAAAGTAATGTAAAAGTAATTTACTGGTTTAGTTAGTTAATTATCATTTGTACCTGGATTTTTGTTCATTGGATGGCTATTTATTCATTCAAAAGGGTTGTCCTTCTTTTAAAAAAAAACACCTTAAATGCTAACAAGGGTTTTCTTCCATTTTTAAAAAATAATTTAAATAAATTCTACACACAGAGAAAAAAATTACAAGATAAGCAATTTAAAAAACTACGCTAATCTATACAAGGAGAAAAAAAAACTTTCCATGTGAAATTCATTTTCAGTGTTGCTCCCATAGCTATATAAAAGTGAGCTGTTAATACAGATATTTCCATAAATGTGTATGAGGAGTTGGTAGACTGAATTCATCTGTATTACTATCAGCATAAGAGATAAATGAATGCCAAAGTATGTAAAAAAATTCATTCTGTCTGTCATCATTTTTTAAGGAATGTATGTCTGAAGTGTGACAATAGACCATAATTTGTCCCTCCACTGTAAAACTGACAGAATATTTTAACTTCTGAATACAATAATTCTGTGCAATAATTCATCTTGCTGATAAAAAACAAAAGTGGTTGGTTCTTCCTGTAATAGAGATCTGTTAGTATCTGTAAATGGGGACAACAGATTCAAAGTGAGAGACAATTCTGTAAATTGGTTGGTGATTATCTGTTTCAAAAAAGACTTTATGCCCAAACTCTCAAAGGCAGTGCCACCACATATGAATGTAAGAGCCTCCACCACATCACCAACATCCACCTGGAGCATCGTGATGAATTCAGCTTAATTTAATAAGAGATAAATAAGATTAAGCCTCCTTAAATGCATGCATAGTTTGAGATAATCCCCTTTTATCTGTCTCACCTTCAAAAATGGCCCCAAATCCCAAAATAATGTCTAAAGGTGAGTGATATTATTCTTTAGTTACACAGAAATGGAGGTGAGGGATTGCCACCCTTGTTTCCTGCAGCTGGCATAGCTCAGGTATAGGAATGTACCCTTAATGATCAAAGAAAATGATCCCCACAGCCATTCCTGGGTAACTAGAGTATAGTATTGCTTACTGCGGGACATTACAATATTGTGGGATTTGGGCCAGTTTTGAAGGTGGAAAAGCTAAAGGAGGAAACCTTAAAAAAAAAAAAAACACCCATAAGTCAACATGTGACTTGAAGGCACACACATACACATTCTGTATGTGCATTAAAGAGGGGCAATTGTATTTGTCTCCCCACTGGCTTCCCACTGTCCTAAATTATTAGCAAATGAAGAAGGCAGTGGCAGATTTTCTCTGACTTAATCTTGCCAAAAAAAACACAGTCTAGGTTAGACAGCTTGGCTTTTGATCATTCTGGTTTTACGCTTGAAAAAAGCATCATTGTCCAAAGCCAGTCTAAAAGTGGCTTACTGTACACCAAAATGCTTTCAAACATCAGGCTAGAGCAATTCCCAGATGTAGGCCAGGAATATCTCATCTGGACGACTCCTCTGAGACTTGACCTGTCCCTACCTCTCTTTGTGCCGGGGGATGATTGGGAGGTTCCTTTCTTAGGTGGCTTCCACAAGAGATGGAGGGAGCCTGCAGAGCTATTAGCTTCAGCTACTGGTGCTGATAGCTAATAGGCTACTTGCAACATCACAGGCAATGTAGCTTTCCATACCAGTTGCCCTCCTGTCCTGTCCTGTCCTGGCTGGTGGGCTTCCCCTTGACATCTTGTTGGCCTCTGTGAGATAAGAAGGATGGAGGAGAAAGGCCTTTGGTCTGATCCACCAGGGCTGCTCTTAGGGGTTGTGGGGGCAAGGAAAACCCGTTGAAACAAACGGGTGCATTTGAAGCGATGGGGGAAGGGGTGTTTTTGTGAGCGATAACCAGCGTCAGGGAGGAGAGGGGAAGGGAAACGCATGAGGGGTAACACACACGGGTTGTCGGGAAAGCAGGCACGCATGCTGAGCGCACCCATGTCTCTTCACTTTCAGCAGGAACAATGTTCTCCAGCAAAAGAATTAAAAAAAAAAAAACCCAAAGCGGGGCTCCACGGCTGGCTCCGCGTGACAGCTCTGCCGGTCCCCGAGAGCCTTAGAGATGGGGTGGGACCTCCTGAACTGAACGTGTGAACTGCTTCCGTGGAAATGTACGTTGTGTTTGAGGGGATGTCAGGCCGGCGACACGAAAGCTCCGTCGGGGGCTGAGCTGTGATGCCTGCTTCGCAAAAGCAAACAATTCTTCTCGACACGGATGGTCAAGGTAGGTGCACGTGTGAATGAATCCCCTTCCGCAAGATCGTGTAAGCTTGTTTCAGTGCGGCTCCACGGCTTGCCCGAGGAAGGTTCGAGTTACCCCCTCTGCCCAAACGACTGCGTGCATTGGATAATAAAAATAATAATAAAGAGAGGGGCTTCCTGGCCGGGCTCAGCAGTGTATGTCCTGCCTGCTCAGGAACCGGCGGGTTGAAGAAGCCAGAAGGCGAGCGCGGGGGGTGGGGGGAGAGGCAAGCCTTGCCTTCGGCTGTGCTGGGCCACGGGGAAGGCGAGGCAAGGCATGCTGGCGCTCTCTACTTGCGCCCGCCGGCTGCTGGGCCGCTCCTTGTCCCCGCGGAGGGCTGCAGCAGGGAACCCAGAGCGTGGCCAGCGCGCGCGCGCCCCGCTGTCCTCCCCCGCGCGAGCGCAGCACGTGGCTGCCAGCCCCGGGCTCATTTGCATACGGCCAGGCTTAACCCTTTCCCTTCCCGAGACGCAGCTGCGGGGGAAGAAGGGCGGCTCTGCCCTGCCGTGGCCTGGGTGGGGAGGGGGGGGGAAGGAGCCCTTCCTAACACCACCACCACCACCCCGCGCGCGGTTGCTCCCATTCTTTGCCTCTTTGAGGCCTCTGGGCGAGCATTTTGGGATCCCAGCCTCGCAAGGAATGCCTGGGAAGACCGCGGTGGCTGAGGAGCGTTTGCCTGCTTGCTTCCACGCACGAGCTCGGAGAATGGGTTCAACGCACGCGCACGCACGCACACACACGCACATAGTGGCAGTGCCCAAAGTCCTGTTGAATCAATGGCGCATCTTCTGCGGATTATAACCCAAGCAGAATTGCGACGGTTTGCAAACGGGAAATGTGCCTTTCTTTCTCTTACCCTGGAGGACTGCTTCCTATGAATGGAGTTGAAATATATGATTATTTCTTCACCATCCCAAGTCACCTCCTAGGAAAAGACACCTTTTCCAGTTTGATGTGCAAAGGGGGAAGGACCTGGGGGTGGGGTGGGGGAGTCGGGAGAATTCGGCTATGGGGGAGGATCTGGCCGAAGCCCTTCTGGGTTGACTTCTGCCTGCCTGCAATCACCTCATGCTGTTCGAAGACTCGTGGGGTTTAATATCTTTTTAAAAAAAGAATTTACTTGGCAGTTCCGTCTAGCAGCCTCGGTGGGCTTTCCGCGAAGGAAAGGCAGTTCGAGGGGTGGTGGTCGTAAAAGCCCCTCCCTCTAAAATGTGTACCCTCGGCATTGCCGGATCGCAGCCTAAAACTCTGTTGCCAGTTCTCCGGGCGTAATCCCAGCTGGAGAAACGCTTCAGCAAGTACGGCGTGCGCGTTGCTCCGGGTGCCATTCTGTCCTCTGGAGGTTGCAGTTCTCACACCCGTTGTTTTGGGAGGGAGGCAAGGAGTTCCCCTGGAGGCGCGGGGACTGAATTCGCAGTAGGGGGTGTAGAGAGATGGCGCGACGAAGTCCTGAACTTGTTTGCTATTGCTAGTCCTGACTGAAGAAGACCCACAGAATCGGTGGGATCACTGTTGACTCGTCCTTTCATGGTTTACTCCGTGGGTCTACTCGAGTTAGGAGTAACTATTAGGATCCGGACCGCTATTGTGAAGAGGGAGGGAAAAGGGAGAAAGGGAACCGTTGACAAGTATAATTCTCCGGGACGAATGCTTCCTTCCTTGACACGTGTCACGCCTTCCTCGCCGTCGTGGTGAACACTTTCTCTTCGCTTCGTGGCGGGATGTTTAATTCGGAGCCTTCTCTTTCTCTAAACGCTCCTTCGCAAAGAGAGGGGAGCGCTGGCCAATGAAGTTTCGTGGAGCAGCAATGGGGTCCCACTGGTGCCTCAGTCGGAGATTCACACAGGAATCTGGTTCTCCCCCCCCACACACACACACCGGTGAGCCTTTGGAAGGCGGAGATGAACCGAGAAGAGAGCAGCTTTTCGATCCTAAATCCGGTTTCCAGGCATGCTAGCGAACCAAATCTGGAAGGGCTCGTGATAAATTGCTGGGGATCCCATAGCATAAGTCACGAGGAGACTTCGTTCTGCTACGCTATCAAAGCCCACGCAGAATTGCCCACGGAGGTATAGGTCAAAAACCCGCCGTAACGTTTTTATTGGCAAGTGATCCTGAATGGAGACCTCATCCATATCTTCATAAGAAGGGTGAAGAATGCAGACAACTTTCCCCGCGGCTGCCACTTTACCCCCGTGGAAGCCGCCCCGGGTGGATTTCTGCCTTTTAGCCCGCTCTGAAAGATACAGGAGCCCTGGAAGCGCCTGCTCCTGGCGAGGCTTTTCTCTCACCAATGTACAGGACTTAATTTTCAAATACCCAAGCCCCACATTCTTCTTTTCACTGTCTTCGGGCTATTGGAAGCTTCTGCTCTGTTTTCACGCCGTCGGTTTGCCTCTGGCCATCGGTAGCCAGAGCTGGTCCGCTGCTCGCCCGGCTTCGGTGCGGTCGTGATTTATTACGTCACGCCTCATGACGTCAGAGCAGGGGCAGAATGCCCGCGTAAAGTGGGGCTTCTATTGAAAACAGGACAGGCCGGGGGGGGGGTCTGGCTCCCCTTTACCCCCAACTATTCCGATTCCCTGTCTGACTAAAACTCACACCGGAACGAAGGTTGGGGGAAAGGGGCCCACGAAAGACACCCGAGGGACGGGGAAATCTGGGGCTAAGATTGTCGAACCTGTGGGTAATCTGGACCTAGAGTCCCCCCCGAAACCCACCCCATTTATTTCGCGGGGCTTGGAAATGTAGGTGTGGCGAGAGTGGGTGTTGGGCGCTGTCGATCCCTTGCAGGCAGTCCTGACTCCCGAGTCGATCGTTCTCTGGCTCTCTTTGCAGAAGCACTCTTCTTGCCTTCGATTTCAAGCCGCGACAAGAATGAGTCCCACTTGGCCAGGTATTCCCTTCCCCGCCTCCCAGATGGATGAGTTCCCTCGCCCAAAAACAGGGCACTTTCTTCAAAACGGATAACTTTACAAATGACACAGGCGATCATCCCCGGGGGGGGGGGCGGAGAGCCACTGCTCCATGCACACAAACCAACTATTTGGAAACGGTGCAAAACAGTCATCCAAGAATGCATCGGAAGAACCCCGGATCAGCATCCCCGAAAACAGCCGGCCTTCTCTGCAGAGTTCTTGGCGGGAAGTTTAAAAGTGTTGCGAGAGGACGGGTTTCTCCCGCTCTTTTCAGGCAAGCTGGTCCAAAGAGAAAAACGTCTGCATTTAGGGCTACGGAAGCGAGGGCTTGGCCAAGTAAGCTGTAGTCCAAAAGAATAATTCCCCCCAAATTTTGCGGGTGATGTCTACTTTGAATTTAGAGGCGACCTTCTCCTTGTAACCTGGGTCGCCTACTCGGATGGACACAACCCCCGCCCGCAACCCGGTGTCCGCGTGGCCTTAGGGGCCCGCGTTGCTTCGCGTACCTTGAGAGCTAACGATTGGCGAGCAGCCAAGCGGCCATGTCAAGAGGGCGCCCCCACGCCCGCCCACAACACCCCCACCCCGCTTTCTGAGCCCCCAGATCCCGGGGGTGGGAGGCCGCTGACCCCCTCCCCTCAAATCCACCGAAGACGACCCCGAGTTCCACCGAAAGTCGGCAGGGGGCGAGCTGGCCAGGGGGGCTACTAAACGCCCAGCTTGCGAGCCACTCTGGGCCCGGGGGGAACGACGCCAGCGAGCCAGGAACAGGGAAAGAAACACGGGGGTTCTCGAGGCCATTCTGACGGCCGGCTCGCCTGCCGAGGCTTTCCGAGCGAACCGGGGTTGGTGGCGAAGGCGAGGCCTCCGGCCGTCTTTGCCCGGCGCTGGCAGCGGGAGGCCCCCGCCTGGGCCCCGCGGCCTCCCTTCGGGGCTCATTGCGGGGGTGGGCGCCTGAAGCCACCCGGCCTCTGCCCGGCCTGCAGGTAGCAATCCTGCCTCCTCCACGTCATCGGGCTCGGGGTTTCAGCAACAACAGCTCTCGCAATTGGCTGGGCGGGGAGGATGATTCCTTCTCGGTGGCAAACCCGCCCCTTCCCTTCGCTTCATGCGCTTCTGCTCCCAGCGGACCCCCCCCTCCCGGGAACGACGCTGTCTGGGCCCAGGAGGCCGCCTCACCTGCCGCGCTCCGGCCCGGGCTTGGGAAGCCCAAGAGTGGCACGGCAGCCCCGGGGGGAAGGGGGCTCCCGGAGGGCGCCCAGGACCAAGGAGGCTCCTAGGCACACACACAAGCGCGCGCACACACGGGTCCACTGCATTGCTGCCCCGGGCGCTCGAGAATCAGCGGCGCTGGGAAGGGGGAAAAGTGGTCGTTCAATAAACTCTGCTCTTGTCTTAAAACACGCGCCGCCATCAGGACGCATCGTGTGCCCCCCCCCACCAAAAAACAACACCCTGGCTCCCTCAGGTGTGAGGCACTCCTGGGGAGACGCGTCTGCTCCTTTCTGGGGGCTTTTTCCTTTCCTTTCCTTTCCTTTCCTTTCCTTTCCTTTCCTTTCCTTTCCTTTCCGGGGACTCTCCCATTTTCGGCATGTGACCCCCCGGGCTTCGATTGCAAGGAACTGCTGTCCACGGGCCTCTTGGAAAGTCTTCTCCCTTCCCCCGAGTCCTTTCTGCTCGAGAACCCGGGCTTCCTGGTAGCGGCTCCTCTTCCACGCCCCGTAGCGACCAGGAGAATTCGCCTTGCCCCCGAAGTGCAGTTCTCCCCGCCTGGTTTCGCCCTTCGATTCCCGCCTCCTCCTGGGCTCCCCCTCCCCCCACCGGCGGATGCTCTCCTCTTCCACTGCGCCCCGCGTCCACATGCGCTTATCAGCAGCGGGGTGGGGGCTTCCGTTCGCCCCCCTTTATGCAACGCGGGCGCCTCTCTCCTTTCCCACGACCAGGAAAGGCAGGTTCTGCACAGCCGGTGGCTGAGGTCTCTTCTGTCTGTGTTAAGACGAGGATTTCACCGTCACCCTTCGCTTCCGCCGCCTCCCCAGCTTCACGGGCTCTCCTGCCCCCTCTGTCCCTTTACTCTCACTCCCCTCCTTGGCCACACAGACACCCGCGACTGGGTCGACGAGGCGGCAGCGCCGGGCCAGGGGAAGTGTTCGAGGAGGCAACCTTGACCTTAGCGTCCTGGAAAGCGTTTCTTGACGGCTTTTAAGAGGATCGATCCACGGAGACGGACGCGCACACACGTGTCCTTTTTTGTAACGAACCACGGGGGACCGAGACCAGAGTTGAAGCCGCACAGATTCCACAAAGCTCTTCGTTCCCGCTCGGGATGCCAACGCGCCTAAACACCAAGGGACGGGGCCACCTTGCTGCCAAGACGGCCCCGGGTCTATCCTCGCCCCTGCGGCTTGCCCATCCCAGGGAGAGCTGTTCTGCCACGTCCCTGTTCAAATCTAAGGGCCCACCCGTGTATTATTATTATTTTAAAGGTTCCTCTCCAGCCGTAGAACAAGCCCACCGAGGTGGAAGCATTGGGGGGGGGGGAGATTAGGCTGCCTCCCCTATAGGAGACGGGAGGCGCAGATCTCAAAAGAGCTCCTGATTTGGTTGACCCAGGCTGCCTCGGTGACTTCTCAGTCCCCCCCCCTCCGCGTTTGTGGGCCCTGGTGTGGAAAAACCAGGGACCTTGGCGGCATCGAACTGTTTCCCCGGGTAGACAAGCCAGGACCGGGCGGAGGGGGGCACCACGGTCACCGGGATTGGCGGGGCTTCCATTGCACCTCCCAGAGCACGGGGGGGGATATGGCGGCGGGGGACTGAGCAGAGCACTTTGGAGTGAGTGCCAGGGAGCAGCCAAATTTTCTGTCACCCACCTACAGCCGATGGCCCGCGGAGCAGGGAGGGAGGGAGGGAGGGGGCGCGGTAAATCCAGCCCCATAACTCTGCCCCCCACTGCCGCCTCCTCCTCCTCCTCCTCCCCCCTCCCCTCGGTCCCGCCCCTCGGCAGCGCTGAGCCAATCCCGCGGCGGCGTTTCTCTTTGACAGGCAGCGAGGTCCCCGCCCCTCCTGACGTCTCCGGCTGGATTTGCAAGAGTTGCGCCGCTGCCAGGAGCTGCAGCTCAGTTGTCTGGAAGGGCGAAGCGAGCGGAGAGCCGGAGCAGTCTGTGGGCTGCCGCCTACGGAGCCCCCCACCTTTCTGCCCCCATCACAGACACATCCCCCTCCCCCCAAAATGGAGCTGCCGGCGGTGGGGGAGCACGTCTTCGCGGTGGAAAGCATCGAGAAGAAGCGCATCCGGAAGGTGAGGGGCGGGCGAGGCAGCCTCGGCGGAGGCGGGCAGGGCTGCGGCGGGTCTGGGGCAGAGCGTGGGGGGCTCTCTCGCCGACCTAAGACGCCTCTTCTCCCCCTCCCCTCCTCTTCCTCAGGGCCGAGTGGAGTACCTCGTCAAATGGAGAGGATGGTCGTCCAAGTAAGTCCCGGGAGGGCGACGGGGCCGGCCGCGGAAGGCAGCGGGCTGCCCTGGCTTTTCACGCGGGCTTGCAGAGTCCGACCCGTGCCGCCGCCCCGCGGGCTCTGCCAGTCCGGGGAACGCCTCGGGTCCTTTTTTAAATGCGTGCATAAAAATGGAGGGGCGAATCTGCACGCACTGGTGCGTGGAGGGCTAGGCTCCCAAGACGAGGCCGCCACGGGGTGCAAAACCAGCCGCTTGGGCGCCCGGCAGGCAGGCAGGCGAGGCGGCGACTGATGTTCGGCGGTTGCAGAAAATGGCTCCTTTGCCTTGGAAAGCCAGGCTCCATATTGCAGAACCGAGCAGCCCAGACATCGACCGGGGAGGGGGGGAGGAGATGGAGGAAAGAAGAGGGGGAAGCCGTGCAATTAAATAAATAAATAAATAAATAAATAAATACAAGCCCCCCGCCCGCTTTCAATCTCCGAATCCGGTCCGGGCGGGGAGAGCGAGGGAAGGCAGGCGAGCGCTGTCACTAGGCGGCTTGGCTGCCTCGCTGCAAATTTAACTTGACCGACCGCCTCCCTCGCCCTGGCGTCCCTGCTGCGCCTTCTGGGTCGAGCAAGAGATGGACGGGAGGTCGGCGGGGTCTGTGTGGGCGGGGGGGGGGAGAGATCCCGATGACAGAGTCGACTCAGGCGGGTGCAGGAGCCGGGCTGGTTGCATTGCAAGAGGGGGTGGGGGTGGCGAGGCCCTTTTGGCTGGCCCCCCCGAGGAGGCCGTGGGGGGAGAGGCTTTGCATGCCTGGAATCTCTCCGGCATCATAACTGCGCCCACCGAGCAGACCCACTCGCCTCGCCTCCCACCCCTTCCTTCCTCCCTCCCTCCCTCCCTCCTCTAGCCGCCCCCTCCCTTGTTTTCTGGGCACGGGCAGCCCTGAGTGCGCACTTCCCAATGACTCCTGCAAAACCGGGAGGGGAGGGGGCGGCTGCTCTTGCTTGCAGCCCCTTTCTAAAATGGCCCCTCCACGCAGCTCGCTTGGGGGGGGGGGAGGGCAGGCGGACGGCGCCAGGCAGCAGCTGAGCGGCCTCGTCCTTTGACAAACCCCTCTGCCTTCTCTCCCTGGCAAGGTATAACACGTGGGAGCCTGAGGAAAACATCCTGGACCCCAGGCTACTGATCGCCTTCCAAAACAGGTGAGTGCTTCTCTGATGAAGGGGGGGAGGGACTCTCTCCCTTTTCGGGGGGGGGGGCTTTGGGAGAGCCGCTGCTGCAAGGCAGGCCTGGGCCTGGCGCCCTAGCAATGGGTCGCCTTCCTCTGCCGGCGGCGCGGGTGGGAGGGCGCGTGGCGGGGCGGCCCGGTTGCGCCGAACTTGGCCGTAACCCCTTCGCTGCCGGGGCGGGCGGGCGGGCGGGCTGCAAGGTGGCCGTGCCTCAGCTGCACGTGACGGAAGGGAGCGGCGGAGGCAGCCGCGCGCGGGGGTGGGGTGTGTGTGTGTGTGTGTGAGAGAGAGAGTGAGTGTGTGCTTTTGCTTTGCTGCAGCCGGCCTGCGAAAGCGCGGTTGCAAAAAAAAGCTTCCCGCGGAAAAGGCGCCCTCCCGCCCACCGGGCGTCTCTGGCTGCTTAGCTGGCCATTTGCAAACGGCAAAGCGGCTGCAGAAGCTACGCCTGCATGGTGGAGGGAGGGGGGCGCTTTTCTAGGTTCCCAGCCCCCAGCTATGGTGCAGTGGTGGCTGCCTTATGAGCTTTCTCCGGTTCCCGCGCACCTGGCCTCCTGTAGGATTGGGCGCAAGTCTGTCCAAACGGGGAGGCCTTGTAGACGTGAGGAGGGGGGGTCTCTTCCACTTGGCCTCGCCTGGCGCCGTCTGGGGCTCCTTTCGGAACTCGGTGCATTTTATGCTCTGCTGAGAGAGGCTGGCGTGACCTTGGGGGGCTCCTGGCTTCGCAAACGATCGAGGCGAGGGGGGGGGGTCCGGCGGGAAGAGGTTGCAACCACCACCGTGGGAATGCTGCTGCTGCTGCTGCAAGAATCAGGGGCCGGCGCCTCGGCTTCAGAGCCGGGAGGGAGCTCCCAATCGGGTGCCGCCGCGTTAGGTGGCCCGCTGGCTGGGATGGGGCCTTTTGCGGTTAAGCAAAGCGAGGCGAGGTCTCTCTGCCGCCCCGTTAGCCAGGCAGGCAGCGCAAGGCCTTGGAGGCAGCGCGGGGAGGGGGGCCGGCCGCCTTCTGTGAATCCTAATGAGGTGATTAGCATCCCGCCCGGCCCCCTGCTTTCTTGCAGGCTTGGTGGCGGCCACCCCCTCCTCCTCTTCTCGCAGTACGTGGGAGGGGGCGCTGGCTGCTGCTGGTTGCCAGCCCTGCCGGGTGGAGAACAAGGGCTCAGGTTCTCCTCCCCCCCCCCCCCCGCATACAGAGGGTTTGTCAGGGCTTTGCACCGCACAGGTACACCTGCATATTGGCATTGCAAAATATCGCCCCCGCCCCGCCATCACCGCTTTGCTCTTTTGCCTGCAGTTGTGCGATCAGGTTCCTTTTTAGAGAGGTGGAGCATAAGGGCCTTGTAAGGAAGTGTGGTTGGGAGAGTTTGGGCCAAAGGCGAGAGTTGAAAACATGGGGGAGCAAAGTGCAGCCCTGAGCCCACGTGTGTGTCGCCCCCCCCCTGCCAGTTTTGGAGCCCTGGACTGCTCCAGACTGCCTGGACTGCCCTCTCCTCCTTCTCTTCTTCTTTTGGACTCAAGATTAAGAGTGAATTTTCTCTTCTCAATGGGTTCCATAAGTTAATATTAAAAATACCTATTTTTTTCAAAGCCATTACTAGATTTCTGACCACTTCTGGGGTTTGTTCATGTTTGTTTTCTTGCAATCTATGGAGCTCCACAGTAAAATAAAAATAAATAAGTAAATAAAAATGGCCCCTGGATGTGTATTGCAGTGGCCAACCCAGGCTTAAAAGTTAGCAAACCTGTTTGCAGCTGATTCTCTTTAATCTAGTTTTTTTTTTAATTTTGGACTTAAGTGTTTATTCATTCCAGTGAGTTCTTAGAACTGCTGAACAGCCAGATCGGTCTGTGAAAATAAAATTGGAGTATAAAGTAATTTATTTTCTAGTAAGGTTGAACTTGATATGCAGTTTCCTTGAAGTAAGTTCAATAGAACTCAGTGGATGTATAGGATTGCACTTGCTTAGAGCAGTTGTCTTTGTATTTGTTTTGATATTTTAAGATTAAAGCTGTTGTCAAAACTGGGCAATTTGCAAATCAAGGTAAAACTGATCAGAAGAGAGATTCTTCCAACCCAATTTAAAGTGTTAGACCTGAGGGATGTGGTCAGAGCAGTTCAGTGGCTGTTTTTTTTTTTTTTTTAAAACAGAAGAGAAAATGAGCTTATCACAAAAGCTATTCTTTCTGGGGGCAGAACTGGGATTATTCTGCATTTCATGAAAACTGGAGACATTTCTTATAGATTTGCCTCTGAATTCCTTGATTCTTTCTGAAATTCCTAGAGTTTCAGAAGGACCTTGATAATTTCTTATACCAAACAGATGTGGGCTATCTTCATACAAAGAGCACTTGGGACACACACACACCGGCCTGTACTGGCAAGTTTAAAATGTATACATTTCCATGTTCCACCTTGTCTTTGAGATATGCAAATGATGTGAGGTCTATAGGTGCTTTTTATGTGTGAAAGTGCCGTGGTTGTTTTTCTCTGTCTTTCTCTCTCACGCGCACACACACCTCTGCTGTTTATCTATGGATTCTGTTTTGCTGCACAGGAATAACTGATTCCATGTAGATACTTGAGAAAGAGGTGCCTACTGGCTTATATTAATTTATGTGACCTTTTAGTACTCCATCTTGTCGCCTTTCATTCTGTAGCTTCTTCCCACTCTCTGTAGTAAATGTGCCAGAAGCCCCCCTCCCCCTGTGTTCACTGGGGTTTATTCCCAAGTACCGTAGTCATGCTTAGAGCCTAAACCCTAAAGGCACCAAATCCTGTCTGATCATGGAAGCTAAGCAGAGTAATCTCTGGTTAGTACTTAAATGGGAGACCGCCAACGAATACCAACTGCTGTAGGCTATATTTCAGAGGAAGGAACTGGCAAAACCACCTCTGAGTATTCCTTATCTAAGAAAAAAACTTGAAGGCACATAGTACACATACAGGAACATCTAGGATTGCAGAGTGTGGATGCTTAACCAGAATGATAAAGGCCATCCTTTCTCCCCCACCCTACCCTCCTGACACTGCTACCTTCCCCCCCATCCTTAACCCTTTGGTGCACTGTTGAAGGTCTTCTAATTGCATCTCTATTGGTGTTTATGTTTCTTCAGGGAGAGGCAGGAGCAACTTATGGGATACCGCAAAAGAGGGCCGAAACCAAAGCCACTGGTGGTTCAGGTAAATTATCTGCATCATTCTGTTATCCCTTTCCTCAGAATGAGACAGAGCAATAAACTGTGTAAAACTGGTAGTGCTAAAGTGCTGGTGTGTTTTTGTTTAATTGGCAAATATCTGTGTCCTTGTCTCTACCCTTCCCTAGGGGGGGACAGTTTCATGTTGGTTTCATCATGCTCTGGGAGACACAGTGTGGATGGATGAAGAGATAAATATAGTTGTGTGGGTGTCACAAATGAATGCAAATGCATTGTTAATTTTAAATGTCAGAGGAAGCCCAGCCCACCCTTTAACCCAACTGGCTGCCCAACCTGCAGATTAATAGGATCTCTTGGCGAATGTGTTGTGAGAGCTCTTCTGACCAAGAGCAGCAGATGTGGCCTGGTACTTTAGATAGCCACAGTTGTGCTCTCAGTGCTCAGAAAGAGATTTCTTGATGGATGCTTTGTAGAGCCAGCTGGCTAACGGCTATTTGCCAGCCATCATGCTGTCTCACCTAAGTAGTAGATCTAGATGTGAAATGCAGTTTCTAGTTCATTTTCGGAGATCAGCAATGCACAATAACGCCTATGGTTAGGTAAGAAGTAACTGGAGATGCAGCAGTGGTGAGAGAGTTTGCAGCACCATTTTCTGTCTGCTTGCTGAGCCGCTTCCTTCCTTGGTTCTCCACACAGGTTCTTTTGCTTTCTTCCACCCTTGGGCTCAAAAGGACGCTTGATTTGAGGGATGTCTTATCACCTTTGATTTCATGCATAGGACAGTGGTGGTAGGGTGAGGATAGATCAATATGTTGCACTGGCATTCAGAGCATCCTTTGGTTGTTGTAAAATCGTGCTAGAGGGTTGTTGAGGTCTTTCTAGTCAAAGCTTGGCAAAGTCATTTTTCCCCTGGAAAAAAAATGCTAGCTGAGGGGATTCTAAGAGTTGTAATACATGGGGGAAATTACTTTGCTAAGTTCTGTAAGATGTGCCCTCCTTTTCTTGTTGGGCATCTTAAGTAATGGACCCATTCCTCCTCTTTCTTTGCATAGTTGCCATCTTTTGCACGCCGCTCTAATGTCCTGAGTGGCCTTCAAGACCCTGTGATGGAGAACAGGCCCAAGTTGGATCTTGGCAACTCAGGCAAAAGCCAGCAGCAGCAGCAACAGCAGCAGCAGCATCAGTATGAACTCAACAGCAAGAAGCACCACCAGTACCAGCCGAACAGTAAGGAGAGCAACATCAAGCACCAGTCTCACAGCAAAGGGAAGTACTACTACCAGCTGAACAGCAAGAAGCATCACCACTACCAGCCGGATCCCAAGATGTATGAGCCCCACTACCAGCCGGGCAGCAAGGAGCCCCAGCAAGGGCAGGCCTGCCTGGACCACAGCAAAAGCCCCCTGATGTCCCAGTCAGACAAATGGTCTCACAGCTCAGCAAAAAGCTTGCTGAACCCAGTAAAGAATCTGGGTGGCCTAGAAGGGAAGAGTGGGACAGAAAAGAACCTCTCCAGTGGCACAGGTCCCCCACCGCCACCACCACCCCTTCCTCCCCGGGATGGGATGACCAGCAACGGCATTGGGGGCAAAATGAAGATTGTGAAGAATAAGAACAAGAACGGCCGCATCGTGATCGTCATGAGCAAGTACATGGAAAACGGCATGCAGGCAGTGAAGATCAAGTCTGGAGAGTCGCACAAGAAGCGGGTGGCCGAGGACAGGACTCCTAAGAAAGGGTCAGAGGAGAGGCCAGAGACATGGAAAAGGCCTAGGGAGGAGAGGTGGCCGGGTAGCAGTCCCAAAGACAAGCCTGGGACTGAGGCTGGTCAGATGCCCGCAGAGCTTGGGACTGGCTCCCCAAAGACTTCTCCAGCCCCAGGCCAAGAAGTGCCCGTCCCTACGGAGCAGCAGCCCCTGCCACTCACTGCCAAGGCCCACCCAGCTCCCTGGTCCATGGATTCCAATCAGCGGGAACACAGCGCCACCACTGTAGGGCTCAGCCTCTCATCCAGCTGCGGTAGTGGTGGCTCCCGGAAGCGCTGCCTCTCTGAGCCCCACAGTGACAAGGAGAGTGGCAAGAAGCGCCTGACATCCCGGAGCATCAGCGCCCCCACCCCTTGCCTGAGCCCTTCCACCCCAGAGAGACCTGAGCCCACCACCCTTCCTGCCTCCCAGCCAGAAGTAATTCTGCTGGATTCAGACTTGGATGAGCCCATAGACTTGCGGTGTGTCAAGGTTCGGGGGGACAGTGAGACCAGCCTGGTGCAAGTGAAGCCAGAGGCCCCACCAGTGCTGACCGAAAAACCAGCACCAGAACCTCAGAAGCAGGTGGAACGCTTTGAGGTGGAGGCTGAGGAAGAAGAGGAAGAGCCTTTACAGGAGTTCAAGCCTTTCTTTGGGAATATAATAATAACAGACGTGACTGCAAACTGCCTGACGGTGACTTTCAAGGAATACGTGACAGTGTGAAAGAGCTGTGGCACAGGCTTCCATCTTGCTCTCCCTTGGCAGCCTGGCCTCTCCCTCCTCCTCCTCCTCCTCCTCCTCCTTCTCTGAGGTAGAGTTAACCCCGTGGCACCACCATGTGTGCAGGGCAGGTCCATTGAGATGGGACACACCTCCCTCCCCCTGCCCTGGAAGAAAAGAGGATGTGGGGCATGAGAGAGATTCTGCCTCCCCAGAGTGGCCTTTGGTCTGAATTTGTCTCTGCGGTACCACCTCTGTCTTCTAGGGGTCTTGGGCATCAGGATATGGTGAGGGTAGCAGCTTCCCAGTTAACTCTCGGGAGAGTTACATAGTATTATATTTTAACAGTGCTAACTTGTCAAGTGGTTCTTGCTCCCGTTTGTATGTGGTGTTGCTGAACATGTATTGTATGAGCTGAAGGCAGGCCTCCCCAGGCGGGCCATGCAATTATATTTATTTGTAGGTATTTATATAACAAAATATAAAAAGCCTAGATTTATGGAGTTCCCTAGATTTGCCCTATATATATATATAAAATTATATTGAGTATATATATATATATATAAAAAAAATTATATCAGAATATTTTCTTTTCTTCCCTTTTAAAAAGCCACTCCTGTTTTGTTTTTCTCACTCTTTTCTTTTCATAAACCTGCAGGACCATCTTTCCTTCTCGTATATATTTTTTGATACTGTTAACACATGTTTTCAATGCGCAAAAACAAAAAAATTAATAATAATAATAATAATCAATATCTAAAGATAAACAAGCTATTATAGAAACTGCTGCTACTAGAAATGTCTAAACTATAAGCTTCCAATTATTATGAATTGCTTGAATGTAAATATTAAATGGAGATGTTGAAAGTGCATTTGATGTTCTGCAGCTAGCCTGGGTCTGGGTTGCAAAGACTAGCTGTAAAGTGGTGTAGCCTTAGCACCAGATGGGCACCTGTTGGTCTTTTTGGGAGGGGGGTGGGAGGGTTGGTGATGGTACGAAAACTGTGTGTCATACAGTCATTGCAAAGGACTATAAACCTTTCCAAAAACGATAGGAAATGTTGAGTGTGTTTATTGCAACTTGGGTGCTCCTTTGGTTTTGCAGTTGTGCATATGTCCAAAACATATGTTGTCCTGGTTCTCTTGCCTTAGCATATTGGGGGTAATTTGCATATTATGGGTCTCCGCGGTGCCACACTAGTGGATCTGGTATGTTGGATTCAGTGACCACTGTTGTTCCTTGCCATTAGCTGGGACCCAACAAAGCAAGGACTTGCAGATGATGGAGAGGTGTTCAGTATTTCTAACTAGCTATCCAGCACTGACAATCACTAGGCTGTTAATTATACTGTGGAGAAACTGCAAACTGCATGTGTCCCCACTGTCTTTTCTTTGCTTGCTGCTTCCCCAGAGTCCCCAGATTCCTCCAATAATAAAAAAAAGAGTAAAAAATTGTGCATTAAATGCCACTAAATGTCATTTTGAGCAGCATTATGTATCTGAATATTCCCTGCTGTCCACCCCACCCAAACTTGCATAAATGGTCAGAAGTTGTCTGGACTTGGCCGATAAAGCCAGAGGAACAAACCAGGCATAGACATGTGGTCACTGGTTCTACCCTATATTGGGTGGTGTTCTGATGCCTTGGTGCCAAGAGATTCTTTAGTGGTGAAAAAAGAAGGCTGATGAGATTGCACAGGCCAGGCCTTCTGGGTTGCCTTGCTCTTAAAATGCCTGAGACTAACACTGGATTTAACCTGAACTAGATCACACCCATTGAAGTAAATGAGACTTACATATATGATTAATAGCAAGTTCCATTCATTTCCGTGAGCCTGCTGTAGTTGGAACTAACACTGAATTTGGACCATAGATAATTAATTGTCTAATAATGCAAGCTTAAAGGGCTTTTGCATTGCTGCTATGGGAGTGAAGACATGACAGTTCACACAGTAACACAAATTCCCCTTGTATGTGGTAAAAAAAAAAAAAGTACAGATGACTAATAATGAGCAGCCCAGTCTTTTCTTGTGAAATAGATTCAGTTGAAAATGAACGCAATATTTCTTCATAAGGATCATGCATAGGATTGACCCGATAGTGTTTCATTTCTACCAGCAGCTCTCTGAGAAGGAACTGAGGACTTTAGTCATGTCACAATACTGAGCAGCAGTTCATGGCAACTGAACAAAGTCTATTTTTTAACAAAATACAGATGTTAGGACAAATCTAAAATCAACAGGGTGGAAATACCTATGTGATCAGTGGCTAAATTTGATTTATGGAGCTCCTTTTTTTAAAAAAGGAGACGGAACTTAAATGTGGGGTGCTAGTTTTTAAACTCTGAGGAAGTGTGTTTAATTTTGTTAACTGGCCTTGCTAAATATAAATCATTTCTAGTCTAAGAAATATGTCAGTGGCTGCTGTAACCCCCTACATTCTTGTTGAGAAGTAAGCCCTACCAAGTTGAATAGGATTTCTCCAGGAACTGAGTACAGGATGGCAGTTTAAAATCTCAGCATTGAGCAAGATTTGAGTTCTTCTAGTTAAAAATTATTTTTTAAAAAAACAGAGGGGAAAACTTGGACAAGAATAATACAGTTTGGCCTTCATAATGCACTGAGCCATACTTCCTGTATTACATGCACATCAGTGGCTGTGCAATGAATCTTCCTGTTTCTCTAGTAACCTTAATTATGTTTAATCGTTTTAATCATTGGTGGTTAGCTGTTTGTGCAAAATGCATTTATCATTTGTATATTAAAACAATTTAATTGCAACATGTTTCTAGATCTTGCTAAGCCCATGTTGCTTGCAAGCAGATCCCCCTTCGCTCCCCTCCTGCTCCCTCCCTAGATCTCTAGCCAAGGAAGTGGTTAGAAGCATCTGAAGTACTGAGCTTTTTGGCATGGCATCTGTGGGTGTTTTGAGGAACACCATTTCCTGCTAGCCATAGCTTGCATTAAGAGTGCACAAGCAACTGACTGGCAGCTTCAGGTGCAGCTGATTTAGCAAACAGGCAAAACGGATGTGGCCCATCCGCTCTTCACGTAGCAAGGAACAAATCTGTATTTTTAGTGTGTGATGTTTGCTCTTGAGCTCTGCTTGGCAGTGGCTGAAGTTTAGTGACTGTGCAAAATGAGGTGGGCACGTGTGTGTATGTGCAGCCCAACAGCTTGTGCATCATGGGAAAATGCATGCAGCCATTGGGGAGGGATGGTGGATCATTCTCAGCTGAAGGGAGAACCAGATTTGTGTAGACAAGAGGTTGGATCCAGGCTTTGTCAGGCTCACAGGAGAGCCAATGAAAGCAGTTGGATGTGATTAACTTATCCTGTTGATTTCAGGGGTCTGTTCTAACCATGACTAAGCCTGGATCCCACCCATTGTGCATTCCCTATCTCTGAAGAGATTGCATGATTGCATTCCATAGATATGCACTATATTTCACTTGTAACCGGTTCTTCCTTTGGGAAGCTCAGAGCAGCATCAATAAGGTGCATTGTCTCTTCCTTGCCTGTCTCCCAGCACTGCTTGCATGACACTGTAACTTGCTTATCTTTGATAAGCTTTGGACCCAAACGCATAGTCATTTTCCAAGGGTTCTGATGGCTGTTTCAGGAGGTGAGCTGTGAGAGAATCACAAGACAGTACTAGTGCCCCTTCACACCACACAACTATAGCAGTATGATTACACTTTAACTGCCATGGCAACATCCTATGGGACTGGCAGTTTAGATGGAAGGGCCTTTAGAATCCTCAGCCAGGGAGCTCCTTTGGTGCCTCTGACCAAACTACAAACTCCAGAATTCCATGGGATGCTATAGTTGTGTGGTGTGAAAGGGCTCCATTGTGAATGGGATGCAAATGCTTGCTATGCTTGTGAAGTGTTGGAAGAAGGCTTAAATTGCTCTCCAAATAAGGAAGAGCGGTCTGATGTTGAAACCAAAACCTTGAGAGTGTTGAAGGTGCTGTGGTTTTGTCTCTAAAAGCCGCACATTATAGGTAACGTTGTTTGTAATATTCCTCTGTGAACTAAGCACAGAGAAGTGATCGCCCAAGGTCACCCTAGGACTCTCATTATTGCCCCTTGGTTACTTGGCCATGGCCATAGTCACTAGATTGCCTTATATATGAGAGGGCAACTTGGGCAAAAACACATGAAAGTAAAGATCAACTCAGTTGCTCCTGTGGGGCTGCTGCTTGTAGAGTGCTTGGAACTGCTTCAAATGGGTGGAACGCCTTCTCTTTCCCCACCCGCGTGATGTAAACAGAATTAGATGCCAAGGGCATTCCTCCTTCTTGGTCTCTGGCTCTCATTTCTGGCACTTCCTCTTGCCTTCCTGAGTTAAAATAGTGGGTTTTCCATCCAAACATATTTTCTCCTGCAAATATTTGTAAAACACAGATGACAGTATGTTGGAATTCTATTTTCAGCATCAGTGCTTTAGCATCCAAAATCTAATGTTTGGGCTTTCTTTCAATCAAATGTGTTTAAATTATTAACCATGATTATGTATTTATCAGATTGTCAGTGATCATGTAGAGTTGCCAGTTGTTGTTTTTAAGTTATTGCTCTGGTGCCTACAGAAACCAAGTCAAGGAAGCTTTTCCTAACAAACAGAGGTGATCAGCAATGTTGCACCTTCTCATTTTATGCCAAGAAAGCTAAATTTCTGCATATGATTAAAGTCACAGGAATGGAACCACTCACAATCTATTCTTTGCCTCTCTTTAGCAACTAGTTCCCCTTGTTAATGGGATTGGTAGCTCTTCTTGGAGAGCCAGCATGGTTCATGGTTTGAGTGCTAGACTAAGACTCTGAGAGGCAAGAGTTCAAATCATTCACAATCATTCAGAGGAAAGCAATGGGCATACCACCACCACCACTCTTCTTGAATGAGGCAATGAATGCAGTATCGTAATGGTTTTGAAGTCGGCATAAAACATGTATGAATGTGGGTTTATGCAGCTTAGAAAGCACTGTAACCACCCATTCTAGTCTGAACCACTCAAGTGACCCTGAGGCTTTCTATCCCTTGGGTAATATTGGGGTGATTCAGTGTTTTATATGCAAGACTACAAGGCAGACAATTTTGTACCACACAGTTGGATTGTGTGGCTGGGGCTTGGCATGACACTTGGCACATTTTCCTGTAAAACTGTTCACTTGGGCCTTTTACTGAGAAGAGCCACCATGGATTTATATTCCATGCCTAGAAACACCATGTCTCCCTTCCACAATGCACAGCATCAGGATGAAAAGATTGTTTAAGAGAGAGCTTACTTGGTTGAGAAAAGCACTGGTAGCCTGAATGAGAGAGTTATACTGAGCCAGGTCCATGAGCCCCAAAACATTGTACTTCATTCTAATGCATACATGTTTTATGCCCACTGCAAAATCATTACAATACTGCATTCATTACCTCATTCAAGAAGAGTGGTGGTGGTGGTGTGCCCTCAAGTTATTTCCAACTTAGGGCGACCCTAAAGGTGAACCTATAATGTGTTTTCTTGGCAAGATTTATCCAGAAGTGGTTCACCATTGCTTTCCTCTGAATGATTGTGAATGATTGGACCAAACATGACTTGTCTGCATAACCAAATGCCAGCGTTTTAGTTTTTCCCATCCTTAGGTTTGTATTTTAATCATACTAGACTATTCATTTAGCCCTGCTTTCTTTCTCTAAAGGAAAATACTGTTTGAGGGAGATTTTCCTACGATATGTTCTTTAGATATAAGCTTGATCTCATCCCTATATAACCATAGGGATGCACTTACCAAAATCTTCCCTTTTATGTGTCTGTTAAAAGGTACAGTAGCCTTTTCATCATTTGCATATGGTCACCTTATTGCTGGGGGCTTTTAGGAATCTGTTGGGTTCCAGTGATACCCCAAAGCTTAAAGAACATAACTGCAGCAGGTGCTCTGTTGGTGTTTGTGAAGACTGACCCAGTAAGGAAAAGTCTGCCTTCATCTCATGCCTATGCAAGCCAGTGGATTCTGCCCTGGCTTCAAACTTTATAGTAGAGATGCAGCTTAAGCAACTCATAGTCAAGGAACGTACAGAGTAAAACACAAAGGAGTAATGAAAAGAAATGCTTTGTTCACAAACTCTGGCATGTATGAACAGATCTGTGTTATGGTCTTGGAAAGGGACATTGCCTTCTTGGCTGAAGCAGAAATTTTCAAATCTGAACAAGCACTGTTAATATCTGTGAGGAGGGGATGTGATGAGGAAGCCAGACCCCTGTTTCAAATTTCCAGCCTCATCTGATTTAAGTTGAGAGGGCCTTCCTATTGTAGTACTGTGACTGTCACAGGTGAGTGCCAGCAAACAATTGCACATCTGTACACCCACACAGGATAGAGGAAAAACAGAACTGATACGGAGGGGGAGTGGTGTGTGTCTTTGTCTAGCATTCCATTTGCTATCTTACACAGGTAAGCTAAAGCAGGGTGTTGCAAACAAGGGATTGTGGTGATTACTACTGTGGTTTCAGTTTTTTGGGGGGGAAGCAAATTTCAACATGTTCTCAGCATGAGTAACTTTGAAAACACATTTAACAGTACACTCACACAGCATAGAAGAAGAACAGAACTGATGTGGAGGGGGAGCCATGTGTGTCCATCTCTCTCTTTCTAGCATTCCTTTTGTTATCCTTCATAGATAAGCTAAGGCAGGTTGTTGCACACAAGGGATTGTGATTACCACTATTGTGGTTCAGTTCTGGAGGGTGGGAAGAAATTTCAACATGTTCTTAGCATGAGTAACTTTGAAAATACATAATGTTAATAGGCTGGGCACTTCTGGCCTATGGGCCAAATTCAGACTGCATTCAGGCTATGTTTCATTTGTCGAGGTCACAGACCTTTGCCAGCCCCACACTGTGCCATTCATTTTGACTTGGTTCTGTTGTGTTCCCAAGCTACAAAAGCAATGGAGGGACATTTGCACAAAATTGACAGTAAAAATATCTGGACACGAATGTCCTTGTTTTTCTCTGCATTGTATCCTGGAAAAGGTACCCCCTCACATCCAGTTTTGACCCTGGTTGCATCCACTATTAGAATCAGACCATGATACAGTTTGACCAAGGTAATGTGGCCCCTGAAAGAAAAGTCCACCTTCTTGCTTCAACCCATTTGTTTCAATAGGATTAAGACAAGCTTATGTAGTGGTTCTGCATTTGACTCTGTAGAAGTATACTTCAGGTTGATACATGGTTATGAACATGGTTGATTCTAGGATTATTTTTTTTAAGACACCTCTTAGGAAGAGACTTGCAGCCAGCCTAGCCTTCTCTTCTGGCAAAATACTTCCTTCTCCTCCAGCAAGGTGCTCAAATGTTCTTGCAACCCTTAATCTGTTTTACTGAATACAACTGTGTGTGGACTGATGGATGGGTTAGCAATTGAGTCAGTGCTCCCTTCAAACATTTGTAGGCTCTGAGCAAGGGCTGTCTTACCTTAGGAGGTACTGGGCCAATTATGATACTTGTGAAGAGGATCTCCACTTACCTTATTATGTATGTATGGTCCTGAATTTAAGGGATGCTTCTGCATGTGTAAAATAAGAATTATGCCATCTAGTTCACAAGACTGATCTGAGGATGAAATGGATGCGGATTTTAACCGAATACAAAGATGACTGAGAATATAGCCTGGAAAATGCAATGGCAGCTCCAGACAGCCTGAGAAAATGTGGCAGACATGCTGATGGCAAACACCCCAGATCCTCTTCGGATCATTAGACATAAAAGAGCTATCTTTTAAGATATTTCACCTTCTGCCCTGTGAAAGGTAAGTAAATGTAGAAAAATACAACATTCCTGTAGAAGAACAGGAGAGAGAAGTGGTTGTTTTTATAAGTGTAATGGGAAGCGGGATTTATTTTACAGGGAAATATCTGTGACACTGAAGATGTTCCTACAAAAAACTAGGGGAGTTGGGTGGGGGGCTGCAAATGTCTCTCACAAGTGAGTGAATTGATGACAAAATGGTGACTACAGTTCAAAGTGTAAACTCATAATCACTGGGATTAAAAAAGCAACTTTGCAAATACAGTACACTGATGGAAAGCATAGGCATAATATCAACACAGTGTTTGGCAGAGGTTTTGTGATTAACCTTACTTGGATTTTGATCACTTTTTCTCAAATAGGGATATTATAGCTTTGAAGACATTGCAGAAAATTATCAAAATAATCCAGGTAATGATGTTGCTGAACTACAAGTCCCATCATGCCTAATCATTGCCAAAGCTAGCTAGGACTGAAGGAAGTTGAAGTACAGCAACACAGAGTGAGTTGCAAGTTCCCCACCCCATGACAGAAGTTTATAAAATTATATTGTGGATAAAGAGAAATTATTCTCTATAACCATAATGCTAGAACTAGGAATCCAGCTCAGTTGCTGGGCAGTAGAATTATGACGGTGAGAGAAAATACTTGCAGATCATGAATAATAATTAGTTTTATGGGATTTGCTGTCATGAGACTTGTTGATGGCCAATAGCCTGGATGTCTTTAAGAGGGATTATACAAATTCACATTCTAGCAGCGGCTGCTAGCCATGGTGGCTTATTTATGTAACCTCTGGGTTCATAGACAATGAGTATCAGTTGGTGGGAGCAATAATGAGTGGATTGTCATTGCCACGGGGGATTCCCTGAGGCATCTGGCTGGCCAACATGGGAACCAAATGTCAGACTAGATAGATCTTTAGGCTGAACCAAGAGGTTTGCCCATCCATTCTGCACTGTGACTAAACACTAGGCATTGGATCTCATTCCTGCTTTTTATCTGGCTTTCCCAGGCAAACACTTCAGTTGCGCTCTAGTCCATAAGAATATTGTTGGATTAGAAATAGATTTCCTGGGATGTTGACCCCTTTTCTGGGAAAGATGAAGACTGGTTCAATTAAGACTCAGCCTCCTTTAGCAGAGTTCACAAATGGAAAGCACTGAATCTCTTGGGCCTCTCTGAGACTGGTTTTAGCAAAGTGAGGCAAACAGGCAGTATGCAAACTTCATAGCTAAAAACTTTACTAATTGCATTTAAAGATATATTCAAACAAAACTGGCTAACTACAGGAAAGTTTCAGGAAGAGGAGCAGCCCATCAGATCCTGCACTCACCACCTTGAGAGAAGAAGATAAAAAAAAAGAAGTAGGCGTCTTTCATGGGCTTGCACACACACCTTGAAGGTTTTTTGGTCACATGAGGTGGTTGCTTAGATACAACCCCACAATGGGTAACTGAGCAAATGGGGGAACGTTCTAAGAGACTGCATGAATAAGGTAGAGCCATGCAGGAAACTTACTGTCTAAAGTGCTCTAATAGAAAACAGGTAAAGTGGGTTAAAAAGAATGCTTGGTTGGGAAGCATTTTCTGACATATATAAGAGCAGCTTTGTTGGTCACACCAAAAGTCTATCTGTACAACATTTGGGTCACACATTTGCTTGTCTCTGGGAAGCCCATCAGCAGCACATGAGAGTGTGCAGTCTTTGGAGAGCCATGATATGCAGTCCCTTGAGTCCTGTACTCCTTAACTAGGGACCATAATTATAGGCATACAGGGATCAATCTGCTAAGACAGGAATGGAGGAGAAAATTTTGGACCACAGTTCTCATGTCTTCCGCCATTGGCTGTGGTACCTGCAGCTGATGGATATGCAGTCTGGCAAAACATGTGGCATGGGCTGCTTAGATTCATGGCACTAGCCTAGTGCAAGTCTAAGCTTTTCCTCAAATGTGGTGTGAAAGTGTGTGCACTTTCTATGCACACTATATTGCAAACTGATTTCAAGGTCTCTTGTTTCAATAGCAGTTTGCCATCTGACATAGGGTTTCTTGTTTCTGAAAACAAGTCCAAAGTTCCCCAGAGCACATGGAACAAGTTTCCCCATTCCTTTTAAAACCCAGCTGTTGTGTGTGACAGTGGTTACGCTTTGGGGAAGTAGAAATCCTTCAAAGTAAATGTGAGTTAACCTCTCTCCTTCATGTTTATTGTGGCATCACACCACTGGTTTGTGATAACTTAGTGTTTTTACTTCCTTGCTCTCCCTTAGCAGTGTTAAATAGGATCAGGTGCACAATAAACTTATTAGATAACAGGAACAGAGGAGCTCTCAGCCCTCAAGGTATTGCTGAGTTTCACCTTCCATCATGTCTGACCATTGTCTATGTCTAATGGGAGCTGAAGTCCAAAAGCATTTGGATGGCCACAGGTTCCCCACCCTGGCTATAGTGCCTTTAACACTGCCAAAATTGGTACAGATGTGTGCAAATTAAGCAGGATGCATTTCTGCCACATAGCTGTGTTATTGTTTTGGAACTTCTAGCTATTTTAAATCCCAGAAACATTGTTTTGATTTCATAATCAAAGATATCTGGAAACCTGGAAACTTCAACCAGAGTGTCTCAATAATTTTCTGCTCTCACCACTATTGGTCCTGTTCCTATTGAATTCAATCAGGTGATTTTCCTAGCCTGTGTACATACAGTTTACATCACAGCACTTCAGAATTGGTAGGACCAACATCCATGACAGTGTTTTGTGACAGCTCAGTATGTTGAAGGCCTTGAATCACAAAGTAGATGGTAGCTTGAATAACAGGGCCTTCAATCTCATGTTCACAATCAAATTCTGATCTTCCCTGTCTTTGACTTGCAGAGCACATCACTCTGCAAGTAATTAGTCACATCACAAAGAGCCCTGTTAGTGACAGTAGTCTCCACATAACAGATGAGCGATGGAGAAAACAAAGTACAGTATGTCCTCTTTAGAACTGAAATAATGAGAAATGGTAAAATGGAATACTGGTGAACTGGCTCAAGAGCTAGAAAGAAGAATGGATGAAATGTGGGACAGTTTACTAATTGACTTAGCAATGCAAGGAAGAATCTGCTACAAATGACTTTGATGGCTCACATATTTCAGTGCATTAAAAACAACATCAGTAAAGCACCACAATAGTTCAGCTACCGATAGGTTTTAACAGCACACATAAGTAGGCAGTACAGATTCCATGCAACAGGGATACCAGCCCTCCAACTGGGGGGGGTCACATGGATGTTTTATTGTTCAGTACTGATCTTTTCCTTGTTGGTGATGGCAAGGCTGCTTCATTTTGAAAAGTATTGTTTCAAAAATGTTGTTGTGTCTATCTGTCGGGGATGCTTTGATCAAGATTTCCTGCGTGGCAGGGGGTTGGACTGGATGGCCCTCGTGGTCTCTTCCAACTCTGCAATTCTATGATTCTATGAGATGTTCTCTTGCCTTTCTTTCTTCCCAGAACTACGTAATTCTCCCTGCCCCATTTTTTATCCTCAGAACAACCTTGTAAGGTAGTGGTTGGCCAAAAGATATTCAGTGAGCTTTAGTGTTGAGTGAAGAGTTGAACCTGTGTCTTCTTGGCCCTAGTCCAGCATGGGAAAAATGTGGACCTGGGGCTGCGTGAAAACTCCCCGAACTCCCCTTTTACTGGCCAAAAACTGGGGTGTATGAATTACCTCTCCTGGAAGTCCCCAGAATGAGGAAAGAAAACATTCCATTTAAAGTCTGATGTGGTTTTTATGGTTTGGCAGTCCATTCACCCCAAGGGGGTTTGGAAAACATTCTTAGCTACTCCACCATCATTAAGAGTGGCAGACCTAGGCTGTGGAATATTAGAGAAATATTGCAGCAATTAGAGAAAGCTATCAACTGTTAACAAATTCTGAACAATCTAGGATGGCACCCACGTGATTCAAATCATTGCTTTGTACCTTAAGTACCTTAAACAGACTGACACCTCTAGGAGCACAGTGACTGACAGGGCTTACTACATTAAACAACATGTCATCTGCTGGTCCTTCCATCTTTATGTGATCAAATGCAGACATACAGGATGTCATCTGCAGTACATGGGGAAAATAACCACAGACCTGCATCTCTCTCTGGCTTTTCTTCACAAACAAAGATTCAGGAAGGACTCATCCCGCGCTTTCTGCAAGCGTGCTGATGACTAAAAAGGCCAATCCAAGATAAACAAGTCCGGTTGCAGAAAGCACAGGAGAAGGTCTCCTTGGGTGATGTTTCCAGGTTGTGATTCTTTCTGCGTTGTCGTTTCTCTTCAAGACTTGTTCGGCGTGAGTTCTCAAATAAGGCTGCAGCATTGTGGATAGTGCGTCTCCATGCCTCCCGATGTGAGGCCAGGGCGGACCATTGTTGGTGATCAATTTGACCAAGCCTGAGATGTTGTTTCAGGGAGTCCTTATATCGCTTTTTTGGAGTGCCCCTCTTATGCTGACCCGTGGCGAGTTCATGGTAGAATACTATTTTGGGGAGGCGATGGTCCTCCATCCTAGAAATGTGCCCTGCCCAGCGCAGCTGTGTTCTCAATATCATGGGCTCAATGCTGGTGATCCCTGCTTGCTCAAGGACAGCAACATTCACTACATAGTCAGTCCAGTGTATATTTAGGATTGTATATATACAGCACTGATGAAACCATTCAAGGAGTCGTAAGTGGTGGCGATAGGTGGCCCATGTTTCAGACCCGTAAAGGAGAATAGACAGTACAATGGCTCTATACACACTGATTTTTGTGCTTCACATGCTTCAGGAATCACAAGTCTGCAATCCTGCCCAGGAAGCTGGAGCAATCAGTGGCCAGGCATTTCTCTGAGCTGTCCCTGGTTGGGTATTGAGGTGCCATCTCCTTCAGGCATTTTGGACAAAAGGGAGAATTTTTGGATTCATAGAATTAAGACCCTAATATCACATGACCTCAGCCTACAGGATAATAGCATTGATAATATAATTGATAATACTCAGTTTTGGGCACCACAATTCAAAAAGGATATTGACAAGCTGGAACATGTCCAAAGGAGGGCAACCAAAGTGGTGGGAGGCCTGGAAGCCATGCTCTATGAGGAGGGGCTTAGGGAACTGGGTATGTTTAGCCTGGAGAAGAGAAAGTTAAGAGTTGACATGTTAGCCAGGTTTAAATATTTGAAGGGATGTCATACTGAGAATGGGGCAAGCTTGTTTTCTGCTGCTCCAGAGACTAAGACAATGGATTCAGACTACTACAGGAAAAGAGATTCCACTTAAACATTAGGAAGAACTTCCTGACAGTAAGAGCTGTTTGGCAGTGGAATGCACTGCCTTGGACTGTGGTGGAGTCTCCTTTATAAGTTTTTAAACAGAGGCTGGATTGCCATCTGTTGGGAATGCTTTGATTGTGTATTCCTGCGTGGCAGGGAGTTGAACTAGATGGGCCTTGTGGTGTCTTCCAACTCTATGATTCTATGAATTCCACAGAGGAAGGCTGAAAACAGCGTGTTTTAAACTGCCACTTTAGATGCAGCCCAGTTTCATCTTAAGCAACCGAAGAAGGTGGAAGCCAAAACATTTTGCTCATGTTATATTTTTCAGTTGTTTGTTAATCCTCTCTCTCTCCCTCTCCCTGGGCATGTGTGTATGTACACATACACACCCGCACATGACTATAATATACCATATAGGATACATTTGACTATTGTAGCACTGCTGTGATGGGTATGGGACCTTTATGAAACAGTTTTCTAAACAGTATTTGAAGCCTAGTTCCAATCTGCATTAAATGTTGTCATCCCAATGAGGTACTGTATATGCAGGACTTTTCTTATCAGAATAGTATGGAGTTTCTATCCTTCATGAATCATGGTCTGATACATTTTTTAAAACATTCTGTTCTTGACTTGGTTGCCTGTGTACCTTGTGGCATGGTAAGATTAAAATGAAAGGAAGGGTGAGAAAACAATATGATGGATGCAGTTATGCTTCCCCCACTTCAAAAGGGAAATTGCAGGACCTGCAAAAAGTTGTACGGCAGCAAAGATGCAATATGGTTGTTGGGGTAACGTGGAAGAATGAATCTGTTAAGGATTTGCTTTCAAAAAAAGTGAAAAATCTTTGACTGTAGTGTGATGCAGGCTGTAGTAGTAGATGGGGATCTCAGTTATATGGTATTTTCTAGAAACCATGGATTAATGGGGGGATAGGACTCCGAGTAAGTCACTATGCCCAATTAATCAGCAGAGGAATTAAAATTACCTATTTCATTAGCCTGGAGAAATGAGTGTAATTTGCTATAGAACCGTCACCCTATTGTTATAACATAACTGGAGGTACATTGTAAATGAATGAATGAATGAATTAGTGTTGTCTGTATAATAAGGAGGAGAAAGCACTTTGTAAATTAAACAGATAACTAGTCTCGAATGTGCAAGTAATATCGTCATTCTGAAACTGAAGAAGCCAATTCCTGGAAGACAGATCCATCAGTGTTTAGATGCTCACAGGCTAGGCTTCAAGGTGCCCTTGGTTCCCAATAGCAGGGAAGGAATATCATAAGGCACCCCTATATAATTGCTCTGCATCTCTGTCTACTTCTTCTGATCTACATTGAGGTAGGTGGCTGATTGGCCTTACCCCATGTAAGCAGCACCTTGCAGAAGCACAATAATGCCGCTTTTCAATGTTGTATCACTTTTTGTCTTTAAAAAGGATAGTGTGTTTTGTTCCTCAAGTAAATGAACCTGAAGAGAATCCACCTTATTTTCTGCATGTCTTATTCAACCATCTTGAAACTTTGTGCTGAAATGTTGTTGTTGTGTGCCTTCAAGTCATTTCTGACTCACACCAACCCTAAGGCAAACTTATCATAGGGTTTTCTCAGCATGATTTGTTCAGAGGGGGTTTGCCTTTGCCCTTCTCCGAGGCTGAGAGACTGTGACTTGGCAAAGGTCACCCAGTGAATTTCTTTGACCTGGTGGGGATTCGAACCTTGGACTCCAGAGTTATAGTCCACTCTGAAACTACTACACCAGACTGTTCTTTGTGCTGAAATGCCTGTCTGAAATCTATCTATCTGTCCAGAAGTTCTATGATTGCTTTTGCATTAGGTTGTCCTCCTCCATCCTTTCCTTTCATCTTGCTTCTCCACAACAAGAAGGATTTAACTTCAAAGTTTCTTCCTTTTCATTTCCATTGTGGCCAGTCTATGAGGAGGCCACTTGGTTTCATTTTTGCAGGGGCTGCCAATATAGTTCAACAGCTGTGGCTTTCGAACAGTCCTCCTTCAAAGCTTCTTAGAGGTTCCTGAAGCAGAAAACCAGCTTCCATTAAAGATGGCTTTTTCACTATTAATGATCTGTCATGGTAGGCACACTAAACCTCTGAGCATATACAGAGGATTTAGGCAGCAAAAGGAATGCAGCAGAGTCTTCTCTTTTTAGCCTCAGAATAAAGAAACAACATAGTCTTTTGTTAAAGACTGTTTTACTTTAGCATAAGTAAGATACAACTTCCTATACAGAGATTGAAAAGCAACGTGAGTTAAATATCCAATTCTTCTAAGTTTAAAGAGAAAAAATACTAACAAGCTATCTCCCAACTTGATGAAGTCAGCCAGACAGCCTGGTTACAGTCATTAAACTACCACATAATAAATGTCGACATTCAAAGTAATTCAACTGAACTTTTACACTTAGTTTGCAGCTTGCAAACAGGCTTTTTCACAGCATAAATTTACACTTTACTAACTGAATGTTCTATTATCCCCAACATGATCATCTTCTAGAAAAGGCTGGGGAATGTGTGACCCTCCTGATCTGGGCAGACTTCAGTTCCCAAAAGCCCCACCCAGCATAGCCAAAGGTGGGGAGTATTGGGAACTGTAGTCCAGCAGCAGCAGGAAGGTCACACATTTCCCCTCCCTGCTCTAAAATGTGGACTGCCAGGACCAAATCCAATACTTTGCCCCCCAAAAAGTGATGATTGGATCTCTCTGGTTGTCACCACAATGAACCTGTATTTGGTGTAGGCAGAATCTAATCAGAACAAGCGTGCTCATTGTGTAGTATTCTACCTTTCCTTGCATCCTTTTCCTGATTTTGTATTATACCACTCCTCTCAAAGCCCTTCACTATGTGGCAGCTGAGAGGTATGGGAGGGAAAGAATAAATTAGATTGGGAAAAATAACCCATGGGACAGGTGAAATTTCTCTTTCAAAACACTGTTACAATGAAACCAAATATGGAACTCTTCCTCCCCTTCTTTATTAATGCAAAAACATAAAAGCCAGAAAGTTCCGTCACATATCTTCTCCCAGACGGTAAAGCTTGTTCCTCAAGTGGGTCTGCTGTGTGTCCTCATTCCCCATGGGATGACAGATAGAGACTCAAGAGGCCAGGCAAGAGTTTCCCAATGTGAACTGAGGGTACTGCCTGGGATCCTCTGTGACATGCAGGAATCCCTGGATAGACAAAGCAATGTGGAATGGGTTTTCTGAAGGATGGACATTTGTAAATGACTGGCTTGGAAAGCTGTGAAAAGGCTCTGCCTGGGTTTACCCTGAACAGGAAGCAGCTTACAAGAAAAGCCATTCTGGATCAGACTAGAGTCCTAACTAGTGCAGCATTCCATGCACCCAATAATCAGCCAGTTACCTCTGGGAATCCCAACAGCAAGAAAAGAATGAGACTGTAACCTACATGTCATATTCCCCCTTCAGAGACACAGCCATCATTGTTGTTATAATAATTATATTTATTTGTATCCCGCCTTCCTCCCGAAATTGGGATTCGAGGCAGCATACAATTTTAAAAGGAACAATTTTTAAAAACATTCTTTCTCTACTTTAGGGGAAATGCTATCAGACAGAGACTTCTTGATATTTTAATGTCACATAGAGAACAGCCTATGGGTTAGATTTCTGTGGCAATCTTGCTAGCTGAGGGCCGATCAGTGGGTCACTGAAAACCCATCACCATTATAGTAGAACCCCATATCCACTGGGGATTGGTTCTGGGGGCCCCCATGGATACCAAAAACTGTGGATAATAGCGAACACCATTGAAAATAATGGGACTTCCGGTTTAAAATACCATAGAGTTGCCTTGGAGGATCTAGAAAATGGCTAGAGAGGACACATTTTCTAGGAAGACTCTATGGTAGATGTGCTGTTTTGTGTCCTGTGGATAATTGAAAGAGTAGATAATGAATCAGTGGATGCTGGGGTCCTACTGTATTTCTAAGTTTCCGTAAACAGCTATAGATACAGAGCAGACACAGTGAATATGGGGATGGCAACTCCTGTTTTGGGGTGGCAACTCATATCTTCCCTCTGTTATCTATGCTGATTAGGACTGATGGGAGATGCAATCTAATGACAACTAAAGGGCTGCCTAGAATCATAGAGCTTGAAGAGACCACAAGGGCCATCTAGTCCAACCCGCTGCCATGCAGGAATACACAATCAAACCATTCCCAACAGATGACCATCCAGCCTCTCTTTAAAAACCTCCAAAGAGGGAGACTCCACTACATTCCAAAGCAGTGCATTCCACTGCTGAACAGCTCTTACTGTCAGGAAGTTCTTTCTAATATTTAAGTGGAATCTCTTTTCCTGTAGTTTGAATCCATTGCTCCATGTCCTAGTCTCTGGAGCAGCAGGAAACAAGCTTGCTCCATCCTCAATATGACATCCCTTCAAATATTTAAACCTGGCTAACATGTCAACTCTTAACCTTCTCTTCTCCAGGTTAAACATACCCAGTTCCCTAAGCCCCTCCTCATAGAGCATGGCTTCCAGACCTCCCACCATCCTAGTCACCCTCCTCTGCACTCATTCCAGCTTGTCAATATCTTTCTTGAATAGTAGTGCCCAGAACAGTACTCCAGGTAAGTTCTGATCACAGCAGAAAAGAGTGGTACTATTTCTTCCCTTGATCTAGACACTATACTCATGTTAATGCAGCCTAGAATTGCATTGGCTTTTTTAGTTGCTGCATCAGACATCTGACTCTTGTTCAGCTTGTAGTCCACTAAGATTCCTGGATCCCTTTAGCATGTACTGCCATCAAGCTAGTGTTACCCATCCTATATCTGTGCATTTCATTTTTACTGCCCAAGTGTAGTATCCTACATTTCTCCCTGTTGAAATCCATTTTGTTAGTTTTGGCCCAGCTTTCTAATCTGTTGATGTCATTTTGAATTCCCCCATCTTCCCCCCCCACACACACACACTTGATGTAGAGAATGCAGAAGGGAGTTGAGGGACAGGGACAGATTCCACAGAAGTCCAGCTGCATCTGGTGGCTCTCATTTCCTTACCAAAATGCTTAGACCCAGCTTCTGCTCCTAAAAGATGCCTGGGTTGTTTCTCAAGGAGAATGGAAAGGAGTTGTTTTTCTCAGGGATATATAGAATGCAAGCTAGCTCTTTCATGCAGTAAATAAAAAATTGGGGGTAAGTTTCACAGGAACAAACACATTGAGTCTGCTGTTGGGAAAAAAGGGAGGAAATGCTGTGGTATAATTTTTTCTCCTCCTTCAACTGAGCTTGTTCATTGTGGCACAAACTTCAGCATGCAATATACTACTTCATATCACAGATAGCAACAAAGAAGGCTACAGCAGCAATGAACAAGATGGAATAACACGCAGAGAATACAAAGCATACTCTGATCATGAGCTGCGAAAGAGTTTTGCTTTTCCTAGAGTGAGAGCTAAATATAATCTTTGTTCAGACACTAGAAGGCATATTATACATTTCAGAGAGCGTTGGCCCATCCAGAAGATTTTTTTTAAAGCTACTTCTGCATTATGCCTGTTGAGGAATTGTGTAGAGGTCAAAAGGCTACATTTTATAGCAATAAACTGTCATTAGACCATGAGCTTGTCTACATGGGCCAAATAAAACAATCTTACCCTGTTTTCACAGTGAGCTGTGTAGATGACGTACAGCTTGAATCTGGGTCTTTCCAGTGCCTCAGGGCTTTAATCTGGACCAAAAAGAGTTGGGATTTACTCTGGATTGGAGCAGAAAATTTGGATATTCACCTGCATGTGTGTGTACTGTGCTCCATAGTGACATTGGTGGGGCCAGGGGTAGGAGTTTTGGTGGGTGGGTGAAAGAGGTCTGGAGGAGGCTCCTGGGCCAGGCAATCAGCTGACCTTTCCCCCCAGGAAATGTCTCTTTCCTTGTTTCAATTTCACTTTTTAGAGATGCCATTTGTTTTTTGCATACATGGCAGTTGTTTGGAAAAGCACATACCAGCATGCCAATATCATTAGCTACACATACCTCCGCTTAATAGGATGTACAAAGCCATGGAAAAAGACATGTACAATCATATGTGTGCGGGGAATGCGCATACTGTGAATTATAGGACGGGGGTATGTTCAGAAAGAAATACTGTGTGGACAGTGCTCCCAAACTCATCTCAGTGTGTGTAGGGATCATGTAGACTAACCCATGGTCACTGCAGACTAGGACACTCCAAAGGTAAGAGCGGTATTCCTGTCTGTGTAGACAAGCCCCATATCTCTGGACCTAGTTTGTAAATTTGATTCTCAGGAGGCACCAATTGTTTATCCTATTTCTCCACAAGGTACAACACTTTGTGATGCACAAATGGATTCTGACTGGGGTGTCTTGAAGTGTCCAATTAATTAGCGGTCTCTCTCTCTCTCTCTGTTTAAAAAAAAATCCAGAGTTTTTGTTTCTGCGTCATGAATATTTTTAAAGCTATCAAATGTTTCTCAATGTGAGCCGGTATCCTGAAAGGTGTCACTTCTCTCCCAAGTATTGAATTCCCTTCAGACAAGAAAAAAGTGCCCCTTTATTTCATCCAAACAGCAAAGGAAGATGAATTAAGTCAATAAAATCTATACAATGCCCAAGGATTGGGGTGGGAGAATTAAATGTAGCAAAGGAGTAAAAAAGCTTCCCCATGTGGGCATCCTCCAGATGTGTCACAGAACAAGTGCCACCATCATCAGCCCACAAGGCCAGTGGACATGTGGAAGTAAGGGAAGTAAAGAACCTGTGGATGATGGGGTTCACAGCCCAACACATCTGGAGGTCTCAACCTGTTAGAGGTTGATGTAAATTGGGGGGGGGGCAAGGTCTCTTTTAGCTGGAAGTGATCTAACAGGGCCTGCCACTTTCTTAGATGTCAGATGCATTTGTAGTCACTTCTAGGCAGCTACTTTAGAGAGATGCACATACAGTCATGTGTGTGGGGGGAAAAGTATACCCTCTTTGAATTCTATGGTTTTACATATCAGAACATAATGACAATAATCTCTTCCTTAGCAGGTCTTAAAATTAGGTAAATACAACCTCAGATGAGCAATAACACATGACATATTACACCATGTCATGATTTATTCAACAAAAATGGAGCCAAAATGGAGAAGCCATGTGTGAAAAATTAAGTACACCTTATGATTCAATAGCTTGTAGAACCACCTTTAGCAGCAATAACTTGAAGTTATCATTTTCTGTATGACTTTATCAGTCTCTCACATCATTGTGGAGTAATTTTGGCCTACTCTTCTTTACAACATTACTTCAATTCATTGAGATTTGCAGGCATTTGTTTATGCACAACTCTCTTAAGATCCCGCCACAACATTTCAATCAGGTTGAAGTTTGGATTTTGACTGAGCCATTGCAACACGTTGATTCTTTTCTTTTTCAGTCATTCTATTGTAGATTTGCTGACAGACAGATGGCCTCACATTTGACTCTAGAACACTTTGGTGTACAGAGGAGTTCATGGTCGACTCAATGACTGCAAGATTCCCAGGTCCTGTAGTTGAAAAAGAAGCCCAAATCATCACCCCTCCACCGCCATGCTTGACAGTTGCTATGACGTGTTTGTGCTGATATACTGTTTGGTTTTCGCCAAATGTGTTGCTGTGCATTATGGCTAAACATCTCCACTTTGGTCTCATCTGTCCAAAGGACATTTTTCCAGAAGTCTTGTGGTTTGTTCACATGCAACTTTGCAAACCTAAGCTGTGCTGCCATGTTCTTTTTAAAGAGAAGAGGGTTTCTCCTGGCAATCCTTTCAAACAAACCATGCATGTTCAGTCTTTTTCTAATTGTATTGTCATGAACTTTAACATTTAACATGCTGAGGCCTATAGAGTCTGAGATGTACCTCTTGGATTTTTTGCAATTTCTCTGAGCATTGCATGGTCTGACCTTCGGGTGAATTAGCTGGGGTGTCCACTCCTGGGAAGATTAGCAACTGTCTTGAATGTTTTCCACTTTTGAATAATCTTTCTCATTGAAGAATGATGGGCTTTAAATTGTTTGGAAATGGCCTTATAACCCTTCCCAGATTGATGGGCAGCAACAATTGCTTCTCTAAAATCAGTGCTGATGTCTTTCCTCCTTGGCATTGTGTTAACACACACCTGAATGCTCCAGACAAGCAAACTGCTAAAACTTTGCAGAACTGGCAGAAAACTTGACTCTTATCAAACAGGACTCATCATAGGAACTTTCTTTGGTCCTATTGAGAGGCAATACGTGCAGCACAGAGATCCTTCTCCTCTGTACGTATTGCGTCTGCAGAGTCCCATCCGGCAGAGCTGTTTAGGGTGGTAAAGGAGATGATGCAGGTTATATCTGCACAGCACCCATTGCTTAATCCAACAACGGCCTACTGTGACTCATTTAACAACTACTTTGCAGATTAAATCTCTTGGATAAGAGCCGACTTAGATGCTAGTATTTTGACAGAAACAGAAACAATTGACGAAGTGTCCAGCAACTCCGTTGATGTAACTTTACTGGATCAATTTCAATCTGTGAGTACCGAGGACGTGGACAAGCTACTTGGTAGAGTGAGAAAGATGACCTGCCTTCTTGATCCTTTCCCTTCATGGCTGGCCATCCGGGGGAGGGGGTGCCTTGATGATGTTCCTTAAGGACATCATCAATGCACCCCTCAGGGAAGGGTGTGTTCCATCCTGTTTAAAGGAAGCTGCCGTTAGGTCACTCCTGAAAAAAAACCTTCCCTGGACCCCCTGGACATGAACAACTATAGGCCAGTTTCTATGTTACCATTTTTGAGCAAAGTGATTGAGAGGGCAGTTGCTCTTCAACTCCAAGTGGTCTTGGATGAAACTGATTATCTAGACCCATTTCAAACTGGCTTCAGGATGGGATTTGGAGTTGAGACTGCCATGGTTGCCTTAACCGATGATCTGCGTATAAGCTTCGACAGGGGTAATGTGTCCCTGTTGGTGCTTCTAGACCTCTCAGTGGCTTTCGATACGATAGATCATAGTATCCTCCTGGATCGCCTGAGTGGGTTAGGAATTGGAGGCACTGTGCTCCAGTGGTTCCAGTCCTTCCTCTCGGGCAGGTCCCAGAGGATGCTGCTCAGGGACAGCTACTCTAGCAGAAAGGAGCTTACTTGTGGCATTCCACAGGGCGCCATACTATCCCTGATGCTGTTTAACATCTATATGAAGCCGCTGGGTGAGACTATTCAGAGTTATGGGGCTGGGTGTTATCAGTATGCTGATGACACCCAGATCTATTTCTCCTTGTCCCAATCATCGGCATCGAATTCCGATGGCGTCTCTCCTCTTAATGACTGTCTTAAAGCAGTAATGGGCTGGATGAGGAAAAATAGATTGAGCTTAAATCTGGACAAAATGGAGGTGCTCAAGGTAGCGGCCCCGAAACCAGGAGTTGGGTTGCAACCTCCAGTCCTGGATGGGGTCACACTCTCCATTAAGGACTGTGTTTGCAGTCTGGGGGTGCTCCTTGATTCATCGCTTCAGATGATGAGTCAGGTGGATGCGACAGTCAGGAGCGCTTGTTATCAGCTTCGGCTGATACACCAGCTGCTCCCTTTCCTGGAAGTAAGGGACCTCAAGATGGTGGTGCACGTGCTGGTAACCTCTTGTCTAGATTTCTGCAATGCGCTCTACATGGGGCTACCCTCGTTCTGTCAGGGAAAATAGATGTTATGAGTAAATTTTGTTCACCAAGGCACTCAGGCACCAGTTTGTCTATCAGAAGCTCATAAATCTGTCTATTCTTGTTATTCTGTTCTTTGGGGGTTGAGAATGAGAAATTGAAACTTAGAGTTAAGTTTTTCTTTCGTTTCTCAGAAAGACTGAATGCTGAAAGGCTATATAACTGGGAGGGGTTTTTGGAGCTAGTTTAAGTTTCTAGCCTGTGTGTTTCTCTTCCTTTTGGGGAGCTTTTTGCCTTAGCCCCAGAAGAATCTTGGAGCATATAGAAGCATGGGTGAATGTCTTCTATTGTTTATTTTGTTCTTATCTGTTTATTAATAAAAAACCATAAAGGATTTTGATATGGCATTTTTCTTTGCACCAGAGGAGTACTTGTTTTGCTCAAAAGGCTCACGCTATTTTGCTGCATGTATCTCTGTTCAGATGAACAGATTATGACCGCACTCTGCATATTTATGACACGTTCTTGGTCCAGAAACTTCAGTTGGTACAAAATGTGGCAGCCAGAGTGGTCTCGGGAACATCTCGGAGAGACCATATAGCTCCAGTATTGAAATCTCTCCACTGGCTGCCTATCAGTTTCTGGGCCCAGTATAAGATGTTGGTTATTACCTTTAAAGCCCTAAATGGCTTGGGTTCAACTTATCTTAAGAACCGCCTTCTCCCATACAATCCTCCCCATGCACTCCGGTCCTCTGGGAGGAATTTACTTCAGCCACAAAAATCTAGGCTGTCTGCAACCCCCCAGAGGGCCTTTTCGGTAATCACCCCCAATTTATGGAATGGTCTGCTGAATGAGATCCATCAGATGACGAGCTTAAGTAGCTTTTAAAAAGCACTAAAGACGGATCTCTTTCGGCAGGCCTTTCCTGATTAGATCCCAGCTTCAGGAGCTGCGTCTCCTGGCCTTTTAAATTTTCTGTATATTTGTTTTTAATGTGATTTTAGTTAGATGGTTTTAATTTTCTATTGTTTAATGTCTTTTTATGGGGGTGGGTGGGGGTGGGTGGTGCTTTTAGTCATTATTACAATGTTGTAATTGATGGAAGCCACCCCGGTTGTTTTTAGCAGAGGGGCAGGGTATAAATAAATAAATTATTATTATTATTATTATTATTGGTGGTGGTCACGGGCATTTGATTAGCAACACCTATCTGCTACTTAGCATCTTAATTCCTCTTTAAGCAGTAAAGTTTTTAGTTTTTCACACATGGCTTCTCCAGTTTGGCTTTATTTTTGTTGAATATATCATGACATGGTATATAATATGTCATGTATTGCTATTCATCTGAGGTTGTATTTACCTAATTTTAAGACTTGCTAAGGAACAGATTACTGTTAATATGTCCTGATATGTAAAACTATAGAATTCAAAGAGGGTGTACTTTCTTTTTCACATGACTATGTATAATTGACCAGTTTTAGAATAGATCAATGATTCTTTTTCCTATCTTACAGTTGGGGTACATATTTTATACTTTATGTTGATTGCTTCGCCTTATTACTATAAGTATCTGTATCATCCCTGTTGACTAGAAGACAGAGTATATACATCTTCTCTATGGGATGTTCCCCTTGTGTGGAAGTTGTTTGTGAAGAAATGTCCCAGCCATCCATATTTTTGTTGGATATGGACATACTATAGCTTTTACAAACCAGAAAATGGGCAATGGTGCATCAACTTCCCCACCATGTTCTTTTTGCTTTGCTTTAAATAAAACAGGTATTGCCCTATTTCATATCTTAAAAGTTATCAGAGAGCTGTTGCCATGCTTTTGTGGACAGAAACAGCACAGAGGTAATGTGAGGCCCTGTGTTTGATTTTACCAGGAAACATTGAGCTAATAATATGCATTGGATCAAAAAAAAAAAAAAAAAAAAAGAAAGAAAGAAAGAAAGAAAAGAAATCCTCCATATATGATTTAAAAACATGGAAAAGGCAAGTATAGATGTCATTTTCTGAATGCATGTGCATTGCATGGACATGAAAAGAAAGGCTGCAATACCCCGGGGGCTGGTTCTTTTAATTAAAACCTAATGGCAGCCATTAGAAAGCTGCTTAGGAGTTGGGATGCTGGAGACAGATGAGAAAGCAGACAAAGGTGCAAAATGAGGGCAATTTATCACATGGGTCAAGCTCCCCCCCCCCTTGCAGAGAGCACAAACCGTCTATCCCAGGATACATATATGTTTGCTGTATCATTGGCAAAGCAAACAGTGTATTGCCCTGCATGGAAAAAGCAATTTAAGTATTTGTTAGCATTCATAGTGTTGTTCTTGCTGCTGTTGCTGCTGTTTTCTTTTCCTAATGCTGCCTGTGGTAGGTAAAACAATTAGGATTACTTTGGTCCATGTGACTGACTGGTGCTGGGCAGTTTCACCACTTCAGGTGTCTAGAAACTCCCTGGAACCCAAGGGCTATGAGGTCTTCCTTGTGGTGATAATGTCTCTAGATAACCTTGGGTCCCTGTCTGTAACCCTTGCCTGGTGTGCAGAGGCCGCCTTGTCATTCCTGCTGCTCTGATGCAGACATCTTCTTGCCTGAAGCAAAGATCAGTTCCCCCCACCCTGTTCCCAGGTACAGAAGCCAGCTGGACTGGCAGCCCACTTTCACTTTCATTGTGGTGGTGGAACAGTAGTTCTCCACCACATTCTTGTCTCATTTGGAGCTCTGTCTTCCAACTGAGAACAACAACCAGGGTTCCCACTGCTGCCTGGGGCCCCTGCCTCACTCTGCCTACTTGTAAGGCTGGCTCTGCTCTGAGGGAACTCTCTGATCATATCAGGAGAAGACACTCATCTCTAGCATAAAGCTCAAGTGGCATTGGGATATACAGAAAGCAACCCAGCAATCAATTCCTTTCACTTCCCTCAATGCACATGAAGCTGCAAAAACATCTTCAGCTCTTTCTTTTCTTATGTACAAGGAGTTTGTTGGGAGAGTTGACCATGACACATTCAGGTGTTTAAACTGCTCAAGTAATTTTTAACACTGAAGCTTAATATCTGTTTCCAAATCCCTTTAAAAGAATGTAAAAGCACTTGGCTACTTCCTGTGGTGCTCCAGAGTGCTTTAATAAGAATTATTCCAAGTGCATTGCAAATGTTTAATGCCTTTTAACTGTGCACTCGTGGAGAGCGAAATAGGCCAAGGTACAAAATGTTAAAGGAAATGGTCAAAGTTTGCCACCCTTTTTCCTTGGCAGAGGTCCTTTGGTTTTAATTGCTGCATCGCAAGCAGTGAACCACAAGGTGTGGCTTCTGTAAATCTCACCATGAACGCAAAAGCTGCACCTCTTGAATTTCTGCCTGTCATGAAGGTCTTAAACCCACAGATCCTCTGTCTGAAAGCAGCAACAGCTTTATCTGGTTACCTGATTTGTTGTCTTTGGCTCCAAGTGAAACAAACTTCCTCTACGTAAAACTGTAAACAGGCACTTTTAAAATGACATCACATCCATCCATTTTAAAGGGTTAGTTGAATCTGGTTTTCAAAACATATCCTCACTATTTTGTGTGTGAGCATTTGTGTGCTTAGGTCATGTGTGCTTGGCATAGCCAAGTGTGGCAGCAGAGATTTGGGGGAAGGGTGGGATGTCAGTGTTGATTTTGGAACAATAATATAATCAGACTAGACAGCATTCTGCTGCCAGGACACACATATCTGAGGTTAGTGCCCATCCCATGCAATTCTCCCAGTTCCCATCCCATACCCATCACAGTTAGTTCCCATCCCATGCATTCTCAAGGAAGAGTTCTGAACCACTTTAAAAAATGCAGTCTTCCCTCCCTTCCCAACACTTAACTTCAGGGCAACCACCCCTATGAAATTCATGGGTCACCATAAATAGACCTCAGAAGGCTGCACATCCCCCAATATTTTTCTTTATTCAAATTGTCCCCATGCTTCCTCTAGGGGACTTGGGGGGAAATTTGCCACTTACCCCTCTCCACTGTTTTAGGTCCAGGAAAAGGCCTTCTGCCTGAACCAGGAAGAGAAGTCACTTCTGATTTTGGAAAAACGGTCTCCTCTGGACTGGAAATAGTCCCAAAGGGGGAGGACATGCATGGTGAAATTGCTCCATGCTCCTCCATGGAGGGGGGCATTTTGAGATGTGGCCGCTTGTGAGGGCTATTAAAATGGCATTGGGGGAACCACATATTGCCTGTGGGCCACCCTTTGCCCACCCCACATGCTTGAGTATTTATGCTGCTTCTGATCTGGCTTTTCTGTTCTTCCCCATTTGCTTAGCAACTAGTCTGTTCCAAGTATGCAAGTATGTTTACCTTGTTTTTCTACAGTGTCAGTCATGACCTTCAACTGGCACCTCCAGCTCCTCCACTGTGGTGCTTATCTAAGGAGTTGGAGCTGATGAGCTGATATGTAGAGCAGAGTCTGGTATACTGCTCTTAGAGACTTTAAAGGGTTGCCCTTGAGCAAGCTGTAAAGGCAGAAGGGGGGTGGGTTTGGTAAGATGGTGTCATGATTCCTTACTTTACACACTTACATAAAGTCTTCCTTCACTTTAAGTCTTCAACCTCACAATAACTCTAGAGAACAGGTTAGGAGTCAGATGCAGGATCTGTAGCAGGGGCAGATTCTGGAGAGGGATGCCATTTGCTGCCTCTTATCTTTCAATATTTTTTTAAAAATAATGAGTTAAGAGAAGTGACATTTTGAAATTTTGTTTCAAGTAAGCAATACATCACCTTTAGGCTCATAATGCAGTTTCTTCCTTCCGGTTCCCGAAGTAGATTATCACCTCTCTCTCTCTCTCTCTCTCTCTCTCTCTCTCTCCCTCTCCCTCTCCCTCTCCCTCTCCCTCTCCCTCTCCCTCTCCCTCTCTCTCTCTCTCTCTCTCTCTCTCATGCTTTCTGCAAGCGCACTGATGACTGAAAAGGCCAATCTGAGATAAACAAGTCCGGTTGCAGAAAGCACAGGAGAAGGTCTACTTGGGTGATGTTTCTGGATTGTGATTCTTTCTGTGTTGTCCTTTCTCTTCAAGACTTGTTCGGCGTGAGTTCTCAAATAAGGCTGCAGCATTGTGGATAGTGCATCTCCATGCCTCCCGATGTGAGGCCAGGGCGAACCATTGTTGGTGATCAATTTGGCTAAGCCTGAGATGTTGTTTACAGAAGAGTCTGGAATAACAAACACCTGAGGTGAAGCACAAAAATCAGTGTGTATAGAGCCATTGTACTGTTCTCCTTTATGGGTCTGAAACATGGGTCACCTATCGCCACCATTTACGACTCCTCGAACACTTTCATCAGCGCTGTATACGCGCAATCCTAAATATACACTGGACTGACTATGTGACGAATGTTGCTGTCCTTGAGCAACCAGGGATCACCAGCATTGAGGCCACGATATTGAGAACACAGCTGCGCTGGGCAGGGCGTGTTTCTAGGATGGAGGACCATCGCCTCCCAAAAATAGTACTCTACAGTCAACTCACAACAGGTCAGCGTAAGAGGAGCACTCCAAAAAAGCGATACAAGGATTCCCTGAAAAAGATTATCACATAGGGCACCATAATATGGTGACTGGGGCAAGCCTAGATATGGTCAACAGCCATTACTGTGATTGAGGGCACACTTCCTTCCCTTCTCTAATTGGCTGTGAACTTGATCATTGTTGCTGACCATATATGGAATTACCCACTTGACACATTCCATTCGCCTAGTAAGTATCTGGCAAAGATTGTGGTTGCTCACCTAGGCAAATAGAAAAGTAATGTATCATGTGAACTGGCCCCCAGCCACTGCCATCCATAGCAGTTAATCACAAGTAACTATCTATAACTACACAATGCATGGTTAACCAACAGAAGATATCGCTCAGGGTACTTGGATGGCCCTAGCATAAGCTTCAGCTTGATGGAATTCGATAAATTAATGGAGAACTGTTCTAACAAGGGTTGTCAGTCACAGTAGATGGGTCAAGAACAATCATGTTCAGGGACAGTCCAAGTGGTACTTGCAACACCATGCAGCCATGTATCCTATGCCTCTCCACCTCCTGAAAGAAATGTTCCTGCTCAGGATGCCAGACAAACTGCCTCAGACGGAGTGCTGCTCAGGCCACACATGGGAGAGAGAATTTCAGGATGAGGAAAAAGGACACCTTTCCCCCTCTGTATAACACTAGAGAGAGCTCACCTTTTGAGGCTCATTTCTAGTGCTGCACCTGAGTATTAAACACTACCCAGCAAACACAAGCAGTTGTGGATGTTGAGCAGGGAAAAGTCTCCTTTTCCCTTTCCTTCGCCTGAAACCTCAGAAAGCTGCCTTATACCTGGCAATTGCTCCATCTATCTCAGTGTTTACAACTCTGACTGGTCGTGGCTCTCAAGTTTCAGACAGGATTTTTCCTAGCACTTCCTCTAGAGATCCCTGGTATTCCTTGGTGGTCTCACATCCAAGTATTAACCAGGTGTAGCCCTGCTTAGCTCTCAAAACCAGATGGCGAATGAGATCTGGTGAGGCTGATGGAGCACAAAGTTCCATCCAGGTCAAATTCTGCTCTATCTCCCCTCCCTCCTCCAGCAAGATTTACTTTCCTTCTGTAGGGGTCTCTTCACGCAACCACATAGTGGCTTGGGGAGGCTAAAAATGTATGGCTATATCCCTTTACCCAGAAGTGCAACAGTAAAGTCTTCTTCCAAGACATTCTTGGGGTCCTCTAGAAGTCCTAGAGGATGCTGCCATCATTACACATCCAGATACAGGAAATTAACTGGACACTTCTCAACTGTCCCTTGCCTCCCACTCCCAACCATTACACCACTCTTAGAGCACTCCTTACTGTTTCTCACCCAACAGCTTAAGGTCCTTGGCCTCGTGTTTCCCCAGGTAGCTTCCACTGCTGCTCTGCTTCTGCTTCTATTTCTTCCCATTTAATGGTTGTATTGGGGGTGGGGCTTGTGGGAGGAAGGTGAACCTCATGGGAGTGTGGGCCACTGCACAAGGGACATGACAGTTCACTCCACAATGACCATAAAAAGACAATGTTAGTGCAGGGTATCACTACAGAAGGAGCCAAAATGAGGGGATTGGCACCCAAATAAGAATTTTGACCCCCCCCAATGAATTTTACTTCAGCTCCCAAATTTTTCACATTGTAACAATTTAAAGTTTGAGTTCACAGTCTTGCAGAATGAGCAGCATGCTGGCCTGCATGCAAATGACATTGACTGCATTTTAAATTGTCCGCAGCATAGTTCACTTCCCTTTTGTTTCTATGGCTCTCTGCCATAATTTCATTGTGCAAGCTTCTCTATTTTTATGCTGACAGAACTGGTTCTCCCCCTCCCCCATTTGTTATGTCTCAGTCTAGCACCCACTTTGAGCTTCTCAGAGGAAGCATGGAATAAAAATATAATTAATGATTATATCCTTTTCTTTTCCTTTTTACCATGGCTTTACTACCATGCAACTAAGGCTGTAAATCTATACAAATTTACTAGAGAGTAAGTTCCATTGAACCAAGTGGGACTTATTTCTGAGGAGATGTGTAAAAGTTTACATCGTTAGGCTGAAATCCTACAATATTTTCCTGAAATCAAACTCACTTCTATGATGCAACTGAAAACAATGGGGCTTACTACTGACTAGGCATGTGTAGGAATGTGTTGTAAGCACACAGTTGCTGGCTTAGTTTCATATCCCTAATCTAGGAAATCAGATGCTCTGGAACTGTGATCTGTGAGGACAGAGGGTGAAAACATGACCCACAAATCATTTGATTAATCAAAGGAATACTGATTTAGACTCACTGATCTAAACAAAGGATGAGGAATGTGTGGCCCTCCAAAAGTGGTTGTACTGCACCTCCCATCTTCTTTTATCAATGACCATGTTAACTTAGGGTGATGAGAGCTGTAATTCATCAACACTCTGGAGGGTCATATATTCCACATCCCTGGTTTAAACTGTTTGATGATACTCTAAATGCTTACTTGCTAATAACAAGTGACAAGCTTGTGATTCAAGCAGGGGGAAGGGGGCTTCATCCTGAAATGTTGTGATGCAGCAGCTTGGCTTCAGTCACCACCCACGTATGGGAGTAAGGTTTTTGGGGAAAACACATGCATAGGATCAAGCTGGATATAATCTGAGAGTCACAATTTAAAATTATCAAGCATTATTCAGAAACTAGGCTAGAAATATATCATTTCTGAGTTTCCTCAAATCAATCCACATGCATTTGCTTTTAACAATTTTTTATAATTCCACGTTCAAAAATTTGAACATAACAGTGTTTCATAACACTATATAGTGTTTCATAACACTATATAAACAGTGTATAAAGCTGAAGTTATAAATAACCTGTTGATTCAGTCTCTTCTCTTCCCCGTAATGTATCATTTCACAGAAAGCATTTACTTTTAAAGACCTTCTATAGATAACTTCAGAGTACTGAAATCCTCACATGCCTCTCCAGTTAAAACTTGTACCCATGAGAATTTTTTTAATGCTGCATTTAAAATGTGCATATATACAAAGCAAATATGTCATGCCTCCATGAATGTGACTAAATCCATACACACACAAAAGTGAGTGTAAACGATGCCAATGGATTTGTTTTAATAGGACAAACCCATATCTTGTCCTACTTGTAAGCAAAGTTACAGCTGCGCTAGGCTTGTGTAGCCAGAGGTGACTCATTAACCTAAGAAAAACAGAGGTTTGGCCTCCTTCCATGTGGCTGTGTTTCTTCATTCATGTTGGTGAGGTTTTGGAATTTAGGAATTCTGCATGTAGAGGAAGTCTTCTACTCAGTATTACACAGATGATGTCAGGAGAAATCAGCACAGTGTGTAAAGCAAAATGTAGGCATGATCATAACATACCAATATGTAATAACAGAGAAAGATTAGAGGTAGATCTGGGTTCAGATCCAGCATTCAGCCATGAAGGGTGTGTGTGTGTCCTTCAAGTTGCTGGATTCTATAGGCTTTTCTTAGGCAAGGAATACTCAGAGGTAGTTTTGCCAATTCCTTCCTCTGAATTATAGCCTATAGCTCCTGGTATTTGTTGGTGATCTTCCATCCAAGTACTAGCCAGAGCTGAACTTGCTTAGCTTCCAAGATCAGACAGGATCTGGTGCCTTTAGGGTATCTAGGCAGTTAGATGTGAAGTGTTCTGGGTGAATTGTACCCAGCTTTATCTCTCAGTATGTATACTATCTCAAAGGACTTTTGAAAAGACAAAGGGAGTGAGGCAGTTATAAGTGAATCAATCTGGTGTTAGTTACTACTACAGCAAATCCACTGAAATCAATGAGACTTATGTAAGTGGTTGTGAAGCCAAGCGTCTTCCTAGTGGCGTTGGGGGCTATTCTTATCCCACTGCTGCCACCACTTTTGTGATGCCAAGCCTCCCTTCCCTCTCTCTTGTGATGCAGGGGCCTTTCCTATCTCTATGCTGCCACCAAATTCAGGATGCCTAGCCATGTCACGGCCGAACTACATTTCCCAGCAAGGTATAGCTCATGTACTTCGGTGTGGATGTACCCTAATACTTGTGAATTAATTGTCAGAGAAGTCACTCATTACCAGGCTGCATGTCATGAATTAACATAAAGAATGATTTATTGTTACATAACATAAACACAACTGATTTAATAAATCCCTTTCCCTACACATAAATTCCTTCTAAGCCTCTCTCTTTCTCTGACTTCACACTCTCAAGCCTCACTAAAAACAGAACTTCCCTGACCTACCTCACTCTCTCCCTGTCACAGCCACTTCACCCCCCAGAAGCCCCTCCCCTTTCTGCCTCTTCGCAGAGGATTGGCTCCTGAAGCACACTGTTTCCATTGGCCCACCTAGCCATCCGTCACAGTGGTGTTTAACAAGCCCTATTCTTTTCAATGGGTTGACATGAGGCTAACATTGTTGGAAGCTTAAAATATTTGAGATTGTGTAATCTCAGTAGCAGAGTTAAATCACGCTTTAGCAGAAATGTTTATATTGGGAACTGAGTTAAGCCAGCCTACTGCCTCCCCACACAGAGATTCTAGCTAAGAAATAAACAAGCTTTGTCTTCTTTAAAAGTATAAAAAGTAGTTCACTTACCAAAGATTTTGTGCATCGTCAAATGCACAGGTTCATCATCTTGAGATATGTAAGCAGGAGGTAAAAATGAAGATCTACATGCTGTTAGCTATGGAGCGCTTAGAAACATTTCATTCATGTTTTGAAGGTAAAAGAAAGAAGGGAGAAAAAGCTCCATTCTGAGCTGGTCCTCAGAACAAAGGATCAAAGGGTTGTGTACGTGCCACAGGAAGAGCATAGGGGTCATAAACAAGCAAAACAGGAAATTAGTCCTAAACATCCCCTTCATGAACTTTAACTATTTAACTGCCATGGAGCCCGTGCATGCGAAGGTTGTAAATTCCCAACACTGCTTCTCAACCTGGCATGCACCCCTGAAGTCCCATCTTGACTTGTAGGTACTCGAAAAAATTTCTTGGTAGTGGCTTGATCAAGGTATCAGTTGTCATCTCAGTTGTGGGACAGTAGATCATCTTGATCATGCCTTCTTTCACCAGTTCACGAATTCTGTGATATCCAATATGCTTGTTGCCTGGCATCATCTTCTCCGCCTGAGATAGCCTAATGCAATGCTGATTGTTTTCAAAAACTTGAATTGGTTTCTGCTCATGTATTCCAAAATCAATCAACAATTGATCAAGCCATGACAATTCTCTGCATGCCTGTGATGTAGCAATGTACTCTGATTCTATAGAAGAATGTGCTACAATTCCTTGTTTATGGCTGGCCCAAGAGATAGGCCAATTTACATACAAAAATAAGTAACCACTGGTAGAGCATGAATCTGCATTATCTCCAGCCCAGTCAGTGTAGCATACAAGGCTTGGATCATTGCTAGCTGCTAGCTTCAATTTATAGTCCATAGTGCCTTTTAAGTATCTGGAAACTCTTTTTACCACATTTCAATCCTTCTTGGTTGGTTCACTAATTTTTCTGCTTAGAATTCCTACAGCATAAGCTATATCAGGTCTAGTGTTTGTGGCTAAGTACAGAAGCTTTCCTGTTGCTGTTCTGTACACTGTGTTGTTTGGTAGAAGTTCACTTTGCTCATTATTTTTAAGAAAACCTGTCACCATGGGCGTTGCCACACTATATGCATCTTGGATTCCAAGAGTCTCTAAAAGTTCAACTATCTTCTGTCTTTGACTTAGTAGAAAAGAACTGGCTTCTTCTCTTTGGATCTCTATGCCAAAATAATATGTATAATTTCCTAATTCCTTCAATTCAACTTCTTTGTTCAAATTATGTACAATTTGTTTGTAATCTTCATCTCTCTGAGTAACTATGGTCAAGTCATCAATATAAGTCAAGATAAAGGTTGAATGTCCATCTTTCGTTCTGATGTATATACATGGATCTGCCTCTCATTGCTTGAAGCCTAAACTCTTCATCATTTTGTCTAGTTTTTCGTTCCAGACTCTAGCTCCTTGTTTAAGTCCATATAGTCCTTTCTTGAGTTTGCAGACAAGGTGTGGTCTGTTCTGATCCACAATACCTAGTGGTTGTTTCATGTGTATTTCTTCTTTAATATTGCCATGTAGAAAAGCTGTTTTCACATCAATGGAGATTTTCACACAGGCTAATTGTCCTGTTTCTGGCATGGGACAGGGTCGTTGAAAGATTTTTCTTTCAGACAATGTTCACCCTGTTCCGTGACCTGTCACTATTCTGTTTTCTCCCCATGATAGTGTTCATGGGGAGAAGTAACTATTAAGCACCCGGTTCCGTTTCTGTAATGGAACATGGGTGTGTGAATAGGATCCCCGTCCCTGTTCTGGAATGACAGGGATGGGGGAGGAGCTCAGTGGCAGTCACTTCCTGCCACAATCAGGACATCTAGGTAAGTGCCACCCTTCCCCAAGGGTTCCTTGTTTTTTTTAATTTATTTTTTCATTTTGTTTTGTGTTTTGACAGCTGGGGGGTTATGTTTGAATTTCCCTCCTGCTTGTTCTCTTGTGAGAACGAGCAGGATTTCAGCTGCCTGGTGGTAAAAGCAGGCTTACAACGGCTGCATTTACAGCCGGCCAGGCAAGGATGGAGGAGGCCCCTCTCCTGCAGTGCAATGGAGGTAAGTGTGTAAACATTTACCTCCATTCCATTGCAGGAACGGGAGAGGGGATTGCAGGAGAGAAACGGGGCTTTTAGCCCCGGTGTGAAAATCTCCAATGTGTCTGGAATTCATCTGTTTAGAAGCAGTTAAACTTAGAAGTAGCCTTATGGTGCTATGTTTCACAACAGGAGCAAAAAATTCATCATAATCAACTCCATATTTCTTTGGGGTTGTTTACATGGGCAAATATTCCTCTAAATATACCGCTAAGATAGCTCATAGTTCCCATGGATCGCAGCACAGCATCGCCTCATTCAGAAGGGGGGAAGGTAAAACACCCAAATATAGCATGCCAGGGGATGTTGCTACTTTTGCCGGTATATTTGCAATGTAGCGCTTTATTGGCAGTGTAAACTACCATTCCATTAAGGGCTTCTGCAGATCTTTACTGTAATTGGTTGCTATGATGTAAAGGACGGGCTTAAAAGAGAGGGACTGCGTTCAGTAGCGATCAGGAAACTTTGAAAAATCCTCTGCTATTTTGCAGAAGGTCTGCCAAGAAAAAGGATTCCCAAGACCTTTCAGTCATAAAGTTCCCATCTGTCAGCTCTGCTTGGGGGAGGGAGAGAGAGGGGGGAGGGGGGACTGAGGGAGGGAGAGTCAAAAATCTTCTGCTATTTTGCAAGTCTGTGAACCCTGACTAAACAAATCATGCTGGAAAAACTTGTGATAGGTTCACCTTAGGATCCACGGCATGGCAGTAAGGTCTTTCCCTCTGCTTCAGGGAGTGGGTTCATTTACAGGCAGATTTAGAGAAGAGACAGAGCCACTTCTTTGATTTTCTCCCCTGCTATTTGGGCAGTCTGTGAGTCTTTAGCTCAGAAATGCAAGGCTTCAAAGGAGGGTCTATGCCCTTCCCCATACAGCCTTTGTCTGCTTGGGAGGCCACACCTCCCACACTTTTTCAAGTCTGAACGAAAAAGCGGCATAATTAGAAAAAAAACCTGATTGGCACAGATACGGAAAAGAATTAAAGCACAAGTTGCCGCAATAAATCTGCTGTGTAAACCAGCCCTTTGAGAATCCTTCTGCAATTAATCTTGCCTTGTAATGTTCCGCTTTTCCTTTTCCATTCTGTTTCAACTTGAACACCTATTTGTATCCTATAGCTTTCTTCTCTGGTGGGAGTTCAGTAAGTGTCCATGTTCCATTCTTATATAGTGCTTCTGTCTCTTCTCGTGCAGCTTTTTGCCACTGAGCTGCCTCAGCTGCAGGCATCTACTCAATGACTTCTATATTTGTTAGTTATTTGGGCAGTGCTGATGTTGCAAGGTAGGATAAGCATACAGGTGGTACACCTCTGTTGGGTTGCAGTGAGTATCTGGGAACCTGTTCTGGAATATGGTCTGCCTCTGCAGCATCTTCCAGTCCAGTCATCAGGTCATCATCATCTGCATCCCCTTCTGTTTATATACTTCTCTCTGTGTCTGGCTCATCCTCTGCATCATCCATCACGTGACTTTGTACTGCTATGAGAGATTCAATTTCTGGTTCCAGAAATTCAGACATAGCATTATCCTCTTGTGAGAGGTCAAATGGAATATCTTCTTCCTCTGGAAAGTCTATTACAGTTCCTCTTTTATCAGTTTTGCTACATTCATCAAAATAAACCACATTTCTAGTGGTGACTTCACCAGTCTTTAAGTTCATCACTCTATAACCTTTGCTTCCAGGAGCATAGCCAATCAGGATGGTCTGTTCTGATCTGGCGTCTAGCTTGCGTCACCTCTGTTTAGGTATGTACACATAAGCAATGCTTCCAAATGTTCTAATGTGCTTCGTGTCTGGTACTCTGCCATGCCACATCTGAAATGGTGTTTGTGTAGTGTCTTTTGCTGTCAATCTGTTTTGGAGATGCAGTCATGAAGTCATCACCCCAGAGTCTGATGGGTAGAGAAGCATTTGCCAACATGTATTTTATCATCTCTAGGAGAGGTCTCAGCTTCCTCTCAGAAATTCTGACCTGTATTTACTTTCTGCTTGCAGAGACCACTTTCCCCCGCATCTTTGCCCCAAGTAGTTTTAGTGTTTTACAACCCTTTGTTACAGAAGTTAGCAACCAGCAACATGAGGCAGACGAGCCTCCAGATTTCTTGCATGCATGAGAATCAGCTTTTAGGGACTCTTTCATCTAAGTTAGGTAACTTTTTTCTATCTACTTTTCTTATCCAAGATGTATACTTTGCCATAATAAATGTAAGTTCTGCTTTATAACTTTATTGGAGCATCCAGCATGTTTTATGTCCCGTTTTGTAACAGAAGCTCATAAAGCACTGGGAGGGGTGTCTGCTGCAATCTGCTCTATATAAATACCAACAACAGGTTATGGATACCCATCTTCCCCCCAACCCATAACGGCCCACACTAACATAAACCCCCAAATTGAAAGACCACAATTTCCATTCATGGCTATTCAGAGTGGAAATGCAAATGGTAGAGGAAGGCATTTTGCATGCCCTGGAGATTCTGAGAACAACAGAGGAAGGAGAAAGCCTCACCTGCTTGGATTACAAGAACAGTATGGCAAGGAGTTTAATTATTCAGTGTTTAGAAGACATTCACCTCATTCACATTAAGAATGAGAGATCTGCTAAGTATATGATTCAATCCTTACAAGATTTATTTGGGCAAACTCATCTGCAGGATCAAATTGAATTGTACAGGTCACTGTTTTTCTTACAACTAAAGGCTGATGATAATCCTTTGAATCATAGGGAAAGGATCCTGTCCTTAATGGATAAATTGGCTATAGCAGGGGGTGAACTTAATAATCAACAAAAGACTGGAGTTTTGCTGGGATCTTTACCAAAGGAATTTTCACCCTTTATTTCTGGGATTAATGCAATTACAAACCCATTGTTTAAGGATGTTTTAGCTAAGTTCAGGAGGGAGGCACAGCCGATGTCTCTATGCAAGGCCAGGTATGGAATTTGTGATGGAGCAACACAAGCGAGGGCCATTTGCATGTCAAGCCCCCAGAACTCAGCGGCCAATGAGAGAAGCAGCCAGATGTTATGAACATCGAGGTGGGGCATCTCCAGAGGGACTGTGTAGCCAATAGGAGACTTGAAAAATCAGCCAATGGTAGCTCTCACTTTAGAGAAAGGCAGTCTACAATGCACCCAGGAGGGGAAGACAGAGGAGACGATTCAAGGCACACTGGTTCATATGGTCCTCACATTATAAGAGTTTTACAGCAACCCAGAGTCAGTCTAATGATGGAATTATTCTCATCAACTCGGGGGTGAACAGTCACATGATGTCACAATTAGACTTCTTCAGTGATATGAATCCCTATGAAGCTGGAAATGTTAAAGTTGCTGATGGGCAGAGCTTAGCTGTGAGAGGGAAGGGCCATTGATTCTTGCACTGTAACACAGAATATGGCAATAACCCTGTCAAAACAACAGGCGTGTTCTCTGCTCCAGATCTGGGTGGAAATGTTCTGAGCGTTTCTGTTCTAACAGACAAGAGCTTTGAAGTGCATTTCAGTGGAGACTTATACACAGTGAGCCAAGATGGGAAATTGTATGCCAGAGCATTTAAGAAAGCTGGTGTCTATCAACTGGACTGTACCAGAGAGCAAGTGACTATGGTGAGATGTTGCAGAAGCGCAGATTGTGTGCAGTTATGGCATCGACGGCTTAGCCACCATCATATGAATGGAATATTAGATCTAAAGAGAAATAATTTGACCAAAGGCATAAAGATAAAGATGTGCAGCTATGACAACACAAAGTGTGTGAACTGCATAAAAGGGAAAGGTACTAGGCCTTCCATTCCCACGAAGAGTGAAAACAAATCGAGGCAACCACGGGAACTAGTTCACATTGATTTATGTGGTCCAATTCAGACTTTGTCTAAACCTGGGAATCATTACTTACTAACCTTTGTGGATGATTATGTCAGGAGTCAGAAACTGATCTTCAAAGAAAATGGCCAAACAACTGCTAAGTCATGCTAGCCAAGGCCAAGGAACTTTCAAGTCATACTAGTCTTGAGGTCACAGCTGCACAAGAAGGTTACTGGAGGGCATAGCATCAGGATAGAGTCTGGAGTGCAAAATCTGATGTAATGCACCCATGTGGCTGAGGGAGCCAACACCCTGTAAATCTGTATAAAAGAAGGCTCAATCCAGAGCATTCATTCTCTTGAAATACCTTGATGTCTGGCAAAGCAGTTTGTCTGTCTGCTGTTTATATCTGTACATATTGCAACTGCCTTGAGCTTGAAGATAAAGTGCCTCCTCTTTGTTTGGATGACAACAGTCTGTGTGTGAGTATTCTTAGGAATGGGTTGCTGCTAAGTCTGCTGAGATATTTTTGCTTCTGCAGGGATTGAGTGTCCTATCATCCCCCAACAGTGGTTATGGGCCCAGTGATTGATTTCAGATAAGATAAGGTGCACCCAGAAATTTTCCCCACTACTAGGGCTCTTTTGCCTATTTTCAGTGTTTTGGAAATTTGGCTGTGAAACGGTTAAGTTTCAGTCCAGAGTCTCTGCAGTAGAAGTTATCTCAAGGCCTTGAAGAACTGCCAGCTGCCAGGTTTGTTTGTGTTTCCTGGCTGGAAAGTTTTCAATTCCAGGCAGCACGATGACTGAGACAAGCCTTATCCATTTTGATAAACTTGCTGATGGCAATTATCAAGCCTGGAGTGTGTATATGCAGGCTTTATTGACTAAGGACAATTTGTGGCACATTTTGGAGAATGAAAGTGTGGTCCCAGATGGGTTGGAGGATGAAATTGCAGCCTTTCATTTAGCAGATCAGAAAGCTAGAGCTGCTATCCTTTTATCACTCAGCCTGTCTCAGCTGACACATGCTGCCCAAGCACAGACTACTTTCCAGTGGTGGGAAGCTCTGAGAACAGGGCACCAGAGTTCATCTTGCCTTTCAAAGATGATATGGACTAAGAGACTTTACAACACAAAACTATGTCCTAGGGCTATGTGAATGTCCATTTGAAGGAGAAGAGGCAGTTGTTCCAGGAGGTGGCTAACAGAGGAGTGGATATCCCAGAAGCCCATAAGTGTTTTATATTCCTGGGCAGTTTAACTAAAGAGTGGGACTACCTCATGTACAATTTGCAGACTACCAGAGAACGTGATTTGTCCATGGAGCTAGTAGCCGGGCGCATTCTGGAAGAAGTCCAAAGCCAGCAGTTTGACTCCCAGACAGAGGGGAGTACACAGCCACAGATAACTAGACATAATCAAGGGAGGACAGCAACACATCCAGAGGAATCTGAAGTGGAGGAGGGAGCCTGCAGCTATGTGAGATGCTGCTTCAGATGCAAGAAGCCCGGCCAGTTTCAGAGGGACTGTAAAATGCCTGCACCGGACAGGAGGGGTGGCACAGCTACAAGGCAAAAGGGTGCATCCTCTCAGGCTGCTGGCCATGTTTCTGTAGCAAAGAAACACCCTGAAGGTGCTGAGAGGGTGATATGGTTACTTGATAGTGGGGCAACGCATAACATGGTAAATGATTTGAGACTGTTAAGGAATGTACAAAATGCTTCCATAACAAATATTTCCCTTGCAGATGGTGCTCCCAGCAAGGTGCAAAAAATGGGCACTGCATATGTGCCAGCATTTGGTAAAGAGTTTTAAAATGTGTTATGTGTCACCAGTCTAGAGAACTGTTTATTAAGTGTGTCCCAAATGACTACTGATGGTTATAAAGTATTGTTTGAGGGGGAACACTGTACAGTAACAGACAAACAGAATGTCTGTGCCAAAGGGTTAAAGAAACAGGGATTGTACTACATGTTGCTCAAAGGGAAAGTAGCAAATGTGAACCCTGCAGATAGTGTCCCCCTGCATGACAAGTGTGTCCACTATTATCACAGGGTAATGGGTCATGCTAGCTATAAAGGTTTAAAAGAGCTGGCACATGTCTGCCCTGGTTTAAACATGAAAAATTGTCTAAGGTTTTTGGAATGTGCAGTGTGCAGGAAAGTAAAGGTGAAAGCTTTCCCAATTGCCAAAAGGAGCCAATGTGTTACTAAGAGACCTTTTGAGGTTGTCCACGCAGATTTAATCGGTCCCTACAAGCCCACTAAAGGGAGAAACTGCTACTTCCTAGTGATAGTGGACAGACACACCAGGTACACCTATGTATACGTGCTAAAGGAGAAAAGTCAGGCTACAGACAGGTTCCCTGAGTGGGTGAACACAGTTGAAAGGGAATTCTCCTACAAGGTTGCCAGCTTGGTGACGGACAGAAGAGGGGAATTCTTGTCTAACAGTCTGCAGACCTGGATGTGTAGGAGGGGCATTAGGCACAAAACCACAAAACCCATGTCTCCAGGGGAAGATGGGTTTGCAGACAGAAAAACTGGGACGTTAAAACAAATGCAGGAGTGCATGATGGAAGATGCACAAGCCCCAGCTGGGCTATGGGGGGGAAGCAGTGGTGACTGCTGCTTACCATATGAATAGATTATGTGTGTCTTGTGTCAATCAGACCCCATATGATCTATTATATGGTAGGGCACTAAACCTGAAATGCCTGTGAATATTTGGCCAGTATGCAAATGTCCTGATACCCCCAAGCCTAAGGAAGCCTGGGCAGCCTAAAACCAGAAGGCTGTGTTTCCTTGGTTATGAGGGCAATAAGTACAGATTTTCTCTTCACCCTGGAAAGGTGGTGTACTCCAGGAGTGAAAATTTTGAATTCCACACAGGATGGGACAGATTGCATTGCAATCAAGAGGTGTTTGTTCCCTTGGGGACGGATCTGTCAGCAACTCCCAAAAGTCATACAAATGGAGGGGTGGTAATGTCTGATGATGAAGGGGAAGCAGAGAAAGAAAAGCCTGACACTTCCCATGCCACTCCAACACACACACCATCACAAAGAAGCATTGGGCCTAACATGTTCCTAAAAAGAGAGCCTGACACAGAGAGAGATAGTAGCAGCAGCACAAGTGAGAATGAGTCAGGCAGAACTAGAGTGCTCATTCCCAGGAGGTCTAGAAGGGTTAGAAAGGCTCCTGACAGATTTGTTGTCCAAGAGGCCAGAGTATGCAATGTTGTGGCAGAGGAACCTGAGAGCTTTCAGGATCTCCTAGAGCTTTCTCAGGAAGAGCAGGAAAAATGGAACTCAGCAATGGACTCTTGAGTTTGAGTCATTGGCTGAGAGACAAGTGTTCCAAGTAGTTGAGAGGCCCAAACATCAAAAGGTTGTTGGTTGCCAGTGGGTGTATAAGCTTAAGGACATGCCTGATGGGACACAGAAATGTGAGGCATGTTTATTAGCAAAGGGTTTTTCGCAAGAGCACTACACCAATTTTGACAAGAAATTTTCTCCCACAGCAAAGCCAGAAAGTCTGAGGATGGTGTTAGCTGTAGCAGCCAAAAGGCAAATGGTAGTGCAGCACTTTGATTTTGAGACAGTGTATCTGAACGCTGATCTGGAGGAGACAGTGTTCATGGAGCAGGCCCCAGGATATGATAGTGCAGGAAAGAGTAAGGTGGACTTGTTGTGCAAAGCGCTTTATAGTTTGAAGCAAAGCGTGCGCTGTTGGAACAAGTGCATTTATCAAGTTTTGGTGTCACTTGGATATACAAGAAGCGTCGCTGATGCTTGTGTATATACCAAGGGGGCAGGTGACAATGCTGTCATGTTAGTGATTTATGGATGACCTTTATGTGGTGGCAAAGAGTGCCAAAGATGTGAAGCAAGTGCAGGTGGAGTTGGAAAGACAGTTCAAGCTGAAGGACCTAGGCAGCCTAAAGTGTTATTTAGGTGTAGAAGTAGAGAAAACCAGTCTTGGTGAGCTTTTCCTGAGCCAGAGGAAAAAGATAGACAATCTTGTAGCCAAGTGTGGGCTAAGTGAGGCCAAGGTAGTCAGAACCCCCATGACTACAAATTTTGTGAACTTGAAGGCAGAAAAGTGTTTTGAAAGGCCTGATTTGTATCACTCAGTGGTTGTCAGTTTGTTGTTCATTGCCAAGAACACCAGACCTGACATACGTTTTGCTGTTGGGGTGCTTAGTAGGAGGGTCTCCAAACACAGGGTGGATTGGAAAGTCCTGAAGAGAGTAATTAGGTATCTCAATGGGACCAGGGACATGTGTTTGAAGCCAGATGACCCTTGAGTGCTATGTAAACAGCTCTTTTGCAGCAGAAACTTCTGACAGGAAGTCTGTGACTGGTCAGATATGCAGAGAGCCCCATAGTATGGAGATCCAGTAAACAGAATTGTTTGGCCATAAAGTACAACAGAAGCTGAATTCGCAGCCTTGCCTGAAATGGCAAGTGAGGTACAATAGTTAAGGCAGATGCTACCAGATCTTGGAGAGTCGTGCTACATGCCTGTTGAGGTGCACAAGGACTCCCAAGCCTGCATAGCTATGGCAAAAACAGAGAACTTGAAATGTAGGACAAAATACATTGCGGTACACTACCAAAACGTGAGGCAGTTAATACAAGAAGGTGTCTTGTGTCTGCATTACTGTCCATCTGAGGACAATGTTGCAGACCTGCTCATGAAAGCCCTTCCAGCAGGAAACCATGATGAGTTGGCAAAAAGACTGGGCCTCGCCACTAAAGTGTAAAGTGGAGGCATCATAACGGCAGGTCAACCGAAAGACGAATGATGTCTTACAATGTATATAGATGATGTTATGTTGTGATGATAACGTGTGTCCTACGCAGTAGTCTGACCATTTTGGAGGGGATTGTCAGGAGTCAGAAACTGATCTCCAAAGAAAATGGCCAAACAACTGCTAAGTCATGCTAGCCAAGGCCAAGGAACTGCCAGGTCATACTAGTCTTGAGATCACAGTTGCACAAGAAGGTTACTGGAGGGCATAGTATCAGGATAGAGTCTGGACTGCAAAATCTGATGTAATGCACCCATGTGGCTGAGTGATCCAATGCCCTGTAAATCTGTATAAAAGAAGGCTCAGTCCAGAGCATTCATTCTCTCGAAATACCTTGATGTCTGGCAAAGCAGTTTCTCTCTCTGCTGTTTATATCTGTATATATTGTAACTGCCTTGAGCTTGAAGATAAAGTGCCTCCTGTTTGTTTCGATGACAACACTGTGTGTGGGTATTCTTGGCAATGGGTTGCTGCTAAGTCTACTGAGATATTTTTTTGCTTCTGCCGGGGACTGAGTGTCCTATCATCCCCTAACAGATTATTCCAGGTACTGTGTGACCTATTTCCTTAAGGAGAAAAGCCAGATCTTGGAGCTACTGAAGGAATACGTTGCAATGGTGGAGAACAAATTTGGCAGAGGACCTCAAGCTCTTCAGACTGACAAAGGTGAGGGAGTACATTTCACACCACATCCAAACATACATGAGAGAGCAGGACATTGTACACAGGCACACAACGACTCCCTTTACTCCTGAGGAGAATGAGACTGCAGAGAGGAAGAATAGATCACTAATGGAAATGGTGAGGTGCATGTTGCTAGACTCTAAGCTGCCCAGCCGGTACTGGGGAGAGGTTCTGATGACAACTACATACTTGCAGAACAGACTACCAACCAAAGCAACCAACAAAACCCTATTTGAACTTTGACATAACAGAAAACCAAGCATGGATCATATCAGAGTATTTGGATGCAGAGCCTATGCTCACATGCCAAAGGAGAAGAGGTCCAAACTAGATGACAGAGCTGAAGAAGCTGTGTTGGTGGGCTATGAAACCGGATGTAGAGGCTACTGCAGAATTCTCGATCCAAAAACAGGAAGGATCACAGTGAGAAGTGTTGTGTACTTTGATGAGACTGAGAGAGCAGGTGTGAACCATACAGACACAGACTGCACAAGAGAAGAATCTCACAACACAGAACAGGTAATAGCCTACTGGCCTGAATGTGGAGATTAAGCCTGCTTGCCTCAAACACCCATCGTAGATGGAGAGGTGGAAGTGAATACACAAGCAGAAGGGGATGCAGAGCAAACAGGAGTATGTTCAGAGCTGGAAGTCACCATGGAAGCAGACAGGCTGAAGAAGTGGAAGTGAAAACACAAGCAGAAGGGGATACAGAGCAAACAGGAGTAAGTTCAGAGCTGGAAGTCACCACAGAAGCAGATGGGGCTCTGGAACCAGAACTTAGATGCTTGTCCTGATCAAACAGAGGAGTGCCATCCCATGCCTGTCCTACCTTTCAAGGACAGTGGTGCTATATGAACCTTCCACTGGGGAAGAAACCAAAAGGCTGCCTGCAGCAGAAGCAAGCAAATGGCAAGAAGCAGCACAGGAGGAAATAGACACCCTGCACAAGAATCAAATCTGGACAAGCCTGTGGGTGTAAGTGGGTCTTCAAAATCAAACGAGATTCAGAAGGGAAATCCAGACATAAAAAGCCAGATTAGTAGCCAAGGGCTACTCCCAGAGATATGGTGAGGACTATGATGAAATGTTTGTGTCTGTGGTGAGAGATGCCACCATAAGAACACTTTTGAGTGTGGCAGCATCCAGAAAAATGCATATTGAACACTTGGATGTATGGACAGCTTTCTTAAATGGACAACTCAAGGAAGAGATCTACATGGAACAACCTCCAGGATTTGAAAAGGAAGGAAGCAAATCAGTTGTTTGCAAACTTCAGAAAGGCCTTTATGGTCCAAAACAAACTACAAAAACTTGGAATGAAAAACTAAATGAGATGCTAATCAAGAAAGGCTTTACACAAGGCAAGGCTGATCCCTGTCTCTACACACAATACAAAGATGACAAATGGACCTACATTTTGACTTATGTTGATGATTTGATTTTAGCTTACCAAAATGTAAATAAATCTTAAAGCATCTAAATAATGAGATTGGAGTGAAAAGACTAGGACACATCACTTACTATTTGGGAATACAAGTAGAGAGAGAGGAAGATGGAAGCTATCTCCTCAGTCAAGAACAAAAGATTTGTGAACTCGTGGAATACCTAGAACTCAAGGAGGCCAATCCAGTGGCCACACCTATGGAAACAGGCTACTTTAAGACAGATGAGCACAGTGAGCCTCTACCAAATAATAATAAATACAGAAGTGCTATAGGAAGTCTGCTGTACCTAGCCACCTCCACGAGACCAGATATTACTTCAGCAGTTGGAATTCTCTGTAGAAAAAACAACTCACCAAGAAGAAAGGATTAGAATGCCATAAAGAGAGGGGGCTGATATTTAAAAGGTCCTGCACACTTAAAGTTAAAGCTACAAGCCAGCAACAGTCCCAGACTAGTAGCTTACACAGATGCAGTTTGGGCTGGAGACCTTACAGATCATAAATCCATCAGTGGAAACCTGTTCTTCTATGGAGGTGGAGCAGTGAGCTGGGCAAGCAAGAAGCAACAGGCTGTAGCATTCTCCTCTCCTGAAGCAGAATATACATCAGCTGCTCAAGCATGTCAGGAACTTATGTACCTATGCCAATTGCTAGGAACTTGGAATAATTGAACCAAAGCCTGTAGAGCTTCATGAAAACAACCAAAGCTGTATAAAAATCTCACAAACTGGGTCGATTCATGCACGAAGCATATTGATATGGAGCATCACCTGTTGAGAGATCTTCAAGAGAAGGAGTTTATTGAGATGAAGTATTGTCCATCTAGAGAAATGACAGCAGACATTCTCACCAAGCCACTCGTTAGAGGCCGCTTCCAGTTCCTGAGAGAGAAGATGAATCTTGTGGACTTAAACAAGCATTGCTGAGAAGGAGTATTAGAAGTGAAGAAGCATCAACGTTTGTTTACAACTCTGTGGGTGTGTTTCTGACCTGTATTTACTTCCTGCTTGCAGAGACCGCTTCCCCCCTTCTTTTCCCCACATAGTTTTAGTGTTTTTACAGCCCTTTGTCTCAGAAGCTAGTAGCCAGCAACATGAGGCAGAGGGAGCTTCTAGCTTTCTCACACACACACGCATGAGAGTCAGCTTTTAGGGACTCTTTCGTCTAAGTTAGGTAACTTTTTTCTGTTTATTTTTCTTATTCAAGATGTATTCTCTGCCATAATAAACATAAGTTCTGCTTTATAACTTTACTGAGCATCCTGCATGTTTTATGTCCCATTTTGTACCAGAAGCTCATGAAGTACGGGGGGGGGGTGTCTGCTGCAATCTGCTTAATATAAATCCCAACAACACTAACAGCTGAGGCACTGCCTGTCACAACAATAAAACATTATCTAACACTAGCTGTAGAGTCTTCTGCATGTCTACACAAAAGTAAGTCCCATGTGTATATGGAGCTTGCTCCCTGTAAGTGCACATTGGATACCAGCCTCATTCTGCTGGTAGTCATTTCTTTCATATCCAAAAGGGTATATTCTGGAGTGTTCAGCATAGGTATGCCATTAAAGGGTTGCTTATCATTGTTTACCAAGGTGATTTCTCCAAAGTAATTACCAAATCACTGCCCCTGCAATGTTCAGATATTGCCATTACTTTTCAAAATGTGCTCATGTATGCTTTATATGATGGAAATTCACCTCCCTTTGCAAATGAGAGTGTTATTCCAGTACAAATGAGAATGCATTTCAGAGCCAGTAATTAATTGCTATGAATGTTTTGCCAAGAATCTATAAATACAAGGCTGGAGTCAGCAAAATCCCAAGGAAGATTAAGGTTTTGTGTTTGTTTTTTAATGTCATGCATTGCTAAACCCAACAAGAAACCTGAAGACGTATTTTCAAACCAATGCTGTGCTGAGGTGATTTTAGATTCTAAAGGTATTAAGAGAGGCAGAGTTCTTTAACTACTGCTGTGTCCTCCTGCTCATTCTGCTGGGCAAGGCCCCAGACCTGCCTTGAGTAAGCTTCTGTTTCAAATGAAAGGAAATGTCTCCAAGAGGAATGCCAAGGTCATAGGAGTTCAAATGAACAGTGCATTTTAAAAATGTATCATGTTTATATTTACATATAATATTTAAATAGTGTTTAAATGGGAAGAAATCCAGAAGGGAACTATTTTGGAAATATCCGGTCTTGAGACATAATATCAAGACTTAGTATCAAATTATAGCCATCCTATAAAAAAGGCAAAGCAGACTGAATCCTGTGTTACACACTAAAGCCTGAATTCTATTGTTAGTCCCAATTAGGAATGATACATTGAATCAATGGAACTTGCATAAGAGTTGACTTGCCAAGTTCCCATTGGTTCAGTGGGTCTACTCTAGTTGGGGGTAGCCAACAGGATTTAGGCTTAAGAGTGTGCACTGAAGCAGCTATTTGTATATATTCCATTGTGAGCATACATATTATATGGGTCCGTAGTTGAAGGCGGATACTGTGGAACAGATATAACTTACAATTTCAAACTTTGTGGCACAACTTAGTATCATAATCAGTGTTGGGGCTAGTGTGTTTATTTTAGGAACCAATATATGGCTTTATAAGAGTGAATGCATTTCAAATGCTAAGCATATATTTTCAAACCACACAAAGCTCTTTCTCAAGCCGGCTATCCCAGGGGGAAATGCCACTTTGACAAGCACATACAGTAATTCAGTAACAAGTTATAGGAAGACCAGCTGAACAATAACCTAGAGAATATTTCATTTTATTAGCTCATCTAGCCTGAGGATGACTTCTGTTTAAATCATAGGCTTGCTTCCAGTATATTAATCAGTTGGAATAATGATTTGCCTCAGTTTTTGGAAGTTATCTTTCTGGAATCTGTATTTTAATCCTAGGGAACTAGCATCTTCCTTTGCAATTGCTAAAAGTGACACTGTATACCCTTTCAAAGCATTTTTAAAAACTTAATATTTTGAACCATTCTTGCCCAAAATGGAGAGAGACACTATGGAGGAATTATTTAGAGGAGAGAACAATGATATCTGCATTGATTGTGGATAACCAACAATTTTGTCCCTGAGCAGCTAAGTCTGGCCTGAACCACAGAAACAACTTGGGTGTTCACTTGGTGCTCCAGAGACTACCATGGGGGTGTATGGTGACTTCTTTGCAGCAGTGTCTTTGAAAGTGACATCTGGTAAGTCGGTTCCCTTTGCCTTGTAGTCAAGGCTAACAATACACAGAAGGACAAACCAGCCACTGAAGAAGTTCCTCCCCATCCCCAGCTGTCCTCTTTGCTCCTTTAACTTATGGGTCCACTGACTGTAGAGGAGGGCAGGGAAAGCGAGCAGAGGGAGACTCAGCATGTGAGAATCAACAGAGATCCTCAGGGGAACAATTAGGTTCCTTCCTCACCACTTCCCACAGAGAACCCCACTCCCCCAGACAAATCCTGTTCTTTCCAGCTGTTCTGGAGTTGTCAGATATCCATAGGATGCCTAGTTATTTTAAAATCCTGCTGCCAAACCCATACATATAATATTATGGCCACCAAGCCAGGCAGAGCCAGCCATCTTCATTTTCCACCATCTCTTCTTTGTATCTATTGCTAATTACTGTATCTGGTTCCTTCCTGCCCCCATTTCTGCTGGAGGAACTGGGCTAACCTGCCAGCAGCCTTCCACCCTGTCGTCCTCTCACCAGGAGCAGGCCTTTCCCCATCTAGAAAATGTTCCTCTGTTACAATACAAATAAACTGGCAGAGACACCCTAAAGCCGAAGCACTGATCCGTGTGATTCTCCGTTGAAAATACACGCCCAACCTTCCTCTTCTGTTTTTTGAGAGCTTTTATAATAGATAGCAGGGTCACTGATTCTTGCGGAGGTTTTCTCATATGCACGTGAATCAGGACGTGCAAGTCAAGAAAGTACAGACTCCCTAGCACAGGGCTATTGGGGTACCAAGCTCTCCCCTGCCGGCGGTGGGGGTGGGGAGGAGAGACGCTCCTTTTCTTAAAAAAATAAAGATCTCCGCTTGACCCCATCGTGTTAACCCAATCCGTTTCTCAGTTAAACCGAAGAATTTGGATTTAAGGACTTGGCCTGGGATCAGCAAAGCAATTCTGTGCATGTCCGATCAGAAGAAAGCCCCATTTAGTATAGGGGGTGGGGTGGGGGCTTACTCCTAGGCTCAGATCATCACACTACACTGTTATAGCGCTATTATTCCACTTTAACTGCTATGGCTGCCTCCTGTGGACTCCTGGGATTTGCAGTTTAGGGAGGGGCATTTAGAACTCTCAGCCAGAGAGAGGTTTTAGGCCTCACTAAACTACAAACCCCAGCATTCCACAGGAGGCAGCCAGAGCAGTTAAAGTGGAATAATAGCACTATAACAGTATAGTGTGATAAAGGTCGCCCAGATGGACCTCGGTCCAAATTCATGGCACTGCAGAGCCAAGGAGCCAGGGCAGCGGGATGCACGGGTGAGGGAGAGAGAAAAGAGCAGCTATTCAACCCATTGCCTGGATGCCGCAACTGATGCCTCTGCAGATCAAACGGCTGTGGCATCTTGAGAAACCCATCAGTAACGGTGACATGGTGGTGGGTGGTGGGAGTTGTAGTGCTCCACCTCTGGATGGCGGGTGTGGCATCTTGAGAAACCCATCAGCTATGGTGACATGGTGGTAGATGGTGGGAGTTGTAGTACTCCACCACTTGACGGCACACACCAGGTTGCAGAAGACTGCGCTTCCTTAGAGGCGTGAAGAGGACAGAGAAAGTAGAGCCCTCCCTCCTAAAAGTGCAAAAGAGCTAGTTCAGAAAGGTAAACAGATTCCAAGTGGCTTTGGTAGAGAGATCTGGCCGCGGCGATACCCAACCCCACTTTTTGGGACACTCATTTGCAATCGAAGGGGGCTTAACTTCTGAATTCAAGTGGCATGAGGAAGCTGGTGATGTCATGTCAGGGAGACCCGCGGACACGTCGCAGGGAACTCGAAAAGGTCAAGAACAGCGATAATGCCAGGAGCGACACGCTGCTGCGACCGTACGCCGCAGCACGGTGGCTCAGGTTCTTTTTCCTTGTCTCCCCACCTCTGGCGATCGGCTGACTTCGGGCAGCGATTAGGGAATCCGCGCCTTGAAGGTTCAGAGGTAACCTGGGCTTAACCCCGAGGTTCACCACATCCGCTAGGGTGGAGACGTCGCTAGGTCTTTGTGAAAGGGTGTTTGTTGGTTGGTTGGTAAATATTTATTTAAAATATAAACAGAACAACGGAAGGAACAAAACATCACGCCATTGAGATTAAAGCGGGGGAATGCCCAGGGAATCGTCCCCTGGCGACGGGCAGCCCCCAACCGAGCTGCCCAGTGGACAGTTCCTCGGGTGGGCGTAGCACGCGGTGGCCCTCGGCTCCTGCGGAGAAGAGTCCCCCGACCCACTTCGAGCGGCTGGCCTCCCGCGGCTGGCCTTGGCCGGAGCGATTAAGCCAGGCCATCTGAGTCCGCGGTTGCTCCTGCTGAGCGCGGGATTAATCCGGAGCAGGTCGGGCGCCTCTCCAGTGCAGCTGCCTTGATCCCCTCTTGCTCTTCTTTGTGGCCCTCGCCGCCTTCTTAGCTCGCGGTCGGGGATCCAGAACTGCTTTCAACAAGGACGTAAGGCTTGAGGGGCGAAACAGGTTCCTCCCAAACCCTAACGCTGAGAAAGCCAGTCCCGCGGGAAAAGAAACCTCCACCCAGCCGCGGCTCAGCGGCCCTCCCAGCTTTCCTGCCCATCGCGTGTTCTCGAAAGAAAGGCCCCTTTCCTTTGTCTCCTTACAGACCTAAGCCGATATCGAACTAGGAGCGATATATAAGTCTCCAGAGTGGTTTGAGTGTAGGACTAAGACTCTGGAGACCAGGGTTTGAATCCCCATTTGGCCCTGGAAACCCGTTGGGTGACCATGGGCAAGTCACACTCTCTCGGCCTCAGAGGATGGCTATGGCAAACCCAGCTGAAGAAATCTTGTCAAGAAAACCAGTGGTAGGGTAGCCTTAAGGCACACAGCAGCAGCAGCAGCAGCCCCACCACCACCACTATATAGGTCTCCCTGGATTCTCTGGGTCTTGAAGGCTGCTGAAGCACCGCTCAGAGGCTTCTGGGTCTCTTTGGAAGTAAGTCCTGCAGGTGCTGGGGAGACGTCAGCTCCCGAAGAAGCGTGCGTGGCACTGCGGCCTTTGCCAGGCGGCCTCCCTTCTCTCTAAAACACTCCTGCCCGGAGTTCAAGGAGACTGGGCTTCTTCGTCCTTTAGGTTTTGTTACTTAGGGGGAAAGGGGGGGGGGTCTTAAGTGGCTCCTTAAAGAACACCATCGCTGGTTTTCATGGAAAGATCTGTTCAGAGCAGGGTTTGCCATTGCCTTCGTCTGAGGCTGAGAGTGTGTGACTTGGCCAAGGTTACCCAGTGGATTTCCATGGCTAAGCGGGGATTTAAACCATAGTCTCCAGGAGTTTCCTTTGGCATAAGCTTTCGTGGGCGGACGCTGAGTTCAGTTCAGCTGGGCGGATCTTCTGTTAAGAGAGTCGCCACCCAGGACAAGAAACAAGAACAGCGATTCCCAAACTCTCCCCCTCCAGATGTTTCGGACTTCAATTCCCAGAAGCCTTATCCATCTTGGCCAATGATCAGGGATTCCGGGAGCTCTGGAAGACTAGAGTTTGGGAAACCTGGAACTAGAGGGGCGAGTAAATTAGGACTGGGCTAGGACTGCGGTCTCTTTTCCTCCCTGAAGCTTATTGGGTGACCTTGGGACCCCCTCCTTCTCTCTCGCTCGCTCGCTCACACTCACTCACACACACACACACACAGCACCTAACTTCCCTCACAAGGGGCAAAATACCTCCTGCGAAGACCAGCTGGGGCGGGGGAAACAAGCCCCTGTGCCTCCCTGAGCTTTCGGAGGAAGGGCGGGCCAGAAAGAAACACGCAAGAACGGGGTATCCGGCGGGGCTTCGAAATCACGGTCAGGACCGCGCCAGGAGAAGGGGCCGCCCCAGTCAAGACCGGTTTAAGGAATTTGGGGGCCCCCTGCAATGCTTTATTTGGGGGGGGGCATATGTTTATCCCAGGTCAATGTAACCTAACTCAACCTAAGCTATTCCCAGTACAGGATATTCAGATTATTACTAATAATGTTTTTTTGCAGGAGGAGGGTTACTACGGGGCCCTACAATGATGGGGCTCCCTGCGGATGCTGACTCCCCAGTAGAGTCCTTTGGCAGGGTCATTGAAACCGATGAGCTTGGCCAGGAGAACGGGGGCATCCCCTCTTCCTTCCTCCTCCTCCTCCAGAAGGAATGGACAGGGCATTTCTCTGTTTTCCCCAAAAGGAAAAGAACGAATGACCAAGAGGAAAAACACGCGTCCTCCTCTGAATACTGTACATTCTCTGGGCTAATGTCTAAGGCTGAAGAAGCTCAGCTTTTGAAACAAAGGAACCGAGAGGGAGCCAGGCGAGATCCTCTCGGCAATAGGCGGTCTTCAGCGGGTTTTAGCGTCACCGGCCCGGTTCGCGTTTCCAGGCGCGGATCGCGGGGGGTTGCTCGGGGCCTTCCTTAACTGGACGGGGGCAGTCGCGTGGGATCCTCTTATTCCTCCGACCCCAAATCGCCACCCCAATGCCCTGGAAGGGGAGAGCAGACTCGGCGCGCTTAAAGCCGTTCAGAAGGGCCTCTTGAAGAGGGCTCCCAACAGTTTGGGGTGTGTGTCTGGAGAGGTGTGTGTGTGAGAGAGAGAGACTAAAATGGTATCCGAGGCTCCATTCCCCCAGGTCACAGGAGCTTTCAGCCCGACTCTCCCGGGAACCCCGAGGCTTTGTAACTGATCCGGATTTCAGCCCGAATCTCATTCCGAAGCAAGGGCTGGAGGCGAGTTCACGGCAACGTTATTCTGCCAGTATTGGGCTAAGCCCAATGGCTAGTCCCAACTTGGACTAGATCCCTTGACTCCGGTGTTGAATGGTGAGCCAACAATTCTGTAAATCCCATTGATCTGATGGCGCCTCCTCTAGCGAGGTTTGCCAATGGGGTTTCATCCTAATCGGCTGTGCAACTTTCGAGCGCAGTCGGTTTGTGGCTCGGACTGCCCGTGGAGGCAACTAGGGGGAACTTCCAGCAGGATCTCCGGCGGGGGGGGATATGGATGGATGGGGCCGTTGGAGATGGGAGGGAGGGAATCTGGTCGGCTTGACGGCAGAAAACGGGAAGGAGAAGGAAATGGCCGGCGTGGCGGTGTGGGGGGCATTTGAGAAAGGCGGAGCCCCCAGAGAAGCGATGTGGTCTCCCCCCCTCCAGCCGCGGCCCCCCATCCTGCCGCTGCCGCTGCCGCTGCCTTTGCCGCCCTCCTCCCGCCTCCCACCCCTGCATTGCAACACTGCGGGTCTCCTTCCCGCTTTCCCTCTGGGCGGGCAAAAGCCTGCAATGCAGCACGGCGAACGCCCCGCGCTCTTTCCGTGCCGCGGCAGAACGAGCGCCCTTCCCCCAGCCAGCCCCCGCGGCCGCCCCAGAGAAAGAGTGGGGTTTCATGTCGTCACCCTCCCCCGCAATTCTGTCCCCCTCGCCTCAAGAATTTGGGGAAACAGAGGGGCTTGGATCGGTCCCGCAGCCCGTCTCCTTGGAGGCAGCAGAAGTGCCCCTCTCCGGCCACCTAATAAATAAAAAACATGCGTGGCCCCTTCACAGCCCAGGCGGGCGGGCGAGAGAAGAGGCGCCTACACCGCGGGGTTAGCCGGGGAGGAAGGCGTGGGTTCCCAAACGGCCACCTGGCCCGCGCCGGAACCGCGCTAAGGGATGTCGGGTTTGGCTTTTTTAAATGGAAGCTTTCCTCGAGGTTGCCTTAGCAGACAGAGCGCCTTACCAGAACAAACACCGATTTGATTGTATTTCATTTTTTTAACCAAATAAATAATCCAGGGCACCTGCGTGGCGCCGCAGCACAAAAGAAGCCGTTGGACAGGTTTGGACTGGAGACACAAAAAGAAGCGTCGGTTGCGGGGCTCCACTTCCCCCTCCTCCTCCTCTTCGTTGGGCACGAGGGTTAGAAAGGCTCCCGGCCTTGCTGGCCCCGTCGCCACCCGCCGTCCCCTCCGCCCAAGGTGTCTAGTTCTCCAATGTAGAAGCCTGGCCAGGGCTTTCCCCTGGTCCCCTTTCCTCCTCAGTTGACTTCACGCCCCCACGCCCCCCCATAAGGACATTGGGAGGTGGAGGGGTGTGTCTGGGTGTGAGAACCAGAAGACCTAAAGAGGTCATTCTCAGAACAATAGGGCCCCTTATGCCCTCTATACGTACACTCACCCATAGGCCGTCCCTTTTAACCTTTGCAGAAGTAAGGGACTTCCTTGAGACTTGAAGGCTGCTTTTTCTTTGGGGTACCTTCCTATGCAAGTCCGTTGCAAAACTCCCCATTGGTTTTCACTGATGGAAGGTTGCCTTAAGCCGGAAGCACGAGTGGGGACCACCACATTGGGGTTGTACTAACCGGGGCTGAACCGCATTCTTCTGGTGCGGAGGCTCCTGAGGCCTAGCAACATTCAACCATTAGCTGCCTCATGCGTGCTAGCTTCTAGCTTCTGTGACAAAGGGTTGTAAAACATTAAAACTAATTGAAGCAACAAGGGGTGAAGTGATCTCTAGCAGGAAGTAAATACAGATCAGGAACACACAGAGAGAGAGAGAGTTGTAAACAAGCGTTGAAGCTTCTTCATCTCCCACACTTTCACACTACAGAGTTGTTGCACTATGATTCCACTTTAACTGCCACGTCTCCATCCTATGAGAGTCTGGGGGGCTGCAGGTGAGGGAGAAGCCTTTAGAATCCTCAACAAGAGAATTCTCCTCTGGTGCTTCTGGCCAAACCACAAACCCCAGGATTCCTAGGATGAAGCCATGGAGATTAAAGAGGAATCATAGCGCTACAACTGGGTAGTGTGAGAGGGCCTGGTCCCAACACAGGAGGCTAGTAATAACAGTGACTGGCTTGGGGGTGAGGGAATACAGAAATTGTCTGGAACTGAAGGAGATTTAGCAGGGGGCAATTCTCTCGGTTTTGATCTCTGATTTTTCCAGGCTGAGGAGCTGGTAAGACTCTCTCTGAAATCGTCCTGACCCCGTTCTTGGCCAAGGGGACCTTTCAGTCCTCATTTCAGTGTCGTGCCATTCCGCTCGCCAGTTGGGGCAGAGGAAACGTTCGGCAGTTATTCCAGATTAAATAGCCCAGTAAATGTGTCCGCATTTATTGGGGGGCGAAGGGGTTGTGAAAATGGGCTGAAGCATGTTGCAGAATTGTAATTCTACAAAAGCATTGTAGAATCCTCTGCAATACCACAGAAGCCGAATCAAGGATACTGTACTCGCAAGCAGGGCGCTGCGCCATTCAACTCCGCACCACCACCAATCTATCCCACGCAAACAGCGGGGCCGTGGCGGGATTTCCCTTCAACTCCCCACCCTAGGAAGAGAACCGGAGAGACCCACGGAAGGGGCTGAGGAGGTGGGAGCCTGTTGCTTCCACCTTCTCTGCCCCCTCGCCCCTCTTGGAGAGAAGGAGCCGGGGGGGATGGCGGCGGGGGGGTGCGGGGATCGTCCCCATCCCCTGGCAGCGAAGGATCCCGCAGCCAGCCTTCCTCTTCCTCTTCGGCATTAGGCGGGGGGGGGGGGCTGGGGAAATACAAAATGGCGGGTGGAGAGAGGAGTGGGCTTCCAAGCAAGGCAAAGCGCGCCCTTCTCTCTGTGCCTCTCCGACCCCCCCAGGAGAAGGCGGCGGGAGCCCCCAAATCCCTTCCTCGCCGCCGCAGTCTCGCCGGTCGATCCGCCGCCGCCGCCGCCTCTACCAGGCGATCCCATCCTAAAGGCAGGGAAAGCAACAGAAAATGGCTGCCCTCGCCGCTCCCGCCTGGCTGGATTCTTCCAGAAGAACAAGAAGAAGAAGGGCAGCATCTCTCCCCGGGGCCGCCCCCGCCGCCCCCTCACCGCTCAGGCCCTCCTGGCGCTGGGCACTCGGGCAAGGTCGATCCATGTACCCCTCGGGGCAGAGGCTGGGAGGCAGCAGCGCTCATGAGGAGGACGACTGCAGCACTATTATGATTAATACTGTTGTTATTATTCCTGCTCTCGTCTTGGCCTTCCTCCCTTGGAGCCAGGATGGTCCCGCCAGTCCAGTCCACGTTCCCCAGGCCGCCTAGACGCCGGCCATGGCAGTCCCTGGGCCCTCCCTGCAGGTAGGGAGGAGGCCACCTGAAAGAGAGGCTCCAGGGCTCCTGAGTCTGATTTCAGAGTTGTGTGGAAGAAGGCATTTCCCAACCGGGGTATCTGGCCAGCAGCTCTCCCACACAGCCCTTAAGGGCTCAGGAGCCCTGGTCGAGCTATCCGGTGGCCGCCCTGCCAGCGAGCGCCAGGCAAAACATTGCCCAGACCCGATTAGGCTCCCGAAATAGGCAAACACCCCCCTCAGCCTAGTGCGCATCTCTCAAGCGAGTTGTTGCAGCTCATCCGCCTTGGGTGGCAGGGAAGGGGCATCTCTCTGCCCCAGGCTCCCGTGGGAGGAAGAGTCGGCGCCCATGGGTGGTCTGTCCTCAGTCTACCCCTCGGTTCCCAAACCGGGTGAGCAGCCGGTAGAAGACAGGGACACGGGAGAAGGGCCGCCCCACGCTTTTTTTCGGATGTCGGTCCTGCTCCCTTCACCGAGGCTTCCTCCCCATGCCTCAGTCGAGCCCCTATCGCACAGAGCAGTTTATTTCCTTCCCGAGTCCCGCTGCCTATTTAAACGTGGGATGAATGGGGTAGACTAGAACGATCTGAGATAGAACAGAGGTGACCTATCCCGGAATCTGGAGATTTGTTTTAAAAAAAGCATGATCCCGTTAGTGTGAGATACTACTAAAGCCCCCCGCCCCGTGTGTGAACGGCTCTATCTTGGCTTCGGGTAACCTTATTAAAGACCAAAGATTTATTTCTACAAAAACTGGCTGACGCCTTTTCTGAATACCGCGAAAAGGCTCCTGCGTTCTCAGCCACCTCTCCTAAGATCCTCCAGATCCAGATCCGAATTCGAATCCACGGTCAAACTGTAAAGCCCGGCGAGGGCTAGCGCGTCTTTGGGGACCCAATATTGAGAGGGGAATCGCTGTCTCTCATCCTTATGTCGGTCTGGTATGAAATGGGCATAGGAGTGGTCAACTCCATAGGGGCGCTGTGAAGGCGGGGGGGGGGGAAGGGTGAGAAGTCCTGATCCTAACCATATTTAATTCGACAGAAGTCCCACGATTGAATCGGGGGTGCAAAAAACGTTCGAACACGCCAAGGCTCCCACGACTTTACGTGAGAGTAAATCCACAGAAACAAATGGGTCGATGTCGGCTAATCCTGCCATCGGGACTAGGGGCTGTGAGAGTGGCGCGGAATGTGGGCAGTTGCCTCTTTTATGGCTTTCCCTTTCCCTTGGGGGGGGCGGGTGTATGTATGTCAGCGAAGCCAAATAAACCCTCGACAGCCTTTTTAGGGCCTGGTATTCCACCTGGGATTAAACAGGTCAAGGGGAGGAGGCCGACCCTGGGGTGGCGGGGTGGGCGGTTGGGGGTGGGTGGGAGCGTTCTCGGGAGGCGCTCGGGCGAGAGGCGCTGATGTCAAGGGTATAAAAAGAGACCGCCAGCCCTATAAGGAAGCGCTGCGGAGACGCCGAGGCTGGGGGCTGCCGCAATGGCGGGTGAGAGCGAGCGAGCGAGGGAGGGAGAGAGATGCGGGCAGAGCTGGCATGGGCAGCGCTCGGCTGGTGGTGGCACCCGCCTCTGGCAAGGCTGGCTGGACCACCTTTGGGACGAGGGCCGAAGAAACCTCTCGAAACCCTTCAAACGCAGTGCCGTCGCCTCCGGAGAGAGGGCGAGGAGCGGGGTGGGGGGAAGACATGCCAACACAGAGAGAAGGAAGGCAAACGGAGAAGAAAACGCGCTGATGCCCCTCTCACACCCTTTAGAGGCGTGAAATCTCTTGCTTCCGTACCATTCTATCTGTCGTTTCTCTCTCTCTCTCTCTCTCACACACAATACAGATACAAAGAAAGAGACACCAGAATCCTACGAAGCGCCTAAACACGATGAAGCTGTTGCTTGCTATACCCGTGCAGCACATTCCTAAGACCATAAATGCTCTGAAGGAAGCATGGCGGAGTTCAAGAGCACTTGCCCCCCCCACCACAACCGGGCCTTAATGTAGCTCATCTTCCTCCGGCCTTTGCAAACCCCCCACCATCTAGTTCTGCGGAGCTTTTCCTGAGAGGCCCGACTTCGGAGTAAGTGGTTTAGTGTGTGAACGGCAACGTTTACCTCTCGAACCTTTTGCTGAGGAAGGACACGAAGGAGGCTGAGGAAATCTGAAACAAGCTGACTCCTTAATCCCCAAGTCTTGATAGCGGAGGGCACGGTGGGTCCCCAAGGGCGGCGGGGAAAGGAAAAGAAACGTGGGAAGGCCGCCGCCTGAACGAGGGTGTGTTTGGACTCCTCACTCTTCCCTTGCCTTCCCTGGCCTCTTGGTGTTTTGCTGTTGTAGGCGAAGCCTTGGTTCTGAATATGACCTTCAGCTTGACCTTCAGATCGACGTCAGCCACAACCGGCATCCGGGCGTGGCTGGTGTCTATGTGAAGGTCGGGCTCCGTCTACAGCTCGGCCCCGCTTTCTTCTGTTTCACGCGTCCTTGGGAACGTCTGGATATTTGGGGGCGGACGGGATTCACTTGTGAGGGAAGGAAGCAGAGCAGAATTTCAACGTGAAATTTCAGGGGTACGAAACAGGAGGCTCCGGGTCACACACTGCTGGAAAGGGATTCGGATACGAAGGACAGTTTGGGAGGGGACTGAAGGCGATTTCTTTTTTGGTGGGCAGGCACTAGGCGTGGGTACGGAGCAAATTCCCGAAAGGCTCCTACAGAGTGGAAAGCAGAGACATCTGGGCGGCGATAAGATTGGAAGGACTGTTTATGAAACTGCAAGCCCATGGCCGCTGGGACTGAGGCCAAATTCACACTACACAAATAATCCAGTTTGAAACTGGATTATTTGTCATGTCTCCTTCCTATGGAATCCTAGGATTTGCAGTTTTACAAGGTCTTTAGTCTTCTCTCCCAAAGAATGCTGGTGTCTGACCAAACTACAAATCCGAGGATTCCACAGAAATGAGCTATGGCAAATAATCCAGTTTCAGACTGGATTATTTGTGCAGTGTGAATATGTCCGTAGATTGTTGTTGCTGTGTGCCTTCAAGTCGTTTCCTACAGATGGCGACCCTAAGGCGAACCTATCACGGGGTTTTCTCGGCAAGATTTGTTCGGAAGGGGGATTGCCTTTGCTTCTGTTTGAGGCTGAGAGAGTGTGACTAGCCCAACGTCATCCAGTGGGTTTCCATGGCTAGATGGGGATTCCCACCCTGGTCTCCAGAGTCGTAGTCCAACGTAGCCAAACCACTACACCACACTGGCTTTGGGAGGTGGATCCCCAGAGATAAAAGCTGACCAGAAGCTCAGCCTTCCGGGAGTTGAAATAACGCAAGAGGCGGTCAGGCCCTCTTATCTCGCCCTAAACGGCCTGTTTCCATGCCAGGTTGGCAGGATGGAGGGTCGCTTCCGGCCAGGGCACTGCAATGCCACTTGTGGGTCCTGCTCTCATCTCTCTCGCTGTGAGGCGGGCGGGGACCCAAGCAGATTATTCCCTCCCCTCTGGACTCCACCTGGACTTTCCCCGCTGCCTGGACTCCCAGGGTAAAGGCCTTCACTGAGCCCGGCTGCCAAGGTCGGGCTGAGTGCGAGCAAAGCGCGGAGCAGCTGGCAGCCCCTCGGCGCCGGAAGGTCCAGCTTGCTGCCTCCTGGGACCCCGAGGCCTCGGAGCACATGGAGGACGCCGGGGCTCCCGCCGAGCAGCAGCGCTCCCCTACCCCTACCCCCCAAGCCCACCAAGGGGGCAGCGGAGCCGTCGAGGAGTCAGGCCGCCCGCCCGGTCTCGCCCGCCCCCCTCGAACCGCTCCAATCCCCGGCTGCAAAAATCTGCGGCAGTGACCTACATTGCGAGCGGCAGAGGAGGACACAGGCTTAGCTCCCGAGGAGGCCGGGCTCTGGGAAGGATGGCTCAGCCAAGAGCTCTCGCTGCAGGGAGGGAGCAGGCCGGGCGTCCCTGCCGTACATTCCCGTCCCAAATATTGTGGCGGGGGGGCAGTGAGGGCTACCGGTAGGCGGGCAGGCCTGATCCTCCATGCCTTAGTGAAACGGAAAGCCATGGCTTCACTGAAGGCAGTTTCCGACCGTGGACACTCTGAAGCTTCTGTGTCCTTGAGCTCAGGTCTTTTAAAATGGGTGGCAGGTTCGGGCGGGGGTGTCCGTTCTGCCCCTTCCCACTCACCATGGCGAAGGGCGAGAGAACCGAGGGGGCCCGTGGGAGAGGAGCGGCGGGAGTCTTTGCTCTGAGCTTCGGCGGCCTACCAGCCAGTGCCGCAGCCCGAGCAGGTTTCTTCTCCACGTAGAGATTCCCGATTAGCCTACTGAAGCCCAAAAGTCGAAAGAGAGACAGACCCTCATCCTCATCCTCATCTAAACTTTAAAAAAATCCCTATACGTATTATTATTTCATTTTTTGTATCAGTATGTATCCTCTTTCTGTTTCACCTTGTAAAACCGATTTTGCCGCGGCGGCGGCACCTCCGCCCACCTGATATTGTCTCTCCAGATCAGCTCCTTCTTCGTCCACCACAAACTGCTCCGAGAGTCGCCGCTGATCGGTGCCGATTCCATGGCCCACTGCCCTGGGAGCAAGGGGCTCCGAACGCCTCAGCCTGGCTTTCTCTGGGGAAGACACAGCACTTGCGCGGCTAGCCTTACAAACTGGATCCGTGGGAGTTTACGCGCTTTCGGTTTTCTTTAAAGAGCCGGGGAGTTCCCCCTTCCTTCCTCTGGCCTAGTCCCCTTTTTTCGTATTCCGTGCCTTCCAGGAAAAGCCTAGTCAGGTTTACTTGGAAGTGGGCCCTGCTGAGGTCAAGAGGACTTTCAGGTACCTGTGCTAGTGTAGGGTGGCAGCCTCGCGATGGGGTCCGGCCAACCTGGGAAGCAGATCACTTGGAATTGTTCCGGGTGTCGATCCCCCACTGCGTGTCCCTTAAGAGATGGCGGTGGTGACTGCGGGGGCCTGAGGACAGTCTGCAATGGCAGCCCTCCCTCTCCATGTGGAATGCCCGGTTTCCTCGATCGACCCAGTTTGTCTTGGGGCTTCTAAAGACATACCGACGTGGGGCCAAGCCAACAGGGAAAACATCCTTATTTATTTTCCTCAAGCGCTCTGGTCAATTCCAGCGGGCAGTGTTACATGGTTTTATTTCATAACTCTTCCACCACAGAAAGTGGAGTCCCGAACTCCTAATGTTCCCTGGAACAGACTTCCTGACTCCAATTAATTCCCAGACCTTCCAAAAGCAACCCCCACGTCTCATACTCGGCTCTAGCATCGTGGGCCTCCTTGGATTCAGGCTCCCCAACTGTGTTGGGAGATCAGCAATCTTGTGCCTGACTGAGACTCATTTTAACTCTGAGAGGGCCCAGGAGGCATCGCCTTGCCTTTTCGCACAGGATGGCTGCCCTCCTTACACGAGACCACCCTCCACTCCGACGCCAGGGATCCCGCTGTCTAGAGGGAGGGGTGGCTATACAGTACTACCCGGTCTGTGAAAGTGTACATCTTACAATGTGTGAATGCAACAGACAGGTGCTTGAAGACACCTGTATGGGATGGTCTCTGCTGGTTCTTCTTGGAGAGCAGATTTTGGTGACGAACTGGTTTTTCTGCTGTGTCAACTTCAGGTGGCCCTTGTTGCCCGGGTCGCTGCGACCCTGAGAGAAGGCGCAAGCCTCCCCGTGTCCACTGTTCTCTCCATTCATCCGTCCCCGCGGCCTGCCAGTCCCTTCCCCACGTCCTCCGCATGCCATCTCTCCTCTCCGCTCTCTCTCTCTTTCTGACCCTCGTGTACACCCAGCCTGCGTCCCCTCGTTCAGGCCACCGATCAATTCGTGGTATCCGTATGGGCCATCCATCACTCTGACATACGTGCCCATCAGTCAGGCACACCAATATATATATATATATATATATATATATATCCCATTTCTCTCCCTCCCCTTTTTTCTCTGCCACACACACACACACACACAGGCACACACACACACATAGCCTGTTCCCCAGCCTGTCGCCGCTTCCCAGCCACTGGAGCGGAACTCTCTCTTTCCCAGCTAATTGTAATTATTGTTACGCTCTTTCTGACTTACAGGCCAGAGGGCTGTGAGGGAAAGAGAAGGGAGGAGGGATAATAAAAAGAGAAGGAAGGAAGGAAGGAAGGAAGATGAGGAGAGATATAAAATCATTGCTGGCAGTGGGTGGGGGAGGAGGAAACCATGATCCACTCGGGGCCAAATTGGCCCCTGGTGCAGCAACTTCAGCTTCACTGGTGCCGGTGTGTGTGTGTGTGTGTTGTGTCAAAGGGAGGGAGCTGTAGTGGGGAGGGAAGGCGGTCATCTAGATCTACCCTCAGCTTCTTTCTCTCCTCCCCCCCCCCCGCGCCTCCGCGGCCGCTTTTCCTCGGGACGCCTCCATTTTTTTGCCTATGCTGCGGGGAGGGAGGGAGGGAGGGCGGGAAAGGCGGGTGAAAAGAGAAGGCGAGAGAGGCGGGGAGGGGGAGAGGACTCGCAAGCCCGTCTCCGCCACTGAAGCCTGGTTGCCGAGATACGGGCCCACCAATCAGCGCTCAACAGCTCACCCAAGGCTCTCTCGCCGCTTCCTTATATGGTGCAGCTAGTCTGCAGGGCGCCGCGTTCATCACCATATAAGGGCAAGAACCTAAATACAGTGTCTACCTTGTTCTCTGGGCGCTTTTGCCTTTTCCTCGCTCCCTCCCTCCCTCCCTCCCGCGCCCGCCCGCCCTCCCCTCCCCAGCCCAAGACGAGCTGAAGGCGATCGATGCCAGAGCGGGGAACAGCAGCCGCCAGAGGCCGAGTGGAGCAGCACCGTGCCCGGGCGGGGAGGGAGGGAGGCAGGCAGGGAGTGGGGAGGCTGTAGTTGCTCCTGCCCCGGGAAGGCGGAGGACAGGTTCTGATTCTGTCCGGGTTTGGGGTTTTTTTTTTTTGGTAATTTGATTTAATGTTATTTACTGCAGCCTGCCTTTTCTGCTGCTGCTGCTGCAATTTCTCTGCTTTGTTTTATCAGAGGAGATGCAAATGAACTGGAAATTCTCTTGCAGGCAGTAATGGCTTTTGTTAAAGCGCAGTTCCGCTGCCAAAATGGGAAAGCGAGCCATTTGGGGCGGCCGGGGGGGGGGCGTGGGGTTGGGTTGAGATTGCAGCTGCGGGTTCCTTCCTGCCTCAGTCACCTGGAGGAGCCCCGAGGGAGGAGGGAATCCCGATATTTCCGAGGCCGGCTGTGCCTGGATCGCTCTCTCCACCCCCCTGCCATCGTTGCATACAGTCCCCAGGGAAGTCATTTGTAAAGGGGGGAAAGAAAAACCCACGAGCGTCTCCTCGCCCTGGCTCGGGAAGAGGGACCATTCCGCCATTCTGAAAAGAAGGCGGGGTGGGTTACCTGCCCACGAAGCGGGGCTGTTTCTACGCACAAGACCTAGGCTTGGTCTCCTTTGAGGCCCTTTCGCCGTAGCGGCAGATGCTTAGGCTTAGTAATGGTGATGGCTAAGAATGAGAAAAAGACAGTCTGCACATGCTCTATGGCGCTTTTATTTTTTGTTTTTTTAAAGAGTGGCTGATATTCCCCACCACCGCCACTTTCCAGGTTCGGAGATGAAGGCAGTTTAAGGCCGCGATCCTGTACGTATTTACCTGGGAGTAAGCCCAGTTGAACTAACTGGGGCTTACTTCCGAGTAGACACGCATAAGGAGGGGCTAAAACCCAGGAGACCCCTCTGGCCTGGCTCTAATCGAGCCGCCAGGCCAGAAGAAAGGGAGGGGGCGTATCGGCCTCGAAGCCATAATAAGAGGGCCTAAAAAAAGGAGGGCTGGGCAGTCCCGTCTCCGAGCCAGTGCGGAGAAGTTGCCGTCACACCTCCTTGCAGCTGTCAGATTCCAATTTATACCTCCTTTCTCCTCCTCCTCCTCCCCCCTCCAGCTGACGTCAGCGGGCTGATGTGTGGCGGAGGCTGGGTGGGGACGGGGGGGGAGGATTTCCATCAAATGCACGACGCCTCCCTCCCGCTTCACAGCAGCCCCCCCCCAGCCAGGGACTTAGAGGGGCAGGTGTGCGCGCGCCCGCGTGTCCGAAAGGAGGGGGGAGGGGCGAGATCGTTTTCTGGCTCATTTTCAGGAGCCCCTCTACCCCCCCCCCCGCCTCTTTCTTTCTGCACAACTGGATTTCGCTGGCTCTTTCCAGAACCCAGCAGGAAAGATAAACAATTACGGAACGAATATGGCTCAGGAACTCAGACAAAATGGATCCCGACCGGGGAGGTGGGGTGGGTGGGTGGGTGGAGGGATGGAGGGTGATCGTCTGCGAAAGGGCCCGCTGTCATTGGCTGCCGCGCGGGTTGGGGTGTCCACCCTGGCTTGCGAGCAACACGCATGTTTGTATTTGGAGGCATAATCAGGGAATTGTGGGGGGGGGAGTTGCCGCCGTCCGCGCCGCCGGGAACAAAAGGCTTTTTGTGCGAAACGTCCTTGCCTTGCCGAGGGTGTCCGATAAAGCCGTTTCCCGCCCCCTGCCTCCTCGCCTCCACCGCACCGAGCAATTTTATCTCACAAGGGTTCTCCTGTGCAAGTCTGTGGGTCCCCGGGCTGGAAAGAGTCCCGGTTCAGGAGGACTGTGTGTGTGTGTGTGTGTGCGCAAATGTCAGTGATACATACACACACACACACAGCGCACCGAGAATGTTTAATAAACCGATGAACGAAGTGGAGTTAATACTCTGGAGGTCTGTCTAAAGTTGCTTAGGATGCTTGGCTTTCAGACCTCCGGAGTAGTCGTTTTCTTACTTCGGATTTGTAAGAGCTCCCAGTTCTGCAGCCATAGGAAGAAAGCCGGTTGTTAGTCCCCCAATTAAACTAGACCCACTAAATCAGGAGGGGCTCGTTAAACCAACACTTAGGTACACTCCATTAATTCCACGCGTCTACTTGGGTGTAGCCCATCACTGCTAGGTTTCCTGCGGGCTTGTGCTGTTGTAATGCCGGGTACTGTACAGCGCCCGACAATGGCTGGCCCTAAGAGAGTGCTGGGTTTTGGGGGGTGACTCTGGCGACGGAGGTCTTGGGAGTTGCGAAGGGGCGCCTAGTTTGGACGGGAGGGAGAGCCGTCGGTGCCCCCGATGAGTTGCGGGATTCCCAGTTCGGAAGGAGGAGTCGATCTCTTTCCTCCTTCCCCGCTGCCTGCAGCTCAGTCGATCCCTGACCAGGGTCCCAGTTCACACAGACACGTCCTGTGGCTTCCACGCGATCCCGCCCCTCCCTCCGCAACGCACAACTGAGGCACCCGCCCAAACCTCACCCACCCAGTTTCTCTCTAATCCCCATCTTCTGTCTGCCCAGGGAGTGGCTGGTTCAAACACAAGAAGCCTCCTGGAACCTGGAGCAGCCCAACCTGTTCTACCAAAACTCTCTTGTCCTGATCTTTTTACTGGTGGAAAGAGGGCGGTGGGGGGGGGCAGAAGAGACAGAGATTTTGAAGTCCTGGCCAGTGTCTTCTGCCGGGCCACAATGCGGGTTATTGATTTCAGGCTTCCAGCAGAAGAATGAGACTTTTGACCGGAGGCGAAATGGATTATTGACTTTGCTCTTTTAAGCTCCCGATTCCTTCGATCCATTACCCGCCCCTCGGTGGCTCTTTGGCCCCCACGTGACTTCGAACCCCCTTCCCTACCCATCGAAATTGTAGGTCAAATGTTCTATGTGTGTGAGAGCAAGAGCTGGAGAGACTGAGGGAGTTACCTGTCTCCTGCCCTTTGGACTGCGCAGACTCAGAATACAATCTCGTGTATACATACAATGTCTGTATATGTGAACATTTATTTCCAAAGGAATAAAACATCCAGATTAAAAAAGGCAGCAGAGCGGAGCGGGCTAGTTCAACCGACATAACTGGGCATGAGGTGTGTACCCTTCCTTCTAACGCCTGCCTGCAATTGAAAACCAATCCAGTTGAAAGCGATATAGTTCCCAGACATGTCCAGAAGAGGTGCTTAGTGTCAACGTGAACTGTGATGGAGGCTGCAAACCTAGGAATTCATAGTGGGAGTAAGACACACACACCCCGGGCACGGTGGGTCGCACTTCCAAGCAAATATGTGTATGATACCGTAAGAGTCATAGCTTTACGCCTCTTTCTTGGCAGCCCACTGGGATAATTTCTTCAGACGCGGGACAGAGGTGTATTCAAAACAGGATTTACTTCCAGTACTATGATACTTAGTTGGAAGTAACAGTGTGATTTTTACACCCAATTATTCAGAAATAAACGCCATTGAGTACAGTAGTACTTTCGGACCCTATGAATTTCTTAGGATTTTCTTAGGCGGGGCAAAACTTGCTCACGGGTGCATAACATTGCCCTCGACCTCCCTTTGGTCCCAGAATCTGAGCAGCCACGGATAGGAGCAGACTGTCAAGTTCTGTAGCGGGTAGTTTTAGGAATCTGGTGTGTATGTGTGTATCTGCCTTCAAATCACCCATCGACTTATGGCGATCCCATGAATTTCATAGGGTTTTCTTAGACAAAAAATACTCAGAGGTGGTTTTGCCAGTTCTTTCTTCTGAAATATAACCAACAGCATCTGGGATTCGTCGGTGGTCTCCCATCCAAGCACTAACCAGGGCTGACCCAGCTTAGCTTCCACGATCCGACGAGATCAGACGCCTTTAAGGTTTTGGTGTGTAGGCAAGGCAAAAATGCCCTGATTTAACGGGATGGGAGAGGCTTTGCTTAGGCGCGCCAGACTGCGGAGGAGCCCAACCTCCCGCCCACCAACAAGTGGATTTTAAATAGGTGCCACTCTTTTCAAGACCAGCGGTGGAGTTTCTTCGGCGATAACGCCACGCGCGCCTCGCCAGCCCTTTCCCCACGACGAGTTGGGCGCCTCATCGCCTGGCTCTCAGGAATCATTTCTAGTAGCACGGTGCCACCTATGGAATGTACCTGGAATTATTCCTCACCACGCAGCGCCTACAAGACAGAGATAGGGAGAAGGGTCTCCTGACCCACTTTGGAAGTATCCTAGGCTCCGAAAGGAGACGCCTTTGGGGGACTCTGCAGGGCTCGGAAAGGTGGCAGTTGTACAGTTCCCAGAATTCTGGCTGAGGGACCCTGGGTGCTGTAGTCCAAAACGGTGACTTGCCCGAGTTCCAGGAGCTAGCCGCTGTTTTAAGAAAGCAGCCTGGGAAATACAGAAACAGCCGCAAAACTTTGAGTGTTGTTAGATTAGACCAGTGGTGTCCAACCTGTGGCCCTCCAGGTTTTTGGACTCCAACTCCCAGAAGCCTAAGCCAGCTAGTCCAATGGTCAGGAATTGTGGGGGCTGTAGTCCAAAACACCTGGAGGGCCACAGGTTGGACACCACTGGAGTAGACTTTGTTTTCACCACAGTGGCTTCTCAAGCAAACAGCTCCACAGTTTCTCTAGTCCTTTGAGAGATCCCCCGCTTCTGAAGAAGATGGAATGAGCTGAAAAATCCAGAAGGATTCGGATCGCTTGCGGGGTGGGGGTTCCGCCTCTTGAGATGAGCGGCCTTGCAAGGGGATCCATGAGAGGGAATGGTGGGAGGGCAGGAGAGGAAGACTGGATTCACTGCCAGGCTGGCTTCACTCGGATTGCAGAACCTTCTGGCTGCCCTGAGACAAGGCCTCTCTGGCTTCGCCTGGCCATGGGACCACAGGCCCCTGTGAGCAAAAGACACAGAATCAGATACAGACAGAGACACTTTCTCTGTGCACCTCTGGTGCTTTCCCAGTACCCCATAAGGCCTAGACGCTAACTGCCAGTCCCTAAAACGGGGAGACACTGCCTTCTGCCGGCCTCTGCATCCCAACATGCCATTCTTACAGGCATGCATAGGAGACAACTTTAGGGACTCCTTCATCTGTGTTAGGGTAACTCTTTTCTATCTACTTTTCTTATCCAAGATATATTCTCTGCCATAATAAATGTAAGCTCCGCTTTATAACTTTACTGAGCATCCGGAATGTTTTATGTCCTGTTTTGCACCAGAAGCTCATGAAGCACTGGGGGAGGGGGGCGTCTGCTGCAATCTGCTTAATATAAATACCAAAAACCAATCTAACAGGCAACTGGAGTGAGAGAAAGGGGTCAGCCAGAAAGCAGGGGCCCTGAGCATTGTCAGTGCACCAAAAAGCCACTATGGAGGAGCTCACTTTCTCTTCTTTCGTTCATTTTATTTATTTTACTTTGTGCTTAGCTTTGATTTTGGACCTCAGTTTTCCATTTGATTTTCTTGTGGGGAAAAGATTTCTCACTTTAAAGAGGTCCTTCCTTCAGCTTTTGAAAGTGCTCCTGGCCATTCCCCGCTGCACCAGCATTTTGGGGGTTGATACATAGGTCATGAAAGGATTAAACTTTTTGAACTGGAAAAGTGCTGGAAAATCCAGCATTCTTCCTGCACCCCCCACTTGCTGGCTATTAGAGCAAGCAAGTCTCAGGGAAGTTTTAGGGACCTCCTGCATGCTAAAAGAGTTCCTCCCCCTTCTCCTCGCCCTGTCCTTAGTGGGCTTGGCTTGTACCTGAGACACAGCCAAGCTGTATGGTCTTTATGTCATCATGTGACCCAGGTCTACTGACCTCACAGTTTCAAAGTTTTATTACTCTTTGTTCCACTCTCTGAAGAAAAAGAATGCATCCCTCCATGCTCCCTTAGGGATAGATGTTCAAGAAGAAGGTGTTTGATTTCCTTTTGTTCTTAAGCAGCTTGAGGTCTGAGTACAGTTGTCCCTCTGTATCCACGGATTTGGTATCCATGGATTTAAGTATTCACGGCTTGAAAATATTCTTTAAAAATAATAATCTAAAAAGCAAACCTTGATTTTGCCATCTTATATAAGGGACACCATTTTGCTATGCCACTGCATATAATGGGACTTGAGTATTCATGGATTTTGGTATCCACGGGGGTCCTGGAACCAACCCCCAGTGAATATGAAGGGAAAACTGTACTTACTGATTGAGAGTCCTACTTTCCAGTCTCTGCCACTCTGCTATACTAGAAGTTAATTCCTGACCGTTTTAACAAGACACAATTACTGAAGTCAGAGAATTTCAAAACAGACAAAATATGTAAGACTGAAATAAGAACATTTTCAACAGCTAGCCAATCTTGTTGAAAAGAAAATGCATTTTAAAGCCTCCTTTTCTCCCAAGGCAAATGAGAGAGGCCAAAGTACTGCAGCAGCAGAGACCAAATGATCAGAAAGCCAGCTCTAACAAAGGAGCTTTTAACTTCAAACAAAGGGCTTATGTAAGGTTTAATATTGGTCTCACTAACCAGAAAATGATGCAGTCTTATGAAATTCAATATAAAATGTTGTTGTCATTGATAGTAGAGCTACAAGTCATTATTTTAATCAAAAGGAATGGTTCCAGGATCTGGATGAGGATGCAGATTTTCCTGTTTATCTTCCAAATGGCAAGACAGCCAGAGTACAAGAAAAACTATATTTTTGCAGACAAGGGTTGGTCCTGACAAAATAGAGACTTTGAAAATTTCTGATGCTTATTTCACTCCGATTTGAATGTATCCCTCTATACTGTGAAAATAACAACAGCTAGAGGTAATAGAGTTATTTTCAAAAAGAACTCCTGTTATGGTCTCCATGGCAAAACTTTAATTTTTAGAGGAACTTTTAAAAAGATGATGACCTTTACTATATGGAGAGTTCAGTTTCATTTGCATATACTGCTACTCAGTGCAATCGTGAAGATTGTTTGCATCTATGGCACAAGAGATTTGCACACAGAAGTGTTGAAAGTATAAAGAAATTGGCTAATCAAGAGCTTGCAAGAGATTTTCATTTCAAAGCATGCTCTAATAATAAAAAATGTGTGGAATGTTTGAAAGTAAAGGCAACTAGAGCTCCACATCTCTGAATTACTGACAGACAATCCACACAGCCACATGATATATTGCATGCTGATCTCTGTGGTCCTTTTAGTCAAAAGTCTGTAGGTCAAAACCTATACTTTATGACTATTACTGATAATTACAGCAAATATACTCATACCTATCTCCTCAAGGAGAAAGTCAAGCTTTTGAAAAATTCAAAGAGTACTTTAATCATGTCTCTAATAAATTTGGCTACAAACCCAAAAGCCTGTGCACTCACAATGGCTCAGAGTTTGTTAATACTGAATTTGATCAGTTCTTAAAGGAACATGGCATTGGACACGAGACTACTCAAATGTATACTCCAGAACAGAATGGAATTTCGGAGAGACTGAATAGAGCTTTGAAAGAGATAGCAGTTGCCATGCTTTGAGAAACTAACATGTCTAAAAGCTACTGGCCTGAAGCCATTCTGATTGCCAGTACTGCAAGTCACCATGTTGCAAGTTCGATTCCAGCAGGCTCCAAGGTTCACTCAGCCTTCCATCCTTTCGTAGGTCGGTAAAATGAGTACCTGGCTTGTGGGGGAAATTAGCTAACACACATTGGAAGCTGCTTATTGCAGTGTAGATGTGTAAATAGCTATTGCTTAAAACAATTTGTAAGCTGCTCTGATAGCCTTGTGGCTGAAGAGCAGGGTATAAATAACTAAATAAAAAAAATTGCTACATACTTATGTAACAGACTGCCAACTAGATCCAGAGATGCTACTCCATTTCAGTTATGGCATGGGGCCAAACCCAGACTGAATAATCTCAAAGTTTTTGGAACTAAGGCATATACCTACATTCCCAAGCAGAAAAGAGGCAAACTTGACTGCAAAAGTGAAGAGGGAATTTTTATTAATTATGCTAAAAATGCTTACAAAATCTTGAATCCAGATGGATGCACAATGAAAATTTCTAATGCTGTTTATGTTGACCACAGCCTAAAACTAATCAAAACAAAGATGTTTATTCAGATGTGTTTGTAGTGAAAGGAGATTCCCACCAGCAGCAACAGTGTGTGGAGCTCTTCTGTCCTCCAAGTGTCTTGCATCCAGAAGAGGTAACTCCAGCAGAAGACCTGCCAGCAGATGAGGAACTGGATAGTGTGCAAGAGGTGGAGCCAGCTATTCAAGTCCAGGTTTGACAGTCTGAACAGGATAACCACAGAATGCCTTCTTTGAGATTCTCTTATCTAGTCACAGGGGAAAGTCTCCTGAAACCTTCTGATTGGCAATAGATCAAGGGACTGACAAAGTCTGATTCTGAGAAATGGGTACAAGCAGCTACTGAAGAGATGCAATCTCTTTATAAAAATAAGACATGGACTTTGACAGAATTGCCAAAAGACAAAAGGGCAATTGGCTGCAGATGGGTCTTTACAACAAAGCAGAATGCAGAAGGGGAAACTGAGAGTTATAAAGCCAGACTTGTAGCTAAAGGCTATAGTCAGCAATTTGGGGAGGATTACAATAAAACCTTTTATCCTGTAGTCACACATACAACCATTAAAACTCTACTGGCTGTTGCAGCTTCCAAGGATATCCATGTTCAACATCTAGATGTAAAGATTCCTTTTCTTTATGGATATCTAGATGAAAAACTGTACATGGAACAGCCTCCAGGATTCTACGTTCTTGGGAAAGAGAATCTAGTATGCAAACTGGAAAAGAGTCTCTATGGTTTAAAGCAGACTGCACGAGCATGGAGTGAAAAGTTAAATCAACTCCTTATCAAAGAAGGATTCACTCCAGGCACTGTTGACAAATCTGTCTACAAGAGGTTCAGAAATAATAAATGGACATATATTACAAGTTATGTTGACAATCTGATTTTATGCAGTCAAAACAAAGCAGATAGTGAAGAAATAGTCCAGAATCTCAAGAAAGAGATATATATCAAAAACTTGGGAGACATCTCACACTATCTTGGAATACAAATAGAAAGAAGCTATGATGGAAGCTTCTTCCTTAAACAAAAGTAAAAGATAAAGGATCTTCTGGACTGTCTTGGCTTAAAGGATGCTAAAGAAGTGCCAATTCCAATGGAAGTAGGTTTCTTAAAAAGCAATGAGGAATCCGAACCCTTAAGCAATGGTGAAAAGTACAGAACTGCAGTAGGAAAATTCCTGTACACAGCTAATTTCACCAGACCTGATGTTGCAAATGCTGTTGGCATCTTATGCAGAATGGTTAATTCTCCCACTGTATGAGATCTTATTGCAGTGAAGAGAATTACCAGATACCTAAAGGGAACTGCAGATTACAAACTGATGTTGCCAGCGTGTGACCAGCCATGACTGATTGCCTATGCAGATGCTGACTGGGCAGTCAACCTGGCAGACAGAAAATCAACTAGGGGAAACCTCATCTCCTATGGTGGAGGAGCTGTAAGTTGGACAAGTAAGAAACAAACTACAGTTGCAGATTCTTCCACTGGTGCAGAGTGTGTCTCAGCAAAGACAGCTTGTGATGAAATTAAATGGCTGCAGAATTTACTTCTGGACTTTGGGATAACAGAACCCAAACCGACCATTTTGATGCAAGATAATCAAAGCTGTATCGAGATTTCTGAAAGTGAGAAGCCACTCAGGAAGAATATCAACATTGCCTTCCACAAGGTGAAAGAGGTCTCAAAATCAACTTGTTCAGCTGAAATACTGCAACACTATGATTACTGATATTCTCATTAAACCTTTACCAAAAGACCATTTCCAGAGACTACAAGAAGGAATGAAAATTCTCAATGTGGGTCCAGGAGAATGAGAAGGGGACTGTTGGAAAATACAATATTCTTCCTGCACCCCCCACTTGCTGGCTATTAGAGCAAGCAAGTCTCAGGGAGGTTTTAGGGACCTCCTGCATGCTAAAAGAGTTCCTCCCACTTCTCCTCCCACTATCCTTAGTGGGCTTGGCTTGTATCTGAGACACAGCCAAGCTGTATGATCATCGTATCATCATGTGACCCAGATCTGCTGACCTCGCGGTTTCAAGTTTTATTACTCTTTGTTCCACTCTCTGAAGAAAAAGAATGAATCCCTCTGTGCTCCCTTAGGGATGGCTGCCTAACCTATTTCATGGTAAGTCATGACTTCTATCCTAACCTAAATCCTTAGTTAGTTAGAATGTAGCCTCCCATGCATATGTAGATTGAAAAACCATTATATGAGTACTTTACTGATTGAGAGTCCTGCTTTCTAGTCTCTGCCACTCTGCTATACTAGAAGTTAATTCTTGACCTTGTTAACTTTTCAGAAAAGGGCTTGCACCCTGGGATCTTAATGAATTTTTAATTTTTAAGTTTCATAACCCCAACAAAAGAAAACACCCATAACATTTCTTATTTTATTCTACTTTAGTTTATTCCCTCCAGGAGGTGAAGTCAAACTTTGTTGCTTCTTTTTAAAACTCTTTTCTCTATTTCTAACTGAATTGAGCTTTCAGTTGAGCCATAGGACCCTCCCTCCTTTGCTTGGGACAGATACAGAAAACTTTCCTTCCCTTCTTCTCTTTTCCTGGGAACATTGCAAGTTTTCACTAGTCTGGTCTGGTGGAAATTCTAGGAAGAATATACAGTACATGCTTAATTAGTAGTTCTTTGGTTGTTCCTTCTAAATAATTATTTTGTGTAAATTTCTACTGCCTTTATATTTCCTTTGTACTGTTTTGCCCCATAGACTAATTTCCTATTTTTGTATTTGCATTTTCCTTATACATGCTGTCTTTTCTCTCACTGCTTTGGATAAATTTTTCATATTATTTTTCTGGTACAGTATTTTCTTGTTACCACTAGTAGCTCCCTGGTGTAAGCTCAGCAGGGCTAGTATTCAATATGCGAAAGAGAAGTGCCCTGCCTCTGATCATGTGCAGAGGGCCTCCTCCTCACTACTATTACAGCTCCAGGAAGTATCAAGGCAACTCGGGAGCAAAGCGTTCAGGGTGTACAGCAATGTATGATTTCCTGCAAGCTTTTGGGTGGAGGCCCCTGTGTTTAGAATACAGGGTAGTGCTTGATCCAGCCGGTTCCTGTGGCTGTTTGGAAGTTGCCTTCACCTGGAAAGGCGACTGTGGGCAAGAGATTTTTGCTAAAGCTAAGTGAGCGCGTGGGTGGTTGCCTGGAAGCCCTGCTTACAGGTATATTACCTTCCTAAACTCATTGCCTACAAATACTTCGCGTTCATTTTGACCGGGTGGGGGTCCGTCGAGGGAACAACTCGGGCTACGCGGTGCTATGCCCGATACCCAACCCAGATGAGTTAGCTTTGAAATAGGGGGTAGCTCTAGCTGTTCGGGCAGGGGAGGAAAGGAGGGAAATTGCACCGCGCACGTCCAAGGAAGGAAAGCTGGATTTAATGCGAGGTAGAGATCGGAATACAAGTAGTTGGAGAGGAAAGAAGAAGCAGAATACCATTGCGGTCGGGCTCGCCTAGGAATCTAACGGCCAAATGAACAAAGAAAAGTATCTGTAGAAGGATGGGATTGCTAAAAGGAAGCATTTCTGCACCCCCGCGGTTCCGATCTAGGCTGAAAAGGAGCTCCCGTGTTTCCCCAGCTTTCTGCTGGTAAATACTTTGCAAAATGCCTAAATGTTGTTGGTGGGGTTTAGGTCTGTTTCAGCGAAACCTCTGCTTCCTCCCCCCAATTTATTTTACGGTTCGATCCTAAAACTGTCCAATGGGACTTAATCCCAAGGCAGCGAACAGAACCCTGCAGGCGTTTGCTTTCTTAGCCACTTGCCAGAAATCTCTTCTTCAAATGAGTTGGAAACGTCCTCTTTTCCTCTGGCCGCCAGAGACACGCGCAAATCCATGATTTCTCTTCTTCTCCCTCTCCTTCCCGCCCACGCACCCACGCTCTGCGTCGGACAGACTCACTATTTTCCCTCTAACCTAGTCAGGACGTTCCGAAAGTGTTAGGAATGTTAACGTTCAATAGTTATGTGCCTTCAAGTCGTTTCTGACTCAATGGCGACTTCTTAGACGACCCTATCACTGGGTTTTCTTGTCATTTCTGTATTTGTTCAGAGGAAGTTTTCCTTGGCCTACCTCTGAGGCTGAGAGTGTGTGACTTGCCCAAAGCCATCCAGTGTGTTTCCATGGCTGTTTCCCAGCTAAGTGAGCGCGAACCCCAGTCTCCCAGAGTCCTAGTCCAGCACTCAAACCACTACACCACACTGTCTCTAACGTTCTAGGATGAAGCGTTTGCTTGCTTGGTCGTCCTCACATAAAGTCCGCACACGCTTGAAAGTTGCTTGGCCCACCTCCTCCCTGCAGTGGAGTGGCCACGTGACAGGAGCCAAGGCAAAGGCTGGCTGGCTAGCTGGGCCTGCGCATTGCCATTCAATCTGCTCCAGCCACAAACTTGCAGGAAGAAGCAGAAGAAAAGTCTTCCCTCCCCCTCCAGTGCCTCTGAGGGAAGGGTTCATGGATGGTGTAACTGTATTATTATTGTTGCTATTGTTATTATTATTATTGTTTTAAATCTTGGGTTAAGTCTTGAGGGTCTGCAGCAACAAATATATTGAAAGGGGATCTCTGGTAAAGAAAAGGTTAAGAACTACTGCAATAGGCAAGCCTCTGAGTTTGGCTTTGGTGTGCGCCGGGAAGTCTTGCCAGGAGAGCCAGGGGCACGAGGCTGCCGGAGATCAAAGTCCAGAGCAACGCGGAAGTTCGGGAGCTTCCAGCAACGCCCCCCATGACCCGCGCCAGAAAGAATCCTTGGCATGCGGAGAGGTGAATACCCCCGCTGCGCAGGCGATCTCCTGGAAAGAACCGCCTCCTGGAATCACTCCTCCGGACCACAGTTTCCCGGGAGGAAAGGCCCCTAGGCCTCCACCAGGCTGGTTTCTGAGTAGACACGGGTAGGACTGAGCGTCAAGGGAAGCCCTCCGGCCCCCGCTGTCCTGCTGGACTTCAGACCCGCGACGGCACAATCCCGTGCATGTTTGCTCGGCAAGAAGCCCCGCTGAACACAGCTCCTTTAACCCGTTCCGTTTCCCGGCCGCTTTTAGGCGTGCTCGAGGGTTCCAACAGGGTGGGCAGCATTTTGGCTTTTTCTTCAGGGATCACATATCCTCCCTGGAGTAATTTCCCAAGGGCACATGCCCCAACGCGACGAGGCCAGAGGCAAAAGTAGGCAGGGGCGATCTTGCTGTTTCTTTCCCTCCCCCCCCCCCGCATCTTCCCTTCCTACTGGGTTCTTTTCGCTCTGCCTCTCAGGGAGGCCTGAGCGGATAGCAATAGCAATAGTATTGCTATTTATATACCACTTATCAGTGCCAAAGCACTCCTTAAGCGGTTTACAATGCTTTTTAGCTAATTGACCCCAACACGCTGGGCATCCCTTTGCGGATCCCTGGCAAAGGTTGCAGATTGCCCAAGCCCAGCCAGGGAGGCTGCTGGAGACCTAAGGGGTGGCTTTAGAGGCTCAGCTCTCTCCCACGTGGGCGAGAAGGTCAGTTCTTTCTTCCCCAGCCCTTGTTTTTCTACCATGAGCTGAGGGGCAGCTCCCCCTTGGCCTTAAATGCCTAAAAGGGAGGAAGGAGGGGGCGAATAGCTAGCTGCACGGGTGGCATCAGCAGCATAAAGAGGGCCGAGAAACTCGACTCCCCTGACTACAGGGATTGAGAGAAAGGCCTTCCAAGGCTGTCCCCTGGGCATGGCCCCCACGAGGGGGGGAGCTGAGAGGGCTCCAGCCTGGGAGCCCGGGATTAGGAGAGGGGCTGGCATGATATTATTGTAAGTTTTTATGATGTAAATCCATTTAGTTTTTAAAAATATAAATATTACTTTGGTGCCATCATTTAAACTGGTTTGTTTTAATTTTTATCCTAAATCCTGTATCCTGCCCTTAACCTTAGCAGTAGATAGGGGGGCCACCAAAGATCCAGGCCTGGGGGCCTGCTTCAGTATGGGGGGGCTATGCCCCTGGGCCTTTAGAGGAAGAAGAAGGGTGGAGCGGGTGGGACTCCCCTTTTGGTGTGCCACATGTGCGGGTGTCCTACCACAAGGGTGCAATTCTTCAGAAGTTAGCTAAGATGACTTCAGTGGGATTTATTCCACGCTGAGTCTTTTTCTTTGTTTGTTTGGTTGTTTTTAACTTAAGACAGCATGGCGCGAATCAGAGCGTCGGCGCGGTATAGTAGTGGTTTGAGCATTGCACTTGGACTCTAGGAGACCAGGGTACAAATCCCCGCTAGGCCAGGGAAACACGCAGGGTGACCTTGGGCAAGTCACACTCTCTCAGCCTCACAGACGAAGGCAAAAGGCCTGTGAACAAATCTTGCCAAGAAAACCCTGTAACAGGTTCGCCATAGATCGGAGTTGACCTGAAGGCACGCGACCACAACAAATCGCAGGGATGAGGTAAACTGGATTGATCCCTTTGGCCACAGGAACTCGCCAGAGCTGCGATGCCGGGCACAATTCCCCCGGAACACAGCCTCAGCGGACGCTCTGGGAATGGGTTTTGTGTAGCCCTGATGTTATCTTAAGCAAGCCTCTTGGGCTGTGGCGTTACTAAGGCCGGTGTCACCCCTCCCTCCGACTGTGTCACCCGGTGCGGTTCGGCCTCTCCGTACCTCTTTAGTGCCGCCACTGGGGTCTGGGACCCTCCCCGCCGCAGCTTCCCCCATGCAATAAAGGGAATAACCATGCTGGTCCAGCTTGCTAGGGTTATTAAAGCCATAAATGGCTGCCCCAGACCTCTGAACGCTTGAAATCAGTCATATGAACGCCGCCAGCAGCTAGTAAGTCAACGAAAGGAGAGGGACCCAAGCCTACTGCGAACCCCCGAAGCAAGAGGAACTGGGGCTTCCACGCTTGGTGTGAAAACAAGCCCCCATCGATATCGATGTCTGTGGAATATCTTTCCAGGCCAGGTTGGTGCAAGAAGTCGCCTTACTGTCTTGGAAGGACGTACCATAAAAATGGCCCTGGACTTGGCACCAATGAAACACCTTTGCGACTCCGTCACAACATTCAGTAGGAATTGAGTCCCATGGAATAGAATGACATCTTCTTCGGAGTAAAAAGGCAGCGGCTGGGGCTGCCCAAAGCTTAACCCCAAATCTCGAAGGTTGAATATTCCATTCATATCCTAAATGCGTTCACGTGGGTGGAAAGGCCCCACTGAATGCACCTGAGGTTTGCCTCTCAGCATGGGTCTCCGAGTGCCTGGAGTTACACGTCGCAAAAGCTAGGCCTGTTCTCTCAAATACAAATCACTGTCCAGTTGTGTTCATTCCATTTAGCTTACAGAGGGTTGTAGCCTTAAACAGTAGTGGCCTTCCCGATGTTGCTGAACTTCAGTTCCCATCCCTCCATTGACAGAATATAGTCCAACAAGATATGGAGGGCCACATGGTGGCCCTTCCGGTGCTGTTGGACTTCATCTCCCACCAGCCCAACAACATCTTGAACGTCCTCATCATTCAAACTTCCAATGCTTAGGTGTGATCAGCAGAGGCAAGAGTTTTCCACCTCTGTGTGAACTCTTGTATTCCAAATCATCAATTGACTTTCATACAATGCAAGACATTGAACAAGATGGCTGTTCAGTTGAGAAAAACAGGAAAATGGGGAGCCCAAGGCTTCAGGCTTCGAGGATCAAAGGTTTCCTACTCTAAGAGTAGCTGCCCCACCTTTGTTCCTGTTGGGATATAGCAACCTAGCATGCATGGGGGCAGGGCCGGTTTAACCAGTCTGCCAAATCAGCATTGGCAGCCCCCCCCCCTGCTGACCTCCTTATCTGACAAAGGAGACAGCCAGGAAACAGCTGGGAGGAGCTGCTGCTTTGTTGCCCCCCCCTACCCTCCTCCTCCAAAAACTTCCTGCTGGCTTAAAAAAAAAAAACACCAACCTCCCCCCCCCCAGCATCTCCCAAACTAGAAAGAGAAAGAGAAAGCAGCAGCAGCCCTCCTGGCAGAAGCTGGAGGGAGTTTGCTGCTGCAAAAGGAAACCAGTCAGGCATGTCGGAGAGGGGCAAGTGTGTGTGTATGAGAGAGAGGGGGAATTTGAGGGTTGTCTCTTTCCCTTAGAAAGGGTTTCTTCCTTACCTTACCTTCCTTCCACATAAATCCCCTCCAGTCCATCCTTCCTGCTGCTCTTAACATGTCTTGGTTCCTCTCCCCTCCCTTTCTCCCTTGGTCTTCTTCAGTTTCCTCCCCTTGCTACCAACTGAGTTCAGCCTGCAAAAAAAATTTGTATGTGTTTGCCTATGTGCCTTCCAGTCATTTCTGACTAAGGCGAACCTACTATGGGGTTTTCTAGACAAGGTTTGTTCAAAGGGGGTGTGCCTTTGCCTTCTTTGAGGCTGAGAGAGTGTGACTTGCCCAAGGTCAGCCAGTGAGTAGTCATGGCTGAGTAAGGATTCAGACCCTGGTCTCCATAGTCATAGTGCAATGCTGAAACTTCTACAACACTCTAGCTCTTTTAACAGAAGAATATAAAGAGTATACATTAAAAATTTGGAGTAATATTACTGGGAACAATGGTTTTATTGTTGTCACTAAAACATCAGTATCCCATTAGTGTTATGTGAGAGATATTGGCCTAGAGCAGTGGTTCTTAACCTTTTCTTTACCAGGGACCCCCTTTAAATGTCTTTTGTTGCCCCAAGATTTACTCAAGATTCAAAACCCTAATAATAATAGCTAACAACAACAACAACAATACAGTTACACCACCCATTAAACTTACCCTCAGAGGCACTCTTTCTTCTTCCTGCAATTTGTGGCTGGAGTGGATTGAATGGCAATGTGCAGCCAAACCAGCCAGCCTTTGCCTTGGTTTCTGTCATGTGGCTGCTCCACTACAGGGAGGCGGTGGGCCAAGCAGCCTTCAAGACTTTGTGGACCCCCTGTGAGGACATTGCAGACCCCAGGTTAAGAACCACTAGGCTAGAGAATGCTGGAAAAGGAACAATGCAACCAGACCTTGAGAAGGGTGCTAGCAGGGGGATTCTGGGAGGTGTAATCCAAGAGTAACTTTCCCAGGCTCTGAATGCAGCCTAGAATCATAGGGATGGAAGGGATCCGAACAGCCATCCCATCTGATCGGCTTCTGCCCTGCAGGAACACACAATCCAAGCATTTCTGGCAGATGGCCATCCAACCTATGTTTTAAAAAAGCCAAAGAAGGAGACTCCACCACACTCCAAGGCAGTGTATTCCACTTCTGAACAGCTCACACTGTCAGGAGGTTCTTCCTAATATTCAGGTGGAATCTCTTTTCCTGTAGTTTGAACCCATAGCTCCATGTCCTAGTCTCTGGAGCAGCAGAGAACAAGCTTGCCCCATCCTCAGTATGACATCCCTTCAAATATTTAAACATGGCTATCACGTCACCTCTCAACCTTCTCTTATCCAGGCTAAGCATGCCCAGCTCCCTAAGCCGTTCCTCATATGTAAATTATTTAATACAGTAGGCCCCTCTTATCCACAGGGGATTGGTTCGGGGGGGGCGTGGATTCTGAAAACCATGAATAATAGTGAACGCCATTGAAAATAATGGGACTTCTGGTTTAAAATACCATAGAGTTGCCTTGGAGGGCCTCGAAAATGGCTAGGGAGGACACATTTTCTAGGAAGACTCTATGGTAGGTAGGTATGCTGTTTTGTGTCCCATGGATAATGAATCCATGGATACGGGGGTCCTACTGTAATCTGAGCATCCTGTGTTGTGAATAGTTTAGGTTACATTGACCTGAGATAAACATATGGGGGCCCCAAAATAAAGCATTGCAGCCCCCCCCCCAAAATGCCTTAAACCGGCCCTGCATGGGGGCCATGGTAGTTAAACTGTATGTAAAGGGTGTTTATGGCAAACTTCCTGTTTGTTAGAGTTGTTTGTTAGAGTTTTATGGTCTATCTTCCTGCTACACATAGCAAATGCTTTGATCTCTGGTTTGAGCTCTGGTTCTGCTGCCATTCCTTGTGAGATGTCCATGTGGGCACACACACTTTTCTTTTACTATAGGATGTAAAACCCCTATTTTTACTTCTCTGATTGCATATCTCAAGTTGATGTACCTGTGTATCCATGCACAAGATATTATTGTAAGTAAACTTATTTTTATATACTTTAAGAAGACTGAAGTTGGTTTTATTGTCTGCTAGACTGTGTGAAGGGGGGTCAGGAGGCTGGCTGAATTGCTGATCTCTATAGAAAACCTTCAGCTGAACGCATGTTTACTTTTACTCTGCTACTGACATACCAATATTATTATTTTTCCCAATTGTTCCAACAAGGACACCAGGACCAAGGAAGACAGGCCACGCTCAAACTAGATAAAGATGTCTCTTTATGGGTTTCCTGCCCCCTCTGCACTGTCAAACCCATCTCCTTCTTTGACCTTTTCTCCTCCATTTCCTTTCCATATTTTTGTGGTTATGTATCTTCGAATTAACTTCAACTTAAGGCGAAACTGTTATAGGGTTTTCTTGGCAATATTTGTTTGGAGTGTTATTGGTATTTATATTAAGCAGATTGCAGCAGGCCCGCAGTGCTTCATGAGCTTCTGGTACAAAACAGGATATAAAACATTCCGCATGTTCAGTAAAGTTATAAAGCAGAACTTACGTTTATTATGGCAGAGAATACATCTTGGGTAAGAAAAGTAGATAGAAAAAAGTTACCTAACTTAGATGAAAGAGTCCCTAAAAGCTGACTATCATGAGTGCGTGTAAGAAATCTTGAGGCTCGTCTGCCTCATGTTGCTGGTTGCTACTTCTGTAACAAAGGGTTGTAAAACACTAAAACTACATGGGGCAAAGAAGGGGGAGTGATCTCTGCAAACAGGAAGTAAATACAGGTCAGAAACACATACACAGAGTTGTAAACAAGCATTGATGTTTCTTCACTTCCAACACCCCTTCTCAGTGGCACTTGTTTAAGTCCACAAGATTCATCTTCTCTCTCAGGAACTGGAAGTGGTGTCTAGGAAGTGGCTTGGTGAGAATGTCTGCTATCATTTCTCTAGATGGACAATACTTCATCTCAATAAATTCTTTCTCTTGTAGATCTCTAAACAGGTGATGCTCCACATCAATGTGCTTCATGTGTGAATTGACTCTCCCAGTTTGTAATCATTTTATACAGCTTTGGTTGTCTTCATGAAGCTTTGCTGGCTTTGGTTCAATTATTCCAAGTTCCTCTAGCAATTGGCATAGCAACATGCTTGAGCAGCTGATGCATATTCTGCTTCGGTAGAGAAGGGTGCTACAGCCTGTTGCTTCTTGCCTGCCCAGCTCGCCGCTCCACCTCCATAGAAGAACAGGTTTCCACTGATGGATTTATGATCTGTAAGGTCTCCAGCCCAAACTGCATCTGTGTAAGCTACTAGTCCAGGACTGTTGGTGGCTTCTAGCTTTAACTTTAAGTGTGCAGGACCTTTTAAATATCAGCCCCCTCTCTTTATGGCATTCTAATCCTTTCTTCTTGGTGAGTTGTTTTTTCTACAGAGAATTCCAACTGCTGAAGCAATATCTGGTCTTGTGGAGGTGGCTAGGTACAGCAGCTTTCCTATAACACCTGTATTTTGTTATTATTTGGTAGAGGCTCACTGTGCTCATCTGTATTAAAGTAGTCTGTTTCCATAGGTGTGGACACTGGATGAGTTATAGGTATTCCATAAGTTCACAAATCTTTTGCTCTTGATGAGGAGGTAGCTTCCATCTTCCTCTCTGTCTACTTGCATTCCCAAATAATAAGTGTTGTCTCCTAGTCTTTTCACTTCAATCTCATTATTTAGATGATTTAAGTTTTCTTCACAATCAGTCTCTTCTTGGTAAGCTAAAATCAAATCGTCAACATAAGTCAAAATGTAGGTCCATTTGTCATCTTTGTATCATGTGTAGAGACAGGAATCAGCCTTGCTTTGTGTAAAGCCTTTCTTGATTAGCATCTCATTTAGTTTTTCATTCCAAGCTCTTGTAGTTTGTTTTGGACCATATAGGCCTTTCTGAAGTTTGCAAACAAGTGATTTGCTTCCTTCCTTTTCAAATCCAGGAGGATGTTCCATGTAGATCTCTTCCTTGAGTTGTCCATTTAAGAAAGCTGTCTGGACCTCCAAGTGTTCAACATGCATTTTTATGGATGCTGCCACACTCAAAAGTGTTCTTATGGTGGCATCTCTCACCATAGACACAAACATTTCATCATAGTCCACACCATATCTCTGGGAATAGCCCTTGGTTACTAATTTGGCTTTGTATCTCTGGATTTCCCCTTCTGAATTTCATTTGATTTTAAAGACCCACTTACACTCCACAGGCTTCCTAGCAATTGGCAGTTCTGTGAGTGTCCAGGTTTGATTCTTGTGCAGGGCGTCTATTTCCTCCTGTGCTGCATTTGTTTGCTTCTTCTGCAGGCAGCCTTTCAATTTCTTCCCAAGTGGAAGGTTCATATGGCACCACTCTCCTTGCAAGGTAGGATAGGTGTAGGGCTGGCACTCCTCTGTTTCATCAGGATGAGCTTCTAAGTTCTGGTTCCAGAGCCCCATCTGCTTCTGTGGTGACTTCTAGCTCTGAACTTACTCCTGTTTGCTCTGTATCCCCTTCTGCTTGTGTATTCACTTCCACTTCTTCATTTATGACAGGTGTTTGAGGCAGGCAGGCTTCATCTCTGCATCTAGACCAGTAGGCTATTAGCTGTTCTATGTTGTGAGATTCTTCTGTTGTGCTGTATGGTTCACATCTGTTCTCTCAGTCTCATCAAAGTACAAAACATTTCTCACTGTGATCCTTCCTGTTTTTGGATCGAGAATTCTGTAGCCTCTACAACGGGGTTCATAGCCCACCATCACAGCTTCTTCAGCTCTGTCATCTAGTTTGGACCTCTTCTCTGGCACGTGAGCATAGGCTCTGCATCCAAATACTCTGATATGATCCATGCTTGGTTTTCTGTTATGTCAAAGTTCAAATGGGGTTTTGTTGGTTGCTTTGGTTGGTAGTCTGTTCGGCAAGTATGTAGTTGTCATCAGAACCTCTCCCCAGTACCGGTTGGGTAGCTTAGAGTCTAGCAACATGCACCTCACCATTTCCATTAGTGATCTATTCTTCCTCTCTGCAGTCTCATTCTCCTCAGGAGTAAAGGGAGTCATTGTGTGCCTGTGTACAATGCCCTGCTCTCTCATGTATGTTTGGATGTGGTGTGAAATGTACTCCCCCACTGTTGTCAGTCTGAAGAGCTTGAGGTCCTCTGCCAAATTTGTTCTCCACCATTGCAACGTATTCCTTCAGTAGGTGCAAGGTCTGGCTTTTCTCTTTGAGTAAATATGTCACACAGTACCTGGAATAATAATCTACAAAGGTTAGTAGGTAACTATTCCCCGCTTTAGACAAAGTCTGAATTGGACCACATAAGTCACTGTGGACTAGTTCTAGTGGTTGTCTCGATTTGTTTTCACCCTTCCTGGGAATGGAAGGCCTAGTGTCTTTCCCTTTTATGCAGTTCATACACTTTGTATTGTCATTGCTGCGCATCTTTATCTTTATGCCTTTGGTCAAATCATTTCTCTATAGATCTAATATCCCATTCATATGATGGTGGCCAAGCCGTCAATGCCATAACTGCACACAATATGCACTTGTGCAACATCTTATCATATTTACTTGCTCTCTGGTACAGTCCAGTTGATAGACACCAGCTTTCTTAAATGCTCTGGCATACAATTTCCCATCTTGGCTCACTGTGTATAAGTCTCCACTGAAATGCACTTCAAAGCTCTTGTCTGTTAGAACAGAAACGCTCAGAACATTTCCACCCAGATCTGGAGCAGAGAACACGCCTGTTGTTTTGACAGGGTTATTGCCATATTCTGTGTTACAGTGCAAGAATCAATGGCCCTTCCCTCTCACAGCTAAGCTCTGCCCATCAGCAACTTTAACATTTCCAGCTTCATAGGGATTCATATCACTGAAGAAGTCTAATTGTGACATCATGTGACTGTTCACCCCGAGTTGATGAGAATAATTCCATCATTAGACTGACTCTGGGTTGCTGTAAAACTCTTATAATGTGAGGACCATGTGAACCAGTGTGTCTTGAATTGTCTCCTCTGTCTTCCCCTCCTGGGTGCATCGTAGACTGCCTTTCTCTAAAGTGAGAGCTACCATTGGCTGATTTTTCAAGTCTCCTATTGGCTACACAGTCTCTCTGGCGATGCCCCATCTCGATGTTCCTAACATATGGCTGCTTCTCTCATTGGCCGCTGAGCTCTAGGACTTAAGATACAAATGCCTCTCTTTTGTGTTGTTCTATGGCAGTGTAATTTGAGCCAGAAGCCTCAGTTCCACTCTGGCAGCCAGATCTGGCCTTGGACAAAGACATCTGCTGCGTCTCCCTCCTGTATGTAGCTAAAACATCCTTATCAATGGGTCTGTAATCACATTAATCCCAGAAATAAAGGGTGAAAATTCCTTTGGTAGAGATCCCAGCAAAAGTCCAATCTTTTGTTGATTATTAAGTTCACCCCCTGCTATAGCTAATTTATCCATTAAGGACAGGATTGTTTCCATATACTTCAAAGGATCATCATCAGTCTTTAGTTGCAAAGAAAATATTGACCTATACAATTAAATTTGATCCTGCAGATGAGTTTGCCCAAATAAATCTTTTAAGGATTGAATCATATTCTTAACGAAGCTCTCATTCTTAATGTGAATGAGGTGAACATCTTCTAAGCAGTGAATAATTTAGTTCCTTGACTTACTTCACTTGTAATCCCAGTGGGTGATGCTTGCTCCTTCCTCTTTTGGTCTTGGTGTCTCCAGGGCATCCAACATGCCTTCCTCTGCCGTTTGCATTTCCACTCTGAATAGCCATGAATGGAAATTGTCGCCTTTCAATTTGGTGACCAAAGCACACCCATTTATACTAGTGTGAGCCATTATGGAGGGGAAGGCTGGGCCCATAACCTGTTGTTGGGATTTATACTAAGCAGATTGCAGCAGATCCCCAGTGCTTCGTGAGCTTCTGGTACAAAACAGGACATAAAACATGCAGGATGCTCCAATAAAGTTATAAAGCAGAACTTACGTTTATTATGATAGAGAATACATCTTGGATAAGAAAAGTAGATAGAAAAAAGTTACCCAACTTAGATGAAAGAGTCCCTAAAAGCTGACTCTCATAGTGCGTGTAAGAAATCCTGAGACTCATCCACCTCATGTTGCTGGCTGCTAGCTTCTGTAGCAAAGGGTTGTAAAACACTAAAATTACTTGGAGTAAAGAAGGGGGGACGTGGTCTCTGCAAACAGGAAGTCAGAAACAGGCCGGCAGAGTTGTAAACAAGCATTGATGCTTCTTCACTTCCAACATGCAGGGGGTTTGTTTTTGCCTTCCACTGAGGTTGAGAGAGTGTGACTTGCCCAAGGTCACTCACTACAAACCACTACACCACTCTGGGAAAGGTGACATGGATCTAATCCTATCAGGGGCAGAGACGTGGGACAATCTCTCTGGTTTAATTCATTGGGTACCAGGGCCAACTGCTCCTTTACCCCCTTCGGGGTGTGTGTGGATGGGCTGTGGTGTCTTTATGGGATACCCACTCGGGACTGACCGGGGTCAAGTTGGGGCGTTAGCGGGCTCCTCTTTGTTTTAGAGGATCCTGCGCAGAGGGGAGAGAAGGGAGGCGTGCCTCTGAGGCGCAACAGATCCTTTGCACGTGTTAATCAGAGCCACCCCCTCCCTACACGCCTGAAATGGGGAATGCGGCTCCCCGCCCTGTTATGCAGCTGAAAATGAGCTCCTGTATAATTAAAAACCAAGCGCCGGTATTAACCCCTTCCTCCCTCCGTTTATCCATTTTAATAAAATTTCTAGCCCGCTTTTCCACAGAAAAATGTCATAGAATCATAGAGTTGGAAGAGACCACAAGGGCCATCTAGTCCATTCCTGCCATGTAGGAATAAACAATTAAAGCATTCCCGACAGATGGCCATCCAGTCTCCTCAAGACCTATTGCTGCCAGACTTTCCGCTTCTTCTTCCCAAATATACTGGCCCTACTCCAGCCTGTCCCATCGCACGGGGGTGGGGGTGTTGAGGACCCCATCCTTCTCCGTGAGCATGCCCAGGATTCCATCGCGGACTAGAAAGAACCTATGGCAGAAGGGAGAGGGCATTCCATGCGCAGGTCTGCCATACTGGGCAGGTCTCCCTTAGTGTCAACGGAGTTCCCCCTGAGAAGCTGCCAAGGGGAGTTCAGCGGCTGCATCTTTCTTCTGTTCGACAGTGGAATGCGCTGCCTGGGAGTGTGGAGAAGTCTCCTCCTTTGGAGGTTTTTAAACAGAGACTGGAGGGCTATCTGTCGGGGGTGCTTTGATTGTGTCTTCCTGTAGGGTAGGGGGTTGGACTGGATGGCCCTTGTGGTCTCTTCCGATTCTATGATTTGTGGGGGTTAAAACAGACTGCCGCTGTTCTCCCTCAACATAGTCCGGAGGACCACCCTTTCGACTCCCTCTCGATCGATCCGGAACATAACGCCCGTAGCTCGGGTTCTCGTTACCACGAAACTTGATCCTTGCCGCTGCACATAGCGTGGCGGGACAGGGAAAGGACAAGCCTTCCCTTTGAGTGTCCCTCTGGGTTTTCGAAGGCTACCAGTCCGCGTGAAGAACCTCCGAGTATCACCTCTTCTGGTCAGAAAAATCGCGCCCCTGCCCCATCCCCGACCTTTGGCGCTGTGCTCCTGACTTCCTCCTTGGAAGGGAGAGAGGGACCCCCCGGATTCAACCACACAGCCGTTGGTGGCTTCCTCTGCAACACAAAACCAGGGAGCAATACCTCAAAGGCAGCCAAGTGGAGCAGATCTCAGGCAAGCTGGGAAAGGGGGGAAAGGAAGCCGGCTACAGCTGTGTTTCTGAGATAGCTGGCAGGAGGAAGAATAAGCCCAACTGCCTAACCACCCACCCACCCACGGGAAAGACTTGTAGCAGAGTTAGAAGATTTCTGAGTTGTCGCAGACAACAACCCACAGCTCTGGTTCTTCCCTGTGCATCTGTCCCGCTCCAATAGGTAATACTGTACTAGAATCCTGTGTTGGGAGAAATTCGGGATATAAATTAAATAAAATACTTAAAGGTGGGTGGTGGGTGCGAGGGAGACAGAAGGAAGGATGAACGAAATGTTTTATAGCACAGCCCCCAGTTTCCTTTCCCCTCCTTCTCTCTGCACACCAGACTTTGGGCAGCTTCTTATTAGCTGTCAGTTGAACTCATGGAATCACAATGGCCTATGACCTTCTTGGAAACTAAGAATGACAGACGGACTGGATAAAAATGACTGTTTTATGGAGGCTAGGCTTATTTTCTTGGACTACACGAAGGCCAAGGTGCAATGCAGAGGTCTACCTGCAGGGCACACATGATTTTGGCCAGAACTAGGCTGGCCACCTAAAATTATTCTAAGCCACCAGGACCATTTTCAGCAACATACAGATGTATTGCTCTAACTAGGACTGTATGCTTAATCTGCAAAGAAAGGAAAGTAGCTGGATTACTGTCAAATCAATGCCACAGCCTACAGCAAACTAAGCCAAGCTGCCTTTTCTACTGAGCCCACCATACTTCTTGATCCACTGTTTCTTGTTATTGTGTCATTTTACTTTTGTTCTTATTTTAATTTATGTTAAACCAATTGTATGTTTCTACTGTAACATGAACCTTGCTAAATGTTGTTGTTGTGTGCTCTCAAGTCATTTCTGACTGATAGCAACATTAAGGTGAAACTACCATAGGGTTTCCTTGGCAAGATTTGTTCAAAGGGGGTTTGCCTTTGCTGTCTTCTGAGACTAAGAGAGTGTGACTTGCCCAAGGTCACCCAGTGGGTTTCCATGGCTGAGTAAGGATTCTAACCCTGGTCTCCAGAGCCATAGTCCAACACTCAAACCACTAGGCCTCTATATCTAAATACCTCCTCAATAAATGTAGTGGGGGAATGGCCTAGAATACATGGTTTTATGGACCAAGGTATTTCACTACTATCACTTTTAAAGGAGGGCAGATTTTTATTTTGAGTAGTTTGCAGCTTCTGATCCTGACTTGATCAACAGAACACATTTATGGGGTGCAATTTGGAGCCCTCAAGCTCTCTAGGAGATTCTCTATGCTTTTAACACATAACACCAAATTAGAGAAGATGGCCTGAATACCATTGGTAGCTCCACCCAGTGTAGACCCATAGAATCAGTTGCTGAATGGTGAGTCAACAACTGAGTAGATCCTGCTGATTCAATGGATCTCCCCTAATAGAGACTACCAATAAAATTTAGGCCTATACATATTGCACACACTTATATATATATATATATATATGAGAGTCAGTGTGGTGTAGTGGTTTGAGTATTGGGGTAGGACTCTGGGAAACCAGGGTCTGAATCCCCACATGGCTATGCAATCCCAGTGGGTGACCTTAGGCAAGCCACACTCTCAGCCTCAAAGGAAGGTAGTGACAAAGTTCCTCTGAATAAATCTTGCCAAGAAAACCCTAGGATAGGATTGTCATGCATTGGAATTGACTTGAAGAAACATAACAACACTGATGTATCCATGGTTATATATATTTGCATTAAGATATTTCAAATTAATTAGCTGGACCCTGCATATCACCTGCCATTAAAAAACTCCCCCCCAAATGCCCAGTAGACCTCATGACAACCCTGTAAGGTAGACTGGCCACTGAATTTGCCCACTGCTGCTGAATTCACTACCTGCCTCCAAACTCCCCCTCCCGCCATTCGCCCTCACACCCCCACTCACCCTCCCACCTCCAAACTCGTCCCCCACCAAACTCGCCCTGCCCCCAAAGTCAGCCCACCACCGCCAAACCCGCCCCCCACCACTGAATTCACCCTCTGCCTCCAAACTCTCCCCCGCCACTGAACTCAACTCCCCACGCCACCCCCTGTGCTCCAGGACATGACAAGCTACACACAAACACCACATCCACCCCCATGCTACTCACACTTCCTCTGCAGCCGCCATGTTTACAAAACATTTCAACTTTCATATGGTCCCACCCCCAGTGTGCTGATTGGCTGCCCAACAGAGCTTTGATTGGTTGGTCAGTTCCCTAAGCAGCCAATCAGCACACTGGAAACAGCAACATACCTACAAGAATTATATATATAGATTAAAATAATATTGTCAACCCAAGGCCAACTACTGGATGAAAGAGCATGAAGAGTGCCTTCTGATTGGAAATGACACCAACCTCCTCTACTCCTGCTTCTCTGTTCCCCTCCCCTATTCACACCTGCATAAGGATTCCTGATTAGTCATTGGGTTTGTTTCCTTGCACAAGGACCTTTTCTTTCCCTACCAGGAAACCATCAGGAAATTGAGAGTACTGTAGTACAACCAGGGCTGGTTTAAGGAATTTTGCCCCCCTCCCCGCAATGCTTTATTTTGGGGGCCCCATACGTTTATCTCAGGTCAATGTAACCTAAACTACTTTTGGATTACATCTCCCAGAATCCCCCTGCCAGCACCCTTCTCAAGGTCTGGTTGCATTGTTCCTTTTCGAGCATTCTCTAGCCCAGTGGTTCTTAACCTGGGGTCCACAATGTCCTCACAGGGTGTCCTCAAAGGCTTGAAGACTGCTTGGCCCACCTCCTCCCTGTAGTGGAGCAGCCATGTGACAGGAACCAAGGCAAAGGCTGGCTGGCTTGGCCTGCACATTGCCATTCAATCCACTCCATCCACAAACTTACAAGAGGAAGCAAGAGTGCCTCTGAAGGAAAGTTTAATGGATGGTGTAATTGTATTTTTGTTGTTGTTAGCTATTATTATTAGGGTTTTAAATCTTGAGTTAAGTCTTGGGGCAACAAAAGATATTTAAAGTGAGTCCCTGGTAAAGAAAAGGTTAAGAACCACTGCTCTAGGCCAATGCCTCTCCCATAACACTAATGGGATACTGGTGTTTTAGTGACAACAATAAAACCATTGTTCCCAGTAACATTACTCCAATTTTTTCTTTATATTCTTCTGTTAAAAGAGCTAGAGTGTTGTAGAACTTTCAGCATTGCACTATGACTGTGGAGACCAGGGTTTGAATCCTTACTCAGCCGTGAATACCCACTGGGTGACCTTGGGCAAGTCACACTCTCTCAGCCTCAAAGGAAAGGCAAAGACACACCCCCTTTGAACAAACCTTGCCTAGAAACCCCATGGTAGGTTCGCCTTAGTCAGAAATGACTTGAAGGCACATAGGCAAACACACACAAATTCCTTTTGCAGGTTGAACTCAGTTGGCAGCAAGGGGAGAAAGCTGAGGAGAAAGGGGGAAAGGGAGGGAGGGGAGAGAAACCAAGACATGTTAAGAGCAGCAGGAAGGATAGACTGGAGGGGATTTATGTGGAAGGAAGGAAGAAGCCCTTTCTGAAGAGAGAACAGGGGAGAAAGAGATGACCCTCACATTTGCTTCCCTTCCCCCCCCCCCTCTCTCACACACACTCACTGCTGGCTGGCTTGCCTTTTGAAGATCCTGGTAGGAGGGGCAAGGGAGCAGCAAAGTCCCTCCTCCAGCTTCTTTCTCTTTGTAGTTTGGGAGATGCTTTTTTTTAAAGGAAGAGGGTGGGGCCCTCTGGCTGTGTGAGGCCCCCCCACAGATGCTGATTTGGTGGTATGGTTAAGCCAGCCCTGAGTAGAACAGAGAGTCATCTGTTGGGTTTAAGGTTGGATGAGGAATGCACATTGCTTTCCAGATGTTGGTGGACCATAGTTTTCATCACCCCTTACCAGCATAGACAGTGGTGAGGGATCATGGGAGTTCTGGTCTGTTGGGAAATGAAGCATTCTCTCTCACTTCTCTCTTTTCATTGTTGTTAGAACAATTTGGGATCTCAAATAGTATAGGGCCCCCTGCATGCCTATATCCATTCTGAATTATTTAGCTCAAATTTCTCTATTTGCTCTTCTATCCACTGCAGTGCATGGACCTAAATACTTTGTGTATCTAAGCAATCAGACCATGTAACCTGATAAACTTCTAGGGTTGGTGCTCATATAAAAACTCCCCCTTCTTTTTTCTCTTTCCTTTGTTTTTCACCCAATAATATCATGTGTAGAAAGCTCAAGTGAGCTCTTCCTTTTACCTTATCTTTTTATTAGTTAGTTAGGATGTGGGGACTTCAAGTATATGTACATTTTAAAAGCAATTAGTAAAGTTCTTTAGTTTGCAATTTAATACTACCTGCTTGTTTGTTTGTTTGTTTGTTTGTTTGACTTCCGTCAATCATGGCCAGGGAGATACAAAAGATTGAAGCACCTTACTTCTGATGAGTTCCGCTGAGGGAGTCTGTTTCCTAACAGATCCAGTTTTCATATTTTTCCCAAAAGGGTTAACACCCTGGGATAAACTCCTTTTTCTCACATTTTTGGTTTACAGGCTCAGTGTCAATCTCTAAGTGCTTTCTTTGAGATCACATGGCTGCTGTTTCACCAAACTTATTGTGGGGGTGGGGGGCACATTGCTGCTTAAGCAATAGAAGATTAAGCAACAATGGCCACAGCTAATTCTAACTCAATTCTTGACACTGAAAAGCTAAAGGGAAGTAGTTAGAATCATAGAATCATAAAGTTGAAAGAGACCACAAAGGCCATCCAATCCAACCCTCTGCCATGCAGGAATACACAATCAAATCAATCCCCAACAGATAGCCATCCAGCCTCTATTTAAAAACCTCCAAAGACACTCCGAGGCAGTGTATTCCACTTCCACTGAACAGCTCTTACTGTTAGGAAGTTCTTCCTAATGTTTAGGTGGATTCTCTTTTCCTGTAGTTTGAACCCATTGCTCCATGTCCTAGACTCTGGAGCAACAGAAAACAAGCTTGCCCCATCTTCAGTATGACATCCCTTCAAATATTTAAACATGGATATCATGTCACCTCTCAACCTTCTCTTCTCCAGACTAAACATGCCCAGCTCCCTAAGCCACTTCTCATAGGGCATGGCTTCCAGACCTCTCACCATCCTGGTCTCCCTCCTCTGGACACATTCCAGCTTATCAATATCCTTCCTGAATTATAATTATAGAGTTATAAGTCCTGGTCATGGAATATGCAGATGCATCTCACTATAAGGGGGCTGTTTAATGCTGTGAAAGATCACAGAGACCCACAGAATCAGGTGAGACAAATCTCAATTTAATGTTGGTCTGATTAAAGAGAAACTACTCCAAATTACTGAGAATCAAAATCCCAATGCAAAGAAGTTAATGCACAAGGAAAAGGCACAGTCCTTTTGCAAGTGGGAATTGGCACTAACAGAATATTGACTTTACAATTCCTGATGTTTTCTAGGTACTAGATTTAAGAGCCTATATAGTGTATGTACCACAACAGTGAGAGGTAACTAACTATGTGCTGTTCAGGAAGGAGTCCTGTTTTGGCTTTCAAAACAAAAACTTAATTTTTAAAGGAGTCTTAGGAATGAATGCTATGAGATGGAAACTGTCAATTCATTTGCAAACAGCGTGATTCAGTGGCAATTATAAACACTGCTTGAATTTGTGGCATCACAGATTGGGGCATCGTAGTGTAGAATACATTAAGAAATTGTCCAATCAAGAACTAGCAAGAGACTTGAATTTCAACAAATGCTCTAACAATGAAAGATGTATAGAATGTTTCAAACAAAAGGCAACTAAGGCCTTGTCCAGGTGGGCTATTTTCCTCAGCTTCCCACCCCGCCCCATTTTGGAGCCCTGCAGTCCAAATGATGGAGAGCTCTTGCCCTGTTTTGCCTCTGAGGCAGACATGATGACACCTGAGGCAAAGCCAGGGGTTAGCTGGGGTAAAGCCCTTTTAAAAAGCCTGGGGTAAAGCTCCCTTTTAAAAAAACCCTGGGAAAACCCTGTTATGCGGGGAAACCCAGAGGTGTCCAGCACGAGAATGCAGGAGTCTGTATCTGAATGCCAGGCTGCATTTCTGGATGCCTCTGCCACCACTACTGGTGTCACTCTGAAGCTGGGAAGGAGGCCCCTATTGGAATTTTAATAATAATAATAATAATAATAATAATAATAATAAATTATTTATACCCTGCCCCTCTGTTAAAACAATCGGGGCAGTTCAAATTTTAAAACATTTGAGATTTGGTGATCTCAGAAGCAGAGTTAAAGTAGTGCTTAGCTGAGATTTTGGGAACAGATTAAGCCAGCCACCTCCTCCCTACACGCAATATATTTGGCTGAGAAATAAAAGAAGCGTATTCTTCTTTAAAAGTATAAAAAGATAGCTTACTTACAAAGTAGCATGTGCATAATCAATACACAGGTTCAGCATCTTCAGGTAGGTAGGAGGAAGAAATATGAAGGTCTACATGCTGTTCAGAACTTAGAAGCATCTTTCTCTAGAGAGCTATTTTTAAACCACATGTTTAATGGAGGAAGGTTAGTAAAAAGAGTGCTTGCTTGGGGTTTGTTCCCCAGATAATGAAAGGTACTTGCATGACCAGGAAGAGGAGAAATACTGTATGTAAACAAGCAAAATTAGCCATAAACATGCTTTGCATAAACTCCTAGAGAGAACATGCACTTTAACTACCATGGAGTTCATGCATGCAAAGGTTGTTAATCCCAACAGCCCCCAGCACATGATCAAGGTCCCCTGCATGTGAGCAGCCTTGATTACATGGTGAGGGCCTCCTTCCTGGCTTCAGACAGTGTGACACAGACAGCAGCAGAGGCACCCACCAATGCGGGCAGATGTGTGCATGTGGATGTCTGTCCCTTTTGGGTGGGTGGGCCAGATCCAGGGTCAGAATATGATAGCCAGAAGGCAGCGTAGTCTGGCAGGTCTAGACAAGCCATACGACTCCACATTTGCCAACCACAGAAAGACTGTCCACCAAGCCACTAGATCTTTTGCATACAGGTTGATCTTTGTGGACTATTTAGCCAAAGATCTGCAGGTGGAAATTCTTATTTTCTGACTACTACTGACAATTTCAGCAGACATACTGTACATACACTTACCACCTCAGCGATAAAAGTCAAGCTTTTCAAAAAGAGTACTTTAATCATGTCTCTAATACATTTGGCTACAAATCCAAGAGCTTACATACTGACTGTGGCAGAGAATTTGACTGTGCTGAGTTTGATAATTTTTTAAAGGAACATTATGTTGAGAATCAAACACAGCCCCACACTCTAAAGCAGTATGGTGTGGCTGAGAGAATGAACAGAACTCTTAAATAGGTGGCCATTAGCATGCTTTTAGGAATTAACATGCCTAAATGCTATTGGTCTGAAGCCATTTTGACTTCTACACATTTAAATAACCACCTGCCAATAAAATCTAGAGATGTGACTCCTTTTCAATTATAGAATGGAATTAAACCTAAAATGAATCATCTCAAGGTTTTTGAAAGCAAAGCATATCCCTATATTCCCAAGTAGCATAGCATATCCCTATATTCCCAAGTAGGGGCATACTTATGAAATTTGCAGATGACACCAAATTAGGAGGAGTAGCTAGTACCTTAGAGGACAGGATCAAAATTCAAAATGACCTGGATAGACTGGACAGCTGGGCCAAAGCTAACAAAATGAAATTCAATACGGAGAAATGTAAAGTACTGCATTTAGGGCGGAAAAATGAAATGCATAAATATAGGATGGGAGAGACCTGGCTGAATGAGACTACGTGCGAAAGGGATCTAGGAGTCCTAGTAGACCACAAGTTGAACATGAGCCAACAGTGTGATGCGGCAGCTAAAAAGGCCAATGCGATTTTGGGCTGTATCAATAGAAGTATAGTGTCTAGATCAAGGGAAGTAATAGTGCCGCTCTATTCTGCCTTGGTCAGACCTCACTTAGAATACTGTGTCCAGTTCTGGGCACCACAATTAAAAAAGGATATTGACAAATTAGAGTGTGTCCAGAGAAGGGCGACTAAAATGGTGAAAGGTCTGGAAACGATGCCTTATGAGGAGAGACTTAGGGAGCTGGGTATGTTTAGCCTGGAAGAAAGACGGTTAAGAGGCGATATGATAGCCCTGTTTAAGTATTTGAGGGGATGTCACGCTGAGGATGGAGCAGGCTTGTTTTCTGCTGCTCCAGAGACTGGAACACGGAGCAATGGATGCAAGCTCCAGGAACAGAGATTCCACCTCAACATGAGGAGGAACTTTTTGACAGTAAGAGCTGTTCGTCAGTGGAACACGCTCCCCCAGAGCGTGGTGGGGTCTCTTTCCTTGGAGGTCATTAAACAGAGGCTGGATTGCCATCTGTCGGGGATGCTTTGATCAAGATTTCCGGCGTGGCAGGCGGTTGGACTGGATGGCCCTCGTGGTCTCTTCCAACTCTGCAATTCTATGATTCTATGATTCCACAACCCTCTGATTGACAGAAGATCAAGGGAGTTCCAGAGTCACAAACTGAGAAGTGGGCACAAGCTGCTAGTGAGGAGATGCTATATATATATATATATATATATATATATATATATATATAAAACTCTTGGGTATGCACAATGGTCCTAGTATGTTGTCTCAGGTATGTACAATGGGTTTAGGTATGTTGCCTCTTTCAATGTGCTGATTGGCCACTCCTCAGCCAATCACCACCCACATACAAATCACCACCCACGTGCAAATTCCCTCTCCTCACAATCAATTCCTGCCACTCATGGCTAATCTGCCTACTGGAAGCAACCAAACAATGTGCTACAGTATTGGTTATAGTTACTAAGGCTGCAGGCTTTTCCAGTTCACCAGTGTCTCAGGGCTGCGCAATTCCCACTTCTTATGGCTGGACACCCCTGCTGCCACTGTGATGGGACCCAAGCAGTCAACTGCCGATGGTGGTGATGGCAGGATGATGCCGCTGCCACTGCAATAGGACCCAGGTGGTCAACTGGTGACAACGGCTGTGGGGGGGATGCCGCTACTATTGTTGCGATGGGACCCAGGCAATCATCTGGTGGCAGTGGGGGCAGAATACCACTGCTACTGCTACGACAGGACCCAGGCAACTAGGCGTGAGGTCTACTGGCTGTTTTGGTGGGGCTATTTTAATGGTGTATGGTACACTGGGTTCAGGTAGTCTTTTTCTAAAAAACAAAAAAGGGCAATTATCTGTAGATGGGTCTTTATTACAAAGTAGGATGTAGAAGGGGAAATTCAGAGACACTAGCTGTACCCAACATAACATATGCCGGTGGTGCGTTAAGGGTGAGTCGCTCAGTTGCCCTGCCCCCGCTGCTGCTGCTGCTCCCCCTCAGTTGACTGCCTGGGTCCCATTGCAGCTGCAGCAGGGGCGGCGGCACAATGATGTGACCCCCTGGGAACCAGGCAATATCAAAACCCATATCAAAAGTTGGTCTAGTTCTATCATAATGTCTACTATTCCAAAACTCCAATTAATTTGTTGGGAAGTCCATCTTCACTGACTCAATTCTTACAAAACAAACCAGCTATATATCTATATCTAAGGCTTGTGTATGTTTATGTTTCCTTTCCCAGTGTGCTGACTGGAAGCTTAGGAAACATACCCAACCAATCCCCTCACTCCCTCAGCCAATCACCACCCACATGCAAATTCCCTCCCACCTCACAATCCACTCCTGCCACTCAATCTGCATCTACATTCCCAGCCTCACAAGGGTTCCTCCCTCCTCTCACTCCCTCAGCCAATCACTAGTCACATGTAAAAAAAAGTGCAATTTTCCCCCCTAAAATAATACCATGTAGCTGAACCATGTGAAAGGAACACTGCTACTCCACACTCCATGCTGCAACCACGGCTTGAAACCCCAGCAGGGCACATAACCATGTATGTTATGTCAGGCACACCTATACTAATACTAATACTAATACAATTACACCAGTGGCTCTTAACCTTTTCTTTACCTGGGACCCCCTTTAATTATCTTTTGTTGCCAAGGGCCCCCAAGACTTAACTCAAGATTTAAAAGCCTAACAATAATAACAAAAATACCTGATAACAACAACAATAATACAATTACAATAATGCTTTTTAATGTGAAGTTGAAGGCTTTCATGGCTGGCATCTATAGGTTTTCCATAGGTTTTTTTCTGGGCTGTGAGGCCTCACAGAACATGGCGTCACAGTCCGGGGGGGGGGGGAACCCATGGAAAACCAATGCCTCTTAACCTTTTCTTTACCAGTGGCCCCTTTAAATATCTTTTGTTGCCATGGACCCTCAAGACTTTAGATTTAAAACCATAATAATCATAATGCCTAATAATACCTAACAACAGCCACAAACAACAATAATAGTACAATTACACCATCCATGAAACCTTCCCTCAGAGGCACTGGAGAGGGAGGGAAGACTTTTCTTCTGCTTTTTCCTGCAAGTTTGTGGCTGGAGTGGATTGAATGGCAATGCGCAGGCCAAACCAGCCTATGCCTTGGCTCCTGTCACATGGCCGCTCTGCTGCAGGCAGAACGTGGTCTGAGCAGCTTTTAAGTCTTTGCAGACCCCCTGTGAGGATATCATGGACCCCTGGGGTCCTCAGACCCCAGGTTAAGAACCACTTGTCTAGATACTTGTTGAAAGTAGCTTGCAAAAGCTCTGCCTTATTTAGAGAAGAGGGGGTCCAGGGACCCTTGTCTACCACTTGTTAAAATAGAAATGAATAGAAAAGGGAGCAAAGGAGTCTCTCCAGCAAGTGATGGAATGGTAGCCTCTAACTTTTTCGTGAGTCTTTGGGCTCACCTTTGCCCCACCCACAGAATGTGGAGCCTCTGCCTTCCACTCCAACACCAACTGCCCTTTGAGGCCAGCATGCTGGATTCCCACTGGGGGAGTGGCTGACAGCCAATTAGAGCCCACTTTGCTCCATCCTATTCCCCCTCCCTCGATGGCTTTGGCTCCTCCCACCAGCTGGAGGGTTTTTTTAGCAGGCGGCAGCCCATCCAGTGCAGCATTTGTAAAGAAAGACTTTCTCCCCACAGGAAGCAAAGCCAGGGGCAGCCAGAAGACCCCAAGGGAGTCCCCTAAGGAGCAAAAAGAGGGTCTGGAATCCAAGGGCAGCCTCCCACCTCCTTCCCACCCCAATTGAGGTGGGGTTTTTGTGGGTTTTTTGCAGCCTGTAAGTTCCTTGGGGCAGAAGATGTTCACTCAGTATAGGCCTACTGAGAGGCACTTGGCACAGCCTGGGGACAAACTAACCCAGGAGTAGCCAAAACAGCAGAACTGCACAGCGGAAAAGGCACAAAAACCCACTTTCACACACAAAAAGACTTACAGACAGCAAGGGTCATCCAAAAATATCTGAAGGTCTTTATCTTCAGTTTCAGTATAAACAAACACAGTAAATATATAGCAAACCTCATCAACAGCAACACTCCTCTTTTGTCACAACACCAACTCATACACAATTCACTGTGTGCTTTGGCTATATAGGAGTGTTTGCTAGTTATCCCTCTGCCTAGCCACAGATGTGAACAAGCCCACTTCAGCTGTGCTAGTCTGTGTTCTGTTGCTCCAATATTTTTCCTTTGGCACTTAAAGCATTATTACAGAAGGAGGGGAGAAAGGGCTCATGTATTTGGGTGCAGAAGTGGTGAAGAGCAGAGAAAGGGACCTGCAAGGTAGGACAGAAGGAAAAAGAGGAAAGGTTGGAAACACATAGAAAGCATGCATGCATATTAAGACAGCAATGGGAGCTGGCTGAGTATTTAGTTACTGCAGCTCAACAGGCAAAGATGTGGCTATAGGCCAAGGAGGTGGAGCTAAAAAACACCCTCAAGCTGCTGATTGGCCAGCCAACAGAGCACTACTATTGGTTGGGTATGTTTCCTGTGTCCAGTCAGCACACTGGGAACAGCAACTTACCCAAGAGAATTATATATATAGATAATGCAAGACTTGTGGTAAAATGCTACAGTCAAAAATATGATGAAGACTACAGAATATAGGTATATGTCTTGCTTCCAAAAACCTTGAGACTTTCATTCCAGTAGTCACACACAAAACCATTAGAACTCTCCTAGCTATAGCAGCATCCAAGGAAAATGCATGTTCATCATGTAGATGTTAAAACAATCTTCCTGTATGATGAATGTCTAGTTCACCATACAGCATGAACAGTAAATGGACATATGAACAGTAAATGGAACAGCCTCCAAGATTTCAAATTCCTGGGAAGGAACCTCTTGTATGAAAATTGGGGAGTGGGGGGATTTACAGTTTGAAACAGGCTGCCAGAGCATGAAGGGAGAAACTAAATCAGCTTCTCCTCAAAGAGGGGGTTACTCCAGGCACTGTTGGACACGGATGAGGGAGATGATCCCATCCCAGGCCCTGGGTTCCTTGGGATTAAAGTACTACTAAAAACAATACTAAATTTGGAAATGTAAATGTCAGCATCAGCACTTCTCCCCCGAATCTTGATTACACCTCTGTCTTAAAAGACGTGAATGGATGACTTAAACAGGAGCGTCTCTGAAAGTGTATGGGTTCAGGATGCAGCGTTGCAGCCTCCTTAACCCCTTTCTTGCAGAGGGGAGGTCTTGGGCAGGAATAAATGTCCTGGAAATCAGAACAGTTCACCTCTCAGTTGTTGGAAGTGAAGAAGCAGCATGAGTGCTTGTCTACAAATCTGTGTATGTGTTCCTGAGCTGTATTTACTTCCTGGTTTTGTGCAAAGGTCACTTCCCCCCTCTCTGCTTCAAGTAGTTTTAGTGTTTTACAACCCATTGTCTAGAAGCTAGCTAGAAGCTAGCATGCTTTGAGGCAGCTCTGTCTCATGATGTCTTACATGCACTCATGAAAGTCAGCTGTAGGGACTCTTTCATTCCAAGTTAGGTAACTCTTTCTATCTATCTACTTTCTTATTCAAGATGCATGCTCTGCCATAATAAATGTAAGTTCTGCTTTATAATTTTACTGAGCATCCTGCATGTTTTATGTCCTGTTTTGTACTAGAAGCTCACAATGCACTGGAGGTCTGCTGCAATCTGCTCAATATAAATATCAAAACCAATCCTACAGATTATGGGGACCAGCCACAATACTTTGCTAGTGCAATTTTTAAAAAATGAACTTTTAACGTAGGATATTTTTTAAAAACTAAGCAAAGATGGCTCAAGCTAGTACAAATGGGTGTGCTTTGATTCCCAAATTGAAAGGGGATGATTTCCATGGCTATTCAGAGTGGAGACTCAAATGGCAGAGAAAGGAATTCAGAGTGGAGACTCAAATGGCAGAGAAAGGAATGTCCTGGAAACGCCGAGACCGAGGGGCTTCCGGTCTAGGTCGGAGCGGTCTGGATCAACCTTAACGGAGCTCTCACTCCATTCTCTTCAAAAGATGGCTTTTTGGGAGGTTAAAAACCTCGTTAAAAGGCAAGGGGGAACCGGAGATCGCCAAAAAGTCTGGGAGGTCCAGCGCTAAATTGTCCCACAGTTAGAAAATGGAGACGAAGGAAAGAACGGAGATTGAAGGAAGTAGGAGGCATGGAGCAGCCAGGCAGGCAGCTGTATTGAAGAGGAAAGGGCAGGCTAAAACAAGCCTTGAAACAGCCAAAAGCCGCTAGACCCCACGGAATTAAAGATAAGTGTAAGGTTAAATATATAAATTAAATTAAAATCTGTAGTGCTTGGCCACTGAAAGGAGATTTCCCCCTAAAGGAGAAGAGGCATCCATCTCATAGAATGAGATATCAAAACACCCTTTGAGATTGAGAGGAGTTACTTAGAGGACCTTGTTTTTTGTTTTTCCTTTTATTTTTGTTCCTGAAGGATATTAATCTTTATAGTTTTGTATTTTCCTTTTTCCTTTTTACACTATGAATTTTTGTTCTTTCCAGTTTTCCGAGTTATTTTTGAGCTGCAGTATAGGAGATTTTTTTTTGAGCCCAACAACAGTTATTTAATTATGTGGTCCATATCATTTATAACATCTTTTTCTCCTTTTCTGTGTTCTGTAAACACATTGTAAACACATGGTGGACATAAGAGTTGGAGTTGAACAAAGGGTGATAAGTAAGGGCCATATTACCGGGACGTCAGCCAAGTGTAGTGAAGATGTCCTTGAAACTGTGGAGCCAGCTACAGCTGATATGAATATATGAAGGAAGTGTGCTCTGAATGAACTTAAATAAAAATCAAGAAGTTCAATTTGACCATAAGGAACGTGAAGGCTTTTCAAGGCTCAAGGAGGAAGATGCTGTTGCTTTTTGTTCCTTGATAGTTTTGATATTTTTGGATATATATATAGGCACTCCTCAGTTGGCCTTTGAATTTAGTTCAGTCTCTTCCTTTTGAACATTTGAAATTACATATTTAATTTTATGAGTTAATTTTTTTTCTCTACCTCCTATAAATTTTTATTGTGGAAGATATTTTTTTTCTTTTCTCCCCCCCCCCTTTTTTTGTATCCGGTGATCTATATTATTATTTTTATTCTTTTATCATTGTTCTCTTTCTTCTCTTCTGGTTTTTGTGCCTTCAAACTTTTGCTGTGTTTTCTCTCCCCCATATTCCACTATCCCCCTTCCCTTTCTTTTTTTCTTTCTTCCCTTTTTCCCCCTGTTCCTCTCTTTTCTCTTTTTCCTCTCCTTACATAATTCCAGTTGGTGAGTTTGTTAGGATCCATTGGAACCTTGTTGATATCTGGAACCACAAGATTGTTAAGAAAATGTAAAGACTACCAATTTCTGGTGGAAGTCCTGAAAAAAGAAAAAATCCCATTCAGCTGGGACAAATTGGAAGGGGTGATAATTACATATAAAAAAAGAAAGGTTTAAGATAGACTCACTTGAAAAAGCAAAGGAATTTATTAAAAGAAATTAAAAAGAATTTAGAATTATGAGGAGAAGTCAGCAGGAGAATGAAAGAGATGAAGGACATACGGAGAAGCAGAGAGGAGAAGACCAAGGAGACGGAGGGAGAGAGAAGAAAAGAGGATATAAAGAAGAAGGACGATAAGAAGGAAAAAACACCAGCAAATCATCTACAAGAACAAGGATAAAAGTTTTTAAAAATATTTAAAGACTGTAAAGGGGTGGGAGAGGGGGAAATCTATATAGATAAAAGGAAAGTGTAATACCCACATGATGCCAGAAATTAAATTTATTACTTGGAATGTAAAAGGTTTAAATGGTATTGAAAAAAAAGGAAATTAGTCTTCCACCACCTGAAAAAACTAATGCAGAAATAACATGCTTACAGGAAATTAGAATTAAAAAATTTCATGAATATTTATTAAGACAGAGGAAGTTGGCAGAGGAATTTGTATCACTAGGAAAGGATAAAAAGAAAGGAGTGGTTTTATATATAAAGTCAAAATTGAGACCAAAATTAATTTTATCAGATGATAAAGGAAGATATGTACTCGTTGAAATTATTATGGATAAAATTAAGCTGCTAGTGGTCAGAATGTATGCACCAACAGAAGGGAAACCAAATTTCTTTAGGGAACTGAGGAAAAAATTAGTGTAAATAGACCATAAGAATTATTGTTTACTCAGAGATCTGAATGGAGTGGTAGAGTCAAGTATTGATAGATATTCAAATCAGAAAAGAATAAAAAAGAATCAGGGAAAATTAACAAAATATTTTTTTTATATTGTGGAAGAATTCCAAATGATAGATACATGGAGATACAAGGAAGGGGATAGTAAAGAATTTACATTTTATTCAGACACTCATAAATCATTTTCTAGGATAGATATGATTTGGCTCAACAATAGCTTAGTACAGCTTATTAAAAAGGCGGAGATATTACCAAAAGTGCTGTCAGATCGCAACCCAGTGGCATTGGTGTTGAAGGGGGTACAAAATTCAAATAGATGGAGATTAAACAAATCATTGTTACATAATGATGAAGTAGTTAAAACAATTAAAGAGAAATTGAAAGAATACTTTGAAATTAATCTTGACAATGGGATAGAAACCAATATGGTCTGGGATGCTGGAAAAGCAGTAGTGAGGGGTCTATTTATACAATGGAATATAATACTGAATAAGAAAAACAAGAAACTAGGGGGGGGAAATATTAGAGGAGATTAAACAAAAAGAACAAGAACGAGTAGCATCCCATCCAACAACAAAATAAAATAAAATAAAATAAAATAAAAATCAATTTAAAATGTTATAGGAACAACTGGAGATGACAATGATGGAAGAGATGAAGAGGAAACTAGACTATATAAGGCAAAAAGATTTTGAATTTGGTAATAAACCTAGTGGATGGTTATCATATAGTATAAGGAAAGAAAAGTCAAAAAGGATTATATCAAAAATAAAAATCGGCAAGAGAGAAATAACTAATGATGACGAGATTCAAAAAATGTTCTATAATTACTTCAAAACTTTATATCAGGAGCAAACAACTAATAATAATATGAATATTAGTGTGGAAGACTATATAAAGAAATGCCAAGTTACTAAACTAACAGAAACTCAGCGAAATGAGTTAGATAAGGAAATTACAATGGAGGAAATTATAGAGATGATTTAAAAAATGAAAACAGGGAAAGCACCAGGTTCGGTTGGACTGCCAGCAGAATATTATAAGGTTTTTTTTTATAAAGAATTGGTGAAACCATTGTGTTTGGTTTTAAAGGGAATAGTAGGGAAAAATCAGATCCCAAGTAGTTGGGAAGAAACTAATATTACTTTAATACCAAAAGAAAATTGAGATAATTATTCAATTGAAGAACTATAGACCTATCTCCTTGCTTAACAAAGACTACAAGATATTCACAGCAATATTGGCAAATAGACTGAAACTCTTTCTAAAAGAATATATACATAGTGATCAAAACAGGTTCCTTCCCAAAAGACAAATTAGAGCTAATATGACAGTAGTAATTAATGTGATTGAATATTTGCATCACCATAATTAAATTGAGAGAGCATTAATATTTTTGAATGCAGAAAAAACCTTTGATAATTTAAAATGGCCCTTCCTGATGAAAGTGATAAAAGAGATGGAATTTGGACAAAATATAATAAAGTGGATCCAGACTATATATAAAAGACAAAATGCAAAGTTAATAGTAAATGGAAAAGCCACAGCTACCTTTAAAATTGAAAAAGGGACTAGGCAAGGCTGCCCCCTATCCCCTTTATTGTTTATTATAATATTAGAAGTGTTGAATAATGAAATAAGAAAATAAAATAAAATAAAAGGAATTAAAATTAGTGGGGAAGAATACAAACTTCAAGCATTTGCAGATGATCTAGTAATTATATTGAGAGATCCACTAAGTGGAACTGATATTCTGCTTAAGACTATATCTGAATTTGGTAAACATGCTGGTTACAAAATAAACTCAGATAAAACCAAAATTTTAGTAAAAAATATGGATAAAAAAGGAAAAGAAGAACTACATAAACTATCTAACTTTGAAGTAGTAAAAAAAGTAAAATATTTAGGGATAATTTAACAACTAATAATCAGCAACTATTTGGAAATAACTATACTAAACTTTGGGAAGAAATTTAAAAAGATCTAAATAATTGGAAAAAATTAAATTTATCCCTTTTGGAGAGAATATCAACTGTCAAAATGAGTTTACTACCTAAATAAATGTTTCTTTTTCAAGTAATTCCAATTATTCACGCAAATGAAGTATTCAAGAAATGGCAGAGTGACATAAACAAGTTTTTATGGGCAGGAAGAAAACCAAGGATCAAATGGAAATTACTAACAGATTCAAAAGAAAGGAGAGGATTGGGCTTGCTGAACTTACAATTATACTTTGAGGTGATATGTCTATCATGGATGAAACTGTGGGTTACATTAGAAAACAAAAGAATACTAGAATTAGAGGGACATAACAATTTGATGGGATGGCATGGATATTTATGGTTTGGTAAGGATAAAATTAATAAAGAATTTTAAAATCATGTGATTAGAGAATCCTTATTCAGAATCTGGCAAAAATATAAAGCTAGACTATGCCCCAAAATCCCAGGATGGATTTCAGTCCAAGAAGCATTTATGAGAAGAGAACTAAGAAATTATAGTTGGTTAAGATACAGAGATTTGATGGTGAAAAAATTAGGTGAATGGGAAATTAAGGAATGGGAAGAACTGAAAAAGGAGGGAAAACTAATACAATGGCTAAATTACTATGCAGTTAGGAATAGAATGAAAGAAGAACTAAAAGAAACTCAATTTGAAGGAGAAATGTCAGTTTGAAAAACTATTGAATTTAGACAGTCATTTAATAAGCTCTTTATATAAAGTACTATTAAGATGGGATACTGAAGAGGAGCAAGTGAAACATTGTATGGCTAAGTGGGCAGCAAATTTAGGATATAACATCTATATGAACCAGTGGGAAGACATATGGAAGGGAGGATTAAAATTTACAAGATGCTACAATCTTAAAGAAAGTTTCTATAAGATGATGTATAGGTGGTATATGACCCCAGTTAACATAGCCAAAATAAATGTAAAAACCTCTGCCTTTTGCTGGAAATGTGAAACTGAAATAGGAACCTTCTATCATATATGGTGGAAATGTGGAAAAAAATGAGGAAATATTGGTATATAATAAATAAAGAGATAAAGTAAATTGTAGATTTCAAATTAGGCTTAAGACCCGGATTATATTTATTAGATATGATAAATTTAGAGAATAAAAAAAGAAAAAGTATGTTGGGATCTAATAACTTACCTAATTACAGCAGCACATGTAAGCTTTGCAAAGAGATGGAAAACTAAAGAGTTACAATCATTGATGGAAAGGAGAGAAAAAACAACGGAAATAGCATGATTAGATAAGTTAACGAATATAGTAAGAGGTAACTCAAAAGACAAATATATTGAAAAATGGAAACCTTCTATAGATTTTATGAAAAAAAAGAGGGAAAACAAGCATAATAGGATTTGATGAGTAAACGAAGGGTAATAGTAGGAGAAGACTATCTATCTACTTCAGTACCTATGGAGGATTCAGAGAGAGGAAGCTACTCGATATAGAAAGTTACCTTTAAAGTCTCGAAATAGAAAAGATGACACTGAATGAGAAGTGGAAGGAGTCAGTCTTAAAGTTATTTATTGTGGTTAAATAACAAATTGAGTTATGGAAGGATTGCCATTAATACAGAGATGAGAATATGCATTAGTGAATGTAACATATAGTATAAACTAATTACTAATAGGATGATAATGTTTAAGGGACCGGATGTGACTAAGTAGGAAGTCATTTTAAATGTTTTAATGGTATAAGTATGGAGGGAAGTTATTATATGGTTACTGTGTACTTGTCCTTTCTTTTTCTTTTTTCTTTTTCTTCTCCTTTCTTTTGTTATTTGTACGTATGTATTGTATATTCTGCATTGTCTGTTTTTGTTTTGTTTTGTTGAAGTGCCTATATTTTATATCTGTTTATGTTTTTGATTTTGTATATGTTGAAATATTCTAATAAAAACAAAGGAATGCCGAGACCAGCAGAGGGAGATGAAAACATCGTCAAATGGGACAGAAAAAACTTAAGGCAAAAAGTTTAATAATTCAGTGTTTAGAAGACATCCATCTCATTCATATAAAAAATGAGAGATTTGCTAAGAATATGATTCAATCCTTAAAAGATTTATTTGGGCAAACTCATCTGCAGGATCAAGTTGAATTATACAGATCACTATTTTCCTTACAGCTAAAGGCTGATGATGATCCTCTGAAACATATGGAAACAATCCTGTCCTTAATGGATAAATTGGCTATAGCAGGGGATGAACTTAATAATCAACAAAAGAGTAGATCTCTTTTACTGGGATCTCTACCAAAGGTATTTTCACCCTTTATTTCTGAGATTAATGCGATTACAGACCCATTGTTTAAGGATGTTTTAGCTATGTTCAGGAGGAAGGCACAGCAGATGTCTCTCTGTGGGGCCAGATCTGGCTATCAGAGTGGAATTGAGGCTTCTGACTCAAATTACACTGCCATAGAGCAATACAAGACAGGGACATTTGCATCTCAAGTACCCAAGGTTGATTAGCCAATGAGAGAAGCAACCAGATATTATGAATGTGGCCAGAAGGAGCATTGTCAGAGAGACTGTGTAGCCAATAGGAAACTTGAAAAATCAGCCAATGGTAGCTCTCACTTTAGAAAAAAGCAGTCTACAAAGCATCTAGGAGAGGAAGACAGAGGAGATTATTCAAGGCACACTGGTTCATGTGGTCCTCACAATTATAAGAGCTTTACAGCAACCCAGAGTCAGTCTAGTGATGGAATTATTATCATAGACTCGGGGGCAAGCAACCATATGGTGTCACAATTAGACTTCTTCAGTGATATGAATCCCTGTGAAGCTGGAAATATTAAAGTTGCTGATGCATAAAGCTTGCCTGTGAAGGGACAGGGACATTGTGTGTTGCACTGTAACACAAAATATGGCAATAATCCTGTCAAAGCAACAGGTGTGTTATATGATCCAGCCCTGGATGGAAATGTTCTGAGTGTTTCCTGTTCTAACAGACAAGGGCTTTGAAGTTCATTTCAGTGGAGACTTATGCACGGTGAGCCAAGATGGGAAATTGTATGCTAGAGCATTTAAGAAAAATGGTGTCTTTCAACTGGACTGTACTAGGGAGAGGCTGTGATGACAGCTACATACTTGCAGAATAGACGCAACCAACAAAACCCCATTTGAACTTTGGCATAACAGAAAATCGAGCATGGATCATGTCAGGGTATTTGGATCCAGAGCCTATGCTCACGTGCCAAAGGAGAAGAGGTCCAAACTAGATGACAGAGCTGAAGAAGCTGTGATGGTAGGCTATGAACCAGTATGTAGAGGCTACACCAAAATTCTCGAAAACAGAAAGGATCACAGTGAGAAGTGATTTGTACTTTGATGAGACTGAGAAAATAGATGTGAACCATACAGGCACAGACTGCACAACAGAAGAATCTCACAACATAAAAGAACTAATAACCTACTGGTCTAGATGCGGAGATAAAGCCTGCCTGCCTCAAACACTTGTCATAAATGAAGATGTGGAAGTGAATACACAAGCAGAAGGGGATGCAGAGCAAACAGGAGTAAGTTCAGAGCTGGAAGTCACCACAGAAGCAGACGGGGCTCTGGAACCAGAACTTAGAAGCTCATCCTGATGAAACAGAGGAGTGCCTCCTCTACACCTATCCTACCTTGCAAGGGCAGTGGTGTCATATGAACCTTCCACTTGGGAAGAAATTGAAAGGCTGCCTGCAGCAGAAGCAAGAAAATGGAAAGAATCAGCACAGGAGGAAATAGACGCCCTGCACAAGAATCAAACCTGCACACTCACAGAACTGACAGTTGGTAGGAAGCCTGTGGGGTGCAAGTCGGTCTTTAAAATCAAATGAGCCTCAGAAGGGGAAATCCAGAGATACAAATCCAGATTAGTAGCCAAGGGCTACTCCCAGAGATACGTGGAGAATTATGATGAAATTTTTGCACCTGTGGCGTGAGATGCCAGCGGTGCATCTCACGCCACAGGAGAACACTTTTGAGTGTGGCAGCATCCATAAAAATGCATGTTGAACACTTGGAGGTCCAGACAGTGTTCTTAAATGGACAACTCAAGGAAGAGATCTACATGTAACATCCTCCTGGATTTGAAAAGGAAGGAAGCAAATCACTTGCTTGCAGACTTGACAAAGGCCTTTATGGTCCAAAACAAACTGCAAGAACTTGGAATGAAAAACTAAATGAGATGCTAATCAAGAAAGGCTTTACACAAGGCAAGGGTGATTCCTGTCTCTACACACAATACAAAGATGACAAATGGACCTACATTTTGACTTATGTTGATGATTTGATTTTAGACTGATTGTGAAGAAATCTTAAACCATCTAAATAATGAGATTGAAGTGAAAATACTAGGAGACATCACTTATTATTTGGGAATGAAAATAGAGAGAGAGGAAGATGGAAGCTGCCTCCTCATCAAGAGCAAAAGATTTGTGAACTTATGGAATACCAGGAACTCAAGGAGGCCAATCCAGTGGCCACACCTATGGAAACAGACTACTTTAATACAGATGAGCACAGTGAGCCTCTACCAAATAATAACAAAATACAGGTGTTATAGGAAAGCTGTGGTACCTAGCCACCTCCACAAGACCAGATATTGCTTCAGCAGTTGGAATTCTTTGTAGAAAAACCAACTCACCAAGAAGAAAGGGTTGCAATGAAGTAAATACTATGGGTCAATACTTAAAGGGCACTGCACACTTAAAGTTAAAGCTGCAAGCCACTAGCATAGATTGGGCTGAATGTCTTACAGATCATAAATCCACCAGTGGAAACCTGTTCTTCTATGAAGGTGGAGTGGTGAGCTGGACAACCAAGAAACAACCTGCTGTAGCACTCTCCTCTACTGAAGAAGAATGGACATCAGATGCTCAAGCATGCCAGGAACTTATGTGGCTATGCTAATTGCTAGAGGAACTTGGAATAATTGAACCGAAGCCTATAGAGCTCCATGAAGACAACCAAAGCTGCATAAAACTCTCACAAACTGGGAGAGTCAATTCATGCATGAAGCACATTGATGTGAACCTGTTGAGAGAGCTACAAGAGAAGAGTTTATTGAAATGAAGTATTGTTTTACAACCCCTTTGTCTAAGAAACTAGAAGCTAGCATGCTTGGAGGCAGAAAAGACAAAGGGTGTTTGGTTATTTAACAAGCTATGTATGCTAACATTCTGACGCTAGATGCTGCTGTGTTAACATTAAACTCTGCTAAGTTGGCTGTATTCTCCACTAACGTGTGAAGTACAGTGTGGATGTTTAAACAGGGACAACATACCCTGATATTTTAAACAGTATATTTTTACACATTCCAATAGGTTATGGGCCCAGATTATGAATGTTTAAACTGCATATTTTTTATTTTGAATTTTTGAAGAGTTTTGGATTTTGTGTTTTGCTTAGATAACCAAAATTTTTCGTGGTTTGTTATTTTAAAGGTAAAGAGAAACGTGGTTTTTCACCCTTTCCCAAGTGAAGCAGATACTTAAACAAAAGGCAGTCTTGTTGTTTTTCCCTGAGGGAACAAAGAGAGTTGAGAGAGCTGGCAGATATTTTTTGTTTTATGGCTCCATAGTCATAAAGAAAGTTGAGGAGAACCATTTGGCTGTTCATTAGCATAACAGAGAGACAAAGGCTTGCCTAGCTGTAGGTGTGAGAAGGATGGCTGCAGCAGAGGAGGTGATATTAAAAAGAGTAGTGGATTTGGAGCCAGATACATACCAGTTGTCGTTAAAGTTTGTAGAAACACGAATTGAAGCAAATAAGTTTAGAGATGCAATACGAAAACCAGAGCCACAAAGTGAGAAAAAGAGACGGATTTGGCATTCTAAAGATGCGGCAGCTAGAGAGATTATAATGCAAAGTTTAAGATCTGAACAACTGATCTATGTTGTTTCTTGTGACTCAGCTAAATCCATGCTGGACAAATTGAGAGAAATATACCAAGTTGATTCACCTAAAGTGCAAAACCTGGCCATTAGAGACATGATGAATCTAAGAGTTAATTCTAATGGAGACTGTGAGCCACATATCAGAAGATTTCTAGGAATATTGGAGAGGATGCGTGCCATGAATTTGATTGCAAATAAAGGGCAGAAAATTGCCTATTTTACTTGGACTTTGGGAAGTAGCTTTCATGCATTTCAAAGTATGATTGATAACACAGCTGGATTAACATTGAATGAAGTATTGGCACATTTTAGGCTTGAATGCTTAGTCACAGCCAGCCATCAGAGAGATATGTTGATAAAGAAAAACTGAGTGTGTCAAGTTACATTGCTAACAAACAGCAAAGGAATGTGCCTCCCAGAGACAAACGAAAAGAGATTCGCTGTTTTAAATGTAATGTGGTTGGGCATATTGCCAGGATGTGCAGAGCAAGTGGAGATTTTGGCCAGAGGGGGCAGCATTTCCCCCCAAATAGTACCAGTAGCAAAAGATTTCAGTGGAGAGGCATGCTTGCTAAAAGTGAATTTGCAGAACCAGTATCTGTCGAGAGGGGGCAGTGTGTACAAAGGAATTCAAACAGAGACAAAGGAAGAGCGAGCATGTTTGCTTTAAAAAAAGTTTTTCATGTTGTGGACAATAATGATAAACAAAATAAGAGTAAAAATGGAAACAACGAATGGCTGATAGACAGTGCGTCGACAAATCATAGCTCAAATTCTGCAAGCAATTTTATAGAGTTAAATTATAATAATAATGGAGAGTTGCAAATTGCTGATGGATCTAAGATGCCCATACAGGCAATTGGGACTTGTGAGTTGAATCTTGCAGCACATGATGGATGTGAATCACAAATACTGGAGAATGTTGACTATGTTAAAGGATTAAAAACAAATCTGCTCAGTGTCTCAGCTTTAACAGAAAAACAATTTCTGTACTGTTTCAAATAGATGTGTGCACTGTATTTAATGACAGAAATGGAAATGTATACTTAAAGGCATATAAGAATAATGATGGTCTTTTAAAGTTTTTTACTCCTCCAGATAAACAAGCCTATGTGGCACAGACAAGCTGTACTGATGAAGAGAGCATGGATTTTGCCTCAGTGTTTTCAGAAAAGGAAAAGGAGGACCAACCTGAGGATAATGGAACAGAGGACACAATAGGGGAAATCCAGCTCAAAATAAGTAAAGAGGTAGTACAGGAATACCTTCTTAATCTAAATGAATTTAAATCTCCAGGACCAGATGAACTACATCCAAAAGTATTAAAAGAGCTGGCAAATATAATCTCAGAGCCATTGGCAATAATATTTGAGAACTCCTGGAGAACAGGAGAAGTCCCAGCAGACTGGAGGAGGGCAAGCGTAGTTCCCATCTTCAAAAAGGGGAAAAAAGAGGATCCCAACAATTATCGTCCAGTTAGTCTGACATCAATACCAGGGAAGATTCTAGAACAGATCATTAAACAGAGAGTCTATGAACATTTAGAAGGCAATGCCATAATCACAAAAAGTCAACATGGGTTTCAGAGAAACAAGTCATGCCAGACTAATCTGATCTCTTTTTTTGATAAAGTTACCAGCTTGGTAGATGAAGGGAATGCTGTGGACATTGCATACCTTGATTTCAGTAAGGCCTTTGACAAGGTTCCCCATGACATTCTTGCAAACAAGCTTGTAAAATGTGGGCTAGACAAGTTAACTGTTCAATGGATTTGTAATTGGTTGACCGGCCGAACCCAAAGGGTGGTCAGCAGTGGCTCCTCTTCGTCTTGGAAAGATGTGACCAGTGGGGTGCCACAGGGTTCTGTCCTGGGCCCAGTGCTATTCAACATCTTTATCAATGACTTGGATGAGGGAATTAGGGGCATACTTATTAAATTTGCAGATGACACCAAATTGGGAGGAGTAGCTAATACCCTAGAGGACAGGATCAAAATTCAGAATGACCTGGATAGACTGGAGAGCTGGGCCAAAGCTAACAAAATGAAATTCAATACAGAGAAATGTAAAGTACTGCATTTAGGGCGGAAAAATGAAATGCATAAATATAAGATGGGAGAGACCTGGCTGAATGAGACTACGTGCGAAAGGGATCTAGGAGTCCTAGTAGACCACAAGTTGAACATGAGCCAACAGTGTGATGCGGCAGCTAAAAAGGCCAATGCAATTTTGGGCTGTATCAATAGAAGTATAGTGTCTAGATCAAGGGAAGTAATAGTGCCACTCTATTCTGCCTTGGTCAGACCTCACTTAGAATACTGTGTCCAGTTCTGGGCACCACAATTCAGAAAGGATATTGACAAATTGGAGCGTGTCCAGAGAAGGGCAACTAAAATGGTGAAAGGTCTGGAAATGATGCCTTATGAGGAGAGACTTAGGGAGCTGGGTATGTTTAGCCTGGAAAAAAGACGGTTAAGAGGCGATATGATAGCCCTGTTTAAGTATTTGAAGGGATGTCACGCTGAGGATGGAGCAAGCTTGTTTTCTGCTGCTCCAGAGACTGGAACACGGAGCAATGGGTGCAAGCTCCAGGAACAGAGATTCCACCTCAACATGAGGAGGAGCTTTTTGACAGTAAGAGCTGTTCGGCAGTGGAACACACTCCCTCGGAGCGTGGTGGGGTCTCCTTCCTTGGAGGTCTTTAAACAGAGGTTGGATGGCCATCTGTCGGGGATGCTTTGATCAAGATTTCCTGCGTGGCAGGGGGGTTGGACTGGATGGCCCTCGTGGTCTCTTCCAACTCTGCAATTCTATGATTCTATGATTTATGGCACAAGCGCCTTGGATATTGTGACTGTGATGCAATAATGGAACTTCAGGAGAAAGGTTTGGCAACAGGAATAAAGGTAAAAAGGCAACAGAATAGTAACAATGCACAGAGATGCATAGTGTGTTCAACAAAAGGCAACAAGGCCTTCATTTCCAGAGAGAACTGAAAAAAGGTCCAACAGAGTTCTGGACCTCATTCATGCTGATATAATGGGACCAGTGAGAGTGCCCTCATTTGGAGGAAATAAATACATATTAATTTTCACAGATAATTTTTCAGGATACACTGTGATGTACCTGCTCAAACAAAAGAGTGAGATGTGTGATGCACTGCGTGCGTATGTTGCCATGGTGAGAAATATATTTGGAAGGAATCCCAAAGCTTTGAAGAGTGATTGAGGTGGTGAGTACCTATCACATGTTATACAACAATTTTTGAGAGAGAATGGAATACAACACATTAAGACTGTTTCTTACACTTCACAAATGAACTCAGTCGCTGAAAGGAAATTTCATACATTAATTGAGATGACAAGATGTCTTTTGGCTAATGCTGGACTACCTAATAGTATGTGGGGCAATGCTATTGCTACAGCTAATTACTTACAGAATCGCCTACCCACAAAAGGTGCAGAGAAAACCCCTTTTGAGATTTGGCATGGGAGACCCCCATCAGTTAAACACATTAGAACATTTGGATGTATTGCATATGCATATGTTCCAAGGGAACTCAGAGGAAGACTGGATCCAGCAACTCAAGAGATGTTGCTGATTGGATACAAAAATGGAACAAGAAACTACACAGTGATGAACTTAAAGACTGGTAAAGTATATAGCAGACATGTGGTATATTTTGATGAAAGCAGAAAAGTTGATTTAACAGGAACTGTGCTTGATTTTCAAGAAGAGGATAATGTTGATTTTTTTGAACAAGAGGATAACATGTCTGTGATTTCAGAAGCAGAGAGTGAATATTCTGTGCAGCATTGTGTTTCAGAAAATCGTGTGAGAGCTGATCTGATCAATCTGGATGGTGGCAAAGTAGATGCTAAACAAGAAGGAAGTCACCAAGATCGGAATCAGGAACCTCCCAGGTATAATTTCAGACCAAACAGAGGTGTGCCTCCTGAGAGATTTGGCTACCTTGCAGGGGTGGCGTCGCATGAGAAGTCAACAGAAGGGGGAGATGGTGAGCAAGTGCCAACAGATGAGGCAACAAAGCATATGGAGTTGATTTCTATGAGTCTGTTTCTAAGTTTGGCTGCGTCAAAGCAGATGGGTGTCAGAAATGTTACTAGGAAAAATGAGAACTTGCATGCAACACTGGAGAGGTTGGGTTTTCAACAAGGAGAAACAGATAAAAGGCTATATAGCAAAGTCCAAGATGAACTATTTACATATGTGCTGATTAATGATGGTGATGTGCTTATTGGTACTCAGAGAGATGCTGACTACAAACAGATTGTGAAAAGTTTGAAAATAATTGCTGAGCTGGAGGAACATGGAGATATAACAGGATTTATGGACATTGAAATTGAAAGACAAGAAGATGGATCTTTTCTACTGAGTGAGAAACAGAGAATTGCTGACTAGTTAGAGCTTCTAGGATTGCAAGATGCACATCATGTTGCTATGCCAATGATAACAGAATTTCACAAGAGTAATGAGTACAGTGAACTTTTGCCAAACAATAATATGTATAAGACAGTTATTGAGGAACTGAAATGTTTAACCAGAGGCACCAGGCCTGATATTGCCTATGCTGTTAGAGTTCTTGAAGAGAAAGTAGATGCACCAACACAGAAATTTTGGAATGAAGAGAATTTTGAGATATTTAAAGGGATCCATAAATGTACAGTTAAGGTTACCAGCTAATGCTAATCCAGATCTTGTTTGTTTTGCAGATGCAGATTGGGCCAGATTCAGAAGGGACTCAATATCCACAAGTGGTTGCCTGTTTATGTATGGTGGTGGATCAATCTGCTGGGGTAGTGTGAAACAGAATGTGGTAGCTTATTCCTCCACAGAGGCAGAATATATTTCTGCAGCACATGCATGTAACATGTTAAAATTGCTTGATGATTTGTTTGTTGACTTTTGCATTTCAGGACAAAAGCCTGTGACTGTATTTGAGGATAACCAGAGTTGTATTACGATATCTGAGAGTGTGCAGAAAGTAACCACATGAAACAAGCATATAAAGACTGAATTTCATGATGTTAGAAAGCTGGTAACTGCAGGCGTGATTAAAATGAGATATTGTCCAACAGATGAGATAACAGCGGATATCCTGACGAAGCCACTGCCAAGAGATACGTTCCAGAGACTACGGGCAACGTTTGGACTTATATCTCACTTATTGGACTGAGAGGGGATGTTGGAAAATATAGTTTGCAGTCCAATAAGTGGAAATGGTTCTGCTATTGAAGGGTTAACTGAGAAGCCATATGAGTTGAGTTGATGTAACTTCCTGAAGTTTTGCTATTGGGCAATCTGGGATGAAGGGGAGTGTCTGAGTATTCTTCTTTGTTCCAGAAGCCATGATCCTTAACAAACCACATGGGCCTTTGAACTGAGAGGACCCCGAAAGGGGTGTCCTGAATATAGATTTGTAACAATGTAGTTTTTAAGTATTTTGAACTAGTTTTAGTTTGTTTTGATGGAGTTTTTGTTCCTGCCAAGAATGAGCTCTCTAAACTGTGAGTAATGAAGCTTTTGTACTTTTTTAAACTAACTTTTGAGTCTTGTATGGTTATTTTGGTAGTTAAATAACTTAGGAAAAGACAAAGGGTGTTTGGTTATTTAACAAGCTGTGTATGCTAACATTCTGATGCTAGATGCTGCTGTGTTAACATTAAACTCTGCTAAGTTGGCTGTATTCTCCACTAACATGTGAAGTACAGTGTGGATCTTTAAACAGGGACAACATACCCTGATATTTTAAACAGTGTATTTTTACACATTCCAATAAGCTCTGTCTCAAGATGTCTTACACCCACTCATGAGAGTCATCTGTAGGGACTTTTTCATTCCAAGTTAGGTAACTCCTTCTATCTACTTTTCTTATTCAAGATACATTATCTGCCATAATAAACATAAGTTCTTCTTTATAACTTTACTGAGCATCCTGCATGTTTCATGTCCTGTTTTGTACCAGAAGCTCAGGATGCACTGGAGGTCTGCTGCAATCTGCTCTGTATAAATATCAAAACCAATCCTACATCAGTGAGGTCAGGATGTCCTCTAGGTTGATAAAGGGGGCGGGGGAGCGGCATCTCCCAATGTGCTTATTCAGCAGTCAGGAAATGCGGCGCCAGGTGATGGTTGACAACAACCACACCCGCACCGGCTGGCACTCGTCAGTTGGCTCAGCATGCTTTTTCAATGGAGGCAGTTCAGGCATTCAGCTGAGAGTCATGCGGCAAAAACAGAGAATGGTGCGCGCGCGCACACGCGTCACAATCGCCTCCCCTCTCAGGTATAACCCCCGCTGTAGCGATTGGCTCTGGTATCAATAACTAATCCTAGTTGGGTACGCTAAGGGTGCAGAGTGCTCGGCAATCCTCCTCACCTCCTCCCTCGTGCAATGTGGCTGCGAGATCATCGGAGCCTTTCCATTGAAGAGATAAAGGCGCATAAGGCAGGGATTTGACTGGCAATCCTGTTCGAGGCACAGTGTTGATGAATGGCCAGAAGCAGATTCAATTCTGTTTCCTTTGATTGAAACCCCAAATTCGAGTGTGCCAGTAACTCACACAGAGAGGGAAGGAAAGCCTTTGTTTTCCCCACGGGTGGCACTATAGAGCTCTATGTGTTTCTGAGTAGTTTGTGGAGCCCGATCCTATGCATCTTTACTCGGAAGCAAGTTCCACTGTGTCCAATGAGTTTAATGTCCAGGGAACAGTGTGCAAGATTAAAGCCTAAATCCCAGATGAAAATGAAGAGCTTTTTCAGGGATGGATGGCCGGCCTCAACTTGTAACAGGCTCCCAATGACTCAACTTCCCTCCTGACTGAACTCCTTCAAAAGAGTTCCTGCCTCTTCCTTCCATTCCTGCAGGAAGATCAAAATCCCAGAGAAATCGGTAACTAAGCACTGAAAAATGTATCTATCATTCCTTCTCTCCTCAACCATGATCCCAACAATGAACGCTGCCAGGTGGAGTAGTGACTAACCAGTGTTAACAGATAGTAACTGACTGCCTTAGCGGCTGACTGGGCCAGGCCCCCCCGCCCCCCTTTGCCCCCCCCCACCTCGGGGCTGCCAGTGTGGTCTCCCTACAGCTCCCCGTCTCCTCCCGTCGCCACATGCCTTCCTTAATCCCCCACTCAACTGGACGGGCCTCAGTTTAAAAAGGCCTGCCCCCACCCCCGGGGTTGCCCTCTGCCGCCTGTGGGGTGGGGCGTGGGGGTCCCCTTGCCCCCAAGGGCGCGGAGAGATCCTGATTGGCTGCCCGCCTGGGGGTCAGCCGCCCTCCTTGACCCCAGTCACCTCTTCCTCCGGGTCGCCGCTGCCCGGGTCTCCCCCCCTCCTTCCCGCCTCATTCTTTGCTCCTCCGACGCAGCCAAGCGCGTTGATGGGATTGAAGGGCTTCCCGCTGGCCGGCCGCGAAGCCAGGAAGGGTCCCCTGGCCGGCTCCGGGGCAGCGCCGGGCGGGTGGCCGGAGCGCGCTTCCGACCCAGCGGCCCCGACGGCCACCTGCGAGCCAAGGCCACGGGAGGGGGGCCGGCCGGAGGAAGGGAGGAGACGCTCCGTCCGCCCAACGAGAGAGGCCGGGAAGGCGAGGTCTCGGGCCTCCAGCCCCGCCACCGCCTGTAGAAAAGAAGGGAGTCCCCCAGACAGTCGTCCTAATTCTGCTTTCCCGAGGCGGAAGGGAAGGGATGTGTTCGCGCAGACCACGAAGACGGCCATGGAAGGTCAGCACGTTCGCATCGCCCCTTCTTTCAAGAGGAAACCTAGGCCTAAGGCCCCTGTCCGGCTTTTCTGGGCCCGCGTTTCAACCGAGGGGTCGCCTCAGAGGGAAGTGCTGCCTCTCCTTCCAAGAATTTAGGCCGCCATCCTACACTTGGGTGCAGCCACCTGGCCTGGCGCAGCCGTCCCAAGAAGAGAGTTGCGACCAAAAAAGTCCAAAGGTGCCGCGAAGGGGGAGATAATACCGCCCCACTACCCCGAAAATGGTGTGTGTGTGTATGTGTGTGTATTTAAAAAGATGAATCGCAAGTATAAACTTTATCTTTTAAAAAATAGCAAGACATTTCAGTGAACGTTTAGCCTTTCTCAACCTTTTTACCCTGCTGGAACCCTTGAAACAATTTTCAGGTCTCAGGGAACCCCTGCCTAAAAATTATTGTATGTACACCTTTAAAAAAAAAAGTTTATTTCCCTCCCCCCCATCTCAATATCTTGCGGAACCCCTAGCAACCTCTTGTGGAACCGTAGGGTTCCAGGGAACCCTGGTTGAGAATGCCTGTTAGACTATTTTCTTGAACCAAAATGCCAGCAATATAATAATATAGGTTGGGGGGGGTATTTTGGCGATTGTGCAAGACAACTCATTTTCCCAGGAATATTAAAGATCTGGATTTTTTTAAGTCCCCGGTTTAAGAAAATTAATATTCACAGAATCATCGAGCTGGAAAGGACTGTAAGGGACACCTAGTCCAATCAACTGTCATGTAGGAACACACAACTAAAGTCCTCCAGCTTCTGCTGAAAGGTGAAGGAGAGAGTCCACCCGAGGCAGTCTGTTTCACTGTCCAACAGTTCTGACAGCCAGTGAAGAAGCTGGGCAATCCACGTTTCTTTCTTCAGCAAAGATGACTTCCCTGATTCTCAAGGGCAGGGCTGATGGCGGTTACATTTCCTTCCCAAAAATCCTGGAGGGCGAGGAGAGAGCGGGCCAAAGACTACCATGGCTTCCCAGCAGCGCCGAAGACGACGCTTTCCTTTAAAGAACCTTAGGAAGGGCCATCCTTTTTTCTTCTCTGCCTGGGTTGTCTCTTACCCTAACATGAGAGTCGTTGAGGCAGGAATCATGCCGCCCTCCAGAGGTCTATGGAATCCAGTTCCCAACATTCTTCCCCATTGGCTGTGCTGGCTAGGGCTGCTGGGAATTGCTGTTCCACGTCGTCAGGAGGGCCGCACGTTTCCCACCCCTCGGCTTTGGGCTCTTCAGGGATGACTCTCTTCAGGAACTCCCTTCAAAAGGGAGGGAACGAGGAGTCTGATGGCACTTCCAGGACCAACCCTCTGATTTCAGTACTGTTGGGGATAATGTTAATACATTATCCCCAACACTACTGTTAATACATTTGTCCAGTTAGTACATTTGTGCCATGAAAGAGCTTGTTTGCAGGAGCAGACTGTGTTAAGAGTTCATCCCAATCTTGAAGGAAGATTTATGACTTGATGTTTTGATAACTGCAGACAAGTAGTCTGGTGAAGTCTAAGGAGTTGGGAGAGAGTTTGTTTCGGTTTCCTTATTAAGCTTGGGAGAATTGAATATATGTAACTCTCTGCTTAATATATTCAGTCTTATTTTGTATTTCTATATAGCAAGTTGTGTTTTAGCTTATGTTGAAGTAAGAGGCAGTTGTTACTTCAGAAGACTGTGTTGTTTCTTTATTCTGATGGCTGAAATTTCTTTTGCTTTTACATTTCTTTTGCTGCCTAAATACTCTGTATATGCTCAGAGGTTTAGTGCGCCAACCGTGACAACCACAAGCTTCCCTGGCCTACATCCCGTTGCTCACTGCTGCGCAAGGGCTGGCTCACTCCAAAGGCCTTCTGAGAAGTTGGGCCTCCTGGAGTGGGCGGCAGTCCAGGAAAACTTCCAACAAAACTCGCCCCGTCGTTTTTGAGGTGCAGCAAGGCTCTCGCCTAGTTTTGGCTGCAACAGACTGACACAGCCACCGCCTCACCCGGAAATATATCCAGAATAAGAGACCCTGACGCCTTTCCTGGGGGCATTGGATGTACTGTTATCAGAAGAGCTTCCAACCGGGAAAAGGAGAACCCCCCCCCGCGCCACTCCCGGTGTTTCTGAGCACGACCGAGGCGTCCGAGGCTGGGGGTCGGATCCACCGGCCGTTCCTTGCCTCTCCTCCTCACTTTCAAAGGAGGCCGGGCTGGTTGGCTCAGGAAGAGAAAGGCCAAGGGGGAAGATTTCCTCGAAGAATGAGTAGCTGGCTTGCAGAATTTGCGTCTCCTGGATGAGAGGGAGAAAGATGCAGCCTCCTAGACTGGTTGACTCTTTGGCTAGGGGGCTGGGATATCCCCGAGCTCTCTGACCAGACAGAAAAGAGGAAGCGGAGAATGTCATTAGGAGGGGGTGCATCCACACTACACAAATAATCCAGTTTGAAACTGGATTATTTGCCATGGCTCCTTCCTATGGAATCCTGGGGTTTGTAGTTTGGTGAGGCGCCAGCACGCTTTGGCAGAGAAGGCTAAAGACCTTGTAAAACTACCAATCCCAGGATTCCAATAGGAAGGGGCCATGGCAACTACACTACTTGTGTAGTGTGGATTTGGCCCAGGATGAGAGCGAGCCAGCGAGAGAGAGTGTTTATCCGCTGGAGGGGTGGCCGGACACTCGAGGGAGAAGCCCCCCCCCCCAGCATCTGTGCACAGCGCCTGGCTTGGGCTCCCTGTCGCCTGAGCCCGCAGCGGCCTTTTGACCGGGTGGCGGCGGGGTGGCACTTGCCGGAGCGACACCAGTGGGGGGGCACCTTCGCCCCAGGCAGGAAGCCGCGTCTGCAGCCTCCACGTGCCGCCTGGCACTGTCCCCCCCCCCGAAAGCCCCCTCCGCTCGCGGCCAGGTCGGGCGACAGAGCCAGGCCGAAGGGCCCGGAGACGCGCGCGCCGTATTTCTTGGGCTAGCCGCGCCCCTGCTGAAGCAGTTCCGCACGACAGGCTCCCTTCAGAGAAGTGGCTACGGCGGTGGGGGCAACAGGAGACCATTGCCCTCCAAAGAAGAAATCTCTCCACCACCCCCATTAAAAGGTTCCTTCGGATCCCAAATTTCTAGCACTGCAGAGAGTGGGACGCTGAAAATCGTTCATGTAACTCTTCTATTTGCTGTGTTCACATTCCCTTGGTCACTTTGCTTGTCCCCTTCTTCGGACGCCTGACCTGTATTGCTTATACGTTCAATGGAACTTTTAAGTTATTGCAATGCTAGACATTTGGGGACTGAAGGAAAATGTATTTGAGGGGCAGACTTCTCCTCTGGGCCGATGATCTCCTTTTGCCCCCTCCCTTGAGTCTCCTTACTTTCTTGCCTGTCACTCCCCCACAAACAACCCAAAAATAACAGCACCAGGGTTACAGACCACTGTAAGCCAAAACTATAAGAGGAATTGTGTGCCCAGTTCAAACAACACTCATTACCAGCCCACCATTAGTACATTAGTTAAATTCTGGGTTAATTAATCCGCAATAACTACTGCCCTGGCATGCCAAGGAAGGGGACAGACCGTTGCCCTAACAGCACTGGCGGAGGTAGGTTGGGATATGAAATCAGGATAAAATCAACTTCAATGGGCAGTTTATTCTACATCAGGACTGGGCAACCGTGGCCCTCTAGACGTTTTTGGCCTACAACTGCTCATCAGCCCAGCCACTAAAGCCAATGGTAAGGGATTATGGGAACTGTAGGCCAAGAACATATGGAGGGCCACGGTTGTCCAAGAGCGTAGGGATGGAAGGGTGCACATATATTTGTGTGTGTGTACGTGTGTGTGTGTGTGTGTGTGTATATATATATATATATATGAATGACTATGTGAGAAAGTAAGCGCATGAGATGAGCTTCTGTATAAAGCAGGCACAAGTTTTAAAATGTGTTTTGAGTGATGCGTGTGTGTCTGATCTCCAGCGTTGCTTAACAAGACTTCGTGAATTCCATGATTGTGCATATATACACAGACACAGACATCTCTCGGCGGCACATTGGCTGCGACTTGCTTTCGATCCGACCGCTTAGGATCGGGGTGCAAAACCAGTTTCTTGGAAGTTAGTTTTTTCTGGAATTCATGAAACTACCAAGTTTTATTAAGCAACGCTGGCGATCAGGGGGGCACGTGCCCTGTAGAGACGCACACAGGTCACTCAAAATACATTTTTAAACTTGTGCACCGCTTTATACACAAGCTCCCCTCATGCGTTTACTTCATTTCCAAGCCTCTACTGTATATAAAATACACTTCCCTCCCAGAGGCACGGCAAGGAAGAACGCGCACCTTACTTCCTTTCGACAGCCGCTCACCTCGGCAATTCCAAGCCACTTGGCTGTTTTTAGTGGCCCGATTGGGTTCAAGGCGCATGGAAAATACGAAGGGAGGGTCTTCGGGAGAGCCGGGGCGTGGCGGGGGGGGGGGAGCAGACGTCGTTGTACCGAAAAGATCATAGAATTGTAGAGTTGGAAGACACGACAAGAGTCATCCAGTCCAACCCCCTGCCACGATCAAAGCATCCCCGACAGATGGCCATCCAACCTCTGTTTAAAGACCTCCAAGGAAGGAGACCCCACCACGCTCCAAGGAAGTATGTTCCACTGCCGAACAGCTCTTACTGTCAGAAAGTTCCTCCTAATGTTGACGTAGATTCTCTGTTCCTGGAGCTTGCATCCATTGCTCCGTGTTCTAGTCTCTGGAGCAGCAGAAAACAAGCTTGCTCCATCCTCAAGGTGACACCCCTTCAAATACTTAAACAGGGTTATCATATTGCCTCTTAACCGTCTTTTTCCAGGCTATACATACCCAGCTCCCTAAGTCTCTCCTCATAAGGCATCGTTTCCAGACCTTTCATCATTTTAGTTGCCCTCCTCTGGACACGCTCCAATTTGTCAATATCCTTTTTGAATTGTGGTGCCCAGAACTGGACACAGTGTTCTAGGTGAGGCCTGACCAAGGCAGAATAGAGTGGCACTATTACTTCCCTTAATCTAGACACTATATTTCTTTTGATGCAGCCCAAAATCGCATTGGCCCCTTTAGCTGCCGCATCACACTGTTGACTCATGTTCAAGATGCCCAAATATTATGCAAATACTAAGTCCAGCCAGGGACTACGTCTCTTCAACCCTGCCGTAGTTTTCTGGCAAGCAACAGCGCACCATGCCCAGCCTATTGTCGTCCCCCGGCCCCTCTCCAACCACAAAAAAAGCCGTTTCTTTCGCTTTGTCTTGTCCCTGCGGTGTAATGTGTGCACACTTTCTAGAACTCTTCCCCAGCTTGATTATAATAAAGGTCGAGCAGGCGCTACAACCGACATTTTTCTTGTGTGTGTGCGTGTGGGTGTCAGGGTGGAAGCAGTTGTTTATGCCCATGCAAGACGAAACTCAAGCACTTTCATAGAATCCTAGAGTTGGAAGCGACCACAAGGGCCATCTAGTCCAACCCCCTGCTATGCAGCAATACACAATCAAAGCACCCCCGAGAATTGGCCATCCAGCCTCTGTTTCAGTCCGAGCTTTAATATCAGTGTCCTCGGGCTTTTTGCTAGACCCCACCTCACGGGTTGTCTCAGGGAGGCCCACGGCCACCCACGCGCGGAGCCTCCCGCCAGCGCGTCCTCCCTCCAAATGGTTGTGGCGTCGCGCAAGCGCAGAGCGCCTCCAGCCGCCCAAGCCGGGCGAGAACCGTCTCTCCCGAGCTCCAGGGAGACGCCGAGCCTGCGAACCGCCTCCCGAAGCTGTCCATTCCGCGCTCCTTTTCGGCGGCTGTGTGTGTGTGTGTGTGTGTTGTGTCTCAATGCCACCCCCCCCCCAACAGCTCGAGGGCTCTTTCCAACGAAGCCTCCATATTCTTAGACTGCAGAGTCCCCCTAGGCGCGGGGTGAGATATTTTGGGCGCGGGGAGGAGGAGGAGGAGGAGAAGGCCGGCGGATAGACTCCGGGGCGGAAAGCAAAAGAAGCCGCCGCCGCCGCCGCCGCTGCCGCCCCACTTCAGAGCCTTGGGCCGAGGCGTCTCCAAGCAGTTGTCTCTAACCCCCCACCAGAGAGCCAACACCGATCTAATGGAGAAAACATCGGTCTCCCACCCCCCACCCCGCCGTTGCTCCAGGTCCGGCCTGGGCTCCCAGCCCGGCGAGACAAAAGCCCCGCATCGCGTCCGGGTCGGAAACAGGTGTTTGGCAGCCCGTCTTTCATTCACTTAACACACACGCACACGCACACACAAAGCAAGCCGAGGGGGGGGGAGAGAGGCGGCCAGCCAGGGAGCCAGCTAATTCATCACGCGGCTAACGACCCTAAATGGAACTGCTGGCATCCTCCCCCCCTTCTTCATAAAATCCCAATGCTAGACCGTTTTATTTCCACTTTCACACAGGCGCACGCTCTCACTCCGAGACAGTCAAAATTGCAGCCAGATGGAGAGAACCGAGGTGGAAGAGACAGCCTTTCCCTTATTTCTCCAAGTGGAGGCGCACCGACATTGGCGCTCTGCGGCCCCAGCAGCCGGGCTTCTCTCTCTGCGGGGGGAGTATTGGAGGATGGGCGGGAGGTTTGGCGCCTGGTCCCAACCTTCACCGGCCGGGAGCAGGGAGGGACCCAAAGGAATCAGAGAGCTACACGGGGCACCTCAAGAGACGGCCTGCTACTGCAGATTAGCCCACTTATAATAGAAAAAGGTCGACCCCGGAGATTTCCGCGCCCAGACTAAAGTCCTCCGCTCGCCCAAATTGCGGGTTCAGATTTAGTACAGTACTTACCGTTCTGATTCCCCCTTTAAAACTCACATTTCCTCACTAGTCAAATGTCTACCTGCCCATATTAGAGCGGAGTTGGTTTGGGGAATTGTTACATTTTACCATTCGTACTGGAAGTGATCTAATGCCCGATGATCTCTTTGCTGAGGCTGTAGAGCCGGAAATGGAGGATCTTGGCGAGAGATGGTTAAGTCCCCTGACCCCTTCCATGTAGGATTACACGTGTTGGAAGGACTCTCCTCTCCTGCCTATACAGTATTAATAAGTACCTAAAACACTAATCGTTCTAGTCCTTCAGCCCCGCCCCCCGCCGGTTAACTTTCGGTATTTTCTTTCTCTCAAGCACTGGGCTACAAGTGCTACAAACTGTATTAAATCCTTCCTTTGAAATACAGAAACATCCGTCCCCCCTGTGCGAAGGGATCTTGTAGCACCTTCGAGACAGAAAAAGAAGTTGGTAGCATAAACATCATCAGATGTTGCTGAAATAGACCGAAATCTGCGAAAGCCTATGCTACCAACTTCTTTCTCTCTGTTGTCCCGAAGGCGCTACAAGATCCCTTTGCATACTGATATTCCAGATTAACATGGCTATGTCTTCAAATGCTCCCTCCCCCGACCCGCGTTCCTCCTGGACGTGGCCAGAAACAGACTGCCACAGAGTTTGCATGGGACAGAGAAGGAGGGAAGACTTTCCCTTCCCTAAATGAGATTTTGTAGGGAGGGAAGGAAGGGGGGATCTTTCTCTCTCCCTCCACCCGCCTCTTTCCACTTCGCCTCAATCCCTCCCTCCCAAGCGTCTAAAAAGTCAACATAGTGAACCCGAGTAAAGAGGCAGTAAAGTCACTGAGGGATGAAATGCAGAGAAAGCAAATAACGGGACTTTTAAAGAGCCACTCGTGACTGGAATCGGGTTGCCGGGTCAGGGGGCTTAAGGGCGATTTGGCTGGGGGAGTCAGGAACCAGGGTCCCAGACTGCGGGAGGGCGAGGCGAGGCGAGGCTGGCGGCACAGCGGGGGGGGGGGGGTCGGGGAGAGGGAGAATTCATCCCCACAAGACTTGGGTGGCTTCGCGTGGCCAGGCGCACACGGACACTTGCGTGACAGCCCGCCGGGTCACTGGACGGCTCCGGGGCGAGGTGAGGCGCCTGCCTCTTCTCTTCCCAAGCTCCCCCACCCCACCCACCCCCGCTAGAGCCGCTACTGCCTTCGCCTGCTTGAGTGAACAGCCTTGAGCAAAGCTAAGCCCAGAGGTACTTGGGGCGAGGAAACCAGAGCCTCGTATTCTAGGCTCTTGAGGTCGACTTTATTTTCACTACCCAAACTGTTGGAAAGTATTTAAACTTAAGCAGAACCAGCTGTATTGCTGGCACGGCTCTTTGTTGCTGCGAAAGAAAGATTTCGTAGCCCAGGGCTGGCTCTTTGCAAAGGGAGGAAAGGGTTGGGCGGCTATATCTCAGACCAGGTGATTTCTTTTTTCCCCACGGAACTGGTAAATAACCTTGCCACACAGACCCCACGCCCGGGCTGGCGAGTGTGACAGCCCCGTGCGCTTCAAAAGCCGAGAGTAGGACTCTCTGTATAGGAACTCTTCCAGCCTGGGAGGGGCGACGGTAGGTAGTCCCGGGAGTCTTTATAAAAAAAAAAAAATTCGGACTAGTCAGTCTATTGACCTCAGCCCGAGGCATTCTTTCCGAGCCGTCGCTTTTTTCCAACCCGTCCCCACCACGCAAGGACCAGGACTCGACAGAACGACGAAATCTGGTTAGGTAGAGTCAGCCTGCCTTTCTCTCTGGAGGGATGTTTGGCTTTCTGCCTTCAAGCCGTTCAGCAGCAGGATTTTCTCCTGTCCATCGTGTTTTAGGGACCAAACCAAATTACCCCGGAGTATAATTCGGAGGAAGGCAACGACAAGCCACTTCTGTGTATCCCCCGCCTAAGAATGCCCTGTGAAATCCATGGGGTCGCCACAAGTAAACAGGAGACTTGAAGGCACATACCCGAGTAGTAAGTAGATCAGTGGCAGCAAACGTCGTATACAAATGTTTCAGTCCTAGACTGAACACTCCTTTAAAAAGGGAGGAGGGGAACCTTAATCGATTTCAAAGGGGCTGAGGTGTACTGAGGGGGTCTTAGGGTTATGGGTCCTCATCCCTCATCCGACCCCACGAGCGCTTACTCTGAAGGGAGGCGCCCCCATCCCCGCGAAAGCGCTTTCCAAAGCACCCGAGCTCAGGCTTGGCGCCGGACCCTCGGTTTCGTTACCGCTGCTGAGACACCCCCCCCCCACCGCATAGGTCAAGGTAGAGCAGAAATAAGTTACTCGGGCAGTCGGCCCCTTTCGCCCAAGCCTACGGGGACGGTTTTCTGTTACTTATTTCTGCCTTAACACGCGCGCCCCCCCCCCCCAGCATCTCAACCCCTTCCTCCTGCCTTCCTCCTTCTCTCTCTCTCTGCCTTCCTCCCCTTTCTTCTCTATTTGTTTCTCAGGGAGAAAATATGCCGAAGTCAAAGTTCACAGAGTGGAGCTCAGTGTGTTGTAATAAAACTGAAAGGCGGCGGCGGCGGCGCGTGAACTTTTCCACGGAGAGGTTCGGGCTGTCGGGGAACTCGCCTGGCCCGCGGGAGGGCTCCGGAGACCCCCGGCTGGGCGTCGAGGCGGCTTGGCCGAGGGAGGGGGGGCGCCGCCCAAGGTCCAGCGGGCTCGGGATTTGGGGAGGGGGAGGGATCCGGGCGAGGGACCCCCGGGAAGGAGGGGAGCACCCTCTGTGGACGCCTCGCATTTTCCCGCCCATGGGGGGGGGCCTTTGAACCCCCCTCCTTTTCTCCACCCCGCCGCGGCGGCTGCTTTTCCGGACCCACGGCCTCGGCGGGGCGCGTGGAGCCCTCGTGGGGAGGCCAGCGGCGGGGGAGGGGGCGTCGTGGGGAAATCTCCCGCTCGGCCCCGCCCCTTCGCCGCGATGCCCGTCTCCTTCCTGCGGTGGGAGGGCCGGCAAGAGGGGGCGGCGGCTGAGAGGCTTCGAGGGCAGGGATTTTTACTCGGTTTTTATTCTCCAGAGAGACCAGCTCGCCACAATAAATAAATAAAAAAATAAATAAATAAAAATAATTACATAAAATTGGCCCTGCCCTCGAACCGAGAGCGAGCGAGAGAGAGGAAGCGAAACCCATCACTCCTCTCAGCCATGATTCCCATCGCCCCCATAAAAACCTGTTTCCTCCCCCCCACGCGCGCCGCTCCATTCATCGCGTGTGGACCCTCCCCTCTGGGATCGTCTCTTCTTCTGCACCCCCCCCCCATCACTGGAGGAGGAAGAGGGGGCTTTCTTTGCAAACGCAGGACTGGGGAGGGAGGGTGGCTGATTTTGCTGAAGCGAGGAAGCAGATTAAACACACACACGCGCGCGTACACACAGAGGAAAAAGGAGGAAAAACAAATAAATGAAAGCAAGCATTTCGGCTTCCCCAGCTTCTACAAATGCCACGGATTTCTTCCCCCGTTCCGCGCGGACGACGGGGTGGGGTCTGAGAGCGGACGGTGCGCGGGGAGTGGGGCGCAGCAGCAGCAGCCGCCGCCAGCAAGGCTGAGTGTGGGAGGGCGAGGGAGGCGAGGCGAGGAGGGGGCTGCCTAGATGAGCACCCCTCCCCCTCCGCGGCCAGACAGCTGAAGACCCCCCCGCCTCCCCTCCCCTCCCTCCTCCGGAGGCCCCCTCCCCCTCCCTCCCCTCCCCCTCCCTCCTTGGGAGGCCGCCTCCCCGCCCCCTCCGGGCTCTGTGTCTACTCCGGCTCCGCCCCTCAGTGATTGAAAGGCAGATCACGTCCCAGGCAGGCGGGGGGGGGAGGCTGGGGAAGCGCCAGGCCCGGCGCGGGCGGAGGCGGAGGCGGCGGCAGGAGCAGCAGCAAGCAGCGGCAGAGGCAGAGACCGAGACGCGGCCTCCCTCCCGGCTCCTCCAGCCAGCCAGCCAGCCAGGCTCGCTCGTTCGCTCGGCCAGCAACAAGTGCGGAGGCAGGCCAGGCGAGGGCTGACGTCAGCGAGCGGAGTATTATGGTCTGGGCTGTGCTGGCTGCTGCCGCTGCTGCTACTGCCGCCGCCGCCGCCGCCGCTTTTCTGCTGCCAGCGGCCGAGTAAACATGGAGCTCTCTGCCGTGGGGGAGAGGGTGTTCGCGGCCGAGGCCTTGCTCAAGAGGCGCATCCGCAAAGTAAGTGCCTTGGGTGGCCCCGCGTCTCCCCGCCTGCCAGCCCCGCAGCCCCGGCTTTGTGCACAGCCTTGCTCTGGAGCCGACAGGCCCGTGCCGAGGCCGCAGGCAGGCGAGCGAGAGGCGCTTCGCCTTTGCTGCTTGCATTTTTTTTATTATTATTATTTTTTGCTTGGCTCCCTCCTTTTTGCAGCAGCAGTAGCAGCAGCACTCCGGAGCCTGCCTGCCTGCCTGCCTGCCGCTCCCCCTTTCTGCTCGCGCTGCGCAGATTGCCACCATCGAAAGCCTCGCCGCCGCCTTTCAATGCATGCTCCTTTCAGCTGCATGTATGTTTTGCTGCACGCATTTCTGCATGCATATTTGATCGCGTTTTGCAGCACGCCCCCTTTTCTTGCATGGATTCCCCCCCCCTCCGTTGTTGCCATTTGCATGTGCATATTTGTGGCATGGTCTTGGCCACTCGCGTCTGTGTGTGTGTGTGTGTGTTGATGCATGCCTTTGGGTGGAACTTTGGTTTTATGGTGAACACACTCTAGCAGGCAGATAGTTGTTTTTGCTTCGTTACTTTGGATCATTTCCCCGCCCCTTTTTCTGCTGAAATGAGTGCTAATTTGTCTCCTATTTTCGACGTCTACAGGGTCGGATGGAATATCTTGTGAAATGGAAAGGCTGGTCTCAGAAGTAAGTAACTGTGTCAGTGCAGTCCTTACAGCATAGTAAATATTGAAAGGGATTTGGATTTGTTTTATTTTGTATTAAATTGGGGGTGTAGTAGAATAGATGACCTGGTTAGAAGGATCCAGTGGATGACCTGTTAAATTATCTTGTGCTCTTGGAAAATCAAGAAAAATTGCTTTTTTAAAAAAAGAAAAGAAAAAGGCCATCTTCTCATTTTTGTTTTCTTTTCTTCCTACCTTCCCTTGCTAGATACAGCACCTGGGAGCCTGAAGAAAACATCCTAGATGCTCGCTTGCTGGCGGCTTTTGAGGAAAGGTACATTGATTGCTGGGAGGGGGAAACATCTCCCTTAGTAATTTACAGCCCTAGTTTGGTGGTTTGGAGTAGGATGGAACTAATGCTCTGCTATTATTTTAATGTGTGTGTGTTTAAATCTCATTTAGGGAGAGAGAAATGGAACTTTATGGTCCTAAGAAGCGAGGTCCCAAACCCAAAACCTTCCTGTTAAAGGTAAGGGAATGGAAAAGCAAGATCTGTGCTTTCTCTGTTGCTGGTATATTACTCCAATGCAGCAGAAACCAGTTTTGTTTTTCTGTTCATTGTGAGGTTTTTTTGTTTTAATTTTGGGAAGGCAGCAGTGCTAAGGATTAATTCCTGGCCTCCTAGGCCTATGAGTTTGTGTGGGGGTGAGTTGAGGAGGGGGGAAACATAAGCATGACCACCTTTTAAAAGTTTCATTGATGGACTGCCTGTGGAGAGTGACTCCAACAATCCAGTTCTGTTCGCTGTTTTGCAGGCCCAGGCCAAAGCCAAAGCCAAAACCTATGAATTCCGTAGTGACTCTACTAGGGGAATCCGGATGCCTTTCTCTGGAAGATCCCCCCAAGACCTGGCCTCCACTTCCAGGGCTAGGGAAGGACTGAGACAAATCCCACTGCCCCATCAAAGCAGCTCTACCAGTGCTCCCACCAATACCTCCAGAGTGGAGACGATCCAGGAGAACAGGGTTGGAGCAGAAGAAGACAGATCTGAAGGCGCCTTCAAAAAGCGAGGCCCAAAGCCCAGGAAAGAGCTCTACAAAGACTTACCTGAAACTGTTGATGCTGCTTCCAAAAGGAAGTCACTGGAACCAGGAGACAAGGTGGTGGTGGATTACCTGAAAGCCAGAAAGTTGGAAGAGGCAGCCAATCCTTCTGCAGCAAAGTTCAGTTCAGGACACAGTGTGATTCAGTTAGCCCGGAGGCGGGAGCCTGAATTGTCCAGTGCTGGGTCTAGCAGTAGGGCAGAAGTTGGCATTAAGCTGGGTGCCCCGGAGACTTATCCTCCTCGGCTGACCAAGCACAGGGCAGATTTCCTGGATCCGAAAGGGCAAAGTGGTTTGGACTTGGGTGCCCCTAAGATTTTGCACAGCTCTGCAAATCAAAGCAGCTTATATGGAGATGGTATAGGGACACAGGCTGGCAGGCCTTCCCTCATTGCCCGCATCCCTGTCTCCAGGATCCTTGGTGATCCAGAAGAAGAAGCTTGGAGCCCATCTCTTAACAACCTGGAGAAGGTGGTAGTGACTGATGTGACCTCAAATTTCTTGACAGTTACCATTAAGGAGAGCAGCACAGACCAAGGGTTCTTTAAGGAGAAGCGATGAATTCCCCTGGGGAGGGGGCAGGAGGCTGCATTGAATGGGTTTGAGTAGAGGTCATCTGGTTTTGGATTTTTTTTTTCTTGGTTATGTTGTTGTGTGCCTTCAAGTCCTTTCTGACTTATGGCAACCTATGAACCTATCACAGGATTTTATTGGTAGAATTTATTCAGAGGGGGGTTTGCCCTTGCCTTCCTCTGAGGCTGAGAGAGTGTCTTGCCTAAGGACACATCATGGGTTTCTAATGCCTAGTGGGGATTCGAACCCTGGTCTCCCAGTGTCCAGCACTCAAACCACTACGCCACACTTTTCCTGGACAAGATTACAAAATCTGCCCTTAATTCATTATTTTATTTCCTTCCCTGCCACCAATTTCAGTTTTGGTTGGAAAGATTATCTTTAGAGTTATATTTTCTATTAGATGTAAATATGTTATTTAAAGAGAAATACATATATATATATCTATATACATATATATATTTCAACTTTAAGTTGTTTTTGTTTTTATTTAAGGCTCTTGGGGGAGGACAGTAAACAGAGAACTGATGTATCTCTTGCCTCAGTTGCAAGAGTAAGTGTAGATAAGGACCTTAATTAGCTAATTATAACATCTCGGTTCAGTTTCCCCCCCCCCCCAGTTGTTCCCCCTCCCTTCCCCCAAGATGATGCTGAGGGCAAATCTTGTATTCATCTGGGGCCAAAAAGGGAGTTCCATTTTTTTGATTGTTATATTATAATGTGTTGCTTTGTACAATCAAGTGTGTTGTATACACAACTGTTCTAGCTGGACAGCTGAAGGAAGCACTTGACTTTCCAGTATTGTCTTGCTTTTGTTTTGCTCCAGTTAAAAACAAATTATGGTTTGAAAAGTGTCCATTAAAACCAGTTGGAAGATGTTTTAGTAAAGAAGTATTAACTTGAATGACCTTTTCTTGCAAGGGAAAAGGGGATGTGTATGTTTTAAGATTCTGAGAAAAGTGTAGCTGCTGTCATGCACTTTAATATGATTGTCATAGGGAGGAAGAAAGGTGTGGGGGGAAGAGGGAACTGAGCAGATAGTTTAGTTCACGTTGTCTGGTTTTGGGGGTGGTGGTGGTGGATTTTTTTTTGTCCTTCCCTGCTCACTCCAAAAAGAAAATCTGTTTACATTCCATACGTGCCAGAAAAGTTGGGGAGGAAAGTATGTCACCACTCATATTGTAGGTGCTCCTGATCTTATTCTGAAAGTGGATTCCATCTCCTCCCATGAACCTTTGCAGTTCCTTTCCAAGTCATTGGAAGAGTCTTAGTTGAGCAAGACCAGTTTCAAAACAGGCTGCTGTTCTATGTACCTTTCTTTCTCTCTCTCCCTGTGAAATGCTTATGTTTGCAGTTAAAAATGGAGTAGTTCTTCTCATCCTTCTCTTTTATGCAAAATATAAACCCTCTCTTCCTGCCCCCTTGGAGAAAGCAATATGTGAAGTCTCTTTTAGACTATCTTATTCAGCTCTTTTCCCACTTCATGGGAATGCAGATTTCTCCCCCCCCCCACAAAACAGTCTTAGATTAGAAGGGAATGTGTTGAAAGGGGTGGGTGGCCTTGGAAAGTTTTTATTTGTGTTGAGCAGGTGCTGTGGTATCTCAATAGATATTGATTTAAGCCTTTTGTCTTGCACAAAAAGCACAAATCTGCCTAAACTTCCCTAAATGTCTCTCCCCCCTTTCCCCCCCCCTCTGAATGGTCCCTTGCTGGAACTTTCTAATTTGGCAACTAAACAGGGGACAAAAGCACATGTGTCACCCATACAGGTGGGTGTAGGAAGAAGTATTAGGACCTTTCCCCTTCCTGAGCTGAACTGGAAATACTTGCTTCTTTAATATCGTTTCTTCCATTTAGGACTTTCCCCCAAAATAAAAATGACCATTTCTGATGGGGCAATACTGAGGAAATGTCAGATTGGGATAGGATTTTTTCCTCTTTCTCCCTCTTTAAAGTAACTAAAAAAATCAACCCAAGAATTTAAATTCTGCTCAGTTCAATGTGTTACATATCACAGAGGTGTTGAGTTCTCCCACATGAAGTGGGGTGTTGGGGCAAGAAATACATGTCGGCAGGCATATGTTGACAAAGGTTCTACACTCCTGTTAAGGAGAGTGGGGTGGGATGGGAGAGAGGGTAGTGGCCAGGAGGGCTACCTCTTTGGCCCAAATAGAGCCCAAGTGCTGTCCCTATCTCCTCAGGTGTCATGGTGTCATGCACCACCTCTGTTGTGTGTTTCTAGGCACACATACATGGGTATATAAAAGCTAGACAAACATAAACATGTGGGTGTATATGTGTATGTACATAGTTACATATATTGAATGTATGTGAGTGTGAGTTATTTAATTATCTTTAAGATCTGTAAAAAGGAAAATAAAACAAAACTTATAATCTCATTGATCTGACCTAACAGTCTCAGAAGCTTAAGTAGGTGTCTTCTGCCAATGTTGAATGTCTAATACAGTACCTGCTTTCTATGTGAATTGAAATATATATAATACTTTGTAAATAGAGACTTGACTTTGGTTTTTTTGTTGTCTTGTTGCTCTGTGAGATGTGAAGACTCCTCCCTGCTTGCAAAACATGAGGGTAACCATGCCTTTCCCTAGCAGGATAACTCTGTATTTCTTGATAGAGAGGCTTGTGGAGAAGGGCAGAACTTGGGCCCCTTTTGCAAATTCCTTTCCTGTAGCCGGAGGGGCAGCGGGGAGGTTGTGCTCCTGGGTTCACTTTCCTGCGTGAAGTGGTGGCCCTCTCGGCCCAACTGAGTGCGAGGGAGCTGGGCTGATGATGAACCTGCGTTGGGGGTTGACAAGTGGAAGAAGTTTCCCTTGGCTCCAAAGTGGTAGCCTGGCCTGCAAGCCAGCATGATGATCCGATCTCATCTGAGACCAGACTGGAAACTAACGGGAAACAGAGGATTCTCCCAAGAGAGAGTGTGTGTTTGTGAACTTCTCCTGCGTGCTTAGGGTTCAACATGGCCTAGTTCTGTGTAGCCACCTTCACTTTAGTGTAAAATCGCCCTCCTGGTTCCCTCCGGTTTATGAGGGCTGGAAGATCCAAAGAGGTTTAAAAGGTGAGAGTGCAGCCGTGGGTTTGCCGATTTCTATTTTCCAAGCTGTGGACACTTTATCTAATGAACATTAATATGCATGAGCCAATCTAGGATTTCTTATTTCCAGGTTGCTAATTAGTTCTACCAGGTTTCTAATCGAGTGGAAGGCCAGCTCAAGCAGGGGGTGAAGCGGAGAACGCAGGGGGGTTATTCTCATTGACTTGAAAGGCAGCGAGGCTCCCTTCACGCCACTTTCCGACTGGACGGGGCGATGTAGATGGAAGAAAGTCCTACTGAGTTCAATAGGACTGACTTCAGGGCGTCCGGCTGGGCAAAAAATTTCCCGGTGGGGCTGTGATGGGTTCCTCCTACCAATGGGCCATGGGCAGGAATCCAAGCCCAGCGCCGGCCCCGGCTTGTTTTGGAGAGTCGCCTTCGACCGACGAGCCCCTCGGTCTCCGGCCGTGGCTTCCCGGGAGGCCCGAGGCGGCGAGGCATGGGCGGGACGGAGGAGCCGACGGACACAGACCTTCGAGTCCCGTCACCCAGAAAAGAGCGGCTGCGTTGTGTTTTGGGAGAGAAGCGCCCCGGCGCCCGAAGGCGGCCCAAGGCAGCCGTCGAGAGAGAAGGGCCGAAGGGGCCGCGTCTCGTTTTTCGGTTTCCGGGATCCGAAGGCGAAAAGCAAAAGCAATCCCAAACCTGGGCGGATTCGAAGCGACCGGCCGTGCTCTCCCCGCGCCTTCCCAACTCGCCTCTTCTCTGTACGCCTCTCTGGTTCGGCGGGCGAGCGAAACGTCCGGGCGTTTGGCAGAACGGGCGAGGGAGCAAAGGCGGCCTCCACGCCACTTTCCGAGTGGGCCGAGAGGACGCGCCTGGGCGCAAGTCCGGCTGGTGTTCGATAGGACTGACTTCTGGGCGTAGACAATTTACCCCTGGCCCTGCGATTGGCTCCTAACCATAGGGCACGGTCAGGAATTTCCCCCACCCCCCTCCCGCTTGTCTGGAGTGTCTCCACAGCGAGAGTGTGTGCGGGTGCATACGCACAGAATCAGATACACCCACTATGGGTGACTAAAGTCTGGTCCAAGCTCAAATCACACCAAAACACAAACACACTCTCTCTCCACACCCTCCGACCGGAAAGGTTTGTCTCGTATCCTTCTTCTCATACCTGTTGCCAACGCTCTGGGGAGGTCGGCCAGGATGAAGGTTTCAATTTAACTCTCCACAGCCCAAGCCTCCTAGTAGTCTATGAGCGCCCTAGCTTGGACTCTTCCATACAGGCCATCCAGCATTGCTCCGTCCCCTCAAATGAGCCTCCTTGCGAGCAGGCAAGGGCCATCATCATCACCATCATCATCATCTCCCTTACATCGGGATCAGGTCAATAAAATAATTTGCCATACTCTGTAAGCAAATTGATCTTGCTCTGGAATAAAGTAGTTTGAGTTATACCTAGCTTACTAGGAGGTCAGTATAGTGAATGAACGAATGGATTTCTTCGGCCACAGACCCAAATACGGTCAGTATAGTAGCAGTCCTTTGCGTTAGCAAATGGAAGAGAAGCCTCGAGCAATGAGGTTTTGTATCCACACCTCTAAGGGGGGGGACTGCCTGGCCTTAAGGAGGTGATGATTTAGTAGGGTTTGTCCATCGTCTACCCGTCGTTTCCATCGCGTTACCTTAAAATAAAGCAGCAGCCAGAAACAAACAAAAAATCGGAAGGGAGGCAGAGAGTATAAACGGCCCCTCCCCAGTTCTCCAGGATTTTCCTGGAGAAATAAAGATTTTCTGTTTTCGCCCTCCCACCCTCCGGAGCGGGTATCTCAGACCGTCTTCGGGGCTCACCACCACAACACACACATACACGCAGAGGCAGCGAGGAAGGCGATATAATAGTTGTGTCTGTTAGGAAAGACGTGTTTTGGCTAGGAACTTCTCCCGTCTCCAGACGCCGCGGTTGTTTAATTATTGTTGTTGAGATGGCGTGTTTTCATTCTGTTGTGTGTCATCAACCAGGCAATTAGCAAGCCCAGAAACACTGGTTGGATTGCCTGGTCTTGGAAGAAAAACAGCCCGTGCCGCCGTACTCTCGACGGGGCAGGAAGAAGGCATTCTCCATTAGTCCTGCCCTTCCAACGTCGCGGTGCCATTTATTTATGGCGTGCCCGCCCTGCCAAGGGCTCGGGGGTGGCATGCGAGGGTCTCCCTCCTCGCGCACTGTCATCCCAACAAGGCTCGGCAGGGAGGGAGGGGGGGGAGCTGGGGGCTGGGTTCAAGCGAGGGCCGAGGGGAGATTCGAACCCGGCGCTCTCCCCCCGTTCCGAGCTGGGCGATGCCTCCGCCCGCTCCCCTTCCGCGGCGTGGCTTGGAAGTGCTGCGGCCATGGGGGCCGGGAGGAGGGCAGGCGAAGGGGACCTACACCGGGGGCCCCTTCCGGGGAAGAAAGGCGAGAGAGTGCCGGTCTGGCGAGGCTGGTGAACTGTTCTTTTCCTCCTGGAGGGGAACCCGAGCAATCCGAGGAGCCTCTTTCCTCAGAAGTCAGACCCACGGGGTTGGAGGCGGATTCCGCGTGGAGCAAAGGGGGCAGCCGCTAACATCACCCCCCCCCCGCCGCCGCCCCAGTGCTCGCACACCCTAGTACAAACGGGGCGGGCTGAGATGCTCGTCTTGGAAATCTGAAGAAGGGGCGGCGGGCACATCCTCATGGTCGCCCCATGGACCCCTCTCTTCAGTGCATCCGCAGGTGTATCTCAGTTTCGACACAGCAGAGTCCCGGGTGAGGCGTGGTTTCATTAATTCCAGCAAATCATGCACCCCTCGGGCGCCCGGCTTCGTTTTCTCGAGGTCAAGGGGGTCCTTCCACCCTTCTCCCCAAGGCCGGTCGAGTTTTATTCTCCACAGCCGATGGGCATCGCCAAAACCAACGCCCTGGTCCCTGGGAGAAAGCGCTGGGGGAGAGAGACTCTTCCCCTCCTGTTCCGGCTGGGAGAAGGAGCGGCAGGAGGGCGAGGCGAGAAGGGGCGCCGCCGGGGCCTCCCGACCTTCGGGGAGCAACGAGAGGGATTCTGGGGCGGGGGAGCGCCCCCTCGGCCAGGGCTTTTCTGGGCACAGGAATCCTCTTCGGACGCTTGTTTCACATAGGAACCAGGATCGGGGAACCTGTGTCCCTCCAGAGGTGGCTGGCGCCGGTTCCCATCAGCCTCAGACAGCCATGGGATGAGGGATGATGGGAATTGTTATCCCTCAATGCCTGGAGAGACATCCAGCAGCAAGTAAACGGTCTCTCACACACGTGCAGACCCCCTCCTTTGCTCTCTGGTCTTCTGAGGAGGTCTCCCTCAATGTCCCCGCGGAACTGGCATTGACACCCAGTGTCACGGGGTTCCAGTGGACAGGAAGCTCCTGGCTCTGGAGGTCCGGCCACAGGCGCTTCAGCCACCGCCTCTCCCTCTCGCAGGCAGCCCAGCCTGCGCTTCGGTTGCTGGCTACAAGCCAGTCCCTGCGCCCTGCGCGATCCTCCGCAGTGACTAGCAGGGCTTTTTCAGCGCTGGCTCTGCGGCTGTGGGGTTATCTTTGCCCAGCGATGACAGGCTGCAACCTTCCCCCAAAGTAACCAAGGACACAGCCGTGTCTTTGGCCATTTCAAAGAAAAAAGGCTGAAAAAAAGTTTTAAAACGGTTTTTTAAAATACCAAACCGATGTGAATGGCTTTTCTTGTTAGTGCTTCCGATAAAAACTAGTAATGGCTTGTGTTGCTACTTGGTAATATTTCGCCCCGCCCTGACCTGAACCGTTTACTTTCTTATTTTATGCAGTGGATAGCTTATCCTTTGTACCCCGCTTTGAGCACACGGAAAGTTCTCTTGTATCCGGATGATAAAACGTGCCCAGGCGAGCCGACCGCGTGTCAAAGCTTTCCCTCCTTTCCTTCCGCCCCCAGTTTTCGAACTTTTCCAAGTTCCACTTTCCCAATCCGCTGGAGCAGGTAACCCATCCTCCTGTGAGCCGCCCAGGAATTTTTCTCGGCTTATTTCAAATTTGACCTTCTTTTCTTCAGGCAAAGAAGTTAAAACAATCCCTAACTGGACACAAAGCTGACATTTCTTCATATCTGCGCTGTCATATCGCCTTCCCTGTCCGCGCTCCGCCACAATTCCTTTTTACTGCAGGATCGAAGCCGGCAAAACCATCCAAAGGTGGAGTGGACTCCTTTAAAGAAAAACCTGCACATCCAAGTTGGCGGCACTAGAGACAATCAAGAGCAATGGAGGCGTCGAGGGTCTGGGGCTCTCGCTTCCTTTTGCGTTGGACGGCGGGGTGGTTGGTGGTGGTAGAATTGTCCTTCCAGACGGATTGACTGTGGCGCGAAGGAAACGGGGCGGTTGCAAAAGGGACCAGAGAGAAACGGGGTTCATATGCTTTAACGCGGACCCCGAGGGAGGGGATGGGAAAGAATGGCTGGAGAGAAAGCGAAAGGACGGGGTGGGAGCACAGGCGAAGCGCAGCCCTCCCTCCTCTGAGGCGGCAGGAGAGAGAAACAGTCCCGGAGGAAGAAGGAGCCCCGTCCCTTCCCGGGGAGCTGCGTGGGCGAGAGGCGCGTCCTCCGGGAATCCCTCCGAGCCAGGCAACTCCAGAGCCGCCCTCGCCTTCTAAGTGGGGAGAGGGGAGGGAGGCCAGAAAGCGAGGGACGCCTTGGTTCCCCCTCCCCGCGCGTGGAGTTTTTAGATCACCTTTTAGGCAGCGAAACGTCGCCTGGAGCGTTTTGCCTTGGCCCGACTACTCCGGAGCAAACGGCTGGAGAATGAAAGGACCCTCCAGTCCCACCAAAGAGAGAGACCCGGATTAGGCACCGACGGCACCCCAGGATGCGAAGCGCTTTTGGCCCCCAGGAAAGTGGTTTTGCGGGGTCCCGAGAAGAGCGGCTTTAAAGGGCTCGCTCTCCCAGAAGGACTTTTTGTGACCCAGCTAAATCTAGTCAGCTCTGGGCTTTGCAGGCATTGTTAATTTGCAACCCAGCTTCCTTATGCCGTAGTCGGGGAAGCATTGCCCCCCATGAGTCGACTCCGCTCTGTCTTTGGACTTGCACACAGCAGACGTCAGCTCATTAAATGGGGGAGGGTTTCACCTTTATTGCCTTGGCCATTCGTAAGGCACGCGGTTGTCCTGAGTTTTACCCGCCCAGGAACATCACCGCAATCAATTAACTCGCATTTTCAAACACCACTTAGGAACTGAAACGGCTTGTCGGGGGACAGGAACTGGCTTGTAGGAACTTCAGCGCCTCCTCCGCCCGTCCGCCCATCGTGGGCCCGTCCGCGCTCGTCGTTTCAGCACAGGAAGCTCGCCAAGCATGTGCCGGGTTTCCATCGGGCGCCTCCGAGTCAAAGGCGCGCTATGAAAGAGCGCCCTCTAGCGCTGAGGGAGAGTTGCAGGGCGGGGAAGACCTCCCTCCCTCCGCCCGCTTTACAGTGGGAGCCTGCCTGCTCTGTCCAGTTTGGATCGCGGCCGCAGAAGCCATACATACTTAAAACATAAATAATAAAAAGGGAAAGGGGGCAGAAACCGCTGCCGCCGCCGCCGCTCGCCCTCCCTTTTCTCCCCCCTCCCCTCCTATCCATTGTTAGCAGCTCTAGAACCCACAGCCTGATCCGCTGCTCCTTGCTTTCCCCTTAGCTAACACATTGTCAACCGCTTAGGGAGTGATAAGCGGTATAGAAATATAAATGCTATTGCAACTTGTACAAAGAGTAAGGAGACCAGTCTAGTCCTCCCTCCCTTCAACATTCTTGAAGGTGAGGTGGAAGAATAAAATGCAGTACTGTGATTTTTCATCCCCTCCCCGCGCCTCGACCTCACAAAGAGGAGAGCAAAAGCTTTAATGATCGACCGATGGACTCAGAGCACCGCAGCAGCCACGTCCAGCTCTAAAGGTCGCAGACCCCATCCGAGCACAGACTGATCGAAGCAGAGCTGTTTACTTGACTAAGCGTGTAACAGTTGCTTGCAATTCTTACTTATAGGTTCGAGAACGCCTAAAGGCGTTTCATACCCAGAGCGGCCACGTGGGGCGCATTGATACTGGGCCGCGTGTTACCCACAGTGCAGCTGCTAAAACCTTGAGGGCCTTCTAGACTGCAGTTCTAGAAAACATAGAAAAATATTTAACTCCCGAGCTTCATATGCATTTCAAAGATCATAGCAGAAATAACTTGAAAATAGACAGGAATAACAAAATATATCTTGAAAGCTATATTTCTAAAAACAAAAACATGCAGGAGAATGCCTGAGAAACGTCTAAGCAAAGACTAGCAATAAAGCCAGGGAAGGTAAGTTGTATGTTTGGAGGAAACATTGAAGCAAAAGGAAAAGGCTAAGCTCTCTCCACCCAGCTTTCTAATTTCAGCACTGGAGCATTGCATGAAAGTTATTTTGGGCCAGGGCATCACATTTGCAACAGAGAAATTTTGAATCTAGTTTCAGCTTAGGTCAATCAAGTCAACAGAAGTTGTTCTAGCACCTGCTTTGTCATGCTGGCCATTTCCTTTTCATGTTGTGCCTTCATGTATACCAAAAATAAACCTCTGTTAGACACTACTAACCATTTAGCATGAGTATTTTTAGAATTAAAATATTATTCCTAAGGTTAATTGCAACACTTCTTCTAAAGAAAAGAAGGATGGCTATGTTGTTGTAAACCAGAAGTGGACAACTTTAAGCCTCCGGATGGTTTCAGACTGTATCTCCTTTCATCCATCATAAGTCATAGTGGCTATAGGCCAAAAGCAGGACAGTTGTTCACCTCTGTCCTAAACAATTTATGCTAACATTAGGTCAGGCAGAGTAGAAAATTTGCTGAAACATAAGGTAGCAGTAAATCAAATACACTTTTTTCATGACATATACACCTAGTCGCAGCTCTGTGAAGAATACATCTGGTCCTCACTGGCCAGAATGTCCCGGATTGCTCCATAGACCTGTGACAGGTTCAAGTAGCAAAATGAAAATTTCCCTTGGTTCTTTACTTTCTCTTGTTTCAAACCTTTTATATGTAATTACTGCTTTTCCTGAGGCAGTATATTACTTGTACTCTTCCTCTGATGTGTTATAGAACAAGGATGTACCATGCTACTTCTCTGGAGCAGGCAGACTATGGAAATGTAAGTGAATCTAGACAGTAAGCTAGGAGAAAATGGCAGTGAAAGCATACAACTGATACAAAACCAAAATAATTAGTTATTATTTATATCACACCAAGGAGTCCCAACAGCAAAGCAATCCAGCCTGGACCTCTTGACTACCTCTGGGTCCAGTGACTGGTAAGTGCCTCTTAGACTGAGCATTAATCCTGTTCAGGGCCACAGTCTGTTGGGATATATAGTTGTAATCCAATATGCTGACTTGTTTAACTGTTGAAAGGGTTAAATGGTAAATGTAAACAGACTGGATGGGATAACTTCCTGTTGTAATGTGAGCCCCTTCTGGAGAAAGGTGTGTGTCTTTGGCATTTCTTTGTTCTGGAAGACACCAGGAGAAAAAAAAAGACCCATGAAGATGTCCTAGAGGCAACATGTCTCAGGACACAGCTCCTGCATGTTTTTGTTTTTAGAAATGTAGCTTTCAAGATATATTTTGTTATTTTCAAGTTATTTCTGCTATGATCTTTGAAATGCATATGAAGCTCGTGAGTAAAATATTTTTCTATGTTTTATAAGCTACATTTGACTACTTTGAATATTTTAAGCTAGAGTGTGGAAAGTGGGTGTGTGTGAACTGGGTGAATGGCTATTTAAAACCTGTGTTTGGAATCAGTATGTTTTTCCTGCACATGTATCTTTAAATAGTAACTCTGCTAAGTGTGCTTACAAAGGGGATTAAAGCCAACTGTTCCTTTGGCGCCAATTTTAAAGGTCTCCCCAGTATAGCACAGGGGTAATAATAATAATCCCTATTATGGTCAAAGTTGTTGTGGCCCTGGACCTTTCCTCACTTTGGTTGCTTAGCATGACCACAGGGTTGTGATTTGCTGCACAGAATCCATATGCTCTGCCCATTAAATAACAAATAGACACGATTTTGTCACAGAGCCAGGGATTACCAGTTTGGTGTGTGTGTGTTAAGAATGACAAGCAAGCCAAGAGATGCCTTTGATTTTTGAACATCTGCAAACATCCGAGACAACTCTTAGATTTCTTGCCATTAGTGACAAACCTGTCCTTGGTTGTACCATTTCTGAAAAACATTTCTTGATGTATAGATGGCTTCTTTCGTGCCAGTCCTAATGCTCATCTAATACCAGCACCCATGGGGTTGGAATTGTGTGACCTCCAGATATGGTTGAACTGCAGCTCCCAGCATTCTTCACCATGGGCTATGCTGGCTGCAGTCAACATCATCAGACAATAACACAAGTTTCTGAAACTGTTAGTTTAATACTTAGAACTCACACAATTAACTATTTGGAGAACAAATAATGCTTCCCCCATTCTCTCTCACATACATGATTAGGCAGGTGATGCAGAAAGCACCTCACCGTCATTGTCTGTTTCCCACCCTAGAGAATATTGCAGAATTTACACATGATCAGTGACATTGGGACAGTGGATCTGCTCCAGGTTTTAATGCAAACTTTACACAGGAGCTATCCAAGGTGCTGAACTTATTTTAGGGCTAGAACTCAGCACTTTGGATAGTTCCTTTCAAGGTCATTTAAAAAAACCCAGAGCAAATTCACTACCCTCCTGCCCCAGGTGGTAAGCTGAAATAGAAAATACACCCATGTTGAGAATCCTTATGTTGAAGGAATTTCCAAATTCTCTGGTGATCAGAAGGCCTACCCCACTCCCCACTTTCCCCTCTTGTATACTAACTGGGGGTCAGCCCAAGACATTTTGCTGTCTGAGGTGGACAACATGGCACCTCCACCTCTATTCCACGTGCAAAAGCTGTCTGGGCTTTAAGTTGAACAACCTTACTGCTGATGGGATTGCATCCTCCAGTGCAACAGAAGACAGGAGGGCAGCTTAATTCCTTGATGTTCCCTCACCACTGGACAGGCTGGCAAGGGCTCATGGGGAACTGGAGTCCAGCATCTTCTGGACAGCTGCATGTTAAAAGTGTTTTAACTTGTTAAATTGTTTAACGTGCATTTAATCTGTGTAAATTATCCTTTACTGTTTTAAATTGGTTAAACTTGTCTTCTTGAATGGTGCACTGAGATCTTTTGATAGAGGATTGGATACAATTAGTTAAACTAATACCTACATCAATTGCAAGCTAGCTTGGAGGAGGCTGAGAGTAGACACATGGCATTTACAGTTCTGTTCTGTCATGGCTCCTCCCCTTGCCTCTCCTGACACGGATAACCTTTGGGGTCATGGGAATAGTAGCTTATCAATATCTTGGGGTGGATGTGGGGGAGGTTCCCCACTTAAGCTAGATACTTACCAAGGGCAAATCTCCACTGAACTCAGTGGGACTTACTTCTGCACAGACATGTACAGTATAGGATTGCTGTGCCAGAGATTGTGATATTTTAAATAAATAAAATATGAGCACACTAATGCCTCAGTTTGTTTGGGGTGGGGGTGGGGGAGGAAGAGATGATAGAACCACATGAGAGAAGTAGCAGTTAGCTGAAAAGTTAAAAAAATATTTATTGATACTAAAACAATGAATTGAGTGTTATACAAAATTCTCCAGCATAACATCTTCTAGGAGGTTTTTTTTAAATCTGCAAAATAAATTAAAAAACAAACAGCCTAGAAATCTCAAGCCTAAACTAGTATTAATGGCCCAGGAATACTGGAAGATAAGACATCACACATGAGAAGCAAGCAAGCAAGCAAGCCAGTCCAGCCAGGGTCAAACAAACCAACCCCAAAACGCAGCAGTAAGCCCCCAGCAAGATCAATGGGGCAGACATTGCTTTCAGCCTTATTTAATATTCTGGCTGGAAAGTCTGCCCCACTCTAACAAAAGAATCTAAGCTTTCCCAGGGTAATAACATCTCCAACTTTTGTTCTCTTAGCACAAAAGCAAAGAAACAGCTCTAGTTAAAGCAATTAGAAAATGTCATACAAGGACTATTTGGCTTTCTTAAAATTAAACACACAGTGATTGACACACATTACAAGAAGCACTGCACCAATACTCACAAGTTTTCTTCTTGTGAAAGCCATTTCTTTTCAACTCAAAACTCAGCACATTGGGTATTAGTGGTGTATCAGACCACTGCAACATAAAGTAAATCTGATGTGTGTATTTGGTACTGTAGATGCAACTTTTTAGCAAGTAGACTTCACTTGGGCACTTCTGCTGATCAATGTATAGGAGCAATTTAGTTACTTCAAAGAAAAATCAATTTGATACACAAATATTGTAGCACTATTTGGTTCTGCAAAGTATGGGAAAAGTAGCAACAAAACTTTAAATAACAGTTTGTCACACAATTAAAACACACTCAGACATACAGCACCAAACTTAAGAAAAATGTATAAAGGTAGGCTTTGAATACTAACTTTATCAACTGAAAGCACAGCACCACTTTGAACCACAACAGATTTTAAATTGTGACTTTGAATGTGTATAAAATGTAAGTTATACTTTTATTATTTTTTAAACAATTGACCCACTTGTGCATCAAGCAACTAATGCAATCTACCCAAATTGTCAGAAGAGTGGGTTATCTTACTGGTTAAAGGTAAGGCAGTTCCAGGATTACAAACTTTGGAATTGAAAGAACTGGTAACAGAAAGGCACAGCATTAGAGCTTCTAAATAAAGAAAAGAGAGCAACAGGCCTTTCATTTGCCCAAGCAAACTAGGGAATATAAAGATGCCTGTTACCAATGGCACTGAGTGAAGAACAGAGTCAAGAATCCCAAGGAGGCTATACAAAAAAATTGAAAAAAGGTAGCAAATGGGAACTGCTGTACAACATGGCCCCTGTATCTGTGGGGGATAAATTCCCAGACTTACTGCGGATAGTGAAAATTGTGGATAGTAGTGAATCCTATATTTCCAGCAGAAGTATACCATAGAATCATACAGAGCTATTCTCTCTTGGCATTTGGAGGTCCCCTAGTGTGACTTTATTTGCCTGAAGTTGACCACAGAATCAGGCTGAGGACCTAGAAAATGCCTAGAGAGAACTCCCCTCCCCCCACTGATGGGGGTAAGTGAAACTGCAGGTCCCAGTCCTGCAGATATGGGGTCATACTGTACACATAAACATTCCCCACAGCTAAGGCCTAGGGTTTTACGTGTGACAACAGCACTGCTGGGTGGAAGAAAAGCTAGTTCTTGTACCTGATATCTCAGCAGTAGCAATGGGCCCCAATTGAGCAGACCCCATTATCCTCTGGAGACCAATCTGACAGGAGGCTCCACTAGGAAAGCTGATAGGCTCAACGACAAAACAGGAGGTTGGCCAATCTGACAGAAAGCTGCCACTCCTATTTATGGAACAGACCAATTTACAACAAGCACTATCAGATAGTACGGAGTTTACCTCCTTACTCTGTCTGTTTCAGAATCTTGGCCCTCCTTCATAAGGGCTGTGAGAGCTACCTATTTGTAGCAAAAGGATCAAACAGCTGCAGACAAGCACTTGTCAAGCTAGCAGAGCAAGCTGGACTTCGTCACTTCGTCACTGTAACAGGTTTTGCCACACTCATGGAATCTACCATCAGCAACTGGGTGTGCAGAAGGCACACTGTAGAAGTTAAAAGGGAGTCACAATTTACAAAGGCCAAATAACACTTGATGCAGAACAGAGACAATGAGGTAGCAAACATTCCTCCTTTACTACAAAAGCCAGACCAGCCAATTCTACATCAAAAAACACAATTTCAACAGCATCTAGGACATCCAAGCCTGAACTTGCCAGGCTTTCAAATTATAGACTAGTGGAAGTACTGTATACACTCAGGTATAAGTCTAGAAATTTTAGTTAAAACTCAACCCCCAAACCTGGGTTGACTTATCACAGGTCAAAGTAAGTACTACACCTTAACTCTTATCAAAAAAAGGAACCATCCCCTTCTCTGAGTAGAGTGGCAAAATGTCTTTTTGAATGCCTGGGCAGAAAAATGGTGGTGTTGGCTAGGGGTGGCTGGCCCCTTGAGGTAGCACTGGTGTTTTCCCCTCTCTGTGAATGACCCTCGACTTATCCACAGGTCACATCAAAATCCATAATCTTGACCCCAAAACCTGCCTTCAACTTCTGCCTAAGGTCAACTTATATGAGTATATACAATACTCCAGTGTTTCAAGTGGAGAACTTACTGGCTGAGCGTAAGTTAAACAAACTGAATTATGAACATTTTTGTATTTCGGCACCTTGAAAATCAGGAGATGGTCATGTAGGCTAAGACCATGTAGTCCTTAAGGACTCTATTAGTGGGGGAACTCCCCCCCCACCAAGAAAATTAGGAAGTAAGAATTCACATATCCTACCGCAGAGACTATTCTACAGGGCAAGAGTATAGCAGTGAGAGTACAGGGCAAATGGGAAAGCAGGACAATGGATTGAAGAACAGTGAATGGGATAGGAGTATAGATCCTATGATTCCACATACCAACATTCAGAATAAATGGACTGTCAAATTTCTGGAGCTGGATGCTTTCATTCTGAAGTAGAATTAGCAGACACACTTAGTGTACATTAGACATTAACTACATTAGAACAAGTGACACCCTTGCACATATTAGCAAAAAGCTCTGTTACTCTGGTCTAGGCAAAATACCTCGATGGTACTTTGCTATTACTATGAAATATATATTGAGGTCCACTGATGTGCTTAGCTTAGAACCATTCTGTAGAAAGTTCTCCGAGTAGGCAAGCCCCTTGTTTTGGCGTAGTGAGGGGAAAAAGGGCCTAATGCATAAATACGTAGCTTAATGAGACTTTAGCCAGCATCCTGTTACTGACCCAAATGCTCTTGCCTTTGTGCTTCTTGCCCTCCAGGCAACTGTCAAGCCCCTGGTGGGGTAGTCCCGCTTCTTAGGGAAGGTTGTGGGGAGGCAATTCAGACCATGTAGATATGGCTGCTCTCGGTTCTTGGGGGAAGGGAAAGGAGGGTACACACCATTCATAACTGCTCCTTGGTTTCTCACCACTGCCCATCAAGCTGAGTTCAGCTGCCACTTCACGGTCTGAATTGCCTCCCCGCCTCCTGCACAACAGTAAGCAGGAGCAGCAGCCCCTTCCAGGGCTTGACAGCTGCTAGTTGGTTGGATGAGGAGAAAAAGACATGGAACTACGCAGATGGTATCATGCTCTGATGTAGGATCTTGGCCACCATCTCCTTATCCACAAACAGCATCTATCACAACAGGAACCAGAAACAGTTAAAAAATAAATAAAAATCAGATCACTAACAATCAGATCAGTAAAATCCTCAATTTTAAATGAAGCTACATGGAACTGAATGGCATTGGATTTCCATGACACCTATTTCTAAGCAAGCAACTTTATGTGAATAGATACAATTCCATTGAATAATTTACGAAATTGCAGTAACTCCAGTTAATTGTGAGTCACAGCTTATGGACATAAACAGAGCCTGCAGTTTCGCCATCTCTCATTTTTGCTTGGAGCCCACATGGTAACATTTTAGGATGAAAGTGAACCAAAACAGAAATGAACAGGAAAACCGATATGTATGTCCAACTTTTGCTTTCAACATGGTCCCAAAGTGTGCAAAGTTGTATGTATGCCCTGCCTAGTACAGATCAATGCAAGCATGCAATCTGCTCACTTTTCACAAACTAGGCCAAGGACACACCACCATTTATCCCGGAATGGCTATTACAAACAGCATTAAAATTATGGCTGTGCAAGGCCCCCTAGTTCACTTTACCCAACATGGTGAGATGGACTGAGCCCGAATTTAGTTCAGACCAGATTTGAACCTTAACAAAAATTCAGAAATCTGAATCTTCCATTGAGTTGCATTGTGAAACCAAAATGCCTTTATTTTTTTGTTTTCACACACAAGTACTATCTGGAGTGGTCCAAACTGGCCTGATTTAGGATTCAGATGAATCAGTTGCATAGCCCCTTAAATGCCAATCTACCTTATGGCTGTGTGAGCTACACAGAAACTTGTCTTTGTATTCTGGACACAAACCAGGGTTTCAAAGCATCTCAATAGGAATAATACAATTTACCCTCTGTTCCTACCTATGAACACACTATGAGCTTTGGTAGCCATCCTTAGAGTGTGCTGAAGTTCTGGGGCCCTTTCACACAACACCATTATAATACTATGATTCCACTTTAACTACCATGGTCCCATCTTGTGGAATCCTTTCAGTTTAGGAGGGAGCCTTTTGAATTCCCAGCCAGAGAACTCCTCTGGTGCCTCTGACCATGAAGCCCATGGAGGTTTCCATAGGATGCAGTTATGTCAGTTAAAGTGGAAAAATAGTGCTATAATTGTGTAATGTGACTAGGCTCCTACTCAGTTAGAAGAAACACTGTTAAATCCTAACAGAACTAGACTTTCTATTCAGTGATAGCCCAAATATGCACAGAACGCTTTATGGTTCACCTGCATATGTAGAAAGCTATCAGTCTGATAAAAGACCCGAAGATCTGTTCTTAAATACCAAAGGTCCTCAACAGAGTTGGGCCAGCAGATACGAACACCAGTTCTCTCTTGCCTCCTCGTCTTTTCCCAGGTGATCCTCAGGACTGTTTCATACATTTCAAAATTTCTACATGGAGCACTTATGTTCTTTTTCCTCTGTGCAACAAAAAGCTTGCAACCTGTATATGTATCATTTATCACCACTGCAGGTAAATTTTTGCTGAAGTTATGAGAAGCCACAATTGACCACATACAAACAGCAAATCTCCACTACATGTGGTTCTTTTTTAAACAATGAGCAACACAGAGGACACTTTCTATGAAGAATTTTCTAAGGTGCACTGTACCCTGAAATTACATAAATGTGCAATAATGAACACCCAGATAGGACTAGGAAAAAGAGGATAGCATCCCCCACTGAGCGGCATCTGCTGGCATTTGGCAAGTGAAAAAGCATGCTCATACTATGGGAAAACTTTGTTCTGATAATCTCTCCCCTGCTCTAGGAAAAGATGATTTCTTGTACATTACAGGTAAGAGTTACCAGATAGGTCTGATCTTTCAAGATGGCAACACTCCCTTTGAGCCACATGAAGCAGCACACAGCCCATAGCACCTATGTTCTTAAAGCCCACTCCCCGAAACCCTGAGGGTGGCATCCTCTTCAGTATCATCCTCTCTTGCTTCCCCAAACAAGGCATACTCAATGACAAGCAAACAAAACTCTCACTTCACACACCCCTTTCTAGGTCTCCTAAATATAAAGATTTGTTTTGAAGATTAGACTCAGTTTCAATGTCCCAGGAGCTCACAAGGATCAGATTAGGATAGTATGGTGGAAAAATAAGGGACCACTTCTCTTGGGGAACACAATGTTGTTATTATACTACAGGGTTGCTTTTAGGATGCCCCACCCCCAGTTAGTAGGCACCTGGATAACCGGTTCTCCACCATTTTAAATGAAAAAGCTACGAAGTCCAGCTACAGCAAAACCTGGGCTATCATCCTTCACCCAACACCCCGTTTCTGTCCGATATAAGCAACTGAAGCCACTCCTCATGAAAATAAAATGTCTCCAAGCCCATCCTTACATACAGATGTGTATGTATGTGTGTGCTTCGCAGCTGCATAACAACTTTGTTCCCAAGGAAGAACTCTGTAAGTTTTAGGGAGTTTCCATAGAGAAAACTAGCAGAAGCCCAAAGCAACCATGTCCAGCATTTACAAAATCTCCCAAGTTACTGGGTAATAGCACCTAGCTTATAAAGGGCAGCAGCAGCTGGGTTTTGTTTTCTCTTTTGGCATCCAAGGCAACCATCAGGTAGAGTCAATGAGAGAGAAAGATAAAGAGAGAGACCCCCTGCATGCCTTAGAGCTCAGTAATGTCTAAGATTAAAAAACCCAACACTGGTTGGAGATTCTTTGACAGTCACTGTGATCAGGTTAGCTGTCACATCTGTAACAAAGACATGTTCAATGAGGCTGCGAGTGGGCTTCCAGTCTTGGCTAGTCTGGATGGAGACAGACATGTTCTGGGCTGCTCCAGGGAAGGAAGCAGAATCTCTATCCGAATCAGAGCTGGTCTCTTCTTCTCCAGTGCTCATTTCTGACAGGGCTGAAGTCTTGTGGTTCCCTGCTGAGGGACATCCCTCTTTCACACAAGGGACACTGCTTTTGGCTGTCACATCTTTCTCATCAGTGGCTGTGCTCTGTGGGACCTTCTCACTTTTGCGAGAATCTGTGTCCATTAATGGTGCCCCTGTAGTGGCAGCATTTGGGCCACTGCCTCCAGCCCCACTGCCCTTGACCACACCTGGGCTTGTCACTAGAGTGCTGCCTGCGCTTTTGGCTACAGCCCCACAACCATGGCGAGGAAGGCTGCTACTGCCAGTGGAGTTTGGTCCATTTTTCACACTCTGTAGATTTAAAGCTTTGAGATTGAGCTCTTGGTTGGAAGCTGGCTGGTTGCCAGCAGGAAACTTGTTGCCATTGTGCAAATTCTGAGCACCAACCCCATACCCTGTTTTCTGTTCCCCCAACACACTGCTGCCATTGGGCCTCTTAGTCACTTTGGATCCTTGCATGGTCAACTCCAGATCCCCAACCCCCTTCTGGTTCTTCAGTTTTAAATCCAGCCCCAGGCCACTCTTGCAGGACATGGCTGACTTGAGGGCCAGCCTCCCCACTGCAGAGGCATCCGTCGAGCTCTGGTTCTGTGACATCCTGCTCATATAATGCACAATGGAGCTTTGCCAGCTGATCCCACAGTTCGGGCTTCCAGGGGAGGAGTTCTTCACAATACTAGAGAGATTGTCAGCAGAGGATGTTCCAGAACAAAATCCACCAAAAGTCCCTTGAGCTTCCTTCATGTGGGATTTAAGCATAGCAATACCAGAACTCTGAGCACTGTGTTGCGGCGGCATCTTGTTCATTAGTTTGGGTCCTCCGCCCCGTCCCATTTCCTTCTGATTTGTTTTAAGCACCTTTGTGAGGTTGACAGTCCTCTTGGCAGCCTTCTGCTCAGGAGGCAGTGGTTTCCGCCCACGCTTCTTTCTCACAGGGTCCTTGTTCTCTGGTTTGGCCACCAGAATCTGAGCCTTCTTCTGAGGCACTGGGTGACTCTCTCTGCTCCGTTGGCCTCTCTTGGTCTCAAGATCACTTTCATCCTCTTCCTCAGAAGAGGAAGATGAGGAGGAGGTTGAGGAGGAAGAGCTGCTGGATTTGCTCTTTGAAGGCAACTCTGGTTCCTTAAAACAAACAAACATACAAGCAAGCAAACTACTTCAAGTAAACACTTTTGGGTGATGAGTTACTAAGTCTGTTATACAGACAGGCCTAATATTTGAAAGAACAATACCAAACCAGAAATAGCCAGAAGTCTGCTTCTGGTTTTGAAAAACAGGTTTTAAAAAACTATTGAATAGTGTATGTGTTTTGGGAATGCTCTTGAAATCTAACTAAAAGGCAAACAGCAGCTCCTGGAGACTTTCAGGAGAGGCAAAACCCACTTCTTTGCCAAAAAAAGATGGTTAGGAGGTGTCAGGGGGACACTGGAAGACAGAAAAAGAGCCTTGGAGGGCTGTATGTTGTTACACTTTTCCCATTTCTGCTCTTTTAGGTTGCAATATGGTATGTACTAATGATACTACCTGGACATATGTTTATTATTAATGAACCATTTAACCTTTTGTTGGTTTCAATAAGACACATGCTACAAACACCAATGATTTACTTTTCTTAATGGTTTCTGAATGGACAATTAACACCAACTCCAGGTGAGCAGACATAGCCACCCCACTGTGGGACTAAAGCTAGATTATGCAAGAGACTCTGACTCACCGAGGCAGGTATGTATAGGCAGAAGCAAACATGCCCCCTGCAAATTATACCTCATTTTCCATCAGCCTTCCAGAAATCATCTTTACTTACCACATTTTTTCTAGGTCTGCCTCTGGGTCGCTTGCCCTTCTTCCTATTCTGCACCTCTTTCTCGTGTTCTCTGAAAAGACATCAGACAAGCCATGCATTTCACACATCACATTTTCTCTTTCATCAGAAGGCATCTAATTTTCCACTGACCCACAATTCCATTACAAATGTAGTGGCATACTTCTCCTATACAAATCTCTCTCAGGTAGCCTGTGATAATATGCAAACAAAAACAAACCAGTTTACCACATGAGAAATGCAGGAAAGCTTGCCTATTTCTTAAGTGAATGCTATCATGCTGAAATGCAGGTGCCCAGATCTAGTTCTGTGGTATTCCTTGACTCCTTTTCCACCACCCCAGTCTACTATATTGTTCTGTTGCTATGCAATGGAGATGTTAGTTCTATTTGCTCCTCTGTGCATTGCTGCCGTATTTTCTTACTATTTCCTGGTTCTTTGTGTAAAGAAGCAGATGATTTATTCTTTTTCCTCTTTTAAACATTTACTCATACTGTACTGTTTTATATAGCTCAATGACAACTTTGGAATCGTTCTCAAGACGAAATTCTCCCTTTAAAAAAATATCTGCATCAGTCTTTACAAGACTGCAATTTTACATTTTCAATACACATTTTGTACATGCATGCTCAAGTCAAATTGTGAAAAGAGCCTGTGAGGAATAAAACACCTCCCAAAATACAAAAACTAAAAATAGGTATACGTCAAACTAGAATCACATCAATTACACATCAGTGACGTTAAATCAGATATGCATACCCTGCAATGCACACAAGATTGTAATTTCAAAAACTGCAGTTTCTCACTAAAAAATGGTGGCATATAATGAAAGATGCCATAACATTTAACACACAAAAAAAATGCAAGTATTTATCTCTTTCAAAGTACATAAATCACTTAAACCATGGAGAAATGGCACAAAAGACAAATCATTTCTGTAAAAAACAAACCAATCTGTAATAGGATTATAGTCCTTTTCTCCATTCAGTCAGTGACAGATCACTGCTGCTGATGACCATCCAAGTACAGAGGAAAATTAAAAAAACCTTGCTATTTGTTACACCTGAATTTTTTTTACAACACTTTTGAACACCAAGGCAAGAGGTAAAATCACACTGCCCAACTGGCACATCAGGGGGCATTTGCCTCCTTTCCCTCTCCCACATGGACCTGAGGCCCAGGAGCAGCAGGATGAGTTCTAGATGGATATGACAGTTTAAGCCTTACATCCTAGACATACATTTGCAAACCAGTAAATCTTGTTCAAATCTAGGCCAAAACTTATCAGACTGCAGCCAGGGGGAAACCTGCCAAGACACATCTGAGCCAATTAAGCATCCTGAGCCAATGGCATGGACAAACATCCTGGTGCCCTACATTGACCAACCAGGCCTTTTGTCTCTCCTCTGTTGCCTGATAAGCCAGCTCTGCTGGGTTGCACTCACAAAGATGTCAATGCCTTTCCCTTGCATTGCCACACCCCAAGCATACAATTTTCTCTCTCCCACCTTCAACTGACTGCCTCATTCATCCTGGTGCCAGTACTCATCCTATGTGTGCATCCTGAGAGTATTTCGCCCTTAACATTGCAGGAAAACAGAGTGCACGAGAAGGGGGGGGCACCACCACTCAGCCCCAACAAACTTCTCCCACCCCATGGCTGGCTGAAGCTGGATCACAATAGGGTATCGAAGAGGAACCCCCACATATCACTCCCATAACAACGACAACAAAAACAGTACACATTGAAATTTTAACACCTTTATTGAACAGCATGGGTTGAAGTAGATCTTGCAAGGGCAACTCAGCAGCACCCTGGGCCTTAGACAGCTGCTGCAGCAAAGAGAGACAGCAAAGTAGCAGGCATAGTGTCCTCAATGACACCAGTAATTTGTTAGGAACCTCTTTACCTATGGCATGACACTGGCTTGTCATGCAGCGTGCAAGGGTACATGAACCTGGCCTGAGCTAGTCAACAACCCCACACATGGAGCATCTCAGTCACTAGCATTGGTCATGGCTTGGGCCTCCTTTCTGGCCTGCATGGAATGAGGCTTGACTTCAACACCTGTTGCAAGAGTGGCCTGTGGACATCAAGATGAAACACACAGTGAGCAACAGACAGCTTTGCTTGGATACACAATGGGTGGTTGTACAACAGTTATAGAGACGTGTTACTGGTGATAGACAAGTACTCAGCTAGTGCTTACATTCCAGCCTCTCCTCCCACTGGTCCATACCCAGGAGAAGGGGAAAAATTATAGTTGATAGCATGAATATTTTTCTCCCTGGAGGCCCGTAGTGGTACACTGTGCTCATAGTGGCTGTTGATTTGCCCTTTGCCCCTTACAGTGCAGGTGATACTGACTGACTGTTTGGTCAGATGACACAGCTGCTAGAGTGAGTACCTGGCCTTCGCCAACAGAGGGATCGCCTGTGTTTGGGAACAAAAGCCTCTTTTGCATTGGAGGTAAGGAAGTGGTAATGCAATGCAGTTCAGACAAAATGCAGAGTTTTACATATGTCACAAGGAATGGGGAAGAGATTGGAATCACTTCTAGCATCATACATAGCAGCATGTGTTCATCATTCCTTTGCTTACCTGTTATAGGATGGTGTGTCCTAGCATCCCCAGTTATGGGAGTCAACTGGAACCAGTGGTTCAGGATTGTGTCAGGGGTCCTACAGCACCTGTTAAAAGTGCTAGGCAGAAACATGTGAGCAATGTGCTCACATTCCCACATATTTTGTGAAGACAGGTTGTTCTGTGCAAAGTGTTTGCTCTGAAAGGACTCTTTTCTCCATTGTTCTCTTCACCAAAGTTATCCTCTTGAGCGCTAAGCACGCACAGTGCAAGGGCAGGGCCATCTAGCCTGCTGCAACACAACCTACCAGGGATATTAAAAAGGAGGAAGAAAGGGCAAGGGGAAAAATATGGCTGCACCTTTAAGACTAATGGGTTTTTATTTCTGCATGAGCATTCATGGATATAAAACCATTTCATATTGTTTCCTTGTGCAGGGTTAATAACCAGATGGCAGTCTCCCTGGAAGAATGCTAACTGTATCTTATGCTGTGCTACTTTGATACAGGCAAGACAATCAACATAGGGCAGCTAGTTTTTAAAAATCTCCCCCTTTTTCCTAATTAATTCAATGGGAGAAACATTTCCTGCACCAGGTCCAGGGTTGTTGTAAAGCTATGCCACTGATGGATATGCAGCCTTGAACTATATGGAATCTGACGTCAGTGTGTTTCCCCTCCAAGCCACCTACAACTTCATTCTTTTGCCATCCTTCTCTAGGTGGCTCTTCACTGGTGGCATGCTAGGAATTCTGCCAGCAACATGTCTTTTTGCCCAGGTATATAGGCAGGGCTTCCACCAAATCCTCAAGTCCCTCAGCAGTATGCCAAATTGAATTGGACTGCACCCTGAGTGACAGTGCACTGCTTCATTCTGCTGGAGTATTCCTCAAGCAGAGAGTGTCCAGTAAGTGTATCATTGGAGTGATTATGACCACTACATCCTACCCTAACAAATCATAACCACCTGGGGTGGAGAGAACCAGATTAACTTAAAAGTCTTCCTTCCCACCACTGCCAGACACCCAAAAATGAATAGACTTTTGCAACCAGGTATAATTCTGAGAAAATTAATAAAAACATGTTCTTACTGTTAAAAGCATACTGTCTCCGAAAAAAAAATTCAACATCTAGGTACTTTGGCTGGTATCTCCCAACAGACCTGCAAACTCTGAACTAACCAAATATTCTGAACGCTACATACAGTGGGCCCCTGGTATCCGCTGAGGTTACCCCTGTCCCCCGTGGATACCAAAATCTTTAGAAGCTCAAGTCCCAGTACATACAATGGTGTAGTAAAATGACATCCCTTATATAAAATGGCAAAGAGAAAGGTTTGCTTTTTTGGATTTTTAAAAAATATTTTTGAATCATGGTTGGTTGAATCCATGAATGCACAATCCGTGCATACAGAGGGCCAACTGTATATGGCAGACCCTATCACACATCATAATATGGCAACAAATTCTATAGTTTTGTCAGGTTCTTCACTGTCTTGTGAGGAGTAGAAAGGAGGCATAGCCACTTACAGATACTATAAAGCAGGGGTGGGCAACTGTGGAGATGATGGGGGTCATTTGTGACCACTGTGCTCTCTCTTTGTGTGCCACACTGGTATGCCCAACACAACTGATAATGTAATTGGTCGGCAATTTTTGGCTGACTTTTTCATGGTTCTTCCCCCCTTGCATCTTTAAGGTATGTGGTGGGTTTAATGGATAAAACCACAGTGTTTTGTTGTTATTTTGAGCCATTTGGGGGATTCTAGGGGTTTCAGGTGCAATAATGTGAGGCCTCATGACACTTTCCCCACCCCTACTATAAAGTTAGCACTCCCACATTAAAGAGCATACAATAGCCTTGAGGGTTTTTTTTTTAATGTTCTTTTTTCTATGATGTTCAGGAACCCGGTGATACTACAGGCAGTGAGAAGTAAGCTCAAACTAGCAGTGTCCACTAATGTAACTGCAAAAATGGTAACATGCAGGGAAGCACATTTCCCCCTTAGATCTTGAGTGCCATCCTTGTGAAAGCAGTTACCGTATACAGGAATCTAGGGAAAACACCTCCATGTGTTCAAATTGTTTGGCACAGGACAACAAGACATTAAGTGCATCAGACCTTAACATAGACTTGTCTACTTTTGCCAGTTCCACTGGTGACATCCCTCCTGGGCCACACTTCCTTTAGCTTTCAACTACTTTCCTAATACTTCTTAGCACAGTGCTTGTTTTTGCTGTTGTTAAAAGAATATCCCAAATTCTTAGAACATGACAGTTAACATCTCCATAATCTTTCCTGACTAGCAGTGGCCATCTTAATACTCTTCAGTGTCCAGCTTAGGTGATCAGCTGTGCGAAATTGCCAGCAGTTGCCGCACAATGACACAGAAAAGAGACAGCTTCTTGGCCTATTCATTAGGGACAATGCAGACTGTAGTTCACTACTCCCTAGCACCAAATACCAAGACATACCCCACCCCCACCCCTTTATAGCCACATAGGAGCCACAGAGCCAAATAGTAAGTAAGATGTACTCCATTCCTAAGAGCCACTGTGGTACAGTGGTTTGAACATGAGGCTATGATGCTGGGAGACCAGGGTTTGAATCCCTGCTTGGCCATGGAATCCCACTGGGTGACCTTGGGCAAGTCACATACTCTCAGCCTCAGAGGAAGGCAAAGACAATGCCCTTCTGAACAAATCTTGACAAGAAAACCTCATGAATAGCTTGCCTTAGGGTCACCATGTCAGAAATGACTTGAAGGCACACAACAACCCTACTTCCACAGCTTTACTCCCACATAGGAGCCACTGATGGTTCCATCCAGTAAACTCTCTCATGTTCATTACTGTTGGTTAGGACAAATTGTCAATGTACACTGATTATGCCTGCCATCTTGTTACCGAATTGGTCACATATGGAAATATGTTGCCAGAGCTGCCTGCAGTCTATTTTAGAGTTTGCCCTCTGGTTTTAGACTCCCAGCTATGGATACAGCTATTGCTTGTCATCTGCTTCTGATCTGCTCACAGGCAACTGTTTAACCACTATGGAAAACAGGATGTTGGACTGAACAGACCTTTGCCCTGCTCCAACACCACTATTCTTATGGACTTAATAAGAATGAAAAAGCCAAAGCACAACATAAGCATTAAAAAGACAGATTTGTCTGTCTGACAGATATTTTTGAGCAACTCAGACAGGAATGTGTTTTTGTAATCAATATAAACTGTTTTCAGTGTTTTCTTAAAATCAGTAGAAATCTTTTATAGTATTTTGCCAGAAATCTTATCATTTTAGGTCCTCAGATAAAGTAGCCTTCCAAGAAGATTTAATTTCCCTGAAAAGTATGACTGATTATTGTTGCACTCTTACAAAGTAAACTGCCACAAGAAGTGATGGTGAGACATTTAGGAAGAAACAACCAACAACCTAATATAGTACAGCCATTTCACATTTTCACCTTTCAAAATATTGATTCCACAAGACAATGTCTTCCACTAGCAACAGACTGCAACTGGATCATTCATGATCTACCTGGTTAACAGATCCGCCCCCCATGACTCTGACTACTTGCTACTTATGTGTGAATGTTGTTAATACAGCACGAAAAGCAAAATATTTTAAACTGAAGTCAATGGTGTAGTCAATACATGCAACACAGGAGGAGGAAGAGCAAGACAGAAAATTAAAGTCTGTTTAAGAACACCCCACATCCAGTCTTATATCTGCATCTGCTAAACCAACCAGGCTTATAAGTTCCTTCATGTTCAGATATCACAGAAAAGCTGGCTAAAGACTATGGGCTTGTCTATATGAGGCAATAAAATGTGGATTGATGTACAGTAACACCAATTTGCAGCAGCTTTCAATTGTCTCCATGATTTTTTGGCAAGATTGAAGGCATGTGAGGCTATCTGTGTTCGCTGTCCAAACAGGCATGCCTGCAAATCAAGACGGCGGGCGTGAGTGAATTACTTGCGTTTTTATTCCCACCAGTTGCTGCTGCTGAACAGTTTAAAAAAAAGCAAATCAAAGATGCAGAAGTGTGATCTTCCACTTAAATAAATGGGGAGGGGAGAAGGCTGTTTCCTTGCCTCAGCATGATTGCTATGACAAAAACCCAACATGGCGGCTCCAGGCACTTGCCTTGTCAGCATCCTCCACCCCCTGCGCACAACCAATCAGCTGTCCACTCTGCCCAACCACTCTGAGAATGCACAGTGATGCAAACTGGTTGTCCTAATGAGCGACAGATGCATTCCCACACATTATTTTTTAAAATACTTTTTTTAAAAAAGGCTCTCTCCATGGAGTATTTGGTGTTACTGGCCCCCCTGCTTCTGAATATGGCAGATTGATTTAGGATCCCATTTAGACAAAATGTACTCTCCTCAAATTCTATGATGAGCATTTTTGCTGTGTAGACAAGCCCTATAATTCAGGGGCAACAATGAATACACAATGCTCTACTCTGTAGTCTGCATCCATAATCCAGCCAGCCTGCCCCACGGAGCCCTCCTCCCCTCCCCTCAGCATGTTTGTAGCCTACTCACTTCTTCTGAAAGGCCAGGAGAAGCCTGGGATCAAGAATGTTCTCTTCAGGTTCCCAGCTGTTGTGCCTAGAAAAGAGTAACAGGTTACTGTAAGCACATCCTTTCCTTAAAGCAAGCAGTTAAATGTCTGTCACACTTTATTATAAACTTTTACTGAGGCAAAGCATATCCATTTTCACAAAAATATAACACTAGTGGAGAAAAAAAAAACCATTTTACTACAGACAACTAACTGTGTTAGAGAAGTACAGAACAGCAGTACTGGCAGATGAAAACTGAATACCACCTTCTTTACTCAGAGGGAATTTAAAACACTGATTAGTAAAGTGGAATTTTAGAACCAGAGATCGTAAAGCAGGATGCGAATTCAATGGCCTATGACAGTGGGGATTCAATTTGCTTAATGGAAAAAGACATGGGAGGAGAGGAGAAAAAAAAGGAGCGCTTACTTAGAGGGAAAACCTCAGATGGATTATGGATAACTTGAGAACACATGTGTGAGTGCATGGGGTGAAGGGAGTAAGATGAGAAGTCAAGTGAGAAAAGGAGAAAACCAGAGGAAAGTCTGGTTTGCAGGAGCAGCTGCTGGTGGTGGTGGGTAAAGGGAGAAGGTGCCCCCCCCCTTTTAGGTTGACAACCCTCCCCCTCCCTCCCCTTTTTCTGCAACGTGCATCAATTGGTAGCTCCGATTTCAGAAGGGAACCCAGAGACAACAAGGGAAGCTCTTGCCATGAGTGCCTAGGGAGCTCCTCTGGTGACCCCTCAATTGCAAAACGGGGTACGGAGAGCACAGCCGAGGAAGGCGCAAATACATGGAAGCAAGAAGCAAACGAAAACAGGGAGTTCGTGTACGGGTGGCGGGAGGGGCGAGAAAGGCACGACTTACTGGTAAACAAAAGAAACTCTAGTGGGAGGAAACGTTGCTCTCCTGCCCTACCTCCCCTTCTCGACAGCTTTTAAACACACACACACACACACACACACCAGGCAGGCAGGAACCAAAGTAAACTTCCAAGGGCCTCCGAAGTGCAGCCAACATTTTGGTGATGGTGGTGGAGGTACTCTTTCCTTCCTCCCAGCCCAAGGCTTTGCTCGCCCCCTGCCCCTCCCCTCCCTCGCCTTGTTTTCCCGAAACTCCCCGGCCGCCTGGGCCCAGCAGCAGCAGCATCTCCAAGTCTCCCCGCGCCCAAGCCACGCCCCGGGACCCCCTCAGCCCAACGGCTGGCTGGCTGGCGCTCAGCTGCTGGGTTCATTGTCCGGACTCACTTGGAAGACCAGCCCCTCCACTTCACCAAATACTCCAGCTTGCCCTGTGGTGGAGGAGGAGAAAGAAAGAGAAAGAGAGAGGCGGGTTAGCGAGAGACGAGGCGAGGAGGCGAAGGCTCTGGTTGCTTCGCCCGCCTGCCCGCCCACCTTGCGGAGCCGCTTGCTGAGGATGCACTCGGCGGCGAAGACCTGCTCTCCCACACTGCTCAGCTCCTCCATGGCGCCGGCTGCTCCGGCTCGGCTCCCTCCTTCCTCTCCTTCTCCTCCTCCTCTTCCTCCTCCTCAGACTTGCTCGTAGCGGAGCCAGCGCTGGGCCGCCACAAGGCAAGAGGCCCCGGGAGCCAGCCAGCCAGCGCCCCTCCTCCGCCACCGCCTCCGTCCTCCTCCTCCTCCGGCTGAGAGAAAGCGCGCGCGCGCCTCTATGTGTGTCTGTGTGTGCGTGCCTCCCTCCCCCGCGCCGCTTCTCTCCGGGCTCACACAATGCGGCGCGCGCAACGGGCTCCGCCTTCTCGCTCTCCGCTCGGAGCTCCCCAAATTCCCAAGGAGCCAATGAGAACTGGGGAAGGCGGAGCCTGGGAGGCTTCAGGCGGAGGCAGGGAGGCGGGTGGGCTGCTCCTATTGTCTCGCGGGCGACGGCGTTGGCTTCTCCTCCTCTCCTCAGTCAGTCCTCCCACATCTGTGGGTCACTCAGGGCGAGTCCTGGCGGTGGCTGGAGTTTTTAAACTCCTTGATGGAAACGCGCCCACCTTGTTTGAAAGCCCTGGCTGTCTTGTGGAGCCTTCTTTATATTGCTCCTGGTAGGGTCACCCGAAGGAAAAACTCACTCCTGGCCAAGTCGCGCTGGCTGGGTTGGCTTCCGTCGGACTTTGCCCAGGAGTTGAGTTTCGTTTTGGAGCGGGGTTCGGAAGAAGGGAGGCGCCTTCTCCACACCCGGGAAGGTGTGGCGGGCCCGTCGTTAACGGAACATTTCCCTCCCGGCCTGTGAATTCTAAGGATAATTCCTTTAGAAGGTTTGCAGGGGCGCCCCCCAAAAGTTCTAACTTTCCCGTCATCGTCCTCCCCCCCTTTTGTATAATAACCGTCCCGAAATGGAGGAATAGAGAGAGGAACCCGATGACAAATGATCACATCCATCCATGACTGGGTTGGTTATTTGATTAATATAGACATCAGAAGGGCTTACACATGCGTAAAACAGCATTATTATTATTGTTATCATTATCATCTTTTATTTCCATCAATGTACATGGCTCTTTACAAGAAAAAGAACAACAAAACAGTTCCCTGCCCTCATTAAATGTTTGAAAAAAAGCTGATACAGGAGGGAGAGAGACCATTGGTATCTATATGGCCAGGAAAATATCCTGGATCAGTTCTCATTCAGTTAAACTCTCCAGGTGATCTCAGAGCACTTAGGACATCCCTCCTCCTCACCTCCCAACCCCCAGTTTGCAAGACTGAGGTAAGAATATTGAGGCTGCAAGGTTTTTTCTTTTTTTAAAAAAAAAATAGTTTTTATCCAAAATTTGTATACACATAAACACACACACAATACAACGGGCCTGTCTAAATGGCAAAAATAAAAAATAAAAATACAAATGACGTGTGAAAGATTGGCAATCCATTCATATGGATACGCATACAAATTTGTGTATTTCGGAAGGGGGCAGCCAAATCCCCCATAAAGTCCGTTCATGCCACATCCAGGGAACCAAAACTCCGAACAGCTTGCGAATATGTGATTGTTTGACCTCTCACTTTTGCACAGATACACACAACCAGGGGAATCTGATTGGCCGGACGAGCAGAGGGGCCAAGGCTAGGAAAGAGGGGAATCGGCTGTGGCCACCATGTTGGATTTCCAGCTAAGCGAGGGTCCAGTAAGTCCGTGAAAGAGCGATTTTAACTGTTTTTTTTTTTCCTTTTTAATGTTGTAAAGACGAAAGAATGCCTGGGCGCACCACAGGAGCTTTTAATATATATATATATATATATATATGAAGCGGGAGATTTAAAATCTCCAGTAGATCATTCGCTGTGGCCAGCTGGCTAGGGGTCATTTGGAGTTTAGGAGGGAAGTTTTAGCCATATAGGCTGTTTGCATCATTGCGAACACCTGCCTTTTTGAATATGTACATATTATTTACCCCTCGTATAGACAGGACCAATGTAATATTTTAAAAAGACTTCCTGCTTCTCCCTAACTGTATCTAAACCAATTAATTAAACATCTCTTCTTTTCTTCCATATTATCATTAATTTATTTATCTTATCTAGTTTATCCACTCCTAAAGCAAGGCAGCAAGCTTTTCAAACCTTCTGACAAGTGCTATATAAATGTAGAGAACATGACTGTTCAGTGTTTGAGGACTAGCTGCCCTTTATGTAGTTTGCATAGCATCTCCTCCCCCATCAGCTGCTAATTAGTTCCACTACTTTAACAGAAAAGGAACTTTTTCTAAGGATAACTGCCTGGTGCTTTTCTTTGGATAGACAGTTGAGGCTTTGAGCAGTCCTTCTTTTAAAATTTAACAGATACGAGATTTATACCCAAACATTCCTACTCCACAGAACAGAATGAACATTTGTTTGAAACAAAGCTATACAGTTGTCCCTTTATATTCGCTGGGGTTTGGTTCCAAGACCCCCCATGGATACCAAAATCTGTGAATGCTCAAGTCCCATTGTGTGCAGTGGCATAGCAAAATGGTGTCCCTTATATAAGATGGCAAAATCAAGGTTTGCTTTTTGGATTATTAGTTTTAAAGAATATTTTCAAGCTGTGAATACTTAAATCTGTGAATACCAAATCTGTGGATACGGAGGGACAACTGTAGTTCTATAATCCAGTGGCTCTTAACCTTTTCTTTACCAGGGACCTCCTTTAGATATATTTTGTTGTCACAGACCCCCTAGACTTAACTCAAGATTTAAAACAACAACAATAATACAATTACACCATCCATTAAATCTTCCCTCAGAGGCACTGGAGCAGGAGGAATGACTTTTTTTCCTGCTCCTTTCTGCAAGTTTGTGGTTGGAGCAGATTGAATGGCAAGCCAGCCTTTGCCTGCCTCCTGTCATGTTGTTGCTCCACTGAGGGGAGAAGGTGAGCCAAGCAGCCTTCAAGCCTTCCTGGATCCCCTGTGAGGACATCATGGCCCCTTGGGACATCCGCAGACCACAGGTTAAGAACCACTGCTATAGTCTCTTGAGTTGAAATATTGGCCACCTAGAGAGCCATTACACCTTTTCTCCAGCAGGAGAGGAGGTAGATTTACTAGATATATGTAAATTACAACCAGCTGATTGCAAATTAATTTTCAGCTTGAGATTGCAAGAGAGAACATTCTGACTAACCAGAAGAAAGGACCTCCTGATCATAACTGCTGTTTGTGGGTTGAACAAATTACCTTGGAAGATGGTGGACTTCTCCTTTCTTTAAAGTTTTTAAGCAGAGTTTGGGTGGATCCTTTACATTGGATTCCTTGCATTAGCACTACATGGGCTTTGTGACCCTCTTTCAGCTTTATGATTCAAATACAGTCAGCCCTCCACATTTGTGGGTTTAACTTTTGCAGATTTGATTATTTGTGGGTTATTTGCTGCCAGCTCCACTGCTGTCCTATGCCATTTTTAATAGGGACTGCAAGCCTCGCAAGACTAAAAGAGAGTGTGAATGTGTGGTTGAGGCTTATAAGTTCCTATTAGAGATGGCATAGGGCATCAGCAGAGGCAGTGGCGAGCCCTGCCAGCTGCTACCCACTTCTGCCTTGCGAAGGAATCCCACTGCCTTGAAGGCATCTGCGGTGAGTTGAATCTGAGAATCATACTTTTTGTGTTCCACTTTCATGGGGGTCCTGCACCCATAACCCCTGCAAATGTGGAGGGCCAACTATAAAACAAAGGGGCATTCCCAGCAAGTGGCTGATTTGGGGGGATCAGACATTTGCTAATCTGCACTGGGCTGGGGTGAGGCCAGCAAAGAGCTGTCCACTCCAGGGAGAACTGCGAAGGCAAAGCATCCTGTCTTTCTGAAGCCCAGGGACAGAAAAAGAAGGAGGCTATGTCTGTGTGTTCCTTTCCTTGCTCCACATCAAGCAGAACTGGGGAGTGTGGGCCTTCCAGATGTTGTTGGATTTCAGCTCCTATCACCTTACCATTGGCTGGGTGGGGTAGGGCTGATGGGAGTTGCCATCCAGCAACAACTGAAGGTCTCTGAGTTGGCCACTCCTGTTGTAGAGCTGCAACTGCTCTCTGTGCCCTTCTTGAGGAATCAAGAGCTAACTAGAGGATGGACCCTGCCATGGGAAATACAACAAGAACAATCTCTTCAGCGAGAAACTTCAAAGGAGGAGAATCTTTTGCTGCCCTCTTCGAGTTTGGAAGGAACACAAGCTCTTCAGCTAAACAGAAGATCTTCAGCTGGTTGTTCCTGCAGAGCCCACTGTCTTCAGTAGCTGAATTTTGGCTGGACCTTTGGGGAAGCCAGACCTCTCAGATACTATTAACCTTAGGAACTATCATGAGGGATGTGTGTCCCCTCCAGATGTTGCAGGGTTGTCACTCTACCATCCCTGACTATTAGCCATCTTGGTTGGGATAGGTGGGTGGGTGGGTTGAACTCAAAGCTCATCTGGAGGGACCACACATTCCCCATCTTTGATCTTAATGGAACTACCATATAAACATATAGTCTACCCTTGAATACTAAATGTTGGGGCAAAACAGCAGAAGGAGGCCATTACTGCCATGCTTTTCTTATGATAGCCCAAAGGCACCCTTGGACACAGAATGTTGTCTTAGATAGACCCTTGTTCTGACCTAGCAAGATAATGCTGATGCTGATTATCTTTATTTCTATCTTGCTTCCCCCTGCCCATTTGGGACATTAATCACAATGTATTAATAGATGTGTATTAAATAATTTGGATTAATAATTAATGAATATACAATATATATTAATGGACATGTAAACCAGCATGGCTTAGTTGTCTGAGCGTTGGACTATGACTCTGGAGACCAGGGTTTGAATCCCAACTCAGCCATGAAAACCCACCTGGTGACCTTGGGCCAGTTACACACTCTCGGCCCTCAGGCAACCATGTGATAGGTTCACCATAAGTTGGAAATGACTTGAAGGCACACAACAACAACAATGAGAGCCAGTATGGTGTAGTGGATTGAGTGTTAGACCAGGGTTCAAATCCTCTAAACAAATCTTGACAATAAAACCCCTTGATAGGTTTGCCTTAGAGTCATCATCTCAGGTCTTGAAGGCACACAACAGCAATGTAAACTAAGGATGACAGAAGAATGCTAAAAAAGGAGAAAGCTTTCCAACACAGAGAGCTGCTATAGTCTTTTGTCTCCTTCCAACTGTTGGCATGTCAGAGTACGTGGGAAAAAGTGCATCTGATGCAATGTTATCATTTATGCCTTTTCTGATGAACTTTATCAATGTCATCTGTGTGAGGACATAATGAGTGTTCTGGAGGATGCAACATTCCATACTGAGCATTGGTACAAAGTGCTAATTAATATGATTGCATGAGTGAGATTCTTTCCCCACATACCTACCTGGCTCAGAGTATAATTGAAACTGATGGTGGTGGGCATGGTATGGCAGGAGGGGGCTGTATCTTCTATAAGCATTGCAGCCACAAGGGATAGGTAAAGCCCCATACAGCCTAATCCTTGTGGATGTTTACTCAGAGATATATCCCACCAAACTGACTAGAGCTAACTTCCAAGAAAGCACATGGGCTTGCTACCTTAATGGTGGACCTCTTGGGCATTTTATTATTGTTGTTGTTTTATTATGGAGTTTCCTCCAATGCACTTAAGATGTTGTACATGGCTCTCCCCTTCTATACTTTATCCTCACAAGCACAACCCTGTGAGGTAGGTCAGGCTCAAGGTCAGTCACTGAGTTTCATGGCTCAATGGTGGCTTGAACATAGATCTCCCAAGTCCCAATCCACCAACACTCTATACACCATGTTGCAAAAGGATTTACCAAAATACGAGTTTTTCTTCATATTCAGGGCAGAAAGAGTATACACACACGCGCGCGCACACACACATATACGAGGGGCAAATATTTCTGCTTTTCTTCCTTTTAGCACACCTGGGGTTACCTGCAGATGAAACATTCAACTGTTGGATCATCAGGTAGATCTTCATTTCAATGTCTGCAGCAGACCCCTCCTCCCTCATTCTATCTGAGAATATCATGCAGATACCATGACTTCAGCTACCTGTTTTTCATAACTTCTTGCCTAATGATGAGATTTTAAAAAGAAATCTGAAGATCTTGAAAGTTTGCATGTTTAACTTTAAAAAGGTATTTCCAAATACGGATTTTGACATTTGTCCCACTCAGCCTTGGTTCCAGGATGAATGTGTGCACACATAAACAGGATAAAGTTAACTTGCTTTGGGAGTTGCCAACACCTTTAGGGTTTCTATTACCACTTGAGTAACAAATTGGTATGTAGATATTCTAGATGGATAAGGATACCTGATTATCACAAAAGGGAATAGCTAGGGATAATACCGTCTCCAGTCTGTTTTCTTATACTTATTTGGGAAGATTACATCATTTTAAAAAAACTTTTTTTTAAAGTTCCATAATGTCTGTATCCAGAGGGCTACTGTTACATTACTGTGTAGCAGAGCTGGCAAAGAGATCATTGCTCAATGGGACAGAGTTTTGCTGTTGTGTGTCCTCATGTTGTTTCTGATTTATGGTGACCCTAAGGTGACCCTATTATGGGGTTTTCTTGGCAAGATTTGTTCAGAGGAGATTTGTCTTTGGCTTCCTCTGAGGCTGAGAGAGTGTGACTTGCCCAAGATCACCCAGAAGGTTTCCATGGCTTACTGGGGATTTAAACTGTGGTCTCCAGAGTTGTAGTCCAATGTTCAAACCACTACACCACACTTTCTCTCTCCCAGCAACAGAGACAGTATATGTATTAATATCTGGAGAGCATGAGATGGTGAGTGTAGTTGTACTCAAGTCCCTCTTTTTAAAAATAATATTTTTATTAGCACACAAAAAATTATATATATAAAACAACATTCAATGAAAACACACAAAAACAAACAAACAATACAATACAGTCTTCAACAGACAAAACTAAACTACAACTAACAACACAACAATAACAAGGGAATACAAACGGTTCCTGCCCTTTCGTCTAGTGGCTATAGTTATCAAATAGATCAGCTTCCTCTAAATGAAATCTGAACATCACTTCTACTATAAGTAAAAACCTAACACTAATGACATCCCCCAACATTGTCTTTAAAAAGTAATCAAACCCCAATCTTTCTGGAAGTTTAACAAAGATTTGTCCTTAATCAACATTGTCAATTTGTCCATTTCAGCCAAATCATATATTTTCATCAGCCTCTCTTCTTGTGTTGGTACAATATCATCTTTCCATCTCTGAGCATATAAAAGTCTCACTGCCATTATCATACATTGAATTATCTTTCCATGCTGCTTTTCCAGCTATTCTTCCATCATCCCCAACAGATAGAATTGAAGTCTCATTTGCAATTTTAATTTAAGAATGTCCTCTAACATAATGTGAATCTGAATCCAGTACTTCTTGGCCTTATCACATGTCCCCACCTTTTGATCACATTTCCAACATTTGTTTGTGCACTCAAGTCCCTCTAGAGCGCTTCCCATAAGCAACTGGTCAGCCACTGTGTGAACAAAATGTTGGACCAGCGAGTCCATTGGAAAAACAATACAGTTGAAGCCAGACACCACAAGACAAAATTATTATTATATGCAAATATTGCACCATGCAAAACAAACTACAATTCTAATTCATTTGGTAAGCTTGTCAAAGTTTACTAAATAAATATAATGTGAAACAAACTTTATAAAAACTTCCAATGAAATATCTATGGCATGGAGGGAACCGGAGGAAAAGGGATATGGATTCTGTGACAAACAAAATTAGCAACAGTTTGTATATTTATTTCCACTAAATTCTCACCACTCTAGATTAGTAAGATGCAGCCCTTAAAGTTCCTCACTGAATAGCCTTTAAAGCAAAACAGAAAAGACAACAAGAACAATCTTATGTCTACTGAAGTCATAGTAGAGATCCAAAGGACAGGCTTCTGTGAATCAGATGGAAGTCAAAAAGAGATCTCTCTCTGGATCCCAGCCACAGGATTCCAGCAAAGATCCAAACAGAACTATAGTCCAGTGGTGATGGTAGGGTAACTAAGGAAGTTTAGAAATAAAGTGGCAAAGCCACAACCTCCCCAGAAGAAAAGAAAAGGAAGAATAAAATAGAAAATTATTTTAATAATATGATAAAAGGGAAAACTTAACAATTAGTGGGAAGTTATATCTATTCCAGGCAGCTCAGGAGCCAGGCCTGAGAGACATGCTTGGGATGAGAGGACTAAAAGTGGCCTCAGAAGTGGGGAAGAGCCACGTTCATCAGCAAGAGAAATCCTTCTTTGTACAAAGGGAGGCAAAAACATGCCAAGTAAAAGCTGTTGCCAAGGAACAGAGCAGAGACAAGACAATCCAGGCCCAAATCACAACAACAATAGCAAAAACAACAACAGCAACAGCAACAGTATAGTATAAACAATTTCTTGCCTTCTGAATTGTCTCTTTCCCCCATCCCCAGTTGCCCATTGGGAAGACTAGTTTTGGATTGGTCCCTGATGTGTTGGGAGCACAATGTGTTTGTGCACAATGTGCAGAGAAGGTTGTGCCTCTTGATTGTTCAGGTATCTACTCCCTTTTTAGGTTAACTTGTTAAGCCTTAGGATGGGAATGGAGCAAAATGTTGATTCACAAGCTGGCCTTGTTTTCTTTGAGGATGAAAAGTTCAAGTTGTCTGGAAAAGAAGATGCAGCAAAATGCAAGTATGCTGACAAAGCTTGTTCCAGTCATAGAACAACAGGCCGTTATGGGAAGGAGATATACCTCTTGTCAGCCTGAGCATTCTTATGCTGTGGGCCTGGAATGTTCTGTGTACATGGATAGAGGCTAGTGTTACTCTGAGTCCTGAAAACAAAGTGTGGTATTACTGTGTGGCTAAGGAATTATACAGGCTTACACAAGAGTTTGTAAATGTCTGCTAAAACAAACAGGGAACCATTTTCTTCCTATTAGTTCTCTATTATTTGTGTTTTAAAATATAAAGGACAGATATAGCACAACAGTGAAGAGAAAGAATGGGGGAAGTTGTGGCTTTTAGGAACGTGCATTCTCTTTCCAACTGTGAGGAGGAGAAGACTTGAAGCGTGGGGGGCAGGGAGTAACAAGCTAAAGGTGGGTTTCATTATGGGCTTGTTACTAGATTTATGTGAGCAGGACAATCTGTGGGCTCCACTGGTGGCCTCTAGTAGTCTGGTGATGGGAGCTCAGAAGGCCCAAGTGTGGGTCCAAAGTGATGACTGATCCAGCCTCCTTCTAATCCTGGGGAATCTACTTCCAGCTTCAGGGGGCGGGGTCTGTGCAATGCCTTTTAGCCCCCCCCCCAAGTCAGGAGGATTGCCCCTCTATCCAGCTCATGTTCCTCATGGGGCGGGGGAGTTGTAAGTGGGGTTGCTGTTACGTTAACCAGACACTTGGCCACTCTTTTTCTAAAACAGCAATTTAACAAAACATTTTAAACAACAAATTTACAAGAATAACAGAGTAAGAAGCTTAAAAAATATTTCTGAAAAATGAAAGCAGCAAAACAAAAACACAGCCTTCACTAAAACAACAAAGCAAAGCAATTTAATAACCATCTATTCACTGATCAAGGGGCGGGGGGGGGACCCAGGTAAAAAACAAACAAAATCTTAACATGGTGCCTGACCCCTAGTGGTGCATCCCAGGTGAATCTCCTTGGGGAGTTATTCCATAAATGGGTGCCATGACTAAAAGGCCCTTCTTCCATTTTATACCTGTGTGCTGCATCACCTCAGAAGGAGGGCTTTGATGCAGGACTTTTGATGCAAATTTTGATTCTTGAGCAGATTGGTGTGGAAGGAAGGAGTCCTTCTGTTTGCCAAACTGGGCCAATGAGGAGCATTTCCACTTGTTCTGATATGTCAAAAACTTGGCAGTGGAATAGGCAAGAACTGATCTATCCACTGACTTTCAACCCCCTAAGACAGCCTCCAAAGCTTTGTGAGAGGCCATGCATAAATGTATTCCCCCTGGCCTTTGAAGGGGGAAAACCAATCTACAGCACCTGCCCCATCTCATTTGCTGGGTCCCAGGAGAGAACAGGAAGGAAAAAGGGATATGGATTCTGCTAAGTAGACGAAGAAGGAGAATGTTTGTCTCAGCCAAGGGACAGAATTACATGCTCTTGTTAAGAGGTGACATTCATCCCACGCCAAATGTCCAAGTATCATTCCCCTCCAGTAAAGTATAGCTGGAGCCTGGTTACTTAAAAATATAATGCACATCACATTGCTTCTGTGGCACACAACACAGCACATTCCAAGGATTTCTGGCATACCTGAGTGAGAGTATAAAATCCTGTGCTGCCAGATGAGTCAGGATTACTTTTTTTTAAATCTGCAAGGCTCTTGTTGCTGAGCAAAGATACATTCCCCTTGCTAGGCTGGGAGATTCAGTTGATCTCTCTTAATTCTTCCCTAGTCTGAAGGCTCTGTGTAGTCAGTGGATAAACTAGGAGAGAGGATCATTCTGAGAAAGCCTGTGGCTTACTCAGCAAAACACCCAGCATGAACACATGGTCCACTAACAACTTCTAATGAGAGAAGTTTCAGTAGTACAGTAAGACCACCAAGGTAGGTAACTGGAAAGGGGACATGTGTGTGATAATCAGCCTGTTCTCCTGGAAATGAATATGTTGTTCAAGCTGACATGATTTATGTAGTGTTACTTGGCTACTAACTTAATCTTGGGTATTTAAAGAGCAATCATATTCAGAAGTCTATTCTGATACACATCCCACTGAGTGTGTCCCAGGCAGGCAGGTGTGTATACGGCTACAATTGTAAGGCTACAATTATATGGATGCGTATGAGATTATCTTGTTAAAACAAATAGTTTCCTCCATTTAGTACTAGTATTAATTAAAAGCATTATAGTTGTGAACTAAACACCCTAAAGGCACTAGATCCTGTCTGATCTTGGCAGCTAAGCAGAGTCAGCCATGGCTATTACTTGGATGGGAGACCACCAATGAATAACAGGTGCTGTAGGCTATGTTTCAGAGAAAGGAACTGGCAAAACTACCTCTAAGTATTCCTTGCCTATGAAATTCATGGGGTCACCATCAGTTGACAGGTGACTTGAAGGGACATACACACAGATACTTACAATTGGAATACTTCAGATTATAATTCATACCAAACATTATTCATGCCTTTCAGTGGCCTGGTCATGAGACGTTTATTTATCAACTTGCTATTTATTTGTTTGTTTATTTCATGAATTATCACCCTGCTTTTAAGGGTGATTATCAGGAAATTATTCAGATGTGTTATCATAATGATAAGAATGATTATACACACACACACATGCAGAGAAAGAAAGTGGGGAAGACAGACAGACAGACAGATAGACAGACAGAGAGAAACAGAGTATAATAAGAAGGAGAGGGATAAAGACCAGACAACAGAACCAGGAAGAAGTGGTATTAAAATCAGTGAATTAGAAACTGATGGGAATTGCCTTGCCTCCCAGATGTTGCTGGACTGCAAAATCCAGTATTCCTCACCATTGGCTGTTCTGGCTAGAGCTGTGAAGGGTTGCAGTTCAACACATCTGGAGGGACACAGAAATCTCATCCCTGTTCTAAAAAGCCTGGGAATTTTAAAAAGTCTTTACTTGGTTTTATATATATATATATATATATATATATATATATATATATATATCAGTTGGTGCCAAGCTTGGTGTGTGTGTGTGTGTGTGTACAGCATATTCCACTATACCTGAAGCAGAGGAAAAGCAACATAGCACATAGAGCTCTGTTCTCCAATATCTTGCAGCAACTTTCTTCCCCTAGCATTTGCCACTTGAGGCAGCTGCATCACTCTGCCTTAATAGTGGGCACATACTCACTTTTGATCACAGTGGAACATGGAGGTAGACTTCAATACATGGGGAGGCTCATGTGGGAGAAGGTGCTCCTTAAAGTGAAGTACCTGGTCCTCTTTATGCATACTGAAGTTTTTGTGGATATTGGACTGAAGCTAGTGTAAATGCCAGTCTTATGTTCCATACTTCATGTTGCTCAGTATTTTATTCTGAAGGGAGAGAGGGCTGCTCTATTCCTGCAGGTGTCATGCAACAGTCACAGTTGTTAAAGCAATTTGGGTGTGAGATATACGGCTATGAAATCTCTACCAGCCAGCTGTCCAGAGACTCTTCTGGTCCACAAACCTATTGGGTAACCATAGGAATACCTGGAGAACCCCCCAAGCTGGTATCCTGATAGGTAGCTTTTTTTTTTTTTTTTTGCCTCCAGCTCCTTGGTCAGTTAAGTGCTCCCCCCCCCCCAGTGGATTTCCAGCCTAGGAAAGAGAAAGGGAAGCAAATGGCATTTTATGCGTAGCAAATTGGGATGCAATATAACACAGGCCTCTCCCTGCTGAGCTGTGTGATTTCTCTTTGCCTGGGAGGAAAGACCGGCAGATGGGGAACCAATCATTCTGGGAAGGGGGAAAGCAATCATTGTCTTGCCAAACATTTCTTGTGGAAAGAAGTACCAGCTCACCCTCTTGAGGGTTTTTTGGCTTTTATAAACCAGGGCTTTGAGATGTTCTCATCTTTTTGTGTGTATGGACAACACTTCTGTGATGTGTAAGCTGTCCTGCATCCCAATTTTGGGGGAAAGGATGAGACACACACCCCCCAAATTAACAACAATTATAATGATGTAGTTGTTTTCCTAATTGAATGTTTAATGATATATGTCCAAAGGGAAGCCTTTGCATTTCCCCCTCTCTTTGTTCTTCTTTCCCAACGTGTTCCCACCTCCCATTACAATTTCCATCACCCCAGACAGCAATGAGAATTGTAGTCCAACACATCTGGAGGGCATCAGGTTCAGAGAAGTTGGTCTGTGTGTTCAGGTCACTCATTTCATTTGCAGCTGAATCTTTGGAAGGAGCGCAAGAGGAAGATCTTTCTGGAGTGTCCAGGACAGGAATACTGTGAGTGTCTTGTGGCCAGATTACACTTGGCCAAACAGTATAGGGTTACCATAAATTGGAGTCAACTTGAAGGCAGCTAACAACAACAAAGGAGAATGAACTCCCTAGCCAGTTTAATGGCAAGTGTGCTAGAAAGGCTGTTGAATACTTTTCTGCTTTTAATTGTTCAACAAGGAGAGGTGCTTTCACCCTCTCCCTTCCAAGTGGCCCTCCCTAAAGGAGAATGGAGTCTTTCCCCATCTTCTGAAAAGAATAAGGAGAATATTAATGTGCTCCATGATCTATGGATTGATGGATACATACCTGTGTGAGCAGTTGGAGAAGTTATTGCAGTGGTTCTTAACCTGTGAACCAGGGACCCCTAGGGGTCTGCAGTGTGCTCACAGGGGGTCCACAAAGGCTGGAAGGCTGCTTGGCCCACTTCCTCCTTGCATTAGAGTGGCCATGTGATAGGATCCAAGGCAAAGGCTGGCTTGACCTGCACATTGCCATTCAATCTGCTCCAACCATAAACTTGCAGGAAGAAGCATAAGAAAAGTCCTCCCTCCACCTCCAGTGCCTCTGAGGGAAGGTTTAATGGATGGTGTAACATTATCATCATCATCATCATTTTGAGTTAAGTGTTGGGGGTCTGTGGCAACAAAATATATTTAAAGGGGGTCCCTGGTAAAGAAAAGGTTAAGAGCCACTGAGTGACTGTAACACACTTTGAAACTTTTGCATTGATAGATTTCTGTCACTATGCATGAACCATATATGAGAGCCATCTACATTTATACAGGTCTTGTCTATTCTCCTTTATGGGTATGAAACATGGGTCACCTATCGCCAACACTTACGATTCCTCGAACGCTTTCATCAGCGCTGTATACGCACAATCCTAAATATACACCGGACTGAGTATGTGACGAATGTTGCTGTCCTTGAGCAAGCAGGGATCACCAGCATTGAGGCCATGATATTGAGAACACAGCTGTGCTGGACAGGGCACGTTTCTAGGATGGAGGACCATCGCCTCCCAAAAATAGTACTCTACGGTGAACTCGCCACAGGTCAGCGTAAGAGGGGCGCTCTGAAAAAGCGATACAAGGACTCCCTGTAAAACATCTCAGGCTCAGCCAAATTGATCACCAACAATGGTCCACCATGGCCTCACATTGGGAGGCATGGAGACGCACTATCCACAATGCTGCAGCCTTATTTGAGAACTCACGTCGAACAAGTCTGGAAGAGAAACCACAATGCAGAAAGAATCACAACCCGGAAACATCACCCAAGGAGACCTCCTGCTGTGCTTTCTACAACCGGACTTGTTTATCTCAGATTGGCCTTTTTAGTCATCAGCATGCTTGCAGAAAGCGCGGGATGAGTCCTTCCTGAATCTTCATTTGTGAAGAAAAGCCAGAGAGAGAGAGAGAGAGAGAGAGAGAGAGGGTTGTAATCTAGCACTAGTTTTTGTATTTGGGTGTAAGGGTGTAAGGAATATTAGGAGGGGACATGATAGCCATGTTTAAATATCTGAAAAGATATAATTTTGAAGAGGGAGCAGAGACTAGGACAAGGAGCAATGGACTCAAACTACAGAAAAAAAGATTCCACCCAAACATTAAGAGGCACTTCCTGTCAGTAAGCGCTGTTCGGCAGTGGAACGCACTGCCTCTGAGTGTGGTAGAGTCTGCTTCTTTGGAGGTTTTAAAACAGAGGATGGATTGCTATCTGTTGGGAGTACTTTGATTGTGTGTTCCTGCATGGCAGGAGGTTGGACTGGATAGCCCTCATGGTCTCTTATGCTATGACTCTTGTGATTCTAAGCTTCATTGGTCAATATACACATGTGTATCCAGCTTTTTCCTTCCCTCACCGAGTCCATCACAGCATCAAGTCCGTCTCTTCTTTCTATCCCCGAGACTGAGACTGACTTGCAATGCTTTTCTAATGATCAGCTTTGGGTAGACAGGCACATACCTCATTTCTGGATAAGATAAAGCATTCAGGAAAGAGTTTGAAATTAGTGTGGATTTCTGAAAGCAGTTCTGGCTTAGAGAGACCCAGAGACTGTCAACCTATGTGTTTACTCCTAAGTAAATGTGTGTAGGATTTCTCTGGACTTTTCTCTTTGGCCTCTACTGCTGTTCCTTTATCATAAAGGTGGGCAACACATGGCTCACAGGTGGGTCTGTGTCTCCTTCCCCTGCCAGGCCTTTTTTGGGTATCACTTGCTCTATTGCCCTGCTACCAGTAAAATGCTGTCGCTTTGTGCCTTCGAGTCATTTTTTACTTATGGCAACCCTAAGGTGAACCTATGATGAAGTTTTCTTGGCACGATTTGTGTAGAGGGGGTTTGCCATTGCATTCCTCTGAGGTGGAGAAGAGTGGACTTGCCAAAGGTCATCCAGGGGATTTCCATGGCCCTGGTCTTGGCACCACCAAAAATCAGGGCTGCTGCTATAGCCAAAACTACCAGAGGTCTGTGCCCACATTGCCAGAAAAAAGTCTTTCCCACCACATTCTCCTCTTGCCCATTTCCTCCTCCTTATTCTTCCTCCCCTTGCTTCCTTCCTGTCGTGCACTATTAGAGACCTACTGCAGTAGTCCCTGAAATCTGGTGACAGGGCCTAAAGTGGCAGGGCTTAATTCATAGAATCATAGCGTGAGAAGAGATCACAAGGGCCAGTTAGCCCAACCCCCTGCCCTGCAGGAATACACAAAATAACCCCAAAGGTACCAGAAGCTATCTGCTCTTGGATGGTAAGCAGGATTGGGCTTGGTTAGTACTTGGATGAGAGCCCCTCAATGAATACCAGATACTGTAGGCTATATTTCAGAGGAAGGAACTGGCAAAACCATCTCTGAGTATTCCTTGCCTTAGAAAACCCTGTGAAATTCTTGGGGTCACCATAAGTCAGCTGGCAACTTGAAGGTACATACATACACACGCCAGTGGCATATTTGGCGACCATGGTGAAGCTTCCAATGGGTTTAGGTGAATATTCTCAGCCCTAGGAAGCTGCTTACCCCTCCATTATCACAAGTTTTTCCTGCAACAGTTGATATATGATTATGCTTAGCTCTGCTGCAAAAAGGTTAAACTGGTTTATATCTGGCTGCCGCTGAAGGCAAGCCAAGCTGTTGGACTGGCTGATTGATTAACAAGTGGGGCAAGGGAATGTTATATTGTATTACTTTGGAATAAAAATCTAAAGTATAACTATACAGTACTTCTCTTTTGTATTTTTTGGAAAAAATATATAACTCTGTACCTCCATGTTCATATTATCCTAATGGTACCACTATTTATCTAATTGTATCTAATTGTATGAGCAGTGAATGTAAGAGTTCTAGGCATGAATGATTTTCAGTGTCTCAGTCTCCAATGCTTGAAATTTTGGGACTTATGGAAAATTTTATGGGGGGGGGAAGAATTATTATGGGGACAATGCTCTCATTTTGCCCCTGCTATTTATTTATTGCATTCTTATATAGTCATCCTGCCATGGAACTCAGAGCAATGTCCACAGTTCTCTTCCACCCACTTTGTACCCACAACAACCCTGTGAGGCAGGCTAGGCTGAGAGAGAGTTATTATCTGTAGGCGACTCAGTAAGCTTCACGACTGAGTGGGGTTTGAACCTAACCTGGATCCTAGTTCGTCATTCTAACCGCTGCACTTCAACGTTTTACATTACTTTTTTCATGCAAAATCTGTTAACAAAATTATATACTTAGAATTCTCATTTTGAATTCATTCAATTCCAATTGTTTATTCATTCAACCTCCAGTAAAATATACGTGGAAAAAAGCAACTAATGTACTGTATTGTCCTTTCTCCTTACTGTGAAAAGAAAAGAATGGGAAGTATAATCCCACTTTAACATTTTTTAAAAAAAGTTACATTAGTATCTTTCCTTATATGGAAGATCCCCCACATCCCATATCAGGTTCAGAAGAGGTGTGCTGTGAGCAACTGGTCAGACTGATTAGCTTTAGAATGATCTTACAATTTATTCTGTAAGAGTTAGACATGCTGGTTCACATGCATGCAAGCCAGCTCCTGAAGTTGCAGTTAGCAAGGGGCCAACATATATTTGTCAAAAGTGATGACTTGAATGTGGGAGAGACCGGCTGCAGTAAGTAAGACAGTGACTTCCTTTGTCACTCTAGTAAGGGGGTCCACTGTGAAAGATGAGAGAGAATGGGCTGGATTAACCATGAATGTGACCTTGACTAGCAAGGAGCTTATGAGATAGACTGGGGGGGGGAGTCAGATATCAAGGGTACGCTGCTTTATGCAGATGTCGTTGAGAGTGTCATTTAGCTGCTGTAAAAGATTTTGTGCAGATGTGTGGACCACTGAGAATCCTGCCCTTATTGTGCTGCGCTGGATCCAATGGGCAGGCAGAGAGTCAGTCCACAAGAAAGGTTATTCTTCAACAAGTGAGAACAACTGCCTCTGTTGATTTACACTCACCTACTGCATCACTTTGGAAAAAGACTAAAAGACTGTAGGAGGCATGCAGATGTCCCATTGCTTTGGCTATGGGTGATTTTCAGTTTGCAATGAGGAAAAAATGTTTTTAATTTGAGTGTCATTTACAGTTGCAGCAAATTCTATGTACTGTGGACAGAGGGCATTATCTTGGGACAGGAAAGAATAGCCAATAGACTATGGCCTTCAATCTGAGCTTTATTTTTTACCTATCTTGGGAAAGAGGGAGAGACTCCGGGATATTAGCCAGATGGATTAGACCAATGTTTCCTACAAATGTAAGTAGCTGTGTTGGACTCCCATGGTAACGCTGCCAACTAGGAACTGCTGAATATTTGAACAATATGCTGATGGCGTTCATTTGACTATAAAGGTTTCTCTAGCCTATTTTGACCCTGCAGCTGCAAAATCCTTACCCAAGGGGATTGAAAATGCTGTTATGGCTGTTTCAATAGGAAGGAACACAGCTTGGGAGCCACCATCTGCTTGTGGAAGGTATTACAGAATGTTGAAGCAGTTGTGTTGGAGGATTCTGCCCTCTCATTTTGCAAAGGTCCTCAAAGACTCTCTACCATTGCACCTGAGGAAGTGGATTACAATCTATGGAGCTCATGCTAAAATGAATCGATAGTCTTAAGGTACCACAAGATTCCTCCCCCACCTCCACCTTTCATCCTAGCAATTGGTGCAAGACACAATGTACAGGAAATTGTCCAACTGTCAAAAATAGCAGTATGTTTTATTTGTATAGCACTATCTTTCGTCTGTATAAAGAGTGTAAATAGTATGATACTTGGCAGCTGTCATAGACCACATCCTCACTGAAGTGAGTGAAGTGCATACTGGGAAGGTAATAAAGATTAAACGTATAGCACTAACCAGGAGACACCCATATGTTGCTTAAAAGCATGCTGTCACCAGTGAAACCTTCTGCATGGAATGGGTCTGATTAAAATCCATCTGCAAAGTACCACCTCTGCATTGTGTTAAACCAATTTGTTAGCTGCATTGATCATTGCTTTCAGTCAAACAGACAAGCGATTAATTCCCTGGGGTTTATTCCTAGCTTTTGGCAGTTGGTGAATTTAGTCATTGAATTCAACTTGATTTATAAATTGGAAATACACCCCCTCTATTTTTATTTCATGTTGGGTTTTCATATTGCACATATAGTTATCATTTTGTTGGCTTGTTTTGACCTGTAGCCTGTGTCAATTCTCACAGATTGATGTTATTATCCATGAAAACACAGTATGAAAACCTTGGTTTTTGTCAATATTTAGGTACATAGTAATGCATGGAGATGCACTATCCACAATGCTGCAGCCTTATTTGAGAACTCACGCCAAACAAGTCTTGAAGAGAAACGACAACGCAGAAAGAATCACAACCCGGAAACATCACCCAAGGAGACCTTCTGCTGTGCTTTCTGCAACCTGACTTGTTTATCTCAGATTGGCCTTTTTAATCATCAGTGCGCTTGCAGAAAGCATGGGATGAGTCCTTCCTGAATCTTCATTTGCAAAGAAAAGCCAGAGAGAGAGAATGCTTCTTTTAGCATTAGTAGCAATGTACATGACAGCAGCATTAAGCTGTAGCAATATAAATATTGAAATACTTCAAAGAGTAGATAATTTCTAATTAGAAAATAAAACACAACAAGGGAATGAATCACCAAGTGGAACCTGGGGTTGAAGTGCTTTAAGATGGCTGCTGTTTGCTATGTGTGTACATTTGTACCGGTCTTCAAATATTGTTTCCAGAGACAAACACTCTTTTAGCAGAAAAGTTTGCCTTCCTTGCTGATTTTGGCCAGTGTGGCAGTTGTTCCATACCTTAAAATTCAGACAGTATTCTTAAGCTATATTGTCATGGAAATTTTTGAAGCTACAGATGCACATCACAACAGTCTCTCCAGCCATGTCCTGAATGAGAGTCCAAAAATTGAGCCACCTGTATTGATCCACATCAACAATCCAGTATTATTACTTATCACCTCTAACAACAGAATGGGAGGTGGGGTAAAATTAATGTATGTTAATTACCATCCAAGGCAATGCAACCCCAAACACAATGCATTACAAGCAGGACAATTAACAAGAATATGTCACGGGTGGGAAAATCCAATTGTCCACTCTAGTGCTGGTAAGCCTGAAGGATCAGGGTAGTTTGAGGGTAGGGGTAGCAGCAGATACTGTTAGCATGGTCATTCATCATAAAATCCTGGTGCTCCAAACCTGAGATCCCTGGCTCCATTACACGACTGGCCTAAGCAACTTGCATAGGGCGTTAGTCCTACTGAATTCTGTGAGTGTCAACAGGCTCAAGACTGGTGCTATCAGAGCCTTACAATGGTAATTCCTATATTCAGGCATTGATTAGGAAATGGATCTAGTGCCAACTGCATGGAGAATGGATTGACTGGCTCTATTCTTCTTTGCCTGTTTCTCCCTGTATCGTTTTGGTCATCTGAAAATAGGAACGATCATAGGTAGTTTTCCACAGTGAACTTACCACAGCAGACAGGAACTGGTATGATGACAAAGCTTTGCTAATACTTGTGCAGTCCATTTATAATTTGTTCCTGTGATGGTGCATTTGTTGTGCAATGAGGCAGCACCTTTAAGACTAGCTGGTTTTTGTTTTTATTTTAGCATGAGGGTTTTTTGTTTTTGTTTTTGTTTGGGGGGGATATAAACTCACTTCTTCAGATGCAGTACTCAGTATTGCATCTGAAGAAGTGGGTTTACCTCCACAAAAGGGGAGTTGGAGTAGATAAGGTTTCCTCCTTGTAACTCAGGAAAGTAATCTGTAAAAAAGAAGTACTCTACGCTAGAACTAGCACCAGCAGGTGGCATCACTGGGCACTTTCTAAAGTGCATTTGGAACCCACTGCCAATTCTAGGAACTTGCTGGCTTTACTTTGATGCTTACCCTCTGCAAGAGAAAGTGAGAAAAGCAAGGAAAAGGAGAGGATCAGCACACTTTGATCCATCTTCCTCCTGCCCTGCAATGTGGTGCTGACAGATTTCTGAGGGCGAGGCACATAAATGGACAAGAGCAACAAGGCGAGAAGGAACAGAATTTGGAAATGTTACTCACTTAGACAGCACCTCCCAGAATTCCCCAGCCAGCATGACTAGTGACTGGGGGATTATGGGTTTTATAGCCCAAGCAAATCACTTTTTCAGGTTCTGGAAGAGACTTGGGAGATTTTCACACAGGCTATATATCCTGTGGCAGGAACAGAACAGGGTCGGGAAAGGTTTTCCCTTTCGGACGACATTGACCCGTTCTGTCCTGCATCCATCCTGCTCCTGTGACTGTTCCAGAACAATGTAATCACGATTTTTCATCCTGAATAGACCTCCCGTTCCGTCGCTATCACACAATCATGGGTATGCGAACAGGAGCCCCATTCCTGTTCCGAAATGACAGCCGCGGAGGGGAGGTCCGTTCCAAGCACTGGTACGATCTGGACATCCATGTAAGTGGCACCCTTTATTTTACCCTCCCTGTTTTGATTGTGTGATTTAAAGTGTGTTTTTGTGCTTGGTGAACTGATTTTATGTTTGGGGGAGTTTTATATTTTAAATTTACCGCCTGGCCATTATCACACAATAACGTGATAACATTTCAGACAGCCGGTCGTAAAAGCAGTCTTATGATGGTTGCATTTACGGCCAGCCAGTGAGGGGAGGGGGAGCCCTTTCCTGCTGCAGAATTAAGGTAAGTGTGTGAAAGATTTACGTGGCAGGAATGGGAGAGGAGGCGGCAGGGCAGTAACACGGCATTTTGGCCCCGTTGTTAAAATCTCCTGTGTGTTCAGGGAAGATGCTCAGCAGCAGGGTTTGAGAAGAAGGCCAAAGTCCCTTTCTGTAGTATGAGTAGTAACAGGGGCTAGTTTATCCGAACCTTAAGTCATGAAGCAACAATACATAGTAACATTTAAAGAGGCCCTCCCCTCATCAGACCATTAAGTCCAGAGTCTAGAATTACTCAACTGCACTGAGGAGGCCCATTGAGACCACCTTGCCCAAACCCTCCAACACCTGGAATTGGCACTGATTTTTTTTTTTTAAAAAGAATCTTCCAGATCTTTATTTGCCTTGCTGTGTCCAAAACAGGTATCTGAGCACCCACACCAGAGACAGGCCAGTCTTCAAGACAGCTCAGCTGTTGTGTTCAGGGTACTGCCTCTCAGGCCTTAAGTTAAGCAGCCCTGGGTTGCCTAGCAGCTTTAGTCCTTTTCACTGGTTGTTAGCAAATGGCTGCAAAGTCTTTATTCAATACAAGCGGCCATCAGTTGTAAACATGTAAAAGTAGACTGTTAATGACTGTGTTTTTATTAAATGGTTAATACTGTTTGCCCTGACTGTTGATAAAAATAGTGGGACATGCTGTGGGTTTTATTTTTTAAAAATTTTGGTTAAAATTCTTGGTTGTCGAGCTGGTGGTCTTTCTTTCCAGCCCCTTCCTCACCCCCACCCCCTCGCTGCTTGCCTTGCAACAGGTTCCCAAGCCAAACATTTCCTTCCTGCTTTACTGAGTGGAGAGCACGTCTCTTATTTCATCTCATTAGTGGGAGAAGTCCACCACCGGTGAGCGCAGCCGGAACTGGTTGCCATGGAGACGTATGTTTATTGAGCTCCTGAGATATGAGGTACCAAGCTGGGGAGAGGTACTTTCAGAAATTTGGGGATGGTGGGGGCTGGGGGAGGTTAGGGGCTGCCTACTGCCTATGGAGCCACCAATGCCACCAGCATGGCATTGTCAGGCAAAGGCAGTGTGAGAAAGGACAGCTCCATGCCATCAGATGGCACCAGAAGACCATACGCTTTGCTGAAGGTGAGAGGAGACAGGATTTGACTTTCTGCACAGGACTTTGAGTGGGACTGGATTGCTGCTCAGAATATGTATGCCATAAGCATAACTATGTCATGCATTTATTTATAATCCCAAATCAGTAGGCTTGGAAATTAGCAGCTACAGAACCACAGCTTTCTTTCCCTCGCTAATGCTCACGGTAGTGGCCTCGAAACCAAGAATCGGGTTGCAATCTCCAGGCCTGGATGGGGTCACACTCTCCTCCAGTGACTGTGTTCGCAGTCTAGGGGTGCTCCTTGACTCGTCGCTCCTGATGACAAATCAGGTAAATGCGACAGTCAGAAGCGCTTGCTATCAGCTTCGGCTGATACGCCAGCTGCGCCCTTTTCTGGAAGTAAGGGATCTTGAGACCGTTGTGCACGCGCTGGTAACCTCACGTCTTGATTTCTGTAATGCACTCTACATGGGGCTACCCTTGTGCTTAGTTCGGAAATTACAGCTGGTACAAAATATGGCAGCCAGGCTAGTTTCTGGAACATCTAGGAGGAACCACATTACTCTGGTTCTGAGGTCCCTCCACTGGCTGCCTATCAGCTTCCGGGCCCAGTACAAGGTGTTGGTTATCACCTTTAAAGCCCTAAATGGCTTGGGCCCAAGCTATCTCAGGGACCACCTTCTCCCTGTTGCAGCCACAAAGACCTAGGCTGGCGACCACCTCCCAGAGGGCTTTCTCGGCTGTCACCGCCAAATTGTGGAACGGCCTGCCGGATGAGATCCGCCTATTGACATCTTTAGACAGCTTTAAAAAGGCTGTCAAGACGGTTCTCTTCAGGCAGGCTTTTCCGGAATAGCTAACCCCGGCCTCAGGAACCCCCTCTGGAGGTTACTTCTGGACCTCCAAACTGATGCTGCTTGCTTGAAAGGGTTTTTAATAAATTGTATTATATACTGATTTTAATTTGTATTAATTTAATAATGTTTTAAGGGGGGGAAGGGATTTTGAGTTGTTTTATACTGTGTACTATTTTATTGTTGTAAGCAGCCCCGATTGCTTGCAGAGGGGTGGGATATAAATAAATTTTATTATTATTATTATTATTATTATTTGACTGCAAGGTATATGTGATGGACTACAACTCTCAGAATCCCCAGCATATTAGCTGTGCTGGTTGGGGAATTCTTGGAGCTGTAGTTAAAAAAAAAAAAAGCTTGGTAAGCTTTCAGTACCATTCAGAGCTGCTGGCTCTTCCCATCACTAACAGGCCAATGACTGGATGATGGAGGAAGGTTTTATAACATAGCCTTTCCCAATCTGGTACCATCTGGATATGTTGGACAACAACCTCCAACATGCAGAGTTGGCTGGGGGGCAGGGGTGGGAGTAGGGAGGTGCAGGGGTTAGGATTTCTAGTCCAACACATCTGGAGGATATCAAGCTGGGAAAAGCTTATGTAGGGTACTACTGCTATCCTGGGAGATTCCTTATTTAGAATCCAGATCAGTTCAGACCAAGGGCTTCTTTGACAATTAGTGTTATATGACACAATTTCTCTAAAGCAGGTTTCTGTGTTTTTTTTAAAAGGCCCGAGCACTTCAAAGTCACATAACATGCTATGATTCTATGATTCTATGCAGAAATTCAATAGATAATCCCACCCACGGGAAACCAGCTCAATGGATTTGATTTTTATTTATTTATTTATTTTGCCTGTAATGCATCTGGCTCTTGTCCATAAGAAGATGTCACTCTTAAGTATATTGCCTGGATATTTTTTTTAAGTGAGAGGAGCAAGCTGAGATCCCACTCAGCTTCTTCCATATGCTAACACTTTCTTTGATCTTTTCTCTACATTTTAAAGACTGCATTCCATCCCTTTCCTTTCCTTTCCTTCTAAATATTACTTGATCTTCTGCAGTTATGGTGCTTTGCTCCTTCCTGCAGACTGTTCATCATATCTTTGAAAATGATCTCTTTCTCCTCAGTTGACCAAAAAAAAGAAAGAAAGAAAGAAAGAAAGAAAGATTCCCAACTGCTGCAGACTCTTTGCTCTCTCTCGCTCTCTCTCTCTCTCTCTCTGTGTATGTATATATATATATATATATATATATCCAGAATGTGTTGCACAGATGGAATTGAAATATCGGCTCATCAAGAGGCCAAATGCAGGAATTGAGAATGAAAGTCCCACTAGGACTGGCTGCTCACAATATGGTCACGATAGTAGAACTGGAAAAGGCCACAAGTTGTTTTGCAAAGTAGACAAGGACTGTTCCAGGACAACCCAGCAGTCTTCAAACTGCTAGTAAGTATAGCTAAATGCAATTGATGGAGAACAAGCAAAGACACTGCCAATGGTTCAACGCATGACAAAATTGTAAGCTACAACCGACTAAAAGTGAGACTATAAAAAAACCCATGAAAACATTAATGTTTGTTTTTAAGTAGTGAAAATAGCTGCCAGTATGACAGACAATGGGCCCATCTACATGAGGGGAAAAAATCCAAAGTGCCTCATAGTATTGGTATCTTGCAGCAGCAGCGACATGTCTAAATGGTTTTTCTGGCCTCAGAAGCCCCCATAAGTCTTGCATTCCTGATGGCGGCTGCAACTGATTTCCTTGCATTAGTTCTTCATCGCCACCATTTTAAAAAAAGTCACCCCAAGGAGCGCTGGTGTGATAGAGCGATTTTCCAATTTTATAGGAAAGTAAAACAGAAAATATTAATCCTGTTTTATCGCCTTACCAAGTGATCGCTAAGGCAAAATTCCAACATGGCAGCAGCGGGCACCTTGCCCTGCTAGCAAGCCCCGCCCCCACTCTTGCCTGGCCAATTAGCTTGTGCTTCCCTTTGAATTTTTTGTGGTTCCATAGTCCAAAAATGAGCAGGAATGTGCACCCCCCTTGCAGTTTTTGAAAAAGTATGGGGAAATATGCAAAGGCTTTTAGTGCGTTGCTTTTGCCGTCCCCCCCCCCCCGCTTCCAAATAGTGTAGATTGGTGCTGGATCCTATTTAGACAAGTAGGATTTCCAGCAAATTCCATGAGGGGTATTTTCACTGTTTAGATGGGCCCACTGTCTACTCTCTCCAAGGAAGTCAGTGAGGAAAACTGTAGGAGAAAGACAGTACAAAGGATGAAGTGATCATCCTATTGAAATGGGTAAGATCAGATGGGGACATAGGCTGCTGACACATTGCAGAAATAATGCACTTTGACACCACTGTAACTATCATGGCTTCATCCTATGGAATCCTGGGATTTGTAGCTTGTTGTGGCACCAGAGCCCTCTGACAGAGAAGGCTACATATCTCACAAAACTACAAGTCCCAGAATTCCATAGCATTGAGCCATGGCAGTTAAAGTGGTGTCGTACTGCATTATTTCTATAGTGTGTCAACAGCCTTACACAACCCCCATTGTGACACTGTGTGTGCCCCAGTTAATATCTCCAATGGAATCCTACTTGCTCACTCTGTGTGTGTGTTTGTGTGTGTGTGTGTGAGAGAGAGAGAGAGAGAGAGAGAGAGAGAGAGAGAGCGCTAGGTGGCTGTTATTTGCTCTGTTTGGATGAAAGGAATTGCAGTTGGGAAGATGCATAAGGAGGAAGTACAATTTGCCCCCCCCCGCCCATCACCAAGAGAAGAGGTATGATTTTCTCATACCTCAACTATCTCCCTAGTTACAGTTCAATAAATATTCCTAGAGAAGTCCACCCAAACAGAAATTATAAATTTGGACCCTGGCTGGGATAACTGATGAACAAGATGTTCTGCCATTTCTTTGCTCATTCTGGCTCTCTCCTTGCCAGCCACCTTCATTGTGAGTAAGGCAACTGGGAAGAAACAGACTTGGGCAATGTGTTCACACAAGATACACAGCCTACCATGTTTGCTGGCCACCTTATAGTCTTCTTAGATGACCTGAAGGCACTGTACCAGAATTTCAGCATAAGCAAGGGAGAGAAGCTATGAAATGGATTTTTATATATACTTGGCGAGAATCAGCATGGTGTAGTGGTTTGAGTGTTGGAACACAACTCTGGAGACCAGGGCTTGAATCCTCACTAAGGCATGGAAACCCACTGGGAGACATTGGGCAAGTCACACTCTCTCAGCCTCAGGGGAAGGCAAAGACAACCCCCCCCTCTGAACAAATCTTAGCAAGAAAACTCTGTGATAGTTTTGCCTTAGGGTTGCCATAAGACAGAAACGACTTGAAGGCACACAACAACAAACCATAAAACAGTGGTTCATAAGCTTGGGTCCCCAGATGTTATTTATACTACAATTATACTACAATTCCCAGAGGCCAGCATGACCAATGCTCAGTGTTTCTGGGAGTTGTAGACCAATAACACGTGGGATCTGAATTTGGGTCTACTGGGCCTTATACCCTCCAATATTTCACAGATGAAAACCAGGACACACGTAGCCAAGCAATGTCAGAGTGTGGTTAAGATGGCAAAAGTTATTAAAGAACAGACAAGCTAGGAGAAGCTGCAGCAATTTGCCTTTGTTTTTGCTGGGAAGAGCAGCATTCCACATCTACTTCTTTTCTTCCATCCCTGCTGATTTAACTGAGTGCAAACTACTTTTGAGTTGTGAGCACAGTTTGCAGCAATGGAAGTAAGTTGGGGACAAGGAGAGAAATTGGGACATTGTAAAAGCAGCATAAAAGGTGGGTTGACAGAGGAGTAATTGGGATTGCCCCTGCCAAATCAGGACAGTTGGATGGTATGTTGCCTTATAGGCTTCAAAACTTTGGGGGGGGAAGCCTCACAGTTTCTCACAAGCAAGAAAACATTAATTTATTATTGGCTGATTGACTGCATGATTTTTTTTAAAAAATGTGAGAGAAGTTTGTTGAGATCCCTTGGGACCAACTTATTTTTCAAGAAGAGAAGGTAAACAATAAAGTTCTCCTTTAGCCACATAATTACAAAAGAAACAATTCAGAGTTTTCCCAGATTTGCTAGGCTGCAGAAATACTAAGATATTTCTGTGCTGGGCCCCATTTAGAATTTGGGAGCAAAAGCCTCATATGGCATCCTAGCAACAAAATACAATGCAATTATTCCTGTTTGCAGGTGTCTAAGATCTGAACCATAAGAAGCTAAAAACCCTCAAACCATAAGAAGCTAAAAACCCTCAAAACCAGACATCTGTGTCTGACCAGATCCAAGGGGCTCCACATCCAGAGCAATTGTGTCAGAGGCCCTCCTGTTTGGTGGTGGTGATGCAGGGGTGGGGGGAAGAAATAGCCCCCCCACCTTCCTTCCCCACTAAGGAAGAAATAGCTCCACTGCCTAAGGTGACTCCCTCATTGTGTCTAAGGGATGGGTTGGCCCTGGTAATACTCACCCACCTACCCCGTGGAAATTCCATGTGTATTGGAGCTGTAATACTAGAGAATGGAAGACTGGGGCATGGTCTTGACAAAGCGGGGCAGGTTCTCAGTCTACAGGACCCAAAGGCCTCCCAGCCCTTAGCCAGCTGGGGAAACAGACAAGCACTAGAGCAGGGGATCCAAATGCTTTTCCTGCCAGATAAGAGAGTCCCAGATCTCAGTGCCTGGCCCCACTTCTCCAGGCCTCAGGGCAAGGGAAAGAATCTCAGGGCAAGAGCAATGTCCTGGGGGGAAAGGTTTTTTTAAAAAAAACAACCAACAACTGTGTGCATGCTGCTGGCTCCCATTGGTATAGGCTGCTTTGGATGAGTGGCTGCTGTAGACTCTCCAGAGGACTCTTCTCTTCCCCTCCTTCCTTTGTCTCCATTGTTAGACTTGTGTATTTCATGTGGCTGAGATGCTTTGAACAACTGAGGTTGATATTTAATGTGTTGTGCTTAGTAACACCACCACGTTCTGCCCCCCTGCAACTGTGACCCCCCCCCGCATTGTCCCCAACTTCAGATGTAGGGTGTGAACTCTTAGGGCCTGGGGTGCTCCTGACCTGGGAACTCTAGAAAGAACTGGTTACAAAAAGAAAGAAAAAAGTCTAGAGGAAGAGCCTTCCTTTCTGCCAGAAGCCCAGCAGGGCTTTGTGTATCTCAGAGCATCCAAAGTTGATTGCATGATTGACTCAAGCACTGAGGCAGCCACCAAGCTCAGCTCAGTGTCCCTTTTCAGGTCAGTGCCCAGGGGGAATGCCCACCTCACCCACCCCTAAGGCTGGCTCTGCTTATCTCACAGGCAAAACAGTGATTTCTGACTAACTGCTGTGAGTGATACTGCTAAAACTTTGTAATACCTTGCTTTCTCCAAAAAGGATTAGATATGGAAACCAATATTGTTCTTAACCTGTAACAAAGTGGTTCTCTAGCCATTTAGAAATACTGTACACCACAGGCAGGCATTGTAAGTGGGCTGTGCTGGATGATCTCCCTGGGAAAAATGCCCCAAGTCCTTGGCCAACTCCATGAAGGGCAGTGCCGGCTGATTTGTAAACCTGGTGCTGCTCTCCACAGAACCCATCTGCCTGTCCCCTCTCTCCATTTCAGAGGATGGATAATACAGTAGTTGCAGCGGGGGCAGGGTGGGGGAAAGCATGCAGCAATGTGGGATCCATGGCTTTCCTTTGCTCAATTTTGCAGTCCTACACAAGCCATCCAACTTGGTACCACTGCTCTTTCTTACCCCTGAGATAAGCTGAGGCAGGGGGAAAAATCACTTTGTGGGTCAGTGCTGGGCAATGGTGATACAGAAATGCCAGTGATGTCTTTTTCGGCATCCTAATTCTTTCACACACTACGTGTGTTGATGGATAGAGCGCCAGGAGCTGGTGTGCTTGAGGGCATTTCATATCCAGACAGGCAGCAGCTCATTAGAGTTGTTTCCATTCATACAAGTGCGCCTGTCTTGAGTAATGAACACAATAAGCTTCTTGACAGATGCAAGGGAGAGCTTGGGAAGTGCTTCCTGGTTTCATTCTGTGGCTCATTGGGATTGCTAGCCAGGTGCTGCAACCCTTATTAACCGCTGTGAAGACATAAAGATGGTATAGTCAGTGAGATACTATCTTTTTCTTCCTTATCGTACAACCTGGAAAGAGAGACATGACAAGGCATCCTTGTTTTTAAGTGGCTTTTTTTGGGGGGGGGAATCCCAATTTGAAACATAATTTGCTTGCTCTTCATGGTCTATATATCAATAGTAATGTTTAAACCAGTGAATCTCTCCCAAGGGGTTCTCTGCTTCTCCCATTCAAGCAAATGGGAGATCAGTTTTAACAAGGGAGCATATAACTCCCTTGTTAAAACAGCTTCACTGGCTACTGGTCTGTTTCTGAGCACAATTCAAAATGCTGGTTATGACCTATAAAGCCCTAAATGTCTTGGGTCCAGACTATTTGAAAGAATGGATCTCCGGGTACCATCCTGCAAGAGCCCTAAGTCCAGCAGGAGGTGGCTTTCTCTTGGTCTCACCTCCATCACAAGCTTACTTGATGAGAACTCGGAGAGAGAGCCTTCTCAGTGGCTGCCCCCATCCTCTGGAACACCCTTCCACAGGAGGCGAGGCTGGCCCCCCTCTCTGATTCCTTTTCGCTGGCAGGCAAAGACTTTGGAGATTTTCACACAGCTAAAATATCCCCCGGAGAAATCGGGACAGAAATATTTCTGTCCCGGAAGCAGTGCCACGGTTCGCACGCCCAGTTCCCTCTCCCGATATGCCATCGTCATCACGCTGTGTTTATTCTTCCCTCTTCCGTAATATTTTATTAATGGCGAACTCCTGTTAGTAAAATATTACGGAAGAGGGAAGAAAAAACACAGCGTGAGGACAACGGCATATCGGGAGAGGGAACTGGGCGTGCGAACTGCGGCGCTGCTTCCGGGACAGAAATATTTTGTCCCGATTTCTCTGGGGGATATTTTAGCCGTGTGAATATCTCCTTCTTTTCAAACAGGCTTTTGATGTATAAGCAGCAGGGCTTGTTTTATCTTGTATGTTTTAGATTTTATATGTTTTAATTTGATTTTATAATATTTTAATTGTATATATTGCATTTTTAAATTTGTAGTATTTATGGAAGCTGCCTTGGGTCCCACCTTGGGAGAAAGGCGGCATAAAAATGAAATGAAACAAAACGAAATCTTAAACATATGAAAGAGAAGTAGGCAGTTACCACTTCCCCCCTGCTTGAAAATGCTTTAGTTGTACTTGGAGCCCACAGCTTCCATTCCTCCATAAACATGATATAATGGGGAATTCCCCAAATGAAAATGTTCCCTACATCTTGTATGTATATTGTGAAACAGTTCCATCCAAGTGTATTTGTCATGGTCTTTGGTGGCTTCTTGTAGCCCTCAAACAAATAAGAATTAAACAAAAGGGAAGGAGTGTCCATCCTTTTCCAAGCCTATATGAGTGCCAAGTGGTAGACATTTTACATCATAACAATTGCTCAGCATTAATGAAGGATCTGTAAAAAAGATGAAACAGATAGGTGTCTGCATGGAAGCATGGTATAATCATCACAGGAAACCTTGGGCAAAAGCCTACCAGCCTCAAAGTACTTCCATTGGTAGCTACAGCCTTCAGTCATGATTTACAGTCTTTCTATTTCAAGATGGAGAACTCTTTTAACCTGAGGGCCCAATTCAGTTTCAGAGAGGTTCTAAAGTTTGCATTGTACCAGTGGATCAAGGGTTTAGCTATGGGAGGGAGAAAAATGAGGGCATTGCCCCCGTAACTTATCCCCGTCTCTGCTGCCAAGGCAAGGATCTCCTCCTATCACACCATTATGGACACCAACTGTGGGAATCTCCTAGATGCCCTCATGGTTCTTGTGTGAGACTTTATTCAATCTTATACCCCCACTGGACACCACCACCCTTGATTCTGCTGCCACCACAGACACCATGCGTCTGAACTTAAGCTTTCCAATACCCCTTCTGTAGTGTCCTTGGGGAGCCAGTGTGGCATAGTGGCTTGAGGGTTGAATTACAACTCTGGAGACCAGGGTTTGACTCTCCACTTGGCCATGAAAACCCACTAGGTGACCTTGGGTTAGTCAAACACTCTGTGCCTCAGAAAACTCCATGATAGGTTTGCCTTAGGGTTGCTGTAAGTCAGAAATGACTTGAAGGCACGCAAAAAACAAGAAGTGTCCTCAGAGACAAACACATATAATAATAATAAAAATTGATTTTTTAAACAGAAAATGAACATAACATCAAAGATTGCTTATTTAATACATATAAATCATGACTAACACCAACTGTAATTCACATCTCTCATTCTCTCTCTCACTCCCACTCCTATCCTAACTAACTCTGACCCTGAACTCTAACTAATCTCTATCTCTGACTCTGATTAACTTTCCTAACCTCTCAAACTCTGGCACTTCACTCTAATTGACTCTACTCTCGCTGTGACTGATTGCCATGCACACCTGCTTTTAAAAATTCCCTGCAGACATTCAGCCAATCACCAGTCACTCCCAACATTCTGTACTCTCACCTTTCACAAGAAATCCTTACCTTATTACATCTACTATATATTACATTATCATACTTTATATCTGAGTGAAACACCCCCTGAAAAAAAGTCAATAACATCACACACCCCTGTAAGAATTCTGCCTCTGCAATGAAAATTTCTTATAGTCCCCAAATTTCTAGCATTGCAGTTTCTTTAAACATCAATCAAACATTTAGAAATACAGTTTAGGCATCCAAAGAAATGGGGCAGGCAAAGGAATGCAGTGAATGTAAGAGTTCTAAGCATGAATGATTTTCATTTGTTTCAGTCTTCAATGCTAGAAATTTTGGGACTTATGGAAAATTTCACTGGGGGGGGGCAGAATGCTTATGGGGGCAATGCTGTCATTTTGCCCCTGCTATACAAGGTAGCTATACCCCTGAGTGAGTGGGGAAAGAAGTGTGTGTGTGTGCCTTCAAGTCATTTCTGACTTATGGCAACCCTAAGGCCTATCACAAGTTTTTCTTGGCAAGATTTGCTCAGAGGGGGGTTGCTTTTGCTTTCCTCTGAGGCTGAGAGGCTGTGACTTGCTCAAGGTCAGCTAGTGGGTTTCCATGCCTGAGTGGGGATTTGAACCCTGGTCTCCAGAATCATAGTCCAATGCTCAAACAACTATACCACGCTGACTCTCAAGGAGAAAGAAATACCAGAACGTTTTAGCTTAAAGCTCCTCCAGCCAGTAACTGTTTCTTAGGCCTTGTCTACACTAGTGAAAAACCCTGCATCTGCTGAACTCTGCAGCCTTTTCTCTGAATTTGGTGCAATAATGCCACAAAACGTACGGCCCTATCCGCAACAGACTTAGGGGATACCACCTAAATCTGGGTTTTAGAAAACTCACAGTTTTCTCCAGAGTTTGCTGGAAACTCTGGAGGAAACTGTAGTGTGAACAAAGGATCCAAACTGGATTGGGGTGTGTGTGTGTGTTAGGAGGCTGGGCGATTGCTGCCCGACAGGCACCACCATTTCCCCCTTCTTTGGCACTGCCACCATTTTCCTGGCTGCAGCCACTCATTCTGATCTCAGGATGCTACTCATTCTGAGAACAGAGCAAGTGAGTGCACCAGGTGCAGCTGCTCCTTCTATCCTCAGAACTAGTGGCCGCACTCGGGGAAGACAGAGCCCTGGTGCAGTCACTCATTCTGAGGGCAGAGCTAGTGGCTGAAAGCTGGGTGGGGGGTAAAAATCCAGATGAATCAGATTCCTGCTTTGGCCAAGGTGTGGTGCTTAAATGCAGGCCAGAGTAGTCTGAATTTCAATTGGATTTTTACCCCCAGTGTAAACAAGCCTTTAGCTGTGGCCTTTTAGAAGGTGGGGTGGGGGTGGGGGGAGATAGGGAAACTAGCAAACAGTTTGTTGATTGCGGAAGGGAGGTTTGTTGTTGTTAACTGCCATCAAGTTGACTTCAACTTATGGGGACCCTACTACAGACAGATGGGAATCCCAGGAGACTCAGTAAGCAGCAGTTTTCTGGCCCATGTATACAGAGCAAAAAAAACTAAGCAAAAAACACAAAAACCATCTATGTGTTCAGTTGTTTCCCCTCATTCCAGAAGAGTATAAGCAGGTGGCAGAAGGCTCCCGCATGTGTTTCCCTCCTTGGATGCGAACCCGGGTGCACACACATGGGTTGTCCTCCTCAAGCCTAGGAATATGAGAAATCCACCAGTCTTGTTTTTCTTAGACTGCCATCAGCATTCTCATCCTTCCCCAGTTCTGTATTGAGTTGTAACGCTTTTTCTCGCTTTTCCCACAGAAATATATGCATGTTTTTGCACATATTCTTATTTTTAAAAAATGCATTTTTGCATGCATTCCATTGTTATTTAAACACATAATTTTTTACCCATCTAAAATACACACAAGTAAAAAACTAAAACAGAAACTAAACAATACCAACTCAAGTAGACACAAATACACATAAAAAAGACAATGATCAATTCCCCCCACCTAATCTACCCCTCCCCAACTAATCTACCACCCCAAACTATCATAGAACAAAGACTAGAAGGAAACCATAAAAGAGAATTTGGCTCCAGCTTGTTAGCTATGTACAATCTTAATGCATTTTCCTGTATACTGTATATGCATTTCTTTTATTTGCTGAAACCTATCACAGGCCTTGGAAACATTTGGATTTCCAGGCAATATTTGTCCTGTCACTAGCCTCAGGAGTGCAAAATGGGTATTTCCTAGAAAAGCCCAACAAATTTCTTTTGCATCCCTCCTCAAGCCAGCATTCTGGAGCTGCATTCCAACTGTTCTCTTCTGAAAAGCAGAAATCCTGCCAATTAAATATTTGGAAGAAGTGGGGGCAGGGGAATGGAATCGATTCTCCAAAACAAGAAATGCTCCCAAGTTTCTGTTGTGCCTCCTAAACTGTTTTGACTATAACTCTGCTAGAAGCACCCAAGAACCAAATTAGGAAAATACAATTTAACCAGTGTATTGTAAAATGCATAACATTTGGGCACATCATGCCCCCAAAAACATTTTATTCTGCATTGATATATTGAAAGAGTGCTTACAGGACTGCAGAACTAGAATCAAACCTTCTCTAGCTCTCATGTTAATGTTAAGTGTCTTCAAGTTGACTCTGACTTAGGGTGAAGCTGCTGTCAACTGCCGTCAACTTGACTTCAACTCATGGCAACGCAACTCATGGCAACCCTATGAACCTCCCATCTCATCAACAGCCTTGCTCAGATCTTGCAGACTCAGGGCCATGGCTTCCTTCTTTGAGTCTATCCATCTGAAATGTGATCTTCCTCTTTTCCTACTGCCTTCTACTTTACCATGCATTATTGTCTTTCCTAGCAAGTCATGTCTTCTCATGATATGCCCAAAGAACGGCAGTCTCAGTTTAGTCATCTTGGCTTCTAGGGAGAGGTGTAGGAGTGTAGGAGCATACAAATTAAAAATTCATTAAAGATTCCAGGGTGCAAACCCTTTGGGAAGTTTTCTTCAAAGTTAAAACGGTTAAGAATTAACTTTTAATACAGCAGAGTGGCAGAGACAGGAAAAGTAGACAGGACTCAATTAGTAAAGTAGTCAGGACTCAAGCTGCTAAAGAAAACAAAAGACTCCTTCTTGAAAAGACTACTTGAGCTTTTACTAATAGCTTTTAAACCTACATATGCATGGGAATCCTACATCCTAACTAACTAATGGATTCAGGATAGGACAGAAAGCTGACTCAACATCCAGTGAGTCTAGTAAAAGGCAGCAATCCCTAGGAGAGCATGAGGAATTCATCCTTCTTCCTTGGAGAAGAGAACAAAGAGTAATAAAAGATCATCCTTTGACCCATGAGATCAGTAGACCTAGGTCACATGATCATACATATGGCTTGGTTGTGTCTCTAATACAAACCAAGCCCACTAAGCATAGGGTGAGGAGAAGGGGAGGAACTTTTCACATGCAGGGAGGTACTTCCTAAAACGTGCTTTGCTCTGCTAGCAAGCTAGTGGTGGTGGTGGTGCAGGAAGAATGCTGGATTTCCAACAAGAGGTCAGGCTTGATTTTCTCTTGGACTCATTATTTGTGTTTTTAGCAGCCTACAATATCGGTAGTATTCTTCTCCAGTACCACATTTCAAATGTGTTGATTTTCTTCCTTTTGTCACTTTCTTTTGTCACTTTCTTCATTGTTCAGCTTTCACAACCATACTGTACATAGAAATAGGAAATTCAATGCTACAGGAAATCTTGACTTTGGAATACAATGATATATCTTTACACTTCAGCATCATGTCTTGTTCCTTCACAGCTGCCCTTCCAAGTCCTAGCCTTTTTCTGATTTCTTGACTGCAGTCTCCATTCTGATTAATCACTGAGCCTGTGTATGGAAAACCTTGAACTATTTCAATGTCTTCATCATCTGCTTTAAAATTATGTGAATTGTCAGTTGTCAATATTTTTGTTTGTTTTTTCATGTTCAACTGTAAATCTGACTTTGCACTTTCTTCCTTGATTTTCTTAGTAATCATTCCAAATCTTTGCTATATTCTGCTAGTAGTATGGTGTTACCTCCATATCTTACATTATTCCTCCAATTTTCATGCCTCCTTGCTCTGAGTCTAATCTTGCTTTATATATGATATGTTCAGTATACAAATTAAACAGAAAGGGTGATAAAATGCAGCCTTGCCTGACCTCTTACCAATTGGAAACCATTCCAGTAGCCTCTTGTGCTCAGTACAGGTCACGCATCAGGACAATCAAATGTTGTGGCACACCCATTTCTTTAAGAGTGATCTGAAGTTTTTCATGATCTACACAAAGGCTTTGCTATAATCTATAAAGCACAGGCTGATTTTCTTCTGAAAATTCTTTGGTGCAGTCCATTATCCAATGTACATTTGCTGTATGATCTCTACTGCCTCTTCCTTTTGTGAACGCAGCTTGGACATCTGGCATTTGTCACTCAAAATATGGTCAAAGTCTTTGCTGTAGAATTTTGAGCATCACTTTGCATGCATGGGAGATTAATGCAATGGTCTTGTGGTTACTGCAGTCCCTGGCATCCTCTTTCTTGGGGATTGGAATATACAGTATATTGAGCATTTCTAGTCTGTGGGTTTTGTTTACCATATTTGGAAACAGTCATTGTTTTGTTTTCCATATTTGTTGACAGAGTTTCAACAAATATGATTTGTTGACAGAGTAGGTTCTTCCTCTGCAGCATGCCATCTGTTCCTGGTGATTTATTTCCCTCACATGCTCTGAGTGCAGCATCCACTTCACTTTCTAAAATTGTAAGTTCATCTTCACATGGTTCGTCTTTGAATAAATTTCTCACCCTTTCATCTCTTTTCTATAGTTCTTCAGTATATTGTTTCCATGTCTTTTTATTTATATTTGGTCATGTAATACGTTTGCCTGCTGGTTGTATAGCAACCTCACTCTTGGTTCCATTTCACCACATTGACTCACATCCCCCAGCTCTCACTTCCTGCTAAACATCTGATGGGGAATTTTAGATTTTTTAAAAAGGCTCTGTGCATGTAGAATGGGTTGGGCTGTGTGCACAGCGTTACATTTCAGTTACAGTGCTTTACATCTTGATTCTGCCTCATGAAAATATAAGAGGAGTTCTGTTGCTGGATGAGATCAAGGGTCTTTCTAGACCAGTACCTGTCAGCCAGACAGGTCCACTACCAAAATGTGACTGGCAAACCATAGAAAGGGAAGTGCGTTCCATGCTAGAATATTGTAACTACCTTCACCTTCACCTAGTAGACCACAAGTTGAACATGAGCCAACAGTGTGATGCGGCAGCTAAAAAGGCCAATGCGATTTTGGACTGCATCAATAGAAGTATAGTGTCTAGATCAAGGGAAGTAATAGTGCCGCTCTATTCTGCCTTGGTCAGGCCTCACCTAGAATACTGTGTCCAGTTCTGGGCACCACAATTCAGAAAGGATATTGACAAATTGGAGCGTGTCCAGAGAAGGGCAACTAAAATGGTGAAAGGTCTGGAAATGATGCCTTATGAGGAGAGACTTAGGAAGCTGGGTATGTTTAGCCTGGAAAAAAGATGGTTAAGAGGCGATATGATAGCCCTGTTTAAGTATTTGAGGGGATGTCACGCTGAGGATGGAGCAGGCTTGTTTTCTGCTGCTCCAGAGACTGGAACACGGAGCAATGGGTGCAAGCTCCAGGAACAGAGATTCCACCTCAACATGAGGAGGAACTTTTTGACAGTAAGAGTTTTTTGGCAGTGGAACACACTCCCTCAGAGCGTGGTGGGGTCTCCTTCCTTGGAGGTCTTTAAACAGAGGCTGGATGGCCATCTGTCGGGGATGCTTTGATCAAGATTTCCTGCGTGGCAGGGGGGTTGGACTGGATGGCCCTCGTGGTCTCTTCCAACTCTGCAATTCTATGATTCTATGATTCTATGATTCATTCCTTTAGACTCCATCAACACTTAACGTATATGTGATGATGATCTATGTAGCCAGCATGATGTAGTGGTTTAAGCATTGGACTAAAGCTCTGGAGACCAGGGTTTGATCGCCTGCTCAGCCATGGAAACCCACTGGGTAACCTTGAGCAAGTCACACTCTCTCAGCCTCAGAGGAAGGCAAAGACAAACCCCCTCTGAACAAATCTTGCCATGAAAACCCCGTGGTAGGTTCGCCTTAGAGTTGCCATAAGTTGGAATCAACTTGAAGGCACACAGCAACAACAATGTGACCATGCCAACAGGAATTCCAAACAAGGAGTGAGAAGGGTATGGAGCAGAATAACCCCACTCTGCTGTTGAACCTCTTCTTCTCAAGTGCTGTAAAAGAGGCACCATTGTAATGGAGCAAGAGAGACCCTCTACAGGGTCACTCTACCGTGCAGGTACTCCTTTGGAGCCATATCAAATTGACAGAATGAGGCCAAGGGCCACCTATCCACCCTCCTGAAGGCCCTGCCAGGTAGCCATACATAGCCAGATAGCTACATACTGCAGAAATGTCAATCTTGTGCTAAAGCACATGCAACACTGTCTGGTTGTTTGATGGTTAACACTGATAGAGAACCAGCAGTTCCTATTGTTGGTGTCTGTGAAATAGAGTTGGCTTGACTTTCCTGTTTTTTTTAAAGATGGCTGTTTCATTTAGCAATTGCTAGCTCTGTATTGTGACAAATATATGATACTATTCTTACTTAGAGGTGTAGCTCTGTATTCTAAATACATTGATTGCATCACTTTTACTTTTAGCTTTTGTATATATTAATTCTTGTAAGATATCTTGGTTTGTTTGTTTTTTTTAAAGAAAAAGACATTTAAGAAACAGAATAAACCATCTACAGTATACAAACACAATTTTAGTTCTTTATACCTGGCCGATGTCTCTCTTGGGAAGCTGATGAAAAGCTTCACGAAAATATGCTACATGAAATCCCAGTTGTGACTCTGAAAAATACACTCAAGCCCAACACCAGTGCCAGTTTCCAAGTGTCCAGAGAAGTCAGATTGGTCCCTGTAATACAAAAGACAGTAAAGTCAGATATCCTCCTTTTCTCTCCTGCCTAGGAGAGTCCCATCTTAGGCAAACAAGGGAGCTCCTCTGATTGACACTGGCATAAGTTATTTTCTCATCTCTTCCAGCTCACAGAAAGTGAATCTTGTGGGGTGGAAAATGATAATCCCAACTAGTAAAATTGCTTCATTTATTACTTCAATTTCAAGGCAGGGAAGCCTATTTTTTGCCAAAGGAAGGGAAAAGCAGCAATGCTTAGAAGTTACCACTAGATGTCACGATTTAAACAAAAATTTCTCAGCTGGTTTCTTCAGCCAGCCTGACTCTATGTTGGATGGAGCCTTTAAGTAAAAACCCATCACCACTGTACATGGGGTCGTTCCAGAGAGACCACTCCTTGTATTACCAATCAAAAGCATTGTGCACTTGTACTGTATTTTTCAACTATATTTCTTCTTGGTTAAAAAAAAAGATGAAGGAAACAGTGGGGAAACATTGAATGTGATGCTGTCTGGACACCTGATCAAATCCCTCTGTTTTGAGGCAGGGCTTTTGCAGGCTAAAAGCCTCATTGGGAAGCACTCATGGCCACATGGCTGAGCTCCTACCTCAGAGCTGCAATGAGTGTAAATCTCCCCTATGGAGTTAACCATTGCAATCCAACACATGACAGAATGCTCATCTCAATACACGATGGCACTGCATCCATAACTTCTCCTTGCAGCCTTAAACGGCATGTGTTGGACAATAATGGCCAACTGCTTCTATAGGGGAACTTACACATGTATAAGACACTATCAGGATTCTGGCCAAGATGTATGCTGGGCATATGCCCAGTTCCTGTGCTTTTGGCCACTGGAGAATGGTGCAGACTACCTGGCTCACTTGTTCGGGATTGTGGCTCACTTGAAGCAGAAGGGGGCCAGGTAGAGCAGAAGGCAAGGATGTGTACCATTACAAGCCATTCTTGCTGAAACTCCATCTGCTGTACAACTATTGGCAGCACAGAAACCCTGTTCTCTTTTCACGTGGTTATTCTAGCTTACATGTCCCGCATCTCTTGAGTACAATCCCGTGGGACAAAAAAGTGTCAGTGAAAGTTGGTCCATAGGAGATATTTTGAGAGTTCTTGAAAAATAAACCAATCCATTCACACATAATTGGATGACCTCTACAGTGAATGTATACTGATGATATCTGAGATTGTAGCTATCTGGAAGCTATAATATGCCGCCAACACCACTTTGGATTTAGTTTAAATGTTGATTGTGCTGGCCAAAGAACTGATGGGAGATGAAGTAGTATGGAATCTGGAGGGCCACAGCAATTGCATCCCTGCCCGACAACAACTTACATTACACAATTATGGCACTATGGTTCTGCTTTAGCGGCCATGGCTGCTTCCTATGGAATCCTGGGATTGGCAGTTTGGTCAGAGGCACCAGAGGAGCTCCTTGGCTGAGGATTCTAAAGGCCCCTCCCTATATTGCTGATCCAAGGACCCCATGGTATGCAGACACATCAGTTAAGGAGGAATCATAGTGTTGTAGTGGTACAGTATGAAAGAGACCCAAGGCAGGGCCTTTTTATAAGTTTAGACCAGAGATACACTCACATAAAGCTGCCTAGGGCAAACTAAAACAAATGTGCTAACCCCACGCTACAGCAGATGGATGGGAATAGTTTTCCACAAAGCTGGTGGTCTACACCTCAGTTCATCCGATCAGTTCAGGAAATGTGAGAAGGTGTTTGCTGTTTTGTGCCCATTCAGCATAGACTTTTCCACAGGGTTCTGTTGTACCAAAGGAAGCATGGAAGAACCATGGAAATAAAGGTAGGTTCTGTCTCATGCCCTTCACCCCTTGACTGTCTGGCATTAGCTACTGAATGAGTCAGTATATGCTGAACAGTAGCCCATTTTAACTAATAACTATTGACAACACAATCTGCAAAAGTGTGCAATTCTTTCCAAAGCCAATTATGCTGGGATTTTTTCCACAGCTCACTCCAATAAGCATCATATTATAATTGGACACAGAATAATAGTAATAAAAAACCTTCCATGGTTAGTGGTTGTCAGAGAATTTGCCAGAGAGAGAGGACTCCCTTCTATTTTGAAGCAGGGAGCAGGTACTTACCCTCCCATCCCCACTCCCATTGTATCTCTGTTGAAGCTCAGAGAAGCTGCACAACTTGGCATGAACCATTTTTATCTTTCTGAGCAGGCATTTATTTCTCAGTGGAGAACAGATATGATCTCTCAGATGGGCCATAGGGAAAGAGTAACACACACACATAAGAAGGTGGCAAGGCAGATTTGGGAATTGCCCATGAGACAGAACAAAAAGCATAGCATTGTCAGTTTTTTTAATGGTGTATGTGTAAGTATATGTGTGTGGAGAGAGAGAAAGAGCAATCAGCAAGGCAATAGTGGCTTGACTGACCTACTAGAAATTAGTTTCGGACAAACCAGAGACTTTGCTGGCACTTGGCTGAGGATACCATAAAATATGAACAATAAGCTTAGTTTTAGCACATCAATATGATGTTAATTTTGAAAACAATGGCTCATTTCAAACACAGTGTTGTCTAGACGATTAAAAAAACTCTTCACAGAATGCCAGGAGAATAGCTTTTGTCCCAACGAGATCCTGTGATGTTAGTTTTGCTGTTGTCGGAAAGTGGGGGGGGGGCAAAAATTGCCAAAACTATGCAGAAAAACCCTTTGCGGCTTTCCCCATTATTTAAAAGTAATGTGTGGGAATGCACATTAGTGCTCATTAGGACAACAGAGTCACATCATTGTGCATACTGGAGGTCAAAAGCTGATTGGTCAGATGTGTGGGGGAGCGGGCTTGCTGGCAACAAAGTTGCTGGAACCTCCATTTTTGAGTTTTGCAGTAGTAGTCATGCACATTTTTTCAGTGGCAAGGCAACCAAACAGCTTTTTAAAAGCAGAAGGTCGTACTTACACACCTTAGATTTGAAGTTTTTTTGTTTGTTTTTTAAGTGCAGTGGTGGCAACTTGTGGAGAATAAAAACATGACTAATTCACTCACGGCTACCATCTTGATTCGCAGGCATGCCTCTGTGTGAACTTCAAACACGGGTAACTTCACATATCCGTGATCTTGCAAAAAAAAAAAAACCATGGAGGCAAATAGACGCTGCTGCAATTTTGTGTTATTGTCTAACAGTCCACATTATATTGTCTAGCTGAGCCCTAAGTGAACCGTGGTTGTCTACTATGAGAAGAAGCCATAGGCACTTTCAGTCTCCCCACCATCTCTTTTAGGCACCTGGTCCCCTGTGATGTTTGAATACAAGGGCCTGTGCTATTGTTAAACACTACTAGGTTCTGAAGCCACACTTTGACTGACTTATTCTCATGATGCATAATTTGAACAGTCTGCAGTTACAGATGTCTATACATCACAGGGAACTACAGAAAATGGAATACACTGCCTCAGAGTGTGGTGGAGTCTCCTTCTTTGGAGGTTTTTAAGCAGAGGCTGCATGGCTATCTGCCGGGAATGATCTGATTGTGTATTCCTGCATGGCAGAATGGGGTTGGACTAGATGGCCCTTGTGGTATCTTCCAAATCTATGATTCTGTGATTCTATGCATCTCGTCTAGCACACAAATGAAGAGGGGAGAGGAGTATGCCAGCCCCAAGTTCACTACAACTAGTTCTCATAGTGGCAAAATATGGTTCCCTCACTTCCGTGTTGTGTCTGAACCAGACCACTACATATCACTTAGTACATTTTTTTGAACGTATGAGTGAACAAACAAACATGAAATGCAGTTTCTTTCTGCATTTGCTCCCATTACATTCCAGCCCCAACACTTTGGGCAGCTTCAAATAAACCTGAGTTTGGAATAATTACTTTTTGAAGGTCTTTCCAAATCTCCTCACCAGCATGTCCAGCTGTAGGGCTCTGAGACTTGCAGTCCAAGCCTGAGATCCAATTGGCTCTACCAGCTAAGTTATGTCAGTGGCAGTGATGGCAAGAAAAAATGGCTGCTGCAGTGAGGGAAAGAAGAAACAACCAGCAGTGGCAGCCGTGAAAGAAGGTAGCTGCCAGCTCCTATTTCCCAGTTCCTGGCTTCCGGGGCTGGGATGAGTTGATGGAGCCAAAGTAATATGGCAGGGGTTGCTTTGACAATCACCTGTGCTATGAGCTTTACGGTTTCACATTTCTAAGGCCCAAGGAAACAGCAAACCAGGCCTCCATGCTTGTGATAGTTTTGAGGCTCCATAATTTAACTTGAAGCCCATGGACAAGGCAACCTCTCTTTCTTCACAGAGGCAGTAACACGGGAATGGACTCAGAATGATCTAAGTTCAAATGCAGATCAACAACACTCAAGACACAGTAAACATTTCCACATATTTGATGAAAACTTGAAAAAAGTCCATGTTTATGAACAACTCATTGAAGATAATATTGTTGTTGTTTTCACCCATTGTCAATCAACAGTAAAGTACAAACCTTCAAGGCTCTTGTCAATTTATGGCAATCCCATGAATTTCATAGGATTTTCTCAGGCAAGGAATACTCAGAGGTGGTTTGCCATTGCCTTCCTTTGACATATAGCCACAGAACTTGGCATTCCTTGGCATTTTTCCTTTCAGGTATTCACCAGGCCTGCCCTTGCTTAGCTTCCAAGATCAAATGGGATGTGGTGCCTGCTAGGTATTTAACAGGGCTGAAAAGCTGAAATTTATACCATCTCTTACTTTCCAGCATCTTAATATTTGATAGATAAATGTGATTTTGACTTGGCAGAGCCAGAGGGCTTCATATTTGAAATCAGGGTTGCGGGGGGAGGGGGGAATTACATATGTTTAAAACTATTATGAGTTTTCCTTTTCCCATAAGCCCCTGACCAGCCCATGGGCAGTGGATTGTGCCATGGGCAGTTGATAGCTGCATGTGTATGTTTTTATTCAAAAGTCCACAAGTCTTCATCAGATGGTGGAACACAGCAAGGAATAGAAGCCAATTAATGGCTCCGTCATAAAGATGAGGCATTGATTAATCAGAGTAATTCCCCTGGGCTCTCCCATTGTGATCTCTTAAATTTGCAGGAATTTTGTTTGCCTTTCCTGCTGTTTTTTGCCTCTTTGATAATGGAGGAATCTGTTGGAAGCAGTTACAGGGTGAATAGGCAAGGAAATGAAATGGGAAGGGGAAAGGTTTGCCGAAGGACTCTCTTACTACTTTCAGGCAATGATGATGGGCAAATCTGCCCATTTCATTTTCTCCCCCATTTCAATGTTGTACATATTGATCTATTCACATAAAAATCCAAAAGGAAATAAAAATTCTCACCCATCAATTTCACTCCCTCCTAAAATATAAGATTTGTGAATTTTTGTAAATTCTGATTGAAAACAAAAGGAAGCAAAATTCTCATCCATCTCTTAGTATGAGCAAATGCGTCAGTTTTCTCTTTCTCCCATATGCAGGTGATAATCACAGTAAACTGATAAACTCTGATACGAAATAAACTAAAATGAAATTTCCAGTCATGTTTTAAGGATGGGCAAATCTGTCAGTTTCACTTTCTACAGTGCTTGAATTTTGTGAATTCTGGTAAATTTTGATCAAATATAAACCAATGCAAGATGCTCAATCACCCTTACAATTTGCGCGGGGCCTGGGCACAGCACAGTCTATAAAGACAATGGTGACCACTCCTCATGTACAGGAGTCTGTCCAGGACTGCAAGATAAAAAATGAATAAACTCTTTCGGGCTTGATTATCTATATAAGCAGCTGTCTAAATATGCCACTAAAATTCCACAGCACTGTCTTGTTTATTAGAATTTATCAGTTTAGACTGAATCCGTTCATTGGTCAGTTACTGCTTATAATACTGAAAATGTACTAAATCCAGACCTGCACTTTTGACCAGCATCGCCTGTGTGGCGTTCAAGGATCCATCATGTGGCTCAGGTATGATCTCCAACAGTTTGCAAAGGAGGGCATAAACATTCACGCTCTCAAAAGGTTCCACCACCAGCCCTCTCTTGAAAGCTGGTCCCACAGCTCGGAATATGGTCTTCATGTTCATATTTTCATTGTCAAAACCATGTTCTCCCTTATTGAACTGCACTTTTAATCTCTGAAAAGGAAAGAGAGAACATAACCTACTGTGTTTTTGGTAGCTACTCCTTCAGTAAACAACAAAGTAAAGGTGTAGCATATTTTTCATCCGTTGGTTTGCATGGTGTGGATTGATTTAAATCCCAAACAGAAAAGCCCAACAGTAGCTTGGGGTTGTCTTAATAGTGAAAATACTTCTCATAGAATTTGTGGAGAATATGGTTTGTCTTAATGAGGTCCTGCATCAGTCCGCTATATTCTGAAAGAGTGGGGTGGGGGCAAAAATGCCAAAAAATATGCAGGAAAAGCCTTTGAAGCTTTCCCCAAAGTTTTTAAAAAGCTCTGTGGAGAATGCACATTCCTGCTCATTGGGACAACTGTTTCACTTTGATGTGCATTCCCATAAGAGTGGAAGTGACAAGCTGATTGGTCGGACATGCACAGGGGGCAGAGCTTGTTAACAAGGCAAGCTCCCAAAACTGCCATATTCGTGTACTGAGGCAACAGAACAGCCTTTTTCTTCTTTTCGTCTTTATTTAAGCAGAATAGCATACTTCCACACCTTGGATATGCTTTTTTTTTTATTTTAAAAAATGTTGTTCAGCTGTGGCAACTGGTGACAATAAAAACACAAGTAATTCACTCGTGCCTACCATCTTGATTCGCAGGCATGCCTATTTGAACAACGAACACGGATAGCTTTGCATGCCTGCAATCTTGCCAAAAAATGGTTGAGGCAAATGAAAACTGCTGCGAATTGGCATTAATGTGCATCAATCCACATTTTATAGCTTTGCATAGATAAGCTCACAAGAAAAGAGCTTGCTCTTTGAATAAAACCATCCCATTTACAGTGGGCCTCTGCTAACTACATATAGTAGAGGGAGGCAAACTGTGGCTGGATGCTCTGGATGGTAGCTCCTTGATGATGACTGACACACTGGCTAAGAGTGCTGGGAATCACAGCCAGCAACATCCACATTTCATCCACCCTGCTATAAAAACTAACATAGCTAATCTGTTAATGCAAAGGATTTAAGCAAAGTTCCCCACTTTGAAATTTATTTTCAACATGACAATGCCTAAATAAGCATCTATGGTGCACACAATGTGGTTGCTATAAGAAAATGTATCTGTTTGCAGCTTTCTTTCACTTAACCCCAGAGTATTGTCGGAAGCCCTTAGTAGTGCAGCCTGTGTGCACTGTAAATAAGAGACAGACTGCAAGGAGACTAGGTGGGCTGAGTTCTCCATATTCCAAGTGTAGTCAGGATGGAATGGCAGATCTACTGTCATGCCTCAAGTCCTGCCACTTCATGCTGGCAAAGGTAGCAGGGTGGTTTCATTGGGGTTTCTCACTTTAAATCCCCCCCCCAACCCTTGAATGAACAGTACGCGTAGGAAGTAGTTATTTGAGCTCCAGTTATGAGTAAATGAGGGGCCCAGACTGGGATCCCTTTGAGTGAAGATAATTGGGTAGATCTAAACCCTGCCTTGCTTGCTCCTGAAATGCCCCATTTCAAAGCCCTATGCTTGCTACAGCCTATGGGATACCAACCTGCAGGAGCTTTCCATGGGTACAACAGGGATGTTTGCTGTTGGTGCTCCCTGCTGGCAGAACTTTTCTCTTTTGGAAGAGATGGGTGGAGCAGTACCTCCATTATATCTTAACCTCCCTCCCCCAGATAACACTGTGGGACTTGGGGTTGCATTGTAAGGCTGTAATCCTAAACACACTTAGAAGATGCAAGTCCCACTGAATACAATGAAGCTTACTTCTGAGGAAACGTGCCTATAGGATTAAGCTGTAGGGCTGCAGTTGCATGGACACCAATTTGAATGTGGTGTCTATTGAACAAAGCAGGACTTGCTTCTGAAAATATATGCATGGGATCAGGATGCAAGCACAACCTGATAGTTACTGGCCAAAATAGCATTTCTCAACAAGACAGAAAGTAAACATCCACGCTTGCTTAGCACACTCCTAAATATTCATAAGTTCAAAACTGCAGAGCTCAGGCAGACATAAAATAGCAGCGCAAGGTCAACCATATAAACTCTGGCTATTCAGGAAGGCATCTCCTGGATTCTCACTCCTAAAATGGCTTGCTAGTCTCTGGGTCCAGTAGGAAGCCCACAATAATCATACTCGTATAGTACATATTTGACTGGCAGGACAATCCTTCTTATGTTTCCTCAGAAGTAAGCCCCACATTGTTCAGTGGGGCTTTACTCCCTAGGAATTGTGTTTAAGACTGCAGTGTCTTTCAGGTTGATTGTTATACTTAATCTCACCAGTCAAATGTTTTTCCCATCATGGTTTTTTAAACAGAGGAATAGCCTTTAACTCACAACGTCTGAATAATGATCCTAAATAAGCGGTTTAAAATAAAATGAAATATAAATTTGATGGAAATGTATTTAAAAAACATATGCAGTGCATGTCTATACATGTCTACTCAGAAACAAGTCATGTATCCACTAAGTGGATGGATATATGTTGTTGTTATGTGCCTTCAGGTCAACTTGGACTTATGGCAACCCTATCCTACAGCTTTCTTTGCATTCTTGGAAGCTAGGAAGGGCCCCCACAGCATGTGATCAAGGCCCCTTGCATGTGACCAGCCCTGGTCACAATTCGCAGGCCTGCTTCCTGGTTTCAGACTGTGTGACACAGATGGCAGTGGTGGTGGCTGAAGAGATGGGCTGGTGTGGTGGTATGGACTTCCGAGGGCCTGCGGGGCCTGATCCGGTTTTTCAAAAATGAGGCAGTTTTCCCCAGGTATTTTGCTGAAACGGTTTAATGGGCTTTACCCTGTCTTTGCCCTGGGGGTCATGAGGACTTCCTGGGGGCAAAATGGGCCCTGCATCATCTGGACTGCAGGACTCTAAGACAGGGGCAAGATAGGGTAAATAGCCCATCTAGACAAGCCCATAATTGCCTACCTAGCAGTAGGAGAATAATATTTATGGGTAGCATTGGCCTTGTCATGCCATGGAGAGAAAGGAGGTGCTTCAAGCAGCAGCAATGAGAGAATAAGTGAAGGCAAGACCTGGCATGTGAATGGGGTATGTTTTAAATGGTTTTCCCTTAGAAGGAGTGAGGGGGAAATGCCACTTTAGGCAGCCAAATGCCTTGTCCTGGTGGGTACTCCGTATGGTCTCTTTCCCCTCACCTGCTTTTTAAAGCCTTCCTACAGAGTCCCTTGCTTTTCACATGAACAAGAAGAGAAGCTATTATAAGGAAAGAGAGAAGAAAAAGACCAGCAAGTTCCCATTAAGGCAGCAGAGCCCGACATACCCCATGGATCACGTATCCAGGGTCGCCATACAATACCAATGGGGTGACCCGTGTGTGGTTGGCATAGTGGAATTTCTCTGGGAATTCCTCCTTCTTATAGACATGGAGTTTGGGGTGAGCTGATTTCAAGGCCTCATAAACTTGTTCTAGTTTTCCTGGCTTTGGCACCAATAGCCCTTGTGGCCCATAATCTAGCAGCTCAAACTGAATATCCTGAAAGGAGAAGTTTGCCACAGTGCGGAGGTGAATTTCATTGTCTTTGATGACTGTTTCCATGCCGTGGTCAGAGGTGATGATCAGGTTGAGTGCTGAGTTCATGCCATTCGCTGAGATGCTCTGTCTTAGGTAGCCCACCGTCCGATCCACCTGACTGACCATGTCTTTCCTCTGCTGGGATTCTGGGCCATATTTGTGTCCTGTGGAGTCAGGCTCTCCAAAATAAAGGGCAACAAAGTCGAGATTGTCCTCAGAGAACCACTTCATGACCGTGTCAATGTTCTGCCTCCACTCATCCTCATTGCCATAATTGTGAAGGAATTTCTCCACCTTTTTAACATTGACCTGTTCACCTTGGTAGGTGGCATTCCCTCCAGGGAAAAAGAGGGAGCCGGTCTTCAAACCCTAGGATGAGAAATTACACAGCTAGAAACTGATAAAATAATATACAGGATTGCATAGATATAACTTGAAGTGCAGAATTCTTAAGTGCAGAACTGGACATCCTATTTTCGTAGTCCTCATGGTTGTACAGCAGGGGTGGGAATCATGTGACCATGGGCTACATGTGGTCCTGGGGGAAGTGCAGCTAATTACCCAAGCTCCCAGCGCCACGCTCCCACCCTCCCAAAAAATGCCGGGGGGGGGGAAACTGTTTTCAGCTTGAAAAACATGGAAAACGTGTTCAAATTGAAATAATTTTTTTTTTGGGGGGGGGTCCCATGCACCCAAACATAAAGAAGCTCACCCCTAAACAGACACTACTTCTGATCACCCAAAACAGCCATTGTGGTGGAGTGTTGTAATCCTCTGAATCTCTGTTGTTGTCTCTATCCTTTTCCTGGAAATGCACTGTCAATGTATGGGTGAAGCCTCAAAAGCCAGCACAAAGAAGGGCAGGGCAGGGCAGGGTGTACCATGGCATCTAGTGGCAAAGAGGGGCAGAGCATCAGCACCTTCTAAAATTTTCTCTCTCGTTCCCAGGGCTACACAATGTACCATCTGTGTTTAAAAAAAATCTGCCTTGTACTCAGAAATCTTAATTCTGATCCTTTTTGCTCTTAAAAGCAAGAGCAGATTTCCAGGATGCTGAATAATACTTGCTACAATGCCAAATTCTATAGCTGTATACAGTTGTACTTATAACCTTTTCTACCCTACATCAGAGGTGCATAACACATGGCCCATATATGGCCCTAGGAGTGGGTTATATGATGTCACCCATTATCCCTCAGATCTCATCAGCAATCCTAGATCATAGTACAGCGAGCCCTTCTGACCCACAGTTTCAAATGCATGTGGATCATCACATCCCATACCTAGAATGGTGACGACATGCATGTGGACGGGCTGGTGCATCTGCATGCATGTCGCCACCATTTAATAATATGGGGCACAACCATCCATGTTTTTTACCCTCTCCAGAGGGTCCCAGAACCAAACCCCTGCAGATCCAGAGGGCCACTGTAAAAGCTGTAGAAAAGAATTAAGGAATCAGTCCTTTGTGCCTGTTGGGAAGGCTCTAGCCCCTTCTAATCAGTCACCCATCCTTACTTCCAGGGTCCATCCTGGCCTGACTTATATCAACTATTTCTTGATGTCCTGCCTATTTCCCACCTTGTTCTAATCACAGATTCCTCCAACTCCTCTTTGTTTGTTTGTCTCTAACTAGGGTTCCCAGGTCAGGACTATCCCAGACTGTGGGAATTTTATCACTAACAAAAACTCCAAATTTATCTATAAGCCCAGAAAGGGGGAAAAACCAGATCACCATCCTATGCATGTTTACTTAGAATTAAGCCCCACAATGTCCAATGGAGTTTTCTACTCAGTAAGTTTAGGTTTGTGACCTAAATCTTATAAAATAAACTATATAGGCCAGTCCCTGTATCCACAAACTCAATATCCACGGTTTCACTTATCCACATCCGAAAATATATGTTCTCCCTAGGCATTTCTAGGTTCTCCAATGTGATTCTATGGTCAATTTGCAGTGTTTGTCCCATTGAAAATAATAGGGTTGACTATTATCCACAGTTTCAGGTATCCACGGGGGGGGTGTCTTGGAATGTATCCCCCACAGATACAGGGGTTGACCTGTACTGTACTTCTCCCTCTCCCTCTTCCTCTCTCTCCTCCCTCTTTTCTCTTTGGCTCAACCAAGTGAGCATTCTTCCTATTCTATATTTATTATTAATGCATTCCCCCTTTTTTTTTCAGTAGTTATATACATGCATTGACAGAGCTGGATGAGCCACTGAAAGACCACCTAAGTTACTGGTTAGTAGTAGTTCTCTAATGGATGTGTAGGTCTACATCTGATAACAAGTTGTAAAAGAGGAAAGTGACCACCAAGCAGGGTGGCCTGATGCAATGTTTAATAGTTGTGTATAAAAGATCATTTTAGCCAGGAGATCTTGTCCTGAAAGTGACCCCTTTTTATGTCCCCACCCCACCCCAGAAAGTGCTGTGGGTTTGTTTACAACTCACCTGCCTTTGTGCTGTGATCCAGATCGGGAGGCTGCCGTTGTCCCACCAGTCAGACCTCTCCTGGGTGTGGTAATAAGAGAGCTTCTTTCCGGTGCTGGTGTTGAACCACATATTGTGAATCACCCCATGGTTCTCAATATACCTTCCTGTCAAGGGAGAGAGGAGCTTGGGATAAGTGAACAACTGTTTGCCAAGGGGGTTCTTATCCCTTTGCCTTACCTGTCAGACCCTGGAAGATTATCCCACACTGGCCAGATTCTCTTCTCACTCATGAAGAAAGCAGCATACCCAGTGGTGTAACTGAACCAGGGATCACAGGGTCAAATTGCTGGGATTTTTAATGATTAGCAGGGACAAACTTAATTGAATTCATTATATAGTTTTAAAAGAGAATGGGAGTTAGTAATGGAATATATGAGGAAAAAGTGGGGGGAGATTAGCAGTTACAGGATTTGAAGAACAGTAGAAAAGAATAAATAGTACAAGTGCATTATATATGGTTAAACAGAAGACTAATATCTGTTTCTAAGATTTTCTTTAGCAGAAGTAGATTTATTGGTTCTTGTGGCTAGCATGTCATTGCTGCCTTCCCTTCCGTTCTTCCAGCCCTGATTTCTGGCCTTATGTCATCTTTGACTTCTGGTGTGGACTAGCTGCTATCCCATCTAAGTCTGCTCAGCCAAGGTGCTTCTTCTTCAGTGAAGTACTGTCAGATGAACCCAGTGTGGCTCAGTTGCCACCCGGGACCCACACTCAATCGTGTCACTAGTGCTCCACCCTGCTTTTAACAGCCCAGCACAGTATTGGACCTAAGGCAAAGGGATCTCCAGTTTCCCATTGCCCTTCCGAGTCTCTAGAAACATGCAGCCTTTTAGTTCCACTCACTTCCCCTATTTCTTATTCCAGCTGTCTCCACCCACCCCAGAATATGCTACCTCTTCATTTATCTAATAAATGCAAAGGAGAGGAAGCTATGGATTCAGATAATGGGCCATGAAATGACAAATTTAGACAATGGGCCATGAATAAGGTGAGCTGGGCCTTGATTATGATATTATTGCCACTCCCCTCTGGCTTTTCTTCGCAAGCGAAGATTCAGGAAGGACACATCCTGCGCTTTCTGCAAGCGCGCTGATGACTAAAAAGGCCAATCCGAGTGGTATCATTTAGCACGACCCAAGTGACTCTACTTATCAAAGATGGGCACTAGTCTACCACAGCACATTTTGAAATAGCCCTGCTTCTTTAATACAGGGCTGGAGAATTTTTGGCTCTGCAGATGTGTTTGACTTCAACTCTCAGAAACCCCAGCCATTGTAGGGCTTGTAGTCCAAAATGTCTGGAGGGCCAAAGATTCCTCAGCTCTGCTTTAATAGTTTTAATTATCCAGTGCTCCCATTACCACTGACTGTTGTGAGAGAGTTCAGAGAAAGATCACTTTCATCCATTGGCTGCAATTGTCCTCAGACCTTTAAGAACAGCCCTGAAGTTTCCAGAAACACTTCTGGTTTCTGATCAGCCACAAGATACTGAGATGGGTATAGGAAGGGCTGGGAATTAGAAGCAGTCAAAGAGAAAGTAATAATGAAGTTATTGGTTTTGGGGTGAGGAGCTGAGCAATTAACTTTCTTCTGAAGATATGAAATGGTCCTTTGCTTTTCCCAACCAAGTACAGCATGGTAACATAATAAAATCTATACATGGACATTCTTCACCTTTTTCGTTTGCAAATTTTAGCATGGGCAAATCTCTGCCACACATTGATTTCAATCTAGGTCATATAAAGTTGCTATAATGAATCAGCAGAAAACTGACTGTGTGGAATCGGGGAATTTGGTGAGTTGTACTCCAAGATAGGTTTGTGGATCAGATCCAGTTTTCCAGTTTGGCATGTATGTTCTACACTGGAGCGGGCAACTGTGGTGCTGAAGATGTTGTTGAATTGGGTCTGTCACAATCCCTCACTGATGCTGACCAGGGCTAGCTAACCAGTCAAGCATATGAAATGCCACACTTGACAACCTTATTCTAGGTAAATATAACTGTATGTATGCCTGGCAGACTCCTAACTAATTAGCTAGCTCTGTTCTAGCAGGTGTGTTGTCTCCTTGTCCTCAGATGCAGTGTTATTCACTGCCAGTAGAAAGTAGAAAAGCTAAATACTGACAGCTGAGTAGATGTTACCAGATCCATCTGGATGAGCTGGGGCAGGTGGACAGATGGGTCATTGCTGTACATCTTGCTATGAAGGATAATTCTTCTTAAAAAGACAAGGCTAATTGCTGTTTCTGTCCTAATTGTGAATTCCTACTAGAGTAGATCCTTCGAATCAATGGAACTTACTTAGGTGTTGACTTACCAACTTCACAATGTTTCAGCAGATCTACTGTAATGGAGATCAGCAGCTGGATTTAGGCCTCTGATTCCCGAGCTCCATCCCACCTCCTCTCTTCTCTTCCAGGGGACCAGGCACTTACCTGTAACCAGAGTGAAATGGATCGGGCTTGTCTGGGTGACAAAGGGAGGCGTGATATAGCGTGCCTTCACCCCATCTCTGGCCATGGCATCTAGATTGGGAGTGTCCACATCCTGGTCATAATTCCACCGAAAACCATCAAAAGAAACCAGAAGGAGCTTGTTGCGGCTCTTTGCTCCATGTATCGGGGCCGCTGCTCCAAAGGCAAGCAAGGTAGCTGCTAAGCCCAGGAAAGCAAACATCTTTCTGAGAAAACAGGAGAGAGAAAAGGACAAATGTCCCAGTGGGTGAGATAATATGTACATGGCAGAGTCCCAAGTTCACAACTCTATCTTATCCACAACCTTCTGCACTTGGCTTTGGAACAATTTCCTTCTGGTATTCAAATTGCTTTCCACCCTCTCCCTCTCCTTCTTTCTCTCTCATTCACACACACATGCACAGACAGACAGTGTGTAGTGACATGTGTACATGTGTATGCATGCACACAGGTTGGAGGTGTGACTGGAAGACAAACCAAGCCTTTCATCAGTTTTTCCTTGGATTACGACTCTGATGACCAGGGTTCAAATCCCAGCTCAGCCATGGAAACCCACTGGGTGATCTTGGGCAAGGCAAACTCTCTCAGCCTCAGAGGAAAACAAAGACAAACCCCCACTGAAGAACTCTTCCCTGGAAAACGCCATGATAGGTTCACCTTAGGGTTGCCATAAGTTGGAAATGACTTGAAGATGCACAACAACAAAATCTTAGAGCAGGTAGGTCTTGAGGACCCCCAATTTAGTTTGCAGCCCAGCATGATGATTAGGACTTAATCCCAATTCAATCTAACACTATTTAAATGTGAATCTAAATCAAACTGTGGAATCTAAATCAAAATCTGAATCTTTATCTCTTTCATGGATTTGCATTTACAAACAAAAATGTCCATAGTCCCCCAGCCCATCACTTCACATGAAATATGAAGACATCCTAGCCCCCTGCAGAGTGGCTTAACTCTCTAAAATGCCAGACAGATCAGTCCAGGGATATTTGCACTGGCCTCCTTAAGGTTTCCCTGAGAATGATTGTATTATTGGGGGGTCTTTCTCCCCCCCCCCTCATACTTGCATGAAATTTGAAGACATGGAATACCTTTTGAGGAGATGAACCTTACCAGATATGAGACAAATAGGTCCAGAGGTTTTTGTGCTACGTATGTTTGTGCCTTCAAGTCACCCGTGAACTGATGGAGAGTGTGCTACTTACCTTTAAAGTTTGCTTTGATATATAATTTGCCATGTATCCAATCTTTAGAGTAGATTGCAATCAATTTTTTTTTTTTTTAAGGCTTCAAATGAAGCAGGACGGGAGGGGGATAAAGCAATTGTCACTACTTAATAAAACTACTGCTGAAACAAACCTGAGACCACTTCTCTTCCTCCCTCTCCAACAAAGAACGTGGAAAAGAACAAAAGTATGAAACACACCCCCTCCCCAAGAAATGTGATCACAAAGTGTTGACAGCTTCAGTATATTTTCTGTAATTGGCAGATCTGTTGCCTTGCACTGAGTGAAGAAGCCAGTGTGGTGCAGTGGGCTGAGTGTTGGACTAGACTCTGTGGGACCAGGCTTTGAATCTCTGCTTGGCCAGGGAAACCCACTGGGTGAGCTTGGATAAGTCACACCCTCTCAGTCTTACAGGAAGCCAAGTGCAAATTTCTGAATGCATCTTGCCAAGAAAACCCTAGGACAGAGTCACCATAAGTCAAAGTCAGCTTGAAGACACATAACAACAACTGCACTGAGTTACAAGTTGGTGTGGCATGATAAGAAGTGGAAAGTGAAGTCAGCCTTGAAAGAAAGTAATCAGAGTACAATCCCAAAGAGAAATAAAATCTCATGACTTAGCAGGACATATTTCCCTGTGTCATCAAAGTGGCCTTTGACTGGTATGCACAGTGGCTGTGCAGAGAAAGGACTCCCATAGCTGGTTTCTTGACAGTTGAATTAAGGAAGAATGAGGCAAGGACAGTAGCATAAAATGGCCAACCGATGCATTATTAGGCAGAAAGAGGTGAAAGTTACCAGCAATGGGGGGGAATATGTCCTCCAGTACCAGAAACTATGTGTCACTAAATTATCTAAAGATTATGCAAAAACAAAGTAAATGACAAAAATAATCAAAACTACCTACCCCCACACACAACTGAAGAGAAAGAAAAGAAAAGTGGAAACACACTCAAAGAGTTACAAAAATAACATAAACTTACAAAAACCTTCCAACTTTTTTCTCAGTGGCAAAAAACCCCCATACTCCTAATTCCACCTCCCTCTTAGAATCATAGAATCTTAGAGCTGGAATAAAGCCATTACTGCTTACACTTCTCCCAAGATTTAAACTCTACTAATGATAAAATCCACTTATTATCAGATCATTTCCCTTTTTCTGCAAAAAGTCCATAAAAGGTTTCCAATCCTTCAAAAATGAAACTATTGAGTTCTCTCTAATCAAACAGGTTAACTTGTCCATCTCAACCAAGTTCATCAGTTTCAACAACCATTCTTCTTTTGTCATTGTTTCTGAATTCTTCCACCTCTGTGCATACAACAATCTGACTGCTGTGGTGATATACTGAAACAAATGTCCATGATTTTTCTTGAAGCTGTTAATCCATAATTCCAAAAAGATAAGAGTTCTGGGTTCATTTGAATACAGTTGTCCTTCCATATTTGCAGCTTTCACTTTCGCGGTTCCGTCTGTTCGCAAAATCCACCAAGGGTTTGCTCTGCCTTCAGCTCCCCCTCACAGGGAACGTGTTTGGGGGGTGGAGCTAAGCCGGAGGAAAGCCCTGCGTGCCCAAGTTTGCTGCGTTCGAGTTTGCTGGGTGTTTGTTCTCTGTGGAGGGTGGAAATCTGAAGGGCAAGCAAACCTTGCTGGCTGCAAAACCTCCGGAGGTTTGTTTGTTGGTCGGATTTCCACCCCTCCACAGAGAACAAATGCCTAGCAAACTTGGGCACTGCCAGCAAACTGGGGTTCAATGTGATTGGGGTGGCAAAGGCAAGCCCCAAGAACGGCTGGATTCAGGTCAAAAAACCCCAAATCCAGCTGTTCTTAGGGTTTGTCTTTGCCGGTCCAATCACATTGAACTCCCAGGAAGAGCCAAACATGGCAGTTCCTGGGTGCCCAGTGTGATTGGGGCAGCAAAAGGAAGCCTTAAGAACGGCTGGATTCAGGTCAAAAAACCCCAAATCCAGCTGTTCTTAGGGTTTGCCCTTGCCACCCCATTTGCACTGAACCCCCGGAAGAGCTGAATGCGGAGGTTCCTGGGCGTCCAGTGCAATTGGGGCGGCAAAGGGAAGCCCCAAGAATGGCTAGATTCAGGTCAACCCCCCCCCCCCGAATCCAGCCATTCTTAGGGCTGGCCTTTGCCGCCCCAATCGCATTGAACACTGGTTTGTGGGCGGCGCCCAAGTTTGCTGGGTATTTGTTCTCTGTGGAGGGGTGGAAATCTGAAGGACAAGCAAAGCTTGCTGGCTGCAAAACCTCTGGAGGATTGTTTGTCCTTCGGATTTCCACCCCTCCACAGAGAACCACCGGTTGGTGGGCAGCAGCGGCAACGGTGGCTTTCCACTGTTTAAAGGGCTTCTTCTCCCCCCAGGGCCATGGGGGGAACCCAAAGCCCAGGGAAGCTGCTGCCGCTGTTGCCCAAAAAGCCACTTTTAAAATAGATTCTGCTCAATCCCCCTGGTTTCTCAGCTGCTTTTGGGGTGCCGACGATGGCAGCTTGCCTGGCTTTGGGTTCCCCCCACGTCCCTGGGGCAGGGGGAAGAAGCCATTTAAACAGCAGGAAGCGGCTGCCACCGCCACCGAAAAGCCAGTGAGAAACCAAGGAAGGGGGCTGAAGAGAATCCATTTAAAAATTGGCTTTTCGGATGCCGTTGCTGGTGGCTTCCCACTGTTTAAATGGCTTCTCCCCCCCCCCAGGCACATGGGGGGAATCTAAAGCCCATGGAAGCTGCCGCCGTGGGCTTCGGTTCCCCCCTCTCCCAGGGAACGAAGGCTGAGCAAACCCTGGGGGGAAGGGGGAGAGTTTATTCATGGTTTTTTCACATTCGTGGGGGTCTTGGGCCCCTAACCCCAGTGAATTTGAAGGGAGGACTGTATTTACCTTCAACATTCTCTGAATCAGAGTCTGTATTTGCATGTAATTTGGGCAGCGGGGAAGGGTAAGGGTTTTTTTTTACACATCCAGTAAAAATATGATAAATATGATAAAATGTCCCCTCATATTGCCCACATTTCCAACATACATTCGAAATATCTTTATACAGTTTAGACAATTTCTTAGGTGTTATATACCAACAATACATTGTTTTACAAAAATTCTCTCTAAGGTTATAACATAATGTAAATTTCTCTCCCCCCTACTTAAATTTTTTTATTTATTAAGAGTATACATCAATACAAAGGTTCTCTCTCTCTCTCTATGGCTTTTCTTCGCAATTGAAGATTCAAGAAGGACTCATCCCATGCTTTCTGCAAGCGCGCTGATGACTGAAAAGGCCAATCTGAGATAAACAAGTCCAGTTGCAGACAGCACAGCAGAAGGTCTCCTTGGGTGATGTTTCCGGGTTGTGATTCTTTCTGCATTGTCGTTTCTCTTCAAGACTTGTTCGGCGTGAGTTCTCAAATAAGGCTGCAGCATTGTGGATAGTGTGTCTCCATGCCTCCCGACGTGAGGCCAGGGCGGACCATTGTTGGTGATCAATTTGGCTGAGCCTGAGATGTTGTTTCAGGGAGTCCTTGTATTGCTTTTTTGGAGCACCCCTCTTACGCTGACCCATGGTGAGTTCACCATAGAGTACTATTTTTGGGAGGTGATGGTCTCCATCCTAGAAACATGCCCTGCCCAGCACAGCTGCGTTCTCAACACCATGGCATGGTGATCCCTGCTTGCTCAAGGACAGCAACATTCATCACATAGTCAGTCCAGTGTATATTTAGGATTGTGCGTAGATAGCGCTGATGAAAGCATTCGAGGAGTCGTAGGTGGTGGCTAAAGGTTCAGTATCTATAAAAATGCACCAAACAACCAATTATACATACACAACATCGAATCATATACAAACAAGCAATCAAACAAATAGAAAGCTTAATGAGCATTAAAAAGGAGGGGGAGGAAAAGAAAGAGGAAGATATTTTTTTAAAAAAGAAAATTATATAGACCACTTATGTTCTCTTGTGTTTATGGTCAACATAATGTAAATTTCAACCCCTTTGACCACATCTTCTCCCATTGTTCCATATGACTATTATATCCAAAATTCCTAGCACATTTTGTCACACGTTCTTTTATTTGTTCTTCTTCCATTTCAAATTTTAACAAATTTTAACAAAATTTTAATAAAACTCTGATTTATTTTGTTCAAAATCATAACTCTTTATTTGTCTTAAATCTTTCAAACTGAGAAGTATGACCCTCTACAAGCAATTGTACTTCTCTAAAATTTACATTCTCCTTGACTCTTCTCCAACAAATCCTGGTAAGTTACCCATCTTCTTTGCCTGCTGTTTCCTTTCTGAAATGAATTTCTTGTGATAAGACCCATAGAGGCATCTTCTGATATAACCTAGACTTATATCTATTCCAACTTCTCAGTAACCTACATCTCACAAAATGATTTTAAAAATCTGCATTTACTTTAGCTTTATCATGCCATAAATATCCATGCCAACAAAACCTCAAACCGTGCCCCTCCAGTTCTAACAACCTCTTGTTTCTTGGCACAAACCATTCTTTAAGCCAAGCCAAACCAAACAGCAGGCAGAAAATTACAATTTCAAATCAGGTAAACCCAATCCAACTCTTTGTTTATCATCTTGTAAGATTTTATATTTTACCCTTGGTTTCTTTCTTTGCCAAATGAACTTAGATAACTCTTTCTGCCATTCCGTAAATGGTACATCATTGGTCACAATTAGTATTGTCTGAAACAAAAACATTCTGGATGAGATATTCATTTTTATCAACGAGATTATTCCCAACAATGGCAACCTTAACAGCGTGCCACGATATATCAGTCATCAAGGAACAACAAGAAGAAGGTGCTGTTACACTCCTGTCCTGCGGTGAGGCTTCTGTCAAACAACAGGAGAAAGCTGGTTGAGATAAGGTTTTGGTCTGATCCAGCATGGCAGTTTTCTAGGTTCATAAAAATATTGGACTGTATCACTTAAGGTAGTAGGCTGGGGCAGGGAGTTGCATGGGTCCCATGGGCTGCCCCTGGGTTGAAGGCGGTGGGCGGCATGACATGATGTGGGTGGGGCAAAGAACTAAGGCCCGCTCCACCCTTACCCAACATCATCCAGCCCTACTTCCTCCTAAATGCTATTTCCTCCTTTTCCATCCAGAAGAAGCAACACATTCTAAAGGGAAATGTTAAAATATTATAAAACTGGACTATCTGGAAAAACCAGCTGGCATATCTAAATGTTTCAACCATATACAGGCATTAACAAGCTGATAGTGATAACATAAAAAAACAGACAAAACAATCTCATCATATTCCTGCTCTAGTCCCTCCCCTGATTGTAGAAGCTGAGATGCTCCCCTCCCTTGAAACACTAACTCCCAAACTCCATCAGCACCTCCCACTGTTTTAACCTGGGTCAATCCAACAAGTTCTTTGTGGAATTCTTAGGGGAATGTGCCTTTGCCTTTCTAAGCCCTCTGAGCAGCTGCAAGTACATCCACCCACACTGCTTGACCAAAGTTTGAGAGAAGCACAGTGTACCTGGCATATGCTGAGCCAGAGAAAGGTTAATGATGGTGTCCTGCCAGGGCCAATCCTTCTATTAGAGTGAGGTGTTGCCCTTAGACAGCACATTTGGGATGTCATGAAATGGCAGCAAATTGTTAGTTATTTGGTTTGTTATTTTTGTATATCTCTACTTCCCAGGAGAGGGAGAAACACTTTCAGTTTTTTTCTACTTAGTGTTGCAAAATAACTTGGCTGATTTTGGGTAAGATACAACTTGACTTGGACAGAGGTGCACATTGTTTGCTGCTCCACCTCAGGCATCAAAACACTTTGGGCTGGCCCTGATTCTTCTTTCATATTAATGGCTGCCATGCCAGATGTACCAGACCTCCTCTACTCCACCCCTCCACCCGTAAAGAAAGCTGTCTTTTAATTCTCATTCAACCCATAGACTTACATATGGCTGAACATGCCTTTGCTGTTGTTCCCTGTCTACAAAATCTACTGTAATGCATTGCTGTATGGGTGTTTCTGGCAGCTCATAGAACCTGTTTTCAGAAGCCTTCGAGATGGAGCTCCTTCAGTTGTTACCAATGCATTTGCTGTATGAGCTTGTCCATGTTCCTGCTACTGAAAACCTTTACTGCATGGTGATGCTGCTTCATGCAGTGATTGTGAGGTGGTTGATCATGAAGATAGCAGTCCTAGGAATATGTGCTGCTGGTGTGGAGATTTTCCGTGTAACCAGTGTTGAACTATACACATGTTAACTGCTCAGTCACTAGGATATCAAGTGATGACAGATCTAACACTGATGATAGAATGTCTATACCCTTGGATATGACCTCAGATGCACAGGTTTTTTGAAGTATAGTATAAGTCTCAGAATACCACATCCAGGTTCAAAGACAATGTTTCTCAGCAGAGCCGGTTTGTACTTTTGACTGTGATGGCTCAAAGGATTTTTTCCATGTGTGTACCTGCCCAGTGGTTCTTTCCCCTCCCCCATCCCCAGAGTGTTGCCATGCAAACTCAGTTTTGAGATTACATAAGAGGTGTGTGATTACTCCATGGAGATCAGTTTCCTACTATCTGCATCAAGGAATACAACATAAAATCTCACTCAAACTTTGAGGTGTGGACGTTTTACTGGGGTGTCCCTGTGGCATCTTGAAGGCCCCACATTCCCTCAATGCAAGTTTTGCTGAGTGGCATCTTCTTCCCAGATGCATCTGTTCCGTGGCCCTGAGGGCCATGAACCAGGCAAGCCATCCATCTGCCGGCTCATAGCCCTGACTGAGACAGGCACGACCTGACCTTCAGCTTGGCGGAGTTTTATTATGTCGACTCTCCGCTTTATCAATTGCTCTTGCTTTTTACGACTTCTCTGGGATTTTATCACTGCTGCTGACTCACCTCGCAGTGAAAATGGGGATTAATATTTTAAGGGAATTATGTCATGTGGCTCCCCAGAGGCTCCATGCCATCGACCTTGGTGCTTTTCCTTGTGTCCCTCTTTGCTTGCTCAGTGGGTTTTGAGTTCCTTCTTTGGCTGCTCAGTTTCTTGCCTGCTTTGCTGATCTTTCCGTTTGTGGGAAGGAAAGTGAATGGTATCAGCTTTACTGGAACTTCTGTGCATTTCCATTGGTAGGGAGAGAAGGATGAGGTTTGGGACTCCAAATTATTTTTCCTGAGCCCCAGATGGTTGGGTTTCCAGCCCCCCTCAGCCCTTTTCCTTCTGTCTCATTTCCTAGCTCCTGGAACATCTGTTGTCTTTACAAGCTCACCAAGATGACTTTAAGCCATCCCATCCAGCTTGTGCTGGCACCAGCTCTTGGATGGTAACTGATCCCACCAAGGAGACTATGATGACAGTCAACAGATATAGAGAGAGATACAGCCCAAGTGCCATTGGATGCAAGAAACAAAACAATATCAGAATCGTTTTAATGAAAGCATCAAAGTGTGGCTCTCAGATGTTGCTGGACTGGAAACCTCATCATCCCTCACTATAGACTGTTTTTTATGTGATTTTAGTTAGGTGGTTTAATTTTATATTAGTTTAATACCTTTTTATGGAGGAGGGGGGTGGTGGGGGGTGGTTAGGGATTTTAGTTAGCATTGTTGCATTTTAATTGCTGTAAGCTGCCCCGATTGTTTTTAACAGAGGGCCGGGGTAATAATAATAATAATTGTTATTATAGACTGTGCTGTCTAAGGCTGATGGGAGTTGCAGTCTGATAATGTCTGGGGGGTTGTGTGCTCCCCACTCCCAGTGCCATATACAGATCTGCCTTTTAGTAGGGCTCCATTGTTCAAATGTTAATACACCCATCTTATAGGATGGCTCTTTCGGCATCTCTATTGCTAGAACACTAGCCCAGCTGACAGTCACCTCCTGTAGGTAATGGTGACACTATTTCTTGCTGACGTGGTTCCATTAAATTCTACCAATTGTTTAGATAGGAAGGTTTGGAAGCACAAATAAGCTGTGTGGATCCTGTGCATTTCCTTACACCAAAGATGGCCAGAGAATGATCAAATGGCACACAACGTTGATATGGTATATTCTTGAGGACAAGCAGATTTCATTTAAGCTCTGGTAAGTAGTAGGAAAGGGGTCTGTGTGGTTTGTGTGGTTTTTGTTTTGTTTTGTAGAATCTTAGCAGCTATATGTCTATTATAGGTGGTGAAACTGCAGGCCTCTAAATGATGATGGGCTCCAGCACCCCTCGCTGCCCTAACCAATGGCCACGGGCTATAGAAGGTGTAGTCCAACAATATGCAAGGGGGGGTGGGCTCCCCATCCCTGCTCTAGTTCCTCCCTCAGCACAGGCTCTGTTTCCTCAGTGGTTTACACTGCACCTGATGGAGCTCTGGCTACAAGGGTGAGTTGAAAAGAGAGGTACCAGAAACAGTGCTCTGTGTCAACTCATTTTGATAAAGCCTCCCTCCCCCCGTGGGGCATTATAACTCTTATCAATTTTTGCCGTAGATGAATTTATTCTGAGTCACCCTGTGCCTCTGCCATCATGAACCTCATGGCCTCTGTACCAGAACAAGCTAGGCAGACTATATTCCTTAAACAAAGCAAGCACTGACTTGAGTAAACATCAAATGAACAAGGTAATAAAAGAATGAAGTAACACAACCTTTCTCTTATATCACTCCTGATTGGCATCTGGATTCATAATAGGTATATTGACATAAGCACATTGACTGTTAACATCTCAGAACAGGTAAGATGATACTTTGCAGTGTGCCAACATCTGTTGACTGAGAAGTGTGCAAACATTGTAGAATCTGCACGATAAGTTATGTGACTATTCAAATCTTGCTTATTCTTTCCTTAACAAACATGCTTCTCCTGGGATGCTTCCATATTTTGGCTTCCCTGGTGACAGTAAAGACAATTTAGGAATTGCATCATCAAGGAAGAAGCCTTTAATCTGGAGATTTGAAGCAAGGCTGGCAGAAGCCCTTTCGGTGGCTGAGGCAGAAAAGCCAAGAGACCTTTTCTCTCTCACCTCCCAATGAATATGGATCACAACTCCACCAAGAACTTCTCTTTCACGAGCTCCATCAAAATGGATTATTGCTGAGCACAGCACTATCCTATTCATTTCAGTGAGGCTTAGCAGAACCCTGCCAGTTATGAGCTGCATGTTTTGGCACCCTAAAAAAAGAATTCCCAGATCTACTGCCTGAATGGTTGCTGCCTCCCTTCACCTATGCTTTGTAGCTAAAGCTGATACTTCTGCATACTCCCAGCCCTGGTTATTGTCCTGGAGCCCTTTTGCACTACACCATTACACCAAATTAGGACAGGATCAGAATTCAAAATGACCTTTTGGAGAACTGGGCCAAAACTAACAAAATGAATTTCAACAAAGAGAAATGTGGGATACTACTCTTGGGCAGTAAAAAATAAATGCACAGATATAGGATGGCTGTGACACCTGGCTTGATGGCAGTACATGTGAAAGGGATCTAGGAGTCTTAGTAGACTGCATGCTGAACATGAGTGAACAGTGTGATGTGGCAGCTAAAAAAGCCAATGTGATTCTTGGTAGCATCAATAGGAGTATAGTGTCTAGATCAAGGGATGTAATAGTACCGCTTTATTCTGCTTTGGTCAGACCTCACCTGGAATATTGTGTCCAGTTCTGGGCACCACAATTCAAGAAAGATATTGAGAAGCTGGAACATGTTCAGAGGAGGGCAACCAGAGTGGTGAAAGGTCTGGAAGCCATGCCCTATGAGGAGTGTCTTAGGAAGCTGGGTATGTTTAGTCTGGAGAAGAGAAGTTTGAGAGGGGACATGATAGCCATGTTTAAATATTAGAAAGGATGTCATACTGAGGATGGAGCAAGCTTGTTTTCTGCTGCTCCAGAGACTAGGACACAGAGCAATGGACTCAAACTACAGGAAAAGAGATTCCATCTAAACATTAGGAAGAACTTCCTGACAGTAAGAGCTGTTCAGCAGTGGAACATGCTGCCTCGGCGTGTGGTGGAGTCTCCTTCTTTGGAGGATCTGTTGGGCATGCTTTAATTGTGTATTCCTGCATGGCAGGGGGTTGGACTTGATGGCCCTCATAGTCTCTTCCAATTCTATGATTCCGTGATTCTATGATTATTGCACTGTGATTCCACTTTAACTGTCATGGCTGATCCTATGCAATCCTGGGATTTGCAGTTCAATGAGGGCCTCATTTGCAATTCAATGAGAGCACCCTTCCCTGAACTACAAATCCCAGGATTATGGAGGAAGGAGCCATAGCAACTGAAGTGGAATTGTACGACTATGGTTGTGTAGTGTAGAACGTCCCCTAGTATGTCTGAACTAGCAGTGGTTGGTACAGTATCCAGCTCACTCACAAAAGCTTTGTGTATGTTGGAAAAAGCTGATCCCTGGAAGAACCCTTCTTCTCTAGGAACCTCACTCCACACCTACCACACCCCCACTCCCTCAGTAATACAGTGTGGCAATGGCCCCCACATCCTGAAGCAGGTTCCCAGGCCAGGATCTTTGCAGGCCTCCTATCTACTGTTAAGCTTAAGGGCAGCAAGATGCTCTGCAGGATTTAGGATAAAAATTAAAATGTCAGTTTAAATGATGACACCAAAGTAATATTTATATTTATTTTTAAAAAAACTAAATGGATTTACATAATAAAAATTTACAATAATAACACACTGGGGGACCCTTCTAATCCTGGACCCCTGGGCCCCCAGGCTAGAACCCTGTCAGCCCCCCTTGTGGGGGCCATGAGTGTGGCAGCTGGTTGGATCTCTTCTGTTTGGAAGAAGGGCAATGAGGAGTGAAACCACAGTGCCACATGGTTTATAAAGATCTGCAGTGTGCTTATCAGATGTTTCCATATGACCAGACTGCCCCCTTGCCTGTGGTATCCCTAAGGCTGGTGTCACCCCTTCTCCCCGACAGTGTCACCTGGTGCGGTTCGGTCTCTGCATCCCCCTAGTGCCGCAACTGCCCCTTGCCCCTCCCTCCATTGCTATGTACTGTAAGAGATGGGTCCAATGTATTGGGAGAAGAGTCTCCAACCTCTTTAATGTTTTACACACTCATTACTTTTGACTTCTTCCAAGCTAAAATGAGCATAAGGCTGAGATGAACCTAAAAGCCAGGGAATGCAGCTTGATGGAGCTTAGCCAGCTCTTTCTAAGAATGTCTTTCTCAGTAATCCTGCTCTATGTAGGAGTGAGTGAATGCATAGGTGCCCATGTGCCTACTTCTCCAGTACAGATGGTGTAGCCCTCTAGTTATTGTTGGACTGCAACTCCCATCAGCCCTAGCTAGCAGAGCCAATGGTGAAATTTATTGGGAGCAGCAGTCCAATAATATCTGGAGGGTCATACAGGCCTCATATTTGATGCAGAGCCTGCAAAAGCAATGCAAACAGCTTCTCCTCCTCCATCAAGTGATTAGCAGAGTCCATTTAACAGAGTGCAAGATATACCTCGTTTTCAGAAACGTTGCTCTTCCTTTCCTTCTCACCACCACAGTTCACAGAGCAAACTGGCCATTTCTTACTGCAGAGATGATGAGGACACCAGTGTGATCATGAATGTGGTACCATTCAGACACAAACAAGCAAAAACAGGCAATCCCCTGACTTCAAAGAGATTGTCATCCAAAAGAGACAATGGGAAGAGAGGCATTGTGGAACAGACGTTGCAAAAGGTGAATTTTGTGGAATGGAAATGTGTATGGATAAGCCAATTGCCTTGTGGAAAAGGTGGGATCCGATGGAAGAGAAAGATGACGAGATGGTGGGAGGTAGTAAGAAAGAAAGACCACCATGATGGTGCTCTGGAGGACTCACCATGAGCAGCAGACAGCAAGGGGGCTGTAATAGTGAGCAAGGGACCCTTGGGCAGGTGGGAGTGGCAGAGGAGGGGAGCAGTAAAGGTAACCTGCAAAAAGGGAACAGAAAAGAAGGCAAGATAGATTAAGTTGTCCGTGGCCAGAGCAAACTTCAAAGAAAAAGGCAAGGGCAGAGATGGGAAGGCAGTAAAAAGGCTTGAGGAAGGATATCACATGGTCTGAGCCATGGGAATAGTAAGGAGTTTTGGCAGTGGAGTTTTGGACAGGCGTGAGATGACTGGGCTATTATAGGCCAAGTCTAGAGGGATGAAAGCAGAACTACTTTAAGTGGGGCACAACTTGAACATTACTTCAGATGTTAGCCACAGGGATGGGAAAGGATAGGGGGATTTTTTACATTATTTTTTGCAGTGTGGCACAGAAGCAGAAGTAGACTCTAGAGTCTGACAGCAGTTTGAATAGATGGGGTAAGGGTGGAAAGAGATCTAAAAGTCCAAAGTGATGTCAAGGCTACGTGCCTAATCATCAGAGTAAATGGTGATGTTGTTAACAGAGAGGGAGAGATCAAGGAAGGGAGGACTTGGGAAGAAAGGCAAGAAGTTCAGACATGGGCATGTTGAATTTGGCACAATTACCCTGTCAGCCACATTCATTTCCAACCTCACCCTGTTATTCTTTCTCTATCAAGCCAATGGGCTTCATCTGCCCCAGGACTGGCTGGTACCAGAGAGATGAAATACTGATAATAAGTCATGCAGATGTCCTAAACAAGGGGAATCTTCTGCCTTACTCTGCTAAAGAGTATCTGATAATGGATGTCCTTAGTCTGCAAAAGGGCATCTGATAATCTCTATGCTTGTTTAGAGATAAAGTATCAAGGAGGATCTTTGTGCCTGGATAAGGGATTTCACCTTTGCCCCCACCCCATAAAGGCAAAAGTTCAAAAACCTGTCTAGAGAGGCTGGAATGAAGAACAGTTTAAGGGACAGGCTATGAGTGTAGTCATGAAGACTGGTGCAGAGGAACTACCTGGAGCTGAAGGAGTGCCATTTAGTGACTCTTAGGGAATTCTCCTTGACAATATGTTTTCCTGCTTGCATTGTGAAACAGCCCATAGGAAAATGACTCACATAGAGTCATAGATGTGCATGCCTCTGTAACAGGAGCATGGTTATGCTCATCAGACATGTGGATGGTGGAGAAGGGTGCAAAAATGTTACAATGGTTGTGCACTTGGCCACAAGCTGCAGTCAGTGAGCTCTCCCTGGACTCCACTTGGGTACCAAGACTAGGGCTGCATCTGCACTGCAGAAATAATCCACTTTGACACCGTCTTTAACTGCCATGGCTTGGTGCTATGGAATTCTAGAATTTGTAGCTTTGTGAGATATTTAGTCTTCTCTGTCAGAGAGCTTTGGTGCCACAATAAACACAAATCCCATGATCCCATAGGATGGAACCATGGCAGTTAAAGTGGTGTTTAACTGGATTATTTCTGCAGTGCAGATGCAGCCTGGGATTCAAATTATGCTATAGAGTGAGAGTTCCAGAGAATGCTAGAAGAGTTACAATTAGAGTGCATTGCTTGACTGGTTCAGCAAGATGGGGAAATTTTAGCTGTCCAGATGGGGATAGACTAATTGTTTCCCCCATCATTAACCTGGGTAGGTAGATCTGTATTTATTTTGCTTACCCTACATCAGGGATGGGAAAAGGTAAGGCCTTCCAGATGTTGTTGGACTGAAGCTCCTATCATCTATGAGCATTGTCCACTGCAGTGGATGGGAGAGCGAGCCCAACAACACCTGGAAGGCCTGAGCTTGGCTTTAAAGACTAGGTTGCATATCTTCCCTCTGTTTCATGAGGAATGATATGGATGACCAGGATCCAGAGGCTGCTCAGAAGCCTGCCACCGCTTGTCTAGGATTGCCTGGGAATGAAGAGGTATGGAGTCTCCAATGGTAGTTAAACCATTAAATGGACTTAGCTGGTCTGGGCCATTTAGACATCCTGTCCTAAAAGGGTTGCAACTTAACATTCAGAATGGTGCTCCCATACAGTAGTATCTGAATCATGAGTGTCCATGGGATGATCCTCTCCTCTTTTTTTGAACCTGTTTAATCTTTTTTCATGGGACTGACTTATAGAAGCACCTGTGTCCTATAGATGAGATTTGTTGGAATTTAGAAGAATGTCTCCCGAAGTGTACAGTAGTTTCCTCTCAACTTGTCTATACGGCTATGCTACAATCTGATCAGCAGGTGGCACTGTATAGCTGTATACTGGGCAAGCAGTAGACGCTCAATACTTTATACCTTCCCCCTGTTCTGCTGCCTAGTTGGTCTTGCCAGTGTACACTATCATTACACTGAACAACCTGAAGCCACCAGTAACAGCCATAACAATTGGAGCAAGGCATGCAGTTTAAGCCAGGAAAAGTCTGCCCACACAAAGCATCTTTCACCCAGCATGATGCAGAAACAGCATGATGTTTACTGAGGATGGGCATCCACAAACCTTGAAACACCAAAATCAATACATTTCTTTCCGGGCCTGGAATAGTCATCAGGCTGTGAAAAGTATTTCAGAAGGCTTAGATGGGCTATCTGTAAAGACATGTGGGAGAAAGGAGTTGTGGAAACTCCCAAGTCATGAACAAAAGACATCACCAGAGCTGTTGCATTCTCCAGACAGGGATAAAAGGGAGATAATGGGATGAGATGTAGATACAAGTTGACTCCCTTATCCACACATTCAGTATCCACAGTTTCACTTATCCATGTCCAAAAAAATGTTCTCTCTAGACATTTCTAGGCCCTTCAATGTGATTCTATGGTCAACTTCCAGCATTTGTCCCATTGAAAATAATAGGCTTCCCTATATCCATGGTTTCAGATATCCATGTGGCGGGGGCTTGGAACGTATACCTCTTGGATATGGGGTTTGACCTGTATTGAAGAGAAGGCAAAGACTAATGCTGGGATATGAATGGCCTGCAGGTTGGGATGCAAGACAGCCAAGATGGGCCTATCATACCACATTATGATTGATCTTGAACCCAACCCAGAGAGATCCTTCTGTTTGCCAAGTGCAAGCGTGTCCTTTATGGGAGTGTAGGATGCCAGAAGTCAAAGTCTACAGTGGTGAAGCTACAGGGGGGCAAAATGATGGCATTCCCCCCACATTAAGAATTCTCCCCCCCCCCCGAAATTTATCTTCAGTCTCCAAATTTCTGGCACTGAAGAAAAGTGCACTGAAAACCATCCACCCCAGAACTCTTTTGTCTTCTGTGTTCACATTCCCTTGGTAGTTTTGCTTGACCCTTTTCTTTGGATGCCTAAACTCTATTTCTAAATGCTCAGCTGAAGTTTTAAGTTGGGGCAATGCTAACAATTTGGGGACTGAAGGAAAAATTGACTAGGGGAAGAATTGTTATTTTGGGGGAAAGCCCCTCACTTTGCCTGTCCCCATCTCTAGGTCCAAATCATCTGACTAGACCTTGTTTGGATGGCACATTTGTAGGAGCTACTTATCATCTGGATAAAAATTGTTCTGAATCACTATCCATACCCCAAGATCTTTTCTTTGTGCTTTTCCAACCTCAGCAAATTTTTTGCATTGACCTAACATGGATTACTCCAACCTTGGTGTGTGTGTGAAGGGGGGAGAGATCTCTGGGGCAGTGGTCTCAAGGGGCCAGTGGGTCTACCTTGCTTGCCATATTAGCAGGATAATGTGTAGGGTCTTTGGAAGAAGCCTATGAGGGCCAGTTTACACATTTGGCCAGAGCATGGGAAAGTTTCATTTTGGACTAAAAATCCCAGAATCCTCTAGCCAGAATGGATTCTGGGAGTTGTAAAAAAAAAAAAAAGGAATTTTCTTCAGGCTCTGCATTTGGGCCACTGATGATATTCTCTTTCTTTCTCCTCTCTATAAATTTATATTCCATCCTTCATTGTAAAGGGTGCTTTACAATGAGGTGATAAAAACTAAAAGCAACAATAAAACAATAATCATATAGCAAATAAAACAGCAGGGCAATAAAGGAACATTAAAACAGTTTATCAGAGATTAAAATGCCAGGGAGAGTAACAAGGCCTTTGCCTAGTACTGAGAAGACAATGGAGCCTCCTCAGAAAGAGCAACAGTTCCTTGAACTGAGTGCCTTGGAGAAGGAGGGGGTTGGGCCCAGGGAGGCACACAGCATCCTGAAGGACAATGCTCATATGCTGGGCATTTGCACATGTGGGTCTGCGAGCCCTGTGCCTCTTGGAGTGGCTATGGAGATGGGGTGGATCGTACATCCATTTGCAGCCCCCGTGAACTGTTCAGCTTCAAGGATGCCAAGAGACTTTCAGAAATTTGGACTCTAGCACCTGTACCAAGGTGCAGCATACAGCGTTGAAGAAAGCCTGGCAACATTACTTTTTTGGACAACACTTTCCAGAATTCCCTAGCTGGCATTACCACCCACCATACTAGCTGGTGTGTTCTGGAAAATATAACTTTAAAAAAGTAACTTTGCTGAGCTCTGGCCTTGAAATGTCCCTGGCGCCAAACATCCCCACTAAGCACCATCCATGCACGCAGAGTTCTCCAGCCCAGCTTTCTTTTCATTGGGTTTTCTTCCAGGTTTGGCTGTGAATCCAGGTATTGAATCTCAGCAAAAGCACCGGCACCACTCAGGCTCTGTGCTCAGCCAGCCAAGGGGTATCTCCCACTCAAGGTTATGCCCGGTCAAGCAGCAAGGCCCTGAGTCAGCAGCAGCAGCAAGGCAGCAGCACTGCTCTCACTCCCTGCCAGTTGCCTTGCAGATCTGAAGGATATTTTTGTCAAGTTCTCTCCTATTTATAATATTTATGGTCCTTGCATCCTGCCCTTCCTTGAAGGAGAGCAGAGCAGTGTTTTCACTGCAGAAGGGGCCCAGGAGATTTCGGTCTGCTCAAGGGCCACTCAGGTGAGGGAGAAGGGTAGTATTCCAACTTTCCCACCTCCAAGCCCAGCAGCACACAACTCACCAAAGTACTACAGTGTCAACAAGCACTGCCTTCCATTGATGACTCAGATGACAGGGTGAATGTACCCTCTTAGCATCAAGATAAACAACAGCAGAAGAGGCATGAGTACATATGGCCCCATGTCACCCCATCTTTGACAGAAGCTAGCATAACAGCCAGCATTAAAAAAATGCCTAGTTGTTAACAGCCCACAAAACATAGTGTCTCCCCATGTCCTGTTTCCAGGCACGAAGACCCCAGCAGCAGGGTCTAATGCTTTATAAATTATGCCTTTTTACCATCAGCAGACAGACCAGTCAAGGATAGTCAAGAGGTAGAATCCAAGGACAGTACCAGGATCAAGACAGGATCTAGTGGGGCTATCAAGAGTCCCACTAGATAGCCAAGTACTGTAAGCCAAGTGAGAAGGACCCAAAGTCAAAACCAGTCGTCCCTTCACATTCGTAGGGGTTAGGGGTGCAAGACCCCTGTGAATGTGAAAAAAATGTGAATAAACTCTCCCCCTTCCCCCCAGAGTTTGCTTGGCTTTTGTTCCCTGTGGGAGGGGGGGAGCCAAAGCCCAGGCAAGCCGCAGCCCAAAAAGCCGCTATTTAAACTGAATCTGTTCAACCACCATTGTGTCTGCCATGCCGCCGCCACCATGCCCCCGCCACCGAGCACTTGGAGGCTCGGTGGCTTTGCAGTGAACATGGGGCTTTCCTCTGGTTTGGCTCCACCCCACAAATGCATTCCCTGTGTGGGGGGGAGCCAGGATTTCCATGAATAAGCGGAACTGCAAAAGTCAATGCCACGAATGTGGAGGGGTGACTGTAGTAATCTCACATCTAACCAGTCCAGTTTAGAAGACAAAAGCAGGCAGGAATATTCCAAAAGTTGAAGCTAAACAGAGTCCAAGGAACAGGCAAATCAATCACAATAAGGGTCAAGGGATACAAGGAACCACAGCAGGCCGAGGAAACTCAGGAACAACATTAGTCTCAGTAACTTGACTGAACCAGCTCTAAGGCATTCATGGCTGGGTTGCCTAAACCACACCAAGAGTCCAGGTGCAGCTATGTCTGCATTAAATCTCCCTGGAAGAAGGAGCCAATACTTGTGGAGACCTGTTGCTCTCAAGAAGTCCCCTCCTCTGAAGACCTCCTGTTGCAAAGCAGTCCTTCTGGTAGGCTCAAGCCAAACCTGTGCTTGATAGTGCACCACTCTCATAGACTGATGTGTGTAGGGGACGGAGTGGGGAGGTCCAGCCTCCTCGTCCAACTCTGAGATCATGTTGTCTGTGTCCTTGGGTCCATAGGTGCAGCCAGTAACTCACAATTCTCAGGCTCAAGGGGACTTACACCTATCTTCACTGGAGGAATCCTTGGTCAGGAGCATGGCACTAAATTCCTCCCTTACGTGGGATGGAGAGAGATCCATCTGAAGCAATGAATGTCTGTCTGCTCAGCAAATGTCTTGCAAACATTCTATTTTGCTCAAAATGACTACTGGAATCTTCACATTCCTCCTGCCTTCTTCCTATCTGTCCCTCTCCTCCATTTCTTTTTTTTTTTAAATATGTTTTATTTGTGCTTCAAAAGGTAGACAATCTTAAACTGCATTACATTTACATTACATTGCATTTATATATATACACATTCATTCAATTTAATTTACACTTTACAATCATCACTTTACAACCATCCTAATCCTTCAATCATCCTAATCTTTCATTACCTCCTCTTTACCTCCATCTTAACTCTTCATTACCTTCTCTTAACTCTTCCCTTCTCCTACCTCTCCATCCATTCTCTTTTTCTTCTATCCCACCCATCCCATCCATACTTTCCCAAAACTTACTCTCACCATCTCACTTGCAATACCTTCCTTCTTTTCATCCATCCTTTTTACTTCCTTTAGTTCCATCCGATCAAGATATCCTTTTTGACTTTTTTTCCCCTTTATCTCCCTTTTTCCTCCTATCTCTAGAAATTTAAATCTCATTATCTTCCTTTACCTATTTTTCAATCATTTGCTTAAAACTTTCTTTCACTTTGTATCTTGCTTTCCTTCTAATATATTAGCTTCCTGTTTCAGTGTCGTTTTGAGTGTTATGTTATTTTTATTTTTACATCACTTAGGCCCATCCTTATGTTAATATATTTCTTATATATATATATATATATATATTTTCCCCTGATTTACACGTTCTCTTTCATATTCCATCTTTTCTTCCAATATTCACGGACTGGAGACCATTCTTCTTCAAGCTTAGTCTTCTTTCCCTTATTTATAATATAAGTAAGTCTATCATTTTCCATCATCTCCCAAAGTTTCAGCAGCCAATCTTCAACTGAAAGGTTGTCTTTTTTCTTCCAGTTGGCTCCTATTATTAATCTCGCTGCAGTTATTAAATATAGCATTATTCTCCAGTATTGCCGAGTAAAGTCCTTTTCTAAATTCAGTGTTATATTCAATAGATATAATTTAGGATCCATAACAAATTGAACATTGAAGATTTTTTGAATTATTTTATGGACTTTCATCCAGAATTTTTGTATTACTGGACACCCCCACCACATATGGTACATCGTCCCTATGTCTTTTTCACAGCGCCAACACTTGTTTTGTGTTTTATAAATTTTACTAAGTCTCGCAGGTGTTAAATACCATCTGTTTACTATCTTAAGATGGTTTTCTTTTAAGGCTAAGCATGCCGTAAATTTGTTAGTTTCTTTCCAAGCTTTCTCCCACTCTTCCAGGTTTATAGTTTCTTTAAGATCCTGCGCCCATTTAATCATTGCGTCTGATATAATTTCACTCTCCAAATTTCTTTCTAATAATAATTTGTAATATTGGGATATTTTGTGTTCTTTCTCTCCCCAAATCAGCTTATCAATCTCTGTTTTAGTTATTTCAAACCCATATTTACAGTTATCTTCTCGAAATCTCTCTTTAATTTGCAGGAATTTGAACCAGTTCATATATATGCCTTTTGCCTCTAATTCTTCTCTTGAATACATTGTAGTATCTTCTCCTTTTTTCCATTTCTCTTGATTAATCAAATCCTCATATCTTAGCCATTGATCCTCCTTCTCCCACCTTCCTAAAAAAGCCTCTTGTGGAGAGATCCATATAGGTAGCTTGGTATAAAATTGCTTTCTGATATTTTGCCAGATTCTTTGAAGGGATTTTCTTATTATATGATTTTCAAATTCTTTATTTATTTGTTGTTTGTCATATCCTAAATATGCATGCCATCCAAATCTAAGCAAGTGTCCTTCTAAGGTTAATATTCTGGAATTTTCCAATTTTATCCAATCTGATAACCAATTTATTCCAGACGCAATATAATATAATTTTAAATTTGGTAGAGAGGTGCCTCCTGCTTCCTTGTTTGCTGTCAAAATCGATCCTTTTATCCTCGCTCTTCTTCCTTTCCATATAAATTTGCTTAGGTCAGATGTCCAATGTTGCAATGTTTTTTCATTTGTCAAGATGGGTAAGTTTTGAAAAAGGAATAAACATTTCGGTAGAACATTCATCTTTATAGCATTTATTCTCCCGAGTAAAGATAAATCAAGTTTATTCCATCTCTCTAAATCTGCTTTTATTCCTTTCCATAACTTATTGTAATTGCTATCGTAAAGTTCGATATTCTTCTTATTGATCCATACTCCCAGGTATTTAACCCTCCTTTCAATTTTACATCCTGATATCTCCTTCAACTGTTTTTCTTCTTTCAAAGACAAGTTTTTAGTTATTATAGCGGTTTTTTCTTTATTGAGTTTAAATCCGGCTAATTCCCCATACTTTTGAATTATATTCCCTCTCCTCCATTTCTGCTTATGCTTTCTGTTTTCATGCTACACTAGGGTTGGGGAGCCAGCCTGGTGTAGTTGTTTGAGCATTGGATTATGACTCTGGAGACCAGGGTTCAAATCCCCACTCAACCATGGAAATCCACTGGGTGACTGTGGGCAAGTCACACTTTCTCAGTTTTGAGGAAGGAAAAGGCAAACCCCCTCTGAATAAATCTTGCCAAGAAAACCCAAGGATGGGGTTGCTTTTGGGTTGCCGTAAGTTGGAAATGATTTGAAGGCACACAACAATGACAACAACAAGGGCAGGGGAACCCTGAAACAACAACAACAACACCTTTTTTCGACAACAAGTCCCACAGCTCATTACACAGCATGGCCACAAGTCATCTTGGCTGGGAAACACTAGGGATTGTTGTCCAAAAAGTAAGGCTGCCAAACTCTGTCTGCAATCCTACAAATGTTCTGGAACCCTAATACAGATCAACTTCAGTTGGCCAGGCCAAGGGGTGGGGAGGATGGGAGCTGGAGTTCTAAATATCTAGAAGGCCACAGGTTCCCCAGCCTTACACTGCATTCAAAATAACTCCCACACCCAGAGCAAGTGGTTTTATTTCCATGAAATCCCTGACTCCTCTTAAATGATGAGAAGTGGGCATATTTCTTTGTTCTTGATCCCCTTGCATTGGACTGGCCACTGCTCCCACTCTGGTGACCTGCACTGCACCAAGCAACAACTATGCTCCAGAACTGCTTCTTCAGCCCCATGCTCCTGTGCTGCTGTGTGTAAACCCCCTGGAATAATAATTTTAAAAGGTGCTGCAATGGGTTTAATTTCAAGATAGATTTTAGTTTTTCCATAACATATATCTCTTTGCCTTTGCAGGTTAAAAACATATACTGTATAAGCAAAGTTCTATATTGCTGTTATTGAAACAAAAGTGGTTGCAGGGAGGCAGGAATCCATGATCCCTGCTGTTAGAGCTGGACTGTGGCGTCACAGACAGTGAAGAGATGGTGGCGACTTTCTTCAAGTTCTGGGCACACATCATGACAACCAGGAGTGGCATATTAATTTGTCTGCTTCTTGTCTTGAGCTAGTAGGAAATATGCACAAAGATACGCTCTTACATCCAAGATTCTAGGCCTGCCCAAGACGATGTACCACCTGAGACATAAACCCTAGTGTGCCTCCCTCCCTATAGGAAACATCTGGTCATTTCAAAAGAGCTAATGCACACAGTGCTACTGTGACAAAACCTTCTTCTAATCTCCTTTGTTTACATTAGTATGCATGTTTGTATGTACAGTATGTAAGCATATAGGGATGTACACATATCTACAATTAAGCAAAGAAAGGCATCTGTCTCATTCAAAAGATTTTGAGTGTCATGAAAGGGCAGCAAATTCTTCATTACTTACTTGTTAAATTTTCCCTGCCAGGTCTGGGGAGAGGCACTTGTGGGATTTTCTCCCTCATGTGCCAAAGTAACTTGGCTGCATCTCAATATAATGTGCTTTCACGTGGAAGGGACAAGGGAATGTGGACACCAAATGCTGCTCTCAGACAGCAAAAGCTATCGGGCTGGCTGTTCTATTTCATCTTCCCACTTCCAAGGGGGTGCCCAAGGCAGCCAACATAAATAATAAAAGCAGCCCAATAAAACCAATAGCACATAATCATAAAACAATTTAATGAGATACAACAGCAGGGAAAAATCTGAACAATGAAGAGCTAACCTTTTCCCTTCAGCTATGAGGTCTTCCTCAGATGCTGATTGGACTGGCTGGCCAAAAAATATCATCCAAAGCAGGCTGTTCTGTGCTCTGAGTGCTGGAATGGAAATGTCCCTTTCAGAGAGTCCCTCTCTGCTGGCTACATCTCAGAGAGGATCCAAGATGCACTAAGGGAACTTTTCTTGTGAACTTAGGTTCAGAAGGTTTGCAGGATGGCCTGGTGAAGTCATGGCCAGCACTGCGAATTGCTTCCAGGAATGAGTCAATGGCCAGTTGGCACAGCAGTGGGAGCAATATGCCTTGCGAACACACAGACACACAACCTAGAATGGGCCAGAAGTCTCATTGCTGCATTCTGTAGCAACTGAACAAAACTGAATCCTGCAGTGGACCAAAAACCAAAGACCAGAAATGACATGAAGGGATGCCTCCAAGCCTCTCCCCAGATGGAGGTCTAAAAAAGTACTCTTACAGACCAGCTTTCTCAAACCTGCTGCCCTCCACATATGTTGAACTCCTGCAGTTTGGGATGGTGGGTGTTGCAGTCCTTCTGGAGGGGGTCAATTTGGGAAAGGCTGCCATAGAAAAAGGCATCAAATGTCGAGATGCCTAGCAGAAACAATAGGTATGTACTGGCAAGATGGAGCTATCACTGGCGACCGATCATAGTCTCTCTCTCTCTCTCTTCTTCCCCCCCCTCCTTTTTTCTCTCTCCCTCTCTTCCCCTGGGCTCAGAGGCAGCATGACTCTGTAGAACAGTATCTGTGGAGCACAACTAGTGTGTGTGTGCATTCGTGTGCATGTGTGTGTCCTGAGGAAGGGGGGAAGGGAGGGAGGAAGGGAGGGAGGGAGGGAGATAGGGTAAACTGTGTTGTGCCCATATTGCATTTCTGGGCTTCCCACAGGCAGCTGGTTAGCTACTGTGTGAACAAAGCACTGGACTAATGGGTCAGTGGCTGGTGGTCCCCACATCAGTGGGGTGGAGAATCCAATCTGGGTGTTCTTCTAAACTTTAAAAGAACTAACTCCTTCCTCCCCTCAATTATAAGCCAAAGGCTGAGCACTACCTTTTGCACCTGAGTAGATTAAAATGCATGCCATCTTGGAGGCAGAATGCAAATTGTTTTGTGGCCCCAATCCAGCACAACAGGCTGCTAATTAGCTGTTGCTGGCCTAAGCTGTGCAAAGTACCATAACTTCCCTGCTTCCTAATTGAGACTGATGTTCCCACGGGCACCCTGTAGCTGGAGTGGCATCTCTGCTTCATTTAACCAGTATAAACACCTCACACAGTTACCAGGACAATAAGGCAACTGAACTTCAGCTGCTCAACAAAGCAAAGCATCCTTACTGAGCCGCCACCAGAAACCCACCTACTTCAAGACAAGCAATGAGAACACCATAAGCTCTGAACCACATGGAATCTGAGGCTGGGAAAGGGCCCTATGAAAATTTGAAACCCTGGAGAGCCATGGTCAGTCAGTGTAGAACCAGGGCGGGGGGGGGGATGTGAACCTCCCAGTGTTGGTGCTCAACATCCTAGCCATGCTGTTTGGGGCTGATGGGAGTTGGAGGCCCACAGGTTCCTCATCCATGGAATAGACCAGTGTTTAAGCTATCTGATGTGGGGGACATGCAGGTCTCTCCCCCCCATGTGAGAGGGACTGGTACCATATTTGTACCCATTTGCTAAAATTGTTGTTTCCTAGAAATGTGAGCAGACTGGCAGCCAGTGGCTCATATCTGGCACCAGTCCATGGACAACCACTTTGAGTAGCACTGGTGTAGACAATGTTGAGCTAGATGGACCTAATGGACTGACTAAGAATAAGACAGCTTCTTACATGTGAAGTCGAAGGCTTTCACAGCTGGCATTCATAGGTTTTCTGTGGGGGTTTTTCCAGGCTGTGAGGCCATGTTCTGGAAGAGTTTATTCTTTTATTATTATTATTATTATTTTATTTAACACATAGAACTTAAGACATCTTAAGATCCCCGCACCAAACTAAAACCTGCTTAATTCCAGCATACATTCATACACACATTCCCAGTACATTACCAAATAAATTACACAATAAATTACAATCCAATCCAATTACACATCATCACACGTTACACAATATACAATACACATTTACATATCTATCTAAATATCTAAAATACATACAACACATATTTAATCCAATGACTTCCATCGCCTCCTTGTTTGATGTATAGTGCTTACTAATTATTTACCTTTGTTGCTACCCACTAAATTTCCTTAATTTTTCTGTTTCTGATGTCCTTAATTATCCTTACTTTATTTCCATTTCCTTATCCTTGTCTTCATTTATTCTACGGATATATTTATTAAATCTCCCCAAATATCTTTCCATAAAAGAATTAATTCTTTCCAAGCTTCCATATTCCTTGGGTTTGCTTTTCGTCTAATAAATTCGATAATTTATCCATTTCAAACATATCTAGCATTTTAACAACCCACTCCTTTATGTGCGGTATTTTTTTACTTTTCCATTCTTTTGCAAACACTAACCTTGCAGCAGTTGCTGCATATAATATAATCCTACCATATTTTTTTTAAATTCTGTAATCTATATTATACATCATATTCAGTAGATAGATTTCCGGTTCACACGGGTAGTCAATTTTCAATGTCCTTGTCATTATAGTATGCACCCTCTTCCAATATAATCTTGATTCCCTACAGCACCACCACATATGATAGTACGTTCCCTTGGTATTTTCACACTTCCAACAATTTTCCGACCTGTTTTTATATATCTTGGCCATTCTCACTGGCGTTAAATGCCACATGTTAATCATCTTGTAAAAGTTTTCTTTCAGGTTGTAGCTTCTTGTAAACTTAATATTTTCTACCCATGCCTTTCCTCAGTCTTCCATATTTATTTCGTGACCTAAGTTTTTTTGCCCATTTTATCATATATGGCTTTACCACCTCTTTTTCTAAACTTAATTTTAATAATAATTGGTATATTTTTGATATTCTTTTCTTGTCTTCTCCATATAATATCTTGTCAAATTCTGTTTTTTCCAGCATTATTGTCAAATTCTGTTTTTTCCAGCATTATTCCTTCTAATTTTTTTATCCATTTTGTATTTCTCTGTTAATTGTTTATATAGGAACCAGTGGCATCGAATTCCTTCCTTTTTAAATTCTCCCTGTGTTTTCATTGTGTATCCTGTGTCATTTTTCTTCAGGGTCAAGTCATATGTTAGCCATTTGTTAAACTGCAACATTTCTCATTCGAATACCACAACGGTATTCTAAAGTACGATTCCCTTTTATGCTTTATCCACACCCTCATCAATGCCCTTCTTATATAGTGGTGATTAAACTCTTTATGTATAGCTGTTTTTCCGTGCCACATATAAGCATGCCAGCTGAATCTGAGGTTAAAGCCCTTCAATTGTAATAGTCATTTGTTTTCAAGCTTTACCCAATCTATGATCCAATCCAGACTGCTTGTGTTATAATATACCCTCAGATCCGGCAGGCTCAGTCCACCTCTTTCTTTCGCATCACACAAAACTTCTTTTTTGATCCGTGGCTTTTTCCCTTCCCATATAAATTTTGATGTGATTTTGTTCCACTCTTTAAAGGGTTTCTCATTAATTAAGATTGGGATATTTCTAAAGAGATACATTATTCGTGGAAGAATATTCATCTTTACTACCGATATTCTACCTAGGAGGGATATTTTTTGGTTTGGCCATCTTTTTATATCTTCTTTAATTTTGTTCCACAATTTCCCATAGTTATTTTCAAATAGATCTACATTTTTATTTGTTATCATTATTCCCAAATATTTGGCTTTTCTCTCTATTTTGAATTCTGGTATTTTCTCCAACTCTTTTTCCTCTGATGTAACCATATTTTTCATCAAAATTATTATCTTGTTCTTATTTATCCACATACTGGCCAATAAACCAAATTCTTCAATTACCTCCTTTATTTTCATTATACTAGTCAGGGGATTATCCAGGAAGAAGATCAAATCGTCGGCAAATACCCTACACTTATATTCAAAACTCTTAATTTTGGGCTCCCTTATCCCCCCTTCCTTATTTTATCTTTCTAATTAAGACTTCTATTATCATAATAAACAAAAGCGGGGACAAGGGGCAACCCTGTCTTGTTCCTCTATTTATTTTACAGCTCCTTGACTTATCTCCATTTACCATTATTTGGAAGAGTTTATTCTTGATGTTTCACCTGCATCTGTGGCTGACATCTTTAGAGCTTCTTACATCTTTATCTTCTGCCCAGTGAGTTTGGGACCTGGCGGCTGCAGGGATCCTAATGACTTAAATTTCTCCAAGTCTTCATTGCTCTATAGCCAAATCAACAATATCCTCAAGATGAGAAGATTCTTGCCCTCCGATAATAAAGAGGAAAATCTTCCAGGAGCTAGTAAGTCATGTTTCCCTCCTGAGATTCCTATTTCTCCCCCTCTGAGCTTGTTCACAGTTGTGGTTTGGGAGTGGGTGCAGAAGGAGAGACTGCCCAGCATTTTCTCTTTCTTAAGAAGGAAAAAATACAAAGCCAGAGACAATGTCCCTGACTGGCAGATCCTAAAATTATTGATAAACACTCATTGGCCACTGGAGCCTAGTGAATTGCCAGCCAAGCAACCCCAGTGGATTTCTCTCTTGCCAGCATCATTTTTCTTAATGACAAGGTATTCAGGAGGAGCTGGGCTGGGGTTTAGCTTCTGTGTAACTTTCCTCCCCCCTCTATGCATCACTTGTTCTAAATGATCTTCTATGCTTTAAGGACAGATGGGAGGGAAACAGGAATTAATGCCCATAATTGTTCTTTCTGGTACTCCATACAGAGGATCAGACACAAGGGTCAGTTCATGTAGTTTGCAGTTAGGCCGTTCAGATGGTTCACAGTTATAGACAGTGGGCAATTTACTTAGAAACAACGGGAAATTCAGGTAGATTTATCTGCTAAGGTCCAGTGGATAAAGTAATTTGATGTTGGCTATGAGAATCCTTTGGGGGTACAAACTCCAGTTCTGTCATGGTCCCTCTGAGGGACTTGAACCCTCTTCTCTCCCACACCCTCAGAGTCAAGGTTTCTAGCTGTAAAATGGTAGTAAGCTGCTCTTCTCATAGCTGTTTTGAAACACAAATGTGTGTTTCAAAGTCGTTTGTACTTTAGCATCTGTACTTGAACAGGCTGGTGAACTATCAACCTCTGACTAGGATGTAAGGATCACATGTCAATAGTGAGCACAGCCACTGCCCAAAGTGGATGGAAGCATTGCTGGTATGCCTCCCTTGCAACATTTTAACATATGTCCCTTCCTTTCCAGCTGATCATCTGAGGAAGAGACATTTTCAGCTCTATTGTGTTGTAGTAGGCAGGGAGGTTTAAACTTCCCTGCCCATACTGCCACAGTAGAGATATAAGACTGGGAGCTCTCTTCAGCTCAGCTGAATATAAGAGCTCTGGTCTTCATCCCTAGTGGGACACAATCAAAACTAAGGGAGCAGGGTTCACAGGAAAGGAACATGCACTGTATTGGGGAAAACTGGAGAACAGATTAGCCCCAACTAGTCATATCAGACCGGAGGGACTCCAAAGCTGCTCTAGAACAAAAAAAAAAGTGCCTACAATAGCTTGGCCCCATGGATTAGTAGTAACACTTCAGTGAAGGTAAATGAAGCAGCCATCCCAAGATATTACATGTCCAGTCGAAGGCTTTCATAGCCAGCATCCATAGATTTTCCTTGGGTTTTTTCAGGGCTGTGAGGCCGTGTTCTGGAATAGTTTCTTTCTGATGTTTCGCCTGCATCTGTGGCTGGCATCTTCAGGGAATGGTTGGGTAGGAGTGTGTGTGGAGTTTATATTTTGTGAACCCCTGTTGGGGAGTATATGTAAATTTGTGTAATTGTGTCTTGGTGGGGGTGTACTATAGACATCCAAGCCAAACTGAGGACTTGGATGAAGCCTTCCTGGAACAGATGACCACACATTCAGAAAGGAGAGATGTAGTAGTAATGGGGGATTCCAAGTATCATCATATTTGTTGAAAGTCAAAGAATATAAGGCCCAACAAATTCATCACTTGCCTTGTAGACAATTTCATTTTCCAGAAGGTGGAAGAGGCAACTAGGGGATCAGCTATTTTAGATCTGATCCTAACCAACACGGATGACCTAGTTATTGGGATGGAAGTGGCAGGATCCTTAAGTGGGAGTGATTATGTTCTCCTGGAGTTTGTTATACGGTGGAAAGGGGAAGCTAAGACTAGTCAGACATGCATTCTAGACTTTAAGAAAGCTGGTTTCAGTAAACTTAGGGAAATACTGGGGGTGATCTCTTGGGCAGGAATACTAAAAGAGAAAGAAGTTCATGATGAATGGGAGTTGTTTTTTGTTTTTTTAAGCAAGATATTGAAGGCATGATTTCAAACAGTTCCAATCAGGAGGAAAAATGGGAGGTGTCTAAAGAAACCAGGATGATTGTCTAAAGAACTTTCTACTGAGCTAAAATTTTAAAAGGGCATGTACAAGAAATGGAAAAGTGAGGAAATCACCAAAGAAGAATTCAAACAAATAGCCAGCTTGTGTAGGGAGAAAGTCAGAATAGCTAAAGCACAGAAAGAGCTTGGGCTTGCTAGAGAGGTTAAATACAATAAAAAGGGCTTTTTTTGTTTATGTCCATACCAAAAGGAAGGACAAGGAAGTGGTAGGGCTTGTGCATGCAGAAGATGGCAAAATGGTAACAGGAGACAGAGAAAAGGCAGAACTACTCAGCACCTTCTTTGCCTTAGTTTTCTACCAAAAGGAGAACAGTACTTAACCTGGAGAAAATGGAGCAGATGATGCAGTAGGGGAAATGCAGTACAGAATTGGTAAAGAGGTAGTACAGGAATAACTGGCTATACTAAGTACATTCAAGTCTCCAGGGCCAGATGAACTTCATCCAAGGATAGTAAAAGAACTGAAAGACATAATCTCAGAACCACTGTCAATAATTTTTGAGAATTCCTGGAGAACAGAAGAGATCCCAGCAGACTGGAGGAAGGCAAATATTGTCCCCATCTTTAAAAGGGTGGGGGGAGAGGACCCAAATAATTACTGCCCAGTCAGTCTGACTTCAGTAACAGGAAAGATTCTAAAGCAGATCATTAAACAGATAGTCTGTAAGCACGTAGAAAGGAATGCCATGTTCACTAAAAGTCAACATGGTCTCAAAACCAAGTCATGCCAAACTAATCTTATTTCTTTTTTTAAAAAGAGTCACAAGCTTGGTAGATAAAGGAAATGCTGCGGATGTAATATGTCTTGATTTCAGTAAGTACTTCGACAAGGTCCCCCAGGATATTCTTGCAAATTAGCTAGTAAAAAGTGGGCTAGACAATGCAACTCTCAGGTGGATTTGTAATTGGTTGACCGACTTACAAATAGGGTAGTCACCAATGGCTCCTCTTCATCCTGGAGAGAAGTGACTAGCAGGGTGCCACAGAGTTCTGTCCTGGGCCCAGTGCTATTCAACATCTTTATCAATGACTTGGATGAGGGAATAGAGGGTTTGCTTATCAAATTTGCAGATGACACCAAATTAGGAAGGGTAACTAACATCCCAGAGGACAGATACAGAATTCAAAATGACCTTAACAGATTAAATAGCTGGGCCAAAAGTAACAAAATGAATTTCACCAGGGAGAAATGCAGAATACTACACTTAGGCAGGAAAAATGAAACACATAGACATAGGATGGTGACACCTGCCTTGATAGCAGTGCATGCAAAAGGGATCTAGGAGTCCTAGTGGACCACAAGCTGAACATGAGTCAGCAGTGTGACGGGGCAGCCAGAAAAGCCAATGTGATTCTAGACTGCATCAATAGGAGTATAGTGTCTAGTTCAAGGTAAGTAATAGTGCCACTCTATTTTGCTTTGGTCAGACCTCACCTGAAAGACTGTGTCCAGTTCAGGGCACCATAATTCAAGAAGGATATTGAAAAGGTGGAATGTGTCCAGAGGCGGGCGACCAAAATGGTGAAAGGTCTGGAAACAATGTCCTATGAGGAGCGGCTTAGGGAACTGGGTATGTTTAGCCTGGGGAAGAGAAGGTTAAGAGGTGACATAATAGCTATGTTTAAATACAGTAGGACCCCCCCATATCTGCTGGGGAGTTCTGGGGAGCCCCGTGGATACCAAAAACTGTGGATAATAGCGAACACCATTGAAAATAATGGGACTTCCAGTTTAAAATAACATAGAGTTGCCTTGGAGGACCTAGAAAATAGCTAGAGGGGACACATTTTCTAGGAAGACTCTATGGTAGGTGTGCTGTTTTGTGTCCCATGGATAATTGAATAAGTGGATAATGCATCAGTGGATACGGGGGTGCTACTGTATTTGAAGGGATGTTATATTGAAGATGGAGCAAGCTTGTTTTCTGCTGCTCCAGAGACTAGGGATATTTTCAGATGGGGGAAATAACCCCCGTGAAGATTGGGAGAGAAAAGGGGCTGTTCCAGCGCTCCATTTCGCACACCCCCATCCTTTTCCAGATCTCCATTTGTTCTCCCTCCATCCTGCTTTCATTTATCTTCCACTATTTTCCACTATTTTTTACTAACAAAGAACTTCTGTTAGTAAAAAATAGCAGAAGGAAAATTAAAGTAGGACGGAGGGAGAACAAATAGAGATCTGGAGAAGGACGGGTGTGTGTGAAACGGAGCGCTGGCAGCAGAATAGCCCTGTTTCTCTCCCGATCTCCGCAGGGGTTATCCCCCCCCCCGAAAATCTGCTAGGACATGGAGCAATGGGTTCAAACTACAGGAAAAGAGATTCCACCGACTGGGCGTATAAGACCACCCCCTCCAATTTCCAGCCAAAAAATCTAGGCTTAGGCATATATTCGCCAGATAAGACCACCCCCCACACACAATTTGGCTGGCTGGGGGAGCCCTGCCAGCTGATCCTGTTCGCTTTCCCAACTCACGAGGAGATCCTCATGAGTTGAGAAACAAAGAGGATCAGCTGGCAAGGCTCCCCCAGCCAGCCAAATTGGGGGGGGGGGTAGTCTTATCTGGCGAATATATGCCTAAGCCTAGATTTTTTGGCTGGAAATTGGGGGGATGGTCTTATACGCCCAGTCGTCTTATACGCCAGAATATATGGTACCTTTGCCAGTAGCTAGAAAGGCTGTCAAGTGCTAGCAAAGCCGCAGTGACCCTCATGATTGACAGCAGAATATTTGGGGTCTAGTGCATAAGAGGTGGAGCGAATGAACATTTATTATTGAGTGTCAAAGCTACTTGCACCATTCTTGAGGACACCGGAACAGTTCCAGTTTGTGCAGTGTGCAGGCCAGGTTACAAGAACAGAAGGATGGACCTCTCTCAGGCTGCTTTTGGCATGACTGGGGTCCCTCCCCTTCAACACAAACTCAGGGAAATGATCTAGCCACATCCATCTGTTGGTGGACTAGCCACACCAGGACTATTAAGAGTTGGCATTTGGCCCAGGGCAAAACACATGATTGGGTTCCTCTCATAGCCTCTCTCTGGTCTATTGAGATACAAAACTTTATTTTGCAATATATTGTTTATTTTTCACTGTTCAGGACCCCAGGGACCAAGGGGATCCCTCCCCCAACCTTCCACTCTTCAGCGCTGCAGACTGCTAGGGAATGCTGGCAGATTATAGGAACAAGGCTCCTTCTACTGTGCCATTTATATATTGCATTTACATTGTGCCCTTCTGCCAAAACTTGGCACTCATGGTGGGTAACAACAAAAACTAAAACAAAAATACCAATTAAAACATATTGAGGGGTTAAAACACAATAAAAACCCAGTAATGAAAAAGAAATATCATACTGTAATTGTTTCTCCTCCAAGCTGCAACACACTTTGTTGTTGTTGTTGTTGTTGCCATGCACCTTCAAGTAGTTTCTGACTAATGGCAACCCTAGGGCAAATCTATCATGGGGTTTTCTTGCCGCGATTTGTTCAGGGGTGCCTTTGCCTTCCTTTGTGGATGAGACAGTGTGACTTGGCCAAGGTCACCCAGTGGTTTCCATGCCTGAGGGGGGATTCGAATGCTGGTCTCCAGGGTCATAGTCCAATGCTCAAATCACCATAGAGGCCCCTACACATATGTGTGGAACCAGTACCCACAGTTTCAATAATCCGTTGTCCAAAAAATATGGTCTCTCTAGGCGTTTCCTAAGTCCTCCAGCATGAGTCTATGGTAACTTCTGCTAGAAGTTACCATATAGTCACACAGGAGATGCCTAGAGAGGTGGCCTCTCTAGGCCTTTCCTAGGCTCTTGAGCATGATTCTATGGGGTTTGCTATTACCCATGGTTTCAAGTATTCGTGGTAAGTCTGGGAATGTATCCCCCGCAGATACAGTGGGTGAACTGTACCACGCTGTCTCTCACAACATAGTTAGCAATTCATATTCACAGGTGTGAATGGATGGATGAACAGGCATATACAAGTCACATCCAGGCTGGCTTTTCACCACTGCAGGGAATCACATTAGTCTGAATAGATGCTGTTGTCCAAAATATTTGCAAGTATACACACGGTTTCTTTTCTTTATATAACTGTTCCTGCCCCCCTGCCTCCAGACCCAGCTTTGGGAGAGGATCATTCTTTGGGAAAGGATCACATTCCATCACACTTTCTCCCCACTATGCCCTCTCTCTCTCCCTCTCCCTCTCCCTCTCCCCCAGCCCAGCAAATACCCTATTACAGTTGTCATGGAAATTAGAAAATGTGTCTGTTTGAATTTCCTCAGTGTCGGCCTCCTTTTCCCCAGCAGTTGCTACATCAGACAGCCTCTGGCAGTGCTAAAGCAGGCGCCACTCTCATTAGATGGCTGGGATGCTCAGTGGGCAGCCACCACTCCCCCCCCCCCACAGACAGACTGGCACTGAGGATTGAGGGCCACAATTGAACGTGTCAGGCTTCTTTAAGCTAGAGAAAGTGAAGATGTTTCACAGCAAACTGAAAGGTGCGATTAATCAATGCAGTTCCCTAGAGGATCCTGGCCTGTCAGGCACAAAAAACCATATACATCACAGCAGGGAAAGAAAAGCAGGAAGGCCAGGTGTCTTTTGGTTCCATAGCCATTTCCCTTCCATGGAAGCTGCTGGTGCCTCTATGTGATCTGAAACTTTGGAGTGCAGCTGGGCAAAAGAAGGGCCAAGAGGAACAGGAAACCTGCACCATCCACCAGGTTTCCTTTGCTGGATAATGAGCTGTTGCAATTGAAGGATGGAGAGACACTGCTTTTCTATTCATGCTGCCCGGAAACATTCCTTTGTTTTCTGATGGGGAGACAGTTCAACAGGACAACTCACATGCTCTGCCAGCTAAGGGAGGGCGAGCTAGATGCGGGGGTGGGGTGGGGGAGAGACTTACATCACATATAGCCATTGAGGAGAGGTGGAACCACAGTCCTCTTTCAGCAAAATCTCTAGCTTGGGGCTAGGCTTTTGTTCCAGAGCTGTTTTAAGAAGTTTATGGGGCTTGGTATTGAACTGGGCACCTTTCACGGCTTAATTGATGGCATATAAGAAGTGGGTCACCAAATTGCCAAGGAAAGGAAGGAAGAAACATTGAGGGTGAGATGGATGGACGTGCGAAAGAGCAGGAAAGGAGTGCCAGCCAGGAAGGAGTCATAGCAAAACTCTCAAAACATAATGGGTAGGGCATGCTGTAGACCCACAGTGCAGGTTTTGATATGAAGGAGGAAAGAGACACCTGGGACAGCAAGCAACTAAGGCTGCTTAACACATTCAGGAGTAGCTATGTTGGCCATGCAGCAAAACAAATCCAGAATTCACCAAAAAAGGCGATACCTTTATTGGCCAACCAAGCTGCAAAACACATGATGCAAGCTTTCAAAGCTCTATGGGCTTCTTCATCAGGCAAAAGATGTTTAAAAATAAAGAAAGAAAAGTGATGGTGTTGAAGTCACAGGCTGACATGTTGTCTCAGGGGTTGCTTGTGCTGTTGTTCAGGTGAGGGATCTCAAGCAGGTAGAGGCCACTCCTACTTTTTGGCCATGGGGTGCTGAAACAAAAGACAGTAAAAATAAAATCCTTCTGTAGCAGCAACCTCTCTTGGTATCCAGGATACTATGGGCTCCTTTGTTAAGCAGAGATCATTGGATTTTTTTATTATTTTTTGTTTTTATATTTTTATTGAGGGTTATCAACTTGTTAACAAGTCTCTCTGACTCTGGCTTTTCTTCGAAAACGAAGATTCAGGAAGGACTCATCCCGCGCTTTCTGCAAGCGCGCTGATGACTAAAAAGGCCAATCCGAGATAAACAAGTCCGGTTGCAAAAAGCACAGCAGAAGGTCTCCTTGGGTGATGTTTTTGGGTTGTGATTCTTTCTGCGTTGTCGTTTCTCTTCAAGACTTGTTCGTCGTGCGTTCTCAAATAAGGCTGCAGCATTGTGGATAGCGCGTCTCCATGCCTCCCGATGTGAGGCCAGGGCGGACCACTGTTGGTGATCAATTTGGCCAAGCCTGAGATGTTGTTTCAGGGAGTCTTTGTATCGCTTTTTTGGAGCGCCCCTCTTACGCTGACCCGTGGCGAGTTCACCGTAGAGTAGTATTTTTGGGAGGCGATGGTCCTCCATCCTAGAAACGTGCCCTGCCCAGCGCAGCTGTGTTCTCAATATCATGGCCTCAATGCTGGTGATCCCTGCTTGCTCAAGGACAGCAACATTCGTCACATAGTCAGTCCAGTGTATATTTAGGATTGTGCGTAGACAGCGCTGATGAAAGCGCTCGAGGAGTCGTAGGTGGTGGCGATAGGTGACCCATGTTTCAGATCCATAAAGGAGGATAGACAGTACGATGGCTCTATACACACTGATTTTTGTGCTTTGCCTCAGGTGTTTATTGCTCCAGACTCTTTTGTGAAGTCTTCCAAATGCACTATATGCCTTTGCTAATCTGTGATCGATCTCTTTGTCAATCTTGGCATCTGAGGAGATGATGCTTCCCAGGTAGGTGAACTGCTGAACGGACTTGAGCACAGATTTGCCGACGGCAATGTGGGGATGGTGGTGTTCGTCCTGTGGTGCAGGCTGGTAAAGATCTTCTGTTTTCTTCAGGTTGACTTCCAGCCCAAACAGCTCTGCAGATGTTGCAAAACAGGATGTTAGGTGCTGCAGAGCTGCTTCTATGTGGGCAACAAGGGCAGCATCATCAGCGAAGAGCAGCTCACGGACTAGATAGTCTAGAGTCTTAGTGTGAGCCCTCAGATGGCTTAAGTTAAACAAGCTACCATGAGTACGGTAACATATATAGATGCCGTCTACTTCTTCAAGCTCTGCCGTAGCCCTTTGGAGCATCATGCTAAAGAAGATTGTAAATAAAGTTGGTGCAAGAACACAACCTTGCTTCACTCCATTAGTTATTAGAAAGGGCTCTGAAAGAGCATCGCCATATCTGACTTGACCACACTGTCCCTCGTGTAGCAAGTAGAACTGGGAAAATAAACATACAGCAGTGGGACACATACATTTGACAAGATGTCAAACCTAACATTGTTAAATTTCAGTCTTGCTCATTGGATTTTTCAAGAAGTCTCTGTACTGCTACATCTGGAAAAAACCTTTAGGTACTGTATAGGTAAAACTTAGTCAATTATAGTCCGAAAGAGAAGCTTTACCTTTGTTGGAGGTAGTAACCTGGGAGAGTTTAGCCCCAGTCCATATTTCCCTCTTCAGCCTTCTCCAAGACAGGCCAGGCATTAGGGGTGGGGTGGGGGATGCTCTGGGTGTCTTTGATTATAGCTCCTATACTCCCCAGGAAGCAGCCTGAAGGTGTTGGTGGGGATCCAACACATCTGAAAAGCCCCAGGTTGCGGAAGGCTGGATCCAGTTCTGTTGTCCTTTACAAAACAGGAGGCAGAGCAGCCTGAGGCCTCACATCCATGAACCAGTTATCGGGAAAGGAAGTCTCTCCTTAATGGGAGAAAATGCAGCCCTATTCAGTATGATAACCAGATTGTGTGGCTGATAAAATGCTGGAATATAGAAGAGGCAGGTTTTAAGATTGCCACTGAATTGCTCTTAAATTCAAATTCAGATCAGCATTGTTCAGGATTCTGTTCATGTACAGCTGTGTTCTCAGATTATGGGGATGCTTGCTAAAATTCCCATTGCATTTGTGGTGTGCCATTGTGTTGGTGGGCACTTGGGAAGAGCTCTGTGGTTTTTAGCATCTCTCTCAAAGATTGCAAACATTGTGGATTCTTGCAACATCACATGTGAGAATTATAAGTCATGGAATCTAAAGATTACAAAACCCATGATGCTGTGTGTATACATAAAGAAATCTGCCTGGGGCTGTAAGTGAACCAAGGAATCAGAAATATGGCAGAGCAAAGAGGGAGAGTCAAAATCCCAAAGGGTGGATGTAATCTGTTGAAATGGATGCCTGCTGGATTACTGGTGGATTCTGAAAGTGGTGGGGAGTCATAAAGTCCCAGTGCTAAATGATCATGTCCTTTGTTTCACCCATGCACAGTAAATTTGGGCCTGCCTAGGCAAACCAGTCTGAAAAGGCTTTGCCTCAAGCAGCCTAATCAGAAACTGTTTCTTCTTATCCCTGTCTACAGTACCTTCTTTTCCAATATGAATGTATCCACATTAGAGTTATAGCGTTTTGCTACCACTTTAACGCCCATGGTTCCATCTCATAGAATCCTGGGATTTGAAGCTTTGTGAGATATTTAGAATTCCTTGATGGAAAACTCTAGTCTACTCATTCCCCCCAATGCAGCACTGGAGCTCTCCAGTAGAGAATTCTAAGTACCTTGTGAAACTATAAATCCCAGGATTCCATACAAGTTAAATTCCAGATAAGGTGATATCACAGTGCTATAACGTGGCAGTGTAGATACATTCATAAGCTGCAGTCACGTCCCTTAGAGGACTATTGTGAGGGCTTAAATGAATCACACTACCTGAAAACCTTCTTTTGCGCTCTTACAACACTCCACTTCCTTTTCCAGGTGTGTAGCATTTTCTGTGGTCATTCAGACCGGGAGCTGGTGTTGCCATAACTGTTGCTCTTTGCTCTAATTCTCAGGGACAGGGCTAGGTTGTATATTTCCTGATGGCTGTTGCCACACAGGGCCAATGGCCCAGTGATACTGCTGTCCCTTTCTTTCCCTCTCTCTCCATGGTTGCTTTCATTACTTCCCCACTCCCTGCTCCTGGCACTGTGTCCCAGCTCCTCCTCCCCTCTGTTCATCACATTAATACAACCAGGAGCCTTTCTCCCATCTTTCTGTCTCAGTGCTACACATAAAAGCGGCCCTGATGGCCATGGCGTGATAGCAGAGCCAGAACTTAATTTCACAGCATTTTTCACATAATACTCCATAAAACTGAACAAATTTGCTAGAGTCCAAATTCCATCTCATTATGCAGAGTCAGTGCAAAAGCGGAACCCTTTTAGATTCCAGGGCTGGAAGGCCCACTGAGGGGATGTTACAGAAGAAGGAGGGAAAATAATTAATTAGGTAGCGCTCTATATCTTTGATCCTCCATCGTGAGGCACATTAAATAAAATGCCTAGCTCATGAATATCAACATGGCATGGAGTGTGGGGGGTGGGTGGGGTGGGGGGCTATGGTCCCTCCCTAGGAGATTAAAAGTGAGTCTCAAGTCAAAGGGAAGTTAGGATGGACGGCACTGGAGAATGTGTGTGGGGTGTGTGTGTGCGGCTAATCCTTTCTTTAGGTACATGCTTAAAATATATATTAGAGCTCATTGAAAAATCTGGTATTTGTGGGTCCAGAGGTAAAATAGCAAGTGGAGGGGGATGAGCTGTGTGTCTTCTGACTGAAGGATCCAGGCTGGGGCTAGGAATGAACAGCTGGAGGAAGGCTCAATTCAGGAAACCTCTGGGACGGAGATGTGGTTCAACTGGGAGTTTAAGGAATGACTGCTACAATCAATGACCCCAGAGACTTCTGATCAACGTTTGGCTGCCCTGTGTGGCAAAGCACTTGGGGTTCTAAAGGGAAAGCAGAAGCAGTTTTTTAAATTTCTCCCAAGCTTTGCCCATCCAGGTGTTCCACTGATTCTTATTTATTATTTATTTATTGATATATTTCTACTCCGCCTTATATCAAAAGATCTGAGGGCGGCTGACAAATAACATTTAAAACAAGTTTGAAACCGTAAAAACTCTGTAATTTAAGTTAACTAAAAGTATATGAAACATACTAATGAGTTAAAAACAGATTTAAAAAAATTAAAAAGTGTTTTCAAAACTATGTACATCAGTAATTGAGGTGGATTAATGAGGCCCAAAGGTCTTGATGAATAGTTCTTCCTGATATGGGTACATATAATTGCTTCCGTTTCAGGAACCTGCCTTTGTCTGCACACCATTAGAACCCTCTAGTAATGGTACTTTCCAACTTTCCTGACTTTTGCCTACAGGCTTGCCTTCTCAGTCCAGGCGAGGCCTCCTGCAAGATCTGCCCTAGCATTTCCCACTGAGTGCCATTCCACTGAGATATGTCTCTCTGGCTCCCTGGTAGTAATGTACACACCCTAGTGTTAATGGAGAAGGAGAGCACAAGCAAGAGCTGCTAGCAGTTGTTTGCCACTATTTCAGGAATCATGGAAGGGGCCAAAAGGGCCACCTAGTCCAACCCTCTGCTATGCAGGACTACGCAACCACTGCACTCCTGAAAGATACCCATCCAGCCTATGTTTAAAAATGTTCAAAGAAGGAGAGTCCATTGCCCTGCCCCCATTTGGTGTCATCTGCAAATCTGATAAGCATGCCTTTTATTCCATCATCAAAGTCATTTCTAAAAACAACAACAAGGCCAGGATAGACCCCCGAGGCAGCCTCCTAGTCACTTCTCTTCATTAGGCTTGGGAATGTGAGGCTCTCCAGATGTTGCTGGACTGCCATTGTCATCCTTAATTAATTAATTAATTAAAATATTTATATCCCATCCTTTATCTGAAGATCTCAGGATGACTTACAATAAAATCAACTTAAACCAATAAATAGTTACAAAAGTTTAAAAGATTAAAAATGTGTTAAATAGTTTTTCCATTATAGAACAGACAGATTAAAACTGGTTAAAACAACCCTGAATAATATAACTCCCACTTTCAGAGAAAGACAGCATGTAAATTAATTAAATAAATACATAGAAACAAAACATGTGCAGCCTGGATAAAATCAGTTTGGCCCAAAGACTTTAATAAAAAGCCAGGTTTTAACTTGGTACCAAAATGGTTCTAACTTTTCTTACTATTGGCTATGCTGACTAGGGCTGATGGGAATAGCAGTCCCAAATTCATATGGGGGACCAAAAGTTTCCCAGCCTGGTCTTGATGATGCGTGCACTTTTTACTATGCACCCAATTATTATGGTTATGTCATGCCCTGTGCATGACAGGTTGTGCTTTGCCCTTCCAGTTTGCACAGTTTCTGGGGCTTTGTAGGGACCTGAGCCTCCTGGCAGCAGCCCTTCTGATGTCTGTGACATACTTTCACATCTTTCTAAGGAAAGCCAAGGGTCTCGTCTACACTGGTAGGAAACCCCCCAAACCCGCCTCGTAGCTGCGATGGATGTTTTTGATCCACAGCGACCCTATAAACGGCACACTTACTGGGGCTTGTCTGATGGGAGATTGAATTATCCTGCCACACTATCATAGGTGAACTCTCATTTGTGTAAATGGGTGGTTCACTGATCACATGTCCTATACATTACATTACATTATTTTTGGCCATACAGCCAGGGCAACTCCAGGGTCCCCCTTTTTTCTCATGCATGCAAATATACATTGACACAGAGTACTGTATTATTGGCTGAGTGGAGAAATGTGTATATAGATATGTGCACAATTGAAAAATAAAAAAAATGCTGGGGGGAATGCCAGCATGCTGGTAGAAGACAGTCCCATCCACCGGAAACCGCACCCTTAGCTTCACACTGAAGTCAATCCATGGCACCACATGGCCAATGATCCAGAGTTTCCCCTGAAATGCAGAACAAATCTTTTAGACTTGGCTTTTCCTGCCGATAAAATAAAATAAAAATAAAAATAAAAAAATCAATGAAGCTGCAAATCATGAGGAAAGCCCAAGAATTGAACTTGATTTTACACCTTGTGTCTGGGCCTGTTATTTATTTGGTGGTTAAACTGCCAGCACAAAATTCCAATTTCTATTCCCATAGCTGAGTCCAGTGAGATCCAAAGCCAGTAAACTCAAATAACAGTGGTGGCAGCAGATCATCAGCATCTTTTTTATTGGCAAATTCTTTCTCATGGCTCCATGTGGTGGTGGTGGTGGGGAAATATATGGTGATAGGTACTAAAAAAAAATCTTGGTGAGGATTGTAATGCATGTTTTATTGTCAGTCATTAAATTTATTGTGGTTGACAGTCCTGAAGGTATCTTGGACTCTGAAAGAAATGCTAGATTGTGTACTCGCTGCTTCATTATGTTACTTGTTACTCTCTTTGGACTACAGTCCCTATTGTTCCCAGTCACAATAGCTGGGTGGTGATACAAGTTGTATTTCAGCCCATAACTTACAAAATATTTTTTTGTTGGGGATAACAATTCCTAGAATCCCACAACATGGCTATTGGCCTGGTGATGCCGGGAGCTGTCACCCCCCCCCCAAAGGAACTTTTCCAGGATCTGGTCTAGAACACCCAAAGGGCATCATTTTATGGGAGGCTGGTGTGAGGTATAAGTTATCTGGAAACATTGTATAACAGGTGCCAAGACTCCAGAAATGAAAACATGCAAAATAGTAATTGTCATCTATGAATCACCTTGGCCCTCAAGCTTTTTGCTGTTGCTCCTCAGACCTCAGTCTTCTCCCTGAAGTGGAAATAGGGTCCCTTTGGAAACCTGACCACAACCACTGACTTTTCCTAACAGTCAAGGTGGGATCCTGCTGCCTCCCTGGCAGTGAATATAGGCCTGAGATGATAATCCACTGGGGAGGGAGAGGTCAGCCACAATACCCCACCGTTAGATTAAAAACGTCCAACCCAAGCAATCCTACAAGGAAAAAGTGTGATAGCTATTTTGTCTGATGAAATCTCTAAACCAACAAGGATGCTCTCACCTATTCTTTACTTAATCCATAACCCTGAAATTATGGCATCTGTTCAATATGGATGAAATTAATTACCTTGAGAACTGAGTAACAGGTTGCCTTTCTAATGCCCCGCTTATCATATACAGTAATCAAATCTGCAAAGTGCTTCCCCAAGCAGACCTGGGAGTAGACATTGTGGGATTGTTTGCAGCAGCCATTAAATACTTAGGAATCATTTGCAGTGGAAGACATTCACTTTTTCAGAGGCCAGAACTTCCAAGTAAGAAACCTGCCCTGGGCTCCCCATCTGAGGCTAAAATCCAGGGGGGTCTCACCTGCTCTACAGAGAAACTGGTAAAAGCAGCAGCTGGGAATAGAGGTGTGCTGTGTGCTCCTTACTCAAAGGTTGCTGTCTGAATCAAAAGAAACACTGCACAACCTTTGTTTGTTTTTAAGAGGACCTATTAGCCTTTATAGTTGAAAGGGAAATAAAACATGAGAGCATGATATCATTTTAAAAGGGGAGACCTTCTTAATCTTTTTAAAACTGGAGCAAAAAAAAAAAAAATTGGTGCCCACAAAGGCTTGTTCTTAGAGCTGGTGACCTATCAAGCCAAACATGGACCACCAATCCTATATTGTAGCCTGAAGCTTTATATAGTAAATACTACCAGGCATGGCTGCAAAGCTTCATCTGGCTTGGTGAACTGAAGCTTGAGCAGGCTGGGCATTACTACTTCGGTGGTGGTGAGTGGCATCGTCCTGATGTCCACCATTCCTAAGACCTCATTTTCGCCCTTATCTATTGGTCTATTCCATGAGACACTCATAGCTTAGGAGAGGAAGTTGGACATATACTCACAGTCCTCTGTACATGATCTTCCAACCCCACCAGTGGAGGTGGAACCTTACCTCATCATAGGCCTAGAAAGGTGTTGTTGCTGCTGCTGCTGTTGTTACCATCTTCTCCCTGTTCTTGCCACACAAGCACATCCAACATTGCTGCTGTCCTCCCTTCTTCCTTCTTTGCCCTAATTTCTGCATGAAAGCCAAACTACTTCCAGTTGCAGCTCCTGGCTGCTTTCCCCTTTCCTCCCTATGACCCAGGTTCTATCCCTTTAGAGTGAGATCCATTCACTCTTAACTACCCCATTCCCACAGTCTGCGTGTGTAAAAGAGAGAGAGGGAACACCAGCATGGGATAATTTAGGGGGTAAGTAATGCAGGAGGTTTAGTTCCTTCAATTGCTTTGTATTACAGTTCTAACCTCTCCATTGATGCCCCCTTGTCGTGGGAGAGAGGCTTGTGTACCCTAATGATGTTTTGAGCTATGCTGGCGGTGGCATAATAGCCACCAGTAGAGTCTCCCATGCCAGACAGGTCAAAACCGAAGGGTCTGACAAAGAGCGTAAAAGGGCAGGATGGGCTCTCTAGCCTTGTGGCAACCGTCCTAGGAGAAGGAAAATTCTAATCCCAAACCCGGGCAGATGGTGCTCGTCCAACCCTGTAAGGTCAACCATCTAAGAGAAGAAAACTCTAATCAAACCTACGACCCGAGGACCTCGCTGCTACATCCATGCTTGCTAGGCCAGCAGACGAACCTTTGGTTTAAAGGGTGAGGCCAGTTCTGTGCACGCTGTGCTCCACCAGAAAAATCCATTGCAAAGGCTCGAAGGACAAATCCAGTTCCAAAAAAGCCCTGTAGCAACAGGCGAGAGACAAACAGCAGGTGTAAAGATGCACTGGAAGCCGCAGACCCAAACCTGCATGCAGGCAGTTCAGGACATTGGTCGTTCGAGGCTGACCTGGGAGATGACAGTCTTGTTCGGCAGCATCCTGAACGACCAAGCAGCTTTTTTTAAGGAGAGCACTGCTTGCTCCATATGGAGAGGGGCCTAGAAAAGGTGACCTAACGAAAGCTCATCCCCAACTACCTGGTTGGCTAGCCGTGGCCAACGGGACTCTTCTGATGCGGTCAAACCAAGGCAAAGAAACAAAGGCACACACCGGCTTCCAAAGGTGTAAATAAACTGACACTTGCATGCTGGAACATCAGAACAGCCGAGACTCTGAAGATAGTGGACGGCCTGAGCGTCATTCTGTCCTAATAGCCCATGAACTATCACGGCTTAATATTGACATCGCTGCTCATAGTGAAGTTCGCTTCCATGAGAAAGGCAGCCTTAAAGAACATGGCGCCGGCTACACACTCTACTGGTCTGGCATACCCAAAACCGAAAAACATCTTTCAGGAGTAGGCTTTATGATTAAAAACTCCATTGCCTCCAAACTCAAAACCTTGCCAACAGGACACTCTGATTGCATTATTTCCTTACACCTCCCACATGTTGTTCTCTTTAGTATATATGCCCCAACTATGCAAGCCAACACAGACCTACGCCAACTCATACAAAAAGTCCCTGTAGAAGATAAAATTATTATCCTTGGTGACTTCAATGCCAGAGTAGGAAAGAACTCCGAAGCCTGGAAAGGTGTCTTAGGCAAGCATGGTGTTGGAAACTGCAATGATAACGGACGCCTCCTGCTAGAGTTCTGTGCAGAACAACAGCTGACTATTACAAACACAATCTTTCAGCAGAAAGATAGCTGGAAGACAACCTGGATGCATCCCCGATCCAAACATTGGCACCTCATTGACTATGTTCTAGTCTGTCAGAGAGACATTTGTGATGTCCGTCATACCCGAGTGATGCCCAGTGCAGAATGCCAAACAGATCATTGCCTTGTCAGATGTAAACTAAATCTTCATCTTAAGTTCAAACCTAAGAGGGGTGGCATCTTAAAGAAGAGACTCTTCAACAAGCTACCATGAGAGACAACTTCCAGGCAAATCTACAAACAAAACTTGAAGACCATCCTACAGATCCTTCTCCTACAGTGCTTTGGCAACATATCAAAAACAGTATCCTCCAGTCTGCAGAAGAATCCCTCGGGTTCTCCCACAAGAAAAATCAAGACTGGTTTGATGAAAACAACCAAGAGATCCAGGAGCTGTTGGCAAAGAAGAGAACTGCTCACCAGGTATACCTCACCCAGCCAACCTGCCATGTAAGAAAAGCAGCTTTCCACCTCACATGTAGTAAACTACAACAAAAACTCAGAGACATGCAGAACAAGTGGTGGATCAATATAGCAGAAAAGACACAACGCTGTGCAGATCTGGGTGATCATAGAGGATTTTATGAAGCTCTTAAAGCAGTGTTTGGACCTACCTATCAGGTCCAAAGCTCCTTATACAGTACAGATGGTCAAACATTAATTACTGATAAAGCCTCTATCCTGAATCAATGGGCTGAACATTTTCAAAGTCTCTTTAGCACCAACCGAGTAGTCCAAGGCTCAGCTATCCAACATATGATACAAAAACCGATGAAAAATGAATTGGACATAGCTCCCACTTTGGAAGAGACCCTTAAGGCCATACAGCAGATGAAAAACGGCAAGGCAGCTGGGATTGATGGAATCCCACCTGAAGTTTGGAAACACGGAGGTCATGCAGTCCATGAAAAATTCCGCGAATTCCTTGTGAATTGCTGGGGAAAAGAGGAACTGCCATCAGACCTCCAAGATGCAGTCATCATCACCCTGTACAAGAAAAAAGGAGCAAAATCTGACTGCTCAAACTATCGAGGCATAACACTGCTTTCTATTGCTGGAAAAATCCTTGCAAGGATACTCCTGAACAGATTAGTTCCTGCTATTGCAGAAGAACTTCTCCCTGAAAGCCAATGTGGCTTCAGAGCCAATAGGAGTACCACAGACATGGTATTTGCCCTTAGACAACTGCAAGAAAAATGTAGGGAGCAGAACAAGGGTCTCTATGTAACATTTGTCGACCTCACCAAAGCCTTCGACACTGTGAGTAGAAAAGGTCTGTGGCAGATCCTGGAAAGACTAAGATGTCCCCCCAAATTCCTTAAAATGATTATCTTGCTACACGAGGGCCAGTGTGGTCAAGTCAGATATGGCGATGCTCTTTCAGAGCCCTTTCTAATAACTAATGGAGTGAAGCAAGGTTGTGTTCTTGCACCAACTTTATTTACAATCTTCTTTAGCATGATGCTCCAAAGGGCTATGGCAGAGCTTGAAGAAGTAGACGGCATCTATATATGTTACCGTACTGATGGTAGCTTGTTTAACTTAAGCCGTCTGAGGGCTCACACTAAGACTCCAAACTATCTAGTCCGTGAGCTGCTCTTCGCTGATGATGCTGCCCTTGTTGCCCACATAGAAGCAGCTCTGCAGCGCCGAACATCCTGCTTTGCAACAGCTGCAGAGCTGTTTGGGCTGGAAGTCAACCTGAAGAAAACAGAAGTTCTTTACCAGCCTGCACCACAGGATGAACACCACCATCCCCACATTGCCGTCAGCAAATCTGTGCTCAAGTCCGTTCAGCAGTTCACCTACCTGGGAAGCATCATCTCCTCAGATGCCAAGATTGACAAAGAGATCGATCACAGATTAGCAAAGGCATATAGTGCATTTGGAAGACTTCACAAAAGAGTCTGGAGCAATAAACACCTGAGGCAAAGCACAAAAATCAGTGTGTATAGAGCCATTGTACTGTCTATCCTCCTTTATGGATCTGAAACATGGGTCACCTATCGCCACCACCTACGACTCCTCAAGCGCTTTCATCAGCGCTGTCTATGCACAATCCTAAATATACACTGGACTGAGTATGTGACAAATGTTGCTGTCTTTGAGCAAGCAGGGATCACCAGTATTGAGGCCATGATATTGAGAATGCAGCTGCGCTGGGCAGGGCACATTTCTAGGATGGAGGACCATCGCCTCCCCAAAATACTACTCTACGGTGAACTCGCCATGGGTCAGCGTAAGAGGGGCGCTCCAAAAAAGCGATACAAAGACTCCCTGAAACAACATCTCAGGCTCGGCCAAATTGATCACCAACAGTGGTCCACCCTGGCCTCACATCGGGAGGCATGGAGACGCACTATCCACAATGCTGCAGCCTTATTTGAGAACTCACGCCAAACAAGTCTTGAAGAGAAACGACAATGCAGAAAGAATCACAACCCAAAAACATCACCCAAGGAGACCTTCTGCTGTGCTTTTTGCAACCGGACTTGCTTATCTCGGATTGGCCTTTTTAGTAATCAGCGCACTTGCAGAAAGCGCGGGATGAGTCCTTCCTGAATCTTCGTTTGCGAAGAAAAGCCAGAGACAGTTCTAATGAGTCTGTAAACAAACTGTCAGAATGACTTTGAGAGAGGAGAATTGCCTCCTTAAGGCCAAGGAGAAGTCCCTACCGGTACCTGTGAATAATGGGATGATTCAAGATAAAGAACCTTTCTCATAGTTTTGGTGATGGTATTTGCTTGGGGTGTGTATGTGTTTGTTTTGTGTGAGGGTTTCATTGCTAGAAAACCATTCCAGAGTGATCACTCTTTCCTCCTTCTTCCAGTAGACTTACAAAGCTTGGTTCCTTGCAATTATGTTGGATAGAGAACACGACCAGGTGAGGAAAATGGAGGAAAAGTTAGAACTAAACTGGAAAGCTGTTGATCTCTGCACAGAACACTTATGCAAAGGTACAAAACATTTTGCAAACCTAAGAAAGAGCAACCACTGCTGATACGTCTGTCTGACTTAAGGCTACTCCATATATAGAAGAGTGCATTGGAGTGTTTCCTGTATGAATTTCCCACATCTTTTCTGGACACACAAAGAACATTCAACTACTGTATCTGAAAATACATGGTTAGCTGTTGGAAAATCCAGCATTCTTCCTCCCCTCACTTGCTTGCTATTAGAGCAAGTAAGTTTTAGAGAGGTCAAGTTCTCCTGCATGCTAAAAGTCTTTTCCTTTCTCCTCATCCTATCTTTAGTGGACATTTTTGTAAACAGACACAACTAAACTACAAGATCATGTGACCTAGTTTTACTAACCTCATGGTCTAAGATCATTTTATGACTCTTTGTTTTGAGCCTTCAGAGAAGCATGTTGCCTTCCCTGCTTACTCCATAGGAATGCCTTTGGAACTCCATAGGAATGCCGTCTCACTGAATTGGTGAGTTAAGGACTTCTCAATCCGAAATCTATTCTTAGGATGTAGCCTCCAATGCATATGTAGATTTAAAGCTATTAGTAAAGCTTAAGTATTTCTTTTATCAAGAAGATTGCCTGTCTCTTTTGTTCTCATGGTTGGGGTCAAAGCACTGTACTAATTGAGTCCCGCTCCCATCTCTGCTCTACTCTGCTACAAGAAAGTTAATTCCGGAGAGTTTTAACTTTGAAGAAGTTTCACAAAAGGGCTAACACCCTGGGACCTCTAATTTTCTCCTAACATTAACATGTTCCCAGGAGCTTCTGCTGTCCATGTACCCTGAAAGTGATGTTTACCTTATTTTGAGCACTCTTAAGTACAGCAAAGATGTTTTTTTTGTAGAATCTGGGGTTTCTGTAACATGAGAAACAGCTTTTACAGAAAAATTATTCTGAAATTCACCTTAATCAAAATTTTAAAAGTGCACATACTTTCAGCATTCTTTCATCTCTTCATCAGGTGAGGTGACGCTACTGATCATGGACTTGGAGCAAGACTTCAGTTTTCTTTGCAGTGAAAAGGAAAAAAAGGGAAAGAGACTGATCTTTTAAAGATCAGCCCTGATAGACATGTGAAATTAGCAAGTTGCTTCTTTACATTCCAAATCTGGACGAGTGTAGAAATAATAAATATTTAGAACGCTGTTCCTGAGGAGCAGCTTCAGGCACCCCATTTACAAGTCCCCTCTGCCTTGTTTTGCTTTCTAGCCATGCTGCTTCTCAGGCTCTGTGTAGGCGGCTTTGTGAATAAAGTAAGCATCCTTGTATTATCCTTGTTTTATCCTGTTCAGAAGCCTGATGAAGAAATTTGCATTGTACTCTGATCTGCTGCTGACTTCTGTGTGGCCTGCCCCCTTCTGCCCCTCCACGCTCCATATGTTGATCTTTCTCTCTGCCTCCCTGATCCTCACCTTCCCTTGGCAGGGCTGCAATGACTGAAGGACGCTCTCCTCCTACACTCCTGCTCAGGCAAGCTGAATGACTTTGAGAGAAATAGAAAAGGTCCTCATCAGAATGGAACAGGAGAACATGAGCCTTTACCTCTGGGTACAGAATAATAGAGATTTACTTTTTTATTAACGTCCCCTCATGGGGAGTTAGAGAGAAACAGTGAGAGGACGTGAGAGGGAAATGTGATCAAGCACGTGGTCCCTCCCTGGAGCTGAAAAGCAAGAGGAAGTGTTGGGAATCAGCCAGTACTCCACAATGGGGATCCCAGGGTACACAGGAAGACAACTGGCCTGTGTGAAGGAGGATGAGCTTGTTGGCAGTCATGGGAAGTATATGAACTACCTGACAGAGCAGGACAGATTCCCCCACAACCCCCCATGAGGAGCTATTCATGACCTGCAGAAAAGCAGTGAGGCAAAGACCTCCCCCCACCCGCCACTCCGAATTTGCAGTAGACTAGCTAGCAGTGGAGTTTGGGCAAAGGCAGGGAGGGGCCTCTCTACAGATTTTGGGACAGAGCATGGAAAAGTAACTTTCTCAAACTTGGCTTGCAGGCACACCAAGAATGCCATGGAGAATCTCCATGGAAACTTTGGACTGCAACTGTCCCTTACCATTGGCCAGCCTGAGTGGGGCTGATGGGGGTTAGAAGCCAAAATATCTGGAGGATCAAAGGTCTCCCAGTCCTAGCAAATGGGAGATCCATTTCTACTGGACAGAAGTGGGGAGATTTTTTTTTTTAATCACCAAAGTCACATTCCCTTGAAGCTAAATCTCCAGGGCTTGCATGTCAACAGTGGGGTGAAGGATATTTCTGACAGGATTACAAAAGAGAGGGAAAGAAAAGGTTAACCTTTCCCATGCTTATTGCTCATTCATGTACATATCCAGAGGCAATCATGCATATAAAATCCACACATAACACCCATGTATCTTCATTTTCACATGTAACACACATACACATGCACATACACAAATGAAAATTCCTCTCCCCACCCACAGCAATTAGGCTAGGAAAAAAGTCCCCTGCCCGCCAGTTAATTGACAGAGGGTGGGGTCATCTTTATTAGATTACAGCATGAAAAATGGGGAAAGTTAAACTTTTATTCCCCTCTCTATTTGCAGTCTTGTCAGAAACAATGCCCCCAACCCTTTACAGCAATTAGATGGGGTGGGGGAGATTTCCAAGGGCTCCAGCAAAGATTTAGAAAAAGAGAGGAAGCTAGGAGATACAGAGCTACTTATGCAACCCCTTCAACTGGGCCCATCATCCATGTACAAAAGCAAGGAAAGAGGAAGGGGAACAAGGGGAAGGTGATGAAAACTTCACCTAACCTGCAGAGGACGGATCATTGCTGTACTGAATACTGGAGTTAGCTGGCTGCCTTCTTCTTGTTGTTGTTGTTATGTGCCATCAAGTTGGCTCCAACTTACCATGACCCTAAGAATGAAAGCCCTCCAAAGATATCCTATTTTTAACAGCCCTGCTCCGGTCTTGCAGACTCAGGGCCACGGCTTCCTTTACTGAGTCAATCTGCCTGGCTGTTATAGTGAGGTGTTAATGTTATGGAATTACTATATAGAAATGTATCCTGAGGATTTGGATTAGCCTTTCCTAACCTGGGCATATAATATTCTAACTACCACAATCCACAGCCAGTGTAGGCATGGTGGGAATAGTAGACCCAAGGCATTTGGAGGGCAGCAGGCTGATGAAAGCTGCTTTAGACCATATTGGCATAAGCTGCATCTCCTCTTCTGTCACCACACAGAGAGGTTGTCATATGATAAATGGATGCACCACCCTCACAGGCTCTTTCCCCGTGACTTCTCTCTTGCCTTCTCAGCTTCTTTTGTAATCTGCTGGGGTGGAGAACATTTTTGTTCCTTGCACACTTTTTGTCTCTTAAAACATTTTGGAATTTTCTTTCATTGTTGTTTCAAAGAATGAATACAAAACAATAACACCAACTGGGAGAACTATATTGAATATAATTATTTTCTGAATGGTCTTATATAAATCACAATTGTATACAACTTCAGTACCAAGCTGCACTATAAATCAAGTGATCAAGTATGAGCTAAACTATAAATCAAGTACTAACTATTATACAATAACCATGTGTCACAAACATACATAGATTAAGTCACAATCACATATGATAATGTTGTTGTCTTTAACATATCAAATACAAGCTACACTATAAATCAAGTGCTAGCTAACTTTACATAACCATGTGTCACAAACATGAATAGATTGAGAAATAGTCACTTAATGGTGATACTTTCTGACTTATTACATACACAATGTTTTAATGAACATTTAGGAATACAAAGCAAAACCACATGTTGTATAGTTATATAAACTAGTTCCCAACTTTACCTCTCCATTGACGCCCCCTTGTCGTGGGAGAGAGGCTTGCGTACCCTAATGATGTTTTGAGCTATGCTGGCGGTGGCATAAAGCCACTGGTAGGGTCTCCCATGCCAGGCAGGTCAAAACCGAAGGGTCTGACAAAGAGCGTCAAAGGGCAGGATGGGTTCTCTAGCCTTGTGGCAACCATCCTAGGAGAAGGAAAACTCTAATCCCAAACCCGGGCAGATGGTGCTCGTCCAACTCTGTAAGGTCAACCATCTAAGAGAAGGAAACTCTAATCAAACCTACGACCCAAGGACCTCGCTGCTACATCCATGCTTGCAAGGCCACAGCAGAGGAGCCTTTGGTTTAAAGGGTGAGGCCAGTTCTGTGCACGCTGCGTTCCACCAGAAAAATCCATTGCACAGGCTCGAAGGACAACTCCAGTTCCAAAAAAGCCCTGTAGCGATAGGCGAGGGACTAAACGGGAGGTGTAAAGATGCACTGGAAGCTGCAGACCCAACCCTGCATGCAGGCGGTTCAGGACATTGGTCGCTCGAGGCTGACCCGGGAGATGACAGTCTTGTTCGGCAGCATCCTGAATGACCAAGCAGCCTTTTTTAAGGAGAGCACTCCTTGCTCCATATGGAGAGGGGCCTAGAAAAGGTGGCCTAACGAAAGCTCATCCCCAACTACCTGGTTGGCTAGCCATGGCCAATGGGCATCTTCTGATGCGGTCAAACCAAGGCAAAGAAACAAAGGCACACACCGGCCTCCAAAGGTGTAAATAAACTGATACTTGCATGCTGGAACATCAGAACCAGCCGAGACTCTGCAGATAGTGGACAGCCTGAGCATCATTCTGCTCTATTAGCCCATGAACTATCAGGTTTTAATACTGACATTGCTGCTCTTAGTGAAGTTCGCTTCCATGAGAAAGGCAGCCTTAAAGAACACGGCGCCGGCTACACACTTTACTGGTCTGGCAAACCCAAAACCGAAAAACATCTTTCAGGAGCAGGCTTTATGATTAAAAACTCCATTGCCTCCAAACTCGAAACCTTGCCAACAGGACACTCTGATCGCATTATTTCCTTACGCCTCCCACATGTTGTTCTCTTTAGTATATATGCCCCAACTATGCAAGCCGACCCTGTAGAGAAAGACAAATTCTACACAGACCTATGCCACCTCATACAAAAAGTCCCTGTAGAAGATAAAATTATTATTCTTGGTGACTTCAATGCCAGAGTAGGAAAGAACTTCAAAGCCTGGAAAGGTGTCTTAGGCAAGCATGGTGTTGGAAATTGCAATGATAACGGACACCTCCTGCTAGAGTTCTGTGCAGAACAACAGTTGACTTTAACAAACACAATCTTTCAGTAGAAAGATAGCTGGAAGACAACCTGGATGCATCCCCGATCCAAACATTGGCACCTCATTGACTATGTTCTAGTCCGTCAGAGAGACATTTGTGATGTCCGATCATCGCCTCGTCAGATGTAAACTAAATCTTCATCTTAAGTTCAGACCTAAGAGGGGTGGCATCTTAAAGAAGAGACTCCAAGTCAACAATCTTCAACAAGCTACCATGAGAGACAACTTCCAGGCAAATCTACAAACGAAACTTGAAGACCATCCTACAGATCCTTCTCCTACAGTGCTTTGGCAACATATCAAAAACAGTATCCTCCAATCTGCAGAAGAATCCCTCGGGTTCTCCCACAAGAAAAATCAAGACTGGTTTGATGAAAACAACCAAGAGATCCAGGAGCTGTTGGCAAAGAAGAGAACTGCTCACCAGGTATACCTCGCCCAGCCAACCTGCCATGTAAGAAAAGCAGCTTTCCACCTCACATGTAGTAAACTTCAACAAAAACTCAGAGACATGCAGAACAAGTGGTGGATCAATATAGCAGAAAAGACACAATGCTGTGCAGATCTGGGTGATCATAGAGGATTTTATGAAGCTCTTAAAACAGTGTTTGGACCTACTTATCAGGTCCAAAGCTCCTTATACAGTACAGATGGTCAAACATTAATTACTGATAAAGCCTCTATCCTGAATCAATGGGCTGAACATTTTCAAAATCTCTTTAGCGCCAACCGAGTAGTCCAAGGCTCAGCTATCCAACATATGATACAAAAACCGACGAAAAATGAGTTGGAAATAGCTCCCACTTTGGAAGAGACCCTTAAGGCCATACAGCAGATGAAAAACGGCAAGGCAGCTGGGATTGATGGAATCCCACTTGAAGTTTGGAAACACGGAAGTCATGCACTCCACGATAAATTCCACAAACTCCTTGTGAATTGCTGGGAAAAAGGGGAACTGCCATCAGATCTCCAAGATGCAGTCATCATCACCCTGTACAAGAAAAAAGGAGCAAAATCCAATTGCTCAAACTATCGAGGTATAACACTGCTCTCTATTGCTGGAAAAATCCTTGCAAGGATACTCCTGAACAGATTAGTTCCTGCTATTGCAGAAGAACTTCTCCCTGAAAGCCAATGTGGCTTCAGAGCCAATAGGAGTACCATAGACATGGTATTTGCCCTTAGACAACTGCAAGAAAAATGTAGGGAGCAGAACAAGGGTCTCTATGTAACATTTGTCGACCTCACCAAAGCCTTCGACACTGTGAGTAGAAAAGGTCTGTGGCAGATCCTGGAAAGACTAAGATGTCCCCCCAAATTCCTTAAAATGATTATCTTGCTACACGAGGGCCAGTGTGGTCAAGTCAGATATGGTGATGCTCTTTCAGAGCCCTTTCTAATAACTAATGGAGTGAAGCAAGGTTGTGTTCTTGCACCAACTTTATTTACAATCTTCTTTAGCATGATGCTCCAAAGGGCTATGGCAGAGCTTGAAGAAGAAGACGGCATCTATATACTTTACTGTACTGATGGTAGCTTGTTTAACTTAAGCCATCTGAGGGCTCACACTAAGATTCTAAACTATCTAGTCTGTGAGTTGCTCTTCGCTGCTGCTGCTGCCCTTGTTGCCCACATGGAAGCAGCTCTGTAGCGCCAAACATCCTGCTTTGCAACAGCTGCAGAGCTGTTTGGGCTGGAAGTCAACCTGAAGAAAAAGGAAGTTCTCTTCCAGCCCACACCACAGGATGAACACCACCATCCCCACATTGCCGTCGGCAAATCTGCGCTTAAATCCGTTCAGCAGTTCACCTACCTGGGAAGCATCATCTCCTCAGATGCCAAGATTGACAAAGAGATCGATCACAGATTAGCAAAGGCATATAGTGCATTTGGAAGACTTCACAAAAGAGTCTGGAGCAATAAACACCTGAGGCAAAGCACAAAAATCAGTGTGTATAGAGCCATTGTACTGTCTATCCTCCTTTATGGATCTGAAACATGGGTCACCTATCACCACCACCTACGACTCCTCAAGCGCGTTCATCCGCGCTGTCTACGCACAATCCTAAATATACACTGGACTGACTATTTGATTAATGTTGCTGTCCTTGAGCAAGCAGGGATCACCAGCATTGAGGCCATGATATTGAGAATGCAGCTGCGCTGGGCAGGGCACATTTCTAGGATGGAGGACCATCGCCACCCAAAAATACTACTCTACGGTGAACCCGCCATGGGTCAGCGTAAGAGGGGCGCTCCAAAAAAGCGATACAAAGACTCCCTGAAACAACATCTCAGGCTCGGCCAAATTGATCACCAACAGTGGTCCGCCCTGGCCTCACATCGGGAGGCATGGAGACGCACTATCCACAATGCTGCAGCCTTATTTGAGAACTCACGCCGAACAAGTCTTGAAGAGAAACGACAACGTAGAAAAAATCACAACCCAAAAACATCACCCAAAGAAACCTTCTGCTGTGCTTTCTGCAACTGGACTTCTTTACCTCGGATTGGCCTTTTTAGTCATCATCGCACTTGCAGAAAGCGCGGGATGAGTCCTTCCTGAATCTTCGTTTGCGAAGAAAAGCCAGAGAGAGAGAGAGAGAGAGAGAGATGTTGTGAGAATTCCTTACATTTCCCCTCTTTCTCAAACACTACTCACAATCATAGGCTATGTGAATTTTAAACTTATTTATAAAAAATTATCACAACATATGTTACTAAATCAGTCCACTATGTGGTGAAACAGGCTCTAACAAGCATAATTATGATATCTAACAATACATATGTGAAAGCACCAATAATGACTTCAATAGCTACAGTTACAGAGATAATCTTAAGACAAATGATTTCATAGTAATCTTAGCAAAACATTCCACTGTCTTTGGCTAATATATGAGTTATCTGAGGCAATGCAAGTTTTTTTCAGGATGGAGAAAAGAAGCCTTGCTGGCAGCTGCTTATGAGAGCTATAGCAGGCAGATTTGGCAGTTTTGCAAAAGGAGCCTTGCTGGCAGCTGCTTTTGGAAGCTATAGCAGGCAGATTTGGCAGTTTTGGCAAAGCTATAGCAAGCCAATTTGGCAGTTTGGCAGACGGACAAGCAGCCCCGGGAACTGAAAATATCTGTGCCGTTTCGACAACTTATTTTGTCTTCCTCAGTGGTGTAAATATTTTTTGCATTCCATTCATCTGTCATAGAAAATAAAGGTAAGTATCCACACTGATTATGTTAGTCAATTTTAAAATATAGTAATGCATTTACCTTAATGAAATTGTTTCCCGAGCCTTCTTTTGGGTCAGTGGTTTCAAGCAGCAGTGGGTGAATGTTGTCGAAACGGCACAGATATTTTCAGTTCTTGGGGCTGCTTGTCCGTCTGCTAAACTGCCAAATTGGCTTGCTATAGCTTTGCCAAAACTGCCAAATCTGCCTGCTATAGCTTCCAAAAGCAGCTGCCAGCAAGGCTCCTTTTGCAAAACTGCCAAATCTACCTGCTATAGCTCTCATAAGCAGCTGCCAGCAAGGCTTCTTTTCTCCATTCTGAAAAAAACTTGCATTGCCTCAGATAACTCATATATTAGCCAAGGACAGTGGAATGTTTTGCTAAGATTACTATGAAATCAGATTATCTCTGTAACTGTAGCTATTGAAGTCACTATTGGTGCTTTCACATATGTATTGTTAGATATCATAATTATGCTTGTTAGAGCCTGTTTCACCACATAGTGGACTGAACATGAGCCAACAGTGTGATGCGGCAGCTAAAAAGGCCAATGCGATTTTGGGCTGTATCAATAGAAGTATAGTGTCTAGATCAAGGGAAGTAATAGTGCCACTCTATTCTGCCTTGGTCAGACCTCACTTAGAATACTGTGTCCAGTTCTGGGCACCACAATTCAAAAAGGATATTGACAAATTGGAGTGTGTCCAGAGAAGGGCAACTAAAATGGTGAAAGGTCTGGAAACGATGCCTTATGAGGAGAGAGTTAGGGAGTTGGGTATGTTTAGCCTGGAAAAAAAGACGGTTAAGAGGTGATATGATAGCCCTGTTTAAGTATTTGAGGGGATGTCACGCTGAGGATGGAGCAGGCTTGTTTTCTGCTGCTCCAGAGACTGGAACACGGAGCAATGGGTGCAAGCTCCAGGAACAGAGATTCCACCTCAACATGAGGAGGAACTTTTTGACAGTAAGAGCTGTTCGGCAGTGGAACACACTCCCTCGGAGCGTGGTGGGGTCTCCTTCCTTGGAGGTCTTTAAACAGAGGCTGGATTGCCATTTGTCGGGGATGCTTTGATCAAGATTTCCTGCGTGGCAGGGGGGTTGGACTGGATGGCCCTCGTGGTCTCTTCCAACTCTGCAATTCTATGATTCTATGATTTAGTAACATATGTTGTGATAATTTTTTATAAATAAGTTTAAAATTCACATAGCCTATGATTGTGAGTAGTGTTTGAGAAAGAGGGGGAATGTAAGGAATTCTCACAACATATGATTGTGATTATTATTGTTAACAGCTTAAAAACTACTGATTACTATTTATGTGGATTATTTTCATGTATGATTGTACAAGTGCTTGCTAAAGAGAATTCTTTATAAAGTTGGGACCTAGTTTATATAACTATACAACATGTGGTTTTGCTTTGTATTCCTAAATGTTCATTAAAACATTGTGTATGTAATAAGTCAGAAAGTATCACCATTAAGTGACTATTTCTCAATCTATTCATGTTTGTGACACATGGTTATGTAAAGTTAGCTAGCACTTGATTTATAGTGTAGCTTGTATTTGATATGTTAAAGACAACAACATTATCATATGTGATTGTGACTTAATCTATGTATGTTTGTGACACATGGTTATTGTATAATAGTTAGTACTTGATTTATAGTTTAGCTCATACTTGATCACTTGATTTATAGTGCAGCTTGGTACTGAAGTTGTATACAATTGTGATTTATATAAGACCATTCAGAAAATAATTATATTCAATACAGTGTTAGTTGGTGTTAGATTAGTCGTGAGGACCCTACAGGAGTGGTGTTACTACAAAACAATAACAACATCAACAAATACAAGAAAGAGGACATAAAGCCTCCCTTCCAGGCAGTGCCCAAATGTCATTACAAAGACATTCTTCAGGGTTATAGAAATAAGAGGGAGTTATCACAACACAAATATACAAATGTTGTTTTGCATTTTACTAGCAGAGAAGGTGCTTTTGCAATTTTGGGGTGTGTGTGTGTGTGTGTGTGTGAATTGTGTAATTAGAATATAGGATAGCAGGAATTTGTTTACTTTTCAATTCCTGATGGAAATTCTGAGCTGTGGGTATGTGAATTTCTCTGCGGTTACAAAGTCCCAGGTGTTCCTTGTAAAGGATCTCTGAAGATGCCAGCCACAGATGCAGGTGAAGCGTCAGGAATAAACTCTTCCAGAACACAGCCTCACAGCCTGGGAAAAAACCACAGAAAACCTATGGATGCTGGCCGTGAAAGCCTTTGACTTCACGTCAGATCCATTATTTGAATAGTAACTTTTTGTTAAAAGGCTCACATACTACCTGTGCACAATTTTTAAAGCCAATTCTCTGATGTTAGCATAGGTAGAGAAGGTGGAAAAGTCTGCCCACATTTCAGTTCATGTGACATTATTCAAAGACCTACATATCTTCCCAGACCCTGCTTTTTCACACAATGGAGATTTTTACACTAAACTGTTACAGTGTTACTATTCCACTTTATTTGCTATGGCTGCCTCCTGTGGAATCCTGGGATTTGCAGTTTAGGGAGGGGCATTTACCACTCTAAGCCAGCGAGATCTTAGGCCTCACTAAACTACAAACCCCAGAACTCCACAGATGGAAGTCAGAGCAGTTAAAGTGGAATAGTAACACTGTAACAGTGTAGTATGAAAATCTCCAAAGTATGTTAAAAGCTTGAAAAGTCTTTCTTCTCAGGTGGCCATATGAAAAAGAGGACAGAGCTCTTATACCTTTAATAGGAAGGGGAAATTTCAGTAAGTGAAGATTATAGGACAAAGGACAGCTAATGAATACTCCCTTCACACATAACTATTAGAGGTTTTGGATCCCTGTTCTCTTTTTCATACAGCCACATTATTTCAGGGTAATGCTATACAATGTTCTAAAGGTGCCTACATCTATACAGCTCAGTATTTTTTGTACACAATATAAATTATACCTTTAAAGAATCTTGATATCTAAGATGTTAGTACAGAGAAATGTCTGTTCAAAATGGTTCCAAGGTCACTCATACAAAATAGCTGTTTTACTGAGTAAGCCCTGGGGATTCAGTAATGATACATGGGTAGTTACAAAATCTCCTCAACCCTGGCAAGTCACATAAAGTGATTTTCTGGAGGACTGGAGGTGAGATTAAGAAGAAGAATAATCAGAAAGACTGGTGAAACATCCTGGACAGCATGGTGGGGTTGGTTGATTTGTTTTCCATTTTCCAGATTTTTAATGTTGCCAGTGTAAGTAGTATAGTACTAAGGAGATTATCAGATGCAGCAAATATGGTGTTATTATGTCGAAACGGGATTGCAAAAGGGCTCCCCTATCGCCTGATATAGTGCCCCAGCGTTCTGCAAGCATCCCGCTGCTATTAAGAAGGCTTTCTTTTGTATTAGTGGGCAGAAGCTGCCAATTGATATCCCATGGCATTTTTTGTGTGGCATTGCTTGTGTGTGAAACTGCACCCCATTCTGTTGGTGTGATTCCAGCATCAATGGGCAGTCCCCGCCAGAACACCTCCAGCTGAGAACAAGAAAATTAGGTACGGGACACTGTTTTTATGAACCTCCCCATTTTGCTGGCAAGTTTCCAACTGTGTTTCAGTGCCTATGTGTTCGTTTTGTTTGTTAATTTAGGTGTTTTTAGGCTTTTAAGCACACTTGTGTCTCAAAAGGGAGATATTGAAGGCACAATTTCAAACAGTACCATTGAGGAAGAAAAATGGGAGGTGTCTCAAGAAACCAGGATGGATGACTAAAGAACTTTCAATGGAGCTAAGTTTTAAACGGAACATGTATAGGAAATGGAAAAGGGGGGAAATCACCAAAGAAGAATTCAAACAGATAGCGAAGACGTGTAGGAGTAAAGTCAGAAAAGCTAAAGCGCAGAATGAGCTCAGGCTTGCTAGGGAGGTTAAGAACAATAAAAAGGGTTTTTTTGCGTATGTCCGCAGAAAAAGGAGGAAGAAGGAAATGATAGGGCCACTACGTGGAGAAGATGGCAAAATGCTAACAGGGGACAGAGAAAAGGCAGAATTACTCAACACCTTCTTTGCCTCAGTGTTTTCAGAAAAGGAAAAGGAGGACCAACCTAAGGATAATGGAACAGAGGACACAATAGGGGAAATCCAGCTCAAAATAAGTAAAGAGGTAGTACAGGAATACCTTCTTAATCTAAATGAATTTAAATCTCCAGGACCAGATGAACTACATCCAAGAGTATTAAAAGAGCTGGCAAATATAATCTCAGAGACATTGGCAATAATATTTGAGAACTCCTGGAGAACAGGAGAAGTCCCAGCAGACTGGAAGAGGGCAAACGTTGTTCCCATCTCCAAAAAGGGGAAAAAAGAGGATCCCAACAATTATCATCCAGTTAGTCTGACATCAATACCAGGGAAGATTCTAGAGCAGATCATTAAACAGAGAGTCTGTGAACATTTAGAAGGCAATGCCATAATCACAAAAAGTCAACATGGGTTTCAGAGAAACAAGTCATGCCAGACTAATCTGATCTCATTTTTTGATAAAGTTACCAGCTTGGTAGATGAAGGGAATGCTGTGGACATCGCATACCTTGATTTCAGTAAGGCCTTTGACAAGGTTCCCCATGACATTCTTGCAAACAAGCTTGTAAAATGTGGGCTAGACAAGGTAACTGTTCAATGGATTTGTAATTGGTTGACCGGCCGAACCCAAAGGGTGCTCAGCAGTGGCTCCTCTTCGTCTTGGAAAGATGTGACCAGTGGGGTGCCACAGGGTCCTGTCCTGGGCCCAGTGCTATTCAACATCTTTATCAATGACTTGGATGAAGGTATTAGGGGCATACTTATCAAATTTGCAGATGACACCAAATTAGGAGGAGTAGCTAATACCCTAGAGGACAGGATCAAAATTCAGAATGACCTGGATAGACTGGAGAGCTGGGCCAAAGCTAACAAAATGAAATTCAATACGGAGAAATGTAAAGTACTGCATTTAGGGCGGAAAAATGAAATGCATAAATATAGGATGGGAGAGACGTGGCTGAATGAGACTACGTGCGAAAGGGATCTAAGAGTCCTAGTAGACCACAAGTTGAACATGAGCCAACAGTGTGATGCGGCAGCTAAAAAGGCCAATGCAATTTTGGGCTGTATCAATAGAAGTATAGTGTCTAGATCAAGGGAAGTAATAGTGCCAGTCTATTCTGCCTTGGTCAGACCTCACTTAGAATACTGTGTCCAGTTCTGGGCACCACAATTAAAAAAGGATATGGACAAATTGGAGCATGTGCAGAGAAGGGCAACTAAAATGGTGAAAAGTCTGGAAACCATGCCTTATGAGGAGAGACTTAGGGAGCTGGGTATGTTTAGCCTGGGAAAAAGACAGTTAAGAGGCGATATGATAGCCCTGTTTAAGTATTTGAAGGGATGCCATGCTGAGGATGGAGCAGGCTTGTTTTCTGCTGCTCCAGAGACTGGAACACGGAGCAATGGGTGCAAGCTCCAGGAACAGAGATTCCACCTCAACACTAGGAGGCACTTTTTGACAGTAAGAGCTGTTCGACAGTGGAACACACTCCCTTGGAGCGTGGTGGGGTCTCCTTCCTTGGAGGTCTTTAAACAGAGGCTGGATTGCCATCTGTCGGGGATGCTTTGATCAAGATTTCCTGCGTGGCAGGGGGTTGGACTGGATGGCCCCCGTGGTCTCTTCCAACTCTGCAATTCTATGATATGATTCTTGCGAGAACCACCAAAATCTCACCCATGCAAAAATGCAGAAGTGAGCAGCGCAAGTGGTCATGTTGCAATAATTAAGGGGCATCTATGTCTCTTGAGTACAGCAGCATGTGAAAGGAAGTTTTATTATGCCAGGATATTTATGCTGTCAAATATAGTGCCAAAAGAATGTTTTTAGACACTTGTCTGATAATCTCCTATGTAAAAGAATAAAAGAATAAAACCAGAACAGAAAAGTGTTTTTGGTGGAGTTTGATACAGCAGAATAGGATTTATTCTTCCCTAGCCAGCCATTAACAATGGACCTGTGTAAAATTATTTTAACATGGACTTTAAAAATAACTCCAGAGCATCTGTTCTAGCAGTGCTTGTCACTCCTTCAGCTTTGAAACATTGGATTAAATTGGTAGGGCTTGGAACAGAAAGTTAAACCTGGGTTGTTGTTTTTTTCTCATTTTGCTGTCAAGTTGACTTTGACTTACAGCAACACTATGAACGAGAGACCTTCAAGAGCTCCATTCATCAACTGGTACTGTAATCATTTTAATTGCAGCTGTATGACCAATCCTTGGCAACTGTATTTCTCTCCACACACCCAGGTCTTTTTTCAACAAGGGTTCAAAATTATTGTTATAAAGCTTGCACCATTTTATCAGAGAGCTCAACACCAAGTTATTTCCTTGGTCTACAAGTCTAGTTGAAACAGAAAGTGTCTTTCTAAGAATATTGTCACATTAATTTCCATGGTTTGAGACCACCTATCATTAAATTTGTGTCCCAACATTTTGTATAATTTAGACCAGGTGTGACAGCAGAAGACCTATGACTAGGCCTCCCACTTTTAAAAACAGCTTAGTAACAGCCAGAGTATGGGGCAAGTATTAGTTGCAATTAAGACTGTGACACTAGAGAGAAAGGGTGAACCATTTCCCCATGCTGCTTCATAATGAAAATGTACCAACTTGGTACATATATATTTTCCTCCATGGAGCAAACAACAGCTTTAGAGGGACATTTGCCACTGAGAAAACAGTGCAACCTAGAAACATTGAGTACAGTGGGCCTTGGTATCCACTGGGTTTAGTTCCAGAACCACCCCCGTGGATACCAAAATCCATGGATGCTTAAGTCCCATTGTATACAATGGCAATAATAAAATGGCACCCCTTATATATAATGGCAAACAGCAAGGCTTGGTTTTTGGAAATTTTTTTGGAATATTTTCAAGCTGTAGATAGTTGAATCTATGGGTGCAGAATCCATAGATCTGGAGGGCTGACTATACTATGATCGCAGCTTAGGCCTCTGTGGTAGTTTGGAGAGATATTTAGACTTCTCTGCCAGGGAACGCCTCCTTTGATGCCTCTGGCCAAAATACAAACCCCAGGATTTCATGGGATGCAGCCATAGCAGTTAAAGTGGAATCACAGTGCTAGAACTGTGCACTGAAGTCTACCTGCTGCTCATGGCTACTATTAAGTTGTGTTTTTTAAAAAACCACTGGTTGTTTGGGCACCCTGATTCTTTCTTTGTAGCATAGAGAATATAGATACCATGTTGCAGGGAGGAGTGTTTAAACTTCATCTGCAGAATAAATAAATATTTTTAAAAGGCTGGTGAGATATTGCATTTCTTCAATGAACTGTCACAAAGCCGTTGTATCTAGTGCTAGTATTAGATTCCAGGAGCGTGGAGAGAAAAGTGGCTACAAAGGAAACCAGATGCAAAGGAGGACTTTGGTTCTATGTTTTAATAGTAATGTAGATGCTAAAACGTTGGCAAGCACTGCTTTTCTGAGCCCTTCATGACAAGGTAGACTTGCCATAATTCTCTTTCCTCCTCCATCACAAAAGGAACAGAAGCCACGTCTCACGTGCTCTATGGTGAAATCCCAGTTGCATTGCTGTGAATGGAACAATGGGTGAAAGAACACATTCATTTAAGAGAGACTGCCTCCCCATTCCCCCTACAGCTGACACAAGGTTTTTGGTACCTCTATATATGCCCTGGACAGTAGCAAATTGGCACAAGCGGTGCGGAGTATATTGCCACTGAGTGGTTTCTTGCGGATAGAGTCTATTATCAGTGAATGTCATTTGGCTCTCTGCTATACTTCTGAAGTGGACAGTCCACAGCCCTTGCCTCTTCTCTGCACTTAAGGCAAATAAAATGCAAAAACATCATTTTGTTGTTGCTTTGTAGCCCTGCCTGTCAGTTGCTGGGCTGGAGGGACCAAACATGTGGCCTAATGTGGTTGTTTCCGATTGAAAATTAGTTGGAAGAGGAATCACTCTTGTTTCTAGCGCTGCCATCAGGAAAACTGGGGAGGGCTCCTGTACCTTTCATGGTTGTGTGTAGAAGGGAAAATGTAAGCAGATGTTCTTTGTCACACAAGCAGATAACAAGCAACACCTGCTGAAATTCCTTCTTCCACACAGCCATTGTACAGGAGCCCTCTCCTGTTTTCACTCTGACAACCCTACTTGTTTCCCTTGCTTTGTCAAGGGATCAGGACAGTTTACACCTGAGAAATAAAAAGGAGAAAGAGTGACAGACAGTGGACTTTATCAGACCACCCAGCTAAACCCCATTCTTTTGCTGGCATAACTTTGCTGTTTTTATGCCAGCAAATGAATTCCCCATGCCACACTTACCTTCTATCCTAGCAAAAGACTTCCCCAGCAATGATGGAGAAGTGAACCGAGTTCTGTTCACTTCCTTGTTCAAAATCCTATGTATTCTCAAGAGAATACATAGCGTGGGAAATTAAAAAATAAAAATAACACTCCAAATGTTTTTAAAAGCACAAAAACAGACTTCCAAGTAAACTGGGGAGTGTCATAAAAAGTGTGTCATCTACCTAGATGTCTCAATCTCACCCAGAAGTGTTCTGGCTGGACCAGCCACTGACACTGCATTCATGTCATTACAATGGCCTTTGGATTCAAATGCCAGCAATGCTAGCACAAAAGCACGAGGGGAGATCTATTGACGGCTTAAGCCGTCAATAAAATAGGACAGGTTTTTGTCAAGACGTAAATGAGAAAGGGCTACATCGTCCACTATGCAAGCCCTTTCACGTTTATGTGGCATCGTTATGACACCGTATTTGATGTATCTGATAATGTCCAATATTTCTCATGTTTTGCATTTTGAAAAAAAGACAAATGAGAAAAGATTGCCCTTCAAAAATAACCTAACGTTAACCCTTCTTCTCAGTGTCCCAACTCTAATCCCAAACACACCCTCTCACTTCTGGATAGAATTCATACCAATTGCTTCCCTTAATACTTCTCCCAGCACCACAGAGATCCAATCCTCACTGCCTTGACAGCCAGTATATCTCCCCACTAACTCCAGAAATAATCTTTCCTTTTGGTGCAATCCTGCCACGGAGAGGCTTTCACTGGTAAGCACAGGCCCTTGCGGCTGGAACTAGCCCTGCCCTTTCTTCTGCATCTCATGGGGTAATGATCTCTCCCTTTCCCAATCTCCCTCTCCCCTTCCATCCATGTACACACACACATTTGGGTTGCAAAACACACAGAGATCATAAATAACTTTAACAAGCCTGAATACCCTTTCTCTGCATGCCCTCAGCTCTATCACCTTCTGCACATCTGTATGCATCAGACAGCCTGGTCCCAGCAGGGAAAATGGGCAACTGTTTCCAGCATCTTGCTGGGGAGCATCTCAATATTGCTGGTGTGCATGTGCCCTGCCCTCTTCCAGCAAAGTCATTGGCTTTCTTCGACCTCCAGAAAAAAAAATCCCACAACCCTCCTCTCTCTTCTTACACACTCTTTCTACCTCTCTCTCTTTCTCTCTTGCCCTACAGCCTGCAAGCAGAACGCTTTTGCCTGCAAGGTCATGGCATAGGCATCCACAGAGAATAGCAGCTTTTCTGACTAACCTGTGCTGGTCAGTCCCTCTTTCAAGTACACCGGGATTTCCTTTTTAAGCTTCCAGCATGGTGTGACTCATACAGGCACAGATGTGTTGCTGTCTACAGGAGATATCCGGCAAAATGAAATCCTTTCCATGAACAATGAATCCCCTGGGCCTGCTGAAGGCAACACACCTGCAAGTTCCTATGAAAAGGGCAAAGGTGGGGAGGAGGGGTTGGAAGAAATTCAGTCCTAGCCAGCATGACCTCTCACTGGAGCATACATCAAAGAATTTGGGATCAACTGTTCTATTTTCTACCCAGGCCTTACAAAGAACCCCCTTCTAATAGGATAAAAGTTTAAAGATTCTTCTTTTTAACATTCATTTCAATCCGTTCCCCAGCTACTTTGATTTTGTGGATTGGTGAAATGCACCTGTACTTCTCTGTAAAGATGCTATGAGACTAACCAGGCCCTTTTCACCATGCATGTAGTCCTGATGCACAGGTTGTTTCCATCCCTTGGGGCCTGTTTGGTTAATCAGTAGCAAGGAACAATAAGTACCGTATGTGCTTTCTCATGAAATCAGAATCCGGCCAAGGAAAAGTAGGGCAGGATTCTTGGGGGTGAGTTCAAGACAGAGGGCTTCCAGTGCTACTTGTCAAAGAATATTGTGCAGCCTGTCCTGTTTTCTTTCTTTCTTTCTTTTCTTTCTTTTTTTTAAAAATCTTCCTTCCTTAATGGATTTTCTGTGATAAGAAAAGAAATGGAAGAACCGGTGGGAAAAGATGGGAGGTTTACAGATGGAAGATGATGACATGGGCTCTGGATTCCCCATACAATTCTGTGAATGAGTCAAGTCAAGTGCACAATAAATACCTTTGTCCAACAGCACCTCTTTTCTGTATAAAAGAGAGGAGATCACTGTAGGACATGTTCCCCTCCTTCATGACAAACAAGGAGCTTTGGGAAGGGAGATATGTGAACCGAGGGAGCCCCAGTGCTGCTCAGCCTCTCTCTGAGGCCTTCTATAAATTACCCAGGCAGGACAGTGAGCCTTTTGCATTCAGTGGGAAAATTACCTTGTCAAACTGTCCTGTGTCTCTCCTGAGAGTAGAATTAGAAGTTCTGAGGGGAAACATGGGCTACCCAAGCCCTGATTGTTTTTCTGATGCTAATAGGAGACCCTCAGTGGATAGGTGCCAGGGACAGCTGGGATTGACAGTTGGTTGCTTACTCTTCTTCTCTTACTTAGCTCTTCTTCCCTGCTGATTTCTCCCCCTATAGATGTTCTCCAGGACCATTTTAATTGCACCCTTCCCCAGCTGTGATCAGAAGCTGGAAGCTTAGTTTCTCCCTTCCCCACTAAGGGGCTTTCCGCACTCCAAAGAAAAGCGACAATGCAGCAGGAACATTCCATCTTCCGTGCTGCCTGACTGCATTGTGTTGTTGTCCTTCCCGTGTTCTTTTGTTCCAGTCCTGTGGGGGGACTGAGGTAAAACCATGTCTTTTAGCTAATGGGTTTTTCCGATTAGGAGAAAGGTGTGGTTTTACCTCAGTCCCCCACAAGACTAGAACAAAAGAATGATGACATCATGTGGTAAGGCAGCACGGAAGATGGAACACTCCTGCTGCACTGCCACTTTTCTTTGGAGTGCAGTAAGCCCATAAGACACAAATTCATTCCCCCCACCTCTTTCCTCAGACCATACATTATTGAGAGCCTCCAGCCATGTTTACCAACACCCTTACTCTGCCTTCTCTTTTCTTTCCCTTCTTCTCATTCCTACTGGGTCTCTCCTAGAACAAACACCCAAACTCACAGATAGGCACAACAACCAGGATGAAGGAAAGTGGTCAGGATGGGGCTTTGCAAGGCACAGTGTTAAGTGCAAATGCCCCTTTCTCTGTATTTCAGTCATCTCAGTTTGGAAACAAATTTACCAAGAAGGTAAGTCTTAGTTCAAAGATGTGGCTGCTTTCAAGCTCTGGAGAAATTCTCCCATCCTGCTGCCATAGGCCTCCAAGTTTTGCTTTCTTTCTTATGGAGATGGGCATTCGCCCTTTCTCCCACCCATTCTAAGGATGGTTCTTGTAGGCAGTTCTATGGTGTCACTGAGGCCAGGCAAAGCCCCAGTGAAGCAGTGAAGCAGAAGCAGTGAAGCAGAATGTGACTGCTGCTTTCAGATTATTCTCCTAATGAACAACGGGGCACACCTCCTTCACACAGTTTTACTGAGGTTTCAGATGACATTGTTTTCCTCTTACAACCCTCCTTTGTCTCCCCACCCCACCCTCTTCCATCTTTTCTCTTGCTGCAGAAAACCTATTCAGGAGAGAAGGAGAGAATGGCTGTGCCATATGATTCTAATCAGTAGCACTAGGAACCCTTCCTCCCTGTCTCCCTCCAACTACCCCAAAGCACCCCTGTTCTCTTAAAGGTCCAGATTGTGGGGTTGTCTACACAAAGGGGTGGGGGGAAGACTGCTCCACAGTAATAGCAAGTCACAGCCCCCATAAACCTTGCATGTCTGTAGCCAAGATGGTGGCCACGAGTGGATTACTTGCATTTTTAAAATCTGCTTCTGAACTTTTTTAAAAAACTAATTCTATGGTGTGCACAAGCGATATTCCACCTTTCCAATATATATAGAGAAAAAGATAGCACAAACCTCTGTTTTATCGCCTTAGCGATCACTTGTTAAGGTGAAAATCCAACATGGCAGCAGTTGGCACTCACCCTGTAAGCCAGCCTCACACCCTGCGCTTGTCCAGCTAATCAGGTTTGCACTTTGTCCTGCATGGGGAAGCGATGCATGTTGCTTATCCTAATGAGCAAAAAATATGCATATCACTGGAACTTTTTTTAAAAGTCGGGAAAAACCACAAAGGCTTTTCTCCCATAGTTTTTCCTCTTTTTGGCCCCCCTCCTTCACAACGAGACAATGTGGGATCCCATTAAGACAGCTTGTTTTCTGAGCGAATTCTGTGAGGGGTATTTTCACCATGTGGACAACCCTTGTCTTGCCTCTTGAGAAGATGAGCCTGAGAGTCTGGCACCCAGGGTCCTTTCTGCACTGGGATCTAGCAGGTAGGGGCAGGCCTGCCAAAGGAGCTGAGATTTCAGATTCTGTTCTTGATTCCACAACAGGGCTTGCTGCCATAAAATGGTAGCCGTTCACATGGCAGACATTACAACTGCACTTTCCTTGACTTCTGTGTGGCCAAAGTACCCATGCCTGCCAATTCTTGGTTTCCTGGAGTTTGCTCTTCCCTCTGCCAGAGTTTCCTCAGGCTTTGAACAAAATCAGTGTTAGGATGACTAAAATGTTTCAAAAAGTGACACAAATACACTGAATTCTGCTCAGGTTGAATCAATCTTGTATCTTTTTTTCAGTGACACAAAATTTTGAGTTCTCCAAAATTCTTCATCAGGTAAGATGGCACAAATATTCAGGGGCAGGGGAAGAAACAAAAAGTCTAAAGATCCAGCCTGGTGTACTGGATACTGTATGTCTCAAGATGGATGGAGAGTGCAGGCTCAGTGGAGAGAAGGGGTGTTAAAGTATCAGTTTTCAGTTTGCTGGGGTGCACAGATAATGCACCTCTCCATTGACGCCCCCTTGTCGTAGGAGAGAGGCTTGCATATCCTAATGATGTTTTGAGCTACTCTGGCAGTGGCATAAAGCCACCAGTAGGGTCTGACAAAGAGCGTCAAAGGGCAGGATGGGCTCTCTAGCCTTATGGCAACCGTCCTAGGAGAAGGAAAACTCCAGTCCCAAACCCGGGCAGATGATGCTCGTCCAACCCTGTAAGGTTAGCCATCTAAAAGAAGGAAACTCTAACCAAACCTACGACCCGAGGACCTCACTGCTACGTCCATGCTTGCAAGGCCACAGCAGATGAACCTTTGGTTTAAAGGTGAGGCCAGTTCTGTGCACACTGCGCTCCACCAGAAAAATCCATTGCACAGGCTCGAAGGACAGTTAATGCTCTCGCTATATTCCCAACTGACTAGTGTTGGAAAATATAGTTTGCAGTCCAATAAGTGGAAATGCTTGTGCTATTGAAGGGTTAACTGAGAAGCCATATGAGATGAGCTGATGTAACTTCCTGAAGTTTTGCTATTGGGCAATCTGGGATGAAGGGGAGTGTCTGAGTATTCTTCTTTGTTCCAGAAGCCATGATCCTTAACAAACCACATGGGCCTTTGAACTGAGAGGACCCCGAAAGGGGTGTCCTGAATATAGATTTGTAACAATGTAGTTTTTAAGTATTTTGAACTAGTTTTAGTTTGTTTTTATGGAGTTTTTGTTCCTGCCAAGAATGAGCTCTCTAAACTGTGAGTAATGAAGCTTTTGTACTTTTTAAACTAACTTTTGAGTCTTGAGTGGTTATTTTACTAGTTAAACAACTTGGGAAAAGAGAAAGGGTGTTTGGTTACTTACTAAGCTGTGATTTTTACATGTATGCTAACATTCTGACGCTAGATGCTGCTGCGTTAACATTAAACTCTGCTAAACTGGCTGTATTCTCCACTAACGTGTGAAGTACAGTGTGGATATTTAAACAGGGACAACATACCCTGATATTTTAAACAGTGAATTTTATACACATTCCAATAACTAGAAAGCTGGCTGAGACTCAACACAACTGCTCACTGACTCTAGTTTTGAAGCAATTCATCCCAACTCTATGTTTTCCATGTTTCTTTCTTTTTTTTCAAAGATTGTAACAACCCCTCACAGGTTTCAGTGTGATGTGAGTAAGCCTGAGGTACTGTATTTGCAGAATGGTCCATGAAACCTTCAGCAGAGAACTGCTATTCTGTCGGGAACCTCGGGTGCTCCAGAGTTCAAACTCCTGGCTTTGAATAGGCATGTCATCCCTTCACATTCTCCTTCCTTTGCTCCCTGCTGACAGCATTACAGTTCTGATCAACATATACACTCAACAATGGTCCCTTCCAACCAGTCACTTAAACCCATACAAAAGGCATGTTCCCTTGCCAAAGGCTTTGTGTGTCTTCCCACCCACTCACCCCCACTGGCTTGTGGAGGAGTAGGGGTGGATGGCCTTCAGCTTTCGCCTGTGAGTAAATCGCAGGGGAGTTGATAAGTAACACTTAAGAGGGAGTTGGAGGCAATGATCCCCCATGGCCCAAGCGAAATCAAAGCCCTGCAGCAACCGTGCTATGCCTCTCTATGCAATGCCAATTCTTTTGCACAGCACCATTAATCCAACCCAACTTCCACATAGCCTTCCAATGTAAACAACCCCAAATCCCCATCAACAGTTTTAATTAAAGCCCATTAACCAGAAACCAGTTCTATCCTTAGCACAGCATGGCAGTGGGCTGAAGAATGTGCTGGCAGGAAGGCTCTGAGCCAGGCTCCTTCCTGCTGACTTGGCAACAGGAGCTGTGAACAGGGGACCCATCTGCCAAAGTGTGCTAGATGTCCGTTTGAAGCTGGTTGAAGCCCCTCAAACCATTTTTGTGAATTGGTTTTGGTGGTTTAGTTTTTCTGTAGAGAAGGATTTCCTGTAAGTGGCTAAGACAGATACCAGTATACACATGGCTAACACATTAAGGACGCTTGTAACATAAAATCCATACTAAAAGGGTAGTAATGAATTCAGAGAATTGCCAAGCTGACAAAAGCTGATATTACGGAGGCATTTTAGGAGTCCCTTTATTCCCCCTTCAGCTATTAAAGCTTAGCTTACTGGATCAAAATCTATGGTGGGTGGGGGGATAGAATTGTTCCTTTTCGCTCTGCCCTATCAATTTAAATAAATTAACTATTAGATTAACTACACTTAAAACAAAACAAGAAATCAATCCTGCAGGCTTCAGCTGCTACTAAACTACGTTTTGCACCACTAAACCAATAGTTGCTGAGGGTGCCTGCAAAGGAGGTGCTCCTAATTGGATTCCATTTGCGTTCCCTCTACATCTTTATAAGTGAGGGGGGTGCAAAGAAAACAGGAGGGCAGAGAGGCCCAATTCAAGTAGCCTTTGCTTACCCCCTCCCCTTTCCCTTGCTAATCTGTTTTGCATGGAGTTATGACACCAAGAACCCCTGAAGATTTGCTCTCAGTGCACTGTTTCTTGTGCCATGCAGCAAAGTGTGGAAACATTACTAAGCTTGACGTTTGTCTAGTTTATAAAAGGTAGGATAGGGGGTGGGGAGATGGGACTCTTAGAGAAGGCCATGACTCAGACTGTGACTTGTACATCGGAGGTCGCGGGGTGGGGGGAAGCTAGGGCATCCTTGATGTCTGTGGCACCTGCTTCAGAGTTCTGTCTCATTATAAACTCCAATCCAGACCCCACACAACTACCTCAGTCTGTCTGTGAAACCTCATCACAACAAACCAGAGGTAGAAAGTTGACACCATAGGCAAATTTATTTACCCTATAGGAATGGAAGTTGCTCCATTCTTCAGAAAAAGAAGTTGGAAGCCTGAGTTCTATTCTGCAGGACCACCCAGATCAGAAGTAAAACTAGCCCTGCCATTGGGCAGAATGAAGCATCTGCTTCAGGCAGCAAAGGCTGAGGTGGTGGAGAGGTGGCAAGGTGCCTGAGAACTCTGTCCTGTTGCTTGCTCTGCAGTGCTAAATGAGCTCATCAGGTTCAGGTGCACTAGAGGTCATGAGGAAGGGACAGTACACTCCACTCAACTGGTAATTTGTTTCTAGTGGTGAAGGCCAATTTAGCTCCCAGTCTGGCTAATTCTGTATAGGATATGAGGGGGAGGAGATGTTTTGCCACAAAATGACAACAGCAAAATGTCTTGGGCCAGCCCTGACTAGAATAAGAGAGTAATGAGAAGGATGCTGCCCTTTCCACATACTAGGATAGTTTGCTTTACTTGACTGGTGAGATCACTTCTATGTCTAGAGGCTCCCCTAAGAACCTAAGGGTGTATCTACACTGTAGAAATAATGCAGTTTGACTATTTTAAGTGCTGTAAGTCCATCCTATGGAATCCTGGGTTTTATACTTTTACAAGGTATTTAGCCTTCTCTGCCAAACAGTGCTGGTGCCTCACAAAACTGCAAATCCCTGGATTTATTGGAAGTGTTTAAAAATCAGGGTTCTAATGTTCCCTGTTAAACAATCCACACTGTACCTCACTCCTGGAAAGTACAGCCAAATAGCAGAGTATATTCACACGCAGCAGTATTTAGCGTAATAATCTTAGCATGCATGTAAAAACCACAGCTTAGATATAACCAAAACACCCTTATCCAATCCCAAGTTATTTGTTTAGCAAAAATAAACACTCAAGACTCATGAAAGTAGTTTAAAAGTACCAAAACTCATTTTACTTACAGTTTCAGAGCTCTATACATGGCAGAAATTCAGTACAGCATCAAAATATACTAAAAATACTAAAAATGTCTAAAACTACATTGTTACAAAAGAATATGCATGACTCCCTTAGAGGAAGTTCTCTCACTATCAAAACATGGCAAATAGGTGTGTGTGTGGAAAGAGGGACCACCCTCATGTCTGGCTTCTAGACAAAGGAGGAAACTTAGACACTCCCCCTTTCCCTAGAAGCCCAATAGCAAAACATTAGGAAGTTACACCAACACATCCTATCTGGCTTCGCAGTTAACCCTTCAGTAGCAAAACATTTCCACTTACTGGATTGCAAACTATATATTCCAATAGGATTCTGTAGAATGGAGCCATGGCAGTTAAAGTGGTGTCAAACTGCATTATTTCTACAGTGCACTCTAAGAGTTGCCTGGGTAAATCACACCAAACCCTGCCTAGGTTAGGCTTGAGCACAGTGGGGCCTTCTAGGTGTCACTAAGCTGCCGCTCCCAGCATCCCTCGCCATTAACTATCCTGGCTAGGACTGATGGAAGCTGCAATCTGAAAATATTTGGAGGACTGCACTTTTCACCTTCCCCTGGTCCAGTGCAATGTTTCCTTCCTAACCATAGTTAGGCAGGGGGAATCTTCAGCTAAGCTAGGAAGTGAAAGTGCCCTGTCAACCCCCATCTTGGCCTAGCATCTCATAATGACCGGTCCCTTTGCCTCTGAATCAGGGCTTGGAAAAGTTACTTTTTTTGGATGACAGCTCTCAGCATCCTTCAGCCAGCATTGCCAATGGCTCTATATTCAGAGCTTCCATTTTTAGTATCTCAGCTACCACATACCCTCCAACTGTCCTGATTTGGAAGGGACAGCCTGGTTAATCCTCAGTTGCCCCACTTTTTCAACTGCTTTTAAAATGTCCTTGGTCCTGTTTTCCCTGTTTGTCCTTGGTTTACTTGCAATTGGTGGAAACTGAGTTCAAAGTGCAAATGTAGGGGGGAGCATGGGGGGGAGAGAACAAAGGAGGTGGTAGAATCTTGTCCTTCCCAGTAAATTCAGGCAAAAGCAAACTGCAGCCCCCTTCCTAATGTGTATTCTTCCTCATTCATAACTTTTGCTATCTTGACCACACTGTTACCAAAGAGGTGCTTTAGAGCCCCTCTCATAATGCCAAAACAATATTAATATTTGGGGGAATTATTATTATTAGCTCAAATGGAAGGCTGTGAGAGGCAGGTAACTTTGGGACCTTTTCTCCTATGTATACCAGTACTAACTACAGATAACTCCAGGTTAACGTGAAATAATTTTTTTAAAATTTGAAATGGCACAAAAAGCATTCACACACACAACAACATGCTCACAAGAACCACACAAAGCTATTGAAGAGTTAAAGCAGAAAGTTTGGCTAGAGGAACAGATTTGGGGAACAGGGTGATAGTTACCAGTCTTGAAGAGTGGAGTTTCGAAGTACTCAGCCAGAAGTCTGAGGGTTCCACAGGAGGTTCTAATCCAGGGGCACGCCAAGAAAGAGAGTACAGTTGTCCCTTCATATTCACTGGGGTTTGGTTCCAGGACCCCCATGGATACCAAAATCCATGAATACTCAAGTCCCATTATATGCAATGGCATAGCAAAATGATGTCCCTTATATAAGATGGCAAAATCAAGGTTTGCTTTTTGATTATTATTTTTTTAAAGAATATTTTCAAGCCATGAATATTTAAATCCATGGATACCAAATCCATGGATACAGAGGGACAACTGTAGTTGATCTTGTTCAGATTGGCACACCTTTCTATTGTTAGGGGACTAATATTTATACCATGCTTCATGTCCTGAATGGGGTACTTGGGCTAGAACAAAGCTTAGATGGGTTTCCCATCAAACAGACAAGGAAACCAAAACTTGGTTGGTTGCTGTTTATGTTTGGCTGGGAGATAGGAACTGATGGGTTTATGACAACCCTGCATTGCAGGACAGGAGGATGGTTCCCAGGGATATTTCCTGGGGATTGAGGTTGGAAAGGTCACTGGATTATTTAGGTTCTGTGACTCACTGCTGAGGGACCCAAGAAAGGATTAGCACCTACCTCCTCAATGGATTTGTTTACTAAGGGGCTTCTGCTCAATCCTAGTTTGGGCTTGCTTGCTAAAATATTTCTAGGACACCTTCCTAGCTCCTTGCGACCTCCACCTGACTTCATTTTAGATCACCCTGGTCTACCTGACCCCTTCAAAGTGTCCAATACTTCCAATTATGAGATATTATAGAGAGGAGGTAGTAAGGCATGCTAACAACACTCTGTTGTTTGGTAAGATGCATCTTGGGTTTCACCTGTGAAATGCTGGAAGGTATGCTACCAGCTATCACAGGTATGGCCCAAGACATTTTGCTTCCTGAGACAAAGCATAACAAGGGGCTTCCTTGCACCACTGACCCATGCTTTAGGGACCACAAATTTTGATTTGAAATAAGTTCTCAGCTGCTGTGGGATATGAGCTCTGTACGTGCACTGAAGTAGCCTCTTCCTTGTTATGTCAACTTGATATCTTTTCTAATCTGACTCAATGCCTGGCTCTAAAAAAATTTTGAGGCATGCAAAACTGCTATACTGAACTGTCTCTGCAGGATCATACCAAAAAGGATGGTTTGTTTATTTATTAGTGATAACAGTATGTCATCCCATAATAGAAAATTATCTGGGCTACATACAAGAAACAACCAACATTGCAAAACAAGATAAAACCTAGCATCCAAAGCAACATATAATAAGATAACAAAACTAAACTCACAACACCTCAGAATTAAACTCAGAGATTTTAAAACTCAGAGCCCCAGACTATATGAATTATTGAAAAAATCAGAATGAACAGAAAAGTCTTCATGTGGCATTGAGAAAACCACAGAGATGACAGCAAGTTAGCCTTCCTGGGAAAGCTTGTTCTGCAACTGGGGCACCACTACTAAAAGGGACCTCTGTTTCACCAAACAGAAACACTTAGAATAGAGCTTCCAATAAAGATCATACATTAGTGCATATGAGAAAAGGAAAGTGACTTCTAAGGCCTTGTCTAGACAGGCTATTTGCCCTGTCTTGGCACCATTTTAGAGCCTTGCAGTCTAAATGACGCAGGGCTTTTGCCCAATCCTCACGACCCCCAGGGCAAAGATGGGGAAAGACAGGGTAAAGCCCAATAGAACATTTTAGCAAAATATCTCAAGAAAACTGTTCTAGCTGAGAAAAACTGGATCAGGCCCTGTGGGACTACAAGAACCCATACCAGCACGCCAGCCTGGCTCTGCAGCTGCTGTCTGAAGAGATTTTCAGATGGGGAAATTATTCCCTGGGGAGATCGGGACAGAATTGTTTCTGTCCCGGAAGCAGTGCTGCGTTTCGCATGCCCACTTCCCTCTCCCGATCTTCTGTCGTCCTGACGCTGTGCTCCTTCTATTTCCTTGCCGGTACCTTCCGCGATATTTTATTAACGAGAGTTCGTTGTTAATAAAAAGAAATAGAAGGAGCACAGTGTCAGGACGACAGAAGATCGGGAGAGGGAAGTGGGTGTGTGAAACGTGGTGCTGCTTCCGGGACAGAAACAATTCTGTCCCGATCTCCCTGGGGCAGGGCCGGTTTAACCAGTCTGCCAAATCAGCATTGGCAGGGGGCCCCAAGGTCAAGGGGGGCCCCCTGCTGACCTCCTTATCTGACAAAGGTTTTCTAGGAAGACTCTATGGTAGTTGTGCTGTTTTGTGTCCCATGGATAATGAATCCATGGATACGGGGGTCCTACTGTAATCTGAGCATCCTGTATTGTGAATAGGTTAGGTTACATTGACCTGAGATAAACATATGGGGGCCCCAAAATAAAGCATTGCAGGGGCCCCCAAAATTCCTTAAACCGGCCCTGCCCTGGGGAATAATTTCCCTGTCTGAAAATCTCCTGTCTGAAAATCTCCTGTGTCGCTATCTCTGAAACCAGGAAGGAGTCCCACAGCATGTGACCAAGGCTTCAAAGAGTGCAATGCAGACAGAAGTGGCAATGGTTGCAGGCTTGCCCCGGTATGGCAGTCTGGACTCCATCCAGTTTTGTACTGGTAATGTGGGAGCAACAGGCCTGATCCAGGGATGGTATATGCTAGCGGGGAGCCGGAGTATTCTGTCCCATATAGATGAGCCATAAGAAGAACTAATGCAACATATCCTCCAAGCATTTCACTAATGAAAACTGGGAAATATGTGGCCAAGCAACATCAGACTGTGATCAAGCTGGCAAAGGTTATTAATGAGGAAGAACACACAAGCTAGGAGATGTTGCAGCAGTTTGCTTTTGCCTGAGCCTACTGGGAAGAGCAGCACTCTGCCCCCTCTTTTCCTCTCCCCTCTGTTGTGTTAACTGAGTGCAAACTACTTTTGCTCTCTGAATGCAATTTGCATCAACTGAACTAAGGTGAGGACAAAGGGAGATAGTTTGAGGGGAAGAGAGAACCTAAGGCATTTTAAAAGCAGATGAAACTTTTGTATGACAGAGAATAAATCAGGACCATCCCTGCCAAACTGAGACAGTTGGAGGGTATGATACAATAGACATGGTGAAAATTGCTCCTAACTGAGCAGTGGGGTGGGGGGAGAAGATGCTTTGTGTCACAAAGTTGCCTCCTCCTCCTCGTCCCACTGCTCAGTTATAGATGGCTTCCGTACACCCATTATAAATACTCTTCTTAAAAGTCACTTCCCAAGTTCTGCTTTCGGGTAGCTTGGTCCCAAGCCATTTAGGACTTGAAAGATTAACACCAACACTTTACAGTGAACCCAGAAATGAACAGGGAGCCAGTGTAGTTGAGAAAGGACAGGTGTAATATTGTCAAACCAGCTTGTTCCACTTAGCAATCTCATGATCCTATTTTGGGTGAAGTGCAATTTTCAAATCATTTATAAAGGCTGCCCTTGGACAAGCCCAGGCATGGTTGACAGTGAAACAAGCAAACTGATGGGCTGGCTGAATAGGATCCCTGTGACAGAGGAATGTACAGTACTGTAGAAACCTAGCTGGCTGCTGAGTGGATGGAGAGCACAAGGCTGTCCTGCAGGAGAGATATTAGGCTGACCTTAACCTGACCCTGTTGTTTATATTTGAATCTCCACGAGTCATCCTTTTGTTCCTTTAAAGCCTGTTGGTCTGTTGACTAGGGAAAAATGTTGCCTGTACTGTAATGCAAATCACTCCTTGTTTTAAAAATGCATCTTTTCATGATTTCCTTATCAATTAAACTGATAAATCTGTAAAGCAGGGTGATTTCCAGGGGCTGGAAAGACTTCATCCTCTTCTTAAAAGACTTTGGGGGACAGAACCCCACCATGCCCTCTGCCCTCCCTTTTGTTGTACTTTTTCACAGTGTTTTGTTTTGTTTTACTAAAAACAGAGGTAAGGGGACAATTTTGTCATGTTTTAGGTCCCTTGAGCTAGGTTTTTTTGGTTTTGGGGGTTTTTTGGCCTAAGAAGAGCCTATGTATAACCAGGAAGTAAAAATAAAATTAAACTTCTGCTTTACTTCTTGGTTAAACAACATATCTCTCTTGGGCCTAAAAGAGCCCAGGTGTCATGACTCTGGCATGGGCGCTGTATAGTTAGCTAGCTTTAATGTGCTTTGCTGGTTAGTCCTAGCTAGCATGCCAGAGTCTGACATGAGCAGAAGGTATGCTGGGATTAGATCTCTCTCTCTCTCTCTCCCTCCCTCCCCCCCCCCTCTCTCTCTCTCTGGGAGTTCACTTAGGCTGGGAAGCTGCTTTGAACGTGCTATCTGTTACTAGGCCTTCAGAATTATGTTTTGAGAAGCTGCTATGGGAAGCAAGGAATGGAATGCTCCCTCTAGCCACTGCAAGTATGTGTGTGATGTAACCAAAACCTAAGATTCCTATTATCCCCGGTATTCTGAACTCTGAGTTCAGAACTGTCTTTGATCCTGATCCTGAACGTTTTAATTCCTGCTGCAATAAACCATTCTTGATCAATAGAAATTGTCTCAATGTGTGGGGGTTGTGAGTGTTGACAGGAGCAAAAATATGCAAATTTCCTTCTAGGGGTTTTGAGGAGTGTTTTTAGTTTTTTAAAAAATTGGCTCCCCCCCCCCCCGCCTTTGAAAAAAGATGGGGAGAAAGCTGCATTTTTCCTGCCTGTGCTGCTAAGATTCCCTTCCTTTGGGCAATGAACAGCCCATCAGCCCAGGTCACATCCAATTGTTGTTCAGTTCTCCTTAACAAAATCCTGTTGAAAGGGCCTGTGACAGGCTGTATTTCTACCTGTTTCATTGCTCAACCCTGATGAATAATTGAAGTGGGTTTTCACATCAGTTTTCAGTCTGGCCGGCAAACAACAAAGAGTGTTGAGGCACCTAAAAAACTAACAATATTAAAGCACAAGCTGACACAGCAACAGTATATTAGTCTTTAAGGTATCCCAAGACTCCTTGTTGTTTATGGAGATTTTCACACTACACTGTTATAGTGTTACTATTCCACTTTAATTGCTCTGGCTTCCTCCTGTTGAATTCTGGGGTTTGTAGTTTAGTGAGGCCTAAGAGCTCTCTGGCTGAGAGTTCTAAATGCCCCTCCCTAAACTGCAAATCCCAGGATTCTACAGGAGGCAGCCAGAGCAGTTAAAGGGGAATAGTAACACTATAATAGTATAGTGTGAAAATCTCCTTTGTATGCAAGACTAACAAGGTTACCCTTATGGATGCATCCTGCATATGCATCTCTCAGCCAGCTGATTCAAAATATCAGTTAAAAGGGGGCTGCCTTTATAGAGGAAACACTGGAGTGATGCAGGTGCATGCAGGGCCGGTTTAACCTGTCTGCCAAATCAGCATTGGCAGGGGGCCCCAAGGTCAAGAGGGGGCCCTGAGGTCAAGAGAGGGCCCCGTGTTGGCCTCCTAAATCTGACGAAGGAGACAGCCAGGAGACAGCCGGGAGGAGCCCCCTCTTACCCTCCTCCTCCAAAAACCTCCTGCTGGCTTTTTTAAAAAAACAAACAAAACAGCCTCTCCAAAACTAAAGAGAAAGAGAAAGAAACAGCAGCTCTCTGTGACAGAAGCTGGAGGGAGAGGCACGTTGGAGAGGGTGAGTGTGTGTGAGAGAGAGACAGGGAATTTGAGGGTTGTCTTCCTCAGAAAGGGCTCCTTTCCTTTCCTTTCCTTTCCTTTCCTTTCCTTCCTTGCACATAGATCCCCTCCAGCCCATCTTTCCAGCTGCTTTTAACATGTCTTGGTTCCTCTCCCCTCCCTTTCCCCCCTTGGTCTTCTTCAGCTTCCTCCCCTTGCTGCCAACTGAGTTCAGCCTGCAAAAGAAATTTGTGTGTGTTTGCCCATGTGCCTTCAAGTCATTTCTGACTAAAGCGAACCTACCATGGGGTTTTCTAGGGAAGGTTTGTTCAAAGAGGGTCTGCCTTTGACTTCCTTTGAGGCTGAGAGAGAGGCTGAGTAAGGATTCAAACCCTGGTCCCCACAGTCATAGGGCAATGCTGAAACTTCTACAACACTCTAGCTCTTTTAACAGAAGAATATAAAGAATATAAAGAAAAAATTGGAGTAATATTACTGGGAACAATGGTTTTATTGTTGTCACTAAAACACCAGTATTGCATTAGTGTTATGTGAGAGGCATTGGCCTAGAGCAGTGGTTCTTAACCTTTTCTTTACCAGGGACCTCCTTTAAATATCTTTTGTTGCCCCAAGACTTAACTCAAGATTTAAAACCCTAATAATAATAGCTAATAATAATAGCTAACAACAACAACAATACAATTACACCATCCATTAAATTTTCCCTCAGAGACACTCTTGCTTCTTCCGGCAAGTTTGTGGCTGGAGTGGATTGAATGGCAATGTGCAGGCCAAGCCAGCCAGCCTTTGCCTTCATTCCTGTCACATGGCTGCTCCACTACAGGGAGGAGGTGGGCCAAGCAGCCTTCAAGCCTCTGTAGACCCCCTGTGAGGACATTGCGGACCCCAAGTTAAGAACCACTGGGCTAGAGAATGCTGGAAAAGGAACAATGCAACCAGACCTTGAGAAGGGTGCTGGCAGGAGGATTCTGGGAGATGTAATCCAAGAGTAACTTTCCCAGGCTCTAAATGCAGCCTAGAATCATAGGGCTGGAAGGAACCCCAACAGCCACCCCATCCAATCAGCTTCTGCCCTGCAGGAACACACAATCCAAGCATTCCTGACAGATGGCCATCCAACCTATGTTCAAAAAAAACCCCAAAGAAGGAGACTCCACCACACTCTAAGGCAGTGTATTCTACTTCCAAACAGCTCCTACTGTCAGGAAGTTCTTCCTAATGTTTAGGTGGATTCTCTTTTCCTGTAGTCTGAGTTAATTGCTCCATGTCCTTGTCTCTGGAGCAGCAGAAAACAAGCTTGCTCCTTCCTCAGTATGACATCCCTTCAAATACCTAAACATGGCTATCATGTCCCCTCTCAACCTTCTCTTCTCCAGGCTAAGCATACCCAGCTTCCTAAGCCATTCCTCATAGGGCATAATGGCTTCCAGACCTCGCACAATCCTTCTCAGTATCTTTCTTGAATTGTTGTGCCCAGAATTGGAAACGGTATTCCAGGTGAGGTCTGACCAAAGCAGAATGGAGTGATACTATTACTTCCCTTGATCTAGACACTACTCCTATTAATGCAGCCTAGAATCGCATTGCCATTTTTTGTTGCTGCATCACACTGCTAACTCATGTTTAGCTTGTAGTCTACTCTTTATTTTCTTTGAGGAAATCTGCACCATTACATTAATTGCTAATAAACAAAAAATATTATGTTAGTGCCTATAATATAGTTTTTAAACTAAATTATTGGTGGCAAATTATGTAATATAGTAGGCCCCTCTTATCCATTGGGGATTGGTTCGGGGGGGGGGGGCGTGGATTGAAAACCATGAAGAATAGTGAACGCCATTGAAAATAATGGGACTTCTGGTTTAAAATACCATAGAGTTGCCTTGGAGGGCCTAGAAAAGGGCTAGGGAAGACACATTTTCTAGGAAGACTCTATGGTAGGTGTGCTGTTTTGTGTCCCATGGATAATGAATCCATGGATACAGGGGTCCTACTATAATCTGAACATCCTGTATGGTGAATAGGTTAGGTTACATTGATCTGAGATAAACATATGGGGGCCCCAAAGTAAAGCATTGCAGGGGGGCCCAAAATTCCTTAAACCGGTCTTTGGGTGCATGTTCTTTCAGTGTGTATGTGAAGGCCACCACTGAGTGACAGGAGCAGGACAAACGTACAGACTCTGGAAATCATCTTTGCATTTTCATAGGCCAAACTATATTTGCCTGGCTTTGTTTAGCACCAAAATTGTTACTTTCATTTGGGAATGTGAGATATCAATGAAATCGTGCTGGGACTGAGAGCTCTTCACTGATTTGCATGCCAAGGAAGCAGAATTGGTCTTAAGACATTTTGCTGTATGAGATAAGTAGCAAATGGTGTGCATCCATTCAGTGTAAAGCGTACATGGAACCCAAAGCTGAAGAAATTATTTTTGAGCACAAGGTAGAAAATCCAAAATCCAACAAATACAGTTGTCCCTCCACATTCGCGAACTTGACATTCGCGGTTTTGGTTATTCGCGGTTTTGGGAGGGCCCCCCCGGGCCCCCCCAAACCGCGACAGGGGGAGTCCAGAGGCCCCGTGAAAGACCTGGAGGGAGCGGGGAGGCCCGGGGAGGCCTCCACGGGGCCCCCGGAGGCGCTCCGTAGGCCCCATGAAGGCCTGGGGAGGGCTGGGGAGGCCTTCGCAGGATGCCCGGAGGCCCTCCGGAGGCGCCGCGAAGGCCTGGGGAGGGGTGGGGAGGCCTTCGCGGGACACCCGGAGGCCCTCCGGAGGCGCCGCAAAGGCCTGGGGAGGGGTGGGGAGGCCTTCGCGGGACCCCCGGAGGCCCTCCGGAGGCCCCGCGAAGGCTTGGGGAGAGGTGGGGAGGCCTTCGCGGGACCCCCGGAGGCCCTCCGGAGGCCCCGCGAAGGCCTGGGGAGGGGTGGGGAGGCCTTCGCGGGATGCCCGGAGGCCCTCCAGAGGCCCCGCGAAGGCCTGGGGTGGGGTGGGGGTGCCTTCGCGGGACGCCCGGAGGCCCTCCGGAGGCCCCGCGAAGGCCTGGGGCGGGGTGGGGGTGCCTTCGCGGGACCCCCGGAGGCCCTCCGGAGGCGCCGCGAAGGCCTGGGGAGGGGTGGGGAGGCCTTCGCGGGACGCCCGGAGGCCCTCCGGAGGCCCCGCGAAGGCCTGGGGAGGGGTGGGGAGGCCTTCGCGGGTCCCCCGGAGGCCCTCCGGAGGCCCCGTGAAGGCTTGGGGAGGGGTGGGGAGGCCTTCGAGGGACCCCCGGAGGCCCCGCGAAGGCCTGGGGAGGGGTGGGGAGGCCTTCGAGGGACCCCCGGAGGCTCCGTGAAGGCCTGGGGAGGGAGGGAGGAAGGGCCGGGGAGACCTCCACGGGGCCTAGCAAGGCCCCGCGAAGGCCTAGGGAGGGAGGGCCGGGAAGACCTCCGCGGGGCCTAGCAAGGCCCCGGGAAGGCCTGGGGAGGGAGGGAGGAAGGGCCGGGGAGACCTCCGCAGGGCCTAGCAAGGCCCCGCGAAGGCCTAGGGAGGGAGGGCCGGGAAGACCTCCGTGGGGCCTAGCAAGGCCCCGCGAAGGCCTGGGGAGGGAGGGAGAAAGGGCCGGGGAGACCTCCGCGGGGCCTAGCAAGGCCCCGCGAAGGCCTGGGGAGGGAGGGCCGGGGAGACCTCCGCGGAGCCTAGCAAGGCCCCGCGAAGGCCTGGGGAGGGAGGGGGAAGGGCCGGGGAGACCTCCGTGGGGCCTAGCAAGGCCCCGTGAAGGCCTGGGGAGGGAGGGAGGGAGGGAGGGAGGGAGGGCCGGGGAGACCTCCGCGGGGCCTAGCAAGGCCCCGCAAAGGCCTGGGGAGGGAGGGGGAAGGGCCGGGGAGACCTCCGCGGGGCCTAGCAAGGCCCCGCGAAGGCCTGGGGAGGGAGGGAGGAAGGGCCGGGGAGACCTCCGTGGGGCCTAGAAAGGCCCCGCGAAGGCCTGGGGAGGGAGGGGGAAGGGCCGGGGAGACCTCCGTGGGGCCTAGGAAGGCCCCGCGAAGGCCTGGGGAGGGAGGGGGGAGGGGAGTCGTTATTCGCGGATTTTTCACATTCGCGGGGGTCCGCGGAACGGAACCCCCGCGAATGTGAAGGGACGACTGTAATTAAAAAATAACTTGCTGACAAGAATCTATTGCCCGAGATGGCAACTTCATTCTGCCTGACTGGCATAGCTAGGAAGCCATGGTCTCCTGTTTTTAACTTCCTGTATACCTGACTAGATCTCACATGGATTGGGCTGGAAATAGTCATGATTTGGACTTTGTTGATGTCCTGATACTTAACTAAGACTTTTCCATATGAGAAAGACTCTCAATAGGCAAGTACAGCAGACACACGTTCTATACCTAGCATAATATCTTAGGGCAAAAAGGCAAAGTAAGCAGCAGCTGCCTCCAGACTCCTTTACTGAACATGCATGAACAGAAACAGAGAGAAAAAAGGAGAGAGCAGATAAACTTGTCTCACTAGTTTCCTCCAACAGATTTTTTTTTAAAAAACTCCAGATCTGTAAGTTTGGCCGCCAAAATAGAAATCATAAGAAAAATGGAAGCTGGTGGGGGAAGAAGCTTTCAAGTGGCCTTTAGAAGGTTCAAAATGTTTTTGTTTTCCTATGGAAGGCTTAACTGACCTGGAGTTTGTCTACATGGGCAATTTAATCCCATCTTGCCCCCATCTTGGAGCCCTGCAGTCCTGATGATGCAAGGCTTTTGCACTATTCTGCCCCCATACAGTCCTCATGACCTTTGGGGCAAATACAGAGCTAAGATGGGGGGGGGGGCGGGTGGAGGTGGGGTAGGGCCTGTTAAAGCATTCTAAAATGACACTTGCTTTAATCCATTCTCACCAGCAAAAAACAGGTAGGGCCCCACATGGCCACAGGAGCCCATTCTGCCACGCCAGATTGTCACTGCAGCTGCCAGTCTGCCTTGCTCTTCTGGATTCAGGAAGGGGTTCCGCAGCATGTGACCAAGGTTGGTCACATGCAGGGAGCCTTGGTCACATGTTGCAGGCTGGCTTCCTTGCTTTTGAGAGAGCAAGGGAGATGATGATGATGATGATGATTAGTTATTTATACCCCGCTCTTCAGCCACAAGGCTTTCAGAGTGGCTTACAAATTGTTTTAAGCAATAGCAATTTACACATCTACACTGCATTAAGCTGTTTCCAATGTGTGTTAGCTAATTGCCCCCACAAGCTGTGGTGCCAGCTCCAGCGATGGGCCGGCATGTCTGTCTGGACTCTAGCCCATTTGGAGACAGTAACAGAGGAGGAACAGGCCTGATCCGTAGCCAGGATATGATGGTGGAGAGCCAGTGTATCCTGGCTCATGTAAGATGAGTCCCAGTTGTTTCATTTTACATATGTGTATTATTAGTTTTAAACACAAAGTTTGCTGAAACATATTAAACTGCTTTTCTCTTTTGGTGCAGGAACCTCTCTCTCTCTGTTCTTTTCATGTTATTTCTGCCTCTCGTACCAGATTTTCTGCAGAAGTAATGTTCAAAAATACATCAACTTAGTTAACTTAGGAAGTAGACATGATCCTGAAATGTCAAGATATATCATTGAATATTAAAGTTAAGATTGTCCATGCCATTGTATTTTCCACTTCTATGTATGGTTGTGAAAGTTGGACATTGAAGAAAGCTCATAGGAAGAAAATCAACTCATATGAAATGCAGTGCTGGAGAAGAGTTCTACCATGGACTGCTAAAAAGACAATTAAATGGGCCCTAGAGCAAATCAAGCCTGAACTCTCCCTAGAAGCCAAGATGACTAAACTGAGAGTGTTTGGTAAGTAGAAAGCTTGGTAAGGTAGAAAGCAGTAGGAAAAGAGGAAGACCACATTACAGATGGGTAGACTGAGTCAAGGAAGCCATGACCCCAGGGCTGTTGGTGATAGGGTGACTTTGAGGTCTCTCATTCATAGGGTCACCATAAGTCAAAGTTGACTTAATGGAAGTTAACAACAACAACAACAACAAAAAAAAAAAAAGAAGAAGAAGAAGAAGAGGAAGAAGAAGAAGTGTTCTGAGAAAGGCCATTGGCCCACCTAGCAGGGTATTGCCAATTTTGATTGGCAATAAGAAGCCCATCTGGACATACCTAAAAAACCACGAAGTCCTAGCTTCGTTCCTGTCCTTTCCAATTTTTTTTTAAAAAAAGATCTACATGACATTTTCCCCATTCTGAAATATTGTGAGGGGATTCCCAGCATTATCAAGGACTTTTTAAATTCCCACTCCCCAGGTCAGTTTAAATTAAACCAGTATTTCCCAAAATGAAATGTACCTCTCCATGGCTGTCTGCTTGTGCTATCCCAGAACTAGTTAAGATGGTAACCAAGAAACATAGCAGCTGTTTCCAGAACAGCAGATTCAACAGAGATCAAGTGAGGGAAAGAGGAATGCTAGCAATAAAAGAAAATCATACAAATGATAGAGTTGGAAGAGACCACAAGGGCCATCCAGTCCAACCTCCTGCCATACAGGAATACACAAACAAATCATTCCCAACAGATGGCCATCCAGCCTCTGTTTAAAGACTTCCAAGGAAGGAGACTCCATCACACTATGAGGCAGTGCATTCCACTTCCAAACAGCGCTTACGGTCAGGAAGTTCTTCCTAATGTTTAGGTGGAATCTCTTTTCCTGTAGTTTGAACCCATTGCTCTGTGTCCTAGTCTCTGGAGCAGCAGAAAACAAGCCTGCTCCATTCTCAGTATGACATCCCTCCAAATATTTAAACATGGCTATCATGTCACCTCTCAACCTTCTCTTCTCCAGACTAAATATGCCCAGCTCCCTACGCTGCTCCTCATAGGGCATGGCCTCCAGACCTTTAACCATTTTGGTCACCCTCCTCTGGACACATTCCAGCTTCTCAGTATCCTTCCTGAATTGTGGTGCCCAGAACTGGACATAGTATTCCAGGTGAGGTCTGACCAAAGCAGAATAGACTGGCACTATTACTTCCCTTGATCTAGACACTATACTCCTATTAATGCAGCCTAGAATTGCATTGGCTTTTTTAGCTGCTGCATCACACTACTCACTTGTTTATGGTCCACGAAGACTCCTAGATCCTTTTCACATGTACTGCCCTCAAGCCATGTGTCACCCATCCTATATCTGTTCATTTCATTTTTACTGCCCAAGTGTAGTATCCTACATTTCTCCCTGTTGAAATTCATTTTGTTAATAGTGGCCCAGCTTTCTAATCTGTTGAGGTCACTTTGACTATAACTCCTGAATAATAATTTAAAAGGGCTCAGTGGAAATGGGTGAAAGTCAGTTTTTGAAGTCTAGATGTGACATGTGATCAGTGGGCAGGAAAGGAGGACAGACACAAGGTGTGTGTGTGAGAGAGAGAAACCCAGAGTATTTAAAGTAAGAGCTTGGATGCAATACCATGAATATGCAGGTAAAATCAAAACAAAAAGAACTGGAAAGTCTCCATACTTCCAGAGACATTTTTCCTGTTTGGATAAGCTCAAGGTAGCCATTTTGGGACTATCCCAGGCCCTGAAATTCCAGGGATGAAACTAGAGAGCTAGCAACAGTCCCTGCTGATAACACAGGGGGCACAGCCTGTTGATGTCATCAAGCACAATGCATTAAGCATCAGTAACAGATACTTAGAACATGTCATCCAAATTATATTTTTGAAGTTTTGAAGTTTTCTTCTATTATTGTCTATAAAAATATTTGTTACTGTCTGCAATATCATTTTGCTACATTTTGTATACTTTGTATATTTTAACATATGTGTAATGGCCTTTAGCTAGTATAATAAATTTACTGAGAAAAGATAAAGCACTTTTTTTTTCTTTCCACTCACAGAACTCCACATGGTCCCAGGTTTTGATGGGCCCTTGGGCAACGTGTGTCCATGTAGGGGGGCGGGAGGTGGTTCCCAACCACCACTGTTACATTGCTCAATTGCTTGCCCTCTTTCTTTGGGGATAATTCTCAAATAACAGCAGTTTTCCAAGGGAAACCGGCTCCCATTCTCCTTGGTCTTGAAGTTGCTTACTCACTCAAGGCAGGTGAACTGGCCTGGCAGTAAAGAGGAAGAACAAAATTGCGAATTACTGGCAGTGGGCCTTGTTCTGGGATGTGGGCCTTGGCAGGAGTCCATTGATGCCAACTTCTGAGGCTGGCCCTGGAGGAGCAGGTAGGGTTACCAGATTGCCAGTTTTCATGGGTCACCCCCAGGGAGGAAATGAGGGTACAAATCCACCAATTTTGGTGGGCTCAGCTCAAAGCGAAAGGGAAGGATTTTCCACAGGGGTTATGGATTTACTTAGTTAACTTCTTCCTTCCTTCTAGTTATTACAGTAGGACCCCCATATCTGTTGATTCATTATCCACTGATTCAGTTATCCACGGGACACAAACAACACACCTACCATAGAGTCTCCCTAGAAAATGCCTAGAGAGGCATACTCTAGATATTTTCTAGGTCCTCCAAAGCAACTCTATGGTATTTTAAACCAGAAGTTCTATTATTTTCAATGGCATTCACTGTTACCTGCAGTTTTCAGTATCACAGCCCCCAGGGAACCAATCTCCTGTGGATACGGGGGTCCTACTGTAGTATTATAGTTGTTATGGGTCCCTCTGCTCTGCTCTGCATCCATCTTCTGGCTACAAGCAGATAGGCTAGATTAAATGTTCCTTTCCCCATCTCCCTATGAAAGTGAGAAAAAACAATCCCCTCATTTCACCTTGATCTAGGACAGTGATGGGCAATCTTTTGAGCTTGGTGTGTCAAACGTCGCCAAAAAACTGAGCATAACTCGGGTGGTGTGTCACTTTGAGGAAAGAACATTATTTTGCAATGTTTATTGTTTAATCAACAAAATTATTAATTGTTTATTAATAATTAATGAGTTGCCACAACTCATATGACAACTGAGTAATCAAAATGTACAGTCATCCCTTCACATTTGTGGTGGTTAGGTTCCAAAGACCCCCCGAGAATGTGAAAAATCCACAAATAATAACAGTCTCCCCAGCCTCCCGAAAGTGGCAATGGGGCCTCCGGAGGCCCCGACACTACTTCCCCACCCCACCCCCCACTCTGGCCTACCGAAATGGCGATGGGGCCTTCGGAGGCCCTGTCGCTACTTTCCCCCACCACCACCTCTCCCGGCCTCCCTCTGACCCATGGGCTTATTTGGGGGGGATACCTCACCCAAGAGTGAAGCAGGGAAAGATATAAAAGAGGTGGACTTACCTGCTGGAGGGCACGCTAGCGAGTGTGGGAGCAAGGTGGAGTTGGAGATGAGGAGGCAGCCTGAGTTAGCTATGGAGCAGAGCATGTGTTGCCGGCTAGCCTAGGAGCGATTACGCGGGCAGCTCCTCGGCTCCCAGACCCTCGGCTTCTTCCCTTCACAGCACTTACTCCCCCTGCACACAATGCCGTGCGCACGTGCGCGCACGCATTCTCCCCCTTCTTTTGGCAGCTTCCCTGTGCGGAGCTATTTAGGAGGGCTCCATTGGAGGAGCTGTGCGTGGTGCCCTGGGCTCAAACAAGAGGTCCACCTGCCCATTGCCTTCCCCGGCCTTTCCAAGGCGGCTCCGAGGCTTCGAAGCCTCGGAGCCCCCTCAGGAAGGCTGGGGAGAGGCCAGATGGCCACCCTCCTGCTCGCCCGCTATCTTCCCCGGCATCCCCGAGGTGGCTCTGAGGCTTCGGGGCCACCTTAGGAAGCCCAGGGAGAGGCCAGGCAGCCACCCTCCCACCCGCTGCCTTCCCTGGCCTCCCCGAGGTGGCTGAATCTTCCCCGAGGTGGCTGATTCCCTTGGGAAGGCCGGGGAGAGGCCAGGCGGCCACCCTCCTGCTCGCCCGCCATCTTCCCCGGCCTTTCTGAGGTGGCTCCAAGGCTTCAGAGCCCCCTCAGGAAGGCCGGGAGAGGCCGGGTGGCCACCCTGCCACTCGCCCGCCATCTTCCCCAGCCTTTCCAAGGCAGCTCCGAGGCTTCAAAGTGTCGGTGCCACCTCAGGAAGGCCAGGAAGAGGCCAGGCAGCCACCCTCCTGCTCTCCCGCCATCTTCCCCAGCCTTTCCGAGGTGGCTCTGGGGAAAAACAGCAGGCCTCAGGGGTGGTGGTGGCCAGGTGGGGGGGGGGGAGACTCCATCCCCTGCCTCCTTAAAGTGGCGATTGGGGCTTCGTAGCCCCGCCTGCCACTTTCCTCCCCACCTCCCTAAAGTGAGGCTTTGAAGCCCGGATCACCATTTTAGGGAGGGTGGTGAGCTTGCGGATGGGGGCGGGGTAGGAGGCCTATGGCCGCGTGTCAGCACAAATGGCTACACGTGTCAGTGCTGACACGCGTATCATAGGTTCACCATCACCGATCTAGGAAAATCCTAGTCTTAATTTCTAAACAGGATACAGGAAAATATATTGTCTGTGTGTTTTTGTGTGTGTACCACAGACACATATGTGTGTTTTAATGAGACGCTGTAAATATGATTGGTACTTAATGTATAACAATGACATCACCAGAAACTGTCCCTAGATCTCAAGTTTTGGCCCAGAAACCTCAAGGCCTGTGACAACCCTGAGCTGGCAGCCCTAGGAGTGGGGCATAGATCCATGGTAGAACGTACCTTTAGCTTACAGAAAGAGATATCAGGAACTGAAGCTGGGTCCAGGTTGTCATGTACAGTACTTGCATTCCCAGACACAGTGACGAGCAGTTTCAGAGTTAAACAGAAAACTTTATTGGCACAGTAATCCAGAAAGTGTATCATACAAGGTTGTTTCTCAGAGTTGAAACTTAGAAAGCAGACAATATACTAAATGCATATTACAATCTATGAAATCTGGTGGGCTTCAATACTATTCGTTATCCATCATCCACAGACTCCCTCTTCCAATGTTAATGTCCATCCCATTTTCTCCAAGCTGATTGTACAACTGGAGCTTATTTATTTATTTATACCCCACTCTTCAGCCACAAGGCTATCAGAGCGGCTTACAAATTGTTTTTTAAGCAATAGCTATTTACACATCTACACTGCATTAAACAGTTTCCAATGTGTGTTAGCTAATTGCCCCCCACAAACTGGGTACTCATTTTACTGACCTACGAAAGGATGGAAGGCTGAGTGAACCTTGGAGCCCGCTGGAATCGAACTTGCAACGTGGTGACTTGCATTTAACCACTGCGCCACCAGGGCTCCATTCTATCTCCATTCTATCTCCATTCCCATTACCAACCGTTATACTCCCCTTCCATAGCCACCACATAACACTCAAGCACAAAGAAATTAAACCACCATTAAGAGCAATGTTACAAAGAAACACTAAAATTGCCAGGAACAGGTCAATGTCTGGGACCAATCCTTACATGATAGGGCTGGGAAAGGCTTCTGGCTTAAACTGTGGGCCTGTTAATATATTATCAGACAACTGCCAGTTAGTGTAGACTGTAGTGACAATCCTGAGTTAGGTGGTCTGATGTAGAATAAAGCAACATTTCACACACTTATTGGAAAACTCACTTTTTTGCAGGCTGGACGATTCCCCAAATCATCCAGCCCTTGCTGCTGAGAGGATTCTGGGAGTGGTAGTCCAAAAAAAAAAAGGGGGGGGGGAAGAGAAAATAACCTTAACAAGCTCTGTTCCTATAGACCAGAACAGGCCTGCTGCCACAACAGGCATTCTTAATGTGGCATTTGGAAGACAGGGAAGGGGGGGAATCCAATGAAAAGCAGAGGAGTTTTATTACTTGAAATCTGCTCCTTCCCTTTTTCAAAAGGTTCTGCTGATTCCTTTTTCTTTTCTCCAAAGTTACCTCTTTGTTTAAACCCACTCCAGCCGCTTCTAAAATAAATTACCATCTCGAGGATCTTTCTCTCTTTGCATTCAAGGGAAAGGAACACAGTAGTGCCAGCAGCAGATTGCATTGTTTAGAAGCATTAAAGAGACACAGAGAAAGCTCCCTGTTCTTCCTCCTGCTGCTAGCAAATATAATTCAGTTCAGCCGGATAATGGGCCTTTGTACTAGTGTGCGTGCACTCATATTACTAGCCTTCCACAATGGATCTGGAAATAGCTGAGTGGGTGCCTTACATTTCTTGCAGGTGCACATGCAGGTAGCTAAATTCCCCCCTCTAAATATCAGTTGCCACGACATCCTAGGAAACAAGGGCTACCTGACCAACTGGAATTGTGGTCCAGTCCTCTGTAAAATGAGGCATTGGAGAATTTGAGTTCTTGAGCTCCACCGCCAGAAAAAGTTCCCTTTCAAGAAGTATTAAATCTCTGGTTATGACTGCAAGAGACCCCATACTTCAGGGTGAGTGATTTCAGCACACACTTCTAAGTGTGTGCGTGTGTGTATGTGTGTTTGGAGTGGTGCGTGCATGTAGAGGGAGATTCTTATGCTAGCCTCCAGCGCAGTCTCAACCTCCCTAGAGTCTTTCGGACTCCCTAGAGTCTTATCTCAGCTGCAGCATTCCTTCTGATAGCTGCCTTGGGCTGCTTCCATTCCTGCTCTCCCACGAGATGACACCAGCTCCAAAAAGCTGTATGAACCTTGCTTACCCTGGTGGATGCTCTCCTTACTTATTGTACTCATATACCATATTCCTGCTCCTGTCCCTGTAGCTCAAGGCTACATAAAGTTCCAGACAATTTCCCGTCCCAGGACTGACGAGACTCACACCCGCTCAGCCACAGCTATCTATATTCTGTCCAAGCTAATCAAATGGCAAGGTAAATTCTTCATTCACATGATACATTTCCCCAGAGCTGCAGAAATTTACTATGTGTCCAAGAGCCTGCAAAAGTTACTTTTTGGACCACAGCTGCCAGGACCCCCCAGCCAGCATAGCCACTGTCCATATTGGCTGGGGTTTCAGGGATAGTAGTAAAAAATTAACTTTGCCCTGATCTGATGTGACCCAACTACCAGTGAAAAAAAAGGCAATGCTGTCCCATTGCCTGATGAAGGACAGACACAGAGGAAGGAGATGGCACTAAGGATGAAGGCAAAAAATCCTACCCACCCCTCCAGTTAGTGGTATACCTGAGGACTGGTTGCAATAGAACCCCCTCTTTCATTCATATATGTGTGTGTGTGTGTGTGTGTGTGTGTTTTTAAATAAAGGAGTTATAAAACAACTCAAGTGTACAAACATTGTACAAACAACTGTGGGACATAAGAAAAATACATTGGACTGAGCTTGGCATCTTATATATGTTCTTGGACCCCAGAACTGCCTTCCTGGGTGAAGATGTCTGCAGAAAAAGTGTACAGTTGTCCCTCCATATCCACGGACTTGGTATCCACAGATGTATTCATGGCTTGAAAATAGTCTTTAAAAAGAATGATCCAAAAAGCAAACCTTGCTTTTGCCATCTTATATAAGGCACACCATTTTGCTGCGCCACTGCATATAATGGGACTTGAGTATTGATGTTTTTTGGTATCCATGGGGCGTCCTGGAACCAAACCCCAGCGTCCTGGAACCAAACCCCTGAACTCTCTTTCAGGGAGTTGCTTGGCTGGTACGGCAGCAGCAGCACCAGGGACAAGGGGATGGGGCAATGGGGCCAATGTGATGTCGGCACACCTGGCCCATGTGAGCAACAATGTGCCAGCACATTGGATTGAGCCATGTGCATGTAGCCAGCATTGTGGTTGTTCCTGGACCAGTCTGGAGCATAATGCTCTGGATTAGCCCCAGATTAAGTGGCCAGTGCGGAGATGGTCTGAGATATTGTATTTATATGAAGTTGTTGTCTGGACACTCAAAACAGTTTCAGAAATAAAAAATAAATTCTTTCAGGAATTTGAACCAATGGGAAACCTAATCTGGGGTATGAGGCAATATGTCCCACAAGAACCTCTCCCCACCCCTGGCAGTGAAAATATTATAACAGTAAACTAAATAACTAACAGCCTACAGCTCTTTGATGACACCCAAAATCTGAGGTGGATCCTTTCTTACATAACAGTAGGGCTGGCCCTGCTGGGATCTCCATCAGTCTCATTAAGTAGGGCGAGAGTGCAATGTGTGTGTGTGTGTTTGAACATGATTGAAGTGTGTGTGTGAACGGGATCTTCATGCCTTTCCCTCCTTCCCCGTATGAGAAAAATAATAATATCAGACTACATTGCAGTGTTGGCATAAGCTACTCCTTCAGTTCCCTTATCATATCTGTCAGTCTCATTCCCCACTCACTACAGTAATATTACACCATTTGTTTCTCCCCACATGACATGGGAGATGTTTGCAAGGCAATTAATTCTGCCTCTACTGAAACAATAATATTTCCCCCTATATAAAAAACATATGGTTGAAAGTAGAGTATATGGTTGTTTCTGCTTTATCATGAAAGTGTTGGGATTGGGGGAAGAAAAAGGAGACAGCCAATGCTTAAAATAATAAAAGTATCTGTCCGTGTGTCTGTGTGTGGTAGCCATATTGGGAGATCATGCTAGACACCTAAAGGTATTAAACACTTCAAATTTTTACTAAGGGCTTGTCTACACTGGCCAAATACCCTGGCTTGCCCCCATTCCAGAGCCTTGCAATCCAAACGACGCAGGGCATTTACCATGATCTGCCCCTGGGCAGTCCAAATGACCCCCAGGGCAGATATGGGACTGGAACAGGGGCAAGCAGGATAGGGCCCAATAAACCATTACAGGAAAATACCCAGTTTACCTGGTTTACTTGGGAAAAACTGGATTGGGCCTTGTGTGTCCACAAGGAGCCTGTCTGGCACACCACTTCTCCCCACTGCTGCCAGCTCCCTGGCTTTTCTGGAAGCCAGACAGGGGTCTCTCAGCATGTGACTGAGGCTGTTCACATGCAGGGGGCCTGCAGTCACATGTTGCCTGGCTTCCATGTTAGCAGGGGGAATGGTGGTGGCCTCACCAATGGAATCTGGCCCATTTTCTCCAGGTAATGGGGGGCGGTGGGGGGGGGGAACAGGCCAGATCCAAGTCAGGATACATCAGCAGGGAGCCAGTGTATCCTGGCTAGTGTGTAGATGAGCTCTAAGTGTGTTCCTTTGTTGTCTTTGCTTCAGTGCTGAATTTCAAGTCTAAACTTCAAATGGGAACAGGGTTACTGAGATAAAAATGTTGGGGAGGGAGCTGTCATAACTCATTGAGGCATCATGATAGACAGTTTGAAATTTGACAGAATGTTTGTTGTTGCTGCCCAAGTTGCACTAGCAAGTTTCAAGTCAAAATTCCAAAATGAGGGCTCCCTATAAGCACAGAGGAAGGTCTGCCAGAACTCACCAGGAAATATTTTGTCTAAAACAGGGAGCATTCTGAGACATTGCTTCTGAGGAAGAATAAAAAAGCCAGAAAACAAGAGAAAGCAAAAGGCATTGCTGCTAAGAATTCTGAGGTTTAAAAAGATGGGGAAATGTGAGGGCTCTCTGATACATTGCTTGTAAGATTTCTGAGGTTAAAAAAAAAGTGGGAGAGTGAAAAAAATAGATGGCCCTACGGTCCACTTTGGGAATATTAGATACAGACCTAGAAATTTCTGGATGTAATTCAGCTAGAAAGCAGGAGAGTTCTCTCAGATTTCTAATGTAGGGAAAAGGTGAGGAAATGAGAGAGGACTGAGATACTACTACAGTACTATGATTCCTGAGGTTTAAAAAAAAGGCAGAGGGAGAGGAAGGTAGGAGGTCCCATGGACCTTTCTAGGGTATTGGGTACAGAATCCAGCAGTGCTGGGCACACTTCAGCTAATGTAGTAATAAAATCCTGGATTTCTATGTTGCCTGCCATAAGCAGCTGCCAGTGTTTTCCACTCTTACTGAGAGGTAGCCGAGTTGTCAAAAATAACCCAGAAACCCACTCTTCAAAGAAAAGGACTATTTCTTCCCCACAAGAATATCCATAGAGAGTGAACTGTAGACTGGAGAAGTTTCAGAGAGGGGCTGGAGAAGGAAGAGAGGCAGGCTAGAAGAATTAGGGAGACAATCTTCAATAGATTCTAGCCCAGACAGAGAAGGCAGGCGGCATAGACTTGGCTGCCTTTACTGCTGACCTAACCCCATTGATTTCCACCTATCTGAGCCTGATGAGATGTACAAAGCAATCAATGTCCTTGCTGCAGTTTTGTGGAAGAATGTGAGTGGAGGGCCTGAATGCCCCATATTTAACCCTTCAAATCCTATGCACAGTCAACCTCAACAAGACAGCTGAAACAAGCAGAGAACACGCCTCCTCCTCTTTATTTGGATAGCCAGTTTGCACAGCAGCATTGTTAGAACAAGCATATCCATTGTCTTTGGCGGGGGGGGGGATGTCTTCTGGGCAAAATAATGATTACCTGCATCCATGCTGACAACTTCAGAAGAACCCAGAGGTCATAGGAGTTAGGGTCTCCACTTGTTCAATAATGTCAGAAATGGGTCAGAAGAGCAGGATAAACAACAACAACAAAAACCTTGGGCAATATAGATTCAAAATGGTGGTAGCATATATGAATTACTATAGACTTTATCAGATAATGCAAAAATTGTGTCATTACGACATGATAATAACATAATGGGCTGAAATTATCAGATGATGTCATCCTTCTGCCATGGCCAGTGCGTGCGCCAGCTGCAAATAAGGCGTCACTTTTTATTGACAGGCTAAGCCGTGAATCAATATTGTTATTTTCACAGTATTGAGAAGCATGCAAAACCAAGTACCGCTGTAATCACAAGAATACAGCGTGAATGGGCAGTCCTCTTTCCCCTGTCCCCATTACCACTGAGAAAACATCCGGGTGACAACTTGAAAGCAATCAACAGGATGCTCTTTTTATGAACTGTCCCATATTGCTGGCAATTTTTTATGTATGTTTCTGGGCTTATCTGTGTATTTAATCTTTTTTTTAAAAAATGTTCCTGGTGTTTTTATGTGAACTCACGTCTTCTTGTGAGAACCGCAGAGATCTTGCACCCCAGCAAACACAGAAGTAAGTGGGCATTTCTCTTAAAGGAGCATGTGCGGGCCAGTTAAAAGTGTTAATATACTGTTAATGAAAGGTAATGCGAAGACAAGTGTTACTGTTGTGGGACCTTTAATCCCATTCTTAAAATGCACATGGTGGTTGTCTGATAATTTCAGTTATGATGCCACAATGTTTCCGCTTTCCTTACCCATGTTATTCTTTACTCATGTTATTTTAAGATGCTAATCTGATAATGTCCTATGTGTGGTTCTAATAAGTAAGTCTGGAAATTACATCATTGGGTTAGACAGGGGCAGGCAGACACAGAGGGTCTAGGACTGCATCATCTCATTGTCAAGCCTCCCAGACCTTCATGAACGGCACCTATCCATTTCCCCCCAGAACTAGCAATTACTAGACATTAGCTTCCAGTTTTGAATAAAGGGGGGCTTACAGGGGTGTGATTTTCCCTTTTGGGCTGAACGTTATTTTGGCAAGATGCAGGTCAGGGGGCTAAGGAGGACTTTTCAGGTAGTATTTGGCCTATGCCCTGTCAAATTCCTATCCCTAAATTAGACCATTGCCTTGTCCATGCTACACAAATAATCCAGTTTGGATTATTTGCCATGGCTCCTTCCTATGGAATCCTGGGATCTGCAGTTTTGCAAGGTCTTTAGTCTTCTCTGCCAAAGACTGCTGGTGCCTCACCAAATTACAAAGCCCAGGGGGTTGTGTACATGACAAAAAATATCCGGGAAGAATTCGGGAAGAATCCCATTGGTTCCCATGCACGTTGTGGCAGACTCGTGCTATTCGGAAGGGGGGGTAGCAAAAAACCAGTAAACCCATGACTTTCCATCCCTCTATTTTCCATGGACTTTTTTGGAAAGTCCGAGAAAAACCGCACTATTGGTTGTCTGATCAATCAGCAACCATCCTGGGAATGGAGCACATAGCAGAGCTGAATTAAGATTGGTTGGACCTTGGAGGGGGCGGGCTTGCAAGGAAAGCCTTGCAATTCAGGATCCGTCATTTTTGAATGGGCCTGCATTGGGTCCCCGCTGCCTCCAAAGCCCAATGGCAGCGGGGAGCAGGGAGAAATGACCAGATAGGAGAGGGGGAGGTCTAGCCCGCTCAGCCCTTGCCTGGCTCCCTGCCGACTGCGGCTGCTTGGAAGGGAAGCAGAGGCTGGGAGGCGCGCGGTACGTGTAAACAACAAATCCAAGACTTTACTACCCGCGACAAATTGTGGGTACAGTGGGTGACAGAATTGAGTTCTCTATTTCTCACTTCTTCCTGGAATAAAAAATGCTGTGTAGCTGGGGCCCAGGGTTCCATAGGAAGGAGCCATGGCAACTAATCCAGTTTCAAACTGGATTATTTGTGTAATGTGGATTTGTCCCATGTAACTGGCTAGCTAGTTAACGAGTTAGCTCTGTGGCTCTGTGCCTGCATGGTACTAAGGCCATAGAGGTGAGCCTACAGGAGGATAAGGAAGTCAGCAGAAGATTCCACAGGAAATGGCAAAACAAAGAAAACTTTCTTTTTCTTTCTCCATGAGAGGAGGGATTGTGTAGAAATGTACAGCAGCCCAGAGGCCCAGGCATGTGGATCCAGTGTCTTCTTCGTTTTAGGAAGGCCTGAAGGCTGAAGGCTGAAATCCACAGTGGTATGAGTAGATTTGGATATCTAGTAAAATAAAATAACATATTAGACACAATGAGGTTATTTATTCTCATTGTTTAGGGCCTTTTGGGGGAAAATAGATACCTTCCCATTTTATGTAATTCTAAGAAGACTCTCAGGGGTCAGCTACATGGGAGAATTAGTTGCGAAAAATAGCAGCTTACCTCCCTATCGCTGCAGAGTCCATTTGTGCCCACGACTCATCTGCAAACTGCTGGAAGGGAAATTTTGCGATTTTGCAATTCACACAAAGCACCACAAATAAAAAAAGGATGGCTGAAAGAAACCTTTGCTATACTTTTCCTCTGCCTCTGCCTCTTGCATCAGTGTGAAACCCTTTCCAACTATGTGTGGAGGGGTTGGTAGGTGTGCACCCGCACACACACATGCCGCCACACACACATATGTGCGTGTGCGGAGTCTCTCTTTCTTTCTCAGCTGGATGAACACACTGTTAGACGAAAGCTACCAAAAGGTATTGTTTTTGCTGTTTGAGCATCAGGGGAAGGAAGGGGTGTGTTTTGTTGCCTTGGGGGGAATCTCTGTGTGTTTTTAAAGCCAACAACCTGGTAGGCTCGAGGGGATCCCCCTTGCTCCACTCACAACTGAGGCACAGGAATAGAAGAAGGGCGAGGGAGAGGCAGTGCAGAGACACACCAGATTCCCCCCGCCCCGTGGTGGGTGGATGGGACAGTGGGCGCTAGTTCTGGAAAGGCACGCCTCAGCTTTTCTTCCTCTCCCTTCCTCTTCTTCCCCTTCCCAGTCCCTGGGTTGGAAGCAATTTGCGACAGAATGTGTTTGCCGCTAGACCTTGTTGCCTTGCGCTGGGAAGGGGGCTTGTCGAGCTTGACCCTGCTGGGAGGGAGCCTTTCCTCAGGAGGCATATGACTGTGCCTGCAAAGCAAAACAAAATAGTGGCAGATCTGTCATTGCAAGCCCTCTGTTGCAAGTCCGCCCCCTCCGAGGACCAACCAATCAGATTTCAGTCCCTTTTCAAAATGGTTGTACAGACCAACTATTGTGCGCGTTTTCATGCTCTTTTTTAAAAAGATCGCAAAAAACAGCAAAAGCTGTTATCACAACTATGTGGAGTTTCCAGCCCCCCTCCTTCTGAATATGGCAAATGTGGGCCATTGTTTGTGAGGACCAATGGCATTCTGTTCTGTAGAATTCTTAAGAGGATTTTCTTCATCGTGTAGCCAGCCCCCTAGGGAATGAATTTCTTGTGTCTTTCATATGTTATAGTTGCCTGCAACATCCAACAGCTTTGTCCTAAGGGGCTTGCTGCACAAGGGAAGAAAGTGGCAGTGCACTCCGTTAATAGCACTGCCCACCTTGCCTTATTGCATTATGTTGGCATGTTTCAGCTGTTCTCCTGTTCCAGTCCCGTGGGTGATAGTGGTAAACATGAGCCTTTTTGCTAACTGGAAAAGCCTGTTAGCAAAAAGACCTGCCTTTAACACCCTCTCCCACAGGACCAGAACAGGAGAACAGCTGAAATACACCAATGTTGTGTGATAAGGCAAGGTGGGATGTGCTGCTCTTGGGCTTTACTCCTACTTCCCTTCCTTTGTGTGGTATGCCCCTAAGTGTATTTTCTTTCCTTTTAAAAAAAGAATCAGCGTTTAAGGCTGTGCTAGTGATTATGTTCTAGGGAAGAAAGTCTGTGTGGAAGCTCATCTGTTACATGTCATCATCTACCCAGGGGACCAAAGTTCTCGGGCTGGAGCTGAATTCAGCCATTTGAGGAATCCAGTCCCTCTCTACAGTCCACAGGGCACAGAGATATCTTACAGGGCTGAGGGCTTCATTTTTTCTCTCTCTGCATTCTAAAAAGCTTCATCCTACAGGAGGCATTGACCAATATAAGGTAGAGGGTATGTCTCCTCCTCCTCCTCCTCTTCCTCCTCCTTGTGTGCCTTCAAGTAATTTCTGACTTATCACAGGGTTTTCTGAGGCTGAGAGTGTGTGGCTTGCCCAAGATCACCCAATGGTTTTTCATGGCCAAGTGGAGATTCCAATCCTGGTCTCCAGAGTCATCCAACATTCAAACCACTATGACATGCTGGTTCCAGAGGGTATATCTACGTTGGGGAAATTGAACCCACCTCCTAGGAATCAAGAAGGGTGCTGGTAGTAGTGGTAGAGGGGAAGGGTTTTCACATGCCCCCACCTTCTGCACTTTAATGTTACGCAAAACCCTTGTGTCCTTGGAAAAGGTCCACGAGTGCATTTGTCTCACAGTGGGGAATTATGGCAACTAGTTAGCCTATGAGAGGTTGCGTAACATACAAGATCTTTTAACCTATGTATACCAGTGGAGTTAAGGAAAAACACAGAGCAAGAGACCAAAAATACATGAAGCAACATTACTGTACTGTTTAAAGTGCATTCACATATGCACACATTCTTCCAGCACACACAAAGGACTATCGAAGTAAGGCAGGAAATAGAAGTGGATTAGACTGAGGCTTTGGGGCTATACTGCACCTGGTCCTGAAGAGGAGGGCTCCTTGGGAGTAACAGCAAGCTGATACATCAAAAGTGGGGCAGGCATAACTAGAGTGGGGAGTTACAGAAGGGGAGGAAGTGCCTGTGTAGGCAAGAAGCCAGCCAGGGGTTGCAGCAGCATTAAGGGATTTAGGAAGAGAGGGAGGAGAAGAGGGGAAGGCGAATCTCACTGGCGGGGAGGATAGAGCAAGGGGTTTTTATAGGAAAAATACTTTGAAACTGCAATCTAGATGAAAGAAACATTTGTCTTCAGATTGTCCCCAATGATTGAAGCAAAGGAATCCCAAATAAGCCAGGAACTGATAGATAGGAGTACTTTTAGATAGAGTAATTGACAGCCAACCTTCCTTTTGAGTTGTAGATATGCAGATGAGGGAACAGTTTTTAGCATGGCAATGGGAACTCCCAACCACAGGTATGGTGTTCCTTACCAGAGAGAGGCAGGAATAACCTTTTCCTACTTCAAAGAGTTACCCCCTGTTTATGCCAAAAGGTGTAAATGTTGGAAAATTTACTAGGCTCCTTCCTGGCTAGTACGTGCTCCCCTGGCCAATGTTTTCCCTGTCAGCCCTTCAAAAGCCCAAGCTGACCAAATTGATATCAAACTATTGCCAATTATAAGTGAACCAAGGTAGCGGTGATGGGATCTGTTTAAGGGGCTGATAGGTCTCATTACACAAGAGCAGAGTGGGAAATCAACCCTAACAGTAGTTCAGAGTTGTTGCACTGAGCTGTGAGGTGGACAATTAAGGAGAAGCATGAACTGTCTTCAGGCTGTTGCATTAAATATCAGTGTTCCCTTTGCCAAGTGCTTATACTTTGGTTGCACAACATGTGCCTCGGCTGCTGCCTGCACTGAATCTAGAAGTGTGTCAGTGTCATTGGTTAATAGGGTTTGCTGTTTTAAGATACAATCTGGAGGACCCCTCCCAAAAAACCAGGGGATTGATGGGGCAGGTTTGCGACATCCTTTCCTCCAATATTTTGGCCAGAACTGGATGCCAGCATGGCTAATGTTAAGAGACTGTGGAAATTGTAGTCCAAAATATCTGGAAGGCCATCCCACTACTAGAATAGAAAATACAGAAAATTTAATTGGCACTTGGTGGTAGTTAGGAGGAGACACCATCTTTCTCCTGGGAATCAAGCAGTCACGAACATCCCTATGAAGAGATAACCCAGTCTGTGTTTCTGTTGAAGGGTGCACTTTTTTGTGTGGGCTTATATAGTATGGTCAGCAGAGTTCAGCAGTTGGTGGAGGAAAGATAATAAGCTAGGCTTTCTACATCCATTGACAGATGCTATGTCATTACAAGGTGCTGATAGGGACAGGGAAAACTGTTGAACACCCTAGTCCATTTCAGTGCACTTTACCAGCTCAAGGGGTCCTAGGAAGGCAACTGCCCTTGGGTCTTTGTAGTCTCATGGGGCCCCAAGGATATCTGGCAGGGAGTATATCTGTATGACACAGTTTATTAGATATTAATATCACCTTCATGGTCATGGCTTCATCTTATGGAATCCTGGGATTTGTAGTCTGGTGAGGTACTTAGAATTCTCAGAGTGCTCCATTGCTGTAGCTCAGGAGAGTGTCCTGTTTCAAGGTGGCAAGTGCCCAGTGTACAAAAAGAACAAATTATGGAGAAACCAAACTAGTCCATGTGGGGTCATACACAGAAGGTGTGTAAAAGCAGAAGCATGCTCAAAGCAATATGGAGTCAAAGCACGAAAGACAGCCATGCAGGGCCAAATATAAGGAGTCAAGGAGTCAGTGAAATGAAGAGTCCAAGGAGCATGATGAAGTTCAGGAAATGAGAGCAGGGAGTGTCACATGATGCCAAACAGAGATTGTGGAACTGCTGTTATGTGCAGCAAATGCTCTGAAGGATGAAGTGGTTCAACCTTTGACTTCCCATCTTCAGGGTCTGTATGGGATGGTCCAGGCTCTGCTTCCAAGGAAGGGCTGCCAGCTAGCTTCAAGGCAGAGGTGTTAGCTGCCTCTGGCTCTGGGTGGAGCCTGTCATCTTGGTTCTCCTCTTCCCTGTTCTTGTCTGAAGAGGCCTCTTCTAGGTAGGACGTGACATAGTAGATCAGAGAATTCCAAGTATGTCACCAAATTACAAATCCCAGGATACCATAGGATGGAGCCATGGAAGTTAAAGATGGCTACAACTGTGTAGTGCAGACAGATTACATACTCTAGGTGTGTATTCTAATGGGAGCCTCCATAACACACTGTTGAGGTTAGCAAGAAGGGGTAGGGCCAGCTTTATGGTTGGCGTGCTAATTGAACCAGGTTGAAGTTGCCTGAGCAAGGTAGCCAGGAGGAAGCATTGGCTCTCACCTTAGGTGAAGGTGATCTGTACCACTAACAGGGAAGGGAAGGGAAGTTAACCAATCCTTTGTCCTACAGAGCCATTGCTAATGTTGTGGACCTTAGTTCAACTCATGTGTTTTCGAGGAATTATATTGCAGCATTGGGACAATGTGTCCTTCTCTAATTGTAAGGCTAGTCACAAAAGTCTGAGCTGGACCCATAATACTGTGCTAAAAATAAAATAAAATTGTATGCCAAGGAAACAGAATCTACACTTAAAATAAATTGCATACATTTACACCATTCATTACATTATAGTACTAAACATTGGATTCTGGCAGAATCTGGAAAATGTTGGGAAGGGCTAGCTAGGACAAGGTTATCTGTGAGGGGGGAGCCTTATATACAGGGAACTGAAAGCAGTACCACTCTCATCTAATGTCTCTGAGTTATGAGCATGCATGTGTACACATAGTCTCTCTCTCTCTCTCTCTCTCTCTCACACACACACACAGAGTCACTCTGTCTTTTTCCTGCTAATTTGTTTTTTAGAAAATAGGGGGGGAGAATAAAACAACAGTTTCTTGCTGTTTCCTGCAACAACACCATAATACCCCAATTCAGGACATTAGAGTAACTCAGCCATTTATCTGGCCTTAATCTAACCCTCTGGTGTGCCATAAGCCTAAAGCAAGGTCTAGCAGGAAGCTGAGGTTTGAAGACTGTCAATATCTGCTGTAAATTCCATGCTGAGTGCATACAGATACATTGACTACATATGGCCTTGACCAAGATATGTGCTTAATAATAGAACTGCTTGGGAAAATGGTTGATGAAACACTCATTGAATAACTTGAGAAAAATATAGTGTTATTTAGCAGTAATGTATTTCAAAGGCAAATAATAATAATAATAACAACAACAACAATAACAACAAACCCAAAGGGAATGGGGAAGAATTTTGCAGTGATGGCCACTTCTAGGGCAAGTGGAATGAGTTTAATGGTTGCCTAGAAACAACCCAGTGCTTTTTCTGATCTAAAGCATCTAACTGTTAAAAGATAAAATTGTAGCACATGCTCAGAACATGTGGGTGGAATCCTATTGGCTTAGTGGAAGAGCCTGTAAAAGTTATTTTGGGGGAGCTATGATCCAACTAAGTGCAGGCAGATGAGAAAGCTTTCCTGGAGTAGTAACCTGGGATCCTCACTGCTTGGCAGTGACAATCCTCTTTCGCAGACCATGACTTCTTGCTTATACAATAAAGTCCCAAATGGCTCTTCATATTAGGAATGACACTGTCAAACTGTGCGCACTATGGCCCTTTGCACAAGCAGATGGACACAATAAGAGCCTGGCCTTGGACTACAGCTCTTGGGACTTTGGACTTTATCACATGAGCCTTTTAAAGCAGAATTAAAGCATAATAATAATGCCTTTGGCGATACTTCTCACATGACGTCGCCTCCAAATCATTGCTGCTGTGCCTCTAAAGCATGGTTAGGGAATCCCTTGCCATTGACGGGGAATACCCATCAATATGCTCTCAGTCATGTTGCTGTGCCATGAATCCTCAGATGCAATAAATTTCTCCAGTTGCAGTCCCATGATTGGGCTCTTAGTCTCCTCCTTCCTCCCCGTTCCCCTCCCTCCTGCTATACCCAGACAGGCTGGGTTTTTCTCCCCCTTCCCCCGGCACCCACTTTCCTTACTTTTCTTTTTTCTTTGTTTCATTAAATAGCATTGCTATAATTGCCAAATTGCATTACAACTAAAAATATACTGTAAATAAAACACCACAAAAGGCATGCTGGGTAGGGCAATAGGGCAGGGAGGAGGGGTAAAGGGAGAGTCCAGAAGAGAGCTGAAGGATTGTCAGTGGCTGAAACAGCCCCAGGCACACTATTGAAGGGATTTACGATACGGAGGGCTGCCAAACCGGTTTCTATCCATTCACTTTTGAAATGCGATTGCAGGGCTTGTGTGATAATGTCCCTAATCACACTATACTTTTATAGTGCTATTATTCCACTTTAACTGCTATGGCTGCCTCCTGTGGAATTCTGGGGTTTGTAGTTTAGGGAGGCCCAAGAGCTCTCTGGCTGAGAATTCTTAAATTGCCCTCCCTAAACTGCGAATCCCAGGATTCCATGGGAGGCAGACATAGCAGTTAAAGTGGAATGATAGCATTATAACAGTGTAGTGTGGTATTCTCATAGGAATCCAGTGGTGATGCAGAGTGGGGCTATTGGAAGCCGTAGTCAATAACTTTTCTAAGCTCTGGTTAGGGGAAAGGACTTCAAAGAGATGGAAGCAGAGACCTTTGGTACAGTGGTGGAGCCCAGAGAAAAAGCTTTGTTCATCTAAAGTAGAGGTGGGTAGGTTTAACCAGCCTGAGGGTCAAATTTTTGCTCACAAAACTACACCCCCATGGCCAAAAACATTTTTAAAAATGTGGACAGCCATTTCTGGCTTAGTTTTTGAGGGTCTTGGGTTCTTTGGAGCCCCCCCCCCAAAACCTGCTTTATGCAAAAAGTGCCATTCCTGAAGGCCTTCAGGAGTGGGGAAAGCCTTTAATTTTTTTGCAGGGGGGGCTCTGTCCAGTCCTGATGGCCATAGGAATGGCCTCAGGGGAAGCATTTTACCCACCTGTAAATAACAATTATTATGTGTTATTATAAGTGTCCTCCTACCGAATAAAATATTTCTACATGATATCAAGCCAGTAGAGACTACCATCTCAGTTAAGGCTCCAATGCTGTTAAAAGCTCAGAGCAAGAACTAAAAATGTGTATATGTAGCTAATAAGTCCAACAGCAGAATACTGTATTTGCTAACTCACATATATAACATACCTATATGTAGCATGGTGGTATTTACAATTGTTGCTTAGAAATTTTTGCCAATTTTCCATGGGGAAACAAACACTGACGCTGAGAGGCTTACTGCATACCGAAGTAAAGCGGCAGGGCAGCCGGAAGGTTCCACTTTCCGTGCTGCCTTACTACATGACATAATCGTTTAGGGTGACCAACTTTTGGCCATGAATTTAAGGGAGATTTAGTCACAATAAATTTTAAGCATTTTTAGCTGTGTGGCATCGCTCCAGCAAATGTTATGTCAAAGGAGTAGGGGTAGCTATTTACAAATTGCTAGTAGCCTTCCTGCTAATGGCTGCACGTATAGAGATTGCTCACTGTTGGAAGATGGGTGCTTTATCTCTACATGCCTGGTGGAGGAGAGTATGGTCATCTTGCTTATTAGAGAAGCTCTCTTCAAAGATGAGATTGTGTAATGAACAAATGATAACAGATTCCTTTTTCTCTGATTGGCACATGTTTATTGACTTTGTTAATGACAGTTCACACACTATTCGCCCTCTTGCACACCATGGATCATTATGGCACTTGAAATGCGGTGGTACCTGTCTGCTGACTACTTGGACATTAAGAGTAACTAAAGGTTATCTTATGACTCTGTTGTCTTTGATCCCTTCCTTCCCCCGCCCCCAATTTGTTGGTCCCCTACAGTTTGTTGAATAAAAACAAAAATTACATGCAGAACAGATCAAGCAAAGAAATAAGCAAAGCTATAGGCTAGAGATCAAACAAATCCACACGCAAAGCAGATCACTCAAGAAAATGACCCATCGTAGCCACAGGTTACAGGTCAAGCCATCATGTGTATGGTGGCCAAAGAACCAAGCATCTAAACCATATTTAATTCATTACCTGCACACTTCTCCACAAGAGACACATAGAAACACACCGTTTCATATGCATACACAAACACATCCTCTGACTCCTGTGTACAGAAATAAGGCACTTGCACATGCATATGTACACATGCATCCATGTATACACACACACACACACACACACACACACACGTGCCATTCCACCAGCATGATCTGAGTGTTGCTGTTTCTATCTCTGGCTGCTGCCAAGTGTGCTGCTTGTTGGGTCTTTGGCCTGCAGAGTATGAACTGGCAGGCACTCAGTGAAAAATCTTGAGGGTGGTCAACATGGATGGCAGGGCTGATGGCAGTGGTGCCTGGTGGATGGCTTAAGGCTCTAGAACCAGCCAGCCCACTTGTAACTTTTCATAACATCATGGCCACTGTCCACCCTCCACCCAGTGAGTGAAGGCTTAGCTAGGCGGGCTTTTTAACCCATGTTGCCCCCCATCTTGAAGCCTGGCAGTCCAAATGATGCAGGGCTTTTGCTTCATTTTGACCCCAGGCAGTCCTGATTACACCCATGGGGAAGCCTGTTAAGCCATTTTATTAAAATACCCAGGAAAACTCACTCCATGCAGGAAAACCCAGATCGAGATGAGCCCTGCAGGAATGCACGAATCCATACCTGCATACCAGCTCATATCTGCAGCTGCTGCTGCCACTACTGGTGTCTCTCTGAAGCCAGGAAGGAGTCCCTCAGCATGTGATCAAGCCACTTCAGAGTCTTTTGGGCCTTAATGCTTCTGCTAGCCATGCTTATAGTGGCAGCACTATCCCAAATACAGTGTTAGGTTGGGTGGAAGGGGAGAGTGGGACAGCCTGGGTGCTTTTGAATCATTGTAGACTTTTGGTCCCAGTCTGCTAAATACCCTAAAGACACCAGATCCTGTCTGATCTGGGAAGTTAAGCAGGATCAGCTCTGGTTAGTACTAGGATGGATGACCACCAATGAATACTCAGTGTTGTAGACTATATTTTAGAGGAAAGAACTGACAAAACCATCTCTGAGTATTCCTTGCCTAAGAAAACCCTGTCAAATTTATGGGGTCACCATAAGTCAACAGATGACTTGAGGACACACACACACATGCAGTGGTGAGCACATGAAGAGGTCTACTACTGTCCACTGGTTTGTATTCATAAGGCATGCCATTTTTGGTTTTCCATTCTGAATCTCATGACCTTTTTTTGTTCTAGTTTGGAGGGGAAGAACAGTGGTTTAAAATATTTTTGTCGTAACTGCTCTACTTATAGAAGTATTATGAGATTACAGGCAGCCTGATTCTGGAAGTGAAAACAATGGCACTTGTACTGATGTATCCTTTTTGTTAATCACAGCTCATCATCCCTAAGGCAAAAGACTTTAACATGTTGCAGGTTTAATGCAATGGGCTCTAGACAAGAATAACATCCACTGTAGCAGAAAAGAGACAACTGAAAATTAACGTTGAACGACAGGGTATTTCATCAGCAGGGCCCTGTAGATTCTGAGCAGCTGTGGAATTTCAAATATTGTATTAACATTTGTGCAAACCTTTGCTAGCTCAGGGGAGTATTAGTGAAAAGTATGAGCCAGGAGATCAATTTATTTGTTTATTGTTGCCTTTCTTGTAGCAGAAGGAAACCAAGGCAGTGTACCTGATTCTGTCATTGTCCACCTTGGCAGTTGATGGTGAACAACCTCAGTGTGGAAAATTAGACTGAGAGGAGGTAGGTTTCATCAAGGCTTGGGGGGTGGGTGGGGAAAATTTGGCCATCCAGATGCTTTAGACTACAACACTCACAGTCCCTTACCATTGGCAATGCTGGCTGAGAATGATGGGAGTTGTTGGCCAAATCAGCTGAAGAACCAACAGTTTCCTGTTCCTATGCCTCACAGACTCTTACTGGTTTTAGTTCCTGTCTCACTTTCACCATGAATACACCTGGAATCCTTTAAGCAAGTAATTCTCTCTTTCCCTCCGCGACTTCTTAGCACTTCTCTTCCCCTCCCAATTCCAATCATCCCACACTGCATACTGCCCTACTTGGATTGATGTAAGAATGACTGAGAAAATGTATGTGAAGCACTAAGAACACTTTGGATTTTTATAGCACTTCCCTTAACTATCCTTACCAATTTGGTGAGATGAAGCCCTGAAACTTCCCTATTACTTTTCCTCTGTACTTCTGCCGCTCCTCCACACTTACCAACAAGTTGCTTCTAATATGCCATTCTTTTCACAAAAATGCAAAATTTCTCAGTAAGGTACATTTGGCACCAATGATGATGATGATGATGATGATGATGATGGAGGAGGAGGGGGGGAAGGAGGAGGAGGAATTTATTCCTACCCTTCCTTATTCTGCATACAATACCACAGGAGGCTTCCAACAATAACACAGTTACAAATCTGTTAAAGGAAGATTAAAAAAAAGAAGTGCTGATAAAGCCAATGAAGAATCAGAACAAGCAGTGATAAAACACCGAACAGTGGCCACGTTTTACCCATGCTAAAATGGGTTAAAACATTAGATGGATGACGAACAGTTGAATGAAGAAGTTGCCACACCAAAGAACGTTGGGAAACAGAATGGACGGTGGGGTCCAGCATTCTGAGATAGGGGTGGGCAACTGTGGTGAGTCCAGAAGACAACTTGGTGCCCCTTGGATCCTCCAGAGGTTGCCAAACCCCCCCTGCAAAAAAAAAAACAAAAAAAAAAACACCCAAGTGGTGGGAGACCTTCCGTTCTTTTGAAAATTGTTGAGCAGTGCAATTCCCCACCACTGCCTGCCCTGCAGCCTACTGAAAAGGTGGATTGCTGCTCTTTGAGGCTTCCAGGAGAGGAAACTGAGCCTTTCTATCCCGCCCTCTTTTTTTGGTGGGGGGTCTGAAAAAGGACAGTCTGAGAGCATGAAGGGGCTGAGAGCTGTAAAAGCAGCTGTAAGCAGCTGCACTTTGCCCAGCCCTGCTCTAAAACCAGACAGGAGATTTTACCCATGAAGCATAAGTAAAATAGGGCAAAGTGGTGAAATAAACATAGATGGATACATCTACTGGCCCTAGAAAACTTTACATTTTGTATTAAAAAGAAAACATTTTTCCCCGGTAAAAATAAAACAAAAATGGCACCCATTTTACACAATTGTTTTGATACTAAGTAATGTCTAGATAGAATGTGAGACATAGGCCTTGTCTAGATGGGCCGTTTACTTCATCTTGGCCCCATCTTGGAACCTTGCAGTGCTAATGGCACAGGGCTTTTGCCCCGTTTTGCCCCCAGTCAGTCCTCACAACCCACAGGGCAAAGAGAGGGTAAAATGGGGTTAAGCCCAATAAAACATTTCAACAAAATACATGGGAAAATACATTTCTTTTGGGAAGAAACGGATCAGGCCCACATGACTGCAGGAGCATGTACTGCTACGCTGGCCTGTCACTGCAGCTGCCATCTGCGTCGCTCTCTCCACAGCCAGGAATTAGGCCCGCAGCATATGACTAGAGCTGGTCACATGCAGGGGGCTTTAATTACATGCTGCAGGCCTCCTCCCTGGCTTCAGAGAGTGTGATGCGGATAGGGTTGCCATAATTCTCTGCCACAAAATGGGGACAAGAGTATACAGGACTGGATTGGGTGGATTATCAACAACAACAACAAAATAACAAAAAACCCACACCCGTGCCAGGGGGAGAAGGAGGAGGGAGCCCTCTTCTCTTCCCCCATCCCCTCAATGGCAGCACCCAGTCCAGAGCGCCCATGCGGGAGGGGGACTGAAATGAGGAGGGAGCCCACCACCAGGGTGGGGGTGGCCTAGGAGGCCAGACTCACCACACAACTCTCTGCTGCTGGCCTTCTTTCCTTTCTTGCCTTCGCACTCTTGCACGCTCTGCACTCTCCTACCTTCTGGGCTCTGGGTCTAGCACACCTGTGCAATACAGTAGCACATGACCCAGAGCCTGCAGTATCAGTCTTCTCCATGGTTTTACTGATGGCTGCTGCCTTCAGCAGAGAAAGCTGGAGGAATCTGTGATCTGCTGCTTCAAGCAGCCCAACTGGACGGGACAATTTTCAGTTCCTTCCCAGTTTTCTGAGACTAATGGCAAGCCTAGATGCAGAGGGCAGCAGGGGCGGCTGCAGATACAGGCTGGTGTGCCCATCCGGACTCCATCTCATTTTGTTCAGGTAACAGGGGAGGAATGGGCCAGATCCTCAGTCAGAATATACTGGTGGGAAGTTGGTGTATTCTGGCCTGTGTAGAGGAGGGCTTAGGCTCTCAGAAATTGCCTTCCTTATTGCAGATTTGACCTGAGGTTGTTGTTTTTGAAAAATGAAGTACAGTAGTTCATTCTCATCTCTATGTAGCCTAAGAATGGCAAACCCAGTTCCCCTAAAGTAAGGACTTTTTCAGACGACTTAAAAGTCGTCGTGACGAGCCGCAAGAGGCATGAAGCTGTATCACGGCAGGGGACCTTTTTCAGACAACACCGTCTTCTTTTGTTTCACCTCCATTTTCCATGGAGGGAAAAGGTGCCACTTTTTACTCAAAATTTTTCGTGAAAAGTGTTGCCTTTCCCCTCCATGGGACACGGAGGTGAAACGGAAGAAGACGGCGTTGTCTGAAAAAGGACACCTGACGCAATACAGTTTTGTGCCTCTTGAGGCTCATCAGGACAACTTTTAAGTCATCTGAAAAAGTCGTGTGTGTGTGTGTGTGTGTGTGTGTGTAGGTAGGGCAAGAGCATACACACAGTGCTCCCAGATCTTGCTGGAGTTCAACTGGCATCACCCCCTAATGGCTAGGGCTAATGGGAGTTGGAGTCCAACAACATCCAGGTTGCCAGAGGTTACACTCCTATACTCTGAAGCAGTAAAGTCTCTACTGAGATGTCTGGGGAAAGAGAAGAACTGCACTGAGCTCTACTGGCACACTGGATCAGCAGCATTCTGTCTGTCTGCTGTCACAGGAGGGAGAATGTTGTGCCCTCAGCAGTTCATAATAACCTTCAGTCCCTGAAATTATTTTTTAGTGGCATAAGTAACATAGGTAAATAGGATTAGCAAACTCCAAAGGCACTGGCAGGATAATCCACATCCCTCATCATTGTAATATTTTGCTAAGTGATGAGAGCCACTGTGTTGCAGAGGTCATAGGCCTTACAGTTACTTCAGACTCAGCATAAGGAAGTGCAGACAGATGCTGAGGCATCTAGACTGCTAATGTATAGACACAGAGACAGTAGCCAAGATCCTACACTGAGGAGACAGGATGTAATTTTACACTCATGGAGTTACATGGCAGTTGCACAAAACCACCTCATCAGTGAAATTTGGTGTTGCACAACCAAATAGCCATGTGCATCATGCATAGCACACATCCATCTGCAATAGTGCCACATTCGCAACTCCACTTCTACAACCTTGAACTACATCTGGTCATTTTTCATGGGAGAAAAATGCTTCCACAGGGAAAGTACATCCATAGGGAAACTCATGCATACATAAGACACCAACATGATTCTACGGTTGCTGGGAAATTGCATTGCTTACCTGGAGTTGCTTCTTAAATATTTAGGTAAAAGAGAACATGGAGATTGTCCTGCATGCTGAGCCTGAATTTAAACCTCAGTGGCTGTAAATTCATTTTTGGTTTTGAAAAGCAGTTTTGATATATAAAAATTGTTAAGCAGTGCAGGAGGCCCCTGCAGCCTATTTGAAGGTTGCAAAGACCAAGTCCCCAAACCAAAATGATTTTGCTTGTGTTACTGCATTCTCTAGTGTCTTTCAGGCCCAATTGGAAAGGTTCAAGTAGTTTCAGGGCAGAGCTTTGCAAAGTTACTTTTTTGGATTATAACTCCCAGAATCCCTTAGTCTTTGCTTCCCCTACCTGCCCAGGAGATTCTGGGAAGTGTAGTTGAGAAAGTAACATTGCTAAGTTCTGCTACACGGTTCATGTGTGGGCTAAAGTAGGAATAGCATCCTATATGATTTTTACCAGTATGTGGCAAAAGTTTTCTGATGCTGTGTTTAAAACCACTAAGGCTGGTGTCACCCCTTCCCCTGAAAATGTCACCTGGTGCAATTCAGCTTCTTTGCACCCCCCAAGTGCTACCACACCAGGGGGCACATGGGGAACCCCTGTTCCCTCCCCTAACAGCACAGTAAAGGTGTTGAATCCACAGTGTTCCATTTTACCCAGCAGCCATCTGAACATACGAATAGATAGAAAGGCCAGTGTTTTTTATTTAACACTTTGCATCCATCCCTCATCATGCACTAAAGAATACCAGGGGCAAGATACATGGAGGCTATTTTACTTTTTACTTTGCAGCAACCCAGTAAGGCTTCCTGAGAGTGACGCCCAAGGTCACACACCTGGATCAATGTTGAGGCACCATTGAACAAGACCACATCCACCATCTCATGCTCACGCTGGTGATTACATAATAACAATGACCTGAATCATGGTCCTATAGATGTCTACTCAGAAGTAAGTTCAATTAAGTGCAATAGGACTTGGTTCCAAGCAAGTGGGTATAAGGTGGCACCATAAGTGTACACAGCCAAACCCATAGCCAGGTCCAGGTTTATTAATTATATCTGACCTTATTGTTGCATTCATGATTTAATTTTTTTTATATACAATTCAATTTACCTTTTTTGCCTATCTAATAATTTTAGGTTTGGTATAGAATCATTAAATCACAGAATCTTAGGCTGCTGCCACACTGCAGAAGTAATGCAGTTTGATACCACTTTAACTGCCATGGCTCATTGCAATGGAATTCTGTAGGGTTGGTTTTTTTATTTAATTTATTGTTTTTATTTTTTTTTTAAAGTGGTTATTTACCACAGCAGACATTTCATCATAAAAAGATATTTTTACAGCTTTTTCTTTTCCCATTCAGCTGATTTTAATATTGTTGATATCTTGTTTCACAATGCAAAAAACAAACAAACCTATATGAATCAAGAGTAGTTGAATATACAGTTGTCCCTCCACATTCTTAGGGGGTTAGGGTCTTGAGACCCCTGCGAATGTGGAAAAACCACAAATAAATAATGCTGATCCCATGATCTCCCCTCAGCGGGAGGGAGGCAGCGGGAGGGTGTCTGGCCAACCTGGCCGGCCTCTCCCCGGCCTTCCTGAGGGGAGTCCGGGCCTTAGAAGCCCCGGAGCCCGCTTAGGAAGGTCGGGGAATGCAGCGGGCAGGTGGGAGGCTGCCCTGCCTCTACCCAGCCTTCCAGAGCAGACTCTGGGGCTTTGAAGCCCTGTAGTCCGCTTAGGAAGGCCGGAGAAGGCAGTGGGTGGGAGGGAGGGAGGGAGGGAAGCTGCCCTGCCTCCCTGCAGCCTTCCTGAGCGGACTCTGGGGCTTTGAAGCCCCGGAGCCTGCTTAGGAAGGCCAGGGAGGGCAGTGGACGGGTGGGCGGGCAGGAGGCTGCCCTGCCTCTCTGCAGCCTTCCTGAGGGGACTCTGGGGCTTAGAAGCCCCAGAGACCCCTTAGGAAGGTCGGGGAAGGCAGCGGGAGGGAGGGATGGAGGCTGCCCCCCCCCAGCCTTCCTGAGTGGACTCCGGGCCCTAGAGCCACCTCTGGAAGGCCGGGGAAGGCACAGGCAGGAAGTTGCCCCGCTTCTCGCTGGCCTTCCCGAAAGGGCTCAGGGCTAAACTGCAAATGATCAAAATTACGAGTGTGAAAGCCGCGAATGTGGAGGGGCATCTGTATACATATATAAATAATAAATCCATGTATCAATAAAATATACTTTCACTTGTTTCGACATCCTTTCTATTTTGTCCAGTTTTCCAAAGAATTATACAGTTAATATTAAATTGACTTTGTTTACAATGATTTAACAGTACATATCACTTCTCATATTATAAACATATATAACATTTTAACAATACGTATCACTTCACCTATTTCAAAATTTCTCTTCTAATTTTTATGTATATTTCTTATCCCTTAATATTAATCTTCCCTCATTAGTTCTCATTTGTTGTCTCATGGGGTTGCAATGCTTCACCCTTATAGTTTCTTTAACTATTTTTGTGTTATTCCACTTATCTATCTTCTTCCCTAATTAATTTGGCATGTCTCTTTTCTCCACTTATCTCCATTTTTCTACCTTCTTCACCTTCCCTTTCCTTTCCCTTACTCTACATCTCTTACACCATCATTTCCTTGATTCTTGATTCTTTTCTCCTTCCCCCCACCCTTTTCTACCTCTCCCTTTTACCATTCTGTCCTCCCTTTCCTTCTTCTAAACTCATTTATATCTTTCTCCTAGACCTTTCCTTTTACTATTCCCTATGCTCTCTTCTTATTCACACTTCTCCCTTCACATTTCACTTTCTCCTTTCCACTTAACTTCTTCAAACTTTCTCTTACCTTCTCACATACCTGAGTCTTCTTTTCTCAATCCATCTTTCCTCTTATCTTTATTCCCTGTAGTTCCTCTTTTTAAATCTTTTTTATATTTTATTAGTATGCTTTTCTTCAACCTGTACGAAGAAACCTTTAGCCATTAGAGAACTCTGTCCCCACTTTTTCTTCCAGTATTCTCTCACTAGTTCCCAATCCATTCCTTGTGTCTTCATTGATTTCTGCTTTAATTCTAATGTTAGTTTATCCATACAGGCTGCGTCTAGAACTCTTTCCAACCATTCATCCACTGTCGGCACCGTTTTCTGATTCCATTTTTTTTTTTTTTTAATATGTTTTTTAATTGGCATTCACGTATGTATACATCAGATACAACAAATACAATATTCAACATATACACATAATGTCTGTACATTCCTACTTCCCTTATTTACCAATCGTACTATACTATCTAACTTATGGTATAATATTTGATACAATAGTATAATTCTATTATGTTAGCCTATTTTAAATAAACAAAATACATTATTTTCATATACTCAATCCCATCTTATAAAAGTATGTCTTAATGACTTCCTATCTGGATGCCTTTAAGAATTACTCAATTTATAATGAACATCCTCATCTACCCCCCGAATTAGAGGGGGACCTTTCATTTAACTTGGCTTCTATACTTCCGTATTATCTGATAGTAACATTTTATTATAGATCTCTGATGCTACTATGATAAAGAGAGAAAGGAGAAGAGGAATAAGAAAGAAAAGTGGGTACGTGAGACAGCTTAAAGAATTATTATCCCTTTTCCCCACCTATCCATTAGGTATGTAACAATCCTTATCCAGTCTTTTTGATGTTTCCCTTCCACTTCACCTTTCAGTTTCATAGTTAATCTGTCCATATAGTAAGATTCAAAAAGTTTCTCCAGCCATTGATCTATGGTGGGAGAGTTCTTATTTTTCCACATTTTCGCATATACTATTCTAGCCGTTACAATCATATAAAAAATTATCTTCCCATGCTCAGTTTCCTCTGATCTCTCTATCATCCCCAGGAGGAAGGTCTCAGGTTTCCATTTAAGACAGATATTTAAAACATGGTCTATTGTTTGTTTAACCTGTGACCAGTATTTTCTCGCTTTCTTACATTGCCACCATAAATGGAAAAAGGATGCGTTCTTCTCTCTGCATTTCCAGCATGTATTCTGAGTTCCTTTATACATTTTCGACAGTTTATTAGGTGATAGGTACCACCTAAAATACATTTTGTACACATTCTCCCGTAAATTTTGACTTAATGTTCTTTTTATTTGGTTTATCCACAGATGTTCCCATCTGTCTAAATCAATTGTATGGCCAAAGTTTTGTGCCCAGACTATCATATTGGATTTAATAGTTTCATCTTCCGCATCCCATTGTAATAATACTTTATAGAATCTCGTGATCATATTTTTATTCCCCGCTTCAGTAATGTTTTCCCATTGCGATTTTTCAGTCATTATTCCCTTCAATTTGCTGTCCATTTTAAATCTTTCTTTCATCTGTGTGTGCAGATACCAATGGCAGTCCAGACCATCTTTTTTGATTTCCTCCTGAGTCTTCATTAAATAACCATCAACACCCCTTTTAAGAACATCTTTATACCTCAACCATTGATTCAACGTTAAACCTTCTCTCTTATGTAGTGCTTCATGGGGTGATAAACAGGTGGGTAGCTGATGGAAAAACCTAGTTTTGACTCTCTTCCAGCACTTAATCAGTGATCTTCTTATGCAATGGTTATGAAAGTTCCTGTTAATTAGATCCTTGTCGTAAAAGAGATAGGCATGCCAACCAAAATAGTTCCCTTCTCCTTCCATCGCTAATAGTTTCTCGTTCTTTAGTGTAACCCACTCGTTAATCCAGGTTAGGCAGCTCGCTTCATAGAATAATTTAAGATTTGGCACGTTTAATCCTCCTCTTTCTTTAGCATCTTGCAGCACTTTCATTTTTACCCTCGGTTTCTTCCCCGCCCAGATAAACTTGGAAATATCCATTTGCCATTCTTTGAATATTCTCTGTCCAATTTCTATTGGGATAGTTTGGAAGAGAAACATCATCTTAGGGAGGATATTCATTTTTATTATACTTATTTTGCCAAGCCATGATGTAGTCAAGCTCTGCCAATTATTAAGATCTCTTCTGATCTGCACCCATAACTTTTTGTAGTTATTGTTGAAAAGTTCTTGATTATTACCCGTAATATTTACTCCCAAATACTTTACTACTTTAACTGTCTTGAAACCTGCTTGTTCTACCAAATCGTTTTCTTCGTTTTTAGTAAGATTTTTGGTTAACATCATTGTTTTCTCTTTGTTTATCTTCAATCCTGTTAAATCTTCAAATTCCCTCAAAATCTTAATCAAGCCCGTTATCTCTTCTTGAGGATTGCTTAGAGAAATTACTATATCGTCTGCAAACAGTCTTATCTTAAATCTTGACTTTTGTATTTTCACTCCTTTTATTTCTTCTCCTTCGTTTATTCTTATGTTCAACATTTCCATTACGGTTATAAACAGGAAGGGTGAAAGTGGACATCCTTGACGTGTCCCTTTCTGTATTAAAATCTTGTCTGTTTTCTCCCCATTTATTAACAATTTGGCAGTTTGGTTTTGATATATAGTTTTAATCCATTTGATAAAGTTCTCCCCTACTTTGATCTGGTCTAGAATTCCAATCATTGTTGTCCAATCAACATTATCAAACGCCTTCTCTAAATCCAAGAATATTAATGCCAATTTTTTGTCCTTGTGCATTTCATGATATTCAATCAAATTTATAATATGCCTGATGTTGTCTTTCAGAAATCTGTCCGGTAGAAACCCACGCTGATCTTCCCCTATCCACTCGCTCAGTATTTTTTTCAGTCTGTCGGCCAGGATCGAGGCAAATATTTTATAGTCCACATTTAAGAGAGATATTGGACGATAGTTCTTAGGGTCTTGAGGATCTCTATCTTCTTTATGGATTAGAGTAATATATGCTTCTCCCCATGACATTGGATAAGAGCCTTTCGTTATCGCATCCATAGTCTGTTTAAATGGGGTCAAAAATTGATCTCCCAGAATTTTATAAAATTTAGGGGTAAATCCATCGGGACCAGGAGCTTTCCCAGATTTTAATTTTTGGATCTTTTCTATAATCTCTGCGGCTCTTATTGGTTGATTCAATTTATCCCTCTGTTGTTCTGTGAATTCTAGAATACGGTACTTTTTAATTTGACCGTTAAAAAAAGCCTCAAGGTTCCTTCCATTTTTGCCTCTTTTCTGATAAAGTAGATCGTAGTAATTTTTAAATATCTGTTTTATCTTTAATTGTTCTGTATATACATGTTCTCCTTGCTTCACTTTACTTATATTATTTCTTTCTCTAGATTTCTTTAATTGGTATGCCAACCATTTTCCAGGTTTGTTAGAGAACTCAAAGTCCTTTTGTTTTAAATATTGTAGTTTTATCCTAATTTCTTCCATTGTTTCATGCGCTGCTTGCTCTCGAAAAATCTTTAACTCTCTGGTTGTTAAATCATCATACGGATTTAATTCCAGCTTTTTCTCTCTTATTCTAATTTCTTCTTGGATTTTTTCTATTTTCTCTTTTTTCTTTTTCCTCAAGATACTGTTTTGTTGAATAAAGAACCCTCTCATAGCCGCTTTAAAGGAATCCCAAACTATTGCAATATTGGTGCCTTTATTAAGATTTTCCTCAAAAAACCATTTTATTTCTTGCTTCACTTTTTGTAAAATTTCTTCCCTTTGAAGCAGATTATCATTAAGCCTCCAATTAAACTCCATCTTCCTTCCGAGTTTCAAATCAAGCATTACCGGATTATGATCAGAGCAAGTTCTAGGCAAGATATCAATTTTTTGAATACAGTTGCATAATTTGCGGGAAAGCATAAAAAAATCTATTCTGGAGAACGAGTGATGCCTCTCGGAGTAAAAGGTGAAGTCTTTTGCCTCATTGTATTTAAATCGCCATGCATCTACCAAGGAAAGCTCTTCCACTAATTTTTCAAAACTCTTAGGAAGTTTACCTTGGTTTTCCTGAATTCCTCTTGTTGATTGCCTATCTAAGATAGGCGAGATTACACCGTTCCAATCCCCACATAAAATAAGGTTATCATGATCATATTGTATTAAATGGTCCAACAATTTGTAGTAGAAATTACTTTTCCCCTCTAGTGGGCCATATAACCCCACAACTAATATTTTTTTGTTTTGAATGGTAATTTCCACAACCAAAACTCGCCCTTCAGAGTCCCTATACAATTCTCGTGATTGTATTCTATGTTTTACATAGATCGCCACTCCCTTTTTCTTGTTTTTTGCCGCTGAGACATAAACTTCTCCAAGTTTTTTGTTTTTTAGTAAGTGTTCTTCTCCATTTTTAATATGCGTTTCCTGGAGGCATATTATATCACATTTTTCTCTGTTTAACATGTGGAAGACTTTCCTTCTTTTCCCTGGAGAGTTGAGGCCTTTGATATTCCAGGTCACTATCTTCATAACTATTTTTCACTTCAATATGCTGTTCCCTTGTTACTGGTTATACTGTGTATTTTTCTTTACTGAATTCCACCAATTTATCTTCCCGACGAGTCCTCCTCTTCCTCTCGCTCTGCTTCTTCCTCTCTCTGTAAATCTTCTGTTTCCACTTCCTCTCCTTCCCCTTCTTCCTCTTCTTCCTCTTCTTCAGCTGCCAACTCTCCTCCTTCAGCTCCTTCCACTGGTGACTTCCCTGCCTGTGTTTTTTTCCCTTCAGTTTTTAGGTCCTTACTGTACTTCCCCAAAAATTCTTCAATTTTTTGTGGCGATGTTATTTTGAAATTTCTCTGGTTAAATCTGAAGGAGATTCCCTCTAGTTTTTCCCATTTGTAACGAATCCCGTTAAGTCTCAAGAGCTCTGTTAAGCCTCTATAACTCTTCCTTTTTTTCAAGATCCTTGAGGGGATATCTTTAAATATAGAAATGTCACTACCTTCAATTACAAGTTTTTGTTCAAAATTTTTTTGCAGAAAGAGATCTCGGGTTCTTTTCCTTACAAAGTATACCACAATGTCTCTTGGCAAATTCCGCAACCTTGCAATTCTCGATGGCAGCCTATAAATTTTATCTATCTCCCAATCAAATTGAGACTTAGATTTGCCCATAAATTTGGCAATTTTTGGTACGAGATATTTATATAAGTCCTCATCTTGTTGTTCCTTCAGACCTCTAATTTTTATACAATTATCCCTCCATTTTAACTCCAAAACCGCTGATTCATCGAGGTCTTTTTCTCTACCTTCTTCCAGACTTAATGTTTTCTCCTCTAATACCTCCACTTTTTTCTCAATCACATTTACTTTCTCCTTCACTTTTTTGGATTCCTCCGTAACTTTATCTATCGCTTCCCTAATATTTTTCAGTTCCCTTTTCATTTCCTGTTTTAGGTCAGTTTTCATTTCACGCAATTCCTCCCTCATTAATCTTATCTCCTCCAAGATTGGATTTTGACTTGTTTGATTAGTGTCCAATGAGGGTCTCCTAGTTGTCTGTAGCGTCGTTTGTGTTGTTTTCCTCATTATTATATACTTGTAATGTTGTAGTGTATATTTACTTAACTCTCACAAAAATTTGAGAGAATACACTTTAAGGAGATAGAGTATGCAAAAGTTCAGCTTAACTTCCGGTTGGCAATGGCGACACGAGAGGACTAGCAGCGGAGAAGCGCTGTGAAGTCTGGCCGTGTGGGGATTGTATGATCGCTCTGGGGTGTCCAGAAGCGATCGAATCTCTCCTCAAACTTCGAGGAGAGTCGGAGGGGGCTCGCGAAAACCCCGCTAGCTGGCTCTTTAGGGAGGCTGAGCCGAAGGGTGAGCCGACAAGAGAGAGACAGAGGGGGGTACGAGCTGTAAGCCACCGCCGCACCCGGCAGCTGGGGACTCCCAGCAAGTGACGCCGCCAATTTTAACAACTTCAATAAGGATTAATAGATAATAACTACGGTACAGCAATTCTGGTAAGCCTTGAGAAGTGACTAAGACATCAACAGTAAGGCTTCTTTCCAAAACAGCTTTTTAAGGGGGGGTCCTTCCCCCCTGAAGGGAAAAATCTCTTAATCGATTGGGCTGTATCTAGTGCTTAAGATCCCGAAGATCAAGGGGTCTTGACAGGTAGATTTTGAAGGTTTGATGTCTGATGTATATAAAGCTGCAGCAATATTACTGGACTTATTGTAACAAAGTATCGTGAGGCATACAGAGGAACAAGGTGTAACAAAGTAACTTATAAGTGGCAAGCAAGCTAATTGTTAGCAACAATAAAACAGAATATTTGGCTGGATAATATAACAAAGAACTGTGTTGGAGAGTAAAGAGCAGTCGGGGAAAGCGAATCCAGAGAGGGACTCGGCGTGGGAGAAGGAGGCGTTTGGAGTTCCCATCTTGTTTAAGAAGAGGCGCAGCCATTAATATATCCACGTGGCGTTTGGGAAGCTCCCGTCCTGTTCAGTCATTAGGATATCCCTTAATACACCCCGAAATTTTCATCCCTTATTTGGGGGGTGAGCAGAGCACGGAGGAAATAAATTCGGGATACTCGGGCAGCGAAGCGACGTACTTGGGCTTGCCTTCCAGCCGCGCTGTGCTACGCTCCATTTTGTTCTGATTCCATTTTTGAGCTAGCACCAGTCTTGCTGTTGTCACCAAATATAACATAGTTCTCTAGTTTACTTTCCTAGTCTCTTTTATATATGTGTGTGTGTCATATTCAATAAATACAATTCAAGCTTTAAGGGAAATTGGATTTAAAAAAATTTCTTCTATAGTTCTATCAATTTCTTTCCAGTATTCTTTGACATGTCCACATCTCCACCATATATGAAACAGTGAGCCGGGATCTACTTGGCATTTCCAGCATTTCATATTTGTATTTTTAAACATTTTCTCCAACTTTACAGGACAGTAGTGCCATCTGTGAGCTGTTTTGAAATAATTTTCTTTCAAATTTTGGCAAGCTGTAAATTTGGTTGTGTTATTTCTGGCCTTTTCCCAATCTTCCAATTGCAAATTATACCCAAAGTCCAAGGCCCACTTTATCATTGAGTCCTTGACCCCTTCCATTTCCAATTCCCTTGATAAGAAGTAATTTGTATATTCTTGAAATCATATTTTTCTTTGGGCCTTGTATAATTTTGTCCAATTCATTTTCTTTTTTTTCAAATCCAATCTTTTTTATGTCTTCCTTGGATCTTTGTTTCAGTTGTTCATAAGTAAACCAGTGTATGTTTAGATCCTCCCTAGATTTGATGTTATATTCCTTTCCCTTTTCTTTGTTAATTAAGTCATTATATTTTAACCATTCCTTTGTATTTTTCCATCTGCCCATAAATGCTTCCTGAGGAGAAATCCAGAGAGGTAATTTGGCATAGAATTTCTTCTTTATGCTTTCCACACCCTCAGTAATGGCTTCCTGATTATGTGGTGAGTGAATTCTTTGTCTATCCTTACTTTGTCATAGGCATGCCAACCAAGTTTCAGATTAAATCCTTCTAAATTCAATGTTTTGAAGTCCTGTAAATTTAACCAGTCTATAATCCAAATCATCGCGCAGGCCTGAAAGTATATCTTGAAGTCTGGAAATTCTGCTCCTCCTCTGTTTTTCACATCTATCATCATCTTCCATTTGATTCTTGGCTTCGGTCCCCAAATGAATTTGCTCATTTCTTTTTTCCACTCATTAAATGGTTGATTGTTGTTTACTATGGGAATATTCTGAAATAGATATAAGAATTTTGGAAGAACTGTCATCTTGATTGCTGCTACCTTCCCCAATATTGATAAATTCAATTTTATCCATTTCTTCATGTCCAATTTCATCTGTTTCCATATCTTCTTATAATTGTTCTTCTATAAAGGATTGTTGTTTTCTGAGATATTTAGATATTTATTTCTACAATGTGGCAGCAGCCTTAGAGTCAGAAGGGACTGCTAGGATAATCTAGTCCAACGCCTTGCCATTCATGAATACACAACTATAGCATTCCTGAAAGATGCCCATCATACTTCTGTTTAAAGACTTTCAAAGAAGGAAGAGTCCACCACCCACCAAGTCAGTCTGCTCCCCTGTTGAACAGCTCTTACAATAAATAAGTTCTTAATGTTTAGGACTTTAGGTGGACTCTGGGTGCATATACACTGTAGAAATAATGCAGTTTGATACCACTTTATCTCCCATGGCTTTGTCTTAAAGAATCCTAGGATTTATAGTTTTGCAAGGCACCAGTACCCTTTGCCAGAGAAGGCTAAAGATCTTGTAAATCTACAGATCCCAGGATTCCATAGGATGGAGCTACAGCACTAAAAGTGATACCACACTGCATTATTTCTATAGTATAAATGCACCCTGAGAGGTCTGGAAGCCATGTCCTGTGAGGAGTGGCTTAGGGAGCTGGGCATGTTTAGTCTGAAGAAGAGAAGGTTGAGAGGTGACATGATAGCCATGTTTAAATATTTGAAGGGATGTCATACTGAGGATGGAGCAAGCTTGTTTTCTGATCCTCCAGAGACTAGGACACAGAGCAATGGGTTCAAGCTACAGGAAAAGAGATTCCACCTAAACATTAGGAAGAGCTTCCTGACAGTAAGAGCTGTTCAGCAGTGGAATGCACTGCCTTGGAGTGTGGTGGAGTCTCCTTTGGAGGTTTTTAAAGAGAGGCTGGATGCCCATCTGTCAGGAATGCTTTGATTGTTTATTCCTGCGTGGCAGGAGGTTGGACTGGATGGCCCTTGTGGTCTCTTCCAACTCTATGATTCTATGATTCTTCTAATTTGAATTCATTGGTTTGTGTTCTGTTCTCTAGATGTCCTTAGAGAATGAGTTTCTGTGATAGATGGATGAGAAACCAAACAAGGGGAAAGTACCAGCAGGGTGATGGATTTTGCCACCGTGTTGTATAATCTTCCAATAGTAATTGCTATTATAGGCAAAGAGCAGATACAGTGTGCTGTAAAAAGAAAACAAAACAAGCAAAGACTGACAATGTTTTATCAGTCCCCCACAGTATATATGATCAAGTCAGAAGCTTCACATAATCAGAGTATTGTCCCAGGAGCAGTTTGACCCAATGAACATTGGCCTCCCCTCTCTTTGAATTTGTCTAGGCTTAACTTGCAGCTGTTGGTTCTTGGTCTGCATTTTTCTGTTAGCATGAGGAGCACTTTAGTTTCTCCCTGGGAAGATGATTATACACAACCATTAAATTACTTCTTAATCTTATTTGTGATAGGCTAAACTGATTTAGCTCTTTAAAAAAATCCCTCAAAGGGTCCATTCACATGTTGCAATCTGCAAATGGCATAACCTCTGTTGCTATGTCATCCCAATCTACTCTGTCGGAAGAGTGGTATGTATGTCTTTCTACAGGTATGTGGTGGGTTTTTTTAAATGTAATGTCAAAAGTCAGAGAGCCAGTGTGGTGTAGTGGTTTGAATATAGGACTGGGAATCCAGGCTTTGAATCCCCTCTTGGCCATGGAAACCCACTGGGTGACCTTGGGCAAGTCATACTTTCTCAGCCTCAGAGGAAGGCAAAGACAAATCTCCTTTGACTAAATCTTGCCAAGAAAATCCTGTGATAGGTTTGCGTTAGGGTTATCATAAGTTGGAAATGACTTGAAGGCATGGAAAAACAATGAAATGTTAAAGTCATTTCTGCTATTATTAAAAAAAATTAAATATTACAATAATAATAAAGATATAATAAAGAAATATGCATCTTTCTGAGAGCATTTGTTTATTAATACTTATTTATTTAAGGATTTATATGCCATCTTTCAAAACAGAAGTTTTCTGAAGGCAGCTTTCAATCAGTATCATAACCCCACCCCCAAACCAAATCATAATAATTTGGGGGGCAAGCAGGATATTGTTGTTGTTGTAGCTACCTATAAACAGCAGCAGAAAACTGTTCAAGTTTAAAAGTGAATAATGACATTTTAAAAATCTATCCCATAATGTAAAGAACAGTGACTGCACTGGGGGGGGTGCAGAGAGCCCAACCATACCAGGGTGACACTGTCAGGGGGAGGGGTGATACCAGTCTTAGTGACGCCACAGGTAAAGGAAAGGCAAATTGAAATAGAAAGGTATTTATTGCCTGTTTAAACACAGATTGAGAAGTGTTGAAAGGAAGTTCAGAAACTGTGGCGTCATCACTGGAAAGGCATTAGCTGTTGTGCACACCGATCTTTAATGGCAGGCTTGGAAGCAAGGCCTCTGTGGTTGATCTTAAATGCTGGGAACTTTTATACAGGTACAGGTGGTATCCTGGTGCCAAATCTTTTAAAGCTTTGGAAGTCAGTGGCAGCATTCAAATTGGGCTTGGAAGCAAATAGGTATCCTGCACATCTTTTGTTTCTGGTTGATTTCAGGGTGCCTCCTCCACCACTATGGGAGGGACATAAGCATTCCCATATTTCTCAGGATACAATTCAGATGATAGAAAATTGATATAGTGTGCTCTGAAAGCTTGCAACCAAACATCTCCCACAGCCCTCCAGTCAGCTGTGTTTTATGCCACCTGAAGTTTCTGAAGCATCCTTTTAAGGAAGCCCTACATAAATAGCATATACAGTTAGGTTACTGGACACAAGTAACTTAGAAAGGTCTTTAGACAGCTAATCCTGGGGAATTAGATGCCATCTTAGAGGCTGTTAGAGTTTCATTGATATCATGAGCTAGGCAGCTTCATGATCCTCTCATTCATGGCTGCAGCATATTTTACCATGTTTATATCCTGCACTTCTTTTGTTTCTAGTTGATTTCAGGGTGCCCTCCTCCACCACTATGGGAGAGACATAAGCATTCCCATATTTCTCAGGATACAATGCGCCATATTTGGGGATGTGGTGCAGTGTTGGTTGAGACAAAGAACATATGAGCAAATGCGAAAGAGCAAATCTTGTACAGTACTTAGAGTTTGCTTTAGCAGTACTTTGTGCATGAAAACCAGGCTCATGCAAGAAATTATTTTATCTGTTCTGAGAAGCCTGCAACGGGACGGCCACTTCTCCAAGCAATCCTGGGCACACCGGGGAGCGGGGGAAATAAAGATGGACCACAGAGTGGTCACTCTCTAGAATATCTCAAGTCTAGACTGTCTTCTCCATTGGACGTATCAAATGAGAAATGCTGCAAGAGAAATGTGTTGAAAATAAAACAAGGCTGAATTTATCATTATGTACCCCTTTCACTCTCAGGTTGTTTGTTCTGTGGATTACTGTCCCTCTTTTAAAAATGATCATATTGATCACTGGTTGTAAACATTCCCCTGAGTCAGCCTTCACTCAACCTGGTGCCCTTGAGATGGGATTGATGCATGTTGTCTTTAGTCAGCAGAGCCATGCTGAATGAAAGTTGTAGGAGATGGAATTCAGCACATGAGATGGACAACAAGCTGGGGAAGCCTACATTGCCTTGTATTGCTTAGTCTCAGCTATTCCACCTTTCCTAGATGTGGGTTGTAGCCTATGAAAGCTGGCGGTGTATTAAAAATTAGTCTGAAAGAGTGATTGTGCATCATCCTTTAAAATATTGTAACCCTAGCATGGCATACAATAAACAGCAATTACCAAAAAAAGTCCTTCTTTCCAATTCTCTCTGTGATGTGATAGGCCACAAACCTAAGCTGGAAGTGCTAATGTCAAGCCACTTGATGCCTGCTTCACAACCTGCAGTTACTTCCAGTGCAGTGAACATTGTAAATAGCACATGCATAATGGTCAGTGATTATTGGGTTTAAGCCCCTGAAGACAAGTTGTGACCTTCTTTTAAACAAATGATGGATACAGAGAGCTTCTAGCCAGCGATGAGACCCAGGAGATTTATCCAGATCTGAGAGACTTGCAGGAAATAATGCCTCAGTTAGTCCCAGCTCCAAGAAGAAAACCTTTACTGTCCTGGTGACTCTGGGACCAGGCTCTAATGAAACATTGCCCAATAAGGCACAGGCTGGAGGGGGGATCTTTTTGCCTCCAAGGGCCACAAATAGTAATGGCTGAGCTTAGAGGCTTCATGCCAGAGAGCATGGCTACAGCTGCGGGTGGGCTAGACTAACAGGAAGACTGTGGGAGATGAAGTCCCTCAAAATAATTTTTCCAAGTGCTGAGGCTGATTAGTATCAAGGGCTATTCATGAACATTAGGCTATTGTGGGATGTTGTGCAGTTCTGCAACTAGAATGAATAATCAGGTTACAGGCAGGTAACACAGAGGGTAAGGATGGATGTAAAGAACCTTTGCACTGAGCCAGTCTTATAACTGTAACCATTTACAATACTAATACTTGGCATGGAGTCCCAGGACTGGCTCAAGACATTTTGCTGTCAGAGGGAGAACAGCAGAACTGAAGCCTCCTGCTCATTGTGTCCAAGATTCATAGCACCCACATTTCCCAGAGGCAGAAAGTCCCACACACACCTCTTTCCATCCCTGGCAGCAAACATACCATAATAACATAGTCTCTCTCTCTGGCTTTTCTACGCAAACGAAGATTCAGGAAGGACTCATCCCGCTCTTTCTGCAAGTGGGCTGATGACTAAGAAGGCCAATCCGAGATAAACAAGTCCGGTTGCAGAAAGCACAGCAGAAGGTCTCCTTGGATGATGTTTCCGGGTTGTGATTCTTTCTGCATTGTCGTTTCTCTTCAAGACTTGTTTGGCGTGAGTTCTCAAATAAGGCTGCAACATTGTGTATAGTGCATCTCCATGCCTCCTGATGTGAAGCCAGGGCAGACCATTGTTGGTGATCAATTTGGCCGAGCCTGAGATGTTGTTTCAGGGAGTTCTTGTATCACTTTTTTGTAGTGCCCTTCTGACGCTGACCCGTGACGAGTTCACCATAGAGTACTATTTTTGGGAGGCGATGGTCCTCCATCCTAGAAACGTGCCCTGCCCAGCGCAGCTGTGTTCCCAATATCGTGGCCTCAATGCTGGTGATCCCTGCTTGCTCAAGGACAGCAACATTCGTCACATAGTCAGTCCAGTGTATATTTAGGATTGTGTAATTAACTAACAATTTGCTACTTGTTTATGACACCCAAAATCTGTTGTCTGAAGAAGCCACCTCATACTTGCAAGTGGTAGGGCCAGTCCTGTCAACTCCATTAAAAACAAGGAGGAAAGTGAATGAGTGACTAGGGAAAGCTAGGATAATGAATGTCAAAGGAGGAAAATACAGCAAAAGTCTTCACCAAACGCTGGAATTTTAAGAAGACCAGGTGACAAACTCAATTAGGAAGGGCCTTGGCCCAAGAATGAATTAGCAGCAAATGGCTGAAAGATGAAATGTTCATACATTCTGGTGTTACAGCTGAAACAGTCAATAGAATCTAGATATGGGTGCATCCAATAAGCAGTTGGTTGTGACTCAGCTGATTTCTGGGATGAAGCACCCTCAGATTCTCCTGGCATGCTATCAGAAAAGCCCAGTATTGGAATAACAGGTGCAGTTGCTTTGCTTTGCTTTGCTTGAAAATGTTGCAGCACGGAGAAAAAGACCCCAATACCTCAGCCACTCTGGTACCTGCCAGAAGCCAAAGATATAATCTTTGTCCATGGCATGGCTTGCTTCAAGGGTGTTAAAAGTTGTCATTTTGTACCTGCTGAGCTGCAATGCTTTTCATGTATTGTATTTGGTGAGGTGAGCAGTGAACTCCCTCCAGATGAACTTCATTACACAGAATGAGCCTACTTCTTAGGAAGTGGGGAGAAATTGTTTAATTGCATTTACAAGGCAAAATCTGATGGAACAGGGAGATAAATCCAATCTGAGCTTCATTTTTCACACAAGAGGCAGTCAGACTTTTTGCGGATTAGAAAAATTCACACTGAAAGTGCCATTTATAACACACCAGAACAACACGAAACATTTGGCCCTGAGGGAGGTGGGAATGAAATTGGAGTCCTGTCTCTAATCTGTTTCCTTTATCATTTCCCCCACTTCTCAGTTCCTTGCTCCCATCACTTGGCAGCTCCAGTGTGTATTTATGCTTCATCTCTTTCAGGTGACTAATAATTAGACTAATTACTGGCTAATCAATGTTTAATTAAACCTTGGCTGTTAATTACAGAAAGTGCTACTGTAACATGGGAGCAAAATATTTCTTAAATGCTACCCCTCCCCTCATCTTTGCAGCAGGATGTAATCTGTTTCTTGGAGAGAGAGAAAGGTATGTGGAGTCCCTATTTTCTTTAGAGTCATACAAGCTCATGAGTTTGTCAGAGGGTGCCTGGAAGTAGGAGACTGTTCTCAAACAAGACCAAGCCTGTACCATGCATAAAATTACTACAGCTAGGAAGTAATGTGTTACAGAGCAAATTACTTGTAATTAATTCCTTTTTCCAAAATTGAGAATGCGAGTGGGGTTCTGGGAAGTACAAGAATGAGACTGACAGATTGTTATATCTCTACTGGGAAGTCACATTAGAAATAAGAAAGAGAATGATGGAGAAAGGATGAAGGGATAGAAGTGTGGAGTGCAGGGAACAAACGCCTGAGACACGGGGTGCAAAACATGAGAACAGAGCCCAATGATAGCTGGTGGCTCCAATGTCAATGGGGCAGTGAATTTGCTCCGTGTTTTAGTCCAAACTTGAAAGGAACTATTCAAGGTGCTGAACCTATTTTGGAGATAGGGTTGAACACCCTGAATAGCTCCTTTTAAGTTCAGACTAAAACTCTGGTGTTCATTTACCACCCCACTGACCCCAGACTCTTCAGTGGCCCCTGACAAAGCCCAGCAGGTCAGGATGATGATTGAAAGGACCCATAGGGAGGAGGGGAAACCAAGCACGATTCTTTACCCAGATGACCCAACATTTACAACTGAAATTAAGTATACAAAAAATGATGTGAGCAAAATCAGACTCACTTAATGTTTTTGTTAGTATGTCAAGACAGACAGATGTGCAAAACAGCATAGCTGAATGGGGCTAGGTTTCTTTTTATCCAGGAAGTGCACATATACCATGCCTGGAGTGTGTATCCTTAGTGTTTATTTACGATTCAATGACAGGCATTTAAAAAAAAGCAATGATGGTTCTGCTGGCTATTTTGTTTTAAGATGTCACTGTTTTCTCTCACCAGTTTTTCATTAGAAATACTATGTAGTTCCTCCATGCATCTGAAGAAATAGACCAAGGGCTTGCCTACATGGGCAATTTACTCTGTCTTGCCCCCATCTTGGAGCCCTGCAGTCCTGACAACACAGGACTTTTGCCCCATTTTGTCCCTGGGCAGTCCTCATGACCCCTGGGGCAAAGACTGGGCTAAGACATGGGGAAGACAGGGTAGGGAGCATTACAATATTTTTTTTAATGCCCAGTAAAATCCATTCCAGCCAGCAAAAATGGTTTGGGCCCTGCATGACTGCTGGAACCCATTCTGGCCTGCCAGCTCATCACTGTACCTCCCCTCTGTTTCACTCTTCCATAGTCAAGAAGGGGGCCCGTAGCATAGGCTGGTTACATGCAGGGGGCCTTGCTCACGTGCTGCGGGCCTGCTTCCTGATGTCAGAGAGTGTGATGCGAAAGACAGCATTTGTCGGAAGATAGTTGCAGGGATGGGCTGGTGTGCTCATCTGGCCCATTTTGTGCTGGTAACAGGGAAGAAATGGGCCAGATCCACAGCAGGCAGGCTATGCCAGTGGGAAGCCAGCATATTTTGGCCCATGTAGATGAGCCCCAAGTCTACAAAAGCTTATGCTACAACTTCTTTCTCTCAGTCAGTCTCAAAGGTGCTACAAGAGCCCTTTGTGTACTGATATGTAGTTTCTGGTTATTTGAAGAAGTTGTATTCTCACACTTTCCCATGTTAGGGATCCTGATGGAGAATCATTTGTCTCACTCTGCCCCTTACTCTCAGTCGAACTCCTTGATGCTGTGTTTTAAAGATCCTGATACCAAACGCTGCTTATTCTTTTATTTTATTGAAAATGTGTCTTTACGTTTGCACATGTTATCGTTATTAATTAGTCTGCTGATGAAATAAGGATCTGGATAAGAGACCTAAGGAATCAACTGTTGTATTTTCATCAAGATTTTCAGGTAAACTTTATATTGTAGTTGGCCATCTGCATCCACAGATTACTGTATCCACAAATTCAACCAAAAATATTCAAAAAAAAATTCCCAAAAAGCAAACCTTGTTGTTTGCCATTTTGTATAAGGGGTACCATTTCACTATGTCATTGTATATGATGGGACTTGAGCATCCATGGATTTTGGTATCCATGGTGTTTTTTTTTTCCTGGAACCAAACCCCAGTGGATACTGATGGCCCACTATAGTATTTCTTTGAGTGCTGATCCATCTGTCACAGCATCTTTTTATATGTTGTAATGATTTGTAATGATGACATGTAGCCACTAATTGTTTCAATGCTCATATTAAGTCAGAGCGAAATAACTTATCCATGGAAGGCCATGCATGAATTTATTTCAGCCACTTTCTCAGCATATTCAGAGCTTGACTAGTAGGCAGATACATGTTTCGCTCCCTTATGGGAATGGATTTGCATCCACTCCAAGGTGAGCAGGAACATGATGTTGTACAGAAGAGCTTCTTTCCAGGTTTCATGTTGCTGATAAAGCATCAAACAACCCCTCTGCGATCAGATGGGAGCTGCGGTTTGCTAATGACTTCATTTACATTCCTCATGCTGTTTCCATTCCATTCCATTGCCATCTCAATTTTCTACTAGGCTGGACATATTAAATAATAGTGCCACCACCACCAATTTCTCCAAGTTACCTACATAGGCTTTTCCCTGTTATGCAATGAGTCAAACTGTCTATAAGTTCTGAGCACTTGTGTCCATTACTCATCATGGAGCTAGACTTATTAGACTTTTTTGGGGGGGAATGATTACAAACTTTTGTCTCAATTCCCCACTTTGGACTTTAAATGCATGCTTAAAACAATCTGTGTGTGTGACCTTGTGCATGCGTGTGTCCTTGTGCACATGCACCAGAACTGGGAAATGTTCGTTTTTGGCCTACAACTCCCAGGAAGCACACATTCTGTGTGTTGCAGTCTAAAAAGTAACTTTTGCAAACACTGGTATATGCACACACATTCCCTGCTGCACACAGAAAGAATGTATGTCAGAGAAAGTGTCAGATCAGAAGCCTACTCTCTGACATATTTATTATAGTTATAACATTTTTTGTATTTTTGTATTTTGCATTTTTTTTTAGATGGCACACATTACCAGACAACAATTTACTGTGCAGTGTGAAAGAAGCCATTCAAAGTTAACAGGTAGACCCTGGACTATTCTTTGTTCAGTGTTTAAAAATGCAACAAGGTTTCTACCATTCTGCACTAAGCAAAGCTGAATTCTGTGACCTATATAAATTATGTAAATCAAGTATATTTGAATCATTTATTCTGCATCACTCATTCAGCAATTCTTATTAGTCATGGTGAGGGGCAAGAAACTAACCAAGGCACTGAGACTGTATCCTCAAGCAGCAGAAGCTGTGGACATCGCATACCTTGATTTCAGTAAGGCCTTTGACAAGGTTCCCCATGACATTCTTGCAAACAAGCTTGTAAAATGTGGGCTAGACAAGTTAACAGTTCAATGGATTTGTAATTGCTTGACCAGCCGAACCCAAAGGGTGCTCAGCAATGGCTCCTCTTCATCTTGGAAAGATGTGACCAGTGGGGTGCCACAGGGTTCTGTCCTGGGCCCAGTGCTATTCAACATCTTTATCAATGACTTGGATGAGGGAATTAGGGGCATACTTACCAAATTTGCAGATGACACCAAATTAGGAGAAGTAGCTAATACCCTGGAGGACAGGATCAAAATTCAAGATGACCTGGATAAACTGGAGAGCTGGGCCAAAGCTAACAAAATGAAATTCAATACGGAGAAATGTAAGGTACTGCACTTAGGGCGAAAAAATGAAATGCATAGATATAGGACGGAGGAGACCTGGCTGAATGAGGCTACGTGCGAAAGGGATCTAGGAGTCCTAGTAGACCACAAGTTGAACATGAGTCAACAGTGTGATGCGGCAGCTAAAAAGGCCAATGCAATTTTGGGCTGCATCAATAGAAGTATAGTGTCCAGATCAAGGGAATTCATAGTGCCACTCTATTCTGCCTTGGTCAGACCTCACCTAGAATACTGTGTCCAGTTCTGGGCACCACAATTCAAAAAGGATATTGACAAATTGGAGAGTGTCCAGAGGAGGGCGACTAAAATGGTGAAAGGTCTGGAAACAATGCCTTATGAGGAGAGACTGGGTATGTTTAGCCTGGATAAAAGACGGTTAAGAGGCGATATGATAGCCCTGTTTAAGTATTTGAAGGGGTGTCATGTTGAGGATGGAGCAAGCTTGTTTTCTGCTGCTCCAGAGATTGGAACACGGAACAATGGATGCAAGCTCCAGGAACAGAGATTCCACCTCAATATTAGGAGGAACTTTTTGACAGTAAGAGCTGTTCGGCAGTGGAACGCACTCCCTCGGAGCGTGGTGGGGTCTCCTTCCTTGGAGGTCTTTAAACAGAGGCTGGATGGCCATCTGTCAGGGATGCTTTGATCGTGATTTGCTCTATGGCAGGGGGTTGGACTGGATGGCCCTCGTGGTCTCTTCCAACTCTGCAATTCTATGATTCTATGATTCTAAGTCTTAATCAGCAACTCCTCTGGTTTCTGAGCTGTCTCAGGGTATTACCCCGATGCTTTCAACGATGTCTTCACAACTATAAAGACTAGAAATGTGCCATTATTATATTTTAAAATGCTGATATTCCAAGGAAGCTCAGTTCTGCAGCTGGTTCACATTCTGTGACTTTCCTGGACAGATCTGCTTACAGGGCAAATCCTGAATTGCATCTAGGAAGTTATAGGATGTCAAGACAGATGCTGGAGTATCACCCCTCCCACTCCTTGGTGACCATATTTGGAAGTGAGCTACCAAATGCACACCAGCTATGCAAATTCAGATACAGTACTTTAAAGAAAAGGGTCAGCACTTAGTGGTACTCCCGAAGTTGTTGGACTGCAGCTTGCAGCCATTTTAGCCCCCACAGCCAGTGGTAACGGATGGTGGAAGAGGCAACAGCAGGGCAATAACCAGGTAGAGGGACAGAGTTGCTCACACTTGCTTTAAGGGTAACCAAATGTAGAACTCATTTTACTCTAGCCTTTGGATTATAAATGTGTACATGACAGTGTTCAAGTCCATGAAGGAAAAAGTTTTCAGCCTTCTCATCAGATGCAACTAGCTAAAAGGGTAATTGCTGGCTATTATTGGAGCCTGAATTCCAAGTGCTGTGTTGAGCCTCTATAAGAGGAAAGGAAACTATAGCCTGTGTGCCTAATTTGGCCTCTGATCCGAGGAGGGCCCAGGAAATACCTCCCCAAACCCTTCCCCTCTTCAAGGTCCCACCACCTGAGGATCCCCCTTCCTCAGGAGCTGGGTGGGGAAGGGGGCAATCCCCACTGTTATCTCAGCTGAGGCAGGGAGGAGCTTAGTCCTCTCTGCATTTTCCCTGATAAGTGGGCAAAGCTTATAACACTCTGACACAATCTGGCCTTCAAGGATTTGGGGGCTGGGGATCTGGTCTGGGACCAGACACCATTTCCCCATCCTGGTCCCTAGGAACATCCCAAGGCTATGGGCTTGAATGAACATTATTACACACTGGCGGCGCCTCCCTGGCTTGGCGGCCCTGCTGGGTCACGAGTATGAAGCCAGCAGAAATAACCATGTACCAGTCCTGGGCTCGAAGTAGGCTACTTTATTAAGAACAGCAGATAGAAAAGCAAAAAGGCATTCTGGTTAACCAATATAGAAATGCAAAAACCAAAAATATACCCACTGACCCCTGAGAGCTTCACACACTGAAAGGGCACCGCCCCCGGTCTGCTTTGGCCTTATATGGGTTAAACTCTCCCAAGCAGTGTGAGTGAGAAATAAAGCTTAGCTAATTAACAAGGGGAAACTTTCTCAGGGCAATTATTCATGCCAGGTGGTATGAGATCCAAACATCCTTATCTAGTGGAATGACATGCTGGCTTCCTCCTGCTGTGAGTAGAAACCTCTCCTTGACCCATTCTTACAAGAAAACAGGGCCTAGATGCAGCCTGAACCAATCTTTAGTGCTCTAGGCCCTACATGCAGGGCCTAACACACAGCAATCTTGGAAGCCCCTTGCACTGATGTTATAAAGCCTCCCAATTGTTACAAGTTTGACCCCTTCCAAATTAAGCTTCGAGACTAGTGGATTCAAATTGCAAGAAAAGAGATTCCACCTAAACATTAGAAAGAACTTCTTGACAGCAAAAGCTATTCAACAGTGGAATAGACTGACTCAGAGGGTGGTGGACTCTCCTTCTTTGGAGGTCTTTAAATAAAAGTTGGATGGGCATCTTTCTGGAGTACATTAGCTGTGTATTCTTACATGGCAGGGCGTTGGACAAGATGGCCCTTGTGGTCCCTTTAACTCTACGATTCTATGATCCTCATGCAAGGAAGGCAGTCAGTTGAAGGCATATAAGTGATTGTCCTCTAAGATTTCCTTGGCAGCACCTATCAGAGTTACCTGAACTATCTGTTAAATGAAATGTTGGAGGCAAACACCTTCCAGATCAGCAGATGTTGCACCATCATTGGATAATCAAAAACAGTACTGTAATGACTTTATAGGACTGATGGAACATACTTTGCTCCATAGTTCTGCCTCTAAGCAAATATAGTCAGCCAAGGCCACTAGTTGAAAGGAGCAGCTCTCAGTGTTAGGACGGAAAAAGGGCTTATCTCCAGGACAGTGAAGACTCAAGATAAAGGCTTCCCCTTCTCTTCCTGCTGGGACAAGGGAAAGGGATGGGGCCTGGGAGAGAGGATGGAAACCGAGGAAGAAACTTGGGGAGCTGGATGAGGAATCTCCACAGGCTGTGTGGAGGCCCACAGACTGAAGTTCTCCCATTCCTTGTTTTAACCTATAATACCCAATTCAAATGCCAGAATGTAGTGCAGGTGCAGAAAAACCAGTGATTCTTAGGTGTGCTTGAGGCTGTGAAACAGTTGTTCACAGAACACAATTCTCCAGAAAGCAGTGATGAGAGGTGAAGTAGTAACTGTTTTGGGATAAGTGTGTTGGAATATTTTGAAAGAAACATTCATCAAGCTAAGATCAATCAACTAAGATAGACAATGGTTCCTCCTTCACTAAACATCCATGAGTTTACAATTTACACCCTTGGGGTGTTAGACAATCAGGCAATATTCTCCTTTACTAAGTACTTGGACTAGGACATGTTGCCCCCAAAACAGCATCAGCACTTTGAAGATTTCTTTTAAAATTTGAATTAAAACCTAGACTGGATTCTGACATGGAAGTCACCAGTTGCCACTGCAGTAATGAAAGCTGGAATGGATAATTGTGAAAAGGAAGGAAAATGTACTTCTGGAGTTTTGCTAGTTTTCTTTTCTTTTTGTGGCTTCTGTTTGAGATGACTTGACCAGATGCCAGGGCAGGCCAACGCAATAATCTTGTTAGAAGCGTCACCTAAGATTAGAATTCTTTTGTTTACAAAGTGGGCTTTGAGGGGGAAATGGTGTGAAAGAAGAAATTCTTCTTTTTGTGGGGACAGATCTGGGAAGGAGTTACCCAAGCTACGGTAACTTCACAGTTTTACTTTGCTTCCTTGCCTGATGCTATTCAGTTACTTTTTCTACTGTTTCCAATAACTTCTCTTGTTAACTAGAATGGGATGCCTGACCTGACAGCTGACCAACCTTCAGCAATGTTAGGCAGCGAGTGAGTGAGGAGAGGGAACTATGTTTAGAAATAATTACTTTGTATTTTGCAAAGGTATTAGTGACTCCTCGCTGGCAGTTACAGGAATTAACTGGAAGCATCCGTGACATAAGTAGCAGTAATTTTGCTTCTCACTTGTTCATATTAGAGACAAAGAGACAGTATCAGGGCAAATGGGAAAGACATACATGCACACACAGGGAGAAAGGTATAGCCTAAGTGGGCATCAATATGAGAAGCCTACAGTTTTGTGTAAATGGAAATGAATTCTCTATTCATCAGGCAGACTCAATGGGTAAAATTCCTTTTCTGAAAGAATGTGTCACATACCTACAAAGATTTCTAAAAATTCTTTGCTTACAAATGCCAAATTCTGGAATTGCTGTCAGGCCTATTTCTGCACATATATTTAATTTGTACACTATACATTTTTGTTATAAAACATGGAGGTATGAAGGGACTGTGGTGTCTCAGAATGGCCCAAACCCTAAGCTGTGAAGTAGGAAATCCCCAGAATATATCACTCCTCTGCAATTAGACTGCAAGTGGGTCTAGGCATGCCACTGTTTCAGCCTCCGCCAGCCATGCAGAGATAAAAATACCAAATTATCCACTGGGTTTTGTAAGGATTGCTAAGGCAATGGCTGTGAAACTGCATAAACCTTCTGAAAATGCTAAATGCATGCCAAGTATGGGGAGCATCAGCATGATGTGACTTGGATAATCTATCTGTGTGGTATAGAGGTTATCAATACATACCATATTAAGACTGGGGAAACCTGGGTTCAAATACCCACTTAATCACAAAGATTGTGTGACCTTGTGCCAGTCACTATTTCTTAGCCTAATCTAGCTTATAGAATAGAAGTGAGGGTACAGACTGAAGGAGGAGACAAAATATTTTTAAGAGACATCAAGACAGTTATGATGGCCTGAGCAGAATTTGGAAGCCATCTAAAGAATGTACATATAGGAAAGACTATCAGTACTGTCGGAGTGACTATCAGTACTGCTGGAGTGACAACAGAAGGTACTGATAGCCTTCTGGATGGTTTGCAGTAGGTTCTGACTCTCTGTGGTTCAGCAGTATTGACAGCAAAACCTCTTTTTGCATCCTAAGTTAGGCTGCTAAAATCATGAAAGAGAGGGGAAGAGAGGGAAGAACAAGAGGAGAAGTGTTCAGGAGAAGTTGTCTGTGAACCTCTGGTACTGAAATTAAATTCCTGGGTTGAGTGTGTGCTCAGAGGCACCTTTTCTGTGGCTCTATGCTTACCTTCCTGAGTCACTGAGATGCACTGGGTTCTGGTTGATGGACCTCTGGGTTTCCCATGACATGCAACACAGATCCTGCAAGTCTCCAGTTTAGGTAACTCTGCTGTAGTACCACCAAACCAAGTGATTTTAGAGGATGAACATTATCATCTAGGAGGTGGCAAGTGTTAATAATGCAGTGGTCACTGTTAGTACTTTCTCCACTGAATTTCCTTCTGACCTCACTGGGCTCATCTACATGAGCCAGGATACACTAGCTCCCCTCCTGGTTGCGGAGTTGGCCCATTCCTCCTCCAATAACTTGACAAAACAGGCTGGAGTCCAAACAGGAACACCAGCCTGTCCCTGCAGCCACCATCGCTATTTTCTGTGCTGACTCAGAAGCCAGGAAGAGGGTCCATAGCATGTGACTGAAGGCCCTACATGTGACCAGCCTTGGTCACTTAGTCACATGCTGAGGGACTCCTGCCTGGCTTCCAGGAGAGATAGGGAGATAGCAGTAGCATTGAGGGCCAGCCTGCTGGATGGGCTCCTGCAGACATATGAGATCTGATCTGGGTATTATTTGGAAACGGTTTATTGGACACTCCTCCTCCCCGCCCCACCCCGCCCCCATTCCAGCCCTATATCTACTCCGGGGTTGTAAAGACATGGGCTCTGAGACGGGGCAAAATGAGGTATTTAGCCCATGTAGACAAGCCCACTGTCTACAACTCCATCTATAACCATGTGTACTGTATATATGTTCCTGAACATCTGGATAACACTCAACCATCTGTTGAAATGGGCTGCAGTCCATGAAAACTCAGTCTATAAAGCAGTGTTTCCCCAAATGTCCTCAAGGTGTTTTAGACTTCAGTTCCCAGAAGCCTCAGCCACCTCGGCCAATGATCAGGGATTCTCAAAGCTGAAGTCTGAGATACCTGGGAAACCAGATTTTGGGAAACACTGCATAAGGTGTCACAGGAAAGGGTCAATTCAATTTTTTTTTTAGTCAGTTTAATGTTTCATGATTTATTAACCGACGAGAACAAATACTGTATTGCTATGTGACAATGCAGTCAATATGTTTAGCATATTTAACAGAGGCAACTGTTCCTCTTGATAGAAGGGCATGCAGAATTTATTGTCTGGAATATCATCTAAAATGTAAGGTCTAAGAAATGAGAATTGTGTAAAGATTAAAACAATACCACCCACGCAGAACACCTTTTCAAATGGCTTATAGCACTTAAAATCTTCACTGAATTGAGGAAGGATAGCTTCAATTGAACCAATTAGTTAATTAATGCTTTCACAACTACAAGGAAGGTGATGAACAAAAATGTCACAAACCAAAGGACTGAAGCAAGCTGGAAGCCAGAAATTGACAGCAATGGAGCTGGAATGAGTATTAACAGACAAAATTAGATTTGGAATTAACCAGAAGGCAGGAAATAAAATAGGATTGTCCCTGACCTGTGGATCTTCCCAAGTGTGTGTACGTGCGCTCACACACACACACACACACGCACACACTTGGTGATTTTGAAACAGAACATTCTATGGTGTTTAGGACTGCACATGAGATTGGTGTATGGGCATTGGATTGTCAGTGGTACATTTTCCCAAGTTGTTTTGTTTGGCTTCAACTCATTTCTGACTTATGGTGACCCTATCACAGGACTTTCTTGGGAAGATTTGTTCAGAGGGGGGTTGCCATTGTCTTCCTCTGAGGCTGAGAGAGGGTGACTTGCCCAAGGTCCCCCAATGGGTTTCTCTGGCTGTGCAAGGATTGAACCCTGGTTTCCTTGATTCCTAATCTTATACTCAAATCACTACACCACTCAGACTCTCAGAACTAAACATGATTTAAACAACAACAACCACCACCCTACTAGCAATAGAACTGGTGCCACATAGAGAGAACCACATACCACTTTTAACACAGAGCAGCACCAACAATCAAATTCCAAAACTCCAACCACTACTGTACATCAGTTCATTTCCCCCAAGGGAACCTGCTATATTCCTTCCCCATTCCCTTTCACATTCCTTTGCTTGGCTTGTTTTCCATTAGGATGTTTCCATGCAATTAAAGCATTTTCTTCTCATTTCAAGACCATTGTGTGTTGATTTAGTGAAGAGATTTCTACCTTGCATTAACAGCTTCTCTGTTCTCTGGCTTAAGGTTGTTCTAGGCCCAGCTAGGCAATCAGGTAAGCTAGGTTCATTTGAGAAGGCTGGGTAAGTCCCTCTCTCATGTCATCAACCAACCTCACCTGTCACCCAGTTGTTGTGATATTCAAACAGGGTAAACATCATCATGGTAACTTGAAGGACAAGAATCAATTCCATTAAATAACAGCCTGCCTCTGAGGGATCCTTCTGAAGCCTCATATTGTGCTTTGTATGGTCCTTAACTACATGAGGTAAACACATAACCTGAGCTGTTGGGCACTGGGTGGGTGTGAGACACTGCAGTTATTAGCCATGCAATGGCAGTTTCCCTGTATATTGGCCATGTGTTCAGTGAATATATGAGGCACAAAACTGGTCTCAGGGAGATAGTATTGGGACAATTGGGGGCCAGTTTTGGCCATGTGGAGGCACTCTAGATAGCAAAGCTGAGCATGCACATGTTGAGGTTGGGATAGAACAGAGCTGTGATAAAACAAGGGCCACCCCTGTTTTCAGATATTAAATTCCATGCAGAATATTAAATAATTTCCTCTTCAATGATCCCAGTAAATTTAATTAGCTCTTGTTCTCTCAATAGAGATGTCTCTCTCTTTCTGTGTCTCTGTCTTTTTCTATTCTAAACCTCTCTTTTAGGAGTGATGGGAAGCATGGTGCATATGCTAAGTACCTTCTCCTCTATCAATAACTTGCTACTGATGGCTCAACTGATGCTGAAAACAGGAGGCAATGCTGCTTCCAAAGAGCTGTGTTTAGGCTCAGCTCAGAATGAGATAGGTGGGGAATGTCTTCTTCCTTCAAATGTGAACACACACACACACACGGGCCAGCTTCAAACTTCAGCACTGACTTTTAGCTCTTCACTAGGTGTTATGTCTCTTGCTAGGTATTAGTGGTGGAGGAGGGCAAAGAAGAAGAGGAGTCTTCCTCATCATCCTTCTGCCCCATGGAAAATTGCCAGACTGAGTTGTTCTTCCCCCCCCCCCCCAGCCTTTTTAACTTTACACCCGACTATCTCTCATAGGGATGGCTTGGTTCGCAGTGCAAGGATACCACAGCCTTTTTTTAAAGAAGGCTGTTTGGACAGGATGAAATGGACCTGTTTGTGCCAGTTTGCATACTCAGAGAAATCGAGTGAACAGACAGTGAAAGCAAGGAAGAGGAGCAGCAGGGCTGTGGGGCTCCAGGGACTTTGGCTGCATCTACACTGCAGAAATAATCCAATTTGACACTGCTTTAACTGCCATAGCTCAATGGTATGGAATCTTGGGATTTGTAGTTTGTTGTGGCACCAGAACTCTCTGACAGAAGGCTAAATATCTCACAAAATTACAGATCACACAATTCCATTGCATTGAGCCATGGCAGTTAAAGTGATATCAGACAGCACTATTTCTGTAGTGCAGCCTTAGCTGTATGTAGGCCTTGACAAGGTGTCCAGCTAGGCCCTGTGAACAGACTCAGAAAGTGAGACCAGAGCCTTAACCTCCATTGCCCAAGAAAGCAGCTTTGGCTCTCAGCAGCACAGAGGTAATTCCCATTCACTCCTTGTCCTGCCCTGATGTTATCTTTTCTGATCATTTACCCTCTGTGCTGGCCTTTATTTCAGTTAATTCAGCCCTTTCAGTAAATGTATTTTTTCTTTTGCTCTGAGGCTCTTGTTTTACTTTTCTTTTGAATTGTAGAACTTTAAGGCAAGTTTCTAAAAAATGTATCAAGCAACCCCATTCCTTTCCCAACGGAGGAAGCTAATCGAGGTTTATAAATGTGTCTCTGGCACGGTTCATTACCTGCGATGACATATTGAGAGCCATGGATGGTCTGATACCAGCAAATCAATTTAAAATTTAATCTGAGAGGGGGAAAAAAAGAAAGAAAAGAAATTGTGTGCATGGAGGTGGTTTAGTGTTTGCAGCATGTTACCAAACATTTTTTATCAGAATAAATTGAGTGGCTTCTCCAGTTTGCTAGTAGAACAACTTCCTGTGCACCAGCTGCTATGCAAACACTCACATGCCTACACATGCTATGTGATACACACACAAGATATTTATGTGAGCCTATCTGCCTGTCTGTATATCTATCTATCTGATTTACTGATGATTAATTCATATCATTTTTGTTGTGCTGAGTTGTTGAGCATAAATGACAATGTGATCTGTACTAAGAATTCTTTTTGAAAGAATGGGGCAGCAGCTTAAGCCAGTCTCCTGGGATATTGATTCATCTTTTTCACCTTGTCTGGGTTTTAAAAAAATACTTTCCCAGTAATGCATTAGTTATGTAGGGGTCTCTGAAAAGAGTTAGCAATTAATGGAGCATGCTGGGACCTTTCCCAGGGGCAGTAACATGCAATATTTTGGTAGTGTTAGTGGCAATAGGAGATATCTCTGACTGTGGCATTCTGTGTCGGTTGAAGATGCAAGATAGCAGAGATAGTGTCTGGATGATCCACCAGCACTGCCAGGTTGACTGTTTGAGTTAGAGCCAGCAAAAGTTTTAAGCAATTTGACAACTTCCCATTAAAGCAGGTCAATGTCATGTAGCATTTGGTTGAAAACATGGAGACACTTACAGTAAAGTCTTAACACACACAGCAGAAACTGATTGTCTTTGGGCAAATACACATCTATTAAGCTTTACAGTCCAAAGGTTATTGGATTGCATTAAGGAGCCTTGTGTTGGTTTGTTCTAGGCTGATGTACCATGATGCTCACTGACTTGAATAAACAGAGGCTTTGGATCTCATTGCAACAATTACATATTAGATATTTTCACTGTGTTGCATGATTTAACAACACAAACCATCCAAAATTTTATTTGTAAAAAACAATCTTTTGAGAGTGCACTCTGCTCTCATCTTGCGCATGCTGGGAGTCTTTTTCTCTTTCCTCTCTCTCAATATTCCATGCTCAAACATGTACCCAACAAAAGCTTCATAAATACTGATGGTTTTCATCCTTCCACATGACGAGAGGTACAAAATAGATTGGGTAAGATCTTTTATTGGTCTAAGGTCTGGTGATATAAGACAGGGATAAGTAGTTAGTATCTTAGAAGTGGAATTCAGATAAAAGGATGCCATGAAAGGTACTGCAGCCTCTGTCACTATCATTACAACATTCTTGGACATGTATTAAATGTAACTTACCCATTAATGTTATAGGTCCAGCACAAACTACCACCTGTGAGCCAACATTTCTTCAGACTTGGTGATGGGGATCTATGTACATCGAGGGAGAGGGCCTTCTTGGTGGCTGCTCCTAGGCTTTGGAACTCCCTCCCTAGAGATGCCAGGATGGCCCATCTCTGCTTTCCTTTTGGAAACAAGTAAAAACATTCTTGTGCCATCAGGCATTTTCAGTCTGATAGGGGCTGGGCTTGTACATGCTGTATAGTTTATTTTTTAAGGTATATGAGGTCTGTCTATTAAATAACAAGACTGATATAATAACCCATCTTTATTTATATGTAATACAATTCTAATGCTTGTTCCCTTCAATATACTCCCCGTTCACACTCACACACCAATGCAGTCTTATTTTCTGCTGCTTGAAGGCATGGAGTAGATCAGTTTCTGTCAGCTGTTTCAACACATTTGCTGTTTTCTTCATACTGCATCAATTGACTCAAAACATGTTCCTTTAAGCACTGATTTCACTTTAGGGAAAAGAAAAGAGTTACATGGTGCCAAATCTGGCAAATATGGAGGATGTTCAAGTGTAGTAATGTGTTTATTGGCCAAAAACTGCTTCAAAGAAAGTGCTGTGTGAGCAGGTGCATTGTCTTGATGAAGAATGAAACCATTTCCCCACAGTTCTGGCATTTCCCCCCCCCCACCCCTGACTCTTTCTCTCAGCTTTGTCAAAACTTCCTTATAATAATGCTGGTTCACTGTTCTGCCTTCTGGAACCCATTCTGCCAAAATTACACCCTTGATGTAAAAAAAAAAAACCCAATGAGCATGGCTTTGAATGTGGACTTGCTTTGACATGCTTTTTTCATTCTTGGTGATGATGGTGTTTTCCAGTGCATTGACTGTCATTTTGTCTCAGGATCATACTGGATGATCCAGGTTTCATCACAAGTGATGATTTTTTGAAAAAGGTTTGGGTCCACCTCAAGTTGCTGCAGAATGTCACGTTGTGTGACTTTTAAACTTAGCATTTTTCCAGCACACAACCATCAACACTGCTGCTTTAAACAACAACTGACAATTAACTAAATGGCCGAGAGTGTTGATGTTTGTCATGCAAGTTCAGAGATGTTCAAGGTCACTGCTCAAGCATTCAAAACCAGCTTTCCCTGATTTGTCTTAAAGGTAGAAACACAGTCTCATTATTTAACAGACAGACCTCATATATAATTTTATTGTATTTTAACATTTTAATGCTTTTAAATGTTTTAACACTCTAAATCACTTAATTTGTTTTTTAATTTCATATTTATATTTTTAATGTTTAAGTATTGTTTCAAATTCATTGTTAGCCACCTTGAGTCCCTATATTGGGATAAAGGAGGAATATAAAATACATACATACATACATCTTGTTTTTGGAATGCCCCCACATGTGTTCATCTCATGGTAAGACAATGTGAGTTATGTTAAGTGTTGTTGTTGTTTTTTTAAATTAAATCTTCTGAACTCTGTGATAGAGGCTCTACTAACTTCAAACAGAGAACTCAAGATATATAACGTAAGATAGGAGCTGACTGGAGAGAGCTTTGCACAGCGAGGGATGGAGTGAGAGAGAGAGAGATCCTTTGGAGACAACTGTGATACTGAAGAGCTAGAAGATCCAGCTGGAAGCCAGAGGCTGTACTCCAAGCACTGAAAAGAGCAAGCCTTCAGGTAAGAACTCCTGAGGTTGATTCTCACAACTCAATGCACATGTTCCACATAAACACACAGCAGTTGTGAAAAGACCACTATGGTCACTTTGTATAGAGTTAGGCTTCCAGGCATCCCATTGCTATACTTGGGTCTTGGTTGATTTCTGGCAGCTGGTTAAAGACAGAGAGTGTATCAATCAGAATAGATGAATTGGGAGCTGTCCACAGAAAACCTAGAAATGATGGTGCTGAAATAATGCTGGAGAGAAGAGGGAAATAGAAAGCTGTGACATTCCAGATGCTCAACCTGAAATCTAACTTGAGAGATACTTAAGGGTTGCTTCATGGGCTATATTTTCAGTGCATACCTGTAACACACACACACACACACACACAATATGAAGCACTTGGAAACATGTGTTTTAATGCACATCTTCCATTCAAGTAAGTGCCACAAGAAACTTCTTTTTAGGCATGTCTTCCTGTTGCGATATTGGAAGACTATTGGAAGGTGTGTCGGCCTATCCAATGAACTGAGATAAAGGCACAAGGGGGCATAGCCAGGTGCCATATCCCATCGTATTCTCTCCAAAAGAAGACTGTACTTCTTGTGCAGGCTTTTCAGTGCATGGCAAAAATGTTTGTGGCATTGCAAACTTTGACAGAGCCCTTAGCAGGAATGACTAGAATGAATGAGTAGGAATCATAGAATCATAGAGTTGGAAGAGACCACAAGGGCCATCCAGTCCAACCCTCTGCCATGCAGGAATACACAATCAAATCATTCCCGACAGATGGCCATCCAGCATCTGTTTAAAAACCTCCAAAGAAGGAGACTCCACCACAATCAAAGGTAGCATTCCTAGGGTAGCATTCCTTGGGTATTCCTCCACCACACTCCAAGGTAGGATTCCGCTGCCAAACAGCTCTTACTGTCAGGAAGTTCTTCCTAATGTTGAGGTGGAATCTCTTTTCCTGTAGTTTGAACCCATTGCTCTGTGTCCTAGTCTCTGGAGCAGCAGAAAACAAGCTTGCTCCATCCTCAGTATGACATCCCTTCAAATATTTAAACATGGCTATCATGTCCCCTCTCAACCTTCTCTTCTCCAGACTAAACATACTCATCTCCCTAAGCCGCTCCTCATAGGGCATGGCTTCCAGACCTTTAACCATTTTGGTCGCCCTCCTCTGAGCACGTTCCAGCTTCTCAATATCCTTCTTCACCTTCTTCAACTCACCACTTCCATTTCTGGATCTTTAGTGCCACTCAAACACATGTGCATGAGACATGCAGTCTTCTCCACAGGCCTCAGTAAGCATTTGAAAAGATTCTGTTTTTTTTTTTTCAATTTTACTAAAAAATTCAAATTGACAGGTTGCTTGACTTTTAAACTTAGCATTTTTCCAACACACAACAGACAGATAACACAGCTGCTTTAAACGATGACTGACAATTAACTGAACAGCCAAGAGTGTTGATGTTTGCCATGCAGGTTCAGACATGTTCAAGATCACCACTCGAGCATTCACAATCAGTTCTCCCTGATTTGCCTGAGGTAAAGTTTTATAAATCAAAATTCTTCTCAGTCCTTGTACCTAAAGTAAACATTTAGAACGCACTCTTAAAATATGTCTGAGATTTAAAAATGCATAATCCTGTTGTAACAGCTACCACATAGCAAAGAACAGCTACTTAAGGTGAAACCTTGGACTTCTAGGTCATTGCAACAGTTCATAAATTCTATTAGTACATTATTTCCTACACGATTTATTTCCTAATCGTGTACTTTGTGAATATGCCACATTCAGACTTATAACTAATCTTGCCCCCATACCACCTGGAACAAGCCCTGTTTTTTCTGATAATAATAATAATAATAATAATAATAAAATTTATTTATACCCCGCCCCTCTGTTAAAACAATCGGGGCGGCTTACAGAATTTAAAATACAATACAAATAAAATCCCTAAACACCCCCACTCCCACCCTCCCCCATAAAAAAACATTAAACAAATATAAATTAAAAACAACTAATCTAAAATCACATTTAAAACTATAAATACAATAAAATATAATAAATGGCCAGCAGCCTAGAAGAGGCCAGGATCCCCTGAGGCCGGGATCTAATTAGGAAAGGCCTGCCGAAAGAGATCCGTCTTTAGTGCTTTTTTAAAGCCACTCAGGCTCGTTATCTGACGGATCTCATTCGGCAGGTCATTCCACAATTTGGGGGAGACTACCGAAAAGGCCCTCTGGGAGGTTGCAGACAGCCTAGATTTTTGTGGCTGAAGCAAATTCCTCCCAGAGGACCGGAGTGCGCGGGGAGGATTGTATGGGAGGAGGCGGTTCCGGAGATAAGTTGGACCCAAGCCATTTAGGGCTTTAAAGGTAATAACCAACACCTTATACTGGGCCCGGAAACTGATTGGCAGCCAGTGGAGAGATTTTAGTACTGGAGTTATATGGTCTCTCCGAGATGTTCCTGAGACCACTCTGGCTGCCATATTTTGTACCAACTGAAGTTTCCGGACCAAGCATGAGGGCAGCCCCATGTAGAGCGCATTGCAGAAATCTAGACGGGAGGTTACCAGCGCGTGCACCACAGTCTCGAGGTCCCTTACTTCCAGGAAATGGCGCAGCTGGCGTATCAGCCGAAGCTGATAACAGGCGCTCCTGACTGTCGCATTCACTTGACTCGTCATCTGAAGCGATGAATCAAGGAGCACCCCCAGACTGCGAACACAGTCCTTAACGGAGAGTGTGACCCCGTCCAGGACTGGAGGTTGCAACCCAACTCCTGGTTTGGGGGCCGCTACCGTGAGCACCTCCGTTTTATCTGGATTTAATCTCAATCTGTTTTTCCTCATCCAGCCCATTACTGCTTTAAGACAATCATTAAGAGGAGAGACGCCATCGGAATTCGAGGCCGATGATCGGGGCAAGGAGAAATAGATCTGGGTGTCATCAGCGTACTGATAACACCCAGCCCCATAACTGCGAATAATCTCACCCAGCGGCTTCATATAAATGTTAAACAGCATCGGGGACAGGATGGCACCCTGTGGAACACCAGAAGTAAGCTCCTTTCTGCTGGAGCAGCTGTCCCCGAGCAACACCCTCTGGGACCTGCCCGAGAGGAAGGACCGGAACCACTGGAGCGCAGTGCCTCCGATTCCTAACCCCCTCAAGCGATCCAAGAGGATGCTATGATCTATTGTATCGAAAGCCGCTGAGAGGTCCAGAAGCACCAACAGGGTCACACTACCCCTGTCAATGCTTAGACGCAGGTCATCAGTCAAGGCAACCATGGCAGTCTCAACTCCAAATCCCGTCCTAAAGCCAGTTTGAAATGGGTCTAGATAATCGGTTTCATCCAAAACCACTTGGAGTTGAAGCGCAACTGCCCTCTCGATCACTTTGCTCAAGAATGGTAACATAGAAACCGGCCTATAGTTGTTCATGTCCAGGGGGTCAAGGGAAGATTTTTTCAGGAGCGGCCTAACGGCTGCTTCCTTTAAACAAGATGGAACACATCCTTCTCTGAGGGATGCATTGATGATGTCCTTAAGGAACATCATCAAGGCAGTCCCCCCCTGGATGGCCAGCCATGAAGGGCAAGGATCGAGAGGGCAGGTCGTCTTCCTAACCCTACCAAGTAGCTTGTCCACGTCCTCAGTACTCACAGATTGAAATTGATCCAGTAAACTGACATCAACGGAGTTGCTGGACACCTCGTCAATTGTTTCTGCCAAATTACTGGTATCTAAGTCGGCTCTTATCTGAGAGATTTTATCTGCAAAGAAATTGTTAAACGCGTCACAGCAGGCCGTCGTTGGGTTAAGCAACGGGTTCTGCGCAGGAATAACCTGCGTCATCTCCCTTACCACCCTAAACAGCTCTGCTGGGCGGGACTCTGCAGACGCAATACGTGCAGAGGAGAAGGATCGCTGTGCTGCACGTATTGCCTCTCGATAGGACCAAAGAAAGTTCCTATGACGAGTCCTGTCGGATAAGAGTCGAGTTTTCCGCCAGTTGCGCTCTAGTCGTTGTCCAACCCGCTTCATTTTCCTAAGCTCTGCTGTATACCACGGCTTACGGTTTGAAGCGGGTTGGAAAGGACGCTTGGGAGCGATCGTGTCGATAGCCTTGGTAAGATCGTTGTTCCAGGTATTAACCAAAGTTTCGACAGGGTCACCGGCGTTACCAACCATTAAACCCTCCAAGGCTTTCTGGAATCCTATTGGTTCCATTAGCCTTCGAGGGCGGACCATTCTAATAGGTCCACCACCCCCGGTGGGGCAGACAGTGGCTCTTAGTTCAGTCTTGACCAGGAAATGATCCGTCCATGACAATGCGGTGGTTTTTATAACCTCCGCCCACGGATATTCCTGTTCCGTGCTGAAGACCGCATCGAGGGTATGACCCGCACAATGTGTGGGCCCGATGACCATTTGGGATAGGCCCATGTTTGTCATGGTTTCCATGAACTCCCGAGCTGCACCAGTCAAATTTGTCAAGCTGTTCTCAAGTGGAATGTTGAAGTCCCCCAAAACTAAAAGTCTGGGAGACTCCAAGAGCAACTCTGAGACCAGCTGTGTCAGCTCGGTTAGGGAGTCTGCTAGACAACGGGGTGGTCGGTATACTAGCAGAATCCCCAAACTATCCCTGGTCCTCAGGCTAAGGTACATACACTCAAAGTGGACTGTGTTTCGGACAGGTATCCTGGTCAAGGTCAGATTGTTCTTATAAACCAGAGCCACTCCGCCCCCCCCGCCCACTTCCCCTCACCTGCTCACTGACAGAATACCCGGCTGGGAGGGCCTGCGCCCATGTGACAGCGCTATCCTCTCCCAGCCAGGTTTCTGTGAAGCAAGCCAGGTCGGCTTATGGAAGAGATACAGCATTGTTTAGTACCTGAATAGGAGAACACAAAGGAATGCCATGGATGTCCAGAAAACCTGCCTGAAACCATGAAATGTAAAATTTCCAAAATGTTTTAAACCCTTTGGAAACAAAGTGTTTTCCCCTTGGAGGAGGAAGAGGAACAGAAATGTTCGGAGCAAGATTAAAATGCATTATTAGCACTCTTTTCAGACTGAAAGTCACTTTTGTTACTTTGTGAACTTAAAATGTATTATTTATAGTTTGGTTTGTCATGTTTGCTATAACAAAAGTACAGTACAGTTTATTCAGAAAATTATTATAAATTAAATTTACTTTTAAAAACTTGGATTAAAAAAACACACAAATGGAGCCACATAGTCATGGACCATAAGGAACACATGAACAGTAAGGAATCTTTTGAGTTTTGCCAGTTTATGAGGAGTAGGTAAACAACAATGAAAGCAGAATAAACCAACGGTGTTAATAAAAGAAAGAACATTATTTTCTTTTCCCTAGTTCACCATAGTCCAGCTTTATATTTGATCAGGTTTGACATGTAAAAATAAGCATATGCCTACCACTGTCATATCTAGTTTGATCTTAAAATTTGTTCTCACCCAGCTTGATGAAAAGCTCTGCATGAAATGAAATGTTACACATTCCAACACTGACTGACAATGTTGGGCTAACAGAATCATAGCTGCACTTATTTTGTGTATTCCACAAAAACGATTTTGATGCCATTTTATTAAATTCATTTCTGGGAAGCAAAGCCAAAGTGAGTAGTGAAGGTGATTTCCCCACTTCTTCTTGAGGTTATGAGGTCTTTGGCTGGAAAAAATGCTGTTGTCATTAGAAAAGAAAGGGAAGGAAGGAAAAAGAGACACAGAGAGAGACCTGTGTTTTCTGAAATACTAATGAGATGGATAGGATTAGCATTCAGCCTTGGCCTCCCTGACTGCAGCTCTAACTAAAGTCAAAGGGGAGCTGTGTCAGCTTATGTCAGGGGCAGAGTTTGGCACACAATGTTAATAAAGTGTAAACTTCTTGACCAAAAAAAGGAAGGGGGGAGAAAGTGAAAGATGCATTTTTCTCTTTGAAACCAGTTAAATAGACTTTCTTCATCTGACAGTTCAGCTAAAAAGAGAGAACTTTGGGAGATCTCGCTTTGCCATAGTTAATCAGACATTCAGGTGGAAATACGTGCACTTCACATAGGATTTTAGCAACGTGGAGAATTCAGGTAATGTAAATTTCAGATAGTCATGATAGAGGAAATAAAGCCTGGCTGAAGGACAGAAAACACATTTGGGCAATACATTTATTAGGAATAACTAACCCAGATGTCAAAATAGGTGCAAGTTTTCCAGAATTCTTCAAAAGATCTGGTGATACAAAAAATTAGGGGATGGGGCAAGAAATAGAAAAGTCCAATGGTTAGGCCAGATATTGCGGCCACAAAGTCTACAGTTAAATGTTGTCCCAAGAGGGAGATTGCAGACTGAATGAATCTCAGCTCGATACGCAGATTTCAGATTACACCATGCAGTGCAAACTGGAATGAAGAATAAATGGCTACTCTTCACTTCTGAAAACACAAGACTAGCTGGCTAACTAATTCCTGTGGGAAACCCATGCATTTCAACCAAGGCAACATACAGATCTCAACATTGCAGCCAGCCTTGGTATTTCAGACCTGGAGACCAACCATTGCCTCTTTGTCCCAGTTATGCATTACTAGGTGCAACTTAATACCTGCACACCCACCCTTCATTCAGTCTGCAGTTTTCATCTTGGGATTGTGTTGAGCTGCAGTCCTCACAGATATAAAATCAAGCTCAGATTGCAGTGACTTTAACTGCTTCTCCACCATTTTTGTACCATCTAACCTGATAAAGAATTCTAGAAAATGTGAAATCTTGTCCACTTTTGTGACACGTGAGTTGGTTGTAATAAAGGAACAGATGATACCTAAATGTACCAGGTCCTGTGTGATCTTGGAAGCTAAGTAGGGTGAGCCCTGGTTAGTACTTGGATGGCACACCACCAATGAATATGAGGTGCTGTACGGTATATTTCAGAGGAAGGAAATGGCAAAACCACCTCTAGGTATTTCTTGCTTAAGAAACCCCTACAAAAAATTCATGGGCTCACCATAAGTCAAGAGGTGACTTCAGGGTAGTTAACAAAGTAGATTTGTTCATGCCATAACCTCTTTAACAGAAACTTTAGCACCAGAGGCAAAATAACATGGAAAGAAAAGAAATAGGTTCCTACACCACAAAAAAGAAGAGCAGTTCAACATGTTCACAATATACACTTGTGAAATGAAACAACTAAGTCAAGTAAGCCTTTTAAAAGTAAACAAAAACATTTTCAACCTTCTAGAGACCACCTGAAAACTATAGATTTTCCTTGGTTTTTTTCCGGGCCGTGAGGCTATGTTCTGGAATAGTTTCTTTCTGACGTTTCACTTGCATCTGTGGTTGGCATCTTCAGAGAATGGTTGGGTAGGTGTGTGTGTGGAATTTATATGCTGTGAACCCCTGATTTGGGGTAGGTAACAATCAAGACCTCATTGTCTCTGATGTCTGGATTGTTACCTACCCCAAATCAGGGGTTCACAGCATATAAATTCCACACACACACCTACTCAACCATTCTCTGAAGATGCCAGCCACAGATGCAGGCAAAACATCAGAAAGAAACTATTCCAGAACATGGCCTCACAGTCCGGGAAAAAACCCAAGGAAAATCTATGGATACCGGCTGTGAAAGCCTTCAACTTCACACCTGAAAACTTCTTCCAAAATGTGTCCAGGGACATTTTTTTTCTTTCTTTCACCAGCCTCCGCCTTTTTTGTGAGTTCATTTTGGTGGCCAGACTTATAGATTTATGCTCTTTTTCAAGAGACGCTCGAGAGAGAGCCTTCTCAGTGGCTGCTCCCACCTTTTGGAACTCCCTTCCATGGGAAGCTAGGCTGGCCCCCTCCCTGATTTCTTTTCACTGACAGGCAAAGACTTTTCTTTTCAAGCAGCCTTTTAATGTTTGTTTTATCTTGTTTTAGATTTTACATGTTTTAATTTAATTTAATGTTTTAATTTGATTTTATAAAATTTTAATTGTATATATTGCATTTTTACTCTGTTGTTTTATGGAAGCTGCCATATATATTGGGAGAAATATATTGAGAAATATATTGAGAAATACTGTATATTGAGAAATATATATATTGAGAGAAAGGTGGCATAGAAATGAAATTAATAATAATAATAATAATAATAATTTTAAACATACTGGTGAGAGCTGGTAAAGCAGGCTTCTCTGTTCTCCCCCTTTTGCATTTCGTGTATACTGAATAAGGGATTCTGGAGGGAGCTGTTCTTTACCTTGCCTGTTGTAGGCAGGTACACACAGCTACAGTAGTAGGGAGTGGGATTCAGCTAGAGTAGAACCCCACTCCCCCCTTAAGCTTCATTGCATTGTTTACTGCAGACATGGTACTGTAACCTGACACTGAAAATCTGTATTTCTCCAGCCCTCCTTCACCATCCATCATTTAACTGGTGTTGTTAAAAACCTCCAGCTAGACAGAGGGTGAGGGAAAGGGGGCTGGGCAGGTATAAAAAGACTTTATATAAAGGATCTTCTTTGTCAGAGGCTTTGTTAATTGAGGTATACCAGTACTGTGTAAATGTGGAGGCTGTAGGGTGTCTCTCCAAAGTCCCAGGGAGCATCATGGGACACCACTTTGAGGACAGTGCTGAACAGTCTCTTACTTCCATATAAACACTAGCTTTTTGAATTGGATTTACACAGTAATGAGTGCACAGAAGGACCCAAGACTCGTTATGCACATGAATGCCTATCACTTCAATATGTGTGGATGATGGGCTACATGTTATCTCCATGAGGAAAACAGGTTGTTCTTCCTCTCTTGTGCCCTGAAAGGCTCCTCTCCTACAATGACCTTTGTAGGCAGAAGGTTGGGCTGGAACACTTCTTGTCTTTGTCTTGGCAACAATTTGTGGGGGTGACCAAAGAGGAGGCAAGAGAAGCATTAGCTGCCATCCAAAGGGCTTGTGCAGGCCTAAGCCAACTGGGAAACATGATTCTTCCTAATACTAAATGGCAGAAGTCCACTTCACTCTTTAGCTTTGCAAAATCATAGCATCCCTCCAAGCACTCTCCTGTACTTCACTGCAGTGCTAACTGGACGTTCTGCGACAAAGTCATGATGTTTATCTTTATAAACAATTGCCTTGTTGCAACAGCTACACTGTCTTCCAGTCTATTTTTGGGCACAATTCAAATTGGTAGTGATGACCTATAAAAGCCCTATATGGTTCAGGTCCAGATTATCTGAAGAACTGTATTCTCCCATATGAGCCTGACCATGTTTTGAGATCTCCTGTGGAGGCCCTTCTCTCTATCCAGGTACATCTGGTGGGAATGTAAGAGAGGGCCTTCTCTGTGGCTGCTCCCAGCCTCGGCATTCCCTTCCCAGAGAGGTCAGACTGGCACCCTCCTTGCTACCTTTCTGCAGGCAGATAAATACTTGTTTGTTTTGCTAGGCCTTGGAAGACTGCTTAAGGGAAAGGGCCTTGCACAATGTGCTGGTTTTAACATTTGCTGTTTTCCTTTTAATGGTTTATATTTTTAATAGATTTTAAATTTTAATACAGTAGTTTCATTACATTTTTAACTTTTTTATGTTGTAAATTTTTAAGCTATGTTTTCCCCCTAACTGGAAGAAGGTGGGAGGAAGGATATAAATAAATAGATATAAACATAATATCCTACATTGCTGTAGGATGGCTCCCCACCCTCCACCCCCTGGTATAATCTATATTATTGAGCTGGTATAGTGGTATATAAAGAAGTAAATTAAATTGGCCACAAGTATTGCAGGAAAGGTGTTGGGACTCTTAGCAAGCAACCTGAGGAAACAAATAAAGCAGTAGTAGCAAGATATTGTTGGGCTGCAGCTTACAATATTCCTTGCCATTGGCTATCCTGGCTAGGACTGAGGGGAATTCTAGTCCAACAACACTTGACAGGTCCCATGTTTTCCCCCTCAGTGAGTGAGTGAAGGGAGCTTCCTTAGAAGAGCCTTTCAGGGCTAGGAGGTGGGAGGAGCCAGGCAGGGAAGGAAACAGAACCCCCTTAGGAGAATGGGTTATTCTGCCTCTCAAGGAAGCCAGGCAGATGGGATGCACCCTTTGACCCATATGACCTGTACATGTAGCAATGAGGAGCCAGAAGCGGTGGGAGTCACGATAGAGTCCACCCAAGTGCGAGAGGCAAGCAGAGAGTTAATTTTTGTGGTCTCCCTCAGGTGATTTAACCACCTGTAGGAACCTTTGCTCAAGTCAGTATTTGTCTCCTTCGCAATCTTTTGATTCTGTTAAATGCTGTAAATGCTGAGGTTGAACTGATAACTTGGAAACTCTATCACCCAGGCTGTGGTTCATGTGTCTGTTTGTGTTGCAATATTTGTATCACAGGCCTATGTATTTAGAGTTGAATGTTCATTCATGCCAGGAACTGGACCAAATTCAGTATTACTGTCAGTACTGCCAGAGGGACTCTAAGCCTGAAGCAGCCTCTTCTCCCCATTCCACCGGGCCAGAGGGCTGTGGAGGGCCCTGAGGACTTCTGGAAGCAGAGCAGCAGCAGGAGGGGGCGTGGCCAGCAGGGGCTGGCGTTTTAAGCCACTCCCACACCCCTCAGGAACACCAGCCAGCAGCCAGAGGGACTCTAAGCCTGAAGCAGCCTCTTCTCCCCATTCCACCGGGCCAGAGGGCTGTGGAGGGCCCTGAGGACTTCTGGAAGCAGAGCAGCAGCAGGAGGGGGCGTGGCCAGGAGTGGCTGGCATTTTAAGCCACTCCCACACCCCTCAGGAACACCAGCCAGCAGCCAGAGGGATTCCAAGCTTGCAATTGGCATCAGCTGAGGCCGGGGATGGAGTGGGGGCGGAAATTGGAGTTGTGCTGGGGAAAGGGAGGTATGGTCGGAACAGAGTGAACAGATGGGACAAAAGAAGGCGGGATCGCTGTTTGTTAGCTATCCCACCTTCAGTTCACCCTGTTTCCCGGAATGGATTGGAGAGCGTACCAACCATTCCACAGAACCTTACTTTGCTCCTCTGCAATGCCAGGTCGGTTAAGAATAAAACTCAAATTATTTACGATCTACTCTTGGATGAGGATGCCGACCTGGCGTGCTTCACAGAAACCTGGCTGGGAGAGGATAGTGCTGTCACGTGGGCGCAGGCCCTCCCAGCCGGGTATTCTTTCAGTGAGCAGGTGAGGGAAAGTGGGCGGGGGGGGCGGAGTGGCTCTGGTTTATAAGAACAATCTGACCTTGACCAGGATACCTGTCCGAAACACAGTCCACTTTGAGTGTATGTACCTTAGTCTGAGGACCAGGGATAGTTTGGGGATTCTGCTAGTATACCGACCACCCCGTTGTCTAGCAGACTCCCTAACCGAGATGACACAGCTGGTCTCAGAGTTGCTGTTGGAGTCTCCCAGACTTTTAGTTTTGGGGGACTTCAACATTCCACTTGAGAACAGCTTGACAAATTTGACTGGTGCATCTCGGGAGTTCATGGAAACCATGACAAACATGGGCCTATCCCAAATGGTCATCGGGCCCACACATTGTGCGGGTCATACCCTCGATGCGGTCTTCAGTACGGAACAGGAATATCCGTGGGCGGAGGTTATAAAAACCACCGCGTTGTCATGGACGGATCATTTCCTGGTCAAGATGGAGCTAAGAGCCACTGTCTGCCCCACCGGGGGTGGTGGACCTATTAGAATGGTCCGCCCTCGAAGGCTAATGGAACCAATAGGATTCCAGAAAGCCTTGGAGGGTTTAATGGTTGGTAACGCCGGTGACCCTGTCGAAACTTTGGTTAATACCTGGAACAACGATCTTACCAAGGCTAAGGTTCGACACGATCGCTCCCAAGCGTCCTTTCCAACCCGCTTCAAACCGTAAGCCATGGTATACAGCAGAGCTTAGGAAAATGAAGCGGGTTGGACAACGACTAGAGCGCAACTGGCGGAAAACTCGACTCTTATCCGACAGGACTCGTCATAGGAACTTTCTTTGGTCCTATCGAGAGGCAATACGTGCAGCACAGCGATCCTTCTCCTCTGCACGTATTGCGTCTGCAGAGTCCCGCCCAGCAGAGCTGTTTAGGGTGGTAAGGGAGATGACGCAGGTTATTCCTGCGCAGAACCCGTTGCTTAACCCAACGACGGCCTGCTGTGACGCGTTTAACAATTTCTTTGCAGATAAAATCTCTCAGATAAGAGCCGACTTAGATACCAGTAATTTGGCAGAAACAATTGACGAGGTGTCCAGCAACTCCGTTGATGTCAGTTTACTGGATCAATTTCAATCTGTGAGTACTGAGGACGTGGACAAGCTACTTGGTAGGGTTAGGAAGACGACCTGCCCTCTTGATCCTTGCCCTTCATGGCTGGCCATCCAGGGGGGGACTGCCTTGATGATGTTCCTTAAGGACATCATCAATGCATCCCTCAGAGAAGGGTGTGTTCCATCTTGTTTAAAGGAAGCAGCCGTTAGGCCGCTCCTGAAAAAATCTTCCCTTGACCCCCTGGACATGAACAACTATAGGCCAGTTTCTATGTTACCATTCCTGAGCAAAGTGATCGAGAGGGCAGTTGCGCTTCAACTCCAAGTGGTCTTGGATGAAACCGATTATCTAGACCCATTTCAAACTGGCTTTAGGACGGGATTTGGAGTTGAGACTGCCATGGTTGCCTTGACTGATGACCTGCGTCTAAGCATTGACAGGGGTAGTGTGACCCTGTTGGTGCTTTTAGACATCTCAGCGGCTTTCGATACGATAGATCATAGCATCCTCTTGGATCGCTTGAGAGGGTTAGGAATCGGAGGCACTGCGCTCCAGTGGTTCCGGTCCTTCCTCTCGGGCAGGTCCCAGAGGGTGTTGCTCGGGGACAGCTGCTCCAGCAGAAAGGAGCTTACCTGTGGGGTTCCACAGGGCGCCATCCTGTCCCCGATGCTGTTTAACATTTATATGAAGCCGCTGGGTGAGATTATTCGCAGTTATGGGGCTGGGTGTTATCAGTACGCTGATGACACCCAGATCTATTTCTCCTTGCCCCGATCATCGGCCTCGAATTCCGATGGCGTCTCTCCTCTTAATGATTGTCTTAAAGCAGTAATGGGCTGGATGAGGAAAAACAGATTGAGATTAAATCCAGATAAAACGGAGGTGCTCACGGTAGCGGCCCCCAAACCAGGAGTTGGGTTGCAACCTCCAGTCCTGGACGGGGTCACGCTGTCCGTTAAGGACTGTGTTCGCAGTCTGGGGGTGCTCCTTGATTCATCGCTTCAGATGACGAGTCAGGTGAATGCGACAGTCAGGAGCACCTGTTATCAGCTTCGGCTGATACGCCAGCTGCGCCATTTCCTGGAAGTAAGGGACCTTGAGACTGTGGTGCACGCGCTGGTAACCTCCCGTCTAGATTTCTGCAATGCGCTCTACATGGGGCTGCCCTCATGCTTGGTCCGGAAACTTCAGTTGGTACAAAATATGGCAGCCAGAGTGGTCTCGGGAACATCTCGGAGAGACCATATAACTCCAGTATTAAAATCTCTCCACTGGCTGCCAATCAGTTTCCGGGCCCAGTATAAGGTGTTGGTTATTACCTTTAAAGCCCTAAATGGCTTGGGTCCAACTTATCTCCGGAACCGCCTCCTCCCATACAATCCTCCCCGCGCACTCCGGTCCTCTGGGAGGAATTTGCTTCAGCCACAAAAATCTAGGCTGTCTGCAACCTCCCAGAGGGCCTTTTCGGTAATCGCCCCCAAGTTGTGGAATGACCTGCCGAATGAGATCCGTCAGATAACGAGCCTGAGTGGCTTTAAAAAAGCACTAAAGACGGATCTCTTTCGGCAGGCCTTTCCTAATTAGATCCCGGCCTCAGGGGATCCTGGCCTCTTCTAGGCTGCTGGCCATTTATTATATTTATTGTATTTATAGTTTTAAAAGTGATTTTAGATTAGTTGTTTTAATTTATATTTGTTTAATGTTTTTTTATGGGGGAGGGTGGGAGTGGGGGTGTTTAGGGATTTTATTTGTATTGTATTTTAAATTTTGTAAGCCGCCCCGATTGTTTTAACAGAGGGGCGGGGTATAAATAAATTTTATTATTATTATTTATTATTACTGGAACATCCTACCCCAGACTGCCCCTGATTTTTAGAAGTGCAGTCTATCTCCCACTCTTTCTTCCACTTATTGCTTTTTTCAGGATTGTGGGAACCAAAGGTAGAGAGACAACTTTAGAAACCCAGTGGGAAGTGTTTCTCCTTGACACATTCTGGAAATATTCATAGAATCATAGAATTGTAGAGTTGGAAGAGACCACAAGGGCCATCCAGTCCAACCCCCTGCCACACAGAAAATCACGACCAAAACATCCCTGACAGATGGCCATCCAGCCTCAGTTTAAAGACCTCCAAGGAAGGAGACCCCACCACGCTCCGAGGGAGTGCGTTCCACTGCCGAACAGCTCTGACTGTCAAAAAGTTCTTCCTAATGTTGAGATGGAATCTCTGTTCCTGGAGCTTGCATCCATTGCTCCGTGTTCTAGTCTCCTCCTCTTCATAGCAAAGAATTCCTTTTCCTAGTTAAGGATAAATGATCAGCTACCTAATAATAATAATAATAATAATAATAATAAAAATTTATTTCTATCCCGCCGGTCTGCAACGCAATCGGGGCGGCTTACAATATAAAAACTCCAGAATCACAATACCCTAGCCCACCCACCCCTTAAAATAATATTAAATTATGAAAGATTAAAAACATGCAATAATTAATATATATATATATATATACATTAGAAGAAAAAAATTAAATTAAATTAATTAAATTAAATTAAATTAAATTAAATTAAAACATGCAATCATAGCCTAGAAAGGACAGCTGAGTCTTGGGCCGGGATAATTATTCAGGAAAGGCCTGCCAGAAAAGATCCGTCTTGACAGCTTTTTTAAAGCTGTCTAAGGTGGTAATAAGACGGATCTCGTCTGGCAGGCCATTCCATAATCTGGGAGCAGCAGCAGAGAAGGCCCTCTGGGAGGTCACCGACAGCCTTGTTTTCATAGGCTGTAACAGATTCCTCCCAGAGGACCGAAGTGTGCGGGGAGGGTCGTACGAGAAGAGGTGGTCCCGGAGGTAAGTTGGACCCAAGCCATGTAGGGCTTTAAAGGTCATAACCAACACCTTGTACTGTGCCCGGAAACTAATAGGCAGCCAGTGGAGAGCTGGAAAAAAACTCTCATGAAATGTGCAACCTTGCCAGCCAATATGAATATTTAAACCATGAATCCGGGTGCACGCAACAGTGCAGGCTTAATTCTCCACAAAAGTAGCCTTTATGTTCCAGTTTCTCTTCTCATGTTGACACAATGTTTACCATTATTATTTTTACCACTCCTAGTCTCACATGGCCAAGTCATTCCCTACAGCTACGTATTTTCCAGACTGGTTCTTTTCTCACATGTCCTTCAGTCTGTCAGGCCCAGATAAGCACATTATGCTGGAGGCCACGGATCCTAAAACCATGGCACCCGCTCAGCACAGGACTTTTCCCCACATGGTAGCATGAGGTTGCCTAGCAATCCTGCACGATCTCTCTGTGGCAGCTGGCAGCTTCTCCTCCACTGTGCTCTGGCTAATAGTGATGCACCTTCTGATTTGTAATGTTTTATCTGCACAATGGGTGCTGCTTCCTATTTATATGCATAGATTTCAGATATGGTCTTGTTGGTAGCTTAAGAAGCTGAATAGCTTAGACACCCTTTTCCCATTCTCCATCTTGTTAATTAAGATAAGCTCACTCCAGATAACTGGGGAAGGGACTATTACCACATACAGAAAAAACCACCACACCTAGGCTTATGTTTTCATCATAAAATGCAAAAATATTCATATACAGACAGATAAGGATGCCAGCCACAACTTAGTCCACAGAGAGTGCTAGGAGGGTATAATGCTCATAGGCGCTCAAGATCAGAGAAACTCAAGCTCACTGGGCAAGGGTGGCCCAAGACATTTTGCTGCCTGATGTGGAGCAGCAGATGATGACCTACTCAAGTCAAGCTCCCCAATACCCACAGCTAGCTAAGTTTTTTGGGCCCATGAGATAGAACACAAGCGGTTCTGCCTCCACCGTTTCCCATTGGTAGTAGTATAAATACAATAAGAACACATTGAATAATTAACCATTTGCTGATCTTTCATGCTACCCCATGGCTGTTGCTAAGGTGGTTGTGCCTAATGGTAAGGCTGATGCTATTGGGCCAGCCACTATCTCCCAGGCTAATCTACCTCACAGGGTTGTTCTGAGGATGAAATTGGGGGATGGGAAGGACCATATATACTGCCCTGGGCTCCAGGAAGGAACAAAAGGTATGAAAAGTAATAAATAAATAACTTTAAAAAATATCCAAGGTGAGGCTATAAGGTGTGAATATGTATAAGGAATACGCACAATTGTATCACATGTTCAGGCATGTAAGACATGTTTGTGTTTGTGACCTGGGGACAGATATTTGTAGACTTAATATCAAGAATAGATAGGTGGTATCTGGATATAGCTCATGTATATTGAAAGGCATTTTCAAACATACTTCTTAGTGGTACTCTGTATACACTAGCTGGACCCAGCGAACCATACGCCATTAAAAAACTCCCCCCCAAAATGCCCAGGAGACCTCATGACAACCCTTTGGGGTAGGCTGGTGGGTTTAACTTGCCCACCTGCTACTCGTTCTGCCCCTGCCACCCCCTCCCACTTGTTCTGCCCCTCCCCTCACTCCTTCTGCCCCTCCCCCCACTCCTTCTGCTCCACCACCACTCCTTCTGCCCTCCCCCACTCATTCTGCCCCCTACCACTTGTTCTGCCCCTCCCACCACTTGTTCTGCCCCTCCCCCACTCATTCTGCCCCTCCTACCACTCATTCTGCACCTTCCACCCCACCCTGTGCACTCCAGAACACACACGCACACCACATCCACCCCCATGCTACTCACTCTCCTTCTCCAGCATCCATGTTTGAGATCTACATGGTCCCACCCTCAGTGTGCTGATTGGCTGCCCAATAGACCTGTGATTGGTTGGTCATTTCCCTAAGCAGCCAATCCGCACACTGGAAATGGCAACATACCCAAGAGAATTAATTATATACAGTAATACAGATATTTGCTAGTTTACAGATACCCTAGGAAGTCCTACAACACAACTAAGCTAAACTTCTAATGAGTGTAGCACTATTCATGATGACATTGTGCTGCTACATCTGAGGTGCAGAGTTAGCTTGCTGGCTATGAGGCTGTCAGTAGCACTGTGGCTTACAAAACTTCACCTGTGAATTGGCTATATGGCAAGAGACAGGTGGGTTCTTGCAATGCTCAAGGAAGCAAGCGAAAGATACTGATCATCTGCATGATAGGCAGTGCTTTCCCTTTACCAGCTGCCTGACCATTGTCAGGTGTTAGATCAGCAAAGACAGGTTTGAAGGAAGATGCTTGATGGAGGGCAACCTTTGTGGATTGTTATGGGATACCTGAAACATCTAGTGTAGGAAGAAGCACTGAGTGAGCTAATGAAAGTTGGTATCAGCAGCTGAGTTAAGGCCTTAAAATGCTTGCCCTAGAAAGGGAGTTTGTACATGTTGTACAAAGATGATAGCATGTACATTTTGCCCAAAAAAGCATATGGTAGTAAACATGTTCGCCTCTACATGTGTGCCCCAAGACTCTTTATTAAAAACAACAACAATGTATAGCTGGATTACTTCAACCTTGCTCCCATCTCTCTTTTATAAGAATTTGTTTGGATTTCCTCTATTTGGGAGGCATCTGAAAACTATTGTTCTCTGATCAAACAAAACAATTGGGAGGGAGGGGAGTGCTTTTACACTTCATACTGCAAAAATTATTACCCTCTGCTTCTGTCCCTATCTTCTAAAACATGTTCCTTACACCATTGTTCAGACCTGTCAGAGGAGGGAAGAAGAGAAGAAGTGTACAGTTGTCCCTTATATACGCTGGGGTTTGGTTCCAGGACCCTCCGTGGATACCAAAATCCATGACTATTCAAGTCCCATTATATGTAATGGCATAGCAAAATGATGTCCCTTATATAAGATGACAAAATCAAGGTTTGCTTTTTGGATTATTATTTTTTAAGACTATTTTGAAGCCATGAATGCTTAAATCTGTGGACACCAAAGTCATGGATATGGAGGGACAACTGTATTCAAATTTGCTGGACAGATTGGTGGCTTGGTGGCATCATCCACCCACAGAGGGGCTCTTGATCCAGAAGAGACCCCTCCCCAACTAATGGAAGAGGATGGAGAGGATGATAACAATTCCCCTTTTCCTTCTGCGCTCTGGCCACCCCTACCTCCCCCTTGCTTGGTGCCACCATCAGGGTTGGGCTAGCTAAACCTCTGAAACAGATTTGAAGGAAGAGGTCCAGAAAGAAGGGAAGAATTCACAACCCCCCCCCCATTTTTCTGTTCAGGGAAGCATCCCGTTGGCCAAAAGCCACCCTACAAGTGCAACTGCACCACTGTTTTCTACCCTTTCATTTGACCATGGGCTTTGAGTTTTTATGGGTACATTTACATAAAATTCTGTGTTATTCTGTAAAGCGTTGTGCATGCTGGTAAGGCTAAGTATGCAAATAAATAAATAAATGATCAAAACCCCAGTGTCATCTTTTTCTGCTCAAGCAGATTCCAGAAACTACCATATTTGTTAAGGGCTGTATCTTGTTACCAGTCAAAGGGTTAGAAAGATGTCCTTAGGCAAGAGTGATAATATGAAGAACAAATGAAATTCAAGGGTTTTGAATAGGTTGATTATGAAACTGTAATTATTACAAGCTAAATGAAAGGAGCATAACACCAAATAATCAGTCACATTAAAAGTCACATGAAACAGCTTGTGTAGTCACAAGATAGAAAATTGAAATATATTTCTAAAAATAAGGAAAATTGTATAGAAACCATAAAGAAAACATTAAAATACAGAATAAACTACAAGATTCAATAAAGGATGAAATGTATGAGGACAGAAAACAAGGTAACATCAAATAGTGTTAAAATGCATAGAATTGTAGTGAGCTTACCATACCATTCCTTTCAAGAAAAATGAATTGAGAACAAGAAAGATCTTATCCAGCCTTTCCAAAACTGCTGCCTTTCAGATGTTTCGAGCTAAAACTCCTATCATCCCCAGCCAGCATGGGATAATAGGAATTATTGCCCAGTACATGTGGAATGTGCCAGGTTGGACAAGGCTATTCCTTTTAGACTTGGTTTGAAATCCTAAACTCTCTTCCTAGGGAGCGCATTAGGTCCTAACCCTTCTACCCATCTTTCTGCTGTTTAATCTCTGATAATTTTTAATCCTTGATAATTTGAAAGCTCAGTCTTCCTGAACCTGAATTTTACATTTCCCCCTCTAACTGTTCTTCTCATTTTTCCCCTCAGTATTTTCTTTTTCTAACACCCTTCATCTCCAAATTGTGTTTGACTCTTCCCTTTTCTTCCTTCTGTTCAGGCTATAGGTAAGTCTTGCACTTTTATCTTCTGCTAGTTTCAAAATTTTGTTCTTTTCTTTCACAGATAAAACTAAAACATTATTCACTTCCTTATTCCTGATAGACCAGATGGCTGTAGTTCTGCCTCCGACCCTGGTTTAGCAATTTCTCACTTCACACTTGCTTTGTGTTTTGAACTCCATGTTTCCACCTGCTTGCCCAGGCTACTTTTCAGTATAATTTTCTCTTCATTAGTAGGGCCAAATCTACACTACACAAATAATCCAGTTTGAAACAGGAATATTTGCTATGGGTCCTTCCTATTTAATCCTAGGATTTTTAGTTTGGTGAGACACCAGCACTCTTTGGCAGAGAAGGTTCTCTCTCTCTCTGGCTTTTCTTCGCAAACGAAGGTTCAGGAAGGACTCATTCTGTGCTTTCTGCAAGCGTGCTGATGACTAAAAAGGCCAATCTGAGATAAACAAGTCCGGTTGCAGAAAGCACAGCAGAAGGTCTTCTTGGGTGATGTTTCCAGGTTGTGATTCTTTCTGCGTTGTCTTTTATCTTCAAGACTTGTTCAGCGTGAGCTCTCAAATAAGGCTGCAACGTTGTGGATAGTGTGTCTCCATGCCTCCCAATGTGAGGCCAGGGTGGACCATTGTTGGTGATCAATTTGGCCAAGCCTGAGATGTTGTTCCAGGGAGTCCTTGTATCGTCTTTTTGGAGCACCCCTCTTACGCTGACCCATGGCGAGTTCACCGCCCCCCAGTTTGTGAGGGCAATTAGCTAATGCACATTGGAAACTGCTTAATGCAGTGTAGATGTGTAAATAGCTATTGCTTAAAACAATTTGTAAGCCGCTCTGATAGCCTTGAGGCTGAAGAGCGGGGTATAAATAAATAAATAATAAAATAAAAAAAAGTAGAACCGTAGAAGGTTAAAGACCTTGTAAAACTACAAATCCTAAAGACCTTGTAAAACTACAAATCCTAGGATTCAATAAGAAGGAGCCATGGAAAATAATCCAGTTTCAAACTGGATTCTTTGTGTAGAGTGGATTTAGTTTAGAACCTAGGAAAGCTGCCTTGGACTATCAGACTACTGGTCCATCTCACCCAGTATTGATGATGGTAATACTGACCACCAAGGATTTGAGCCAGGGTTCTCTCCCATCCTAACCAAGGGGGATTCCTGCTGTCCTCTGGTGGTCTCCCATCAAAGCCATAACTAGGTCTGACCCTGCTTAGCTTTCAAGATTCAGATGAGACTGGATGCGTTCACAGGGTGGTATGGTGGCTTCTTTTCCATTATTGTTTCTGCTTGTTTTAAATGCACAAATCACATCTGTCTCTTGATTCACCCTCAAATGTTCTTTATTCTGTAGCTACTTTAAATGTTTAAACCAGTATCTTTATTTTCAATCTCTATGCTTTTTATGTGTGAAAAGTAATGTACAGAATATCTGGGTACTTTTTGCAGTACGTGGTGCATGGGTACTGCAATTTTAAAATTGCTATATTTACCTATGTTAAAATATGTTTTAATTTGGATGTTGTTTTAATATTATAATTTATTTAATTATAACCTATCATGGTTTAATTTATTTTGGAGGTGTTTATAAATATATATATATATATATATATATATATAAAATCTTGTTCTGAACTGCCTTGAGCCTCAGTTTTGGGTGTACATTCAATCAGTCAGTGAATAATATCTGGAATGCCTAGGCCCTTTGCATCTTTTAAAGTGGTACCTATCTGTTTACTCAAACTTTTTCTCTTTTCAGTGTGAAATCCCCTTTCCCCAATCTCCCCCTGCCTTGCTAGGCTGAAATCCTGCAGGAAACCCTGGGCTTGGAGGTCAGTTCAATGGTAGACTGCATGCTTTGCATGCAGCGGTTCCCAGGTTCAGTCTTTGGCACCTGCACTTAAAAGATTTCATATAGATAGTAAGGAACCTGCCCCATATGAGACCATTAAAAACAAAGAGGTCTGGCACCTTTATTGCCATAGAAGCAGATGAGAATGTCCCAAGGTGCTTATGACTTTAAGACAGCCTCCCTTTAAACATCTGATGCATTATGAGCCACTGTGTGAAATTCTAAAACTGCCACAAAGTGAGCTAGTTTTCTTTCTTCCTTTCTCCATCCTTCTGAATACTCTCTGGAAGACTGCAGAAAGAAAGGAAAGTAGCTTCTTTTGTGATCACTTTAGAACTCCTTGGAGAAGAGCATCCAGTAGCTCAAAAAGTATTAATGTAGACAAAGTTATGAAGTCGAAGGCTTTCACGGCCGGCATCCATAGATTTTCCTTGTTTTTTTTACCAGGCTGTGAGGCCATGTTCTGGAAGTGTTTATTACTGATGTTTTGCCTGCATCTGTGGCTGGCATCTTCAGAGAATGGTTGGGTAGGAGTGTGGATGGGGTTTATATACTGTGAACCCCTGTTGGGGAGGATATGTAAATTTGTGTATTTGAATGGTTAGTTTCTGGGTGGAGATATTAGGAGTATTAGTGTCTGTTTGGCTAATGGCTGGTTAATGGTCCATTATCTGCTGGAAATCCTCCTGTCCCTGGGTGGAGTTGGCTTGCACGTGCTGAGTTCTGATTTTAGTATTTTTCAGGACTGTCAGCCAGATTTTGTTTACTTTTAGGGTTTCTTCTTTCCTCTTGACGTTATCCAGGTGTTTGTGGATTTCAATAGCTTCTCCGTGCATTCTGAAATGATCGTTGTTAGCCTGATCCTGAATTTCATGTCCAGGTTTTATGTCCAGGTTAGTGTATAACATGTTCTGCTACTGCTGATATTTCTGGCTAGCCGAGTCTGCAGTGTCTCTCATGTTCCTTGATTTGTGTTTGCAGTGTAGATGTGTAAATTGCTATTGCTTAAAACAAATTGTAAGCCACTCTGATAGCCTTTGTGGCTGAAGAGCGAGGTATAAATACTAAATAAATAAATAAAAATAAAAATAAACCTGAACACAAAATGTTATTTTAAAACACTGAAATTCAGGACCAGGCCAACAACAATCATGTCAGAATGCACAGAGAAGCTATTGAAATCCACAAACACCTGGACAACTTTGACAGGAAAGAAGAAACCTTAAAGTAAACAAAATCTGGCTGCCAGTCCTGAAAAACACTAAAATCAGAACACTTGCAAATGAACTCCACCCAGGGACAGGAGGATTTCCAGCAGATAATGGACCATTAACCAACCATTAGCCAAATAGACACTAATCCTCCTTGCATATCTCCACCCAGAAACTAGCCATTCAAATGCACAAATTTACATACCCTCCCCAACAGGGGTTCACAGTATATAAGCCCCCCCCTCCTACCCAACCATTCTCTGAAGATGCCAGCCACAGATGCAGGCGAAATGTCAGAAATAAACTCTTCCAGAACATGGCCTCACAGCCCGGAAAAAAACCAAGGAAAATCTGTAGACAAAGTTATTTATAAGTGTATCTGGATGTTCTTTTTAAATTTTGTGACAGTTGCCAGCAGACAGTGCTGGGCTAGATGAAGGGCCAGTGGTGTGATTCTGTGAAAAGCAGCTTCATGTCTTATGCAATTCATTTTTGTGCAGCGTCTAGACCTTTGATGTCATTTAGAAATGATGTCATTTAGAAATAATAAATATTAATAAATATTATTATTAACTCAACAGGACTAACTTCTGAGTCAATATGGTTAGGCGGATGATTCAACTATCAAGACCAAGACCACTGAGTGAGCATTAACGAACACTTGTTCTTCTTCCTTCGCCAGTATCCTAGTGGTGACATGGTTATTACTAACTCAGCCTAAAACATTGAATATTCATTAGATATATGACTAGAATTTTTAATCGAGGTCATGACATTAATCTGTGAACTATTATTGCAATGCCATAGCAACTTGACCATTGGCATCTGGCACCTTATTCATCCTGAGACATTAAATTTTCAACATTTTACCATGTGTTGATCTTAAGAAGAATTTGTAAAAATACTTTACTGATGGCATTTCAAAATCCACAATTGAAAACAGATATATTACTGCACTGTAACCAGAATAAGACTAGATACACACAAGCTAAAAATAAATAAATAATCAGTGTACTATGAAATAACTAAATTGGTTGCTGTCTGTAAATAACTGTTAATACTTTTTGCTCACCTTCCCTCCACAGTATGCTATGAATTACTATAAATGTGTGCATCTTCCTATCCCTGCACTGTGGGAACATGGGGAATAAGATTACTCTGTACCCTTATGCTGGTGAAATGCAAAGATCAACCAGCACAAAAATCTACATTGGTTTACAGAGCCATCCTAAGTGGAGATCTACTAAAAGGGTGATATCTGGGACAGCCATAGCACAATTGCATCCAGACTGCCCTGGCCTGAGAGAGGAGGAGCTATATTTGCAAAATATATATATACAGTATACATACATACATACAAACACACATTTAAAATTAAAGAAATGGAATTAAAACAGCCCTGTCTGATGTACCATAAGAATTACACTGGCAGTAAACAATCTGGAGTCAGCACACTCAATAGACCCAAGGCCTGCCTAGCAACACTGGCAGCAAAGGAAAAGCCATCACCTACCACACATACTCCTGTCAATTCTAACCCCCACCCACACATGCAAACACCCACAGCACATACAGCAGACAAAGGATCTAGGCAACTGGCAACAACCCAGGCCTAATGGTGGTGCCACCTGGTAATAAACTGACAAATGCTGGTTGAAACCCTATAGGGAGCCTTATTCAAAACTCTCCAGTTCTGAGGAGAAATTTCTTACATATTTACATGTTAAACCCTGGACTGACTGACTGACTGACTGATTTAAAATGGTTATATACCTCCCCTCTCCAAATGTGGTTCCAAGGCAATTTATAAAATTAAACTTTAAAAACTCTCAATAAAAGCACATAATAAAAACAAACAGGTAAAGAGCACAACAGGAGCCAGAATGGCATAGTGGTTTGAGTGCTGGACTATGACTCTGGAGACCAGGGTTCAAATTCCCACTCAGCCATGGAAACCCACTGGGTGATCTTGGGCAAGTCATACACTCTCAGGTCTTGTCTGTACAAGGGGGAAAAATACGAATACGTCTAAAAAAGCAGGCATTTGCAACAATGCGACCAGTCTTCACAATCAATAGAGCACTCCTAAACTCCACATGACCCCCTAGCCACAAGTGATTTACTTGCAATTTTAAATCTGCCGCCGCCAATTTTTTTTAAAAGTTTCCCATGGTGCGCACAAGCGATAGTTTGTATTTACAGGGGGGGAAGGGGGGGAGAGTATAAGATTGCTGTGTTATCGACTTACCGGACCCTTGCTTAGCTGAAAATCCAACATCGCAGCAGCAGGTGCTTTCCCTGTTTGCTAGCCCTGCCCCCATGCTTGTCCAGCCAATCAGATTACGTTGCTTGTTTGTATCTGTGTGAATGTGAGTGTTCAAACTATCACACATTCACATGTTGTACGGAGCTTTTTTAAAAATCTGGATGAAGCCCTGGATGTGATGCACACGGACTTATGTCTGTATGAATGGATTGCTATACGTTTGCATCCCATTTGTAGTATTTTGACTGTATAGATAAGACCATAGGCTCAGAAAATCCCGTGATAGGTTCACCTGAGGGTCACCATAACTTGGAAACAATTTGAAGGCACACAACAACAATCAACCACAACAACAGAACAGCCAGTAACATTTTAAACTGTCCTGAAATATGCCTTTAAGCGCTTGGTTTTGCCTAGTGCTTAAAAGTAAGCAGTGTCAGTACCAGGCAAGTTTCCCTGGGGGAGGGCACAGGGTGCCACAACCAAGTCCCTCCCCTCTGGTTGCCACTCACTTCAGCCTCCAACAAGGAGGGAACAGTGGGAACATCTCAGGATTATATTGGAGAAAAATCCTTCAAGTAGTTTATCAGCACTGAGGCTGGAGTCATAGGACTTTTTCGGATGAGGGTTTATAATGCTAGCAGCCTCGTCCCCGTTGCGCTGCAGGGCGTCCGTTTTGGATGACGCTCTTCCCTGCTGATACTGTTGCGTAACCGTGGGGACGCAGCAGCATTATATTTGGCGGTTTTCTAATCACGAAAGTTGATCGTGATTAGAAAACCGCCAAATATAACGCTGCTGCATTCCCGCGGTTATGCAACAGTACTGGCAGAGGATCAGCAGGGCAGTGTCATCCGAAAGGGATGCCCTGCAGTGCTGCAGCCTCACAACGGGGACGAGGCTGCTAGCATTATAAACCCTCATCCGAACAAGTCCATAGCTAAGGAAACTATCATGAGAAAACCAAAGGAAGAAAACTTAATTGGCATCCTGCTGAAGAAAGAGGCAGGTGACTCTTGCTATTTTCACAGTGCATCCCATTCCACTTTACCTCAGAAGAAAGGTGCTAAGAGGGAGATAAACCCAAGACCATGTGTTAGGAAGGCTGTGGCATTACTAAGACCGGTGTCACCCCTCCCTCCAACGGTGTCACCTGGTGCGCTCTGGCCTCTCGCCCACGCCCCTTGTGCTGTTACTGGTCAGAGACTACTTTTCCCACTTTGCCTCCAATGGTTGGTGAGAACTAGGGAAGGATGAGGGATGGATGATACTGGGTGGCAGCTCCTTGAAAGAGAAAAACAAAAGCCGGAGCAACCCAGGGAATGGATGAGGCTGATGGTGACTTTGCTCTGCCGAGTGCTGCTAATTATAATATTGATACTGTTTTACAATCTCAGAGAAGAGCAATACGGGATGGCAGGCAGGTCGGGAGATGTTGAATTTAACTGATGGATTGATTAATTAGTTAAATTTCTACCACACATTTCTGTGAAAAACACATTCATGCATGGGGCATTACTGGTTTTGTAGTCATCTGAGACAGTTTGGAGAAGGCTGTGGGCCAGAGGCAAGGCAGCATGCAAGGGCTTGGCTTTGGATTACTGCTTTGGCATGCCTTTGGCTGCCCTGGCATTTTGTGGGGTGACCCAGGAGGAAGACTAAGGGCAGGTGGGAAGGAGGGGCAGGTAAGGCTGGACAGTCAGCTGGGGCGGGAGGAGCTTTTTAAGAAGTCCCCTCACAGAGAGAGGGGTGAACTTGCTGGATGAAAGAAAGAGCAGAATTTGTGGGACATGACTTGACCCTCCTGAAGTGTTAAGCCGCAAAGAAAGCACTACTGAGCACGTGTAGCATGTAGCATGCCCTCCCAGAATCTGCCCTCCCAGGTGGTTAAGATGAGGGTTTCCCGCGTAGGTTTCCACCTTGCAAGCTGGTGGAATCTGGGAGAGAAGCCACGAGGAACGATGCCTTTGGCAGCAGGTGCTTTGGGGTATTGGGGAGGGGCGAGTCTATGCACCGAAGCAACGCGGTGGTGATGGGGGGGGGTTTTTGGAAACCTGGGCGGCCCTTTGGGAGCCTTTCCCGCCCTGGGGTGGGAGGCGGGCGCAGGTGCTGCCGCACGTGGCCTCTTCGGGGCTCCCCCTCCCCCGCGACGGAGGCGGGTTCGCGCGCTCCCTCCTTCTCTCGCTGGCTCGCTCGCTGGCTCGCTCGGGGCTACAGGCGGCTGGGGCGCAGCCGCGTGCTCTGCCAGCCTGCCAAGCCCGAGCCGGAGCCGGGCGCAGAGGAGCCTCATCTTCGAGTCCTTCTTCGCCTCGCCCTGCGCCCCAACCACCGCCGCCCCCGCCGCCGCCTCCTGCCGCTGGGCTGCCCCGGGGATGTCGCTGGGCGCGAAGGGACCCGGGGCTCCTGCCCCCGCCTGCCCCCGCCGCAGGGACTACTGAGCCAGCGAGCGAGTCAGCGAGAGAGCGAGCGTGAGTCACCCGCGAGGGTTGCCCGGGGGCCGCCGGCCCAGGCACCGACTGACAGGGGGTTGCCTCGTTCCTTTTCGCTCCCAGTCCAGTTGGGGGCTTGGAGCGGTGTGTGTGTGTGTGTGTGTCAGTCGGGGTGGGAGGGAAGGGGTTGTGCCTCTCTCTCTCTCTCTCTCCAGGTGCAGCTCGGGAGGGGGAGGCGAGGCGCGCGCACGGCTCGAGCTGGGAAGTGGGGGGGGGGAATCCCCGTCTGTCTTGGCAGGGAAAATCCTGGCCGTACGCGCAGCCCGCGCGCCCCAGCCCTGGTGGTGGTGGTGGGGCGGGTGTGTGTGTGTGTGTGTGTGTGGAGAGGGGCCGCTGCCATTGCCGACCCCTCCCGCCTTTTGCGTGCGGGGCTGCCTAGGAGCCGGGCGCTGGGAGATGATTCATTCCTTGCGGGGGAGGCGCTCAGACACTTGGCTAATCCTTCCCCCAATAATGGCAAGCCGCGGGTGCGCTTCGAGGCGGGCGACGAGGCGAGTGCTCAGCTGCGCCTTCGGGGTGGGGGCGCGGAGGGGGAGGGGTGGGCAGCCCCACCGTCCTCCCCCGAGCGGCTCTTCTCCCCCCCCCGCCCCCAGGGCTCTCCTGCTCAGGGCGTGTGGAGGGGCAGAGGTTCCTCCAGCGGCGGGAGAGGGTCCCGCCTGGCAGGGACGCGGCACTTGACCTCCTTTTGCGTGGAACCCGCGGCCGGCCATCCCGAGCGCGCGGGGGAGGACGGGCGCCGTTGAACTCGAGGGGACTTGGGTCAGAGCAAGCGCGCAGAGGATCGGGCCAGCCCATGCGACTTCGGGCCTTCCCCGGGGTTGAATAGAGGACTGGTTTGAATCCCGGGGAGGGGGGTGCTGGGATGGGGAATAGGCGTTTTAGCCCAGCTGGCCCATTCCTTAAACTTTCTTGTTTAAAGCCTCGACGTGGGCGCCGGTGCAGTTCGGGCACGGCGTGATCCCTCCGCTTCTCTCCTCCTTCCTTCCCTCCCTCCCTCTTGATAGGAGGTTATGGGCTCTGTAAAGAGTTGGGGGTGGGGGGGCCAGCGCAGAGCAAAATCCCTCTCTTTATTGTTTCTTCTGCAGAGAAGTTGGGTTGCTGTGCAGAATAACAATACCGAGCTAAGCTCCCTGAACGGAGCCGCAACACCATCCCAGGCTGAATTGCCAAAGACTAGAAGGGGAGAGGGGATTTATAACCCAGCAGCGCCTCCCCCGCCCCCTTTCCCCTTGTGTCTGTTATCACACACACATTATTACACCTCAGCAGGGAGCTCGCAATGAGAGCTTCCCTTAGAAATCATTATGGAAGCAGTCTGGAGCAAACTAGCTCCAGGGGAAATAGGAGATAACTTTAGCAGGCGCCAAGCCGCAAAGCCAAATACTAGCTGTGGTTGAAGATTACTGTATTGTGCGAATTCATACCTTGTCTTTTGTCTCTCCTCGCCCCCCCCCCCCGCACATTTACAGATTTGATATTTATCCAGCAGTTGCTGGCTCTGTTCTTTTTGGCTTTGTTAGAGGTAGTGTGTCAGTATGTGCTGGGAAAGGAGGGAGAAAAGACTTAGATGCAGTATTGTCTTTAAACTCCTTCCCCCCACCCCAAGAGGCAGTGGATGGGGGGGGGAATAATACCCCTCAGTCACAAGAACCAGCTAAAAGGAACTCACATGTGCAGTCTGGATGATACAGTAGGGAGTGGGGTGGGCTTGGCATTGTGAGTGCTGGCATGATCCAAATGAAAGGAGTGATGAATGAGAGATATCTGGGCTCAAATTCCAGATTAGCCTTGGACATACTGATTTTCCTTATGCAAGTCAAAACTGTGCAGGAGGTGAGTGCAATTCTGAACTAGCACTGTAGCACATGATGTACAGCATGGAATATGACCTAGGGAAAGGCAGTCATTTTTCCCTATGGGACATACCCATTCCAGAACTGAGTTTAGCTATGCAAACTGTTTGGGGGCCATGCTAGACTTGCATCTGTTTCCTGTCAGCTTCCTGAATGTTGGGGACAGGCCGAGTGCTGTGTATGCAGCTGGTCCCCAGGATGAGTGTATTTTGGTTGCAGTCTTTGTAAAGGTGGGAAACCGGGGCAACTAAATAAGGAATAGCTATGGCCCGTCATACTGCCTTGTTGGGGAAGACAAACCAAGATGAAGGTTGCAAAGCATTGTGCAGCAATAAATAGTGCTTTATTTGTGGGCACATGGAAAGCACTTTCACCAAACAGCAAATCTGGTGTGTGTGTGTGAGAGAGAGGGAAAGATGCCTCAGGTAGGAAATTTCTGACTCGACTGAAAGGTCTGTTCACTTGAAATTGTGTTTATACACAAGTAGCCAGACACATACAAAGCCCAAGAATAGCCAGGGTTATATAAAGTATTTTGCTAGTGTTGATGATGACTAAATGAGTTCTTGGCTAAATAGTGGCAACAGATGCATGTGTCCTCATAGCTTGTAAGTATCAATGTTTGTCCTTCGCAGCTGACAATTCCTAGTAGAATATGCTGATATCAAGCTTCAACCTTCCCACAAACCCACCCACCCCTGCCGCCTTTTTGTTTCTGAATATACCGATTAAGGACTGGTGTTTAATTGAATAGACCTATTAATAATTACATATCTGAAGATGTAGAACTTACATTGGGTTTTTTTTTTTTTTTGTCTGCCACCTCCCCCCCCCTCCTGTGAAGTTTGCATTTTGGATTCTTAACAGAGATCTTAATTAGGAACTATTGTAATATTCCCGTTAACACTAATTAAAATCAGTCCCTCTAGGTGGATTTAAATGGGAAAGAGCTGCATGGAATATAAGCTGATTAAAAGCAAGGAAAGGGGTAAGTGTGTAGGCTGTGTAACACTGTGACCCTATGTATATCTGCTCGGAGGAAAGCTCTAGTTAGTCCAGTAGGATTTGCTTCTAGGTAAATGGCTGTAAGGTTATAGCTAGGTGTGCATTTAGAAGGAGGTAGATGATCCTCCCTTCCTCCCTTTCAGTGTTTTTGGTTCTCTCTTGAGTCCTTTATGCAACAGTGGGAGGGAAAGACAAGCATATCTGTTGCAGGCTCTGCAATGAGAAAGGTCAAGCGAGGGCCAAAAAAATAAAATAAACATTGCATCTTTATTTTAATTTTATACTGGAAACCAGTGTCTCTCCTGGAAGATTTGTTCCAAGTAAGGCCTGATATTCAGGATGTTTACTAGATTTTTAAGAGAAGGGGAAAAAATGAAATGGCTTCTTCATTAAAAATCAAAAGCTAACAGAAATGCAGGTGCATTTCTGTGATCTTCTATATTGCTGTCTACAATGAAATGAGATTGTATGCGTCATGTTGTGATGAGATGGGTTTTTCTTTTAGGTATACCTGAACCATTGTGCCTTCTAGTAGTGAAGCGTTTGCATCAGCTTTTGGAATTTAGTATTTTCTCTCTGAACCAAATCGGCACAGTGTGAATGCACATGGCAAAAGATGTTCATCAAATGACAACATCCTAACATAGAACCCATGAAGTTTTAAGATGGTGTACCTGCTTCTTCAGGCATGGGCTGGTTGTGGCAAGATAGAATTCTTGTTTTGGGGGCATAACATCCTTGCATCATAAGAAGACTCTCAAACTAGGAATGGATGTGTGTTTATTGCCTTGTTACATCTAGGAGCATATGTTCAGGCAAAGAATGTATACAAGGAAAATGAATGGGTGAAATATTGGGTTAGGAAAGCCCAGTTACCTGCTTCTTGATTTGATGGGGTACTTCTAGACTATTTTCAGATTTGGTGTGCATTTCTAAGTGATTTTAAAGTTATTATTATTATTATGAGGAGGAGGAGGAGGAGGAGGAATAATAATAATAATAATTTAAGTCCATACAATTGCAGCTGGAGTAGTTCTGTGCTTGAGAGACTATAGTTTGCAGGAGGAGGCAGGCATCACTGCTGCCAGTTAACTGTCAGGCTTTAGGCTGCAGTGGAGGAGATGAAGGCAAAGTTCCCTCCACTCCCACCCCCAAGTTACTTTCAATATACTGGCAAATTCACAAAGAATTTTAGCACTAACAAGAAAATGTTAACTCCTGTGAACTAAAATAAGCACAGGAAGACTCTTGTACAAGATCAGCAGTTCTTCATTTCTTGTAGATACATTGACACCTGTGCATTATTCTGTTTTCTTTATGTCTGTTTGGTGTCCCGATTGAGGATTAGTGCAAGTTCTGCTTATGTCCTTGATAGTCATGCTGGAGACCTGTAAATAACCTGTTCCCTTTGAACAAGAAATGATGGAGCTCTGATTGTTTGCTGGTCTGAGAATTGTTTGGAAAGATTGAAGGAAAGCCTTAGCTTACAACTATTTTATTTGAAACTTCCCAGTCAGACCATGCTGTTTATGCATGTTCATGTGCACGCATGCACGCGCACACACACATACACTAGAAAATTTTAAAATGGAGCTGAGCTATAATAATAATAATAATAATAATCATGATAAAATTTATTTATATCCTGCTCCTCTACAAAATGCAATTGGGGCAGCTTACAACATTTAAAATATACATATAAAACCCTCCATCCCACCCACCCCTTAAAATACAATTAAATAATTAAACATTTAAAAATACTTAATAAATACTAAAAACACACACACACACAATAAAATAATTTCTAACCCAGGCTTTTCAACAGTAAAGAATGCTGTTACTGATTTTTTAATATTCATGGAGTAATCTTTAACAACAGTTTTGTAAGAAGGGTATATTATTACTTTGCAACATGGGTGTGTGTGTTTTAAAGGGGCATACATGAGTTTGTCAATCACAGATTAGCAAAGGCATATAGTGCATTTGGAAGACTTCACAAAAGAGTCTGGAGTAATAAATACCTGAGGCGAAGCACAAAAATCAGTGTGTATAGAGCCATTGTATTGTCTATTCTCCTTTATGGATCTGAAACATGGGTTACCTATCGCCACCACCTACGACTCCTCGAGCGCTTTCATCAGCGCTGTATACGCAATCTTTCCCCCTCCCTTCCTTGGGTTACTTGGGGCTTTTAAAATGTGTGTGCATGCTTACATAGCACATTTGGAAGACTTTACAAAAGAGTCTGGAGTAATAAACACCTGAGGCAAAGCACAAAAATCAATGTGTATAGAGCCATTGTACTGTCGATTCTTCTTTACGGGTCTGAAACATGGGTCACCTATCACCACCACTTATGACTCCTCGAACGCTTTCATCAGCGCTGTATACGCACAATCCTAAATATACAGTGGACTGACTATGTGACGAATGTTGCTGTCCTTGAGCAAGCAGGGATCACCAGCATTGAGGCCATGATATTGAGAACAGAGCTGCGCTGGGCAGGGCACGTTTCTAGGATGGAGGACCATTGCCTCCAAAAATTAGTACTCTACAGTGAACTCACCACGGGTCAGCGTAAGAGGGTCGCTCCAAAAAAATGATACAAGGACTCCCTGAAACAACATTTCAGGCTCGGCCAAATTGATCACCAACAATGGTCCGCCCTGGCCTCACGTTGGGAGGCATGGAGACACACTATGCACAATGCTGCAGCCTTATTTGAGAACTCACGCCGAACAAGTCTTGAAGAGAACCGACAATGCAGAAAGAATCACAACCCAGAAACATCACCCAAGGAGACCTTCTGCTGTGCTTTCTGCAACCGGACTTGTTTATCTCGGATTGGCCTTCTTAGTCATCAGCGCACTTGCAGAAAGCGCGGGATGAGTCCTTCCTGAATCTTCGTTTGCAAAGAAAAGCCAGAGAGAGACATGAGTTTGATTTTAGTGTACCAAAAGGCCATCAGTGTTTGAAAAAAGAGGGATATTATTGCTGAGCTGAGACTTCAGGCTCTTAATTCAAACAGGGGGCTTCAATTTTTGTCACACTAGAAGAGCAGTAGAACAGAGATTCCAAAAAAGGGAAGAGAAGGGTGTAATGAAATGTAATAAGTTCAGTAGTGGTCTTGGGATCTAGGAAACATTTTGTAGGTATTCTTAGGGAGCTAAGTTTTGCAGTATGGTGAGAAGAAACTTGGAGGCCCTAAATTTGGGAATTCAGCCTTGCAGATATTGTTGGGACTTCAAGTCCAAGCATCCCTTCAGCCAGCATAGTCAATGGAGAGGAATACTGGGAGCTGTAATCCAACAACTTCCAGAGGGCTGCACAGTTCCCATCCCTGCCCTGAATGGAGGAGGAGGAGTAGATACTTGGAAATGAAGGGATCTTGCTAAGATTACTGTACAGTTGTCCCTTCACATTTGCTGGGGTTTGGTTCCAGGACCCCCCTGAATATCCAAGTCTGTGAATACTCAAGTCCCATTATATGCAATGGCACAGCAAAATGGTGTCCTTTATATAAGATGGCAAAACCAAGGTTTGCTTTTTGGATTATTATTTTTTAAGAATATTTTCAAACTGTGAATACTTAAATCCATGAATGCCAAATCCGTGAATGTGGAGGGACAACTGTAGTGGATTTTTGTATCAAGAACATATATTTGTGTGTGTCTTGAAGAGAAACGACAACGCAGAAAGAATCACAACCCAAAAACATCACCCAAGGAGACCTTCTGCTGCACTTTTTGCAACCGGACTTGTTTATCTCGGATTGGCCTTTTTAGTCATCAGCGCGCTTGCAGAAGGCGCGGGATGAGTCCTTCCTGAATCTTCGTTTGCGAAGAAAAGCCAGAGAGAGAGACACACACATGTGCTTGCATGCATGGACTATAGCCTCAAAATGGAGAGTTAAGTTGTAAAAGCTTGTGATTACAGGCTGTACCAGGGCAATGGAAGCCCAGTGCTTCAGGCCGAAGCACTTTTACTCAAAAGGAAATTCTGCTGAAATCAGGAATTCAATGTCTTAAGTAAATAAAGAGTTGAAATGTACATGAAATTCAGGTTCTTTATATTGTTGCACTAGCACCAGTTTGTACTAGCAATGATTTCAATATTTGAAAGCCTGTTGGTGGCCCCTTTTGCCTTTTTCATTCTCCCTCCTGTATACTAGAAGGAAGCTGAAAATGTCCACTATTTGATATAGAAGGGAATCATTCCACTAAGGGAGGGGTTTAAAGATTTTTTTTTAACTTCAGAAAGCTGGTAGCTCATACAGATGATTATTGCCAAGCTATATTCTTGCTTTATAGCTCTTAACTGAAAAAGAAATCTTAGAAAAAGTTTGGATGTGTATTTGGCTCCTATTACTACATCTTGACATCCCACATTGCGCTAGTCTTATTGGAGGCTCAGTGAGCATTGAAGAAGACCCAGGATCAAGAGTGATTGTATTTTGAACAGCTGATACTGTTGGCAATTCCCCCCTTATTCCAGGATATGTACTCCTGGCTCAGTTGAGCAGGTCTCAGGTGCAGTTTCCGAAAAGAGCCATTTAATTTTCAACCTTTTTTGTTTGCTGTTCTGGGGTCTACAAGCCCCACTTGATAACCAGATCCCTGTTGGCTGCTAGGTGCTATAAAACACAGAATTTCAGGGGTGTCCTTGGTATCACTGACTCCTTGGAGGCTAAAATTAAAACAGGAAATTGTTTTTTATGGCCATGAAGGACCAGCAGAGTCAGCTAGCCTGACCTTGTATATGTGTAGATTTTCCCCTGTGTGTGACTACCATGTGCCTCTTTCCCCCCACCCCCTGATTTCAGAGCAAATTCTTTATCCACGTGAGGTAGGACCCATGAGTGTTCTACAGAGTGGCATGGGGAGAGGGTGGATTCTACTGGAGAAAGAAACAAGCTGGGTAATGTGTGCTTACCCCTCTCTGATTTTCCCTTCAATGCAGCTTCATCTTGCCATTTCCCAGATCTGTGTTCCCATTATAAACATGATCACTGGGGTTTGTGGCTGCATTAAATGTACTTCTAGCTTTGTTCTGGACAGAAGAAGAATGATCATCACAGTATGGTATTGGTCTGTTTTCGTCCCACAGTGGTTGGCTTCTTCCAGCCCATCCTATAGAAAAGGGAAGTGGGAGAAAAATGGGATTCAGAAGGTAGTGATAGTCATGGCATTCTGCAGTATGTTATAGGTCTGAGAAATGCATGTGTTCATCTCGCTACATGGCACATAAGTGGCATTGTAAGTTGGATTGCCCCCTTTAAAAGTATATAAATTGTACAACAATGAGTTCTTCCAGCTCCCTCAAGAACATTTTCCACTATGCTAATTGCTGGTGTCTTTAGGTAATTGGAGCTCTATTCTTATGATGGGATGAAAACTAGATCTGCTTCTAAATAGGTTCTTGTTTACATAGTTATTGATCTGGAAGTTATTGAAGACAGCCTGTCTACATGAAAAAGGAATTCAAGGGTGATGCAGACACACACACACCCAGCACTTTGTGTCTGGGGGTCATTCACAGGTCACATCTGTTTGAAAGGGGATTCTACACTGTACCCACATCCCTATAGCAAAGTTTCCAAAACTGAATATTGTTTACATGAGCCTTTGATGAAAGAGGCCTGACTCAACTCTTTTAATGTCCTTTAGTCTCTGTTACTTTCAGATTTTGCTCATAAATCAGAGGCAGAGGAGAGTTATGGATATCCTGATTGAATGGTATAGCCATTATTAGCCTTTCTGAAACTTGGAGATGATGTTGTAGTGTTGACCAGAGGGTACCAGAGCTTGAGGGGCACAACCATCTTCTTCCAGACCAAAAACAACCCACCTTGCAAGGTGAATGGATGGGGCAGCCATTGGAGGGTTCTAGATGCTATGTGGGTGACCAATTGATTCTCAGGCACTCTGAAGGTTGTTTTACACAGTACTGATGTGTAGGGGTGGCCCAGACAAAGTACCTCCCTCTGGTAGCTGATGCTAGGGAGTGGGAGTAGCAGCAAGATGTTGGAGGGCAGTCCCATGTGACTGGCTGTGCACCAGTGAAGCTAACTCGCTGCCCAAAGGTGCAGTGGAAAATTGCTGGGCCAGTGCCAGTGTCACAGTAAGGTTCAATTGCCAGCCCACATTGCTTCTGTATTGGTCATGGGAGGTGTGACATCTTGTTCTTTGCTTCAGATGTCAAAAGAGCTTGACAGTGCAGTTTTCTGCAGAGGATAAAGAGCCGGACTTCAAGCCTTATCACCCTTGGGTTTTTTTTAAAAAAAACCCCACAGAGGATCATTTCCTTACAGATCAGAGGGTTCCTTCTTTTTCAAGATGGGATGAGGGGGTTTTGTTAAAAAATATCCTTGGTGGAGGATGACGAGTTATTAGGCAGCAGATGGGAGGGGTGAGAGCAGAGTCAAGGCAGGCGATGCAGTTGGCTGTGCGTGCCTTGATTCAGTGTTCACAGCAGTTCAAACCAGGTTGCTTGCATAGTCAATGACCCCTGCATCAAATGCTTGTCTCATCCCTTAAAAATGACGATAACAACAACCCAGAAAAAACAAGCAGTACATCTGCAATAAAAATTATACATTTTAGTGTGATTTGTTTTAGGTGCCTATTAATTAGAGCCTGTGTTGGGTTAATACACTTCTCTCTTCTCTCACTCTGCTCCCCAATTAGCCAGGGCACATATCTGAATTTGTCTGAAAGAGTTGTTAAAATTATTTTGGAGGAGTTGGAATGTTTCTATGGTTGAGCCTATTTAGCCTTTTTTTTTAAATGGAAAAAATGAAAGCCAGTGTGTTATAGTGATCTGAGTGTCAGATGAGGCCAAATCCACACTACAGAAATAATCCAGTTTGAAACTGGATTATTTGCCATGGCTCCTTCCTATTGAATCCTGGGATTTGTAGTTTTACAAGGTCTTTAGCCTTCTCTGCCCAAGTATGCTGGTGCCTCACCAAACTACAACTTCCAGGATTCCATAGGAAGGAGCCATGACAAATAATCCAGTTAAAACCTGGATTATTTGAGACACTATGAATTTGTATATGGATGGAAGATATGTATAAACAACTCGTTTGTTATTTCTTGTATTTTTAAATTTGAGGAACATTTTTTAAAAATAAATAATTTAAAAAAAAACTAAAAAAAAACACCCTGGATTATTTGTGTAGTGTGAGTTTGGCCTGGGAAACCAGAGGTTCCCATCCTTGCTGGGTCATGGAGGGACACTGAGGACCTTGGGTAAATCACACACTCTCAGCCTCAGAGGAAGACAGACAATGGTAAACTCGCTCTGAACAAATCTTGCCAAGAAAACCAGGTGACAGATTTGCCATAGGGTCACCATAAGCTGGAAATGACTTGAAGGCGCACAGCAACAACAGCAATGGTAAAAATGTAATTTTCCTTGAGAGTGAAATTCACTAGACCAGAAGCTGTTTGCAGTGTGTTCCAGTCAGTGTCTTCACTTTGAATTTCTGTATAATTTGCAGGAAGAGAATGGAGTTTGGAAAACAGACCGAGAGCTCCTTCCTTGCAGCCAAGCTTTCCTGCTGCCCCTTTATATGTGCAGTTATAATGTTTTTCTTGCTACTCCATCAGGGCTACAGGTGATACACTAAGCCAGAAGTGGGCAAATGTGCGTGTGTGCCTTCAAGTTGCCTGTGGACTTACGGTGACCCCCATGAATTTCATAGGGTTTTCTTAGGCAAGGAATACTCAAAGGAGGTTTTGCCAGTTCCTTCCTCTGAAATATAGCCTAAAGCACCTGGGATTCATTGGCAATCTCCTATCCAACTGTTAACCAGATCAGACAAGATCTGGTGCCTTTAGAGTATTTAGGCCATAGGCAACTTTGTGCTCTCCTGAAATTTTGAAATGCAGCTTCCATTCCCACCATTAGCCATGCTTGCTAGGGCTTATGGAATTCATTATCTGAAACACTTGGAGGATAGCAGGTTGCTCAACCCTTTAGTAGGCTATATCATGGCTATGCTCACAGAGGACTGCCACTGTAGTGGTAAAGAGGAAATTGTTCTCATGTGTTCAGAGAAGTAATTGTTGGTGTACAACCAAGCCCATAATAGATGTGTGAAGTTATCCCCCCAGCAGAGTTTAATGATTGCTTCTTGAGGGAGATTGCAAACTTGTGAAGTTTGTGCAGGCGTGCTGTTGGTTTCCAGCCCCTACACACCAGTGACACCCAGGAAAATTGGCAGGTAAGAAGTTGATGGCAGTAAGGTTTGGGGCTTTCAAACCTGCGTAATCAGGAGCCTGTAGTTGGACCTTCCCAGAGTGTTTGAGGAGTGTCTTTCTTGCCCCAGTGGGACTGTGAGACTGGAGCCCTCTTGCATCTAGGCTGGAATGGTGAGATACCCAGGAGTACATAATTGCCATCATCTGAAGATTTTTTCCTTCTTTTAAGGTAGCTAGCTAGCCCCATGGGGCACATTTACTCATTCAGTCTGTAAATGCAGATTTTAAGTGCACGCATTTGCTAAATTAGTTTGTCATCACAATTTTTCAAAACACACCAGCTGATGGCAGATAAATGCCTTTTGAAGGTTACTTGAGATAATAAAAAAGAGCATGCAGGGAACTCCTTAATTTATTGGAGCATTTTAATAGTATATCATGTGGCTATTCTACAGTAAATAACTTGCTCCTGAGAAACGTCTAAGGCAGGTATAAAGAAACAGATTAGAAGAGAAGGACTTTTGTGTATTGCCCAGACAGAGCCTATGCATGTTAGGCTTAGAGAAATTGTAGTATGTGCCTGTGAGTTTGGCAGTTCATATAACCAAATAATAGTCACGTTTGGATGCCCCTTGGAGAAGGGAAGAATTTTTTTTAAATCCTGGACATCTAAAACATAATCAGACATCAGGACAAAATTATGGTTGCTGATGGCTGAATGAGCAGCCAAACAACCCACAGCTCTTCTGTCTGGTTTTGCTTCTCAAACACCCAAAAAGGGAGAGAAATAAAACAACAAACCTTGGGTTATTTCTTTGGTTCATTGCAGGAGGGATAAACCAGAGTGTCTAGTTTAGGTATCACAGCAAGCAAACCACAGATGAAAAGGCCCGTGGTTTGTTTCTTACCTTTGCTTAGGATGGGGGTGGAGGGAGGTATGTGCACCAGCAGGCTGCCCACTCTCCACAAGAAGCCAGAATTTTAAAGAGTTCTGTGTTACCACTGACTGAGAATGTGGTCAGTCATGGAATAAAGACTCCACCAGTGACAAGTTCATTGCTCCTATTATATCTTAAAATACTTAATAAACATTAGAATAGCCTCACTGAACACAGTGGGAATTACATCTGAGTAAACATACATGACATTTATTTTAGAAAATTACTACCCTTTTGGCCTCAAGGGAAGCTCACAGATTTTTTTTTAAAAAATCACAAAAATAAAATAAAACAATGTGATAAAAATAATTACAATATATTAACTGAAACATTAAAGCAGCAGCGCAGGAGGGACATAAACAGCACCACAAGAGAGGCATAAAGCACCCAGGTCAGTTTAAAAATGCATCTTCACAACAAGGAAAAAATGTTGGTAAATAGGGCTGCCAACCGCAAAGGGAAGACTCAAAACAAGCTTCGAAGTGTGGGTGTGGGGGGACTTTTAGCGTCTGAGTGCCACTAAGAAGCACCATTCTCAGGTCCACATCAAGATCTCTTCTGAAGGTGATGGGCAGTGGAACAGGGCTTGCATCTCCAAGGTGAGGCCACACCGCAGGTAACCACAGACACAATTTATATTGGAAAATAATTGGCCACAACTTTTATTGATTACAGCTCTAGATGGGTTGGCACATGTACATGGTTCTGGATCCAGGCACTGATCAACCCGCCTGTTGGCTGATGAGCCTGGTTCCAGCTGGCTTTCGGAATCATGGAAACAAGGAGGGACTCTTACTGGGCCAGTGACTGTAGGGCTTTCCCCTGCCCCATGTGGCATACGCTCCCCAGCTGCCTCCCGAGTCCTGTAGGGGGGCCCACCATCACCTCCCTGTGCCTGTGGCACAAGAAACCAATGTCCTAGATCCAGGAACCATGCCAACCAACCCTGAAAGTTGTGACAGCAGTATTAGATGCATTACTTGTTTATCTTGGATTGGCCTTTTTAGTCATCAGCGCGTTTGCAGAAAGCGTGGGATGAGTCCTTCCTGAATCTTCGTTTGCGAAGAAAAGCCAGAGAGAGACAAGCTATACAATGCATAACTGAGCCATGTTTAAGGAGTGGGTGGGATGGGACAGTGTGCAGAGAGCAACTGAAAGCAGCAGTGAGGTGGCCAGGAATATATAGCCCCTCTGGTCAACCAGTTCTCTCAGCCTGGAAAGCCTCCAGCTTGGGGTGCTCTCTGGCCCTCTGGAAAGACGATACCCGGCATGCTGGGTGATCTGCTGAGACTGCAACCTTACCCGGACCACAAAGAAGCCACAGGGTAAGACCAGCAGCCTCCTTCCAAAGTTGAATGTAGCATGCAAGGAGGTTCATGCAGAAGGTAGTGTTCCTTTAGATAAATTGATCCCCAGCTCTTTGGAGTTTTGTGATTGTAATTAGCACTTTGAACTGGCAGTGCTGGCTAGGGCATTCTAGGAGTTTTAGTCCAAAAAGCAAATATTCCAGTTTCTGTTTTTCTCCAGCTGAGAAATTTCCAAATACTCTTTAAGGGCAACTCCACACAGGGCACATTTCAGTAGTCCCAATATGGATTATGTCAAAACATGAGTGGTCAGATATGCATGATCCAGGACAGGAAGCTGCTAGCAGCACAAAAGCTAAAGCTGAGCAAAGGTTCACTTGTGGCTACAGCCAACACATGGGTCTCTACGATTAAATCCAGGAGCACTCCCAAAATCCAGTCCTAATTTTCAAGGGGAGTACAACGCCATCCAGCACTGGCTTTGCCTCCCAGGCCAGACCAGCTCTTCTACTGACCAAAAGGATTAGGAGGCCTGGATTAAGCCTCAGTTTTTCAGCCACTATCCATCCCTTCAGCCAAAAAAATTATGGTCAGTCTGGTTCTGTACAAGAGTACCCTTTGATTCTCTCTGTAAAGTCACTGATTTCAGAAGCTTATTGACAGGATTCTCTTTGTCCAGCTGTACATGCCCTGTTGTCCCTGCTGCTGTCCAGTATAGTTCAGTTTTGAGAACTGGGAACATTAATATACTTGTAAACCCTGGTCCTAATACGGGTGGGGGCGGAGAAGGAGAGGACTAACAACAACAATTTATATCGTGCCCTTTTCCTAATCTGGGATTCAAGATGATTTACAGAAGTTGAAGCAGGTACTGCTAAAAAAATCATACAAAAATTAAAATATAATTAAACTATCAATACAATTTAAAACAGTTAAGAGCAAGCGAATGAAGAACAAATTTAAACTACATAGCACATAAAAGGGTCTTTCCCCTGACCAGTCATCCTTTAAATGGCTGTCAAAACAAAATGGTTGGAAGGATAGCAAGGAGGGTGTCAGTCTAACCTCTCTAGGAAGGAAGTTTCAGAGCTTGGGAGCAGCCACCAAGAAGGCCCTCTCCTGAGTTCTTACCAGATGTACCTGTGTGGGTGGTGGGATAGCAAGAAGGGCCTCAAGACATGGGCAGTCTCACATAGAGAGACATGGTCCTTTGAATAACCTACATCTGAGCCCTATACATAACCAACACTTTGAATTGTGCCCAGAAACAGACTGTCAACCAATGGGAGTTGTTGCAACAAGGGAATTGTGTTCTCCCTGTAGCCAGCCCTGCAAAATAATCAAATAGAGATTGGGAACTTATTTCAGTGGTTTGGTTAACCACAGGGATGGAGAAACATTGATTTTTGTGAAATTTTGGCCTACAGCTTCAATAATCACTAACCAGCATGTCCAGTGGTAATGGTCTCCAAAGCATCTGAAAGGCCAAACTTTCCCCACCCCTTGGATAAACCAAAGTGGGACAGAAGCAGAAGAAAATTCATATTACCAGTTCAGAGTAAGGGTTAGTCTTTTTTAAAAAACAAAACAACGCAGAGCAACACAGGTGTGCTGGCACACTCATTGGCCCCTTTAAAAATGAATCATGGTTGCATAAAATGAGCAGTTTAATTAGGCAGGGGTTTTCCTGCACTACAGTTGTCCCTTCACATTCACGGATTTGGCATTCATGGTTTTAATTATTCACGGCTTGAAAATATTATTTAAAAAATAATAATCCAAAAAGCAAACCTTGATTTTGCCATCTTACATAAGGGACACCATTTTGCTATGCCATTGCATATAATGGGACTTGAGTATTCACGGATTTGGGTATTCACGGGGGATCCTGGAACCAAACCCCAGCGAATGTGAAGGGACAACCGTATTTCTATTTGTATTTGTAATTTGTATTAACTTGTATCTGTATTTGTCAGGTTTCTGTGCTCTTCCATCTCCAAGAGCCAGGAAGGAGCAGATGGGATGCACTAAGAATGCAATGTTGCTCTAACAGGCTAAAGATAAGGAACCCTCATGGAGGGAGAGGGAGACAACATTTCATTCTTTTGCATTGCATTTTCAACTGTATTGTAGTGCTCTGGTCCTCATGCAGCTATTAGAGGTATTACTGAGATGCTGGGCTGGCCCAACACATTTTGCTGCCTGAGGCCTGGTACAGAATGGCACCTCCCTTTCATCTCACCACCCCACTCCATGCACAGAACCTGGCTGGACTGGCAGCGAGTCTTGCTTCAACATCGGTGATGGGCCATCCTCTTCTATCACACCAGAAAGCTTCAAGCTAGCTTAGGAACCACTAGGAAGGCCACAGGACACACATGGCTCTCTGCCTTCCAACAGTGTCCTCTAACATTTTCTTACTATACCCTGCCCTGTCACCTGCTTCCTGTGGCTGGCACCTCATTCCACCTAATGTAGGGTTAGCCTTACTGAAAACATGTTGTTCTGCATTTAGATCCAGAAGCTCAGGGGATGTACTTAATTTTTTTTTTAAAGAATTCCTTTGCAAGTGGTGTGGGGAACCCATAGTGATCTAGATGTTGGATTCCAGCTTCTATTAACCCTTCTCAGCATGGAAACTGGTCATGAAATGATGGGAGTTGTTTTCTACAATGCTTGAATCTAATAATGTTTCAGTGCAAGAGATGGATGTTATTTTCATATAAAACTCGCCAAGTTTATCCTATCTTGCTGGAGAAGAAATAACCCAAGATTGTTTCCTGTATATTCTTTCTCTATTTCATTCTCTTTGAATTGTATTTTTTTTTGTTCTCTGTATTATATTTAATCATCCAGTGTTAAGATTAGGGTTCAGTATAACAATGATATTAATTACCTTGGAGTAGAAGCATATTACTGTCATATCGTGAGTGATGCTATTTCTGCTTTCCCCATGTGAACCCAAACTGAACTGGCTTAGGTGTGCAGAACCAGCTACTAAAAGATTATTGGCTTAAACCAGAATCATGTTGTTTGATATTGCTGAACTTAAAACACACCAGGAAAAGTGCCTTTGTTTAACATCCTGGATATTGGTAAGAATCCCATAGATTTTTCAATGCAATTTTAATAAATTAATGAAGAAGGAGGATTAGAAAACTGTCTCCTCATTTTCTTTTTCGTGAATCCAAGCATTCTTGTGACTTTGAATCTTCTTAGGTTACTGTTAGCTTTGCATGGAGTATCAGTCCCCCGGTGTGAAAGATGGATTTCTGTTGTGCAGACATGCGAAGACAAGGGAAGGAGCCAAACAGAAAAAAGTTCTTACAGATTTCTCCTGTCTGAAAACTGACCCAGAGAAAGAAGGACATGGATACTGACCTTTCTCATTTTGCTAGTGAACACTGGCAGTAAATAGCAGTGTGAGAAGGAGGAAATAATTACCTTGCATCCTTTTATTTTACTTATTTATTGCATTTATTTTCTGCCATTACTCCAAGGAGCTCAAAGCAGCATCCCTTCATTTTATCCTCACAATAACCTTGTGAGGTAAGTTAGGCTGAGAGATAGTGACTGGCTCAAGCTGACTAGGTTGACATTTTATTGAGCCTCCCCCAACTTAGTAGTTGCCATATGCATTGATCTATAGCCCCTATCACTTCCAATCTGCAGATCAATGGCCAAGCTACCTGGTTATGATAGATGTGTAATTCTGTACATCTGGAAGGTACCAGATCAGAGAATATTGCTTTTGCTTTTACAGATTATTAAGCAATCAGTCTGTGGGCACTTAGAAAAGAATGCCATGATTAGTAAGAGCTAGCACGAATTTCTTAAAAAGAAGTCATCCCAGGCTAATTTTATCTCTTTATAGAGTTGCAAGCTTGATAGATCTGAGGAATTCTATGGATGTAATGTATCTTAATTTCAGCACAGTTCCCCATGTTACTCTTGTTGTGAAAGCGGCAAACTGGGGGCTAGATCAGTGGAGCTCAAACATTGATCCTCCAGATGTTTTGTATTTCTATTCCCAAAAGCCCATCCAACTTGGCCAATGGTTAAGAGATCCTGAGAACTGAAGTCCAGAACATCTGGGTAGCCAAGGTTTGAGAACCATTGGGCTAGATGATACTACTTGCAGGTGGATCTGTAGCTAGTTGATAGACCATATCTAATAGATAAGAGTGCTTACCAATAGTTCCTGGAGAGAAGTGACAAGTAGAATGCTACAGTGTTCTGTCCTGGTGCTGTTCAACATCTTTATAAATAACTTGTATTAAGAGTTGAGAGGATACTCATAAGATTTGCAGATGGCATCAAAGTGGGAGAGATACCTTAATAATATAGAAACCAGGAACAGAATTCAGTATTATCTTAATGGATTGGGAAACTGGGCCAAAACAAAGAAAATGAAATTCAACAGAGGCAATTTAAAAGATTCTACATTTAAGCCGGAAACACCAGATGTATAAATATGAAGTACATGGCACCTGACTTGGCATCATGGTTGAACAGGATCTGGGATTTGAGTAGAATACTAGCTAAACCTGAATCAACAATGTAATGTGATAGTTGAAAAGTATACCACAGTTCTAGGCTGGCTCAGCAGAAGAACAGTGTCCAGGAGGTAATTGTAGCACTGTATTCTCCTCCGTAGAAAACTTGGAATACTTGGAATGCTGTATCCTCCTCCGTAGAATACTTGGAATACTGTATCCAGCTTGAGGCACCACAGTTTACAAAACTCAAACATGTAGAGGAAGATACAAAGCAGGATATGGCTAAATGTTAGGGAGAAGTTCTTGATGGTAAGAGCGGCTCGGCAGTAAAACTGACTGACCGAGAGGGTGGTGGACTCCATTGGAGGTTTTTAAGGAGTGGCTGGACATCCATCTATTGGGGATGCTTTAGTTATATCTCCTATGTTGGTAGGAGATTGGACTAGATGACCCTTGAGATTTCTTCCAGCTCTACAATTCAGTGATTCACCAAACTGGCTTTTTATTGTATAATTTAAGGAGTAAGGAAGGGTATGATGGAAATTGTGCTTGGGCAATGCATGCTAATTTTCAAGCTCAATTCCAACACTCTCGGTCTTTCTCCTCATAGGCGCAGTGTTCTTGATCATTACAGTTTAGAGGACCATGGTGTAAAATTTAAGCTTAATCAGGATGTGCATTCCTTTAGAAGCAGTGCAGTATAGGTTAAAAGTACATGGTCTGGATGGACATCTAACTTCAGGTCTAATCTAGTAAATGATGTGTGTACAGAAGGCTGTTTCTGTGCATAGGTCATCTTGTTAGATCAGCTGTAGAAATTGCAGGTATGAGGGGGCAATATCCTTCTTTTTGGCTCTGCTTTTTCCTTCTTAGAGGTACATTGTCAAGATTTTTTTTACTGGTCTATACATTCTAACATGCTTTAAAAAAGACCAAGGTTATTTGCAGATTGCAATGGCAGCACCTTTGAGATAGTCTGGCCATAGTAACTTAATTGTAACTACAGTAGGACCTCTGTATCCGCGGAACTAATATCCGTTATTTCAGTTATCTGTGGGACACAAAATAGGGACACATGCCATAGAGTCATGCTGGAAAATGCCTAGAGAGGCATCCTCTATAGGTACCTTCTAGGTCTTCCAGTGCAACTCTATAGTATGTTTTTACCAGAAGACCTTTATTTTAATAGGATTCACTGTTATCCATGGTTTCAGGTATCCACAGTAAGTCTGGGAACTGAACTGTGGATATGGGGGTCAGACTGTTCTTCAGGCAGATAGCCTGTTGCTTATTATTCTTTATGCTGAGAGAAGATAGCTATTTGCCATTAGCTTGTAGTCTTGAGCATCTTTTCCCAGATACCCTAAATTTCCATTTTCCCTATCTTAAGTTCTGAAATTATAGCTTCCAAGAATTCTTTATTTAAAACCTTCTTTTTTAAAAAAAAAAACTGTATATGCATTTTTAAAAATATAGTGTAAGAGTTCTGTTAATCAGCGCAATTTATTCCTTTCAGCAGTTTGTCAGTTTTACTTGTGGTAACTGAAAATAAAAAGTAGCTTTACTTAAATGTTTAAATTGTGTTAGTAAATTGCAGAACACTGCAGAAAATTATAGAATTGCAGAAAAACAGAACAACTTAAGAACTTTTGTGTATGGAAACCATCCTAATATTATCCATTTAGAGTGTCCTCAAAACTGTTGTCAAAGTCTGTGACAATCCTGGTGTGAAAGGGATGATCAACATCCAATTTTTCTTTCAAATGAGCTTGCATTTTCCTTTTGGGTAGGCTGATCCAAATAGTAGTAGTAGAAAACAAAAATAATGACCAAAGAGCATTACATAAATTCAGTATAGATGACGAAATTGAAATAGTTAAAGGTTTCCCATATCTGAGATCAGTCATTGATGAAAACAGAGATTGCAGTCAAGAAATCAGAAGAAGACTAAGACTGGGAAGCTATGAAAGAACTAGACAAAATCCTAAGTGCAAAGCTATAAAACTGAACACTAAAATTAGGATTATCCAAGCCATCATATTTCCTGTCACCATGTACGGAAGTGAAAGCTGGACAGTGAAGAAAGCTGATAGAAAGAAAATCAGCTCATTTGGTGGTGCTGGAGAAGAGTGCTATGGATACTGTGGATTGCCAAAAAGACCAATAAATGTGTCCTAGAACAAATCAAACCTGTGCTATCCCTAGAAGCCAAGATGATTAAACTGAGACTGTGGTACTTTGGCCATATCATGAGAAGGTATGACTCACTAGAAAAAACAATTCTGGGTAAGGTAGGAGGCAGTAGGAAAAGAGGAAGGCCATATACTAGATGGATAGACTCAGTCAAGGAGGCCACAGCCCTGAGCCTGCAAGACCTGAGCAGAGCAGTTGAGGACAGGGAATCTTGGAGATGTCTCATTCATAGGGTTGCCATGAGTCAACGTCAACTTGAGGGCAGTTAACAACAACAAAATGTACTGATGCATCATACAGTAATGAACTACATCATCATATTTCACTGTTATCTTGTATATAATCTATAAAAGGCTGTGTAATCTATACAAGATTGTTCAATTGTAAATAACCCTTCCCCAGGAGCATCTCTGTTTTTGGGAGACAGAGGATTTTGGGGCAAAAATAAACCCATTTTGAATTTTCCTTTCTTTTGGCTTCATGAACTAGGGAAACTGTTGAAGCTTGGCTTGAGCATGTGTTTCATTTGTTCTTGTTAGAAGCTGTAAAAGTCCCTTTGCTGGCTGTGAAACTGTGTTAGAACCTGGTAGGCCACAAACAGTATGAGTAAGATTGCTAGCTACTTAGCTAGTAATTCTAGATAGGATGCAGCTCTTGGAGAAGCCGATTGTTTTGCAGTCCTCACAGAATTTTCTGTCTTAGCTGGGGCTTTTTGGGGAGGGGAGTTGTGTGTAATAGATCTGCCAGCAAACTAAAGGATAAGTTGTGCTGTTGCCTGCACCCACAATTGTCTTGTTTCAGCTACTGGACAATGTGTATGTGTGTGGAAATTGTGTAGAATTCTTGGTACAATTCCTAGGATGTAAATTGTGCTATGATTAGTCTTAATGTTGCCAAGCTGTAGCTCTTCAGTTATGTGAGATAATTTAATTGGGAAATGTGAAGGATAGTAGTTGTTCTGTCAAGTAGATTTATCTAGTTGCAAAGCAGAAACCGAACAATAACCAGTCCGCACACCCTCTCTCACCTACAGCTTTGCAGAGAAAAGAAAGCTGAATCTTCAAAGCTGAATTTATGTCTTTGTAAAACATAAATGTAGCTTTTTAGTTACAATACATGTCCCTAATCAAATAAATGATTTAATGGAGGAGAGAGCGGGAAGAGAAAATGACTGGCTGCAAGTTAGTGTGATGCAGGAAGAGAGAGGGCGTGGAAGAAACGTAACAAACAAGAAGTCACCATAAATATATACAGTGCCTAAATTCCTATGCAAACCAGTAGTTAGTTGTTACTGGCATGCTAAGGTTGCTAATTCTAACAAACTTCATATCAGTGGGGTTGATGATTATATATTGCCCTTCTTTTCTCTTTTCCTTTGTAAACTGTTATGCTCCTGGTGGCAGCTGTTAGGACAGTCAAAGTATACTAGCTTTTAGCTAGAGCACTGCAGATGTCTGCCCCTTCCTGCTGCATTGATAAATCTTGTCTGCACAGCAGTTCTCTGCAGTTGCCCCAGCTAATGAGAAAGAACCCTATTTCCACATTTTGAATCACATGTAGGCACAGATTTGCAGACTCACCACACAGAGGTCTGACAGACAGATTTACACCCCTTCCTGCTGTACTTCATGGATGATTAAAGTGCTGCAAGACAGCAAAGCCTCAGAAATCCAGGAATAGAAAGAATTGGAAACCACCTCTTGTGCTGTTTTTCAGCAATGGTGGTGGCGGCTTCCTCCTCCTCTTTCTTTCTTGAAGCCCTGGGTAACCAACTGTTTGATTTTGAGCATGGAGCTCTAATAGGTGATAGAATGAAAGTTCATCCTACCACAGGAAGTTTCAATCAAGTTTAAGAGGGGTTTGAGTCTGCATATTGTTGCAAAAGGGTATGTTATTGTAACAAGAATGGACTAAGGAATTAGAAGTTTCATCAGTATTTCCAAGGCTCTTTTAAAATGGAAGGCAGACACTGGAAAATGCAGAATTGTGTCAAGGGTTGAATTCCTCCCCCCAAACCCCACCAAGCTAGGCAGGAAAGCCTCTCTAAGCATATAACTAGTGTGCTCTTGGTACAACTTTGATAGCAGTAACATTTTCTTGGAAAGAACTGAGGAGGCTTTGATACAGTGAGCAGTCTCATGAATGGTGGGAACTGCCAAAGTTACACTTTGGCATTTCCTGCTTGGCTCATCTTGCTTTCTGGAAGGTGTACAGCTGTGACTTTCCCAGGTGCCAGACTATTTGTAGGAATAGCAACATCTCCTTCCCTAGCCATACCATCTTCTAGTGTGCTTTGTATAGCTGCCATGTAAGGATGGTTATGTCACTTAGTTCTTGAACAGAAGTCAGGACAGGATTATTCTGGTAATGTGACAACCATGGTTAAGGGATGAAAGGCAAAAAGAGCATTTACCTGGGACATGCAGTGAGTGTAGGTGAGAAGAAGAAGAACACTGACTAAGATGATTACATTATATCCAGTATATCCAGAAAACAGTCATTGGGTGCTGCCACACTGCAGAAATAATGCAGTCTGATGCTGCTTTAACGATCATGGCTCAATGCTGTGGAATCCTGGGATTTGTAGTTCATTGTAGCACCAGAGCTCTCTGACAGAGAAAGCTAAATATCTCAGGATGTTTGTAAGTCATAAGGAGAGCTCAATCCCCTTGTATCTATTTGCCCCCACCATCTCCTTTCTGATGTCACTACCTTTTGAGTCTCCAAAGCATTGCCTTTCCTTTTTAGTTAGCTCCTGTCAGAGGCGAAGTGTGGGAAATGATTTGTGGCCTTCCTTAAGTTAGATCCAGTTCCCAGGTTAGTGTTGAGGCAATGTGTTAACACCTTCCACTGTCCTTCAAATGTGCATAGTCTTAACAGCTTGAAGCAGTACAGTTGTCTTTACTTTTATAAAATTTACTTTTACTTCTCCCCATCACTACTTTCCCTCTTCTTTATATATAAAAAAGGAGCAAATACGGAGCAAATATATAACAGTTCCATTCCTCACTGGTATAGTCTGCACCCTCTTTGGCTTCATGTTGTTGTTGGACAGTGTAGTCTTTTCTGGATTGTGTCATTGAAGACTTGAGGTGTGGAATCATGTGATTGGAGGCTTCTCCATGCAAAAACCAGCTGCACTTGGTGAACCAGCATGTCAGAACAAAGGATTCTAGAGTAGCTTTCTCTCAAATATGCTGCATCTCTCTCCCTTTTTCTCTTCTCCCCCCCCCTGTCTTTTTTTAGTCTCATGGATCAAATTTATGTAATTTCACAGAACATTCTGGTATATAATTGGAAAGTAAGATGCTGCTTTTCCCCTCCCCCTCTTGTCTCTCAAAAAATTTACAGTGGATGCTTTATAAAAGCACTATCGTCACACTTTACAGTGGAAAGGCACACTGAAGCAAGGCTGAAACTTTCTGTAGGTCTAGGTGCCTTGTATTATACAAAGTCTTGCTTCCATTATTAATTTCTCACCCCCACCCAAATTGATAAAACATTAAACTTAAATGTAGATGCCTGAACCTTCCATGTACCAGTTCAAATTGTATGATTTGGAAGGCTTAGAATGAACATGTGCCCTAGCTAATTATTTACTCTCATCAGGGATATGTGTGTGTGTGTTTTCTGTTTTACAGTCTCAAATCACAGTTGAATATATCTTTTCTGTTAGAAATAGGATCACTTTAAGGTAATCTTTTTCATCTGCCATTTGTTTGCTCTGTGCTGTGATGACTTAAAAACATCCTGAGATATTTAGCTTTCTCTGCCATACACAGCAGTGATTGTTTTTCTAAAACAAGAAATCCCAATTCCCTGTTGTGGTGGCTTTTCATTCATTCATTTTGTTTTACAAAATTGACTTCACCTTACTTACTTACCTAGAGTATCATCTACTATCTCTTCTGCTTTTATATTATTTCTTGTATGTGTAGTGAAAGGAGGAAGAGAGACCAGGACATTCTAGGTCATGGAACTGCATGCAGGAAGAGCAACTTCCCCAAAGATACAGTTTCCAGTAAGTGAGTCTTAGGGCTGTAGTCCAGTTGGTGGAAGTGTTGTTTAGTGGGGTGTATCACAGTTCAACAAAATGAGTTGATCTTAGATGTGAGATCATATCTGTAGTTTACTTGGGGGGTAGCTGAACTCACCACACTGTGTGTATGTATGTGTGTGTGTATCTGTGTAGTTACCTCCAGGGTCACATTGTACCACCCACCGTATATCTATCAGTGAGGCAGATGTGGATGAAACATGATGTCTTGTGCTGAAATACTCTGCAGGTAATCTGCATTAAAGTACATTGTCTGCTGCACTGAGTTAAAGCAGCATTATAGCAGAAGGAAAATACACAGACCTATTCCCATTGTGTTGTCAACACTCTTCATCAATAATACATAAAGAGAACTATTTCTCTCCTTAGTGGCAGCAGTGGTTGTGTCCCTGGGTTTGCTTGGCCTTCTCATTACATACTGTTGTACTAACCACCACTTTTATAGGTTGCTCTGCCTTTAGGAAAGAGGCATTAAATCCTACTTCATTCTGTGCCTCTCTTGTCTCTGTGTATTGGGTGCACTTTATACAGCATGTGGGCAGCCGTGGAGGTGGCGGGGATGTTTTCAGAAAGAGGCGAATGTTTCTGTTTATAATCTGCTTCTCTACAATATTCGGTTGCAAAGGTAATTGGAAGTCCTGAGATAGCTGTCTCTATCTTTGAAGCAACAAGGCTCATAAAGCTTGATTCAGGGACCTCGTTATCTTTATTTTTTAAAAGAAGTTTTTTTTTATTTTACTTCTGTGAAGTTACCATGGTTACTCCCATACTTGGTGGCTTTTTTGCCTCCCTCTTACCTTAAATGCAGCTGTGCTGCCATTAAGAATTAAAACATCAACAGCAGGAACCTCCCCAGTGTCAGCCAGCCATAAATCCTGTTATGTTCCTCATGGAGGGAAAGCTGCAGTGGTGGCAGTTTGGAGGGACCATGGAATGGGCAATGTTTTAATGCAGTCCTCTCAAGATGTTGGATGTAGGAAAATGTCTCTGTCTCCCATGCTAGAAAAATTACAGGCAGTAAAAAAAAGAGAACTTGAGATAGAGAGAGAGATGCAGCCTTAGTCTGTACCAGAAAGAAAAATGTTACTCCTCTCTCTGTAGAGCTACTTTGCTTCCTTGCTGTGCATGTCAATTTGGCAATAAATTGATACACTGCATTTAGCCAGCAGTTGGCTAATCCTTCCACTTTGTCCTCTTGTTTTAGTTGTAGTAAGTGGCATATTCCTTAACTTCAGTGCATTTCCAAACCACCTTTGTGCTGTCTTGATTTCTCATGTGTACATGAACATGTCTTATATAGAATCAGATTTTTGGTCCATCTTGTTCAGTATTGTCTCCTCTGAAAAGCTGCTGCCAGCTGTGTTCTTGGACAGCAGCTTTTCAGGTATTCAACTTGGAGTATAGAATCACAGAATTGTAGAGTTGGAAGGGACCACAAGGGCCATCCAGTCCAACCCCCTGCCATGCAGGAAATCACGATCAAAGCATCCCTGACAGATGGCCATCCAGCCTCTGTTTAAAGACCTCCAAGGAAGGAGACCCCACCACACTCCGAGGGAATGTGTTCAACTGCAGAACAGTTCTTACTGTCAAAAAGTTCCTCCTAATGTTGAGGTGGAATCTCTGTTCCTGGAGCTTGCATCCATTGTTCTGTATTCTAGTCTCTGGAGCAGCAGAAAACAAGCTTGCTCCATCCTCAATGTGACACACCTTCAAATACTTAAACAAGGCTATCATGTCGCCCCTTAACTGTCTTTTTTCCAAACTAAACATACCCAGCTCCCTAAGTCTCTCCTCATAAGGCATGGTTTCCAGACCTTTCACCATTTTAGTCACCCATCTCTGGACACGCTCCAATTTGTCAATATCCTTTTTGAATTGTGGTGCTCAGAACTGGATACAGTATTCTAGGTGAGGGCTGACCAAGGCAGAATAGAGTGGCACTATTACTTCTCTTGATCTAGGCACTATACTTCTATTGATACAGCCCAAAATCGCATTGGCCTTTTTAGCTGCTGCATCACACTGTTGACTCATGTTCAACTTGTAGTCTACTAGGGCTCCTAGATCCCTTTCGCACGTAGTCTCATTCAGCAAGGTCTCCCCCATCCTATATCTATGCATTTCATTTTTCCTAAGTGTAGTACCTTAACATTTCTCCGTATTGAATTTCATTTTGTTAGCTTTGGCACAGCTCTCCAGTCTATCCAGGTCATTTTGAATTTTGATCCTGTCCTCTAGGGTATTAGCTACTCCTCCTAATTTGGTATCATCTGCAAATTTGATAAGTATGCCCCTAATTCCATGATCCAAGTCATCAATAAAGATGTTGAATAGCGCTGGGCCCAGGACAGAACCCTGTGGCACCCCACTGGTCACATCTTTCCAAGATGAAGAGGAGCCACTGCAGAGCACCCTTTGGGTTCGGCCGATCAACCAATTACAAATCCATTTAACAGTTAACTTGTCTAGCCCACATTTTACAAGCTTGTTTGCAAGAATGTCATGGGGAGTACTGTCAGAGATTCAGTTTTGGATACTGTGCACGTAAAACAGATGCTCTAGCACTGTGCTATGAATTCTCCTATATCTTAGTTGCATCCTATGCAGCCTCCTCTAGGTATGAGATTTGGACAGTTATGCTTGCCTTTTTGCTGTTTTTTTCCCCATTGGGTTACTTGATTATTAACTTCCCTTTATTGATTAATGCTACCAGAAGCTTTATGTATGTGCACCCTATCATGTAGTAACCTGTCTGACAATATGAGAACCTAGTTTGTATTTGATTGAGTTATAAAAATTATTTGGTTGTGATCTGGGCATGATTTGAAAGTATCTTTCTTTGGGACATTCCAGACAGTATGCAATACAATTAAGCTGATTTTATTTTTTGTAACCTTACAAATACACCATAATGATACAGTAATGTTCAGATATTAACATAGGCAACCCAGGGGGAAATGATTACTTTGTCCCAGCCTAAATTGTTTTTGATATCAGCATCCCTGAACCTATGGCCAGTGGACGGGAAAGAAAACAGGTGATGGAAAGAGTCTAGTACTCTGTTCCTTGTGGTGGAAACAAAAGAGTGAACTGGGCCTGGTTTTTGGAAGAGTTTTTGGTACCAACATGACTTCTTTTATTCTAGCTCAGAGGACGTGCCTTCAAGGTGGCTTGTGGACCTGGTGGTGGACAGTGGAAGTGATATTTGAAAGCAAAGAGAGTAAAACCTTTAAAAAGTAATAAATAATCAAGGTTGGTAGAAGAAAGAAGGGATGTGTACTTTCACTTTCTTAGAAAAGTCCCATCCTAATTTAGGTTGCAATCCTGTACACTTTTTATGTGCAAATAAGGTCTGTTAAAGTTGGAAGTACCTACATCTGAGTGGTGCTTAGAACTGTGTTGTTAACACTTACAGAAATTGTGTTGTTAACTGCTTATAGAAATCAGACATTGCTTTTCTTGAAGCAACTACTATCTCTTGTGAGGGGTGTTTACATTGGCACAACCAGCACTGGTGCCCTGGCTGGTGCACATGCAAATAGATACATAGGAGAGTCAGACTAAATTGTTTCATGCGGGACTAGAATGGGGCTTTTCATTTTTATCTTAAGATAAGATATCTTGCTTTGCCTGTTCCTAATTTCTTTCTTTTTTAAAAAAATACCCTTATGACCTAAGTGGCAATGTTGATGGACTTTTGAGGTGGAGTAACTGATATTTCATTGAATACTAATATTAGGATGTCCGTGCCATATTATTTCCAATGTCCAATTTCTGTGGATGGTTGTGAAAGCTTGAAAGTGAAGAAAGCTGATAGGAAGAAAATCAATTCATTTTAATTGTGGTGCTAGAGAAGAGTTCAGTAGGTCAGAGGCAGAGGCAGGAGCTAGCAGTCAGTAGCTCTCACTCTCTAGAACTGCAGCTTCAGTCTTTGGAGCTTGGCGTACAGGAGCGAGGCGAACAGGAGAGAGGACAGCAGGGGTGTTTGGTGTAGGTGTTTAGCGGGAGAGTTTGAGGGGGAGGCACAGAGTTGTTTTCTGAGAGGGACGGGCTTCTGCTGAGCTGCTTGTGGGCAGAGTTAGCAGCCACTAGCTCTAAATAACTGCTGCTGCCTTTTTTTTCAGGTTAATCTTAGAAAATCAGCAGCAAGTGCCTTGTGGTGTGCACAGTTCTGAAATAACAGGGGCATAGGATTTTCTTCTGAGAAAGAAGGCCAACCGGCATTGGGTAGAGGGGGGATACTAGAGGAGTTTGGATAGGGAAGCCTAAATTTCTCTTTCAGTGACTACTTAAGAAGGCTGAATATGGCTAGTGAGGGAGCTGCTGCAGTCACCTGCAACACCTGTGGGATGTTTGTCTTCTTCCCAGAGAAGGTAGGGAGCTATATCTGCAGCAAGTGCAAGTTGGTAGCCCTGCTAGAAGAGAAGGTCAAGCATCTTGAGGATAGGGTATCTACTCTTCTGAATATTAGGGAGCAGGAAGTTTTCTTGGAAAGAGTGGAGAAGACTATCCTGGAAACAGAACACAACAGGGAGGTGTCTGTGGAGGAGGCCACTACCCATACACAGGAAATGAACACTTGGAGGAATGTGACACAGAGAACTAGAAAGGCCAGGGCTCCTTTGACCAGCTTGAAGCTACAGAATTGATTTGAAGCTCTTTCTCTTTCCAAAGAAGAAGAGGAAGAGCAGCAGTGCCAGGCCTCAGGGAACATACCAAAAACCTCAGTTGATCCAGCACATGAAGTGGCCTCTGCCAAGACTTGAAGGAGGAGGAGGAGGGTGGTGGTGGTAGGGGATTCCCTGTTGTGAGGAACAGAAGCAGTAGTCTGCAGGCCTGACAAAATGTCTCGGGAGGTATGCTTTCTACCTGGGGCAAAAATTCAAAATGTAACAGACAGGCTGACAAGACTCATCAAGCCTTCTGACCATTACCCCTTCCTTTTGGTCCATGTGGGAACCAATGACACTGCAAGGCATAGCCTCCAGAAGATCACAAGGGACTATGAGGCTTTGGGTAGGAAGCTGAAGAATCTGGATGCACAGATAGTCATTTCATCTGTCCTTCCAGTGGAAGGGCATGGCCCAGGAAGGGAGAGAAGAATAGTGGAGGTGAACAACTGGCTACGCAGATGGTGCCGCCAGGAACAATTTGCCTTCCTGGACCATGGGATGCGGTTTCAGGGAAGTGGACTTCTGGCAAGAGATGGGCTGCACCTCACAGCAGTTGATAGGAACATTTTTGCAAAGAGTCTGAAAGATCTCATCAGGAGGACTTTAAACTGAGTTGTGTGGGGAGGGAAACAGTACTCTTGAAGGCAGGAGTTCATCGCGCGCTAGAGAAAATAGCCCAAATGTTATACAGAGAACAAGACAAATAACACAACAACCCAACAATGGGAGGAATAATCCCTTTAAAAGGCAGATAAGGGAAATGGCCCATGGTCTCAGATGTTTCTATACTAATGCACATAGCATGGGAAATAAACAGGATGAACTTGAATTCTTAGCACAGCAAAACAAATATGATCTCATAGGCATCACTGAAACCTGCTGGGATGAGTCTCATGATTGGAATGTACTAATAGAGGGGTATAGCCTATTTCAGAAAAATAGACCAAACAGGAAGGGTGGTGGAGTAGCATTATATGTTAAGGATGTGTACACCTGTGAACAGACCCATGACTTAAATCCTGGGAGCCAGGTTGAGAGCATCTGGGTAAAAATTAGGGGAGAAAGAAACATCAGGGATGTCATTGTGGGGGTCTCCTACAGGCCTCCAAGCCAAACTGAGGACTTGGATGATGCCTTCCTGGAACAGATGACTGCACCTTCAGAAAGGGGAGGTGTAGTAATGGGGGGTTTCAGCTATCCTGATATTTGTTGGAAGTCCAATTCTGCCAAGAATTTAAGGTCCAACAAATTCCTCACTTGCCTTGCAGACAATTTCATTGTCCAGAAGGTGGAAGAGGCAACAAGGGGACCAGCAGCTATTTTAGATCTGATCCTATCCAACAGAGTTGATCTGCTTAATGGGGTGGAATTGGTGGGATCCTTAGAGGGGAGTCTTCATGTTCTCCTGGAGTTTGTTATACAGAGGAAAGGGGAAGCCAAGCATAGTCAGACATGTCTTCTAGACTTTAAGAAAGCTGATTTCAGAAAACTTAGGGAATTACTGGAGGTGATCCCATGGTCAGGAATACTAAAAGAGAAGGAAGTTAATGATGATGAGTTTTTTTTAAAAGTGAGATAGTGAAGGCACAATTTCAAACAGTTCCAATCAGGAGGAAAAATGGGAGGTGTCTAAAGAAACCAGGATGAATGTCTAAAGAACTTTCTACTGAGCTAAAATTTTAAAAGGGCATGTCTCTCTCTGGCTTTTCTTCGCACATGGCACATTCTACTAGAAGCGCCGCTACGTTGGCAGCCTGGGAAAAAGATGCACCTTTAGAAGAGATTTGCAAAGCGGCAACATGGAAGTCGCCTTCTATGTTTATTAGACACTACAGATTGGATAAGATACAATCAGCAGAGGCGGCCTTTGGCAGACGAGTAGTATAACATGTAGCACAGTTCTAAACTATTGGACCTCGCCGGACCCACCTGGGATTCTCCAAAGAGCTTTAGTACATCCCAAGCATGATGGATGCTCTGGAGCCCTCCCCACTGGGAAAAGGAACGTTGGTCTTACCTGTGATACGTTCTTTTCCAGTGGTGAGGTGAAAAACATTCGAGCCCACCCATGGGCGAGGTAACCGGATGACGCTCTGGGTGACTGATCTCAGGACGGATTCAAGATGAACATGGTGAACCGGCTGATGATGATGACGGGGTTGCGAGGCTGTTATATAGACTGACCAGCCGGGGGGGGGGGGTCCCTCTCAGATGACCTCACTGGTGGGCAGTGCCAAAGGTCTTCTATTTTCCTGCCTACTAGGAGCAAGTGGGGAGGGACAACCCTAAGCATGATGGATGCTCTTCGCCTCACCATTGGAAAAGAACGTATCACAGGTAAGACCAACGTTCCTTTCTCCTTTATATCTGATTCATCATTGAATTGTATTATGATTCATTCTAGCTTCCATATATTCTGAAAGCATTCTCCAATCCAGCACGAATTTTTCTATGTTTTTTCCCTTGAGTAGCATTGATAGTTTATCCATTTCTACCATTTCAAACAGCTTCTCCAGCCACTGGTCCATTGCTGGTAATTCTTTCTGTTTCCATTTGCTGGCATAGATTATTCTTGCAGCTGCTGTCATGTAAAAGATCATTTTCCCATGTTGTTTTTCTAAGTCTTCTTCCATCATTCCCAATAAGAATATTTCTGGATTTAAAGGAAGCGTTCTCCCTAGGATTTCTTGTATTTTCCTCTGTATTCTTTTCCAGTATTTCTTCGCCTCTTCGCAGCTCCACCAGAGATGAAAAAATGTTCCATTTTTGTTCTCACATTTCCAGCAATTTGGCTTTACATTTTTCTACATTTTTGCTAATTTCTCTGGTGGTAGATGCCACCTAAAGTACATTTTGTATACATTCTCCCTGATATTCTGTGACAGAGTATACTTCATTCTTTTTGTCCACATTTTTTCCCCACTGATTTAGTTCTATCGAATGCCCGATGTTGTGTGCCCAGTTTATCATGCTTTGTTTAATTATTTCTTCCTCAGTATCCCATTTCAATAGTAGCTTATAAAATCGAGAGATCATGCTTTTATTCCCAGTTTGAGTGATTTTTCCCCAATCTGACCTCTCCATTTCAATTCCCTCTAACTTCGTATCTATCCTGTATCTCTCTTTTAGCTGTCAATAATCTTTGAGAATTCCTGGAGAACAGGAGAGTCCTGGCAGACTAGAAGAGGGCAAATGTTGTTCCCATCTTTAAAAGGGGAAAAAAAGAAGACCCAAATAATTACCGCCCAGTCAGCCTGACATAAATACTAGGGAAGATTCTAGAGCAGATCATTAACAGATAGTCTGTAACTACTTAGAAAGGAATGCCATGATCACTAAAAGTCAACATGGATTTCTCAAAAACAAATCATGCCATACTAATGTCTCTTTTTTTTTTGATAGAGTTACAGACTTGATAGATGAAGGGAACATAGTGGATGTAGTATATCTTGATTTCAGTAAGGCTTTTGACAAGGTCCCCCATGATATTCTTGCAAAGAAGTTAGGAACATGCAGGCTAGACAATGCAACTGTTAGGTGGATTTGTAATTGGTTGACTGACTGAACCCAAACGGTAATCACCAATGGTTCCTCTTCATCCTGGAGAGAAGTGACCAGTGAGGTGCCACAGGGTTCTGTCCTGGGCACAGTGCTATTCAACATCTTTATCAATGACTTGGATGAGGGAATAGAGGGTATGCTTATCAAGTTTGCAGATGACACCAAATTAGGAGGGGTAGCTAATATCCAGAGGATAGGATCAGAATCCAAAATGACCTGAACAGATTAGAAAGCTGGGCCAATATTAACAAAATGAATTTCAACAGGGAGAAATATAGGATACTACACTTGGGCAATCAAAATGAAATGCACAGATATAGGATGGGTGACACATGATTTGAGGGCAGTACATGCGAAAAGGTTTTAGGAGTCTTAGTGGACCACAAACAAGTCAGCAGTGTGATGCAGCAGCTAAAAAAGCCAATGCAATTCTAGGCTGCATTAATAGGAGTACAGTGTCTAGATCAAGAGAAGTAATAGTGCCACTCCATTTTGCTTTGGTCAGACCTCACCTGGAATACTGTGTCCAGTTCTGGGCACCACAATTCAGGAAGAATACTGAGAAGCTGGAACGTGTCCAGAGGAGGGTGACCAGGATGGTGGGAGCTGGAGGCCATGCCCTATGAGGAGCAGCTTAGGTACCTGGGCATATTTAGTCTGGAGAAGAGAAGGTTGAGAGGTGACATGATAGCCATGTTTAAATATTTGAAGGGATGTCATACTGAGTATGGAGCAGGCTTGTTTTCTGCTGCTCCAGAGACTAGGACATGGAGCAGTGGGTTCAAACTACAGGAAAAGAGATTCCACCTAAACATTAGGAAGAACTTCCTGACAGTAAGTGCTGTTTGGAAGTGGAATGCACTGCCTCATAGTGTGGTGGAGTCTCCTTCCTTGGAGGTCTTTAAACAGAGGCTGGATGGCCATCTGTTGGGAATGATTTGTTTGTGTATTCCTGTATGGCAGGAGGTTGGACTGGATGGCCCTTGTGGTCTCTTCCAACTCTATGATTGTATGATTCTATACCAGAGGTAGGCACGACTCACTAGAAAAGACAATAATGCTTGGTAAGGCAGAAGGCAGGAGGAAAACAGGACGACGGCATTACTCATGGATGGACTCAGTCAAGGAAGCCACAACCCTGAGTCTGCAAGACCTGAGCAGGGCTGTTGAGGATAGGGTGAGTTTGAGATCTCCCATTCATAGGGTCACCCTAAGTCGATGGCAGTTAAGAACAATTGAATATTGAACTCTAACCTTTGTTGTGATGACTGTTAAGATAGTTGTATTTTATTGTTAAAAACTTATTTCCTTCAATTCTCCCCTAGCTTTTTAAATATAAGGAAACAGTTTTTGCCAGTTTTTCTCCCCTGCCCTACCAGCCATCTTTCCACTTCCTCAACTTTTTCTATTCTTCCATTTCCCCTCTTTCTCTGCCTTCCCAATGATTCCTCCCCACCGCCTGCTTTTCTGGCTGTGTCAAGGCAATGTGGCCTGGTTCTATAATAAAGAGATGGCTTATTAGAATTAAAGCCTAACAGTCTTGAAAAAAGCTATCTCTGCAAGATTGAAGCCACAGGGGAATTGTAAATTCTCAGCAAAGGCCTCATTTAAAGACTGGAATGAAAACGCATGCACAGGCGCAAGCAGTATAAAAACCTCACTAAAGAAGAGAAGAGATGTTTTAGTTTAAAATTAAATGTAACAGAATCATGGTGGAGTGAAGACGAGAGAGATTTGAAGTGTGCCTACCCCTTCGAGGGCTATCTTCTGGTCAGTTCTTATCTGGCCTGTTAGAATCCCCCTCCTTGCCCAGACACACTTTGAAGATAATACATTTCTTAAACCAAGCTCAACCTCAGCACTATTCAGTGAGCAGTTTTAAGCTTAAATATACTGTATTTAGATACTATGTATAATAGAGCCATCGTACTGTCTATCCTCCTTTATGGATCTGAAACATGGGTCACCTATCGCCACCACCTACGACTCCTCGAGCGCTTTCATCAGCGCTGTCTACGCACAATCCTAAATATACACTGGACTGACTATGTGACGAATGTTGCTGTCCTTGAGCAAGCAGGGATCACCAGCATTGAGGCCATGATATTGAGAACACAGCTGCGCTGGGCAGGGCACGTTGCCAGGATGGAGGACCATCGCCTCCCAAAAATACTACTCTACGGTGAACTCGCCACGGGTCAGCGTAAGAGGGGCGCTCCAAAAAAGCGATACAAAGACTCCCTGAAACAACATCTCAGGCTTGGCCAAATTGATCACCAACAGTGGTCCGCCCTAGCCTCACATCGGGAGGCATGGAGACGCACTATCCACAATGCTGCAGCCTTATTTGAGAACTCACGACGAACAAGTCTTGAAGAGAAACGACAACGCAGAAAGAATCACAACCCAAAAACATCACCCAAGGAGACCTTCTGCTGTCCTTTTTGCAACCGGACTTGTTTATCTCGGATTGGCCTTTTTAGTCATCAGCGCGCTTGCAGAAAGCGCGGGATGAGTCTTTCCTGAATCTTCGTTTGCGAAGAAAAGCCAGAGAGAGAGATAATGCTGGGGGTTTCTTGTCTCCACTTCTAATGGAGAGGTTTCAGGCCTAGTCCCCCAATCCTGCATGTCCTGCTTCTCTGAAAATGTAGCTTAAATTATTTTAGCTTCTTTTCCCAGTTTTAGGCATAACTAGAAGAGCTGATGTCTCTGGTGGTAGCAGAAAAGATATTACTCCAGATGAGATTAATACTTCAGGTGAAACTTGGTGTACTGGGGGGTGGGGAGAGAGAGAGAGATACACTTTCCAATTTTTGATAGTTTGGGTAAGAGCAAGACAACCAACCTTCTGAGGACAAAACAACACGTTACATACAGTTCTGTGATTCCTTTTTCTGACTGTTTTTTTTATGCCACCAAGGCTATGGTCTGAAATGAAGAACAATACTCTAGGAGAGGAGCTTCTTGACCCTTTTTAATTGTACTATTTTTCCACTGAAAACTCATTTTCCCTGTGGGGTAACAGCAGATCCAGGATATGTATAATGTTCAGGAGAAAAATTGTACAGTGGGAAAGGGTTAGGCGTGGCTTCCTTTTTTTGGCATTATCTTAAAAGAATCTGAACCTGCCAGACTATTCTTTGCTAAAAACTCTAAAGTGCCTCCAGTGGGTCCAGATTTGGTAAGAGAGAAGGTGAGGCAGTCAGCAGGGTCTGTGCAAGCACATATGTGGCCAAGGGAAAATAATGATAAGCAGTACTTATGAGTATAATGGTTTGTACTTGGAAGGGGAACTGCCAAGGAATACTAGGTGCTGTGTGCTATATATCAGAAGAAGGCAAAGGCAAACCACCTCTGAGTATTGCTTACTCTGTATCCTATGAAATTCATGGTGTTGCCATAAGTTGACAGGAAACTTTAAAAAGAGGATGACAGGAGTGCTTTTTAAAGGATACAGATGCAAATATTTTCTCTTTTAGAATATCTGCAGGCAAGTGGTAGAGTGATGTCAACAACAGAGAGCCCTTTACTCTTCTTTGTTGGTTGTTAATTTGGAAAATTTGGAAGCAGGATGGAGTTACATCAAGGAATAGTTTCCATGCAGGAAGTCTACACAGTTCTAGAATCTGATCAGAATCCCCTCAGTCCACTTTAGCTCTGCTTATCGCTGTAGTTGGAGACTGGCAGGAATCTCCATGGTCATGTTAATATGTACAAGGTTGAGCAGTGGGCATAGTCAAAAGAAAGTACAGTACTTTTCATGATTAATTGTAACATTAGTTGCACCGTCTCCCCACCTCCACACCCGAGTGCTCATTTTCTCATTCATGACTGCTACAAAGAAAAGGATGGGTATTGGGCTGTTTTTTTAAACAATTGAAACTGAGGGAAAGATGGAAAGAGACAGCAGTTTGCCTAAATCAGAGGTGCAAATAAATCTGCAAAAGTTACTAGCACACATATACCTATAGTATTCATTTGTGGGTTTAAAGGGAGGTGGAGGAATTAAAAAGATTCTCTGCCTAGTTGCATGAAGGCAATTTTTAGTTACCACAGAAAGCCAGACAAGTGATTCTTCTAAAAGCCTGGGTTGAAGTCAGCTGATGATTCCACAGCTGTTTTAGAAAATTGAATCCATGTGTCAAAGAGAGAAAGGTTAAACTGAGAAAATGTTAGGTAATTTTATAGTGTGTATCTGATCTTTATTTCACCCAGAACCCAGTCTGCTTCCTAACCGGCAAAGGTGTAACTCACTCCTGTTAGTTAACTTTTGTTTCACCCTAGCTGCCTGATTTTTTCCTAAAGTGTGAAAGTACATTGTTGATATGATAATCTGACCTTTGTTTTTCATCCCCGTCCAATATCCTAACGCAGGTCCTGCCACTGAGTCAATTTTGCTGGCAAAATTTTGCAGGCAAAGAAGTTCAATCAGGTTTTATGTTGTCTATCTTCATTTGGGGTTAGCAAACTAAACTCACCTGGATTCCATGCTGCATCATCTGCCATGAGGACAGAGATGAGGGAGACTTTTCACTCCTGACTCAACTATTGCCTCTGCAGCATGTCAGATACTACTGCTTAACTGCCAGCTAGAGCAAAACTTAACCTAGAGATTCCCCTGTTTCTTTTATCGGCTGAAGTTCTTTGTGATATACTGATAAACTCACCCTTAAAAAAATTAACTACCGGTTAATTTTTATCCATCTGTCCATCTATCCATCTGTCGGGGATGCTTTGATCGTGATTTCCTGCATGGCAGGGGGTTGGACTGGATGGCCCTCGTGGTCTCTTCCAACTCTGCAATTCTATGATTCTAATCTGGAATGCTAATTAGATACCGAACAACCTATCTTATTTCATTTTTTCATTTTGTTTTTTCATCCTCCAATAATACTTAAAGGGTCTAATGTTCTGGTAGCTTAATTAGTAGTGTCCACACTTTGTCTGTACTTTAATATGGATTTAGGCCTGGAACAATTTTGTGTTCATCGTAGGGCTTGTCTACGCTGCAAAAAAACCCATTTTTACCTTATATTCACTGCACAGTTGCCACATGACATTCATGCTGATTTTTAGCTTCATTGGGTTTTTTTGCGGGGGTAGGAAAATCCAGGTCTAAAAGATTAATGGTTTACTCTGCATTTCAGGGGAAACCCTGGATTATTACCTGTGTGGAGGCTATGGATTGGCTTTGGTGCGAAGCTGGGGGCAGGATTTCTGGTGGACGGAACTCCATTCAGCCTGTGTGCAAGTGTTTTCTTTAAAAAAATTTTTTTAATTATGTGCACATCTGTATAAGCATATCTCTGGGAGAGTATATATTCATATATTCACATGCATGAGTGAACGGTGGGGGGGAACCCCAGAGCAGGCCCAGCTATGTGGCTGGAAATAATGTGATAAATAGGACACATGATCAGCGTAGGATTGGTTTTTACCCCAAAGTGAGTTCACCTACAATTATAGTGTGGCAGGATACTCCGATTTGTCATCAGACAAGCTCCGGTGACTGTGGCATTTATGGGGTCACTGCGGATCAAAAACATCCATGGTGGGTTCAGGGTTTCCTACCAATGTAGAAAAGCTTTATCAGTTTACCTAGTGATGCAAGTGGAGTATCAGTCTGAAGAAACAGTAAGGACTCCCTGCTGAACCTAAAAAAACCCAAAACAAAACAAAAACCCAAAACCAAACAAACCCCAAAACAGCAACATTGCACTATGTATTTTAAGCATGTTTTCTAATGTAGCACAGTAAGCTCTACTAGAACTCTCATACAAGGGGAAAGGAGAGAGGTTGCTGCTGACAAGTGCTACTTCTTATGTTAAGGATGGGGCTAAAGGGAGTTAGATTGCAACACATCTTCTGTATCAGCCTTCCACAACTGAATACCCTCCATAGGTTGTAGATTACTGCTCCCATTAGCCACAGCCAGCATGGCAAGTGATCAGGATGATGGAGGTTGTAGTTAAAACATTTGGATAGCACCAGATTGGTTATATGTTATCAGCAATGCCATCTCAGGGGGCAAAGAAATATAAAAGCTGGTTTATTTGAGTTTTTATTTTTGTCCGTTGCCATATAATAAAAATGGTGCCAGGGATTCAGGGCAATGTAGTCCTTTAGTGTGCCCATATCTATACTAATTATGCCAGGCACCCTGGAAAGAATGTGTCCCAGAACTTTTTCTGCTGGGAATGTCATTGTTGAAGTATTCTGCTTACGGTTTTCCTTGGTTTTTTTCCAGGCTGTGAGGCCATGTTCTGGAATAGTTTCTTTCTGACGTTTCGCCTGCATCTGTGGCTGGCATCCTCAGAGATAGTTACATTTGAGTAAGAAAGGGAGGCCTCCCCCAGAAGTTTCCAGTAACTCTACCACATTGTCCCAGCTATGAGATAAGTGGGAAGTGAAGGGGTGGTCTTAAGGGGAAAGGCAATAAGGTGGATTTCACCATGTAAGTTCACCATGATGAGCCTCACTCAAGTTTAATTTAATTAATTAATTTATTTGGACACAGTCACAGCCATCAGATCGACCTTCAGTAATGAAACTGGAAAAGACTCTTGTAAGTAGGAAACTTCATGTATTTACTACTATCATGTGCCAGTTGCTCACAATTACTTGACTCTCCCTCAGTAACTAAAGTAAATGTTATTTTTTATGGCTTTGTCAGTCTTTTTCTTTGCTGCATATGAGGAAAACATACAGGGTGGGCATGTGTTCAACAGTCCTCTAGCTGAAGAGCTTTCCAGTCCAAAAGAATCCTAAGAAGAGAGAGGATCACCATTTGCCTATCAACAGCATTTGAACTGAGCAGATACACTGTTTATTTAGTCACAGGGAGCATCCACAGTACACAAGTAATCCAGTTTGAAATTGGATTATTTGCCATGGCTCCCTCCTATGGGATCCTGGGATTTGCTTTGTATTTTTATTTCAACTACCACAATTATTTCTCATTTGGCATTGCATGTATATATTAGCATATGTACATTTTATATGGATATGTACCCTCCTTTGTTCTTTTTTTTTGGCAGTGTGAAAGTGACCATCCAAAGATGATATGTTGGTTTTAAACTTTCCTGACACACTTGCAGTTGAATTTGATCTTTAATCAATAGCATTGGAATAGCACTGATATTTATATATCGCTTATCAGTGCCAAAGCACTCCCTAACTGGTTTACATGGTTTTTTAGCTAATTGCCCCCCAACAAGCTGGGTACTCGTTTTACCAACCTACAGAAGGATGGTAGGCTAAGTCAACCTTGGAGCTGTGCAGGATTGAACTCATAATGTTGTGGCTTGCAGTACTGGCATTTAACCACTGTGCCACCACTGCTAACCTGCTGATTAGACTCTGGTTAATCAGCATCTTTTTAGTAGACTTTGGGCTGCCATTTTGAGAAAGTTCTGCTGCAAAAACATCTGGCTGTAGAAAAGGTGTGCAGGTGGGTTTATGTGGCTTGATTCAACTTGTGCCAAATCCTTTTCTCAGATACAAAATACGTGTATTGAATTGATTCTGCAGTGTTAGCATGGTAAGTTGGGATCAGAGCTTTTGTATGAATATTTTGAATATATTAACAGTTAAGTGCCATGAAATCTCAAAAAGTAACAAATGTTATTGTGGCAAGAGCCTTCATAGGCAAGAGCCTACTTCATCAGAGGTTAAGCTGTGGAGAAGGCAGTTTGAAGTGACTCTCAGTTGCTGCTTTTCACCTCAGTCAAAGGCTGCCATGTAAAAGCTTTTCACACTTTCCCCAGTCTGATGCACATTTTCCTGTTAGAGATCTTCTGTCTTAATCTTCAATTTTTCTTGCCTATGGTACTTGCCTTGTCTTGCATCAGGCTATTCTGACAACCAAGGTAAATGAACTTAATTGTCACTCTTGTCCCCTTTCTGATTTGCAATGGCACAGTCAGGAGCTGTAGGAAAATACTCAGCCACAAATTATAAATATTTCTTTTTCTGCTGTTCAGGTAGCTTTTTCAGCCTCCTCAAGCTGAACTTCTTTATTTACAAACAAAGAGTTAGAAATTCCTTGTGGTTGAAGTGAGAAATGTGAAATTTTAGCCCTCTAAATTACAGTTTACAGTTGTGGAAATTAGTGCTTGACCTTATAGGACTAGTCTTCTGTTCCTTGAACTTTTCAAATATGAGCCATAACACTTCAATTCCTCTGTTTGTCTTCTGGTCACTTGGAATTGAAGAGGTTATCTTATATGTGCATGTGTATATTCTGCAACCGGACTTGTTTATCTCAGATTGGCCTTTTTAGTCATCAGCGCGCTTGCAGAAAGCACGGGATGAGTCCTTCCTGAATCTTCATTTGCAAAGAAAAGCCAGAGGAGAGAGGATATGTAATGTTAATTTGCAAACAGGACTCTAGGAGCCTAGTCAAAAAATTAGTAGCAAGGATGCTAGTCTACACAGAGGGTAAATTCAGTCACAGGGGACATTCATTCAAACAGGCAGCTGCCCGAACATCAAGGTTGATCGGCTTAGCTGTGCCTCCAGAGGAATGTGGATTCAATCAGAAAGTGTTTCTAACAGCTTCACTTGGAGACCTATTTAGAAATAGGCCTTGTTTGTTTCTTTGTCAATGAGAAAGCACTGGTTTACTTTTCAGAATATAACCACCACAACTATTGTATAGCGATTGCTCACACAAGCACAATGATGTGAACTGGAGAGCGGCTGGGAGGAGGTTCCTATAATCTATGGGAGGAAGGACAACTGGCTGTACACCAGGGTTCTAAGTCCACATTTGTCTTACTCTGTACCCCCCCTTTTTTTCTTACAGTACAGTGGGTCCTTGGTTTCTACAGGCTTGGGATTCGTAGATTTAACCAACTACAGGCTGAAAATGCAGAAATTGTTTTGTTTTTTAAAAAACCTGAGATCTAGTGTAGCCCTGGTGACGCAGTGGTTAAGTACCAGTACTGCAGCCACAACATTGCAAGTTCCATCCTAGAGGGCTCCAAGGTTGACTCAGCCTTCCATCCTTCTGTAGGTCAGTAAAATAAGTACCCAGCTTGTTGGGAGCAATTAGCTAGCATGGTTAGAGAGTGCTTTGGCACTGATAAGCAGTATAGAAATAGAAGTGCTATTGCTATTGCTAGTGTAACCAGGTTGAGAAATGGCCCCAGGGCAGCGGCAGAGGCAATGGCAATGCCCAGATGCCAGGCTCACATTCTTAAGCCTCGCAATATGGGGTGGTTGCTGGGCTTCCCAGAGGCAGAGGATCATGAAGAATGCTTGCCTTGCAGCACACCTACCAACCAGGGCTTGCCACTGCCACCCCACCCTCCACCCCCAAAGCATGAGGCTGTTCGGTGCAGGAGGTTTTTGGACAGAACACAAGGGCAAAAGAATAGCCATCTGTGTCCTGTCCAAAAAGGGGCTTGTTTACATGGAAGTCACTAACTTGATGCTGGCATGCAAGGTGGAAGAGGGTGGCTGGCATGCTCCCCAGTGGCAGGGGAGAGAGATATGAATGTGAAGCTTCAATGAAACATGAGGATCTGTGAAATGGTGTGAATCCAGGCATAGTCTTAGATTGAATCCAGGCTTCCTGTGTTTGGTCCTGGAACCAAATCCCCAACAGATACCAAGGGGCCCCTCCTTTCTCCTTCCTTTTCAGTTCTGTAATCCATGTAAACAAATTTTACACATCCTATGGTAGTCCTACTATTCCATTCTGATCAATGGGCCTTATTCCCAAATGACGCTGCAATTATGTAACTCTTACCTTGGAATAACGCTAATTAAACTTAATGTGGCTTATTTTTTTGGGTAGAATTACACTGTGAGCTACACACCATGAAGTCTCAGTTCACCAAAACTCATTAAGTGGTCTACTGTTGGGACAGACACATTTATGACATAGTTTAAGGAATAGAATACTCTTAGTAACAAACTACCTGTATACTCATTTTTATTGTGCAAGAAGAGGTACCTCACTGTGCGTTAGGTTAAGAGTGTTTGTCCTGTTTTGGTCTCAGCACAAGACTAGACCCCCAGGAAGGAATGCAGGGAGGTACAGAACCAAGCGAATCACAGGGAAAAGCATGCCTCACCAGCAAGGAAGGTAAAGTAATGAAGTCAGTTCAGTCCAGATCATACACTCCAGCAGTTAGTCCAGGCCACAGTCCAAGAAAGATCCAAGAGTGTAATTGGTAAACAGAGCAGGATCTAAGTCTATCAGGCAGGAGAACAGGAATACAAGGCACAAATATTGCTTCCACCAAGAAGGTCTGTTGTTCAGCATCAACTCTTGAGGGAGGTGTCCAACTATTTATGGACTGTCTGCCTTGTATAGGTGATGTTTGATTGCTGAATATTTTAGATATAAACACTCAAGAGTGTCTCCATGCCTCCTTTTCTCGATGATGCTCTGCTGGGATAGATATGGTAGAACCCCCGTATCCACTGATTTAGTTATTCACGGGACACAAAACAGCACACCTACCATAGAGTTTTCCTAGAAAATGTCTAGAGAAGCATCCTCTCTAGATGTTTTCTAGGTCCTCCAAGGCAACTCTATGGTATTTTAAACCAGAAGTTCCATTATTTTTAATGGTATTTGCTGTTATCTACTGTTTTTGGTATTCACAGCCCCCCCCCCTGGAAACAATATGGGGGGGGGTTCCTACTGTACTGATAGGTCTGTGTCTCTGTGTCCATAACAGTGTTGTACTAAGGATGCAGGTTCTGATATATGATGTGTGCAATTTTCTTACAAATTGCCCAAAATCACAGGGAGGAGGGGAGGGGAGGTTTATCAGCCTACCCTAATTCTAGGATTCCAGTCCACATAAACCATTGTACCTATCCTACTAAAACTGCAGATTAATTACTTAAGGATACCTCTGCGCTGTCTAGTATATTCAGAACAATAATTTGCAGTAAATCTAATAGGATATACACTTCCTTTTTCAGAATCCCCTATACTGTAAAAATTGGTCTTGCAGAATATTCCCTGTAACTTTTTATGTAGAACTTGGCATGTGTGATTGTCTTTGAACAGGCAACTGTAACTGCACATTTCATTGCACTCCATAAAGAAATATTTACTGGTGCTTCTCTTTAAAGAAATTAAAATTTAAAGAAAAGCAGAACAACCTTCCTCTGTACCTATATCTCTGCAAGCACTCTGATATAGGTATCTCTGTACCTATATCTCTTCTAAGGCAGGTGTTATGGTGTACTGTGCCTGCAAATTTCACCCATTTCTGGCAAACAGAACAAATGCTAATGGATATTTTGATATTTTCCATGACCTTTATGCCTCTAGGTTTCAAATGAGGTTTAGTATCTGAGTCAAATAGGACTCAGTCAAAATCTGTTCAACCAGAAGTGGCCATTTTCTGAAGCATTTTCCAAGGGTCCAAACTGAATATTGGGTTTGCTGCACATCCTTACAGCAAATACTTTATCTAAATTTCATCACTGTTGTTTTGCTGGCCTTGTAATCCAGCCGTTGGAGACTGCTCAACAATACATAACTATGAGGCCAATTCAGAATGAAGACATTGTTGTGCCAAAGAAAGAGGTGCATAGTTGAAACAAAGTTGGTCCCTGTTTGCAGCAGCTTCTCCTAAAAATGTCAGACAGTAGTACTTTCTTTGGAACAAAACCGTTCCCTGTTTGACTCAGTCCTAATCCCAACAGCAGCTACATCACAATTTAAACTAAAATGATTTAGGAATACTGTATGCCTCATGTTAAATGACCCTTATTGCCTCTGTGTTATAATATGTTCCCCCCTCCCTTTACATCCATGGTGCTTCATCCAGGTAACTTGTTTAATTTGCTTGTTTGTGTACTTATTTATATGCTGCCTTTTTGGGCATAGAAGGTAGGTTACATTTAAAAAAATTAAATACATTCAAATCATGTGAATCAAGGCAAGATAGCTGTTCAAAATGAGTGAGATGTGAAAACCTGATTCAAAGCTTCTAATATGACAACCATGCTCATCTTGCGTGCCTCCATGCAAAAATCCCTGTCTTTTGTTCTGTGTGTGCACACCTGCGCCTTCAAGTTGCCTGCCACCTAATGGTGGTGCCATGAGTTTCATACAGTTTTCTTAAGCAAGGACTATTCAGAGGTGGTTTTACCAGTTCCTTCCTCTGAAATACAGCCTACAGCACCTGGTATTCATTGATGGTCTCCCATCCAAGTGCTAACCAGGTCTGACCCTGCTTAGCTCCCAAGATCAGAGGGGATCTGGTTCCTTTAGGGTATTTATGTGTTCTTGTTCTCTCTAGCTGAATTGATTTAGCAGATGAATTTACAGGTACAGAGTCTAAAGTGTAGCTTAATCTTGTATGGCTGCCCTCGCAACAGATTCCAAATCCCGGAAGCCAGGTTGAGAGCATCTGGGTAAAAATTAAGGGGGAGAGAAATGAGAGGGATGTCAATGTGGGGGCCTACCACAGATGCTTCTATTATTCTAGATACAGGAGAATACTACAGTTTCTGGAGGCGATATATAGCCAACATCATATGTAAATAACACAGGCATAATAACACATCTGACAAGGTAATCAGTAGTCTTATTCTCCTAAAGCTATGCAAGTTGGGTGCCATCACTACATTTTGCATGTGCTGTATGGAAAAAAAACCCCACTTCATTCTGTCTGTTAGGGATTTCTCACTTCCTGTGGAGTTTCTAGTAATATGACTGGTAGTGGGGAGGTAAGAATTCTGTATCCACTTTCTTCACACAGTGTATAGTTTTATAGACTTCTATTGTGTCTGCCCCTATCCAAATCTTTTTTTAAAAAACTGAGCTAAAAAGGTCTAAATGTTGTTAAGCAGCACTAACTATCTGCCCTAGTAGACGATTAATGTCATATGCTTTGACTACCTGGCCCTAATAAGCATCAGGGTTCATAAGTGGTAGTTTCTGAAAAATCTTAAAAAGACTGCCCCACACTGGATGCTTTATAATATTCTAGTTTGGCTATAATCAGTACAGTTGTCCTTTCATATTCACTGGGGTTTGGTTCCAGGACCCCCTGTGGATACCAAAATCCGTGAATATTCAAGTCCCATTATATGCCATGACATAGCAAAATGGTGTCCCTTATATAAGATGGCAAAATCAAGGTTTGCTTTTTGGATTATTATTTTTTAAAGAATATTTTCAAGCCGTGAATACTTAAATCTGTGGATACGGAGGGACAACTGTACATAGATAACTAAGGAAAAATCTGATATCAGTTTGTTTACTATTTTAAGATGGCAAAAGGCACTTCTTGTCACTAATGCTACCTGAACTTGCATAGAGTGCCAAAGTCTAGGAGAAACCAGTTGCAAACAGCCACATTCATAATTGATTGCACACTTCCATCCAGATCAGTTGACTTTCATATCCTCCAGTATCTTGCCTGGTTTTACTTTCAATTTGTTCATTTGTTTTCATCCAAAATTGGCTTCTAACTCTACAATTCTATGTAGAACATGTTTTATTTATAATTTTTACAGTTTATAGAAAATTCAATTAAATACAAATTTATACTTAGTGCATGTAGTGATGGAATGCAGAAGTGGGAGGGAGAAGGAAGCAGAAGCAACATTGTTGCAGAGCACGCATGGTGATCCATCCGCTGGGAAGCACAGCCACTTCTCTGTTTACTCTGTTTTCTTTTTTCTTTTCTGTTTTCTTTTTTCAGTCACTTCTCTGTTTTCTTCACTTCTCACTTCCCTCTGTGGCCCCCTAGTCTTGTGACATGGCCCCCCATTTGTTCAATTTCCACCTGTGGCCCCCTTGGAATATCTTGGGGAGCGCAGGGGGCCATATGGCCTCCGGTTGAGCTTGGGCCCATGAAGCAGAACACAGAAGCCCCACTCCAACAGCATCACCATCTGGGACTGATCCTCTAAGCCAGAGCCATTCTAAGGTAGTCCTAAGAGACAAAATAGACAATGGTACTGAAAAACATTGGGAAGTTATGGGGGAAATTAACAGGGTTATACATAACCCTCTAATCCCTGGTGTAAATAATCCACCAGTATGGCTAAAGCTGTGTTTGTACCAAAAAACAGGTAGATTGGAATGGAATTAAAGATTGGAAAGGATCAAAATAATGAGTGTGCTCCAAAAGTTAAAAGGCCACCATGTTCTCTTCTCCAACCTTTGTCCTAGAAAGACAGATTAGAAACTGGACAATAGTTACCACAGATCATCATATCTAGTTTTGATTTCTGTAGGAAAGGTCTGACCACACCTTCTTTAAAAACAGTGTGGTGTTTTTAAAGGGATTAACTCTTTCAAAAATTGAGATCTTCAGTCATCTTGGGTATTTTGTTTTTTTAAACTTCTGAAGGACATGTATCTAAGAATAAGTGGTGGGCTTCAAACTCAAAGCAGTTTGTCCACATCCTAAGATTGTGCAAGCTGCTAAGTATGAATAACAACATGACAAGACAGTGTTCTAGCTCCATCCATCGCTGACTCTTTTAAAGCCACAGCATGCAAGTCAGTGCAGATACAAGCAATTTTATCTGCAAAATGTTACACAAATTGGTCACAGCAGGCCTTTAAAAATTCTACACTCTGATCTCCTGGGCTTCTGTGAAGAAGGCCATTAATCACAAAAACAACTCTGTGGACCAACTTGTGTATTCACAGTGGTGATGGAGAAGTAAGATTTCTTTCCTGCCATCACTCAACCTCAGTGTAAGTCCAAAGATGGCTCTTGCTGGGGTTCAGTTGTGCTCCAAACTGGTTTTTCTGCCACCAGCCTAGCTGTGTCACTGCTCTCAGTTTCAAGAATAACAAGGAGCTGACACAGCTCTATAGTTTAGTTCAGGATTTTTGGGAGCAATCATATTAGTAGTTGGATTACCTCTCCGTTCTGGATGAGGACCAAGCATTCACCAAGGCAGCAAAAAACTCCTCCAGAAACTTCAGAAAACCTACTGGATTAATCCACCTTCAGGGCAAACCAGCAATTTTGATCTTACTTTCCTGTAGAAATTACAAGTAGTTAAAAATGTTGCAAGGATTTTAAGCTTGCAACAAAGTAAATACCGGTAGCTGGGCATTTAAAAACATATTTTCAGTTGGAACATAAATATAAACATTAGCACAATTGATATTAACATAAAATTACCAGCAGCTAAACTAAACAAAAAATGCAAGAGTGATAAAAATATTTAAAATACTCACAAAAATAGAACTACTGTAGATTTAAAATAGCCAGTTAAAAACATCCTATAAATGCCTTCTTGAAAAGGAAAAGGTCTTTACCAGCTTCTGGAAGGTCCTCAAGAAGGAAATAAGATTTGAGAAAGTGGTTATGGTGTGAGTCATCTTGAGAACATTGGGTAGTATATAAAGTTTTATAAAGTAAAAAACAACAACAAAAAACAACAACAGCAAAATAAGATGAGCTTCCTTGGAAGGTATTTCCAGAATCTAGATGCAGCCATCAAAAAGGCCCCTTTCCCTATTCCCACCTAAGTTTATCTCTGGGGTTGAGGCAATGAGGAGGGCCTCTGAGAGACCTCAGTAGCTGGGCAAGATTTTAAGGGAGAACAATCCCAGTGTCCTGATCCTAAATGGGAATAAGTTAGAACCATAAACTGATGTCTGAGTCCCCCCAAACCACTTTCTGAAACCAGCTCTTGAGGAAGGACTGAAGCCACCCAAACTCTGTGCCCACTGCCCCACCCCTACAAGCTGTTCTGGGGATGCCATGGCTAATAGCACTGAAAGGCAATACTGTACAACTAGAACACATGCTCTGTCCAGTTCTTAAAACAGGTCACCCACCAAAGCAACCAAAGTTGTTTCAGTCCCAAAACTGGGCATATAAAATCAGACTGAAATGGATGTAGTTAATCATTTTCATCCAGGAGCAACTGAGTCTGAGAAGTCATTTTCATCCAGAAGAAACTGATATTGGAATTTTAAAACATTTGAGATTTGGTGATCTCAGTAGTAGAGTTAAAAATACACTTAGCAGAAGTTTTGGGAACAGATTAAACCAGCTATCTCCTCCCCACACACAATATATCTAGCTGAGAAATAAAACAAGCTTAGTCTTCTTTAAAAAGTGTAAAAAGATAGTTTACTTACAAAATAGCATGTGAGTAATCAATACATAGGTTCAGCATCTTTAGGTAGGAAGGAGGAAGAAATATGAAGGTCTACATGCCGTTCAGAACTTAGAAGCATCTTTCTCTAGAGAGCTACTTTAAACCCACATGCTTAATAGAGGAAGGTTAGTAAAAAGAAAGTATGCTTGCTTGGGGCTTGTTTCCCCAGAGAACAAAAGGTGCCTACGTGGCCAGGAAGAGGAGAGGTATATAAACAAGCAAACAGGAAATTAGCCATAAACAGCATAAACTCCTAGAGAGAACATGCACTTAAACTACCATGGAGTTCATGCATGCAAAGGTTGTTAATCACAGCAACTGAAGCTGAGAAGTCATGTTTGAGCACCTTGCTGGCAGAAAATTCTCCACCATGGTAAGAATTTGCCAGAAAAGAAGGGAGGGATTTTTCAGCAATGGTCTTAATTCAGCACCTCTCAAATATGCAGGGGCCATATCTTCTATCACGCACTCAGCCAGTCCTCTTCTCTGGGCTCTTTATTAACAAATGCAATATAATTGGGCAAGCAGGTACTCAAGGTTGTGGCATTTAGGTTGCCGTGGTTGAGATCAGTGTGGTCTGCAGAATGCCCCACAAACTGGTCACCAAGCAGTTCTCCCTGCTCCACCTTTTGAGTCAAGAGGTATTTGCTTGGAAAGTTTGACTGGCTAGTTTTGAGCAGATGCAAGGGTAATGAATATTTCTTTGGTGCCATTTCTTTGCTGCTGTGTGGATGATGGCAGGATCTAAAATGAGTTTTAGTCTATTTTAGATCATACTTGCTATTATGAGTCTTCCACCACCACTCTATTTTCTCTCAGCTCCTCAGAGTACCTTCTCAAGAAATGACATGGATGTGACCACAAGACAGAGCTGTAAGCTTAGCAATGAAAGTAGTTAAGCTCCAGTGGCAGGTGTGTGTGTGAGTCAGTACTTGAGAGTATGCACATTTGAGATGCCTGATGTAACAGGCATTGTTTAACTGCCTATAAAAAGGAGATGGGAATTATCTCCAGTGTGGGTTTGTTGTGAGTGGTGGTTGGTGAAGCAGTTTGTTGGTTAGGAGAAAGCTTTATGAGTATAAGAGAGATTGTCCTATACTCTGTATATATATTGTAAATATACTGCAAACAAAGATTAAAGCCCTCAAGTTGAGTGAAGGCTGGCCTTGTTGCTGTCTTTATTTGGCAAGCCAGAGCTCAAGGCAGTGTGCTGGGGTGAAGGAATTTTTCCTTCTCAGCCTGAAGTCTTTTGCAGAAGTCTCTCCAGAAACCTTCTCCTTGGCATCCTGTCGACGTGGAACAACTCTGCAGGTGGTCGTGGTGGACACAGCGCATCTTTCTACGCCCCAACAAGGGTTATGGGCCCATTGTCCATGTGGACAACGCTTGAGAAGCTGTGGGAGATATAGTTCTGCAATTGGTGAGCTGTTTTGTGTTCCTGGAGGGCTGAAGAGAAAAGTCCTGGAAAGGAGTGAGTTAAGTGTGTCTACTCAAGGACTCTGCTCTTATCTGTTTGCTGTGGAAGCTAATCGTTTTTGGTAGCCTGCCCGGACTGTTATCATTGTGTTTGTTTGCATTTGTTTAAGTCGCAGACTCAATGCAAACATGGAAACAGAAGTCAGGTTTGAAAAGCTGTCTGAGAAGAACTATGCTTCCTGGAAAATTTACATGCAGGCTTTGCTAATAAAGCAGGACTTATGGGACTATGTAAAGAAACAACCTGACCCTGCTAAAGAGGATGAATTAATAGGTGACGAAAGAACTAGAGCTTCCATTATTCTAGCTGTAGAACCGAATCAGCTGAATAATATCAGAGATAAGAGGTCAGCGTTTGAAGTCTGGAAAGCTCTTGAGAATGTCAACCAACCAACTGGAGCCTTGTCAAAAATGCTGTGCAGCAGAAAGCTGTATTGTTGTAAACAGCAGGAAGGTGAATCTGTGCTTGTGCATTTAAAAAGGATGCAGGATAATTTCGCAGAGTGCAGTGAGCGTGGCATCCAAATAGAAGAAACCCAAAAAGCTTTTATACTCCTGAGTAGCCTAAACAGTGAATGGGAGTTTCTAATGTACAATCTCCAAGGAGTAGCCGAAGCTGATTTAAATGTCGACCTCTTGGCATCCAGAATATTGGAAGAGGCACAGAGGAGAGACTCAGAGGAGAGCTTCAAGGAGTGACCAGCTGGAGGAGACAACCAACCAACCAATCCACGTCCTTGTCTGAGGAAGGGAGTACTGCTGTCTGCAGAACACAGAGATATTTTTCCTGTGGAGAGACTGGACATTTGATAAAGAACTGTCCTAAGGTCTCTGCAGCAAAGAAAGGACAGAACTCACAAAGAAAAAGAAAAGAAAAGCCCCAAGATGGGAGGGGGTTTGCTACTACTGTAGAGGGAGTTGTAAATGAGAAAAAGGACCAGTCTGTCTGGATTTTGGACAGTGGGTGTTCTCACCATATGACCCCGGATAGGGAAAAACTACAGAGCCCAAAGCCAGCACCAGTGGACACTGTGGTATTTGCAGATGGTGAATCTGGCAGTGTAGAGATTCAAAGGTCTGTATTAATCCCTGGTTTAAACAAGGTATTTCATAATGTACTGTGTGCACCAAAACTACAAAATAACTACAAAAGTGTGGCATCCCTAACCAGTGATGGATATGAAATCCTTTTCAAAGGAGATGAGGGGTTGGGTCCAAGGAGGGAGTAGTATGTGGTAAAGCCATAAAGAAAAATCACATTTATCAAATGGTAGCACAGGTGCAGTGTGGGAATGTAACAAATAAGCCACTGCATGATGGATGTGCTCATTACCTTCATAGAGTTATGGGCCATATAAGCTTCAAAGGTTTGAGAAACCTAGAGAAGGTTTGCCCAGAGTTCAAGGTAGAGAACTGTAAAAGTTACCTGGACTGTGCTATTTGCAAAAAGGTAAAGGTCAAGGCTTACCCCGTAGCGAAGGTGAGCAAATGCATAACCCAGAGGCCTTTTCAGGTCGTACATGCGGATTTATCAGGGCTGCATCAAGTAAAGAGTATAGGGAGATGCAGGTTTACCCTATTGATAGTAGATAGGCATACCAGATTTACCTATGTGACAATGCTCAAAACCAAAAGTGAGGCTGCTGATATGACCAAAAAAATGGGTCAATTCTGTTGAAAGGGAATTTCCCTACAAGGTTGGCACTGTTGTGACTGACAGAGGTGGGGAATTCTTAAGTAGTAATTTGCAGCAGTGGTTTGGGTGGAAAGGGATCCAACATAAAACTACAAATTCCAGATGTCCAGCTGAGGATGGTTTGGCTGAACGTAGGATTGGGATGATAAACCAAATAAGGGAGTGTATGTTAGAGGATTCTGGAGTGCCAGCTAATTTGTGGGGAGAAGCAACAAGAACCGCTTGTCATATTGTAAATATGTCATGGTGCAGTGTGATAAACCAAACACCATACTACTTATTGTATGGAAGAGCACCAAACCTAAAGTACTTAAGAGTGTTTGGACAATTTGCATCAGTATACATTCCACCTCAGTTCAGGAAAAAGAATCAGCCCAAAAGCCAAAGGTTGCGTTTTGTGGGCTATGAGGGGAATAAGTATAGGTTCCTGATGGATGGGAACAGGATTTTGTATTCAAGGAGTGCTAGTTTTGAAATCCATGCTGGGTGGGAGAAAATTCATTCTAATCGAGACGTTTTTATAAAGCTTAAAAATATTGTTGTAAACAAAAACACTGGAAATGGAGGGGCGATAGCATCCAGAGATGTGAGTGATGAACACACAAGCACTTCTGAAGACACACAAACACCAAAGCAAGAGCCAACGCAGAGACAGGCTATTCAGAGTAGTAGTAGTGACACTGAGGATGAGTATGGTAGAACCAGAGTCATTATTCCACAAAGGACTCAACGAGTCAGGAGACCACCAGAAAGGTTTGTGGTGCAAGAGGCATGAGCTTCCACTGTTATGGCAGAGGAGCCTGATGACTATTAGGATATGCTCAGGTATCCAGTAACAGAGCAGAAGTGGAATATGGCTATGGATCAGGAGATCAGTGCATTGGTGGATAGGAAAGTATTTGAGATGGTTGATAGACCTAGAGAGCAGAAAGTACTTGGCTGTAGATGGGTCTACAGGAAGAAGGACATGCCTGATGGGACTGTGAAGTATGAGGCTAGAATAGTAAGCAAAAGGTTACTCACAGAGACTGTTTGAGAATTATGATAAGACATTCTCACCAACAGCCAAGGCAGAGAGTCTCAGGATGGTGCTTGCTGTGGCTGCCAAAAGGAAGTTAGTGGTTCATCATTTCAACTTCGAAACAGCATATCTCAATGCCAATTTAGATGAAATTGTATTCATGGAACAACCTCCTGGATATGAGTTTGAAGGCAGTAACAAAGTTTATAGGCTGAGGAAGGCATTATATGGACTTAAGCAAAGTGCCAGATGCTGGAATCAGTGTATACACGAGGAATTAGTGAGACTGGGTTATTGGCGAAGTGTGGCCGATGCATGTGTATACACAAAAGGTAATATAATTCTATTAATTTATGTTGATGACCTCTGTGTAGCTGCAAGGGACGAAGAAGAGATCAGACTGGTGCAGAATGAGTTAGCACATAAGTTCAAACTCAAGGATCTTGGTCATCTAAAAAGCTACCTGGGAATAGAAGTAGAGAGAGTCCAGAGTGGTGGTTTCAGGTTGTGCCCAAGGAGAAAAATAGATAAATTAGTAGAAAAGTCTGGTTTAGGTGAAGCTAAAGTTGTAGGAAGCCCAATGACGCCTGATTACCAAAGTCTGGAATCAGAGGAGATGTTTGAAAGGCCGGATATATATAATTTGGTAATTGGGAGTTTGGTTTTTTTGGCCAACAACACGAGACCAGACATTAGCTTCACAGTGGGGTGGCTCAGCAGAAGAGCTGCAAATCCCAGACAAGTAGACTGAACAGCATTGAAGCGAGTTTGTGATATTTGAAGGGCACAAGAGATAGATGCTTAATAGTAACAGGAGGAACGTCAGAACTAGAAGGTTTTGCTGACAGTTCATTTGCGTCGGAAACAGCTGACAGAAGATCAGTAACTGGCTTGACGGTCAGCTATGCTGGTAGCCTGGTTATTTGGAGGTCCAGAAAACAAGGATGTATTGCACTAAGTAGTACAGAGGCAGAGTTTGCTGTGTTGTCAGAGCAAGCAAATGAAATCCAGTGGGCTAGACAATTGTTAAAAGATCTAGGAAAAGAACGTAGTGGAGCAACAGTGGTAAACGAAGACTCGCAAGCATTCATTGGCATGGCAGAGTCAGAAAATCTAAAATGTAGAACAAAGTATATCGCAGTGAGATACCAAAACGTGAGAGAACATGTACAAAGTGGACCACTGAAGCTACAATATGTTGGCACAGAGGACAATGTAGCAGACATTCTCACAAAACCTTTATCTGTAGAACGGCACACGAAATTGACTAACAGGTTAGGTATCAGCGAGTAATGTGACAGTATATAAAAGGATAGGTGTAAATGACACATGGGACACACCACATGTCATTTGGAGGGGAATGTCAAGAAATGACATGGATGTGACCACAAGATGGAGCTGTAAGCTTAGTAATGAAAGTAGTTAAGCTCCAGTGGCAGGTATGTGTGTGAGTCAGCACTTGAGAGTATGCACATCTGAGATGGCTGATGTAACAGGCATTGTTTAACTGCCTATAAAAAGGAGATGGGAATTATCTCCAGTGTGGGTTTGTTGTGGATGGTGGTTGGTGAAGCAGTTTGTTGGTTTGAGAGAGATTTATGAGTATTAGAGATGGCTGTCCTATACTCTGTATATATATTGTAAATATACTGCAAACAAAGATTAAAGCCCTCAAGTTGAGTGAAGGCTGGCCTTGTTGCTGTCTTTATTTGGCAAGCCAGAGCTCAAGGCAGTGTGCTGGGGTGAAGGAATTTTTCCTTCTCAGCCTGAAGTCTTTTGCAGAAGTCTCTCCAGAAACCTTCTCCTTGGCATCCTGTTGACGTGGAACAACTCTGCAGGTGGTCGTGGTGGACACAGCGCATCTTTCTATGCCCCAACATACCTACCTTGCTCCATGTTCAAGAAGAAGTTATTCCAAGCAATAATATCAGCGGCTTGGGATATTTCCCAAAGGTCAACCATGGCTTCAACAGGATTGCTATTTTGCGTGGCAGAAAATCCCCAGGAGACATCAGGAAACTATCTGGATCTATCAGCCTTCTGTAGCATGTTATCCAGATTACCACTGCAATGATTGGGGGTGCCATGAGAATGGCATCATGACAATGGAACTACATTACGTTCCCTCATCCAAATACCACCATCCGTCCCATTCATCAGGGGAAAAAATCAAGCCCAGGATGTGTTCAGTCAAACATATTGGGCTGGAATTTACCTGGGGGCAATCTCATTGTTGCCATGGTGGCCATGAATTTCCAAGCCACTCCTGACATGCAGTTATCAGTGTGGACATTCAAGTCCTCCAGAACAACCAGCCTCATATACTATCTACATCACTCCCGATACTATCTCAAGTAGTTTGTAGAAAGATACTACAAAGCAGCAAGATGGGTGATATACCAATAGAAAGCTTAAGCTGTCCCAAATACCCAGCTTCAGAAACACACTCAACACCTGATGGAGGCTGGTTGAGGCATCTATCAAGGCAATTAAATCCCAAAAGATCATTGCTACCCCAACTACCCACTCTGCAGCTTGAATCTGCTGCTGCATGTAGAACATAACAGAGACAGAGTAACCTTGCCTACATGTTCTAATCAGGTCTCCATGGGAGCATAATTTAGCATGTACACTCAGGAGGTATCTTCCCATTAATTGACTTGACAGGCAGCAGCAAGAGTTTCAAACTGTGTGTCCTGCAACACAGATTACCAGGATATTGCTTGCTGGGAGATCACAAGTATAGAAAGGCAATCAATAAACAGCCAGACTGTCTTCCCCAGTGATGGCTCAAATATCCCTATCACCACCATCTCTCTCTGTGTGCTATGTATACCATATATGGCTAAGCCTTGTTCCCTTAAACACATACTCCTCAGCTCCCGTCAGCACAATCTCTCTCCCAAACAGCCTTCTCAGCCAATCCAAATCACAACACTCTCTGGCTCTGCTTCCATCTAGATTTCCTGGTTTGAGATTAACAACATATGATTTGTCAAGGCAACCATGGGATTGAAAGCCACTACCCCCAAAGGCCATGACAGATTCATCTTAGGGTCATCATAAGTCAGAAATTACTTGAAGGCACACAACAACAAATGTATGAAAAAAGTTCAAGATTTTTTAAAATTCTGTATTCAGTTGGTACTAAAGTCACAGAAAGTGGAACAGGAGAGGCTGAATAATAGATGTAAAGAACGAAGTGGCAGAAACAGAAGACCCAATATTTTTCCAGAAGACACCCTGTAGCACCCAGATCCCATGTCTCACAAGCTCCAGAATAACTCTTATGTACCTACTTCTGAGAGAGGGAAAACTAGCAAAGATCGTGGAATGCTGAAACAGCCCTGCAATATATTACTTAAGTATCCCTGTCCCCAAAGCCTTAGAATGGAAGAGTCCTGATAAATCCATTGATGACCAAACTTGAAATAAAGAGATGAGACACAAATTTTGGGTTAAATGAGGGCCATTTTGTTTGACCTAAAACCTATTTAAAGCAATCTTCAGTTAAGCAACAGAGGGGGAGCAACTTGGTGTGGGTCCAGGTGAGGCTGTGGGTCCCAGTGACTACTCCCCCCCAGCCTTCATTCTTGACTTGGTGTTTTCATTATATGAGGTGATGGGATAAATGACTTAATATTTGTAGACTTCCCGGCTCTATTGCAGATTTCATCATTTACAGAGGTTTAGGTAAGGAAATAGAGAATGAGCCAATTGGTGAGAACAGTCTGAATGGAGTAGGTTCGGTGTTGCAGATATCAACCAGGTGGTTGAAATTCATAAACATGGACATCAATCCTGCAGCTGGGGTACAAACAAGTCACCCCAGCACTGGCCTGGAGCAACTGGCAAAATACTATTAAACAGGTTAGGAGTCTTTCTGAACTTCCATCTCCCCAAGTGCTGTATTTGGCTGGCAAAAGACTGGTACTCTGTTCTGTATTCACTACCTTCTGCTGGGGGTTAGAGTTGCAGGAGTGATGAAATAGGTTGAGGAATACTTCTCAGGGTCTTCCTGATCACTGAGATTTCCTACATCTGGTAGTTGCATGAACAGGTCCAAGGTCCAGTGCTCTGGTTCAGAAGGACCAAAGTCTGGTTCTGATGTCTTCTCAGTTATTCAAACCTCAGTCTCTGAGGGGGGTCTTGGCCCTAAGTCGTGACACAGTGTGTTTCTATCTGCTTCCCTTCACCTAGTCTCTGAATACATTGAATGTAGGGTTTTAGAAATGTTGATCTCTCCGTTTTTTATTTTTTACTTTTGTTGTAATATATTTTAGGTGATTTACTGTTTTGTTTCTGTAAGCCACCCTGAGAATTTTTGATGCAAAGATGAGATAAAAATATTTTTAACAAGCAAACAAAGCTGAGGAAGTCAAGTTACATAAAAACTGTATGATGAAACAATGAAATAAAAATTTGGAGCAGGTGGGTTAAAAGCTACTAAGACCCCACAGAAAGCAGCTTGCATAGCTTATCTCTTTCTCTTGCACAAAACAGGGAAAAGATGCTGCGGTCTTTCAGAATGACGACCTTTGTCCTTCTTGCTGCCTTCACTCACTCCTTTTGTTTCTGTTCCTCCACCCCTCCAACAAGTGCTTCATTTTCTAGAAGCTGTCATATTACATAAACCTCTCAGCGAGGTACATCCATTCTCACTGCCAAAATCTCCATATCAAACACTTGTAACGTGCCTCTGAACTGACAGCCCTGACTATACAAGCACTGCGGTTTTACAAAAGGAGTGCTGTGCCTATAGGAGGCATGTAAATACACATATTTGGAGTGACACATGGTGTGTGCATGCATGCACATACAAATGTACATACATGTGTACAAACATGTGTCCATGTAGTCTTCCTGCAGCTATCCTGCATGTCTGCTATCTAAGCCAGGGGCAAAGCTCCCTCCCATACCTCCCACGAAGATACACGAGTTTAGCCAAAACAAAAATGAGCAATGTTCCAGCAAAGTACTGAGAGTTATATATGTGCTGGGTGACTGGGTGAGAAATGCTCCTGTTCCAATGGAAGGACAAATGTTACCTGGCTAGTAAAAGATCCAGGAGCTTCAGAGTTGAGCTTCCGACATGTAAATAATGTAGATGCTAGAATTTCAATTTAGAAATCAGTCCATCTTCTCTAAGTGAACTTTACGCATCTTGACATGTCTACTCTAGTGCAAAAGAGCTCCTACTTGCATTCACCTAGGCATGAAGACAAATTTCAAACTGCTCTGAGATCCAAGGAAGCTCCTCTCAGCCTTCCTTTCAGCTTGATGGCAATCCTTTTTCCTGGGTAGGATGGTCAGGTATAAAAGATGACAAGGCTCCTGTACTTTGATGGTTGCAGAGAAGAAGGGGGTGTCCTTTATGTGCCTTGTCCTCTTTTGCATCTGGATACTTCATATCTGGCATGTGGGAAGCCCAGTCATAGTGATGGTCCGGTCCTTAGGTTTGTCTGTACTGCTTGTGAACTGTCTCCCAAATGATGCTGAATCAGATTAAGGAAGAAGAGGTCATGAATTTCAGATGTGACATACCATCCCAGGGGAACAAGACACCCAGTGGTTTTGTGTTTGCAGAGTTTTGAGAAACAGAGAGGGGGAGGGCCATGCAGCAGATAGAGACAGATACCTTCCCCCATCCCCAGATATTTAATGATACTCCCATCTAAAATACTGTGGTAGCCATGGAACCTTCAAGAAATGGATATGGGAGCTTTGGAGGGTCCCGCTCCATTTCCTAACTGGGTAGTATTATTTCCTTATGCCTCCCACATGTTGTTCTCTTCAGTATATATGCGCCAACTATGCAAGCCAACCCTGTAGAGAAAGACAAATTCTACACAGACCTACACCAACTCATACAAAAAGTCCCTGTAGAAGATAAAATTATTATCCTTGGTGACTTCAATGCCAGAGTAGGAAAGAACTCCGAAGCCTGGAAAGGTGTCTTAGGCAAGCATGGTGTTGGAAATTTCAATGATAACGGACACCTCTTGCTAGAGTTCTGTGCAGAACAACAGCTGACTATTACAAACACTTTATTTCAGCAGAAAGATAGCTTGAAGACAATCTGGATGCACCCCCGATCTGGCACCTCATTGACTATGTTCTAGTCTGCCAGAGAAACATTTGCGATGTCCGTCATACTCAAGAGATGCCCAGTGCAGAATGCCAAACAGATCATCGCCTCATAAGATGTAAACTAAATCTTCATCTTAAGCTCAAACCTAAGAGGGGTGGCATCTTAAAGAGGAGACTCCAAGTCAACAAGCTTCAACAAGTTACCATGAGAGACAACTTGCAGGTAAATCTGCAAACAAAACTTGAAGACCACCCTACAGATCCTTTTCCTACAGTGCTTTGGCAACATATCAAAAACAGTATCCTCCAGTCTGCAGAAGAATCCCTTGGGTTTTCCCACAAGAAAAATCAAGACTGGTTTGATGAAAACAACCAAGAGATCCAGGAGCTGTTGGCAAAAAAGAGAGTTGCTCACCAGGCATACCTTGCCCAGCCAACTTGACATGTAAGAAAAGAAAGCAGCTTTCCGTCTCACATGTAGTAAACTTCAACAAAAACTCAGAGATATGCAGAACAAGTGGTGGATCAATATAGCAGAAAAGACACAACGCTGTGCAGATCTGGGTGATCTTAGAGGATTTTACGAAGCTCTTAAAGCAGTGTTTGGACCTACTTACCAGGTCCAAAGCTCCTTATACAGTACAGATGGTCAAACATTAATTACTGATAAAGCCTCCATCCTGAATCGATGGGCTGAACATTTTCAAAGTCTCTTCAGTGCCAACTGAGTAGTCCAAGGCTTAGCTATCCAACATATGATACAAAAACCGATGAAAAATGAACTGGACATAGCTCCCACTTTGGAAGAGACCCTTAAGGCCATACAGCAGATGAAAAACAGCAAGGCAGCTGGGATTGATGGAATCCCACCTGAAGTTTGGAAACATGGAGGTCATGTACTCCATGAGAAATTCCACGAACTCCTTGTGAATTGTAGGGAAAAGGGGGAACTGCCATCAGATCTCCGAGATGCAGTCATCATCACCCTGTACAAGAAAAAAAGGAGCAAAATCCGATTGCTCAAACTATCGAGGCATAACACTGCTCTCTATTGCTGGAAAAATCCTTGCAAGGATATTACTGAACAGATTAGTTCCTGCTATTGCAGAAGAACTTCTTCCTGAAAGCCAATGTGGCTTCAGAGCCAATAGGAATACTACAGATATGGTACTTGCCCTTAGACAACTGCAAGAGAAATGTAGAGAGAAGAACAAGGGACTCTATGTAACATTTGTCAACCTCATCAAAGCCTTCAACAGTGTGAGTAGAAAAGGTCTATGGCAGATCCTGGAAAGACTAGGATGTCCCCCCCAAATTCCTTAAAATGATTATCTTGCTACATGAGGGCCAGCACGGTCAAGTCAGATATGGTGATGCTCTTTCAGAGCCCTTTCTAATAACTAATGGAGTGAAGCAAGGTTGTGTTCTTGCTCCAACTTTATTTATAATCTTCTTCATTATGATGCTCCAAAGGGCTACGGCAGAGCTTGAAGAAGAAGACGGCATCTATATACATTACCGTACTGATGGTAGCTTGTTTAACTTAAGCTGTCTGAGGGCTTGCACTAAGACTCTAAACTATCTAGTCCGTGAGCTGCTCTTCGCTGCTGCTGCTGCTGCCCTTGTTGCCCACACAGAAGCAGCTCTGCAGCACCTAACATCCTGCTTTGCAACAGCTGCAGAGCTGTTCGGGCTGGAAGTCAATCTTAAGAAGAAGGAAGTTCTCTTCCAGCCTGCACCACAGGATGAAAACCACCATCCCCACATTGCCGTCAGCAAATCTGTGCTTAAATCCGTTCAGCAGTTCATCTACCCGGGAAGCATCATCTCCTCAGATGCCAAGATTGACAAAGAGATCGATCACAGATTAGCAAAGGCATATAGCACATTTGGAAGATTTTACAAAAGAGTCTGGAGTAAGAAACACCTGAGGCGAAGCACAAAAATCAGTGTGTATAGAGCCATTGTACTATCTATTCTCCTTTATGGATCTGAAACATGGGTCACCTATCACCACCACTTACGACTCCTCGAACGTTTTCATCAGCGCTGTATACGTACAATCCTGAATATACACTGGACTGAGTATGTGACGAATGTTGCTGTCCTCGAGCAAGCAGGGATCACCAGCATTGAGGCCATGATATTGAGAATACAGCTACACTGGGCAGGGCACGTTTCTAGGATGGTTGATGATCACCTCCCAAAGATAGTACTCTACAGTGAACTCGCCACGGGTCAGCATAAGAGGGGCGCTCCAAAAAAGCGATACAAGGATTCCCTGAAACAACATCTCAGGCTCGGCCAAATTGATCACCAACAATGGTCCGCCCTGGCTTCACATCGGGAGGCATGGAGACGCACTATCCACAATGCTGCAGCCTTATTTGAGAACTCACGCCAAACAAGTCTTGAAGAGAAACGACAACGCAGAAAGAATCACAACCCGGAAATATCACCCAAGGAGACCCTCTGCTTTGCTTTCTGCAACCGGACTTGTTTATCTCGGATTGGCCTTTTCAGTCATCAGCGCGCTTGCAGAAAGTGCGGGATGAGTCCTTCCTTAATCTTCGTTTGGGAAGAAAATCCAGACAGAGAGAGAGAGTGAATTAGAAAGGAGTCTTCAGATATCAGATTCTGATTCCTCCCAAATGCCATCTTTGGATTAGTTCTCTAGTCTATAGACCCCCTATGCACACAGCATCAAGCTGTATGCATGCAGCCATGTGCTAACACATTGTGTGCTAGCCTGTCAAGGATGATTACTGATGAGTTGTGGAGGGTAAAGCATTAGAAGGGAAACCCTGCATTTGAAAAGTTTTGAGAAATGAGGTGCTGAAGTAGGCAGATAACTTTTTGTGTCAATACAGATTTAGGGTAACTGTAGACCTCCTTAGTGCCCTTAGGAGATTTTCACATGAGCTATATATCCTGTGTCCGGAACAGAACAAGGTCAGGAAAGGTTTTCCCTTTTGGACAACGTCCACCTGGTTCCGTTCCTACGTTATATCTGTTCTGTTTTTTCCCTGTGATATAGTAGTTACGGGGAGAAGTCGTTAATAGGCACCCGGATCCGTTACTGTTATGGAATCACGGGTGTGCGAATCGGATCCTGTCCCTGTTCTGGAATGACAGGGATGGGGGAGGAGCTCTGTGGCAGGTACTTCCTGCCACGATCTGGACAGCCAGGTAAGTGCCACCCTTCCCACCCCCCTTCCTGGGTTACTTATATATTTTTAATTTTTAAAAACTTTTATTCTTTCTTTTGACAGTTGGGGGGCGTTTTAATTTGAATTTCCCTCCCGTTCATTCTCTCGCTAGAACAAGCAGGAGTTCCCCCGGCCGGTTGTAAAAGCAGCTTTACGACAGCTGCATTTACGGCCAGCCAGGCAAGGAGGGAGGAGGACCGTTCCTGTTCCAGAATGGAGGTTAAGTGTGTGAACATTTACCTCCATTCCGTTGCAGGAACGGGAGAGGAGGTGGTGCGACAGAATCGGGGCTTTTAGCCCCCGTGTGGAAATCTCCTTAGGCTTTTAAATGGATGGTAAAAAAACTATAGCAAGTGATACATAGATCATTATTCTTCGTGCATTTGTAATGATAATTTTTAAAAAACCTTAAAATGCACAGTAAGAATTGTAATTTTTATCTGCTTCTAGTGAGAATGAAAACTGATTTGGGCTGAAGAGGGAGAAACGGGAACATGGACATGTGATACTCTTGAAACAGATACAACTTGTAGCTCTGTTGGCATGAAATGCCTGCACACTGGTGCTTCTGCGCTAACCGCTCCTAGTGCTTTCCAGTCATTTTCTTTGGCTCAAGCAACATGCTGAACTCTACACACTTTGAAGAATTATAACACTTCATGGCTAAGATCCTTAATGGCATAGCATAGTGTAATACCTCTCTCTTATCACCCCCTGCCTCAAACCACTCTTTAGTTTCTGCAGCCTCTCTCGTGGCTGTTGGAGAGTGTGTTTGTGTATGTGGAGTGTCAGAGAAGTGTCTGGCTATGTTCCCATAGCCACATGCAAACCGGTGACATCATCTGGTTCGCTGGAGGTGTGGATGGATGATGTCTCATCATTCTGTGTCTGGCTACAGAGATATACCCAGATGTTTCTCCAGCCCTGCCCCCAACTAACCACCAAGCACTGAATGACCTTGGGGGAGGCTGCAGTGGCTACATGGTGAATATGGTGGAGATGGCAGGAGGCTTTGGTCATCACAGAGAGTGGAAGAGAATAGCTGCCTCCACAATGACCAAAAAAAGATGTACACAGGGCTAAGATGGACTTAATTCCTGTGTATGGCAGTAACTGAATGCCAGTCTGTGTACACACATCCATGTGCACACATGGCCCTTGCACACCGTTAAAAAAAAGTTTTTTCCAATTATTTTAAGCTATTTTTAAAAAATTGTGCTAAATCACATTTAGAACTGCAGTGCTGTTGCATGATTACTTAAATAACATTACCATAAATGAAAGAAAAGAAGAAAATCTGGGGAGGGGAGGAATGAACACAGGAATAAAATGGTGCTGACCAGAAAGACAGGCCTTTTTTAAAATCAATTTTTAATTTCTCTCTCTTTTTTTTTAAAAAAATGCTTTTTATTTAACTTCTATTACTTCAATATAAGGAGAAAACTCCATAAATTAAAAAACTGATAAAAATAATATTAGTAGGCAATGACTGGAAAGGTAATAAATAGTAAAGATGTGCAGAAGGACAGATGTGTGTGATAGGTACACTTGGCTGATGTGTCACTGTGCATGTCAAAACCATTCCTCTTAATCAAGGCAAAGAGTCTAAGGTGAGTTACACCTGTACGTACTGTGCTACTTTTCTGTTTTTTTCCTTGCCAAAATACTGCCTTTTCATGCAGTCTGAGAAAAGATGAAAGCAGCATGGAGGAAGTTATCAATTAGCAGTGACTGACAATAACATGTACATAAAAATAAATGATGAACAAAGTATGGCTTTCCTACAAAGTATGGCTAAGTGCCTGGTATGGTTCTGCCCGCTGCTGGATGGCAGTTACAGTGCAGGTTGAGTGTATTTGGGGCAGGTTGCAATCAACAACACCACCAGCTAGCTGCTCAACCAGCTAGCACAAATACAGCTTTGGAAAACTTGGCCTCTGTCCCTTCAAGCAAAATATGGAATAACCTTGTACAAAGCATTGTTTGTTTTCAAAGCCTGCTTCCTTCTTCACTTGCTTGATGATGTGGTCATTTGTTCTCTCTTTGCTTCTATCAGCAAAATCTCAGCGTGGTTTGTGCCTGTCCAAAAGTGTTAAAAAATCACTACAGACTAAATTCTGAGGGGAATGGCCTGCTGGGGATGTTTTTCTTCCATCAAGAGCTGTATTCCCTGGGGTAATGTTTCTGGGCACTTAGTCTCATGCTGGTAGTGGACAGGTCTAGTGCCCCCCTCCTTTCTCACCTGTTTTACACTCTTTCTTCTTTCTTTCCACAGAAGGCCTGAATTACTTTACACACTCTTCTGTATCCCCACCCCATACTCACCTGTTTGCACATGCAAGCCTCTATGTCCATCCATTAGTGATCAATGGGAGGAGAAAGCCAGTGAGAGGAGATTGCAGTGGGCTGCACAAAGCCAGGCATCAGGGAGTCATGTGAGCCTCAGGTTCCCCACTCCTGCATCAGTTCTTGGACTGATTAATGCAGAGCCTGGGAGGAAAGATAAGACTGTAGGTTGGAGATGGATTGTTTTTGCTGTGCATGGAAAGTACAGAGCATGCATCTGCCCTCTTTCCAAAGTGAGTTCCTTTCAACATTTACCGTACTTCCTTTCATAGCACACTTTCCCTAGGAATGACCAGACTCTTTAAATCTCTCACTTGGAGCATGGAGGTCAGGATTTACTAATATGCTCTAAGCCACTGCATAATAATAAGTGCCCCCAATGTGACATGCCATTCCCATAGTTTCCAAACCTTTGGTGTGATTCCTGAGGGAGAGCTTTCCTTGGTTCAAGATGCAGCTCTTTACACACCTTCTGTCTTCTAACATATGCATATTGGATTGCATCCCAGCTCTGCTCTGTTGGGGTTCGGCTTATTAACATGGAAACATTTGCTGTGGGACATATCACCACTCCCTCTCCACCCCCAGCATGCAGCCCTGTATTGCCTCTCTGTTCCTCTAACTGAGATTCAAGGTCAGTGAAAGACTTTCTGAATTTAAGGAGATTGAGCTGGCATGGACAAGTCTAGAGGGGCAGTTTTTTTCTTTCCCTTCCAGGTGACTCTTCTCACAGCCGTGATTTATGCCTGGCTGCCTTTTCTGAGTAGTATCCAAATGGTGTTTTGTTCATAGAACATGTCTGTACTGTCCACTTATGGAGTCTGTTGTAGAGAGAACCAAAGTTATGTGCCCAGAATTTTCCAGTAGCCTGATTATTTGTCCAACATGGTTGTTTCTTTTTGAATACCTTGGCACACATTGAAAACATCTGGATGCTCAACATTTTGTAATCCATTCATGTGAGTACAGGAGTAGGTCTCAGAGATCCAGAATGTCTACTTGGCTGTAAAATAATCTATCATTTTTTCCCCTAACCAAACTTGTCATGCAGTGTTTGGGAGATTAAACTGGATGATAAATATAAGGTGCATTATACACTGAAAAATACATGAATCTCTCTTGTATAATAAGATTTGCTAACAAAAGCTACTCTTTCTTTTTAGCAAAATTTGGAGATGGGAGAGCCAGTGTGGTATAGTGGTTTGAGCATTGGACTATGACTTTGGAGACCAGGTTATTAATCCCTGCTCAGCCATGTATACCCACTGATGACCTTAGGCAAGTCACACTCAGAGAAAGGCAAGGGCAAATCCCCTCTGAACAAATCTTGCTAAGAAAACCCTGTGATAGGGGGATATCATAAGTTGGAAATGACTTGAAGAACACAACAACAAGAAGAGGCCTTGAGGGTCTTTGTTGGCTGTAAAATGTTGGAAGTAAATTTGGTAGAAAAATAGTAGATAATTCTATTTTTTATTTTTTATGTTTGGTTTTGGCTGTTTCTTTCCTATAGTGAACATAAAGATAGGGCAGGCTAATTGAAAATGGAATGGGGGAAAAATAAAACATCAGATTGGTGCTTAATAGAGAAATTATCTTCACAAAGCTTTTATTTTTGAAAAAGATGAACACATATACATATATCAGGGCTGGGCACTTTTGGTGGGTCCAGGGGTTAAACTCCCCCCCCCCACACACACAATATACTGTGGGCTGCATCTTATCCCCAAACCAGAAGTGTGTGTGGGGGGTTCCTCTATGCTTCCAGGAGCATGATTTTCTTATTTAAAATACCCCAATAATTTCCTTGTGGCGAGTGGGGGTTCTGGGGGTGTAGAATTACCCGCCCTGATGTGTCTCTCTAGCTACTGAGGACACTTTGTCAAACTGTGCTGGGTGTTTTTCTTCAGTTAAAAAATGTTTCATTTCCCAGCTTGAGGCTTGCCTCTTGGTTGCTATTCTGTTATATACCATAGAATTTATAAATTGTGTTTATAAATAGTAAAACATACTATTATCCTCTTATAGTGAAAGGTTTATTCTTTTGAGTTCTTGTGTAGCCTTTTCTGCGGAAGGACATTCCTGTTGTGGATGTCTCAACCTATGAAAAACAGCAAGACTGTGGGATTGTTTTGATCTTTTTCTGCCGGTGCACCCCTTCTGCCTGTGAACTTTTCAATGGGACTATATAAGCACTAGGATGCCATGTCTCTGGAGTCAGGCATTCCATTTTTGGAGATAAGGCCATTGAATTGGCCTTAGTACTGACCCCTGATAATACCACTGTTCCAGAACCCCCAGAACATCTGAGGAAGCCAGCTTGTCCCTTCCCCTTTAGCGTTCAGTGGGTTGCACTGACATAGAATCATAGAATCATAGAATTGTAGAGTTGGAAGAGACCACAAGGGCCATCCAGTCCAAGTTCAGACTCCAGCCTAGAAACCACAGTGGAACCAGTTGTGGGTAAAACAGCAACTTGACCATGAAAGGACTTCTCCAAGCAGAAGTGCAAGTCCTATTCAAGCCTCAGGTTGGTAATAATCTCATTTCAGATTGTTTCTGGTAATTTATTGTTAAAATATTTACATCTCAGTCTGAGGGCAGCATAAAATAAAGCCAGCTTAAATATCATGCAATCATTTAAAAGTTTAAAACAGTAAAAAAAAATGCCCTTAAAGAACATTGAATGATTTAATAATTTTAAAGAGGTTATCAATAATTTTACAAAATTTGCAAGTTTTCTCATATTCAGGATGGAAAGAACTTGAGTTTTTAAAAAATCTATGGACAAAATAAAATATAACAATTATTGGGTGGAATCCCTATATGTTCCACCTTATTAGTGCTGAATTAAGGCTGATTCTTTTCCCATGTCATCCTGTCTTTATAGGAGGCAGTTATAACTTAGTTGTGCCATGCTGGAAATAGCTGTACAAATACGGAATTAGTCCAGTGAAAACAGGGCAATAAATTAGATTCAGTTCATGTTTGAGGAATTTTCCAATATTTCTCCTTATTTGGAATGGAAATAACATTTGGATTTTAAAATGTTTAATGTGGAGAAAGGAGGAAGTGAAACTAGTGTTTCTGTATCACATCCCTGATCTCATTGTATGGTAGTCTGCTTATTGAAGCAACATTGTGAGTGTTTAGCCTGGGCTCTGCAGGGAACTGTCCAGGGTATTTGCTTGCCGTGCCTTCTCCCAAAATTCACTTTATAGCGAGAACATCGGACATTTGAGTTGCTCCTGTGTAACTTGATGAACAACAGTAAAACAAAACAAGCAAACAAAAAAAAAAAACTCCTTTGTGGAACATTTGTGGTCATTTTTGGAAGTAAGAATAGGATAGCCTCTGTTATTCCAGGTAGGTGTTCCTGGACAAAGCATAGACATATGTGTTTGCGTGCATGTGTGCATGAACACACAAATGTTTTTGCAGGCATCCTTCATTTTATGTAATAATTTATATTTTTTGTTCAAAAATGAAGTTTGCTAATCCTGAATTATAAAGAAAAATCAGAAAGTAAGTGTGTGTGTATGTGTGTATATGTTAATTAATATTGGTGACAATAGGAAAAGTAAGTGAGAGAATATATTTTAATAGGGTCTAAATTTACAGAATATTTGTATTCACCGAAAGTCACAAATTGGATGCAGATTATGAATTCAAATCTGGGTGTATAACATTCCTTGAAGATTTGATTCAGCCTTCAGAAAAAAACTTGCCCCACACATAGGAAACAGAGTTATTGAGTGATAATAACTTGAGTGTTGCTCATCCTCCTTCTCAACCTTTCTGTGTGTGCATGTCTGTGCATGCATGTGGGCATGCACATAGGCAAATAGCACCGATTCTGTATCACAATGATGGCAGGTTGAACATGTCCACTTGTTTCTGCAATGTTCTACATGTCCTTGAGCTGAGTTTCTACAAAGTATGACCTTACCTGACCCTGCTTGGCTCACGGTAGCTTGAGGGGAGCACTATCTGTAAAGTGAGAGAGAAGTCAGCAGGGATAATTAGAGGAATATGTGTGGGAGAATTTAACAAGACATATGACTACAGTGTTTGGGAGTATGCTATTTAGGAGAAGTGCTAGTAGCTGACAAAGTTCCCCCCCCCCACTTGAGATAGTGGGAAGGCTGTGTGCATGTGGGGGTGGATGTCAAGAAGCCAGTTTTCAAAATAGTAGTTTGAAGGGTTAGAAAGCAAATGCTGGAGGGGAGGGCTTCCAAAGAGCATGGCTATGCTGGTGCACTGCAGTCCAGGAGCTATCACATACAATGCTGGACATATCTGTTTTCATTTTAAGAGAAAAACTAGAATTTTGGATGGGTGTGAGAAAAAAAAATCTTGATTGGTCTCCCTTGTGATTACTAAAGGAGTATTGAAGAGGGTATGTGATTTTGCATGATGTGCGTATTCATCTCACTTCAGCCTCTAAACAACTTTTGCAGGGTTTCATTTAAAAAAACACAACAACATTGTACAGACTGACAAAATGCAACAGTCTGAGAGAAAATACTGTGTTCACCACTGGAAGCCAAATCTTTCTTAAACCACTTCCAACTTTTGCAAATAGAATTTCTCTCCAGCCATGTTGCCCGCATATACTCGCCCCACACACACTAAATGCCATGCACCATCATTTTTCATGCAGCAGCACACTGCTTCTTGTGTGTCAAACCCAGATGCCCCCTTCTGTGTCTTGCAGCAGGGAGTAACTGGGACATTATAGGAAAATGTGCTTCACTTCCTTTATTTCATTTTTGATAAGCACAGTTAGGATTTTCTGACTAAAGAATGAAAGGATTTAACTGGAGAAAATTTAGACTCCCTGGTTGCAGGTTGATACATATGAGAATTCCTTTGTAATTGGCAGAGGAAGGCTTCCCTGGCATGCTTGAAATGCATTGGTAATCAGCTTGACAAATAATTTCCTGCAGCTGGTAGTTTCTGCCTTTTGCATCTTCCCACCTGCAGTATATGAACAAAGGTGGATCATTGTAATTCTGTCAGAATTGGTCTTTCTTTTTCTTTTCTCCCCCCCCCCCCATGCTTTCTCTGTGCTTTTTCACCTGCTCTCAGCTCTAGAATGGCAAAATACAATGCCATCCTTCTTCCACATAGGATTACAGAAATGTCTTGTTGTTACTGTTTCTCTCCCGGATGTATCTGCTGAGAAGGGCCTTTCAGCAATAGAAGCAGAACAAGTTGTGTTTTGCCCTCACTTTCTGAATGTCAAATTTCATGCCTCAGACCTCTAACTTTGTCTAGAATTTACACAGGAACCATCTTGAGAACCTGACTTCAGCTATGTCAAAAGTGTTCTCTAGCTCTTGTGGTTTTACAGATAGGCTTGGAAGTGTATGTGAGCAATGCCTGGTAAAAGCTTGGAACCCACAGATGGGGCTCAGCAGGAGAAAAGGAGGTGTCCAAATGACTTGTTCAGCCCTTTTTCCCTCTTCATGGCTCTCTGATAGACAGTGTAAGCAAAACAATCAAATATATTCATAGTTGCATATTACAGAAAAGCACTCCAGTTTTCATTGTTTGCTGGTGAATTGCTGTTCCTATTTTGCCTTATAAGGGATACCTTATTAAAACTGCGCTAATGTGAGTTCCTAACAGACATTTCTCAGGGACTCTGCTCCTTTTCCAGGTTTCTAGAAGTTAAATCTCTGAATGAGTAATTTGGTGCATGTTGCTTCATGCACATGAACACCACCTGCCACAGGTGTGAGCAAACTTCAAGTGTGTAAGATCTGCTTTGTATTTTTACTAGCATTCTGAGTCCAATCAACCAGAGCAGGGTGGTGGTGGTGAGCAAAACTGGGATTCAGGGCAGCTACAGCTAGATTTGAATCTGAATGTCCCTCCTACAGAAAAGATACGCTAACCATCTAAATTAATAGACTGAACCTAGTGTAAGGCAAAACATTTTCTTAATTTATCAAGGAGCCCCCAACCTCTCTCAGCTCCTTAAATTAGTGAAGGACAGCACTGTTGCACAGAGAATAAATCCAATGTACAGAAATTGGGAAATGAACCTTCAACCATGTATAATAGTGGAAGAGACGGGACTTGTTAAGTGATCTTTGACATGAGAATAAGGTTGTTACAAGAAGAAAATAGGAACATAGTATGAAATGATGAAAGTTTTTATGTAGTCGTAATATCCAGCTTTTTAAAGTATCTCCTCCCTCCCCCTCCTCCTCTTCTTCCTCTTCCTCTTCCATTACTAATATTTGTAGGGTCATACTATACACCAGTGGTTCTTAACCTGTGGTCCAGGGACACCCAGGGAGCCACAATGTCCTCACAGGGTGTCTGTGAAGGCTTGAAAGTTGCATGGCCCACGTCCTCCTTCCAGTAGGGTGGCCATGTGACAGGAGCCAAGGCAAAAGCTGGCTGGCTGGGTTTGGCCTGCACATTGCCGTTCAATCTGCTCCAGCCATAAATTGTAGGAAGAAGCAGGAAAAAAGTCTTCCCTCACCTTCCAGTGCCTCTGAGGGAAGTTTAATTAGTGGTGTAATTGCATTAGTATTATTATTATCAGGTATTATTGTTATTGTTATTATTAGGGTTTTAAATCTTGAGTTAAGTCTTGGGGGTCCACAGAAACAAAAGATATTTAAAGGGAGTCCTTGGTAAAGAAAAGGTTAAGAGCCACTGCTCTGCACAATCATTTTCACAAGCCCAAGGAACTTCTGCTGTATTTGTGAACGTATGACTGCAGAACAAAGTGGAAGTGATGATGGGTGGCAAACTGTAGCCACTGCAACAAGGAGGTTAAGGGGAGGGTAATTTTCTCTCATATTTTCATGGGTGCATCCTCTAGCCTGGCTTAGAGTGGTACTTTCCCCCACTGGGTCCTTTTTATGCACTTGGCTGCAAGCAGAATTAAGCTCTGCCTGGTAGTAAGTTGTATACCAGGCTTACTGAGACCTCTGACATGATGAGACAGGCCATGGCTGCTAATGGAAGTTGTAATTGGTGGAGTGCATATCCTATCACTTTTAATGCTGCATTTGTAGAGATTTCAGCCTCACTTGCACAGTGGGAGGAACGTTGGCACTGAAGAAAGGAGTTATTTTTTCATGTAATGTCATTAAAATGTTTTTTTAATTGAGTTCATTCCTACAAATTCTATGATAAATTTTTAAATGCCATGACTTTCACTGAGAGTGTCTCTGTTTCTTGTGCTTTGTCTCTTCTGTGCCCCACTAATTGATTTTGCATGAGTGAAAGGTGAATGCACTCTTGTCCTTGCTGGCAGAATGTAGTATCTAAGCTTGGGAGCTCGATACTCGAATTCTTAAAATATTTCTCACCAGCCTATTCTTTAACCCTCTTTTTAAAAGTTTGGAGATTCAGTGAGCAATCCTAAACCCCAGCAGCAGGGAGGAATTCCACCAGGAGAGCAAAATGTCTTTCCAGAAACACTTGGAGTATGTCTGTCCAAAACCCACAGGTGGCAGTAACTTTGTTAGAATTAACTATAAATTCACAAAATGTGCAAGCTCTTGAGTTCTCCAGAATTCATAATCAGGCTTGATGGCAAAATAAATAAATAAATAAATAATACGATGGAGGGGAGGAAACATGGAAGTCCAAAACATTATGGCTAGATGATTTTGACCATTGAGATCTGAAGTTGAAATCAGCTGCTAGATGAAGATCAGGTGCTTGAGAATTCACATGATCTTTAGCAAAGCACACCAGGAGGAAGACAATATGGTTGATTTCTATCTCACGAAATGCAATGATAGTAGCAGCTCTGGTATCTCTAGTCTTTGGCAGCATTCAGAAGAAGCACAAAGAGGGACCACAGTCCTTGTACAAACACAGCTGATTAAATTTTGGGGATACCTGTAGAAATCTTGAAAGGTGTCTAAGTACTACTAACAGTATTTCCATCAGTGGCAGGACCCCATCCATGGCTTGTCTATGGGGTGTGGCCTTGGTTCCAGGGTGACCAAAGTCTCCTTGCTCCATTGATATGCCCCAGATCAGGCCTCCCCTCCTAGGCCAGCATCTTGTTGGCATAAGCATCTTTCCTTCCATTGCTTTCAGTGGGAGGGGTGTTAAAACAGAGAAGATCCACAAGGGAGAAGGCAGAAAAGTAAACTGTTCCCCTCATCTCCTGTTCTAACAGGAGAAACCAACAGGGCTCTGGAAGTGGCAGATCATCCACCATGAAACTACTCCTTTGCCACATGCTGGTTTGGCTCAGCACCTTTCCTGATATGGAGGCTCATAATCTGTGTGGGGGTGGGAAGAATCTTGATGTCTAAGCCTAGAGTGCACAATTAATAGTCTGAATTTCATTTGCATGAATACTGTTGGTGCCAAAGTAGCTGTCATATATGTTTGGGTTTTTTTTTTTTTTGGTGATATTCTTGTTCTGTATTGGTTTAAATCCCAATAATGAGGGACTCCTCCAAACACAACCTCAAATCAACCTTGAAAGAAAACTAAGTGCACTTCAAAATTATGCATTTTTGCAGGGAAAAAGCACAAAGTATTTGGCCTTTTATTCAGTTAAAGTCTAATCTCTAATATATGTCCATCATATTTTCAAGGTTCCACCCTGAAGCATAACAAATTGAAAATTGAACCTTGAAAAACAAAATGTGGAATTGTGTGGGTTCTAGCATAAGACAGCAAGTTATATTAGGGGACTGCTTCAGGGAAGCTGGGTTGCCTATTCTTGTTTAAATTGTATTTAAGGGGATCCTGCAGTGCCCCCCTCACCCAATTGTAACTGGGTTTTGTCTTAGTTTGTTGTTGTTGTTGTTTTTAATGCTTCTTCGAGCAATTGAGGGAGAGTATGTGAACTAGGCCTTCCCTCGGGTCTTCAGCTTCGATAAACCCTGTGAATTGTGCACAGCATGAGTGTTTTGGGTGTGATGTTCCCTGCTGCCCTCTTTGACTAATATCTGTACCACCTCTCCCCTCTCTTTCCTGCTGGACTTGCAATCTCTGTAGATGCTGAATGGCATTTCTCATTTCTCCATTTCCTTCTGAAACTCTGTTTCTGATTTCATTCTTATAGTTCACTATGTTTGTTTAGCCCAATCATCAAAAAGGAAACATTTTGGAATCAATTATGTAGCAGATTTTGGTTTATATTGCTCTGGTATATATTCAAGATTACATTGTTTTAGATATGGAAATATGCTGTACTCCATTGACAAAACTGCCTCCATTTTGAGCTTTCTTGTCAAAATGTCTACAGGCCAAAGAAGTATGACACAGGTAGTGAAGATGTGCATTTAAACTACTTAATGCCTGTTCTATAATTTTACCTTTGCTCAAGCTTCTACCCATCTGAAAAATGGGCACATGTCTCCTACAGGCCCTTATTTTACAAATGCAAATTTTACCCCAGCTCACACAAATCTACGTTCATCTATCTTTAACTACACAGTTGAATGAATTTTTATTCACAGGTTCTGTGCAGTCCCACCTAGACTTTGAATCAGAGCTGAGAAATGCCACTTTTTAGATGACAATTCCCAGAGTCCCTGAGTGGCCATGAAGGCTGGGAGAATCTGGGAACTGTAGTCTAAAAAGTACCTTTTCCCAACACTGCCCTGGAAAAATAGAAGACATGTATTTCTCTCAACAATGCCATACGGTGGCATGTCTTGCATGGAGATGAGGGGGCACAGCCAGCACCTTCACACCGGTGGCTTGATATGTACTGGCAGCCATTGATCCAAGGAGGGAGGACACCTCCCCTGCTTGGACCACGGAGTGCCAGTGTTTCTGGCCTCCCAAAGAGCAGAAGTAAGAAAAGGTTTTCTGTACAGAGGAATCTGTTAATTACTTTGAGGAGGCCATGTTCGCTTTCCTCAAGCCTTCAACCTCATAGCAAGTGGAGTGCTTTTTGAAAAGTGTCATAACTGCTCTAGAAAAAATCCCAAATTGGATTATCACAGCCTCTGTGCTGCTGAAGGTCATGGTGCTGAGAGCTGTAGGTGGTGTCAAGGATCTTTATATAAACGATCTAGGGGATGTAGAACTTAGCAGTTCCAGATTATGATATAGAAATGAGCACTCACTGTTTCCTGGACTTCTCCCTATAGAGTTTCATTCCACTTGCACCTCTGCTTCTGGGGCTTCTTCTGTTTCCCTGGGATTCTGCTTTAAAACTGCTGCATCAGATTTCATCAGAGAAGTCTTCTGCTCCACAGCCTTTCATCTCCAATGAGCCTTCAAAGTCTGCTGCTTCAAAATATTCACTATTTCAAGTCCTCAACGTTGAAGTCTTCAGAAGTGCTCTCATCCAGCTTCCAGTTCAGAGCATCTTTGTTGTCAGATTATGAGTCTCTGGCCCTGAAATTCATTTCTGAACATTACATTTCTTACCACAAGGAATACCATTAAGGCCAGAGTAAAAAATTAAATAATTGCACCACTGGCTGATGCACTCCAAAACACCTTTGGTTCCTAGGAACTGTGGGATCAAACAGTGGTGAACAACTCTAGTATTTCTGCTTTCATTAGATCTTCCAAAGACTTGCCTGTGTTAGTAGAGGAGTCCACCAAAAAGAAGCAGAAGAAACACAAAGAGTCTGAGGTAATTGATTCTTAACAAATTCTTATCCTGAAAGTGTTCCAAAAGGCTCTGCTGGATATTTGAATCAAAGGCCTTTCTTTTCTCAGCATAATTCTGTTACCTTCCTCAAATTTGATACTACCCTTGGTTGATGGTTGCATGACCCTTAGCATCCCTCCTGCTTAGAGATGTAAAATTTCTGGAAAATTTGAAGCCATGAGGGAATTTCCCCCGTTTTTCAGAGGGAAAAATAGAAACTTTTAAGAAAAATTGAAAGATGCAATATGAACACCTTGTACAGATTGAAAGTCACTTTCTTACTTTAAGAATTTAGGAACTTAAAGTAAGAAACTTGGTTTGCTATAAAGTTATCATATTTGATATACTAAAAATACAATTTGTTCAGAAGATAATTACTAATTCAACTTTTTTAAAAATGTATTTTTTCTTGCAAATGGAGCTATGAGGTAGTGAATTGTAAAGGAAAATGTTAAATATAAGGAACCTCTTTGTGTTTGCAAGTTTATGAGAAGCAGGCAACCTCTCCCTCAATAAAAACGGAATAAATCATTAACATTAGTAATACAAAGAAAATTGTTTTGTCTCCACTAGTTATCCATAATATCAGGGAGACATAACACACTCCTCCCTATAAAAAAAAATGTGATAATCTGATCCTGCACATTATCTTATATAATAGGCTTCCTCTTACATAGCTTTCAGAAATGATTTTGAGGCTGTGACTACCTTTGTCTTAAATATTTTATGCATCATTCTAAAATAATATTTTCCATAATCCAGGTTTTAGTTTTTACAGAAAAAAAGGCTTTGGGGGAACATGGGGAAAAAACTGCCCCTCTGCCCAATTTCTCCACTTCTTTTCCAGGTATTCACATCTCTGAGGACAAGGGAGGCCCATGAATCTAGGTGTCAGCTGTGATAGTCATCCCCAAATTGTGCTCTTTTCTGACTTCACTGTGGTGGCATACTATACTTGTGCTCTGAAGCCTTGTACAACTGCAGGAGTAAGTCCTGGATTGGGGTGGTGGCTTGAGCTTTGTAGAAGCTAGGAACAGTGGGATGCCAACCTTGTTTGAGAGGCAAGGTAGTGTGAATTAATGTCACCCACCACACATGTGGCTTGACCTGCTGTGAGCCTCCTCCAGTGTCCCTGAGTGAAAAAGAAGGGATTCCAAGCAGAAATGTCAAGAGTTTGTATGAGAAGGGAACACTGTGATTGATATGTGTGTATGCCACATTGAATGTGAACTCTTCAGCATAATTTAAGCTTATTGGAGGCTTGTTTTACTAAGTTTTATAAATTGGCATAGCATTATGGGAAATGTAGTTTTTTAGGCCTGCTACACTAACTAGCACCTTATTTTCATTGTCCCACATAGTCTTGTATATTATTCATACATTTAGAAATCCCCTGGGAGAAGGGAGGAATAGAGTGCCCTTATTTGTGTACTCTCAAACAGAGTACACAGGGTTGCACATGGCAGGTAAGGCAAAGATGGTATATTTGCTTGAAATCTTTATTGTAGTTTGGTCATTTCCTCATTGATCAAGATCCAGGGTGTCCTGTTAGCTTGCCCTCTGGTCCGCTGGGACTGCTACTGAATGCCAGGTCAGTCCACAATAAAACAACCACCATCCATGGCTTGGCTGTGGACACAAGGGCTGACCTGCTGTGTTTTAGTGAGACTTGAGTGGAGGAACTGGATATGCTGGACCTGTCCTAGATTTTGTCTGCCTAGGTACTTGGTGCAGTGCCAACCTAGACTAGGGGGTTGTCTAAATGGTGAAAATACTCCTTTTGGAATTTGAGGAGAAGATGACATGTCTTAATGGGATCCAGCAGTGTTATGCTGTATTCGGAAGGAGGGGGGCCAAAACCGCTGGAACTCTGGAGGAAAAGCCTTCGCAGATTTTCACAGAATTTTTCAAAAACAGCATGAGGAATACATATAACCCCTTGTTAGGACATCGATTCAATATCAATCACTGTCCGGTAGCACAAGAAGCACGAACCTGATTGGCTGGACAAGCATTGTGGGAGGGGCTTGCTAACAGGGCAAGTGTCCAGAGCTGCCATTTTTTTTTTTTTTTTTTTGCCTTAGCGAGTGATCGCTAAGGCAATAAAATGGGTGTTTTCTAGCTTGTTTTGTTGCCCTGTTAAATCAAAAGATTGCTCTATGGCTGTTTCGCACTTTATACCTTGTTTTTTTTTAAAAAAAAAATTGGTGGTGGCTAAGTACTAATGCAAGTAAATCACTTGCGGCCGCCATCTTGGATACAAAGCTTATGGGGCTTCTGCAGGCAAAAACATCATTAAGATAAGCCGCAGCTTCTGCGACTTGCTATTACTGAGGGGCACTACATTTTGAGGGGGCTTGTGTAGATGAGCCTTCCTAGAGGTTGGAGAAGTTGCCATCAACCATAAGGATTCCATCTCTCTCAAAAGGCAGTCCACCCACCCTGGCACCAGTTTTGAGGGTGTGTCTCTTAAGATGGGCCAAAGAGACAGAACAGTGATGCTGTTGATATACTCCTTACCTTGCTGATCTGCATTCTCCCTGCCTGAGCTGGCTGAGGTTGTCCTGGTGTTAGTGTTGGCGAACCCCAGCATAGTTGTTTAGGGAGACTTCGATATTTGTGGTGAGGCGGCCTTAACAGGGCCTGTTCAGAACTTCTTGTTTACCATGAGAACCATGGGGCTGTCTCAGTAAACTGTTGGACTGACTCATGTGACAGGTCACACCTTCCACCCAGGTTTTGGTGTTGAATAGGCATCCGTTTTTGAAGAAGGTAGGGGTTTCAACAAAACTGTTGTCATGATCATATCTTATGTATTGTTGGTTTGGTGGTAGCAGATCCTCTCTGCAGTAATGGAAGGCATATTAAGATAGTATGCCCCTGTAGACTTATGGAATCTGAAGGATTCCTGAATGTTCTGGGGATTTTCCAGCTGACAGGGCTGGTGATTTAGGTCAATGCCTTGATTCACTTATGGAATGATGAAATGGGAAGGATCAGCAATACAATCACTTCCAAGCACCCAATCCAGTTCTGTAGTTACAGTAACAGTTCAGTTACTGTAACTCAGGTGTGGTTTACTGAAGATGTCTGGACAATGAAATACACTAGAAGACGGCAAGAGCGCAGATGGCATGGGTATCCGAGTGAATACAATTGAAGACCAGTGTGGGTTCTTTTTGTGTATATTTTGTCACAAGGAGGTGGGGAGGAAGTATTTCTCTTCAATTTGCCACCCAGCAAAATTGTTTTGAGTGGTAAAGAGCTTGTTGGAAAACTAGTGGTAGAGCCCTTGGTCACCTGCTAGAAAAAAATATAGTTAGATACTTTGAAGAAAAAGTTGCTTATATTTGCTCAGAACTAGATATTTTAATTTTCTCCCACTACTACAGTACACACTGTATGTGGTCTGTCCTTGAAGATGACTCAGGGCTTATTTACACGGGCAATTGCAGAGCCCTGCTGCCCAAATGACGTAGGGCATTTACCCCGTTCTGTCCCCAGGCAGTCCAAACAACCCCTGGGGCAGATATGGGGCTGGAACGGGGGCAAGCTGGGATAGAGCCCAGTTACCTGTTACAGGAAAATACGTGGTTTACCTGGGAAAAACTAGATCGGGCCCCCTGTGTCCACAGGAGCCCATCTGGCACACTGCTCCTCCCTGACACTACCAGCTCCCTGGCTCTTCTGGAAGCCAGGCAGGGGTCCCTCAACATGTGACCAAAGCTGGTAACATCCAGGGGGCCTGCAGTCACATGTTGCGGGACCCCCGTCTGACTTCTGAGTTAGTGGGGAAAATGATGGTGATGGTGGTGGCTTCAGTGATGGGCCAGCATCCTGTTTGGACTCTGGCCCGTTTTCTCCAGATAATGTGTGGGTGGAGAAATAGGCTAGATCCAGAGTGAGGAAACACTGGCAAGGACCTGACATATCTTACCTGGTGTAGGTGAGCCTTCAGAAATTGCAGCTAGTGCAAAATGCAGCAGCCAGATTGCTGACAGGAACAGCTTATTAAAGTCCTACAATACCAGTTTTAAAGAAACTACTGGCTGTCAATATGTTTCTGGTCCAAATTCAAGGTTTTGGTAGCCCTAAACAGTTTGAAACCTTGATGTTTGAAGCAGCACATCTTTTTATATATGCCTGTCAGAAGATTGAGATTTGGAGCGGCCTTCCTCTCTGTTCATCCAGCAAGAGCAGTACACTATGAGAGGTTATAGGAGAGGGCCTTCTCAGCTTTGGCACCTCAGTTGTGAAATTCCCTCCCCTCAGAAACCTGATTGGCACCAACGTGGGCTTTATTTGGGCTCCAAGTTCAAATTTGGCTTATTGGGAAAGCCTTAGGGGTCTAATGACTTAATCCAATATGTATACCTGCATGATCTAATATTGTTTTAACTTTAGCATTTTAAAATTATTGAATGGCTTAATGTTTTTAGAAAGTTCAAATTATTTTTATTGTTGTAAAATGTTCATTGTTTTACATTTTAAATCATTGAAACTGATTGTATTTTAAGCCACTTATGGTATAGGGCGGGATAAAAACTTTGTTTTCTTTAAAGAATCAGCACAGTCTGAATTACCATTCATTCACCCAGTTTGGGTTTAAGGTGTGGCCTTTCTCCAGACTTTTTTTTAAAGTGTGTGTCTCTGGCAAGCTGGGAGGCACATCTGTGAACCCTTGCAAGGGGATTCAGTATTTAAAGTGTTGTTTCTTCTGGCCTTCTTCGGAGAACACTTTTATTACCATCTCAGCATACACATGATTGGCACAAACCTTTGGAGTGTGATTGGGTTACCTCCTATCTCATTCTCTTACTTGTACCTATGTTGAAATTTCAGCCTGCTTAAAGACTGCTGCTGACCTAAAAGCAGCTATGCTTCAAGAAAGGGACGTCAAAGGGAGATGCCAGCATGAAATTGAACTAGAATTTATCGGCAAGTTTGATTCGACTCAATTAGGACTCAGTTGAAATCAGAATTTTATCTTCTATTAAAGGTGTGAAATTAGCATAGCAAAGCCAGGAATACTGTGCTATCACCAGTTACTGCTGTTGCAAACGGTCACTGTGCTTATCTTGTATGTGTTTGAGCTTAGAAATGTCACTGTCTGTACTTTTTCCATATTCTTGGCCTTTGGGGCCTACTGTTTTCACTTTTGATTCTCTATATTTGTTTGTATATTACTTGAACACAAATGCACATACACACATACACGGGAATCAACTCAGGTTAACATTTCATATATCTGAAGCCTGTAATTTACAAAAGTGTATGCCTTAATAAATCTATTGGTCTTTCAAGGTACCACAAAACATTCTCTTGCAGGAGGGACAGGCTTGCTAAATTAAATATTTTGAAGTGTTTTATTAGTAGTGCTCTCTTTTGTCTTACATGATCTGTATTCATACCATGAGTAACACTTGTACCTAGAAGACACTGGCCTTTTGGTGCTGTCTTTACCCTTTAGTTCAGATTGGAAGGTTTGTTAAATAGTTGCTTTGCTCAACGTTGACATCAACTGTGCTTGGTCTCTTGGAATGTTTGTACTTAGCAGGAAGAAACCATATTACTAGGGCTCTGATGTAGAAGAGGTCAAATAAATAGGAAATGCTTTTGCTGGTGCCTTCAATTGCCATTCAGTCTTATGAAAGCCCTTGTATTCAACACAGTTGAAATCTACCTTTGTATATATGGCTACAAATCTATGCACATTTTATAGGGTTAAGTTTCACTAAAATCAATGCAGTTTGGGATTTATGTGTAAAAGCTTTGTTCTGATGCTATTTTTCATGTTTTGCTTCATTATGGATGGTTCATTTATATACTTTTATTCTTCTTGTAGACATAATTTAAGTATATTGTATTTAGAAGTGAGACATATTCCCAAGTAAATAAGCATAAGATTATGGTTTTGGCATTTCCCTTTTCCAACCAGGCTCCTTTCCCTTGGGACTGTGGTCTGTTTCATTGAGGAACCCAACAAGTGTCTCTTAAAACTGTATACTTTGCTGTAGTGCATAAGCAAACAAGTGGGAAAACCTCTCTCCATGCAGTTGGGAGGTGGCTGGGTCAGTGCAATGCAGAGAAAACACACACAAAGGGAAGCGGTTGTCATAGGTGTACTGAATAGCTGGAAACAAACACACACACTAAATAAAAGGTAAAAAAAGTGGGGGATTAAACTTTGAGGTTGATGGAGGAGCTGCAGAACAATGGTCATGATGAGGGCAACTTAGAAGGTATGTTAAAGTAAAGGCATACCTCAGTTAACAAAGTAGACATGTTCCTGGGCTTTACTTCTTTAATAGAAACGTTGGTATCAAAGGTAGAAATAACATGGGAAGAATAGGGATAGGTTCCTACACGACAAAAAAGAAGAGCAGTTCAATGTGTTTCAGCAAACTTTTATCCAAAACTAACATTATGCACATGTGAAATGAAGCAACCAGGTTAGGTAAGCCTTGCATAAGTAAACAAAACGATTTAAAATCTTTTAGAGATCACTTGAAAGCTTCTTCCAAAATACATCCTGTGGTGATTTTTTTCTGTCTTTCAATAGACTCCATTTTTGTTATGATTTCCATAAGATCTGTGCTTTTCAACATGTCAGGGTAGCTGGTGAGGGAAGCTAATCTGCTTTCGCCTTTTCTTTCTGTTTTGCTCTTCAAACATGCTCAGTAAGTGATTTTGGAGGTAGCTGTTTACCTTGCCTGTTGTATGTAAACACAACATACAACAGCTACAGTAGGATCATCTAGAGTAAATTAGGAAGAACTTCCTGATAGTAAGAGCTGTTTGACAGTGGAATACGCTGCCTCAGAATGTGGTGGAGTCTCCTCCTTTGGAGGTTTTTAAACAGAAGCTGGATGGTCATCTGTCAGCAGTGCTTTGATTGTGTATTCCTGTGTGGCAGGGGTTGAACTAGATGACCCTTGGGGTCTCTTCCAGCTCTATACAATAGTTATAAACCTTTTTGCACTGTTTACTGCAGACACACTGCTTCAATGCAGCATGAAAGCCTGCGTTCCTCCAGCCCTCCTTCACCATCCTCCCAATGTCAGAGCTGCCAATAATAATAATAATAATAATAATAAAATCAACCCCCCAAAACACAAAAAAACTCCAGCTAGATAGAAAACAATAAAAGGATGGGGGCTGGGCTGGGCTCCTTTAAAAAACTTAGTAAAAAGGAATTTCTTTATCAGAGGTTTTGTTAATTGAGGTATGCCTGTACATGAATGTTAGTTCTGTTTAGCGCAGTATTAACTTCCACACAAAAAACCTGAGAACTACTCTGTGGATTATATTTTGGTAGAAATAATCATGTAGAAGACCATTGATATAGATATGAATTTGTTTCAAAAATATTGTTTGTAGGATTAGAGAATAAATCTTCTCTCATTTTCTTAGATTTTAAAAGTTGCTCTGATTATGGCTTGGGTCCTGAATTGAAGAATAAAGAGTAGAAGTTTGATGGTACTGGTTATGAAAGAAAGGTTTGTGCTGATTTGGTGCCCTGTGTTTGATGACTCTAAGAAGTTCTTATGTAGTCAAAGTTCATGAAGATTTATCATGGGTGACCAAGAAAGGTTTTGCTTCTAATCTGCTGATTAAGAGCCTTCCCAGCATTTTGTCATGTGAATTAAAATACTATACATCACATTCTTGGCTTTAAAACTTAATTAAAACAATATACCAAAAAAATATGGCCCTGGGATTAAGGAGGAAAAAAACGCTCTTAAAATTATACACTTGAGTTCCAATCTAGAGCTCCCTGATGGAAGGTGCTTGAAAGTCCAAGTCTGTAACTAGATTATAAACACCTCTGATGCAATATTTATGGTGCAGTGCCTGCTTGCAGATGCAGGACCTGAGAGTAAAGGCTCCACAGCAAATCAGCAAGTCCTGCTTACCTGTGAATACATGAGGAGTAGAAAATATGCAAGAAGGCAAGGGTCAGCTCTGCAGGAGGAGCCTGGGTTGTTAGCTTCTAAGCTCTAGGACTAATTGCTGTAGTCTATTTGTTACCCATAAGATGGATGAAAGAAAGGTGGAGTTAAAATGTGGGGATCTGCAAGAGAGATCCCCAGCCCTTAGTGTCCCCGTCCTGCATCGCTACATATACATTACATCTCCACTCCCAGCGACCTTGGTTATCCTGTTTGGGAAACCTTGTACAGTGTTCTGCAAAGTGCAGTTTTCTTCATAGTGGTATTTGCTATCCTGCCATAGCATTCATGATTTTAACAGAGGAAGCAAACTTCATGATTCTCTTGACTGACATAGCTACAGAGATTCTCAAAAGCTGCCTCCAAGTGCCACTTTGCTAATTTAGTGCATAAATCACAGCAGCGATAGGATAGATTGGAGGAGGAAGGTGGGATCAGCAAAGCATCATGGTCAACCGGACGCAGTCCTCAGAGGGGATGAAAACAGGATCTAATTATAAGAGGGGAGGATATGAAATGCAAAAGGCTGCAAGGATCAAGCGAGATGTGTATGCTCCTTTCAGCTTGAAAAGAGGACCACCAGTTATCTCTGTGGATGTCCATAGACAAAATCCTCAAATTCTCAGAGAACTACAATAGAGAAATATGCCGTACTTCTTTGGCAAAGCAAGTATCTGTGCCTTTACTGGAGGAGACTCCTCTACAACTCCTGCTGTAACTTGTTTAATAAAACTCAGCACTAGGAATAGCTCTTTGGGGACTGAGCTGAGGGAGAAAGATTTAGCATGGCATCAGTGTCAAACTGGATTATTTCTGCAGTGCGGATATAGCCTTAATCATGGTGGCTATAGCCAGATGAGCAAGACAGGGGAAAGGCAGGGGACTCCCTACTCTTCACATATGTGGCAGGGGTGAAAGTAAGCCCATTAAAAATACTAAAGGGATTTTTTAAAAAGGTGTGTGTGTGTGTGTGTGTGTGTGTGTGTGTATTTGTGCATGGAGTTTAGCAGGAGAGAGGTTTAAGGAGGGAACTCTGTTTCCTTGGCCTGTCACTCTCCTCTATACTACGTATTAAACAGTTAACTACTGCTGGACAACAGGTAAAACTTAAAAGAGAAGTTTTAATGAAGACTCCAGAATATTTGAGGGTTTGGATACTCTGTGTAAATCCAAAATTTTGTCACTTGTCTGCTGGTGCTTCAGGATCTTTTTATGTGAAGGTTGTCATTGCATTTCACCTCATCTTCCAACAGGCTAATTGTCTTGACAATAGAAAGTGCTTGGATTCCTCAGACAATGCTACTCTCAAGGTAGGCAAACTGATGTCTGTTAAGATGATTGTAATGGAACAATTTTTCTTAAGCCTCTGTGCTTTTGCAGTGTGGTAGAGGGCAGGCATACTCATTCTCTGCCACTCCATGTTAAATAACCAGTCTTTCCCCTGACTGGTGTTCAAGCCGGGAAGGTCTAGCAGACTGATAAAACAACATGTCATTTGGTCCCTCTCACATGGTGCTTTATGAGATGTAGGCACAGCAAGAGGAGCTTGCTGAAATCTAGCATTGACAGGCAGGCACAGGTCACCTGGACAAAGGTGGGAATGATATTAGAAGCATGCCCAACTCTTTCTTCTGCATGAATAGAAGCAAACAGATGATTGCTATGTCTCATTGATGAGAGAGGTCCTAGCCATGCCAGGTTAGTTCCCAGGCTGCTTTCTTCAAAAGTAGTGTTTCTCCCTTCTTGCCCCATTGCCTATTGAATAGTCTCTGTTAAATTATCATTTTGGTGCCATTGTCTCCCCTCTTTCCCAAATGAACAATTATTTTGACAGTGCTGGTTTCATATTTTCAAAAGGAATAGATCACATTGTTACAGTGCAGTCACTGCTATAGCCCTTACCTGTGAAATTCCCCTTAAAGCACACACATAGTCCTCTTGCCCTTGCTGTCAGCTAATTGTGGAAAGGTTTGGCTTCCTTGGGATGCCACACCGTGTGCACTAACTGAAACGTACCGGCAGCAGTGGCCCTGCAGTTCAGAAACATTCCACCCTGTTGATCCTCATTGCCTAGAAGAGTTGTCTATGGGCTAGGAGGATAGACATGGGCTCCACACCCAGAGGAGTATTTCTGTTTCACTGTTCTTTTGCCTAGCATTCCTTAGGGACTGCAAAGTTGGCCAAGCATCAAGGCAGAGCATAAATAGCACTTGAGCAGATTTCTGGTGCAGCTTTAGGGGTAGCACATTTTGGGGAGCTTTACAAACACCAAGATAAGCTGCAAATATACAGGCATTAGTACTGCTGGTGGGGTGCCCTCAGCCTGCCAGGGTACCAGATTTTATAGACTTCAGATCCTCTATTGAAGGTGTCTTCTGTTTGAATGGCTGTAGTCCATTAAAGTGCTGTTGGATGCGAGTGCCAGGAACCTTGCCCATCAGCACTTAGCCAATGACTGAACAGCCACACAGTACAGTTTCTTTATGTATTGGTGTGATATTTTGTATATTTATTTAAATTACAGCCATTATTTCAATATTTGCATCCATACCTATTAGTCAGGATACGGGAATTCTATGCAAACCTGTGCTCTTTTTCTAGTGGTGATGTTCTTCTTTTTTGTGCAGTACATAAGTGGCATTGTATAAGTGTGTTTCCCTTGAGTAACCTCATTATTTCCTATACAAGGTACTGATAAAGCTATGAAGAGATTTACACACAATCTGTAATTTTCCTTCCCTGGGCAGATATTTGAGGGACAAAGGGGCTTATGTCCTTTGGCACATAAGATTTATAGAAAACTGGCCTTCATGCCTTTCTTCCTTAGCAGCACTGCTTAGATTTTAGCCATTGCAGCAAGAGAGCTGCGTGAGAGAGAGAGAGAGAGAGAGAGAAGGCCAGGGAATAGTCTGAATGGCTCTTGGAAGGGCCCATTTTTTCCTGCCTCCTACCCTCCCCCGTGGCTGATGCTGCTGAGGATCTCCTGCTCCTCCTCCTGCCTTTTTGAATCCTTCTTATGTCAAATGGATCATTCTCATCTGCAGCTGCAGTTCTGGAGTGTGCTGGGGAAAGGAGGGGCAGGCAGACCAATGGGTGCTGACAGGGGGAGGGGAAGGAAAGGGATTGGCTGTCTCTCAAGCTGTGCTGGAAATTCCTCTGCTCTACTTCCTTCATTTAAATCAAGCCGTGGACAGTGGAAACAGATTCTGTGACTGTTCAGTCTGCCAAGAGATAACAAGGGCAGCTGCAGTGCAGCCCTAGGGGGTCATCTTCTCCTCTGCATTCCCTCTGCCTTTTGGGAAAGGGTTGACTGTGGGGAGCCGGGGAAGGATGCTTCCCACTTGGCTTCTGCCTGGGTAACAAAAATGCTCTCCTTCCTTGGCGTAGCCATCCTGGGAGCTTGCCTTCCCTCTTTTATCTCATATTCTGGGAAGCTGCTGCAATGTGGCTTTTAATTAGGGGTCAGAAGCCCTCATCTTTTAGCACTTTGGCTCCTGTCCACACACCCCTCCTGAGAATGCTTGTTGAGATTCTCCCTGTGGTGGCAGAAGACAAGTGGATGGAACAAGCATCTTAGCATCCTCCACTCCTTGTTTCTTGTGCAGCATACCCCTTCAGCTTCGGGCCCCCTCCTGTCAGTTGAAATGCTTTCCTTGCAAGGCTTACTGCCATTCCCAATGCCCCCTTCCTTTTTCTTCATATTTCTGGTTTTCCTCAGTAGCTGGAGGGGTGGTGGTGCTTCTGCTGATGTTAGATGAAGCAGAAGGGAAGACCACCAATGTCTGTAACTGCCTGAAAGTGTTCTCTCCTCCACTGGGTGTGCCCCTCTCTCTGCCCCCTCCCCTTTCTCTTCTTGGATGTATTTTTACACCTTTCAAGTGGCCAAGAGCCCCACAGCATGGGCAAGCAGCGCAGGCTCTTTGCAACATGCCTCTTTCTTTTTTGGGAGGTAATGGGGATATCGCGCGCGCGCGCGCGCGTGTGTGTGTGTGTGTGTAAAATTAGCACTGCCTCGTTAGGCCTTTTCAGGCTAATTCAGAGTGAAATGCTCTAGCAGCGGTGGGCTGATTCTATCAGGAGAACAAGGACTAATTAAATTCACTCTGACCATCAAGCAGTAAATTATTTATATCCAGACAGATGCAATCTAATCTCTAGCATCCAGCCCTGCCCATCCTCCTTGATTCAAAAGAGGAAAAGAGAGAGGGAGGGAGAGAGAGAGAGAGAAAGAGAGGGGGGAAAGGGGTGTATCTCTGTGTGTTTGTTCCTTACCTTTCCCTTTTAGTCCTGCATTAAAGATTGACTATGGATTTCTCTTAGCTAATGAGACACATAAGAATTTATATATGGTAAGTAGGACTCCCGGCTTTACCTGATAGATTAATCAACTGATGCTTTAGTTGATTAATAGTTAAGCTGAGAGTTTAATGGGTAGGGCAGTTGTTTTAAGAGAAGTCTATAGAATGTATTTTTAAAGCAGTGGCTCTTAACCAATTTTCAGTTATGGGCCCCTTTGAAAATCTGATGAAAGGTGTTGCTCCCCGCCCCCAAAAAATCGCACATACAAAGAGACCAACTTTTGCATATAATTGATTGTATTGCATTGGAAACTGAATATGAATCTTCCCAAAGAACTATGGCTCTCTTGTTTTTTAATGCAAAAATATTCATGCCTACTTCCTGAAACAAACTGGAATATTTATCTATTTATTTATTTTGTAGCCTACCTTCTCCCAGGACAGGTCCCAAGCAACTTCATTTTGCTCAAAAGTAAATTTAATGAGATGTACAGGTCATTGTGACATCCAATCAATTTCTACTTTTTGTTTTGATGGCAACCAGTGTTGAAAACCCTGACTCACAAGGTTTTGTAATAGCAAACAGAACCAGAGGTATAACATAATTTAACATCAAAAAGTCAGTTTTCAAAGTAACAGGAAGCAAATTGAAGGAGGAGAAATCAGTTTTTGTTCCTGGTTTATGCCTCCCTGCCAACAACCCCTTAGAGGTCCAGTGATCACTGATTAAGAACCCATTTTCAAGGCTGTTTGGAGTCTTCTGTGATGTCAAAAAGGTCCATATGTAATATTTTCTTTCCATTGTTAATATTTCTTGCTTAATATATCATAAGTTACTTTAAACCTCCTTTACTATCTTGATGTTGTAAAAAAATAACTATATATATATATATATATATATATATATATATATATATATTTTTGATCAGTGGATTATTGGGATACAAAGCAGATGACTAAGCAGCTAAAATATTTCATTGGTGGGCAGCACTATCTGTCTATCAGACATATTGCTGATATTTGAAGAAGTTAGATTGATACTGCAGTTGGTCTGTCCACAATACTGTGAAATGCTCTCATAGCAGGCATTCATGTAGAGCTAAAGGACAAGGGTCCTACACATATAACTGTATCACACTACCTAGTTATAGCGCTATTATTCCACTTTAACTGCTATGGCTGCTTCCTATGGAATTCTGGGGTTTGTAGTTTAGTGAGGAATAAAAGCTCTCTGGCTGAGAGTTATAAAGCCCCTCCCTAAAACTGCAAATCCCAGGATTCCACAGGAGGCAGCCAGAGCAGTTAAAGTAGAATAATAGTACTATAGTAGTCTAGTGTGATCATCTCCATTGAGACTGTAGGTGAATGCATGTTTAGCAAACTAAAAATGTGATAATTGGATAAGCAGTGTGTATTTGTTACTTCTCTCTCATGTTGAGAAGGTGAGGAACTGTATGCTTTAGTACCATATAGTGTAAAGTGGCTACTTTCACTTGCTTTGTAAAGCTGAGAGCAATGTTCTGCAGAACATAGAATTGGGCATCGATTCTAGAACTCAGGGCCAAATCAGAGGTGACTTGGAGGTTGAGTGCAGTTAATATGCATACTTCATTATACAAATGTAAAGTGTGGGCATAGGAGAGACCAAGAATTTGCCCTTCATAAAATACCTGCTGAAGGCACTTCTGTTTTAGCCGCTTTAAAAAAAAAAACTGGAACCGTATAGTGTGCTGTTCCCCTGTTTTATGTTGTATAATCACTGTGGCTTGTTCAGTGTTAATAGTCACTTTTGCTTATGTTTGACATACTTTAAAGTGCTTACAGCAGAAGAACTAAGACACTTGGACAGGTAAATAGCAGAAAGTGGGCATTTGTGTATAGACTGGGAGAGAACCACTTGACTACATTCATGCTTTAACCAGGGATAATCTGTGTAATTCATGTAAATTCTTTGTTTGTTTTCAGAGATAAAATGTCCCTAGATAGATGTCATCCTGGGAATATCTTTGTTTCTGCAATGAGAAGTATAGCCAGTTTTTTAAATATTGTGATTATTTAATTTGTTTTAGTATGTATTACACATCTGAAGCAACTGAAAGATGATTATAAATTAGGAACAAAATGCTTGGACAGTCCCTTTGTAGCTTGTGGACATATTGTATGATGCCCCAATTCAAAAAGAGAATACATGTTCAGATGCATTTCCCCAAAGTGTGGTGGGGATGCTTGGCTCTGTAGTAAATAGGTGTTGCCTTCAGGAGTAGTAAGCAATGTTATCTGGTTCTGTAAATGTACACAATGCTTTTCACCTTGAATGTAAGGCAATGTGTGGTCCAGTGGGAAGGCTTGCACTGGGGGGATGGGGGCTTTGCTCAAATCCCAGCTGTCATATGACATTGCAGAGTGATGCCATCTCCCTCTGGTAAATAATATGTAGCATGGGATTAATAAGTGACAGATGTTTATAAGGATGTCTAAAATGACCTGGAACCAGTCACTTTCTCTCTGCCATACAGGTCAACCTCCATATCTGTGAGCGATACGTTTCAAGACCCACTATGGATACCCGAAACCATGAATAATAGGAAACCCTATTATTTTCAATGAGATGAACACCGGTGTTGACCATAGAATCACATTGTAGGACCTAGGAGCGCCTAGAGAGAAAATATTGTTTTGGATGTGGATAAGTAAAATCATGGATACCTAATCCGTAGATATGGGGGTTGACCTGTACTTGCAGTTTAAGATAAATTAAGAAGATAAAATGGAGAGAGGAGGGAGGAGATTAGAAAGAAGGGCTTGGATTCAAGGAATCTAAAACAGAGGTGGGCAGGTAAGGCCAGTTTTCACCCCTGTGCATCTGTGTCAGGCTGTACCACCTCATTTAACAACTGAACATTGGCTAAAAATCTCAACAGGAAGACACTTCTGGTTGCAATTTCTGGGTGTTGCATCTGCGTCTTGGGGGCGGGATGCTGGAGGGCTCTAGGAGTGGTGATAGAATTTTTTCAGGCATCCCCTGCCCCCAAAAAGAAATTAGGGGTAAGGATGGAGGCTACAAAAAAAAAAAAAAAGAAAAAAAAACGGAGTTGGGAAGCTCTGAGGCCTGCAAGCTACACTTTCCTCACCTCTGATCTAAAGCCTTCCCAGATAATAAATATGCCCCCAGCCTAGGAGAAACTTTGTGCTAGTCTTGGAGCTAATGAAAATGAATTTCCCTCCCATGCCAAGCAGGATCCTGGGAAAGTGCTAGAAACCTCACGCACTCAGACCTGGGACATACTTGGAGGCCAGGATATAACTAGTGATCTGTCTGTCTGTTGTTATGTGCCTCCAAGCCATTTCTGATGTATGGCAACCCTAAGGCAAACCTATCATGAGGGTTTCTTGGCAAGATTTGTTCACAGGAGGTTTGCCCTTGCCTTCCTCTGAGGCTGAGAGAGTATGACTTGTCTAAGGTCACCCAGTGGGTTTCCATGGCTGAACAGAGATTCAGACCTTGGTCTTCAGGGTCATGGCCTGACACTCAAATCACTACATCATGCTGGTTCTTGTGTCTGCCTGACTGGAACACAATTCCAGAATAGATTCAGGAACCTGATGCAGGCCTTCTGTCACTAGATTATTTCAAAATGGTACTAGTCCTGAGAGGATGGAAACAGTATTTATGTGTTTCTAGGGGCCCACACGAGAAGAGGGTCTAATGCAGCTACAGAACATGGGAACATTCTGCCTGTATGGGTTTAATCAAAACCAGTTGTTGCCTCCTAGGATTTGCCTCCTTTTAATGGTGTGTGCTCCCCTTTGTGTCTTTCAACTGCAATGTAATACTTCCTCCATCATGCCGTTATCCAAGTTGTCACCTGACATGACCCCCAAGAATCTTCCTTTTAGGGTGCAGGCAGGCAGCACAGCCTAATCTCACAGCAGATACAAACTGTTATGATCTTCCTTTAAAGACTTTCTTTTCTTTTGGTTATCTGACCCTGGTGTCTGATTAGATCATTCTTGTGTCTCAGTGGTAACATGAGCTTTGACTGCTTAAAAGCTGCAGTTCACTCTAATTACTATTGAGCTGACACACTGCTCCTTCCCTCCAGTTGAAAGGCAAAGAAAGAATGGGGTGGGGGTAGGGAGGAGGGGAGCAGAGAGAAGAATCACTGGCTTAATCCCTTGGGGCTTCTTAAAGGTTTGCAGCATCCAGGAAGTGTTGGTTAAGACTATTGTGCTGGAGTTGGGGAGGAGTATTTGTCAGGTTATTTAGTTACTGTAACTTCCAGGGAGCCCATGTTGTATATTTCATAAATTATATAATGATTTCTGTAATAAAGGAGAAGAAGGACAGCTGTTGAATTAGTTCATGGATTTAATTTTATCTATGGGATCCAAGATGACATATATATTTATAGAATGAGGAACTAATTTAAAGCCACCTCTATATTATGAAAACATTATGTTCTAGTCTGTGTGGAATGAAAGCAGGCAGATTTGATAAGGAGCTACAACCATTTGTCTTTAACTGCCCATTCCATCTTATTTGGATCCAAACCAAGTGTTTTCTAGGAAGGAGGTTACTAATTGTTTTCCCATGTATGCTTTCCATAAACACAGGCCTTGCTCTTAGCTTTTTGCTGTGATTTTCTTTGTAAAGAAGCACTGAAAGTGACCTGATGTGACTGGTGAATTGTGGCTTAGAGCCAAGATTCTCTAAAGAGGACCTGATGGATAATGCACCCTTGTGGCATTTGTTGAGGCAACTGTGATTAAATCAGCTGTAAGTGCACTTCCATCTTGATTTTTTGCAGTCACTTCTCCCTCCCTCAGCTCCTGACAGTCCCTTATTCCCTGGTCCCAAGCTCTGCAGAATGGCAGCACAGCGTTTAATTTAACCTCTAAATCCTTGCTCCATGCCACTTCTATACTTTCCTTCTCCCGCATGCTGCTGCCATCACCACCACCACCACCACCACCAGGTAACCACTCTTACCACTGTCTCATTCTTACAGCAGTGGTACAAGAAGGCTATGAATGTGGTCTTGAATAGAAGTACCTGTACCTAGTTTAGTACATATTAAAAGCTGGTACATACAAAAATAGCATTCCTGAGATTCTCATTCTTTGACATGTTGGTGGTATATGTACCAGAAGTGTTAGTTTTATATACTGGTATTTATGAGAGATCATTCGAGCATGCTGTCCCCTACACTGCAAGCCAAAATGGTACAGCCCAGCAAAAACTGAATTGTATATCTTGGGCCCACAGTCTTTAAGAATCTGTTCTATAACAGGAAAAAAGAGAGATGAATGTGAAGCCGCCAGAGCATTGTTCTGAGCGTGCAGCAAAATGCATGGACTTTATAATCACCACCCCCTTGGTAAAACAACACCAACAACACATCTAAACATTAGGGACCACTTCAGGATGGGGATTTGAAATATAGTCTTTAGCATTTCCATGCCTAGTGCAGCCCTTGATAGATCCCTGGGGTGAAAATTGGACCTGGATCCATTTGAAGTTGCTGACCCTGATGCAGGCTATGTAAGCAGCTCTGTCCAATCCTCTTTACCAGCAGCCATTATTATGACAGTGGGGGCACCTGGACTCCTGTAGCCAGTTGTTACTTGCCATGAGTGATCAGCCAAGTGCTAAATTACAATCCTGTTTTTATTTATCCCAAGGCTATTTGGTAATTTTTCATCTTTAAGCAGGAAATTCCTTTAGGCTTGCAACCAACCTGGTTTGCAAACTGCATGCATCCATTTTTGATCTGATATTTTTCTCTGGTAAAATGGATTCGTTCATCATATTCATCATAAGGTAAAAAGAAGCAGCAACAGCATTGTGATTAGTACACTTGACACTATCACACCATGACCTTTTGCAGTCAAAGGGATAGAAAATAATTCTTTCATTTCTCCCCTCCTCCCAACTTCATTGAGCTCTAGATCTTTTGTTGGCTCTGCCAAAATTCTTTGGAGTAAAACCAACTGTTCTATTCATTCTTAGTTCAACCATAGGGAATTGTTGCTTTCTATCCCTTTTAACTTTGCATCATTGAGGCTTCTGCTGCAGAATTTCTGCTGCAGGATTTCTGAATCTCTTTGATTCCTGGTAAGGTAAGCCAACTACACTTAGACATCTGGCATGCTTATAACACCGCTAGACTAGACTAGAATCTTTGGTGCAGGTGAGGTATTAATTCACCTGTTGCAGACTAAGAGTGCACACATTGACACGTTTGCCACAGCTACACACATCTTTTTCTTGTGTGAATGCAACCGGGATCAGAAATGTGCAGTTTTGTGTCTAATAGGGTATACAAATTAGGTATAAAACCTATATTTTCAGTAGCTCTCAGTTAGAGAGCCAGCATGGTGTAATGGTTTGAGCATTGGACTATGATTCTGAAGACTAGGGTTCAAATACCTGCTTGGTCATGGAAACCCACTGGGTGACCTTGGACAAGTACATACTCTCAGCCTCAGAGGAAGGCCATAGCAAACACCCTCTGAACAAATCTGGCCAAGAAAACCCTGAGGTAGGTTCTCCTTAGGGTAGTCATAAGTCGGAAACAATGTGAAAACATACAACAGCAACAACTGCTCGATTAGGGGAGCACATACTGCTGCAGCTAGCTAAGACAGAAGGCTTTAAACTGTTGTATCCTTAGTAGGAGACATTACAAACAGATTGAGGAGAGATTGAGAGGGAATAAGAAAATCTGTTGTGAGATCTTTAATATCCATTGAACTCTGTTTAATTCTCTCCTTCCCCCATGTTGGCAGATTTTTTTTTAAAAAATTACATTTTTATCCCAACTTTCCACTAGAAAATAGCATTCAAGGCAGCTATCTAAAAACCATTTAAATAGTAAGCACCATTAAATTATCTCAACATTAATAATTTATTATAATATATTTAATAAATTTGAGACAGCCCCTAATATTCCATTTGTAGATAAATGTTTCACTGTTTTGTGTTGTGCTAACTGGGGGGTTCTGGATAGTATAGATTTTCTTGATAGTACAGTCAGCCCTCCATATCCACAGATTCTGTATCCACTGGTTCCAACATCCATGGCTTGAAAATATTTCCCCAAAATATATTCAGTAGCACCCCCCCCCATCTGCTGATTCGCCACCTGCTGATTCAATTATCCGGGGTGTGTGTGTGTGTGGATGGGGGAGGGAGGGGGGAATAGAGTTCTCACCTCCCTTCTCTCTTTGCCCCCAGGTATGGCTCTCAGTGGCAGCAGTGCTGATGGGGGAGGGCAAAGGGCAGGGAGGAGAATTCTCACCTCCCTTCTCCCTTAACCCCCAGGATGGCTCCCAATGGTGGCAGTGGTGATGGGGAGGGCAAAGAGCTGGGAGGAGAGTTCTCGCCTCCTGTCTCTCTTCGCCCCCTGGGATGGTCCCAGTGGTGGCAATGGTGAAGGGGGACATTTGCTAATATCCACAGATTTCATTATCCATGGGGTGGGGGAACCAATCCTCCATGAATACAGGGGCAGGGCACGTTTCTAGGATGGAGGACCATCGCTTCCCAAAAATAGTACTCTACGGTCAACTCGCCATGGGTCAGCATAAGAGGGGCGCTCCAAAAAAGCGATACAGGGATTCCCTGAAACAACATCTCAGGCTCGGCCAAATTCATCACCAACAATGGTCCGCCCTGGCCTCACATCGGGAGGCATGGAGACGCACTATCCACAATGCTGCAGCCTTATTTGAGAACTCACGCCGAACAAGTCTTGAAGAGAAACGACAACGCAGAAAGAATCACAACCCAGAAACATCATCCAAGGAGACCTTCTGCTGTGCTTTCTGCAACCGGACTTTTTTTTAATCTCGAATTGGCCGTTTTAGTCATCAGCACGCTTGCAGAAAGGACGGGATGAGTCCTTCCTGGATCTTCGTTTGCGAAGAAAAGCCAGAGAGAGAGAGAGAGAGACTGTATTCCAAAAAGCAAATAATGATTTTGCCATTTTATATAAGGGACACCATTTTACTATGCCATTGTATATAATGGCACTTGAGCATCCATAGACTTTGGCATCCACGGGGGTCCTGGAACCAAACCCCAGCAGATACCAAGGGCCCACTGTACGGATTATCCAAGCTAAGCTAAGGGTGGTCTACACATGGTTCATGATCTGACCCTTTTTGTGCCCCTAGTATCTTCCTCCCTCCCCCCCCCCGACAAAATCCTAGTGATTCATATAAAAAACGTGGCATGTGAGGAGTGCACACCTTGTTTCTCCACAGAACTGTGCTCACAGAAGGCTATCAGGGGCATGTTTTCTGTGGCACTTAAGGCATGTACTCCCTGCATGCTGTTTCCTGAAGAATCACTGAGATTGTGGTGGTAGAAAAGCTGCAGCAGATTTGTGGCAGTAATGGCAAGACCCCATGAGTTGGGAGGACAATGCGCTCCCCCAAACATTGCCTGCCCTTGATTGATTACCATTTCAACATGGTTTCTGGGTTGGCTTTGGGAACTGAGCTTTGGTTTATGATCTGTGCTAGGAATTAGAAGAGGAAGATTATCCTTGTTGATTCTGCTGGACTTATCAGTGGGTTTTGATACCATTTGTTGCTGTTTTCTTAACGGCTTGACAGGGATGGGGCCTGGAGCAGTACTTTCCAGTGGTATCAGTCCTTACACCAAAAAGGTGGCATATAAATGTTTTCCACAAATAGAAATATATATATTTCCCACTGAAATAATCTCCACAATCATCAGTGCCTATCAACATTCCCAGGGCCACTTACAACAAGAATATAAAACCATAGCAATAAATAACAACACAGCACACAAACCATCACCACCAGTGTCCAAACATAATGGTTGCAAAGCTCATAGCTACCTAGAAGGGTCTAAAGGGTAAACTTTTTAAAAATAAAGATTGCACTTGGTGCTGGAATGTCAACAAGGGGGACACCAAGGGAACATCCTTGAAGAAGATATTTCCCAAGCAAGGTGCCATCTCTGAAAATGCTGTGTCTTTGGTGTGCCACCATCCAAACCTCAGGCAGCAGCCAGGGAGCATGGTTCACAGAGAAAATCCTCTGTGAACAGGTGGATTAATATGGGAGAAGATGATCTGACACTTAGGTTATCAGACGGGAACAAGACAAGTGTTCCCATTCCGCAATCTCCTTTCCCGCCCCTGTCCCAGCACAAGAACAAAAAGTTTCAGACTTACCTTAATTGCGCTTGTGCCGGGCAGTCCAGGAAGTGAAAGGAGCTGGGAATTTAAAGGGGCAGGCTGGGAACCATTGGGGGGCAATGGGGGGATGATTGGGGGGAGGGGGCGATTGGGCAGCGATGGGAGCGGGCGATTGGAGGGGCAATCAGGCAGCGATGGGAGGGGGTGATTTGGGGCCAATCAGGCAGCATGGGAGGGGGCGATTGGGAGGGTGATCGGACAGTGATATGAGGGGGTGATCGGGCAGCCATGGGAAGGGGCCAATCGGGGGGGCAATTGGGCAGCGTTGGTAGTGGGCGATCAGGGGAACGATCAGGCAGCATGGGAGGGGGCGATTGGGAGGGTGATTGGACAGTGATAATAGGAGACGATCAGGTGGGCGATCGGGCAGTGATGGGAGGGTGTGATTGAGAGGGTGATCGGACAGCGATAGGAGGGGGCGTTCAGGTGGGTGATAAGGCAGTGATGGGAGGGGGTGATAGGAGGGGGCAATCAGGTGGTCAGCGATGGGAGGGGGCAATTAGGGGGGCCAACGGGCAGCAATGGGAGGGGCGATCGGGGGGTGATTGGGCAGCCATGGGAGGGGGCGATCGGGGGTGATCAGGCAGCAATGGGAGGGGGCAATTGGGAGGGTGATTGGACAGCAATAGGAGGGGGCAATCAGGGGGATGATTGGGCAGCGATGGGAGGGGACAATTGGGGGGCTATTGGGCAGCGATGGGAGGGGTGATTGGGGGCGATCAGGCAGTGATGGGAGGGGGCAATTGGGCAGCAATGGGAGGGGTGATCCTGGCAGCAGCGGAGGCCTGTTAAGCTTAAGGGAGGCATCCAGAAGTGTTTTGACACTCTGGATGTCCTACTAATGCTGGCATCACACCAGCATAAGAGCCAGCTTTTCACACTCCAGTTGTTCTGTTTCAGAAACAGAACGAAAGATCTATTAGTGGCTTAAGGTGTTAATAAAAAAACGGGGATGGAACTGAAGCAACACGGGAGCAGGACGGGATGGGACAATACAGTCTGAAAGGGAAATCCCTTCATGATACTGTGGCGTCCCTGTCCTGGTTTATTAGGCTTGTCTGATAATCTCCTTAGTTGGTTTTTTTTGCTATTCACTCCCAACTTCCAGAATTCCATGGTTTTCTGACATTTTCTTTAATCTGCAGGGGCATAGTTTGGTTACTTTACTTATTAATGGGATACCTATAGATATCTCCCAGTGATTTGGTAAGCTAGGCACCTCATAGACAGCAAGTGAGTGACTCAGCTGGTATCTCTTCCTACTCTACTTGTTAAAAGATAATGACAACACCTTCTTGTCTGCAGAAATGGTATAACTGACTAGCAGCAATGCCAATCACTGGATGTACAGACTGCACATGAGTGTAGGGCTGGACAGGCAAAAAAAGGGATACTGGTCAAGGTCTTCTGTTTTCTGTAGGGTTTATACAGCCCTGAAGGTAGTGACAACACCAACCCTCCTAAAATGTTTGGCAGTAGCAATAAATGGGGCCACATGAGAAGGGAAGAATCAGAATAGCCGCTTTCTTAATCCATGTTTGCAGGAGCAAGTTTGGGTGTTCATGCAGGCAAGTCCACAGCTGTCAGTGCAATTTGGGGAGATAAGTAAGGTGTGGAAGCATGCTGAAGCATCAAGCAAGGCAGAAGTGGCTGGGAAAAAGTAACACGAAGCAGTCAGGCCATGGTTTCAACTAGCAGGTGGATTGAATAATGGGAGGGTTGATTAAACAGCTTCTCTTAGAGGGAGGAATTAAGAATTTCCCTCTGGGTTTGGTGAAGTTGGTTGGAAGGGAGAGGGAGTAGGAGACAGCAAGCGAGGAGTTAGCCAGGCGGAAGAAAGGGAGCTTTGAAGTGTCAGTCAGGAGGGCTGGGTGCATTTTGATTCTGCTGACCTCCCTTGCTATGGTTTGTGACAGTTTATTGGCTGCCATGCAGCAAATTCCTGTCACTGAGAATGTTTTAGAACATAGCCCTGCAAGCATGGGCCATGAATTCCCACAGAGAGAGAAAGAGAGAGGGAGAGGAGGGAGGGTGAGAAGGAGATGGCCCCAAAGAGGTTGTTTTTCTTCAAGCTACTTTCACTGTTTCCATAGGAGCTCTTATCATATGGTGGTGCATCATGCTCCATTTTGTTAGTAGCAGCCCTGAGAATCTGGAATTGTCTGCCTTAGATGCTCCCAGCCAGAAATCAGGATTGGTCCAGATTGCATGCAAAAAATCCCAGTGCTGTGAACTGGGGAAATCATAGATATCTAACTGACATAGTTGAACATACCTGACATGCATGAATGTACTGGTCCAGTTAAGGAGACAGTGTGGTGTAGTGGTTTGAGCATTGGATGACAGCTCTGGAGATCAGAGTTCAAATCCCTGCTCAGCCATGGAAAACCACTGGGTGACTTTCGGGAAGTCACACACTTTGAGCCTCAGAACCCCCTGTGATAGCTTCGTCTCAGGGTTGCCACAAACAACTTAAAGGCACGTACCAACAACTGGTCCTGTTGTAAAAAATGTGTTCATAGAGACTGATAGTAGGCCACTATTAATACTAGACCATGCTACTCTTGGATGTAGTATATCTTGATTTCATTAAGGGTTTTGGGAAGGTTCCCCATCATATTCTTGCCGGCAAGCTGGTGAACTGTGGCTTGACAGGACTACTGTTAGTACTGTTAGGTGGATTAATAGTTGGTTGACCAATGATTGACCAGAGTGCTCACCAATGGTTGCTACTCATCCTGGAGAGAAGTGACTAGGAGGCTGCCTCAGGGGTCTATCCTGGCCTTGTTGTTGTTTTTAGAAATGACTTTGGTGATGGAATAAAAGGCATGCTTATCAGATTTGCAGATGATACCACATGGGGACAGGGCAATGGACTCTCCTTCTTTGAACATTTTTAAACATAGGCTGGATGTGTATCTTTCAGGAGTGCAGTGGTTGTGTAGTCCTGCATAGCAGAGGGTTGGACTAGATGGCCCTTTTGGCCCCTTCCAACTCTAAGATTCCATTATTCCTGAAAGCCACTTACCTGTGTGTTGAATCTCAGTCTTAGGGTCCATGGTACAAGGCTAACGTTTGATTCATTGGGCCACATATGCTAGTTAAGCACCAATAGGTAACAAATAAAAGCAGTAAACAAAAATAATCCTAAAAGCAATTGCTGCCTATATATGAGCCAACACAATGGTAGATCCTTTGGAACCCAGAGATTTTCTTCTGTAGAACTTTTACTCAGAGGTAACGTGCCTTTTCTCTGGACTTCTGCTGCAAGGGAGACATAAGGGGTAGATATTCTACTCAGCAGGCATTGTCTCCCTACCACCGTCATTAGTTTGTTGTCTGCTTGCCTGCTCCACAGCACCAGCACCAATAAGCCCTTCTACATATTCTGTAGCCAACCAGCCCATAAAAACACCAATAAAAGGAGATGAAAGAAGGAAAGGTAGATTGTGGAACCTTCTTTTTCAGGGCTTGGATCAGATCAAGAGTGGAATTCTTGGTGTGCCCAATCTATCAAGTTTTTTTTTTTAAGAGTGGGACCAACCCATCTTGCTTTTATTTGAGATATAAGCATTTATCCTTTTAATTATGTTAGGTTCTGACTATGCTTTATATTTATGGTGTTTAGAGAAAATAAATTTTCTAAAAGTTAGAAAATTAACGTTCAGATTTTTAAATTTTATTTTAATCAAAAGATTACACACAGGCCATTAACAGACTACAGAAGAATCCAGAACATCTCAGATTTTGTTGTTGTATGTTTGTTTGTGTTGCATTTAATGGGCATTTGATACAGTAGCTCTGTTTGATGCAGGAGGGTGCCACAGCATCCGCTTGCACTACAAGGCTTTGAAAGACTACAGGGCACAGCATCTTTTTCTCATCCAGAAGTGACCAGTAGAGAAGGGAAGGAAAAAGTCAGCATGATTTTGGGAGTGTATGTGACCATGGCAGCTACAAAACAGGGTGGTAAAGGCTATGTCCTATGGGATGCCTGTAATCCACACTTTGATTTAAAAGTACATATTGTCAACTGTTACATACACTCAGAGCCAAAGGAGTACAGTATACAGCACCATTATGAAGGCTGCTACCATTTGGCCCAGCCACCCATCCCTGTTGAATTAATTCCCAGTTTCTTCCTTGCATTGGTTACAACAGAGGTGAATCTTTTTCTGTGGAAGGCTGGTGATCCATGGGGCAGTCAGTCAGGGATGGAAGAAGGTGATGAGTGGCACCAGGGTCAAAATGGGGAGAGAATGTTCTCTTGTCTTTCCCTTTCTGCCAACAACCTTTTCTTTTCTTTCTTTTTCTCCCTCACCATTCTAATATCTCTCCTCTCCTCTTTGCCTCTCTTCCATTACAGAACCCCTCCAAGACCCCAAGGTCCTTTCCCTACTCTTTGAGGCACTCTTACAATCTCAGGGGCAGTGAAGGCATGCCAGTGTTCTTTACCTCTGTGCTTTCTGGATAGTTGCAGCTGCCCACCAGGCAACAGAGATAAGTCTCTGCTGTCCCTGTTGGGGTTTTGAATATGTAGCCCTTGGAAATTTATGTCATAAAGAGATACCATATATTCCATTTATCTGTAGAGGACAAAGCTGAAGGTTAAACAGCTACATAGTACAGTAGCCAGCTGATGTTTTTCTGCCCACTTATCTCAGTATGACTAATAGAAGGGAGATAACATGCTAGGGATGAGGTCAGATGATGTCACCAGTCACCAATTGGATGAAGGGGAGTTGCTAGAACTTGCTAGAACAGCTAGGAAACCCAATATAAGTCATGGTGCAAGGCAGCCCACTTCACTTCTTCAACTGACTTTGACAGACTGCTAACTGTAAGCTTAGCTATTAGAGCAATGATTTTGTTTGTAGTTTAGGATGTAAACAATAAAGACTGTTAGTTTTTTTAGACACTAAATGTGTCCATCTACTCATTGAGCATGCTGGAAGCATCTGGATCAGGGTTTTGCTACTCTGTTAACCTGACTGTTGGCTGGACTCCTGAGCATAAACAGACTCCAGCAGGCTGTAGCGGGACAGTCCCTCTGTGGCTCAGAAAGTCATCTCTGTGTCTGTTGGGCAGTTTGAGTGCCAATCCCATAGGCAGAGAGAGCATGTTCAGGAAATGGTGACCGATGCTTCCCTTCAAGGAAAGGCTCCATGGGGAGAAGCATGCGTATTGAACACTGCTTCCCAAAGGAGCTTTGTGAAGTGTTCAGTGCTAGACTCTACCCCATCTTTCCTAAAGGGAAGGCTGGATGGAGGGGTATGTGGACAGTCAAATCTGATTCCTAAAAATGCATGGCACAGTGCATGCTTCTGCCCTGTTCCACCCATGAGACTAGATAGGCCAGGAGCAGTGGGTGCAAGTCCCAAGTTTTCCCCAAGGGACAGAGTGGGGAGGACAGGGAAGGGCTGGTTGCAGATTGCAAGTCATTTCCACCCCCATAGACTATGGCTTTCCCACGCCTGGGTTATTCCTGTATAGGACTTTGCTCTAGATGCTGATGGACAGGCAGAGAGCACAAGTTTATATGTGTCTACTCAGAAAAAAACCCAAAGAATTCAATGAAACTTACACCCAGTTAGACGAGCATAGGATTGGAGCCTTGATCACAGTTCCTTAAAGACAGAGCAGAGGTTTTTCTTATGCTACATCAGTAGTACTCATTTATTCATTTCTATGCCATGCTTCATAATGTTTATCTCATGTCAGTTCATAGTAGAGTTTATAATCAGAAACAATACTAAAATATGTAATAACAGAACTAAATCAAAATAGTAGTTCACTTTCTGCAATGTTTGCTTTAAATGGCTGGTCTAGTTCCCTTACTGCTTCTGTTGTAGTTTCTTTCTGGTGGCATTCACTATTACCTCCACCATTGTTAAGACCCTGCAAATTTGTCAGTTAAGCAAGAGCTAATTAAGGCTTTTGTCTAACAGATACTGGGTTCTCTGTGTACTTGTCCCCCCCCCCCAATACATTTCTCCCCTACAAATGAGCATAGCATTCTACCTACCTTCATCCAAACACTTTCATCCCTGGCCAATAATCAGTTCTACTGCTTGGTCTACCAAAGAGAACCAGTGTACCTGAATCACTGAGGGTCTGTGGGGACCCACTCGTGACACTAAAATTGCGATATAAAATTGGGGGATTTTAATTAGCTCAAAGATAGGGCTGTGAGAGGCTGGGTAACTTATGGGACCTTTGCACCTGTGTATACCAGTACTCACTGCAGAGACTCTGGGTTCAAAGTAAATAAAATGGTTTTTATTGGAAAACAGAAGCATTCACACATGCACTCACTCTCACAAGACAACCACACAAGGCTAACAAAGGATTAAGGCAGAAAGATTTGGATAGAGGAATAGATTTGGGAAACTATAGGCTATAATTACCAGTCCTGAGGAGCGGAGGTTTAGGGGAGCAAAAGAAACTCAGACAAGAAACTGAGGGTGCCACAGCCATCTGATAGAATGCTCAGAGCTGTGCACATATGGCTATTGTTGGGGGTATTATTTATACCCAATTTTGTATCCTGGGGGTATATTTCAGTGTAGAACAATGCTTGGATGGGTTTCCCACAGTTGATCAAAGGAAACTCCAACTTTGCCAATTCCTGCTAATGGCTGAGATATCAAGATTGGTGGGTTCATGGCAGCCCCCTTACTTTGGGAGAGGAAAAGTGCAAGATGACATTTGCAAGGATAATGGGTGCTCTGGTCACCATTTGTTTGCAAGTATGTTTTACTGCCAAGAGCATCGAGGATGGGATTAGCACATTCAGGGCCGGTTTAAGGCACCAGTGGCATGAGCATCCACAGGGGGCCCCATCATTGTGGAGGGGCCCATAGTAACCGTCCTCCTGCAAAAACATTATTAGTAATAATCTGAATATCCTGTATTGTGAATAGCTTAGGTTGATTTAGGTTACATTGACCTGAGATAAACATATGGGGCCTCCAAAATAAAGCATTGCAGGGCCCCCCAAAATTCCTTAAACAGGTTCTGAGCACATTCCACTTTGATGGCGCTGATCTTAAAGGGCTCCGCTTAATTCCATCTTCGGTTTGTTGGAAATTTCCAAGACATCTTCTTTAAGCCCTGGTGATCTTTGTTTGAACCCACTTTTGGTTTGTCTTGTTCCACCTTGACCTTGTGAAATGTCCAATATTGCAGAATTATGAATTATTGGAGTGAGGGGATATAAGGCAGGGTTGCACCAGCTGAGGTTTTTTGCCTGGTTCCCTTCCTCTTCACATGTGAAGGCATATTTACTGTTCCCAGTTACTGAACTCTTCTGCCTTGCATCTTATTTTGGGGTGTGAAGTGGAAGACAAGAAGCAAGAAGCAGCACCATAGCATAGCAACTCATAGAATCGAAAGAGACCACAAGGGCCATCCAGCCCTATGTCCTGCTGTGCAAGAATACACAATCAAAGCACTCCTGACAGATGGCCATCCAGCCTCTGTTTTTAAACCTCCAAAGAAGGAGACTCCACCACACTCCAAGGCAAAACATTCCACTGTTGAATAGCTCTTACCATCAGGAAGTTCTTCCTAATATTTAGATGGAATCTCTTTCCTTGTAGTTTGAATCCATTGCTCCATGTCCTAGTCTCTGGAGCAGCAAAAAACAAGCTTGCTCCTTCTTCAGTATGACATCCTTTCAAATATTTAAGCATGGCTTTCATATTACCTCTTAACCTTCTCTTCTCCAGGCTAAACATACCCAGCTCCCTAAGCCACTCCTCATAGGGCATGGCTTCAGACTTTTCATCATTTTGGTCACCCTCCTCTGGACACATTCCAGCTTGTCAGTATCCTTGAATTGTGGTGCCCAGAATTGGACACAGTATTGCAGGTGAGGTCTGACCAAAGCAGAATAGAGTGGCACTATTACTTCCCTCGATCTAGACACTATACTCCAATGTGATGCCATTCATTCATCTAGAGACATGGGATAAACCAACAAACAAATAGTAGGCAAAATGAGTACCTCTGCAAGACTAGATCCTTCATATATTCTTCAAGGAAGGGTATTCTTACAACAATTATACATCTTACTCAGAATGAAATGACAGAATGAGTGAGCAGGATTATCCCAGCCTGTATCCCTTTTGCCCATGTAAAACAAAACAGTCCCATCCCCCAAACCCTAACTGAATGTGGAAACTAGCAGAGTGTGGTGAGAGATTGAATGTAGCTCTTTTATGAATATTTTGACTTACTATTTCCTCCCCTGACAGTCTGCCATGATATAGTCCAATATTTTACACATACTCTTGCACACATGCACCTCTTCCAGTTCTGGAGAATTTGTAAAATAGCTCATAGTACAGCACCAACTAGGCCTGGGGACTTGAATTTGATTTTGAAGAAACACTGAGTGATAGGACAAGCAGACTTCTTCCAAAGACAGAGTTTGCCTTGTATGAAGTAGAGATTATTTCAGATGGTTTTTTTCCCTGTGAGAAAGAGGAGAGAGTTGCGTTGAGAGTCAAAAAATGATAGGAGGCATTCATTCCACTCACATGTAGGGCTTTCATTACTTATCCTTTGTGTTTCATTGACATAGGAAAATTTGTGGAAATTTAAGGTGGGCATTATAAATGTGTCACTTGGTCTTGATGGATGAATGAAAGAAAGATATAAATGACTATAAAGGAAAGAGGCAAATCATTTCTTGTAGTTTCAAGCAGAGAGAATCTTGTGTTCTTGTTCTTTCACTTTCACAGGGAAGCTTCTTAATTTTAACTGGGCAGTGGCCAAAACTCACATAGTGCCCTTGAATTCAATCCCATCATGAGCTGGCAAGTTAATGGATTTTGTACCTAAGACTCCAGGGTTGGACAGTGTTCAAAGTAGTTAATCTTTGGTGATCTTTATTATCCTTGGTCCTTTTTTCTTTTTCTCTTTTTAAAAAAGGCTGTTCCCAAGAAAAGGGTGGAAAATACAGAACTGTTCAGAGAGACCCATCTTGTGCCAATGTTGGCACAGCTTTTTAGGATGACTTCTTGTATGTTTCTGGAGTGCTGAAAACTAGCTGGCATATGTAGTCATTATTGTATTTTAGCTTAGAGTCACTGTGAATAAATTAATAGCAAGGGTCCCAAGTCCAGGAAAATATAACAAATATATCCTAACTTTTCCCTCTACCCAGCCCAAAACGTATGCTGTCTAAACCTTCACACCATTATGCAGTCATGCTCTTGTGAAATACTCTGTAGTAAGGTACAGGCAGATCACAGTCATGTGAGATGTAGGAATGAGGTACTCTATGCACTGAAACTGATAGCAGTCTTTCCCTGATTCAACAAAACCCTTACCACTTACTTGTGGTGGAGAAAGAAATTGTCAAAGGATTAGTGGTCTCTAATTTTATTTTTATTTTTTTAAATCACTAAATAGACTGACAAATAAACTGAAAAATACCAAGGGTGAAATTGCAAGTATTATTCCAATAATCTTTACTTTTTTTTAACAGTTAAAAAGTATTTCAGTAATGTGAAAACTGAAGGTGAACTAATCATTAAGAAGAAATAGCAAAGAGATTTTAGGAAAGATTTGCTTTTTCAAAGAAAGAGGCTGCTATATGGTTGTGTACACCAAACAGACAAAATTAAGCCCACCTCTTTTTGCAATAGTTACCAAAGATTTATCCATTCCAACTCTGCAGTTCTATGATTCTATGGTTCTATGGTAAACGTATCCTCTTTCTTGCTTGCAGTGTTTGAAACTTGTGTATCCTAGAACTGTACATTGCAATACCTTTGGGGACAATTTCAAAGTGGTGTAAGTATTGCCGAAATGGAGGAAACCAGCAAAGTGTAAGTCACTGGCTTCTGCTCAGTTCCTTAGCAAATGGGAGAAAGAGTTATTCACCAAGGCAGTAGAGACCATTTTCATATTTTGTTGAATGGGTTTCTGAGCTGGGGGAGAATAAGGAGGTTGAAGGGATGTTGCTGAATCAGGCCTGCCATGGCTTGCAAGCAATGTAGAGGAGGAAGCTACAAGGGATTGTGTCAAACCTCTCTCAGAGTTTCCGCCCTATTGATTATTTCCAGGGATGCCCTTGCTTTTCCCTTCTGTTAGGGGTTTTTAAAGGCAGCAATTTTGTTATCAGCAGTAGTAGTGACAATATTCAGCTTCACTCTGTGATAGTGCAGTGGCATCATTCAAAAAGGCAAAGCCTTTTAAGTGTCTCTCTTTGTGTACATATATACACGTGTGTGTGTGTGTGTGTGTGTGTTACCTCCCTCCCCCTATTTTTGACATTGTTCCTTGCCCCCTCTTTCCATGCTGCTTGTTAAGCTGTTAACTCACTCCATTTATTTAGTGTACGTGTTGCCGAGAGCTCAATCTTTATCTTGGTGAAAACCAGGCTTGCTCATGGGCACATAATGAAATTGCATAAATATACCCTTAGCCAGGGAATCTAATTTATTTTCCCTGTTCATTATGGGGGAGAAGACCATTATGAAATGTATAACTTTTTTTCCCTCCTCCTCTTCTCTTCAGTGCTGGAATTGAAAGGCAGGCGTGCAGGCTCTTTTTGTACTGATGATTTCGTCCTGATTCAATTTGAAGCTGGTTAGAGCTCAAATACTGTAGCGTAATTGACAAAGATCAGTGTGGGTTGTAATGCTAATGTCTTGGCTGTAGCTTCAGAAGCTCTACAAGAGAGCAGGTTAGAAAACGCTTTCCAAAGACGATTGGATCTTTAGCAGTCTGGTTGGATGATGAGAAATCAGAAGGTAAGTTGCTGTGATTTGAGCCTCTTAGATTTGTGCATGTGTGTGTTTGTGTGTGTGTGCACACAGAGTGAGTGCATCTGAATGCCAGTTCTGCCACATTACAGTTGTGCAGGACAAGGCAAGGTGCTTTGTAAAAAGGGGTACAACCATCCAAGGTGTAGAGCAACATTTCTCTTCTTCTGTGCTAAATAGTGTGTGATGAAGAGGGGTAGAGCTGAAGATAATCTGTGCTAACCATGATCCTGATAGAAGGACCCAACAGACTATGGAAATGTTTTGCTAGTTGTCTGTTCTGCATGTTAACAGTAACAGAAGCACAGCTTTAATTGTACAGTGTAGTCAACATGTTTAGAATGTTGTAGAAAAAAGTAAAGCATCTTTCCTAACCTGAGGTTAAAATTCCAGGCATTAAAGGAGATATGTGGCTGCCACCAAACCAAGAAATGTCATGTTTCTCTTTCTTCTCTATCTTTAGCTACTATGTAGCATGATGTGATGACAGTATACAGTGAGTTTCCCCACTTCTTCTCTACTTCCATGGTTTTCCTCATCGCCCCACCACCACTTCATTGGCTGCTACTAGAAGGAGGCAGGGAACTTGCATTGTGATGACATCATATCATTCACTTTGTATTGGTAGACATTATCAGAGAGCAAGGAGGGGGGAGGGGAAGGGCTGATGTGGAGCTGTTGCTTTTAGTGGCAACCAAGCATATATCTCCAGTAACATCAGAGTAGAGCTATGCATACACATTGCCATTTGCAGCCTGATTTCTTTATAGTGTTGGATGATGCATGGCCTTTACTATGTCTCATGCACATAACCCCCTAAATAGATACAGTGGTGTAGTGGAACCTGGGCCAAAGCACAGTTTAATTAGCAGGGGATAATAGTGTCATATCCTATCCCTGTAGGCTTGCCACTGAGCTCAGCTGCAATCTTACAGTAGGTTGAAGGGGAAGAGGTGGGTGGGATGAATGTTGCAAGCTATACTTGTTGCCTAATACCTTAGGTTATTATCTGCCTCTAAGATGAGAAAAGGAGTCCCAGCCTTAAATTTATCTTTTTTTTCCTGATTGCCCACTGCTAGGCAATTGGCGAATCCCAGTGATGTCATTAAGCATGATGCACTAACCATCAAGCATAGTTCCTTGGCACATCATTCAAATTAAAAAAAAAAGAAAAGAGGAAAGTCTAAAAAAATGAGAAAATATTTATCTGGTGAATTAAGTTTTCCAAACTCTGCAATTGAGCAGAAAGCAAATAGACTTTTCCAGATCTGGATCCCAGATCTGGATCTCACAGTATTTCTATGGTGGGTGTCTGTGTTGCTGGATGGAGAGAGTGGGAATCATTTCCTCTTTCAGCTGCTACATTCTTCTTCTTCTGTATGCACACTAAGATTCAGAACTGAAAGAATTGTTGTTGTTGTTGCTCATTATGCTGAAGCTGAGGCTGAGGCTTTGTCATTACTTTTGAAAGCAAACAGAGGATATTATCACACGGGCTTAATAATCCAGAACAGGAACACAACAGTATCACTAAAGGATTTTCCTTCCAGATGACATTGTCTTTGTCCCGTTCTGACCCTGTGCTGCCGCCATTCAGTCCCCATTTTTTCTTATTCACGGGGGAAAATAATTAATAGGGCACCCGTTCCGTTTGTGTAATGGAATCACAGGTGTGTGAACCGATGCCTCGTTATGCTGGTGCGATCTGGGAGGCCCATGCCAACACTTCTGGGTATGATCATGACATCCAAGTAAGTGACAGCCTTTTCTGTACCATCCCTATGTTGCTGGTAAAGTTTTAGTGTGTTGGTGCTTGTTTTAATTTTAGACGTCTGCTTGTATTTTTTTTCCCATGTGAGCCGGGCTCCTTATAAGGTCCTGGAAGGTCCGTAGGGAACAATTGCATTGCTGATTAGGACATCCAGGTAAGTGATAGCCTTTTTTTATGCCCTTCCCTGTTTACTTTTTTTTTTTAAGGGTGCTTATGTGCTTGGTTTATTTTTTGATGTTTGGTTTTTTTATTTTATTTTTAAATTCCCCATGCGATCGTTCTCTTGTGAGAACAATCGGGATTTGCTCTCCAGGAAGTGAATGGGGCTCTGTGAGATCTCCATTCACTTCCTGTACTGCTGGAGGAGGGGGAAGCAGTTTCTATCCCACGATTCAGGTAAGTATCTGGGGAAAAAAATTATTCAGTTACAGGGACAGGAGGGGGGCGGGAATTAGAGGGTGCTACAGGAACTTTTTTTCAGACCCGTGTGATAATCTTCAGAGTGGCAGGAGAAAGAAGGAGTCCAATCTCAAATGTTCTTAAACTTCCCTTCCCTCTCCTCATGCTATATTCAAACTAATAATTTTGATTCTTGAGTCTTTTGTTCTTGTTGTAGCATTTGCAGCTGGGAAACTGAGCAGCCCTGAAGATATGGAAAGAGGAAAAACCAATCTGTTAGTAAAAGAGTGAATTCTGTGTAGAGTGGGATGTGGGCCTTAGTTTCTAGTCCCTTGCATCATCTGCTCCTTGCTCTGCTTGTTTCGGTTGTTTGCTCCAAAAGTTGTGTTTGTGTGAGTGACTGTTTTTGTCTTGCACAATCTTTAGTTTATTTTGCAGATGAATAGAACTTGTGTAAAATTCACATTAAAGTAGAGCTGAAATGTTTTTCATTGTTGTTAGAGTACTGTAATATATTTGGACTTGAAAGAGCTGGATTCCAATCTACTGAGATATAAAAGTAACTTGGTGACTTTCAGTCAATTAGTCTCTCTCAGCCCGACGTACCTCACAGGATGTTCTAAAGATAAAATGAAGAAGCGGAGAGCTACATAAACCCCCTTGAATTTGTAGTGGGAAGGCAGAATGTAAACATAAATAATTTTTGACATGATTAAATCAGAGATATAATTTCTGTAATTGGATAATGGCCCTAGTAATTCAATCTTGACTGTTTTACAGCCCTTTTATAATTAAGATACCAGCACACTTTCAGCAAAGTCAGTTCCTAAGCGGCATTTCATATGCAGAGCTTGGAATGTTACATTTGAAGATTATTAATTCAATAATGTTAAATGTTAGAAATTGAAAAATTCACTGGCATAAACACTAATAATTGAACCTGTTTAGTTCTGTAAATTATCATTGATAAACTTGTTGATTGAAATGTTAGTGTTGGGCCAAGCAGCGACATTTATAGAAAATAACATGGAGGCTGTCACTGTTGATCTTAGGGAAGCACGTGTTATTACTGGCACCTTCAAAAAAGTATCTTTTTGTCTTTTGAAAGTTTCCATTCTTCAACATGGAAAGGCCATAATAGGATTGTTGCCTGGAAATGATAGGAGTCCAGTATGTCTGGAAACACCAGTTTGGGGAAGGCTTGTTCCAAAGCATCGGATTAATATATTTTTATCCTGCCTTTCTTCCCAATATAGTATCCAAGGTGGATCTCATCTTACAACTGCTTCAATTCAGTAGGTTGTTCATTTACACCTCTTTTCTTTCCAACCCCTCTAACACATAAACTTTGCTCACTCTTGTGTTCAAACATATTGTTTAAGATTTGTAAGGAGTGATGTATTTCAGTGATAGGCCACTGATCCACCACAAATATAATAAGTGGGTGGCTACTAATATTGGACAAAGATTCAAAAATGGAGAAAACTTGTTGTGAAATTCTTGTAAGTCTGTGATCATATGCAGAGTATTTTTCTACTTATGATCTTAATCACTGCATCATTTCTGCCTCCCCACTCCAAATCAACAGTGTAGTTTGCAAAGAGTGGTAAAGCACAAGTTTTGCATGCAGGAGCAAGGGATCCCAAATTCTCCGTCATCTGCAGTTTTAATGATCAGGTAGTAACTCACCCATCTCTGCACCCATATTACCTTAACAGTATAATGAAAAGGGGATGGATAAGAAGGAGGAGGAAGGATGATAAAAATCAGAATGCAAAGAGTGAAGGGAGAGAGAAGAAGCCAAGAGAGAAAGAAATGGGGGACGGGTTTGAGAAAGACTTTTTACTTAATTATCCAAGAGTCCAGCATTATGTTAATAATACACTAAGAATTGCAAAGGGATTGATTACAGCTCACCCCAAATAATATTAGAATGTATATTATACAGTAATATATTATAGAAATCAGTTGAATATATAATCACTGGGTGGGGAGCTACTGAAGAGAGTGCACTCCCACCCTCCAGAAAAGTTGCACATTTTCTTTTCATGCAGGCTCTTGGGGCGGGGTGTGCTTTTTTCCTAGAAGTGCTTCCTGAAGGGGCCTAAAATGTTATATAGTAAGTGCATATTATGCCAGAATATGCAAGAGAAGACAGTCCAGAATATAAGAGAGGAGTAAAAGTTACTAGCATACCCACCTCCCAGAATGACTCCAGACATTTTCTTTTCGTATAGGGTAATGGGGGACATTCTCAAATGGCTCTGGCTGCTTTAGGGCCCTGGTTTCCTGCTAAGCCATCTCCTGCCAACCTCATTCCTTTATAAGGCTCACTTTTTCCCCATTCCCCCCCCCAATTTGTTGCTCTCCTACAGAAGCCCTGCCTCCTCCCTGCTGTCTTCTCAAAGAAACCATGTGGATTAGTTTGCCTAACAATGGAGCCATGAGACACATTTCTTCCAGTTCTAATATTTCTTCTCCTGAGCAAGCAGGAGCACTCTTATGATTTTTAATCATATAATTCACAAATGCCCATAACTTCAGCATTAATTGGAGAATCTAGAAAGGTTGGTGAAATCACTAGAAAAAACTTAGTGAATGAATAATATACAGTTAATCAACAAGCTAACTCCAACTCTGTTCATATGTGCTGATATCCAAGCAATTCTTACATAGATACATAGATTTTGAAGCTATCTTAAACCAATGTAATGCAGCAGGGGCAAGATGGATCAGAAAACTTGATCTACACAATTCATAATGTCCATGTTTGTCAGAGGGTTGCATTCATTCTATGGAGGGTTGTTTTCTTTGTATGAATAAAGCTGTTTCCAATGTATAGGCTAATTATGGCAATTTTAAAATTATGATTTTTTAAAGAAAAATGATATTAATATAATTCTTCACTTTTAACATTTTCCAAATAACTAACGGCTTATTAGAACCCGTGTGGAAACCCCCTGGATGACCTTGGGCAAGTCACACTCTCTCAGTCTTGGAGAAAGGCAATCACAAACCTCCTTTGGATAAATCTTGCCAAGAGAACTCTATGATAGGGGTGGCCATAAGTCTGATTATGAATGAATGTCATGATTGGTGCTTCTATCATGGATCCGACATTATGCCAGTCATAGTTAAATGATGAATTCCCATAAGCCATCATGAAACCAAACCTGGTATCCCCAGCCCCCATGCACCCAAATAATTGGCAATATTTAATAATTTGGCCTTAATGTGGTCTTCCACAGAAGCTGCAGTAGATCAGGGGGCCCTGAAAAAGTCCCCAAAAAGACACTCTGGCTGGAAAAAGCCAAGTCATGCATCGCTTTAAGGAAAGGCCATGGGAAATTCCAAATCTCAAGGCAACACAAAGGAAGGTCAAGCCAGACCTAAGATAATGTTCTCTGAGCACACCTGATGGCAGACAATGAATCCCAACAATGATAGCTGGGACATCCTTTGTCTGTATGTAACATCTTTCCTGATTCCCAGATCTAGCAATCAAAAAAGATAGTCACTGGTTTCAATTTCAAAGTGACTGTCCATTGACAAGTACTTGACATCTCCAGAGATCCATTATTCAATCTGGAAAGTCCCCTGAAAGGTATTGTTCTCATTCAAAATCCCATCACCTCAGGGCATGTTTTTGGGTATAAATAGTAGCCCCAAACCACATCTCAGTGTGCACAGACCTCTTTCCTGAGGATGCTCTGCCCCTCTGTGTAGCCACGCACACAGATCATTTTCCTGAGGACACTGTCCCTCTGTGTAGTGACTCCTGCTTCCCCCATGCATGCTGACAGACTGCTCTGAGACTTTGGACTAAAGGACAGGTTGTATCATCTCAAGGATCCCTCATACTATTCCCCTATCCAGACACCCTCCCACCTTTCTTTCGCTAGCCTCTGTGTGAATGTTTCTTGTATGAATGTGTGCGTGATTGGTGTTATTATTTTTGAACCTTCAATAAAGATCATTGTTAACTTTTTATCTTATGTATGTCCATTTAGAGCTAGTAGGGGTAAACATAGGTGTAAAGATCCCCTTGTTGCCCCCTATAGCATTGCCAAGTCGAGTTGCTGCTAATTTCTCCAAAATATTAGTACAGTAACTTGAACTTGTGTGGGATTTCTACATCACTAGCTATTTGGGTAACAATGGAAGCTTACATGAGGATTTTTGATGTATTCCATCCATCTCTGTTAATCAAACATTGCCAGTAAAATATGGGACACAGATTCAGATGTGGAGGAGCTGCAACTACATTACAATTGTATATTAGGCTATACAAATAAAAGTTTTATTTTTTCCCATTACACTTCATGTCAGCCCATCCCATGTCCTAAACCACAGCTAGAGACATTTTGAAAGGTTTGCTTAAGGACATCAACAGGGGGCTGCCATCAGACTGTCAAGGCTTACTCATATCACTTAAACTTAGTTGGAGATCATGATTCTTCTTATGTGAAGTTTGACTATAACTCTGCTCTACATTAGTGATGTCAAACTCCCAATTCTGAGGATTGTTTTCTGTCTGTGTAGGCCTAAATATCCTAAAGGCACCAGATCCCATCTGATCTTGGAAGCTAAGCAGGGTCAGCCCTGGTTAGTACTTGGATGAGAGATGGCCAACGAATCCTAGGTGCCTTAGGCTATATTTCAGAGGAAGGAAGTGGCAAAACCACTTCTGAGTATTCCTTGCCTAAGAAAACCCCATGAAACTCACTGACTGTACCCAGTTTATTCCATTTCCACTGGGAAGAAATGGATCAGTGTCCGCGGGAGCTCGTCCCTGCAGGCTAGCCCATCACTCTAGCTGCCAGTTGCCCTTGCTCTTCTGTGTCCAGGCAGCAGGCCTGCAGCATGTGACCAGCCTTGGTCATATGCACAGGGCATTGTCACCTGGTGCAGGCCAGCTTCCCAGAACTGGCAGAGCAAGGAAAATGGTGGCAGTGGTGGGCCAGTGTTCTGTTTGGACTCTGGTCCATTTCGTCCAGTTAATGAGGGCAAAGTAGGCGTGATCTGTGGCTGGGATATGCTGGCGGGAGCCAGTTTATCATGGCTTGTGTAGATAAGCCCATACACTGAGCTGAAAAGTAACGCTGCCTTAGGGAAAATGTAGCCACTGTGAGACATTTCCATAGCAGAGATGGAACAAGTTTTGGTCCTTCAGATGCCAGCCTGTTACAGCTATAAAATTCATATTTCCAGGGTTAAGTGGGGGCTCTTTAGATGCTGCTGCTGAGTGGATTTATGAGCTGTATCTTCACAGTTTTATAGACTTAATGTATGTTTCCAATATTTTCTTATTATGTTTAAAGAGTAATTTCTACAACTGTATTTGCCTGATAGTCATTAGTAAAATGAGGGTTCCAGTGCCCTGTTGCAAAACTAAGGAAATAGAAAATTATGTTCCAGCCATTGAATCAACTTAATTGCCTCCTCTATGAGAACAATGTGGAAGGCTTGTATAAAGCAAAGGTGTACCACTATACACCTTTGCTTTGTACAAAGCAACGAGAGGGAAGAACTTTTGGCAATCTGGGGCAGATCTATCATCTGGACAAGAGAAACAACTGAGCATGCCCTAAACTGCACCAGTCTCATTTAGATCCTGAATAAATATTGAATTTAAGTCTTCATGTTGGGTTAGACTAGGAGTTTGTCTACAAGGGGCAAATAAAATGATCTTACCTTGTTTTCATAACAAGCTATCCAGATGATGGATGGCTTGTATCCGTTCCCCCCCCCCAGCACTTCAGGGCCAAAAAGAGTTGGGATTTAATCCAGATTTGATCAGAAAATCCAGATATTCATCCATGTGTGTGGACTGTGCTCCATAGTGGCATTGGTGTGTGGCTGGGGAAGGAGTGTCAATATCTGGACAGAAGAGGTCAGGAGAAGGCTCCCTGGGCCAGGTGATCAGCTGACCTTTCCTGCCAGGAAATGTTTCTTCCCCTGTTTCAATTTCACTTTTTAACAGTTCTTTGTCACCTTTGTTTGCATGTGCATAGTTGTTCGAAGAAGTATATACCAGTATACCCATATCATTAGCTTCACTTGATTTAATAGGGCACCTGAAGCTCCTCTGATCCATGGGAGAAGAGGCGGAGGCAATGTGGACATATGTACATTCACATGCATGGATGGAGCGGAGGGGGATGCACATACTATGATTTATTGGACTGGGGTGAGTTCAGAAGGGAGAAGTGTGTGGACAGTGCCCCCAAACTTGCCTTGGTGTATGTGGTAGACCAGAGTAACCTGAAGGTAAAACTTGGATTTTCCTGTCAGTGTAGCCCTAAATGAACCTCTGTGCTCTAGATATGGGTCCCTTGCAGAAATATGCTCTAGAAGTGGGTTCTGGAACCATGCCCATATGCTACTGCTTAACAGGTATCTTGAAAAAGGAACTACTTCTCCCTGCCCCCCAACCACGCCACCCCACCCTGCTTGCTACAGCCTTTAAAAAGAGCTTGAGCTAGCACCGGCAAGCATTACTTGGGTTCACACATGTGCTCTGCATCTTTGCTCCACCCACCCCTACCTCACCCCTCACCTACACTTTCACCTCATTCTCTAGTGTTTGGTGCTCAATGAGATGGGATTAATATTTGCTTCACTTAACTGGCCAGGGTGTTTGTGAGGATTAATTATTGAAAGCCTGCAAAGTGCTTTTTTGAATGTAAGTGCAAAGCTTTATGATTATTTTATCATGTCCCACACTTGAAAGGTAGGGCAGGCTTTCCTTGTGCAATTACAGGTGCGTGGACGTGTCAACTGGCAGAGCCTGTTGGCATGGCTGCTGTATCCAGAATAGAAAGGAATCTTGACTTTAGCTCCCCTGTATCTCTGTTGAGGGACAGGGTTTGCAGGGACAGCCACTCCTTCTCCTTGACATCTGTTTCTGCTCACCTAAGCTGGGCCTCAGACATAATTACATGGCTTGTGTTGCTGGGTGTGCATGAACAAACTGGCTCTGGAACAATTTGGTGGCTGCTAAGCCAGAGCAGGCAGTTTGCCATTCTAGCAGTGTTGAGGTTTCCTCCACTTGATACAAACATAGAAGGTTCATTCTGTTGACTAGAGTCCTAAAGTGAACTGGAAACTTCAGTAGAAGTGAATATAGCGACCATGATGTGGAAGTTACCCTCCCTGATGCCAAATAACCAAAGAATAAAGAAAAAAGCATGAACTCTGAAGTTTCAAAGGAAACCTCTCAAGCCTCATTGCTCAAAGAACCACAGTTAAAAATTAGGAACATGAGGGAGGGGGGAAAGCAGAGGGCAACTCAGTCCTGATTAAATGTGCCACCTCAAAGCAATATGCCTTATTACAGGTAACTTTTTTGGGAATTGTAATATGGAGTAAGTAGCAGCAGGCAGTTTTTATTAGGAAAACTGTAACAGGAAGGAGGATTAAGCCTTTCCACTCTCCATATCACAGTACTGTACTGCTTGCTCATAATGTTGGCCTTCACCTTTTCTCTTCTTGTCTTTATGCCAGATGCACTTGAAGGTATGTAGGCAAAAACAAACAAACAAACAAAAAAACATTTATCAGGGGCAAGATCTTCATTGCACTGGGTTGCTTCTTTCAGGATATTCTGCCACACATTTGTGGTGACTATAGCCTGCACTCACAGTTTGAGGTCCATTCATCCCCCCACCCATGTACAAAATATCTAAGTTGTTTGCTCCCAAGAGACATAAGGTTTGACCATTTGCTTGTTCCTAAGCAGGCCCCTGCAGTTTTGTTTTATTCAGCATTTAGAAATGATGAATTTCCATATGTATATAAAATGTGCTGCCAAAACCATCCCTAATCTGGTTATCCTTAAAATCTTAGGCAGGGGGAAAGGGCACTCATCAACCATTGCATTTTCTGTTTTTCTTTTTCTCCATCCTCTTTGGGCCACAGAGGATCAGTATCTATGTATCTTGTAATGACATCTTTTCTTCCCCTTGTATGAAAGCAAAAGTATTGCCTGTGAACTTTTCCCCACAGAGGGTGAGAGACAGATGTACAAACAACATAGGCAGTCCATGGAGAGATACCCATATGTTACTCTATCTCCACTAATATACTTATTCCATGGATGCTGAACTCATACAGTTATTAAAAGCTCAACAGTTTTCTAAGCCTTCTGTTCCCAGACTTTGCTATTTGCCACAACTGTTGTCTAAGACAGCAGAATTTATTTAGCTCACACCCAAACCTCGGAACAATTGTGGCTTGCATATTATACCAGCAGGATTTATGTATTTAAAAGTTATGTCACTTTTTGTTTTTCTTCTGTGTAATCAGGAATGTTCTCAACTGGAAATGGAATGCTGGGTGTGGCATATTTTGTGTTCAAGAGCTAAAAGATTTTCTCTTGGGCAGGTTGCATTTTTAATGTGTTCTGTTTTAAAACCAGAATTTAGCATTAGCATAAATGTATTCCCATATTTGGTTTCTGTGAGACCTTAGCCTCTTATCTCTTTTAGTGCATAAGGATGTTTATTTTGTTTATGGGGTTTATATCCTGCCTTTTACAAAAAGCAAACTGAAAGCAGCTCAGAATTATACAATAAATGTAGCAATAAAATACAGCATTAAAACTTTAATTAATCCCAAAGATAAAAGCAATAGTTAAGACAATAATGAGAAACCTCACATACCAATAAAAAGATGAGATACTGGGATGGATTTGAGCACTTGCATGGTAGAAAAGAAGAAACCAGGCCAACACACATAGAGATGAAATGTTGAGTGCCACCACTGAGAAGGCTCTTTCTCCAGTTTGCCACCTGCTTAGACTTAGAAAGAAAAAGACCTTTGAGGATTATTTTAACAGTTTTGCTACAAGTGATTTCTCTATCACATTTTTTTTTCATTTTTAAAACCCAACAGGAGATTATATTCCTTGAGACAGACTTTAAGAACAAATTGATACAGAGTTAGTTCAAAGGTCCATACAGGCCAGAATGCTATCTTGTCTATGGCTAGCTAATACCAGGTGTTGTGTAGAGGAAGTGTGTAAGACCTAGGATAAGTATATAATGATCCAACTATTCATTGTTCCACCCCCAGCTTCTGGGAGTTGAATATTTTGCAAATGTGATGTTTCATAAGCTGTGCATATGCATAGCTACTCTAGACTAGCTGAGCTGTATATGAATTAATTGACCTCCCATCATTGATGTCTGAGCCAATTTAAAAAAAAAATTAGCCTCCTGCATCTCTACTCTGCCCCAGATGATTTGTAAGTATTCAAGGACACTAGAGGACTTATATTCCTTCTCATGGACATACTATTTCAAATCACAAAATTGTGTTGGTGAGCACAAAAAAATTCATCCTAAGTGTAAAAACTTCATCTTGCTTATCCAACTGCTTGCTTGTTCATTTAAGCTGGCAGGTTGGTTGAGTTGCTTATGCTTAAAACACATTTCTGCTTCTTTTCAGGCTGTGGTATGCATTTGCATTTGCAAGGACTGCGTATTCATATCCATTTATCCTTCTGCTTTGCATCTAGAAGCTATGTGTACTTTGCTTCCTTTCAACAAGCCAGCTTCATTGAACATTTTCTTGCTTGTACATTTTTTGGATAAATAGAAATCTGGTGGTAGAGTCAGGCTTGATACTAATTTCATGAACTAAACCTCCACCATCTTGTCCATTGCTTCATGTTGCTGCTAAAGCCAAAGAAAGCAGAATTTCACAGGAAATCATTGCTTTGCAGTGTATTGGGAGTCATTTACACCTAAATCATTCCATATTCTATTCTTTTCTTTTCTTCAGTGGACACCCAAATCTCCATAGTAAATTGAAATGTTCACTGTGATATGTGAGCTTCCAGACAAGGCTTTTATGGTATAATAGACCTGCCTCATTGATGGGAATCTCAAGGGGTCCAGATATCTTTCTCTTGGTTTGTAACCCATCTGTGCTTCCCCACCATTTTCCCTGCCTTTTTCATTATCATGGAAAACCGGTGAAAGTAAGAAAGATGGACTAGACCCACAGAGTCTGTTGACATGGTAGCACTAGGACCCCTGTGTCTGAAAGTCTTTTTAAACTCAACTTTGTGCTACCCTAAGAACTTCACATGGGAAAAAAAGGATTTCAGTAAAATAAGGTGGGCCCCTGGCCGTTGTGTGTGTGTGTGTATCTTCAAGGTCAAGTTACCTGTCAACCTATGGTGACTCCATGAATTTCATAGGGTTTTCTTAAGCAAGGAATCCTCTGTCTGGAAAAGCTTGATACTAGCCAGCAAAGTATATATAAACAGCAAGTATCTCAGAAGGTGGCCAGCTTTTAATGAGCACACCAGAATGCAAACACAGTCCAGAACGTCAAAGGCTTATGACAGGCAGCAAGGGTCTAAACCAGTTCATGAATCAGTAGGAAACAGGCAGCAGAGTAATCAGGAACAGTCTAAGGTCAAGGCACAAGGTCAAGCAGCAGAGTAATCAGGAACAGTCCAGGATCAAGGCACGAGTCAAAACAGCAAGGTTCAAGGCAATGAAGTCAGCAGGAAGCTTTCTCCAAGAAGATCAATTGATCTATGACAAAGCCTCCATCGCCTCTCCCAGCATATATAAAGCAATTAAGGCTTTGTCAGGTGTTTCTTAATGAGCAAGTTTTTCTCATAAAGTCTCAGAGATTTCCTTTGAGCTTCGTTTTGAGCTCACTGCTGGGTATATGATGGTGGAGGTAGGTCCCTCTCTTCTTCTTCATCCTTATCTGAATTGGCAGGGCTCTCTGCTGGGACTGATGCCAACCCACTTGGGCCAGGCTCTTCCTCTACTCGAGCCTCTAGGTTGGCAGGGTTCCCTACTAGTACAGGTGCAGATAAACCTGTGCCAGGTCCCTAAGGCTATTCCCTGCCATGTCATCCTCTGATTCTATGACCTCATTAGGCTCACAGGGCATGACATCCTCAGAGGTTATTTTGCTAGTTCCCTCCTCAGAAAATATAACCTACAACACCTGGTATTTGTTCAGTACATGACAGAGATTACCTATCACATGGACAACTTTCATATGTAAAACCACCCCTTGAAACCAAGTGGTAAAATCACTCATGCTTTCACTGCTTTTCCCTAAAGATCCAGTGGATTGGTGGTAATTTTTGAAATGCAGGCAGTCATCACAACAATCTCTACAGCCAGGTCCACAAGGAGAACCCACAGACACAGGCAGGTGTGTTGATCCATATCAACACCCCAGGCCTTTTTAAAAATAAAATTTAGGGCTGCCCAGTGGTGAGTATAATTTGTTTGTCAAGCATGCACCATTACAACACAACTATGCATTTTCCTCAGGTGCGCACACAAAAGTTCAGGAGGGTTGTATGGGGTGGGGGTTAGACTATAATTGCTAGGCTACAGATTTGACTACTAGTCCTAGCCATGCTGGCTGGGGAAGTCTGGATATTTTTGTCCAAAAAAGGTAATTTTTCTAAGCTTTGTTGCTTAGAATCATATCCAATGGCACTTAGAAGCCTGTGTGTGAGTATGTGCCTTCAAGTCGCCTGTTGGCTTATGGCAACCCCATGAATTTCATAAGGTTTTCTTTAAGCAAGGAATACTCAGAGGTGGTTTTGTTAGTTCCTTCCCCTGACATATGGCCTACAGCACCTGGTATTCATTGGCAGTCTCCCATCCAAGTATTAACCAAGGCTGACTCTGCTTAACTGCCAAGATCTGGTGCCTTTAGGGTATTTAGGGCAGAAACCTCCAATTTTATGCTCACACTTGTTCACTAACTGGAATTATGCCAAATGTTTGGAAATACAGAAAGTCAGCTTTGACACTTGAAAGAAATTTACCCTCAGAACAGACTAGGAAATCTATAAGTGTTACTACAAGGCTTATGCCCTGCTTCTTAGCATTTGCCATCTAATGTAGGACGATTATTTGTTAGTATGCTATTTATTTATTTATTTATTTATTTTCTTTTATACATGATATTTTTTATTTTCCCAAATCTTTGTTTTTAAGGGGTCTTTCTCAGGAATAGATTATTCATTCTTAGCCTTCATCAGTTTCTACTGTTTCATTTTAAGCCACTTGATTATAGCCTTTATTAGGAGTAAACAGTGAAAATGAAAGGTGTTTGTTTGTTTGTTTGTTTGTAAGAAAGGAGCTTCCTTAGTTCCAGGAAAAGCTTGAAAAAGTTACTTCTTTAACTACAACTCACAGAATCCTCTGGGAAGCTTGCCTAATGGCTGTTCCGAATTCTGGGAGTTACTGTCCAAAACAGTTTTCTTCCAAGATCACCCAAGGCATGATCTGAATGTATATTGTTACAGCAACCTTGCCTAAAGCTAAGGAGTTCTGGGTCCACTTAGTGCTTGGATAGGAAACCACCTGGGAACTATGTCATCCTTCACCTTGAATCCACAATGCAAGAAAAAGTGGCATGTAAATGTGAGTCTGTGCCTAACTACCCTAAACTGTGAGAAAGAAGTTTTCAGAGGGGAAAAGGGGGGGGGGGTTATCTCAAATCAATCATGGCACCAGTTCCAGAATGGAACTCTACATAGCAGGCTGCTGGGGGAAGGAAGAATCATCTCAGCATGCAATGGCTAGGAAACTTGGTATGGTCACAAATAGAAATGAAATGGGATTTCTTATAATTCTGTTGTTGTCAGTTCAGAGTCTGGACAGCTATCTGCTGGGAATGTTTTAGCTGGAGATCTTGCACTGAGCAGGGGGTTGGACTAGATGGCGCATGAGGCCTCTTCCAACTCTGATTCTTCCTTATGAAGAAAATGATTTTCTGAAAGGAGAGCTTCTTTCTGTGAAGGATGCTCTCTAAACAACTATGGCCACCTCATGAATTTCATAGGGCTAGTACTTCAAAAATTAAAAAAGAGTGGTATAAGTCCTCTTCATATACGCCATTCCCATAGAGTCATAGAGTTGGAAAGAGCCTCATGGGCCATCTAATCTAACCAACTGCTCAATGCAAGATCTCAAGCTAAAGCATCCCCAGTAGGTAGCTGTCCAGCCTCTTTATGAAGACATCCAGAGAAGGAGACCCCCACCACCTTTCTAGGCAATTGATTCCACTGCTGAACCACTCTTACTTTTGAGAAGTTCCTTCCCTTTCCTCATTTGTTTTGTTCTCCAGACTCTTATCATCCTTGTTGCCCTTCTCTAATTTGCTCCAACTTGTCTATATCCTTCTTACAATGAGGTGCCCAGAACTGAACACAGTACTCCAGATGAGGCCTGACCAGTGCAGAATTAGAGGTACTATTACTTCCCTCGACTTAGAAACTATGCTTCTATTAATGCAGGCTAAAATAGTATTTGCTTTTTTTGCTGCAGCATCACACTGCTGGCTCATGTTCAATGTAAGATCACCAGTAATCCCAAGATCCTTTTTGCATGTAGTACTGCTGAACCATATATCCCCCATCCTCTAAGCTTGCATTTGGTTTATGTGGCCTAAATGTAGAATTTTATATTTGTCTCTATTGAATTTCATTTTATTAATTTTTGCTCAATTGTCTAGTTTATCTAGGTCCTTTTGAATTCTATTCCTATCTTACAATGTGTTAGCCACCCATCCAGTTCTGCATCATCTGCAAACTTGATAAGGACCCCCTCCATCCTAACATGAGTCACTTGACTGCTTCTTGTGCCTTGTAATGTGGCTTACTTCTGAGCAAGCAAAATTGTGTCTGGAAATGTCGTTTACCTCTAAATAAACATATGGTGGGCCCTGAGTATCCACTGGGGTTTGGTTCCAGGACCCCCACCCCCACCATGGATGCCAAAATCTGTGAATGCTCAAGTCCCATTATATACAATGGCATAGTAAAATGTCATCCCTTCTATAAAATGGGGAAACAGAAGGGTTTGCTTTTGGGAATCCCCCTCCCCCGAATATTTTCAAGCTGTGGTTGGTTGAATCTGTGAATATAGAACCCATGGATACGGAGAGCTGATTGTACATAAACTAATTTAGTGCTTGTTGAGGAGGAACTGTGTGTATTCACCAAAACTGTACCTTGCTAAGGATGCCACAGGAGGCAGAAAGCCAGTTTCTTTTGCTTGCACATTGTCTTCAGGTAGCAGAGCAAGTGGACAGATGCAAGAAGGCATAATATTTAGGCTGTATTTTGCACCTGTAGAATTCCACAGGTCTCATATGTTTCCCAGAGGTGTAGCCCCACACTCTTTTATCCTGCAGGCAGTATCTGAATACTCTTGTTTTGATACATCATCACTCATTTACTTTGCTTTGAAATCTTGCTTAGCAAGTTAACACCATTCTATCTGTGTAAAAAAAAATCATCATCATCATCATCATCAACAACAACAACAAACAACAACATCAACATATCTGCACAGCTGTTCACCTTGCTCCTTTTTAAGGCAATTAATGATAGAGCACTTTTGTTACAGCACTGCATTGCTGGTTTGCTATAAACATCAGTGCCCTGTTGTGCAGAGCTGTGTCTTCTTCTTGGGGTAGAAGTGGGGATGTGCTGCTAGCTTTGTGCCTGCAATCTCATGTACTAAGAGGGGCATTTCCTCAATCAGCTATACACAAGCAGAGCTGAGAATGAGGGAGCGGCAGGTGGTGTCCTAAACACAGCTGAATCCTTTGATGTGGAAATATCTTGCTGTTGTTTCCTTTCATGTCAGTCAGAGTTTCTGTCTCCTCACTTAAATGGTTCATCTTTGGGTGGCTGCTTGGGAATCAGTACAGCTGAAGCAAGAATGGAGAAGACAGAGTCCTGGATAATCGCAGAGAAAAACAGGCATTCAGCAGCAAGCGTCCTCACTAGGCTGACTAACATTTTTATACCCATGGAATAAATATATCTTCTGAAGCTGCTAAATCTGGTAGGGGGTGGGGGATACAGTAAATGTAATCATTTGGTTAAATGGGCCTGTTTAATGCCTATCAAACCACATACTCTGATAGCTGCTGTATAGTCTGGTGAAGTCCTTGTGTCATCCTTTCTTCCCAGCCTTGAGCCTCCATACATTGTTGGAACTATAGTTCCTGTCATCTTTATCAGTTGTGCCAATGGTCAGTGATAATGAGAGTTGTAGTTGAACAATATTTAGGTTCTTACAGTTGGAAAAAGGCTTCAAGGTAAGCTACAGTTGCAGAAAAGAACCACATTAAAAAAACAAAACTTCCCCACACCTGAATGTAAAAACAAGCAGAATGATAAAATCAGTAAAGACTGATATTCACACAGTGAAATAATGCCAGTGTTAAAAATCATTGTGCCTCAGGCAGTGCCTGTGGCAGTGGGCAGGACCAAAGAAAATGGCCCCCACAGTGTAAGCATTTTTCTGTTCTATTGAAATAGTTACCTATGTGTCCAGAGATGTCCACTCCACAGATAATGCCAACCCACCACATATTCTGGGGGCAGAGGTGAAGCAAAAGCAGGAATCACGTTGCATTATCCCAAGGCTCCCCAATTTCTATGTTAGAAAAAGACAAATTATGAGCCATTGTCCACTCTCTGCTGCTGCTATTTATTCAGGGTAAATATGCTAGTTACTGATTTGCAACAGATTTATATACTTCCTTCCTTTTGTGGTTGTGGCTACAGAAATGGCTTCTTAATTCCATTACCTCCTCTTTGAAGCAAAAGAATAAAGCTGATGAGACACCTCTATGCTCTTGCAATGACAGCACAGAATATATAAAAATAATTCAATACAATTACTCTTTACAAGCCTCCTTCTCCAATAAATATTTAGTTACTGTTCTAGCTATAGGTTTGGTTAAAAATCAAAATCTTAGCACCTTATCTTTCAAAAGTATGTAGTTACTTCTAATTACCTAAAAACTCAGGAGTGCTTCAAGCCACCGGCCTGTGACACAAAACACACTGTTGGCCTGTCCACTTCTTTTTCACTTCAGTTGCCACAACAGAGTATGAGGCAGTAGTGGCATGAGGCAGCGCTGCAACCATGTGATAGTCATCCTCCATCATTTGGGGAGACAACCCTGTGAATTAGAAGTTACCAGTATAGTTATAGGCATTAGGGTGGGAATCATGTGGGCCTCCTGGTTTTACATGATTGCAACTCCCAGTATTCCTCACCATGGGATATGTTTGCTAAGCCTGCTCAGAGTTGTAGTCCAACAAAATCTTGAGGTCTGCATGATTCCTGCCCCTGAATTACATGAATCAATGTCGGGATTGATCCTGGACATGACCTTTCCTGCTTCAGTTTTACTGTGTAACCTTGTGGGTAATTCTGTTTGCATTTTTCTGTGCTTGTTTATGAGTATGTAGCCTAACTGTAGAAGGGAGTATGTGGTCTTAGTCAGGAATGGTTTGATAAATATTGCATCTGGCTCTCAACTCTGGGAAAAGCAGGTTTAGCCCTGGTCCAGTGGGAAATGGGAGTGGGAATGATGGGTACCCAATGACTGTGTAGCCCGCCAGAGTCTGTAGATTGGAATATGCTTTTAATATTATGTTTGTTAGTTTAGTTTCATTCTGAGCAATGCCCTGTAGTGTTCACTTTCTGGATTAGTGTGCCAATAAAGTTTTCTGTTTTGAACTCTGAAATTGTTGGTCACTGAGTTTGGGAATCCCAGTACAAGACAATCAATTGCCAGCAACTCATAGTTATTTATGAGCAGCTTTCTTTCCCCTTTTCTGAAAGCACCAAAGTCATTGTCTGTATTGTACATTGGCACATGCACAGGAATGAGCAGACTTTCTATCCTGTGAGGGAATGAGAAAATAGGGTTCCTGACACTAGGAAGGAGATGATAGGCAAGCCTATACTTGAAAGAACACTATAGTTCTAAATGCCTTTCTAGCCTCCATTTCCCCTAGATACTTTGCCCAAATGGTAAACAGAAAAGGAGAGAAACCCAGCTTCACTGTAGCTGTAGTAGAACAAACATCTCTCTCTGTTCATCAGTTTTACATATCCACTGAATCTATCTGTCCAATTAAAAAAATGCATAAAAGGGCTGTCTGACAAGAGGTGGTGTAAGAACTTTGCTGTGCAGTGACTGTACAAATGTAATGGCTGATCACCATGTGGAAATGAAATTTTCCAAAATCATGTCTTTATTTCCTGAGTTGGTATTGTATAGTGGTTGGGAGTATCTACCTAGGATTGTGCCCCATTGGCATACTCTTTAGCTGGCATTTGTTTATATTTGATGTATACTGTACTCTGCCACTTCAGCAAGTTCCCCAAGGCAGCTGACAATTGCTTAAATTACAACAAAGCTATTTGAAACAAAAGGAGTTAAAACAAGAACATTAAAACACCGCAACATAAAAGGCACATAAAAGCATACAATAACATTAAAACAACCAACAAGCAGCATAAAAATGTAGAGAGGTTTAGAAAATATAGAGATTTTTTAAAATGTCCTTTGCTTGATGCTGAAATGAGATCAAGGTGAGTGCTGGAATGAATTTACCTGGGGAGATCATTCCATAGTTGGGGCATCATCAGTGAGTAGGACCTTTGCCCAATAGCCATTTGTCCATACCTCAGGGTGTCTCTATGAGCTTGCACTGTGATGTTGGGCTGGACAACTTTGCCCTGAGGAGATGCTAGTCCCTTGCCTTTTTCCCCCCACTGAGAGATGTTGGGTGGCATGCCATTTTGCCATGCAGCAAGTGGTGTTTGGATGTCATGCAGCACCCATCATCCTGATCAGAAAGTCTGCAAAAGGCTGCCTTCTCCCTATAAACTACGATCTTATGCATTTCAGCTCTTGTCATGGTGCCTAGAGAAATCACTGCCTTATCAAAATTGCATATTTGGGCACAGTTTACTTTCAGCTAGCTGGTTTGCACATCAGAATGTTCCATGACAGTTTTGTAGTGCTGATAAGATCAGAAACATCCTTTTGCCATCAAATTTGGCAGTTGGATGGATTACTTAGGGTGCTGATCTTATACATTGTCTTGGGTAGAGAAGGGACAATTTTATCAAAGCACAAGACATTGGGTCATATGCAGCAGAATGCCATTTATCCAAGAAGAGCACATCTTGAGGAACCATTAGGTTACATTTATGTGGAGCTACACTGTGAAACACACAGCTTTGCAATTTTATAATAGAAACCCCTATTGTTCAGCCTCTCCCTGTGAAAGTGTGTCATATTTCAGTTGTCCTTATTCAGACAGTGTAAGCAAGCCATGAGGGTGAATAGGTAAGTGTTGAAGTGCACTGAGAACAGATACTCTAGGAAGCATCCAGTTAGGAACCATGTGTGGTTTTTAATAGCACAAGTAATGTATAGAAAGTGGCTTCTATAAATACCTATACAGCAAAGGAGCAATGTCATTAACGAGGAGTGAATGTAGGGATAAGAGGAAAGGAAGGGATAAGATTAAAATGAAAACTAAACTTACAATCGAGCTGCCTACACATGTGAAATCCTCATATCTTGGGTCATTTTCTCAACTTTTCCCCTGTGACGGATGCTCTTGACTGCAGGGTGATAACCAAGAGATTGCTTCCTCTTCCTTCAAGGGCCATGTTTTATGGGCTTCTTGAATATTGGCCTCAAAGGAAGAGGAGGAGGAGAAGGAAGGGACATATTAACCTCCAACTGTAAAAAAAAGGTGCAGGCTCAGGAGCAATAGATATCTTTGCCTATTAGTGTTCATAATTTTGTGCCCCCAGGTTATGGAATGACCTGCCAGAGGAGATTCATCAGCTGGATACGCTCCCTGAGTTCAGTACAGCAGTAAAGGCCAGTTTCTTCCGGCAGGTCTATCCAGATGATTTTTAAATTATCAGTTTTAAAGTATTAATTGATTGTTTTTAATATGTATTTGTTTTATATGCCCTTTGAACTTATATTATTTGGGTTTTTTAAAAACAGGTGTTGTGTGTCTAATCTCTTGTTATATTTTAATTTGTTGTTGTTCCCCACCTTGATCCATAGGGAAAGGGGGTTAAGAAATTGTTGCTGTTGTACTTAGGGGACATGGATGGTAAAACTACACACATACCCTGCGCCAGCCTTTCTCAACCTTTTTGCCCTGGAGGAACCCTTGTAATAATTTTCAGGTCTCAGCGAACCCCTACGTAAAAATTATACCTACATCTCCCTTTTTTAAAAAAAATTACAAAAACAGTGAAAAAAATAGATGCTTATTATATTCCACATTGCTAGCAATACATATTTGATACTTGCAGGGTCAGAAATTTCTATAATATAAATATAATATAAAATATGATATACTGTAAATATAAATATCTCTCTCCAAAGTGAGACAGTCTCAGTTTAATCATCTTGGCTTCTAGGGAGAGTTCAGGTTACCATGATCCGCTGCCTAAGGCAGCAACATAGAATCATAGAGTTGGAAGAGACCCCAAGGGCCATCCAGCCTCTGTTTAAAAATCTCCATAGAAGGAGACTCCACCGCACTCCGAGGTAGCAGTGGATTCCATTGCCAAACAGCTCTTACTGTCAGGAAGTTCTTTCTAATGTTTAGGTGGAATCTCTTTTCCTGTAGTTTGAACCCATTGCTCTGTGTCCTAGTCTCTGGAGCAGCCGAAAACAAGCCTGCTCCATCCTCAGTATGACATCCCTTCAAATATTTAAACATGGCTGTCATGTCACCTCTCAAACCTTCTCCTCTCCAGACTAAACATACCCAGCTCCCCATTTTGGTCACCCTCCTTTGGACACGTTCCAGCTTCTCAATATCCTTCTTCACCTTCTTCAGCTCACCACTTCCATTTCTGAATCTTTAGTGCCGCTCGAATACATGTGCACAAGACATGTGGTCTTCCCCATAGGCCTCAGTAAGCATTTGAAAAGATTCTGTTGGTGTTTTTTTCAATTTTACTAAAAAAATTCAAATTGACAGGTTGCTTGACTTTTACACTTAGCATTTTCCCAACACACAACAGATAGGTAACACAGCTGCTTTAAACAATGACTGACAATTAACTGAATGGCCAATGCTGCCTTCATTTTACATTGACAAGTTCACATAAGAAAGAGTGAGCATAGTCTGCCTGCCGTTTTAATAGGCTTTTTGGATAGTCTGTGGAAAAGAATTTACTAGTTTCATGTATGTGGCAGCATTGAATTATGTATCCATGCTGAATTATGATATCAGGTTGAAAACCTTTTTGGCCAGCAGGAACATCCTTGTAGTTGTTTGGGTATTGTATGCATATGTGTCTATACACCATCAGCAGGAATGATGCTCTATAGAGAACAAGAGGTCAAGACCCTGTCCGCTCCCCAGAAGCTTACAATGTAGACTTAGGGCCCTTTCACACAACACAGTTATGCTATGATTCCACTTAAACTGCCATGGCTGCATCCTTAGGAATCCTGGTGTTTGGAGTTTGGTCAGGCACTCAGGTTCTTTGGTTGAAAATTCTAAATAGCCATCCTAAACTACAAATCCCAGGATTTAATAGGATAAAACCATAGCAGTTAAAGTAGAATCATAGCACTGTAACAGGTAAAAACATTTCTGTGTCAGCAGGCATTTATACTCTGATGTGGGCTTGACTTTTAAATGTTGTGTGATTTGCATTTTAAAGTGTTATATATTCAATATATTAATGTTGTGGTTTTAACTGTGTAAATAGTTTAATTTGTTTTTAAACTTGATATTTATACTTTTATAATTTGCATTGTTTTTAACTTAGACTGTTTTAAATTCATTGTTAGCCACCTTGAATGCCTGTAATTGGGAGAAAGGTGGGATACAAATAAAATAAACAACAGCTGTGTAGTGTGAAAGGGCTCTTAGATACCAGGAAGGGAAACAAAAGCAGGGGACTCATATGCATTTGTTTAACAGGCTTGGTAACAATAAGGAATTATATAACAAGTGCAGTTGTGCTGAAGACATAAAATAGAAAAGGTGGGATGTGCAGACAGTGAGAGAGCAGCGGCATCCAGGTGTTCGGGGGAGGGAGTTTCAACTAGGTAGTTGTTGTGTGCCTTCAAGTAATTTCTGGCTTATAGCGACCCTAAGGTGACCCTATCAATTAGTTACTTGCAATTAATTCCGTTCCCCAATATTTAAGATATTTATTTAAGTAACATTATGATTTTAATTTTGTAAGGGATAGAGTTTGCAGTATAACTAACTTTTAGTTATTTATAGGTTGTCATAAATGATGGAGGACAAACACATTAGGGTTCAAAAGCTGTGCTTCTTTTGGGTGAATGGGAGAAGAGGCTTCAAGTGACAAAGTAACTATCATATCTGGGAAACATGGAAGTCAATACAGTTGTCCCTCTGTATCCACGGATTTGGTATCCACAGATATAAGTATTCACGGCTTGAAAATATTCTTTAAAAAATAATAATCCAAAAAGCAAACCTTGATTTTGCCATCTTATATAAGGGACACCATCTTGCTATGCCATTGCATATAATGGGACTTGAGTATTCATGGATTTTGGTATCCACGGGGGGTCCTGGAACCAAACCCCAGCGAATATCAAGGGACAACTGTATATACTTTCAAAACGTAATTATAACAGTAACTAACTCTGGGTACTAAAATGATACTGTGACTCGTTTTATTTAAAAAATAGCTCCCAGTTTCTGGAACTCACCAGCATAAGTACCATCAAGGGAGCAAGTACGGTATGTCATTTTACTTTGCAAAACAGAAGATGTTCAAGCGGCTGAAGGTGTAGCAGGAGACTTGAAGACAGCTAGTACACATACATTTCCTGTACAGGCAAAGTAGCAACCTGATGGCTGACTTTCATCAGGAAATACTGCTAAGGGACAGTTTAACACCCCCTTATCCCCAGGATAGTAGTTCTAGACCCCTGCAGCTTTGTTATAGTTGTGTGCCTTCAAGTCTTTTCTGACTTATTGCGACCCTAAGACGAACGTATCACAGGATTTTCTTGGCAAGATTTGTTCAGAGAAGGTTTGCTGTTGCCCTCTGAGGCTGAGTGTGACTTGCCCAAGCTCATCCAGTGGGTTTTCATTGCCGAGTGAGGATTCAAACCCTGGTCTCCAGAGACATAGTCCAACGCTCAAACCACCATACTACACTGGCTCCCACCCCTGCAGCTATTATTTGCTAAAATGTAAAGAGATGGGTAATTTTCATTGTCTCACACAGTGCTGTTTGTTAGGGTTTTCCCCTTGTAGCTATTATAGCTCTGCCATGGCTGGGAGCATAATGATCCCTTCTTCCCCTCCCTCCATTTCCCACCAATATATTTGCACAATTCCACACAGGGCTGACCTACTTGTCAGGCAGTATGATGACATTGCCTCAGGCAGTAGAAAGAGAGAGCTGGTGGACCGGGTCTAGGACCCCTGCACGGATGACTTCCCTCTTGCCGTAACCACAGCCACCATAACACTTGCAGATAGGTTGCTGTGTTCTTATGTGCAGTTAATGCCTTTGCTGTTTGCTCCTTTGCTGCTACTGCTTTTACTCCTACTACCCACCTGCAAGCCTAGGCTTGCTACCAAGCTGTGCACTTCTCTCCTTCTCTTCTTCATCTTCAGCTGCCACTGCTGTAAATAGCCACCACCCACAAGGAGATGAGAACTGCCTCACTCCGTCAGGTGCTGCTGGCCTACTGGAACACCCCCCCCATTTCTCTGATGACCCCCATGGCTGCAACGTGGTGTAGGACGATCCTGAAGGGTTTGGCAGCCTCTTCTCCCCTATAGCATGCTGGAGTCCAGAGTGGAAAGTGGGTGGGTGGGAGTGGCAATCAGGTTCAGCACCAAGGAAGGAGAGGAATCTCCTCCCCATATAATCTTCCTCAGTGGCACTTTCTCAATCCTCCTGAGGACATCTGACTAACCGGGTGAGTGACTGACAGAGAGGAAGATACCTGGTCCCACTGCCCTACTGTTTGCCACTGAGAGATTGCATTGCATGCTGAGCACTTGGAGAAATGGGAGTAGGGCACCTCCTGGCAAGGGGAGGGGGCAAATGTATACAGCACAGTAATCCTAGTTTGCAAACAGTATGATGGGAACAAAGAAGTAGGCAAGAGCAACTGTGTCTACAAAGCATAGTCCCCCTTAAGAAAAGTATATATCATGTAAATGTGAGCAAAGTCCTTATCCAATAAATACATAAATTACACAGCGGCATCCTGTTTGAAATTTAACATGTAAAGTGTGATTGTATAAACCCTTGCTGTGTTGAGTTCAAAATCTGTACAGCATATCTCTTAGTTCCTAGTGGGTTTTTAATCCCTTTAAAAAAAGGTGTGCTTTTAATATAAAAAGTGTTATGCTTCATGTTCTCATCTGAACAGTCTTTCTCCCTTCTGGGCTTGTCTCCTTAATTTCTGTCCTACACACCCACCTCCCTCCCTCCCCCCATCTCTCCCTCCCCCCTCTATTTTCAGTAATCCACAAAGTGCTACTATTAACAAGATGCATAAAAATAAAAACTACCCTTATCAAATCAATGGGATGCATATTTTAAAAATTACATAACTGTTTGAAATTTAATCTGTGAATATTTAAGGTCCTGCTGCATCTCATTATCTCTATTCAACTGATTTTTTCCCCCTGATTCTCCCATCCTTTTCAATGAACAGTTGTCCCTTGATATTCACTGGGGGTTGGTTCCAGGACCACCACCACCAACACCACCCCGTGGATACCAAAATCCATGAATACTCAAGTCCCATTATATGCAATGGCATAGCAAAATAGCATCCCTTATATAAGATGGCAAAATCAAGGTTTGCTTTTTGGATTATTATTTTTAAAGAATATTTTCAAGCAGTGAATACTTAAATCCGTGGATACCAAATTGGTGGATACAGAGGGACAACTGTATGTGGAAAGTTTTAAAAATGTGTGTTTGATCCAAGAAGTGTTACTAAGAAGAGCAATACAAGAAAGCAGGACCATTTGTTATGGAGCTAAAGTCAGTAGAGTGTGTGGGGGGAAAGATTCCATAGGTTAACTCCAGTGAAAATAGTTGGGAAGAGTATTCTAGTATTTAGGAGTCTCATAATTGCCCCAGACCCTCTGATTTGTTGACTTTGGCTCTATAAAGAATAGCATTTGGACATAGATTTGTCATAAGGCATTTCTCTCAACTCCTATAAACACTGCATAAAATGTATAACATGCACATGCATTTTTGATGCACTCCTTTTCTCTCAGGCCTCCAGATATATTATGCTGACTTTAAGAAGTAAGGGTGTGGAGATGTGAATGGTCAGTCTCTTGTCCTCTTCCCATTCCTTCACTGCTTTGAACTATTAACAAAACTATTTTTTTTAACATGCTTTTAACTAAGGTTGATCTCTCACTCTCTTATTATTGAATCATCATCAAAATTTCTTGGGCCCTTTCACACTACACAATTATAGCACTGTTATTCCATGTTAACTGCCATGGTTCCATCCTATGGAATCCTGAAGTTTGGTCAGAGGCACCAGAGGAGCTGAGAATTCTAAAGGCTCCTTCCCAGCACTGTCAATCCCAGCTGTTTCCTGGACAATCAATACAAAAGTCAAATGTGATTGATTTGCACTGAAAACAGCATTTTCTGTGCAAAAAACAGGTTTTTCTGCACAGAAAGTAACATTTCTCCATAGAAATATTATGTCCTGCACAGTAAATGCTGTTTTCAATGCAAATCAACAGCATGCAAATTTTGTGTGGAATAAGTTCTGAGTTGCAAAAAAGCTTTGAAGAGGATGGGGTTTTCGACGTCTTTCTTGCAGCAGGAAGAAAATTGTGAAAATTACTCATTGCTTCCTTCAAGAAGATAATTAATGATAAATCACACCCCTAGCCAACTTTTTCTTGGCAGTTCTCTAGACATGTGGTTCTTAACATGTACCCCCATCCCTGCCCCAGATATTTTGAACTTCAAATTCTAGAATCCCTGATCTTTAGCTCTGGGAGTTGAAGTCCAAAAATATCCAGAGGGCCAAAGGTTGAAAACCAATACTCTAGACTACATCCCAGAGGCCAGAGTCAACTGGGACACCATCCCACCCCAACCGGTCCAGCACAGGACAAGAGACTTAGCAGATTGCACTGCAGTAGCTAAGTGCCATAGTCTGGCTCACTTTGAGCGGCAAGATGCCTTGGGCCTAATTCCACTCACACTGCTTCTCATCAGTTAGAAATGTCTTGCTAACTTTATCTGCTGATTTCCTTTATGTGGCTTCTTTTTAATCCAAGAGTCTGGCTATACCATGGTCCCTTCTCCAGGATCATCCCTATTCTTTTTATTTCCTGGCAAAAGTGTATGGAGTTTTATGGAAATGAAAGGTCTTATGGGTGAAAATTCAGCTTTCAGTGGAATGGGGGTGGGTGGGGAGAGAGAAGAACCTGAGCCTGCAGTTTTGGGAGGAGAAAATGTATGAATATATGGAGAGATTTGTTCTGGGGCAGCGAGCTTGCAATTGAATTGATAGGAGTGATGGTCTTTCTGTGTCCCTGAAAAGAGAGTAATATGGTTTGCAAAAGTGCAGAGCCAACTACTTGGGGGAACTGTCCTGCACACTCTGTTCTTTGAAGTTACACTGTGCCCTTTTTAGCTCCCATGATAGGTGAGGGGCATCCAGTTTCAGTTAAGCAGAAGAGAGCTTGATTTTGGCACCTTTTCCTTATCTTTCCAATGTGGCATCTGCTCTCCCCTAGAATCCTCCCTCCCTTTCCCCCAGGCCCAAGTGCACTTGGGCTCCTCTGGAATTGATGATCTCGTTAAAGTGTCAAGCCAGCCCAGGGATGGTTCCATTGCGAATGAGGATTTATGGCAGAATCTGCCTTGGTGAAGGTTTTATCGCTGGGCTTTAAATGGAGCTGGGTAAGTCCTCCAGGGTCTGGCTGTACCAGCTGCCTTGTTCTTTTAAAACAGCCAATCAGGACACATGGTAAGGAATTTGAAGGGAGTTAGGGCATTATTCAAGAGACAGGGGGAAATGATGGTGATTAATTAAGGCTTTTATTCCATGACCCTGTGGAAGCAATAGACTTCTTCACTATAGATGATGCAAGCAGAGATCTGTCTCCATAGCAGCATAGTCTTTTATTGTGGGAACTGAGTTTCTGAAATAATCTCTACTGCCTTTTCCTATTCTTGAACATCAGGGACTCCAGGACAATCACAGCCTTTCCTAAACTGATACACTCCAGATGATTTGGCTTGTAACTTCCGTCATTCCTGACCATTGCCCATGCTGCCTGGGGCTGCTGGGAGTTGTAGTCTGAAACATCTAAAAGGCATCAGCTGAGGAGAACTATGCCTTCTTCCATGGAAGTCTCTCCTATTTCTTTTCTACAAAGATTGAGCCTGAGAGAGAATGGGTTGATGGATAATGGGGTGGTTCTGTTCCCCTCTCTTTCATGAGACACAATTTGGTTTTAAATATTTTAGTATATTGCTTTGTCAGTTTTAAAGACTTCTGTATTTGAACCTTCTATATTTCAAATGCCTACTCTTAACCTGGATTCTCAAAGAAGAATGGCTTGTTCAGATGGCCCTTTCTAGGGATGAGGAGGGAAGGTTGTGTGTTATACTGTAGACAGTTTCTGCATAAAGAAGGTCTGTCTGCTCTTACAAACTTCTGTTTTGCTTTCCTTCTTGCTGTCATCACTGTGTCCCTGTCAAATCATCCACATCAATGTCCAGAGTAAAATCAAATAGCCAGTGCTGAAACCAATGTAAATAGAGAGCTGCTCAGTCCTCTGGTTTCTGCTGAGTGAGGAGATACATGTTATTCAGAAGGGATTAAATATTACACTTAATAAGATTTTGTCTAATCTCAGTCTAGCTAGCTCTGCAGCATCTCTTCTTTCAAGCATGCAGAACTCACATACAGTACTGGGCTTCCTAGTTGTTGTGCTTTGGTGGCATTTATTGCCCGTTATTATCCATTTCTAATGCAACTCTAGGTAAGCCAGAGACATACAGTGGGTTTCCTATACTCTCTCTGCATTCTTTTATCTCCAGTTGTTTTTGTGTGCCTTCAAGGCATTTCTGATTTACGATGACCCTAAGGCAAACTTATCATGGGGTTTTCTCGGTACAATTTGTTCAGAGGGGGTTTTGCCTTTGCCTGCCTCTGAGGCTGAGAGAAGAGTGTGACTTGCCCAAGGTTACCCAGGGGGTTTCTATGGCTGAATGGGAATTTGAACCCTGGTCTATGGAGTTGTAGTCGAACACTCAAATCACTTCACCATGCTGGCTCTCTTGGCTGAAAAAAAGGACTGTTTATCTCTGCAGTAAGAACATACATAACGGTAGTAGGAATCTTTCTCTCACTTTGGCCAACTCTCATTAAGATCTAAGGCTTTCCTGCTGCTCTTTTGTCATTTTGATACTAGGTTCATTTTCTGAATTATACAGCTGTGTGTCCCCCCACCAACTGTCCAATCAAGATACGATGCTTCTAAAATTCAGTTCCCAGATCTCCAGAGTACATGAGAAAAGACTGTAGTTATGGATATATTAACTCCTATCCTATTAGCTTTGTGGCATAGGGTCCTGACCAAATCGGGGCCATTTATAGCTGTGATCCTATCTGAGGCAAGCTGGAATCCAAGGACTCCTCTGGGCAATTCTTGTAATTATCGATCTACAGCTCAGAACATTGCAGCTGTTCCAGGGATAATTTAAAAATACTGGTTCTGGGGACTTGTCCAGCATGAGAGGCAGAAGCTCCATGCTCATCCTGTGTGGCAGATCTCAGTCACAGAACAGGAGAGAGGGAATTGTACAGATGGAAATCATCTAGGTTTGGTCTTACAGATATCCTCCCCACAGTCCTCCTGACTTTAGAGCAGGACCCCCATCCCATGTAACATGACTCTGTTTATGTCCATGCATATCTACAGCCAGTATAAATACCAGTGTAAAACAAATACCTGAAGCAATTCAAATATTCATCTGCTTTTTTTCAGCAAATTTTGAACTGGAAACGTTGCATCACATTTGCAAAGAGATTATTAAACTTTTCAAAATTGTTTACAGAAAAGCTTGTTTATCCAGACCTTCCTAATCAAAACTCTTGCATGCTGGACATGCTTTACATCCATCTCTGGCTATAGGTATGGTATGCTGGCTATATGTATAGTTAACAGTGTCCTCAGTTCTAGTTACCTTTTTTTATGGCTGAAAAACTGGCCCCATTTCTCCTCTTCCCCTTCCTTACTCGAAGAAGAGATAGGAAGGATTCTTGCCTGTATGTTAGCATTTTACCAACTACTTGCTAATCCATTATTTATTTAATGTGTAATTCTATAATGTAATTTTACACTTTTAAACACAAACAATTTGGCTAATCAGCCTTGAATCTGAAGTTGCTATTAAGCTGTACAGTTAAGGAACCAACCAATGAAACCTGACACAGGATTAATTTCAAAGAGTGTGGCGTAATAATTGCAAGGGTTCCAGGTGTGTCGATAGACCCAGAAAGAGGAGATAAACGACTTAGCAAGTGAGTTGCTGTCAGAGGAGATGCCACCAGGACCAAATCTTTTGTATTTAAATGGCTATTTTCCTTTCAGTTGCTATTAGGCTGTTAACATCTATAAATCTGTTGGCATACTTATGTTTGCAGTTTTTGCTGAGGTGCAGGATGCGGTCTAGGAGAGACTGCCAGCAGTAGTATGTCTTTCTTGTAGGGTGACCTCCAGGTGATAAGCCAGGCTTACTAAAACTTTTGTGCTCTGTGGGCCTTTTCTTGAATTTGTTTTAAGAATTGGTTCCCTCTCCCCGCTCATCCCCTCTGGCATCAAAGTATAAGCCTGACTTTCCTTTTGAAAACAACATTGCTCTTAAATTTTCTGTCCCCCTTAATAGATTTTTATATAATTGCTACAGTGCACTTTTAAAGAGCGATAGATCACGTTCATTGCCTTTCCCTGTGATTAATTTCCAATAATAGGTCTAGATAATGCCAAGGCAAGGAGAGGAGAGGAGAAGGGAGAAAAGAAACACCATCTACCCATTATCCACTTTGTGCAGAGAGTATAAATGAATTAGATTTAATTTTTGTTTAATTGTTTGAGTAGCTCAGATCCAAAGATTGCATGATAATTTATTTTGCAGCTTGCTGGGGCAATGAGACAGGAGAAAGGGAAGAGCTTCTCCAATCCCACAAGGAGTTATTTTGTGTCATGCTTAATTGCATTGTGTGGGGTGTGTGTGTGTGTTTGCATGCGTAATCCTGAGTCTCACTGGAACTTGTGCTTACTGCTAGATTCTGCCTTTTCTTGTTGTTTTAATGGTGGATGGAATAGGAAAACCTCCAACTATGGGTGGATTTGGTTAGTCTGTACCTGAAACAAGAATGAGAGATCATCTGAGCAGTTCTTTTATATGCTTCTTGCTTCCGTTCAGGATCAGATTATACTTCATAGGTGCCATTCAGTCATTTGTATCAATGTACCAGTTGCCCTTGGAGTAAAGCTTCTGATAACATTTCAGAAACATGTGGTATGATTTGTTTTAACAGATTTTCATGAAGAGTACTGGTCCTCTTGGCCCAACTGAAGTATCAACTTCTGCAGGAGGCTGAGAACCAGAAGTTGTCTTGTAGACATGCCCGGGCCATGTTCTGGGTTGAGATGCATATGTCTACTGGCCACATCCTAAAAGACGGCAAAAACTTTGTCCTTTACCCAATCATTCTCATAACTAGGGTAGTGAAGAATCTAGATTACATCATATGAGCTCATTCTAAGTGACTCATCTTATTATTTGTAGTTATGATGGTGTTTATGGGTTTTAAGTAGTGTTTTCTTGCTATTGTTCTCTATCAGGTCAACTTTGATTTATGGCAACCCTATGAATGAATGAATGAATGAATGGCCTCCAAGATCTCTGGTCCTCAACTGCCCTGTTCAGGTCTTGCATATTCAGGGCTGTAGATTACTTGATTGGATCAATTCACCTGTGGTGCAGCCTTCCTCTTTTCCTACTGTCTTCCACTTTACCAAGCATTATTGTCATCCAGTGATTCATGTCCAAAGTACAACAGTCTCACAGCCTTATTGCACTACATTGCTATAGCACTATTATTCTACTTAATTGCTACGGCTGCCTCCTGTGGAATCCTGGGATTTGCAGTTTAGGGAGGGGCATTTAACATTCTCAGCCAGAGATCTCTTAGGCGTCACTAAACTACAAACCCCAGAATTCCACAGGAGGCAGGCATAGCAGTTAAGATTCATTTGCTTCGTTACCTCTGCAGTTAGTCACATGTGGAGAATCTAGCTTGCTCAGTGAACTGTTTGGAGACTCACTCACACTGCTGCATTCTAGTTCAGTAATATTCTACAGGCACCAGATCCTGTATTATTTTGGAAGCTAAGAAGAGTTAGCCCTGGATAGTATATGGATGGGAGACCACCAACAAATACCAGGTGCTGTAGGCACTTTCAGAGGAAGGAACTGGCAAAAACTACCTCTTGTTATTCCTTGCCTAAGAAAACTCTATGAAATTCATTGGGTCTCTGTAAGTTGAAGGCATGTGTGCACACACACACACCCCTACTCCAAAAATATGGGATCAGAAGCTCAGAAGCATAAACTGTGAACACTTTTGGAATAAGTCTTGCATCATCCAGTTCAGAATGGAGTTCAGCCAATTGCTAGAGGCATTTTATTCCCACCTCTGGAGTATTTTCAATACATTCTGTATTAACTGTGACTGGGTATATTACTGGATATCTGAAGGTGAAGAAGTACCTATACTGGCCTTATATCTTTACTGCAAAACAGTCAAAATTGCATTTTTCTATGATCTAGCTTTGCTTGAAATATATTTACTCCATATCAGCTACTGTCCCAAGCTCCTGCATCTAATGCACATATTTTATTTGGTGTCAGCACAGGTTGATCTATGCCAATTCTGAGATGTGTAGATGGGGTTTGTTGCTCATTCTTCTGTTATCTATTAAATCTCCATCAATATTCAAGCAATATTGGAGCAATGGGGATATTGGTGAGGGGTGGGGGAAAGTAACCTTTACAAACTAAGCAAGGTAGGACTCAAGGACAGTCACAGTTTAAGCTGTGGGTGACAGTCATGATAATTAGTTATATAGGATTTCTGATCTCAGACATGCTTAGTTACTTACACAGCAAGTTAAAGTAGAAAAGTGCTTCTGATCAGACTGATGCTGCAGTAATGTTGTACCAGCATACCCTGATGAGGCAGACCAGATGTGCATTACTGATACCTCTAATTGGCATTGATGCAGCAAAGGAAGAGGTGAGGGCTAACACAATGCCAGGCTTTTCTTTTTAAAATAGTAGTGGTGGTGGTGGTGGTGGTGGTGATGTAGTAGTAGTAGTAGTAGTAGTAGTACAGTTGTCCCTCCCCATTTGCTGGTTAAGCATCCGTGGATTTGATTATTCGCAGATTAATGTATTTGCCGCTGCCATCCTATGCCATTTTTAAGAGGCCCTTCAATAGCAAGTCCTGGTGCAGCTGAAAGGAAATCAAATTGGCAGGATGGCTGAGCCTTGTGCAGGTGGGTGGGAGGGAAGGGGATGAGATGAGGGAGAGCAATGAAGGAAGGTGTGTGCTCACCAGCTTGTTCACTCTCATGGTTGGGTGGGGGAAGAGGATGGGAAGGGGGAGCATGAGGAGGGAGGGCATGCACTTCACTCACTCACGTGGGTGGGGGGAAGGGAATGGGGTGGGTGTCCCCTTTCTCCCTCCTCCCACTCCCTCGCCATCTCATCCCCTTTGCCTCACCCACACGAGTGATTGAGTGAGTGACTGAGCAAGGGAACACATGGCTAGCCCAGCCAGCCCACCAGTATAGGTACTTGTGTGTGTGTCTGTTAAATTCAGTTTGCGGGGGGGGGGGAGATATTATAAGATTTTCCATTTTTGCAGTGGGAGGCTGTGCCCCTAACCCCCACAAAACATGAGGGCCAAGTGTAGTATTTTGCCTAGCTTCCAGTGCCTGTATTACTTCATACCTAGTTGCCTCTCATGTCTCTATGCCAGTTGGCCTGGTTTGTGTTTTTTTTTCCTTGAAATAAAGACTGCCATTCTCTGTGTATCTACACAAAGGTAGAGGGGAAGAATCCAATGGATACCTCCCTCCTTTTCCTACCAGCGTATCCATTAATTAGGGGCAAGCCAGAGTGCCAGGCCTCTATTTAGAATGCACATTGGTACTGCAGTGAGGGTGATGGCTGGGAGACAGGAAAGGCTGCCTTTTCCTGTGCTAATCTACTCCTAAAGAACCAGGCTACCCTTCAGCCTGTTAATCATTCAGTGTAATTACAATCTGAGGCTTATTGGGGGAATATTAATTAATACTTGGGCTAAAGGAGTTGGCATATGTATGTTGGAGGATGATAATTTTGGCCTGCAGGACACTAGGAACAAACCTCATCTTATTGTTAAGTTGTTTGCTCTCTCTAGAGCAGGGGTAGGAATCATGCGGCTCTCCAGATGTTGTCAGATTGCAACTCCCAATAGCCCTAGCCAGCATAGTCAATGGGGAGGAATACTGAGAATGCTGAACCTATACAATTCAGGTCTGGGTTATAGAATCATAGAATCATAGAATTGCAGAGTTGGAAGAGACCACAAGGGCCATCCAGTCCAAACCCCCTGCCACTCAGGAAATCTTGATCAAAGCATCCCCGACAGATGGCAATCCAGCCTCTGTTTAAAGACCTCCAAGGAAGGAGACCCCACCACGCTCCAAGGGAGTGTGTTCCACTGCCGAACAGCTCTTACTGTCAAAAAGTTCCTCCTCATGTTGAGGTGGAATCTCTGTTCCTGGAGCTTGCATCCATTGCTCCGTGTTCCAGTCTCTGGAGCAGCAGAAAACAAGCCTGCTCCATCCTCAGAGTGACATCCCTTCAAATACTTAAACAGGGCTATCATATCGCCTCTTAACCGTCTTTTTTCCAGGCTAAACATACCCAGCTCCCTAAGTCTTTCCTCATAAGGCATCGTTTCCAGACCTTTCACCATTTTAGTTGCCCTTCTCTGGACACGCTCCAATTTGTCAATATCCTTATTGTCAATATCAATATTTGAAAGACCACAGTCTCCCATAGGAACCTGCCTATGTTTTGAGATCTTTTGGAGAGGCCCTTCTCTCTGTCCCACCACCTTCACAAGTACATTTCATGGGAACATGGAAGAAGGTCTTCTTAGTGGCTGCTCCCAGGCTCTAGATCTCCCTTCCCAGAGAGGGTAGACTGAGCCTCCTATTTTTTCACGAGCAGGTAATTTTTTTTTAAATTCAGGTAGGCCTTTAAGAATTGATTTCTCAGGGGAAACAGATCTTGTATAATCTCGTAGAATCATAGAGTTGGAAGAGACCACAAGGGCCTCCCAGTCCAACCCCCTGTCATGTAGGAACACACAATCAAAGCACACCCAACAAATGGGCATTCAGCCTCTGTTTAAAAACCTCCAAAGAATGAGACTCCACCACACTCCGAGGCAGCGCGTTCCACTGCCGAACAGCTCTTGCCATCAGGAAGTTCTTCCTAATGTTTAGGTGGAATCTCTTTTTCTGTAATTTGAACCCATTGCTCCATGTCCTAGTCTCTGGAGCAACAGAAAGCAAGCTTTCCCCATCCTTAATATGATACCCCTTCAAATATTTAAACATGGCTATCATGTCGCCTTTTAACCTTTTCTTGTGCTGAACTCGTATTTGTTATTGGTGTTTTGATTAATTATAACTAGTTTCAATTTTATGATTGTTTAATTGCTTTTTAATATTAGTATGCTGTGAATTTTTAACTATGTTTGTTTTAATAGGTGTGCCTTCAGTCCCAAACTGGGAAAAAGTGGGATATAAATAAATCTCATCACCACCACCATCTAAAGACATTTGAAGGGCCACATGATTCCCACCCCCTGTTTTAGAGGTTGCAGAGAGAATAGGGCAAGAAAGCAGAGAGAGTACTGTAATACAAATTAATTCCCTTGGCTGTTATCATTCTATGCAGGCAGCGGTGGGCAGTGCATGGCAGAAGCAGCAATTCATCATTGAAAAAGTTGTAGGGGCACCCTATACTGTTTAACAGTAGTAGAGTAAAACTGACTGTCTTTTTCTGTCTGCCTATCTGTTAAACAGATAGGGATGTGCAGTCACTTCTGGTTTCCCCCCTTTTCTTCCTCTTTTCTGTTTTTTTTTTGGGGGGGGGATTTTGACAGTCTGTGCAGCTCCTGGATGACCCAGGATCAGAAAATTGGCTCCTGGACCCACCACAGTTGTCCCCCTCATAATTCCTTCTTTACTGGGAATTCTCAAATGGTGTCATGAAGATTGCCAAATGCCTCACATCCACTGCATATGGGAAAATGCTATGTTAGGGGAATGGCTGGATAGTTTTTTGTCCCCCAGGACACATCAGCAGTGGTGAAAATGAGATTTTGTTCCTCCTTCAGAACACTACAATCTCAGCAAGTAGAGCTTTGCTACATGGCTTGTCATAGTGAGACTGCATGTTGCAGATGATGCTGGTAAGCATCTCCACCATAATATCAGCAAGAGGCTGCGGCTGCACTCATGTTCTGGTAGTCAGCTCCCAATAGTCAAGTCCTGGTCCAATGTGGGAACAGAATGATGGGACTATTCATTTATTTATTTGATTTACATCCCACTTTCCCCCCAATGTGGGACCCAAAGCTGAGTAGAAAGGCCTTTGGTTCCACCATAGTCATTGACATCATTGTCACGATGTTGTAATGAACCAGTGAGTCCTATGTTATTTTTCCATGGTAAAACTTTGCTCAAAGTGACTTGCAGTGTTGTCTTGTCAGAAACACAAAGCAACATTTCCATATTAACCAATAACTGTTATAACACAACATTTAAATAATCATACAATAGACTAAACATCTTACAGTAAGAAATATGCACTAAAGATCTCTGCTCCCAGGCAAAGTATTTATCCAGGAACCCTTCCTTCCTTGCTCTAAAAAACACAAATCTCAGTCTTTGTGTATATTGACTTGCATAAGAGCCCCACGATTGCTTGGGCGAGTGACTGGCTGGTGCAGCTGCATGAATGGGGAGCTTACTCAAGGAAGTGAAGAAAAAAGAAAATGAATCATATCAGATGTGCTACATCTTTAAAAAACAGCTGAGTAGAAGGATTTCAAGACTCCTCTTTGGGTAGGGATGAGGGTGACAGGCAGAAAAAGAGGCTTCAGCTGAGAAATAAATATGCTTGCAGTATTTCAGATTGTGAGGAATTGCAGCAATCATATACACAAAATATACACTTGGACGTTTCATAATTCTTTTTGCCATACCTGTTTGCAAGCTAAAGGCCCAGCAGGAGAGATAGGAAACACTATCTAGCCTAATTGCTGAAGAATCATTGATGATGGGAGAGCATTTTAACACTTTGTACCACCAGGGTGCCAAAATGTCTCAGGCCAGCCCTCTTTAGAACAAACCCCTGCTGGCTAGGATGATTATCTTCCTTTGTTTACACTGGGATGATTACTTCTCTGACAGGAGGCTGTGGGTCTTAAAGTTACTGGTGGTTTTGTTGGAGAGTGGCCTCTGGTCAGAGCTTGGAAACATTGTTTGACTGCAACTCCCAGGTAGCATAGGGGGAACTCTAGTAATTGTAGCCCACAAAAATAACTTTTCCAAGCTCTGCCTCTGGAGCAGTGCTGAAGGGAAGGAAATAATCCAGATATCACTCCATGGATGAGGCACAACACTGGAATGCTGATTGTGGTTGTTTGCATGTGTGGTGAGGAGAGAGAGCGAGGGAGAGAGAGAGCGCATGTGCAAGAGAGCAGATATTTAGTTGCAATAGGTGCAACTCATGCTAATCTTACTGGTCCTCCTGTAGGTAATTGGTGCAGTCCCTGCATAGCCTGCAAGTGCCTGACATGCTAAACCAATGCACTTTATGCTCAGGAGAACCTTCTGTCACTTTCAGTGAGCACAAGCAGCAAGCTCCTGCTTCGCCTTGCTATTATAAACCCCCTCTATGAGGGTTTGGGCTGGGGATGAATCTATGGGGTGGGGAAAGGAGCAGACTGTTTGACCATGCAATGGCAAACCAACTCTGAGTATTCTTTCCCAAAGAAACATCACCCAAGGAGACCTTCTGCTGTGCTTTCTGCAACCGGACCTCTTTATCTCAGATTGGCCTTTTTAGTCATCAGTGCGCTTGCAGAAAGCGCGGGATGAGTCCTTCCTGAATCTTCCTTTGGGAAGAAAAGCCAGAGAGAGAGGGCTTCTCACCTCCACTCACTACTCTTGTCACCTTTCCCCACCCCACCCCCATTCCTCTGCAAATCATGCATTTGCATTGTGTAGCTTTGGAATCTGATTAACAGCTTGCTGTTCTTGGGCAAACCTCCCTAGGCATGTTAAATGGCATCTGCTCTCTCGAGCTAGCTCTCTCTCTCTCTCTCCTTAAAATGTTAGTTGTCCTCTCTTCATTTCTGCCCAAACCAGCCGTTTCATTGCTCATTCCTCAAGTCCTTTCAAAGTGGCTTTGTCCATTCACTCTTCAATCCATCAGTCTGCACCTTCTTTCCCAATGAGCTTTTAAATAGATTTTAGTAGAGTTTCTTCTTTTCCTTTTCCTCATGTAGGCCATAAATCTGCAGCTCAACCCTTCTTGTCTCAGGCACACTGTCACTCTATAAATAATCTGAGCCTTGATTTGAGGAAATCTCTTTGTTTTTTTCACCTCAGCAAGGACAAGAGAACCTCCAGAAGTTGGTGGTTTCTTGTTGTTAACTACCTTAAAGTCTAAGTTCGACCTATGGGGACCTTATGAATGAGAGACCTCCAAGTCACCCTGTCATGAACAGCCTTGCTCAGGTCTTGAAGGTGCAGGTTCAGGGCCATGGCTTCCTTCATTAAGTCCATCTAGAATGCAGTCTTCCTCTTTTCCTACTGCCTTCTACCTTACCAAGCATTATTATCTTTTCTATTGCATCATGTCTTCTCATGATATGTCCAAAGTATGACAGTCTCTGTTTAGTCATTTTTGGCTTCTAGGGAGTTCAGGCTTGATTTGCTCTAGGACCTATTGATTTGTCCTTTTAGCAATTCATAGAACTCTTCCCCAGCATCACATTTCAAATGGGTTTATATTCTTCCTATCAGTTTTCTTCACTGTCTAGCCTTTACAGCCATACATAGAAATTCAAAATATGATGGCATGGACAATCCTAATTTTAGTATTCAATGATATGTTTTGACACTTCAAGATCTTGTCTAGTTTCTTCATAGCTGCCCTTCCAAGTCCTAGTCTTCTGCTGATTTCTTGACTGTAATCTCCATTCTGATTAGTGACTGAACCACGGTATGGAAAATCTTTAACTATTTCAATATCTTCATAATCTGCTTTAAAGTTATGTAAATCATCTGTGGTCATTATTTTTGTTTCTTAATGTTCAACTGTAAACCTCCCGATGTACCTTCTTCCTTGACTTTCTTCATTAATTGTTCCAAGTTCTTGCTTTTTTCTGCTAGTACTATAGTATGGTGTCATCTGCATATCTTAAACTGTTGACATTCTTTCCTCTGGTTTTCATGCCTCCTCCTTCTGAGTCTAATCCTGTTTTATCTATGATATGCTTCATGTACAAGTTAAACAGACATGGCATTCCTAGAAAAGTGACCACATACCATTTCAGTCTGACTTTTAAGAATGCCTGTTGGTGAAAATGCCAGTGCAGCCCCTGAGCTAAGTTCAGGTGAAATAGGAACCTTTTAACCAACATTTAATGGTACCTTCTTATTACCTAGTGATATGTACATACATTTGGGTCAGAAACACATGTATATGCATGCAGGTATGGAAGAAAATGTGCAGTTCTCCAGTATCTCTGAAACTGAATGGACCTTCTAAGGGCCAGGGGATCCCATGAAACTTTCTCTGTTTTGTTTTTTTAATGCATCCTGTATAAAACTTCCCAGTGCCTCATCAGCCTTTACTATTCTGCTAAAACCCCATTGAAGTAGGGGCAGTAGGAAGTGTAAACATATTAGTGCAACCCTGTGTAATTTTCACCATCTATTACTGTTGGAAATATAGGGATTTTTTTATTGGTTGTGGCATCTGTATTTTATTCTTAACTTTGACTACAAAAACTTAGGAATTGTCATACTATGTTTTGGTTCAGCATTCAGTGAACTAAAAAAAATTGACTGGGGGGGCTAGGGCCCCCACTTTGCCCTCCCCTACTCTACACTGACCGCCCATATATCATAAGGAGGACCACCAAATTGCTATTAATGATGAGCAATGATATCAATCTCCATTTGTCTTCACTCTGTATCATCTTGCAATCTAGTACAGTGGTTCTTAATGTGTGGTCCGGGGACCCCGAGGGGCCCACAACATTCTCACAGGGGCTCAGCAAAGGCTTGAAGGCTACTTGACGCACCTCTTCTCTGCAGTGGCATGGCCACATGGCAGGAGTCAAGGCAAAGGCTAACTGGTTGGTTTGGCTTGCGCATTGCCATTCAATCCACTCCAGCCACAAACTTGCAGGAAGAAACAGGAGAAAAGTCTTCCCTCCCTCTCCAGTTCCTCTGAGGAAGGGTTTAATGGATGGTATAATTGTATTATCATCAACATCATCATCAGGTATTATGGTTGTTGTTGTTGTTGTTGTTATTATTATTATTATTATTTTATGGTTTTAAAGCTTGAGTTAAGTCTTGGGGCTCCAGAGCAACAAAGAAAATTTAAAGGGGTCCCTGGTAAGAAAAGGTTAAGAGCCACTGATCTAGTACATAGTGCTTGAACATGAGTTATGCTTTGGGTTGTCATGATTGGTAGCCAAAACTGAAATAAATATTTCTGATCCCTTTAAGTCAAATATGTATAGAACCTTAGTAGCAGCCATGGATGAATCTTGCCCTTTTGTATTAATCTAACTCCTTTTCAGAGTCATTTTATGCTACCAGTAATTGTTTAAATCCTGTGGCAATGAGTTTCATAGTGAATGTATGTCTTGCTTGAAGTGAACATCTATATTGAGTCATTACAACATGACCTCATTAACTCTGGATAGAGAATAAACAATGTAACAATTTATTCATAATCAGCTTAATCATACTTTTTTGTTTACTTTTCATGATGCACAGACCAGAATTGGTACATTCAAATGTTTGCAGTCTTCCAGTGTTTATATGCAACACTGACTGACTTAAAATTTCCATCTTATTAAACACTGGGGAGTGCTTTTCTTCAAATTTGTGTGGCTAATAGTGCTACCGATAGTTCTCTGAGTGTGGTGTGACCTCTAGAAAGGTGCATTACAGCAGAATGCAAACTTCTGTGTCTGGTTGTTATGCTGGAGTCAACAGTTCACACTAAACCAGCAAAATGAACTTGCTGATATGTAGCTTGCTCCTGGAAAGGTTGAGAAGCTTAGCACTAAAGAGTGAGTGGCAGGGATAGGAATAGGGGCTGATTCTGTGCTCCCTGGACTCCCTGATCCTTTGTTTTAGTCATCATTCTTCTGCCTGCCTGCCTGCCTGCCTTTGCCTATAGAATGCATATATATTGTCTGTGCTACTTTATTAATTTGTGGCAGGGAAGATTGCAGTGATAGAAGCATTTGTGACTGTGAGGTTAACAGGAAGAGCAATGTTTGCCTGCAGCAGGAGAGAGTATCATTTCTGCCTTTACATCTTGAAATCTTGGTGGTCAGCAGTGCCAGGGAAGAGAGTAGTACACAAAGGGGTCCCACTGGCTCCCTGGCATGTAAGGTCGAAGATAATTCAGCACAAATTCCCCAGTGGAGACTAGATCTGCCTTAAAAAAAAAACAACAACAAAAAAAAAACAACCACAACAAACTAGAGCCAGCTGGAAAAAGGGGACAGAGTGTGAGTTGGCTTCAGCGCCAGATCTAAGTACAGGGACAATCCCTTGGGGAGCACCAGAGGTCAGGGGGGCACCCCAAGTCAGAATTAAGAATTCCCCTCATTTCCCGGTGCTGACACCGGTGGGTCTTCTGCAGGGCTGATCAAAGAGAAGCTGTCACTTCCCTCTTTAAAATATGACTGGTGAGTGGCAGATGGTGAGGAGAAGAGTTTAAGATCTAATAATAAAAGGAGGAGTGGGAAGGGACTAATGAATACATCTCTGCATTTCTGAGATGTCACCTTGAGAGACAGGTGGATATGCATGTGTGCGTGAATGTCAAAGACTGAGGTGTGCGTGTGCGCTCGCACATATGCAAGGGAGGCATAGAATGTATGAGCAAGCTAGCTTTCTGATGTCTGAATATGGAATAAAGTGGGGGATCAGGTTGGCTCAGTCTTTTGAGGGTAGGAGTGCATTGTTACCTAATACTACCAGTCCTTCAGCTCTGTTGCACTTTGGAGAACTTGTACCACAGAAACAGATAAGAAACGATGCTTCTCTGTACAGGGTCAGTTTCCCACAAGGAAGGCCTGGTTTGCTTAGAAACATATTTGAAGCCAACATTCTAAGTGATTGTTGGAGATGGCTTTTATTCTTTTTCTTACAGTGTTGGACTGGGAATATGGAGGGACAGTATGCTTCTTGAAACTTCACTGATGATCCTTTCCTATTCCAGTGTTCCAAAATTTTGCTCCAGGATCTGTCTGTCTGTTTATGTCAAGTTACTAGTGCTGCAGCTGTTCATTTCCTCATGCTTAGATTATGGGTGGACCAACCTTCTCAAGATCTTTTTGATCTTGGAAATAGCAGAGGCTAATGGCACACTGCCTACCTTTTCACAAGTGGCTTGCCTTTCCTTTTGTGTTTTGCATATCGGTTAAAATAACTTGCACTTGTGTTAGATGCTTAGTGATTGAGGGCCAGCCATGATGTGACACTATTCATGCAATAAGGAATTAGGTTAATGTCTTCAAAATTACGAATAAATTGCTGGTAAAGTTTCCCCCAGTCTGAATCTGCACTGGGGAGGTACAGGGGCTTTAACCCCTTTTCCCATCTAAGGGGTTGTGAGTCTGAATCAGGCCCTGGTACCTGCTAGTTACATTGAGGTGTTGGGAATTCCCATTGGAATGGATGGGAGCTTTTCTCCCAATGCAGTTAGCAGGTGTGGGAGCCTGATCAAGAAATCAGTGGTGGTGGGGCATTAATCACCCCAACACCTCCCACATCAGGGTCTTGAGCAGGGTGAGGCCCCCTGTACATTTACATTACTTTCTGAAAAAGCATTCACACAGTTGCTAATGGAGTGCATGCCATATTGTCTAGTTTGGCTCTAAAAAGAGATAATATAGGTCCTGAAGTATGCAATCTGGTCTGTGAAAATCACCTTCCTCCTATACCTTGAACTCTGGTCAGGCAGGCAGTGTGGGTATTAAGGAGCTTTAGGTTATTATGAGGAAGGAGTGCTGGGTAGTTTCCTGTATTGGTATAGCAGAAAAGACACAACACTGTGCAGATCTGGGTGATCATAGAGGATTTTATGAAGCTCTTAAAGCAGTGTTTGGACCTACTTATCAGGTCCAAAGCTCCTTATACAGTACAGATGGTCAAACATTAATTACTGATAAAGCCTCCATCCTGAATCGATGGGCTGAACATTTTCAAAGTCTCTTTAGCACCAACCGAGTAGTCCAAGGCTCAGCTATCCAACATATGATACAAAAACCGATGAAAAATGAATTGGACATAGCTCCCACTTTGGAAGAGACCCTTAAGGCCATATAGCAGATGAAAAACAGCAAGGCAGCTGGGATTGATGGAATCCCACCTGAAGTTTTGAAACACGGAGGTCATGCACTCCACGAAAAATTCCACGAATTCCTTGTGAATTGCTGGGAAAAAGAGGAACTGCCATCAGACCTCCGAGATGCAGTCATCATCACCCTGTACAAGAAAAAAGGAGCAAAATCCGACTGCTCAAACTATCGAGGCATAACACTGCTCTCTATTGCTGGAAAAATCCTTGCAAGGATACTCCTGAACAGATTAGTTCCTGCTATTGCAGAAGAACTTATCCCTGAAAGCCAATGTGGCTTCAGAGCCAATAGGAGTACCACAGACATGATATTTGCCCTTAGACAACTGCAAGAAAAATGTAGGGAGCAGAACAAGGGTCTCTGGCCTTCCCCACCCCCTCCCCAGGCCTTCATGGGGCCTCCGGAGCGTCTCCGGAGGCCCCATGGAGGCGTCCCCGGCCCTCCCCCCTCCCTCCCAAGGCCTTCGCGGGGCCTCCGGAGGGTCTCCGAAGGCCCCGTGGAGGCCTCCCCGCTCCCTCCCAGGGCTTTCACGGGGCCTCCGGAGGCCCCGTGTCGCGGTTTTGGGGGGGGGCCAGGGGGGCTCCCAAAACCGCGAATAATCAAAACCGCGAATGTCAAGTTCGCGAATGTGGAGCGACAGCTGTAGTCTGGACATAAGCCATATAAGGCTTTATACCAGTACTTTGAATTGTACCTGGAAACGAACTGGTAGCCAGTGAAGTTGTTTTAACAAGGGAGCTATATGCTCCCTATAACTCGCTCCAGTCAGTATTTTGCCCACAGCATTCTGGACCTACTGTCTCTAAACAGTTTCCAAAGGCAGCCCCACGTAGAGTGCATTGAAACAGGATGTAATCAAGGCATGTGTCACCATAGCCAGATCTGACATCTCAAGGAATGGACTCAGCTGGAGCACTAGTTTTAGTTTGCAAATGCACTCCTGGCCACTGCTGAAACCTGGGCATCCAGGCTCAGAGTTGAGTCCTGGAGAATACCCAAGGTATGAGCCTGAGATTTCAGGGGAAGTGTAACAGGCGGAGTCCCTGTTCCCTGATCTGCCTTTTGACTGACCAGGAGCACCTCTATCTTGTCTGGATTAAGTTTCAATTTTCTTGACCTCATCCAATCTATTACTGACAACAGACACTGGTTCAGTGCGAAGTCAGCTTCCTTGGAATCAGATGGGAAGGAGAGATAGAGTTGGGTGTCATTGGCATACTGGTGACACTGAACTCCCAAACTCCAGATTATCTCTCCTAGCAGTTTCATGTAGATGTTAAACAGCATATGAGGGGCAAGACAGAACCCTGAGGGACACCACAGTCCCCCAGCACCACCTTCTGAATTTGCCCCTCCAGGAAAGAATGGAACCACTGCATAACAGTGACCCCAAGTCTCATCCCAGAGAGACGGCCCAGAAGGATACCATGGTCAATGGTATTGAAAGCCACTGATAGGTCCAGCAGAACCAACAGGGACACTCTCCCTCTGACCAGTTCCCTACATAGGCCATCTACCAAGGTGACCAAAGCTGTCTCCATCCCATAGCCAGGCCTGAAGCCAGATTGAAATGGATCTAGATAATCCATGTCATCCAAAAAAAAACCTGGAGGTGGGAGGCTGCTAGATAATCCAGAACTTTGCCCAAAAATGGTATGCTAGAGTATGGCTGATAATCATTCAAAATAGTGGGATCCAGTGAGGCTTTTTTTTTTTTTTAGTAATGGCCTCACTTCAGCCACTTTTAGGCAGGATGGAAACTTATCTTGCTGTAGTGAGGCGTTGACCACTCTCCTTACCCACTTGGTCAGTCCCTCTCAAATTGCTTTCAGAAGCCAGGAAGGGCAAGGATCCAGTATATATGTGGTGGCTCTCACATCTCCAAGAATCCTGTCCACATCCTCAGGCTGTACAAACTGATGATAGGAGACTATAGTCCCTGAAATCTATGCAATATCTGGTTCAACCTGATACAATCCCCAGAATTTATTTGAGACATGAATCCCAGTTTCCTAGATCAGCAGAATTAAAACATCTCAAGAAACCACTCAGGATGCCAAACTTTATAGCCTAGAGCATGGCTGGACAAAACACAGTCCTCCAGATGTTATTAGATGGCAACTCTCTTCAGTGCTAGCCAGTATAGCCAGTGGTGAGGGATAACAAGAGCTGCAGTCCAGCAGCTCCTGTAGGACCAAACATTGCCTGTCCCAAGACTGATTAGAGAGGCAATTGGTTTTTCATAGGTTGAACTAGATGTCAAAGCCCTGGCAGACAGGCACATTCACCCCTGTGAGGAGGGACACTAGGAGAAATGGTTAAAGCTTGTGCGCCAGCTGTGCCCATTCCTTGAGACATCAGATCTGACCTCAGTGACACATGCCTAGCTACATCCCCATTGGATTACTGAGTAGCACACTCTGTGGGGCTGCCTTTGAAGAGTGTTCTGAAACTTCAGCTGGTCCAAAGAGCTGCAGTCAGATTGCTAGCAGGGAACTCACAAGTCCCTTGTTGCAACAGCTTCACTGCATGCCAGTCCCTTTCCGGACACAATTCAAAGTTTTGACCTATAAAGCCTTACACAACTCAGATCCAGGTTATTTGAAAGATCACATTTTCCCTTATGAATCAGTCCATGCTTTGAGATCTGCTGGGAGGCCCTTTTCTCTGTCCTATACTTCACAGCTACACCTGGTGGGAACACGGGAAAGGGCCTTCTCAGTGGCTGCCCCCAGGCTCTGGAATGCTCTTCCAAAAGAAGTTAGACTGGCACCCTCCCTACTCCCCCCCCCCTCAGACAAATAAAGACTTTTCTGTTTTGACAGGCACTTGATGACTGATTATGTAAGGCCCATCTCACCTAACCAATCTGCTGGATTCTGCTAATTGTTGTGCTGGTGTGTGGGTGTGTCTAATGGTATATGTTTTAATCTGGTAGAATTTTAATTGTTTAATCTTGTTGTAACTTTTGTATCCTGTGAATTTTTAATGATATGATTTTTAACTTGTAAGCTGTTTTAAATACCAAACTGGGGAAAAAAGTGGTATAGAAATAAATACAACAACAACAGTCATAGACCATAAGAAAAATTTGAAGGCCAGATGCTATTCAGGAATAAACTCATCAACAGGAAGATAGTCTAGGCCAGTGTCTCTTAACTTTAAATATATTTTGTTGCCATGGACCCCCAAGACTTAACTCAAGATTTTAAACAACAACAACAACAATAGAACAAGAAACCGTTAACAGTCACACCATCTCTTAAACCTTCCCTCAGAGGTTCTTCTCCCGCTTCTTCTGGCTAGTTTTCAGGTGGAGTGGATTGAATAGCAACATGCAGGCCTAGCCAGCCTTTGCTCATGGCATGCACCCCTCAGCTGTGGGAAGGAGGTGGGCTGAGCAGGCTTTAAGCCATCAAGCCTTTGCAGCCCCCCTGTGAGGGCATTGCATCCCCCTGCGGGTCCGTGGACCACAAGGTTAAGAACCATTGGTCTAGGCCTTCCACAGCCCAGCACCCTCCAGATCTGTAATTCTGCAACACCCATCATCCTCAGCTAGCATGGCTGATGCACATGCTGTCTAGGGCATGATGGGATTTTATTTATTTATTTATTTATTTATTTATACCCCGCTCTTCAGCCACAAGGCTATCAGAGCGGCTTACAAACTGTTTTAAGCAATAGCAATTTACACATCTACACGGCATTAAGCTGTTTCCAATGTGTGTTAGTTAATTGCCCCCACAAGCTGGGTACTCATAACATATCTGGAGGGTGCCAGGTTGGAAGAAGCTGCTGTTTCTGTAGAGTGACATTTCTGACATCTCTGTTATCTATCTAGATTAGCTTTCATGTCTGTATGAAGTAGTCTTCTCTGAAGTTTGTGTTTGTTCGGGTGCATATGTGTGTCTGACTGATGAAATGTTAATCTGGTGTACTGTAATTATTATTAAGAGAGAACTTCTTGTCTGGCCTTCTATTAAGCCTTTCTAGCTCATACATGTTGCCAGTAGATAGTAGATTTAGTTACTCAAAATGTTTTATCCAAACCTTCAATTGATTATGAGCTCTTGAGAATAATGTAATCAACCTTCAATTAGATAGGAGGAAGATAATCTGGTGAGGGTGGACAAAATATAATTGTATTTTGATACTTTAGTGACACGTTCTTGTTAAAAGTTTTTGCTGTCTTTTTTTTTTTTTTTTTTTTTTTTTTTTTTGGTATGACCCTGTGATACCGGTACTTGTTTTAGAAATACTTGGCTTTGGGACTTCCTGGAATAGATGAAGACAGGCTAAAGTCCTATGTGTGACTGATTTGGGGGTGCCATTGAAGACAGCTTGTCTTGATTCCAAAGAAACATGGAGAGGATTGTGGTGACATTCAGAGACTATACTAATGAGGGCAGGATCAATGGTGAGGGCACCTAGCCAAGCCTGTACTCCCAAATCTGCTGCCAGTTTGGGGCCAAAGGTCCTTCTCACTTTGCCACTCTGAACTACCATATATGAAACATAGAGAACCACCAAGACCTTCCTTCCTTCCTTCCTTCCTTCCTTTCTTTGTTTTTAGGAAACAGGCCTGACACAAACTAGGGATGTGAAAATTTCTCAGTCTTGACTTGGTCGAGTACCTTGGAGTCCCACATGCATTTTCTCTCCTTGTTCTGTTACTGGGTGGTGAGACTTATTTTCTTTCCACGCTGAAATTTGCTCATATTTTTATGTATTTTTTCTAATTCGTACATTTATTTCTGTGGTATACATAATTACCCTAAAGGCACCAGATCCTGTCTGGTCTCAGAAGCTAAGCAGAGTCAGCCCTGGTTAGTATTTGGATGGGAGACTGCCAACAAATATCAGGTGCTGTTGGCTATATTTCAGAGGAAGGAACTGGCAAAACCACATCTGAGTATTCCTTGCCTAAGAAAACCCTAGGAAATTCATGGGGTTGCCTTAAGTCGACAGGCAGCTTGAAGCATAATGTTTATAACCACAAAAACTCATGCAGAATTAAAAACCAGTTAGTCTTAAAGGTGCTGCCACATTTCTTTCTTTTTTCCTCCCATTTCCTTCATCCTTTTTATGCTGCAAGAGACTAACATGGCTACTTCTTTGAAGGTGACTTGAAGGCATATACACACATGCCTTCATAAAAAAATAAAATCAGTGTTTTATTTATTGACTAAAGCCAGTTTCTGCAGATTTTTTTCAATTATGACCATTTTATCCATTCACGTTTTAAAATATGCACATTGTTTTATGCATACATTTTTGCTTTAGAAATGTCCCGTAAGCCTTGCAAATATGTGAACGCTTGAGGCAAGGCATACATTTTCACACAAGTCTTGGGAGATGTGAAAATTCTACTTTTCTCAAGAAACAGAATCCAGTGGAATTTCTTTCCACTCTTATTGCATGCATTGGTAAACGTTACAGGAGTTTTAAAATCTTTGTTCATTGTGCCCAATGAAGCCAGCTAAAGCCTTTTAAAATGTCATTTCCATTCAGTTTACAAGATTTGGTTCTTGTTCTTTGCCCTTAATGTTCATACCTTCAAAATTTATGCCAATTTTGTCACACAGCCTCTATTTTTTCTAAAGGCCTCTTTTGCCCCTTTCCAGCCCATTCCCAATTGGATTATTACCTGAGGAAGCAATGAAGTGTCATTGAAGGGTTGCCCACTTGCACTGAAATTTATACAGTACATGTGTTTTGGCAACCTTTTAGACTTTCTTTATAGACCTTTAATGGCTGGTTCACAAACATTTAATTTTTTTCAACCAGCTTACAACTCAGCCAGTGAAGTGACTTAATTAAAAAACATAGTTTGTGAAGTCATATTAAAGTTCTAATTTTGCTTTATGATGGTTTATTTACACATGGAAGTAATCACTGAAGATGCACGTACAAATCAAACCTTAATTTTCATCTTATTCTGCCTTATAGTAAATTTTCCCCTGAAGGATAATAACCAGCATTACCTTACTGATGCAGAGAACTGTATGTAATTTGTTGATTATTTAATCTGTTCAACATCTAGTTTTGCATATAAAGATTTAAGACATGCCACAGTACTAGTAACCTCAGAAAGAGTTAGGTGAAAAGCTTGTGTCATGAGAGGAAGATGTGTCTTGTACCTCTGAGAATTATGGAGGTAATCCATGAGGCTGTCTCTAGCTGTGGATAAGTGCTGCACACTTAGAGGGCGAAGTCCCTCCTCCCATTTCAAGCCCATGAGAGGCTGTGATGGCTAATCCATCATCTATCATTTGTTTTGTTTCCAGTTTTCAGGGGCTTGGGACTTGCTTGAGGACAAAGCTGCATTCTCTCCCTCCCACTCTTGCTGTTATTTTGGCAAATTAGCTGTTGATGGATGTATCCACCATGAATTTGTCTAATCCTTTAGGACAGTTCTCAAGGCAGTTGTGTGAAAAATCACTTTCTTTTCATATTACAAACTCACTGGATGCTACCTTCTTCAGGCAGGAAAAACACAATTATTCTGGCATGAGGCAGTAAAAAGGGAATGTGTTTTACTGTTTTTCCTTCTAGTCCTAGTCAGGTACCTTTCTGTCCTATCCGTTTTCATATCTTCTATATTAAGTGCACATAAATATTGTTCTCCACTAGCCAAATGACCAGTTTGTTGCCATTCATTATATGTTTTTAAAATAATTCATTTTATCCTTTCTGATGTGTTGTGATGAGCAGTTTGGATACATGATTGAGTTTCTGTAGGCTTCCTAATGAACAATGAGCATTCATGAGTTGACTGGCCAAACCCAAAGGGTGCTCAGCAGTGGCTCCTCTTCATCTTGGAAAGATGTGACCAGTGGGGTGCCACAGGGTCCTGTCCTGGGCCCAGTGCTATTCAACATCTTTATCAATGACTTAGATGAGGGAATAGAGGGCATACTTATCAAATTTGCAGATGACACCACATTAGAAGGAGTAGCTAATACCCTAGAGAACAGGGTCAGAATTCAAAATGACCTCAATAGACTAGAAAGCTGGGCCAAAGCTAACAAAATGAAATTCAATACGGAGAAATGTAAGGTACTGCACTTAGGGTGGGAAAATGAAATGCATAGATATAGGATGGGGGAGACCTGGCTAAACGAGACTACATGTGAAAGGGATCTAGTAGACCACAAGTTGAACATGAGTCAACAGTGTGATGCGGCAGCTAAAAAGGCCAATGCGATTTTGGACTTCATCAATAGAAGTATAGTGTCTAGATCAAGGGAAGTAATAGTGCCACTCTATTCTGCCTCTGTCAGTCCTCACCTAGAATACTCTGTCCAGTTCTGGGCACCACAATTCAAAAAGGACATTGACAAATTGGAGTGTGTCCAGAGGAGGACGACTAAAATGGTGAAAGGTCTGGAAACCATGCCTTATGAGGAAAGACTTAGGGAGCGGGTATGTTTAGCCTGAAAAAAAGATGGTTAAGGGGCGATATGATAGCCTTGTTTAAGTATTTGAAGGGGTGTCACATTGAGGATGGAGCAAGCTTGTTTTCTGCTGCTCCAGAGACTAGAACATGAAACAATGGATGCAAGCTCCAGGAACTGCGATTCCAACTCAACATTAGGAGGAACTTTTTGACAGTAAGAGTTGTTTGGCAGTGGAACACACTCCCTCGGAGCGTGGTAGGGTCTCCTTCCTTGGAGGTCTTTAAACAGAGGCTGGATGGCCATCTGTCGGGGATGCTTTGATTCTGATTTCCTGAGTGGCAGGGGATTGGACTGGATGGCCCTTGTGGTCTCTTCCAACCCTACAATTCTATGATTCTATGAGGTTTCTTGATCTTACATTGAGGGCAGAATCTTTCTTGAAGAACGAAAGTATTAATTAAATGATACTATTCATTTACTGTCTCAATAGCTGACCACATTGTTAACACATGCTGTCTCAACTGTGTCTTGTCTTTTGATTCCTTCCAGAAACATGTGGTAAGAGTTACAAGGCAAGCAAATCTCTATCTGCCGTGCCATTTCCCTATTTCTAGATATACTGTATTAAGCATATGACCCAGCCACTTGTTTTCTTCCAGTGCTCTACTTAATCTTCTAAATGTGTCCTTCCCACCATTCATCTGTACTCAGATATCCTTCTTTCTACTTCTCAACTATGGAGCCAGCGTGGCATAGTGGTTTGAATGTTGGATTATGACTCTGGAGATCAGGGCTCAAATCCCCCCTTGGCCATGAAAGCCGCTTGGTGACCTTGGGCAAGTCACACACTCTCAGCCTCAGAAAATCCTGCGATAGATTTGCATTAGGATCGCCATAAGTTGGAAATGACTTGAAGGCACACAACAACAACAACTTCTCAACTGCAGAAACTCCCTGGTAATTCTTAAAAGTCTGGCAAAAATGAAGGAGACCACAACTTTATGTCACAAAACCCCCCTAAAACAGCATCACAAAGGTGTTTCATATAAAGTTTCTTTATCTTGAGCTGACCATCTGTCAGTATTGGCCATGTGCTGTCTGTTCTTCCAGAGCCCATTTAATTGGAGGTAACTTTCTGGGGCCTTCTGTTTGCAAAGCATTTGTATTACTGCCAAGCTATGGCCTGCCTCCCTCTCCCTCTCCCTCTCCCCCCCCCCCCCACTCTGGTTTTTTCCATATTCCTTATGTCAGGGTATGCCTACCAGGCATTTAAACAAGAATCATAAATCAGTGCCATAAGGCAAGCTATGGTGCTTGAGACAGTAATCTTTGATAGGAGGCAAGCACAAACCTCTGGTGCTTTTGAAGTCCAACAAGCTCTTCTTTTTCAGGGGTTGCTAAAAGTGCTGCAGGGAGAGCTACTTTCCTTTCCTTTCCCCAGTCTTCTGCTTCATAGACTGTAGGGTTTGTACTGACATGCCAGTTGTTTGTGGATGTTTTGGGAATGGGAGTTTGAGGGGAGATTTAATACTGCTCTTTTAAGTCACTGTGATTTTGAATGTTACACATTTGTAGAACGTGCTGCTACACTGGAAATTTCAAGGCCTAGCAGTTTTCAGTTTCACAGCAGTATTCCTCTTTTGTCAGTACAGGCATACCTCAGCTAACAAAGCCTCTGACAAAGAAGCTACTTTACAAAGTCATTTTGTGGGATCCTGGATTAACCCCGCTCCTTTTCTTGCTTTCTGTCTAGCCAGATGTTTTTTTGGTGGCATTGGCATTGGGAGGATGGGTGAAGGAGGGCTGGAGAAAAACAAGACTTTCAGTGTTGGTTGCAGCAGCATGCCTGCAGTAAACAATGCAATAAGATTGACATGGGAAAGAATGGGATTCTACTCTAGATGAGCCTACTGTAGCTGTATGTGCCTATTTACAACAAATACCTCCAGACTCACTTACTTTGCATGTGTGAAGAGAAAAAAAAAAAAGAGAGAGAGAGGGGGGGGGGTAAACAGATTAGCATGCCTCACCAACTACCCTGGCATGTTGAAAAAGTATGGATCTGTGTAGGTTTTGCCATGAAAATGGAAATCATAAGAAAAGTCAAAGCTATTGAAAGAAAGAAAAAAAAAACCCATCCTGGGATGCAGTTTGGAAGAAGCTTTCAAGCAGTCTCTAGAAAATTAAAACTATTTTTGTTTACTTATGCAAAGCTTACCTGATGTGGTTGTTTTATTTCACATGTACACAATGTTAGTTTTGAATAAAAACTTTGCTGAGACATGTTGAACTGCTCTTCTTTTTTGTGTTGTAGGAACCTATCCCTGTTTCCCCCATGTTATTTCTTCCTCTGGTACCAAAGTTTATGTTAAAGAAGAAAAGCCCAGGAGCACATCTATGTTATTATCTGTGGTATACCTGTGTACTGCCTGGTCTTGGCTACCTGGTAGAAGATGGAAGATGGAAGATCAAAACCATAGAACTTTATTGGGCTGCCAATGAGAAAAAAAGTATACAAAATGCCTTATACTGTATATTCTCATTTAACTAGTTAATGAAGTTTCAGTGTAAAAAGCGGGGGAAAGATAGCCCATGAGTGGTTTGTTTAACCAGCCTCGTTACTATTGTGCATTTAGGGCTTGTCTCCACCAGTGAAAAAACCCAAATCCCCCACTCCGCAATCTGGCTGGATAAAGCCACATGATGTGCAGTCTTCCCTCCAAATATGGTATGATAATGCCACAGGATATACGGCCCTATCCACACCAGACTAGGGGGATGTCACCTTAATCTGGATTTTAGAAAACTTGTAGTTTCCCCCAGAGTTTGCCTGAAACTCCAGAGAAAACTGTAGTGTGAACAATCCATCTGCACTGGATTTGGGATGGGTGGGGAGGAGAGGAAGACAAGCACTGCCTGATGTGCTGCCGTTTCCCCCCCTCCTCAGTGCCACTTCCTCATTCTAAAGGCAGATCCCCCATGCTAGTTGCAATGGACTCAAACTACAGGAAAAGAGATTCCACCAAAACATTAGGAAGAATGCACTGCCTGGGAGTGTGGAGGAGTCTCCTTCTTTGGAGGTTTTTAAACAAGCTGGAGGGCCATCTGTTGGGCGTGCTTTGATTGTGTGTTCCTGCATGGCAGGGGGTTACACTAGATGGCCCCTGTGGTCTCTTCCAACTCTATGATTCTATGAGTTTATGGATGACAGTAGGATGTCTGCTGCAGTACAGGTTCAGGGCAACTCAGCTGGTTGAGAAGGTTGTTGCCACATTCCCAAAGTCATCTCTTCATTTGAGCTTGAGTCCAGAAGCAGAGAGGCAGCTTTATCACCAGGAGCTTTGGTCTCTGTGTTTACAGGCATACAGAAACAGACCCTTTTCTGCTTCCCTAGAAGGCGGCCATGGCGAACCTGTTCTGCAACAGCTGCTTCGGCATTTCTGATGTCCAGGACAATGGCATGGGCACCAGTGAAGTTTGATCTGCACTTTTCTTCGAGAGTAGCATGTGAGGAAGCCTGCTTGCAAAGTGTGCATGGTGGAAATGTAAAGGCCTGGTGGGTGTAGAAATGGAAGAATTAACAAAAGCATAACCCCACATATTTACCAAGGACAAATTTTCAGTTATTCAACTGTATTGTTTCCTCCCCCTCTTCTGAAATCAGGGAAATACTGTTGAAGAAAATATTTACTCAATTATTATGCCAGAAACTACATAAAATAGAGATTTGTACATAAGACAGTGTACAAGAGTTAAAGAACTCCATTGCATAGAGTAGACGAATAACTACATCCAAATCCAAGGTACGTTTCTGCACTTAAAGGGAGGTTAAGGTGTGTGTGTGTGTCACTGGTAGTGATAAATACACCATTGAAGAGTTTGGTATTTTCATTGTTGAATCAAACTTTACATCCAGTTGTGCTGCTAGCCTCCTCCTTAAGACTGTGACTGTTTCTATCTAAATACTACAGATTATTTTGTTTATGAGAACATTGGTAGGTTTTGCTCTCATTTTGTCTTCTTAGATGGCAAAAGCTTAGATACATCCACTTAGTTAGCATAGGCTGCAGGCATTCGCAGCTCTCTCTTTAGTAGAGCATATAATCATGATTTTACTTATAAAATTAAGGCTTTTCTATTTTAAAGTTTCATAAATATGCCAAATAGTACAATTTTATATGCTAACTAAGTTACAAATGAAGCATTTTACATTGCTAAAGAAGTAAAATACATTTGGGTTGATATGAAAATAAGTATTGCATGTATTTCATTAAACCTTCCCCCTCCCCAACTCTACTGGGGTAAAATCAGAGTCTTTTCCTCTGATGGCTTCCAACTTTTACAGCAAGGTGTAATGGTTTGAGCACTGCACTGTGACTCTGGAGACCAGAGTTTGAATTCCACTCAGCCATGGAAATCCACTGGTTGACCCTGGGCAAGTCACACTTTCTCAGAGGAAGGCAAAGGCAAACCTGCTCTGAACAAATCTCGCCAAGAAAAAAATACATGATAGATTCACCTAACAGTCAACCATAAGTTGGAAATGACTGGAAGGCACACCACCACTACCACTACCAAAACAACAACAACAGTGTGTGACTGAGTTGCGTTCATTTTGCAAGCTAAGATACTTCATCTTAGCCATCCTGCTGAGTGTGCTGCAAACACCTATGATTTAAAGTAGAAAAGAATCTTGACTGCTGGATGCCTGCCTTTTCAATTTGATGGGCACAAAGCTAAAGTTAAGTACAGATATATGAAGGTAACTGCTCTGAACAATGGTGTAAACCTTTGAGGACAGAATAGATATGGTCTTAATACATCTTGAAGACATCTACCATCTCAGAGTGTGCAGGCACACTTTGGACTTGTTATTAGCATTTAAAATTGTGGTAATTACACTCCGGGAGGGTCAAAGTAGATGAACCTCTGCCAAATCATCAGTCTAAAGAAAAACAGAATGCAAAAAGGGAAAGGGAGCAAATAGATACAAAGGTTCAAATACTCCTATACAAATACAGAATGGCTGAGTCTCAGACAAATGCATAAACCTCCAAAGACCATCACAAAAACACAGAGAAAGAATGTATAGAATATAATAACAAAATTAAAGAGGATAATGTTTCCAGTCCATATGGATAAGAAATGAATTGGAATATATACAGAACTACATATAATGCCACAACTTAAAACAAAACAAAACCCACCATGCATAGATCATAGATTTGTTGCCCACTATTAACCGTCTGTTTCAAGTTTGCCAGTTATTGGAGCAAGTACCTTTTCAGCAGCTATTCTGTTTTGCCCACTGGTGGAGTGGGCCAAATCCTGGGATTTGTCATTTTCTGTGGCACCAGAGCTCTCTGACAGAGAAAGCTAAATCCATAGCATTGAGCCATGGCAGTTAAAGTGATGTCAAACTGGATTAATTCTGCAGAGCAGATGTGGCCTGAGTCAGAATGGAATCCACCTACCTACGTTCTACCATGTTCTCCTGGGCAGCACTTGCAGAGTTCTTTGCTGTATCTCTTTTTGTAGTGTTTCATAACAGGAACACTAAATGTTTCTGTTGGGGCAGAAATATTTTGGTGAGTGATGAGGAATTTCTGGTAACCTGTGAGAAAGGGCAAAGTCTGGAAAGCAAACTGTTTGAAATGGTCAGCAGACTATTTTAAGAAATTAATATGATCTGATCTGGAAAAGAAACTGTTTTTGAACTGCGTCTCCCAAAATCCAGTGTCATGCTGGGTTGAAAATTCTGGGAACAATAGTCCAGAAAGTGGACTTTTCCAGGCTCCATATTTCTGGCTTCATATTTCTGGATCATGTGACCTACATGAGTAAGAAACGTTATGCTAGTTGCATGTTGCTTGGATGCAGCATGGGGGTCGAATGGGGGAGCTGTGTGCAGAGCTGCTTCTCCTATGGGGCTACAGCATTAAAGCAAGCAAGATTTGAGCCAAGTCAACCGGGATTTCCTTACAGAACTAATTTTGTCTCCTGAAATGATATAGAAGTGCCATAAGTTTTGAGCCTTACCAAATGTACAGTTAAGCAGTAATTTGTATTTCCCTGCCTCTTTCCTTTCCACTCACCTAGGCTTCTGTTCATATGTCAGCCTGAAAGTAACTATCTTTGAAAATAATTGACCCCTTGCTTATCCAGATGATGTGGTGCACATGTTGAAACAATTATAGGTAAGGCTCGCAAATGGTGCCTGATAATTATAGGAGTGCATGTTGTAAAAACAGCTAGTACTTTTATATGTCAACTGAGGTATGGATCATCCACAATTTTCCACTTGGGTAAAATGCATAATTGTGTTCTTTGTTCAGCATCCAAATCCTATTGTCAAAGAGTATGTTCTACCAAGAAGCTACTTGCTCCTGTAACAGAATAAAAGTAGGGAATGGATTCTGACTTTCTTGAGAGAACTTCAGCTTCCTCTGTTTCTTTTGGGTGTGTTTGTGGAGGGGGAGTTCGGGGGAGGGGGAGAAAGAGTTCTTCACTCCTGCTGTGGTTGTGATGGCAGAGATCTTGGCTTCAGTTTCCCTCCTCAGGCTCCCAAGTCCTAAAGGAGCTTCTTAGCAACCTAGCCTCAGTGGCCTTGCACTCTTAAATCCCTCTTCTCCACTGCTACCTCCTCTCTTAATTCTTATCTTTTCCACCCTGCAGCAAAAGCTGGTGTGTGCACCACAAAGATAACTCTAGTCAAACAAAGGAAATGGGGGTGCAGAGCACACAGAGTGTAAGGTTGTAGTGTCTGCCTCCTGCTCTGTTCTCTTCCCTATCACTTGAAAAGTGCTGGGTGTCATGTCCAGAGTTTGAAGTTCTCTCTGTGAATGGCACAAACCAGATGAGCTTCAGGGAATGATGCTGTGCTCCCCTAATCTTCTAGTCTCTTTACTGTGTCTATGCCAGTAGTAATATAAATCCCTTTGACTCCTCTGTTGAATAGACACAGAAATACTAAGACAGTTAAGGCCTTCCTGCATTCCCTCATCTTTTTTCATGCAGTGGGGAGGTCCTTTGTGTATGTAGGGGGTGATGGTGATGCTGTGTACTTGTGCTTGTGGGGTAGATTTCTGTAGCAGCAGCATACTCCTGCTTTATGCAAATACTGTACTTAGCTCTTGGAGGCTTCTTCCTCCCACAACTCACAGGGTGCTCCCTGCCACCAGCATGAATGCACAAGAAAACTCTGCAAAAATAAATGATTGTATAGTATCCTATTTTTTTTTTTTATTGCTTGAAGCTTTTATGAGCACAGTTGGGTAGATGTGGGGAAAGCTACAGTCTTTATTTTGTGTACATAGCAGGGTCTATTAAGGGCACAGTCACACATTCCAGTCTTGTCTTAGGAGTAAGCATAGATGCAGTCCTAGGAGCTCAGCTGTAGCTGTGTTCCGCTGGGGGAAGGAGACAGTTCCAGGAAGAGGACTATGTCATCGGCTTCCCTCCCCATAATATGGTGTTGCACAATGTAGTTGGTGTCCTGATGTCATTATTCTTCCATTTACCCCAACGTAGAGTGGGAAAATGCATGGTGCAAGAATGTCAGAGTATTGCAATATGTAGCAAGAAAGGGGACAGAATAATGTAGCACAGTGCGCAGACCCTGGCTTTTGCCTGACCGCTAAACAGAGGTACCAGATAATCCCCCTCTCCAAGTATATTATTTGTAGTGTACAGGTATGTACACTGCTCATTTGTACCGGTCAGCTTGTTGTTGTTAATTTGCATTCAGTCCAAATTTGCATTCAATCCAATAGCTAGCCATCAGATGTCATCTACAAATAAGGAACTGGGGTGCACACTCCAAACTAGGCTTATGAGAACCTGAGTCATGCACCTGCATATCCAAGAGAGTGCCTTCTGCATGAAACCCAACATCACATCCAGCTTGATGCTTCATTTTTGCGTGAAACACTATCAAACACATTGTCTACATGCTAGTAATAATGAATATATGTACAGTATACACTTATTGTTTCAGGGGGAAAAATCAACCAACAGCTCCTTTTTTTATACATTTGTTGTTGTTGTGTGCCTTATGGAATCCCTAATATGAACCTATTATGGGATTTTCTTGGGGAAATTAGGTCAGAGGGGGTTTGCCTTTGCTTTTGTCTGAGGCTGAGAGGATGCAACTTGCCCGAGGTCACTGAGTGGGTTTCCATGGCCGAAATGGGGGATTCCAACCCTAGTATCCCAGAGTCCTATTTGAACAGCTAAATCAATATACTACCCTGACTCTTTTTAAATATACAAGTAGCATGTTTCTATACATACATGGTATGTTTGTATGAAATTGGGAGTCCTGTGGTGATGTGTATCCTTGAGCTCAGCTGTTGTTTCTGGTCCTGCTAAACTGTAACCTACTGCAAGTGAACTTACGAATTTATTTCTTCATGTTAAATAAGTCTTGACATGCTCTCTTATGTTCTGCACAAGACTGACAACCACATATCACTTTTGGAAGACTCCTTGCGATGGATTCTCATTTGAGTGAAAATGTGGAGGTAGATTCCTATTCCACTAAGCACAGTGTGTTGTGTCCTTTGTTTGCTTCACCTTCTTTCATAGAGTCATAGCAGAGTTGGAAGAGACCACAACGGCCACCTAGTCCAACCCCCTGCCATGCAGGAATACCAATCAAAGCATTCCTGACAGATGGCCATCCAGCCTCTGTTTAAAAACCTCCAAAGAAGGAGACTCAGCCACACTCCAAGGTAGTGCATTCCACTTCCGAACTGCTCTTATCCTCAGGAAGTTCTTCCTAATAATGTTTAGGTGGGATCTCTTGCAATTTGAATCCATTGGTTCATGTTCTAGGACTTTTATCACACAAGGTTGTTAGTTTGCAATTACAGCAAGATATTAGCATATTTGGCCAGTACTTATCACACAACGTTGTGTCTATCCTGTTGCTGCTTTGCATTTCATTTGTTTCTGTACCTCACCTTTTCACTGACTGGGAAACCCATCAGTGGCTCTCAATATTGATGCTATTCCATTAGTCCCCTTGGTGTGCTAGGTCTCTTCCTCTGCAGTAATGATATGATGGCAGTCACATGGCAAAAGGGGGCATGATTCTCCTTCTCTCCCCATCTCTTCCCCCTTCCCCTCGCTATTCCCAAGCAGGCCAACGTTGATTTTACTCCGTGCCTTTTGTGTTTGTTTATTTTTGCTGTAATTGTGTAATTATGGGAAAACACTAAAAAAACTGTGTAATCATTTCCCCATAATTATGGAATCATGGAAGAAATAAAAATAGAAAGGCACATACGCGCTGAGTTGTGCATGTGGCAGGATTATGGAGCCAGTGTGGAAGAGACCATGGATTAACAAAGCAGCATATCCACAGCACACTTACACGATTGCAGCAAAGTGTGATACTGAATGTGTTCAAACTGGTATGTTTGCTTTTGCTTCATTAATGTTTTTGCTGCAAGAAAACAGGCTGGTGTGATAAAGTCCCTAGTCTGTGGAGCAGCAGAGAAGAAGCTGGCCCCATCTTCTCCATGATATCCCTTCAGATATTTAAAACGTATATTCCAGCGTATAAGATGACTGGGCGCATAAGACGACCCCCCCCCAATTTTTAAGTTAAAATATAGACTTTGCCCCTCCCCCTGTCCAGCCAGCCCCCCACCAGCCAGCCAGGTCAGTGGCTGTAGATGATGGAATAGTCTGTGAAATTAAAGGACTGAGAACAGCTAAAAAAGCATGGGATACTTTGAAAAGTCTCTGTGGTGTTCAGTCTTTGGAAAGTAAGGTTTCATTAATAATGAAGTTGCTTAATATGAAGCTATCAAATCCCAAATTTTTGAATGAGCACATTAATGATTTTAGAGCCACATTGGCAGACTTGCAAACTCCTGGAGAGGAAATCCCCAAAACTGTGCAATCGGAAATCCAGAATGCAATCTCTAAATGGAGGGCAATTAACACTTCAAAGGCAAAGCAGCCATTCTCACAGCAGGGGGAAGGATCTGCTGGGGAAACTGCCCAGGGAATTTACCACTTCAAAGACAAGGCAGTCATTCTCACAGCAGGGGAAAAGATCTGCTAGGCATATAAGACGACCCCCCCCACTTTTGAGGAGATTTTCACGTTTTAAAAAGCAGTCTTATACACAGGACTATAGGGTAGCTATCATGTTACCTCTCAGTCTTCTCCAAGTTAAATATTCCCAACTTCCTAAATTGTTCTTCCTAAAGCTTGATTTCCAGATCTTTGATCATCTTGGTCGTCCTTCTCTGGGCACATTCCATCTTGTCAATATCTTTTTTGAACTGTGATTTCCTTTGTTCCAAATTTGTTGCTGTCCAAATATGTTTCCATAACAGCAGAACTCGTGTATGCTTAATGCTGGTCCTCAGTTGGTGCTTTCTGCTGACAGAATGTCTACTGTTATAATCTCTGACTGGGGCCAGTGATGAATTGATTTCAAACTTCAGTACTCAATTAAGCTTGGCTTTGAATTTTCTACTGTTAGCATAGGATGTTAGTTTCTCCCTTTTAACTCTTTTACCATTTAGTAACTAGCTAAAAATTGATATTTTCCCCTTGATTGCTTAATTGGTTCAAGAACCCATGTCATTTTTATGTTTATAACCAATAAATCTATACTAGTTGGACCCAGCATACCATACGCCATTAAAAAACTCCCCCCAAAATGCCCAGGAGACCTCATGATCCCTTTGTGGTAGGCTGGTGGGTTTAACTCTCCCACCTGCTGCTCGTTCTGCCCCCTGCCACCCCCACCACTCGTTCTGCCCCTCCCCCACTCATTCTGCCCCTCCTCCCACTTGTTCTGCCCCCGTCCTCACCTGTTCTGCCCCTTCCCCCACCCGTTCTGCCCCTCCCCCACCCGTTCTGCCCCTCCCCCACCCGTTCTGCCCCTCCCCCCACTCGTTCTGCTCCCCAGCACTCATTCTACCCCTTTCCCCACTCGTTCTGCCCCCGTCCCCACTCATTCTGTCCCTCCCACCTCACCCCCTTCACTCCAGAACACACATGCACACACCACATCCACCCCCACCTTACTCACTCTCCAGCTCCAGCAGCCATGTTTGAGATCTACATAGTCCCGCCCCCAGTGTGCATATTGGCTGCCCAACAGACCTGTGATTGGTTGGTCAGTTCCCTAAGTAGCCAATCAGCACACTGGAAATGGCAACATACCCAAGAGAATTATATATATAGATATCTCATGTAAACAAAAATGTTATCTGGGTGGATTTTAACAGGATAAATTACTCCCATGTTTGGGCTTTATGTTTTAGTGACTCTGCTAGGAAAGTGTACTGTTATTTTTGAAGTCATTACTGAGATTGGAGAATTAAGTTTCAACAAAATACGGTTATTTAATATTTAATAACTACTGAATAACTACTGAATTAGTACCTTCAGTGTCTTGTTGCACTGAAGTGTAATTAACAATTTGGATGGGGCGGTGTGATTCTTTTGCACAGAGAATCTTTTGCAACCATTCTGACTGCTAAGGAAATAAACATTATAGTCAAAGAATGTTTGTAGACCAGCCTCTGTGAGTGAAGAGAAAGGTATTCTCCAACCCTGAAATCAAATGTTACACAGGTTCTTTGGATTAAAGAAGTTGTATGGGAACATGCTAAGGATTGGAAATCTTTCTTTAAAAAAGTGGCAGGGTTGCAAAGAGGCAAGGCGGCTGATAAAGGCATCTTGTGTGGAGCAAAGAAGTAAAAGTCTTGAGGGAAGAGTAGGTAGTAGAGGCAGAGACCTAGGTGGAGAGTAGGGCAGGGAACGTGGGATCAAATGAAAGAGGACTGTAAGAAAAACTAACACACAGAACCCCAAAAGAAACTGGTACAAAGAAAATGCTATTGGCAGGAGGTGGGAGAAGGGGATGTGGGCACTGGCAATTAAGAGGGCTTTCCAAAATTAGGAGGCAGTTAAAGGAAGTAGGGAAGGGTAGGGAGCAAATGGAAATATTGAAACCTTAAGAAACAATGAGTAGTGAAGTAAATGAACTGATTTCTTTAAAGAAAGGCAAGAAAGAGCCCTGGTGGTGCAGTGGCTAAATGCTAGTACTGCAGCCACAATGTTGTGAGTTCATTCCTGCAGGGCTCCAGGTTGACTCAGCCTTCCATCCTTCTAAGTAAAATGAGCACCCAGGTTTTTGGGGGCAATTAGCTAAAATTGTAATCCACTTAAGGCAGTGATGGCAAACCTATGCTGACACGCATAGCCATTTCTGATGACACACGGCCGTAGGCGATCGGGGATTCCTGCTTTTGGGAGGGGGGAGGAAAGTGGCGACTGGGGCTTCGAAGCCCCGATCGCTACTTTAGGCAGGCGGGGTGGTGGTTTTTGGTTTATTAAATACCATTATATACAACAATTATACATTTATGTTATTTAAACAATAAATATCGCGAAATAATGTTTTTTCCTCAAAGTTACACACCACCCGAGTTATGCTCAGTTTTTTTGGTGAAGTTTGACACACCAAGCTCAAAAGGTTGCCCATCACTGGCTTAGGGAGTGTTTCCCACTATAAAGAAATGCAGGTGCTATCGCTATTGCTGCTAAGAGCTCAGCTGCATCACATCCTCATATACAGCCTAGGAAGTGAAAGGCTTTGAGTTGTTGACATTAGTGGGCAAAGGCAATATTGATTTGGTAGCAACCCAAATTTATGCAGGCTCCTCCCCACCCCCTTTGGAGTTGCATTGAACAAACTAATTTGCTCAGTTCATCTTCTGTTATTACTACAGCACTGTGATGAGGAAGCACCACACCTGTTCTATGCAAAGGTACAAAATTACCTCTTTGCAAACCTGTAATCATTAGGGCATAGACAATGAGACCTAAGAAGGGATGGAAGGATTGGTTTGACCTTGTTGGCCAAATCTATGTGAAGGAGGGAGCAACTAAGAGTTGGGCTACATCAGGCAGATTTCCACAGTGGGCAGAAGAACTCAACACTCAGCTTCATTGTGCATACTTCCCTCTGTGATGCCAGCATTTTTTTTTTATCAAGTTAAATGCTGTCACCACTACTGAAGAAATGCTGATTCAGCCTTGCTGCTCCTTGCTTTCCTTCCGTTGGGCTGCTGATCCGAAGACACACCATAACAGCACCTTAAACTAAAACACTAAAGTACAATAACAGAATCCAAACTCTTCCATATCAACTCAAATCTAGTCAGCAAAAAACTCACAACATGGAAATGTGGTTATATTTACCCCTTTCCCATTTCAGTTAACATTGAGGATCAGAGCATTATGCTAATCCCCACTGTAAGAGATAGCAGAAACCAAATTTCTTAGACCACAGTATTTTACTTGCTGTTTTAAAACGGACATTAAAACATAATGTAATCCCAAATGCTTTTGGAGCTTTGGTTGGTTGTTGTGATTTAACTGCACATAACTCATTTTAAAACCAACCTTTTAAATAAAAATTCCAAAAGCTGCTAAAATCCATGTTATTGTAATATCTTTATTAGGCCAACTCAAAGATCACTAAATTCTGTGCAAGCCTTTGAGTTCTCCAGAACTCTTCATCAAGCATGATTTAAACAAAGCATATTCTAAGGAGAGAGGCTTTTAAAAAAAGCTGATGGATCGAGTTCTAGTCCAAGACAGCAAGCTGTAAGCATTCAGATTCTACCAGAGACTGAGATGGTTTCAGGTACCTGAGACCGTCCTGTGGGCTTCTGGGAAGAAAAAATTAGATGACAGAAGAATGAAAACTCTTTTATAAGAGAGGTGTGAAAATTATATATTCGGCTATGAGATACAAGTTTTCCAAGATCTCTGAAGGAAGTGGGTTCATTTTAATTAAAGACCATACTCCATTTTCAATCACCTTATTTGATTTTTGTCAAGTTCAAGACTCTCACTTATTGTTTCGAGATGGCACTGACCTGAGACTACTGCTTCTCTTGTCTTCCCAAGGCTCCCTTGTCTAAGGGCAAGATTAAAGAAAGATTAAACAAGAAACCAGAAGATGCAAATGCTACAAGGTGAAGTGGTCACACAAAGCATATAGGTCTGTATATAGTTAACTCATGGTATGTGCAAGAACACATGTGTCAGAAATGACACCTGAATAAAAATATGTCCTTTATTCTGAAGGTTTTTGTTTTGTTTTGTGGTTGCTCTGTACCCCAGTGGTCTAAGTATTCAGTTGAAGGTTCAGGGATTCCAAGGCCAGATAAGCTGTTTCGGCATCTGAGGCAGAATATTCTGAAAAGCACGTTGCCCAGTCCCTGTCAATAAAAATACAACAATAATCAATTAACTAGTAATTTGATGTATTTTCATGACACACACCCCTTCAGCTGCCTGAACTGAGAGGAGGGGAGGAATCTTGTCCTTCCCAGTAGGCTCAGGAAAAAGCAAACTAATGTAGCCTCTCCTAAATTGTGTGTTCTTCCTCGTTAATAGCTTTCTGTCTTGACAGTCTGATGTTGCTTGGCTACATGTGTCCCAGTTTTTATCTGTGAAATGTTGGAGAGTATGATCGTTCAGAGACAAAGGTACTCCTTGAACTACAACCAGATTTGCTTCACTTTTGGGGGAGGCTGGCAGTAAGTTTGTTGTTGTTGTATGCCTTTAAGTTGATTCCCTGAGGCAAATGTATCTGGGGATGAAGTTGAAGGCTTTCACAGGCGTCATCCATAGGATTACTATAGATTTTTTCCAGACTGTGAGGCCGTGTTCTGGAAGAGTGTATTCCTGACATTTTGCCTGCATCTGTGGCTGGCATCGTCAGAGAATGGTGGCGTAAGGGTATATGGGGGGGTTATATACTGTGAGTCCCTTTTGGAGAGGATATGTAGATTTATGTATTTGCATGGCTGGTTCCTAGTGTGGGAGGATATGCAAGGAGGATTAGGTTCTGTTTGGCAACACGTTACAAGCCAACCTGGACACAAAATGTTATTTAAAAACACTGAAATTCTTGACCAGGCCAACAACTATCATGTCAGAATGCACAGAGAAGCTATTGAAATCCACAAACAACTAGACAACTTCAACAGGAAGGAAGAAACCCTTAAAATAAACAAAGTTTGGCTCTCTCTCTGGCTTTTCTTCACAAACGAAGATTCAGGAAGGACTCATCCCGCACTTTCTGCAAGCGTGCCGATGACTAAAAAGGCCAATCCGAGATAAACCGGTCCAGTTGCAGAAAGCACAGCAGAATGTCTCCTTGGGTGATGTTTCTGGGTTGTGATTCTTTCTACGTTGTCGTTTCTCTTCAAGACTTGTTCGGCGTGATTTCTCAAATAAGGCTGCAGCATTGTGGATAGTGCGTCTCCATGCCTCCCGATGTGAGGCCAGGGCGGACCATTGTTGGTGATCAATTTGGCCGAGCCTGAGATGTTGTTTTAGGGAGTCCTTGTATCGCTTTTTTTGGAGCGCCCCTCTTACGCTGACCCATGGCAAGTTCACTGTAGAGTACTATTTTTGGCAGGCGATGGTCCTCCATCGTGGAAACATGCCCTGCCCAGCGCAGCTGTGTTCTCAATATCATGGCCTCAATGCTGGTGATCCCTGTTTGCTCAAAGACAGCAACATTAGTCATATAGTCAGTTCCAGTGTATATTTAGGATTGTGCGTAAACAGCGCTGATGAAAGCATTCGAGGAGTCGTAAGTGGTGGCGATAGGTGACCCATGTTTCAGACCCATAAAGGAGAATAGACAGTACAATGGCTCTATACACACTGATTTTTGTGTTTCGCCTCAGGTGTTTATTACTCCAGACTCTTTTGTAAAGTCTTCCAAATGCGCTATGTGCCTTTGCTAATCTGTGATCTATCTCTTTGTCAATCTTGGCATCTGAGGAGATGATGCTTTCCAGGTAGGTGAACTGCTGAATGGACTTAAGCACAGAGTTGCTGATGGCAATGTGGGGATGGTGGTGTTCATCCTGTGGTGCAGGCTGGTAAAGAACTTTCGTTTTCTTCAGGTTGACTTCTAGCCCAAACAGCTCTGCAGCTATTGCGAAGCAGGATGTTTGGCGCTGCAGAGCTGCTTCTGCACCAGCGAAGAGCAGCTCACGGACTAGATAGTTTACAGTCTTAGTTCGAGCCCTCAGACGGCTTAAGTTAAACAAGCTACCATCAGTACGGTAACGTATATAGATGCCGTCTTCTTCGAGCTCTGCCATAGCCCTTTGGAGCATCATGCTGAAGAAGATTGTAAATAAAGTTGGCGTAAGAACACACCTTGCTTCACTCCATTAGTTATTAGAAAGGGCTGTGAAAGAGTATCGCCATATCTGACTTGACCGTGCTGCCCCTCGTGTAGCAAGATAATCATTTTAAGGAATTTGGGGGGACATCCTAGTCTTTCCAGGATCTGCCACAGACCTTTCCTACTCATGGTGTCAAAGGCTTTGGTGAGGTCAACAAATGTTACATAGAGACCCTTGTTCTGCTCTCTACATTTTTCTTGCAGTTGTCTAAGGGCAAATACCATATCTGTTGTACTCCCATTGGCTCTGAAGCCACATTGGCTTTCAGGAAGAAGTTCTTCTGCAATGGCAGGAACTAATCTGTTCAGGAGTATCCTTGCAATAATTTTTCCAGCAATGGAGAGCAGTGTTATGCCTCGATAGTTTGAGCAATCGGATTTTGCTCCTTTTTTCTTGTACAGGGTGATGATGACTGCATCTCGGAGATCTGATGGCAGTTCCCCCTTTTCCCTACAATTCACAAGGAGTTCGTGGAATTTCTCATGGAGTACATGACCTCCGTGTTTCCAAACTTCAGGTGGGATTCTATAAACCCCAGCTGCCTTGCCATTTTTCATCTGCTGTATGGCCTTAAGGGTCTCTTCCAAAGTGGGAGCTATGTCCAATTCATTTTTCACCAGTTTTTGTATCATATGTTGGATAGCTGAGCCTTGGACTACTCGGTTGGCACTAAAGAGACTTTGAAAGTGTTCAGCTCATCGATTCAGGATGGAGGCTTTATCAGTAATTAATGTTTGACCATCTGTACTGTATAAGGAACTTTGGATCTGATAAGTAGGTCCAAACACTGCCTTAAGAGCTTCATAAAAGCCTCTAGAATCCCCCAGATCTGCACAATATTGTGTCTTTTCTGCTATATTGGTCCACCATTTGTTCTGCATGTCTCGGAGCTTTTGTTGAAGTTTACTACATGTGAGACGGAAAGCTGCTTTTCTTACATGGCAACTTGGCTGGGCAAGGCATGCCTGGTGAGCAGTTCTCTTCTTTGCCAACAGCTCCTGGATCTCTTGGTTGTTTTCATCATACCAGTCTTGATTTTTCTTGTGGAGAACCCGAGGGATTCTTTCGCAGACTGCAGGATACTGTTTTTGATATGCTGCCAAAGCACTGTGGGAGAAGGATCTGTAGGATGGTCTTCAAGTTTTGTTTGCAGGTTTGCCTGGAATTTGTCTCTCGTGGTAGCTTGTTGAAGATTGTTGACTTGGAGTCTCTTCTTTAAGATGCCATCCCTCTTAGGTTTGAACTTAAGATGAAGATTTAGTTTACATCTGACGAGGCGATGATCTGTCTGGCATTCTGCACTGGGCATCACTCGAGTATGACGGACATCGCAAATGTTTCTCTGGCGGACTAGAACATAGTTAATGAGGTGCCAATATTTGGATCAGGGGTGCATCCAGATTGTCTTCAAGCTATCTTTCTGCTGAAAGATAGTGTTTGTAATAATCAGCTGTTGTTCTGCACAGAACTCTAGCAGAGGCGTCCGTTATCATTGCAGTTTTCAACACCATATTTACCTAAAACATCTTTCCAGGCTTCAGAGTTCTTTCCTACTCTGGCATTGAAGTCACCAAGGCTAATAATTTTATCTTCTACAGGGACTTTTTGTATGAGGTGGCATAGGTCTGTGTAGAATTTGTCTTTCTCTACAGGGTCGGCTTGCATAGTTGGGGCATATATACTAAAGAGTAGAACATGTGGGAGGCGTAAGGAAATAATGCGATCAGAGTGTCCTGTTGGCAAGGTTTCGAGTTTGGAGGCAATGGAGTTTTTAATCATGAAGCCTACTCCTGAAAGATGTTTTTCGGTTTTGTTTTTGCCAGACCAGTAAAGTGTGTAGCCGGCTCCATGTTCTTTAAGGCTGCCTTCCTCATGGAGACGAACTTCACTAAGAGCAGTGATTCCAATATTAAGTTGTGATAGGTCATGGGCTATTAGAGCAGAATGACACTCAGGCCATCCACTATCTTCAGAGTCTTGCATGGTTCTGATGTTCCAGCATGCAAGCGTTAGTTTATTTACACCTTTGGAGGCCGGTGTGTGCCTTTTTTCTTTGCCTTGGTTTGACCGCATCAGAAGATTCCCGTTGGCCGCGGCTAGCCAACCAGGTAGTTGGGGATGAGCTTTCGTTAGGCCACCTTTTCTAGGCCCCTCTCTATATGGAGCAAGCAGTGCTCTCCTTAAAAAAGGCTGCTTGGTCGTTCAGGATGCTGCTGAACAAGACTGTCATCTCCCGGGTCAGCCTCAAGCGACCAAAATCCTGAACTGCCTGCATGCAGGATTGGGTCTGCGGCTTCCAGTGCATCTTTACGCCTGCCGTTTCGTCCCTCCCCTATCGCTACAGGGCTTTTTTTTTTTTTTTTTGGAATTGGATTTGTCCTTCGAGCCTGTGCAATAGATTTTTCTGGTGGAGCGCAGCGTGCAGAGAACTGGCCTCACCCTTTAAACCAAAGTTTCATCTGCTGGCCTTGCAAGCATGGATGGTAGCAGCGAGGTCCCCGGGCCGTAGGTTTGATTAGAGTTTCCTTCTCTTGGATGGCTGACCTTACAGGGTTGGACGAGCACCATCTGCCTGGGTTTGAGATTAGAGTTTTCCTTCTCCTAGGACGGTTGCCATAAGGCTAGAGAGCCCATCCTGCCCTTTGACGCTCTTTGTCAGACCCTTCGGTTTTGACCTGTCTGGCATGGGAGACCCTACCAGTGGCTATTATGCCACCACCAGCATAGCTCAAAACATCATTAGGGTACACAAACCTCTCTCCCACGACAAGGGGGCATCAATGGAGAGGAAAGTTTGGCTACCAGTCCTGAAAAACACCAAAATCAAAACTCACATGCAAACGAACTTCACCCAGGGATGGAGATTTCCAGTAGGCAATGGACCATTAGCCAAACAGACACTAATCCTCCTTGCATATCCTCCCACCCTAGGAACTAGCCATTCAAATACACACATTTACATATCCTCCCCAACAGGGACTCACAGTATACCCCACACATCCCTACCCTACCATTCTCTGAAGATGCCAGCCACAGATGCAGGTGAAATGTTAGGCACAAACTCTTCCAGAACACGGCCTCACAGCCTGGAAACCCCCCACAGAAAACTTATGTATCAGGGGGTTTTCTTAGCAAGATTTGTTCCCAGAGAGTTTGCCATTGCATTTTGATGAGGCAGAGAGAGAGAGAGAGAGAGAGAGAGAGTGGCTTGTCCAAGTTGGGTTTTCATAGCCAAGTGGGGATTCGAACCCTGATCTCCCAGGGTCCTCATCCAACACTCAAGAACCACAACACCATGCTGGCTCTCTGGTAGTAAGTACAGTATGCTCTTTTGCAAATCTGCAAATGGTCCAAGTTGGAAACTAAATTATTATCAGCATATGATCCATGCTTCCGTGTTTGGAAGAATTTAGTCATCTAAATTCAAAAAAAGAAAGATAAAAGGTAAATGAAAGGAGTATTCCAGTGGTGGTGACAGGGGGTATCCTGTATACAGAGAGAAGAGGAAAGATCTTTAAAGTAGCAGCTTTAAGAATAACTGGTTTTTATTTTTGTATAAGCTTTTGTGGATATAAACTCACTTCTTCGGATGAAGTACAGAGTGATAATTAGAGGCAAGGGTCATGATTTGCATGCTTCTGGATCCTATTACTTTCCATCTCACACTCATAACTGTGTAAATATGCTTTATACCTGAGTATTTACTGTTACTCTGTACTGCATCCGAAGAAGTGGGTTTATATCCAGGAAAGCTCATCCGAAAATAAAATCCAGTTAGTCTTAATGGTGCTGCTACATTTTTCCCTCCCTCCCTCCCTGCCTCCTTTTTATGCTGCAAGGGACTAGCATGGCTACTTCTTTGAAAACTATCCAAAGAAGTGAAACCAGATTGCACTTTAAAGGTTGCAATGAATGTACTCTTCAGAAAGGGTTTAGGAATTGGGCTGTGACAGATTGCCTTTAAAGGTGACTGATGGGAAAAGCTGGCTGAGAAGCCAGGAAGCCTTTTGGCAGTGAGCTGACTCATGCTAAGCTGCTACCCAGCTGTGCATATCAATGGCGTCTAATGAATGGGTATAATTAGGTGGAAAGGGAATTCCAGCCAGTTTGGAGTGGGGTGGGGGAATGTTTGCAATAAGTACAAGGTTCATCATCCTTGTTCTCTCTCCCTGTCTTCAATTCCATTGTCTCCCCTTCCTCTTTTTACTAATTTTAATCGCTATTAATAGAATGTTGATTGTCAAATATTTGAATGCATTGCTTTTTTTAGATTGGGTTTAAAATGTGTGCTAAATTTTAATGCCAATATTAAAAATGCCTGAACTTGTTTTATTGACTTTACTTTCACCCTGGGAAGAGGGCTACATCTTCCTTCTAGATTTGTAAATGTAGGCAGACATATTTGACACAAATGACAAGAGTACAGACCTACTACATGTATGTGCACCATAGTACCAGAAACTAGCCAGCTCCCCCACCCACCCCGGTTTTCAAGACACTGTTCAACCCCCTGCTGGTTACCCACTGAACTGAAACCAATCCTATGGGCTGTAAAACAGGAAACTGCCTTTCCCCCAATCAAATTAATCTGTTCATCTGGCCTTGTATTGTCTATTCTGTCCAGGTAGTACCTCCCCAGAATTTTAGGCTGACACTTTTCATATTATCTGCTACCAGATAATTTTAATTGGAGATGGCAGGGATTGAACTTTATGCACGTAGAGTGTGTGCTTTGTCACTTGGTTATGGTCCCTTCCTTCTCTCAGCAGGTGAGAGAGAAGGACATACAGGTTTAGTAGGCTGTGAAAGATTGGGGAGAGGTATCTCTTTCCAGGGGAGAGCACATTCCGGAGGCCAGGCCCAGCCCTTCTGCCACTCTCTATGGGTGGGTGGGATGGTTCATTTTCTACAATGTGTATCGTTGGCCTCCTGGGGCTAACTTCTAGGTCTTCTGCTCCCATGTTAGACATTTTGTTCAATCCAGAAACTGGCCCAACTCTTACTGCCTTCCTGGAGGGTTAGGGCTATCCGTGCTGCTGTAGGGAAGATTGGAAAATTGTTTTCTCCGAATGATAGGTGATTTAAGCATTTTGATTGGTTTAAACGAGTACTGTACTTTTCATATCATCTATGAACAGGGTTCTTTCCCGCTTCTATCAGCATGTCTGCTTTGTAAGTGTGTGTATACAAGGTAAAGAAGTACGGTATATGCACGGGAGGCCCATGATCCTATGAGACTGCACATTCTCAGAAGAGGCATCCCAATTATGGAATTCCCTCCCTGAGGAAATAGGTTTGGCATTGGTTGCCATGATATTGACATTTGGATAACAACTAAAAACATACCTGTTCTCTCAAGGTTCTGAGATGTAACCTAGTGCTGGGATATTTGTTGTGTTTTGTTATTAATTTAGTGTTATAGTTCATGTTTTTAATTATGAATAAATTATGCATTTTATTACATTGTGTACATCCTCAGTTCTTTTGGGAGGCAGGGCCCTATATAAATAAAATTATTACTGCTGCTGCTACTACTAAAAATAAAGAATTCTGGAATAGTCCCATGCAAACAAGTTAGGTGCCCTAGGGCTAAAGTTAACTTTGTGTGTGTAAGAATGGTAGTCCATAACAGAAGGGATTGCTGTTTCCTGTTGCATGTCAGGAGAATAGTCAGAAACTATGCTGTTCTTGGGATAGGAAAGAAATTTGTTCTGATCAAGCCTTGATCTGTGGGGGAAGGATATGATATACCTTTGTTAGCCTGCATAGCAATCCTAGGCACTCACCTGTCCTGTTTTCTACTTGTCTCCACACTATAATAGAACCAGAGAAACTAAGAGGGAAACTTCGTAGAACTTAACATATCCTGTATTATATGTTGAAATATTCATGTGAGAAGCAGTGTTAGGAATTCATGCAGCCCCATGCCAAGTATATTCCCCCTCAGTGTTTTGAATTATTTGGAGGCTTGATTGGAGTTCTTAACTTTATCCCTTTGTTTAACCTACTTACATTTCTAGCTGTCTGGTTTGCATTTATAGCCAGACATGGCAATATGGTGTGTGTATGTGCCTTCAAGTCACCTCTTCACTTACAGCAACCTCATGAATTTCATAGGGTTTTCTTAGGCAAGGAATACTCAGAGGTGGTTTCACCAGTTCCTTCCTCTAAAATATAGCCTATAGCACCTGGTATTTGTTAGCTAACACACATTGAAAACTGCTTAATGCACTGTAGATGTGTAAATTTGCTATTGCTTAAAACAATTTGTAAGCCGCTTTGATAGCCTTGTGGCTGAAGAACGGGGTATAAATAAATAAATAAAAATAAAAATAAAATAAAGGCAGCCTCCCATCCAAGTCCTAACCAGGGCTGACAGGATCATGTATTTATATTTGTTATACCACAACTATCATCCTTTATGTGTTGTTCGCTCTCTGTGGGATCTAGTGTCAGTTCTTTCAGACAATTAGAAGACGCCAAAGGCCACACTAATTTACTCACATCTGTTCTATGGCCTGTAAAACCTGTTATCCACACAGGCTTGTAATTCCTGGGATCTGATTATTATGGTACCTGTTTCTCCTGCCTTCTTTCAGAATCTATCCTCCTGGTCATACAGAGGAAAAGCTGGAGTATGTCTAGTTTCCCCTAAGCTACTCCTCTTTCTCCCAATCCTCCTTTCAATCTCCTGTCCTTCCAATACTGCCAGCCTGTCACTCCTTTTCCGACCTTGCCACTGTGATGCCTCAGCCAGATTTTAAACAGCTTCCCTAGAATCATAGAATCATAGAGTTGGAAGAGACCACAAGGGTCATGTAGGCCAAACCCCTGCAGTGCAGGAACACACTATCAAAGCACTCCCAACAGATGGCCTCCAGCCTCTGTTTAAAAACCTCCAAAGAAGGCAATTCCACCATGCTCCCAGACAGTGCATTCCACTGCCAAATAGCTCTTACTGTCAGGACATTCTTCCTAATGTTTAGGTGGAATCTCTTTTCCTGTAGTTTGAACCCATTGCTCCATGTCCTAGTCTTTGGAGCAGCAGAACAAGCTTGCTCCATCCTCAGTATGACATCCCTTCAAATATTTAAACATGACTATCATGTCACCACTTAACCTTCTCTTCCCCAGACTAAACATAACCTGCCCCACTCCTCTTCCTTTCATTCCTTATCTCAATCTCCTCTCTTTCCCATCACTCCCTTTCCAACTCAGTGCCTCAGCCAGATTTTAAATCCCTTCCCAGCCCATTAGTCTTCTGGTTTCACTGTTCTTCCTCTCTATCCTCCCTTCAATCTCCTCTCCTTCTGGAAGAACCAGCCCATGGAACTGGGAAGAAAAGGAATGAGGGTGGGGAGATAAATGGGTTGGGAAGGGGTTTAAGATCTGACTGAGGCATCATGGTGGCAAGGTTGGAAAGAGAGTGATGGGCTGGCATTGTAACAATATCAAGCAAGCCCTTTAAGGGGGGCTTACAATATAAACGTTTTTTCCACTTCCATGGGGGTTCTGTGCCCCTAACACCCATGAATGTGGAGGTCCAACTGTACTAGGAAGTGATGCAAGAGCTTGCAGAATTTGAATAACGTATATCATGAACGCACAGGTGGTCATCTCGTCTCTTCTGCCAGTTGAAGGGCATGGTCCAAGAAGGGAGAGGAAAATAGCCGACGTAAACAACTGGCTCCGTAGATGGTGTCGCCGAGAACAAATTGGATTCTTGGATCATGGACTGCGCTTCCATGCAGGGGGACTTCTGGCAAGAGATGGGGTGCATCTTACAACAGTTGGAAGAAACATTTTTGCCAACACTCTCAAGAATTTGATCAGGAGGGCTTTAAACTGAGTCAAATGGGGGAGGGAGACAGTATTCTGGAAGGCAAAAGGGCTGGAGAAAATAGTCAAACTGTCATAGAGGGAACAAGGCAAACAGCGCAAGGACCCAACAGTGGGAGGCAAAAAAACTTGCACAGGGAGCAAGTAAAGGGAACACATGGTCTCAGATGTCTCTACACTAATGCACAGAGCATGGGAAATAAGCAAGATGAACTAGAACTCCTTGCACTACAAAACAAATATGATATAATAGGCGTTACTGAAACCTGGTGGGACGAGTCTCATGATTGGAATGTAGGAATAGAGGGGTATAACCTTTATAGGAGAAACAGGCCAAACAGGAAAGGAGGAGGAATAGCATTATATGTCAGGGATATTTACACCAGTGAAGTGATCCATGACATCAATACTGGAAGCCAGGTGGAGAGCATCTGGATAAAAATTAAAGGGGAGGGAAACAACAGGGATGTTATTGTGGGACTCTACTACAGACCCCCAAATCAGACGGAGGAATTGGATGTTGCCTTTCTAGAACAGATGAACATACATGCAGAAAGGAGAGATGTAGTAGTGATGGGTGACTTCAACTATCCTGATATTTGCTGGCAATCTAACTCAGCCAAAACTACAAGGTCTAGCAAATTCCTTACATGCCTGGAAGACAATTTCATGGTCCAAAAGGTGGAAGAGGCAACAAGGGGGTCAGCTATTTTAGATCTGATCCTAACCAACAGAGACGACCTTGTTAATGGGGTGCAAGTGGTGGGATCCTTAGGTGAGAGTGATCATGTTCTCCTGGAGTTTGTTATACAATGGAAAGGAGAAGCCAGGCATAGTCAGACACGCATTCTTGACTTTAGGAGAGCTGATTTCAATAAACTCAGGGAAATACTGGGGATGATCCCATGGTCAAGAATACTAAAAGAGAAGGGACCTCAAGACGGTTTTGACTTTCTCAAAAGGGAGATACTGAAGGCACAATTTCAAACAGTACCATTGAGGAAGAAAAATGGGAGGTGTCTCAAGAAACCAGGATGGATGACTAAAGAACTTTCAATGGAGCTAAGTTTTAAACGGAACATTATAGGAAATGGAAAAGGGGGGAAATCACCAAAGAAGAATTCAAACAGATAGCGAACACGTGTAGGAGTAAAGTCAGAAAAGCTAAAGTGCAGAATGAGCTCAGGCTTGCTAGGGAGGTTAAGAACAATAAAAAGGGTTTTTTGGGGTATGTCCGCAGCAAAAGGAGGAAGAAGGAAATGATAGGGCCACTACGTGGAGAAGATGGCAAAATGCTAACAGGGGACAGAGAAAAGGCAGAATTACTCAACACCTTCTTTGCCTCAGTGTTTTCAGAAAAGGAAAAGGAGGACCAACCTGAGGAAAATGGAACAGAGGACACAATAGGGGAAATCCAGCTGAAAATAAGTAAAGAGGTGGTACAGGAATACCTTCTTAATCTAAATGAATTTAAATCTCCAGGACCAGATGAACTACATCCAAGAGTATTAAAAGAGCTGGCAAATATAATCTCAGAGCCATTGGCAATAATCTTTGAGAACTCCTGGAGAACAGGAGAAGTCCCAGCAGACTGGAGGAGGGCAAACGTTGTTCCCATCTTCAAAAAGGGGAAAAAAGAGGATCCCAACAACTATCGTCCAGTTAGTCTGACATCAATACCAGGGAAGATTCTAGAACAGATCATTAAACAGAGAGTCTGTGAACATTTAGAAGGCAATGCCATAATCACAAAAAGTCAGCATGGGTTTCAGAGAAACAAGTCATGCCAGACTAATCTGATCTCTTTTTTTGATAAAGTTACCAGCTTGGTAGATGAAGGGAATGCTGTGGACATTGCATACCTTGATTTCAGTAAGGCCTTTGACAAGGTTCCCCATGACATTCTTGCAAACAAGCTTGTAGAATGTGGGCTAGACAAGTTCACTGTTCAATAGATTTGTAATTGGTTGACCGGCCGAACCCAAAGGGTGCTCAGCAGTGGCTCCTCTTCGTCTTGGAAAGATGTGACCAGTGGGGTGCCACAGGGTTCTGTCCTGGGCCCAGTGCTATTCAACATCTTTATCAATGACTTAGATGAGGGAATTAGGGGCATACTTATCAAATTTGCAGATGACACCAAATTGGGAGGAGTAGCTAATACCCTAGAGGACAGGATCAAAATTCAGAATGACCTGGATAGACTGGAGAGCTGGGCCAAAGCTAACAAAATGAAATTCAATACGGAGAAATGTAAAGTACTGCATTTAGGGCGGAAAAATGAAATGCATAAATATAGGATGGGAGAGACCTGGCTGAATGAGACTACGTGCGAAAGGGATCTAGGAGTCCTAGTAGACCACAAGTTGAACATGAGCCAACAGTGTGATGCGGCAGCTAAAAAGGCCAATGCAATTTTGGGCTGTATCAATAGAAGTATAGTGTCTAGATCAAGGGAAGTAATAGTGCCACTCTATTCTGCCTTGGTCAGACCTCACTTAGAATACTGTGTCCAGTTCTGGGCACCACAATTCAGAAAGGATATTGACAAATTGGAGCGTGTCCAGAGAAGGGCAACTAAAATGGTGAAAGGTCTGGAAACAATGCCTTATGAGGAGAGACTTAGGGAGCTGGGTATGTTTAGCCTGGAAAAAAGACGGTTTAGAGGCGATATGATAGCCCTGTTTAAGTATTTGAAGGGATGTCATGCTGAGGATGGAGCAGGCTTGTTTTCTGCTGCTCCAGAGACTGGAACACGGAGCAATGGGTGCAAGCTCCAGGAACAGAGATTCCACCTCAACATGAGGAGGAACTTTTTGACAGTCAGAGCTGTTCGGCAGTGGAACACACTCCCTCGGAGCGTGGTGGGGTCTCCTTCCTTGGAGGTCTTTAAACAGAGGCTGGATGGCCATCTGTCGGGGATGCTTTGATTGTGATTTCCTGCGTGGCAGGGGGTTGGACTGGATGGCCCTCGTGGTCTCTTCCAACTCTGCAATTCTATGATTCTATGATATATGTGAATACAGTATTTGAATAAATATCACCAAGCGTGATAAACATTGCAAGTCCAATCTGGATTCTATAGACCAGACCCTGGTAAACTGTCTTCCTCTCCTTACCCTGCTTCCTTTGTTCCCAGGGAATGTGATGTAGCAGATGTTGGGTGCCATTAAAGGGCACTAGGTTGTTGGCTGCTTGTTTACTTTGGGGTGTGTGCAATGACCTCATGACCATACCTAAGTGCCTAGCCTGCCAGGGTAGGTCCTTGGGAATGCTTCACACACCTATCAATCTCTTTCTGCTGCGCCCACCATGCACTCTGAATTAACCACCCCCTTCAGCCATGACTCAAGTGAGTAACTAAGACTGGGTGGTGGTTGTGGTGCCAGCAAAATGAGGTAGCTGGACACATGCCCAGAGACCTGCACTGGAAGATTAGGTCATTGAGCATGGTCATTGTGATAGTCCTGTGGCTGCCAGCACTGGGATTTGCATGCTGAAGGGGTAAACACAGGGCCCAAATTAAGATTGGAAAAGAATGTGGGAAAGAGAGTGTGCCCACAGTGTTTTTGTAGGAGAGGAAGAGAAACTGCTTTCCCTCTTTTTAACTAGCCAGACAGGGAGGATCTAAGTAAGGAAGCTCTTGATGATAATCTCTTAAACTTAACTTGGTGATGGTAATGATGAATCCAGAGTCCTGCAGAGGGAAGAGTCCTCACAGGAAGGCAAAGAGCTGAAAGTTGCCTGTGCACAGCCCCTCAAGAACTCCCTCTCTGAAATACACCTTTAAAGTTATGGACTCTGTACCAGTGTTAGATGCTGAAATATGTCCCAGCCCAGAGATTGTAACAAGTTCTGTGTATCTTGCCCCTCTCTGTCTCTCTCTCTCTCTGGCTTTTCTTCGCAAACGAAGATTCAGTTTTTTTTCGAGCCTGTGCAATGGATTTTTCTGGTGGAGCGCAGCGTGCACAGAACTGGCCTCACCCTTTAAACCAGAGATTCATCTGCCGTGGCCTTGCAAGCATGGACGTGGCAGTGAGGTCCTCGGGCCGTAGGTTTGATTAGAGTTTCCTTCTCTTAGATGGTTGACCTTACAGGGTTGGACGAGCACCATCTGCCCGGGTTTGGGATTGGAGTTTTCCTTCTCCTAGGACGGTTGCCACAAGGCTAGAGAGCCCATCCTGCCCTTTGACGCTCTTTGTCAGACCCTTCGGTTTTGACCTGTCTGGCATGGGAGACCCTACCAGTGGCTATTATGCCACCGCCAGCATAGCTCAAAACATCATTAGGGTACGCAAGCCTCTCTCCCACGACAAGGGGGCGTCAATGGAGAGGGTGTATCTTGCAACATGTGCATAAGCAGGACTGATTTAAAGAATTTTGGGGGCCCCATATGTTCATCTCAGGTCCATGTAACCTAACTCAACCTAAGCTATTCACAGTACAGGATATTCAGATTATTACTAATAATGTTTTTGGAGGAGGGTTACTACAGGGCCCCCCACAATGATGGCCCCCCTTGTGGATGCTGACGCTGCCAGTGCCTTAAACTGACCCTGTGCATAAGCCAAAAGAAGAAGGTGGGAGTGGGTGAGGGGGAAGAGAAGGAATACACTTCTGAGTGTCATGCTGAAATTGGCCAAGAACATAATGTGGCAGCTTGGCTTGAAAATGATGTAGATAAGGCCTCAGTCTTGCTAACCTAGACTAGCCCAGAAGAAACATCCCTGGTAGACTAGAAGTTCACCACATTGCTTATAAAGGCGGATGAGACAATGCCCAACTCCATGTTTGTCTCCCTCATCTTACTTTCTCTCTTCCTACTGTCATTGCCAGCAGATGGGTTCAAGGCAGCACAACTAGAAATGGAGTGTGAAATCTTGAGCCTCCCAGAATGCTGATGTAGTATACTTATCCAGGCCTTTTTGTTGTTTGCCTCCTCATCTAAGTGCAGGATGTTAATTGTTCTCCTGGCTTACTCAGCATAAGGGCTTAGGCAGAGGTGGGTTTGATTTCTTGCCTAGTCATTGCTTTCCTTCTCCTACCTGATTTTGTTTGTCTCTACTTTTATAAATGTATTTAACTGATGGGCTGGATGAGCTCTCTATTCTTACCTTAAAGGGCTTGCTTGGACTGTTTGAGCCATACTTAATTGAAGAAGAAAAGCGAGTGACCTGATTGTTGCCTTGGGCCATAACTGGTGGTCTCACTTTACTCCCAAATAATAAGCACTGATAGCCTGAGGAGACCTGCTCCTTTCATGGGCCAGAGGGTCATTGTTTTATTGTATTGTAGATACAGTAGTTAAGAGATTGATGGGTGAGCAGAGGGTTGGCCACTTGAGCGCAGTAACCATGATCATCACTCTGGGTCTGTCTAAATGGTGAAAATACTCCTCATAGAATTAGAGGAGAATGTGACCTGTCTTAATTGGATCCCACATAATTCTACCATATTTGGAAGGAGAGGGGTTAAGGTACCTGAGGTTTTTGAAAAAAACACCATAGAGAATGTGCATTGCCAATCAGTAGGACAGGTTATCACATTTATTCTCATACCCCAGAAAGGTGGAAGTACAAAGCTGATTGACCGGATGGGAGCAGGGGTGGGGCTTGCTAAAAAGGCAAGCGCCCTGGAACCACCATCTTGATTTTTGCCTTAGCGAGCAATCATGTGACAAAATAGCCTTTATCTTTTCTTTTTAAAATGTATTTAGGTGTAATATCACACTATTGTACTTTCACACCTTAAATATGCCTTTTTAAAAAGAAAAACTTTTCAGCGGCAGCGACTGGTGAAAATAAAATCGCGAGTCGTGGCCACCATCTTGAATCACAGACATGCCCATTGGAACAGCAAAGTTGCTAGCCTTGCATGCCTGCGATTTTGCCAAACACGGTTAGGACAAGGCGATCCTGCTTTGAATTTGCGTGAGTATGAATCAATTCACATTTCCCCCCCTCGTATAGATGAGCCCTCTGTGTGTGGGGGTGTATGGGGATTTGTGGGAAACATCTCTTTGAATTTTTCCTTTTCAGGTGCTGAAATGTCTAAGGCCATCCTTATCTTTTTGTATATGTGGCTATAGGAACATTGTGTACCATTTAAGTTGTGGTTACTGCAATCCTTTTTTTTTTTTAACTCTCTTGCCCTATCCCTGCTCCATGTCACTATTTTTAGAGCAAACAACCCATGTGAGGAATGTTGAAATTAGCTCCAGCAATTTCCCATATTATGTTATCTCTTAATCTCCATCCAGTGTTGTGTTGGTGGAATCAATCTAGGGCTCTGGATACGTACATAGTACACTGCATGCTGAGGTCTCTAAATAACTCAGTAGGGCCAAATATGTCAGGTGGATACATTCCCTTCAGTGCCTTGATTGATAGCATCATGAGTCTAGCATGTGTCGAGGGGTGAGGGATGACATGGCAGCCCTTGGAGAGGCCCTGTCTCAGGGAAGATTTTTTTGTTTTGTTTTTTTGTCATCTCTGCAGTCCTGCCTGGGGACATAGAACATTGATCCCCTGCAGAAATAGGCAGGAGGGAAGACATCACAGGGGCATGTATTCCTAGCATGAGATTAATTTAGGGCCACACAAATAGAACAATCTAGCAGTTTATTCTTATTTGCCATTAATATATCCTGTGCTTTGCAAAGACAAGTTGGAGGAAACACAGGGTGCACTCACAGCATGCTTTGCCTCCAAGTTATAAATTCTTAACATACTTCAAATTTGCCACTGATCTAGTTAAAATATGAGAAATGTTGAAGTTTCAGCCATGTTCTTTTGGTTCTTAGCAAGGTGGAGGAGTGAAAAAGAAGAGGATTTCTCCACCCCCACTTCCTTCTATTTAAACTTAATGACTGATATTGAGATGGTGGGGTTCTTCTCTGGTTTAGAAGCATTTAGCAAATGAGCAAATATATTCACATTCTTGTGTAGGATCCGACTTCTTTCACACAGTCTGTGGAAAGTGTGGTGCCTTTTTTCTTCCCTTACAGTGTGTGTGTGTGAGGCATGGGCTGGAGGTTTCAGCATGGGCCATTAGGTTTGTACTCAGAGCCTGATGGACAAGGATAAAGGGTTTGTCCGGGCTACTCCTTCCAAGTTCAGAATAAACAGGTTCCACTTCTGTGATCTCAGCTGGTGGGCAAGTCCTTGGATCAACAGCACAAAAATTGCTGGAGTGGTAAATAACATTGAGGACAGGGCAAGATATACACAGAGCAATTTGGATCGCTTGGTCAGCTGGGCCCAGTTCCAACAACATCCATTTTAATGCAGCCAAATGCAAGGTCATACCTCTAGGAACACAGAATATCAGCCAGAGCTATAGAACAGGCAGCTGTGTCCTGGAAAGCAGGGATGGATGACTGGATTCTGATGGTAGGTAGTTTTGCTGGTCGTGGGTCTCTAGGAAGGTGCTGCTGCAGTGGGGATTTGATTTGGTACATTTTGAACAAATGTTGCAAATTGGGATGGGAATACTGGTCTGATGTCTGCAGAGGTGGCCCAGCCTTCAGGCAGAGCAAGGCATCTGTTGCAGGTAGCAGATTTTGGTGTGGAAGCAAACTGTTAATTATTCAGATTTTTGTTGTTACTGTATTTTTAGCGCCAGGAGTGGTGGAGAATATTGTGGGAGTTTCTGACTTGTGTGCTAAAACAACTTGACTAGTTGGGGGTAGTGTGGTACTGTGACTTGGGTGGGTGGTGAGTGCCATTTGCTGCTTTGCTTTCAGCAGTAAAATGTTTGGGGGCAGACCTGAATGTCTGGATGGTTTTTGCTGTTGCTTTAAAATAATATTTTAAAATATCCTTCTTGGCAAAGTAACTATGAGAGTGAGTTGAGGTTTGGGGGGTGTTTAATGAGAGTCCCAAGAAGCTTTTGAAAAACAAAGTGAATCTATCACTTGATAAACTTATACAGTACCTCCAAAAGGGGTATTTGGAAGAACATAGGTTCAATCCAGTAGCTGAAATGAAGGAGGATTAAATGCAGCGTTAACATGGGCATGAAGCAGAGTATCTCACCATACTGATACCAATTCTTTCTACTTCTGATAATCTGCATTTTCAAATGTGATACAGTTGCTGAACAGAGAATGCTTCCTTGCATAGTATCTGATCTGCAACCTATGTGTGCGTTGTCACATGCAATTATCACATGATTTTTGTTCAACTGTATGCATTATGGGAAGGTTCAGCCAATCTCAGATTCCCAGCCTGTATACATGCAATGAAGTTGCATTGTATATGTGCAAGATGTGAGAGTCATGTCTAGTGATCTAAATGTAAGCTCAATTCAAGTCCATATAAAGAAGTGCCTTTCCAATCAGAATACAACCATATCAGATGTGTAGCCCTGAGGAAGAAGCATAATGGAGATAAAATCAGAAATATATTTTAGTGAGCACTAGGAAAAGCTAGCATATTTCTAACCGCATGTTTTCTTTCTCAAGAAAATTACAGCTTGAAAAATAAAGGTTTCCACATGTTCTGATCAGATATCAGTACAAGTCTTTAGCTTCCCACAAACAGGCTTACTTGAAATTCCATCTCATCCAGTTATTTGAAAGAAATCTCAAAGAATGTCCCAGGTAGTAAATGGGTTAAGCCTTTGGTACCCAGGACATTCTCTGATATCTTTTTCAAATTAACTGTTAAGTCTCATGAAATGTCTCAATTTCTCTAACATGACTGAGGCTTCAAGCATACATTAAGCAGGCTTAAATATCCTAAAGGCCCCAGATCCCATCTGATCTTGGAAACTAAGCAGAGTCAGCTCTGGTTAGCACTTGGATGGGAAACCTCCAACTAATACCAGGTGCTGTAGGCTACATTTCAGAGGAATGTAAAACCACCTCTGAGTATTCCTTGCCTAAGAAAACCCTACAAAATTCATGGGGTCTTCATAAGTTGACAGGCATCCTGAAGGCACATACACTCACATAAAGAATTCTCTCAGTTGATAGAGATATTGATGGTACTATAAAAAGAAACAACAGTGTACAAACAATTCACATTTCTTGCACATGTTGGTTGCTTTTCTTGCTCGAACATACTACAGAAATGTGATCATGCAAAGTGACATTATAAGCATTTTCAAGCCGGTATACAGATAAAAAGTTTATTTGAGCCTTCATGTGCTTTCTGACATTTAGTCTTCATCTAACCTACCAACCAGCCAGCCAGAAGAAGACTCTGGAGGACTGTGAGGAAGCTTCCTTCGCTATTACACCAGGGTAAGGGCAGCTGAGGCAGCAGGGAGTTGGGGTGTGGCCAGGAGTGGCTGGCCTTAAAAGTCACTCCACCACCCCCACCCCAGAACACCTACCAGCCAGACAGCCAGACAGCCAGCCAGCCAGCCTGAAGAAGACTCTGCAGGGCTGTGAGGGAGCCTTCCTTCCTTCCCCTTACACCGGGGTAAAGGCAGCTGAGACAGCTGAGCAGGGAGTTGGGGTGTGGCCAGGAGTGGCTGGCCTTAAAAGTCACTCCACCACCCCCACCCCAGAACACCTACCAGCCAGCCAGCCAGCCAGCCTGAAGAAGACTCTGCAGGGCTGTGAGGGAGCCTTCCTTCCTTCCCCTTACACCGGGGTAAAGGCAGCTGAGACAGCTGAGCAGGGAGTTGGGGTGTGGCCAGGAGTGGCTGGCCTTAAAAGTCACTCCACCACCCCCACCCCAGAACACCTACCAGCCAGACAGCCAGACAGCCAGCCTGAAGAAGACTCTGCAGGGCTGTGAGGGAGCCTTCCTTCCTTCCCCTTACACCGGGGTAAAGGCAGCTGAGACAGCTGAGCAGGGAGTTGGGGTGTGGCCAGGAGTGGCTGGCCTTAAAAGTCACTCCACGACCCCCACCCCAGAACACCTACCAGCCAGCCAGCCAGCCAGCCTGAAGAAGACTCTGCAGGGCTGTGAGGAAGCCTTCCTTCCCCATTACACCGGGGTAAGGGCAGCTGAGGCAGCAGGGAGTTGGGGTGTGGCCAGGAGTGGCTGGCCATAAAAGTCACTCCACCACCCCCACCCCAGGAACACCTGCCAGAGGTCGGGAATGATCTGGGAGCAGGAATTGAGGTTGTGTGGGGGAAGGGAAGGTGTGGCTGCAACAGAGTGAAAAATTGTTACAAAAGAAGATGGGATCTATGTTTAATATCTATCCCGCCTTCAGTTCACTCTGTTTCCCAGAATAAATTGGAGAGCGCACCAACCATCCACAGACCCTTACTCTACTCCTTTGCAATGCCAGGTTGGTTAAAAACAAGACACATATTATCCATGACCTCTTATTGGATGAGGCTGCCGACCTGGCATGCTTTACGGAGACCTGGCTGGGAGAGGCCAGTGCTGCGACTTGGGCGCAGGCACTCCCGGCCGGGTACTCAGTTAGTGAGCAGGTAAGGAAAAGTGGGCGGGGGGGCGGAGTGGCTCTGGTTCATAAAAACAATCTAACATTGACCAGGAAGCCTATCCGGAACACAGTCCACACTGAGAGTATGTACCTAAGCCTGAGGTCCAGGGATAGCTTAGGGATTCTGTTAGTATACCGGCCACCCTGTTGTCTAACAGACTCCCTAACCGAGCTAACACAGCTGGTCTCAGAGTTGCTGCTGGAGTCGCCCAGACTTTTAGTTCTGGGCGACTTCAACATCCCACTCGAGACCAGCTTGCTAAATCTAACTGGCGCAGCTCGGAAGTTCATGGAATCCATGAAAAACATGGGCCTATCCCAATTGGTTGTCAGGCCTACTCACTATGCAGGTCACACCTCAATGCGGCCTTTAGTACGGAACAGGAATATCCATGGGCAGAGGTTATTAAAACCTCCGTATTGTCATGGACGGATCATTTCCTGGTCAAGATGGAGCTAAGAGCCACTGTCTGCCCCACCGCAGGTGGTGGACCGATTAGAATGGTCCGCCCTCAAAGGCTAATGGAACCAATTGGATTCCAGAAAGCCTTGGAGGGTTTAATGGTTGGTAACACCGGTGATTCTGTTGAAGCTTTGGTTAATATTTGGAACATCGACCTCACCAAGGCTATAGACACAATTGCTCCCAAATGTCCTTTCCAGCCTGCTCCTAACCGTAAGCTCTGGTATTCAGAGGAGTTTAGGAAGATGAAGCGGACTGGACAATGACTAGAGCGCACCTGGCAGAAGACTCGACTCTTATCCGACAAGACTAGTCATAGGAATTTCCTTGATTCTTATCGAGAGGCGATACATGCAGCACAGAAGTCTTTCTCCTCTGCACGTATTGCGTCTGCAGAGTCCCGTCCAGCAGAACTGCTTAGGGTGGTAGGGGAGCTGACGCAGATTCCACCTGCACAGAACCCCTTACTCAACCCGACAACGGCCTGCTGTGATGCATTTAACATCCACTTTGCAGATAAAATCTCATGGATAAGAGCCGACTTAGATGCCAGTGTTATGACAGAATCTATAGACGAGGTGTCCAGCAACTCTGTTGATGAAATTTTATTGGATCAGTTTCAATCTGTGAGTACTGATGACGTGGACAAGCTCCTTGGTAGAGTGAGGAAGATGACCTGTCCCCTCGATCCCTGTCCATCTTGGCTGGCCACCCAAGGGGGTGACGCATCGAGAGTACTCCTTAGGGGTATTATCAATGTGTCCTTCAGGGAGGGGTCCGTTCCACCCTGTCTGAAGGAAGCGGTGGTTAAGCCGCTCCTGAAAAAGCCTTCCCTGGACCCCTTGGACAGGAACAACTATAGGCCAGTCTCCTTGCTGCTTTTTTTAAGCAAGGTGATTGAGAGGGCGGTCGCTTCCCAACTCCAAGCTGTCTTGGATGAAACCAATTATCTAGATCTATTTCAAACTGGCTTTAGGACGGAATATGGAGTGGAGACTGCCATGGTTGCTCTGGCTGACAACCTCCGCTTGGGTATCGACAGGGGTAGTGGGACCCTGTTGGTGCTCTTGGACCTCTCAGCGGCCTTGGATACAATAGATCATTCCATCCTCTTGGATCGCCTGAGGGGGTTAGGAATTGGAGGCACTGCCTTGCAGTGGTTCCGTTCCTTCCTCTCGGGCAGATCCCAGAGGGTGAGGCTCGGGGACAGTTGCTCTACCAGAATAGAACTTAACTGTGGTGTTCCTCAGGGTGCCATTCTGTCCCTGATGCTATTTAACATCTATATGAAGCCGCTGGGAGAGATCATTCGGAGGCATGGAGTGTGGTGTCATCAGTATGCTTCTCTATGTCTCAGTTGTCAGCTTTGACTTCAGATGGCGTCTCTCCTCTCAATGATTGCCTTAAAGCAGTAATGGACTGGATGAGGAAAAACAAATTGAGACTGAATCCAGACAAAATGGAGGTACTAACAGTTATGGCCCCAAACCAGGTCTGGGAATACAACTTCCAATCCTGGATGGAACTACACTCTCCTCCAAGGACTGTGTTTGCAGTCTGGGGGTGCTCCTGGACCCGTCGCTCCAGATGTCTAACCAGGTAAATGCAACGGTCAGGAGTGCATGTTATCAGCTTTGGCTGATACGCCAGCTACGCCCTTTCCTGGAAACCAGGGACCTCGAAACTGTGGTACATGCACTGGTAACCTCCCGTCTGGATTTCTGTAATGCGCTCTACATGAGGCTACCCCTGTGCTTGACTTGGAAACTTCAGCTAGTCCAGAACATGGCAGCCAGGTTGATTTCTGGTGTTTCCAGGATGGAGCATATAACACCTGTGCTAAAAGCTCTCCATTGGCTGCCTATTAGTTTCCGGGCACAGTACAAGGTGTTGGTTATGACCTTTAAAGCCCTACATGGCTTGGGTCCAACTTACCTCCGGGACCGCCTCCTTCTGTACGACCCTCCCCACGCACTTCCATCCTGTGGGAGGAATCTGTTACAGCCTATGAAAACAAGGCTGTCGGTGACCTCCCAGAGGGCATTCTCTGCTGCCGCTCCCAGATTATGGAATGACCTGCCGGACAAGATCCATCTTATTACTACCTTAGACAGCTTTAAAAAAGATATCAAGACGGATCTTTTCAGGCAGACCTTTCCTGAATAACTATCCCGGCCCAAGACTCAGCTGTCCTTTCTGAGATGCAATTGGATTTTTAAAATTATTGTATGTTTTAATTTTTTTTCTAATTTAATATATTTTTTATTATTGTATGTTTTTAATCCTTTGTAATTTAATATTATTTGAAGGGATGGGTGGGCTAGGGTATTGTAATTATGGAGTTTTTATATTGTATATTGCGTTGCAGAGGGGCGGGATAGAAATAAATTATTATTATTATTGCCATTCATTGGTTAATGTATGTTAATGAAAATATTCCATCAGGAGATGACTCTTTGGGCTTGTCTATATGGCAAAAATACTCCTCATAGAATTTGAGAATTAGATTTGTCTAAATGGGATCCCATATCAATCCGCTGTATTCGGAAGGGGGGGGCAGAAATGCCAAATACTCCGCTGGAAAAGCCTTCACAGCTTTCCCCATATTTTTTAAAAAACAAACTCTAAAGGAAATGCACATTCCTGCTTTTGGGGACAATTGATTCACTCTGATGCACATTCCCAATAACAGCGAAAGTAGAAAGCTGATTGGTCGGACGTGCGCAGGGGGCAGAGCTTGCTGGCGAGGCAAGTGCCTTGAACCACCATGTTGGAGTTTCACTGTAGCAATTGTACACTGAGGTGATGAAACAGCTCCCCACCCTTTTTTCCTGTTTATTTCAGTGGAAGATTGGACTTCCGCACCTTGGATTTACAGTCGTCCCTTCACATTCGCAGGGGTTAGGTTCCCCAGACCCCTGTGAATGTGAAAAATCCGCGAATAATGATTGCCCTCCCCTCCCCCACCAAAGCGACCATGGGGCCTCCGGAGGCCCCATAGTCACTTTTTCCGGACTCATCAGTCCCTTCCTAGGCCTTCACGGGGCCACAGGAGACCCTCCCGAGGCTCCATGAAGGCCTCCCTGGCCCTCACCCGTCCCACCCAGCACCTTCACGGGGCCTCCGGAGGGTCTCCGAAGGCCCCGTGGAGGCCTCCCCGCTCCCTCCCAGGGCCTTCATGGGGCCTCCGGATGGTCTCCGAAGGCCCCGTGGAGGCCTCCCCGGCTCTCCCCCTCCCTCCCCGGGCCTTCACAGGGCCTCCGGAGGCCCCGTGTCACAGTTTGGGGAGGGTGGGGTGTTGGGGCCCTCCCAAAACCGCGAATATCCAAAACTTCACGCTAGCCATCTTGATTTGCAGACATGTTCGTTAGAACAACAAACGCGGATAGCTTCACGTGCCTGTGATCTTGCTAAAAAGTCATGGAGACAAATGAAAGCTGCTGAGAATTGGCATTAGTGCACACCATTCCATATTTTATAGCCTCATATAGACAAGCCCCATGATTTCTTGCAAAGTTTTCAATCTGGCCATCTGTCTCATGCTACAATAAGCAATTTTGTAGCACCAGTGTTGAAGCCTCTGTCAATGATTGCTGATCTCTCCTAATATCACAGATGGGTGAGGCATGCAGAAGGGTCTAGCTGCATTGGCCGAATTATTCAGATCTCAGACAGGAAGCACAAGAACCAGGGTGTATAGTTAATTATAGAATCATAGAATTATAGAGTTGGAAGAGACCATGAGGGCCATCCAGTCCAAACCCCTGCCATGAAGGAATACACAATCAAAGCATCCCTGACAGATGGCCATCCAGCCTCTGTTTAAAGACCTCCAAGGAAGGGGACCCCACCACGCTCCGAGGGAGTGCATTCCACTGCCGAACAGCTCTTACTGTCAGAAAGTTCCTCCTAATGTTGAGGTGGAATCTCTGTTCCTGGGGCTTGCATCCATTGCTCCGTGTTCCAGTCTCTGGAGCAGCAGAAAACAAGCTTGCTCCATCCTCAATGCGACACCCCTTCAAATACTTAAACAAGGCTATCATGTCGCCCCTTAACCGTCTTTTTTTCAGGCTAAACATACCCAGCTCCCTAAGTCTTTCCTCATAAGGCATGGTTTCCAGACCTTTCACCATTTTAGTCGCCCTTAAAGAAGAGCTGAGGAAGTGAGGGCTTGAACATGGAACAGGAAGTGGTACAAAGGACAGAAGGAAATAGAGAAGTGAAAGAAGGGAAGACAGTTGGCAGCAGAAATTGCTCTACCTGGCCAAGAAATGTGGAGGCAAGGAGCTATGCATTTGCTTTTAAAATAACAACAGCCAAATCTTGGGTTGCAGGTGTCTAATCCATTCAATTTAAAGTGAGTTGTACATATTTTTGGAGACTGCGCAGTGAAAAAAATGGTAGCCTGTCGAAGTCTGAACATATCAATTACTGTAATAAATTTGCTTTGCAAGAATTGTGCTTGTCATATGTGTAAATGTAAATAACAAGTTAAAGCTGAACTGTATATGTGCATGCAAAATTTCCATTTGTGGAATGATACTGTTTTCCAGATCTGTTCCAACAAAATGTTGCTGTTGACAGGAAATGGGTAACCCAGTTCTTTATTGGGAAGGCAGTCTTGCTGTTTTCCCAAGATGGGCATGCTAAATCAGTGTGCTGAATAAAACATTACCGTTACACTTCTGCTTTCAGATTGCATACCCTCCAACTATTCCAATTTGGAAGGAACAGTTGAAAATAAATCTCTTGTTGTTCCACTTTTTCAGCTGCTTTTAAAATGTCCCATTTTCTCTCCCCTCCTCCCACTTTTCCCCTTTGTCCTCATCTGAAAACTGAGTACAAAAGTACAAAAGTAGTTTACATTCATTTAGCTCAATGGAGAGGAGAGGAGAGGAGGGGGATGGAATCTTGCCCTTCCCTGTAGGCCTAGGCAAATGCAAAATGCTGCAGCCTCACCTGGCTTGTCTGTTCTTTCTTCATGTATAACTTTTGCCATCTTGAATCCATTCTGATGTTGCTTAGTCATATGTGTCCTGGTTTTCATCTGTGAAATGATGGAGGGTATGAGATTGGTTCCTAACAGTACTCTTAGAAGGATTAAAATCTGCTGTTCCTAGATGCAACAGAATTCCAGCAAATGTACCTTGCATGCTTCCTCTGACTGTGTCTAGGACACCCTAGACAGATGACAGGGCTCCTGTACCTTTAATAGTTTATTTCATTTCATTGATATCCTATCCTGCCTTTCTACCAAGGTGGGACTCAGGCTGGTTTACAACACAGATTAAAACTAAACATACCGTAGTTAAAATCAATCATAATATAAACAATATTAAAATCATAGTAAAAAATTATTCAATAACAACATTTAAAAAGTATTCACAATATAACAAATGAGGTGAAATTGCAGCACCTACATGCGCCTTAAAAAAAAAAGCCTCCCACAGCAATCAGGGCCAAAATTCTGTCTAATAAGAAAATCTTGCCCTTCTGGAAGAGTGGGGATGGAAAGCCAGCTTAGTTTCTTGTAGGAGGAAGTTCCACAGTCTGCGAATAACTACCAAGAGGACCTTCTCTTATGTCCTTAGCAAATATACTTGAGAAGGTCTTGGGACCAAGAGAAAGCCTTCCCCTGAAGATCTCAAAATATGGGGAGAAGTGTTATTTCAGATAGTCTGGACCGAAGCTGTATAGGTCTTTATAGATCATGAACAGCATTCTGAACTGTGCTCAGAAATGGTCAGTGAAGTTGTTGTAAGTGGTGTTGCAGTCACTGGCTGCGCTCAACAGCATTTGGACCCATTGAAGTTTCCACTTTCCAAAGACAGCCCCATGCAGAGAGTGTTAAAGTAATCCAAGCAGGATGTAATCAAGGCGTGTGCCACTGTATTTATATAGAAGAGAAAAGAGTATAGCTGTATAGAAGAATGAATTTCATGACAAACTTACACCTACTGAAATTTCTAATTCCACACAACTATGATAAATTCAAGAGCCCTGTCCTATTTTGTGTCTGGACACCCTAAGTGCCACTTACAGGCTTATCCCACTACACTGTTATAGAACGATTATTCTGCTTTAACTGCTAAGGCTGCCTCCTATGGAATTCTGGAGTTTGTAGCTTAATGAGACCTAAGAGTTCTCTGGCTGAGAATGCTAAATGGCCCTCGCTAAACAAGAAACCCCAGGATTCCACAGGAGGAAGCCAGAGCAGTTAAAGTGGAATAATAGTGCTATAACAGTATAGTGGGATAAGGCTCTAAAAGCCTTATCACACTCCACTGTTATAGCACTATTAGCTGTACCTGGCATAACATACACTGTTTAAAACCTCCCCCAAAAATGCCCGGTAGACATCATGATAACCCTGTAAGATAGGCTGGTGGATTTTAACCCCCCCCCTTCTCAGCATTCCCACGTTTCCTAGAATTGCTGAGGGTGACTCACTCTGTTGCCCTGCCACCACCACCACCATCTGGGTCCCAACGCAGGTGACCGGTCGCTGCCACCACCTCCAGTTGACTGCCTGGGTTCAGTTGCAGTGGCAGCAGCGGCATCCCGATGCCAGTTGACTGCCTGGGTCCCGTTACAAGTGGCCTGTTACAGGCAGCCTGTTGCTGCGGCCGCAGCCAGTTAACCGTCTTGGTCCCATTCTGTGCCACAGATTGAGTGGCAGGAGTAGATTGTGAGGTGGAGAGGGATTTTGCATGTGGGTGGTGATTGGCTGGGTGTGTTTCCTGAGCAGCCAATCAGCATACTGGGAAAAGCAACATACCCAAGAGTTTTATATATATATAGATTGTGCTGTTCTGCATGGAAACTATTGTGCTGTTCTGCATGGAAACTAGGTCTAAAATTTATTTCCTCCTTTTCTTCCAGACAGGGGACCTGCAACCAACCCAAGGACCCTGATGGCTTTCCTTTCCAGCACAGAGTGCTTGTTGCTGTACTAGATTTTTAGGCATCTACCAGAAGCAACACAGTTCTTTGATATTTCAGGTAAGAGCTCTCAGTGAGACCTTTGGAATTAGATGCAATTGGAATGTGAGGCATTTATTCTTCAGAGGGGTGGGGTTCAGGTTGACTTATGCAAAGGACTAGGCTTTCACACATGATATTAGGCCATGGAGATTTTCAGAGGAAAAGAACACCCAAACCCCAACAATCATTTTAGTTTCTGCTGCGAAAACAAGCTTCCACAGTGAAGTGCACAGATTTGGAAGTTCAAATTTTTAAAAATCAAAGAAAATACCTTGTAAAAATACAGATCATACCTGTCTACAATTTTTGGTAGTCCACAGACCTGATATAAAGTTAATGGCACTTTGGCTTTTCATTTTGTAACATTCCACATTATTGGAGAGTAGCACAGACAAGAGCTGGTTGTGACTCATGCATACTAAGGCAATGTTGTTTTCTATCCCTTTTACTTTTGCAAGATATTTTTGTGTACATTACCTCTTCCTCTCTCCACTTTTCTTGAGTCTTTGCCCATGTGATTATTTTTGTTTCTCTCTGGTGAACTCAGCATCATGTGACTGGTCCAATTTTCTGGTAGCCTAATTCTTGAAATAATTCAGCACTGAGTGCTGCAGAGAGAGTTTAAGGCAGATTGGGTCAAGGAGTGAGCAAGTGCCTACTACAGGTCCAATAGAGAGTACCTTCTCTACCTATCCTCCTTCAGTAACAACAGCACTATGATCTGCAGGACACTATAGTATGCCTGGCTTTGAGGCAGGGAGAAATTAATTCACTTGTGACTGAAGTGGGGAGGAGGACTTGGAAGGGCAAGACAGAGTGGCAAAAATAGAGGCAAAATAAAATGGCACACCTGTTTGGAATATGTTATGGGAGCTGCACCTTTTCACAAGATTGCATTTCCCTTGAGTATATGCAGCTAACCATAGATGATGGTTTGGTCCTCCAAAGTAATCTCCAATCTTTTCTTGCACAATAGACTTTTGTCAGGTCTTCAACAACAGCCGGTACTCATAATGTGTTGATTATCCAATAGTGGGAGAAAATTTGGAACTCCTGGTTGAACATTGCCTTTCTGTCCTTTATCAAAAACAGAGTTCTTACCACTGTGGTGCAATTGTGTCCATTTGTTCTTTGCTCTGATGGCTGGCCTGGACTAAAGAACATGAACTTAAGTATTTATATAGGAAAGTTTTATGGAAGAATAGTCTTCTTCCTGCCCCCTGCACTCATATCTAATGGAAAAGATGCTGCTGCTACCAAAGATGTATTTCTCTCCACTTTTGCTTTGAATTTTTATTGGAAGGAGGGGTGCTGGGTGACTAGGAACTAGGCCCATTTTATACTGAATTTGGTCTGGCTCCATGCTGTCTAAATTGCACAGCCAGAATCTTGTAAAAGATGTAGAGAAATAAACTTCTTTGCTAGAGTGCTATGTGTACTCTGCAGACACAAAAAGTTCTGAGTCTAATTTCTACAGCAAAATAATATGCTTGAATTATGGTGGCACCTTTTAGTGTGTACTAGCTCCACAGGCATGTTTCTGCTTCACCTCCCAATAAGTGTTAATTTATCAAGGTATTGTCCCAGCTTCTTATATGCATAGATTACTCTAAGGTCAAAACCAGATGTGGCGTGTAGCATTGCATAGCTGATATTTGGGGGGGGGGAACCAACAACAAATAGTTGGTTGGGCAGATGTGGGAGGTTGGAAAATAGCAAAAATTGACAAAGATAGTCTTGGTCAGCTTTGGCTGTTTGCCATATGATAAATTTTGCTATGTGGTCTGTGAACAGCAGCTTTTGAGCAGGGCCAGGTAGCCTTTAACTTTGTGTCTTTGCCATGGTTCTGACTGAAATCTTTATCCCACCTCACCCCTCCAGTGGGAGAAACATTTTCTTCTTAATGCTTTCTTCCAGCCTGTGTTTTAAGAGTCAGTGCTGATGACAGTGATTAGTATTGGGCTGGCATGCATATTAAGCTGTAGCAAAGGAAGGGCTGGAATGTACAGCTTTGGGCAGAGGGCATTCCTGAGAATGAGACTAAAAGGTTTTGTCCTGCTGTACTCAGATGCAATGGGCCTACAGTTAATGTCCCCAAACTGCACTGAGAGAAAATGGCTAATGTGCTGCAAGTGGTGAATTTAAAGCAAGGCTGGGCAAAATATGGTCCTCTAGATATTGCTAACTGCAGCTCCCAGCATCCCTCAACATAGGCTATGCTGGTTAGAGCTGGTGGGACTTGCAGTGCAAAAACATCTGCATGATTCCCAGCACTGATTTAGAGGCTCCTCTGAAGCTCTCTCTTCACTCTGGTTTTTTCCCCTCTGCCCACAACTCTGCATTAGGATTATTCAGTGCTCAGCTCTGTCACAGACAGAATTCCATATTAATTTCCCCCTCAGAGAAGGATGCAAAGTTGCTTTTAAATGTGTGTAAATCTTTGTTGTTTATTGCCATGAAGCTGGCTTTCACTTATGGCAACCCTACAAATAAGAGGCCTCCAGGACAACCTGTTATTAACAGCCCTGTTAAGCTCTTGCAAACTGAAGTCTGTGGCTTCCTTGATTGAGTCTATCCATCTGTATTGCAATCTTCTTCTTTTCCTACCATCTTCCAATTTGTTGAGCATTATCATCTTTTCTTTAAAACCCACTTTTGCTGTGTCTGGTTATAGAAACATGTGTCCAGTTATAGGAACACAGGAAGCTGCTTTATGCCAGGTCAGACTGTCTTGTCTCTCTGGTTTTTTTCCTCCTAGCAGTGGCTCTCTGAGATCTCAGGACTTTCAGGTCACCTGCTACTTGATATTTTTACCCAGAGTTGTTGGGAGGTAAACCTGAGTTCTTATACATATGAAGCATGTGTTCTACTGCTGAGCTGTGGGCCTTCTCCTTTAGGTAGATAGATATTTCACCTATGAGAATGTTGGAAGAACTGATTTTGGAAATTTAATGTAAAAAAAAAAGGCAATGGACTCACTCTGAATTGTTTTGCCTGTGAAGTTGCCTCTCTGGTTTACCTTAAAAGTTAGGACAGAGTGATGATTTAGATCAACAAAGGAATAAGACAGATTTAAATCGCTAAAATATATTTTAGTTTAAATCAAACTTGGCTTTAACTTTAACAAGTCTGGGGACCAATTCCGCACACACACACACCACAATCCACCACAGACTGAACACACCCTTGCTGTTGCTGCTGTCCTAACTAATTTCAGAGGAAAACTGGCAAGAGATACTGAGCAGGCAGGGAATGCTTGTTTTAAAAGGATTTTAGCAGTTTTCCTTTCGTAAATGCTAGCTGGCGAGATTATGATGAAGTGTTTTTGGGGCCAGCATGACATGTGATTCCAGAGGAGGCTGGGAGGCTTCCATTTCAGTAGGGGTGATGAATCGTCTCTGGATTTTAGTCTGAAATAAAGGTACTGAATCCTACCCCCCCTTCCCCGCTAAGCTCCTTGGGTAGCATCTTTAACATCCAGATTAAACCTGGAATGGATTAATCACTCCACTGAGTCACTAGTTACCACTATGTTGCCCCAGGGCACATGATCCTCAGTCCCATCTGAATCAAGCTTCCCAGATGGAAATACATAATTTCTTGTGCAAGCATATGCACTAATGTTGCTCTAATGAAACAGAAACTTCCTGGTTTTCTGCTACATTGAGCCTTCATACAATCTAGTGGCCCAATCCAGAATCTCTGGTCAGTCAGCTCACAATATACTGCAGGCAACACCAGTTTCTCTTTGGTTGTCCCTGAATATGTGCAAAGATACTAAGCAAAGCCACTTAACATGAACACCAAGACCACAGGTGTCCTAGCTTTTCCTCTGTCCTAAGCCCTTGGGTGAAGAAGAGGGCTAGCCACAAAGAAACTCCCTGCTGCTATTATCCACATGCTCCCCAGCTCCCCCTCCTCCAACTTTCCCAGTGGAAGGCAGAGATATGAGTAATCTAAGTTCCCTCCCCTCCCCCTGGAGAAGAAAGTGCTGAGTAGCCAAAAGCATTCTGAGGCTTAACAGAAAGTTTAAGAAAGTTTCATTCTATGTAATCAGTATTAAATCAGGTTTCATATCTTGGAACATCTTTCTGTAGGCATATTTTAGGAAGTTGCAAAGTTACAGAAACAGATTACGTTCCAAAGACACCTTGGAACTATCAACCAAGTAGGGAAAGGTAACAAAAATCTTTGACACCCCCTATCTAAAACAGTTCCTTACACTTGCAGAAGCTCTCAGGTTCCCCCATGGCTAAGGAAGTGGGAGTCTGACCCTTCTGGTATCAGCCTCTAGCAGCCTTCCTCCTGCCAATGTATAGCATCCCATCAGTAGAGCTTGTAAAAACAGACCAACTGCCCCTCCCCAAAACAAAGGCAGTAAACCTTTTATACCTCTGACTCCAAAGGTTCCATATATTTTAGCACCTCTCTACCTGCATGAAGCTTGATTGGCAAAGAGTATCTCCCCTGATCTTACATTACCTTCTGCCATCCTAAGTGATAAATTAACCCCTTGTTAGTTGGATGTAGCTTGCTTCATAGCAACTAGATAATATATGAGTGCCTTATCACAGTAGGCAAAGTCCTATTTGTAAGCAAGTTTATTTACTTACATCTGAATAAACAAGCATTGGATTAAGCTGCTAGACGTTTTTGTAAATAAAAGGTAGGTTTTAATGGGTAAAATAGTGTTTCTGTATGAGATGGAATGTAAATGTCTGTGCAGCTTTTTAAACAAAATCCTAAGTACTGTATACATAAATCAAAAACTGAATATACTCCAGAGCTTATGCAAGTGGAGAACATAAAATCAGAGAGTAAAAACTTACCCATGTGGCCTCAGTAGGTGACCCCAGTGATAAACAGAAGGGCATCTTCTGGATCCTTGCTAGTCCTTGAACCCCGTAGGAAGCCCACACAGACAAATACAGTACTTGATTTACAATATTTTTTATAATGCTTAATTTCAGAAGTCAGGTATCTTCCCCCATTATTCTTTTCCAACATGGAAATGCAGGCCATAATTCAATCACAAATGCTCATGATACGGTAAGTGATATGAGCATTAACATGCTCATATTAAATTCAGATGTCATCTTTCATGAACTTTTAAAAAGCATTTCTTGTATTTTTTAAAAAGCATTTGCTTTTTTATTTTTCAATAATCTGATTTTTCAACAATATCTCTTTAATTAAGCAACATTATCTTAGAAACACCCTGCGTATGAGAGGAAACCCAGTCTCCTATGGGCAAGCATTAAAAAGCCATTTTGCTGCTCAGCCTATCCCATGTGCCCGCATGCTTGACTTGTCCATAAGCCACTTCTCAGCTTTCTGCCCATCTTCCAGTCTTATGGAAACAGGAGCAGTTTTGATTAAGGGGCAGACAACAGGTTAAGCCCTAGTCCTCTGTGGTGATTCAGAGCGCACCCTTTGCCTCCCATATGTGAAAGTTTTAATTTCACTCCCAGCTGTGGGGTAAAGTTGCAATATGGACAAGATATACTTACCTACCCATTTACTCCCCCAGCAGGGACCTTGATCGTGCAGATGGATCCCATCTGTGTCTGTGCACAAGTTACAGAGGAAGTGTGCTCCACCAGCACCCCTCCCTACCACCATCCTGCAACTGGGTTCCCTGCAGTCTGCAAGCCCTTTGTCATCACTTGTACCCTTTCTATTGATAGGCATTTTGATAGTCCTCTTTGTTTTGAAAGAGATCTAAAGTAACTGGTAAGGAGAAGTGCAGGGTCTCATAAGAGTCAAAAGATCATGGTATAAATTGGTATAAATGGTATAAATTGGAAGGGGTGTCACGTTGAGGATGGAGCAGGCTTGTTTTCTGCTGCTCCAGAGACCGCAACACGGAGCAATGGATGCAAGCTCCAGGAACAGAGATTCCACCTCAACATTAGGAGGAACTTTTTGACAGTAAGAGTTGTTTGGCAGTGGAACACACTCCCTCGGAGCGTGGTGGGGTCTCCTTCCTTGGAGGTCTTTAAACAGAGGCTGGATGGCCATCTGTTGGGTATGCTTTGATCGTGATTTCCTGCGTGGCAGGGGGGTTGGACTGGATGGCCCTCGTGGTCTCTTCCAACTCTACAATTATTTTATGAAATTCTGTTCCAGTCAATCAATCAATCAACTAAAAACAGCGTATTAGGAACATGGTGTGCAGTAATGGAATGGGAAGAGTAAATAGGGTCATAGAAAGATACAGAAAACAATACAGATGCATACTTATTAATTCTGCATTCTTCATCTGATACTTTTTTGAAAGAATGGTAGAGGGGAATGAAACAGGTGTGGAAGAGAGTGGTCAGGAGAGGCCAGATGCTTCAGCAAGATGCATTCTGGTTTTTGAAGCTGTAACAAACAATGCTCTGCTTTCCTCAGTCTTTTTCTTGACAGCCATGAAGGCTACAAACACACTTTCATTAAAAAAAAAAGGAAACTGTGATTTCCGTACTTTGAAGCATGGATGTGCAGAATACAAAGAGCCCCAGCTCTGGGAGATGCATGCTGGACTGTGCAGTGCAGCTTTCCTCTCTGCTTCATCGCTGGTTTTCACTCCTGGGGCAGCAGCAAGAGGTTAGTGATTATGTTTGTCTTTACAAAGTGGGACCAAACCTGTAGCCTGCAGCTGCATCACACCAGTTTTAAAAAAAAGCTCAGGCTGCTACATAGGGCTCTCCCCACCCCTCAGCCAAGCAGCCTTGGCTGCTGCTTTCTGCTCTATTCTTTTGTTGTTCCCAAGTGCATGCTCTGAAATTGTAAAATAAGGAATAGTTCCCCCTCCCCTTTTCCTGAGAACCTTCATTTCTCTGCTGGGAGCAGAGGTCATCCTGAGAGAAGGATTAAAGAGAAGCCTTGTCTTTCTGAAGAGGCAGCACAGCCGTATTTCCCCAGTTGCATTAATCAGTCTCAAGGAAGCCAAGCTCACTGTATCACCTTGAAGCTTCCTCGGAGTCCTTTGAAAAACTTTGGGTGGATTATGCTGCTCCTTGCAGAGTGGGGGTGGAGAGGGTGGTTTTGAAGGGACCAATCATGCTGGTTTCAGGCAGGGACAGTGTGGGCAGACATTATGCAAGCTTCCCACAGATTTGCTAGTGCACCTAATATCAACGCTTCCTGGGTTTTTTCCATTTTTGCTTCTTCACCAATTCTTTCACCTGTTTTGCTCTGTCACTTGTTGTTCTGGAGGATTCTTGTAATGACAAGATTTATCATCACCTCTCATTCTTCATCTGCATTTCCCCCTTTAGTGGTGTATTTGAAGTGTGCTTCGTCTTCTTGTAGCCATCCAGGATGAATTTACATAACAGGTTCCCCCTCCCCCCCAGTGTGTCTGTTTAGCTTTATTTTGTTTAAAATGTGCATAGTAGAAAATACATTTTCCTCAGTCATTTAATGATGCATGGAACTGGGGCTCTAGGCACAGCCCATCATGTACTGAGATTGTGGGTCAGTGCATGTTCACATAACTCAGTAACTCCTGGAAATGTCAGAATTCAGGTGAAAAAAGTCTTGGCAGGCCATCCCCAACATGTTGCTTTAACATATAGAAGAGACCACAAGGGCCATCTAGTCCAACCCCCTGCCCTGAAGGAATACACAATCAAAGCACTCCCAACAGATGGCCATGCAGCTTGTTTAAAAACCTCCAAAGATGGAAGGTCCACCACATTATGAGGCACCACATATTACTGTTGAATGGCTCTTACTGTCAGGAAGTTCTTCCTAATATTTAGGTGGAATCTCTTTTCCTGTAGTTTGAGTCCATTGCTCTGTGTCCTAGTCTCTGGAGCAGCAGAAAACAAGCCTGCTCCATCCTCAGTATGACATCCCTTCAAATATTTAAACATGGCTATAATGTCGCCTCTTAACCTTCTCTTCTCTAGGCTAAACATACCCAGCTCTCTAAACCACTCCTCATAGGGCATGGCTTCCAGACTTTTGACCATTCTGATTGCCGTTCTCTGGACACGTTCCGGCTTGTCAATATTCTTCCTAAATTGTGGTGCCCTTAGAGATGGATTGGATTACAGTTCCCATCATTCACAACTAGCACATGCATAATCTGTTCTGTTGGAATGACAGGAGTTATAATCAAAACACCTGGAGGGAAACAGGACACCAAAGTATCTTATGCTGAGGATGCAGCTTTGACAGATAATATGTGCTCTGTGTGTGTAGGGAATGAGAAGCCTTGTAGTATTTGGAGAATGGAATTCTGGGACGAGCTTAAGTTCCATTTCTTTGTCTTGATTGGAAAACAGATTGGTTTTCATGAATAGCTGTCCAATCCCCCCCTCCTCCTGAAACCCATATCCTTTCTGCAATTTCCAGTAGCAGCAGCACTGTGCTCTGGAATTTGGGAAGTATATTTCTTCATAGGCATGTGAATAGTGCAGGACTGAAGAACTGTCAGTGGGGGGTGTCAGTATATTGTGCCTGAGCTGTGCCCAACAGGATATGTCTGTGATCTAAGCTAAGCTAGTTAAGCTCACGTCATACACAGCTGAGTGCCATTGTGCAGAGGGGAACAGATGGGGCTGAATTTCTGGGAAATGTGTGTGTGTGTGTGTGTGTGAAATATGTGTCAGATTCTCTCTGGTTCAGTCTTATGAACTTTTTATGTTGCCTTTGTGGAGAATTAAAAAAAGTGCTGTTCATGGCTTCTTCTTCTTCTTTTAAACATTATTTCAGGTGTCAGCCTGATTTTAGGCCAGCCTGCTTGCTGACACAGCATTTCATGGCTGCATCCACCTCCCTGCTCTGTGTGCAGTGCTAATTAGCTGCTACCCTTTACACTCATTCTAACAATGGCCCAATGTCCTTGCAGCAACAGGAGCACAGGGCCCTCTGTGTCAGGCTTGATGGCCTGGAGGCCAGGGGACAGTACATCTGGTGGCTGAGCAGGTGGAGATGCAGATAATTAGGCAGCTGGAATTGCGGTCCAGTCCTCTCCTGACCAAGGGGTAGTGGAGGTGGCAGAGCTAGGTGAGAGCCAGATCGGATTCTATTGGCGATTCTGGTCCCTGCTGGAGGGCAAAGTGTAGTTGTATTTTCTGGCCACCTGCAAAAAAGGCAAAATAGAGAATCAGTGGTGAACAGGCCAGGAGTCATCTTCTTCTTTTATAAAATGCAGCAGAGACTGAAGCAGCTGGGCCCTCCTGCGAGAGTCCCTAGTTTGAGAATCCTAGAGCCTTACCTAGCAAAGGAGTGTCAGTGTGCATGGAAGAGGGGAAATGTAGTTTTGCTTGTCTTGGGAAATTCCAGGATAGGAGCAGTCACCCCAGTTCAGACAGATACAGTGGCATAGCTGAGCCCACAAGCATGCTTATCCGGGGATGGCACTTTGCCCCTGGGAAACAGTGCAAGTCATTCTCATGGTTGCATGTGTTTGTGTTTAGAAACAAATGAGTAATGCTATTCTGCATGCTATCATGCCTCCTTACCAGCTTGACTCAGCCTCTTGGGAAGTGCTGTAATATTATGAAGCAGAGCTGAGCAGGAGTGGCTTCAGGTAGGTTGCTGTCTGTTTACAGCCATGATAATTGTTCAGCCATTATTGTTTGTTGATAACGCATGTGTCATGACATGTATCATGGGCCTGCCATTCCTGCCGACCAGATGCTCTCCCTTTTGTTTTTTCACGTATACTTCTGCAATATGCCCAGAGTCTTCTGCCTACATATAAAGGATGAATAACACAAAAACAAGAGAGGGAAAGGAAAAGAAGGTAGGGACAAGTATTCCCTCTTAACAGATTTTCCCTTATAGTCAAGCATCAGGGTTTTCCTCAAACCTAAGCTTTCTCTGTCACTGTCTTCACACCCTGCACCACCAATTTTTCTGTCTTTAAGATTTCTTGCCTGTTCAGAATCCTCAGTTGCACTGGCTCCAACCAGGATTTGGGATGAGTTGTTTGGTGGGATTTTTTGGGGGGGGGGTTGGCATGGATTGTGGAATATAGGGGCCTGAGAGGCCTGTGACAGTAGGGTGAACATGGTATAATTTGGTACCTGCAAACATGCTCCTTGTCATCCCTAAATCCTCCTGGGGAAGGAAGCACTTTTTTAGAGGAGGACTTGAAGAACAGTGGCAGAGAAACATCTAAGAGGGGAGCCCTCAAGGTACTTTTGTTCCAGCGAGTAGGAGTCTTTAGATCCGCTTAGACATAAAAGGCGGCACAGTTCCATCCCCAAAGTCTCAGTTGAAGGAGGGGAGGGGGGAATGTGCTTGCAAAGGGAGGGAGGTCATAAATAAAGTGGTGGCTAGAAACCAGGAGGGGCATTTTTCTCTCCCCCTATTCCCACCCCAGGAAATAAATTGGGTCAGACTTGAAAGTGAGTTTCCTCGCTATGGATTTAATTTTAGCTCTTGCAGACTAGTTATCGTATCATAAATGCCAGGCGATTTTTAGGAAACATGCCCAGTGAGGCTTAGCTGCTGTGTAACAAGATTTGTGTCTATTTCCTATGGTAGTATGCTTTCAATAAACAACCGTGTGTTCCCAAGGGCCTACAGCAAGGCTGAGATGGGATAAAAGAGACAGCCAGCTCTCTGTCTGTCCTTCAGCGATTTGGTGAAGTGCAAGTGCTTTCTAGGGTGCTGCTAGAACATCCCTTGCCCTGGATCAGTCTTTCTGTAAAGAAAGCAACAAACTGAGGGGAGAGGGTATGAGGATACCATTATTTGACTGTTATAACCAGATAGTCTGTTACATTACTGTCAGGTTTTTCTTCTTACCCAGGTCCTTCTGCTCCATGGCAGTCATCACCAATCAAAAGAGTTGAGGTACCAGTTCAGACTAGTAGGTCATCTAGATAAGTCTTCTGTGTTTACACACAACAACTGAAGATTGTCCTCTGATTGTTGCTTAGCAGATGCTTCTAAGGCAGGTGTAGGAGGAGACCATGGCATCAAGACAACCCATTTTCCAACAACAATGCAGGAAACTTAATAACATTTAGGGAAATTATATGGTGGGGAGGAAAGATAATAGTGCCAGAAAGATTTTTGATATAAGGAAACATTGGTTGTATTATTGTGAACATGACTATAGGGCAGATGCAGGGATATTGGTGGATTTTTAATTCCCATCTGTCCTGGCTAGTGGTCAAAGATGTTGAAGTTGTAGCTCAGAAACATCTGGAGAACAACACCAGTGGGACAGGAAACGCTTGAACTGTAGAGGTGTGTTGCTGCCTAGGAAATTCCTCATCTGTAAATTCCTCCAGCAGCTACTAAAGAAATTATTATTTTTAGCTCTTCACACACACACACACCCTTACACAAAAAATTGCCATGGTTTAAATGGTTACCTTCTTTTTAAAAAGGTTCTCCTGTGATGAAGATTAGATGAGTTGTTGTGGAAAGGTAAAATCCTCTTTTTCCCTGTACCCTACATCTTGCAGCTTCTTTTAAATCTGTCCAATTAGTGTCGATTAGTCACTCAGTGTGTTAAAGCATTAAGAACAATTAAGGGTGCAAAGAGTTTCCAGATGCAGTGTTAAGCACAGGAGCTGGCAGGCTGCTGTCTGATCCCATATGCAGGCAGTTAGAGAGGAGAAGGGCATGCAACAGACAGAAGCTATGGGATGATGGGTCTCGGTGTGGCTTGCAAAAAATGGTAATGCTCCAAAACTCATTAGAGCTGCTGTCAACTTATGCCAGGGATGGGCAAAAGCCACTGGCCTTTGAGTAGTTTATAGAGGGTAGTTCCATGTTTTATGCGGAGAACTGAGAATTTATTCATTGCAATGACAAAAAGCCATAGCAATATAGAATAACAGAAATGGCTTCCAGTAAACAGGAGTGATGTACCACAAAAGTATGTGTGTGTATATATACATACATACATACATACATACATATATAAACTCCTATGAAAATCAAAGAAATTTCTTTAAAAAAATCTTTTTGAGGTTTTCACTATTAATTCTAAGTCATCTTACAATACAAAACTTTTAGGCTAAAGGTAGCAGGTTATGAAATGTTAAACGTACAGGGCAAGAACCTCATACAGATTGTAAGTATTACATTTAAAGTCCTGGAAAGATTAAAAAGGCCTTCAGCTGGCACCAAAATTTAATCTTCATTGGGTCTTCAGAGAGTCTCACTGGGGAGAGTGTGCTATGCTAAAGAAAAGGCCTGTTGCCTTCTAATTGCGCACTACCTTTGAGAAGGTGTGGAAGCCAAGAGGAAGGAGATTCTAAACTCTGTCAAAATCTGTTGCTTCCAAACATCAGAATAGGGTCTTGGATCATTACATTAGTGAACCTTTAGAATAGTTCTTAGGTTAGACTAAACCTTAAGTTGATGGATTAAGGGTATATTATATAGCAGTTCACTGCTGGTACCCCAGTCCTATAAACATGCATATCCTCTAGGCCAGTGATACTCAAAGGTCCGTCAGCTATCAGCTGCTGCTTTGCAGTGAATTTCCAGGAAACTGTGAGTGTCTTCACACTGCAGAGTTATAGTAGTTTGACATCAGTTTAACTGCGATGGCTCAATCCTATGGAATCCTGGGGCTTGGAGTTTTGTGAGGAATTTAGCCTCCTCTGTCAAACAACTCTAGTGTCTCCCCAAAGTACATATCCCCGGATTCTGTAGGACGGAGCCATAGCAGTTAAACTGGTGTCAAACTGCTATAATACTGTGTGTGGATACACCCTTTATGAATTCAATAATAATGCTATAGCACAAAATGGTATCAATCCCTGCACTCTGGGGGGGAAAATTGCCAGTCTGCCACTTGAGATAGTGGAAGAAGCCCTGAACTAGAGAGCACAGATTTCTATGTAGCTACAGTATCATCCTGAGGAAAGCAGGGGGAAGGAATCCCCCTTTTTGAGCATACCAGTTGCAAAAGTTTTCTAATAGCTTATCTTCTGAATATTAGCTCCAGTGTGGCAGCATAGTGTAGTCTGAAAGATCATTACATGTAGCACTGGTGAATTGTTCCTCGCACATCATCTGTATGGAGTACAGAGCAAAAGCTTTGTATTGCTTATATGCAATTTAAGGACAGATTTGATCAAGATAAGAGGATATTGACAAACAGGAGCATGTCCAGAGGAGGGCGACTAAAATGGTGAAAGGTCTGGAAACCATGGCTTATGAGGAAAGACTTAGGGAGCTGGGTATGTTTAGCCTGGAAAAAAAGACAGTTAAGGGACGATATGATAGCCCTGTTTAAGTATTTGAAGGGGTGTCACATTGAGGATGGAGCAGGCTTGTTTTCTGCTGCTCCAGAGACTAGAACATGAAACAATGGATGTAAGCTCCAGGAACCGAGATTCCAACTCAACATTAGGAGGAACTTTCTGACAGTAAGAGCTGTTCGGCAGTGGGACACACTCCCTCGGAGCATGGTGGGGTCTCCTTCCTTGGAGGTCTTTAAACAGAGGCTGGATGGCCATCTGTCGGGGATGCTTTGATCGTGATTTCCTGCGTGGCAGGGGGTTGGACTGGATGGCCCTCGTGGTCTCTTCCAACTCTACAATTCTATGATTCTATGATAAGAGAAATGCAGCCATAGAGGTTATACAACTCAGGGTTGGATAAAGATGATGACAATGTAATTTAAAAAGTGTATAAATGGCTTTTAAAACGAGAGACTGAAGGGGGATCTGTAAAAGAGTACATGGTAAGGTGAGCCCAAACTTTTAGGCATGATGTTCATGTAAATATAAGGGGGAAATGTAGTCCAGAGATATAAATTTAAAAGAAAATTGGTATAAGATGATGTACAGGTGGTAGTTAACTCCCAATATGCTGTCAGAAATGTCCCAGAATGTTTCAAACTAATGATGGGGTGTCAAGATAAGGAGGGCTCCTTTTTTCATATATGGTGGACTCGTAAGAAGGCAAAAAGTTACTAGTCTTAAGATTTGTATGTTAATTTAAAAAATTAAAGGCAGATTTTGTAATGGCAGCAGTGATATGGGAGTTCAGTCCTCTCCCCTGGATTTGAGCTGGAAAGGAACAGAAGCTGTTGCCAGGACTCATACAGTGGCCCATCTGGAGCCTTGCCTACCTGCCAGAACTGGGGGGGTATATCCAAGAGAACCTTAACCAGAGGGAGTCTTATAAGGAGCTGGGAGATGAAGCCCTGGACTAAAAAGAAAGCCAGGCAGGATGTCAAGGCAAGAGAAGCATAAGGGTGTCTGAGGCTCAGCACTCCTTCTCAGCTCTTTACTTATTTTTCTCTGTTGGCCTATTCGTCTCTTGTGCTTGCTCCCTGGGGCTCTAATGCTCTCAGTCTGTTTCATCCCCAGCTTCTTATCCTGCAACTGCTTGCCTATTGCCTAGTAAGGTGCTCATCCTGCAACCATTTGCCAGCCCCTACCAGGATAATCATTCTGCAACTGCTTACCACCTCCTGACAGACACTAATCTTGCCACCACTTACATGCTCCCTCATCCTGAAACCATTTACCTGCCTCCACCCAGAGGCTCATTCTGCAAGCACTTACACTAGATACTCATCAAGTGGCCGACCTGATACCTCTTGGAACCTAAAATGAAAGATACTGTTCCTATGTACTTGTTATTGGGCTTGACCGAAAGGGCATGCAAGATGGGGGTTTGATGCCCTCCTCCCCATGAGGGCTACAACTGCCACAACAAGTATAAATAAAACAGCTACATTCAAATTGTACTTGGATTGTAACCTCCCTTCTGCCATCCATTGGTTCATAAATCATTCAGCTTTGATTCAGATTTAAGGCTTATAAATCTGCAACTCACAGATTTTTACAATGGAGAGTCAATTTTTTCCCTTCTTTCTGGCACAAAGCTGTCAGTTCAGGCACCTGAAGGAGAAATTCCCCTATTCTCTTCTGTTGTGCTGTAGCATCTACTGCTGCTGCTGTGATAACCCATCCACAGGAACCCTAATGGCCAGTGGTTGGTGCCAATACATGGTTTAAGGATTACTTTTCTAGACAGAATTTTTATTCTGAGCTGACCAACTTGCATTGTTGACACAAGTAATTCTTTTGTTTAATAGGATGAATAAAGCTTTTTTAAAGAAATACCTTCTAGTTTACATCCACCACTTGTAACTGGGGAAAAAATGTGCATAGTTTTATTACTTGATCATCCTTCCTGTAAAGAACACATTGTGATGTATAAAATGGAGGGGCAGTATGTTAGACCACTTTATCATCACAATAGCTGTAATTTATTTTGCGAAGTGACTATTTCCAAAGTCACCCAATAAACCCCATGCCTTTGAACTGGGATTTCCATTCAGATCTGCTTGATAGTCTGGCACCTTCATCCAGCCACCAAAACACTTTCTCCCACCTGCAAGTCACTTTCCTAGATGGTGTGTTCTCCTTGATAAGAATTTAGGAAAAGGCCCTTCCCTCTTACAAATGCTGATGGTTTGGTCAGTCAGGCTGCTCTGATTTAAAACTTCTGAACTGTTCCCAAGAGGCAAAGCCTATGACATTTGGACAGATGGTGTGCATGCAATTTTTTTAATGACCTTGTTGTTGCACTAAGCAATTCCCTCAGTTGCTGAGTAAAGGCAGGTGGACTATTGTTGGAAGCTAGCCATGGAATCACAATCAATGCTTGCTGCCCAGAATTGGCCAGCCATCCCATGCCAAGATTGGGGTGTGGGTGGCAACATTAGAAATGACTGTTAGAGAGAGTGAGAGGTTTAACAATTACTTTGTAATGGGCTATTTAAATCACATAGAATCATAGAAATGTAGAATGGGAAGGGATGCCAAAAGTCATCTAGTCCAAATGTCTGCCAACCTCTGTTTAAAAACCTTCAACAAAGGAGAGTCCACTATCTTCCAAGCTAGCCTGCCCCACTGCAGAATACCTCTAATCCTCAGCTGATGTCTGGAATTTGGCACTATCAGAAAGACTGACATGGCAAGTAAGATGAGCCAAAGAAAAGAAAGATAATACTGTAATATCTTTGAGGTAACATGGTTCCCATTTATTTCTTATGTAAATCAAACTAACGAAGAAAGAAGCCATATTCCACTGACCCATAAGTCTATCTGGAAAAGATTAATCCAATAGAACAAATAAATACAAAGAGTTTCACCTTGCATTTTAAGACCATAAAAATTATAATTAAGTTTTATATAACCATTGTCAATGCTTTTGTTTTGTCGTTCTAGTTTTTTATATTAATCTCTGTGTTTTGTTTTTTTAAAAAAAGGATGTTTCAATAAATACAATTTTTTTAAAAAAAGAAACTCTTTCTTACATTTAGTTGAAGTCTCCTTTCTTTCCATTTCGATCCACTGGTTTGAGACTTATCTTCTGGAACAGAAGAAGACACATCTGCTCCATCTTACACATGACAGCTTTTCAAATGTTTGAAGATATCTATCATATTATCTCCCAGTCTTCTTTTTTTTAGGCTGAAGTTACCAAGCTTCTTCAACTGTTCTTCACAGGACTTGGTTTCCACACTCTTTATTTACCATTGCAGTTGCCTTCTTCTGGACACATTCAAGCTTATTGATATCTTTCTAAACTTTTAGTTTCCAGAACTGGACTTGAGGCATATGCTAACTAAAACAGAATAGAATGGCACTATTATCTGAATGTTATACTTTTGTTGATACAGACTGAAATTGCATTATTTTTCTTCTATGGCATTACACCCCATTGAGTCATGTTTAGCCTGTAGTCTACTACAACCCTAGATCCTTTTCATACATACTAGTACCAAGCCTAGTGTTATTCATTCTATATTTGTACACCTGACGACTATTGCCTAACCACTGAACTTTACATATCTTTGTGGAAATTAGTTTTCAGAAAATTTATCCATGTTCTCCAATCTCTTAAAGTCATCTTGTATACTGATTTCTAAGGTATTAGATATCCCACCCAGTTTGGTATCATCTACATATTTAATGAGCATCCCTTCTACATCTGCATCCAAGTCATTCATAAAGATATTGAACAATGCTGGGCCCATGATGGAACTCTGCATTCCCACTTGTTGCTTCTGTCTGGGAGGATGAAGAACCACTGGTGAGCACTCTTTTTGTTCTGTCAGTTTGCTAACACTAGCAATGCATAACTCACATTTTACCAGTTTGTCTGCAAGGATATAATGTGGAGAACTCATCAGAATCCTTGTGGAAATGAAGATATACCACATCCATAGCATTCTTCCTTTATAAGAAGCTTTGACGTCTATTAAGAGAAAGATACAAGATTAGACTGGCATATCTTGCTTTTAAGAAATGATGATGGTTTGTAGTATTCACTGTGTTCTTTTCTTAGTAATCACTGTGTTCAGTATAGAATACCTCAAAGGTATTAGAGTAGTGGTTACCAGACTTTGTCCTCCAGGTGGTTTGGACTTCAGCTCCCAGAATTCCTGACTATTGGCTAAGCTGGGGCTTCTGGGAGTTGAAGTCAAACACCAGGACAACCAAAGTTTGGGAGTCACTACACTAAAGTATTGTTTGTACGTGCGACAGTACACTTTCTTTCTGGCAATCTAAAGTATGCATTCCTTTTCCTGTTCAGTTGCATTTCCTCACATTATCCATAGTTTTTTCATGCTACAAGAAACCCAACAGTCTAACATAAAATGAATTGATGCAATGCCATTTTAAGTGCATTTTCTCTAGCCACAAAGTATTGCTTTCAAGAGGGGATGTATGATGCTATTTATGGTGATGAGGTGACTCTAGTTGTCTTCCTGCTTTACTGGCCTCTCCCTCCCTCCTCATTTGGCACTATGGCTTCTGCTGGCTTAACGGGATGATCTTTCTGATCCACTCTTGTGGGATGATGACATGGTGACATAATGTTCCCATAATTCACAACTCACTGCATCTGGGATCCCAACCATCACAAACATAACACACTTAAGGAAGAGATGGGGAGGGGAAAGCATTGGGCAAATGAGTGGCAACTAGGGTAGGGAGAAGGCAGGACATGCTTATTGAGGAGACGTTTCTGAGCAACTACATCAATAGTAGGAGGTCATCTCCTCTGGGTTATAATTGTGGAAAGAGGCTGAGTTATTTTTCTATTAAACCACAGGCAACCAGACAACAGAACCTCATACATGGTTCTTCCCTTTATCTCATAGTCAGAGTACTGCTTTGAATGGTGTGTTAGACATAAATGTATTTCACTTTGAGTGGAGAGGGTGGGGCTTGACAACCACTTTTTATTTTGGAAATAAGTGTTTCCCATAGCAAAAATTCTAGGTACCAATAAACTACTCAGTTATTGGCACTCATTTTTTCCTTCCTTCCCTCCAGTCCTTCCTCCTCTGTAGGGCAGAGGAAAAGTGGGAAATATCACCCCTAAAGGTTGAAATGAAGGTGCCAAATGAATGCTTTGCTGTAGAATAGCTAACCTCAAAGGGTCTCATTTTGCTTGGTTCTTGATCTAATTTATAGAGAATAATTGGACAATATGAAGTCGAAGGCTTTCATGGCTGGCATCCATAGATTTTCCTTGGTGTTTTTTTTTTTCCGGGCTGTGAGGCCGTGTTCTGGAATAGTTTCTTTCTGACGTTTCGCCTGCATCTGTGGCTGGCATCCTCAGAGAATGGTTGGGTAGGTGTGTGTGGAGGTGATGTGCTGTGAACCCCTGTTGGGGAGTATATGTAAATTTGTGTAATTGAATGGTTAGTTCTGGGTATAGAGATGCAAGGCTCCTTAGTGTCTGTTTGGCTAATGGTTGGTTGGTGGGCCATTATCTGCTGGGAATCTTCTTGTCCCTGGGTGGAATTATTTTGTAAGTGCTGAGTTTTGATTCTATTGTATTTCAAAACTGGGAGCCAGATTTGGTTTACTTTTAAGGTTTCTTCTTTCCTGTTGAAGTTGTCCAGGTGTTTGTGGATTTCAATAGCTTCTCTGTGCATTTTGACATGATAGTTGTTGGCCTGGTCTAGAATTTCTGTGTTTTCAACAGGGGTCCACAGCATATAAACTCCACATACACTTCCACCCAACCATTCTCTGAGGATGCCAGTCACAGATGCAGGCAAAACGTCAGAAAGAAACTATTCCAGAACATGGCCTCACAGCCCGGAAAAAACCAAGGAAAATCTAATAATTGGACAGTTTTGACTCTGCAAGGCCTTCCCCTTCTAAGGGTTTGTTTATTTTTCCTGTTCATAGAAGAGAGAATGGAAAAATCACATCTGTCTTTCTATCTGTCTATCTGATATGCTGTAAGGGTTTGCTGAGGTGGCACCTCCCTGGCATCAGAAGAGCTTGCAGCATCTGAGCAATGGCACTTATTTAGCATTCAGCAAGTGTTGTGCCCAGAAAAATTTAGATGTAATTGTGTGTGTGTGTGTGTGTTCACATGTAAATGTGGGTAGGTGCTGTCCTGATTGATGGCAATTAGCATTTTCTAACAGGAACAGATGTTCAGATTGCCAGGAGGCTGGTACCTAATGCCCACGCCACCATCTGTTCCACTGGGCACTGCCACAGGAATCAGTGTTATCAATGCTGAAATGTGTCTGAGGAGTCATTGTTGGGGGGATGCTGAATACTCTTGAACGAATATAGGGTTTGGAGCTTTGTTTTTTGTTTTTGAAAGAGGGACAGGAAGAACCATAACAACAGCAGCAGACAGGATACTCTCAGGTTTAGAAATATTTGGCACAGCTTAATATAGGATTGAGGTTTCTATCTAAGAAGCCATCTTTTTCCAGCCTTTTATCAAGCAAGCAATGAGAAATTTACATGGAATACAGTACACTGAATGCTGGCTTCTGTGGATGGGGCAGATCTATTTGACACATGATTTTTGCATGTGTAGGGTGTCGATGGTGGTGAAGGTTATATAACATGCTTTCTGCTCCCACCCTGAGGTACCTCTGCTGCTCTCTCTCTCGGGGTTCCCCCCACTTGTACATTTATAGCATAAAGGGAGTCCAGCTGTCACAACTGAAAACTATTAGAGCCTCTGCCTCCCTGTTGAGTCAGGGACATGCTGGGTTGAGTGATTATACAGTACAGATTGCAAACAACAATTAATGCCCCCAAGACTGCCATTCCATGATATTTCACTGACCTCTATCAGTCAAATTATAGCCTTATTTTTCTTTGAATAAAAAGCCAGGGCAATCTTGGCTTTTAATTTTGATGTCTTTCCCTTCAGCACCTTATTATTTATTTTATTAATTCACTGATGGTAAATTATTTAAGAAGGTTGCATTCCTGTGAAGAATTACAGAAAGGTCTCTCAGCTCTTTCAGTGTGTTGATAAATGCAAAATGATGCACATAAAGTGTACATGTGGGGGGGGGATTAATGTTAGTTTTTCACCCACAAAACTGAGTAGTGAATTTAGCAGTGATATTCAAGAAAAACTCTGAAGTTGCCATCATGGTCTAAATCCAATTATTTGTCTCAACTAGAATACATTTATTGGATTAATGGGAATTAATTTACTTCCTTCCCACTCTGTTTATTACTTTTGGAATGTAACTTAACAGAAGTGTAATTATCAAAAAGATAAGTCATAACAGGTAACTTTCAGGGGTAGCCATGTTGGCCATGTAGCAAAATATAACAAAATCCATAATCCACAAAATAATACCTTTATTAGGCCAACTAAAAAGCACGAAATACATCACAGAAGGTAACTATCTATCTATCTATATATACAAGGCTTGGGTAGGTACAATAGGCCTGAGTATGTTTCCTCTCCAGTGTGCTGATTGGCTGCTCAGGAAACACACCCAACCAATCACTACCCACATGCAAATTTCCTCTCCACCTCACAATCCACTCAGTCTGCATCCACATCCCCAACCTCACATTCTCCTCTCACTCTCCTCAGCCACTCACGGGCTGCGATTGGAGCCAGGCAGTCAACTGGCGGCAGCGGCAGGACACTGCTGCTTCTGTCGCTATGGGACCCAGTCAGTCAACTGGTAGCGGGACACTGCTGCTGCTGCTGTGACAAGACCCAGGCAGTCAACTGGCGATCACGGCAGCAGCAGGGCAACAGAGCAAGTCACCCTCAGCAATTCCAGGAAAAGTGTGGAATGCTGAGAAAGGGGGGGGAGAATTTAAATCAACCAGCCTATCTTACAGGGTTGTTGTGGGGTCTACTGGGAGTTTTTTGGGGAGTTTTTTAATGGTGTATGGTACTCTGGGTCCAGCTAGTATTACTTTAACTGGTTACCAACAAAGTTCTGCGAATGTTGGTATCTTGCTTTTGCTCCTCTTTAGTTCCCCAAGTTTGAGGACTATAAATATGTAGGCCTAAAACCAATTGCTAGTCCTAATTAAAGTAGACTCATCCACTCTATGGGAATTTGTTAAGTCAAAACCTATGTGAGTTCCATTGGTTCAATGAGTGTACGAGGTCTGTCTATTAAATAATGAGACTGTGTTTCTACCTTTCAGGCAAATCAGGGAGAACTGATTGTGAACGCTCGAGTGGTGATCTTGAACATGCCTGAACCTGCATGACAAACATCAACACTCTTGGACGTTCAGTTAATTGTCAGTCATCGTTTAAAGTAGCTGTGTTATCTTTCTGTTGTGTGCTGGAAAAATGCTAAGTTTAAAAGTCAAGCAACCTGTCAATTTGAATATTTTTAGTAAAATGGAAAAAAACACCAACAGAATCTTTTCAAATGCTTACTGAGGCCTATGGGGAAGACTGCATGTCTCGTGCACATGTGTTCAAGTGGCACTAAAGATCCAGAAATGGAAGTGGTGAGTTGAAGAGGGCTCCAAGGTTCACTCAGCCTTCCATCCTTTTGTAGGTCAGTAAAATTGAGTACCTGGATTGTGGGGGCAATTAGCTAATACACATTGGAAACTGCTTAATGCAGTGTAAATGTGAAAATTGCTATTGCTTAACAATTTGTAAGCCACTCTGATAGCCTTTGTGGCTGAATAGCGGGGTATAAATACCTAATTAAAAATTAAATTAATTAAAGAAGGTGAAGAAGGATATTGAGAAGCTGGAACGTGCCCAGAGGAGGGCGACCAAAATAGTTAAAGGTCTGGAAGCCATGCCCTATGAGGAGCGGCTTAGGGAGATGAGTATGTTTAGTCTGGAGAAGAGAAGGTTGAGAGGTGACATGATAGCCATGTTTAAATATTTGAAGGGATGTCATACTGAGGATGGAGCAAGCTTGTTTTCTGCTGCTCCAGAGACTAGGACACAGAGCAGTGGGTTCAAACTACAGAAAAAGAGATTCCACCTAAACATTAGGAAGAACTTCCTGACAGTAAGAGCTGTTCGGAAGTGGAATGCACTGCCTCGGAGTGTGGTGGAGTCTCCTTTGGAGGTTTTTAAACAGAGGCTGGATGGCCATCAGTCGGGAATTATTTGGTTGTGTATTCCTGCATGGCTGAGGGTTAGACTGGATGGCACTTGTGGTCTCTTCCATCTCTATGATTCTATGAACTATTAGAAGTAACCAGGAAAGATAGCTTCTAGGCATCATGGCTATGCAGTACCTCCATTGGGTGCAGCAGGGTGCCTCCAAAAGATAGTTGCTGAGAAATATGACCAGGACAGTGTCATTGTGCTCACATCCTGCCTATGGGCTTCCCAGAGATCATTATGGGATTGAAATACAGTATGCTTGCAATCATGCCATTAAAAAAAACCACTAATATATATATATATATATATATATATATATATATATATAAATAATCAGGAAACTGAAAGAAGGAAATAGGAAATACATTTCCTCTCCCACCCCTCTATCCTACAGTACTTGAGTTGGAACGGATGCAATGAAATGAACAAGCAGGTAGTTTGAAACAATCAAGAGGGAAAACATTTTCTCATATACCATGGTTGAGTATGGCTGAATTAAGAACAGGTAGGTGGAAGAGGCTAGGTGAAATAATGGAAGAGGGGACTGTGTGCAGGATTGAACCCAGCAGGACCTGAGACAATATGGGGCAGTCTGTCCCAGTCCCCTCAGAGAGATGCTGCCTTTTCAGGGCTTCAGGCAGGCTGAAACAGGAACATTGTTGCTGTGCAATGCAATGCTATGCATGTACAGTATGTATGTACCGTATTTAATTTGCTTCTCTCCTTTCTCACACCAAGATGGCTCATAACAAATTAGAACAAAGCACTGTACAGCTAAAAACAACAATCCTCTATTAATTCAAAAGTCTGAAAAAAATAAAAGAACAAAAAGTTCAATTAGTTTAAAACACCTAAAGCATAACAAAAAGGATAGAAGCACAGCACACGCCGTTAAAAGCCCCTTCTGCTTGATGAATGAAAAGCCAAAGGCCTGCCTACATGAAAAGGTCTTTGCCTGCCAGCAGGGAGAGAACAGTGCTCTTCAAGAGGAGAGGAGCATGATTTAGAAGATTTAGAGAAGGATAAAGGACCCCCCCACCCTTCTCTTGCTATGCTACATTGAACTACCCCTAAACCTGAACATTTTATTGTTGCATTATGGGCTAAGTGGCTGTGGTGCTAGAGAGTCAGAAATATAAAAGATGTCTTCTCCTGATCTTCCTTCTGCAACATGTATTCAGAGCTGGGCAGGGGATTATTTAAACCTGACAGCATGTATCCTGATACATATCTAATCCCTCTCATGGATCTATCCAACCAACCAATCAGCCAACTTTCCTTCCATTATTTATTTAAATTTTTGTATCCTACCCATTCATCTAAGTAATAGTAAAATCAATTTTAACAGCTTAAAACACTTTCAAATACTAACAGTAATGTATTTAAGTAGACTGAAAACCTATTAAACTATTTGACAAGTTAAAACACTTTATAACAAGTTAAAGCGGTTTACATTCATGCACATGTGTAGATTTGGATAACATCAGTTAGGTCCCAAAGGCTGTAGCAAAAAGCCTTGTTTTTACTTGGCATCAGAATGACACCAGGGTGGGCAATAATCAGACCTCTAAGGGGAGGGCAGTTCAGTTCCCCCTTCCTCTTTCTCCCCCTTTCTTCCACTAACATTGAAATGTTATGTGTCTCAGCCCATTACCATATCTGACAAACTCAGACTGCTATCCTGCCTGGCTCAGCATAATGTAATAGTTCCATATGCAGAACTACACCCCATTTCTCTCTCTCTCTGGCTTTTCTTCGCAAACGAAGATTCAGGAAGGACTCATCCCACGCTTTCTGCAAGCGCGCTGATGACTAAAAAGGCCAATCCGAGATAAACAAGTCCGGTTGCAAAAAGCACAGCAGAAGGTCTCCTTGGGTGATGTTTTTGGGTTGTGATTCTTTCTGCGTTGTCGTTTCTCTTCAAGACTTGTTCATCGTGAGTTCTCAAATAAGGCTGCAGCATTGTGGATAGTGCGTCTCCACACCTCCCGATGTGAGGCCAGGGCGGACCACTGTTGGTGATCAATTTGGCCGAGCCTGAGATGTTGTTTCAGGGAGTCTTTGTATCGCTTTTTTGGAGCGCCCCTCTTACGCTGACCCGTGGCGAGTTCACCGTAGAATACTATTTTTGGGAGGCGATGGTCCTCCATCCTAGAAATGTGCCCTGCCCAGCGCAGCTGCATTCTCAATATCATGGCCTCAATGTTTATGGATCTGAAACATGGGTCACCTATCGCCACCACCTACGACTCCTTGAGCGCTTTCATCAGCGCTGTCTACGCACAATCCTAAATATACACTGGACTGACTATATGACACCACATTTACTGCCCATGGAACTACCATACAGCTGCTGCAGTTCTCCCCACCCCTGCAGCCATTCTGTGGTTGGTGAAAGTGTGGGGGGGATTGGAGAAGTGTCTAGCTGTGTTATCACCAGATGTGAAATAATTACACCCTCTGCTGAGACCTTCAGAGGACCCCAATGGACTTCCAAGAGAAGGATGTACTGTAATCATTTCACATCTGGCTACGGGGCATAGCCAGACACTTCTATGATCCCACCCTTTCTTTCCTCCAGGCATGGAATGGACATGGATGAGTGGGGGCTTCAGCAGCTCTTTGGTAGGTCTGGGGGGAGGCTTTGGTCAGTGTTGAGGAAGGAAGAGTATACCAGCCTCTGCTGCATCCAAAATAGACATAGGCAGGTATAGGGTTAAATCACACTTGCATATGTTACTAATGGGATGCCCGCCTCAGCCTACCTGGCTTCTTCTAGGGATGAGGACTGCCTCACACAGACCTTAAGGGCCACCTTTTCTTGGGAGAAAGTAGGTGAGCCTGCAGCAGTGAAGTGTATTGTGCCTGTAGCTTGCATCAGACAGATGTGCAAAACTAGTGCACACACCCCTACTCCCCCTGCACTGCATAACTGTTTTCCACCCCCAGCTGGGCAGGATAATGGGTGAGCAGATAGGGTAAAGAAGATAATGGCAAAGATGAGAGTTAAATATCAAAAACTTTGCAATGGAGGGGAACCTTTGGACCACAGATCCCACCATCCTTTTCTGAGGATTTCTCTTCACTGCAGAGGATCTCTGCATAATTCCCCCAGGTGGTTCAGCTATTTTGTACCAATCAGGAAGAGTGCCTGCAGGGAGAGAGCATGAGGGACAGAGAGAGACACACATCCATTTTATGGAAAGTGCAGCAAACTACTCAGCTGAGGGGGAAGTGCAAGAACAGCTGAGCAATTTCAGGAGAAGGGGTGGTAGCCCCTCTCTTCCCTGCCTCTCTTGGGGTAGGAAAAGATCCAACTATAGTAAACAATGGAAAAATGTCATGGGGGGGGGGGGAAAGAGTCCCTGCCTTTGGTGTTCAACGTGAATCTGTGATTTCTATCTCTTGGGGTCGTTTACTTCAATACCTATATAGGCTCAGGCTTCATCAAGTTCTGTTATGTTTTCAAACTCATAGGTTCCTGTAGTGCTGTTGTGTCCCTTGGTTTTTTAAAAAAGAGAATTAGAAAGTTCTGCACATAAGCCACTGATGTTATTTTTAAGTTGCACCATTTCACTTCCAAAATGATAAGTATTCAGCCACTTGAATTCCAGAGGAACAAGGGGACCTGCAGCATGATACATCTCATCCCCTAACCAGAGTGGTCTGTTCAGTGTTTTTGACAGCCAACCATGCTGCCCTCCAAGAAGTTATAAGGTCCTCAGCAGGCCATTCTAGTCATCCACCCCTTCAGCTCCTTCCTCCCCCACCACTAATTTTCAATTGTTCTGTTCCAGATAACACTCAAGAAGTGTCTACTGAACGTGCTCAGTTCTCACTGAGCTGTTTTCAAGGTCTAGAATTGTTGGTTGTTTTTTTTTTAAACTTGTTCTGCAAACTAGAATTCCCTTCAGAACTTAAATGGTAATGAGTTAGAGGTCTTGTAGGTACCTACAACGCATTACTTTCATTGGTGAGGAAGACATAACAAAGTTACATTCGAAAAGTAATGTAATGAGTCGGGGGAAAGGTTGTTTTATTGAAATAATGAGTAACAGTTTCTAGTTATTCTTCAAAATTACCTTCTAAGATCTCTTTAGAGGCATTTGGACAGGAATGTTTCTAATATTATGCCATCCTCTTATTTCTTAATTAAAAAAAATCAAAGGAAAAGCCCATTGGAAAAGCAACATGAGTTACATGAGTTAATTTTTCCAGTACTGTAATGAGTCATAACAACTAATCACTTTCTAAGAAATAACTTTCCAAGCTTTAGGTTCCTTAGCATGCCAACACCTCCTTCTTTTTCTTTAGCAGTACCATTTTGGATCCATTTTGTTGGCACTCACCATCTGAATTCACCATTAGAGGGAGAGATGTCTGTATGCTTACGCTTAGAGACAGTGTGTATATGTGTCCATGCATGCATGTAAGTGCCTTACTGTGGCCACTATTGGAGATGGGGTTTTAGGTTAGATGAACTACAGTTGTCCCTTCATATTTGTGGGGTTTGGTTCCAGGACCCCCCCCCCGTGGATACCAAAATCCGTGAATACTCAAGTCCCATTATCTGCAATGGCATAGCAAAATGGTGTCCCTTATATAAGATGGCAAAATCAAGGTTTCCTTTTTGGAATATTATGATTTTAAGAATATTTTCAAGCCATGAATACTTAGGTCCGTGGATACTAAATCTGTGGATACGGAGAGACAACTGAATTTGTTGTTCAAGTACCCAGTCTTGGACTCTTCTCTCTGAAAGTGCAAAATGCTGAGAGTAACCTATTTGTTAGCTTGGGGCAAATCACTTCCTTCTGATCAGTTAGCTTGCAAGACTGCCTGCTTGAGTCACCTGTGATGCAAGAGGACACTGGGTTCAGGCAGGTTAGCACAGTATTTTTTTTTAATGCTCATTAATTGGCTGAAAGTACACTGCAGACAAATTAACCTGTGTCATAATTTGTATCATTTGACTGATTCTGCTTTCAGAACCATCTCACTTTGATATTCCTAGCAATGGAATTTGGTATTTGAATTGTGACACAGGGACCCTCGTTTGCAAGGCATTCACAATGGACAGCTAACACATCATAACCAGGGGAAGGAGGACGGTGCCCACTGGGGCTTCTGACCAGGAGATTCTCCATGCTCTCGCTTCCCTAAGTTAATCCAGTCAAGACTGAACATGGTCAGTGTCCACAGAATGCTGAGTGAATTTGGGGGACGGGAGGGAAGGGGAAATGAAATATCACAGGAAAAGGCTTGCCTAGCGGGAACCCTCAGCAGACTTTGTTGCAGGACTCACTTGTCATTCCACTTGCCTGGCGTGTGTCTTCAGTAAGTATGGTCAGCAGTGCATTTGTTGCTCCAAAGTATGATGTAGACCTACATGGATGAAGTCATGCTTTCAAATACACAGGGAGACAATACTGTATGGTATTTCAATTACTCTTGAAGCATATCATATTTGCAGTACCCCCGTATATAAAAATATAATGGGCTGGGCAGTATTCACCATGTGTTTTCCAGTAGTTATTGTGATTATGGAGTTTTTATATTGTAAGCCGCCCCGATTGCATTGCAGAGGGGCGGGATAGAAATAAAATTTTATTATTAATATTTATTATAGTGGAAAGAGGGAACCTGGTATGGGTTCCTATGATATATAGGAATTGTAGAGCTTTGTTGAAACACTCTATAGGCAGAGCAACCTAGGAAGATCCAGTCTCATTCCTGCCTTAGCTCTGATACAATTTCTTTTCTGCTCTTGCTAAAAAGCTGATCTCTTCAATCTCTTCTCTTTGAAAAAAAAATATCCCTTTAGCTGTGTTATCTATTCCTACTTGTCCCAATATATTGAGGCTGTCAACTTCTACAAGACCAAAATGCATGCTGCAGCATTTGGGGGGAAGCTCACTACTGATTTTATCCTTTGCTTTTACAACCTACTTTATCTGCCATGATGTCAGAATTCCTGTGTGATGACTCAAGTGTGCTCAGCATGTCCAGTGACTTGCTCCCACCCTGCCCCCTGTGCCATCATGCTCTATCAAACCTGTGACTACACCTGGAGGTGGCCTGAGCCAACAAGACAAGTGACGTGGTCCACCAAGGGTGAGTCCCTACTTGTCCTTAATTGGGTCGCAGGAGGTGGATGGTGATCTGAATTCTGGGGGTGACTGCAGGTGTTTTGGAGTAACCCCTGCTCCCTCTGCCCATGGTAGCTGGACAGTCTCTTAATTCCATGTTCTGCAATTTGGTGTACCTTATTTGTGAACTCTCAAGTGGTGATCTTGAACATGTCTGAACCTGCATTACAAACATTAACATTCTTGGCTCTTCAGTTAATTGTCAGACATCGTTTAAAGCAGCTATGTTATCTTTCTGTTGTGTGCTGGAAAAATGCTAAATTTAAAAGTCAAGCAACCTGTCAATTTGAATATTTTTAGTAAAATTGAAAAAAACACCAACAGAATCTTTTCAAATGCTTACTGAGGCCTATGGGGAAGACTGCATGTCTCGTGCACATGTGTTTGAGTGGCACTAAAGATCCAGAAATGGAAGTGGTGAGTTGAAGAGGGCTCCAAGGTTCACTCAGCCTTCCATCCTTTGTAGGTCAGTAAAATGAGTACCTGGATTGTGGGGGCAATTAGCTAATACACATTGGAAACTGCTTAATGCAGTGTAAATGTGAAAACTGCTGTTGCTTAACAATTTGTAAGCCACTCTGATAGCCTTTGTGGCTGAAGAGCGGGGTATAAATACCTAATTATTATCTCCCAGGAAACTGTGGTGATGGCTCTGGCTTGGGAGACCATATTCTTTTATTCCTTTATCCACTGTTCTCTCTGTTCTGGACTGTTTGTTCAGTCTATCAGGCCACATAGTCACGTATTTCACACTTCATGTTCTGGAAACGGCTGCGTTTTCCTAGGCTGCTTCTCTTAGAGGGTGTCTCTACAATTCTGGCCTGTTAGAGTCAAAGAGAGGAGAACCCACACCAGGATGTTCTCCATCTATTCCTGAAAGCAGAAGTATCACAATGAGTACTGGCATACCTTTCCTTTAGGTAAATAAACCTATTATAGGAAACCCTTCATTCTTTGAATGCTAAATCTGGACTAAAAATAGGTCTAATTGTCATTTCGAATCATTATGTATATGTCTGTAAACATGAATACACCATTTCCAATTATACATACTTACACATTAGTATGTATTATGTTTAATGGCAGAAAAGACATTGTACGCTCCCCTGAAAGCATCCATCAAGTTACAGATAAAATGAAGTGCCTGTTTGCATGTCTTTCACAATCATCTCTGGAGGAGTTCAAACCTAGGAAGGAGGAAACCAATTCATTTGTTATCTATAGTTCAATAATTAAATAGGCACATTACACTGACCTTTTAAAATAAAGAGGCTACACTTCTTATTTAAAGAACCACATTCCTTTAAAACAGATATCTATGGTTCATACGTAGTAATGATCCTATAAAACTTAATAACCATCAAGAAAAAATACATTGACAATTTTCTTTTCTTTTTAGACATAAATTTCTTACCATTGTTATATAAAGGTATGTTTACATCTGAAAGTTTAATTGAATTTTATTGTGTAAGTAATACAATTACATTAGTTGTAATACGTTTGCTATCTAATGGTATATTAAAACACAAGTATATCTGTTACACCAAGGGAATGAGTGTTTATAGCAGTATTTTTAAAGATACCTGATGTGGTGGACTGGCAGGTTTCCCCCCAAGTATACTAAAGACCAACACTGTATTTGTGACCTTTGGTTACAACTGCTTCTCTCTTTCCTGGAAATTTGTTGCATTCCGGCACCCAATGGCTCACAGATTACAGCTGGTCCATGGACCATTACTTTGAGTAGCACTGGTTTGCAGCACAAGTCTATGCAAGATTTCTCAGATGTACAGGAATTCTTGTTGAATTGAATGGCAAGTAAGTGGGTACATCACCTTAGGTGCTTAAGTTTCATTATGGTGACGATGCTGTTTTGGGAAGAGAATGGAACATTGTAGAACATGGCTGGTGAGTGAGGGAGCATAGGAGCTGAAGTTCAACAGCATATAGACACACACACTAGAGAATAAGACCTCTCTTTCTAAGTTTTAGAAGCTGTTAATTGCTTTAATGCTGATGAAATATGAAAGTCATTAGAAGCATTTAACAAAGTTACTGTCTCCTAAACATTGCTGGCATTCTCTGTGTGCACAGATGCCTCCCCTTGCAATGGAACCCTGATGATGTAGCAAGTAAGATGGTGGTACAGGTCTCCCCCGTATGTGCGGGACCAGTACCCACAGTTTCAATTATCCGTCATCCAAAAAGTACAATCTCTTTAGGCATTCCCTAGGTCCTCCAGTGTGACTCTATGGTAACTTCCAGTGGAAATTACCATAGTCGGGCTGGAGCTATCTAGAGAGGTGTCCCCTCTAGGCATTTCCTAGGTCCTCCAGTGCAACTCTGTGCTAACTTCTGCTGGGAAGTTACCATGGAGTCACACTGGAGATTCCTAGAGAGGCAGCCTCTCTGGGCATTTCCTGGTTCCTCCAGCACAGTTCTGTGGGTTTCACTATTACCCGTGGTTTCAAGTATTTGTGGTAAATCTGGGAATGTATCCCTCGCAGATATGGTGGGTGACCTGTATATCCATTGTACTTGATTTTCTGCTTTTTGGGTGCCGTTCATTCCCCCCTCACCCCAATGCATACACCACTGTCTCTTTGCCTCGTAACATGTTAAAGACACCATGTTGGGTGGGGGAATGTCAGTCACTACAAGATTTTCCATCCTTTAGCAAAAGTAAAAAGAACAGTTTTTCCCCCCTATTTTAAATGAGTTTTGCACTGAAAAAACTGCGGGGGTGTTGGTGGTGGACAAAAAACAATGTTTTTGCACAAAAAACATATTTTGTGCAAAAGCAGAAAAAATGGTACAAAACTTTTTTCACAGAAAGTCCAGAAGTGCAAAGAAAAAAAATTAGAAAATATTCAAAAAGTCTCATAATTTTGCCCGGTGAGAATAAAACTTTTGAATATTTTCATTGGTACATGAGAGTATGAAATAGGCAAAGAAGTATGCACCTGCTGGAGATATTGCTTCTGTATCAAGTTTCCTTTTTGTCCTTTTAAAAAAATCTTATTCTAAAATCTTTTTTTCTTTACATTTCTAAAAGCATGAAATATTGTTTGGTTTGGTTTTCTTTTTAAAGCTTAGCATGCTTATATGTCTATGGTTGTGAGTGGAAAACTACTCAATTCCCAGCCTAATCTTCAATTTCTCTTGGTGCTTTTCAATGAAAAACTGCCCACCTTCTGTGGTGGTCAGAGGGAAAAGTGGTTGCACTTCTTGTACTTTAGTAATAGGTGTACCTAAGAGGGATTTCAGTCAGGGTTACGGTACATATCATCCTAGTGACAGCTGTTGAAATTCTGTCTTCTCCGCAACTGTTTAAAGTACAGAAGTCTTCTCCTTTTTTGTATCTCACCATTGATGAAGGGGATTGAGCGATCCATATGCCAGGTCTCCAGAAATTAAGCATGCTAGAAGGAGGATAATTTTTTACAAGAACCTTCATGCACATCTTCCAGTTCAAGAAATGCCCTTCTACCCATACTTCTGTGGGGATTTTCTTCTGCACTACCTACTTATTCAGCTCCTAACAATTTCTTGGGCAGATTTCTTACACTGCTGTGCATACTTGTTCTAATAATGTAGCATACTGTATTATGTAGCATACATAATAATGTGGCACACAAAATGTATTTGACATGCAGAGCAGAAAAGAAATTTCCTTTCCTGGAAGTTCATTCTCTCACCAAGGGCCTGCATTATCCTTTTTGCAGAGTGAATTGGATTGTATATTTTAAATGAGGTGTGTTGGAGAAATAGTGAGCAGTAGCATGGCACCCAGTTATAGTTAGGTGGCTAGATTTCTTATGGATTTATTCTTATGCAACATATAATGTACAATTCACAGCTCACTAAACCATAATTTAGCAGCCAGAAAGAGCTATCTCCCATCCCTTCAGTCCTGAAGCCTTGCATTCCTACTTTAATTAAACCGCAGTCATCCATTACATCTCAAACAGGCAACTGTGGTTTAATGTCAGTGTACAAATCAGGATCTTAAACCTATGGTTTCTTAGGCCATGTTCCCTATTATGGATGCAGTGGCCAGTGGTGGTTTCTTTGTACCAGGCTGTGAGTACTGAGAAATGGGGGATAGGATGGGAAAGGCAGAGATGGGGTATAGGATCCCATCACTCACTCTCAGGAATGGTTTGTTTAAACCAGGCCATTATGTGCCCAAGGCATACTTGTCTGTCTTAAAGTGATTGTGTGATTGTATGTATATGGGAAAACAATGGCAGAAATTCATAACCTTTTTGGAAATTACCCCATGTGTAGGACTCTCAGTGGTAAGGAAATATATTTGGACAGAATGAGGATGAAATGGAGTTGGAAGACACATTCAGTTCTCTCTGCATGTCTTCCGGCACAGAAATGTCTATCTGTAGGTTTATGAGCGTTAGTGTTATTTTTTAATTACACAGCACCATGTCTGTCTGCCTGGACAAACATTATGATAGTTTTATCTACAAGAATGGCAGGCCTCTGCCCCAAGAAAATTTACAGTTTGTGAATTGAGAAGTTTGAGAATTGGGAAAACAACCAAGGGATAGTTGAGGGTAGCACAAGGGGTTAATGTGAGACAGTACAGTTAGATCTATTGAGCCATGCACAGGACTGGCATGAGGACTAAGGGGTTAAGCAAAAGGAAGGATTTGAAGGACAGAGAGGGAGACTCTAAGATGTATGTTCTAGATGGGAACTCCAGGCACAAAGAGCAAAGAGAGCATGAGCCAAATAGTTTAAGATGACAGGGGACCTTCAGGTGGCTCAGCAAGACAGAATTGAAGGAGCAGAGGTCATGGCAAGTAAGGTAGGGGCAGAAAGACAGAGTGGGGCAAGCCATGGAGACCTTATGAAGGCTGGGTTTGAAGGACAGTCAACATTCTCTTTCTCTCTCCCCCTCCCACCCTCCATCCCTCAGGAGTTTAATATCCTGTCCATGTTGGTTGAATTCAGCTTTGGTTTTCAAGGCAATTGAAACTTCTGCAGGATGCATATGTTTGTACATTCCAAGGAGGTAGTTAGGGGTGTGTGTGTGAGTGAGTGTGTGTGTGTCTGTGTCAAAGAGAGAGAGAGAGAGCACGCACCCTGCTCATGGGTTCAGAATTTATGCTTCCTCCATCTTTCCAATTCCCTCCCTGCTTACTCTCACCATGCTACCTGCCAAGAGGCTTGGAACACCAATCAATTGTTTTTCCTACTCAATAGTCAGATGGTGCCACCAGTGCACCTTCCTGCCCCCACTGAGATAGAGCTGAGCTTCCAATTTAGCCAGTGTGCTCTGAGATCAATATGCCAATCTTTAGACTGCTCTCTTGTTTTTTACCCTCTCAGCCAACCTTGAACATTAGTGGCAGCAGTAGCTGGCATGAGCTGCCTACACCCCAAGTGCTAATTATTACAAATTCTGGTACAGTCTGGAAATTGGCTGAGCAGTTCCTTTTTGCTGTCGTGGGAGTAGGGAAGGGCAAAGTGTGAGAATAAAGTAGTTCAGCTCAATGAAACTTTATTGACATGGTGAGTGATGCACTGTGACATAATTGACAAGAATTTATAAAATTGATGAGTAATTTCTTGGGTTTCTTCATATTTGTGATATTGGAGGACAATCACTGTCTGTTCCAATCTGCCCTTGGTAACAGTGGCTGCACAATCACTCTTCCCTCAGTTTGAATGGCACTTGGTGTCTTCCATGTTCTGTGGTCACCTGCAGGGCCAAACTAGATGTTTCATGCAAGATCTGCAACTGAGTGTCTGAATGTACATAAATTGCTCCTTCTGAATGAAGCTGCAGGGGTAAGGGGATTTAAATCAGGAGTATAGCCCAGAGAGATGATATCCTGATGCTTCGTCACCATACCACAGCTTTATTGAAATTGCTGTTCATAAAATTTATCCCAGCATGTTTTTGAAAATGTATTGGCACTGGAAAGAACTAAGAGAAGACAGTGTAGCAATATATATATATATATATATATATATCTGACCATCTCATGGCAGCAGATGACTAAAGGACTTCTTGCTAAGGTTGATGGAAAGCTTGGAGAGAAAAAATTATGGCCCTATGAGATGTTTACCTAATGTTTAGCATTCCTATAAACTATGGGTGGGAATCATGCACTATGCAGGGACATTTTTTTTTTGTCCCCTGTGATCCCTTCTGAACCCCCAGCCATAAAAAATATATTGGCTAGAGGATGAGAATTGCTGCTCCGGGAAACCTCTAGGAGTGGTGATGCTCCTTTGAAACAAGGTGCAGCATCCCACCTTGCCTTGCTTGCCCCTAAGCCCCCCTGCAAAAGTTTATTTTTCTTTTAACAAAAACAGAAATGGACTTCTGGCCATGTTGGGCCTTGCTCTTTTTTTAGTGGGGGTGGGGGAGGAATGGGGGAACTCCATGGCAGGTCACAGGGCAAAAAATGGACTTGCCTCTGCTAAAGCTAGGAGCCTAACATTCAAGGACTACGGTATTTAAATTAGTTGCAGCCTTGGCAACTGTCTAGAACAGTGGTTCTTAATGTGTGGTCCGGGGACTCCCAGGGGTCTGTGATGTCCTCACAGGGGGTCCATGAAGGCTTGAAAGCTACTTGACCCACCTCCTTCCTGCAGTGGAGTGGCCATGTGACAGGAGCCAAGGCAAAGGCTGCTGGCTTGGCCTGTGCATCATTCAATCCATTCCAGCCAAAATTTGCAGGAAAAAGCAGGAGAAAAGTTGTTTCTCCCCCTCCAGTGCCTCTGAGGATGATGATGATGATGATGATGATGATGAGTTGTTGTTTTTGTTGTTGTTTTAAATCTTGAGTTAAGTCTTGGGGGTCTGCAGCAAGAAAAGATATTTAAAGGTGGTCCCTGATAAAGAAAAGGTTAAGAAACACTGGTCTAGAAAAAATGGGCAAGTCTTCAAACCAGGGGTGGGCAACTGAGGTAGAGACATGGGCCAATGTTTGCCCCCACAATAAGGTACATTTCAGGATTTTCACCTGAAAATTGGCCAAAGATAATTTCTGGAAGTGACCAGAAGTCTACTTCCAGTATTCATTTCTAGGACTTTTGGCTGATGGGGTCATGGGACTTAAATGCTAGGTGCACGTTTAAGTATTGCTGCCACTGCAGCCAGCACTTTGGGGCACTTTGGGGTGATTTCTTTTTACCCAAAATATGAATTGGGCTGGGTTCCTAGCATTGGGAGAGACCTGGGGGCCAACAAAGTGGTTTGGGATCACATACGAATCATGGGCCTCATTTTCCCCACTGTTGCATTAAATATCTGGATATCTCATATACAGCCATCCTGCCATATCACCTTCCTTCTTGTGCAATGAGTCAGTGAATTCAGAATGGCTGGATAAGCAGAATTCCAAACCAAGAGATCTCTTAGATCTTAGGGCTGGATTTCTGTTCAGTTGCATAGTCATGCCCACATGCAATATGTGGAATCTCTCTGTGCATCATTACTTTTGGGTAGAGTCCCAGGAGTTGCGTATGCCTCCTTCCATTTTAAAGGCTCCAGTTTGTACCACAGTCAGCAACTGTGTATCTGATGGAAGGAATAAGTGGTTTGTGGTACTGGAGTCCACATGGATGAAATATTGTTGCCAGAGTAGCATTCTCAGTGGACTGATATTTAAAGTAGAGAAGCAGGAGGAGGCAGCAAACATCAAAATATAAGGGAGCACAAACTACTGGGAGGAAGAAACTACCTGAGAATTTTATCTGGTCTTTTTAAGTTTGTTGTTGAGGTGAAAAGGGGGGGGGGACTATTTTTGAAGAGTACAGTAAAATGTTGGCAAAACTGAGTACAGTTGAAAGCTAATACTGGAAAATCATCTGCCTCCTAGTGGTTTCTGGGAAATGTAAGCTGCTGGACTGGTAAGAAATTACAGTACTGTGTGTTTTGTAGCGATCAAAGCCTAGCCTAGTTGCATTGTTCCTCTTCCTTGGGCTGAATATGTTCCTGAGAAGCCAGAGGACATCCTTAGAAACACATTACAAAAGATGGGATTTAGCAAGAAGTTTAGAACCAGCAGAATGAAGTAATGTTGAAAACAGGGCCAAGAGATTGGAAAGATTTAAAAGTTGGAATAAGAGGCTTACGATAAATACAAAAAGGATAAGAGAGCTACAGGGGAAAAGGAGACATTGTCAAAGCACTAAGCTGTCCTCCAAGCAACCTCTATGACATCAGAACAGGTAATCCAATGGCTGCTGAGATAAGTTGCCACAGTGATATCAAAGCAGAAAAACCATCACTGTTCATAACCATAAATGTTAAATGTGAGTGATGATGCAAAGGTGAAGGAAGTAACTTGCCTTGCCTCTTCAAAATGTGCAAAATGGGGATGAGATCCATGTTCCTGGACAAATCCCATAATTTAAATGCCTCCACTGAAAAGGCCCTGCTATTATGCCTTTTATGATGGCTCCTGCTTTTACCTTCCAGATGGAGGCCCTTTCAGCCATGCCTCTGCACTCAATCTTTCAAAACAAGAGGAATCAAAGTGTCTATATCCCACACAGTTGGAAGCTGTTTTGTTTTGGGAGTGTCTGGAGCTGGTCAAGACAATTTTACCTGAGTTGTGAGCTGCTTTTGCAGCGCTCTCTTAGTTTTTTTATATGTATTTCTACATTGTTGCATCCTGAAGGTGTGAAATGAGTTACAGTTACATTAGATATTCAGAAGGCTTCCACCAGGCTACTTCAAAATCCCTTTCATATACTATATATTCTTGCAACTAAAAAATACAGTAATTCAAATTGGTTTGTCTTGTTCATCAATTATTTTTAAAAACTCATTTCCATCTTAACATCCTAAGAGTGCTTGTGCAGAATGTGACTCTTAATTGTCCATTTAGCTTGATTACTAACAAAAGTAGAATTCAATTAGTGTGTGCACTCAATATTAATTGGCTTGATTTGTGTTAGGCAACTAAAATTTCCCCTTCAGCTTTAAACCTAGTTGGGCATGGGGTTGAGTTTCCTTTTACTTTTCCAGATTGTGTTTTTGATAGTGCATCCTTTACATCTTTCCATCTCACCCTTCCCATTGCTTCCTCTGTGACCAGGACCAGAGGAGAACTGTGATTTGCCTAGAGAATGTACAGAGGGATTCAAGAGCATAGCAGTGGTTCATTCAGATTTGTTGTGTTCTTTATGTAGGGCTTGTCTAGACAAGAAGATATAATGCTGATTGCTGTGCATTTATGCAGATTCACAGCAGCATCCATTTGTCTCCATGGTCCTTTGGCAAAATCACTGGTGTGCGAAGCTATCTGTGTTTGAAGTGCACACACAGCCATTTCTGCAAATCAAGATGGTGGCCGAGAGTTAATTACTCACGTTAGTATCCTCCACAAGTTGTCACCACTGCACAGTATTTTTAAAACTGTAAATCAAAGGTGTGCAAGTGCGACCTTCTCCTTTAAAAAGCTGTTTGGTCACCTTAGTGCAGCAAAAAAAGTGCACGATCAATAATGCGAAACTCAAAATAGTGCTTTCAGCGACTTCTAAGTCCACCCCCATCCCCCATGCACAAGTCCAACCAATCAGCTTTCCACTTCCACCCTTGCTGAGAATGCACTGCAGTGTGAATAGGTGCAAAGGCTTTTCCCACACAGTAAATGGAGCCCCCCCCTTCCGAAAACTGTGAATCTCAGTGGGATCTTGTTGAGACAAAAAGTATTATCTGAGAATTCTATTAGGATTAATTTCACGATCTAGACAACCCCTAGGCCAGTGATTCCCAAACTTAGGTCTTCCAAATGTTTTGGATTTCATCTCCTAAAAGCCCTAGCCACCTTGGCCAAGAGTCAGGAATTCCAGAAGATGAAATCCAAAACATCGGGGGACCAGAGTTTGGGAACCACTGGTCTAGGGTTTACATTGGTAAGATGTAAGTTATGGGCACTATAGACTCATGGGTATGTTTTATGAAAATTGCTGTAATAGAGAACAGTTGGTTGTCAGGAATGAATACATTATCAGATTCAGTAGTACCAAGATTTTATAAAATGAAACATCAGGTGAGATGGAGCACTTGGTACACTGAAAAGCAATGTGAATAAATCAGAACACCTAAGCTGAACTTCTTCAATGTTTTGTGAAGTCTGGTTTTGATTTTGAGAGTGGAGTAATTGGTGAAAGACAAGATGCCTTTGCCTTGCATTGTGATTTTTGCAACATTTTAGTTACCCACTAAGCCAAGTTTGCATTTAGTATCTTTTTCTTTGTAAATTATAACTTTTAAAAAAAAAACTTGCTTTGCCGTTGGACCCTCAAACCTTCAGTTTAATACAGTTAGCCCTCTTTATCCATTGATTTTGTGTTCACGGATTCCACAATCCATGGATTCCACCATCCATGGCTTGAAAATATTCTCTACCACCCCCCCAAAAAAATTCCAAAAAACAAACCTTGATTTTGCCACTTTATATAAGGGACACTATTTTATTATACCACTGTACATAGTGAGACTTGAGCATCCATGGATTTTGGTATCCACAATGGGTCCTGGAGCCAAACCTCAGCAGATACCAAGGGCCCACTGTATATGGTTAATGTGTATATCATTACAATGAACTGAAAAACACCATTCATTTAAATCCCTGTGGATAACTGCTGGGGATTAAGGGGTCACATCCCCCACATGGGATTCCTGTTTATTTGTTTGTTTGTTTGTACTTTTTTACCCCCCTCCCTCAACTGCCTCTGAAGAATTATAGAAGAATTACTGGGAGCAATTTTACCATGTTTTGGAGGCTTCCTGGGACTTGACTTTCTGGTTGAAAAAAATGACACAGCTGGACTTGACATAGCTGAGTATGGCAAAATTGTCCTCATGCCCCTAAGGACCATAAGGACATTTTTAGTTTATTTATTTTTTTATTTTTGCAAAAATATTTTTGTAGTGCTGCAGGGTCCTGTAGACTTAAAAAACAGACAGGGTAGGGTGCCCGTAGCTCCCAGACTGCACTTTCAAGCTCCTTGGTTTAAGAGGAGAACTGATCTGATCTATCTAAACTAAAATAGGGACAGCAAATGTTTCCATACCTATCTAGCTAGGGATTACATCTATCTATCTAGCTAGGGATTACATGGATAGAGATGGATAGATTTCAGCTCAGTTATTTATAACACCATAGGTTGGCAAATTTTATGCCAATAGCCCTTAGTATAATTGGGTATTAGTATAAACCTTGCCTATCTATGGAGTTGAGGATAGCGCTGATATAACGATGGAACCAGGAGGTACCCTGTGGAGTTTCCCGGATGATTTTATGTAGTCAACCTGGTAAAAAGAAGGGCAAGTGTTTCTTTGGAAACATACCTGGAAAGTCCATCTTCCAGCTTTTATTAGAGTGACTTTTATCTATTGTTGCTTTATGGTTGAGAATTCTATGATAGCATCTGATCTTGAGAATGTTCTGACCTGTCTGATGTTCCAACAGAGGCAGCATCTCTGGATCCTGATGTATCACTGCCTGACTTAGTACAAAGAGCTGAGTGTTACGTTAAAAAATACATAGAAATTAGTGGGAGCCATTTCATATGGGAAGCTGTATGAAGCTACCTCCCAGTTGGTTAAACCATTTCTAATCACCCCACTACAACCTGTCATAACACTTCAGAAGACTTTGAACCCTGCTGTACAAATGCACATCATTTTTAATGTGTAACATACTTTTTTGGGAGGGATGGTTGGCTGTCTTCTTACACATGTGTCCCCATCCATCATTGTCATCTTCCTTCCTAGGGAGATATTTTGTTTACATCAGGCTCTGCATCCTGGATGTGAACTATTGGGAGCAGTGGGGGAATGTGCACCTCAAACCTCACTTTTGCAGCACATGTAGCCCTCAAACCCCAATTTGTACATCCTTGCCCCCCTAGTAGTACCCCATGGCTCCCAGACAGGCTGATTTGAGGGTGAATTTCACCTGAAAATGGTCCCAAATCAGCCACATATGCAGCAGTTAGCTTTCCCCCCCTCCACGCTGCCCTGTATTCCTTTCTGATCAGCCAAAATGGTGGCTGGGAGTGGCATGGACATACAGCTTGGGGAACCTGCAGCCCTCCAAATGTTGATGAACTGCAACTCTCATCATCCCTAACTAGTGGCCATGTTGGTTGGGGCTGATGAGAGCTTATACCCAACAACATCTGGAGGGCTATAAGTTCCCCATCCCTGACAAAAAGGATCTGGTATACACCTGCTGTACAGCAGGTATAAAGAAAAGAAGAACTCTCTATCCCAGTCAGTCTTACTTGTGCAATTCTCATCTAGTTTAGGAACTATTCCAGTACTTTTCCCTTGTTATTTCTCTTCTCTGAGGAGGTCACTGGTTCCTGACCCTGAAAAGCAAACAAGTGTAGGGCAGCCCAGGATGCATATGGATGCCTGCCTGCAACATCTGATGCTGGCAAAGAAGTGTGAAATGTGGCATGAAATGTGCAAACAGCCCAGGGCTGTAGGGGTTACTTCATCCTTTCCCATGCCTCATGCATTGTTGTTCTGCTTTACATTTTGCTGGCAGAAATAAATGTGTACTCACTGAACGCCATGGAATCGGTAGATTATGCCAAGGCATCAGATGCAAGCCAGGAGGGATGTGATTTTTTGATTTGCTCTTCTCTCCTTCTCTCTTTCCATCTCCATCTCCCCCCCCCCCGCTGCCCTTCTTTTGGGGAAGACAAAGTGGGCAGTTTGCCCCTCTGTTGTGTTTGAAGCTGGTTCTTCAGAAAGTGAGCACACTCTTGAACAAAGTGCCCTAGCTTGGAAAAGTTACTTTGGGGGATTATAGCGCCCTCAGCGAGCATGACCACTGTGTGGCATCCCTGGGAGATGATGGGAGTTGTAGTACAAAAGAGAAATATTCTAAGCTCTACTTATACCTCAGTTTGCTGGAATGTCCAGGATCCTGAAGACCCCACTACTGCATCAGCACTGGAAAGCCAGCACAGATTTAGCATGTAAAATCCACTTTTGAATAGTGGGTGTTGGATTGGGAATGAGTATCTGTAACTATGCAAGATCTTCCAGTAAGCCACAATCCACAAAGAAGCTAAATAAACTCCTGCTCTTGATCTGATCAAACAGGGAATCCAGTGTAGTGTAGTGGTTAGAGTTCAGGACTAGTAGTAGGGAGACCCCAAGTTCAAATTCCCACCTGGGCACAAAATGGATGACTTTAAATCTGTCACTCTCTCAGTATAATCCAGAGCTTGGAAGAGATACTTTTTTGACTGCTGCAGGTTATAAATCTACCAACTGAATAAAATAAAACACATAAGATCAGGGGTAAGGCATCAGCAGTCCTGAGATGGGTGACATTTGCCATGTCTCAGATGTTTGGTCCAGAGACTTGAGAACTCTTTTTCTTAGTTAGCAGTTTAAGTATCTGGCTTTCAGCTAGAAAACCTGCCAGGGTTCTACATCTTCGGCTTTCCCACTGAAGCCATCTGAGTCCCTGGAGCTTGTGAAAGGGAAGATTTATATGTGATGGGCATGTAATGTGTACATGGTAGGAATGCATGGTGGCCACAGCCATGGTGGCAGCACATGGGGTATGCTGTACTTAATGTTAGACCAGCTTGATCCAGGCAGTCCATGGGGCTGTGTGCTTATGGCAGTAGCATATGGGACTGTCTGTGTGGCCCAGGAGCTGCTGACCAGCCAAATACTGTGCAGTCTCTTATTTCAGGCAGTTGGTGGTGCTATGGAGCTTGAAGGCCATAGTAGTTGTAGCAGCAGTACAACATGTAGCTAGCACTGCTGAGCCAGGAGGAGGAGCAGCAGCAGCGAGGAGTCCGTATGCAGTCAATAAAGGCAGAAGCTGAGTTGGAGAAGGGCCTCTGTGAAAAGAACTTGAGAGACAGCATTGGAAGGAGCACAGTCTCTTCTGATAAGGAATCCAGGCTGGGAAAGTTGAGAATGGGGCCACTGTACTGTTGTTGTTTTTTAAAAATCCTTTTTCACTGTGTTATTTCCCCAGTTCCTCAACTACAATTGTATTTTTAGTGGAACGATCTGTAGTACCATTGTTGTTTTCATGGAACAATCTGGATGGTGGGAAGTGACACAGGGGCAGAAGTGTTAAAGATTGTCCCACGATGCCACTGTCCCCATTTGTATTCATTCTCAACTTTTAACTAAAAATGTTGATGATCTGCTCACCAGTTTCTCATCTTCTCCTCTTTCTTTTCTTTCTTTCTTTCTTTCTTTCTTTCTTTTTCTTTTTCTTTCTTTTCTTTTTTTTGCAGTGAGTGTGTCTGGTACTGGAGGGTTGTTTAAGAATGTATGTATGTGCTTGTAGGCGTTATGAAGCTTAAACATTAAAAAAAATCATTAAAGATCCCAGGGGGCAAGCCCTTTGGGAAAGTTTTCTGTAAAGTTAAAATGGTCGGGAATTAACTTCTACTATAGCAGAGTGGCAGAGACTGGAAAGCAGGACTCTCAATCAGTAAAGTACTCAGACCTCAAGCCACTTAAGAACAAAAGGAAAACAAACAGCTTCTTCTTGAAAGAATACTTTTTACTAACATTTACTAATGGCTTTTCAGTCTACATATGCATGGGGGCTACATTCTAACTGACTAAGGATTTCGGTTAGGATAAGAAGTCGTGACTCACCATTCAGTGAGGCAGGGGGTGGGTGGGAATAGGTAAGGCAGTCATCCCTACAGGAGCATGGAGAGATGCATCCTCCTTCTTTGGAGAGAGAAGAAAGAGTAATAAAAGTTTGAAACTGTGAGGTCAGTAAACCTGGGTCACATGATGATATAATGATCATACAGCTTGGCTGTGTCTCAGATATAAGTCAAGCCCACTAAGGATAGGGGGAGGAACTCTTTCAACATGCAGGAGGTCCCTGCGACTTGCTTGCTGTAATATATATAAGAACCTCAGGATGCAGCTGCTTATAGCTGAGTTGGCTCATTCTCCTGAATGATTTGCTTGCTTATCTCTTTTTCTTGCTTTGTGCTTGTCACACACATTGAGTTTGGAATATGTTAGACTGAGCTGTGCTGACCTGATACAGAGTATTAATGTATCTATATCTTAACAGTAAAGGATTTGTGAATATCTTTAATAGCTGTATAGAGAGTTGTTGTTTTCTTTGTTTAAACTGCATACCACTTTTCATAAAATTAGATTTTCAAAATTTATAAACCACTAAACTAAAATAGGTGTAATAAAAGCAAACAGTTGTGCATGTATTTATTTTCTTAAGGCACACTGGTTTAAATAAAAATTGAGTAAGTAAAAAGACCTGACCTGGCTACTAGACTTACCTCCCCAAAGCAGGCAAACCAGTGACATCCTCAGGCCATGCCTTGTGAGTCTCAGTCTTTGAGATGCTGAAGACCTGGCAAGCTTAGGCTGGAACTAGCTGGACAGAGAGACTAAAGCAGGGGAAATTCAGCCCTCTAGAGGTTTTGGAGTACAACTCCTACAGTCCTTACCATTGGCCATGCTAGCTATTGCTTCTAAAAGCTAAAATCCAAAACATCTGGAGGGCCAAAAGTTCCTCACCCCTGACAATAGGCAACCACGATTTGCATGGAGAGGGGAACTGCACATAGTGACTAAACAGGCCTTATCAAAGAGTTGCCATTGAGAAGCACCAGCAAAACAATCAGATAATAACACAGTAGCTTAGCAAGGTTGCTGTCCAATCCTTTACAGGATTTTTCCTATTGGTTTGTTGGGGCAGCAGCAATGTTGCAGGATGTTGCAGGCAATTCATCTTGCATTCTGAGCACTGGCTAATTAGGCTGAGGTCTGTCTCTACCCCTCCCCCCTCTTTTTAACCCCATGGAGATTAGTAGTAAAGTATCTGGTATTTGGGCTGAGGGGAGCCCTGAGGTTGCTGCAAGAGCAGTTTAATCTTGTGCTTTTTCTCCCCTGCATTCCTCCACTGCTCAGCCCTCCCAAGGGAGTCTCTTTCTCTGCTTGGAAGTTTTCTTGCTGCGATGATTATTCTTTCTGCTCTGGCATCCGTTACAGTGACAGCAGCCGGGGAGAGCAGGGTGATCGGAACAAATTTCTCATAAAAAGGAGCTAAGTTGATGAAACCATTACAGTGCATGCATCCTGTACTCGATCATTGTGACACATCAGTGGGGGAGGTGTGGGCAATGAGCGGGCATGGGCACATGCACACACTCACACACCAATAGACATAGACTCCAGAGCACTAGTCAGCATCCCTACAGGCAATCTGAGCCACATTCTGTTTCCTTTTTAAAAAATTCCACTACCCCTTTGTACTCTTCCTTGGCATCCTTGCCTTTGATGTGAGCTTGAAATCAGTGTCCATCTCCAGGCAGTCTATCCTGCCCTTGCTTGCCAGTATCCGTGCTAATGCTTGGAAGGAAGGGCCCACCTCCACCACACCAGTTGCTGTCATTCCAGACCTAAACATTTGGGTTGGGTTGGGTTAGGTTGGACGTACCTTTTGTCTGATTCCCTGGATAACACAAGGCAAGGAGGAAAGAGGAAAGTGCTTTACAAATGGCCATCTATCAGAAATGCTTTGATTGTGTATTCTGCAGGGCAGGGGGTGGAGTAGATGGTCTTTGTGGTTTCTTCCAACTCTATGATTCTATGAAATCTCAGTTCTTGCTCTAGTACAGGGCAGGGATTCATGTGGCCCTCCTGAGGTTGTTGGATTGCAAGTCCCAATGTTGTTCACCATGGACTATGCTGGATAGGGTTGAAGTCCAACATCTTCTGGAGAGCCACACAGTTCCCATCCCTGCTCTAGCACTTGATCCAGCTTTTCATTTGTAAAATAAGAGGCATGAAGTGTGTGTGTGTGCATGTGCACATGTGTGCATGTCCTGTTTTCATCTTTTTTCTATATGGAGAGAGATGGCAGGAGTTATATGCAATAGGACACGCGTGTAGAGCCCAGGGGCCATGTCAAAAAGACTGATCAACTCTGCAGGTCATTCTGAACCTTAGATGCTTAGGCAAGCTTGTTGTCACTGATGTCTATGTCCCTTTTGCATGTCCATGCATCACAGTGTTGGCAGTTTGATGGTGCCAGGCAGCCCTTGGCAGCCTGGAGATCCCCGTTCACCTTTTGCCATGCAGGGAACCTATCTCCAGAAAATGTCTGTCTTGATCATTTTAGGTGTGGAGGTTGAGGCCCCTTCCCCTGTGACCTTGATCAGGATTTCTCGAGGGAAGACAAGCTGACTCTTCCCCCACCAGCCATTCCCACAGGCAAAATAACTGTATGTGTGTATACACACACACACACACACACACACACACAGAGGTTGAATCTCCCTTATCCGAAATGCTTGGGACCAGAGGTATTTTGGATTTTAGAATATTTTGGATTTTGGAATACTTGCATATACATCATGAGATATCTTGGAGATGGAACCCAGGTCTAAACACAGAATTCATTTATGTTATCATATATATAGCCTGAAGGTAATTTTATTCATAATATTTTTAATAATTTTGTGCATGAAACAAAATTTGTGTACACTGATCTATCAGACAGCAAAGGTGTCACTATCTCAGCCACTCACGTGGACAATTTTGGATTTTGGAATATTTCAGATTTTGGAATTCCAGATAAGGGTGGCTCCACCTGTATGAATGCATAGAGATGTTACCTGGGCAATGTATGCTTGGACTCCCCACCATTAAGAGCCAGTGGGACAATAGCAGCAATAGTTTCCTAGACTTCAGATCTCCACTTTGCCATGGACCCCACTAGGTGGTCTTGGAGGAGAGTAGCTATCTCTTCCTTAGCCTAACCTATCTCTAAGATTATTTGTGAGGATAAAATGAGGGAGTGGAGGAGAATGGAAAATATGGGTTGCAAAATTGACAAATGTTTCTTTCTTTGTTTGTTTTGAAAGCTACAGGGAGGCTTTGAATTGCCAAAGTGACATTCTGGGAGAGAGATTAGCCCTTTCACCCCACTCTGTTGCATTGGTGAAAGTTCTCACAAGCTGCTATTTGCAACTTAGAATCTGCTCCTGTGGTGTTGCTGCTGTTTCCTCTTCCTCCACACCCCCATATACACTTCCTGTTGCTGTTCTGCCTATTATTTATATACCTTAATGGGGTTAAATGAAATAAACTGAGAAATAAACTATAAAAACAAAATACAAGATGAATAGTGCAAGATGGTGACTAACACAACCATAGCACGGCAATGACATATTGGTTAAATACTGAACCATTCCTCAGTGCGCCCAGTTATGAACACTGAGAGTTTGTTGAATTAAAAAGAAAAAAATTAATAGATGACAAAAACATACAAAGGAGAACCCCCGAAGAACTTCACAGAATGAATGACCCAGAGTTTTGGTGGCACCATCTGAAAAGCTTATTTTTTGGTTCATTTGATCTCACATAATGACAGGAAAGAGAGCCAGGCTTGTAGAGATGATCTTAAATTTTGGGCAGGTTTTTATGGGAGAAAGATGTTCAGATAACTTGGTTTTGAACTGTTAAGAGCTCTAAAAGCAAACGACTGTAGCAGTTATAGGTACCTGCCTCCCTCCACCAGGTCTGTTGTGTGCCTTCAAGTCATTTCTGACTTACAGCAACCCTAAGGTGAAGTTATCACTGGGTTTTCTTGGGAAGATTTGTTCAGAAGAGGCTTGTCATTGCCCTCCTCTGAGGCTGAGAGAGAGTTACTTCCTTAAGGCCACCTAGTGGGTTTCTATTGTTGAGCAGGTATTCACACCCTGGTCTCCAGAGTCATAGTCCAACCCTCATTCCGCTACACCACACTGGGTCCAGGTTTATTGAAGGGTTAACTGCAGCTTTGAGGGAATAAAGGGTGAAACCTCCACTCCTCTAGCACTGAACCCTCTGAGCTGATTATGCATGTCCCCACAACAGCTTCTTTCCAGACATCGGGAGATCCATTTATGGATCTTCTGTGTAACATGTAGTAGTTGCACCCTTACTTTCATACCGTACCCATCTGCTGTTGAAAACACCAGTGCAACACTGTTGTTTCCCACATGACAACAAGCAGTGTAGCACTGTCCTCTGAAAGGCTTGTAACTTGCTAGTCTTATGTTTAGGTAGCATTAGCCCAGGCATTATTATCAGCAAAGTTAATCGCTTACCCTGCTCTATCACATTTCTTATTGAGTTGGATAGTGCTGCTCCACAAGCTAGAAGTTAAGAACAGGATATCGCAGTGGTTAAATGCCAGTACTGCAAGCCACCACGTCACAAGTTTGATTCCAGCCGGCTCCAAGGTTCACTCAGCCTTCCATCCTTTCGTAGGTCGGTAAAATGAGTACCCAGTTTGTGGGGGCAATTAGCTAACACAGATTGGAAACTGTTTAATGCAGTGTAGATGTGTAAATAGCTATTGCTTAAAACAATTTGTAAGCCGCTCTGATAGCCTTGTGGCTGAAGAGCGGGGTATAAATAAATAAATAAATAAATAAATAAAAATGTACAGTCAACCTTCCCACAGCAGAGTAACTACTGGCCCAGGAAAATGGGTGACTTCATCTTTCCTGTACTCATGTATTTGTATGCATTTTTTTTCTCCAGTTCCTGAAGCTCTGCTGCCAACACTGGATGACTTCTTCCAAACCCTGCTTCAATTCTTTGTTATGTAACAGGCTTGTTTATGATTTTATCCATCACCTTGTATGTAGTAGTAACTACAATGGACACACTTCTTTCTGCCCTGTATAGTGGCTCTATATAGAGCACCAGAGCTTGAGACAATTACTTTTTTGGACTACAAATCCCACAGTCACCATAGCTGAAAGGAGAATGCCAGTGAGAAGACAGAATCAGAGAAGTTGGGAGTTTGCCAAAGCATGCACCAGAATATTAAGAGAGGGCTAGCCCTTTGCATTCTTAAAGGTACAAGTGAACAATTACTTCTTCATCCAGTTTACCACGTTCCCTCTCTCCCCACTCCATTTCTCTCCTGAGCCTTCTCCAACATGGTGCCCTCCATATCTATCAAAACACGATTCCCATTACTATGAGATAGCATGGTCAATAAAATTGTAAATTGGCTGATGTGGAGGGTATCTGGTTAGAAGCTGCTGTAGAAGGCTCTCCTCCTCAACCCTCTACTCTCTCTGCTGTTTCTTTCCTTTTGTCTCATTGATGTGTATGTGCGTGCGTGCATGCGTGCATCTTCAAATTGCCTGTCAGCTTATGGCAACCCCATGAATTTCATAGGGTTTTCTTTGGCAAGGAATATTCAGAAGTGGTTTTGCTAGTCCTTTCCTCTGAAATGTAGCCTATACCTGATATTCTTTGGCAAGTATCCCATCAAAGTACTAACCAAGGCTGACCCTGCTTAGCTTCCAAGACCAGACAGGATCTGGTGCCTTTAGGGTAATTTGGCTCTTTAAAGTGCCTGCTCCCCTCCTCTGCTTCTCTCTTCTAGATAAGGAGAACTTTTCTATCTACTATTGGCTTCCCCAGTTTCAGATTCTTCTGTTTCCTTTCTTCCCAGCCTCTGCTCCTGAAAAATGCAATACCCCCTGCTGTCCCTAGACACACTGTGTTGAGATTTCTTCACACTACCCTCTTCCTCAGCTCTTTGATTCTCCTTCCCCCTAAGCCTTTGCCCTAGATTTTACAGGTTGATAGATAGTTTGCATATGCAAGACTAACCACACTTGCTTCAAGAGAGACACTATATGGAGTGAGAATCACTAAACAGGGTTTCCGGAACATGAACTACAGTATCATTATCAGGATTGCTATAATTTCACCCTGTGCTAGCCAAAGGAAGTGTCCAAAATTCTTGGAGCAGAATGGAAAGAAAAACACATTAGTATGTGAGTTGCAGAGCCTATTCATATTTTGTGAACATTGACAATCTTTGTTGGTAATTTCCAAGTAAGATCAAGGTGTGTGTGTGTGCGTGTGCGTGTGCGTGCCTGCCTGCCTGCGTGCCTGTGCAAGTGCATATGTATGTACCCAAGTGCACACCTGCTGCAAGTGTGCACTTGGGTACATACATATTTTATGAGGCCTCTTCATAGTGAAGGGTCTTAATTATACATGTGTGCATGTGTGTGCACACCTAGGAAAGAATGTTTGGGTTAGGAGCATGGAAAACGTATCTTCCTCCCTCAGGTTACTCAATTGTTAACTTGTCTGGCATCTAGGAAGTTTAGTTTTCCCCCAGTTCTTTGCATAACATCTAGTTTTAGAAAAATCAGACAAGTTTTTATCATTTTGTCCTTCAAATATAACATGAGATGGTGTGGGCTCTTGTTGTCTTCCAGCTGATGTTTGACTACAATGTCCATACTCCTTCATCATCGGCTGTGCTGGTTAGGGTTGATAGGAACTGCAGTCCAAAAACAGCTAGAAGGGTGCAGGTTGCTCTCACATGATGTAAGCTCATCATCTTCATAGTCTGAAACCCACATTCCACTGTCTAAAGGTGGAGCATAGCAGGATAAAGGGGCCATCTCATTACCTTCTTTTATGATTGGAGGCTCTCAAAGATAGGTGATCTGTGGATCACAAAAAATATCATAAACATAACAAGCCTTTGAGTTCTCCCAGAACTCTTCATCAGGCATGATAGTGTAAAAATTGGGAAAGAAGGTAAGAAAGAAGAAGACCAAAAATCTAGTCTGGTGGACTGGGCATTGTGTATTTCTCTGAAGCCATAACTGGTCAGATGTTGCACCCCTTGTCTGTGCGGGCTACCATTCAGTGATAAAGAAAGGGGTCTTCTGTGTAGACAAAAGTGTGGCTATAAACACCACCACACCACCACCACCAGTGATCTCTCCATGGCCTTGCCCAGAACCATCTCCTATGACCTGGCCTTCTGAGGGCAACTGCCACATCAGAAGCTTCATGTAGGGATGAGACCACCTCCTTCTCCAAAAGCATGCCCAGAAATGCTGTCCAGGCTCGTTCTCATTTCACTCATTATAGCATGCCAGGGATTACTGAACTCCTTGTGAGTGTGAATAACTCCTTTGAGCAGGGCACATGAAACCTCAGGAAGAGAAAAGGAGTCTTTTGCTTGCAGAGGCCTGAGGACAGGCAGACAATGCTGGGCAGGGGTGGGTGGATGTGGAGAGAGCATTGTTAGTATGTACCTGCTAATTTTCACCCAGTTGGCTTTGCTGCCGACTGGCCTGCTTTTTCTTTCCCTCTCAGTGGAGCTCTCATACCTTTTGGCAGGGCTGATTCAGTCAGATTTCGGCTTCTCCTCCACCCCGCCCCCCAACTAAGCAGCTCATCTGTGGCCCTGTCAGCTCCAGGATTTATAGTCAGCCCCTGCCAATTGCTGCCTCACCCTTCTCCTGGCTTTATCCCTGTCATAGATCACTCCAGGCGCCTCGCCTTGCCACCACAGGGACACTTCATCAGGCTGAACTTCTACCTTGTCATTCTCTGATTCTTTGGGGAGAGACAGAGTGGGAAAAGGAAATGGCCATGGCCTCAGCAGTGTGAGAATAATGGCATAGCAGCAGCTGAGGAGTTGAGAGGTCGGGAGAAATCCCTTAAACTACAATGCTAAGGAGCTTTCTTTCCTTCCCCAAGAGAAGAGCCACCTAATTTATGGATTGAAGGGGAAGAAGCAGGGGGTAGAAAGGGACCAGGGACTACCCAGCTTTTGGGGGAAGTTAGCTAACACATTGTAAACTGCTCAGAGAGTGTCTTGCACTATAAAGCAGTGTAGATGTGTAAGTGCGATTGCTAAACAATTTGTAAACCACTCTGAGAGCCTTTGTAGCTGAAGAGCAGGGTATAAATACTCAAATAAAATAAATACAATGCCTGTTATGGAGAAGAAAATCTGAATTAATTAACTGTAACTTCATGTGCTCATGGTATGTGTTTTTAAATGTGTTATACCCTGTTTACCCTTCAGTACACAGTAGCTTACAATGTATTGTCAAATATAACAGTTTGGTGAGGTTGAGTATATCTGGTAGAGCAGAGCTGACATAGTAAGGATCCCAAATGTGTCCCTGTCTGATAAAAAACAGTAACTTGTATTGATTTATTGATACCTATGGATAGCAGCAAGAGTAACTCTGCCCCACTCATACACAAATGGACACATTCATTGGGTGGGGAAAGGGAAGTAACATAAGCAGGATGCCACCTCTCTCTCTCTCTCTCTCTCTCTCTCTCTCTCTCTCTCTCTCTCTCTCTCTCATACACATACACACACAATCACTGTCATCCTGATTTCCATTATCACTACCTTTTAGAAGTCTCTGATTTCTGAACATCTCTTAAATCATGGGACATATGTTTCTAATTCTCCACTTGTGTTTTGCAGCCAGAGCAGTAATGTTCACATAAAGGAGACCATAAGAGCATTAGCAGTTGCTTGAGTTACCTGGCTGGATTCTGTCTCCATTCTCCACTATTTTTCCCATAACAAGTACTGAAACTCCTGCAAACAGTAGATTGCACAAATGTACTTATAGTGCACCAAATTATGCTAAGCACTGGACTGAGTGGGGTGGATGAAGTGGATGCATTACATGTGCAAGAAGAATGGAGTCCTGCCTGGCCTTTTCATTTATTTTAAGTTCATCACAAATAGTTTTAGTGTGGGAAAGAGATGCCTGACTGACTGACTGCCTACCTAATCTCTCTCTCTTTCTCTCTCTCTGTTTCTCCAGCATCCTTGGAACTGTATACCTTAAGCTAGAGTCCAGTGTACACATTATTAAGGGTGACACTGATTGGCAGCTGCTGCTTGCAGGAGCTGCAGGCTTTCCTGTCCCTCAGCTGTCCTTCCTACCAAGCATTATTTATTTAACAGCCTCTCTGTATTTCTGGGACAGAGGCAGGAATGGTTTGGAGGAATGGTTTGCAGTTGGGGAGTAGAAAGGAAGAAAAGGAATATCCTCTGCTTGAAAGGTATTTAGAGAGACAGCTGTCATTTAAACTTGGTGGAGTGTTCCAAGCCTGCAGATAACATTGGCATGATGTATTTGTATGACATAAGAAGGAAGCTCTAGATGGCTGGCTAACTATGTAAAACTGCCTTGCTGTTCAGGCTTGGAAGAAGTAGTAAATGAGATTAGCCTTGGCCATATGAGCCCCTTAGAAAAACCAAAGTGGGATCACCATTCCTTACCTCTGAAAACTTATAGACACCAAGTATATAGTAGCAGAAGAAGCTACTTTGTGTTGCAGCCCTGTACCAGTTGCACAGTAAGTAGTGGAGGAACAGAAGGAGGCTGATGGTGGACAGGTGGCATGATTGCATGTTGGTAGCTAGCTAACCAAAATAATGGCTTGTATCCTGTTGGGCACTATGCCAGCATAAAAATAGTTCTTAAAACAGTTGTGCTTCCTCTGAGTTTGTGTAAGTGCAGTCTCTAGTTCAGCCAGCAATTTGGCAAGCCTTCTCTAACACGCTTTTGATTTGGTAGGTGGGGAGCTAATCACCCACTGTGTAGCAGGTGAGCTCAAGGCCAAAGTGTCTGTTGTCTAGTCAGTTGCACAGCTTTGGGATCCAGCAAAATTGCACTGATGCATCTTTGGCCTACACTAAAATTGAATAGGATCTTGACCACATACTCCACATGCAGTTTGATGAAGGCTGCAGGGCAGCTGTGATGGCATCAGAAGAAAGGAAAGCAAACATTGTCCTTCTTTTTCATCATCTGAACTTCAAAATAGCATGGCAGGAAATGAAGACGAGGAAACTTGAAACATGATGGCTCTGAGTGAAACGGGGCTGATTCAGTTCTTGCACCTAGGTTACTCAGATGCAGAGAAGTCAAGCTTTTTTCATATTTGTGTCACCTAAAACAGATGAAAGCAATAAGAAACCAAACAGAAGGTATAGGTTGGGCAATGGAACTGCATTAAACATCAGACTGTGGGACATTCTGTAGGTATGACAAACTAGAGCTAGAAGGTTGCTAGGAGCATAATCCACGAATAAAACTGATTGCAGAATTAGACAAGACATTAGATCCTGGATCCCTAATTCTTTTTTTTCTTTTTTCATTGTAGGGAGTGATGCACTGGTAGAGACTTTTTAAAAATTATATCATGTTATATTTTTTTTAAAGTATACATACATATAAATGTATTATTTATTTTATCATGCTTTGTGCAACAGGGCCAGACACTCTATTCTTCATTCATGCTTAAATCTTGGGCAACCTGGTAATTCACAAAGGGCAAGATGAAAGGAACCAGGTGCAAACTGGCTCTTCTTTCAAAGCTGAGCCACAGTGATGGCCTATCTATTAGAACCACACAGGGAATGATATCAAGAGTGTACTTAAAAACAAAAGTAGTATTTGGGGCATAATCGGTGTAGAATTGGATATAGAGAATGTTCTAGAAGGTAGGCCCTAAACTTTGGCTTAGTCATTACTGTAAGGGATTAACCAAGAGATGGCAGGCAACGAGTATCTTTGACTAATGATTCTAGCTGGAAGATTTAGAAACAAGCCAGGGATCCTGATTCAGCTGTAACAGTATGGTAAATAAACCAAAGACAAAGAATCTTGTGCTTTGTTTATTCAGTCCCACTGGCTAGAGGAGTAAAACACAAGCAGTGGAACAATTAAGAAGCATGCAGTAGCACACCTGTTTGTTCATGCTAAGCCAAAAACTCTCAGCAGCTCTGGCTAAGCAAAGGAGGAAGGTACATATTTTTGAAGTAAGTGTTCCTTCATTCTCTATGTATTTGTGGCCATGGAGCAAATCCTACTTGATCACAAGTAAATGCACTTCTCAAAATCTTTTCTTCAGGAGGTCGTAAGAAGCTTGGCTCATGTTGAACCTTTCTATGGATAGATTCCCAGGTATGTCACCACTAAGAAAGAAAGAAAGAAAGAAAGAAAGAAAGAAAGAAAGAGCAAGTTCTGATAGTTTCAATTTGGTAGTACAGTATGAAAATCTGAAACCTTGGTCTATAGATCATTTCTCCGGGGAAATGTGGCTCCTTTGGACAATGGCTTGCCCAAATGTCAGCTATAATGAGCATCTTCTCACTGTTGCTGGCCTTTCAGTAATGTTGGGAGAAGATCCATCTCTCTCCTTGGCATTTGGTATATCTCTTGTATTGCCATGTGTTGCAGGGCTTGTCTGCAGGAAGGGGGGGAAATGGACTGCTCCACAGTAATAGCAAGTCGCAGCAGCTGTGTCCGCTCAACTTTAAAAAAAAATCTATTTCTGTGGTGTGCACAAGTGATATTCCACTTTTCCAAAAAATGAGAGAAAAAATGATAGCACAAACCTCCATTTTATCGCCTTAGCGATCACTCGCTAAGGCGAAAATCCAACATGGTGGCAGCAGGCGCTTGCCTTGTAATCCAGCCCAGCCCCCTGTGTTTGTCCATCCAATCAGGGTTACACTTTGTCCTGCATGGGGAAGCAATGCATGTCAAATCGCTTGTTTTAACGAGCAAACATGTGCATATCACGAGCTTTTTTAAAAAGTTGGGAAAAGCCACAAAGGCATTTCTCCCATAGTTTTTCCTCTTTTTGCCTCCCCCCGCCCTTCACAATATGACAAGACAATGCTGGGATCCCATTAAGACAGCTCGTTTCCTGAGTGAATTCTGTGAGGGGTATTTTCACCATGTGGACAACCCCACAGTTTATGGTTAAAAAGCATTCAAGCTTCTCCCCACACCCATGTGTACACAAAGGCTGCTTCTAGAAGCCAGCAATGGCTGCATGTCACCTGATTAAAACTCATTTGATCAACAAAGATTTCTTCAGTTTCTTAAATCCTCTTTAGTGCTGAAGGATACAACTAAAAACATTTAGTTAGGAAGAGAAAATCCCCTCTCCACTTTTTATCATGATCATGGTATATAAGTTGCAGTAGCTTTGAAACCTTTGATGCAGTCTCTTTTCTCTGAAGAGGAATGCCTCTTCTAAGAGTTAAGTAATTAACACATTTTAAAATGGTTGTCTGATTTAATTGGTGGTCCCTTTTTAGTTGATTTGTTGTAGTTGTCATTGTTGTTGTCATTGTCATTGTGTGCCTTCAAGTCATTTCTGACTTATGGTGACCCTAAGGCAAACCTGTCACAGGGTTCTCTTGGCAAGATTTCTTCAGAAGGGGGATTGCCTTTGCCTTCCTCTACTTGACCAAGATCACCTAGTACCGGTAGGTTTCCATGGCTGAGTGGGGATTTGAACACTGGTCTCCCAGTTTCCTAGTCTCAACACTCAAACCACTACACCATGCTGGCTCTCCTACACCACACTGGTTTTCTTTAGTTGACTTAAAAGATTTATAATTCAGTGTTTGATAAACGGGTTCAGTCCAAGGATTTGACCAGCTATACTGTAGCTAAAAAAGTATGAACAACGATGTTCCTGATTTTAGTCTCACCTCTGCCATGAATTTAGTAGGTGGCCTTAAATATACTTTCTCTCACCTTCTGACACCTCTCCCCCAGCATTCTGGAGCACAATTGTAATGACTATAATGACCCTCCTCTGGCCAGCAGACCTAATTTGGCCCATGAGCAGTGACCTGCAAAGGATTTGGGTGATGCCCCTTCTCAACCTCTGTCAGCTCAAAGTCCCACTCCAGAGAACCATTCACCCACCAAGGAATGTGAGTGGGGAGGGGAGAATCTCTTTTTTATATATAATAATTTTTAGTAAAAGTTTTAAAATGTATTAAAAGTTATCAATATTAGAAACAGAAAAAAGATAGAGAAACTGAAATTCCATAAAGTAAAATTTAAACAATACAAAGCTAAAGTAAAGAAAGAAAAAGAGAAAAAAGCCAAAAAAGAAAATAAGTGACTTCCGATCTTCCTTTCAGCAGATATATACAGTTGTCCCCCGTATTTGGTATCCACTGTATTTGGTATCCACGAATTTACGTATTCATGGCTTGAAAATATTATTTAAAAAATAATAATCCAAAAAAAGCAAAACAACCCTTGAATTTACCATCTTATATAAGGGACATCATTTTGCTATGCCATTGCATATAATGGGACTTGAGTATACATGGATTTTGGTATACACGGGGGTTCCTGGAACCAAATCCCAGCAAATATGAAGGGACATCTCTCTCTCTCTCTCTCTCTCTCTGTATGTGTATGTGTGGATAGATAGATAGATAGATAGATAGATAGATATACCTCTGTCTCCAAAATTACCACATATTACCTTCATGGAATAACCTATTCTTTCTAATCAAAATCAAAAGTTACAAAGTCATTTCCTTTTTTTCCACGAAAAGCCTATAAGGAGTTTCCAGTCTTTAAGAAATGTCACTACTGAACTCACTTTTTGTCCATTTCTGCTAAGTCTATCACTTTCGTCAACCATTCTTCCATATTGGGTAGTGTTGAATTCTTCCATCTTTTCACATACAACAATCTTACAACTGTCATCATATATTGAAGTAATCTTCTATTACTCTTTTCCATCTGTATTTCCATCAATCCCAGAAGAAAAAAAATCTACTTTTAATTTAATATTAAACTTTAAAATCCTCTGCATCAGTGTGTTTATTTGAATCCAATTAAAAAAAACACACCTTTTTCACATTTCTACCACATATGCTAAATGTCCCTTTGTGTTGTTCCCTTTCCCAGCATACATTAGACATACCTTTATACATTCTGGACAATTTCTATGGGGCCATATATCCTATATCCTAAGATCTACAGGCTTTTACTCAGTCCTGCCACCATCACAGTCTCACTTGATGAGGATACAACACCTTCTCAGTGGCTACTCCCACCCTCTAGAACGTCCTTCCATGGGAGACTAAGCTGACCCCCGCTTGCTTTCCTTTTGCTGGCAGGCAAAGAACTTCTTGTTTAAGCAGGCTTTTAATATGTAATCACTCTCTTGGGTGTGTGCCTTATTTATTTTTTAACTTTTGTATGCTTTTAAAATAATTTTATACTGTAAAATGAGATGATAAGATTAATGCTTATATCTTTAGTATGTTTGATTACCTGTACTGACTATTTGTTTTATTCTGCATTATGTGTATGTGGAGTCATAGGTGGTGGCGATAGGTGACCCATGTTTCAGACCCATAAAGGAGGATAGACAGTACGATGGCTCTATACACACTGATTTTTGTGCTTTGCCTCAGGTGTTTATTGCTCCAGACTCTTTTGTGAAGTCTTCCAAATGCACTATATGCCTTTGCTAATCTGTGATCGATCTCTTTGTCAATCTTGGCATCTGAGGAGATGGTGCTTCCCAGGTAGGTGAACTGCTGAACAGACTTAAGCACAGAGTTGCTGACGGCAGTGTGTATAGAGCCATTGTACTGTCTATCCTCCTTTATGGATCTGAAACATGGGTCACCTATCGCCACCACCTACGACTCCTTGAGCGCTTTCATCAGCGCTGTCTACGCACAAACCTAAATATACACTGGACTGACTATGTGATGAATGTTGCTGTCCTTGAGCAAGCAGGGATCACCAGTATTGAGGCCATGATATTGAGAACGCAGCTGGACTGGGCAGGGCACGTTTCTAGGATGGAGGACCATCGCCTCCCCAAAATACTACTCTACGGTGAACTCGCCACGGGTCAGCGTAAGAGGGGCGCTCCAAAAAAGCGATACAAAGACTCCCTGAAACAACATTTCAGGCTTGGCCGAATTGATCACCAACAGTGGTCCGCCCTGGCCTCACATCGATAGGCATGGAGACACACTATCCACAATGCTGCAGCCTTATTTGAGAACTCACGCCGAACTAGTCTTGAAGAGAAACGACAACGCAGAAAGTATCACAACCCAAAAACATCACCCAAGGAGACCTTCTGCTGTGCTTTTTGCAACCGGACTTGTTTATCTCGGATTGGCCTTTTTAGTCATCAGCGTGCTTGCAGAAAGCGCCGGATGAGTCCTTCTTGAATCTTCGTTTGCGAAGGAAAGCCAGAGAGAGAGAGAGATGTGTATGTATGTGTGTGTTCTCTGTTGTATTTTAGTATTTTATATTATTTGAATAGTTATAATTGTTTTGTTCTGTAACCATGTACATAGATGGTGCTATAGAAATAAACAATAACAATAATGTGGGAGCCCTGGTGGTAGAGTGGTTAAATCCCAGTACTGCAGCCACAAGGTTGTGAGTTCCATCCTAGAGGGTTCCAAGGTTGACTCAGCCTTCCATCCTTCCATAGATTAGTAAAATGAGAACCCAGCTTGTTGGGGGCAATTAGCTAAAATTGGAATCCGCTTAGGGAGTGTTTTGCACTGATAAGCAGTATAGAAATATAATTGCTATTGCTATGATTTCATTTGTTTCTTAAAATTGTAGTGTTAGGACTCTTTCATCTTGTCTTATATCTCTATTCAATACCTCAAGAACCAAAATAACAATTAACAATTATTTGTGCTTTCTGTGAGGCATAAATCGATTTAACCCATTTAATAAAATAATCTCCAAAGTTCATGTCTTCCAAAACTAAACAGGAGGGAAAGATCTCTTGTTATCTCTGATTAGTAACTGGAAAGGACAGCAGCATATGCCCCCTGGTCAGAGTTAGCAGTAGGGGGTTTCACCTCCTGTGCATGCCCTCCAAAGTGGGAGAAGGCATAGAGACAATGAAGCTTCCGAGACCCCAGTACCAGCTACAGAAACACTTGTTTGGAGACAGTGCCTGTGTCTCACAGCCAGTTTCATACATTCTGCGTGCTTCTCAACAGGGGAAATCGTAGGGTGGTGGAAGCTTCCTAGGCTCAGGTGCCAGCTGCAGGTGCAATCCTATGGCTGGCACCTGGATCTTTAAGCTAGTTTCACTAGCCAAGTGTTGTCTCTGACCTGCATGCAGCAAACCCCAGAGGCCAAATAATGTAGGGGATATAGCCACCACCTCCATCTCATTTGGCCTTTGGAAGGTTTGAGTTTGTGTGTGGGGGTATCACCTAGGCCTCTCCCCAATATATGTTCCCCACTCTTGCTTTATGACAAGGATTACAGCTTGGTAATGCATGTGAAGTGCATGGATCATTTGAAAATGTTATTGTAACGAGGGTAATGTGGATAGTAATGGAGCTGGAGAAGATTTAAATGTGGGTTCTCTCCCCCACCCCAGTTTTAACCCATTTTGAGCTTGTATCTTTACACCCACAAGAATCAGTGACATGCAGATGTTTTAAATAAAGACACAGTTCCTACCTGACCTTTTCCACAGCCCATTTCCTGCAATAATACAGTGAGTGGAGGTGCCTGTTATCTATGATGCTCAGAAATGGGACAGGGATGGTTGGTTGAATGTTCTTTGGGGGCAGAGGAATTCAGAAGAGGAGGCAGCAGCCAGGCCATGTGGGGCATCAGAGGGAGCAGCATGCATTAATAAATGTGTCCACTCTGACCCTCACATGGACCTTCATACCAAGGGCTTAGACAGTTGGTACATAGTGAGAGGCATGCTCTTTCATTTCATTTTTTTGCTGTCCTGTAGATGTTAACTAATTATTTTAATGAGGTACACTGCATGCCTCCACTGGCAACTCTCCCTGGGCATGCACAGCCATTGGGGCTCTTAAGCAGCTTATTAGAAGTGCCATAAAAGGCCCAAAGGAAACTAAACTCCCAACAGAGCCTGACAAGGCTGCATAGGTGGGGAGGGGCTGCAAGGAGGAGAAGGAGGTGAGTGTCTGTCAAATGACCCTTCCAGATTCCTGCTCACAGGCCAGCCTTGTCACTATACATCATTGATGCCAGGTGCCCTGCCCAAAAGGGAAGCTGGAGGGTTGGTGCACTCCTGGACTTCAAGCAGCCATCTAGCCCTGAAGACAAATTTGCTTTTCAGTCACATTCCTTGTGCCTTAGCTGTTCTGCTTCTCCAAAATGGCATGTTAGATGATGCAAAGAACATCCATGCATTTGCATTCCTCTCCTCTTTTATTACTTCTGGTTTCTTCCTAGTACCAAACATCTAAAAGTAAAGGAGCCCTTGTTTGGAGCACCATGCTGCATAGGTGTAGTGTTTCTGCAGGAGTTCTGCATTTCTGCATGAGTTCACCACTCATGTCTAGAAAGTAGCAGGCACATTAAGCTTTTCTGGGGCACTCCAGAAATTGACCTCTCCGTGAATTTTAAGTTGTCCTCCACACACACACACACACACACACACACACACACAGGGGTGGGGGTGTACAAATAGACAGAAATTGCCCCTTTCTGTTGCTGCTGCCTAATGTGAAAGAAAGTCAGCACTTGTGCTTAGGCACCCAGTCTGAGGGAGAAGAGCGTTGCCATCAAATGCTTCTCATGTCCTTCTAAAGTTGCCAGCCACCTAATTGGGAAGGCTTTCAGAACCTCCTCGATAAGAGACTCAGGGCCACTTCTTAAATGTTTCATTTTACCCCTACACAAAGATAATAAACACATATATCCCTGTGGCATTTGAGGTGGATTCTGTCATAAGTGTTTCAAGTGGAGAGGTACCGGTCCTACTGGATCCGGAGCAATGTGGTTGCTGTGTGGACAGAAGGCATTCTGCAACCCAGACTTTACAGAGTACAGATGTTTTCCTACATGAAGTCAATTTATGGGTAGCAACTACTGTATGTGTGTCAGCTAAAGAATAGCTTGTTGGGGTATGTGGTGTTAAGGCTGTGCCAGGGCATCTCAGTTCAGTTTGAAGCTCATTTCAGCGATTCCATCTGCTCCCTGATTCAGTTCAGTCTGATTCAGATCCATGTCTGAATAGAGGTTTGGAAATATGCGTCTTTGGCTCTCCCCTTGACTTGCATTGGGAGACTCAGTGGAATATAACTCTTCCCCCCACCCCAGCACGCCACAAATACATGAAATCTGAAGGCCTGGCAACCCTGTCAGAGAAGATAGCTGCTGCCAGCATGCAAGCAGGTGGCTCCAGGGGGTTCTGTGCTAGACACCTTTTAAGTTTGCCTTCCCACCTACCCCCCACCCACAAAAAGCACATTCAGTCAAGTGCTCAGTCCTGCCATTTCAGGTTGCTTTCCATAGTCTATATGATGTATATGTGCTGCTTGTAAGAAAGTATCCACGGATTTGGCATCCACAGATTCCACCAGTCACGGCTTGAAAATATTTTTTAAAAAATCCAAGAAGTAAACCTTGATTTTTGCCATTTTATATAATGGACACCATTTTACTATTACCATTGTATGTAATGGGACTTGAGGATTCACAGATTTTGGTTTCCAGGGCGGGGGGGGGGCGGTCCTGGAACCAAACCCCAGTGGATACCAAGGGCCCACTATAATTGTCTATGTGTATAGCTCTCTCACTCTCACTCAGGCATACAGAGAGAGATGGGAGAGAGTCAAGAGAGAAAGCAAAGAAGGAGAGAAAGAAGTAAAACACCCTTTCCAGGTAGGCTTAATGCCTCTTATTTCAGAGGAATCATGCTGGAACTCCGAAGAGCATCTTTGTGGTTCAAAGTTCAAGCACAGCTGCACTAAAGAGTGTAGGTAAAGGCCCAAAATAATGGCCAGAGTTAAAATACTACACTGAGGCTGTGTAGTGGGCAGGCGATAGCAGTAGCAATTGGCAGAGGTGGCTGTGTAGGATAGCTGACTGGCTGCTACCAGCTAAAGATCTGCTATTACCAGCTAAAGGAGAAGGGCAAAAATTGGCATGAGAGAACTGAAAAGATACAAAGCAGTGACCTCACATCATCCCTGCCCCACAAACACTGTGTTTAGAGTGGTGCTGCTGAGATTCTTGCTCTAGATTGGAATTTAGAGCTGTCAGTGAGCTGCTTTTGATACCATTTTGATTTTTTGGCTTTTGATGCTTGTATGATTTTTATGGGGGAGGGTGGGGGTGGGTGGTGTTTAGGGATTTTTATCTGTATTGTATTTTAATTTTTGTAAGCCGTCCCGATTGTTTTAACAGAGGGGCGGGGTATAAATAAATATTATTATTATTATTACTACTACTACTACTACCATGAATCATGGTATTGTTCTGGAGGCCTCTCTGGGATGGAAACTTCAGGGCACTGTTTTTGCTTTAGTTCCAGGCCTTGGAGGGGAGAAGGTGGTGCTGGTACTGCAGGATTCCTGTTCAATCTCTGGGCCACTGGCCTGTTAAAACCCATTGCTCTTGGCCTTTTGGGTTCCCCAGGGCTCAGTTTTGTCTCCCATGTTGTTCGTTATCTACATGAAACCACTGGAAGAAGTTATCTGGAGACTTGGGATTGGATGTCAACACTATGCTGATGAAATCCAACTCTGTCTCTCTTTTCCATTTAATTCCAAGGAAGGTGTCTTGGTGCTAAATCAGTGTTTACTTTCAGAAATGGACTGGATGAGGGCAGACACACTGAAGCTTAATCCAGACAGTCCAGGAGCTTACCCCTGGTCAGTCAAAAGGCAGATCAGGGAAATGGGGATTCTAGATAAACGGGGGTGCTAGATGAGGTGACACTCCCTCTGAAATCTCTGGCTCACAGTTTGGGCATACTCATGGACTCAGATTTGAGTTTAGCTTTCTGGATTTCAGCAGCAGCCAGGAGTGCATTTGCACAGCTAAATCTAGTGTGCCAGCTGTACTTATTCCTTGAGATGTCATCTCTTGCTATGGTAACACATGCCTGGATTACTTCCTGGTTGGATTATTGTAATACACTCTATGCAAGGCTACATTTGGAAACTGTTTAAAAACTTCAGCAGGTCCATAATACTATGGCTAGCTTATTGACTGGAGTTTGGGGTAATACGTAACTCCCTTGTTGAAAGAGCTCCACTGGCTTGTGGCCCATTTCCAGGGAGAATTCAAAGTGCCGGTTGTGACCTTTATGCAGCTTGGGTCCAGACTACCTGAAACACTGTACCTCCCTATATGAACCTGCCTGAGTTTTAACATCCTTGGAAGAGGGCTTTCTCATGATCCTGCCACCATCACATGCTCATTTATTGAGAACATGAGAGAGAGCCTTCTCAGTGGCTCCTCCCAGGTTCTAGAATTCCCTCCCACAGGAGATTTGATTGGCCACCTCTCTGGTCTCTTTCTACTGGCAGGCAAAGGCCCTTTTTTAAAGGGAGGACTTTGGCTCGTAACTTCTTGTTGCAGAAGATTTTAATGCAGTGTGCTGTATTTCAATTTTAAAAATTATTTTAAAATATATTTCAAACTGTTTTAATTTATTTTAAAAAACAAACAAAATTGTTGGGTTTTTAAAATTGTACAAATAGTCTTTTTACCTGTACTTTGTTTTAATTAGTTGTAAACTGCCTTGAGTACCATGCTTGGAGAAAAGCGGGATATAAAATAAATAAATAAAAAGGAAAGTCCAGTATGCCTCCCTCTCCCCTTCACCCCACCATGGTATTTTTCTTATACGGTATGGTGCTGCTGGAAATATACTTTTGGACTTTTTTTTTTTTTTTTTTAAAAAGAAGGGTTTCCCCCTCTCTGGATCAGTCCAAATTGGTCCAAGTTGCTTCAGACTGGTCTGATCTGCTACACATCTAAATTGGACTGATCCAGTCTGGAATTCAGGTTTTTTTTTTTCAACTGATGACACAGTTGTATCCGTTCAAAGCTGTATGTGCTTCCTGGGCTTTCATTGTTCTCCCAATATGTACCAAATTCTCCCCATATTTGAGCAATTCTCCTCTCCCTCCCCATATTTGTATGTCTTTGTCCCACCTTTTGTGAGGGAGTGCTTCTTCTTACCTTCCTAACTTTCATCTGGGTGATATTTAGATAAATCATAGGGAAGAGCAATGAAGCCTGTTAGTCTTGTAACCCCTTTGAATGCTCCTAGCAGCTCCTGTGAAGGATATAGTGGAAATGCTGGTCCTAAATGAATGTATATCCCATGTTGAAAATCTTTCTCTTCACCTTACCAGGGAGTTCGTGGTGATGGTAGAGTAGAAGAGAGGCAAGTGAGTTGGAGAGAGATTCCTTTACTTGCAATTTGACAACACAGTAATCTCTTGGACAACAGCGCCTAATGAAACTAGATTACATGGTTTCACTTTGACAGATTGCTTTGCAAAAATGTGGCATTTTCATTCTGTTTCTCTTATTTATCATCATCCTGGGCTGGCTGTTGTGGGCGGGAGAGTAAGCTTTTCCATCGCCAACTATGGAATCTCAGTTGCAAGCAATTTGGGGAAGAGGATAGACCAGCCTTTCTCAACCTTTTTATCCTGGAGGAACCCTTGAAATAATTTACAGGTCTCAGGGAACCCCTGCATAAACATTATTCTGTATACTACTATTGGTTTCCCCCCACAATCCCAATCTCTTGAGGAACCCCTAGCAACCTCTTGGGGAACCCAAGGGTTCCAGGGAACCTTGGTTGAGAAACACTGGGGTAGACCAAGGGTGGCCTCTAAGGGTCTTTCTGTTCACTTCAAGGCAAAGAGGCGCTGGCTCAGCTGGCTTTTCAAGATGCTGGGCTGAAAGTATCCAATGTGGCCTTCCATCTGCAGATACAAGACAGCCACATGTACATCCCCTTCCCTTCCCCTTGCACAGCAGCTGGCTTCAGGACCCCTGGAAGTGTTTTTAAGGTGGGGTGGAGTCAGCCTTGGCAGGCAGATTGTTATTTATTTTATGTACTTACAAGGACTTGCAAGGGGAGGACAAATTACTTTCTCTGTCCATTATTATTCAAAGAGCCTTAAATATGAAGATTCTTATATGCACAATGAGTACTTAGAAGTACCCACCATGTGTTCAGTGTAGCTTACTCTGAAGTAAGGGTACATAAGATAGATTGCAGGCAGCATTTATTATTTGTGGGAGGGCTCAATGACAGCCCCCTTAATATTGCTTAGTGCTTGATCATTTAGTACACTTCTGACTGCTATTTCCAGAGGAGACATATGAGTGTTGTGGTCCAATTTTGCCTGATCATTTTGTTGGTGAGGCTCAGCCTCCCTAGCCTAGTCTTACAGATGATTCAAGCCCCCCGCCCCTGAGTTCCCCCTCTAGGGTCCATGGCCAGCTTCTTGAAAGGGAGAGGATTCTGCCAACAGCAAGGCTAATGGAGTGATTAGGATTAGGGCCCAGGGATCCTAGCATCTAGAGATTAGAAACATTTTTTCGTTTTGGACTGTGATGACTGATCATGGGCCTTGGAGGATACTGGGAACAGTAGTTTAAAAAATAACTTTTTGAAGCTATCATAGAGACTGTTGTAAAGGGAACTTTCCTTGTGACTTTTCTCATTTGGTTCACCATCTTTCCAGTATTGAGGTTGACTTGTAATATTCCTGCTGGACATATGCTGTAGATGCCAGCTCCAAAGTTAAAGTGTTTATTTACAGGCACTATTTATTCAGGAGTCCAATAGAAGGCTTATGATGATCACCAGAATCTGTATCAATTTAAAGCCTGCAGTGTCTGCATTCTAATGGTAATGTACCTATGAATGGTATTCTTTTCCATCAGCAGCGTCTGTCAACAGCCATGTGAAGGATATTACCATGTTGGCTATGAAACCAGCAGGCAAGATGTCTTGCCTCAGTTGATACCAGAATGTTTGCTGATAGTCCAGTCAAATGAACCTTGAAACTGTTGTTCATGTCTTTACATTCATTGTCCTGTTTCTTCACCTTCTTTTCTTGATTCAATCGCTTCATTTGCAAATGGCTTATTTTTCTTGGATATGTTTTACACCACATTAAAATCTTCTACAACAAGAAGTTAAGAGCCAAAGTCCTCCCTTTAATAAAGTTTCCATCCAGAGAGGCCTCAAGAACAATATGTCTTACCCTTTAATTTCAGGAGTGTGTGTGTATTTGTTGGTTATTTTTAAAAAATGGTCATCTACTTCCTTGATTAGCCTGAGCTGCTTACACTGTTTTTGGGTGACCTGCAGCCCCCTTTTAAATACATTGTACATAATTTGATCTTCTCCTGATGTGCACACGGAGCTGTGTGCTATTTTACTAATGTAGCTTTCTGTCATTTGTAGGCAGCTTTGGAAGGATTTGTATCCGTAAAGGTAGGATATAAGTAGTTATAATACATAGGTAGATAAATGTGAGAGACTTCTCAGTTCCTCCTTACCTCTAAATGGAAGCTGGAAATGAGCCCATGGTGCTATAGTACTTAGCAATATTTACCTGTTTCAAAACATTTGAATGAAATGAAATGGAATGAATGAATGACATTTATGCTGGTCATAGACCAACATGTAGAAAATGAAAAATGGAAACAAATAAGAGTATGGTATAAAATACAATGCAATGTCATAATATAGAAACTGTCAAGCCCTACTATGAAAACCTTTATGATATATTAAAATATTATGATCTTGTCAGCAAGCCTTGGCAGGTAACGACAACTGTTTAGAAGCTAGCCACTTCTTCTGTAACCAGGGATGCCATTCAGACAAATGATAAAATGAACAAAATTCATTGGATCTACTAGGAGTTTTCTGTAGAATTGGAATAATAGACAAATCACTTATTTTGATAAAAAGACAGGTGAAATAAAGCACATTGGTCTATTTACGCTTTCCCCACCTCACTAGGAAACAGTTGCTCTTGATAAGGAACCTTCCTGAATCTCCTTCCTGGAGTGCAGATGGCAGAGCCTTGAATCTATCTAATGTACGTAGATGCTTTTCTGAATTTAGGAATGATCAAATTTGCCTTATAATTTGCAGGCACAAATGCCCTTCCATTATTCCTGAAGTCAGGGTATATGACAGCCTTACCTATGAACTTCTGCAGTTCTCTATTCACAGTTGGGTAGTGACTTTGACTTTGGTATACCCCAAACCCAGAGGAGTGCTAGGAATAAATTCAAGGTTCTGTAGTTTTTCATTCAGTGTGCTTTTCCATTTTGACTGAAAGACTTGATTTAGTCAGTGGGCCCAGTTCCATGGGAGGGGGGGGGGAAATCACCTCCAACCAGAAGTTGATTTTGTGAACCATCATGCAAGGTCTTCTTCAGAAATTTGTCTTGCTTCTGGCCGTGTAATTGGATTGGGCCACCCGAAGTTTCATAGTCTGTAAGAAACATTGTATCAGAGCACTTGAAGAGCTTTTTTCCACATAGCTGCTTTTATTAAGAAAAAGGTGCCTCTGCCACAAATCTTAAGGGGAGGGATTTTTGTGGTGAGGGCAGGGAGATTTAAGGGAAGAATATCATTTCTGAAGTAGGGTTTGTGAAGATAGTGGAACAATGTTGAAATAATTGCTGATGTGAAGAAAATTAAGCAATGGAGGAAGAAATTAATTCAAACTCACAAGGGGATAGAGACTGGGAAATTACTTTTAGAAAAGTAATTCATTATGTAACTTGTTCTTAAATGCCCCCAATGTAATTTTTTGCCATTATTTGGCTAGTCATAGAATCATAGAATTGCAGAGTTGGAAGAGACCACGAGGGCCATCCAGTCCAACCCCCAGTCCAACATTGCTTGTTGTGTTGTAAACAAACAATACAACACAACAAGCAATGTAATGACAACCAACAAGTAGTCATTACATTGCTTGTTGTGTTGTATTGGTTGTTTAGTTTCTTTTGATAAGGAAGGACATAAAATGAGAAAACCTTTGCTCAAAATGCCCTTTAAATGCTTTTTAATGGTCATTTTAAAAAATGATCAGAAAACATTGCTCATCACACCAAAATTGCACAAGAATTACAATTATCCTCAGTCATTGCATTACTTTTGAAATTCAACCTCCTTACCTGACTCCAGCCTTCCCCACTTCCACAGCTGCTACATCATTGCAGGTTGTTGTGTCACTCTGGTTGCTGTGTAACTCTCCTAACGTCTTACTTCCAAATTCTTAATGGGTATAAAAGGAGTTTTAAGAGAATTGCTGTAATGCTCATAGAGGATTCCATCTCCATCTTGTTCATTTTGGGGTCCCTCTTTTTCTTTTTTTCTTTTTTTTATTAATTATATTTAATTACAGAAAAAACATTATTTAAACTATAAACAGTTATGTTTCTTTGTATGGGTTCCCCTTTTTTCATGATTAGCTCTTCAGTCTAACAACAATGAATAACAATAACCACTTGCTTGCTGCCTTTCCTTGAAGTTTTTTTCTCAAGTATCCTAAGAATTGTCATCCATCTTTATTGTTCTTTGTACAGTACTGCCCCCTTTTTCACTCTTCTTTCTTGCAAGAAGTAAATAAAATAAAATGTACTGTACTGTGAATCTGATGATCAGCCAATTCAACCATATTTTTAAATAAAGTCTTTGCTTCACATGATGCCACTCCATCTCCTGTATACAGAGCAATATATCAGGCCAGTGCAGATGTTTTCTGGGGTCCACCTCTGGATAGCAATTGCTAGAGGCATTATTATACAACCCACTGAGCAGAAAGTTGATGACTTCCATGTTTCCCCTCCATAGCGGCTTGACTCACCCCATTGGTGATTTAGAGCCAGAAATCTTGGCTCTGACACCAAGAGGGTTCCCCTGATAGCACAATCTCTGCCAGCAGATGAAATGACAGGAGTGCCATTAACAGCAGCATATGCCTGAAAACACACACATACAGTGAGGAGAGAAGGGATGGGGTGGGTGGGAAAGAGAAGGCCTCAGTCACAGGAAGAGATAAAGAGAAAAAGTGTAATAATTACTACAGTAATTACTGCACCCCACCTTTTGAAGGCATTCTGATAATTTGTAATATTAGAATGTGTGTACTGCTGGCACATCATTTACACCCAAGCCTGGGCTGGATTTTCCCTCTGATAGGCATGGCCATAATTATCCACATTTGACCCACAGCCTGTTGCTCTAGCTGAAGGTAAGAATAATTGCTTGGGATGAAATCTGGGTGAGCCCTGCCCCAGTCTGACAGGGCATGTAAAACAGTTCTTTGTCTACCAACCTCACCTAGACTTTTCCAGACACAACCTGCAGGCTCCCTTCCCACTTCTGTGTGCAGACTGGAGAGGCAAAGTCTAGTTGCTCTGCAGATGTTCTTTCTCTCCCTTGAAGGTCTTTCTTTTCTTTCTGAGATACAGGTTTGATTAGACTAAATTTGTAGCCAGTTCTAGGAGAGAAGTGAGCACCTCCTTTTACCTCTAATGACTGCAACCCCAAGACTAGCTTTTACCATAAACTTGCCAATAATATGCTTGTGATCTGTCTTACGTTGTATGCACTTTATTTGCAACAAGGGAGTATCCTTCTCTATGTGCATTCTAGCCTTTGTACATACCAATAGGTTCCTCCTGGGCTAGAGAGGGGTCTGTGGCTTAGTTCCTTTAAGAAGCTTATGCATGCCTGCGGTTTATCATGTAGCAACAACTCTGGAAGAAACCAGGCTATGTCTTTGAGTTGCCAGCACCAAAATGCTAAAAACCAGGAGGATGCTTTGATCATTCTTAAACCACCATTTGTTGTTTGGGTACTGCAGCTGTGAGGAGAAAAGATGCTGATGAACAAATTTTACCTTGTATCATATTTGTGGTAGGAAGAATTGGTGCCAGTTTCTTTTGGGGAAGATAGTATGGTTTTGAATATTACCTATAACAGAGATGCCTCTAATTGCAGTATCAAGCTGGAAAGCTAATGCTCTGGGTTTGCAGAGTGATTACAATGATTGGCATGATTGCGTGTGATTGAACGTGGTCAATATTGAACGTGGTCAATATTGTGATAGCCGTGCTTAACGGAAGATTAAAAAGATTCCTAGAATGAACAGCCTTTTAATGGCTCTTGGCAAAGACCAGGCTCAGTCTTCATACTTGGTATATTCAGTGTGTCTAAAAGGAGTACATTCCCAGTCTCAGGTCACCAGATAATTTTCCACTAGAGTTCCTAGAATCCCTGATGTTTGGCTCTGCTAGCTAGGGACTTTGAGGTTTGGGCTCCAAATCTAGAGATCAAGGTTTGATAATGCTCTGGGAATTAATTTTTTTAACTTGTTTGATTCATGACTGTGACGTCTGAAACTTAGGGGTTGTCTAGATGGTGAAAATACCCCTCATAGAATTTGTGGGGAATCCTACCTGTCTAAATGGGTACCTGCACCAATCTACACTATTTGGAAGGAGGGGGGCCCAAAACAGCAAAAACAACACGGTAAAAGACTTAACGTTTTTTCCCATACTTTTAAAAAAAACCACGAGGGGGTGCACATTCCTGCTTGTTTGGACTATCAAATGACAGGAAATTTGAAGGGAAGCACAAAGCTGATTGGCAGGGTAAGAGTGGGGGCGGGGCTTGCTAGCAGGGTAAATATGCCATGTTGGATTTTCGCCTTAGTGATCGCTTGCTAAGGTGATAAAATAGGATGGTTATTTTTTGTTTTACTCTCTTATAAAAATTTTTTTAAAATCACTCTATTGCTCCAGTACACCTTGGATGACTTAAAAAAATGTGAAGAACTACCACAAGTAAATCACTCATGGCACAATCTGGAATGCAAGGCTTATGGGGGCTCCCGAGGCCAGAAAAACCATTTAGACATGTCGCTGCTGCTGTGAGATGCCAATACTACGAGGTACTCGGAAGGGGTTTCCCTTTGTGTAGATGAGCCCTTAGGCTGCTGACAGACTGCAGAAATGATGCCGTTTGACACTTTAACTGTCATGACTCAGTGCTATGGAATTCTGGGATTTGTAGTTTTGTGAGATATTTAATCCTCACCACAACAAACTACAAATCCCAGGATTCGATAGGATGGAGCCCGGATAGTTAAAGCAGTGTCAAGCTGCATTATTTCTGCAGCAATGCATGGCAGCAGCCTTAGGTTGCAATATGAAGCACCGATTGGGGGGAGGAGCCATTGAATATGGATGGAACTATCTGCTAACTTAATGAATGTGCAAAAGACTGAGCTGCATATATACCTTTCTCTTGCTGAAATAGTCCTAAAGTTGCCCATCATAGGCTTATGTTTATTCAGTAATGGGAGTGGGGGATAGTATGAAGGAAAATGAATGGAAGATGGCGAGGAATACGTAACTGCTACAGATTTCCACATAATGAATTGGCTCATGGCATACATAAGACTCAGGGGCTCAATGAATTGTTGGTTTCTTCTAGCATTTAACATTATGAACTGGGCCAGCTGTCTTGTAAAATCCTGAATACTGTAGTCTCTGTCCTGGAAAGTGTGCAGATGGAAAGCAGAATGACTCAGGGACATAACTGCATCATAATATTTTGCAGTAATGTAGTAGGCTTACAAAAGTTCTTGACCCAAAGCAAAACTCTCCTGCTCTCTCCCCACCCCTGATGATCAGAGCAGCAGTGACTATTTTTTAAAAGAGTAAGGCTGGCATGGAAAGAGTTAATCTAAACTGATTTGTTGTGTTTACCCTGTGGCATAAACATTTTGAAATGCATGCTGGCCTTCGTTTGCATATTGATATGTATCCTGAAGGGACTCAGTTTGGAAAGTTTTTGTGCTTTTTTAGAAATCCATCTTCCCATGCAAGGGAGGAAATTATTCATAATTAAAAAGCAATAATAACATAGAGTGAAGGAACCCAGCTGTAGCTTATTCTCCCTCCCTCCCTCCCTCTCTCTCTCTCTCTCTCTCTCTCTCTGTGTGTGTGTGTGTGTACATGTGTAGAGGTTGAGGGAACACAGGAGAATCTATTTTTAATAGTTTCCACAGCAACAGAAGATTTTGCTTACAGTAAATTTCATCTTGCTCAAGGAGGCCATTCTGATTTAGTATTTTGAGAAACACTTCTATGAGAGTAAAAAGGGGCATAAAGGATATCCCCCTCCTTGCTCTGTAATATATTTCAGAGTTGGGGACGGGGAGAAGTATTGCCCACAAGGCAAGGGCCATCAAACACTGAAGCAGTTGCTGGAGCCTGTGAAACAGAGCTGCTAAAAGTACCACTTGAAGCAAGGCAGCAGCTGCTGTGACATCTGCCTAGCTCTTTCTTGACCTCTTGGCTTCACTTCTATTTTTGAGATAAGATGGAGCCTTGCAAAAATTGCCTTGACTGGACAGTAGGCCTAACCCTCTACCAAGGACTGGCCTTGGACTCACCTTGCCCATACACTCAGTTAATATCCTTGGCTGGTAGCATGTGGACCTTCCCTCCCCTCCTATATGCCTTCCAACTCGGTTCATCTCCATTCTCCAGTGCCCTGCTGAGATTAGTGCCATATCTGCCAAGTCCACGAGATGCCAGTCTCTTTCTAGGGTTGTTTCACAGCTGTAGCAGCAGGTGGCTGTACCTTTGGGGAGGAAGTCAAGTAGGGGATCAGTTCCAGAAGAGCATTTCACAGCTCACTTGCCAGAGCTTGACATCTCATGCTGGGCAGGCTTGTGGCAATCTGCTAGAAATGGTTGGGATGGCAATCACATGTGTTTTCAGTATATCATCATCATGATCATCATCAGTCACAATATCGACATTGTCCCCTGAAAACCTGTCCCATGAAACACCAAAGGGACATTAATTTCTTGCCACTACCTAAGGTTTTTGTGGCATTAAATTAAGTTTCACCCCAGGATACTCCTGTTATTTGCATTTAAATGTCTTGTAAATCCCCACCCCCATGACATGTATACAAAACTTGTTTAATGGAAGTAGGGAGCCCTGGTGGCACAGTGGTTAAATGCCAGTACTGCAGCCACAACATTGCGAGTTCAGTCCCAAGGTCTTCTAGGTTGACTCAGCCTTCCACCCTTTTGTAGGTCAGTAAAATAAGTACCCGGCTTGTGGGGGCAATTAGCTAACACACATTGGAAACTGCTTAGAGAGTGCCTAGCATGCTATAAAGTGGTGTAGATGTGTAAGTGCTATTTGTAAGCTGCTTTGAGAGCCTTTGTGGCTGAAGAGCAGGATATAAATACCTAAATATATAAAACAAATAATAAATATTCAAGGTATTCGACCTTAGTGGGACTGAAAACCCATTCACACTATACAATTGTCCCTTCACATTCGCGGGGTTACAGCCACCAGACCCCTGTGAATGTGAAAAAACCGCGAATAACAATCACCCCAGGGAGTGAGGGAAAATCTCTCAAACCGCTATCGGCTATCTGCTGGGCTTTCGCCCTCCCTGGTTTAAGGAGGTTTTGCCTCACCCCCCCCCCCCTTTCCTGGCTTTTCCTTGCCTTTGTGAAGATCCAGGGAAGCCCAGGGAGTGAGGGAAAATCTCTCAAACCGGCTGTCTGCTGGGCTTTCACCCTCCCTGAAAAGGCAGCCAAAGCTCAGCAGAGGAGCAGTTTGAGAGATTTTCCCTCGCTCCCTAGGCTTCCCTGGCTCTCCTTTCTCTCTCAAACCGGCTGTTTGTTTGGCTTTCGCCCTCCCTGAAAAGGCAGCTAAAGCTCAGCAGAGGAGAGGTTTTAAGAAGTTTTGCCTCACCACCGCGCTTTCCTGGCTCTTCGTTCCCTTTGTGAAGAGAAGGGAAGACCCAGGAGACAGGCAGTGGGTGAGGGAAAACCGCGAATAATCAAAACCGCGAGTGTCAAAGTCACGAATGCAAAGGGACAACTGTAGAATTATAGTGCTATTATTCCACTTTAACTGTAGTGGTTCCATCCTATGGACTCTTGGGATTGGTAGTTTAGGGAGGGGCATTTAGAATTCTCAGCCGAAGAAATCCAGTGACTCACCAAACTACTAGTCCCAGGATTCCATAGGCTGAAACCATGGCAGTTAAAGTGGAATAAAACTTGTGTAGTGTGAACAGGCCCCAAGACAGAAATAATGTAATTATTTTTGAATTGGCTACTGGGTTTGAGTTTTCAAATTGTTCCTTCACCCCCATTTGGAAATTGACAGTTGACATGGCATGGGATTCAGAACAGCCTGCCACTGGATAGTATTGTCCAGTTGGCTTGGAATATAATCCTTAAAATGGCACCATGCAATTATTTTCCTGTTTCTCAGAAAGTACCTAAAATATATAATTTTTAGTTATAGTAGCCCCCCCCCATATCTACTGATTCGCCAACCGCTGATTCAGTTACCTGAGATTGGTGTCAGTGGGGGGTGGGTGGGGGAGGGAGGGGAGGAGGCTTCTGGACGGTTTCCATGGCAGCAATGGAGATGGGAGGGCAAAGGGAGGGGAGGAGAGTTCTTGCCTCCTTCTCCCTTCAGCATGGCTCTGGTGGTGGTTATGGAGATGGGGGGTGAAGGGGGGAGGAGAATTCGTGCCTCCCTTCTCCCTTCACCCCCCTCCTCCAGCAATGGCAATGGTGACAGGGGCGCTATTATCCACAGAATTCATTATCCGTGGGGGGCCCTGGAACCAATCCCCCGTGGATACGGGGGTCCCACCTTTCTTTAAAAAAAACTGGAATGGTACGTGCTGCAGGTTTGTGGTACAAAACATACCTAAATAGCCTAAGATAACAATAAAACTACACAAACACATGAAGGATGGACTTTTAAAAAAGAAATTATACATGGATTTTACAAGAGATTAATAAAACAATGGCATAACAGTATGCCCAGACTGCCCCCAGCAATGATACTCAAGATCTATGGACAAGGTTGATTTTTTTTTAACTTGAAAAAACTGTACTTAATTCCCCCCCCCCCGCCCATAAAACCTAAATCTTCTGGAAGCTAGCCTTGACTATTCTGAGAGTAAAGACAACAGGAAAGGCAACACACACAGACCTCCCCTGCCTGCCACAATATCAATAGATTGGCAGTTGTAATGTTCATGCTTACTTGGAAATGAGTTCTACAGAGGTAAGTAGAGTTTAATTGATAAAAAAGAGTGAACCTCTCCCTTGTTGTGGCATAGTCATTATATACCTTTGTTATTGTGGGATTGATACAGGTAACTTGTCATTTGGTACTACAGTCATCCCTTCACATTCGCGGGGGTTATGGGAACAAGACCCCCGCGAAAGTGAAAAAACCTCAAATAAAAGCAGCCTCTGAGGGTTTAACGAGGAGCCCTTCCTAAACACACACACACACACACACACACGGAAACTGACCCAGCCTCTGAGCATTTAAGGAGGAAAGAAAATCACAGCCCCATGCTGTGAGCACGCAAGCAAAGTCCTCCCTTGCCACTCCCCTCTCTGTGTCTTAACAAACTGAATTGCTTCTTTAAAACTCACATTTTACCCAATGTCTCCTCATGGCCCAAAGAAAAGCACAGTTGCATGCTTGCCACCTCCTCTCTGTATCTCAACAAACTGAATTTAAAACTTAGCTTTTTTAAAACTCACATTTCGAACTTTTCCTGCACACATTCACACACAGGGAAGGTGCGGGTGGCATCTCCCAGCAACCCAGCCTCTGAGCATTTAAGGAGGAAACTTCCTGCTGGCCGAAAGAAAAGCACAGTCCCATACTGTGAGCACATAAGCTTTCCTCCTTAAATGCTCAGAAGCTGGGTGGGTTGCTTGCTGGGAGATGCCACCTGCCCCTTCCCTATGTGTGAATGTGTGTAGGAAAGGTTCGAAATGTGAGTTTTAAAGAAGCAATTCAGTTTGTTGAGACACAGAGAGGGAGTGGCAAGCATGCAGCTGTGCTTTTCGTTGGGCCATGAGGAGACATGGGGTGAAATGTGAGTTTTAAAGAAGCAGTTCAGTTTGTTAAGACACAGAAAGGGGAGTGGCAAGGGGGGGACTTTGCTTGCGTGCTCACAGCATGGGGCTGTGATTTTCTTTCACCTTAGAGGCTGGTGTGGGGGTTGCTCGCTTGCTGGGATCTTCCCTGTGTGTGTATGTGTGCAGGAAATTTTCCTCCTTAAATGCTCAGAGGCTGTGTTGGGGAGAGCAGGGCGGGGAAGGAATTTATGCAAATACATAAAACCTTGAAAGTCAAAGCCGCGAATGTAAAGGAACAACTGTAGTTGCTTCCAGGTTGCAGGCGTGTATCTGAATTGGGACACCAGCCCTTCTCTTGAACAGTTAACTGAGATTATAACAAAAAAAAAAAAAAGTGAGGCAGCCTGTGACAGGCACTTTGAGGGCCACACTCCTTATCTGTTTGTATTCTGTGGTCCTATTCTCTGAAAAGCTAACCTATACCCTAAAGGAACCAGATCCTGTCTGATCTTGGAAGCTAATCAGGGTCAGCTCTGGTTAGTACAGTGGGCCCTTGGTATCCTCTGAGGTTTGGTTCCAGGACCCTATCCCCCACCCCTATGGATAGCAAAATCAGTGGATGCTCAAGTCCCATTATATCTCTCTGGCTTTTCTTCGCAAATGAAGATTCAGGAAGGACTCATCCCGTGCTATCTGCAAGTGTGCTGATGACTAAAAAGGCCAATCCAAGATAAACAAGTCCAGTTGCAGAAAGGACAGCAGAAGGTCTCCTTGGGTGATGTTTCCGGGTTGTGATTCTTTCTGCGTTGTCGTTTCTCTTCAAGACTTGTTCGGCGTGAGTTCTCAAATAAGGCTGCAGCATTGTGGATAGTGCGTCTCCATGCCTCCCGATGTGAGGCCAGGGCGGACCATTGTTGGCAATCAGTTTGGCCGAGCCTGAGATGTTGCTTTAGGGAGCCCTTGTATCAGTTTTTTGGAGTGCCCCTCTTATGCTGACCCTGGCATAGTAAAATGGTTGTCCTTTATATAAAATGGTGCACAGCAAGGTTTACTTTTTGGAATATTTTCTTTAAAAATATTTTCAAGCCGTGGTTGGTTAAATCTGTGGATAAAGAATCCATGGATAAGGAGGGCTGACTGTGCTTGGATAGGAGACTGCCAACTAATGCCAGGTGCTGCAGGCTATATTTCAGAGGAAGGAACTGGCAAAACCACCTCTGAGTATTCCTTGCCTAAGATAACCCAATGAAATTCATGGGGTTTGCATAAGTCGAGAGGCAACTTGAAGGCACAGGAACATACCATACACGCACATTCTTTGAAAGGATTCAAGCAGGCAACAATGAATAGGATCACTTCAGTTGCTTCCCCTCCTGTTTAGGCAACATGTAGGCAGAAACATATGAGGTAGCCCGCAGACTGTAGGATTCCCTTGTTCCCTTGCCTCAGGGTGGAAGGACTTGGCTGTTCGTCTTCCTATTTATGAATCAATAAGAGAGAACTTTTTCTCACCTGCTCTGGATAATTCTCAATGGTATGTAATGGCTTTGGGGAGCAGGTAATTGCAGTGATCACTTTACTCATGTTGGTGTTGAAAGGAATCAAGATTGGGACTGGTGGGGAGGAGGTTGGAGGAGGCCATTTGCTAATTAGCTGCCCTTCTGCTGAACCGAAAACATATTAACCTTTTGCACAATTGCACACTATTAAATGCTGAAGAGATTGGCTTTAATGATGAGAGAAACATAGCAACAAAAATGCAACTGGGACATTTTTTTTTCTGAATTAGCGGAAGCTTTTGGAGCAAAACATGGACAAGTTTACATCATGATGAGCATGAACAGAAGAATATCTGACTTTGTTTTATTTTCGAATCTAGGAAACACATTCAGGGGTAGCCATGTTGGCCATGCAGCAAAACAAAATCCACAAAAAAAGTGATACCTTTATTGGCCAACCAAATGCAAAACAGCTTTGAAAGCTTGCGTCATTTAGTTGGCCAATAAAGGTATTGCTGGATTTTGGATTTTGACTTTGTTTTGTCATCTGGGAGATAGAAAAGTAGCTCCTTTGTAAAGTGGTTGCAGGAATGTGAAGTCAAAGGCTTTCACGGCCAGCATCCATGGACTTTCCTTGGTTGTTTTTTTTTTTCCTGGGCTATGAGACCGTGTTCTGGAAGAATTTCTTTCTGATGTTTCGCTTGCATCTGTGGCTGGTATCTTCAGAGAATGGTTGGGTTGGAGTGTGTGGGGGATTTATATATTGTGAACCACTGTTGGAGAGGATATATAAATTTGTGTATTTGAATTATTAGTTTCTGGGTGTAGAAATGCAAGGAGGATTAGTGTCTGTTTGGCTAATGGTTGGTTGATGGCCATCAATGTTAATGGGCCATCAACCAACTATTAGCCAAACAGACACTAATCCTCCTTGCATTTCTACACCCAGAAACTAACCATTCAAATACATAAATCTACATATCCTCCCCAACAGGGGTTCACAGTATATAAACCCCACCCACACTCCTACGTAACCATTCTCTGAAGATGCCAGCCACAGATGCAGGCAAAACGTCAGAAAGAAACTCTTCCAGAACACAGCCTCACAGCCTGGAAAAAAAACAAGGAAAATCTATAGTTGCAAGAACTTTTTACACCGAATCAGCAGCTGTGGGGAGGACAAGCAGTAGCTTGAAGGTGACAAGGCCAAGTTTAAGTAGCACAGCAGGAAAAACAGGGGGTCCGTATGCACTGGATTATGGTGACAGTTGGGTGCAGGGCCCCGCTTAACCTCCTGCTGATCTCCACTTCCATGCCTGCCTGCATTGACTCTGCATCATGCGAGCTTGGTGGCAGCTGCCTCTGTCCAGTAACATTGCCTTCCCTGTTGCCACAGTGACAAGCATGCATGGCTGAGAATAGCAGCATCCCTTCCTCTATGGCCTTGGCTGAGTCTTCCCAACACAAATGTTGAGGACTAAACTATTCTCTCTGGCTTTAAGGCTGGCTAAGCAATGACATGGGGCAGCTGGGGAGGGACTGTGATAGACAGCTGGAGCTTCCTTGCTGCTCATGGGCTACTGCACCTGAGCTTTACAGGTACTTTGACCTGAATTCCAGAACTGAAGAAAGAGAACTGGAAAGTTTCCAACCTGAGCAAAGGGGGACCAGTTGAGGATGGGTGAGGAAAGAGGAGAGTCTTTATTCCTCCAAGTTGCCCTATTGTAGTAAGCAGACTCATGAATGCTCAAATATGTGAACATTTCTTCCTTATCCAGTGAGTATACTAGGCAGGAATTGTGATACTTTCTGTGAGTAACTACCACGCCATCCAGAACCAAAGAGCAACTACCACGACCACAAAGAGCAACCACCAGGGTGCGTGTGATGGGGAAGTTATGTATAACAGTCTCTGAACAATCACTCATTTGGGCTGTGATACCTGTGCTCATTCTATAGTGTACCAATCACACAAGGAGCCATCACTGTAGGGGATTTGCACATTTCTACATTACACTGAATCAGCATTCCTGAAACCATCCCTTACCCCTCAAAATAGCCTCTACTTCTGTATGGAACACAAGGGGTATGTGTTTTGGGAGAGTGCATGTGCACACATACATACAGCATGGAAGCATCTTTTATTGCAAGTGCATTTGCCTTATTTCCATTTTTGTAGAAAAGGGTCAAGAGAGGAATATAGGATCTCCCATGACAGACTTTTCTTTGTTGCAGAAGCAAGCTTAAAAATGTGTGTAGACGGTGCATACTTTAAGAATCAGTAATACGTCTTTTGCATATGTATGCATGTTTGTATGTGCCAAAGGATTCTATCATATCTTCTGTTTTGTTGCTGCAATTTACATTGTCTATACTGTTAAGGGTTGTGGCTGAAATTTGTCAGTAGCAACAACTGGGCTGAATTCTCCAGCTCTGGCAGTTGAAAATAATGTTAGGGAAATTAAAGCAATGTTATAGTTTGATGTACAATACATTATTGTACAATACACAACCCTTAACAGTTCATACAGGAAATTGTAAATACATTTGATGTCTCTGCTATGAAAGCAATGTGATAATGTGGGCTCTCCCATTACCTGGCCAACACAGCTGAGGGGTAGACGCTACCCTCCAGGTCTCTCTCTGGCTTTTCTTTGCAAACGAAGATTCAGGAAGGACTCATCCCACGCATTCTGCAAGTGCGCTGATGACTAAAAAGGCCAATCCGAGATAAACAAGTCTGGTTGCAGAAAGCACAGCAGAAGGTCTCCTTGGGTGATGATTCCAGGTTGTGATTCTTTCTGCGTTGTTGTTTCTCTTCAAGACCTGTTCGGCGTGAGTTCACAAATAAGGCTGCAGCATTGTGGATAGTGCTTCTCCATGCCTCCCGATGTGAGGCCAGGGCGGACCATTGTTGGTGATCAATTTGGCCGAGCCTGAGATGTTGTTTCAGGGAGTCCTTGTATCGCTTTTTTGGAGTGCCCCTCTTACACTGATCCATGGCGAGTTCACCATAGAGTAGTACTATTTTGGGGAGGCGATGGTCCTCCATCCTAGGAACGTGCCCTGCCCAGCGCAGCTGCGTTCTCAATATCATGGCCTCAATGCTGGTGATCCCTGCTTGATCAAGGACAGCAACATTCGTCACATAGTCAGTCCAGTGTATATTTAGGATTGTGCATATACGGCGCTGATGAAAGCGTTCGAGGAGTCGTAAGTGTTGGCAATAGGTGGCCCATGTTTCAGACCCATAAAGGAGAATAGACAGTACAATGGCTCTATACACACTGATTTTTGTGCTTCGCCTCAGGTGTTTGTTACTCCAGACTCTTTTGTAAAGTCTTCCAAATGCACTATATGCCTTTGCTAATCTGTGATCAATCTCTTTGTCAGTCTTGGCATCTGAGGAGATGATGCTTCCCAGGTAGGTGAACTACTGAACGGACTTAAGCACAGATTTGCCGACGGCAGTGTGGGGATGGTGGTGTTCATCCTGTGGTGCAGGCTGGTAGAGAACTTCTGTTTTCTTCAGGTTGACTTCCTGCCCAAACAGCTCTGCCCCTCCAGGTAGACAAAGGTTTAATGATATGCTGGAGTTAAGTTACATTTATTGGGGAGTCAGCATCACAAGGGGTCAGAGATCATGAGAGCCACTAAACCAGTGTGAATGACCACTGAAAAAGCTTGGAGAGGCTTCTGAGTCGAAGAGCTAAAAGCCTCAGGATGCCACAAGCCTGAGAGAGAGAACAAAGAGAGACAATAGATGGGGGTTCCTGTCCCATCTAAAGGGGTGCATGGTAGAGACTGGGCTGAAGTGTCCCAAGCTCCCAGCCCCGTGAACATCCAGACTAAGAACTACATCTCTCCATGCGTAGACTAGGAAATGTGCTTAGGTAGACGCGTTAGGCATATATTTTCTTTGTAACCTTGACTGAATGACCTAGGCCGTTGTTTGTAACTTGTAACTTAAGTAACTGCATGAAGAAGGTGTCTTCACAGAAAAGATACCTTTTCTGGTGTACAAGATTGCTACTAAGAATAAGAAGCTTTCCTTTAAAGTTCTCCCTTCCTTCCCTTTTATGTGCCTGGCTTGGTTTGTGTACATCTGTGCTGGGGCAGAGGTGGACTATGCAAGCTAAAGTTTTCCCCCACTAACTCCCCACTGAGTTACTAGTTGGGGAGTGTTAAAATCAGTGGCTGTTGACAGGTCTCTCTATATGTCCCATCCTACTCAGCAGAAGCAGGAGCGTGGCAGCAGGTTTTGAAATCTGGAGTGTGGACTTAGAGTTAAAGGAAGATGTATCTGCTCTCTAGCTCCTCTGCTTCTTGCTCTTCTTTTGGGGTAGGAGGAAGGGGTGTGTGGTGGGACAGACTGCTTGTTCTAAGAGCAACTGGTTTTATGTGTGTGTGCCTGCTCAGCAGGCTCCAGCATTTCTCTATCTCTCAGGCTGCTTCATTTGTTTCCCAATAGAAACACCACAAGCAGTGTGCATCCTTTTGTGCCCAGTTACCTCCTTTAGTCTTGTCAAGTCTTATAATGTCCAGTTTCTATGCTAAGAGGAACAATTTCACTCTACATTCAAAGGGTGTGTCTACACTGTAGAAATAATGCAGTTTGACACCACTTTAACTGCCATGGCTCCATCCTACAGAATCCTGGGGTTTTTAATTTTGTGAGGTATCAGCACTCTTTGGCAGAGAAGGCTAAAAACCCTGTAAAACCACAAATCCAGAATTCCATAGGATGGAGGTACAGCACTTAAAGTGGTGTCAAAGTGACATTATTTCTACAATGTAGTTACAACCAAAGAGAACTATAGACTACATTGGTCTTTCTTGCACAGAATTCTGCTCAGACTCAGTGTTACAGGATCTTGTTGATGAGCCTGAATGTTGAAACAGTGTAAGGTTATGAATGTAATTACAAGACTAACAACTTCAGGGGTCTAGCTGAAGCTGAGCAGATGCAGGGGGAGAGAGAATGAACACCCAGAGGACCATACGTGGAAACAGGTGAATTTAGAATTGCCAGCGGGTTTTTTCCTATGGAGATTCTTCGTTCAGAAATAAGGAAGAAATGCTAGCAGTGGAATTCCTCCTATGAGATGTCAAGCATGGCTGGTTCTTTTCTAATGTCGTCTTCATTTACGAGGAAACTCTTAGTGGGAATCATGAGTTCTCCATATAAGCAAATTCCTAGTTCTATGCTTTTGTTGTTTGTGTTCCTTGACAATTGCACTTTTAAGGAGGCAGTGAATTAATTCACACCTGGCTGTTGGCATAAAACTGTCTGCTAGTAACAGGGTAAAACAGCAAACAAGGGCCAACAGTAGTAAGGAAGTGTTCCTGCTGCATTCTTTGAAAGCTTGTGGTTTTCTCCCTTGACAAGAAATGGAAAAGAGCAAAAGGATTAGGGTAAGGAATCTTTCCTGCCTTTTCCTCTCTAAAAACATTCCATGTTTTGTTTGTCACATGGCATTGATCTTATCTAGAGCTTGGGAAAATGTGGCAATTGGGAAAATGTGGCAAAAGCTAATACTCAGTGACCAGGTTGTATGGGGGATTATGGGAGTTGTAGTCCAAATAATCAACTTTCCCCAGCCCTGTTCCTACCTGTAAACAAGGCCTGGACATTCTGCTAAGTAATACACTGTTAGTTTAGTGACACTAACTGATGCTCCCATCTGCTCTTTCTTGGTTGCTCTAATGGAGCCTGCAGAAATGTACCACCACATGTGCCCCATATACAGCCCCGCTTTGGACTGTCCTTATTGTCATGTGCTGAGCATATGCCCCTAGGCTTGATGGATGGCTGTGAAGCTCACTGGGTGGTCTTGGTGAAGTTTCTGTTCCTCGTGGTATTTTTCAGTCTATGAGGTTCGTTGTGAGGATTATATTAAATTCTCCCATGTATGCTGCCCTAGGGTGGAATTCAAACTTAAATAGAAGATAGTACTCCACCCCAACCAAAGATGACATGAGGCCACCATTATCAAAATATCACAACACAGACTAGCACTTCAGCTGGTAGGGCAGGGGACACCCCAATTATATTTTTTATTGGATTTTCACCAAATTTGGAGGGTATGTTTTTGAAATGGTCTGATTTAAATGGTAGGTCATATACCATATATGAAATTCACTTAAGGGGAGCCCTCTGGGGCATCCCAATTATTTTGTTTTCATTCAAACAGAGTAGTGTGGCATATCATTTGAAAAACTGAGCTAAGCTCAAAAAATTAAATTTTCCGAAGTTTTGCCACAAATGTATAAATAATATTATTTATGTATTTTGTCTGTTAGCAAATCTGTGCTTAAGTCCGTTCAGCAGTTCACCTACCTGGGAAGCATCATCTCCTCAGATGCCAAGATTGACAAAGAGATTGATCACAGATTAGCAAAGGCATATAGTGCATTTGGAAGACTTTACAAAAAAGTCTGGAGTAATAAACACCTGAGGCGAAGCACAAAAATCAGTGTGTATAGAGCCATTGTACTGTCTATTCTCCTTTACGGGTCTGAAACATGGGCCACCTATTGCCAACACTTACGACTCCTTGAATGCTTTCATCAGCGCTGTATACGCACAATCCTAAATATATATTGGACTGACTATGTGACGAATGTTGCAGTCCTTGAGCAAGCAGGGATCACCGGCACTGAGGCCATGATATTGAGAACACAGCTGCGCTGGGCAGGGCACGTTTCTAGGATGGAGGACCATCACCTCCCAAAAATAATACTCTACGGTGAACTCGCCATGGGTCAGCGTAAGAGGGGCACTTCAAAAAAGCAATACAAGGACTCCCTGAAACAACATCTCAGGCTCGGCCAAATTCATCACCAACACTGGTCTGCCCTGGCCTCACATTGGGAGGCATGGAGACGCACTATCCACAATGCTGCAGCCTTATTTGAGAACTCACGCCAAACAAGTCTTGAAGAGAAATGACAACGCAGAAAGAATCACAACCTGGAATCATCACCCAAGGAGACCTTCTGCTGTGCTTTCTGCAACCAGACTTGTTTATCTCGGATTGGCCTTTTTAGTCATCAGCACACTTGCAGAAAGCGCGGGATGAGTCCTTCCTGAATCTTCGTTTGCGAAGAAAAGCCAGAGAGAGAGAGAGAGAGAGAGAGAGGGAGGTATTCATCATGTGTAACTGGCTGGACTGATATTTTTTTTTTAACCAAATTTGGAGGGAATATTTGTGATGTTCTGGCTTAACACGTAGACTAGGCATTGTGCGTAAAATTTAGTTGGGGGTGCTTTGGCATTGTTGTTTTTTGCCAAGATCCTGCATCATCAGACATAACTATTGACAGAGCTCTTTCACTGTCGTTATGTCTGACAATGCCACATATACCCCAAAACCCCACCTTTCAGCCTGGTAGTGCCCCAACTGGAGGGTTTCTGAGGCACAGTGCAGATTGGGACACTGGGAAATTATTCCTGCAGCACTCTCCTGCTTGCAGGCACATCAAGAACAGGCAGCCAGAGAGATCTCTCCAGGTCCTGCCACAACTGCTTCTCTCAGTACATTCCGTGACCAAGAGAATGCTGTAGAGATCATTTCCCAGTGACTCTGCAGCTCCATGGAAACTCTTCAGATGAGGCCCTGCCAAGCTGAAAATGTGGATGGGGTGGGGGAACACATTCAGTTGATGGACTTGTCTAGACGAGAAGAAATAATGCATTATAGCAAATTCACAGCAGCATCCTTTTGTTTCTACAGCCTTTCCATGAAAGTGATAAGCTGTGAAGCTCTCCACACTTGACATTCACATGCCCGGGAATCAAGATGGCAGCCATGTTATGTGCTCTTGCTGCTGCAGAGTTGTTGTTTTTTTGCTGCCAGGAAGGGGTGATCAGGGGAGACACTTGGAGTGGGAAGGTGAAGGAAACCCGGCAGCACCCAGAGATGACAAGGAGGGCAGCCACTGTGAGGAACAGGAGACCGGAGCCTCCAAAGCCCTCTGACATTGAGCTCAGATGTGAGACAGGCATGAGAGAAGGAGCAGCCCAGCCTGGGAAGGCGAGATGAAGCCAGAGCATTGAAGAGCCACCCTCCTTTTCCTTTTCCACAACCAGCGGCTGGCAAGGTGTCTCCTCCCATCCCTTTAATTGTAGCTGGATTCAGCTGGGATGAGTAAAGGGGTAGTGGCTCCATTCTCTCTTCCTGTTCATCATGGTGGCCACCCTCCTTGTTGTATCTGGGTGCTGCTGGATTCCCCTCACCATGAAGAATTGTCCTATGTACTGTACAGTTCAAAGAGTAATGGGGGAGCGCACGATTGCTAGCGCAGAAAGCACTTCTGGATGCTTTACGGTATGCCTATCCCCTGCACACATCTGACCAATCAGATCTCCAGTCCCGCCCTCTCCAGACTGTGCAGAAAATCAAATTGGTTGTCCCAACAAGCAGGAATGCGCATTTCCATCACAGTTAAAAAAGAAACTTCAGGAAAATCACAAAGGCTTTTCCCATGCAGTATATGGCGTTTTTGTCCCACCTCCTCCTTCCAAATATGGCAAATCACCGTGGGATCCCATTTAGACAAAAGGTATTCTCCTCGAATTCTATGAAGAGTATTTTCACCATTTAGACAAGCCCATTGACCATAAAAAAGAATCCCCAGCAGTTATGAGATCATCTGTCCAGCTTTCAAGGTCAGTTGAGACTGATGTGCAACATAAGGAATGTTTGAGCACCCCAAGCTTAGGCAGTTGGAACTGAGCAATCTTTAACAGTGGTGAATGATTCTCTTGATCAACGCTGGGTACTACAACTAGTTTAAGAACAGCCTTTCAGTCATGTAGATTCCAGGTAATGTAAAACAGCATTAAAACAATAATAATACTAAGATAAATGCAATGTCATAACACATCCATAATGAGTAGACCAAAGAAGATGCAAATAAAACTGTAAAACCTACAGAGCAAGCAGAGGCAATATTACCATTTAAACTGCCTTACCAATTAAGAAAAGTATTAGCCTGTCCTGTCACTGAAAAGACTGCAGTACTCTCCTGTTCGGAGAGGCGGTTTTCACAGTTGTGGTGCCACCACAGAAAAGGTTCTGTTATGTGTAGGCACAAAGCATATCTTCCTGCATGGAAAGCACTCAGAGAAGGGGCCAGCTGTGGAAGATCTTAAGTTGCAGACAGGATGGTATTGAAAAGGGCAGTCTTCAGCAATTTCAGTCCCAAGCATTTTAGATCTTTAAAGGTGAAAAACTCTGAATGGGTGCCAGGCGTTTAACAAACAGTTAGAAGCACTGTTTTTCTCTCTGTGCACACACACACACACACACACACACACAATGCAATTAAAGGATAAAGGCTACCAGTTAGAGACCATCCAGAAATAAACTTCAAATGCTGTTTTGAACAGAGGGCCTTTGTATTATTCATATTGAAGGCATTTCTTTTTGTCAGCGCAGGCTCTACTGAATACAGCATATCTCTGCATGCTGGATTCCATGTTGCAACTGTTCTGATGTTGTTTGGAGAAAGGGTTGTTGAAGCATTACTAGGATTTATTTCTGTCTTCTTCTATTAATGATTCATTTCTTTGCAGTGTCCCCATCATTCCCTCATGGAACTACTTAGGACCCCCCAGCTAAGTTTGTTTGTGCATTCCTAGTGGTGTGTTCTCTCTCTCTTGTCCAGCGTGGATGCTCTAAGCAGTTACCCTTCCTACATAGCTATAAAGTTGTGCCATAATCCCCTACTGCTCCAATGCTCAAAGACTCAGAGTAATTTCCCCTGTAACTCCCCCCCCCTTTTTTTTTTTGGCTAGATCAAGCACACTATTTTATTAGCATTGTGTGGAGCATTTTGCAGCTGTGGAGGCACAGCATGTGTGTTGCTGTGTTTTTGACTGAGAAATCAACACATTTGAAGTCTTTATTTTGTACATCCAGCATTGCCTTATTGCTCCAAATATTTTGAAGGCAAAGCATATGGATAAACAATAACTGCCAAATACTTTGGACAGCCTTGCAGGGCTTTGGATAACAAGAGTTTGGTGAAATAAGGCATTCTGTTATATCCATGATACCTGTGCATTGTTATGTTTGTATCTCATAGATGGGTCCCCTGCTCATGTCTTTCTGACCAATGTCCAGAAGATAGTGCCATTTAGTTGGCAGCCCAAACATTAATGGTCTTGGAATGCCTGACATTTGTCTTTAGTACCACCAAATGCTCAGGGATTAAACCTAATTGGAAAAATGATCCGGGCTTCAGTGACATTGGAAAGGAACTCTGACTTCTTCGCTTGAAAATATATATTGTGGTGCTGCACTAAACTTTTGTAAGGTCCAGTTTTCACTGTGAATGTTGCCTGTATGCAAGGGCTGGAGCTCTTGCCAAAAGCCAAGCTGCTCCATGCATGGCAAGCTGACCCATCATGATTCAAGGCTGGTGAACTGTTGCTTCTCCAGCTGGTTTGGACTTATCTCCCAGAAGCTCCAGGCAGCATGGGCCAAATGTAAGTGATTATGGGAGTTGTAGTTCAAACCAGTTTGGAGGGCTAGAGTTTTCCTATTCCTGGCATAATACTTTTCCCCTTTTTGATGAGAGCTTTGATAGATTGGAGGGGATGATTGTGGTATGCAGCAGACCACTCAGTGGAACAAGTCTATTAAACATGAGTCAGCAATGTGATGTGGCAGCCAGAAAAGCCAATGCGATTCTAGGCTGCATCAATAGGAGTACGAATAGTGTCTAGATCAAAGGAAGTAACAGTGCCACTCTATTCTCCTTTGGTCAGACCTCACATGGAATACTGTGTCTAGTTCTGGGCACCACAATTCAAGAAAGATTTTGACAAGCTGGAACGTGTCCAGAGGAGGGCAACCAAAATAGTAGGATGTCTGGAAGCCATGCCCTGTGATTCTGCTTCTGTGATTTTAAAGTGACATCTACCACTGATGAATAGTTGACCCTTTTCCTATCTGTACATGTCACCTAAAACTGATCAATTGGGAAGTGGGCAGGTCCAGTATAGGGTTCCTTTTCTTAACAGTTGAAATTGTGTTTTATGCATGTTTTAAAATGCTTTTAAATCAATTTTAAATCAATTTTCAACAGTACTGTCTATGTAACTTTTAAAAACCTGTTGTATTGTGCATTGTTTTAGTTGTATTTTGTCTTTAACTTATATAGTAAGCCACCTTAGGCCCCATATTGGGGGAAAGATGGGATATAAATATTAATTAATTTATTTAATTGAAGATTGGGGTAGATAAATAATTATTCCGATCCTATGCCTAACATAATTGTTAAGAGTACTTTCTCCTGGAATTTGGTGAGTTAGTGAAGAAATCTCTCCCCCCCACCCATGAACAGAGTGCTCTCTGAGGGAGACCTCTAGTGGCAACAAGTCCTTTCTTTGAAAAAAAAATCCCAAGCCAGAGTAGAGCCTCATGACATAGCCCTCAAAAATGTGAATGGTTTCATAACTGAACTATCAAGAATCCCAGACCCTGCCTAAAGAGATCTGAAGGCTGCTTTTCAGACCCAATGATCACAACAGCTTCCCCCCCCCCTTGTTTTATTTGTTTGTTACAAATATATCCTATTTGTTGTATAAGGAACTCAAGATGGCCTGCATGGTTTTCTCCCCACTGCAATTATATTCTCACAAGAACCTGGTGAGGTAGGTTATACCGAGAAAGAGAGGGAAAGATAAGGTCAACCAGTGAACTTAATGACCAGTTGTGGGATTTGAAGCTGAGCTTGCAAAGACATGACCAAATACTCTCGTTCTTAACAACCTGCAAACTAAAACAAAAACAAAACAAAAAAACCCTGCAAACTATAAGTGCCAAAAGGAAGGTGTGTGTGTGTGTGTGTGTGCGCGTGCACAGGTGAAAGAGAGAGAGAGAGAGAGAATGTTCTTTGGAAAACACTGTCCAAAAAGAATTATTCAACATGAGGAAGTATTCCAAATGCAAACTGATGTGCCTTGTCACCCATATACAACTGCCCCCCTGGACTGTGGTTCAGTCATAGAAATGTTCTAATATGGTACAAGAAATTATCCAGCCAGAATCTAGAAGTGACTTTGTGGGTTTAAATAAATAAATAAATAAATAAATAAATAAATAAATTTTGGAGACTACAATTCCCAGAGAAATTGATTCTGAGGGGTTCTGAGTTGATGCTGGGAGTGGTAGCCCCAGAGTTAAATTTTTCCAATCTTTATGCACATGTATACTCCACTCGATCCTTATTTAAGCATTCAGATTCTTGGTATAATGAATGCATAATGCTTGAGTACTGCTCTCCTCCACTGCCACACACAGAGAGAATCTTTTTGAAGCAGAGGCCTTCCTCTACCCTTAGAGGTTCCCCATGTGATTTCAGACCTTGGTTTTTGAAAGTTTTGAAGTGGCATGTAGAGCCTTGGTGGATAAAGAAAGTTCTTCCCTTCAGGAAGTCAGCCTGCATACATAAAGACTGAGAAAATACTGCATTTGCCCCCAAACTTGTTTTTGAAACATTGTGGGGGGGGGGGAATGGGCTCCACATGCCATGTAGGGGGCATGGGTGCAACTTTGCCATGTTTATGTTGGAAAATTCTGGCATTCTCTCTCACCCCCCCTCTTGCTGTTAGAGCAATTGGGGGTTTAGATAGGACAGAATTTCCTGCATTTGAAGCCTTTCTGTTTTTCTCATCTAAAGCCTCTCCATTTGCTCTTCCCATCAATTGAAATATATGGTCATAAATACCTTTTATATATATCCAAGTAACTAGACCATGTGACCCAGGAAACTTATTGCTAGGATCATAGTTCATTGACTATCTTGCTTCTATTTCCAATCTCTCCTCTTCCTCTCACCTTCAGCCCTGCGTTGCTTTGCCATCAGTGAGATGGAGAGTTAAGAATGAAGCTGCTACCTTTACCTAATCTTTTTATTAGCTAGTTAGGATGTAGGCTCTCCTTACATATGTAAATGTCAAAGCCATTAGTAAAAAAAAAATCTGCTTTGTTTATTTTTTTCTGCCTTGTTTTGCCAGCCTTGTTTCTTTCCAGTCAGTATCAGTTCAGGAAAGCAAGGTAAGATTTAGGCACACTTGTCTGCTACTCTGTTAAAAGAAGGCTGATTCCTAACAGTTTTAGCTTTTGTATTTCCCAAAAAGGGCTAACACCCTGGGAAACTCTAATTCCCAACAGTTTTAAGCCCCTTTGGTCCATTGTAGGCCCAGAAGCGATCTTTTTTTAATAACAGGAAGTGACCTGGAAGTAGATTTCTTATAGAAAGTCTCCTCTAAAATGGCCAGGGAGGGGAGCTGACATAAGTACACCCTGACCATCTAGATGGCATTTGGGATAAACAGTTGCACTCTGTGCAGCACTGTGAGGTCTGGTGGGGGGGACCCTGACAGCTGCCCAATCCTTAAATAATGAAGGCCATAGCAGAGGGGGCTGGGTTAGCGTGCTCTCTCTCCTTCATGTTTATTATGCCCAGAATTCAGGTGCCTGAGCAGGGCTTCAGCTGATGCAGTATATGTGGATTTTCTATTCTATGTCCCATTTAAACATGAAATGTGGGAAACCACACTGGTTCAAGGGAAGACTCTAAGTTTAACCAGACAGGTATGAATAAACAGTGCTGCTTTTGTATTTGCCAGCATGTCTCCAGAACCATACTTCCCCTCTACACACTGTAAGTTAAGTACAGGCAGGAGATTTTCAGACAGGCAAAAATCGCCCCTTGCCGCGCGAGCAGCCTCCCGAAACTGCTGCGCGGCAAGGGTCTTTTTCGGACGACGCTGTGCCTCTAGCGAAGCCGTCCGTGTCACTTCCGTGAAGCTTGGGACGGCTCCGCGCCATATTTCAATCACGGGCAGCCTCCGTGCTTGAAATATGGCGCGGAGCCGTCCCAAGCTTCACGGAAGTGACACGGACGGCTTCGCTAGAGGCACAGCGTCGTCCGAAAAAGACCCTTGCCGCGCAGCAGTTTCGGGAGGCTGCTCGCGCGGCAAGGGGCGATTTTTGCCTGTCTGAAAATCTCCGCACTCTTGTCTTTTCTGCCAGTTTTAGTACTGTATGATTCTGATAATCCTTCTGTGCCATTGAGGTATAGCAATAAAGGGCATTGGTCCAAGTTTTTTTTTTTTTAAGGGGTGAGGAATCTTCTATATATATAATTCTCTTGGGTATGTTGCCGTTTCCAGTGTGCTGATTGGCCGCTTAGGGAACTGACCAACCAATCACAGATCTGTTGGGCAGCCAATCAGCACACTGGGGGCAGGACCATGTAGATCTCAAACATGGCCAGTGGAGAGGGACAGTGAGTAATGTGGGGGTGGATGTGGTGTGTGCATGTGTGTTCTGGAGTGCAGGGGTTGGGGTGGGAGGGGCAGAACGAGTAGAGGAAGGGGCAGAACGAGCAGCCTATCTCAAAGGGTGTCATGAGGTCTCTTGGGCATTTGGGGGGAGTTTTTTAATGGCGTATGGTACGCCAGGTCCAGCTAGTAGAATCGAATTTCCAAGAAGGGAAGGCTAAAAGAACGCACAAGGGGAATCCACAAGGTTAATTTCAGATACATAATATTTTAGCTTATCTAGAGGAAGAAAAGGATATGTAGATGCAGTTGCAAAAGAAAATGTATGCATATGCAAATACAGTTGCATCTCAGTTCTGGAACAAAGAAAGGATATAGATGATGATGATGATGGTGATGATAGGGCATCAGTAATACTATTGCTCTTTCCATTATGCCTGTCTTATCTTAAGGATTAATAATAATAATAATAATAATATCCCATCACTCTACAAAACACAGTTGTGGTGGCTTACAACATTAAAATATACACCCAAAGACCTTCCACCCCACCCCCCTCTTAAAATACAATTAAATAATCCAAAATTTTAAAATATACTTAAAAATACTAAAAATAAATAATAGACTGTGGCTGGTAGCGGGATCGGGATGAATTTCTGATGGCTGGGTATCTATTCAGGAAAGGACCACCAGAAGAGATCCGTCTTAAGAGCTTTTTAAAAGCTGTTTAGAGTGGTGATATGACAGATCTCATCCTGCAGGTCGTTCCATAAGCTGGGAGCAATAGCTGAAAAGGTCCTCTGGGAGGTCAAAGAAAGAAAGCCTAGTTTTTAAAGGTTGTAATAAATTCCTCCCAGAGCACCCGAATGCACAGGTGGATTATATGGAAGGAGGCTGTCCCGAAGATAGCTTGGACCAGAGCCATTTAGCGCTTTAAAAGTGATAACCAACACCTTATCTCTGGCTTTTCTTCGCAAAAGAAGATTCAGGAAGGACTCATCCCACGCTTTCTGCAAGTGTGCCGATGACTGAAAAGGCCATTCCGAGATAAACAAGTCCAGTTGCAGAAAGCACAGCAGAAGGTCTCCTTGGGTGATGTTTCCAGGTTGTGATTCTTTCTGCGTTGTCGTTTCTCTTCAAGACTTGTTTGGCGTAAGTTCTCAAATAAGGCTGCAGCATTGTGGATAGTGCGTCTCCATGCCTCCCGATGTGAGGCCAGGGCGGACCATTCTTGGTGATCTGTTTGGCCGAGCCTAAGATGTTGTTTCAGGGAGTCCTTGTATCATTTTTTTGGAGCGCCCCTCTTACGCTGACCCGTGGCGAGTTCACCGTAGAGTACTATTTTGGGGAGATGATGGTCCTCCATCCTAGAAACGTGCCCTGCCCAGTGCAGCTGTGTTCTCAATATCATGGCCTCAATGCCGGTGATCCCTGCTTGCTCAAGAACTGCAACATTCGTCACATAGTCAGTCCTGTGTATATTTAGGATTGTGCGTAGACAGCGCTGATGAAAGCATTTGAGGAGTTGTAGGTGGTGCGATAGGTGACCCATGTTTCAGATCCATAAAGGAGAATAGACAGTACAATGGCTCTATACACACTGATTTTTGTGCTTTGCCTCAGGTGTTTATTACTCCAGACTCTTTTGTGAAGTCTTCCAAATGCGCTACATGCCTTTGCTAATCTGTGATTGATCTCTTTGTCAATCTTGGCATCTGAAGAGATGATGCTTCCCAGGTACGTGAACTGCTGAATGGACTTGAGCACAGATTTGCCGACGGCAATGTGGGGATGGTGGTGTTTGTCCTGTGGTGCAGGGTGGTAAAGAACTTCTGTTTTCTTCAGGTTGACTTCCAGCCCAAACAGCTCTGCAGCTGTTGCGAAGCAGGATGTTAGGCACTGCAGAGCTGCTTCTGTGTGGGCAACAAGGGCAGCATCATCAGTGAAGAGCAGCTCACGGACTAAGTAGTTTAGAGTCTTAATGTGAGCCCTCAGACGGCTTAAGTTAAACAAGCTACCATCAGTATGGTAACGTATATAGATGCCGTCATCTTCTTCAAGCTCTGTCGTAGCCCTTTGGAGCATCATGTTGAAGAAGATTGTAAATAAAGTTGGAGCAAGAATACAACCTTGCTTCACTCCATTAGTTATTAGAAAGGGCTCTGAAAGAGCCTTGCCATATCTGACTTGACCGCGCTGGCCCTTGTGTAGCAAAATAATCCTTTTAAGGAATTTGAGGGGACATCCTAGTCTTTCCAGGATCTGCCACAGACCTTTTCTACTCACAGTGTCGAAGGCTTTGGTGAGGTCGACAAATGTTACATAGAGACCCTTGTTCTGCTCCCTACATATTTCTTGCAGTTGTCTAAGGGCAAATACCATATCTGTAGTACTCCTATTGGCTCTGAAGCCACATTGGCTTTCAGGAAGAAGTTCTTCTGCAACAGCAGGATCTAATCTGTTCAGGAGTATCCTTGCAAGGATTTTTCCAGCAATAGAGAGCAGTGTTATGCCTCTATAGTTTGAGCAATCGGATTTTGCTCCTTTTTTCTTGTAGAGGGTGATGATGACTGCATCTCAGAGATCTGATGTCAGTTCCCCTTTTTCCCAGCAATTCACAAGGAGTTCATGGAATTTATCTGGGCCTGGAAACTAATGGGTAGCCAGTGAAGTAATCTTAAGATCAGTGTTATATGGTCTCTTCTAGATATACCTGAGACCAGTCTGGCTGCCATATTCTGTACTAATTGAAGTTTCTGGACCAAGCACGAGGGTAGCCCCATGTAGAGTGCATTACAGAAATCAAGACGGGAGGTTACCAGAGCATGTACCATGGTCTCAAGGTCCCTGACTTTCAGGAAAGGGAGCAGCTGGTGTATGAGCCAAAGCTGATAACAGACACTCCTGACCATCACATTTACATGATTCATCATCTGGAGTGACAAGTCCAGGAGTACCCCCAGACTGCGAACACAAAGCATATCTACTTTGGCTAAATCAGCAAAAGTTTATTTGAATATTTGAAAGGTCTGAAAATTACCCTTCCACTGCAGGATAAATATATAGCCAGATTTGTTTGCTTGGAAGACTGTGACTACTTCAGTAGGTGGGTTATTCTACACACTTAATTGTTCTACCACACTTCTGACTGTACCCTGTTGGGGAAAAACTATATAGTATATAGATGTTTAGATGCACTTAGGTAGACTTTGATGAACTTAGGTGCATTTTAAATTTCAATACTTAAAATGGTCCTGGAAAAATCTGAGAAGGAAAACTGGCTAAACTGAGCTAGGTCGTGTTTTGTTGCCCATTCCCCTTGTATGTTCCTTTCAGCATGGAGAATTTTGCTGGGATCAGAATAATTTATTGGTCTTTCACGGTAACCTTCCAGTGATATGTGAGGAGATAATAGAAGAATATAATTTAATTGATGTTTGGCCATACAAGAAAGGAAGTGAGAAAGAGTACACTTTTTATTCAGAGGTGCATCAGACTTGGTCCAGGATAGATATGTTTTGGGTGGCAAAAGAGCTCAGTGTAAAAATAAAAAATATTGATGTGTTACCTAGAGTAATGTCAGATCATAACCCCTTAAAAATGACAATAAGTACTACAAGGAAAGAATATATCTGGAGACTGAAAGAGACACTATTGAAAGATGAACAATTTGTTAAAAAAAATAAAGACAGAATCAAAGTACTACTTTAATACAAATAATATGCAGGAAGTTAAAAGTAAGATAATATGGGATGCCTATAAAGCAACTATGAGAGGCCTGCTACTACAACGGGGAGCTGAAATTCATAAGCAAAGGAGAACAAAAAAGGAAAGTTTATTGAGAGAGCTTAAAGAACAAGAAAAGACACTAAGACAGGAGCCAAAAGATAGAAAAATGCTGGGAGAAAAAAGAAACATCCAAAATGAAATAAATCAGGAAATGATAGAGGAAATAGGATATAAGCTCAGAAGACTCAGACAAAATTATTTTGCAAATGCTAACAATTAGGTAGGTGGTTAGTGTATAGACTTAAAAAAAGAGAAGGAAAAAAAAGCTTATGACTGAGTTAAAAGAGAAAAATGTAACTTACACTGACCAAAAAGAAATAAAAAAGATATTTACGCAATTTTATATAAAGCTGTATGCGGATAAAGGAAAAGGAGAAGGGGAAGATAAGGAAATGGAAGAATATTTAAGCAATTGTGAAATAAGAAGGCTCTCGGAAGAGCAAAAAGGGAAATTAGCTACACCTACAACAACACAAGAAATCTCTACGGTAATAAAGAATTTGAAAGTGGGAAAATCACCGGGACCAGACGGGTTTACTGCAGAGTTCTATAAAGCTATGGAAGAAGAAATTATAGAAGCAATGTGCCAGATGATGAATAAGATTCAAGAAGAAGGTGTCCTAGAATCCTGGGAAACAGCAGAAACTGTCCTAATCCCGAAGGAAGGGAAGGATACGACTGATGTAAAGTACTATCGGCCGATATTTCTACTGAACGTAGACTATAAGATTTACGCGATGATATTGGCTTAGAGGTTAGAAACAATACTAGTAGACTACGTTCACTCAGATCAATAAGGCTTTCTCCCAGGAAGAACAATGGCAAATAATTTAAGAATGGCTTTGAACATCTTAGAATACTATGAGAAAAATAACAAAAAGAAAGCAGCCTTAATATTTGCAGATATGGAGAAAGCCTTCGATAATTTAAGATGGGCATTTATGAAAGGTGTATTAAATCAAATGGAGGTGGGAAGGGGCTTTTACCAAGCTATTGAACAAATTTATAGAGTACAAAAGGCGTATGTAGTGGTAAATGGGGAGAGATCGGAATTGATCAGTATACAAAAAGGGACGAGACAAGGCTATCCCCTGTCCCCATTATTATTTATTATGTCCATGGAAATATTGAACAAGCCAATTAGGGATAATATTATGATACCGGGGCTGAAGTACAAGGGGTATGAATATAAAACTTTAGCATACACAGATGATATATTGTTAGTTCTTCGGGACCCCCTAAATAATATGGATAACTTGTTGGAAATGTTAGAGAGATTTGGGACATTCTCAGGATCCAAGGTTAATAAAGATAAAACAGTTATAATATCTAAAAATCTATCCAAAGGAGAAGAGCTTCAACTTGAAAAGATATCAGGATGCAGAATCGAAAATAAAACAAAATATCTAGGGATATGGATAAGTAAGAGAAATAAAGAACTATATGAGAACAACTATGGGAAAACATGGAAGCAAATAAAAGAGGATCTTAAAAGATGGCAAAAAATGAACATATCCTTAATGGGAAGAATAGCAACAATAAAAATGAACGTGTTGCCAAGAATGATGTTTCTCTTTCAAAATCTGATAATAATAAATAACAATAAACCCTTCTTGGAATGGACAAAGGATTTGAAAGATTTCATTTGGAATGGACGGAAACCAAGGATAAAGTGGACAACTATGATAGACGCAAAGCATAGAGGTGGTTTCGCTGTCCCTGACCTTAGACTATACTATAATGTGTGTGGCCTAAACTGGTTAAGTCACTGGATTAAACGAAATAATCGAAGGACGACAAACCTGGAAAGATGCAATATAAAGTTTAGACTCCACGCATACCTATGGTATGGGAAAGCGAGAATAGATAAGGAATTTGTAAATCATACTTTGAGGGGCCCTTTGTTAAGAATATGGAGTACTATCAAGGAAAAAATTTATGTTAGAATCCCTATGTGGTTATCACCCATAGAAGCATTTTCAGGAAAGATGGACAGAGCAGGAGAAGTGGATAAGATATAAAGAACTGACAAGAAGAACTGATGAGGATGAATATAGCTTGAATACAAGAGAAAAGATGCAAGAATTAGGTTACGATATTCAATGGTTTACATATTACCAATTACAAAACAGATACAGAGAAGATAAGATCAAGTATGGCTCTGAGGCGAAACAAAATGAGATTGATAACATCATATGGGACACAGGAAGGAAGAAAATTACAAAATTCTATAACCTTTTGCTAGAAAGGGAGTTAGAGGAAGAAGCGGTGAAAGATTCTATGGTGAGGTGGGCAAAGGATATAGGAGAGCAGATAAGCCTTGTGGAATAGGAAAATGCCTGGAATAAATCAAATTGTTTTACGGCAAATCAAGATTTAAAGGAGAACTTTTGTAAGATCTCAAACAGATGGTACCTTACTTACCCCAGTGAGATTAAGTAAAATATATAAAGTTGAAAACAAAAAATGTTGGAGATGTGAAAAGGAAGTGGGATCATTGCACCATATGTGGTGGGGGTGCACAATCATAAAAAGATTCTGGGGGAAGGTACATAAACTAATACAGAGCATGTTGGGGATTAATTTCACTATGGACCCAAAGCTATACTTGTTGAATATGACAACAGTGTTGGAAAAGCAGATAGAGAAGAAATACTGGAGAGCGTTGTGGTACTTAATCTCATCGGCCAGACTTAAAATAGCGGCTAAGTGGAAAAGAAAAGAGGCTCCGGAGGCGAAGGAATGGCTAAGTAAATTGGCAGAAATGAAAAATAATGACAAATTGATGAGAATAATTAAAAAAGGAAACGTAGAAGGAATAAATAAGGAATGGGAGGCAATAACACAATATTTGAATAGACGAGGGTATAAATAAAAGAAAAATGATGAGGAATGATTCAGGAGGAATACAACAAAAGGTTAGTAAGGCTAGAAGGCTGGGTCTTTTCTGGGAAATGAAAAGAAAGGAAATATTATGGATACTGACAAAATACATGATTTGAAGGAAGCAGCTTTATAGGTTTAGAAGGTTAGAAATAAGGAATTGGGGATGAGAAGCTAAGATACGATGGAGAAAATTGTAATAAGAAAAAGTTTTTGGACAAGTAAGTCAGTGGAAGTCAGGAGGGGGGAAATAGAGAAAATAGATGCAGGACGGATTGAAAGATTTGGAATTAAAGGGAATAATAAGCATGGGTTATAGAATTATTATTGGAATGTTGTTTTGTTTTGTTTTCGGATAATGGAGATTATGTAATACAAATCAAATTACGAGCTGTAAATTAAGCTTTATTTTATGTAAATATGTTAATATGTGGAAGGATGGTGATATTGGAATTCTAAATAAATATATTTAAAAAAGAATAATTGATTGGTCTTTCAAAATGTGTGTGTTACGTTATAACAAAAAACATTTAGCTAAAAAAACAAACAAAAACTTTCAGCAAGTATCTAATAGTAGCTCTTAGCAACCAGCCTATGGCTTTAGGACATAAAAGCAATTTTATTTTTTATTTTAACTGTTAAAGAAGAGGAAGGAGGGGAAGCAATCATATAGGTAGCAAAGTGTTTCCTAATGTCTTTTGAGTAAATGTTTCTGGTTATGCACTGTAAATTGAAATACTCTGCCCCATACCCAGAAGTTTTGCTTTTGATACTGATCTAGAGTGTATAGAGAGATGAAAGGAGAAGAGATGGCTGCACATTTAGACAGGAGAGATGTAGTAATAATGGGTGATTTTAACTATCCTGATATTTGTTGGAAGTCCAACTCTGCCAAAAATTTAAGGTTCAACAAATTCCTCACTTGCCTTCCAGATAATTTCATTGTCCAGAAGGTGGAAGAGGCAACAAGGGGATCAGCTTTTTTAGATCTGATCCTAGCCAATGGGGATGACCTGGTTAATGGAGTGGAAGTGGTGGGATCCCTAGAGAGGAGTGACCATGTTCTCCTGGAGTTTGTTATACAGAGGAAAGGGGAAGCCAAGCATAGTCAGACATGCCTTCTAGACTTTAAGAAAGCTGATTTCAGAAAACTTAGAGAATTACTGGGGGTGATCCCATGGTCAGGAATACTAAAAGAGAAGGGAGTACATGAGGGATGGGAGTTTCTAAAAAGAGATATAGAAGGCACAACTTCAAACAGTTCCAATGAGGAGGAAAAATGGGAGGTGTCTAAAGAAGCCAGAATGGATGCCTAAAGAACTTTCAACTAAGCTAAGACTTAAAAGGAACATATACAAGAAATGGGAAAAAGGGAGAAATCACCAAAGAAGAATTCAAACAAATAGCCAGCTCATGTAGAGGGGAAATCATAAAAGCAAAAGCACAGATGAAGCTCAGGCTTGCTAGAGAGGTTAAAAACAATAAAAAGGGCTTTTTTGGATATGTCCATAGCAAAAGAAAGAACAAGGAAGTGGTAGGACCACTGTGAGGACAAGGTGGCAAATGGTAACAGAGGACAGAGAAAAGCAGAGCTACTCAACACCTTCTTTGCCTTGGTCTTCTCCCAAAAGGAGAACAATGCTCAACAAGTCATGCCAGACTAATCTTATCTCTCTCTTTTTTGATAGAGTTACATACTTGGTAGTTGAAGGGAATGATGTGGATGTAGTGTATCTTGATTTCAGTAAGGACTTTGACAAAGTCCCCATGATATTCTTGCGAAAAAGTTAGTAACATGCAGGCTAGAAAATGCAACTGGTAGGTGGATTTGTAATTGGTTGATGGACAAAGTCAAAAGAGTAGTCACCAATGGCTCCTCTTCATCCTGGAGAGAAGTGACTAGGGGGTGCCACAGGGTTCTGTCCTGGGCCCAGTGCTATTCAACATCTTTATCAATGACTTGGATGAGGGAATAGAGGGTGTGCTTATCAAGTCTGCAGATGACACCAAATTAGGAGGGATAGCTAATACCCCAGAGGACAGGATCAGAATTCAAAATGATCTTAACAGATTAGAAAGCTGGGCCAAAATTAACAAAATGAATTTCAACAGGGAGAAATGTAGGATACTACACTTGGGCAGTAAAATTAAATGCACAGGTACTGTATAGAATAGGGATACCTGTAGAATAGGGATACATGTGAAAGGAATCTAGGAGTCTTAGTGGACCACAAATTGAACATGAGTCAGCAGTGTGAAGTGGCAGCTAAAAAAGCCAATGCACTTGTAGGCTACATCAATAAGAGTATAGTGTCTAGATCAAGGGAAGTAATAGTGCCACTCTGTTCTATTCTGCTTTAGTCAGAACTCACTTGGGATACTGTGTCCAGTTCTGGGCACCACAATTCCAGAAAGATATGGACAAGCTGAAACATGTCCAGAGGAGGGTGACCAAAATGGTAGGAGGTCTGGAAGCCATGCCCTATGAGGAGCAGCTTAGGGAGCTGGGTATGTTTAGCCTGGGGAAGAGAAGGTTAAGAGGAGACACGACAGCCATGTTTAAATATTTGAAGGGATGTCATATTGAGGATGGAGGAAGCTTGTTTTCTGCTGCTCCAGAAACAAGGACACAGAGCAATGGACTCAAGCTACAGGAAAAGAGATTCCATCTAACATGTCCATCTGTTGGGAATGCTTTCATTGTTTATTCTTGCTTTAATTGTTCCTTTTTGGCAGGGACAGTCTTGATTAATCCTCTGCCATCCCACTTTCTTCATTTTGATTTTAGAGTAATTTATTACATAATATGTATTGCTAAGCATCCTGTGCTCAGACATGCACACGCAGAGTATTGTATTTATTGCTTTCCCATTCAACTGCACAATTTTCCCAGCAGATGGCACCAGTAGTATACTCAGCAATATGCTCTGTTACAGAGGTAGGACAGTCTCTAGTGAATAGACCCTAGTAGGTTAGCCTCTGGTTTTCTGGGCAGCAGCTAAAAGCGACAGGGCTGATAAGGCCAGGGAGAGGGGCAGCCATTTGTCAGCAGAGTTTCTACCTTTGATGGATTCAAGGGAAGCAAGAATACTGAGTCTAATCATAGTTGGGACTCAGAAGGAAATATAGAATATGTGTTGGGAGTGAGGGAAGTTAGTAAGAGCTGCCCCCTGGGGGCAGGGGCAGGGTGTTTCTGGGCCAGAAGTTCCCCTAGAAGATTCAGCCCCCTCTGATTCCATTATGAAAATGTCTGGGCTTGATCTGCTAGAAGGTACCATCCTAAGATTTATGAATATGGGTCATCATGTAGAAAATACCATTTTCTTTTCCCTCTGTTCTCATCTGTAAGACTAAGCTCTAGTTTATACTTGCACAAAAATATTTTTCTAGCATGGCAAGGCCCTATCTATGGGCTTGTCTATATGGTGAAAATAATCCAAATGGCAACCGCATGGAAGGCGATCTGTACAAACAGACATTCACATGAATATGTGTTGTTCAAAAGAGGGGCAGCCAAATCCATCTTAAACTCCATGTGGGAAGCTTCTGCGGCTTCTCCTGTATTTTTTTTAAAAAGCTCTGTACAGCATGTGAATGTGCGATCATTAGGACAGTCACATTCACGTTGCTGTGACCAAGCAGTGTGATGTGATTGGCTGGATGAGCAGGGGGAGGGGCTAGCAAACAGGGAAAGTGCCTGCTGCCAGGTCGCAGCACTGCAAATGGCTACATTTTTGGAGGAGTTTGTATTCCCCCCCCCCTCGTATAGACGGGACCTAAGTCTTGTGTAGTATGGGTTTTGGACTTGCTGTTCAATGAAGAAGGAGCCAAATCAGAATAGAAACCCACCCATCCCACTTCAAAACAGTTCAAATGCCAATACTCAGCTGCTAAATTTTAATAGTTGTTGCATCTTTTTGTTCATGTTTCTGAAAACTCCAAATGGGATGAAATTTCTGTTAGTACCAGTAATGCACTTTAAGGGGCATAATTTTTGCAAAGCATAGCCTTTCTTCTTTCCATCACACAATAGAGACAATCACCCTAATTACGAGGTCTGTCTGTTAAATAACTAGACTGTGTTTATACCTTTCAGACAAATCAAGGAGAATTGATTGTGAACGCTTGAGTGGTGACCTTGTACATGTTTGAACCTGAATGACAAACATCAACACTCTTGGCCATTCAGTTAATTGTCAGTCGTCCTTTAAAGCGGCTGTGTTGTCTGTTGTGTGCTGGAAAAATGCTAAGTTTAAAAGTTGAGCAACGTGCCAATTTGAAATTTTTAGTAAAATTGAACAAAACACCAACAGAATCCTTTCAAATGCTTACTGAGACTTACAGGGAAGACTGCATGTCTCGTGCGCATGTGTTTGAGTAACACAAAAGATTCAGAGAAGGATGTGAGAATGTAGAAGACGATGAATGCCCTGGACAACCTTCCACTTCAAGAACTAAATAAATTGTGTAAAAAATCAGCCAGATTGTTTGAGGAGATAGCTGAAGCCGGGAACATTGAGAAAGACACTGCGTGGAAAAATTTACATGAGGATCTCTGTGATGTACCAAGCACACATGCTCACACTCAATCAATACATTTCTTTATTGGGAAGGATTCGTGTGTCAGGAACATAGAACAAAGCCGAAACTGAATACAGCTAGAGCAAACCCCCAGATAAACCCCACAGCGTGAGAAAGGCACAGGGAGGAAAAATGCCTCCCTTTCAGGGCAGCTTGCACCTGGGAGATCTGACCTTGAGCTGCTGTGGAGAGAAGCGTTCCCAGGCCAACAAGGCGGGCTGGCCTCTCTCCAAAACTCCAGAGGCCCAGGCAAGGGAAGCAGCCTCATGTCAGTGTCCTCCATGAATTCTACTCCAAGTCCAAGAATTCAGGGATGAGCCTGACAATCTCAACATGGGAAATGTTTGTGCCAAGATAATCCCTAGGGTTCTCACACCAGAGCAAAAAGAGTGCCACAAGGAAATTTGTGCTGACATTCTGTAGCAACTTGAGGTGGACCCAAACTTTTTTCAAAACACCATCACCTGTGATGATATCTGGATCTTCCAGTATGATCCTGAAACAAAAAACAAACAAACAAACAAACAATGCACTGGAAAACACTGTCATAACCAAGAATGAAAAAAGCACGTCAAAGCAAGTCCACATTCAAAGCCATGCTTATTGGTTGTTGTTTTTTTTACATCAAGGGCGTAATCTTGGCAGAATGGGTTCCAGAATGCAGAACAGTGAACCAGCATTATTATAAGAAAGTTTTGACAAAGCTGAGAGAGAGAGAGAAAAGGCCAGAACTGTGGGAAATAGTTTCATTCTTAATCAAGACAATGCACCTGCTTACACAGTACTTTCTGTGAAGCAATTTTTGGCTGATAAATGCATTACTACACTTAAACATCCTCCATATTTGCCAGATTTGGCACCATGTGACTTTTTTCTGTTCCCTAAAGTGAAATTGGTGCTTAAAGGAACATGTTTTGAATCAACTGATGCAGTAAAGAAGAAAACGGCAGATGTGTTGAAACAGCTGACAGAAACTGATCTGCTCCACGCCTTCAACCAGTGGAAAACAAGACTGCACTAGTGTGTGAGTGTGAACAGGGAGTATATTGAAGGGGACAAGCAATAGAATTGTAATACATATAAATAAAGATGGGTTATTGTATCAGTCTTACTATTTAATAGACAGACCTCATAAGTGTTGTATTCTGTCTCTTTTTGCCTACCTTTATTCAGGGCCTGGGATAGGGAAAGGGGAAGCTTGCATAGGCCTGGAAGCTGTGATAAAAATGGTGACACAAAGCCAGCACTGACATATCATTAGATGCAACTTTCATTTAGGGGCAGGTGAGAAATTAATTCAGTTCTTATTTCGGTATGAACTTACTGAATTCTTGATCTCTTGAGACTAAACACATGCAGATCTTGAAATGGTTTACTTTCCATAGTCAGTTATGCAGTTTGCATAGCAAAAACCATGCACAATGTGCACATGTGGGAAAGTGTGCTTAAAAGTGCTTACATGTCTTGGAAAATTTACACAAAAATGTACACATTTTCATACACTTTCTTAAATAATAATTTGTGATCAGATGTGGAAACAGTATTGAAGAAATGTAACAGAGGTAAAATGAGAACCTGAGTGAAATATAGCGTGCTCTAGTCACTCATCCCTAGTGCCTTCCATCCATGTAATTGTTGTGGCCCTGCACTTTGGGCATCCCAGCCCAGTGTCCCCTTGCTCTTCCTGAATGATGCTGATGTGGGTGGCATCCACACAACACTTTCCATTTTGGATATGGAAGCAGTGGTGCTTGAGGGGGGTGGGGTGAGGGTCTGAAACAGCATCTTGATTCTCCCTCCTTTCCTCCTTTGCCACTGCGGCTGTGTGGCTGACTGCAGACCATGCTGGGTCCACTAGAGTGTGCTGCAGCTTAGCAGAGCACTGGAAGCTTTTACAATAAATCAATGATTTGCTCAAAGCTCAGCACTGGTTTTCCCCAGCAGGGAGTACGTGGCAGAGCTTCTCATTTGGGTAAATTACATGCACCCTGTTTTTAAATGTAGCTGCTGGCTAAGGCTTGTAGGCACCATTCAGAACTTCATGGCATTGTCTGAACTGGAGATCAATAGGAATTAAAACTCATTTCCAGTGCTTTAAAACAAAGCAGAAACAGCAGCAGTAACAACAACGAAAAAAACAAAAACAAAAAAAAATCCCAACAAGCAATGCTTCCTCCTGCAGGGTTTGCAGCCTGAACGAACTCTGCAGTATTGAGCTAATGCCTGAGAACCGGCAAAGGAAATTGAGTGGAAACTGACAAGGGAACAGCGATGAAACTGACTTCTTTTTCTCCCATCGGCAGCTCAGAAAGTGCAGACCATTTCTTTGGTATTCATCAGGGTAATAAGGGCATCCCCTAGGTAGCAACAGATGGGGGATGTGAACTAGATACAACCAGGGGGAGAGGCAGCAGGCCCTGCTTCAAGGATCTGCAAGCTCAAGCTCTGATTCTACAGATTCTCAAAGGAAGATATTTATTCCCCAACTTCTCCTATTATTTATTTATTTATTTATTTATTTATTTATTTATACGCTATCAGAGCGGCTTACAAATTGGTTTAAGCAATAGCAATTTACACATCTACACTGCATTAAACAGTTTCCAATGTGTGTTAGCTAATTGCCCCCACAAGCTGGGTACTCATTTTACCGACCTACGAAAGGATGGAAGGATGAGTGAACCTTGGAGCCCACTGGAATCGAACTTGCAACATGGTGACTTGCAGTACTGGCAATAGGGCTGCTCCTGTGCATGAACCAAGGAGATCTAAGATGACCAGAAGGGGAGATTGAGACCCCTTTGCAGTCTAGCTTATAATTTTATCTAAGCCCCCATGAAGATGTTGTTTGAATGCACGTGGTGAGGCAGAGGATCAGAATTGTGTCCATAACCATGGTTCCTAAAATGTTTAGCTGAGGGCCCAAACAAGTTTTATGGGTCACTTTAGAAGTTCTAGATGTGCTAGTTGTCTGCCCAGGGAACACCAATCCTCTACCAGGTCTAGAAATGCACAAATGTTGGCGGGGGGACCCCACTAAAAGCGTCTAGAATCTACATCTGCTTTTAGGATTTGGGGTTGTTGTTTTTTTAGTTTGGGGGGTATTGCATCCCCAATCTTGGAGAGTTATAGGTATGTGTATGTCTAGGGGGGCCAACTACAGTCCTGGATGCTATATGTAGTCTGTGGCACAGACTTTTTCAGCCCCTGTTCTATGAGTGTAGGCATCACTCTTTTTTGCACAACTCACAAGGTCGTAGCTATACAAGTTGTGCTTGTATACACACAGGGGACCTTCAGCTAAATATGTGGATGCTGAGAAGGTGACAACACAGTCCTAATTATTTTCTCCTCTGTCACACAGGTTGACTAGTTTTTTCATGAGCCTTTTATTATATCTAAATTAGCATGTTGACTCTTTACTCCTTTGGGTTTAAAAAGCTCTTGACTAAGAGCTCTGTGATTAGTGTTCCTCTCTCCCCTTTTGGATCCAGCACTGTAATGAAGTACAGTCGTCCCTCCACATTTGCAAGTTAAGCATTCCCAGATTTGACTATTCACAAATTACTAAATATGTTCTCTAGGCATTTTCTAGGTTCTCCAGTGCAAATCTATGTTTTGTTTCCACTGGAAGTTAAGCATAGAGTTGCACATGGGAACCCAGAGATTCCTAGAGAGAACACTTTTCTAGGCATTTGTAGGTCCCCCAGGGTGACTCTGTGGTCAACTTCTGGCGGAAGCATATTATAATCTCACACTGGAGGACCCCCAAATGCCTAGAGAAGTGTTCCCTCAGGTAAAAGAAATAGTGGGACTTTATTTGTGTTTTTTCTACTTTCACAGGGGGGGTGTTGCACCCCTAACCCTTGCAAAAGTTGAGGGCTGGCTGTATAAGTAATTTCACTGGGTAGAGGCAAAAAGAAAATCAAGAGATTGAAGGCTGGACCAGGAGGGGAGGAGAGAGGAGAAGAAAAGTAGGGTCTTGGTGAGCAGTAGAAGAAAAGCAGAAAGAAGGAAGTGCATTCCTCTAAAACCCAGTGTTCTTTACCACTGTTTCTCAGTCCTTTTGGACTAAGCACACCTAACTGTAGTGTTTACAAGTTTCAAAGCCCAGTCAGAGTTGTCCTTGTGTGATCCTCTGCTCATGTTTTCAGATTAGGCTTTTTTGCTCTTTGAAATTCATTGGATCGCCATAAGTTGATAGGCAACTCGAAGGCACATACACATTCTTTTAAAACCAGTGTGTTATAATGGTCTCCTCAGATGCCAAGATTGACAAAGAGATCGATCACAGATTAGCAAAGGCATAGAGTGCATTTGGAAGACTTCACAAAAGAGTCTGGAGCAATAAACACCTGAGGCAAAGCACAAAAATCAGTGTGTATAGAGCCATCGTACTGTCTATCCTCCTTTATGGATCTGAAACATGGGTCACCTATCACCAACACATACGACTCCTCGAGCGCTTTCATCAGCGCTGTCTACGCACAATCCTAAATATACACAGGACTGACTATGTGACGAATGTTGCTGTCCTTGAGCCAGCAGGGATCACCAGCATTGAGGCCATGATATTGAGAACATAGCTGCGCTGGGCAGGGCATGTTTCTAGGATGGAGGACCATCGCCTCCCAAAAACAGTACTCTACAGTGAACTCGCCACGGGTCAGTGTAAGAGGGGCGCTCCAAAAAAGTGATACAAAGACTCCCTGAAACAACATCTCAGGCTCGGCCAAATTGATCACCAACAGTGGTCCGCCCTGGCCTCACATCGGGAGGCATGGAGATGCACTGTCCACAATGCTGCAGCCTTATTTGAGAACTCACGACGAACAAGTCTTGAAGAGAAACGACAACGCAGAAAGAATCACAACCCAAAAACATCATCCAAGGAGACCTTATGCTGTGCTTTTTGCAACCGGACTTGTTTATCTCGGATTGGCCTTTTTAGTCATCAGCGCGCTTGCAGAAAGCGCGGGATGAGTCCTTCCTGAATCTTCATTTGCGAAGAAAAGCCAGAGAGAGATAATGGTCTAAGTGTTGAACTAGGACTCTTAGAGACCAGGGTTCAAATTCTCCCTTGGACATCGAAACCCCACTGGGTGATCTGGGCAATTCACCCTCTCTCAGCCTCAGAGGGAGACCATGGCGCACACACACTTGGAAATATCTTGCCAAGAAAACCCCATGATTACCTTTATGTTGCCATTAATCAGAAATGACTTGGACACCATCACTCCCAGTTAGTGCAAAGTCCTAAGCTTTGAAGGTGGGCTGGGGAGGGTCCTAATTCAGAGGCTGTCAAATAGAGAACACGCTCACAGTTCCTCTGATCCCCAGTTATTGGTTTGCCTCCAGACATTTTGCTGCCTGAGGCAGAGCAGAACATACCTGCCAAGTTGTGTTATATAGTACTCAAGGCAAACCAAGTTGTTGTGGCACTTGAGGCAGAAACTCCCACAAGCATCTCTCTCCCTTGCTATTAGTAAAAAAAATACAATAATAGCAAATCAATTAGCTAAAAATTGCCTGCCTTTCTGTGATACCCTGCTGCCTGAGGCAGCTGTTTTGCTGTGCCTAATGGTAAGGCCAGCACTGTGTGCTTGAAAGAGCACGTGTATATTCGTATGCACAAAGCCTCTTCTGGGGCTAATGTTACTTCTGCCTTAGTTCACAAATGCACCTTTTGATACTCAGGATCATTGCTCTGTCATTTGTTAGGATCTATCCAAAGCACTGAATTCCTACTGCCCTGTGTTTAGGCAGAGTCCTCTTGCCTCAGTTTTTGCAGGGAGGATGAGCTGAGGAAGAGTTGTGCCTTTTTCAGGTGAGGTGAGGCAAGGATTGCAGGAACACACTGAGGACAGAGGGAGGGTAATGGGCTAAATTGTGTATATAAGAAATAATAGAATTGGCAGGACCGTATTTGTGGTTTGTGCCATTTCCAGACTTCCTAAGATCTTTCATGTGTGCCTTCATGTCATCTGTTGACTTATGGTGATGCCATGATTTTTTTGTAGAGTTTTCATAGGCAATGAAGACTCAGGGGTGGTTTTGTCAGTTCCTTCCTCTGAAATACAGCCTACGGTGCACCTGGTATTCATAGGTGTCTCCCATCCAAGTACTAACCAGGGCTGACCCTACTTAGCTTCCAAGCTCAGAGGGAGCTGGTTCCTTTAGGGTGTGTTTGTGCCATCTCTTTCAGATTTACCTGAGGCAATCTTCAAACTTCAAGTGCTGATGTAATAAACTGGACTTGATCTCTCAGGACACCAGAAAAGTCAACTAGTGCCTCAGTTGCAACTAGTGACACACTTGCATTGGATACAGGAATGTGCAAGCTTGGAAGAAATCTGATGTTCCTTCCTTTCTTCCTTCCTTAAACAAAGAGAAAGAGAGAGTGAAGAACATTCAGTCCTCTTTGGAAGTTATTCTTTCTAATGGAATGTTTAAAAGGCTGATGCTTTGAGTATACAGTGGACTCCGGCCATGCTCAGAAGCTGTTCTTAATAGATTTCTTGGTTTAGTTTTTGTATTCTATTAGTGATTTTTGATCAGTTCAGACAGATATGTTTCTCCAGCCAATTAACACTGAACATTCCCAAGAGCTTTTTTTAAAGTCTACAGCACCTGATATTCCCAGGTGGTCTCCCATCCAAGTACTAACCAGGCCTGACCCTGTTTAGCTTCTGAGATCAGATGAGATCAGGTGTGTTCAGGGTGGTATGGCTGTAGGCTCCCAAGAGCTTTTTAAGGCATGGAAGTACTTTTTCCTTTTTTATCTTTTTTTCTGAGTACGTGGGCAGGTGCTACTGAATGTACACTTCTCCTATAGTCACTTCTTCCAGATTCCATTCAGTGCATTCTGTGGTAGCATAATGGCCTAAATCCTGTTGTTAATCGTGGCTAAAGTATGCGCAGTGGATTAACATGGGTCACCTATTGCCACCACTTACAACTCCTTGAACGCTTTCATCAGGGCTGTATACGCACAATCTGGATTGACTATGTGACAAATGTTGCTGTCCTTGAGCCAGCAGGGATCACCAGCATTGAGGCCATGATATTGAGAACACAGCTGCGCTGGGCAGGGCACGTTTCTAGGATGGAGGACCATCGCCTCCCAAAAATAGTACTCTACGGTGAACTCGCCACGGGTCAGCGTAAGAGGGGCGCTCCAAAAAAATACAAGGACTCCCTGAAACAACATCTCAGGCTTGGCCAAATTGATCACCAACAATGGTCCACCCTGGCCTCACATCGGGAGGCATAGAGACACACTATCCATAATGCTGCAGCCTTATTTGAGAACTCACGCCGAACAAGTCTTGAAGAGAAACGACAACGCAGAAAGAATCACAACCCAGAAACATCACCCAAAGAGACCTTCTGCTGTGCTTTCTGCAACTGGACTTGTTTATCTTGGATTGGCCTTTTTAGTCATCAGTGTGTTTGCAGAAAGTGAGGGAAGAGTCCTTCCTGAATCTTCGTTTGCGAAGAAAAGCCAGAGAGAGAGAGAATGAGAGAGAGAGAGAGAGAGAGAGAGAGAGAGAGAGACCTACGTGTTGACTCATTATTCAACAATTGATTGAATGGGTCTGCTCTAGTTGGGACTTATCAAGAGGAAGGCAGCCAATGAGTGTAAGAGTAGGGAGCAGGATGAGGGAGGAGGGCTGGAAAACACTCATGATAGCTCTATTGAAAAAGACAATATTGTTGGCACATCTTTAAGCTGAGTTGTGATTTCACATTAAAAGCCTACATTTTAAAAAAAGACTTTAAATCAGTGGTTCTTACCCTGTAGTCCAGGGACCCTGAGGGTCCACAGTGTCCTCACAGGGGGTCCACGAAGGCTTGAAGGCTCTTCAGCCCACATGACAGGAGTCAAGGCAAAGGCTGTCTGTCTGACTTAGCCTGTGCATCGCCATTCAATCCACTCCAGCCACAAATTTGCAGGAAGAAGCAGAAGAAAAGTCTCCCCCCCCCCACAGTGCCTCTGAGGGAAGGTTTAATGGATGGTGTAATTGTATTATTGTCATCTTCATCATCATCATCATCATTATTATTATCATCATCATCATTATTTGGGTTTTAAAACTTGAGTTAAGTCTTGGGGGCCCATGGCAACAAAATTTATTTAAAGCGGGTCCTTGGTAAATAAAAGATTAAGAGCACTGGATTAAATAATATAGAACTCTAATGTTTAGACATAGGTCTCTTTCAAGCTACACATTCTGCTTTAACTGCTATGGCTCCATCCTGTGGAATTCTGGGTTTTGTAGTTTAGTCAGAGGCAACAGAAGAGCTCCCTAGCTGAGGCTTCGAAAGACTCCTTCCTCCACTGCCAAATCCCAGATTCCATAGGACAGCACCATGCCAGTTAAGGTGGAATCATAGGTGGCTATAACTGTGTAGTATGAAAGGGCCCACATTGTCTATGCTGGTTGGAATGTATAGGTACTGTATGGTCCACCTGGATGTATGCAGACTGTCAACTAGATCTTGCTCCAATACCGGTGAGAAAATAGCATCCTCCATTATACCTGAAGGCAGCAGAGAAGCTCAGTGGGGTTACAAAGCAGGTCAGGTGACATGTGCAGCTCTGTGTGTTCTGTACTGCTCAACCACAGGAGGCTGACTCACTCTGCTTTACGGTAGGGCTCGCCCCTGCTGGTAAACCTTCCTGTCCCTAGCTATGCAATTCTTGAAGGTCAGGTGAGGTCCCAGCAGATTAGAGGAGGGCAAAAATTGTCCCCATCTTCAAAAAGAGAAAAAACACAAGAACCTGAGCAACTACCAACCACTCAGTTTGGTGTTGATGCTAGGAAAGGTTCCAGAACAAATAATTAAGCAGTCAGTCTGGGCACACTTAGAAAGAAATGCTGTAAATACTAAAAGCCAGTATGGGCTTCCTCAAAAACAAGTCACATCAGACTAGTCTTGTATCTTTTTCTCTCTCTCTCTCTCTCTTTTTTTTTTTTTTTTTTGATAGAGTTACAAGCTTGGTAGACCAGGGGAGTGCTATGGATGTAGTATATTATGATTTCAATAAGGGTTTTTACAATGTCCCCCTGATATTCTTGCAGACAACCATGGGCTAGTCAGTATTACAGTTAGGTGGATGTGGATATACAGGCCATACCCAGAAAGTGCTTACCAATGGTTGCTCTTCATCCTGGCATGAAGTGACAAGTGGGGTGCCTCAGGGTTCTGTCATGGGGCTTCTGTTGTTTAACGTCTTTATCAATGGTTTAACGTCTTTATAAATTTCAACAGGGATAAATGTAAGGTATTACATCTAGGCAAGAAATATGACACATACAAATTAGGATGGGTGACACCTGGCTTGAAAGCAGTATATGCAAAAAGGATCTAGGTGTCTTAGTGGACCGCAAGCTAAACATGAGCCAACAGTTTGATGCAGCAGCCAAAAAAGCCAATGCAATTCTATGCTGCATCAAGAGGAATATAGGGTCCAGCTATAGGGGCATAGTAGTGCCACTCTTTTCTGCTTTGCTCAGACCTCACCTGGAGTAGTGTGTCCACTTCTGGTCACCACACTTCAAGAAGGATATCAACAAGCTGGAATATGTCCAGAGATGGGCAACTAAAATGAATAAAGGTCTGGAAAGCAAACTGCATGAGGAATGATTTGGGGAGCTGGGTATGTTTAGCTTGGAGAGACAAAACAGAGGGTTCATTTACACTGACAGGAAAATTTAGCTTCCCTTCTGGTTACATTGGTTCGCAGTGACCATTGGCTTGACCACATGATTGTCACACACAGTGCTCCCAAACTCACCTTGGTGTGTGTGGCGATCGTGTGGACAAGCCCATGGTCACTGGGGATCAGGCTTTGAACATCCTATTAAGCAGAGGTATGCGTAGCTAACGATATGGGTATTCTGATATGTGCTTCTCCATACAACTGCCACATATGCAAAATAAATGGCAATGGCGAAACTGCTAAAAAGTGAAATTGGAACAGTGAAAAGCATTTCTTCATGGGAAAGGCCAGCTGGCCCAGGGATCCTCCTCCTGACCTCTTCTGCCCACCCACCAAAACTCCTCCCCCAGGCCCCACACCGGCGTCACTATGGAGCACAGTACATACACATAGGCATGTGCACAAATATCCAGATTTTCCACTTAAATACGGAGTAAATCCCAGCTCTCTGGGGTCTGGATTAAAGCCCTGAGGCACTGAAAAGACCCAAATTCGAGCTGTACATTGTCTGGACGACTCACTGCGAAAACAAGGTGAGATTGTTTTATTTGGTCCATGTAAACAAGTCCTGAGAAGTGACATGACAACTATCTTTGAACATCTGAAGGGATGCCATGAGGAAGATGGAACCAGATTATTTTCTGCTGCTCCAGAGACTAGGGCATGAACCAGTGGATTCAAATTACAAAAAAAGAGATTTTACTTAAACATTAGGAAGTACTTTTTTACTGTATGAGCTGTTCAGCAGTGGAATAAATTGCCTTGGAGGGTGGTGGTCTCTCCACTTTTGGAGGTCTTTAAACAGAGGTTGGATGGGCATCTTTCAGGGATGTTTTAGTCTTGTATTCCTGGATGGCAGGGAGTTGAACTAGATGGCTCATTTGGTCCCTTCCAACTCTATGATTCTATATACTCCTTTCAGATTTAGTGCAGGATTACTGCTAGCCTTTGGCTTCTGACTTGGCAGTGGGAGAAATCCACCATTTTCCTTTGCCTCAGAAGGCATTTCCCTCTTTCTCTGAACTGTCTCTCCATCTCATTTGCTCCTTCTTGCCAGAATGATGGCAGTGTTCTTATTTAGAATTGCATTGCGTGGGTATTTTGTATGTTGGGTGGGGATGCAGGTGGAGAGGCTTTTGTGAGATGGAAGGGCATGCTTGGATATTTCTAAGGAGGAAAAAGAAAAAAGGTGGGGGGTGAGAGAAAATAGTGTTCTAAGGATATTTTATGAATATTCATTGTGACAGTTGTTGGTTTTATACCTCATTGACATAATCCCACCCTGCATTTATTTACAGCAAAAGATGTGTGCCTTTGAAATTTACTTTTACTACATACTCCCATTTACTGGTTCATTTTTTAAAAATATTGAAATTGTACAACAATAATTGCTCTGTGTGTAAAACCAGTGAATTGTCTGGCAATACATGAGTTTCTGAGGAACTCATACCTTCTGCATGACATGAAATAAAAATGGAAGGAAGGAGAATGCCCCTCCCCTCATGCATTTCACCAAATGGCTTTTTTGGTATTTCACATCACAAAGTCCCTTGTAAGAGTCTCTCAGAAAGGCAAGGTAGGTGGCATTATGCATGAACATAGGAAAAGCTTTTCCTTGTGGCTCTAAGCCATTTGTTATTAGGAATGTGCAGGGGTGGTGTCTGGACAACAAGTGGTCTTGCCAAAGTTCACACTGCTGTATGAGAACTGTCCTGACATACCTTGAGGTATTATGGAGGAAGGTGTACCTCCACTGCCTAGTCTTTCTTAAGTGCTCCAGGAGCCCTTGCTTCCTAAGTGACAAATGCTGGTGCTAAGGCATTCAGTTCTTAGTCTATTCCGGCCAGTGGTTTGACTTTAACCCAGCATAATAAGGGAGCTGTTGTTCACAGTTGTACCCTTATGAAATATTCTGGTATGGTTATTGACCTACTTTTAGAGCTGTTTTGTAGAATTCTTAATTGCCATTTGTTTAAGCAGTGTATGTGCAGGATATATGATACATCTGAATCCAAACAATGCAAAATGCCAATGTAGAGAAGGAAGAGTTGGCATATTGGGAACTGGATTTGGGAAGGGAATGAATAAGACCAGTTAATATTTCCCATTGTCTGATAGTCAAGAAAAGCTTCTTGGGAAAACATGCCTCTTAAAGAAGGATTTGAAAGCAGGCTCTGTTGGCTTGTGTGAGAGAGATTATTCTATCAACAAGGGCCAAGATGGAACAAGCCACAAAAGAAGGAGAGGGGATGTAAAGAACCTGGGGAGTACAGTAAGCTGGCAATATTCATCTCAAAGGGGATGGAGGATTCAAAACAGAGAAGGTGATACTTCTTATTGGCACAAGATTTTGAGCAGCTTGGAGCACTTCATGCAAAATGAATAGGTAAAAAAGACTGGCTTAACTACTAACTCCTCTCCTTACAAATCACTAGCATCATGGATCAGACAAAAAGTTTCCCCGGTATTTGCTTGCAACTTTAAGAAAACCCAAGGACTTTTGTAGTGTTCAGCAGTAGTTTATCTTATTCTACTTCTTTGGTCCGTCTGTCCATCTGTGTGTGTGTGTGTGTGTGTGTGTTCTGCATGGATGGTGGCTAGATGGCTCTCAGCACTGAGTTTGTTTGAGCATTGGGCAAGAGGGGCATTGTGTGAGGAAATGATGGCCACTGATAGAAATGTTGCTTCATGGCAGTAAAACGTATTTGTAAAGGAGAAATGGAAAAGTTACTGTTTCTGCACAATAAGTCATGGGGTGAACCTATTGAGTTTTCTTGGCAAGATTTCTTCAGAGGGGTTTGCCATTGCATTCTTATGAGGCTGAGAGAGTGTGACTTGCCCAAGGGCACCCAGTGGGTTTTCATGGCTAAGCGAGGATTCAAACCCTGGTCTCCAGAGTTGTAGTCCAACACGCAAACCACTACACCATGCTGGCTCTCTATAAGTAATAAGTACCTCCTCCTAAAATTTACATAAAATTGTCACCACCCCCCACCACCCCAAATGGAAGGGGGTTTTACTCTCACTCTCTCTCAGAAATTCAATCTAAAGTTTCAGTTCAGTACAAAAGTCCTTGGGTTTTCTTAAAGTTTCAGTTCAGAGATATTGGGTTTTACAAACAGATAACCTGATACAGACTGAAGATTGCAGGGAGCACTGAATGCTACAGTACTTTACCCAGCACCATGATGCAAAAAAAGGTTCTGCTAAGCTACAGTGTTCTAGGTGGTTTTTCTATATCAGGTGATAACATTTTTGTTTCTCTTCCTCTTTTAAACTGTTCTTCGGACACTTGCAAAACAATAAAAAGAAACCAAGCCTCATGCATCTCCTGTTGCAGCTGAAGTGACCACAGTACCACAAGGAGGAGTGGAGTAGAGGCATCACATATAGCCATCTAGCATGCCCACCTATTCACTACAAAACTGGTCAGCTTTGTTGAAACAGTTGGCCCTCCACATTTGCTGGTTTAACTTTTGCAGATTTGATTATTCGTAGATTATTTTCTGCTGCCTCTACTACTGCCCTATGACATTTTTAATAGGCACTGCAAGCCTTGTGAGACTGAGATAGACTATGAACGTGCAGCGAGGCTTGTAAGTCCCCAATAAAAAATGGCATAGGGCAGCTGCAGAGGCAAGCCCCACCAGCTGCCCGCTTCTGCCTTGCAAAGGAACCCTGTTGCCTGGAAGGCATCCGCAGTGGGTTGAATCTGTAGATCGTAATTTTTGTGTGTGTTAAATATGGGGTTTGGGGGGTATAGAGATATTTGCGATTTTCCCACTTTCACAGGGGTCCTGCACCCCCTAACCCCAGCGAATGTGGAGGGCCAACTGTACTTAGAAAATTTAATCCAAGAAGATCTTGTTTCTTGCAAAATGGTTTCTTGCAAAATGGTTTATGCCACCCCTACCCCTGCAACTAGGTTGGCTTTTATCTCTGAGGCAGGCTCTTTTTCCTATCCTTCCCCAGCATTTGGCAGCATTAATCTTGTTGGCCTTGGCAATGTTTGCAGGTGCTGAGCAGGCTTTTGTCAGAGACTGGCTGGTTATTTGACAGGAAAAGTAATTCTCTGTGGCCAGAACCCTTGGAAGCAATCTCAAAGAAGTAGCCCTAAATCCTATGCCAAGGGTATCAGGAAGAACATGGCTGGTACACCTTGTAGTCTCCTGGTGGGCAGTGGAAACACAGATTTGAACACTGGCTTTGGCCCTTGGGGTGCTCATGAGGTGACTGCTATTGTACAGAAAAAGTCCAGGGTAACTTGGAGTATGAATGAGCAAGAGCCTGGCTCTGGTGTCCCTTTGCAGCTCTGCCCCTCTGGAGCTGTGAAGTGGAGAGCAGGGTAGGAAGGGGCCAGTGCCATTGCCTTAATTGTTAGTCCCTTAATTGTTAGTCGGGGCTTGTCAGCAGCATCGCAGGAGCATGGGATAAAGTGTTCCAGTGAAAGAGATAATTGAAAATCAAAAAAGACTTTGTTAATTTGATTAGACAGAGCCGGAGTTGAATTGTTCTTCATCAAAAGAGATTTAATTTTGACACACAATTAAATCCTTCTGCTGTACTGGTGCCCTGCTCCCTTCCCAGGAACCGAGAGCCTGATTCAGGGATGTGGGAATGGGGAGCTTTAAGGGATGGTGAGGGGGATTAAAGGGGCCAAGAGGAGAGAGGGGTGGGGTGGGTTCCTGGAGGAAGTGCTGTGCCTGGAAAGAGGCAGAATTTTTTTTTAAGTCGGGGGGGGGGAGGTGGAGAACAGAAGATGTGATGGAGAGATCATTTCAAACCATGAAGCCTCATCTCCCTCTTACACCCCCCTTCCCCCTCACTCATCAGCAAGGCTCAAAGAACTGATGTATCTTGAAAGCTTAAATCTCTTGATTAAGGAAGCATTGGACTTGGTGCAGCTGAATCTCAGTACTTTGATGGTTGACAGGGTGGGATAAGGAGGTCAGTTCTGCTGTCATATTCCCCCCACCACGCGTGCACCCAAACTCTGGCAACCTCAAATTTTTCAACAGACCCTCTCTGTTTGATTGGCCAGATTCTAATCAGTACTCCATAACTATCAAAAAAAGGTGAAAGGAACATTTCCATAAATTGAAGGGAAAGGTGGAAGGGGAATTCCCACAAGCAAAGTGGCTTTGGCCCAGTTCACCATCTTTAAAATCCTAAAACAACTCACAGGGTTATTGAACTGAGGTGGGGAAAGAGGACTGGTGGAAATGGTAAAGCACTCTTGTGCAATTAGAGGTAGTGTGTATTCGAGTAGTAAATCTAACCACTGGATGTTTTGCAACTTACTGTTTGAAATTGGCCCCATTTGGGAAAAAGTAGGGAATGCAGGGGAGGCAACAAAACCTCTCTTCTCCTTCTCTCCATGCTGGTAGAAGTAAGCTGTCCCTGAATTTCCTTCTTTTATCTGCAGCTCATGTTAACCTATAGTCTGGAGACACTGCAGGAGGAGGATAAGAAAGGAAGGTCCTGAAACACTGAGGAAGGATCATAGAATCATAGAATTGTAGAGTTGGAAGAGACCACAAGGGCCATCCAGTCCAACCCCCTGCCATGCAGGAAATCTTGATCAAAGCATCCCTGACAGATGGCCATCCAGCCTCTGTTTAAAGACCTCCAAGGAAGGAGACCCCACCACGCTCCGAGGGAGTGTGTTCCACTGCCGAACAGCTCTTACTGTCAAAAAGTTCCTCCTAATGTTGAGGTGGAATCTCTGTTCTTGGAGCTTGCATCCATTGCTCCATGTTCCAGTCTCTGGAGCAGCAGAAAACAAGCCTGCTCCATCCTCAACGTGACACCCCTTCAAATACTTAAACAGGGCTATCATATCGCCTCTTAACCGTCTTTTTTCCAGGCTAAACATACCCAGCTCCCTAAGTCTCTCGTTATAAGGCATGGTTTCCAGACCTTTCACCATTTTAGTTGCCCTTCTCTGGACACGCTCCAATTTGTCAATATCTTTTTTGAATCGTGGTGCCCAGAACTGGACACAGTATTCTAGGTGAGGTCTGACCAAGGCAGAATAGAGCAACACTATTACTTCCCTTGATCTAGACACTATACTTCTATTGATACAGCCCAAAATCGCATTGGTCTTTTTAGCTGCCGCATCACACTGTTGGCTCATGTTCAACTTGTGGTCTACTAGGACTCCTAGATCCCTTTCGCATGTAGTCTCGTTCAGCCAGGTCTCTCCCATCCTATATCTATGCATTTCATTTTTCCGCCCTAAGTGCAGTACTTTACATTTCTCCGTATTGAATTGCATTTTATTAGCTTTGGCCCAGCTCTCCAGTCTATCCAGTCTATCCAGATCTGTGTGTCAAGTGCTTTTGCTGGTGTGTGCATATATGTGCAGGTAACTGGCATAAAGTGGAGAAGGAGAGGGTGGCAGCATTAAAGCTGTCCATAGAGCGATCATGGAAGCTGTTGCTGGTCAGGAGCGGAGAGCCCTGATAGCATTAGCTGAGGTAGCTTTCCCTTAGGAGCTTTCAAATGCTGCAATTCTGGTGCACATAATATTGTTGCGTCTCATGTGACTTCTTATGCAGCCACCCGGTCATGTTGCTCCCATTACTTTCCCCCTATCTCCCTGTTGTGTGTTTATTTTCACAACCCTCAGATATTTCCTCCTTAGACCATTTCATCTATACTGTAGAGAAATCTGGCAACAGTTCCACGGTATACACATTTCAAGAGTTGGCTTGGTTAATCCAGTGCTATTTAGGTTAACTTCTGAACTGACTGCAGTTCTTGGCCTTGGTTACCAACCATTCTGTGAATTGGGGCCCACTACAGTTTTTCTGTTGGCCCTTGGGTGCCGATATCCATGGGCTCCCAAGGTGTAGCTATGCATGGGATAAAATGAGAGCATTGCACACACACCCAACTGGAGTTCAGCCCCCCATGAAATTTTCCTTCAGTCCCCAAATTTATAGCATTTCAGAGAGTGAGGCACTGAAAATCATTCACCCCGAGAGCTCTACTATTTTCTGTGTTCACATTCCCTTGGTAACTTTGCCTGCCCTTTTTCTTTGAAATTTTAAGTTGTTGCAATGCTAGAAATTTGAGGACTGAAGGAAAAATTCATGGGGAGGAGCATACTCTCATTTTATACACACATGCAGTATAACTACACCCTTGCCTTTTGTATTACTTATCCTTTTATGTCTGCCCCACAGCAGCACTCTTACAAAATCATCACAAGCCCTCAAGTTGTATTCTCTCTTCATTGCCCCAGATCACAGTTCACTTTCCGTACCTCAGTTCTGGACCACTATTCTGCCCTTTCAATGGGTGTACACACACACAAAGAGAGAGAGAGAGAGAGAGGTATGTACCTCCCTTGTATGGCTATGAACACAATTACATCTAATCCAAGCTCCACTTGGTTACCTTTTTACCTTCCCTTTTATACACATCAGTGCCTTTCTTTCCTGCCCTGCCCACCCCCACATCTGATGGCAGGAGAGGAGCTTCATGAAGAACTTTGTCTTATACAGCATCTCCTTCCAAAATCACCCCCATCCCTACCTCACAATAGGGTCCCTGTGCCATTTCCTTTCAAGGGAAACTCTTGGAGGGCTCAGGAGCAGCCTCTTATTTTGCAGCTGGGGAAGGAGCGCTCTCTACCTGACCCCTTCCATGATAATGAAGCTAAAAAGCCTACAAAAGCCTTGCTGCCCTGCTTTTTCCAGGCATTTCTCCCAGCTGGAAATGGGAGCTTGTTGTTCTTGCAGAGTCCTCCCCTGGGGAAGGCTTCCAATTCTCTTTGCAGGATAACTTATTGAATTGACTCTCTTGGGCTTCATGTGGAGCACAAGGGAGTTGCAATGAAGATCCTTCCAGATGTCTCTTAAACAAGGAAATGGACAAATTACCCCAGTGTTCTAGTGATGTCACAGAGGAGCCTTATGGAGCAATCCCGCCCCCAATTTCCCAGTTTGAAAGAGTGTGGAATGAGCTGATCAGGCACTTCTTTATTCTGCAAAAAATTATATTCAGAGGCATCCAGGTCAGCCATCCAGAAAAATACAACAAAATCCAAAATACACATTGCAGTGATACTTTGAGTGGACCAACTAGAAAGTACAAAATACATTACGCTAGCTTTCAAAACTCACTGACCTCTTCGCCAGGCAAAGAGTTTAAAAATCATACAGAAGAGGAAACAATGGATCTGCATCTTGTTTGAGATGTTTGCTGAAAATGGTGTTTAAGGTGGTTTTAAAGGAGAGTTGATGTGGGTAACACCCACACACCCATGTGAAGGACAAAGGCAGTAAAAGCCAAGTAATACAATTCCTGTCTCCATTGGCAGTGACAAAATAAACTCCCTTTGAGATATAAGCCATCTCTCCTATTCTGCAGGGAGCTTCTGAGATTTGAACAAGTGTCAATTGTTATAGATCTTATTCGCATAGTCCAAGATCCTTGGCTATATTAGCTAAAAGGAGGATGGGAGGTCATCAAAATATGAGGAGCCATCATGTTGCCCACCTCTGCTGCAGAGTATGACTTCCTTTATGCTCTTTTTAAAATTTTGCTGCTGCTTGATTCTCCTTCCACTGAAGAGTGACAAAATGCCCCCAGGTCCCAGGCCAGTGGAAGGCCCTCTGCCACGTGGTGGGCCATAGGTCGCTGCACAGCTGTGAATATCATCGCAGCTAACCCTAGTGTGGTTGCTCTCAGGCTGGCACATCAGAATGCAAAGACCGCAGTGGGCTTAGCAGCTGGGGGTACTGGTTTGTGATCACTTCCTTTTCTCTGATCTTTGAGGGAGGAAGAAGCAGGAGAGAACAGTCATGACACTTCACCTTCAGCCTTGTGACAAAGCATCTGAACATGTACTGGATACATCCTGTAACTGTATATAATTTTATTCAAATAGCATCATCAATGTGTATAGTATTTTATAAAGCACAACATGATAGTTTGGGAGAAGTTGGTTTTGGTGGGGCTTTTTTCCCCTGACAACCTCAAATTCAGCAGAAGGGAGACAACAAAGAAGAAGAGAGAAATGAAGGCAGAAATAAAAGAGAAGAAAGGACACGTGTTTAATTTCACTTACATGTACTTCAGCTTATTTATTTATTTATTTGAATATTTATACCCCACTCTTCAGCCACAAAGGCTTTCAGAGCAGCTTACAAATTGTTTAGCAATAGCACTTACACATCTTAGTCGCTTTATAGTGCATTAGGCACTCCCTAACTGGTTTACAATGCCTTAGCTAATTGCCTCCAATAAGCTGGGCACTCATTTTACTGACCTATGAAAGGATGGAAGGCTGAGTCAACTTTGGAGCCCTGCAGGATCGAACTCACTAGTTGTGGCTGCAGTACCAGTATTTAACCATTGCACCACCTTTCAGCTTAGTTACAACTACCCAGACTTTCTAGATCCGTGGCTTGCTGTGCATCTGGGCAGATTAGAGTGGTTTCATTAGTATGACAGGGGAAAGACATGGGACTAGGCAAGGGATTAAGCAGGCCTGTGGAATCGTAGAGGTGTTGTCATAGGACAGTACAACTGTAGAGTTGGAAGGGACCTCAAGGGTTGTCTAATCCAACCCCCTGCTGATGCAGGAAATACATACCTAAAGCTACAGGTGACCATTTGCCATGGAAGCCTGAGAATTTCTAGAATTCAGTAGGCAGGTCAGTCATGTCATTTAGATGGGTAATCTTTTGGATTGAAAATGCAACAGGAATTCTGTGACACTTTAAAAACAAATGACGTTACTGTCTCTACAAAAACATACGCCACAGTGAACCAGTTTACCTTTAAGGGGCCACAGGACTTTTTTTTTTTTTTTAATGAATGAGACAAAGAGGGCTATCCCATTGGGCAATTGTTCATTCCAAACTCAGCAGCAAGGGAAGACATCCCTAGGGATATAGCACAGGCAGTGAGATGGGAGTGTCCCCTTTGGTGAAGGCCCATCGTGAAGGGCAGATGCTTGGTTTGCCCCACCTGCTCCTTCTTTGTGGTGCCTCACTCATCTCCATCTCTCGATCAGCAGCACTGCAGTCTTGCTGGCTCATCTGGGGTGAGATAATTGAGCAAACAGGCACGAGGCAGGGGACGCAGGGGCCAGTGTTAATTTAATTGAGTCGGTTTGTTCACAGCAGAATATTAACCTCTCGGGCAATAGCTTGAGAAAGAGAGAGAGAGTGAGAGAGAGAGAGTTCTACTAAAGCTGGTTGAGTGTGGGGACTGTAAGCTGATATACCCCTGGTATCATTGGTATGGAAGGACTGTGGGAGTAATCCCTGAGCATCCCACTCCCCTTGCTCTGCACTGCTGTGGTGATGATGCAAATATATTATTGCTGCAGCAGCAGAGACCCGATTTCACTGGAGAGGGGATTGCAAATTAAATAACCCCAGTGGGACTCACTGGGATATAAGGAATGTCTTGCTTAAAAATTCCAGGGAGTGGGGAGGGAGGCAGGAGGGGAGGGAGGCAAAGGCAAGCAAATCTAAGTTTGGCCAGAGGCAACTGTGAAATCCTGAAGTGCAGTTGTAAGGAAGAAGGGATTTCCTTTCCTCTCTCAGATTATATTGTCAATCAGCGGGTGGGGATGGAGTGCTGTAGAAGAGGTCGCTGGGGCCATGACAGGCTATGACAGGAAACAGTGGCAGTTTGACACAGCTCAGCATAGCTGCAAAAGACTTGCCTGGTGAAGTAAATAAGCACTGAGCTGGCTGTGCTATACTGTGATCCTGCAGGTGGCCCCAGCACGGTTGAAAAACACAGGAACCTTGCAGGGGCCCAGAGTTTGGGACGGTGGAGGCAGTATCAGATTTAGGCACAAGCTAAGTACAGTTGTCCCTTCATATTCTCTGGAGTTTGGTTCCAGGACCCCTTGTGGATACTAAAATCCATGACTACTCAAGTCCCATCATATGCAATGGCATAGCAAAATGGTGTCCATTATATAAGATGAACATGGTCTCACAGCCCGGAAAAAACCCAAGGAAAATCTATAAAAATCAAGGTTTGCCTTTTGGATTATTATTTTTTTAAAGAATATTTTCAAGCCGTGAATACTTAAATCCGTGGATACGGAGGGACAACTGTATTCTTCTGTTTAGGGTCTCCAGTTATAAAATCACCCCTCTTCCCGCACCGCATTCTGTTATTTTCAAATTTTACATAATTGTCAGAAAAAATCTACTGTACTTTTTTGGTAATTTTTTGTGGACATAGTTTAGGGCCTCAGCATGACTTAACCCAGCCTTAACTGCTCCTCTTGCCTTTAATTAATTAATATCCCACTTTTCTCCCATATGCGACCCCAAGTGGCTTTTATGTAACCAGTGCTAGCACGGTTCAAAATATATACACATCTGATATATTGGTTTAGGCCCCAATTACCCTGACTGTTCTTTTTAAGCAGGAGCAAGAAGACTAATAGTTTGTAAATCTCTTGCTCAGTAAAGTGCAGAGGGACAGAAAGCTTGAGCTAACTCTGGCTTTAGAACACAAGCAGACAACTTGTGGCTCTCCTGGATTGCAGATCCCATCAGTCCCAGCCAGCACAGCAAATGGCAAGGAAAGATGGGAGTTGCAATCCCAACAACATCTGGGGTGCCACAGTTGTTCACCCTTCCCTTAGATGCTTTCCTGGTAGCAAAGGGGATAAAATTTCTGTAACTTTCAGGTTCAATTTTTCTGTTGAGCGTGTGGGTAGACTGTGGAGCCTGAAGGGACACATTTTGGGCTCCTCCAAACACCTCAAAACCCCATTGTGGTGACCACATTGGGCAACCAGAAATGAAGCTGTGTCCCTCCCAAATGCTATTGGGTAGCATTTTGGAGGGTTTGTTCTGTTTGGTGGCAAGAAGACAGCATTATCTAGTTATGCTGATTAGAATCGAAGTGGGTTTTTTTCCTCCTAAAAATGTTTTTGGAGGCTAAAATGGGACTACAAACTGGATTGAGTTGAATGTTTTTTATTCCTTCATTTAACTACAAGTTGGAGGGTAGTAGACAGCCAGGTGAGTAATCAGCTCCTGTCTGCACAGAGCGACAGGGTGAATGTTTACTTACATGCAGAGCATGTGTGAGCTTTTACCTCCTAAGCAAACAGTCATCTTGACTCCTCTTTTCCTTGAAACTCTTGACTCACCCTCTTCTAACTTGATCATGGCAGTCCCCTTAAGAAAATGACATAACATAAAAGAGCACAGCGCCACCCAGTGCACTCTACCCAACAGAAAGGCAAGGTCTGAACCATTCAGGATCACAGGTAAGCTTGCTGCTCCTGTCACTTGTTGTGGTTTGGGTTTCACCACTCCAGAGCAGTGAAATATTTTTCAGGAGCAGCAGCTCATATCCTAGGACTACAGGGATATGTTCTTTCCCACCCCAGGGTCTTTCCAGAGATGAGGCCTTCCTCGTGCTCTCACTGAATTTCCCTGTGGTGGGGAGTGTCCAGGCATCATTGCCTTCCACTTGTACCCAACCCGTGCCTTCCTACTGATTCTTCTTGTATGTGCACAGAGAGTGAAGGGGGGGGGGTACAGGGAATGGCTGCACAGAATCTTCTGGTTAGTAGCCCTGAGAGCCCTCCATCTGAAAACCCATCCTGGCCTGCCATCAACAGCAGGATTTCTGTTTGCCAGTGTGGAAGAGAGCAGATAAATAGACCACTGCAGTTGTAGGGGTGAGGAGCTACTATTCTCAGAATAACATCTTGCTGTCTTAAAACTGTTCATAAAGCCACAGGTGCAATTTCTGGTTCAGTGAACACTGGCAGTTCTGATCCCAGAGTAAATCTGGTGTCTCCGTTAAGGAATGAGGGTTCTGACTCCACCATTTGGAAATGGAGTCCAAATCAATATTGCAGCTCTGATTGTGAACCCATTTGTAAAACAGAGAGCCAACTGTGTATGCTTGCAGAAAAGAGATTTCTCTGGAAAAGTCAGGTTCATGTCTACTTTATCTAAAACCAAGCATCTTGGAAGATGGATCCTTCTCTGTTTTTATCAAGATTCTGCCTGTGGCTACTGAACAGGCATGTTTCTCCTCTCTTAATGCCTGTGTGCTGATTAATTGGATCCTTGAAGGTAGAGAATCTGTTTTCCACATTTTCTAGTCCTCAACCACAAGGTAACTTTGTTTCATTCCTTCAGCCTCCCCTAAATAATTATTGTGTTGGGGTGCCAGTGGGGCAGCTTCTTGCTTATCATGAATCTTTACCGCACGGGGGCATTCTTCCTCCAGAAATATTAAATACATTTCATGGATTACAAAGTTATTTCCTTGGGTCAAGATGAATAATGTTGACGTTGGCTTATTAATCTGTTTTAGTCATAGCTTCATATATGACATCTTAGCCACAGAGGTGCATTTCAGGAGCAGGGGACTGTTCTTGCTTATCCCCCGTATTAATCTGGTGAGTGGTATGATGGCAGGCAGAGGGTTCTACCGTAAGACCCTCCTCACCTCTCCTTGACATCATATCCATTTCTCTTTTCCTCATGCAGGAAGTGGCACGGAGTTCCACACTTCTGTCTGCATGGAGAAAGTCACTTCTCCATTGCAGATGACATGGGAAGCCCTCTTGTCTTTGACCCTGAGTTGGAGTTAATAGGCTGATATCTTCTTTCCCACTCACCTTCCTGGTCAGAATGTTATTGTTATTTCCAAACAGTGGTCAGAGCTAACAGTAGTATCCCTTCCAGTGCTACTTGTCCAGTTGTGAAGGCTAGTGATGTATGAGGGAATCTCCTTCCACTTAAGAGAGAATAGCCTTCTGGAGTTCAGTGGGTTTTCTAGGGGGTGGGGTAGTGTGGGATGACCCTTGATGCACCAGGTTAGGCCCGTAGGCCAGATTACTCCCCATTTTTAATGTCCATATGTATGATGATTACATGTTGTGGCAAGCCATGAATCTTGGCTTGTCAAACCATAATTTGCACAAGTTACATACTAGTGGATGCCACCCATTTGCTCCCACTTTGCTCTTCCCTGTGTGCAAGAAGGTTAACATACCAAGAAGCTACAGTAACTAGGACCATAGTTAGCTACTCCCAAACAAACCAGGATCAAAAGTCAGTTTTAAACCAGGATTTCTTTTCAAGAATCCTGGCTTGCTTAGAACTAATTAATCAGAATTCTGGTATTAGATGTATTGAAAAGCTGTGCTTAAATGTAGTTTCCGTGTTTGGAGAGGAGGCAGAAGTAGATAGAAGTAGAAATTAGAAAGCTATAGGGAAGTAGCCTTTTGCCCAGCATGGCCACTCAAAGACCTAGGAGATTTTCAGACGCGTTTTTCAGCGTCTTGCCGTGCAAGCAGCCTCCGGAGCAGTAACGAGGCTGCCACACGGCAAGGGGTCCATTTTGGACGACGCCGTTTCTCTCTCGGCATCGTCCGTGACTCTTGCGGCTAGAATTGGAGGCGGCCACGCTGTTTTTTACTCACGGACAACTTCGTGAGTAAAAAACAGCGCAGCCGCCTCCAATGCTAGCCACAAGAGTCACGGACGACATCGAGAGAGAAACGGCATCATCCAAAATGGACCCCTTGCTGCGCGGCAGCCTCGTTACTGCTCTGGAGGCTGCTTGCGCGGAAAGATGCTGAAAAACGCATCTGAAAATCTCCCTAGAGAGACAGCACTGCTCCAAACGTAGAAGCTGCAGCTGTCTCCTGTTTGGCTGCAGCAAGTCTGACTTGCTTTCTATGGTGTTTACCTAGACCATGTTGGCTTGTTGCCCTATTTGTTCCCTTTCTAATTGAGCAAATGTGCTGTATGCATGGAAGCTAGGCCAACATCGACTTTGTTAGAAGAGAGCATCAATAAAAGAGCTGCATGTTAGGAGGCTCTGCTCAGATTCTGTCAGATGAGAGGAGTTTTAAAGTTGCACTTTATTCATGATGTTTTGATTTCTTCTGCTCTGGGGATGCTGACTTTGATAGATTCTGATACAGCAGCAGGACAATATAGTAATATGCCATGATAGCCAGCATCCAAAGCAAAGATTCACCTTAAGCCTTGCACCAGTTCTTTTAATGGTTTTGGTTTATTATGAAAATTAAGCTTAATTATTGAAAAGAAAGCATATTTTTCTGCTTTTCTCTGATATGTAGCTAATGCTGGTTAATTTTGCTGTAATGTTGAGTGTGCACTGCAGCGTTTAATAACTAGATGCTGGGGCTTTTTTTCCCCACTAGAGCTTGCCTCTTGGTTATGCTTGTTGTCTAACATTGCTGTGGTACTGATAACCTGATGTTACTTCAGAGACTGTATCCTTAAAAGCAGTGTTCTGGTACAATAGTGAAGTGATTCAGTAGCACAGTGTGATTGATAGCTATGACTGCAGGTTATCTTGATTCTGTCTGATGTGGTGTTCACTTCAGTTCACAGCTCACTTTGTTGTCTGCTCCTTCCAGTATTACTGTGTTAGTATTCCTTCCTTCCTTTGTCAATAGTTCACTTGTTATATGGTCTTTTTGATAATCCCTGTTCTGAGAAACCCCAAAGCTCCCCTGATTGTCATGGGTGAACATCCTTTAGGATCAAGACTCTGACTACAGCCTCTTTGGAGCCTAAGCAACTTTTGGGGGTTGGTGGGGGAAGCTGCCCAAAATACAGAATACTTCTAAGTGGGGTACTTGAGAGGAACTGTGTGATTTTTTTAAAAAAAAATCTTTTACACAGAGAGCAGGATATTCCAGAGTTGAACATCCCACCCCAGCTCTTCACTTCTTGACCAGCAATACTTCAAGACAATTTAAGCAATTAATAGTACAGGTTGAGTACCCATTATCTGAAATACTTGGGACCAGAAGTGTTTCATACCTCGGGTTTTTCCCCCCAGTTTTTGGAATACCTGTATTTGCATATAAAGTATATATACATATATGCCTCCCGCCATTTCACAGATCCTCACATCTCTCTCTAGTCTTGCATCTCATTTGTTCACTGCTTGTGTTGTGTATGAGATGCAAGGCTGGAGAGAGACAGAGAATCTGTGAAATGGTGGGAAACCAAAACTTTTTGCTGCCAGCTGCCTGTTCGAGGTAGTGGCTGCAGTGTTCCTGCTTTTCATTTCTCAGATCCGCAGTCTCTCTCCAGCCTCATGTCTCATACACAACACAAATAGTGAGCAAACAAAATGCAAGGTTGGAGACAGAGACTGAGGAGCTGAGAGATGAATGAGCAGAAATGCTTCCACCACCTCCTCAAAGGCAGAAGTAGGTGGCGGGTGGCCAAAAGTTTCGGGTTTTGGAGGATTTCAGATTTCCAAATTAGGGATGCTCAACCTGCATTATTGTGGATAGTATTATTGAGGACAAATGGGGTAAAAGAAAGAGGAATATTTACGTAGTTTAAGAGGACCTACATAATACATCAGCTATTGCTAGATGTACAACCTTTTAACTTCCTTTGAGTTAATTCGGCAAGTTCTGCTAACTCCAGTCCCAAAGTTGATTCCAGTACTGAGAATTCAGTTTACCTCTTCAGCAGCTCTGGCTTTTTGGAGTATAAGCTACACAGTGAGAAACCTCCCAGGGCACCACAGCCCGTGCAGGGACAGTTTTGTGGCTTCACCAGATATGGGACCATGGCAGTGGTGCATTTAAGGCTGGACCTCAGGGCAGAAGTTCAGGGCCCTATAGCCTGCGGGTGTGGGGGTTGGAAATGACCACTCAATGAACTGCAGGTGTAGGAGCAACAGAAAAGATGTTTTGCATCAGCATCTAGGCCATCATGGACATGTTGAAATCTACTAAGAATAAGACTGCTCACTGTAGCATCCTTTCTTTTTTAAGTGCTATAGTTGGGCCAGCCAGATGAGCACATACACAGTTACGGATGGTCATTTAATGATTTTTTTACTTTACCTTTTCCGGAAGAAAACAGTGCTTATTCCCGGCTAAAAGTGATTAGCACAACAGCAGCAGAAGCAAACTCAGTTTTGTTCTTGTAGCCATGATGGCGCTGAGATTTAAATGAACTTAAAATATGGAACTGCAAATGCTCACGAGAGTTTTTCTTTTTCTTTTTATTAAAAGTAGCAAGCACTTTTCTTTTTGTTTGTTTTTCTAACATACCAGGAATGCAGAAGCAATAGTAAAGCATGGGTTAAAGGGGGCGGGGGCAGTACTTGTAGGCTTCACAGTTGAAGTAAGATAATGAAATCCATGAGCTAAAGTTGCTGTACCACTGACAATGGCTACCATTTAAAATTGCTCTGGTTTTCAGAAGTGCCCACTCTAGAAATTTGCCAGATGCTTTTAGTGTGTATAATATATCAACTCTGGTGTGTTTAGAAAAAACAGCCTTGACCTCTTAAAAAAATCTACCTAGGGCACCCAGTTTTGTAGTTAATGCAGTAGTCATCAAGGAGGTGGCAATTGCTTTATTCACCTGTTTGTATAAAGCTCAATTAGGAGAAATTTCTGGGTGTTCAAGGATAATGCTCCCCATGTCTGACTGAATGGGCCCATTCTACCAAGTGGGTGCTGGTTGTTGTGAGGATCCTTGCAAAGAATGCTAGGCTAGGTGGACCTTGAGTTGATTCCCAAGACAGCATAATCAGGATCATTTAACACAAACTAAATACCTGACCTTAGGCAACATCTTTCTTCCTGCTTTTGTCCCTGGATGACCATTGTTAAACTGAACTTGTCACCTCATCACCACATCCACAAATTTTGCTTTTCTGTGGCTATTGAACAGCCTACTTATAAGGTCTGTTCCCAGGGACTTAGTTCACTCTGTGCACCTGAGGAAGTAAACCAAGGAGATTATCAGACAAAGCTAATGTGGTGCCAGAATAATGATAGCAGAACACAAAAGGATGCCAGTATCACACAACGTTGTCCTTTTGCATTCTGCTGTCATTATTCTTGCATTTCTTTTTATTGACGGGCCAAGCCATGAATAGATCGCCTGTCCTATTTTGGTGCCAGCATTGCCGGCATGTGAAACCTTGGGCCATTTAACTCACGGGAATGCAGCATCAATGGGCCAGTCTGGGGCAAACACTTCCGGGTGATATCGCAACAGCCAGGTAAGTGACGCACTTTTTTTAAACCTTCCCTGGTTTACTTGGAAGTTTTAAAGTGTGTGTGTATGTATGTGCTTTTTGAAACTTTTGTGTTTTATTTTTTATTTTATTTTTTAATTTCCTGTGCAATGAAGTCTCATGGGATTTCAAAGGAGGAAGCGAACATGGTTTCATTCATTTCTTCTTAATTGCCAGGGGAGTCTTCTGCCAGGATTAGAGGTGAGTGAGGTGGGGTGTGTGTGTTCTTTTGCCGGCATTAAAATTGATTTTTTTTTAATGTCAGCAAAAGAACGTTTAAAGGGGATTGTCTGATAAAGTCCTATGTCTTTGAAAGCTTATGCTACAACTTCTTTCTCTCTATTAGTCTGAAAGGTGCTGCAAGACCCCTTTGTAACTGATATCCCAGACTAACACAGCTGTGTCTAAATTCTAATTATATCTTAGTTGTGGAGAAATCCTTACTAAGCCCTCTCACTTTGATAACAGAAAGCACATAAGGAGGCCACATTTAGCCCACCCTGACCTAGAAATGACTTTTTTTTTTTTAGTTTGGAAAATGTCATGTATGAAGCTTGGACTAACCAGTTCTTGGGCTTGCACTTGGAAGGGTGGTTTTACACTTAATCTCAGTTTCTTCTATCATTTTCTCCTCCTGAGCTTAGTTTTGTTGTTGATCAAAACCTTAGAATCATAGAATCATACAGTAGGAAGAGACCATGAGGTCATCAAGTCCAACCCCCTGCCCTGTTATTTATGTATTTATTAATTTATACCCTTCAGCCACAAGGCTATCAGAGCAGCTTACAAATTGTTTTAAGCTATAGCAGTTTACACATCTATACTGCATTAAGCAGTTTCCAATGTGTGTTAGCAGAACACTGCAGAAATACACAATATGTTGTATATGTTCCTTTTAAGTCTTGCTCAGTTGAAAGTTCTTTAGACACCTCCCATTTTCCTCCTCATTGGAACTGTTTGAAGTTGTGCCTTCAATATCTCTTTTTAGAAACTCCCATCCCTCATGTACTCCCTTCTCTTTTAGTATTCCTGACCATGGGATCACCCCCAGTAATTCTCTAAGTTTTCTGAAATCAGCTTTCTTAAAGTCTAGAAGGCATGTCTGACTCTGCTTGGCTTCCCCTTTCCTCTGTATAACAAACTCCAGGAGAACATGAAGACTCCCCTCTAAGGATCCCACCAATTCCATCCCATTAAGCAGATCAACTCTGTTGGATAGGATCAGATCTAAAATAGCTGCTGATCCCCTTGTTGCCTCTTCCACCTTCTGGACAATGAAATTGTCTGGAAGGCCAGTGAGGAATTTGTTGAACCTTAAATTTTTGGCAGAGTTGGACTTCCAACAAATATCAGGATAGTTAAAATCCCCCATTATTACTACATCTCTCCTGTCTAAATGTGCAGCCATCTCTTCTCCTTTCATCTCTCTATATACTCTAGATCAGTATCAAAAGCAAAACTTTTGGGTATGGGGCAGAGTATTTCAATTTACAGTGCATAGCCAGAAATATTTATTCAAAAGACATTAGGAAACACTATGTTACCTATATGATTGCTTCCCCCCCTTCCTCTTCTTTAACAATTAAAATAAAAAATAAAATTGCTTTTATGTTCTAAAGCCATAGGCTGGTTGCTAAGAGCTACTATTAGATACTTGCTGAAAGTTTTGTTTTGTTTTGTTTTAGCTAAATGTTTTTGGTTATAATATAACACACATTCTGAAAGACCAATTATTCTGATCTTGGCAAAATTCCCTATGCTGAAAGGAACGTACAAGGGGAATGGGTAATAAAACACGACCTAGCTCAGTTTAGCCAGCTTTCCTTCTCAGATTTTTCCAGGACCATTTTAAGTATTTAAATTTAAAAAGCACTTAAGTTCATCAAACTCCATCTAAGTGCCTCTAAAACATCTATATAATATACAATTTTTCCCCAGCAGGGTACAGTCAGAAGTAAATTTTGGTAGAACAATTCTCTGTTTCATTGCATGCATAAATGTTCCTGTAATTGGCTCTATGTTGCTTTTAAAGAAAGGAAACCTCATCTGAGAGGCATCTAAACCCCTGAGGGAAGTGGGGTGTTACAACTGGAATGAGAATACATTGATGATCAGGAAGGAGGGAAATATATTCACACACTCCCTATTGACCATATTTTTAAGATGAGTTCAGAGAGGAACATACAAACAATATCAATTTTTTTAGCTTATTTTCCATCTCCCCACCTTTTTTCTTTTTTTTTCCTTTCTTTTCTTTTTCTTTTTGCATTTTCCAAACACTCTGGTGATTAGCTGTATAGAATACAACAAAGTAACACAATTTTTGTTTGCCTTTGTGGCACTGTGCTCAGTCACTGTTCCTTTCTTGAACACTAAGCTGATTGGCTTCCATCAGTGAGCAAATGAAATAGAGTGTACATTAACAGTGGCATTAAAACAAAGTGTCCTTTCACCACTTAATAAGCTTGATATTTTAGTTAAGTCACTTGTGTCAGGTGTGATTTCTGGGCCTCTCCTTTCACCCACATTCGGCAGGCTGCCACAGAGTGGCTTTTTGCATTGTGTTTTAATCAGACCATGAACTTTAATTGCTGGTGGGCTTCTCCCTCTGGCCCCCTGTGGCATAGCCTTCCACAACCTAACACCCTCCAGATGTAGACTGACTAGAACTGTCATCATCCCCAATTTGCTGAGAGTAGCGAACATGGTAGTTCAACACCCCTCTGTTGCTATGTGAGAGGAGCAAAAAAGTATGATGCATTTCTTTTATTTCCTAACACCACCCCCATGTCATTGTGAAAATAGGCATAGTTGATTGCTGTATTCATATGTGTAGTCCATTAATAGAAATAAGCAGAGTAGATGGCAATGGTGATTGGGGAGAACCCACCCACTGAAAAGGTATAAAACAGCTAGCTGCCTACCACCTACTTTGAGCCTTTGAATGGTACACAACAGGTGAATGCTTAGCCCCTGTTAGTGAGCAGCAGAGGTTTTCCAAGTGAAATATACTTTGTTATGGATGACCAGCAAGCAGTTGTATTTCTGAGTCAAGGTACAGCAGTGAAAAGGCTGTTGGGAAAACAGGGAACAGGGAGGCAGCAGACAGTTAACAAGCAGATGCTGTGCTTTCCTGGACCATGCTGTTTTGACCTAGTAGGCCACACCAGAGAAACTAGCTGCGTTGTTAATAGAAAAGCTCAGAGTGCTCAATCTGTAAGAACATAAGAGCTGCCACATAAGGCCCATCTGGACAAGAATTCTCTTTGCACACAGTAGCTGATCAGATGCCAAACAGAAACCCACCAGGAAGAAGTGAACACAAACATGAGAGCCAGCATGGGACTGGAAAAATGTAGGTTAAGGTCCCCATTGAATTATCAAACTCACTGCCTGACATTTGGACAGTCACCCTCTCTCAGCCTGACCTACCTCATAAGATTGTTATGAGGATGAACTGGGAGGTTAGAGAACCATACATGATACCTTATGCCCACTGGAAGAAGGTTAGGATATAAACATGATTAATAAAAAGATAATAAAATACAGTGGGCCATCAGTATCTGCTGAGGTTTGGTTCCAGGACCCCCCGTGGATACTAAAATCCATGGGTGCTCAAGTCCCATTATATACAATGGTGTAGTAAAATGACGTCCCTTATATAAAATGACAAACAGTAAGGTTTGCTTTCTGGGATTCCCTCCCCCCCCCCCAAAAAAAAAAATATTTGAGCCATGGTTGGTTGAATCTGTGGATGCATATGGAGGGCCAATTGGATCTCACCCTCCTCTTCTTGTTCCCCCAACAGCTGGTGTAGAGACTTCTGTGATTTCTGGAGGTAATATATAGCCAACATAACTAGTAGCCACTGATAGCATTATCCTCCATCAATTTGTCTAGTCTTCCTTTAAAACTATCCAGCTTGTTGGCCATCCCTACAAATTCCACAGTCTGATTACGTACTGTGTAAAGATATACTTCCTTTTATCAGTGCTGAATTTTTCACCACTTACTGTCAGTGAACGAATCTGAGCTCTAGCAATAATGAGAGGGGAGAAAAAGGAAAAACATCCTCTATCCTCTTTTCTGTTCCTTGTAAAATTTTATAAACTTTCATTAAATTTCCCTTTACTCTCCTTCATCCTTAACTCAGCAACTGCAGTGTTGTAACCATTCCAAACACTGGAATTTCTCCAGCCACTTAATAATTTTGGTTGTGCTTTTCTACAACTTTTCCAACTCTTGTTTCTTTTTTTAGATGTGTTGTTGACCAGAACTGTAAACAGCATTCCCAAGTGTGGTCACTTCATATCTAAATATCAGAACTTAAGTATCAGAACTTGTCATCCTAGACAAGTTGCTCCAGTCCCATTTGGTTGCCCTTTTCTGCATCTTTTCCAGTATGAGTGGTATAGTAATATTAGGTATAGTAACCTGAACTGTAGATAGTATTTTCAAATGGATTTGTACAAGGGAAGCATGATGGTTGTTTTATTTATGATTCCCTTCCTAATTATGCCCAACATGGATCTTTTTACTGCAGCTGCACACAGAGTCAACATTTTCACTGAGCTACCTACCATCTTTTCTTGATCAGTCAGTCACTGCCAGCTTGGATCCCATCGGTATAGATGTAAAGTTGGAATTTTTCATCCCAAATTGTATCACTTCATATTTGCTTAGTTTGAATTTTCATTTGTCTTATTAATGTCTATTTGCACAGTTTGGAAACATCCTTTTGGAGTTTTTCACAATCTATTTTTGTTCTAACCACACTAAACAATTTACTGTCATCACCAAATATGGCTGTGCTGCTATTCACCTCTAGCAATCAGATTTTCTACATCTCAAGTTTGGTAGATATACATGTTTTGCATTTTGTTTTGAGAGTATTTTGTGTCCACTCCTGTATGTGCTAATAGATTTTCACAGTGCTTATTGGATGGAAGGGTGTATTAGGAGACTGTACAACCATCTTTGTATTTCTTTAATAGGATCTTACAGAATCAGTATGATGTAGTGGCTTAAATGCTAGGCTAGGACTCTGGAAGAACAGGGTTCAAATCTATGCTTAGCAATGGAAGCCCACTGGATGACCTTGGGCAAATCACACTCTTAACAGCAGAGGAAGGCAGTGGCAAACCTCCGAATAAATCTTCCCAAGAAAACCCTATGATAGGGTCACCATAAATCACTCAATTTGAAGGCACATAACAACAAAAGGAACTTAAATATTTTCCCCTTATTTGATACATTCATCATATGCTTAAATCAGTTTTCTAATATGTCTTTTGTTATTTTATCACTATCCTCGTAGTATAATAGTCAATTTGGTAACTCCTTCAGTTGGTGCACTATTTTTTGTTTTGTTGTTTTGATGCAATGTATTCTGTGTTTTCCTCCCCATTGATGCCCCCTTGTCGTGGGGGAGAGGCTTGCGTACCCTAATGAAGTTTTGAGCTATGCTGGCGGTGGCATAATAGCCACCGTAGGGCCTCCCATGCCAGACAGGTCAAAACCGAAGGGTCTGACAAAGAGAGTCAAAGGGCAGGATGGGCTCTCTAGCCTTATGCCAACCATACTAGGAGAAGGAAAACTCTAATCCCAAACCCGGGCAGATGGTGCTCGTCCAACCCTGTAAGGTCAACCATCTAAGAGAAGGAAACCCTAATCAAACCTACAACCCGAGGACCTTGTTGCTACCATCCATGCTTACAAGGCCACAGCAGATGAACCTTAGGTTTAAAGGGTGAGGCCAGTTCTGTGCACACTGCGCTCCACCAGAAAAATCCATTGCACAGGCTCGAAGGATAAATCCCATTCCGAAAAAGCCTTGTAGCAATAGGCGAGGGACGAAATGGCAGGTGTAAAGATTCACTGAAAGCCGCAGACCCAACCCTGCATGCAGGCGGCTAAGGACTTTCGTCGCTCGAGGCTAACCCGGGAGATGACAGTCTTGTTCGGCAGCATCCTGAATGACCAAGCAGCCTTCTTTAAGGAGAGCACTGCTTGCTCCATATGGAGAGGATCCTAGAAAAGGTGGCTTAATGAAAGCTCATCCCCATCTACCTGGTTGGCTAGCCGCAGCCAACGGGCATCTTCTGATGCAGTCAAACCAAGGCAAAGAAACAAAGGCACACACTGGCCTCCAAAGGTGTAAATAAACGAACACTTGCATGCTAGAACATCAGAACTATGCAAGACTCTGCAGATAGTGGACAGCCTGAGCGTCGCTCTGCTCTAATAGCCCATGAACTATCACTACTTAATATTGACATTGCTGCTCTTAGTGAAGTTCATCTCCATGAGGAAGGCAGCCTTAAAGAACATGGAGCCGGCTACACACTTTACTGGTCTGGCAAACCCAAAACTGAAAAACATCTTTCAGGAGTAGGCTTTATGATTAAAAACGCCATTGCCTCCAGACTCGAAACCTTGCCAACAGGACACTCTGATCACATTATTTCCTTATGCCTCCCACATGTTGTTCTCTTCAATATATATGCCCCAACTATGCAAGCCAACCCTGTAGAGAAATACAAATTCTACACAGACCTACGCCAACTCATACAAAAAGTCCCTGTAGAAGATAAAATTATTATCCTTGGTGACTTCAATGCCAGAGTCGGAACGAACTCCGAAGCCTGGAAAGATGTTTTAGGCAAGCATGGTGTTGGAAATTGCAATGATAATGGATGCCTTTTGCTAGAGTTCTGTGCAGAACAACAGCTGACTATTACAAACACTATCTTTCAGCAGAAAGATAGCTTGAAGATAACCTGGATGCATCCCCGATCCAAACATTGGCACCTCATTGACTATGTTCTAGTCCGCCAGAGAAACATTCACGATGTCCGTCATACTCAAGAGATGCCCAGTGCAGAATGCCAAACAGATCATCACCTCGTAAGATGTAAATTAAATCTTCATCTTAAGCTCAAACCTAAGAGGGGTGGCATCTTAAAGAGGAAACTCCAAGTCAACAATCTTCAACAAGCTACCATGAGAGACAACTTCCAGGCAAATCTGCAAACAAAACTTGAAGACCATCTTACAGATCCTTCTCCTACAGTGTTTTGGCAACATATCAAAAACTGTATCCTCCAGTCTGCGGAAGAATCCCTTGGGGTTCTCCCACAAGAAAAATCAAGACTGGTTTGATGAAAACAACCAAGAGATCCAGGAGATGTTGGCAAAGAAGAGAACTGCTCACCAGGCATACCTCACCCAGCCAACTTGCCATGTAAGAAAATTAGCTTTCCGCCTCACATGTAGTAAACTTCAACAAAAAACTCTGAGACATGCAGAACAAGTAGTGGATCAATATAGCAGAAAAGACACAATGCTGTGCAGATCTGGGTAATCTTAGAGGATTTTACGAAGCTCTTAAAGCAGTGTTTGGATCTACTTATCAGGTCCAAAGCTCCTTATACAGTACAGATGGTCAAACACTAATTACTGATAAAGCCTCCATCCTGAATCGATGGGCTGAACATTTTCAAAGTCTCTTCAGTGGCAACCAAGTAGTCCAACGCTCAGCTATCCAACATATGATACAAAAACCAATGAAAAATGAAAAACTGGACATAGCTCCCACTTTGGAAGAGACCCTTAAGGCCATACAGCAGATGAAAAACAGCAAGGCAGCTGGGATTGATGGTATCCCACCTGAAGTTTGGAAACACGGAGGTCATGTACTCCATGTTAAATTCCATGAACTCCTTGTGAATTGCGGAGAAAAAGGGGAACTGCCATCAGATCTCCGAGATGCAGTCATCATCACCCGGTATAAGAAAAAAGGAGCAAAATCTGATTGCTCAAACTATTGAGGTATAACACTGCTCTCTATTGCTGGAAAAATCCTTGCAAGGATACTCCTGAACAGATTAGTTCCTGCTATTGCAGAAGAACTTCTTCCTGAAAGCCAATGTGGCTTCAGAGCCAATAGGAGTGCTACAGATATGGTATTTGCCCTTAGAGAACTGCAAGAGAAATGTAGAGAGCAGAACAAGGGTCTCTATGTAACATTTGTCGACCTCACCAAAGCCTTCGACACTGTGAGTAGAAAAGGTCTGTGGCAGATCCTGGAAAGACTAGGATGTCCCACCAAATACCTTAAAATGATTATCTTGCTACACGAGGACCAGCACGGTCAAGTCAGATATGGCGATGCTCTTTCAGAGCCCTTTCTAATAACTAATGGAGTGAAGCAAGGTTGTGTTCTTGCTCCAACTTTATTTACAATCTTCTTCAGCATGATGCTCCAAAGGGCTACGTCACAGCTCGAAGAAGAAGAAGGCATCCATATATGTTACTGTATTGATGGTAGCTTGTTTAACTTAAGCCATCTGAGGGCTCGCACTAAGACTCTAAACTATCTAGTCCATGAGCTGCTCTTCGCTGATGATGCTGCCCTTGTTGCCCACACAGAAGCAGCTCTGCAGTGTCTAACATCCTACTTTGCAACAGCTGCAGAGCTGTTTGGGCTGGAAGTCAACCTGAAGAAAACGGAAGTTCTCTACCAGCCTGCACCAGAGGACGAACACCACCATCCCCACATTGCCGTCGGCAAATCTGTGCACAAGTCCGTTCAGCAGTTCACCTACCTGGGAAGCATCATCTCCTTAGATGCCAAGATTGACAAAGAGATTGATCACAGATTAGCAAAGGCATATAGTGCATTTGGAAAACTTTACAAAAGAGTCTGGAGTAAGAAACACCTGAGGCAAAGCACAAAAATCAGGGTGTATAGAGCCATTTTACTGTCTATTCTCCTTCACGGGTCTGAAACATGGGTCACCTGTCGCCAACACTTACGACTCCTCGAACGTTTTTATCAGCGCTGTATATGTACAATCCTAAATATACACTGGACTGACTATGTGACGAATGTTGCTGTTCTTGAGCAAACAGGGATCACCAGCATTGAGGCCATGATATTGAGAACACAGCTGCGCTGGGCATGGCACATTTCTAGGATGGAGGACCATCGCCTCCCAAAAATAGTACTCTACAGTGAACTTGCCACAGGTCAGTGTAAAAGGGGCGCTCCAAAAAAGCGATACAAGGACTCCCTGAAGCAACATCTCAGGCTCAGCCAAATTGATCACCAACAATGCTCTGCCATGGCCTCACATCGGGAGGCATGGAGATGCACTATCCACAATGCTGCAGCCTTATTTGAGAACTCACGCCGAACAAGTCTTGAAGAGAAACAACAACGCAGAAAGAATCACAACCCGGAAACATCACCCAAGGAGACCTTCTGCTGTGCTTTCTTCAACCGGACTTGTTTATCTCGGATTGGCCTTTTCAGTCATCAACGCGCTTGCAGAAAGTGCGGGATGAGTCCTTCCTGAATCCTGCGAAGAAAAGCCAGAGAGAGATTGTGTTTTCACTGTTCTGTAAAAATGCACCTCCAGTTAGGCAAAATGCATAGTGACTGACCTGCCAATTTTAGCCCTACCCTCACCAAGGAGGCTGTTTCTGCTCTCTGTTCTTTAACCAGTTAGCATCTCCCCTAAACATGACGCTTGACTTACTGCACAGAGTGTTTGTGGGGTGGGAGCAGAGCATCGATGGTCTGTCCTATCATGGTGATTTTGAGTTCCATCTTCCCAGAGGTCTGCGCAGCTTGGCATGTTGGTTTTGAGTTGTAATTTTGTAGCATATAGGCATGTTCCCAATTATGTTTATGTCAATTCTATTTGACACAACTTGTGCAGAGGGGGGCTTGGCATGGGTTCTGGATATGGGACATCTATTATTGGTGTCTTAGAGGCATTTGTAATATAGGGGCTCAGGCAGTGGGGGTGGAATGGGTCTTGCCTGACACGGGGGTGGACACCTTTCGTGCATACTCTGGTGGCAGGGTGACCACATGGGGGACTTCTGCCCATGTGGATCCTTTCTTGTCATTCCAAGCAGTCTGGGATCAGGCCGGAGGATCAGGCTCATCAATCAATAGGTAGATTGGTCGATGCCTGGATCCAGACTCATGCGCATAACAACCCTATTTCCAGCTCTAACCAATAGAAATTGTGACATACCTCTTCCACTTATATTGCATGTATTGGTGTGTTATTTCATGCGGAGCAGAACTTTCCCCTGAACACGCAAACTGGGAAGTGTAATTAACCACAGAAAAAGACATTTTTATCACACTTTTATCAAAGCTTTAATGGACACATAAAGAAGAAGAGGGATCTGTGGATTAGATCAGATGGGGAGGGAGAGAAGAGACCAACTGTGATTTGAAGGGGGAAATAATCTAACTGAAGCCCCATCCTGATGGTTCAATAAATGAGCTTCACAATGAAGAGGCATGCAAGGGAGCCATGAGATATCTCATGGAGCTGAGCAGGCTGAGTAGAGAGATCCCAGGACTTCTTTCTAAACCTGTGGAGCAATTTGGTTCTGAACCATTCTCGTATGAAATCCACAAAGGCTGTGTAAAATGCACAATGCTGGAAGCCAAGTGGGAGAGGATTGCTAAGCTCTGAAAGCAAAGGCTATTATGAATCATAACAGTAATAATAATTTTGTATTACAGTTGTGCCTGGAGAGCTCCCAACTCTTTTACATTGTAACTTACACTGTAATTTATACCGTGTACTTGGATCCTGGATATGGCTTTTAAGTGTATTTTTGGAAAATATCATCCATAGCATCCTGAATGGCTACAGCATATAATAAATAAATACAGATTTCAGTTCATCACAGGTGCTGCATAGAAACAAGAACAAATGGGCAGGATGCAGTCTGAACATTTTGTAATTGTCCAATTGCAGTCATTTTAGCAGAGTTTAATGATTTCTTTAGAATTCCTTCAAACTTGTACCATTTGTAAATGAACATTGAGCACTAGGACCTTGCCACCACCTCTAGAAAATGTGGTACTTGGCTGTTCTGTGCTGTTGAGCCTCCTAGCTTTTCTCTCAGTTGCTCGAGCAAAATTCCTGCAAATTCCATGAGACTGAAAGCCAAACCCTGCAATTAGAATTTTGCATTAGAATCAGATTAGTGTGCTGATGGAAAATGAGCTGTCTCCTTAAACTGAACACAGCTTTCAAAGTGGAACTGATTTTGCTGCAGGTTGTGTCTTTGTTGCCCTCATTGTGATTATCAATAGGATATTTTGGCTGATAATGAAGATCACAATAAAGGAAGAAACTTACCATGTAAAATCCATTTTGGTGAAAATTAGAATATAAGAGCCTCACTGGATCAGATCAGAGGCCTATTTAATCTAGCATTTTGTTTATATGGTTGTGAATCAGGTGCCCCTGGGAAGCCCAAAAGCAGGACATGAACACAATGACACCCTCTTGCTCATGTTCCCCAACAGCCAATATACAGAGGCACACTGCCTCTGATTGTGATAGTAAAATATAGTCATTAAGAGTAGTAGTCATTGATAACCTTGTCCTCCATGAATTTGTCTAATTTCCTTTTAGAATTGTCCAGGTTAGTGGCCATCACTTCATTCCCCCCGAAGCAAAGTCCATAGATTAATTTTGAGTTAATTTAATTAGTTAATTTTAGAAAGTGAAATGGAAACTGCTCTCAAAGCACTTGGGAGAAATAAATAATCTGGAACAGATGGCATACCGATAGAGCTGGTTCAAGCTATAGAGACAGAATCCATCCAAATTATAAAAATCTACCAATAAATATGGATAATAAAACCTTGGTCCATATAATGGAAACATTCCATATACATTCACACACATCCAAAAAAGAAGACACCAGAGACTGCAGTAACCACCAGATGATTTAACTAATCTCCCATGAAAGCAAGGTGATGCTCAAGATTTTCCAAAAAAGGTATTTACTGTTACAGAGCAAGAAATGTCAGACATTGAAGCTGCATTTAAAAAAGGAAGAGGCACTAGAGATCTTATTGCAAACATTTGTCAACTGATGGCATGTACCAAAGACTTCAGAAGATAACCAGCCCATGCTTATTGATTACTACAAAACATTTGACTGTGTAGATCAAGAGAAATTATGGATCACTATAACAAAAATGGTGTGCCACAACATTTGATTATCTTGATATGTAACCTAAACTCTGGACAAAAAGCCACTGTCAAGACAAGATATAGAGAAAAGGAATAGTTTTCAGTTGGCAAAGGGGGGGTGGGAGGTCAGACAAAGGTACATTTTACCACTATCTATTTAATTGGTACACAGAATATTTTATTTGGAAAACAGGACTTGAAGGAAGAAGGTATAATAATTTGAGGAAGAAATATCAATAATTTAAGATATGCAGATGATACCAAATTGCTAGAAGAAAATACCTAAGAATTGGACTGACTCCTGAGGTAAACTAAGGAGGAAAGTGTAAAATCAGGGTTATAGTGGAATAGAAGACAAAATAATGACCACGGATGATTTGCATAACTTTTAAATGAGTAATGAATGCATAGAAATAGTTAAATATTTTGTATACCTTGGCTCAGTCATCATTAAAAATGGAGACTTTAGTGAAGAAATCAGAAGACCCAGAAAGGCAGCTTTGAAAGAACTAAATAAGATCCTCAAGTGTAAAAGATATACCATTACCTACTAAAGTCATAATCATCCATGTCATAGTATTTCTGATTTCTGTGTGAAAGCTGGATGGGAACAAAGCTGACAGGAAGAAAATCAACTCATTTGAAATGTGGTACTGGAGGAGAGTTATACAGATGTCCTTGATTGCCAAAAGGAGAAATAAATGGGTCTGAGAGCAAATCAAGCCAGAACAAACTCTCACTAGAAGCCAAAATGACAAAACTGAAGCTGTTGTACTTTGGACATATCATGACTCACTGGAGAAGATGATAAAGCTATGTAAAGCTGAAGGCAGTGGGAGAAGAGGAAGACCACATTACAGATGGAGTAATTCAATAAAAGAAGCCATGGCTGTGAGTTGACAAGAAACGGACAGTGCTGGTGATGACTCAAACATCTCCCCCATCTTTTATATCATTATAGAATTACTACCCCATGGATATGAGCCTTTCTTCACGGTGAGATCTGTCAGCAGTTATCTACACTCCCTTGCAGCTGACTCCCACCTTTCCCCAAAGCCAATTGCTTAAACAGTCAATGTTTGTTGCATATGGACCCTGTGTATGGTGTTACAGGTGGGGCAGAGGGCCAAATTTTTCAGAGCAAAGGGCCCTACCTCCCCCCAAAAATGTTGGAACTTGAATGGAACTGAAACAAGCCAGGTGTCTCTGCTTTCTCTTAAATTTGACTCCAGACAGACAGCAACAATGAAGCGATTACAGCTTTTAAACTTCAGAAACATTGGTTGCTCCTTTCATCTCAGGAGGTTCAGGCATTTAGCACCATCTGTCTGATCTTTGGCTCAAAGACTGAATACGGCCATGTGGCGGGGGCTTAGCCTACCTCCTTGTTCCTAATGAATCAAGCTCACCATCTTATTAAAGTATTTATAGACAAATGAGACAGAATACTCCTGGGGCCTCTTGCTAGGAGGGCTGTGTGCTTCTTTTCTGTTTAGGTTAAAAGCAATAGGGGATTCATATATACATGGAGAGGTTATTTTGGCCTTTGTTTGTTGCTTAAAATATTGCTACGAATCCCAAGATCTCAAGGGACAGCTTAGAAAATGAAATGCTAAATGAATACATGCACACAAAACTTCAGCCCATTTCACATTTTCAGTATGAGTTTGAGTGACTGCATAGAGGAGGGAGAAGGGTCAGGATCATCCTGGTGCATTCATATTCAGGAGTGAATATGAATGCACCAAGTTAAAGGGTGAATTCAGTAAGGGCAGATCCCCTGCCTGAATTCACTTAGTAAGTGTACTGACATTATTATTTTTTTGGACAATAGCTCCCTGAATTCCCCAGCCAGCATGGCTACTGGCCACGGTGGCTAGGGGATTCTGGGATTTTTAAATGAAATAAGTAACTTTACCAATCTCTGCAAAGGCTTTGATTGCTTTATGCCAGAGAAGGAGAAACATTGGTGGACCTGGGTACTGATGTTCTATACTTGGAACCCCTCTGAGGTGCCTGAAGTGTCCAGAAGGTTCTTTTGGTTTTGAAAAATGTCATAGGGCACCAATGTAAAAGGAGAGTCACTGGCCCAGGAGGCTGCTAGGAGATGCAGTTTATCTTCCCCAACCCAATAATGAGTCTAGGTGAGTCTTGGAGGCCATGTTGCATGCCAAGGCTGCACTTTGCTACCTGTGACCTAGACTGATGTTGCCTGTTTTGGCTGGTAGTAGCTTTCTAGGTCCGAATCTGAGGTCTTTGTCTTCCTTGCAACCTACGTTAGTTAGCTACCTACCAAGGACTCGATCTGGGAATTTCTCAAAGTGTTTTATCAAGGAGGTGTTTTTCTTCCCCAACACATTTCTGCTCCAATAGTGTACAAATGTTTGGAAACAGCTGTCAGGCATTTTCTAGTTTGGGTTATGGAGTCAAGCCTTGTGGCACAGCATCGTCCTTTTACTCATACTCAAGGGCCAACAAATGGTTCTTTCATCTTGGTTGCCAGAACTTGTGGAAAGTCAGGCACAATGATCTGCTTCCCATTCCAGCTTGGAGTTTAGGTGGAGGATGCATTATAATTTCTCTTCCAAGGTGCTCAGAGGACCTCAGAAGAATAGTACTGCTGTTGAGATGGTATCCTCCTCAGCTCTGAAGTTAGGGGTTAAGTCTGAGGCTTGTTGTACTAGCCACAGGGGTGGGACACCTGCCATGGTGAGGGTGGTGCTTGGAATTGTGGGCCTTTGCTCTCACTCTCTTGCCAGTGAGATGAGCAGTGGCTCTTAGAACTCAGGAGGGTATTGTTATCACTGTGTGCTCAAAGCAAGCTTATTTTCATACACCTAAGCTTGGGCAAGCTCGGTTCATAAGAAATGTACTTTTGTTTTCTTTTGTACTGTACTCAGAAGTTGCTTCAAGGTGAGCAGATACTAATAGTCATCTTCATTTACAAATCAGAGAATTGCAGGCTCTTTTTATAAAAAAAATCAGTAACTTCACTTTTTTTTTAATGCTTCTGCATTAAATGCAGAATGCTGTGGAAGATCTTAGTATTTTTTTTTCTTGATATCATTTTGCTTCTTTCTAAACTGCTGACGCAAATAACCCTATAAATTAGCAGATGGTGGCACAGGGAAATCTCTTGGCTTCTCTCTTTTTTCCATTTTTTAAACAGTTTGATTTTTGTAATGGAGATTTGGGTGTATGCCAGAAATTCCTCAACTGGCAAAAGGGAGACTGTTAAATGTGAGGAGGAGGGGAGGTGGGGAGTGAGAGGGAAGGGATGTATGCATTGCAGCTAGATTGACATGAACCAGGATATTCAGGGACTGATGTAGTACTTAGAATCTTATAGGACTTCAAAGGCCATCTAACCCAGCCTCCTGATGGATGCTGGAAATCCACAGCTAACGTATCTGCAATAGATGGCTGTCTTTCTGCCACACCCTATTAATTGCCTGCGCTGCTAAACTGCTCCTACCATCAGAAATTTCTTGTAATGTTTAATCAAAACATTCTCTTCTGAAATTCAATCCATTCCTGACCTCCGGGGCAGCAGAGAACAATTCTTTTCCCTGTTCCTCTATGACAACCCCTTCAAGTATCTGAAAAGCTCTGTCATATCTCATCACTACTATCATCTTCTCTTCTCCAGGCTACACATGCCCATTGTCTTCATCCTTTTTTTTGTAGGAATAGTTTTCTGTACCCCGACCACTTTTGCTTACTTCCTCTGACCCTGTCTTTATATGTCTATGTCCTTCTTAAAATGGACAGAGTACTTCAGAAATTGACTATCTTTGTAGCTGGGTTTTCTGGCATTAAATTTGCTTTGCCAATTAGTAAACCCTTGATTTAAAAGTACAGTATACACTTTTGGCAGTATAATTTTTTTATTTCTGTTTAGTTTAAAAGACTTAGGGGTGAAGACTTAAAGGCAAAGTTTCCTGGCAAAATCTAGACTGGCTTTCACTTGTTGGCACTAGAGACTAACTCAGATTACTTCTGAGAGTCTTCTGTGTTACCGTAGCTTCTCTTGGCAGGTTCTTTTGGCCCATTTGTGCTAGAAGCAGAAAAGAAGTCTTGCAGTCTGGTTTCTTTGGAGTTAGTTTCTAGATTTCTTTTCCTGAAACTTACCCCTTTTATGACTTAGATTTATCCTACCAATAAGGAAAGAGAATTTGCATTCTGTTACATATAGAAACAATTCCACCCTTGTTGTTTTAGCTGTTGTTTTAGTTGTTGTTTTTTAAAAATTCAGTTTTTCATTCTCAAATTACCATGTAGAGGTTTTGGGGTTGTGTTTTTTAATTGGTTAAGACATCAGTCACTGGCTGATAATGTAACTTAAAAACATTTCCTGAACTTTGGAAATTGCCATAGATTATACTGCCTTGCTTTGGGAGGGGAGCAGTCTATGAGACCAACTTGACTCCTGATTCAGCTTTAAATGCACAAATACACTCTCCTCTTCTACACTCCACCCCATGAAGATAATCATGGCTAAAAAGAAGGGGGAAACCTACCCAGACTCCCTAGTCTGACCATCTTAATCCCTGATTACTGTTGCAATACCAATTGCCACCCTTGTTCTAATTTGTGAAAAACAATTGCATCCTCATAACCTGTGGAGGTGGTGGTATTCAGTTCTGCAGCATTCTTCCCTACCCCAAGTATATAAGTTGTGCTGCATTCCTGACTACATTCTTCCGCAGAGGAAATTAAGAGGAGAGATGCTGCCATAGCTGACTCCTATGGAATCCTCCTTGGGTTTGTACTTTGGTCAGAAGCATCAGAGGAGCTCCCTGGCTGAGAATTCTAGAAGCCCTTCCCTCAACGGCAATTCCAAGGATCCCATAGGATGGAACCATAGTGATATAATTGTGAAGTGTGAAAGGAGCCAGAGAGGCCAACCATTCACTGTGCTTCATGGCCACCATCTACCGTTTATCTGGAATTAGCACTGCAGATGAGTGGGCATTGCAGTTGCTAGTCAAGATGAGGGACTGGGGGAAGCAATCTAGGTACCACATGTCAAAATAATTTTTCTGTCAAAGCCAACAACAACCTCATCCCACCCCAAAATTTCACCCCTCTTCAAAGGTAGTTGATACCCATGCCCCAGATTTAAAACTTGGGTACCAAATCACTCATAGTGGAAGCTACTGTCTGGTCAAGAGCTGTTTCAGGATACTTTTCAGGGCAGGAGTGAACCTGTGTAATACTTATCAACTTTATTTCCTTTCTCTGATAACTTCATCAGATGGCCCTGTAAAGTAATAGTAAGCATCTGTGCTTCATCCCAAAACCAAGGTTACCAGGAAAAGTTTTTAAAATGAAATTAACCCCTTTCTCACCCAACCAAATCCCTATGCCAGAGCAACACCAGTGAATCTATAAGAGATCTGTCTAATAGTCTGTTTTGTTCCACTCTGTTCAAGGCTGAAACATGTTACAGAGCAAAAACAGGAAAAGACAGTGATACATGGAGCATGGAAACATGAACTTACTGGAAAGGGGAACAGGGACCTCATGGGGCAATCTATATAGTGGGCAGAGAAACCAGAACACAGGGGCATGAGAAACAAGTAAAACCAAACATTTGGTTTGGCCCAGGGTCTTTTCATTTGAACAAAGCAGCGTATAGCTGAAGCTAAAGTGATTGGGGCACAGGGCCCACCTCATCCAGAGGTTGGGACTCTTTGCCTCTGGGGCAGGAATCAGTGCATGGTATTTTTTCATATTCCTTATCCACTTCAACCTAAACAAAATCATTTGATTCATTTTATGTAGACTTGAAATATTTCTAGTTAAAAGCAGAGGAACTCAGAAACTAATAAATGTTTTTGAAGGTGGTATTCCTATTCTAATTCTTGTGACACACCTTGTAAGGATGTGGTTTGGGGAGCAAGTAAAGGCAACTTGATGGATGTTGGAGGTCTAATCCCTGAAAGAGGGTAAATCAAACTTGCATGTGCCAGCATGCAGAGCAACAAAGCTCAACTGGGGTGCCCCCCCAATACTATAAAGGTTCACACAACATCTCCATGGATATATTTTGTAAGGTGGCTATTAACAATTCCTTGCCTTCCCCTCCTGAGTATGCTCTCAGGCCAACAATGCACATTTCCCTCGGTATACACTCCTTACGTTTTGCTTTGCAGCCTATGATAATCCATAGTGGTTTATCACCATTTGCCAGAAAGCTGTAAAAATCTCCCCTTATTCCATTGGGGAAAGTTTTTGTACCTCCCCTGAGTGCCAAGAATCCAAATACAAATGTATTCCTCTCAAAGTGCAGTCGTCAGAGAAAACCAAAGACCGTTTGTCAGGCCAACTTCAGAAGAGCTGCATGCATTCTGACAAACTGCAGAGGCTTATGTTTTATTCACCAGGCCTGAAAAATACCTTCTTGAATAAGGGGGCCCATAAATAAACCAGCATGATGAATATTACACAGAATAAGAAGCGATACAGTGGGGGCCCTACTTGAGCACTGCACAATGGGCCTAGAAAGAATGTGGCTTTCTTGCATCTAATTCTGTTTGGGAATCAGGCGGAGGGTGGGAGAGGGAATTTCCTAGATATTTTTTTTCTTCCAAAAGAGATGGACAGAATTGGATATCACATTGTGATGTACTTTTCTCTGCATCTCACCGCAAAACTTGGATGTTCTGTATCTCTAAGATGAAGATGGGAAGCACTGGCATAGAGCACCCACTTCATACGCTCTCCATTACCTTGCCATTTCCAGATAGCCTGGAGTAGAAGCAACTGTGATGAAAATGCATTTGTTTCCTCTTTTAAAATAGAAAAAAAAGAATGCCTTGTGATTCTAGTCCATGATTTTTCAGAGACACACTCAGCAAGAATAGAGCAGGAATTCCAGATAGCAGTTCAGGAGACAAGCCTGGAAAATTGACTGCTGAAAGCAGAACCTGAAGGCTATGATTACTTGAATAGCTACTGCCTGCTTTGGAACAGTAAATACTCTATTTTGCAGCATGGCAACTGGCCATAGTAGAAGTTCCCACCACTCATTTTCTTAAGAAACGAACTGTATCTTGTTTTTTTGTTTTGGGTTTGGTTTGTTTGTTTTCCTTTGGATTGCCTTTTAGCCCCAGCCCTGTTTGGCGCATCCTGCCAAATCTTCCCCATTTTGTGTTCCAATTTATATTTGGGGTCCAGCTCTCCTTAAGATTGACTGCAACAAATTATGAGACTGGTGTTTGTCTACAGTTTGTGTGTGTATATATATATATATATATATATATATATATATGGCTTTTCTTTGCAAATGAAGATTCAGGAAGGACTCATCCCGCGCTTTCTTCAAGCGCGCTGATGACTTAAAAGGCCAATCCGAGATAAACAAGTCCGGTTGCAAAAAGTACAGCAGGTCTCCTTGGGTGATGTTTCCGGGTTGTGATTCTTTCTGCGTTGTCGGTTCTCTTCAAGACTTGTTTAGCGTAAGTTCTCAAATAAGGCTGCAGTATTGTGGATAGTGCATCTCCATGCCTCCCGATGTGAGGCCATGGCAGAGCATTGTTGGTGATCAATTTGGCCGAGCCTGAGATGTTGCTTCAGGGAGTCCTTGTATCGCTTTTTTGGAGCGCCCCTCTTACACTGACCTGTGGCAAGTTCACTGTAGAGTACTATTTTTGGGAGGCGATGGTCCTCCATCCTAGAAATGTGCCATGCCCAGTGCAGCTGTGTTCTCAATATCATGGCCTCAATGCCGGTGATCCCTGCTTGCTCAAGGACTGCAACATTCGTCACATAGTCAGTCCAGATTGTGCGTATACAGCGCTGATGAAAGCGTTCGAGGAGTCGTAAGTGGTGGCGATAGGTGACCCATGTTTCAGACCCATAAAGGAGAATAGACAGTACAATGGCTCTATACACACTCATTTTTGTGCTTCATCTCAGGTGTTTATTACTCCAGACTCTTGTAAAGTCTTCCAAATGCGCTATATGCCTTTGCTAATCTGTGATCGATCTCTTTGTCAATCTTGGCATCTGAGGAGATGATGCTTCCCAGGTAGGTGAACTGCTGAACGGACTTAAGCACAGATTTGCCTACGGCAATGTGGGAATGATGGTGTTCGTCCTGTGGTGCAGGCTGGTAAAGAACTTCCATTTTCTTCAGGTTGACTTCCAGCCCAAACAGCTCTGCAGCTGTTGTGAAGCAGGATGTTAGGCGCTGCAGAGCTGCTGTTGTATGGACAACAAGCATAGCATCATCAGCGAAGAGCAGTTCATGAACTAGATAGTTTAGAGTCTTAAATAGTTTAGACTCTATTTGGGGTCTAGCTCTCCTTAAGATTGACTGCAACAAACTATGAGACTGGTGTTTGTCTACAGTTTGCATATGTGTGTGTGTGTGTGTATTTTTTTTAAAAGTACATGTAAGATATTTGAAATATGCAAAGTTAGGGAAGGAATTTATTGCAGCATCTAATCAGAAAAAAAGGGGAGAGTGGTGATTTACACTAAGTACTGTATATTCCGGCATATAAGACGACTTTTGAGCACTCAGAAGTGCCCTCCAAAATCGACAGTCGTCTTATACACCGGATATACTTTGCTTCGCCTGCCTGCCTATCTCCTGCCTCTTCACAAACAGAGCGAAGAGGCAGGAGATGGGGCAGGGGGGTGAAGCAAAGTGTTTTGCAGTTCATTCACCCCCCTCCTCTGCCTTCTCCCCCTTTGGGGAGCAATGGAAGACAGAGGAGGGGGGCGAACATTGTGGTTTGCCGCAGCCACCGCTCAATCGCCTCTGCAGCAGCCGAGGCAAACCGCTAGATTCGCCCTTTTCCCCCACCTTCCTTGAAGGTGGAGGAAAAGGGCAAAAATGCCCTGTTTTGCTCCGCGGCCCCGATCCCTCCTTCTGGGCTCCCTTCCGAAGGGAGCCCAGAAGGAAGACGCGGGACTGTGGAGCCAAACCCCGGGATTCGCCCCCTCTCCCCACCTTCAAGGAAGAGGGAGCAAATTTAGGGGTTTAACTCCACAGCCCCGATCCCTTCTTCTGGGCTCCCTCCTCCTGCGATTCCCCAACCCACAGGAGGCTGCCCAGCCTCCTCGTGGGTTGGGGAATGGGGGATGGCCAGCTGGCTGGGGGGGGGCAAACCCCGTGGAGCCAAACCCTGGGATTCGCCCCCTCTCCCCACCTTCCTTGAAGGTGGGGAGAAGGGGCGAACGTGCTCCGTTTGGCTGCACAGCCTCCGCATCTTCCTCCTCGGCTCCCTCCTGGAAGGGAGCCCAGGAAGAGGATGCGGAGGCTGTGCTGCCAAACCCGGGATTCGCTCCCTCTCCCCACCTTGGGGAGAAGGGGTGAACGTGCTCCGTTTGGCTGCACAGCCTCCGCATTCTCCTCCTGGGCTCCCCCCTGGAAGGGAGCCCAGGAGGAGGATGTGGAGGCTGTGCATCCAAACCTGGGATTTGCCCCCTCTCCCCACCTTCAAGGAAGGTGGGGAGAAGGGGTGAACGTGCTCCATTTGGCTGCACAGCCTCCACATCTTCCTCCTGGGCTCCCTTCCACCCTCCCCGAAGCCCCCTCCCTCCAGCATCCTCCCTCCAGCTACTCCCCTCCCCAAAGCCGCGATCCCACTCGAGATCGCAGCTTCAGGGAGGGGGTGGGTGGCTGCAAAGCCCCCCCTTCCAGCCACCCTTCCACCCTCCCCGAAGCCCCCTCCCTCCAGCCCCCCAGCCAGCTGGCCATCCCACATTCCCCAACCCACCAGGAGGCTGGGCAGCCTCCTCGTGGGTTGGGGAATTGCGGGAGGAGGGAGACCCCCCGCCAGCTGGCCATCCTGCATTCCCCAACCCACGAGGAGGCTCGGCAGCCTCCTGTGGGTTGGGGAATCGTGGGAGGAGGGAGCCCAGAAGGAGGGATCGGGCTGCGGAGTTAAACCCCTAGATTTGCTCCCTCTTCCTTGAAGGTGGGGAGAGGGGGCGAATCCCGGGGTTTGGCTTCACGGTCCCGCGTCCTCCTTCTGGGCTCCCTTTGGAAGGGAGCCCAGAAGGAGGACGCGGGACCGTGAAGCCAAACGGGGCATGTTTCCCCCCTTCTCCCCACCTTCCCTGAAGATGGGGAGAGGGGGCGAATCTAGGGGTTTGCTGCGGCTACCCCCGCTTCCCCCACCTTGGTCCCCTTTCGAAGAGCCAAGACGGAGGAAAGGGGGCTGCTGAAGCAAACTGGGCATTTTCGCCCCTTTCCTCCACCCTCGAGTCCAGTTTGACTGGAAGGTTGAAGAGAGGGGCGAATGTTGCCCTGCCAGCTGATCCTGTTCGCTTTTCCAACTCACAAGGAGATCCTCATGAGTTGGGAAACAAAGAGGATCAGCTGGCAATGCTCCCCCAGCCAGTCAGCCAGCCAGCCAAATTGGGGGGTGGATCTTATCTGGCAAATATGCCTAAGCCTAGATTTTTGGCTGGAAATTGGGGGGGGGGTCTTATACGCCCAGTCGTCTTATACGCTGGAATATATGGTATATGTTGAGAAGATTCTTCATGGTGTCGCTATGCAGTCTTTACTGTGGAATGGGATGGTTTGATGGGCAGATTTGTGGAGCTGAGGTAGGTGTCTGTTCAAGAAAATAGCTGCACAGACGTTTTTGCATTAAACAATGACAACCATTTTCTTATGCTTGATGCAAGATCATCCCCAGCCTCTCAGCACTTCTGAAAGAAGGGGGCAAGTTCTCCATGACAATTTTAGAACCATGAAGTGTGTGTGCATGAGTGTTTCCATGCATGAGTGTATGCATATACACTAGCGCTCTCTCTCTCTCTCTCTCTCTCTCTCTCTCTCTCACACACACACACACACAGAGAGAGAGAGAGAGAGAGAGAGAAGAGAGAGAGAGAGAGAGAGAACAATACAGCCTGCTATATTCTATGACTGACTTTCTCACCTGTGGTCAATGGCAACCAGAGCTCTGAAGATGAAGGAATGCATAGAATTTAGATGTTTGCATCACTGTTTTGCTTCCTGGCACTGTGAAAGCAGACCTACACTCCCTAACATCACCCACAGAACATCTAATAATGTATATGCACATTTCTACCACTACTACCACCTGAGCTATAAGATACATGTTTGGTTGGAGAGTGATTAGGGCAAGTTGCATCACGGTGCTGGCCCATAGCATATGTCTTCAGTTCCACTCTAACCACAGGTTTTTCTGGCTCCTCTCAGCTGCTTTGAGTAATCCGTTGGGGTCTGGATTCTGCTCACAGACGAGCAGTTGGCTGTCACCGCCGTTGGCCATCACAACCCTAGATTCTCTCAAGGGAATCTCTTGTCTCATATTGCGTCTCTTCAATTAGAGAGAGAGAGAGAGAGAGAGAGGTGTTAAGGTTTTGTGCCATTGATGTGCAATGCTTGAGGTCTGGAGATGAATCATTGGAGCCATGGGTACAGGATTGGTCCAAACATGTCTGATGTGGGGCTATACTAGATATTACATGTACTTTGCAGTTTGCTGTTACATCTTGTCTTAATTATAGGACTAGGGGATCTTTCCCTTAACAATACACCCCAAATTTCTCTTCCCTTAATATTTGGCTTTTAGTATTCACTTTTTTGCTGCATAACTTGTTCTTGACCCTCAACAATCAAGTAAAGCAGGATTGCTCTGTGGCCATTTGTAAATCCAGTCTGCTAGTGGATGGAACAGACTCTGCTCAACAGAGAGCGAAAATATTCAGATGTGTGTGTACTGTTTATTTGCAGAGACATTTGTCGATTTTAAAACTGCAAGATGTTTTAGAAAGGGTGCTTGGGTCCTGCCTTAACATGATGCTCCACAGTTTGTGGCTGTCTGTTTCTCTCCACACACTTTCTGAAATTCCATGTAGAATGGAAGGAAATGTTGAACCTCTTCTTCAAAATGAATAAACAAGTATTCATAGCTCAGTACCGCACCATAGGCAAATGCAGTCTATAATCTCATTTACTACTGACACTGTTATTTGCTGGGTTCCTGGTAGAAGATGGACTGACTTAGACTTCAATCCTTGTTGTTCAATCTCTGATCAAAAGTGTTCAACTTAGTTTCTTGACTCAAATATCCAAGGGGAGAAAGTATGTTGATATAAGTAACCAATTTGAATAGTTTGCTTCATATGGAGCTGGCAGCTTCAGATACTGGACACAAAAAAGCAAGCCAGAAAAACAAAGCCCTGCAGTATTACAGTTTGTTCAATTGCTTTGCCCCAAATCAATCATACTATGTTCTGACAAATCATTAATTCAAAATGTCTCTTTCTGTATATTTCTCCTTAATATGAAAAAAATTGTTTTCCGTGTTCTTGAAGATGTTTAACATTACAGGGGAATATTTCCCTTTTATCTCCTTCCAAAATTACATTTTAATAATGTGGAAAGAAGTGTATTTTGCTGCCTGTTCTGTATATCAGCTGCCACAGATGAAGTTCCATTTTTATTTTTCTTGTACCCTCTGCTGCAAATGTGGTTGGGGTGGGAAGAGAGTCCGTTTAGTGAGGAAGAGGTTAATGTTCCATCCTTTAGAAGCGGCCTTGGTGTCTAGATTTATAATTCAGACAGATTATAGACATTTTGCTACCTGAGGCAAAGGACAAGATATTTCCTCCTCCTCATTCCATGTGCAGAAACAGGCTGGACATATGGTCTAATTTTACTTCAACACACTGGTGATGTGACAGTGTCCTCCTGTACACCTGAAACATCAGGCTTGTTTAGAGAGGCCCAGACAAATGGCGTGGCAGAGCAGAATAGCTGTGAAGTCTAGGGGGAACAGCCAGGAGGCTTCCACCATTCTCCCCTCACCCCAGTGTCTGCTACCTGAAGGAGTCTCTTTGTGCTCCCTACCATAGGTAGGGCCAACTTTGAATTCAAACACACTGGAATGGGCTTCCTGGGTGTGGATTACGGAGGCTGTTGCTGTGTTGGACCCAGAATGTGACAGAGCAGAGATAAGCTTGTCTGTTGAACCCAATTGCTTTTGAAAAATGTCCACGAGCTTCTAGATTTCACAGACTTCATGGACTTCTTTCTTAGTAAGGAAACTGCTCTGAATAAGCTGTCAGCTAATGGGATCACAAGAAGCAGGGAGGCTGCCACCAGTTGTCATTTCTCTTGGCTGCAGCTTCCCAGTTTATGGAGACCCTGATGAGTGTGTACCTCTCATTCACCCACATAATGGGAAGCCATCTTGAAATCCCCAAGTGTTTTGTTAAAGGTTGTACTCAACCAGGCTTCTAGAGTATATGGCTCTCTTTGATATAATACTCATACTTTTTATTATATAATTAGATATAAAAGCAGTTATAACAATACCCAGAATGTATATGCAATGTTCCCAAGTATTTCATATGCATTTCCTCAGTAAGTCTTACAATAGGTATTGAGGTAATGGCCCTTCCAGATGTTTTGTATTTCAGTTCCCATGAGCCCTCTACCAGCATGGCCAGTGGTAAGGGGGTGTGGGAGCTGTAATCCAAAAACATCTGGAGGGTGAGAAGTTTCCTATCAGTGCCTAAAAATTACACTATAACAAAGGAGATTTTCAGATGGGGCCAAAATGTCCTGTTGCTGCCCTGCCACCTCCTCTTCCATTCCTGCAACAGAATGAAAGTTAATGTTTACACACTTACCTCCATTCCACTCCAGGAATGGGTATCCTCCCTTCTTGCCCGGCCGGCCATAAATACAGCCGTCATAAGGCTGCCTTTATGACCGGCCAGGGGAATGAGAACAAGGGGAAGGGAAATTCAAATTTAACTCCTCCCCAGCTGTCAAAGACAGAAATAAAACAAAAAAAATTAAAATAAAAAAGGAACCGGGGGGGGGGGAGAAGGACGGCACTTACCTGACTGTCCCGTTGGTGGTCGGAAGTGCCTGCCAAGGAGCTCCGCTCCTGTGCCTGTCATCGTGGAAAAGGGATGGGGCTCCGTTTCCCACGTCCCTGATTCTGTGACAGACATGGAAGGAGTGTTCTATTAACAATTTTTCATCGTGAATAGAATATCCCGGGAACAGGATGGAAGGGGTCGAAGTCGTCTGAACGACAGCCCCTTTCTTGACCCTTTTCCATGCCTGCCCCGCAGTATAAGCCCTATCTGAAAATCTCCTTAGTCTGAAATTATTCTCTCAGTATTCTAGTATGGATTTCTAGACAGTAACTTTCCTGTGAGTCCCCATGGAGTTCATGACCAGGGACTTTGTGGAATATTTTTTTGGCCCCTGTACTTCACCATGAGATGCAATGCACTTCACTGCACTTCAGTGGTCTCTGCTTAGATGCTGGACTGTGACAGGGAAATTGGATTATATTCAGACTGCTGCATCCTCTAGTTAGTGTAGCTCTAATTAGGAATTTGTGGGGCAGGGAAGGGACTGAAAGGAGAAGTATAAAACAGCATGCCAGGTTGGCATTCCCATTGCTCTTTGGTTTTCTTTGAACTTGAATTGCAGCTGTATCAGCCATGCTGATCCAGCTGGTGTTGACTTGCAAGGTATGGAAAAGCACAGTTACTGTATGGATTAAGCAGAGCAACCACTAAAACAAAACAGGTCATAGTCATGGCACTGGATGTATCATTGGACTTGGGCAAAGGCCTGAAGTAGAACAAGAGATTCGGGGTGGGTCAGAATAAAGTAGGAATGTGCAGATTTGGGGAGGGGGTTAAGAAGACCTCAACAGTGTGCAGTGTGAAATAGATGGCCTTTACTGAAAGTCTGCACAGCTTCTGTCTGTGGCAGCATCTTCTCAGCCTTTGAATTCCCATCATGCCCCCAAACTTTGTTTTTCTCCTTTACATTGTTTCAAGGAAATAAACTCCTACACCTTGCAAAATAGTGGTTTGGCCTCCAGCTACAAACAGCAGGCCACAAAAAATTGGAAGAAACAACTTGTCTCCAAAGAAAGCTGCTCAAAGGTTGAGGGAAGGCAGCTTCTGGGGCATATTCCTCCTCCACTTCTCTAGGCTCAGCATGTTCCAGAGAAGCTCAGAAAAAACCTCCCTGAGAAAAAAAAAATCCTCCCCCCTCAGTCCACCAATAAAAACCAAGGGAGCAGGCTCTCTCAGTCCAGCCCAATCCTCCCTGCAGCAGAGGAGACTTGGAGCCATGAAATATGAACACTTAGCATTTTATGACACCTTTTTAATTGCCGCCTGACAGCCATAATCCACAGCTACAAACGCCAACAGAAGTGTAGGGAGTTGGCCATTGTTATTCATTAATATACTTTCCATGTTCAGAGGCATTGGCCTTGTGCAGCATGTAGAGATGAGAAGAAGCAGAAAAGAAGGAGAAATTAAAGGGCTTGTAAATGCATATTTGTGTGTGTGTGTGTGTGTAATCTTGCACTCTCCCTCTGCACCCCCCGCAAGTCACTGTACTTAAAAAATGCATGCTTTTAAAGGATCCATGTCTCCAGAAAATTGCACAGATGCTAAGATGTACATATATGTAAATATAAAATTACCATTTGCCTCTTTCTATAATCAAGAAGTAGGAATTACCCCTATAAAATGACCAAAAGCTTTTAAGTGAGCCCCACTCAAAAAAATGCAACTGGCATGTGGAAGCCATCATTGCCCTGGGCCCAAATTGAATCATGTACCTGTAGTCTCTGGCTTTTCTTCGCAAACGAAGATTCAGGAAGGACTCATCCCGCGCTTTCTGCAAGCGCGCTGATGACTAAAAAGGCCAATCCGAGATAAACAAGTCCGGTTGCAAAAAGCACAGCAGAAGGTCTCCTTGGGTGATGTTTTTGGGTTGTGATTCTTTCTGCGTTGTCGTTTCTCTTCAAGACTTGTTCGTCGTGAGTTCTCAAATAAGGCTGCAGCATTGTGGATAGTGTGTCTCCATGCCTCCCGATGTGAGGCCAGGGCGGACCACTGTTGGTGATCAATTTGGCCGAGCCTGAGATGTTGTTTCAGGGAGTCCTTGTATCGCTTTTTGGGAGCGCCCCTCTTATGCTGACCCGTGGCGAGTTCACCGTAGAGTAGTATTTTTGGGAGGAAAAAAAAGTACCTGTAGTACATACATACATACATACATAGCTGTCCCACAATAGTCATCATTCCGACCTTGGAAGCTAAACAGGGAGCCTGTCTATTCGAGGGGGAAAGAAGCCGATTACTCTGCAGTAATGGCAATTTGCAGCATGGTTTGTTGTTGTTGTTACAGGCACCACCAATTTTAAAAAAAATCTTTCCAATGTGCAATAGAGCGATATTTCACCTTTACAAAAACCACGCACCCCATTTTATCACCTTAGTGCTCACTAGCTAAGGTGAAAATCCAAAATGGCAGCTTTAGCACTTGCCTTGCTAGCAAGCCCCGCCCCCCATGCTTATCCAGCCAATCAGCTTTGCACTTCCCCTCATTTGGGAAAGCAAATCAATTTGCGCTGTTTGTCCCAATGAGCAGGAATGTGCATTCCCCCAGCTGTTTTTTTTTAAAAACTCTGGGGAGAGCCACAAAGGCTTTTCCTTTGGAGTTTGTGCCCACCCTCCTTCTGAATATGGCAAAATGATGCAGGATCCTGTTAAGACAGCTTGTATTCTCCTTGCATTCTGTGAGGAGTATTTTCGCCATTTAGACAATCCCAGGGTCAGCCCTGGTTAGTACTTGGACTGCCAATGAATACCAATGTAGGTGCTGTAGAGGAAGGTGTCAGAAGTTAAAGACTGAACTCCATTATAAAATGGCCAAACAAACTGCAGAGTCATGCCTAGTCAAAATGGCTGACTCCATGAACTGCCTAGTCTTCCTTAGCTACAGAAGGAGGGTTCTTATTGGTGTGTAAGATCATGTGATTGAGTAAGCCAATGCCCTGTGACTGTGTATATGGGCGGGCTCAGAGCAGAGCTCACTTCTCTTCTTCTTGTGAATGCTGATGCCTGGTGAAGCAGTTTCTCCTTCAATTGTAAACGTCTGTACATATTGCAACTGCTTGACTTTGAAGATAAAAGTGCCTCCTGCTTATTTTGACGTCAAACACTCTGTGTGTGAGTGTTTTTGGGAATGGGTTGCTACAAAGTCTGCTGAGATAGTTTTTTGGCTTCTGCCTGGGATTGAGTGTCCTATCATCCTCTGACAGAAGGAACTGGCAAAACCATCTCTGATTATTCCTTGCCTAAGAAAACCCTATGAAATTCATGGGACTGCCATTAGTCAACAGGCAACTTAAAGGTACAGAAACATACACACATGCTCACACCAACTACAATAGCTTGATTTCACATCTTGATCTAGTCACTAGGTTGCAGCTCCTGTTTGTTCAGAAATGCCTCTCTATTTGGAGTGTGGCAGCTGCAAAGTTTGGAGTTTGGAGCTGCAAAGCAATAGGAAGTTACTCAGCTGCAGCATGCAAAGTTTATATTCTCAAGGTATGTGTTAAGCCCGCAGGAGGTGCCTGTAGTAAAGGGATGCTTGGGGTCAAGTTCTAGTCAGGCACACACATACCTTGCTCCATGCTGCTGCCAAGAGCATATTTTTAAAAAAATGTAATTGATTTTCCTTCTTGCCAGTTCTTAACCTGGACGTTGCAGTGGTGGCAGAAAAGACCTGATTAGAATCTTTCCGAAGAGGCCTGTGAGTTATAGTAATGGACACTCTTAGAGCTGTCTGTATGGCTCATAAATCTATCCCGCTCTGAAAGTGCAGATGGTCCATAATCGTCCATCATCCCAGAGTTCAGCACTGGACAGCTCTTGGGTGGGTTTCTCTTGAGAGGCTGCTTTTTTTGCAAACTAAACGGAACTGCTGCGCAGCCACACAGGGCTCTCTCTGTACTGGAGCACAGGTGAATGAGCAGGCCAGCCTTCAGCCATGATTTAGATGGGAATGTACATTAAATATCTTGGAGACTAGACGTAACTAGAACTGAATAGGAGAGAGCAAGAAAGCTAAAGACAGCAACTGTGCTTACAGCAAACGTGAGTGAAGGCAGCTATTTCAGGCAAGGCTGATTCAGTGGTAGGAGATACCTGGTAGTCATTCCTTACAAGGAGTAGAGTGAGAACATTTCTGAGGAGGAGTGGTTGGTGAATGTAGCAAAGTTTAATCTTCTCATCCTCATGTTGTTTATTATCTTTGGTCCCAGACTGACCCTTAAAGTCAATTACAGGTACAAAAGTTTTTAAATTGGTTACACTGGATAACAGGAGAACGTCCATGTAAATAGGCTATTAGTCTGAACTATATAGACATGGTAACCAAGAGAAGAGCAACCAGAGTCTTAAGGAAGTTTTAATTTCAATATAGTCCAAACCTGAGGAAGGGGAGGTGAATTCCATAGTTCTCTGTGTCCATATGAACAGTATAACTGACTAAGATGTGATGGAACCCAGATTTTCTGATGTAAGGACAGTTAATACTAAGAAAGTGAACTATAATAGTTCTATTTGTATGGGTGTGTGTCTTTTTGTACCATACCTTTCCTCTAAGTAGCTCAGGGAGGTATACAGTACTTTCCCTACTTTTGTCTTCATGATAACTCTGTGAGGCAGGACAATTACCATTTATGAGAATGTGTCTGATAAGAAATACTTATTGTGTGCCCAGGCAGGATGTGCCCCCACTTCACCCCCATTCGCAAATAACAACAGACACAATATATGTTTGAAAGAATATATTGGATATAAGAATATATATTGGCAATAAATGCCACAACTTTATTGATGACAGCTGCAATTGGTTGGTTACCTCACATGGGTTCGGATGCAGACATCAACCAACCCGTCTACTGGTCAATGATACCGCTGTTGGCCCACTTGCTGACAAATGCCATCTAGGAGGGAGGAGGAGTCTGGGCAGGCCCCTGAATGCTTGCCATTCCCATCACTCTCCCCTCCCTCCACTGTGAGTCAGATACCAAATAAGGGGGGGGCATTCCGTGCTTGCATACCCCAGCTAACATGCTCCCTTGACCCTTGACCCCCTGCTCCCAGGTTCTCTGTGACCTTGACTTTGACCTTGACCATGAACTTGATGGAGACCCCCCCATTACCGATGACAGAACCCATGCCAAGTGCCCCCAAAAGTTGTGACAATGACAATATACATACATGCTAAATACCAGAAATAAACATGACGGTGGGTGGGTGGGTGGGTGGGTGGTGTGGCAGTCAAGAATTTATACCCAACTGCTGGACTGGAGTGAAAACCTGGTGCAAAAGCTGCATGGTCCCACCTCTCAGCCAATCAGCTTGCAGGGCCAAGAGCTGCCCCTGATTGGCTGAGAGCCATTTGAATTAACCTATCAGGGTGAAGCTGGTTTTGCCCTGATTGGTTACTGCTCCATATTCCTCCCAACCAGCAAAGCCAGCCAGGAAGAAGACGAACCAGCATGGCAGCATCTATGCCATCCTCTCTCTGTCACATAGGAAGGGTGAAGAAGAAAGTGGGGCTCCCACCAGACCACAACCACCCCACCGGGTAAGTTCAGCAGGTTCTTTTAGAGTGGCAGGGACAGGAGCCAAACAGTAAGCCTCACTTTGCACAGAGCCCTGGTCCTTACCAGCACCTGCATGTTTAAGGTGGCTGCAGTGCTATGTATTTCAGCAATGTACCCCACTGGAGAACTTCCATGTCTCCTACTAACATGTCAAAACTATGACCAAATAAGTTGTCTCTTCCTGAAGCGTGGGTGTGATGGAGGCTCAGATGGCTCCTGCTATTCATTAGTCACCTCACTTCAAGGCTGCCCCTGATGGGGAGGTGTGTGAAGAGACAGCATGGTCAGCAGGAAGTACCGTGCACACGTTCCAGCTTGCTCTGACTCCATATTTCATGACTTAACAATTTCCCTTTCCTTACCTGTGCTGGCAAGAGCTTGTGAAATCTTCCCACACTCTTGCAATGCATTCAGTAGGGGCAAGGGTGGGCTGGATGTGATGATGGGTCCACTGTTGCATTGCACCTCTGCACTTTGAGGTCTGGGGATGAGTAAGCTGTTGCTACTGACTTCAGAGGACTGTAAGTAGATCCTATCCAGTGGTTGGAAATAATTTCTTACCTCCATTTTTGGTCGTGAGCCTGCATTTCAGAAATATCTCTTTGCAATCAGACCACTGGATTCTTTACCCAGAAGGGTGAGGAACAATGAGATACACTCTGTTAATTCAAATTACAATGCAGAGATTAGTACTTTTAGGTTAAAAGAAGGATGGCAAGTTTTATTTTCCTGTATATTTAACCCGCTACCCTGCCAAGGAACTCAGAGCTCTTCTCCATGCCCTATGTTATCCTGTGTTAACCTTGTGAAATGGATTAGGTTGTAAGAGAGGCTATGGGCAAAGGTAAGCTAGTTTTCATAGGTGAGTGGGGATTTGAGACCAAGATTTCCCTGCCCTATCCTGACACTCTAGCTCCCTTGTGTGGCCCTTCAGATGTTTTTGGACTTCATATCCCATCAGCCTTAGCCAGTTCAACTAGTAGTGATGAGGGATGATGGGAGCTGCAGCCCAGTAATATCTTGAGGGCCATGGTCTAGCTAATTTTAACAGACTAGCTTATACATCAGTATAGTCCTTCTGATACTGAACAGACAAGGAAGAAGTTGATGATAATATGGCCTTCTGGGGGTAGTGTTTCCTTTCTAGGAGAATTGTACGAAATTATCAATATTAGTTCTCCCAGGGTTTCTTAATGATTGTGAGCAGTCAGGATTTGGAAGCTTACGTTAGAGACATCCAAGGATTGTATTAGCACTTCTTGCCAATGCTTAGTGCTGCTGGCTCATGCTGAGGTCATTACCTGCAGTAAGCAAGATGTCCTCTGAGTCACATTTGGGTTTTTCTCTAAAGCTGAAGTCATGTTTCTGTAGGAGGAAGCAAGGTGTGCATTTATTTTTCTGCTTTATCACATTTCGAAGACTGAGCTCCCTGATGTCTTTGTGGGCCCATGCTCTTGTTATCATGGGCCAGCTCAGGGTGGGTAGCAGAGGTTATGTGACTCCCATAATAACAGAGGCCTTTGCCTCTGCCGCTTTCAGAATTGTGCTTTAATATTTTCTCCCTTGGCCTACTTTTTGCCAGTTTTTCAAGGCCAACCATGAAGAGGTGCTCTATGTGGCCATTGGTCCATGTTCTCTCCACCCTCCCTTGCTTACACAAATGCACACATAAGGGCTAAAGGGAAAGTGACAGAGGAAGGGAGGGAGGGAGGGAGGGAGGGTTCTGTCCCTTGCCTTCCTTTTCTTCCATTGCCCCTTCCCCTCCCCACATTTTGTTTCCACTGCTTAAATGAAAAATGTCTCCTGAGATACTCCTGGCCACATTTTCCTAGACAGGCTGCTGAAAGCACAGATTAAGCAAGCTAGCCAGAAACATCTTGAATGCACTTCTTCCAAAAAGTCAATGGCATCAGCAGTGATAATGGAAGAGAGAGGCATGGACTTGTGGGGGGGGGGGATATGTGGTGAATAAACAGCTAGGACAACTGTTCTCCATTTCCTCTGAGAGTCCTGCCCCTTCCACAAGGAAGCATGCAAGAGTGTACCTATGGGGGGGAGTAAAATTAGAGTGTCCCCCCCCCCAATTAGATTTCTGTCCCACTAAATAAAATTTTCCTTCATCCTCATCCTGGACCTTTGCAGCCTGAACTGATACATGCTACTCTCATCTTGAAAGTTCAAGTTGGTGATGCTACACGTCATCCTACCATTCGTTTGCAGAGAAGACTGGTTTGTATCCATCAACCTCCAGAATGCCTGTTTCCACATAAGGATAAGACCCACAGCAGCACAAGTTTCTCCATTTCATGGTTGGGATTGGCCTCTAACAGTACAAGGCCCTTTGGCATTTCTATAGCACCAAGAGTATTCACCCAATGCGTGGCAGTGGTGGTCTCCTTTCTTCAGACCTGATGGGTCCAAATCTATCCTTACCTCAATAATTGGCTGCTGGTGTCATCCTCCCAGAGCACACTCTTCTAGGACATTCACCCGACTCTATCCCTTCTGCAGGATCTCAGCCTGAAAGTCAACCCCAAGAAGTTGGTACTCAAACCAACCTGGGCCCTCAACTTCATTGAGGAGACACTGGACTCCCACATGGGCAGAGCATTCCTTCCACACAAGAGTGGAAAACCTCAGAACATGGGTAGATATGCTCCTTCATCACCCTCGTTGTTCTGCACACTCCATCCAGAAGCTCCTTGGCCTCATGGCCACCACCATGGCTGTTACGTATCTTGCCAAGCTGAGGTTCTGCCCTCTACAGGCCTGGTTCCTTGATAGTTTCAACCCCCTATGGAACCATTGATCGACATGACTGACAGTACCGACTCACGTTCACCTTTCACTCCTTTGGTGGATGAATTCATACGATCTCCTGTCTGCCATGCCATTTTGCCCACCCAACCCATCATGTATAGTGGTGACAGATGCCTCCCTGATAGGATGGTAGCTCGTTGTAGTGAGATCATCGTTCAGGGTCACTGATGACTCCAGAGTTTCCCCCCAGTGATTCTCAAAACAGATCGTTCAGACCATTAGACTTGCCAAATGAACTGGCTAGACAGCTGATTCCAACTGGCTTAAGAGCTCACTCAACCAGGGCCAGGGCCTTCTCGACTGCCTTACTTCAGGGCATTCCTCTTCCTGAACTCTGCAGAGCTGCCCCAGGGTTGCAACCCTCCATGTTCATCCACTGCTACAACTGTAGAGCCAGAGCAGATGCCAATTTTGGACATGCTGTATTCTCTTCTGTTCTCCTGACCCTCCAGCCTCTGATAAGCTTCACAGTCACCCAATTGTGTGAAGCACAGAGACTGTGAAGAACGACAGGTTGCTTACCTGTAACTGTGATTCTTCAAGTGGCCATCTGTGCCCTTTCCCCCCTCTTTCAGGTATCTGTAGACTACCTGGTGGACTTCAAAACTGAGGGAGAGTAGCATGGAAGGCTGGGAGGTATGTGATAAGCAGGAGGGGGCGGGGGATCCTGCCAAACTACTTAGCTCTAGAACTTTCTGAGGAGAGTTTCTGCACCAGCATGAAAACCTAATTGGGTGAGGGCACAGGTGACCACTCAAAGAACCACAGTTACAGGTACACAACCTGTCCTTCAGTTGAGTGTTTAGAAATCCAGTTTAGACATCCAAAGAAAAAAGGCAGGCAAAGTGACCAAGGAAATGTGAACACAGCAAACAGAACAGTTCTAGGTGTGGATGATTTTCAGTGTCTCATTCTCTGCAGTGGTAGAAATTTGAGACAGAAGGAAAAATTTGATCTAGGAGGCAGAATTCTTAGTTTCTGGGGGAAATGCCCTCATTTTGCCTCCATACCTCTGGGGGCATGTAATTAGTCGCTTTGGGTACTAGACAGTCCCAATGACTATATGTATTAGCATCTAGCCTCTGTAGGAGAATTTGGAGATAATGTTTTGCTCACCCCTTGACAGGTTTCCGGGTATCTTTAAAGTAACCTTTGTCTTATCTTGTGAACTCCCATTGTCACACATAGGACAATCTTCACTCCAAGGAGAGTGTGAATGAATGAATGGGGCAACTGGATGTCAGATATTCTTAACAGTTTGGGCAGGCAAGAAAGGAGATTAATCTTGCCACTTGGAGTTGTGAAAATTTCCATAGCAATTTTTTTTTGGGGGGGGGGCAGTATATATGGCAGCCTGAGGTGCAAGAAAGGGCATCACACAAAGGTCTCCCTCTTTAAAAAATGACCTGGATTTTGAGCATACAGCTTTGATGTGCTTGCAACACCAGCAGGCTGATAGTGGTTAGGCTTACCACTGAGCGCTGCTCACTGCTCAACTGTAACCATTTCCAGTGTTGCAGTATTACAAGCACATCACTAGTGGGTGGATGCAGAGTGAGATTAGAAATGGCAACAGGAGGTAGGGAAAGAGCGTCGAGTCTTGGAATCATAGATTAATATTGTAGGAAGGAGCCACATAGGACGTCACGTCCAACCCCCTACTCAGTGCAAGAAATCTAGCTACAGCATCCTCTCTTGCCCAGAGGGATTAAGGCAGGAGGTAGGAAACATGCAAGGCTTGAGGTGTAATGGGGTTACATGTGCCAGCATTCCTCACTAAAACTAGGGCTGATGGGAGCCGCAGTCTGGAGTCTGCATTAATCCTACCCCTGCATTAAAAATATTGAAAGGTGTTGGGTGAAGGGAGACCCTAATATTTGTGCCTTAAACATATCATGGTGGCAGTCTCCCAGTTATCAGATCAGGCCCAAGAACAGCCCATTCCCTTGGGGCCCCTTAATCACATCCTCTGGATTTCTTGCACTCTCATCAGAGTCCCTAGTGACTCTCATGGGGCTGACAATGGACTGATTTCCCAAACGCGAAAATGAGTTAACTCCCAGCTCTGTTAACTTTGAAGGCGATTTCTAAAGAGAACACTATCCCCCGAGAGCTTATATTAAAGAAAGCAAGGAAGGCTCCTGTACAGACTGAAAGGGCTTCTGGGAGCAATTCAACTTGGGAAAGATATTCCCATCTTCTAACATGGCTCCCTGCCATCTTTCTTGCACCAGTCTTCTGTCTTGCACTGAAGTATAAGAACTCTGCCTCCCAGCAGCCATCTTCATATGCAGGATCACATAATTACAGTATAATCCTTACCCAAGTTTACTAAAATGTAAGTCCCATTAGGAGAAATGGGCATTATTCCCTTTAAAAATGGCATTGCTCAGTTTCGGTCTACACACTCTGCACACTCCTTTGGGAGCAGTGGGAATTACCTGCTTAGTAGATGTGTAAAGGATTGTGGCCCTTAGGCTTCAAGTTGTTTCTTGCCTTTGGCAATGTGATGTGTGCTTACCCAAATAGCTAGGTGATTTGGACACTTGACTTCTAGAACCGTCACACTAAAACATCTTGAGGTTCAACACCTGGGTCAAATAGCTAAGGATTACACACACACACACACACACACACACAAACATACTGACAAAAAGCTAATAGAACTATACATTTATATGAATTCTGGGCCCTCCATCCTGGAGGTGATGTGGGTTTTGTTGTTGCTGTCAAATTAGTTCATAATGAGACTGAAACTATCCATGATTCGATTAGAGAGAAGGGAGCCACTCCACCATATGTTCCTGAAACCTGGGCAGGGGTGCTGGGATGGAAATCCTGTGGATATGGGGTGCCTGGGTCTGGGAGTTAGGAAATTTACCTGTCCTAGACGGTGCTTCAACTCTGCCTTGCTCTTGGACTCATTTCTGGCTTGCTCTTGGACTCATTTCTGTCACAAGAGGCCAAAGTGGCCTCAGTATCAAAGAGTGCCAAGTGCCCACATACATCTGGTACAGTAGCTACAACTATTCCTGGACAGTGATATACATTTTGGTAACTTCAAGGCTGTGGTGTATGTATATAGAGATATGTGGGGCTTGGTTTGGAGGGTGCAAATAGTGAGGAATGTGGCAGGCAGGCTGCTTAATGGAGCCACCTACTGTGCACCTAACATTTCTGCACTGGAAGACCTGTGCTTGTTGTCAATTAGATACTGAGTCAGATATTGTGCAAGATTCCTTTGTCTTCTCTGTTGGGAGGTATGAGTCTAAAATTAAAAATGTATTAAAAATTCCAGGGATCTAGCCCTTTTTAAAAATAAAAAAATATCTTCTTTAAAAGCAAAACCACTTTTCTTTCAAAGTAAGCAGAGTAAGGCATCAGAATGCAGACACAGCTCAATTAACATTTAAATGTATGGTCTGATCACCCAGTCAATTAGACTCATTAAACAACAAAGACGTCAGTTTAAAAATGCATATCAAAAGTTTACTGAAGGTATATCAGTCTTAATCTACATATTAAAACAAACTTAAAGGCCCCTAACTAACTAAGAGGATTTAGGGTAGAAAAAAACCTCACCCAGCCTTAAACGATGTGGGCTACATGGTGAAAGATAAAACAAGACTCTAAGACAGCACCAATCCACACTATTCGGAAGGAGGGGGCCCCAAAATGGCAAAAACAACGGGGTAAAAACCTTTGCAGAGTTCCCTGTATTTTTTCATAAACTGCGAGATGGGTGTGCATTTTTGCTTGTTTGGACTATAGAACAATAAAAAAAACTCAAAAGGGAAGCACAAAGCTGATTGGCCAGGTGGGGGCGGGGCTTGCTAGGAGGGCAAGTGCCCACTGCTGCCATGTCAGATTTTCGCCTTAGCAATAGCTCTCTCTCTCTCTCTCTCTCTCTGGCTTTTCTTCGCAAACGAAGATTCAGGAAGGACTCATCCCGCGCTTTCTGCAAGCGCGCTGATGACTAAAAAGGCCTTTTTAGTCAATAGCTCACTAAGGCAATAAAAAGGATCAATATTTTCAGTTTTGCTTTCTCATAAAATTGGAGAATCGCTCTATTGCACCAGCGTACCTTGGGATGACTTTTTTCTAAAAAAACAAAAAACAAACTGGCAGCGGTGAAGAACTAATGCGAGTAAATCACTTGCGGCCGCCATCAGGAATGTGAGGCTTAGGAGGCCTCCGAGGCCAGACAAACCGTTTAGACATGTCGTTGCTGCTGCGAGATGCCAATACTATGAGGTATTTTAGATTTTTTCCCCTCATGTAGATGGGCCCCTGGTGTTGGATGCTCCTTTCCCAAGTCCACATTGGCCTCTCTGATCCTTAAACTGGCACAAGTGAGCTGCTCCCTCCTGGGCATCAGCTGTCTGACCCCATCTCTTTAAGCTAGTGGTGCCTTCCCTAAACCTGGAGCCCTGCAATGTACCCATAAACAATTAGAGCTGCAGCTCCCATAAAGGAAAAGCACCCCAAGGAGAAAGTGCATGAATTCGCTGTAAGTTCCTGGTCCTTTAATAACATACTTTTGTGTCTAGCAGTGAGGAACTCAAGAGGAACTTTATTGAAAGAGGAACAGTTTTTTTAAAAAAAAAAGCTAAAGGGAACTCAAAAAAAAATGCACAACAAATTGAACTAAAAACTCAAGTGTGACAACTATACTTAAGCTAGTATATAATCATCTTTCATAACCCCTGGCATCCACCTTGCTCTTGACCCAAGATGAAAACTGCTATTTTCCACTATAACTTTTTCTTCTCATGCACAAACTTTCTTGGATCCTGCAAGGTCCTCAATGCAGTTGGGAGTTTTCCCAGTGTATTTCTTTGTTTTCATTCCTAACCTGTTGAACTAGTTTTCTCCTTCCATCAGTCTAAATTCAATTGTTTGCTGTACTCATCTTAAATGGCAAATAAACTTCTCAAAAGGGAGATAGAAAATTAGGGAAGAAAGACTACCAGAGTCAGAGAGAGAGAGAGAGAGAGAGGTTTGCTTGGACACCACCATCCCAGATTCAGGGAGTCAAGATGGATTCAGAAGGAGGATCTGGTCACCCCAACTATGCTGGAGAACAATAAGACACAGCCATCCTATCTACTGATGCTGTTCATCCACCTTTCTGCCTCCAGGGCCTCTCTTTTTCTTAGGTAATTAGCCCTGTGCTCATGCAAGTTTTGGAGCTGCTGTTTTGTCTTCTGTAAGAAGATATCCTTGAAAATGGTGTGTGTGTTACTCACCACGGTGTCCCCTCTTCCTGTAGCATACAGTAGCTGGCTTGGAAAGCCTCTATAAAAGATTTGTGGGTAGCATGCAGAGCAAGGAATGGGTAATAGATAATAATTAATAGAGCACTAAGGTGGTGAGATAGAGAAATAGAGAGATAATTTTCTTTATCCTTGGGGAGGCTACCGTTTGCACACTGCCCTTTTAAAAACTCTGTTTACAGCAGCCATTTGGGTTACACATCACTTTGTATAAAGCCCCCTTGGGGATATGTAATAATGGCTCTTTGATTAGTGGCTTTTTGGCTGGAGAGAGAATAGTCAGGAGCTGCATCTTGGGGCTTTCCTAGGCAACTGGAGGTGGGAGGAGGAGGAGGCCCCCAATCAACCATCAGTCTACTCTCAGCCTGCTTATTAGCCCATACTAGGTGGTCAGCAACCCAAATGAATAGCCCTGGAGCCCACCATCTCTATAGGCAGCCTCCTCAGCCAGCCGGCAAAGAGAACACTCATTGACTTTGGAGCTACAGCACTGCTGTTTGCCACCTGAGTGTGAATTTTGCTGTGCTTATTCGTATGTTCAATGCAACACTGACTCAAGGGTAGATGTGTACTTTCTGTAGTACCATTTATAGATTGGTGTGGGAGGACAGGACAACAAGAAGTTCGCCTAGCAATACTGGCAAGAGATATGCTCAGGGAATGGTGTCTGGAAAACAAGGGATATTTTGGTATCCCTAGAGGCCTGTGTGGTTTTCCATACTGCATCTCCCAGTGATCCCTCCCCACCTTGCTATAAAGGTAATCTCCATTCCTAGCATCTGTGTTGTTAATTACTTCCTTGTCTAAAAATCGCCCTTTGCCAAACCATGCCAGCAAAGGGTGTGATCAGAGGGTAGATTAATGATCTCTCTGATTTCTTCCTGCTGAGAACTGAAGTGTATATTAGAACCTAGGTCCACATCCGTCACATTAGCAGATGCCTGCTAGCATGACAGAACTTTATTCACTTCCCAACTCTAGCTTTCAATGCTGCCTAAATACCAGCTCCAGAGGGTTTTCCAATCCTCCCAACCTGAAGCCAGTTTTGGAGGTGCAAAGGGGGTTGCAGGGGGAGGGAGATTATTCCCCCCCCACACACACACGTTCTGGTTCTGCTGATGGAAGCAATTCTGTCAATGAACCACCCATTGAATCCTGGAGTTGATTTCTAGCCCTTGGAATACACACATTCTCTCTCTCTCTCTCTCTCTCTCTCTCTCTCTCTCTCTCTCTCTCTCTCTCTCTCTCTCTCTTTCTCTCTCTCTCTCTCTCCCTCTCCCTCTCCCTCTCCCCACCTCCTTATACACACAGGCACACACTTCTTATCAGAGTAACCCACACAGTGAACACACTTGGGGCCATGGGTACTCTCTCTTTCTCTCTCTCAATCTCTCCCCTCCCCACCCCCTCATACACACAGGCATACGGTACATTTGTTATCAGAATAACCCACAGAGTGAACACACTTGAGGCCATGGGTTCCCTGACAATGAGTATATCTTACCTGGGACCCATTAAAACTTCATTCTTGTCCTTTATAATTTGACCCAGCCAAGATACTCTGGCTAGAGTCCTATTCCATTCACCTTGGTAAGTATCATAAGTAAGAGCATGATGCCAAACTATCCTTGAAGAGTGAGAAGGAGGTCTGAGCCAGGACAGGTCATTTAGCACTGGAGACTTCTAGAGAAAACCTCTTGGGTGGGTGACATAGTTCACAAAAACAGCCCAACCCTGTCAGTGGCAATTCTGCAGCTATTGGTGGGATGTTGGATTCTCTAAACCCCATCCTTTGTACCTGGATTCATTCCAGGTAACTGAATAGGCAGCAGAAACCCAGCACCAGAAAGAATATCCATTTATTCCTAGCATATACTGGGATACTGTGCTGGGAAGACGAACCTTTTAAAAACGAAAACAAAAGAAAAAGTTCAATGTAAGAGAAAGGGAGCCTGGAATTGAGACACAAGCCAAGTCTCCTCCTCAGTCACTATGCACAATCTCATCTATAAGGGCATTTCCCTGGTCAATCTCAAGAAAAGCACCACTACTCCTCTTTCCCTGGTCTCTCAGTATTTTTCTGCTGATAGCAGGGGATTTTTTTTTTATTTCCCCAGTAGATTGTCTGCGCCTGCGCTACCCAAGGGATCATAAATTCCAAGCGGCACAATCCTGCTGTGTCAGCAAGTCTGCAAAATAAATTGATATTAAATGTAACAAAAGTCTCTTCTAATTCACCATGGTGCCTTCCCCAATCTCCCCACACAGCTGTAACTGAAAAGGGAAAGAATGGTGAGTCTTGTAGCTCCTGGCTGCAGTAACCCCCCAGACTTCAGAGTCAGGGAGCTTTGTTAATTAGGATTACTTACTGATAACTGATCACTGCTGTCCTATGCTTCCTTCATCCTGCACATGCCCATCACAGCATCCTTATTCTCAGACACAAAGACATGCACACTGAGATTGTATCTCATGGTTACTCTATTGGGACTACAGAAGCATGTGTTTCTTCTAACACTGGATTGCCTCCACATTCCTCTTATAAGAAACACATTCTTGCCCATTTATGAGAGCCTTCTTGGTGGCTGCACCCAGGCTATGTAATTCTTTTCTGAGGGAGGCTCAGTTGGCCCCCGCCCTCTCTCATTTTGCCAGCAGGCAAAGACCATCTTATTTAAACAAACCTTCAGCTTTTAACTGGTTGGCAATGGGTGTGCTGGTTCTTAATAGGTTTTAGTTTGTTTTTAACTGTTCTAAATTGATGTTTCTAAGTGGATGTTTGTTTAATGATTTTTAATTTTTTGTATTACAGATTGTTTCAGCTGTTCTCTTTTACTGTTTTACTGGGATAAAAGTGGGATATAAACAAACAAACAAAATGAAGAGCATCCCAGTTACAAACATATATACTATGTCATTGTTTCACACAAGCTCACACACGTGGCATAGAGGAAGTGTGGATGGACAATCATAAGCAAATTTGTCACGGTAAATTGAATGGTAGAAGGGAGAGCCACAGGGTGTTGGTTATCCCCAATATGTCCCCCATTTCAAATAGTCTAGATAGCCTTGCAATAGGCCTCCTGGGCTGAAAATGCTGCTGCTCAGTGCCAGGCCAGTGAATGGAAAAAACATACTTGATCCAGGACTTGATCCTGGATGAACATGCTGACTTGGCTTGCATAACAGAGACCTGGCTGGATAAAGCAGGGGGGGCTGAGGTTAACCTCTGCCATCTTTGTCCACCTAGGTAGGGCAGCAGGTAAGGCCTGGAGAGTACGTAGAGTTGCAGTGGTCTATCAGGATTCCATCTCCCTCACCAGGTGCCCTGTCCCACAGTCTGCTGAGTTTGCATGTGTGTTTTTGAAGGTGGGTGGCTAGGACAGAATAGGGATTCTGTTGGTGTACTGCCCACCCTATTGCTCAACAATCTCCCTTCCTGAGCATGCAGCAGTGTTCAAGTCCCCTCACCTTTCTGTACTGGACATCAACCTTCATGTGGAGACTGCTCTGTCAGGAGGAGCTGAGGACTTTATGTCCACCGTGCTAACTATGGGGCTGTCCGAAGTAATATCTGCTGCCACCCCTGCTGCTGGACACACGCTGGACCTGGTTTTCTGTTCCGGGCAGGTTGACCGTGATCTGGGTGTGGAGGAACTCTCTGTAGTTCCGTTGTCATGGACGGATCATTACCTGGTCAGGTTTAGACTCACTGGGACTCGGAGCCTCTGCAGGGGTGGGGAGCCAATTAGGATGGTCTGCCCCAGGACACTTAATATCCAGATGGATTCCTGACAGCTCTTAAGGAGTTTGCTGATGCCTTGGCAGGTGATCCTGTCAAAGCCCTGGCTGATCTCTGGAATAGGGAAATGGCCAGGGTGGTGGACACGATTGCCCCTAATGATCCCCTCCCATGAAACGGAGCCAAGCAAGCCCCCTGGTTTACTAGGGAGCTGGCAGTGATGAAAGAAGTGGGATGGAGATTAGAGCGACAATGGCGGAAACTCAGCATTTCTTCTTTTTCCTCCTCTTCTTCATCTTTTTTATGAAATTCTAACTAGATACATATCACAATGCTATCTTCCTGACAGGCAGTGGCATCATCTGACTGAGGTGAGGGCTGCCTCCCAAGTGCTCTTGTCACTGGTGGCCTTTCCTTGTCTCTGATGTGAGAGTTTTTAAGATGGTATTCTTCACTACAGCCATACTCTCCAAATCAACCAGTCCCACAACAGCTACTGATACTCTTGTTGGAATAAGTCGTTTCAGGTTCTGAGTTGACATGGGGTGGCTGACTTGACAGAATGGAGGCTGATGGCCCCAGTGTCAGTGGGAATGATGAATCCACTCTGGGTTTTAGTCTGAACTTTAAAGGTGCTGCCAAAGATGCTAAACCCTATCCCCAAGATAGGCCTGCATAGAGATTTTAAAGAGCAAATTAAAACCCAGAACAGATTCTTCACTCCATTGACATTGGAGCCAACACTGAGTTGACAAGTAGTCTCTCTGTTACATAATACAGTATCTGCACTTTGAGAACCAATGGATTACAGATGTCATATTGAGGATGGAACAAGTTTGTTTTCTGCTGCTCCAGAGACTAGGACATGGAGCAATGGACTCAAACTACAGGAAAGAGATTTCCACCTAAACATTAAGAAAAACGTCCTGACAGTAAGAGCTATTCGACAACGAAACACACTGCCTTGTAGTGTGGTGGAGTCTCCTCCTTTGGAGGTTTTGAAACAGAGGCTGGATGGCCATCTGTTGGGAGTGTTTTGATCGTGTGTTCCTGCATGGCAGGGGGTTGGACTAGATGGCCCTTGTGGTTTCTTCCAACTCTATGGTTCTATGATTCTATGATTCTCTGCCAACATTGCATCTGCACAGTGTCATCCAGTGGAACTGTCTTGAGTGGTCAGGGGCCTTTTACACTCTGGCCTAGAAGAAGAAAATAAAGACCATTCAAAAACCTGCTGTGATGAAATTGCAAGACACTTTGCAGACATTATCACTTGGATTTGCTCTGATTTTGATGTTGTAGTTGAGACAGGTCCAGTGGATGTAATCTTGGCACCTGTTTGTCCAATATTATTCAATACATTTCAATTTGTGCAACCTGAGGATGTGGACAGGATCCTTGGAGTGCTGAAAGCCACCAAATGTATATAGGATTCTTGCCCCTCCTGGCTCCTGAAAGCAACTAGACAGGAGCTGGCCAAGTGGGTGAGGGGAATGGTGAATGACTTGTTGCAGCCAGGGAAGTTTCCATCTTGCCTAAAAGAGGCAGTGGTGAAGCTATTACTAAAAAAAAAAAAAAAAAAGGCCTCCCAGGATCCCACAATTCTGAATAATTATTGGCCAGTCACTAACATTGCATTTTTGGGCAAGGTTCTGGACTGTGTGGTGATCTCCCAGCTCCAGGGATTTCTGGACCAGGTGGATAATGTAGATCAGTGGCTCTTAACCTTTTCTTTACCAGGGACCTCCTTTAAATATATTTTGTTTTCGCAGACTCAAGACTTAACTCAACCCTGATAATAATAACTGAATAATAATAATAACAATAATAATACAATTACACATCATTCATTAACCCTTCCCTCAGGCACTGGAGGGGAGAGAAGACTTTCCTCTTCCTTCTTCCTTCAAATTTGTGGCTGGAGTGGATTGAAGAGCAATGCGTAGGCCAAGCCAACCAGCCTTTGCTTTGATGTCATGTGGGCTGAGCAACCTTCAAGCTTTCGCAGACCCCCTGTGATGACATTGAAGCTCCCTGGGGGTCCACGGACCACAGGTTAAGAACCACTGATATAGATCCATTTCAGTCTGGCTTCAGTCTTGGTTATGGGACAGAGACAACTTTGCCTGCCTTGGAGGATGATCTGTGCAGGGAACTGGACAGGGGAAGTGTGTCCCTGTTGGTTCTGCTGGACCTCTCAGTACCATTGACCATGGTACCCTTCTCTAGGATATGACGTGGGGCACTGTTATACAGTGGCTCTGGTCTTTCTTGTAGGGGCGAACTCAGAAGGTGGTGCTGGTGACTCCTATTCAGTGCCGTGGCCATTGGCCTGTGGGGTCCCTCAGGGTTTTATCTCCCATGCTGTTTAACATCTACATGAAACTGCTGGGAGAGGTCATCTGGAGTTTTGGGTTTGGGTGTCACCAATATGCTGATGACACCCAACTCTACCTCTGCTCAGCTGATTCCAAGGAAATGGCGTTGCTACTGAACCAATGTCTGTTGTCAGTAATGGCCTGGATGAGGGTAAACAACTTGAAGCTTAACCCAGACAAGACAGAGATGTCAGTTGAAAGGCAGATCAGGGAACAGGAATCCTGTCTGTGCTGGATGGGGTTACACTCCCCCAGAATCTCAGGCTCACAACTTGGCTGTTCTCCTGGCCTCAGCTCTGAGTCTGGTTTCCCAGATTTCAGCAGCGCCCAAGAGTGCATTTGCACAGCTAAAACTTGTACGTCATCTGCGCCCATTCCCTGAGATATCAGATCTGGCCACGGTAACACATGCCTTGATTACATCTTGTTTGGACTGCTGTAACATGCTCTACATGGGGCTGCCTTTGGAAATTCTTCAGAAACTTCAGTGGGTATAAAATGCTGCAGCCAGAATGCTGACCGGGGCCAATTATAGGGATCATATAACTCTCTTGTTAAAACAGCTTCACTGGCTACTGGTGCATTTCCAGGCACAATTATGCTGGTCATAACCTATAAAGCCCTATGTGGCTTAGGTACAGACTAACTGAAAGACCATTTCTCCCCATACAAGCCTGCCAGAGTTTTAAGATCTACAGGGGAAGGCTTTCTCTTGGTCCCACTACCATCACAGTCTTGCTTGGTGAGGACACGAGAGAGTCTTCTCAGTGGTTGCTCCCGCCCTCTGGAACTTCCTTCTGTGGGAGGCTAGGTTGACCCCCTCCCTGCTTTCCTTTCACTGGCAGGCAAAGACTTTTTTGTTTAAACAGGCTTTTAATGTGCAAGCAGAGAAGCATTTATGGGATGTTTTATTTATCTTTTAAAACTTTGTATGTTTTTAAATGATTTTACATTGTCTTATATGGGGATTTTAATTGTTTTTAAATTTTTCTGGTTCAGTTTTTTTTTTTAATTGGCTCTTTCTGAGAGCTGGGTCCCACTCTGGGAGAAAGGCAGCATATAAATGATGATGATGATGATGATGATGATGATGATGATAGTAACTTGGTGGGGAAGGGAAACAGTATTGTAAGACATTTGGAGGGTGACCAAAATGATAAAAGATCTGGAAGCCATGCCCTATGAGGAGCGGCTTAGGGAGCTGGGCATGTTTAATTTGGGGAAGAGAAGGTTGAGAGGTGACATGATAGCCATGTTTAAATATGTGAACGGATGTCATACTGAGGATGGAGCAAGCGTGTTTTCTGCTGCGCCAGAGGCTAGGACACAGAGCAATGGGTTCAAACTACAGGAAAAGAGATTCCACCTAAACGTTAGGAACAACTTCCTGACAGTAAGAGCTGTTTGGCAGTGGACTGCACTGCCTCGGAGTGTGGTGGAGTCTCCTTCTTTGGATGTTTTTAAAGAGAGGCTGGATGGCCATCTGTTGGGAATGCTTTGATTGTGTATTCCTGCATGGCAGGGGGTTGGACTAGATGGTCCTTGTGATCGCTTCCAACTCTATGATTCTAAGTTTGCTAGTTTTGCCATACAGACAACTATTCTGTAGGAAAGAGATAGAGAATTTCAGTTCTGAGAGTCAGTGTGTGTGTGCGCACACACACACACACACTGAGGAACTCATGAGTGGTGGGACATGATAGGAACAAGTATATCACCATCTGAAGGGCTGAAGATTCTCCAGCACTGCTGTAGGATACCCCAAGCAGTGCCACTAATTCTTTCCACAAACACATTGGGATTTGTGAAATAACTCCAAATCCTTTAAATGCACACCAGCTGCCTTTGAACTATTGTCTGAGCCTTCAAAAGCCTTGGCCTGGCACAGAGACCATGTGCTCCCTCTTTCCATTCCCTCAGTTCCTCCTCTTCCTCCTGTTGTATACTGACTTTGGTGCCAAGATCCTGCTTTGCAGGTTCCATTTCACCCAAATCATGAATCTCTGATTTGATGAATCTCTGATTTGATGTCAAACTAGGAGAATAAAGGAAGTTTCATCACTACTTTCCCTGGAAGTTTAGGAGTGATTGTCCCTTATTTTGAATATATAGTCAGCCCTCCAGATTTGTGGGTTTAACTTTTGTGGATTTGATTATTTGAGGATTATTTGCTGCCACCTCTGCTGCTGCCCTATGCCGTTTTTAATAGCAACTGCAAACCTTGTGAGACTGAGAGAGACTGTGAACATGTGGCAAGGCTTGATAAGTCCTTAATAAAAATGGTGTAGGACAGCAGCAGAGACAGTGGTGAGTCCTGCCAGCCATCTGCATCTGCCTTGGGAAGGAACCCTGCTGCCTTGAAGACGTCTGTGGTGGGTTGAATCCATGGATGTACTTTTATGTGTGTGTTAAATATGGTTTAAGGGACCTAGAAATATTCACAGTTTCCCCACTTTTGCAAGGATTCTTAGCCCCTAACCCCTGTGAATATGGAGGGTCAATTCTATATATAACATCATATTTGTTTACTTTGAGGTGGAATTAGTCTATGAGTCCTTTGGTGAATGTGATATCTACTTTAGGGGATCATGAGCTTGTTTATGTCTCTTCTGGAACCTTGATGTTGTTGTTGATTGTTATTTCCCCCTCTGTCATGTCTACCACTCAGTTTGCATCATTGACATCCCCTGGCACATATAACTTCTGGCTGGATCTTGGGGCAAGTTATAGCCTGGATAGCCTAAAGGGTTAAGGCAAATAGTGGAATGGCCCTGCTTTTGGTTGGTAGATTAAATGTCCCTTGATTCCCTACTAGCTCTGTGGTTTTATGACCAGAGCCATTTGGCCCACATCTGAAGTGGAAGAGGAAGTCATCCTGTATTAATATATGTTTCTTTTTGTGTGTCAGTGGTTGTTGTGACAGAAATTGCTCTGCCTATGTGTGTATATACCCTGCCTTGCACAAATGTTTCTCTCATAAAATTAAAGACACTGTGAGTGGCCAAGAACAGACCATAACTTTATATGGAACAGTTAATCAGGTGATCTGGCCTCTGAGTTATTGGGACAGGCAATGTCAGATTTATACACAATCTAAGTAAACTATAGTTAAGGACATTGGGTTATGAAGGACTATTAAATAAAAATGAAATGAAATGACACAGATGGGGGTGCTATAGGGCCTCTTCAACTTGACATTGGTTAAGGTCTCGGTATGTCTTAACCTGTCCCTGGGGAGAGAGAAAGCAAGGGAGGCTTGCTATCTTATTTCCTCATATGCCTTGGATCATAGAAATATTTGTATCCTAACCATACCAAACTGATAGATTGGATGGATTTAGGTAGGTAATTGACTCCAGAATGTTGCACAAGATGAGTATTGCAGCACGCCAAGTCAGCAACTCCAGGATAGTTTAGGTCCAAGCGAGACATTTAGCTGAGATATCTGTGTCTGGATCTTTCCATGTAATTTTCTTCTCCTAAAAGCATCCATCTCTCTCTCTCCCGTCTCCCTCCCTCCCTCCCTCCTTCTCTGTGTGTTCTAGTGTTGGTGACACTTTGGGCATGTCAAGTCTTTGCTCCCTTATCACAGCCCTGATCTAAATTTCCCCTCCTTAAAGCTACAGTTAGCCACAGAGGGGAAAACATACAGGCTACACATATGTTAGTATAAGCTTTGAATGCAATTAGCTAGGATTCTGCATTACCATAACTGCATTAGGCCACATGGCTACTTGGTAATAAAAATAGCTGGACTTCACTTTCTATGGAAGACATGTTTGTAGACCAGTTGGAAAGGAAAGCTTTACAGACAAGAGTGGGGGATCATATGACTCTCCAGACTCTCCAGATGTTGTTGGACTGCTACTCCCATCAGCAGAGTTATTATGGAGTCTGCAGTCCAGCAACATCTGGAGGGACACGGATTCCCCACTCCTGTGTCTAGGATTGCTAAATTCCTCTTCAGAAAGGACACTTCTCGGCACTCCAGATCAGAGGGTTTCTTCAAGTTCAGGTTTTCCAACTCCAGCACTATAGTAGTCCCAGTTTTCAGCATGTTACAACAAGGAGATGCTAGCTCTTCTTCATAGAGAGGAAGAGGAAGATAGAAGGTTGTGTTGTGGCAAGATGACCAGCTTGCTCTGCAAACCAACAGAAATAGGCTCTAGATGAGATTTTTAAAATTTACTGTTCCTATTGCTATACAAACCTTTTTGCCCCCACCCTAAAAGCCTACAAGACAGTTCAGAAAAAAAATTAATTGTAACACCACAAATAAAACCATGAAAATATACCATATTAAAAATCATTGAGTGGCCTAAATACTCTAAAGGCACCAGATCCCATCTGATCTTGGAAGCTAAGTATGGTCAACCCTGGTTAGTACTTGGAAGGGAGATTGCAATGAATACCAGGTGCTGTAGGCCATTTTTCAGAGGAAGGAACTGCAAAACCACCTCTGAGTGTTTCTTGCCTAAGAAAACCTTATGAAATTTATAGGGTCATCATATGTTGACAGGTGACTTGAAGGCGTGTGCACACACACACACATAATTGAGAAAAATTGAGTTAATGAGACATTGCTTAATGTCTTTCTGAAAGCCAAGGGAATATCCCTAAAAAGATCATCTCGTATACATCCTTTACATCTGAAGGTGAAGAGCTGTTGATCATCTCCTTTGTTTGCAACCCTTTGCTTTCTTCTTCATGTATCCAACCCACTTAGGTTTTAACAGTCCAAGGTCCCCATTGCTTCTCTTCCTCTGACACCAACTTCTGTAAAAATCCAGAATTAACCAAGTGGAATAAATGAGGAAGCATATAGCTCTGCCTAAAATGTACCATTATGTAGGCTGACTGACTGTTTCCTCTGCAGAATGGTGAGGTTATCAGAGCAGTCTATTGAAACATCCCAAGTGCTGGCCAAGGGCCAGTTCATTAGTTAGAGCAACCACATGGAATTGGAGATACAAGTCCATATGGTGGGGACTCCATGCAAAGGCCATGGCATATATAAACCAGTTGCCATGTAGGGCTGTACATTAATGGCAGTGGCTGGCACAGGCTTAGAGGCACTGCATGTGAAGGGACTGATCTGTATGGCAGACAGCTGTCAGCAGGTGGAAGCATTTCTTTGCAGCTTCCGTATGGCTCCCATGATATATGACCCTAAGTCAGCAAATACTGTCAGGCAGTAGGGAAGGCTTTTTTCTTTTTCTTTTTTTGTCAGGGAACAGGAGGTAACTCTGCTATGTGCATATCCCCCTCCCCTCCTGTTTTCATCTCTTACTGCATTTCAGCTTTTTGCAAAGACCATCTTTGCAAAAGGTACTCAAATAGCAGTATAGTTTAATATCCTAGCCAACAGAGCTGACATTTATGTTGTTAATTTTCAAACACTTTATTCCTTCTCTATTAAGTCAGCCTCATTTTCAGCAAACCAAATAAAGGTGTTCCTCTCTTGCTGCAGCCTAGTGTTTTATTGCCACTAGTTTTCTTTTTCACTTTCCATGTTTCAAGCTGTCCCCCCCCTTGCCCACTTTCCCCCCTTTTGGACATTCAGATAGACATGCTGAATTTCAGTCCCAATTACCCAAATAGCACAGAGTACACCTGGACTATAGTACTAACCTGTGTCTTCAAAGCCAATTGAATCACGAGGCCATGGCCTTCCATCTCTGTCTTCTAATGGGCTGAACTGAACAATGTTAAGTAACTGGGAACCAAAAGGGCTACAGCAATGAGTGGTGTCCAGGGCTGTCAGCAGTGAACACCTTGGAACAGCCTACCAAAGGGGAAACTGTCTAATGTGGTTCTGAGCATTGAATTCAGCTGCTTGGTCATTCCTGCTTTTGCAATTTTTTCTTATTCACTTCTCCAAATGTCCTGCTATTGATGTTACCATTGTGAAGATAGCACTCAAAGTATAAGGGTAGGGGCTGGTGATCGTGAGATGCCTGATGATGATTTTAAGTTAAATTGACTGAGTTCTACTGTATGTACTCTCAAGTTCTTTTCCCTTCCCCCAATGAGCAGCAGGAACAAAACAAATATGTATTTAATTTGGAGTCCTCCCAGTTTGTAGACTTAATCTTTTCTTGATGGAGACTCTGAGTTACTTAGTTTGGGCTCTGTTTGTGCAAATAGTTGCCTGCCTGCCTGCCTGCCTGCCTGCCTGCCTGCCTGCCTGCCTGTGTGGGTTGAAGCAGTGTTTGTCTTTACATTGTCCTGGTTTTGGCCTGGTCTAAATAATAAGCTTTTCATGTTTCTGTTTTTATCTGTCTTAACAATGAAACTCTCTCACACAATTTCTTGATGTGTAATATCAGCAGACTTTCATGACACAGGAGAACAAACAAATTCACCAAACTATCCCGAAGAAGAATTTTAGATACGTCACTTTCCCATTTTCCATTCACCAGCTTCAAGGTGACTTGGACTTGGACTTATAGAATCATAGAATTGCAGAGTTGGAAGAGACCACGAGAGCCATCCAGTCCAACCCCCTGCCATGCAGGAAATCACGATCAAAGCATCCCCGACAGATGGCAATCCAGCCTCTGTTTAAAGACCTCCAAGGAAGGAGACCCCACCACGCTCCGAGGGAGTGTGTTCCACTGCCGAACAGCTCTTAACTGTCAAAAAGTTACTCCTCACGTTGAGGTGGAACCTCTGTTCCTGGAGCTTGCACCCATTGCTCCGTGTTCCAGTCTCTGGAGCAGCAGAAAACAAGCCTGCTCTATCGTCAGCGTGATATCCCTTCAAATACTTAAACAGGGCTATCATATCGCCTCTTAACTGTCTTTTTTCCAGGCTAAACATACCCAGCTCCCTAAGTCTCTCCTCATAAGGCATCGTTTCCAGACCTTTCACCATTTTAGTTGCCCTTCTCTGGACACGCTCCAATTTGTCAATATCCTTTCTGAATTGTGGTGCCCAGAACTGGACACAGTATTCTAAGTGAGGTCTGACCAAGGCAGAATAGAGTGGCACTATTACTTCCCTTGATCTAGACACTATACTTCTATTGATACAGGCCAAAATCGCATTGGCCTTTTTAGCTGCCGCATCACACTGTTGGCTCATGTTCAACTTGTGGTCTACTAGGACTCCTAGATCCCTTTCGCACGTAGTCTCATTCAGCCAGGTCTCTCCCATCCTATATTTATGCATTTCATTTTTCTGCCCTAAATGCAGTACTTTACATTTCTCCATATTGAATTTCATTTTGTTAGCTTTGGCCCTGCTCTCCAGTCTATCCAGATCATTCTGAATTTTGATCCTGTCCTCTAGGGTATTAGCTACTCCTTCTAATGTGGTGTCATCTGCAAATTTGATAAGTATGCCTCTAATTCTGTCATCCAAGTCATTGATAAAGATGTTGAATAGCACTGGGCCCAGGACAGAACCCTGTGGCACCCCACTGGTCACATCTTTCCAAGACGAAGAGGAGCCACTGCTGAGCACCCTTTGGGTTCAGCCGGTCAACCAATTACAAATCCATTGAACAGTTAATTTGTCTAGCCTACATTTTACAAGCTTGTTTGCAAGAATGTCATGGGGAACCTTGTCAAAGACCTTACTGAAATCAAGGTATGCGATGTCTACAGCATTCCCTTCATCTACCCAGCTGGTAACTTTATAAAAAAAAGAGATCAGATTAGTCTGGCATGACTTGTTTCTCTGAAACCCATGTTGACTTTTTGTGATTATGGCATTGCCTTCTAAATGTTCACAGACTCTCTGTTTAATGATCTGCTCTAGAATCTTCCCTGGTATTGATGTCAGACTAACTGGACGATAATTTTTGGGATCCTCTTTTTTCCCCTTTTTGAAGATGGGAACAACGTTTGCCCTCCTCCAGTCTGCTGGGACTTCTCCTGTTTTCCAGGAGTTCTCAAAGATTATTGCCAATGGCTCTGAGATTATATTTGTCAGCTCTTTTAATACTCTTGGATGTAGTTCATCTGGTCCTGGAGATTTAAATTCATTTAGATTAAGAAGGTATTCCTGTACTACCTCTTTACTTATTTTGAGCTGGATTTCCCCTATTGTGTCCTCTGTTCCATTATCCTCAGGTTGGTCCTCCTTTTCCTTTTCTGAAAACACTGAGGCAAAGAAGGTGTTGAGTAATTCTGTCTTTTCTCTGTCCCCTGTTAGCATTTTGCCATCTTCTCCACGTAGTGGCCCTATCATTTCCTTCTTCCTCCTTTTGCTGCGGATATACCCAAAAAAAACCTTTTTATTGTTCTTAACCTCCCTAGCAAGCCTGAGCTCATTCTGCGCTTTAGCTTTTCTGACTTTACTCCTACACGTGTTCGCTATCTGTTTGAATTCTTCTTTGGTGATTTCCCCCCTTTTCCATTTCCTATACATGTTCCGTTTAAAACTTAGCTCCATTGAAAGTTCTTTAGTCATCCATCCTGGTTTCTTGAGACGCCTCCCATTTTTCTTCCTCAATGGTACTGTTTGAAATTGTGCCTTCAGTATCTCCCTTTTGAGAAAGTCCCATCCGTCTTGAGGTCTCTTCTCTTTTAGTGTTCCTGACCATGGGATCACCCCCAGTATTTCCCTGAGTTTATTGAAATCAGCTGTCCAAAATCAAGAACGCGTGTCTGACTATGCCTGGCTTCTCCTTTCCATTGTATAACAAACTCCAGGAGAACATGATCACTCTCACCTAAGGATCCCACCACTTGCACCCCATTAACCACGTCATCTCTGTTGGTTAGGATCAGATCTAAAATAGCTGACCCCCTTGTTGCCTCTTCCACCTTTTGGACCATGAAATTGTCTTCCAGGCATGTAAGGAATTTGCTAGACCTTGAAGTTTTGGCTGAGTTAGATTGCCAGCAAATATCAGGATAGTTGAAGTCACCCATCACTACTACATCTCTCCTTTCTGCATGTGTGTTCATAAGTTCTAGGAAGGCATCATCCAATTCCTCCGTCTGATTTGGGGGTTTGTAGTAGAGTCCCACGATAACATCCCTGTTGTTTCCCTCCCCTTTAATTTTTATCCAGATGCTCTCCACCTGGCTTCCAGTATTGATGTCATGGATCACTTCACTGGTGTAAATATCCCTGACATATAATGCTGTTCCTCCTCCTTTCCTGTTTGGCCTGTTTCTCCTATAAAGGTTATACCCCTCTATTCCTACATTCCAATCATGAGACTCGTCCCACCAGGTTTCAGTAATGCCTATTATATCATATTTGTTTTGTAGTGCGAGGAGTTCAAGTTCATCTTGCTTATTTCCCATGCTCTGTGCGTTAGTGTAGAGACATCTAAGACCATGTGTTCCCTTTACTTGCTCCCTGTGCAAGTTTTTTTGCCTCCCACTGTTGGGTCCTTGCGCTGTTTGCCTTGTTCCCTCTATGACAGTTTGACTATTTTCTCCAGCCCTTTTGCCTTCCAGAATACTGTCTCCCTCCCCCATTTGACTCAGTTTAAAGCCCTCCTGATCAAATTCTTGAGACTGTTGGCAAAAATGTTTCTTCCAACTGTTGTAAGATGCACTCCATCTCTTGCCAGAAGTCCCCCCTCATGGAAGCGCAGTCCATGATCCAAGAATCCAATTTGTTCTCGGCGACACCATCTACGGAGCCAGTTGTTTACGTCGGCTTACATGGACTTTCATGAAATTATGTGATTGAGTCTTTGAATAAAGCCAGTTTTGTTACTTGTTAAATTGCCCTTTGGCAATGACCCATTCCTCCCATCATGGTTAAGATTTAGGATTGGATGCCTGCATTAAATTCCTTCTTTTCTTGCAAACTATAACCTGCAAGTCAGCCTTAGGGTAAGTTGATACTAGGGAAGCAAGAAAAGTTTGTTTGACTTGTGTTTTAATGTGAACCTCCCTAATTAATTCTTCCCAAATAGGTACTCGTATCAAAATACAGTTACGGTATTCTTCAATGGTTGTCCTTTAATATGAAGTTCCACAATCAAAAATCCATATATTTGAAGACAGTGCACACAAAAATGTGTATGTTAGTGAAAATAACATTTATATATGTAATTCTCTTCGGTATGTTGCCATTTCCAGTGTGCTGATTGGCTGCTTAGGAAACTTCCCAACCAATCAAAGCTCTCCATTGGGCAGCCAATCAGCACATGGGGGTGAGTCCTTTCTAAACATGGTAGTGGTGGAAGGGCTCTTGTGTCCTGGCACGAGTGGTGTGTGGTTGCATGGTGGCAGCGGTGGGGCTCTTGCATCCTGGTGCATGTGGTGTGTGTGTCTCTCTGTGTGTGAAGTGTGGTATATGTGTGTGTGTGTATGCACAGTTGCATGGCAGCAGAGGGACTCTCGCATCCTGGCACATGTGGTGTGTGTAGCGTGGTGTGTGTGTATAGTGTGGTGTGTGTGTGTAGCATGGTGTGTGTGTGTAGCATGGTGTGTGTGTAGCATGGTGTGTATTTGTATGTAAGGTTGCATGGTGGTTGCAAAGGAGTTCTTGCGTCCTGGCACACATTGTGTGTGTGTGTGTAGTGTGGTGTCTGTGTGTAGTGTGGTATATATGTGTATGCGTGTTTGCATGATGGCAGCAGAGGGGCTCTTGCCATCCTGGCACACAGGATGTGTGTGTAGCATGGTTTGTGGGTGTGTGTGCATGCGTGGTTGCATGGTGGCAATGGAGAGGCACTCGCGTTCTACCACATGTAGTGAGTGTGTGTACCCGCAGTTGCATGGCGGCGGCTGAGGGGCTCTCATGTCCTGGCACGCATGGTCTATGTGTGTGTGCGTGTGCACGGTTGCATGGCAGTGGTTGAGGGGCTCTCAGTAAGAAACTAGCTGTACCCGGCGTAACATACACCATTATAGTTGATATGAAAGGTTATATATTAATGCTTCAAAGGATTGTACTCTTGACACGTTTCCTAAGTGGCCAATCAGCAGAGTGTTAACAGAAACATACCGAACTGTTTTATATATATAGATAACATGTATGTTACGCTGAGTATAGCTAGTATAAGCTGTATTATGTTAGAGAAAATTGCTTGCAACAATGCATATGTTGGGCAACATTGTGAACAAAAATTTTACATAAGGAGAAATGCACAGGAAAATGTGATGATTTTTTAAAATGTAAAAACTGATGTAGAAATGAGAAGATTAAGAAAGGGGGAAGAAAATGTCAAATTAATCCATCTTTAATTCACATGACTGTTTTTCCTCACAGTAAATGGCTTCTCTGGTAATATCACAACTACAGAATTTTCACATATCCCAGTTTTGTTAATAATATTAATATTAATATTAATATTAATAATTATTATTATTATTATTATTATTTATACCCCAGCCCTCTGTTTAAAACAATCAGGGCGGCTTACAACAGTTAAAATACAGCAATACAGACTAAAAGCCCTAAGCCCCATCAACCCCCACCCTCCCCCATAAAAAGATATTAAACTAGCATCAAATTAAAATCCACCTAAACTTAAAAGTAACATAAAATAAACAAATACAAAAATCAACAGCCAGTGAGTCAGGGTAAAGGACTAAGAGAGGCCAGGAGACATAGCTCCTGAGGCCAGGATCTAATCAGGAAAAGCCTGCCGAAAAAGATCCTTCTTTAGTGCTTTTTTAAAAGCTACTTAAACTCGTCATCTGACAGCTCTCGTCCGGCAGGCCATTCCATAATTTGGGGGCGATTACCAAAAAGGCCCTCTGGGAGGTTGCAAACAGCCTAGATTTTTGTGGCTCAAGCAAATTCCTCCCAGAGGACTGGAGTGCGCGGGGAGGTATATATGGGAGGAGGCGGTTCCGAAGATAAGTTGGTCCCAAGCCATTTAGGGCTTTAAAGGTAATAACCAACACCTTATACTGGGCCTGGAAACTGATAGGCAGCCAGTTGAGAGATTTTAATATTGGAGTTATATGGTCTCTCCGAGATGTTCTCGAGACCACTCTGACTGCCATATTTTGGACCAACTGAAGTTTCCAGACCAAGCACTAGGGTAGCCCAATGTAGAGTGCATTACAGAAATCCAGACGAGAGGTTACCAGGGCATGCGCCACAGTCTCGAGGTCCCTTACTTCCAGGAAAGGGTGCAGCTGGCGTATCAACTGAAGCTGATAACAGGCGCTCCTGACCGTCGCACTCACCTGACTAGTCATCTGAAACGATGGATCAAAGAGCACCCCCAGACTGAGAACAAAGTCCTTAACGGAGAGTGTGACCCCGTCCAGGACTGGAGGTTGCAACCCAACTCCTGGTTTCAGGGCTGCTACCATGAGCACCTCCATTTTGTCTGGATTTAATCTCAATCTGTTTTTCCTCATCCAGCCCATTACTGCTTTAAGACAGTCATTAAGAGGAGAGACACCATCGGAATCTGAGGCCAACAATTGAGACAAGGAGAAATAGATCTGGGTGTCATCAGTGTACTGATAACACCGAGCCCCATAACTCTCAATAATCCCACTCAACAGCTTCATATAGATGTTAAACAGCATCGGGGGCAAGATGGGCACCTTGTGGAGCGCCACAGGTAAACTCCTTTTTACTGGGACAGCTGTCCCCGAGCAGTGCTCTCTGGGACCTGCCCGGGAGGAAGGACCGGAACCACTGAAGCGCAGTGCTTCCGATTCCTAACCCACTCAGGTGATCCAAGAGGATCCTATGATCTATCATATCCAAAGTCGCTGAGAGGTCCAAAAGCACCAACAGGGTCACACCACCCCTGTCGATGCTTAGACGCAGGTTGTCGGTCAAGGCAACCATGGTGGTCTCAACTCCAAATCCATCCTAAAGCCAGTTTGAAATGAGTCTAGATAATCGGTTTCATCCAAGACCACTTGGAGTTGAAGAGCAACCGCCCTCTCGATCACTTTACTCAAGAATGGTAACATAGAAACCGGCCCATAGTTGTTCATGTTAGTGTTTCCATATGTGTTCAGAGCACAAATTCAGAAGGCTTTACACAGCCAGACATTCCAAGAGTGTGTGATCTAAGCATGTGCGTGAACCATTCATAAGACTGAGTACAGAGTAGTGTTAGGCAGAATGTGGCTGACCAAAATTCAATTTACAGTATAATTTTATAAAAAGAGAATTTTCAATTTGTTCATCCACCCTAGCTTTGTCTGTGAGGACTTAAAGGACTCCTGCCAAGGGTTTAGACTATTTCCTGTCTTACTCATCCAGCTAGCACACCACGTCAAGGATTGCCAAACATTTTTCTGTGTCATTTTCCAAAGTTCCAGGCTCCTTCCAAATCACTCACCCTGAGCACCAAAAATTACCTTCCCTTCATCATGCAGCATGCCTTGTACAGCCACATTTAGGATCAGCTGTGGTTCCAGGGCCTAACCCCTGTAACCTTTCAAAATACACCCACACACCCTTACAGAGTTACACATCTACTTGCTTATAGACATAAAGCTGCACCATCATCTACCTCTCTTAATGCAGCTGCTTGGGTTGTATTGTCCTTTCAGTTACCCATATGAACTCAAAAGCTAGTCTTCTCCAAACTAGCATTGCCCGGGGGTGTTGCATTGGATGGTCTCTTCCATCACCCTGCATGGGGGCTATGCTTGCTGAGGTGATGGGAGTTGTAATCCATTATGTCGGGGAAGGCTGCCACCAGTATATCTACCACACCTATATACGCAGCAGAGATATCCACTGAAACATGTGCCTTTTTATGACTGACCCACCACAGTGTTTTCTACACCATGCCTGATGTTTATTTGTCCTAGCCTTCTACTTGTACCCATGCTTGTCAAGCTGTGATGCAGCCAGACACCTGTCCTTTCTACACACTCTTCCCATAACATCTCCTCCTGGACAGGGACAGACAATCCACTGCGGGCATCCATATGCCAGGGATGCTTCCCTCTTTGGAGTGCAGATGTCCTCTTCTCATGCTGCAGCCTGTGAGCCCAGGCTCTCATTGCTGTCTGGGGAGCACACCTGTTTGCAGCAAATGCATACAGTGATTTTTATGATCCTGCTCTGAGCAGCTCCCAGCCGGGGCCAGGCCTGGGTTATTAGTTATTTTTAGCAATCAATGTTATTGACGCCATGCTCGCTGGAGGAAGCCACTGGAGGGCTGTTCTTCTAACTCATTACATTTAGAGCTGAACTATCCCCCTTTTATATAAATCCTGACACATCAAGATAAAATATGCCACTTTGCGGTAGTGCTGTGACTCCAGATGGGCAGGCTGTGCCCTGATGCCAGGGAATGCTAAAGGTGTGTGTGTGTGTGTGTGTGTGAGAGAGAGAGAGAGAGAGAGAGAGAGAGAGAGAGAGAGAGAGAGAACTTTGGTCTGTAGGACTGGCCAGTATATAAGAGATCTGACTTTCCTCCCTGTAGTTTGGGTGCAAGTCATTTCTCACATTGTGTGAGATCCTCTGACACCAGAGTGATGGGTCCTTTGCTCTCACTGGTTCATGTAAGAGAGTTAACAGTCCTTTTCACTGTGTCGAGGGAGGGGCAGTCTCTAATGAAGTTGCTAAATGCAAGGAGGAAATCAGGAAATCCCTGCTAGAGTGAAAGGCAGGGCAAATACCACAACCCTGCCTTCACATTCAATAGAAACCTCATTCTAGAGAAGAATCATCGGTATTAACCAATTTACCTCCTCAATTTGTGCAAGTCCAAGAATGGGTTGCAAATATTGTGATTCATAGTAAAGCACACACCACCCCTGGGGAAATGTGTCCTGCCTCCTTCTGCTCAAACTCTTCATTTCCCAACTATGTATGTGTGGTTGTGTGACAGAATCACCATAGGTTGCCTTCCAACCTGTGGTGACCCTAAGGCAAACCTATCATGGGGCTTTCTTGGAAAGATTTGTAAAGAGAGGGCTTTGCCTTTCCCTTCCTAGTCTATCCCAAAGCAACAGGGGAGACCTTTGTTTCCCCTTGTAATAATGTGGGTCCTAAACACACAAAATAGGAGTATCCATGGCTGAAAGTAGTCTGATTTGGGAAAGAGTCCTGTCTCTGTAGCTGAAAGAGTGGAGGCTGTCAAGCAGCCAAAGTCAAAAGATGCTTTTACTCTGACCATGGCAAGTGTGTTTATATGGCATGTGTGGCAGGGAACCTGCGGCCCTCCAGATGTTATACTCTAGTCAGCATGGTGACAGAGATATGTAGGCCAATACTATTTGTAGTCCCCCAATCACCCACACCCCTGGTCCTGTTCTAAATATGCATACACTCCCACTGTCCCAATTTGACAGGGACAGTCCCAATTAATCTTCTGCCATCCTATTTTCATTTGCTTTAAAAATGTCCCAGTTTCTTTCTCCTCCTCCCACTTTCTTTCCCCCTTTGTCATAGAATCATAGAATTGCAGAGTTGGAAGAGACCACGAGGGCCATCCAGTCCAACCCCCTGCCATGCAGGAAATCATGATCAAAGCATCCCCGACAGATGGCCATCCAGCCTCTGTTTAAAGACCTCCAAGGAAGGAGACCCCACCACGCTCCGAGGGAGTGTGTTCCACTGCCGAACAGCTCTTACTGTCAAGAAGTCCTCCTCATGTTGAGGTGGAATCTCTGTTCCTTAGCTTACATCAGTTGCTGCAGACTGAGTTCAAACTGCAAAAGCAGTTTGCACTCAGTTAACTCAACAGGGGAAAGAGGAAAGGAAGGAAGGGAATCTCACATTTCCTGGCAGGCTCAGGTAAAAGCAAACTGCTGCAGCATATCCTAGTTTGTGTGTTCTTCCTCATTAATAGCTTTGGCTATCTTGGCAACATGTGTCCTCATTTTCATCTATGAAATGTTGTGGGGTATGAATAAGTCACATGCTTATTTAGGGAATCCTGCAGAGTTGATGTCCTCAAATACACAATGACTGGAGGAAATCAGGGAATGACTGTGGAATGAATGATAAGGCAAGTAATTTGAGATATCTTCAAAAATCACTTAGTTCATCTGCCAACACAGAGGCAGGATTAATAAAACTTCAGACCATCTCTGAATAATATTAATTGCATATTCCCCTCCCCTCCCCTCCCCCCAAAAGTCTATTATTAAAAAATACCATGACCTCTCATGGGAATTTTATTCCTCTGCTCAGCTATTCTTATATGTTTGAATAATTGTTTCTAACAGTTAATTTAAATGTGCTTTTCTGTTACTTAGGGCAACTTCCTCTTGTTCATGAAGGGCAGTCAATTATGTTCCTGCTTCTAACAAGCCTTGGGAAATCATTGCCATATATCCTGTACCCTGAACAGTGTCTGCCATAGATGGCTATTATATCCAAATAGGTCAATGTATTTATTTCACTTCATTCCAGACATTTCTTTCTTTCCCTCCTCCCCGCTTTCTACTTGAGGCAGCTTAACAACAGATTTTAAAACAGAGTCTTTCGTTTTCCTCTTAGGCCTTTGAAACCTCTTGCAATCTGTTTCCTCTCCCCTGAAATCCTTGGCAATTTTATTTACATTCTCCAAGATGTAGAATCCTAAATAGAAGACAGGATGTCCACCCTACATTGCATCACTTAGAATATCTTCAGCTAATCTTTATATACCTGCAAAGATGCTGAGAGCTGGTCCAGAAAATTAGTCCAGAGCTGGAAACATTCCTAGGTACAGCTATCTATTTTTAAAGACAGCTGGCATCAAAATTTTAAGTACATCCCTGTACAAATATGAATAAAATATTTCAAATTCTTCATTGCTAGCATCAATTTTCAGGCACCTGGCATTTTTTCAGCCTTCTTATGATGATGATGATGACAACGACAACAATGATGACAACAACAACAATAATAGTACAACTTGCCATTTTTAATGAGCAACTCATTAAAAATATTAATTCATTAAACAAAACTCATGGACAAAATTGTTTGGTAGATTTGCACCATTTCCCCTCTTGTCTTTTGGTTTCTTTTGCAATGGTCATCGTCAGAGGAAACACCAGATGATATATCATTTGTATTCGTAAAAGGATTCTCCACCACCGGTTGGTTTTGTGGTGATCCCCACTGTAGCTGCCATGACTCATCATCTTTCACTTCCTTCACATTTCATTGCTTTCTTCTTCCTGCCAAAACCCTTGACAAATACAAGTGTAAGGAGCCATGGGTCTACATCTGTGCAGGAAGGACCAGAGCTGCAGTATTGGGGTGGGGTGGGAATATTGATATTATAATAGTTTGCAGTAGCATTACAAAAACAGTCAAAGAATGTATCACCAGATAAGCAGAACCCAACAAAAGTGAAGTGCTGTGACCAACAGAAGATCAACAGAACAAGTAAATGCTGTTTGATGATCTGTCTTAATGATTTTAAAAAAGCACACAGTAACTTTTCCTGTGAAACAAACTCGATGCCAATTTGGAGACAGTAGCAACATTGGGCAGAAAAAGCTATTTGAATTTGCTTTTGTACTTGATTCTGAAATGAAATTAAGCCACTGAGAGACAGGGGGAAAATATACTGGCTCCACTGCCCTCCCTTTTTTAAAAGTAATGCATCAGTGAATCCCTTAGAGATCTCTGCACAGAAGTTTTCTTTGTATTTTATTCATCCTTTGTGTCCGTGGGTCCCATAGCACTTTCAAAATCCTCATTCCTCACCAAATCCCTCCACGCTCTGGGCTGTTGCGTTTTTAGAACTATTGTTTCCAATCAATTTTGCAACGGATTTGTATTTCTGATAAAAGCTGTATCCCTTTCCCAACTACTACTCCTCTGTCATGTTGTATGCCAGTAAGAGGCTGAGAATCCCTTGTTGATATGAGTGTAGGGAACAAAATCAGGATGGCAACAGTTGTACATCAGTGTCTGAACTGGCAGGTTTTGCTTCTTTGTTTGTTCTGAACAGCCTATTCTTAATAGTTTCACAAGGAGGGGGGGAAAGCCCAAATCAAATTATTTGATCTTATATCATTAATCATATGTTCATTCCTTGTTTTTCTCACAGAGCACTTCATTAACATGATTCTAAACCAACATACCTGCCTTTCCTAGCCATTGTCTATCCTCCACTAACAAGGGTTTGTCTGTCTGTCTTTCTTTCTTTCTTTCTTTCTTTCTTTCTTTCTTTCTTCCTTTCACTTTCATATTTCTTTACTATGGTGGATTTGCAGCTGCACATGAATTCACCCCAAAACTTTGCTTATTTCTTTTGCTGGCAGAAGCAAACTTAACTGTATAAAGATTCTTCTCCTTCCCTGCCCCACTTTCTGTGCGTTTCATCACATTTATTGGATCAGCAAGAGTGCAAGTGAACAAATTTCTTAAGTATCTTTTTTTTAATTACAGAGAATTATTTTGGGGGGAAGAACCATATGTGTATGAGAAATGTGCAACAGTTAATACCTATGCAGTCACAGATGAAAGTTATACAAATTCTGTAAAGAGTGTTCATGCCAGCACGTGGGAACATGGAAATACACACACACACAGTTATGGCAGCCTTGTGCAAGATGGGTGATGGTTGCTGAACAAAAGCCATGTCGTAGTGATCTTCACAGGAATTCTCATAAGTAAATGGTATACAGAAATAAATAATGATACATATATCTTTGCTAGTAATGTATTTTCCAAATAAGAAGACAGTGTAATGGCTATGCAGAAGGCTCCTCCTAGAAGGGTTATCTGCTCAGAAGTGAGACTCTCAACATTCAACTGGGCAGTATTGAAGTAAGAATGATCGTAGCCTTCAGCTACAATACCATAACTGTTGGTTTATTCTGTTCCTCTTCTCTGACAAATTGTATATTTAGGCAACCACGTAATCAGCCTAGAATCATGTGGTTATTTAATGGTATCCTTAAGGTTAGTCAAGGCAACTATCCCCATTGTAAACAAAGAGCTCATCTACACAACGAAAAAATCCAGCAAGAATGTGGGCAGAATACCTTTAGTTTACATGAGCACCTGCCAAGATTCACTGTATTCAGAAGGAGGGGGGCTGAAAACTTCACATAGACTGCGATAACAGCTTTTGCTGTTTCTCACGAACTTTTTTTAAAAGTGCCTGAAAATATGCATAATTGGTCATCTGTATAACCAGTTCGAAAAGGGGAGACAGCAGAGCTGAAAGCTGATTGGTTGGACCTTGGAGGGGGCAGGCTTGCAAGGGAGGGCTTGCAATGCCAGAGCCGCCATTGTTGCTGTTTTTGCCAGCACTATCGTTCAGCCAGCAAAGCAGCAGAGCAAAAGTATGTAGTTTTTGTTAAGCGAAAAACAGCTCTTCCGCATCTGTCAAAAGGGAACAAAAGGGGGGTGAATGGAGGGAGATATTCTGGACTCAACTCACATGCGGCCACCTTTTTTTCCCATGGATGTAAACTGCAAAATATCCCCTTCCAAGCTTGTGAATGAGCCATGGGTACAAATAGGCACAGCAGCGAAAGGGTGGTAAGCTGCTATTTTTCGCTACAAATTCTCCTATGTAGCTGTTCCCCAAGTCTTGTATTACATCTGCTGAAGTGACCACTAGTACAAACCTATGAACATTTTCTCAGACATCTCACTATGGTCAGTGAAACTTTGTCCTAGGGGTACGTACGTTTGCAGTCTGGATTTCCTTTCATAAATAGCCATTCTGTCTCTTTCAAAGTTCTCAAGATATAGTACTCTCTTTATACTTTGATGTACCTTTTCCAGGCAAAGAATCAAATTGGTCATCCCTGTGGTGGTGGTATTCTACAGATTAACTAAGATTTTTCTGTTTCAGTTGATAATATTGTGACTGGATACATGATGGGGAGAAGGAATGTAAATACTTAAACATTATTGTTTCCTTGGCTTATGTATATGCAGTTCCCCTAAAAAGGTTTGAGCAGCACTGAACAGTGATTTTTTGGCATGAATATTCAGAATTACTCAACTACCAGACAGATTTGAGGGTTTTCAATCCACTCAGGAACCTACTGAGTGAGAATTTTAGCACACACCCCTGCCCAGCATTCAGTCACTTTGCTTCCGTTAGTCAATCTGCAGTGTTTATTTTCAACATAGTTTTTAAATAGAAAATTTCTATCTCCTTGAATTTTGCGCCATTTTTTGGTACTATGCTGTACTATATTGGTACTATCCTGTTGATAACACAGCCTTATATAAATAATGTCTGCCTTGTACATCCAGGCAATTCAACCTTACCTTAGGGCTAATTTACATATTGCCTTAGTGATACAGTTCCTGCCACCACGTGTGTCACTGTGGCTGCCTCCCATAGCATTCTGGTAATATGTAAGATAAATATCCAGGGATAGCCACGTTGACCATGCAGCAAAATATAGCAAGCTCCCCAAAATACATTTATTTATTTATTTATTTATTTGATTCATTAATTATATGCCTCCTTTCTCCCAAAGTGGGACTCAAGGCAGCTTTGAAGTAGTCAATTAAAACAGTTACAATAAAATTTAAAACAGTAAAAATCACAGATAAAACATTTTGAAATCATTTTAACAAAGTTTTTTTTTAAAAAAAAATCCAATAAAAAGCCCACCTGCTTATATATTATACATTACATTAAAAAGCCTGCTTAAGAAAAAAGGTCTTTGCCTGCCAGTGAAAGGAAAGCAGGAATGGGGCCAGGAAAGCAGAAATGGGTCCAGCTGCGAAGCCTCGGCGGAGGCGTGTGGTGGTGGTGGGGGACTCCTTGCTGCAGGGTACAGAAGCAGTGGTTTGTGGGCCTGACAAGATGTCTCAGGAGGTGTGTTGTCTCCCTGGGGCAAAGATCCATGATGTGACGGAGAGGCTGACAAGACTTGTCAAGCCTACGGATCATTACCCCTTCCTTTTGGTCCATGTGGGAACCAATGATACTGCAAGGCACAGCTTTCCCAAGATCAGAAGAGATTATGAGGCCCTGGGGAGGAAGCTGAAAGAAATGGATGCGTAGGTTGTCATCTCGTCTCTTCTGCCAGTTGAAGGGCATGGTCCAGGAAGGGAGAGGAAAATAGCCAACGTAAACAACTGGCTCTGTAGATGGTGTCGCCGAAAACAATTTGGATTCTTGGATCATGGGCTGCACTTCCATGAGGGGGGACTTCTGGCAAGAGATGGGGTGCATCTCATGACAGTTGACAGAAACATTTTTGCCAACAGTCTCAAGAATTTGATCAGGAGGGCTTTAAACTTAGTCAAATGGGGAAGGGAGACAGTATTCTGGAAGGCAAAAGGGCTGGAGAAAATAGTCAAACTGTCATAGAGGAAACAAGGCAAACAGTGCAAGGACCCAACAGTGGGAGGCAAAAAAAAACTTGCATAGGCAGCAAGTAAAGCGAACACATGGTCTTAGATGTCTCTACACTAATGCACAGAGCATGGGAAATAAGCAAGATGAACTTGAACTCCTAGCACTACAAAACAAATATGATATAATAGGCATTACTGAAACCTGGTGGGATGAGTCGCATGATTGGAATGTAGGAATAGAGAGGTATAACCTTTACAGGAGAAACAGGCCAAACAGGAAAGGAGGAGGAATAGCATTATATGTCAGGGATATTTACACCAGTGAAGAGATCCATGACATCAATACTGGAAGCCAGGTGGAGAGCATCTGGATAAAAATTAAAGGAGAGGAAAACAACAGGGATGTTATCGTGGGACTCTACTACAGACCCCCAAGTCAGACGGAGGAATTGGATGATGCCTTTCTAGAACAGATGAACACACACACAGAAAGGAGAGATATAGTAGTGATGGGTGACTTCAACTATCCTGATATTTGGTGGCAATCTAACTCAACCAAAACTTCAAGGTCTAGCAAATTCCTTACTTGCCTGGAAGACAATTTCATGGTCCAAAAGGTGGAAGAGGCAACAAGGGGGTCAGCTATTTTAGATCTGATCCTAACCAACAGAGATGACCTGGTTAATGTGGTACAAGTGGTGGGATCCTTAGGTGAGAGTGATCATGTTCTCCTGGAGTTTGTTATACAATGGAAAGGAGAAGCCAGGCATAGTCAGACACGCATTCTTGACTTTAGGAAAGCTGATTTCAGTAAACTCAGGGAAATACTGGGGGTGATCCCATGGTCAGGAATACTAAAAGAGAAGAGACCTCAAAATGGATGGGACTTTCTCAAAAGGGAGATACTGAAGGCACAATTTCAAACAGTACCATTGAGGAAGAAAAATGGGAGGTATCTCAAGAAACCAGGATAGATGACTAAAGAACTTTCAATGGAGCTAAGTTTTAAATGGAACATGTATAGGAAATGGAAAAAAGGGGAAATCACCAAAGAAGAATGCAAACAGATAGCAAACATGTGTAGGAGTAAAGTCAGAAAAGCTAAAGTGCAGAATGAGCTCAGGCTTGCTAGGGAGGTTAAGAACAATAAAAAGGGGGTTTTGGGGTATGTCCACAGCAAAAGGAGGAAGAAGGAAATGATAGGGCCACTACGTGGAGAAGATGGCAAAATGCTAACAGGGGACAGAGAAAAGGCAGAATTACTCAACACCTTCTTTGCCTCAGTGTTTTCAGAAAAGGAAAAGGGGGACCAACCTGAGGAGAATGGAACAGAGGACACAATAGGGAAAATCCAGCTCAGAATAAGCAAAGAGGTAGTACAGGAATACCTTCTTAAACTAAATGAATTTAAATCTCCAGGACCAGATGAACTACATCCAAGAATATTAAAAGAGCTGGCAAATGTGATCTCAGTGCCATTGGCAATATTCTTTGAGAACTCTTGGAGAACAGGAGAAGTCCCAGCAGACTGGAGGAGGGCAAACGTTGTGCCCATCTTCAAAAAGGGGGAAAAAGAGGATCCCAACAATTATCATCCAGTTAGTCTGACATCAATACCAGGGAAGATTCTAGAGCAGATCATTAAACAGAGAGTCTGTGAGCATTTAGAAGGCAATGCCATAATCACAAAAAGTCAACATGGGTTTCATAGAAACAAGTCATGCCAGACTAATCTGATCTCTTTTTTTGATAAAGTTACCAGCTGGGTAGATGAAGGGAACGCTGTGGACATCACATACCTTGATTTCAGTAAGGCCTTTGACAAGGTTCCCCATGACATTCTTGCAAACAAGCTTGTAAAATGTGGGCTAGACAAGTTAACAGTTCAATGGATTTGTAATTGGTCGACCGGCTGAACCCAAAGGGTGCTCAGCAATGGCTCCTCTTCGTCTTGGAAAGATGTGACCAGTGGGGTGCCACAGGGTTCTGTCCTGGGTCCAGTACTATTCAACATCTTTATCAATGACTTGGATGAGGGAATTAGGGGCATACTTATCAAATTTGCAGATGACACCAAATTAGGAGGAGTAGCTAATACCCTAGAGGACAGGATCAAAATTCAGAATGACCTGGATAGACTGGAGAGCTGGGCCAAAGCTAACAAAATGAAATTCAATATGGAGAAATGTAAGGTACTGCACTTAGGGCGGAAAAATGAAATGCATAGATATAGGATGGGAGAGACCTGGCTGAATGAGACTACGTGTGAAAGGGATCTAGGAGTCCTAGTAGACCACAAGTTGAACATGAGTCAACAGTGTGATGCGGCAGTTAAAAAGGCCAATGCGATTTTGGGCTGTATCAATAGAAGTATAGTGTCTACATCAAGGGAAGTAATAGTGCCGCTCTATTCTGCCTTGGTCAGACCTCACCTAGAATACTGTGTCCAGTTCTGGGCACCACAATTCAAAAAGGATATTGACAAATTGGAGCATGTCCAGAGAAGGGCAATTAAAATGGTGAAAGGTCTGGAAACCATGCCTTATGAGGAGAGACTTAGGGAGCTGGGTATGTTTAGTCTGGAAAAAAGACGGTTAAGAGGTGATATGATAGCCCTGTTTAAGTATTTGAAGGGGTGTCATGTTGAGGATGGAGCGGGCTTGTTTTCTGCTGCTCCAGAGACTGGAACACGGAGCAATGGATGCAAGCTCCAGGAACAGAGATTCCACCTCAACATTAGGAGGAACTTTCTGACAGTAAGAGCTGTTTGGCAGTGGAACACACTCCCTCGGAGCGTGGTGGGGTCTCCTTCCTTGGAGGTCTTTAAACAGAGGCTAGATGGCCATCTGTTGGGGATGCTTTGATCGTGATTTCCTGCATGGCAGGGGGTTGGACTAGATGGCTCTCGTGGTCTCTTCCAACTCTACAATTCTATGATTCTATGATTCTATGATTCTAGCCTCCTGAGGAAGGGAGTTCCAGAGGTGGGGAGCAGCCACTGAGAAGGCTCTCTTTTGTGTCCTTACCAAGCATGCCTGTGATGGTGGTGGGACCAAGAAAAAGCCTTCCCCTGTGGATCTCAGAACTCTGGTAGGTTCATATAGGGAGATATTGTCTTCCAAATGGTTTGGACCAAAGATCATGACCAGAACAGTGAGCTGATATCTTTATTAGGCCAATCAAAAATGCACAAAATACATGACACAGGCTTTCGAGGCTCACAGGCTTCTTCATCTATTGTGTTATTAAAAGTAATTTTAGGGGAAGAAATGTGATGAGAGCTGCATCTTTATTGAGACATTAAAGCTGAGTTTAAGATAGTGGGGGAGGGAGCTTTGATGCTAGCATTTGAGACATGAAAGCAAGGCAAGGCAGTCAACATTTCCTCTCCACTGGTAGAAACAAAGACCCTTCCTTTGAGATCTAGCCCACATCTGCAGGGTTAGATCTCAAAGGCACTGCAAAGGGTGTGGCCTTTGCCATCATCAAGCCTGACCCCCTGCATCTTAAACTAAACTAAACTAAACTAACCATTAGCAATAAAAACATTGGTAGACCGTGCAAAAAGGACCTGGAGGATGAACTGAGGCACCTAAACTGGGCCCTACAGGCTAATGCAGTGATGGGCAACCTTTTGAGCTTGGTGTGTCAAACTTCGCCAAAAAACTGAGCATAACTCGGGTGGTGTGTCACATTGAGGAAAAAACATTATTTTGCAATATTTATTGTTTAAATAACATAAATGTATAGAGTTGCCCCTCCACATTCACAGCTTTTACTCTCACGGTTTTGATTATTTGCAGTTTGCTCAGCAAGCACTCCATTTAAATCAGCTTCTCTCCCTCCCACTTAAGGGAGAGGAACTGATTTAAATGGAGTGCTTGCTGAGCAAGCCAGGCGCTCAACTCCCCGCTCTCCTGGGGCTTGGCTCCATTTGTGAGGGGAGAGCCAAGCCCCAGGAGAGCAGGGAGCTAGCGGGAAAGGCGTTTTTTAGCCCTCCTGCCCTTCCCAAAGCCGCTATTGAGCTTTCTAAGCCTTGTTGCAGCTTTGGGAGGGTGGGGGTGGCTGAAAAGCCTCTACGCCGCGCTCTCTCCACCCATCCCAACCTTCCCAAAGAGGCTATATGGGGCTCTCAATCCCCAGAGCCCCTTCGGGAAGCCCGGGGAGAGGCCAGGCAGAGTCCCACCTGCCCGCCCACCACCTTCTCCCGCCTTCCCGAGGCGGCTCCGGGGTTTCAGAGCTCCCTTGGGAAGGCCAGGGAAAGGCCGGGCAGACTCTCGCCCGCCCGCCCACTGCCTTCCCCGGCCTCCCCGAGGAGGCTCCGGGGCTTCAAAGCCTCAGAGCCCCCTCAGGAAGGCCAGGAAGAGGCCGGGCAGAGTCCCTCCCTCCCGCCCGCCACCCTTCCGAGTCTTTCCAAGGCGGCTCCGGGGCTTCAAAGCCTCGGAGCCCCCTTGGGAAGGCTGGGAGGAGGCCGGGCAGAGTCCCACCTGCTCGCCCACTGCCTTCCCTGGCCTTTCCGAGGAGGCTCCGTGGCTTCAAAGCCTCAGAGCACCCTCAGGAAAGCCGGGGAGAGGCCGGGCAGAGGCCCTCCCTCCTGCCACCTTCCCTGGCCTTCCCAAGCAGCTCTGGGCTTCGAGGCCTCGGAGCCCCCTCAGGAAGGCTGGGGAGAGGCCGGGCAGAGTCCCTCCCATCTGCCCACCACCTTCGCCAGACTTTCTGAGGTGGCTCCAGGGCTTTGAAGACTCGGAGCCCCCTCGGGAAGGCCAGGCAGAGGCTGGGCAGAGTCCCGCCCACCCACTGCCTTCCCCAGCCTTTCCAAGGCGGTTCTGGGGCTTCAAAGCCTCGGAGCCCCCTCGGGAAGGCCGTGGAGAGGCCGGGCAGAGTCCCGCCCACCCGCTGCCCTTCCTGGGCTTTCCGAGGCAGCTCTGGGGACACACAGCAGGCCTAGGAGGGTGGCCAGGTGGGGGGGAGGCTCTACCCCCACCTCCCTAAAGTGGTGATCGGGGCTTATTAGCCCTGCCCACCACTTTCCTCCACCCTCCCTAAAGTGGCGACCGATCACCACTTTAGAGAGGGTGGTGATGTCGCGGGCAGGGGGGAGGAGGCCTACGGCTATGTGTCAGTGCTGACACGCGTGTCATAGGTTCACCATCACTGGGCTAATGGTTACTCCAGATCAGACATCACAAGAGCAGCCAGACTCAGAAAAAACCACAGGAATGAAGAAGAAAAACAACCACCCAAAGGGAAGGTATTTTTACCATACATCAAAGGAGTCACAGACAGAATAGGGAAACTGATGAGGAAACACAACCTCCAAACAATCTATAGACCAGCCAAGAAAATTCAAGAAATGCTATGCTCAGCGAAGGACAAAAGAGACCCTCTCACAGCTGCAGGAGTTTACTGCATACCATGCAGCTGTGGACAAGTTTACATAGGGACCACTAAACGCAGTGTGCAAACATGAATCAAGGAACATGACAGTCACTGCAGATTGGACCAGCCAGAAAAATCAGCAGTAGCAGAACATGTTATAAACCAACCTGGACACAAAATGCTATTTGAAAACACAGAGATTCTAGACCAGGCCAACAACTATCATGTCAGAATGCACAGAGAAGCTATTGAAATCCACAAACACCTGGACAACTTAAACAGGAAAGAAGAAACCTTAAAAGTAAACCAAATCTGGCTTGCAGTTTTGAAAAACAATACAATCAAAACTCAACACTTACAAAGGAATTCCGCCTGGGGACAGGGGGATTTCCAGCAGATAATGGCCCATCAACCAACCATTAGCCAAACAGACACTAAGGAGCCTTGCATTTCTATACCCAGAAACTAACCATTCAATTACATAAATTTACATATACTCCCCAACAGGGGTTCACAGCACATAAACTCCACACACATACCTTCCCAACCATTCTCTGAGGATGCCAGCCATAGATGCAGGCGAAACATCAGAAAGAAACTATTCCAGAACACGGCCTCACAGCCCGGAAAAAAAAAACCCAAGGAAAATCAATGTATTTTGTGCCTTTTTTTTTCCTAATAAAGGTTTCATCACAATGTATATTTGGGAGTTTGCTATAATTTGGTAATATATAAAAACTTCTTCTTGTATAATTTGGCCTTGCCATATGTTTTCACACTTTCATCTTTGCCTGCAATACTCTCTCATCATTAGGAATTATATCACTGGGGTGGACGTTATTATCCAGGATAACCGAATCACAGAGATGGGAGCAGTGGCAGCACTAGGAAGGTGCGGAGAAGCCAAACTTCACCAGCTAACACCATCAGAGGGAGGGGGTGACACTGGCGGTAGTAACACCACAAGGTGGAAGGATTTTCCCATTATAACTTGGGAGTCAACTTCTGATTCCCAATGGTTTTAGCGGTGGGGGCACTTTATCCTAACACTGTGGGATGCTGCCCATGGCCCTGGACCACAGGGATAGCTCTGGAGTCAACCATAGTGGAAGTAAGCCAATAGTGAAAACTACATCATTAAGGAACAAGGCAGACATGATGCAGCAAATGTGTGGAGAGACTACTTGGGAAGGAGGGCGGGATTTCCAGCAGCTAATTGGCAGAGAGAGGTGGGGCTACTTAAATTTGCAGCCTGTGAGGCATGAGGTGGAGGTCTTTATTTTTGGGAAATCGCCTTTCTCTGGTGTCATTCTGGTCTGGTCCTTTGGTAACAGATAAACTAATCCTAGAATATATTTTTAGTAATACCATTTATTAAAAGTACAGTATTGTGTATGAAATAACTTTTTAAAATAACAACAGCAATTTAATATTCTCCATTTCCCCAAAGACTGTAAACTTGTACCTTGTTTCCCTAAAAAGAGTTTTCTGCTGGTGTACCAGACTGTTGTGATTAAAGATTAAAGAGAGAAAGATAGTAAAGAGGAACATACCTCAGCTTGTCTCAGTCTATGTCGGTATGTATCTGTTTAATTGTGTTGCCCTCTTGGCAACCTGTACGTATAAAGAAATTGTAAATGGTGGTGATGCCAAGAATCAGTCTCAGCCACAGATTTCTTAGTCTTCTCTGCTGCATTTAGATGTGACAGGCAGCAGCTCTGAGTAGGCCATAAGACCATAGGCAGTCTGCTCAGATCAAGCTGCTGCTTGTAATAAATCCCTAAATCCTAGATTTCTCCAACAGCTTCTCTCTCTGTGTGTGTGTGTTTCTCTCTTTCCTGCAGACCACATTGTGATGCAATTAGACAGGGAGAGCAGGGTTTTTATTATCCTGTTTTTAGGTGTTGTTGTTGTGTGCCTTCAAGTCATTTCCAACTTTTGGTGACCCTAAGACAACCGTATCACAGAGTTTTCTTGGCAAGATTTGTCCAGAGGCTTTTGTCTTTGCCCTTCCTCTGAGGCTGAGTGTGTGTGACTTGCCCAAGGCCACCCAGTGGGTTTCCACGGCTGAGTTTGAACACTGGTCTTCCAGAGTCATAGTCCAATGCTTAAACCACTACAACAGTGGTTCTTAACCTGTGGTCCAGGGATCCCCAGGGGGCCGTAATGTCCTCACAGGGGGTCCACGAAGGCTTGAAGGGTGCTTTGCTCACATCCTCCCTGCAGTGGAGTGGCCACAAGACAGGAGCCAAGGCAAAGGCTGGCTGGCTTGCTCTGTGCATTGCCATTCAATCTGCTCCAGCCACAAAGTTGCAGGAAGAAGCAGGAGAAAAGTCTTCTCTCCCCCTCCAGTGCTTCTGAGGAAAGGTTTAATTGTGTTGTTGTTGTTGTGTTAGTTGTGTTAAATCTTGAGTTAAGTCTTGGGGAACTGTGGCAACAAAAGATACCGTATTTAAAGGGTGTCCCTGGTAAATTAAAGGTTAAGAGCCACTGCATTATACCATGCTGGCTACCAACATCATGAGAACTATAGTCTCCATTTCAAAAAGAAACTGCATTTTTATATAGCCTCCCTGTTGCAAAGATCTTAATTTTTTTAAAAAGCAAGTACCTGTTTACCAAATGTCTTTTGTCAATATATATATATACCAAGGTAGATCAAATTCTGCTACACATGTAAAATATGCAGATGCATGCAAACCTGTTTTCTCATTCTGTTAGCCATGCAGAGGAGGAAGGAGCGCAAAGAAGTCAAGGTCCATGCCCAACCAATATTGATTAGATTTAGCCACCACTCCGACCTGTACAATTTCAAGCTTGTATACTATACAAGCTTGTATAGTCTTGGCTTGTATAGTTTTGCCTTTCAAGCTTATCTTCACTGCTTTAAAAACTAGAACCTTTTATTTAAAAACAGACCTTGAGATGCACAGGGTGTTGCAAAGGGTCCCACACCCCTCAGGAACACCAGCCAGCCAGAAGGATTCCAAGCCTGCAGCAGCCTCTTTCCCCACCCCACCGGGCTAGAAGGCTGCAGAGGGCCCTGAGGACTTCTTAGAGCAGGGCAGCGGTGAGAGGGGGCGTCGACAGGAGTGGCTGGCATTTTAAGCCACTCCCACACCCCTCAGAAACACCAACCTGCCAGACAGGAAGACCCAAGCCTGCAATTGGAGTCAGCTGAGGCTGGGAATGGAGTGGGGGTGGAAATTGGAGTTGTGCTGGGGAAAGGGAGGTATGGTCGGAACAAAGTGAACAGATGTTATAAAAGAAGGCGGGATCATTGGGAACTGACGATCCCACCTTCAGTTCACCCTGTTTCCCGGAATGGATTGGAGAGCATACCAACCATTCCACAGAACCTTACTTTGCTCCTCTGCAATGCCAGGTCAGTTAAGAAAAAAACTCACACATTATTTACGATCTTCTTTTGGATGAGGGTGCCGACCTGGCTTGCTTCACAGAAACCTGGCTGGGAGAGGATAGCGCTGTCACATGGATGCAGGCCCTCCCAGCTGGGTATTCTGTCAGTGAGCAGGTGAGGGGAAGTGGGTGGGGGGGCAGAGTGGCTCTGGTTTATAAGAACAATCTCACCTTGACCAGGATACCTGTCCGAAACACAGTCCACTTTGAGTGTATGTACCTTAGCCTGAGGACCAGGGATAGTTTGGGGATTCTGCTAGTATACCGACCACCCCATTGTGTAGCAGAATCGAGCTGACACAGCTGGTCTCAGAGTTGCTGTTGGAGTCACCCAGACTTTTAGTTTTGGGCGACTTCAACATTCCACTCGAGACCAGCTTGACAAATCTGACTGGTACGGCTCGGGAGTTCATGGAAACCATGACAAACATGGGCCTATCCCAATTGGTCATCGGGCCCACACATTGTGCAGGTCATACCCTTGATGCGGTCTTCAGTACGGAACAGGAATATCTGTGGGTGGTGGTTATTAAAACCACCGCATTGTCATGGACGGATCATTTCCTGGTCAAGACTGAACTAAGAGTCTCTTCCTGCCCAACTGGGGGTGGTGGATCCATTAGAATGGTCTGCCCCAAAGGCTAATGGAACCAATAGGATTCCAGAAAGCCTTGGAGGGTTTAATGGTTGGGAATGCCGGTGACCCTGTTGAAGCTTTGGTTAATACTTGGAACACCGATCTTACCAAGGCTATCAACACGATCACTCCCAAGCGTCCTTTCCAACCCGCTCCTAACCGTAAGCCATGGTATACTTCAGAGCTTAGGAAAATGAAGCGGGTTGGACAACAACTAGAGCGCAATTGGCGGAAAACTCGACTCTTATCTGACAGGACTCGTCATAGGAACTTTCTTCGGTCCTATCGAGAGGCAATATGAGCAGTGCAGAGATCCTTCTTCTCTGCACGTATTGCGTCTGCAGAGTCCCGTCCAGCAGAGCTGTTTAGGGTGGTAAGGGAGATGACACAGGTTATACCTGCACAGAACCCGTTGCTTAACCCAACAACGGCCTGCTGTGACCCATTGAACAACTACTTTACAGGTAAAATCTCTCAGATAAGAGCCGACTTAGATGCCAGTATCTTGACAGAAACAGAAACAATTGACGAGGCGTCCAGCAACTCCGTTGGTGTAACTTTACTGGATCAATTTCAATCTGTGAGTACCGAGGACGTGGACAAGCTACTTGGTAGAGTGAGGAAGACAACCTGCCCTCTTGATCTTGCCCTTCATGGCTGGCCATCCAGGGGGTGGGGTGCCTTGATGGTGTTCCTTAAGGACATCATCAATGTATCCCTCAGGAAAGGGTGTGTTCCATCCTGTTTAAAGGAAGCGGCGGTTAGGCCGCTCCTGAAAAAATCTTCCCTGGACCCCCTGGACATGAACAACTATAGGCCGGTTCTATGTTACCATTCTTGAGCAAAGTGATCGAGAGGGCAGTTGCTCTTCAACTCCAAGTGGTCTTGGATGAAACTGATTATCTAGACCCATTTCAAACTGGCTTCAGGATGGGATTTGGAGTTGAGACTGCCATGGTTGCCTTGACCGATGATCTGCGTCTAAGCATCGACAGGGGTAATGTGTCCCTGTTGATGCTTCTAGACCTCTCAGCGGCTTTCGATACGATAGATCATAGCATTCTCCTGGATCGCCTGAGAGGGTTAGGAATCGGAGGCACTGCGCTCCAGTGGTTCCGGTCCTTCCTCCCGGCAGGTCCCAGAGGATGCTGCTCGGGGACAGCTGCTCTAGCAGAAAGGAGCTTACTTGTGGCATTCCACAGGGTGCCATCCTGTCCCCGATGCTGTTTAACATCTATATGAAGCCTCTGGTTGAGATTATTCGAAGTTATGGGGCTGGGTGTTATCAGTACGCTGATGACACCCAGATCTATTTCTTCTTGTCCCAATCATTGGCCTCGGATTCCGATGGTGCCTCTTCTCTTAATGACTGTTTTAAAGCAGTAATGGGCTGGATAAGGAAAAATAGATTAAATCCAGACAAAATGGAGGTGCTCACGGTAGTGGCCCTAAAACCAGGAGTTGGGTTGCAACCTCCAGTCCTGGATGGGGTCACACTCTCCATTAAGGACTGTGTTCGCAGTCTGGGGGTGCTCCTTGATTCATTGCTTCAGATGACTAGTCGGGTGAGTGCAACGGTCAGGAGCACTTGTTATCAGCTTCGGCTGATACGCCAGCTGCACCCTTTCCTGGAAGTAAGGGACCTTGAGACTGTGGTGCATGCGCTGGTAACCTCTCATCTAGATTTCTGCAATGTGCTCTACATGGGGCTACCCTAGTGCTTGGTCTGGAAACTTCAGTTGGTCCAAAATATGGCAGTCAGAGTGTTCTCGAGAACATCTCAGAGAGACCATATAACTCCAATATTAAAATCTCTCCACTGGCTGCCTATCAGTTTCCAGGCCCAGTATAAGGTATTGGTTATTACCTTTAAAGCCCTAAATGGCTTGGGTCCAACTTATCTTCAGAACCGCCTCCTCCCATACAATCCTCCCCACGCACTCCAGTCCTCTGGGAGGAATTTGCTTGAGCCACAAAAATCTAGGCTCTTTGCAACCTCCCAGAGGGTCTTTTTGGTAATCGCCCCCAATTTATGGAATGACCTGCCAAACGAGATCCGTCAGATGACGAGTTTAAGTAGCTTTAAAAAAGCACTAAAGAAGGATCTCTTTCGGCAGTCCTTTCCTGATTAGATCCCGGCCTCAAGAGCTGCATCTCCTGGCCTTTTAAATTTTGTGTATATTTGTTTTTAATGTGATTTTAGTTTGATAGTTTTAATTTTATATTGTTTAATGTCTTTTTATGGGGGAGGGTGGGTGTGGGTGGTGTTTTTAGTCATTATTACAATGTTTTAATTGTTGGAAGCCACCCCGATTATTTTTAGCAGAGGGGCGGGGTATACATTATTATTATTATTATTATTATTATTATTATTAAGAAGTTTGGATTCAATATCTAACATTGAACTTACTGCTCTTGTGTAAAAGGTCACAGATATGGAGAGCTCTGGTTATTACAGTCAAAAACTATAAGATGATTTCAGATGAAAAACTGCCATCTCTTTAAACTTGTGAAGGTTTAAATTTCTTAGGTTATGTTTTATGGAAGTAAGGAGGCAAAACTAATTGAATAATAATATATGTAGATATTATAAACTTACATAATTGCATTGAATTTCAAAACTGTTTTTCTTGTTTTGGGTTTGTCTTAATTTTGCATTATTTTACATAAACACATGCACATCTGCATAGAAATAATTACCATCGTTCTGTGTATCCAGATCCCTTTCAGGCTGTTATGTAGAAACTGTCTGCATTCTGCATGTTGGTTAGACATAAAATCCATTTTTCTTAACAGTCTTGGCCATTCTTTGGGGAATACCTCTTCCCTCGTCTATGAAAAAAAATACTGAAAAATCCTGTTGTTGTTATGCTGGGGTTCTCTGGGACAAAAGACCCTTGTTGTTTGCTTTGCATCATGCATTTTCATAATTGTTTCTGATATGCAGATTCCTCACTATCGTAGTTTTCCCCCTAATCACTTTAGCCTTCTTAGCAGTTTTCAGCACTGTTTTACCAGTATCAGACTCACAAGTCTATAAGCTGCAAAATGTTATGACTCAAGAGTTCCGTGATACAGCTTTGGAATATTACCACCACCACCCCATACGGTTTCCTGTATTGCTAAGAGCAGACACATAGAGCCAGTTCTTGCCAATATGAATGTATTGAAAGCTGTCAGCAGGAGTTGAGTGTTTCTAGAAGCCCATCGGTTTCTATGGGGAAAAGAATGATGAAGCTGATGAAGAGTCTGGCTCTGAGCAAACACAAGTTACATCAAGCTCAGAAAAGCATCACACACACACACCTTCTCTGTCTGTTATTGAGTACTGTAGCAAACTTTCCATGCACAGGAGAAATGATTTTGGATGAATACATAAGTCTTATACTGCCACCCAGTCCAAATCCAAACAAGTGACTATGTAGTTTTTGATCTGACTGTAGGACGCATTGCAAGGAATTTCCTGCTGTGGAAAAGGGATTTCCCTTTCCCCTTTTAAAAATTTTTAGTAAAGGCACAGCCTGTGTTCATGTCACTGCTGTAATTTCAACTAGCAATAAAATCACAGGCCCTTGCTCATCAACACCTCTTGTGGATAAAGTAATGATGAAGGGGTCTTGCCCTCCAAGCAGGCAGCTACCCTGACCTTATTGAGGGTCCTGATCAATTATCCCATCCCCATCAGTTGCTGACACCCCATGTGATTAATTGAGTTGTTATCCATTGATTTTTTTTCCGCCCCACTCTACCCTCTCCTCCCTGAGATGGGAGCAGTACCAAAAAAATTATGTAGAGAAACTGGTGCTGCTTCTACAGTTGCCTTGCATCTCATTTCCAGCTTGGAGAGGTCTGTGTGCTCCTTGCTACTCTTGGGCTTGTTGCGGCAATAACAGGAGCATCCACTCTAGCATTTACTTACTGCCCTGTGACCATCTGAACCCTATATGTTTAGATCCTAGCACAGCTAACTGGGTTGCCTGTTGCATTCAGACATCTTAGCCTTTTAATCTGACCTGCTTTATCTCTTGCTGTTTGATCACTTTGATAGCTGGTTTTGGAGGATTAGGAATTTTTATTGGAATAAGACCATTCTATTGGGGGGGTGTTTTTATTTCTCGTTGTTGCTGTTGTGTGCCTTCAAATCATTTCAGATTTTTGGCAACCGTCAGGCAAACCTATCACACGGTTTTCTTGACAAGATTTGTTCAGATGGGGTTTACCTTTACCTTCCTATGAGGCAGAGAGAGTTTGCCTTGCCCAAGGTCATCCAGTGTCCATGGCCGAGCAGAAATTTGATCCTTGGTCTCCCAGTGTCCTAGCCCAGTGCTCAAACCTCTATACCACACTGGCTCTCATGCTGGTTGATTTTATGCAACTCTTTAAAACAGTGCTGTTTAAACATTGTTGTTTGAATTTGTTTCTACTGGAGTTTAAATTTTGTGTGAGCTGCTGCAGGGAATGTGTCAAAGGAGAGGACATAAATCCCTTAAATAAATACATCCCCCTTAATCACTAACCTATTCCTACCCTCTCTGTGAGGGCCTCTCTCTTGACACCCCTCTTTCCCGGGGCATTATAGTTTCCAGCGTCCACCCCCATACCACTGCCATGGCTTTCTGGGCTATTCACTGCCTCCTCCCCATATTTTTCCTTTTGTCACAAGCAAATCCTTTTTAAAAGTCCTTACCTTAGTCCCACAAAGAGAGCAGCAAGCAGTCCCAACCTTGTGAGAGGAATGCTCAATGCTACTAGTTTTCACAGGTCTTTTAAATAGGCCTGAGTTCTTTTCCAGTGTTTGTCAGCAAAACAAATTCTAAAGATTCCTCCCCACTCCCACTACACACACACACACACACACACACACACACACACCACACTAGCTATACATATATATAAAACACTTTGGTATGATTCTATGTTTCCATTCCCATTCTGCTGATTGGCCACTTAGGAAACATGTCAAGAGTACGATCATTTGACGCATTAATACGGTATATAACCTTTCAAATCACTATGATGGCTAATTTCATGCCGAGAGTCCCTCCACCACCACCATGCAACCGCGCGTACACACAGACATACACACACAATGCTAGACACACACACCAGGATGCGAGAGCCCCACTATCACCATGCAACTGTGCATATACATACACATACCATGTAACACACACACACCATGTGTGCCAGGACATGAGAGCCCCTCCGCTGCTGCCATGCAACCACGCGTACACACATACCACATGCACCAGAACATGAGAGCTCCTCCGCCACTGCCATGCAATCACACATACACACACAAACACCACACGAAACAAATACACACACCATGCTACACACATACACACACCATGCGCAGCAGGATGCGAGAGCCCCTCCACCACTAGCATGCAACCACGCATACACATACCATACTACACACACACACACCACACATGCTAGGACACGAGAACCCCTCTACCACCACCATGTAATCACACAAACACCCTATACTATACACACACCCTACACTACACACATGCAGATACACACACACACTACATACACCCCAATGCTACACACTGAACCCACACATGACAGGATGCGAGAGCCCCTCCACCACCAAGTTTAGAAAGACTTGAAGTTTTCCACATGTTTCCACCCCGAGGCCCAAGAGGAAGGAACTGCTACAGACAGCACAGACGGCCCAGGGCACAGCTACAGACTGCGCCCAGGGCCCAAGGGGCCAGTCAGCACAGAAAGGCCCCAGAGAAAGGTTCCAGACCCCAGCCATCAGAGAAAGGCCCCAGGCAGCACAGAAAAGCCCCAGGCAGCACAGAAAGGCCCCAAGCCCAGGGCCGGTTTAACCTGTCTGCCAAATCAGCATTGGCAGGGGGCCCCGAGGTCAAGAGAGGGCCCCATACTAGCCTCCTTAATCTGACAAAGGAGACAGCCAGGAGACAGCCAGTAGGAGCCCCCTCCTACCCTCCTCCTCCAAAAACCTCCCACTAGCTTTTTTTTAAAAAAAACAGCATCTCACAAACCCAAAGAGAAAGCAAAAGAAACAGTAGCCCTCCCTGGCAGAAGCTGGAGGGAGAGGCATGGAGAGGGTGAGTGTGTGTGTGAGAGAGAGACAGGGAAGTTGAGGGTTGTCTCCCTCAGAAAGGATTTCTTTCTTTCTTTCTTTCTTCCTCCCTTCCCTTCCCTTCCCTTCCCTTCCCTTCCCTTCCCTTCCCTTCCACATAGATCCAGCCCATCTTTCCAGCTGCTCTTAAAATCCAGCTGCTCTTTCCTGGGGTCTGTCCCCTCCCTCCCTTTCCCCCTTGGTCTTCTTCAGCTTCCTCCCCTTGCTGCCAACTGAGTTCAGCCTGCAAAAGGAATTTGTGTGTTTGCCCATGTGCCTTCAAGTAATTTCTGACTAAGGCAAACCTACCATGGTGTTTTCTAGGCAAGGTTTGTTCAAAGGGGGTCTGCCTTTGCCTTCCTTTGAGGCTGAGAGAGTGTGACTTGCCCAAGGTCACCCAGTGGGCATTCATGGCTGAGTAAGGATTCAAACCCTGGTCTCCACAGTCATAGTGCAATGCTAAAACTTTTACAACACTCTAGCTCTTTTAACAGAAGAATATAAAGAATATAAATAAAAATTGGAGTAATATTACTGGGAACAATGGTTTTATTGTTGTCACTAAAACACCAGTATCCCATTAGTGTTATGGGAGAGGCATTGGCCTAGAGCAGTGGTTCTTAACCTTTCCTTTACCAGGGCCCCCCTTTAAATATCTTTTGTTGCCCCAAGACTTAACTCAAGATTTAAAACCCTAATAATAATAGCTAACAACAACAACAATACAATTACACCATCCATTAAACTTTCCCTCAGAGGCACTCTTGCTTCTTCCGGCAAGTTTGTGGCTGGAGTGGATTGAATGGCAATGTGCAGGCCAAGCCAGCCAGCCTTTGCCTTGGTTCCTGTCATATGGCTACTCCACTACAGGGAGGAGGTGGGCCAAGCAGCCTTCAAGCCTTTGTGGACCCCCTGTGAGGACATTGCGGACCCCAAGTTAAGAACTACTGGGCTAGAGAATGCTGGAAAAGGAACAATGCAACCAGACCTTGAGAAGGATGCTGGCCGGGGGATTCTGGGAGGTGTAATCCAAGTATAACTTTCCCAGGCTCTGAATGCAGCCTAGAATCATAGAATCATAGGGCTGGAAGGGACCCCAACAGCCATCCCATCCGATCGGCTTCTGCCCTCCAGGAACACACAATCCAAGCATTCCCGAAAGATGGCCATCCAACCTAGGTTTAAAAAAAACCCAAAGAAGGAGACCACCACACTCAAAGGCAGTGTATTCCAATTCTGAAGAGCTCTTACTGTCAGGAGGTTCTTCCTAATATTCAGGTGGAATCTCTTTTCCTGTAGTTTGAACCCATGGCTCCGTGTCCTAGTCTCTGGAGCAGCAGAAAACAAGCTTGCTCCTTCCTCAATATGACATCCCTTCAAATATTTAAACATGGCTATCACGTCACCTCTCAACCTTCTCTTCTCCAGGCTAAGCATACCCAGCTCCCTAAGCCGTTCCTCATAGGGCGTAATGGCTTCCAGACCTCCCACCATCCTTCTCAGTATCTTTCTTGAATTGTTGTGCCCAGAAGTGGAAACAGTATTCCAGGTGAGGTCTAACCAAAGCAGAATGGAGTGATACTATTATTTCCCTTGATCTAGACACTACTCCTATTAATGCAGCCTAGAATCGCATTGGCATTTTTTGCTGCTGCATCACACTACTAACTCATGTTTAGCTTGTAGTCCACTCTTTCTTTTGTTTGAGGAAATCAACACAATTACGTTAATTGCTAATAAACAAAAAATATTATGTTAGTGTGTATAATATAGTTTTTAAACTAAATTATTGGTGGCAAATTATGTAATACAGTAGGCCCCTCTTATCCACTGGGGATTGGTTCGGGGGGGGGCGTGGATTCTGAAAACCATGAATAATAGTGAACGCCATTGAAAATAATGGGACTGCTGGTTTAAAATACCATAGAGTTGCCTTGGAGGGCCTAGAAAACAGCTAGGGAGGACACATTTTCTAGGAAGACTCTATGGTAGGTGTGCTGTTTTGTGTCCCATGGATAATGAATCCATGGATACGGGGTCCTACTGTAATCTGAACATCCTGTAAGGTGAATAGGTTAGGTTACACTGACCTGAGATAAACATATGGGAGCCCCAAAATAAAGCATTGCAGGGGGCCCCAAAATTCCTTAAACCGGCCCTGCCCAAGCCCCAAGGCATCACAGAAAGGTAGGACAGGAGGAAAAAGAAAAAAGAAGAGGGTGGGGGACAGATAGAAAGCAACATTATTTTTCTCCATGCATGTTTATTAAGACAGCAAGGGGAGCTGGCTGAGTATTTAGTTACTGCAGCTCAACAAAGATGTGGCTGTAGGCAGAGGAGGTGGTACTGAAAAACACCCTCAAGCTCTGATTGGCCAGCCAACAGAGCACTATGATTGGTTGGGTATGTTTCCCAAGTGACTAATCAGCACACTGGGAATGGAAACATACACAAGAGAATGATAGATAGATAGATAGATAGATAGATAGGAGGTAAGAGAAGGAGAGTGTCTGGGCTGTAGTACTTTGTTTCCATCTCAAGTGCAGAGCAGATAGATGTACTTCTCAAAGGGTTATATGGAATTTCTCTTTTCATTAAAACTCTGGTCAGGTGTGGGGGAGGTGCTTTGGCATCAGTGTCAGAATTTGGGCAGTACATCAGTTTTCCTCATTGTTTTGAGTTTATCGGATCTTCACTCCTTTTTTAAAAATATATTTTTATTAATTTTATAATCATACATTATAATATCCAATCAATACTTATTTAGTATAACACATAAAATTACCATAAACATCACAATTTTCTATTAACTAATTTCAAAAATTAACATAAATTCTTTACTATGATTCCTTTCATGAATATTACTTCCCCTACCCCCCCCTCCTACCTCAGTGCTCCCCTTCACCGGAGCCATTATCCCTTACCTAATCTTTCCAGAATCTCATTTCTTCTCGTGGAGGTAACCTCCCATCTTTTGTCTGTAATACTTTTTTTACAAATACTTTCCAAATTTTATCAAAATCACTTTCTTTCCAACTTCCTCTTCTTACTTTAATTCTACATGTTAACTTATCATTTATTGCCATTTTCCAAACTTCTTTATACCACTCCTCCACTTGTACATTTATTTGTATTTTCCAATGTCTTGCTATAATAAATCTTGCTGCCGTTAATAAATTTGTTATTAAATCCTTTTCTGCTTGGTCCCCATTCTCTCCATTATAAATTGACATCAATGCTGTGATCGGTTTCCTTTCTATATTTCTATTCAGAATATTCTCTATTTCTATAAAAACCATTTCCCAAAACTGCTGTACAAATTTACAATTCCACCACATATGCATATATGTACCTATTTCTTGACAACCTCTCCAACAATATTTAGAGTTATTCTTATCTATATTATGCAATCTTGCTGGTGTCAAATACCATCTCCATATTATTTTATAGTAATTTTCTTTTATCCGTATCGACATATTTTTTAAATGTCTTTGTTTCCAAATCTTATTCCATTCATGATCTCCAATTTTTTGTTTCAAATCTTCCTCCCATATTCTCCTTAAATATTCCCCTTTATCTTTTTTATCCTTATTTTTTATCGGATCATCACTCCTACTTCATAGGATGGATATCACTTGGTTTCTCTCTTACCTAAAAGCTGAATAGATCGTCTGAATAGGTGGCAGAGTATAGTGCAAAAGAGAGTGTTGGGTTTACATCCGTGAGAGAAATGCTTGTCTGAAACAGAAACCTCTAAACAGATGGAGCAGCCATTGAAGGTCTGGGGGCCACACTCTGCACATTTTCCTGGACCCTGACAGGTTTCGCCACCACCTTCTTCTTTTTAACCCCCAACCCAGAAGTGGCTTTCTTGTATTTTCCAGTTTTGAAAATGGCCTAGTTCAGGACTGAAGGAAGGAATAGTTTTTACACAACAAGATCATCCCCTCACCAGTAGGAGTAGAATAGGTATTCATCAGTTGTCCAACTGGGATCAAATCTGAAGTTCCTAAGTGTTTGTGTGGGAAGATGAATAACACATTGAAAGTTCCTGCAACTTGTGAGAACTTTTTTTCCCAATCTTAGTACAGTACAACATAAACTGCCCCATCTTTGAAAATTGTACAGGAGGTTGAGAAATGGTATACTTTTCCTCTAAAAATTTATTGTTGTTAATTGTTGGAAAATTTGGAACAATTTCAATGTCTTTCTTGTCAGTTTTAAAGTTATGTAAATCATCTGTGGTCATTGTTTTTGTTTTCTTAATGTTCAACTGTAAACTGCCTTTGCACTTTCCTCCTTGACTTTCTTCTGTAATTGTTTCAAGTCCTTACTATTTTCTGCCAGTAGTATGGTGTTGTCTGCATATCTTAAAATGTTGATGTTCCTAAAAACCTGTGCTCACAGTCTTTTCATGCACAACCTTTGCTGGTTTGAATGTTGCGCAAACCAAGTGTTAGGTGGCAGGAAAAGAAACTTGGGTTGACTGCAGGTATATAGCCTTTGCTGGTTTGAATTCTGCACAATTTCCTTTCCATGAGGAAAGTTGTGCAGCTTTCAGTACAGAAATTGAAACCTGCACAGTTTTCCAGAAAGGGATGCAGTTTTCTGGGCAAGATGCATAATTTCCATAGAAAAGCTGTGCAATTCCCCATCATTATGGGGAATTTTTCCCCCAAGTGTCTCAAAGTTATGAGACCAAAAACTGTTTCATTGTTCTCAACATCTGTCAGGAAATGGTAAAGTGAGATTTAGCAATCTCTACTCACACCAGGAGCCAGTATTGCCTGGCAGGCACCAAATCCTGTCTGATTTTGGAAGCAAAGCAGTGTCAGTCCTGGTTAGTACTTGGATGGGATACTGTCAATGAATACCAGGTGCTATAGGATGTATTTTGAAAGAAGGAAGTATTCCTTGTTTAAGAAATTGATGGAGTCAACAGGCACATACACACACACACACACACACAGAGACCTCTACCAAAGCTTCTGTGTTTAAGGATCAGTGGGAAGGTTTCCTAGGGGCCTTAGTTAGCTGGATACAGACCATGGACCACACAATTCCCACCCCATTTGTAAAAGTGCATGCATGCATGCACTCTTACACATACATGTCTGCACCACAGTGTATACACACACAAACAAACTTATTTCAACTGCATTAGAAAAGTAAATTGATGTACAAGTTTCAAGACAGATCCAGTGACAAGCTCCCAGTTTTGTTCAGAGTTTTTCAGATTACAGCCACTATGTCCTTTTGGTGGTTTCTTTCTTTCTTTCTTTCTCTCTTTATTTCCTGTAATGAACTTTCTACCCCAGATGCAAACTAATTTCCTTTCTGGCACTCTCTCCCAAGAGGAGAGTTTCTGTTTAACTGATTTTACAATAGGTACGCTTTCTCATAGGTAGAATACAAAGTAAGTCATGCCAGTCAGGGGAGGGAGGGAAAACAGCAGTAAGGGGAACAAACAAACAAAAAAAGAACTGTGTAGTGTGGAATTGATATGGCTTGCTTGTCCGCTGGGCATCACTGCAGCTGATGAGGCAGCCATGAAACATGGGGTGTTGTTCCATGCTCTTCACTGATGTTGGTGAAAATTTCAATGTTTGGAATAGACAAAGTTTACAGTTTATGGTTTACTCTCTTTGCCAAATTTCTTTCTTCTCTCCTTCTACATTGCCCTTATTAAATGCAGTCCTTATTTGTATTAGTACAGATAGAGTCTCCCTTATCCAAAATGCTTGGGACCACAGGCATTTTAGATTTTAGAATATTTCAGATTTTTGAATACTGTACTTGCATATACATAATGAGATATCTTGGAGATGGGACTTAAGCCTAAACATGAAATTCATTTGTGTTTCATATACACCTTATACACATAGACTGAAGGTAATTTTATACACAATATTTTTAATCATTTTGTGCATGAAACAAAGTTTGTGCACACTGAACCATCAGAAAGCAAAGATATTACTATCTTAGCCATTCATGTGGACAATTTTGGATTTTGGAATATTTTGGATTTCAGAATTCTGGATAAGGGAGACTCAACCTGTATTAGCTCTAGAGTAGTGTACTGTTTGGACATTTTTTGAACTTAGATGAATGGATAACCTCAGGGTGCTACGAGTCCACTAAAAATGTTAAACGTTTCTGACTGATCTCACAGAGTTCAGAGTGTTCTCAGTGGCTGCCTGTGAGGAAGCTGAAACAGAGTTGTGAAAGTGCTAAAGTAATCTTTGCTACTCAGAATGGTTATGGCCTAAGTTATGGTTAGTGATAGAATTGGAACAGGGCTTAACACACTAAGTGATCTCTCCCACCCTCCAGTAATCTGGAAATGCTGCTGCTTCTACCTCTTTCTCCCAGAACAACAGTGGTATAGAGCTAAAGTCTGAAGTGCAGCAGTTCATAATGACAGCCCCTCAAGTCATGGCCTGTAAGGAGAATACTAGGGATGCAAAACTTTGATTATTTTGTTCCCACATGCAAGAACAAATAATTTCAATGATTCCCCAGCCCACACCCAATTCTGCAGGAATGCAAAGGGTTTTGTACAATTTTGAAGCTGTATTTGTACTTTAGGATCTTTGGAAACTTCATTTGAACAAAATTCATTTGGGACAGAAACCATGTTTCCTGTGCAAAAAGCATCTTTAAATAAATAGAACAGTATTTTCTAAAATATATCTAAATAAAATACAGTGTATTTCATGCAAAATATGCTGATTTCTTTGAGAAAAAATGTTTTTTGCACAGAACACATTTTCTGTGTAAGAATTGGTGTATTCGTACAATCTTACACAAATTGCACAAATGTAAACAATTTGCACAAATAGACAAATGGGAGGCAAGCAGGTAAACACACTATAGCCCAGTCAACTGTATTAAATTATCTTTTTCTTTTTCTTTGGGACAGAAGTCACTTCCTACTTCGAAGATCAAACAATGGCTTTAACCAGGAAATTCCTTCTCCAGAGAGAAAGTGTATAGGGGTCATCTAGACTTCTTTGAAGTATCAAGAGTTTCCAGTTCTTTTTGTTTTGATTGTATCTGCATATTCACAGGTTTGCATCCAGTCCTTTCTCTTGACATATGTCAGGTTTCTCTCCCTCCTCCATCCCTTGAGTCCCTTTTGTTCTCCCTCTCACGGGTCGTGTCACATCCAGTCTCGTGTAACATTTCAGAAATTGATTTTCACCAATTTCCACTGAGCCTTTTTTTCTTAAATTCAGGAGTTATAGTCGAAGTGCTAACATGCCTTAGCAATATTATACTAGCTAAGCACTAGGATCATTTTGTTTTAGTGCTAATATTCTTCTTTCCCTCGCTTGATCTCTGTTCAGTGGGTATCCTGGAAGCAATAGCTGTGTTTTCTTTGCAGCCAACTTTACTGGGTCTGAAACAATAAAAACACACAGCAAGTGACTGATAAATTCATTTTGGAAAGTACTGGGTTAATTTGAACTGACCTGGGGAGTGGGAATAAAATATCTTTGGTAATACTTCTAGATGAGGAAAATATCATATGGATCTCCAAAATAAAATTGGTTCATACAGAAACAAAACCTGGGACTTAGAGAGAAAGCCCCCCCCCACACACACACACAAACTGGAGGCATCCCCAATCACTGATATGGCTTAATTCAAAAAGAAGCCAGGCAGCTATCTACTGGGATGCTGTAGCTGGACTTCCTGCGTGATGGTGGTGGGGTTGGACTCCATAGGCTATGAGGCCCCTTCCAACTCAATTCTTCTATGGGCTTGTCTACACAAAGGAAAAAACACACACACACATCAAATGACATGCAGACTTATCCCTGAATCTGGTGCAATAAGGGTACATGACATATGGCCCTATCTGCACCAAACTCGGCGTATATGACCTTACCCTGGATTTTAAAAACTCAGTTTTCTCTGGAGTTTGCAGGAAACTCTGGTGTTTCTTGCAGTGTGAACAATGGATCCACCCTGGATTCGGGGAGTGGGGAGGCAGGACAGATCGCTGCCTGGCAGGCATCGCCATTTCCCTGGCCCAGAACAGTTCAAGAAAGGTTTTTTCCTTCTCGGCGCCACAGTCATTGGCATGCAATCAACAGTGGGGGGGGGCGAACCTCCTCATAGTTGCTCTCATGGCTGGGCACCTTGTTCTGACCTCAGAATGAGCTACTGAGCAACTGCCAGGCTCTGCCATGGAGGAGCCTGGCTGGGAAGGCAAGCAGCAGCCGACCTGCAGCAGCAACAAGCAATGCAGATTTGGGCTTTGGCCAGGTAGGTGTGACACTCAACTCTGAGCCAGAGTAGTCTGAATTTCATCTGGTGCAGCTCCAGGCCAAAGTAGTCTGAATTTTATCTGGATTTTTACCTCCAGTTTAGACGTGCCCTATGATTCTAATTCACTTTCTTAATACACTGAAGCAAGTACAAAACAAATGTAAGTGCACATTTTGCCTCATATCTTGACTGCCATAAGGGCTAGATACATACTAAGAAAGAAAGAAAGTAAGAAAGAAAGAAAACTGGGTATCTGTGGAGATATGGCTCATCAAGAGGGGCAATTGCCCCCTTATACCCTCCCCAGCTGACACACATAGCTGTCAATGGTGTTCAGTAAATATAATGGTTAGCATATACAAGGTGTCTTATGCTGTTTTCAGATTGTAAAAAAGGCAATATACTATAGTAAGGAAAGCCTGGAAGCTATTTTAAGCAGCCTCATTACTATAAAAGCCATACTGAAACTAAATCATATTTATGAAAATTTATATTCTACCAGGTTTATATTATCATTGCATTTCTAGGGTGTTCAAATCTTGTAAAATTTGCAGAAGCAGTATCATTAGATGCAAACAAGCAGGATTCATCTGAACTGACTGCTGGTCCAGGGTTTTCCTATAAGACAGTGCAAAAAATCTGAGTCTGCAGCCAGAAGCTCAATAGAAGTGGTCTTGGGGCTTTATCCACCAGCCTGTTGTCTTGCAACAATCACATTGTTTAAACCAACAGAAACATACCAGTATGAAAACAATCACTTTCACACCTCTCTAATAGCACTAGGGTGCTGTTTCAGTGATGCACATTCCCACAATCAGTCTTCTGCACTGCATTGATTGACCCTGCCTTCCTGCCTGTGTCCACCCTACGTAATGTATGCACGCTGTTTAATTTTTTCTTTTTTTTTATTCCACAATTGTGCAGTTTTGACATAACATGCAAATAGAGGGTGCTCCCGTAATTGTGGGATGCCACAATAGTGCAATTGTGTGTTTTTTTTTCACTGCTTCACTAAGTCCAGGTATATAAAACTGAAAACCTCATCAGATTTCATGTATGTAACAAAGGAGTCTCTTATGACAACAAATCTATTCAACTTTCAGACAACTGCTACTATTTTTGGGAGGAGAAGGAAGAGAAGGAGCTTATTCTCATTTATTGACAGTGGAAAAACACACCTCCCTTTCTGAATCTATCATACAGTATTCTAGTATTAGTATTTTTTTACATGTTCAAATTCCCTATATGCTTCCATTCCTTGTATGTCTCCATGGTGAGATAAGATGGGAATACAAATACTGGAAAAATGACGTTGTTTTGTTTTTAATGTATGTTATGAGGATGCTGCATAATTGCGGCATGCTGGCGACCCACCACAGAAACACAATTGCACAATTACAGCAAAACAAATTTTAAAAACAAAATAAAAACTGGGGACTAGAGTAAAAGCAACATTGTTCCTGTGTACCATGATGTCAGGAAGTAGAGTGGCTTTACCTTGCTTGGGGATAGGGAGGGGGAGAAGAGGAAAACCACACCCACTCATGCCACATTACTGCCAGAATATCAGAACTGTAGCGGAATGAAATGATTGCAACAGAAACAATAGTTGAACAGCAGTGATATTAGAGCCAGTAATGGGGTTTTCCTGTCAATGAAAAGGTGCAATCCAATAATGATGGAAATGTAATGCAACAATGAAAGAGTCACAATGTTGTGTGATAAAGAAAGATCAAACACAGACCTAAGCTAGTGCAATCATGCAACAAATCTATTGTGTGATAAAGTCCTTAAAGATCACTCTGTATCCCTTGCTGATTAGCTGGATATAGACCCATCTGTGTACATTAAAATAAATAAATATAGGATTCCAAGGGATGGTGAAATGCTCTTCCTTCTGATAGATACCCATGTGGCAGTACTGTACATGCAAAAGGGATCTAGGAGTCTTAGTGGACCATAAACTAAACATGAGTCAGCAGTGTGATGTGGCAGCTAAAAAAGCCAATATGATTCTAAGCTGCATCAATACAACTATAGTGTCTAGATCATGGGACGTAGTAGTGCCACTCTATTCTGCTTTAGTGAGACCTCACCTGGAATACTGTGTCCAGTTCTGGGCATCACAATTCCAGAAGGATATAGACAAGCTGGAACGTGTCCAGAGGAGGGCAACCAAAATGGTGGGAGGTCTGGAAACCATGTCTATGTGAAGCGGCTTAGTGGGCTGGGTATGGGAGCCTGGGGAAGAGAAGGTTAAGAGGGGACATGATAGCCATGTTTAAATATTTGAACGGATGTCATATTGAGGATGGAGCAAGTTTGTTTTCTGCTGCTCCAGAGACTAGGACACGGAGCAATGGGTTCAAACTACAGAAAAAGAGATTCCACCTAAACATTAGGAGGAACTTACTGACAGTAAGAGCTGTTCGACAGTGGAACATGCTTCCTTGGAGTGTGGTAGAGTCTCCTTCCTTGGAGGTTTTTAAACAAAGGCTGGATGTCCATCTATCGGGAATGGTTTGATTTTTTGTTCCTGCATGGCAGGGGATTGGGCTGGATGGCCCTTGTGGTCTCTTCCAACTCTTATGATTCTATGTATGCACACACAATATTGTTGTTATTGTGTGCCTTCAAGTCGTTTCCAACTTACAGTGACCATAAGGTGAACCTATCACAGGGTTTTCTTGGCAAGATTTGTTCAGAGGAGGTTTGCCTTTGCCTTCCTCTGAGGCTGAGAGAATGTGACTTGCCCAAAGTCACCCAGTAGGTTTCCATTGCTGAACAGGTACTGTAACCCTGGTCTCCAGAGTCGTAGTCCAACGCTCAAACCACTACATCACGCTGTCTCGCTACACACAAAATTGGGTCCTCTTAAACATATCTTGTTTCTGAATCTTCAAGCTACCTATTAGAACATCTATTTCCATGAAAACTATTATCACAAGGTTGATAGAGTGCTGCCTTGGACGTGCAAAAGAACTATCAAGATAGAAATTTCATGCCATCCATTGTCAACTCAGTTGCAAATTTACATTCTTTTATCCATTCACTTATTCAAATAAACAAAAAAGGAAGAATCAGGGAGGACATGACTACCACAGGGAAGGCTTTATCCATCCTTCTCTGTTGGACTAGATGGCCGCTTGTGGTCGCTTCCAGCTCTATGATTCTATTCTCCGTCCCCTACTGGAAATAAAGAATAGATGCCAGGACAAATGATGGGTAATCTCACCTAATACACACCTCTAACAGTCACCCAATCTGTAAATCAGTGTACTTATAGAAGGGACCATTCACATCAGTAAAAACAACAACAACAGCCCTACAACAATTCTGTGACAATTGAATTATTCTGGGTTGCAAAGAAACTGGAATGATACTAGGAGGAAAACTGAACAGCTATAACATCATGTGAAATGTTTCCCTGCTTGCTGATGCGTTGGTAACCCATCTCTGTTCCACTATAAAAGACTTGTGTGAAAATGACCTAAGTCTCCTAACATACCCACAATTCTACTACACTACATTAAGAGTGAAAGCTATGGTGATACAATAGAAGATAGAAGGATTGCAGAGAAATCCTCTCAAAACAAAATGCAAACCATTTATATCTACCATGCTTGAGAATCTTAATGCAAAACCTGGAACTGAGGGTGTATAGTGAGGGGGTCACTTCTGCTGATGGCAATAAATTATTTAGAATGGTGAGAAAAAAAGAATGCAAAGCAATCCAAAAGGATCTCTCTAAACTGGCAGAATGAGCTTTAAAATGGAAACTGAAAATTCAGTGAGAACAAGTACTGTATAAAGAGATGATATTGGGGCAAAAATCCCAGCTTCAGATATATGCTGATGGGATGTGAGTTGGCAGCAACTGACCAAGGAATCTGGCAGTAATGAATCAATTCCTGCACTAGCAGTGGGTGGGACTGAACAGTTCCATGACTCAGATCTGAGCCATCAGTGTCCCAACCCCTAAAGTATTGTGAGAAATTTGCTCCAGTGCATAGGCAAAGTGCAAACAAAAAATACAAAAACACATGCACATACTTTGTCAATGTTAGTTACTCAAAGATTACGGTGCGTCATAATGCTGTAGCAGGCCTTTCTTCTTCAGAGAAAAATGGCTGCTGCAAGCTCTCCTGCTCCAGGAGCCTGCTCCAAGCTCACTCTTGGCTTAATAAAACAACTAGGACCACGGTGAGCAGGACAGTCTACCTCTTGCTATGATTTGGACTCCAGACGGGCCATCTCCAAGAGCTATCAGAGTTCCTGAAAGCAGTGGGGGTTGGGTGTGTGTGTGGGAGAGACAAATTATTTCTCCATCCATTACCATTCAGTCATCCTAGACTGTCAACACTCCTACAAACATACTGTGTACTCAGAAATCCCCTTGATGTGTTCACTGTAGCTTATTCCCAAGAAGGTGTGCATAGGATAGATAGCTTGCAGCCTTTGTAATTCCTAGGAGGGCTGTCTATTAAGGCAATAGATACACAAGCACTATATATATTCTTGAGAGGGCTCTATAGTAGATATCAATACCATTGAGTCCTCCCAGAAATGATTGAAGATAGATGGATGCTAGATAGATAGACAGATAGATATGCAGACTGTAGATAGATACTGTAGGTAGGTAGGTGGGCAGGCAGGCAGATGGAGCTGAGGGGGCTTAACTGCATAGGCGTTTTGGTGCCAGATCAATTTTACCTGATCAGGGCCACTCAGTCCCCACTAGCCTAATCTTGGGAAGTGGGGGCTTGAGTCCCAACTTTCTAGGGTCCATGAGGATACTCAATTGGATTCAGCCCTTTCCATCCAGTTTTCCACTCTCCCTGTCATCAGCTAGCATTCTGTGCCGATGGAGAATGCTCAGTCCCCTCATTGGACTGTTTTTGTGCAAATTATTTTCCTCCTAAATATTGTTTATTTGCAGGAGTTAAAACAGAGTTTCACATTTCCACACTCTTCTGCTGTGAATGGTGCTGTATAAGGATTCATATTCACCACTGAACTTCAGAAACAAAATTAGCGAAACACTCCTAATTCCTTTCCCTTTACTTGCTATTGGGCATGTTCAGGACTCCTATGAACAAAACTCTCCTATGGCTAACCCTGAAAGTGTCTAATGGGGGAAGAGCTTCAGCCATGGAGAACTTGATTGTTTCAGAATTAATCTAGTGCCTCTGGGGGTTCAGAATGGTGGTACATCAGTTAGGTGTCCAGAGGAGGGCAACCAAAATGGTGGGAGGTCTGGAAGCCATGCCCTATGAGGAGCGACTTAGGGAGTTGGGTATGTTTAGCCTGGGGAAGAGAATGTTAAGAAGGGACATGATTGCCATGTTTAAATATTTGAAGGGATGTCATACTGAGGATGGAATAAGCTTGTTTTCTGCTGCTCCAGAGACAAGGACACGGAGCAATGGACTCAAACGACAGGAAAAGAGATTCCACCTAAACATTAGGAAGAACTTCCTGACAGTAAGAGCTGTTCAACAGTGAAACACACTGCCTTGGAGTGTGATGGAGTCTCCTTCTTTGGAGGTTTTTAAACAGAGGCTGGATGGCCATCAGTTTGGGAGTGCTTTGATTGTGTATTCCTGCATGGCAGGGGGTTGGACTAGATGCCCCTTGTGGTCTCTTCCAACTCTATGATTCTATGATTTATATCCTGCCTTTCCTCCAGTGAATGTGAGGCAGTATTAATGGCTCTCCTCCTTCCAAATTATCTTCACAGTAGCTCTATGAAGTAGGTCATACAAGAGCTTGGAAAGGTCAGCCATGCTGACTGGGAGTTACAGTCCATAAAAGTAACATTCCCAAGCTGGAGCACCAGGCTGAAAGAGACTGACTGCCCAGGTCACCCAGTGAATTTTATGACTCAGTGGGGCCTTGAACCTGGATCTCCCAACTCCTAGGCTGGCTATAACCAATAGGCCAACCTGGATCTCCCAGTACAGTCAGCCCTCTGTATCCACAGGGTCTGCATGCACAGATTCAACCAACCACAGCTCAAAAATATTCCGGGAGGCGGGGGTTTCCAAAAAGCAAACCTTGCTGTTTGCCATTATATATAAGGGACACCATTTTACTACACCATTGCCCTGGTGGCGCAGTGGTTAAATGCCAGTACTGCAAGTCTTCACGTTGCAAGTTCGATTCCAGCAGGCTCCAAGGTTCACTCAGCCTTCCATCCTTTCGTAGGTCGGAAAATTGAGTACCCAACTTGTTGGGGCAATTAGCTAACACACATTGGAAACTGTTTAATGCAGTGTAGATGTGTAAATAGCTATTGCTTAAAACAATTCGTAAGCTGCTCTGATAGCCTTATGGCTGAAAAGCGGGGTATAAATAAATAAATAAAGGGACTTGAGCATCCATGGACTTTGGTATCTACGGGGGTCCTGGAACCAAATGCCAGCAGATACTGAGGGCCCATGGTAATTATCTCAGTAATCCTTACCCCATACAATAGGTTAGTACTGCTGTCCCCTGGACTACACAGAAGTAGCCAAGAGGAGAAAAGAGGGTATGCCTCAGGCAGTCCAGTGAATTAATGGCTAAGATAAGATCTGAAGTTACAGCTTCCTCTCAGCCACTGTGCTATGTCAAGCATCTTGATACATAATGTCATCTCACATGCATAGAAAAACCAAAATTCTGGCTAAAATATAATGTGCCTGTAAGGTTTTCTTAATGAACTCCACAAAACAGCATTTGCTTTTTGTAGGTACTCCTCTCCCCTCTCTCTGTCTCTGTCTTACACACACACACACTCACTCACTTCATTTTTCATGACTAAAGATACAACACAGTCTACCAGCATAAGTCTCATTAGATCAAAATGAGGGGTTTTGCTAACAGAATTCTATGAGGATTTGATCTATAATTAATGTAATAGCAAACTTTAAAAATTATAATACAAATTAAAGCACATATTCATCCTTACTGTGATCCTTCGTTAAACAAAACCATTTCTGTCTGGCTAAACTTTTTGCTACATCATCCATTCATTTTCCCCCCTTTCGAATTCTAAAAATGGCATGCAGGCCGTATAAAATTTATTAGGCTCTTTAACAAGAAGCTAATAAATTGTCCATCACTGGAACCTGCCAGACTTTTATCTTTCCAAGGTAGCTACTAGAATGGAGGTTATTCTTTCCCAGCAAGTGCCGAGCCAAGCCGTGCGGTGCCATGCCTTGCCTTGCCTTGCCTTGCTTTGCTTTGAATCGTCCAGCCAGCCAGCCACTATCAATAGTTCTAACAACAAATAGCTTGGGGCAGGGGGAGATGTCTCCAACTCTGAAGACTTGTTCTTATGACTCTCTCCAAAGCAAATGTAGTCCTTGGAGGCTACAGTTTTCCACAAGACTATCATGATTTCCAGGTGCATCACCTTGCAGAGATGTACATGCTTACACTTGGCGAGGGTTAACAACAAACACTAAGGCTGATGTGCTAGTTCTTCATGAGGTTATACCATGTACCTGATGCAAGTAAAAGTCAGCTGGAAAAGACCAAACCTCCAAACCCAGGAGTGTTGAGAACAGAGAGGGTTGTATGAGTACCCTTTCAGTTTCCAAAGATCTGTGGTTACAAGAGGATACGATGCCTACTTCCTCCCTTGGCCTCCCCTCCTCCCAGCAATCTATGCACTGTAGTATGTCATGCCAGCTGTCTATTGCCTTCTGTTAGCTAGAATGACTTAATGCAGCACCATGCTTCCATGCTCCAAACAGCTTGCTCTCCTATGTACCAGTGGCTGATGTTGCACTCTGATCAGAGCTTGGGAATGTTACCTTTTGAACTACAATTCCCAGATACCCTGAGCCACAGTGGAGGTTTCTGGGAGTCATAGTCCAAAAGAATTATGTTCTTAAGCTGTGGTTGTCATCACCAGCATTCATTCCTGGGGAGAGCTGAAGATCTTTGCTCCTCGCTGCCTCTTGGGATCCCCCTTTTAGTGGACACTTCTGTACTCAGAGGTGCAGCTCAGTGGGGCTGGGGAAGATGGGGAGAGGTGGGAGTTCTGACAGATGCCTTCATTGACTGAAGTGGCTACTCAGAGGCTCTCTCTTGTGTATGACAGATATTTCTCTTTCTTAGAAGAGGGGAAAAAGATGACACATGATTCCCCCAGCTCTTTCCTCTAGCGGCACTTGTGCGATTTACATTAAGGCCTATAACCGGGGTTGGAGTAAATGGAGCAGGTTTGCAATTAGTTTTCAAAGTACTTATCTCATTAAAGTAAATGAATTATTGATTTAGTGACACTCATGCTTTTAGTGAGCGGCACAGTGCCATCACTGCTCTGTTCTCCAGCTTGGCGAGCCAACAGGCAGCCCAAGCAAACTTGCTTTGTGTGTGTTTTTTTCTCTGCCCCCCCCCCATTTCTTTCCAAATCTCCCCCACCTTACTGGCCCCAACCAGCCCATTTTCTGATATTTCCTGCTTGTTATTTAGCTTTGTAATTAAAGTGGATCTATGTCATGAGGGAGCAGTGAGAGGACTGGAAACATCTGAGATTAGCTTTAAAGGGAGATGGTGGAAATGGAGCTAAGGAGAGGAAGCCCCCTTTGATATGAGTAGGGTAGCATGGATTCTGTTTGGGAGCCGGTCCCAGTAGCCGTGTATGTCCGGGAGGAGCCACTGCCAGGGACGACCAGAGCAGTCTTCTGTTTCCTTCTGCCAGCCTTTTCCTGGAGTGCCTGTAACAGTAATAGAAGCCTGCCCATTTATTTTGAGTGGGGGGGGGGAGAAGCACCCAAGGACAGATGCAGTGGTGGGAGGCATTGGCTGGATGGCACTGAGCTGATATAGGCATGAGGTCATGACCCAGGAGAGATGGTTTTAGCCTGTCGTTTTCTTGGCTTGCCTCCTCTCACCTTCACCCATTCCGGGACATTGTAGATAAGTCATCCAAATTTCAGAACTGAAATGCTTGTAAAAGAAGATGGAATAAAAGGGGACAACACAGTGATCCTTCTTCCTATCGGTCTCATTCCCAACTTAAGTAAATGGTCTTCAGTGGCAGGGCCATGCTGCCCACAGCCCTCCAAAACCTTATGCTTGTACTGCAGGAGTGGGAAACATGTGGTCCTCCAGGTATGGTTGAACTGCCTCTCTCAGCAGTCTTCACCATTGGCTATGCTAGACCTGCTGGGAGTTGCAGTTCGACACGTAGTAGGCCGTACAATTCTCATCGCTGCAGTACAGGATGTGCCACTGGTGCTGTAGCTGGTGCTGGCATTGCCTTAACAGTGGTAGCTCCTATAAAATAGGGACTTCTCAAAAGTGCCCACCTGGACCAATCCAAGGTGTTGTGGCCAGTTCTAAAGTGGGTAACCTGTGAGCCTCCAGATGCTGTTGAGCTTCAGTTCTCATCGGACCTGATGAGCCAATGGTGATGGCTCATGGGAGTTACAGTCTGACAATAGCTTGAGGTCCAAAACTTGCCCACTCCTATTCTACAGCTACACAGGCTACTTAGGAGAGGGGAAATACAGTGGGAGGAGAAATACGCCTGTAAGGGCAAGGAAAGTCAGGGTCTTGTCACATAAAAAACTGACAGTTTTGGAAAGCAAAGGACATGGAACAAAAGTGGAATACTGGCAGGTCTAGGGCCAGCTTTCTACTCCTGGGACTTGCCTGCCCAAATGTCAAAAAATGGAAACCTGGAAGTGGACAAAAGTCTGTTTCTGATTTTGAAAGAAAAAAAAAAATTAAATACTGTAGGAAAGACCTGCAACTTTTTTTAAAAAAATGAGATGCTGCTCCTGGAGACATCCAGGGAAAGCAATTCACCCACCCCATTTCTTGTCCAGAAAAGGGTCATTCTGAGAGGTCAGGAAAGGTGAAGGGTTCTCCCAGGGGGCTTCATGTGGCCCTACAAACATACGTTTGCCCATCCCCAAAGTCGAACATCACAGTATTGGGTGGAAGCGATGGACTGCCTTTCTGCAAAGAAATATATTTAAAGGACACAGAATAATAAATAACTTTATTTATACATGCATTTATTTTACAGCATTATAAAATGTGTTCATTTGTAATCCACTTTTCTGACATACGTTTCTCAGTGTCTGTAAGTGTAAACCAGTTGTAAATTGGAACAGAAAATACCAAAACAAAGCAGTAGAAAGATGGTAAAAAGGCAAGTTAAAACAAACAATAAAAACTGATATATCTGAAAGGCCAGAAGGAAGCACAGCAAGGTCTCAAAGGAAGGTTTTAATAACCGATCAGGTTCATGTGGAAGTAGGCAGTACTCAAAGTATCTTGGTCACTAACTCTTTAGAGCCTTAAGAGTGAGAACAAGCCAGCATCTTTAATTAAATCCAGAAATGGATCAGGAAGCCATGTAGTGGTTTGTTTGGTTTTTTAAAACTGGCATAATGTATTCTATACAGTCAATTCATGTCAGTGGTTGTATTCTCCATGAACTCTAATTTCCAGGTTGTCTTCAAAGAGAGACCTCATGCAGAAAGTAGAAGTCCAAAGAGGATGTCTCTGGAGAGTAAATACATGTGGCTAGGCTATCTCTACCCATGCTCTGTGAATTCCATACTCTGCAATGCAGTTGCAGGCATGCAGAGTCTTAAATCCACCATGTTGCATTGAATCATAATGCATATTAAATCCACCAAGTTGCACCATGGCTTACCCTCCCAACATTTCACAGATGAAGAATGTGGCATGTGTGGCTAAGCATCAGAGTGTGGTCAAGATGGCAAAAGTTGTTAAAGAGGACGAACACACAAGCCAGGAGAGCCTGCAGCCATTACACAGAAATATAAATTTTATAATAAACATTTATGAAAAAGGTGGATTCCGTTTGTTAATAATGAAATTGATCTTTCTAAATACAAATTAATCAGGTGCAAGCTGTAGATGGATTTTATTTGTTAATAGTGTGTGTGTGTGGAAGGGGTATGTAAATACTGAAATTTAAACAGAAAAAAAAATACAACATAAATCCTAGAATTCACAGGATGTGATAATGGCTTATTTATTTTAGTCATTTATACCCCACTCTTAATCCACAAAGGTTTGCCTTAATCCACAAAGGCAGCTTACAAATTGTTAAGCACTAGCACTTTACACATCTACTCTGCTTTATAGTGTGCTAGGCACTCTCTAAGCAGTTTCCAATGTGTGTTAGCTATTTCCCCCACAAGCCAGGTACTCATTTTACCAACCTACGAAAGGATAGAAGGCTGAGTCAACCTTGGAGCCCTCTAGGATTGAACTCACAGCATTGTGGCTGCAGTGCTGGCATTTAACCACTGCACCACCAGGGCTCCCTGGTGTTGGAGACCATTTTTCAGGTTGGGCAAGGGGTCATGGGTACAGGGCCTCAGGAGAAGAAGAGGACTTTTTGAATGAAAAGAAAAGGCAGTGAGTACTATGAAGAATGCACCCCAAAAGACCAAATCATAAGAAAGAAACTTGAGTTGTAACCAGTGGGTGCATCCCACACAGAGAAACCTTTGATTGGCAGATCACCTTTGTTTTCAAAATTTGGGAATGAATTATACCAAATATCCTTCCAGTGCTGCCTCTAAAGCTTAATACTTTATGAGTTCTCTCATTCACACCAGGGGGCTTGTCCAAATGGTGAAAATACAGCACTCCTCATAGGATTCGAGGAGAATACCTTTTGTCCCAATGGGATCTTATGGTGATTCAACATATTCAGAAGGAGGGGGGCAAAAAAACTCTAAGTACTCCATGGGGAAAGCCTTCACAGTTTTTCCTGAAGCTTTTTTTTTTTTTTTTAAACTCAGAAGAAACTGCTCATTTCTGCTCATTGGGACAACCAGTGCCAATTTGTTGTGCAGTCTGAAGAGGGCGGAACTGAACATCTGATTGGTCAGACGTGCGCAGACATAGGCTTGCTGTCAAGTGTCCAGAAGCAGTTTTAGCGCTACTGATCGTGCATTTTTTAACAGCTTGACGAAGGGAACCCATTAGTGCCTGGAGACACTGAGGAGGGCGGCCCCCATGAGGAAGTGGAGGAGAGACCGAGCCACCTGCCTTTCACCCATCCCAGTCGTAGCAGCCTCTGATTCTGGCTGCAAAGGGACGGGAGGACCTGTCTGGAAGGAACCAGGATGAGTGAAGGACGTGCGGCTTGGTCTCTCCTCCTCTTCCTTGCAGTGGCCACCCTCCTCATCACCTCCTGGTGGTATTGGGTTTCCCTCACCTTCCTGCAAATGTTCCCCAATCACCACCCCCATGCAAAACCAAAACAAAACCAAACACAGCCACCATCTTGATTCATGGTCATGTGAACATCAAGAGCGGAGAGCTTTGCAGCCTATAGTTTTTGAGAAAACACCATGGAAACAAAATGATGCTGCTGGGAAGCCTATGCTGTCTGAGCAGACCCCTCCCTCCAGTGGGAACCCTAATTAGTTACTGGAAATGTGGCCCCTTTCCTGTGGAAAAAAGCTCTTGTTTAATTAAAAGTGTTGACATTGGGACCAGCCAACCCACCCACCTGAGAATGCACTGATAAATTAAACATTATGCTTTTAATGGCCCATAAAGAAACACTTCACTCTTGCTTGCGTACAGACAGGGACAGAAAATAGGAAAGAGGTTGAGGGGGGAGGTTATATAGCTAGATAATCTGAGCTAATGAATTTAATTAAACAGGAACATTAATTTAGGAATTATAAAGGAGGAGGGACAGAATGTGGTACATAGCAGGAGTAGCTGAAATGCTAATGGATGAAGTAGGGGTGGGTGGAGGATCTATGTTTACTTGGACTCCAGCTCTCAGTCTTAGGTCTAGAAACTGCCCATGCACTGGGAGTAAAGGCTTTATGATGTGCATTGGCTTTGTGTTTTCTTTTTAAATAATGTTTTTAAAAAACATGTTACCTGATCTATAGAATTTGCCAGACTTGAATGCCTTGCTAGAGTGGAAAAGGTAGAAGTGATTGTAATAAACTAGCTGTATCCAGCATAACATACGCCATTATAGTAGATTTGAAAGGTTATATATTAAGGCGTCAAATGATTGTACTCTTGAGAGAGCAACATAGTTGCCCCTCACTGGTGAGTAGCTGAAGGAGTGAGAGGAGGGGAGCCCTTGTGAGGCTGAGGTTGTAGATGCAGATGGAGTGGCAGGAGTGTATTGTGAGGTGGAGAGGGCATTTACATGTGGGTGGTGATTGGCTGATGGAATGAGAGGAGGGAGTGGATTGGCTGGGTATGTTTCCTGAGCAGCCAGTCAGCACAGTGGGAAACGAAACATACCCAAATGTTTTATATAGATAGATACTAAAATTATGCTGTTGTCCTTTTGCCAGGCAAATGTCTCTACAGGAAAGATGACTTACAGCTGGGGTTTATTTCTTAACAATGCCACAAGCCTTTCCGACTATAACCAGTACTTCACAACAACAACAAACATGCCACCAGGAAAGACTAAGACAGTCCAGTATTTGGGAATTCTGACAAATGTTTCTTGTTTATTTGGAAGTAGGGAGGTATATGTTAGATGGTCTTCTATATGTAATTATTGCCAATGCTTTAAGTTACAAGAAGCAAAAAGATAATGTTAGTAGAATCATAGGATCATAGACTTGGAAGAGACCACGAGTGCCATCCAGTCCAACCCCCCTGCCATGCAGGAATACACAATCAAATCATTCCTGACAGATGGCCATCCAGCCTCTGTTTAAAAACCTCCAAAGAAGGAGACTCCACCACACTACAAGGCAGTGCAGTCCACTGCCAAACAGCTCTTACTGTTAGGAAGTTCCTCCTAATGTTTAGGTGGAATCTCTTTTCCTGTAGTTTGAACCCATTGCTCCATGTCCTAATCTTTGGAGCAGCAGAAAACAAGCCTGCTCCATCCTCAGTATGACATCTCTTCAAATATTTAAACATGGCTATCATGTCCCCTCTCAACCTTCTCTTCTCCAGACTAAACATACCCAACTCCCTAAGTCGCTTCTCATAGGGCATGGCTTCCAGACCTCCCACCATCCTGGTTACCCTCCTCTGGACATGTTCCAGCTTCTCAATATCCTTCCTGAATTGTAGTGCCCAGAACTGAACACAGTATTCCAGGTGAGGTCTGACCAAAGCAGAATAGAGTGGCACTATTACTTCCCTTGATCTAGACACTATACTCCTACTAATGCAGCCAAGAATTGCATTGGCTTTTTTAGCTGCTGCATCACACTGCAGACTCATGTTCAGCTTGTGGTCCACTAAGACTCCTAGATCCCTTTCGCATGTACTGCCATCAAGCCAGGTGTCACCCATCATATCTCTGCATTTCATTTTTACTGCCCAAGTTAGTATCCTACATTTCTCCCTGTTGAAATTCATTTTGTTAGTTTTGGCCCAGCTCTTCGATCTGTTCAGGTCACTTTGGATTCTGATCCTGTCCTCTGGGATATTAGCTACCGCCTAATTTGGTGTCATCTGCAAACTTGATAAGCATACCCTCTATTCACTCATCCAAATCATGGTAAAGATGTTGAGTAGCACTGGGCCCAGGACAGAACCCTGTGGTTGCCCACAGTAGTAATGAAGATTCTTCAGGGTGCTAAGATATGCTAGTGAATCAGGAGGAAAGAAGTTTGTGATGAAAACAAAATCTGACTTTGCCAAAAGGGTAAGGAATATTAGATTAAGAAGTTGAGTTGCTAGTTTATATGTAAGTGCTGTGCTTTGTACAGCTGAATTGTTATGTTTCTGGACTATTATATTAACATTGTAAGACTACATAGGTTGAGTGTCCCTTATCCAGAAATCCGAAATCCAAAATACTCCAAAATCTGAAATATTAAAATATTTAAATTTAAAAATAAAAATATTTAAAATATTGTATGAAATTACCTTTGGGCTATGTGTATAAGGTATACATGAAGCATAATTTAATTTTGTGTTTAGACTTGGGTCACATCTCTGATATATATCATTATGTATTTGCAAATAGTCTAAAATCCTATCCTCGCAAAAAAACCCAAAATCCAAAACACTTCAGGTCCCAAGCATTTTGGATAAGGGATACTCAGCCTGTATTAGCATTGTAAACATTACAGTTCTGTAAATGTATTGTATTAATATTGGGTATTGTATTGATTATCTATTGATCTAAAATCCTCTACATACAGAGTCTAAACACAGAGTTTATTTGCTTCTATTTCAAGTCAGTTAGTTTTACAGTAGGACCCCCATCTCTGCTGATTCATTATCCACTGGTTGTTATCCACGGGACACAAAACAGCACACCTACCATAGAATCTTCCTAGAAAATGCCTAGAGAGGCATCCTCTCTAGATGTTTTCTAGGTCCTCCAAGGCAAACTCTATGGTGTTTTAAACCAGAAGTCCCATTATTTTCAATGGTGTTCTCTGTTATCCGCAGTTTTTGGTATCCACGCGGGCCCCCAGAACCAATCCCCTGTGGATACGGGGGGTCCTGTATTACTAAAATCTAAATTTCTAGGGATCATTAACTGGAAGAATAAGAGTGACTATGGGCTTGTCTAGATAGGCTATTTAACCCGTCTTGCCCCCATACAAAGCAGGGCTTTTGCCCCATTTTGTCCCTGAACAGTCTTGACAATGCCTGGGGCAAAGATGGGGGGAAGATGGGGATAAAGCCTTTTAAACTGTTATATTTTAACACTTGGGGGGAAATGCCTCATTTGAGAAAATCCAGATTGGGCCCTGCAGTAATACACAAGTCCATACCTGCATGCTGGCCCATGTCTGCACTGTCTCCACTGCCATCTGCATTGCTCCCTCTGAAGCCAGGAGAGAGGCTCACAGCATGTGATGAAGGCTGGTCACATGCAGGGGCCTTGATCACATGCTGTGGGCCTCCTTCCTGGCTTCAGGGGGAGCAACATGGATGGCAGCAGGGGAGCCTGCAGATATGGGCCAGCATGTCTGTGCAGACTTCCCCGTGTTTTGTCCAGGTAACATGGGGGGGGGGACACGGGACAATGGGCCTAATCTGGGGCCAGAATACATCAGCGGCAAGCCAGCATATGCTGGCCAGTGTAGACAAGCCCTATGTCTTTAAGAACACCTTCCCTAACTGGACTAGGAGGACAGAAGCCTCTTTGTCAAACAAAATAATAGTTGCAATATAACTGAAACTTTTGCCAGCAGCACATTTTAAAAGTAGGATGGGGCACTGGCCCCAAATCTTCCACTTTTCCCTCAGTGTGGCTCATCTTTAAACTAGTGCTGATTTCAATATTAGTCTTTGTGGGGCTTCCCACACCTCCCATCTAATGGAAAGCTTGTGCTCATTCCATACCCTGTGCAGATCAGGGGGTGAGTGTTTTCTGCAGAAATATTTGTGCAACCCATCCCTTCACTAACTTTCTCACACTTCACTATTATAGTGCTATTATTCCACTTTAACTGCTCTGGCTGCCTCCTGTGGAATTCTGGGGCTTGTAGTTTAATAAGGCCTAAGAGCTCTCTGGCTGAGAATGCTAAATGCTCCTCCCTAAACTGCAAATCCCAGGATTCCACAGGAGGCAGCCAGAGCAGTTAAAGGGGAATAATAGCACTATAACAGTGTAGTGTGATACATATGTCATTGTCAGAGGGCTGATGGATTTTTTTAAAGGAAGGGATAAAACAAATACTTATGTAAGTGGGGGAACTAATCACTAATGCCCTGGGCCTAAGAAGCTTTATGTCTTGTGTTGTTGCAAAGACAGGAGTCAAAGAGCACAGATAACTAACACCCTTCCCAGCCTACTTGGGCAACATTTCTTAACTCCAAACGCACCATTGCCCCAGCCTGTGTACAGCACAGGCTAGTCTCAAGGGAAGCAATTAACGAATATCCACACGAGAGCCATGAGGAACTTAAGCAGAGGGCTCCTCAGAAACTGACACCATTAATCACTGATGACAATATCGCACTATGAGGAAGCAGCTGAATTCCTTGCTCTGATTATAAGCAGCAAACACACATGTTATTTAACTGTATTGCAGTAGGTACTTGCTGTTGCCTGTGAATCCAGCAATTTCCTTCCTTCTTGGGTTCTACTGCCATGGATGCTTCAAAGAGCTGCCTTAGGAGTCTCTTACTCCCTACCTTACTTGATTCTGGAATGGTGAATTAGAACCCAGTACCCATAGTGAATTCTGGTTGTTCAAAGGATGCTGCTCTCTGCACCACTTTACACCCCATGTCCATCTATTCTGACTGAGAAAATCCTCCTCTGCTATCTGGCTGTTATGTAAGCAAGTTGCCTGCCTTGGCAGACGTGATGATATGCTAATAAAATTGTTCCTGGCATTTCCATCTCTCAACTTCCTTCTATTATTTATTTCCCAAGAGTCTTTTCGGTATGTCTGGGTCCCCAAACTCTCCATTGCCAGGATCCTCTATCAGAGCCCAGGGAACATACTGTGTGATCTCAGCATACACCAGGGGGAAAGATCTGAGCCATGCATCTCAGCCACAATTGGCCCCGGGATCTTCCTTGAACAATGAGTTTTTGTAGGCTAAGGGCAAGCAGCTTCACTTTCCAGGGCAGCAGCAGAAAGGTGTTGTGTCTTCTGCTGTCAATCGTCATGTTATTGCCAGGCTGAATTAACAGGGTGATTCCCAGGGAAACCACAGTGATGGGGGGTGGTTATTGCCATGACATTAATGGAAGTGAGTCTTCACCTGATGTGATTATCCCTGAATTGGGTTCACAGAGGCAGGCATTTCTATAATTGATCTCCATATTGCATGCCAATGCCAGCAGAGCACCCAAGCATCCTAAAAGATGTTGTAGAGTGAGGGGGAGAGTCACGATTTTAAGTTTCCTCTTTAAGAATGTGCAAAGGGGGCCCAAAGCAATTCTGTATTTAGGGGAGCAAAGCTCCAGCTGTGGGGAGCTAAATAATAGGTGTGAAGGATATAGCACTTGAGATTTTTTTTTTTTTAATTGAGTCCTGTGCTTAATTGTGTGCTTTATTTGGGACCACATCTTTTCTTTTTTTAAAAAAGTAAACAACTCATCCATTTGTTTCAGCAAAGACTTATGGGCAGAATTTCATGGAGCACAGCTAGTTCCTTAAAAATGTTCATTGAACAGGACACTCTGCTATTACTCTTAAGATTTTTTTGTCTCTACACCCTCTGGCAGATCTGAAGCTCCCTGGTTTCACCAGCCTTGTGTCCCTCCCAGATAACTGTAATAACCAGTTTCAGACTGGACTAACAAAGCACAGTAGTTTGGTGAGAACCTGTATTTTTGTGTAGCGTGCAGAAGTTGAAGTTGTAGCACAAGGGGGAGATGTGAACAGAGCAGTGGGGGCAGGAGTGTCTCAAAAAACATTGGGACTGACCATAGTGATGAGGAATTGGTGTCTGGGAAACTTGACCCTTTAAGACATGGGTGGGAACCATCAGCCTTCCAGATGTTTTTGAACTGTAGCTCCCAGCACCCTTCACCATTGACTGTGCTGGCTGGGGCTGATGGGAGCTGAAGTTCAGCAACATCCCAAGAGCATCATGATCCCCACTTCTGTTTTAATATAAAAAAGAAAGCATTGGATCTTTTGGTTAAATCGCTTGATGACCTCCCACAGTTTAGGTTTGCAACAGAGGGGTTGTGAAACTAAATTGCCACTCTCAGGTATCTCAGATAAAGGGTAAGATAATATAGATATAATATGTAAGTAAAGTCAGATCACAGCTCCTTTCAGTCAAGCCCATTTGATTAGCAGCGGTCTTCTTGGTTTACTTGTACAAGCAGGAGCATGGCTCATATTGCCATTCTGTTTGAAGCCTGGGCAGGCAGGTTTCCGGAAACTCCTAGGAAGATAATAACGCATATTCGGAAAGAATGTTGCCAGTCAGTAAGCAAATGGCATCGACCGTGGGTGCTTTAGCCATAACAATAATTGATTTTAATTCTTCTTTCTTTCTGTTTCCTTTCTTAGAGAGCTCAACGCGAGTGAGCACCACGGGGGAAGCTTGGCTGATTTCAAAGGTACTACAGTCATTTCCTTTCTGTTTCCCAGAAGCCTTTGAGGCACAGAGTCTATAGGCTGTGAAGTTGGAAACCCCCTCTTTATCCAAGTGTGGGGCCAGGGTCATTTTGCTTTGCTCCAGCATAAATTCACTTAGAAGAGACATAAAAATAGCTGACAGGATCATAGTTCTCTATTAGATTCGCGCAGGAAGAAATTCAACATAGATTCATCTTTAATCTCAAAAGACAAGAGCATTTGGTCTGCTGCCATCTGATGAGTCTTATCTATATTGCTATCATCCCAGAGCCTGCAAGTGAAACTAAAGTTTGAGAAAATAGTAGTAAGTAATAATACTCTTCACTGTTTCTCTAATGCCTTTAGAATGTTGCAAACAATTCATGTTTATTGTCCCATAAGCCTTACAAGAACCCTATAAACTAGCTTAGGATTATTACTGCTATCACAGATGGGGCCTGAGAAATAGCACCCTGAGACCACTTACTTACTGCATTTGTATCCCACTTTTCCTGTATGAATGGTACCCTAGTCCATTCCAATCTAGTGGTGAACTTTGAACCAGAGGTTTCATGGCTGATAGCTAACACTTCTGACTGCCACACCAGATCAGCTTTGGGAGGATGGGAAGGGACCAAGACCTCCATTTTGCATGCTTTAGGTCCTGGGATTAATTGCCAGTATCTCCCATTAGCAGATCACTAGAAAGACCTCTGTCTCAGGGTGCATCCACACTACACAAAGAATCCAGCTTGAAACTGGATTATTTGCCATGACTCCTTCCTATGGAATCCTGGGATATGTAGTTTGGTGAGGTACCAGCACTCTTTGGAAGAGAAGGCTAAAGACCTCATAAGACTACAAATCCCAGAATTCAGTAGGAAGCAGCCATGGCAAATAATCCAGTTTCATGTATTATGTATTAGGTCTCAGACTAAGGAGTGTTCCTGCCAGTCAGAGTAAACAGTATTCCAGGTTATTAGGCAACAAACTCAGTTTTCTGGCAATTAAATCCTACTCTGGAATTACAGTGTTTAGCCATGCCAACTAGATAGCAGAAACAGTAAGTGATCACAAACTCATCGTCCATTTCCATAATTCTAAATAGATACTTTCCTCTTCTTCCACCTGTTGGTTCTTCTGGTAGCTCCTCATTGGTGAAAATAAGGTTAGATCTCTTTTTTTTCCCCTTTCTTTAAACTCCCATAATACTTTTTCTGACTAGTGAATTCTTCGTGGAAATCCACAATATTTGCCACTCATCTGTCCCTGTCATTGCCCACTTACACTGTTTATTCTCAAAAATGGCAGGTATGAAATATGGAGAGGAATTTTAGCTTGGTGTTCTCATGTCTTGTTCTTTCAAAAGATTAATATATTGAGGGCTTGTCTAGATGAGAAGATATAATGCTAAGTGTTGCTCATTAATGCATATTCGCAGCAGCATTCATTTGTTTCCACAGTTTTTTGGCAAAATCGCTGATATGTGAAGCTATCCGTTTGATGTTCACATGGAGCCATGTCTGCTAATCAGGATGGTAGCTGGGAGTGAATTGCTCGTGTTATTATTCCCAACAAGTTGCCACCATTGCACAGTTTTTGTTTTTGTTTTACTGTAAATCTAAGGTGCACAAGTGTGGCCTGCCATTTAAAAAGCTGTTTGGTCGCCTCAGTGCAGCAAAAAAGCACATGATCACTACCTTGAAACTCCAAAATGTCTCTTCCAGCCACTTCATTGAGGGCAAACCCACCTCCACACAAGTCCAACCAATCAGTTTCCACTTCCACTCTTATCCAGGAATGTGCAGTGATGCGATTCGGTTGTCATAACGAGTAGGAGTGTGCGTTTCCCTCATATTTTAAACAAAACTTCAGGAAAAGCCACAAAGGCTTTTCCCATGTAGTTTTTTGAGGTTTTGGCCCACCTCCTTCAAAATAGAGTGAATCACTGCAGGATCTCATTGGAATAAAAGGTATTCTCCTTGACATCTATGAGGAATTTTTTTACCATCTAGACAACCCCTGAGTCTCAGAAGTCTAAGGCGATCTGAAGTCAGCTGCACCATATTTTGGCAGAACTGTGTTTCAGACACAGATAGCTCTCAGAAGATGGAGCTGAGAGGGGCTCCTTTAAAGTGGACTGTATCCAAATATTCTTGAAGATTCATTGGCAATTTGGAGTGGGAGGGACGCAGAGAAACATATGATGGGTCTCCCCAAAGTTACACATTTCCCCCAAAGCTCTTCATATAAGGAAAACCTCTCCAAGGTTCACTTAGCCTTCCATCCTTTCATAGGTCAGTAAAATGAGTACCTGGCTTGTGGGGGCAATTAGCTAACACACATTGGAAGCTGCTTAATGCAGTGTATATGTGTAAATTGCTATTGCTTAAAACAGTTTGTAAGCCGCACTGATAGCCTTGTGGCTGAAGAGCGGGGTATAAATATATATATAAATAAATAAATAATAAAACATCTGGGGGTTGGGGGGAGACACAGTTTTCCTGACTGACAAGTCTAGCTTCTAATCACAGTGAATGGCTTTAGAAGGGTTGTCCAATCCCACTGCTTCAGATTAGCATATTGAAGGACAGATCCAGTGTTCAGTGCTATGCACTACTTGTCTTTCCCATGAGAAAAAACGTTTTAGTGGAGTCTGTGGGACCTTTGAGATTGTAGCATTGGATACTACCTTGGAAAATGCTGTCTGTTCAGTTCCTCTCTGTGCACGCCTTTAATATTTTAACAGACACAACTAGCTGAACCCTCTGTCCCACAGATATTAAAACTTGTTCTGTGCAGGATTTAGGCAACCTGAGAGCCAATTTCCTTTCTCCTTGCTATGACAGAACAAATGTATAGAACAATATGGCCCTAAGGAAGATGTTTAGGTCAATAGTTGAGTGCCTGTTGGTTGAGCTCTAGTCCAAAAAGTATGCCTAATTACCCTAATGGCATCAGATTCTGTCTGATCTTGGAAGCTAGACAGACTCAGCCCTGGTGTTAGTACTTGGATGGGAGACCTCCAATGAATACCAGGTGCTGTGGGTTATATTTCAGAGGAAAAACCTGGCAAAACTACCTTTGAGTATTCCTTGCCTAGGGGATCATCATAAGTCAACAGATTACTTAAAGGCGCACACAGAATCCAAAAAGTAATTTTGAACTTTTAGATTACCACTGCCTGTCAGTACTGAAAGTACAGTTGACCCTTCATATTCGTTGGGGTTTGGTTCCAGGACCCCCCGTGGATACCAAAATCTGTGAATACTCAAGTACCATTATATGCAATGGCATAGCAAAATGGTGTCCCTTATATAAGATGGCTAAATCAAAGTTTGCTTTTTGGATTATTAGTTTTTAAAGAGTATTTTCAAGCTGTGAATACTTAAATCCATGGATACCAAATCCGTGGATATGGAGGGACAACTGTATTGCCTTAAGCAGAACAGTAATTTGACTCAGGATAAGACAACTTCCAAAGTGGCTCAAGGCAGTTGAGGAGTTTGCTTTAGGTCAGCCTTCATTGACGTGGTGCATTTCCCATATCTTGGACTACAACTCTTACCATCCCCACCCAGCCAGGAGAGTTCATCTTGAGGGCCTGAGGATGGAGAAAGCTATTCCAGAAAGCTAGACTGCTTTGCTTGTTTAACTTGAACTTCCTACCTTGGCTTATAACTGGCATCATTCAGCCTCATTAACCAAAACAACAGTCCACCTTGGCAGTATGAGTTTCCCCAGAATTTTAATTACAGATGGATGGATTGTGTGTGCTCATTCTGGACAAAAGTCATTTATCACTATGCCACTTTCTTGCTGGAGTCATTCACGTCCCTCAAGTCTCTGTGCACAGTCTGACAAGGCTGCTCCTGAGGTTCAGGGGAGTGGGAGCAAACATGTGCCTCAGAGCCTTAGGCTTTGGCCTCATTGGGCCAGTTTTTGTGGATCAGAATTGGGACCTTAGCTTGAAAACACCCGTATAGATTGATGGCTGAATGGCCTACCTTCTGTGCAGAATTCCCAACTTCCTTCTGACACAGTAGTTGATGGAAGGGTTAGTATCAGTCCTTGATCTGTCATTCAGAATGGGCAAGAATAGCTATGCACAGTGGTGAATTCTGGAGAATTGTACATTGGGGTATTTAATCCCATAATGCAAAACACCAGCTATGCCATAGACCAATCAAAGCACTGTATGAATTAATCAAGAAGCAAAGCAAAGGCCACACAGCAGATCACTTGGCTTGATGATCCCCATAGGACAAGGCCTATCTCCCTTTAGAGTGAACAAGGAGGGAGCCGGATTTAGCAGGTGCAGCTTTCCCATCACCATCATGCTATGTTGGGAGAATCTTTGCCAGACCTTGGGAGTTCTAAATGGGATGATGTTCCTTTTCTCTCTTAGAATATCCATCTGTCTGTCGGTCTCCCTCCACCCACCTACCCGCACGTACAGATGCACATTTACACACATCCCCTGCTCAGCTGCAGATTGGTTGTGGACTGCATGTTTATTGCAGATTCCTCCCTCCATGCATATATGTAAGAGGCAGGTGGTGGCTCTGCCCTAGTGGGAGCCCTGTATCTTCTCACTCAAGCACAAGGAGGAGAAACTCCTGCTACAAAGGTGTAGAGGATGTTTGGCTCTCCAGATGTTGGCTCTCCCTACAATGAATTTATACAACCCATGGTAAAGAACTGTGTGATCCAAAACATATGGGGGCAGGGCAAAGAGTCACCAAACCGGCTATTGAGCATGACAGCTGGGATGTCATGGATGGGCCTCCAGCACTTTACCCCATTACACTGTTGCATTTTCTCTACCTGGTGGCTAAGAATGATGTAGTATGGGGTCCAGATGTTAGTCTTCAATTCTAGCTACACCACAGTCACATGATGCTGTAATGCTGAGCTTACTTAGTATCAGGATGGAACTAGCGAAGCTGTAAGACAGACATAGTTCCTGCTGCTCCATTTCTTTTTTCTCCTTTCTTCTTGGTGAAGCCTTGAGTAGGATGATGTGTGCTATGCAGCGTTCTTTTGCTAAATATTACCCAGCAATAGTCAATGATGGAAGATGCTGTGGAGAAACGGGCAGCACACTCTCACATTGTGTTGTGTGTCATCAAAGCTTGGGAAAAGTTACATTTTGAACGGCAACTCCCATAGTTTCCTGGTAAAAGGCGGAAGGAGAAAAGGACAAAGGAGGAGGAGGAAAGGATACTGGGCATCTCTCAACATCTAGTTCTGCCCCGGACCATCAGGACATGTTGAAAATGAGGCTTTGCTCGTTCTTTGGAGAATTTCAAGTTCTTCTGGCTCTCAAAAGAAATGAAGAGAAAAAGATCAATTGCAGAGACTGGTGGGCAATCACATGAGCTCTCCCTTAAAATGCATAGGGAGTTTTCTCCTGGAAAAGGACTGCCAAAGCAGGAACATTGGGCTCCAGCAGACAGAGACTGCTTTGCCAAGATAATGAAGGTTACTAAGGCAACCCAGAGATCTGGGGCATGAACATATTAACAGCAGAGGGCATCAGGGCACAGGAGGAAATGTTGGTGCCAACGTATACCCCTCTGCTAAGATGACTAGCATTCTTTTGCAATGGTTTGCATTTGACATGGAGGATAATGCTTAGTGAATATTCTTCTTGTTCATCATGGGGACAGAGTAATTCTCTAACACCACCCAAGACACCCTTATGTGGCAGCATTCTTATCTGAGATGGCACATGAATCTGGGGTTGGTAATGGTATTTAGCAATAGAGTTGCAAGGCAGAACATGAGAGGGTTAAACTGGTACCAAAGCAACATGCTGTGGCTTTGGTAACCAGCTAAATGCAAACCAGGGAAGGATCTCTCTGTCTTCCTCACCCTCTTTCTGCACACACACACACACCAGTTTAGCAGAAAAAGTCCCAGTTAATTCTCTGCCATCCTGCTTTCTTAGCTGCTTTTAAAATGTTCCAGTTTCTCTCTCTTCCTCCAATTTCCCCCTTCATCCTTAGCTTATTCCAGTTACTGCAACAAAGTACCTGTAGAAAGTAGTTTCCACTCAGTTAACACAGCAGGAGGGAGGGAGGGGCAGAGTTTTGCCCTTCTTAAGCTCAGTACATAATTAACAGGATTTATCTGCTTACAACAGTAGATGTGTGTGTTCTTCCTCATTAATAACTTTTGCTGTCTTGTAGCCTTGTCACACCCTTCTGACCACACTCTAACATGGCTCAACCACATGTGTCCAGGTTTTCAGGTGTTAAACGTTGGAGGACATGTAAGAAGTCCTTGGAAACTCTCTACAGAAATATGAGTATAGTATCCACAGATGGAGCAAAAGTATACAAGATAACACTCCTAGATACTTACCTAACAACAAGCCACTGTGGAACATAGATTTCCCTTCACATTTGCCACAATGAGAGCCTGACTTTAGTCAGACCTCAAGGCCTTTTCCCTACTGCCTCGGTGTTGAGAGAACTGAATCTGGACACTTTACTCATCAGCCTGAAGTCCCTGTCAATATAAAAGGTGAGCCTGAGTTGACCTATAAAACAGGGGCTGCCTATCACCCCTCCCCCCGCACCCCGTCTTCTTCCTTAATTGTGGCCCAGATTGCCTCTTAGTAACATGGGCAGGGCAGAGAACAGCAAGAATGCCTGGAGGCTCAGCACCAGTAGTAAGGAGAAAGCTGGCACCTCACAGGTTAATTACATGAGCGGCCAGTTTCCTTATTGACAGGGTAGCTTGGAAAATGCTGAGGCAGGACATACACTGCAGAGTGTCAGAGCGGCGGGAGCCTCCGCTCCCAGCTGCCTCTCTATCTTTCTCTCGCTCTCTTTCTCTTTCTCTCACACACGTACATGCATCCCCACAGCAAAGCCCCTCCACCCCCACCCATCCCATCCACAGCAAGCCTGTCAACTTAGCCTGCTCGTTCCTCCGCTGGCTGAGGCGCCTTTTATCTGACTGGAGCCGTACATCCAGCCAGCCACCCCTGTGCTGTTCAGGCAGCCCTACTCCAGCTCTGCGGGAAGAACAGGTCCGGGCTCTGAACTGCCTTTGCTTCTCTTTTCCATTTCACTCCCAGGAGCTGGCTCTTCTCTCCCCCCTCTTTCTTTGGTGAGGGCCAACCCCACCCCACCTCAACTGCCTGTTGGCAGAGTCTTCCTCCCCCACCCCCTGCTGCCCACCTGGAAGCCAGCCCCCCCCCACTCCCACCTGCAATTCCTGCACCAGGCTGGCACGTCGGATACCCATGGCATGCAGCTCTAAGGCACACGGCGGCCTGCAGCTATTGTCAGTGGGGTTGTGCCTGTGAGCAGGGGAGCTCTAGTCTGCATCACAGGACGGAGAGAGCCAAGGGGCAGGGGGAGAGACCCAGCGCCCTGGGCCGGATCACCTCTCTGTGGCTCTGTGGACATCCCGGCTGGCAGCATGATGATGTATTTCTGGGTAGGTCCCCTGCCTTGGGTCTGTATGGGGTGAGTCCAGGATGGCTCATTTATATGTTCCTGCTGGTTTCCAGAGATTTTCAGACTGTTTGGTGTTGTGTGTTCTCAGGCACAGGGTGTTGCTGCTTTCTTTGCAGTCTAGTGGGAGTGGGCCCCCAATAAGTTCCTGATATCCCATGCTAGGAATGTGAATTTTGGTAAATTTAGAATTAGATGCCATACCCCCCAACTGAGTGTCGTGCAGTGCTTTTAAATAGAAGATGTTCCTTCAGATGGTGCTGGAGATGGGGAGTGGGGGTGGAATCTTTTGAGTTCAGTAGAAAGCTCTCTGCCTATGTAGGCCTTTAGGGGCCCAGCTGAACATATGTGACTCTTCATGATGTTGTGCTTCCTTGACTCAAAGATAGTGACAACCGAAGTAGTAAATATCTGTCTTCCAGGGAAAGAGTGTTGGTTTAAAGTGGAATACAGTGGGATTATAGGTACACAGTGTGAGTGTAGGTTGTGATGGATCTTTATAGAAGCCTGTTGCTTCCTTCTCAGTGCCTTTTATGATCATCATGTCTGAATTCCCCAAATGATGAGTCCACATATAATGGAACATGAAGCCCATATTCCATTGGGTGTTCAGTTCCAGCTAGAACCCTGTTTTGGCTTTGGCTTCCTTATGATAAAATAGAGAGGGGCTGTTTCTGGAAGAAAGGCACTGTGCAATTGGATTATGCATGGAAAGGGCCTCTCTCAGAGCCTTGAGTCTAGGAACCTTCATTACCCAGGTTTTAAATCTACAAGGTACTAGTGAGCACTCAGTCAAGTGGAGAAGGAAGTAGTTCTGAGAAGTAAGAATACCTGTACTGTTAAAGGTTGAATGTGTGCTACATTGTAAAAAGTGGATAGGTTGAAGACAAGTGGAGTTGGACTTTAGTGCTCCAATGGCAGATGTTAACTTTGGGTTGTGATAACAATTCCTAAGAAAGCCAGAGTCTTGTTCCAAGAGCTTTGTTAGAGATGCTTCGCTCTTCATGTGTCTAAACTCCAGTTTCTTAGGGTAACAGTAGGTGGCTGTGTACTCTGAAGAAAAGCTGTTGCCCTCTCTTCTTCTCCCAATTTATTTTATTGCCTCGGGAAATTTGGGTGTCTTGTTTTATATATTCTCAGTTCAGCAGCTAAGGCCCAGGCAACACTTAGTTAACGCCTGTCCATGGGAGAGGCAACAGTAAAATTAGCAGAAATGTTGCAGAGGCAGAGGAGCAGCTGGAGCATGGTAGGCACACGGAGGCTTGGAATAGTGGTAGTTGCCATGAACATCCATTTTCTGCCACTGGAATTTTTTTTTTTTAACCAGCCCTTGCTTTAACTAGGAAATTTCTTTGCTTAAAGCACAAGATGCAGCAAATGGAGGCTTAGAACCAAAGGTGTTGGTCCTGAGTAAACTCCCTGTTTGGAGAAGAGACTTTGACAGAGGCCTCCCATTTCTTATCAGAAGAAAAGGCCTTGGGCTGGTCTGCTTTCTTGCAGCTGAACACAGTGTGTTGTTCATCCATTCCATGTGTGTGAAAGTACTGGCAGTCATCAGAGTGTGCTACAGATACAGAGGTGGACCAGATACCATGTATAGCCCAAACCAAGTGGATTCCGCCTGCATGAGCACTGTCTCAAACAGTGCCTTACTGTCAAAGAGTTGCCTGAATGAGTCCCAGTTAAACTTGCGGATCATGGGAGCCATCATTGCCTTTTGTATCTTCAGCGCTGAACCATCTGCCCTCATACTTGCCTTAAGGTGTGTGATTAAGGTCTTTGTGGTGGCAAGAAGAGTTGTGCCACCTTCCAGCTCTTAATTCTGTGATTCTAAGGGGTACACAGTCAACTATGGGGGCACAAAGCACAACTTGACTGTTGACTTGGAGGTGATGGAGCTAAGGGTTTTTCTGAAAGAGGTTTTTCCTCAAAGCACATCAGTAGCTTTTATACTTTACCAGTGCCTAGTATTAAAGATGTATGTGTAACAGTGACAGCTAAGAACCAGTGACTCCTCTTTCTGTTTCTTGCAAGAACCTCACTACCTTGCAATAGTCTTGCAGTAGTCTTTGCACACACCATGATTCCAGGAACAAAGCCTTGGGAGTTAGAACCAGACCACTGACAAGGATGCCACAGGAGGTGTGCAATCAAGTTAGCAGATTTGGGTCTGGAGCAAAACAGTAAGAACTATTTATTTTTATTTTATTGTTTTATTTGCCTCCCTGTCAGCCTTCGTCTTAAAATTAATGAATGGAAAATTCTAATTTTTCATATCAGTTTAGATTAGTTAGCATTTGCAGATAAACGTTGACTCAAGGAGGAGGTGGTTGGTGGTAGTGGTGGTGGATTTTGCTAAGCCAGGTACTTAACTCCTAAGTGAACAATACCAGCCCACCTCCCTAGAACTGAATAAAACTGGATTTCTGTTTCATTTCTAATGGTACTTGTACTACCTGACTAAGAAAGGCTATGATGTGACAGGCCTATGTTAAACCAAACCTTTGTGAGATGAAGTTTGGCCCTCTGAACTCAAAATGCCTCTGCTATTCACTGCTCCATCCCACCCTTTCCCCAAACTGGAACAACAGTAGCAAACTGTTGCTGCTCCTTCTCTAAAAATGTGAGCCTGACAGACCATGTTTTGGGCTGTAAAAAGTGTAGTAATATGAATTAAGTCACAGTACATGTGTGAAGAGGACTGGAAAGAGCAGTTGCTCCAAAGCTGAGTGAGAGAATTGTAGCATACAGAGGTAATTTGTGTCCTTCTGTTAGATAAGCATTTGCATGAGACAAGGAGCAATGTATTCATGAAAGAAAATCGACAACCAAAGAACAGCCATTTTACCCTTGCCCCATACAAATAAGCTCAGGCTTCTTTTCCAAATATGAGTTGGCACAGGCAGACCTAATATGTGATTCAGGAGAACACAGATAATGGCTGGCAAGCAGCTTCTCCTCCTCCTCTCAGCAGCCAGAACAATCACAGAAGTGACAACTGACACTGCTGGTGCTTGTTCTGGATCATGCCTGGGGTTGTCCACCACGCACTGACCACTCTGGGAACAACCAGGACAGTATGTTGTAAAAAGAAATGAGTTGGGTGGACTAGACCTATGTGTGTCTCCTCGTGCTATTTACATTCAGGTACGCATGCACACAATTAGTTTGTTGTTAACTGCTGTCGAGTCAACTTTAACTTATGGCGGCACTATGAATGAGAGACTTCCAAGTCACCCTGTCATCAATAGCCTTGCTCGAGTCTTGCAGACTCAGGGCCCTGGCTTCCTTAATTGGGTCCATCTATCTGTAATGCAGCCATCTTCTTTTCCTATTGCATCCCACCTTACTAAGCATTATTGTCTTTTCGAGTGAGTCATGTTTTCTTATGATATGGCCAAAGTACGGCTGTCTTGGTTTAGTCATCTTGGCTTCTCATGTCATACTGAGGATGGAACAAGCTTGTTTTCTGCTGTTCCAGAGACTAGGACACAGAGCAATGGGTTCAAACTACAGGAAAAGAGATTCCACCTAAACATTGGGAAGAACTTCCTGACAGTAAGAGCTGTTCAGCAGTGAAATGCACTGCCTAGGAGTGTGGTGGAGTCTCCTTCTTTGGAGGTTTTTAAATAGAGGCTGGATGGCCATTTATCAGGGGTAATTTGATTATGTATTCCTGCTTGGCAGAGGATTGGACTAGATGGCCCTTGTGGTCTCTTCCAACTCTATGATTCTGTGATTCTATTCTATGATTCTAGGAAGAGTTCAGGCTTGATTTGCTCTAGGATCCATTTCTTTATCTTTTTAACAGTTCATGGCATCTGTAAAACTCTTCTCCAGTGCCACATTTCAAATGAGTTGAATTTCTTCCTATCAGCTTTCTTCACTGCAGTTTTTTACAACCATACATAGAAATTGGAAATATGATGGCACGAACAAGCCTAACTTGAGTGTTCAATTATATATCTTGACACTTCAGGATCTTGCCTAGTTCCTTCATAGCTGCCCTTCCAAGTCCTAGTCTTCCATTTCGTGACTGCTGTCTCCATTCTAATTAATGACTGAGCCAAGGTCTGAAGAATTTTGAACTATTTCAGTGTCTTCATTGTTTACTTTAAAGTTATGTAAATAATATGTGGTCATTATTTTTGTTTTCTTAGTGTTCAGCTGTAAACCTGCCTTTGCACTTCCTTGACTTTCTTCAGTAATTGTTCCAAGTCTTTGCTATTTTCTGCTAATAGTATGGTATCATCTACCTATCTTAAATGGTTGATGTTCCTTCCTCCAAGTCTAATCCTGTTTATACTCAGCATATAAATTAAACAGATAGGATGATAAAATGCAGCCTTGGCTGACCTCCTTGCCAATTGGAAACTACTGTATTCAGTTTCTCTATGTTCTGTCCTGATGGTTGCCTCTTGTCCTGAGAACAGGTTACTCATCAAGACAATCAAATGTTGTGGCACACCCATTTCTTTAAGAGCAATCCATAGTTTTTCATGATGTATACAATCAAAGATTTTGCCATAATCTATAAAGCACATGGTGATTTTCTTCTGCAATTCTTTTGTGCATTCCTTTACCCAATGTATATTTGCAATATGAGCCCTAGTGCCTCTTTCTTTCCTGAACCCAGCTTGGACATCTGGTATTTCTTGCTCCATATATGGTAAATGTTTTTGTTGTAGAATTTTAAGCATCACTTTGCTTGTGTGGGAAATTAATGCAATGGTCCTGTGGTTACTACAAGCCCAGATGTCCCCCTTTCTTGGGGACTGGAAGCACTTCCGTTCTGTGGGCCATTGTTTTGTTTACCATATTTATTGACAGATTTTAGTTAAAATGAGAATCGATTTTGTCTCTATAGCTTGAAGCAGCTCTATTGGTATGCCATCTGTTCCTGGTGATTTATTTTTTCCAAGTGCTCTGAGTGAAGCTTCCATTTCACTTTCTAAAATTGGAGATTCGTCTTCATATGGTTCTTCCTTGAATGAATTTGTCATCTTTTCATCTCTTCTATATAGTTCTTCCATGTATTGTTTCCATCGCCTTTTTATTTCTACTTGGTCGTGTAATGTGGTCCACTGCTGCTTGTAGAGCATCCCCACTCTTGTTTTAGATATCCCTTTGATTTCTCAGATATTGTGGAAGAGGTCTCTTGTTTTCCTTTTTTGTTGTCACCTTCTATTTTTCTGCATTGATTATTATTGTAGTTCTCCTGATCCCTGCGCACAAGTCACTGAAGAGTTACATTCAGGGTTCTGACTTTATTTCTGTCACCTTTTACTTTTGCTTCTTGTCTGTCCTTAACTGCTTAAAGAGTTTCATCTGTCATCCATTGAAGCTTCTCTTTCTTTTTGCCTACAGACAGTGTCTTTTTGCATTCTTCCCTGACAATGTCCCTAGCTTCAGTCCAGAGTTCTGGCTCCCAGTCAATTAAGCTTAATAGTTTAGATTTATTTTTTACTTTATTTTGAAATTCTACAGGGATGCTCTTCAGGTTGTATTTTGACATGATGGTTGATTTAGTGTTTTTCTTTAGCTTTACTCTAATTTTTGATGTTAGCAGTTCACAGCTGGATGGTTGGGAATGATTTGATTGTCTATTCCTGCATGGCAGGGGGTTGGACTGAATGGCCCTTGAGATGTCTTCCAACTCTACGATTCTATGAGTCTGTGGTCTGTGCCACAATCTGTTCCTGGTCTTGTTTTTACAGAGAGAATGGAGGTTGTCTATCGTCTGCTTCTAATTATGTAATCTATTTGATTTCTGTATAGGCTATCAGGGGATGTCCATGTATACACTTGCCTCTTTGCGTGCATGAAGAACGTATTTGTGATGACCAAACTGTTGGCCTCACAAAATTCAGTCAGTTGGTCTCCTGCTTCATTTCTTGATCATGGCCAAATTTTCTTACAGGCTTTGATTCTGCTCTGTTTCCTACTTTTGCATTCCACTCATCTATGATTAACAAGAAGTCCTGTTTTTGGTGTGTGATCAGTTTCCTCCAGGACACTAGCATAGAATCTTCCCACTTGTTCTTCTTCTGCCTCTGTAGTTGGAGAATAAATATGGATTGTGGTTATATTGATGGATTTTCCCTGAAGTCTTATTGATATGATTCGGTCAGACTTTGTGTTATATCCTTATACTGCTTTTGCTACATTTCTCCTCATTGTTAATGCCACCCCATTTCTTCTTAGATTTTCATTTCCTCAGTAAAATACTGTGTAATTATCTGACCCAAAATGCGCCATTTCTGTTCACTTTACCTCACTCACTCCAAGTATTGCAATGTTTATATGTTTATATGTTCCATTTGTTGTTTTATAATGTCTGGCTTCCCCTGATTCATGCTTCTTACATTCCTGACCCTATAATATGTGTTGTGCAGCTTTGGACTTTCCTTTCATCTCTGAACATATCAACATAATTAGTACAGGTCTAAAAAGTTCAAAGTGGGAGCCGAGCCATATCTTCTGAGTTCTTAAAGGAACACAGACCTGATTGCACATGCCTTTTTAAACATATTTGATATGGCACACATGTAAGTTGTGTTCAGTTACACATAAAAATAATGCAAGTTTTAGCCTTTATTCACTATAAAAACTTGCTGGAATCCTGAATTCCTGAAAAGTTTAAGTATACATGCCAATAGGGTATGACAGGATCCTGACTGAAGTGCTTGAGCTTAAAACATTTCCCTATCCCTCATATCCAGCAGTTTAGAAGATAAAATTGACATTTGCTAAGTTTGCATACCTGTACAGAAATATCCATTTTTACACCAATGTATAAAGATTAGCAATTGAATGGAGCTTATCCATAAATTTCTGAGACTTACACTGTGTTTTCGTGGGTTCAAACATACACAAAACCATTTTAGAAATGCACAAAACTAATAATGTACATTTGAAAAATATGCAGAAACCTGTTTTAATCACTGGAAAATGTAAACAAAAATCTGCACATTTTAAACAGTACAGTAGCACCCACGCATCCGTGGGGGGTTGGTTCCAGGCCCTCCCGTGGATGGTGAATTCCGTGGATAATAGCGAATGGCATCCCAGGGGCCATCCTGGGGAAACGGGGGGGGGGGGGCGAGATTTCCATCCTGGGAGTAAACCTGGAGAGTGATTCTGGGGGGAAAGGGAGGAGGGAGGGAGATCTTTCCTCCCGTCCCTTCGCCTCCACATCACCATTTCAGCCCCAGGAGCGATCCTGGGCAGCAGTCCCAGGGGCAAAGGGAGGAGGGAGGGAGATCTTTCCTTCCCTCCCTTCGCCCCCGCATCACTATTTCTGCCCCGGGAGCGATCCCAGGGAGCGATCCTGGGGACAAAGGGAGGAGGGAGGGAGATGTTTCCTACTCTCCCTTCACACACCCCAGCCCCCCCGCATTGCCATTTTGGCCTGTATCACTATTTCTCTCCCCCTCCCCCATCCACCCCTGCTGTCACCATCCACGAATAATTGAATCCGTGGGTGGTGAATCAGTGGATGCAGGGGTGCTAATGTAATCTTTAAAAATGTCACACACTTTTGGGTTAAAGGGGAGTGAGAGGTCTCACTCACCCATACAAAATCCAGCTGGAACAAGGATGCTGGTGGGATCCTGAGAAATGCAACATTTTTTTTTCATTTTATTTCATTTCTGTCCTGCCTTTTTCCCAAGGTGGGACCCAAGACAGCTTACAACACAGATTAAAGAGGAGTATAAAATAAATCAATATTAAAAAATAACTTAGAACAGTTCTTAAAATCTGTCATGTTAAAACTGTCATTGAACTGAAAACAGTTTAAAAGGATTTAAAACGAAACAGATGAAGGAAAGATAAAAAGTGAAGCATCCCCATTTAAAAGAAAACATTTCCATAGCAATCAGCTAATGGCCAAAAGCCTGGGAGCAGCTCCAGGGTAAAGTGACAGATGATCTTCTTCCTCCTTTTATCTCTCTCTCTCTTTTCTCTCCTTCTGTTTCTTCAGTTTTTGAACGTATTTTACTTTGATTGTAAATTAGATTGTTAGTGGGAAAATTAATAAATAAAAAAAACTTTGAAAAAGAAGAAGTTGATGATGAATAATGGTGACCTACAGGGCCTTCTGAGCAGCTGCACCTAAACTGTGGGATTCTTTGTCCCTGGGAAGGCTACAGTTGGTGTCCTCATCAACAGTATTTTGCTGTGTGGCAAAGATCTTTTGATTTTAGATGTGCATTTCTTGTACAAGATGGATATCATCTGGTATCCAAGTTTTATAACTGCTTCATCGGTCTGTTTTTTATTACATTGCTGCTGTTATTTTTTGAATGCTACGGTGCTTATTAGTTGCTTCCATTGTTATTAGCATAAGATTATGCATAAGAACCAGAAGGGCAGGAAAGAAATCCTCATTAAAATAAATTTCTGATTCCAAGCTACCAATGGAACAACACAGTTTGGCTGTCGTTCGACAGCTGTTGTGGTGGTCATCATTGACCGTAATAGAGAAAACCGTCTTCAGCAAATAGAGCATATTATTGGCTTTAACAGCTGGGATCTGAATGTCTTCAAACAAATGCTGATTGTTGTGCTGATGTGACAATAAAGAAAGTGAAGACAGAATAGAAATCTTAGGGCTTAGGAACATGGTGGGGGACTCAACCAGTTGTTGTCTTGAGTCTCAGGCACTTTTGCTCTCTCCCTGTCATTGGAATATCAAAATGCCTCTGAACAACACAGCGCTGGGTGATTGTGCATGACTCCTGCTGCCATTGCACACATTATCTTACACGTACACAATGCACTAACCCTTTCTCAATCCCTGAACAATATAGCAGAAGATCCTTTCCTATTAAGCTTATCCCAACACTTTAACAGCGCTCCCTATCTTTTGCCATTTGTACATTGCTTCAGGGCTTCTTTTGTGCTTGGTATTTTCTGCTAAACTCTTGCCCAAAGGTTGGCTCTCGTTTAGAAACATATCCAGTTCATAAATTATGCATATACTAACAGTACATACTCATAGGTGCCTGACATTTGATAATTACTGGAGCACTTATTGCTGTGGACCCTGCATGACCCACTTTCTATTTCCATTGTGGACCCATCCTTGGTGAAAGGTACCTTGCCTTTGACAGGGCCCTTTCAAGTTTTCTTGATTGTACAAACTATGCTGTATGGATTTGCCCTGATGGCCAACAGCTTTTCCTGGTTAGTTGCTGACAACCTGATTTTTGAGATACAGATTGGAATCAAACAATACTACTTTAAGCTGGGCAAGGTATATTCTGTACTATTGTCATTCCTTGGTTAGTTCCACATTACAGCTCATTTGCTCAGCATGAGACACTGCTTTCCCATACTCATCTAGAAGCAGAATTAAATTGGTTCTACTTATGACTTCTGTGTCAATCAGGACTTCTGGGTAAACGATATTGAAGTTTTCTGGTCCAGGCATTAAAGACAGAGTGATATATTCCTACAGTGCTTCTGTGCCCAATATCCTTCTTTCATATTTATTCAGATGACATGTTCAGCAAAAGTCTCCTGCAAAAACTGCAAACAAGCAAGGAGAAAGCTTCCTGTTAAATGAACAGTAATTCATAAGGGTAAAACTGAGCCCTGCATATTAAAATAAGAAGCCAACTCACAAAAAAGAGAGCTTTAGTAAAGACATTCCCTAACTGGAAGCTCCAACTGTCAGTTAAAGGAACTGTAACCATTCCTCACCCTTCGTTGTTCTATTGCTGTTTTCCAGTTAGGGACAGCTTAGAGTCACTTGTGGGAGGTTTAAAAGCATATCAAATAGGTTTGTAAAAGTGAAAACAGAACATCCATCTGCATCACCAGTCTTTCAAAAGTCCTAGAACCAGCCTGCTTTACCACAAACTCCTTTGGAACTAAGTTGCCTACTATTCAAGGTAGTCTGGATGCCTCTAAGCAGGGCTTTGCACCTTGGCTTTTCTAAGGCTTTTGCATACTGGCCAGCTGTCCCGATTTTGCAGGAACAAATCCTCTGTAGTCCTGCTTCTTTGGCTGCTTTTAAAATGTCCCAGTTTCTCCCTCCTCCTACATTCCCTCTTTGTTCTGACTTACTTCAGTTGCTGCAAACTGAGGTGAACATGCACCTCAGTTTGCAGTAGTTTGCACTCTATTTAACTCAATGGCAGGGGGAAAGAGAGGAAGAGGGAATATTGCCCTTCCCAGTAAGCTCAGGCAGAAGCAAACTGCTGGACCCTCTCTTGGCCTGTGTTCTTCCTCATTAATAACTTTTGCCATCTTGATCACACTCTTTTAATATTGCTTGGCCACATATGTCCTGGTTCTTATCTGTGAAATGTTGGAGGGTATTTGTGTAGCCCTAAAGAAAAGCTTCAAGAGGGTATTCCAAGCCCAGGCTAGCTAGCACTTAGATTATGCTTTTTACCAAACAAACAAAAAAAGGTGACCACAAATCAAAGTTAAAATGTACTGGAGGATGAAACAGGGAATACTAGAATCTGGTAGGTTAGCAATAACATATAGGTCTTGTCTATACAAGGAGGGGGGGAATACGAACATGTCCAAAAAAGCAGGCATTCGCAACTATGTGACCTGTCTTCATGGTTAAAACAGCCCCCCCCTAAACTCTGTGTGAACCCCTAGCCAAGATGGCAGCCATGAGTGATTTACTCATGATTTTAAATCTTCTGCTGCCAATTTTTTTTTTAAAAAAAACAGTTTCCCATGGTGCACACAAGTGATAGTTCATATTTTTAAAAAAGAGAGAAAAAAAGAGTATAAGATCGCCATGTTATCGACTTACTGGACCCTTGTTTAGCTGAAAATTTAACATGGTGGCTGCAGGCTGTTTGCTGGCCCAGCCCTCATACGCATCCAGCCAATCAGATTACACTGCCTGTTCGTATCTGTGTGAATGTGAGTGTTCAAACAGTTGTACATTTGCATGTCGTATGGAGCTTTTTAAAAAATCCGGATGCAATGCACACAGACTTTGCAGTGGATTTGGCTGCCTCCCGCTTCCAAATGACATGTATTTATGCACATGTCCGTATGAATGGATTGCTGTACGTTAACATCACATTCCAGTTATTTTGACCATATAGACAAGACCTATGTCTGGCTTCTATGGGACTTCTAGGGAAGGCAGTTCCAGGTCATATGGCTAGTGCTGAAGTAACCACGGTTTTATTCTTGCAAGCTACAGAGGTGTCTCCTGGCACCTGTCCACATTCCACAGACTTTCAGTGTATGATGAAGCAGACATTTCAGGTAGCAGATTGTGGTTGTCATGAAAGAGTTAGTTATTAGACGAATGTTGCTGTCCTTGAGCAAGCAGGGATCACCAGCACTGAGGCCATGATATTGAGAACACAGCTGCACTGGGCAGGGCACGTTTCTAGGATGGAGGACCATCGCCTCCCCAAAATAGTACTCTACAGTGAATTCGCCACGGGTCAGCATAAGAGGGGCACTCCAAAAAAACGATACAAGGTCTCCCTGAAACAACATTTCAGGCTCGGCCAAATTGATCACCAACAATGGTCCGCTCTGGCCTCACATCGGGAGGCATGGGGACACACTATCCACAATGCTGCAGCCTTATTTGAGAACTCACCTCGGATTGGCCTTTTTAGTCATCAGCGCACTTGCAGAAAGCGCAGGATGAGTCCTTTCTGAATCTTCATTTGCGAAGAAAAGCCAGAGAGAGAGATTTAATGTACAATTGTTCTGTTTTTATTGTTAGTGAGCGGGAGAGGTACTTATGGAATTTCTTACCTTGAGTGCCAAAATTAACAGAACTGGGTTTTGCATACCAAGCTCCTTGACCATTGAGTGGGTAAGGGTGCCTTTTGCAGCACCACCTCCAGCACAAAATGTCTTGGGCTGGCCTTGTGTACTTTTCTTCTGCAGAGGAAAATGTGGCTATATGTTTGCTGTTTCTTTGTCACAGGTTGTAAAAAGCCTTGCTTTTGTTGAGGGATTAGTTAACTAAGTATCTTGAACATAGTGAAGAAAGGTAGGTCTTGCTGAGCTCCAGGTTTTCTCTTATCCAGGGAAGATACTTTCAGACCCTCCCAAAAGTTGAGTACCCTCCATGTATGAGAAGAAAGTACAGAAGAGAGGATGGGCAAGTGGGACAGATTCTTGAGAAACAACATTTCATTTGCTGAACATAGAATGCCTCTTGTTTACCCTCCAAGAGTTCAGCAGAAAAACCTGAAGCCTGGGGCCCATTCACAGTACACACTATGATTCCACTTTAACTGCCATGGCAACATCTTGTGGAATTCTGGGATTTGCACTTGAGGGAGGGGCCTCTAGAATCCACAGCCATGGAGCTCCTCTGCTGCCTCTGGCCAAACTACAATACCCCAGGATTCCATGAGATGTTGCCATGGCAGTTAAAATGAAATCATAGCAGTATATTTGTGTAGTGTGAATGGACCTCCAGACAGACTTCCCTTCCTTCCACTATCATGGAAGAAGAGACCCCTTGTTTTGTCTATTGGCCACCAGGGCCAAAACCAAAGCAAACCTTTCCTGTTTGCAACAAAAAGTACAAAACTGAGTTATCCTGAGCTCCCTAATCTGATTTCACATCTCAAACAAACAGAATGTGCATCTTGAAGCCAAAATCAGTGTAAGTGTTTTACCTTCAGCCTTACTACTTTGACACACTGTCTTGGAACCTGTCTGGATTGCTGTTCTAGTGTGCAAGAGAGAAAAAAGGAAGCAATACTGTACAGCCATTGCTTGGTTGTAGCAGGGGGCCACAGTGTTTTTCATTAAAGTAGCACACTTGTTACTTTTGTTACTGTGGGTCATCAAGGTGTTCTTTGATATAATGGTGCTTCCGTTGGAACAAAATTACATTTTCTGTCACTCACACTGCAACTTCCATTGCAATTGTGAGTGCTGCATAGACAGTGGCTACTGTAGTGTTGTTGCCACCTATTATATAAAACCTGTGATACCACTAGCACCACAACATTCATCCCTCCCCCATATGCCTGGTCTATTTGGCTTGTTGTTGTTGTTATTTGTTGTTGTTGAATCTTTAGAAGCCAAGCAATCTTCCTATAGATTAAACTCAGAAGTACTAAAGGGAATTTTAGGCCCTTTACAATCCTATCTACTCAGAAGTAAGACCTATTAAGATTAATAGGGATTATTTCCAGGTAAGTGTGTATCTTTCCAGTAAGTGCACATGGCAAGGCCAGCACATGTATCTCTGTACCTGAGCCTCACACATCCACCTCATGCCTTTTCCCTTGTATCCCTTTTCAAAAAGCTATGCCTTTCTCTGGTGCCATATAACCATCCCAACTGGCAGCCAGCCCCCTATGCCACATTATCACCCCCAAAGAGTCCCATTAATTACTCTTCTGTGCTTCTGGTAGCAGAAATTAAAGTTCACATCAAGGCCTTTCTCACTCCATCCATAATTACTTCTGAATGCTTACAAGAGGATTGTGTAGAAAGAGAGAATTGGCATGTTGTGCTTGAGGAAAATGGCACAGGGAGAGTGAGGAAACTGATAGAGAATCATATAGGTAAACCCTGGGCTTAAGGAGCCGCACTCACTCTCCATCAACAGGCATTTATCAGAGGCATTTCTTACAAAGCCTATGTGTGCATATGGTGGCAGGGGGCGGGGGAGAAAGAAATGTTTTTCTGTGTGTTTTCTTCATACATTGAGCTCACATTATCTCACTTCTCTCTACTACTTTTGGGTTTCCTATTTCTCAGACAACTTTAGATATTCTTCCTGTTCTTTGTCCCAGTTCCTTTAATCATTCTCTTTCTTGGGCAGATGCTACCCCTTTCCTGACAGGGAAACTGGCATGTTTTGTTACTGGAGGCATGGACCAAGAATCCCAATCCAGATTACATTTGCAGAAGCAAACTGGACTAGTAGTTGAGTCTTACTTCAACACTGGTGATTACCAAGTGTCCTCTCTTCCACCTGAGGGGGGCATGCTGATTTTATAGGGTGCAGAATTGGCCACAGCCATGTGTCACACAGACATGTTTGTTCTCCAACAGAGACATGGCTTCCAAGGTATGTGGGTGGGTGTCTTTCTTTCTTTCTTTGTCTTGGGAAAGGTATCCAAGGTGGCTTACAACATAATTTTAAAAACCATGTACCAATAAAACACAATGTTAAAAACATTGAAATGCAATTAAACTAGTTATATTATTAAAACATATTCAAGTTATAGGTTAGAAATAACAACAACAACAACAACAATGCCCCTCAGCATCTGCCACCCTGACCATGGTTACCTAATTCTGTCTAATTCGTTTTTTTTTTTCTTGCCCAGGTTCCTTGTGTCCTCCGTAAACATTTTGACAGTAATTTTGATAGGTTTAAATGTTTGCACTATAGCTGTTGTCTCTCTCAGCCAGGATCAGTTTTCCAGAAAATTGGACCTGGAAAACTATATGCGCATCTGGAATTTGATCTGGATAAAAGTCTTTCAGTGTAAGAAATATATCAGTGCAGCACAGCAGGGTAGGAGCTTCACCCCACATGCCTGGGCTTTGTCCTTCTCTCACACACTTCAGTGTGGGGGGAATGGGAAGGAGTCATTTAGCCTTAGTGATGGCATCAACATATATAAGCCAAATCTGGTTGTTCTTATGCAGCACTGTAATTATCACTATGTTCTATAGAGGATCCCCATTTGATTGGTTTTGTGTAGTGAGGATGGGAGAATCCTAAAAATAGTGTCTAACGAGATTCCATCTCATCCTGAAAGCTGGGCAGTATCAGCCCTGGTTAGTACTTGGATGGGAGACTGCCAAGCAATACCAGGTGCTGTCAGCTATATTTCAGAGGAAGGCAATGGTAAACCACCTCTGAGTAATCCTTGCCTAAGAAAATAGCATGAAGTCCATGAGATAACCATATAAAAGGGGGGACAGCAGCAGCAAAGTACGTGTGTGTGTGTGTGTGTGTGTGTGTGTGTAAAAGCAAGACGGTTAAGAAAGGAGACTTTTAGGATCCTCAGAAGCTGATTTTTCATGTCAAAAACTATATCATAACATTTTTTTAATCAGCTCAGGTATATTACAAGTCAGAATGCTTTAAAACAAACCTCTATTAAGTTGGGATTCCTGAATATTTGAACTAAATTAGAAGCAGCCAGCTGGCTCTGGTATTTGGAAACCTGCTTGAGATAGTGAGATCAGGAAGGTAGGAATTACCTGCCTGGTTCAGTCCCAAAAAAACATCCAACCTATTATCCTGTCTCCAACAGTGGCAGCACCTGATTGCTTCCAAGCTTGGTGCCAGGCTTCCTATGTGCTGGGCAGATGGGGGCTAATCTATCCCAGGAAGCACTTGTCCAAATGGCCCCATGTTGGAAGCCAGAAGATTTATATCCTCCTTCAGAGTTTGGTTATATTAACTCTTTTTTCCCTAGAACATTTGATGAGAGCCTCCTAGCCTTTCAAGTTAGAGGGAACTACTGGTAACAGAAAAGGTATCATGCCCATTACTGCATCTAAGACAGGTTGCAGAAAGTATTACAAAGGAAGCAAAGCAAGGTAATTTTGGTTCAAAGACCGTAAGCATCAATGAGCCCTGCACTGCCCCTGACTAAACCATTCAGTGTTTGTTGACCCAAGGTGCTAGGAAGCTGAATCTTATCAGCCTGGACATTTAAGCCAGGCATTAGTTTTGCATGTTTCCCTGTGGCACATGCCAGCTTGTTTTGGCCAAACTCTTATTGCTCAGCATACAATGAGAGTGGGCTCCCATGACAGTGACAGAACCATGCTGGACTCGCTTGTGTTTTGTTTTTTATCAATACCAGCATATAGGGAGAGTGGAGCTGGAGCAGAGGGCAATGTTTCATGGATGGATGGATTGTGCAATATTTCTATCCCACCCGCTATCAAAAGATCTCTGGGAAGCTTACAACAAAATCAGTCAAACAACTTAAAACATAGGACAATAAAATTTGAAAGAATAAAAATAATTCAAACATTCTAAAAAAAATTACATGATTGCATAGTTTAAGAAGTGGATGGTAAACCAATGCAAAGCCATGCATTTGTATGCATTAGGTGAACTCATTAGGCTCCAAAAACTTTAGTAAAGAGCCTTTTTTAAGTTGGTGCCAAAATGAGACTGAGGTTGTTGTCAATCAGATCTCCAAAGATCTTCAGTATGAATCAGGATAATTGTGGGTGGGTGTGGGGTGGGTTATTCTTTCCTTCTACACTCTTTTCCTAATGAAAATTGTAGATACATGTGGATGGCAGTCAGAAAGAGCACTGGTGATTCAATTATCTCTATCTAGTACTTGGGCCCTCAGTATCAACAGGCTAGCATTGGTCCAGCCACTTCTAAGGGTTATCTCATTGTAAGAGCTCTCAGTACGTTTGCATTTAATACTTAAGTAGTATGATGCTAAGGCTGCAGTACTATGTAAGTCTCGATGAATGTAATGGAATGTACTTCTGAGAAAGCATATATAAGACCAGGCTATAAAGGTGCTTTGCCTCATTGCAGAGGACTGGGGGTGGGGGTTGTTTGTTTGTTCATCTCCTGATCTCTCTGTCCATCTATAATCTCTGCTCTTAACCTCCATCCTGGTTGTTAAGAGTTGTAGGTGTTAATTCTATATTGCTGTAGGGACAGATTTATCCTCCGTTTCCTATGGACTCTTGTCTCAATCAATATTCAGCAAAGAAGAAGCGCTCTCAAAAAGAATATGAAAGAGAAATGTGATTTTACAGATGAAATAGGAGCAATTTTTTTCCCATAGATCCTTTTCCTAGACTGGGAGATGTAAAACAGTAGCTGTCTTTCACAGCTCAACTTGTGGGAGGAATGATACTCTTATATGTGTGGGAAAATCCACTTTGCCCCCTGCTGAGCTGCCACTTGATTTTCGAATTAAACATTTATGCTGCCTTAGCAAGGAAGGGTTCTGTGGAAGCTTTCTTCCTGCACATCATTTACAAGAAAGTGTCTGGATTTTTCTTGCACTAAAGCCAGCCAGCATCTGATTCCACCAAAGATGGGGTGATGACTGAGTCTGGAAGGAGTATTCAGTCACATTTCTGGAGCAGAGTGCTTCAACAGGACACTGAGTCTATCTGTATGTTCATTCAAAGGTTGAGAAAGGAGAAGGAGTCAAGGGCAGGTCCTTCAGAACCCTCCAGGTCCTGGGAAAGAGACAATTTGTTCCAACAAGAATTAACTGAGCCCTTACAGCATAGTTTCTGAGCCTACCTATTTCTGCTAGGCTTGGTCCCATTGCTAGAGACTGGAGAACCCTAATGGCACAGGTTTGTGGCCTAGACCTTAATATGCCATCATTTCTCCATGGTCTCTTGCAGGGCACGCTCCCTGTCATGATACGTTTGGCACGTGAAGCCTGGAGGGGGGGATAAGAACTATTGTTCCAGCAGTGGGGTCTGGCTTGGGGACTGCAGTCTATGAAGATCCTGACTTGAGGTTCAGAGTTTCGATGGGTGGAATGAGACCGGCCCATTTTTTCATAACTGGTATTATGCCAATGGGTTACCCCTATGATTTATTATTCTCAGGATGAAGTGCAGTTTTATATTACAGATATGTTGTTTTAGTGTTATTTTATATTACAGGTACGTCCCCTGATGCCTTGCGTGTTTTTTAGAAAAATGCACATGATGATGATGGTGGTGGTGGTGGTGATGAGTGCAGCATTCTGGGTCTGTATCTGGGGACCCAAAAGATGTAGTGCTCCTGTGGATGGTGCCAGTGTGACTCTAGTAGCCCCTCTTCCTCTGAGTCAGTATCCAGATCACTGCAGGATCCTTCCTTTCAGTAACCTGCAGGCCTCTGGCTGTCCTCACTTAGGTTTCTTACATGCCACTCAGCTACAGCCCCTATTTCTCTTCCTCCTTGGGCCCTTTCACACTACACAGTTATAGTGGTCTATTCCACTTAAATTGCTATGGCTCCTGGGACTGGCAGTTTAGGGAGAGGCTTTTAGATTTCTTGGCAAGAGAGCTCTGGTACCTTCCCCAAACTACAAATCCCAGCATTCCATAGGATGCTGTTATGGCAGTTAGAGTGGAATATATTGTGTAGAGTGAAAGGGGTGCTAGAGAAACAGAGCTTGAAGTGGTTATCATTTTGAACTACAATGCTCAGAATCCCCAAGCCACCATGGACACTATTTTGGCCACATAGTCTATAACTATGGGGAAAAAATTCTAAGCCATCACAGTTACACTACACAAGAAGTGAAATTATCCCTCAGTAAGTAACCATTGTAATGTAATGTGGTGGTGGTGGTGGTGATATTCCTTCAAATTGTTTCCAACTTATGGGACACTAAGGCAACCTTATCATGGTTTTGTTTTTTGTTTTTTTGCAAGATTTTTCCAGAGGGGGTTTGCCATTGCCTTCCTCTGAGGCTGAGAGAGCATGATTTGCCCAAGGTCACCCAGTGAGTTTCCATGGCTGAACAGGGATTTGAATCCTGGTCTCCAGAGTCATAGTCCAACACTCAAGCCACTGCACCGTGCTGGCTCTCTGTAACCTCTATTATTGTGGAGGTAATTACAAGTACAATCAGCCCTCCAACTTCACAGGTTAGACTTTCGCAGGCTTGATTATTCGTGGATTATTTTCTACAGCTTCCACTGCTGCCCTGCTCCATTTTTATAGGGACTTATAAACCTCGCCTTTTGTCCACAGTCTCTCCACAAGCCTCACAAGCCCTTCCCAGAATGAGGTAGCAGAGAAAGGCCAGGCAAGGACTGCACTGTGGGGGCGCTGTTCCCACCGCTGCCATGGAGAGAGCCATGGTTTGCTGTGTTTTAGCCGAATCAAAGCTCAGCATCTTATTCGTGCTGGGCGACGGTAGCACCTGGCACATGCAACATGACCAGGCAGAGCCCCTGGGCCAGGCACTTGCCTGCATCACCAACAATGCCGGCAAAGGCCACAGCAAGGCAGCCAAGAAGAGCAAGAAGGTGCAAGCCAAGGATAATGCTGGTAGGGGCATGTAACAACCGGCTCCATCTGCCACGTGCCTCCACATCCCATCCTGGGATGGGCAGACTGTGGCTGAAGCCGTGCCCCATGTGGGCGTCTGGCAGGGCGGTGCCATACTGCAGATCGGTGAGACCTGGTACCAATGGAGCACGAGCCACCTGCCCCGGCAGAGCTCCAGCTGCTACGCTTGCTCTGGGCCAGCTTCCCTGTCTGCCCCAAGGTCCGCAGTGAGGTCAGCAACTGCCTCTTCTGCCAGTAGCAGAAGGAGGAGAAGGTGGCCAAAGTGGCAGGAATGACTGCATGGGCCAACAGCAGCTGAGTAGAAATCCCAGGCGGCACAAATCTCATCTACACACTGAGCAACAGCCAACACTGCTATGGGCTTGCTTGCAAGGTGAGGTTTATAATTAAAAATGGCATAGGGCAGCAGCAGAGGCAGCATTAAATATGGTGTGTTAAATAGCGTTTGGGGGGGGGGCTAGAGATATTAATGGTCTTTGCACTTTTGTGGGGTCCTGCATCCCTAACCCCCACAAAAGATGAGGGCTGACAGTAAATAGTTATTTTTTAATAGTTATTCTCAAGCTCTGGTAGCGAGCATACACTTGACCCAGGAAAAATAATCCAGTCAACCCACAGGCAGCAGAAAGGAAAAGCATTGCACTCAGTGTCAGAACATGGGGTATACATGTAGAAGGTCCCAGGTTCAAGCCCTTGCATCTCCAGGAACACCTTGTAAATGCCTCTGTCTCTTGACAGTGGGGATCTGCTGTAGTCAGAAAAGACAGTACGGCGCTAGAGGGACCAATGGCTGCACTTGGTATCAGGGAGTTTCCTCAATTCCTAGATTCTGCAGCAGGGGTAGGGAGCCTTTTCCATCCTGAGGACCAGGCCAAAAATGGACAAGGCTACTTCCATCTTTCCTTTCTCTCTCTCACTCACACACGCAAACTCTCTCTTGGTCACCCTCTTTCCCCTCCCTCCTGTACAAACACACACACACATACAGCCATCCTTGTGCGTGCCCAACTTCTGCTTTAAACCATAAGAACAGTTTTCCTCTGAAAAGGAAGTTTGCATGCCTGTCCAAAATGCCCTGGGCTTCTACAACCAAAGTCATCACAAAACTTAGGTACATCTGAACACACCCTAGAAACAGTTAACGTCAGAGAAGTGTCGGTTTAACGTCTTGTTTTGTATGTGAATGTTCCATTTCACACTAGCATATGTTGTATATTGTAACATCTCTCTCTCTCTCTCTCTCTGGCTTTTCTTCGCAAATGAAGATTCAGGAAGGACTCATCCCGCGCTTTCTGCAAGCGCGCTGATGACTAAAAAGGCCAATCCGAGATAAACAAGTCCAGCTGCAAAAAGCACAGCAGAAGGTCTCCTTGGGTGATGTTTTTGGGTTGTGATTCTTTCTGCAGTGTCGTTTCTCTTCAAGACTTGTTCGGCGTGAGTTCTCAAATAAGGCTGCAGCATTGTGGATAGTGCGTCTCCATGCCTCCCGATGTGAGGCCAGGGCGGACCATTGTTGGTGATCAATTTGGCTGAGCCTGAGATATTGTTTCAGGGAGTCCTTGTATCGCTTTTTTGGAGCGCCCCTCTTACGCTGACCCGCGGCGAGTTCACCATAGAGTACTATTTTTGGGAGGCGATGGTCCTCCATCCTAGAAACGTGTCCTGCCCAGCGCAGCTGAGTTCTCAATATCATGGCCTCAATGCTGGTGATCCCTGCTTGCTCAAGGACAGCAACATTCGTCACATAGTCAGTCCAGTGTATATTTAGGATTGTGCGTAGACAGCGCTGATGGAAGCGTTCGAGGAGTCGTAAGTGGTGGCGATAGGTGATCCACATTTTAGACCCATAAAGGAGAATAGACAGTACAATGGCTCTATACACACTGATTTTTGTGTTTTGCCTCAGGTGTTTATTACTCCAGACTCTTTTGTAAAATATTGTAACATATATAATATACAACAATTAATGATTGTTGCTCATTACGTGGAGAAGCATTATGTTATTTGCACAGAGACAATCATTCAGCCCTCCTTACCTCCATAGTTAACCCATTACAGGTAACGTTGTTACTTAAGAAGCGTTACTTCCAAGCTCTGCAGTGGGGAAGCAGTGGTTGAATAGTGGTCACTTTCCCTTGATAAGATGCATGTGCTGCTATCCAGCATCGTTCTTTAGTCTAACTCTTTCAGTTCTAAATATGTGGAGGTTTTGGGCTGCTGTTGTATCAATGATTGGACAATGTTTCTGCTTAGAAAGATTCCTAGTAATGGCATTAGCAGGGGGGTGGGGGGTTGGTATGGATTTGGGGGATGCACATTAGAAGTGAACTCTGGGGAGTTGGCTTAACAGGGAAATGTATTTGAGACAGCGAGTGGGTACATGTATTTCCTACTCATTTCCCCCTAATCACCATCTGGTCACCCAACTTCAGAAGGGCCCTGCTCCCACCTCCTCCATGCCCCTTCCCACCACAGTGCTTCCTGCCTCCCCCCTCCACTGTGCCTGCCCTAAACCCATTCCTCACCTCCTTTGGCACTGAAAAAGTTCTTAACAGTTCTTTTGGGCTGTATCAATAGAAGTATAGTGTCTAGATCAAGGGAAGTAATAGTGCCACTCTATTCTGCCTTGGTCAGACCTCACCTAGAATATTGTGTCCAGTTCTGGGCACCACAATTAAAAAAGGATATTGACAAATTGGAGCATGTCCAGAGAAGGGCAACTGGTGAAAGGTCTGGAAACCATGCCTTATGAGGAGAGACTTAGGGAGTTGGGTATGTTTAGCCTGGAAAAAAGACGGTTAAGAGGTGATATGATAGCCCTGTTTAAGTATTTGAAGGGATGTCACACTGGGGATGGAGCAGGCTTGTTTTCTGCTGCTCCAGAGACTGGAACACGGAGCAATGGATGCAAGCTCCAGGAACAGAGATTCCACCTCAACATGAGGGGGAACTTTTTGACAGTAAGAGCTGTTCGGCAGTGGAACACACTCCCTCGGAGCGTGGTGGGGTCTCCTTCCTTGGAGGTCTTTAAACAGAGGCTGGATTGCCATCTGTCGGGGATGCTTTGATCGTGATTTCCTGCATGGCAGGGGGGTTGGACTGGATGGCCCTTGTGATCTCTTCCAGCTCTACAATTCTATGATTCTATGATTCTTAACAGGCCCACCACTGGTTAAACCCAGTACATTGATGGTGGCACCCAGGAAACTGCTAGCAACAAAATAAAAACTAGTAATATGAAAGGATCTTGTTTCTTTCATTCTTTTAGAAAAAGCCCCCAAAGTTTGAAGGTTAAGAGACCAGGAGGGACACTGTAAAATATTCTGTGCAAAAGGGACAACCCAACATGCTAAACCAATTGAGGAAAGCGGAATCCCAAAGAAAACCGGCATTGTATTGTTGTGCACCAGTTCCTAGGGAGCATCATGTCTTTGATGTGAGTCTCTCCATAGATCTTGCCACCTCTCGCATCTCCTTCACCAAGCAGTTCTAAGGCCTGCTGAGTCCCAGGCTCTGAACCATGTTCCATTCTGCCAACTTAGACATAATTGCTGTTCAAAGCCAACCCGCCTGCTGAGAAGCCACCTGTCCTAGGTCCTGGCTCCCCCACCCTAGCCCAAGTTGTGACTGAAAGTGCCCTTTGCTGCCAAGGTCATGCTATGCACCTTGTTGTCTTGAGAGAAGGCTACCCTTTCTTGGTTCCCTGCTGCCACAAGGTGTTCAGTCTTATATTACGCTCAAGGGCAGATGTAGGTTTAAACTAGTCAAAGAATGTAAAGACCCGCTACACTCTGAATACACAAAAATCCAAGAATAATATGTTAACCATGGGGCACAAGTTTCCTTATCCTTTGCAGGCCTTGTTAGAATTGTCTTGGATTCCATTTTGCACACCAGCATTCATGACGTGGAAAACAGGGTGTGGGAGAGAATGTAGCAGTGCTAATGCTAAAGTACTGGAGATAAGGAGGCAACTGCAAAGACTGCTGAATCCACGATTTTCAAACTGTTAGGCTTCTAATTCCATGTGTAAGTTTTATAAGGCCTGCCTCAGTTTTCCACTTTTGACTCAGAGAACAGTAATATCAGAATTAAAATGTCAAGAAATAGTTGTAGGGTGCACACTATCAGCAGCTTGGCACCTGCACTGTTTGATAAAATGGTATGCTTAAATTGTGTGAACTGCAACAAAATAGGCCGTTTAGAAAGACAAATGGGAAGGCTGTTCCCTGTGCAGGTGAACAAGTTGCTTGCTTACCCCTTTTCTCAGTGTGGTTTCTGCAAGAGAACATCACATTTATTCTGCAGTGCAATTGAAGATATCCCAGTATCTAAGCCCACATGGTGTAGTGGTTTGAGCATTGGACTATGACTCTGGTGACCAAATTTGAATCCCCACTCAGTCATGGAAATCCACTGGGTGACCTTGGGCAAGTCACACTGTCTTGGCCTCAGAGGAAGGAAAACTCTCTCTGAACAAATCTTGTCACGACAACCCCATGATAGGGTCACCTTATGATCCCTTTAAGTCAGAAATTACTTGAAGACGCTTAACAACAGCAAATCTAAGCTTGTTACAGAAGTGACTGATGTCATGTTAGAATGCAAAGGTGAGAGAGGAAGTGTTGTGGAAACAAGGCATATCTGAATGTTCAAGCACATGGAAAGCAGTTATGCCATCCTGTCTTCTTCTCTTTAGTTTCCCACAAGACAGAAACTTTATGGTGGCCAGGTTAAATATCCCATGACAATCAGAAACAGAAGGGATTTTTATGGTGAGGATAGGCTTCAGTAAATTACAGTGGGCCCTTGGTATCCACTGGGGTTTGGTTCCAGGACCCCCTGTAGATATCAAAATCCGTGGATGCTCAAGCCCAATTATATACAGTGCCATAGTAAAATGGTGTCCCTTATATAAAATGGTAAGATCGAGGTTTGTTTCTTGGAATTTATTTTATTTGGGGGTGGGGTATTTTCAAGCCATGCATGGTGGAATCTGTGGATGCCAAATCTGTGGATACAGAGGGCCAACTGTACAGGAAAGATGCATAAGTTGCATGCATTGTACAGAAAAATAAGCTAGATGGACACAGCCTCCATGGAAATCTTAGGTGTCAATTGACAACTGGTATGTTTTGATAAAGATTTCTAGCAATGAATCGTATCCTTCAAATGCTTTGTGTTGTTGCTGTGGAGCAATTGCTATAAATCTTCAAAAATATACTTTATTTTTATTTAGCATAACCTAGTTCCATCCTGAAACTTAAGTTACTATCTGCAGGGCTAGTCAGACAGCATTAGCAATCCAAGGAGCATGCTGTTTGAAGAGTCTGCCCCAGGAACTCTTGCACTGAGACATTACTTTTTGAACTGCACCTCCTAGTGCAGTGATAGTGAACCTATGACACACGTGTCAGCACTGACACACGTAGCCACTTTCCTTCCCCCTCCCACCCTCCCTAAAGTGGCGATCGGGGCTTCGAAGCCCCAGTCACCACTTTCCTCCACCCCTGCCTCCCTAAAGTTTTTCCCTCAAAGTGACACACCACCCGAGTTATGCTCAGTTTTTTGGCAAAGTTTGATACACCAAGCTCAAAACGTTGCCCATCACTGTCCTAGTGGCCATTCTAGCTGGAATTGGGTGGGTGGGTGGGATTTGTAGGGGTTTTTTTAAAAAAAAGTTTTTCCATGCTCTGCAAGAGGATACTGAAGTATATGAAAAGACACCTTCTTCGTGGCCCCAAACTCTGAACTGAAGGAGCAGGTGGTGGTGGTGGTGGTGGTATCAGGTGTGTGAGGGATCATGGGGGCTGAATCATAACTATCCACTGTTTATGACAGAAAAATATGCTGCCTGCATCCCTGTGCTTGAGGCAGCCAAGGGAAGCCCTGGTGATGCAGTGGTTAATTGCCAGTACTGCAGCCACAACATTGTGGCTGCAGTTCAATCCCAAGAGCTCCAGGGTTCACTCAGCCTTCCATCCTTTTGTAGGTTGGTAAAACTAGTACCTGGCTTGTGGGGGCAAATAGCTAACACACATTGGAGAGTGCCTAGTGCGCTATAAAAAGTGGTGTAGATGCTATTGCCTAACAATTTGTAAGCCGCTCTGAGAGCCTTCATGGCTGAAGAGCAGGCAGGGTGTAAATACCTAAAAATAAATAAATAAGATGGCACCTCCCCACCCACTCCTTTCCACATAGGAGGACTAACAGGCCTGCCAGTTAAACCTAACTGCAGTATGGAAGGTGAGCTAGCAACAGACATGCATACACACACACACACACACACACACACACACGGGGAAAGGAAGAGGGGACATTTGGGCCCCTCCCATCTGAGACAGGAGCTGCCGCCACCACTGCTTACTATCTCATTGTAGTTACCATCACCAAGGCAAGTGTTTCCTTCTTAAGGAATAGGGTAGCAGGATTGAGAGCAGGCCCTTAAACCTTTCACCTCCACCTCCCATGAAGAGCCTCAGTGGTTGACTGCAGTGCTAGAGGGCTCCCAATTCATGTTCATGAAGAGCCCTCTTTTCCTCACTCATCCCTCCCTATGAGACTACACGGGGCAACAGGAAGCACCTCTTAGACCACAGGATGCAACCAAGGAGCAGCAAAAGGCTTTGAGCGGGGGCGGGGGATACAAATCACAAAAGGAGTATAGTGAGGATCTCCTGGGGAGCCGTACAAGAGAGAAGTCCAGGTCCAAAGGGGGGGGGGGCGCACGAGGCCATTGTCTGGCAAAGGAATAATGAGTATGGTGGCAGATTGCAAAACAAGTGATGCTATAGCAGTTGAGTAAGCAGTAATTTTAGAACTGAGATTTGGAGGGAAAGAGAGGGAGGTGGCTTGAGATTTACAGGCCAAGCGAATCCCAGAAGCATTTGTCGAAGAAGCAAGGGGTTGGGGAATACAGCTATGATTTGTTCTGCTTTGCCTTGCTTTTTTTCTGTCATTTATCCTCACTTGATTACTGTTTTGCTCTTGATGGCCTACATCCTATTGTTAGTCTATTATTACTTTGCTAGAGTAAACCCACTGAATCACTGGAAGTTCCAAAGTTCCCACTGATTCAGTGGGTCAAATTTAGTTAAGGCTAACGAAGAGATGTAGACCTGTATATTTACAATCTACAACAAGGATGGGGATCATGTGACCCTCCAAAAAGTCCCATCAGTCTGAGTCAGCATAGCCAGTGATAAGGAATGTTGGGAGTATATGGAAGTCCCCAGTTACAAGTAATGCAGTTACATGTAAAGTATTATTATTTTTAGTTACAAGAGTACAACAGTGACACATTACAAAAGGAACTTGATAAGTGGGAATGAATTTTAGTTTCATTTCCAGTTATTTTTAAAAGTTACATTTCTAGTTATTTTTTAAAGTTACCTTTAAAGGGCATTTTTAGAATCAATTTTGATTTTTCAGTTTTTCAAGTTTTGTGCTATTCTCTTATCTAATGTCAGGGGTGTTTCCTCCCTCCCAAGTAAAAAAAAGTAACAAGCAATACAATGAGCAATCATTGTATGAGTCATTAAATGTTATAATAAGTAATGACAATGCTTTATTTTTGCCACACTATAATAAAAAACAGGAACATATTACTTTTACAAGTAATTTCCCAAGCTCTAGATATTCTATTCAGGATGATCCATGGGTGGGGCAGCGTTTTAACCTGACACTCAGTGTTGCTTTACCCATAAATCCTGACACTCGGTGCTGCTTTGCCCATAAATCTCTCCCCGTTCTACTCCCCATTTGGTTTGCTGCAGCCTCGCACTTGAGATGTCAGTCTGGGTACCTTCCTCATAAGCCTATTTTCTGACAAGGAAGGGCTCCAGGATGCCGCTTGGAAACCAGGCCTGCCAGTAAAGGCACTAGTCTGCTACTTCAAGCAGTAATCTAGCAAGGAGTGGCACTTCTCACATTGAGCAACAGTGTGGACAGTACCAGCTCTTTCTAGCACACCCTGGAGAAATCTAATCAGGGAGTAGATCTGTGTAGCAACTGGAAGAGGGGAAGGCCCCCTGTTTGGAAGGAAATTGAATTCCCAAGAGTGTACAGATTATGGCTAGTACAGAGGCTCATAGGAAACTACTGTATATACATGTATGTCCCTTTGTACATTTCTTGGGTATGGAAACATTTCCCCCTTCTTTTAGTTCATACGGGCGGTTTGGGCTGCCACATTTTCAAAGTGGTCTACCACTCCTCAACATTATCTCTTCCAAAAAAAAAACACACACACACACACACACACACACACACACAGTATTGTTTTTGTTTTGTTTTATCAAAATGACTGTGTCTCCGTCAAATTCACAGCCCCACTTGCTGCCAAATTGCACTGTTCTTATGTGCCTTTGACATTGTGTTGTATTAGCATTAGTGTGAGGTGTCAGAAAACAAACGTATATTTATCATGAGTTGTACAGATGTCTAGAACTCCAAGTCCTAGCAGATTCTTTGGCTACAGCACACAGCCTTTTGCTGTCACAGGACTCCTCTTGATTGGGAGAAAGGGCAGAATGGGAACCATCCAGTGGAAGTGCAGAGGTGGTAGTAAAAGCCTGATTAGAATTTGTGGTGTTGTTGTTTTTTTAACTGTTATTTTAGCAAGTGAAGGGTGGGCCATGAACAAGGATCCATAATTACACTGATAACTATGGTTTGGTTTGGTTTGGTTTGGTTTGGTTTGGTCAGAATGAAAGAATCAAGGAGAGCCTGCCCCTCACAGGAACCCCAGTGATGCCTAAGAGGTTTCCAAAGCATAGAAAAGTGGCTAGGATTCTCCCTGTTGCTGCCTTGAGGCCCAGTGTCCATCTACACTGTAGAAATAATGCAGTTTGACACCACTTTAACTGCCATGGCTCCATCCTACAGAACAGAGTTTTGTGAGGCGCCAGCATCTTTGGCAGAGAAGGCTAGATACCTTGTAAAACTACAAATCCCAAGATTCCATAGGATGGAGCTGCAGCACTTAAAGTGGTGTCAAACTGCATTATTTCTACAGTACAGATGCTCCCTCGGAAACACTTCAAGAACCATGGAACTTCTTGCTGCTTTAAGGCTTGGTGCACTGGGGACATACTCCTGACCCTTTCCTTAGCTTTGGCGAATGGGGGCTCCCTGTGTAATATCAGAATAAGTTGCCCGTTTGGGAGGTTATGCTGAGTATAAACTTGAACTGATTATCAGAGCAAGTCAAGACTTGATTATATTGTGGAGGAGGGCGTGGTACTGATATTATAAAATGTTGCTTTAGGGAGCTGATGGGACTTGACAATTGTATCAGATTAGCAGCTAATTTATATTTAGCCACTTCTTTACAAGTAGCATGGCTGACAACTGGTGCAGCTTTTGGATCCAGTATTCTGTGACTACTTCCATCCTTAGACTTGTTCTTATTTTTCCTCCAAGCTCCCCTGAGCCATAGTCCCAGTACTATGGGACTATGTCTCCAAAACACAGACAAATATGTTCCCCTCCTTGAGAAAGTTGGTCTGTTTTCTTTTACTACTACTGCAGCAGCTTCATTCTGGGCATCACACTGATAATTTGTAGGTAGGTGGGCTGTCTGCTGGTTAGCATGGGAAGGTGATCAGGAGAAAGGGCTGACTGCAGACAACTTGGCCAAACCCGTGGCACACTCAGTTTCCCTTCTGCTGCCAGGAGTTAGCAAGGAGGGATAATGTAGATCCATGATCACACCAGGCAACCCTACTGCAGCAACTTTTGTCAGATCTCCCTCTGTTTTCAGAACAGACAACCCTTGACTAGCCTTCTGCTTTCTGTGACTCATGCCAAACGTCCCTTTTCCCTAGGAGCCTTGTCATCCACACCCATGAATCTCTAGTTTCCCTAGTCTTGAAAACCACCAAGGGATGCTTCAACCTCCTCCCCAGTGAAGCTGCAGTTCTGTATCGCTTCCTGAGCAGATGTGCCAAGATACTGAGCAGCTTCTCTTGGTACTGTCGGCCTTTGAGTGCCTGAATCCTGTTTATCCAAAAATGACAAGCAGTGACTGGACCCAACACCAGTCCACCAATATTAGTGCCATGTGGTGCTTGTCCAGAGCCCTCATAGGAGAGGTCAGTGTTTCGTTGGGATTTCACATCATAGCAAAAGAAGAAGAAGAAGAAGTGAAAGAGACAGGGACCCATGATAATATTGCTCTGAGAGAATACAGTCTCTGCGGCAGGGAGGGGGGCAGATCTGAGAACAATTCAAGGCCCTTTCCTTAAAATGCAGCATTTTTCAGATGGTTGCTGCACCAGGAAGAATCACCTAATAAAACTCACTTAGAAGCATCTCCACCTGGCAGGGAATATTCTGCCTTTGAGCCTTGGAAGGCAGCCCAATTGCAATGTACCCCACATTCTGGCTGAAATGAACACAGGATTCACGTTTATGATGCACAGCCAAGCAGAGCACAAGTACCTTTGCAGCTGGTCGGTACACATTTAAACTGGGCCCTGCAGTGCATCAGCACCAAGCAGTTAGGAAAGCTGGGCCTGTCACCAGAGATTCAGAGGGCTAGCCTGAAAGCAGGGGGTGTTTCATTCAGAGTTAAGCCTTTAACCTCTGTACAGAAGCCCCAGCTTTCTCCACAATCTTCAGGAATTCCGTGGAGGCAGAGGCTGTACAGGGACATCCAGGCAACAAGTGTGTGGCATCAGAGCATTGCACTGAGTCATTACTGTTGTTAGCAACATCCCCATGACTGGGGGGTTTCCTTTCCCTGAAGACCCCCTAGAGCATGAACCTGAATCACTTGCTAGGAGGTCTGTGATGCACTGTTGTTTAGCTGACTTCATAGTGAGCTCAGCTTTCTGTAACTGAAACCACTAGAAACATTTTCGTTCATGCACTAAAAATGTTTTATATTCCATTGGTATACTATCTGTTTTGGTGAGCTGTGGTTTACACACTAATACTTGCCATCATTCCTTGAAATGGAATTCATTAATAAATCCCCAAACATAGGGAAATCCTTGCAATCAAATTAACTAATGAGGCAGCTGCATGACATGGCTATCAGTGATCTGCCTTTCATGACCAAAATCTTATTGCATAAACAATGCCTGTTCCCCAAAAGTGCAATGGGTTGTGAACTGGTTATGTTTATCAGGCCTCAAAAAGGGCAAGACAAGCTCAGTCTCAGGAGTTCCCAGCCCTACCCCTATAAATCTTTTCATGTTTTCTCAGTCCCTCTATTTTCCTATGACTGCCTTAAACATCACTGTGAAGTCAGAAATCAGGAGCAAAGACTTTTCAGCAGGCTTTCCCCAGAATTGGGCTCTGAATGGATAAAGACTATTAGTGTGCAAAATATACAGTGATGATAAGAAAATTATAGGAGGTGATGCAGACCGTTATTTGTTTGCCACAAATGTGTCCATGAAACTATGTGACGAGTTGCTGGACTGTAACATCATGTAAAGTAGCAAGGAGAATGTTTTGTTTATATATTGATGCAAGTATACATGTATGTATGTTTACAAAATCATCTGCATGTAATTCAGCATTATTGAGAGCAGGAGAGGGGACGTGAGCTGAGAACCTAAGTTTACATTTAGGCTGCCATCCACCCAGAATTTTACTCACCTGGGCAAAATTTTAGCCTCTGGTCAATTCCCAGACAAGGAGAATATAAAGTCAGGTGAGTTGGAGGGGAACGTGTGCAAGTTACACTGAAGGGAGAATTTCCACTAGGTACAGATGCCTGTGTAAGCTTCACGTTTCACTGCAGATCTTAAAATGCAGGATTCCTGTCCAACATAGAAAGGATCATTCTAACAGGCACTTACACTTACACAGTCCCAGTGGCATTGCTAATGAAAAGACCAAAACTCAATTTTTGATTTTTAACTTGTGTGAGACAGGCATCCTGCACCTTTGAGTATCATGTGAAAGCTTTTGAGCCATAGCATGTGGGTTTCATTGCTTTTTTTTTATGATCTTCTTCTGTAAGATGGTGCTTTGAAACAGATGCTTGCTCCCTTTTCAAGGAAAAGATATTTCACAAGGGCTCTGAGTATTTGTGCTTTAGGGGAGAATTGTGTTCCCTTGGATAAAGTGGCACTCTGCATGTGCTCAGAAGCCAAAACATTCATTTCTGTTTCATATACACGTTTCAGGGGATAAAGAGGGGATCGTTACTTAAGTGAACTTGAACATCTCTGTATTGCTCCCAATGTCCTCTGGCTACCTTGCTTTAAAACTGCCCCACTCTTATTTTATTCACCTAGCAAATAAGGATTTTTAATATATATAAAAAGCCCTCACATTTCAGTGGATGGGGGTGACCTTCAACCATTTTGTACAGAGTGTGTGCTGGATATACTGATGTTCCTGAAGCTACATCATAAACAAACCATATGACAAGGTGTTGTGATGTGACCTATCCAGGTAGCAGCTTATAGGCAGAAAATAGGGGCTGTCTCCCAACAGCTCCTACAAACCCATGATATGGCTAGGAAGAGGTTTCCGGACAGCACAGGACTTTGTGTGCTGGAAAGAGAGGAGGTAATGGTTTCCTGTTCCTGCAAAAGCTACTGGGAACCAGCTCTGTGCGGTGAGTTGGGATCTATTGGCTCTCCTATGGGAGAGGCTACCCAGCACTCAGGAAGCATCCAGCAAATGCATCTCCTGCCAAATTCTGCTCATATTTTTGGGAGAGGTCAGCTGGCTTCCATCTGTGTAGGCCTGGCGTGCCTGTAGGTGTGTGAGTCTATGTCCAGGCACAGGGCATGCAAGGCTTTTGCGTGCAAGCATTGGCGCGAGTATGTGTATGTGAATCCAGGGTGTGCTTGCTTCTTTCTCTGGATAAAAATAATTTTTTCTAGGTGTGTGTGTGGGGGGCCCTCACATTTCTTTGTCATTTAACACATCTGGATCCCGTATGTATGTGTGTGTTTGTGTGTGAGTGAGTGAGTGAGAGAGAGAGAGAGCGTGCACAACAGACAGACTGGACAGATTTGTGTGGGGGGTTTCTATACTGGATATCCATTGTGGTGTTATGTCACAGAAAAGCTTTCAGTCCCTAGGAGCTGGCACACCAAGGGGTGGAGACACCGCTTATGGAAGTATCGATGCCACAGAGGCAGAATTCCCTCAGTGTGGGTCCCAAGATTATGTCCCTGGAGTGGCTGGCAAGAGCTGGCTTTGTTTCTCTGGGCTAATTCGAAATGAGGTACCCCGACTGGGTGTCTGCACTTGTTTGGTGGCCTATTTATCACAGGGCAAGAGGCAGAGCGGCAGCAAGTGAGGGGTTAAGTGCAGGCTCAGCTGTTCTGGATTTTCTTGGTTTCACAGCGAGCTGTTTGATGTCTGAATGCACAGGGGACTCCCCCGCCTCTCAGCCTTCCCTCCCTCTCCATCCTCCCCCTCCCTCCCCCTTCTCTCTCTTTCTCCCCCCCCCTGCACCACACACACACACACCCTTTGCGGACCATGCGTTCCTTCAGCAGCTTCGTCTCATGGCACCAAGTGACTCTCAGCCTGCACGCTACTCCTCCTCTGGTTTGAGCCGAGGGCACCTCGTGCAGCTTCTCCAATGGAGCCCTCCTAAATAGCTCCGCACAGGGGAGCTGCCAGAAGAGGAGGGGTGATACATGTGTGTGTGTGTGCGCGCGTGCGGCGTTGTGGGGAGTGGGAGTAAGTGCTGTGAAGGGAAGAAGCCGAGGGTCTGGGAGCCGAGGAGCTGCCAGCATAATCGCTCCTAGGCTAGCCGGCAACACATGCTCTGCTCCATGGCTAACTCAGGCTGCCTCCTGGTCTCCAACTCCGCCTTGCTCCCACACTCGCTACCATGCCCTCCAGCCTTCCTCTACCTCCAGCAGGTAAGTCCACCTCTTTTATATCTTTCCCTGCTTCACTCGTGGGTAAGCTATTCCCCCGCCCCCCAAAAAAACCAATGGGTCAGAACTTTCATCCCCCCTTCTCTGTTTCCCCCAAAGGCATGTACATTTTGATTACTCAGTTGTCACATGAGTTGCTTGTGGTTCCAGGGTAAGTAGCACCTGTGTGCTGTCTGTCTGCAGAGGTGGCTGGTGGCAAGGCTGAGGGATAGCATGAACTGGAAACTCAGAATCAAGGGGGTGACACTTTTTCCTGGTTTCTAAGAGCTGTTAACGTGGGTGCCTCTGATGTTCAACTTTGATAAATTCCTCCTTAGAAAAATGGGTGACTGTGATGCAAATATAGAATGTGTTTGTTTATGGTAGCAGTGAAGTCTCTTTTTAAAAGAGCCTTATTCAGTATATGGCATCAAATGGTACTGTGTGGATTTTTCATGAGTTCCCCCACCCCTGCCCTGCCATTCCAGTTCTGTTGCAGTCAAATGTTATGCCCCAGGGTGGTTGGATGTGACTGTTCTTATGCATATGTGTGTGAAGTTGTTTCAAATATAAATCGCTCTGTCTCAACTTGGCCCTCCAAAGTGCTGCAACCCAGTTTCCAGCCAGCTTTGGTACTGCCAGCTGAATCTCAGGTGTGTCTCCCCTTAGCTGAAGAATCTCGCTGCAATGTGAGTCTAGTTCCTTAACTTCTCCCACAGGGCCAGTGGGGAGGGGGAGTGTGATGCCCTCACACCATCACACACACACACACACACACACCCGCAGGACGGCACTTTCTTTCACTTCATCACTGTGGACATAAAGCTGCACATGGCTCCTTGCTTAGGGATCTCCAGAGGAAAGGAAGTCTTTGCTTCCCCCCCCCCCAAAAAAAGCCATGAGAACACACACACAGCCTCTTTGCGCACGCACACACACAGCCTCTTTGCAGCATCGGAAATCCCCATCTCCCAGCTGTGCTAACCCTTCCATTTGCGCTCAAAGGAGTTTTAAATATTCATGTCATCGTAACCACTGGCACTAAGTGGTCTACATGGCCAGCCAGCTTTGGGGCAGAGGGGGCCTGATGGTCTTTCCTCTAAGATCTTACACAAAAGAAGGAAGGCGACTGTTGCCTGGCTTGGTTTTTTAAATCATTGAACAAAAGCCTTTAAAACTGCAAATCCAGGACTTCCCTCAAGTTTTGCTGAGGTGAAGCAGATGCCTTTTCCCTCACTACTGTCTAGAAAAGGCAGATGCTCTGAAACATGGAGTTTTCTGAGGTCTCTTACTGTGTGTGTGTGTGTGTGTGTTGGTTAAAGCACTGGCCTAGGGGGAAGAAGGAAATTTTGGATGCGAGTCTTCCTGTGAATTCCAGTTTCTTCCCCCTTGTGCTTGGGGCTCCCTGAGGAAAGTGGCTCATTCAGAAAACATCCCTCAGTTGCGCGGGGGACTTATGAATGCCTAACAGGGAACACTTGGGGAATATCTTATGTTTTGAACTAGACAGTCAGGGCTAAGATGATTAAAACAGGGAGGATGTTCTCTTAGTGGAATCCCTTTAGGTTTCTGTTTCTGGTCGCACTGCGTAGCACATCAGCCTGCTAACTCTTCAATAAAGCTGCATGGACATGTTTACCCTGATGTTTATTGCATTTCCCCTAGACTGGGTAAGGAAACATTGCAAGCGAGTTCATTAAATGAGTGGCTAGAGCCCACAACACTGGCACTGAGGAATTTAGGGGGGTAGCTTCATTTTCCCTAGCCTTTTCTGATGGAGCTTCTTCGCTTGCATTCGGCCTCCTTTTTTCTTCTTCTTTTTTAACTTTTTTTCTTTTATTTTCATGAGCCTCTTGCACTTTAGTTGCAAATTTTTCAGACATGGGTAGAAGGAAGGCTAATATGTATTTGGAGTAAGTGTGTGAGTTATTTTTGGTTTGTTCAGTATTATTTGGAGGAGCTAGTCAACCAATTCACTGCTTGCTATTGTCAGAAGTCAGTAGTCTCCATCTGAATTTCCTGTTGATTCAAAATAGTATCTTAAAAATAAGCACAATGTAAGAGGCTGAGGCAGCAGACTTCATGGAAAATCCCCATCTATAGACCTGGGCAGAAGCTGCAATTTGCAGCATGAATGTTCAGATCCTGATCCCGTTTTGTTCCAGGGGTTGCTTCTCTTGAGGCCCTCCTGCATGAGCCATGATGGGTGAGGGGGTCTTTATGCCTGTTTCTGGGTCTTGCTGTCTAGTATTATACAAGATATATGAACCTGATTTTTGCAGTGAGTAGGACTGGCTGAAAGCTGTGCTCTCTAGGGAGTAGAACCTATGTAACCAAACTTTCTAAGGCAAGTGAAAACATGCATTTTAACAATTGGTTACCTAATTCTTTCTACACAGGCCCATAGCAGGCCTTTGTCAATAGATGGCCATGGGTGTATCAAAGGTGGTGTTGCCAGTTCCTTCCTCTGAAATATAATCTGCAGATCTGGTATTTGTTGGCAGTCTGCCATCCAAGTACTAAACAGGGCATTTGGTTTATTTCTACCTCTGTTTTGATTGGCAGAACCTGGGTGTGAACAACAAGATAACTTCATTTTAGGGCAGGGCCAACACATTCTGGTACTTTTGAGAGAAACCTGTCCCCAAATAATAATTAGCTAATTTGATAACTAGCCACTCTTTAATAAAACCTCAAAGCTTTCAACTGAGTGGCTCTCCTGCCAATTTCCATCACTCATATTTTTTCCCTGTGGATTCCTTAGTATCAGACTGTATAACTGAGATAGGATATTAAGATAAATGGACCATTGGTCTAACACAGAGGTTGGATTCACAGATAGCGGCATGCACAGTTATTGAATTCTGACTTTTATCTGAACCATGGTTTGTTAGCCAGTTTCAAACCACAATTAGAAGCCATAATAATAATGATGATTATGATATTTATTTATATCCCACCTCTCCCATGAGGATCAGGACGGCAAACATCATTTAAAACATTATCCATAATCTACAAACATTAAAATATACATACAATGGTACATAATTCAAATTTTACTTATAAAAACACAATTAAAATAACTTGAAATAAGAAAAGACATAAAACAATTTTAAAAAATAACAGCATAGTAAACCAGAAAGTGACAGTCATGCATCTAATCTAATATGGAAAAGCCTGCTGGGAGAGATCTGTCTTAATAGCCCTCTTAAACATCCTCAGATTGTCAATGTATCGGATCATAGGCTTGTTTAAACCATGGTTTGTTGTTACATCTGAACCTATATTAATGGTTTGTCCATCACTTATTTCTAACAACAGGAACTGATAAAAGAGGTGGGATAAAAACAGTCCAGTAAGGAGGAAAACAAACTATCTGTGGAACAATTGATGGTTAAAACAACAAACCATGGCTGACAGAAACTGTGGCTTAGTGTGATGTTCATATGCAACCAGTGTGGTAGTGATCACGAACTTTATGCTGTTAAATTGTATTGTTAAAAAATGGAGTTCATCACCCAAAGGTAAAAAATTAAATTTGTTGTCCCAAACTTGACAATGATACTACTAAAATGTGTCATAACAGAGTTCTGTTTGTGTGTCTTTAATATTTGCATGCAAGTCCACAAACACTAAACACAGAAGGGACCACTGAAACAAGTTTCAGTTAACACTCCTGTGGGCCCATTAAATATTAAATAGCCTCAAAGCTGGACACAAAAAAAGAACAATTTTAGTATCCCAATTAATTGTCTGACACTCTTAGTGTGCCTCTTAATTGATGTATGTACAATGCGTGTGGTATAATGTAGTATTTAGTTCAATTTGGAAGTGGTGGCAAATGCTGCCAAATATTTTTACATCATTTTTATTAGCCAGAATTTAATTCTTTTATTAACAGGAAGATTCAGAATGGTTTCAGAAAACTAGGAGGTTTGGAATACTGGCATGTGAATCATGCAGATTCTTCTGTGTTTAGATAAATAACCAATGTGGGACTAAAGCTTAAATCCTATTGCTAAACCTGTTCAGGAATTGGTTTTACACAAATGCTGATTTACTGTTCAGCAGTTGACTCAGTGTGTCTTCTCTGGCTAAGACTTCCAATTGAATTTAAGCTTAAAAAATATCAGTCTACTTTTATGATGGAAGTCTGTGCCAGCATTTATTGCACACATATCTGTTTTAAATAGTTTGATGATGATGTGTGTGTGGAGGTAGACAGAAAACGCTGGGCTTTGTAGCTGGACCTGAGGATTATGTGTATTTGTGTGTGTGCCTTCAAGTCACCTGTTGATTTATGGCGACCTCATGAATTTCATAGGGTTTTCTTGGGCAAGGTATACTCAGAGGTGGTTTTGCCAGTTCCTTCTTTTGAAATATAGCCTGCCAGGCTGACCCTGCTTAGCTTCCAAGATCAGATGGGATCTGGTGCCTTTGGGGTATTTAGGCCCTTCCCTGAGGGATTATTATCTAATGACCAGGCTGAATGCTGATATGAATTACCAGACGCTTTTGGCAGTGAGCACCACTAGGAAATGGCAGGGCTGAAACAAATTGGGTGTTACCACTACCCAAATAAAATTTGAACATTTGGCTCATTAAGTTTGATTTATTCAGTCCCTAGTAAAGCCAAAGTTTTAGTTGAATTGCTTTAATATTAATTAATCCATTCATTATATTTCAAGTTGTTAAGACATACTCATCCAATAACACAAGGTGACCCACACAGCAAATCCAATTGAAAAATTACTATTTTTGTAATTTTGAGAATAACAGATCAACAAACTGTAGCAATTAAATTCACAAGCCCATTTTAAAAAATCTGCTTACACAACTGGGTTGAATGTTGAACTGGTGCTCTTAAGTGTGTTGCAGAAATTTACAGACTGTTCAAACTGCTTTGTGTATTTCTCTCTCTGGCTTCTCTTCGCAAATGAAGATTCAGGAAACGATTCAGGAAACGAAGATTCAAGATTTGTGTATTTATTGTATCCTAAAAGAGGGGATAGAATAGTAGAGGCTTGCTCATGGAGGGTGGCATAAAAAACCAGCCATAATTCCCTGCATGTGCACATAGATGTCTGAGCATCAGTTGTTTCTTGAGGGGGGAAAAGAACGGAAGCTATATTAAAAGGCAAGATTTGTCTTTATTTCAGTGTTATTGAAAGACACCCCACCTACCCCTGCTGCCCAACCTTTCATCCATTCCAGGGATGGCGTATTTAATATTTCATTGTGTGTCTCCATAACTAGTTATATGGAAAATCAAACTACCCAGAGGCTTGGGAATCTTTAGCTATCTTGGGGGCTTTCAGGGTAGTGGTGGAATGGTTTTCTGTAGCTGCCAAGAGCCAATGTGTTGGGTTGCACCTGGTCCAGCCCCTTGGGAACTCAGCTGCAGAGCTGTCTGCACGATGTACCATCACCTGCCAGGCATGCAAGAAATTGCCCACCTGGCCTTTTTTTCCTATAGGGTGCTGGTAGTGAGGTGCTGAGAGGAGGAGGAAGGGGATTTATCCCAATGCTTTCTGAGTCTGATTGAGCAAAATGAAAAATTGGTTCGGAGGCAAAGATAACTTGAGGGAGTTGCTGTGCGGGTGGAGGAGAGAAATGCCGAAAAAACTATATAGGAGGTTTGCTACAATTGTGGTGTCTTTTCCTTAGAGCAGCATAATCAGCAGAGATTGTGATCATCCTGCTGAGTTGCTTGGTGTTTAGAAACTGCCCTCAACATTGTTAGGTGGGAGAAATTCTTAATATTTTCTGTAGCAAGCAGATTTCTTGTTGACCAGCTTGGTGCAAGTTCCTCCATGGAGCGTCCTGGATATCCGGTAATGTGTGTAGCAGATACTGTAGCCCACGGGTGATTTTGTTAATGTGCACTAATTTGCAGAGTGGGTCAAAACCACTGTTAAATGTACTCCCACATGCCACCACATGTTTGAAGTCTGAAGGTATCTGGGGATATTATAAAGCTTTTGGGTCACCCCAAGCAGAGTGCATCTCCCAACTGACAGCAGTGCCTTCCTGAACAGAAAATTTCCATTGCTTAAAGGCAACTAGGAAGGGAGGGAAATGATGTCGTCAGGTTAAACATCTCAGGAGAATGAATGTTCTTTCACTACTAACCACATAGTTGCAAGTGAAATCCTGTCTTATTTATCTATCTTTACTGCTGCCTTCTCACTTCTTTCATTTTTCTTTCCTTTTGACTCTCATCACTTTGCTTGGATCCTTTCTGCCCTCCAGGCCCTCACCCTGCAAAGCTGTATTTGTGTAGCGGGCACAAGCAGGGCAAAATGCTTTTTCTCCAATGATATCTTGACAAAGTCTTGAAAACATGTTAAAACAGCAGTTTATCTTATCCCTGCTACATTTTCATTTTGTTTTGTAATCCATGTTTCCCTTATTTAAAATATTGCAGAAACACCTCAGAAAGAAAGAGACACAGGGAGAGCAGAAGCCTACAAAATTGAGGGTCATAAATGCTTTTTAAAAAATGTATGCTAGTTTTATAGGAATTCGAAGTTCTAAATCCAAAAATGACCTCAGGTTTGCTTCATTGTGTACAGGTTTTTTCATAACTTGCTTTGACGTTTTTATATTGTAATATGTGAGTGAATGAAATTAGTACTGAAATCAGTAATGAAATTTGTCACAGAGCTGTGTGTGGTATGACATTTTTGTTGTGTGTTTTTTTCAAACTCAGCTCCCCAAAATACATTAAAATAGCTACAATATTTAAAGAAGGTTTTTTTGTTGCAAGCCTATAGGAAGGATTTTTGTGTGCATGTTTGAGCACAGAAAGAGAATTGTGTTTATGAGCTCACACTGTGTATGTGTGTTTATGTCTGTGTCAACTTACCCCACTAATGTACCTTTTTTGCACACATTATCTTGAAATTACAGGGGAATCCACACAACACAAATAATCCAGTTTGAAACTGGATTGTTTGCATGGCTCTTTCCTGTGGAATCCTGGGATTTGTAGTTTTACAAGGTATTTAGCCTTCTCTGACAAAGAGTGCTGGTGCCTCACCAAACTACAAATCCCAGGATTCAATAGGAAGGAGCCATGCAAATAATCCAGTTTCAACCTGGATTATTTCTCTAGTGTGGATACCCCCGCCATTTTATGATGTTATTTGAATCCTGCACATGCAACTACATGCTATCAGTTCCTGGTGCACAGCCCCCCCCCCTCTCTGTGTGTCTGTTTGTACAATCTGCAAAAGGACACTTACACTTTCAGAACTTCTCAAAGTAGCATCACAAATCTTCAACAAATCCAGAAATGTAGATACTCACCCACCCAGTCTTAGATTTAGAGTGTTCGTGTTTTGGTTTATTTTGTTTTTAACCCCAGCCTTCATGTTAACCGAAGAAAACCTACACAGAATGAAATAATGGGCTTGGCTTGCTCTCACATGCAGCCCTGATCACCTTGACAAATTAACCTACCCTCATATGCAAACCCTGATGTTTATAGGCTCCCCTTTGGCATGTATCAATTCATTTTGCTCATTTGCAGCATTTGCTTTATGGGTGGGATTTAGCTAGGGCTGAGGGAGAGGAGCTTGTGGTGGGGAAGGTGGGGCACTTTAAGTAGGAACCATCTTTTAGGTTTAATAAATGCTCTCTCTCTCTCACACACACACACACACATTCCCATTTCATCTTCTTCTGCTTGAAATAATATGGAGGAGGGAATAAGCCTGCTGAGTTATGCCATTGCCATGAGCAACACCACAGGCTGGCTAATACTTCCAGGTAATGTGTGCCAACATAATAATTCTGTTTCTGCTGAGTGAAGTTTCTTGGTTTCATGCCTTAGACATATTAGTCCATAAAAGAAATTAGAATTAAATAAGGAGCAGAGCCAGTGTGGTTTAGCGGTTTGAGCTCTGGAGACATGTTTTCAAATCCCAGCTTGGCCATGGAAGCTCCCTGGGTGACCTTGGGCAAGTTACACTCTTTCAGCCTTAGAGGAAAACAATAGCAAAATCCCTCTAAACAAATCTTACCAAGAAAATCCCTTGATAGATTTGCCTTGAGGTTGTCATAAGTCGGAAATGACTTGAAGGCACACAACCACAAGATCCATATTAGGAAAGGTTATGCAATCTGTACCAACCAGTGGAAACTTAAGTAAGTGTGGGAGTGGTTTGGTTTGATCCTTAAACACAGACACTGGCCTATGAGAAAGAGAAAGTGTTTGTGTGTAATAGCTTTGGTAGTGATGTCTCTTATTTACAGTCGACCTCTGATGTATGAGCACTTTAAGGACCATTCACTGGAGTGACCAGTGCAGCCAGTGAAGGGAGGCCTTCTCAACATGAGATGGCTTCTCTTAGGAAAGAGGCAACGCCAGGGAAAAGGCCCCAGCAGCCATTTTCCATACAAAGGTGCAGCGAAGGTGGCTTGAACCACTCTTTTGCTGACTTCCAACAAACTTGGCTGAGTTGCTCAATTGTAGTCTCAAGTGCTTTGGGATGAAAACCTAACCATTTCTTTCCCTCCCTGCCAACTTTTCAGTCAAGGTTCTATCACAGCAATGCAAGGATCTGACCAAATCCCCCACCCAACATACAGCTACCATTGCAGGGAGAGACAGCAGCTCCATAAGTGGGCCAGTCTTACTGAGCCCAGGCAGCACAAATGTGCAACAGAGAAAAGAAGGCATTTTGTGTGTTCAAAAACATACCCAAGACCCTCTGTGAGAGTTGCCATCTCAGTAATGCAGTCAGGAGGGAAAGGGCCAGCTTCAACCCTTCCCTGCACTACGGATACGACAGCTTGACTGCAGCAGTTCAGGATGGAAAGGAGGAGAGAAAACTCTTCCCTCATCTCTCCACCTTGGGAGACTTCAGGTTGTTGATGTTGCTTGGTCAGGTGCTTGTGGGGTGGAAGTGGTGCGGTCTTGGAGTAGGATGCCTCTCAGCTCAAGTCAACTTCCTCTGGGCCACCCATATCCAAATTTATGACATCAGTGGTTGTAGGGAACGGCTGGATTTCTTAAACCTTCTCTTCATGCAATGGAACTTCTCCCCCACCCCCACTTGTGCCATGGAGGAAAACTTTTCCCTAAACCCCATTGCAGATCAACCTCCCTAATTTTGGGTGAGTGGAGAGGACTTAAAAGAAGCATACAGGCAGCCTTGCTGCCCCTTGGTCTTTGTGATGCCCTCTTTTCAATGGGCATACAGCCAGTGGAATTGTTTTTATGATTTTGAGCCTAAACAAAATCATTTTGAATCCGCGCATGTTTTCGTGCTCAGTAGGAATGTAAATCTTCACTCATTTCATTCTTATATACAAAAACAAATAATTTCAAACATTTTCTACCTGATGAGAAGGATTACAACATCTTGCACTTTTAAAAATGGATTTTCACATTTTGTTGATTTTGTTTGTTGTGGGGGGGGACTTTTTTGGCACTGAAAGCTGTGACAGGAATCCTGTTGGTGAAATCTTTTTAAGTGCCATTGGGGAAGGGTGTGTCCAGCATGTCCTTCACACAGTGACCCCACAGGTACACAACCTACCTTTCTGATGCCCATCACCCTCCCTCCACAGCCTTTTGGTGGTCAGGCAGGGGCAGAGACTGCAGCCATGTGGCATCTGACTATGTTTGTGTGGCTGGACACACAAAGAAAATGTCATCCTTCTGAATCTCTGGAGCAGTGTTTCTCAACCAGGGTTCCCTGGAACTCTAGGGTTCCCCAAGAGGTTCCCCGAGATATTGAGATTGTGCGGGGAAGCAATAGCAGTATATAGAATAATGTTTATGCAGGGGTTCCCTGAGACCTGAAAATTATTTCAAGGTTTCCTCCAGGATTAAAAGGTTGAGAAAGGCTGCTCTAGAGTATCCCTCCAACACCTCTGGCAGGCTTTTTTTTTATGCATTTGACTGCAGAAATGTAGCTGGAGGCTTTGTGGCTGCCATCACCCCAGCCTTCCTTAACCACCAAAAGGCTGGGAGTGGGGAGGCATTCAGCAGCAGAAAGTTAGCATGTGCACCCTGTGGAGAAGGGACGGCAGCAGAGGCATGCTTAGAGAAGCTTAACACTCTGCCAGTACCATGCAGGAACTTGGCTAGTGCTTTTTGTGTTCAAAAAGAACCCCACTTTTCTGCACAAGTGAATTTTTCACAACAAAACTCCCAAAAAATTAAACAAAAAAATCTGCATGTGGTTGACCGTTTTCATCATCACATCATTATTATTACAAGAAATGTCCAATATAATAAAATTACAACTACAAAAGATAGACCAGAGAAAATAAAACAACTACAAAGAATTACAGAAAACTTAAGAAAGAATATACACAAGAAGACAAAAACAAAGAGTGAAAAACTGAATTCCAACTTTCTTACCGATGGTTATGTATGTTATGTAATCTTACTTCTATTACAAATTATTTTACATTCTACTACTTATTTACTGTTACAAATTTTCTAAACCTCATCAAAAAGAGTTCTAAAAATGTTTTTCTCTTATTAAAATAGGTGCATTATCCATAGTGGTTGATCAGTTTCTCAACAAATGTGTTGACGTACTTTCACATCAAGGATGAGAAGATATATGAATCTTTACATCTCTAGGCCCCAGGAGAGTGGACTCTATACCCACTGAAAAGTACTTCAAAATCTATTGTTTTGGTTACCACATTGCAGTCGATAGGAGGGCATCAAGCAGATGGTTTGCTACTATTCTTTGAGTGCCTGTACCTCTACCTGTGTTTCCGTTTGTTCTCTGGTGAAGAATCCAATTGTTTTGCCAACACTATGGTGGTCAAGCTTCAGGCTTTGAAGCAGTTATTTCCTATATTTTGTTACATTTGGCACTAATGGAAGAGAAAATAGATAAGTATGCTTGATATGGCTCTCTTTTCTCCTTTAATTCTCACTGTGCTACAAGCTTTAGGATTCCATTTTAAAATTATGTAACCAAACAGCCTTATTTCTGCTACTGTAATTAATTATAAAGTTTAACATGGCAAACTGGGGTCAGGAACAATAAGGCAAACGTTATGACAGACTAGACAAATGAAGGTGAAAGAAGAGTGGCACTTGTGTAAGTCATATCTACAGGCCAGAGGATTGTGCAAAGGGACTGTGCCATTTAAATGTGGCCCTGCTCCCTTTCCACTAGAAATGATCCTTGTTTTCATCTGTTTGTAGAAACTGCCTGAAATTGCATAATTTGGGGCTTTCTCTATAAGCATGTGCATTGGGAACTTGTTCTTAAATTGTGTGGGGTTCTTCAAATTGTTTACTCAGTAAGCACCATCGTAGATCATACAGATTCAAGGCACCATCCTTTCCTGGTGGTACTTGACTGTGTGACCTTTCTGAAATCTTATCTGATCATGCAGGAGTTGGATATTTTGATTGATTTTGTCAGTTTGCCTTGTCTTTGCAAGAATTTGGGCAGAGGGTCATGGCATTAAACACAGACAATTGGAGTATCTGGCAAAGAGTATCAGGAGACTGATGAAGGTATAGTTCAGAGGAATGACCTGAGCCATTTAAAGTCCCCCACCCTACTTGAAAAACACACATACACTGTGTCCTGGCCTGGGTTTCTCTTTGCCAGGTCTCTTACTAAATCCAGAGAGATCCAGCTGGCTCTAGGCTATGCCAGATCTGAATAACCTTTTTGCTGTATCTGAGATGCACATCCATTACTGATGGAGTTTACACACTGAATCAGCAGGATCCGGTATAAGCCTCTGGATGAGCTTGGATGAGTTCCGGCAAAAATGTCATCCCTGGCACTGGACAACTTCTACAGGGAATGAGGCAATCCCTGGCAGAGAGCATATCTGAAGATCAAGTCTGAGGTAGCCTCAGTGGCAAGGGCAGGTGATGGCTCTCATGTCAGAGGAGCAGCAGATTCTCTAGGATGAACTTGAAAGGAACTATTGAAGGTGCAGAATCTATTTTGGAGACCAGGTTCAGCAACTTCAATAGTTCCTTTACAGTTCAAACTGAAACCTGGAGTAGATTCACTACTCTTTTGACATGGAAGCCACAACAACAACTCCCCAGTGGTGGGGCTGATGTAAGAACCGGGCAGGTACTAAGTGGGCTCAGAGACAAACCCATGGTATGTTATAAAGGAGGAACATGTCCAGAGGAAGGCAACCACAATGGTGCGAGGTCTGGAAGCCATGTCCTATGAGGAATGGCTTGGGGAGCTGTGTATGTTTCACCTGGAGAAGAGAAGGTTAAGAGGTGACATAATAGCCATGTTTAAATCTCTGAAGAGATCTCATATTGAAGAGGGAGCACGCTTGTTTTCTGCAGCTCCAGAGACTAGGACACGGAGCAATGGACTCAAACTTCAGGAAAAAAGATTCCATCTAAACATTAGGAAGAACTTCCTGACAGTAAGAGCTGTTTGGCAGTGGAATGCACTGTCTCTGAGTGTGGTGGAGTCTCCTCTGTAGAGGTTTTAAAACAGAAGCTGGATGGTCATCTGTCAGGAATGGTTTGAGTGTATATTCTTGCATGGCAGGGGGTTGGACTAGATGGCCCTTGTGGTCTCTTCCAACTCTATAATTCTATCTGTGAGTCTGGCTCAGGTAGTAATACAGGGGGCAGGGAGGACTGAAGCAGTCTGTAGCACAGACTGGACTAGGGTAAAAAGATTTCAAGGAAACAAACATTTACTGAAGGCAAAATCCTTGCCTTAGACCCTGGTTCAAATGAGAGCTTGGGTCAAATGAGAATTTCAATTTCCCAGAGCCTATGGAACCAGGTTGCCCTCTATTTCAATTTCCATCACTCCTTCCTCCTAGTTCACCCCAGCAGCAGTCTGCAGAGGACTCCCCCTTTGCTTGTCTAGGTGTGATCTGGAAACTTTGACTTGTAATGATAATATAATGCTGGCAGAGATAGAAGTCCCCTTGGGCCATCTGTCAGTGTTGTCTTCAGTTCCTTGGGAGAATTATTCTCTACTCCCAAGATAACAACTTCAAACAGGGCTAAACACAGCCTCCTGCAGGACCTTGAGGAATACCGAGGCTCAGACCCTGGTTGGAGAGCCTCTAGCATCAGGTGCTTCCACTGCTCCATTGAAAGGGTACATCGTAAAATAGTTTAATATTTATACAATATTTGCACTGAACTTTTCAAAGATAAGGATGGTCAGTTTATTGGGGTGGAAATTTTTCTTCAAAATTTAAAACTAGTGGTAGTAGGCATTTATGCCCCAAATAGTAAACAAGGAAAATTCTATAGAAACTTGTATGAAAAGCTAGAAGACTATGACAAAAGAAATCTAATAATTCTCGGAGACTTCAATAGAGTCATTAACCCCTTTAGTGGATAGATCTACAAAAAAAGAACTTAAAATATCAAGGGAAATTACCCAAAAGTTTTTTTTCAAGTTAACTGACAACTTAGCTCTCTGTGACGTTTGGACCTTTAAACATGGGAAGCATAAAGGTTTTACTTTTTATTCAGATTGTTACAAAACTATGTCTAGGATAGATCTGTTTCTTGTTTCTAAAGACAGACTATCTAAAGTTTCAGATATGGAAATACTCTCAAAGATAACATCTGACCATTACCCCATTCAATTATCACTAGAGGCAAACAAGAAACTATACTATTCGAGATTAAATGAAAGCTTACTAAAAGATGAGAAGTTTCTGAAAAAAATAAAAAATGAAGTAAAACATTATTTTATTGAAAACTCAACAGACTTGCCAGATGAAAATGATATGGGATGCCAGTAAGGCAGTGATACGTGGACTTCTAATCAAACAAGGAGCTGAAATTAAAAAAAATAAGATCAGAAAGATACCATCATTTAATTACAGAAATGAAAAAGAAAGAAGAACTGAGAGAAAACCCGAATAATGAAAATTTAATCAGATAAATGAAACTTATACAAAAAACATTGAATCTAGATACTATGACAATAATCGAAACACATTTTTTAAAAGCTTGACAACTAAATTTTGAATATGCTAACAAAATGGGAAAATCAGATTGAAAAAAGAGTCAGAAAAAACTGATTGTTGAAATTAAACATAATGATAAGATAACTACAAGTCAAGAAGAAATTTAAAAAAATCTTTTTTAGAATATTATAAAATGTATTTGATAATGAAATAATAAAAGGAAGGGAAAGCGATGATATGAAAGCGTATTTGGACAAACAAAAATTTCCAAAACTGACAATAGAACAAAGAAGGAATCTCAACTTACCTATTTCAGTTGCTGAATTCTCCATGGCAGTACAGGAACTGAAAATGAATAAAGCTCCTGGCCCTGATGGGTTCTCAGCCCTTTATTATAAAAGTTTGGAAAATGAATTAATCTTACCACTTCAAAAAACTTTCAGTGAAATAGGGGGGGAAAGGAATTCCAAACTCATGGATTAATGCCAATATATCACTTATACTGAAAGAGGGAAAAAGATAAGAAGGAATAGCTAATTATCACCCTATATCATCACTCAACCTTGATTATAAAATCTACACCTTGATTCTAGCTCAAAGATGCAAACACATTCTATTAGAATTAATTCATGAAGACCAAAATGTTTTGGTTTTTTTTTGCCTGGAAGACAAATCAGACATAATACAGGGATAGTTCTAGCTCTGTTAGAGTACTTTGAATCTCACAATGAGAAAAAGATGGCCACGGTTTTTGTAGATGCAGAAAAAGTGTTAGACAATGTTCACTGCGATTTTTTGTTAGAAACAATAAGGAAGATGGAAAGGGGCGATAACTTTACCAAAAGAATCAAGCATAAACGAGGAAGTCAATTTTTAATTACGCTATCAGAATAGTAAGGATATCCTATATTAATGGAGAATATTGTTAGAAAGGCAAGAAATGTTGATCATGGAGATATACAATAAAACTTGAAAGAGTATTATGTGATTTATATGTGGAAGATGCCATGAATGTTTATTTGAATTAATTACCCAATAAAAAGGAAATTGAAAAATATTTATACAATATTTGTTCTTTGTGCTCAAAGGATTTTTGTTGCCATGTCACTGGTGTTGTGTACAGATAATTATTTCTAGGCCTATCTACCACTTAAATCATTTTTGTTGATTAATTGTCTTCCTTTTAACTGCCTAATCAATTACACTTCTCTTTAACTGTGTATTTCCAAAACATCAGTATTGGTTCTTAATTCAGACACTGAAGGACGTGAGATAGCTTACTATTTAACAAACAAAAGGTACTGCTCATTATTAGGAGGAATGTCCATTTTTAATGCTTTTGTTTTTCATTCCTGGTAACAGTGGCATACAGGGGCACCCCAAGAGATTTTCTTGCCTGAAGCAAAGCAGCAGATGTCTCCCCTACCTACCTACCTACCTACCCACCCACCCATCACCCCACACCAAAGTACACAGAATTCAAGGCCAGTCAAGTTATTTTGGCACATGAGGTAGAAAATCCCACAAGTTCTCCACATCCAGCAGGGTCAACTCTATCATAAAGCAGAGTGAGGCAGGAACCTCAGGGCAGCAGATTTTGGGTGCCTTTTTCTGCCTTTTCTACCAAAATAATATGGTTGGTTTTAGGTACTGTCAAGGCATCAGGTCCTGTCAGTTCTTTGAAGCTAAGTAGGGTCAGCCCTTGGATGGGAGATCACCAAAGAATATCAGGTGCTGTAGGCTATACTGTATTTCAGAGGAAAGAACTAGCAAAACCATCTCTTGAGTATTACTTGCCTAAGAAAACCCTATAAAATTCATGAAGTTGCCATAAATCGACAGGCGACTTGAAAGGTGCGTGTGCACCCATGCGCGCGCACACACACACACACACACACTGATCTAGGTGAGTGGGAGGCACCATCTTCTTCCCAGCCTAAGGCACCAATATTACTTGGATCCACCATGTTGTTATTGTTATTGTTGTTGTGTGCCTTCAAGTTGAGGCAAACCTATCATGGTGTTTTCTGAGGTTGGGAGCCTGTGACTTGCCTAAGGTCACCCAGTAGGTTTGCATGGCCAAGCAGGGATTCAAATGCTGTTCTCCAGAGTCATAGTTCACTCAAACCACTACACCATGCTGGCTTGTCCACCACATTCCCAGGTAGTAAATGTACCATAATACTGTATGAAGTGTTGTTTACTGCCCTTCTTCCATGACACCAAGAGTAAGTAGCCTGAAGCACGGGTGGGTAGGGCCCACCCTGAAAAATTTTCACCACCAAAATAGCCTTTTAAAATGCATGCCCTCAACATACAGCCCAACTAATTAAAATCTGTCCTTACAGATTAAACAACTAAAGCTTTGATTGATTAATCTGCTAATTAAGCCAGATGTGGATAAACTTTTTAGTGAGTGTGACACTAGTCGAGTCTAATCTAACGTTCACTGTAGTATATATGCAAGAGAAGGTTTCAGCACTCATTGCCCATGCAGCTCTTTTGTGCTTTAAATTTTACCCTCTCAATATATACCATACCTGTTTAAATGAGCAAAAGTCAGATGGGAAATGTTAAGATCAACTAAAGTGTCACAAACTGATGAGCAAAATTTAGAGTTCTTGAGGTAGGTTGACATCCTAATTAACTTACTTATCTCTTGGTTTACCTGGCTCTTCTTCCACTAAGGGACATATAGGTGGGAGTCATCCCATCTGATCTTGAAAGCTAAGCAGGGTCAGCCCTGGTTAGTGTACTTGAATAGGAGACCATCAAGGAATATCAGAACCAGTGTGGTGTAGCGGTTTGAGGGTTGGACTACGACTCTGGAGACCAGAATATGAATCCTGGCTTGGAGATGAAAACCAACTGGGTGACCTTGGGCAATTCACACTCTCTCAGCCTCAGAGGAAGGCAATGGCAAACCTCCTCTGAACAAATCTTGCCAAGAAAAGCCTGATAGGTTTGCCTTAGGGTTGCCATAAGTCGGAAATGACTTGAAGGCAAACAACAACAATGGCAGCTATATTTCAGAGGAATATAGTGTCAAAACTACCTCTGAATTTTCCTTACCTAAGAAAACACAATGAAATTCATGGGGTCGCCATAAGTTGACAGGTGACTTGAAGATACATGTATACACACAAACATTATTTTGCCTACATCGTAGGTGGGTTCATGTCTTCCACAGTCCAGTCCCAAGTCCAGTACAGCATCAGCTACTCACCACAGAAGCACTGGACTATTTTTAAAGCACTGGATGTATGGTGGACTGTTAACAGTTAGTGCTTTTCCCTTGATAAAAAAAAGGGGGAAAAGATAAGGCTGATGCATCCGCATGTGTTGTAATGTGAGCCAGGAGATGGGACCTTTGTGGTCTGAAAGCAAGAGGATGGGAAGAAGAGATGTGTTGGGAAAAGAGGGTTGCCCCCTTCGTTGATAGAAAGGGAATGATATTAACTCTTCTGACCAGATCATTATGCTCACTGGGAGAGGGGCTGGAAGTGACCTCCCCTGACAGGTCTCTTCAATACCTAGATGTTGACAACCAAAAGATTATAACTGGGAAGGAGAATCTTTGGCCCTCTTGAAGTTTTTACCTTCAGCTCCCATCAGCCCCTCCTAGCTTGGTCATATGTTAAGAGATTGTGGGAAATGTTGGCCAGAACATCAGGAGGGCTGAAGATTGTCTTCCCCTCGATTAGAGAAAAAGAAGCATTGTGGGGTGCTGATCCTCAGAGTGGCTGGTTGGTGAGCCCCGAGTAGCATCTCCCCCAGTGAAAATGAACTCTTCTGTGAGGGAAAAGAGGAAGGGAGGAAGAAACAGAATGAGCCAGCATGTTGATTTGGGAGCTGTGTGTTGTAGGGAGTTAATTAGAGTTAATTACACTAATTAGCTTACAAATGAAACTCAGCATTTCTTCTTCTTCTTCCTCTTCTTTGTCTTTTTATGAAATTCTAACCAGATACACATCACAATGCTATCTTCCTGGCAGGCAGTGGCATCATCTGACTGAGGTGAGGGCTGCCTCCCAAGTGCTCTTGTCACTGGTGGCCTTTCCTTGTCTCTGATGTGAGAGTTTTTAAAATGGTTTTCTTCACTACAGCCATACTCTCCAAATCAACCAGTCCCACAACAGCCACTGATACTCTTGTTGGAATAAGTCGTTTCAGGTTCTGAGTTGACATGGGGTGGCTGACTTGACAGAATGGAGGCTGATGGCCCCAGTGTCAGTGGGAATGATGAATCCACTCTGGGTTTTAGTCTGAACTTTAAAGGTGCTGCCAAAGATGCTAAACCCTGTCCCCAAGATAGGCCTGCATAGAGCCTTTAAAGAGCAAATTAAAACCCAGAACAGATTCATCACTCCATTGACATTGGAGCCAACACTGAGTTGACAAGTAGTCTCTCTGTTACATAATACAGTATCTGCACTTTGAGAACCAATGAATTACGGTAGAGGTGGGGAATCATGTTTAAATATGTGAAGGGATGTCATATTGAAGAGGGAGCAGGCCTGTTTTCTGCTGCTCCAAAGACTAGGACACAGAGAAGTGGACTCAAACGACAGGAAAGGAGATTTCCACCTAAACATTAAGAAAAACGTCCTGACAGTAAGAGCTATTCGACAATGAAACACACTGCCTTGGAGTGTGGTGGAGTCTCCTCCTTTGGAGGTTTTGAAACAGAGGCTGGATGGCCATCTGTAAGGAGTGCCTTGATTGTGTGTTCCTGCATGGGAGGGGGTTGGACTGGATGGCCCTTGTGTTCTCTTCCAACTCTATGGTTCTATGATTCTGTGAACCTTCCACCCTCCTGATGATTTGGCCTACTGCTCCCATCAGCCCCACCCATCATGATGATACATTAAGGGATTGTGGGATATAACATTTCAGCTGGAAACCCACATTCACTGTTGTGTGAGATCATGTGATACAGATTCTCAAATGGTGGGTGCTTCCAGAGTAGGCTTTCATTGTTGTGCAATCCCTTTGTCAGTCACAGAATTCAGTGGGGATGGAGGGTGATGTCTAGATGGTATTGCCTTTATCACCTTCATGTGTTTCCCTACCACTTTTTCTGTGTTTTTTTTTAATCAAAGAAAATCCATTGAAGAAGGGAAGACAGAGTAGCTTCACAATGTGTTTTGATTGGTAAAGCTGAGGTCTTCTTTCTAAAGGAACTTGGTCTCTTGAGCCCTGCATCTCCCAAGTCCACAGTCTTCTGTGGAATTCATACAAACCTATTCTGAGCTTTTCAAACATTATAAAGTTGTAGGTTTTCTGGCTGTTCCTCTACAAATGTTATTAAAGCAGAAATAGAGAAATATAAGATTAACATGTATGCAACATTTTAAGACATGGAGCCACTCTAGAGATATCCACCTGCAATTAGTCTGAACGTAACTATTTTTCTTTGGTAGTACACTCTTTTAAAAATGGTTTTGCAACTATCAATCCCTTTATGATGTCAACAGGAAATCTCTACCTTCCCTGTCACCTGAGCAGTGATATGCCTTTTTTAAAAAGGGTCCTCTTTAAAAAAAAAAAAAAAGTGAAGAATAGATGAACAGATAAATGCATGGAAGTTGTGAGATCCTTAAAAAAATTCAAAAGGCACACATTCTACCTCAAGTTTAAGAAGAAAAAGCATAACTGGTGGCTGAACCAGTGTTCAATCTGCAGATACAAATGTCAGTCACAGAGCGAGGCCAACCCCACAGCTAAGAGATGTGCTGTGAAAGTCCCTTTTTATAATATGTCTGCCTTCATGCATGATGTCAGAAGCAGCCCTAAAGGGTTCCTTAGCAGTGGCTGCAACTCCCAAAAGACATGTTCATCTCTGGTGTATAATACAGATCAAATGTTATGCCTTCATCAGTATTTGCTGGTCATTTTAGCTCTGTGTCTGGGAGCTAGTATGTGATTGATGTTGGTGGTGGTGGTGTGTGTGTGTGTGTGGCTCTTGACGGTGGGGCAGAGAACTGTGAGCATTCTTAGTGTGATTGTCTGATGTGCCAGAGAGTATGGTGTAATGATAGCCCTGTCTTTTAGAAGGAGAGTTTCACCAATACACATGTATTTCTTTTGGGTTGCCTTCACTGCCTTCTTACTGACTGAGCAGCAGAGCAGAGCAGTGTGTGTGTATAAGGAGACACCTCCAGCCATCCCCTGCAGTACCTCTGGCTACTTTTAAATTCTTCTTTTAACAGGCCCAAGAGCGATTTTGCAGGCAGCTTCCAGCTCCAGATAGACACAGTGCTTGTTTCCCCACCCCCTTGCCCAACACCCTTCTCCTCTACCCACTCTCTCCTCACTGTACTATTGCTATAACCTGATTCCATTAATCGCTACCCTGTCCAAGCGGCCACTTCAGCACTTTCCCACCTAGCACAGCCCTCACCAGCCCATTCAGAGGCCCTGACAGCCACGAATCCCTGACGCCGACACCTTCTCGCTTGGTATCGATCCCCTCTCCTTTCCAATCAGCACTGCCAGGGTGATGGATCAGAGATGCTGTGGCCTTATGCTCCCTCCCCTCCTGTCCTTGCTGATGCACCACAAACTGTGGGAATTTGGAGGGACATACCAACTACCTAAATCAGTGGGGAGATCAAGTAGAAATGAAGAGGTAGGGCATGAAGCCTGTCCAGGAGTTCCTAACTCATCTCCATGGACCCACCAGCACTCACCCTTTTTGCTAATTTTGCTAATGTCTGAGGAGCCCAGGTTTTCTTCAGCTGTCTGCATCACAAACTGTGTTTCTTCTTTTCAGATGGATGGGTGGATTTGAAATAGCTCAGTGTGTGGGTAGGCATGGATAATTAATGTGTTCGGAATCAGTAAAAAGAATAAGAATGTAAGAGTGGCACCATAGATCAGGAGGACCCACATATATTCCTCCACCCTAAGTTTTTGCAGTACTACCAGTCAAAAGACTTTAGGTAGCCATTCCATCTTTCCTCTTAACCATTCCATCTTTCCTCCTTAACAGAATGGTTCAAGGCTATCCCATCTTTCCACCTTAACAGATTGTTCAAGGCAGGAAGGAAGGAGATTAAAGAAGTGGTGGGGAAATATGGGTCATAAATGGAAGACTACAGTGCCTGAATCCATCATGTAAGTGTGTGACTGAGGTAGGGCAATTCACATACCTTGTCTAGGTATGGACAAAAGCCTTGTCTAGGAGTACCTCAGGGACAGAGAATAGTGCAAAGTCTGATATGTATATATTTGTTCTCTTCCAGTTCACTTCAGCCTGTAATCTTCTATTCTTTCTTTAATAAACTTCTAAAAATACATACTCTTACCTCTCTTGAACTGATCTTCACTTTCCATTTTTTCAAAATCTCAACTGAGCTAGAATGCTCAGAGCTTTGTTGTAGTTCATTGTTGTCATTGTTTGGGGTTTGGAGAAACAGCTTATTTCTGCATTCTGTTTACCCCCAGTAACTGTGTGAAGATTTTTGGATGCAGTGTAATAGAAAGATGTCTGTCTGTTGTTATAGTGAATCAAACGCTGGTCATCAGTCTTAGGCTTTCTACTTTTTTTAATGTTATTTTTCAAAGTGGTGTTTGCTTGTTTGTTGACTTATTAACTAAAAGAGGAAACTTCTTTTTAAAAAGTGGAAAACTGTTCCAGAAACTTTCATGATGGGAGGACCTTGACAATGTAATGCAGTTGGACAGGCAGCAAATCTACACTATGCACAGCAGGCTTCTGCTTCAAATGTGCAGGACAGTGTTGTTGTTTTTCCAGAATTTGACTTTGGAGAGAACAGGGCAAATCTGGGTTGATTGCATTTAATACATTTATAGAATAACTACCATACACTGCTCTAAGAAGATTGCAGCCTGAACTAACCCAACCTCTAGTTAGTCAGTCCCAGCTAGAGAAAACTCACTCAATGAATTGTTGAATGATAAGTCAACACATACGTGAATTCCATTGATTCAGTGGATTTATTCTACTTTATTCTACTCAGGACTAACAATGGAATTCAGGCTTACATGTCTCTTGACCTATATTGATTCTACTCCTAGACCAGTGGCTCTTACCCTTTTCTTTACCAGGGACCCCCTTTAAATATTTCTTGTTGCTGTGGACCCCCAAGACTTAACTCAAGATTTAAAACCCTAACAAACAACAACAACAACACAGTTACACCATTCATTAACCCTTTCCTCAGATGCACCGGAGGGGAGGGAAGACTTTTCTCCTGCTTCTTCCTGCAAATTTGTGGCTGGAGTGGATTGAAGAGCAATGCACAGGCCAAGCCAACCAGCCTTTGCCTTGGCTTCTGTCACATGGGCTGAGCAGCTTTCAAGCCTTTGCAGACCCCCTGTGAGGACAATGTGGTCCCCTGGGGGCCTGCAAACCATAGCGGGTGAAGGTACTTTGGAACATAAATGCTGGCTCAGACTTTACGGAAGTGGTGATGGAACATTGCATATTGTGTTTGTGCATGTGTGTATTCCCTTGAACCCTGGTTTGTCAGCTCCTCTGTAGCTGGCCATGATGCAGGGGGTGGGGAAACTGTGGTCCTCCAGATGTTGTTGGACTACAGCTCCCATAAACTCTGACCACTGCCTGTGCTGGCTAAGGCAAGTGGGAATTAGAGTTCAACACCATGTGAAGAGCTTCAGATTCCCTATTCCTGACATAATTGATGGATAGATAGATTTTTTTTTTATTTATTAGTTATTTATACCCCACTCTTCAGCCACAAGGCTAACAGAGCAGCTTACAAATTGTTTTAAGCAATAGCAATTTACACATCTACACTGCATTAAGCAGTTTCTGATGTGTGTTAGCTAATGGACAGCAGTGAACATTTATGCAGGACCAATCCCAAACATTTCCCTGCATGAGACAGAGCAGCAAATGGTGGTTCCCTTTCAGTGTCAGGGCACATAACGCTAGGGTTGTTATATGGTCTGCAGGGCAGGGGGAGTAATCTCAGGGTGAGAGCACTGCCTTGAAAAGTATGTGTGTGTTTTCTTCATATGTTCGCTTTGGTGTTATTTATTTGAGCGGTATACTCTGTGCAATTGTGGCTGATGCTTAAGGTATCAGCCTTAGTGCTATTACCAGGGGCTGCCTTTTATAACATCACCAAGGCAAACCACCTGTGACATTGCTAGGGGTTCTCCTAACTCTCAGATTTTGGCCCCAAAATTTCATGGCCTGGAATAGTTGTGATCTGACAACCCTACAAAATACCCAAGTTATCTTGGCACCCAAGCAAAACATCCCACAAGCTTCTCTTCCCCTCCCTGGCAGCAAAATGCAGTCATAATAAATTAGATAACAAATTGCTGCTATTTCATAACACACAATCTTAGCAGGCTGATATGGCTGCCTCTTTCTGCCTCATAGTAGAGTCACCTCTGAGTCAGTGAGACAAAAATCATTTTATAAAAGACTCATAGCTCAGTGATAGTGTTCAGGAGCTTTGCATGCAAGAGGTCTAAAATTCAACCCTGCCAGTGTCTGTAATTAAAGAATCTCAGGAGCAGTTGCTGGGAAAGACCCTGCCTGGAGACTCGGAGTCAATGGTGGACCAATTGTACAGGCTAGGACAAGGATGGGCAACTGCATCAGGTCCAGGGGCCACTTCCTCCTCCTCCTCCCCCACCCCTACATGGGCCACACCCACACAACCCCAAATACCTGTTTTCCTCTACAGTCCTTCATAAAATGGCAGCAGGAAATGATGTTCTGTCACTTTCAGACAACATTTTGAGAGGGATTGCAGTACTAAATGGAGGTATTTGAAGGTAGTATGAGGTTCTGAGGTGCTTGTGGGGGTGAAGTGGGGGTGTTTTCGTGTATTTTCACACATTTGGGGAGCTTTTTGTGTAGTTTTGGTACAAAAAATGCCCCCAAATCACACTGAAAAGTTCTTTAAATAAATTTGGAGGCTTTGGGAAACCGAGCCACACTTGGCCCAACCCTGGAAGGATATTTGGTCATTTTGTATAGTGGGGTGAGAAAAATAATTTTGGGCAAGAGAAGACTGTCTTTGCTTGCACGGTTTTTACTCTTTCTCTCTGGCCACCCCACCCCCCCACACTCATCTGTGGGAAATGTGGAAGGAAACCACAGAAACAGTTAATATTCTAATAGCAACATGCTGTTGAAAAACAAGCAGAATAACTGAAATGTATCCTCAATTAAGCAAGGGTGAGCTGTTCTGCTTGTAAGTGCCTGTTTGCAGATAGTCAGATCTGGGATGCGTAATCAGAAGTACTATACCGACTGCCTTTCTTCCACTTCCATCTCAAAAAGAAGGAATAGCAGTCAATTGAATGGGTCCTCTTTTATAAAAGAACTATGCAGCACATAACTGTCCTGCACTGACAATGCAGTGAAACTGCCTGAGTGAGCTAGATGTTGGCAGATTTGGAGTACAACACAGATAACTCCAAATCAGATGCACGTCAAAACACTTTCAAAATGGGACCAACTTGGGGAGAGCCCTTTGTATAGTCATGGCCTGAGATTGCCCTTCCCCACAAGGTACCCCAGGCCTCCCTATACAGTGAATGGTTTTTAAACAGCTTTAAATCCATGAATGAAACCTGACAGAGGAAGTGAGGGAAATGCTCATGGAACCCATCTGTTTTGTCTTTTTTCCTCATTTCAAATCACTGGGCACTTTCCTCCCAGAATTCACGTCTAACCATATTAGGGAAGAATAAGGGTGTGCTGTATGTTTTCTATGAGAGTTGGGTCCCTCTGGTTTTATCAGCGAGATTTATACACAGGTAACAGGCAAAGCCCAGCATGGCATTCAAACTGACACAGCCTGCATCTCTTAAGTCCCTTTCTACATGGTCCATAACAGACCCTGTGTAGCTCTGTCCCTTTCCCACCTTTGTCGTAGTTGTTCCTTCCCCATGGTTCTGCAGCAGCCCGCAGGGTTTGTTAACACAATGTGGTTCAAATGTCTGATTAGTCATTAGGAGAGCAAGGGGTCAATTTGCCAGAGCTCCTTCCTCTCCATTTAACTAATTTAACTGTGGGATTGTTACAAATTCCATTTTATTAGAACCCTGTTTCTCAGTCCAATTGAATTACCCAAATCTCATTTTCTCAGAAGTGCTGAATATGTAATTAGAGGAAAAATTATGCTCCTGATTCCTATTAGTGTGGCGCGTGTGTGTGTGAGAGAGAGAGACTGTGTCCACATGAGGTTGCGCCATTGTACGTGTGTCCTTAGGTACACCATTTTGTCTAGAATTACAGATTTTGTTCAGAGTATCATGACAGGCAGGGTGAGCAGACAGAGCATGAACATGGATGTATTCCATATTCTCAACAAAGGAGAATCCTCCATTTGAAGGCATCATCTTTTTGAAGAACTGTCTGATCCAAGTTTTCTTTAAATACAGTATAAAGAACCGTGAGAAGGAAGAGCAGTAAGTCCTTACATTTGTCTACCAGTTATTGTTACCAGTGGGACAGCAAAATGGGTAGGCACACAGGTCGCCTGGTCACAGTCTTCCCTGTTATGGTTAGTGAGATATATTGTACTTCAGTGCAAGGTATAATAACTGTTTCTAAATGTGCACCTATGGCTGTAAATTAGCGCATGCAAATTTTATGCAGACTTGTGCTATTTTTTGTCCTCTTTTTCAGTTATGTGTTCCCCCCTCATCACTCTAGTGCCAGGGAGCCTGCATGGGTCTGTAAGTTTTTTTTTTAATTGGACTATGGAATATTTCTTTAGAATGATTAATAAAATATTTAAGATATATTCATAAGTTCACATATTAATTGCCCCAAAATCTTTTCTAAAACTATGTAAGAGGAAGATTTTTATGTAAGACTATGTATAGTAAGACTATATAACATTTTAATGTGTAAGCAGCTTTGGGTCCCATATGGGAGAAAAGTGGGATATAAATTAAATAAATTAATATTGTAGCAGATCATTACAATTTGTGGACCTGGTTTTCTTTTCTCGGTTCTTTTAATAAGAGTAAGTGTCTGCCTGACACTAAGGTGAATTAGTAGATACCAAATACATATATATATATATAATTGCTTTGCTAATGTTGATGTTTTCTTCTTTTTTATTGGGTTGGAGTATTTTTGCCTCTTTCTCAAATTGGCAAAACCAAAGACATTCCTCATAGTACAGTTCAGGACCTTGTAGCTCCACATGTAACAAAATTATATTCTGTAATTACATCCTGAATAAACTGGAGTATTAACATATCAAATATGATAATTTCATGGCAGACCTAGTTATATATAATATATTTTATGTTCCAAACTAGCAAAGTGGCCTTCAATATGTAGAGTACCAATAATGCATATTTCAACTTTTCTAAAAATTTCAATTTTGTTCCAAAAAACCCAGAATGTTCTTTCTTGCTTACAGACAAATATATAGGGTACATCTGGACTGATTTAAAAGACCAGAAAGTTCCAGACTTCTTTTTCTGTTCTTTCTTGTTTTATTTTGGATATCCATACACATTTTATTTATTCCAAAATAGTTTCTGTCAGCTCCTCATACAATCAGAGACTTTTTATACCTGCTCCCCAGGTTGGTTTATTTTAAATTTTTTAAATTTTATTCTTATATAAACATAATACTTACAACATAAACATACATAAACATACACATACATACATACATACATATACTAACATATAGCACTAACATGTACATTAAATGTCTACATAAACCTACCCACCCCCCGACCGTTACCCTCCCCCCTTTGACATACCCTCCCCCCCATTCCCCTGATTACACATATTTAAAAAAGACTTCCCGCCTATCGATGCCAGATCATATATAATCATACTTAAATTTATTATTATTCCTCTCTTACAAAATATCCAAAAATATTACATTGAATGGTTGGTTTATTTTAAACCAGTATAAAATTAGAAAGAACAGGAACAAAATCTTGGAGTTTCATTCAGTCTAGATGTGCCCATAGAAAGATGCTTTTATACCAGAACAGTTTGTCTACCTAACCCAGTACAAACTACTCTGTTCATGTGGTCTACCACTAAGATATAGTCCTTCTCCAAAAACTCTTTAATTATATGCATGACTGATTTTTTCTACTGCATTTATACCACCCTTCCATGTATATTACCCAGCATTCCTCAGGTTCTTCTCTTCCTTTTTTATCCTTATAATAGTCCAGTCGGATACACTGGGCTAGGAGAGAGTGACTGACCCCCAGGTCATCTAGTAAGCTCTGTGGCTGGATACATATGAAACTAGATCTCTCCAGTGTGTTAATCAAATGTTCTAGTGACTACACCACTGGCTCTCAAACGCAGGAGCAGAGCATAGGATGTCTTTGAGAATGAAGTATCCATGTCCCATAGCTTTGCTCTAGACTTCAACTGAACTTAATCTTCAATTTACAGCCCTCATTTATAGTTGCATTTTTCTAGAATCCATGATGAAATGGGCAGGGAGAGAGTTTCTGATCTTAAGGAGTTCTCTCTGTCAGGATATTGGGACATACAGTAGTTAGATTTATTATGTAAAGAGCTGTGATGTAGCAAACCGCCTGCACAGATCTGGAGAGCTAGTGGCAGTTGCAAATGTATCAATATTGACTGAGCCCAGGAGCTGAGCTAGTGCAGAGCTGACTGCGGAAGGTGCTAAGGAACTCTGCAGAGCTGGGTTTTTTTAGTTTGTCCTATAAAGCTGAACTAAGCAGTTCTGTGTTGAATTTCACAGAGTGAAGATGTTTTTCTCTGAATCCTGTATATAACTGTAAATACTGTAGTCTTTATTATGTTCAAGTAAAGAACATGAAGATTTTAGACGCAAAGCTATGTGTCTGTGCCTTTGTTCTGATGCCTGAAGAAACAACGCTCTGCTGTCTATTTTATGCTGCCTGGAACTGTTTAGGTTCTCAGTGCGCGCTACTACCTAATGCTCTTTTTGTGTAAGATCTCAGATCTAGGGTTATGTGCAAATGACAGTAATAGGTCAATGGTCCAAAAAAATCTATCCCCATTCCTAGTTATTTTACTGCCAACGTTCTCCACTTTGAAACTCAGGGATGCATACCATAACGGAGTGGTTACTCTGGATTGAAGGGCCTGTCTATCTCACCACCAACCCCATCCTTGGGCTCATGAGACTATCAGTCTCTTTAGACTGCTCCATAATGTAGTTACTGACCAAGGCCATGGAGGATTCAGAATATCTGTTTTAAGGACAGCAAGCTTCCCCCTAGGAGGAACTGATGACATAATTTCTAACCATTTTCAAACACTCTGTCTCAGGCTTTCAGTGTAAGTTAAATATTCATATTTCATAGTCATAAGATCTAACCTGATTTTCTCCTGGAACTTAGCAATAGGTAGTGGGGTTACGTATCTAACAGAGAGAGAAACAGAAAACTCTTGGTGGCAGGTCTCTCTGGAAGGTGGTTGAACTAACATCACTTAAAAAGTCAAAGCTGAACTCTGGATTTGTTTGATGGGTTGTCAAGGTTGGCAAAGGAAATTGATTGAACTACAGCACACATGTCTTCCATGTCACATCACCTCATCTGGGAAGATCAGAACATAGTTGTCATGTTGTTCATAAACTTGCAGTTTGTACAGTATAGTTATTCTGTTCCTCTACCGCAGTCCTTTCTGATAAATCCATCCCTTCAAACTCTGTAACTCTGTTATTCGCTTTCCATTCCTAGTCCGTGGAAGCAGCCAAAGAAAGAAACTTGCTTGTCCCCACTTGATCAGAAACAGCCAGCCCTTGTGGTTTATCTGTCACAGGGTAGGGAGAAAAAAATTGTCCTGTACCATGCCAAAAATATAACGGGGGATGGAGCAGCTACAGTCTGAGGGACAATTCCATTAGACATGCAAACATATGTCATTTATCTTGATCTCTCTCTCACTTCACCCTAGCAGCAATCCAGTAACACCCAAAATTCCATTAAAATATAAAACAACATAGAGAAATAAGAATTATCTCACCCTATCTTAACCCAGTTCTTACACTGAAATATTAGGTAATGGAGAATGGGCTGAATAGGGGGAAATGGGAGTGAAGCGGGGAAAGAAGTCGGTGGATCTTAAATGGGAAGGAATGGGTGAAATGTTCTCTCACTTCAGAAGCTATGTGATGAAGAGGAGGTTTGTGCTGGGGAATGGCAAGGAGTTGATTTGAAAGGGGGATTAGACTAGAAAGAGTAGGGAAGGGAACAGGGTGGGAATTTTTAATAAACCAGATTTAAATGTGTGTATGTTTGTGTGTGAGAGAGAATATCTATTATAATCCATTCAGGGAACTTTATTCGATTTATATCCTGCCTTTCCACTTATGTAGGACCCAAGGAGGCATACAGCATTTAAAAAACAACACAATTAAAATATTATTTATACAAAAGTTAATAACGAATTAAATAACAACTGAAATAAAAACAAGATTAAGCAATATATAATATTGCTTATGATAAAAAGAGTATACTGTACTATTTTAAATGTACTATATTTTAAACTGCTTTTTAACATTTTTGATTGTACATTTTAAGCAGTTTTTTTGTGTTGTTAATAGTTTAATTCCATTTTAATGTTTTTTTTCTATTTTTAAACTATTTTGTACATGTTTTAATTTGTAAGCCACTTTGAGTCATGGTTTTGTGGAAAAGGTGGGGTACTGATGATGATGATGATGACGATGATGATATGAAACAGAGTTTCCATCTACCACATCTCCAAAGGGGAAAAAAATCTTAGAAGGAGCTCCTATTCACTGACCCACAGTTAAGCACAGTGTTCAAACATGTCAGTGGACTATATGTAAATAGCATGTTGTCACATGTAGGTGTCCATCTAGTTGGCAGCATGGCCAGCTGCAAGGGTAGGCATGAGCAGTCATCTTGCCAGGGGTCCACTTCCCAGCAGAGGCCCACTGACAAGACCTTCTGGACTTGTTCATCCATTTCAGCTCTACAACCTGCTTGCTCACCTGCCTGTCGTTCTGGTGTAGACAGTGGTAGACTGAAAGAGAAGCAATTCATGCCACTGCAGTGGATGCCCAAAGAGCCATAAACACCTGGAGCTTGGACTAGTTGACAGACTTGTCAACATTTTTGGTCTAGCAGTGTCCCTTGTGCCTTTAATAGATGCACAGCAAGCAGCTATTGAGCAATGGAAGCTTTTCCCTTCACCGCATCTCCATGCCAAAGAAAGCCTCACTCAGTGAATGTCTTCTTGTCACACAGCTGTTAAATGGCACAGAATACCTGCCAGATCAAAAGTTAAGAGCCTTGGTAACTGGAGTCTCAAAGCAATTACTAAATAAAGAAGGGCCTTGCCATGCCCTGTCATTAGGGGAGGGTCTCCACTGCAGCCCCTTTCATTTGTGAAGCAACAGTAAGCTGCTGTTTCCCTCCATCCATCCCTCCCCCACCCCTCTCTCTCACACACACACTGTGGTCACTTGTTAATGAATACAGGGTTTGTAAGACAGTAATTTGCCATACACCAGCACATCGTGTTTCAACAATGCAAGAAGTCTGAAAGTTCACGTGTATTTTATCATTTGTCTTAGCCCTAATGTCAGAAGTCACTGTATAGTGCTACAACTTTGGGAGAAGTGGGTTATCATGCTCCCCCCTTTTTTTTCAGATTCTCCTCCCCTTTAAAAAAAAATCCAGTAAATGTGTGTGCAATTCTTCAGGTTTTTTTTTTTTAAGAGTGCAGCTTTAAAAAAAGAACAAATCTGATTATTCACAGCTGGATACCTGTGTAAGTATGCCCTGAAAATCAGATTTTCCCCTCAAACAGGTGACCAACAATCCTACCATCAAAGGTTGGAAATGGAGGCCTACAAATCCATCCACCTCCTGCCAAAGGCGAATATGGGGGAACATGCATTGTGGGCTGCACAGATGTTGCAGTAGTGAGGGAGAAAAAACCTACAGTAGTATAAACCCATTTCCCTGGTTTGGTCTGTGAATATTCTCCACACAGAACTGAATTCTTTCCTTTTAATATCTATTTGCTTTTTTAAGAAAAAAATCCAATCTGAACTGCATTCTCTCCCTTTAACATTCATTTTCTTTAGAGGAGAAATGTTATTAGAATCTTTAAATATAACTGCACTAGAAGAACTTCTAGGATGTTTTTGTTGCCAAACCCCACTTTTACTAGGCTTTCAAAGTAAGTGTTGTGCTGTAGCTTTAGGGATTTTCTTAATGTGGGGGATGAGATTAAGTGCTGAGGAATTCTCTTTGCTGAAAAACAGCCTGGCGTAGTCGTTTGAGTGCTGGACTACAGCTCTGGAGATTCAGGCATGAAAACCCACTGGATGACTTTGGGCAAGTCATACACTCTCAGCCCTCAGAAAAGCCTGTAATAGGTTTGCCTTAGGCAAAATGACTTGAAGGCACACAACAACAACAACAATATCAAGATTGGGCCTAAATACCCTAACAGCACCAGATCCCATCTGATCTTGGAAGCTAAGCAGGGTCAGCCCTGGTTAGTACTTTGATGGGAGACCACCAACGAATCCCAAGTGCTTTAGGCTATATTTCAGAGGAAGGAACTGGCAAAACTATCACTGAGTATTCCTTGTCTAAGAAAACTGACGTGAAGGTACACACACATAGCAAGGTTGGCCATGGTGTCAAAGCATCACTTCAGAGTTGTCACCACTCTGTGGCATAGCCTTCCTAAGACAATCATAGAATTTGTCCTTCAAATTCTAGTGGGGCTAATTTTTTGTGGCGGTGCAGAAACCTTTTTTGCTCTGTTGTGAAGATGGGACATCATATTAAAAAAGCAATATGTCACCCAAGCTCCCCCTTGTCCTGTTCTCCTGCTAGGTAGTATGTAGTAATATTATCGAAATGCAAAGTATAACCTACCCTGACAGGAATCCTGTTGGTTACTTTAAATTAGAGTAGACCTAATGAACCAATTGTTCAGTGGTAAATCAACATTTAAGTAAATCCCATTGATTCAATGGGTTTACTCTAGGAGGGAGTAATAAGAGGCCTCTGTCTTCTGATGCCATCACTTCCTGATCTTCCATGAACAGCTAGTAGCCCATGATAAAGTGGAGAGTGGCAAAGAAATACACAATGTGATCATGCTGGACATAGGCTAAGCTTTACTTTATATTAGGTAGACAGAGAACTCAATGTGGGAATGCTGCTTTTGACAACAGCCTTGAAATCTATAACTCAGAGTCTTACACAAAGTTTTTTTGTGGGGGTTTTTCCAGGCTGTGAGGCTGTTTCTGGAAGAATGTATTCCTGATGTTTCACCTGCATCTGTGGCTGGCATCTTCAGAGAAAGAAGATTTTCTCTAAAGATGCCAGCCACAAATGCAGGTGAAACATCAGGAATAAACTCTTCTAGAACATGGCCTCACAGTCAGGAAAAAAACCCACAAAAAAACTATGGATGCCAGCCATGAAAGCCTTCGACTTACACAAAGTATTTGTAGGTTTCTGTCTGAAATGCTTAATAAACTGGGAGAGAAATACATAGGAAGCATAGAAATGGCTGTGGTATTACTAGTCACTTTCTACCCTGTTTTGTGTGGTATTTATCTGCAGTTTGAAAAGTTCTGTTGCCCCCCAATAGACTTTAAAACCCCTTGGCTTGCTTCCATGAGCAAGCAGAGATTTAGGCCAAATACATGAGTGTGAAATCCTTCTATGGCTTGGACCCTGAAATGTAGAATGGAAGGAAGGGAGAAATTGTAGCTTATAAATGTTTTTTTTTAAACAAACAAAAATTAAAAGTTTGGTCATGAGCCTAATCCTACCAGGCAAGGAGAATATGCCCTAGCAAGGAATATCCTCATATGTGGTCTCTTATTTGATATCACACCACTAAGGCATGGAGCATTCTGCCTTGGGGATTTGCTAGGAAGGTGCGTGCTCACGCACACACACAGAGAGAGACCTAAACAAGCCTGCCTTCGTCATTGTAGGCATGCCTGTTGTCAGCTGTGACAGATGTGTCCCGGGGATTCTGGGTGTTGTACTGAGTGAGGCTGGGAGATAACACCATCCACCATAGTGGATGCAGCTTCATATACCAGTCTGCCTCCTTGCCTTGCTAATTTAGAGTTCACACACTGCCCGCCTGAGCATCCTTCCCATGAGCTTTGAGTCCCATAGTTGATAGGGCTATTGAATGTGCCAAGACAGGAGACTTAAGCTGTGCCCCCGTCCCCCACATTGTCCCCCATTTTGCCTCAGTTACACAACATTGTCCTCCCATCACACTCTGAAATATACATGAAGTTGGCTGAATGCAGATGAAATTGCACCATTTACAGCATTAATATTTCATGCTGTCTCAGCTCCTTGCTTTCCGGCTAAGGGAGCCAAGAACTATACCTCACACAGACACGCAGTGGCTAGTCCCCTAGTGCCTGCTGGCCCTGTGGCACAGGAAGTGTGTGTGTGCGCACACGTGTGTGCATATGTGCCAGCGTGCAAGCAAAGTGACAGAGAATGAGTTTGTATATAGCCAGAGTGCTCTCTGCTGTAGTATTAAGTGTTAGTATTAAGGTGCAGTCTGCATTCTTACCTTGCATTCTGACTAACAGAGAGCTCTTCCTGATAACAAAGCACAAGATGGCAAAGATGTCTCAGAGAGCATCTTAGACCGTGCTATCCAGGCACACTGGCAGTTTGAATTCAGCCTGAGTGTCCACCCCATCCCCCACCCCAGCATTGTTTAGGATGTCATCTTCGTGCTCTTGAATTTATTGAGTCCCAGATTCCCAGGTCAGAGAAGAGGAGTGAAGTGAAATAGAAACTGTTTCCTTTTGATCATATGGGTTGTAAATGAGGAAGAGCAATAGAAAGAATTGATTGTCTGAGATGTGCATGTGCCTCCAAGTCGTCTGTCAGCTTATGGCCACCCGCTAAATTTCATAGAGTTTTCTTAGGCAAGGAAGACTCAGAGGAGATTTTGCCATTTCCTTCCTCTGAAGTATAGCCTATAGTACCTGGCATTCATTGGCAATCTCCCATCCAAGTATTAACCAGGGCTGACCCTGTTTAGCTTCCAAAATCAGATGGGATCTGCTGCCTTTAGGGTATTAAGCTGCAATCCTGAGGTCTGGCTGAATTGTGTTTGTTTGAACAGGGAGATGGGATGCCAGGGAAGAGGTGAGTTCTGTTTAGGGGAGTGGTCAGTGCTGTTAAATAATACTAGAGGATTCCAGGGTTCTCAGCCAGCCAGCCAGCCAGCCTCTTCTCATTCCAAATGCATTCTCAGGTCTCTAGCTGTAGGAGCCATGTATATCAAGGGGAGGTTGATCTTAGCTATTATTTCTCCCTCTGAAACTATGGATTTCCCCCCTGTCCAGTTACTGCAACTTTCAGTGATGCCAGGGCACTCTACAAACTCTACTAGAGGAACTGGGGAGGGGAAATGGTATTTCCTCCATGTTTTAGTAACACAGGAGATCACATCCAATCAGGCACATTGGCCCACTATTGTTCATTCCCGCCCTACCTGTGACATCTGGTTCTTTGTACCTAGGCAACATTTGTGCAACTCCTCTTGCCAGTAAAATAGGTTCTGAAATGCCAGTTTATTATTTAATATGAGTGTCTTCCCTGGTGCTACAGATAGTCATTTTCTTGCCCTGCCTGTCTAGTCCCACAGCCTATTTTTCTGAGAGGGTCTTAATGAGAATCCACACTGTGCTAGACTGAAAATGTTAGGAGAGTGTGCCCCTCTATATGGGTAGCAGGAATGGGTGCATCCCCCCCCCACTAGCAATTGGTGACCCAGCTGCCCTGACCCCCCCATAATGAAGATAAGTACCACTGTAGACAAGGATGCTAACAGCTGTCTTTGACTCTGCCTCACAGTTGCCCTTTTACTTGTCACACTATGCAGAAGGGAAACTTGCTGAACAGCCTAAGAGGGGGTGATCTCCCCATCATAGTCTCCAGGGACCTGAGAGACTATGTCTCCCTTGGCTCCTTCTCGAAAGCTCCTTCTTGCACCCACTTCCCCTCTCTCCAGCCCCATTGGACCCACTCCTCCACCACTCCCCTTTCCCCTGTCAATGTGACTACCACAGGTTCCCAATGGCCAGTCTCCCTGCTTTGTATGGATGGTGCAGTGCTTTAGGGTAATGAAATATTCACAGGTCAGTGCATTGCTGAATGATGGCAGGAGCTGTCAGTTCCTTCTCAGGGAGGCGGTTGCGGGGGGGGGGGCATTCCCCACGACAGGCGTTAGTGTGAAAAGGAGGCCAAATTGGAAAGAAGGGAAGCAGCATGCAAGTCACCCAGAGCTGTAGCCCCACTTCTGGCATCATAGCCTAGTCCCCATGGGCAAGCGCAGAAAGTGGGTGGATTTGCCATTGATTGGCAGATGAGCCACTGCTGCTTTGGAGGGTCAATCTTGGAAAAGGTGGTAACACTCAGAAGAGAATGTTACATAAAGTAGAAAATAGGCCACAGTTACAGGCCATTTCAAGCATGCTTAAATGTGTGTGTGTGTGTGTGTGTGTTCAAGTTGCCTGTCAACTTATGGTGAGCCCATGAATTTCATAAGGTTTCTTAGGCAAGGGATACTCAGAGGTGGTTTTGCCAGTTCCTTCCTCTGAAATATAGCTGCAGCACCTGGTATTGATTGGCAGTTTCTCATCCAAGTAATAACCAGGGTTTGACCCTGCTTGGCTTCCAAGATCAGTAGTAGTAGTAGTAGTAGTAGTTGTTGTTGTTGTTGTTGTTGCTGCGTGTCTTCAACTCATTTCCAGCTTATGGTGACCCTAAGGTGAACCTATCACAGGATTTTCTTGGCAAGATTTGTTCAGAGGAGGTTTGCCTTTGCCTTCCTCTGAGGTCGAGAGAGTGTGTTTTGCCCAAGGTCACCCAGCTGGTTTCCATTGCTGAGTGGGGATTTGAAAGCTGGTCTCCAGAGTTGTAGTCCAACACTCAAACCTCTACATCATGCTGTCTCTCTCCAAGATCAGAGATGAGTTTGAATACATATAAAATATGTGAGAACATATTTATGGTTATCGCCTCCTAAACTTCTTGTACCTCCAGTACAGGACACTTCCACTAAAAAAAAAAAAAAAAAACTGGGTTGTTAGGGGGAGACTTCTCCCAGTGAAGTTTCCAAGAGAAACTTGGGGGAACTTGGGTTGCCTGCCACAGACTGTATGATGTGCTGAGATGACCACAAGTGGGGTTGCTCTGGGGTACTGAGATGGAGGAGGAGGAGAGGACCATTTGGACCAAGCTCAGCTGCTTAATAGCTTTTGTGCTGGAAACATAACACTCTGAGTATAGTTTTATCTGGCAACTAGCTTTGTTCTGGCACAGACCCAGAAAACACAGACAGAGGAGATTTTCACACTACACTGTTATAGTGTTACTATTCCACTTTTAACTGCTCTGGCTTCTTCCTGTTGAATTCTGGGGTTTTTAGTTTAGTGAGGCCTAAGAGCTCTCTGGCTGAGAATCCTAAATGCCCCTCCCTAAACTGCAAATCCCAGGATTCCACATGAGGCAGCCACAGCAAATAAAGTGGAATAGTAACACTATAACAGTATAGTGTGCAAATCTCCAGAGACTACAGTAGATTTTCCTTGGGTTTTTTCCAGGCTGTGAGGCCATACTCTAGAATAGTTTCTTTCTGATGTTTCGCCTGCATCTATGGCTGGCATCTTCAGAGAATGGTTGGGTAGGAGTGTGTATGGAGGTTATATGCTGTGAACCCCTGTAGGGGAGTATATGTAAATTTATGTAATTGAATGGTTAGTTTCTGGGTATAGAAATGCAAGGCTCGTTAGTGTCTGTTTGGCTGATGGTTGGTTGATGGGCCATTATCTGCTGGGAATCCCCATGTCCCTGGGTGGAATTCCTTTGTAAGTGTTGAGTTTTGATTCTATTGTTCTTCAAAACTGGGAGCCAGATTTTTGCTTACTTTTAAGGTTTCTTCTTTCCTGTTGAAGTTGTCCAGGTATTTCTGGATTTCAGTAGCTTCTCTGTGCATTCTGACATGATAGTTGTTGGCCTTGTCCAGAATTTCTGTGTTTTTAAATAACATTTTGTGTCCAGGTTGATTTATAACATGTTCTGCTACTACTGATTTTTCTGGTTGGCCCAGTTTGCAGTGTCTCTCATATTCCTTGATTCATGTTTGCACACTGCGTTTAGTGGTCCCTATGTAAACTTGTCCATAGCTGCATGGTATGCAGTAAACTCCTGCAGCTATGAGAGGGTCTCTTTTGTCCTTTGCTGAGCGTAGCATTTCTTGGATTTTTCTGGTTGGTCTATAGATTGTTTGGAGGTTGTGTTTCCTCATCAGTTTCCCTATTCTGTCTGTGACTCCTTTGATGTATGGTAAAAATACCTTCCCTTTGGGTGGCTGTTTTTCTTCTTCATTCCTGTAGTTTTTTCTGGATCTGGCTGCTCTTGTGATGTCTGATCTGGAGTAACCATTAGCCTGTAGGGCCCAGTTTAGGTGCCTCAGTTCGTCCTCCAGGTAGTGGGGTTCACAGATCCTTTTTGCATGGTCTACCAATGTTTTTATTGTACTTCTTTTTTGTCCTGGGTGATGATTGGAGTTTTTGTGTAAGTATCTGTCTCTGTGTGTGGGTTTTCTGTATACCCTGTGACCTAACTGTTGGTTTGGTTTATGGATGACTAGGACATCCAAGAATGGCAGTGTTCCTTCCTTCTCTTTTTCCATCGTGAATTGGATATTTGGGTGGATGCTGTTCAGGTGGTTCAGGAATGAGACCAAATCTTCTTCTCCGTGGTTCCAAATGGTGAAAGTGTCATCCACATATCGGAACCATGTTGTGGGCTTTTTTTGGTGCTGTTTCCAGGGCTTGCTTTTCAAAATGTACCATGTAAAAGTTTGCTATCACTGGGCTCAGGGGGCTGCCCATGGCTACCCCATCTATCTGTTCATAGAATTTGTTATCCCACTGGAAGTAGCTTGTGGTGAGGCAGTGTTTGAACAAGGCTGTGATGTCCTCAGGAAATATTTGTTGTATGAGTGCCATGGTGTCCATTATGGGGACTTTGGTGAACAAGGAGACAACATCAAAACTGATCAGTCTGTCTCCAGGTTTCAGTTCGATGTTGTTGATTTTTTTCTATGAAGTGAGCTGAGTCTTTGATGTAGTGAGGGGTTTGTCCTATGTGGGTTTGTAATTCCAGAACACGGCCTCACAGCCCGGGGAAAAAACGAAGGAAAATCTATGGATGCCATCTGTGAAAGCCTTCGACTTCACAGAGACAACAGTGTGTGCGTGAAACCTGACACCACCAGGGTATAGAGAAATCCAGGCTTTCAGGACCCTGCCCCTAGCTCCCTCCTCCATCTCCCCACCCACCCATCCCTAGGCTAGGAAAAAGTGCTGTAATGCACACGATAGGCTTTCCTTTCAGTTCCTGCCCTTTACCATCCAGATTGCTATGAAGATACCAGCAGCTAGATAGATAGATAGATAGATAGATGTGTGTGTGTGTGTGTGTGTACTTTGGCTCTGCATGCTTGCACCATACATTAAATATTGGCATCTATGCAGTACATTATTGTGGAGTAAGCATTTGATGGTACTGGCTTGTGTTGCTCCTAGAATATTAGCAGAATTTATTTGTAGTAGCAATATCCATGGAGAGCAAGAAAGAACAACAAAATCCTATTTCAGTCCAAGGAAAGCAAAGGGGATCCACTACTTTCTTGATTCAGCTGTTCTTCCTTGAATCAAATGAGGCTGGATTTAAGTCAAGTGAGCAAGGAAATACATACACCCCTCCCCTGTATCATATTTATACAAGGCAGTTTGTTAGCACACTAGAGGTCTGTAGCCCAGGCAGATTCTAATGTTAAACGCCTAACTACTAAGGGAGAAGTTTAAACAAGACAGTGGGCACATGGTATGCTGTACAGCTAAGGTCTTGTGTTTATGTAGATTGACCCTGCTTCTGCATGTAGAGAGGGTGTGAACATATGACTGTCCAAACAGACTTAGTAGCCCATGAGAGGGGCTTCAGTGTTTCACATTTTGTCCCTTGTGCTGCTCTCTCTGGCTTTGTATGCATGTCGAACTGAGTGGCTGTAACTCACCTTAAATATTGACAGTTGTGGTTACTATTGAGGTTGTCACACCATCATTTTTTTACAGCTTTACAGATTTGCAACAAAAATGATGGTCTGTGCCCCAAAGAGGTTACAATTTAAAATTCAGCACAGGTTGGAGCTGTAGGGAAATACTCATGGATGACGAGCTTAAGTAGCTTTTAAAAAGCACCAAAGAAGGATCTCTTTCGGCAGGCCTTTCCTGATTAGATCCCGGTCTCAGGAGCTGTGTCTCCTGGCCTTTTAAATTTTGTGTATATTTGTTTTTAATGTGATTTTAGTTAGATGGTTTTAATTTTATATTGTTTAATGTCTTTTTATGGGGGTGGGTGGTGTTTTTAGTCGTTATTACAATGTTTTAATTGTTGGAAGCCACCCTGGTTGTTTTTAGCAGAGGGGTGGGATATAAATAAATATTATGATTATGATTATGATTATGATGATGGCAAATAACTGCTGGGACAGCAAATGGATTTGAAAGTGTGGGGATAAAAATTTAAAAAATCATAAAGGTCCCAGGGTGTTAACCCTTGAGGAAAGTTTATTCAAAGTTAAAACTGTCAGCAATCAACTTTCTAGTAGCAGAGTTAGAGCAGAGACGGGAGCAGGACTCAATTAAGTACAGTGCTTAGACTCCAAGCTGCAGGAACAAAGAACAAGGCAACTTCTTCTTGAAAAAAATACTTAAGCTATACTAATGGCTTTAAAATCTACATTTGCATTGGAAGCTACATTCTAATTAACTAATGGATTTAGGATAGGGTAGCAGTCTTCACTCACCATTCCAGTGAGACTGGGAAAAAACGAAAAGGCAGGCATCCCTACGGAGCGTGCAGGGAAGACATCTTTCCTTTCAGAAGGTTACAAAGAGTAATAAAATGATCTTAGACCATGAGGTTAGTAAACCTAGGTCACATGATCTTGTAGCATGGTTGTGTGTGTTTACAAACCATGTCCACTGAAGATAGGATGAGGATAAGGAGGAGGAACTCTTGACATGCAGGAGATCCCTAACCTCTCTAAGAACTTCCTTGCTCTAGTAGCAAGCGGGGGGGGGGGGGGGAAGAGTGTTGGATTTTTCCCAACAGAAAGCCAGAATATTTTATTTGCCACATTTTACTGAACAACACACTTTTACAAGTTTTCAAAACCTCATTCTGACAGTAACCATTCTTGTACAGTTGCACTGAGGTGGCTGATCTGAGCATCAGAAGTGGGCAAACTACAAACTTTAGACTACATCTGGCACTTGGGTGTTTTATGTGAAGTTGAAGGTTTTCACGGCCGGCATCCATAGATTTTCCTTGGGTTTTTTTCCGGGCTGTGAGGCCGTGTTCTGGAATAGTTTCTTTCTGATGTTTCGCCTGCATCTGTGGCTGGCATCTTCGGAGAATGGTTGGGTAGGAGTGTATGTGGAGTTTATATGCTGCGCACTCCTGTTGGGGAGTATATGTAAATTTGTGTAATTGAATGGTTAGTTTCTGGGTATAGAAATGCAAGGCTCCTTAGTGTCTGTTCGGCTAATGGTTGGTTGATGGGCCATTATCTACTGGAACTCCCCCTGTCCCTGGGTGGAATTCCTTTGTAAGTGTTGAGTTTTGATTCTATTGTTCTTCAAAACTGGGAGCCAGATTTTACTTTTAAGATTTCTTCTTTCCTGTTGAAGTTGTCCAGGTGTTTGTGGATTTAAATAGCTTTTCTACAAACACAAATCACAAGCACAAACACTCCTACCCAGCCATTCTCAGAAGAAGCCAGCCACAGATGCAGGCAAAATGTCAGAAAGAAACTATTCCAGAATATGGCCTCACAGCCTGGAAAAAACCAAGGAAAAACTTGGATGTTTTCTCTCTAGCCCTTGAGCATCACCCAGTGCCCTTGCGGCCCTGAGTTAATTGGGGGATACAGCTGAGCTCCTCAGCCTCCCTCATACCCACTTGCAAAGCTTGTGATGAAGACATGTAGAATGGGCATCAGAAGTGTCCTGAGATATCAAGATGTTGCCTTCAGGCCCATTCCATTGCTGTTGCCTTGGGGGTTATGGCAAGTGCCCCTGCTGCAGAGTCAGTCTTTACCCAATCATCACTTGTTGCTTGAGCTACTTGAGAAATGGATGCTGGTGACCAGGCCGGAGGTACCTTCATCAGAGCACAAAAGTTGGGCCCCTTACTAACCATGCAACTTGCATGCTGCAGGCTGAAAAATTGCCCAAACTTGATCTCCAGAATGAAATGATGTTACGTTTTGTTCCTGTGGAGAGAAAGAAGGTACAGGAAAATGTTTTCTTTGCACCCTGACAGCTCAGAAGGGGGTGTCTTGAGATTAGGACGGTGGATGTTATTGGCAGGACCCACAGACTTGGCTTGGTGGACCCATAGAGAGAGTCTTGGTATCTTTGCTATGAGGGTTTGACTTCACTGGAATTTAAGGTTATTACTTCCTACCCACAAGAAAAATAAATAAATAAATAAAAGGGGGGAATGTTTAAAATGGAGTCATCAGGCGTGAGACGACAGGCACCATCTACAAAGTGCGGTGTCGGCAGGAACCAGCCTCAGTCGCTAAATGACTTGAAAGGGAATGGCCCCATGTTTGTGCTGAGGCGGCAGAGAGCAGCAGGGAGAGAGCAAGCCAAGCAAGCCCAAAAACTCCATTAATTAAAGAAACTCGTTAATGAGGGACATTTAATCAGTGCAAGATTAGATCCAACTCTGAGCTTTGCCAATGAGGCAGGCTAGGCAAAGTGGGCCAGGCACTGCAGAAGTGTCCAGAGCAGAATAGCAAGCTGTAGAAGGAGAGAATGGGTAGAAGTCAGAGCTTGAACAGACTGGGCATAAGGAAGATTCCCTTGAGAGGAGGAAGATCTGAAACAAAGCTGCCTGTTGGCAACACAGGCCCCCTCCCATCTCAATCTTAGTAACAGATGAGGTAATGTTATGTTGCAAGCAGTATCTCTTTGCAATTTGTTTATGTTCCATATGCATTTCATCCCTTCCCATTCCCAATTGTCTCACTCTAACTTGTGGAAGAATGTTTATGTGAAACAAGGTAAAAGTCTTAACAGGGGTAGCAGAAAAGGTCTGGTAGAGTGAAGTAGATCCTGCAGGCAAGCTGCAGATGATGGTAAGAGGTGGGCAAAACCTGGCCTGCTTTGTGTGGACATGTGTGTATGCACGCTCACACACACACACACACAGCCTCATGGGTATAATGGAGACAGCTATCTCTGTGCCATTGCTGAAGTAAGATTCCCCTGGCAATCCAGTCAGCTTCTGCATGTGGAGGGGGGAGAAAGCATCTTGTCCTTTTGCTTCTGACAGCAATAAAATGCCTTGAGCCCACCCTGGCTAAGGTGGGTGAGGGAAAGAGCCCCTGGGCCAGATTTCCTATGCGCCTAGGCTCTGATGTGGCTTGTGATTACTGCATAGATTATATGAGCATCTTGTCAGCTGTTTTGCTCCCCCCCCCCGCAAATTATCCTGACATGCCTGTGCCCACTGCTAGGCTTCTTCATTTGAGAGCATGGAGGCAGCAGCTGCACTGGGTTTGTGTGAGCTGGAAATGGTGTATGAGAAATGATGTCCAAGAGGCTATAAAAGCCAATTGAAAAGGTCTGGCCTGCATATGCAGGAAGAAAAGGTTGCAGAATTCTGAAGTGGTAGAACATGCTGAGCCAATTCACACTTCAAATTTGGAATTGTTGTTTAAATGCCCCCCTTACATCAAAACAACAACAAAACAAAACTCCATCTCCTTCTCTAGCATTTATCAACCATACACAGAATAAGATGTTAGAATTCTGGACTATGGATCTTTTACAATGAATGTGGAGGGCCATATTTTTGTGTTCTCATCCACTTAAAAAAATGCCTATATGTGACAGACCAGCACATTAGTTGCACCAGAACTGTTACTAACTGCTGGTGCTGTTCTAGCATAAGTAGAACTTTTCTCTGTTGCTGTGGAACTTGTTCTGGGAGCTGGATTGGCATTTCTGGAAGCATTGTTGTTGTGTGCCTTCAAGTTGTTGCTGTCTTAAGCCACCCTATGGTGAACCTATCATGGGGTTTTCTGAGAGTGTGTGACTTGCCCAAAGTCAACCAGTGGGTTTTCATGGCTAAGCAGGGATTCAAACCCTGTTCTAAGAGTCGTAGTCCAACACTCAAACTACTATGCCACACTAATGCCTACCACTGATCTGAGCTAGCCTTAATGAGTTTTTGCTATTAACATTGATGACACATTCTGAGAAACATCCCATCTTCTCTCAGAGACCACACTGAAGCAGCACGTCGGCAAAAGTTAATAGACAGAATCCCGTTGGACTTTTACACTAGTGTAACTAGCTGACACTAGGAGAACTACATCTTGCAACTTTGTATAAGGTGGTATCATGTTATGCAAGAAGTTTGATCAGCAGTGCAGTGGCTGCCAGATAGCACAACTCTACCCTGACACACATGGCCGCAGGGATACACCAGGAAAACTCCCTTCTGCTGGCACCCTCCATCTTCCCTCCCCAGCAGCCCAGCCTCTGCATAAGTATGCTGACAGAACTTTACTTTCCCCCAGTTTTATATAGGATGTCAGACAATGTATTCTTTTCCCCTCAGCCTGTCCGTTCTCATTAAAGCATAAACCACAGAAAACAAGAAGAATGGTAGAATTAAAGGAGGATGAGTGACCAGCAAACGTAAGCATTAGTTTGTGAGAAAACAGAGAATGGTAGGCGTTATATATTTTACATTTGAGAAAGGTAGTGTCATGGGATCCAATATGCAAAAAGGATTTCCTGCAGGAAGAAACCTCAAGAGTCTCTCATTGCTCTCTGGAGTGTATGTGAGGGTGGAAATAGAGAGCAAAGCAGGAGACTTAATTAGGAAGCTGTTCAACTCAGTCCCAACACCCCACACACGTTATCTGCTCCAGACACACCAGTGTTGTGATCATGTCCTTATTCCTCTGCTTGGAGATTTGTCACTCAGAGCTATAGATCTGAGCAAATGTGTCACAGAGACACTCTGGAGATCAGGTGAGCCTAATGGGGCCTGAAAAGAATCATCTTCAGGATGATGAATGCTGAGGCAGGCCAAATTAATAATGGAGATTATCCAGGTTGTTGCCTAGAAGAAAGCTTAGAACCTGCAACATCAGTAGCTGGCAAGTGGGGCACAGCTGGGTGTACTCTCCACACATGTCCCTGTCCCATCTGCCATCTCACCCACCAGCAACCCACTCTCCCACCCCCAGCTGCCCACTGCCAACTCATTCAGAAAGGCTTCTGCGCACACACCGGCACAAAGAGTCATTGCCAGAAGATGCAGTGGTAGAGGCTGGGATGTCAGCACAGTAATGCAAAGGCCACCTCTGGTTTCTCTGTGCTTGCCATACTTCCCCATCCTCATATCAAATTAAAAAATAATCCCATTCTAGCTCTCTGGAAAACATGGCTCCGTCTGTCTAGTTTCTGAAGAGTCTGGGTGGTGGTGGTGAGCCTTTTTCCTGGTGACAGGTGCCAGTCCCATGAGCCACTGATGATTGTCAGATGTTTATTATTTTAAGAGACATTTCTTGTTTGACACAATTGCCTTCAATTCTGGGTTATCACCACACCATGGCCTATCCTGCCAGTCATTAATTTTAGAACATTATATAGTCTCTCAGCAACAGTAATGACAGCAGCAGTTGTGTGTGAGTGTGTTGGTAATGTTTATATTAAAGCTGATCTGACAGCCCTCCATCAGCTGGTATTTGGTAGAAGGACCTTTATTTCTGTGGAGTAGGGAGGAGGCCTCTGATTAGCATAAGCATTCACTGAAGAGGGCCAATTGGAAACTGGTAGAAGAATGCAGTAGCAGTGCAACATGCAGTTGAGACCATGTTTGCTCTAAGAAGCTGGATTGGCACAGTAGCAATGTGCAAACACTATCAAAGTTGGTGAGGAGTGTGGGTCACTAACCTGTCTGTCAAGCAATGTAGGTCTCACTTGGCATGTGTGGAGAGATATGCGGAGATTCTGTTAAGGTATGCACTCCTCTCCTGGTGTTCAACACAGTTTATTTAGTAGGCTGCATGACTTGTACATAGTATAGACCACCATGTTTCTTCTCTTTCATGATTAGAAACATTCCATCTCATTGTCTATTGTAGATTTAAAAAAAAAATAATGATTTGAACTTTCCCATATTTTTGAACACTAAACCCACACAGTGCAGTCCTAGGTATTTCTATTCAGAATTATGTGGGCTTATTCCCAGAGGAGTGTGTGTACAGGGTTACTGCCTTAGTCCTACTTCATCTCACACTGACTGTTGCTATACAAAGTTTGAACAAATTGTGAGTCTCACTTTTAACATCCATTTTTTTTAGTAAATGAGAGACACAAAATGCAGTCATAAAAATTTGAGCTGTATAACTTTAGTCCAGGTTTCTGTGTGCATTTGTGTGTGTCATATGTTCCCTCCATGTTAAAATTCCATGTATTAATTTAGTGTATCAGTGAGGTGTTTACCATAGTCCTCTATCTGATGGGCACGCATGGAGATAATCCAAAATGCATGTCCCTCCTCACACTTACCAGCATTCTGAGCTGACATAGTCCAGGATTAGAACTGAACTCCCCCCACCTTTTTCTTTTCCAGTTATGGGAAATTATCCTCATCTTGCAGCCTTTACTTTTATGCGGCATTATCCTAATAAATTAATTCCATGGAAGAGCTATAGTTATTCAGTTTCCTGCAAACTTGGTATTTTGTGGGAGTTTTAAAAGTGTTAGATATAGCAATCTGGTCATCGGTTCAACAGGCTGATAAAGACATTGCATCTCCCTAGTAATACAGTGTGTTCCAAAAAAATGTATACACCCTTGACAGGATTAAAGATTACAATCATAGAGAACTGTCATGAAATTACAAAAGAAACTTTAAGTGAAGTTTGCAACTCTGTGCTTCGACAATGTGAGCAGTGCATTGTTGCACAGGGACAACAATTTGAACACCTCACATAAAATTGTAATTTAAGATGGAATTTGTAATTCTGATTAAATCATTATTAAAACATTTATTCCTCAATATAAAATGTGTTTACTTAGCCTTCAAATAATTTCCATAGGTACTATTAGCTGTTAAAGAGTGCATACATTTTTCTGGGACACCCTGTATATTGCTGGGGAAAACATATGCTAAGTTATAATTGCATTACTGTCCCCCTGCCCTCTGCTTGACTCCACTGACTTCCACTTTGGGGAAGCAGGAGGGAATGTTAATTCTATTATTTCAGACCATTTCAGTACACTATCAATGGAATGCAGATGTGGGTTGATATCAACAACATTACCCTGCCCCATGTGGTTTGGACCTAAAGCTGCAATCATATGCACCTTTCTCTTGAAACAAGCCCTACAGACCTCAGTGGGGAATATGTCTCAGTTCAGGATTTCACCATAAGCCTCGCCTTCACCCCAGGAGTGGGAAACAGACAACCAACCATCAGATTGCCCATAGAATCACCGAATTGTAGAGCTGGAAGAGACCACAAGGGCCATCCAGTCCAACCTCCTGCCATGCAGGAAATCACGATCAAAGCATCCCTAACAGATGGCTGTCCAGCCTCTGTTTAAAGACCTCCAAGGAAGGAAACCCTACCACGCTCCAAGGGAGTGTGTTCCACAGCCAAACAGCTCTTACTGTCAAGAAGTTCCTCCTAATGTTGAGATGGAATCTCTGTTCCTGGAGCTTGCATCCATTGCTCCATGTTCCAGTCTTTGGAGCAGCAGAAAACAAGCTTGCTCCATCCTCAATGTGACACCCCTTCAAATACTTAAACAGGGATATCATATCGCCCCTTAACCATCTTTTTTCCAGGCTAAACACACCTTAAGTCTTTCCTCATAAGGCATGGTTTCCAGACCTTTCACCATTTTAGTCGCCCTTCTCTGGACATGCTCCAATTTGTCCATATCCTTTTTGAATTGTGGTGCCCAGAATTGGACACAGTATTCTAGGTGAGGCCTGACCAAGGCAGAATAGAGTGGCACTATTACTTCCCTTGATCTAGACACTATACTTCTATTGATGCAGCCCAAAATCACATTGGCCTTTTTAGCTGCCACATCACACTGTTGACTCATGTTCAACTTGTGGTCTACTAGGACTCCTAGATCCCTTTCACATGTAGTCTCACTCAGCCAGGTCTCCTATCCTATATCTATGCATTTCATTTTTGCACCTAAGTGCAGTACCTTACATTTCTTCATATTGAATTTCATTTTGTTAGCTTTGGCCCAGCTTTCTAGTCTATTCAGGTCATTTTGAATTTTGATCCTGTCCTCTAGGGTATTAGCTACTCCTCCTAATTTGGTGTCATCTGCAAATTTGATAAGTATGCCCCTAATTCTGTCATCCGGGTCATTGATAAAGATATTGAATAGCACTGGGCCCAGGACAGAACCCTGTGGCACCCCACTGGTCACATCTTTCCAAGACGAAGAGGAGCCACTGCTGAGTATGCTTTGGGTTCGGCCAGTCAACGAATTACAAATCCATTGAACAGTTAACTTGTCTAGCCCACATTTTACAAACTTGTTTGCAAGAATGTCATGGGGAACCTTGTCAAAGCCCTTACTGAAATCAAGCTATGCGATATCCACAGCGTTCCCTTCATCTACCAAGCTGGTAATTTTATCAAAAAAAGAGATCAGATTAGTCTGGCATGACTTGTTTCTCTGAAACCCATGTTGACTTTTTGTGATTATGGCATTGCCTTCTAAATGTTCACAGACTCTCTGTTTAATGATCTGCTCTAGAATCTTCCCTGGTATTGATGTCAGACTAACTGGACGATAATTGTTGGGATCCTCTTTTTTTTTCCCTTTTTGAAGATGGAGACAATGTTTGCCCTCCTCCAGTCTGCTAGGACTTCTGTTCTCCAGGAGTTCTCAAAGATTATTGCCAATGGCTCTGAGATTACATTTGTCAGCTCTTTTAATACTCTTGGATGTAGTTCATCTGGTCCTGGAGGTTTAAATTCATTTAGATTAAGAAGGTATTCCTGTACTACCTCTTTACTTATTCTGTGCTGGATTTCCCCTATTGTGTCCTCCGTTCCATTATCCTCAGGTTGATCACCCTTTTCCTTTTCTGAAAATGCTGAGGCAAAGAAGGTGTTGAGTAATTCTGCCTTTTCTCTGTCCCCTGTTAGCATTTTGCCATCTTCTCCACGTAGTGACCCTACCATTTCTTTCTTCTTCCTTTTGCTGCAGACATACCCCCAAGAACGCTTTTTATTGTTCTTAACCTCTCTAGCGAGCCTGAGCTCATTCTGCACTTCAGCTTTTCTGACTTTACTCCTATACATGTTTGCTATCTGTTTGAATTCTTCTTTGGTGATTTCCCCCTTTTTCCATTTCCTATACATGTTCCATTTAAAACTTAGCTCCGTTGAAAGTTCTTTAGTCATCCATCCTGGTTTCTTGAGACACCTCCCATTTTTCTTCCTCAATGGTACTGTTTGAAATTGTGCCTTCAGTATCTCCCTTTTGAGAAAGTCCCATCCGTCTTGAAGTCCCTTCTCTTTTAGTATTCCTGACCATGGGATCACCCCCAGTATTTCCCTGAGTTTATTGAAATCAGCTTTCCTAAAGTCTAGAATGCGTGTCTGACTATGCCTGGCTTCTCCTTTCCATTGTATAACAAACTCCAGGAGAACATGATCACTCCCACCTAAGGATCCCACCACTTGCACCACATTAATCAGGTCATCTCTGTTGGTCAGGATCAGATCTAAAATAGCTGACCCCCTTGTTGCCTCTTCCACCTTTTGGACAATGAAACTGTCTTCCAGGCAAGTAAGGAATTTGCTAGACCTTGAAGTTTTGGTTGAGTTAGATTTCCAGCAAGTATCAGGATAGTTGAAGTCACCCATCACTACTACATCTCTCCTTTCTGCATGTGTGGTCATCTGTTCTAGAAAGGCATCATCCAATTCCTCCGTCTGACTTGGGGATCTGTAGTAGAGTCCCACAATAACATTCCTGTTGTTTCCCTCCCCTTTAATTTTTATCCAGATGCTCTCCACCTGGCTTCCAGTATTGATGTCATGGATCTCTTCACTGGTGTAAATATCCCTGACATATAATGCTATTCCTCCTCCTTTCCTGTTTGGCCTGTTTCTCTTATAAAGGTTATACCCTTCTATTCCTACATTCCAATCATGAGACTCATCCCACCAGGTTTCAGTAATGCCTATTATATCATATTTGCTTTGTTGTGCTAGGAGTTCAAGTCCATCTTGCTTATCTCCCATGCTCTGTGCATTAGTGTAGAGACATCAAAGACCATGTGTTCCCTTTACTAGCTGCCTGTGCAAGGTTTGTTTTTGTTTTGTTTTGTTTTGTTTTGTTTTGTTTTGTTTTTGCCTCCCTTTTGTGGCCTCTGTGTGATACTGGTGGTGGTTGTAGCGAGCCTTTGAGTTGACTCTGACGTATGGCCACCCTATCCTGGGTATTGTCTAGACAGTGAATAAACTCATAGAATTTGAGAATACCTTTTGTCCCAACGAGATCCCACAGTCATTCACTGTATTCAGAAGGAGAGGGGCCAAAATCTATGCAGGAGAAGTCTTCACGGCCTCTCCTGAGGATTTTTTTAAAAAATGCAGGGGGAATGTGTGTTCCCACTCATTGGGACAACCAGATCACAGCACAGAGCATTCCTGGATAAGAGTGGAAGTGGAAAACTGATTGGTTGGACATGCGCAGGGAGGCAGACTTGCTGGCAACGAAATGGCCAGAAAGCATCATTTTGGAGTTTTATGCTCAGAATTGTGCACTTTTTCACTGCACTGAGGTGACCAAACAGCTTTTTAAACAGAAGGTCGCACTTGCACACCTTACATTTACAGTAAAAAAAAAAATACTGTAGAGCCGCAGCAACTTGTTGGGAATAATAATGTGAGTGATTCACTCCCAGCACCATCTTGATTTGCAGGCATGGCTCCATGTGAACATCAAATAAGGATAGCTTTGCATACCAGCGATTTTGCAAAAAAAAAAAAAACATGGAGAAAAATTAACGCTGCTGCAAATTTGGGTTAATGCACAGCAATCAGCATTATATCTTCTCATCTAGACAAGCCCCTGGAGTTTTGTTTTCTTGGCAATATTGATTCAGAGGAAGTTTGCCATTGCCTTTCTGTCAGGCTGAGAGAGTGTGCTTTGCTTAATGTCACCCACCGGACTTCCATGGCTGTTCTCCCACAGTCCAAGTCCAACACTCAAACCACTGCCCTGCTCAACTCTGGTTAAAACAGGGATTTACACTCTAAAAAGCAAAATTCTATTTTAAAATAAGTGTTAAACTGTTTGGGTTTTTTTAAGATGAAACGTAGGGTTGTATCTGCAGGAAAGGAACTGGAAGTGGACTAAAGCCCACTTCTGCTTTCAGTGGGAGGGAGTGGTCTGACCCATGGTAAGTGTGGGAACATAAATTGGCCCCTGGACCAGAAACCCTGAATCCCCTACCCTTGTTTTGGCCCTTTGTGGCATAAAGGTTACAGATTACTCTATAATGGCAAGACAAGAAAATGATGTGCATCTTTGATGTGCAGACTGTCAGTCCAAAATATTCCAACCAACATGCTGGAGGTGCATATGGGTACATATGGTTGCTAGAGGTCTTTTGGACTAGTTTGGAGATTTCACTGTTGATAATGATAATGATAATGATTATGGTGATGGTGTAGTAAACCCAAATAATATGTTCTTTAGTTAAAGTACCTCTCAGCATTCCATACAACAAATAAGTGAGTAGGATGGTGCTGTAAAAAACTTAGTGACAGCTTTCTTGCAAATAATTTATTCAGTTGACGGTTTCCTTGTTTCATTAAAAAGTCATGGAGTTTTCTTGTGGAGGCTTTCAACAGCTAGTCAGAAATTTCCTGATCTAATGTGTTAATGCTGAGCCTGATGTAAGTAAATTTAAGGCTTATCAAAACATCATTCTGTTGTAAGATTACTTTTTGGTTTGAATTTGGGGGGATACACAATGGGGGTACAAGCAAGGTGTGTAAAAAAAAATACTTCTTCCAATCTTCAGCAGGGAAAATGGTATTCATAAGCAGGCATCCAAATGCATCACTCATATAGACAACCATGATGCATTGTGTCCATAATGTGGATGCACCTCTCCACCTGCATTACTGTTTCATCTCAGCCCTGTTGACCTGGCTAAGTATATTTTTTAAAAAAAATGTATTTGGGAATGTGGATCCCCACATACACATACACATACACATAGACATAGACATTCATGCACATGTGCATGCACACACAGACAAACACTCTTGTGGCTATGGAAAACATGACCTGCAATAAGCGCTGACTCAAGCTTTTTCATGTTTAAAGGAGCTACTGCCCTCTATAGTTCAAGCTCATTTCAAGAAATAAGAGTAAAGTTGAGTAGAACTGTACATTTGCAGTAGGTCATTTTCAAAAAAGTACCATATGTGAGAAATGTTCTATGAAAGTCCCCATATACCTGAATCTTTCACAACTGGATTGACTGTTCTCTCTCACCCCATCAAATTTGACTGCACAATTACCTACTAAAAGCAAACAAAGCTGATTTAGAGTGAGGGCATGCATTGTCCTCTCTGTGAACTAGCTTTCTGTGCTTTTAGTAATCTAATTACACAATCAAATCTGATTGACCAAATTATAATTCACTTGTTCTCAGGAAAGGAAAGATCTGGGTTGGGGAAAGTACCATAGCAGATCCAGTTAGTGTGTGTGTATGTGTTGTGTTGTGAACACTACCTAAATCCCAGATACCAAAGATGGAGTGCCTACGTGTGCACATGAGCAACAAAGCTTTGCAGACTTGTCATGAACAGTGAATACCTCTAATATCTCTTCCCTCACTTCCAAAAAATTGCCATGGGAGGGGTGAACTTTTTGCAGTCCGTAGCATTTCTGAAAAGTAGAGGGGTCTGTTTTTGGCTCAGTCATAAATCAAAGACCAACCTTGTACTTTGTAAGGCTTTCCAAAGGGTTTAAAGTTCTTTGATGTAAAGGTTGAAAGGGGGTGTGTAAAGTATACCTCCCTACTTTACAAACATTGCTTGTTTGAGAGCAGGAGTTTATATTCTTCCAGTTTCATCCCTGCATTTGATGGACTCGTCAGGAGTCCATGTGTTTTCTCTTAAATTGTGTTTTGTAGCCCTGAATGCTTTTTACATGTAGTGATTTTTAAGTCACCGGAGCAGGCAGGTATTTCCTGCTCATTTTAGTTTTTGTGAGTTTCATGATGAGTTGGCTATACAGTTGTCCCTCCGTATCCACAGATTTGGTATCCACGGATTTAAGTATTCACGGCTTGAAAATATTATTTTAAAAAATGATAATCCAAAAAGCAAACTTTGATTTTGCCAACTTATATAAGGGACACCATTTTGCTATGCCATTGCATATAACGGGACTTGAATATTCACAGATTTTGGTATCCATGGCGGGTCCTGGAACCAAACCCCGGCAAATATGAAGGGACAACTGTACTGTAAAGATGTGGCCATGTGGAAATCAATGTGTGTGTTCATAGCTTGTTTTGTGCTTCTTTAGGTCAGGCTTGAGCAAAGTAATCCACAGAGTTATCTTTTTATGGTTCTTTGTGCAAATATTCATGTTGATTTGCTGTTGCGCCTTGTCTCTGGCCTGCACTGAGCTCTTCTCCACTCTCACCAGCATCCTGAAGCAATGAACTCTTCCTTCTTGCAAGTTCCACCATTTTACATGATACAGCCTCTTCGTAGTATCTCAGTGACACATTAATTGGGTAGCGAAAGCCTCCAGTTGTGGGCAGAGATGTAGAAGACCATTGTGAACACATCTGCATTGACTCTGTTGGCCCAATAAGGTGGCACCTACTAGGGAAATGAGTTGATGGGCTAAAAGAGCTGCCAACTTTTACATTAGGCATTGCATTATCCTTTTCTTGAGAGAATGTTGCAGAACAGCAGCTTGCTGATGCTGCAGCTGTGGAAAACTGTAGAGTACCTTCTGTTCCTCACTAGTGAAACCACTTTTTAAAAACAAAGTTTTCTTTATTACCTTCTGTTCTGTCTCCTAGAATAAGGACAGTATTTCTAGACAGGGACAGTTGTGAGGGTCTGCCTGTAAATGGCAATCCTCTTGAAAGGTTTGACTGTACTTTGTGCACATGGAAAATCAGAGGGACCCCCTTTTCTGTGGTTCTGATTTCCTGAAGAGGATTTAAAACTGTGGGTGACCCAAAAAGTCCTACATCCTAGGGGACAGCAAACAACAGCATTAAGATGATTATATGACACCAAACACATACATACACAGTCTCCAAGGGGAAGAAAAAGGTTTACTGCTTTCTAATGAGGAAACATCCATATTTGTTTGCTCTTAGTTAAGTACTTTGAAAAACCAATTTAGCTCTCCTTACTGCATCTACTCCTATCCCAGATGGGTGGTTTATTAGTGGTCTCCTTCATTCTGCCTCTTAGCCCCACAGGCACTGTAAGTGTTTGGCTTACAATGCAGAAGTTTTGCAAAATTCAAAAGACATCCCAAAGGGAGAAGATAGTTCATCCGTATAAGGACCTGCAGTAGTGGAATTGGGAGGGCCAAATTTCACAAACCACAGGGTGCCTGGATCCAGACTCTTGACACCATTGAGCCTGAGTCCCATAACCAGAGACTTTCTGAAACCTAAACTAGCCCCTTCCCCTGACCCAGAGATTGTTGCCCTGAGCCAGACCTCACCAAAGGACTGAGATACTCCTCCCCTTGGGGCTTCTCCTTCAACTGCATTGGTGGATAAATGCACACACCATGTGAAGTCAGAGTTAACAGAGAGGCCAAAGAAAGACTTTCATTTTAAGGATCTCCATTCTCCAGAAAGGGAGGGAGAACCTGTAGGTAGCATTAGTTGGGCTAAGGGATTATGTGAGAGCTCAGGTCAGCATCCGACCCTTTGTTATGCAGGGCCAGCCCTCCCACGAGGCATGGCAAAACACTTGCCACCTACCCAGGTCCTCTCAGAGCTAGGCACTGGTCCAGCTAGTGCACAAGAGGGAAAGACACATGCTCCTCTCCTGTAGCAGAAAATCCCAGAGCAAGGAAGCAGCCAGTGCAGCTCTAAAAAGATGCTGCCCACCCAAACTGAATAATTGGGTGGGCGGGCTGGAGAGATCTACTGGCCATGTTCCTGTTGTATCATTTACAGTGGCATGGGAGTGGATAGTTTGGCAGAGAAGAAGAGTGGAGGTCATGTGTCCACCACACACACACACACTAAATGGCAGAATATCTTGTTCCACCTTAGTCTAGGAGGAACAGGTCATCTCTTCCTTGGAATCTGTCTGTGAGCACTCTTGTACCCTGACTTGACCTGTAAAATTATTACACCATCTCTTCCTGTTAACCCTTGTCTTGTCTTTTGTTCGAGACCCAGTGCACCAGTGTTCTTCCTCAAGGCTCCATCATAGGCTCCTCCTCACCAGGAGAAGACATGATACATTTCTGTCCTCCCTGGTTTTCTTCATTGTGAACCACCACACACATACACACTTTCCCCTCTTTGGTCATCCATTTGTATGGAACTGTATGAAGGAGCTGCAGTTGAAAAAAAAATCAACCATATACAAAGTTCCCAGTTAGCTCTCTCCCATTTCTCCATTCATTTGTATGGAAAACTGGTAGAAAGAGTTTCAGATGTGGAAGACCCTTGAAAAGAAAAGAAAATCTTGCTAGCTCTATATTGATAAGATGTGAAGAGAGGAGGGTCCCAAATTAACCATACAGTCAGAAGATAGACCTAAGCTGCCAGTGCCTTAGGACCAGGGCTGATTGCCAGGGAGGCCTACTAGTTGTATCTGACCTCCCTACCAAAAAAAAAAAAAATAACAATTCAGATTAGTGGCTTTTCAAAATGCTGTATTGGAGCCTCACTTTTGTCAATTTCTAAAGTAAGTTTTCTATACGTTTTACCAGAATCACTTTAAAGTATTTTGGCCAGCCCATATCCTCAGGAACAGGTGAAATATAAAGCTAAAACAGAGACTGAAAGGGAGATTCTGGGAATTGTGGTCCCCCCCCCCAAAAAAACCCACTTCTCAGCGTTGACAGATTACAATTGTACATTGCAAAATCCTGAGCTCTCAGCTTTCTTTTTTCGTTTTGCAGAAGCTACTTTCTAATCGTCCATTTGCAAAGGCATTCCAACATGATTTCACCTAGCTTTGTTGTATTGCTAGATGCTAATTAGCTGAAGACATAGAATAAGACCAAGCCTGCATAAGGATACCAGCAGTCAGAAAGAGTGGTTTTTTTCAGCAGAGGCTCTCCTTTGTTACTTGCGGAAAGCAGAATGCCTTGTGAATCCACAAGGCTCCACTTGCCAAACTCACAATAGAACCCTCATTCATGTGTCATGATAGCAATCATAGTTTATGCGTGATGATGGCCCCACAGCCACCACCATCTTGTATTCTGCCAAAGTGCCAAACTCAAGCACACCTTTGAAAATTAGCACATAATTCCAGTGGGTGAAATCAGGCAGGGGATGGGATTAGGTAGAATTCCAGAGATTTCTTCCTTAAATTTGAAGGTGCCACACTTGGCAGAATATGTCTCTGAGGATCAATTAGTGTCCTGTTCCAGTCTGAATATGTGGCAAGATGTAGTCAGCAGCTTAGGGACAGTACTATGGAGAGCTCCCTCCAATCCTAAAACAAAACAAGCTTCAGGATTATGTCAGATACCAGAAGGTTCATACTGGCCTTCCCCAACCTGGTGCTGTCTGTGTTTTGGCCTACAAGCACCCTATGCCTAACCATTGGCTGTGCTGACTGGGGCTGATAGAAGTTATAGTCGAAAACATCCTGAAGGCACTAGATTAGGGAAAGGTGGTTCATATAGTCTGGTGGAGTGAAGGGAGTCTGCTTGGAAGTTAAAGGGTTGTTGCATGCATTGAAGTCATTTCTGACTTATGGCAACCCTAAGGAGAACCTATCACGGGGTTTTCCTGGCAAGATTTGTTCAGAGGGGGTTTGTCTTTGCCTTCCTCTGAGGCTGCAAGAGTGTGGCTTGCCCAAGGTCACCCAATGGGTTTCCATGGCTAAGCGAGTATTCAGACCCTAGTCTCCAGAGTCATAGTCCAGTGCTCAGACCACTACACTACACTGGCTCCAAGTTAAAGGGACCACATGCTATTACAACAGGTGTGCGTGTTGATGGGAAAGGAATGTCTCCCTGAGTTCCTGATCTAGGCAGAATGAAAGGGGGAGACCCTGTCAACTGCTAGTCATTTGGGAAATTTCATCCAGGTCTAAAGAAGGAAATACATCTCTTTCCTCTGGATCTCCAACACTCTGCAGGGCTTCTATCTCTTGTGGGTTCACTGCTTCAGAAATTGTCTCAGGGAGAGTGTTAGGGCCCTGTCTTATCATTCCTTGCTACTTTTGGTCTTTTCTCACCCAGGGGCTCAGATTCATGCTGTGGCAAAGAGAAATTCACACACACAGAGAGAGAGAGAGACTTTGAAGCAAACTTTTCCATAGGCATCAAAACTGCCTTTGCCAACAGAGGCACCAAATTTAGGATACTATGATTCCCAGGTCTGTTCTGCTCTTCTAACTCCCTCACCAGTGTAAAATATATCTAGTACAAAATGGCTTAAAATGCTGTAGCACCAGGAACACATAATAAGGATGGATGGAAAGATGGACGGATGGACAGACAGACCTATCTATGTTCCTATCTCCTCATTCCCCATAAATATTGGGTGCTGACTTGATGCAGGAACAACCATGTAACCCTTGAACCATTTACAGATTCAACATTGGTTTTCTCCTTGCTTTCTTAAATGCATTTCTCTTAACCACCATGTCCCAGGTGAGCAGGCTCTGTTGCATCCTCTAGTCTCCAGGGGTTGATTGGGGAGAAGATAGCAGCCTAGGGACAGGGCCCAGGGTGGAAAGGTTTATCTCTTCAAGCAAGGAAAGCTTGCCTTGCCAAGCCTGTCCCACTGTGATCTTGCCTTGTCATAAATTAACCACACACACAATTAAAGAGCCTGTCTCAGCTCCAGGGACTGTGGATGTATTTCATCCAGAGAGAGAGAGAGAGAGAGTCAAATGAGAGGAGGAGGAGGAAGGAAGCAGTGAGGTGTGAAACTGTTTGTGGGCAAGTGCATGAAATTGTATTTACAGAAGGAGAGGTCTCTGGGTATGCTTGTGCTTGCTAGGTTGTGGATGATGATGATGATACATAACATACAGACCTGCTCAGACTGCTCCATTAGGTGGATAATGTAATAATGCCACCACCAGACATGACTGGTAGCGGCTAGTGATTGTTGTCACATGGAAACCAGTCTTCCACCTAGCGTATGTGGGGAAGGGACCAGTGGCAAGCTGATTGGCTGTTACAGCTCCCATGGGGAGCAGCCACCAGGCATAGGATGCCTCAAGCAGTTTTTGCATCCTGTGGCCTTGGATTCACTGAAGGAAGTGTACAGTAAGACCCCCGTATCCACTGGGGATTGGTTCTGGGAGGGCTGGATACTGAAAACCATGGATAATAGCGAGCACCACTGAAAATAATGGGACTTCTGGTTTAAAATACCATAGAGTTGCCTTGGAGGACTTAGAAAATGGCTAGAGAGGAAGCATTTTCTAGGAAGACTCTATGGTAGGTGTGCTGTTTTGTGTTCCATGGATAAGTGAATCTGGATAATTAATCAGTGGATACGGGGGTTCTACTTATGTTATTTACATACCTATAGCACGAGTGTCCGACAGTGGGAGGGCGTGGAAGGTTGAAGGCAACCTGCTTGATTCCAGATGGTGGCTTCTTTCTCCTTAAGAGAGAGCTAGTGTGGGTTTATAGGGGACGTCTCCATTAGCTCAGTCAGTATTAATCTCAACACCAAATGGAACCTCTCCTATTCCATTGTTCCTGTGCTGGCCTCTCCTTTCCACCTCCCAAGTGTACTCTCCTCTAATGGACCTGGAACTTATCCAGTCTCATGAACACACTTCTGTCATTCAGGCCTGGCCCTGAGCTGGTAGCAGGCTAGGATAACCCAAGCTGGATGGTGGTAGCACTTGATAGATGGATTGGCCTTCTACCTTTCTTCCTCATGTGTATACCCATCTAGTTCATTCAAGATACCTGATTAGCACAAAGGGAACTGCCTAGGTTAAAGTTGACATGCCATCTGCTCCTTTCTTCCTCGCTGTATATTGCGTACAAGACAGGGCTTTCTCAGTAGCAGCACCTCAGTTGTGGAACTCCCCCATTCCCAGGGAAGTCATCCTGCTACTGTCTCTTTTGAGTTTCTGGCTGACAATCAAGACTGTACAGTTTTGTATGGCCTTTGGTCCCTCATGCTAGGTTTGGCTTTTATAACTGCATTCAGGGTGTGGTGTTTAAAACTCGGTTATTTGGGGTTGTTTTTAAAAGATGTTCTTCAGCTTTTATCTGTTATAATTCTCCTTGTAGACATTGGATAGTGAGTGAGGATTTTAAAAATTTAAATGGAATAAATGAAATATTTGGATATTTTCAGTCTTGCCATTCACCTTACTTAGAAATATTATCTGAGTACCAAGTGAAATTTAAGCCTTAGTGCTGACAAAAGATTATATTATAATCTAGTAATCTTTAGGTGCTGCAGGCTATATTTCAGAGGAAGGAACTGGCAAAACTACCTCTGAGTATTCCTTGCCTAGAAAACCCTATGAAATTCATCAGGTCAACAGGTGACTTGAAGGCTCGTACACAATCTTAAACAATGTTTTATTTAGGGAAAACCTGAGGAGAACAGCAATTCAGGCATGTTAAAAAATAGTAGTAGTGTTCCATAAGATTGCAAATGCTATTATTTAAAAATATAAAAATAGCAGGCAAATTTTAGTTAAAGCATTAGTGTAATTCAACATGATCGGGGGGGGGGATGCTAGAAGCAGTTACATTGTGTCGACGTTAATTTTTCAGGGTACCGTTCTGTATTTTGTTCACTCAATTTTTACTGGGAATCAAGACAATATAGTTCAGTGTTTTCTATCTCATCCTCCCAGGATTTTTCAGATCTGATTGGGCAGGGGTCAGGGGGAAGTTGCAGTAATCTAGCATGGACAGGTAAGCACCATTGAGACTTTGCTGGGCTCCAGTGCCTTTAATGAAGTTTCCTGTTTACAAGTAAATTTTTTAATTCCTGTGGATCTCATTTGGGGGAACATGGTGATAAATAGCTTGTTAATTGCCCCTTGAATTGCCTCTTTTAATTGACTGATGTGAATTTCTGTCCCCATGGGCTAGGGGGCAACATTATTACTTATTTCTTGCACAGAAAGCTGCCCTCCATCCTGCAGGAATAGAAGCAGTCAATTAAGAGAGGCTATTCAAGGGGCAATTAACAAACTATTTATCATTAATCCCCCAGCATAGATTAAGAAGAAACAATAAGATAAGACCATAAAAGTAGCCATGTTGAATCAAACCACAGGCTTATCAAGTCCAAGATTTACCATTCATCTGCACATCAGGTAGTATTTTGCTGCCTTGACTAATAGCTACTTGATAGCCCCATTTTCCATGAATTTATCCAGTAGCCTTGTAAATTGGTGTTCATTGTGTAAGAGAGTCCCCTTCACAAATTTTGTAGTTTACTACTGCACCGTATGAAGAAGCCAAATAGGTCAAAACCGAAGGGTCTGACAAAGAGTGTCAAAGGGCAGGATGGGCTCTCTAGCCTTATGGCAACCATCCTAGGAGAAGGAAAACTCTAATCCCAAACCCGGGCAGATGGTGCTCGTCCAACCCTGTAAGGTCAACCATCTAAGAGAAGGAAACTCTAATCAAACCTACGATCCAAGGACCTCGCTGCTACGTCCATGCTTGCAAGGCCACAGCAAATGAACCTTTGGTTTAAAGGGTGAGGCCAGTTCTGGGCACACTGTGCTCCACCAGAAAAATCCATTGCACAGGCTCAAAGGACAAATCCCATTCCGAAAAAGCCCTGTAGCGATAGGCGAGGGATGAAACGGCAGGTGTAAAAATGCACTGGAAACCGCAGACCCAACCCTGAATGCAGGCAGTTCAGGACTTTGGTTGCTTGAGGCTGACCCGGGAGATGACAGTCTTGTTCGGCAGCATTCTGAACAACCAAGAGCCTTTTTAAAGGAGAGCACTGCTTGCTCCATATGGAGAGGGGCCTAGAAAAGGTGACCTAACAAAAGCTCATCCCCATCTACCTGGTTGGCTAGCCGCAGCGAACGGGCATCTTCTGATGCAGTCAAACCAAGGCAAAGAAACAAAGGCACACACCAGCCCCCAAAGGTGTAAATAAACTGACACTTGCATGCTGGAACATCAGAACCATACAAGACTCTGCAGATAGTGGATGGCCTGAGCGTCATTCTGCTCTAATAGCCCATGAACTATCACGACTTAATATTGACATCGCTGCTCTTAGTGAAGTTCCTCTCCTTTAAGGCAGCCTTAAAGAACACGGCGCCGGCTACACACTTTACTGGTCTGGCAAACCCAAAACTGAAAAACATCTTTCAGGAGTAGGCTTTATGATTAAAAACTCCATTGCCTCCAAACTTGAAATCTTGCCAACAGGACACTCTGATCGCATTATTTCCTTGCGCCTCCCACATGTTGTTCTCTTCAGTATATATGCCCCAACTATGCAAGCCGACCCTGTTGAGAAAGACAAATTCTACACAGACCTATGCCACCTCATACAAAAAGTCTCTGTAGAAGATAAAATTATTATCCTTGGTGACTTCAATGCCAGAGTCGGAAAGAACTCTGAAGCCTGGAAAGGTGTCTTAGGCAAGCATGGTGTTGGAAATTGCAACAGACCTTGCTAGAGTTCTGTGCAGAACAACAGCTGACTATTACAAACACTATCTTTCGGCAGAAAGATAGCTTGAAGACAACCTGGATGCATCCCCGATCCAAACATTGGCACCTCATTGACTACGTTCTAGTCCGTCAGAGAGACATTCGTGATGTCCGTCATACACGAGTGATGCCCAGTGCAGAATGCCAAACAGATCATCGCCTTGTCAGATGTAAACTAAATCTTCATCTTAAGTTCAGACCTAAGAGGGGTGGCATCTTAAAGAAGAGACTCCAAGTCAACAATCTTCAACAAGCTATCATGAGAGACAACTTCCAGACAAATCTGCAAACAAAACTTGAAGACCATCTTACAGATCCTTCTCCTACAGTGCTTTGGCAACATATCAAAAACTGTATCTTCCAGTCTGCAGAAGAATCCCTCGGGTTCTCCCACAAGAAAAATCAAGACTGGTTCGATGAAAACAACCAAGAGATCCAGCAGCTGTGGGCAAAGAAGAGAACTGCTCACCAGGCATACCTCACCCAACAACTTGCCATGTAAGAAAAGCAGCTTTCCGTCTCACATGTAGTAAACTTCAACAAAAACTCAGAGATATGCAGAACAAGTGGTGGATCAATATAGCTGAAAAAACACAATGCTGTGCAGATCTGGGTGATTTTAGAGGATTTTATGAAGCTCTTAAAGCAGTGTTTGGTCCTACTTATCAGGTCCAATGCTTCTTATACAGTTGCCCCTCCACATTCGTGAATTTAGCATTTGCGGTTCTGAATATTCACGGTTTTGGGAGGGCTTCCCCCCTGCCCTCCCAAAAGCAGCGACTGGGCTTTAAAAGCCCTGTGGCCGCTTCTGGGGGGAGAGGAGCAGGCCTGAGGGGTGTTAGAGGTGGGGATGGGGCCTTCCGAGCCCCCCTCGCCACCTTAGGAGGCTGGGTGGGGGGTGAGAGAGGTGGCGAGGGGGCCTTGGGAGGCCCCGGGAAGGCCTTGGGAAGGAGGGGCAGGGCTGGGGAGGCGACCATGGGGCCTCCGGAGGCCCCGTGGTGACTTTGGTGGGGGAGGGGGAGGGCAGTCATTATTCACGGAATTTTCACATTCGCAGGGGTCTGTGGAACCTAACCCCCACGAATGTGAAGAGACGACTGTACAGTACAGATGGTCAAACATTAATTACTGATAAAGCCTCCATCCTGAATCGATGGGCTGAACATTTTCAAAGTCTCTTTAGTGCCAGCCAAGGAGTCCAAGGCTCAGCTATCCAACATATGATACAAAAACTGATGAAAAATGAATTGGACATAGCTCCCACTTTGGAAGAGACCCTTAAGGCCATACAGCAGATGAAAAACAGCAAGGCAGCTGGGATTGATGGAATCCCACCTGAGGTTTGGAAACATGGAGGTCATGTACTCCATGTTAAATTCCACGAACTCCTTGTGAATTGCTGGGACAAAGGGGAACTGCCATCAGATCTCCAAGATGCAGTCATCATCACCCTGTACAAGAAAAAAGGAGCAAAATCTAATTGCTCAAGCTATCGAGGTATAACACTGCTCTCTATTGCTGGAAAAATCCTTGCAAGGATACTCCTGAACAGATTAGTTCCTGCCATTGCAGAAGAACTTCTTCCTGAAAGCTAATGTGGCTTCAGAGCCAATAGGAATACTACAGATATGGTATTTGCCCTTAGACAACTGCAAGAGAAATGTAGAGCACAGAACAAGGGACTCTATGTAACATTTGTCAACCTCACCAAAGCCTTCGACACTGTGAGTAGAAAAGGTCTGTGGCAGATCCTTGAAAGACTAGGATGTCCCCCCAAATTCCTTAAAATGATTATCTTGCTACATGAGGGCCAGCACGGTCAAGTCAGATATAGCGATGCTCTTTCAGAGCCCTTTCTAATAACTAATGGGGTGAAGCAAGGTTGTGTTCTTGCTCCAACTTTATTTACAATCTTCTTCAGCATGATGCTCCAAAGGGTTATGGCAGAGCTTGAAGAAGAAGACAGCATCTATATACGTTACCATACTGATGGTAGCTTGTTTAACTTAAGCAGTCTGAGGGCTCGCACAAATACTCTAAACTATCTAGTCCATGAGCTGCTCTTCGCTGATGCTGATGCCCTTGTTGCCCACACAGAAGCAGCTCTACAGCGCCTAACATCCTGCTTCACAACAGCTACAGAGCTGTTTGGGCTGGAAGTCAACCTTAAGAAAAAGGAAATTCTCTTCCAGCCTGCACCACAGGACGAACACCACCATCCCCACATTGCCGTCGGCAAATCTGTGCTTAAGTCCATTCAGCAGTTCACCTACCTGGGAAGCATCATCTCCTCAGATGCCAAGATTGACAAAGAGATTGACAAATACACCCTCAGGTGTATTTGGAGGTATAAATATCACCCCCAAAATATGCCTCATTGCGCACAGTTGTAATAGGGGGGAAACTCTTTTACTCTGTGTTAGTCACATCCAGCTTCTCCATCCTCTCTGCCAGACGGACTACAGGACAGGTGATATTATTACCCCAGCACAACCCTCTTGCAACCCTCTCTCCCAAGCTTTCCTACTGTTTCTTCCTATAGCCTTCTGTGAATGCTTTCTTTGGGTGAATGCGTGTGTGTTTGGTGTTATTTTTGTGTATGTATTCCATCCAGACTATTACCGGTAGACATAGGTTTGCAGATTCCATTGTTACTCCCTCTTCCATAGCTAAAGTCGAGTTGTTGCCAATTTCCCCAACATATTAGAAACTCGATATTTTCTTGGAATTTTCCAAGGAGCATTTTGGGTAACAAAGGCATATAGCGCATTTGGAAGATTTACAAAAGAGTCTGGAGTAATAAACACCTGAGGCGGAGCACAAAAATCAGTGTGTATAGAGCCATTGTACTGTCTGTTCTCCTTTATGGATCTGAAACATGGGTCACCTATCGCCACCACTTACGAGCCCTTGAACGCTTCCATCAGCACTGTATACGCACAATCCTAAATATACACTGGACTGACTATGTGACGAATGTTGCTGTCCTTGAGCAAGCAGGGATCACCAGCATTGAGGCCATGATATTGAGAACTCAGCTATGCTGGGCAGGGCACATTTCTAGGATGGAGGACCATTGCCTCCCAAAAACAGCACTGTATGGTAAACTCACCACGGGTCAGCATGAGAGAGGCGCTCCAAAAAAGCAATACAAGGACTCCCTGAAACAACATCTCAGGCTCGGCCAAACTGATCACCAACAATGGTCCGCCCTGCCCTCACATCGGGAGGCTTGGAGACGCACTATCCACAATGCTTCAGCCTTATTTGAGAACTCATGCCGAACAAGTCTTGAAGAGAAACGACAATGCAGAAAGAATCACAACTCAGAAGCATCACCCAGAGATCTTCTGCTGTGCTTTCTGCAACCGGACTTGTTTATCTCGGATTGGCCTTTTTAGTCATCAGCGCGCTTGCAGAAAGCGTGGGATGAGTCCTTCCTGAATCTTCGTTTGTGAAGAAAAGCCAGAGAGAGGGGGGGTATGAAGAAGCACTTTCTTTTAGCCAGCCTGGGTCTCCCACCACTTACTCTCTCACTGGAAGTCCCCTGGCTTCTAGTATAATGAGAAAGGGAGAAAAACTTCTTCCTATCTGCTTCCTCAAGCCCCACCCCTGCCTCCACCCCACATATTATAATCTGTGTCTCCCCACAGAAAGTTGCTTCAGACCCTTAATCATTTTTGGTTGACCTTTTCTTCACCTTTGTGCGACCTGCGCATAGAAATTTTTTTCCATTTCTTTTGGAAAGCAATTTTGGTGAGCAGGACTTAGTTCAGAGTAAACATCATCAAAAGATCCCAGTGACAGAGAAAGACATTGTTGGTTCATCTACCACTCTGTTCAGTACTGTACAGAATCATTTGTTTTAGCTTCTCTTCTGACAAACTTCAGTAGAGCAATGTTGAAGCAGCACTAGGGGCTTGTCTACTCTGGTAGGAAACCCTGCACCTGCCTCATAGCCACTGTGGATTTCTTTGATCCGCAGAGGCCCTGGAAACACCATACGCACTGGGCTTGTCCAATTGTAGCTCAGAGTATCTTTCCACACTGTAGTCCACATCAGACTAAAGGGCAGTCCTATTCTGATCACATGTCCTATACATTGTACTGTTTCCATCCATGTGGCTGTGGCTGCTCTGGGGTTTTGTTTTTCTGTTTGCTCATGCATGTTAATAAGTGAATATATGTAGTTCCAGAGTACTGCATTACTGGATAAATGAAGATACGCTTATTCAGATATGTGCACAATTGAAAAATTAAAAAGAATTAAAAGCACCAGAACATAGTCTTGTTCACCGGAAGTACCACCCCACAACTTTGCTCCGAAGCCAGTTTCCAACTGCCACACAACCAGAAATCTGGATTTCCCCCTCAAATGTGGAGCAAACCGTGAACCTTACAGATCCAGAGTTTCCTGCAAAGCTTTCGTGAAAATGCACATTATCGAAAACATGATGTTTCAACTGTGCTGTGAATACAGGGTGAGCACAGGGTTGTTTTTGTTGTTGTTGTTGTTGTTTTGCCCCTGTAGTCAAGCCCTAAGTGGCTCTGTTGCAGAGGCAGCCTCAACAATTCCTTCCTTTCCTTCTCCCCATTCCAGTAATATTAGTTCTATTTAACACAATGGCTATCATCTTGTTAGAGACTTATGGAGACATGCTTTGCACTACCCATGTGGAAAGTTTATTTTGAAATGATGCAATGGCTCTGTTCAGCTCATGGCAGCAAAAGCAGAGTTGCACATGCTGGTGCACAGATGGATACATTGCACAGTTGTGGATGCACAAGGGATGCAGAAAAGAGTACATCCATATTCATCTGTGCCCCATCATTGCACATTTTGCAATGGTTATCCAGGAATTCCGATTCCTGAGCACGTACTGTGCAATGTTGCTGTTGCTATTCTGTACGGGGGTTGCATAATTCCAACATGGCATAACTCCATTGGCAGATATTTGTGCTGCATTGAGATGATGTAAGGTTGCAGCCAGTATGTGGCAGATGGACCCCAACAAGTATACTCTCAAGTTGTTTCATCTTGCTTATGGGGGGGTTCCATAAGGAGGACTCCCAGTGCATTGTGCACTTTCCATAGTGCAGCTATTCCTGAATGAAGTTTGTTGGTTTGTTTGAATTTAAGAAAAGAGAAGGAAGAGATGTTGGAAGAACTGTGGGAGGGTTACAAGTAAAAGACCAAGGACCCTCCATGATTGAGGAAGTCATCAACTGGAAGTTATCATCTACCTGCCATGGTAAAGCCTACCCCCCTTTTTTTTTCAAGGGGGAGTTCTCTTTAAAATGTTGACAATAACACAACAAATCTGGTGGTTTTGAAGAAATCGTTTTTTTTTATTTCAAATTAATGTAATTAGATTTGATTCTTACTGGGAACCAAAAGAAGAGGTATAGCCAGGTGTGAAACTACAGGGGGCAGAACAAGAGCATTGCTCCCCTAAATAAGAATCATGGCCCCCCAAGTGAAAATTTCATTCAGTTCCAAATTTCTAGCATTGCAGAGAGTGAGATATTGACAACCATTCATGCTTAGAACTCTTCTATTTGCTGTGTTTGCATTCCCTTGGTCACTTTGCCAGCCCCTTTTATTTAGATGCCTAAACTGTGTTTCTGAATGCTCGCCGTAAGCATTAAGTTACTACAGTGCTAGGAATCTGGGGGCATTGTGGGAAGAATTTTTATTTGGAGGGGCAATGTTCCCATTCTGCTCCCCACCCCCATAGCTCCACTCCTGAGAATAACTGTAATGTACAAGTTTCTCTGTATTTGTGCTGCCTGCCAGGAAATATACTGAGTGGAATGGTATTATGTTCCAAGGGTCAGGTGTGCATGTCTCCCATCCACATTTCAGGGTAAAGATCTTGCAACCTTGCAAATCTGGCATTCCAATAGACAGCTGCATTTTGCTCAAGGGGTTTAATGTTAGCAAAAGCCAAGGGTGGGCAAAGTGTGGCACATGAGCCACGTGTGGCCCACCAGACCAAAAGGGTGGCTTCCCAAGCTTCTGGAGCTGCCCCCTCCCTGCAAAGTTGACAGACCCCTGGTGCTTTAAACAGCAAATGACACTTGTTGTGCCTTGGCATGAACAAGCCTCAGTTTGCTGTGGCAAACAAATGTTATACAAACACTTCCACCCCCTCATTCCACCCCCCTAACTCACTCCAGTCCCAGCATAAAAATTTATCCCTTGCCTGCCAACACTCCCACACCTTCCTTCCACCCCCTCACTCATTCCAGTTCCTTGCCTGGCAACGCTCCCACCCCATCCTTTCTCTCCCTGCCTCCAGTTCCAGCTTAAAATTAATTTTTCTATAAATGGCCAGATTTTTTTTTTAAAAAAATGCTTTTAAAAAAGTGTGCCCTCCAAATAGTTCCAGATGCCTGAATACAGCCCACAACCCTACTGTGTAGTTGCCTACCCCGTTACAACTTGTTATAACTATCCTTCTGTCTTCCCTTGCCCAATCTACTTGATCCACCTTCAGCTAGAATAAAAAATACCTGGAACTGCTCCTGCTGCCAGAAGCAGCACTATTCCTCTCTTCCAGCACAGTATGCCACTTTTTAGAATATATTCTGCTTTAGTGGTTCAGTTTTTTGATTTGGCTTGGTTTAACTGACTCATTCTTAATTTTTTTAAAAAAACAACAACTGAAGGATGACTTTATAAACTTTGTTATATTGATACTGAATTATATATTTCGTATTGTAAGCCACCTTGGGAAATGTTGAAAGGTGCCTACGAAGTGCATGAAATATTTGTTTGTTTCTTTTCCTTTCCTTTCCTTGATGGCAGGAGACTGAACTGCAGGAAACATGTAGGCAAAATTATTCCCAGCCTACTTCCCATGGAAGACCTCCTGGCCCACAGCTACCTATGTGCCTTGCATTTGCAGCAAAGAAGCAAGCATCGGGTACAGAATTTGGCCTCCTGAGAATATCAACTTTCATTTTTTTTTAAATAACAGACTTCTAGTCTGAATACAGAAAGAAAGATGTAGGAGGAAGAAAAATTTCCCAACTACTGGAGAGACCATTCAGGGTGAAGAAGTAACAGCCTAAATCCTGTTGCTTGTTCCAACAAGAGTAGACCCACTGTACCAATGGAATTTACCTATGTGTTGACTCACCACTTACAGTTAAGTCAATGGGCCTGTTTGGGACTAACAGGATTCAAGCTAGCATTTGATTGTTCTTCACAACGTACAATCCTTTTCTTCCCAACCTAAACATTAGTTCCTGCCTTCCTTCATTTGCCATGCCGTTTTTTCACTTTAGTTCTTCTAGCAGTTGCCAAAAGATTTAAATCAAATTTACCAAAAACCAGAGTAGATACTACACACCTGCCAAGGTTGTACTTGTACATCATTCCCCATTCCAATCCCCAGGTAGACATGATGCAGAATTTGCATTGATTGGCTCAACTCTTTACTGTCTGTGGTAAATGAGACACATCTTCAGTTACAGCTTGGCACTAGGAGGTGATTACTGGAGCTTGGAAAAGTTATTTCCTTGGATTACTACTCCCAGTGGTCATGCTGGCTGAGGGATCTGGAACTTACGTTGATATTTGCCACCAAGTCAACTTTGACTTATGGTGGCCCTATGAATAAGAGACCTCCAAGAGCCTGGTCATCCACCGCCCTGCTTCTGATTAAGACTCTGAGCCCTGGCTTCCTGATTAAATCAATCTACTCATTATGCGGTCCTCCTTTTTCCCTACTGCCTCACACTTTACTAAGCATTATCATCTTTTCTAGTGAGTCATGTTGGCTCATGGTATGTCCCAAGTATAGCAGCCCTAGTTAAGTCTTCTTGGCTTCTAGGGACAGTTCGGGCTTGATTTGCTCTAATATCCATCCATTTGTCTTTTTAGCAGTCCATGGTATCTGCAGAACTTTCCTCCAGTACCATGTTTCAAAAGAGATGATTTTCTTCCTGTCAGCTTCCTTCACTGCACAGCTTTCATAACCATACATAGAAATCAGAAATACGATGGTATGGATGATTCTGACTTTGGTGTTAGTCAAGCAAACAAAAAATATTTTTCCAAGCTTCCCAGTTATCTTTACCTGGATGGGCCATTGGGTATGCTTGTGTCAATCCTTTTGTATTGGAAGGCAGTGTGGATAACTCACACATAGGTGGCTACGTTCATGGCCTATCATGTTAACTATATGAGTTATATAGGTTAAGTGGATTTCTCCTGTTATGTCTCTGCAGGGCAACCAGGACGCCACGGCTCCTCCTGACGCAATGGCCCAGCCCTACCCCCCAGCCACATACCCACCGCCTCCCCAGAATGGCATCCCTGCAGAGTATGCTCCTCCGCCACACCCACATCCGGCACAGGACTACTCAGGGCAGAGCACGGTTCCTGAGCACGCCTTGACTCTCTACACGCCAGCACAGAGCCACCCAGAACAGCCCGGCACTGACACCGCCAGCACGCAGTCGATAGCAGGCACACAGACAGTACCGGTACGGAGAGAGGAGGGTTACCCCTACAGAGACTGCCTGGGTGTAAAGGCAACCAATCAGTATAGGGTGAGGGCTGGTTGAAGAAAGCAGACAATCAGGCGGAACTGGGGGAGAGTTACAATTTTGGACTACAGTTCCCATTGTAGTGACCCTCAGGGAATTCTGGAAGTTGTAGCCCAAAAGAGTAACTTTCTCAAATTTTGCAGGTAGGTAAGGAAGGCAAGGGGGAGATTGTTTCCAAAAATGCAAAATAGAACTTGGGAGGATGCTTGCACAAAATTGCATGAGATGCCCATGGATATATTTTGGGTAGTGAAATGGGGGAGGGGGGCTTATCAATGGGGGGGGGCTCATCCCACCTCCTCCCAGTTTGTCTGCCTTACCTTGTTGCGCATTTGACCAGAGGCTGAGTCTGTGGCAGGAGGCAAGCACACCAAGGCATTTCCAGCCCCCTGCTGCCCCCCCTGGGCATTTGTGGCTCAACGCTTAAGTTTCCTGGCTCCCCTCATGTCCCTAATCACTTGTAATCTACCTGCTTGGCCGCTTGCCAATCCCATCGTGCCAATGATGTGGTTGTAATGCAGCTCCTCGAGGAAGCGCTGATTGAGCAGTTCCCAGCCGCTCCTCTGTCCCTGAGTGCCAGGCTGGCTCCTTTCCACACCATGGCTGAGAGAGAGAGCCCTGCCTCCCCACATGAATGTACCCATGCAGGCCCACAGGCAGACGTGGGCTCAGACCAAACAGTGGATTAATGGACTAGGTGAGATGAGGCTTCCTGAGTCGTAATCCCAGTCCTAGTTAGTCTGCTGTCTCTGCATGCCACTAGTCTCGGTATGCCAGTCAAGGCTAACAGCTGCATAGCATCCTTTTCATCTGCATCCATAGATCAGTCTCCTAGTCTATTGCCTAGAGAAGGGATGAGCAACTGTGGCCCAAAGGCACCCACATGCAGCTCATGGCCCAAATTCATGCAGATAATAGGAGCCCAAAGGGAATGAATGAGAGGAGGGGGAAATGGGGGTGTTGGAGCTGAATTGGAGGGAGCAGTGAATAGGGGAGGGGGAAAGGCCTCTGCAAGTGATCAGTCAGTCTAGGACCCTAGTGGGTGGGTGGGAGATTGAGAGAGGGAGCCAGATGAAGGTCACCAGCACCCCAACTTGCAAGGTTCATGGTGCCAGGACCTGCTAGCCCCAAGCAAAAACCTCACCCACCCACCCATGCTCTGGCACACTTGCACTGGTCACAGTGCCCCCCGCCCTGCAATCTGCCATTTTGCCAGGGGCAGTGAGAAGTGTGCATATATGCAGACAGCTTGATATGGGGCCAAAGTCACAGTGTGGTTCTCCTTTCCTTCTTTCCCCTCCCGCAGCAGACAGATGAAGCGGCACAGACAGACAACCAGACGCTACACCCGCCAGAGAGTGGTTCCGACAAGCAGCAGCCAAAGCGGTTACACGTCTCCAACATCCCCTTCCGCTTCCGGGATCCTGACCTGCGGCAAATGTTTGGGGTGAGTCCATAAACTCCCCTCTGTGCGCGCACACACACATACACACACCACCTGACCTCACTGTGTGCTGTCTCCCTGGAAAGGAGCTGTGACCCAGACAGTGATAGAAGGCAGAATTAATGCAGCTGGGACTGAATTCTGTTCTCCAGCTTGTCCCCTGAGCCACCTCCACCTGCAGCCTTTGCACTCTTGCACCACAAAAGCACTATTCTGCTGATCTCTCCTGTTGGATCAGAGCCTTGGGGGTGTTCGCATTGAAAACCTGGAATGAGAAAAAGATGGTGGTGATGAAGATTATGGTGATGATGATGGTGATGCCACTCCCATTTTCACTTTACATTCTCCCTTTCTCTCTATTTTCGTTGTTTCCTCTACAGCAATTTGGAAAGATCCTGGATGTTGAAATCATTTTCAATGAGCGTGGTTCCAAGGTGGGTTCAGCCTCTTGGTGTCTGGTGCAGCCCCAATGTTAGTGTAGGTGTCTCTTCCGAGGGGGCCAGGCTATGGTCTCATTCTTGCCCCATGCCAGGTCTCTTCGCCTTTTCCTTCCTGGGCATCAAGTTGCTTTCCGGCTTCTAACAGCCTTTCACCTGCACCCCCCACCCACCCTGGCCACAAAACCCTGCAGCCATGGACTGAATGCAGGTGCTTAACTGGGGAGAGGGGGGGCTATTTGCAACGAACTAAAATATTTAAGAGGATAAAACCCAAGAGTCACCGTTCCATTGCTAAAGTAGTTTAATGCAGGAAAATAACACCCTCTCATGGTGAAAGTGGAAATCACTCCAACAAAGGGAAAATGGAGAAAATAGTTTACTTAAGGCATCTTGGTACAAGGTTTGGTGGAAATGAGAGTTGCATAGGAGTTGGTTTTTAAAATGTCTTTCAGAAATAAAACACCAACATGCTTTATTAACATAGAATGAATTTTGTTTCCAGGAAGATAGGACAGTGTATAAAAGAGAGTTTGACCAGGATATGAAATTCCTTCTGCCTCCCAAAGAACACCTCTTCTGAGTATTTGTGGCCAGGCTGTCAGCTGCCATATTGGCTCCTGGGGCCAGACTAGACCATGATGGTGGCAATAAGCGATTAGAGTATATGATGCAGAGCCTAAATGCGATGGGGGGTGGAGATGGAGAATTGGATCAGGAGCATGACATGGAAGGATGGAGGTTTACCTCTCTCCCCACTCTCAAGTTTTCCAAATTCAATTACTGCTCCCCCTTAAACAAGCTGACATTATCTTTCCTGGAATTAGGGGTGGAAAGATAAGTGCAGTGTAGATGTTTGTCTATTTTCCTCCAGGAGGGCTAATAGCAGTTGGAGGGAAGGTTCATTTATAGAAATGGCATGTGGAGGGAAGGTTTAAACACCTGCACTACATCCCTGATCCAATTCCCAGCTCCCTTAAGCTTTGGAAGTACTGTTGGGAGGTCCTGTGCACATCACTGTCTGATTTGGCCCTTAATCCTCTTGAAAGACCAAAGACTCCCCACCTTAATCATTATCCAGGAAGGGAGTGGATAATCCTGTCTCTTTATGGGTGGGGGCTGGCTGGAACCAATGGTACACACCAGTCAATCAGCCCAGGACAACATTCGTATCTATGACCCCCTTGGGGAGTTCATTCCCATTGAGAAATCTGTAGTGAAACTCTACCATGTCTCATCCTGTAACTTTTGACTCTTGGGGAAGCCACTCTCTGTGTCCTATTCTTTTTCAAGCCTGACCCTCCCTTTCTCCTTACTTTGCTCCTTCTCCCCCAGTACTTGGGGTGGCCTGGAGAGTCCATGTCCTACCTCTCCTCCCAGGCCCTGGAGAGCTCTGTCTCTGCTGCTCCTTTACTCACCCCTTCTCTCTGTCCTGTCCTTTCCCACCCATTCCCTTTTTCTCTCTTCATCCTTTTCTCTTCCTCCTCCCTCTCCTCTCCCTGCTCTCTCTTTCTCTCTCGCTCTCTTTCTCCTTTTTCCTTTCTCTCCCCCACTCACAGGGTTTTGGGTTTGTAACTTTTGAAACTAGTGCAGATGCCGATCGGGCACGGGAGAAGCTGAACGGCACCATCGTAGAGGGACGCAAGATTGAGGTGCGAACAGGTGCACTGCCTGCTCTGCGTCGGGCATAAGGAATCACATTTGCCACCCCAGCACCACCATTATTTCAAAAAGCACACATACACACACGTACCCGCACATCTGCCTCGGGGGCATCACAGAAAAAGCAGGCGGGCGAGTGGATGTTGCATGCCCTGTGTTGTTCACTTCTATAGATTGGAGGGGCCAGGGAAGGGAAGGATGCAGAGTAGAAGGGAAAGAAGACAGGATGTCTCCAGCAAGTCAGCTGGCAGTAGCCAAGAGCCAAGGAGGAGAGCCTAAAAGGAAATAAGCGTAAGCTGTGCTGGCTTGTGAACTGAGTGGGGGAAGAGAGGGCGGACACATTACCTCAAAGTGGTGCAGGGAGGTGCTCCCTTCTATTCATTCCACAAGCCACCCATGGGTATATGTAGGCTATGCCCAAACCTTCCAGGCATCCCAGATTAGGAAACTAAATTGAATCATCATGTATTTGCAAAATGCAAACCTCAGAGACAGGGCTTCAGCAGTCAGATTGCCACTTGATAAAAATGTCTGCAGTCAACAAAAAGCTTATGCCAAATATGACTTGTTAGTCTTTAAGGTACTACAAGACTCTGATGTTTTTGCTGCAGCAGACCAACAAGGCTACTTGCCTAAGAAACTGCTTAGCTCTTGGTTATTTTCATTTAAAGTATTGTGTGATGAGTAATTTTAGTGCAAAAAAAGTGAAGAGCTGCAAATAAGCAGTGTCATGGTTCAGTCCTGTGAGAGCTTTTGGACCCTTCTTGTTCACACAGAGTGCTGTGCCACACATGGTGCTCCCAGAACCACATAGCCATGGTTTATTAGGGTGGTGGGGAAGACAATTAATGCTGTGTTATTGACCCAGACATCCTCTTCTGCTAGAGCTCCTGCCCTTTTGCTCTGTGTTCTGTTTCTGAGGTCTTCTCTCATGTGGCGTCACCCTGCCTGTCCAGTGAATGGTACTTGCATTGTGCATGAAGCCCGGGCAGGGCCCTGCATGTTAGCTGTGAAGCTGATAACCCTGGGAGTGGTGAATTTCAGGAACGTTTCTTTGCAAAATGCTCCAAACTGGAAACCACAGCTTTCAACTTATGCTTGAACCCAGTATAGTAGAAAGAGCTGTGGGTCAGGAATCAAAGTCATGTTGGATGGAGAAGGGGTCTGAGATTCAAAAATCAGCAGGCAAGGACTTGAGGCATTGGCTGGTATGGCACTGTAGTGTAGGCAGAGCTATGAGAATCTTGCCCATAGGAAAATCTGACCCAAATCCTAATTGGTATTTGTGAATTTTCTGAAACTTTCCTTGAATCTCCAGTCCCAGATACCTTCCCAAGACAGAGGGATAATATTTGAGCCCAATGACTGCCAAGAACTAACTGTCTGCCTTTTTCTCTTTCTAGGTCAACAATGCCACAGCACGAGTGATGACAAACAAAAAGGCAGCCAATCCTTACACAAATGGTAATGGACTAAAGATATGGCAGGAGGTCAATTGTATGATAGGCCAGAGCTAGTAATTTCCAATAGATGGGCTAGGTTTGCTGCATACACTTGTTCTGTTTTGTGCAACCATGTCTGAAGGTGGGGATCAGGGTCTCAAGAGGTTCTGGTAGCTGGAAGGTCTCAAGAAATGGAAAAACAAGATGTGTGGGATTGGGCCCTGGCTTTCTGGTACCTCTTGATGGGACCCAGATGTCAAAAAACCCCAAACCAACCAGGCACTCTTCGTCTTGCTTAAAAAATGGGCCCAGTGTTCCTCCAGCTCCCATATTCAATGGGCCTGCTGCCCTCTGCCTTCCCAATCTCTTTCCTGAGATTCTCAGCAATTCCTCAGGCAGCAAGAACAGAAGATGGCCATGAGTTATGGTGATGTTTTCATATCTCCTTGTTCTTTCCTCTCAGGATGGAAGCTGAACCCTGTGGTGGGGACTGTCTATGGCCCAGAGTTCTATGCAGGTAATGTATGAGGCCAGATCATTGTCCAAGATTGTCTTACAATGTCTAAGATCATTGTCTAGCAAGACCTCTAAGTTTCAGAGCAGGAATTAGCTCTTTGTTGTTCCCACAACATGCTGGCAATGAAGAAAGTAAGGAGATGGATGAACAAGAGTAGTAAGTCATTCCTTCACATTCGCGCGGGTTAGGGGCAGAGCACCACTGTGAAAGTGAAAAAATGCAAATAAATTAAGCCCCACCCCAAACATGCTATATTCTCTCCCTCCAACAGCACTGCCAGAACCTCCCTTTCCTGCCTTTGCATGATGCCTCAGCTGATTTGCAACGTCCCTCTGCCTCCCACCACTCCAAATTAAATGTTAGTAGCAGCAGCAGCTGCTGCCATGGCAACCACCAACTAGACTGCACCTCTATCCTCCTATCCTTGCAACAAAACTACCCCATGTCTCCTGCTGTCCTAGCACCCAAACCGACCTGTGCCACCTTAAAAACTTTATTCCACATCACCTCCCCCCAAACCAAAGTGTAAAGCATAGACCCCCAATGCAGCAGCGACAATTCTCAGGCAAACAAAACCTCCCCACCCTCACCCCCCCACCCCCTCTGCCTGGCCAGCAACAGCACCCCACATCTCCTGCTCACCTGGAATCCAAATCAGTATGAATTGTGCACCATGATCTGGAGGTAAACATTGCTACGCCGCCTTAAAACTCCATTGTCATTCAAATGTGAGAAAGGGAGAAACAGGCAATGTTGTTGGCTGGAGTGGAGGAAGAGAAGGGAGAGGACGAGGATGGGGTGGTTGTGGGGTGGAGCCAGTCTTTCCGGGAGGCGGAGGGAGTTTGCAAATCATGCAGAACCGTGGTGGTGGGAAGAATGAGGTTTTCCCAGACAGGAGGAGGGGGAGAAGGAGAAGGACCAGGTCTTGCAATAACAGTACTGTAGACGTATTCCAGCAGTAGCTAGAAACCGTGAATAATCAAATCTACGAAAGTGAAAGCCATTAATGTGGTGGGACAACTATATAGTGGTTAACATGCTAGACTAGCCCTTGGAAGACACAGATTCAAATCCCCATTCAGCCATGAGGCTCTCTGGGTGATTTTAAGCCATTCACATGCCCTCTGTCTCTCTCTTTTAGTTAGATGGGCCAATAGTGCTGGTAAATGTCAAGCTATGCTGTTTCCGGATCTCACACCTTGTAACACTTCCAAACAGTTGTTCCTGCTCCCGCATCCATTCATGCCATAAATATGCCAGGGTTTCATCTGCTTTTTTCCTGTTAAAAGAGTCATTAACTGTGATGTGGACTGGGTTTCCTTCCCTTCCCATAATCCCCTCGATGAACTCAACACCTTACCCCATGTTCATCCGGCAGTATTCATGTCCTTGGTATAACCACCCTAACAGAACTGTTCTTGAATAGGTTGCTCCAGGGTGGAAGCATAGTAATGTTAATGGAGAGGTCTTGGTGTATGACTCTTATCTAGCACTGGTGGGAATGGGAGCAAAGGGGTTCCAGCAGGGGCAGATGCAAGGAAGGAAAGGGCAGAGCTTGAAAATGTTACAATTTTGGATTACAACTCCCACCAGTAGACTTTGCAAAGAGCAATAATCTATCCATAGCAGAGGTTGGGTAAGTTACTTTTTTTTTAAACCAGAATTCCCAGGATCCCTCACCTGGTATGTTAACTGACCATGCCTGCTGTTTTGTTTTTCCATTGGCAGGCAAAGCCCCTTCTAGCTGGTAACTGGCTGATATGGAAGGGTCTTTAAATGGAGTGCCATATTTTAATTTTATTATTCTGTTTCATATGCTTTTAAAAAGAGTGCTTGTTTGTTTTTAACAAGTTTGTACTACACATTGTTTTAGCTGTATTTTGTTTTAACTTACATCGTAAGCCATCTTGGGTCCCCATGTTGGGAGACAAGCAGAATATAACTTAAGCAGACAAACAAACTTTTCTAAATCCTGGAGAAGAGTTAAAATCAGATTCATGTGTTGGCCTCCAGGCCCACGAGGATATTTTATATATATCTTAAGCCCATTAGGGCTTTTTGCTTCCTTTTCTAAAGACCTCTTGCCCACCATTCAGAAGGATGGATAGGTAAGCAAGATTTAGCATGTGGGTTGATTCCAGTCTCTTACTCATGGGAGTGTTTTTCCTTTTTCTTCTTCTTCTTCTTCTCTCTCTCTCTCTCAGTGACAGGTTTCCCATATCCAGCCACAGGAACAGCAGTAGCATACCGGGGGGCACACTTACGGGGGCGGGGGCGCACAGTCTACAATACGTTCCGGGCAGCTCCCCCACCTCCACCCATCCCCACTTATGGAGCGTGAGTATTGAGCAAGAACAGGGACCTTCCCATGGGGGGGGCATTTTCCATGGGGTGAGAACAGCTTTCCCATGGGGTGGGTGCCCCTGCAGGCATAGCCTCTACCTTCCTTTCTCTGGGTCTTAGCAGCAAGCCTCAGGTGAGTCAAGGTGGAGGTCTGCCCAACTCGCCAAGTGCTGAATTGGATGCCATGTTCACTTAGAGCAAGGGTGTGTATTCTCTGGTATCATCCTTCACCATTGGCTATGCCAGCAAGGGCTGCTCCCCAACAACATCTTGGAAGCCACAAATGGTCTGCCTTTGACCTAGAGACACCAACCCTGCTTTTCTCCCCCTAAAGCTTCTGTATGTGGTCTGCTTGTATGGTTAGGAAGGATGCAGCCTAGGGGCTTCATGGGAAAGTAAGTGTTCAGTAGCCAGGCACACCCAGAAGCTCTTACACTCTGCCACAGTTACCGGATTGCCCTGGTCTTGTCCCTGTTGGTAAGGGCTGCTCCCCAAATTTCCTACAGTGATATAATTTATTTCATGTAGGGAAACATTTAAGTTTTAAGTGACATGAGTATGCTGCTAGGCAGCTGAAGGAGTGCAGTGGGTGTGGCTGCTAGAACCATGGGCCAGTGGCATCTAAGATGCTCATGTGGTAGTTTTACCCATCCCATTCAACTGGGGACGCACATTCTATAGTCATGCAATTTTCTTCATCAAGAATCTTCAAATATCACGGCCAACCTGGCCCATTAAATTCTTGCAGATATACTTTGCGCAAAATGTTTGTTTGCACACTCTTTTCCTAAACTGGTTATTTTACATTTTGTGCAGCCTAGAGTTGTTTTTGTTTTGCTTTTTGGCAGCAACATACACATGAGGATCAGCCAAGGCAGTTGAACAAGAAAACATGACAAGAGGCCATGTGGGTGGGGAAAGGAAGCAGGGCAGTCATCCTCCTCGTGGACTTTTTCTGTAGCCTTGAGCCATGAGGGTTAGAAACTTTCTTTTCTTTTCTTCCTCAAGATTAAAATGAACCCAGAGCTGTCATAATGCTCATATTCAAGCACACAAATGTTCAAGCCTATCTGGAAGTGGCTGTGCCCAGATTCCCCAAAGAGCATCTGCTCCTTCCTTGGTCATCCCATTTGCCTGTCAGGCAGATCACCCCATCTAGCTTGATGACTAGCACATTTGCATCTCTCCCACTGTCAAGGCAGAGAAAGGCAATTAACAACCCTGAAAATGCAAGCTACAAATGTCCGCTAGGTGCCAGGGCTGGGGCTAGCCCTTGGAAAGAAATATGCACTCACACAGAATGGGCCTCAGGAGTGTTTTGTGCATGCTTAAAGCTGGAGGTCATCTTTATTCCCTTTATGGCTTTTCCTTTCTTTCCTTTGCAGAGTGGTTTACCAAGATGGATTCTACGGTGCTGAAATTTATGTAAGTCCATCTCTTTCAGTTGCTTTTGGAGATCTTCCTTAGAATCATAGAATTATAGAGTTGGAAGAGACCACAAGGGACATGTAGTCCAACCCCCTGCCCTGCAGAAATACACAATCAAAGCACTCCTGACAGATGGCTATCCAGCCTCTGTTTAAAAACAACCAAAGAAAAAACCTCCACCACACTCCAAGGCAGCGTGTTCCACTATTGAACAGCTCTTACTGTCAGGAAGTTTTCCCTAATGTTTAGGTGGAATCTCTTTTCCTGTAGTTTGAGTCCATTGCCCTGTGTCCTAGTCTCTGGAGCAGCAGAAAACAAGCATGCTCCATCCTCAGTATGACATCCCTTCAAATATTTAAAATGCTCATTTAAGCTCCAGCTTAAGCTACAACAACCCAGCACTTGCCTCTTGTGCCACTCTCCCCAACTGTGCTTGGAAAAGTTATCGTTTTAGACTATGACACACACACACACACACACACACACACACACAGAATTTCCCAACCAGCATGGCCAGTGACCCATGCTGGTAAACAGCCCCATGCCCTTGTGAGGAGGAGTGTTTCAGATCTGTTCCAAGTCCCATCTGCTCACTTGGTTACATGATACAGTGATACAGTGCTGGGAACTGGGATCGTTTTAAAAAAGAAAGAAAGGCGAACAATATTTTTATTTCTTTATTTTATTTAGGTATTTATAGCCTGCTCTTCAGCCACAAAGGCTCTCAGAGCGGCTTACAAATTGTTAAGCAATAGCACTTTACACATCTATACCACATTAAGTGGTTTCCAATGTGTGTTAGCTAATTGCCCCCACAAGCTGGGTACTCATTTTACCAACCTACAAAACAATGGAAGGCTGAGTGAACCTTGGAGCCCTCTAGGATAGAACTCGCAACATTGTGGCTGCAATACTGGCATTTAAACATATCCTGCCTAGTCCCAAACTGTTGAGAAAGAAGTGTGCTGAAGTGGCATCTGTACATTTCCCAGGGGTGGTAGTGTTTAAAAAAAATCCAAGGCAATCCTGTATAAGTTCTCCAAAAATGGAAAGCAGAACATTAGACAGCAAAGGAAATATTTGAAAGCAACATTCTCCCTTCTGCAGACTGAGAGGAGACCAGTTTGAAAGTGTGGGAATTAGCAGAAGGGGAAAGACAGGTTGGTGTGTGTGTGTGTGTGTGTGCGCGCGCGCACACGGCATGGTTAGTGGCTTCTTGTCTTGCATCTGCTCCCACAAAGGGCAGGATTTATTTCCTGGTCCAGTGTCAGCATGCTGTATTACAGCAGCATTTCCCCTCCATATTTAAAATGCTCTGGGCAATATTTCAGGCAGGCTCTGATGGATTTATCAGAGGCGACATCTCGTTAACACTGCCACCCGCTGGGGAGGTGACATTCTCTCCTCAGCATGTTTAATTTTTTGCAGGTTAATGTTAGCAAGACCCCAGGGGAATGCTAATGAGACTGGTGTTGGACTAGTCTAGTGGGTCGTGGGTACATGCCTCCCTCCTGAGCTTGCTTGGCACCTAGTGTGCCCTATTTCTTTCCAAAGAACCAGTCTCCTGACAGAAGGAGATGCCTTCCTCCCCTGATCCCCTAGACAGGTGGGCAGGCAGATGGTCCCAGCCCTTGCCCTAAAGCCTGGTCTCTCCTCTTTGCTTCAGGGGGGTTATGCAGCCTACAGATATGCTCAGCCTGCAGCGGCAGCGGCAGCTTACAGCGACAGGTAAGCAAATTTACCTTTCATTGGGAATGATCTTCCGGTTCATGACTCAATTTGCCTTCCAGTACTATCAGCCTGCCTCCTCTTTCTCCCAAATCATACAAAAAGTCAACAGTCAGAACCAAACCAAACCAAACTGCATAGAAAGCACATGGCTGCAAAACCTATAACATGAATCAATGTAATTACAAAAAGACTGGAAGATAAAGTCATTCAGCATTTCAATGGATTCATATTTTTTAAGAGGACATTTAATTGCTGATCCTTTATTCATGGCATTTAATGTTCAATGGCAGTTGGCAAGTTTTTCTCACAATTAGCAGTGTAACAGGAAGTTTACTGAGGAAGATATATCGAAACAGGATATAATCTAGAAGTCCTGTCATTTCAGTTTATTTGGTTTACAATTTCACACTATGTTTTTGCAATACATTGATTACCTCTTTCAAGGTTTGCATAATGTTTGATGTTCATATATTGTATCTGTTCATGTTTTGTATACAGTTAGATGCTTAGTGGCCTTCGTATTGAGTTAACCCATTTATTTCTATAATTATGCTTTTGTAATTATAAATCAGTTCTTAGTATACCTTTTGTAGTTCTGTGCTTTCTAAGCATATTTGTTTGGCTTGGTTCCTCATTCTCTTGAGGCACAGGGATCAAGAACAGGTGACTCCCTATATTAAGGTGATCCTGACAGGTAATCAGGAAGGTGGATCATTATTGCTATTAACAAGTCAGCAAGCAGCATTTCCCATTCCTACAAACCTCTGAGGAGGGCCATTGACCATACTGGCCAAGTATGGGGGCAGGGAGCGCAAGCAAAAAAGCATCCAAGTCTCAGGATTTTGGCAGCAATAGAACGCTGTGAGTGATTCATGCCCCGTCTGTGGAGAGCATACGCCATGATCCCCTGCCTCTTACTGCAGTCCTGCTCCAGTTCTTCATGGAAACCAATATCACATCTTCTCCCATTGTTACACCTACTTGGGTTTTTGTCTTCTGCATAAACATATCTCACTACATAATGATCTGAAACCATGGTGTGGAAAGGGAACGAAATTCTATGGGCACTATGTTTGGTTAGGCAGCCCCTTCTCACACAGCAAATCTACCTTCTAACAGCCCCACCCCATGTTTCTGTTGTACTTCAAATCACCCGAATCATTACCACAATGGCCAGTAGTGCTTTCTTGGGGAGTGGGTGAAAACATTTTTACACTTAATAATCCACTTAATTCTTTTACTACTTTGTTCCTTTTTTAATAGTATCTAATTAGAATTCCACTTGGTTGTTTGAACTAGTTTATCATTTGATAAGAAGGAAAACCAATGAAGAAAAAGCCCATTTTTGCACATGAACACACACACACAGAGCGTATCATCCCTCAAGTGAAGCAGAAATGCTTGTTTAGCTATTCTGTTTGGTTTAAAAGGTACAGATGTATATATATTTCGTCTAGACATATATTATAAGTGTAGATGTGACACTGATTGGGAGAATGAGCTGAGAGCTAAGGTTCAAATCCCCTCTCAGCCATGAATGCACAGGAGTCACCTCAGATGAACCCCTGTTCTTTCAGCCTCCGCCTTCCCATCTGCAATATGGGGTGATAATACTAGTCTACCTTATGGAGCTGTTGAAGGATTACTGAGATAATGTACATGAAGGAGTTTGAACACTTAGGAAAATGACTCTATAAATACTGAGTATTCTTATTATAAAATCCCCTGAGGGTTCACTGTTTAAGTCTTTAGCTATTGAAAATCAGTATTAAGTTATAACTCCATTCTTCTCTGAGAGTATTGGCCTTACTGAAACTCAGCTCTTTGTTCATTCTGTCTCTCTCAAAATCCTCTTACAATTTCCTTCTCTCAGTTCACATGATCCAATATTGACAAAGGATCTGCTCCTTCCCTCCCCTTTTCCCAAATCCAGCCACAAAGCTAGTCAGTCTCCAGCTCCTTCATACCAGTTCCATTCAGCCTCACCCCCTTCCCTGTCCAACTACCAACCGATGCTTCACACTGCCCTTCGTCCTCCCTTGAGTCAAATAAATACTGATCTAACACTTCTGTAGATCTCATCAAGTGTGCTAGGCCTCTAAGAGCTGGCCACATTTTTCTAAGCGCTAGGTTTGGAGGGCCTCTTTCCTACCACTCTCCATCCCTAAGCATCCAATGTCTTTTCTCTGTCCTCACTAAGGAAAAGATAGGCACTTATTTAATTGCCATCCCCACTGTCCTTGGACCACAAGCCTGTCTCACCATGTCCACTAGCACAAACCAACCCTTATGCCGCTTCTCAGTGGATGCAGTGCCGAGTTGGGAAGTACATACAACCATAGAGTTGGAAGGTACTGCAAAGGCCATCTAGTCCAACCCCCTGGTCTTGCAGGAATCCATGGTAAAGCATCACTGGCAGGTTGCTATCCAATCTCTACTTAAAAACTGCTAACAAAGAAAAGTTCACCACCTTTTGAGGCAGGTTGTTCCACTGCCAAACAGTTCTTACTATCAAGAAGTTCTTCCAAATGTTTAGTGGGACTACAACTTGGCCATATAACATGCCACTCTGGCCTGAGACCCTGAAGAACTGCTGCCAGTTAAGAGTGAGAAGGACCAACTGACTGCTTGACTTCATTAAGGCTGCTGTTTATGATCACAATAGGGGGGAATCCTGTTGGTGTCATATGTTGAATGTAATCCTGATTAGGTCAGTGTATGTACTTTAGGGGCAATTGCAGGAGGTGGTATCGAGTATCTCCTTCTCCAACACCCCTCTCTACCCCAGGTGTGCAACAACAGCCCGCGGCTCCCTGGTACAGCTCCATTCCCCCTGACCACTAGTCAGTTGGGGTGGTGTTCCTAGGAATGTTCTGACTGCCCTTGAGCAACCTTATGCTGGAAGTGGAAGCTGTTCTTTCTTCCCTGGACACATAAGGGCATCTGGGCATCAGTCCTACAGATGAGCAGTAGCTGGGACACGACTGAGATGTTCCCCAGAGCATGAGTGTATGCAGTGCATGCAAACACACACTCATACATACTGCTGTTGCACACCTGGAGAAGCAGAGGGAGCAGCCTACATGCACACACACCCAAATGATTGGTTAAATACATTAGCAAAGGCTTGTGCTCCTGTGGCAGCAGAGCAAAGAGGCTATGGGTGCTGTGGCAGCAGTGAATGCCATCCCTATCAGGAGGCAAAGCTGTCCTGCTGGCTCAACAGTGGGCAGGGCAGGCTGGTCTCCTGATGGGGAGAGATGGCTTTTGCTTCCACCCTCCTACTGCTGCTACCAATGCTCTGATTTGATTTTAAGGTTGCTCTTTAGGATCATAATAGAGGGTATCCTGTTGGTGACAACATATGTCACCAACAGGATACTATCCATTGTGAACCTAGACAGCAGCCTTAACATCAAATCAGAGCATTGATGTAACCTTGATTATGCGAGTGTATGTACTTTGGGAGCCATCGCAGGAGGAGATATCAAGTATCTCCTTCTCCAACGCCTCTCTCCTCCTAGGAGTTCAACAAAGCTGGCAGGAGGGGTCCCTGGCACAGCTCCATCCCTTTGACCACTGATCAGCTGGGTGAAGTGCCTCTTGGCATATTCTGATTATCCAGAATATCACCTTCAAAAATATCACCTTTATGCTGGTGTTGTCATCAGCAGGAATTCCAGCCCTAGATGTTGACATATCTAGCCATTTTTAAGGAAGTCTGTATCTTGAAATGATCTCAGGGAGGGGAGGGGTTGGGGGAGATGATTGTTTAATGTTGAGATGTTCAGAAAATAATCCTGCAATTTCTGTTATGTATATCATGACTTTAAAAGATATGATGCTTGGGGCCTGATTCATGATTTTTTGAACATTTAGGGTTGGCAACTCTGCGATCCCCCAGTTTCTAACGCTGCCCCCTGTGTTCGCTCCTAGTTACGGCAGAGTTTATGCAGCTGCAGATCCTTACCACCACACCATTGGCCCTGCTGCCACCTACAGCATTGGCACCATGGTAAGAAAATCTGGGCCTACCAACACCTCCGGGTGAGCAGGCCATCAGGGGAGCATGCCATATTGGGGTTGGGCTGGCCACATAGGCAGAGGGTGCAGGTGTGTTGGGATGCCTCTAGGAGCACCTAAACACTCACACTGCAGCTGCAGTCTTGTTGTCAGTCCCTCCACAGGAAAAGAAGGAAGTTCCCAAGAGAGAGGATGTATGCATGCATGCACACACACACACACAAATGGTGCTGGCACAGATCCTGCTGCCTTCATAGCCAGTGGAGCCACAGATGTTTCCCTGTTGGCACCTGTAACTGTTACCAGGCTTCCTAAACATTAGCCAACCTGCCTTGAAACAGAAGACAGGCTTTCCTGCAAATCCAATGCCCTGGTTCCATAGACAGCCATCCAGAGCAAGCAATAGCTTGTTTAGGGTGTAAGTGACCATTTGCTCAGGAACCATTTTTCAAGGAACATGTCTTCTTCTTAGGTAGAGAACTGGTGTGGAGCAAAGAGCACATGCCTGTGCAGACAGACAACACTTTGCCATTTCCTGGCCTTGCACATACTACCATACTTTTTGCAGGGATGCCTCTTTGTAATAAGCTTTATGTACTGCATCAAAAATGAGAAACATCTAAGTTGTCCTGCAATAACATTTGCCATTTACAAGTCTTCCCCAGCAACTCTCTAACCAACGGCCAATCAGTAACCCATCTGGGGATGACAGAGCCTTCCCAGTGATAATATAGGAAATGGTCTACAGCAGGGATGAGAAATCTTTTGCTCACCAGTTGTTGTTGCAACTCCAGCTCCCATCATCCCTCAGCTTTGGCTGTGCTGGCTAAGAATGATGGGAGTCAGAATTTGAGAACATCTGGAGGACCACACTTCACCCAACCTTGGCCTATGACAGTCACCCTACAGGCTTATGGAACTGAGTTCAGCCATCAACTGTTGGGGAGAAAAGGTCAGAGGGAGGATTCTGGGCCAGATATGGGCATGGAGGGCTGATGTTTCAGCAGGAGCCATCTTTCATCCTTTCTTCCTGGAATGACCTGTAGGAAACAGTTAGGCATCTGCTTCAAAAGCCCAGTTCCCTTCCCCAAACACGTTTTTTTAAAAAATAAAAAATTGGACATCAGCGTTCTTCATCCACCATTATCCAGACATCCTGTGAGTCCAGGCCCAAAGCAGCATTGCATGCTGGGAGTTGTGTCCACCCACCACTACTGGCCACCACCATAAAACAAGGCCTCTGCCAGCCTGGGCGGTCTAGAGAGACCACCACATGGGCTGAAGTAATGGGGCAGGGATGGGCTATGCCTCTCCTTTATACTGATTGGCTTTTTCTCCGTCTTTGATGTTGCAGGCTAGTCTATACCGAGGAGGGTACAGCCGCTTCACTCCCTACTAGCAAGACAGACCCAGCCCCTCCTCACAATAGTAACACTGACTGCTCCTTAGAAACCAAACCAAAACCAAATGGACATGGGCCCCTGCCCCGCTGCTGGTCCTTGGCAGCCTAAACCCACCTTATTTGTCTCTGATGGTGTACAGCCAAGTTTGTTTTCATTTTGCAAAGCCACCAGCCTGGGAATTTGGTCCTGGTGCCTGCTTCCACCAGACAAAAGCAAACAAACAAACCACCAGCAAGCAGCATCTCAAGGAGAGCCTCCTGCTTTCCCCAGAGGCCACTCCTCAGCTTCCAAGCTCCCAGTTCTATGAGTTCCCAGGCTCCCAATTCTGGGAACCCTCTTTCACTCGGGGCAGGTCCACAAAGGCATCTTGCTTTGTGCCATGGGTGTTCCGGTCTTACATGACTAAGGGAGAGGATACCATTAAGAGAACTCAGGATTTCATCCCTATCAGATGTAAACTGCCCATTCTCCTCACCCGCATGGGACATCCAGTGCTGGGTGGGCTGGGTCCAAGGCTTTTCTGGAATACTAACTAGCCCAGTCTCATTAACCCGAACCCTTTATTTACTACCATGCTTAGATATACTCCAAGTAACTGCAGGGAAGATCTTTCTCCCTCTCTCCCTGGGCATGGAAATCTCTGCTTCCCCACTCGGCCACCACCACAGGGCTACCTAGAGGATGGGGCTGTGCCACTGCGCTGATTGGGCAGGGGCTGGAGAACATTTCTCACTACAGTGTCTCCAGGAATGTACAGTGAGGAGGGAAGGAAACCTAAGAGCCTACACCAGCAGTGGGGTTTTTTGCCAGTTTGGTGGGGGCCCTACCTGGCCCCTCTGGGACCCTCTAGGCTCCACACCTCTCCCCCTCTGCTGTTAGCAAATAGTCTGAAGACATGACGGAGTTGGCCGGGAGCAGCCCCAGAGGGGTTGAATGATCCCAGCTCCTTCATCAAGGTGGGGCAACCAAGTGCAGCCAGAAGGTGGGCAACAGCCTCTTCCTCCTATGTGCTGTGCAGAACCTATACAGAAGGGGGATGGGAGAAGAAGGCACTTGTGCACAGACAGGAGCAAGGAGGGGAAGGGGGAATAGGCAATGGGGAAGGAGACTAGGGATTAGGTGCCAGTGCCCCCACTTCCCAGTTCAAACATTTTCAGCCAGCAACCACCCAGTGGCCAGGAAGCCCTTTGATCACAGCTCCTGCTGCCCCACTCTTTCCCCACACCCTTGACCCCACCCCATCCCACCCCCAGGCTAGTGCCTGCAGGTTTCTCCATAGAACGTTCTGCCTTTTGTTTTCTGTTGTAGTGAAACCTTCAGCTGTTTCCTTCTGGGACCAGGAAGGGCACAAAACATTTTTTTAAAGCAAAGCAACAAAACAATTACAAAACTAAACAAGCCAAGCGACCGAGTGAAAGCCCCCTTCTGTCCACACATGCGCCCCCCCAAAGCGAAAGGCCAACCGGAGCGCAACTACCAACCGACCCACCGGACAGACAGGACGGCAGCTGCCCACAGACTCTGCAAAGCCGTCCACGCCCAGGAGACCCGTGCCCTGCTCCCTTGCCCCCCTCCTCCGCTGCAGACTATGGGGCCAGGAGGGACAGGCACTTTGACACACGGACTGGACTCTGCAGGCCCCGGGGCCACCACGTCTTCCTTCCTTCCTCCTGGAGAAAAACTGCGGCCACCCCCCTACCGCAGACTGACGCCACGAGCGCACCTGCAGGGTTAGCGATCCTGCTTTTTGCTTCCCAGATCCTCCTTCTGCTTTTTGTGCTTCGCTGGTTCATCCATTTGTCAAGTTGGCCTTGGGCTTCCGGGCCGGGCCAGGGCAGGGCAGGGGCTTTGGGGGTACAGCTAGCTTATCCCAGTGGGTGGGAATCTCGGGTTTTAGAGGGGTTTTTCTTTGAAGATATTGCACTTTCCCCTCCCCCTGAGGATCCCAGCTCCCACCAGCCCCCATGGGGTCATGCCCCCTACCACCATCTCCCCAGCCCCCATTCACACACCCCACCCCACCTCCTTAGCATCCCCATGGTAGGCCTGGCTGATCTCTCTGTGGCTCACCTGAGAGCACCTGAGATAAACCCTGCCTCCTCAACCACGAGACCCTCCAAATCAGGGCCAATGAGCACTGCTCACCCCTTCGCTATGGTGGTGGTAGTGGAGGAGGAAGAGAAGCAGGAGCCGCTGTCCCCACCGCCTGGGTGTCTGGGACATGAATATTCCTTAAGGACTGCAGGGCCAAATAAGCGACAGGGCATCACCACCACCACCCCGGCAGCAGCAGTGGTAGGGAGTTGGGGGAGAGCAGTCTGTGCACCAGGGGTATTAAGAGACAAGAACTGTTTTGCTGCACAAACTAAGCAAACATTTCTGCAAGCCCCAGAGGCTGCTTGTGCAATGGGGCCTTGCCCCCATTCCTCCTGTTTCCTCCCTATCACAGCCCATGGTGGGAGGAGTGCATATCTTGTGGCCTGCCTTCCTCCACCACATATCACCCTGGAGCCAGATGGACTCAGGGCATCCTTTCCTCACCCCCACCCCTACCCCACTGCCACCCCTGACCCTGACCCTGACCCTGACCCTACCTGGGCTTAGTCATCTCATGAAACCTCACTTTCTATTCAGCATTAAAGCTCCTGACACGCCAGCAACCAGATGATCCTCCTTTTCTATTCCTGTTGTACATAGCCCCCCTTTACCACTCCTTCCCCCCCCCCCAATTGTACAAAGCTCCTCCTTCTCCCAATTGCTGCCCTCTCTCCCACCCTGGGAGCATCAGCCACCCGCCCCATTCTGTATGCTTCTAAGGTGTGAACATTCAAATAAACAGTATTATTATTCTTATTATTTATTGGTTATTATTATTATTACTATTATTATTATTATTAATATTATTAATAAAGGTTTCTTTCTTCAACCAGGATGGCTCAAGATTTTATTTGGGGACTGGGTAAATATTGTGAATGGTACACATGCAAGGGTACCAAGGAACTGGCACTGGAGTTAAAAGATTGAGGTGGGGGGGGCAGCTCTTAAATACACTTTCAGAGCTCAGCATTATAGGAAGGCTGGGAAAGGAAGAGTGCAGGGAGTGAGGTAAACTCCTGAGGCCCTTTCCCACTGCCCAGTTAACAGTACAGTTATTTCACTTTAACTACCACGGCAACATCCTGTGGAATCCTGGGATTGGCAGTGAAGGGAGGAGCCTTTTGAATCCTCAGCCAGGGAGCTCCTCTGATGCCTCCAGCCAAACTACAAAACCCAGCGTCCCATAGGAAGGAGCCAGGACAGTTAAAGTGGAATCACTGTACTATAATTCCCTCCCACTGACCCACACACATTGTAGAACAATGACTCTTAATCTTTTCTTTACCAGGGACCCCCTTTAAGTATATTTTGTTGCTGCATACCCCCAATATTAATACTAACACAATTACACCATTCATTAATCGTTCCCTCTGAGGCACTGGAGAGAAAGGAAGACTTTTCTCCTGCTTCTTCCTGAAAATGTGTGGCTGGAGCAGATTGAATAGCAATGCACAGGCCAAGCTAGCCAGCCTTTGCCTTGGCTCCTGTCACATGGGCTGAGCAGCTTTCAAGCCTTCACAGACCCCCTGTGAGGACACTGTGGCCCTCTGGGGGTCCACAGACCATAGGTTAAGAACTACTGCTATAGAACAACTAAAGTCTGAGGTTTCCCACTTAATTAGCCAGAGGTACTCTGGGACATCTTTGTCCATATGGGAAAACCTACACTGGGAGCCTAAGAGGCATTCATCCTTTTTCCTCCACTGCTTGCATGACACAACCTGCACTACACCTCACTATATAGAAAGCAGGCTGTCTGCTACGTGTGACAACCTACAAGAAGCTGAGTAAATTGCTTGTGTTTTGCTGCCTGTGTCTGTAAATACAGGGAGTTGTGACAGCACAAGAGTTCAGCAACTGGCAGGTTGCATCCCACTTGACCAGTCGCAACGTGAGCACACCTGTTCCCAACAGTTTTCTTGCTTGTTCATTATGGAAGGCATGATGGCCTTCCCATCATCAGACAGCAACAAATAGTCTACACAAGTAAATGGTATGCAACTCATTTTGTTGTTGTTGCACTGATGGTTTTAACCTTGCTGCTAGTAATTATATTTAATTGTTCTGCAACCCTGTACAGGTATACCTCAGTTAAAGCTCATTCCTGGGCTTTACTTCTTTAACAGAAACGCTGGTACCAGAGGTAGAAATAACATGGAAAGAATAGGGATAGGTTCCACCACCATAAAAGAGCATTTAGCATCTTTCAGCAAACTTTTAATTCAAAAGTAACATTATGTGAAATGAAGCAACCAGGTCAGGGAAGCCTTGCATAATAAACAAATAACATTTTGAATCTTCTAGAAACCACTTGGAAGCTTCTTCCAAAATGCATCCCAGGATTATTAATTTTTCTTTTAACAGCCTCCACTTTTCTTATGATTTCCATTTTGGTGGCGAAACATAGATCTGTGTTTTTTAAACATGCCAGGGACAGCACGGTGAGGCAGGCTAACCTACTTTGCCCCTTTCTTTCTGTTTTTCTCTTCACACATACCCAGTGATTTTGGAGGTAGCTGTTTACCTTGCCTGTTGTAGGTAAGCACACACATAGCTACAGTAGGACCACCTAGAAGAGAATCCCATACTTTCCCAAGTATATTGTTTACTGCAGACACACGGCCACAACCCAACACTGAAAGTTTGTCCTTCTTCTGCCCTCCTTCACTGTCCTCCCAATGCCAATTCTGCAAAACAACAACAAAAAAATACTTCAGCTAGTCAGACTAAGAAAAGGGGTGGTTGGGTTGGGCTCCCATAAAAAGACTGTAAAAAGTAGCTTCTTTGTCAGAGGCTTTTCTAGCCTGTATTTACTATTTTTAAGAGGTTAAATAATTGTGTTCACTTTTCTTGCCATACATTAGCACCTGTCACTTCCCACTCCAAATCCCCCTTTCATGTGGAGACCCTTCCAATCTAATGTGGATTCCAATTGCCTTTTTACCTAGGTGATGAGATCTGTATGCACAAGTGGATTTGTGCAGGAACACAAAACACTGAGGTCAAGTTCAGCACTGGTAGTATGTAACTTAATGACAACATTCTGGTGGCTGTGCCAATTGGGAGTGGTGGTAAGGGGAAACTGTGCCTACAGGGCACAGCTTTTAAGTTAAAGAAGTTCTTTCCTTATGCAAACATGTAAAGGAAGGAGAGCCAGTGTGGCATAGCGGTTTGAGCATTGGACTACAACTCTTGAGACCAGGTATTGATCTCCACCTGGCCAGGGAAACCCACTGGGTGAGTTTGGGCAAGTCACACTCTCAGAGGAAGGCAAAGGCAAAAAACCCCTGAAGAAATCTTGCCGAGAAAACTTTCATCTTAGTGTTGCTATAAACTGGAAATGACTTAAAGGCACACAACAACAACAAAGGAGGGCTAGGAACCCTTCAGCCCTCCAGGTGTTGTTAAATTACAATTTCTGCCATCTCCCCACACTGGCTAGGCTGGCTACAGCTGATGGGTGCTGCAATCCAATAGCATCTAGATTGCCATACAGCTCCCAACCCGTTATGTAACCAGGAGGTATGACAGTGCAATAGCCCAACAGGATGCTGGCTAGTCTGGTATTTCTCCCCTTTCTATTTCTGGAGGTGCTTCTGCAGTTTCCTGTAGGAAAAACTGAGCTTCTACAGTTTCCTGTAAGGAGAAAAAAAAGACAAGAAATGAGGGGAATAGAAGCAGGTAATTTCTTGGCCATCTGAGGAGACTGAGATCAAGGATGGGGCAATGGCTACGCAACACTGGAGAAATGTTGGGAACACAAGAGTTTTAAATGTACCCTGTTAGGGCTGAAGATGAAGGGAGGAAATGTCATGACTAAAACCATGTGGCAGGGCCAGCATTTTTCAAAATGTCAGTTTGTTGATCTTGCTATAATCATGCCCACCTAAGCAGGACTGGTGGTGTAAATGTCGACATATCAATTTCCTTTGCTTCAAGCGACTGCTACATGCAGGGATGGGGCTTGTGCAGCAAAGAAGCTGAGATCCTAGCCCATGCCATGCTTGGCCAAACTCCCTGCTGCTAATTGCCTGCATGCCAGACTGTGAAGGAATAATTGCCATTATCAATTCTCTTGCAGGCTCTGCTTCAAAGCTTCAAGGGTGGATGGAGTGAGTGCCTGCAAAAGAGAGAGAGAGTACAGAAATGGTGATGTGAAATACAAAGCAATAGGGTGATCCCGACAAAGAGCAAGTGGTAGCACAGTCCTGGAGCTCACAGGTGTGCCAATTCCTCCACCCCCAGGTGCACTGCAGGACTCCCATTGCTAAACTCAGAAGTGGCCAGAAGTCCATTGCATTCTGTAACAGCCATGGTTTTTGTCAAAACGAGGTGTGAGCAGGCATCTTGTGGTAGAGGAGAATGCCTGGAGGCTTCCAGGTTCCTAATTTTCTTTTTGTAAATAAAGAAAAGAGGAGTAGCCAGCAAAACCAGAAGGCGGGTGTGACTTGTGGCAGAAGGGCAGGCAAAGATCACTTCATGCCAGTGGGGAATGGAAAGGGGGCTTTTACAAACCAAGAACAAAAATGCAGGCATGCCACCCTGCTCCCTGTGGGCATCACCACTCCAGTTTTCCCCTGGGTGACCACCACTTCCTTAGTTTCCAAGTTCCATTACCATATGCCTCAAATTGCCATTTGTTCACTCTGTTAGCAGACACACTGGACACATGACACCTTTAGTCATTAATAATAATAATAATAATAATAATAATAATAATTTATTTATACCCCGCCCCTCTGTTAAAACAATTGGGGCGGCTTACAAAAATTAAAATACAATACAAATAAAAATCCCTAAACACTCCCCCACCCTCCCCCATAATAAATATTAAACAAATATAAATTAAAAAGCAACTGATCTAAAATCACATTTAAAAACAATAAATACAATAAATAGCCAGCGGACTAAAAGAGGCCAGGATCCCCTGAGGCCGGGATCTAATTAGGAAAGGCCTGCCGAAAGAGATCCGTCTTTAGTGCTTTTTTAAAGCTACTCAGGCTCGTCATCTGATGGATCTCGTTTGGCAGGTCATTCCACAATTTGGGGGCAATTACCGAAAAGGCCCTCTGGGAGGTTGCAGACAGCCTAGATTTTTGTGGCTGAAGCAAATTCCTCCCAGAGGACTGGAGTGCGCGGGGAGGTTTGTATGGGAGGAGGCGGTTCTGGGGATAAGTTGGACCCAAGCCATTTAGGGCTTTAAAGGTAATAACCAACACCTTATACTGGGCCCGGAAACTGATAGGCAGCCAGTTGAGAGATTTTAATATTGGAGTTATATGGTCTCTCCGAGATGTTCTCGAGACCACTCTGGCTGCCATATTTTGTACCAACTTAAGTTTCCAGACCAAGCACTAGGGTAGCCCAATGTAGAGTGGTTCAAGAAAATTCCCTTCAAAGCACGGCTTTGTCCCTGCAATGAAGGAGATACTGAAACTCTTGAACATATCTTTCTTTACTGTCAGTTCTATAAAGATACTCAGCACCAACTGATTACCCCTCTTCTGGAAAAATTTCCAAAATGTTCAGATACCTCATTTGTTTGTAGCCTTTTGAATTGTCAGTTATCTAGTATTGTATACAAAGTAGCAAAATTTTGTTACATTGTATGTAAAATACACCCTATAAGTATAATACCTTATACTGGGCCTGGAAACTGATAGGCAGCCAGTGGAGAGATTTTAATACTGGAGTTATATGGTCTCTCTGAGATGTTCCCAAGACCACTCTGGCTGCCATATTTTGTACCAACTGAAGTTTCCGGAACAAGCATGGGGCAGTCCCATGTAGAGCGCATTGAAGAAATCTAGACGAGAGGTTACCAGCATGTGCACCACAGTCTTGAGGTCCCTTACTTCCGGGAAATGGCGCAGCTGGCGTATCAGCCGAAGCTGATAACAGGCGCTCCTGACTGTCGCATTCACCTGACTAGTTATCTGAAGCGATGAATCAAGGAGCATCCCCAGACTGCAAACACAGTCCTTAACGGAGAGTGTGACCCCGTCCAGGACTGGAGGTTGCAACCCAACTCCTGGTTTTGGGGCCGCTACCGTGAGCACCTCCGTTTTGTCTGGATTTAATCTCAATCTGTTTTTCCTCATCCAGCCCATTACTGCTTTAAGGCAATCATTAAGAGGAGAGACGCCATCGGAATTCGCAACAAAAGCTGCATTCTCCTCCCAGCACTATGCACAGAATGGAAGAGAAGTGCTATAGGGACATAGAGGATGGGCTTATACTCCTGGCTCTCCAATTCTTTCAGATCAGATACCAATCTATACACTTACATTCCTAACGCAAAACAGAACAAATCAACACACCCAAAGCAGCCTGTTATGAATCACTACATCTGACAGGATTCTTCCGAAGCAAGTATTAATGCCAATATTTGCCAAACTAGCCAAGATACTGGCATAAAACTTTGCAAGATTCTGGAATGGGAATAACTGGGTGCACGTTACTCCTCCCAAACTGCAGGAAGCTTGGGCTCAATTTGATTTCGCCAACTTGCAAAGCATAACTTGCAAGACATAAAGCTTTGCTCCCACCCTGTGGTGCAAGGTAGTAACTGCATTGTTCTCTTCAAAGTCCCATTCTGAGGCATAGATATATAAGCCCAGTTCAGCTGCACACAGCCCAACTCTTCTCCTTTTGCAAGAAATCACCAAACCAACAACTCTCTAATTAATCATATTTTGCTGCATTCAAACCAGGAGATTAGGTTCAGCAGCTCTGGAACAAGCCAAGATATTACAACCCGGTTTTAAATTAGTTTAAGATCCTGGCTCTTAAAGACTCTGATGCACATACATTATATTTTCTCAGTTTGGCTGAAAAATTTGCACATTGTATTCAGGTGCTCCTAGAAGGGAGGAGGAAAACAGAGTGTTATTCAACCATGATAAATTAATCTAGTTGTTGTCACAGTGTGCTAGCAAATTCTTAGTTTCCTTAAAACATACATACTTAATATTGTGAAGTTGAAGGCTTTCACGGCCGGCATCCATAGATTTTCCTTGGGGTTTTTCCAGGCTGTGAGGCTGTGTTCTGGAATAGTTTTGTTCTGACATACTTAATATTGGTATTTTTAATGTCCTGATTTGTAACTTTTTCTGCCAGTTCTAAAGAAGGGAGCATATTTGTTTCTTACTGCTGTAAAAACCACCTAAAACAGATCTACTAAAATGCATATTTCTCATCAATAAACACATCTCACAACAATAATGATAAGAACCTTATAGTTATTGTTAATTTATTAGTAACTACAACCAACACTGTAATCAGTGTCACATCTGTTTGTTTGGGGGTTTTTTGTGGGTTTCACTGGATGTTCTCCCATTTTTTCTGTTCTTCCCTGTTATTTTTGGAGCAATTCACCGCAAGAAACACCTATCTTCACAGCATCCCCATTTTTCCAACTGATTTTTTTATTGTTTATTTATTAGCAAATGTAATGACAGCAATAGTTCCAACACACCTTTCTCAGGAAAAGAGTTTCAATTTGGTATCCTTTCGACAACCTCAAAAATCTACTGCCATTTTGCCTGATTTTGTCTAAAATCCTTTGGTAATGTGAATTTTACTTATATCAGTATCAGCCTGTAAAAATGATCAAATATGAGTCTGTACTTCAGGATTTTGGAATCAGCAGAAAATAGATGTGATAACCTCACAGTGTTTCAGAATTACTGACATGTAACTACTGGTAACATTATCTTTAATAGACATTTACATTTCTAATGGCTATTTCAAAGTGTATGCTGAGAATTAATAAAGCTATTTGAAATTTCATTTCCTGTCACCGGGATCATTGCAGACTTGTTTTGTTACAATGTTATTTCCCTGAAATAGTTTTTATCCTGGTATGTCAAAACTGCTATGCTAAAATGTTTATCCAATGAAATATTATCTTTGTATATTGAATAGAGGTATTAGGTGGCCGTATCATAGAGGTATTATGTGGCTGTATTTCTGAGGCTTGAGCATGTGAGCAACCATTCTTAATGACAGAAGTCATTAAGAATGACATTAAGGTGCCAAACATAATAACAGAGGTGAGCCTTTGTTCTTTAGAAACAGGAATGTCCCAATCCACCAAACATAAGTTAGTTTATAATGAGTCACTGCTGGTGGTACTGGGTAACTTTGGGTTGGAGTATACGAAGACCAGTTTCCCCCACCTGGCCGGATCTACCTGGAGGTCATCCTCAGGCACTGGCTCCACCAGGAATTCCAAACGGCAGGAAGAAGATTCTGAGTCCGCTTCAGGCACTGTTAGCTCAGTCACTCTGTAGAGGGGAACATGCGCCTCCCCAATGAGAAAGAGAGGTGACTCTGGCCCACTGGCGCATGCCCCACTCCGGTAGTGCAAACGGAAGCAGATGGCCTTGCTAGAGGGGTAAGTCCAGCGCAAGGTGAGACTGAGGGAGAGCCTACCAGCTGAAGCCCGGTGCCAATGGACATGGGCAACATCTATGGGCAATGTTGGATTGGCAGTAGCAGTGGGTGAGGGTGAGTGCAGGGCAACAGCATCCAGCACCTGTGGAGAAACACAGGAGGAGCATTAAAGGGAGGAAGATGGTCACCCCATGCAAGGGTGCCAGGAAGTGCAATAAGAAAGGGTCTGGAACAAGCAGGAGTGGGAAGCTAAAAGAGGGTGGGCAGAGAGAGACTGGACATGGGGATTGTCTCAGTGGTAACAGCTTGCAGAATCAGAGTGAGTTTGGAGCTGCAGCCCCACCCTGGGAAATGTCAGAGCACCAGCACTACTCTCAGCTCAAGGTCAGAAATTATTAAGACATACTGAAGACTACCCAGCTTCCAACGGACAAGGCTTTGCAGCTACAGAAGATGTCACCTCAGGAGGTAATTCTGCTGGAAGGATAATGCTGGCCAGCTCTGGAGAGGCTTGATAAAGGCTGAGAGGTATGCCAGCTCTTCATTCAGCCTCATTCAGAGGGAGAGAACTTTCCATGGTGCCATGTGACAGCTCATTTAAAGAAGTGGGGAAAGGAACCTTCCTTCTAGGCCCAGCTCAGACCTGGGGGAACACTGCAACAGACCTATGGAGTAGCTAACAGGGGAGTTAGTTGACCTGCCAGCAGCCTGTGGTCTGAGCCAGGGCAGAAGCACTGTGCTAAGCCCACCCCACTGCTCTACTTTTCAGGCTGTTCCCCAGCACTGCTTCCTTACCCAGATCTTTCCTAGGCGGCAGGCAAAGGACATCTCATCCTGGCCAGGCTGTTGACGGGATAGAATGATGGAGAGCTCATCCAGGAAACAGTTCTGGAGCTCCAGCTCATAGCATCTGAGGAGAGAGAGTGAGGCACAGTAAGTTGCCAAAGTCTGGCCAGCACTATCCTTATGCCTGGTGCTTTACAGACAATAAAAACAAAATCACAGATCCCTGCCCAGAGGAGTTTACAGTGAATGACAGGCTGTCAAAGTGTAATCTTCCAGGTGTTGCTAGACTGTAACTCCCAGAGAGCCATGTTTCATGAAACCCAAGTTGTGTGGATTCCTCCTCTCACCAACCCAGAGAATAAGCAGTTTCCACTAGCTTAAAGCTTCTGGAGTCTCAATGGGGAGCTGCGAATGAACAAAGCATTTTGTCATACATCATCCACTCACCGGCTTTGCCAGCCATGTTTTCCATGCTGTCCACACTCTCTAAGGAACTGAGCAATGCGGGGAGGAGGTGTGAGGAGTAGGGAAGGGTCATGCCTCGTTGGTTCTGCTGGAAGAAAGACAGCCATTAGGGAAAGCAGTGGAGGGAAGGAAGACCAGCCAAGGAATCTCTGCCATCTGCTCAGCTTCTGCTCTGCTGAGCCACTCAGAGGGACCTGGAAACCACAGAGGGCGTTCTGTGGGCAGCCAAAGGGAGACCCCCAAGGCCTGGGCCAAGACCAAAAATGTCTTACCTGGTGAAGGAGACTCAGAGCTGGGAGGACAGGCTAGCCTGCGTGTGGTGAATTGTGGAACTAAGGTCACCGCTTGGGAGGCCTGTTTATATATTAAGAGCAGGAACACTCGAGGGGGAGCTAGCACCTGGAATGAAAACAGCCTGGTGACCCCCGCAAGCACCAGACAGACAGGAAGAGAGACAGAGAGAGGACAGAGTCAGTGCCAGCTCTGGGCACTACTAGGCTGCACAGCCTCCAAAGGAAAGGGTTTACAAGGACCCAGGCCCACAATATTTGTCTACACTGAGTGAAGAACACCTAGATTTGACACTGCTGGGATCAGATGCCCAATAGCGGGCCAAAGGAGGGTGGGTGGGTGGCCTCCCTGCAGCCCCCTTGACCTCCCAAGCACATCACCTGGCCAGGCCTTCCACTCGGTTGCACAGCCTCAGTGTGGACTGAACCACCTTTGTCATGTGATGAAAAGACCCACAGCAGAATCACTAGCTGATCTGCATCCTCCTCAGTCAGTTTCCCTCTCCTTCCCAAATCTGCAGAGCCCCATTTTTGAAAGCCCACCCTACAAGGGCAAGGGTGCTTCCAAATCAGCTTTGCCAGTCCAAAAGGTTATATCCAGAGCTGGAGAAAATTACTTCTGAGCAACTAAATCCAACTGCTAGTCCAGACTAGAGCAGAATCAATGACTGAAGGTTGAGTCAACACTCATCTATTGGTCACATGGGTCTACTCTAGTTGGAACAGGCAAACTGAATTTAGGTCTTGGACTACAACTCTGAGAATCCCCCAGCCAGTGTGACCTTCCTGGAGGATTCCACAAACTGCAAGCTTTTCCCAGCTCTGTTATAGTTGCATCCACACCTTATTTGAGCATCTTTGACTGTGCTGGTCCTTTCTCTCAAACACCCCACAGAGCCCTTCCTGCAGTTTCCCTTTCTGGAAAGTCCAGAGCAAATGTGTTGTCCCCTCTCCATCAATTTGCCAACTATTTTATAGCTTTGGGGTCATTAGTAAAGGGATTAATCTGTCTATGTTTTCACCTTTTTATATATTCTTATCCTAATGGACCAACCTAGCTGCAAAACATTATACCAATTAACTTTTAACGCTTGCTTGTTTTCTGTTGCTCCAGAGACTAAACCACAAACTCATAGATTCAAATTACAAGAAAAGAGATTCCATCTAAACATTAGAAATAACTTCTTTACTGTAAGAGCTGTTCGGCATGGAGCAGAGTGCCTTGGAGGGGGGTGGACTCCTTCTTTCGAGGTCTTTAAACAGAGGCTGAATGGCCATCTTTCAGTAGTGCTTTAGCTTCCTATTCCTACATGGTAGGGGGTTGGACTAGATGGCCCTTGTGGTCCCTTCCAGCTATAAGATTTGGTTATTTTTATGGCCTTTGTCATTGCAAAGTCATGAATTACCGCCCCCACACACCCCAAATCACAGTTTGTCTGGCACATGTACATTCAACAGACAAGATGGCTACGTAGCCATGCTTGCCTCATTGTAGGCATGCCTGCCATCTTATGAGTGGGTCTAGACTCACTGACCATTTTGAGAAAACCTGCTTGCAGTATGTAAATGTGAATGCTATTTTCAGACAATCTGCTACTGAAATAGGCCTGCACATGGTTCTGTGCTAGTCTCAGTGCCAACCATCTCTTGTTGCCAGTGAGTTGTGTGCAGCCACTTTTAGTTCTTCATCCAGCTGCCTGATGAATGGAGGTGCTGGCTTGGTGTTATTCACCAATGTACTTTTTCAAAACAAATCATTATTGTTTTTAATAAAATATATACAGAAATATCAAAAAGTACCTATTAAAAGAGAAGAATGTGGGCTGGGTGAATTGAGTCTCTGCCAACCTCAGTGTCTTTTTAGCCTGGTCCTAACTATGCTGTTTTAGAAGCAATAACTGAAATGGCTGGGTATCTGAACTAACCAATAAACCTATGGAGGAAGTATCCAAACTAGTTATATGTTTGAAAAATAAGTATCAATGTATCGTATAAAACAAAAATATGTACTATCTATAAAGGCTTCAAGAGAAATAGTCTATATAATGTGTTTTAAAGTATATAACTATACATAGTATTCATACGATACGTAATGTGTAGAACTCATATCATATAACCCAATAATCACAGAGCAGTTATAACAATTGAAAAATATAGTGTCAGCAATTACATATACAGTATCATAGTAACATTATATATTCTTCAAATGTTACATATAGAGAGGTAACCACAATGTTTTAAGTATGGTAACATGTAAAAATAGCATGAGAAATCCTATACAGAATAAGGCAAAAACCTAGAAGTAGTACCGTAACTAGAATTCACTCCCTCTTACACAAAATGACATACACTTAGGACTGCAGTTTCAGGACACTTGCTTCCAGTGGCCAGCGGCCAGTGGCATTAGCACTACCTTCCACTGCCATCATCTAGGTTTATTAAACCATGACTGGGACACTCCTAAGGGAGTGGGAGAGAAAGAAGGTGGAAAGGAAGACACACCAAATCTAAAACGTTGCTGGGCTCACAACAGCCAGAACCAGGTCTTTCTTCTTCCTCCCCACCCCCCACTTCTTCTGCAAGCCAAGGTTGATGGTGGGGTTTCTGTCCAGCTCTTCCCTCCAATTGGTCCAAATGCAAGAGGGAAAATATACATGCCAATACGCTTCCAATCTGAATTCAAGGTAATTGTGATGACATTTACAGTCCTAAACAGCCTGGGACCTTGATACTTGAGGGAGCAACTCTCCCTATATTGTTGTTATATGCCTTCAGCTTGTGGTGACCCTAAGGCATCACTATCACAAGGTTTTCTTGGCAAGATTTGTTCAGAGGGGCTTTGCCTTTGCCTTCCGCTGAGGGTGAGCTGGGATTCCAACCCTGGTCTCCAGAGAAATAGTCCAACACTCAAACCATTACACCAGGCTGGCTCTCCTCCCTAAATATGTCTGCCCAAAGATTTAAAGTCTGGGTGGGAGTTCCTCTGTGTCCCCTCAATCAGGGTAATACACTTTGGAAGGAGGTGGGAGAGGGTCTTATCAGCAGTGACACTCCAGTTGTGCAATACCCTCCCTTTGAAGGCCTGACTGGCACCAACATTAGTTTCATTTAGATGCCAAGTAAAAATATGGCTGTTTACCAAAGTCTTTGGGCCTAAATGATTTATTTTAAAATGCTTACCCACATGGTTTCAAAAAGGATCAACCCTTTAAACCCATTTTAAACTTAACATGTTTAATATGCCTTTAGTCTGGTAAAATTATTGTTGTAAACTGTTTCAACCTGTTTATATTTATTTGTACACCACCCTGGAAGCTTGTGATATAGGGTGAGAAAGAAATATTTTAGTAATAACCCCAGAAATGGCAAACTTCTCCCTTCCCCATACCAAAGGCATGTTAGCAATCCAGTGGGTCCAAAGCCTCTCCCATTTCCTCCCTCCTTTAATGTTACCAGAGTGAGAGCACTGGTAGCAGAGTAACAAGGGCAGCAAAGACTTCCATGCCTGCCAGGACAGGCCTCCCCCTCCACTCTGAACAGATATGGAGGTCAGCTCTATCCTCTGGGATGCACTTCAAAAACACCACCGGACTGCAGCCTGGAGGATATTTCTTTGTTTTATTTGACTATTTCATGAAATGCCTTGGGCTGAAGGTGGGTATGCATTAAAAAGAAAATGCACATATTTCAATTTACCCTTTAAAAATAAAGAAAGGTGGGATGAAAAGCCTGGAAAAGATTCATGAACACAGCAAAATAAAAACATTACAAAGTATTTGGCATAACATGGAAGAAAAGCTGGAGGAAGCTAAACATGACCTCTTGAAGGAAGGTCACAGTAACAGTGGTGTGGTAGAACAGGGAAGAAACAATAGGAGGAGATATCAATGACTACTTCTCAATGGAAGAACAAAATGTTCCTACTTTTGCAAAATAATTTTTAAGTTGAAAATAATCCTGAGAATACCATGGCTGGACTACATGGGTTTTTTTGAACCACCCAAATTCCCATTCTTTACTACACAGAAACCTGCATGAAAGCAGGGTGAAAGTTGCACATTCACATAAAAGTATGTTCATGTAGTATTTTTTCTGTGCATGAGTCCCCTGCACTAACTGCAATTCCCAGCATCCTTCACCATTGGCTATACTGATTACAGCTGATGGTAGCTGCAACCTATCGATATTTGGGAGGTTACTTTTTGACATTAATTTAGCAAGTCAACATACAAGATATAATTTTTTCCCCTTGGACAAAGCACTCTATACTCTCTGGATGACCCAAGCATCATGGGGGAGGATGGGGGAGTTGATACAAATTCATAACAAAGATCCCCTTCCCTTCCCACATTGACACCATAGTCCCTCATCTCATAAATATCAACTGAAGACACCAGATCCCATCTGATCTTGGAAGTTAAACAGGGTCAGCCTTGGTTAGTACTTGGAAGGGAGACCATCAAGGAATCTCAGGTGCTTTAGGCTATATTTCAGAGGAAGGAACTAGCAAAACCACCTCTAAGTATTCCTTGCCTAACAACAACAACAACAACAATAATAATAATAATAATAAATTATTTATTTATAGCCCGCCCAAACACAAGGAATCCAGGTGGGTTACAACAATAAAAACACATGAGAACACAATAAAGTTCAAAATTAGCCCCTTCCCAACCCCCCAACCCAATACTAAAATTACAATTAATACACACAGTTTAAAAACAAGAATACAAAAGTTTAAAAAGGGAGATAATTGGTGGACAGAGTGACGTAGATCACCTTGTGCGGGAATAGGAGTTAAGTTGGGAAGGCCTGCCAGAAGAGATCCGTCTTAAGAGCCTTTTAAAGGCTGTAACAGTAGAGATGTGACGGATCTCCTCCAGCAGGTCATTCCACAGTTTTGAAGCAGCAGTGGAGAAGGCCCTCTGGCTCACCAATGTTCACCTATATTTTTTTGGCTGAAGTAGGTTCTTCCCTGAGCACCTTAGTTTGCGGGACGGACAATACGGAAGAAGGCGATCCTTTAAGTATTCTGGTCCCAAGCCATGTAGGGCTTTAAAGGTAATAACCAACACCTTGTACCTTGCCCAAAAACTAATTGAACACCTTATGAGATTCATGAGGTCACCATAAGTCGCTAGGCGACTTGAAGGCATGCGCACACACACACATACATACATGGAAAAGTTTGCTTAAATTCTGAAATTACTGTAACACATTCCATAATTCTAAAGAATACCTGCCTTTGCTACTTTTGTTTAATAGTAACACCTTGTCTGAATCCTAAAAGTTTGTCAACTATTTTATAGCTTTGGAGTCATTAATAAAGGGAATATTCTGTCAATGTCTTGATCTTTTTTTGTTGTTCTAAGGAAGCAACATAGCTGCAAACATTATGCCAATTAACTTTAAAGTTTTTTTAAAGCCCCCTCACCCATCAATTCCTCTGATGCATTCACATTGCATAGAGCAGATGCCATGCTTGCCCCAGTGCAGAAGGCCTACCATTTTTTATGAATATCAGTTCACTGAAACTTTTTTACATTTGTGACATAATCACTGGCAGTGTGCAAAAAAATTAAATAAATCCAAAATGATATGAATACCCAACTGAACATTAGTTGTTTCTTGTAAATCTCATTTAATAATATAAGTGAAGATAGATTCATATTTTTGTTCTCTTCCATTGCATAGTATTATAGTAGCATTTGTCTAGTTATTTCTTAACTAGATAATTTCACTTGATCATTCAGTGGTTTAAATTCACCATTACTTTGACACATAAAGCTAACAAATGGTTTCCACGTTCCATCCATCAAATAAATCTTCTTTTATTTCTCCTTTTGCTACTCTTAATTTATAATTCAACATCTCTGATAGGACTACAGCCCATATCCTATTTAACCAATTCTTAATTGATAACTTCTCTAATTTTTTCCAAGTTTTGACTATTTCTAGCCTCATTGCACCTAACGTAAGTGATATGAAGTCTTTATTTTCCCATTCTCATTTTCAAATAGAGAAATGATTAGTATCCCTCTAAAATAAAATCCCCCCCATAAACTATTAGACTTATCTGAGACTTATATAGTCAATGATGCCAACTAGAGGGGAGGGGGAATCTCTGTCTCTCAGATTCACGCAGTCCTAATTTAATATTCTCTCCATTTTAGAGAAGGGGCTTAGGCTGGGGCAAGGCCTGGAGGCTCAGCAGTTCAGAATGTGACTTGAGATTGTTTTAGTGCTGGTCCAGCAAATTGGTTCCAGCAAATCTCACAAGATCTGGAAACAGACAAACAGGGAGAAGGAAATAAATTTCGGCAAATACCCCTGGCATGACCTACAGTTTATCCTCATTTCCCCCCCCCCTCACAGTTATGGGTACTACAGCCCAGGGCAGACTCTTCTGGGCTTCCAGCCCCAAGTAAAGTATACCTTTGTCTCTCCACTCCCATGTGGTGGCCCTGCTCTTTAGGGCAGGGACAGGCAAAGTGCGGTCTCCAGATGCTGTTAGATTGAAAGCCCAGCATCTCTAGCCTGCACAGCCTGTGGTCAGGAATGCAAGGAGTCACAATCCAACAACATCTAGAAGGCCACATGAGTCCCACCTCTACTCTCGAACTTGCTATAAATTCTTCACAGGGGATCAAACCAACTTCTGTCCTTTCATCTCAGCTGGCACTCACCTCACTGTGACATGATGAGCGTTAGACAGGATGGTCCCCTCCAGCAGCAGGGAGCTGCCCCCACACCAGGCATCCTTCAGGCAGCACCGGGTCTGCAGCCAGCCACCATTAGGCATCCTCTGGTTGGTATATATTGGCTGGATATCCTGAGCACTCAGGTTGTACCATGGCTCTGTCCTACTCTCCTGATGAGAGAAAGAGAGTTGCTCCAGGCTGTAGCAATGCAGGTGACCTCTGACATCTTACTGCAATAGGACTCTGCCTGTATTTCCCTAATCTCAAAAAACTACCTTTGTTCTCTGCTTGGAGCAGTTTCATCTACAAGCCGGTCTCCCACTGCATTTGCATTTCACCTCTGTGTGCAAATCGTTTTATTTCCCATATGGAAGCATCAAGCCTCTTGCACTACAAAGTTTCTTCCTGGCCAAAAGGGGAAGAAAAAACTCAAACCTCTAATGACCTAATTAATGAGCTTATCCCTTCCTATGAAGTAGTTCAGAGCTTCCCTTCTAGCCTGCAAGCACTTGCAGACCCATCCACAGGGAAGGAAAAATGTATTCCAAAGGCTCTCCTATTTTTAGACCAGCTGACCTGTAAAAAGAAGCCTTCAGGCACTGAGGCTATAGCCTTAAGAGCAAGCCCCCAGGAACAGTGGGGCTTACTTCAGCCCAAGTGTGCCCAGGACTGTGCTGCAATTTACCAGTACTTGACAGAGGCTGGGAATTGGCCAAAGAACTCCAAGAAAGGATGTCCTTGCCTGACACTTGTCCCTTGAGGGGAATTTTACTAAGGTTTTCATCTTTGTCCTCTATAACTTTAGTTAACCACAAACCACACGAGCGCACTAAAACCTGATGCCAACATTTATTTTTATGATTGTTTTTATACCTCTTCTTCAACAGTACTCAAAGTGACACACAAAACAAACTACCACAAACTATTAAGTTATTGGCAATCCCATTTTTTTTTAAAAAAATTGCTTATGCAGTAAATTGCTTTATTCCAAGTCAGCGTGTTTGCCCTGTGATGGGCAACAGTTCACCAGAAAATTAAGCAGAAGCCTTCCCCATCACCTGCTACATGATCCTTCTAACTCAGATGTGCTTGGTCTGCAAAGACGTTTCGGGGGGGTGTGTGCAGAGCCCTAAGCAGCCCCCTTTGATGCCTCCCCACAAAAAAGAGGGGGGCAAAATGTGTTTTCCAGTCCCGAAGGCCAGCAAGAATGGAGATTCTACCACTGTCCCCTCAACGCAAAATCAAAACCAGAAAAAAAAAAAAGCCTGGTTGCTCTTGGTTTTGATTTTTTGTTTTGTTTTGTTATTTCAGGCCCACAACTAGTGCTGGGGGCACAAACCTGGCCTGTGAGCCCACAAAAGTTGCCCCCCCATCAGTGCATGTGCAAAGTCTGTCCAGAATTTCACTGGACAGACTATGGCTACTGCATACGTTGGATGATGCAACATGAGGAAAAGGTTGCAGGATGCTGATGGCCATGAACTGTCATCATCACACCACCCAGGATACGCCCAGGATGACACAGCAGAGATGACGCAAGTGGCTGATGCAACTGGACCATTACAGACACCTGTGGAAGGACATCATGCCATGGACAATGTGTATAAATATGGACGTGGCCTATGTTCATTGTTGGGGGTTATTGTTGGAGTTGTAGCTGACCATGCTGTCAGATTACTTTGCAAATGGATAGTTGTTGGTCTGTGTATACTCTGTAAGTAAAGTTCTGTATATAAAACTTGGAGACTCAGAGTTCTTATTTAGCACCTTGCATGGGGCAAGGAAGGTACAGCAGTGCAGAACCCAGCATAGAGGGATCGCAGGTGGTGCGCGCTCTAACACACACACACCCATTCTAACAGGAGCTGCCAGGGACTGAACATGGGACCTTCAACATGCAAAGCAAAGGCTCTGCTGTGGCTTCCCTCATTTCTACCTCGGGTTTCTTGCACAGACATGTGACTGGAGCCCTGGGGTGGGGGCTGGGGCAGGCAGTGAAACGGATGAACAGCTGAAGAAATCACACCCATATGTGCTGGTTCTCCCTTGCAAACTACACACATAGATACCACTTTGCCACAGAGAGGGAGTGTTTATGACCTGGAAGCACCATTTGGCTGCACAAGGGATTCGTGTAGCTAAGAGAGAAAGAACAGAACACAATTATGTCAACAAACACACTTCCCTGGAAAAGCACTTGGGAGAGAGGGAAAAATCAACTCAAAAATTAGCTGGTCAGTAATGCAAAAGGAGGCTAAAAAAACTGCACTCCTCTTCCCTTCATCCCAAATGCCTACAAAGCTGGGGGAAGGGAGTTCTTGACAATTATAAAAATGGGATGTGAGGCTCAAAGGCCCTCTTGCAATCCTCTCAACAGGAAGCCTATCTCAACATTTGCTCAGAAGTACTTGCCCTAGCAGAACAGTAAGAGTTTAAGACCAGTCATCAGCATTGTAACAGCGGTCTGAGTTAAGAAAACAGTCCTGTTAGATATATCCAGAAGGCACTACAAGATCATGACTGCAGGGTCACCTGCTATTTAGGTGCCTGTGGGTCAAGCAACCAGGTATTAAAAAGCAGGTAGCTAAGGAGTCAAGATAATCAGGAGGCCCTTCCCTGAATCCCATCACCACCACAAGCATATTTCGTAGGGACGTGAGAGAGCCTGCTCAGTGGCTGCCTCTAGACTCTGGAACTCCCTTTCCCAGGGAGGCCAGAAAGGCCCCCTCCTTGTTGTTCTTTCCTCAGCAGGCTAAAACCTTTTTATTCCAAAAGGCTTTTAAAACAGAAAGTTTGTAAAGAACAGATTAAGTGGCACTGTATTGTTTTAACTGAACTGTTTTTGAGAGCTTCTTTATCTTTTTAATTGCATTTTATTGTTATTATGAACTGTTTAAATACTATAAATAGTTTGATTCTATTTTAATTTTCACTTTTTGTATGTTTTAAATTGTATTGTTTATTAAACTGCAAGCTCTTTGAGTCCCAGTTTTGGGGAGAAAGTGGGATATAAATGATGATGATGATAATGATGTAGTTGTGGAGGGAAGAAGTTAGAATTATGCTTGTGTATGCTCGTAGGTCACTACCAGGATGCTGGCCAGTGTACAATTGGCCCAAGGTCACCCCATGGATTTCTCTCCCTTCCTGCCTGCCCAGCTTCACTCTCCCTGAATTCTTACCTGCCCCTTGACAAAATACCTCTTGCCCATGCCCAGATTGAAGCTGGTACAGAAAGGGAGTGAGCCAATACTATGCACCGGCAACAGTTCAGACAGCAGTGCCCAGAATCTAGAAGAAGAGAAGATGTTACTAAGCAGCTTTATTGTATTGCTGAACATGCCCAAGAGGTGCATCACACTAAGAACCTGAGGAGACAGGCAAAAATGGCTACTGCCACACTTCAGGGTGCCTGGAAAAAATGCCTTCATGCCTACTCCAACCAAATCCCTGGCCTAAGTACATCCAGCCCCTTCATGCCTAGCCTAAGCAAAACAGTAGGGGACAGTCAAGACTGGCCCCCAATTCCCAAGAATTACTAACAGAATATGATCCCTCCATTCTCCCTGCTGGCCAAAGCCCTTCCACTTCCTCCACACAGGGCTTACTTGTCCTCGTTGCTCAGGAAGTCCTTTGGTCCCAAGTTCTCATATACCCAGCCAGGTGCAAAAATGGCCACTGAAAGGCCCTGCTCTCGAATCATGCGCAGTGACTGTGGGAACATAGGGAACACCAAGTCACCATTTCCCCTTCGCATGGGATTCCAGAGCATGGCCCTCTCGGGGTAGGGAGTTACCAAAACCACTCTGAGGGCACCAGCTCCTTCCCAGAAAGCTCTGCCTTGCTTGCCCCAAGGACTGATGTGGAAAGACAGGTCACATTAACAATCCTACCCACATCCTTCCTTAGCAAGGCTCTCTGGCTCATGGCCACAGCGCAGAAACACATTTAGCCCCTTGGGAAGATCATCTCCCAGGACTACCTACCTTGTTCGTATCAAAGCCGCCACTCACAACATCACCACGCCCAAAAACATCCACCCCAACGTAAACGTCAATCCGACGATCATCTGCCAGCTCCCTTGTACGCAAAAGATGCTCTTCCTTCCAATTGTAGTTGGTAAAGAATCCATCACAAGCATCAAAGTAAACCCTGCAAATGCAACACACAAAGCATTGCTACCCAAAGGGCTAGGATAGGAGCCACTCATGTTACCCTTAGTTCCTACTCCACTGCTAGCCTAGGGCCTCCAGACTCCTCCAGAGTCTACAGGTTCAACGGGCCTCTCCCAGTAGCTCCACCTGCATGAATCCCTGGAAGCCAGACAAATGGGAGGCGTCAGTATGTGTGCTGACTTCTCCATATGTCTGACTAGAATCCATGTGTTCCTCCCAAATGAGGATATACAGTGGGCCCTTGGTGTCCGCTGAGGTTTGGTTCCAGGACCCCCTGTGGATATCAAAATCTGTGGATGCTCAATTCCCATTATATGCAATGGTTTAGTAAAATGCTGTCCTTTATATAAAATGGCAAAATCAACATTTGCTTTTGCGTGGGGGGGGGGCGGGGTGGGAATTGGAGTATTTTCAGGCCGTGAATGGCTGAATCCATGGATTCAGAATCCGTGGATACAAGGGCCGACCGTACACAATTCTTTCCAGGGCACTTTCCATATACCCTGTAGGTGGAATAGTGGGAAGCTCAATGGACAACCTTGGGCAACCCACCACCTCTTAGCTTAACCTCCCTTTCCAAACTCTGATCAAGGCCTGTTGATAGCTTAACCCACCATCATGACCTCACCCTTCTTCCAAAGAAGCTCAAGGCAGTACATATGACATTATCTCATCTTATCTTCACATCAATATTGCAAAGGAGGTTTGGCTGGAAAATGCAAATGTGATCAAATCTGTGCAGGGAGCTGAATGCAAGTCTATCCAGCTCAAGCCCACACTAGTTCTCCTACTGACTACTGCCCCCTAATGAATGCTGTTTCATGCCAGAGAAAGCAGCATCTATCAGGAAGATGCAATATGACAAAGATAAAGGGACTGCACTCACAAGTCTGTCAGGATCGGTCCTAGACATGACCTTTTCCTGCCAAGTTCAGTTTTAGTGTGTAACCTTGTAGGTAATTGTGTTTGCATTTTTCTGTGCTTGTTAATGCACACGTAGCCTAACTGTAGAAGGGAGTGTGTGCTCTATGCTGGGATCAGTTTGATATGCACTGCACCTGGGTCTCAACTCTGGGAAAAGGAGGTTGAGCATTCTTACTGTGGGAAATGAGAGTGGGGGTGATGGGTAGCCAATGACAGTGTAACCCACCAGATTTTGTAGACTGGAATATTTATTCATTTAGGTATTTATACCCCGCTCTTCAGCCACAAAAGCTTCCAGAGCAGCTTACAAATTGTTTAAGCAATAGCAATTTACACATCTACACCACATTAAGCGGTTTCCAGTATGTGTTAGCTAATTGCCCCCACAAGCCAGGGACTCATTTTACTGACCTATGAAAGGATGGAAGGCTGAGTGAACCTTGGAGCCCTCTGGGATCAAACTTGCAATGTAGCGGCTTTCAGTACTGGTATTTAATCACTGCACCACAAGGGCTCCCTTTTATGCTTTTACTATACCATTTGTCAGTTTCATTCTGAGCAATGATCCTGTAGGGTTCGCTTTCTTGATTACTGTACCAATAAAGATTTCTGTTTTGAACTCTGAAACTGCTGGTCACTGAGTCTGGAATGCTAGTACATGATGAAATCTTATGTCTGGATGCACTGTTCTTCTCACTGTTGTCCCCAAACCAAAAACTACCTTCAAATATGGGTTACTTGTTTCTTGGGAGGGGGGGGGCTGACATATCACTCACTTGTTGTTGTCATTAAGCTCATTCTGCCAATTGAGCTCCCCACTCCTCAGGACACTGTCATACCACACCACCTGTCCTCCAGGTACGAGTTTATGCACTTGGGCCGTCAAATACTGCAAGAAGTGGGGCAAGTTCCGGGCTGCTGACACCTGCCGTAAAAGGATTGCACAGTCAGCTGAGAGGCTGCATCCTTGGGAAGCCACTTGTTCATTTTTCTGTGCCCAGAAGTCTCCCCAAGCAAGGCTATGGGAGGGCAGTACAGCCCACGTGCCACGTGAGAGCCCCCTACAACTTTAGCAGACAGAAATACCAGAAACTTCAGCCAGACGTTAGACCAAAACCTTCCAATTCTTAACACAGTGGTTGCATTAGACCTTTGTAAAAGCTGGAGGAAAAATGGGTAGGTAAGTTGTGAATACAGGGGAAGTGGCAGATGGACAAAAAGGCTGTACTGTCTGTGGCAGGAAGGAGGTTGGTGGGCAGGAGACCTAAGATGCTGTTACTGCCAGCCTCTCAGTTATAGAGCCTGCCTAAGCCTGAAAACAATAAAGTCACTTTAAAAGGCACCTGAAAAGAGTGGGACATTTATGATTCCACAAACTTTCATAGACTGTTTTGTGGTATTTTGTAGGGACAGGAACTTTCTGCAAAATCTTATATAACAACAGAATTCCTGCACTTCAGGTCCACCAGGGACTTTCTTTGCTAGAGGCAGTTAGGGTGCCTCTAGGATGCATAGACACCATCACATCTTTTTATTACAGATCAGTCTGGAACAACCAGTATCCTTTATTGTATACTAACAGCTCCTAATGCAGATTTGAACTGTTACTCTGCACAGAAGTGAGCTGAAAATCACAGTCTTTCTCTATTTGTGACTCATTCTTTTAAGGAAGTACATAATGTATTTGCATCCTGATTCTGAACAACTTCCTAGATGTACACTCGCCCCTTCCTTTTCGCAGCTTTCCCTTTCATGGTTTTGTGTATTCGTGGAATTGGAACCGATGGCATGCTGGGGGTTTGGCATGCTGGGGGACAGGAGGAGGAGGCGGCGAGGGAGAGGAGGGTGAGGGGTCCACCTCATTCGCAGGCTTAAGGGGGCGGCGGCGGCGGCAACAGCACCACCAGCCACCCCGCCATCCACTCACTGCGGCACTCACTCACAACACACTGGACAGGCAGGCGGGCGGGCCTGCAGGTGGGGCACACGGCAGCGCAGTGGTGGGGCTCTCCTGCCCCCACTGCGGCTTTGGCCGGCCTCTCACTCCCAGGGACTGTGGGAGCCACTCAGCCACGCCTCCCACCCAGCCTAGGCTCTTTGCCTGGGGAGGAAAGGGGAAAGTGTGTGTGTTTTGGAGGAGGAACACCTGCCTCTCCTCCTGCACCTTCAGGCCGCCCTGGAGAAAATGGATGGGCTCATTTCTTTTCATCCTCCCTCCCTCCCTTCCTCTCCTTCCTGCTTCTCCTCACCCTCCAGAGTCTCAGACAAGCTTTCCCCTCCTTGGGCGCCAACTTGTGTATTTGGTGCCTGTGCCTGGCTGCCTCTGCTGATGCGCTCCTCCTCCTCCTCCTCTGGAGCGCCCCCTTTTCTCTCGGCCAAGGCTGACGCAGGCCGGTGGCAGGCCCTGGGCGCCACAGCAGGACTGAAGCAGGTAGGCAAGCAAGCAAGCAAGGAGGCAGCAATCACCTGGGCGGATGGGTGGGCATGGAGATGCTGCCGGAGACCTGGCGCAGAGCAGCAAGCAGGCCAGCCAGTTGCTTGGCTTTGGCCAGCTGGGAAGTAGGACCCTGGTTCGCCAGTGAGGAGGAGCTGGGGTGGGTCAGGAGGGAGGAGGACAACTTGAGGGGGGCATTGGGATGGGGGGGATGTTAGAAGAGCCCCAGTCGGGGTGGGGGGGGTTCTGGGTGGGCCCTGGTGGAAGATCCTGGAGGAGGAGGAGGAGGAGGAGGAGAACGGGGGAGCGAGGCAGCAACAGCACGCCGGGCTGGGGAGGGAGGGAGGGAGGGAGGGAGGGGGTCTCACTGCTCTTTCTACTTTCTGGCAGCCAAAGCACTCTACAATCCAGGGCGCTGGTGAGAACAGGCCATGCTATGCCACGGGGGAGTTGCCGAGGATGGTGTGTGTCTGTCTTGGGGGGTGGATTGGCCGTGGCGCGTGGAGGGAGGGGCAGGCTGAGTTGGTGGAAGCGCAGGACGGAGAGCCTTGCCTGCCTGCTTCCTAACCAAGGGGAACATCCTTTATTGGGGAAGGGGGAGAGAGATGGGGTGGAAGAGAAGAGGCACTTTTGTCTGCTTGGAATCCCATGGGAGGGTTGGATGGGGGGACCAGAGAAGGATAAGCTGCGGCAGTGGGGAGGGAGGGCAAGGAATATTTTAATTTTTATTCGCGGTATTTTTAGTTTCGCAGTGGCACTCCGCTTCTAACCTCCGCAAATGGGAAGGGACAACTGTAGTTCCTCTCCCCCTCAAGTTATCCCAGACCACTTGTGCATAACCATGGTCTTTAAGGAACTTAGAAACAGATGTGTACATGAATGAGTGAGCGTACACAAAAACGTACAGTAAAAAGTCAAGCATCTGAAGTTGTGCTATACAGCCATGAGGCCTTATTTCTCTTTACAGAGAAAGTTACAGAGAAAGCCTTGAGGCATTCTGGCTTGGGATTGGTAGGAGAGATGATTTTATTACTTAAAATAGCCCAATGCATTTCAGCTTGGAAACACATCCCCTACGCCTCCACTCTGCTGTAGAGTTGTTATGTTAAGGATGTCCTTGGTGCACATGGGGGCGGGGGAATGGAATACAGTAGTATAATGCTCTTCCTCCTACTTTGCAAACTATCAGTTGCCAGACATAAGTTTTGGGGACACTCTTTTTAAGGATCCCAGCAGGTTGGCTTTAAAGTTGCAATGTAAGTATTATTTTGTAATTGTACAAGTTTCTTTTGCTTAATATGCATTTTTTAAACTGAGACAATTTATATGTAATTTGATACAAGATACATGTACATCTAATTGATTTTGCAAATTGTAACTTGTCTCTTTTTATAATTACTGTTTCCTATGTGTTGTTTCCTTTTCTTTTAACATCCCCTGAAGAAGGCCATAAAAATATTTCCAGGCCAAATCATCTCTCTTTTCAATATCTGAGACTTTATCTCTTTTCTACATTTCCTCTATAGGATGTTTCCAGTCCTCTTTGCTTTTTTTGGGTTGGTAGGCCCAGGCCTGTATGGGAGAAGACAGGGAACCTGGACAATGGGTTGAATATTGCTCACACTTAAAGAGTTCTCAATGTTGACCAGCCAGCCATCAAAACAATAGAACCGCGCCATTTCAGCCAACTGCTCAGCCACGGCATGGTATGCTTCTGCCTCTCCTGCCAGGAAAGACTCACACATCTTCCCGCCCTCTGTCCACTCGGTGATGAATGTTCCTACAGGAAACACACAAGAGGGAGAAAACACAGGGGGAAATTGAATTTTTCCACTTCCTGCTCTGCCCCAAACCTCTTTGCACCAGGTTAAAGAATGCTGTTCCTGTGGAAACTTCCAGAGAGAGGGAATAGTCACCCTATGCATTAAAACTGCAACATGTGCATTAAAATTAAGAGCAGCCATGTTGAATCAGACCCCTAAGGTCTGTCAGCTCCAGCGCTCTCTTCCCCTAATGGCCAACCAGATGTCCATGGTAAGCCCACAAGTGGGATGTGATGGCAACATCAGCAACAGCATGAATTCACATGTCAGAGGAATCTGAAATTACTTCCCCATGAAGCAAAGTTATAAAGCTGTTTGCAAGAACAGCCAGCATCTCTCAAAAGGGGATGCTATGAAAGGCTAACAGGAATGCAGGCTGTGGGTGGTCCCAGACTTCAACAGCAGGGGATATTTTACAACACAGGACAAGAATACAACTAGCAAGAGAAGAACAATCCACTCCCAGCCTCCTCACAACACAGAACCTGTTTCAACCACGGCCTCTCCATCTCTGAAAGGGGGAAGGGGAGAATTAACAACTGGGAACAACTCATTGTAGAATAACATGAACGCCCAGTGTTCCAGGGAGTGGCACAGCTAGGCTGAGGCCCCCATTTCCCTCAAACTCACCCAACATGAGGACACCGTTGCGGTGAGCAGCATTAGTCCAGACCACTGGTGGGATGGTGATTGTGTGGTGACTGAAGTAGACAAAGATGTCAATGTAACGCCAGTGGTAGAACACATAAGGGTCACATACCTTTGCACCCTGGATGAACCTGACAGCAGTAGAATGGGGAGAGACTTAGCAAAGACATATCTGCCACAATGCATTCACCTATTATTGGTCTACAATACAGTCTGAAAATGTAACTTCTTCTTTTGTGGACCAAACCCCCCAGACTCCCCCAGCTGACATGGTCACTGGCCCTGCTAGCTGGCCGACCCTGGGAACTGTATTTTTTTTTTAAAGGTAACATTTCTAAGCTTTCGCCAAAAAAAAAAAAAAAAAAAAAAAACTCAAACCAATCTCAGTGGTTAACTTTCCCCCTGAAGCTAGGGTGGCCCAGCCACCATCCTCCTCCAGAGATTTTGTACTAACCACGGGAGTTGCTCTGATGACTGCTCAAACTGGATTTACTTCCCTGTTCTCCTTTTAGTGCAATAAGTGTCCACAAGCCCAAATTTACACACCCTCAGTTTCAGGCCTCCCATACTAATCTAGCAGTAAAAGACAACAAAGCAAATACTTTTATGGGCACCCAGTGCAATTTTTAATATAATGGCCTTGGTCACACTGGTGGATGGCCAATCCCAGGAACCAAACCAGAGGAAACGCGACTGCCTTTTTTTTTGAGTGGGTCTCATAGAAGCTTTCAATACCACAGATCAGGGTTGAGGAACACATGACCCTCCCAATGTTGTTGGACTCTGATCCCCATCAACTCCTGACATCTTCATCAATAATGGGAGTAGCTCATCAACATTTGGAGGGCCACAAGCTCCCCACCCCTGCCACTGACTGTGGTATCTTTCTAGCCTACAGAACACACCAACCACCATGCAGTAGTCCTGATCTAGAAAGGGGCCCCCCATAGGTGCTTACTGTAAGATATAGACATGCCCAATCTTAGCCACACCATTTAAACATAGCACTAACCACCTAAGTAGCTTGACTCTAAGGGTATGAACCAGAAGTTATTTATGCAACTCTGGTTTCTACCATCTTCTTCTATCTTCCACCTCCTCAACCCCCTGCACAACATCTTCAATGCAGATATAATAACACATGCCTACCATACATGGCTGGTACAAGAATTACTGAGAAATTGTACATGAGATGCTTTGAATATTTAATGCATGCTATAACTCTCCCTAGAAGCAAAGATTATTAAACTGGCATACTTTGGCCATATCATAAGACAACTCAACTTACTGGAAAAGACAAGGCGTCTTGGTAAAGTGGAAGGTACAGGGTGGAAAAGGAAGACCACACTACCTGTGGATTGATTCAATGAAAGAAGCCACAGCCCAGCCCTAGTTTGCAAGACCTCAGCAGGGCAGCTGATGACCAGGCTTCTGGGTTTCTTTCATTCATATGGTCACCATAGGTCAAAGTCATCCTGATGACAAATAACAAAAATATAAGTGATCCTTGATTTTATTTGTTTACCCAGCTGCCATATGATAAAGAATGACAGCCAGGTAATTGAGAGTGCTGGTGGAGAAGTAATAAACTACTCCACCCCACCTCTGTTGGCCCATTGCATTTCTGTGCTAGTTACCCAGGCAGCCAAACTTCTTTGGCCATCAGAAAAACCAAGTCTCTTAAGGAAGAATGGGTGTTGAGATATGGAAGAGATCAGAGGGGATGTAAAGAAAGAGGTATGTAAGTTGGAGGAAAGAAGGAGGGTTTTTTTGCTTTAACCTTGGATTGCATAAATGAAGACTAATTGTACATGGAATATGAGGATGATATATGATGAATGTATTATAATATTACATGTACATCTCACAGTAAAAAATATTATTTTTAAAAAAAGAAAAACCAAGTCTCTTAGTAATCTAGCAAAGGGAAAATTTAGGCTAGTGACTCTTCTGGCCACACATGCGAGGATGGTATAAAGAATACTATCAGTACACTGGACACAGCTCTGTCTACCTTCACATCCCTGTAGGGAGAAAAGCTCCCCCAACCACAAACAAGCTTGTTGTGTTTCTTGCTTTTGGGACAAAAAGGGAATTACGGCTTCCGGATCTGAAAACTTTCCCCTTTCAGCATCCATCCCAGCTCCAACCTGTCTTCAAGGTAGCCGCCCTTCATGTCATGGCACAGCAGCGTGCGGGGCCTACGGCTGTCAAAGGGAGGCTGACGCTGAGCCAGTGGCTCTGTGGAGATGTTGAAAGCATCATCACTGGTTGATTTCCAGGCAAGTAGCTCTTCCAAGTTTGAGAGGTAGAAGCTGATTGGCTCAGAGGTCTGCCTGTCATACTGCCTGGCTGGGAAGAAGAAGGAAAGATGTCAATACTAACAATCCCAAGATGACAACTGGAACTGCTCCTGAGGACCTAGAAATTGATGCCATCCAACACCAAGTCTTACCAGGGAGAGGATCAGGGGCAAAAGTGACCACCCTGTGGAGAACGGAAGTTCTTTGGCTATCCATATCAAGTTGCAAACTGAAAATAAAGAAAGAAACATCAGAAATCTCCATCTGGGAATCCTTTGCTGTTCTACCTGTTGCCTCTGGACTGAGGGAGACATTTTTTTAAAGTAGCCAGGCTGACATTAATGTATAAAATGATTAATGTATAAAGTTACACCCAGCTACAAAACAAAGCAATAAAATCACTACAAAACCATAGAGAAAAGCCAATACAATGAAGACCAGGAGTTTAAACTATTTAATTTTTTAAAATATATGAAGCCTGGTCTGTGTGTGCGTATGCACCTTCGAGACACCTGTCAACTTATGGCGACCCCATGAATTTAATAGGATTTTTTTAGGCAAGAAATACTCAGAGATGGTTTCTGCCAGTTCCTTCCTTTGGAATATAGCTTACAGCACCTGGAATTCCTTGGTGATCTCCCATCCAAGTACCAACCAGAGCTGATCCTGCTTAGCATCCAAGATCAGACACAATCTGGTGCCTTAGGGTAATCAGGCATGGTCTCTGCCTGGTTATGAAAAGAAAATAGCACAGTAAGGTAAGGGAAGCCTGACTGGGAAACATTCCATGGAAAGGGTACTATCAACGGAATACCTCCAAGTGCTCCAATTAACCTCTGATTATGGAGGGTGGAGGGAATTTGAAACAGGACTCCTGCATGGATCTGAACAGATGGGCTCAGAAAAGGATCACCAATATCTACTGTCTTCCTTTGTCCTACTGGTGGACTGTAAACTGCACTCACCAAAGGAAAGGAATACAACAGAGGGGCGGGGTATAAATAAATATTATTATTATTATTATTATTATTATCATCTCTGTCATGTTCCCATCAGGGAGGAAGTGAAAGAGGATGGCATGTCCCTAATCTCTGGTTGAGGGTGTGTCGCATCCAAGAACCATGCTGGAGCTGCAGCACTGGACCAGAGTTTGAAGAAAAAGAGAGGTCCTCAGGCAAGCTCAGCATCTGTCCTTCTTAAAGGAGCAGTTAACCTTTTAAAGGAACATCTTAGAATGCCTTGAACCATTAGGAAGAGCCACAGTCTTTGCATGACTGCTTTGGTTTTAGGTTTGTCCAAGAGAAGGGACCAACAACAAGCCAAGTTTGTTGCTGCTGAAAGAGGTAAAGCAGGTGGGGTACCTTCGGCAATATTTTACTAGGATATGCAGAGGCTTTCCATACTCTCATCTTTTGCCATAGTCCTGCTTCAGCACCACTTTGTTGTTGTTGTGTGCATTCAATTTGTTTCTCTATGACAACCCTAAGACAAACCTATCATGGGGTTTTCTTGGCAAAATTTCTTCAGAGGGGGTTTGCCATTACCTTCCTCTGAGGCTGAGAGAGTATGACTTGCCCAAAGTCACCAAGTGGGTTTCCATGGCTGAATAGGGATTCGAATCCTGGTCTCCCAGAGTTCAACAATCAGACCACTACACCACACTGACTCTCCTTTGGCACCATATCTCCTTGCTAATCCACTGTCTCCAGAATGTACCACCAGGCCAGATTCTGGTCCTGGGCACACAAAAGCTGCAGTCTTATCCATGCTGAACACTTACTTCTAAGTAGCTATTTAGGATTACACTGGTAAACTGGCCAAGGAGGGACCTATCTTAATTTGCCTGGCTGGGCCACTTTGGATGAGTCAATTTGGGAGTGTAGTTTCTATTAGATACACCCAGTGCTGTAGGGTAAACCACCATTTATGTCAGCACAGGATCCTGCCAAACAGGTGTCCTTCCCTTACCATCTCACCCTTCCCATTAGAAAAGGGGAAAAAACTAACATCAAGCCACTGTACAGTCCCTCAATCTTCCTTACAAAATGGCCCCAAAGACCTTGGGTGCCAGAGATGTGGTGACTTCTACATCTGGCAAAGAGGCAACCCAGCCTCTTGGCCAGCCTGTGTTCTGCTCTGGCTTCCTAAGGCTGGACAGTGTTTAAGGCCTGCTCTTCAGGTACAAGCCACTCACTTAGCCACAGTTATCATCTGCACAGAGTCAAGTGCCCATTCATGGAAGTCAAGTGAAAGAAAAGGCAGGTGTGATCTTGTGCTCACTACTGAATAACAACCCGTTAGCCCCAAACACAAGATTTGCTTTAAGCCCAGGTCCCCTCCACCCCAGAGAGACCTATTTTCCAGAAGGCAGCTGCTGAGCCCAAGGCCGGAGATGCTAAAGGGGAATTTCCCAATAAACCCAGAGCCCCAAAGGGTACCTCAGGTAACTGAGACACTGCTGCCTTGAAAAAGCCCCATGGCTGAGGAGATCACACGCACATCTGTGCACAAGGGCATTATGAGTGGCCCTCCCTAGCAGAAGTGGAGCAGCAGTATCACCTTACACAACCAGTTCACTCTTGAAGAATACAACATGACTGTCCCCTGAGCAGGTGCAGAGTGCCTTCCCTTCCCTCCCCTTCCCTAGTGACGACCAAACAGGGCCAAATCTCACATGGAGCAGACTCTCATTTCCAGAGCGGCAGGACCGATTTAAGGAATTTGGGGGGGGGGGCTGCAATGCTTTATTTTGGGGGGCCTCATATGTTTATCTCAGGTCAATGTAACCTAACTCAGCTTAAGCTATTCACAGTACAGGATATTCAGATTATTACTAATAATGTTTTTGCAGGAGGAGGGCCCTCCAGCCGACCCCGCAGAGGGGATCCACGTGGTTTGCAAGGAGCCCTAGACTCTGGAGCTCTCCGTTTAAAGACAGCAAAACATGCCAGGCGTTGCCTCCCTTCTTGCTCGCTTGCCCCCCATGGCTGCCACCAGTCTGGGGCTGAAGGCAAAGCGCCGCTCCCTCTTTCTCGGTGGGTCTCCGGCGCTTCCTTACCCGAGGCCGGGCCTAAAGCGCCCCCTGGCCGGCCCTGGCCCTCCGCGGCCATGGCTCTCCTCCTCCTCCTCGTCTTCCCGCTCCTCGGCGGCTCGCTTGGCCCCGCTCCGCCCCGTCCCTCCGTCCTGCTCCCCTCGCTCCATGGCTCGCTCCTTCCTCCTCCGCCCGCTCACAGGGGAGGCCCGGCTCCGGCCAAGGCAGGCAGCGGGTCCATGCTTTGCAAGAGGCACCGAGAGGCGGCGGCGGAGGAGGAGGAGGAGGAGGAGGCGGTGTCGGCGGCAGGAAGGAGCGCCGGAGTCCCCACCATTCGCCGGCTGGCGAGGAGCGAAGACCGCCTTTGCCTTCACCGCCACGCCCCGCGCTGCCCGAAAGTCGCCCGTGTTCCCCCGGCTTGGGTGGCGGGCCTTGGCGGAGCGCGCCGGGAAAGGGGAGGCACTCTGCCTGTTCTCAGAGGCGCTCTTGTCAAACTCTTCCCGGGTCTTGATTCCTGACTGACTGTCGGAATTAAATCGTGAGCTCGGGCTGGCGGCACTTTCCCTCATAGCCCAGTGGCGGACTGGGTCTAAAAATATTGGTTGCCAGGAGACAAGGGGGGCCTGGTCCACCCACAACTATAAGGCTATGGTTTAAATAAAAGTTTCAGAAAAAAAAAATAACAGTAGTGAAATAAATTATATTTTTTAGTAATTCCAGTCTACATATATTGTACATATTACTGGCAGTATGCCTTTTTCAACCTTTTTACCCTGGTGGAACCATAGAATCATACAGTTGGAAGAGACCCCAAGGGCCATCCAGTCCAACCCCCTTCTGCCTTGCAGGAACACCCTTGAAACAATTTTCAAGTCTCAGGGAACCCCTGCCTAAAAATTATTATATCTACAGCTCAAAAACAAAATGTTTATTTTTTTCCAGTCTCAGTATCTCCGGGAACCCCTAGCAACCTCTTGTGAAATAATAATAATAATAATAATATATTATATAATAAATAAATAAAATAAAAGAACCCTAGGGTTCCAAGGAACCCTGATTGAGAAAGCCTGCTTAGATACCAAATGTAAATACATATTGTTATAATTGAATTTAATTTTTTAATTTTTTTAAAATAAATGGTGGATATTTTTAAATACTTTGCTTGTACTGGACATTTTACACATTAACAGGTAGCTCAAAAGCATATTTCATGCAGTCCACTATATTAAGAGCAATAGTTTGAATTCATTAGATCAGTGGTTCTTAACTTGTGGTCCATGGACCCCCCAGGGGTCCACAATGTCTCACAGAGGGTCCGCTAAAGCTTGACAGTTGTTTGGCCCACCTCCTCCCTGTAGTGCAGTGGCCACGTGACAGGAACCAAGGCAAAAGCTGGCTGGCTTGGCCTGCACATTGCCATTCAATCCACTCCAGCCACAAACTTGCAGGAAGAAGCAGGAGAAAAGTTTTCCCTCCCCCTCCAGTGCCTCTGAGGGAAGGTTTCATGGATGGTGTAATTGTGTTGTTGTTATTTTAAATCTTGAGTTAAGCCTTGGCAATCCGCAGCAACAAAATATATTTAAAGGCAGTCCCTGGTAAAGAAAAGGTTAAGAACCACTGACCTAAACCATTTGGCAAGTGAATTTCCTGCAGTCCCATGGCCACACTACCAGTATGTTCAGTGAGGGGGATGCTCAGGCAGCAAATTTTGGGCTTGTCATTGAAATGAGCCAATGGTTTGTCATTATTGTACTTTTATTGCTGGGAAGGAGGAATGGTACTTGCGGCATTTTTCTGTAGTTCTGTGCCTCAACTGCTAAAACTCAGTTGACTTCAGCACTTTTCTCTTGACCCATGGAGAGTGGGACACACCATTTCCTGTCCTACCTCAAGCAGAGAATGGTTGAACAAGCCTTGTATTATCCAGCACATAATAGAGAACAGGGCATTTTTAAAGGAATTGTTACTGCATGTCCATTCTCCAGTTCAAAACGGTTCATAAGTGGAAGCTTCTCCACTACCCGCAATATTGATATTCAGAATGTGTTGAATTTTTTAAAGGAGGATGTCAATACAAAGCTGCAAACACATTGTTGTTAGAGTTATAGAGTTGGAAGAGATCAGGAGGGCCATCTAATCCAACCCCTTGCCCTTAGGAATACACAATCAAAGCACATCTGACAGATGGCCATTCAGCCTCTGTTTTAAAACCTCTAATTGTGTGCCTTCGAGTAATTTCCAGCTTACGGTAACCTTAAGGCAAACCTGTCACAAAGTTTTCTTGACAAGATTTGTTCAGAAGGGGTTTGCCTTTGCCAGGGCTGAGAGAATATGGACTTTATCAGATGAACCTCCAAAAATGTTTCTGTCCCACCACATTTTCAAATATAATTGTCCCAGCACAATAAACCTTTTTATCATATGCACCTGTAGTAGCGACAAAAAGTAGCCCCAGCATTACCGGAGCATGAACGCTAACGCTGTTTACTTCTGCGTTCGTGATCTCAGCAGTTCTCGTGAGAAGACACGAGCACGGTTAAAATGAAAAAACCAGCAAAATTAAAGCACAAAACATACACACAAGCACAGAAACACACAAACTTCTAAGTAAACTGGGGAGATTCATAAAAAGAGCATCCCGTACCTGGTTTTAGTGTTCTCACCCAGAAGTGTTCTGGCAGGACCGCCCATTGATGCTTGTATTCATGAGAGAAAATTGCACGGTTTCAAATGCTGGCAATACTGGGACAAAAACACCATGGCAGATCTATTGACGGCTTGACCCATCAATAAAAAAGAATGCCTTATTAACAGCAGCAGAATGCTAAAGGACGACATTTGTGATATGTGCACCCTTTTGCATTCATTAGGCATCGTTATGACGACATATTTGCCACATCTGATAAAGTCCTGTGACGTGCCCAAGATCACCCATTGGGTTTCGGTGGCTGAGCACGGGTTCAAACCCTGGTCTAGAATTGTTATCACACTACACTGTAATAGCACTATTATTCTACTTTAACTGCTCTGGCTGCCTCCTGTGAAATCCTGGGATTTACAGTTTAGGGAGGGGCTCTTAGAACTCTCAGTCAGAGAACACTCAATCACACTGGCTCTCATGCAAACACATTCACACACGTCAGTATCTTAGCAATATTTATTATCCTACCCACCACCAAAATACTCCTGAATTAAAAGGAAGAAAAATCCCTAAAACTTACTAAAGCTTAGAAAATTGCTTTGAAAACACAGCTGATCTCTGATATACAAAAGATACACAGTATATTTGTGGATTATTTTTATCTTTGGTCTCCACTAATTTACAAAACGCATTGAAGCAGGGGTGAGAATCCTGCAGTTCTCCGATTAAATTGTACATGCTCATTTCTCTCTGCTGGGTGTCCGCAGCCAAGAATGGTTGTCCATTTGGACACAAAGCTAATTACTTAAAAATATTTTGACAAAGAATAAAAGGGGCTTGTCTACACTAAGGAAATAAACTGAATTTACCCCAGATCCAGTCCAGACGACACATGCGGCAAATCCACTTTATTAAACTGTTAATCCGGCTTAAGAGAAAATGCAGGAAACTCCAGAGTGCCTCCAGTTCTTTTACTCTCTGGTCAGATGTATCTGGTTCAGTTCAGGCCAATCCAGTTGTCCACACACAAACGTGGCACCATCTCCTTTACCCTGCACAGAGCAGTGCCGGGAAGGGGATGGATCCTCTTCAGAGCTTCTGCCTTGCCAACCAAGCAGCCTCCTGCGAAAGCCTGGCCATCACCATCGCTTCTGCTGCAGTCAGAATAGGGTGCCTGTGTGATCAACAAGGAGGTGGTAAAGTGACCCCCCCCTCCTTGTTGATCACATGTCTGGGCACCCCATTCTGACCTCAGCAGAAACAGTGATGCCAGCCAGGCTCTTGCAGGGGGCTGCTTGGCTGGTGAGGCAGCAGTGATGTCAATACCAGGGACAAGGGGACAGGCCAGTGGGGCTGATGCAGTATTGGTCCATCTGGACTCTGACATGGATTCGCCCCAGGTAAGTGTGGTGACCATCATGTTGAATCCAGGCCTAGTCCCACACTGGTCCTGGATTAAGGCACCAGTGTAGACGTGCCCTCAATCTTACATCAAACCAGCAGATCTCTCACTCCCCCTTATGAATGTGGTCAAGCCATGTTGGGTAGCACAGACATGTTTGGCAGCAACTAAAACAGACATGGCAGCTATTTGTTGTTTTTGTAAACAATGAAGCTGATACCCTGAAACCATCAGAGTTCCAGCATAAATATGGGGGAAATTTGCTACAGTATCTCTGACAGTTTAGATTCAGGATTGTTCACTTGCAAGAGGGGGAATTAAAATATAGTTAGACTATACTGGATAATTGATTATATATTGGTGGTTTGATGAGTTTTTTCAATATTTTTTTCATATGGTAGCATATATACATTTATCATTTGGTATAATTTGTATTGAACTAAACTAATTAATGTTTTTAACAAAGCATGTTGGGAAACTATCTGTGTGGAGTTTTTTTCAGGAATATGGACTCAGATTCCAGTATGATCATACATACAGGAGCATAGGCAATAAATGGACTATTGAATTGAAACCAGCCATGAAGGTGCCTATACAGTATGTTTTCACTGTTGCCTGTTCTATGTACTTGTCTGATGGTTACTGGGGAAAATAGTCTAAGAAGATCAAATGGATGGATAAACAGCTTGAAAAAAACAGGAACGTGCTGTACAGGCCCCCTGGATGGAAAGATCAAAGAAGCATACTGGATTCCTAGATCTTCCCTACTTTCCTTAGTGCAAAAATGAGAGTGTAAACAATTTCCTTTATACTGGAAATCAGATGTACAAAACTAAAGCAGGCTGTTGAATACTGTACAGTTTTTTTTCTCTGAAGGCTCAACTCTACAAACATTTCAGTGTACCAAGTGACAAAGCAACATACATCTGGCAGGAGATCATTTAAACTGGCTGTGAATTAAACTTCAACAGAGATTGCTTCCACAGTAAAGTTCCATTAGGAGACTCCCTAGTTATAGCAAAATGTGCAAAACTAAATCTACACATGTAGAATTGTAATTTGTAAACCCAATGCTCATATCAAAGCCAAAGAGAAGCAAATTTAACATAATTTCAGGGGTAAATGCAACTGGGAGCTGTATTTTCTTTTTCACTCTGTATTTTCTTTTTCACTTTTTTCATTCAAATATGGGGGAAAGGGATATTTCTTTGCTATCAGTAAGTCTGCATAGATAAATGACAGTGGTAGGCAGAGCCTAACTATTGGGGGAAAGGAGCTCTGGGTGCTCTGCAGCTGGATTGGCATTCCCGTTATTTCATTCCCACAATGTTGTCAAATTCCAAATGCTAACTTTCTGTTCTTTAACACTGTTAATTTGATAGTCATTTTATCTTAGGAACCCACTTCCCACTCTGCATATGATCATTCCATTGTTAGTCCACTCTGGATGCTAACATTCAAATTTCATTTCTCTCTGGGCAGTTATTTCAGGCTGGGAGGTTATTTTCTCCTTTGAAGCAATCATTAAACTGTTGTTCTGATCTGGACACTGTTATTCCACTTCCAGGACTGTCATTCTGCTAGAGGCAATTAATCTCATTGTTCTCCCTAGTGACCTCCATGCCACTTCTGTTCTCAGAAGGCCCCTGTGTTTGTGGGATGGGAGGGGGAAATGTGTGTGTTTTATTTATTTCTCCTTGTTGGTCCTAGTACTTTAATTACTTTTCTAGTTTCACACACACAAGAGAGAGAGAGAGAGATTGAGAGAGAGAGAGTCCTTTTGCTCTGCTGTCAGTCCCTGTAAGGGCCTTTCCTTCTCTGGCACATCATGGGTCTGGTACACAAAACAGAGTTAAGTGGGTTTGGAGTTGCCCACATTTTCCCACTGGACTAAACCAGGATTGTAATGTGTGACCCTCTGGATAGTATTGAATTGCAACCCTCATCAACCCTTTTCACATATTTATTTTATTTTATTGGAATTGTAGCCTGCCTTTCTCCCCAAACTGGGACTCAAGTTTTTTCAAATTAAAACTGAATTTAAGAAATACAATTAAATACAATGTATTAACATAGAGCAAGTGCAGCTATCAGACAAATAACTGATAGAAAGTCCCCTCCTCAGCAACCATCTGAATGAAAAGTGTCCCTGCCTTCATAGAGGCAAGGAAGCCCTTTCTTGCACCTCTCCAGATATGCTTCTGAGAGTGGCATAACCTGCCCAGAAACCTTTCAGGGAAAGGCCTCCCTTGAAAATTTCAAAATCTCAACAGGCTCCTATGGTAGAATATGGTCCTCCAGACAGTATGAGTCCATGCTGCACAGGCCTTTATAGGTCCTAACCCATCTGAATTCTGCCCAGATATAGAGCAATAGCCAGTGCAACTGTAACAAGGAAACTCATATGGCCTCCTGTAACTACCTAGCTCTGGTCAACAGTCTGGCTGCAGCATTTTAAAGCCTAAACAATATAGCCAATGGTGAGGGATAATGGGAGTTACACTCTGACAACATGCAGAGGGCCACACATACCCATTCCCTATCCTGAACCTACCTTAAAACATCCCAATGAAGTCGTATCTGCCACTACCTACTAACAAGACAGATTAATGGATGCGAAATTAATTTAATTTTGTAAATTAATGGATTGCAAAGATGTGACTGAGATACCAAGCCACCACTTGGTCAGCTCCTCAGTCTCTGCATACCCCTCTAAGGAGCTAATATTAGAGTTCAGTGCCAGGGCAAAGAAGCCCGAGTAAGATGAGATATCTTGGCTGAGAACCTACATAGACAGAGACACTTTAGATTACTTTTAGATTTATTAACAAGGACATAACATAACATTGAAGTCTATTCAATAAACAAACAGAACCTCATTTCTAAGACCTCATACACCTATAAATGTGTCCTAGCTGGTAGAACAAGAAATCTAGCCAGGGGCCAGGGGCAGGCCAGTTGGAATTCTATGAACCAAAGCAGAGAAAAGTGCTAAAATGGTGCTCTTCAGGCCCCTTTGTGGGGTGAGGAGGGCATGGAAGGAAGCACAGATAAAAGGTAACACCTTTGAAAGCATAGCTTGGGCTGGCTGGCTGGCTGGCTCTCCTCAAGCAACCTATCTGATGAGGGACACCTTTGAAAGTAACTATCATGCTGACCAGTACCAGCTTCCAAGTTTTGGAGGACCTGGGCCAGGCATCCTCAGTATGCCCCCCTCCCCTGCAAAGCATTGCTGTCTGCACACTTGCCTTCTTTTGGGTTATATCCACACAACTGGTCAGAGAGAGAACAGAAATGGAGACTGTTCTTCTCACTGTTGTTTTTGTTTGCTTGCTTGGAGTGGGCAAATGGACAAGAAGTGACAGCAAGGATTGGAGTGAAGGAGGAAGAGGTCTAGAAAATGGCAGTGGGCATCATGCTGTAGGGGTGTGGGCCTTGGCAGGAGCCCAGCAATGCCTGCCTCCAATGCCAGCTGTCCAATTGCCTGGACTGCACCTTTAAAGCTCTTTTCAGATGAGAGACTGCCCAGTGCCAGGTAGCATCCAACCTAAAGAGTAGTGCCTTTGAAACTATGGATCAAGCCAACTGTCAGTTCGTCCAAGCCACACCTACAAAGGTGAATGCACAGATATTGTTGGCTGTCCACCACCTGACATGGACTCCAATTGATTTTTTTAAATGTAGGATAATGACCCCTAATAGAGAAAAAAAGGTTCCTTACCTCTGCTATAGAAGAGTTGTTCTGAGAAGCAATGGTTAAGCCAGATGAACAGGTCTTTGCCTTCTTGGTACAGGAAACAGCAGGAGTGGGGAAATTTTCCAGAGCAGGGGTGGTGGATTTCCCCACCCCCACAATCCCATATTGGCTACATCCTTGTTATCTTTGGACAAGGAAGGTGAGGGAGGGGAAGAGACAAAACAACTGAGCTGCAGTGTCAGGGCTGTGAGTTCAGTCAGGACCTCAGGGAGGGTCATGTGGAGATCTGAGGAAGCTCCACACTGGGGATGGGAGACTGCCATGGGCCAGCTAGCGCAGTCTGGAGACTGGAAATGGGACAGGTTTTTTTACTTACAGGAATTTTCCTGACACAATGCAAAGCTCTCTCTCCAAATATTAAGAAGGGTAGAACAAATGTCAAGGAGCCTAAATACCCCGGAGGCAATAGATCCCGTCTGATGTAGGAAACTAAACAGAGTCAAGCCTAGTTAGTACTTAGATGGGGGACTGCAAGGAATACCAGGTGCTGTAGACTGTTAGGAAGACAATAGCAACCATCTCTGTCAGTACTCCTTGTCTAAGGAAACTATGAAATCCATGGGGTCACCATAAGTAGACAGGTAACTAGAAGACATACGCACACAGAGGACCAGTGCTCCAACCAATTCCTGAAGAAGAAACAGTGAGGTCTGGGTGACTCAATCAATCAATCCAACAAAATTGCATTTTCTATCATTTAACCCCTCACTTCTCAACTCTGTCATGCATAAGTCAATTTGGTTTCTTCCTCCAAATTTATGACATTTGTTTTAATATCTGCTCCTGTTACACTTGCTGTTGTGATCCGAAGTAGTAAAACATATTTGGATGCAAAGTCTTCCCCCCAGACCATCTTCCTGTCCTGTCCTACAACCATAGGAAGTGCCTAGACCACTCCTGTCCCTCTTTCTATAGGTAAATTAAGGAACACTTCCCAAGCTCTGGTGGTCTTTCTTGATGGCAACATTTAAACAGGACAGATGCCAGCTGGGGTGGGTGAGAGGAGCCTTTGCTTCTCCCTCCATCATGTAAACCAGAGCACAGCCCCCTTTCCAAAGACTGGGTCTCTTCTGTTTGACTGGGGTTCTACTAAGAGCAGGGCCCATGAGTAAGAGAGGAGTTTCGAAATATTTCATAGGTTGCAAAGGGTCCACCATTGCACTGAGATAAACCTCCACTCCACCCCCACCCCCTGCCCGCAGCATCCTCTCCTGGGTGTTACAATGAGAATGAGACAGACCCCTTTCTGTCCCTCCCCACTTTACCTCTTTTTTTTGCTGATTCTGCAGTCACATAGAGTCAGAAAGAGAAGAAGTCTAGACTGCTACCTGTGCACCTCCTCATTTCATTTAAGGACACTTAAATCCAAGTTGTGGGTGGAGGGGAGGAGAGAAGGAAGGAGCCAAAAACACTTAGCTTGTCCTTCTGCAAATCCCAAAAGTGTGCTTCATTTTACACGTTGCTTTACCTCTTTAGGATTGTTGCCAATGAAATACCTAACTTTATACAAAATGTGTTTGCCAAGACCCTACATGGTGTGGGACAATGCATAAGTGTCCACCCACGATTTTGATTGTACATTAGAAGGAGCTTCTATGATTCTTGATAGTAAGAGTGGTTTGGTTATGGAACCAATTGCCTAGAGAGGTGGTGAGGTCTCCTCTGGACATCTTCAAAAGAGGCTGGACAGCAACCTGCTGGGATGCTTTAGCTGGAGATCCTGCATTGAGCAAGAGGTTGGACTTGATGGCATATGAGGCCCTTCTAGCGCTATGATTCTATGATTTCTGCCCTGGCTACTGCTCCCTGAGTGTGCAAACCTGCTTGAAAAGGCAGGCAGGTGCATGTTCCCTCAACCATTTATTGGCTAAGGCGGTGGGGGGTGGGGAGAGCCATTGTGGTATCTGGTTGCACTTCTGCAGGTATGCTGGAGATCCTGAATGGTGACAGCTGCTCTCTTCTCCCAGCTACAGCTGGATGCTGTGCAGACCCCTCACACCCTCCTCCACCACTAAAAGGCAAGGAAAGGTGTGCCTGTGCAGGAGGTTTATGAGTGAGGGTGGAGGAAAGCATTAAGCAAGGAGCTCCTGGATAGCTCCTTACTCAACAGATTTAAAAGGCTGTATGCACCCTTAACCTTTGCAGGGGTATATAATCAAGGACAACATTTTCCAGCTTGCATTCTGGTAAGGTTTTTAGTGCAAGCTTTTAAATATGCCCTCTATGTAAATGCAAGTGCCAGGGTGGTGTGATGGTTTGAGCATTGGGACTAGGACTCTGGGGTCCAGGTTTGGATTCCCATTCGACCATGGAAACCAACTGAGTGACCTTGGGCAAGTCACACACACGCAGCCTCAGAGGGAGGCAAAGACTAATCTTGTCCGAACAAATCTTGCCAAAAAAATCCCATGATACAGTCACCTTAGGGCTGCCACAAATCAGAAATGACTTGAAGCCACACAATAGCAACAAATATAAATGCAATTGAATTTGATTTTTTAACTTGTTAATGATTAAACAAAAGTGCTAACTCTTCTAGTAACTCTCCTATTCCTGTGTCAGTCCCAAGGCTGGCATGCCTATATATTTCAAACTTATAGCAATAAAATTTTGCAGTCTTTCTCTGAGAACTGTCCTTGCAGAGAAATGACTTTACAAATGCTGAAGACATACAAATATACTGCACACAAACACTCCAATTTTGGGGGGATATAAAGTGGATAGCCTTTGCATTTTAGACTATCCCTTTTTTTAGTAATGAGATACTGCAGAGAGTCTGTGGGGGCAAGTCTCTTTTGACAGAGAAAAGTACTGGGTGTGCAATGTAGAATGATTTGTATTTGCTGGGATCATGAGGATGGAGTGATTTGAGGCCCGGACTTGGTTCTAGAAAACCTGGGCTCAATCTCATCTGTGCCATTAATTATTTTGTGGCTTTGGGTAAGTTGCACTCTTTTCAGCCACTGTTTCCCTTCATTAAAATGTGAATGCAGTAATGGTGAACTCCCATGTTACCTTTTCCATCTATGGTGATTCAGCTGAGGCTGCTGCTGCTCCTGCTATACTACGGCATGTGTATTGGTGCTCTTGTCCTGACTTGCACCTTTGCGCACCATGGTCAGGAGACAGGATTTTGTTGTTGTTAACTGCTGTCAAGTCAACTTCAACTTATTGTGACCCTCTAAATGAGAGACCTCCAGGTCCCCCTATCTTCAACGGCCCTGTTAAGGCTTTGCAGACTCAGGGCTGTGGCTTACTTGATTGAATCTATCCATTTGGAAAGTGATCTTCCTCTCTTCCTACTGCCTTCTACCTTACAAAGCATTATTGTCTTTTCTAGTAAGTCATGTCTTCTCATGATATGTCAAAAGTATGATAGTCACAGTTTAGTCACCTTGGCTTCTAGGGAGAGTTCAGGCTTGATTTGTTCTTGGGCCCATTTATTGGCCTTTTTAGCAATCCATAGAAGTCTTCTCCAGCACCACATTACCAGGGAGGTTGTTGCTGGAGGAAGAGACCAGCCGCACAGCCCTGCCTCTTCCCTTCATGTACTCAGGGTAGAGTGTCTGCAATTATAATTATACTGTATTTAATATCCCACCTTTTTATCATCTCTGCAACTCAAGGCAGCTTACATAAACATTCACATCACCAAAGATACACAAAAGTTTAAACATATTTTAGCTATCTTTAGAATTAAAAGAAATTAAAGGCATACCCATTAACAAAACAACACAAACAGGCAATACAGCACATTATTAAAAGTCTTTTGGCCATGTGTAATCAATTCCCCCAAAGTCTGTCAACACAAAAAAGTATATACCTGTCACCAGAAGGATACCATGGAAGGTGTTAGTCTAGCCCAGCCTTTCTCAACCTTTTTATCCTGGAGGAACCCTTGAAATAATTTTTAGGTCTCAGGGAACTCCTGCATAAACATTATTCTATATACTGCTATTGCCTTTCCCCCACTATCACAATCTCTTGCTATTGCCTTTCCCCCACCATCACAATCTCTTGCTACACAAGGGCCAGCACGGTCAAGTCAGATATGGTGATGCTCTTTCAGAGCCCTTTCTAATAACTAATGGAGTGAAGCAAGGTTGTGTTCTTGCACCAACTTTATTTACAATCTTCTTCAGCATGATGCTCCAAAGGGCTACGGCAGAGCTCGAAGAAGACGACGGCATCTATATACGTTACCGTACTGATGGTAGCTTGTTTAACTTAAGCCGTCTGAGGGCTCGCACTAAGACTCTAAACTATCTAGTCCGTGAGCTCCTCTTTGCTGATGATGCTGCCCTTGTTGCCCACACAGAAGCAGCTCTGCAGCGCCTAACATCCTGCTTTGCAACAGCTGCAGAGCTGTTTGGGCTGGAAGTCAACCTGAAGAAAACGGAAGTTCTCTACCAGCCTGCACCACAGGACGAACACCACCATCCCCACATTGCCGTCGGCAAATCTGTGCTTAAGTCCGTTCAGCAGTTCACCTACCTGGGAAGCATCATCTCCTCAGATGCCAAGATTGACAAAGAGATCGATCACAGATTAGCAAAGGCATATAGCGCATTTGGAAGACTCTACAAAAGAGTCTGGAGTAACAAACACCTGAGGCGAAGCACAAAAATCAGTGTGTATAGAGCCATTGTACTGTCTATTTTCCTTTATGGGTCTGAAACATGGGTCACCTATCGCCAACACTTACGACTCCTCGAACACTTCCATTAGCGCTGTATATGCACAATCCTAAATATACACTGGACTATGTGACGAATCTTGCTGTCCTTGAGCAAGCAGGGATCACCAGCACTGAGGCCATGATATTGAGAACACAGCTGCGCTGGGCAGGGCATGTTTCTAGGATGGAGGACCATCGCCTCTCAAAAATAGTACTCTACGGTGAACTTGCCACGGGTCAGCATAAGAAGGGAGCTCCAAAAAAGCGATACAAGGACTCCCTGAAACAACATCTCAGGCTCAGCCAAATTGATCACCAACAATGGTCCGCTCTGGCCTCCCATTGGGAAGCATGGAGACACACTATCCACAGTTCTGCAGCCTTATTTGAGAACTCACACCAAACAAGTCTCGAAGAGAAATTACAACACAGAAAGAATCACAACGTGGAAACATCACCCAAGGAAACCTTCTGCTGTGCTTTCTGCAACTGGACTTGTCTATCTTGGATTGGCCTTTTTAGTCATCAGCGCGCTTGCAGAAAATGCAGGATGAGTCCTTCCTAAATCTTCGTTTGCGAAGAAAAGCCAGAGAGACAATCTCTTGAGGAACCCCTAGCAACCTCTTGGGGAACCCTAGGGTTCCAGGGAACCCTGGTTGAGAAACACTGGTCTAGCATCTCTAGGAAGCAAGTTTCAGACTAGGAGCAGTCACCAAGAAGGTCTTCTCCCATGTTCATGCAGGATCTTGTATTAGAGATTAACAGTAATACAAACCGAGTGACCATTACTGATATAGTGGCATGCTCCATAGGATTTTCCTGGTAGTATCAGATGGCAATATGCAGTACTGTCTGGTCATTAGAAAATTGCCTTTTGGCATCAAAAAGCACAGAACTGTTGCGTGAGCTAATTACTTAGAGGCTACAGTGCCAGTTTCAAATAGCAAGAGAAAGTCTGAAAAGCAAAAAGAGTACACCTTTATGGTCCATTGGTAGTACTACAAATTTGGAGGGCAAAGTGCTGCAAGAAGACATCCAGCTAAAAGCCCTCAACCAGGCTAGAAACTGCTGGCAAAGGTAACATAATTTGTAACAAGATAAATGGAAAGGTAGGAGCAATTTGAAGTGTATCCAAGCAGCCTTCCAAGATCACCTTGGCTAAAAGAAAAATTAGCACCCATCTGGGAAAAGCATGTTTTTCTGATGCCAAGAATGGGATATGGCTATTTAAAAAAAAATGCAAGCACCTCTTGGAAATGAGAACAGGCACAGCGATTCCAGACAGAGAACAGGAGGGTAATGAGGAGACAAAAATGGTCAAATTGGCATTCATTTCTCTTGCTGTGATTATGAAGATGTCAGACCCTCTGAATATAGAGCACTGCAGGGATGGGGACGCTGTCATTTATTTCACTGCTAATTCCAGAAGTGATATAAAAGGAGAAACCAATAACCAAATCTGTTACAAGAGACAGGCGCAAAAACAATACAGCACATCAGCTTGTATGAAGGCACTGGGAAGTGGGTCATGAGGTTAGCCTAAGATCTTGGCTCATCAGGGCAAAAAGTGGGGACAAACAAAATAGCATGTGGAAACATAAGAAGCCCTGGAAATCAGAATTAAAATGGTTACGTTTCCACTTCAGATTGGAAAGGCTAACTCAGGGCTGTCCCTACTATGAGGCAGAATGAGAGCTGGTGGCGGATGCTAACTGCTGAGAAATGGCCATGAGTTTCTAGGCACAGTTGTGTGTGCTGCATAACCTGCCTTCTGTGTCCCCTAAATGCTCCTGCCTCCTTCTGGTGTGGGGTGTTTTCATACCACAGGTGGTCAAGTAAAAATCAGCTCTCAATCTGGCTGACAGCTGTGCATGGAAGGGATGAGTGGAGATTCCATCTGGCTTTTACCTCAGGCAGCAAAATTTCTTGGGTCAGGTCCAAGCCATCATGGTTGTGCTTAGAGTCAACAGGATACCTTCAGAGAAATGCTGGAGTTGAGGGACAGTGCTGATAAGTGTTGCTGCTACACCTAACAACATAAATGCATTTGCAGTAAACCATTCTATGTTGTTCCTAGAACTTGAAAATAAATAGTTAATTAATTTGTGAAGTTTGTTCTGGAACATACCACTCATACATGTTCATACACAGCTCTTCCCCTCCCACAAGAGATCCCATGGGTTGCCATCCATGTTGTGGTTCACAGAAAGAGGTTGTGTCACAGCAAGGCTTCTGCTGCTGGCCTTTGAAGACCAAGGACATACTCAGACTAGCCCCTTAAAACATTCTTTTGCCAGCATAAAAAATTCCAATTTTTATGCCAGCAAAAGAACATCTGTTCCCCCGCCCCCCAGCACTTACCTTCATTTCCCGGCAAAGGCAGCCCCAGTAATGAAGAGGAAGTGAATGAAGCCCTGTTCACTTCCTCGTTCGAAATCCCACGAGACATTTCATATGGGGAATTTAAAAATAAAAACAAAAATAAAGCATAAAAAGTTTAAAAAGCACATACACACACTTTAAAAGTCCCATGTAACCCGGGGAGGGTCATAAAAAGAGTGAAACTTACTTGGATGTCCTGATCTCATCCAGAAGTGTTCACACTGGACTGGCCATTCTTGCTGCAGTCACGAGAGTTAAATGGCCCAAGGTTTCACACGCCAACAATGTGGGCACTAAAGTACCACTAGGTATCTATTGACGGCTTCAGCCGTCAACAAAAAGGTATGGGTTTGGGGCTGATTTAACCGCAAAAGGGCGATGTTGTCTGATCTGTGTGCCCTTTCGCAGTTATGTGGTGTTGTTATGACTCCTTATTTCATGTGTCTGATAAAGTCCCAAGTATCACTGGGCCCATTCACACTACACAATTGTAACATTATATTCCACTTCAGCTACTATGGCAACATCCCATGGAATCCTGGCATTGGCAGTTTTGGAGAGATATACAATTCTCAGCCAATGAGATCTAGTCCCTCATCAAACTACAAACTCTAGGGGCTCGTTTACACGGCAGGTTTTATTGCGTTAAGTTGCGCTTTAGCGCTTTCCCGCATCAGTGGTGGGTAGTTTACACGGTATATGTTTACACAGCTATATTTTGTGGCTCTTTGATTTTTTCTGCTTTGAGATTCACACAGCCAAATGTGCTGGGGGCATGGCCAAGCATTGTGAGGAGACAAAGGGATGCCATAGGAATGTCTGCCCTGGCCCCAACTCCATGGTTAACAGCTTAGAGGCAGTCACTCTCCCCCCCCAGCTCCCTGCCCACAAATCAAACGGAAGGTTTTTTCTCCTTGCTTAACAGCATTTTCTAGCCAAATATAGGAAAGCCAGAGAGAGAGAGAGAGAGAGAGAGAGAGAGAGAGAGAGAGAGAGAGAGAGAGAAACAGACTGTCAAAATAGCAGTGCAGCTCTGCTGCAGCCCTTCGTGAAATGGTTTCTCTCCCTCCCCCAAGCACAGGATCGCAGCTGACGAACAGAGCTTTACATATACTTGCAAATTAGCAGAGAGAATGAGAAGGAATGCTCCCTGACTGAAAATTGTTAGGAATCCTTTTTGTTTGCAAACTGGCTTGCAAAATAGCAGAGCGGATTTTTCAAAGTTTCCTCTAATCGCTACTGTCTCTCCCTCACTCACTCCTCCTCTTTTAAGCCCACCCCTGCATCATAGCAACCAATCACGGTGCAGCTCTGCTGTAACCCTTAGCGGAATGGTTGTTTACACTGCCAATAATGCGCTACATTGCAAATATACCAGCAAAAGTAGTGACATCCCTTGCCACGCTATATTTGGGTTTTCACCTTCCCCCCTTCTGAATGAGGCGATGCTGTGTCTCGACCCGTGTGAACTATGAGCTATCTTAGCGGTATATTTAGAGGAGTATTTGCCCGTGTAAACGATCCCTAGAAATCTATAGGATGTTGCCATGACATAACACTATATTTGTGTAATGTGTGAATGGGCCCACTCGCAATCCTTCTTCTCAGAGACCTGAACCTCTGTCACAAGGTGCAGGGGGGAAAGCCATTTTTCCTAGCTGGAGAGTGAAAGACCTGAGTGAGAGACAAAGAAAAATTGATTTGGAGTAATATTAAAAGTTGGCTAATTCACAGATATTTGGGCTATAGTCCTATTCATATTTATCCAGGAGTAATTCCTACTCACCTCACCAAGTTTTAACTTCTGGATAGCTATGCATAGGTTTGCATTGTTAGTGTATTTTACAGCAGAGGGGTATTTAGATTTTCCATCCCAAATTGCCAATACAGCTTAAACTGTGAAACCTCTAACATTTGTCTCTTTTGTTCCACGTGTATTTTAAAGTTCTCATGCCAGCCATCCTGAGCCTTAAAAAAAAAAAAATGAAAATCCCCATATACATGGATTGGGTGGGTGAGGATTCAATATATTTTCCCCATAATTGCTTGCTTAATTTCTCATCTGTCATATAGGATGTTTCATTTGGATTACTTTGCTTTGTTTTATTTTTTAATCTCTTTTTGGCAGATCCAGAAAGTACATTATGACTGGAAGAGTCTGAGAACAAGACAGTCCAAGCAATTAGAGTTTTGTGGCTGGGAGGAGGAAAAAAAAAACTTCTATGTAAGATCCTATGGGGGAAAAATGAAATTATGCAAGTAATGGGAAAGGTGTTATTGAAATGTGTGATTTTATGAAGGAATCAGAAGCAGGCACCAAACTGGATTATACCTTTAATGACAACAGCAGCTAACTTTAAAAAAGGAAAACAGAATCTCTTAGGGGTTGTCTACATGGACTAAAAACCCCAGCTTCCCCCTTTAGAGAGTCCTGCATTCCAAACAATGCTGGGCATTTACCATGATCTGCCCTGGGCAGTCCTCACCAACCCTGGGGCAGACATGAGGCTCGAACAGGGGCAAGCAGGATAGAGCCCAATAAAAAATTACAATATAATGCCTGGCTTACTTTGTTTCTGGCAGCCAAAACCCAGATCGGGCCCCGCATGTCTGCAGGAACCTATATGGCAGACTGCCCCTCACTGCTGCCCCCAGCTCCCTGGCTATCCCTGAAGCCAGGCAGGGTTCCCTCAGCATGTGACCAAGGCTGGTCACATGCAGGTGGCCTGCAGTCAAATGTTGCAGGCCCCATTCTTGGCTTCTGCGTCAGCAGGGGAAATGGCAGTGGCAGCAGCTGCAGAGATAGGCCGGCATTCTGTTTGGACACCAGCCCATTTTCTCCAGGTAATTGTGTGCAGAGCGGGCCAGATCCAGAGCCATAGTCTTCCTATCAGTAGAGAAGGAAACGGAAAATGAATTCTACTCATATGAAAAACTTGTATTAGCTACGTATGCGATGTGTTTCATAAACATGGTTGCTAGTAAAGGAATGAGGGGACCAACCACAGTATAAGCTGGGGGAGGAATATCTGACTTGGCTCAGCAGAATCTGTGTCTCTTACCTGATTTATCCTGCAACTTCACCTTCATCATACCAATCTACAAGGCACAACACAAGGGTAGGTGTGTGTGTGTGTGTGTGTGTGTGTGTGTGAAAGAAACAACAACAAATAGAGATTCACTGACCTGCAGGGCAAATCCAAGGCCACGACAGACCTTGGGACAACAGAGTATAATGGCTCTGCAACTCTGAACTCATGACATGTGTGCACATTGATGCCAGCACCACACTTCAGTCCTAGAAATGTGCTTTGGTCCTCCATCCTAGAAATGTGCCCTGCCCAGCGCAGCTGTGTTCTCAATATCATGGCCTCAGTGCTGGTGATCCCTGCTTGCTCAAGGACAGCTACATTCGTCACATAGTCAGTCCAGTGTATATTTAGGATTGTGCGTATACAGCGCTGATGAAAGCATTCGAGGAGTCTTAAGTGTTGGCGATAGGTGACCCATGTTTCAGACCCATAAAGGAGAATAGACACACCCCAAACCACGGAGGTGTCCGCTCCCACTTTGAATCAGATGAGCCACTGTGGATGGCTCAGCTGCCATCCAAATGTACTTCTGCTGTGCACTAAGAGATACATCCAGAAAACAGAAGGAATGACTGATGGAAACACCAAGCAGCAGCTCTTTGCAGGATCCCAATTGTACCTGCAATGGGTCTTTCTGAGCCTGGCAACCAGAGCCCTGTCAAAGTGGTTAGATAAAGCAACAATGGGGGTGGATGCGTGGGAAGGATTACATACCATGTATGTATGTATGATCCCACCTTTCTCCTTGCACAGGACCCAAGGCAGTTTACATCCAATCAAAACAAGGTACAGATTAAAAAAAATCTATCTGTCCAAAAGTTTTTTTTAAATAGTAAAACAACTTAGTTAAAACAGTTAAAAACACATTTAAAACTAAAAACACAGCCCCATTAAAAGCCCTATCTACCACATGAATTATAAGCCAAAGGCCTACCTGAATAAGAAGGTCTTTGCCTTCCAGCAAAGACAACAGAGGGGGGCAACCAAACTTCTTGTAAGAGGGAATTCTACAACCTGGGAACAGTAACCAAGAAGACCCTATCCTGTGTCCTCACTAAACATGACTTGGACAACAACCAAGAGGAGGTCTTTCCCTGAAGAGCTTACAACTCAGACAGGCTCGGGGAGAGAGAGAGAGAGAGAGAGAGAGAGAGAGAGAGAGAGAGGCTGTTTTTGAGATAGAATGGACACAAGCCAGAAGTGGAACATGGGACTTTATCTCATTACACTGCCATAGTGCTATTATTCCACTTTAACTGCTCTGGCTGCCTCCTGTGGAATTCTGGGGTTTGTAGTTTAGTGAGGCCTAAGAGCTCTCTGGCTGAGATTGCTAAATGCTCCTCCCTAAACTGCAAATCCCAGGATTCCACAGGAGGCAGCCAGAGCAGTCAAAGTGGAATAATAGCACTAAAACAGTGTAGTGTGATAATCTCCAATATCTTACCTTAGTGGAACATCATTTTTTCTTGCTTTCCTGGAAGCAAAACAATTCTAAAGCCCCATTTAGCTGTAGAGACCTTGTGAAGAAGGCTTAGTATGTCTGCAAATAACATATTCCTTGCAAAGTAAGGCTCCAGTTTTTAGTTTCAATGGCCCTGCATACAGTGCATGGAAGTTCTGTTCAAATGCATACCAGCAAGTTGCTCCTACTGTTCATAAATCAAACAGGTCAATTTTGAATTAATAGGAATTGTTTTTAGGAAGTTTGCTTAGAAGACTATTGCCCCTCACCACAGAATCATAAATCAGAATCATAAAGTCATAGAGTTGGAAGGAGCCTCAGGGGCCATCAAGTCCAACTCCCTGCTCAGTATAGGGTCTCCAGCTAGAGCATCCCTAGCAGGTAACTGTCCAGCCTCTTTTTGAAGACATCCAGAGAAAGAGACCTCACCACGTCCCTAGGCAGTTGGTTCTATTGCCAAACCGCTTTTATTGTCAAGAAATTCCTTCTAATGCTCAATCGAATTCTACTCTCTTGTAACTTCAAACCATTAGACCTGGTCCTACCCTCTGAGGCAGCAGAGAACAGGTCTGTCCCCTCTTCTCTGTGACAACTCTTGAGGTAGTTAAAGGGTGCAATTATGTCACCCCTCAATCTTCTCTTCACCAAGCTCCTTCAACCTTTCCTCATATGTTTTGTTCTCTATACCTCTTAATCCTCATTGCCCTTCTCTGAACTGCTCCAATATCTCTATATCCTTCTTAAAATGAGGTGCCCAGAACTGAATGCAGTACTCCAGATGAGGCCTGACCAGCACAGAATATAATGGAACTACTACCCCCAACTTGGAAACTATACGTTTATTAATGCAGGCTAAAATAGCATTTGCTTTCTTTTCTACATCATCACACTGCTGGCTCATGTTCAGTTTATGATCAACAATAATCCCAAGAATCTTTTTGTATGCAGTACTGCTAAGCCATGTATCTTCCATCCTATAACTGCGCATTTTGTTTTTGTGGTCTAAATGCAGAATTTGGAATTTCTCTCTCTATTGAATTTTATTTTATTAATTTCTGCCCAATTTTGTAGTTTATCTAGGCCCTTTTGAATTCTCCTATCTTCCAATGTGTTAGCCGCCACCACCCCAGTTTTGTGTCATCTGCAAACTTGATAAGGATTCCTTCCATCTTGTCATATAAGTCACTGATAAAAGTATTGAAGAGTGATGGTCCTGGGACAGAACTCTGAGGCACTCCACTTGAGACCTCCTTCCAGTTTGAAGGGCAGCCATTGATGATGACTCTGATCATGGTTTTCCAACAAATTAGGGATCCATCTGACAGTGTTCTCAGCATGATTAAATATTCCACATGCAATCCGTTTGCTAATCAAAACATTATGGGGGACCTTATAAAAAGCTTTGCTGGAATCCAGATAAATGGCATCTACAGCATTCTCACACCATCTACTAAACTAGTGATCAGATTTTTAAAAAGATATAAGATTAGTTTGGCAGGAATTGTTCTTGACAACCCCATACTGGCTCTTATTGATCACTGCATTGTCATCAAGACACTTGCGGAGAGACCCCTGTATAATCTGTTCTAATATTTTTCCTGGTATTGAGGTCAGGCTGACTGGTCTATAGTTTCCTGGATTTTTTTTTTTAAGAGAGGGACAAAGTTTGCCCTTCTCTAGTCTTCTGGCATCTCGTCTGTTTTCCAAGATTTCTCAAAAATGATGGCAAGGGTTCAGAGATTATATCAGCAAGTGCATTCAGTACTCTGGGATACTGTTTATCTGGTCTTACAAATTCTAACTTGTTTAAGTTAGCTAGTTGATTCCTAGCTCCCTTTCAACCTTGATTTGCAATCCAGATCCCTTGCCAAGGTGTCTGCTGCTGCATAGAAGTACCGGTACACACTTCGCTTTTTGGGAGAAAACTGGAGCCAAATAGGTATTGAATAGTTCTATCTTTTTTGTTGTTGTTGTGATCTGTTAGCATTTTACCATCCTTACTGAACAGCAGCCTTACTGTCTCCCTGGTCATTCTCTTGCCTTGAATGTTTCTGAAAAAACCCTTTTTGTTGCTCCTTGCTTGCCAAGCCAGTCTCAGCTAATTCTGAGCTTTAGCTTTCCAATCCTGCAAGTTTGGGATAAACATCTGTACTCTTCCTTGCTGGTTCATCCTTCCTTCCATTCTTTATACACACTTTTTTTCTTTTCACTTCCTCCTTGAGTTTGTTGTGCAGCCACATTGGCTTTTTCAGATGTTTCCCATGTTTCTTCCTCCATGGGATTTCTTTGTAATTGTGCTTTTTGCAACTCTTTCTCCAAGAACTCACACATTTGTTCGGTGTCTTTTTGCTTTAGTATATCTAGCCATGGGGTTCCACCCAGTAATTCCCTGAACTTGTTAAAATCAAATTTCCTGAAATCCAAGGTCCATGTTTGACTATACACTTTCTTGCCCTGTCCCACAATTGTGAATTCTAGCATTACACAGTCCCATCCTCCTAAAGTCCTGACTACTTTAATTCCAGTGACCAACTCCTCCCTATTGATTAGGATCAAGTCCACGATTGCCAATCCCCTTGTTCCTTCCTGTACCTTTTGCAACAGGAAATTATCTGCAAGTAATTTGTTGGGACAGCCTATGCTTAGCAGGCTAAGTCTCCCAGCACATATCAGTGTAATTGAAGTCCCTCCATAACTACTAATTCTTGCATCTTTGAGATTTCTGAGATTTTTGTTTCTGAAAAGCCCTATCCACCACCTCTTTTTGGTATGGTGGCCTGTAGTAAACTCCTACCACAAAGTTGCTTTTATTTCTTTCTCCATTTATTTTTACCCAAATGCTCTCAATTGTTACACTCTGACCATTCTCATGGATTTCTGTACAACTGCATTGTCTTTGACATATAACGCTACTCCCCCACCTTTTCTGCCACATTTGTTCTTTTTGAATAGTTTAATATTCTTATCATGGGAGTCATCCCACTATGTCTCCATTATGCTTATAAAGTCAAATTTTCTTTCCTGCACTAGGACTTCAAGCTCATCTTGTTTTTCCCCCAAACTCTGTGCATTGGTGTATAAACACCTGTAGCTTTTTTTTGTTCTCACCTATTAGTTTACTGTCAGTTTTACTGTGGATCCCATTCTCTCCCTCAGCTTCTCCTCTAAAATTCACATCCTTGTGTTTAGAGCTTGCCTTTGGGCTGATGTTCGAGCTGTCATATCCAGCCCCTCAAGGATTTAGTTTAAAACCGTCTTGATCAGACATACCATGCTATACCAAATACATGCTACCCAGTCTTCATGAGGTGCAGCCCACCTGTAGCCAATAGTCCTCTGTCTAAGAAGTTAAGACTATGGTCCCAGAAGCCAAACTTCCTCATTTACACCATCAATGTAGCCAGTGATTCACTTTTAGTTTCTTCCTGTCCTTGTGTAGTCCTCTATCCTTTACTAGCAGAATTGACAAGAATGCCACCTGTATCTCAAACCCCTCCAGCTTCCTGCCCAAAGCTGTCAGAGGTGATCTGCTCAAAGGTGTTCTTGACAGTGTCACTGGTACCCACATGAATAAGAAGAAAAGGGTACTGATCTGTGTTCTTGGTGAGTTTTGGCAAGTTGTCAGTAACATCCCAGATATGTGCACCAGGAAAGCAACACACTTCTTGATTCATCTTGTCAGGCTGGCACACAGGCACCTCTGTACCCTTGAGCAATGACTCCCCAGCCACCAGTACCTTTCTTTTCTTCTTGTTGTGGTTGGTGGTTACCTTGACTCCTTCCTTAGCACGTGGCATCTCTTGTTGCTGGTTTCCTATTTGGGCATCTTCACTGCTGCTATCCACATGAAGATGTAAGAAGTGATTGCTTAATTGGTGAGATACTGAATCCCTTCTGTATGGTCTTTTTCCAGGCACTGACTTTTCTCCAGGGTGTTTCTTCACTAGTACTGGCCTCTTCATTTTCCTTAGCACTTTCTTCCTGTTGGTTCTGTAAGATCAGTTCTCCCTGTGTTCTATCCAGGAAGTCCTCATGTTCTCTGATGCACTGAAGGGACACAACATGTAGTTGTAGTGCACTGAGTTTTTCTTGCAAGAAAGCTATCAGTTTGCACTTGCTGCATGTGTAGTTGGTGATGTTTTCTGGCAAGAAGATAAACAGTGCACATACATTGCAGCAGACAATTATAGGCCTTTCTGCCTCCATCTCTGCAGTTATTTCTCCCAGTAATATGTACATGGGATATAACTGCATGCAAGAAACTTGAGGCAGAGGGTCTTGACCAGCAAGAAGCCCCTCCCACAGTCTGACTTTGTTGCCTTGCTAAAATTACTCCTGAGCAGCAAGTGATATAACCATTTGTAGTTCCAGTCCAAGATCATTCATATGCCTGAAACAGGCACTTGAAATGGAAACCCTACTTCACTCTTTGCAAATGTTCCTGGTCATATGAGTTGCACTTGTGCAAGAGGATCCCCTCTTGATTATGTCCCACATGTCAGATCAGAGTTGGTGCTCATTAAGCAAAATGAGGCAATTGCCTCAGGAAGAAAAAAAAAAGGAGTAGCGGGAGACTCCCACCCACTCCTCCTGAAGCCCCACCCCAGTCGTTCCCCTTTCATGGTGCACAGAGCTGTGTGTGCCATAAGCCTTGGCTTGCACCTCTTGAAACAGCCACTGCCCTCTGGTGTGGTGGCGGTGGGGACCCTATCCCATTGCCGGTATGGAAATACAATTCAGTATTGAACTAAGAATTGAGATAAGGCCCAAGTGGCTTCTCTACATGGGCTATATTAGGAGGGGAGGTTACTATTTTGCCTTTTGCTTTAGACATCAGAATGTCACAGGCCAACTCTGGGTCAGATCTGTCTCCCACTTTATGTTCCACAGCTGCACTCAAAAACTGGTGTTGAAAGCGGCCTCTTCTTAGAACTTCTTCTGACTCTTAGACACACGTTGGACGCTGGAACAGTATTTAAGATCAGTGTGTACTTTATGCTGGCTCCTACACTGCCTATAGGAAACCTGTCACGTGCAGCTGTCACAATGTGCAGAATCAGGCCTCTTCCCCTTCCCAGGATTTTATCAGACCAGGTAAATATGGTGTCATAAGGACGCCTAATGATCGCAAAAGGGCGTGCATACCAGATGATGTCATCATTTCGTGATCATGCATTGTTAAAAAGCCAAACTTTTTTATTGACAGCCAAGCCATAAATTAATCTCCTGTGGTAATTTGTTGCCGGCATTGCCGGCATTTGAATCCACGCGCCGTTGTACTCACATGAATGCAGCGTCAATGGGCAAACACTTCCAGGTGAGAGCAGGACAGCCAGGAAGGGTATGCTCTTTTTATGAAACACCCCCCCCCATTTACTTGGGACTTTTAAAGTGTGTTTCTGTGCTTTCCTGTATTTTTTGTGTGGTTTTTTTTGGCTTTTATTTTAACATTTCCCGCACTAGCGTCTTCTTGTGAGAATCAGTGAGATCTGAAACCAGGAAGTGAACGGAGCTCTGTTCACTCCCTGTTAGTGCCTGGGAAGCCTCTTTAATGCAAGCAAGGTAAGATCTGGTGGGGGGAGTTCTTTTGCCGGCATAAAAATGCCACAATTTATGCAGGCAAAAGAACTATTGAGGAGGGTGGTCTGATAAAGTCCCTACTCTTATCACATTACACTGTTATAGTGCTAATTATTACACATTTACTGCTATGGCTGCCTCCTGTGGAATTCTGGGACTTGTAGTTTAGTGAGTCCTAAGAGCTCTCTGGCTGAGAGTTCAAATGCTCCTCCTTAAACTGCAAATCCCAGGATTCCACAGGAGGCAGCCAGCGCAGTTAAGGTAGAATAATAGCGCTATAACAGTGCAGTGTGATAATCTCCTTAACGTAATATGCGAGCTGGTGTCCTGTGAATGGGGACCACACATCTAACTCATCATGAGTAAGTGGCCAAGGAACAAAGCTTTTCAAGTAACTACAGTGATTTCTGAAAGTGTGGTGAATTTAGACAGTTTGCTTGCTTGGTAAAGAAAGACAAGCAGATATTTGGTTGAAATGAATGCATGTAATAGAACAGACTTTATAATAAGCACAATGGATTAGCTGGCATTTACACCCAAAGATAAAGATGTACTTTTAAATTGTCCTTCTCTTCCCATCTCATCTTTCTTGCAGTCTTAGTTGCATAAATATATCCATATAACCATGACAGACAACATACAGAATGGCTGTTGCATCCTGGGCAAAGAACACTGAAGGTAAATCTTCCCTATCATTCTGGCTAGAAATTAGACATCTTTTACAACACCTTACTTCATATAGTTGTTTCTATAGCCCTTTGGGCGGGGTGAGGAGAGAGGGTTGAATGACAAGTCCCAGAATTTCCCAGCCAGCAAGGTCAGCCAAGGATTTGGGGACCTGTCATTCAAAAAAGTAACTTTTTTGAACTTTCTCCAGGCATTATTTCTTGAAGCTGTGTAGAGGGAGCCAGGGAAGTGCTTTCCAGCCCCACACTCCCCTGCCCAACTTTTTCCTGTTGATGCAAAGGAACTGTAAGTTGTCCAGCTGTACTCACAGTTAAAGAGCACCATGAGAGCCAATCATCACATGGAACTTTGCAACTGTAACCACATTTACTTCAGTGCAGTTGCAGCTCCTTCGCAGGCTTTTTCCATCAACATAAAAAGACCATGGAGCAGGTTGAAGCATGCAGCCACTGTTCCCTCTACATTGTTTTAATAATCTCACATCAATATATCAAAAACAACACAGAAACAAAATATTAAATAGCTTAGATATGGAGGTATTGTAACTTCCATTCTTCATATATATGAAATAAAGAATAAAAGTCCAGTTTGGCAGTTCCATTATTATTATTTTTCTTCTCTTCCTCTTTAAAAAGAATTCACCAGGTTGTATTTACCTTCTGTTTGATAATCCATCCTCTGAGTGGCTTGATCAAAAGATATCTGTCCACAGGAAAACTTGTGACTCTAGTGGCCCCCAATCATCTCAAGCTCTTTTATGTTCCCTCAGTATGTTTATAAGAAATAGGGCTTACAATCATCAAAACAGTTCTAGCCAAAAATATCTGAAATAATCACTTCCTATGAGCCTTCTTCATTTTCCAAATAGTCCCTCTCTCTATCCATTTCTGGCTTTACATCCCACTGCTGCCCCACAACAAGCCACAGGGGGATGTTACTGGACCACTACCTCTGCTAATTACTACACAAACATGGTTAGGCTGGTGTAATAACCTCAGGCCTCAACACATTAAATGTTGCTTTACAAGTTGTCTTTACTCTTCATCTTAATGCATTGGCTGCCATCCTATTAGTGACAAACTTAGGGTAAGTTGTGCTATGCATGGAGAGTGATTTTGTTTTTTGGGGGGCGGGGTTGGACAATACCCAACAATCGTATCCAGCTGATGGCTGTGCAAGTGGAGTTGCATACGTGAGGCCATTGCACATATGGTAGCATATTAAAGTACAGAGCAGTATGTGAATGCTCACTGTCTCTGTGCATTGCCTTTGCACACTGCAGTTGCACACTGCATCCCAGCCATTGATCCACATACATTAGTATTCAATATAGGGGTTGCCTAACGAGTTCCACCAGCACATAGTTGCATGAGCTGAAGCAATGTAAACTCTTAACCATTATTTGCCTGCACAGTATCTTCTTGTGTGACTGGAGAGTTTAAAAGCTGTGCCCCCCCTGACCCCACCTCTTGCTTTTTTCCTAATATATCACCAACTGAGAATTTACATTTAGTGCTCCCAATCTACCTATCCATATAAGAGGTTGTATTACTTTATTCTAGTTCTTTTACAGACCTCTATTATCTGTGAAGCTAAAGGTCAAAGCTATTACATCATATCTCATATGATTATTCCAGGAAATTAACATTGTTTAGCTATTTTTAATTAGTTCATACCAGCCTGGCAGCTCTTGATTCATCCCCTTTGCCTCCAAAGTGCCACTATGATGCGTTGTTGCATGCCTTTAAGTCGTATCCAACTTATGGAGCCCCAAAGGAAAACCTGTCCTGGGATTTTCTTTGCAAGATTTGTTCACAGGGGGGGTTGCCTTTGCTTTTCTCCAAGGCTGAGAGAATATGACTTGCTCAAGGTCACCCAGTAGGTTTCCTTGGCCAAATGGGGATTCAGACCCTGGTCTCAGAAGTCATAGTCCAATGCGCAAACCACTACACCACAATGGCTCATCGCTATGGCAAGGTTTATCAATTAGACAGTTTACAGTTTGTTCAAGTCTGGCTTCTTGTTGTATCTGAACCTATACCTGCATATAAACTGTGGTTAACCAACCACAACTGAAAACCATGGTCTGCTGTTTCCTTATGAATTCGGGCTTCTCTGAACCAGGACTTCTGATTACATCTGTACTTAGATCTATGTGTTGTACCTGGCTCATTTCCTTGGCTGCCTACTTTTTGATGAGTTGATGAAAAATATAAGAAAAAAACGTATCAGAAATGGGAAAAATAAACTATTTTTGTGTTGACAATTTGTTAAATTAATAAAATTTAGTGAGTTTTTAAAAACTGTAGAACAACTAATGGCTAAAGCAACAAGTTGAAGACAACTTGACAGCAGTTAACAACAATGAAAGCAACAAACTAGAGCTAACATAAATCATGGCTTACCATTACATGTGTACACAACCATATTTGATGGTGGTGTGAGTCTACAGTTCTTCATTTTTCAAACAACATTTCCTTCTTCTGATGGGTTAACAGAATGCTTCTGAACTGTGCACTATGACCCCATATTTCCATGCATTGTGTTTGCACAATATCCATTCCACACCTTAAATCATACAGAGCATGTAGTATCTATGCTTTTCATCCAGCTTACCATACAAAAAAACAATTCCAGAGTCAGTTTTCCTAAGGTATCCACACATGGGACTGTACCCTTTATAAAGAAAAGGCATCAAATGATCAGATGGCTTAAATTCATTTTAGAGAGATAGAGTCAGACATGCATTTTTTTCCTGCATGAGCTTGGCTCCAGGACTTGAAATATGCAGGTGTGTGGCTTTGTTTGAAGACCACACTGGGAACCTCCTGCCATTTAAATTGGGGCTTTCAAAGACTCCACCAGCCCAATCAGCATAGCTTGTTTTTACAAAAGGAGGCCTAGATTTGAGTTGGCGTAATCTCTTTAAATGCAAACAATAGCTCCCACAGAGGAGCTTATTTATTTTTTATGTCTCTATGGAAGCGTCATTGCTGGGCAGGGGAAATTGAAAGACAGGCTTTATAGGAAGATTAAACACATTCAGATATGATCTGGGGACAGGCTCTGTGTGTGTCCCTAGAGAGCCTAGATTGCACATACACTTGTATACAACTAACTTTGGAGATAACAGCATCCTCTTCAGCCATCTCTTCTAGTTCAAGCCCTGCCTTATCTACATGTTCTATGTACATTCTTAATTACCAGAGGCTCTTTCAAACATAACTTGGTTGCATGCTTTATTAGATGTAAATAATGAAAACTCATTTGGTAACATTTTACTAGGGTTTTTTTTGTTTTTGTTTTTGTTTTGGCAGGGGAGCGTTGGATGGGATGTGTTTACAGTAACTTCTTAGCTTGGTGACTCTTAAAACATGACGTGAAAGACTAAAGAGGCACCAAGAGTGATCCCTGAAGCTGATTACATGAATGTTGCTAGTGAGGTACATGCTGTTTCTCATATTGTACTTTCCTGCATGTTCCCAAACACAATACACACAAATCCTGGGTATGCTGTCATGTGTGAAAACTGTACACTTATCTGCGGCATGCTATATACAGAAGTATGGGAGATATGATTTTCAGGGAGTTCTCAACCAGTACCCACCTGGCAGATAAGAGCAGTAATCACTTGCAACTCTATTCATGTTCCTCCATTGTACTTGGGTAACCAAAGCACCTTGTGTAAGCCGACAGCCATTTTGGAGTAGCTCATTTCCCAAAGCTGCTGGCCAGCATCTGCCAGCAGGTACAGCTGAGAACAAGAGGTGATCACCTGAGGCCCATGGAACCTTTGTCCACCTAGCATTCTTTTTATTTATTAGTTATTTTTATTAGTTATTTACACCCGGCTCTCCAGCCACAAGGCCATCAGAGCGGCTTACAAATTGTTTTAAGCAATAGCAATTTACACGACCTACGAAAGGATGGAAGGCTGAATGAACCTTGGAGCCCTCTGGAATCGAACTTTAACATGGTGGCTTGCAGTACTGGCATTTAATCACTGCGCCACCAGGGCTCCTATCCATTCTGGGAGATTTCTGCTGTGCCTCACATGAGAAAAAGCTAGCAGAGCAGACTTGTAGAAGGAGCAGCAAGGACAGCATATTACTGATATTCTCCATCCATGTAGGCCATTCAGAATTGTGGTCTCTATGTGTAGGGGTGATTCTAAAACCAAAGGCATTGAGCAGCTAGTCTTCCCCTGAAGAGATTTTTTTCTGGTAAAAAAATAAAACAGAAGAAACAAAGGGAAAACAAAACAGGTCTGTGTATTGATGACAGTGATGTCTAGTTCCCTCTTAACTTCAGTGAATGAGGCATTCCAAGGCCTTGATAAAAGTGCAGTCTAGAAGGGGCCTACGTCTGGTCTAAAACTGGGCTCTTTTCCTTAGGAAGCTGAAACTACCCATCAGAAGTAGGATGCTCTAGGGAGTTCTGTGCCTTATTAACATGGCACGGTGGACATGGGGATCCTTCTCTTCCTTTACATTACCTCCTCTGCCAATTACAGTTTTTGCACATCTCCTCAGGGGTCACGTCCTTCCTTCTTCATGTCTCTCTCACCTTTCTCCAGCCCCCATTCCTTGGAGTGTGCTGTCAAGTTGGCCAGTACTGGCTCACACCAAAGGCCCTTTCACACTACACAGTTATAACACTATGATTCCACTTCAACTGCCATGGTTGTATTCTATGGAATTCTGGCACTTGTAGTCTAGGGAGGGGCATTTAAAAATCTCAGCCAAGGAGCTCCACCAGTGACTGCGAATTTGAAATGCCCCTCCCTAGACTACAAATGCCAGAGGTTCATAGGATACAGCCAAGGCAGCTGAAGTAGAATCATAGTGATATAATTGCATGTATGTGTATACAGTATGTGCCTTCAAGTCACCTGTCAACTTATGACAACCCCATAAATTCCATTAGGTTTTCTTAGGCAAGTAATACTCAGAGGTAGTTTTACCAGTTCCTTCCTACCCTTCAACTATTCCAATTTAGGAGGGTCAGTCCCAGGCCTCACCCGCATGGGCCAAATGAAATAGCCTCCCCCCCATTCCTGCACCCAACTGTCCAGACAATGCAGGGTTTTGGCTTCGATTCTAGTCTGAATTGTCCAATGTCCGGGCAGTCCTAAATAAAAGGGGGGGGGCTTAAAAATGACTTTTAAAAATACCTGAGAAAACCTAATTCCTGTGGGAAAAACCAGAGCACTGCATCAGCCACCGATGTTGTGTGTTGCACTCTCAGTCACAACAAAGCCCCCAGCATGTGATCAAGCATGTGATCTGGCAACTCCGCAGCCAGAATACTCCAGCCAGAATGTGGAGTCTTCTGGTCCATGCGGACATGGCCCCAGTTAATCCTCTGCTGTCCACTTTTTCAACTGCTTTTGAAATGTCCCAGTTTCTGACACCTCCCACTTTCCTCCTTTGTCTTACTTCAATAGCTGCAAACTGAGTTCAAAGTACTAAAGTAGTTTGCACTCAATTAACTCCAGGAGGGGAGACAAGAGGAGGGATGGGATCTTTCCCTTCCCACTAGGCTCAGGCAATGCAAACTGCTACAGCCTTTCCTAGCTTGTGCTGTTCGTCCTCATTAATAATGTTTGCCATCTTGACCATGCTCTGTTGACAGTAAGAGCTGTTCGGCTGTGGAACCCACTCCCTCGGAGCGTGGTGGGGTCTCCTTCCTTGGAGGTCTTTAAACAGAGGCTGGATGGCCATCTGTCAGGGATGCTTTGATTGTGTATTCCTGCATGGCAGGGGGTTGGACTGGATGGCCCTCATGGTCTCTTCCAACTCTACAATTCTATGATTTTGTTGTTGTTTGGCCACTCATGTCCCAGTTTTTGGGTGTGAAATGTTGGAAGGCATGCAATTGAGTAGCAGGAAAGGGACCTGAGAACATTAAAGCAGACCAACCAATTACAAAGCCGTGTACCTTTGACAAAGTTCTGTTGACTTCCTCCTTGTTCGTGATTTGAGAACTAAAAAATAGTATAAATTGTAATTTATTTTTTTATTTTGAAAGCAGGGTTTTCAGGATGCCTTGGTTTATTTCCCCACTGAGCCAGAGGTTCACTCAACAGACAACTGGGATCTCCTTTCCTAATGGGTAAAACAGCACCCTTTCCATACAAGGGAACAGACCTTTCAGAAAGTGTGAACCCATGCTCAGAGGGAAGGATATTTGTGCCAAAATGGGAGCCTGTAAAGAGAAACTCTGACTCTGTCCTCTGAGCCAAATGACTTCAGTTCCTGTGCGTGAGGGAGAAAAAGCAGAATAGAAGGAAAGGTTTGCCAAGAGCCTGGCTAGTGATTCTAATTGCTTCTGTATGTTTAATGCAAAGGCAGAATTCATGAGTACCAAAGGCTGAAGGACAGTGATGCTGGTTCTGGATGCCTGCAGGACATGGCCGCTTCCTGTTGAGCAAAGAGGAAGGGATGGGGGTTGCTAGAAAATGGAAAATATGCAGTTTCCCCCCGTTTTGTAGCAATCTAAGCATTCCAGTCTCAGTGCAAAGAACAGCTGTTGGGCTCTGATAAGGATTAGGACTTGTGGGGGGAAATGGAGAGGTGAAATGTTAATGCCTCCAACTCCAGCTCTCACCAGGGCCCAGATTGGATCAGGCCTTCCACATCTGTGATTTACTATTTAAACATTCACGCCATTACTAAATGGCATTACACCTAGTCCACCCTTAAGCAACCACTGAGGCAGTGCTGGCATCTGAGGTCAGAGCCAGCCACAGCTGCTGGACTTATTCAACAGGTTTTTGTTGGGGAAAATCTAGCATCCTTTCTCCCCACTTGTTTGCTATTAGAGCAAATAAGTGACAGATAGGGTAGGGTCTCCTGCATGCCTTCCTCTCATCCTATCTTTAATGAGCATGGTTGTAAACAGTACACAACCAAACAACAGGATCACGTGACCTAGATTTATTTGCCTCCTGGTTTTAGATCTTTTATTATTCTTTGTTTCTTGCCTTGAAGCTACATGCTGCTCTCTCCATCTTGCTCTGTAAGAATGTCTTCCATTTCACTGGGATGGTGAATGAAAATGAACTTTTTTTCTTACCCAAAATCTATTCATTAGTTAGTTAGGATGTAGGCTCCAATGCATATGTAGCTTTAAGAGCCATTAGTAAAGCTTAAGTTTTTCTTTTAACAAGAAGCTTGCCTGTCTCTTTGTTCTCATGGCTGGGTCAAAGCACTGTACCTCTGTGTCCCGCTCCTGCTCTAACTCTGCTAAAATAAAGTTAATTCCTGACAGTTTTAACTTTTAGGAAGTTTGCCAAGAAAGGGCTAACACCCTGGGAGCTCCAATTTTACCACAGTTTTCCTTTGGTATGGTGTGGGGGGGGGCACATGTCATTGCTTGATTGCACTCAGGCACATTGGCATCAACAAAATAAAGATCAGGAGTTGGACAGTGCAGGAGGTCTCCTCCAAGCTAAAGGTACAACTAGCAGAATCTCATGACACTAAATGCTGAAGACCCAGAATTTATAATAGTTACTTTGGAGGCTATATTGGCCATGCTGGTTAGGAGTTGTAGTACAAAAAAGTAATAGAAATGTTTGTGTCTTGTTTGTTTGTGTTTCAAGACACCCACCATTCATTGACACAAAAGAGTTTTAGTGCCAAATATCCTGGCAACGCTTTTCTACAACAGTCAAGGGGGCATGATTCTGCAAGTCATTTGTGCCTAGCTTGAAGGCTTGGTTACTATGGGAGTACAACTCAGCACAGCATTTGAACTCTACCTCCCTTGTCTATGGTGTGTGGAGCTTAAGGACAAGAAACTGAGGCTCCAACTTGCAGTATGGATAAGGCTCCCAGATCTCAGAGCCTGGCCTTTCTTCTCTGATGCTCAGGGCAAGTGGGAGGAATCTCTGGGCAACATCACTACTTTGAAAAATGTGCATATATTTATTTTCCTCAGTTCTTACACTTGGTGTTTTATATGAGATGAAAAGCCTACACTGTGTAACTGTGACTGATGGTTAATGTATCGTGGGCAATGCTATCACTAAGAGGTGCTCTTAAATCTCAAGCCCTGGAATAGTCCCAACCTGGCATCCCAAAACATAGGAGATAGTACTTGGTGACACTGGCACCAAGAGATAGACTCTCACAGGTCAAAACAGGAAGCATGATCAGAAGAGGAAGCATATGAAGGAAATTGCCATTTAATGGTGCCATTTCTCCAATAAGAAGAGAAAGTCCTCTACTACAGCAAGCAGTCCTCCACTATAGCAAGCAGTCCCAGATTCTCAATGAGAAGGGCATGGAGGTTATGCACTACTGAGTTTTATAATTAATAAGGAGAATATTCATAGAATCATAGAGTTGGAAGAGACTGCAAGGGCCTTCTAGTCCAACCCTCTGCCTTGCAGGAATACACAATCAAAGCACTCCTGACAGATGGCCATCCAGCCTCTGTTTAAAAACCTCCAAAGAAGAAGACACCACCACATTCGGAGATGAATAGTTATTTACAGGGGAGGGGCAGACCTCTGCCCTTTGCACCTCATCCAGCCCACAGTGGAGTTGGAATTTGACCTCCCAACTGCAACACCCTCGGAAGCCCAACCCACTCCAGGCAGGGGTAAGGAAATCTCTGAGCAGAGATTGGAAATAACAGCAGACCTCCCTCTACAGGTCAAAGGGAAAGCTTGGTCTTATCAGAGTTTCCATGCTGAACCAGGACCACTGAGAGCTGGACTTTGGCAAGATGCACAATTGGGCGCCCTCTCTACATCTTCCTACAAAGTTATAGAAAGCTTGGATATGTTGAGATTAGAACAAGGGAGAGGGCTTTCTTGGTGGCTGCTCCCAGACTTTGGAACTCCCTCCCCAGAGAGGCCAGGATGGCCTCATCTTTGTTCTCCTTCCGGCGGCAGGTTAAGACATTTTTATGCCACCAGGTTTTTATGAGATAACAAGGGCTGGGCTAGCAAGGCTCTGTGGTGCAGTTGTAAAATTTTTAAGTTGTAAAAAATGTTTTAAAGGCATTTTAATATTTTTATTGTAATGTTTTTAACTTATACAGTAGGCCCATGTATCCATGGGGGACTGGTTCCAGGGGGCCCTGTGGATAATGAAATCTGCAGATAATAGTGAACACCCCCATCGCCATTCCTGCCACAGGAGCAATCCCGGGGGAGAAGGGAGGCAGGTCTACTTCTCCCCTCCGTTCACCTCTGCATCACGATGGGAGTGATCCTGGGGGCGAAGGGATCCTGAGAGCAAGTACTCTAAATATTCCACTCCCTCCCCCGTCCAATACCCCCCCCCCCGCTGTCGGCATTCACGGATAATTGAATCAGCAGATGGCAAATCAGCAAATGCAGAGGTGCTACTGTAAATTATTTAATTCTTTTAAAAATTTTATATTTATAATGTAATTTTAACTTTGTACTTTTTGTTTTAGCTTGTATGGTTTTAAAGAGGTTGTTAGCTGCCTTGGGTCCCATTGGTGGGAGAAAGGCAGGATATAAATGATGATGATGATGATGATGATGATATCAGAGCCACCCTCTGGTCCGTTGAGACACCAACATCTGTATCTTTGTAATGTATTATATTGCCTAAATACTCTAAAGCCACCAGATCCCATCTGGTCTTGTAAGCTAAGCAGGGTCAGCTCTGTATAGTACTTGGATGGGAGACTGCCAAGGAATACTGGATGCTGTAGGCTATATTTCAGAGGAATGAACTAGCAAAACCCACCTCCGAGTCTTCCTTACCTAAGAAAACCCTGTGAAACTCATGGGGGTCACCATAAGTCAACAGGTACCTTGAAGGCCCATATACACATACAATGTATTGTATACTTCTTTTTTTAACCATATATGCTCCCAGAAGGCCAGAGGTCCAGACCCTGGCAGTTTGGCCCTCCCTAGCCATTCACCCCCTTTCTCTCAAGTGGCACTTCCAGGTGCTAGGTGTCTGTCCATTAGGGACTTAACTGGCTGCTGGGAGTACTGGCTGAGAACAGATTGTTCACCTCCTGCACCAGGTGGAGAAAGAGGAGAGCAGTAACTCAGAGGCCTCTCAACTGGCAACTTCAGGAGGTCATGAAAGCACTGGCTGAGGGCAGTATCTATACTGTATAATGTTTTCTTGGTTAGCATGGGGATGGGGATTATGAACAGACCAGATTTGTGACTGTGATAATAAGGTCTAGGAAGCATTTGTCCTTGGTAATAGCAGAAGGCACAGATGTGTTGCAGGGAACCCTGAGTCCTCAGTTATTAAAGGAAAGATCTCAGCGACAAGTATGTGCCATTGAGAAAGAGGAGGGAGGGAGGGTCTTGTTCCTTACAGAGTAGGTGAAGCAAGGGTAGATTGGCTGGCAGGTAGTACTGAGGGATCAGGGTCACTGTCAGGGAGACAGGCTGTCCTGAACTGGCAGGAGGAACACTGAGCAAAATTCAGACCATCAAAGCGAAAAGTTGCCTTGAGATTAAGCAATAATTCAGATATAAGTACAGGAAAAGGCTAAGGACTGAGGCTGGTGAGATTGAACAGGATTATTGCAGTTATGATTTAAGTAGGGGTAGGTGGGATTTAAGAGTTTAAAATGGTGAATTCGGGAATAGCAAAGCAAACTAAAACCAGAGACCAATCTAATGAGGCTGGCTATTAAGGGCATGAGTATTCATTGGGCATAGGGAATTGATAATCCTCTCAGGGCAATAGTTAGTTTACCCTTTGGTAAGATCTGGGAATATGGATGGCAAGGCTCAAGGTTGTGTGCAATTGAGGTGAGTGAGATACAAACCTCAGTAGTAATGTGAACAAGCTAGGCTAGCAAATAGTAACTTTTTGAAATGATGTGCTAGAGCAGTATCAATATTTTGTCTGTTCAGTTGTCCCTCCACATTCACAAATTTGACATTCACGGATTTGAGTATTCACAGCTTGAAAATATTCTTTAAAAAATAATAATCCAATAGCAAACCTTGATTTTGCCATCTTATATCAGGGACACCATTTTTCTATGCCATTGCATATAATGGGACTTGAGTATTCACGGATTTGGGTATTCACAGTGGGTCCTGGAACCAAACCCCAGCGAATGTGAAGGGACAACTGTAACAGCCAGAGCTATAATTGCTTTTAATAACTTTTCAGAGTAAAAGTAACTCTTCTTTGTAGGATGTTGTGCAGCTAGTGAGGAGCCGATGAGTCAGAATCAAGGGGAGAGGGAGGCTGCAGAAGAAGACACACTGTCCAGGTGAAATGCACTGGAGATTCAGGTTAGTTGGAAATACTCTGCATACTGAGGCCAGCTCAAGCATAAGATTTAGAGAAACTGCTTGGGGGGGTGGGGGCGGGGAGAGAGAGAGAGAGAGAGAGAGAGAGAGAGAGAGAAAGAATAAAGATAAATTGAGTGAGTAATTACTTCAGTGCACCTGCCCAAAGCACCTGTGTACAGTGCACATGACACTCACTGCTCTGCGATGCTCTGCCTGTGTGATTAGTAGAGGGGGGCAGTCCAAGCAGGGTAGTTCACTTAGAATTGTGATGACAGAAGACAGGAGAAACAGAGAGCATTTTCTGGTATTTTTCAATGGCACAGTAGTAATGGTAATTAGAAGTCCAGAAAGTTATTTTCTGGACCACAGTAACAAATCCTAGAATTGCCAGATTGAAAACTGGAGAGGGTTTCTGTACCTTTAATGGTTGCATGGAACAGGAATTTTCAGCAAGCATTGTATGTTGCCAACTAGATAACAAGCACCACCTGCTGAAAGTCCTTTTTCTATACAACCATTAAAGGAACTGGAACTGTCTCCAGTTTTCACTCCAGCAGCTCTAGTGATCAGAGTCATAAGCAATGTGACCAGTGGTTGTGTGATTGGGTAGAAGGGTCAGAGGATGCAAATGAGAAGATTTATCCAAAGGAAGTGAGGCCTTGATTTGATGTAGATAAAGGCCCAAGTACTAAGAGTGCCTTCAGAGCTAGAGGGTCGTTTCTGGCAGAAAGGTAATGTTCCAAAACATACTGGAAGGATGTAGCAAGGTAAAGGTCTTAGTAGTATTTGTCCATCTGCCTGCAGATTCATGGCTCAGAGCTGGGCTTAACTAGGTATCCGCTGAAGGTAACATATGTATCATACTCATCACTAAACACAGCATTGTCGCGCTCACCCTTGAAGAGGCGCACCCAGATTTCATCCTGGTCCTGTAGCTCCAGCATGAGGCTCTGGCTCTGCATGATGCTTCGGTCACTGGCCTGTGCATATAAGATGGCTGCTTCAGCCTCATTGTGCATTATGTGAAGATAGGTCTCCTTCTGATTCCAGGTATGCACGTTGAGACTGAAGAAATACACACCAGGCACGTAGCAGTAGAACTTGCCCATGAACATGTTGAAATGGCCATAGAGGTTCACGTACTCGGTGTCAAAGACAAGTGTCTGGTAGTAGTCATTGCTGTGCAGAGGTTTCCTCCGGCCCACAGAAAAAGCAGCATAGTTGGTCTTGGGCCGTTCCCCTGGAGCTCCCATGCTGCCTTTTTGTCCCTTGAGGCCCATCTGGCCCTTTCTCCCTGCAGAACCAGCCTTGCCCACCTTCCCTTGGAGGCCACGCTCACCAGGGTCCCCTTTCTCACCTGAGTAATAAAGAGGACATCACTGAGTACCACCTCAGCAACCCCAGCCTCTATGTTCAGTTCAAGGGAGAGAGACAATGGAGTGATCTGGAAAGACAGCCTTTTTGACTCAACAACAACAACAACAATGACAACACACAGCAGATACATTTTAATAAACTTATCAGGCGATAAAATGATCATACCCTTCCCTCCTCTGTTCTTCAGGTGCACTCACCTGGAATTAAAATGATTCAGTCAGTCCAGTCCAGTCACTTTCTGGTTGACCATTTAGTAAGTATTATGCCCACCCTTGTCGTGAAAATAACACTGCCAGGTGGGATGTCATTACTTCCCTGAATTTCCTAGCAGGCACTAGAAAGAGGCATTTATCCACCACAAAAAGTGACGTCACCTGACCAATGGTCTTCTGTATTAAATAGAATTGCCACCGAATGTTATTAGAAGCAAATCTGAAGGCAAGGTAAGAGGCTTCCACTTACAGTTGTCCCTTCACATTCACTGGGGTTAGGAGTGGAGCACCACCGTGAAAGTAAAAAAAAAAAAAAAAAAAAAAAAAAAAAAACGCAAAAAGTTAAGCCCCACCCCCAACAGATGTACTACACTACAGTATTGTAGACTCCTCTCCTGCCAACAAGACTGCTGATACCTGCCACTGCAGTAGCAACACCCACCCCCGGGCACACAAACCATGTCATCATCCACACGCACCTCCCTGCCAGCTCTCCCTCCCTCTGCCCTGCCAACAACACAACTCCAGCTTGCTTTCTTACGTTGCACCAAAACAACACTGCCCATTTAAAACAGTTAGTTCACTATAGATTTTCCTTGGGTTTTTTTTTTTTCACTTACAAAGGAATTCCACACAGGGACATGGAGATTCCTAGCAGATAATGGCCCATCAACCAACCATCAGCCAAACAGACACTAATGAGCCTTGCATTTCTATACCCAGAAACTAACCATTCATTTACACAAATGTACATATACTCCCCTACAGGGGTTCACAGCATATAAACCCCAGACACACTCCTACCCAACCATTCTCTGAGGATGCCAGCCACAGATGCAGGAGAAACATCAGAAAGAAACTATTCCAGAACACGGCCTCACAGCCCGGAAAAAAAAAACCCAAGGAAAATTTATAGATGCCGGCTGTGAAAGCCTTCTGGCATGCTTTACGAAGACCTGGCTGGGAGAGGCCAGTGCTACGACTTGGGCTCAGGCACTCCTGGCTGGGTACTCAGTGAGCAGGTAAGGAAAAGTGGGCGGGGGGGCGGAGTGGCTCTGGTTCATAAAAACAATCTAACCTTGACCAGGAAGCCTATCCAGAACACAGTCCACATCGAGTGTATGTACCTAAGCCTGAGGTCCAGGGATAGCTTAGGGATTCTGTTAGTATGCTGGCCATCCCGTTGTCTAACAGACTCCCTAACCGAGCTGACACAGCTGGTCTCAGAGTTGCTGCTGGAGTCGCCCAGACTTTTAGTTCTTGGCGACTTCAACATCCCACTCGAGACCAGCTTGCTAAATCTAACTGGCGCAGCTCGGGAGTTCACAGAATCCATGACAAACATGGGCCTATCCCAGTTGTTTGTTGGGCCTACTCACTGTGCAGGTCATAATAATAATAATAATAATAATAATAATAATAATAAAGTTATTTATATACCGCCCTTTGGTAATCCAATCAGGGCGGTTCACAACATTAAAAAAACATACAGTAAAACAATATACTCCCTTCCCCCCCCTTAAAAAGTTATTAAATCAATTACAAATTAAAACAACAATTAAAACATTTGATAAAAACACATACCTACATTTGGCAATAACAGTAGTAGGTCCCCAGCGATATTCAGTTCTATTAACAAAGGAGGCTGTGGGGACTCTCCTGAAGGAGGGGGGGTCCCAAGGCTGGGATAATCTATTCTGGAAAGGCCTGCCGGAAGAGATCCATCTTGACAGCCTTTTTGAAGCTGTCCAAAGATGTCAATTGATGGATCTCATCCGGCAGTCTGTTCCATAGTTTGGGGGCGACAACAGAAAAAGTCCTCTGGGAGGTAGCCGAAAGCCCCTACTTTTGAGGCTGCAGCAAATTCCTCCCAGAGGACCGGAGTGCACGGGGGGATTATAAGGGAGGAGAGGTCCCTGAGATAGCTTGGACCCAAGCCATTTAGGGCTTTAAAGGTGATAACCAATACCTTATACTGGGCCTGGAAACCAATAGGCAGCCAGTGGAGGGACCTCAAAACCGGAGTGATGTGGTCCCTCCTAGACGTTCCTGAAACAAGCCTGGCCACCATATTTTGTACTAACTGTAGTTTATGAACCAAGCACAAGGGTAGCCCCATGTAAAGCGCATTACAGAAGTCTAGGCACGAGATTACCAGCGCATGAACGACGGTCTTGAGGTCCCTTGCTTCCAGAAAAGGGCACAGCTGATGTATCAGCCGAAGCTGATAACAGGCACTCCTGGCTGTCGTATTTACCTGATTTATCATCAGGAGCTACGAGTCAAGGAGCACCCCTAGACTGCGAACACAGTCATTGGAGGAGAGTGTGACCCCATCCAGGACTGGGGATGGTCATACCCTCGATGCGGCCTTTAGTACGGAACAGGAATGTCCGTGGGCGGAGGTTATTAAAACCTCCGCATTGTCATGGACGGATCATTCCTGGTCAAGATGGAGCTAAGAGCTACTGTCTGCCCCACCGGGGGTGGTGGACCTATTAGAATGGTCCGCCCTCAAAGGCTAATGGAACCAATTGGATTCCAGAAAGCCTTGGAGGGTTTAATGGTTGGTAACGCCGGTGATTCTGTTGAAGCTTTGGTTAATATTTGGAACACCGACCTCACCAAGGCTATTGACACAATCGCTCCCAAACGTCCTTTCCAGCCTGCTCCTAACCGTAAGCCCTGGTATTCAGAGGAGCTTAGGAAGATGAAGCAGGCTGGACAACGACTAGAGCGCACCTGGTGGAAGACTCGACTCTTAGCCGACAAGACTCGTCATAGGAATTTCCTTGATTCTTATCAAGAGGCGATACGTGCAGTGCAGAAGTCTTTCTCCTCTGCACGTATTGCGTCTGCAGAGTCCCGTCCAGCAGAACTGCTTAGGGTGGTAGGGGAGCTGACACAGATTCCACCTGTGTAGAACCCCTTACTCAACCCAACAACGGCCTGCTGTGATGCGTTTAACATCCACTTTGCAGATAAAATCTCTTGGATAAGAGCCGACTTAGATGCCAGTGTTATGACAGAATCTATAGACGAGGTGTCCAGCAATTCCGTTGATGAAATTTTATTGGATCAGTTTCAATCTGTGAGTACTGATGACATGGCCAAGCTCCTTGGTAGAGTGAGGAAGACGACCTGTCCCCTCGATCCCTGTCCATCTTGGCTGGCCACCCAAGGGGGTGACGCATCGAGAGTACTCCTTAGGGATATTATCAATGTGTCCTTCAGGGAGGGGTCCGTTCCACCCTGTCTGAAGGAAGCGGTGGTTAAGCCGCTCCTGAAAAAGCCTTCCCTGGACCCCTTGGACAGGAACAACTATAGGCCAGTTTCCTTGCTGCCTTTTCTAAGCAAGGTGATTGAGAGGGCGGTCGCTTCCCAACTCCAAGCTGTCTTGGATGAAACCGATTATCTAGATCCATTTCAAACTGACTTTAGGATGGAATATGGAGTGGAGACTGCCATGGTTGCTCTGGCTGACGACCTCCGCTTGGGTATCGACAGGGGTAGTGTGACCCTGTTGGTGTTCTTGGACCTCTCAGCGGCCTTTGATACAATAGATCATTCCATCCTCTTGGATCTCCTGAGGGGGTTAGGAATTGGAGGCACTGCCTTGCAGTGGTTCCGTTCCTTCCTCTCGGGCAGATCAAAAAAGCTGTCAAGACAGATCTTTTCCGGCAGGCCTTTCCTGAATAACTATTCCAGCCCAAGACTCGGCTGTCCTTTCTGAGCTGCAATTGGATTTTTTAAATTATTGTATCTTTTAAATTTTTTTCTAATTTATATATTTTTAATTATTTTATGTTTTAATCCTTTATAATTTAATATTATTTTAAGGGGTGGGTGGGCTAGGGTATTGTAATTATGGAGTTTTATATTGTAAGCCGCCCTGATTGCGTTGCAGAGGGGCGGGATAGAAATAAATTATTATTATTATTATTATTATTATTATTATTATTCAACTTCACAGTAAGTTCACTCCTTTCCCAAACCAAAGCTAAAAGCTGCAACTGTAGCAACACCCCCCACCCCGGACACACAAATCAGTCCCCTCACTCACATTCGCCTCCCCTCCTAGCTCTCCCTCCCTCTGCCCTGCCAACAATACAACAATACAAATGGGCAGTGCTGTTTGGTGCTAGGTAAGAAAGCAAGTGTTTTGTTGCCAGGACAGGAGGAGAGGGGAGGAGGAGGAGGAGGAGGGTGGGGTCTTGGAGTCTGAGTTAGTTGAACAGCAGCTACAAATGGTTAATACACAAAACCGCGAATGTGGAATACGCAAATATGAAGGGACAACTGTAAATGAAACATATGACAGGAATGTAATCTGAATCAATTCAGATGTTAAAATGTTACTTTTATTGACTTTTGAACATTAGGTGGGGGGAGACGCTAAGGGGAGAAACCTTCAAAACACACACACACACACACACAAACACACATTTTTCCAGCTACACCCATCTCTAAAATGTATTGAGAAGACTTTAAACAGTCAGCAATATTGGCTCTGCTTTGATGACACAATTTCTCCGTTTTTCACTTTCTTCCAGCCCAATCAGGCCATGTCCTAATGCAACCTCTGCAGTCCTGGGTTTGACTCAAGACTAATTTGGCGGTTAAGGAAGCAGCTTGGATAAAATTATAATAACAGTGCCTTCAGGCCAGGAAATTTATTTAGCTCATACATGTTATCCCAAACAGGCCCCTCTGGAATCTAAAGAACCCAAAGGTTCATCCAAAGATATCCACCCCACCCCATGACCAAAACAAGGAGGCTGAAAGTAAACTCACCCCTGCTTCTGGAATTCCACCCGATTGTTGCTCCATCCTAAATGTTTACCATTTTGGTTGCTAAAGAGGGCACTTTAGAGAATGGACAGAACTACAGGTTCCAAAAACTGAGCCATAATTCTATCTTGCACAGAACACACGGTTGCCAGGGCACAGCCTAGAACTCTGCCTGTTTGCCTTTAAATTCTCTGAAGCCTTAGAAGTCAAGGCAGCTGCAACTTTTTCCACCCATTCTTCCTCTGGATCCATTGTCTACCCTGTCCCTCATCTGCTACAATAACAGGATTTATGTAATGTACAAAAAGGAGACCCCAGACATGTTGCACAGCAGATGGGAATGGACAATAGGACACAAGGGAAGAACGGCTGTGTTCTCTCCAAAAGTGTGAGTTTTACAGTGTGCAATCACAACATCAGCAGCATCATACCCTCCAACTGTTCTGATCTGGCAGAGAGAGTCCAGATTAATCCTCTGTCATCCCATTTTTTTCATCTGCTTTTAAAATGTCCCACTTTCCCCCTTTACTTCAGTTGCTGCAAATTGAATTCAAAGTGAAAATGTAGTTTGCACTCAATTAAGTCAACAGGGTGGAAGAGACAGGAGGGGTAGAATCTTGTCCTTCCCTGCAGACTCAGGCAAAAGCCAAATGTTACAGCCTCTTCTAGTTTGGGAGCTCTTTCTCATTAATAACGTTTGCCAACTTGCTCTCACTCTGACGTTGCTTGGCTACATGTGTCCCACTTTTCATCTTCAAAATGCTGGAGGGTAGGCAGCATGCAAGATGCTCTAGCTGCTGTCAGAATCCCATTGCTGCAGCAAAAGTCCATTACAGACGTGTAGCTTGGGCCCCCATTCGTTTTGATGATCATTCTAGTGTTAAAAGCAGCACCAGGCACTCAAGCTTGATGCCGTACCACGTGGTGATGGCCACCATTTTAGATGGTTGTAAAATGAGATTTGACAAAGCATTCATGGAGAAAAAGGCTGTCAACAGCTGCTACTACATACTACCTCTAGGATCTGAGGCAGCAGGCCTCAGCATACCAGTTCCTAGGGAAACATAGGAGAGGGTTATTGCCCTCATGTCCAAATGCACCTGGATGACCACTGTACAAAACAGGATGCTGAACAAGAGAGGCCTTTGGTTCGATGATCCAGCAAGGCTTTTGTTAGATTCAGTTGGGAGACAGCATTTTAATTTCCCACAGTGCCCCAGAAGAACATTACAGTTGTCCCTTCATATTTGCTGGGGTTTGGTTCCAGGACCCCCCGTGGATACCAAAATCCGTGAATGCTCAAGTCTCATTATATGCAGTGGTATAACAAAATGGTGTCCCTTATATAAGATGGCAAGATCAAGGTCTGCTTTTTGGATTATTATTTTTTAAAGAATATTTTCAAGCCATGAATACTTAAATCCATGGATACCAAATCCGTGGATATGGAGGGACAACTGTACATTGGAGACACTGTAGCAAAGTAAAATGGCTCTCCTACAGCCAGTTGGCTCCAACAAGCAAGCCACTATTATCTTGCTTTCACCAGAGGACAATTCACCAAGGGCCCACTCACACCTCTATAGCTGGACGTGATAATACATGTCTGGATTAAAACCCAATGATCCTACTTAAACTTATCCACTGGTTTCAGGCCTTGGATGAATGAACAACCAGGCAGAAATAATAGCAGTTTCCCCAGCAAAGAAGGCCTCCAGTTAGAAAGGCAAGTAGAACCTCTCCAGTCCCATTTCCTGTTTGCTCATGGTTCCATGACTCCCCTCTTTTCCTGTTGCCTGAATTCTGAATCCACAGAGGTGGGATCAGTGCCCCTTACCTTTCAGGATGGTTATGTTGATCTGAGGCAAAGGCTGGTACGCTGGGTATGCTGCAAAGCGCTCAGGGGGATCACAGCAGCGTACACACTCAGAACCTCTAGACTGCTTACTGTATTTCTCATGGTCGTTCTCATCCCTACAAGGCAGAAAGAACACAGATAGGATGGATCATAGAACTTGGGGGCGGGGAGGAGAAAGGGGAAATGGAACTCAGGAAGCTCATAACATGGAGCCAGTGTGGCATAGTGGTTTGAGTGTTGGACTACAACTCTGTAGATCAGAGTTTGAATCCCGCTCAGCCGTGAAAACCCATTGGGTGACCTTAGACAAGTCACACACTTTCAACCTCAGAAAACCCTGTGATAAGATCACCTTAGGGTCACCGTAAGTCAGAAACAACCTGAAGGCACACAACCACAACCTCATAACCCTATTCTAGGTTTGCCAGACTGAAAACTGGAGATGCCTCCTGTCACTTTAATGGCTGTGTAGAAGCGAGAATCTCTGTAGGTGTTGCTTGTTGCCTTGCTGCATGATAAGCAACATCTGCTGAAATTCCTTCTTCTGCACAACCATTACAGGGACAGGAGGTGTCTCTAGTTTTCACTCTGGCAACCTTACCCCCTTCATCATATGAGATACTCAGGTGCCCCTATTTTATGCAGCTCCAAATTCAGAAAAATACATGGAAGAAAGGGTAGAGTCTGGGGACATGAATTACTGAAAGCCCCATCTAAACACTGTGATGGATCCAGCTTATCAGATACAATAAAACAGCCGATTTCTCTGCACTCTCTTGTTCCACTTTCACTGGCTTCTGATAAAAAACAAGTCTGGGCCTTCACTTGGGCTGGCTGGGACATTTGTTCCAAATCTGTAGTGCGGGCTGAAAGCCAGCTGTGCATATTCTGGGTCCCCTCTTAATCCCAGTCCATCCATGTGATTGTGGCTGATACAGTTTTCATACCCTCCAACATTTCACATATGAATTCCAGGACACATGTAGCCAAGCAACATCAGAGTGTGGCCAGGATGCCAAAAGTTATTAATGAGGACAAACACATAAGTAGGCGAGGCTGCAGCAGCTTGCTTTAGGTTGAGTGGTGGGACAACAGAGAATTAATCAGAACTATCCCTGCCAAATCAGTACAGTTGGAGAGTATGGGTTTCCAGTCCATGCCTCAGCTCCATCCAGTGTGGATGAGAAGTGTTTTACGGAGGTTGGGTGGAAACCTGGAAACATTGCTCTGAATAAACCAACTGGATTGAAGAGAATTCCAGAAAATCCTGATTCTCTCAATAAAAACAGGTCAGACAAAATGGATGTGAGGGCTGCCCCCGCTCCCAAACATTTAAGGAGCACTATAGCGACTGAGTTCACTCTGCCCACGTCAGCACTGGGTTTGTGCCAGTCAGTTCACTTAGTAGTTACACATCTGTTAGTGAGACGGATAATGCCCTCCAGCTGTACCCATTAAATAGGTACAATGTCTTACTTTCTCATCACTTGTAGCAGGCTGTTGCTGACTGGTGCCAGATGAGGGTGAATAGAATTGGCCTGTTACAGTAAAAAGAGATACTCTTGCTGGAAGATTAGGCAAAATTCTCACAGCTCCAAGAACTAGCTGACACAGTCACCTAGTTCTGTAACTGGCGCCACTGCATTAATGAGAGAGGAAGGTGCACAGCTTTGGCAAGGTTGTTCCCCCCACCCCCAGTGCTTTCCCCCTTGTGCTCTAAGAAGGGGCCCCATAATTCCTAAGGAAACTTCTGTCTGAAATCCTAAACTGGCAGATGATTTGCAATCTCAGCAGAGGAGTTAGAGGGAGAGAAGTATGGTTTCAGCATGCATAATCTATGAATTTCACCAGTATTTCACATGTGAAACCATCTTGTTTGAACCAGGACCCACTTGCTCACTCAGCAACTAAGCAACCTTCAAAGGTACAGCCATCTTTAAACAACCTTCCCTTGTCTATTAAAGGAGAATAAGTGTGGTGGTTCACAGGAGATTTGAGCCAGGCTTGGCTGGCTTTGTTTTATGTGCACGGCCTGAATGAGTTAGGGAGGTGCCTTTGCTGCTCTGCTTCAGGCAGAGGAATGTTTTGGGCTGGCCTTGCCCTGGGTGCTTATCAAAGACAGCTGCAATGACCAGGCCAGCTTCAGACTGGATGAAGGTTTGAAGCTGTAGCAATTTAGAGGCAGGCACAGTGTATGGGCAGGGGGACCCTAGAAAATATGGAATATGGAGCAGAAGGCTCACTCTGGTTAAAGTAACCTTTATTTTATGTCTCTGATCCAGCCATTAAGGTCCCTTTTGCAGTCATTGACACCTCCTCCAGAGCCCTTATCACCCAGCAGCCTTTGGCTTCATTTAAAGTGGAGCAGACCAATCAAGTTAATTGCACACTAACTGTGCACAGAAAATGCACATTAATGTGGTTAATTGGGCATTGAAGTACATCATGAATTTAGTTCTTTAACTGTCAGTGTTTCTTGCTAGAGGCATATAACCATTATGGTCTACTGCCCAGGTGTTTGTTGTTGTTGTTGTGTGCCTTCAAGTCATTTCCAACTTATGGCGACACAGCAACCCCAAAGAGTCTGACCCAGCACCAGCACACTTGGTGGGGTGGATCAGGGAATGGTTTAATAGCAGCAGCAGCAACACTGTGAGGGAAGGTGGCACCATGTGGTGGCATGGCTGCCCCTGCCTTCATCATCATGGAATCAAAGTTAGCACTCTCCCAAACTGATTCTCCTTCACCAGTGTTACATTGTTGTTGCTGCTGTGTGCCTTCAAGTCATTTCTGACTTGTGATGAACCTAAGGTGAACCTATCATGGGGTTTTCTTGCCAAGATTTGTTCAGAGAGGTTTTTGCCTTTGCCTTCCTCTGAGGCTAAGTCACCCAGTGGGTTTCCATGGCCAAGAGGGGATTTCAACTTTGTTCTCCAGAGTTGTAGTCCAAGGCTCAAACCATTACACCACACTGTCCAGGTAGAGCCCAGGTATGGCAGCCCAGGTATGGCCCCTGCAGGCATGCCTAGCAGCACCCCCCAGGATTGTTTGCCACAACTCAAGGGCAAAGCTGTTGCTTGTTGCTGGTTTCTTCTTCATCATATCATCATCATGACCCACCTAGAAGTGTGATACTGGGACGGTGGTTGTGTTGGCACTCCAGGCCTCTCCTTCACATCACTCTCATTGCAATGAGCTTGGAAGAGCAGGCAGATGAGCAAAACGGTGCATAGTACCAGTGGTCCCTTCATTGCTTTGGGCCCTGTTGAAGAGAAAGAAGAGGGAGTCAGGCAAGTAGAAATGCTGGAGGTAGGGATGTGTGGAAGACAGGCCAAGAGCATATCCCGCTTGCTCACCATTCTGCTGAGGTCTCTTTCACATTACATAATTATAGCAGTTTGATCCCACTTTAACTGCCATGGCTCCATCCTATGGAATCTTGGGAGTTTAATTTGGGGAGGCATTCTAAATACCTCACGAAATTACAAATTCTGTAGAATGGAGACATGGCAGGTGAAGTGGTATCAAACTGCTATAATTTTGTAATATGAAATAGATCTGAATCTCGAGGGAAGGAAGGAGTCTGTTGACTCTGCCAGCCAGCCAGAAAATTGACCTGAATATTAATATCTTTCAGAAGAGCAAGCATTTCAACCAAACAAAGTGGGATACCCAAGAGCCACTCACCTCTTCGCCTGACTCCAATGGTTATTTCCTTCATGGTCATTTGAATGTGAAGGGGAGGTGTATGTATCTCAGAACACAAAGTGGACAGGCACCAAAGAGGTGTGCCAACTCTTGGCTCCTAATTTATGCCCACTTTGTGCTCTGACAGCTCTGTAAAAGAAGGGGAAGGTAGACGACACTGGGTTAAACATATCTCTTTCAGTGCAATCCTACAGTGAGGTCTCCGAGACAACCTTAGAAAGGTTATACACCAGCAGGGATGCGATCAGTTTATACATAATCAGCTTACTATCTGAGGCAATCTGCACTATAACTCCCATGATCCTCAGTTAGAGAGGCCACTGGTTTTCCCCAAAGCAAGGATCACCTGATATAGTGTTTGTTATGCTAAGAAAATGGGAAGTGTTACAAGTTGAAAACAGAAGGTGGGATGGGGAATTAAATATCCCTTTGTCCAGGGCCGGTTTAAGGGCCCTGGAGCAGCTGCAGGGGGGGGCGTCATTGGGGGGAGCATCGTAACCCCCCTGCAAAAACATTATTTGTAATAATCTGAATACCCTGTACTGTGAATAGATTAGGTTAGTTTAGGTTACATTGACCTGAGATAAACATATGGGCCCCCCAAAATAAAGCGTTGAAGACCCCCTCCCAATTCCTTAAACCGGCCCTGTCTTTGTCCACTCATTCCCCTTTACAAATTGCCCCTTCACCACCATTTTTCAGTGGAGGTTTCCAGACTTGTCTTTTCTACAGAAAGTATAGCTCGGCCTTTATTGTGGACAAACTGAGCAAAAAGAATCCCAAGGGTACCTGAAAAATCCCATTTCCTAATCCCAATACTGTTGGGTGGTTGAAGATTGGGCAAGTTTTTGAAGAGAAAAATCATTCTACAATAATACTGGGATGGTACCCTGAATCACCCATTCCGGAGTGCCTTTTGGATGCCTGCTTTTGCAATCCAGTTGTTTTGTCCTAGGGCAAGCCTATAATTCCACATCAGTTTGCATGTGAGTATAAAAATGTATGTCAAAATGTGCCCTGCCCTTGTTCTATCATTAGCCAAGGCCATGTAGGGATGGCAAGGAAAACTGGGCAAGCCTCCTAAGATTTGTGGTCAAAGGGCCTCTGGGAATATTCTCAGGGAATGACCCACTTAGCTGGGTCAAAATACAGAATCAGAGTGTTCTCATGCTAACAGCAATTATGTCTCACAGAGCAGAATGATAAGGCACACAGACCAAAGGACATCACTAAAAGCTATGTGCAAGTATAAATCATTCTCATGCAGGCCATATACTGTTTGTGGACCTGCCATCCAACCCTCACATACATGTATTTCAGTTGAACCACAGTCATAAGGTATATAGATATGTCAGTATCCCACACTGGGCAAAGAACACACAAATCATTCTAGATTGTATTCATGAGTACATGATCTGTATTAGAGATCAAAGTTGTTTCAAAATGTACTTGCCTTCCTTCATGGATTTATGGAAAGTGCAGTGTTCTGAGGATGATGAAACCTTAGTCCCTCCATAGAATTACTGTAATTCTCAGGATGCTTGCAGAGAAGCTATACTAGGTAATGCAGGAGTATAGATCCCTTTGCAATGAAACCTGCATTTACCCTCTCACTACATAGTGCATATTCACTTATCTATGTGCTCCTTGTGCATGGCAGATGCACTTTCTCCCCATGTATTTGTTGTATACTTTGAAAACAACATAGACGTGCTCATGGTGTGTCACATATAAAGAGTTTGCCAACGGCATAGTCTATAGGCAGAATTCACTGATAGAACTAAGGTCTTGTCTATATGAGGAGGAAAAAATACAAACACGTCCAAAAAAGCAGGCATTTGCAACAATGCAACCTGTCTTCATGGTAAAAAGATCCTCCCTAAACTCCACATGACCCCTAGACAAGATGGTGGCTGCAAGTGATTTACTCGTGATTTTAAATCTGCCGCCACCAATTCTTAAAAAACCAATACCGTTTCCCATGGTGCGCACAAGTGATAGTTTATATTTGCAAAAAAAGAAAATGAATGAAAGGAAGAGTATAAGATCACCATTTGATTGACTTACTGGACCCTTGCTTAGCCAAAAATTGAACATGGCAGCCGCAGGGGCTTTCCCTGTTTGCTAGCCCCGCCCCCTATCTTCATCCAGCCAATCAGATTATGCTGCTGGTTCGTATCTGTGCGAATGTGAGTGTTCAAACGGTTGCACATTCACATGTCATATGGAGCTTTTTTAAAAAAATCCATACAAAGCTCCAGACACAACGCACATGAACTTTGCGGTGGATTTGGCTGCCCCTTCCTAATGACACATATTTGTGCGACTGTCCATATGAATGCATTGCCTTCCGTTCATATGCTGTTTGTATTACTTTCACCGTATAGACAAGCCCTTACCCTATTATATTTCTAATAACACACACTAATACAGGTATAGTTTCCAGAAATGCTCGGGCAGGCAAACTTTGTATATTGGGAAGTAATGCCCAAAGCTTCAGAAATTTACTTTTTAAATTACAGCTCCCAGGATCCCAGTACTTGTTGGGGGATTCTAGGAGTTTTAGTCCAAAAAGTAAACTTTCTAAGCTCTGGTAACACCCAGGAAAAGAACAGGGTGGGGGAAATGTGAAGAAAACCATGCCTAGACCAAAAACACATACTTCTATGACAAAAAGAATCATGGACATTGTATATGCCGTATACTGATGGGAATCTCAGAGAACTGGCCACATATGTACATGAATGCACATCCATATGTGTACATGAATGCACATACACACATGCACACAAACAGAGAAACATACCTTTATTGTTGATGTAAAGTGCTCATATGTGAACAAATTGTGTTTTTTATTTAAAATATTTATACCCTATTTTTTCTACGGAGATTATCAGATGTGGCAAATATGGAGTGATAACGATGACATGATACCATGAAAGGGCTCCCCTATCATGCAACGTTGTTCTCCTCACGTTCTGCTGCTGTGAAAAAGGCGTTCTCTTTTATTAGCAGGCCAAGCCGCTAATTGATATCCCATGGTGGTTTTTTTCACAGTATTGCTTGTGTGCAAAACCACATCCCATTCTGCTGATGTGATTTCAGTGTCAATGGGTGGTCCCCACCAGAACACTTCTGAGTGAGAATGTGAAAACCAGGTACAGACGCTCTTTTTATGAACCTCCCCGTTTTGCTGGCACTTTTTAAGTGTGTTTCAGTGCTTGTGTGTTCATTTTGTTTGTTAATTTAGGTGTTTTTAGACTTTTAAGTGCACTCACATCTTCTCACGAGAACTGCCAAATCTTGCCCATGCGGAAACACAGAAGTAAACAGCGCGAGTAGTCAGGTTGCAATAATTCTGGGGCAGCTCTTTCTCATGATTACAACAGCGTGTGGTAAGAAGCATTATTATGCCAGGATAGTTACGCTTTAAAATACAGTGGGACAAAAATGTTTTTAGAAGCTCGTCTGATAATCTCCTACATCATCATACTCAGTGCATAAAGGGGTTGTCAGATCGTTTCCCATCCAGACAGGACTAGACTCAGCCCTGCATAGTTTCAGCATCACATGCTCCAAGACATTGTCTCCACAGACCATAATCTATTATCATGCACAACAGAGAAAGACCTACACTGAAGAAGCCAAACTGCATTCATATAGACAGGGGATCTCACACATCGACAAGGAGCCCTGTGTGCTCCACGGTGGCTCTGGTGTTACAGAACTGCCATCCCATGGTGACTCACTGAAGTTCGAGCATAAGCATTTTGAGATAGGCTGTATAATCTTCTTGCACAGGCAAGCTATTTTAGGCTATTGTTAAAATGGTATGGAATCATTTTAATATGCCCATATTTTATATTTAGTGAGGGAGTCAATCTTGTTTATAAAACTTGTTTATAAAGTTACCTGAAATGCTGGAATGTGAACAACAAGAAATTGAAGTACCTCATCACCCCCTTTATCACCTGTTATTCATTATAAAACATGAAAAATCTCCTAAGAACTATACAAGAAATAAGTAACAGCATGAACAATTTAATACATAATTTAACAGTATAGGGCTATAAGGAGAAAGCCATCCAAAAAAGGTGAGCCAGACATGTGTCCACAAAGGAGTTTGTATCTGTTTGGGAGCAAGCATATTTGCACATCCGTAGAGACAGGACACATAACTGGACAAACACAGGCTTGTATACGTGGAGGCGGGAGCACAGACACATAGAGGGATGTGTGCTATGAAACTCTGTTTGTTTTTTCCGGTTCACTTTGGCCACCCTCCATCTCTCAAGGGCCTGATACAGCAAATGGTAATGCCTGGGAACGTGGAGCCATCATATCCTGGAAAAATTCCCTTCAGCTATAGAGACCCTAATACTCAGAATTAATTTCACTGAGAGGACATTGAAGGGGAGGAGGAAGACAGGATCCTGGATCCCCTTTGCTCAGCTCACAGCTACCAAACCTATTGGGCAGGAGCACAAAGGACAACGGAGGGGAAGCCACTCTTGGACAGGGAAGACCTACGGTGGTCCACAATTATTCACAGCCAAGTGTGGGGAATTACTCAAAAGCTGCTAGTGACAACCATGCCAGCAGGCATAGGACCCAGCGAGAGAATCACTGTTCCCATTTCCTGTGCTAGGGCAATGGTGCTTCACTCAGACTGTCCAGTAGAGCTTGTCCCTAGCTGACATTTCCCCAGGAACAGAGTTTATGTAAGGATGGGGTTTGCTTGCAGTAAAAAACAACTCCTGCCTTTGGTAGCTCTGCCTAATAAAGAGGCAGAGGGGAGGGAATCACTCTACCTCTAGGGATATATTTGACTTTGTACAGATCAGTTCTAAGCAGGCCTGGATAGCAAGGTGGTGATGGGCAAAAGCAACCTCCCTGCTCCATGGGCAGGCATATTGTGGTTCTCCAAATGTTGATGGACAGCAATTTCCATCATCCCTCACCATTGTCTGTCCCACATCTGGAAGACCACAAGTTGCCCATCCCTGCTGTAATGGAGTGATACCACACTTGGCAGATCTTGGCCTCTTTACACCCCTTCCTTTCCCCCACACATAAAGCATCTAAACTACCAGCAACCTAAGGGCCCCAGTGCCATCTGGAGGAAGGGCCCTTGTGGAAGCTTCCCAGACAGCCTTTGGATGTTAAATCCCAGCCACTCTCTGCATCCAAGCCTATCCAGGTAGACCATCCCAATTCCTTTGTGTGCATACACACATCGTTCCACACAGTCCTCCTACACACTTGGTCCCAGAGCTCTGCCAGCTGGCTGGCACCTACCTTTGGGGCAGGACTACAGGTTGCCAGAGCCACTGCTGCCTTTGCCTTTGTTCTTCTAGATCTAGAGCATCCCCTTCCTCTCAGCAAACACTTTTGCTGCCACCACCACCCAGCTAATGGGGTAGAGAGGAGGAAAAGCTGGCAGTCTTGCTTCTCTAGCCTTCAGATCTCAGGCTGTAAGCAGAAAAGATGCTTTCTTGGAAGCTGAGAGAGAGAATGAAAGAGGGAAAGAAAGGGGCAGATACTGTGCATGCCGGGCCCTCCTCCCTCAGATGGGAGCACAGCTGCCGTTAACCATATGCATGCCCAGCACCCACAGCTGGGACAGAGAAGGCAGGTTTCCTTTGCCAAAAAATATCTCCAGATGTTGGGGTCCAGAGCCAAGGAGGGAGGGAAGGAAGAAAGGAAAATGCAGTCTCTGCCTAAAGCAATGGAGATCAGATTGGCAGGCAAGACCAACAGTTCTGAAACTGATGTCAGCCTGGCACAAAATCCCACTGACAGCTCACCTTTGACTCTTTTGGGTTGTGCGCCCCCCTTCCCCCAAACTGCAAGAAGTTCCAGGCACACTCCACTTTGGTCTGGCTTCCTTTGAAAGAAAGACAATTTCAGAGACTTAAGGCATTTTTATAATGTCTAGTTTATTTCCATAAGTATTGTAATGTCTGCTTGATTTACATTTTTGCTGAGTTCAGTTACATAAGCAGAAACAAACAACACGTATTCTCACTGAGTAACAGATCTGCCATCCCCATATCAGAGCTCCAAAGAGAAGGGAACTGTACCTCAGGATGCATCCAGCTCTCACCCTACTGCTTGCTCGCTCTGTTCTAAAATCTGCCTCTCTTGGATGGGAAATTCCATATATCAGACTGCTAATACTTGGTAAAGGGTGAGTGTGTAAAGGGTAAGCTGGTGCAGTTTAATCACTAAGAGACTGTACTAAGATTTAGGAAGTATGAATTAGATCTCTTCTCACTAAATAACTTTAGACAAGATGCTTTTTCAGCCAGAGCTATCACTATCTGAAATATGGGGACCGTAATATTTACAGAGTTGCTGCAATGGTTAGACAATATTGTATGCAAAGAACTATATACTCCAGTGTAAAGTGCTGCATTTCCAGATGGAGGGATGGGAACCAAGATCACATTGGTTTTGCTCAGCAAACAGCTGACTGTTCCTCTTCATGAATTGCTTCCATTCCAGCTATTACTATTCAAGAATTTCTACCTGAGTTTGCTTCCCCCCACCTTCCTATCCCATCTCCTTTTCCTTTTGTATATGCCATTTAGGTAGTCAGACTCAGCTTGAGGGCAGGTCCTGTCTTGTTTTCAGCTGAAAATATGTAAGCCACTTTGGGAGCTTTTCAGCTGGGAAAGTGTGAAAATGTTACAAATAAACCAACTGGAGTATGTGCAGTACAGATATGCTGAGAACCAAATACACAGAGGAAGGAAGGATAGGAAAAAATATTGGGGAGTTGGAATGTTAAAAAAAAAAAGCAGTGGATATCTTGTTGTGTGTCTTCAAATTGTTTCCAACTTATGGCGACTCTAAGGCAAATCTATCACAGGGTTTTCTGAGGGCTGAAAGCAGGTGACTGGCCCAAGGTCACCCAGTGGATTTTCATGGCTGAGCATATTCCAACAAACCATTACGCCCCACTGACTTAAGTGGAGGCCTACATACGTGCTTTTCCTCTTGGTCTCAGGAAATATTAGTAGAGAGCTATGTGCACATATAATGAGCCCCTTGTCATTTGCATCCCTTCAGTCTTGGGCATAAAGGTATAAATTAAAGTTTGCATATATGTGCCCTCAAGAACATATCCCCGAAGCCCAGTTTCTCAACCCCTCAAGACTTATCCCTTAGATATTTAAGGATAGAGTCAGAGCCCTGTTGTTCCTCCAAAGGACATGGATATTCAAAGGACATGAATATTTGCTTGACAGCTAACAGCATAAGGGAAGATTTGAGAACTGTGTGGGTGGAGCATTATGCTGTGCCTGCTTGATGTAGGAACTTAGCCCCCTACTGCCTTCTTGCAGTCAATCCAAATAGGATACCATGGTCAATGGTATCTCAAGCTGCTGAGAGATTAGGAGGATCAATGGGGTTGCATCCCCCCCACCCCACCCACCTTTCCTCAGGAACAAGTCATCAGTCAGGGTGATCAAGACTATTTCAGTACTGAACCCAAGCCTAAGCCCAGACTGAAATGGGTCTGGATAATCTATTTCCTTCAAGAATGTCTGAGACTGCCTAGCCATCACCAACATCTCTCTCTCTCTGGCTTTTCTTTGCAAACAAAGATTCAGGAAGGACTCATCCCGCGCTTTCTGCAAGCGCGCTGATGACTAAAAAGACCAATCCGAGATAGACAAGTCCGGTTGCAGAAAGCACAGCAGAAGGTTTCCTTGGGTGATGTTTCCGGGTTGTGATTCTTTCTGCATTGTCGTTTCTCTTCAAGACTTGTTCGGCGTGAGTTCTCAAATAAGGCTGCAGCATTGTGGATAGTGCGTCTCCATGCCTCCCGATGTGAGGCCAGGGTGGACCATTGTTGGTGGTCAATTTGGCAAACATAGGAGGCTGCCTTCTACTGTGTACCTGCTGCCTCTTCAGCTGCACATGAAATTTCTGAAAGCCTTAGGAGAATGTGCCAGCTCATTGATAAAACAGCTCACTCTCTGTGTTCATAATGCTATTGCAGCCAATATAAAAGCACATCTCCTGTCTAACCAAAAAATAATAAAAATAAAAATCCAGTCCCCTATGGAGGTCATGACTTTAAGAGAAACACTGGCATAATGAATAGCAAAAAAGGCAGAACTGCTAATGAGTCACTGGCAGAACCAATCTTCCACCATGATATTATTCCACTGATAATTCTTTGAGAAAAACAGCAGCCTAAGTAGATGGCTGCTTTCCAAAGTAAAATCTGCCAAGGTAAGGCTCAGACAGAATCAGCAATCTCAAAGTGGAGGTAAGACAACTGTAATGGGTTGCTGTAATGTACTCTATGGTTTGAGTGTTGGACTAGGGCACCAGGAGACCAGGGTTCAAATCCTCACTCAGTCATGGAAACCCACTGGGTGACATTGGACAAGTCACACTCTCTCAGCCTTAGAGGAAGGCAAGGGCAACCCCCCTCTGAACAAATTCTGCAAGGAAAACCTCACGCTAGCTTCACCTTAGGGTTGCCACAAATCAGAAATGACTTGAAGGCACACAACAACTTGCTCTACATGGGGCTGCCTTAGAAGACTGTTCAGAAACTTCAGCTGGTCAAAGAGCTGCAGCCACACAGCTAGCTGAGCACACAATCCCCTTGTTGTAACAAATCTACTAGTTGCCATCTAGTTATAGCTTATAAAAGCCAATCTGGCTCAGGTCCAGGTTATCTGAAGGACATTTGAGGCTACTTGTGTTTTGAGATCTTCTGGGAAAGACTTTCTCACTGTCCCACCATTCTCACAGGTATGTTTGGTGGGAACACAGGAGAGGAGCAGTTCGGGAGCAACCTTCTTGCGGGCTGCTCCCGGGCTCTGGGACTCTCTTCCTGGAGAGGTTAGACTTGCACTTTCTTTCCTCTCTTTCAGTAGGCAGGTGAAAACTAGCAGGTCTTTTGAGGGTTGAATGTGCTGTGCTCTCTCTCTCTCTCTCTCACTCTAGGTATATATTCCTTTTTAATAGTCAATCTTTTAATTTTATGGATAGCTTAATTAAATTTTTAACTTTGGCAGGATGTACTCTTTTAGCTATATCTGTTTTAATTTTTGTAAGCTGCCTAGAGTTCCAGACTGGGAAAAGGTAAGATACAAATACAACAGCTGCATAAGCAAAACCTGACACTTAAGCCCCAATCTGAATTCAGGAAAGTATAACTCGTACAACTGGAAGTTATGAAGAAGGAAAGACTACTTCAGTTCAGAATTCCAAAATGTTTGTTTCTTCTCTGTTTATCCTCTTGCCAGGTTTGTACTGATACAGAGTTTTGTGTTCTTCAGGTTTTCCCCTTTCCTCTCACTATATTAGGAACTTGGAGTCATTCAATAAAATAGATCAGCAGGTGATTTGGGTCAGAGCACTTCCCCACACAGCACATTATTAACATACAGAATCCACTGCCGCAGGATGTGCAGGTGGGGCACTAGTTTAGATAGCTTTATAAGGACATTAGACCACTTCACGGAAGACAGGACAGTTCATGGTCATTAGCTGGTCATAGCTATTTTGAACATTCAGGATTAGAATCAGTATATGCTGGATACCAATTATCGAGAGTGACATACATTGGGAAAGGACCATTTTCTTCATGCCCTGCTTGTAGGCTCCACAGAGGCATCAGCTGGGCCATTATGGAAAAAGGCTTGAAATAGACCTGGGTGGGAATAACATTACACTCTGCGTGGTTTCAGGGAGTGAGGGTGCTATTTGCCACTTCTTCCTAATTTTTTTTCTGATGTAGGATTGGGGATCAAAGCACTGTTGCCTACTGAGGTCCAGGGGAGGAATAAAAGCCCCCCCCCCCGACCCTCAGAAGTTGCCCTTCCCTGCTATAGAGTGATGACTGGTAGTGGTGAAATTTGATAGATACAGATTAAAGTGGGGGGGGTGTAGTAAGGAACAGGTAGTTGAAAGAGATGGTGTATCAGTGACGAAAAAGTACATTTAAGTGTTTCACAAACAGATTTGTAGCTGAAGGGTGTTGACATAGTACAACTAACCAAGCACTGTGTACTAGAGTGTGATGATGAACCAAATGAAGATAGGTAACATCATAACATTGCAATTAATAAAAATAATAGTGCTTGTGATGTACAACTACATTGCCTATTTGGTTGTTACCCCAGACACAGCAGAGCAGAAGACAATAACATGGCTGAGGTTGCTAGGGTAGTACCACCCTGATACTGTTGAGACAAAACCAGAGATCTGGGGATGGTCCTGATGATGTCACAGGATGCAGGCCCTCGTTATGCCAGTTGCTCAGAGTATTTCATTCAAATGGACTGCCAAAAAAAAAAAAAAGAGAGAGAGAGAGAGAGAGAGAGAGAGAGAGAGAAACTCCACACAAGTCTAACAAAGGAAAACACACACATAGTTCAAGTCAGTGCTCTAACTCTGAAATTCCTCTCCTTTGGCCTGAGGACCAGAGAAGAGTGTCCAAGCTATAAATCTCAGGACCAGGATCTGGAACCCTATGGCAGGTCTTATACACTGGTAATACTGAGATGGATGATGTAAAAATCCTGGTGCTAGCATAACCCAGAAACTGTTTGATGAACTGTAATGTAGTAGCTACAGGAGAAGGCAAAGGTATGCCACCACTACTCCACTATCATGACTGTATGGAAGATGATGCTTCAGAGATTCCTAATAATTCACTCAGTTCATTATCAAAGGAGGTAACACCAGGGTATTTCTGCAACAGATTTGGGAGCTGAAGAGCATCATTATCCATTATATTTCCCAAATGCTTGTATGAATCTATTTATTTGTTGCATTTTTATGCCACCTATCAGCTCAAGGTGGTTTAAATGTTTCTCTTATTCCCCACTTTATCCTAATACCCTTTGAGGTAGGACAGGCAAAGAGTGACTGCCCTACTGTCAACCAATGAATTTAATCTCCCTACCCCAATCCAACACGCTAACCACTACATCATAGTTAGTATCACATTAACATAGTAGGTAAATTGGTTCCTGTAGCGACCAGGAGAAAGCAAGGAAACCTATGACCATCAACTGCCCATTGGATATCTTGTGGAGAAACAGCAAGATAAATGAACCAGGAAACTGGGCTTGGATCTTGCCAAGCAGGGAAGGTGGGGAGGAACAGTTCAACCCCGCTTATCTGTAAAGCTTATTAGGTGACACTGGAACTATTATCTAGCCTGACCTACCCAATAAGGTTGTTGAGAGGCTAAAATACTGCTGTGTGTTCCTTGAACAAAGGAATACACATAAATATCACAACTAAGAAAATAATACAGTAGGACCCCCATATCCACTGGGGATTGGTTCGGGGGGCATGGATACTGAAAACCGTGGATAATAGTGAACACAATTGAAAATAATGGATTTCTGGTTTAAAATACCATAGAGTTGCCTTGGAGAACCTAGAAAATGCTACAGAGGACACATTTTCTAGGAAGACTCTATGGTAGGTGTGCTGTTTTATGGATAATTGTGGATAATTGAATCAGTGGATATGGGGGTCCTACTGTATAAGCTATTTAGAAATGTATCCGTGTGTTATTTTTGGAGGCAAAGATTTAAGGAAGGAAAAGGACATACTAACCCTGCATTCCTTGAAGCTCCTGTCACTTCTTCTGCCATTTCACTGAAGGAGCAAATCATGTGAAAGCTAATATGATTTGATGATGAATGGGCAAATAGCCAGCTGCTTGGGAGTGGAGCCCAGGGACATGCATCAGTTCCTCAGCCATGTTTCCCTGGTGGACAGCAGTACTTTTATAGGAGCCAAGCGGCTTCACTACATTGTGTGTCATCCAGCTCCCAATTTAAGATTACAGTTGTCCATATTCACTGGGGCTTGGTTCCAGGACCCCGCCCCTGTGGATACTAAAATCTGTGAATACTCAAGTCCCATTATATGCAAAGGCATAGCAAAATGGTGTCCCTTATATAAGATGGCAAAAACAAGATTTGCTTTTTGGATTATTATTTTTTAAAGAATATTTTCAAGCTGTGAATACTTAAATCTGTGGATACCAAATCCATGGATACGGAGGAACAACTGTATTTTAAATGCAATGCCCATCTTGATGCTGATGTCAGGTCAGGCACCATATTTGGGGCAATCTAAGAGGCCAATTAGCTGGCAGATGCAGAGCTGATATCTGGTCCCTTTCAGAAGTGCTGTTACACACTCTGGCAACCAGCCACCCTCCTTTAATGGCCATTTCCACAAGATGGCAGCACACCTAAATGGGAGCTAAGCTAGCACCTGACTCCACATCTACCAAGGTCACCCAGTGGGTTTTCATGGCCAAGTGTGGATTCAAACCATGGTCTCCAGTTGTAGTCCAACACCCAAACCATTACACCACACTATGCACCATAAATGGTAGTCCCAATGACAATCAGCAACATGCCTGTTTGTGGATGAGGTTCTTGAGATGGTAGTTACAGCCTTCTTTCCCTCACTTTGCCCTGGCCTCATGGGATTCACCACTATGAGGGCAGATGAAAGCTGAGATAGTGGATTTTATTTTTTTACATTGTGTTACAATAAAAATACCTATCATGCTTCCTACCCAACCATCATTTACAAATACTGTACTGTATGCCAAAACAGTATACACAAAGATATGTACCTCTTCCACTGGAACTAGAGTCAAAAAGACACACAGCCTTGCCAGAATTGAAAAGTATCCCTTAGTCATGTTGTGCTGAATTGACCTCTTAGCTATGCATACCAGAATCTTCCCATGGTTTGAAGATCATAGGGCAAGATTTAGGGACAATGGCCACATGGCCAGTTCCCTCAACTCATTTTTCTAAAATACCCAGCATGATGAAGAATTCTGGAGAACTTAAAAAGTTTGCTCAGTATTACACAACATTTCAGTTGGGACTAATAAAGGTAACTGACTATTGATTTTGGAACCTATGAGTCCCTATACCATTTAAAACAAGAGTGGGAATAATTCGGTCCTCCCAATGTAGTTGGGACTCCCAGGTCTCAGCAGTCTGACAGCTTGATGAAAAATTCTAGAAGCTGCAGTCCAACAACATCTGGAGGACTGCCACTCAATCTGAAATGAAGAAGATTAAGGGAAGTGGCAATTATCATGTACCTGTCTAAAATGGCACTTTATTCTGGACAAAGCCCTGAATTCTTTTGAAATACCTGACCTCATAGCAATGATGGTGGCCTTGAAGTCCATATTTCTGGCATCCTCCTGCCTTCTCTTTCTCTCTTAATTTCCATATGAATGCGAAGTAACCTAACAGGGTTTTTTGAAAACAAGAAAATAACTTAAATCAAGTAAAATTGGTTTGTATCAAAGATGTATTATTACTTTTAAAAGGAACTAACACAAAGCACATTTGATATCAAAGGTTTTGTGCTTGCAAAGTTTGCTTGTTAACCAAAAAAATGCTGTATTTGTTTTCTTTCTAATCTCTGTTATTTTTATCTTATGCAGATAAAAGCCAGTTACTTGAATGCAACTCAATGTTTTCCCCATCCCATTACTTCAAACATTCACTACTCACACCCTCGTACTTTTGCCAAGCCCTTTCTTCTCCAACTGCCCTCTTTCTTTAAATGTTCTGGACAACCATTTAAAGAAAAGGCCTCTTCTTAATAGTTGTATTCTGAATGCATGGGGTTAGGGGTGGTTCCACTGAGGAACAGATTTTTTATCTTTAGTTACTTGGATTGTCTTTTTATTCTGAACCACGGGAGACCTCACCATCATAGGACCAGACTACTTTAGGCTATAGCTCTTCTAGGCATGCATTCCAAACCAAGTACTTCTCAAACTATCCTGTAGTGGTGGACCAGCAATCTCTCCCCACCCCATCCCCCACAACTTTATAAGGAACAATGACAGTTATTTGTGCCATATCATCATCACATTCATAGTTTACTTGACACTTGCTGTGGACTGACAGCCAATGCCTCAATGACCAGCAATTATCCTCAAGCCAAAACTCTTCAGCAGCACTGGCACTGTTCTAAACTGCAAAATTAACAAAACCCAATACAACAGGGGCTCTTATCTTTTTCTTTACCAGGGACTCCATTTAAATATTTTTTGTTGCCACGGACCCCCAAGACTTAACTCAAAATTTAAAACAACACCCGGTAATAATAATACAATTACACCATCCATGAAACCTTTCCTCAGAGGCACTGGGGTGGGAAGACTTTTCTCCTGCTTCTTCCTGCAAGTTTGTGGCTGGAGCAGATTGAATGGCAATGCGCAGGCCAAGTCAGCCAGCCAGCCTTTGCTCCTATCATGTGGTCACTCCACTGCAGGGAAGAGGTGGGCTGAGCAGCATTGAAGCCTTCCTGGACCTCTTGTGAGGACACTGTGGCCTGCCGGAGGTCCACGGCCCACAGATTAAGAACCACTGCGATACAAAATTAATATGGTAAAGAAATATGGACTTGTTTCTCTTTTTACAACTGTTGTAAGGAAATACAGTTGTCCCTTCATATTCGTTGTCCCGTCATATTTGGTTCCAGGATTCCCGCGGATACCAAAATCCGTGAATACTCACGTCCCATTATATGCAATAGCATAGCAAAATGGTGTCCCTTATGTAAGATGGCAAAATCAAAGTTTGCTTTTTGAATTATTTCTTAAGAGTATTTTCAAGCCGTGAATACTTAAATCCGTGGATACGCAGGGACAACTGTAAGCTTTTTTCCAAGGCTTTTTACCACAGGGCACTTCTTAGATACGAACCAGACGTTAATTTGTTTGTTTGTATTTATTAGATTTACATCCCACCTTTCTCCCAAAATGGGAGCTGAGGTGGTTAAGTCTGAAACCTATTTTTGTTTTAAAGGCCTAAGCGACCACTCCACACCTGGTGCTTGACTACAGCTCACGCCAACCCTAGGTAGCGACCATTACTAAGGCCAGTGGAGGAGGGGGCTTGAGTAATAATAACTAGCTGGACCTGGTGTTCCATATGCCATTGAAAAACTCCCTGCCCCATGCCTGGCAGACCTCATGACAACCCTGTAAGGTAGGCTGGTGGATTTTTAAGTTCTCCCCCCACCCCGCTTCTCAGCATTCCACACGTTTCCTGGAATTGCTGAGGGTGACTCGCTTTGTTGCCCTGCTGTCACCATTGCTGCTACCAGCTGACTGCCTGGGTCCTGTTGGAAGTGGCCTGCTGCCACCACCACCACCAACTGACTGCCTGTGTCCCATTGCAAGCCATCCATTGCTGCTGCCACTGCTAGCCACTGCCTGGGTCCAAATCTGGGCCACAGATTGAGTGGCAGGAGTGGATTGTGAGGTGGAGAGGGAATTTGCATGTGGTTGGTGATTGGTTGGGTGTATTTCCTGAGCAGCCAATCAGCACACAGGGAAAGGCAACACGTCCAAGAGAATTTTATATATATATATATATATATATATATATATACACAGTATATATAATAATAATATTTATATCCCGCTCCTCTACAAAACGCAATCGGGGCGGCTTACAACATTTACAATATACATCCCAAACCCTCCATCTCACCCAACCCCTTAAAATACTACTAGATAATTCAGAAATTAAAACACTCTTAACAATACTAAAATTAAACAGTAAACACTGGCTATGGCGAAGTCGGGACAAATTAGCTTTTCTTTCCTGATGGCCGGGTATCTATTCGGTCCAGTGGGTCGGGCATGAGGGGCATCCCCAGGGCTTTGCGACCCGGGCCCAGCCTGACGCTGGGAGCCAAAAGATCCAGCAGGGGCGGGAGAAAGCCGCCGAAGCTCTCACACAAGCCACGGCTACTTTGCCTGGCCTTGGAGACAAGCAGCCATTTTACAAGAGGAATCGCCTCAGAGCCGGCCAGGCCCCACATAACAGCCTCTAGGAGGCCCTCAAGGCCGGCCGTTGTGTGACCGAAATAGCAACACAGCGAAGGCCAGCCAGCACCCTCCCTTCCTAACGGACGACCCACCCGAAGATGGCTGCCCGCAAAGGACGGTGGGAAATGTAGTCCCCTTCCTCAGCCAGAATGAGGTCGTACGCGGTGAAGCAACCGCGCTTATGTTTCCCCTTTTAGGCCGCGCGGGGGTTGCCGGGACGCGTAGTCGTTTGCTCAGGCGTGGTGCATGCTGGGATACGTAGTTCCTTCGGGGAAGGAGGGCGGGCGTGGTGCTGAAGGTCCTTCCCTCCCTCCTCCCTCCCCCGGTTGTTCCCGGCGCGGGGAGGAGCCTCACCGGTGAGTGGTTGGCAAGGAGGAGGAGAAGAAGGGGGGGTATATACCTTTCTTATTGTTGTTGTTTTTCTGGGCGCAAGGACTGGCGGGGACGGGGGTGTCCTTTGGCTGTGCTTCTTCCCCTCCCATTCCCCCCCGCCTTATCCCGTGTATCAGGGTTTGCCCGCCAGCCAAGCCCCCCTGTTCCTGATCTCGGAGGATGGAGCCATTTAGTGTTCCTGGCATGCCGGGGGGGGGGCTGGGTATGGTGGTCGAGAAAGAGAGAGAGAGAGAGAGAGAGACCACCCATGGGTGCAGCAAGGTGGACCTCACCTCCTTTCCTTGCAGAGGCCCACAAGGGGCAAGGCTGGCCCGGCGGGAGGATGCAGCGCCAGTCACCACCTCCCCTGTGCCCTTTCCCCTCTTAACTCATCCCTCATGGGGAAAAAGAAAAGGAAAAAACACCCAGCCGGCATTGAAAAGGCCAGAGCATGGTGGCATCTGCTTCACAACAAGTCTCCCAATCCTTCGCCATGGCCTTCACTACCTATATAGGCCAAAACCACACTACACAGATTTTCCTTGGATTTTTTCCCGGGCTGTGAGGCCGTGCTCTAGAATAGTTTCTTTCTGACGTTTCGCCTGCATCTGTGGCTGGCATCCTCAGGGAATGGTTGGGTAGGAGTGTGGATGGGGTTTATATGGGTTTACAGCATACAAACTCACAGCATATAAACCGTATGGGTTCACAGCATATAAACTCCACATACACTCCTACCCAACCACTCTCTGAAGATGCCAGCCACAGATGCAGGTGAAACGTCAGAAAGAAACTATTCCAGAACATGGCCTCACAGCCCTCCCCCAAAAAACAACAACAACAAAAAAAAGGAAAATCTTTGGATGCTGGCCATGAAAGCCTTTGACTCCACACTACACAAATGATCCAATTTGAAAACTGGATTACTTACCATGGCTCCTCCCTGTGGAATCCTGGGATTTGTAGTTTGGTGAGGCACCAGCACTCCTTGGCAACAAAGGCTAAAGACCTTGTAAAACTACAAATCCCAAAATTCCATAGAAAGGAGCCATGGCAAATAAGCCAGTTTCAAACTGGATTATTTGTGTAGTGTGGATTTGGCCTTGGTGTCCTTCAGATGTGCTGGACTGGACTACCCATCATCCCCAGCCAGCATAGCTAATGGCCATACTGGCTAGGGATGGTTGCAGTTATAGTCTTGTCTTAGCACACAGGTATGAGGATTCCCACCCCATCCAGAAAGATCTAGGGATTGGTGGTTAAAGCCAAAGCCCTCTTCCATTGATGTTTTTGCATCAGTAGAATTAGTTGAGAAACAGCAGTCTCAGCAACAGGATGGCTGGGAGTTGGGAGTAATCCCCAAGAAGCCATTTTTTCCCTCTACAGGCCAGTTTATCAGATGGACTACTGGAAAAAGCAATCGGGGTCTCATTTTTTATTTTTTTGTATTTTGGGGGGGTAGGTGGGCCACACAGTGAGCAGCCAGTTGCACAACCATGTTCAATACATCTGGAGGGCGCCATATTGAAGAAGGCAGAGACAGGACCATCCCTTCAGGTGTTCCATAAATGCTGCTGCCTAAGACGTCTCACTTGTTAATGCCCCCTGCTCAAAACAACAAGAATACTTCACCTCAACTCCCACGTGCTAAATGGTCAAGTGGCAAGGTGACTTTACTGGATGTTCATGCTCACACCAAAACTTGCAGTGCTGTAAAATCCTCTTGGGTGTTGACTAAAAAAAAAGGGGGGGAGTTCTTCCTTCCCTTATAGAACAGTATTTGCATGAGCCCAACGTTGTCACTGCTACTTCTCCACTCATCCTGGACCAAGCAGTTCAGTCCTCATAAGGACTAAGGTGCTTCCTGTGTGTCTAGCTCAGGGAATCTGTGGGGTTCTCTTGATCAATTCCCTTCAGCAGAGAGACTTCAAGGCAGAAAAGTTTTTGCCACTTTGCAAGATCCAGCAGATGGGCGCTCTCCTTCAGCTAAGATTGGCTCCACTTTAACTGCTATGGGTGCCTTTTGTGGAATTCTGGGGTTTGTAGTTTAGTGAGGCCTAAGAACTCTTTGGCTGAGAGGTCTAAATGCTCTTCCCTAAACTGCAAATCCCAGGATTCCACAGGAGGCAGGCATAGCAGTTAAAGTGGAATAATAGCACTATAACAGTGTAGTGTGATAAATTGTTGATAGAGAGAGGGTGGGCACTGAGGCTGTGGAGCTATTCATGAAAAGGGAGCATCACAGCAGCTTTTGGACTCTCCATGTAAGAACATCTGTGGACATTCTGCATGTTTTCCAGCAAATAACCTTTGCATTTGGGAGCTACAGTGGGCAGGTTTTACAGACAATTTGATATGTAGGGAGTTGTACTTGAAAGAACCTATCACTATGTGAGTTACAGGAATGTTGGATTTGGCAAAACCTGAAATACGTTAGACCACATCCACTATTTGAGCAGAACAGGAAGGAAGGCCCGTTTTTACGAAGAACTGGTTGGGCAAGTCACCAATCTTTGACCTATTGACATTTCCTGACTGCACTTCCTGGATCCGGGAGCTAAGTTCTGCCACCTGTTGCAGGTACGGCCCAGAACTGCCAGCAAGCTATGAGTCGGAAACAGTCAAACAGGTTTGGAGGGACAGGGGCCCTGATATTTTGTACTCAAAATGGTGTACAGAGCCAATCTTCTGAGGTGGGAAAACCCTTATGAGTGGGTGAAATGACTTGTGCATTTTGAGAGTCAAAAAGTTAAAAGGCTGGCAAGGTTGGTCTATGTTAAAAATTGGGAAAATGACAAAATACCAAACAGAATGGATGGGAAAAAACGAGTAGATTTGGCCAAATTAGATAAATTGACAAATTTAGTAAAAGGAAATGCTATAGAAATTTATTTTTAAAATTTGGAAACCTCTTATAATCTATATAAAGCAAGAGAGGGAAGATACAGTGGCCATGAGTTTTGTTTTATAGAAAGGAAATCTTTTAGAGAAAAATGGGTAGTAGTTTTAATGGGGGGGTATTTTTATTGTTTATTTATTGTATTTTCTTTGTTTTGTTTGATAAGGTTACTGTTAGTTGTCTTTCTGTGTCAATTTAAATGTTATATGTGTTATGATAATTAATAATGATTATCTTTAAAAAAAAGTTAGAAGGCTCATGGCAAGGAATTTTGATTATATCCATGGAGTATCCATGAATCCATGAATTGGTGGGAGAAAGTTGGGATAGAAATTAATAAAATAATAATAATACCCTAACTGATAAGGAAAGGGGAGTTAGAGTAAGGATGCATCAGGACTTGGAGGTGGTGTTCATAGGAATGGGAGTGTGGGTAGCCTCCATTTTATGTTCTGTAACTAACTTCCTGCATTAATGTGTCTTTTTGTTTGGGCTGCAGCTTTACTTTGTTCAATTGTTTAATTAGTAAAACTTGACTTGATTAATTGGTGCTGGTCAGTTTAATTGTGGGGGACAAATTCTATGAATTAAGAGACTATTTGTTTGTTTGTTCACTGTATTGGTTTGGGACTGGTGACTAGTTTTAAAAGTGCTCTTTCCTTCTCACAATGAATGGGAATGACTGCGTATTAAGAGACACCATGGCAAAAACACAGATTGGAAAGAGTAGGGGTTCACCCTTCAAGTGCAAAACTTAGGGGTGACCTTGGGACCAGTCCCTGCCTTCCAACCTAAACAATCTGATAGGGTTGTTTGACAATAAAATGAAAGAGGGATACATGTACTCTACCTTGAGCTCTTTTTGGGAAGAGTGAGAGAGAGAGGAAGAAGAGGAGGGTAAAAAATGTTACCTTTCTTTCATTATTGCAAAATGCACCTTTCAAAGGTTTTGACCATATGATGAGTTGATAAATTAATTAGAATAATAGAATCATAGAATTGCAGAGTTGGAAGAGACCACGAGGGCTATCCAGTCCAACCCCCTGCCATGCAGGAAATCACGATCAAAGCATCCCCGACAGATGGCCATCTAGCCTCTGTTTGAAGACCTCCAAGGAAGGAGACCCCACCACGCTCCGAGGGAGTATGTTTCACTGCAGAACAGCTCTTACTGTCAAAAAATTTCCTCCTAATGTTGAGGTGGCATCTCTGTTCCTGGAGCTTGCATCCATTGCTCCGTGTTCCAGTCTCTGGAGCAGCAGAAAACAAGTCTGCTCCATCCTCAACATGAAACCCCTTCAAATACTTGAACAGGGCTATCATATCGCCACTTAACCATATTTTTTCCAGGCTAAACATACCCAGCTCCCTAAGTCTCTCTTCATAAGGCATCATTTCCAGACCTTTCACCATTTTAGTCGCCCTTCTCTGGACATGCTCCAATTTGTCAATATCCTTTTTGAAATGTGGTGCCCAGAACTGGACACAGTATTCCAGGTGAGGTCTGACCAAGGCAGAATAGAGCGGCACTATTACTCCCCTTGATCTAGACACTATACTTCTATTGATGCAGGCCAAAATCACATTGGCCTTTTTAGCTGCCACATCACACTGTTGACTCATGTTCAACTTGTGGTCTACTAGGACTCCTAGATCCCTTTTGCATGTAGTCTCGTTCAGCCAGGTCTCCCATCCTATATCTATGCATTTCATTTGTTTGCCCTAAGTGCAGTACCTTACATTTCTCCATATTGAATTTCATTTTGTTAGCTTTCGCCCAGCTCTCCAGTCTATCCAGGTCCTTCTGAATTTTGATCCTGTCCTCTAGGGTATTAGCTACTACTCCTCATTTGGTGTCATCTGCAAATTTGATAAGTATGCCCCTAATTCTCTCATCCAAGTCATTGATAAAGATGTTGAATAGCACTGGGCCCAAGACCGAACCTTGTGGCACCCCACTGGTCACATCTTTCCAAGACGAAGAGGAGCCACTGCTGAGCACCCTTTGGTTCGGCCGGTCAACCAATTACAAATCCATTTAACAGTTAACTTGTCTACTCCACATTTTACAAGCTTGTTTGCAAGAATGTCATGGGGAACCTCGTCAAAGGCCTTACTGAAATCAAGGTATGCGATATCCACAGCGTTCCCTTCATCTACCAAGCTGGTAATTTTATCAAAAAACGAGATCAAATTAGTTTGGCATGACTTGTTTCTCTGAAACCCATGTTGACTTTTTGTGATTATGGCATTGCCTTCTAAATGTTCACAGACTCTCTGTTTAATGATCTGCTCTAGAATCTTCCCTGGTATTAATGTCAGACTAACTGGACGATAATTGTTGGGATCCTCCATTTTCCCTTTTTGAAAATGGGGAAAACATTTGCCCTCCTTCAGTCTGCTGGCACTTCTCCTTTTCTCCAAGAGTTCTCAAAGATTCTTGCCAATGGCTCTGAGATTACATTTGCCAGCTCTTTTAATACTCTTGGAGTATTAAATCCAATTATTAAAATTGGATTAATACTCTAATTAGCTAAAAGGGAGGTGACCAATTTCATATGTTTAAGGTAGGAATCATGGACCTCTTCAAATTTTGTTGCACTGCAACTCCCAGATTACCTCACCATCAGTCATGCTGGCTAAGACTGCTAGAATGTATAGTCTAGCAGCATCTAGAAATCCACATGACTTCTGCCCCAATCAAAACTACTTTGTGTATCTATCAGTTGCTTTTCGATAGTTCCCTCCAGTCCCTGTAGGAATGCTGGTTTCATTCTGTTTAAAAGCCCACTGCTTGCCTCGTTTCTTTGCCTTTCCATTGTCCCAATTGCCTGGGTTTCTTCCCTGCTGCAACACCTGTTCATTTTGTTTATTGCTGTCACATTTCCTTCTCCCATAGGCATGGGCAAGTATCACAGTACTTTGCTTTATGTCCATCTTTGTCCCTCCACCTCATGACAGCTGTGCATCAACCTTCTATACTTCTTGCCTGCTGACCCTGTTCTTTCCTTCACAGGTTCCTGGGCACCTCAGGCTCATGCCCGTCCCAACCCGCCCACGCCTGCAATGGGATGAGTCTCTGAATCCTTTGCGGATTAGTGTGGGCAGCCTCCCAGTGTTGGCGTCCATGACCAAAGCAGCTGACCCCCGCTTCCGCTTGCGTTGGAAGGCCATTTTGGCAACCTCTCTTGCCCTGGTCCTTGTACTGTTGCTTCTCTGCTTCCAGCGTTCACCCTCAGCAAACAGGCCAGTTCCTCCCAATGCTCACAACTGGCAGCTCAGCGTGCTGCCCAATGAACAGTATAATGACACCTACCCACTTTCATCACCCCAGCGGATCCCAGAAGGTGTGCGCTACCGCATTGGACTCATTGCTGACCTTGACACGAACTCCAAGGGTCCCAGTGAGCATACTTGGTTCAGCTACTTGAAGAAAGGCTACCTGACACTGTCATCTAGTGGTGACCATGTTTCTGTTGAATGGGATACCCGAGACTATACGCTGGAATCTCACCTGGCTGAGAAAGGACGTGGCATGGAGCTTTCTGAACTGGTAGTCTTCAATGGCAAGCTCTATGCTGTGGATGATCGTACTGGTGTGGTCTACCAGATTGATGGCACCAACGTAGTACCTTGGGTGATCTTGTCTGATGGAGATGGTACTATTGGCAAAGGTGAGCTCAGTTTTTTTCATTGGAGAATTCCCTTATATCCATGCTATCCCCCTGACTCCTGAGGCACCAGATGTACCTATGGCCACCCCAACTTTGCGGGCATTCTGAGAATTACTATGCCTTCTGTCCCAGGTAGGCCTGGCCCACCCTTCCCCTACAGTAGTGTTATCAACTGTTGGTGCTTCAGATGTTTTCTACTTCAACTCTCTAACCTCTGACCATTGTTAATTCTGTCTTAGGCTTTGGGAGGTATAAATCCAATCTTTCTGGTGGACCTACAGTTGAGAACCGTTGCTTTATAGTATTTTCCAGCTGAGGTTGACCTATTTTCTAGATTCAATTACTTGCTTTCCTTGCTAATGTTCAGCTGAGGGACCTATTGTTATCATTGTCATTATTTACAGACAAGAGTAAAAGATACTTATTTAGAATTATTTTACTCTGCCTCTTGACCTTAAAAACCCCCACCTCCAAGTTAACTTCCAAATTAAATAACCCAAATATACAATACAATTAACAACAGTACAATCAGTTCATCTAACAAACAAAATATGAGAGCATAAAATAAAAAAAAACTGTTGCAGTGTTAAAATGAGCCAGTTTAAAACTGGTACGAAACCACATCAGGAGGAGAAAATCATGGGGCAGATTTAAAAGTTGATCAAGTAATAAAGGCTCCACCACCTTCAAAAGAGAGGGAGCCATTCAGACATATCTAGGGTGGGAATTCCATAACTGCAGTGGCACCACAGAAAGGACCATGCACTATCTCAGAACAGTTTTAGAATGCTTTATAAAGCCTTGGATGAAGAATGCCGAGGGAAGTCCAATTTCACATTGGGAAAGATAGTCCTTCAAGTAACATACTGAAGGGCAGTTTGGCCATCTTTTGAACAGAGCCCTAGGAAGTGAGTTCGGCTTTCAATGCACACACCTCTTCTCTTTATGAGGAAACAGAGCTCGCTTACGTTTGTGTAGCCTTGATGTATGTCATAGACTGGGACTATGATGTCTTATGCTTTTGCTTTCCTTAGGGTTTAAGGCAGAGTGGCTGGCAGTGAAGGATGAACACCTATACGTGGGAGGCTTGGGCAAGGAATGGACAACAACTACAGGGGAGGTGCTGAATGAGAACCCTGAATGGGTGAAAGTCATTGGCTATAAAGGCAATGTGGCTCATGAAAACTGGGTGGCCAATTACAATGCACTCAGGACAGCTGCTGGGATCAAACCCCCAGGTGAGCAATGGATGGGGCCAAATGGACATGCTTGCATCTGTGTACTTTGTATCATTCTGCTTCCAAGACTGGGCTTTTCAGAGGATTTGAAACTCTATTGTGAAGGATCAATGGGTTGGGGACAAAAAAGCAGGCAAGGGGTATGAAGAATTTGAGGATGTGGGTGCCCTGAAAGAGAGACCAACAGGAAATAAGGGCCTCTTCTTTATTCTTGTGTACACTGTGATTTGTCAAGGCACATGCCTATAATAGTCTCTCCTTTCCCAGAGTTTGAGGTCTCCATTTCCTGATTCTGCTCTGACCTTTGCCCATTTTCTCCCCGGGAGTCTGACTTGCTGTGTCTTTGTTCTGTACGTCTCTGGTACTGTGCCTGCTGACAGCCCTTTTTGTTCCATCCCCCTCCTAGGTTACCTGATCCATGAGTCTGCCTCCTGGAGTGAGAGGCTCCAGCGCTGGTTCTTTCTGCCACGCCGTGCCAGTCATGGGCGCTACAATGAGCAGGAGGATGAGCGTCGTGGCACCAACTTGCTCCTTAGCTCCACGCCAGACTTTGCTGATATCACTGTGAGCCATGTTGGTGATATCATCCCCACCCATGGCTTCTCCTCTTTCAAGTTTGTCCCCGACACTGATGACCAGATAATTGTGGCACTGAAGTCTGAGGAGGATGCTGGACATGTGGCAACATACATCACTGCCTTCATGTTGGATGGGCGTTGCCTGCTGCCTGAAACCCGCATTGGTTCTGTCAAGTATGAGGGAATTGAGTTTATCTAATGGATAGAATGGATGCGTTGTAGGACAGTGCCAATGAGCTGGAAGGAGGAGGCGGGAACAGGAGTTGCACCCTGGGTGTCTTCCTCTGACTCTGGCTGTGCTGTAGAACACGATGGGATGGTGGAGTGCTGCCTTGGCATAGTTTCCGACTTTATAAAAGTAAAATCACTCCTGCAATTGTGGCCTGTTTCTGTACTGACCTCTAGTGGTGGAGAGTGGGCAGAGCCCCTACAGTTTTAATTCCCCTGCTTCATTGAACCCAGGAGGGAACTAGCCTGATTTCCACCTGACCCCCTTACTTTACTCACCTGATTTGATGATTTAGCACAACATCCATGAGGTGTTGGCTTGATATTCCCCTACAACAGTGCACCACCCACTTTTACTATGATTCATGTGTGCCTTTGCTGTTAAGGGGAGGTATTCACCCCTGATTGTATGACAAGGTTATTATCTGACTGTTCAGAAGGCTTTGCTTTGCCTCTTCCCTCTCTGGTTTTGATTTTGACTAGATGGGCACTTCATTTGGTGGGACATCCCAGATGGGACCTGGGCTCCTGGTCTAGAATATGCCAGATACTAGAGCTGGGGAAAGTTACCTTTTTTGGCACTACAACTGTCAAGCTCTAGTCCAAAAAAGTAAATCTTCTAAGCTTTGTAGAAAACAGCAAGGAGAGGGTAACAACCTAGCTCAGAGCTTTTCTGAGTGAAGCAAAAGTAGCTTCTGTCAGATCCCTTACAAGTGAGGCAGAGGGATTGTTTGCATCACATACTCTGTGCCATCACTAATCCTGAGAGTTGCAAGGCTCCATCATAAGTCATGCTTGGACCTAGTGCTCTCTTTAGGATACTGTCTACTAAATATTTCAGTCACAGGATATATATAGGAGCAGTTCATCCGACTCTGGTCTCCATGATCCTTTCTTTACTTATTTTTATTTTAAGGTAGGCTTGGTTTGGTATCAGAAAGCATACATCCCATGCTTTGTACTGTGGCTGAAACTAGCAGTTTTAATGTGTTCTGGCTGTATTATCCAGCTCAGACAAGATAGGTCATGTGAATCTGGTTTAGTTCCATCCCACCCTACCCTTCTTGAACATTTTACTGTGTTTTTACAGTGGGTCTAGAACTGTATGTTTTTCTCACAATAAATTGTGAACTGTTTTCCTAGTTCAAGAGCCTGTGGTGATTTTGCCCACCTGGAAGCACCTACCAAATAGTCCTGATGAGTTGTTGCTTTGACTCTAGGTTATATAAGAAGGCAGAAAACCCACACAGAATCCTCTTTCAGACAGATTTTTGTATGTATATTCAAGAAAACGCGAGCCTTGTAAAAGCTTGTGGGAAAGCAGGCTTCCTGAACCTCAGAGAAACCCGGTTATACCATTTTACCTCAAGGATGGCCAGAGTGTGGCTTATGTGCTGCATGTAGCCTCCCCAAGCCATTTTTTTCATTCCATGCCCAGGGTCTTCATTCTCCCACCCCCAAAACAGGAAGTAACCTTCTGAAATTTTTTGAGTTCTCTGGTTTTTGTGGGTTGGGGTGGTTTGGGGGGATCCCACAGGGGACTGGTGCCCCCAGCCCCTGGCAGTTGATCTTATCCCTGGTTTGCACCATAATGTTTACAGTTGAAATTTGTACCATTTTCAGAAGTGTACATGTGAAGCTGCTTTATACCAGGTCTCTCAGCATCTGCTAAGAAGAAGTGAGTCAGAGACTTGGTTGGGGAAGGAAATAGCAGCAACTAGCTCTTTCTATAGCTGCAGCCCCAGTCCCTGGAGCTCAGTGAACAGGCAAAGCCAACAGGCATTTTGCATTGGTTTTTAGCAAGGAAGTCTTGAGGGGGAGGCGGGAGTTCTGTTTCAGTGCCTACTTAAGACTACTGAATATGGATGATGAGGAAGCTGCTGCAGTCACCTGCAACAGCTGTGGTATGTTTGTGTTCTTGCTGGAGGTTCTCCGTAGCCATACTTGGAGCAAGTGCAAGTTGGTTGTCCGCTTGGAAGAGAAGATCCAATAACTTGAGGCCCTTGTTTCTACTCTTCAGCATATTAGGGAGCATGAAGTTTTCTTGAACAGAGCAGAGCAGATTGTCCTGGATGAGGAACACACACGGCATGTCTCTGAGGAGGAGGTCAGTTCCCAAACACAGGAGGTAGACATTTGGAGGAATGTGACACATAGAAATAGAAGGACCAGGGTTCATTCTGTGAGTTAGGAGCTACAGAATTGATTTGAAGCTCTCCTTTATCAGTGATGATGACGAACACCAACAAGAGCAATAGTGTCATTTTCCTTGGGTTTTAAATCTATGGATGCTGGCCATAAAAGCCTTCAACTTCACATCAAATAGTGTCATTCCTCAGAGAAAACGCAGGTGATCTTGGAAGATTCAGCACATGGAATGGCCCATGCCAATCCTCAACAGGAGACATGTGGTAGTGGTAGGTGACTCCCTGCTGAAGGAAACAGAAGCAGTGGTTTGTGAGCCTGACAGGATGTCTAGAGAGGTGTGCTGTCTCCTGGGGGGCGGGGACTGTGATGTAACAGAGAGGCTGACAAGACTCATCAAGCTCACTGACTGTTACCCCTTCCTTTTGGTCCATGTGGGAACCAATGACATTGCAAGGCATAGCCTTCAAGATATCAAAAGGGATTACAAGGCTCTGGGTAGGAAGCTGAAAGACCTTGGTGCACAGGCTGTCTTTTTGTTTCTCCTCCCAGCTGAAGGACATGGCCCAGGAAGGGGGAGAAGAACAGTGAACAACTGGCTCTGCAGACTGTACCACCAGGAACAATTTGGCTTCTTGGACTTCTGGCACCTCACAGCAGTTGGCAGGAAAATTTTTGCTAAGAGCCTCACAAACCTGATCAGGAAGGCTTTAAACTGAGTTATTTGGGGGAGGATAGGAGTTCATCAAGTGGTAGAGCTACCACTTGATGTTATAGAGAAAACTGAGTGAATCGTACAAGAACCCAAGAGTGGGAGGGAGAAAAAAAACTTAAATAAGCAGCTGGGGGAATGACCTGTGGTCTCTTTCTCCACTAATGCACAGAGCATGGGAAATAAACAAGATAAACTTGAACTTTTAACACAGCAAAACAAATATGATATAATAGGCATCACTGAAACCTAGGGGCTGGTTCCACGACAGGAAAAAGTTCGCCAGATTCCAGATTACCGTCCTTTTGCATCAGGAGTGCATAAATCACATGATGCCTGGCATTTTCGAATGATGAAGACAGATCCAGACACTTTCTGTTTTGCTTAATTCACACAGGCAAAGGTGGTGGGGGGAATCGCCTCCAGATGATTAAAGTCAGGCAGGAGGTGGGGAGGGAGCAAGGAGGGGGTTATGGAGACCATAAATAATGAGAGGAAAGAAAAAGGACAAACAAGCAATCGAAAGAGCGATCTGCCAAACTCCCCCGTCTTCCCCAGCCCCGAAAGGCTTCTGTAAATAAAGGAGTCAATGAAAGCATGAACAAGCAAAAGCATGGTGGAGCAGATTCCCTTCATGCATGCACACACAAACACACACCACAGAACTAGGTCTTGCCTCATTTGGTTTCCCTCCCTCCGAAGCCTTGAATAAAGGCAAGTGAATGGAAGTACAAACAAACAAAAGAATGAACATGCGATCGGCTGTTTTCCAGCACACACACACACACACCAGCGAAGCAGCGAAGCATCTTCCCACCCACCCACCCACCCCCCAAAAGATAGACAGGAAGGGCTCCGTTTTCCAAAGTGGGTTGCAAGCAGAAGGAGGGTGAATTTCTTCTCTCCAACCCCTCAGTCTTTTCGGATAAAGCAGAATGGTCACTCCAACCAATCAGGATTCAGCTCTGCTCACAGTAATTCGAAAATGCAGATGCCAGTTTACATGATCGTTAGTTCCCACGATAAATTGTGCGCATTTTCGCAAACTTAATCAAAAAAGTGCGGAAAACTAGCGAAAGCTGATACTGTGCAACTTATGGGTTTTTTGCACCCCGTCCTGAAAAGGGCGCTGTTGCTTCGAGATGCGTGGGAACTATTCAGGCTTCTTGTCGCATTCTTTGAGGATTTATTTTGCCGTGTAAACAACCCCCTGGTGAGATGAGTCCCATGACTGGAATGTAGTAATAGAGAGATATAACCTATTTCAGAGAAATAGACCAAACAGGAAAGGAGGAGTAGCAGCATTACACGTCAAGGATGTTTACACCTGTGAAGAGGTCCATACCTTAAATCCTGGAAGCCAGCTTGAGAGAATGTGGGTCAAAACTGAGGGAGAAAGAAACAACAGGGATGTCATTGTGGGGTCTATTACAGACCCCCAAGCCAGACTGAGGATTTGGATGATGCCTTCCTGGAACTGATGACCACACATTCAGAAAGGAGAGATGTAGTAGTAATGGGAAATTCCAACTATCCTTATATTTGTTGAAAGTCAAAGAATATAAGGCCCAATGAATTCCTCACTTGCCTTGCAGGCAATGAGGTGATCAACTATTTTAGATCTCTTCCTAACCAACAGTGGTGATCTGATTAATTGGTTGGAAGTGGCGGGATCCTTAGGTGGGAGTGACCATGTCCTCCTGGAATTTGTGACACAGCAGAAAGGGGAAGCCAAGCATTGTCAGTCATGCATTCTAGACTTTTAAAAAGCTGATTTTGGTAAACTTAGGGTAATACTGGGTGTGATCCTGTGGTCAGGAATACTAAATGAGAAAGGAGTTTATGATGGATAGGAGCTTCTTAAAAGTGAGATATTGAAGGCAAATTTCTTTTTTCTTTTTTGTTTAAAATCATGTACATACATAATAAAATATGTTTCAATACAAAAGTTTCAATACTCTTTGAAGTCAAAGATATAAATAAAGATATTGAGGTTTACTCCATGGCATTTTAAACATATATCCGTTCCTAGAGTTAAGTATTGTCACTACAATTCATTTACGTATTTGATCATTGTTACCTCTAAATAGCAGCTAATTTATCTTTGAGTCTTCAAAGTCCTACTCACGCAGTAACCCAGAGACCTAGGTTTTATACTAATGTCTACTATTTTGAACATTTCTTTCAGCCCTAGAGTTACCTTGATTTATTTCTCTAAAGCTTCCATCCTAGCTTTCCTGAGTTATTATCTCATATATAAAACGTCGTCATCCACTCTCCATATATTTGTGACAATTTCCTCTGTTTGAGCAATCTTTACCCTAGCCTCAGGGATTCATTAACGTAAGCGCTTTGACTCTTTAATTACCTTCTATATTTCTCAAATTTGTTGTAAGTTAGCGATGCTGCCCCATTTATTTGCAAAATAAATCGATACAGCTGACCAGTCCTTTAAACAAGTTTCCATTGTTTTTGCTTTTAATCTCATGGTTAACTGATCCATATGCATTGTTTCATATAACTTTGCTAACCAATCTTCCATTGTGGGGCAGTCTTTTCGTTTCCACATTTTGGCAAAGGTTAGCCTAGCTGTCACTATCATATAAAAAAACAGTTTTCCATATTCTTTATCTATCTTTTCCTCCACCATGCCTAATAAAAACGTCTCTGGTTTCCATGGGATGTCAATCTGAAGGATTTCTTCCATGATATGTTTGACGTTTTTCCAAAATTTACCAATCACTTTACAGTTCCACCATATGTAGTAGAATGTTCTGGTTTTTTCTCCGTATTTCCAACAAGAGCCATTAGTTCCTTTATACATCATTGCTAATTTGTGGGGTGAGACGTACCAATGAAAATACATTTTATATATGTTCTCTCTTATGTTTTGACTTAGGGACCTTTTCATCTGAGTTATCCATAATTTTTCCCAACTTTCCAGATCTATTGTATGCCCTATATTTTGGGCCCAGGCAATCATGTTTGTTTTAACAGTTTCTTCTTCTGTATCCCATTTCAACAAGAAATTGTAAAATCTAGTTATCATGTTCTTATTTCCTGCTTCCACTATAGTCTCCCACTCTGACTTTTTGACTGAAACCCCTGTTAATTTACAGTCCATTTTATATCTTTCTTTCAACTGTCTGTATAAGTACCAATGGCATTCAAGATTATTGTTTTTCAACTCTTCTTGTGACTTCATTGCGTGGTGTCCATCCCGTATGTTTAATATGTCCTTGTATCTTAGCCATTGGTGTGTTGGTATCCCTTCTTTGTTAAATATCGCTTCATGTGGTGAAGCCCATAAAGGAATTTGAGGGAATAGTCTATTTTGAACCTTCTTCCAACATTTAATCAGAGCGCTTCTAAGACAGTTATTATAGAACTCTTTATTTATTGTATCTTTTTTGTAGAAGAGATATGCATGCCAGCCGTAACGGTTTCCATCACCTTCAATCACCAAGAGTTTCTCATTTTCCAATTTCGTCCATTCTCGAATCCATGTTAGACATGAGGCTTCATGATATAGCCTTAAGTTTGGTAGACCTAAGCCTCCTCTTTCTTTAGCGTCTTGTAGTACAGTACTTTCCTTTTAATTCTGGGCTTTTTCCCTGACCAGATAAATTTAGATAGATCAGACTGCCAATCTTTGAAGACTTTTTGTGATTGTATTATCGGAATTGATGGGAACAAAAATATTAGTCTTGGCAGAATATTCATTTTAATAGCACTAATCCGTCCCAACAAAGACAGATTTAAATTCTGCCAGTTAGCCATGTCTTTTTTCACTTGCATCCATGTTTCTTTGTAATTATTCTCAAAGAGATTCAAGTTTTTATTTAGAATCATAGAATCATAGAGATGGAAGGGACCTCAAGGGCCATCCAGTCCAACCCCCTGCCATGCAGGAAGATAACCCTGTTCTCGTCACTGGGCCTCTGTTAAAAGCACAGCTACAAGATGCAGGTGAAAAGTGGGCAACCCCGGAAGTTAGAAAAGTGACCCTTTTAGGATTACAGCTCCCAGAATCCTCCAGCCCTCAGAAAAATTGTGCATTACACAGAGAAAATAGAGTATTCTCCCTCATAATTCCCAATAATTATATTATTCTGCAATAACCTGCTTTGAGATTTTTCAAAACATTGGGCTCCAGCTCCCATTTGTCTCTGACAAATGGCCAGGCCGGCTGGGGGCGATGGGACCTCTAATCATAGTGAGCCAATAAGGAAGAATACCAAAATAGGGAAGAAAAAGTGAGGGATGCATCCTGCCCTTGCCCCAATTTTGTAGTACCAAAAAAGTCACTCTTCTAAGTTCTCAACACCCCTAAGCAGAACCAATAGTTGTTGTTTTAAAAAAAGTCTTTAAAAACATTTTAAAGAGTATTTATTTACTGAATTTGTAACCTGGTTTTCTAGTGATGTGGGTTTTCCAGAAAAAGTTGAACCAGAAGCATTTCCGAAAGCTCTAGACAATGTTATACGATTTAGAATATTTGGTTTAAATAATATATCCAAACACATTTAAAGCTGTAGGTGGAAATTATTTTATTGGGAGTATTTGTCACAATGTAAAAAGAATAGCATATACAGTACTATACTTACCTTACATTTAACTATACTTTTTTTTAAAGGACAGATACCTAAAGAGAGCTGTATCTTATATTTCAACATTTTAACCTTTTGGTAATGTATAACCGTAGTACCTTCAACTTCACTCACTCTCTGCACTAGTTATCAGCTCCATTTCAAGCTGAGAAAAAATGATTCAGTACAACTAGTTGAACTAGGGTGGATGTGAGCTTATGGGGACAACATTTTGTCTTCACTACTTGTACTTGTGACTGTATGAGAAGCAAGAGATTTTGTGAAACACAACAAGCTTAGCATTGTGTTCACTTGTTAGTCTGTTCCTCTGTGCACTAGGATTTGCCAATGCTTATCTCCCTAGAAAAATAACTAGAACTTCATATCTTGTATTTAGCCCATTCAAATATGATTGATAAAGCCCAGACAACTATGGATAAACATACACATGCGTATATGTGTATGTGTGGAAAATTTTCCACAGGAAAATTGGGGTTTGTTTGTTTTGGAAACAGAAACAGCACTACAGTTGTCCCTTCATATTCACTGGGTTTTGGTTCCAGGACCCTCCGTGGATACCAAAATCTGTGAATACGCAAGTCCCATTATATGCAATGGCATAGCAAAATGGTGTCCCTTATATAAGATGGCAAAATCAAGCTTTGCTTTTTGTATTATTATTTTTTAAAGAATATTTTCAAGCCGTGAATACTTAAATCCATGAATACCAAATCCCTGGATATGGAGGGACAACTGTACTTTAGCCTCTGCAAAGAGCCACTCACCTGGGGTGAGTAGACAAGCAGGTCCAGGTGACCAGGCAGGGAAGCTTTAGTAAATTGGGAGAGCAGTGCTATTTTAATTTTTTAATTGCATCTTTATGGTTTTCTCCTTGAGCTGGGACTCAAGACATCTTTCAATATAACTAAAAAATCTGAGTCCCAATAAAAGCTTAGATTCCCCCCTCCCCTTCCCATTGGGACACACAAAGCAGCTTCAGTGCAATGCACAAACAGTGAAAGCACGGGCTAAATGAAGGTTAAAAGCACAAGACAAATGCATCCACCCACAGCTGTCCTCAACGCTGCCACTGAATGTGTCCCAATTTACGCCTCAAGATGTGGTGCCAAGATGCTGTAACGGTAGAGGAAAGTGAGGAACTTGCGAAAGACGTCAAAGAAAGGCCAGTGGGAGAGGACACAGATGCTCTCCCAACGATATCACCAGGTCTGCATACATCTTACGTTTAAATCTGTGTTTTTAAATTCTGATTCCCTTGATCTTATCCTCTTGGTTTATCCTTATACTTCGTAACTCCATAACAAGTAAAAATAAAAGTGGCGAAAGGGGACATCCTTGTCTGGTACCTTTCAATATTTGTATTTCTTCAGTTTTTTTCTCCATTAATTATTATCCTTGCATTTTGTTTACGATATATGGTTTTAATCCAGTTTGTGAACTTTTGGCCAGCTCCTATCTTCTTCAGAATTTCCAATAACGTAGACCAATTTACATTGTCAAATGCCTTTTCTAAGTCAAGGAATATTAAAGCCAGTCCTTTGTCCTTGTGTCTCTCATGATAGTCAATTACATTTTAAATGTGTCTGATATTATCCTTCATATATCTCCCTGGGAGAAACCCACATTGATCTTCACTTATCCATTCTTTAAGAACTTTTTTCAATCTATCCGCCAGTATAGCCGCAAAGATCTTGTAGTCCACAGTTAGTAGAGATATGGGGCGGTAGTTTTTAGGTTCCAACAGGTCTTTATCTTCTTTGGGTATGAGTATGATATTCACCTCTTCCCATGATCTTGGATACAAGCCTACATTAATAGCATCTAAAGTTTTTTTGAATGGTAGGATTAATTGATCTTCCATTGTTTTATAAAATTTAGTGGTGAAGCCACCTGGACCAGGTGCCTTTCCATCTTTTAGTTTTCTAATAGTGTCACTAATTTCTCCCACTGTTATCAGCTGGTTTAATAACTCTTTTTGGCAATCCGAACATTCTGCAAGTAGTTTATTTTCCAAAAATGTTTGAATTCCCATTTGGTTCTTCCTCTGACTTTGGTATAATGATGTATAGTATTCCTTGAAGATCTTTTTAATTTTATATTGGTCTGAATGTATTTGGTCTCCTAGCTTGATTTTAGAGATGAAATTCTTTTCTTTTTGTTTTCTTAACTGGTAAGCGAGCCATTTGCCCGGTTTGTTCGATTGTTCAAAATTCTTCTGTTTTATATACTGCAATTTCATCCTAATCTCGTACATTGTAGTTGCCATTATTTGTTCCCGAAGAATTTTAAACTCTCTTAATAGTTCTTTGTTTGCTGGATCCTGTTGTAACTTGATTTCTCTGTCTCTAATATCATCTTTGAGCTTTTCCAATCTTTCTAATTTTCTTCTTCGTAAGATAGCATTCTGTTGTATAAAGAAACCCCTCATCACTGCCTTGAAAGCATCCCATATTACATTTGCATCTGTCTCAGTATTCATGTTTGTTTCAAAATACCATTTGATTTCTTTCCTTGCCTTGTGTAGGATTTCCTCTTTTTGCAATAAGTTGTCATTTAATTGCCAAAATAGTTCAGGCTTGTTTCTATCTTTCAATTCCATTAAGATGGGATTATGGTCTGACCAAATCTTGGGCAGGGTTTCAACTTTGTGAATTGTATTACCAATATTCTTTGAGACCAAGAAAAAAATCAATTCTTGAAAAGGATTTATGGCTCTCAGAATAGAAAGTATAGTCCCTTGCATCGTTATATTTCAGACGCCATGCATCAACCAGAGCTAAGTTTTTCATTAGAGAATGAAATGACTTGGGTAATTTCCCTTGACCTTTTTTTTTTCTTCTTCAAAGATTTCCTGTCTAATATCGGTGCAATTACCCCATTCCAGTCACCACACAATATCATTATGTCATGGTCAAATTCTAGAAGCTTCTCCAATACCTTTTTATAGAAGATACTTTTCTCTCCCAATGGTGCATATAATCCAAGAATCAGAGTTTTATTATTTTGAATGTTAGTTTCAATTATCAAAAATTGACCCTCTGGATCGTTATATAATTCCTGGGCTTGTAACCTGTTATTTATGTAAATCACTACCCCTTTTTTCTTGTTTTTGCTGGCCAAGACGTAGTCTTTGCCCAATCTCTTATTTCTTAAAAGACCAATGTCTTGTGTTTTAATATGTGTTTCCTGTAAACAGATTATCTCATACTTATTTTTACTCAAGAAATGATATATCTTTTTTCCTTTTTTCTTGGGAGTTTAGCCCCTTCACATTCCAGGTTAGTATTTTAGTCTTCATTTTGCTTTTTATATGAGGGTTGTTGTCTCAGTTACTTGGCACTTCTCGGAAGCTGTTATTATTTTATTTATATTTCTCCCCTCCTTTAATGGTTTATAATTCCCCCTCCTGTTGCTCTTCCTCTTCTTTTCTTCTTGCTGCGATTCTCTCTCCAATTCACTTCCTTCTTTTTCTTCCTCCTCTCCTAGGTCACCTCCCACCTCTGGATCTAAATCTTCTGTTTCTTTTTCTTGTTGGTTTGATTCTTGATCATCTTTGTAAATTGGTCTAAGATCTTTCTTATATTTACTCAAAAAATCTTCTATTTTCCTTCAGAATTAATTCTAAAATTCCTTTGTTTAAACCTGAAGGAAATTCCCTCAAGTTTTTCCCACTTGTATTTGATACTGTTTTGTCTGAGTTGTTCCGTTGGGGGTCTATATAACCTCCTTTTCCTAAGGATCCTTGCAGGAATATCTTTAAATAGTATGATGTTACTACCTTCAATTTGAAACTTTTGTTCGAAGTTCTTTTGCAAAAAATAGATCTCTTGTTCTTTTCCTTACAAAATATATTACTATATCCCTCGGTAATTTCTTTTGCTTAGCTATTTTTGAGGGAATTCTGTAAATTTTATCAATCTCTTGCTCAAATTGCATTTTTGTCTTCCCCATAAATTTAGCCAATTTTGGTATCAGCAGTTTGTAAAGATCTTCCTGTGTCTGTTCCTTTAGTCCTCTTAATTTGAGACAGTTTTCTCTCCACTTTAGCTCCTAAAGAGCTTGTTCATCCAATTCTTTCTCTTTACTTACTTCCACAGACTCTGCCTTTTTCTCGAGACATTCCACTTTAGATTCCAACACATTTACTTTTGCATTCAATTTCTTTGAGTCTTCTGTCACTTTATCTATGGATTCTCTGATTGCCTTGAGCTCTCTTCTCATTTCATGTTTCAAGTCAGCCTTCATTTCACGTAGTTCTTCTCTCATCAGTTTTATTTCTTCCAAGATAGATCCATGGCCTGGCTGGTTTGCTTCAATGGAAGGTCTTCTTGTGGTCTGTAAAGTTGTTTGCGTTGTTTTCCTCATTTTACTGGGATATCTGTAAAATTACATTTTTCCTCTTTCTTTCCTTCTTTACACAAATTATATATGTATTTATTTATTTCCTCTTTCTTTCCTTTTTTATACAGATTTTAAATTTCAAAGTTATAAACCGTTCAGTCTCTAAATTACCAAATATCAATTAGGTATCAAATAATAATATCAATAGTATCAGTAATATCAATATACCAGTGATATCAGTAACCCTCAAAATAGACAGAAATGTCAAATAGTAGTATCAATAATACCAGTAATATCTGTCGTATCTATTGTATCAGTAATATGAGTAGTATTCAGTTAAACAATAAGCTCAGTGTTAATAATGTTCAAATTTTCAGATTTCCCACCACCTAAATATCACGGTAATAATATGAATAATATCAGTAGCGTAAATAACTATCAGTAGTGTTCATAGTTATTCAAGTTTAGCAGTACTATCAAAAAGTAGTATTAATAGTATCAGCAATATCAGAAATATGAGTAATGTCAATGATATCAGTGGTATTCCATTAGTCAGTATTATCAATATCATGGGTCACCTATCGCCACCACCTACGACTCCTCAAGCACTTTCATCAGCGCTGTTTACGCACAATCCTAAATATACACTGGACTGACTATGTGACGAATGTTGCTGTCCTTGAGCAAGCAGGGATCACCAGCATTGAGGCCATGATATTGATAACGCAGCTGCGCTGGGCAGGGCACATTTCTAGGATGGAGGACCATCACCTCCCAAAAATAGTACTCTACGGTGAACTTGCCACGGGTCAGCGTAAGAGGGGTGCTCCAAAAAAGCGATACAAAGACTCCCTGAAACAACATCTCAGGCTCGGTCAAATTGATCACCAACAGTGGTCCGCCCTGGCCTCACATTGGGAGGCATGGAGACACACTATCCACAATGCTGCAACCTTATTTGAGAACTCACGCCGAACAAGTCTTGAAGAGAAATGGCAACGCAGAAAGAATCACAACCCAAAAACACCACCCAAGGAGACCTTCTGCTGTGCTTTTTGCAACCGGACTTGTTTATCTCGGATTGGCCTTTTTAGTCATCAGCGCGCTTGCAGAAAGCACAGGATGTGTCCTTCCTGAATCTTCGTTTGCGAAGTAAAGCCAGAAGGAGAGAGAGAGAGAGAGAGATTATCAATATTAATAAAGCTCAATTATCAATCTACACTAATCAGTTATCAATTCTCAATAATGCACAATTATGCTCAATTAACACATATCCTTGTCAGTAGTATTGAATTAGTCAGTAATATCAATGTTGGTGAAGTTCACTTTACAAGTTTCAACACTAAGTATCAAATAATAATATCAAAAGTGATCAACTTCAAATGGACAATAATATCAAATAGCGGTATCAAATAATATCAATAATATCAATAAATCAGATTTCAGTAGTACAGTTGTCCCGTAACATTCACGGATGTGACATTCACGGTTTTGAGTATTTGTGGGTTTGTCTCATCCTGTGTGCTTGTCTGTGTTTTCCCTTACCTTTCTAAAAGGAGAGCCAACACAGACAAGCAGGGAGTGTGAGGAAAAGCCTCTTGAACCAGCCCTCTCCTGTGCCTTTGCCAGCAGAGGGGCGGTTTTAGGGGTTTTCGGAGAGCCGACACAGACAAGCAGGGAGTGTGAGGAAAAGCCTCTTGAACCGGCCCTCTCCTGTGCCTTTGCCAGCAGAGGGGCGGTTTTAGGGGTTTTCGGAGAGCCGACACAGACAAGCAGGGAGTGTGAGGAAAAGCCTCTTGAACCGGGCCTCTCCTGTGCCTTTGCCAGCAGAGGGGCAGTTTTAGGGGTTTTCCCTCACCCTGCATGCTTATCTGTGTCTTCCCCCTTCCCTTTCTAATAGGCTAGAGGACACAGACAAGCACAGAGTGTAAGGAAAAGCCTCTTGAACCGGCCCTCTGCTGGCCCTTCGCTCTCTTTGCAGGGAGAGCGAAAGCCCAGGGAGGGTGATTGTTATTCGCGTTTTTTTCACATTCGCGGGGGTCTGGCGACCCTAACCCCTGTGAATGTGAAGGGATGACTGTACTCAATTGGTCACGTAACAATATCAATAATACTCAGTTATCAATTTGCATTTATCAGATATCAATTATCAATTTTTGCTTATCAAATAATCATAAATTAGCCAGACTCAATTATTAATCCAATAATTTAGTGAGAAAGGTCAGCCAAATTTTATGTTATTATATGTCAGTCAAAGGGTCAAATAGCTACTCAGTATTAAGATCCCAGAATCCTGACAGGGAGGAAACTTCACTTCTATTCAGATCAGCCTCATTTTCGTTCTTTCCTCTCCATATCACGTTCTGTGACTGTCTGTACTGTACTGTCTCTTTCTGTATTTCTGTCTGCAGCGCCTCCTCTGGCTTCCTCCTCCCTTTGTAGCCTGCTTCTATCTCTCCAGCATTAGGGCAGTCTAGAGCAGACCAATGTTTGTCTTCCTGTCGTCTCTTCCTGTCTCTTCCTCTATCTCCTTTATCTCCACTCAGCAACCTACATGTAATAAAATCAAAATGAAGGGGAGGAAAAAGAGAAAAGAAAAGAAAGGCAACATAACAAGCTAAATAAAGAGAGAACTAAAATAAACTAAAATAAAAAAGAAATACCACGGACCGACAGATTGACAGACAAGACAAATGAAGCAAATGGACAAACAGGTTTACGAATATAACACCTGGAAGATTAACACTCACCAGCAACCCACTCGAACTTTATACACACACATGCACAGGCTCAGACAAAGGTAGACAAAAACAGGCACCGACCAGACAAACGAATTTACGAGGGTCACACCAAGAAGATTTTTTTTAATTAATTTATTTATACCCCGCCCCTCTGTTAAAACAATCGGGGCGGCTTACAAAATTTAAAATACAATACAAATAAAATCCCTAAACACCCCCACTCCCACCCTCCCCCATAAAAAAACATTAAACAAATATAAATTAAAACAACTAATCTAAAATCACTTTTAAAACTATAAATACAATAAATATAATAAATGGCCAGCAGCCTAGAAGAGGCCAGGATCCCCTGAGGCCGGGATCTAATTAGGAAAGGCCTGCCGAAAGAGATCCGTCTTTAGTGCTTTTTTAAAGCCACTCAGGCTTGTTACCTGACGAATCTCATTCGGCAGGTCATTCCACAATTTGGGGGCGATTACCGAAAAGGCCCTCTGGGAGGTTGCAGACAGCCTAGATTTTTGTGGCTGAAGCAAATTCCTCCCAGAGGACCGGAGTGCGCGGGGAGGATTGTATGGGAGGAGGCGGTTCCGGAGATAAGTTGGACCCAAGCCATTTAGGGCTTTAAAGGTAATAACCAACACCTTATACTGGGCCCGGAAACTGATTGGCAGCCAGTGGAGAGATTTTAATACTGGAGTTATATGGTCTCTCCGAGATGTTCCCGAGACCACTCTGGCTGCCATATTTTGTACCAACTGAAGTTTCCGGACCAAGCATGAGGGCAGCCCCATGTAGAGCGCATTGCAGAAATCTAGACGGGAGGTTACCAGCGCGTGCACCACAGTCTCAAGGTCCCTTACTTCCAGGAAATGGCGCAGCTGGCGTATCAGCCGAAGCTGATAACAGGCGCCCCTGACTGTCGCATTCACCTGACTCGTCATCTGAAGCGATGAATCAAGGAGCACCCCCAGACTGCGAACACAGTCCTTAACGGAGAGCGTGACCCCGTCCAGGACTGGAGGTTGCAACCCAACTCCTGGTTTGGGGGCCGCTACCATGAGCACCTCCGTTTTATCTGGATTTAATCTCAATCTGTTTTTCCTCATCCAGCCCATTACTGCTTTAAGACAATCATTAAGAGGAGAGACGCCATCGGAATTCGAGGCCGATGATCGGGGCAAGGAGAAATAGATCTGGGTGTCATCAGCGTACTGATAACACCCAGCCCCATAACTGCGAATAATCTCACCCAGTGGCTTCATATAAATGTTAAACAGCATCGGGGACAGGATGGCGCCCTGTGGAACACCACAAGTAAGCTCCTTTCTGCTGGAGCAGCTGTCCCCGAGCAACACCCTCTGGGACCTGCCCAAGAGGAAGGACCGAAACCACTGGAGCGCAGTGCCTCCGATTCCTAACCCCCTCAAGCGATCCAAGAGGATGCTATGATCTATCGTATCGAAAGCCGCTGAGATGTCTAAAAGCACCAACAGGGCCATGCTACCCCTGTCAATGCTTAGACGCAGGTCATCAGTCAAGGCAACCATGGCAGTCTCAACTCCAAATCCCGTCCTAAAGCCAGTTTGAAATGGGTCTAGATAATCGGTTTCATCCAAGACCACTTGGAGTTGAAGCGCAACTGCCCTCTCGATCACTTTGCTCAAGAATGGTAACATAGAAACCGGCCTATAGTTGTTCATGTCCAGGGGGTCAAGGGAAGATTTTTTCAGGAGCGGCCTAACGGCTGCTTCCTTTAAACAAGATGGAACACACCCTTCTCTGAGGGATGCATTGATGATGTCCTTAAGGAACATCATCAAGGCAGTCCCCCCCTGGATGGCCAGCCATGAAGGGCAAGGATCAAGAGGGCAGGTCGTCTTCCTAACCCTACCAAGTAGCTTGTCCACGTCCTCAGTACTCACAGATTGAAATTGATCCAGTAAACTGACATCAACAGAGTTGCTGGACACCTCGTCAATTGTTTCTGCCAAATTACTGGTATCTAAGTCGGCTCTTATCTGAGAGATTTTATCTGCAAAGAAATTGTTAAACGCGTCACAGCAGGCCGTCGTTGGGTTAAGCAGCGGGTTCTGCGCAGGAATAACCTGCGTCATCTCCCTTACCACCCTAAACAGCTCTGCTGGACGGGACTCTGCAGACGCAATACGTGCAGAGGAAAAGGATCGCTGTGCTGCACGTATTGCCTCTCGATAGGACCAAAGAAAGTTCCTATGACGAGTCCTGTCGGATAAGAGTCGAGTTTTCCGCCAGTTGCGCTCTAGTCGTTGTCCAACCCGCTTCATTTTCCTAAGCTCTGCTGTATACCATGGCTTACGGTTTGAAGCGGGTTGGAAAGGACGCTTGGGAGCGATCGTGTCGATAGCCTTGGTAAGATCGTTGTTCCAGGTATTAACCAAAGTTTCGACAGGGTCACCGGCGTTACCAACCATTAAACCCTCCAAGGCTTTCTGGAATGCTATTGGTTCCATTAGCCTTCGAGGGCGGACCATTCTAATAGGTCCACCACCCCCGGTGGGGCAGACAGTGGCTCTTAGCTCCATCTTGACCAGGAAATGATCCGTCCATGACAACGCGGTCGTTTTTATAACCTCCGCCCACGGATATTCCTGTTCCGTACTGAAGACCGCATCGAGGGTATGACCCGCACAATGTGTGGGCCCGATGACCATTTGGGATAGGCCCATGTTTGTCATGGTTTCCATGAACTCCCGAGCTGCACCAGTCAAATTTGTCAAGCTGTTCTCAAGTGGAATGTTGAAGTCCCCCAAAACTAAAAGTCTGGGAGACTCCAACAGCAACTCTGAGACCAGCTGTGTCAGCTCGGTTAGGGAGTCTGCTAGACAACGGGGTGGTCGGTATACTAGCAGAATCCCCAAACTATCCCTGGTCCTCAGACTAAGGTACATACACTCAAAGTGGACTGTGTTTCGGACAGGTATCAAATAACTTTCACCGGCAACCCACTCAGACATACACACACAAACACACAGCTCAGACCGAGGTAGACAGAAGAACGGGCAGGGAGTTAGTCATCTTTGCACCATGTGTGTGACGCCATTAAGCAAGCCAGCCTCAGTCTGTCAAAATAAGAAGTAAAAATCTTCACTGTTCAAAGTCAAAGCAGATTTTTGCTAATAGAAACAGTACTTGTATTCTTAGACGGATTGATACAGTGTGTTGCTCAATTTCAAATCGCTCTCGTCACTCTCGTCCCGGATCCTATCCTTTCAAATGCACTGTGTCCATCTCGGAAATCACAACTCACACTGATTCCTAAGCCTCAGGATCAGCCAGAATGTGTTTTTATATAAATGTTGTATAAGTATGTTACCAGTCTTTAAAAGTTCGTGGCAGGCGTTCGCTGGAAAGACCAGCTGCAAAACACGCGCGGCGGTGGTATGCAGCCCCAACCTCCTCTACTACTTGTTTCCCCTGCTGCCCTGGTGGGGGATTAGGAGGAAAAAAGCCCCCCCCCCGAGAGTAGGAACCAGGTCTTTGAGGGCCCCCTCCGATCTCCCCGTTCCTTCTGAAGAGAATTTCAATCCATTTGGCAAACACCAGCTGGATTATCCTACCCCGCATGGCTCGATCCTCCGGAGCTCCTTCCGTGAGGGTCTGAATACGCCACCATTACCAACTGGAAGCCCCTTGAAGGCACAATTTCAAACAGTTCCAATGAGGAGGAAGAATGGGAAGTGTCTCAAGAAACCAGGATGGATGTCTAAAGAACTTTCAACAGAGCCAAGGTTTAAAAGGGACAGGTACAAGAAATGGAAAAATGGGGACATCACCAAAGAGGAATTCAAACAAATAGCCAGCACATGTAGGGAGAAAGTCAGAAAAGTTAGAGTGCAGAACAAGCTCAGGCTTGCTAGAGAGGTTAAAAACAATAAAGAGGTATTTTTTGGTTATGTCTGTAGCAAAAGGAAGAACAAGGAAATGGTAGGGTCACTGTGTGTAAAAGATGGCAAAATGGTAACAGGATAGGAAAAAAAGGCAAAAGTACTCAACACTTTCTTTGTCTTGGTCTTCTCCCAAAAGGTAAACAGTGTTCAACCTGGGGAAAATGGAGTAGATGATGCAGTAGGGAAAATGCAGCACAGAAAGAGGTACTACATGCAAGAGTATTGAAAGAACTGGCAGAAATAATCTCAGAGCCACTGACAATAATCTTTGAGAATTCCTGGAGAACAGGAGAGATCCCAGCAGACAGAAGGAAGGCAAATATTGTCCCCATCTTGAAGAAGTAGTAGAAGAAGAAGAACCAAACTATTACTGCCCAGTCAGCCTGACAGGAAATATCAGAAAATATACTAGACAGATCATTATGCAGGTAGTCTGTAAGCACTTAGAAAGGAATGCCATGATCACTAAAAGACAAGATGGGGGTTTCTCAAAAACAAGACTTGCCACACTAATCTCTCTCTCCCTCTCCCTCTCCCTCTCTCTCTCTCTCTCTCTGATCAAGTTAAAAGCTTGGTAGATGAAGAGAATGCTGTGAAAGAAGCGTATTTTGATTTCAGTAAGGCCTTTGACAAAGCCCCCCATGAGATTCTGCAAACAAGCTAATAAAATGTGGGCTAGACAATGCAACTGTTAGGTGGATTTGTAATTGGTTGACTGGATGAATCCAAAGGGTGCTCACCAATGGCTACTCTTCATCCTGGAGAGAAGTGACTAGTGGGGTACTACAGGGTTCTGGGCCCAGCACTATTCAACATCTTTATAAATGACTTGGATGATAGAATAGAGGGCATGCTTATCCATTTTGCAGATGACACCAAATTAGGAGGGGTAGCTAATACCCCAGAGAATAGGATGAGAATTCAAAATGCACTTAACAGATTGGAGAGCGGGGCCAAAACTAACAAAATGACTTTCAACATGGAGAAATATAAGATGCTACACTTAGGCAGAAAAAATGAAATTCACAGATATAGGAAAGGTGGTACCTGGCTTGACAACATTACATTTGAAAGGTATCTAGGAGTCTTAGTAGACCATAAGCTGAACATGAATCAACAGTGTGATGCGGCAGCTAAAAAGGCCAATATGATTCTAGGCTGCATCAATTGGGCTATAGAGTTTAGATCAAGTGAAGTAATAGCACCACTCTATTCTGCTTTGGTCAGACCTCACCTGGAATATTGTGTCCAGTTCTGAGCACCACAGTTCAAGAAGAATATTGACAAGCTGGAATGTGTGCAGAGATGGGTGACCAAAATGATGAAAGATCTGGAAGCCACGGCGTATGAGGAGTGCTTTGGGAGCTGGATATGTTTAGCCTGGAAAAGAGAAGGTTGAGAGGTGACATGACAGCCATGTTTAAATATTTGAAGGGATGTCATAGTGAAGATGGCACAAACTTGTTTTCTGCTGCTCCAGAGACTAGGACACAGAGGAATTGATTCATATTATAGGAAAAGAGATTCCACCTAAACATTAGGAAGAACTTCCTGAGGGTAAGAGCTGTTTGACAGTGGAATACGCTGCCTTGGAGTGTGGTGGAGGCTCCTTTGGAGGTTTTTAAACAGGCTGGATGGCCATGGTGAGTGCTTTGGTTGTATATTCTTGCGTGGCAGAGGGTTGGATTGGATGGCCCTTGTGGTCTCTTCCAACTAACTCTATGATTCTAGGTCATATCATTGGTCTTTCTGCCTCAGTATTGCCTATGCTTACTGGTAATGGCCCTCCAAGGTTTCAGACCAAGGTCTTCCTGAGCCCTAAACCTAGAGATGCCAGGGATTGAATGTGTGACCTTCTATATGCACACTGTTACTCTACCACTGAGCTAGAGGCCCTCTTTTCCCAGTAGAGCAATGTATTCTGACACATAGAAGATAATCTTTGCCACTTTGTGAGGCTTCCTAAGATCAGAGGATCCTAAAGTACCTCCACCACAGTACAGTCTGTTTCTATCCTAAATCAATACAGTACATGGCTTCTTCATAGTGGGTGATATTCAGAAAGGTGCACTAGATGGCAGCACTAGTTTGCTGAAGACTTAAGGAGCTTCTTCAATCATCTCTGGAAGGTCGAGCTCAGCCTTTAGGGGTGTGGTATAGTGTTTACATAAAATGTGTCAAGTCAGATCAATGTGCCCCTTAGCATTTGCTGTTATGTATACATAAAATTTGGATCACAGTGTAAGATTACAAGGCATACAAAACTAAAATACATGAGAGGAGCAGAAAACAAAATTAATATTTGATAGCCTACCATGTTGTATTGAAAACCTTGTCACATAAGGTTAAACAGAACAAGCTTGGCTGCTCTTTATTATATAAGCTAAATTGGCAAAAAGATCCACTGAGTAGCATTTTATGGAATTTTGCTGAGAAACTCAGCTGTGATGTGTATTGTGTTCACGTCTCCCTAGCAACCAATCTAATATGTCTTCCATTAGGGACTCATGGGATTAATGGAGGCAAAAGAATCTTGACAAAAGTTCCCTGCATTATTATAATTAGTTCATGGCTTACGTTCCTTCCGCTGTGAGCAGAAAAACAGTGAGAACTCTGCATAAATGCAAATATTTTCCCTGACCTCTAAGTCACTGCCCTAATCAAGCAGCCTGTGAAGTAATCTACAAATTGGCTAGTCAAGAGGCTTGTGGGAAATGACCACCAGTCCTGAAGTATCTTTCTCATTGTTAACTGCCTTTGAGTCAACTTCAACTCATGGCAACCCCATGAATGACACACCTCCAAGAGCCCCTGTCCTCAACCGTTCAGCTCAGGTCTTGCAGGCTCAGGGTTGTGGCCTCCTTCACTGAGTCTATCCATCTAGTGTGCAGTCTTCCTCTCTTTCTACTATCCTCTACCTTTCCTAGCATTGTTGTCTTTTCTGATGAGTCATGCTTTCTCATGATATGGCCAAAGTACAACAGCTTCAATTTAGTCATCTTGGCTTCCAGGGAGAGTTCAAGCTTGAGTTGTTCTAGGACACATGTGGTAAGCACTCTTACCACAAGGGAATTTAGTCAATTCAAGTACCAACCAGGTGCTCCTTGATGTTGTTGTATGTCTTCAACTCATTTCCAACTTATGGTGATCATAAGGTGAACCTATCACAGGGTTTTCTTGGCAAGATTTGTTCAGAAGGGATTTGCCATTGCCTTCCTCTGAGGATGAGAGGGAGTGAGATTTGCCCAAGTCACCCAGTGGGTTTCTATGACCAAGTGGGGATTTGAACCATGGTCTCCAGAGTCCTAATCCAACACTCATGTCACTATACCACACTGGTTCTTGCACAAATTCCTAGTGACCACTTTTGTTCTCAGAAACTCACCAATGGTCCAAACTCAGACAAGCCAGAAAGCTAAGGAAGAATTCTGTTCATTCTGCAGAACCAAACTATGGAACCCTTTGTCTAGACACACCTGAGCTGCACTCAGGGTTGTTGTCTCCTTTGTACTCTTTGCCCAAACTCTGTGATTGATTTCCTTAGAGGTAATTTGGACTCAGGAACAAAGAGACCTGCCGAATGCAACATGGCTGGACATTCTGTTGCTTGCCTCTAAATTCTTCCCATGTTTCACTTGACAAGGTAATTGCTGAGAACTGCCCATAGCACTATCTTGCCCACTCTAGAGTGGAACCCACATTTCCAGGACAAGTATTTTCTGGTTTGTTTTGTTTTTGCACCACCATGCTGCCTTGTATCCCCAGATAATGCTTCGCCCCCTGTGAAGCATCCGTTGTCGCTTAACGACAAATGGCATTTCAGTAGTGTTTGTCCAACCACTCTAGGCGTGTGGTCATCTGTCTTTATCACTTGGAAGATCCCTGTTTCATAGAATCATAGAACAGGAAAAGACCATGAGAGCCTGAGAGCCATTGCAGCAATACACAATCAAAGCACCCCCAACAGATGGCCATCCAGCCTGTTTAAAAATCTGCAAAGAAGGAGATTCCACCACACTCTGAGGTAGCATATTCTACTGTCAAACAGTTCTTGACATACATGGCTTCAGCATAGGAGGTACAGATAGTTCTTTAGGTCAAGGGGAAAGAAAGTAGTGTGACTATGTTGTTTTTTAACCTTTGTGGTTCACCTCCCCCCTAACCAAGCAAAGAACTGAGAGCATCCTGCTATGGTTCATTGGCTCTTGGCCCAGCTGCATCCAATGTTTGGCTAATTTCCTTCCCTTACCTACTTCCCTTCAATTCTCTTGCTTCTATCTATATGAAACCTTTTCTTCAAGAACCCAGGGATTGCTTCATTGCTCTTGCTTCTAAATTCTATGTTGAACTGCCTTCCCTACCTCTGAGGTGCTCAGAGGTTCCTAACTTTGGTTCAATATTGCATCAGTCACCCAGGTTGACCAACTGCATGAATCCATATGCAAATTTGTATAGATGTGCCAATAAGAACACCCATAAACAGGTTGTTGATTATTTATATATTGGATATACCTGGCTGGAAATATATTTACATAGAGGAATTGAGTACCACAGATGAATCTCATAGTTAATTGACTCAGAGTTATTCCCGTTCATGTGTGATATAATTATATTAATTAAATATGCACTGAGAAGAAAAAAAATTGCACCCATTTTACTATTTTTCATTCTGAATATAAAAATGAGGACCTGTGATAATATGAAATTTATTCCCCATCCCTTGAAGGGTGTGCTTCCTCTTGAGGACTCCCAATCAGTTTGGAACAAGAGTGTTACAAAGTCCTGCTCAGAGCGTGATAAGGTGGCAGGTTTCAGAAAGGGAAAAAATGATTCTTCCCTATTGCTTCTTGACATTTTCTCCCACCTTGCTGTATAATACTATTGATCGGCTTGCCAGCTCTGCTTGCTATCGCTATTTCTGGAGCAAAGAAATCTAGAGAAAAGAGAGGAGGAAGAAAAAATATTCATCCCACCCCCATCTTGAAATTTAAGGTTTGTGGAGGGGGGATTAATCTCACTTTAACAATAATCACAGCTTGGTGTAGTTATTTGGATGTTGGACTAGGAGTCTTGGAGACTAGGTTTTAAATCCATACTCATCCATGGAAACCCACTGGGTGACCCTGGCAAGTCACTCTCAGTCTCAGAATTAGGCAATTTAAAACTGCCTCTGAATAATAAATCATGCCAGGAAAACCTAAAGTCATCATAAATTGAAGGCACTTAACCACAAACACAAGAACAATGATAATCCACTCTCCAGGATTCAGCATGGGTTTTAAACAGGCCAGTTTCTTCTCCCACTCTCTTCTCTTTGTTCTTCCACTGATATTCTCAGTAGACTCAAAGGCCTTCAAGTGATGTTGTGTAGATCCAGAAAAGTCTTTTGAATAGGTCCCTGTTAGACACTGAAAGAAAATTCTTTTGTGTTCAAGCTACAAATAAATATACCTCTGCATGCCTAAGGAGTGCTCCAGGTATGCAGAAAATTTAACATTATATTTTGATGATCACATTTTGCTTCCAAACAGATAGCACAAGTACTACCACTTCAGTTTTGTTTTAGAACAGAAGTATAAGAAATTTTTGTCTGTCAAGGGCAAGGTCAGTCCTTCCATTATGCAGGATGAGGCAAATTACTTTCCCCCTCCGCCAGCAGCAATTCTGTCTCTCCAGAAAGTGTTATTGGTTGAAACGGGATTCATATAGTGATCCAGAGAAAGTCAGCCCCCAAACACCTGGCACTGGGGGATTTTCAGTGCCAGGCATTTTAAGTGAGGTTTCTTGGGAAATCACTTGTGCTGTAGCAGCATAGGTGATCTCTCAGTGGACTCAGCCCATAATGCCTGGCACTGAGGCACTCAGAGCCAAGCATTTGAGCTCAGCTAAGTAGGGAGCAGCATGAGATTCTTTGTACTGTTTGCACTGTTCTCCAAAGACCCCCTTCTGTCTCACTCTCAGGGTGGCTGATAATGGTGGTGCTTGTGTAGCAGCAATGGGAGAGCTTGTATTGCTATTGGTCAAGGACGATGTTCCCTCAAGGGTACTTAATCAGGTACTGCATGCATATAGTCAGCACTGCCAGAGCTCAAAGCTCAACTACCTCTAGGGCCCTTTCACAGTACACAGCTATCGCACTTTGATTCCATTTTTAACTCCTATAAAATCCTGGGATTTGTAGTTTGGTGAGGCAGCAGTGCTCTCTGGCTAAATATTCTTGATACAGCTCCCTAAACTGCAAATTTAGGATGGAATCATGGCAATTAAAACAGAATCATAGTGCTATAATTTGGTAGCATGAAAGGACCCTACCTCATTCCTTCACCACCACCCCTGGCACCTCCTTCCTTCTCTTTCCCTATGCTCATTGATGATGACTAGGCAAGCTGTGATGTTTGGAAGTGCATGGATGGGTCTATTTTGAAATGAGAAGGATACCTGTAGAGTTGGGACTCTGTCAGGATCTTTTTATTATTGGGCTTTTGCAGGGTAAGGATGGCTCCAATCTTGAAACACCCCCCCCCCCCCGGCATGCATTAAACACTTGTGCATGAACAGCTGTTCTGACTGGAGACCATTGCTTTGGGCTTCAAAGAGAACAGCCTCCTGATCTCCTTGTCATGAAAATGCACAATATAGAACAGGTCAAAGCTTACCTTATGGCACTGTAGTATCTAAACTTTAGTTCCATATTAAGTCTCCACATTGAACAGCTTCAGACTTTGGTGGCAATAAGGAGCTGGGAACTAGTAACCAACTTCAGCCTTGACCTATCTGGAACTTATTCCACCGTTCTTCAGCTCTTTCATTTGAGATTTCTCAGTGTGGTTCTTCATGCCATATTCATTACTCCAACAGTGACTAGGAATTGTCGTTCCAGATGATTACATCTGTAGTCTGAAAGGAGCACAAAACAGAAGTCTCCCTATTATGTAGCTTGGGTACTATATGAAATGACTACTAAGAAAATAAGAAGTTGTGATCATTTTACCAGGTCCCCTGTCGGTGGCTTTTGCTAGGAGATCTGGTGGTTTTTAAACTATGCACTCTCCAAGTTCAGAGGAAGTCACCAAGCTGTCTAATTTCAACATAATCCTTTCCTCCACTTATGTGAGGTCAATTTTTCCCCAGCCCCTCCCTACCAACCCTGCGAGCATAGAAACCATTTTGAGAGGGGGCTTACTAGAATCCTTCCTTGTACATAGCCATTTCCAGGAGTTAATCTTTGACTATGTGTAAGTATCTATAGAAAAGCGCCCCCCCCCCCGGTTTGAGGAACATCTCCTCATAAATACCCTGCCAGTTCCTTGAAATAATTCAGCCTATAACTGAGTACATGTGGGAGATATAGGACCTCACTCACCACTCTCCCTGCTCCAAGCATCTCCATATTGAGTTCAGCATTTGAAAACCGCACCTATGTTTTTACAACTAGATATGCAGAGGTACAGAACCAAGAAGAAGCAGCTGCCAAGCTATGGCATCGCAAGAAGCTGAGATGTTGATGGTGGTTCAAGTAATTGCTCTCCTCTACAAGTGTTGCCATGTATGTTATGATTGCTAGGGCGAGCCAGAAGAACTGATTCTCAAGCTGAACAAGTGTTCCCTAGCCACGTTATATAATTCAGATTTGCTATGACCTTGTGGATAGTCCAGGATAGTATTTTCATGACCTGAACTTACTACTGAGAAGAGATGGTGCCTTTTATGAACAAGCAAACCATCAGAGTTGCATGCACTATAGAAAATTTGTCAATTTGCTCTCTGATTCCTCCATGTTCTTTACTTGAAATGGTATCCAGTGTACATAATAATTAAGTGGGGGTGGGATGGGATGGGATGGGATGGGATGATCTCACAACTGACAAGATAGACAAGAACATAGGAAGCTGCTTTATATGAAGTCAGACCATTGATCCATTGAACTCAGTAGTAGCATCACTGACTGCAAGCACCTGTTTGGGGTTTCAGGCAGAAATTTTTCCAGCCCCACCTGGAGTTGCCACAGAATGTGGCTCTGCTACAGTCCCTAGCAGTGAGGAATTCCAGGATCAGGCATATAATCTAATACTTGAACAAGGCGTTTTCCTTACATTGTATTGGACATCTTATCTCATACTTAGCTGCTGCACTTCAAGAACTCTCTGCTCTATCTACTGAGGGCAGTGGTGTAGGCTCAAGTCGGTTGACTTGGACTTTAGTTGGACTCAAGTCACTTCAGTGACTTGACTTGGACTTGACTATGCCATAAATCAGGTACTGACTTGACTCCACTTGAGACTTGTATGTTTTTAGCTACTGACTTGCTGGCCTTGGAAGAAGAGGAGCCCTCCAAAGCATTTCCTAACAGCAGGCAAGACTTGCCCCTGAGAACTCATGAAGTGTTTCTTCAAGGGGAACACAGCAAATGAGTTCAGCAACAGGCTTGAGGTGGAAGGATCCTCTAAAGCTTGCCTTTTCCTAAGCAGCAAGCAAGGTCGGCTCGGCAGCCTTGTGGGAAATGTTTCTCATAGGCTGCCAAGCAGACCCCAAGCCCCACCTCAAGCCCAACCTCTAGTTTAGTGTTCCCATTTGCTCTCATATCCCTCCTGATTATTCCTCAACCCAAATGAAGTTAGTGTCTCTACAGCCAGCCTGCAACCTCACTAACCTTGCCCTTTCCTTTGTCTCACTCTCACTGATGCTTCACCAGCTCCCTCCCTGGATATCCAAGCTGGCCTCCACCACAATAATCAGCCAGGATGATCAGTTGTTTGCCTAATGCTTCCCGTGCTCTGGGAGCAAGTCTTGCATGCTGCTGCTCATAGGAAATGCTTTAGAAGGCTCCTCCAATGTGTAGCAGGGACAGACTGGCTTCTGAATAGACCTAAACCCTGCCTCAAGCCCAATGGCAACTGCATATCAGAGGATCCTTCTAAAGCATTTCTTAAGAGCAGCAGCATGCAAGACTTACCTCCAGAAGCATTTCTCTGAGGGGAATAGCAAACAGTAGGCTGTGGACCAATCGGTGGGTGGGGCTTCTAAAATGCAACCTTGATAAATTTTATTAACAGCACAGCTTTGTTTAAATAAAGCCTTGTTGAACTTGCCTATGATCATTAATTTTTTACCTAACTTTGTGCACATCCACTTGATTTTCTAGTTATTGAAACTCCACCTCCCCACACACACACCACCACCACCTCCTTTTTTCTTTTAAAGTTGGCTCCCAGGCTTGAGCCTTGACTTGAAAGTATCTTGCAAGGACTCGAGACTCGACTCAAGACTTGAAGGTAGAGACTTGAGACTTGATTTGAGACTTGATGGGGGGAAAGACTTGAATACATCATGGACAGAGGGGCTTGTTACCTTCACACTGGACTGAGATCATTTTCAAGTCAGTTGTATTTTCAAAATCGAGAACAAAAAATGGCTTTTATTATCTTTCCTGCTACTAGCAAAGCACAAGACTCTTAGAATGTAATCTGATGAGCTGACTATGATGGCAGACTATGAGATTTGATAGTCTGCTATCCCTTCTTCCTGTAGTATCTTGATACAACATTCAGGCTCTTGAAGTGTCTTTCCCCCACCTGTGTTACCATACCCTACTACACCCTCCCTATAATATCTCATAATTGGCAATATTGGACACTTCAAGGAGTCTGGTAGACCAGGGTGAACCATAGTGAGGTCAGATGGAGGTCACAAGGACCTGGGAAGGTGCCTTGGAAATATTCTAGCAAACACACCCAAGCCAGGATTAAGTGGAGCCCCTAGTAAACAACACCATTAAGGAGGGATGTGCTAATCCCTCCTTGGGTCCCTCAGTGATGAGTCACAATCAAGTGACCTACGCAACTCATATTCCCAGGAAATATCCCTCTGTGCCCCTCCTGTCCTACCATGTGAGTTTGTCATAAACCCATCAATTTCTATCACCCAGCCATCTATGACAATCAGAGGAGTTTCGTTTTCCTTTGCTCCTGTGGGAGAGTCATTTAGCCATTGTAGTAGCCAAAACATGCCTTCAAGGCACAAAATGGGTTAGAAATATCACAGCCTACACAATAGCAAAGTGTCCCACTATGAACGACATCCAGCCACTCTCTGTCAGCGCGCCCCCCAGACTGGACTTCCAGTGCCACCCTCAGACTTCAACCTGAGTACTTTGCTGCTTCTCAAGACTGGTAACTATTGCCCTATTTCCTGAAGCTATTCCTCTATCCAGCCTTCTTGCCTTAACTCTTTGATAGCCTTGTGTGGTTATTGTGAGCATGTGTTGCATGTGTGAATTCTTCTGTGTTATTTTCCAATTAAAAACATATCATTTCACTTTAAACTGGAGTTCTCTGCCATTAGGACTGGTATACATAGGTGAAAAGGTCCCGAAGTTACCCATCTTTCGCAGCATTCCATTTGAGCTAAGCATAATTCCCCCAAATATTAATATCACTCATGGGGCTCTAAAGCACCCACACCCCTTAGGGTAACACCTACTTTTAAAAACATCATGGTCTGTCAGCATTTATTGGTTGGCCCAATAAAGGTATGATCACAATATGAATTCTGGTATCTGTCATGATCAATATGGCTGACCTGTGTGTTTCAACTGTCTTATTGTTGTGCTTTATTCTGTTTCTGCCAGTCTTCTTGTGTTGGTTGACACCTGGTCATATTTAGGCTATCTGGGTGTACTTGGCTGACCCATGGCATTTGTAGCAACTCACTGTGATAATTGTAATGACATCCAGTGTGTGTGTCTTATAATAACCGACAAAGGCAAGTTCACCTCTGCTCATAACAAAGTGAGAAAGCAACTTATTGCAGGTCTGACATCTGCAAGGATTCTTGAACTATTGCTCCCATAGAATGCTGCCCCTACTGTCTGAAGTCTAACCATAGTTGGCATCTATGTTGATTTGACTATGAAACTCTACCAACCCAAGAGATTAACAGATGGTTTACAAGGGTCACTTCCACACACCCTTCCTTCGTCTCCCAGGATTCAGGAACCCAGATTTACTGTCAATTTATATATATTTCTGTTATAAAGCCAAGCTTTGTGCAAACAGTGAGTCCGAGTTTGTGGTCTGGAAAACTAATGCCTTGTGAACACTTCAGGTAAGAAAGGAACACCTGTGAAATGTGAATAGCTTTTGTAGATGAGGACTCCATAGGAAGAATGCCTACGCTCTTAACTTGTGTGTTCTGTGCATCTGCATTGGACTAAAGGGCATGATGATCCTCCACAATATTTGAACCAGGCAGTAGAATACACCGGTCTATACCTAATGTTTCTTCCTTTCACTGTGGTGGCCTAAAACAGAATGCCTACTCAGCCTACACAAGCACCTCAAAAGGGTTGGCAGATATATCAGCAGCCTGCCACCTACAGGAAAGTGGGGGTCCTTTAAAAGACAGAGGGAAGCAGTGTTGGAAGCACAGAGGCATCAATACTTGTAAAGTGGTGAGTGAGAGGGGGGACTCTAGAGAACATGCCTGCCCTTTTATTTCATCTCTATTTCTTTCTTTGCTCTATGTACTCTTTTGCTTCCTTCCTGCCTGCAGAGGTCACTTCCCCCATCTCTGAAAAGTTAGTTAGTCCTTTGTCTGGAAAGGGTGGAACCATGAGACTCCCTTCCTCGTTATGGATGCTAGCTAACATCCACACATGAGAGCCAGCTTTTAGGGGCTCTTCTAACAAAGTTTAGGTAAACTGCTTTTGTGTTTCTCCTTTCCTCTCCCAAGATGGATTTCCTGAAACAATAAATGTCAGGTTTTTTTTCTTTTTTACCTTACAAGAGCATCCTGAGTACTTTCTCTTGTGTCTGCCACAAGCTCATATTGCACTGGCTCTGTTGCACTCTGCTCGATAGAGATACCAAATAGAACCATCCTGAGGATGCCAACCCTCAAGATGGTTCTGCTTCCCAGCTGTATTTGGGAGGTGTCCACTTCTTGGATGGACAGACACTTCTTCTACTCAGCTTCAATATCCCACATGTTCCTTGGGGGAAAGGTTATGGAATTCAGAGAGGGTAAAACTAGATCTGCATTTGTTCATTTTTCAAACCAGTCATTTAATCAAATAAAACATTGTGTTGCTTGATCTTTGTGGTGGTGGTGGTGGGGAGATTTTAATTGATGGAAGCTTTGGGATTTCTGTTCAGCTGTCACATAGTGCTCCATACATGCTATTCTGTGGAATTCCAGATGCTTTTATGAATACCCTTATGAACGCAGATGCAGACTAAAATTTGAGCAGAGAAGTGCTCACTTTCCTTTCACTTCACAAGGCTCTTTTCCATGAAAAAACACACTGTAAATCCTCTCTGTTCTTTGCTGCCCATATGTGTAACATATGCTTTGTCCCTGAGATTGAGTCCAGTTAAACTGCAGAATTAACTGAATTGCTATGTTTGTTGGGTTATATAAACTGATATGAACATAACTGGTTTATTCACTGTTTTAAACTGATAATTTTAGTGTTTAATTTTGTTCTACACACACACACACACACACACGCATGTTGCACAGTAATACATGGGTTCAAGTGTGAATTATGTTATCACTTTGTTGCATTATAGTCTGTGTTTATTGTTCTTGTTCTAACACAAATGTAAAGCCTCACTTTTATTTTTTATTTTAAAACACAAAACATTATTCTTAAAGATCTAAAAATGTATCTTTCAAAAATGTCAGATGAAGGAGAAGAAAAATTATTGGTCAGTTTAACAGCATTGCTCTCACTTTTTCGTTGCCTTCTGTCCACTTAGGTATTTTTTAATCAAGACAAATTAAAATCATGTTAGACTCAATAAAGTTCTTTGCTGAGCTGGCTTCAGCTTATGGAATCCCAGACCTGCAAGCTTAGGACAGCCACATCTTCCCACACCGTCTCTTGCTGGACTGCTCTTACCGCATTCAGCTGGAGCTGTATGACTATAGCCTAATCTGCGGAGATACTCAGTTGAAGGATTTTATTACACAGTACCTAGCTGGAAAGGTGAGGCCTTGACTTAATTTGAAGCCAGATGGCCCTTTCACTAGAAAAGATGGAGGCTCTGCAACCACATACAGATGTGGTGATTGAAAGTGAATGGTCACTGTTAAAAGTTCTGGAACATTGTGCTGGGGCTAATGTAATAATGAGTGACCTTGTAGAAAAGATATGACTCCCCATGCTCTTTCCAGAAAAACTGTTTGAGCTGTAAATTGGCCCTCGTGGTCTCTTCCAACTCTGCAATTCTATGATTCTATGAGGATTATGAGAATATCTTCTAGAAGATTATGGTGAGGGCTCTTGAGTTTCACATAGTCCCATTCAGGCTCCTGAGCCAGAATAAAATCTGTGACTTCAGAGGTGAGGAGTATATCTCTGATTTTTACACTAGGTTCTCTTGGAGCATGCAGCTAATCTATAACTTCTTGAGAGAGCAGTGTATTCTCTGTAATTTCAAAAGAACCATCTCCTTCACATCATTAGAAACAAAAAAGCCCCCTAGCTACCCTTTCAAAGACCTGAAGATACCCCAGTCCTTTCCTCACTATGCATTTGCACAAAGCAGCCAGAATGGTAAGAACTGGTTACTTACCTGTAACTGTAGTTCTTCAAGTGGTCATCTGTGAAATCACACAAATAGGTTTCACTCATGTGCAGAAACAGCATTCAGAACATTCTAGAGCAGTCAGAAGCTTTTGGCAGTAGCCCTGCTCACTGTCTCCAGGGTATAACTACCCAGTTCCCACCAAGTATCTCAGTTCCATGTCCGCCACCTAGCAGCATCAATGAAAACCAAGAAACGGCAGGGCACTTGAGGGGAGCATGGTTGGGTTTGTGTGATCTCACAGATGACCACTTGAAGAGCTACAGTTACAGGGAAGTAACCAGTTCTTCATCATGGTCTCTGTGAATCACACAAATGGGAGACTAGCAAGCTACACCTACAAGGTGGCAGGAGTATCCTGCATCACCAAACACAAAGGAGTAGCAGTACCCCATGAAAGAAGACACCAAGACACAGGACAAAGTGCAGAGACAAACATGAGGTATATTGTGAATCAAAGTGCAAAAAGGTTACAAGCATGTAAACTTTTCTAGCATCTCTAGTACCTTGATGTGATATCTCTTCTCGATAGGTGAGCAGAGACCCTTTACAGAGAAGTCCTGGGTATGGGCTCCCCAACCGTGGAGTGAAGCATTGGTGGTCAGGGTTTTCTGAGGCTTGGCCTTGTGGAAAGGCATGCCCACTAGCACATTCCTAGGGTTGGTCCACCACAAGAGGGACCATTGAACCCTGCTCGGGAGGATGAGGAACTTGGGCTGGCGATCCCATGGTAGGTTGAATTCATGGATGAACCAAAGCTGAAAAGGACTATTATGAAGCCTGACATAAGGTGTCACCGCTGTCGTAGATGCCATGAATCCCAGTAGAACCTGGATAAAATGAGCCTTCACTCGCCTTTTGTCGAAGCAAAGTTGGAGCGGGTCGAGCAGACACCAGTAATGCTAATCTGGGAGAAAGCCCTTGAGCGTGTGGAGTCTAGGAGTGTGCTGATGAAGAATACCCTTTGAGAGGATTCGAGAGAAGACTTCTTGTAGTTCACAATGAGGCTGAGAGAGTCCAAAAGCATGAGAGTGTAGTTAGTGTCTGCAAGGAGCTTGTCATGAGTAGGGGCGACCAGAAATCAATTGTCTAAGTAAAGGTAGACCTGGATTTCTCTCTGATGTAGCCAGGCAGCAACTACTGCCATGCATTTGAAGATGCGTGCGGCAGTAGAGAGTCCAAAAGGCAAAACTTGGAACCTGTAGGATCTTCCTCCAGTACAAAAGGATAGGTAACGGTGATAGCATTCTCGGATTCCATTGTGAAAATAGGTGTCCTTGAGATTGAGGGTTACTATCCAGTTCCCATGTTGCAGAAATGGGAGGATCATTAGAATCATAACCATCCCGAACTTCTTTGGGCGAATATAAGCATTGAGCCCTCTCACATCCAGAACTGGATGCAGACATCATCCTTTTTCTCGACAATGAAATAGCGGGAATAAAAGCCGAGGTGTCGTGCAGAAGAAGGGATGGGTCCTTTTCCTAGCAAAGTGGTGATCTCCTGTATGAGAACGTTGGAAGAAGGGGTAACAGACAGGAAACCTGTAAGTGGGTGGCTTTTGAACTCAATGGCATAGCCATGATGGACAATGTCTACAACACAGGAGTCAGTTGTGACGGATTGCGATGTGGAAAGATGGGGAGAGAGCTTCTGTCCAAGGTATGGGCCAGAGACTGCACAAGGAGGAATATCCTGCAGAGAGTCAAAGCTGACATTTGCCTGCATCTAAAGGCTTTTTCTTGGCTGGCTGTTTGTAGTGAGGGTATGGACGCCTCAGTGGCAGAGCTGGAGTGGACTGATTTGAGGAGGAATATCATGCTTGAACTGGGCTCATCAAGCGCTGAGATGAAGACGGATAGAAGATCCTATAGCAAGATTTTGGCTGAAAATGGGGCTGAGAAGGAATTCCAAATTTCCTTGTCATGCTTCTTATTTGTGGGTCAGTTCAAGCTTATTGTCAGTCTCTTGGTGAAAAAGGCCAGCTTCATCTAAAGGCATGTCCTCAATCATTGAGCGTGCCTGCAAGGAGAAATCTGAGGAGCAAAGCTACACATGTTGGTGAAGAGCGACAGCCCCAGCTAGAGTCTTAGAGTTAGAGTCCACAAAGCATATGGATGAATTCAGCTGATGTCCAGCTAATGAATGTGCTTCGTTATAAAGTGCTGTTGCCATCTGCTTATCCTCTTCCGATAGTTTTTCTAGGAATGGGAAGATTCTCTCCCACAGGAGTTGCTGGTACCCACCCATGTAAGCAGAGTAATTGACGATCCGAATTCCGAGGCCGGCAGAGGCATAGAACTTCTTCACCATTGTATCTACTTTCTTTGTTCACTGGAGCTGTATGAGGCTTGTGTTGCGATTTTGACTGCGAAGCCTCGACCACAATAGAGTGCAGCTTTGGGGTGGTGTGAAAGCCAATCGAGCTCTAGCTCAAGAATCCTGTACAATCTATCCACCTTCTTAGAAGTGGGTGGAATGGAGGACGAATTCATCCATGAGCGTCCAGCCATTTTAAGCATAGAAGGAAGCAGTGGAATGGATGGTGGGGTGGGCACCCTCCTCTGTATTCACTTGTGGATGTCATCTACTGGCTCATCCTCTGGACGATGAAACTTGAGGTTCAAGGCCAGATGCTGGCCTTAGGTGTTTCAAGCAATAATTCAATCAAGCAATTAAGTGACCATTCCTCAATCTATATCCTATGGAAATTTCTCCTCACATCCCCTCCTGGCCAACCTTACGAGGTTGTCACAAACCCATCAATTTCTATCTCTCTGAAATTAAGGCAATCAGTTGAATTCTCATTTCTTTGGTCTATTCCATGGGAGAGCCATCCAGGCATTGTTATTACTAAACTCGTCCTCCAAGACTCAGAATACGGTATAAATATTAGAGCCCTAACCATAGTAAAGTGCACCACAGTGGATGGACCCAGCCACTCTTTCTCGGCATCCCTTGGATTGAAACCTCCCGTGCAACCTTCAGACGCCTGTCTTATCTTCGCTGCTCTTCAAGACTGTTAACTATCACCCTATCTACCTGGACTTCTAACTCTATCCAGCCTTTCTGCCTTACTCTGCTATAGCCTTGTATAGTTCTTAAGAACATGTGTTGTGTATGCTAGTTTACTTTTGATATTATTCCAATAAAATATGTTGTTTTACTTCAACTGGAGCCTCCTCTACAGTTAGTATGGGTATGCATAGGTTAAAAGATCCCTAAAGTTACCCTCCTCTTGCAGGCCTCCTTATTGAGCTAATAATCCCCCTAACTAGATTTTGGCATCACTGGTTGCACTTTAATACCACCTCTTAGGGTAACACCAGCAGGTTCGCCTGATGATACTATCCAGTGTGAGAACAAAGCACTTTTGCTGGGCCAGGGTTTCTGTATCAAACGGGTCAGTGAGTTTTAAAATAGCATGGCTGTAATCTCCAGTGCTACCAGGCTGAGTGAACCTTGGAGCCCTTGGGATCAAACTTGCAGTGTTGCGGCTGCAGTACAGTCGTCCCTACACGTTCGCGGGGGTTAGGTTCCCCAGGCCCCCGCGAATGTGAAAATTCTGTGAATAATGACTGCCCTCCCCCTCCCCCGCCAAAGCGACCATGGGGCCTCCAGAGGCCCCATAGTCGCTTTCCCCCGCCTCCCCCTCCCTTCCAAGGCCTTCACGGGGCCTCCGGAGACCCTCCCGAGGCCCCGTGGATGCCTCCCTGGCCCTCCTGCCTCCCTCCCAAGGCCTTCACGGGGCCTTCAAAGGCTCTGTGGAGGCCTCCTCCCTCCCCCCCAGGACCTTCATGGAACCTCCGAAGGCTCCGTAAAGGCCTCCCCGGCCCTCCCCCCTCCCCCCAGGGCCTTCACGGGGCCTCCGGAGGCCCCTTGTCACGGTTTTGGGAGGGCAGGGGGCCCCTCCCAAAACCGCGAATAATCAAAACCGCGAATGCTAAGTTCGCGAATGTGGAGGGGCAACTGTACTAGCATTTAATCATTGTGCCACCAGGGCTCCCTTCCCTTGAGTCCCATTTGATACAGCCCATTTTTCTTTTTGTCCTGGCTGCAGTCCAAATGTAGATCCAAGATTTTAATTGGCTACTGAATTAATACATTTTATCAGTTGAGAGAATGGATGCCTTTTGTTTTCCCCCTTGAGCTTGACAGATGCTGCTGTGATGAAGCCTGTTCGAACAGTCTTGACTTGGGAGTCCTCTTTCTACCCCTTAGCTTCTGTTGGACTAAAAGTGTCTTATCTTGTGACCTCTGGCTATTCTATGTGCATGGTGTGTATGCTTTTCTTGTGCCCCAAACATCACCTGTGAGAGATTGGGAGAAAATACAGGTGTGTGATGCTACATTTGCATGTTTCCTTGCCTTGAGGCTCCAAGATTCTCTGAATAAAATTTCAAGAACAAATTGTCATCTTTATCATTTAACAAACTCTGGTGCTCCTGGCAAAATGCCTTTCCCATGAAGGGAAACTTAAAAAAAAACAAACTAAGAGAAAAGTGTATTTGAGCAAGTACAGCGTGCTTTTTCTTTGCAAAGGGAATCAGCTACTATGTTCAAAAAATAATCTTGTAGATTCCTGCCTCTGAACATGTGCAAAGTATGTAAAGGGAACCCCTGTCTTTGCGTTAAAAAAACAGCAAAACCCATAGAGTTAAAGAATCTATGGCCTTGTTATGTGAATTGCTAGTGTCCATGGAAAATCCACACATGTAAAGATCTTGATTTGGGGGATTTAAATTAGCTTGGTTGGCAAGCAAGAGGTTGTGTAACTTGCAGGATCTTGTGCCCTGTGTATACTAGTACTCACTGGGAGAGAATGAGCCAGAGAAACCAAATAAACTTGAATGTTTTATTAGAAATGAATTAAAACTGCATTCATGCCACATCCATCCATCCAGCACACTCACAAGAACCATCCAAAAAAAGCAGGAAGAATCAGAAAGGTGGGTTAGCTTAAGGCATATCAAAGAAATACTGTACTGCTCTGAAGTGAAGAACTCCTTGTGAGTAGCACACTGGAGGGAATTACTCTTGAGTAGCTTGCAAAGACAAGGTGGAAGATAGTTAAAGGGAAAGGAAAGGGGGAAGTTAGAGGTGGGGAAAAAGAAGCCTTTTGTCCAGTTAGGAGAGAGAGAGATTAAGTGGGAGGGAAGGAGCCCTTGTCAAAGAGAACTTTGGAAGATAGAAGAGAGAGGAAAAGGTCGGGGGGGGGAGAGAAGTACTGACTGATGTGGAGACAGGAGGAAAGTAGGGACTGAGTGTGCTAAAGTGAGATTTTGGGGTATAGTTATATGCAAAATCTCCTTTGAAGGTGCAATTTAGAGAGGAAAGCAATTGTTTATAAAGATTCCCAACATTAAAGCAAAGGAAACTCCTGATGAGCTAGCCTGTAGGACAGGACAGTTTTCAAACCGATGGTTGACAGACAACTCTCTCTTTGGGATGCAGATGGAGAGATAAGGAAACCGGCCTCACACATTGATGAGATTTCCAGCTAACTTTTGAAGTGGTTGGAAGGATGCTTCCATTCTTGGTGACTTCTCAGAAAAACATGGCATTATTATGGCAAACTTCAAAGAAATTCCACTTCACCTTTACCTCAGGTGTGAAATACATTGAGGAACCTGAAATGGCCTGTCCTATGGCATGTATGTGCAGGGCGAGTGTACTCTAGCCCTGACCTGATTTTTCCCGTCAGCTTCACGGAGGCCTTGCATCAATATATTTCTATTATATGTGTATAAAAAATGGATGGAGTGGTCACTCTCATTACACCCTCTTCCCAAGACCATCTGTGATAAACCTGAGCCTGGTACTGAGAGCAAAGATGGCAATCATGCCCCTTGGTCCTATTTACATGAACTTTAAAATAAGCTCCACTGAAGATTATCCCATGCAAGTACGTACAGAACTGCAGCCTTTATTTAGAGAAAATCAAACAGAATATAATACTAATTCAGATATTCAAGAAAATACAAACTAGGATGCTAGCAATTACAATTCTTACTTAACTAAATATGGTGAAAGCTTGACATTCAACAGATGGAATACAGGTAATGAAATTATTTCAGCCCTAAGGCAATGTAACCAGTGTTACCTGGGTAGATGCTTATGATTTGAATGAAACAGTCTGGTAGCACCTACAGTCCTTAGAATTTGTTTCACACCAAGCTCTACACAAAATGGACCGAAACCAGCAGTTTTCTGAAAAAAATCCCAAGCTTGCTGATGGGTCCTGAATTTGCACAAAAATGTTTTGGCATGTTAACCTAAGTGGAAAGAGTTTGGGAAAAAATCAGTTTATGAATATATATTCCACAGAGGGAAAAATACAGATATCCAAAGTCTTTGTTCAATAAGTGAATCCAGACTGGATTCAAAACCTTGTAAGGCCCCATTACGCAACACAACAAATTTGATTATTCTGTGATGAATCATAATAAACTGATGTTGTAAACTATTTTTTATATATTTTACACTGAGAGAGACAGATATAAATACAAAGCAATTGTGTGTCTTTAGGTGGGTGGGGGGAAGAGAGACTGTATATATGAGACAAAGAGGAAAGAAATAAAAAGGGGGAAGAAGAGGGAAGGGGCAAACTATAGCAGCACCTTTAAGACTAATTGATTTATATTTTAGTATAAGATTTTGTGGGTATCAATCCCCTTCCTCAGATGCAATGACAATACGTAGCTAAGTAGTGTCTCCTGGCCTGACCCCCTTCCAATCACCAGATTGGGTGGCAAAAGAGCTCCATCCAGCTGGTGATTGGGGCAGAAAGAGAAAGGTTGTTTCAGCCCTCACTCTCACCAGCCAGTGAGGCTGTGATGAGGACTTGTGATGAGGTCCTGTTCAGTGGTGTCATTCAAAACAACCAACAACCAGTTCCCACCCCCAGCTCTTCCACACAGCTTTGGAGGGTCTAGTCCTTCCCTCCCTCTGACCTTCTTCCCTTTCCATCCTCCCCATCCACTCCTCTTCCTCCCTTTGCTACTCCTGGCTCTCCTTTAACTTCCTCAGCCTCCCTGTCTTTTAACAATTTTAATTGGTTCCAGCAAACTCGTGTGAACCAGCTATGATTGTCATAGCCTTGCATCCTTAAATCCAGCATCCCAATCACCAGATGAGTGGACCTCCTTCGCCAAATCAGGTAGCTGCCTGGTAAAGCAGGATTGGGAGTGCATTCACAATTGTGGCATGTTATGTTTGTAACTATGGCTCAGTTACGAAACCATAGCTTGACGTTACCCATCTGTAACTGTAATACTGAATTTCAGCCTGAGGCTTTTAGATTGCTGGATTCTCTTATTCTCTGGTATGTAATGGTGTCCTCATGTCTCCTTGAGGGGGCAGTGGTAGATCTCCTGCTCCAGAGAGGTTTCCATTTCAGGCTCAAAGAGCCTGTTTGCAACATACATACATACCAGAAATTTGTCATTTCCTGAGCAGGCTCAGAGTTTTCAAAGCTGCTTCAATTGTTCAGGTGTGAGGTCTCTAAACTCACACTGTCAGCATTTCAGACCAGAAAGCCACACCACAACAAAGCAAACATGGATTCCCAAAAATGCCTTGTAAGGAGGCTTAGAAGTGGTGTTGGTCCCATACTAGGAACGCAGAGAATGTTTCTCTGCCATATGTTCTAGCAACATCAGCTGTATCTGCATGTGATTCCCATCTCGTGACAGTATAGCCAAGAGCTGTCCAGTCTCTTTCAAGATTCACCCTCTTACAGTATACAGTTGTCCCTTCATACTTGCTGGGGTTTGGTTCCAGGCCCCCCTGTGGATACCAAAATCCATGAATACTAAAGTCCCATTGTATGCAGTGGCATAGCAAAATAGTTTCCCTTGTATAAGATGACAAAATCAAGGTTTGCTTTTTGGATTATTATTTTTTAAAGCATATTTTCAAGCCGTGAGTACTTAAATCTGTGGATACCAAATCTGTGGATAGGGAGGGACAACTGTACTTTGAACTTGAATATCCAGGGTCAAAGCTCTCTCTATAAGTGTTCAAGAGCAGTTCACAATTTCTCTGTTTGTTTTTCACCCAGATGATAACTGTTTGTTGAGCTCTGTCCAAATAGTTTTGTCATGTGTTTAGCAAAATGAAAATCAAGCAGTTAGGGGTCTCTGGTTTTTATACGTGGCTTCCACACTATAGTTTGTTATCACTGAGGCACTGCTTTCCTGCAACTAGCCAAAATCAAAATAGAAAGTTTCTACATAGCAACAAAAATAGTGATGTTTTAGGGAGGATGGGCAACTTTTTTCTCTCTCAAGGGTCATATTCCTCTGGGTGTAACTTAATGCCAGCTGTAGGTGGGGTTTCAACCATAGTGGTGGATGTGGCCAGAGCCCAAAATAGGCAATTACAATCAGCTCTCCATATCCAGGGATTCTGTATCCATAGATTCCATCATCTACAGCTAGAAAATATCCCCCCTGCCCCCCCTCCCAAAAACATTCCAGAAAGCAAACCATGATTTTGCCATTTTGTATAAGGGACATTATTTTACTATGCCATTGTATATAACGGGACGAGCACCATTGGGGGCCTGGAACCAAGCCCCAGTTCCAGGGGCCCTGGAACCGAGCCCCAGTGGATACCAAGGACCCACTGCAAATCCTCTTTGCTTTCTCTCTTTTCCTTTTCTCCTTCTTTTTGCTGTCAGCTTACCTCTTCCTCCTCATGTAGCAGTCTGCTGAAGAACTGACATTTCATATAGTAAAATAGCACTGTTTCATTATAAAAAGAAAACAAGACAAAACCAGTAATTAAAGCCCCTTGTTGCAGAACAGAATCAGTCTTTATGGTTATTAAATAATGACTTTTAAAGAGTTAATTAATCAGCCATTCATCACTAAGCCCCAACCACTACTAACAGGAAACAATGTGTTTGTAGTCTGCAAACAGTAACTGTTAAAATAAAGGTGCAGGAACCCTGAATAGAAACTTGTCTGTCTAGACTGGTCAGACTAATGCTGCAGTTGCTATTTACTGAAAATTAATATCATGGATCAAGTCTGAAGAAAGATAGAGGACAGAATAGACAACACTAGATTTTGTCTGGATTCACCAGAAAAAGGAAGGGGACCAACTTGATTCCAGGCAAGTGAGCTACTGTCACTCTGAAAGAACCATACTGCATCCACTAGAAGTCAGTCCTGGTTGATACAGAGAACATTTCGAGATTTCCTAAGAATACTCTAACACAGTTCCTTTTTTCTAACTTGCATCATGCCCTTCCTGCTACTTCTTTGTATAATAACAAGAACAGCAGCAGTAAGTCGGACACCACATATCTACACTGTGAGGTTATACTGGCTTTATCCTAGTCAGTTTGTTTTGTTCAAAGAACCATGAGTGGAACAAATTGGTCAGGGTGCTCAGCATCCTGTCAGAATGGTGATGGGCAAAGTGCAGCTCCAACTTGTGTTCAGGCCCCAAGGCTATTTTGTGGCCCTCAACAACTCTAGATTCCCCAGACTCCCCGCTTTCTGGCCAAGAAAAAGAACTGTCTTCTCCTAGAAGCCTCCAAATGTAGGAATTCATCTTAAGTTTGCAGTACTTCCCTGCACTTTATAACATTAAAAAACTCCAATTTTTCAAAATCCAAAGTGGATTTCCAACCACATCCATTTTGCCCCACTCCCCAGGCATTTCTGACAGCCCATGCAACCCCTGCAGGATCTTGGGAGAAAACTGATTCCTGCCTGGACCTGTTGCATAATCCATTCCCTATGTGGGAAGATCACAACCGCTCTCACTCACAGTACTGTACTAGTGAAAGAGTGAAAGGGCTGAAATAGTTGCCCAGGAGTTGGTATCTCAGCTGCTACTTTGTGAAATGCTAGAGGGAGACTGCTCGGGTTATTCTTCTGTCTGGCAGTTCCCCAAAGCAATAACTGTGAGTGCACATGATTTCTCAAATCCATCTCCTACTTTAGTGCAATGGGACTACCCAAGGGCCATATTCCTTTGGGATATTCCTTTAGGATGTATGTAACCATCCTACATGCAATCATGATCACATCTTACACATATCTCACAGTATCCATCTTAACAATTGTCTGCAAGGAGTCTTTTCCTCTCCCACACCAGTTCCTTGTGGACAATTGTTAAGATGGATACTGTGAGATATGTGTAAGATATCTTTGTCCCTCCTGACAGAGGAGTACCTCAACTAACAAGTATCTAAAGCCAAAATGTGTAATGTACAGTATGTGTTTGTTCTTGTTATTTGATGTCAAGTCGACTTGACTTATGGTGACCCTATGAATGGGAGATCTCCAAATCCCTGGTCTCCAACTACCCTGCTCAGGTCTTGCAGACTCAGGACTTGCAAAATGTGGCTTCCTTGATTGAATCAAACCTCCTGCAATGCAGTCTCCCTTTTTCCTACTGCTTTCCACTTTACCAGGCATTATTGTCTTTTCCAGTGAGTCATGTCATCTCATGATAATAAAATATTTATGTTTCCGAAATAGATTGACCTACAGAATAATCCCCCTTTCCCCATGTGTGGAACCAAACCACTACTTTCATATCCACTTCTGCTGGAGGGTAGGGTGGGGGTGTCAGACATTTAAAACTGGGGTGAGGAACCAATGGCCTCTAGATATTGCCAGACCTCAACTTTCATCCACCCTAGCCGACATAGCCAGTGGTTGGGGATGATGGGAGATCTAGTCAAAACATCCCTATCCCTGATTGCTTATTATGACTTCAGCATTTTGTACTACTGGAGGCACAGTACAAACAATAAAAAGCTAGACTAGCATCAGGTAAAACCATTCCTGGGCTAGCATGAAACAGTAAACTGAGCAGCTTGAGGAAGCATCATTGGGGGTGGGGGAGAGGAATTGATTAAGGTAGGAACTGGCATCTGAAGGTAGAGCAACATTTTTCCAAAGTGCTGACCCTAACAGGATGGGAGGGAGGGGCACTTGGGCTTCGATCCAGGCAACAATCTGTTATGGGCCAGCTCTGGGAATTTAGTTAATAGAGCTCTCCTCCACCCTCCATGCCTCAGTCTCTGCAACAGTGGGTGTGGGAAAGGAGGACCAGCCCTTGGCCTGTGTTTACTAAGTGTCCACACTTTCTGTGCTGTGAGCAATGAAGTCCGCAAATGGCTGCACATGTGTTTCCATTTATCTCCAACAGCCATGACTCACCGCTGGGCGCTCAGCCGGCTCCACTCCCTGGCTGTCCACAGGACCCGCCTCCAGCCTGGCTTCCTGACCCAGGCATTGTCAAAACACCCAGACAGAGTCATTCTGTGCCTGTTGCAAATATCTATACACACGCAATGGGGGGGATGCGTTTGGGGGCTGCTGGGCTGTGACCGGGTGTCCTTTTCCTCAGCATCTTGATGTGTGCTTAAAATGGAGGGCTTGAAATGGACAATGCTCTTGGTGAGTTCAGAGGTGAGGGTAGGCTAAGGGCAAACCTGAGTGCCTGCCTGCCTACATGGGTTTTGTGGGAGGACAGTGAAGTCTAGGCAAAGTTGGGCCTCCACCTGTTTTCAGAACAAGTGACACAGAACCACTCAAGGCAGTCAGTCAGTCAACCCCAGAGAGAGAGAAACTGTTTAGAAGCAAAGCTAGGAAAATTTTGGACTACAATTCCCCAAACCCCTTAGCCTACATGGCTACTAGTCATGCTGATTGGGGAATTCTGAGTGTTGCTGTCCCAACAAAGTAATATTTCCAGACTCTGGTTACAAGATACAGGGCATAGTTGGGAATGAAGAGAACAAGCTTTTTCTTTTTTCTTATGAAAAACAGACATTGATCATCAGGAGCATGGTACCCATCTTAGAATCATAGAATCATAGAGTTGGAAGAGACCACAAAGGCAATCCAGTCCAACCCCGTCGTGTAGGAATACACAATCAAATCTTGAATAGCTAGGCTTCTGATCAAGATGAGAATCACAGACCCTGCTGTGAATAATAGATAATCAGAATATATGGGGCAATTTTTTGGCAATACTTCAGAAAACAAGAAGAGAACTCTTGGAGCCTATTTCTCTCTCTCTCTCTCTCTCTCTCTCTCTCTGGCTTTTCTTCGCAAATGAAGATTCAGGAAGGACTCATCCCGCGCTTTCTGCAAGTGCGCTGATGACTAAAAAGGCCAATCCGAGATAAACAAGTCCGGTTGCAGAAAGCACAGCAGAAGGTCTCCTTGGGTGATGTTTTTGGGTTGTGATTCTTTCTGCATTGCCATTTCTCTTCAAGACTTGTTCGGCGTGAGTTCTCAAATAAGGTTGCAGCATTGTGGATAGTGTGTCTCCATGCCTCCCGATGTGAGGCCAGGGCGGACCACTGTGGGTGATCAATTTGGCCGAGCATGAGATGTTGTTTCAGGGAGTCTTTGTATCGCTTTTTTGGAGCGCCCCTCTTACGCTGACCCGTGGCGAGATTAGCAGATCCTACAAACAGAAGATGCAGTGAATTCAGCACCCAACACACAGGCTGCCCCTTCAGACTGTTTGAGGAGAGCACATCCCTAATGTACTATTTGGCATTGGTTAGAAACCTGGCTGAGATGAAGCTCAGTGTATATGAAGAATATGTGGCAGGAAACTCAGCTCAGCAGAGGTAAGTCAGAGAATGTTTGAGGATGCCTGTTCAGGTTTAGGAAAGAAGATACTGAAATAACATGAGGTTTTTGACTCCTGATGACATGGAGCAAGGTGTGCACTTCTCAGCTTCTTCCCAACAACTATGCTCTGATCTGCAGGTTAAGATACCCCTGTATCCTAGCCAGAGGTGTTTTTTCTTTTACTACAACACCCAAAATCCCCTAGACAGCAAGGCCACTGGGGCATTCTGGGAGTTGTAGTCTAAACAGTAACTTTCCCACACTCTAATCAGGGCTAGGAGAAGAGTAGGCACTTATTGGAACAAGATCCATCTCTTAACTTGCGGCCAACAGTTGAAATGTCTTTCCTTCAATTGCTATGAGATTCCATCTGGCATAATGAGGATGGGAACTTATAAGACTTTTAAGAGTTGAACAGCAGCACTGAAAACAATTTCCACAGCTTACTTTGAGCTAGGGGTTGCTGGTGTTTAACCCCAGAAACACTTTTCAGTACCACAACTCAGCCCTGAAACTTGTCAAGTAATAATAAATAAGAGAGGTTCTTTGGGCATATGTAGAAACCTTCTCTTTCAACAGAATAAAACCCACAGGCAGTCAATACCTTTATTAGGACCAATTATAACTCCTTAATAATGTGAAAACTTTCAGGCTTTTCCAGAACTCTTCATTCAAACAGATGGTTAAGAAATGCAGGGAGGATGAATGTCCAAAAATTTGACAAAGCGTTTTAGTCATGTTTTAAGCATTTAAAAACAGTTTCAAGATGGGGAATGCAGGCTTGATGAGCCATTGGTAGGTGTGTATGGGTGTTAGTTTACACCTGGCTATGCCTGTCAGGATGGAGAGAAAATGGTGGGGCCCCATCTCTAAAAATACCGGTCTCCTTGTCACTCATACATATTTGACCGGGAGAACCATAAATAGCCCAAAACATCTAGAATCAGAAAGATATTCAAAGTGGATTGGTGCAAAGTTATAAACTATTATGATTTTTAAAAAAGATTAATCATTGAATCCAGAGCTCATAGTCACCAAGAAAAATCAGACAGTGTTCTGGAAGCAATGATTATGTCTCATTCCAGAAAAGGGTCCTGACACTGGCTGGCATTAACCATCACCCCCAACCTTGGATAAGACAAGGGATGGCAGATATTGGCACTATTTGCAAGGCATGTCTCCAACTTTCTCTGTATTTCCTCCAGCACAATCACATCAGAATGTCTTCTGGAGATTTTGTTAACACTGGCTGCCATGCCAACAATGGTCTTTCTAATACACTATCTCTACCTGACATCTGGCATCACCCTTAAACTGGAGACAGATTCATGGTGGTTGCTTGACCTTTGGTTATAACCTTTTCCTGGTTGTTAGGGCAAGAGAAAGGATAATTAGTACTGCTGAATTAACTATGTTTTCCTAGTGCGGAGGAGTGCTCTTTAAATGGGAGGTAGGAGATGGAGACAGCCTTGGTTCTGGCTAGGCTTGTGTGTTGCCTGTTGACCTATGGTGATGTTATTTATTTCACAGGGTTTTCTTGGGCAAGGAATACTCAGTGGTGGTTTTGCCAGTCTTTCCTCTGAAATATAACCTACAGCACCTGGGATTTGTTGGCAGTCTCCATTCAAGTACTAACCATGGCTGACCCTGCATAGCTTCCAAGATCTGACAGGATCTGGTGCCTTTAGAGCATTTAGGCTTGCTGACTCTTCCAACTCTATGATTCTATAGTAAGAACTGTTCGGCAGTGGAACACACTCCCTCGGAGCGTGGTGGGGTCTCCTTCCTTGGAGGTCTTTAAACAGAGGCTGGATGGCCATCTGTCGGGGATGCTTTGATCGTGATTCCTGCGTGGCAGGGGGTTGGACTGGATGGCCCTTGTGGTCTCTTCCAACTCTATGATTCTATGACTGATATTAGGGAAAGATTTAAGGCAAGGACAAAGGACCCTTTGAACCAGTGTGAGGTAGTGGTTTGAGTGTTGGTCTTCGAGTCCAGGAACCTAGGATTCAAGTCTGTGCTCAGCCATAGAAACCCACTGAGTGACCCTGGGCAAGCCACATTCTCTCAGTCTTGGAGAAGTCAATGGCAAAGCTCCTGTGAATAAATCTTGCCAAGAAAACCCTAAAGATAGGGTCACCATAATTCAGGGTTGCCATGAAGGCATTCATAACAACATGGGAAACCTCTGGCCATAGGCTGGGTGCAGCCCAAGGCTTCTTTGGAATCCCAGCTGAAATTCTATTTGGAGCAGGATAATAGAGCTCTAAAGAACTGTGCTTTGGTATACAGCATGGAAAGCTATTTTTTTTGCACCTTACTTCTGAGTTAGAGACCCATCAAAGTTACACATCCTTTTTGAAGAAAGGGCCAAACTAGTGAAGAATTAGATTTGGCCTCTCCCACTTTGGGTTGTAAGAGGTTCCCCACCACCCCTGGCGCTGGAAAGAGAGGGCCCAGGCTGGGCATCAGCGCTTCATGTGGGTTAAATTCACTGGTGTACTGGCATACTTGGGTTTGTGGGCAGACAGTAGTTTGAGCATTGGGGTACAACTCTGGAGGCCAGGGTTGGTATCCCCACTCAGCCATGGAAACCCCCTGCGTGACCTTGGGCAAGTCACACTCTCTCAGCCTCAGAGGAAGGCAAAGGCAAATCCCTCCTGAACAAATCTTGACCAACCCCACCCCCCCAGGGTAGCAATAAGTCAGAAACGACTTAGAATCACAGAATCATAGAGTTGGAAGAGACCTCAAGGGCCATCCAGTCCAACCCCTTGCCCTGTAGGAATACACAATCAAATCGTTCCTGACAGATGGCCATCCAGCCTCTGTTTAAAACCCTCCAAAGAAGGAGACTCAACCACACTCTGAGGCAGTGCATTCCACTTCCAAACAGCTCTTACTGTCAGAAAGTTCTTCCTAATGTTTAGGTGGCATCTCTGTTCCTGTAGTTTGAACCCATTGCCCTGTGTCCTAGTCTCTGGAGCAGCAGAACAAGCTTGCTCCATCCTCAGTATGACATCCCTTCAAATATTTAAACATGGCTGTCATGTCCCCTCTCAACCTTCTCTTCTCCAGACTAAACATGCCCAGCTCCCTAAGCTGCTCCTCATAGGGCATGGCCTCCAGACCTCCCACCATCCCTCTGGACACATTCCAATTTCTCAATATCCTTCCTGAATTGTGGTGCCCAGAACCGGACACAGTACTCCAGGTGAAGTCTGACCAAAGCAGAATAGAGTGGCACTGTTACTTCCCTTGATCTAGACACTATACTCCTATTAATGCAGGCTAGAATCGCATTGGCTTTTTTAGCTGCTGTATCACACTGCTGACTCATGTTCAGCTTGTGGTCTACTAGGACTCCTAGATCCTTTTCACATGTACTGCCCTCAAGCCATGTGTCACCCATCCTACTGTATATCTGTGCCTTTCATTTTTAGTTCCCAAGTGTAGTATCCTACATTTCTCCCTGTTGAAATTCATTCTGTTAATTTTGGCCCAGCTTTCTTGGAAGGCACCCAACAACAGTGTAACACGGGTGAAGGAGAATCGCAGTTGTGCGAGTGCTCACTTTGACCCTGGGGTGCTGGAGGACGGGGCCGCCAGGCCACCACACGGTGACTCCTCCCCGCACCCTCCCGCATCGGTGGTGTTGCTGCCGCCGCCGCTGCCGCCCCCGAGCCCTTCCCTGACCCGCCCCCGCGAGTGAGCGAGCGAGCGAGCGTGCTGGCGGTGCTGGCGGTGCTGGCGGTGCTGGGCCGGACTCTGTGGGGCTGCCTCCTGCGTGGCTGCTCTTCCCAGCAGGCGAGCTCCGGGCGGAGGAGGGCGGGAGCCAGCTGTCAAGCCCAGCCAGCCCTGCCTGCGCGCCAGGCTGCGGGAGCCGCGACCCGAGAGCCGGGGCCGGAGGCGAAGGAAGGGAGAGGAAGAAGGAGCAGCGCCCGAGCGCTGACGGGAGCAGGCGAGCCGCCCGCCCGCCCGCCCTGGCCCACTGCCACCGAGAGGAGGGGCGGCCCGTCCCCAGAGCCCGTTAAAAAGCCAGGCTGAGCCGAAGAAAACACCTCCCTAGAAGGCAGCGGCAGCAGCAGCAGCAGCAGCAGCGGGGAAAGAAGAGCCGCCGCCGCCGCCGCCGCCGCCACATTCTGCGGGTCTCCTTGTCTTCCAGCGGCAGGACTCTTTCCAAGCCCCCCACCACCACCGCCGCCCTTGCTACCCCACGCCCGAGGCCGTCAGCAAGCCAAACTTTCGGGACTGCCTCCTTGCTTGAAGCGCCACGAGTCCGGCGTAGACGCGGAGCCATCGGAGAAGACCGAGTGTGTCCGTGCGGGAGCACGCGCGCGGGCGGGTCTGTGTGTGTGTGCGTGTGCGTGTGTGTGGCTGGATGAGGCGGCAGTGAGCAGTCGCATCTCGCCAGCCTCCCTCCCTCCCTCCGTCCGTCCAATTCCCTGCCTGCAAAGATGAGCGCGACCCTCCGGAGCCTTCTGGCCTGGCTGGCCGTGCTGCTCCTGGGAAGGATGGACCGCCTCGCCGACGCCTGCAGCTGCTCCCCAGTGCATCCGCAACAGGCGTTTTGCAATGCAGATGTAGGTAAGAAAAGGACGGCCACCCTCCCTCCCGGCTCGAGCCTGCTTTTCTGGCCCCGCGCTCACGCCAGCTGCCCTTTTTCCTGCCCCTGCGGTGCGCCCCAGAAAGGGAGGGGGCAGCAGGCAACTCCAGCCAGGAGTTGCCATTGTTTCGCGAGGGTTGGGTGTGTGTTTGTTTTTTTGCGGGTGCTTCGATTGACCTGCCACTGACCACTGCCACTCCCACGCCCTCTCCTCTTCAAAGAAAAACCCCACGCGCGAAACCCCCGAAGTGTTGCTCTCTCCTCCCTTCCTTTTCGCCTCCTTCCTTCCTTTCTCTGCCTCTCTCTCTCTGACCTGATCCACAGGAATTCATTTGAAAGCACAAATGCAACCACCAACTCGAATTCCTCAGCTTTTTTGGCGATGGCTTTCTTCTTGCAAGATGTGGGCTGCCAGGGGCTGGTGGTGAGAAACAGCTTCGATGTTGAGAAGGGGTGGGTGAGGAGGAGGAGGAGGAGGAGGAGGTGGAAACTGGAACAAGAAACCACCAGGAAATGAAACTTCACAAGGGAAAGGAAAACAACCCAGAGCCATCTTCTCTGACATAGAACTCAGACATAGAGTGCTGCTCTTTTCCTATTGGCATATATGCACCTATTTAAATATATGCAACTTTAAAAAACAATAACCCTACGTTGCTAGAATGGGAAAGGCAGAACAGGGAACAACCAAATACCCACCTCTTCATGTGGGTTAAATTCAACCTTATAAACCAATTGGCAACACAGGTGTAGCACACCAGCTTGCTAAGGAATTCTACTTTAATGTAGCATGTGCTCAAAGTTAGGTTTGTCTGCTTCAAACAGATGGGGCAGATCCACTAGTATCAATATTTGGGGGTAACTGCAAAGTTAGTGGTGCATTAATTTGTAAAAAAAAACAACCTCCAAAATGCAAGTATTCCAGTGCTGGTCTGTCACCTTAAAAAGTGCTCAAATGGTCTGAAGTCCTTTTGACATGACAGAATGGAGGAAGCCAAACAGACAGATGGAAGGAAGCATGGAAGCACACAAGGCCACAGAGCTTGTCTAATGGCACCAGCAGGGAGACCACAGGACACAAGGAAGCTTGGGTCAGCACAAAGCAGAAACCAGATTTCCATCTGCTTACTGTATATAAATACCTTCATAGTCCCTTAAGCTCCTGGCTCAGGGGAAAGAAACTGCCCCCCCCCTCCATAGGAGAAGCTTGATTCCTGTGTAATGGATGCCATATTCCTGCCACGCTTTTACTTTCAGCTACATGTCATAAATCTGTGCTTCCTATTTCTTGGTGCCCTAGGGCTGTTGTTTGCCCCATCACCACCTCCTTCCAGTGCACTCATAAATCTAGAGGTACAGGCTGCATTTTTTTTTTTAAAGCAAACCCTCTCATTATGCCCAGAGCCCATGTTCCTTGGTTTGTTTTGATCCTCCAGAAAACAGCCAAACAGCCAGTGTAGCAATACTGTATTTGCAGAGGGCCATGAAGTCACAATGTACTCTTCACCTTCTTATTACTCCTTAAGAATTCCCTACTTGCTTTTGCATGGAAGTACAGTAATTGATCTAGGTTTTTAGGGCATGTGACTGGTCCAGCAATGGAGGAAAGGGGAGGAGGGACTCATTGGCACCTGCACGAATGCATTTGGCTTTGGTATCCTCTCTTTAGCATGAGAACAGAGGAATAAAATCACTCTCTTCAAAAGGTTAATAATATTAATTTTTAAAAATTATTTAAAAAAATCTCTGGAACCTCATCTAGTGGCCCAGTCAGCAAAGAAATAAATTGAAACAAGCCTCACCAAAACAACAAAAACTATTTTCAGTGCAAGGGTGTAATTCTGGAATATGTGAAATAATAATAATAAAGGAGAAGGTGCCTCTGAGCATGTGTCTTACCCTTCACTACTGAGTTATCACATAAGGCTGTCACACATCTAAGGGCCTGTCCAAATGGTGAAAATAATCCAAATACCAATCACATGCAAGGTGATCTGTCCAAACGGACATTCAAATCAGTACGTCTCATTCAGAAACGAGGGCAGCCAAATCCACCTTAAACTCCTTCAGGGAAGCCTTTGGAGCTTTTCTCTGAGTTTTTAAAAAGCTCTGTAGGGCATGTGAATGTGTGGTTGTTAAGACAGTCACATTTGTGTTGCTGAGACCAGGTAGTGTAATCTGATTGGCTGGATGAGCATGGGGGGGGGCAAGGCTAGCAATCAGAGAAAGTGCTTGTTGCCTCCATGTTGGATTTTTGACTAAGTGAGGGTCCAGTAAGGAGATAAAGTGGCGATCTTTTACTTTCTTTCCCCTCCCTTTTTGTAAATATGAAATATGGCACGTGTGCACCATGGTAAACTGTTTTTATTTTATTTTTTTAATTATTATTATTATTATTATTTGTGGTGGCAGATTTAAAAGCATGAATAAATCACTCACGGCCACCATCTTGGCTACGGGGCATGCAAAGTTCGGGGGGAGGGCGCTTTTGACTGTTAAGAAAGGTTGCAATGGCTGCTTCTCTGGAGGAGATCGTACCCCCCCCCGCCTCCGTAGACTGGACCTAAGGTTAGAGAATGGGACTTCCACATTAGTAGGCGTGGCTTGTAGGTATTACCAGCCCAGACCTCCAGAGCTTCCCTTTTAAGAAATCAACCAATTCAAATTGGCATGTGTGTTTTCTAGAAGGGAGAAGAGAAGAGACCTCCTCTCTGAGTCTGCGCTCTGGGAATAAAGACCTTTGACTTGGCAGGTTTTGGGAGCTGGAGGGCTCTTTCTGCTCAACCTGCTGTCTCTCACACTGGCTTTGGAAAGTGCATGACTTTGGAGACCATTTCATTTTCTTTCCACCCAGAGCAGTGCATTATGGGTACTAGTTTTCAGTGTGAGTGTAGAGATGTCTTCACTATGGCCTCCCGCCCAGTGTGGCGGAGGCCCTTATGAGAAAAATTAGCACTGCATGTTTCCATCTTGATTCAATCAAGACCTTTATCTGCCGGCTCAGCTAACTGCTGAAGAGGAAGGCTTGAGATCGTTCCTTTTTTGTGATGTCATTGTGTGTCCCTTATACTTGGCAATTGGCAAAAGGGACTGGGAGGGGTAGGGAGGGAGAGAAAGACAGGCTGCCTTGCCCTTTTAAACTAGACGCTCTTTACTGGGTCACTAACCAGTTACTCTTTATTTGTAGGCGTTGTCTTTCTCCTTTCCCAGTTTGCTCAGCTTGGAAGCTACTGAAAGGGCTGGGCCTGGCAGGGCCAGGCTTCAAATTCCATTTTTTCCGTGAATAATCCGCTTATTAAATTTTAACATATTAAACAAGCAGCCCAGACCCCCAGCTTCCAGATCTTGCTGTACACAGATGGAATTTGGAAATGCCTTGGCAGGGCTGTCTCTCTGCTACAATGATTGTGTCCATTAGAAGTTCCAGATGCTCCCTGTGCCCCAAGTTGCCTTCCCTGATTTTGTAACATGTCCAGGAATTGAGCGGCTGCTGTCAACAGCAGCTGTCTGCGGTTTCTTTTTGCCTTCCAGTATCTTTTCCTTCCAAGGGAGCAGACATTTCTCAGATACGAGGATAATTTGTTATTTGCATCCACCCTGAGGCAAATATTCATAGCTGACAAAGTCTTGCCTGTGAGGATCTTGTGGCTGTTCTTTTGAAGTCTTGGGCTCCAAAGGGCCCATTTTGCTCCCTCAAACTATTGTGAAAAGGACCTGTCTGTTCTCACATGGGTACTTGTACCACCCTTAGCAACCCACACTCCTGAAACATTAGCAGCAAGGATCTCCTGATCCTCTGCATACTTTTGGGATCTGGAATTGGACTTTACAGTTTAATTTCTTCAATTCCATTAGTTTCCCTTAAACTGAATGCTAGTATCCAGTTTGTAGCAGAACGATCCTAAAGCTTATAGAGAAAAGTCAGTAATCTAGTATCAATGGAGTGAAGGTCCAAATATTGGTTATTCCCCAACCAGTGATTTCTAACAGTTACTTAAATCCATTGGCTGGGTGAATTCTGGGACCTGTGGTCCAAAAAGTAATTTTTCCAACCTCTACTTCAAACAGTGTTTTTCAAGTTTTACTGGTAAGGACAAAGGCATGAAATCATACTGAGGTCCCGTCTATACGAGGCGGCGGGGGGGAATACAAGCTCATCCAAAGAAGCAGCCATTCGCAGCACTGCGACCTGTCTTAATGGTCAAAAGAGCCCCCACCGCACTTTGCATGACCCCTAGCCAAGATGGCATCCGCAAGTGATTTACTCACACTTTTAAATCTGCCACCGCCAATTTTTTTTAAAATCCAGTTTACCATGGTGCACACATACAATATTTCGTATTTGCAAAAAGAGGGGGGAAGATAGTAAAAGATCACCATTTTATCTTCTTACCAGACCCTTGCTTAGCCAAAAATCCAACATGGCAGCAGCAGGCACTTTTCCTGTTTGCTAGCCCTGCCCCCATGCTTGTCCAGCCAATCAGCTTACACTGCCTGGTCACAGCAGCGCAAATGCGACTATCTTACACATCACACATTCACATGCCATATGGAGCTTTTTAAAAACTCTGAGAGAAGCTCTGAAGGCTTCCCTGAAGGAGTTTAAGTGGATTTGACTACCCCCCTTCTGAATGAGATGTATTGATGCAAATGTCTGTTTAGGCAGATCATCTTCCATGTGATTATAATTTGGATTATTTTCACCGTTTGGACAGGCCCTGAGATAGACCTTTTTTAACAATTCATAAAATTCATATTTCATGGTGGGAGCCCCTGCAGAGTCTCATGCATCTCCTTTGTCTTCTTCTACTGTTACAAGAAAGTTGCTTGAGTCTGGACCCAGAGGTCAGTGCCATTGTGGCTTAGCACTCAAACAGAGTCTTCCGTGATGCCTGGCCAAAGGAAAAATGAGTGATTTCTAAAGGACGGGTGCTACATAGGAAAATGAATCAGTTTGGAGCTGGAAAATAATGTGTAAGTCACAGCAAGAAATTCAGTCTGAAGAATGGTAGAAACAGAAATGATTGGTCACAGGCTGAATGATATACACAATGACACATTTCCAAGAACGAAACCTAGTACAGCATAGAGGAAAGAAGAGACATGCCATTTGAGTCTCAATGTGGGTAAGGATGGGAAAGAGAGCTTTCCCCTACTATTAGTGGGAAGGCAAGTACCTTGGGTTTCTGAACCATCAAAGCAAATGTTGGCCTGGAGTCTTGTGTTTCTTCAGTCTTCGCCACACTGGTTCCACCCCCTCAAACCATGCTTTGTGGTGGGGGCCCCCTATCACTATCATAAGCATTCCTTTCGCCTTCTCACAGAAGCTGTTTTTGCCCTTCTTGTAGGTTTTTGTTGCTGGTGGAGAGGTTTCCAGGATGGTTCACTGGGTAGAGGATGTTAATTTTGTGAGTCCTGTATAATCGAAAGGAGTTGCTGTAAACTACCTGGAGGGAAACAAAGTTTGGGAAGAAATGCTACAGCAAGAAAGTTACTATAGCTGTCAGTGAGTCACCCTAAACCTCTTTTGGGTTGGGTTTTCTTTTTTTCTTTTTTAGTTTTCTATCCTGGGTACACCTGGGGTTTTGGCAGATTTTATCATTTTGGTGTAGGAAGTTGCCTTTGTCTGAATCAGACTATTGGCTCATCTGGTACAGTATTGTTTACTCACAGACTGGTAGTGGCTCACTAGGGTTTTGGAGCAATTTTGTTCTAGCTCTGCCTAGAGATGCCAAGGATGGAACGTGGGCCTTTTGCATGCAACACATGTGTCCTCTTCTCAAGAAATAGCTGATAGATACTGATACTCCTCCTCCCACTCTTCTTCTTCTTCCTCTTCCTCTTCTTCTTCTTCTTCTGTGTTTTCAAGCTGACTGACAGCAAGCATGTTGTGTTTTCTTTTCTTCAGAGGGATTTGCCATTGCCTTCCTCTGAGTCTGATTGCACAAGGGCAGCAAGGAGGTTTCATGGCTGAGCAGGGATTCAAACCCTGGTCTTTTGGCATCTTAGTCCAACACACAAACCTCTACACCACACTTGCTCAACTGATACTTACCAGCACCTTTCTTGTACCTGCCAACATTCTTTTGCATGCTTCTTCTGCTTGAGCAGAAAGATATTGAGGCAGGTATGGGAAATTTACTTTGCTTAGGGCCATGGGTGGTGGTCACAAATGTTTGTGAATGCTGTGGGGCCATATCTTTCTCACATACACTAGGGGCTTTACTTAAAAAAAAAAATCCAACACATTGATGTTACTCATTAATTTGCCTAATCTTTTAAAAAGGTAACAGATAAAGCTAGCCCAAGACATTTTAACACTTCCTACAGCATCACACAATGCTATGGGATTGCCAAAGTAGCACCACATGGGAGTGGTGGTGAGGAGCTGCTATCCCATTAACAGGCATTCATTGCCTGAGGTAGCTGCTTCTTTCTGTTTAATATTGAGGGCGCCCCTGAGAACAGCTATATCAATAGTTATTAGTCATAGCTAAGTGAAGACTCCCTGCTGAGAAGCAGTATACATCTGATGCTGGGAAGAAGCAGTGACTTAGTGCTCTTGTTGTGAGTTTCCTGGAGGCACCTGGTTGGCCACTCAGCAAGATGGCCATTGGTTGCAACCAGCAGGGGTCTTCTCTTATTCTTACATTACTGTATTTTCTTATGTGTGAAGGCACACACCGGTATGGAGACCCATGTACACCTGTGCTGTTTTTACTTCCTTTGTGGAAGCCCTCTTGGCTGATATGGATCATGGAGAAACAACAGATGTCTGTTTACTCTGCTTGCATTCCATCAGACTTGCTTGTAGTAGAGTCAGCAGCAGCCATGCTGTCTGCAGTTTACTGTTACAATATTCATGGCATTTCTTTCATGTCATTCACCAGTCCATGATGGAGCACCCACACCAGGCTCCATTCCAGATCCAGATCTGTAGTAGCAGCTTTGTATGACAGTCTGTGACAGCCTCTTTCCTCCTGGGTCCTCTGATTTGTACATCACATCTCCCCACACCCTCACCCTCAGCCACCCTTGCTCTCTCAAGTGCCTGTCATGTCAGATCAGCCAAAAAAACCTTTAGGGAGCTCCATTCACATTCTGCTTGATCTCCTGAAGCTCGTCCAACTGATGGCTGTAGGGTTTTGAACTGCTTTGGCAGCTGCCTTGAGTTTTTCTCCTTCCACCATAGCCTGTGCCAATGCCAGAATTCAGCTTCCAGATTGCCCAGTTTGAGCTCCAGGTCTTCTTTCTACTCTTAAGTGCAACAGAATGTGCTGACAGATCCTAGACAGGACCGTATAGCAGTTTTTCAACACTTAGGTGATTGCTTGGGATTGTCTCTTGGGTGTTGTTAAGGTAGGCAATAAACATTGTTAAAATATATTACTTATATCTAAAATAATTTGCAATAATCGAATAGCAAACAAGGGAGAGTGCAGCACAACCTGTGATCCGACATGGGGCATGTGCATGTTTGTCTTGCATTTCTCCAAATTCAGAACAGAGTTTGGGACAAAGCAATCACATTAGGAAATAGTGACAATTTTAAAAAGGCAGTGGTTGACCTTTCCCATTTCTCAGGAACAACTAGTTAGTTATTTTTAGCCACTTTATAAACCCATTTGAACTGGCATGTGTTACAAAAACACCCTGTCCTACTATCCACTTCATCATTCATCACCTACAATAGGATGCAAGGCAGCAGTGCAAGCCAGTACTGTATACAGGACACATGGTATTCCTCCTTCACCATTTAGTGAGATTGCACACCCCGTAATGAGAAAAGTAACTAATAAGTTGATAAGTACTTATACCTTTGTTTTAAAGAGAAAAATTAATTACAAATGGTGAGTTATTTTTAAATAACTGTTTTGATCTTCATTAATACTGCTTTTAAACATTATTATTACATTATGATTATTATTATTCTTTCCCACCTTTTTTTCAGTTAGGGATTCAAAGCAGTTTGCAACAATTAAAAAAGACATAATTAAAAATCCATGATATTAAAAAGTTAAAACAAGATTAAACAATCAAAAAATTTAAACCAAATTAAAACATACATCATTAAAACACACACACACCAGTACATCAATTAGCAATATCCAGTACATTGTGTAAGATGGAAATACATAGGGCTTCTTCCCCACTACCTCTCTCTCTCTCTCTTTGTACCTTTCATTATTTTTTTATAGTCAGGGCACCATTTCAGATCCCTCTGTGAGGGGAAGATTCAGCTCAAGCTTCAGTGACCTCTCTGTGGAAAGAGAAAGCTCTAAATCAGTGGTTCTTAAGCTGTGGTCCACGGACCCCCCAGGGGGCCACAATGTCCCCACAGGGGGTCCTCGAAGGCTTGACAGTAGTCAGCCTACTTCTTCCCTGTAGTGGAGCAGCCACATGGCAGGAGCCAAGGCAAAGGCTGACTGGCTGGCTTGGCCTGTGCATTGCCATTCAATCCACTCCAGCCACAAACTTGCAAGAAGGAGCAGGAGAAAAGTCTTTCCTCCTCCTCTAGTGCCTCTGAGTGAAAGTTTAATGGATGGTGTAATTGTGTGATGATGATGATGTGTTGTTGTTGTTGTTGTTGTTTTAAATCTTGAGTTAAGTCTTGCAGGGCCATGGCAACAAAAGATATTTAAAGGGAGTCCCTGGTAAAGAAAAGTTTAAGAGCCACTGCTCTAAATTACTCAGCACGCACACACTTTATTTTAAGACAATTTAATATAGCCAAATTTCAGTTACTTTTAAAAACCTTATACAAAATTTACTGAGATTTAATACTGAATAGTCAAAATATGTTTTTAGAAAAGTAAAGATAGCTGTTTAACTCCCTTATTCTTATTAGCCCACTCGTTTTTTTTTTAAATAACAGTTAATAAGTGCACAGAACCAGTGGCTATGTAGAACCAGATAAGAGTACTTACATATCTGAGATTTGATGTGATACATTGAGTATACAGTTTGACATTTTGTGTATCTTTTTTTTTTAAATGGTTTACTGTATTTACAACGCTCATCACAGTCGAAATCCTCATGTCCCTGGCTGCTGTTTCAAATTTAGAAAAGAATCACATGGTGTCACGTTCTTTCATTTAATCTAACAAGTAGTTTGGCCCAAGTAGAGAATTGGGGGAGTCACTCTCAATGGGGACTAAGAGACATGCACACTAGAAAAAAGATGGAAAGAAATAGGATTTGTCAACTGATTTCTGTAGGATGCAACAATACAGTGTCTTTATGCCTGAGAACATCGAAAAGTTACATCATGTTGTTTAGGGCAGTTCATTCTCCTATATGTGTCAGTCTGATTTTAACAAGGCAGTAGTTTGACTTAGGTTGGTGAGACTCGGCTCTTCTGACTGTGCATATAAAGGATGGAGAAGATATGCATTGATGATTGAAATGTTTGCTTGGTGAGCTTGGCACAGGAGAAGGTGCCAGGACATCACTGGACAGATTTCCATCACTGGACAGATGTTTTAGAGAAGCTGTTCTAGATATGGACTCTTTTACATATTCTGCATCATCCAGAATATGCCACCCTAAGTATCTTGGCTTCCTTCTCCCAAGAATCATGACAATTTGTACTATGGTAGTGAGTGCTGAGAAAACTAGTAGGAAACTACCATTTTCAGGATTGTCTTCAGAATGGAAATGATCACTATGTTTGTGGGGAGAAATGCCTATAAGAATGCAGTTTTGAAAATGGACAAGCTACCCAGCATACAAAAAGTGTGAGCCTGATATAGCTAGAACCACCATGCAGTTTTTGTTATGTTTGTGGCTGGCAAACACTTTTTGCTTTGTTTTGGAAGATTTCAGAGCCTAGATGGGCTCCCACAAGATGTAGGAGTAGTTAGTGTTACTAATTCTGTCCATACTCAATTGTAGCTTTGTAGGTTCCTATTCCAAAAAAGCACCTGAATAACAACCGCCACCCTCCTTAACTACTTAAGCTGCGTATTTGGCACCTGTAAATGGTTTAGGTTTTAGTATAGGTCCTCTCCAGGGCAACAAGAAGAGAGGGCTTTGGAATCCTTGCTGTGGTAAGTAGTAGGAATGTTAACTGGTGCTGCCTCAGAACTTAAACCATTATAATTTTTTTTGGCTTGAGAGAGATGTGCAGATTAGCCAAAAATATGAGAGTCAAGAAAGGACAATCTCTAACTCATAGGGAGTGTAGCCACTTTGTTTCTGAGCTCAGCCTATTCCTGTGAATAGCAGAGACTCATTGTCTCCTGTTAATCTACCACCAGTGAGTATCCAAGGTTCCTACAGGAAAGAGTCTAACAGAACGACTGCTGTTCACACTGGTCAAGTAGGGGAGGGGTCATCCAGAATCCTTTGCAATTGTTGCTCTGCACTTCGGAAAAGAAGGGAATAATTGTGCCTGTGACTCTTGTGTTATGTGAGAGGTTGAGATTGGAGAAATGTCCTTGGTTTGGGGTCCTGTGAATACCAGATGGGAAGCTGCGAGGGGCCGTAGAGAAACTCTGGACCAGCTAATTTCGGTGTTAAATGGAAAGTGTAGACATATTGCTTACTGAGTAAAACATGTGCGGCATTGAGCTGTGGAAGTGGAAATGGTGAGTTGGAGGCAGTATTTCAGAAGGTTATCCTTGCTTGTGTTTCACAGCACACCAAGGAAATCAACACAGATCCCGCAGCTGTTGTGTTGGTTTGATGTTGACCCTTTTCCATGTCTCCCCCGTCCCTATTCTGGATTTCCCCGTGATATTTTCATCACGGGGAAACATCGTTTTTGGACCACCCGTTCCATTTCTGTCATGGAATCATGGGTGGTCCGAAAGGTGTCCCTCTCCCGCAATGACAGCCGAGGGAGGGAGGTCCATTCTTGACCCAGGAATGGGACACCCAGGTAAGTTGGACCCTCCCCCCCCCCCGGGTTACTTGTATTTTTTATTTTATTTTATTTTATTTTATTTTTGCTTCCTTTTCTTTTTTGACAGCTGGGGGGTATTTTTGAATTTCCTTCCTGCTCGTTGTCTTGTGAGAACGAGTGGGATTTGGCTTCACTGCTGTAAAAGCAGCTTTACGGCAGCTGCTTTTACAGCAGTGAAGCCGAGGGGAGAGGGAGGACTTTCCTGCTGTGGGATTAAGGTAAGTGTTTGAACATCTTACCTTTATTCCGTGGCAGGAATGGGAGAGGGGCTTGCAGAGCAGGAATGGGGCATTTGGCCCCATTTGAAAATCTCCTATGTTTCTGATCAGTCATTGTCCTTGATCTCCAGCAGCAAGCAGGGAAATGTTTTAAAATCAAGGCTCAAATTCTGAAATGGAGGAGCAGCCAAAGTTTTAATCTCCTTTGATCAAGCCCAATTTCTCCTTTTAAGTGTAACTATACAGTACTTAAAAGTTTTCATCTCAAATTGTTAGGTGGTTCACCTATTCATTTAAACCAGGTTCTGTGTTTGAAGCAGAGGGTGGGGTGGTATTGGATTTTAAAAAACAAAAGAAGCGCATTAATCTCATGATATAAGAAGGCCCTGCTGAATCAGACCCAAGGCTTATCTGGTCCAACATTCTGTTCACACAGTGGCCAAGCAATTGCCTTTGGGAAGCCTGCTAGCCATCAGAACACAAGAGCAATAACACCTTTATTCCCTCAAAAGTGGTGTACAGAAGCATACTGCCTCTGATGTTGGACATAATATGCAGTAAGCACGACTAGAAACCATTTGTTAGTCTTAATTTCAATGAGTCTGACTATTCATAGAATCATAGAGTTGGAAAAGACCACAAGGGCTATCTAGTTCCACCCCCTGCCATGCAGGAACACATCATCAAAGCACCCCTGATAAATGGCCATTCAGCCTCTGTTTAAAAACCTCCAAAGAAGGAGACTCCACCACACTCTGAGGCAGCGTGTTTCACTGTTAAATAGCTTTTCCTGTCAGGAAGTTCTTCCTAACGTTTAGGTGGAATCTCTTCCTATAGTTTGAATCCATTGTTCCATGTCCTAGTTTCTGAAGCAGCAGAAAACAAGCTTGCCCCATCCTCAATTTTTTTATTTGTTTATTTATTTATACCCCGCTCTTCAGCCACAAGGCTATCAAAGCGGCTTACAAATTGTTTTAAGCAATAGCAAATTTACACATCTACACTGCATTAAACAGTTTTCAATGTGTGTTAGCTAATTGCCCCCACAAGCTGGGTACTCATTTTACTGACCTACGAAAGGATGGAAGGCTGAGTGAACTTTGGAGCCCGCTGGAATTGAACTTGCAACATGGTGACTTGCAGTACTGGCATTTAACCACTGCACCACCAGGGCTCCTTTGACAGCCCTTCAAATATTTAAACATGGCTATCATGTCACCTCTTAACATCTTCTCCAGGCTAAACATACCCAGCTCCCTAAGCTGTTCCTCATAGGGCATGGTTTCCTTACCTTTCACCATTTTGGTCACTCTCCTCTGGACATGCTCCAGCTTGTTAACAGCCTTCCTGAATTGTGGTGCCCAGAACGGGACACAGTATTCCAGGCGAGGTCTGACCAAAGCAGAATAGAGTGGCACTATTACTTCTCTCAATCTAGACACTATACAGTCAGCCCTTTCTAACCATGGATACTTTATCCACAGATTCAGCTATCCATGGCTTGAAAATATTCTTTTAATAAAATCCCAAAAGTAAACCTTGCTGTTTACCAATTTATATAAGGGACACCATTTTACTATCCCATTGTATATAATTAGACTTGAGCATCTACAGATTTTGGTATCCATGAGGGTGGGGTCCTGGAATCAAACCCTAATGGATACTAAGGGCCCACTGTACTCCTATTGATGCAGCCTAGACTTGCATTGGCTTTTCTGGCTGCAGCATCACACTGCTGACTCATGTTCAGCTTGTGGTCCGCTAAGACTCCTAGATCCCTTTCACATGTACCGTTGTCAAGCCAGGTACCACCTATCCTATCTCTGTGAATTTCAGTTTTCTGCCTAAGTGTAGTATCTTACATTTCTCCCTGTTAAAATTCATTTTGTTAGTTTTGGCCCAGCTTTCTAATATTTTAAGGTCATTTTGAATTCTGTACCTGTCTCTGTACCTGTATTAGCTATCCCTCCTAATTTGGTGTCATCTGCAAATTTGATGAACATAAAGAAGAACCATTGGTGACTACCCTTTGGGTTTGGTTGGTCAACCAATTACAAATCCACTTAACAGTCACATTGTCTAGCCTACATTTTACTAGTTTGTTTGCAAGAATATCATGGGAGACACTGTCAAAGGCCTTACTGAAATCAAGGTATGCTACATCAATTGCATTCCCCTCATCTACCAAGCTTGTGACTCTATTTAAAAGAGAGATAAGATTAGTTTGGCATGACTTGTTTTTGAGAAACCCATGTTCACTTTTAGTGATTACGGCATCTCTTTCTAAGTGTTTATAGACTGTCTAATGATCTGCTTTAGAATCTTTCCTGGTATTGATGTCAGGCTGACTGGGCAGTAATTATTTGGGTCCTTCTCCCCCCCCCCACTTTAAAAGATGGGGACAGCATTTGCCCTCCTCCAGTCTGCTGGGATCTCTCCCCTTTTAAAGCAGTCTACATTGGTGACCAATGGCCATCACCACCTCCTGTGATTCCACAGTTTAAATATGGGCTGTATGATGAAATTCCTCCTTTTATCTGCCCTTCATCTTTCACCTCTCCACTTCAGCAAATGACTCTGGATTCCAATGATGTGAGAGAAGGAGAAAAACATTGATGAATGTCCATGATGGATTTACCATTTCCCCCCATAACTGAAAAGCCCCAAACAGTGTAGCCACTCTTCGTAAGGAGATTCCCCAAAGATTGCAACCTTTCTGAACAGAGTTCCTCCAGTCTCTTGATAATTTTGGTTGCACTTTTCTACACCTTTCCCAGGTCTACAATATCCTTTTTGAGATGACCAGAACTGTATACATTATTACAACTATGCTCACACTGTAGATTTGTGTAAGGATGGGCAGTATGCAGTCCCCAAAGCTGTTTTATGACCCCCAGCCCCGCTAGCTAGCTATGCTGCCAAAATTTTTACAGCAAATCACATCATCAGATTTCAGCAGCAATTGCTAAACACAATTAAAGTGAGTATAATGTGTTGGTTTTCAATGAGGTTTTATAATTTTCTGCTGAAATTCAGTGGCAAACAAAGAGAACCTCTATTTCCTGCTTAATACCTCATAGCGATTGCCACTGAGCTATGGCAGTAAAGGGGCATAGCGGGAAGAAATGTGAGCCATGATGGATCCCTGGATCCAGCAAAATTGCCCAGCCCTGGTGTAAAAGCATTTTTGTATTGGCAAATTTCTTTTCACTTCATTTCACAATTATCCCCCAAATGGAACTTTGCCAGGTAAAAGAAAGCTGAAATCTCCTAGACATTCAATTGCCCCAAGACATTTTTTCCCCAGGGGAGGTGCTGAAGCCTTGCTGGAGGAAAAAGGAAAGCATTAGATTTCTGGAACATAAGCAGTGGGAACTGGGATGGGTGGAGAGATTTCAGGCCAGGCCAGCTGTAGACCTTCAGAGGCATACTCCACATGGTATACCTCTTAAAATCAGACCCAGGCACCCAAATGGTTTCACAAAGCAGCATACCACGTAAGTCATGGACATCTCTCTCCCCCACCCCTCTACATTTTCTAACGTATTTCAAGGCTCACTGGACTGAGCATTCTATAAGACCATGCCAAAATTGTGTGCCAACTAATAAATCCACTTGCTGGGACTTGTCTTCTTTGGCAGCTTATGCTGGAGACTAGTAGGTTAGTGCAGCAGCTGGTCATAAGAATCTTTCACTAAGTATATATGAAATGTTGGAAAGGGGTAAGGAGAAGCAGAGTTCAGGAAAGTTACTTTTTTAGACTACAACTCCCAAAATCCTTAGTCACTATGGCCACTGGCAGTGTGAGGTGGTGGATTCTGGAACCTATAGTCCAAAAAGTAACTTTTCCAAGCTCTGAGGAGAACAGTATATTACTGGAGATCATAGAAAGTTGGAGCAGCAGGCTGTAAACCTTTCCGGATCAAAATAGGGAGAATTGATAGGTGATGCTATTGAAATGCAGTTGGAGGGCCTTTTTATTACAAGAGCTGGAGACTGTGTGTCTTATAGTTCCATGTGTCATTTTATTCTGATAATTTACTCTGGAAATCTTTCTGGGACATCTGCCATGGAATCCATTTAAACCTCATAATTATTGTGCTTTGCATTGCCAGTACTACAGATCTGTAGATTATAGCTGGGATTGCATTACTATTATGTACTTTAAGACTTCCTGTCTTTTGTTTACACACATCTTACAGTTTCTAAAAAGGCTTTCTAGCTTTTCCCATGTGGAAAGCAAAGTTCTGCATTAAAAAAACAATAAACTGTGCTTATGTCTGGCTTTGTATTTTGTACGCCTTTTTCTAATTCACATCACTGCTCATTCAGACTCTTTTATATCCATGTGTAACACAGAGGCCCTTGTCTTGACGGTTTCTCGCAGTTCTCAAAAGCTGCAGGTGACAATTTGATAAGCCTGGAGTAGATGGCAGAAGACTACATTTTGCCTCATAATGTGTAGTATGGCTTGTTTTGGTTGAAAGGTTCATGTTTGCCTTGCTAGGACCTCTTTCGCACTACACAATGAGAGCATTTAGTTATCACTTTACCATGGTTACATCATGTGGAATCCTGTGATTTGTAGTTTGATGACACACTAAAGTTTTCTGGTGGAGAATTTTAAATGCTCCTTCCTAAACTGCAAATCCTAGGATTGCATAGGTTGGAATTATGGCAGTTATAAGTGGTATCAAAGTGCTATCATCTTACAGGTGCTTCTCTTATAGACATCTCTGGTGTGATGCCTCAGTCTCTTTTTTTTATGGCTGCTAGAGTGGGCCACAGATGACCAGTGAGAAAAGAATGGGTACATATCCAAAACCAACAGCAGACAGTGTCTTGCCTGCTGTTGCCTTTGTGCTAAAATCTGAGCAATGTCACTCCAGGGTACTGTGTGACTCCCAAAACCAGAGTTGCCAAGTAAGTAATTCCCTTATGGTTAAGTTGGTTCCTTTCTCACCCAAGGAGCCGTCCTGCTTGAGATCATGCCAGCAAAAGCAGGCTTGCTCAGAGTCCAACCTAACAATGTACCTTTTCCCAGGACTGAAACATCATTTGCAGGGCTCACCTGAACTCAGCATGCTAAAAGAACACCTGCTAATTCCTAAATTGGGCCTCCCTACATGTGGGAAATCTGTTTCATTGCTTAGAGAGGTTAACCCAACTAGCCATTAGTGCAGCCTCTTGCATGTGTGAAATGGGCATTCCACATATGGCATCTTGTTTCTGTGGCTAGATTGGGTCCGGACTCTACACTTGTGGCTATATTGTTGCCGACTGTGGTATGATCAATTCTGCATCATAACATTCTTGTTCAAAAGGCGAAAGATTTATATGATCTGAAGAGAAACCAGAGTACCTTAAGTTTGTATTATAAGGCATGTGTACTAACATGGTTACAAGATTGGTTTAGGCTGAATAACGATAGGATGAGAACATTAGAGGGGGCAGATACCAGATATGGCTTACATGCATACCTATGGTATGAGAAAGAGAAGATAGATAAAAATTTTGGAAGCTATGTTAAAAACTTGGAAAGAAATTTAAAAACGCATATATATAAGGTTACCAATGTGGGTTTCACCGCAAGAAGCTTTCAGAAGGACAGAAATGATTGATATAAACAAATGGTGGGCATATAAAGATTTATTAAACTTTCAGGAAGGATCTCATAGGTTGAAATCGAGAGAAGAGTTGGAAAAGGACAACAAGAATACGAACTGGTTTCAATATAGACAACTACAGGAAAGACATAACATTGATAATAAGCTATATGGTATAATGAATCAACAGACAGAATGAGATGCATTGATAACGGAAAACAAAGAATTAACTATACCGAAGGTATATAAGCTGTTATTAAAATTAGATCTAGAATTGATAGTGATAAAGGATTATATGATTAAGTGGTCACAGAATATTGGACAGGATATTTTGTTAGAAGATTGGGAAAAACTATGGAAAAGTGATATTAGATTTACATCTTGTATGGAACTAAAAGAGAACTGCTATAAAATGCAATTTCAGTGGTATATGACACCACAAAAATTAGCAAAAATGTATAAGGGTACTGACTCAAATGGTTGGAAATGTGGCGAAGTGACTGGCACATTCTATCACATGTGGTGGTCATGTAGAAGTGCAAAAATTTTTGGACCATCATTCATAATTTGATAAGGAAAATATTGAAAATAAACCTGAGATTTAAGCCTGAAACATACTTATTGAACATCATAGATAAAGATTTTCCAAAGGAATCTAGGAACATTATGCTGTACATGATCACCACAGTGAGAGTCATTTACACCAGACACTGGAAGCAAACAGAAATTCCAAATTCAGAGGAATGGATGATAAAGCTATTAGAGACAGCTCAGATGGAAAAATGTACCGGTACTTGCTGGATTAAAAATAGATCATCAAACAAGTTTAGGCAGGATTGGGAGATACTGACAGTCTTTTGGAAAACTGAATGGAGTAATAATGTAATCACTTGGTTAATTGATTAATGTATAATGAGATAATAGGTGGAAAATAGAGAAAATATACCAAAAAAGATTACATAGAGGACTTGAAAAACAGCATTGTTAGAATGGTTATGAGTAGAAGCAATTATGAATTCATAGTGAATAAAAGTTTTCATAACAGATATAAAATTGTGCGGTAACAATTAAGGAGTTAAATAATATGACAATAGGAATGGTAATATATGTTGAGGATAATTTGAGTTGCAATTAGGAAAGGTCAGTAAAGAGGATAAGAAACAAGTTCAAAACCTGTTGAAAGGAAGTATTAATATATTTATGGTTATTTTGTAACTATTGTATTGTATTGTCTTTTTAAGTTGTTTATGTCTTTGTTGCTTGTTTTTTATATGTGATTCTTTTGTGGGTTTTTTTTTTTTAGTAAATCTTGTTTTAAATAAAAATAATAAACCAAAAAACAAAAAACAAAAAACCATTCTTGTTCAAAAGTGGGACAATGTGGCACATGATCTACTATAGCGATTATGTGCATTTGGTTACAAATGTCTAGATAAGTGTTCCCTGAGGTAAAAATAATAATAATTGTGGATCTATATTCTGTGGGGATCCTCCACCTATGACCCAATGCAAAAATTGAGGGCCAACTGTACAAGTATAAAGACTCCTTAGAAGGCAGGTTATCATTAGATAACAGACCTAGGGTAATGCACTCAAAGTAGAGTAGATTTTCCTTTGACTGTGCCATCCTTACCATTTGTTTAGTGTTCCCCTTCGGTCAAAAACAACACTAGCAAATGTATTTGGAAATGGAGGGAACCACATGGACTACCTTAGATGGATGAATTAAGTACACCCTTCCATAAGTAGTCTGTTCTATAAGTAGCCCCTCTGTTATGAGAGGAAGCTTTTTGTTGTGTGCCTTCAAGTCAATTCCCACTTATAGTGATCCTAAGGTTAACCTATCATGGAGTTTTCTTGGCAGAATTTGTTCAGAGGGGTTTTGCCTTCCTCAGAGGCTGAGAGAATGTGACTTGCCCAAGGTCACCCACTAGGTTTCCATGGGTGAGTGAACATCTTAACCCTGGTCTCCCAGTGCTTAGTACAAAGATCAAACCATTATACCACACTGGCTCTACGGTGTTGCTAGTTCACTGAAAATGAAATAGAATAGGACCAATTAGCCCTTTTTCCTGCACTGTTATTGGAAGACTCCTCATCCGTCTAGACATAGCCTAACAGATAAGTCCATAACCACCTCAGATATTATATGGAAAGAGATGAAGAAATGCCAAGGCCTAATGTAAGACTACCGTAAGAGAATGTGGATCTGTAGATCTACATTTAACACATGCTACATAATAGACCAAAATAACTTAATAGAAGGTATCTAAAAACTGAAATAATTTTAAAAACAAATAATGCACACTTCACATCTTTTATCATCTGATTGCTCTTAATTTTATTCACATTCATCTTAAAATGCAGTGATTTGATACTGATGCTGAGTCACATTCATCCTTGAGAACTGCCACTCCACTTACTAACACCCCAAGCCTAACAAAACTTATTCAGAAATGAGCCATTATATTTGATGGAATTTCCAAACAAGGACTGTGGCCTTGAATGCTCCCTCCCACAGGCAACATACACACATTCCACTTCCTGTGACTTTTCCTACTATTTCTATACAAAGACAGCTCCAACTACAGAAGTAGTCAAGAAACAGCACCAGTTGAGTTAAAAAGAATATTGCTGTCACCTGCTTTCACTCTGTTTTCATCATTATGTGGGATGGGAATTATCTGAAGGACTCCAGCCCTTTATATGGGCTTGCCCGTGACTTGAGATCTTCTGGGAAGGCCATTCTCTCTGTCCCCTCTCCTTCACAGGGACGTTCCTGCTGCTTTTCCTCAGAGTGCAGTAAGGCTCTTAGCAACTGCCCCAAGGCTCTGGAACTCCTTTGCTAGAGGGGTTAAACTGGTGTCCTCTTTGCTATTCTTCCATAGGCAGGTGAAGGTCCTTTTTGTTTTGGCAGCTCTTTGAGAGCTGACTGCTCAGGGGGAAAGGGCTTTCCAACTGCTGCATTGTTTGAGGTATTTGTTCTTCTTTTGGATGGTTATGCTTTTGACTCTTTTTAATTTTATTGATAGTGTACATTCTTAACTTTTGTAGGATGTAATTGTTTTTAGCTGTAATCTATTTTACCTTTTGTAAGCCATCTTGAATCTCAGACTGGGGAAAAGGCAGAATAAATATAAATATCGTCATCCAAAGTTGTAAAGAAAGACTATACTGTACTATCTTATCCTGTGCCTTATGCTTCTGTAGTAGTATTTTATTTATTTATTTATTTATTTATACCCCGCTCTTCAGCCACAAGGCTATCAGAGCGGCTTACAAATTGTTTTAAGCAATAGCAGTTTACACATCTACACTGCAATAAGCAGCTTCCAATGTGTGTTAGCTAATTGCCCCCACAAGCCGGGTACTCATTTTACCGACCTACGAAAGGATGGAAGGCTGAGGGAACCTTGGAGCCTGCTGGAATTGAACTTGCAACGTGGTGACTTGCAGTACTGGCATTTAACCACTGCGCCACCAGGGCTCCTGTAAAGTAAAGGGTGTAAAGGGTGGGGAGGAAAGAGCACAAACATGACAAATGGCTTCTCTACTTTTAAATACACAAAAAGAGCCCTGCTGGATCAGACCAAAGGCTCATCTGGTCCAAAATCCTGTTCACACATGAGCCAACCAGTTGCATCCAGGAAGACTGCCAGTGAGACATGAGCACAACTGCATCCTCCATCTCATGCTCCCCTGCCACTGACATACAGAGGCATACTTCCTCTCATGGAGAGCCAGCCTGGTGTAGTGGTTTGAGGGTTGGATTATGACTCTGGAGACCAGGGTTTGAGTCCCCGCTCAGCCATGGAAACCCACTCAGTGACCTTGGGCAAGTCACACACTCTCATCCATCCTCAGGGGACAGCAAAGGCAAACTCCTGCTGAACAAATTGTGCCAAGAAAATGCCATGATAGGTTAACCTTAGGATCACTATAAGTGGGAATTGACTTGAAGGCACACAACAAAAAACTTCCTCTCATAATGGAGGGGCTACTTATAGAACAAACTACTTAATTCATCCATCTAAGGCAGGCATGTGGTTCTCTCTATTTCCAAATTTCACCTTAGGGTTGCCACAAGTCAGAAATGACTTGAAGGCACACAACAACATGCTCTACATGGCGCTGCCTTAGAAAACTGTTCAGAAACTTCAGCTGGTCAAAGAGCTGCAGCCACTCTGGGTTACCATAGATTGGAAATGACGTGAAGGCATACAACAACAGCAGCACCATACTCTGTTATGCTAGTGTGTAATATTATCCTTTCTTTCTGTTTTTGGAGGTTTAATATAAATTTGTCTGTATTCATGTGTTCTTTACTCTTACATGCAATTGTGTAGGGTTTTCTTGTCTACTGCTGGAATGCTAAATATATTTAGTGTTCCTTTCTGTAGCAGTGGATCCCCAATTTTGGGCCTTCGTAGCTAGCCAAAATCTGTTGTCATCTAAGCAGGAAGGAGGGGTTCTGGCCATGACATCACATTGAGATTTGGAGACAGTGGTGTGCCTTCATGGTCCACCAGCACAATTATAAGGTCAATGCCCTGGCCACTGCCTTCCCACCCCTAAACTGTAGGTATGGTGTCTTGAACCAGTATGTTTGGGCAACCAGCCAAAGGCTGATTGCTACACAGCTGATAGGAGAGGCACAGCACAATTACAGGCAAAGGAACCAATGAAGCATGAATTCAGACACTTACTTTACTAGCAAACATATACATGTTCATAAACAAAATCCAAATAACAAGGCATAGATCCAGCAAATAGAACTCAGAGTAGTCCAGCAGAATGCAAGTCAGGCAAACAGAATTCAGAAAAACAAGCACAGTCCTGATCAAGCACACTGAGCAGGAACAAGACAGGTCACCAGGCAGGTCAGATAATCTCCCACAGTACTTGGAAGTCAGCGCTGAGCATTTATAGCTCAGCAGCTAATGCAGCTGCTGCTTAACTAATTGCTGCTTGTTATAAATATGCTGAGACCACCTCAAGCCCTCCTTTTGTTGTTTTCATGCTGTGAAGGTGGGTATAGGTAAGTTGTCCTCTGTATCTGAAGTGGCAGGACCCTCTGCCAGAGCTTGTACTGCGCTGTTGTCTCTCTCTGAGGCCTGTGGCTCTGGAACATCTTCCTGCTCTGGTTCAACAGGTCCTGGCATATCCACTGCTTTAGTCTCTGAGTCAGAGTCCATTTCCATGTTCTAGAAACAAGGCATGACACAGTAGTGCTGAACAACAAATAGGTTTGCTAACCCATAAGACATCTTACTGAGTTGCTATCTTCTCCGCAACTACATTGTGAGTCAGATTCTGCCCCTCTCTTCAGATCCAGAGCAAATAGGTCCTCTGCATAGGTGAGCTGGTCAGCTCTTCTATGAAACTCTGTCTAGGAGTTACTTTTATGTAATCTTTTTGTGAGCACTGTATGTTGATTAGTGCCTTCTTTTTTGTGGCTTTCTCTATGCATTATCACACTCTGGATCTCAATAATGATTTCTTTCTCTCTCTCTTTTTATATGGCTACGATTCAGCTTTCTGTACTACTGCACGGAGTAAGCAAGGTATCAAGAGAATTTGTGCATGGGTGTGCCTTCAAGTTGCCTGTTGACTTACGGTGACCCCATGAATTTTAGAAGGTTTTCTTAGGCAAGGACTACTCAGAGGTGGTTTTCCCAGTTCCTTCCTCTGAAATATAGCCTACAGCATTGAGATAATTTACCCTAATTTAAAAACAAAAAAACGGGGGGCAGGCTGGTTCCCATCCCATGCTCAAACACTTAGGCAGATTGAATACATTTGCAATATAATTATTACACACCAGTGTTATGAAAATCTTTTTCTTTCTTTGGCAATGCATGCCTTTTTTTCTCTTTTTTTGGAGATGCATAAGTATAGTGTAGGGAACTCAGGATTTTCCATTTATGTTGGGTCAGAAGCAGGTCACTGGATACAGTAATCAAATGTGTAAGATTCCTGTTTATTTTTATTATTAATAAAATCTGTGACGTTTCCTCAGAGAGAGCTGTCAGCCCTACAGTGCCTCTGCTGGTAAGTGCTCAGCTCAGCTGTGTCCGTCCATGGGCCCCACTCCAGGAATGTTCCCAGCCAATCCCTCTGATCAGGCTCGACACTTCTTAGCTCAAATAGGGATGCTCCACAGGCAGCTGCCCAGGCCCTGTGATGGCCTTAGGATCTGACAGGTGTGTAGATCAGGTATGAACACTTGTTCTAGCTTCTTGCTTTAAAGAGCGTGGGGACTTGCTCATGTTAGGCAGAACTAGGAAAGAAAACTGGGCTCAGGTAGATGTCCCAGGCCAGTTACATCCCTGTGACTTTCAAGTTCCAAGGAGGAACTTAAAGCAACAGCTGAGGTCATATGGCCTTCTAGATGTTGGACTGCAACTTTTAGCCTTTTTCACTATTGATATGACTGATGGGAGGGGCAGTGCAACAACATCTGGAGGGCCACACAATTCCCACCCTTGTTTTAAGCTGTGAAGTGGCTTAAAGCATGCTGTGGAGTGTAGTATGTAGGGAATTAGGCTCCGGAGGATTGTCCCCATACTTCTCTTTAACTTAGTCAGTCAGAGCCTGCATCTTCCCTGTCCATTCTCCCATTTTACCACCCACATGCTATCTCTACCTACTGTGCTATTAGGTCCTTAGGATGAAAGATAAGACTAAGACTGGGAAACAGAAACTTGCCCAAAGAAGATCTTGCAATGATTTCATGATAAACAAGAGATTTATACTCAGAAGCGCCTTCCGTGTTACTTTGAAATACACAGATATCCACCTTGGAGCTACGCAATGTTAGAATACATGGAAATGTAATGTTGGAAAGGTAAAGCATGGGCCCTCTTTTATTCTGTGCTATAAAAAAAAACAATGCCGCCCCAATCTGTACTCTGTTGATCTTGCTTCTATGTCAAGAAAAGCTGTATTATGTACTCTATATGACTTGTGTTGGTACTGCAAATTTCCATACTTACCATATTTGTTTAACTTATTCTGGTTTTGATCATAAAAGGAGGGGCAAGAGCATAGAAGCCTTTCCCCCAATTACTAAAGGTCTTTTTTGGCAGTTTGTTTGGCTTCTAAGATTTCAGGAGGCATTACTACCCATATGCTTTCAAATGTCCCTTCACCGTCCTGAGGGTTAAGAACTTGTGTGTGTCTTCTAATGAGAGCTGAAACTGGACTCCATGCCCACTCTGACTGCCTCTATTCCTCTGACTATCCCTGTTTCACAGGGATGAATATCTGTAAGCCATAGGTTTTTTTTTTAAAGATGCTTGCACTGTGTTGCCAGATAAGCACAGTATACAGTATGTTCATCTGGTGCAAATTTAATCCTTCCACACTCCCACTAAACATACAAGGTCCCTGCCTTGTTATATGTCAGCTATTAAAACTCCCAGTCCTTCAAAGCACAAATTTTTGTTTGCTTGCAGGGCAACAAATGGTGGACGTGGTCCTACACAGAGGTTTCCTTTCCTTGATCTTTTCTTTTGGGATTCATACGTACTGTGTGTTCGCATCTGCTTTAGCGCTTTCTCCCTCTTCCCTGCCCTCCCCCCAGCCCTGGTCACCAGCTTGGCTGAGCTGCTGGGTGCTTGGCTTAGAAAGTGCAAAGCAGCAGTTCCCCCTCTACAAAGCCACACTGTTCAGAACAGAAATCTTCCTTCTACGAGGTTGCATTTTTTGCCAGTGATTCAGCAGCACGTGAGTGGAAAAGCCTGGAGCCATAACTATTAGCCAGACCCAAAGACTCTCAGCCACTGTCACACAATCATCTTGGCCAGGCCAAAAGCATCCGGGCCAGGCCACAGGCAGATTGCAACAGATGAAATGGCAGGGGAGGCTCTGAAAGGGAGCTTGATGATGGATGTACCATATGTGTGGTGCTGGGATAGAGTCGGGCAAACAGAGAGGTATGCTTTCCAGCTCTGTGATCCTTGCAGATACTGGGGAGTTACTTTCTTTGTACTACGACTTCCAGAATCTATACTGGTCATGCAGCTGGAGGGCTATGGGAATGATAGTCCTCAAAAGTATGTTTTCCAAATTCTGGTCTAGATGTTTAAAATTCTTATCTATAGCCAAGTGCAAAAAGATATACCTGAAATTAACACTCAAAAGTCTCTAAGTTCAGTGATCTGCATGTAGTGATGTCTCATCTCCTAATTCATATGTTCAGTTAAACAATACCTTTTTTGTGACCATCAGTTCATAAAGTGTAACATTAAACACATTAAACATTAAACACTTTGAGTTATTCAGAACATGCTTTTCCAGGCTGGATGTTAATGCAAAATTTTTGTTTTGTTATCTTATTGGAGGGAGAGATGTTTCTGGATCAGGGCAAGATTTATACTCCTAGTGGATACATTGTGTTGACTTAAAACAGGTGATTTAAAAGAGTTTTCATGATTTTTAGGCGATTGTTTTCATTATCTTTACCATTATATTTCCTCCTGTGATATTAGCTGGCCTCAAACAATGATTTCCAATTTTCCTGGAAACTGGATTCATCAAAGGAATGTTACATACTCAGAAGGATCAGCCTTCTGGTCCAGTATATCAGAACTGCCCCGACTGTCCTCTTGCATTGCTCTTTCTGCAGCAAAGATACACCTTTTAAGTTCTGACAGTTCATCACCTGAATGTTGTTTCCTCCACCTGTTGAACATAGTCTTCAAGAAAAAGACAAAGAAATACTATCTGTCCTATTCTTGGCAGCCCCTAACATGTCATCTGTTGATTTTCCTTTCTTTAAGTGTTGGGGCACTGCTAGAATTACCCCATATACATAGGCAAGATATGACTTGCTTAGCCATGGATCAGCAGAATTACAAGCAATCAGGTAATTTCTGTTTCAACATCATTAAGGATGTTACATGCAAAACACTTTACTTTCCCACAACCTCAGAAAATAAATTCAAGTGGAATCTATCAAGTGAAACTGAGGGCATTTATTTTAACCACATACTGTATATGCATATCCCGGATTATGTAACAACAACAACATTTACTTATAACTCCCTTTTCACCAAAGTGCAGAACATCAACATATACAATCAAGGATAAAGGCAATGAAACATAGCACTATAAATATACATGAAACAAATCCCTACCATCCCACCCGTCACCCTCCATCTCAGGTACCTTAGGCTCAACTCAGCAGCTTAATTCAGCAAACCAAAGAGGAAGGTTTTCAACCCTTTATGAAAACAGGTAAGATCTTCCTCTAGCCAGAGGTCCAAAGGAAGACCATTCCACAAATGCAGAACCAGGCCTCAGAAGGCTTGTAGCCTTGACAGAGCTGTATGCGTTGGTGGAACAGACAATAATCCTTTGCCTGTAGATCTTAAATTCCTAAATGGTACATACCGTGCTAGCCAAGCTGCCAGGTACTGGGAGAAGTTACAGCGCAGAGCCTTAAATACCAGAACCAAAAGTGTTATGTGTTAGTAAGGCCCATGGAAACTAGATAAAATTGCTAGCAGGTCTAGTAGCAGCTTGTAATAAACTATATACAGTATGACCCCTGTATCCACAGGACCAATACCCATGGTTTTACTTACCTGCACCTGAAAAAAATATGTTATTTCTAGACATTTTCTAGGTCCTCCAATGCAAGTCTATGATATGCTTCTGCCAAAAGTTGACCATAGAGTTGGACAGGAGGACCCAGAAAATGACTAGAAAGGTGTTCTCTCTAGGGATCTCTAGGTCCTCCAGCATGTCTTTACGGTACGCTTGGGCCAGAAGCCGTTCATTTCAATAGGGTTTGCTAGTATCTGCAGTTTCATGTTTCCACAGTAAGTTCAGGAACATATCCCTGTGTTCTTAAACACGGTTAAACAGTAACAAGAAGAAAGAGTTCTTTGACACAGTGAAGAATAACAAATATATTGTGTGGTATGGTATCTTTTATATCTGACAAAGCAAGCTCTGGCTCATGGAAGCTTCTGCTACACTAAATGTGTGAGCCTTTATGGTGCTGTGGGACTCTCTGATGTTTTTGCTGCCTGCTGCAGACTAACATGGCTTACCCTCTGGAATTTAGACTCTATTAAACTGATTGGCAACATGTGTATGAAGAAACAGAGCAAGTTCTTTTTAACACACTAAACAGTTTACTGATGGAATTTGTTGTTACAGGAAGTTGTGAAGGCCTGCTGATGCTATTGAGAACTTTTAAAGACTGTTTTCTCCCACCCCCACTGACATGTGCTACAAATATTGGTACTTTTAGCCCTGAGCTCAGTGGCCTTTCACACAAAAGTCCACTCATCTTTCTTCATTTCAGTAGACTAGTTTAGTTTGTTTTTTGAAACATAGTTTTGTTGTTGTTAGTTAGCCCAAATCCAACTGAATGATTCCAGCACTACTTCTATTGTGAAGAGAGTCTGTTGTTCACCTGCAGACACCACCCCCCATATATCTTGAAAGCCTACTTCAGAGGGGTAGGACACCATCTGAAGCAGGTTTTCATGCAGAATGTGGGGCTGTAGTGGGGAAGGGCTCCACATGTTGACCTAGTGGACAGCCGACATTGGATTTATGCCTCTGGAGTAATAAACCTTGCCACTCAACTGTGACTCATTGAGAGATCTGCCAGTAGATCCTCATCAACCTTCTGTCCACTCCTGCTTCCTGGCTTTGAGAATATGTTCTGTATTTTTTAAGAGCATGAATTGCACCACACTGGTTGGGTGAGAGTTAATTTGAGACAGAGCTTTATCAGAAATTTCTGCTGACTAACTTCCATGTGAAGTTTAGATGGGAGAAGACATAATGTTGAGGTCAGTGGAGCCAATATAAGTATTCTGATCATGACCCAACAAGTATTCTGATAAAAGGTTTTTACTTGATGGAAGTATGCAAGCAATACACAAAAGTTAGTGTCTTTCTTGCTTTGAATGTTTGGTGCTCTCCAGCACAGCAGTAGGTGTCTTTATTAAACTGTACCTGAAGATTTAAAGTAGATGTCAAGCATAAAATATTTTTATCTGGGTAACATTTCAATGCGGATGGACAAAGAAGAGATGAATTCCAATGGCAAATATATTTAACAAGAAATACATTTAACCACCACATCTTAGTAACAACAAATATCCTTACTGCAAAATATTTCAGCTGAATGTTTCCTCTGTCTTGGAAGCTGGTTGCACATAGTGTAGATCTACAGCCTTATCTCTGAAATAAATAGAGCAAGAAAGAATTTCAAACCTGGTGGCAAGCTCTCTTTGTGATTGTGAGTAGTGACCTATAATGATAGATCTGTAGAGAGTAAAAAGAAAAGGAAGGCAGTGTATTATCATTTGTTGCATGCAACACATACTGTCGCCAGGGATTAATGGATCTGAGTTTCTCTTCCTGGCGCAGCTAATGATGAATGTTGGAGACGGATGGTTGCTAGGATAGTAGTAAGCCTTGGGAAGGCTTCACCCGGCAGTGGTGCTGCATCTGTCCACTAATTTCCTCTGCGTCTTTGTGTTTCAGTGATCCGAGCAAAGGCTGTTTCTGCAAAAGAGGTGGACTCCGGTAATGACATCTATGGGAACCCGATCAAACGCATCCAGTATGAGATCAAGCAGATAAAGGTAACAAGCAATAGATGGGAGTCCCACTTACATTGCATTTCACCCTATATATCTCTGTCACACAGACATTTCACAGACAGAAACGTAACGCATCTGGTAGTCCTGCCTTGAAGTAACTAGATTTTTGGTGGTATTTCAATAGTTGCTCTATTGATAAGTGTTAAAGATTGTCAGAACTAACCCATGTAACAAAGATTTTGTACAGTGGGCCATTTGTATCCATGGGGGTTCGGTTCTGGAACACCCCGCAGATAGAATACCCACAGATGGCTGAGTCCCAATAGCAGCATCATGCGTCCAGACACTTCAGTGCATCCACATCACTGCAATTTTAAGCATGGGGCACAATGATCCACAGTCACTCAGATCCACAGATATGGAGCCTGCTGATGAAGAGGCCCACTGTACTACTCTTCTTGCCAGCAACTAGAATAGAAAACTACTTAAGAACTAGAAAACTTGAAATGGACAAACAATTTAGGGATTTGGTATCCATCCCCATTGGACCAACTGTCAGAGGGAGAAACCTTCACCTGGCAGGAAAGAGCTCAGCCTATGGAGGAGTTGTCATCTATCCCAAAGACTAGTTTAATATCTTTGGAAAGCAATTCTGGTGTAAATCAGTCACTATGATAGATCTCCATATGGGCAGGTCAAAGGTAGGGTTAGATCCAGTAGATCCAAAGCATTCTGTTTCCAAAAGCGTCCAAATTGATATTAGCCTGGAGCAGGTATAGATAATCCTCCCATTTATTTAAGTGCATGAGAGGCACTGTTGAAAGGCCAGCTCAGCTAAAAAGCCCAGAATCATAGAATCATAGTAGAGTTGGAAGAGACTACAAGGGCCATCCAGTCTAACCCTCCGCCATGCAGGTAATCACGATCAAAGCATCCCTGACAGACGGCCATCCAGCCTCTGTTTAAAGACCTCCAAGGAAGGAGACCCCACCATGCTCCGAGGGAGTGTGTTCCACTGCTGAACAGCTTTTAGTGTGAGAAAGTTCCTCCTAATGTTGAAGTGGAATCTCTGTTCCTGGAGCTTACATCCATTGCTCCATGTCTTAGTCTCTGGAGCAGCAGAAAACAAGCTTGCTCCAGGCTATCATATCGCCCCTTAACCGTCTTTTTTCCAGGCTAAACATACCCAGCTCCCTAAGTCTTTCCTCATAAGGCATGGTTTCCAGACCTTTCACCATTTTAGTTGCCCTTCTCTGGACATGCTCCAATTTGTCAATATCCTTTTTGAATTGTGGTGCCCAGAACTGGATACAGTATTCTAGCTGAGGCCTGATCAAGACAGAATAGAGTGGCGCTATTACTTCCCTTCATCTAGACACTATACTTCTATTGATGCAGCCCAACTGGAGCGTGTCCAGAGAAGGGCAACTAAAATGGTGAAAGGTCTGGAAACCATGCCTTATGAGGAAAGACTTAGGGATCTGGGTATGTTTAGCCTGGAAAAAAGACGGTTAAGGGGCGGTATGATAGCCCTGTTTAAGTATTTGAGAAAATCATCTTCTCACATGCTTGCCAGCAAAAGCTAGTTGGGTGATGGAAGTAGCGGACAGTTGGCCACTAATTCCCTCCCTCCTAAAGAAACATCCAGTTAGAATTCCTTCTCTGAGCAAACTGGCTAGATCACTGAACATGATCGCATTTTGAGAACATGGTTTCTATTCTAATGGAGTGTCTTAAGCCATCCCATCCCTTGGATAATGCACTTACCTGATCTAGGATTTTTCTTGAAATGTTCCAAGGTATATTTATGGGTATAGTTGCTAGAAAACAGTGTGCACTTTCTATTATTAGTTTAACTTACTAATTGTGTACTATATGGATACAATTCATATTCATTTTAGAAAATTAATGTATTGGATAGGAAGGTAGGTTGGACTCACATTCTACAGGTAGCAAAGGATTTTTAATATAGACCTGCTTCACAGATAAGGTAACCTCTAGGGTTCCTTCAAAACTCAGGCCTGCTCTTCACAAGCTGAGTCCTGGTACATGCGCATTCATTCTGGCTTGTACCCAGAAAGACTAAATAAGCCACAGACCTTTGGTCCATAGGTTCTCAGGACATCTAATCTCAGCAGGAGCTTGTGGTCTGCTTGTTTGTTCACCAGTAGGTCAGGAAAACATTTACCCCTTTCCTGTTGCTTGCCTTCAGACAACCGATTGTTTTAACAGAGGGGTGGGGTATAAATAAATTTTATTATTTTATTATTATTACAGGGTCTGAAAAAAGGTGAGCATTTTATGAACTTTCTTCCTCTCTGGAATCTTAAGAAAACTTGCACAATAACATGGGTTTGTGAAACTGTTGATTTTTAATTAGCTTTGCCAGTCTTTGAAACCTGAGAGGAGAGTGAGTGTCACCAGCTAAGCCATAAGAACTTCCTTGCTCTTAGTTGTTTTTTTGGAGAAGCTTCAGTAGTTTTGTGGCGATTCATTATGACTAATCATCAGAAGGTCCTCTTCTAGGACATCACAGATTTTTAAAAAAAAAAAAAGACAGGGGAGACATCATTTTCAGAGCACAACTTAAACTTTCACTGACTGGTTTACATACCAATACTTAATTTCTGAAACTTGCATCTAGCAAGGTTGATTTGGAGCAACTGAGCTGAGGATTATCCCATTTCATTATATTAAATAGATGGGTGTGCATGATTAGTGACGTGTTTGATAGCTGTTTTTTTTCCTTGTCTGTTTTACACACACTTCTGTGAGGAAAGCAGAGATTTCAGGGGGAAAGAATCAGTTTGAAGATGATTGAAGACGGAAAGGGGAAACAGCCCTGAGGCAAATATACATGAGCATCTCATGCCCCATGCCCTGCCCCTACTTGGGCAGGGCACCCTGTACCAGGTCCAGAGTCCACACTCTCTCCTCCTCCTTATCCAGATTAGATTGGTGGCTCCTGTTTATCTTTGGCTAGTGTTTGTCCACCGAGTTCCTGCAGGACATTTTCCCGTTCTATGGGAGAGGGGAAGCATTTTGCTTGGCAAAGTTAGGCAGTGGAAAAAAGGTTGTATTTACTTATTTTGCTTTTACGAATGTACTGTATTTTCTGTTGCTCAGAAAATCTGAAGGATTTTTATAAATGCTAAATTTATACATGCAAACAATTACTTTTTAAAATTGCAAGACATACAGTGCATCAAGAGTGTCATATAGTCAAACCAACCAGCCGCTTTTACAGGAGTCAAGTTGACACCTGATGTTCCTTTCCATAGGGTAGCCAATGTCATTTGACACTAGCAGAGGGCAGGGAGGGGGAAGAGAAGAATCAACTTAGAGCAGGCCCAGATGTTGTCTTGGTCTGAATCTGTGTCCCCCACTCTCTTCTTGACTAGTTGGCAAGTAGAAAATAAAATAAATACTTGGTATTGTCCTGGAACTGCATGATAACATTTCTGGGTGTCCTGGTATTATCTTGCCTTCCCCCCATCTCCATCTCAAGGCTAGCGAAACTGCCTCTGACTAAAAGTGATGGCCATTGACAATACCTTTGCTTGCTACCATGAAGAGAAATATTGTTTATTCCTGGGGAATCATCTGCCATGGTGTGTCTTGTGCATTCCTGATCAGTTTATTTAAACCACAATTCAATTACTGGGGAGACAGCATGGCATAGTGGTTTGGGTGCTGGACTATGAGTCTGGTCGACCATGGAAACCCACTAGATGATTTTGGGCAAACCACACACTCTCAGCCTCAGAGGAAGGAAAAGGCAAGCCTCCTCTGAAGAAATCTTGCCAAGAAAACCCCATGATAGATCCCCCACAACGACAACAATTACTGGTCTTGGCCTCATGCATCCTCTCCCTTCCCAGATGTTTAAAGGGCCTGACCAAGACATTGAATTCATCTACACGGCTCCTTCCTCAGCAGTCTGTGGAGTGACGCTGGATGTCGGTGGCAAGAAAGAATATCTCATTGCAGGTAAGGAAAAGAGAACCATTGTTCCCATGAACCAACCCTGTGTGGTTCCCCCACCCCATCCCTTTACGGAGGGATTGAAGACTCTTTGCCCTTCATGTGCTGACCTGTTAAAAGCCAGAGTTCCTTCTTGTTTACCATTTTGGTCACCTGAGCTCCCATGTTTGTAAAGAGTAGTATTGTCCAGTAGGCAGATTAACATCATTGTTCCCCTTAAAACTCTCTTAAACTTTGGAATTTCAGGATAGTTGTATTCCCAAAGAACAAGCAGGCAGCCTTCTATTCTTTTCAGCTATTTATCAGAGCAAAACAATCAGTTTATGCATTCATGCACTCCAAGAGAGGAGGATCATCACATTACGCAGTCTAGGTACATTCTTATAAACATTCCGTGGTTTAGCAGTCTCTCTCTCTCACTTTTCTTTGCAAACAAAGATTCAGCAAGGACACATCCCGCGCTTTCTGCAAGCATGCTGGTGATTAAAAAGGCCAATCCGAGATAAACAAGTCCGGTCGCAGAAAGCACAGCAGAAGGTCTCCTTGGGTGATGTTTCCAGGTTGTGATTCTTTCTGCGTTGTCGTTTCTCTTCAAGACTTGTTCGGCGTGAGTTCTCAAATAAGGCTGCAGCATTCTGGATAGTGCATCTCCATGCCTCCCGATGTGAGGCCAGGGCGGACCATTGTTGGTGATCAATTTGGCCGAGCCTGAGATGTTGTTTCAGGGAGTCCTTGTATCGCTTTTTTGGAGCGCCCCTCTTATGCTGACCTGTGGCAAGTTCACCGTAGAGTACTATTTTTAGGAGGTGATGGTCCTCCATCCTAGAAATGTGCCCTGCCCATGGCCTCAATGCTGGTGATCCCTGCTTGCTCAAGGACAGCAACATTCGTCACATAGTCAGTCCAGTGTATATTTAGGATTGTGTGTAGACAGCGCTGATGAAAGCCTTCGAGGATTCGTAAGTGGTGGCGATAGGTGACCCATGTTTCAGACCCATAAAGGAGAATAGACAGTACAATGGCTCTATACACACTGATTTTTGTGCTTCGCCTCAGGTGTTTATTACTCCAGACTCTTTTGTAAAGTCTTCCAAATGTGCTATATGCCTTTGCTAATCTGTGATCGATCTCTTAGTCAATCTTGGCATCTGAGGAGATGATGCTTCCCAGGTAGGTGAACTGCTGAATGGACTTAAGCACAGATTTGCCGATGGCAATGTGGGGATGATGGTGTTTGTCCTGTGGTGCAGGCTGGTAAAGAACTTCCGTTTTCTTCAGGTTGACTTCCAGCCCAAACAGCTCTGCAGCTGTTGCAAAGCAGGATGTTAGGTGCTGCAGAGCTGCTTCTGTGTGGGCAACAAGGGCAGCATCATCAGTGAATAGCAGCTCACGAACTAGATAGTTTAGAGGTCTTAGTGCGAGCCCTCAGACGACTTAAGTTAAACAAGCTACCATCAATACGGTAACGTATATAGATGCCATCTTCTTCTTCGAGCTCTGCCATAGCCCTTTGGAGCATCATGCTGAAGAAGATTGTAAATAAAGTTGGCGCAAGAACACAACCTTGCTTCACTCCATTAGTTATTAGAAAGGGCTCTGAAAGAGCATCGCCATATCTGACTTGACCGTGCTGGCCCTCGTGTAGCAAGATAATCATTTTAAGGAATTTGGGGGGACATCCTAGTCTTTCCAGGATCTGCCACAGACCTTTTCTACTCACAGTGTTGAAGGCTTTGGTGAGGTTGACAAATGTTACATAGAGACCCTTGTTCTGCTTTCTGCATTTCTCTTGCAGTTGTCTAAGGGCAAATACCATATCTATAGTACTCCTATTGGCTCATTATATAAGTTCACTCAGTGTGCAATCACTTATTTTGTTAAAACTTTTTACTTTTAATAGCTTACCTGCCTAAAATTGGTAGAATATCATGACTAGCTTATAACACCCAAAAGGCTGGGGAAGAGGAGAATGAATATGATGCTTTCTCAAAACCCCTTTTCTATGTCAAGTAAAGATATACTTAATTATCCAGGCATTTTGAACTGGATTTGTTGTCTTGGTCTAGTTTTATCATTTTCTTGCTTCTGTACAGCACCCGGGAATCCATTAGGATGAAAGTCAATCTAGAAATGGTTAAAACAAACACAAAAATGTATGTAGAATAAATCTACCCCTTTCCTTATGTGTCCTATGTGGACTGGCAGTCACTAGAATGAAACACACTCCCAAATGAAACAAATGCAGTTTGCTTTCTATGGTATACAGAAGGTTTGTCCTTGATACACCACAAACTGTCCTCTGCTGCCCAGCTGAAGTCTGAAATTACTGAAACTGAGAAGTGTTGCTGTCCTTGAGCAAGCAGGGATCACCAGCATTGAGGCCATGATATTGAGAACACAGCTGTGCTGGGCAGGGTACATTTCTAGGATGGAGGATCATTGCCTCCCAAAAAATAGTACTCTACGGTGAACTTGCCACAGGTCAGCGTAAGAGGAGCGCTCCAAATAAGCGATGCAAGGACTCCCTGAAACAACATCTCAGGCTTGGCCAAATTGATCACCAACAATGGTCCGTCCTGGCCTCACATCGGGAGGCATGGAGATGCACTATCCAGAATGCTGCAGCCTTATTTGAGAACTCACGCCGAACAAGTCTTGAAGAGAAATGACAATGCAGAAAGAATCACAACCTGGAAACATCACCCAAGGAGACCTTCTGCTGTGCTTTCTGCAACCGGACTTGTTTATCTCGGATTGGCCTTTTTAGTCATCAGTGCGCTTGCAGAAAGCGCGGGATGAGTCCTTCCTGAATCTTCGTTTGGGAAGAAAAGCCAGAGGGGGGGGGGATTTGTTGAGCTTTGTTAAGCGCCATCTCCTGGAGTTCCTGTGAAAGGACACAAGACAATTGTTTGTCAGTTCAACAAGCAACTTGAAAACACACAGTCTCACCAGGGCTCTTGGGACTGTAAGGAAATGTGCTGGGCAGTCTGATAATGCTTGGCATTTTGAAGCTTCTTGTTAGGTAGGGGTTGTAGAATCAGAGTCTTATTGTTGAAAGGGGCTGCAGTGGCCATTTAGTCCAACCCACTGGCATGCAGACATACACAACTAAAGCACCCCTGAAAGATGCCCATCCAACCTCTGTTTAAACACCTCCAAAGAAGGAGAGTCCACCATCCTCCAAGGCAGTCTGTTCCACCGTTATTACAAGAAAAGAGATTCTACCTAAACATTAGTTAAAACTTCTAATAGTAAAGAAGTTTTTCCTACTGTTTAGGTAGAATTTCTTTTCTTGTAATTTGAATCCTTTGGTTTGTGTTGGAGCAACACAAAACAAACAAGCCAGCTCCATCTTCTACATGACATTCAGATATTTAAATATGTCTATCATGCCACCTCTCAATCAAGCTAAACATATCCAGCTCCCACAGTCATTCCTCATTTCCAGAATTTTAATAATATTGGTCACCCTTCTCTGGTCATGTTCCAGTTTTCATTCAGTAAACATCTTTTCCAGGATATAGAAGTGGCATGATTCTTCACACAATGAACAGTCCCAAGACAGCCCGCCCCCACAAAACACTTTGCTGTCATGATTTCATAATTAAGAATCTAAACATTGTTTCACCCAATAGCACTTTAATGATTGGTTACTAATTTTCCTAGGAATAATTCCTGGGGAAGGAAAACACAGGTGCAAATGAAAGCTGGCAGAATGATGAATTTCCCTTTTGTGACAAAAGAAGCCATTCCACTCTGCCATGCAGTTAAGAAGGCAGGTGGTAGTGTATTCTTGTTTGTTGGGGAGGATCATGTTGGCGTGCCTTGGTAGTTGGTGCTTGGCCACAGCTGTCCTTGAAATGGGTGGAGAGAAACATCTGCTGAGGAGCATTAGGGGCATAGAAGATGGGACTCTTCTCCATCATTTCCCCAAATCCTTTGTGTCTTGGAAAAAGTGGAGGACATGGGGGTTTCCCTTTCCTCTTTCTTGCCAGTCTGCATTCCCTTCTACCTTCTCCCTCAGTTCTGTTACAACATCCCAAATGAGAATACCATACCTACATTTCTAATGAGTGCTGTACAGCACCACAGTTCTCCAGCAGTTTTATGTTAACCTTTATAAAAGATGTGATACGGATTCTTCAAAATGCATACCTGGATAAGCTTTTAATAACTGGTGCTTTTCAACTCATAAAAAAAAGTTGATTGAGCAAGGGCATGGCAGAAGCTGTTAAGAACATGAATAGCACTTAGAGAATGAACAAGGAAAAAAGTGTGAAATGCTTTCAGTTTCTCAAAATGATTAACTGCAGGGTGTCTTAATTAAATAGGTGTGGGAAGCAAGAAACAATACAAAAGTCAGCATCTAGCACTATATGGTATTGTGTTGACTTTTGGCATAAAGGGCTTTTAACATGGCTAGCCATATAACAAGAATTGCAGCCTCCATGCCCATGGTGATGGATTCTGAGACTTCTGTGGAGCATAGAGTTGGCTGCTCATTGGAAGATCAAGTGCTGAGCAACATGGACTGAGCATATCAGTCCATCCTGGGAGCTATCCCGGAATGATGAAAGTGTTTTACATAATTGAGTTCTTTTTGCAGCTCATGCTTGTTGGTAATTGGTACTTTCTGGCCCAGGTGAGACACTTGCTAACTGTGGGAACTGATCAGGAAGAAGCATTTGACACATGTGTGCATGCACATACATATGACCATGCCCCATGCATGCACCAACGAACGACCGCTTTGCTTTTCCAGGGAAAGCTGAAGGCAATGGCAAGATGCACATCACTCTGTGTGACTTCATCGTTTCTTGGGATTCCCTCAGTGCTACCCAGAAGAAAAGTCTCAACCAGCGATACCAGATGGGCTGTGAGTGCAAGGTATATCCAAATGAGTCCATTTCAACTTTTTGACCTCCTACTACTATGTATGTGTGAGTTTAATTGGGAGGAAGAAATGGTTTGCTTTAGTCACTTGTTCGACATAAGGCTGATGTGTTCAAGGAAATAATTATATATTGTAGAATGGAATGGTAAAGCATGGGAAAGCTATTTGCTATAGGTCTCACCTGCAGCATCTGAACAAGTGATAACTGTGCATTACTTACAGTATACAACAAAGTGATTGTTTGGAAACTGCATCTTGTCTTTTTTTAAAAAAAACTTCTTGCTTTTTGAGAAAGTTCTGGTTTTTGCTAAGCCTAAAGAGCAGCCTGAGGTATCTGGCATTGCATGGTTGCTGTTGTATAACTAGTAGAAACTGATTCTTTCAGTTTAGCAGAGAGGAAGCCAGGGAATACCGGTACTTGCTCAGTTAGCTCCCAAAGAGTGCATTCTAATCTTAGAGAAAGGTCAGCCCCGACTGCTGAGCAATATTCATTAACAATTCGGAATATGGATGGCTTCAAAAACAGGTTAGAGAAATTCATTAGGGCCAGTGGCTGCTAGTCAACATAACTAGGTCTTTGGAACCTCCAAACTTGGAGGCAGTGAATGCCAGCTGCTTGGGAAGTGACACTGGGAGAAAGCAATTGCCTTCAGTCCCTGCTGGTAGGTTTGTTTATTTATGCCTGTCCTTTATGTCCCATGAGATATAAGGCAGACTGCAGGTAACACCAACAACCAGAAATAAAATCACTGTGCACACTTATGGATCCATGCCTGGAATATAACAAGGGATCAGGATCTCACAAGGCAAAAGGCATGGTGTGGAGGGGGAGAGGCTGAGGTGCAAATAGTAAAATGAACCAGCTGGAGATGTGTTGTTTTCACTTTGTATTGTTTTGTGCCAAAGCACTGCAGTAGCCTGCCTCTTTTAACATTCAAAAATGATAATTTACAGTTGTATAACTCTGACAGAATAGTTGTCCTGCCTGAACATTCTTATTATTAAGCTTTACATTATCAGTAGAATTTCAGGCTTCTGTTCTTAACTAAGAAGTAAACAAAGGAACAGTGGCAGCAAATGAACTCCAAACCTAAAGGGGTCTGACTGAAACTTGGAGGGCTTCCAGGTAGTTTTTATTGTACAGTCGCCCTCCATTGTTCAAAGAATTTTACAGGAATCAGGTGTCCAGACAGTGTTATTTTCCATTTGTTACCTTCCTGTGTTTTCTCTCAGCTTCTTCCATCTTTTTTCTTATCACAAAAAAATCCACTGAATAAGAAAAGAGAGCAAAGCTGCTAGGAGCCCTCCCCACTTTCTCCTAATGTTGAGCCTGTGTATAGCAAGGAAGCAACATCCGCTTTTTAATGAGCTGAGAAGAGTGAACACTTACCAGATCAACCCAATCCTCATTGCAGTTAATCTCCAGCATGATCAAGGGTGTAGCCACACTACCTCATTGTACCAACTTTGATACCATGTTCACTACCATGGCTCTGTCCTATGGAATTCTGGGATTTGTAGCTTCATGAGGTGCTTGAGTTCTCTGACAGAGAGCTCTAATACTGTACTTCAGTTCAGAGAAGAGTGCACTAGAGAATTTTTCTTTTATAAGCACCTCACCAAAGTACAAATCCCAGGATTTTGTAGCACAGAGCCATGGCCATAAAAGTGGTATCAAACTGCTATAATTCTACAGTGTAGATACAGATTTGGTTTTAATATGATTCAGTGAAGTGTTCTATCACCACACAGAAAAGTCAAGGAGATTCTCCTTACATTAATGTTCAGGCAAATTTCCCAGGGCTTGTCTACACTGGCTGCTTAAATGGGGGCCAGTCTGGAGAATTATGCTCTGGACTGGCCCTAGATCGACCACGAGAGTGGCCAAATGCACCAGGCTGAATCCCGTGTGATGGCATGTAATTGTGCACATGGCCCAGCCGGTCTGACACTGCATTGTCCCCACTGGCCCATTCTCTGTTTTCGGAGCTGCCGCTGAAGCCTTGCTTGCCAAACAGCTCCCTGAGAGAGCCCGGCTGGTGTCATCACTTCTGCTGAGATCAGAATGGGGTGCCAAGACATATGATCAACGAGGAGGGGGTAAGGTAGAGCAATCCCCTCCTTGTTGATCACATGTCTGGATGCTCTGTTCTGACCGCAGCAGAAGTGACACTGCTGACCAGGCTTTTACGAGGAGCTACTTGGCTGGTGAGGTGGTGGTGGCAGCTGTGCCCGAGATCCATCCCCTTCCCTGGTCTGCTCAGCGCAGAGTAAGAGAGATGGTGCCATGTTTGCATGTGGACAACTGGATCAGGCCAAATCGAACTCAGTCCAGCTTCCAGACAGCAAAAGAACCCAACATCACTCTGGAGTTCCCAGGAAACCCCCGTTTTCCTCAACTTTGCTAAGTTCGGAGCAAAGTCAGGTTAAGGGCAAAAAATGTGGTTCCTCCCCAGAGTTTTCCCCACTTTTGCTTAGTTCAAAGCAAAGTTGGGTTAAGAGCAAAAAATGTGGTTCCTTCCCAGAAGTAACTGTATGTTGTCTGGACTGCAAGCACCGGATTCGGGGTGAGTCTGCATTTTTTGCTGGTGTAGGCAAGCCCTGGTTGTAGAGCCTCATGATCAGGCATAATAAAAATACTGTTTAAGGTGAGTATCTGCCAGAGACTAGCAGGCTTCAGTTAATCTTGCTTTGGTGCAGGACTGTCTTTCAGCTCGGATGTCCTAGGATGAGCATGATATGCTCACAGTCAAAGATTTTAAAGAAAAGCTAGCACCTCAGAAACATTTGGAATGCTACAGTGGGAAGCAGGTGGCTGGACTAGATGGTCCTTTGGTCTTGGTCCAGCATAGCTCTTCTGTTGTTCTCATAAATGACTTTTAGGCTGATTATGGTGATAGTAAGTGAGCATTGAGGGCCCATCTACACAAGGGGGAGGAATGGAATACTTCGTAGTAAATGGCATTTTGCAGCAGTAGCAATATGTCTTAATGGTGTTTTTGGCCTCAGAAGTCCCCATAAGCCTCGCATTCCAGATGGTGGCCGCATGTGATTTAATTGCATTAGTTCTTCACCGGTGCTGATTTTTTAAATAAAAAAAGATGCGCAAGGTGCGCTGGAGCGATATAGTGATTTTCTGATTTAACCGGAAAGCAAAAAAACAAAAACCCACCCCGTTTTATCGCCTTCGCGATCCTCTGGGGAAAATCCAACATGGTGGCACTGGGCGCTTACCCTGTTAGCAGGCCCCACCCCCGCTCCCACCTGGCCAGTCAGCTTCGTGCTTCCCTTCGAATTGCTTGTCCTTCACTTGTCCCAACGAGCAGGAATGTGCAGCCCCCTAGGTGTTTTTAAAAAAACTATGAGGAAAGCAGTGAAGGCTTTTCCTGCATTGTTTTTGTTGTTTTGGGCCCCCCTCCTTCCAAACAGTGTGGATTGGTGCATGATCCCATTTAGACATGTAGGATTCCCAGCAAATTCCATGAGGATTTTTTGACTGTTTAGACAACCCCTATGACTCTGGAGAACAGGGTTCAAATCCCCACTCAGCCATGGAAACCCACTGGTGTGACCTTGGGCAAGTCATCCTCTCTCAACTTGGGAAAAGCAAAGGTAAATGCAACCCCCCCCCTCTGAACAAAGCTTGTCTAGAAATCTCAGTGGTAGGTTGACCTTAGGGTTGCCATAGGTCGGAAACAATTTGAAGGCACATAGCAATAACAACAAGCCTGTGCAAGCTGATGACATCCCTCTTCCTTCCCTGCAGATCTCCCGCTGCCCCTCCATCCCCTGCTACGTCTCTGCTCAGGATGAGTGTCTGTGGACTGACTGGGTGACAGAGAAGAACATCAACGGGCGGCAGGCAAAACACTATGCCTGCATCAAGCGGAGTGACGGTTCATGTGCGTGGTATCGTGGAGTGGCTCCACCTAAGCAAGAGTTCCTTGACATTGAGGACCCTTGAGTCCCCAGGGTCATGGCAGTCCAGTAGCCAATAGCAACAAAGCCTGTAAGAAATTAGATTGGTCCACCTTTGACATCACTTCCTGGAAACAGCATGAAAATAAGGTCTTCCAGACAGGGCAGAATAATGGTGGAGGGGGAGCTAAGGAAAGGGATGTCTACACCACTTGTATATTGCTTACCGTAGTCTGTTTCCTCTACTGTATTGCGCCAGAGCGTATTTTCTTCCTGGGCCACAGTTGCCAAAATGCCAGGGCACAATGGGGGGAACAAGAGTGAACCATATGATTGGCTGAAAGGTGTTGCCTCTGATTCTGTGTAGCAGGCCTACCAGGTTCTTATTGTCTTGAGAGAAGGCATCCCTTGTTGTGGAGGCAGCTCCCACTCCCTCTGTTTCCCACACTGCTGGCTTTTGCCTAGGTTGAAACCCACATATAGCCCTTCACATCAACCCCATTTTAAATGCCTCCCTATGCTCAATACTTCAGAGTCATTCCCTTCAGTTTGCCACATTTCACACACATATGGCAGAACCATCACTAATCTGTCTCTTAGCCTCTGTAAAAGAAGATGGTGGCTCTGTCATGAATCATGACTTCCTCTTGCACTGGTGAGAAGAGTTGCATTTTAACAACAAAACAACCTAGTGAGAATTAGTCATCAGAGGGTGGGATCAGTATTTTTAAGACACAGTGCCAGTTAATGGATAGTAAGCCCCTGTACCTGAGAAAAATGTGCACATTCTGGCTATGGGTTCTCAGCTGTCAGGTTTCAGTGAAAGTAGATTTGCTTAGGAATTTGGGTTAGTGCATCAGGACTCCTAATCGAATCATGTGCTTTTACCCACATCCTATTGCATGTTTGTGCCATTCACATACATCTGGTGCCAAAGCCCCTCCTGCACAGTGGAAAGACTTGCTATTCTTAAGAGTTTAGTGTTTTGTCAACCAAAGGAGGCATCCATCTCTGGCTGGTTGAAAATTCTTGTTATGTAGTGTATTTATATTTAACGTGGCCAGCATAGTTCCAAGCCCTGCAATCTGCCCTCTATCAAAATGGATCTATGTACCAAGAGCTCCTCAGAAGGTAGGAGTATATGTTTTCTTCCCAAATATGTGATGACAAGAGCTGGTAGATCAAAGTTTAGGCTTGTAAACTGTGAGTATAAAATGCTGTTTTGGAGTAATGAATCAGATCTTGGCTGCCTGCAGAAAAAAAATCACTTCATGTCTCTGCCTCCAACCTTTTATCCCCCTCTTTCTGATCCACTTCTTTTCCTTTGCTGTGCTTCCCCCTCCATGCTCTGCACAGCCACCCTCTCCTATGCCATATTCAAAAATCAATCTGGAGGGTGTCCAAAAGAATTCCTAGCCAGACCTGCCTCTAGTGGCTTTTTCATGCTGTTCATCAAGGTAGAGTTTAAAAGATGTCATATTGGACCAGTCTGTTTAATTTCAATATATTTTAAAAAAAGAAAAAAAGGAAAAAAAAATCTGTTCAGTCCAATATAAGACTCCTGTTTTGCTTCCTGTATGGTTATAGTCTATGTGACATTTACCACCACCCCTTTCCTTCCTTCCCCTCCCTCTCTCTGTGCTGATATTCTTTGATTTTAATGTTTTCCATTTGTTTTGGCAATCAGTTGTATCATTCCTCTGCTCCATTACTTTTTTTAAAAAAGTCCTTGTTTAGCTGTTAGATTTGCACTTATTCTTGGTTTCATTTTTTTTAAAAAGGGGTTCTGCATTGGAAGCTTCTAACATATAGTGGGAAGAAAGTTGTAGTATGTGGAGGGTGGAGTCCCTCCCATTACTTCTGAGAGCCAGTGGGGGTAGTAGTGTTTCTCCTTCTGTCTTCCTCCTCTTGCCTCTGCAACAGGCCTTTTTTCTAGAGGTTGGAGGCTGGCTGTGACATGTGACTGCTTCTTGCTAGCCAGTTTGCAGTTTCGGTGCCTGCCAGTGAGCAAGGTACTTATATTTGCCATTCCATTGGCTGCCATTGTGAAAGACCTATTTATGGAAGAGCAGTTATCAAAGGCTCGTTGATTGGCTTAATTTATAGTTGTGGGTTTTAATGCCACACTGAACCTTCCCTGATATATATATATGCACACACACACACTTAACAGTTTCCCCTTCTTTATGCCAGCAATTCAAAATATTTAAAAAAAGTTTACATTATTTTCAAATCTTTGCTTAGTAAGTATGAAAAATAAGTATCTTAACGCTGCCATAATTTAAAGCTTATTGGGGAGCTGGGGCTGGGATGTTGTTTGGTGGGTGGAGTAATATGGGAGGGGGGCAGGGACAGGGGGACCTCTTTTGTTGTTGTTGGATTCTGAAAGCTGAGATTTTCTTGTGCTGGAAACACATGAAAGTTGTTGAATAGACAAGCAGACTGTGCATGTCTCTGATGCTTTGTATAATTCATACGTGGACACTTGAGTCTTCGGACAATAAACAGTATTATCAAATAAAATGGGAATAGTGTCTACTTGTCTTGAATATACTTTATTTCTACTCTGGTGCAGGCACAGGAAATATACACTAGAAATCCCTCCTTTGAGCCTCTGAAATGCCCTGTTCAGAAGAGTGGCATTGTGGTGGCATGGAACTAGAGTAAGGATGGATCCTAAGTTTCCTACAGACTGTGTCCCCTGGCACAAATTGATCTCTAATTTCTAGTGTTCAAGGCTGTTGATTTACATGGTCCCTACAGAAAGACTCTAATGTCTTTTTCTCCATTGTTATGCCTATTAAACCCGTTTTCTCAGAGTTGGCAGACAGGACCGGGCAATGCTTTGATATTGTGTGAGGACCCAGGGATTCTTACTGTTTTAAATAAAGATCCAAAATGTTGTTTCCACCATTACCTAGAGTTTCCAAATGGAAATGAGAATCTCTCCATGTCTATCCCTTCGGAGAAACTCCACTTGGTCCAGCCACTCCAGATGCCTCAAGAAGCCTGGTCTTATTATTGCCTTGATGCTCTTAATTTGCAGTGTTGCTTGACGTATGCCTATGCTTCTCACTCTTTGCATTTCTTCTTGTAAATCTCCTCAGCTCTGATCTACCAAACAAATCTGCTCACATAAATTTCAGTCAGATGTTTTTTCAAATGAAGTCTTCCAAGACCAACCTGAATAGATAGTATGGACTAGTGACTATGGATGATGGGACAGGATCCTCTACTGTGTAGAGGATCAGTCCCAACTGGGGGAGAATGAAGGCTGAAACACAAATCTGTATTCATAATTCCATAATGCTGCATTGCTTTATTAGAAATATGCATGGTTAACCATAGCTGGAGTGGGATATCCATGGAATGACAGAGTGTCCTGATATATTGATCAATAACAAATACTAGTTGGTAATGAAATGAACCAAAGTAAAGCCATCTTTGCTTAGAATGCTAAAACTGTGGTAAACCTTGAGAGTGTGTGTGTGTGTGTATTGTAACAGCTCAGAGGTTGCAATTCTCAGCAGAGAAATGTATCTCTTTCTGTAACATTAGCCTAGCCTGATGTAGGAGGCGTTGGCATATGAAGGGTCAGTTGTCTTACAGATGTGTTCATTGAAGTTTGTTACTTAAATTGGATGAGATCATGAGAATCTTTCTCTTCTAACATGTATACAGACCTAGGAGTAGGGTCTCTATAAAATCTTAGCTTCCACCAATAAAGTTGTTCTTCTCTGCCTGCACCTGACACTGACTGAGTGGGTCTCTGTTTGAAGGTAAGAACCATCTTTGGCCAAAGATATCAGATGCAGGGGTTCAGGATCCAAGGACTGGTGTTTTGCCAATAGAATTCGGGGTCTGCGAATGGGGCTGATATCTCAGTTCTCTCCTCACTGCTAACAATATCACCCATGGTTCTCCTACCTAAGTGATGGTAAACTATTAATTCAGAAACAGTGATTCATAATAAAACAGATTGAGTGTCATAGTCAAACATGTGCTTTCCCTTTACTGAAGGAACCTAGCAGCTCTTTGTGACACTGCCACCAAACCTGCAACAACTCACAACAACCAGGTGGTCGAGGGCAAACCTCAAGGCACCAGCCCCACTTTACCGCTGGGTTCAGCCTCTTTACCCTCTGTTCCTCCCACCTAAATTCCTATAAGGTTCCCTTAGTTCCTTTTTATGAACCAGAGATATACCTTTAACCTAAATGTGTCAACAGAGTGTTATGGTCGCTTGCCTTTAATTATCTTTAGGAATGAGCCACAGTCTGTATTTATGTTGACAACAAAGGACAACTTTATTAAAGGGAATAAACACACTTCAGGGTGGAACCTTTTGTTTTAACCAGTAGTTATATCTTTATAATGTCATTCCTTATTTCCCAGTCTCATTTGCTCTTTGTCCACTCAGTCCTCTATGCCAAATTAGTAACCTCTGCACACCATTTTACCTCATCCAAGCCTCTCATACAGCACACACACATATACGGAGCTTTCCGCTCCAGCCTCCTGTCATCAACTCCCTTCCACTCAAAATTCAGAGCTTAACTGATTCTCTCCAACTGTCAAGCGATCTTCAAACACCCAGAAGCCCCTCCCATTTCAGTTTTCTGCTATAGGATTTGCGCCTAGAGCACACTACTCCCATTCGCTCATCCAGCTATCTGTCACAATAATACCCATGGTTCTCCTAAGTGATGGCAAACTATTAATGCAGAAGCTGTGATTCATAATAAAGCAGATTGAATGTCATAGTCAAACATGTGCTTGCTCTTCACTGAAGGAATCTAGCAGCTCTCAAAAATTATGGAAGTAAGCCCAGACTTAGGTCCCATCTCTCTCTCTGGCTTTTCTTCGCAAACGAAGATTTAGGAAGGACTCATCCCGCGCTTTCTGCAAGTGCGCTGATGACTAAAAAGGCCAATCCGAGATAAACAAGTCCAGTTGCAGAAAGCACAGCAGAAGGTCTCTTGGGTGATGTTTCCGGGTTGTGATTCTTTCTGCGTTGTCGTGTCTCTTCAAGACTTGTTCGGTGTGAGTTCTCAAATAAGGCTGCAGCATTGTGGATAGTGCGTCTCCATGCCTCCCGATGTGAGGCCAGGGCGGACCATTGTTGGTGATCAATTTGGCTGAGCCTGAGATGTTGTTTCAGGGAGTCCTTGCTTTTTTGGAGTGCCCCTCTTATGCTGACCCGTGGCAAGTTCACCGTAGAGTACTATTTTTGGGAGGCGATGGTCCTCCATCCTAGAAACGTGCCCTGCCCAGTGCAGCTGTGTTCTCAATATCATGGCCTCAATGCTGGTGATCCCTGCTTGCTCAAGGACAGCAACATTCATCACATAGTCAGTCCAGTGTATATTTAGGACTGTGCGTATACAGCGCTGATGAAAGTGTTCGAAGAGTCGTAGGTGGTGGTGATAGGTGACCCATGTTTCAGATCCATAAAGGAGAATAGACAATACAATGGCTCTATACACACTGATTTTTGTGCTTTGCCTCAGGTGTTTATTACTCCAGACTCTTTTGTGAAGTCTTCCAAATGCGCTATATGCCTTTGCTAATCTGTGATCTATCTCTTTGTCAATCTTGGCATCTGAGGAGATGATGCTTCCCAGGTAGGTGAACTGCTGAATGGACCTGAGCACAGATTTGCTGACGACAATATGGGGATGGTGGTGTTCGTCCTGTGGTGCAGGCTGGTCCCATCTATACGAGGAGGAAAAATATGAACTCATCCAAAAAAGCAGCCATTCGCAGCTTTGTGATTTGTCTTAACAGTCAAAAGAGCCCCCCTAAACTTCGCATCCCCCTAGCCAAGATGGCAGTGGTGAGTGATTTATTTGCGGTTTTAAATCTGTTGCTGCCATTTTAAAAAAACAACAACAGCTTACCATGGTGTGCACATGTGATATTTCGTATTTACAAAAAGGGGAAGAAGAGAGTATAAGATTGCCATTTTATTGATTTACCAGACCCTCACTTAGCCGAAAAACCAACATGGCGACAGCAGGCGCTTTCTCTGTTTGCTAGCCTTGCCCCCATGTTCATCTGGCCAATCAGATTACGGTGCCTGGTTGCAGCAATGTGAATGCGAGTGTCTTACGATCGCACATTTGCATGCCATACGGAGCTTTTTAAAAAGGCTTCCCACACAGAGTTTAAGGTGGATTTGGCTGCCCCCCTTCTGAATGACACATATTTATGTGAATGTTCGTTTGTACAGATCGCCTTCCATGGAATTGCCATTTGGATTATTTTCACTGTATAGACAAGCTCTTAAAACTCTCTCCTATTTTACCTAGATTAGCTAGCGAGCAGTTGTACAGATCATGTTATATTTCTGAACAAGGATCCTTCATGGCTTCCTAGCAAATGGTCCTGAAGCTGTCTAGGTGTTATACAGAAACATGGGTGCCTATACAAAACTAACGTTGTACAGACATGATAGAAAATGGCTTCAGTTGGCGTTTTGCTCACTCTACTGATCAACAGCTGGGGGGGGGGTTGCTGTCTCAGGAATGGCATTAGAGTCCCCTCAGCTTGTTGTATCAGGGGATTTCCAACACCCCTGACCGGGCTGCCCTTTTGGGAATGGTTCATGACTTCATATCCATTATGACAGTCATAGAACTGTTCCAAGTGGTGTCTTGCTCCACTCATGGTGCTGAACATACTTTTCTATGCTGAATGGGATGATAGTAACCTTGGAGTGGAGGTTGTGAAATGGCCATGTCAGTGGACATGATGGGTCCTCTTGTAGAGTGGACCCAAGCCAACAGCCTGGTTTTCTAGGGAGCTGTCAGTGCTGACACCATGGTGTAGTAGTTTGAGTGTTGGACAATGACTCTGGAAACCGAGGTTCAAATCTCTGCTCAGCCATGGAAACCTACTGGGTGACCTTGGGCAAAGTCACACACTCTCAGGGCCCATCTACACAAGGGGAGGGGGCGAGAATCCAAAGTTCCTCATAGTATTGGCATCTCACAGCAGCAATGACATGTCTAAATGGTTTTTCTGGCCTCGGAAGCCCCCATAAGCCTCACATTCCTGATGGCAGCCATGAGTGATTTACTCACATTAGTTCTTTGTCATCATTGGTTTGTTTTTTTTAAAAAAGGTCATCCTAAGGTGTACTGGTGTGATAGACCAATTTTCCAATGTTATAGGAAAGCAAAACAGAAAATAATGACCCTGTTTTATCACCCTAGTGCAGTGACGGACAACCATTTGAGCTTAGTGTGTCAAACGTCGCCAAAAAACTGAGCATAACTCGGGTGGTGTGTCACTTTGAGGAAAAAACATGTATGTGTGCAGGATTCCCACTTTGGGGAGAGGAGAGGAAAGTGGGACCGGGGCTTCAAAGCCCCGATTGCTACTTTAGGGAGGGTGGGGGTAGAGGAGGAAAGTGACGACCGGGGCTTCAGAAGCCTTGATCGCCACTTTAGGGAGGGTGGGAGAGGGTAGAGGAAAGTGGTGACCGGGGCTTCAAAGCCCCAATTGCCACTTTAGGGAGGGTGGTGAGGTTGCAGGCGGTGGGGAGGAGGCCTACGGCCGCGTGTCATCAAAAATGGCTATGCGTGTCAGTGCTGACACGCGTGTCATAGGTTCGCCATCACTGCCCTAGTGAGCGATTGCTAAGGTAAAAATCTAACATAGTGGCAGCGGGTGCTTGCCCTGTTAGCAAGCCCCACACCTGCTCTTGCCTGACCAATCAGCTTTGTGCTTCCCTTTGGATTTGCTTGAAACTCCAGAGAAAACTGCAGTGTGAACGATCCATCTGCACTGGATTTAGGGAGTGAAGGGAGGAGAGGAAGACAACTGCTACCTGAGGCACCGCCATTTCCCCTCTCCTTGGCACTACTTTTCATTCCAGTAGTAGTTGCTGTTTCTGAGGCCAGAAGCATTGCTGAGCCCTGCCATCATGAGGCTAGGGAGATTTTCAGACAGGCAAAAATCTCCCCTTGCCGCGCGAGCAGCCTCCCGAAACTGCTGCGCGGCAAGGGTCTTTTTCGGACCGCGCTGTGCCTGTGGCGAAACCGTCCGTGTCACTTCCGTGAAGCTTGGGACGGCTCCGCGCCATATTTCAATCACGGAGGCTGCCCGTGCTTGAAATATGACGCGGAGCCGTCCCAAGCTTCACGGAAGTGACACGGACGGTTTCGCCACAGGCACAGCGCGGTCCGAAAAAGACCCTTGCCGCGCAGCAGTTTCGGGAGGCTGCTCGCGCGGCAAGGGGAGATTTTTGCCTGTCTGAAAATCTCCTAAGTGACCGTTCCGGCTTCAAAGAGAACAACTACCACCAGGGTTCTGATATTCAGGTGCAGCGCCTCTGAGCTCAGAGAAAAGCAAAGCACCAATGGTAGTCACCCTCTCTAAAGTCAAAACACATGGCAAGCCCCACCATTGCAAGTCTAGCACCCATTCTGGCTTCAGAGAGGGCGACTACAGTAGACCGGGGCTTTGATTTTCTGGCACACAATAGCCCCTCTGAGCTCTGGGAAAAGCAAAGCACTAACAGCTGTTGCCCTCTCTGAAGCCAGAACAGGTGGCCCACCCCGCCATTGCGAGTCTAGCCACCTGTTCTGGCTTCAGAGAGGGCGACTACTGCTGGTGCTTTGTTCTTCCTGGAACTCAGAGTCAAGTGTGAGTAACAGCTTTGAATGGAAGCCAAGTACAGTAGGACCCCCCCCCCGTACCTACTGATTCATTACCCACTGATTCAATTATCCATGGGACACAAAACATAACTACCATAGAGTCTTCCTAGAAAACATTTCCTCTCTAGCCATTTTCTAGGTCCTCCAAGACAACTCTATGGTATTTTAAACCAAAAGTACCATTATTCTCAATGGTGTTCGCTATTATCCACGGTTTTCGGTATCCATGCCCCCCCCCGAACCAATCCCCAGTGAATACTGTAAACACCTAATGCAGATTCAGGCTTTGGCAGGTGTGGCACTTAAATCTGGGCCAGAGTAGTTCCAATTTCATGTGCCACAGCTCCGGGCCAAAGTAGTCCAGATCTCATCTGGATTCTTACCCTCTGTGTAGTCAAGCCAGTGCATTACAGTAATCCAACTAGGATGTAACTAAGGCATATGTCATTGGGGCCAGATCTGATGTCTTAAGGAATAAGCAGAGCTGGTGCACAAGTTTTAACTGTTACTGCTAGTGTGCCTCCTCACAAGGATGAATGTGTTTATCTAGCAGGGCTTTCCCATTTATGTTTCTTTTGTTCCATAACACAAAGGGTTTAAGAATTGATCTGCTAATTTGATTACAGTTATCCCTTCATATTCGCTGGGTTTGGTTCCAGGACCCTCTGTGGATACCAAAATCCGTGAATACTCAAGTCCCATTATATGCAATGGCATAGTAAAATGGTGTCCCTTTTATAAGATGGCAAAATCAAGGTTTGCTTTTGGGATTATTATTTTTTAAAGAATATTTTCAAGCTGTGAATAGTTAAATTCATGGATACCAAATCCGTGGATACGGAGGGACAACTGTATTTCCCATAGTTTCCCAATACTCACCCACCCTTAAGAGAAGAGATCCAGTCCAGAGAATTGTGGCATTCCTTGTGATCACAAGCCCATCAGGACTGTAATTTCTCAAGTGGCTGGGCTTAATCCATAGAAGACCTGACCCTGTCAAGCCACAGTGGGCAAATGGAGAAGGATAGGAGGCTGCATTAGTGTCCTCCCACCCTGGAGACATTGGAGTCCCACACCTGATAAAAAGTCAAAAACGTGTTTTTGCCCCCAAATGCCCTCTAGGGGGCACAGGGATATTCTTCACCATGTTTTTAGGCCTTTCTGGGAGACCAGGAGGCCTCTTTTTGACAACAGGAAGTAAGCAGAAGTCATGCCTTGTTCACTTCCTGTATTTTTTTAAAGGCTTCTCCTTTAATGTTTTAATGGGGGGGGGGGACATTAAAACATAGTAGAAATGTCCCCATGTCTCCTAGAAGGCATTTGGTTGCATTTTGGAGCAAAAAAATTGGAAAACATTTTTTTTTTGCATTTTTAACCCCTGGGGAAACCAGGGAGGCCCTCAGACATGCTGGAAATGCCCTCTATACCACCTAGAGGATTTTTTTAAAAAATCCCTGGGGTTCCTGGGGTCATAAAAATGACTGGGGGTAGCTGCAGACCACCTACAGATTGCATTTTGCCCACCCTGCTGTAAATGTTTAGTAACCACATTCAAACATTACAGAGGTATAAAAGTATCGTAGCACAGCAATGAAACATAACACAAGATGCATAACATTTGGTTTATAATTCATTTAACAGAAAGGGTTTTTGGTAGGCTTTTGTTTCTGTCTTGTGTTCTTATCTTTTTTTATTGTGTCTCGTGTTTTTCTTCTGTTTTAATCTTCTGTTTTTAACTGAAGTATTATTTTTTAAAAAACTTTTTGTAAAAAGTTTAACCATACTGTTTTAAAATGCTGTAGGGTTCCTTTGATCCTGTATAGAGAAAGGCAGGATATAAATCAGACAAACAAATATATAATACCATAAATATATTTAGTTTTATCCTTAACCCCATGGCATAGTGGTAGAATTCAAAGACATAGCTGTGGTGTCTGGAATATCAGTAAGCAAGGGGATCTTGTAGAACCTTTTAGACTGAGATAAAAAAATTGTAGCATAAACTTTCATAGACTTGGTCTATTTCCTCAGATGCATCTGATCCCCTTGCTCCATGGCACAGTGCATGTTTTGCATCCTGAGGATCCCAAATCCTTTGCATTTTCAATTAAAAAGGCAGAAGACTTTGGGAAGAGCTTGGCTTCTGATTATGGGGGGAATGCTATCAGTTGAGTAAACAGTACTGAGCCAGGTGGATTAATGTGCTGACTCAGTGTTTGGTACCTTAGTACTGTATATTTGACTTGAAATTACATTGCTTAGAAAGCTGCACTGCAGGAAACAGGACTCTGGGTGTGCCCCATAACAAGTGAAAAAGGTGGGCAAATGCACTATGGCCATAGGGTCATGTGCAACTCAGGGATGTGGAATCTTTGGCCTTCCTTGCTCATCACCAGACTGCCTTCTGTAAAATGGTTGGTGTGTTTTGTAGGTTCAAAATAGGCAATTTGGCATTTGAGGCTTAGAAACCAGAAGTGACCTCAATCTGCCTTCTATTCAAAGTGTTTCTGAGCATGAAAACAGTGGGTTTGAAAGAGTGGCCCCACCTCTGCCTTGTACTTCAGTTTTTGGACATTTTTTTTAAGCACCACCAGTTTGTCTTCTCGGAAGGGTGTTTTGTGACTGCCACCGTACCATGGCAATCATTCTGTGAAAGCTCAAGCCCCCATCCTTAAAGGCACCAATTCTGTCACAGTGCCCAAACCACATTCTCCAATTTCCAAGTGCACTCACGGTGGCCCAAAGAGGCCTCCCCACCACAGACCACATAACTTTTACTTTCATCTTAAGATCTGGGAAACAAAATCACAGCTAGGCTTTAAGGATCTTTTGCCCCCCTTGACAATGGGCACCCATTTGCGCTGTGTCACAAACAGATCCTTTAAACCAGGTTTCCCTAGAACCCTAGGATTCCACAAGAAGTTGCTAGGGGTTTCACAAGAGATACTGAGATTAAAAAAAAAGCTATAGATACAATAATTTTTAGGCAGGGGTTCCTTGAGGCCTGCAAATTGTTTCAAGAGTTCCACCAGGGTAAAAAGGTTGAGACAGTCTGCTTTAAACACTCCCAAGTGCTGGTACAAGCCTGCAAATGGTCCATTGTCTTCATGATGTGTTAACTGACTTTTGGTACTTAAAACTGGGTAAGATCATGAGAACCTTTCTCTCTAACAAGTGTACAGACCTAGGCGGGGGTCTATAAAGTCATAGCCTCCAGCTAATTAAGTTGTTGTTCTTTGCTTGCACCTGGCATTGACTGAGTGGGTCTTTGTTGGAAGGCAAGAACTATCTTTGACCAAAGATAGCAGATGCCTTTACACAGGGATTCAGGACCCAAGGACTGGTGTTTGGCCAATAGACTTCAGGGTCTGCAAATGGGGCTGATATCTCAGTTCTCTCCCCACTGCCAACACTGCTTGCTCAGTTCCCCCCCACCTGCCCTTGGGGAGGCACGTGGCAGGAAGCGTTATCCGCTCTCTGCGGGACACTGCGGTTTTTGGAGCCTTACTCCGGTTCTCCTCCTCTTTTTATCAGGCGCCATGCTTCCCCCAACCCCGCCAGCTCCACTGTGCATATGCGCCCTCCTCCATGCACAGGGTCTGCAGACATGGGACGCAAAATAACGCGCTCCGAATTATCCTCCGGAGGACCCCATACCCTCCAATAGGTCTTGATGGCAGCAGCCCCCAAGTATGTTTGTGTGTGTGTGTGTGGAGGGGGAAAATAACGGAGCCCTTCTACACTCCCACCCCAGCGCCATTTGGCCAGGCGGCGCCAGCAAAGGCAGGCAGGCAGGCGGCGCTGCCTCCCCTTCCTGCGCCGTGCGGCCGCCCTGCGTCAGCCGAGGAGAGACCGGGCGGAGCTCTCCCCTCCCTCCGCCCCTTTCGGGCGAGGATTGGGCCCTCCTTGCACGGCGCCCGGCCTAGCAGCCACCAGCGCTGCGCTCGGGCTTCTCCTCTTCTAGGCGCGGCCAGGACACGTGTGCTTGTGCTCACACGCGGGGGGCCCGGAGAACCCCGGACGGTGAGTGTGGGGCTGGGAAGGGAGCGGCCGGCGAGCAAGCACCCCCCGACACACACCCTTAAGTCCCCGCGATTTATTTGGCCCCCAGGCAAGTTCAAAGAGCTGAACCCAGCTCCCCGTCTCCCCGCCATACCCCGCTCTTTTTCTCTGCATCCAGCGCGAGGGAGGAGACCGCTTGGGCCGCGGTAGGTGGAGAGGGAAAGTCGGGGTGGACCCGGGTTATATGGGGGGGGGACGGAGAGAGATACTGGTCGTTAGTGTTTGGCAGGTTGACTCCCCTCCCTGTGTCCTTCTCACGACTCTGGTTACCCGTTTCGTGGCCCCCGGGCAATGCAGGGGCCGCTATATTGCCAGGCGCAGGCTTTGGCCCAAGGGTCCCCCCTCTTGCCAGGCTCTGATTTGTAGCGAACCCCGGGAGTCGGAGGCGGGATGCAGGCAGGCGCCGAGAGGAGAGGCCGCCCTGGAGGTATCCGGGCCTTGGGCGGGAGCAGCTGAGGAAGGAGGCGGCCGGCCGGCTGGCTGGCTAGCGCCCTTTGCACCCACGCCTTAGGCCGCATTGGGATCCGCGGTTGCTCCTTGGTGAAGCCTCTGAGAAATAATCCAGGTTGAAACTGGATTATTTGCCATGGCCCTTCCTAGGGAATCCTGGGATTTGTAGTCTGGTGAGGCACCAGCACTCTTGGGCCGAGAAGGCTAAAGACCTTGTCAAACTACAAACCCCAGGAGTCCATAGGAAGGAGGAGCCTTGGCAAATAATCCAGTTTCAAACCGGATTGTTTGTGTAGTGTGGATTCCCCCTCCGAGGAGAAGTGCGGGCAGGAGCGTCGCGGGGAGGGGCTCCGAGGCGAGAAGGTGTGTGTGTGTGGGGGTTGGTGGTTCTGCGGGAGAGCCTGTGAAGGGGGCCCCGGCTCCAGTGTGGGGAGGGGAAACAGAGGGAGGAGGGAAGTCTGCCTCTCCCCTGGCCTTGATAGATGGAGGGGAATATGGAGAACTCAGCTGGCATAGGCAGGCCTTGCTCCTGCTGCTACTTACTACCACACGGTGATTTGTTGGCCTTCTCTTAAAACCTCATCTCCCTCTTTGAAGGTTTTTAAACAGAGGCTGGGTGACCATCTGTCAGGAATTTATTGTTTATTCCGGCATGGCAGGGGGTTGTACTAGATGGCCCCTGTGGTCTCTTCCAGCTCCAGGAGTCTATGATGAACGCTCCATTCCCTTTGGCATATTAGCTCCTAGAGCCCCCCTCCTCTCTCCCTGGCCTTTGTGATACCTTGGTGTGTGGACCCATGCCACCCCTTAAAAGCCTTCTTCCAGGGCAGGTGTCAGCGTTCACCTCAGGTTGATTTGCTCTTCAAGCACAAGGGTGCACATGGGCCACGCCATCCCCTCAGTGATGTTCCTATACCATTCATGTCCTTGACTGCTGCCTGAGATGCTGCTGCTGCTCCAGCAGGAATCAGCTGAGTCCTGTTGTCTGACGCACAAGGTGACGGGTTTGTCATAGATACAGAGCAATTTGCTGCCGGTTAATTCCTTTGTATGCATCTCCTGTATCCTTATTGGAAACAATGGGTGTGAGCGAGCAAACTTGGTAATATAAATTAAGCTGAGGGAGTTGCTTCCAGAAGCTGGAATTTATCAAAAGTCTTGACAGGACTAGCCATGTGAAGTGTATGCCTAAGCCCAGGCTGGTGCTGGAAGTTAAAGTGTCCTTGCTAAAGAACCATTTCCCCTTCTCCCATCACCACCCAGAAATGCCCAATGTCAGGATGCAGCTGTGAGTGTCAGAGGTGCTGCATCTGGTGTCTCTGATGCTGGTGGTGTGGTTACTCTTGAAAACAGATTCTGTTTTGTAAAGTGACCCAGGAGGCAGGGACTGTAACATTTAGAAGTACTTGCCAGGTAACTACCTCCATTGCATTAAAGTCTCCTTGCCAGCAGCCTCCATGGAAATACAGGGTTGTCTCTGGTGAGCTAATTGTTTACCTGTCTTGCTGTGCCCCATCTACCCTAGATAGGAGTGCTACACAGTTTTTACACAGCAGCCTTTCTGCATACATCTACACACATGTCCAGGATCGAATTCTGGGTCTAGCGGAAGCTAGACCCAGAATTTGTGGTCTTCCTGGTTAATGTTCCTTTGTGTTCTTTAGGGTCTTCATAAGAGAGTGTTGCTAATTAAACTAGTTGGAAGGTGAATCCCAAGTATGGATCTGTTGTCAGGAAAGTCTGTTATACTTAAGAAGATGTGTTCTTGTGTTCAGCATGCATGACAGTCATGTTTTAAATCCTCCATTGGGAGAGACACCTGGGTTTTTTCATTGGGGCATTATCTTTCTGTTGCTGATCAAATTTTGGGGCAATTCAAATACTGTAGTCCTCAGGTGTACTGGTGTTCTTCTTACATGCTGCTGCGGCTGACTTACCTGCTTGAGGATGTGAAAGATCTAAAAACTTATAATTAAAGGCTGGGATGTGAACTGCTTGTTACAGAGCATGGCTCATATAACTCCAGAACTCAGAAGAAAACAGAAATCCACAATAATTCTTAGTAAGTTGATTTCCAATTAGCTGTCTGGCATCTTGAGAGCTTGTCTGGAGATCATGTTTCCTAAGAGTGGTTTTTTTCATGGTGAAAACTAAGTAATCACAAGTTTTAGTTTGTTTTCTTGGGAGCTTTCTCTTTGTTGAGGGCTGGAGAATGCTGGGTTACCAGAACAGGGGATGCTGACATTACATATTTAGGAACCTGATTGGGTATGACTGAATTGGAGACATCAGGCTTTCTAGGTTAGGCTCCTGGGATTTATATACACTTCACTTTTTATCTTACATGTAAAAATATTGTATTCTGGCTTTCAAGGAACTAAAGTCTCTACTTCATGTAATGAGTGAAGTCTTGAAGTGAAGGAACAATGTCTGTTGTGAAAAACAAATTATCTTAGTTTTCTCTTAATGTTTTTTAGTAGTCAAGAGGCAACATATGTTGATAGTTACCATGAACAACTTTGAAAAGAATCCTGTAGTTGGGAAGACAGAATTTATGGCTGTATTTCCTCATGCAAAACTTGGAACTGTGTTCCAGAATTCTGGAGTTAAATGTGGACTTCCCAATTTTGAAATAAAATTGGTGGTGGTAGTTGTTTAAAGGGCCTAAATACTAAATAGATGCTGTCTGATCTTGGAAGCTAATCAAGTCAGCTCTCATTAGTACTTGGATGGAAGACCACCAATGAATACCAGGTGCTGTATGCAATATTTCAGAGGAAGGAACTGGCAAAACCAGTTCTGATAATTCCCTGCCTATGAACTTCATGGGGTCGACAGGCTATTTGAAGTCACACACACACACATTTATTTAGCACCATCAATGTGCATGGCATTTCTTAAAGTAAATGGGCAGGCTCACAGTCTGAAATTCAGCGTAGGGAAGGCAAAAGGATGGGGAGGAGGAAACAATAAACAGTGAGTATAAAGTCATTCTTGTTAAATGTACTTAAGCTCTGTTTCAAAAGTGCATAGGAATGAGAGAGTTGTGTAAGAGTCATTGTGGAGACACTTGGTTTTGAGGCCAGATAATTTCTTTTGCAGCTTTGCCCTGCAGAACAAAGTTCCTTTGCTAGCAGGGCAGCCTGTGCTGCCACGGAGTGATGCACCATGCCCATTGTGGATAAACTGAAAGAAGCACTAAAGCCTGGGCGGAAGGACTCTGCTGATGATGTTGAGCTGGGCAAGCTGTTGGCAGCTTCTGCCAAGAAGATTTTGCTGCAAAGGATTGAGTTTGAACCAGCCTCGAAAAGCTTCTCCTACCAGCTAGAGAGCCTGAAAAGCAAGTATGTTCTATTAAACCTGAAGACAGAGAACCCCAGTCGGCACAAAGGCTCTGAAGAGGGATCCAACCGAAAACAAGGTACTTCCTATGCTCTACCTATATGGGTCAGGGGGCTGGACTGGCTGCTGTTATTTTTGGAGCTGGTGACTCTTTCTCTTTTCTCTCTTGCAGGCATTGAGCATGTTCTGGGAGGTGATGGTGTGCCAGCCCCACAGAAGGTCCTCTTCCCTGTGGAGCGTCTCTCCCTGAAATGGGAGCGGGTGTACCGTGTCGGAGCTGGTCTCCACAACCTGGGCAACACTTGCTTCCTCAACTCCACTTTGCAGTGTCTGACATACACTCCGCCTCTAGCCAATTACCTGCTTTCCAAGGAGCACAGCCGCAGCTGTGAGTGTAGTGTTGGGACTTTGGTGGAGTATTTTGCTGCATGCAGAGGAGTAAATACTTCAGCCAGTGGTCTGAGGCAAAGCATGCATTGATCTGTGCCTTTTCATTTAGAGTTTGAGAAGGCAGAGGCTGCAGTAGTGCTTTGCTTTACATCCCAGTGCCACTCTCCCAGAAGGTGCAGGTGTTGGGCTTGGAATCAAATCAGGAACGGACAACATATGGCCCTCCTAGTGTCGTTGGAGTGCAACTCCCATCATCTCTTGCCATGGCTGTGCTAGCCAGAGCTGTTGGGAGTCACAGGTCTGAGAAATTCTTAAGGGCCACAATTGATTTCCCATGCTTTAGATATCTAAACAAATAGCATGGCAGTAGATAGAGCAGTCTGAAAAGGTGAAAGAGGGTAAACTAATGGCAGGAGAACCACCAAATCCAAAGCCTTATTGGCCTTATCCCCTGCCTGGTAGAAAGTGGGACAGGGGATAGCTAGAGTTGGGAACTGGTGTAGTCCCATCTTACATTCTAGGGACAATAAGAAATTTCTGGATTTGTCCACCATTATTGTTGTTGCAGCACCAGTAATCGAGCAGCACAGGCTCTAGAAGTTTCTGTAGCTGCAACCAGTATTCTTGAAAGAGCAAATCTCCCTCTGCCCATGAACCTCCTCCCTGGGTGAAAAAAGGTGTCTGCTCTGTTCTTCAGTCTGTGAGGTTACTTCCCAGGGAATCACAAGATAACACCCTAAGAGAGTGAACCATGAATTACAGAATTCTTCACTCACATGTAGCCTCTACCGTGAATTCCTCAGGTGGTCTAAGGCAAGCAGATCCCTGTTGGCCTTACTCCTCCCACCTGGAATATACAGAATAATAGCATTCCTTTACCTTACAAGGTTGTCATAAGGATTGCAGCATGTGAATTTGATAACTTGAAAGTGTTATACAGATTTGAAATATCAATACAATTGGACCCCTGTATCCACAGAACCAATAGCTGCAGTTTCAGTTATCTGCAGGAGAAAAAAATAGGGGATACATCATGCTGGAAAATGCCTAGAAAGGCATCCTCTCTAGGCACCTTCTAGGTCTTCCAACACAACTCTATGGTATATTTTTACCATAAGTCCTTTATTTTAATAGAGTTTGCTGTTATTCACAGTTTCTGATATCCATGGTAAGTCTAGGAACCAACATCCCCCTCCCCACTGGATATAGGGGTCCAATTGTATAATCCTTCTGTGAAGTCACACCAAAATTTCTTTCAGATACCTAGTCTTCTCAGAACTCAGAAGAATCCTGTTTTGTTGCAATATAGTTCAACATGTTCTGAGTGGAAAACTTTTTTTTCATCCAAGGGATACTTAAAATTCCCTAGTGCATTGTCTTCCCCTCTATTCTTATGTATCCTCTGGAAGAGAAACGTCCTCACCCACCCCCAAGTCACTGTAGGTTCTGCTTAAATACAATAAGTAATGTGAGAAGAATCTGAGTATTTAAGAAAGTAGTTGACATTATAAATTGTGTTCTCTTAAGTGATGGTTTCACTATGATGTCAGAGCCAATGTGTATTGTTTTGAGTGTTGGGCTAATGTTCTGGGAGACCAGGGTTCAAATCCCCACTCAGCCATGAAAACCCACTGGATGACTGTGGACAAGTCATACTCTCAGTCTCATAGGAAAGCAATGGCAGGCTTCCTCTGGATAATAAATCTTACCAAGAAAACCCTAGGATCGAGTCGCAATATGGCTTGAAGGCAGAGAATGACAACAACAGGAAACTATAGTGTTAAAGATGTTGTTGGTACTTTGTTGCTCTTTGTATGGGGTTTGGAAGTATGCAGAATTATTTGATCCTTCTCTTTCTGTAGCTGAAGTCTTAAGGGCAGTACATGTGCTAAAAGGAAACGCATTGTATTCAACTGCAGTAATCAGGCTCTAGTGCCCTGTGAGTGCAAGGGGTAGGTTTTGCTTACCATGTGGTGGCTGTGGATGAATGAAGTGGGGGGCAGGGAGGCAGGACATGTAGATCCAAGGACAAATTAGCACGCAGTGCATCTCCTCACCCTTCCACAAAGCGTGTTCTGCAGCAGGAAGCTGCATTACAGGCCAGTGCATTCATCCTTGTAGCGAAGGTCTGTCAGGCTGTGTTAACAGCTGCAAAGGAGGAGAGCCAGCATTCAGCTGTATGAGAACTGCTGCACTAAGCAACCATCCCATCCTTGCTGGTAATGCTGACTCCTAGTTTGGAGAGAAATGTGGGTTGCTGGGATTGGAGGTAGGTAGTAGCTGTTTGGATTATGCCAATGACCACTATGCACCTGTAGACATTGCTTGCAGGCTTAATTGTGTGCAGGCTTCAGAAATTTAACCTGTTTCTCTGTTGGTGTTTTGGCTGCTTCAGCTGCTTAGCAGAAAGTGTAGCATTTTGGACCTCTTCAGATATGCACGAAAAGAAGCTTCTGCCATATAACTATGATAGGATTGGAAAGCTGTAGCCCATGCATGCTTGACTGCAGTCAGAGAGTAAGCCTTGCAGCAAGAGGATGGCTCCCTGATGTAAGCAATAAGAAAATGCCTGCCGATAAGTATTCATTCTGCCTCTGTGATGTTGCCTCCAGCAGGGAGAAATGGCAAAATTATTAGTGGTGCATGATGGGCATGCAGTAATGGCAGCACTTGCATCAGGGCACACCTTTCTCTTTTTGTATTTCTCTTGTCATTTGCTGGCAAGTTACACAGTATTGACTGGGCAAACATCCTTTGTTAGGCTGACCAGGATCGGTATGCTACCCTCCTGGGCTTTCTGGCTCTACAAAATACGTGTTTGCTCTTTAGAAGCAAGATGTCACTCGGATGAGTGTGAATTAATTCCTGATTTCATCTCTTTCAGGCCACCAGGGAGGCTTTTGCATGATGTGCATTATGCAGAATCACATGATACAGGCATTCGCCAACAGCGGCAATGCCATCAAGCCAGCGTCCTTCATCAGGGATCTTAAAAGTAAGCAGTGGAGAAACTTTGAAAAGTAGCATAAGAGTATACTACATATCATCAGTGCAGTATAGGGCGAAGAGGCCAAAGATCCTCCTATGTGTTTGTGGGCGTGTTTGTGTGAGAGAGACTCTGTGCATATATGTCCACCATGCACAGCACGGTGCATAAAAATGTTGAGAAAAACCTGGCTTTTTTTTTTTTAAAGCAAGGATTGTAGATTTTTTGGTTGCCAAGAGCAGTATGAAATCATGCCTGCCGTGTGTGTAAGTCATGACATTAGGGGTATTTGGACGCTCCTTTCCTTTACAGTGGGGGAAGTGTGGCCTGCAACTCTGAACATTTTGTAGCGCCCAAGCCTCCCATCCTCAATTTTAAAAAATCCAGGTGATTTTCTGTGCTAAAGCTGCCTGTAGATGTGGTGGTTTACCTTCCCAACTCAACAAAAAGCCTTTGTTGTGGCCAGAAACCTGCTAAAATGCCAACTAGAAGTAATGTGACATCACTTCTGATGTAATGGGGGGAGTGGGGGCAAAAATTGGCCCACTTGCAAGTGCGCACCCCTGTTCCAACCATTCAAGTTGCAGCTGAAAATATTTTAGAAATGCAAATAAGAAGCTAGGAATGCACCATACATTTCACTCTTCAGCATCTTGCTTGGTTATGTGGAGTGTAAAATTGGACTTTCCTTGCTGTAGAATTTTGGTTTATGACGTAAAACAGATGGAGCAATTTCTGAGTTTCATTTGATAACATGTGTTAACAGCACCAATGCCTATGGTGAGGGGCTTAGGAAATAAATTTTGGGCTCTTTTTATTCTTCCTCTGGCAGAGATTGCTCGGCACTTCCGTTTTGGCAGTCAGGAGGATGCTCATGAATTCTTACGCTACACCATTGATGCCATGCAGAAGGCCTGCCTCAATGGCTATACCAAGTATGCATAACTCTCTGTTTTCTGTGGTTGGGAGGGACAATCCATATTCACTGCATTGAAGAAATGAATATGTTGAGACCTTGTGCATGGAACTTAGTGAAAGTGTGAGGTCTCGCAAACTATTGAGTAGGATAGGATTGGGGTAAGAGAGTGTGCTAGGTAAACAGCCATTCAGCTGGTGCTGGCTGCCTCTCTTTACCCAGAGAAGGACAGGAAAAAACCTTCAGTACTAAACTATAAGTTCTATTAAGAAAGGAAAGGCTTTCCCTGTGCTCTTTGGCTGCTCTTTTGTCTTAAGCCATTATGTTGAATGCAAGAAGTCTTACTCAGAAGTTTGCTCTGGACTCTGAACACTTTGGTGCTTGCTTTTCCAGGCTGGATCGTCAGACTCAGGCTACCACATTGGTGCATCAGATCTTTGGTGGCTACCTCCGATCTCGTGGTGAGCTCAGCTTTGGAAGTCCCCACCCCCAGCCAAGAGCATTAGGCATGCCAGGACCTACCCTTTTCTGAATTCTTGATGAGGTTTGGCTGGGAGGACCCTTTACCACCCCAAGCTTTCACTCACTCTAGTGATAAGACCACAACTCCAGACTGTCTTCCTTTGCCCAGCAATACTTCTGCAATGCCAACCTTCCTGTGGGCATGCAGCAGTTCTGGGTCAGTTTACTGCTGGCTTCCTTTGGCCTCAGTCTAGGCTGTGAAGGGGATGCTGGGTCTCATGGGATCGAGTGGCTTGCACTGCTGGTTTTGCTGGGCTAGAGAAAGAATGGTGTTGCTGCCTCGTTCTTCCCATTGTGGAACATGACTGTGTCAGGCAGCTGTGGCTGTGAAGAGCAGGCAAGCAACTCTTCTGCTTTCTTTGCAGTGAAGTGCTCCATGTGCAAGAGTGTTTCAGATACCTATGACCCCTACCTGGACGTGGCCTTGGAGATCAGGGTATGCCAGAGTTATTCAGCTGTTTCATTTTTTTTTATTCAGTAGTATAAAAAGATTAATAAAAAGATATTCTAAAACATCTATTCATTCTATAGAACAGGGGTGGGCAACTGTAGAAGGCTAAGGGACCACACCAGTCCCCCAGGGGACATTGAAAGACTGTACCATTCCTGTAAAAAAATAAAATACAGTTGTCCCTCCATATCTACAGATTTGGTATCCACGGATTTAAGTATTCACGTCTTGAAAATATTCTTAAAAAAAAAATAATCCAAAAAGCAAACCTTGATTTTGCCATCTTATATAAGGGACACCATTTTGCTATGCCATTGCATATAATGGGACTTGAGTATTCACAGATTTTGGTATCCACAGAGGGTCCTGGAATCAAACCCCAGTGAATATGAAGGGACAACTGTAAAAGCATTTTTGCCATGTTTTTAGGTCCCCCGGGCCAATTTAGACACAGGGGAGGCCTTTTTTAAAACAGGGAGTATGGTAAGTAGAAGTCACTTCTGGTTCACTTACTGTTTAAAAAAAAGCTTCTCCTGACACAATTCACCTGGACCAGCCGCCCCAATCTTTGCTGCCTTATTGAGGATTTGGACCCAGACGGCCCATGATGTTGGGCAGGAGGGAACCTGAATTTTTATGTATTTATTTTTGCAGGACTGTCATTGGATGGTGTGTACGTATTATTATTTGGGAAAGCTTTGGGAAAATCTCATCCATGCCCTTTAAAGAGTATTTGGGGGGCAAAACCATAAAAAATTGACCTCCCCTAGATACTCTGGGGGTCATAATGGCTCCGGGGGCTGCCTGTGACTCGTACTCTGCCCACCCCTGCTATAGACATATAAATATGAATGGCTTTGTAGTAGTTTCTGATTCTTGCTAGGCAACAGTAAGAATTGTGGTGTCCTCCAGATTTTGTTTGCTTCCTTAATTTATACCCCTCATTTCTCCCAGCACAGGATCTAAGGCGGCATACAGTGTTTTAAAACCACAATACTGTACAATTAAAAAGGCTTAGTAAAAAAGTTAAAGCACATGTTAAAACCGATGTTGTTGCACTACACCTCCCATTAGCCATAGAGAAAATTTCCCATGGTGAGGGAAGCTGGAAATTACAGTTGAACAACATTGGGAGGGCCACATGGTTACCACCCGTGGCTTTCAGAGAGGTGTTTAGTATGCACAATAGTGTAATGAGTAGGTGATATATAATAGTTCAGTTACTAGCAGATCACCAGTATATAGAAAATGAAAAAGAAAGAACAAATACTTGAGGGATGGGCATTATCGAGAAATAGATTATGGGATATAAGGGCTTCAAGAGGATGAATGGGGGAATGGACAGGCCAAATCTACAGCCATTCATTTGGACAGTGTGTATCTTCAGAAAGAAATACTTGATGCTTTCCATTCCTGCTGTTGTTGTGGTTCTCCTATAAATTATCTGGGTTGCATTATCCAACCAGAGGAATGTCCATGGTCTAATCAAAGGAAAAGAACTTAAAGATATGTACAACTCCTTGTGGGCTCTTCTTAGAATCCCAAGAATCTCAATTTTAAAAAATAAATTAAACCCTTAGCTTTCAGGGCATACATTGGAAGGCTTAGTAAAAATACAGCAGTACTGTATAATCTAAAGGCATGGAAGAGAAGAGTCTAAGCACTTTTAATTGTTCTCAAAGTGAATTTCAAGCTTTTATAATATGGATAGTAAACATTTTCTAGAAGAAGAATGTGAATAAAAATGCTTCCTATTTCTGCAATTTGTTTTGATTGTGATGGATAATCAGACCACTGGCATATAAATTAAATTCCACATTAGCTAATGTGTACAAACTTGCTTCAGTCTTCCAGTTCATTAGGTGTTTGTCTTCAAGCCTTTCATATTGAACCTCTAGTCGAAAGAAGCCACAGTGAGTCCTGACACTCTGTGGGTGTACATTCTCATGACCTCCAACAGCCATAATGGCTTTAGCGATGGCACTTGGATGTGGTCTCAGGGCCAAAACAAATTACCCAGAATTGAAGACAATGAGGGATCACAGGATTGAAATTTGCCCAAGGAAGCTGTGCTGGAGTTACTTCTTACCTAAGACGCATGCCCCCCCCTTCAGTCCTGGAAAAGGCAGGCAGTCATGCTGTCTGTATACAAAGGAGTGGGGAGCCACTCCCATCTCATCTAAAATAGCAGCAACCAGGAGGGGTGGGTGGATGGAACCATATCTAAAGAGTTAGTGCTTGTTTTTTAGGGACTAGTCCATTGGCTAGCCCAATCTCTCTCAATTTGCCATCCTCCAGATGTGTTGGGCTACAGTTGGTTGTGGATAATCAATGTTGTAGCCCGTTTAGAGGGCACTGGGGTTGGGGAAAGCTGAACATGTAAACATCAGAGTGTGGGTAACCTGTGTGATGCTATTTTTCATCTGATTTGTATGCTCATGTAGTTCTCTCTTCTGAATTTTTTCCATCTCTCATTACAGCAGGCTGCCAACATTGTTCGGGCATTAGAGTTATTTGTAAAGGCAGATGTGCTGAGTGGGGAGAATGCTTACATGTGTGCCAAGTGAGTTACCTTCTACCTTAGCTTTTTGTCTTAACTTACCTGTTCCCTCTTACTTACCTGTGAGCCCTCTTCTTCACTCAAGTATGCCTTGGAGAAAACAAATAAACCAAGACATATATTTCTAGAATTGAAGGGCTAACAAGAGATTAGGCAGATTTGTTCTACTCCACAGCTTCAGTAACTGCTGACTCACTCTTAAAATATAAATTGGGGCTTTTTTAAAAATTCATCAGGGAAAGGGTAGCTTCATTTAGTTAGGGACAGATTAATGTCATTGACACTTTGTGGATTGGGTAGAGGGAATAACTGAGCAGAAAAGGAGCTTTGGTATGCATTTGCACAGTCTGTATTACTTTTGCTACAGCTGCCTTCTGCTTGAAACCAAACCATTTCTCTAAATATCTAGAGACAGCAGCATACACTCCAGACGGATATGTAGGAAATTACATGGAGGCTGCTGTGTAACAAAGCAACCTCTGTACAAGGTCTGTTAAGGTCTTACGTGTGAGGTGAAGCTGAGCAGCTGCATAGTGACTGTAGGTGGACATTTAGAATATCTCTTGTTCACCTCCTATCTCTCCCCCACCCCAGAAACCCGATGCTATATGTATGCCATGTTGGTGTTGACTCTCCTCCCTGCAGGTGCAAGAAGAAAGTGCCAGCCAGCAAACGCTTTACCATCCATCGAGCATCCAATGTACTCACAATCTCTCTCAAGCGCTTTGCGAACTTCAGTGGAGGCAAGATCACCAAGGTATGGAGATCTGGAAGGTAGGAGGGTGTAGGCAATGTTCCTTCTCCCTAAAGAAGAACATTTGGAAGAGTTCAGCTGGCTAGTCCTTGCTGATGTGTCAACCAATTGTGTAGCCTAGCAGGTTGTTGGATGGCATGTCCCAAGAATTTTAGCCACCTTATCCAATGGTGAGGAATGATGGGAATTGTAGTCTTAACAACATTTTGAAGGCCACATGATTTCCACCCCTTGTTTGTTTGTTTTAAAGAAACCTGGCTTAATGTCTTTAAACTCCCTGTGTTTACTGTGCCTTGCATGGCTTTGCTCGTTTCTCTTATATAGGTCTGTATAATTAAGAGACAGGCTTTACATAGGTGGGACCATTTATTACAGACTATTATCCTTTCTTTTGCAGGATGTAGGCTACCCTGAATTCCTGAATATCCGTCCTTACATGTCACAGAGCAGTGGTGACCCAGTCATGTACGGCCTCTATGCTGTGCTTGTACATTCAGGATACAGCTGCCATGCAGGGCATTACTACTGCTATGTCAAGGTGAGAGTCTTTTGTCTTCTAATACTGGATGTGGGGCAATTGTGCCAGTAGGGCAGTATCTGTAGCATGTGGAAGGGTGATTTGCTTTCACAGTTCATGGGTTTTAATGTTAAGCTTTGCAGCAATATAGTTCTGTTACTGTATAATATGTAAGTTTGCAAATCTGTGACCGTGTCCAAAGCTAAGAGCTGGCTGAAAGGAATGTTGTAAGGGTGTTGTGTTCTGTTGTCATGCTTTCAGATGTGAAGGCTCAGGGGGAAAAAAATAAGAGTAGAAAAGGGTTTTTCTTTGCAGTAAGGATTCCCCCCCCACCCCAGGCCTTCACATCTCTAGTTGCCTCTCCCTTGGGGAGAGGTGGGTAAGAAATGTTGCTGTTGTTGCTGCTGCTGTTGTCTTGTTGTGTCTGACCAGCAATTGAGCTTGTTAGTATTATGTGGAAAGTTTACAGCAGACTGCTAGATGGCACAAAGGAAGTTCACAAGTAGTAACTGAACATGAGTCAGAAGTATGATGCGGCAGCTAAAAAAGCCAATGCGATTCTAGGCTGCATTAATAGGAGTATAGTGTCTAGATCAAGGGAAGTAATAGTGTCACTCTATTCTGCTTTAGTCAAACGTTGCCTGGAATACTGTGTCCAGTTCTGGGCACCACAATTCCAGAAGGATATGGACAAGCTAGAACATGTCTGGAGGAGGGTGACCAAAATGGTGGGAGGTCTGGAAGCCATGCCCTATGAGGAGTGGCTTAGGGAGCTGGGCATGTTTAGCCTGGGGAAGAGAAGGTTAAGAGGGGACATGATAGCCATGTTTAAATATTTGAAGGGATGTCATACTGAGGATGGAGCAAGCTTGTTTCCTGCTGCTCCAGAGATTAGGACGCGGAGCAATGGACTCAAACTACAGGAAAAGAGATTCCACCTAAACATTAGGAAGAACTGTGAAGTCGAAGGTTTTCTGTGGTTTTTTTTCCGGGCTGTGAGGCCATGTTCTGGAAGAGTTTGTTTCTGATGTTTTGCCTGCATCTGTGGCTGGCATCTTCAAAGAATGGTTGGGTAGGAGTGTGTGTAGGAGAACTTCCTGACAGTAAATCTGTTCGGCACTGCCTTGGAATGTGGTGGAGTCTCCTCCTTGGGAGGTTTTTAAGCAGAGGCTGGATGGCCATCTGTCCAGAATGCTTTGATTGTATATTCCTGCATGGCAAGTGGTTGGACTGGATGGGGTCTCTGCTTAGAACCCCCAAGAACTAATTTCCCTCTAAAGACAATCCTGAGATTCCTCCCTCAAGAGCACTTCCTAGAGGTCAAAAAGCTGCCACCACTTGCTGCTTACCTCACATCTTTGGTTTAACGCTTGATTTACCTGATGCTGTGCTGGCAAGACAATCACTGTGTGCAGATAATGGGAAATGTAGGCCTTGCAGAATGGTGGGAGTGCCATCACCTTGCAGGATGATGGGCACTGCCATCATGACAGGCCCTTGTAGTCTCTTCCAACTCTATGATTCTACTAGGGTTAGCCTTCCACAGTGAGTGTCACTTACTGTATGAAGTGAACATGTAGGTTGGATTTCTGTCTATGACAGTTTACAGCCATTGATTAATCTATTGTACATAATCCAGGGATGGAGAATTTGTGGTCCTCCAGCTGAGGATGGATTTCATACTCTTATTTGTCATAGCGAGTCTGAGATGATGGGAATTATAGCCCTGCAACATCTGGAGGATGGCATGCTCCCCATCCTGGTTTAATTCTATTTTAATGACAGTAATGACCACACCTAGAAAACTAAGCTACTTTTCTTCCCCTCTGTCCATCAGTCCTAGGAGGCCATTACAAATCTTCCTTTCCTCTTTCTGTTTTTAGGCTAGTAATGGGCAGTGGTACCAGATGAACGACTCCCTAGTACATTCAAGCAACATCAAAGTTGTCCTCAACCAACAGGCGTATGTGCTTTTCTATCTAAGGTAAGCGAGATGCCTATGATACCCAGCACAAATCACTCTCTTTCCAGCCAACGTGCCCCTTCTCTTGTTGCCTGACCCTGATTTTTCTGCTGATTGAGTGGGACTTGCAGAATACGGATAGTGGAGCTGGCTGTGTGAGTTGCTGGGGATGGTAACATGGTTGCTGCCAATGCCAGTCTTACAAGAAGAGTAGCTGAGAGCTTGTTTTTGACCTATCTCTGTTGACAAGGAGCCCAGAGAGTCTTGTGTAATGTCGATTTACTAGATTTTCTTCTGTAATTGAATCAGCCATCCTTCATATTGAGGAAAGGCTATAGTTCAGTGACAAAGAATATGCTTGGTGTGCAGAAGGTGCTGAGTTAAATCTCTGGCATTGACAAGCAGGGCTGAGAAACCAGGAGGCCTGCTGCCAGTCTGAGTAGATAAGCACTGTGCAATGTGGGATCAGTAGTCCAACTCTCACATTTAATGTCCTTCAGATGTCTAGTTTGGTAGGCATTTATGTATAAAATATGGCAGCTAGTTTGCTAGTGTGGCTAGGGGGGTGGATGACATCCCTTCAGTCTTGCAATGGCACTGCATGGATCCTTTTCTGGTCTCACCTCCAGATGTCTGGGTTAACCTTTCAGGCCCTAAATGGCGTGAAACCAGGATACCTTAAAGGCTATCTTATCCCACACAAACCTGCCTAAGATCCTCCTTCATGACTTTCTTTGGGTCCCTCTGTTTTGTGGTGATGGTAGGCAAGTAAAATTTGATCTTCTCAATGATAGTACCTCGGCTTTGCAGCACCCTTTCCAAGGAGGTTTGTCTGATACTTCTCACAGGCCTTCTGTGACTGTCTGGATCCCAGTCTGTGCCACAAATTGAGTGACAGGAGTAGATTGTGAGGTGGAGAGGGAATTTGCTTGTGGGTGGTGATTGGTTGGGTGTTTCTTGGACAGCCAATCAGCACATTGGGAAAGGCAACATACCCAAGAGAATTACAGTTGTCCCTCCACATTTGTGGGGGTTAGGGACGCAAGACCCCCACAAATGTGAAAAAACGCGAATAAAAATGTTTCCACCCGCAAATCCCCCCCCCCCCGCCCTTCCAAAGTGGCAACGGGGCTTTTCAACCCCATTTGCTGCTTTGGGAAGCATGGGGGGGGGCTGGCAAGCCTCCCACTCACCTGGCCAGCCACTCCTCTGCCCTTCCCAAAGCCCGAAGGGACTGGCTGAGCAAGAGGGAGCCCCATCGCGGCTTCGGGAAGAGCGGAGGGTTGGCTGGCTAGACAGGGGGAGGCTTTCCACCCCCCCATGCTTCCTGAAGCCACGATGGGGCTGGAGAGCCCCATCGTGGCTTCGGGAAGGGCGGAGGGGTGGCTGCCTGGACGGGGGGAGGCTTGCCAGCCACCACCACCCCGTGCTTCCCAAAGCCACAATGGGGCTGGAGAGCCCCACTGTGGCTTCGGGAAGGGCAGAGGGGGGAGGCTTGCCAGCCACCCTGCCCCCAGCTTCCCAAAGTGGCGATGGGGCTTGAAAAGCCCTATCCCCGCTTTGAGAAGGGCAGGTGGTGGCGGCTGAAAAGCACATTTGCCCGTAACTCCCCACTTTCCCAGGGCTTGGCCCTCCACCCCAAATGGAGCCAAGCCCCAGGAGAGCGGAGAGTTGGGTGCGGAGAGAGAAGCTGATTTAAATGGGGTGCTTGCTGAGCAAACCGCGAATAATCGGAACTGCGAAAGTGAAAACCGCAAATGTGGAGGGGCAACTGTACACATATAGATTTCTTCTCAATTTGCCCATCCAACAGTGTCAGCAAAAACAATTCTGGTTTCAATTGAACCTTTGTATTCAAAATGTCCTGAATCACATTATGAATCTGAAGCCAGTACAGTTATTTCTTTTTTGCAAGACCACCACATTTTCAACTCACATTTTCAACAAACATTAGTAGACCGTTTATATATCTTAGACAATTTCTCCGGGCTGATACATAAATGGTACATCATCTTAGAAATTTTTTCTTTAAGATCAGAACTTAATTGAAATTTCATAGGCCTATATTTAGAGACTTAGGCTATTAGTATTGGACTCTATCTCCTCACACAACTCTATTCCCCCGCTATTGTTTTTAATGTGGTTTTTATGTGATTAAAATGTTGGCTGTTGGTGAGGTTTTTTATCTGCAAAGCAGGATTGAAAAAAACAAGTGATCTAATTACTTGTTCTTTCTTTCTCTTACTCATTCTTCAAGGATCCCAAGTACCAGGAAGAATCCTGAAGGACCCGTCTCCAAAAACAACTGCTCTTCATCCAACCGAGCAAGCATAGTCTCTGACCATATGAAGAAAAGCATGACCAATGGTGCCCTGTCTTCACCACTAATGAGTAAAGTGAGTCTTGTCTCAGCCTGCCTTCCCTCCAGAGATAGTGCTGGGGCTGCATGTACATCAGATGTTAAAGGGGAAGGAAAGAAAAAATTACATGCAGACTGTCTGAATTCTAGGCCAAGAAAAGCTGGATCGTGTGGCTTACAAACATTTTAACTACAGTAGGATCTCTGGATCCGTGAGGGTTTGGTTCTGGGACCCCCTGTGGATTGCAAAAAGTATGGATGGTTGTGCTCCATATTATTAAATGGCAACAGTGTGCACATGGACATGCCAGTGCATCCGTGTGCACATCACCACCATTTTAGGTATGGAATGTGACAATCTGTGGGGACATTGAAACTGCAGATTGGGAGGGCGCACTGTAAATTGAGAAAGGACATTGAAGCTGTGTGCCCAAACTCTAAAAGTTTGACTTGACATCTCCTTGGTTCGTGAGATCTTGGAGTGTTGCCCCCACACTTTTCAAGCATACCAACAGTTTATACGAGGCTATAAGCTTTGTTATGTGGTGACCTGGTGTCCTGTACTATGCGGCATACATCCCATGGTGCTTTGTCTTGTCTTGTAAAACTGTGAGAAGTGAGTGGGAGTTTGTGCCTTATAGAATATGGGTGCTCCTGTAAGAACGAAGCATCCAGTACAAAACCTGGAAGTAGCCCCAAAATTGTGAACATCTGAGGGTTGATTTGGGGAGGAATCAACCATCACCCCCATCCTAGTATGTCAACATCCCAGTATGTTAGCAGTTTAGATTTTGTGGATAAACAGGGTATTCTAGTAGTTGTGGCCACCTAATACATGCTGTCCCTCATTTACGCAGGATTGGTACCCGTGGTTTCATTTACCTGTGGTTGAGGGAAAAGGTTGTACTGGAGGTGGTCTCCTAGGCATTGGAAGGTCCTCCAGTGTGACTCTATAGCCAATGTCTGCAGGAAGTTGACCATAGAATTGTGCCAGATGCCTCTCTAGGCATTTTCTAGGTCCTCCAGTACAATTCTGTGGCAGTTTTGCATATCAGCGGTAAGTCTGGGCACAGGGGGTTACCTGTATTATGGTTACTCTCTATTTGGGCTCTTTCTTGCTGAAGTGGTAAGCTAGAGTTAGGGCAACACTGTCTCAGACTCACACAATTTCATGTCTCTCCATGTAGCATACCAGATGGCAAAGAGAGGGCTTCAAGTTTAGCTGTTCCCCTGATTCACTAATTTCTGATGTGTCACACTCTTCCTGCACCCCACATGATGGCATGTTTCATCAGATGTACCTTCAGTGTGAATTGTGATGAAGTCCAGAGTTTACTATTTCTCCTGTTTGGAGAACTAGGCCAGATTCCATACACTTTAATAGTAACATTCAGACGTCTTGTTTCACTCCCTTCAGTAGATGAGGTGTGGGAAATTTTAACACAGGAAGAATAATGTGTACAGCAGCTGTATTATTTTAACATAGCAAGGTGACTTGAAAAGTGTTTTGCTAGTTGTCTTGCAGAGTGTGTGTGTATGCCTATGCTTGTGTAGCTGTATTATTGTGCAGATGCAACAGTCCTGTATGGTGTAGTGTTGGCTCTGCCTTCTTCCAGCACCTTTGTCTGTCTTCTACACAGAGACAAGATGTGACTCAGGTCAAGAAGTCTTCAGAAACTGAGGAATCTGGGGTCCCCATTCCCCGCAGTTCCTTTGCTTCCCACTCCAAACTTCAGAATGGGACCCTTCCTTCTCCTTCTCCACCTCCTCTTCCCAAGCTCATCCCTACCATTGGGTTCTCATCTCCCAAACTTCCCACCAAGCCAGCCTTCCTGGATGACTTAAGCAAGAGGTCCAAGAAGCAGCCCCTCCTGCCACTCAAAACATCTCAGGACTTTGGTGAGACTGGGTGTGCCCGGGTGGAGATGGGTAAGCAGAGCTCCTGGGGAGACAAGGGGTTGGCATCATCATCGCAGCTAGCAGGTCCTCCTAGAGGAGATCCTGAGGCCAAAATGCGTGAAGGAGGCACAGAGCTACCAAGCAAGGACTCCTCTTTGACCTCTTCTTTGTCACCATCCTCATCGTCTTCTAGCAGTTCCTCTTCATCCAGCCCTGCACATAACTCCCTCAAGGGACCTCCACAGACAATGACGGGGATCAATGGCTGCTGCTCCTCTCAGGAAACGGACTGTGCCTCTGGGAAACATATTTCTGAGGACTCCAAGTTTGCCAAGCTAAAGTCGCCACTGCTGGCTAATGTGAACAATCTGGAGCTGGGAAGTACCATGTCACCCCCGCCTGCAAAGAAACTGGCACTTTCTGCCAGGAAGGTGCGTTTGGTAGGGGTGGACTTTGTCTTATTCTCCTCCAGACTGGGAAAGGAGCAGGGAGCCATTTCATTCTTGGGGCAATGCTTCATGCTCAGTGGCAAATATCATACAGGGGGCAGCCCAGGAGGCTTTCTTTCTTGCTAGCCCCTGAGTCCTCCTTATCTAGGGTCCCAGACTTGCATCCACAGAAAGGCAGGACTTGCCTTGTGCTGAGATTCTTGGCAGAGAGGTCTGCTTTCCCATAGTCTGGGGGTGAAATTGGTGTAGAGCTGGTCTCGATCTTTCCTTGTCCCCCAAGGCCTTTGGGTTGGTGAGGCTCTACCACAAGTATGTGAGGCACAACTTAAAGGGAGACAGTCTCCAACATATAGGGCCAGAGCAAAGAAACTCAGGGTGGTACTCTTTTGGGAAAGATGGCCTGACATGCCGCTGGGAGATGGAGAGGTACCAGCTGCTTATTATTTATTCTAACACTTCTGTCTCTTTTATATGTCTCTCCTTATTTTCCCTTTGTTTCTAACAACAAACACTTTTCTGATTCTTCTTCCCCTCCCTGTCCCACCCCGCCTCTTTTTGGTTCCCCCCCTCTTCTTATTCCACCCTCTGCCCCCTGGGGTCATGGAAACCTCCTTTTTAGACCACCAAGTTTTTATTTATGTCGATAACTACAGGGCAGCAACATACTGCAGAAAGTGAGCGGCAGTGAGCGTCGAGCGCCGCCCCACTCCCCACCAGCTGCCACAAATACCATCCATCCTGTCTGCGCTGCTGCGCTTGGCTGTCCCAGGTAAGCAGTGCCTACCTGCTCTTCTGGGTGATAACCCTGGGTGTCTTCCAGGAGTGTTCCTTGGCACATAGTTTGTATGGGCTGTACTACTAGTCTTTTTATAAGGCAGCCTTCTCCCAATAGGCACCCTCTATGTGTGCTGGACTACAGTTCCCAAGCAAGTATGACCTGGTGCTGGATAGGATTGTGGGAGTTGTACCCACATGGGTACAACTCCCCCACATGGGGGACACCTGGTTGGGGAGGGTCACCGCTATAACTTGCAGCATTTTTCCTCAGTAAAGCCCTTGAGGGAATCTGTAGAGCAGGGGTAGGCAGCCTGGTAGACTACAACTCACACCAGCCTCATCCCACATGGCCAACAATTAGGAAATACAGGGGTGGCATTTCTGAGGTTCTGTCCTAGAGGTTTAGGACTGCTTTGGAGCTCACCAGTGTGTTGTGTCTGGTTTGGGAGGTTTTTGGCCATCACCCTGAAGGGAAAATTGACCATGCCCATTAAGGTTGACTATCTTTGCCAGTATACAGATGATGCTGAAGAGCAGTTTCTTGCTTCACGTTCTCCCTCCCAAAATCTTTGGCAGGTTTTTATTGGAACCCAGCAGTCTGTTCTCTTCAGCACAGGAGATTTAACATTCCCAGGGATAAACAGGCCTCCTGGGCACACAACTTCACTGTAGCTTGTCATTTTCCTGAATGTTTTCTATGCTACAATACTTTTCATTATTTGCATCTAATTTCAGAGTTTTTAAGCCTATTCACTTATTTTGCATAAAGTAACAGGATTTATATACAGTATTGGAAAAACCAGTAGAATTAAGCAGATTGTTTTTTTGCAGGATGCAGTGTGGTAGGGTGTACAGTCGTGAGCACTAATGTGTAGCAAAAGGAATATAAGGAAAGGGTGCTCAGCAGTGGCTCCTCTTCGTCTTGGAAAGATGTGACCAGTGGGGTGCCACAGGGTTCTGTCCTGGGCCCAGTGCTATTCAACATCTTTATCAATGACTTGGATGAGGGAATTAGGGGCATACAGTTGTCCCTTGACATTCGCGGGGGTTACGTTCCACGGACCCCCGCGAATGTAAAAAAACCGCGAATATGGATTGCCCTCCCCGGGGCCTTCACGGAGCCTTCGAAGGCTCCGTGAAGGCCTCCGCGGGCCCCCCCCACCCTCCCCAGGCCTTCACGGAGCCTTCGAAGGCTCCGTGAAGGCCTCCCCCCACCCTCCACCCTCCCTCCCCGGGGCCTTCACGGAGTCTTTCAAGGCTCCGTGAAGGCTTCCGCGGCCTCCCCCCTCCCTCCCCAGCCCTTCACGGAGCCTTGGAAGGCTCCGTGAAGGCCTCCACCCATCCTCCCCCCTCCCTCCCCGGGGCCTTCACGGAGCCTTCCAAGGCTCCGTGAAGGCCTCCCCCCACCCTCCCCCCACCCTCCCCAGCCCTTCACGGAGCCTTCCAAGGCTCCGTGAAGGCCTCCCCCCACCCTCCCCCCTCCCTCCCCGGGGCCTTCACGGAGCCTTTCAAGGCTCCGTGAAGGCCTCCGCGGCCTCCCCCCACCCTCCCCAGCCCTTCACGGAGCCTTCCAAGGCTCCGTGAAGGCCTCCCCCCATCCTCCCCCCACCCTCCCCCCACCCTCCCCAGGCCTTCACGGGGCCTCTGGGGGGTCTCCAAAAGCCCCGTGAACGCCTAGCCGGCCCTCCCGGCTCCTTCCCACAGCTTTCAAGGGGCCTCCGGAGGCCCCTTTTCGCGGTTTTGGGGGGGCCCCGGGGGGGCCCTCCCAAAACCGCGAATAATTAAAACCGCGAATGCTGAGTTCGCGAATGTGGAGGGGCAACTGTACTTATCAAATTTGCAGATGACACCAAATAGGAGGAGTAGCTAATACCCTAGAGGACAGGATCAAAATTCAGAATGACCTGGATAGACTGGAGAGCTGGGCCAAAGCTAACAAAATGAAATTCAACACGGAGAAATGTAAAGTACTGCACTTAGGGCGGAAAAATGAAATGCATAGATATAGGATGGGAGAGACCTGGCTGAACGAGACTACGTGCAAAAGGGATCTAGGAGTCCTAGTAGACCACAAGTTGAACATGAGTCAACAGTGTGATGCGGCAGCTAAAAAGGCCAATGCGATTTTGGGCTGTATCAATAGAAGTATAGTATCTAGATCAAGGGAAGTAATAGTGCCACTCTATTCTGCCTTGGTCAGACCTCACCTGGAGTACTGTGTCCAGTTCTGGGCACCACAATTCAAAAAGGATATTGACAATTTGGAGCATGTCCAGAGAAGGGTGACTAAAATGGTGAAAGGTCTGGAAACCATGCCTTATGAGGAGAGACTTAGGGAACTGGGTATGTTTAGCCTGGAAAAAAGGTTAAGAGGCGATATGATAGCCCTGTTTAAGTATTTGAAGGGGTATCACGCTGAGGATGGAGCAGCTTGTTTTCTGCTGCTCCAGAGACTGGAACACGGAGCAGTGGATGCAAGCTCCAGGAACAGAGATTCCACCTCAACACTAGGAGGAACTTTTTGACAGTAAGAGCTGTTCGGCAGTGGAACACACTCCCTCGGAGCGTGGTGGGGTCTCCTTCCTTGGAGGTCTTTAAACAGAAGCTGGATTGCCATCTGTCGGGGATGCTTTGATCAAGATTTCCTGCGTGGCAGGGGGGTTGGACTGGATGGCCCTCGTGGTCTCTTCCAACTCTACAATTCTATGATTCTATGTGCAGGGAAGTAGCTTCCAGCTATATAGGATATCAACAAGAAGTGGCTGTTTCAGGTTTCCTACCCTGTATCCTCAAACAGATTCTTATGAACTGATAGAATTCTTCAGTTGTGTCTCTACAAACTTGAGTACTAATAACTGAATTCAGTACTGAAGGAACTCCATAACAAGGAAGCAGAAATTCTGCAACCCAGAAAGTTCTATTTCTGTTCTAAGGAAGTATGCTAGTTAATATTTTTCTCTGTGTGTCTGTCCTATTTCCTAGCCATGAAATTCTGTTTGAATGTGGATTGAAGTGGTGTGCAGCTTTGGGGGAGACATTGGGTCTTGGAATGGTGGCATAGGCTGTGGTTATGCCAATTGAAAAGGGAAAAACTTTTTTCAGTCTGATGCCTTGCATGCCTGAGCCTGGAAGCAGTCAAATAATGTGTCAGTGCCTGGCTGATAATTTGATATTTTTTTCTCTCTGAGTGATGTAAAGGGCACTTCTTCTTGTTGTTTTTATCTTGGTGGGGATGCTGGCACTAACTCTTCTGTAAAATGGAAACTGCCGTGATATTTGGCATAGATTTTCACAGCTTTAGAATCTGTTGCATCTTAGCTTTACGTATTTATGATTCTGTAGGGTGCTCTCACCTGCTTCCAAATCTTCAGCACCTCTGCAACTAGCCGACAGCACCTTTGTCAACGTCACATCCTCATCCAGCTTCGAACCACACTGCCTCTCTGCTGCCCCTCTGCCACCACCTGCTGTGCCCACCACACAGGCTTTGAGCCACTCGTATCCGGACAAGGACAAAGAGCCTTTTCCTGCCAGCTCAAGGAAGAGGAAAAGGAAGCATAGTACCCCAGGGGAAGAGCAAGGTACCCATTGTAGCCCAAACATGACAAATTTCTTTGCTGAGGGTACCTGGCTGTCCAGTCCTCCCAGGAAGAAGAGGCAACCGAAGGAAAACGGCAGTGTTTTGGCCTCTTCCATACAGAAAAGTGACTTGGTGGCAGCCAAGAAGGAAAAAGAAAGGGGAGTATCTTTGGACTCCAGGATACCAGATTCTAGTCTAACCACTTCCATCCAGAAGAAGACGAAAAAGAGGCTGCAGCAGAGGGAGGAAGATTGCACACCTGTACTGTCCTCCATTAACAGGTAAGCATTTTGCTGGTCTTAGTGCTGAGGTGTTGCCCAGTGCCTAGATATGGGGAGTGCTTGGATGGCCTACCAGTGCTTTGAGTCTTCAGGGAAGGCACAGCCTTTTCTCCCTGCCAGGATGACATAGCACTGGCATTTCCTGTGGTGCAGAAAGACTTCTCTGCAAGGCTAAGAATTTGCTTCCCATTCTCAGGTGGGGGGTGGGGAGGCAGTGTTGGCTGGGGGCTTCTATGTCAATGGGGAAATGAATCAACTCTGATGCTTTAATTTGAACTTTGAAGGAGCTCCCTAAGGTGCTGAATCTATTTGGAGGGGGTTGGGATTCAACACCTTAGGGAGATGGATACTCTTCCTTAGATGCTCTTCTAGAATTTAAATTTTAATTTTTTAACTTTCTGGGTTTTTAAAAAAACCACTTTTTACAAATCCACTCTCTATAGCTGCCCTCCACAGTGTGAGGGGGAAGTATTGGAAGAGGAGCCCTGTAATTTGAAGAAGAAGAAGAAAAAGAAGAAGAAAAAGCAGGTCCCTTCAACAGGCTCAGACAAAGGCAACTCTGCTGGAGAGAGTGAGCACCGGAAGCACAAGAAGAGGGAGGGGCAGGGAGGCTCCATGCCTGGGGTGAGCAGCCCCCAAGAAAAGCAACACGGGAATGGCCTCTCCTCAGGAAGAGTCAGCCCCTCAGGTTGGAGATGTGGCTACTCAGGAGTGGGAGGGGAAGGGGGAGCCAGCAGTCTGGGTGGTGATTATGTTAATATGTACTCATCTAATCACACACACACACCTACCTTCCCCAATCCAGATCAGCTTTGCTGCTCTTTAGAACCAGCGTAGATGAGCTTTCCCTTGCCCTGACTTTCAGGGTGCATTGAGCTGTAAATGAACTCCACTGCACCAAACTGTCTTTTATTCCATGAGGAATCACATGGATATCTTTGAGAGTTACAAGAACTATCACCTATTTATAGTCTGTGTTTTTAAAAGAAATCAAGTAGCTTCCAAACATTCATGTAAACCAATCAAACATGTAAATGATCCTACCCAGCACTAGGGCAATATGTGAATGTGATTTTTCTCCAAGATCTCTGTTTTTGTCCCTAGGTTTCATAACATCTCCCGTTGGATATGGGCAAAGTGCACTTGTTCCATGCAGAGCAGATGTGCCCATTTTCTCATCTAGCATGGCTCAAGTAGCCAAGCAAATAAGACTATATATCCACCAGAGCTCTAATAATAATAATAATAATAATAATAATAATAATTTTATTTTTGTACCCCACCTTTTGCCTGTTAGGCAATCAAGGCAGCTCACAACAATTGGATATAAAAACAAATCCTGGCATGGAAGGGCAGCTTTTGTGGCAGTATTCAATTTAAACCAATCTTGGTGATCAATTTAGGGGTACAGTCTCTTTAGTTACATGCTGCCATAGTTTTGTAGGGTGTCATGTAGGGTACATAGTTTTGTAGGGTGTCATGGAGAAGAGTGGGAGAAATTGAAACACTTTTAGGAATGTGTTGGTGTCTTGCTTATGTTCACTTTGTAGGTGTCAGTTGAATCCACTTGTCCCTGGGGAGTAATAAATTCATTACTGTTGCCTGTTTTGCTGCTACAGAGCAGTGTGTCCTTAATTGTCTCAACACAGATCCAGAAGCAGAAAAGTTAGACTAGCATATGCAACCCTTCCGTGAAACCTGCACTCCTCTTTCCACAGTGGCCTTAACCTGTAGCAGCCAGCTTAGACATGAGGACAAGTGCTCCTTGAACATCCTGAATCCAAAGAAGGAAGTGATTCAACAGAAGCACAGACCGTTTGATGTTGTCCAGGAGCTGCTGAAGGATTCCATGGATAAGGCTTATGGAAAGCGAGGTACTTCTGGAGAGAAAAAGAGAGATTGATAGACAAGCGAGCAAAGCCTTCCCAACCCATGGAGTGATGTGAAGCTGATTTTAAAAAGCTCTTCAGAGACTCAAAAGAGTGTGTGTCCATGTGTTTGCACACACATGTTCAACTTGTCTGTGAGGCTGAGGATTCTGAGTTCTGTGAGCAGATCGCAACAACACCAAAAAACTAGGGAGGACAAGAATAAATTCTGTAAATCTACTTAATGAGCCTATCTCTGCCTCGGCTTCCTAATCTCTCCTGCTGAAGCTGTCTTTATGGGAGATTTTAGGGAGATGAGCAAAAATGAAGGAGAACAGAATAAGGATTAGGGTCTACTAGAACAGGGATGAGGAGATATGCCCCATCCCCAGTGTCTTTGAACTGCAAAACACTTGTCAATTGCTATGTTGGCCCATGATTTTCGAAGTCCGGTGGCATCTGAAGAGCCGCTCCTGCCAGCCTTTGCTCTAGGAGAACAAAGGTTCATGCAGATGCCACAACTTAGAATTATAGAGTTGGAAGAGACCACAAGGACCATCTAGTCCAACCCCATTCTGCCATGCAGGAATACATCATCAAAGCACTCTCGACAGATGGCCATCCAGCCTCTGTTTAAAGACCTCTAAAGGGGGAGGAAGGAAACTTGTTTGGCAGGTTTTTTTCCTGTCCTCTCTTGAGATACAAAGCTCTCGGGCAGGAAAATAAATAATTGAAATCTTTGGCTTTCTGTAAATGCTTAGGATATGCTAATATCCCATTTCCCTGCATATGTCTATTCTGATTATGACTACTGTCCAGGGAAGAAATGAGGCAAAGTCATATGCTGGATAGTGAAGAAGGATGCCACAATTCCTAGTAATTCTGTACAGTTACATTTGTTCCACAGTGCTGACGTGGGAAGGTGAAGTGTCTGCTGTCAGCCAGGATGCCATGCATGATGCTGCATGGTCCCGAAGCCAGACAGTTATTGATGACTGGGATGAAGAGTTTGACAGTGGGAAGGTAAGGAGCCATTAGTTGCACCTTTTAATTGACTTTATCCCTTATCCAGGCACATGGGATAATGAAAAATGAAAAAATTTCCATTGAGTGCCATAATATGAGAGAATTCCAGTACCCAATACTGGAATATCCAATAAAGTGCCTGAACACCCAGAGCCAGAAAACACATGATTGCATGATGTGGATTCTTCTCTGTGGTAATGAGAAGAATCATCTACACATGGCGAGTTGTGCCTGTTCCTCACAGAGAGAGACAAGAAAGGCACATGATATTAAAGTGATTGGTCATCTGGTCACTCCAAACTCCCTTCATTTTCCCTTTTCTGCTTGCCTCCTCCCTCTCCTGATCTGAACATCTGGTCTTATCTACACATTTCTCCTCTTACTCCTACCTTCTACTCAGTTATTCCTGTTTTATACTGCAGCATCCATTTACCTTTTTATTAAAACAACTTTGTTTTATTCTGCTTTCTGGGCTCTCTCTCTTTCTTCACTCATGGTGCTCAGCAGGACAAGGTAGAAGTTTCAACTAGAAGCTTTGACTAAGGGCTCCTCCAGACAGGGCAAATGTGTGAGGTCTGTCTATTAAATAACAAGATTATGTTTCTACCTTTCAAACAAATCAGGGAGAACTTATTGTGAATGCTTGAGTGGTGACCTTGAACATGTCTGAACCTGCATGACAAGTCTGTTCAGTTAATTGTTAGTTGTCATTTAAAGCAGCTGTGTTGTCTGTTGTGTGCCAGAAAAATGCTAAGTTTAAAAGTTGAGCAAAGTGTTATTTTGAAATTTTTAGTAAAATTGAACAAAACACTAATGGCATCTTTTCAAATGCTTACTGAGGCCTACGGAGAAGATTGCATGTCTCATGCACATGTGTTTGAGTGGCAGAAAAAATTCTGAGAAGGATGTGAGAACGTGGAAGATGATGAACGCCATGGAAGACCTTCCACTTCAAGAACCGAAGAAATTATTGGGGGGAAATCAGCCAGATTGTTTGTGGAGACTGCCGACTCAGTGTCCAAATGATAGCTGAAGCTGTGAACATTGATGAAGACACTGCATGGAAAATTTTGCAAGAGGATCTCAATATAAGAAAAGTTTGTGCCAAGATGGTCCCTAGGGTTCTTACCCCAGAACAAAAAGAGTGCCGTAGGAAATTTGCACAGACATTCTGCAGCAATTTGAGGCAGACCCAAACCTTTTTCAAAAATCATCACTTGTGATGAAACCTGGATCTTCCAGTATAATTCTGAGACAAAGCAACAGTCAATGCACTGGAAAACACCATAACCAAAAATGAAAAAAAAAAAACCCACATCAAAGCAAGTCCACATTCAAATCCATGCTCATTGGGTTGTGTGTGTGTGTGTGTGTGTGTGTGTTTTACATCAAGGGTGTAATTTTGGCAGAATGGGTTCCAGGAGGCAGAACAGTGAACCAGCATTATTATAAGGAAGTTTTGACAAAGGTGAAGAGTCAGGGGAAAAAAAAAAGACCAGAACTATGGAAAAATGATTTCATTCTTCATTGAGACAATGCACCTGCTCACATAGCACTTTCTGTGAAGCAGTTTTTGGCCAATAAACGCATTACTACACTTGAACATCCTCCATATTCACCAGATTTGGAACTGTGCGGCTTTTTTCTATTCCCTAAAGTGAAATCAGTGCTTAAAGGAACACATTTTTAGTCAATTGATGCAGTAAAGAAGAAAACGGCAGATGTGTTGAAACAACTGATAAAAACTGATGTGCTCCATGCCTTTGACCAGCGGGAAACAAGACTGCATTGGTGTGTGAGTGTGATTGGGGAGTATATTGAAGGGGACAAGCATTAGAATTGAAATACATATAAATAAAGATGGGTTATTGTATCAGTCTCATTATTTAATAGATAGACTTCCTATTGGGAGGTTGGTGTATTTGTTGCTGTAGTTTTTGGTTTGTTTGTTTTTAAAATATCCATACGATGTTTCTGTTGTTCTAGACCAGTCTTTCTCAACCTTTTTATCCTGGAGGAACACTTGAAATAATTTTCAGGTCTCAGGGAACCCCTGCATAAACATTCTATATACTGCTATTGCTTTCCCCCCACAATCACAGTCTCTTGAGGAACGCCTAGCAATTTCTGAGGGAACCCTAGGGTTCCAGGGAACCCTGGTTGAGAAACACTATTCTAGACTATTTTCTGGCACAAGCAGTGACATTTTATTCCCACCCTTGAGTGGGTTTCTTTAAAGCCTATCAGAACAATGCATTCTTTTCTCTTTGCACTATTTTTTTTAAAGGTAGAAAAATTCAGAGGGGAGAAAATTTGACCTTCAAACCATAGGGCTACCTCAGCCAACCACACCCCAATTGTGGGGGGACGGACCTTTGGAAGAGCTTAGTGCAGATCCAAGCAGTTCCTATAAACAGCTCTTGAAAAAAATGGAATGAATAAATGCGAAGAAAACAATTAGTGGCAAAACCCAAGGGACTATAGTGCAAAAACTCACACTTCCATACATTAATCTGGAACAGATGTTTAATGAACAGAAATATATAAAAATCTTGTCTAACTTACCAGGTACTTTCCTGTGTGCAGTTGGGATTTCTTTTCTGAGCTGCTTTTGGAGAAGTTGGTGTCCTCAATATAAGAAATTGCAACAAAGGCATGTTCTTATCTTATGGCAGGTAAAGAAAATTAAGAAGCTCAAACGTGAGCGGAGAAGAAACTTCAATGCCTTCCAGAAATTGCAAAGTCGGCGCAACTTCTGGGCTGAGACACATCCAGCTAAATTGGCTAGCCTGAGCTATCGGCTCTGAGATGGTGAGGAACTAGAGGGTAATCATACGAAGAGAGAGTGCTGGAATTGCAACACTGCTTTTCTGGGAGTGGGCAAATAGATAATTGGTGGAGGACATTTGGATTGTTTTAGAATAGGGGTGAAGATCATGTGTCTTTCCAGATGTTGTACTGCAATTCCCAAAAGCCCTAGCCAGCATAGGTACTGGTAAAGAATGCTGGGAGTTGAAGTCCAACAACATAGGGAGGACCTCATGAGTCCCACTTCTGCTTTTAAAGTAATTAACTAGTTATCTTGCATAGTGCCTCCCAGTCATTCTTTACTTTTTAAAATTGTAGCTATAATGGTAACTCATTGCTTTCCCATTGCTTTTAACTTAATTCTGCAAGCCTGCTTTTAACTTAATTCTGCAACACCTTTCTCCCATTCACCATGTTGATTACTCAACTCCTACAACAGAGCACCTCCTCCACCATTTAGTGAGGCCACACACTTGAAACGATAAAATTGACTTAAAAAATTATAATTGCACCACAAAAGGAGTGAAGTTGTTCTTTGTTAAGTTACAATTGTAATGTAATATTATGGCTTTTTTTAATTGAAAAAAAGAGGTTAATGAGAAGTAGCTAGTTATTTGTTTCTAGTTATTTATTTGTATATACTGTAAGTATATAAATACACATCATTTGTATATATTTATAGCTACAAGCACTGCTTATAGGAAATGTTAAGCTAGGGAAGTTAAATGTGTTCCTTGTTTAGTCTGACTCCATGGTATTTTAGATACGGATGCTATGTTCTGCCTGTGTGTGAAATTCTTAGAGGATGACAGGGGACATCTATAGGAGTTCTACACACAAATGTTGCCTTGTGGTTTCAAAATCATTGGTGTATTGACCAGCGTGCTCAAGATGGTACAGTTAGATAAAAGGTTTTCTTGTGGCACTCACTTGTTGTGAATCTCAACCCCACAGATGAGTCCATGGCTTCAGCAATGCTACGGCAGATTCCTGTACCTTGGTGCTGCTGTTGACCAACACTGAAATGTCAACTGTCACAGGCTGCAAACTCTTTACAGAATTTGCAGGGAAAGTCCTCCTCCTGACGCAAGTGGGATGCTGCCGTTTCAGAGGGCTCTCGGTGGATCTTCTGTGCATCTTGTAGGGGAAAGCAGATACCTCTCACCACTGTTTTCAGGAGTGTTACAAGGATCCTTTGTCTGGGAAAGGCACCATCCCAGGGTGGCAGTGGGGGCCTGGCGTGGAGCAAGAGTGGAGCTAGGGGTGAATAGCCTTATGGAATGAAAGCCACCACCACCCCTGCACTGCCTTCACCTCCACACAAGGCCTAGGCTTGATGAGCTACGCTGCCCCTCTGCTGCCAGGAGATGAAGAAAGCTAAGAGCTGTGTCTTTAACTCCTGAGTGGTGGACACTGTATTGCCTGACGTGACATTTGCCCCTTTCCCTGCCACCCAGCTGTGTTATAATGACAGGGTAACTTTTGTGGGTTTTCTTCAGCCACGTGTCCTGATCCTAGTTCCACCTGTCAGGTGAGCACAGAATATTCCTCAACAGAAATATTTTTCTAAATAGTTCTCCATGTCCCATTTCTGCGGTTGAGAACATTCTGTACCACAAAAGAGCTGGTAGTGGTGTTGGCCTACCCTGTATAGTTGGCTGTCCTCCTTCTTTTGTTTTATGTTTTTTTATATCAAAGAAAATCATTGGGCCCTCAAAGGGTGAAGCTTAGCCATGAATTCCCAGTAGCTTCAGGTGGCCATAGTTAAGTCACAGTACACTGAGGTAGTGATATATCTGTTGCTGGAGTCTTACCACTTTAGACTTGACAGGTGGGGAATTGAATATTTGAATGCTCCCATCATGTTTTAAAGAAAAAAAGCTCCTAATACATGTTAAACTAGCAATTCTTTACCAGGGAACATTTTGTGCTTGCAGTTTCATCTGCAAACTGAAGCTTCCTTACTTGGTCTACCGTCATGCTGATTGTGCTGTTGACACTAACTTCTCACTGGAGTCGTGGCACAGTGTGCTGGACTGAAGTTGTGGCTGCTAGAGGATCTGACACAGCAGATTCCCACCTTGGTTTGTGTTGGGAAGAGGCTGCTTGAAACCCTGTTGCATTGTCACCAAGGTAGAGCAGACGGCTGCTTGGCAAAATGAAGGAGACCCAAGGTACCAGTGCCATGCTTTTCACTGGGTACTTGTCAAGCCAAAGGGGTGTGTGGGGGGTAGCTCTTGTTTCTGCAAGGCTGGCCTAGGGGGTGTGTGTTAATTATTTTGCTGCTGCTGTCTAGCATAGCCTTCTCTAACCTGGCACCTTTCAGGTCTGTTGGACTACTACAGTGTCCATCCTCCTCAGGGGGTGATGGGTATTGTATAACCAACACGTCTGGAGGGCCCCAGCCTGGAAAAGGCTGGGCTAGGAGTTACTTTGGCGGCTGTCTCCTGGCCAGGCTGTCCTTTACCTGTAACTTCCCAAAAGTGCATGATCAGTTTGAGGGGCAGTCCATGTACATCCCACCTATTCTTGCAACACCTGCATCTCATTCATCTTGTTGCTTATTCAACATTGGCACCCATTTTTTTTTCTATACACAGATTGGGTGCAAAGGTTGAAAACCTGCTTAATTCCTTCTTCTGTGTAACACATCAAAGCAGTTACCAGTTTTGGTCATTGCATTTACTTTGAACTGACAATTTTCCCCTTGGGGAGGGGGGCACTTAGACTCTTCATTCTTTGATCAGGGAGTGGTCTCTCTCACTCTGGCAGTGCCCGTTCTGCAGTTTCCTGCCAATATGTAGAGACCCTGAACATGGTTACACTTTGCACCTCATGCTGGGGCTTAACTGCAATAGGCCTCATTGTAGCAACGATTCATGGTGCAATAAAGGAATGCTTTGTCTATGTCTCCTGTTTATTCAGCCTGTTAATTGCAATCACTTGTGGGTGAGTGAGGAAGAAGGTGGGGTGCCCAATTTTCAGTGGTGCCCTGCCCATCTGTAACAAAAGATAAAGTAGCTCTGCTGAAATAGTGAAGTTGAAGGCTTTCACTGCCAGCATTCATAGGTTTTCTGTGTTGTTTTTTTTTCTGGCCTCACAGCCTAGAAAAAAACCACGGAAAACCTATTAGCTGAAACCACTGTTTGTTACATTGGGAGAGGTAGGAGCTCTCAGCCAGTATTTACCTATGATGGTTATTGCTGTGTTCTGATGTCCTTTCTGTAGGTGTTCTGTAGGAGGATGGGATAGACACAGTTTCTGGCATTTTGTATAGGATTTCTGTTGCACCTCCTAGTCTTGCTTTTAGTCAGGAGTGCTTGCTGAAACCATCTAGTTTGCCTAGTCCCTTACCCCATTCTCCCCTCTCTGTGCTTTTTATATTTCACTTTCTCTTAGCACCCGTTTATCTTGTGATAGGTATGGCTGTGGTTGCAGCTGCCTCAATATCAGGTGCTGTATTTAGAGGAAGGCAGTGGCAAACAGCTGACTAAATCTTGTCAAGTAAACCTGATCATAGGGCCATTGAAAGTCTAAGTCGACTGACAGGCACATAAAAACAAACAAATATATGACTGTGGCACAGGGCTTGGATACAGTGCAAGAGTGGGCAAAAAGGCAGTCCTCTAGATGATGTTGGATTGCAGCTTCCAGCATTCATTATGCCAGGGTTGCTGGGACTTGCAGCTGAGCAACTTTGCCATGGTATAGTGGGCCCTTTTCAGGGATACCCTGGTAGGATCACACTCTTTTATTTATGTCAACATTTGTACAGCTGAAGCTTTGGTCCTAAATCCAATTGCTAGTCCCTACTAGAGTAGATCCATTGAATCAGTGGGAACTTGGATAGTCAGTGCTTAATGAACATTCCACTCAATCAATCTAGTCTAGTTGGATCTAACAACTGAATGAAGGTCTTCGTTTGTAACAGGGTGGAGTCTGTAGCTAATAGCATTCTTCACCATAAAGAATGTGCTGACTAGGGTTGCCAAGAGTTGCAGTCCAACAGCATCTGAAGGGCTGTGTGATTCTCACCTATTTGCCATATACCTGAATTCAAAGCTTAGGAAGAAAAAGGTAACTTGCAGCCAGGCTCTAAAATAACAGGGCAATAGAAAGAGCAGAATTTCATCAGCTCAAAACTTGTGAAACAATTCTAACAATGGAAGAATTCAGCAATGAAAACAGAATAATTTAGTACCTCTATATAGTTGCTGGGGGTTTGGACCCATACGCAATATAATGGATAGGCCTAAATAGTTTTTTGGAGGGGTGGATGAAGAGGATGATGTTTTTACTATGATGGTTCCAAGTGCCTAACTTCCACATTTTCTATACCTATGAAATTCTTATCCCATCTACCCCCCTTCATTTCTATAGATTTCATGTGCACAAGTATACGGATCAAGTGTTTTTCATTTGGTTTGCTCTTAAGCATGTATATCATGATAACAATGCAGCTTCGCCATGCTTCCCTGAAGTGCAGTTTCTTTATTTTTCATTTTACTTATTTTCCTTTTTTTATTTTTTAAAAAAATACTTATGTCCTGTTCATATCAAAGGGTCTAAGGCAGAGCATGAACAACTGGAAAAAACAAGTTAAATCATATCACAATATTAAATCCCCCCCCCCCAATATTAAAGATGATTTCAAGTCAATGTGTAGGGTAAGACGTAGAAGGTGCAGAGGTTTGGTACAGGGAAGAGGCAAAAAGACAATGTATGGGCAGTGGTTTCTTGGCCTGTGCTTCTAAATAATGTGTAATAATTGTCTATTACAAGTGGAACTATGTACAGGCATACATCAGTTAACAAAGCTTCTGATAATGAAGCTCCTTACTACAGTCTTTTTTATGGGAACCCAGCCCAGCACCCTCTTTTGTCTTCAGTCAAGTTGGAAGTATTTTGCAGCAATGGCATTGGGGGAGGAGTGGAAGAGAAGGGCAGACTTTGGGTTGAAGCAGTGTGTCTGCAGTAAACAATGCAACAAAAGATTGACCTGGGAAAGAATGGCGTACAACTCTAGGTGATCCTGCTGCAACTGTCTGTGCTTACATACAACAGGCAAGGTAAGCAGCTGCCTCCAGAATCACTAAGCGTGTTTGAAGAGCAAACCGAGGGGTGGGGAGAAAGAAAGATAAGCCTACTTTATCTGTCACCCTGGCATGTTGAAAAAGCATAGATCTATATGTTTTTCCAAAATGGAAATGGTAAGAAAAGTGGAGGCTATTGAAAGAAACGAAAAAATCATCCTGAGATGCATTTTGGAAGAATTTTTCAGGTGATCTGTAAAAGATTCAAAATGTTTTTGTTTACTTACCTGACCTAGTTGTTTCATTTTGCATGTGTATAGTTCATTTTGAATAAAAAGTTTGCTGAAATATGTTGAACTGTTCTTTTTTTTATGGTGTAGGAACCTATTCCTATTCTTTCCATATTATGCCTACCCCTAGTACCAAGGTTTCTGTTAAAAGAAATAAAGCTGAGGAACACATCTACTTTGCTAACTGACGTATACCTGAACTCTGCTGTGCTTAGCATTGCTACTGGACTTGCCAAGAGTGTCTAAATGCAATTTACTGTTGAATAAGTGCAGCAGAAGAGCCACTCCCTACTTCACTAATGGGTGTACTTCCTTTGTGGGTTCCAGTAAGAAACAAAATGAAAATATAACCCATGCCAACATCTGAAATAGTATTCAGAGCTGATGACGGCTCATAAAGAGAAGGGAAATATAAAAGGTTTAAGGATTGCTCTTAAGAGGGCTAAGAGCGCAGTAGAGGTTTGTGTTAATGAACAGCGGCCTTATATGAACAGGCATGTCCTCTGCTCTGCACATTGGAGAGTTGACATTTTGCCTGCTGATCTGAGATTGCAGGAAAGGCTGGGGAAAGAGCCTTTGGCTTGCTCTGGCAAAAACTTCCTACATCATTACAGAAGATTTGTTAGGCTTTGAAAAGATAGCAGACATAATGTCTGGCTTCCCTTGGAGGTAAGAAATTGCTCAGAACAATTTCTGGAGGACTGGTTTCATTGCTCTTCTCCAATGATCCAAGTATCCTTTATTCCTCTTCTTTGGTTACTGAAATGACAGTAAAATCGTGTCTTCTCAAGTCATGGATTGAGGGATGCAGAGAGAGAGCATAGTTTTGTGGCAAATAAAGTGTATCTGTTGCTTTGCAAACGTAATTCACATGAATTCAAGAACAAGTAGAGGAGTACTTTGGCTCAAAAGGAAGTAGGAGCAGTTCACCAAATTATCATTAAGTCATTAAGCAAAAGTGTGGCCCTGGGTGTATTTATAAGAATAAAAACCAACATCATGCATAAGTATTCAGGAACAGAGTTCTCATTTTTCTTCCACTGAAAAATATAAAATGTCCACAAAAGAATACAAACATGATATATACAAACATATATATATATATATATATATATATATATATATATACACACCTCAGCAAAGTAGATCCATCTGTTCCTAGGCATTATTATAATAGAAAATTTGATACCAGAAACAACATGGAAAGAATAGGGAAGTTCCTGCACCATAAAAAAAAAGAATGTCAACATGCTTCAGCAAACGTTTTATCCAAAACTAACACAAATGTGTCAATGTGAAATGAAACAACCAGGTCAGGTAGCCTTCCATAAGTAAATAAAAACATCCTGAACTTTCTAGAAACATTTGAAGGCCTTTTCCAAATTGTATCCAGCGACCACTTTTTCTTCCACTAGCTTCCACTTTTCTTATGATTACTGTTTTTGGTGGCCAATTTTAAATAGTAGATCTATGCTTTTTTACCATGGTGAGGGGAGCTGGTGTACCTCCTCTCCACTTTTCTCTCTGATCTGCAGTTCATAAATGCTCAATAAGGAATTCTAGAGGCAGCTGCTGTTTACTTTGCCTGTTGTAGGCAGGCACACATGCTTCACCAGATCAGCTAGAATAGAACCTCATTTTTCCCAGCTCAAGCTTTTGTTGCATTTTTGACTGAAGACACATTGTGGCAGTCCTGAAAATCTGTTTCTCCACCCCTCCTCCACCAATCTTTCCAAAGTCTATGCTACTAAAGACCTTCCAGCTAGACAAAGGGAAAGGGGGTTGGGCAGGAATAAAAAGACTGTGAAAAAAGGGGTCTGTTGTAGAGACTCTCTTAACTGAGGTATTGCTTGTATTTTGCTCATTATTCTAGCAGTCACAAGTATTATCCAACAGGTGTAGCTCACACACCAACTTCCCTCATAAGTTATTTATTTGAGAGGATGCAGCACACTCCTCTCTCCAATTAAAAAACACTGCTTTTACATTGATTGCAACTAGTAACACTTTTAGGATAGAATTGTTGAATTGTAGAGTTGGAAGAGACCACAAGGGCCATCCAGTCCAACCTCCTGCCATGCAGGAAATCACGATCAAAGCATCCCTGACAGATGGCCATCCAGCCTCTGTTTAAAGACCTCCAAGGAAGGAGACCCTCAGGGCCGGTTTAAGGAATTTTGGGGGGGCCTGCAGTGCTTCATTTTGGGGGCCCCATATGTTTATCTCAGGTCAATGTAACCTAACCTATTCACAGTACAGGATGTTCAGATTACAGTAGGACCCCCGTATCCACGGATTCATTATCCATGGGACATTAAACCGCACACCTACCATAGAGTCTTCCTAGAAAATGTGTCCTCCCTAGCCATTTTCTAGGCCCTCCAAGGAAACTCTATGGTATTTTAAACCAGAAGTCCCATTATTTTCAATGGTGTTCACTATTATCCACAGTTTTCAGAATCCATGCCTGCACAGAACCAATCTCCAGTAGATAAGGGGGGCCTATTGTATTACATAATTTGCCACCAATTATTTAGTTTAAAAACTATATTATAGGAACTAACAAAATATTTTTTGTTAATTAGCAATTAACATAATGGTGTAGATTTCCTCCAAAAAAATAAAAAAGAGTGGACTACAAGCAAAACATGAGTTAGTAGTGTGATGCAGCAGCAAAAAATGCCAATGCGATTCTAGGCTGCATTAATAGGAGTATAGTGTCTAGATCAAGGGAAGTAATAGTGCCACTGTATTTTGCTTTGGCCAGACCTCACCTGGAAGACTGTCCAGTTCTGGGCACCACCAATTCAGGAAGGGTATTGAGAAGCTGGAATGTTTCCAGAGGAGGGCAACCAAAATGGTGGGAGGTCTGGAAGCCATTATGCCCTATGAGGAGCAGCTTAGGGAACTGGGTATGTTTAGTCTGGAGAAGAGAAAGTTGAGAGGTGACATGAGAGCCATGTTTAAATATTTGAAGGGATGTCATACTGAGGATGGAGCAAGCTTGTTTTCTGCTGCTCCAGAGACTAGGACACGGAGCAAAGGGTTCAAATGCCAGGAAAAGAGAGTCCACCTAAACATTAGGAAGAAGTTCCTGATGGTAAGAGCTGTTCAGAAGTGGAATGCACTGCCTGAGAGTGTGGAGGAGTCTCCTTCTTTGGAGGTTTTTAAGAGAGGCTGGATGGCCATCTGTCGTGAGGACTTTGATTGTGTGTTCCTGCAGAGCAGAAGCTGATTGTATGGGATGGCTGTTGGGGTCCCTTCCAGCCCTATGATTTTATGATCCTAGGCTGCATTCAGAGCCTGGGAAAATTACTTTTGGATTACACCTCTCAGAATCCCCCTGCCAGCACCCTTCTCAAGGTCTGGTTGCATTGTTCCTTTTCCAGCATTCTCTAGCCCAGTGGTCTTTAAACAGAAGCTGGATGGCCATCTGTCAGGGATGCTTTGATCGTGATTTCCTGCATGGCAGGAGGTTGGACTGGGTGGCCCTTGTAGTCTCTTTCAACTCTACAATTCTATGATTCTATGCTATCCTCACAGGGGTTCCACAAAGGCTTGAAGGCTGTTAGGCCCACCTCCCTTTAGTGGAACAGCCATGTGACAGGAACCAAGGCAAAGACTGGCTGGCTTGGCCTGTACATTGCCATACAATCCACTCCAGCCACAAACATTCAGGAAGAAGCAAGAGTGCCTCTGAGGGAAAGGTTAATGGATGGTGTAATTGTATTGTTGTTGTTTTTTTGTTAGCTATTATTATTAGGGTTTTAAATCTTGAGTTAAGTCTTGGGGCAACAAAAGATATTTAAAGGGGGTCCCTGGTAAAGAAAAAAAATAAGAACCACTGCTTAGTCCAATAGCTCTCACATACCACTAATGGGATACTGGTGTTTTAGTGACAACAATAAAACCATTGTTCCCAGTAATATTACTCCAAATTTTTATTTATATTCTTTTGTTAAAAGAGCCAGAGTGTTGTAGAAGTTTCAGCATTGCCCTATGACTGTGGAGACTAGGGTTTGAATCCTTACTCAACCATGAATACCCACTGGCTGACCTTGGGCAAGTCACACACTCTCAGCCTCAAAGTCAAAGGCAGACCCTTTTTGAACAAACCTTGCCTAGAAAACCCCATGATAAGTTTGCCTTAGTCAGAAATGACTTGAAGGCACATGGGCAAACACACACAAATTTCCTTTGCAGGCTGAACTCAGTTGGCAGCAAGGGGAAAAAGCTGAAGACAAAGGGGGGAAGGGAGGGGAGAGAAAACAGGCATGTTAAGGGCAGCAGGAAAGATGGATGAAGGGGATCTATGTGGTAGGAATGAAAGGGAAGAAAGAAAGAGAGAAAGAAAGAAGGAAGGAAGGAAGGAGAGAGCAACAAAAAGTCAGAAAGAAGGGAGGCAAAGAAAAGAAAGGAAAAAAAGAAAGAAGCCCTTTCTGAAGAAAGAGCAGGGGAGAATGAGATGACCCCCCTTCCCTCCCCCCTCTCTCACACACACCCCTCTCCAACACACATCTGGCTGGCTTGCCTTTTGACAGCGTCTTTCTCGTTTGGGAGACTCTGGTATTTTTTTAAAGCCAGCAGGAGGTTTTTTCAGGAGGAGGGTTAGGTCAGTTGGGGTGGGGCCCCCTGGCTGTGTGAGGCCCCTCCCTGCAGATGCTGATTTGGCAGTATGGTTAAGCTGGCCCTGGAGACCCCACCACACTCCGAGGGAGTGTGTTCCACTGCCAAACAGCTCTTACTGTCAGAAAGTTCCTCCTAATGTTGAGGTGGAATCTCTGTTCCTGGAGCTTGCATCCATTGTTCCGTGTTCCAGTCTCTGGAGCAGCAGAAAACAAGCCTGCTCCAGCCTCAATGTGACACCCCTTCAAATACTTAAGCAGGGCTATCATATCGCCCCTTAACTGTCTTTTTTCCAGGCTAAACATACCCAGCTCCCTAAGTCTTTCCTCATAAGGCATGGTTTCCAGACCTTTCACCATTTTAGTCGCTCTCCTCTGGACACGCTCCAATTTGTCCATATCCTTTTTGAATTGTGGTGCCCAGACTGCACACAGTATTCTAGGTAAGGCCTGACCAAGGCAGAATAGAGTGACACTATTACTTCCCTTGATCTACACTATACTTCTATTGATGCAGCCCAAAATCGCATTGGCTTTTTTAGCTGCCGCATCACACTGTTGATTCATGTTCAACTTGTGGTCTACTAGGACTCCTAGATCCCTTTCGCACGTAGTCTTGTTCAGCCAGGTCTCCCCCATCCTATATCTATGCATTTCGTTTTTCTGTCCTAAGTGCAGTACCTTACATTTCTTCATATTGAATTTCATTTTGTTAGCTTTGGCCCAGCTCTCCAGTCTGTTAAGGTCATTCTGAATTTTGATCCTGTCCTCTAGCTATTAGCTACTCCTCCTAGGGGACAGGATCGAAATTCAGAATGACCTGAATAGACTGGAAAGCTGGGCCAAAGCTAACAAAATGTTAGCTTAACATTAATGTTAAGTCCTACATGTCTTGATACAATATTTCTCAGTATCATACAACCTTAACCTTTTGTTTACCAGGGACCCCCTTTAAATATCTTTTGTTGCTGTGGTCCTTCAAAACTTCAATATTTTAAACCATAATAATAATAATAATAATAATAATTACAATTGCAGCATCTATTAAACCTTCCCTCAGAGGTACTGGAGGGGGAGGGACTCTTCTGCTTCTTCCTGCAAGTTGTGACTGGAGTGTATTGAATGGCAATGCACAGGCCAAGCCAGCCTTTGCCTTGGCTCCTGTCACATAGCCACTCCACTGCAGGGAGGTTGGCCAAGCAGCCTTCAAGCCTTTGTGGACACTCTGTGAGGACATCATGGACCCCTGGATGTGCCCGGATCACAGGTTAAGAACCACTGGCCTATATAATCGAAGCAGCACACAGAGGAGAGGGGATGAAGGGAAGACCCTAGCTGCTTGCTCTGAAGACAGGGACCCTAGAAATTGCTGCCCTAGGAAGGGGGGGGGAATCTTTTGGCCCAACAAAACCAATCCTGTTCTAGATATATTGATACTTCCCAGAGAACCATTCAGACGACACAATAATATTGCACTACTTTCCCACTTTAGTTTCCATGGCAACATCCTATGGACTCCTCCTGGGGTTTGTAGTTTGGCCAGAGGCACCAGATGAGAATTCTCTAGTTGAGGATTCAAAGGGCCTCTCCCTCAGCTGCCAATCAGGATTCTATACGCAATGAGACTGGAATCAAAGCGCTATAATTCTGTAGGATGAATGGGCGCCCTGCTAAAAGGCACCCCTTGTCTCAACCTCAAGAAAGCGGCGGGCAACTCGACCGGTCCGTGACCCCCCTCGCCTTTTCTCGCATCCTCAAACCCAGAGCACCGAGTGAACCCTGGGCTGCTCTCTAGCTCTTGACTGTCCCAGGACTCGCACTCCAGCCCGGACCGACGAGGGCTGACTTGTGCGGGGGCGGCTCAGCGGGGAGCCTCCAGCTGTTGAGCTACTGCCGCCCCCCCCCCGCCTCTGGTTACCCTCCGGGGACAACAGGCGCCTTGGCGAGGGAAAGAGCGCCCCTCCCTCCCTGCCTAAACGCTTGCTGGGTTTTCGGAAGCGCGGCGGCTCGCCAGACTCCCTGCTGCGCCTCCCGAGAAGAAGGCGCGCTTCAGCGGGTAGGGGGGGACCGAAAGCGGCGGGTCGGTGGCCCCCCAAAAGCCGCGCCCTCGCCCTGGGTTGGGCTCCAGCAGGGGCTCCGCCTCTTTCTCTCCACCTCTGGCCGTCACGCGTGCGCGGCGGTGGGGAGGGACTGGCGGAGGAGCCGCCGCCGCCGCCGCCGGAGCCCCGCATTGAGCTGGAGCGGCAGCCGCGCTCCCTCTGGCTGGGAAGATGATGGAGGAGGAGGAGGAGGAGGAGAGCCGATACGGTGAGCGGAGGGGTTAAAGGCGCGCCGGCGGCGGCGGGAGCTGGAGCTTCTGGGGGCTCACAAGGGGGTCGCGGGGGGGAGTGGCGCTGGGACGCGGGTCTGCTTTTCTGTCCCTGCCGCCGAGTGTCCTTGGGTTGGATTGAGGTGGGACTCCAGTCGCTCTCAGGGGTTCCCCCCGCCTGCCCAGGGCCGGTTTAAGGCATTTTTTGGGGGGCTCATATGTTTATCTCAGGTCAGTGTAACCAAACCTGATTAACCTATTCACAGTACAGGATATTCAGATTATTACTAATACTGTTTTTGCAGGAGGAGGAGGGTTACGACGACCCCCCCCCCACAATGATGCCCCCTCTGTGGGTGCAGGTGCTGCAGGGCCCTTAAACCGGCCCTGGTCCCCCCTCCCCAAAAACCCTCCTTTTCCTCCTCTCCCTCTCTCTCTCTCACGCCCGGCTGGTCTGGCTCTGGGCGAAGGAGAGAAGTCTTCAGCTGCTACGCCTGTGGAGTTGACTAAGGGGGCGAGGGCAAGACTTGGCCAAGAGCTGTGGGGCGGAGGGGGGGGGGGTCGGCTGCCGCTTGAGAGGAGGTCCGCGTCGAGGAAGAGGAGGCGGCGGCCGGCTCCCGGGCAAAGGCCAGCGCGGGGGTCGCGTAGGAAGCAGAGGGCTAGAGGAGGACGGCGGGGGGCCCCCGGGTGCCGTTGGGGAAGGGCGGAGTCCTCGAGGGTTGCTCGCTCGCTCTCTCCCCCCCCCCTTGGGCTTTCTGCCTCCGGGTGTTGAGCTGGGGCGGGTGGGGTCCCTGTTTCCCGCCTCTCCCCCTCTGTACTGAAGGCTGCGGTGAGCTGGCGGGGAGGGGGGAGGGTGCCCCCTCTCTCCGAGGGCGACCTCCGGGCCGCTGGTGTGCTCTGATCCCGCAGGGCCAGGAGGACAGCGGCTCCTTTCCTGCGGAGGAGGTGGTGGAAGTGGGGGGGCAATGCGCTTGGGGGGAGTCGGGCCCTTTGCTGCCTTCTAGCTGAGGGGAAGCTGGAGCTGCCCTTAAAGAGTTTGCTGAGGAGAGAGAGAGAAAAGAGTGGCTGCCCTTGGACAAGGCACTGAGGAGAAGGTTCACTGGGAGGCAGCTCTCACTCTGTGAGAAAGAGAGCGCACATGCCTTGGTAGAAGACTTTACGCAGGCGTTTATCCGCTGGGCAGCATGCAGGGGACATGAGCTGGGTAGAGGAGCCTAAACTAGCTCTGAGAGAAGGGGATTTATTTTTGGGGGGAGGGGGGAGCTATGGGGATGACTACAGGCTACATCAGCAGCTGCATGGGGAGCAGATGCTTTTCCTTTCTGCTTACTTCCCGTCCTCCCTTGCTGTCATTCCCCCTGGTCTGCTTGGAGGGGTGGAGGGAGAGAACATGGCTCTTCTTAAAGCCAAGCTCTAGCCCAGCTGTCACATCTGTGTCTATCATGCAGAAGGGCAGCTGTTTGTTGGGGCCTCAGCTAACTGATAGCAATTTTTGACCTGCCTGCCCTACCCTGCCCCATGGAGGCTGTCTTTTGTAAAAGTGGCACAGGGTGTTGGCCGCAGGGGCTCTACAGCTGGCCAAGTGGTAGGTTCCAGGTGAGCAGACCTGTCAGCTAGCTGCCTTGTGTGACTGATGAAAGCCCTGCCTTTAACCCAAACTGCATCTGGAGAGCTCTCCATTCTTAAGCTGTGATGGAAATGTGTGCACTGCTGACAAAATGGCAACACTCAGAGGGGTGTGTGCTGTAGTGTACTCTTTAACCCCAGTGGCTCTGAGATGGAGTTACCCTGAACCTGAAGGAGATGAGCCAGGCCTGAAGGATTTGAGGCTTTTGTGAAGACAACCGTTTTGGCTCGCTTACACAAGAGATGAGGTGGAGCCACTTCCTGACTAAACCGTCATGTATAAGGAACTGGAATAAATTCAGAAAAGTTGTGACAAATAATGTGAACATTGCAAAAAATTTAAAGTATGTCTCTTCTGAGAAGCTATCTCCAAAGAAACAAAGAAGATTGCCAGTATTTCTGGCCTCAGTCTGTTGCTCTAGCTGCTATCCAGTCTACCTCTGTTAATGGGGTAGCCTTTCTCTTTCATAATGGAAGACATGTGCCTGGCCTTGGAGAGGCGAAAGAGGTGTACAGTCTACATATTGATCCAGGATATCTGTTGTGCACATGATGAAAATGACTGCCATAAATAAATTAATAAAATAAAATTCGATTCTAAATCATAGAATCATAGAATTGGAAGAGACCACAAGGGCTATCTAGTCCAACCCCCTGCTATGCAAGAATAACCAATCAAAGTGTCCCCATCCTAGCACCCTCCTGATGTGCTGAACCTCAGCTCCTGTCACCCCTAGCCAGCATGGCTGTCCTAGCTGGTGTTGATGGTAATTTTAATCCAACACACCCAGGGGGCACCAGGTTGGAGAAGGCAATGGCTAAACTGAACACAGAACAAAGTGAGCTGTGGAGACTCAAACCTTGTGCTGAAAATACTTGTTTCTTACTTAGTGGCTCACAAGTGAGGTTAGTTCCACAACAAGTCATTGATGTGTTGCTTACTCAGCTTTGTGTGTACAACACTGCAGTGGATATGTGTGTGTGTGTTTAATTAATCTCATTCATGTCTCCTCTGAATCAACTTGAATTCTTTAATGTTGAGAGCAACTCTGCAGTTTCATTGCACCAAGAGAATGAATTAATATGTATGACCCAGTTATGGGCAAGTGGCTTGCTGAGAGACTTCCCTGGAGCTGGGGGCTCAGATCTTATCTGCGTGTTAGCTGTGTGACACATGCACTGGGATGTAGGGGAGAGAGTTGCTCACTGTGCTGTTTCTCTTGTGTGGCACATGTGGATCACACCCTAAGCTTGCTTTATCCAGTCTATTAGCATTGTGGCCTCTAGGGTCAGATGCCCTTTTGATGTGACTTCGCTGAGGTGGTGTGTTGTTCTGGCACAAATTGGCTTTGAACCTTGGCTGGCTCTCAAGCAGGGCAGCACAGACATATTTCTGTTTAATTGCACAGACCCAGTTTGAAGGAAGATGAAAGCCACCAAAACCATAGGGTGAGACCTGAGAGCAGCAGCAGTCACACATAAATGCATATTTATCTGGTTCATGGGGATTCCAGCTGTGTTCCCAGAGACCATGTTTGGGGGCATGAAATGCACTGCTAAAACTCTCTATGCAGCTGCCTTCAGGTCTAGAGCATCCTGGGAGTACTGGATTGGATGTACTGTATAGTGATAATCTCTCTTTTAGGCAAGTGGCAGGTTGCCCAGTTGTGCTCACACCATTTTATTTAGCCTTGGGTATGTTCTCAACCTGGGTAGTGCTGCCCAGTGACATAAAGCAGTCCTGCATTTTCATCAGCAGAGGTAACTTAGGGACAACAGTATCTCTAGGGACAGATGCTCTCTGTGGTCCACCCACCCCTAGTCAGGCTTGTAGCCTCTGGGCTGAGGCTGAACTATATGTCTTGCTTGGTTGCTACTGACAGCTGGGTATGTTTCAGCTAATTATTTCTCTTGGTTTCCCATGTGATGATGATTTCTCCACAACAGCATTGGCAAGGGCTGGGAAGTATTTCCAAGTCTTGTATACAAGCTTCCTCCTCATCTTCCTTCTCATATTACCAAGACATCAAGAGCTGTACTTGCACTGCAGAAATAATCCAGTTTGACACCTCTTTAACTGCCATGGATCAATGCTATGGAATTTTGCAGTTGTGGCACCAGAGTTCTCTCACAGAGAAGGCTAAATATCTCGCAAAACTGCAGATCCCAGCATTCCATAGCATTGAGCCATGACAGTTAAAGCGGTGTCAAATTGGATTATTTCTGTAGTGCAAATGCAGCCAAGGTGTGAGGGATTCCTCTAGCCTGACTATGATTTCTGTCTGCTCCAATACATTTCCATCTAGATGACACTGTGAGATTGGGGAGTGGATGGTGTGGGAGCTAAATGCAGTGTAAGTCAGTGCAGCTGGGAAACTTTAGTATTTTCTTGCTGAGTGACCTCAGCAGGCTCCCCAAGAAGGCTTGTTCAGCTGCCTTGTTCAATTAAGTCAGTGGTGGTAAAATTTGAAGCCCTGGGGCCAAATCCACCCTCCCGAAGTCCCAGTCCAGCCCTCTGAACTTCCACACAAGGCTGTGCCACCTTCCCCATGACACCATAATGTGATGGTTTTCCAGTTCTTCTATGAGTTTTTCCCCATTCAGAAAGTTGAAATGCCTCTTGTAAGGATTCCTTATTGCAATAAAAGCTTCAAGCCAAAATACACTGATATTTTTTTTCCTTTGGTCCTACCTATCCTTTTGTCTTTGGCCTTGCCTACCACTGGAATGTGGCCCTGAAGAACTTTTCTGAATGATCAGGCCCTGGGGCTGCAAGAAGCTCTCCATCCTTAATCTACTGGAAGTAGAGTAAGATGCAGAAGAGTCCATTTAGTATTCCACTTGCATTATTTGGTTAGTGAATTACTTCCTTGCCCTGCATTATTTTTAGTCAGGGATATCACATAGATTTCTGTATGCCTTGCAGTGGTATGCTTGAATCCTTTTTTGGGATAAAGGTAGGATATAAATCCAATAAATAAATAAATAAACAAATGCTACAGGCATCAGGGCTGTCCTTTTGGAGACTCAGAACAAACCTACTGTGTCTCTGCTTTAGCCTTTATGGGACAACACTGAGTGCTGTCACTTCTGAAATTGGCTCTGCTTAGCTAGCCTGTCTGTTTACAGAGAAGGCTAAATTTATCCTGATTTGCATCAGTGTTGTAAAGTTGCTCCAGCAAAAGAGGAAGCAAGGGCACCCTTGCAAACAGATGTGATTGTAACAATATCTCCATGAAAGCATTTTGAGGGACATCTCTGGATGGTGGTATTCTCACTTGAACGTTCCCATTGATTTCATTGAAGCAGACTCCATGCTGTGCTGTGAGATGGGACCCAGAAGGCCATTGTGGAAGTCTCTTCCAGTTTGATGTTCCCAATGCAAGGAGCAAATTCTGAAACTGTTAGTGGTTCACTCCCTTCTTCTCACCTACGCCAGTTTGAGAGAAAGAGGAGAGAAACTGCTGTGTGTGCATTCATGAGATGAATGCCACATCCTCTGCAGTACATCTGCCCTCTTTGCTGTGTGGTTGCCCCATATTTTGGTTCTCCTTCTTGGGTGTTATGCAAGCTCATCACATTGCTCCTACCTGTTTAGCCCTTCCCCTTGTGTGGGCTTGTGGAATATCTTCAGATTCCACACAGTGTGCCTCACTGATGGGGTCTTTTGGGTGGAGTTAGAGAGGGCTAGGCAACTGCAAATGTAATCCAGCTATACCCAGCAGGTGTACCTTTCAAAACACCACCTCATTTTTATAGCACATTTTTCTTGGATTTTGCTCTTTGACTCTAGCGCTGCGATCTCTTGCCTTGTAGGTTTTCTGTAGCCTTCAAGTCTTTAACCTCTGCTTATTGTAGTGGCATTCAGTGGACATTTTCTTGTCTGCTAGTTTCGTAATAAAATCTTTAGGCTTTGGACACAGTACAAGATATGGTCTCATGTTTCATTCACTTGGTGTAGACTCCCCCCTCCAAACAACTGCTGTACAATTGTACTTTGGGGACAGCTGCTGTAACCCTGACAGCAGTTGCCCACAAAGAATGTTAAGCCCAGGCCTCCAAGCACCCCATCTGCTCTAAGTGAATAGTTAAATGCATAGTGGTATAGAATTGCAATTTGATGTGTCTCTATTGGTTTATCAAACAGCACTGGGCTCCACTTAAATCCTCAGGCTTTCTCCCTACTGATCTCCTGTGGAGATGTGTGGGCAGACAGTCTGATGTTGGCCTTAGAGCCTTGTTGCCATAGTCATGTTGCTCTTGCCAACAAGGGAATATACCTGCACAGTTGCATGCAGGTCTTGGGAAAGTTACTATTTTGGACTACAGCTGCCCAAACCTACCAGACATACTATCTGGGGAATTATAGCATTTTAGTCCAAAAAAGTAACTTCCCCAAGTATACTTTTATGCATTTGGGGGCTAAGTTCCCTTTGAAATTGCTCACTTGGCTTAATAATGAATATCTAGTGATCCCCCAATTGATGCTGTAGAGCCAGCAGGTGGTGCTATTTCCCTGGAGTCAGCTACTGCTGATGTTGGTGTATCCCAATTAAATTCCAACAGTGGGTGATTTCCACTAATCCCCTATGCTTTTAACTCCAGGGGGTATTCCTTTCATGATGATGCTATGTGATTAATCAGGAGCACATTTGTTCCTTGGCTTTCACTAAGCAAAAAGGTTGGGTATCCGTCCTGTCTGTTCTGAGCTCCTGAGGTGAATTGGTCCTCCAGGAAGGATGCTTTACACAAATGTGGAAATCTCCAGGGAGGAAGTGCTTGCAGTGTTGTGCCTGAGAATTTGTGAATTTTTGTTCAGCAACTAGGGATAGTTTTAGTGGGATCAACCAAGTCGATATGGGGGGTGTAGAAAAGCAATACACTCTAGTGTTTGTGTGCTGTCTCACTATGCAGGTAAAAATCTTGCATGCTTTTGTCATGTGAATGTTTGTATATTTCATTTGTATTCCTATATTTTTAATTGGTTGATGGGTGGGTGGGAGTTTCAGGACTTAAAATAGTCTAGCAAGAAGGAATGTGTGAGGCATTAATGGAAAACAAAAGTGATTTAGATTTTAAGTTTTTGCTTTTCGCATAACCCCCTATCTAGTGGTCACTGAAAGCACCTCTGTGATCATCTCTTATTGTGGCTTTCAGTACTTCCAAAACATCTCTGATGGTAACAAGGGATAAAAACTTGATGAAAGGGGGAAAATGGTTGAGGTTTTCAGGATTTTGTGTTGTATTTCCAAATTCCAGGCAGATGTTTTGGTGTATTCCTAGCCTCATCTTCATTGATGTGCGAAAGAGGCCTGTTGTGGACTTTTCAGCAAGCATGTGGAAACCCTGTTTTATGGGGGAAATGGTTGCTTACAATTAAGCCATGGTTTTATGGGTAGAAGTCACAACAAAGATGGCTTGCTTGGTCAGCACATTCACAGAGCAACTCTCTCTAGATGTGCAGACACTCTGCTCTGGCATTGATGCAGAGCAGACAGGGATGGAATGCTGCTGAGGATGCAACTTCTGTCTCTAGTTCTGATTACCACGGAGATAAGCTGAATTGCCTTTGAGCTATGTATGCAACAACCTGCATTTTGACCAAAGATGAATGAGATGGAGACAAGTTCCTAATTACAAGTCCACTTGGTTGGCTCCAGTTTCTTCACTCTTACTTTCCCTCAAAAATATTTCAGAAGACTGCAAGGTTCCCTTTACATTTTTGTTATGCCTATTGTTCCACTACAGGATTCCTCATTTTGTGTGTTGCTTCCTTTTGAGGTGCCAAAATTTCATAAGCTTTTTATCCATAATGCTAATTGCACTGCTGTGATATTTGGAAAGATAGGTATATGTGATGAGGCAAGGCTAAGAAACCTCATAAACATCATAGTCTTCTTCACTAAATCTCTAAATCTTTGCTACCAGCAAAAGCATAATGTGTTTTAAAATTAAAAGGAAGTCTCTAGGACTCAGAGTTGTGAAGAAAATGTGAATAGTTGATAACAGAACAAAATTTGGTAGGTGTGAAGTGAGGGGGTAATCTTATAGAGCAGAGCAGCCTCTCACATGCTGGTGTCCTCCAGATGTTTTGGACTACTGTGGTCAATGCCTAATCATTAACCGTGGTGGCTAGTGTTTGAGGGTTAATAGTCCAAAACATCTGGAGGGCACCAAGTTGGGAAAGGCTGAAGTAGGATTTTTATAGTACTCTCTCTTCATTCTCTGTGGATTGTGAATTCAGCCCCTTCTGTTTATGATCAGATATTGAGCCATTTCAGAAGCCCTTTCTCTCTTCTCCTTGATCTTCTATCACTTGAATTGGATAAAAACTAAGATATGCTTCCCCCCCCCTTCTACATTAAAACTGTAGAGGTGATCAGTATCTTAGATGTTAGGATAGATTTGGTGGGTTGTACAAAGTCCATTTTGGGTCTTGTCTGGCACAGGAGAAGAGCCCTGTGTTTGGAGTGTGTCTGGTGTTGCTGGCTTGTCACCTTCTAGCTTTCTGGCTTCCTAGGGTGTGTGTCTGTGCCCCAGGTATGTGGGTCTGGGGGCCTTAGCTTCCTGTCCCTGCCTGGAGCAGATTGGCCGTGATACTAATCCGGCTGCACGGAGGATTACCAGCCACCAGGATTAAAGGATTTCTGTAAAAAGTGCTGAGGAGGGAAAGGGGGATGGGCTGGCATTAGAGTTGAGGAGGGTGCATGTATGTATGACTGAGAGAAGCTAGAGGGGTTTCTAATTCCCTCTGATCAAGGAAAGAGGTTCTTGCTCGCCATGGAAAATGAGCTGCTTGCTGTTCCTTTCTGGAGATAGTAAAGCGACAGATTTAAGGTCCACTTTAAATAAGGGTAGCTTTTACCATAGGTGGGAGGATCCCTCACCCTCACAGAATAAAACATCAGTGGGTTTCCAGATTTCATGCTTCCATCATAGCATGCTTTGTCTATGCAAGCACACTTGTGTGCAGTTTTGAGAGAGTGAGGAAAGAATTACAGGGGAGAAAAAGTGGGTGGAAGAGTGTTTTATCTCTGTGCTACTCAAAGTGGTGGTCTGTGGACTGGTGTCAGTGTGCAAGTTACTGGCTGCCAGTCCCTGGCAAATTTCCAGGGAACTAAGCAACAAAGATAATAACATGGCACAAATATGATAACTGGTCCTTGGTACATGAGGGGAGGGGAAATGTCTGTCCAGCACATCTGGTAGCAAGAGAAGCACTGTTTTAGTTGCCCCTCGGTCTTCTCCTGTTGATACTCTATTGAAGCTATTCGTAAATCTTCTCTACACAGCTAGGTTGGGGTGGGTGGGGTTAAACAGCTTCCTGCCCTCCCCTTGGCTGCTCTCTCTGACAACTCCCCTGTCCCCACACTTGCGTTTGTGTTATCTCACTAAACCTGGCTTTGGGGATGGACAAAGATAACACTGTATTTCTGGGAATTATGGAACTGCCTCATTCCTCCAGCAGTCCTTGCAACTGTAGTAGCTCAGTTATGTGGGTTGGTTTTTCAGTATGTCACTGCATGCACATTCCCAGTGTCCTTTAGGAAGTAAACCAACCTTTCCTAAACAGATCTCAAACTACCTTACATCTGTAACATTGTTGTGTTTCAGTAATCAAGTTCTTGAGTCCTCTTTCCAATACTTGGGACTGAGAGTTTGATTCAAGTCTCCCAACTGTGGGAATGATGTTGTAGTCTTGAATGTGTGTGTGTGTGTGTGTGTGTGTGTGTAGTTTGGGTGAGTGGGTGGGAAGCCTGCTGCTTCTCAGCCAATTAAATTACAGCAGCTTACCCCACGGGGAGTTGTGTTTGCCTTCCTCACATGCATGCACATACATGCAAAACTAGAAAGCATTTTGGCTGTAAATGATAATGCTTGAGATTGGCTTTCATCATGCTGCTGCCATGTCCAAATCTTCTCCAGTAAACCTCTGCCATTACAGGAGTAGTACTGCTGCATGCTGTTGAACGTGGTTAACTTTGCAACACCTGTAAGTGGTGAACCTTAGCAGCACACTATCAGACATGCTGGCCACTGAAGGCAGTCCCTTGTACAGCACAGATAGTGTCCAAAGTAACCCAGTGTGTTGTATGTTTGCGCTAGTGGGATAATGGAATAATTCCTGTTTTCCGCTTAGTTTCTGCACACTGAGATAGAAGTTGCTGTCATTTCAGACCTGAGTTCTGAGCCAGGTAAGGCACCTGTCCTGATCCTTTAAATACCTGCAAAACAGGAAGGACATCAACTTATAGAGCTCTTCTTGTTATTGCAACACAATGTAATGGCGATCCTGACCTTGGAGTGCAGCTGTTCAAAGAAATAGTAAGCAATTAGGTGACCACTGTTCAGCTCATAAGAACATAAGAGTAGCTGTGATGGATCAGACCAAAGGCCTATCCAGGCCAAAATTCTGTTTACACAATGGCCAATCAGGGGCCTCTGGGAAGCCTGCCTGCAGAACATGAATACATCTGCACCTTCCATCTTGCCTTTCTTGGCAACTGAAAACTCGGAAGCATATAGCCAACCTAGCTAGTGGGCATTGATGGCGCCATCCTCCATGAATTTATTCAATCCCCTTTTAAAATCCATTCAGGTTGGCACCCCAATTATATCTTCTGGCAGTACATCCCACAGTTTAACTGTGCACTGGGTGAAGAATGACTTCTTTCTGTCTAGAATCACCCATCATTTAGCTTTAGGGGATGAACCTGGGTTGTTGTGTTGTGAGAGAGGGACAAAAGCTTCTCCCTGCCTCCTTTCTGTACACTATGCTCAATCTTACCTCTATCATATGTCCCTGTACTAGCCTAGTTTCCAGGCTAAACAGCTCCAGTGAAATGTTGTAACAGTTCCTTGTAAGGCAGTTGCTCCAATCTCTCTGATAATTTTGGTTGCTCCTTTCTGCTTTTCCCCCTGCCCTGCAATATCCTTTTTTTAGGTGCAATAACCAGAACTGAACAAAATATTCCAGATGCAGTTGTACCATGGATTATATAAGTATAATGTTGGCAGTTTTACTTTTAATTCTATTTCTAATTATGCCCAACATGGAATTCATCTTTCCCACAGCAGCCACCCACTAGCTGTTTCATTGAGCTCTCCGTTACAACCCCAATATCCTTTCTAAGGGATCCTTTCCTTCTCCTTGGGAGTAATAGTCACTTCATCCTCTGTGATTGCAGAAGAACCATCATGCAGACAGGATTACACTGCAGTATCCTGAAGGCCTTGCCCATTAATTGCTCTGCTTCTCTCAGCTGCTCCAGGTCAGCTGCCTTGGCCTTGTTCCCTTAGGGCCAGGATCTCATTGCAGCACATACCCATAACCTCTGTCCAACCAGCAGGTAATGTACATGTGAGACTCTGCAATGAGCAGCATACTCCTGCTGGCCACACTCTTGCTGGCTTTTAGCAGCAGAAAACAAGCTTGCTCCATCCTCAATGTGACATCCCTTCAAATACTTAAACAGGGCTATCATATCTCCCCTTAACCGTCTTTTTTCTAGTCGCCCTCCTCTGGACATGCTCCAATTTGTCAGTATCCTTTTTGAATTGTGGTACCCAGAACTGGACACAGTATTCCAGGTGAGGCCTGACCAAGGCAGAATAGAGTGGCACTATTACTTCCCTTGATCTAGACACTATACTTCTATTGATGCAGCTCAAAATTGCATAGTTTTCAACATAGACCCAGGCCTTAGGACTCAAATCGCAACCAGTTTAGAGGCAAACCTCAGCATAAGTAAAGAACTCAGGCTTTTTTCCCAACAGTTCAAAAAACAGAGTACTGTATATATCTCTGAGTAAGGCTTAGAGTGACACAACCCTTGAGGAGAAATTATTCTACATATCTCTCCTGGAGATGTCCTCCTGGAGTTTGTTATACAATGGAAAAGAGAAGCCAGACATAATCAGACATACATTCTATACTTTAGGAGAGCTGATTTCAATAAACTCAGGGAAATACTGGCAGTGATCCCATGGTCAGGAATAATAAAAGAGAAGAGACTTCAAGACGGATGGGACTTTCTCAAAAGGGAGATACCGAAGGCACAATTTCAAACAGTACCATTGAGGAAGAAAAATGGGAGGTGTCTCAAGAAACCAGGATGAATGACTAAAGAACTTTCACCGGAGCTAAGTTTTAAATGGAACATGTATAGGAAATGGAAAAAGGGGGAAATCACCAAAGAAGAATTCAAACAGATAGCGAACATGTGTAGGAGTAAAGTCAGAAAAGCTAAAATGCAGAATGAGCTCAGGCTGGCTAGAGAGGTTAAGAACAATAAAAAGGGTTTTTGGGGTATGTCCACAGCAAAAGGAAGAAGAAGGAAATGGTAGGGCCACTACATGGAGAAGATGGCAAAATGCTAACAGGGGACAGAGAAAAGGCAGAATTACTCAACACCTTCTTTGCCTCAGCATTTTCAGAAAAGGAAAAGGGGACCTGAGGATAATGGAACAGGACACAACAGGGGAAATCCAGCACAGAATAAGCAAAGAGGTAGTACAGGAATACCTTCTTAATCTAAATGAATTTAAATCTCCAGGACCAGATGAACTACATCCAAGAGTATTAAAAGAGCTGGCAAATGTAATCTCAGAGCCATTGGCAATAATCTTTGAGAACTCCTGGAGAATAGGAGAAGTCCCAGCAGACTGGAGGAGGGCAAACATTGTCCCCATCTTCAAAAAGGAAAAAAAAGAGGATCCCAACAATTATCATCCAGTTAGTCTGACATCAATACCAGGGAAGATTCTAGAGCAGATCATGAAACAGAGAGTCTGTGAACATTTAGAAGGCAATGCCATAATCACAAAAGTCAACATGGGTTTCAGAGAAACAAGTCATGCCAAACTAATCTGATCTCTTTTTTTGATAAAATTACCAGCTTGGTAGATGAAGGGAATGCTGTGGATATCACATAGCTTGATTTCAGTAAGGCCTTTGACAAGGTTCCCCATGACATTCTTGCAAACAAGCTTGTAAAATGTGGGCTAGACAAGTTAACTATTAAATGGATTTGTAATTGGTTGACCGGCTGAACCCAAAGGGTGCTCAGCAGTGGCTCCTCTTCGTCTTGGAAAAATGTGACCAGTGGGGTGCCAAAGGGTTCTGTCCTGGGCCCAGTGCTATTCAACATCTTTATCAATGACTTGGATGAGGGAATTAGGGGCATACTTATCAAATTTGCAGATGATACCAAATTAGGAGGAGTAGCTAATACCCTAGAGGACAGGATCAAAATTCAGAATGACCTGGATAGACTGGAGAGCTGGGCCAAAGCTAACAAAATGAAATTCAATACGGAGAAATGTAAAGTACTGCATTTAGGGCGGAAAAATGAAATGCATAAATATAGGATGGGAGAGACCTGGCTGAATGAGACTACGTGCAAAAGGGATCTAGGAGTCCTAGTAGACCACAAGTTGAACATGAGTTAACAGTGTGATGCGGCAGCTAAAAAGGCCAATGCGATTTTGGGCTGCATCAATAGAAGTATAGTGTCTAGATCAAGGGAAGTCATAGTGCCATTCTATTCTGCCTTGGTCAGACCTTACTTAGAATACTGTGTCCCGTTCTGGGCACCACAATTCAAAAAGGATATTGACAAATTGGAGCGTGTCCAGAGAAGGGTGACTAAAATGGTGAAAGGTCTGGAAACCATGCCTTATGAGGAGAGACTTAGGAAGCTGGGTAGCCTGAAAAAAAGATGGTTAAGGGGTGATATGATAGCCCTGTTTAAGTATTTGAAGGGGTGTCATGTTGAGGATGGAGAAGGCTTGTTTTCTGCTGCTCCAGAGACTGGAACACGGAGCAATGGATGCAAGCTCCTGGAACAGAGATTCCACCTCAACATGAGGAGGAACTTTTTGACAGTCAGAGCTGTTCGGCAGTGGAACACACTCCCTCGGAGCGTGGTGGGGTCTCCTTCCTTGGAGGTCTTTAAACAGAGGCTGGATGGCCATCTGTCAGGGATGCTTTGATCGTGATTTCCTGCGTGGCAGGGGGTTGGACTGGATGGCCCTCGTGGTCTCTTCAAACTCTACAATTCTATGATCTTCTCTCCAATACTCTGTTTATTGGTCTTATGATCAAGTAAAGATCTTTTAATAAGAATTCAAGGCCAATAAAGTTTGCTTCATGCCTTCTCTGGTCTTTTGGAACTGAGACTTTCTAATCTCTCTCAGGCTGCAAGAATTCTTATGTTCCTGCAGGATTCCACCACCCTCTCTGGGATTTAGCTGTAGCAGTTTCTAGAGGATTCTCCTGTTGAATATTATTAACTTGCTTAGCTGTACACTTGTTTTGCTTCAGCTGTTTTAAATATCAAGTGATTACCTATGTGAATTGAGTAATTTGCAATTAAGTACTTAATTCTTAAAATCCCTGAGCATTGGCTGTGGTGGCTGAGTCTGTTAAGAGTTGTTGTCCAGTAAAACAGAATGACAAGAGTTCCAAGCCAAAAATTAAAAAGTGCTAAATAGCAGTGTATGCTATTAATATGATTAAACCACTGGATTCAGTTAGGTACACAAGTCATTGTGTTGCAAAAGCACGTTTATGTTGCATAAATTTCAGATATACAATTCCTGGAGGATGTTAGACAATTAAGCTCATGCAAATGTTTACATTAACATTTACATTAACAGAAAAGGCCAAATGCAGTTGGAGAAAGCAAAATTCACCTGGTAATATTCTATGTGCTAGATGTTCATCAGATGTTGCCATAAAATACTCCAAATTCTTTTATCATTTCTTCAATTCTTTCATAAAAAGAAACCAACTGAAAAATCCTCTCCATATTATCTCTAATCCCTATCAAACTTAGAGTACATAGAAAACCAACTAGAGTCATCTGGCATTGGTTCAACCATGGCATTTCACTGCTCTGAAAATGCAGCCCAAAACATCTGAAGGGCAGCAGGTTGCTTATGCCTGATGTAAAGGGACAGGGGCCATATTTTGATCAGAACTGAGAGTTTTGCTGATGTTTGAGTCATACTTCCTCCAAGCTGATGCCCTCCAGATGCTTTGGAGAACAAAAGATTTGGAAGGCACCAAGTCAGGGGATACTGCTCTAAACTTATCCATTTGCCTGGCTGGCAGCTACTGCTCTAACTTGCTGCTCTTATTCAGTGGAAACCAGAACTAACCATTTGTTGTTTCCATTTTCAGAGAGGCTTCTTGTCTTGTTTCCCAATACTGTGGTACTGGCATTGCATTCCTTCCTGTTGGACAAATTCTGATTTGTATTCTGTTCAGATGGTCTTGGTTTCCCATTCTGGGACACAGCAATTCCAACACGTCCTATTGATAACTGTGTTGGTGTCTTAACCTTATCTTCCCCAGACTAAACATGCCCAGCTCCCTAAGCCACTCCTCATAGGGCATGGCTTCCAGACCTCCCACCATTTTGGTGCCCACCTCTGAATATGTTCCAGCTTCTCAATATCCTTCTTTACCGGTAATTGTGGTGCCCAGAACTGGATACAGTATTCCAGGTGAGGTCTGACCAAAGCAGAATAGAGTGGCACTATTACTTCACTTGATCTAGACACTGTACTCCTATTGATGCAGCCTAGAATCGCATTGGCTTTTTTAAGCTTCCGCATCACACTACTGACTCATGTTCAGCTTGTGGCCCACTACTAGATCCATTTCGCATGTACTGCCATCAAGCCAGGTGTCACCCATCCTATATCTGTGCATTTCGTTTTTACTGGTCAAGTGTAGCATCTTTCATTTCTCCCTGTTGAAATTAATTTTGTTAGTTTTGGCTTTCTAATCTGTTAAGTTCATTTTGGATTCTGTACCTGTCCACTGGGGTGTTAGCTACCTCTCCTAATTTGGTGTCTTCTGCAGACTTGATAGGCATTCCTCGATTCCCTCATCCAAGCCATTGATAAAGATGTTGAATAGTACTGGGCCCAGGACAGCACCCACTAGTCACTTCTCTCCATGATGAAGAGGAACCATTGGTGACTACCCTAGGGGTTTGATCGGTCAGCCAATTACAAATCTACCTAACAGTCACATTGCCTAGAACACGTGTTACTAACTTTTATGTAAGACTATCATGGGGGACCTCATCAAAGGCCTTACTGAAATCGAGATACACTACATCCACAGCATTCCCTTCATCTACCAAGCTCGTAACTCTATCAGAAAAAGAGATAAGACTAGTCTGGCATGATTTGTTTTTGAGAAATTTTAGGGATCACAGAATTCCTTTCTAAGTGCTTACAGACTGTCTGTTTAATGATCTGTTCTAGAATGTTTCCTAGTATTGATGTCAGTCTGACAATTATTTGGGTCTTCTTCTTTTTTTCCCTTTTTGAAAATGGGGACAACATTTTCCCTTCTTCAGTCTACTGGGACCTCTCCTGTTCTCCAGAAATTCTCAAATATTATTGCCAGTGGTTCAGAGATTACTTCTACCAGTTCCTTTAATACGCTTGGATGTACAGTTGTCCCTCTGTATCCACAGATTTTGGTATCTATGGATTTAAGTATTCACAGCTTGACAATATTCTTTAAAAAATAATAATCCAAAAAGCAAACCTTGATTTTGCCATCTTATATAAGGGACACCATTTTGCTATGCCATTCCATATAATAGGACTTGAGTATTCACAGATTTTGGTATCCACGGGGAGGGGGGTCCTGAAACCAAACCCAGCAAATATGAAGGGACAACTGTAATTCATCTGGCCCTGAAGACTTGAATTCATTTATACTGGCCAGGTATTCCTGAACTACCTCTTTACCAATTCTGTGCTGCATTTCCCCGACTGCATCATCTGCTCCATTTCCCCCATGTTGAGCACAGTTCTCCTTTTGGGAGAAGACTCAGGCAAAGAAGGTGTTGAGTAGTTCTGCCTTTTCTGTGTCTCCTGTTAGCATTTTGCCATCTTCTCCATGCAGCAGCCCTACCATTTCCTTGTTCTTCCCTTTGCTATGGACATAACAAAACAAACAAAACAAAAAAATACTTTTTTATTGTGAAGTCAAAGGCTTTCACGGCCGGCATCCATAATTTTTTTGTGTTTTTTTCCCCGGGCTGTGAGGCCATGTTCTAGAAGAGCTTATTCCTGATGTTTTGCCTGCATCTGTGGCTTGCATCTTCAGAGAATGGTGGGGTGTCGGTGTGTGGGGTTTATATACTGTAAGTCCCTGTTGAAGAGGATTAGTATGTATAATTTGTGTACTCAGTTGATGGATGTTTAGTTCTTAGGGTGGGAGGATATGTGACCTTTTTATTGTTTTTAACCTCTCTAGCAAGCCTGAGCTCCATCTGTGCTTTTGCTTTTCTGACTTTCCCCCTACATGAGCTGACTATTTGTCTGAATTCTTCTTAGGTGATTTCCTCCTTTTCCATTTCTTGTACATTTCCCTTTTAAGTCTTAGCTTAGGTGAAAGTTCTTTAGACATCCATCCTGGTTTTCTTTAGACACCTCCCATTTTTCCTCCACACTGGAACTGTTTGAAGTTGTGCCTTCAATATACTTTTAAGAAACTCCCATCCATCATGAAATTTTCAAGTGAAAAGCACCGTTCATTTCTCTGCCTACTCATTTGGAGCAGAAGTCATCATGCAACTCCCTCAAGTTCCCTGTCTGTGGCTTATTGGGTAGAGTACAGTGTAACAATCATCATCAGCTGGGCTTTGTGGATGAACTTCTGCTCCAGCAGCTGACAAAGTTTTTGGCCTTGGTTAAGGAGCATTTTCTGTTGACCTCCATTGCAGGAAAGATAGCCTAGGGAAAGAAGGCAGTTCATAGTTCATGCTGTCCCTGCTTCAAGTATCATGTACTGAGAACTTGAACTCATTCTGTGGCAGAGCTGCTTCTGCCAGACAAGGTATGACTAGATGATAAATTCAGTGCATTATTTTTATTCCATCTTTATCTTTATTCAATTTTTATTCCATCTTTCCCCCCCAACTCGCACTCACGGCATCTTACAAAAATTAAAACAAACATAGTTAAATCCTTCTGTTATGATCGTGGGCTCTGGAGTGTGGAGTCCTATGGGACAAAAACCAGGGATGGCAGAAGTACTTCAGGGCCTGTTATGCCTCCATTCTCTCCAAGGCATTTCTGAGGCTGCAGAGCCCTGCTTTGCTGACATGATCTGCAAATATGGTTGCTGGAAACATTAGCTACAGTAATTGGTAATAAAGACATGTTTGTTGCTGAGAATAGCCCACTGAGTTGATTTTTTTTAAAGGTGGCAGAACTAGCATGCAGAGTTATCCACAAGGCGTTTTGCCCTTGACTTTATTGTTTTATATAAGGACTACAATAACAGATAAAATCACCAAACAACCAAAATGTAAAAATTGACATGATATCCCAGAGAAAATGCAAGGTAGAGAAAATGGCCACACTTTCCTTCTCAGAATTTACCTGAAGGCGTTCTTGCATAGATCAATATGTGACATTGGTGGTGACAATCACTGGTTTTTTACTCTTGACGTAAGAGAGAAAGCCAAACTAATTTACTTAGAAATTATCTTGTTGTTTCAGTTGCCTCATGTGCTTTATTTTCTGCATGACCCAGCCCATTAAAGCAGCTTGTCTGACTTTGAACACCAGTTTTTAATATTTAGTTCCTTGTCCTCTTTTCTGCTTAGCTGTGATCTTCTTTCTGGCTGTTGCCATAAGAAAATTGATGAATAATATGTCTGCAATGTAAATGTATGTTGGAATTTTAAAATGGCAGCAAGAAACACCTCCTGAACCTTTTAAAAAATCTTGTCCAGCAGTGGCCCATAACAGTGTAAAGACCTGATTCAAAAATTGTTTTATAGTTACATGTTCCCACATGTAGGGTCATTTATTCCTACAGTGCTACAGCCACACCAACATTTAGCACTGATTTGGGCTAATACGGTTCTCAAAGGTATAGATTCCAAATTCTGACCCACTGCTCCAGAGTAATAATGATGCCAAGTATTGTCTCCCAAGCCTGATTGAGACTGGTATTTATTCCATATTATGTTTCTAACATCAGTCTGTACAATTTCAGTGTCATGCATTTGAACCTGTACAATTTGGAAGTCATAATGTTGCACATAAATATTTTTGAACTGTGGGAATGATTGCAGTGCTTTCTGTTTGATCTGCTGAAGTGAGGCAAGTTGCAAAATTTTATGTACAGTATTTAAATCCAGTTTGGTTTAACAACGCACAGTAGACCAGTGAGTCAGTGGAATTTGTGAAAGTGTTCAGTTCCCATTGACTCAATGGGCCTACTCTGGTTGGAACTAATAATAGGATGGGTCCTATTTGTGTGCTGTTCCCATTGTACAGGTCCTTAATTTTATCAGTTCCCTAACCCCACCCATGACTGAAACTAAGAGCCTTATCATACTACACTGTTATAGCACTATTATTCCACTTTAACTGCTATGACTGCCTCCTGTAGGATCCTGGGATTTGCAGTTTAGAGAGGGGCATTTAGCATTCTTAGCCAGAGAGCTCATAGACCACACTAAACTACAAACCCCAGAATTCCACAGGAGGCAGCCATAAAAGTTAAATTGGAATAATAGTGCTATAGTGCAATAAGGCTCTAAGAGGAAAGGGGGTGGTTCTGCATCAAGAGTGGGGGGGGAGTAGCGACAACATCAGCCTGTTACACTTTCTTGTCCAAATGTCTATGTTGTTCATCAAGAATAGGTTTTTTTTAAGCAGTTTAATTTCCCTTTTAGGTTTAGGATGGAAAATACACCCTCTGGCCTTGACTCTCAGGGCCAGTGTTTCTTCTAATCTAATCTATGCTGAATTTTTCCTCATGTTTGCAAGATAAAACTATTGACGTTTATATAAGGATAGGTTTGGGATTCCATTACCTCCTTTCTCAGGATGTCCATGTAGTCAGTGTATGTGTGTATACCTTTGTGTTAGTATTACATAGGTCTTGTCTATATGGTCAAAATAAAATAAATGGGATATGAATGTATGGGGATCCATTCACACGGACATGCGCATAAATACATGTTATTTGGAAGGGGGCAGCCAAATCCACTGCAAAGTCCGTATGTGTAGCATCCGGGGCTTTGTCTGGATTTTTTAAAAAGCTCCGTATGACTTGCGAATGTGTGATCATTTGAACACTCGCATTCACACAGATTCGAACAGGCAGTGTAATCTGATTGGCTTGACAAGCATGGGGGCGGGGCTAACAAAGAGGGAAAGTGCCTGCGGCCACCATGTTTGATTTTCAGCTAAGCAAGTGTCCAGTAAGTCAATAACACGGTGATCTTATACTCTTTCTTTTTTAAAAATACAAACTATTGCTTGTGCGCACCATGGGAAACTGTTTTTTTTTAAAAAAAAATAGTGGTGGCAGATTTAAAATTGTGAGTAAATCACTCACGGCCACCACTTTACATTGGGCAGTAAAAATGAAATGCACAGATATAGGATGGGTGACACATGGCTTGAGGGCAGTACATGTGAAAAGGATCTAGGAATCTTAGTGAACCACAAGCTGAACATAAGTCAGCAGTGTGATGCAGCAGCTAAAAAAGTCAATGCAATTCTAGGCTGCATTAATAGGAGTATAGTGTCTAGATCAAGGGAAGTAATAGTGCCACTGTATTCTGCTTTGGTCAGAGCTCACCTGGAATACTCTGTCCAGTTCTGGGTACCATAATTCAGGAAGGATATTGACAAGCTGGAATGTGTCCAGAGGAGGGTGGCCAGGATGGTGGGTGGTCTGGAAGCCATGCCCTATGAGGAGTGGCTTAGGGAGCTGGGCATGTTTAGTCTGGAGAAGAGAAGGTTGAGAGGGGACATGATAGCCATGTTTAAATATTTGAAGGGATGCCATACTGAGGATGGAGCAGGCTTGTTTTCTGCTGCTTCAGAGACTAGGACAAGGAGCAATGGGTTCAAACTACAGGAAAAGAGATCCCACCTAAACATTAGGAAGAACTTTCTGATGCTAAGTGGTGTTTGGCAGTGAAATGCACTGCCTCGGAGTGTGGTGGAGTCTTCTTCTTTAAACAGAGGCTGGATGGCCATCTGTCGGGAATGATTTGATTGTGTGTTCCTGCAGGGCGGTGGTTGGACTGGATGGTCCTTGAGGTCTCTTCCAACTATGATTCTATGATTCTATCTTGGCTAGGGGGCATGCGGAGTTAGGGGGGCTGTTTTGACCGTGAAGACAGTTCTTTGCGAATGCCTGCTTTTTTGGACGTGTCCGTATTTTCCCCCCTTGTATAGGCAAGACCTAAGCCTTAGATGCTTCCCTTCTTTGAATATACATATTAATATGGTCCTGCCAAATTCATAAGAATTTTGAAACTGTAAGATGGGGATTCACACTCTTCCTCATTCCTGTCCATCCTGTTCTCCACCCTGAAAAGAAACATCTTGTCTGGGTGCAGTGCTTTATTTTTTGACAACTTGCCATTTAATTCATAGAATCATAGAATTGTAGAGTTGGAAGAGACCACGAGGGCCATCCAGTCCAACCCACTGCCATGCAGGAAATCACAATCAAAGCATCCCTGACAGATGGCCATCCAGCCTCTGTTTAAAGACCTCCAAGGAAGGAGACCCCACCATGCTCTGAGGGAGTGTGTTCCACTGCCGAACAGCTCTTACTGTCAAAAAGTTCCTCCTCATGTTGAGGCGGAATCTCTGTTCCTGGAGCTTGCACCCATTGCTCCGTGTTCCAGTCTCTGGAGCAGCAGAAAACAAGCCTGCTCCATCCTCAACGTGACACCCCTTCAAATACTTAAACAGGGCTATCATATCACCCCTTAACCATATTTTTTTCAGGCTACCCAGCTTCCTAAGCCTCTCCTCATAAGGCATGGTTTCCAGACCTTTCACCATTTTAGTCACCCTTCTCTGGACATGCTCCAATTTGTCAATATCCTTTTTGAATTGTGGTGTCCAGAACTGGACACAGTATTCCAGGTGAGGCCTGACCAAGGCAGAATAGAGCGGCACTATGACTTCCCTTGATCTAGACACTATAGTTCTATTGATGCAGCCCAAAATCGCAATTGCCTTTTTAGCTGCCACATCACACTGTTGACTCATGTTCAACTTATGTCTACTAGGACTCCTAGATCCCTTTTGCACGTAGTCTCGTTCAGCCAGGTCTCTCCCATCCTATATCTATGCATTTCATTTTTCCGCCCTAAGTGCAGTACCTTACATTTCTCTGTATTGAATTTCATTTTGTTAGCTTTGGCCCAGCTCTCCAGTCTATCTAGGCATTTTGAATTTTGATCCTGTCTTCTAGGGTATTAGCTACTCCTCCTAATTTGGTGTCATTTGCAAATTTGATAAGTATGCCCCTAATTCCCTCATCCAAGTCATTGATAAAAATGTTGAATAGCAGTGGGCCCAGCACAGAACCCTGTGCCCCCCCCCCCACTGGTCACATCTTTCCAAGACGAAGAGGAGTGGTCTTTGTCTTGAGTGGTGCCATTGCTTGCCAATATCTTACACCACTTTATTTCTATTCAGTGGTATATACATTGTATAATATAAAAGAATACACAATTGTTGTTAGCATTTCTTATGCTGTACAATGAAAAATTATTGCCTGATTGGTATTGCCTGAGAAAAGAGACCAAGTACTTGTGTACTGGGGGTATTTGTAGAGTGTCTAGGATGTTTCAGTGTGGCCAGTTCAGTTCGGCACAGTTCTGCTTACATATCAATTGATAATTTTCTCAAGAAAATGCAATCAGTACCTTTATCTTGCAAAACCATTTGGGTAAGGGTTAGGGTTAATGATAATTGGTAATACACAAGCAGAACTGTGCCGCACTGAAACAGCTGCACTAAGCTGGCAGCTCTGAACTGGCCACACTGAAATGTCCCATTCCATTTGTAGATGGGGTCCTGAACCAATTTAGTGTGTGGAAACAATTGTTTTGTTCTCCTCTGTCTGAAGAGCAAGAAGATTGAAGCCAGGTGCAAATTATTTGGTTTGGCTTGTTCCTGTGGTAATCTATTTTTGTGAGCCTTTTCTCCATGATCAACACATCCCGAAGCATGGCAAACTATTATGAAATTAAGGTGATTTCTTCACCCTTTCTATTCATAGAACTTCCAGAAGGTATATTATGTTCAACTTTCTGTGGATGAGGAACCTGGTGTTATATGTTTGGTTTCCAAGTTCACTGGAGATACTTTGAAAGTGCTTCATCAGGAAGAGGATATATTCATGGTGAGGAGTATGAAAAGTGTAATATGGAACAGCAGTACAGACAGATGGGAAATCTTTTGTTTTTGTTTTGTTTTTAAACTGGTGGGAGTAAAGGGTCTATATTATGTATCTTGTTTTTTTCTGTTTCTTTTTAGTAATTTCTGTTATGTCATATTATTGTGTTATCTTAATTTTTTGTTCCTTTTTCTTCTTATACTTGTGTATTAGTTATGTTATTTTATGTTGTTTCTGAAAACAAATTCTTCTCTTTTTGTATTTCACTAATAAAAATATTTGCAACACGAAAGCGCTTCATCAGAATAGAATTTCCGTAGGGACTTCATCTAATTTTTAAACCAGCAGTTCTGATAACCAGATAGAGTGAGCAGTGAAACAGAATCATATTTGGACAGTATCCTTCCTGAAGCTGAAGAAAAGCTATATATTACCTTTGTGTAAGGTGGTGTGAGATGAGAGTTTTGCTTCATCCCCTTTTATTCTAATAGCAAGCCACTTGGAGGAACTCATTCAGAGGCTACAGGGGTGTTTCTGAGGTACCTTTAAGATAAGGGACCCATGTTGCAGCCTACCTCATGCTGCCTTCAAGCACTTGGCCCACATCCCAGCACCTCCAGGTACTCTCATCCCTCCCCCTTGCCTTGCATTCTCTGCAGCTGAGCTGTGCACCTGTGTCTGTAGAGCACACCTTCCTGCTTCTTTCAGTTGCACTTCTCACATGTGCTGCAGAGCTTCTGGCCCCAGTGACGGTGACAGTTCTTTACAGGGTTCATGGGAAGGAGAAGGCAGGTGTGGAATCAAAAAAGGAGGATAGGAAGTTGTCATGAGCCCTGTTTGTTGGGCTGTCTATCCTGGAGGCAGGTTATTCTTTAAGAATCCTCTACGGAAGCAGCCCCATGCAAAACATGATCTGATGGGCCACTTGTCACTTTCTACCCCCACTCTTCTCTTTGTCCCTTTAAGTTCAGGGTGCAGGAACACCTGTATCTGTCTAATCTTACAGGAGTATGGTTGTGTGTCTTGCCTGGTTGGCATGTTTTGAGTGGAGCTCCTACAAGTGTGCTCATGTCTCTGGCAAAGGTTGCTTTTTGCTTCCTTGGAATTGCAGTAATAGCACCAGTTTTGCCAATGGGAGTTCTGTTGTCCCATGGAAGAGACTAAACTGGATTAGAAACACAAGGTCCTAAGGGGTGTGTTTGGCCTTGAGGCTTGTGCCTTCCTGAGACTTAGGCAAAAGAGATGTGAAAAAGCATTAAAAAGGGCTTGAAAATGAACAGGTCTAGAATCACCAAGGAGTGGGTGCCTGCTGTATGTCCCACAGCAGCCCACCAGTGCTTCTTACTCTTCTGAGGTGATGGGTTGCCGTTAGCAAATTGAAAACAGTTTGGTGAAAAGCATGTAATACTCTTGTTCCCCAACTCTTTGTCACTTTCCCCTCCCTTTCTCAGCTAACAAATGTCTGGGTTTTTGTAGTTCAGAGTATTTATGGAAATTATGTCCAGTTAGCTTAGACATTTGGCATTACATAGGCTACAATCCTATATACATTTTGCTGTGAATAAAATCCCATTGAGCTGACTGGGGCTGATGTACGAAGTAGAGATATTCATGGGATTGTATGGTTAGTCTGTATGATACTGGTTTTGTAGTATTGATTGTTTTTCAAGCAGACATGGGCTGGTAGAAGAAACTCATGGGCTGCTTGGGGATAGGTGCATTAACCAAGTTTTGAAGAACCCCCAGTAAGTTACAAGATAGTCAGTTGCTGTGAGAGAGGAAAAGTGCTAGCCCAATTCCTTTCCTTGTCTAAGCACATAGCTGACCTTTCTGCTCTCATGAGAACTAAAAAACAACAACCCCAAATCCTCCTTTAAACAACTGAGACTTGCCCAGTAGTTGCCATGTCTCCCATATATCATACTATTGCAAACCTTTTACCCTTTGAACCCTTTACAAATTTGAGCACTACAGCTGGTTGAGCTTTGTCTTTCTCAACTTGCTTGGGTGGCAGCTGCTTCCTGAGACATGGGACCTTTCTCTCTAGAAAAGTGGTCTTTCCTTGAATTGTACCTGCTCCTCCTGATTCTTCTTTTCTCCTGCAGAACAGATAGAATCAGGGATCCTGCTGGCTCCATCTCTGCTGCTTTATTACACTTTCCATACTCATAAACACATACACACACACACCACACTCTTTGGTGTTTGTATGCACTATATTTTGTTCACCTTCCCTTTATGCAGCCACTGTTGCCATGCAACAGCCCAGCTCACTAGATGCTTAAAGCCCTAAGAATGAAGCCGGATAAAACCGACCTAAAAATACCCTTTGCCCAAACCTCCTCCTGTGTAGCTGGAAGGAGTGGCCAGAGAGGTCACCTAGGAAAAAGTTCCCAAACTGGACTGCCCTCTAAGTGGCTTTGTGTGTCTCGTCCATCAGCTGTACCATACAGTTATAGTAATAGTTTCCTGGCAGGGAACTGGGATTGGCTGGCCTCTGTGCGTGGGAGCCTCTGCTGTTCCTTCTGCTTCAGCTGGACCAGGGATCCCTCGCTCAGTGTCTCTCCTTCCCCCCTCCCCGTCTGGAAGAGGAGGTGGTGGCAGCTGCTTCTTCTGCTTGGGAGAACCATTTAGTACTGTGGAGCTGGATTCCAGACTGACTCCAGGGTCTTTTCCTTACCTTCCTGTTGGCTGGCTCTGACTTGCTAGGCCTTTCCTGCCTGTCCAAGGGCAGCGACCCCTGCCCAGGCTTGAGAGGGTGTTCTGTTAAGACATCATCATGGGCACCGTCAGTGAGCTCTGTGCCTCCAGTTTCCAAGCCTTCCTCTTCCCCTCCACTTTGGTGGCCACCAAACCAGGTAGGTAACTTACCCTCCCTACCTTGTTTTCTCTCTAGAAGTATGTGGCCAATGGTAGATGAAGTGGGGCATAGGAGGACTTTGTACCTGTCTGCATCTGTATTACTCATGTGCTGTTATGCCCTCTCTTGCAAGATGAGTCATGACAGGCATAGGCTATTGATATCTCCTCCTGACTGCAGGCTGCTAGTGGGAAGAGGTCAGAAGTATGTCTTTATGCCTTTACCTACATTGTGGTTTCCCTTCTTCCAAGGCAACATTCATGCACTAATGTTTGGCCTAAGTGTGACCTTGTCTGCTTGAGCTTGTAAACTCAAAGGTGTCTCAGTTTGCAGTATGAGTTTGCAGTTCAGTCCACTCATAGCCTCCAGCCAAAGTACTGTACTCTGGCTTTGATTTCATCAGCCAGCCCCTTCACCAAATGGTATTCATTCCACAAAGGACAATTTACCCCCCCCCCCCAAACTCTGTCACTGGTACAAAAACAATGCCAATGCCAAACCTTAATCACCAAAATGGAAATGATATTAGAAGCGTGTCCCCTAGCCTTCAGGTTATGGGTGGAGGGGGACCTTATGTTAGATTAGAAGAGAAGAGAAAGCACTTCTGCTTTTGACCTCTGAATCCATTTCTTCATAACAGTCTCAGGTTGGATATAGGGCACATCACAAAATGACAGGTTGCCCTCCAGATGTAGCTAGTTGTATCTTCCCAGTGTCTTACATTTTGCAGAAGAGTTGTTTATGCTTTCTCTATACAGATGTGGCACATGTGGGAGATTGTGTGTTTACATCTCCACAAGAATGAAGGGGAAATGTACCAGTATTTGAAACAGCTGTTTAAAAAGGTCATTTTCTTGCTTAGTAGGCTGGGGGCATAGCAGTGGGATTGTGGTTGTAACCTCTTGCTTGACCTTCCCAGAGTATAATGAATTTGTAATGTAATGGATCATAAACTTTTGGGGGCCAGTTTGGATTTTGCCTTGCGGGGTATGAATGCAGGTTGTATTTAAACAAAGCGTGCCCTTGAGGCTTTGGTCCTTCTCCATTTGGTGTTCTCATTTATAAAAATCTATTTCCTGCCTTGTCAGGAGAACATTGTGGCTAAGGGATCTTATAATAAAAATGGTGGGATACAATAAAACAGCAAAACAATTTCGATAGAACAAAAAAACCTGTGGCAAAATCAGGTAACCATTTGAGGGAGGTCTGCCACCATTTTTCTGGAATTTATTTTGATCATTGTTCATGTGACAGTTGAAGGGGTTACAGGTTTTACCCAGCATGGAGAAATAGTAATGGACAAAGCTTCACTTGATTAATGTCTGCCTGTTGGACAGAACCACTGCCAGGGGGCAGGGGGAAGGCAGCAATTCTGGTGTGACTATTTGATGAGCTTGTTTTCTGCCTCTGCTCCCTTGCTGTATGAAAAACGGATGGGTGGAGGTACTGATTTCTCTGATAAGTTTGTGGCTTTTTGAACAGTGTTCATAGATGAGGTAGACTGATCCACTCTTAAAACTACTTAAAAATTAAAGGCTTTTATTTCAGGTACAGGTAGGTACAGTCTTCTCTACTAGAGCTGATCTTGTAAACTTGAGCTTGCTGGTTCATGGCTAAAGCCCTGAGTTCTACTGTGCTCTGCCTTCTAATGTAGTCCCAGAAGTCAGAGCTTACTTATTTGTCTTATTTCTTATCTTTTGAGAGACGCATTTTGGGATTTCTGTGGATGAGAGCATAATAATTACAATTGAACAGGGGAACTAATAGAGAAACTGGTAGCTTTTCCCAAGATCCTCAGGACCTGATTTCCCTCTTCCTCTTTTGAAAAAAAATATACAGTATACCGTAGCAAGTTTCTAGCCCTTAATATTTGTGGAGGAAATATATAGATTATTCCTGCATAAATCTTAGAAATCAGAATTTGTCTGGGTCACCACAGAATTAAGGAGGAACTTTCCCTGTTCCTCTATGTCAACAAAAGAATTTTTCTACATCCCTTAATCAATCCAACAAAGAGCTGGTATGCCAATCAATGACTGCCTACTCGACCAACACAAAATATTTTGAAATATTCCATTAAACCAAAAATGCCACTGTTTAGGTGGCAGCTGACCTTTTCATTTTTATTATAATTTCATCTGTTAGTGAGTGCTGCTTCTCTTCTAATCCGAATGTAACCGGAACAGCATAGTAAAGGCCAAATTGCTGACCACCTGCCATGACTGTAGGTAGTTATGTGTATGTATACACACACACACATATATATAGCACAAGCAATCAGCAGAGATATAAAACTGCAAATTTAACCGCATTTTTATTTTTTGAAAAGTACTTGTAGGATCACCCAGATATTCCATAGTTAAATACAAAGAGACTAACTGTTCAATGAATCATTCACCTTTATAGAAACCTTTCCTAATGTAGTTTCTCTGCTACCTTTTAAATAAGTTCTTTCTTTCATTGTAACATTTAGCTAATATGCTTTTTAAAAAATAAATGGCACTTTGACTTTTCTAATAAAGTTAATGGTTTAATAAACTAGGTAAATCAGTTGACCTTTGGTGTGTGTGTGTGTATGGGAAGGTTCAAGTCAAATGTCCATCCCTGTTCTGACAATCTTAAATTCTCAATAAAATAAAACAGAAATGGTGCCTCCTAAATGAAGCATGCAGATGTGTCTTTTTTTGGTCTCAAAATTTAGGTTCTTTGGCCAAGAGGTTTAGGGCTGACCTTTAAGGACCTACAAGTTCAGGTCCTCTGGTCTCAAGGGCATCACTGTTGGGTGTACAGAACATGATTATATGATTACGATATCTTGAAATATAAAATGGGGAAAGTGTGATTCTAGTGATAATAGAGGTAGATCAGTGTTCTGTAGGTTGGGATTGGCAAGTCAAAAGGATGAATATTAAGCATTTTTCTGTAGACCTGAACACATCAACAAGTATCTGAGTGGTATCTTACAATCTGGCAGCATGGCACAGCAGAGCAATGGCTGGCAGTGTGTAATTTGTGCCAGACTGGAAATGGACTTCCTTCACCACCACGAAGCTCAAAAAGAGGGCACAGCTGGAGTTTGTCAGGAAGAATATGAGGGAGAATCCAAGAGCCTGGTGATGTGGATGGCAGACATTTCCCAGATGGCCAATCCATAGCAACAGTCAGACAGAAGGGGATTCAGATTTGTGTGTGTGTGTGTGTGGGGGGGAGAGCAGGGAATGGAAGCCAGGTGGTGTTTGTGGAAACCAGGCCTCCTGCACTCCACAACTAGGAAGCTCCAGGCATTACACTGCTGGGCTTGTTATACCTCAAGTGTGAGTGAAAAGGAGTGCAGGTGTATCTGTATGTGCATGCACACACACAAACGCACACACGCACACTGTCTGTTTGTGTCTCTATATAGGAAGCGAAATACACTACTGCTGAAGTGATAGGCCTAGCAGACTTGGAGTTGGGGCCCCTTTCATGACAGCATTAAAGTATGCTGTCTCTCATGCAGCAGTGATAGGCAATTACCATCAGGAAAACAGGATGTGGTAGCAACAGCAGCTGAGGGCAGGAAGCTCTTGAGTTGCCTTGAACCTGGTGCTTCCTGGCAACTTGGTGGAATACACACAAGTCTGTTTGTAGCTAGAGCCCCAGCAGGTGTCTAATAGTATGTAAACCAGAGCGGGGGGGGGATCCAAATTTCCTTACTTTTAAGAGCAGGTTTCCAAAATCATTCCCTCTCTAATTTGCCTCTCTCTTCTGTGTTAGAGACCTCTGCAGCTCAGCTCAACTTGCAACTTTCACTTTATGGGTTTCTCTCACCTACGGGTCTTCTACAATAGTGCTACTCAAAGTGGTGGTCCATGGAATGGTGCTCACCTGGGAGCTGCTGGTCCACAGCAGGTTTCCAGGAAAGAAAGGAATATGAAGTCGAAGGCTTTCATGGCTGGCAACCATAGATTTTCCTTGGTTTTTTTCTGGGCTGTGAGGCCGTGTTCTGGAAGAGTTTCTTTCTGATGTTTCACCTGCATATGTGGCTGGCATCCTCAGAGAATGGTTGTGTAGGTCTGTGTGTTGAGTTTATATGCTGTGAATCCCTGTTGGGGAGGATATGTAAATTTGTGTAATTGAATGGTTACACAAACTAACAGAAACTAACCATTCAATTACACAAATTTACATATACTTCCCAACAGGGGTTCACAATATATAAACTCCACACACACACCTACCCAGCCATTCTCTGAAGATGTCAGCCACAGATGCAGGCAAAACGTCAGAAAGAAACTCTTCCAAAACACGGCCTCACAGCCCAGAAAAAACCCAAGGAAAATCTAAGAAAGGAATAGTTATAGTCAGTGACAAATCATGTATGGTATAGCTTTCTGGCACATTGGGTTGTGGGGAGCCCTGCTGGTCTTCAATATCAGGTAGCTTAAGAAGCACTGTTCTAGAGTCCATTGATTTTCTTTTCCACCTGTTCTCCCTCAGTTGCAGTCTTGGCTTTGGAAATGGATAATTCAAGGGCAGGCCTATGTTACTGTATATCCCTAGCATGTAGTTATGTTTGAAGGTTTATTCATTAACTGTTTTGTTTCTTGACCTGCCTGGGAACAGCTTTTGACTGGTTCAGCAGATGCTGCCACAGTGCAATAAGTACTGTACTGGTTTTATGTCTGAGTTCTGGGAGGGTCATTTCCTACAAATCTTCCCTTCAGGGAAGTAGATGAACTTGTGGGCAGAAAAGAAGAAACTGTGCTAATTGACGCAAGCCAGTAAAATGAGCAGGGGTGGAGAAGGAGCAGAAATGCTTCTCATGGTGTCCCTTCCTTTCTAAAGCCCACAGGAGGAAAGGTCATGCTGCTGTGTCAGGATGATAACAGAACTGCCTTTGCAGGGTTTTTAACTGTTCCGCTCTGTTGTGCCACTGTTTTCCTGGTATGGGTGTCCTCCCATCTGACAGCTGCCAAGATAGCATGCTTATAGGGGAAGTAGGATCCTGTGCTAGACCAGCAAAATTGCAGGTTGATTCCAGAGTATTTATTTATTTGATTTATATCCCACCTTTCTTCCAAGACACGGGCTCTGACATCACCTCCAGCAGCCCTAAAGGGCAAAGGATAACTTGTAATCATAGTGTCCTATAACAGTGCTTCTTAACCTGTGATCCGGGGACCCTCGGGGTGTGTGATGTCTTCATGGGGGTCTGCGAAGGCTTGAAGGCTGCCCAGCCCACGTGACAGGAGCATTGCTCTTCAATCCACTCCAGCCACAAATTTGCAAGAAGAAGCAGGAGAAAAGTCTTCTCTCCCCCCAGTGCCTCTGAGGGAAGGGTTAATGGATGGTGTAATTGTATTATTGTTGTTGTTGTTTGGGTTTTAAATCTTGAGTCAAGTCTTGGGAATCTGTGGCGACCAAAGGTATTTAAAGGGGGTCCCTGGTAAAGAAAAGGTTAAGAGCCAGTGTCCTGTACCACACTTCTCCCAAACTGGTGTCCTCCAGATTACAAACAGCTCACATCAGTCCTAGCCAGCATAGCCATTGACCATGCTGACTGATGGAGGGATCATGTAACCTTTAGGTCCAACAGATTTAGAGGGCACCAGGTTGGGGAAGGTTTATACACATATCTGCTAGCAGATGTGCAGTTTCTTTGCTCACTTTGCATATGTTGAACTGCAATAGCAGTGACGGCAGGGAGGTCATTCATACTAGCACAAGAGTCTGTTCCAAAAGATAGAAGTAAGGCAGAGCGGGGGAGGAAGGATCTAGAAGCACCTTTTGAGAGGAGACGATAGTTTTCAGCATCAGCTTCTGTAGACTCCCGCTTATGATGAAATACATCAGTTAGTCTCAGAGCTGATGCTAGATCATTCCTCCTTCACCCCCTCTTTCCTTGTTATGCTGAAACAGACAAAGGGCTTTCTCCTTGAGTAGTTCCAAAAATGTTGTCACCTCAAGTTAAAAACAAAAAGGCCTCTCTTTGAGCAGTTCCTTCTATAACCAGCAGAGGACAGTGCAAGTCCAATTTACCTGTGTTCCTTTTGGCTTGCTTTGGCTGTGATTGCTGGTTTCTTACTATGCATCTTGTATGGAAATATATTGTCAAAAGTCCACAAACACAGTATATGATATATAGTACTTGCTGTGTATCTCAGGACACTTCATTGTCATAAATGATGGGCAGTGGGGGAGTTGTTGTGTACCTTCAAGTTGTTTCTGACTTATGGTGACCCTATCACAGGGTTTTCTTGGCAAGATTTCTTTAGAAGGCAAAATTTCTTGGCAAGATTTCTTTCCTATGAAGCTGAGACATTGTGACTTGTCCAAGGTTCACCCAGTGGGTTTCCATGGCTGAGCAAGGATTCAAACCCTGGTCTCCAGTTATAGTCCAATGCTCAAACTACTACGCCATGATGGCTCTCAGTGGGAGTGTACAGCTCCTCATTTTTTAAAACCGTGGAACCAACTGCTCACTTAGTGCTCCTTTGTGACTTGGGTTGAGTTTGTTCTGTCTTTTTCTGCCTTAGAGCTGGATCCCCACTCTTGCCTCTTGGTAGTAGTAGTGGTGTGGTAACGGAACACCCACTACCCTTGCTTGTGGTGACATGATATTTCAGGTTCATTGGGGGAAAGCATTTTTGCAGTTGCCAGGGCTGGTGAGAAAATCTGCACATGTTGATGTTCCTTCTTCTGCTGAACTATAAAGGACACTGCCCTGCTTTCTATCTGGTCACCTAAAAACTGTCTATCCCTCTCCCTGTAGATCTAGAAACATGGCAAGGGGTTGTGAGTGTTGAAGCTTCACCAGTCTCCGATTCTGGTATGGGACAAATGGGTTATTTAATTATGACTCCAACTGAAACAAGGGTGGCCAATATGCATTTGGGTGGAAAAGGCAAAGCAGGGCACATGGAACAATGTGTTGCTTTGCCATTCCGGTCTGAAATGAATGAAACAGGCTGAATAGCTGGCAGTGTGAGAAAGATAGTTCCAGCCAGTTCTTTGATGGCAGTTGACTGAGGTGCATGTACAGTGAGTTTCCTCTTTAGACCCATGCTTCACAGGGGGAGTTGAGGGGGAGTCCTAGGACAGTCCCTGAAATCCCAGCAAGGGTCTGGAGCAGGGTTGGCAGGGTGTGGTCTGCAGGCTTCATTCAACTGTCCTTGGTGAAATGTGTCTGTTTAAAACAGGATGGAAATTGTGCAGCCAATGGAGGAGTCTGATGTGGCTCTTTGAGCTCCTCAACACTCCTACCTTTTGAGGGTTTTTTTGTGTGTGTTTTTGGCTAAAAAACTTAATTTTCAGTTGATAGAATTCCAAAACAACCAGTTAGGTAAATCTGCTGTTTCAGGTCCCCACCAAAACAGATCACCCCAAAAAACTTCTGAAAGTATCCAGGAGTGACCTGAGCTCACTTTTGGATACCCAGAATGGCAGCTGCATCAGTGTCGTGTGGCTCTCCAGGGTCTCAAAGGAACTGAAAATGATCCCATGAGCCCCAAACCATGCCCAGTCATGGCTAAAATAAAGTGTATGTTCCTCATATGCCTAGTTTGAAAGCAAAAAATGTGCCTCCCCCGTGCTGCTCTACCACTGAAAGCTGGGTGCAGCCCTGAATGGATCTAGGGAAGGTTATTCTCCCTGCCAGAGGTTTCCTGCCCCCCAATCTAGTAAAGATATGTGATCGGTGCTTCTTGCTTTCCTCAGCCTCAAGGGAAGGTTATGAACAGAGAATCCTGAGCAAGTACTCAGACTGGCAGCATGGGTGACTACTTTCACTTTGTTCCCATCCCATGATTGGGAGCATTTGGGTGGACCATAGGTTGGGCTGGGTTGGACAGCTTGTTAACCCTCTCCTTAGGGCCATCAGAGCCATTTGTATAAACATAATACTCACCAAAGGATGCCAACCTCACTTGTTAAAAATGCAACATTACAGAGCCATTTTCCTTCCCAGGCTGCCTTTTGAAATGTTAAGCATTTACCACCCCTCCCTTGATTCGCCAAATGCTGTTTTCAGAGGTTGCTGGGTCTTTGGGAGGTCCAATCTAACTGGGCAGCATACGTAGATTCCCCACTCCTGTATTAACCCACTTCACAGAGTTGTTGTGATGATAGACTGAGAGATAGTGATTGGCCCAAGGTCATCTAGTAAGCTTCAGGGCTGGGATTCTCCCAGTCCTTTTCTGACTCTCCAACCACTGCACCACACTTTTTCCTCAATGTGTATAATAACACTAAGCTGGGTTAACAGCCCTCCAAAGCTTGAAACACTGCACAGGAACAGGGCGTTGCTGGTTATCTCACTTGCAGGCAGACAGGATTGTAATGAATGACGCTTATCCGTCCCAGGCAAGAACCACCCATTAGATGGGACAAGACCTGACTCATTCCAGGAAGCAGCAGCCAGACAGCAAGTCAGAGGCCGGTGCCTATCCAGTTGAACTGCACCTACTTGGGAACAGACGCTGACCGTGGTCTGCTGTATCTCCCTGTTGCTGGCAGTATGGTGCTCAGGATGGAGAATGGTGAGCATCAGCAGGCCCAACTTCTTCACTGGGTGGCTGGTTAAGCTACTCAGCAGGAGGGCTTTCATTGGTCAGGGGGGTAGGTGGGTAAAACAGATTGAGTCTGGTACTATACTGGGGGATAATGGGCAAGTCCTTTGGAAGATGAACACTGTAAGCTTCCATAGCAGTGCTGCCATAAATATTTTTGCGAAGAAAAGCAATTTGAGACTGGCCCATAGAGGCACATCCTACACACATATGCTGTCCCTGGAGATTATACTAGATTAGGGGGAAAATTTTTACAACAAACAGCACCAAGTAGATCTACTCCTGTGGAATTGTTGCAGCTTAGAGGTTTGGAGGGATGTTTCATGAGTGGAAGTCCCCTGTTCCTACTGTCTCTCCAGGGAGAGAAGGAGGGAGACTCAACGTACTTGTAAAGCAGGAGTTTCTGTTGGCAGCTTTCAAGCTGCGTGCTCTGGCATGTCTGTAATGCAAGATACCTCCTGCCCATTCTCATCCACCTCCACCCTCAGACACCTGGAACTTCTGAAAAGAGAGCATGGGGATTCTATGAGGCCACGTGCGTTTGGGGCAGGACTTCTGCTTCATCTGCTCCCAGTCTGAGAGCAAAAGGTGTTGATGACATGACTTTTTCTGAGCACATGGGTATCCACATGAGTTGGAATGGACACTGCAGGAAGCTCGTACAATAGCCAGTATTTGTCTGTGCTAATGGCAGGGTGGAAGAAACATGGGGTGTGGTGCAGCAGGATGGTAGGATGTTTGACTAGTCAAAATATACCTTTACATATTTTGCGTCTTGTCTGACAAGGGTTGTTTTTAAAAGTATAATCTTTAACAACATGCAAAAAGGGGTGACTTTAAACATGAACAGGATTGATGTTTATATTTCATAACTGTTAACTTTTTAAAAATGGAAATGAATTGTACTTTAAAAAAAATTACATTAATTAGGGGGCTAAATTTTATGTCTGTCAGATTTTTTTCAGGGTATAATTAAATGGCGACCACAGGTAGTAAGAATCAAGATTGCAATGTAGGGTGTCTTTTTTAACCATTTTCTGCTCTGGCTTTTCCCTAGTGACAGCCTCCCCTCCCCCACTAATGTTTGCTGTAGGTCTTTAGATTTTGGAGGGTGGGGTCAAAATAGGGGCTGGGGGTGATTAAAAAAAACCAAAACCCTCTACTCTTCCTGCCCTCCCCTTGCAGGAAAAAAAACCCTCTCCCCAGACAGTAATGTATTGTATTTAATGGCGCAAAAACAGCAAAGTATATATACCTGGAATCCAGAATAACACTTCCAGCATTTAATGAAGCTAACTGTGAAACCACACATCATAATAAGTTTATTAGTCTTTAGTGGGTGTCACAAGGTTCTCTGTTTTTGTTGAATAATTCTTTTTGGCTTTTATCCTGGAATGTCAGGGTCAGCCTAGAACAACAATTTGTTGCTGTTGTTTTTAAATGAAACTTATAAAGAGAAACAGCATATGCAACTATATTTTTAACAAATGCTAATAAAAACTAAAAGTTTTTAAACGTTCTTGTGCTAGGTAGGCAGACAACCATTTTGTGAGTGTTACAAATTTTTTGAAATATTTGAATACCACAGTAGCCCTGTTGTAGAAGCAGTAAATCTAAGAAGTCAGGAAAATATCAGTAGAAGTAACTTAACACAAAGCAGAACAGTCAGACATATATACATACTGTAAGGAAATGAACAACTAATTCACAAATAAGGAGACTTCACATAATTTGTTACAAATACATGAGTGAATACCGGTAATTGACAAACATACAGATATTTGTACATGAAAGGCAGCTGGACATAAATCACAGCAATAGCAGAAGCTAAGTATCATAACCTATAAATAAGCCAGACACATTTCTATGTCTTATGTCTTCTTCAGTGGCCAGGAAAAAGCCCTTTGCTATATAAAGTCTTCCCACTCTCAATGAGAAATTAAAATTAAACTGAAGATTTACATTCATGCTTACAGAAAGATCTCCCTCTTCTAAAGCAGGAATAAAAAACTTCTGAAGTTAACCTTTCACTTACTAACAAATGTCTGGATACTGCTTTGTGAAACTGAGTCATGTATGTCCTGTTTGTTAATTGGTTGGCTGTTTGCTTACATTGTGTACATATATCTGACTGTTCTACTTTGTGTTAAGTTACTTTTACTGAGATTTTCCTGATTTTTTAGGTTTGCTGGTTGTAATGTTTGAGCCAGGGCCTTTTAGTTTGTGTGTTTCATTACATCTGTCCTCTCTGTGGTAGAAGAAACACTTGCTTTGTTATGAGGTCCCAGGTTTCTGGAAATTTTGAAGCTGTGGAAAAAAACAGTTTTCTCCCCTGGGGAAAGTACCAAATATTTTGGAAATATATGCAGTGCTGGATGTCTTGTCAAACATAAACTTGTATTACTGCTTGAAGAACATCTGTGTACTTAGCATATAAAATTATATTTTTATATACAATATAAGAATATTTACAAAATTTCCCAAGCAATGGTATTTTAATACTTTTAGGCTATTGGGTTTTTTTTTAACTGAGAAGGCCCACTTTTTTTAGTGGACATAACTCCCTTTTATGTGTGCATAGTAGGATTGCAGTGTCAAAGGCAAAAGTGCCTTAATTTTGTGCAAGCATACATATGTACTCTGTATATGAGAGAGGGAAAGAGAGGGGGGTCTACATACTGCTGTGTCCAGTGGTACCTAATATTAGCTTGGTTATTGACCTCTGAATACAGGTAACACGAAAAATAAAGGTTGAAAATAGAAAATGCCATTTTTTAAAATTAAACAAAATAAAACTTTTCATTAAAACCATCTACAACAATAAGAATGATATTCCAATATATATTGTAGAGATTAATGATTTCCATGTTATAAAATTTAATTTGCTGTACAAATATGCTACTAGTACTTAATACTGTTACTACAAGAGACTCTACATAAGTAATATTTCCTTCTTATATGCATTGACCAAATAAAAAGGTCTTGTAAGGCACTTCAGTAATTCCAAAAGTGAGAGTATTTCGTAAGTTTTTCTTCCCTAGTACAATATTCTCTAAAATTTCCAGGTTTTTTGGTCGAAAAACTAAAGAGTAGGGGAAGGGTTTCCTCTGAATTCATCCATTTCTTTTCTTGGTCTTCACATCTCTAATTGAGAGCACAGACCTTTGTCAGTCTACTGCAAATTACCCCCATGTTCCACCAGAAGATTCCAAAGTACTTTCTGCACACCTGTGGCTTAAACTATTCTGAGTTAGATGAACCAGTGCTCCAACTTGGTATAACATGGCTTCCTTTGTTCCAGTAAGTAGTGGTGGCTGGTGGCTTCCTTGTCAATGGAGAAGTGAACCCATTATAGGTTTCAGTCTGAACTTGAAAAGAGCTAGCCAAGGTGCTGAACACTGCTATCCAAATAGTTTCAACATCTTGAATAGCTCCTTTAAAGTTGATGGATCACATCACAGCATTTGCCTGACCAGATGACTAGCATGCTAACTCTAAAGTAGGAGGTTGGTAACTTCACAGAGCCTGGACTCTAATTTCCTTCCCTTTTGGGATGCACCACATGCACCATCATTTCCTGATTTTAAAAAAGAGGGCCCAAGTTCTTGCTAGCCTTGTCTTAAGTGTGCTCCTTGGCTGTTATTGCAACACGATCAGTGTTCTGCAGCCTTGGTCTTGCAATTTCCTTCCTGTTCCAGACCATATGTCTTAAGTAATTTAGCCTAAGTTTTGACATAATCATGTAAGGGTTTTTTTCTGCAAAGGATCTAAATTAATATTAAATAGACTCTCTTTGATTTCTCAAAGGGAGGACCATTTATTTGGTAGGGTTGTGGAACTAGCATGAAATTTAGTGATGTGTGCCTCCATTTCTTGGCTCACTCTGCTAGGGTCTAAGTACAGGGCTGTTTCTCCATGCAATTGTTCTAGCTGCAACCTAGACTGGACTTGCAACTGGAGAACCCACAGTTTCCAGATACATATGCCTCTTTTGTGTATCAGCTTGATAATATCCAAGGGGCTTTTTTTGTCTATGTACACGGTATGGAATCTGTCCTGACTAATGCGCTGAACAGACCATGTCATATGGTAGCTTCTCTTTCCTCTTAGAATACATTTCCCTGCACATGAACATCTCCTCCCAGAAACTGACATAATCAAGGCCTATTTGTGCTAATCTGTGTGTAAAAGGTAGCAGCTCTTGGGTTACCATCAGCAGTTTTTGTTTTCACATGAAGGGAAGGGTGCACTTTGATCCCTAGTAGCGTGCGGATTTGCCCAAAATGCATTGGAAATTGTGGTTCCATTGAATCAAGGCACTTGAAAGTAACATATTTTTCTTTACTTCCTTTGTCCTTAAAACAACAAACACAATACAAATCGGTAGATTTTCCTTGTTTTTTTTCCGGGTTGTGAGGCCTTGTTCTGGAATAGTTTCTTTCTGACGTTTCACCTGCATCTGTGGCTGGCATCTTCAGAGAATGGTTGAGTAGGGGGAGTATATGTGGGTGGAGTTTATATGCTGTGAACCCCTGTTGGGGAGTATCTGTAAATTTGTGTAATTGAATGGTTAGTTTCTGGGTATAGAAATGCAAGGCTCGTTAGTGTCTGTTTGGCTAATGGTTGGTTGATGGGCCATTATCTGCTGGGAATCCCCCTGTCCCAGGGTGGAATTCTTTTGTAAGTGTTGAGTTTTGATTCTATTGTATTTCAAAACTGGGAGCCAGATGTTGTTTACTTTTAAGGTTTCTTCTTTCCTGTTGAAGTTGTCCAGGTGTTTGTGGATTTCAATAGCTTTTCTGTGCATTCTGACATGATAGTTGTTGGCCTAGTCTAGAATTTCTGTGTTTTCAAATAGCATTTTGTGTCCAGGTTGGTTTTTCACATGTTCTACTACTGCTGATTTTTCTGGCTGGCCCAGTCTGCAGTGTCTCTCATGTTCCTTGATTCATGTTTGCACACTGCGTTTAGTGGTCCCTATGTAAACTTGTCCACAGCTGCATGGTATGCAGTAAACTCCTGCAGCTATGAGAGGGTCTCTTTTGTCCTTCGCTGAGCATAGCATTTCTTGGATTTTTTTTTTTTTGGTTGGTCTATAGATTGTTTGGAGGTTGTGTTTCCTCATCAGTTTCCCTATTCTGTCTGTGACTCCTTTGATGTATGGTAAAAATACCTTCCCTTTGGGTGGCTGGTTTTTTTTTTGTTTTTTTTTTCATTCCTGTGTTTTTTTCTGGGTCTGGCTGCTCTTGTGATGTCTGATCTGGAGTAACCATTAGCCTGTAGGGCCCAGTTTAGGTGCTTCAGTTCGTCCTCCAGGTAGTGGGGTTTGCAGATCCTTTTTGCATGGTCTATTAGTGTCTTTGTTGTGCTTCTTTTTTTGTCCTGGGTGATGATTGGAATTCATGTGTAGGTATCTGTCTCTCTGTGTGGGTTTTCTGTATAGCCTGTGGCCTAATCGTTGGTTTGGTTTACGGATGACTAGGACATCCAAGAATGGCAGTGTTCCTTCCTTCTCTTTTTCCATCATGAATTGTATATTTGGGTGGATGCTGTTCAGGTGGTTCAGGAATGAGACCAAATCTTCTTCTCCGTGGTTCCAAATGGTGAAAGTGTCATCCACATATTGGAACCATGTTGTGGGCTTTTTTGGTGCTGTTTCCAGGGCTTGCTTTTCAAAATGTTAGATGTAAAAATTTGCTATCACGGGACTCAAGGGGCTGCCCATGGCTACCCCATCTATCTGTTCATAGAATTTGTTATCCCACTGGAAGTAGCTTGTGGTGAGGCAGTGTTTGAACAAGGCTGTGATGTCCTCAGGAAATATTTGTTGTATGAGTTTCATGGTGTCCATTATGGGGACTTTGGTGAACAAGGAGACAACATCAAAACTGATCAGTCTGTCACCAGGTTTTAGTTCGATGTTGTTGATTTTTTCTGTGAAGTGAGTTGAGTCTTTGATGTACAGTAGTGAGGGGTTTGTCCTATGTGGGTTTGTAATTGTGTGGCCAGAAACTTGGCCAAGTCATACGTAGGGGATCCAGTGGGGCTCACTATGGGTCAGAGTGGAAAGGAATCCTTGTGGATCTTGGGAAGTCTATATAGTCTTGATGGGAGAGCCTCTGATCTGTACAGATTCTGGTGTATGGTTGGCTGAATTGATGAGTTCTGATCAAGGCATTTGTTTTTCTGGTGATTTTGTTGGTTGAGTCTTGCTTGAATTTTCTCTATGTTGCAGGGTCAAAGAGTTCTTTTATTTTTTGTCTGTATTTTTCTGTTTCCATGATTACTGTGGCATTGCCTTTGTCTGCTGGGAGAATAATGATCTCTGGGTCTGCATTGAGATCCTTGATGGCTTTTCTTTCTTTTCTGGTTATGTTGCTGGGTGGTAGTTTTGCCTTCCTCAGGATTCTAGCTGTTTCTCCTCTTATCTCTTCTGCCTTTTCCCTCTGGAGACGGTAGAGGGCAGAATTAACATGGGTGATGATATCTTCGACTGAGATTCTGGTGGTGGTTACTGCAAAATTGCCTCCTTTGGATAGGACGGATGTTTCTTCTTTTGACAGTTGTCATTCTGTTACATTGATAATAGTCCGTGCTGTGTCCAGCTGGGGTTTCTCTTGGTGTTTGTGGCATTTGTCAAATTTTTGTTTCTGCCTTTCAGTGTGAATCACCATATCTTTTTCCATTTTTCTGTAGGTGAGGTTGTCAATTTTGTCCCAATCTTGGGTGTTCCTTTTTTGACTGATGTTGAGATCGAGTGATAATAGCTCCTTGTCTGTGTTGGCCAGGTCTTTGCGGGTGGTGTGTATTCTCTCTCGTAACAGTGCTTTTTCCATTCTGTTGTAGATCTGGTTGGCCTGTGGGGATTTTTAATGTCCTCTTTGCTGTGAGAAAGTGTGGTATGGTTTCTGTGTCCCTGCATCTTAAAAGGAAAGTTAACAAACAGAGTAGGTGTACTCTCCAGGTCCGGAGTTTCTCCACTCTCCGGGTGTCTTGGAACAGTTTCTCCCTGTAGAGATGTTCAATGTGAAGCCGAAGGCTTTGACGGCTGGCATCCATAGATTTTCCTTGTTTTTTTTCCCCGGGCTGTGAGGCCGTGTTCTGGAATAGTTTCTTTCTGATGTTTTGCCTGCATCGGTGGCTGGCATTCTCAGAGAATGGTTGGGTAGGTGTGTGTGTGTAGTTTATATGCTATGAACCCCTGTTGGGGAGTTTATGTAAATTTATGTAATTAAATGCTTTGTTTCTGGGTATAGAAGTGCAAGGCTCATTAGTGTCTGTCTATTTGGCTAATGGTTGGTTGATGGGCCATTATCTGATGGGAATCCCCCTGTCCCTGGGTGGAATTCTTTTCTAAGTGTTGAGTTTTGATTGTATTGTATTTCAAAACTGGGAGCCAGATTTTGTTTACTTTAAGGTTTCTTCTTTCTTGTTGAATACAAATCATAGTTGAGTAAGCAATGACCCTTCTTAGAAAGGACCATTGAATGGATCGAGTCTATCCAATATGTCCAGCAAAGATCCGGACTTAACTCTCTAAACTCTTAAGACTCATTAATGCTAACTCTTGTGCTCAAGAACAATGTGAGCATATTGGGGTTTTGGCTCAGAGAAACATTTGCATTTCATATAACTTTATAAGCATTTTGTTTTGGTTCTGGTTCAGTTAATCCCATGTGTTCCTATTATTAAGCCTGCTTTGAAGTGATGCTACAGCTTCTATATACTATTGAGTGTTGCAGAAACCCTTACCTGAAACCCACAGGTGTGGCAAATTTTAAAGCTGTATGGGTGTGTGTGTGTGTAAGAGAGAGTGAGATCTGTGGAGATATTTAATACAACCTGGAATGTATTGAAGGATGCCAGCTGCATGCTTTTTCCCAGCTCTATACAATATGGACAGACAACAGTGTACTGAGTTTCTATGTAGCTCTAGAAGTGAGGAGACAAATAATTAGCTCTTTCTCTTGCCTCCTCTCTCTGGAATATATATTACCTGGCTGACCCTTCTCTGAGCTAGCATCTCCACCTGACAAAAATGGCCATAGTGGCCATTGCTGGGGGACAAATTTGGTAACTTCACAGGCAATCATTGCTTTGCACAACCCACATAGGACAGGAGTGGGCAACCTTTTTGCCCATTAGGGCTGTATGCAGTGATTGGTCAGGGAGCTGCCACCAGAGGGTGTAGCTAGAACTAGCACATCTCCAAGAAAATAATGCTTTCTCCTCCCTCCACCAGAGCAACAGGCTTGTGGTGGGAATGACACTTTGCAGGAGAATTTGGTGGACCAGGCGCCACTTTGGGCACATGTAGACTGCAGGCTGCCCATAATGTGAAGAAGGGTATGGTTCTCCTGCCTCAAAACATGTTGCTGGATCCTGAGCTGATAGAGCACCCTTTTGTACCCATCTAGCAAAGGGCCTGTTTCTCTCAGCTCTGTCCCCATTAACTTGCCTCATGAGGACCCCCTGTTCTCTGTTAATGAAGTTGCAGTTAACTGCTGTCAGGTTGATTTCGACTTAAGGTGACCCTATGAATAAGAGAGCTCCAAGTCACCTTGTTATCAATAGCCCTGCTTGCAGACTCAGGGCCATGGCTTCCTTGATTGAGTCTGCAATGCATAGACTGCCTTACCAAGCATTATTGTCTTTTCTAGTGAGTCATGTCTTCTCATGGTATGTCCAAAGTACAGCAGTCTTAGGTCTTGTCTACACGAGGGGGAAAAATATAAATATGTCTGAAAGGACAGGCATTCTCAACGATGCAACCGATCTACAAGGCCGAAAGAGCCCCCCCTAAACTCTGCATGCCCAGTCTAGCCAGATGGTGGCCTTGAGTGATTTACTCGCGATTTTAAATCTGCCGCCGTCAAATTAAAAAACAGTTTCCCAGGGTGCGCACAAGCAACACTTCGTATTTACAAGGATGGAAAGAATAAAAAAAGAGTATAAGATCACCATTTGATTGACTTACCAGACCCTCGCTTAGCCGAAAATCCAATATGGCGGCCACAGATGCTTTCCTTCTTTGCTAGCCCTGCCCTCATCTTCATCCAGCCAATCAGACTGCACTGCCTGTTTGTATTTGTACAATTGTGAGTGTTCAAACAATCACACTTTTGGAAGTTGTACAGAGCTTTTCGGAATATCCGTACGAAGCCCTGGACATGGCGTACATGGACTTTGTGGTAGATTTCTCTGCCCCCCTTCCAAATGACATGTATTTGTACGAATGGCTGTTTGAACGGATCGCCAATATTTCGCATCTTGTTCGCCTTTTTTTTTTAACCCTTTAGACAATACCTTAGTTTAGTCAATTTGGCTTCTAGGGACAATTCAGGCTTGAAGAGCCAGAAGTAATTGCTTTGCTCTTGGACAAAGTGGGAGCAACACATTATGAAGATGGGTAAAATGCTAACTGAAATGGCAGGGAAAGGAAAATAAATTCCTTTCTTTTCCGTGGGATTTCTATGTGTGTGATTTCTCAACCATTTACCATGTCACAGTGCCAAAACATTTGAAGCCAGGAGGCAAATGCATCCCTGTAATGTTTTTCTCCCATTTTAGGGTATGTGTGCAACACCTGCACCAGTTTTAGAACATGCTCTTTTCTTCCTCCTTGGTGCCAACTGTATATCCACAAAATGCCCCTCAAGAATTGTTTAGTAGGGGACCACCCTAGCATGTTGTGTGAAGTGGCTTGTGAACAAATCTAGTGGCAGGGTGGGACCGTCATCTGGAAAATGTCCCACTCTGTAGATCTCTTCCCAAAGAAAGTTGTGGTGTGCGCGCTGTTCCTCAGAATGTATCTTCAGAAACTATGTGGCAGCAAAACCCTCCTATGGATGAGCTTGCTTTCCTGTGACAGTACCTGCAAGTGCAACATTCACCAGGGGACCTGTCTTGAAGAAAACAGCTGCTGAATAAAGCATTGTTCTTAGGCCTGGGTAGAGAGTGTCGTCTTTCCACCCGCCTTGTGATGTACAGTTTTCACAGTATCACAAGGGCTGCAAGGGAGAGATCTTGAGTTTGAGAAAGTTTGAAGTGGCTACCTGGCTTTGGTTGTTGTGGTGAATTTAGGAGGTTGAGCTGGTTTGTTGCCTACTGGGTCTATGGCTTCAGTGGCGATGGGGAGTGTAATTGCCCTGGCTCCATGGAATCTTATTCTGTCAAGGATAAGAAGTGCATGTATTCTAATGATAGACTTTGAGTGATGAAAGGGGGAGGGAATGGGTAGTCCTGCTCCTGTCTCTACAGGCACCTGATCATATAGCCAAGAAAGTATCCTCTAATGTTAAATTCCTTGTGTGTGTACCCAGGAAGCTGACACTAAGAATTTTATTCCCCCTTTGCTAATGTTAACATCAGTCTGGTGCCTTTAATACACAGTAGGATGCTTGATATTCAATGCTTGGTATTCATACATCTTGTTCTATAACTGCATATGTTTATGACTGTCGTAGAACTACAGTTCTATAGCTGCCCCAGCACTGAGTCAAAACATTGCCCCAATAATTTCCACACCTGACTTAATGTATTGGCTGGGAGAGATGACAATGAAATTATGCAATTCGCTTTTTATTATTGCTTCCATTGTTATGCACCGCGCTTTACAGAGTACAAGAAGACCAGTTTCTGCCCCAAGGAGCTTAAAATTTAATGCTTAAATAAAAGGAAATAAAAGAAGGAGAGAAAAATGTGAGGCAGTGGTGAACAGGGAAAATATGCAGTGGGTTCAGTTAAACGTATGTAGAGTCGGTTACAGGGTTTAGTTGCAATAGAGCTGCCTTCTTGGTGCCCTTCAGATGTTTTAGACTACAGCTTCTAGCATTCTTGACTATTCTTGCTAGAATAGATGGGAATTATAGAATCACAGATTCATAGAGTTGGAAGAGACCACAAGGGCCATCCAGTCCAACCCCCTGCTATGCAAGGAATACACAATTAAAGCACTGCTAACAGATGGCCATCCAGCCTCTGATTAAAAACCTCCAAAGAAGGAGGCTCCAGTCACTCCACTCCACTCTGAAGCAGTGTATTCCACTGTTGAACAGCAGGGAGTAGAAATCCCAAACATTTTAAGGGCACTGGATTGAGGAAGCTGCAGAAATTCATGAGGCTTAATGGATCCAGCCAAAGGCCTATAAAAAAGTTGTGTCTTTAAGAAAGTTTTATAGTAATTTGTTTGTGTTAAGTGGCATTTCCCAAGGAGACTTTCATCTATAAATACACTCAGCCGCCCCCCCCCCCCCCACTTCTGCCATGCTATTCTTCTGACCCTGTCTGTTCAAGGTGCGGTGAATGTGCTTGGAGTTGGAAAGAAATAATTTAAGAAGTCTTGTCTCATTAATTGTTTTAAGATATCAAGAACAATGTTCATGTTAATTTTTGTCCTCATAAACTCCCCATGAAGTAGCTTCCTGGACTTTCTTGCATGATGAATTTTCATTTTGACTGTTCCCCTGAATGGCAAAATCACATGTTGACCATGCCCTGAAAAACAATATAAAATGAAAATATTCCAAGTGGGTGTACCAAAGTATTCGTGCAGGAGAAATATTTGTCATGGAAAGATGATGAATGCTACCTCCTGAGGAGTTTAAAAAATCAAAAATACATGTGGGAATTTGTCACGGTGTGGGACAGAGTTCTTTGCAGGTGATTAATGACCCTTGACTATCTAGGGATGTGAAAATCTGTCACTCACTGAGTTTCTCAATTTCCCACAGACATTCTCATTTCCATATCTGGTTGCAACTGCAGAAATCATTGCTGCAATAACACTCTTTTCTTCCCCCGTTAAAATGTGTGCATATTTTGTATACATATTTTTTCAAATTAGATTTTTTTTCCTGTACACCATTCTAATGTTTCCATTTCATATGCCTTTTTTGGCATTGATTAAAGCATATTTGTACTTGTTTTAACAGTATTTTTGGGTTCTGAACATTTTTGAAATGTGCACCACATGGATTGTGTGCATATCCTCCCACCCACCCCATGCAGTGCTAGTTCTACGCATACATGTGCATGATGTGCTGCTCTATTCTGTTGGCAATCTTGAGAGGTGCAGAATGGGTATTTCTGTACATAAATAGGAATAAGTAGTAAATTTCTTTCCCCTCCCTAACTGTGTCTGAAACACTGGATTACATGCTGTATCTCTGCCACCTTGAGGCTACATTAAATAGCTCCTTAGTGGCAGCTCTTCCTTGTGATGGATTGTTTGCATGCAGCAGTTCAACACAGTTCAGCATTACCACCACATCTATTGTAAGCTTTTTATGTTGCCTGGGTTAAAAAGACAAACCAAAACTCCTATGTGATGAGACACAGACCCACAGGATTTGCCATGTTGTAAATGCCAATATATGAAAAGTATTTAAGGTATCTTACTCAAAGCAGCCACAACATATGGGATGAGCCAAAGTTCACGTCTTGGTGGAGTGATTATCACATTCTTCCTGTTTTTTCTTCACTGCTGCTGCCACTTGGGCTGTCTCACGGATATGGCCATGTTTCAGTAGAGTCACAAGTGCCACTGACAAGGACACTGGTTCTTGAAGTAGCTGTCATGTCTAATTAGACGTGTAGCTGAGAGAGCAAACATGGTATAGCAGTTTGAACGTTGGACTACAACTCTGGACTAGGGTTCAAATCCCCACTTGGCCATGGAAATTCACTGGCTGACCTTGGGCAGGTCACACTCTCTCGGCCTCAGAGGTAGGCAAAACCAACCCTCTCCGAACAAATCTTGCCAAGAAAATCCCATGATAGGTTCACCTTAGGGTAGTCAGAAGTCGCAAATTACTTGAAGGCACACCACCACCACAAGTGGTTTGACCAGTAGGATCCAACCCTTTCCCTCCAGTTTCAGTATGATGGAAGGGGGAAAGGAATGCCCTCAGGTATGCAGGGAGAGATACTCATCACAATGAGGTAGCAGTGTTGGACTCCTCAAGTCTTGTTGAAGAAATTAGGGAAGCCAAGTCATGGAAAGAGTGATGAATGGTTTTGAACACACATAATTTGAGATCTACAACTAGGGCTAGGGGAAGAGGTTCAGTGAGGTCAAAAACAGAAACAGGCCCTGTTTGCAAATAGCTCTGATGTCATCCTATGGTGAAACTGACCTTAGGAATGTAATTGTGAATACATTGCAGTGTAAGACACTGTATTAGTGCAGGGGTGGGGTAGAGCTATGGCCCTCTACATGTTTTTGAACTCTAATTGTCATAATCTGAGACAGGCTAGACAATCACAAGGGGTGTATTGCTAAATTACTATTTGGAGAACCACAACTTTCTCTAGTTAATGGGACATGGTAGGAAGGGCCATTTGAGAAATGGATGTACAGGGCTTTGCAGAAGTATTCACTCCTCTGCCTTTAACTTTCCAAATTTTGTTGTATAACAATCTGGAACTGAAATAGATTTAATTGGCATTGTTTCTACTTGATGTACACATGTTACTTAACTCTCTGGAAGTGTAAAACAATGCCAGTAAATAGATTTTCCTTGTTTTTTTTCCAGGCTGTGAGGCCGTGTTCTGGAATAGTTTCTTTCTGACGTTTCGCCTGCATCTGTGGCTGGCATCCTCAGAGAATGGTTGGGTAGGTGTGTGTGTGAAGTTTATATGCTGTGAACCCCTGTTGGGGAGTATATGCAAATTTGTGTAATTGAATGGTTAGTGTCTGGGTATAGAAGTGCAAAGCTCTGTTGGGGAGTATATGTAAATATGTGTAATTGAATGGTTACTTTCTGGGTATAGAAATGCAAGGGTCAGAATGCACAGAGAAGCTATTGAAATCCACAAACACCTGGACAACTTCAACAGGAAAGAAGAAACCTTAAAAGTAAACAAAATCTGGCTCCCAGTTTTGAAATACAATAGAATCAAAACTCAACACTTACAAAGGAATTCCACCCAGGGACAGGGGGATTCCCAGCAGATAATGGCCCATCAACCAACCATTAGCCAAACAGACACTAACGAGCCTTGCATTTCTATACCCAGAAACTAACCATTCAATTACACAAATTTACATATACTCCCCAACAGGGGTTCACAGCATATAAGCTCCACACACATATACTCCACCTACTCAACCATTCTCTGAAGATGCCAGCCACAGATGCAGGCAAAACATCAGAAAGAAACTATTTCAGAACACGGCCTCACAGTCCAGAAAAAACCCAAGGAAAATCTGTGGATGCCAGCCATGAAAGCATTTGACTTCACAATGCCAGTAAAAGTCATTTCAGTGCCAAGTTGTTACCCTTTGATTTTTCCATATCTTCTTGTGTATGTGTGAATACCTTGTAGAGGTACTTTACTCTTAGGCTGCAGTTTATATGCAGAGAGCATGATACCTAGTGTGGTGAAGTGGACTGAGTGTCTCGTTTTTTTATTTATATCCCACCTTTCTCCTTATGGTGGGTTTTTCTCGCTATGGTGGGCGACTGGTGTTGGACTAGGATTGCAGGAGACCAGAGTTTGAATTCCCACACAACTATGGAAACAGTTGTGTAACCTTGGATAAGTCACATTCTCTCAGCCTAAGAGGACAGCAATGACAAAACTCCTCAGAATAAATCTTAGCAAGAAAATTGTATGATAGGGTCACCGTAAGTCAGTTGACGTGAAGTCACATAACAACTGTGGAGAGAATGGACTGAAATGGAGGAGGAAATGGGCAAGTCAAATAATGCTAATGTGACTGCCTGTGGACTACAGGATGCTGAATTCCAATGTGTCTTTCCCATAGTGGGAATCCATTGCTATGGAGTGCTATAAATAAGAGGGCTAGAAGAGCTTTCTAACCGATTAAGCTGCAGTACTGAACCTGAAAATATGTGGGTGTGTATCAAAGGGCATGAAAGTCATGAACTAGTTCTTCACATGGAATTCTAAATAGTTGAGGGCATAAACAAGGAGTTCATTATACCCCTTCTAGGGTCCCTGAATACCCCCTCTTCTTGAGAGGCAGGGCTGTCATCTTCTAGTATGTTTTTTTTAAAACCTCCTTTTTTCCACCCAAGTTTATTAACTGTATTTCCTGGAATAAACAAAATGGGATTTCATTTCTGATTACTGAGATTATTACAGTTCAGGGTATATTTGTTTTTTCCAGCACTGAATAGAATATTTATGTTCTGGGGGGAAAAAGTCTTCTTCTAGCTGATCATGTGAACAAGCTACCAGCATAGGGAGTAGCTTGTTAACAGAGTTGAATAGAAAATAAGGAGGTAAATGCAGGAGGTTAAGTTAAATCTAATGAAATTATCATTATTGTTAATTTCCCCCACTTTTTAAAACAACAACAACAATGTACATATGCTGAACCGACATTTAAAAAGGATCTTGCCCTCAATCCCTACATCCCTGAAAATACCGCATGCAGGCAGGTGCAATCCCCACCACCACCACTATTTCTGTTCCCCTTGTGGAGGCATTCTCAGAAACAATATAGATTCACAGGAAACTTGAAACTCCACTGCACTGGTGGCAATTTTGGAAAGAGAAAGATATTAGGGAGGAATATTTTTCCTTTGTAAAAGGGGAAATGTGGTGGTGATTTCTGTTTCTTGAATGCCTTTTTTCTATTAAAAAAACCCAGACTCTAGTCATCTTTTAGGATAGACACATACGCGCACACACATTACAAACAAGAAAAGCAACATAACATGTAAAGCAGCATCTCTGCCCAAGAACAAACTATAGGGATAACCAGTTGACCTAAGGTCAGTTATTTTAAAGTGATGATACAGAGATCTGCTTATGGTATTGAATGAAACAGTTGTGCTCTTGGCAGGCAGGCAGTCTTGAAAAAGAAGGTGTTAATGAATTACTGAGAGGTAAGGCTTCATGGGGTCACCATAAGTCAGGCGGCTGGAAGGTGCATGCACGCACGCACATACACTCAATTGACTTGGAAAATGGCTGACACAATTATTGAAGATGGACTGATCAAATGCCCGGCTGTGTAGTGAAGTGCAGTAGCTAGTGGAGTGTCTGATCAGTGTGACTCCTTTTAAATCAGATCAATAGAAAACTTTGCAAAAACCCTACAGAAGGCCTTTCCTCAAGAGAGGATGGGCAGGACAAGAAAAATCTGTTGCCTTTTATGAAAATAAACAGGTTGAAATCAAAGCATAGGAATAAAAAGGGTGTGTGACTGCAGCAACAGGGTTGGGTGGGGATTAATGCTGAGGCATCTATGCACAGTCTGAAAATTGAGCAGAAGGTGATGCAAAATGAATTGATGTGAAAGAATCTGAATCTGTGAAAGAAAAATCACAAGAAAGAAGTTTTTTTTTAAAGTTGATGCCTGAGTTTTGTAACCATGATTAAATGTCGTCATACTCTGAGAGTAAAAGCTGATTTCTGCTGTATTTGAAAGTTGATTGTGTGTGCCTGAAGTTTAGGTTGCACAAAATAAGACACGTCTCTCTCAGCCTTCTCCAGACTGGTGCTCTCCAGGTTCACTGGGTTATAACTACCCCATTCCCAACCAACAGTCATGCTGGGTGAGGATGATGGAAGGATGATATAATATATACTATATTACATTTGGAGAGTCCTGGGTTGGGGAAGGCTGGCCTGTAATATAACCTGATGGGAAAGACGTGTAGTATGGAACTACAGTATGTCTCAGTATTGGCTGAGGTGTTTGACACTGAGAGAAAGAAGTACAGCCTAAGTATCCCTTTTCTGAAATGCTTGGAACCAGAAGTGGTTACATATTTTGGATTTTTTTCAGATTTTGGAATACTTGCATACCTTGGAGATATCTTGGAGATGGGCAAAATTCATTTATGTTTCTTTTATACCTTATACATATACCCTGAAGGTAATTTTATACACAATATTTTTAATAATTTTGTGCATGGAACAAAGTTTGTGTGTGTTGAACCATCAGAAAGCAAAGGTGTCACTATCTCAGACACCCATGTGGACGATCTGTGGTTGTTTTGGATTTTTGGAGCATTTCATATTTTGGATTTTCAGGTAAGGGATACTCAACCTGTACTTGATACTAAGTAAGCCGCCCCGATTGTTTTAACAGAGGGGCGGGGTATAAATAAATATGATGATGATGATGATGGAATAAAATTAATGTAGCCACAACTTTTGCACTTCTGATACAGGATTCTGGCAAGGTTTTAAACTGGGGTTACCCACCAGTGGAGGAAAAGAGTCATCCTTTGAAGCTGCTGGGAATAATTTGCTACTTGGACACATGATTCCCCCAGGAAGCCCATATGCCAGCCGCTGTTTGGGAGGGGAGGAGAACTGCTCCTGAACAAATAAGAGCTGCCAGCTGCTGCATTATAAGTTTCATTCACTTCTGTTCTGGCTATTTGTGTGCACATGCTCTGTCCCCTCTCTGAGCAGCAGCCTGGCTAGTTGGGGGTTAATGCCTGGGATCTGTGCAGAGGCAGGTGGGCGGTTCTGAAGCTGTCAGCCTCCTCTAAGGAAGGCAGCACCAGCAGAGAAGCTCCGCTGAGGAGAATGAGGGGAAGGCCGAGGAGACACAGCCCCTTTCCCTTGACAGGGCTGGGTTCCCCAGCACATGGGCTACTAGCACACTGATGCTGCATCACAGGGTTTGCGTTGGCAGCAGGCAGAAAAAGCAGGGCGGCAGCCTGTGGTAAGGCACTGTCTCTCTGTGTGTGTTTGTGTATGTTGTAAATGGGGGTTCTGTTTGTGCTTTATCTACTTGAAGCACTGTTGTTTGGCCCCTGTCTGTGCTCTGGACCATCCCACACAACTACATTCTTTAGTAGCATATGCCTGTGCCTTGCTCATGAGTCTGTCGTCTCTGTCACAGCCGTGCTTGGTGCCACGCGCCTTTCAGTTCTGTCACTGCTGTGCTTTCCTTTGCCTACCTCTTTTCCTATTTCAGATTCCCCCATTGCTTACTTGGGAGATGGAGTGTGCTGTGTTGATGCTGTTTTTCCTTTAAGCCCATTTATCTTTGAAGGTGGTGGTGGTGGGTCACTAAGCTGCCCCAAAGAAAAGGGCGAGGAGGTAAAGGGAAGGTGCAGGGAATATTGATGTGGTTTTAGGAATCGGCTGGCTTTTGTACACGACTCTCTCTTCACCTTGTCCCAGAAATTCCCCGTCCCCAGCTGTCAAATCTGGTTTTGGAATTGGATCTCCCTCCCCAATATGTATATGGGAGGAAGAGAGAACATGCTTCTAAGCAGAGTGGAAACCAGGGGTCACAATTTTCTTCTGTGTGGATGTGGAAGGTTCCAAAATGAAAGCAGAACTAGTGCTGCCTGGAATGTACTCTGAGTAAATACAAGTATGGGGGCTAAGCACAGTTCCCCCCATTATTCATTTCAGTGGTGGGGGAAGAGTGTCTAGAGCAATGATGGGTAGAGGATATTTTGTGAGAGTGTTTTGTGCATTTTGCAGGGAGTGTGAGCTTTTGGGTAGCAGGGACATTAGAGCATGATGGGCAAAGGGAATTCACCTTGTGGGTCAAAGGTTGGGCTCAACAGGTGAACCCCGAGGAAAAAAGAAATCAGGGGCATAGGCCTCTGACCAAAAATTAGGGGAATTTGAGAAGAACAAGCAGTGAACATCTTAGTGTTTTATTTATCTGGCTTCTTCCTAGGATGCCTGGGCATAATTTAATCTCATCTATTAATTTAATCTCTAGGGTAGCTGGAGAACATTTTGAATAACAGTGAGTGAAACAAGAGATTTGATTTATTTTGTGTTTCCTGTTCTACAAGTCTCTCCATATGCCTGTGTTCACCAACCTTGCACCCTATGGATGTGTTGGACTACAACTCCCATCATACCTGACACTTATGCTGACTGGGTCTGATTTGGGATTAGAGTCTAAAACCTTGCTCTATCCCTTAATGCAGACAGGTGCAGAAGACCAACTGTATTTGGGAGTTAGAGAGGAGTCCTGTTCCAGTTTATTTTGTAGGAAAACCCCTTGTTCCAAAGTGTATTTCCCTTCCCTAGAGATTCAGACTGATTGTCTTGGGAAGATGACTGGTACCCATTTGGTGTAATTTACTGCCATGAAATTAGGAAAGCAGAAAATATGAGTAGTAGTAAAAGTCTTATCCACCCTCACATGCCCACCCTACCCCCTGTATTTTGGTAGCAGCAGATATCAGAGCTAGGTTTGCTTGGTACTGAGAATGAAATATAGGGCAGGGCTGGGTGACTTGTAACTCTCCAGAAGGTGTTGGCTCCTCCCATTATCCTTCATTATTGGCCAAACTAGTTGAGTCAAAAAGGGATTTTGTAGTAAAATTTTAGGCCTCAGGGTGTTAGCCCTTTTTGAGAAACTTCTTAAAAATTAAAACTGTCAGGAATTAACTTTATTGTGGCAGAGTTAGAGCAGGAGCGGGACTCAGAGGTACAGTGCTTTGACCCAGCCATGAGAACAAAGAGGCAGGCAAGCTTCTTATTAAAAAAAAAAAAAAAGACAAAAAACAACTTAAGCTTTACTAATGTCTTTTAAATCTACATATGCATTGGAGCCTACATCCTAACTCACTGATAAATAGGTTTTGAGTAAGAAAGAAGTTCATCTTCACTCACCGTCCCAATGAGACGAAAGGCATTCTTGCGGAGCAAGATGGAGAGAGCAGCATGTAGCTTCAAGACAAGAAACAAAGAATAATAAAAGATCTAAGACCAGGAGGCAAATAAACCTAGGTCACGTGATCTTGTAGTTTGGTTGTGTACTGTTTACAGCCATGCTCATTAAAGATAGGATGAGAGGAAGGCATGCAGGAGACCCTACCCTATCTGTCACTTATCTGCTCTAATAGCAAACAAGTGGAGAGAAAGAATGCTGGATTTTCCCAACGGCTTTGAGGCCAACATCTTCTGGAGGGCCACATGTTCTCAGTCCCTGATACAGGGGATAGGGCAGTGAGATTTGTGCTCATGAAACAATAAGCACTGTCTGGGGAACAATCACTGCTTGGAGAATGCTGCACCCCAGTCACTACTGATTAGAAGGTGTTGCCTCAGATACATTGGATCTGAATTATCCATTGTGCCTTATCTAATTTGTTCTCTCTCTAAACATATTGAGGCAGATAGGCAAACATCCTTCTCCTGTACAACATTGTCTCATAGTACCAACCACAGTGTTTATGTAGTGCTTGCATTGCAAGAATTAGAGATGCTGGTCAATTGACCAGTCAGAGATTGGCAGCTTGGCTGCCTCTTGGTCATGATCAAGTAATCCACAAATTTGCAAATGACCCTGTGTATGTGATTGCCTGCTGTTTTATTGTATTATAATAGCAGGAAGGAGGGCGCCTTCTGCCCTATCCCCACCTGGTTCAGTCAAAAGGCCAAACTCATCCTATGTATTTAACTGGCATCTTTAAACATAAATATGTATAGGAAACATGAGGGAATTCATACCACTCCATGTTGACAGCTTCACCTATGTCTGGCTTCTGTACTGGCACTTCTTTTCTTGACTTTGCTATGGACCCAGTATGAGAATCTGACTTCTGTAACCAGAATATGAGCTCCACAAGTGACAAAGTGGAGGGGAAGGAGGCAGCTGGAATTGCTGTCTGGAAAGTTTGACTTGGGAGTGGTGGCTGTTTATAGTGTAGAACACATGCATGTGCTTGTAATTAGATGCATGCATGCTATGCAGTTCCATAGAGATCTGCCCCTTGATCAGAGAAGGCTGACATCATTCTTGCATAGTACATTCAGCAGGCAACCCAGCAGTTTAGCCAAGTGTGGACCCTGAACTGTTTCCCCTCTGTGGAATGACGGTCGGCTAACCTGGGGCCACTTCTTAGGTAGTGTGAGGAGGAGTGATGGTTAATCATCTTTGCTGTTGTAGCAAAATAAGGTGCATGAGGGAGATTTCATAATTTACAGATTGGCAAAGAAATGTTCCTTTTTCAGAGGCATTTCACATATGTTCAGGAGGGCCTTTGTCCTTTTTTCAGTGGGAAGGAAGAGTATGTTTTCCCTTGGAAAAGGAATTCTGAATTTATTTAAAGATGCTCTCAGTTTTACAGTATTTTGTTTTTGAAGAAAAGTGGCAATCCTACAAAGATCAGAAGTGCTCCAAAGTGAAGTCTACCAAAGAGTCACCCTGGAGTGAGGTCTACCAAAGAGTCATTGTATTTACTGTGAGAAAGAGGGTATCGCCCACTGTTTTTCTTATCAAAGACAGCACTTCCAGAAATTAGAAGTTGCACAAAAATTACACTGGCTAATTAAAACCAAGTCATAGACAAGTCAGATGTCAAACGTAGATGTGCCTTAAAGGACTCTGTTTTGTCCCACCTGCCCTGCCTGTTGGAAGTGGGTAGACACACTGTCTCTTTAAGAGCAGCCTCCTTTGTATGCTGTGGCTGCAGTAAGCTTGGCTCTGGGCTCCTGCCCTCATGTGGAACTGCAAAGCAAACGAAAAGGCGCTTCCCTTGTTTGGTTCCTCTGTTCCAGCAGTCACACAATGGAGCCTTGTTGTGTCAGGAGCTCTGATCTCTCTGGAGTAGGCTCAATGTTGAGGCTAAGCTTCGCACCCCAACTGTAGGTCTATGTTTCCAGTAAGGACCAGTTTTCCCACTCCATCCACATGTCAGGGAAGCTTTTAAGGTGCAAAGGTACCTGCTACCAATTCTGTTCCACTGGCTGGCCAAGTTGATGGTTCTCCACTGGGTCATATAACCTTCCAGTCTGGCTGGAAAAGAGGTGAGAATTGTATAATCTGCCCCAAACTGTACTGGCCTCTGGGCTCTGTCCCATCTGAAGCCAATTGAATCAGCAAAATTCCTGGCAGTGCCAACCCAAGACACCCCTGCCTCTCTGCAGGGACCAGATTGTGATGGAAGGCAGCATTGCTCAGATTCTTCCATTGGTATTTGGGGAATGTCTGTCTCAAGCTGCTAGCTGTAGATGTGAGAACCCACTGAACACTATGCAGTTTTACTGACTACTGTGTGTAGCCACATTCCTGGGCTATGTGTGACCTGCTGGGGCCCTCCCAATATTGTTGAACTACAACTCCCAGCATGTTTCCTCATTGACTATGCTGGCTAGGACTGATGGGAACTGCAGTCCTGTAGCATCTAGGGAGGATACACTTTGCTAACCACTGCTGTAAATAATTCTGTTTTGCTTGGGATGATGTTTCGAAAGGGGCTTTAAGTGGTCTGTCATGTGTGCACCTTTCTTCTGTGACCTGCCATTAGTGTGAGGCTAGTAGCTGCAAGTTACCTGTGCTCAGTGCAGTGTGTACCTATTCTAACACTACATTTGGAAATGCCTTTCATAGGACAACAAAACCTAGATTTAGCCCCACCACATTCCCCCTCTGAAGATGTCTGCCTAGGACTGCAGTTTGGCCCCCTTGTTTCTGATACTTGTGGCAAAAGCACACTTGCAGCCCCACTTAACACTGGAGGACTGAGGCTTTCCTAAGATTCTTATTTAGGTATTAAATTATTATGGCTTTTTGTTTCTCAAATCCCAAAGCAGTTTACAATATTGCAATATTAAAATCCACAAAATGCAGCAAAATCAACGATTACAATAAAACAGTGATAAAACAATGCAATATTCTATTAAAACTGCTAGGGGTAACTAACTAAGTTGTTGATGTCCTTCAGAATTTGGTCATATGGTGCTGTTTCTGGTGTTTAAAGAGAGTAGGCTTTCTTTTTTGCAAAAATGCCCCATCTCCAGCAATCTTCCCTGAATTAACCTTTGCTTCTCCCATCCCTTCTGACATACGAGTGAGGTTTTTCTAAAACATGTTCCTAAATGTAGGCTTAGAGTCTGATACAGAAGCAGGCTATTGGCTAGCAAAATTTAACGGTGGGAGAGGAACCTCCTGGGCCTTTTTGAATGTCAGTTGAAGAAGGGACAGTTTTACTGCATGTTGCTTCTTCTGTCATTGTAACACTCTGAGAGGTGAAGCTGTGTCTGCTGAAACTCTCCCTTTAAAGCAGCTTTTAAATATCCAGTGTCAATCTCATGCTGAACCTGACCTGCTTCTCCACACTCAGGAATATATCTTAAGAATTCTGGTGGTGCTTTTATCTGCGGCTACATTGGCCTTCCTGGTGACTCTGGTGACTTTGATGCATGGTGGGGTGTTTTTTTTTTTTTTTTTTGAAATAAAATATTTCTTTTCCTTCTTATAAAACCATATAATGTTTTTCTCTCTCCTTCATGTTCCAAGTAGGATTTTCATTTGTTATCATTAGCATTGTGCTCAAGGCATGTTGTCATGGCTTATGATCTAATGCAGGCCTCTGTAACCTCATATGAAAAATTCAGTATAGCAGTTCTGTTCTTATGTGGAGCAGGGAAGCGATGGAGGGAACTTGATGCCACTGGGGAATTCTGGGAGTTGTGGTCCAGAAGTTAACATTTCAAAACTTTGCATGCTGTTTGATGTAGATTTAAAGTTGATCTTGCCTCTATATGATTACCTAGGAGGCCCTTCAAGTATCAAGGGGCCATTTTGTTGTGGTTGTTGAATTGTACAAACACCCATAGTTCCAGTCTGCAGTGGCAGTAAAGAAGCATGCAAGCGCATTGTGGTGATATGTGTTACAACAATGAATTCTGTATGGAAGCATACAAACTCAAGAGTGAAATAAAAGTGAGATGACTCAGATGTGTTCAGTAGGTGGCCGTATGCTACAAAAAAGTTTTTTTACATTAAAATTATGATGTCTATAATGGCCATTGTCCTGTGAGAGGCAGATTTGTCTTGTTTTATTGATGCACCCATTGTAAGTAACTAACTCTTTCTCTCTTTCCTTCTTTCCCTGGCAGTGCCCAGCGACCTGACGCCTGAGGAGTGCCAGGAGCTCGAGAACATCCGTCGACGCAAGCAGGAACTGTTGGCAGACATACAGGTGCATTGGGTCAGGGTGAAAGTAGTGATAAGAGTGGCATATGGAAAGATTGGAGCTTAGTGACAGAGCACGTCCTATACATGCTTACAGAGTGTCCTAGCTTCTTCATTTCCTGACATCTCCAGGTAGGACTGGAAAAAGTGAAAAGCACCCTCTCCAAAACCCTGGGGAGTCGCTGCCAGTCACAATGGACAAGAAGTTAGATTTGGTATAAGGCAGCAGCTTACACAAGAAGTCAAGTAATTATCATGTTACTGGGAGTTTTGTGTGTCTTATTGCCATGGCAATATTTTTTGCTATCTCCAAGTCTCCCTCCACCCCTTTGGTCAGAGGAAGGTCAGTGGCTGTTCTGCCACTCCTAGTCTACCTAGCACTGGTTCATTTTGGTTCCTCCCTCCTGCTTGCTTTTGGAGTCTAACTTTTTTGCATTGCCAAGAGTCAGCCCAGAAGAAGTGAAACAAAAATAAAGGAATACCTTTGAGCATGTGTAGAGTTTCTTTTCCTTGCCCCAGGTAATAACAAGCAGCCCCTCAGCATCTTGGATTAGCAGCAAACAATTCTTGTTGGCATTCCTCTGCTGGGCAAAGAAGCATTGGGTTCCCCCCCCCCTTCACCAGAATGATTCTCTGTATGGCAGCCTGGAGGGTTTACACAGCAGGGTCTCAGGCACATGTCACTACAGATCAACAAGGAGTGTGGCCATGCTGGCAAGGGAAGGGAGGGGTGAGAAAATGGCCTGAGGCACCAATTAGCCAGTGGGGTGCCTGTGTCTAAACATTAGGTTGGTGGGGAGGGAAATACTCCCCTCTTCTGCTTCTAGCCCTGGCCTGTCAAGTTGATGCACCTTATGGACCTGACAAGATAGAGGGAGGGCTTGGGGTATTAGGATCCTGCTTCGGCACTTGCTTCTGCAGTGTAACTAGCCACCTGCCATCTAGCTCTTTCATGCCTATTAAGATAAGAGGTAAAGTCTGTGTCGTTCTTCAGGAAGGGGAGGTGTCTTTCAAAGTAATGCTGAATAACATTGCCTCTTTGCATCCCACTCACTGCATTCTTCATTAGCCAGCTAGACCCGTCCACTTGGCTCTGCCATTGGCTTCCTTTTCCTTGCACCAACTTGCTTATGAGTCCTGCACTTGGCAGGGATGCTCATCAATCCCATCGACAATAAATAAGGCAGCAGCAGCAGCTAATCACTGCCATATGCTGGATGCTTCCTAATGAGATTAACACAGTAATTGTGTTAGCCCCAGGGGCTCACTCTTCCTTCCTCCTTCCTTCGGTTTTTTTTAGAAGAGCTCAGTATGCCTCAGTATGTCTTCCTGCAGTCTGGCACTCACTGCCCAGTTTGTCTCAGTTGCTGTACTAGCAGACATCTCTCTCTCTTTGTCCCAAGGTGTGTGTAGCAGGCTTTGCCTGTCACTGCTGACTAGTGAAGTGTCTGAAGTGGGAAACGGGGTTTTCCCCTTAAGTGGGAAGGGGAAGTCCTGTTTGTTAGATTTGTGGATGCAACCCTGCTGCTCTCTCTCCCCCCCCCCCCCATATATCCATTCAGCAGACTCTTGGGTCTTGGTGGTGCTGTCTTGGCAAATATTTCTTGTGATCTGTTGGTAGCAGTGGGGAGAAAATGTTTATTTCTCATCTCCCTTGTCTTACTATCATTTATCACCATCCAGCCTGGATTAATGAGGTTGGGGAAAGTCACAGAGGTCAGATGAGGCTGGGGAGTAATAGAGACCTTATTTTTTAAAACCAAAAATGCTACTCCTTCCCTCCCTTCCAAGTGATCAGGCCCACCAGTTCATTTATTCCTCATTCATGTTTGTTTTTTACTCTTCTCCCCCATCCTCATCCAGCGTCTGAAAGATGAGATAGCAGAGGTGACTAATGAAATCGAGAACCTGGGCTCCACAGAAGAGAGGTGAGTTGTGCTTCTTTTGGAGAGGTGGGGAGAGTGAAAATGGGGGTGGTCTGGTTTTGACTGCTTTACGAGAGTGGATGCTGTAAGAATAAAGGAAGCAAACTTCCAAAACCTCTACAGCAGACCTGAAAGAAATGCTGGCATAAATGGACATTCATGATCACAATTGAAATGGAAGTGTCCACTTCTTCAAGGAGGCCAGTGCATAAACTTTTGTGCCAACTGCAGATTGCACTTTGCTCATGTTGTGCATGAAGCCTCCAACATACATAAATACTTATACCATCAAAAGCAAGTGCTCCCATGCAATTACACAGTAAAGTATTTTGGCCTCTTCTGCTGACTAATTTGTCTTATGGTATGACACACCTTTGGTCTGGATCTCTTTACATTGTGTTCAGAATTGAAATGTTCATCTTGGCTGTGTTATTCAGAGCTGAGGTTTTGCTATGCTTAGCACCTATAGGCTGTGTCTTAGGCCTATCAAGAGGCTGAGGAAAATCATGTCAACTGTTGAGGTGAATGGGGTGACCACATGTCTGTGCATGTGTGGCTAGCTATGGTGCTCAGATGTGTGCGTAGCAACATGGGCCTAAAAGCTCCCAGACTTCTCATTGATCTTAATATCATCAAAGGATATTTGGTTCTGATCTGTTCCCCAAATGGCTCTAGGTCTCACCTCAGCTTTACTCCACTCCCCACAACGCTGGTTTTGTTTCCCATCTGGCACCAGATTCCCTGTCTCTGGCTGTTATGCTGACCTGGGGCAGATGGAGACACCAGCAGATTAGGTGCCCTGAATTGTCAAAGGAAACTGACGTGTGATGTCTCTTTCAATCACTCAGTACTGTATAGTTTCCATTGCTCCCCCCACCTCCTGCTGCAGAGGCCCTCACGGTGTAGGGCAACCCAAAAGGCTTTTCCTTCCTCTTGCTTCTTACTCTGTCAGGGCACCTGGCACATTAGCTGGAGACCTGCTTGATAAGTTATGCCAGTTCCCTGTCACAGGCTGCATTTTAGTGCTACGAGGCCTTTGGATCCCACCATTTTTAAATGGAGCTAAGAAGATGTATATTTCGGGGTGGGAAATAGAGGTATTTCAGAGCTTAGGCTTGAAAGTAGGCATCCTGTTAGAGATGGAAAAGCAAGTGGCTTAACTCTCCTGCTTGTCCTGTGTCTGTGACTCTTCCCATCTTTACCTTCTCAGGTTTGTAGAAATAAAAAAGACAGAAGGAAACAAGGGATAACAGGAAGGTTACAAACTGAAGGTTGTTTTTTTAAAATCTAGACCCAACTAAAAATTTCTGTGAATGAGGCAGGGAAATTGTCAGGAAATGACATGGATGTGACCACAAGATGGAGCTGTAAGCCTAGTAATGAAAGTAGTTAAACTCCAGTGGCAGGTGTGTGTGTGAGTTAGCACTTGAGAGTATGCACACTTGAGATGGCTGATGTAACAGGCATTGTTTAACTGCCTGTAAAAAGGAGATGGGAATTATCTCCAGTGTGGGTTTGTTGTGGATAGTAGTTGGTGAAGCAGTTTGTTGGTTTAAGAGAGATTGTCCTATACTCTGTATATGTATTGTAAATATACTGCAAACAAAGATTAAAGTCCTCAAGTTGAGTGAAGGCTGGCCTTGTTGCTGTCCTTATTTGGCAAGCCAGAGCTCAAGGCAGTGTGCTGGGGTGAAGGAATTTTTCCTTCTCAGCCTGAAGTCTTTCTACACCCCAACAAGGGTTATTGGCCCCGTGTCCGCGTGGACAATGCTTGAGAAGCTGTGGGAGATATAGTTCTGTAATTGGTGAGCTGTTTTGTGTTCCTGGAGGGCTGAAGAGAAAAGTCCTGGAAAGGAGTGAGTTAAGTGTGTCTACTCAGGGACTCTGCTCTTATCTGTTTGCTTTGGGAAGCTAATTGTTTTTGGTAGCCTGCCCGGACTGTTATCAGTGTGTTTGTTTGCATCTGTTTAAGTTGTAGACTCAGTGCAAACATGGAAACAGCAGTCAGGTTTGAAAAGCTGTCTGAGAAGAACTATGCTTCCTGGAAAATTTACATGCAGGCTTTGCTAATAAAGCAGGACTTATGGGACTATGTAAAGAAACAACCTGACCCTGCTAATGAGGATGAATTAATAGGTGATGAAAAAGCTAGAGCTTCCATTATTCTAGCTGTAGAATCGAATCAGCCGAATAATATCAGAGATAAGAGGTCAGCATTTGAAGTCTGGAAAGCTCTTGAGAATGTCAACCAACTAGCTGGAGCCTTGTCAAAAATACTGTGCAGCAGAAAGCTGTATTGTTGTAAACAGCAGGAAGGTGAATCCGTGCTTGTGCATTTAAAAAGGATGCAGGATAATTTTGCAGAGTGCAGTGAGCGTGGCATCCAAATAGAAGAAACCCAAAAAGCTTTTATACTCCTGAGTAGTCTAAACAGTGAATGGGAGTTTCTAATGTACAATCTCCAAGGAGTAGCCGAAGCTGATTTAAATGTTGACCTCATGGCATCCAGAATATTGGAAGAGGCACAGAGGAGAGACTCACAGGAGAGCTTCAAGGGAGTGACCAGCTGGAGGAGACAACCAACCAACCAACCAATCAATGTCCTTGTCTGAGGAAGGGAGTGGTGCTGTCTGCAGAACATGGAGGTGTTTTTCCTGTGGAGAGACTGGACATTTGATAAAGAACTGTCCTAAGGTCTCTGCAGCAAAGAAAAGACAGAACTCACAAAGAAAAAGAAAAGACAAGCCCCAAGATGGGAGGGGGTTTGCTACTACTGTAGAGGGAGTTATAAATGAGAAAAAGGACCAGTCTGTCTGGATTTTGGACAGTGGGTGTTCTCACCATATGACCCCTGATAAGGAAAAACTACAGAGCCCAAAGCCAGCACCAGTGGACACTGTGGTATTTGCAGATGGTAAATCTGGCAGTGTAGAGATTCAAGGGTCTGTATTAATCCCTGGTTTAAACAAGGTATTTCATAATGTACCGTGTGCACCAAAACTACAAAATAGCCTTGTAAGTGTGGCATCCCTAACCAGTGATGGATATGAAATCCTTTTCAAAGGAGATGAGGGGATTGTGTCCAAGGAGGGAGTAGTATGTGGTAAAGCATGTCTTTCTACACCCCAACAGAAATTGCAGAATGAAAGTACTCTAAATCAGGCCTAAGTAGAATCTACAGTAGGGGTGGGCAAAGTTTGTCCCCCCAGGCCATTTTAGTCCTTTTAAAAAACAAAAACATGAAGTGAGCAGGAATTGACTTTGTAAGCCAAAACATGGTGAAATGCCCTCTAGTACTCTATCGAAGGCATTTAGGGGCAAAACATTTTTTGATATTTTTGTGGAGTGTGTGTGCGTGATAGGGGCATGGCTCTCCAAGGTCTCCTGAGAAGCTAATGCACCCCCTGCCTCCTACAGTTGCCCACCCTAGTTTACAGACTGTTCATTGGTGTTGGAATTGGAGAGGAATCTCACCAAACCTTTTGTGTCATCTAGGAAAACCATGCAGAGAAACAAGCAAGTGGCAATGGGAAGAAAGAAGTTCAACATGGATCCCAAGAAGGTAACCCACGTAGGCTTAACTGTGCTGCTGGCAGTGGTTAAGTTCCAGGAATCACTACAAGGCTCTCCTGTGCAGACAAGGTTATAGGGTCTGATCACAGACTGAGTGCTGACTTTTTGTTTTGTTTTGTTTTTTTGTATGTCTCCCCCCCCCCTCAAAGTATTGGGTTCCTTCCTCCCCACTTCAGCACTTTCTTTCTGGCTTAGAGGAAGCAAATGTGCCAATGCCATCCCTAAAACCCTCAGTTGGACTTCTTTTTTTTTTTTTTAAGCCAAGCTCACCCCTAGCGTCTTGAGTTACCCAGATCTTTGGACAGACAATCCTGGCTCATGCTGGAGATGCCAAGATGGTAGATATACTCCCACAGAAGGGGAAGGAGTATAAACTCCTACAGAACTGAGATATACTCTTACAGAACTGGGAAGTCCCTAGCTCAAAACTTCTCTCAATCACAATACTCCTTCAGTGGTTTGAGGCAAGTTACTACTCCCTTGGACCTAGACCACCTCCCTATGGATCACTTGTAAAATGGCCTATCTTCAGTGCTGTTGTAGGGAGAGCTAAGATAATATACATAACATACATGGCCATTTGACATCTCTACATGTGCTGCATAGTATTGTAGATGTCTTTCATTCCCATACCTGTGGCCAAGTCTCATGGGAATCCAGAGAGAGACACTTTTCTTTCTGTTGTGCTTGCAGGGGATCCAGTTCCTGATAGAGAATGACCTCTTGAAGAACACGCGTGATGACATTGCCCAGTTCCTCTACAAGGGAGAAGGGCTTAACAAGACTGCCATTGGTGACTACCTGGGTGAAAGGTAATTGAGGAGGAGCTCTAGGATTTGGCAGCCTTCTCTCACAGCAATTCTGTCACTCCATCTTGATTCTTGTGTCTCAGCAACATTCAACAAGAGATCACCATATGTGGAATCTCTAGAGAAGACATACAAGTTTCACTTGCCCCTGCTTTGTGACTGCAGGCATGTAGATCATCTGGGGTTGCCAACATCTGTAGCCAGCCTGGAGATTTTCTGTGGCTGGGATGTTTTTTGCTCATTCTGGTTGGGAAAAGAGCTAGGAAAAATGGGAAATTTTTTAAAAAACAGCTTAGGGCTGCTGTTTTGTTCTCTGTGCAGCTGGGCAGTGTTTGGCAATGCTCTTCCAAGGCTACCCTGGCATTGATTAACATCTAGAGCTTTGTAACAGCCAGCCTATGCTCTTGGCCATGCAATATACTTCTGGAAGCTTCTCAGGTGCTAGGGGCACATTTGGATGTATGTTGCTTCAGCACCTTGTTATTCTTGTAATACTCATAGCATTGGGTGTGGGGTGGGGGGAGGGTCTGCAGCTCAGTAGTAAGCCACAAGCTTTGTCTGCAGAAAGTCCTAGCTTCAATCCCTTGTCATTCTAACTAGAAGGAGCAGGAAATGGGAACAATTCCTAGCTGCAACTCTGGACAGGACTGCTGGTATTATTATTATTATTATTATTATTAATAATAATATAACAACAACAACAACAACGATGATGATGATGTTTATTTATATCCCACCCCTTTATGAAACACAATTGGGGTGGCTTACAACAATTAAAATATACATCCAAACCCTCAATCCCACCCATCCATTAAAATACAATTAAATAATTTAGGAATTAGTACTGTAGTAGTAGTGTAGTAGTACTGAGCTAGACAGATTCATAGTTTGAAGTGGTATAAACAGCTTCTGGTGATCAAGGTAGGAGAAGACAGCACTTGGTTGCAGCAGGCAGGGTCTAATAGATTTGTGTGCTAGGTAACTGTATATAATGGGTGAATTGCTTGTTCGTTTTCTCTGTTCTTCTTCCTTACTGTAGAGATGACTTCAATATCCAGGTGCTGCACTCATTTGTGGAGCTGCATGAGTTTACTGACCTCAACCTTGTACAGGCCTTGCGGTGAGTGACAGTGGTGTGGGCGGGGGGGGGCAGAGCTGTGGCTGAATATTCCATTTCTCTCATTGCTTCTTGCACCAAAAAAATTTGGTCTGTGGAGGCAAGAAAGAGTACAAGGGTGGGCTGTGGGACTGCCCTGGAAAGATGGCAACTGTGTTTGGGGAGTAGAGCAAGAGTGGCAGTTTCTGCTGTATCTTGCATCCTGTCCACTAAGGGGTTTTATAGTCGTCCCTCCATATCCACAGATTCTGCAACCATGGATTCCACCATCCTTGGTTGAAAATACCCCTCTTCCCCCTCCAAAAAAAATAATTCTGAAAAGCAGATCACAGCTTTACCTGAACATGTTTGTGTGTGTGTGTGTGGCTCCTACAGACAGTTCCTTTGGAGCTTCCGGCTGCCAGGTGAAGCTCAGAAGATCGACCGGATGATGGAAGCATTTGCACAACGATACTGCCAATGTAACCCTGGTGTTTTCCAATCGACAGGTTTGTAACTTATCATCCTGTACTGTGCAGGCTGTAGTAGAATCATACAGTCATAGAGTTGGAAGAGACCACAAGGGCCATCCAGTCCAACCTCCTGCCATACAGGAATACACAAACAAATAATTCCCAACAGATGGCCATCCAGCCTCTGTTTAAAGACCTCCAAGGAAGGAGACTCCACCACACTATGAGGCAGTGCATTCCACTTCCAAACAGCTCTTACTGTCAGGAAGTTCTTCCTAATGTTAGTGGGGCAGAATTTTCATTAGGGTGATGGTTTTTTTTCAAGGCTTCTGGCAGAGTAGTCTTCTAACTTTCACTGCCAAATCCTTTGGCTTGTTGCTGAGAATTTGCTGACTACTGAGTTGCATGAGATATGAAGTGGAGAGGATTCTTTGTTTTTTAAAATCCACTTTTTATCCCAGCTGGGGTAGCTCAAGTGCCTACCCTGTCCCTAAAGGTGAGGAACAATGCAAAAAATACTATATTGAGCTTCCATTATGGAGCTTAATGCTGCTGCTGTTTAGGATATTTCTTATTTATAAGATTTGTATGCTACCTTATAACAGTAAAGAAGTGGGGGGGGGACCCAAATAAAGGGGCCACAGCGATGGCCACCCCTGAAGCCTTTTCTACAAGGAGGGTGCTACCTTTTTTCCTTCTCCCTAGTGATTACCTGTCCCCCTTTATTTGGCAGAGGCATTTGGATGTGCATATGTGGGAGCAAATAATCTTTCAAATAGTCTAATCCCAAGCACTTTATGGTTTTCAAGCTTAAAACCAGCGCTATAAATTAAATCTGGAAAAGGCCAAATCTCATGTGTTTGGACTTAGAGCTTTATAGTGGAACTAGCTGGACCCAGTGTACCATACGCCATTAAAAAACTCCGCCCCCAAATGCCCAGGAGACCTCATGACAACCCTTTGAGGTAGGCTGGTGGGTTTAACTTGGCTCCCTGCAGCTTGTTCTGCCCCCCTGCCCCCCTCGTTCTGCCCCTGACTGCTTGTTCTGCCCCCCCCACCGCTCGTTCTGCCCCCACCGCTTGTTCTGCCCCCCCGCTTGTTTTGCCCCACTGATCATTCTGCCCCCCGCTCGTTCTGCCCCCAACAGCTCATTCTGCCCCCAACCACTTGTTCTGCCCCCCACCGCTCATTCTGCTTCCCCCACTGCTCGTTCTGCTCCCCCGATCATTCTGCCCCCCACTGCTCGCTCTGCCCCCCACAACTTTTTCTGCCCCACTGCTTGTTTTGCCCCCACCAATCATTCTGCCTCCCCCAGCGTTCGTTCTGCCCCCCACTGCTCCCCCCACCACTCGTTCTGTCCCCTCCCCCCACTGCTTGTTCTGCCCCCCTGCTCATTCTGCCCCCCCGCTTGTTCTGCCCCCCCCCGCTTGTTTTGCCCCCCCCTGCTTGTTCTGTCCCCCTGCCTCCCCTGTCCACCGTTCATTCTGCCTCCCCCACCACTCACCTTGGCCCCCACCCCCTGCACTCCGGCACACAGGCACACACCACGTCCACCCCCATGTTACTCCCTCTCCCTCTCCAGCTGCCATGTTTGAAATCTACATGGTCCCGCCCCCAGTGTGCTGATTGGCTGCCCACCAGACCTGTGATTGGTTGGTCAGTTCCTAAGCAGCCAATCAGCACACTGGAAACAGCAACATACCCAAGAGAATTTTATATATAGATAGATTGAAAGGATACCCCATACCATGTTTAATCCCTCCTGCCTCTTTATCCCTTTCCACCCCAGATACCTGTTATGTGCTCTCCTTTGCTATCATCATGCTGAACACCAGCCTGCATAACCCCAATGTGAAGGACAAGCCAAGTGTGGAGCGCTTCATTGCCATGAACCGTGGCATCAATGATGGTGGGGACCTGCCTGAGGAGCTGCTCAGGGTAAGCTTTGTGGAAAGGGACTGGAAATAGAGGAGGGATGAGCTCAGAGGTTACTAGCTTATAACAGGCTAGGCTGTTTGTCTGCCAAGCTAGCGATTTGTACGTTTGACTGGCAGTGACACCCTCGAGTATCAGGGAGAGAGCTTTCATGCCTCCTGCTACTGGCTCCTTCTAACTAACAAAAACAGGACCTGAATCTTCTGCATGAGAACCCTGTGCTCCTACTACTACTGCGCTATGGTCTCTTCCCATCCTGATCACCTGGAATTAGGAACTGGACTTGCAGAGACAGAAAAAGCTGTGCTAGTCCTTACTGTGGAAATAACCCATCTTGTCTTTCTCTTGCCCTTACCAGAATCTCTATGAGAGCATAAAAAATGAGCCCTTCAAAATTCCTGAAGATGATGGTAATGACTTGACTCATACCTTCTTCAATCCAGACCGTGAAGGCTGGCTTCTGAAGCTGGGTGAGTACATTTGGCCAAAGCGAGGCCTGGGCCACAGGGAGCAGGGCTGCTGTTGCCGTGGCATGGGATGCAGGGAAGCATGGAGCTCTGCAGGAGTCTGGTGACTTCTCTTTGCATGGGTTTTGGTGGTCACATACAGTCCAGAACAAAGTATGTGCTACAGGACTTGGGGACTTCCGATCATCCTGGCTTGGGCAGCTTATCCAGCAAGGACAGTGTTGGTTGCGGTTCTGGCTAATTTCTTGTGATTCTCTTTAACCTGTGTATGGTCAAACCAATTATTTGTGTTAGAGGGTGGGCAGGGGGAGAACATGAAGTGGGAAAGACATCTTATGTTTGTGGGTCCTAGGAACAGAAAGCAAAATCAGGTCTACAGTGGTTCCAAGATCATGAATCACAACTTTCTGAGCAGAAGCTGAAGATTTTGTTAATGGTGCCATGCTTCTCACCTCCACATCGCAGGCTAGTCTCTGGCATCGCCTTACGCATCCCACGCACTGGCAGTGCATGCATGGCATCTGCGAGGCGTTCACCAGCCCTCCTTGTGTAGCACTTGGCCACCCTCCTCCTGCTCACTCAAGAGTTTTCAGTTATCTTGCCAGGATTTGGCTGGAGCGAGTTCCCTGGCTGGTTTATTTGTGTTTCCACCCCCACCCCCCACCCCTCTAGGGCTCTCAAATCTTTTGGAATCTGCAAATCAAATTTGAAAACTCAAAACCTCTGAATATTCAAATTTGCTGTGTCTGAATCTCTAATGAAATGCAGCTAATGGAATTACTCATCTGTGAATATAACCTTTCTGATTTTGCTTTGAGACTTTCATGAACAAAATCAAAAGATATGTTATGATTCTAAGCAGAAAGATGCATACCCCATGCAGTTTGACAAATGATGTCTGAGCTGAGACTCTTCTCCTGGGTTTGAATCCTCACATTTTATACTGCTTGCTTTCTGTTCTTTTCAGCCAAGGCTGTGCCATACATGATTACAGATTGCTATGTATTGTGTCATAGGACAAGAAACAGAGGCTGCACAGCACAATGCTGGTGACTGGAACTAGGTTTGCTCACACAATAAACCAGGCTGTGGGCCAGTTGAGAGCAACTATTAAGAACATTGACAGGCTCAGAGAATGTTTTAAAGAAGGGTTGGGCAAATATGGCTTGCCGGATATTTTTGGACCACAACTCTTACCAGCCCAGCCAGCATAGTCAGTGGTGAAGAATACTGAGAGTAGCACTCCAACAACTACTGAAGGGGCACACTTTACAGTTTACTATGTATCAAATACAGGGTTACTTGAAAACACAATTGCATGCTACTGTAGCTTTCTTGTAGCAAAATATTTTATGGCTGTCTGGGCACCAAAGTTTCTACTTTTTGTGCGTGACAGGAAGCATATTCAGGGGTGGCTGTGTTGGCCATACAGCCAAACAAAACAAAATCCACAATCCACAAAGGAGCGATACCTTTATTGGCCAACTAAAATGCACATAAAACATCATGCAAGCTTTTGAAGCTCCACTGGCTTCTTCATCAGGCAAAAGATGTTAAGACCAACCAACATACAAATTATACAGGAGAAGAAAAGTGACCAGTGTTAGAATCACATTTTGTACCGGATGTTGTTTCTGTTGTAGTTCAGTTGGTTTAAACATCTTTTGCCTGATGAAGAAACCAGTGTAGCTTCAAAAGCTTGCATGATGTGCTTTGTGCATTTTGGTTGGCTAATAAAAGTGTTGCTCTTTTGTGGATTGTGGGTTTTGTTTTATTTTGTGACAGGAGTGAGCAAGCTGTGGCCCTCTAGATGAAGGACTTCACTCCCAACAGTCTCATAGCGGTGATGGGACTTGTACCACACCAGTATCTAGAGGACCACAACTTCCTGGCCTATTGCTCTGTGAGTTGTATTTGTAAAAGTTATTCACTAAGAAGAGAAGGCACAAAGAGCAATGTTTTATTTCAGTCTTGGACAGCTCTTGTCTGGGTCTGTAGTTTTTCAAATCTGACTTATGATTTCCTTCCACTCAGCCATGCCTCCAAATACACCCTTTCAAAACAGGTTTTCATCACCTCATAAATCCCGGAGCAGCTAGTGCGCTCTTTTTGTGGTTGTGTGCCTCCCAAGTCATTTCTGACTTATGGCAACCCTAAGGCAAACCTATTATGATGTTTTCTTGGCAAGATTTGTTCAGAGAGGGTTTGCCTTTGTCTTCCTCTGAGGCTGAGAGAGTGCGACTTCCCAAGATCACCCAGTGAATTTCCATGGTTGAATGGGAATTCAAACCCTGATCTACAGAGCGATAGTCTAATGCCCAAACCACTACACCGTGCTGGCTCTCTGGGATCTTTTAAATAACTACATTTCTCCAGCAAGATGTTTGGGAATTGCAGAATAGGTGCAAAAGTCATTCATTGTGCATTCAGTATGATCTTGATTTGTAGTTAAAGCTTATGGGGAATGCCATAAAACCAGAGGCAGTTGATCCAGTTGATCCAACATGGTCCTTGTGTTTAGACCTAACCTTGGAGTGACTCTTATGTTTTAAAAGACTAACTAACCACATAATTTAAATATTTATATCTGGGTAACCGGAAGGAGCTAATGGAGAGGACATGACTATACTATAGCCATGATGGCTATCAAAATGGATACACAGGATAACATACATCATAGCTGGCAGTGAGTTTTTAATTACTTCTTGGTAGGGGAAGGGGGTAGTTCCTTGCCTTCAAGTAATAAAACAGGCCTTGGCTGTAAGCAACAGGAATGAGCATTTGCCAGTGAGATTCAGACTTTCAACACCTTTGCGTTTCAGTTCAGAAAACATTCCTCAGGAGCGTCTTGGTGTGTGTTTATCTTGTATACAAATGTGGCTTTTTGGATTTCAAATTTGGGGTGATTTTTTTTTAAAAATGTGGCTCATACCCTTCAGATAATATTAATACAAGGAATCCAAACATTACATTGGAAATCTGTTTCCACATGACCTCCCATTTTGGGCATTCCTCCTGTGGGTACCATTCCTTGAGGGCAATTGAGAGGAGTGAAGCAAAGAGCTCTGAGGTATTTTCCTTGGGAAATGTCTAAAGCCCTTCTATCTAGACAAGTTTGCTTCAGCTGGGGATCACTCTAGACTGGAACTTGACGTAAATTAGGTCCCATGGTTTGCAAGACTGTCCTCTGGCCCAAAGTCATAATGGACACCACTTGCAGAAAATTTCTTTGATCACTACATGTATAAGAGATTTCCCAATACTGCTGGCTGTATCGTTTGTCAAAAGGGCAGATACCTGGGCAGCATCCTTTAACTTTAGCAGTCTTCTCAGTGTCTAGGACTACCCAGAATGTAATTCTGAGCAGTCCTAATAGAGAAGGTGGCAGATAAGGAAAGAAGTGGCTAAGAATCCCAAGAACATTGTGTTTATGAATGCTTCAGAATGAGGTGGTAAGCACCAGAGGTAATTCTTTATGTGGTCAGGATCTTGGAGACATGGTTCATGGCTGTCCCCTGGCTGAATCCTTTTGCCCTTGATGATGCATGCCACCCTGACTTTGCCCCCATGGAGGTGTCCTGGTTGCAGGCCATTTTACACCTATCACCTGCCTTGGCACTAAAATGACTAACTGTCCAGATGGATGTCTCTGTGGCAAGCATATTCACGATGCTGCCAAAAATTCCTTATACTTAGGAACAAGGGTGAACTTTTCTGCCAGACGCTGCAGCATTCTTGACCGTGGCATGCTGGTGACCCTAAAAGCTGTAGGGTAGGTCTGGCCCTTTTCAATATTCTGGTGGAAAGAATGGCCTGCATTATTAACAGGAGAGATGTTGGCCTCCTCTCAAGTTGTGCTCACCTCCCAACCCTTCTACTGTTGCTCAAAAACCTTTAGCTTGGGCAGCACCCCATGCTGACTGCCACTGGGAGTATGCGCTGTGAGCAAATTTTGAAGTCCTTTGTTTTTTAATTTTCTTTTCTCCCTCATTTTGTATGTTTCCATGATTTTGGCTCTGCCTTTCCCTGTTCCCCCAAACTCCAGGAGGTACGTACCCCCCATATCCCCTTGCTAGCTTCGCCGGGGGCTAGGGGCGTGCTGCTGCAGTGCTTCTTTATTTTTCTGTTCTGTCTTTATTTTGAATTGCTGGTGATACATTAGTCATTGCTGCTCTCGCCACTGTTGCTATTTGGCTGCACAGTCCCTGGGGAACTGGGCAAGATGTGGGATGGTTTGGTAGGTTGAGGGATGGGGGCACATAGAATCTGTGGCCTGCATGGCACAAGAACAAACAAACCCAACAACTAAAAAAGAGCAAGAAGCTCCCAAATACATCTGGCAGCTGCCCTCTCCCCTGCTCTGTCAACATCTAGGCCAGGCATGGGCAACTGTGGACCCTCAGATGTTTTTGGGTAACAGCTCCCATCAGCCCTAGCCAGCATAGCTAATGGTGAGGGATTGTAGGAGTTTCGATCCAGAAACATTTGGAGGGTGCAAACAGTTGCCCACCTCAAGCCTAAGCATTTTTCTTAGTGCCTGAATCAACCATTTACTTATTACAGTATTTGCATACCCCAGAACTGGGATATTTCCCACCTGGGTATTTACTCAAACAAAATCTGTATCTTAATTTGTATCAGAGAAGTAGGAGATAGGAAGGTTACAACACTATTACAAAGAGGTGACTACTCTCAAACCAGCTTGCTATCAGGTATGTGTTGCCCCTTCTTTGTAAATTTATCATGTGATCAGGTTCCAATGCAGAGAAAGTGCCTACATTTGTGTGTGTGTGTGTGTGTTTCTTGCTGTTTCCACAAAATGCTTACTGTAGGGCCTTGAATTGTCTGTCTTGTTGCTCTAAAGGGCCCTTTCTACATGCTGTAGTTCAGCCACAGTGACTGCACAGCTGTCACTTATCCAGCCAGAAGATGTGGCCTCTTCTTTGCCAGAGAGAACAGCTCTTCACCAGCCCTGCATCCAGCAGCTGAGTTAACTCCACTTCTCTTCCCCAGCAAACACAACTATCAAGGGTGTTTTGCAGTGGCAGGGCCATGCAGTTATGCTAGCAGAATGTGTACCTATTGGATGGGGCTCACTATATCACTGTAAAGAACATCACAATAGCCCCTGGCCTCCAGAGCTTGGAAAAGTTACGTTTTTAGAACACAGCTTCCCAAATCCTCCCAGCTAGCATGGCCAGTAATCATGCATGCTGGCTGCAGATCTGGGGAAGTGGTGGTCCAAACAATTAATTTTTCCGGGCTTACTTCCCTTCCCCCCCATGTACATATAGAATTTGAATGCCTCATCAATCTTAAAGCACTTTCCCCCTGATTTTTTTTCAAGATTCTGTCCCTAGTGTTTTACACATAAAGTTAACCTAGCTACTGAAGGTAACCGCAATTATTGGTTTCTAAGCATGTGCCTTCTCCGGCTTAAAAACCCGCAAGTGTGGCCACCTTCAGCAGCAAGGTTAGCCTCTTGCACTTTCATTATAGGGAAAAGGGAAAGCTAGGACTAAGAGGAAGCAATGTTATCTTCATGGTGAAGAGTCCTTCCTGCATTTATGTTAAACATTGGTCTGGGTGATGCTGATGATTTTTCTTAAGATTCAAACGAAACAATTGTTTGTTTGGTAGCACCTACAGTCTTTAAATATCACACTGAGTTCCAGGCAAAATGGAACAAAACCAGCAGTCTTCCCCTGCCAAAGCTGAAGTTTGCTGATTGGTTCCCAACTTGCATTAACACTTTTTGGGATGTCAAGTTAGTTCTAAATACCAAGTTTGTTCAAAATTATTTTGTAAATTTGCATAGTTTTGCTAGTGCAAAAAATACAGAAATCCAAAGTATCTGTTCAGGAGGTACCTTGAAGCTGACAGGTTGGGTAAGAAACTTATTGTAGTCTTTATTTGGGTTAAATACTGCTAGAGTCTGTGATCAAGCATGTGGATTTGTATAGCTTAACAGGCAGATAGACAAACTCTTTAAATTATACTATAACTAAATGTAGTAGTATAAATTATAGTATAGTATGTCACTTTTCATTAAAATAAGGAAATGCCAAAGTCACATGCAAAGAGATCAGGATTAAAACAGAGAAGCCAAGTAATTAACAAAGTCCTTTATCTGGAGAAGCCCTTGTCAAAGGTGCTGCCTATTTAACAGAGACTGATACAATATTAACCCCATTTAAAGTGATGCATGCTAATTGTCATTCAAATGCTTCTGGTTGGTGAAGAGAAGAGGCTTGCTTTATGTGGAAGGTAGATCCCACGAGTGCCACCACCAAGTCAAAATGCTGAACCAGTTGTGAGCTGATAAAAACTCCATTGTGTCACAGCCATAGTTCTCATCAGTCCATTTATATAACACTGCAAATCCTCTTATAGTCCTTATCCCTATGATCTCTGCACCAGCCCTGTGAAGTAGGTCACTCTTTCCATTTTGCAGATAGAGTCCTGGCTAGTGCTGTCCAATGAGTCTGTAACTGGCAAGGCTCTAATTTTCTGAAATAGTTCCCTGGAGACCACCAGCTCCCAGTGTCTTAAAACAAGGTAGTGTTTGCTTATTTACTGTGTTGTATAAGCAGAAGCTGCAGCTATGTGTTTCCAAAAACATCTCAGCAACTGGAAAGGCTTAAAATAGATATCTGATCAGCAGAAATTCATGTGCCTTTTTTCCCCTCCAGGAGTCTCTGGGCCACCAAAAATATATCATAATTAGCATTGTGTACACGCCTGGCATGTAGTTTTCATGGCTGTGGAAGCAAAGTTGCATAAGGCATGACAGGACCTGCTTTCTCAGCTTTTAAACTTGACAGCAAATTGGAGTAATCCAAAATAACAGGGCTTCTTGAATATTGGGTGGCCAATATGAAAACATCATTTTAGAAAGAGTTACAAAGTTTCTACAATCCTCTAATGACATCCCAGTCTCTTGAACTTGTCTACATGTTCTGAGATACTTAAATATTTGCTTTCAAATTATGATCAGCTTCACTTTGGGATTCTGTAATAAAGTTATATGGGGAGTTAAGAGCCCTGAATTATCTGCTGGTTTTTAGAGTTAAAACATCTCAATGAGTAAAATTCCACTTGAGTTTCAGAATCATATTTCTGGTTCACATAGCCAGTATGGACCTTGTGTTAAAAGAAGACTAGCTTAGTTGTCCCCAAGAGCCATTCCACTGTGTGGCCTCCCAGCAGGAACACAGGGAGCTCCCTTTGAGCAGATCAGATTGTCTCTTCATCAAGCCCAGTACTGCGTCTACTCTGAACAGCACCAGCTTTCCAAGGGCTTGGATAGAGGCTTTTCACATCCATTCCTACTTGACCCTTCTAGCTGGACATCATAGGAATCATACTTGGGGGCCTTGTGCTCTACTGCTGAGCTATAATCTGTCCTGTTTCTAGCAGTGACTCTTCTTAAAAGAGTCTTCTTAATTTGCTGAGTGGCCATAAATAGGGCCATCCCATGAACAGGCCTTGAACAGGTGGGGTTTTCTGTGTTCCCTGGGGACTGTGGCAGGCACTCTGGAGCCATTGGCTTTTCCTTTTTCCTTTTTTGTTCTTGGGTTTTTGCTCCCCCCCCCTTTCTTGTGTTGCTGAATGAGGCCTCATTGTTGCCTGTGGCTGTATGTTGGCTGTCAGGGCCTCCCAGGGTGGGTCTGTAAACTTCTGCATCTTTAATCTTTTGTTGGCTCATTTCCACTCCCCTGGGCTTGAGAGAGTAGCTACTCCTGATAGAGGGCACTGAAAGCTGTCCCCTTCTCTCCATTGCTCCCCAAGGTTTCAGGTCTACTTTTCTTTCCAGTACCTCTTGCCTTTCAGATATATAGCAGTCCATATGATGCACTATGTTGCGGTCTCTGAATGGGATACGCCAGATTGAAGAGGGTTGTGTAGACCACAGTATTTTGTGCTTTAGTGGATTAGGCAGCTTTGGTTACCTTATACACCTTTCAGTAGGCTTGCTGTTCAGTACTACACACACACACAAGGTATACTGCATTGACTTGGCAGTCACAGAATCTCTTATCTGACAGTATCTGAGATCTGGGCTATCATGCTGTGTGTGCCAGTTTTTGCAAAAGCTGATACTCTCCCCTTTTGCCATACTCAAGACCCTGGATTTGCATTTGCCTGCCTCTTTACTTTCTTCTTAAAACTCTTAGCTGGGCCTGGGCAGAGAGTGCAGGGTCAACCTCAGGAAAGGGGAGTACACCCTCCATTTCTACACATGAGAGGACGGAGGCATCTCTTCTTAATGGATGGCATTTCCAAGCTGACTCCTACCACCACAGAGAGAAGAGTTGGATTAGAGAAGCCACCTCTGAAACTATCTTGTTTATAGACAGAGCAACCTTTCTCAATCTGGTGCCCTCTGGATGGTTGGACTCTTTTTCTCCTTAGGCAGCATGGCCAGTTGCAGTCCAGTACATTTGAAGGGCACAAATGCACATAGTCTCTTTCACATAACATATTTATAGCATTGTAATTCCACTTTAACTGCTGTGGCAACATAATGTGAAATCCTGGGGTCTGTAGTTTATGGAGGGGTATTCAGAATTCTCAGACAAAGGGCTCTAATGCTTCCCCAAACTATCAATCCCAGGATTCTGTAGGATTCAGCTATAGCAATTAAAGTGTTATCAAAGTGCTATAATTGTGTAGTGTGAAAGAGACCAGTTTCCAGACTGCAATTGTACACCTGCTTGGTAGCTTACCTCTTTTTTCCTGGGATGTAGCTCATTCTTCCCATGTCCGGAGGCTGAATGGAGTCCCGTCTTGAAAGCTACACTGGAACAGGATGAGAATGGTATTAATCCCTTTTTGTCCTCAGCATATTGGTTAGCTCTCCTTGTTGCCCAGGGCAGTGCACAGTGGGACAGGCCACTCTCAGTGACTGAGAGACAGAGAATAGTCAGACTCTGGGTGGGACCTGTTTGAAAGATGGCTGCCAGTCTGTTGGGGAAAACCTTCCACATTCCTCTTATCTCTCCTTTTAAAACAGTAGAGATCATCTTTGAGGAAGGATACCTAGTTAGAGCCAAGCAGAATTCTTTGGGGGTCTGATTTCTTTGCAGTGCTGGTGAGGTTGAAGGCTTTGCCCCTGGTGAGCCAAAGCATATTCCAAAGCCTGTGGGGAAAGCAATGTCTTTTCCTCAGTGGCTGGCAGATGAATGTCCACTCAGTGATATGCAGTAGGGCACTCCCTCCCCAACCACCACTGCCACCACTAGCACCACTACTTTCCCTGCCCCCCCCAGCTTTTGTGCTCACTATATAGCTATGTGCTGCTGTGGTATGGGGCTGGCACTGCTTGCGCTCTTGATGCCGCTCGCTCTGACGCTGTCTGTTCATGCCCAAAGCCTCTAGCTCTGCCTCTGCCTTAGCTGCTCTTGTGCCCAGAGCCAATGTTTAGGTCTGGGCAAGTGTTGTCAAGCTTGCTTCTTCCTTGTACAGGTGGTCGGGTGAAGACGTGGAAACGACGCTGGTTCATCTTGACAGACAACTGCCTTTACTACTTTGAGTATACCACGGTGAGTGGCACAGGGCACTCTAGTAATTGTGCATTGTACACAAGAAATCTTTCAACAGGGTTCCATTCATGCTGCTTTGAATTTTTTTTTAAATCTGAATTGAATGGCTTGGAAAGGCTTCTTACAGCTAGAGTGGTGCAGTGTGCAGTGGAACAACAGAATGATATTCCTGCATGGCAGGGGGTTGGATTAGATGGCCCTTGTGGTCTCTTCCAACTGTATGATTCTATGATAATTAGATGACTTTGATGCAGTGTTTTCTCTATAGAGCCCCAGGAAGCCAAAGTGAATCTGTTAGTCTTTAAGCTGCGCCAGGTCTCTTTGTTGTGTTCATGCAATAGGCTAATGTGGCCACCTCTTTGGAATTAGCATAACGGTGTAATATTTCTGAGACAGAATATCTTCCCATTGTTCAGCTTTAGGATTGAGATTATGTGATATTTATTAGAACTAATATGCTAAGCCATTGCTGAATCCATGAGTCATCATCTTGCAGGACAAGGAACCAAGAGGCATCATTCCACTGGAGAATCTGAGTATCCGTGAGGTGGAGGATTCTAAAAAGCCGGTGAGTAAATGCTCAAGCCAGTGGACACTCTGTAGATGGGTGGAGTAGGAGCCATGGTTTCATGTGCTTCATGCTTTTAAAGCTTGAAAAATGTGTAGGAATGCATAGCCGATGGTCAGAGGGTTCAGAAGTCCTTGCTCAGCATTTTCTTTTTCCCATGACAGACAAAAGTTGTACAGAGTGAACAGAGCTAAACAATTCTGCTTTTCTTGGTAGTCTCTTTTCTTTACTACTTTCATAGAATTACTGTAAAGGCAAGAAAGGTAATTAATGAAAAATAAGGAGCCCCCAGTGCAGCCTTTCCCCACACCTATTTTTATTTAAAAAAATAATGTAGTGCTCCCCTCCCCCTGTGTCCTAGGTGTGGTGCCTGTTGGGTGGGGGCCCGTTTCCAAAATTGGAGATGATATTTCTGGACCTCAAAACAATTCCTGTTTAGAAAAAAAGGGTCCCCCAAAACCTGACTAAATGCCCCCTACAGCCTCTCTAAGTAGTGGAGTGCCTTTTTCTTTATTATTATTATTTTTTAAAAAAAACTGGGTAGGCATGTGATGGCTGCAGTTTCCCAGGTTTGGCAAAAAGTGTAGGCAGCCCCTGAACCTGGTGAAGTTGCCTACTTGTGGTGCAAATGGATGGTAGGTTTCTCAAGTTAGCAATGAGTTTTGCACAGAATACTGTTACCTATGTTTACATGGTGTATATGCAGAACATGTGTGGCCCTGTGGCAGTGTCCAGGTGGTGAAGAATTCCAGAGGATGCTACATTATCATCATTGTCAGTGGCCATGTTTGGATGATTGTGTCTTGGAATATTAAGCCAGCAGATGAACAGGCTTTTTGCCCATACCCAAACCCCTTTGTTTATGCTGAGTCAAATTAGAAAGCTGCTCCCCATAGTTTCCTGGTTTGATTGAAGCTAGGAACTATGGTTACCACCCCCAGAACAAACCAGAATATAAAATTAACTTCAAACTGTATTTTGATATCTTGGCTTGTTTTCAAGCTATTAACTATGGTTTCACAATTTGGATGAAAAAGAAAGCAGTGGTTAATTAGACACTTAATGGTTTTGCCTGTGTGTATATGGAAGTCCTAGGGAACTGAGTACTTGCAGCAGAATCCCTGTGACCATAACTAGGAAGGTCTCTGAAACCCCTGCAATTCATGTCATTTTGAAGCAGTGGTAGCCACCAGTCCTCTTTACTTCTTGCAGAACTGTTTTGAGCTGTATATTCCTGATAACAAAGACCAAGTAATCAAGGCCTGTAAGACGGAGGCAGATGGCCGTGTAGTGGAAGGGAACCACACTGTGTACCGCATCTCAGCACCCACCCCAGAGGAGAAGGAAGAATGGATCAAGTGCATCAAGTGAGTGCAGGAGGAGCAGGAAAGGGGAAACGTGATAGGTGCAGGGATAGAATGAAAGGAATCTGGGGAGTTTGTTAGAGCCTGGTGTAACAAGAAGTGATAAACTATCTGGCTGGAAACCAGAGCATTCATTCCTCTGCCTCGTGGCTGAGTGAAAAGAGGAGACAACAGTGGCAAATGGGTTCTCTGCTAGCTCCCTGGTTGATCTATGTCAGTTATGTTGAGGGATTGGGGCTATGCTTGCATTAAAAGGAAAAATGTAGGGGCCTCTTTAGTGAAGTCCATAGTACAGACCCCTAATTCTCCTGCCCCCTTTTGTTAAATCACTCCCAAGTGTAACCTTCTAGAAAGCCCTCCCTCCGGCTTCCTGATTTGAGCATTCATTGCAGAGCTTTTCTGATCAATCTGGGCTTTCCCCTAACGTTGTTTGCTTTCTTTCTCTCTCCCGCTCCCTCCAGAGCCGCCATTAGCCGGGACCCATTCTATGAGATGCTGGCTGCACGCAAGAAGAAGGTCTCCTCCACCAAGAGACACTAGTTTCCTGGCTTACTCAGTCAGCTGCAGTGTTGGCATGAGTTGCCTCCCAGACCCCTGACTGAGGGGAATGAGAGACTACACAGAACTGCCTGCTCTGTATTGCCACCCTGAGGGGACTAGCTTTAGCTTTTGCTATTCTTTTCTGGTTTGGGGGCAGGAACTGCTGGGGGGCTGGAGGTATGGCAGCCACCAACTCTCAAGGACTTCTTTATTGGTAAGAACACCATCTCTCTGCCAGCCCCTCAACTGGGCAGTTCATGCCATCTACATCCTTGGTAGCCCAACTGGCAGAAAGAGAAGGTTGTTGAGGTCTTTCCTGCTACTGCAGCTGACTTATTCATTTGCCCATGCTGATGGAGAGAGAGCTTCAAGCTACGTGTACCTCAAAGTGGCACAAACCTCTTTGATTTGCCATTGGGAAGTATTGAGTTGTGCCAGGCTTTAGGTTGATATTCTTGAGACCCAGAACCTGAAATGGGCCATGGACTGCCAGAGGCATAGATGAGTTTGCAGCAGGTGGAGGATAAGACTCTTACCTTGGAAGCATAGATTCCCTGTGGCACTTGGTGTTGCCATGATTCCTTGTTCTTTGGTCAGGCACATTGGATAGTTTCCTCCTCCAGACCAATTGAGTCATGCACTGTGTTACATTTAAATTTTTTTTGGGGGGGGGGCTTTCTTTAACAAGAAATTTTATTAATCGTGTTGGGTAATGCACAACCAGGAATGTCAGCCCCAAACAGCTGGCATGGGAGAATAGTGTGAGGCTGCCAGCCTCCAGGATTTCCATTGCCTTCGTTCTAGAGGGCATTTGTTTAGGCTGCCTCTGATGCTTTGTCAGAGTGAAGCCAGCCAGCAGGGGGCTCACTTAAGCCACTGTGCTATCATGAGAAAGCAGTGACATTGTGAGCTGGTGGGCATGCATGCAGTTTTGGGTGGGGCTGGTGGTATAACCCTTGTTGGTGCTTTACAAGTTGCTTTTGTCAACAGCTGCTGAGTCCCCATCCCACCCACCAGTTTGCCATGATGTTATCCCTGCAGAAGATCATACTGCAGCCTTGACTGTGTTTGAATTCATTCAGAACTGGTGACTCAGGAACAGTCAGAGAAGAGACCCACAGCATTGCATGCTGTGTACTGCAGAAAGAAGTGTTACAAACCTGGTTCTGGGTTCTCGAGTAGCATTGGGTTTCAGTTGCACTTTCATTAGGGATGGGTTTGAGAGGCTCAAGATGGACCAGTGGGAGGCAGTAGATCTTAGCCCTGAAGCACAAGCAGGTGGGTATTGGTTGGGGAACTCTTTGGAGCCCTAAGGTGGGGTTGGGAGAGTAAGGCTTTGGAGGAGGGTGGAGATGCTGGCATATATCTGAAACATGGAGGCTATGGGGAAGGGACGGGGGGCAGGGGGGATGAACCATAAGACCTTCCCTTGCCAAAGCCTGTGGCAAGTTAGCCCATTGTATACCTTCTTGGCAAGCTCCAGTTCCCCACCTCAGTGTTAGCCTATTTATCTGAGATGTACATACTCTCTGTATAGATTTTTCTCCTCATAGATTATTTTGTATTTGTTTTGAATATGAAGATTGGTTTGTTTTTGGTTTTTTTGTGAAACTTAACAGGATTCTCAGACATTGCTGGGACACAAGGCGAATGCAGAAGGAGGGTAGAGGTTTCTCCAGGTCAGACAGTTTGGTTGTTTTGAATCCTTTTTTTTTAAAGGGTTTTGTTTTGCCACAACCTTGTGTTCTAGCACAAAGCAACTGCAGCAAATAAAAGTTGATCTCACAATTGGCTTGATACTCACCTTTGGCTGCCTTTGTTCTTCTGGTCTACAGTTATTTGTGCATTTTCTGGAAGTAACGGGTTAGAAACAATTTGTTAATTGTAATCAATTGCTCCCCCCAGCCCCCATCACATAAGGAAGATATAAGGACATTACATTATGACTATAACTTGCTGGGATAGCTTCACTCTTCTCTCTCTGTGTATGTGGGGGGGTGTAACTAATTTTTTTGTTTTATAATTCTGGGGTGTGTAGCTTCACTAAATGGTGGAAGAAGAGTATCACATGACTCAAGTTGTAGCTCATGCTACAGTTTTACCTGGCTGCTTCACACTCTTGTGTATTGAGGTGACAATAAGGTAGACAGGAGGAAAGTGTGTGCTTTGTATCAGACTTATAGCATTCAGATGTATGCGTTTCAAGTAACTAAAAAGTTTTACCCTTTAAAGTTGCATTTATTATGGTAAGTAAACTTGGAGTGGGTTTGGAGTGCTGACAATGATAACTTCAGTTAATTAGATTTTAGAAGTAACTTTCAATGTTTAGATTTCCTGTTTGGGAATAGCAAAATGGTTAGTGACTAGACTAACATCAAAGTAACGTGGGCATCTTCTTCTTTGGATCTGCCAGATTGGGGCACAGTGCTGTGCTGAAGCTAGCTGCTATCATTAGCCAGATTCTCAGTGGATTAAATAATAAGGTGTATATTAGGCACTATGGTTACTATGTTTTAAAAGTGAATAAAAAATCCTGGGTTGAGGACATTTCTAGACTTAGGGTAAGTTAGGAGGATATGCATTAGGAGCCACAGTTGGTGGGCCTTCTGGTTTGGACATCTCCATAATTACTTAGTTAATAAATCAGTTGTTGACCTATCAGTTTTCTATAGTGCATGCATACAGCTTGTATATATGTGGTGGATAACAGAAGCAACTCAAACGTTGGGCACCTCTACTCAGCTTCCTGTCTTCTCAGTAAGGGGTTGTTTAAACGGTGAAAATACCCCTCATGGAATTCACTGTCCTACCTGTCTAAAGGGCATCCCACATCAATCCACTGTATTCAGAAGGGGGGGGGCAAAACAGCAAAAACAACACAGCCTTAGCGGCTTTTCCCGTAGTTTTTTAAAAACAGCAAGGGGGGCACATTCCTGCTTGTTGGGACAAGCAGTTCACTTTGAATTGCTTTCCTATAGGAGAGGAAGCACAAAGATGATTGGCTAGGGGAGCACAGGGGGTGGGGATTGGTAACAGGGCAAGCATCCGCTGCTGCCATGTTGGATTTTTGCCTTAGCAAGTGATTGCTAAGGCGGTAAAATGGGGTGGGTTTTTTTGTTTTGTTTTGTTTTGCTGTCCTGTTTAATTGAAAAATCGCTCTAGTGCACCTTGGACATTGTGTTTTTTTTTTTAAGTTCAGCGATAGCAAAGTACAAATGCAAGTAAATCACTCACGGCTGCCATCTAGCATGTGAAGTTTATGGGGGCAAAAACACCGTTAAGACAAGTCGCTGCTGCTGTGAAATGCCATTACTGCAAGGTATTCATCCCCCCTTCATATAGATGGGGCCTAACATCCACAGTGTTGTATCCATCTACTTACATTGAGGCCGAGATCCTGCCTCAGGCTAGTGGAGTGTACATTTCTTGCAGATACTTAACAGTAGGCAGTGTGCCCAGCTGCCTCCTATAGCACACATAACAATTGCTGGGCACAGCTTCATCTCCCTGGCCACTGAACAACTGGACGGGCAAGCTTGGGATCAATGTGTCTGCTTTGGAGTACCAAGGGGAAGAAGCATTAGCCTTTGCCTCCAGGATAAAACTGCTCCTTCCTTCCTTTGTGCTCAAGAGAATGAGCCTGGGCACATCCCCACAGCTGGTCAATAGAGCAAAGCTGTGGCCAGCAGCCTCCTGGCTGTTGTGTGTTGGGGTGAGGCCTTGTGGAACAAGATACTGGACTCCTCCTTCTGGAAGTACATATGAAACTCATAATCCCCAGTTTCACCCACCCATGTCACCAACAAAATTCCAGACATTTTCCGTCTATATCTACCCTTTCCCTGCATATCTTTGCAAAAGCTCACATGTTTTATTCATTTTCAAGGGAGCAGCCACACTACTCTTATTCTTTTTTCAGCACATTTTTGGATCTTTGGGAGTTATATCTAAAGATGAATGCATACATGAGATTCATACATCATTGTTGTCCTAGATCAGTAGTAGTCTAATTATTCTGGCCTTACAACAATTGGCATATGCATTTACTTAAAGGCAAACCATAATTGCAAGATAATTGCTCAGTTGGGCAAAAGAAGAACATGACCAGTTCTACCGATGGGCAACAATTTCTATGTCTAAACCACTGAATTTCAAGGTGTGCCACCATAGAGCAGAGCAAGAAGTCAAAGCATGAAATTTGCCTTTTTTCAGAAGTATGCAGATTTGATTGTGGTTAGATGTTTATGGCCACAGATTTGCCATGTGTCTGGTACAGTCCAGATGTATTTCAGATGGACACAAGATGGAATAACTAGGGCAGCCAAGGCCTACAGGGAGAATCAGGACAGGAGGGGAGGAGAGCAACATTCTCTGTGGAATCCATACATGTACAGAGAGGAATAAATCATGTGACTGTTGATTTGGGAAGCTGTAGCTCTTGTGGCAGGGTTTAAGAGGGAAGAATCTTGAGAGGCAGAGTGATAAATTTCCAAAACCTTTGTTCTTTAAAGACATTGTTGCCAGGTTTACCTATACTCTGTAAAAGCTAAAAACACAAAGCGGTTTGAAAAAACAGTGTGTAAGTAAAATAATAAGAGATTTAAGGTTTGGTACTAAGCTATGGCACATTCTTATCTTCCTTCACCTGCCCCTCTCCTGTTGTTCTAAAACAAATTTAATAAAATTTTGTTTAGTTTTAAGGAAAATAAGAAAGCTAACTACAGACAAGAGGCTTTTAAGGAATGTTTAGTGTTGACGACTAGCATTGCCATCACAAAACTATTATTTTCAGATACTGCAAAAATGAATTCATCTGTGTAGGAAAGTTGTATTCATTGTATAGTGCCTAGTAACAAAACTGAAGAGGGATATCTGGGTTATTGCTTCTTCCATTTAAAGAAGCAATAACCCAGATATCCCTTTTTTCTTAATATAATGAGTTAGAGTGGGAGATGTTGGCTAATTTTGCTGCTGGTTAAGTTCGTAGTCCAGTTTTGTTGATGCATGACTGGAATCTGATAGTGTTTTTTTTTTTTTAAGTAAGTTCTTGTTGAAATATTAGGCATTTTAATACTGGGCCTTAAAGCAGGATTGTGTTTCAATTCAGTATTTCTCACCATTAGCTGTGCTGGCTAGGGCTTATGGGAGTTGCAATCCAACAACATCTGGAGAGTTGCACTTTGCCCCCCCCCCATAACTCCCTCCTTTCAAAAATGTGGTTCAACTCCTGAACTTCAGTGCTGTCCTAACTGATGACCAGCAGATGGCAGCAGCGTGCCAGCTTTGGTTTAGTAGACAGACAAACGAATTTCAACAAAACTGTATCTACTCTAAAATTAATCATTGGTCTAACATGCCAGCCTCTTTCTCTCTTGAGGACTATCTTTTTTAGAGTTTCTATACTGAAGTTTAGAATTTTTGCAAAACATTCTTCTATTTTTGTAGGCAAGGAATCCTCAGAGCTGGTTTTGCCAGTTCCTTCCTCTGAAATGTAGCCTACAACATTTGGTGTTGTCCCATACAAGCACTAACCAGGGCTGACCCTACTTAGCTTCAAAGATTAAACAGGATCTAAACTATTAATTTAGTTTCTTAACATTGGCTTCTCCTTAGTTCAATCCAGGACTTTTAAAACTGGGACACTTGTGCATTCTTAGCTCCACTAAAGTAAGAAGATCTAGCTCAGTCATTTCACCACCTTCTTGGGCCCTCAAATATTTGACCACAGCTCTTTCCCCTGGTATGGCCAACACATGAGGATCCAAGGAAACAAAAGCCTCATACCTCTTTTGTTCGCATAGTTAAGCACTTTTAAAATGTTTTTCCCACACACCACTTCATCTGAAGGTAACTGAGTGAATCACTTAATACATGCTTCTTGTTCTACAAGTCAAAGCATGCTGCTTATATTTTACTAAATGTAGTCTTGTCTATAATGTGATAGACATGTCTGTTTCTTTAATCAAAACTGTATGGTGCAAGCTGTATGTAATGTCTCTCCATGTCTTAGCCCTATATCTGGAATGGCCTTTCATCATGCTTTCAATATTTTGGATTTGAGGGCAACAAATAATGAAAGTCCTGCCTCATGCAGGCTAGAAGAGCTCCTAGCTTCCTCACCAGAATAATAATTTTAAAAAGCAGTGCAGGGTAGATGTGGATTTTCTTGACTCCTCCACATCCTCTCTGCTGAGATATATGGTCTGATCCAGATGGCTAGCAAAATTATAAAATTGATTCCTTCTGCAGTGTTGGAAATGTACTGTAATTCCTCCATGCTACATGCTTAAGTACAATGGTTATTTCTGCAGGTGTTGCTTCAGATCCACCCTGCATCTTTTTATGAGTTCCCTTGCCCATAAATGAATAGTGGTCCTTCCGCTTAACATGTCAAAATGACATCTTCTCCAATTGCTCAAACTTCGTGCAAAGAAATCTTTTATTAGGTAAGAGTGGAGACCTGTTCTCATGAAGATCATTAACAGGAACAATCACTTGGCATGCTTCCATCCAGGCAGGTCCTACAGCTAGTAGTTTTCAGATTGTTGTGCAGTGTTTCCATCTTCTCAATGAAATTGGGGTTGGAGGAGTTTGGTAAGGAAAAAAAAAAAAAGGTAAAGCAGTGGGAAAAGATGGGAGGGTTACAAATTGGAGACGGTTTTCTAGAAACCACACAGATACCCATAAAATTTAGTGAATGAAGCAGAGCATTGCATAGCTAAAACCAGTTTGGAGAGAACATCTTTAACTTTTCTTCTTTTTTGGCCAGTTTTTATATGCACTCAATATGCATATAAGAAAGGTTGTGACGTTTTACTGAAGAGGAGCCAAGGGTAAAATCCAGCATTGTGATCAGTTTGCCCACCACATTTACACCAGTTGGGGTTTGGACACAATACTCCCACATTTCTTAGTATGAGATGTGGGGTGGTTGCTCAGGGTCACTGAAAACACACACACACACACACACACACACACACACACACAGGTTCTTTTGTAACCACTTCCTGGATAAGCAGTTTTTCTTGTGAAAGAAGGATGGGTTTGGGTTTTAGGGGACTCTGTCTTTAACAACACCTTGAGGAAATAAAAACCACATTGCTGCATCACAGCACACTACATAAAATGGTGTTACACATTTGCCTTAAAAATGGCAAGTTGCCTGTAATATGCCCGAGGAGCCTTCATGAATTTGGGTCCCATTTGTTATTGTATGTTTTCTGAGTCAAATGAATAGGCATGTACTCAGCCTTACAGACAACTTTTGCAGTATTCTCTTCAATGTACCCTCAAGCTGTGCTGCCATGACATAATTGTTCCTTGTCTTCTCTCACCTTTCAAGCTTTTGCCACTGCACCTGTCACTTCCTGGCAAATCCAGCTACACATGTCCAAAATCTGGGTTCCTCTATATTCAGGGGAAGACTTGGGCCAGAACCTTGTTGTTAACTAGTGAAGTGCAAAGGTACACAAGTGTATTCACAGTCAGTCGTGTAGAACTGCCAGGGAAGACAGGACTGTAAGAGATAATGGAGTGGCTGAGACAACAGAGCTGCACCTGTGAGTTGCTGAACCTCTGGGAGCTTCTTGTTTAAGGAGGTATCAGATACCTCCTTATGCAAGCTTGTAGAATGTGGTGTTTGAGCATTGGACTATGACCCTGGAGACTAGAGTTTGAATCCCTGCTGGACCATGAAAACCCACTGGGTGACCTTGGGCAAGTCATACTCTCTCAGCCGCAGAAGAAGGCAATGGCAAACCACCTCTGAATAAATCTTTCCAGGAAAACCCTCTGATAGGTTTGCCTTAGGGTTGCTATTAATTGGAAACAACTTGAAGGCATACAACAACAAAAAAGTGCAGCCACCAGCACAATGGGGTGTTATGCTGGTGTGGTGCCCCCAGAGGAGATCCCGACCCTACTAAAAGGGTCACTAACTCCAGAGATACAGGCTATCTTCAAGATACCCCAACCGCTACAGTTCACTGCGCCATTGCGGAACACACTGTTTCCAGTTGCAGAGCCAAAGTGGTATTTCCTCCTCCTACAACCCATTTTGCTGCACCGTTTGTACCACTGGGAGGGATGAGTAACCTTTGCTGGTGGGGGGAGAAAGGTTGCTTCTTCTTGTCAGCCCTCCTCCACCTTGATAGAGCCGTGTTTTTCAGATTTGTGTAACCTGGATATTATTGGACTTAAGCTCTGGATGCCCCAGCATTCATGACAAGATTGGGGGATTTCTAAGTGGAAAACAAGGGTTTATGGGACATGATTTCTCTGAAGCCAATATGTTTTGGGTATGTATAAACACACATATACACACACAGCTAGAGAGTGGGAAAGTTTGAAAGGCTCCCCTTCACCTTCCTTCCCTTCAAATGTGTTTTCCTGTTTATAGTAAATGAAAAGGAGCTGAGCCTGTTGGTGTGCATGCCTCTGAACCCTACCATGATATTCTTGCAAAAAAGTTAGTAACGTGGGGTAGACAGTGTGACTGTTAGGTGGATTTGTAATTGGTTGACTGACCGAACCCAAAGTGTAGTCACTTGTAGAAAAGTAACTAGTGGGGTTCTGTCCTGGGCCCAGTGCTGTTCAGCATCTTTATCAATGACTTGGATGAGGGAATAGAGGGCATGCTTATCAAGCTTGCAGATGACACCAAATCAGGAGGGGTAGCTAACACTCCAGAGGACAGATACAGAATTCAAAATAACAGCTTAGAAAGCTAGGCCAAAACTAACAAAATGAATTTCAGCAGGGAAGAATGTAGAGTACAGTACAACACTTAGGCAAAAACAAGAATGAAATGGACAGTTATAGGATGGGTGACACCTGGCTTGATGGCAGTATGTGCAAAAGGGATCTTGGAGTCTTAGTGGACCAAAAGCTTAAGATGGTTCAGGAGTGTGATGCAGCAGCTAGAAAAGCCAATGCAATTCTAGGCTGCATCAATAGGAGTATAGTGTATTGATCAAGGGAAATAATAGCGGCACTCTATTCTGCTTTGGTCAGACCTCTCCTTGAATACTGTGTCCAGTTCTGGGCACCACAATTCAAGAAGGATGTTGACAAGCTGGAGTGTGTCCAGAGGAGGGCCACCAAAATGATGAAAGGTCTAGAAACCATGCCCTATGAGGAGCGGCTCAGGAAGCTGGGTATGTTTAGCCTGAAGAAGAGAAGGTTAAGAGGGGGCATGATAGCCACGTTTAAATATCTGAAGGGATATGATATTGAGGATGGAGGAAGCTTGTTTTCTGCTGCTCCAGAGACTAGGACATGGAGCAGTGGACTCAAACTACAGGAAAAGAGATTTAGGAAGAACTTCCTGACAGTAAGAGCTGTTTGGCAGTGGAATGACACTGCCTTGGAGGATGGAGTCTCCTTCTTTGGAGGTTTTAAAACAGAGGCTGGATGGCCATCTGTCTGGAATGCTTTGATTGTGTTTTCCTGCATGGCAGGGGGTTGGACTGGATGTCCCTTGTGGTCTCTTCCAACTCTATGATTCTATGATTCTTGTCTGTGGGTGACCCTATTTCACTGCCAAATTGATAGTCACAGTGCCACCCAAATTTAGTATTAGAAGGAATTATGCAAAAGAAGTACTAGGACAGACCAGTTATACAGATATGGAAAAATGTGAGCTACATTGCTCAAGGGTAGCAAGCAGAAATAAGGATGTTTATGAACTTACGGCTAGTTGAAAGTGAAAATGTCTTCTCACGTGCTAGCCTGTTAAGGGACTTGGCCCTTTCCTAAATGGCTTGTGGTATGGGCTCAGCCCCAAAAAAGAGTGTGGAGTCCCTCCTACCCATAAGGCATATACTTGGGCTCATTTGTCTTATTTAATTTAAATCTTGCCTTTCTCCCGGCACACAATTCTCTGTGAATGTTGTAGCTCAGCACAATCCAGTGTTTGCCTGTTTTTCCTCACAGAATCTCTTTTAATTGTCAGTAGCCTAAATACCCTAAAGGCAGCAGATCTTATCTTATACTGGAAGCTTAACAGGGTCAGCCCTGGTTAGTGCTTGGATGGGAAACCACCAAGGAACACCAGGTGCTGTAGGCTATCTTTCAGAGGAAGGAACTGGCAAAACCACCTCTGAGTATTCCTTGCCTAAGAATATGAAATTCATATTTGGGAAGAATATTCCCAAAATTTGGGAAGAAGAGGGAGGGAAAGGTGCCAGCGCTTTCTCTCTCTCTCTCTTTCCCTCTCTCCCTCTCAGCTTCCCAGCAATTTCCCCCAGATGTGCTTGGGAGGCCATGCCCCCTACCTTTGTCTGTGTGAACCACAAAGCCAAAAACTAACAAGATCAACCAACTTCACACTAAATCATGTAAACTATGCAGCACTGGTGCGAAAATGAACTAAAGTGCAAACTATTGCAATAAAAACTGTCATGTAACTGACACCTGACAAATTCTGACATTCTAGCATATACTGGCTAACACTCCATGCATGTGATGAAGTGGACTGTGGTCCATTGAAGCTCGTGCCATAATAAATATCTGTTAGTTTTTAGTTTTTGAAGTGTCACAGAACTTATTTTTGCTGCAACGGACAAACATGGTTTACCCCTTTGGAAGTGGCAAGGAAGGACTTTTTCAGATGGGGTAAAAAAACCCCGCTGAGGTCGGGAGGAAGATGGTGCTGTTCCACTTCCAGCACTCCATTTTGGACAATGCCGTCCTCCTCCCGTCCTTAGTTCGGTCTGTCTCAGTCCTGCTTTCGTTTTGCCTCTGCAGCTTTTGTTAAGCAGTGGAGGCAAAATGAAAGCAGGACGGAGGCAGAACAAACGAAGGATGGGAGGAGGACGTCATCATCTGCAATGGAGCACTGGAAGCAGGACAGCACCATCCTCCTCCTGGCCTCGGTGGGTTTTTTTTTACCTCATCTGAAAAAGTCCTATGATCCATAAATACATGGAACTGATGGACAGGTGATGACAGATATTGAAATCTGTGTAAGTGAGTTAAGGGTTACTTTACTAGACTTGGCGTATTTGTAATAGAAAAATTTCCCAGGTTTTTATTTAAACCTTGAAGCTTCAGATATATTTTACATGCAAAAGTGTACATAATAAAAAACAACAACCCAGTGGCCAGGTTTCTTCTTGCAAAACATAATGAAAAGGCAGTTGAGCATGGAAAAGCAGCAGAAAAGCATTTAACTCACCCATCCCAATCTACTTTCCCCTTCCATGTCCTATTTTCAAAAGTAGAAGGGAAGAGCAGTCAGTAATGAAAGCACTGGGCACCTTCTCACCATGCCCCTCTTCTGCTCCACAATACTTTGCAGCCAGAAAAAAAAAAAAAAGAGGTTGGGTATTTCCCACATACATATGCATCCTGGGAGTAATTTGAATGAGATTATATACACCCACATTTCAATTCAGTGATTCCCTACTGTTTGGTGTGTTCATGCTTTAATGAGAATGGATCTTGCAACAGACGAGCCTGTATTATTAACTGCATATTACAGCTGGAGCACAGGTAGCAAATGAGGCCAATAGTTTGCCTAAAGCCATCCAATGAGCTCATGGCAGAGGTGAAACTCAGAGGCCTTCTTGTCATTAGTGAACCTAATTAATTAAAGCCACTAACATTTTGAAAAATGCCACTTTTCACTTCTTTTCTGTGATTAATGCTTTGCACTTTTTCTCTATGAAAAATTATTATTGCCTTCATAGAGATCTACAGTAGTAGCTTGTGATATTTGCCAGGATCTGACATAAAGTAACTGGAAGAACAGTGGTGGGGAAAGGATACATTTGTAGCCCTTGACCCCTCGATTGACCTCTTTCTGGTCACAAAAGGAATGAATTGTTTCTTTTGGAAGCCCCCATGAGCAGCAATTCACCTCCTCCAATAGATCACAGATCCATACACATTAAAAACATGTTTTTCAAAACCAGAAATACTTCTTGCCATTTCTGGTTTTGTTTGGCATTTTTGCTACTCTGTGTAGCCCCTAGAGAATTGCAGGCTCAGAAAACTGACCTCCAGCTCTGCAGCAGTTGCCCACCCTGTGACAGACCGGTGCAAGAATTAGCAGGCTTGGTTTGAACAATGGAGCAATTTTGATAATATGCACATTAGTCCATTTGCATTTGGGAGACTAGAATATGGTCAGCCTTTCTGGAGCACCTGAGATGACCGTTCCAAAGATGTCCATGGGGTCATTTTTTATGTTTGCTGAAATCATTTGGTACAGTATATAGGGGTTGGGCTAAAAGTAGTCTTCAAATAATGAAACAGCTTCCATGCAGAAAAGACTCTGCCATCTGCCCTGACAGCCAACAGTGTATTTGCTGGCATATTAGCCAAATTTTGGATCCAACTGGTAGTGTAACTTTGCTTGTGAGAGTCCAGCTATGTAGAACAGAAGAAAAAAAAATATGCCTGATATCTGACATCAATGCCAACAGACAAACACATACTTAAACACACACCCTCCACTCTCAGTTTTTTGGTAAAGTCTTTCTTTCATTATGGAGGTGACTACAAATATAGGCAAACCTATAACACTGTTTTGGGCCATTTAGGGGAAGTCTACCTTCAAATACTTCATCATTACTTAGTGCATGTGTGTTTATTTTTAAAGAATATCCCATGGAACAGTTAAACAGTTACCTTTGAGTCAAACCCCCCCCCCCCCGTGATCACATCCTGGTAATATAGCTTCACACGTATATGTAATCATGGGCAGATTGTTTTTGAAAGGAATAGTTTCCTAAAGAACAGACAAGACTACTGCCCTAGATAGAAACTTCGGTAGTCATACTCTTAGTAGGTGCCTGCTTTCATAGTTTATCTCATACCTCCTATTTTATCTTATCATCTATTTATGATTTATTCATAATGTTGCTTTGTCATTCTGATATGTCTTCACATTTGACATGTAACCAATCTTTTCAGACTTTGAACTGCTGTAGGCTATATTTCAGAGGGAGGAACTGGCAAAACCACCTCTGAGTAGTCCTTGCCTGAGAACATCCTGTGAAATTCATAGTGTTGCCATAAATCGACAAGCTACTTGAAAGCACATATACACACACAGTATGTTGCTTAGAAAATAGTAAATCATTGGGAACTTCTACATGATTTATCACTCAGAAAGTTCCAGGAACAACCAAAGGACTAAACTAGATCCCAGATCCCCCAAAACTCCTTAAGTATTTTGTATTTTGTCAAAATGGCAGCATAAGACTCAAAATCAAACCCAGGCAGGCCACTGATCAGAGCTTGGAAAAGTAACTTTTCCCCGTACTACTATTAGTATTCCCCATCCAGCATGTCTGGCTTGGGGGATTCTGGGAACTGTAATCCAAAAGGTAACTTTTCTAAGCTCTGCCACTGATCCAGGCATTAACCCTTCCTCCCCTGTTCTAAACTACCTTGAAACTATTACTTGTCCTATAGGGTTGGTAAAGACTGTTTTGTTTTGTTTTTGGACAATGCAGTAAACAACAACTTGGGATGTAAAGGGATCTGATTGCAGATCTCACAAATTGCATGTACTTTGATCCTGACCCTGTACAAGGGATCACCCTTAAAACCTAGAAAAAAGTAAACAATTCATTACATTGTTCACACTTTTTAAAAAGTGTGTTTAAATTAGACACTCTCATTTGAAATAAAACCCAACTATAGTGGCCCCAGCATGGTACATGCTTCCACCCTGTATCAAAGGTGAGGAAGAGGTGCATAGTTTTTCTGCTGAACCACTTTTGATGAATACTGTAAGACATAGGGCTTTTTCAAACGGGAGGAAAAAACCTCGAGGAGGTTGGGAGAAGAATGGGGTGTTGCACTCATAGCGCCATGTTTCAGATGAAGCCGTCCTCTTCCGTCCTCCTCCTGACCTTCCCCCGTTATCTCCATCAATAAAAAGTGGTGCCCATAACACGGGGGAAGGTTGGGAGGAGGACAGAGGAGGATGGCATCGTCTGAAACGGGACTCTGTAAGCGTGATAGCCCTGTTCTTCTCCCCACTCCTCGGGGGGGGTGTGTCCCCCATTTGAAAAAGTCCATAGTGACACCTTGTGGGGCCTCATTTCTAGTTTAATCAGAAATGCAGGGCCGGTTTAACCTGTCTGCCAAATCAGCATTGGCAGGGGGCCCCGAGGTCAAGAGAGGGCCCTGTGTTGGCCTCCTTAATCTGAGGAAGGAGACAGCCAGGGGACAGCAGGGAGGAGCTGCTGCTTTGCAGCCCCCTCCAACCCTCCTCCTCCAAAACGTCCTGCTGGCTTTTTTAAAAAAACAAGAAAACCAGTGTGTCCAAAAGAGAAAGGGGAAGAAGCAGCAGAAAGCAGCCTAGAATCACATTGGCATTTTTTGCTGCTGCATCACACTGCTAACTCATGTTCAGGTTGTAGTCCACTCTTTCTTTTCTTTGAGGAAATCTACACCATTATGTTAATTGCTAATAAACAAAAAATATTATCTTCTTGCCTATAATATCGTTTTTTAACTAAATTATTGGTGGCAAATTATGTAGTACAGTAGGCCCCTCTTATCCACTTGGGATTGGTTCGGGGTGTGTGTGGATTCTGAAAACCATGAATAATAGTGAATGCCATTGAAAATAATGGGACTTCTGGTTTAAAATACCATAGAGTTGCCTTAGAGGGCCTAGAAAAGGGCTAGGGAAGACACATTTTCTAGGAAGCCTCTATGGTAGGTGTGCTGTTTTGTGTCCCATGGATAATGAATCCATGGATAAGGGGGTCCTACTATAATCTGAACATCCTGTACGGTGAATAGGTTAGGTTACATTCACCTGAGATAAACATATGGGGCCCCCAAAATAAAGCATTGCAGGGGGCCCCAAAATTCCTTAAACCGGCCCTGCAGAAATGTAAAACTTTTTCTAAAAAGCAGTTGAGGCTGGAACTGGTATTCTCTCAGCTTTCTGAAAGGGCAGGTGCAACCAAGAGTACCACTGACATTCTCAGAAGGGGGATATTTTGTCTTTTCAAAATGCATTTGTTTTGGGAAATGCAGCTCACATTCTTAATATGACAAGTCTTCACATAACACCCTCTGCATGTACTGCAGTGGGAGATACCAAACAAAACTATTCTGTATGCAAGTAGTAGACTCCTCTTAGTGCTTGTTGATAAAGAGAAGGCCACATTGACCAACCCTCACTTAGCTTCCCTACACATGAGCAGTGGATGAGTGCAAAAGAGATGACTGGATGAAGGTGAGATTATGACAAATCTTCTGGATGCTCAAATCAACTTCCATGATTAGCAGCATGATGCTAACCAAATAACTGGATATGTGAGTAATACCTGAGATCCTACGTGGAGCTGGTAGAATATAATGTTCTGCCAGTATACTTACATGTACATCTCATGAAGGAGCCATACCAGTGCACCCTCACAGCCAATTAGTGGCCAGTTAGGAGCAGAACTGGACATGAGACAATCCAGCTACCATTACACAGCTGGGCAAAATCACTCCACAGCAAGGTAATAGATATGATGCTGCAAAATTGCTGTATTTATCCTCAAGTGATAAGAGATATTTGTTTACCATAGCATGTGAGTTTCTTCAAGTGTGTACCTTGCACTTAGTGTATTTTGTTTTGTGTTTGTCCATTAGAAAGTAAATAGACTTAATTTGAAAATCTGATTGCTAAGGAAATTTTGTTGTAAAGGGGAGGGGGGAACAAGTTAATGGTAGGAATAGGTTTTCCCCTTCTAGTTTCAATGTTAGATTTCTCAGCAATGTGGCATCCCTGAATTGTCACTATATGCCTGTAAAATCTAAGGAAATTTGGATCAAACAATGTCCTTGTTGGAAAAGGAAGATGCCCTCAATATCCCCATTGTAAAGATGAAGAACATTTTACAAAATACCAACAAGTAAATGAGAGAGAATTGGCAGGACAGTGGAACATGAGATATTTCAAACAGGGTGGCATGATCACACCATATAATTAAGCAGGCTATATGCTTCCAGGCATTAACCTCTGATTAATGAAAAAAAGGCCTTTGATGGGAAGAAGAAACTAAGACAGGAAGGAAACAGGAGGTACTTTAATGACATCCTGCCATGCTGCTTAATTTTGGTAACCAACCCTCAGGCCTGCTAATTCAGAGAATCAGGTTTTGACTTCTTCATGCTCACATTTCAGAGGGCTCATCATGAGATGAGACAATGGGGGAACAGGACCAGTATAAGGAATTGGGGAGGGGCTGCAATGCATTATTTGGGGGGCTCCATATATGTTTATCTCAGGTCAATATAAACTAATTCAACCTAAGCTATTCACAGTACAGGATATTCAGATTATTACTAACAATGTTTTTGCAGGAGGAGGGTTACTACGGGGGCCCCCTGCAGATGCTGACTCCGCTGGTGCCTTAAACTGGCCCTGGGGGGAAATGCAAGGATTTACAAGATGGGGGCTTCCCCAGATAATTCTTAATGCATGAACATCCTTAAGACAGCCAAAGCGCAGTGTGTCCTCCCACCTTCATTTAGGGATCTTTAAAAAACGAGCATCTCTCTTTCTGTCCCCATTTAGCTCTCCTCAGAACTTTAAGATGTTCCTTTCACAGCTCCTAGAATCTCTTCAGACAGCACAACCATCATCATAGGTGTGCCAGGTGGGCATAAGAGAGGAGCAGCTTTCCAGAGGCAGCACTGCTGAGGTTGTGGCATTCCATGCTGAAGGCAGCTGCCTGCTTTGCACCCACACCAGTTCCTCTTGGGCAATCCTTCTATTTGCCAGATTTCATTTCATTACCCAAAAGGTACTCAATGCCATACTCTAGAATTGTTCTCTGAACTGGTGGTTTTTGTAGCATTCTTTTAACTTTTTTTTGGGGGGGGGGGAATCTCCTTAGAGTATACAGTTGCAGCAAGGACCAAAAGCCAGGATAAAAACGCTTCTGATAAACCAACAAATTTTCCTTGCTGATGAAAATTGTCCTTTCTGAAAAGCAATAAAATGTCACCAAATGCAAAATGGAAAGAATTCTGGGGAAAGTTTTATTTGGTAAAAAAAGATAAAGAGGAAGCAAGGAGAGAAGATCATAAGGAGGTGTGCTCCCCTGCATTTTTGGCCCGAGTTCCTCTTGGGCCTCAGCTTCAGGTATGCTATCAGCAGCAGAAGGCCCAACATCCCCAGCAAGTGTCACACCAGTTTCCCATAGCATTGCTCTCCCTTGCAGTCCATGCATGGAAATGAGTCTGGAATGATGTGAAGTTCTGAGGTGAACACATAGGTATTGCCTCCAGGTCCTGGGAAAGTGACCTGGAAAACAAATTGCAATTAGTGCTTCATATTGCAAAGAGTGGGAATGTAAGCTGCATGAGGATATCCCCAAGTGTTAATTGAGCTGCACTATATAAGAAATAAATCTTATATATCTTATATATAAATCTTATTCCTCACCTTAAAAAAAAAAAGCCTATAAATTTCACGGGTTTGCCATAAGTTGACAGGCAAAGTGAAAGCACACACACACACACACACATGCACACAGAGTGCCCAATGATGTGACACTTCATGCCAGCTTAAGCAGCCACATGGCAGTTTTGTTACACTTAGTTCCAATTAACAATATACATGGCTCCTTTCAGATTACACTTAATTGCTTCATCGTTCTCTGAAGGAGACAGGAGAAAGCTCAGCTGAAAGAAAGCTGAAGATTTTGGCTGGCAAAATTAGGGCAAAACCTGTACTCCACACTCTTCAGATGTTCTTGTGGATATAATAAGGAAAGGGAAGCAAAGATGAGCATGCCAGCTATGCTCCATGCCTGTTGCCATTCTTATTGCCCTTCCTGTAGGGCTTGGAGAAGTTACTATTTTGCATTGCAACTCCCCAAATCACCCAGCCAACATGCCCATCGGTCATGCTGGTGGAGAGATCCTGGATATTGCAGTCTAAAAAAGTAACTTCACTAAGCTCCACTTCCACAGCCTAATCCACACTACAAAATAATCCAGTTTGAAACTGGATTATTTGCCATGGCTCCTTCCTATTGAATCCTAGGATTTGTAGTTTTACAAGGTCTTTTAGCCTTCTCTGCCAAAGAGTGCTGATGACTCACCAAACTACAAATCCCAGGGCTCCATAGGAAGGTGCCATGGCAAACAATCCACTTTCAAACTGGATCATTTGTGTAGTGTGGATGCACCCCATGTCTCTAAGAATGAATTCTGTAGCATTAATTTCATTCCAGTCAGGTTCTTTGCACACCTTGTTCACCTGGCTCTTCTTGATATATTTACCTCTATAAAGAAACCTCTCCATCCCTTTGATGGTTTTTCGACTTCTGCCTTATAAATTCCCGGCATCTGCAAAGTCAAGTACATTGTTAATTGGCTTGCTTCTACTCATGAGGTCTAGAACAGTGGCTGTTAACCTTTTCTTTACCAGGGATCCCCTTTAAATATCTTTTGTTGCTCAGGACCCCTAAGACCTAAATCAAGATTTAAAACCCTAACTACTACTACTACTACTGATGATGATGATGATGATGATGCAAATAACACCATCCATTAAACCTTCCCTCAGAGGCACTGGAGAGGGAGGGAAGGCTTTTCTCCTGCTTCTTCCTGCAAGTTTGTGGCTGGAGCAGATTGAATGGCAATGCACAGGCCCAGCCAGCCAGCCTTTGTCTTGGCTCCTGTCACGTGGCCACTCCACTGCAGGCAGGAGGTGGGCTGAGCAGCCTTCAAGCCTTTGCGGACCCCCTGTGAGGACACTGCACCCCCCTGGGGGTCCCTGGACTACAGGTTAAGAACCACTGGACTAGAATGTTTATTAATATGAAATCAGTGGGATCTGTAACAAAATGTTACAGCATAGAGTGCTCCTATTCAGTTTTCTAGTCAGCAAGCTGGCATACTATGCTGTACCTTCTTTGAGGAAACTCTATTCAATTTCCCATCCCTCCTGATCACCACCTCCACACCCTGCCTGCCGGTAGTCAGCATTCCATGGCCATTGAGTATGCTTAGTCTTCCTTGGGCTGCTTGGAAGACTCCCATCTCATTGGGTTTCTCCCTAAATATATTTTTCATACCTGAGAACCCTGGGTTTCCCCATAGATGACATCATTTTGCCAATAGAAAGATTCGCATATCATGCCCAAGCTTGGGATAATGTGTGTGGTGCTCAAAGTTCAAATGAAAAAAAAATCACCAATGCAACCCCAAGGTATCCCGGCACAAGTACTTTTTTAAAGCATTGCAGAAGGAGGTGTGCTTTACCTCTTTGAGCAAAATGTGCAAGGCCTGGGCAACTGGATGGCTTCTAGCTACAGCTCTCCCCTCCACACACAGCCCAGGCCACATCTGGATGCCAGACCAGGTAAGAAGTAGCGGGCTTAGCTGGAAGAGGATGGCAGCACTTCCTTCCCAAGAAACAGCACATGGATGATACTTGGGCACATCCTCACAGCTACTCAGTGGCAGAGAGGGAGCTGTTCAGCTTTGCCCAGGAGCTATCTGGGTGCGGTTGCACACCAGAAGAAAGGAATGCAGCCATTGTCATCATGACCAGCAGTGCAATTACACTGCAAGAAATTTAGGAGATTATCAGACGTGGCTAATATGGTGCCAGCAGAATGCAAAAGGATGCCAATGGCAGTTGATGACATCCTTTTGTGTTCCGCTGGCATTATGCTGGCATTTCTTCTTATTGATGGCTGAAGCCGTCAATAGATCCCCCAAATCCATTTTGGTACCAGCATTGCCAGCATGTGAAACCACAGGCCATTTAAATCCTGTCACTGCAGCGAGAATGGTTGGTCTGGTGCGAACACTTCTGGGTGAGATCGGGACACCCAGGTACATTTTGCTCTTTTTATGACCCTCCCCGGGTTACTTGGGAATTTTTAAGTGTGTCTAAGGGGCCGTTTACATGGCAAAATAAATCCTCAAAGAATTCGCAAAGAGTCCTAATAGTTCCCACATCTTTCAGATCAAAGTCACCATATTCAGAAGGAGGGGGACAAAAAAATCCATAAGTCACGCAGTATCAGCTTTCACTATTTTCCCAGTCTTTTTAGAAAAGTAGCGCAAGTTAGCGCACTATCGACTGTGTGAATGACCATTTCGCTTATGACAGTGGAAACAGTCAGCAGTGTTTTTGAAATTGCCACAGCAGAACTTAATCCTGATTGGTTCAATTGACCAAGGAGGGAGGGGGTTTGACTTGCAAAAGATGAGTCTGAAATAAAAAGATCGAGCTAGCCGGCTTGCTTTCTAACTATTGTTCCTCCCTCCCTCCCTCTCTCTATCTCTGTGTGTGTGTGTGTATGAGAGAGAGACAGTGATCTGGTTCAACCAGCTGATTGATCAATCGTTCTTTTGTGTGTGTGTGTGTGTGTGTGTGTGTGTGTGCGTGCACGCACGCTGGCAGGGATCTCGGCTGCTTTCCTTCCCTCCTTTGTCATTTATTTACGGTCTCTTTGAAGAGTCTGCTCAGCACTGATAAAAGGAATGTCAGCTGCTTCTTTTCTGTGCGTGTGCGCGCACTGGCAGGGATCTTGGCTACTTTGCTTTCCTCCTTTGTCATTATTTACGGGTCTATTTCCCCCTCGCAGGAGAGAGAGAGAGAGAGAGAGAGAGAGAGAGAGAGAGAGAGAGAGAGGCATGCTTCAATCATTGAGAGGAGTGTGCTCAGCTGTATTCCAGAGAAAAAGGAAACTCAGTCAATTGTTCTTTTGTGTGTCTGTGCTTTTCTTCCCTACTTTGTCATTATTTACTGTCTATTTTCCCCTCGCACCGGTCCCCTTCTTGCTTACTCCCCACCTCCTGCCTGGCTTTAATGATCTTGAGGCCATGCCCCCCCCCACCTTTGTCTGTGTAAACTATGAAAGCCGAAACTCACCGCATCTTCCAAATTAGCAAAAATTCATGTGAACTGGGCACTGCTGATGCAAAAGGATGGTAATCTGGAATTTCCCGCACTTTATCCTCCCATGTAACCAGCCCCTAGGTGTTTGGTGTCACTTTTTAGGCTTTATTTTTGTTTTTATTTTTGAATTTCTGTGCAATAAAGTCTCATGGGATTTTGAACAAGGAAGTGAATGGGGTTCTGTTCACTTCCACTTTATTGCCGGGGCTGCCTTTGCTGGGAAAGGAAGGTAAGTGAGGTGGGGAGAATTCTTTTACTGGCATGAAAATGGGGTTTTTTATGCCGGCAAAAGAACGTTTTAAAGGGATTGTCTGAGAATCTCCTTGCACTCTGCCAGCAGTCAAACTGAATTTTGGTCTCTTGTCCAGGAACTGCTTATGTAGCAAATTCCTTTATTTCTTCCACTTTTCTGAAGATACAACAGTCTAAATCTGAGATCCACTTACCACTTTTTCAACACTGCACTGACACCACAGTACAGGGTTAGGTATACCAGGGCCTACAAGTAACCGGAAATCTCGCCTGAAAGTGACAAAGTGGAGATGAGACACAGTAAGTTTGTTGGAGTCAATCTTACCATTAAAAATTTGATATCCTTTAAAGAATCCTACCTTTTAGAGCCAAAAGTGTTAGCAAAGTAACACTTAATTGAGGAGGGCTCTTGATCTGTGAAGAGATCAATAAGGCCAGAAGTATTTGTCTAGGAAGAGAGATGAGGCAGAAGAATGATGCTCATAAAGGATTTTCCTTTCTCATAGTATGTGGTTATTTTTGATATGGTTACAGACATGTATCCTGTATTATTGAGGCACATTTCCTATGTTTTTGTAAACATCAGGAACTTGGTGAATATTGCTCCTCATTGGTAGGTACAATTATCCTATATATCTGTGCATAAATTGAAAATATTATGCCAAAAATTGACCCCCCAAAACTGGGTCAACTTATACATAGGTCAATATGGTAATTTTGCTCTGAAAACTGGTGGCAGCAGCTCTTTAGGATTTCTGTGGTATTGCAGGAACAGCAGAGGGGGTCTTAAAAGAAGCACCAACCCCCCTGTCCCCACCACAGCAGGGAAATCCTGCACCAAATCCCCCCCCTCTCCCTGCCTTTTGTGCTTGTCCACTTGGACATGGAGATTAGAAGGAGTCAGGAGAACCAGAAAGAAGCCCTGATTCCCTCCATTCTTCCCACTGCACAGCACGTTCTTTGGTGCTAACCCACTGGGCCGGGGAAATTAGGAGTTGGGAGAACCTGAAAAAAGCCCCCCCCCATGCTCTTTCTCCAACAGATCTATGGGGGTCTCTCCACCACAGTGGGGAGAGCAGAGGGGGCTGGTGCTTCTTTCAGACTCTCTCAGGTCGGACAAAGCTTCAAGAGTCTGAGAGCCTCATCTGCGCTGGGAGCCTGAAGGAAGCAACACCCCCCTCTGCTCTCTCTCTTGGCAGCTCTTCTGGGGTTTCCCCACTGCGACAGACAGAGGTCACTTCTCTGCTTCAGCTCGAATACACCAAAGAGCTGCTGCCACCACCAGTTTTCCACTCAGGCATTGCAAAAGGCTGCTGGAGAGAACAGAGGGGGTTGGTGCTTCTTTTAGAGTGGTAGAGTGGCAAAAGGCCTCTTTAAGTGCCTCGGTGGGAAAATGGTGGTGGCAGTGGCAGTGGCAGCAGCCAGGAGCAGCTGCCCCCCTGAGGCAGTGCTGGTGCTTTTGCCTCTCCATAGGCTGAATCTGAAGAGTCCCGTGCTGAGCCCCAATATGTTACCCTCAATTTATCCACTGGTCATGTCGACTTATACATGAGGTTGACTTATACATGAGAATATACGGTAATTTAGAAAATGCAGAATTTGACATTTGCCAGTGTATTGGAAGCCCTGGAAAGAACAGATGTTTTACAACCAAGTTTCATGTTCATTTTCATCATTTGTCTGCAAAGAACAACATTTACTAAGGCTGGTTTGTAAATATCCCTAGCAAGCCTGCCAGCACAAATATTTCTGACACTGAGATCCAAATCCTGAGGACAAGCAGGTGCCCTTGGTAAACAACTGAGGCTGGAATTCCATTGGGGCCCTATACTAGTGGCTGCAGTTTTTCTAAGGCTCAGCAGTGTTATGAGGGAAGGCAGACAAAACCTGCTGGCTCCAAGCGGCTTATTTCTCCAGTGTTTGTCTTCCTTCATGGCTGCTGCATCCATGGCCTTTATTTCCTGCTGCCACCACCTTAGTTACACTGGTCTGGTGCAGCAACAAGACTACAACCCAAATGTGATCCTTGTTTTCTTTAATTAATCCTTATACCAGATACTCGAGGCATTCAGCATGTAATTATTAATGATGAAAACTATTGTGATTAGCTCTTCTCACCTCAGTCCTTTTCCAAGAGACTTGGGCACTTCTTAGATTCTGCATGGTGCTGACATAAAAGGCTTTCAGTGAGTCCAGGAGAGTCACCCTTTGGCCTAATAAAAGGGTGTGACCGTGACCAATATTGGGAATGATCCTGCAAAGCAATAGCAAGGCACTCTCAAAGTCTACTCAGCACAAATGTACACATAGAAAAGAGCTTCCCAGTTGGAACAAATAATGAGGGATGGAAAGGGCAGAGAATATGGTACAGGGTCAGCCCTGCTTTTAGGCACAGTGAGGAGTGAGGACGTCACCTCACATAGCAGGTGAGAGGGCTAGAAAGCAGCAATGAGATGGTTATCCCAATTCTATCTTCACCTTTCAATATCAATGCCTTTCAAAATATTCACAATGTCTTCTCTGCTGTTTTAATTAAGGTGGCATATGCATTGATAAAGGAGTTAGCAAAGATCTTAAGTAAACAAATCATTCAAATTGCAAAACTTCAAAGAAATTAGGCTTGTACAATGACTGAGTGATCTCCTTGCAGTATTCTCTTTACATCATGCCTATCTTAACCGTACACCATATGACTGGATCTATAAATTGCACTGTCTACAGTGTAACATTACAGACTATTTCTGCTCTTCCTCCCAAAGAGAGAGCTTCTGGACATTTTGAGATAGGAACTGACCGGAAAAATTTATCTCCTGCCAACTGAGAAAAGTAATAGTGGGAGTCATCAGGTTGGAAGATTTCATCTCCTGCTGCAACACTTATGTACTTGGCCTGCTTACTGTATCGTTGGTTGTACTCTGGAATGTAAAAATGAAGTGTTAGTGTAATGGAAGACATGTGCAGTTCTCAAGTTAAGAGGAGGTCAAGGCAGAGAGTAGCAGCAGAAAATGGCACCATGGCATGAAGGAAAACAAACTCCTTGAATAGGTTTATCCATTCAAAGTGGAATGCAGTTGGCAGAAGGCAACAAATATATCCCCATACATGAATGCAACTCTGATAGCATATCTTGTGGAAAAGCCACAACAGCTATAGAAAGCTAAAGGGCAAATATTAGAGATATAGTCTTGAAAAACATTCTGTATGTATGATATCTGTGCCTTGATCCAGTGATGCTTTTTTCAGGTTATTTATGTATCATTGGGTCTTAAGCAGCTAAATAGGAAACACACGATTGTCATTTGTCACTGTCAAGCTAACATTCCCCAACACAATGCCATCCAGATGTTTTGGACTACGAGTTTCATTAGCCTCATTCAACATGGGCAGTGGTCGGGAGTGACAGAAGTTGTAATCCATCTCAGGGTTAAAGAAAGCTGTATTAGCTTTCATTGCACTGTATTATGTTAAAATTGCAGATGCAGTTTACTTCTTTAAAAGCAAGGATCTTAAATACAGACACCTTTTTAATGGATCTACTTAGAAGTAAATCTCATGTCATCTTCTCTCATAATAGTAGAACCTCAGGACAGAATTACCTACTCTCCCCGCCCCCCACAACACCTAGTTAAACAGTAGAATTCACTGCCAAATGATGTAATGATAGTTTGCCAAGTTGGGTGGTTTTAAAAGGGGATTGAATGGAGCTATCAGTGGCTACTGGTCATGATGGATAATGTGCTACCCATCCTACTGTTATCAGAGGCATTATGGCTTCTTCCCTAATTACTGGGGAATAAAACTGGGAAGCTGTGTTTGCACTCATGTCCCCAATGTGGGCTTCCAAGAGGCAATGGGTTGGCCACTGTGTGCAAAGAGAATGCTGGACTAAATACAGTATATGCCTTTGGTCTCATCTAGTAGGACTGCCATTATTTTATGTCCCATCTTCTTACAGGTAAGCAGAGTGTCTGCTTACAGGTAAGCAGACACTCTCTCATCTATTGTAAACATTCTTCAGAATTTATATTCCTGTACAAAGGTGTATAGATGCATGCGCATGCCTTCTTTCACCCCTTTCCATCACTCTCCTCCACCAGTATGGTTGGGATTTTGGGGGCAATGAAACATGAAGGAGCCACTAGGCATGTGGAGTGGAAGTGTGTGCCCATGTGTGGTATCCACATCCTTGCGGATTCCATGCTTTCCAAATATAGCTAGATGCAAAGGAGCCCATGTACATGAGCCGCAGCAGCAGTTCACGAAGGCAAATGGAAAAGTAACAGTGGATCGTTTTCCTTGACTTGCATGCTTAAATTTCCCTATCCCCTTGCATTATGATATTCTCTTCCATGGTGCCCACTGTCACTTAGTCATTTTTGCTTGGGCTTGCTCATTCCCACCACTTTACCTTTTCCTGCTTTCCTTTCCTTTTTGTCCCAGAAATCTAATCTTATAGGAAGCACTCACCTAGAGGATCAATATGTGAGGCCATTTCCTTGAACCGGGGCTCATCCAACTGTTGAGTGATGTTTGTATCACGCAAAGACTTCAGTAAAAAGGTCCACCCGCAATATGATCGGTATTGGTGGTGCAAACTCTGCTCAAAGCCAAATAAATGTGAGTTTTGGAACATATTAGGTAATGGGGAGCATAAGTCTTACGTTTTAATAACCTGTGGTAATATTGTATAGAAAACAAGTATACCCATAGCTTAGCCCTAATAAAGTGTCATCATTCAAGCTCTTAATGCCTTATGGCATAGTAAACTTCAGTGCAGTTCAGTATTAGACCTGAAGTTTAGAGATGGGGTTGAATTGATTGTGTTGGAAAAATCCAGCATTCTTTCTCTCCCCACCACTTGCTTGTAATTAGAGCAAGTAAGTAACAGATAGGGTAAGGTCTTCTGCTTGCCTTCCTCTCATCCTATCTTTAATGAGCATGGTTGTAAACAGTACACAACCAAACTACAAGATCACATGACCTAGGTTAATTTGCCTTACGGTCTTTGATGTTTTATTACTCTTTCTTCTTGCCTTGAAAGCTGCATGCTGCCTCTCCATCTTGCTCTGCAAGAATGCCTTGTGTCTCATTGAAATGGTGAGTGGAGATGAACTTTCTTATCCAAACTCTATTCATTAGTTAGTTAGGATGTAGGCTCCAATGCATATGTAGGTTTAAAGCCATCTGTAAAGCTTAAGCTTTTCTTTAACAAGAAGTTGCCTGCCTCTTTGTTCCTGCGGTTGGGTCAAAGCACTGTACTATTGAGTCCATGCCTCCAGCTCTGCTTTGCTACAATAAAGTTAATTCCTGACAGTTATAACATTTAAGAACTTTCCCAAAAAGGGCTAACACCCTGAGACCTCAAATTTTACTACAGATTGGCACCTTCTTATCTTCCATTCAGTAAGTCAGAGTATTTATGTATCTTATTCCAATATCTCATCACTGAAATGCGAAACATGTACATTTGTAGCAAACCTCAGTCTTCTTGTCTTCTGCTCTTCTGTCCACATTATGCTATTCTGCTTTTCTTTGCCAGGATTGACTATTACTGAATGAAACTCTGCAGTTTCCATCATTCTGCTTCACAAAATTGTACCGACTTGCATGGTGGTGGTAGAAATGGAAATAGATTTCCAAAGCAACCATAAAGGAGGAGTGGGAATCATGCAACCTTCTCGATGTTTTTGGACTGCAATTTCCAGCAGTCCTAGCCAGCAGAGCCAATGGCGAGGAATGCTGGGAGTTGCAGTTCACCCACACATGATCCTCACCCCGACCTAAGGTTGGGTTGATGGGGAAATATGAACCTGCTGCTAACTACTTTTAGGGTTGAGAGGTCATGAAGTTAGTATCTCTACAGTACCTGCTAACTCCTTGGTGGTTGACTGCTTTGACTTTTAAGCCTGCCTCTGTTCTGAGCAACACCCCTTGGTTGCTGCCTCTTAAAGTATTTCAGCAGACTGCTAGCACTCTTAAGAGTTTTTTAAAAAATTCCTGCTCATGTGTTGCTTATAATGAAAGCAGAGAGAAAGCAATCTTTGTATTTTCCCCCCACCTCAAAGTGATCCCAGACAATGCTCTGCCTTTCTGTGGTGACTCACATGGCCTGACTTCCATTTAATACCTACATAACAACAACTAGCAGAAATGAGGCAGAGCAGGGGCGGGGACGGGGGGGGGGAGTTTCAATGTCTAAAACATAGAGCGAGTCATTAAGCAGACAAATGGCTGAGAAAAAAAACAAATGTAAAAAACTAGGCTATTCAACAAAACACAAGGAAATTAAGGAGATTATCAGATAGGAACGGAAAAAAGCATTCCTGTCCCACAATCTCCGCTCCCTCCCCTGTCCTGCCACAATCACCCTCCCCTTCATACTTACCTCCTCTCCCATTGACAGGGCAGCTCAGGAGTGAACGGAGTTCTAATGGATCTCCATTCACTTCCTGGAGTGAAATCCTGCCCGTTCTTGCAAGAAGACGTGAATGTGGGAAATTCAAAATAAAAAGAGAAATACACAAGAAAAAGTTACACCAAGTACCTAACCACACTAAAAACATTACAAGTAACCCCCTCTCTCTGGCTTTTCTTCACAAACGAAGATTCAGGAAGGACTCATCCCACGTTTTCTGCAAGCGCGCTGATGATTAAAAAGGCCAATCCGAGATAGACAAGTCCAGTTGCAGAAAGCACAGCAGAAGGTTTCCTCGGCTGATGTTACCGGGTTGTGATTCTTTCTGTGTTGCCATTTCTCTTCAAGACTTGTTCAGCGTGAGTTCTCAAATAAGGCTGCAGCATTGTGGATAGTGTGTCTCCATCCCTCCCAAAGTGAAGCCAGGGCGGACCATTGTTGGTGATTAATTTGGCCAAGCCTGAGATGTTGTTTCAGGGAGTCTTTGTGTTGCTTTTTTGGAGCGCCCCTCTTACGCTGACCCATGGCGAGTTCACCGTAGAGTACTATTTTGGGGAGGCAATGGTCCTCCATCCTAGACACATGCCCTGCCCAGCGCAGCTGTGTTCTCAATATCATGGCCTCAATGCTGGTGATCCCTGCTTGCTCAGGGACAGCAACATTCGTCACATAGTCAGTCCAGTGTATATTTAGGATTGTGCATAAACAGCGCTGGTGGAAGCGTTTGAGGAGTTGTAAGTGGTGGCGATAGGTGACCAATGTTTCAGATCCGTAAAGGAGAATAGACAGTACAATGGCTCTATACACACTGATGTTTGTGTTTCGCCTCAGGTGTTTATTACTCCAGACTCTTTTGTAAAGTCTTCCAAATGTGCTATGTGCCTTTGCTAATCTGTGATCAATCTCTTTGTCAATCTTGGCATCTGAGGAGATGATGCTTCCCAGGTAGGTGAACTGCTGAACGGACTTAAGCACAGAATTGCCGACGGCAATGTGGGGATGGTGGTGTTCGTCCTGTGGTGCAGGCTGGTAAAGAACTTCTGTTTTCTTCAGGTTGACTTCCAGCACAAAGAGCTCTGCAGCTGTTGCAAAGCAAGATGTTAGGCGCTGCAGAGCTGCTTCTGTGTGGGCAACAAGGGCAGCATCGTCAGTGAAGAGCAGCTCACAAACTAGATAGTTTAGAGTCTTAGTGCGAGCCCTCAGATGGCTTAAGTTAAACAAGCTACCATCAGTACGGTAACGTATATAGATGCCGTCGTCCTCTTCGAGCTCTGCCGTAGCCCTTTGGAGCATCATGCTGAAGAAGATTGTAAATAAAGTTGGCGCAAGAACACAACCTTGCTTCACTCCATTAGTTATTAGAAAGAGCTCTGAAAGAGCATCGCCATATCTGACTTGACCACGCTGGCCCTCGTGTCGCAAGGTAATCATTTTAAGGAATTTGGGGGGACATCCTAGTCTTTCCTGGATCTGCCACAGACCTTTGCTACTCACGGTGTCGAAGGCTTTGGTGAGGTCAACAAATGTTACATAGAGACCCTTGTTCTGCTCTCTACATTTCTCTTGCAGTCGTCTAAGGGCAAGTACCATATCTGTAGTACTCCTATTGGCTCTGAAGCCACATTGGCTTTCAGGAAGAAGTTCTTCGGCAATGGCAGGAACTAATCTGTTCAGAAGTATCCTTGCAAGGATTTTTCCAGCAATAGAGAGCAGTGTTATGCCTCGATAGTTTGAGCAATCAGATTTTGCTCCTTTTTTCTTGTACAGGGTGATGATGACTGCATCTCGGAGATCTGATGGCAGTTCCCCTTTTTCCCAGCAATTCACAAGTAGTTCGTGGAATTTATCATGGAGAACATGACCTCCATGTTTCCAAACTTCAGGTGGGATTCCATCAATCCCAGCTGCCTTGCCGTTTTTCATCTGCTGTATGGCCTTAAGGGTCTCTTCCAAAGTGGGAGTTATGTCTAATTCATTTTTCATCGTTTTTTTGTATCATATGTTGGATAGCTGAGCCTTGGACTACTCGGTTGGCACTAAAGAGACTTTGAAAGTGTTCAGCCCATCGATTCACGATGGAGGCTTTATCAGTAATTAATGTTTGACCATCTGTACTGTATAAGGAGCTTTGGACCTAATAAGTAGGTCCAAACACTGCCTTAAGAACTTCATAGAATCCTCTAAGATCACCCAGATCTGCACAGCGTTGTGTCTTTTCTGCTATATTGATCCACTACTTGTTCTGCATGTCTCGTAGTTTTTGTTGAAGTTTACTACATGTGAGATAGAAAGCTGCTTTTCTTACGTGGCAAGTTGGCTGGGCAAGGTATGCCTGGTGAGCAGTTCTCTTCTTTGCCAACAGCTCCTGGATCTCTTGGTTGTTTTCATCAAACCAGTCTGGTTTTTCTTGTGGGAGAACCCGAGGGATTCTTCTGCAGACTGGAGGATACTGTTTTTGATATGTTGCCAAAGCACTGTAGGAGAAGGATCTGTAGGATGGTCTTCAAGTTTTGTTTGCAGGTTTGCCTGGAAGTTGTCTCTCATGGTAGCTTGTTGAATATTGTTGACTTGGAGTCTCCTCTTTAAGATGCCACCCCTCTTAGGTTTGAACTTAAGATGAAAATTTAGTTTACATCTGACGAGGCGATGATCCGTCTGGCATTCTGCACTGGGCATCACTCGAGTATGACGGACATCGCGAATGTTTCTCTGGTGGACTAGAACATAGTCAATGAGGTGCCAATGTTTGGATCGGGAATGCATCCAGGTTGTCTTCAAGGTATCTTTCTGCTAAAAGATAGTGTTTGTAATAGTCAGCTGTTGTTCTGCACAGAACTCTAGCAGGAGGCGCCCATTATCATTGCAATTTCCAACACCTTGCTTGCCTAAGACACCTTTCCAGGCTTCGGAGTTCTTTCCAACTCTGGCATTGAAGTCACCAAGGATAATAATTTTATCTTCTACAGGGACTTTTTGTATGAGGTGGCGTAGGTCTGTGTAAAATTTTTATTTCTCTACAGGATCGGCTTTCATGGGGCATATATACTAAAGAGAACAACATGTGGGAGGCGTAAGGAAATAATGCGATCAGAGTGTCCTGTTGGCAAGGTTTTGAGTTTGGAGGCAATGGAGTTTTTAATCATGAAGCCTACTCCTGAAAGATGTTTTTCGGTTTTGGGTTTGCCAGACCAGTAAAGTGTGTAGCCGGCACCGTGTTCTTTAAGGCTGCCTTCCTCATAGAGACGAACTTCACTAAGAGCAGCGATGTCAATATTAAGCCGTGATAGTTCATGGGCTATTAGAGCAGAACGACGCTCAGGCCGTCTACTATTTTCAGAGTCTCGCATGGTTCTTATGTTCCAGCATGCAAGCATCAGTTTGTTTACACCTTTGGAGGCCGGTGTGCGCCTTTGTTTCTTTGCCTTGGTTTGACCACATCAGAAAATTCCCGTTGGCCACAGCTAGCCAACCAGGTAGTTGGGGATGAGCTTTCGTTAGGCCACCTTTTCTAGGCCCCTCTCCATATGGAGCAAGCAGTGCCCTCCTTAAAAAAGGCTGCTTGGTCATTCAGGATGCTGCCGAACAAGACTGTCATCTCCTGGGTCAGCCTTGAGCGACCAAAGTCCTGAACTGCCTGCATGCAGGGTTGGGTCTGCGGCTTCCAGTGCATCTTTACACCTGCCGGTTTCGTCCCTCGCCTATCGCTACAGGGCTTTTTTTTTTTTTTTTGAATTGGATTTGTCCTTCGAGCCTGTGCAATGGATTTTTCTGGTGGAGCGCAGCGTGCACAGAACTGGCCTCACCCTTTAAACCAGAGATTCATCTGCCGTGGCCTTGCAAGCATGGACGTAGTAGCGAGGTCCTCGGGTCGTAGGTTTGATTAGAGTTTCCTTCTCTTAGATGATTGACCTTACAGGGTTGGACGAGCACCATCTGCCCGGGTTTGGGATTAGAGTTTTCCTTCTCCTAGGATGGTTGCCATAAGGCTAGAGAGCCCATCCTGCCCTTTGACACTCTTTGTCAGACCCTTCGGTTTTGACCTGTCTGGTATGGGAGACCCTACCAGTGGCTATTATGCCACCGCCAGCATAGCTCAAAACATCATTAGAGTATGCAAGCCTCTCTCCCACGTCAAGGGGGCGTCAATGGAGAGGACAAGTAACCCAGGAGGGTCATAAAAAGTGTGTCACTTACCTGGATGTCCCGATCTCACCCGGAAGTGTTCTGGCAGGGACCTCCCATTGATGCTGGGTTCTCACCAGCATAACAGGGCACCTTTTCACTCACCAGGAACAGAAGAGAGGATCTATTGATGGCTTCTCCCATCAATAAAAAGCAGTGCCGGTGGAACGGGTGCATTACGAGGGGGAAATGACATGTCTGAAAAAGGAGCCCTTTCATAATCTCCTGGTGTTTTTGTAACACCACTTTTAACGTGTCTGATAATCTCCTAAGACTCATTGAGACCAACTCTGGAGCACCAGATGATGATCAACAACTGCACAACTGTCACCACACCCTTTTTTTTTTTTTGTGATCTGCTTCTAAACACAGTATTGAGAGACACTACAAGGACTTATATAACCCCTCCCCATAACTATTGCAGTAGGAGTGGCTAACAAGGCTCCCAACTTTCGTAACAGACTAGGGGCCCATCTAAATGATGAAAATACCCCACATGGAATTTGCTGGGAATCCTACCTGTCTAAACAGGATCCAGTGCCAATCTACACTATTCAGAAAGAGGGGGGCCCAAAATGGCAAAAACAAGGGGTTAAAAGCCTTCGCAGATTTCCCCATACTTTTTCACAAAGCCCAAAGTGGGTGTGCATTTTTGCTCGTTTGGACTATTGAACAATAAAAACTTCAAAGGGAAGCACAAAGCTGATTAGCTGGGCAAGAGAGGGGGTGGGCTTGCTAGGAGGGTAAGTGCCCACTGCCCCCATGTTGGATTTTCGCCTTAGCGATTGCTCGCTAAGGCTATAAAAAGGATCAATATTTTCTCTTTTGCTTTCTTATAAAATTGGAGAATCACTGTATTGCACCAACATACCTTGGGATGACTTTTTTAAATAAAAAAAAACAAAAACTGGCGGCAGTGAAGAACTAATGCAAGTAAATCACTTGCAGCTGCCATCAGGAATGTGAGGCTTATGGGGGCTTCTGAGGCCAGAAAAACCATTTGGTCATGTCGCTTCTGCTGCAAGATGCCAATACTATGAGGTATTTTGGATCCCACCCCCTTGTGTAGATGGGCCCTGGCTATCAATAAATAAAGCCCAACTCCCCACTGCTGCTGCTACTCTTCAGTGTCCCACCATCTTGGTGTCTTCCTATATGGCCATATTAGACTGTCTGGCTTTCCCCACCCTTATTATTCATGGCTGGATTTCTGGACCACTCCAAAGTGCTTCATATTGCATCATTCCAACTTGGTCAAAATCAGCCTGATTTGCTTTGTTCTTTGAGATTTAGCCAAAGCAATTTTACAACTGTACAACTGTAGCAGGAAACCCAGTGTGATGTAGTGGTATGAGCATTGGACTATGAGTCTGGAGACCAGGGTTGGAATCCCCACTCAGCCATGGAAACCTACTGGGTGACCTTGGGAAGTCACATACTCACAGTCCCAGGAGAAAGCAAAGGCAAACCCTGGAGATTTTCAGAAGGGAACAAAAAAAGTGTTCCCATCCTGCAATCTCCTCTCCCATCCCCGTCCCAGTACAGTAACAAAAAGTTTCAAACCTACCTTTGCCATGCTTGCCCAGCAGCCCTGGAGTGAATGGAGCTCGAATGGAGCTCCATTCACTTCCTGGTTTGAAATCCCAGCCATTCTCGCGAGAGGACAAGCGTGCGGGAAAGTAAAAAATTAAAAGCAAAATAAAATTTAAAAAGTGACAACAAGCACAAAACACACAGAAAACATAACCAGTAACCCAGGGAAGGTCATAGAAAGTGTGTCACTTACCTTGATGTCCTGATAGCACCCGGAAGTGTTCTGGCACAGACCTCCCATTGAAGCTGGCGTCACGCCATGGAAATGAGCATCATTTCAATCGCACGTCATTCCGTGACAGAAACAGAATCTGGGATCAATTCATGGCTTAGCCCGTGAATAAAAAGAAGTGCTGGTGTAATGACAGCCAAACGGGAGCATGATGACACAGGGATGACGTCGTCTGAAATGGAAGCCTTTTAGCAATCTCCTGGAGTCGGTATCATGCCATATTTAGCCCATCTTGAAATCCCCCCGCCCCGAACAAATCTTGCCAAGAAAACACCATTATAGGTTCACCTTGAGGTTGCTATAAGTTTGACATAACTTGAAGGCACACAACAACAACAACTCTGTAGCAGAGTTGATCCATATTGATTGTGGTCAATTCCTGGATGCCCAACTGTATGTGGCTGTCTTTCTTTTATGATGTCAAGGGTACACATTTCTGTCTACTGATTTTCCAGTTTTGGAACAAAAGGGAGGGGAAACTCACCTCACTCATATTCAAGAGACCAGCAAACAATGGGAAAAAAGAAACCACCCTGTTGTCCACAGCTGCTGTGAGCCAGGAGCTCCAGCCACGCTACAATAAAGAGATAAAGAGATTATGGACAAGTTTCCCAGCTGGGGGATGGATCGTACCATGCCCAGAAGAGACAAGGATGATGATGATGATGATGCAAATGGGGGTTTGGGTAGAGGAGAGTCCCACAGTGCATACCTACCTTGGAAATGCCTGCCAATGTAAATTTTGTGATATTAATCTTTCTATCAGATTTTTTCAGCAGGAAAGCAGTTATAGTGTCCATGGCTCGCACAGTGGCCTACACATGAGAAAACACAATTGCATCTTTTGGGATTAGGAGATACTGGCATGGGGAAACACATTGAACACATTCTTTTATGGACATGGTATAAGCAGGGTCTCATAAAAGATTTTCTCTAAATTAAGCATTAAGAAGACTCCCTATTATACTCTAAGGTCCTGCAATGATAACACTGAATAAGCAGGCCATAATGGGAACGTGCCATAAAATCCTCAGTGATCCATTTTGCCCAAAACAGGATATAAAAATCTGCAAAGTTACATGCAGAACTTGACTCTCTGTCCTATCCTCACTAGTGCTCTTGTTGTGGATTTTTTTTAAAAAAAATCACTAAAATAAGTGTTCAACAGGGATGTCCCTTCATGCTAGCAAGGCCTGGTTGGCCAAAGCTGTCATCATTACTTTAATGTGAGTCATCTGATTCGGGTAACTCAGAGGTGGGGAATAAATGCCGTACGGGCATATGGACCTCCAGCTGGTATTGTGGCCCATGGAGTCCCCCTATGAAAATGCATGAAAAAGAGCAAGAAACATATGCCTTGTTTTAGAATTGATTTGAGTCCAATTTTAAAAGAAGACCCAAAAACCTGCTGGAAGTGTGATTCATCTTTTAAACACATATACAGGTTGAATATTCCTTATCTGGAAATCTGAAATCCTCCAAAATCCAAAATGGTCCACATGGATGGCTAAGGAGATTTTCAGACGCGATTTTCGGGTCTATATATTCCAAAACAGCTCTGTTGCTGCCGCGCGGCAGGGGAGCAGTTTTGGACGACGCCGTTCCTCTGCCGAACCCCTCCGTGTCACTTCCGTGACAGAATGGAGGAAGCCGTGTCATATTTCACTCATGATTGTTGCCCGTGAGTGAAATATGACGCGGCTTCCTCCATTCTGTCACGGAAGTGACATGGAGGGGTTCGGCAGAGGAACGTCGTCGTCCAAAACTGCTCCCCTGCCGCGCGGCAGCAACAGAGCTGTTTTGGAATATATAGACCCGAAAATCGCGTCTGAAAATCTCCTTAGATAGTGACACCTTTGCTTTCTGACAATTCAATGTACACAAATTTTGTTTCCTGCACAAAATTATTTAAAATATTGTGTATAAAATTACCTTCAGGCTACCTGTATGAGGTGTACATGAAACATAAGCGAATTTAGTGTTTAAACTTGGGTCCCATCTCCAAGATATCTCATTATGTATATGCAAATATTCCAAAATCTGAAAAAATCCAAAACACTTCTGGTCCCAAGCATTTTGGATAAGTTGCACTCAAATTGTACCTTATTTTAAGGCAGAAATGTGATTCTCACATATTTCTGACAAATTTTGGGTGGCGAGATTGTTCCCTGGAACCTACAAAGTTCTCCAACGTTGATATTATGAGATGTTGCATAAAGTCAGACTGTATCAGATAGGTAGGAGTTTGCTGTTGCTTCTGAATTTCTTGCTATACTGTTTGACTTGCTATTGCATTGATCTCCTGACCATGTTAGGTTGCCATTATTCAGGCAGAAAGTACTAGCCTTCCAGCCTTTGTAAATTACCCAGAAATCAAGTGATAGCAGGGTCCTACAGCACTTAGGCTGGTGGACATGAGATTATTGGGCAGGAGGCTGTCTGTCCAATGGAGGGTCTTTGCCCTACATGACCCCAGATTCATGACCTTTAGCCAAGAAAAGGCACGCCCTGTTCTTACCTGTAACCAGACCAGTGTGGCTTTTCTCTCAATACTGTGGATGCAATAGCAAGTCAAACAGTATAGCAAGAAATTCTCTCTCTCTCTGGCTTTTCTTCACAAACAAAGATTCAGGAAGGACTCATCCGCGCTTTCTGCAAGTGCGCTGATGACTAAAAAGGCCAATCTGAGATAAACGAGTCTGGTTGCAGAAAGCACAGCAGAAGGTCTCCTTGGGTGATGTTTCCGGGTTGTGATTCTTTCTGCGTTGTCGTTTCTCTTCAAGACTTGTTCGGCGTGAGTTCTCAAATAAGGCTGCAGCATTGTGGATAGTGTGTCTCCATGCCTCCCGATGTGAGGCTAGGGTGGACCATTGTTGGTGATCAATTTGGCTGAGCCTGAGATATTGTTTCAGGGCGTCCTTGTATCGCTTTTTTGGAGCGCTCCTCTTACGCTGACCCATGGCAAGTTCACCGTAGAGTAGTATTTTTGGGAGGCGATGGTCCTCCATCCTAGAAACGTGCCCTGCCCAGCGCAGCTGTGTTCTCAATATCATGGCCTCAATGCTGGTGATCCCTGCTTGCTCAAGGACAGCAACATTCTTCACATAGTCAGTAGCAAGAAATTACATTGCATATAACTGTAATAATGTAATATTTCATCAAGTTTGAAAAAAAATTGAAGAAAAAAATAGTATATTCCTTCACATCCCAGAATTTATGGGATCACATACTGTACTAGGTTTTTAACAACCTGTGCATTCTGGAGCTGTCATGTCTATTTTCAGTGTGATGTCAGTTCTTTACCAAGATCAGGAAGCACCTGAATCAAGAGGTATCAGTTGAATGAATAGATTATGATGCTGATCAAGTTCTTCTGGAGGAGCCAGCTTTCTTTCTTCTTTCCTGGAAACACAGTCACCTATTCTAATTATTATGCCATTAAGATGGCATAATAATTTATTCATCTTAGCAATTCATTTGTGTGTGTCTGAATGTTTACAAGTCCGCCCAAGGAAGCAGAGCCAGATCTCATTTTTCCAAGTTTTGGGACTACAGCAGGATAATAGCATCTGTGGCCTTTCTTTTCACATGGCGTTGTGTCTGTCCTGTTGCCAGCTTGCATTCAAATCATTGCTGGATTGCATCTTTTCACTAACAGGGAAAACCTGTCAATTGGCTGTCAATAGAGCTGTTTCCATTACTGCCTCCATGCAATAGGTCCCTTCCACTGCAGTTCTGATAGGGCAGTCACATGGGGTGAGTGTGGTGAGTAGGCATGTTTCTCCTCTTCTCTTCCTCCCTCCCTGTTCCCAAGCACTTCTATGTAACTTCTGTTATGTGAAACTTGAAGCTCTGCCCCCTTCACTGCCTCCCCTCTTTTCCACAGTGTATATTTTTCATCAAAGAGAGAGAGAGAGAGAATACAGCTTGCTCCCTGCACTTGAGTGAGGTGCGCCTGGAAAGAGAGAGAGAGAAAGGCTGTTACTTCTTTAAAATTATCCCTTTCCTTCTCCTTTTTTTTTCTTTCTGTAGGTTTTACTCTGTTCCCTGGTATTGTTGTTGTTGTTGTTTTTAAATTTGTCTTGCCATAACTGCCCTGCCCTGGCAGATCGCAATCAAGCAATTACGGCAAAACAAAAATTTTAAAACAATTTTTTTTGCCAGAGAACAGAGTAAAAGCCTTTCTCTCACTCTCTCTTCTGGTGCACATTGCTCAAGTGGGACTTGGTGCGGTCCTGGTTCTGAAGGTGCGCGGAAGCAGGGACTGGTGGGAGTCAGGCTGCTGCATCATGCAGGGATGCGAATTAGCAGCCACTGGCATTCAGCCTCTCTCCGGGGCCAGGGGTGTCTCTATCCAACCCAGCCTTGCTGGCCACATTATAAAGAACTGGAGGGGTGATGATAAAAGCTCACCCCTCTTGGCAGAGGAGTTGTGGTGCACAGCCAGGCAGCAAAGTAAGGGGAAGTACAGTGGTGGCAGCGGTCGAAGAGAGGGGGAGGAAGCTTCCTTAAGAGGAGGAGCAGCACCAGAGCAAAGTACAATGAAAACTACTTTGAGTAAAAGCAATCCATTGTGGGGAAAAAATAAATAAAAAATAAACATTGTGCATACTCTATGTATGGCAAACATGGGGAGGAAGCAGAGCAGTGCGGAATACTGATTACAGGAACATGCAGCACCGCAGTGCTATTGAAGAGGAGGTGTGATAGCGATTGCTTCAATACCAGTATGTTTCCATTTGCTTACACAACACAATTGCAGTGAGACAACAGCCTTGTGTGATAAAGTCCCTGGTCTTTCTCCTGAGCCTACAGTTGCCTGCCCTTGCTCTGGAATATACTGTGAGAGGCCACAGTTACCTTGACCATTGGGAATTGTATCAGTGTGTGTGGCTGAGCAGTCTTGTCATTCAGGAACTTCCACCATGAACAACTCAGTCCTCCATCTTGAGATCTTTTCTTGCATTCTTGGATGGGAATTTTCTAGAATCAATACAGTACAGGGAGAGATCAAAGATGCGTTCACTTTTGGTTCATTCCTTCAGGGTCCCCAAAGAATCTGAAGAGTCTGTCCTAGACTAAGCTTCTTAAACTGTGGGTCACCTACTTTATATATTTATATATCTGGCATCGTGTAAAAATTTCTCAGGCAAAAAGGGGTCACGAGTGAAAAAAGTTTAAGAAGCCCTGTTCTAGACTAGTTCATATCTATTTGTTCCTTGGAGAATGGAAACACTCATTCAACCAGAGGCTCCGTGGGAGCAAGGTGCCCATTAAGGTACCCACTCAATCGTTTTCTTGTCAAGCAGATCAAATCAACAGAAAAACAGAAACAGGCTAAGGAAAGGGAGAGGAGAGAAAAGGAAAAGGATAGGGACCAGTTCCTTGAATGTGACATTGTGCCACAAACAGCAGACATTAGAATGCTATTCCGTCTGGACTGGTTTTCCCTGGTTGGTGGCTTTGCATGAATACCAACTAGTGGCCCTTGAGCCTTTGGCCCAGAGATAGCACCAGGGTGCTTTTTTCCTTCTGTAGTCCCAGCTTCTCTTTTTAGCAAGGAGAAGGAAGTGAGTGCCATGCAGTTTCCCCTTCTGTGCCACAAGGCTGGTCTCCCTAGAGGTTGGGAAACAATGGCCCTGATGCTCCCCAAAGCCCCTCCCCATTTTTTTAGCCATTGTTTTTTGGACAGCACAAGAGAATTGCACTTTAGGCTAAAACCACTGCCAAACACAGGGGCTGACCAGATGGTGAAAAAAAACCCTCACGGAAATGTGAGGAGAATCCTACTTGTCCTAATGGCATTCTGTGTGATTTCACGGTATTGTGAAGGAGGGGGAAAAAAGGGCCAAAAACCTCACCAGAAAAGCTTTTGCAGCTTTTCCCATCTTTTTTTTTAAAAAAACATTGAGGTAGTACACATTTCTGCTCATTAGGACAAGCGAGTTGATCTGATTTGCTTGCACAAATGAGAGGAAGCACAAATCTGATTGGCCAGACGAGCACAGGGGGTGGGGCTTGCTAGCAAGGCAAGCACCCGCGCCGCCATATTGGATTTTTACCTTAGCGGACAAACACTAAGGCAAGAAAATGGGTTGCTGGGAGTTTTCTTGCTTTTGTGTTCAAGCGAAAAATTGCTCAATCACACCTTGGACATCTTTTTTTTTAAAAGGTTGGTGGCAACAAACTGAGGTAAGTGCAAATGTGAGTAAATCACTTTGTGGCCACCATGTTTACTAGCAGGCATGTGAAGCTTATGAGGGGGGGAAAAAACATTAGGACAGGTTGCAGCTGCTGTGAAATGTCATTACTACAAGTGACTCCATTTTTTATGGGCATGTATAGACAAGCCTATAGTGTTTTTTGCCCTCATGCTTCTGAAGCGCCCCCCCCCCATGCTCCAAATCCCCCAAACCTCTAAGGACTCAGCTTGAAATTAAATAGGGTCCAGGATAAAAAATGATGCCAGTCCCTTTGGTCTCTTTCTTGGCCTGCTGTTATTCTTGAGAGGTGGAGGGGTAGCCCCCCAATGCCACCAGTTTCCCTGGCTGATGACAGAGGCCAGATTGCTTCCTTTCTGCACGCTAGTCCTAAGGCAAATAAATTATCAGCAGACTGTTATGGTGATGTATAAGAGCACCACAATGGCATCTTGTTCAGTGTTTCCAGTGTGAAGCTAGACTTGCCGCCTTGTAAAGTTAACTATTCACATTTAAAAAACATGGCAGCATTGCCACAACCACAAATGCCCCCAACCCACCTTAAAAGCCACACCAGCCAAGGGATTCTGGGGTACTGTTGAGCAAGGCATTGAAGGATGACACAACCAACCTCCCTTCTGCCAGCAAGCTGTGGTGTTAAGAGCAGCAGCAGGGACTCCCGCAGGGTCCTATCACAATTGCCCTTCATTCAGAGGAAGGAATTGGCAAATCACCTCTGAGTATTCCTTGCCTGAAAAAACCCTATGAAATTCATAGTTTTGCCATAAGTCAACAGGTGATTTGAAGGCAGGCGCGCGTGCGCGCGCACACACACATACACCATGGAGGGGGCTGGATATATTATCCACCAGTGCCCTGCTTGCCAATGCCTCAGAATTCCTTGGCTGGTGTGGCTGCCTGGCTTTTAAGGTGGTTGGGGGGTGGGGGCTGGACCAGGAAACGGATCATAGCTACATCTTCCATGCATGATCTCATCCCACATCTACAAGGACAACACAGAAATATAAACAATTCAATGGGGGAACGAGTCTCAGGAAACAAACCCAGTCATAGTGAAACTTTATCATCATGGCCATAGCCGATTCAAATAATCTATTTGCTTCCCTCCTTCTCCCACTCTCCCATAATAATCAACAGTACACTTTATTTATCTTGAAGTCTGCTAACCATAATACAATGCAGCAACCCTTCATTTGCTATAGTAATGTATGTTTTGTTAAAGATTTTTGAGCTCTCTCTAAATTTCACTGAAAGGCCAATGTAATATCTACTGTTTGTGGCATCCAATGGTGATACTACCAACAAAGGGAAGTCACTTCTGGTCATCTTTAGACACTATTTTTTGCTGTTCTGGGGCACCCTTCCAAGCAGCATTTACAGGCAAAACTGTACCCCCAGAAGCTTTTTTAGGCCTTAAAAGGTAAAACTGTTTCCCCTAGAATAATGCTGCTCAGAGTACTGGTCTCTGAATGGATGTTGGCCTGTGAGGTGCTGGCTGCAATGAGCTTCCAGGAAAGAAAGAAAGAAAGAAAGAAAGAAAGAAAGAAAGAAAGAAAGAAAGAAAGAAAGTAAGTTAGTTGTAGTCAATGAGCACAAATATCATGGCACACAGGGGGAAATCTGCTGGTCACCCCCCCATCAGATAGCTTGAGAAGCATTGCTCCAGAAGCTATTTTTGCCCTTAAAGAGAGGCAGGAGATTGCTATTTTTTTTTTAACAGCAGAACAGGAGGGTTGTGGGGATCCAGGGAGCAAAGGCCACATGACAGCACACACCCCCTCCCCAATATTGAAGGGCCATGCACAGGCAGCATAAGTTGTACTCCTGACTTACATGGAAGGTGTTTGGCTGGTTTGGGATCTGCTTCAAAAGAGCTGCACACCTGAAGAGTCAAAGCAGATGAATGATCATTGATACCAATTCTTCAGTGCATATGAATGCAGTTCATGCTTAGTGATCAAGGGAACAGATATCCTCAGGAATCCCATGTCAGATTGGCCAAAGAAATTGGTGTCAACACAGTAGGGCAACTCACAGCTCCATCATGCACTAATTAATCAAGTGATGTAATGGGACACAACAATTATTGAAACAGGGTACAGGAGCCAGCAATTATGTTTTATTTGTACGAGCTGCCACTGCCCATCTAGCAACACCCATGAAAACTTGTTAGATGATATGAAGATTTCATCTGATGTCTTTGCTTTACAAAGAGTCCATTTCTAAGCTATGCCATCTTTATAATCAGAATTCATGCAGGTTTGGGCAGGAGCAGGTGTGTGTGTCAGATGCTTAACCTGGGGTGTGACTCTCACAACAGCAAGTTAGATGGTCAGGCTGTGAATTGGACAACTGGTCACTATGTTTCATAAAACCGTTATCTTGTCCTGCAAATTTTAAATCAGGAATGAAAGATTTGTGACCCTGCAAATTTTATTGGATCGTAACTCCCATCAGCCTTAGCCAGTGTAAACCATTGAGAGGATGATGGGAGCTACATGCCAGCAACATTTGGAGGGCCACAGTTTCCTATTCTTCATCTAAATGATGCCCAGTCACTGCAAACAAATCACACCTCTACAGTTGCCAGACAAACAAAAAATGGTAGTGATCTTTAAAAAGTGTGCTGCTAGATTAAGTGAATATTCTCTTTTCTGTGCTTCTGCCTTATGGTCAAAAGGCAGCTTGTAAATATTGAAGTAAACAAATAAGATTTGTCATCATCTACATTAAAATGTTAACTTGGAAACTAAAATACATATAATATTTTGTCAATATTATGTACTTTATTTTGTTGTTGTTGTTGTTAGTAAGGTCATTTCTCAGTGCCTAGATGCAGCTTCCTCCTTCTAGCAGTAATTCAAGAGACATTATGAGTAATAAGCGAAGGTGCCATAATAGTTACACCATATAGTTATTTTCTTACAGAATATGGCCTAAATCCAATGGTTAGTCCCAACTAGACTAGGCCAACTGAATCAATGTAATATATGTAATTTCCCTTGGTTGGTGGCTCTGCTCTTACTGGGAAAACAATTGGATTGTTGTCACAGGTGTCTGTGACAAAAGCAATCCAGAGGGATATATTCAGCCCCCAAATTCTTGCTGCTTAAGACTGGCAAATTACACCCCTCCATCTGAAAGTCAAGATAAATAGTGTGTGTGTGAGTGCATGTGTGTGTGTGTGTGTGCACATGCCTTCAAGTTGTCTGTTGACTTATGGATAATACAGTGGACCCTCCAGATCCACAAGGATTCAATTCCAGGACATCCCTCCCCTGTGGATGACAAAAAAAAACATGGATGGCTGCATCTCATATTATTAAATGGCAGCAACATGCGTGCAGATGCTTCAGCGTGTGCTCATTTACATTACCACCATTTTAAGCATAGGACATGATGATCTGCAGTTGCTTGAAATTGCAGATCCGGAACCCACAGATTAGGAGGGCCCACTGTACCCTATACCAATCAAGTTATTTTGTAACATGTATCAGAAACATCTCACACACATCTGGCCTGGCAGTAAAAATGAAGTAAGAAAAAACAAACAGTTCTCATCCTTTTCACAATGGACAAAATTCCTCACCTGAAACAGCTTTGTTTAACACAAAGGTGGGGGCTATGTGGCCCTCCTAAAGCTGTTGAACGGCAACTCCCAGCAATCCCATCCAGCACCACCAATGATAAGGGATGCTGGAAGCTATAGTCCAACAACTTTGGGAAGGCTGCCTAATTTCCAGCCCTGGTATAATAGTTGGGTTACCCCTGGAGTCTCAGAGAAAATGTTTATCGCTTTCTAGGATATAGCCCTCCATTGCAAATGCCTTCTTCACCAGTTTGTTCTCTGTAGACCTGATAATGCACATGATACAGCCTAGCTGATTCTACTCATTGCTTGGAGACACCTGTTACTTACGATCCAGTAGATTTCGCTGCATCAATGATGTCATCAAGCTTATAGTCGACATTTGGAATAGGCACACCATCATTTCTTCCAGAACTGGGAATCAACAAACAGGAGTCCTTCATTGTTGGGACTTTGGGTACAACAATGAACAGCTCATGCCACCAAACTGATCTGTCCACTTCAGATTCTGAAAACAGAGACACAGCTATGACACATTAGGGTCTCAGGGTTTCCTTTGAACCAGGGCTCTTTCATGCTACATAAGTTTAGTGCTGTGTACCTCCTTAACTCCATTGTCCCTCCATCCTATGGAATCCTGGGGGTTTGTAGTTTCGTGAGGTCATTAGACTTGTCTGGCTGGGAATTCTAAATACTGCAAATTAAAGGTTTCCATAGGAAGTTGCCATGGCAGCTAAGGTGGAATCAAAGCGCTGTAACTATATAGTGTGAAAAGCCTCCACCATGATCACCCAGGAAGCATAAATGGTATTTGAAAGCAGAAAGAAGCAGCTGTGGAGAAAGTGAATTAGAATCTGGATTTGAGGGGAGGGGGATGTGCAGGGAGAAGCATTTAAGTAGGAAAGAAGGAGATGTGAGTAGCACAGCTGTGGAAATGGGAGGAAGGGTCCTAAAATCTCACTGACAGACATGCAAGTTCTGTAAGTCAGCCCGTCCAAAGCACTATCACCTTGCATATCCTCCCACACTAGGAACTAGCCATTCAAATGCACAAATTTACATATCCTCTCCAACAGGGACTCACAGTATATAAACCCCCCACAGCCATAAGCCACCATTCTCTGAAGATGCCAGCCACAGATGCAGGTGAAATGTCAGGAATAAACTCTTCCAGAACATGGCCTCACAGCCCAGAAAAAAACCACGAAAAATCTATGGATGCTGGCCATGAAAGCCTTCGACTTGACACTATCACCATCCTTTCCATAGACAACTGAATGAGGAGAATTTGAACATCTGAGACTAGCACTTTGCACTGAGGGGAAGCAGGTGTTAGTTGGCTATGAGACTACTGCAGCTTCAAGAAAACTACACAGCTCATTACAAAGATTTATATCAAGAGTGGTCAACTCTGGAACTCTAGATGTAGTTGGACTGCAACTACTATCACCCTAACCAGCATAGACAATAGTGAAGGACTATGGGCACTGCAGTCCAAAAAGCCCTGAAAGGCCACAGTTACTCACTCTTGGTTTATAGTTTATTATTATTTTGCTACTTTGCCAGTATTATTTATTATTTTGCTAATATTATTTATTATTTTATTTCAGCTCTCATCTGTTCTGCATCCTTCAGGACAGGGTAAACAGTACGGAGGGATAAAACTGTTCAGCTGCTCATTTTGTTCTTAATTGCAAAATGGCTGCTTTCTCTAGGGGGTCATTTACACGGGCAAATATTCCTCTAAATATACTGCTAAGATAGCTCATAGTTCACACGGATCGCAGCACAGCATCGCCTCATTCAGAAGGGGGGAAGGTAAAACACCAAAATATAGCATGGCAAGGGATGTCGCTAGTTTAGCAGGTATATTTGCAATGTAGCGCTTTATTGGCAGTGTAAACTACCATTCCGTTAAGAGTTGCAGCAGATTTGCATTGTGATTGGTTGCTCTGATGCAATGGGCGGGCTTAAAAGAGGGGTACTGAGTTCAGTAGTGTTCAGGAAACTTTGAAAAATTCTCTCTGCTATTTTGCAAGTCTGCCAAGAAAAAGGATTCCCAAGACCTTTCAGTCATAAGGTTCTCATCTGTCAGCTCTGCTTGGGGGAGGGGGAGAGAGAGAGAGAGAGCGAGGGAGAGAAAGAGGGGGGGAGGGAGGGAGAGTAAAAAATCCTCTGCTATTTTGCAAGTCTGTGAACCCTGACTAAACAAATCGTGCTGAAAAAACTTGTGATAGGTTCACCTTAGGATCCTCAGCATGGCAGCAATGCCTTTCAGCAGAGAGGGGCAGTGACTGAGTTCATTTACAGGCAGATTTAGAGAGAGACAGAGACAGATCCACTTCTTTGATCTTCTCCCCTGCTATTTTGGCAGTCTGTCTTTTTCTTTAGCTGGAAAATGCAGGGCTTCAAAGGAAGGTCTATGCCCTTCCCCATAAAGCCTGCCTCTGCTTGGGAGGCCACGCCCCCCACACTTTTTCAAGTCTGAACGAAAAAGCGGCGTAATTAGAAAAAAACCCTGACTGGCACAGATGCGGAAAAGAATTAAAGCACAAGTTGCCGCAATAAATCTGCCGTGTAAACCAGCCCTAGGAGATTGCACAAAGACAGTGTAGGAAATTCAAGGCAGGAAGGGGTGTTAAAGTAGCCTCATTATGATGAGGAAAACAAACATAGCAAAACTCTATTGCTGTTATGATTGACCAAGAAGATGGGAGAAGGAGTCAGAGTGGAAGCTTAGGTAAGGTGAACTGAAATTGCTCTATTGCTCAGCCCTGGGATACATTGGGAAATACTGTAGTTTAGTCTGTGTTTAAATGGATGCATTTTTCTTTGTTATTTTGACATCACAATTATGGTTCCCTTCTAAAACTGTTATAAAATTATTTTCCCTTCTAGAAGTACAATCACACTCGTGGTTAAAGTTATGCTTTTAAAATCCTTTAGAAAAATAAGTTGTAAAATTGTTGTTTGGCTGGTTTAATTCTGGTATGGTTTTCACTACATGCCTAACTACCCTTCCACATTGCTTAGTACAATGAGTTGGCTGAGCCAGTAGTATGTTCAGAAGTCAAAGGGCTGTTTTATGGAGGAAATAGATTTGGAACAAAATTGTGGCAATGGCAAGGACCACAAGAGGGATTTATCTAGCCAGATGGTCTATATCCCCTCTTTGCCAAACTGGAGGCTACAGCCTGTGCCATCACAAGTCAGCATTGCTCATTTCCTACCAACATCATATTACATTTTCAGTCATCTGCATTTGTCAGTTTACTTCATCCTTATCAGCAAATAATTTATGCTAATTAGGGCATTAAGCAGTTGCCTGTCTTACTATTTTTATTCTAGCAACAGTTGTTATTCTACAAGAGAGCTTACAGAATTTGTTGCTGTAGTTCTCTGGGGGCGGCGGGTTAAATACACAAACAACATTTCTGTTGTCCTCAACTACTGTACTTTGCAACAATTCTTGACACCAGTTGTAACATTTTATTCCCACTCTCAAATGGATTTCTTTTTCATTTCTGGACGTATTTGAACAAAGTCTCCTTCTCTTCCTTTCTTAATTTTTTTACCCTTAGCATTATAGTGCATCAGTGAAATGGCACTTTTGTACTATACAGTAATTCTAAGAAGAAGAAAATTAAAAGGAGGAGAAAATTTTCCCTTCAAACCATAGGATCACCTCAGCAAACTAGTCACTCATTAAAACACAGCAACAACTTTGGAAGAGCCCTAGTGCAGATCTAAGATATTGCTACAAAAGAGAATGGAACAAGAAGGTGCAGAGGTGGCAACATCAGGCAAAACTAAACAAAACCAAAGGAGCTACAGATTTTCCTTGGGTTTTTCCGGGCTGTGAGGCCATGTTCTGGAATACTTTCTTTCTGATGTTTCGCCTGCATCTGTGGCAGGCGAAACATCAGAAAGAAACTCTTCCAGAACACGGCCTCACAGCCCAGAAAAAAACCAAGGAAAATCTATGGATGCCAGCCATGAAAGCCTTTGACTTCACAAGGGAGCTATATTGTGAAAACTCACTCTTCTTTAGACTGCTCTGGAAGAGCTCACAGACAGCTATTTAGGATTTTTATCTCTATGTGGACTCTTGTTTCTTTCATAGCCAGCCCCATGGAAAGCCAGGTACCCATTGCTCCCCATTTTCCTACTCACAAGGTGAATCTGCAACAGCCTCCTCATTGTGCAATGCCTCTTTTCCTCTTGATATGCAAATGGCAGTGGGACTCCCTCCATGCCAGTTTACAAACTCACCATTCAGCCATTTCAGGGAGGTCATGTTGAGTGAATAGATAGTGGCGCCAAGCCTGGTCTCTTCCTTCTTGAGGGTGTAACTGTAATGCGGGTCGTATTCCTCCACGTAGTCATCCAGAGCCTTCTTCTGTTCAATCAGCCATACAGAAGGCAGGGCGGCTGCCAAGAGGAGAAGGGGGAGCACAGTACCACACATACCCAAGCAGGTTCCTGGGAAACTCACCTTGAAAGAGACACCCACCTGTGTCCCTCTGGTGTCTTGGTTCTGGTTACACAGCAGTAGGTGGAAACTATCTACAAGCTGTGGCAATTTGGCCCAGTAAAGCTTTGCTCTCCAGGGCAGTTCTCTCAATGAAAGCCAACCTGTGCTTTCCCAGTATTTTTAAACACATGCTTTGTAGGCAGGGCCCTGAATCATCACTGAAGTGTTTATGCAATAGAGTCCAACCATAAGGGGAAGAGCTGCATCAAGCATCCTTGGCTACTTTCCAGGAAGAGCCATAGCCTAAATGGAGACTGTGACTCCTGCTCTGTCTATCCCACTTGGACTATCAGTTCATCCCAGCTGCTGCTTTCATAGAATCATAGAATTGCAGAGTTGGAAGAGACCATGAGGGCCATCCAGTCCAACCCCCCTGCCACGCAGGAAATCTTGATCAAAGCATCCCCGACAGATGGCAATCCAGCCTCTGTTTAAAGACCTCCAAGGAAGTAGACCCCACCACGCTCCGAGGGAGCGTGTTCCACTGCCGAACAGCTCTTACTGTCAAAAAGTTCCTCCTCATGTTGAGGTGGAATCTCTGTTCCTGGAGCTTGCATCCATTGCTCCGTGTTCCAGTCTCTGGAGCAGCAGAAAACAAGCCTGCTCCATCCTCTCAAATACTTAAACAGGGCTATCATATCGCCTCTTAACCGTCTTTTTTCCAGGCTAAACATACCCAGCTCCCTAAGTCTCTCCTCATAAGGCATCATTTCCAGACCTTTCACCATTTTAGTTGCCCTTCTCTGGACACGCTCCAATTTGTCAATATCCTTTTTTAATTGTGGTGCCCAGAACTGGACACAGTATTCTAAGTGAGGTCTGACCAAGGCAGAATAGAGTGGCACTATTACTTCCCTTGATCTAGACACTATACTTCTATTGATACAGCCCAAAATCGCATTGGCCTTTTTAGCTGCCGCATCACACTGTTGGCTCATGTTCAACTTGTGGTCTACTAGGACTCCTAGATCCCTTTCGCATGTAGTCTCATTCAGCCAGGTCTCTCCCATCCTATATTTATGCTTTGTTTGTTTAAAAGAGGGTTTGAAATTATAGTTGAGTCTGCATCTTTTAAATGTCCATCTTCATACAAGATGGAGAGTTTCAGTCTTTTCCACCCTTGCTGTGATCCTGTCAAAATCATCCCCTGAGTTAAAGGAGATCCTATAGGTTCAAATGAAGACCTTCATTTTCAGAGGCTAACTGAAGACAGGTGAGGGTGGTTGGATTTTCATCAGGACTTGAGCCAGGAAAACAGCTTTGGCCACCCATGCCAGGGTGCATGCCAGGAATGGAATAGTGGTTGGTTGTGGAGGAGAAAGGTGCCCCTGTCATTTCTTGCTGGAATTCCCACCAGTTTTCAATAGTAATGGTTAACCATGGCATCACTCTGGACTGCCTTACAAAAATGGGGCTTGTGTGGGGCTGAATTGGGGTACTTCCCAGCCTTCCCAATTTCAGATAGTGGTGATGGGAAATTCCTCTTGTCCTTCTGACCTATGTAGTCCTGCCAGATCTGAGCTCATTCCCTTTGCTTTTGTACATCTACTGTATTTGAAGCCACCAGAATAAATGTGTCCAAATATTTGGAGTGGGGTTCCATTGGTATTGACTATAGATGCTTCCAGATGGAGAGCTCCTAGTGCTACTAGCAAAATGGCATTATGGAGCTTTTTTGTCTTTCCTTCCTTAACTGATTTTTTTTCTGCTAAGGAAAAAAGATGGGAAATTTTTGCTTTCTAACAGATGATTGACATGGACTGGCTGTAAAATTCAAGGCAGGTTGGCAGTACCATAAAATTTTTATTGGAAAACACCAAATATCACCTTGCATTTCTCTGGTTCAGAGGACATAGAAGGTTCTGGATCAGTGATGATTTAGATGAGGACAAACCAACTGAAGCTCACTATGCCAAATGTCACAGTGTCAGCCTGTTCAGCACAGAGCTGCACTTCCTTTGAAAAGATTGGATTTGTAACTGGAGGTGGGGGTTAACTTGGACTTCTCTTCCTACTCTTATCAGGGTGTGAAACAAGGAGCCCTTCAGATACTGATGAACTGCAATTCCCAGTATTCTTTACCTTTGGCTATGCTGGCTTAGACGCCTAGGACTTTGAGACCAGCAACATCTGGAAGGTTGCAAATTTTACCACACCTGTACTAGATGCTTAAGCAGCAACTGTGGCCAGGAGTGCTTTTGCACAGCTTATTAGTGAGCCAACTGCACTCATAGCTGGTCACATATGCATTAGCTACACCTCATTTGGACTACTGCAACAATCTATGCTGTGTTGCCCTTGAAAATCACTTGGAACCCTCACTTGGTGCTGAATTTTACTATTATAACCTTGCTCATGGTCAATGTGTCTCTCACTCTCACCCCCTTCATTGTATTGACTATGCTGATCTCTGCATGATTTTCAAGTGCAGCTCACAATGCTAGTTATTACTTTCAAAGCTCTAAAAAGCTTGGAACCAGACTTAAAGGAATGTCTCCTCACCTGTCTTTTAAGATCAGTCAGTGCATGCATCTTTCATGGGCCATGGCCCTCTGAGGTGTGTATGATGGCAATGCATAAGAGGGACTTCTCTGTGGCAGCCCCTTAGAGGAGAAACTCCCTGCACCAAGATTTTAGATCATCTTCCTCTTTGTGTTTTCTTGAGCTGGTGTTTGAAGGCTTTCTTTTTCAATAAGCTGTTTAAGGTATCTGTCATTTCCAGTTTTCTGGATTCTTATTAATGCTCTGGTGACCACAACGTTGCAAGTTCGATCCCAAGGGCTCCAAGTTTCACTCAGCCTTCCATCCTTTTGTAGGTTGGTAAAATGAGTATCTGGCTTGTTGGGGCAATTAGCTAACACACATTGGAAACCACTTGGAGACTGCCTAGCGCGCTATAAAAAGTGGTGTAGAGGTGTAGGTGCTATTGTTTAACAATTTGTAAGCCACTCTAAGAGCCTTTGTGGCTGAACAGCGGGGGATAAATAACAATGAATGAATGAATGAATAAATAGTCTTATTCGTAAAATATGTAAGCTGTTTATTCACTTGTAATAACTACGGTAGCTTAAGGAGCAAAAAGATCGATCACCAATAGCATGGTCAAGCCAGGACATCATTTGGTATACTAGCTAAAATGTGGTAGCTACACTTAGTACTTCGTCTCTCAGTTGCTGCCTGGAAGCAAAATCCTGCACCAGTTTTTACCGTCTGGGTAGCTCCTCCCTGCTCAGTGCTAGGCCCCCGTGATTGCTTACCTTGCTGGCCATCTCCCTTTACGTGCTTGGAGATGAGAATAGAGTGGTTTAGTAATTGTGCATTGCCTGATTCCACTTGGCATAAGCAATGAGCAGAATATTCATTCACCCTTGGCATAAGTGAACGGCACATGGATAACCCTCGTACCGGGGGGGGGGGGGGCTTCCATGGCACCTGGGATAGCTCCTTCAAAGTCTGAACTAAAATCCACCCTGGATTCACTGCCCGACTGCCATGGAAGTTGAACCTGGAAATATGGAAAGCTGCACAATTCCCATCTCTGTTCTGGGTCATCCTGATGCCAAATTATTTTTCCTATTCATATGTATACATGCAATAGTTCACCGCACCTTTATTTTTTACTATATTTTTTCTATCATGATATGAGATCTAGAAAAATATTACATCCCCATACTTTCCTTCTGTTGGATGGGGCATGTACAGGATTTTATCAGATTTTCCACTTTTGTCTCAGTGTGCACAGAATTTATTTGGTTGTACATCACAAGATTGTTATAATAATAATAATAATAATAATAATAAAAAAATGTATTTATATACAGCCCTTTGGTAATCCAATCAGGGCAGTTCACAACATTAAAAAACCATACCAGTAAAACAATATACTCCCCTCCCCCCTTAAAAAGTTATTAAATCAATTTACAAATTAAAACAACAATTAAAACATTTGATAAAACACATACCTACATTTGGCAATAACAGTAGATCCCCAGCGATATTCAGTTCTGATTATCTAATCATAGATTAGGGGACATGAATCTGGACACTTATTTTGTATAGTCCTAGAAAAGTCTGACAGATAGCAGATGCTTTGGTTTGCATGGATATAATTGCCATTGTTTCATACTGTTGTGAAATTTTATGTTTAAACTTTTAAAATTACATATATTTATTACTTCCAGTGTTTTATTTAGAAAAATCCTCATGAATTTTTAAAAAAGAAACACCCTACACTGGGTAATTATTTTATTCATTCCTGGAAATATCATGTTTCTCTCTATGTAATTATCAGCCTACACATTTTCCCATCCTGGGGTGGCATCATAATGAACTTAGTATGCTTTCTCACTTGTCATAATGTTAAGCAGGTGCAAATTTTTGGAATATATATCCATGATTATGATGATGTGGATTTGAGTGCTATGGTTTGTGCTTATATCTTTGTGATTGTGTGTACTCCCATTTAAATGGAAACCTGGCAATGAAGGTGCTATGAAAGTGTGCAGGGTTTTTTTATGCCTGTCAGCATAAATCCCAAGGAGAGGTTAGGTAGCTGTCAGAGTATGATGGGATATGCAGTCTGATAAATTCATGCTGTAAAGAGATACAGAGCAAGCAAACCAACATGCTTGCCTACAGCGGGCATACTGGTGTAAACAAGGCTGCAGCCAGCTGGCCTATGTTATGGGAATGTAGCCTTGAAGGTTTCTAATCTGCATGAGAACTGTCTGTATGTCTCACTGAGGCAGGATGTTTACTATATGTGTTTTGAAGCTCTGTAACCCGTTCTAAGCTGTCTGTTGGACTATGTAGTAGCCGATGCTGTTAAGTCCTGATTATTGCCACAGAGAGGATTCTCTGTTGTTTCTGTATCTATTTTAAATGTTTCAGCAAAGTAAAGTAGTTTAGGCACTACCTGAATGTCTGCATGCTTTATTGAGCATCTTATGTCCAATGCTGGGGCAAATGGGTTTTTTCTGCTACTCTGCTACAATTTTTGGCTGCCTGGATCTCTCTGAGCATGTACAGAGTGTCCAGTGCACTATATTGCATCAGTAGCTACCATAATGCAGTACAAAACAAGAGTTACAAACCAGTTTCCTGAAATTTGTTCCATTGATAAAGCTTGAAAGTGTCTCATTGCAAGCTAAGTACACAGTGGAGATTTTCAGACACGGAAAAATCGTCCCTTGCCGCGCGAGCAGCCTCCCGAAACTGCTGCGCGGCAAGGGTATTTTTCGGACGACGCTGTGCCTCTTGCGAAGCCGTCCGTGTCACTTCCGTGAAGCTTGGGACGGCTCCGCGTCATATTTCAATCACGGAGGCTGCCCGTGCTTGAAATATGGCGCGGAGCCGTCCCAAGCTTCACGGAAGTGACACGGACGGCTTCGCAAGAGGCACAGCGTAGTCCGAAAAATACCCTTGCCGCGCAGCAGTTTCGGGAGGCTGCTCGCGCGGCAAGGGACGATTTTTCCGTGTCTGAAAATCTCCAGTATGTTGAAGCTGGGAGCGGGTATGACCTTGCCTTCCATGAAAAGTGGAGGGAGTGAAGCTTTTCCACTCAACCACTGACCAAGAACGTTGATATTTTTTTGTGAGGAAATTGCTCTTGGAATACTTTTAGCAATGGTGAGGAACTATCTGCTTAAATCTTGCAATAAAGTGCCAGAAGAATCTCTCTCTCGGTGTGTGAATTTGGACCTTAGCACACTGGGCACAAATCCTCAGTCTGGGGGGCCTATCTGTTTTCAGGTGACAAAATCCTAATAAGCATATTTAAAAGCAACACTTGATATTTTATGGCTCCATTGCCACAAACTAAATGCAACATCCAAAAATATTGTGCCCTTATCATAACTGAAATCCCAGTGTGCCTGGATCTTGAAATGCAAGAGTTTAGTGATAATAACACACATAGACATTTTTCCTCTACAAACTCTGTTGCTTTCTGTATTACAGACTTCAGAAGCAATGAACAGGATGTCAATGGAAGAAGGTTCTAGCAAGATGTGGCAGTTGATAGCTGATGTCACAAGAACTTCATTGGAGGGAATGTTCCTTGGCAGTTGAGGGGCTTGCAGGTGGAGGAATCTGAACCTGTCAGTGACTTTGGTCAAGGAAAAAGGTTGAGGTCGTGGTTCCCTTAACTGTATTTGCCCTCAGATGTAGGATCCTAATCTCTTTTAAGAGTTAAGAATACTCTTGTAAGTATTCTTATTTATCTAAATGGATAAGCTAGTAAACTATGACTTTGGCCACTGTAAATTATGCACCTACCTTAAGGGCCAAACTGAGGTGACACATGACATGTTTTCTCATAGGTTTACAGTTACTTTAATGTAGCTGCTGAGAATTGTGAGTCTGATAACAGTGACAATTGAGCTTCCTTTTTGTTCTAAGCCATTTTCCCAATCCAAACTGTTCTCACAAGTTTCTCCCTACTCCTTGGAGTCAAGTTACTGAATCCACTTAGCTTTTCTCCTCCAGGTTGAAAAAGAACTTGAGAACAGTTGATTTTGATCAGGAAAGTGACCTGTGGGTGGAAAGTAAAGTACCTTACCCCCAACTTGGATCAAATTCAGACATCGCCACAGTTATATTATCACTTATGGTCCACTGTTTAATTATCCATTGGCTGGCATCCTGTTTGTTCGTCCCAATTAGACTAGACCTACTCAGTCAATTGTTCAATAGTGAGTCAATACATAGATCACCCTAATGGATTCAATGGGTCTACTTGAGTCAAGAGTAAAAGAAAGTATAGGCCATTGTCTGTCTGTAAAAACTGTAATTTGCATCAGTTTAGTAGTGTTGGCAGCATGCCCCTAAAGTTCTAGCCCAAACTTATAAAACAATTTATGTTCACGATCTTTGTTATAGAATTTATATCCCAGTTTGTTTGCTATGTGAAACAGAAATGTTAAACCTTTGTTTTAAGATATTAAACATATATAATAGAGGAGGTGGGCCCTGATGTTCAAAGGGAGTTAAATGAAAATCCCCAGTGGCTTTTCCCAGAGCCTGGGCTGTGCCTAAAGTACTTCTTTGAACACTGAAGAAGATTTCCAGTGGAATAAATTTAGCAGCTTTGGCATTTGGATGTGGCCCGTTCAAAAAGCTTCTCCAACACTGTCCTGTTTTCCATCCTAGTATCTCTTTTGTCTTCCTGCCCCATTATTTAGCTCAGTCATGTGGATAATGTTTTGCAGGATCACTTGCAAGCTGAAAGCAAAGCTTGGCTTAGGGGGCAAACTAAACATGACATTATAATACATAGTTTAATGTTGCATGTAACTTTTAAAAAATTAACAACAGCAGCCATGGTGTGTAGGAACATGTGTATGATCAGGACTGTGGGATTTAGGGAATGGGAACTTAGCCTTCCTTCCTGCACTGTGATCCTGGCTGACCTCTGTGTCTCCCATCTGCCCCCCTCCCACAGTGGTGCCCAGTGGCTTCCATGTTAGTGGTGCAGTAGATTTGCTCTGTGCTTGTTTCAGGCTTTAAAAGAAGCTTGCCAAAGTGTTGAACTCTGTCTCCAAAATAGGTTTCAAAAAGATATGCATTGTTATCACGTGTATGCTATTGTTGCCTATTCCCATGGTCCTTTAGGACAAAGTCATTAGCCCTGTACAGGTGAAAGAGCTATGTACCATAGCCATGTTACTGTGTGGTAAGAAGGAGCATCCCTACTGGTTTTACACACACACCCCTTGACCTCCATACCTTGATCTGTTTAAAGACTCCATTCATGATAGCCTCTCTCTATGTGAGGCAAATATTCCCCTGCCTTTTTGAAAGGAACAGATCAAATGTTCAAAGCCTATATATGGCCAGCAGTTTAGAGGCTTGCATCAACAAGGGGGAGGGGAGTGGCAAAGCCAGCCAATATGATTCATTAATTATACACATATACATGAGCCACAGAGAGCTTTCATTTATCTTAAAGGTGGTGGAGGAGAAATCTTTCACTAAAATTGTGGTTCTCAACCTGTGGACCTTCAGATGTTTTTGATTTCAATGCTCAGAAGCTCCAGTCAGCATGGCCAATGGCCAGGGATTCTGGGAAGTGAAGTCCAAAACATCTCAAAAGTAGAGAACCCTGGTCTAAAATAAAGACCAACCCCTCACCTCCATTACTGCTACAATTAATTCTATACTAAGTAGCATATGAAAAAAAAAGCATAGCATGGAAGAAAATATAGACAGGCTTCATGGGCAGCTCTGAAGCATGTTGGTAAATGCAAGAAAAATGAGAGGGAGAGGGAGCGAGAGTGTGTTTCCACTTTACCACCTGCCTTATTTTGTCCACACAGTGGTTAGGTTCTGAAGAATCAAGATGGCAACAGACAAACGGCTGGACTTCATAGAGAATTACTGCACCCTCTACCTTCGTTGTAAGCCCGACAAATGGTCCAAGTTTTCAACCAACGAGGATGTCCTGACCCTGCTCAATGAGTTCTATGAGAAGGCAGATTTGACAGCCTTGGTGATCACTCTCAACCCCACAGGACAACTAGTCCCTTGCATTGGGTTCCCAGCAACACTGAAGAATAAAGGGGTTTATTTCGTGAAGAAGAAGCATGAAAACATTACCAAAGACAACTTCATGGAAGCGCTTCTTGTAGGAGATATCAGTCCTTCTCCTGTAGAGCAGATGATGGCTGTCATAGAGGAGGTGTGTTTGTGCTGTTCCTTGGTGTTTATCACTACATGATACTTCTGTCTTCAGCAACCCAAGAGAGAGGGTGGTGTCAAGGTTTGGTTTCATCTACAAAATCATGTGGCTGGCAGACAATGATGACTCTTGCTCCTGATTTGGCTCCCAATGTTGCACCAGCATCTTATGGTCTGAACTTGGGTCGGGGTGATTTACCTTCCAATTTATGGTTAGTCTCCCCCTTTGGACCATAGGCTCCTCCTGCAGTATTGCATGAAAATGTGAAACTGCTGTGAAGTTATGGAGAGGGAATATTTCTGTCCTTTTCCTGTTTTTGTACCGAGTCACTGTGGCTCATTCACTACAGTGTTAGATCTGGAAGTGAAAAATTATAACTAAGCCAGGAGTAGAGGCAGGTCCGGTTTAAGGAATTTTGGGGCCCCCTGCAATGTTTTACTTTGGGGCCCCTATATGTTTATCTCAGATCAATGTAACCTAACCTATTCATCGTACAGGATGTTCAGATTAGAATAGGACCCCGTATCCATGGATTCATAATCCATGGGACACAAAACAGCACACCTACCATAGAGTCTTCCTAGAAAATGTGTCTTCCCTAGCCCTTTTCTAGGCCCTCCAAGTCAACTCTATGGTATTTTAAACCAGAAGTCCCATTATTTTCAATGGCGTTCATTATTATTCATGGTTTTCAGAATCCACGCCCCCCCCGAACCAATCCCCAGTGGATAAGAGGGGCCTCTGTATTATAGGCACTAACATAATATTTTTTGTTTATTAGCAATTAATGTAATGGTGTAGATTTCCTCAAAGAAAATAAAGAGTAGACTACAAGCTAAACATGAGTTAGCAGCGTGATGCAGCAGCAAAAAATGCCAATGCGATTCTAGGCTGCATTAATAAATTAGTGTCTAGATCAAGGGAAGTAATAGTATCACTCCATTCTGCTTTGGTCAGACCTCATCTGGAATACCGTTTCTAATTCTGGGCACAACAATTCAAGAAAGATACTGAGAAGGATGGTGCAAGGTCTGGAAGCCATTGCGCCCAATGAGGAACAGCTTAGGGAGCTGGGTATGCTTAACCTGGAGAAGAGAAAGTTGAGAGGTGACGTGATAGCCATGTTTAAATATTTGAAGGGATGTCATGCTGAGGAAGGAGCAAGCTAGTTTTCTGCTGCTCCAGAGACTAGGACACGGAGCCATGGGTTCAAACTACAGGAAAAGAGATTCCACCTGAATATTGGGAAGAACCTCCTGACAGTAAGAGTTGTTTGAAAGTGGAATACACTGTCTTGGAGTCCGGTGGAGTCTCCATCTTTGGGGTTTTTTAAACATAGGTTGGATGACCATCTGTCAGGAATGCTTGGATTGTGTGTTCCTGCAGGACAGAAGCTGATCGGATGGGATCCCTTCCAGCCGATCGGATGGGATCCCTTCCAGCCCTATGATTCTAGGCTCCATTCAGAGCCTGGGAAAGTTACTCTTGGATTACACCTCCCAGAATCCTCCTGCCAGCACCCTTCTCAAGGTCTGGTTGCATTGTTCCTTTCCCAGCATTCTCTAGCCCAGTGGTTCTTAACTTGGGGTCCGCAGTGTCCTCACAGGGGGTCCACAAAGGCTTGAAGACTGCTTGGCCCACCTCCTCCCGGTAGTGGAGTAGCCACATGACAGGAACCAAGGCAAAGGCTGGCTGGCTTGGCCTGCACATTGTCATTCAATCCACTGAAGCCACAGACTTGCAGGAAGAAGCAAGAGTGCCTCTGAGGGAAAGTTTAATGGATGGTGTAATTGTATTGTTGTTGTTGTTGTTAGCTATTATTATTATTAGCTATTATTATTAGGGTTTTAAATCTTGAGTTAAGTCTTAGGGCAACAAAAGATATTAAAGGGGGTCCCTGGTAAAGAAAAGGTTAAGAACCACTGCTCTAGGCCAATGCCTCTCACATAACACTAATGTGATACTGGTGTTTTAATGACAACAATAAAACCATTGTTCCCAGTAATATTACTCCAAATTTTAATGTATATTCTTTATATTCTTCTGTTAAAAGAGCTACAGTGTTGTAGAAGTTTCAGCATTGCACTATGACTATGGAGACCAGGGTCTGAATCCTTACTCAGCCATGAATACCCACTGGCTGACCTTGGGCAAGTCACACTCTCTCAGCCTCAAAGGAAGGCAAAGGCACACCCCCTTTGAACAAACCTTCCCTAGAAAACCCCATGGTAGGTTGGCCTTACTCAGAAATGACTTGAAGGCACATAGGCAAACACACACACATTTATTCTGCAAGCTGAACTCAGTTGGCAGCAAGGGGAGGAAGCTGAAGAAGACCAAGGGGGGAAAGGGAGAGGAGAGGAACCAAGACATGTTAAAAGCAGCTGGAAAGATGGGCTGGAGGGGATCTATGTGCAAGGAAGGAAAGGGAAGAAAGAAAGAAAGAAAGAAAGAAAGAAAGAAAGAAAGAAAGAAGCCCTTTCTGAGGGAGACAACCCTCAAATTCCCTGTCTCTCTCTCTCACACACACTCACCCTCTCCAACGTGCTTCTCCCTCCAGCTTCTGTCACGGAGAGCTGCTGTTTCTTTCTCTTTCTCTTTAGTTTTAGAGAGGCTGTTTTGTTTGTTTTTTTAAAAAAGCCAGCAGGAGGTTTTTGGGGGAGGAGGGTAAGAGGGGGCTCCTCCCGGCTGTCTCCTGGCTGTCTCCTTCGTCAGATTAAGGAGGCCAACACGGGGCCCCTCTTGACCTTGGGGCCCCCTGCCAATGCTAATTTGGCAGACAGGTTAAACCGGCCCTGAGTAGAGGACATTCAGCCCTCCAGGTCTTTTGGATGTTAGCTCTCATAATCCCTTGCCATTGGTCATATTTAATGGGACTTATGGAAATTAAAGGCAAAAATATCTGGAGGGCCAAATGTTTTCCACCTGTGCCCTAACCCTAACCTCACATTGTTGTTGTGAGGGTAGAATCCCTTCTGTGACACTCCTTGGAGTAAGATTAGTAGATTGAAATGGGATCAATAAACTAAACCCTGCAGCTCCAAATCATGAGGGAATCCCTGAGCATCAAGCCTGTATTGCCGCACCACCTTAGCTAGAATAATTAGTGGTTTTATTTCCATAATTGCCCATTAAAAACATTTAAGAAGACATGTCAGTGCCACAGCATGGCCCAAGACATGGTAGGAGCAGCTTGTGCCATCTACACCCCATCTCAAATTTTATCTTTCATTACGAATCTGCTTGTGGGTGGTGATGTGGAATGTTGCTCTGTATCTTATTAAAGAGGCACTTGTTTCTCCCTGTGCTTCTTGAAATATTGGGATGGGTGACACAAACAACAATGTCCTCTGCAAGCTGTGGGTCCCCAGATGAACTTGGATTACAGCTTCCGAAATCCATGACCATTTGCTATGCTGGCTGGGACATCTGGGAGTTAGAGTCCAACAACATTTGGGGACCACTGCTGAAGTCTAGCTCTTTACTGCTCTTTCCACATGTTAGGAAACACAGAAAAAAGCCTTGTACCAGGTCAGATCATTAGTATAGGCAAGGTATTATGACATTGCTAGTATCTTAACTTTATTTTCATCCCTTTCCCTAACTAACACAGAATTTGCTTTGTCACAGCTGCCACAGTCTGGGCCAGCATCTTCACAGAACTGCCAAACAAGGCATGAAACTTTTCCTTGACTTGTGCCTTCTGGATAGAGCTAGGATCATGGTTAAGTCTGTGCCTTTGAGGAAGACAATGATACAATGATGTAGTAGATTTTTATCTGGTGTGTTACTGCTGTAGCTATGTTATGCAGTGCCTGTGGGGAACTGGCATAGCTGTGGTATCCCAGCTGCAAAAGTAAGTGTAGCATTGAAGTCTGACCATAAATAGGTTCCAGCCACAGACGTTGGGTGTGGGAGGTGGGAAGAGGTACCATAAGAAAACAATTCTCCTTCCCCAGGTGGTTTATTCCTTATTCCTGAAGAGTGAAAACCTGGCAGGATGGCCTCGAGTGGTAGCGGATGATGTGATCCGGCAAGCCCACCGGCTGAAGAATGAGATGTTTGTGATGGGAGGAAAGATCAAAGGACAAACACTGCTTCCTTTGCCAGAGCACATGGATACTGTGGACAGCTCAGTAGATTCGTTTGAGGGGTGGGTGCCTTTAAATAGTGTTTGCCTATGTCTGCTATTCTTTTATAGGGTTCATCCATGTACAGTTATTTTAAAAGCCAGGCTACTCTAATATTAGGTGACAGTCATTTAAAAGGTTCAGGCAATCCATGTATTGTATTGTGCATGCTGCCACAGCGTCTCATCCCCTTTCGATAGATTGTGTGTCCTGCCTACCATCACCCATGAAGCCTTTCCTCCTTTGCCATCAATCTCTAATTCATCCATCAGCCGAACACTTTCAGATGCTTGTGTGTATCTGTGCGCATATACCTTGTGGATATATTCCAATAAAATATTTCAGGTTTTCTGAGTGCAAGAGCCTTTGGCATTCTACCTATGCTGGTTTTTTATACATGCACTGTAGGGAGGAAGACTGGCCATATATTTAAAGGGCTGTGGTGTCGTTATCTTTTAGCTGTTGGATTGGACATTAAAATTTTATTTATGTTTTACCATGTTGTTCTTTGTGGATTTTCAGTCTGCCTTTCACTGTGGACAGTTCGCTCTTACACTCTATTGAAACCATCATAATTGACTGGTCTCATCAGATCCGCGATATCCTGAGCAAAGACTCTGCACAGCCTCTCTTGGACGGTTTGAATCCATTACCCAGAGTGGAATTTGATTTCTGGTACAGTCGGCAGATCAACCTGGAGTGCATAAATAGCCAGGTACGCTGAAGGTTGTTTTATGTTTGGTTGAATACCAGTCTATGGCAGGGGTGAGAATTGTGTGGCCCTTCAGATGTTGTTGAACTCCAACTCCCATCAGCCCTAGCCAGGGCCAGTTTAACCAGTCTGCCAAATCAGCATTGGCAGGGACCCCAAGGGTCAAGGGGGCCCCCTGCTGACCTCCTTATCTGACAAAGGAGACAGCCAGGAAACAGCCGGGAGGAGCTGCTGCTTTGTAGCTCCCTCCTACCCTCCTCCTCCAAAAACTTCCTGCTAGCTTTTTTAAAAAAACAAACAAACAAAAAACCAGCATCTCCCAAACTAGAAAGAGAAAAAGAAAGAATAAGCAGCCCTCCGTGGCAGAAGCTGGAGGGAGTTTGCTGCTGCAAAAGGAAGCCAGTCAGGCATGTCGGAGAGGGGCGAGTGTGTGTGTATGAGAGAGAGGGGGAATTTGAGGGTTGTCTCTTTCCCTCAGAAAGGCTTCCTTCCTTCCTTCCTTCCTTCCTTCCTTCCTTCCTTCCTTCCTTCCTTCCTTCCACATAAATCCCCTCCAGTCCATCCTTCCTGCTGCTCTTAACATGTCCTGGTTCCTCTCCCCTCCCTTTTCCCCTTGGTCTTCTTCAGCTTCCTCCCCTTGCTACCAACTGAGTTCAGCCTGCAAAAGAAATTTGTGTGTGTTTGCCTATGTGCCTTCAAGTCATTTCTGACTAAGACGAACCTACCACGGAGTTTTCTAGGCAAGGTTTGTTCAAAGGGGGTGTGCCTTTGCTTCCCTTTGAGGCTGAGAGAGTGTGACTTGCCCAGGTCAGCCACTGGGTATTCATGGTTGAGTAAGGATTCCAACCCTGGTCTCCACAGTCATAGTGCAATGCTGAAACTTTTACAACACTCTAGCTCTTTTAACAAAAGAAAATAAAGAATATAAATAAAAATTTGGAGTAATATTACTGGGAACAATGGTTTTATTGTTGTCACTAAAATACCAGTATCCCATTAGTGTTATGGGAGAGGCATTGGCCTAGAGCAGTGGTTCTTAACATTTCTTTACCAGGGACCCCCTTTAAATATCTTTTGTTGCCCTAAGATTTAACTCAAGATTCAAAACCCTAATAATAATAGCTAATAATATTTTTTTAAATAATAATAGCTAACAACAACAACAACAATACAATTACACCATCCATTAAACTTTCCCTTAGAGGCACTCTTGCTTCTTCCTGCAAGTTTGTGGCTGGAGTGGATTGAATGGCAATGTGCAGGCCAAGCCAGCCAGCCTTTGCCTTGGTTCCTGTCATGTGGCTGCTCCACTACAAGGAGGAGGGGGGCCAAGCAGCCCTCGAGTCTTTGTGGACCCCCTGTGAGGACACTGCAGTCCCCAAGTTAAGAACCACTGGGCTAGAGAATACTGGAAAAGGAACAATGCAACCAGACCTTGAGAAGGGTGCTGGCAGGGGGATTCTGAGAGGTGTAATCCAAGAGTAACTTTCCCAGGCTCTGAATGAAGCCTAGAATCATAGAATCATAGGGCTGGAGGGGATCCAACAGCCATCCCATCTGATCAGCTTCTGCCCTCCAGGAACACACAATCCAAGCATTCCTGGCAGATGGCCATCCAGCCTATGTTTAAAAAAAGCCAAAGAAGGAGACTCCACCACACTCCAAGGCAGTGTATTCCACTTCCGAACAGTTCAGAGGTTCTTCCTAATATTCAGGTGGAATCTCTTTTCCTGTAGTTTGAGCCCATTGCTCCATGTCCTAGTCTCTGGAGCAGCAGAAAACAAGCTTGCTCCTTCCTCAGTATGACATCCCTTCAAATATTTAAACATGGCTATCACGTCACCTCTCAACCTTCTCTTCTCCAGGCTAAGCATGCCCAGCTCCCTAAGCCGTTCCTCATATGTAAATTATTTAATACAGTAGAAGACGACGGCATGTATATACGTTACCATACTGATGGTAGCTTACTTAACTTAAGCCGTCTGAGGGCTCACACTAAGACTCTAAACTATCTAGTCCGTGAGCTGCTCTTCGCCGATGCTGCTGCCCTTGTTGCCCACACAGAAGCAGCTCTGCAGCGCCTAACATCCTGCTTTGCAACAGCTGCAGAGCTGTTTGGGCTAGAAGTCAACCTGAAGAAAACAGAAGTTCTTTACCAGCCTGCACCACAGGACGAACACCACCATCCCCACATGCCGTCGGCAAATCTGTGCTTAAAATCCGTTCAGCAGTTCACCTACCTGGGAAGCATCATCTCCTCAGATGCCAAGATTGACAAAGAGATCGATCACAGATTAGCAAAGGCATATAGTGCATTTGGAAGACTTCACAAAAGGGTCTGGAGCAATAAACACCTGAGGCAAAGCACAAAAATCAGTGTGTATAGAGCCATCATACTGTCTATCCTCCTTTATGGATCTGAAACATGGGTCACCTATCGCCACCACCTACGACTCCTCGAGCGCTTTCATCAGCGCTGTCTACGCACAATCCTAAATATACACTGGACTGACTATGTGACGAATGTTGCTGTCCTTGAGCAAGCAGGGATCACCAGTATTGAGGCCATGATATTGAGAACGTAAGTGCGCTGGGCAGGGCACATTTCTAGGATGGAGGACCATCGCCTCCCAAAAATACTACTCTACGGTGAACTCGCCACGGGTCAGCGTAAGAGGGGTGCTCCAAAAAAGCAACACAAAGACTCCCTGAAACAACATCTCAGGCTCGGCCAAATTGATCACCAACAGTGGTCCACCATGGCCTCACATCGGGAGGCATGGAGACGCACTATCCACAATGCTGCAGCCTTATTTGAGAACTCACGCCGAACAAGTCTTAAAGAGAAACGACAATGCAGAAAGAATCACAACCCAAAACCATCACCCAAGGAGACCTTCTGCTGTGCTTTCTGCAACCGGATTTATTTATCTCGGATTGGCCTTTTTAGTCATCAGCGCGCTTGCAGAAAGCGCGGGATGAGTCCTTCCTGAATCTTCGTTTGCGAAGAAAAGCCAGAGAGAGGCCCCCCTTATCCACTGGGGATTGGTTCGGGGGATTCTGAAAACCATGAATAATAGTGAACGCCATTGAAAATAATGGGACTTCTGGTTTAAAATACCATAGAGTTGCCTTGGAGGGCCTAGAAAACAGCTAGGGAGGACACATTTTCTAGGAAGACTCTATGGTAGGTGTGCTGTTTTGTGTTCCATGGATAATGAATCCATGGATACGGGGGTCCTACTGTTAATCTGAGCATCCTGTACGGTGAATAGGTTAGGTTACATTGACCTGAGATAAACATATGGGGGGCCCAAAATAAAGCATTGCAGGGCCCCCCAAAATTCCTTAAACTGGCCCTGGCCCTAGCCAAAAGATCCAGTTGCAGTCCAGCAACATCAGGGAGGAAAACAGGATTCTCAGTCCCTATGGAGATGAAAACCAAATGAAAATATGTCACATTTTTGTTTTGTTTTCTTTCAGTTGTATGCCCCTCAAGTTAAAAAGATTGCTGATATTTTGGAGAGGGCAAAGAGCTGTTACTGGCCAGCACTCATAAACGTTTTCAAGGATGTATCTGCAGGTAGAGCTATGCTTCTTAAAATCTGAAATGACCTTTTGTGACATAAATTCAAATGGTTTTGAGAACTATTTGTCAAGCCTTTCCTTAATTCACCTACCCTGGAACTTTCCTTTTATGCAGGACTAAAGGAAGCTGAGGATATTAACCTGTACTTGCAGCCACTGAAAGTTGCCTTGGAGGAAATGGAACAATCTGAATACCATCAGGTATATATTGGAGGGGGAAATAATGTGTGAGGCAGAATTGACTGTCTTGCTGACACGTAAGCAGCTTTGTTAACGGGTATGGTAGAAAGTGAGACACTCACTGGAAAGCTCTCACCAGTTTCTAGGGTGCTGTCAGTCAACTAGTTAGAAAAGGTCATCTTTGCTACCTCTGATCAGTGACTGGAGATAGTAAGGATTTCTTTCTATACTCTCAGCAAGGGCAGAGAAACATGGAGCCCAAAAGGGGAGGGGGAGTGTGGGCTTGAGCCCCCCCAGGACTTGGTCTCGTGGGGGGGGGAGTCTGAACCACCTGTAAATTATCTGGCAAAATTGGACCATAATTGAGCCTCCTCAAGAATCATCAGTCAGAAGTGTACTAAATGAATCAAGCATCAAGAAATATTAAGATATCAATTACTACTGAGCCCTCCCAGGAATAATAAAGGCTGCCTGCAATCTATCTTGTACACAGTTGCTGTGAAGTAAGCTATAGTTGAACACACAGAGGGCACTTCTAAGTATACATTGTATTTGTAGGAGTCTTCATATTTAAGGATGTTTGAATGGGGAAAGCACTGTTTTCCCTCCATATCCACAGATTTGGTATCCATGGATTTAAGTATTCACGGCTTGAAAATATTCTTTAAAAAATAATAATCCAAAAAGCAAACCTTGATTTTGCCATCTTATATAAGGGACACCATTTTGCTATGCCATTGCATATAATGGGACTTGAGTATTCACGGATTTTGGTATCCACGGGGGGTCCTGGAACCAAACCCCAGTGAATAGGAAGAGACAACTGTAATTTGCTTTGCTCCTGCAAGAAGTTGGAAGTAAGCAAATTTAATAACCTGCCTACTCTTAGGAGATTTTCAGATGGGGACAAAAATACTGTCCCCGTCTCACTCCTCTCCTGTCCCCCTCCTATCCTCGTTCCGACACACACACGGCAGTTTCACTCTACCTTGATTGCGCAACGTTCCCTTCCCTTCAGCAGCCCAGGAGTGAATGCAGCTCTCTCGTTTCTTGGTTTGAAATCCCGGGCCATTCTTGCGAGAGGATGAGCGTGTGTGAAATTCAAAGTTTAAAGGAAAAATACACTTTTAAAAGTGACAGTAAGCACAAAAACACATTTAAAAACTACCAAGTAACCCAGGGAGGGCACAAAAAAGGGTGTCACTTACCTGGATGTCCCGATCGCACCCAGAAGTGTTCTGGAATGGACCTCCCACTGACACTGGCATCATGCCAGCATAACAGGGCACCTTTTCACTCCCCCGTCATTCTGTGACAGGAATGGAATGGGCAATCTATTCACAACAACCGCACCATTTTTTACTCACGGAAGTTGTCCATGATTTAAAAATGGCGTGGTTGCTGTAGATGGGACCTGGAACTGTCATGGACGATGCTGCAAGACGGACGGCGGCATCTGAAAAGGACACCCTGTCGCGGGATAGCCGTGTACCTCTGCTGGAGTCTTCTTGTGCAGTAAGACGTGTCTGAAAATGTCCCCAAAGCCAGACACTTACATTACTTGGTCCTCCCGCCTCAAACTGAATTCTTTCTTCAGAAGCTCAGAGGTTTTGGAAATGAGAATGCTTGGTGCTGGGTTTGGGTTCCTTATCTTTGCATCTCTCTCTTCACCAACATGAAAATTAAGCATTCAGTGTTTGGAGTAAGGTATTTCTGAAATAATAAAGGTGACTGACAGCTTGATAGATGCAGAGAAAAAAAGCTATTACCTTATACATGTGGACTTTACTTTCCTAAAATGTTTGCTTTTTTTCTTTTTTTAAAAAAAATATCCACCCAGCTGCCTACATTCATCAACAGCGTCATGTATTCTGTGTGCTTGGTCTGGGCCAATTCTGAATACTACAACATTCCATCCCGGGTCATTGTGATTTTGCAAGAGATCTGCAACCTCTTCATTGAAATGGTACTATTCAATGAAAAATGGGTTCTGAATTGCCATTTGTTTTGATTTTTAGATTCAGTCTTATTTGTTTTGAAGATACTGAAAAGTTTTTTGACAGAAGGGATGAAAAAAATAAAATTAAACATGGTGTATTTCACCATTGACAGCTCTGACAGAGAGCTAATGTATAATGCAGAATTAGATGGATACCACGACAAGAAGTAGAGGAGAAATTACTGTGGCTTTTTAATGCAAGTCTAACAAATTTGTACATTGAATTGAGATGTGGTGATGCTTTGGGGTTTGGAAGAGTTTATATTGGAGAAAAGGACACACCGACTTGCATATACACTGTATTAGGAAAAGTAGCATACAATAATGCATTTTACTGGGGAAAATTTCTTGCAAAAATAGGGATATCCATGTTACCTACAAAAATGCCTGTGTTGGGAGAAAAATGTATTAAAATGCAGGTGAATTTTGATGTCTATGTGATTTTAAAATGGCAAACTGATGGAGAAACAGGATGGGACAAACTTAGGACCTGAAAAGGGCAAAAATGATAGAAACATTGCCTCCCCCCCCATTTCACCTTGCATTACCCTTTTAAGTG